>OX419727.1:10955000-20955000 GCA_948477245.1 Thumatha senex
TATAGATATTTGCTTCACTGTCGCATTGGGTAACAAAAAATTCCTGTAATGAGATAGTGTTAAGCTTTAGAAAATACATAAATAAATAAATTTATGACATCTTTTCAAGAACTTAATTATTATGCATTGCTGACCAGAAAAGCCTATCATTTATTTACAAAAAAATCCTAGCATCCTTAGTTTCTTAATTCCCATTAACTCCTCCTGCTAAACAAAATTGCTTGTGTAGGTACTTGAGTTGCTTAATTTACTCGGCAGGTTAATGACTGGTGATCAAACTCAGGCCGCGAGAAGGCAAGTACACCCGACACGTACCTTCCCAATAGACTACGATATTTTATGTTTATGATACATATAATTTATGACGGTATATGATAGACATATACGTACGTACGATACGTAATTTTATGATCATAAAAATAAAAAAATATGTTTTGGGGGTATTTTTTTAAAATTTACCTTGAAATGTTCAAAACAAAGTAACGCATATACGGTTCAACGGTTGTACAATGTACTTAAAATGGTTTTGCATGGTTGAGTTACGGGTAAAAGCCAATGGAAGTAGGTAGTGATTTTTTTGTATTTGGGTTACGCGCCTCGGCAGCGCGAGTGTGTTCGTCTGGTACCTTTGGTGTTGCAGACGTTCAAGGGCTGCGATGACCATTTCTGATGAGCCGTTATCTTGTGTATCACCTCAGTGGTATAAAGCGGCAAATAATTTTTTTTAATGATTTTGAATAATTAAGCGGAAACACCGGCATTGAATCGATTCAATGTAAAGTTTTTGCGAATACCGAGACTAACTTTCAACACTTTAATTACCTTGCCTATAATCCCCGGATTTTATTATAGCCCAAGTTTACAATACTAAATCTCTCTTTTTAGTACCAAGTTCAAATAACTCGATCCCAGGAATTAGATGTCTATTTTAAGGCAGATCCGAAATAACTTATTATAAAGAGAACTGTTTGAAACAAAGTTTGGGTAAAGAGACTTTACCAAAACTGTGTTATCAGTTTAATAACTAAACGTCCTCCGCCAACTACGTTATGAAATAACAAACACATACTCGTACACTCACAAACTTTCACCTTAATAATATTAGTACTATTTAATATACCTAGCGCTCGTGGCCCCGCTAGTTTAGTGTTCTGTAAACGATCACTTCCTTAAGCAACTTTCGCTATGGCTGGTCATCGGACGGGTGACCACTTTGTAGTATTTCTATTCATGAGCGTTCCCCAAGGCGACGCGCACCAGTTCGTCCCTGCTGGTGCGAAAAGTGTGAGCCAGAGCGGCGTATGGGACCGCCACCCTACACGCGCGGCCCGACACGGCGGGAAGTAGAGGATGGAGTGCAGGGTAGCTGCGTGGAATGTTAGGGGAGGAATGGCAGATAAGATGAATGAGTTGATGGATATTATGAATGAGAGAAAGTTAGATGTAGTGTGCTTGACAGAGACCAAGCGCAAGGGCAGCGAAGTCTTCGAGCTACCGGGTGGGGTGCTCGCGCTATGGTCTGGAGTACCAGAGAGTGAGCATGGCAGTCGGGGGGTTGGAATTTTGTTGTCCTCGCGATTGGCCTCCGGTATGTATGAGTACAAACTGGTAAGTCCTCACGGAGTAGAGAATAAAAGCGGAGATGCCGCAAGGGCAACCGAGTTATGTGCCACCAGGTGAGTTTTTACGTCCCAGAGTGGGCGGAGCCAACGCCTCAGTTTGATGTAAATCGTTGCTGTGCTCGGTTGAGAGTCTAAAATTTATTTGTGCAAAATCTTATATTTATTGACGGTTTTCACCATGAAGTGTGCTATTCTTGGATGCAAAAACGATTCAGAAACTTATTTTCAGCATAGAGACGGTATAATATTTCATTTGTAAGTATTTTTACTTAATAAAAACAATTAAAAAATATATTTATCGGATCTTCTTCTAAAATGTAAATTAGAGCCATCTATGAGGCAATAGATGCAAGTAACTTTTGACATGCACCTATTGAAGAAAAATAATACTCAATGCATACTTTTGTAAATACGCCACATTATAATGCTTATTCATATTTCTGCCCAAAACGACAATTATTTTGTAAGTCTGCAGCGTATTTACATGATATGACGAAATTTTAAATAAGAATAAAGACGGAGTTAACCGCCCCTTTTCCCCCGCGGCCCCATTTCCCACCCGCAGTTTGGCACGCGTTTGGTTGCAACATCTCCGTTCTTTCTGTCCTCCGTGTAGGTCCTAGAATCCTCTGAATCCGTCTAAAACTTGGTATGACGAAGATTTTCCTGGTAGCTGCTTACGCGCCAGTATCTTCGTCGAACGTGAGTGAGCTAGAGGACTTCTGGGAGAGTATGAGAGAAGCTCTAAATGTAATAGAAGAAAATGAAAGACTTATAGTATGTGGAGACTTGAATGGATGGGTGGGTACCGCTCGCGATGGTTTTGATTTGGTACTCGGGAAGTATGGGGATAAAAGGGTGAACGACGCTGGCAAGCTTATACTGGCATTTTGTAAGGAAAAGGATTTGTTTGTGGCAAACACAATGTTCAACCACAAACAAATTTATATGTATACGAGGAAATGTAAGTCAAAGAAAAGCATGATAGATCTATTCCTAATGGATAGTCGGCTTCGTAAACAGGTGATGGACACAAGGGTTTTTCGAGGCGCTAAGCTGGGATCAGACCACTACCTAGTCATAACTAGTATTAGGGGTCTGTTCGCGGGTTGGCGACATCGTACCGATTGTCCTGAACCTGAGCCGATTTATAGCATATAGCATCAAAAGCTGTAAGCTGCAGGATGCATCCATTAGGGATAAATGTAAAGAAAGGGTAGCCGAAAAGCTTGGCGACGTCAATGTTAGTAGTGATAATGTGGAAAGTGTATGGCAGAACCTTAGGTATAGTATGGTAAATGCCGCTGTGGCAGTGTATGGAGAAACGAAAAGAGGCAGTAGTAATAAGCGTGATGCATGATGGAATGAGGAAGTGAAAGAAGCAGTTCGAATGAAGAAGAAAGCATGGTTAGACTACTTAGCCTCGCGGTATGATTTTAATATGAAAGAGAGATACAAGCTGCAAAAAGTTAACACGAAGGCATTGATAGAAGAGGCTCGTGAAAGGTGCAGAATGAAAGCGGATGAAAGGTTGTCGTCCAATTTCCGGGATAATGCCAAGTTCTTCTGGAAAGAGGTAGGCAGGACCCGGAGTTGTTCGGCAATCTGCAGTATGAATAAAGTGCTTAGTGTTAACAATGACGTCCTATAAACCAAACTGACGTCCTGCAGAGATGGAGTAAATATTATGGAAAGATGTATGCAAGAAAAGTCAGAGTTGCCACATCGGGAAGTGGAGCTCACTTCGATGCTCCGGATCCCGATGTCATTGAAGTCATTAGTATGAAAGAAATTGAACAAGCGATAAGAAGTATGAAATGTGGTAAGGCTGCGGGAAAAGACAGAGTTACTGCTAAGATGATCAAGTACGGTGCGTCGCGCGTCTGGGACACACTGTGTCTGTTATGCAACTTGTGCTGGCGGACGGGTGATGTCCCAGATGACTGGCGAATAGCAGTTGTAGTACCTATTTACAAAGAGAAAGGCTCGCGCCTAAACTGCTCCAGCTACAGGGCGATCAGCTTGGTCAGCTTAGCTAGAAGGTGTATGCAAAGGTTATAACGGCAAGAATGCAAGAAAAGTCTGAAAGGTATTTATGGGAGGCTCAATGCGGATTTCGACGTGGAAGAGGTTGCATGGATCAAGTGTTTTCTCTCCGCATGGTCGCGGAGAAGTTTCTGGCTATTAGCCAGAAGGTTTTCTGCGCGAAAAGGGCGTACTCCGCTGGTTTGGACACGTCCAACGAATGAGTGAGGAACGATTTAGATTTATTTATATGATTTAGATTTAGTAATTTAGATTAGATTTATTATTATGTAGACCACGTGAGCAGATTGCTCAAAAACGGAAAGGTAAAAAGTACTCGGATTCCCAGACGTGCGTGTATGAAGCGATTTATGAATCTTGAAGAAGCGAAAGAAGTATGCATGGATCGCAAAGCCTGGCGATCTGTCCTCTCTGACTACCCCGTCAGGGATACAGCGTGAAGATAGTTAGCGTTTTCATGCTTCGGAAGGTACGTTAAGCCTTTGGTGCCGGTTGCCAGTAAAACGGCAGTCGTTAAGCCAATGTGAAGGCCTTTACGCGCGGCTTGAAAATTTATTCGCCACAACCTGCGAATGTCAATTTCAATACAGCAATGGGCTCACCACCTGTTACGTGGGATAAAAAAAATACAGTGAAATGTGGGCGTATATATACCTCTGCCACCCCTTCGGGGATTAAAGCGTGAATGACAAGTAAAAAGTTAATATAGCCTTACGTTTTCGTGAATGACAAGTAACAAGTCAATATAGTCTAAATAACGTTTTCTTTTTATCTTTACAAATGTAGCGACAGTTAATACTTAGTATAATGTATGCAGAGCATCATAAAAAAAAAGAGACTGTCTCTGTGGCGCGGTGGGAGTGCATCCGACTGCTACGCAAGAGGTCGTGGGTTCGACTCCCACCCAGGATAAAACTTTGTGTGATGAGCACGATGGTTTATTCTGTATCTGGGTGTTATTTATCTATAATATGTATGTATTTAGAAATATATAAGTATGTTTATCAGTAATCTAGATCCCATAACACAAGCTAATATTAGCTTACTTTGGGCTAGATGGCGCTGTGTGAAAAGTGTTCCACAATATTTATTTATTATAAATAATAGGTAATTTATTACACTTCTAATTATAAATTCTACCTTTGTTTTACCTTATACTTAAGGATATAAATGCTAATATATAACTGTAATTTTGATATTATCATATAAATTTAAATAACCGGGTATATTGTCGTTGTTAGGTATTATTAATATCGTACTAAATTTTCTACCTATTGAAACTAAGGGCCGTATTCCAGAACGTTTCTCAACACTCAATCGACGCTTGAGCGTTGATTGAGTATTGAGAAACTTTCTGAAATACGGACCTAAAACTGCCCTTGTTCAATCATTTTTCTGTCCTATTCTTGATTATGCCGATACCAGCTACTCGTATCTAAATCTTACCGAAGAGCAACTAAATAAACTTGAGAGACTTCAGAATTATTTCATATTTTATATTGATATTTCGTTTGCGCAAATATGATCACATCTCTGAATATCACAAAAAGCTCAAGTGGTTACGTATTCGTCTCCGCCGTAATACACGTATCCTATCCTTGCTAAATATCCTCTTTAATCCTTAACTCCTTTCTATCTAAAACAGTGGTTTGTATTTTTAAGCGACACCTGTTCTAGATTTCTGTTATCATCGGAGAATTTGAGATTGAAAATGCCTGGGCACTCCACTGATATCATGGACAAATCAGTCACTGTTCAGGTGGTTCGTTTGTGGAATGCGCTGCCAGTGTCAATCAGACGTGCACAAACTTGCGCACACTTTCAAGGTGGTCGTTAATAATTATTATCGGCGTGTCGCTGACTCTACCTAAGCTACTAGTTAATCTCTGCAATACATTATTATTAATATGTTTATACATATATATTGGAGATATAAGGTATATATTATTGATATATACAACTTTATATGTATGTATTCATGTAGTGTTTATGTTAATTTATTTTAGCGCGTAACTCTGTAGTCGTGTAGTTGTACCTAGTGTTACGTCGACTGTTCACAATATTGCCCCAAATCATTTTTTCATCTTGGTTATCTGTGAGAGATTGCCTTGTATTACCGAAAAGTTTTTAATTGTAATCCAATCCTGTTATGATATATTTCAGTTAGGTATACCATAAAGAGATCAATCAAATAACTAATAAATTTAAGGAAATTATTGGGTTAAATGGTTAATGGTGCGGCTTCGCCCGTGACATTCTTCAAACTCCCCGTGTTTGAAGAATGTCACGGGCGAAGCCGCAGGACACAGCCAGTTGGTGCCTAGATAAACATGAAGTCAGTAGCTATAAAGTAGATACTCATCAAAGTATTCAATATGTGGGAGATCTTCAGACTGTAACACTTAGCAACAAATTATTAACAATGCATACCTGGTTTATACCTTCATCCTGTATTTGTGAAATCGAAGTGAACATTACAATTGATGAGTGAAAGCATACTCAAATAACATTCACATTATTCATCTCTAGTATAAAATAATGTGCCAATTTTATAAAGAATAAGAAGACAACTGGTTCCTAAGTGAGAGTTTTTTTTCATTAAACGATTAATACCTACGGCTACCTGCGGCAACTATCGGCTAAGCTAATGGGCTATTCTTCAGGAAAACGTTACCATTGCATAAGTAGTGTTGGAAAGAGATGAATATGTCTTCAATGAAAACACTTGTACTTCTTAACCTGACCGGTTTCGCCTTACGGCATTTTCAAAGATAGATAGATAGATAGATAATTCTTTATTGCACACCATTAAATACAGTATTTACAAGACTTAAAACTACATGTGAGAGTACAATGGGCGGTCTTATCGCTAAAAGCGATCTCTTCCAGACAACCTTAGTATGGAAAGAGAAGATCAGGAAAACAAAGAAAGAGGTAGTTGATGGCGTACTTACATAATATATAACTAAAGATTAGTATGAAAACGAGGATAATAGTTAAGTTGTACACAATAAAGAAGTAAAAGAAAAGAAATACTACAAGTAAAGTTAAGTACTTAGTTAGAGGACAGAAAGTGGTTTTTAACCTTGTCCTTAAAGATAGCGAGTGACTTCGCGCGACGAATATCTAATGGTAGCTCATTCCACAATCGTACGGCCGAGACAGTGTAGGATTTTCCTAAGAATGTTGTGGAATGTGACGGCATTTTTAGTCTCATGTTCTCCGATGATCTTAAGCACTTCGAATGAGTATCATGAAGGAACTCAAAACGTCCTTTGAGATAGGTAGGCGTAGAAGGGTTGAACAGTATACTGTATAACAAGAAAAGAATATGAGCATTCCGGCGAAGTCGAATAGGTAGCCACTCGAGTCTTTTCCGAAAAACAGTAATGTGATCATATTTGCGTAGTCCAAATATAAATCTGATACAAAAATTCTGAAGACGCTCGAGTTTATCTAGCTGGCGTTCAAAGGTTGACGGTACACGGTGCAATCAACAGTATTCAACAGAGATGAATATGCTGTATTGGCTGTGCGACGTCATGTAGGGGGTAGGGCGGGGGGCTCCGTGAAAAACACGCGCATCTACGATATTCTTAGTCTCAAAAAAATACATATATAACTCAAAAATATAACAAATACTTATAAAATATCAATTGTGACAAAATTTTCCATGTGAGTAACGAAAATCCATTGCGTCGCTGTTGTGATGTGAAAATATGATAATCTATATTAAGATAGTGGTGTTTATAGCCAATTAGTATACCATAGTAAAGACCTTTCCTTTGAAGATGTGCGATGTAATCCATGAGAGTAACTAAAGAAAATGCGTAGCATCTGCGTCGTGTTTGACGGTATCAAATGAAAATCTGATAATCTATGCTAAGATTGTGGTGTTTTTAGCCCATTAGTATACCATAATATAGACTTTCCTTTAAAGATGTACGATATAATAAATGTTTTCTTTATTTCGTTTCTTACAAAAAGAGCCATATCATTTTTTATATCATAACAAAGCAAAGTCATTCACCTATTTTAAGTTCTCTCAACTCGCCCAGTTGTTTTTGCAACAATATAGGTAATCGTAACAAGTGAAATATTTTTTTCTCGAAATTCGAGCGAGCGGTGTGGATTCTGAAACTCAATGTTGGAAGCCTATTTTGTCATCAGTATCTAGTGTAATTTTATTAGCGTAATGTAAAATTTATAGCCTATAGCCTTCCTCGATAAATGGACTATCTAACACAAAAATATTTTTTCAAATCTGACCAGTAGATCCTCAGATTAGAGCGTTCAACCAAACAAACAAACAAACACAAACTCTTCGGCTTTATAATATTAGTACAGATTTTAGAACTTATGCGCTATGCTGCTAGTGACTCCATAGCCTTGATGGATCAGTAGGCTTCAGGACTATTTACCATAATTAACATAAAGATAACGTAAATGTTTTATTTACCCTTTAAAAATGCAATCGAGCCAATTTAAGATTTTAAACGTCATCTTGGTATATCATATACTTAATATGAAGTAGTCCGTTGAAAAATGTAGTATTGATTTGTTCATCAACTTTAATGTTCTTCTCATCGGCACTGAAAGATATATTTTAATGGTTTAATTTTTTAGAGCAATTACTTAGTATGCTAACTTTGCTGACCCCCGCGGGTTTGCCCGTGTAATACTTCGAACCTTATGGCACCCATTTATCCCGACATTTATTAATTTTACAATAATGAAAAAAAAATGTCAGATTTGTTTACATTTATTATCACTGCTGCTCTCTCGTGGGTAGTAGCGTGATGGTAAATAGCCATACTCGATAAATAGGATTTGCAATAAAATATTTTTTTTTATTCTGATCAATAGTTCTTGAGCTTAGCGGTTTCAACCAACAAACAAACTCTTCAGCTTTATACATTAGTAAAGATATACGAGTAGGTATCGTTGTGGCTTTTTTTTAACCTGTGGAAATCCCCTCGGATTTCATGCCGGACTCGAACCGACTAAATCCACACAGTCCCCTTCTAACTGTCTATTGCCAGACGCCCCGGGTAAATTCCTCGGAAAAATGTCCTAGAAGGTATCGACGTGGCTGAGTTTTAAAAAGGACCCTCTAAGGATTTTACTAGATCAAAAAAAAGAAGGACTTGTTCAGAATTTGTAACCTCAATGATGTAAAATAATAAACAATATAGAGCATATTTATCTTTATATGAACGAATCTCTGATATTTTATATCTATGCTAATATTTTCATGAGTCGCGGGGCTCAGATAGTAGCATATAAGAGCAAAAATTATCTAATGAACATGTGCAAACCTTATTCAATAAAAAAATATTCACACAAATTTTGTAGCATTCAGGGTCTTGATAAAATATCCATATTGTTAATTGTTTTAATTCACAATGACTATGACAACATCGGAGAGAAATCTTGACGAATAAAGCATTAAAAAAATGTAATAGACATTCATTCCACGGCCCTGCTTGCATCTTACCTATATCCATATAAAAATATGTAATTTGAAAAAAAGTAATAGGTACTTCTTTATCACACTTTTCTGCATTGTCATCCACTTCTGAGCTATGGTCCAAATTTTTAGCATTGGGAAGTAGTTTTAAATCAATCACGAAATTCCACCAGACAACCCCCCCGGTAGCTCATCGTTAAGTTAGTTTAAAATCAATCACAAAATTCCACCCAGACGGCCACAGTAGCTCACCGGGAAGTTAGTTTATAATCAACACAGAATTCCACAAGAAAGCGAGTTAATAAAAACAGTGAAATCTATGAAAAAAAACCTTAATCAAATGCGTATCAATGTTTAGTATTGAAAACGTAACAGACAGACAGACAGACTTTGTTACTTTCGCAAGAATTGGTAAAGTTGTGATATAAGCAGGAATGATAATAAAATTGAATGGTTTTATATCAATGAAGTTCCACATTATGAAAATGTTTACGCTAACCTTATAGTCTATGTACCTAATTAACTGACGATATTCAGTTACTAATGGCCCATTAGTGATGTTATAATACTATGTAACAATAGCTAGTTTAATACCATAATACATAATAACATCGCGTCTACAGTGATTGCGTAAATCTTTTCCAGGGACTCTTTGTTGCAATGTTTCGTGTTAGTACAACGAGTAGTCGTTGCTTCGATAAACATACCATTAACAGAGTAGTGTCTGTTAGCTTGTGTATACAAACAATGCCTTTGTTAATCAGCTACAGGAGACGGCCAAGATAATACGCCGCAGCATCGGTTTCTAACTTACCAGAGACGTTAACATTATTATCTATTGTTTCTTCAATGAATCTGAAATATGGGCTACCATTGTTTTCATTAACTTGATACGTTACAGGCTTATAGGACATTGTTCTGTTACTTGGATATTTGATTTTTACGATAGAGTTGTTGTTAATAGTTATGATTGAATAATTCATTAATAATGAGAAGTCATTCTTTGCATTGGAGTTCTTTATCTGACTTAAAAACGTGTTTTCATTTTTATAAAAAAAAATACCATTTTTGTATGAACCGATCAAAATTTTATCAGAATCGGTTAATAGCTTTAAATTAGGGTGTGTTGTAAGCTTTTGTGATAAAGAAACTAAGTAGCTTAGGTATTCATGACAACAGATTCCTCAAAATATAACACTAAGGTTGTAATTGTCAGTAAGTAACGATATTCCATAGAATCTGGACAAATATTTGAATTGTGTAATGATAGGTACTTTGAACCTAGTGGTTCATGGTCGTCACCTTCCTCCGTGTAGCCTTTCAAATTTTATGCTAATAAAAATAATGTGAATCTTGTTACTGATGTTCGTTATTTTATATTTCCCTACAATATGCACAAGAACACAGGTACCTATATCTATCTACTTATACAGTTACTAGTTACCTACTGACCTTAATTATGGCATTGCATTGGCAATGGCAGCTAACGTTCGCGTGTATCAAAAATTACCTTGATCCTACGATTTTTAAATACGATTTCCGAATAGGCTTGGGTATTAAAATCATAGATAATAATACAATAACGAGAAGTGCTAATGTTAAACACGCCAATGCATCAATGAAGATACGTTTGTCTATAATTAAATAGACATTAATAACTGATACGCAAAATGGCAGGTTTGAGTTAAAGTGTCAGCGTTAAGCTGGAAAGGAGCGTGCTCCGCTTGGTTTGGACACGTCCAACGAATGAATGAGGAACAATTGACGAAGAATATATACTATGTGAAAGTAGAGGGTAGAAGGAGTCAGGGTATGCCGAGACTTACATATGAAGACTACGTGAGCAGATTGCTCGAAAAACCGAAAAGTCAAGAGTACTCGGACACCCAGACGAGCATGTATAAAGCGATTCGATCGCAAAGCCTGGCGATCTGTCCTCTCTGACTACCCCGTCTGTATTAATAACTAATGTTTCACTTCGATTGGTATTGATTGTGTACTTTAGTTTTAGTTTTACCTTACTACATGACAGTAAGTTAGTAGTAATAGAAACATATGTAAGTCACGTATATCGAAGGTAAAATTATGGAACTGTTTACATATATTTCGAGAATCTTCATCGTCCAAGTACTAATGCCAGTTGCGTTCCAAACTCTTTAGGAGGCCGACCGAGGTCCGCTTTTCTTCTCGTTTCAAATTAATCTGCCTCAACCCTTGCAGTGAGACCAACAGAGTGTATGTCATTCTCAACCACATCACGTCATGGTTTTTTGAGTCTGCTTCTACATTGCATTACATGCTGTGATTCAGGGGTTGGCCAGATACATTTTCCCTAACGTAAACTAATAGTTTTCTTAAATGGAGGATATATTAAAAATAGAATATAAAATCGTCTCAAGTCATACAGAATATTGTAGTATTTACATAATGCACATATCTACTAATTTTATTATTACTATCTAGTGAGGAAGAAAATGCAGTGCAATACACATATCAGAAATTTTGAAACAAGTTATATCTGAAAACCTGTTTGTACTTAGGAAATTACCATTCAATGTAAATGTTTGGCTACCCATGTGGCCATTCTTTGCAGTATGTTATCAAACATGTATGAACCTCAGATTATCGTGTTACATATACCAGCCAGTTATAATGTTCACTACAATCAACTGACGCATAATCTGCATCTGCATTGTGTCTGTTTTTTTGCCATGTTTTCAAAGATTTGGCTATATTGTTCCATAACCTGTTGTAATTTCTATTTATTACTGAGCATTTAGTAGTTATTATTAGAAAACTTACCGGTGTCTTCGGAGAATTCCTCGTCTTCCTGGCGAACCACTTGGGCCAGCACCATCGTTGTCCAGTTTCTCCGTTGGCCGAAACAGCTTACGGAAGGCAGCAGCAACCTTCTCCTTGGATCGCGACGTCATTTTGCACTTATAAAAACTACACTTTTTATACTTCACTCAATAAATCCAAACAATATTTTGTACAGACGTTTGTCTTATAACCGCACGTCTAGCGGACGTCTACACGACATGTCACGAAAACGTCAAGTTATTGTTCAAAGTGGTTGAATTGTAGTATGGAGTATGTATGCAGTAATCATTCAAGTACACTGCATGCGTTCGATTCAGCTGCGGCGTCTCACGTCTCGCGGTCGAGGAGGCCGTGGAGTGAAGCGTCTGGCGGCACACGTGCGACTACGGAGCGAGCAGATGAAATGGAAGCTTGGCAAGCAGGAGAAGGTCGGTTATCGCACTTCGGCGGATACGTGGAGTGAGCACAAGTGTGTCACAATGCGTCGGCGCATATCACTCGCGGCCGGTCGGCCGACTTGCAAACGCAGACTGAGCAGAGTGAACGAACTTCGTCGACAAGCGATAACGCGCAGCAGGAACTTTGTGAACAACTAGGTGTCTGGTCTAATTGGCGCACCTTCCAATTCTTTGAAAGCTCGTCATCACAGCACGTCACTATCTGTAAAAGGCGAAAACAAGTTTAGAAGTGATTGACTCAATAATACAAAAATGTCTTTGTAAATATATCTTTGTTCTCAATGCATCATGTGAGAAATGAAATGCTTGTAGATAATGCCAGCCGATGCAAAGAAATAAATTGTCTACTACGTTTTCTATGAGAGAGTATAAATAGACATACGTGTTTGAAATCGATATAATATCTAAAGATAAAGATATTGTTTTAAAATTGGAACTATGGCTGTCAATTATTGAAATACTGCCTACATATTATTGATTCAACTAAATATAGAATAAAATTGTATGTATGGAGGTCAGTGAATAGAATTCATGACGTTAGAAACAAAGAGGGAGAAATTTCATTAATCAGTCTTCAAACTATTATCTGAGTCGTCCGAGCTATTAGCTCGATAAACGAGAGAGTATAAAAAATAATAAATACAAAGAGCACTATAGAATCAACTCAAACTGTGCTGGGTACCGATAATAAAAGGAAACAGGGAAATAAATTTGATGTCATACAATAATATTTGTTCAAATTACCAGCTTATTGCAGCCACACTGGCAAGTGTGATCAACATTGCGTAAGTGTTAATTGGGGTGATTACCGAAAAATGCGTGTTGCATATTGCTTACTAAGTATTTCAATTCATTGTCAAATTAATGTCTTATAGAACCCGGTCAATTTGGTTTACCTATTGATTATTTCGTTCTAAATCTAGCAGTAATATGTTATTGACAAAAGCTGTAGCTGAATATCGATCGCTCAGTAGAAACCTAGGTATACCCAACAAGTTAGACCTGTTTCTTTGTAATATTTACTGGCGGCCGGTTACATGCAGTTTATATTTACTTAATGTGATACTTTCTCATAGTCACCGTACCTATTTATAGTAGGTACTTAAAGCTACACATACCTAAAATACTGTATATCTTTTTTAAAGAGGATTTTATCCAAAACTAGGATCACCTAGTTTTGGATAAAGCTTCGCACGTGTGGTGAAGTTTTCCCATACCCGTTTTTATCCAGTGTTTTAGTAAGCTTTCCCTAAAAGATAGACATATGACATTCTGGACTTTTCTGTAGACCTATATAATATATACAATTCCAACTTACATTATTTTGTTATTAATCAAAGGGTTTAGACAGCATTTTCGTTGAAAACTCCCAGACTGCTTATTTTGTTATTTAACTTCTAACAAATATCGTTATATTTATAAGCGGCAGAGGTCTTAATTTTATAATTATGTAGTGAAGAACTGGTATATTCTTCACTACATAATTATACTACCATCGTACCTTTTAACATTGGTAATCAAATTAGTAAGATAGAATGATTCACTTTAAAATGATCGCGAACGCAAGGAACTTAATTTTTTAACCACTTTTTATTTAGATTTAGATAATTGTTTGTATTAGGCCTACACTTATCTATCTAAATATAATTCGTTCAACAGTGAGTTTCGTTCATTTTTCTTCCAGACATACCTAAGTTGCTCATTGAAATGTATGTAGTAGCAGTTATTGTTTGAGAAGAGATTCCATATTGTGTGTATTGTGTATATTAGATAAAAATGTAGAGTGCTCCTCTCTCTTCAGTTAATCCAATTTGCTGACTCAGAAGTGAGATCACGTTTGGCGGTATAAATTTCTATTTGATATATCAATTGAATACAATTGAGTTCGTTCTCGTCCAATTCAAGCTCGGACTGCAGAGATAAAAAAGCGTGTTACAACTATATTTTTTACTATATTATCGTAATACAGATGGTTTAGACAAAATTACCCTATCCTAGTCCCTTTCCTATCTCATCCTTTTTCCTACCCTCTAATCCTTTTCCTACCTTATCCTCTTCCCATCCTTTCTCCGCCAAGCCAAGGTTGCCGTGCCGATGAGCTGCGTGGCTAGGGGCGAGCCTATTCGTAACGTGCCTGACTGCCCTGGGACCGGGCGACCCCAGAATAAGGCTAGCCTCACCTAGACAAGCGGGTCTCTGTCTAGGCGGACTTAGAATTTCCCTTGCCACTCGTGGGAACGCAATGGATAATGAAAATTTAAAAATCCGAAATGGCGGCGATGTCGTTCGCAACCCGTCACGTCTAGTCTCCCATCGAGGCGGAAAGTGGGCTAGAGATAGCCACTTTGCTACATTGAATGTTAGAGGAGGAATGAAAGACAAAATTGATGAGGTATGCGAGATGATGCGAGCAAGACGACTTGATGTTTTGTGTGTGAATGAAACAAAGAGGAAAGGATGTAACACCACTACACATGGACCCTATACAGCCTACTGGTCAGGTGTAGCCACAACCAGTACAGCGAGCCAGGGTGTCGGTGTTCTACTGTCCGCGAGAATGAATGAATGTGTGACTGACTATGAATGTGTGAGCCCAAGACTCCTTTGGTTGAGGTTGAAGGTTGGACTTACCCGCATCTTTGTTTTGGGCGTTTATGCTCCGCAAGATGAAGAAGATCTTCAAAAGACCAAAGTGAGAGACAGGCATTTTGGGACAGTGTGAGCGATATTCTGAGTAAATGAACAAACCAAACGAGCGAATTCAAACGGAACGAGAGAATTGTAATGTTAGGTGATTTTAATGGTTGGGTTGGAGTGAAGCGTGATGGATATGAAAGTGTATTGGGCAAGTTTGGTGACGAACGAGTGAATGAAAATGGTGAGAGTTTGCTTGAAGTATGTTTGGAGAGGAATCTTGTGGTAACTAACACCATATTTAATCACAAACAGATTCATTTGTATACTAGACAAGAGGGAAACCAGAGAAGTATGATTGATTTTGTGATTGTAGATGCAAGACTAAGAAAGAAAGTCTTAGACACCCGGGCATACCGTAGTGCCGGGATTGATACAGATCGCTTCTTGGTTATCAGCCGAGTAAGAGGTCTATTTCAACGGTGGCGGCATCGTGTGTGTATACCTGTGAATGTACTAGAGCGCATAAAAGTAAAAAATTTGCAAGAGATGAGCATAAAAGAAGGATTCGTGAGTAAATTAAGTAAGAAATTTAAAAATTTAGATGAAGTATGTAAGATTGAAGAATTATGGAAGACGCTTAAGGAAGGTCTAGTGGAAGTTGCGGTGGAGGTGTGTGGGGTAAATAAAAGAAGCCAAAGATGTCAGGTGAACAGAATGTGTGCAGAAGTCATGAAAGCATTGTCCGACAAGAAGAAGGCATGGTTGGACTGGCTGACTTCAAAGGTGAATCAAAGAATTCAGAGGGCAACGGATGAGGATGTAAAGATGGCAAAGAATGAATATAAAAAGTATAAACGAGTTGCAAAAGAAGTTATAAAAAAAGAGAAAGAGAATGATAGGGATAAATTTAATAGTAGGCTATCTGATAATTTCCAGCAGAATATAAAATTCTTTTGGAAATCTATAAAATCTGTGAGGAGTCAACAAACATCATCGAAACTCAGTAATATCAGAAACCAGGATGGCAGTTTTCTAAAAGGAGAAGAATGTGTGCTAAAAAGATTATTTTGAAAGCTTATATGAAAAAGAGGATCTTCCATATCCTCTTTTTCATATAAGCTTTCAAAATAATCTTTCAAAAAATCACAAACGAGTTCTTGGGAAAGGAATGAACTAAGCAACGAAAGCATCATAAGTACGGAAGAAATTGTGGAAGCATTGAGGAGTATGAAATTGGGTAAGGCTGCTGGATTTGATAGGATTTCTGTCGAGATGCTGAAAGCGGGACATGGCGTGGTAGCTTGCCAGCTGTTCCGCCTTTTTAATCTTTGCTGGAGGAGTGGCAGCGTGCCAGGAGATTGGTCCAAGGCTGTCATCATGCCGCTTTACAAAGGAAAAGGGTCACAGCAAGAGTGCAAAAACTACCGCGGCATAAGCTTGCTCAGCATCGTCGGCAAATTGTATGCAAAAGTTTTGATAAAAAGAGTGATGAATGAAACTGGAGGGAAAATGTGGGATGTACAAGCAGGATTTATGAAAGGAAGAGGATGCACGGATAAGGTCTTTTCCTTACGATGCATAGCCGAAAAATTTTTGGCGAAATGTCAAAAGGTCTATTGCATATTTGTAGACTTGGAAAAGGCCTATGACCGAGTGGTTAGGCATGAACTTTGGACGACACTGGCCAAGTATGGAGTAAGCAGTCACTTGATACGAGCACTGAAATCTCTCTATGAGGGCTCCAGTGCTTGTGTCAGGATCAACGGAGCTTGCACAGACTTTTTTCACATTGAAAAAGGTGTTAGACAGGGTTGTGTAGCGTCACCGGCGCTGTTTAACCTATACATGGACAGTTGTTTGAAAGAACTGCAAGAGAGTGCGTATGGTTTAAAAATGAATGAACTGACTGTCAAATGCCTCCTATACGCTGATGACCAGGTAATACTGGCATCATCGGCAGTGGAGTTGCAGTTGATGGTTAACATTATGCATGATACGCTAAAAAGCAAAGGAATGAAATTGAATGTTAATAAGACAAAAGTAATGGTTTTTGAAAGAGAGGAAAGTATGACGGATTGCTCGATTATTGTGGAAGGAAAACGAGTGGAACAGGTGAAAGAATTTGTATATTTAGGTTCAAAATTTGTGAGAGATGGAAAGTGTGATTGTGACATTGAACGAAGAGTTTTGGCTGGAAATCAAGTGAATGGAGCCATGCACGCCTTTATGAGCAGTCAGAACGTGTCTGAGAAGGCAAGACTGGCTGTGCATAGAGGAGTACTTGTTCCTACACTCATGTATGGCAGTGAAAGTTGGGTGTGGCAGAAGAAGCATAGATGTAAAATTAATGCAGTGGAAATGAGAAGTCTGCGGAGTATAGCTGGAGTGAAATTGATGGACAAAGAAAGGAACAGTGTGATAAGGGAACATTGCGGTATGGTAGAAGAAGTAGTGACTAAAATAGAAAAAGGTATGCTTAAATGGTTCGGACACGTGGAGAGGATGGATGAAAGTAGACTAACGAAACAGATTTATCAGAAGATACCCCGATGGGAAACAGGCTTGATAATATGTATGTATGTATGTAATGAAATAGTGTGTGGTTGGCAATATACTTGTATTTATTGTCCTTCGTAGCGGGCAAGGACGTCCAACAACCGGAGCCTGTGACTGCAAATTTATTGGCAATATGCCAGGGGACCGAGTCTGCTATTGACAAGCCGTAGAATAGAACCAGAATCGCTGTTTTTAGCTGTAAAAATGTTAGTAGACTATCAAAAATGCAACTGATTAGCGGCCGCTGGCGCGGTACGTGTTAGTGGGATTCTATCGGCGACCGATAGAAGTCTATTGGAGTACGATTGTAATAGTAGACTACGAAAATCTGTTATAACTGTACCGGTGGCTTTCTATTGAGCGACAATTTCTATTCTTTTCTGACGCGATTGAATTAGTAGACTTGGCCCCCAGATATGGTTCACTGTAACTACAAAGATCAATGTGTTGTGGTAAATGAATACCTACACTTGATCAATACTGGCGTACTCCAAAACAGCTTTTGGGAAACCGTTTTATTGCTGAAATAACAGTAATGATGAAAAAAAAATTGATTTGGCTCTTGAGGTTGTCGACATGTGGGATGTGGATTAATCGATCATTGTACCGATATCTGTCCATGGACTTATAGCCAAGAGCCTTGATCAACACCTACAAAGGCTCCGTTAAACAGCTGGGTCAAGGGCTTGATACAGCAAGCAGTTCTTCTCGACACGGCACGTATTGTGAGGAAATTCCTTTCTCTGGAGCCCTGACCTAGTAGCTTGTAGCTTGGTCCCTGTACCTGACCGGTTACAGTGTACCCGATACCGCTAGGTTACTATATTTTATTTTTTAAATGTATTTTTTTTGTAGATATATTTAAAAATGTAATTTATATGTTTAATGAGTAAAGGAGATATCTAAATATTAAATATTGTGGGACACTTTACACACAGTGCCATCTAGTTCAAAGAAAGCTAATATCAGCTTGTTGTATTCGAACAAGATATATGATAAAGATATTTCTAAATATCGGCTATGATGTTTCTAAATATCGGGTAGGGCTGAGCTGTAGGCTACTCCCGGGGTCCATAAGGTGGCGGATCATGGAACGGCCTGAAGATATTCAGGCCAGCTGCGCAAGCAGTCCCCGACCATTCAGCGATAAAGCTACCAGGTGTAGCGGTGGTCTCCTGGGAAGAGGCTACTTAAAAATGCTGCAGAACCCAAGGACGGCTTTATGACATGGCGAGTAGTGCCGCCATTAAATAAGCACCCTCTAACAACGGGCAGCTGCGTTGTTAGTATATCCAAAAGAGGAGGTCAAGCAGGCTAGTACTGTTCTGGATAAAATATCTACTGGCGGAGATGGAAACCATCGGTACGGCAGTAGCACAGCGTGTGGAAGGCAATGGAAAACCACCACATACATTTTCCCAGGATGATCATTATGGCGGAGAAAACATATACAATGGCCCTCAGTCCCCAGCAGGCCTTTAATAGTCAGAGGGTGCGAAGAATCTCCGGGTCTGCCATAAAGATTGCAACTTGGAACGTCAGAAGTATGTACGCCACAGGCAGGATGATAAATGTTGAAAGGGAAATGCGTTGACTTAACATTGATGTGTTAGGAATAAGTGAGTCTAGACTTGTAGGCGTTGGTGTCTTGGACCTATCTACTATAGCGGAAATTATAGTAATTCGCATTATAATGGTGTTGCAATTATGTTAACCAAACAGCTTAAGAAAAATGTTACCAAATATTTACCTATATCTGACAGAGTGAAGGTTTTACAGCTTATGTCCAAACCCAGAAACATACAGCTGGTCCAAGTCTATGCACCTACTTCCGAATCAAGCGAAAAAGATATTGAGGAATTTTATGAACAACTAGACTTGGTCCTAAGACACTTGAACAGCCATGATATTGTCATGATTCCTGGAGACTTCTACGCAAAAGTAGGACAAGAAAAAAACATATATAACACAGGTTGCATACCAACAGATTGGCTCAAATCTACATTCATAACTCTCCCTAAAGTGTCCTCAGCAAAGAAATGCAGTGAATACCGTACTATATCACTCATGAATCACGTACTGAAAATCTTCTTGAAAGTGATTCATGCCAGGATTTACAGGAGATGCGAAGGTATTAATTCAAACTCACAGCTCGGATTCAGATGTGGGCTAGGTACTAGGGATGCACTTTTTGGGTATCAGATTCTCATTTGCTGGGATATGAATCAGAGCGTTTACGTATGTTTCATCGATTTTGAGAAAGCATTTGATAGAGTGCAGCATATGAAATTGATGAGCATTCTGAGAACAATAGGTCTTGACACTAAGGACATAAGGATTGTGGGGAGCTTAGATTGGAACCAAAAGGCAAATCTACGAGTAGAATCTGAACATACTGAAGATGTAGAAATTTTGAGAGGCGTCGGACCCCTGTCCGCAGAGCAAGGGCGATAGCATACAGCCCTCTGTATGCTTTCGCCCTTGCTCTTTAACATTTACTCTGAAAACATATTTCAAGAGGCTCTTCATAACTTGGACATAGGTATCGTTATCAATGGGAAAGTGGTTAATAACATACGTTACGCAGATGACACGGTTTTGAGGGCTCCCACTTTAGAAGACCTCCAGATAATGTTAAATAAAGTTCAGTCTGCAAGTGCTGCTTATGGTCTAAACATTAACAGTAAGAAAACAAAATTTATGGTTGTATCGAAAAATCCTTCAACCAATGCTGCCTTATTATGTAATGGTAATAGCTTGGAAAGAGTAAGTAAATACAAGTATCTTGGTTGCTTTTGTTAATGATGCCAGTGATAATAGTCTTTAAATCAGGTGCCGCATTGAACTTGCTCGGAATGCTTTCTATAAAATGAAGTCGCTGCTTTGCAATAGACGTATGAATATTTGTCTGCGTACCCGACTAGCGCACTGCTACGTGTTCTCCGTTCTTCTGTATGGCGTTGAAGCGTGGACACTCACTGAATCCTTGTGTAAAAAAGTGGAAGCTTTTGAGATGTGTACAGAAGAATGTTAAGGATATCTTGGAGAGACAAAATAAGTAACGAAGTAGGGCTACGAAGAGTACGCAAGAAGACGGAACTATTGCAAGCAATCAAAACTAGAAAGTTGGAGTATCTCGGACACATAATGAGAAATACTAAGTACGAGTTGCTGCAGTTAATAATTCAAGGCAAGATCCAAGGAAAACGCAGTGTTGGTAGAAGAAGAACATCCTGGCTCAAGAACTTACGGCAATGGTACAACAAAAGTACCCGTTCGCTTTTTCGAGCTGCTGTGTCAAAGGTGCAAATCGAAAGAATGATCGGCGACCTTCGATAGAAGATGGCACTCGAAGAAGAAGATTTCTAAATACATATAATACATAGGAAACATTCAAACTCCGAAACCAACATTTGTGGAGCACACAAATATTTGTTTCGACACGGGAATTGAACCCGGGACCTCAACCGCAGCAGTCGCTACAACTACACTACCACTACGACACTACGCCACTGAGGCAGTCAAGTCAAATGTTAGTTAATAAAAGTTAAGCTCAGTGTTTAAATGTCTCTGTCAAATCAATATAAGGGGCTCCCCCAAGATCTCCAGGGCCCCAGCGATCTCTCGTGCTAGCGGTGCACCTGTGACAAATGGACAAGGCAAAAACTTAAGGGGTTGGCAGGTCAGACGGCAGTCGCATTCAACCATGTCGAAATTTTAAATCTAAATCATAGATGGTCTTAGCAGCCTAGTAAAAGTGGCTCAGATTCCCGGTAGCGTTTGGAAGCAACTGGGAAACAGGGAAAACACTTAAGATGAAATAGACTAAAGATATATAAAAGATAAACGATAAAGAAGTGGAATGCCAGAGAAAAAAAAATCTATCACGACATATCCCCGAAGCGGTGGCAGAGGCATATTATAAACCCACTTTAATCATGTGTATTCCTGTCCCACGTAATAGTTGATGAGCCTATTGCCGTGTTGAAATAGACAGATTTGGCAAAATGAGCGATATAATATGCTTAATTGTTTACAAGTAACGTCGGGAGCAGTTTACTAAGCGGATCTCGTGGCATCGAGGGTGAATTTTCGTGCTTTTAAACGTTTCTGCCATACATATTACTGGAATCAAACGTAGCTCACATAGGACCCGTAATATACTATTACCGTAGTGCTTCCCTATTTCTATAGGATTTAAACCTAAGTTGCTTTCCAGGTCTCCCGCTTTGCAAAGGAGGGAAGAGGCATTACGTTCTTTTCCTTCCTCACATTATCTTCTGATTAATTTCGTTGCGGGTTCCAAGACATGCTAACTTCTCCTGGGACTTCACCGAGATCGAGCTCGGTGTAACTTTTCTGGTGTTTTGGTCATTGCTGTAGATCCTGATTTACAGGAGTCACAGTAATGGGAATGCGGGTGGGATTAGATGCAGGTTGTAGCTACCTGCTGTTGAAAATTTTCAAGCCACCCATAAGGCCTTTAACTTGACTTAACGACTGCCGTGTTACTGGGAACCGGGACTAACGGCTTAAGCTCGGAATAGCTCGCAAATGTAAATTCCACAAGTGGTCACCCAGCCGTGATCAGCCATAGCGAAAGTTTCTTAACGTAGTAATCGTTTACAGAACACTGAATCCGCGAGAGCGTAGAGGTTAATATGTAGTTCGGATATCCTACTAATAAAATATCCGTTTTTTTAGCGTCATGCAATACTGATAACATATCTAAAATCAGACAAAACGTCATTGATCATGCAAGTAAGGTACCTAATTCAAACAAAACAGGAAAGGAATGCGGTAGTAACCATTGGTCATGCAAACTTGTTTGAAACCTGTATTAAAACTTTTTTTGTGTTTTTTGCTTTTATATCTTAGACCATCTAACATTTTTTTTATCTTCTCTATAATAAATAAATATCTTATTTATAACAAATCTGATTCAAATGAAAAGGTATTTTTGTTTTAAATGTAAACACCTCAAAATATTTGTCTGTATATTTGTCAGTCGAGCATCCGAGGTATAATTACCATTGAAAATAATGTTTGTTTCGGAGTTTTAGATATTTTTTTATACTACTGCGGTGGCCTGATGGAAAGTGGTCACCGTAGCCTATGGACGTTTGCAACACCAGAGATGCAGCACTCGCGCTGCCGACTATTTATAAACCTTCAAACACCCCTTTTGAAGAACCCCATACTTTAGACGTAATAATATGACTGTATGGAAGTTTTGCAGCAGCCTATATAGGTGAAGCTGACGCCATAGACGCGACTGCCACTGGGTTGGGACAAATATTTGTATGATCCACCAATGTTTGCATCATAGTGCAAGGAATGTTTTTTTTTCGCAAGGAATTTTGTTCGCTGCCTCACGCTCACGCCAAATGGAGACGAAAGTAATAATAATACATAGTGTCAAGTTCATGTCAAACTATTTGCGAAAATCGCATAAGTGACTTGTCAGTTGTAATAGTAGAGCTTTTATAGAGCGAGCGCGCGAGTCACATTGTGGTAGAGTATTGCGACTAACGCGCTGTGATCTCGGGTTCGCTTCCCAGATCGGAATTATAATTTTTGTAATCCACAATTGTTTGTTTCGGACTTCCTATATGAAATATATAAGTATGTTTATCAGTTGTCTAGATGTCATTGCACAAGTTTAAAGCTTAGTTTGGGCTAGATGGCGCTGTGTGAGGTCCCACAATATTTCATCACATCACTTTTTGATACCGAAGATTCCATAAGGTTGCTTTAGGTACATGTGTGCTTTACTCCAACATAATTGTTGTCGAAAATAGTTATTTAAATGTAATTATATATTATATAAATTTATTTCTAGTTAGTGGTGAACACAATAATATATTTTGATTTCATATTTCATTAAACATTTTATATCTATTAAAAATAAATATTTAAAAAAAAATGTAAAAAAAATGAAAATATAAAATGTTAAAATATAAAATAAATGTTAAAATATATTTCAGTTGTATAGCTACATAAGTATTTCACATAAGCAATGATGCATGCATCTTAAGAAATGTAGGGTGACCATAAAATTATTGTACTATAACACAGAATTTGGATGAAGGTACGCATTATTATAAGAGCTCACGTAAGTACATTAAATGCAACGAATTCCTAATTATCAAGTTACAACTTTAACACAGACGTATAAGAGTAAGCAGACCAAACATATTCCTTTGCTTATGGAGCAATACTTCATCCTTTTCACTTTTGCCATTTGTTGTATATACATTTGTTGTTGCCATAGTACAAGGTCTGCTTAGTTTAGAATCAGATGGCGTTGTGTGAGTTGTCCCAATGTTGTATAAAGCTATCTTTGTTATTCCTGTGTAGCTACATCTAACTCACACCTTAATAGCGAAAAGCGCGTAGCCAATTTTTCTACTACCTACAACTAAGCTACAAACTTGTAATTATAACCGCCGCTGTCATCTTTAAATCGAAGATTTATGTGTCGAAGTGAAAATATTAAATAAAATTATTGAAAAATGTTACAAAAGTAGACAAAAAAAATACAAAGAGGTGTTGTGCATTGAGTGATGAAGTTTCGATATCAAGTAATCACCAGAAGTAACTAAGCTAAGCTACCTTTCCATGTGTGTGTAATAGGCTACGCTATTTTTCGCTAATGTTGGGTCTGCTTACTATCTTATATGTCTGTGCTTGATAATTAGGAACGTGGGTTCAGAGGTCCCACTAGAGACTTGATGTCGGACCGGACCCTTGCGGGGTTGGGAGGTCAGACGGCAGTCTCTTTCAATAACATCGAAAATTCTTCACATCACATCGTCTACGCCTACGTAGTTCTCCTAGTAGCCAATTATATCTGGACTCAAGACACCAAATCTAGGCAGGGTTTGGAAGCTGGGAATATTCAAAATTAAGTACAAAAAATCTCTACAAAATATACCCAAGTTCCCGGATTTGGAACCAATAAAATAAATAAAGAGTAATTCGAATGACTTCGGTATTTCTTTTTTTCCTTGACCTTTTTATTGGGTTTTATAACATCAACGATATTGCTTTTACAAAAGAAAGCTCTTTTTGCGAATATTATTTTACTTTGGTACATATTACGGTGTTTGTAAGCTTAGACCATCGTAAGGGATCTGAAAATCGTAAAAGAATCGGATTTGGAAATTCAACATTTGTTTTCTTTCTATAAGAATACTACCTGTTATGTAAGAGAATAATGCATACGGTAAAATGTGGGCGTATAGTACACCCACATTTTACGCCGCAAAAGCTTGACAATATGTATGTAAGAATACTAACAACTGTAATTAGATAGTACCTGCAAGGAATAACTTCCTAGAAATTCCTGCAAATAAGCTAACTAATATTCGCACAAAGGCTAAGCATTGCCATTCAAGGTGGCAATGCTACCAGTCTTCTGGGAACGCTACCACGTGAGGACTGCGTTGTGGGGTAATTTTATGACACATGTTAGGTCTTTGGTTTTTTTATAATATTTAACTGTAGTTTTAGATTGTTATACATAATAATTTTTCATGTAATTAAAGCGAAAATGTTATTAATCTCAAAAAAGGAAGAAAAAGAGGGATAAATATTGACATGGGTTGTGTAGGTTGAAATCGAACTTTTGCGCTGCCATGTCGCTGTAGCATTCACACTGGTCATTCTGCCAGTGTACGGTCTTTAGTAAATATAATTACACTTGACAAATTCATTTTGTTTTCATTCATTAAATTATGTTACAAAACAAGTATAATTATACATACATTAAACATACATTGAATATGAAAATATCCGGTACGAAAAGAAACGATATTCAGATATATTAAATTATAAAAAAAAATATTTTGGGTAATGTAGACTGTATTATCACAGCCGAAAGACATAGGTTTACTCTTTATACTGTGGTATTGTATCCTTCTTTATATCTTGTAGTCTATCAGTAGGTATCTTCTCGAACAAGATTGTTATTATACCAAGCTTTACATCGCTTTTAAATCAATTAAAAAAAGAAGATTCTTTGTCATTATTGATTATTGAATTAATTGAGAGACAAATTCAACAAATCCTTTTTGCGTCCATCCCTAATCATCATCACTACATATTTAATTAAAACAAAGTCGTTTTTCGCTGTCTGTACATAGGGATGTATGCTTAGATTTTTAAAACTACGCAACGAATTTCGATGCAGTTTTTTTTAAATAGATAGAGTGATTCATAGAGAAGGTTTTTATGTATATTTTGTTAAGTTTTTGTAAACATTAACTTAATTATAACGATATATGTTTGGCGGTGTCGGAAAAAATAAAACGTCTGGGAGCTTTTAACGAAAACGCTGTCTTTAAGATATAACAAAATAATATATTGTGGAATTATGTATCTAATATAGGCCTACAAAAAAGTCCGCGATGGTATATGTCTATCTCTTAAGGATACCGTACTATATCAATTTTAATACTTTTAAAAACAGCAATAATAAAGCGGTAATTTAAAGGCTATTTACACAAAAACATCATTAATCTATTTGATTAATATGTTAGTAGGTTTCAGCATTTTATAAAGATTATTTTGTTCCTTTCCACTTTGCAAATAAAATGAATATCTTAGGCGATATGGCAATATCAAAAAAATGCGCAAAGAAATTTAATTTCGTGTAACAAAAATTCGACAGGGCCGTGCGGGCGCGGGCGTGGTACTTGAGAGCGGGAAAGTAATCAAGTAATTTGGAAAATGTTCATACATAATCGAGAAATTAATAAACGACGGGATTGAATGTGTGCCACGGGGTTCGAAGTATGTCACGAGCGACGCCGGGCGGGTCAGCTAGTTGAGTTATAAATGGAGTAATTAACTCGACTATATTAACTAGGTATACACATAAATAACATTGAAATGTTTGTTAACAGCTTCTTACTAAATGCATATGAAAGTAAATACGGTACTTACACTATGTCTATCTGTTTGCGCTAAACTCGACAGATCCCACATCCGTCCGCATAGGCGGTGATTTGGTCGAGCGCACGGACCAGGTTAAATACCTGGGATCTGTTTTTCACACGTCCAGTGAGATCGATTGCGATGTCAAGTCACGCATTGCTGCCGCGTGGGCCAAATGGCGGGAGATGACCGGTGTCTTTTGTGACCCTAAAATGCCGATCCGGTTGAAGGGACAGGTCTACAAAACCATTATTAGACCTGTCCTTTTACATGGCAGTGAGACGTGGCCGATATTGGAGCGACACAAGCAGGAGCTGCGTGTCACGGAAATGAAGATGCTGCGGTGGATGTGTGGAGTCACGCGGATGAACCGCGTGGGAACTCTCGCATCCGCGGCAGCCTTCACGTCCGTGACATTGCAGACAAGTTGCAAGAGTGTCGCCTTCGTTGGTATGGTCACGTCTTGCGGCAACCGCCGGGCTACGTAGGTAACAAATGTCTGGCCATGTCAGCCCCGCCGGGTCCCGGTAAGAGGGGAAGACCCAAGAAGTGCTGGCTTGACGTCGTAAGGGATGACATGCGTGCCAATGGTCTCACTACAGGGGATGCCGACGACCGTGCGAAGTGGAGGAGAAAATGTAGGAAAGCGGACCCCGGGCGTCGCGAGACGCAACTGGGACAGACGCTCGGATGATGATGACACTATGTCTATCTGTTTCTACCGGCTAATCTTTGAAAAGGCTGAAGCGATTTTAACGAGATTTTCACTGACAGATAGCTACTCAAATAAGGAGTAAATTTTCGACCGATATAACCACGGGAACGACACAACGCGGGCCTACTAAACCACCTATAACACTTAACTACGCGTCCCGTCCTCTAGTTGCGTTATACTCGTAAATCAAACACGACTTTATTGTATGCATGATATGTATAGATTATAGGAGAAATTATGCAATCAGCAATTAAGTACTGTGAATTTATTGTGTGGGTTCTGATAATAGCACTTCATTCAAGAGATGCGAGAAGGTGGCTCGGAGGGTGGTTGGGGTGCAGAGATGGGGCAGCCTAGCCTCCATCTCCTAGAATGACGTCAGAAAGCGACCAGTAATACATATACTTTTAAGTAATACGGTTAGGTATGGTATATTTATATATTTGAGAATAACAAGCTTAATAAAACGTTAACTTGATTTCATATCCAAAACTGGGATCTTATTCTGTTGCAATAGGTACAAACCACATGATATGAACTCTGAAGGTACTGTCAGAAACTCAAGTTAAACGTATAAGTGTATTTTCATTTAAATCGGATTGGTAGTAACCAAAAATACATACCTACCATACCATAGGAACAATACCTACCATCAATATATATAAAAATCAATGCCACTTTATGTAGTAATTTTATAACTCAAGAACGGGCTCACTTATCCACACCAAATGTTTAGGCTTTAGTAGTTTAGTAGATAGTTTAAGTGAAGTTTGCACAAAATCGGTCGTGCGGTTCTTCATTTACCTATCACATTTTTGGTGGCGCTAACGAAGTTGCGCGGGTCAGCTAGTACATTATATAATTACATTATAATGTATGGCAGGTATATCGTACCTACTACAAATAGAATTAATGGAGTGCTATAACTTTGCCACGTATACATACATATACCATTGCGTAGCCATCTCAATATTATTTTTCTTCGGATATAGATAAAGAGATATAGAGAGAGATTATCCTCTTCCGAAAATAAATCACGCTACGGTGGTACGGACTACGGGTTAATGTATTGCTACTACGCAACGCTACAATTACTAAAATGGACAGATTATTAATTGGTTACATACAATACATCCCAATGTGTAATCAAAGAGGGGTTTTACTATTTCACCATCTGACCATTTCATTAAATAATCTATCTTCACGCTGTATCCCTCACGGGGTAGCCAGAGAGGACAAATCACCAGACTTCTCGATCCATACATACATCTTTCGCTTGCTGCAGATTCATGGTCTTTTTATATAAGTCTAGGTCTACCCTGACTCCTACCCTCTACTTACGCACAATAAATATTCTTCGTCAATCGTTCCTGACTCATTCGTTGGACGTGACCATAGTAAACTTGCTTTAAAAAACATTAAACTTACTTTTTATTGATTAGCAATTGAACTGAGGACCTGTGTCAATAATCCGCATAGTATCTTTGTCATATGTTTATGTCATATGTTTAATATGACAATCACAAACCTATCTACATCGAAAGCCTTCACTCACTCAGTGGGCCCGAGTTCCGCCCCGCTTTCCTGTATTTACATCTCTGGCTAGCATCCCTAGGAATACCGAAATGAGACATTTGCAAATCATGTTTTGTACTATACCATTTTGTTTCATAACGGATCTTTCCCTACTAGTACATGGTTAGATAAATCGATACAAGGTCAGTTAATGTTAGTCTTGATGTATGTCGTACACTGTCTGTCTTTTGTAAGCTAGTAGGTAATTTTACGTGAAAATATGTTTACAAAAGCTTATCTAACACGCAATGTGTGAATGTTTTGTTCTTGCTGTTTACTTTCATCTGATTTTCCCAATTTTTTGAAACAACGTGGTTTTAAAATGGGTGTAAGGTGCCTCACCAAGATCCCCGGGCCCCAAGCGACTTCATATGCTAGCGGTGCACCTGTTGACTAACTGCCCTTACGACTTACTGACTTACGCAGTAAGAGGTCAGGCGGAAATGCTGATAGACATAAATTTTGAACAGGCGGGTTCTTTTTGGGGCAAATTAAGAAATGTATTCAACTAACTATCTTCAGGCTGAACCCCTGACGGGGTAGTCAGAGAGAGCAAATCGTCAGGCTTCGCGATCCATGCATACTTCTTTCGCTTCTTGCAGATTCATAAAATCGCTTCATACAAGTACTACTCATTGACTTTGCCGTTTTACAGTACAGTGCTACAAAATAATAATATCAAATCAAAGGGCTTGTTGCAGGGGTCTATTATTTTTACCAAGTCAATAATTATAATTATTGACTTACTAATAATAAATGTAGTAATAATGTAATAATAATACATACTAATATACTAATTACTAATGTAGTATATTTTTTTATAGTGTGCGTACAAATTTGTCGCAATTTGTCTTTAGAAATTATTTTGTTTTTTTTCTTCCAAACACACCCGGTCTTTTGGTAGGATATATGGGTCTAACACGCAGATCCCCAATGTAGTATTTTGCGTACAAATTTAACGTTAAATTTACTATTGGGTGGAGCAGTTTTAAATACGAGGTAGGCGTATTTATTATTTTATTGATCAGCTATAAAATGAGACCTATTTTAAGTTTGAATTAACAAATATTCCGTAATTCCATAATTTTTTTAAGGAAAAAAGGATATGAGGAGAGCTCGTATTCGTTTCGGAACACACGATCAGTAAGAGACAAAAAGCTACTTTTACATTTGTTTGAATGAATATGATTATGATACGTAGCACGAATGATCTTACCTAACTGAAAATAGTGAACCTAGTCTTCAAGAATTAATAAGTATTGTTCAAGTAATCTTCTCGTTAAAAGGAAGCATTCAATCATTACTAATTGACAATACCTGTTTAGCGTTTAGTGAATACCGCGGAATCATTTTGAGTGAATCCTCGTGAGTGCCAATGAGTTAGCTAATGGTCATGTATGTATGTATCTACTTAAATAAATCTGTCTACATGTATTATGTCAATTTTTCCTATTTCTTACTTACACAATTATTTAGTTTATGTAGTGTACCTATATTACTGCCGCTCTAAGGTCTCGGGTTCGAATTCCGAGTAGCAACAAATATTAACATATATAATACTAGTTGACGCCCGCACTTCGCCCGCGTAGAGAAGTTTTCCCATTCCCGTTTCCCACAGGAACTTGTTCCCGGGATAAAAAGTAGCCTATGTGTTATTCTGATGTATAAGCTATATTATTGTTAAGTTTCATTAAAATCTATTCAGTAGTTTTTACGTGAAAGAGTAACAAACATCAATACAAACTTTTGCATTATAATATTATTAAGATGTATGTAATTTGAAATGTGACAGTATATTTTTTCTAATAAAGTGAAAAAAGACAATTTGATTCGAGACGGGGATTGAGCCCGTGACCTTTGCCTAACCAGGGCAATGTTCTAGCCACTGAACTACCAAAGAGAGTGAAGACTGAAGAGTTTTTATCATTACAGTAAATTTATCAGTCGTATATAATACTTTTCAAAAATAGTCAATCAATTTAATATAATATTTTTCAAAAATAGTTTGTGCGAGAGACAGTTCCAAAGTCGTAAAATGAGTCACCCTCCCCCCCCCCCCCCCCCCGTAACTTTTAAAATAAACTTACAAAAATATATGATGTATATTACCATGGAAACTTCCACCGAAAATTGGTTTGAACGAGATCTAGTAAGTAGTTTTTTTTAATATGTCATAAATCGTAAACCGACATGTACCTTTTGAACTTTAATATGATGTTACTTGCTGCTACAGAACCTTTCATCGGCGAGTCCGACTCGCACTTGGCCGCCATTTTTACTTTACTTATAGCATAACCTAATTTTAGTTAATTTTAGTTTTAATTAAGTTAGTTTAAATGTTTACAAATAAGTATAAACAATCCTATCCAAATATTTAAATTTCAGAACGTTTACAAATTATACAAGTACATACTACGAACATCATGCTCGGAGAAAATTCGCAATGTAGACAGTTTTATATTACGTCGTATGTGTTTGTGACCACAGGGATTTCGCCTCGTCCGCTATAAAACGTAGAGGGAGTGTGAACGAAATAGTCACGACCACGCACGTGACGTGTTAAGACTAACTTACTTACTGTTTGAGTAAGCTTTTTATACCAAAGTTATTGGAAGGGAGATGTTACGATATGGAGATTATATCAAAGATAAACAATACTACGTATTTATATATCGGAACTAGCTCTTTCTAGCTTACGACAAAGCTAGAAAGAGCTAGTTCCGTACCTAATGAGTATTATACAATATCCCAATCATTGTTAACACAATAGACAGCTTATTTAACATGTGTAAACCCCCGGATGTCATTGAATTGCCACGGACCGATTAAAACCACAGCCAACTGTCCCAGTTGTTTAGAGCCGGACGCCCCGGATAAGCTTCCGAAAAGATTCCCCCAGAAGAAGACTCCACGGTTCCCCTCAGACTATTAGGGCCGTTTTCCAGAACGTTTATCAATACTCAAGAAACACTTAAGAGTAGATTTTATAAGGCAAAATCTAGTCTCAAGCGTTGATTGAGTATTAAGAAACGTTCTGCAATCCTGACCTTAGCTACCCATGCGACCGAAGGTGGGGCCGAAGGGGTACTTAGGTAGGTATTATAAGTGTCAACTTGAATTAAATTATGAACACGAAAGTTTGTAAAAATCTATGGATGTACTTTTGTTTGTTACACTTTCACGCAATACTAAATTAATTTCAATGAAACTTTACAATAATATACCTTATATTATTCAATTCGGAATAACACATAAGCTACTTTTTATCCCGGGAACAAGTTTATGTAGGAAACGGAAACGGGAAATTTTCACTGCGCGGGCAGAGCCGCGGGCGTGTGCTAGTGTTTAAATAAAGGAATTAAAAATCATATAAATCGAATGCCCTAGCCAACGTCAGTAAGTTGTCACGCTTTAAAATAAAACTCGATGCAAACCTAAGCTAAAAAACTCTCACAAGATGACAGTGGCAAAAAAAAAACACCTTCATAAGTACAAACAAGAATCATGCCATGATTACCTTTCACGTGTTAGCAAAGTCATAATAACACACATTTGATTACACGGATTGCCAACATTGTAAATGACACGGATATGTATTAACAAGTGTCAATAAGGACCTTGTTATCTGGCCCAGGTTTGTGGCATAATGGAGAGTGAATACTTCAAAGAACATTACCTCATCAAACCCAAATTTATTGCTATTACTTTTAGATACCACATGCCCGAACCAAAAGACAGACTGGCTCGGTGGCACAGTGGTAAGTGCATGAGACTGCCACACCGTCTCGGGTTCGAGTCCTGGGCTACATCAAATATTTGTGTGATCCAAAAATGCATGTTTTAAAAGTTGAATGTTTTATATGTAAAATATGTTTATATTTAAAAATATATAAGTATGTATAACAGTTGTTTGGACCCCATAGCACAAGCTTATATTAGCTTAATTTGGTCTAGATGGCGTCGGTGTCAAATTGACAAGCCTTTTTTTGTTTTAAAGTAACTCGAATAAATGCGAATACCACATAAATACATCTGTATAATACCTACTACAAGACACTCATTTCATTAACATGCGTGAAATTTAAAAAGAAAATTGTATTTACCTTTAAGGAAGTATTATCTAAATATCAAGGGTGGAATTTCGTTGAAACGTGGCACAGGCAGCGCAGAGTGGAAAGGTCACCTTGCACAGTGTGTGATGTTAGGCCCAGAGAGGGTGGGGGTTACAGGACGTATTCCGCCGCCACATGCCTCCCCCTTGACAGCACTTATATCCCTACATGACGCAGACAAAATGACATATGAACACAACTTTACTACATGCTTTTACACGTTTTGTTCATTTGCGTATTAATTGATACAATATGTCGAGCTTTGTATGCATTTACACATGATGTGTTTTGCATTTATAATCACAGTAATCAGTGTTAGTGTGTGTGAGTAGAATGTCACATCCAAGCTCTAGGCAGAGGGTATCTTTACCCTCTCTTCTTGTATGTATTACTCTTTAAGTTCTATCAGAAATGTACAATACAATAATAATGAAGTTATAATATAATATTGTGGGGTTTTTACATTGTGCCATCAAGCCCAAAGTTAGCTAATTTCATAATCATCATCATCCGAGCGTCTGTCCCAGTTGCGTCTCGGGGGTCCGCTTTCCTAATTTTTCTCCTCAACTTCGCACGGTCGTTGGCATCCCCTGTAGTGAGACCATTGGCACGCATGTCATCCTTTACGACGTCAAGCCAGCGCTTCTTGGGTCTTCCCCTCTTACCAGGTAAGAGAGGCATACCAGTAAGCTAATATAAACTTGTGGTATTGGATGCATACAACTGATAAACATACTTATATATTTCTAAATACATACATATTTAAAAATGAAACACCAATACTTCGAAACAAACATTCGCGGATCAAAACATTCGAGGCAGTCAAGTTATTTTCAAGGGAAATAATGTTAATTAGTTGTAATTGTAATTTAGAAAAATAATATGCAGGTTTGTCATAACAAGTACCCACCTACATTGCAAACTATTAATGTAGGTATTTTTGTTGCACTTCTCTAAAGTAATGAGATGGGTATATGGATGTTTAGAACCTCAAAGTGTGTGGAAAATATCAAAGATCAAGAAGAGAACCAACCCACATTTTTTTTCCATTTAAATATTATTTAATGTTATCATTATGGTTTTAGATTATTGAAGAATCTGAAATAATGGTATGCTAGGTATTAATGTCTAAAAGGATCTTTAGGATGATAATAAGCCATGACTGTCTATAAGTTTGGTGTGCTACGAGTAGGTACGTGCGTAATATGCGTGTACTAAGTTTATTTAGTACTTTAATATTATCCTTGTTAAGACTGTACTAGTTAGAATTTAGAAAAAAATACGGGTTGCACGGGTCCGGGAGTACCGACAGTAGTGAAAACTTATTTTGGCGCGTTAGAAATTTAAGATGGGTACTAAGGTGGAATTACTTTAAAAATAAAAGTAATAATCGGGTTAAAAAGCACTATATTTATTTATAATTTGACTGTGTTTAAAAGTGTTAAAAGAGTTTTCCTTCGAGCCGGATTTGAACCAGCGACTTATGGATTCACCTTGGACATATATTGTAATATTATTGTTCAATAAAACATACGAGTAACAACTAAATAAAAATTGAATAGTAGGTATCTATTATATTATATTATATCTATTATCTATAGGCAATGGGCTCACCACCTATTACGTGGGACAGTAATCCACACGGTGAAAAGTGGGCATATAATATGCCTCTGCCACCCCTTCGGGGATAAGGCGTGATGTATGTGGTGTATTGTTGGCAACACTGTGAATAATTGTCATGTTGTCTGTAAGTAAGGTTGTAAAGATCATGATTGTAAAGTTTTACCAAGTGCTGTACTAAACTTAAAATATATAAATTCAAGATCACGTGTCTTATTCTTTTAACTCAAGATATTATACTGGCGACGAGGAAAACAATATTGAAGAAAAGATGGCGTTAATCGGAAATATCGAACAATTTAACGCGGAGAAACATGATTTCTCCGATTATTGTGAACGCATGGAGCAAATTTTTTATTGTAAACGAAATCGAGAAAAACAGACACTTATAATGTTATGAAAAACTTAGTATCACCTGATAAACCTTCGACAAAGAACTATGAGGAACTCATGGCGGTGCTGGCAAAACATTTCATTGTACAAAAATCAGCGATCGCCAGTCGCTACGAATTTTACATGACCAAACAAAAAGAAGGACAATGTGTGAACGATTTCCTTGTCGAAATAAAAAAGAAAGCAGCTCTGTGCAATTTTGGGAGCTTTTTAAATGATGGTGTGCGGAGTTGCTCGGGAACAATTAACAAGAAAACTCTTAACGATGGGTGACGAACTCTCGTTCGAAGAAGCTGTCAAAATAGCGACAGCGTTTGAAAGCGCGGAAAAGGAGGTTAGAAATATACAACCAGATATGTCAGTCCAAGCTGTTCAGCATCATGTGCCGGTACCAGTCCGTCAACCACTGTCGGCTCAAGGTTCCCAAATAGTGCGTAGCAGAGGGGGAAATCATCGGGGTACTACAGGTAGGGAGGGTTGCACCCGGTGTGGAGGCAATCATTTACCAGAACGGTGTTACAAGAAAACATGGGTGTGTTATAAATGCAAAAGACAAGGCCACATTGCATCTAAGTGCCATTTCCGTCCAGAGAAAGGCACAGTGAAACAACTGGGAGAGTTACATGAAATAACTCGAGGAGACTCTGAAGCTGAAGAAATTATGTTAGGCAGTATAAGGCTGATTGCAAGTGAAGAAGAAGCTGCCTGGATACCCTTGTGACTAGGGGATGAGAACATGTTGAAAATGCAAGTGGGCACAGGGGCTTGTCAATCAGTCATACATAAAAGAGATGTTGATAAGTATTTTGCAACATATAAGTTATTAAAATGTGATTACAGATTAAAGTCAGTGTCAGGTGAATTTTTAAAAGTATTAGGATCTGTTAAGCTGTGGGTGAGTCAAATATTTTTTTTTTGTATTTAGTTGTATTAGATTGTGAAAAATATTTCGAGCCTTTAGTAGGGCGGAATTGGTTGAGAATATTATTTCCTAAGTGGCAAAATAATTTTGAATTAAAAGTAATAACCAATGTAAGTGAAGATAAGAATAAACTGATCAAAATTATTAAAACTAAATACTGTAAGGTAAAAAAATAATAAATAAATATCCATCACGCCTTATCCCCGAAGGGGTGGCAGAGGCATATTATATGCCCACTTTTCACCGTGTGGATTCCTGTACCACGTAATAGGTGGTGAGCCCATTGCCGTGTTGAAATGTACAGACGCAGGTTGTGGGTACCTGCTGTTGAATTTTTTCAAGCCACCCATAAGGAATTCAACCAGGCTTAACGACTGCCATTTTACTAGCAACCGGGACCAACGGCTTAACGTGCCTTCCGAAGCACGGAAACGCTCGCAAATGTAAATGCCACAAAGTGGTCACCCATCCGAGGACCAGCCATAGTGAAAGTTGCGTAACTCAGTGATCGTTTACAGAACACTGAGACCGCGGGGCCACGAGCGCTTCTACTGTAAGGTCTTTGCTAAAGATAGGTCATCACACATAATTAATATGAAAGCTAGTCTTCAATTAAAACAAGGGGCAGAACCTATCTTTCATAAAGCCTATACGATACCCTACTCCAAAAAGGAAGAAGTTGAAAAAGAATTATTGAGCTTAGAAAAAGCGGGTATCATTGAAAAGGTTAGACATAGTAGATGGGCTAGTCCTATTGTTTTAGCGCAGAAGAGTGACAAAAAATTGCGTGTTTGTGTAGATTACAAAGTGACATTGAATAGGGTTCTAGACACAGAGCATTATCCTCTTCCAATTCCAGAAGATATATTTGCTGAAATGTCTGGTGGTAGTGTTTTTTGTGTACTGGATTTAACAGGGGCTTATCAACAATTGTTATTAGAAGAAGCATCGCGTGAGTATATGACCATTAATACTCATTTAGGATTGTTTAGGCCAACCCGCCTGCAATTTGGTGTGTCTAGTGGTCCATCTGTCTTCCAGTGTGCAATGGATCAGATTCTAGTAGGGCTAAATAATGTAAAATGCTACCTGGATGATGTAGTCATAAAAGGGAATTGTATTAAAGATTGTTATGAGCATTTAAATAGGGTTTTAGAACGCTTACAATCCTACAATGTGAAAATAAATGGAGATAAGTGTCAGTTTTTCTCTAAGGAAATAAAGTTTTTAGAACATATAATTTGTAAAGAGGGAATTAAACCATTGCCGGAAAAAGTAGAAGCTATTTTAAAAGCTCCCGCCCCTACATCGGTAACACAGCTGCAAGCCTATTTAGGCGTATTAAATTATTATGGTAAATTTTTACCAAGGCTCTCAGAATGTTTGAAGCCATTGCATAGCTTATTAGGAAGTGATACTCCTGTTGTTTGGTCTGAGCGTGCTGAAAAGGCTTTTCAAAATAGTAAACAACTGCTAGTAGAAAATCAATTGTTAGCTCATTATGACAGTAAAAAAGTATAATATTTAACAACCGATGCAAGCAAATATGGGGTGGGTGCAGTACTTAGTCATAAAATTGATGGGGATCTTATCAGCTTTGCATCAGGATCTTTAAATAATTCTCAAAAAAATTATTCGCAAGTAGAAAAGGAAGCTCTAGCAATAATATTTCGTGTGAAAAAGTTTCATAATTTTTTGTATGGGAGAAAATTCATTATAGTTAGTGATCACCAACCTTTAAAATTTATATTTGATCCTTTAAAAAGAATACCCGTTACTGCAAATGCCAGACTACAAAGATGGGCCCTATTACTTTCGGGTTATACTTATGAGATAGTGTATAGAAAGGGAACTATGTTACAAAATGCAGATGCTTTGTCTCGCCTACCATTACCTGAATTAGCTGAACCAAATGATCAGATTCAATACTTAAGTTTCACAGAAGATTCTCCTTTAGATTTTCAGGATATTGCAAAGCATACACAAAAGGATCCTATTCTAAGCAGAGTATATGATTATGTAAGTACAGGATGGCCAAAGGCAGTGAGTAATGAAGCTCTAAAGCCTTATTTTTTAAAGCGCGCAGAATTATCAGTAGAGCTGAAATGTGTATTATGGGGAAATCGAGTTATTATACCACCAATGTTAAGAACTAAAATATTAAATATGTTTCATCAATCACATTCAGGAATTGTACAATCAAAAATGCTAATGAGAGAGTATTGTTGGTGGCCAAACTTAGGACAAGATTTAGAAAAATTAATATCTAATTGTGAGATCTGTCAATCTTCTAGAAATTTAACTAACTCATGTTCGTTGGTACCTTGGAAAAAAACTGAGGTTAACTTTGAAAGGGTACACATTGATTTTTTTTATGTCAAATCCACTACTTACTTTCTTATAATTGATTCTCGTTCAAAATGGCTGGATATTCATATTATGCAGAGTACTACTGCATCTAGTGTTATTGAGAAATTATGTAAAACATTTGCCTTTATTGGAATACCATCAAAGTTAGTTAGTGATAATGGACCTCCTTTTAACTCAGTTCAGTTATTAAACTTTTTAAAGGCTAATGGATGTGAAGCAGTAAAATCACCCCCTTATCATCCACAGTCTAATGGAATGGCTGAGAGGACTGTTCAAACAGTAAAAAAATTCTTAATAAGGCTAGTGAAAAAGTGTTCAAATTTTAGTAAAGAATTGAATGAATGTACTTCCAAGCCCAGTTAATCCAATCACTTCGGCAATTAATTCTCCTAATACTTCTCAAATTCCTTTTTGGCAAATTTTAAGTGAAATGAAAAATTCAATTCCAGTTTTGAAAAGGATTCCGCGTGGTGCGAGGCCTGCTGTGGCTTATAATTTGGCAAGTTGCATAGGCCTCGTCGTCCGTGAGAACTCCGTTACGGCCTGGGAGCAATTGCTCACTTTTCCTTACAGAATACTCCATGTGAAAAAAACCGATAGTATTAAAAGATCTTTGACAACCCATCTGAAAGAAAATTGCAATAATCCTAATTCCACCAATTTTGAATCAATATTACCTTTCACTCAATATAATACAGTAAACCAATTTAAATATATTGAAAAAATATATGGTGGCATTCGTCCAATTGTTGTGGGGAGCACTTTAAGACGTTTAGTAGCCAAAATTTGTTGCAAATTTTATAATAGTGAACTTGCACAGAAATTTCAGCCCTACCAACTAGGCTTTGGCTGGGCGTAAGGGGCCCCACCAAGATCTTCGGGGCCCAAGTCAACCTCCCGTGCCAGTGCGTGCACCTGCTGATTAACGGACGAGGCTCTGGCGCTGGCTTTCCCCTCTGGGGTTGGGAGGTCTGAGGGCGTCGCTCCCATAAAAGCCACCCGCCGAAACAAATAATGAAAAGAAGTAAAAGGAATGCTGCTAGGGATAGGGCGCCGCCGCAAAACGGCGCGCAGGAGCCCCGCCCGACTCCTGTGGCAAGTGGGCTAGGGCTGCCGTGTGTCGGGCCAGCACGGCTAAAGAAGTTAGCCCCAACCCGAATCCGCTTCGCATCTTGGAACATTGGCACGCTGACTGGGCGTGCGGTAGAGTTGGCCGAAGTACTCTCCAGGCGGAGGGTGGACGTGGCGTTCCTGCAGGAGACTCGGTGGAAGGGCAACAGAGCCCGGCCTTTGCAGAAAGGCTACAAGCTGTACTACACGGGTGCGCCTGGTGGGGAGAACGGGGTGGCCGTGGTGCTCTCCGAAGGGCTGCAGAGCGGCATCTTGGAGGTGAAACGCTGTAGCGACCGGCTTATGATCGTGAGGGTGCTTATCGATGGGATTATTACCCACCTGATAAGTGCCTACGCGCCACAGGCCGGTTGTAGCGACGCCGATAAGATGTCGTTTTGGGGCCAACTCGAGGGAGTGCTTCGGAGCATTCCGTTGTCACAGGGAATCGTTTTGGGCGGCGACCTAAACGGTCATGTGGGTGAGAGGTGTGAGGAGTTTGAACGTGTTCATGGTGGTTTTGGATACGGCACCCGCAACACTGAAGGAGAAACTATCCTCAGAACGTGTGCGGCTGCCGATCTGGCCATTGTGAACACGTATTTCAAAAAGAAATCCGAACATCTCATCACCTACAAGAGCGGGAGGCGTACAACTCAGATCGATTTCCTACTCACTAGGCGACACAGCATCGGCAAGGTGGCCAACTGCAAGGTCATACCCGGTGAGAGTCTTACTGCACAACACCGTCTCCTTGTCATGGACCTCTGCGTGAAGCCTAAAGGCAAACGCATCGAGCGGTGCCAGCGCCGCATCAGATGGTGGCTGCTTGATGAAACTAGGTCCCAGGAGTTCGTCTCAGCTGTCGGTGACAAGTGCACCGACACTGAAGGCGAACCAGTTCAAGATTACTGGGACAAAGTTCAGGCGGCCATCCTTGGAGCGGCGAAGGTGGTGCTCGGTGAGTCTAAGGGTGGACGCAAATGTGACAAGGAAACTTGGTGGTGGAACGACGCAGTCCTGAGGGAGACCAGGGAGAAGAAAGCCCTCTTTAAAAAGTGGCAAGCGACCGGATCTTCCGAAGACCGCGACGCGTACAGGGCTGCCAAGCGCGCCACAAAGAGAGCTGTAGCCAGAGCCAGACGAGACCACTTACAACCTTTGTATGATAAGCTGGAATCGTCTGAGGGGCAGAAGCTCATCTATAAGCTGGCGCGCTCCAGGGTCAAAGCGGCACAGGATATATCCAAGTGTCGCTGTGTAAAAGACCCTGAGGGCAACCTGTTAAGCGAAGACCTCGCGGTAAAGGAGAGATGGCGCTCGTACTTCCACGAGCTGCTTAATAAGCAGCATAAAGAGGTGCAGCCTCCGGACCTCCCTCCGAATCAAGGACTAGTGCCACCGGTAACGCCTGGAGAAGTCCTGACTGCGCTTCGCCGCATGAAGAATCGGAAAGCTGTCGGACCCGATGGAGTCCCCATCGAAGCCTGGAAGGCGATGGGTCCTCGCGGTGTGGGCATCTTAGTAAACCTTTTTAACCGCATACTCCTCAGCGGGCAGATCCCAAACCAATGGAGACTAAGTATTATTACTCCAGTCTTCAAAGGTAAGGGGTCAGTGCAGGAGTGCGGGAGCTACCGCGGTATTAAGGTGATGTCCCACACCATGAAGATCTTCGAGAGGATTATAGACTCTCGGATCCGGCAGGAGTGTACTCTCTCGGAGTGTCAATATGGGTTTCGCCCTGGTCGAGGGACCACGGACCCTGTTTTTGCCCTGAGGGTTGTCGCAGAGAAATACAGGTCGAAGAACACGCCTCTGCACTGTTTGTTCCTAGATATGCAGAAGGCCTTCGACTGTGTTCCTCGTGCGATGATCTGGTGGGCACTGCGGTCCAAAGGGGTTCCGGAGGTCTATATTGACACTATCCGGGACATGTACTGTGACTCCGACTCAATGGTTCGGACTGCTGTTGGCGACACGAAACCCTTCCCCATCACCGTCGGGGTACACCAGGGTTCTGTCCTTAGTCCGCTTCTGTTCAGTGTAATATTAGACGAATTGTCGGACAGCATCAGAAACCCGCATGAGCAGCCTCCATGGTTGCTCATGTATGCTGACGATATTGCGCTGGCAGACGCGGACAGGGGCAGATTGGTGCGACGTGTAAAGGCGTGGAAGGAGACGCTTGAGAACGGCGGTCTGAAACTAAATGTGGCGAAGACCGAGTACTTGGCACTAAACTCGACAGATCCCACATCCGTCCGCATAGGCGGTGATTTGGTCGAGCGCACGGACCAGGTTAAATACTTGGGATCTGTTTTTCACACGTCCAGTGACATCGATTGCGATGTCAAGTCACGCATTGCTGCCGCGTGGGCCAAATGGCGGGAGATGACCGGTGTCATTTGTGACCCTAAAATGCCGATCCGGTTGAAGGGACAGGTCTACAAAACCATTATTAGACCTGTCCTTTTACATGGCAGTGAGACGTGGCCGATATTGGAGCGACACAAGCAGGAGCTGCGTGTCACGGAAATGAAGATGCTGCGGTGGATGTGTGGAGTCACGCGGATGGACCGCGTGAGGAACTCTCGCATCCGCGGCAGCCTTCACGTCCGTGACATTGCAGACAAGTTGCAAGAGTGTCGCCTTCGTTGGTATGGTCACGTCTTGCGGCAACCGCCGGGCTACGTAGGTAACAAATGTCTGGCCATGTCAGCCCCGCCGGGTCCCGGTAAGAGGGGAAGACCCAAGAAGTGCTGGCTTGACGTCGTAAGGGATGACATGCGTGCCAATGGTCTCACCACAGGGGATGCCGACGACCGTGCGAAGTGGAGGAGAAAATGTAGGAAAGCGGACCCCGGGCGTCGCGAGACGCAACTGGGACAGACGCTCGGATGATGATGATGAACTAGGCTTTGGCTCCAAAGGAGGTTGCGAGGCAGCCTTGCACGCTCTATCCACGTACCTTGGCAGTAGTGAGGGAGAGGTCATCCTGAAGGTGGACCTGAGGAACGCCTTCAATTCATTAAACAGGGATACCTTGCTGAACCAAGTAAAATTAGAAACTCCTAAAATTTATACATTTCTTTGGCAGTGTTATAGATTTCCTACAAAATTAGTTTATAAAGATCACCTTTTAGAATCCTCTGTTGGATGTCAGCAAGGTGACCCTCTAGGGCCTGTCCTTTTTTCTCTCGCTATACATCCTATTATTGAAGAACTAAATTCAAAATTCAATATATGGTATCTAGACGACGGGACTCTTGGAGGCGATGTACAAACAGTATTACAAGATCTAGATTTCATAATAAATAAATTTAAAGCAATTGGACTTCAACTAAATTCGGATAAATGTGAACTTTTTATCACTGAAAAGGCAGACCATCTTTCGACGATACATAAATTTAATTCTTTGGCACCAAATATTAAAATTTTAAATAGCGCATCACTCCGCCTCTTGGGTTCCCCGGTTTTAGATGAAGGTTTTAATTCTTTTTTAGAAGAAAAGCTTACAAATTTTAAAAATATTTCACATCGTTTACTTAAAATTAGCATTCATTCGGCTTTCACTATACTTCGGTTTTGTCTATTCGTACCAAAATTTACTCATGCAGTTCGTTCATCACAATTTTGGAAACATTTGCCACTTTTGGGAAAAATTGATGACACTATTCGACACACCTTAAACAAAATTTTAAATGTGGCCTTGAACGACCGAGCTTGGCTCCAAGCGTCTCTTACAGTTCGTATGGGGGGGCTCGGCATTCGCAAAATTTCTGACATTAGCCTACCAGCGTTTCTGTCGTCAGTTCACGGCACTGAAGATTTAACCAGAAAAATTTTAATAAACACACTGGTTAATTCTGAAGTATCGTGCAAGACTGACGCCATAAATGCCTGGAAATTGGCGTGCCCTAATACTGCCTTGCCTGTTAACACATCCTCTCAGAGACTCTGGGATGTGCCGCTCTGTAGCTTGGTAAGAACTGCTTTAATCAATACTTCTCCCAATGTTGCAGAGCTTGCGCGTTTGCTGGCTGTGGGAGAGTGGGAGTCAGGCTTATGGATTCAGGCGCTTCCATCACCCAACATAGGTACTAAGTTGGATGATACTACTTTCCGTCTTGCCACTTGTCTCCGTTTGGGTGCTCCGTGTGTTTCTCCGCATCATTGCCACTGTGGAGAAGTTGTCGATAGTCTTGGACGCCATGGCCTCTCGTGCAGCAGAAGCGCAGGTCGTATATCTCGCCACGCCAATATCAACGACATTATGCGTCGCGCTCTTGCCAGCGCGGGCGTACCAGCCGTTCGAGAACCAAACGGGTTGGTGCGTGACGACGGTAAGAGACCTGACGGTATGTCTCTGTTGCCTTGGAAGATGGGTCGGCCGTTGGTGTGGGACGCCACATGCGTCGACACTCTGGCGCCATCACATCTTCCAAGCACAGCAGGTTGTGCGGGTGCCGCAGCTGCTTCTGCTGAAAACCTCAAGCGGCGCAAATATTGTAATCTAGTAGGGGATTATATGTTTGAGCCGTTTGGGGTTGAGACTTTGAGACCTTGGGGTCCAAGTGCCCGCTTTTTATTTAAAGACTTAGCAAAGCGGCTAATCGACTCTTCGCGCGACCAGAAGGCTGGTTATTTCCTTGCACAAAGGATTAGTATTGCCATTCAACGTGGCAATGCTGCCAGTCTTCAGGGAACGTTCCCGGTCAGTGATGATGCGGAGGAATTTTTTGACGCGTTGTAGGTAATGTATATTTATTTAAGTTTAGTTAGTTGTTTTTTTTATGTTTAGTGTTAGATTATGTTTATAATTTTATTTGTATATATAATTTAAATATAAATAACATAGTATAGGTAAAATCTACAACAACATAATTATATAATGATTTTATCACAAAATTTAAAACTAAGCGGACGCTGTTTTCCTGTTATAAACAAGCCGAAATTGGTTCAAAGTAAAGAATTAAGATTGCAAAACTTTTTATTTACATATAGAAATTCACCTAATGTAACTGGAATGTCACCAAATGAGATACAGTTCAAACAAAAACCCCGAACTAAATTAGATTTATTGAAACCACAAAATATTGTTTCTAGAAATAGTTGTAAAAATAAAAATAGATTAATAATAAAATTAAGGAGACAGAAAAGGTTTGGTGTAAAGACTTGGGTACAGGATATGGTTGGGTAAAGAGAGTTAATGTACGGAGATTAAGTGGAGTTACTTATATGGTAAGAGTTGATGGAGTTGACAAATACTATCATGCTTCTTCGTTGAGACCTTGCCATGGCAGTGACGATTCTGGTGTTAATGGTGGTCCAAATATCTGCACAGCACCTGAAAGGGCTCAGGAAATCACAGCTCAAAAATCATCAGTTATAGATCCTTCCATGGAATGTATAAGCCATGGTAATGTCGATAATGAAGATATGCCTGATCATACTCCAAGGATTAAAGAGGAGGGAGATAGGATGGAGGTATATAAGTATAGTAAGGTTACGATAAGTAAGGTTGTAAAGGTCATGATTGTAAAGTTTTACCAAGTGCTGTACTAAACTTAAAATATATAAATTCAAGATCACGTGTCTTATTCTTTTAACTCAAGATATTATAATGTATATTTATTTAGGTATCTAATAATAAATTAATCAAAAACTAATAAATATTTAAATTGACGAAAACGCGGGCTGTAGCGCGTTTGTAATTTGTATTTCTTTTTTTTATTTAGCCGCTGCGGCGCGTCTATGAGCCGTCGCGTCGTACCAGTCAGTCTTTATTCAAACAATATTTACGTTCCATTTCTTCGACCCTGGACACTAAGATGAGATTCAAAACACATTACTGCCCGCTAAAAGTTTCTTATAGACAACATCACCTTTAGGTGCACTTAAGGCGAATCAAGTCGTCCTTTTCAAATAGATGGGATAAAAAATCCTTTAAAACGCGTCAAGTAATTAATGGGCGCACCCTTTGCAAAATAATCCTCTCCAACCCCAATGCAATTCATTCGAGTGAACCAGCTCATTTAAATAATTTATCTTGTCGGAGTCGATATTCTTTGACGGCCTCTTTGTAGCGTTATAATTTTATTCACGAAGCATTTTGCCGTGAGAAATAAAAAGAACACGTGGAACTAAATCGGTGCAGTATGGAGGGTATAGGGTTATATAGGTGTACACCCAAAGTTTCCAATAGTTCATGGTTGTAACAGTTGTATGAGCGGGTGCGTTACCTCGTTGAAAAAGAATGCTTCGGACCGCGCTGCTTGGTCGCTCGCTATTGAGACACAAATTTTATAACACTATTCAATAGTAACTGTACTCCTGTCTTCTAACGGAATGTCTGCTACTCTTACTAACTTTTAGGTATGTACCTACTACAGTAGGACGGATACGCTTTTGGCTGGGCATAGTATTAAATATAATTACACTTGTAGTATTGGTTGCATGGGGCCCTACCAAGACCTTCGGGGTCCAAGTCAACCTCGTCAAGTCAGTTCGTGCACCTGCCGTATAACGGACGGGGCTCTGGCGCCTGCTTTCCCCTCTGGGGTTTGTAGGTCTGAGAGCGTCGCTCATATAAAAGCAGCCTGCCAAAACAAAATGGAAAGTGAAAAAAGGAATGCAGCTAGGGATAGGGTGCCGCCACAAAACGGCGCGCAGGAGCCCCGCCCGACTCCTGTAAGCGGACCCCAAGCGTCGCAAGACTTGGTATTACCTGCTCTTGGTATCTATCTAGGTGGGTAAGTAGGTGCAAATCGAAATGCTTCGAGTAAGACCGCGACCTTAGTCGATAATATGATACAATCATGAATCAATATAATCGTACCTAAGTAGGTACGTAGTAGATATTACTTTCTCTTCACCGATATTATTTTCATTCCAACGTTAAAGTTTACAAATAAAAGTTGGACAAAGGAAGTTTTCCATAATCACGTAGACATTTTGTGTCGCAGACCTTCCTTAAGAGTTGTCTCACTTTGTATATGTCATATGTAATTATTCAAGATTGGAAATATCAATGCGGAAACGCAGTACCTAAATAACCATAAATGTGTCAACATCTGCTTGATAAGAACAGCTAATTGTTGTTTTTAATTATCGAGTGTTTTTATTGTAATATCACACTGCACTGTAAAGCGATTACTGTCTCAATCAATTTAGAAGAATTGCTATATATAGGTGCAGTGGGCAAAATATACTTCTTATCCAGGTATTTATTCAAAACAATATACGGCCGTCTTTTAAGGATTGATGTTCTTTAAAATTTTTGAATGTTTTTTTATGAGATTTTGCATGGTTACACAACTAAACTAATATAATGTCAATTGTCAAAATAATATAATGAAAGATTTTTGCCCACTGCATTAATGCGGAAATATTATTTTTCATAATTTTTGAAGGTTTTGAAAGACGTACAATGTACTTATTACCTACTATAAATATGATTATAAGTAAATGTACCTATAAAAATGGAGTACGGGATAGCCAGCACAAGACCTTGCGCACCTGACATTGATTGCCTCTTCAGGAGATCATAGACTATATAGATGACATTTGGTATACTAGAATGACATTTGGAATGTTGCCGCTTTATCGCAATAAAAATATAGTGACGTGACCATAAATAATAGGTGGTTAGTTGATTAGTTTAAAATTGTGTCTATGCAAATTCAAGAAGTATTGAATGAGAAGTTTCAGAAAATAATTAATTTAAGTCCTGCAGTTTTATTCGGATATTGCGTATATATGTGTACAGTGGAAACACCAATCCCCAAAATTTTATAAGTTTTATAAGTTTTTCTAATAACATATCGAATTAGCTTTCCTCCTCATTGGAAACGCATTTAACAAGTTTTGTAACACTGTCTTCTCTGACGCTCAAAGCAACCCGGTGTTTTTTTTCTTGGAGGCATAACTGCAGTACTCGCTTCAATGTTTTGCATGATGTTTTACATAATACAACAAACATAAAACCAAACAGTGACACTCAAACAACAACGTAGCAAATCTTGTTGAATAGGTAGGTATACGTTAAACCGATCGGGAGCGAAGAAGGTAGACGTATAGCGGTATGGTATTTTCTGGCAGATTTCATTGTTTTAATTTGAAAAAAGACACAGTTGCGTCTCGCGATGCCCGGGGTCCGCATTCCTACATTTTCTCCTCCACTTCGCACGGTTGTCGTCAGCATCCCCTGTAGTGAGACCATTGCCACGCATGTCATCCCTTACGACGTCAAGCCAGCACTTCTTGGGTCTTCCCCTCGTACCGGGACCCAGCGGGGCCGATATAGCCAGACATTTATTACCCACGTAGCCCTGCGGTTGCAGCAAGACGTGACCATACCAGCGAAGGCGACACACTTGCAGCTTATCTGCAATGTCACGGACGTGAAGGTTGCCGCGGATGCGAGAGTTCCTCATTTCCGTGACACGCAGCTCCTGCTAGTGTCGCTCCAGTAGTGGCAACGCCTCACTGCCTTGTAAAAGGACAGGTCTAATGAGGGTTTTGTAGACCTGACCCTTCAACCTGACCGGTATTTTTGGGTCACAAAACTCATTTCCCGCCGCTTGGACCACTCAGCAGCAATGCGTGTCTTGACGTCGCAATCGATGTCACTGGACTCGTGAAATACAGATCCCAGGTATTTAACCTGGTCCGTGCGCTCGACCAAATCATCGCATATGCGAACGGATGTGGGATCTGTAGAGTTTAATGCCAAGTACTCGGTCTTCGCCACATTACGTTTCAGGCCGTCGTTCTCAAACGTCTCCTTCCACGCCTTCACACGTCGTACCAACCTGCCCCTGTCCGCGTCTGCCAGCGCGATATTATCAGCATACATGAACAATCACGGAGGCTGCTCATGTGAGTCCCTGATACTGTCTGACATCACGTCTAATATCACGCTAAACAAGAACGGACTAAGGACAGAACCCTGGTGTACCCCGACGGTGATGGGGAAGGGTTTCGAGTCGCCAAGTCGCCGTCGTGTGTCCAAGAGCAAAAATATTAGTTAAGAAATATTTATAACATTATTTATATAGTATGCATTTTGATAGTAATTTTAAAAACCTTACCTTTTAGTCGAGTGATTCTGATTCGATTCCTAAACGAAATCGACTAAGTAAGGCACTATGCTTGCACTCTTGCAACATTAAAAATGTTAATGACATACTGAAATGTCATTCTAGTCTATAAAGAAAAAAATCAGAGTATAGACACAATAACTATCTGCGGATTCCGACGTGGAAGAGGTTGCATGGATCAAGTGTTTTCTCTCCGCATGATCGCGGAAAAGTTTCTGGCTCTTAGCCAGAAGGTTTTCTGCGCTTTTGTGGATCTAGAGAAAGCATTTGATAACATAGTGAGAGAAACGCTGTGGGACTTGCTGCCAGGATATGGTGAGGATGGCTCGCTACTGCGGGCAATACAGTCGCTTTATAGGGACTGTAAGGCTTGCGTGCGAGTAGGGGGATGTGTCACCTCTTTTTGATGTCTGTACAGGCGTCAAACAGGGATGTGTCATGTCCGCCTGGCTGTTCATAGTGTATCTGGACAGTTGCCTGCAGAAGTTGAAAGATTTTAATATGGGTGTGAATTTGGGTGACTTTACAGTAAACTGTCTGCTGTACGCTGATGATGCGGTGCTCATGGCCTCATCAGAAGCCGACCTACAGGCATTAGTCACTAATATGAAAGAGGGGTGTGAAAGTAAGGGTCTCCGCTTGAATGCAGGTAAAACTAAGGTTCTAGTATTTGAAAGAGGTGACGTAAGAACTAAATGCAAGATTAGGGTAAACCAGGAACGTCTAGAGCAAGTGAATGAAATTGTGTATTTAGGAAGTATGTTTAGCGCGGATGAAAGATGTGATTCGGATGTAGAACGGCGAGTAGCTGCCGGAAACAAAGTTAACGGTGCTTTGTCCCAGTTAGTAAAGCGACAAAGCATCGTAAAAGAAGCACGACTGGCGATTCATAACGCAGTGCTAGTGCCAACTTTGCTTTACGGTAGTGAAACCTGGGTATGTCAGCAGATGCATGAAAGTAAATGGAATGCTGTGGAGATGCGATCACTTCGAAAATTGTGCGGCATTACCTTGGCCGACCGAATACGTAACGAAGTGATACGCAATATGGCAGGTTTGAATGAAAGTGTCAGCGTTAAGCTGGAAAAGGGCGTGCTCCGTTGGTTTGGACACGTCCAACGAATGAGTGAGGAACGATTGACGAAGAATATATATTGTTCAAAGTAGAGGGTAGAAGGAGTCAGGGAAGGCCGAGACTTACATATGAAGACCACGTGAGCAGATTGCTCAAAAACGGAAAGGTCAAAAGTACTCGGATACCCAGACGTGCGTGTATGAAGCGATTGATGAATCTCGAAGAAGCGAAAGAAGTATGCATGGATCGCGAAGCCTGGCGATCTGTCCTCTCTGACTACCCCGTCAGAGATACAGCCTGAAGATAGTTAGTTAGTTTAGTTAGTTAGTAACTATCTACAAGATCAACCTGTGACTGTGAACACGATGTGTGTGGGAAGTCAAAAGCATCATGAATCGTCGGCTTGATGGAGCTAAGTATTTCAGAGCTGAAGACCGAGGGAAAAAAGTGCAGATGTAGAGACATTTTCTTTAGTAGGTATCTATAGAGCGGGACTTGGCCTAAGGGAGCCTACCCAGATCTTGGGAGTCCGAGTGACCTGTTGACTAAAGAACAAGACAACGATGAAGGGCTTATTGGGTTAGGAAATCAGACAGCAATAACTCTCAATAACACCGAAAAACAGGAGCTAAATAAAAGTCAAACCCATATAAATGGCGAATTTGAAGCACCCAAAGTAATAAACTATTGTGGAGATAGAACGTTAAAAAAACGCATACCGTATCTTTTAAATAGTTTTCCAGAAGAAATAAGACGAGAACCAGTGAGAAAACTTTTTAAAAATAACATTAAAAAGTTTTTACTTTCGTCTCTTTAGTTAAGTAGATGCTATTTTTAGTGTTTTAGGCATTTGCATGTTATAAATTAAGCATTACGAGACTCACCTGTTCCTGCAGACAAACTGTGTAAGTGGTTTTGTGGGACAATAATTTAAAACTTGTACTAAATTTGTATGTCAAATAACGTAAATAAATAAATAAAAATAAATTCCGGTAGGGTTTGGAAACAACTGGGAATTAAGTAACTAAGATGAAAAGAGAAGTTTTTTTTGTTACATGTAATCATCGGCTCTTCAGCCATAACCAGATGTGTGCCAGGTCCACAAGTTGGTAGATAGCACTACATTAAATGTCACCATAATTATAATGTTTCAAGAATTATGTTCTACTAGCTGACCCGCCCGGCTTCGCCCGTGACATACTTCGAACCCCGTGGCACCCATTTAATCCCGTCGTTTATTAATTTCACGATAATGTATGAACATTTTCCAAATTACTTGATTACTTTCCCGCTCTCAAGTATTACACCCGCGCCCGCACGGCCCGGTCAAATTATTGTTACACGAAATTAATTTATTTGCGCATTTTTTCATATTGCCATATCGCCTAAGATATTCATTTAATTTGCAAAGTGTAAAGGGACAAAATAATCTTCATAAAATGCTGAAGCCAACTAACATATTAAAAATGATAAGCATTAATAATATTTTTGTGTAAATAGCCTTTAAATTACCTCTTTATTATTGCTATTTTTTTAAGTATTATAATGGATATAGTATGGTATCCTTAAGAGATAGACATATCCCGTCGCGGACTTTTTTGTAGACCTATAGAGTCCGACAGGATTCTCTTTAACATGATTGATAAGGCTTCTACAGAGAAAACTGTAATCATTGTTGGTGACTTTAATTTTCCCAAAATTAAGTGGCCTCTAGACCAAGACTACAGCCACGACCCACTAACTGAAAATTTTGTTAATATGTATACAAATAGCAACTTGAATCAACTCGTATCACAAATCACTAGAATACGAAACGATGAAGAATCTTTACTTGACCTTATATTATGTAATGATGAAAATTTGATAAGTGAAATTAAATACCATCCACCAAAAGGAAAAAGCGATCATATTGTGATCACTGCCTCTATACAAGTACCTATTACATGAAAAAAATGAGAATGTTAAAAAACCTTTGCATTATGATTTCTTAAAATAAATAAATAAATAAATATCCATCACGCCTTATCCCCGAAGGGGTGGCAGAGGCATATTATATGCCCACTTTTCACCGTGTGGATTTACCTGTCCCACGTAATAGGTGGTGAGCCAATTGCCGTGTTGAAATAGACAGACGCAGGTGGTGGCTACCTGCTGTTGAAATTTTTCATGCCGCCCATAAGGCATTCAACCAGGCTTAACGACTGCCATTTTACTGGCAACCGGGACCAACGGCTTAACGTGCCTTCCGAAGCACGGAAACGCTCGCAAATGTAAATGCCACAAAGTGGTCACCCATCCGAGGACCAGCCATAGTGAAAGTTGCGTAACTCAGTGATCGTTTACAGAACACTGAGACCGCGGGGCCACGAGCGCTTCCGCTATCAATTTTGATATGATTTCTTTAGCACTGATAATGATGCTTTGAATGAATATCTTTTGAAGAACTTAAGTGTAACCGGTTGTTCGCCTAATGAGATGTGGAACGGCTTTAAAAATCAAATAGATATAGCTGTAGAAAAATTTGCACCAATGAAACAAAGAATAGAGAACAGGAAATTTTATAAACCCTGGATTAATAAAGAAATATTGAAGTTGACAGAGGAAAACAAGAAACTATGGCGAATTCATAAAATCGATCAAAGTAGTGAGTCATACAATAAATATAGAATTATAAATAATAGAATTATCAGTTTAACAAGATCTAAACAAACAAATTTTGAATCAACTGTTATAAATACGGGACCTAAGTCCTTTTACGGCTATATCAGAAAACAGCTATGCTCCAAAGTGAGCGTCCCATCAGTCTTGAAGAATAGCTATGATGAAGTTGTAACTGATCCACTACACATTTCTGAATTATTCGCAGATCAGTTTGAACTTAGCTTTGTCAGGGAAACGGATGAACAAATGCCGACAATTAACATGCCTAGAATCAGGAACTCAATAGAGGATATTAACATCACTGCCGACATTGTACGTAAAACATTACATACTTTCAATGATGATACAGCTACAGGACCTGATGGCATCCCATCCATACTTCTGAAAAAGTGTTCGTCTGCATTAGTGGATGAAATAACCAATATAATGGTCCAGTCTTTGAAATCTAGTTCATTACCCTTAGATTGGAAGGTTGCTACTGTTGTGCCGATATATAAAAAAGGCAACAAATTATTGCCAGCTTACTATAGACCTATACGTCTGACTAGCATACTGTGCAAGTGCATGGAAAAGATCATAGCTGACAAAATTAGGCAATTTTTGGAACAAGAACACATCATCATGCATCCATGATGATGTGTTCTTTGAACGTTTAAACACAAAGCCATGCTGTTCATCAACAGCATGACTTTGTGCCTAAACGTTCAGTAAATACAAATCTGTTGATATGTGCAAATGAGTGGATCAATAAGTTTAATGACCGACGACCTACAGATGTGATCTACCTCGACTATGAGAAGGCATTTGACCGCGTCCCTATACGACGCCTAATACACAAGCTGAACCACCTTGGTATCCGAGGCAAAATTTTGAAATGGATCAGTGATTTCCTTATTGATAGAACACTTAAAGTACGCATTGGTGATAAGTTATCTTCTGCACGTTCAGTACTTAGTGGGGTATCTCAAGGATCAGTGCTGGGGCCATTGCTTTTTATCCTCTATTTATCAGATCTGAAGAATACCTTACAACTACCCTTCTCGCTATTTGCGGATGATACCAAGTTTTTTGGAGACCCACTTATCCAAGGACAAGATATTCAAGGCGTCTTGGATGCAATTTTTGACTGGACCAAGCGATGGTTGTTATCGCTTAATGTAGCAAAATGCACTGTTCTACACATAGGAAAAAACCTCATAAACTGTACTACTTGAATAACCAGCAATTAAGATAAGTTGATTCACAGAAAGATTTGGGTGTAATCATAAGTAATGACTTGAAGTGGGAAATGCATATCACACATATTGTCAAGAGAGCAAATTCGAAGCTTTACCTTATAAGAAAAGCATTTAAATGTCTCACACCAATAACATTTACCAAATTGTACAAAACATATATAAGACCACTATTTGAGTATGCATATGTGGTATGGGACCCCTATTTTAAAAAAGATATAGAACTGTTAGAGCATGTTCAGAGGAGGGCTACCAGGATGGTTGGAGTATTGAGAAATAGGCCTTATGATCAACGCCTGATAGCACTTGGTCTTAGTTCCCTTGAAAGACGCAGACAGCGAGGAAGTCTTTTAGAGACATATAAAATACTTAATGATTACTACAATGTGCCTGAAATAAGGAACATGTTCACAGAAAATGAGAATAAGCATCTCCGAGGTCATTCATTAAAACTGTGGAAAACGTCATTCAATGGAAATCCCCTTAAACATTTTCTATCAAATCGTGTGGTCAATGAATGGAATAATTTACCTGAGCATGTTGTAGAGGCACCGACAGTTAATGCATTCAAAAACCGACTGAATAATGTTTACAGACTCAGAGATACACGCGCATCAGCTCAGTGAGCTGCTAGTGTGGTTATAATATAATAATATAAAAATATATTACATACACAATTCCACAATACATTATTTTATTATATCCCAAAGGATTTAGGCAGCGTTTTCGTTAAAAGCTCCCAGACGGCTATTTTTTCCGACATATATCGTTATGATTAAGTTAATGTAGACAAAAACTTAACAAAATATACATAAAAACTTTCTATAAGAATCACTCTTCAATCAATCATCAAATCATATAATTTTAACCAAACCTTTCAGGAATATGTTAAAAATTATTCTAAGATATTTAAACAAACATGTTATCTTGCAAAGTCAAACTTTATTAAAAATAAAATTTCTAATTCTGTGAATAAAAAAAAAATGACTTGGAATATCATTAACTCTGAATGCGGTAGAACTATGGTGACAGAAAGGGATTTCCACTTAAAAGTAAATGATTGTCATGTTACAGGGGACCTGGAAGTGGCGACGGAATTTGAACATTTTTTCGAAAATGTACCTATTTTGACGACTAAATCTCTACAAGCGTCTTCCAGTTCCTCTGAACTTTTATTAGAAGAATCTGTTATTGCAGGGATGCATTTGTATTCACAGATATTTGCGCTCAGGATATTATAAAAACTTTTAAATGTATTGAAATTAAGAAAACTGCGGACCTTTGGGGATTATCAGTCAAAACTGCATCATGTATCATTGAGGTCATTGCGCCGCATCTAGCAAATGTGTTTAATGACTGTGTTTCCAGTGGTATATTTCCTGATTTAATGAGCAAAGTCATACCCTTGTTCAAGGCTGGCAGCGCTACAGAGCCGTCTAATTTCCGACCAGTGTCAGTGCTGCCAACTTTGAACAAAGTATTTGAAAAAATAATTTTGAATCAAATGCTATCCCATTTTGATATTCATAAAATATTTCATACAAAACAGTTTGGTTTTACGAAAGGGCGCTCAACTTCCGATGCTGGTGTTGAGTTATTAAAATGTATTCATGAAGCCTGGGAAGACAAGCAAGATGCATTAGGTATATTCTGCGATCTATCCAAGGCTTTTGATTGCGTTCAACATGAAACATTGTGCAAAAAAATTACATCACTATGGAATAAGAGGCAAATCTCTCGACCTTCTGTCTTCATATTTGAACAATAGAATACAAAGGGTCGATATTAATGGTACACGTTCTGTAGGATCCATGGTTACAATGGGTGTGCCACAAAGCTCGATACTTGGGCCATTCTTGTTTCTCATTTATATTAATGATTTACCATTTTATGTAGGGGACAGGAATAGGATTGTTTTGCAAATTCCTAAGTTTGCAGATGATACCTCATTGATTTTTAAAATTAGAAGACAATTAGATAATTATGACGATGTAAACAATGCGATCACGAGAGTAGTTCATTGGTTCAGCTCAAATAATCTTTGCCTAAATGAAAACAAAACTAAATGTATTAAATTTACTCTACCAAATATAAAACAAGTGTTCAACTTAATGGACAAGTGTTAGAGTTTGTGGAATCAACTGTGTTCCTTGGTATAACTATTGATGCCAATTTGCAGTGGGGCCCGCACATAGAAAAGACGGCCTTCTAGGTTAAGTTCGGCTGCATATGCTGTAAAAAAGATCAGGACTCTAACAGATGTAGATACGGCTAGAATGGTTTACTTCAGCTATTTTCATAGTATTATGTCTTACGGTATTCTCCTTTGGGGGAGTGCTGCAGATGTAAATAACATTTTTGTTCTTCAAAAGCGGGCTGTACGCGCTATATATAATTTGAGCCCCAGAGTCTCCTTCCGAGAAAAATTCAAAGAAGTAAATATTCTAACCGTAGCATCACAATACATTTTTGCCAATCTTATGTATGTCCAGAAAAATCTATCACAGTTTACTAAACTCTGTGATATACATAATATAAACACTAGACATAAAAACAATCTTTTAGTTCACCACAGTCGGCTGCATAAGATTGGCGATTCTTTCCAGGGTAACTGTATACGCTTTTACAACAAGCTTCCCTGTGACCTGAGAAATTTAACATTAAATAAATTTAAAAAGATTATTAAAAGAAAGCTTTGTGAAAAGGTTATTACTTTATTCAAGACTATTTACAGGACAGGGATGCCTGGAAATGATCTGCTGGCAAATAAAATAGTATAGTCATAATATATTAAATTGTAAATAGGCCATTAAAAAAAAGCCTTCCTAAGTTTCTTGCCGGTTCTTCTCAGGTGGGCCGCGTTTCGAACCGGTAGTCACTTTAAATATAGGTACAATTTTTTTCTTTAGTTTTAGTGTATGACATTTAATAAGCGCCGTTGAAATGGTCTATGCAAAATAAAGACATTTTTATTTTATTTTTATTTTCTATCTTTAAAAAAAAAACTGCAATTAAATTCGTTGCGTAGTTTTAAAGATCTAAGCTTACATAGGGACAGACAGCGAAAAACTACTTTGTTTTATAATATGTAGTGATAATGTAGGTTTAATATTCGCCATCTTTTCAGACGCCTTTCAATTTCTTTGTTCAAAAGACCCCGAGCAAGTGCGTTGGTGTGCTTTTGCAATCTATCTCTATAATTTTTGCTATACCTAATTACGATAAGAGAAGATAGAGCTGGACTATTGGCATGGGCATAATTACAATCTAACTACTTCTTCTTTGATGAATGAACATCGGTAAGTATAGATGTTTAATGTTATTACCCAGTCTACATAGCTGAAGACCTTGAGTGTAGTAGTTGCTGACGGATAAGGGTGACGCACCAAAGCTCTATTAACACGAAACTCTCAGACGTCGTTTTCATGCGTCGCGTCGGAAAATACGGGACAAAAGAATACATTTGTATTGGTTCTCTCTCTCTTGAAAAAGCTTTTGATTGTGTTCCCGAGACGATGTTGACTTATTAATAAAAAAAATGTAGGTAGTCGGAGTAGACCATCAGTGATCCGTCTTTGGCCTATTGGCCAGCATAGTCATAACTATTAGGTCTTTATCTATGAAATTGCCGTTTTATATGAAAAAAAATTAAACGTTTTTTTTCCTTTTTTTTTATACTTGTATTAATCGAAGTAATCACCCATGCAATCAATGCATCTTTGCCAACGCAGTGGCAGTTTATTGATTCTTAAAGGAATCTCCAACAGACAGGAAGATCCAACCAACTTGCTGATCGCTTGCGGTTACCAAACGAATCCATTTTTCATCGCAGGTAACAATGCGGTTCAAAATTCCTTAATTTGTGTGTCTGTTGAGCAGTGCAAGGCACATCTCGACGCGTACTTCGCGCTGGCGATCATTTGTCAAGCTTTTTTACCTTGTCAATTTGACGCAATTGGACCAATATTGTTTTGACGCTAACGTCGAAAGCTGCTGCTAATTAGCCGTAGATTGTGTGATCAGCTTCCACAATCGCCTATAATTCGTCATTGTCGACCAAAGTGTTCGGACGACCGCGAGGTTCATTTTTCAGGTCGAAATCTCCAGAACGGAAGCGAGCAAACCAATAACAGATGGTGCGTTGGTTTGTACGAGTAGTGTTAGCTCCGTAAACGTCGTTGATGTTGCGTACCGCTTGTGCCGCGTTGCTGCCACGACGGTAGGTACTCTTATTCCATAATTACTCGAATTTTTAACGTATCCATGATGACGAAAAATATTGAAATGCGATGAAAATGTTACAGTAATCAATAAACAAATGACTACATTTGGAAAAATGATTCCATGTTTTTTAAATTAAATTAATATGATGGAATGGAAGCGCTCGTGGCCCCGCGGTCTCAGTGTTCTGTAAACGATCACTGAGTTACGCAACTTTCACTATGGCTGGTCCTCGGATGGGTGACCACTTTGTGGCATTTACATTTGCGAGCGTTTCCGTGCTTCGGAAGGCACGTTAAGCCGTTGGTCCCGGTTGCCAGTAAAATGGCAGTCGTTAAGCCTGGTTGAAGGCCTTATGGGCGGCTTGAAAAAGTTCAACAGCAGGTAGCCACAACCTGCGTCTGTCTATTTCAACACGGCAATGGGCTCACCACCTATTACGTGGGACAGGAATCCACACGGTGAAAAGTGGGCATATAATATGCCTCTGCCACCCCTTCGGGGATAAGGCGTGATGGATATTTATTTTATTTTATTTTTAATATGATATTTGAATTCTTAGCCAAATATAAATTATTTTGATTTGAAATGGCCAGTACTAAGGTAAAGACTTATTATTTTTCAACACTAACCTCGTGGGCAATCGCAAAAGCTTTTCTCGTGTGACAATACTAAAACTTCTTTGCAAAACATGATCATGCCAGTGCTATCAATAATGTTGCGTTCCGGACAGGTTCAACTACTTACTTGTATTACCCATGACGCAGCAACAATGTGAATGGCCAATTCGTGCATTTTCTACAAACTGCATGAATTCTCCATCTAGTTAAAAAAATGGCTTTAACCGAATGCAAGCAATACACGCATCTTCTCAACTTTAAAAGAAAAAAGTATATATTAATTGTGCATTTCGTTGTGAAGATAGCTAACTGTGAAATTACAAAATTACAAAAAGTTTATGATTGAAAATTAGCGGTGCTCACGACCTCAATCTTTCAGGTTTAGGAAACTGACACTGATGGTTATATAGACCTGTTACTTCAGCGTAACCTCCACACTTCACTTGGCCCAAATAGCAGTATTGTGGTAATGCGTGGTGTAGGAACCTACAAGTATCTACTACGCCCGTGCTACGGAATCAAGTCCGTGGAACTACTGTTCTCCGAGTTTTTGTATTGCTCTGTTTCTCAAGCTGTAGATAGGTAATCTACTGTACCTAATCTTCTTATTAGGCACATTAAAAAAAATACCTACTCTATGGACCATAACAGAGAACATTAGTCTACTTAAATATAAGTAGGTACGAACTAAGTTTAAACCTTTAGGTATCTGTTATATCGATTTACATTGGTTTCTATATTGCGGCGGTGTATCAAAAACTTATGAAACAGCCATCTAATAATGTTTACTAATACCATATAAACTCCTCTAATAACAATACCCACCTATAAGGTCGTCTGTTACGTCTCATTAGTTACCAAAACATTTGATAGCGCTAACGTAAGAGGTTTACGCCAGATTCTACACAATTAGAAAAGAATTTACTTTACAATTTAAGCTAGAGAGTTTAATTGTAGAGACATTTGAAAGGCTCAGTTATTTTATTTTGAGGATAACAGTATAGGTAGGTAAATAATAATAAAAGATTATACCAGCAGGTAAGTACATAACAATAAAAAAACAAATAACGTGCCTTCAAATATGTTAACTGACTTTTAGTTTAATATAAAAATATATTATAAATTGATAAGCGACTCGACTTACCTAGAGAGTCATGCGTCCTGAGACTCTCGAGGCTGCAGTATCAGTGCAGGGACGCGACACGCCCGAGCGCTGCAGGCCAGTCTCGCGGACTGAGTGAGCCGCTGCCCTTACCACCAGATGGCGCACGCATCGAGCCTTCTTTCTTCCTCATCGATCCACCCTTCATTCCACTCCCCACATCCCTATACAGATCCACTCTATTACCTACGATATAAAGTTCGAATAGGGTGCACTTAAGCTCTAATTTCTCGATGACGTGGGTGAGCTCTTTCTTATGATTATTGAGAGTTTTATTTTCTTAGCAAGGCGCGAAAGCGAGACGAGCTTTGACTTAGGACCCTTTTACTATCAGACAATGACACTTTTTTATTAATAACATATTAAGAAGTAGGTAAATACTGTTTAGGCGTTTAGGGATTTCTATTAAAACATTAAAACACATCGAGAACAAATAATATAATTTTAATTCATCTCCTAAGAAAATGCTTAATTTAAAAAATCACAACTTATAAATGTACATTTTATCATCACAACATACGTCGGTAGGTAAGATTTATAAAACATTCATTATTAATTGACAAATATATTCATATTAAATTTACAAAAAAAAAGGTATATTTATAGATATCATAACGTACGTGATATGTTCGCTCATATTTCTCTCTCGATATCATGAATTCTTACATACCTATATAATTCCGTTTTGAAAGGTAAGATTACATTCATTAGGTACTTACCTTGGTACGTTCGTCAGGAAGACTACAGAAATTATACACGAGTATGAATATTTTCAATAAATATCTACAATTGCCAATAACAATTAAGCGGAAGTTAAATACATGAATACAATTATGTATTTACGATATTTACAGTGCTAATGTACTAAGCGATGTACATAAATGTTACAGAAATTATAGAATCAAGGTCATCGCTTGTTTGTATTATATATATATATATTGTCAGGGGTTGATCCTCAGTGACGCCGCGGGAATTAATGAGAGACGCCTACACGACATCACGCAATTTAAGTCTGAACGCAAACAAAGTTGAATAATAGAAGATCAATGTAATTTCCGTTGAGTTTAGATTAGGTATTCAAAACGTTTTACTTCAGAGATTGGTTTTAGTTAGTCGTGGGTTGAAAATGATTGCTTAAAATGTTTACTGTATCTATGCTTATATTATAAAACTGAAGTTTGTTTGTTTGTTTGGTTGAACGCGCTAATCTCAGGAACTACTGATCGGATTTGAAAAAATCTTTTTGCGTTAGATAGCCCATTTATCGAGGAGGGCTATATGTCATTACGCTATTACACTGGGGAGCAGAGCAGTAGTCATAAAGTCGACAAATCTGGCAAATTTTTATGCATCATTGTAGAATTTATAAGCGACGGGATTATAAATAGTTGCGACGGGAAGTCGAAATATCCCACGGGCGAAGCATCTAGTTTTTTTATAAATTAGTAGCCTTATATGCTTCTTTTTAGTAAGTTTAATATTGTAAGTTATGGCATGAACAAAAATTTAAGGTGATTACAGCTGCTAAAGTCAGATCACTGGCCCTCAAGTTTTCGGTCTTTAATAATACATTTTTATGTCTCGGGACTAAGAGATGAGGAACCTAATGAAATTCTAAGTTTGTATTTTTATTCCATGGTACGATAGGGTCGGGACATATATATAAAAATACAGGAAGTAGAAACCTGACTAGGAAACTTACGTAACGACAAATTATGTAGACAACGTTTTATGGCATAAACATATTTTCTGCATTTATAACTATTCTCTATTAGTGCAGCATCTAAAATAGGGCCTATAACCTGTTGACATTTATCTTACCAAATGACACATGTCATTAATGTTTGTGGTGATGTCATATGTCGGACTTATATGCATTACATAGGGTTTGTGATGAATATATGTTATCATTTAATAATCTAGTTTGCCAAAAGCAAATATTTTAAATAGGTATATTAACCAGGACACAAATCACAATAAATACCTATAGTACCTGTGGTACACCAATATGGTTCACATAGGTAATCCACGGTTAACTTTCTGTACCCCAGTATTGGAATGCAAATTGATACGTATAAGAACTTTTACTTATATTTGGCACGTCAAAATAGTCATTAAAAGCAGCAGGGTTCCATTAGCAGCCCTCAGGTCGGCCCAGAATAATGCTTTTTCACGATTCTCATCGCTGTTTCCCTAATTTTGTTTAAGCTGTTTTTTGTATCTGTGATTGTTTTTATTTAATGTATGAATGTATGAAAAGTTCATGATAATTTTTGAAGAAATTATTTTCGATACGATTAATTACTCATATCCATCATGACTAACATTAGCCAATATAAGTTAGTATCGTTACGTCATCGTCTTATTGCTATGCGATCACCATGCATAGAGCGTAGGTATAATTTATATGCAAACATTCTTAGTCTATTTAACATGTTTTTATCATCTTGTTTTCTAATCTGACCGGATGGAATTTTGTGCTTAAATTATAAATTAACTTCCAGTGTGATACTTGAAATTTCAGCCATAGCTCAGAAGTGGAAAAAAACACATATTTTAAAAAAACATGTCATTTTTAATCCTATTTAGAAATAAGGTACAATAATAAAATTACAAGAACTGTTAAGAGCCAGTTAAGAAAATGGCATAAAAATTTCGCGAGATTTTTTATTTTAAGCTACCTACGCTTCCATGTGGTTCAATTTGTAAAATAAATTAGTCGAATCGGTCCAGTCAGTCTTAATTTTTAAACCTAGCAGCAAGTTCGTAATTTATTTTAGTGTATGGTAAGCTTAAATACTATGTTATTTTAAAGTTAAACAAATAAATTATAAATAATAATCGCATCGTACGAGTATAAATAAATTATGGTCAATAAGCACAACTTTTACCACAGATATACAAGACAGTAAGCAGACCCAACGTTAGCGAAAAATAGCGTAGCCTATTACATAGACAGGTAACTTAGCTTAGTTATTTCTGGTGATTTTTTGATAATGAAACTTTATCATTCTATGCACAACACCTTTTTGTATATTTTTTGTCTACTTTTGAAACATTTAATAATAATTTTAAAAAAATATTTTCATTTCTACACATAAATCTTTGATTTAAAGGTGACAGAGGCAGTTGTCATTTCAAGTTTGTAGCTTAGTTGTAGTAGAAAAATTGGCTACGCGCTGTTTGCAATCAAAGTGTAAGTTAGTTTTACAGTTTTCCGGTACACAGGAATATCAAAGATAGCTTTATACAACAAATGGCAAGAGTGTAAAGGATGAAGTACTGCTCCATAAGCAAAAGAATATGTTTCGTCTGCTGACTCTTCTACGTCTGTGACTTTTACACACTCACAGCCTCCTTAATGGAAATTTAAAAGTTTTGATACTAGGTACAAAACTTCACAAATTTTTAAGTGATTATTAATAAATTCTAATATTCATCTTTGCTGAAGTTACTGTAATCTTTAAATTATTTTAAACTAGTTGACGCCCGCGGCTTCGCACGCGTGGTGAAGTTTTCCCGTTCCCGTTTCCCACAGGAACTCATTCCCGGGATAAAAAGTAGCCTATGTGTTATTCTGATGTGTTAGCTATATTATTGTAAAGTTTCATCAAAATCCATTCAGTAGATTTTGCGGGAAAGAGTAACAAACATCCATTCTTACAAACTTTTGCGTTTATAATATTAGTAGTATGAAAAATTACCAAATAAATTCGGTATACAGGCATATTTGTAATATATGAATAGCTCTTACATTACTTTCTTTTTCCACATCCCTCAAATTATCACCCGAGTAATTTCGATGCGAGTTCCAATACGTTCTAACTTCTCCTGAAACTTGGTCATTGCTGTAGATCCTGGTTTACAGGAGTCACAGTAATGGGAATGCCGGTTAGTATTAGCCCCATTAAATTAAATTAGTATACCTACATAAATAGCCTTGTATAGGATTGAGTTTAATATAGGTGGGTAGGCAGAGATATACTTTACGCCCACATTTCAAAATTCATTTATGTCCCACATAACAGGTAGACCTTATAGACGACTTGAAATAATCACAACCTGCGCCTGTCCATTTCAACACGGCAATGGGCTCACCACCTGTTACGAGTGACAAAAATGCAAACGGGGCGAACAGATGTTGGCGTTTAATATAATATGTATGTATGTTTGTATAAGGTCTACTATTTTTCGTCTCATTTTTACACAATCTTTGTACATGATGGTGGATAAAAACTATCATTTTTACCGATTCCGGTAACGTAACATTTATGTACCATTAGGTACTGATTATTTTATTGCGTAATAGGTATTTTGCTAAAATCTATAAAATAATATAGGTATCACAATTTTTTTAGGATAATAGTTCCAAAACACGCATGATATATGCGAAGCTCTAGTTAATGTATTTTGTATGACTCGAGTGTCTAGTGTAGTATTTGGCGTCCGTCTGATAACAGCTTATATTCAACATTGCTTTGCGTTTAAACAGTTAAGGTGTATATCAAGGAAGACCATTTTAAAAATAAAACGTATTTTAATACCCATTTGGTGACGGAACAAAATACGGATATCACTACCCCATTTTAGAAGAGAAGGAAAATTCGAACTTTTAACCTGACCAGAATGGTACCAAAAATAACCCTTAGTGACTTGTGTGCTGGGGATCATATGGCGTCTACCGGCTGAGATGATTAATGATCCTGTACCAATCGGTAGGACCAGAAACGTATAGTAAGGTTAAAATAACCTTTAGTGGTTTGTGTTATGGGGACCTTAGGGCGTTTACCGGTTGATTATTAATGAAGCTATACCAGTCGGTATGACAAGAAACGTATAGTAAAGCTAAAATAACCTTTAGTGGTTTGTGTACTGGGGATCTTTGGGCGGTTACGGGCTGCGATGATTAATAAAACTATACCAGTCGGTATGACAAGAAACGTATAGTAAGGCTAAAATAACCTTAAGTGGTTTGGGTACTAGGGATCTTTGGGCGTTTACCGGTTGAGATGATTAATGAAACTATACCAGTCGGTATGAGAAGAAACGTATAGTAAGGCTAAAATAACCTTTAGTGGTTTGTGGACTGGGGATCTTTGCTCGTCTACCGGATGAGATAATTTTTGAACAAATTTAAGAGACTTAAAAATACGTTATAGCAAATCTAAATAACACCTAATTCTAACACCTGTACTTATATTAATTCTGTACTTACGGTAAAAAATAAATATTCAATATTTTACATTTTAAACTATACAGATATGTTACAGCCAAAGGCGACAGAATGTTCACAAAACGCGAGCAGTACAGAAGATTTGGAAGGCACTAATATAAAAGTGATAGAACTATTTTGTATAAACGTGTTTTCAAACTTTTACCTTTGCTAAAATATCTATTAATTTTTCTATACCTATTTAAAACTTTTCAAATCTAAAATTTTTCATTGCTGTAAATATTTACAAAATTCTAGATTATAAGTTGCCTGAAATAAAATAAAAAATTCGCAGTCCGTAATTGAAGGAATGGATAATCTTAGCTGGTAATGTCCTACCGCCTATTGAACCTTATACTACAAAGAACAACCTCACAAAGAACATTCTTAAAGTGCAGAGCGCAAAGGAATAGGAATTAAGGACTATGCAGGCCGGTTTTTTACTGTTACATAACTTCTATTTCGGTAATTTCTTTTTTGCCGTAATCATAATTTTACGACGTCAGAATTAGTGAACTAAGTGACTTTTGTAATAATTTTGAAGTTATTATTATAACAATAGTATAAAAATATCATAATTCTTCTAAACCAAGTTCTCCTCCTGGGCACTTTCTTGAGAGATCACTGAGACTTAAAGTAAGGCATGTCATACTTATCTAAGTAATATTATCTCTTTATCATACTATTGTGCCCTAGATCACGCCGGTTCCAAAGTAATCATTTGTCTTTCTGTATGTGTGTAACGTGAAAGACAAAACACGATTAGGAAAATAAAGTGTAAAAAGTTAGGTAACATAATGGAAAACCGGTTTATAAACTTAATTAATTTGCGCTCTGTACATAATATGCATACGTAAATGAAGAAAGATGTATTCATTCGTTACAGGATTTTAAAAACTAAATAAATAATCGTTAAACTCCTCCTAGTACGACATTAAGCATTATATACACATACTAATAACAGTAAAATACACACACGATAACCGTAATGTACATACACAATAAATAAAATAAACAATTATACTATGTACAACTTACATACTTGTATCATCTAACAAGTATTACAACTTCTAGGACTAGTAAACTTTTATATTTGGTCAAATTAATAAATACATACGTATTTGTATTTTTAACAATACATCAAAATGTCAACACCGGATTTCAATAAATCTCGTTGATATTCATTTAGGCACGAACCTATAGCACCTTCGATCTCAGAATCATCGCAAATGGTACAATATTTCTGACCAAGGATATTCAATTTTATATAGGTACATTGTATTTTAAAAAGATATGATAATTAATTCAGTTTTAAGTATGATCTTGTTTCGTAATAAGTACAGGTGTACAATCAAATCGCTTTGTTTTGTATTAAACTTCATAACACGCAACGGAGGCAGAGTAAATGTACCGAGTATGGTACGATTGCATCGCCAGTACCGCCAAAGTCGCATATCATACAGTAGTTTCGCGGCAAGTGCTATAAGTTGGTCTCGACCCATTGCTAGTCGCCACGGCGCAACCTTCTCGCTGCTGCAGTGTTGTGTCTGTACAACCATACCTGGAAACCACAAAATTAATTATTATTAAGACACACACATGCCACATTAGCCAGATGGCCGATATAGAAAAGGTCACAGCGAGGTACTGGACGCGGGTAACTCCCTATCGGTGTTGGATAAAATGAGGAGGCTAGTTTCAGTTTACATAAAGGCTCAAAGGTGTTGTGGATATCATGAGGTTGCGCCACCATCTTATGAGGGCCTTAAGCAGCGAGTAGTAATTTCAGAAATTCGAAATGGATTACGAGCACAAAGATTAATTCTATATTCATTTTAGAGCCTGCCTCGGCATAGAGATTAAAGTATTATTATCGAATACACAGGGTTGGAAATTAATATCTCTCCATGACACAGTGTTACTAACATCTGTTTACTTATTATATACAATGTACATTCGCAATAATCCATATCTATTACAGTTCTTCAATCTCACGTGATAAAAATATACACAGCTGATAACCTTTTAAAGAAATAAATATGTGACGATTTCTTCTACACTAAGGTCCGTATTCCAGAACGTTTCTCAATACTCGATCAACGCTTGAGACTAGATTTTGCCTTATAAAATCTACTCTCAAGTGTTTCTTGAGTGTTGATAAACGTTCTGGAATACGGCCCTAAGTGATTCCTATCATGTATTCTGCAAAACTATATTTATGTTGTTTCCTATTTCTGACGTTCCTTAACATTGTCAAGTATTTAATAGTAAAACCGTTTTGTTGTACTAATTATTGCGCTATAAATAAACCTAGAATAAGAATATATTTACATAAAATTAATAGTATTGAATTTTCTCCTGCATAAAACTTGTTAATAGCGTAGCGTATTCAACACTTTTATTTTTATAGTTTTCAGTTTTCTTTTTATAGGCTTTTTTCATAAAATTTTCTTTTTTTGAAAGGGTTTATAGGTTTATAGATTTAACTGAAGTATGTACTTACTATTTTATAATGAATTTTGAACTGTTAAAGCTAGATAACGTTGGAATAAATGTTTATGGGTGTATACATACAACGATTAGATTAAGTTCGACATCGGAACTGAAAAATATGTGATGGTTTACCAAACATTAGGCAACGTGACACATTTTATTCTTTCTAATTTTTTCTCTCGTAAGAGAAATTTATATATTTATGTTTTTTGATTATTATACATAAGGTTTTATAATGAAATAGGTACCACGATATTTATCAACGAAAGTGCTACAGTACTTCAAAAGGATGATGAATGTATGCGAGTCGTATAGAACAAGCGGAGAGGACAAATCAGGACAAATGGAGAACAAAAAAGGGTCAAAATATTACTGCTAAATAATAAATACAGCTAAAATTGGAGCATAGCTCATGTACATTACATTAGTTTTTATTTCACTTCAATACATGCTTGCAATGCTGCTTCAATTCAGAAGTTTTAGTCCTTTTTTGAATTTCAGAGATTAGGCGCGCCCATTATGACGTCACAGCCTCGCACATATTGCGACAAGGTGCGGCGCGGCGTTCGGGTGCAAACGAGAGCGCGATTGTTGAATGAGCAGGGTTGAAATGTTTGCGGTCACCCGCATTATACGCACTTTGAATGTAAATATTTCAGCCATTTTTTTATAAATATAAAAAACTAAAAAACACTGTTTTTCTCGTATTTTTTGTATATTTATTTAGCATTTAAAGTATATATCGTTTGTCAGACCCATTGTCACTTTGCCGTTCTAACCGGGACTCACCCCAAAAAATTCACACCGCCCATTTCACCTTTGACTTCACACGCAAAAAAGGGCTATAGGTACAGGGGGCCCATTTGGAATGGTCAGATTGAGCAACTTTGAAATTATAAGACATACAGAAATCGGTTCTAAGACCATATCATCGATTTTATTGGAAAGAAAAACTGCATGTCGAGATTTAGGTCCGTATTCCAGAACGTTTCTCAATACACAATCAACGCTTGAAGCTAGATTTTGCCTTATAAAATCTACTCTCAAGCGTCGATTGAGTATTGAGTAACGTTCTGGAAAACGGACCTATACTCGAGTCGAGAATCTGACCAAAAAGTTTCGAAAAATAATTTATCTATCACGCCTTATCTTCGAAGGGGTGGCAGAGGTATAATCTATGCCCAATTTACACCATGTGTATTCCTGTCCCACGTAATAGGTGGTGAGAGCCCGTTGCCGTGTTGAAATAGATAGACGAAAAATAATTATATTTGGATGTCGATTGTGTAGGTCTTAAGCAGTGAATGTTACTATGAAACATGATATCTTAAATGAATAACACACATTTGTTTTCATATTCGATATCCAAATAGAAAAACATATACTTAAGTCTTGTTTTTGGAAACTTCTGGGTTCGATTCCCGACTCGAGTACAAGTTATGTTTTAAATCTTTTAACTAAAATCGACCGTTCTAAATGGGCCACCTGTTTATAAAAAAGAAGAATATTTGCACTTACTTGTAGGAGAATCACAACATCTAAGGAAACTTGAAGGCTGCCACACAACCAGAACTGTGGGGGAGCTTCTCTTAATACGAAATATGCAGTCTTGAATACGTCACCACATGTCCACATTATAACCATGCTTACACTGAAAATCAAAAAATAGCTATAATATTGTATATTCAGTACAATAAAAGCATTAAACCAAGCTTTTTGTTTCTATCACTATCATCAAGTACTCCTATCAAATTAACATATCAGCATCTAATGTGGAGATAACTGAATCTGTGCGCTACAATCCGGGTCGAAGGACCATAAATGTAGAGACGATCTCTAGAGAGAGCATGCTCGTGCAAAGAGAATTGGAGCTAATTATCAGCTCATGGGTGTGTTACAATAACAACACACACGTTTCTCTCCTCTAACTATCTGCCAGTCTTAAGCAGTTTACCGAGTGAGTTCTAGCCAGCACCATTACTGATTTACAGTAACGCGAATTGCTATGGAATCAAAACGCCGCTAGAGCCGTCTGGTGGTGAAGTGGAAACTAGTTCAGAATCTATACAAATTCTTCATTTCTTAAATCACACTCGCTCTAGGCACTCTGGGCGTAATAAAGCATCTTTCGGATCATCTTTAATTGATAGAATTTTTTAGCCCAGGATAAGAAATTGATTTTGTTTTTGTATTTTACAAAACTCTGGTACTTATGTGACCAATAATTTTTTTTTTTAATCAAAGATATTTTGATCCTATTGGTACCCCATGCTAGTAGCTAGTTATTATAGTGACCTGCAATCACTGCACTAACCCATAGTTTAACTATAGGTGGGAGTTATTTTATTAACAAAAAACTACACTTACCTCATACCCTCAGTGCTTTTATTTTGATAATTTTTGGCTATTTGTGGTGCACCCAGCATAGCTTCTGTGAAAAGTGCCAGGAAGCCAATCAGTTCAACAAAAGGAGAGAACTCAATCAATAAATACGTAATTGCGGCTCCCAAAACAGAAAACACTAACATGCAGTCTACATAGCTTTGGAAATCTGTCCACGCCCAGAAATACTTTCGCTCCAAATCTGAAATAAACATATTTGTAAATAAATCACTTATAGTCTGTAGTTATGGGGTTATAAAACAATAATAATAATTACCACACCATGATAATATGCACATAAACACAATGCATTAAAAAAATAATGTACAAAACTCTTTAATGTAATATAGTATCATTCAAGAATATCACATCCATAAGTAGGAAATCATTCCCAAGCATATGACATCAAACAAAGTGATAAGGTATTTGACCCAGTCATGACTCCTTTACATATAAAACAACTAACAATAAGAGCATTGAACTTTGTTATAAGTTCCAATACCTATAAATGATAATCACAAGTACTTGACCTGATGCTGAATAAAATAATACTATCAAACTTTACTACCAACTCCATGCCGATTATTATAAAATCTATGAACAACCCATTAATATGTAAAACATGCAATGGAAAATCAATAAAAAACTAGATGACAATGAAAAAGGTTTAATATCCCATAATAATGTAACAAGAACAAATTATAAACTCCAAATAATATTGTCAAAGCATAAGATGGCCGACACAATAACAATGACTGGTATGTACCACAACTTGCAGCAAACTTCATGGCTAACTTCAAGACTGACACTCACCATAGAAGCGATGGGGCTTCTCGACACCACTGACACTGTTTTGCTGTTGCAGCCAGCGTGCCGTTTCATCCGTATGGGCTGAGCCGTTCACACAACACAATAGTATATATAACATGAATATTGCATCTAATCGCACGCACCATCAATCACACCAACCACCAAACAGAACATTAAAAAATGTTGAAATTAAAATTAACAGCAAAAGAAAGGCATTGTTAGTAGGTTAAAATATTTAAAACAAAAGAAAGCAAATAAAAAGATTAAAAAATACTCTACATGCTACTAATTAAATTATTAATAAAAAATATTAATTAAATATACAAGAATGCATGTAAAATTAATATTTAAACAAAAATATAAAAAAATCATAAATTAGTGGTTTCAACAAATACTAACCTGTAAATATTCTCTCCCGAGCTCTCACTATTTGACTCTTTTTCCGTACACTCACACATAAATGTATCATGACAAACATTGTAATATTCATCACAATGCTTTGTATTAATAATGGTAGTTCATACCTTTTACCAAACCTGAAAGGACCACAAGAACATGGAATGCAGTTGCAGTAACAATAAATTATATTATTTCTCTATGTAAGATTTTTATAGAATCTCTTCTACTTAATACACTGAAATATAAAGCCTACTTTTCTCTCATTACTTATCAGTCGCACTTTATCCTTAAAGAGGGGGCAGAGGCATATTAAACTCCCGCATACACGTAACAGGTGGTAAGTCTATTCCCATGACAAAATGGGTAAATTGTGGCATCTTGCGATTGAAATTTTTAAAGCCAGTTGTTAGGCTTTCAACTTGTCTGTAAGACAGTCTTCTTACTGTGAACCTGGACCAACAACTTATCATGCTTTCTGTAGCACAGAAACGCTCAAAAATGGAAATGTAATGACAAATAGGTGACCCATATGTGACTAGCCTTCATGAAAGATATTTTATGCAGTGATTATTTACAGACTACTGAGTTAGTGCAGCTGCAAGTACTTCTTATGGTTTGTTTTACCTAAACCAAACTCAAATTTACAAGTCTATTGAGTCCTTACACTTAGGTAGTGCTAAACTTATAATATGTTTCTTTGAAATTACGGGAGCTTAACATAACATCATTCTACTAAAATAATAAACATAAAAGCTTGTAATAATGTATGGATATAGGTTTGTCACTCTTCCACACAAAAACTATTGAATGAACTTTGATGAAACTTTACTATAATATAGATTATATATCAGAATAACACATATGCTATGTTTTATTCAGTGATCAAGTTTCTGTGGGAAACGGGAAAAATAAAATATGAGGGCAAAGCTATGGGTGTAAAGTGGTTAAGAATAAAGAACATATAAGATCACACATACTTAATAGAACATGAATATTGGTAACTTAATTACAATAGTAATTACACTATAATTTAGAATTTTATCTAACCAGCTTCAAAAATGGAGATAATGAGCTGAGTATATACTGAGAATCTTCTCCAAGTATGTAGAAAAATGGACAAAAAATGGTATCATGTGATCTCATAATTATGAATAAACTATAACACTTATACAAAGAGTCACATACACTAAAAATATTGTGTATGTGTTGTACATACCAGAATAGAATCCTTAATGTATTTGCTATAAGAAGTGCTAAACAAACATACAAAGAAAATCCTTCAGCATCTTGAGTCTTTTTAATTTGTCGGTACTGGGGAATATATGGAGCCATACCACCAACTATCATAGCACCAGCTGCTCCCCAACCAACCAGATGTCCCACAGTTAACCCTAATTCATCCGAAATTATCCAATCCATGGCTTCGTATTTTGAATGGCTTGCAAAGTAATAATGTTAGTGTAATTTTGATTTCATTATCCACAACAAAAATTAGTCACTGCAATGGTATCATTGCATAGTACAACTTGAAGCAAACAATACAATCTATGAGAGCAAACGATTAAAATGTAATCAATGCAATCGAGTACAACTTTTAGCACACATCTGCTAACGATCACATGTAATCGACAATTATCACTGTCTATTAAGTAATTCTTAACAAACAGTTCAGTATAATTAATAATTCAAGCAGCCACAGCCAAAACCTAAAGCAAAGACAGAAAACGCGAGCTGCTGCACTAAAAAATACCCACCCAGCCGCACGCAGCCCAGATAAAGAAAAACTGTCAATGTCAAAGTGTAACTGACAAAATTATTTTTAAATTTTTGGAAGATTTGGCTATAAAGCCATAGGTGTTAGAATATTTTTCAAGTAAATACTAAGCTTTATTTAAGTATATTTTTATTTAAGTAGCTAGGAAATACCAGTAGTTTCTGAGATTACCGCGTTCAACCAAACAAACCAACAAACAAACTCTTCAGCTTTATAATATTATTATAGAATTATAGATAGACAATAGCTATGTTCAAAATTCTACTCAAGTAAAGCGTTGGGAACTTTTGGAGTTATTGGAGGAATTTTGAAAATAACAAAAAGCTGTGTTTCTGTGATGATTGCTTCAATAGTACTTATGTACCTAGTTTCACAGAAGAAGCATAAATATGTGATATCGAGGCTATAGAACGCATGTCTGTTACCTAATAAATTTTATAGGAAGTTTCTATTGATCACAGATTCATCAAAGTATATTAAAGTAGTTGCTGTAGTTAACATTTTTAGAGATAATGTTAATTTATGTCATCTTAATCTTAGACTTACACTCAGGCATCACATTTATATAGCAATAAAATGCGATCTTGCCTCGCACATTGAACTGAATGCATTGTACGTTTCTATCACTTTACTGGGGCAAGACCGACTTTTCATCTAATATATATTATACTAGCTGTCCCGCCCAGCTTCGCCTGTGTCATACTTCGAACCCCGTGGCACCCATTTAATACCATTGTTTTATAATTTCCCATTCATAATAATGTATGAACATTTTCCAAATTCATTGATTACTTCTCCGCTCTCCAGTACCTACTCGTAGGTACCTACCTACTACGCCCGCACGGCCCGGTCGAATTAAATTAATTTATTTGAGCTTAAAATAATAAAAATAAATATCCATCACGCCTTATCCCCGAAGGGGTGGCAGAGGCATATTATATGCCCACTTTTCACCGTGTGGATTCCTGTCCCACGTAATAGGTGGTGAGCCCATTGCCGTGTTGAAATAGACAGACGCAGGCTGTGGCTACCTGCTGTTGAAATTTTTTTAAGCCGCCTATAAGGCCTTCAACCAGGCTTAACGACTGCCATTTTACTGGCAACCGGGACCAACGGCTTAACGTGCCTTTCGAAGCACGGAAACGCTCGCAAATGTAAATGCCACAAAGTGGTCACCCATCCGACGACCAGCCATAGTGAAAGTTGCGTACCTCAGTGATCGTTTACCGAACACTGAGACCGCGGGGCCACGAGCGCTTCTCGTCTCGTAAGATATTGATTTAATTTGCAAGGTGCAAAGGGACAAAATAATCTTCATGAAATGCTGAAGCCAACTAACGTATTAAAAATGATAAGGATTAATAGCATATTTGTGTAAATAGCCTTAAATTACCGCTATATAATTGCTGTTTTTTTAAGTATTAAAATGGATATAGTGTTATTTTTGTAGAACTATATTAGATACACAATTGCACCTTACATTATTTTGTTATATCTCAAAGGGTTTAGGCAGCGTTTTTGTTGAAAGCTCCCAGACGGCTTATTTTTTCCGACATCCCCAACAAATATCGTTATAATTTGGTCAATATTTACGAAAACTTAACAAATTATACACAAAAACCTTCTATGAGAATCACTCTAACTATTAAAAAAAACTGTATCGAAATCCGTTACGTAGTTTTAAAGATCTAAGCATACATAGGGACAGACAGCAAAAAGCTACTTTGTTTTATAATATGTAGTGATAAATATCTCGTGCATGGTGAATAAACTTCCTCCGATATTAAGGTCTTTTTATATGTGATTTTTTATTTTATTCAGTATCTTTGACTAAGAACTATACATGAAGACGAAAGAAGACCTTAAAGATGAAAATATTATTGTAAAGAATCACCACAAGATTATCTTAAAAAAATCCAGTAACCAGGCCAGAAGATTATCATAAAAAAACTGAAATTGCCAATAAAAAAATTAGATGTCTAGTCAGAAATACGAAAATAAATATTATTTTCGTATTTAGTTGGCATTCTCTTAGAATTTTGTGATTATAATACTTTTAAAAATTTTTGATTGAAACACTTAAAATTATGACTATCATCTCCAAGTTGCGACCTGTTATCCGGACTAGCTGTAAAGCAGATAACCTGTCTGGGATTCTGCAAAGTTCAAACTTTGTATGCGTTCGTTGTTATTCATCTCAGAAATCTGGATTAGCTAAAAGTCAAGAAAAAGTTGAAATCACTACCGACGTCCGGCCTTTAGGTGAAAAAATAAAGGAGACGACTAAGACTGTATCATATACTGGAGTCATTTTACTCGGTGTTGGTGTTACCGGCATTATCTTTTACTACGTATTCAGAGAATTGTTTTCTGGCAATAGCGCAAATAGCATTTATTCTGAAGCTTTACAAAAATGTAAGAATGTGAGTATTGGTATTATTTTAGCATTATTTTAACACAATAATTTTACCTCGGCTACTATACTTGGCTATGATGTGGTTTTGTTTAGTAAATTACAGGAGATAGAGGCCTACTTGGTTGTTTAGATTATTTATTTATTCTTATTTACATAACAAACTTAAAAAAAAAAACTATCTATCTTCACTATTTACATAACTAGCAATGGTAAATGAAATACAATTATTTTGGAGAAGCTATTATTTGTCTCATGGTGCTGTGGTGCTGAAAAATCAAGAGAGTTCAGATAATTTACAGGTTTACTTTGGAATATCAAGTTTCAAAAGAATACCTGAGACTTCTACAAATAACATTATATAAAAACTTTTAGCCAACATTTTCAATGTTATCTTACATTTTTATTTCAGGATCCAAGAGTTGAAGATGCACTTGGGGCTCCAATCAAAGGCTATGGTGAAGAAACTACTAGACGAAGGCGTACCCATGTTAGTCATGCAGTGTATGAAAAAGACGGGATCAAACACATGAGGATGAGATTTTATATCCAAGGTGTCCGAAATAAGGGTGTAGTAGAACTAGATATGAAAAAGGTAAACTTTTGATTAGCTCTAGGTAAAAAGTTCTTATATATTTCATCTAAATAAAAACTGAATGGATTTAAAACCTATTATTATTATTTTCTTGTGGGACGCCGGCACCGCAGAGTGAACAATCCAACCGACCGCATGTCTTGCCGCCCACTTCGCTCATTTTCCCGAAATCTCCTTGCAGTTTGGATTGGGTATCCCAGCAGTCTTCACGGCACCGCATCGAACCTTCTTGTTTCCTTGCAGAAGCTTACTATCTGATCCACCTTCAGATGTTCTATATCTTCTTTTCCTAGTCTGTCTGTGCCCATAATTTCCCATCTTGTTAACGAATACATGGGGCACTCAGCTAGTAGGTGGAAACTAGTTTCTTCTTCCTCCATGCATTCCGGGCATAATGGGTCATCCATTACTCCTATCACTGTTAGGTGCCTGTTGAAGCGACAGTGTCCTGTGATGATCTCTATGACAAGCCTCATATTTGCTCTGGTAAGTTTGACCAGTCGGCTTGTCCTTTTCGCATCCATTGCTCTGATGAAGATCTTCGACTGTCTCATGCCTATTGAGGACCTCCATCTAAGGTTGGTTTCTACTGTTATGCTTCTGCTAATTACTCCTTTTGTGATCTTATGAGCGATTGGAAGCCATGGCTCCAGTCCGATCACGCATTCATCAGTCCCTTCCCGGGCTAGTTTGTCCGCTAGTTCATTGCCCAGGACTCCCTCATTTCCGGGGACCCAGGCAACATAGACTTCAGTTCTTTCCGCCAGCTTTTCAAGTGATTTCTTGCACTCCTTGACTGTTGCCGACATTGTCTTTACATTATTTAGGGCTTTCAATGCTGCTTGACTGTCACTGTAGATAATCACCTTTTTTATGGCGGTGTATGATTTGCGCACATTCTGTGATGGCGCATATTTCCGCCTGAAAGACACTTGCGTATTTGCCTGTATTGATCTGTTAATCTCATATAACATCACATACAATGTGCAAATGGAACGGAGACGGACAATTTATCTTCGTATTTCTTATTGATACTAGCATATCCGCCATCTTGAGGATTACCTCTCCATAGGCCCACACTTTTCAATTTAAACCATTGTTCAATTGCTTTCTTTTTAATTTCTAGATCCAGAGGATGGAGTCCCAATACGATCTCTAGCACAGCTGTGGGAATTGTCCTCATAGCACCTGTTGTCATCAGGGCCGCCAGCCTCTGTACCTTGTCTAATTCTATTTTGTTTATCTTGTTTGCTGCCTTGTGCCACCATAGTATGGCCCCGTGCAGTATTCTAGGTAGGATAATTGATTTATATATCCTTATGACTATTGTTGGTTTTGTTCACCAGGTTCTTCCTATTGCACTCTTACATTGCATCAACGCCATTTTGGCTTTTCTGCATATGTTCTTTATTTGAGTCTTAAAAGTCAATTTGCTGTCCAGTGTGAATCCCAGGTATTTGATATCCTCAACCACATCCAGGGTGTGGTTGTTCAGTCTCACCGGTCCAAAATTGTCTTTCTTCCTTTTATTTGTAAATATCACTATCTTTGTCTTGTCGGGATTCAAGTTTAACCCTTTGCTTTTGCACGATGTTAGAGCTACCTTCAGTCCTCTGTTCATGATGTCGCACATAACACTTGGCACTTTGCCGGTGACCAGGAGCACACCGTCATCGGAATATGCCTGTGTGTATATGTGCATCCTGTTAATTTTCTTAATAAGTTTATCTATTAGATGGCACCATAGTAAAGGCGATAAACATCCTCCCTGTGGGAATCCTCTGCTTGCCTCTACTTTTAGGGTCAAGCGTTCACGCCTGCCATCTCTGCCTGTATCAGTCGGTGCCTCAGCATTAGTTTCACCCATTCTGACATGTCTTTATCTATTCCTTCACGGTCAAGGGGAGGCTCTATCGATTCGAGTGGCCATGTCGAAGGCTCCCTCGACGTCAAAGAAGCATCCTAGTGCATATTCCTTGTTTTCTATCAATCTCTTCACCCTGTTCACCAGGTTGTGGAGAGCTGTATCCGTTGATCTGCTCTCCATGTACGCATCTTGGTTTAGGTGCAGAGGCGATTCACTTTTATCTATTTGTTCTCTTATTATTATCTAGTATTTTTTCCAGTGTCTTGAGTAGGAAAGAGGAGAGACTGATACACCTAAAGGCTTTTGCCTCCTGGTAAGATGATTTACCAGGTTTCGGTATGAAGACTGCTCTGACCTCTCTCCATTTCTTTGGGATGTATCTTGACTTAATGCTACTGTTGTACAGAGCAAGTAGTTCTCCGCTTATGTGGTTTATTACCGTCTGCAGCATCTTCGGAAGTATCCCGTCTGTCCAGCAGCCTTATAAGGCTGAAACAATCGGACACTCCATCTCAGATGTTCCTCTGTTATACGACTATTCGGCCTTACGCTCTCGATGTTAATTGTGTTGGCTGCCGTTGTATTATCTGTGTGTCTCCTGCATTCGGGGAAGAGAGTTTTGAGCATGATCACCAGAATCTTTTTGGGATCAGTCACTAATTCTTCCCCGTTCTTTATGGTGCCTAGTTTGCAAGAGTTGATCTTGGAGAGCGAAGTTATGTGAAGGATAACTGGAACCCTAGTCCAGTCCACTAGTGATATAGAACGGAAAGCCAATAGGCTGGACGAAACCCTGAGAGTGGCATATCACAAGGCATGTCCTCTAAGGGAGATCAAACCAGGCAAAGGACAACCATGGTGGACAAAAACACTAGGTAAGAAAAGGAAAAAAGCTCGCCGGGACCTTAGACAAGCCCTCAAAAAAGGGGATGAGGACAGCTGGCGAGCATAGGGAAGAAAGAAATTCGTTCAAAAAATAATGCAGAAAGGAGAGTAGGAACTGTTGGAGAGCGTTTTGTGAGGGTGTCTAAAAGCAACCAGATGCTGCACGGTTGCTTTTCGGTTGGTGGACTGGACTAGGGTTCCAGTTATCCTTCACATAACTTTCGAACTTAACCCAATCAGTTTTCCTCGCGTTTCTAATCATTACCTTTTAAATATTGCCCTCCAGACTGAAAGTGTGTAGTAATCCACAAGACTATTCTAATATTTCAGGATGACAATGATAAATATCAATGCCGCTATTTATTAGTGCAGTTGGATGACTATAGTGGAAGGACATTTATAATTGAAGATAACAGAGCAGAACTGGATAAGAAAGGTTTTGGACAACTACCTATACTTCAACTTTCCTAATAAAAACTGCAATGTTGAAGAAAATATGAACCAAAAGTGTATTTTGTAAAATATATAGTTATTTAGTTTATTAAGTAGTCATTGTTGTTTAAATAAAAAACATATATAATTATATTCTATATGCACTTACTTTATTATTGATCTAATAAGTTTAATACTTTGATAGTGCTTTGTTACGGCAAGACTAGATATTTCTGTATTTTAGGGTTTTCTGGACATTCCTCCAGATGATGACCATTTGGTCAGATACACTTAGATATTTAGTAATTAAAAGGCAAGAGGTACATCATCTGCTTCATAAAATGGCTGGCAATTTGAACATTTGGTTTGGATGCAAAACCCACATCTTTTGAGTGCAAAACAATACACGCTAAATGCTGAACAATGTTCTCATATTGTGGAATATTGTATGCTGCTCATTTATTGTTTATCACTAAGGAAAACATTGTCAATGATGTTTCTTCCAAGGAACAATCTCCCAAGCTAATAGTAGACGATTGTTAAATACAAACAGCCTAATTTTATTAATTAGCCAATAGAATAAAATGACTAGCGATAGATATTGTGGCCAGGCCCATTTCAGTTCCTGCATGATACTTGGAATGTATTTAATTCCCATTTCTGGCACTCTAAAGTTGACTTGTATTTGCATTGAACCTGTATGTCCATTTTGAGCTCTTGAATACAATTCTTTAGTATGAACTGTAACTGAAAAAAAAAATGAAAAATCAACTTTGGTATATGTAAGAAGTTTGTTCTTGTGTTGAATCTTTAAGCCCTACAAACAGGCTTAAAAAATTTCAACAGCAGGTCGCTACATTTTGCGCCTGCCCATTTCAACACGGCAATGTGCTCACCACCTGTTACGTTGGACAAAAATGCATATGGTGAAATGTGGGAGTTTAATATGCCTCTGCCTACCCCTTCGGGGATAAAGGCGTGACAATATGTATGTATGTACAAACTGGTAAACTTGATGACCAACATACAAGGCTTCGGCGTAGGTACATTTTTTGAGAATACGCTAACTAAATAAGTATGGACCCTTAGCATTATAAAGCAGAATGTGGGAAGAGTGCTCATCAACATATGAAAATGTACTAGTGTAATTTCTTACCTTCTCTCATAAAATAATTACCAAGTACAAAATCTACCCAGTTGTCATGGTTATATTTCTCATAATCAAATGAACTGTTGTATCTAGTGTCTATCATATTATGTTTGCAAGGTAAATGTGATGTCTGATAAAATTGGAGATCACCATAATACTTGAATCTTGATGGAGGTGACACAAACTCTTTATTTATCACTGCTAAACTCTTCATATGTAGTGGACAAACTGTCTGTAAATAAATTGAAGGATTACAACTGCTTCATCTGACAACCCTGAAAAAATGCTGAGTGTGGAGATCAGATTGAAACATGTAAGATCTTGCATAAACTCCATGACTTGCATTATCTTCCAGAATCTGCTAACATTCAATAGTAATTATAGGTTGAGAGGCTACCACAGCTTAGTAGCTTTTAAACACCCACATATATGCATTTCTTCCAGAACAGAATGGGACTGACTCTTATTAGTTTGCGAGGAATGCGGGGAATGCCTTCTATAGCCAGGACTTATTTAAGTGCAGGGAAGCTATTCTGTATGAAATTGGCATGCGCTTGATGAGATATAGCTGCCATACACCGTTTTTCTAATCTAAATAAAATGAAAAAAAAAATACCTTTAGCTGAAAATCCAACATTAAAATAAAGACAATAGCTGTCAAAGTCCGTTGTTGAGGAATGTTAAGGTACATATTGAAATCCAAGATTTCATTTTTGCCATCGCTATTGTAATCATGTTCTTGTACCTAAAATATAGAGATTGTTATTCTTTCCTTAATATAATAGGTAAACATAATTAAAAACTGTTTAGATACTTGCTTGGAATTCTAAACAATTTTCTTCATCTCTTATAGTATTGCCATACAATTCCTTTATTTGACCACACACTATAGGTTTGCTGGGGTCGTCAGTTTCTGCCACAAGAAGATATTCATACATAAAGTTCACAATGGGTTGTTCATGAAACTTATGTGATTTTAACCAGAATCCTGAAAATAATAAGGTATTAAGCAAGCAGTATCAAAGTCACTGTACCAAAATGTCGATTGTATAAAGAATACTAGACGATTTACCTCGACTCCTGTAAGCTATAATAGATGGTAAAACTAGAGTCACAACAGTTGTGATCACCGTAAAGAACATAGCTTTTGATAGTAAACAGCTTTTGTATTGAACTTCCACATTATAACTAAATAGCTTATAGAGACCCATACTTCATCCATCTATAAATTTCAAATAATTCTTAAAATTATTGAAGTACAATACATCAATTCGGTATTGGGTATTGCCGAGAGCAGTAGCAGCACAAGATTGACAATTTATTTGACACTGAAATGACATTGTTGAATAACAAACAAATCAGTTGCTAGGCAACCAATGTTTCTGCGTATAAATTATTACATTTTGAAACTAACAGCGTCCTTGCTTAAAATGAAATGTATGTTCGATTTTTTACAAGCTAATGCCTGCGGCTTCACTCACAGAAATTTCTTGGACCCGTTTCCCACAGCGTAAAGTAAGCTATCCTTAGAAGTTAGGTCATAACACCGCTCAACGAAGTGGTATAAAACCTGATCCCCCCAAAGAAACGAGATAACACTCGGATCTCCCCCCCCCCCCCCCCTGGAACGAGGCCGCGGAAGCGGATGAAGTATGTCGGGAGCCCTGTGGCTATCCTTCCGAGCTCACCCGGGACTCCTGGCTATAGACAGATGAAAGGGATACGTGTGGTTTTAGTCGGTAAGAGTCCGGCATAGCATCCATGAGGATTTCCACACGAAAATAAAAAAAAATCATCACACCGCAGATTTTTCTGGGAAAAGGAATAGGCGCTCACATTACTTTCTTAAATAGTTACATCAGGGTTTAGGCATCAGCGTTCTCGATGAAAACCCTAGGTCGCGTTGCCGTTGTATTGATTTTTCCGACATATTGAACTTCATATTCCAACCAGTTTACACCAAACTTTCCACAGTTAAATTCCAAAACCTCTTCTATGAAATTCTCTATTGTATTGGTAAACTAGCATGATATGCAGTTTATTAGTTTTTAAGATAGACGTAAGTAGCGTTCCTACTTAATGATGTGAAAAAAAAGATAATAATTAAAAAAAAAAAAAACAGTATTTATAAGTTTATTTATATATTTATTTATGTACCTACAGCCTAGGTAACAGTTGAAGGAAACATAGGTAGGTACCTACAATGGTACCTACCAACTGCTTATTTCTAAACGTAACGTCTCCCTGCAGACCGGCGACAAGAGAGCGTGAAGAAGAACGTAAATAACAAGTAAAAGTGTGTAGGTTAGTGATAGAGCAAAGATGAACTAAAATTAACACATACAAAAGAGTGTAACTAGATAAAATGTTTAAATGAAATATGACAACATCTATATCTATACCAATATATAAAGGTAAAGCTGAAGAGTTTGTTTGGTTGAACGCGCTAATCTCAGGAACTACTGGTCCGAATTGAAAAAATATTTTTCCATTTATCGAGGAGGGCCATAGGCTATATAACATCACGCTACTACCCATAAATATCAACAAGTAGGACAAATTTTCATACATTTCTGTAAAATTAAAAGCGACGCGACGGAATCAATGGATGCGACAGGGGTTCAAAATATGACACGGGCGAAGTCGCGGAGGTCAGCTAGTATATTATAAATATAAAACAATATATATTGTGCGAAAGTAGAGGGTAGAAGAAGTCAGGGTAGGCCGAGACTTACATGTGAAGACCACGTGAGCAGATTGCTCAAAAACGGAAAAGTCAAAAGTACTCGGATACCTAGACGTGCGTTATGAAGCGATTGATGAATACATTTATAATAATACATGAATACATTTTGTCTATAATTTTTGTACTTATTTGGCATTTTTGGCGTTATTTGTAAGTACTTTTTTTGGCTAAGATGAGAAAGGGCGTTAAAATTTCAACAGCAGGTCGCCACATCCTGCGCCTGTCCATTTAAACATGGCAATGGGCTCACCACCTGTTACGTGGGACAAAAGTGCATACAGTGAAATGAGGGCGTATAGTATACCTCGGCCCACCCCTTCGGGGATAAAGGCGTGACAATATATTTATATTTATCAATTTGGAATTACAAACTGACATTTCAATATTAATTTTCAGCGATAGAACACGCATAAGGAGACGAAGTTTTTTCTGTCGCAAGGTGGCTCGACACCGCCTACTGGTAGAGGATCATTGACAATCCTCATAGCACGAACAGCCTGACCTGCCTAGTGCCAACCCCATAAGCAACTTGCCTCGGTACCATGTCTGTTAGTCAGTAGGTGGACCGCTAGAGGCTCGAAAATATTGAATGTTGGGAGCAACCAGGAAGACGCCACGAAGGATTTCTTACTTTCTATCAATTCCATACAACACCAACAGATCTAGGACCTCCTATAGATCTCGACACTTTTGACGCATTGTAGGGAGCGAAATGAGTCTTGAAATCAATAAAACCTTTGTACATCTGGAGTAAAAAAAGCACAAAGTAAACACAAGTGAATCGCAATAATAATACCGTGTAGCACTGGTGTCACAACTGCAGATTAAGGCTGAATTTTACCGAATCTAGAATGTACCGATTTAAGACAATGAAAAATTTATTCTAACACTGCACTCCTTTTCAATCTAAAATAGCAAGTGTAACGAGGTGTCACACATGATGTAGACACAGATAGAAAGAATGTTACAAAAATTTCAGCTCAATCTTTCAAAATAAAAATAAATGGCAGCAAGTGCAGCTAGAGATCCTTGACAAGATAGCTAATTGAATCGGGGGTCACATGGCGGAAATCCATCGTAGAAGGATAAAAAAGGAGGGGAGGAGGATCCCACCACACACCCTCGATTCGTCAATCCTAACGCTCAACATACATACATACATGTTGTCACGCCTTTATCCCCGAAGGGGTAGACAGAGGCATACTATACGCCCACATTTCATCGTATGCATTTTTGTCCGTGTAACTCACAACGGTCAAGGATAACTTTTACAATTTTTAACGGAGGATTTACGGAATTATGCACCGAGGTCCTTGAGGATAGGAATATAGGACAGGTAATATAATAAAATAAAAAAGGTTTAGGTTGTTAAAAAATGTGCAATACTCCGCTTTACAACGTAATATCACAGTGTAAAGAGAGGGCTGTGGTAATATTTAGTCGGCACGTGTTTCACCTACACACGACGCATCCCTTTACCTTAGTCCTCAAGCCTGTTTGGACGCAAATGCCAAAGCACATTTTTTTAAGTAGCACTAAGGCATTTTATTTCATAAGCGGATCTAGCGAAAATGGAAAGGATAACCCTTTCCACTTTCACTAGATCCCCGTTTACTTGTAGGGTTGGTACTAGGGTGGTACACTAAAAAAATCTTCGTCATGATTTTATTTTACTATATTGTTGATATGATTAAATAGTAAGCCTGTCGTCTATAGTTTCATAGCTAAATTGCAGAACTGTTTAAGAACGGACGAACGGACATGTTGAAACTTTATATTTGTATAAAGTTTGTGTTGAACTTCGTAAATCACCAGGTTGCTAGCTCGTTCAATAGAAAACATTCTAAACGTGGAGGCTCTTTAATATTAATTAATAAAAACTTAAAATTTAAAGAACGTAAGGTTTTAGTAGCCCTCTCCATTGAGCGAGTTATTGAGATTGCCAGTTTTGAGTTTGACCATTTCATCTTGTTAAGCGTATACAGTCCCCCTGATGCTTCTTACATTAAATTTGAAGAAAAGCTTGAAGAAGCACTGTTCAAATGCCAATGATACATCATTAACTCCATCAGAGAGAAATAAAATGAAAAATTTATTTAAATCCTTTAATCTGCATAGTACATTCTTAGAACCCACTCGTATTACAGCCACCAGTGCAAAATGTATTGATAATATTTTTACTGATATTAAACCTATAGATAAAGGTATTGTGGATCCTGTGGAGTCAGATCATCGTGGCCAATTGATAAAATTTCCTAAAAGTAGTAACAAAGTCAGCAAAAAACAAATTAAATATGTACCAATTAACCAAAGTCGTTTAAATAATTTTTAAGAAAATGTATTAAAGAGATTACCATATCTACCTAACTTCACTTGTGTAGACCAGTCATATAAACACTTATTTAATTTGATTAATGATGAGTTTGGCAAAGATTTTACCTCAAAAACTCTACAGATTGGTGTTCGTCCTATTTTCAGTGACTGGGCAACACCAGGTATCTTTAAAATTAGAAATAAATTATTTGAATTATATTCAGAAAAATCATATAATTTTAGGCAAACGTTTCAGGAATATGTTAAAAATTATTCAAAGATATTTAAACAAACGTGTCATCTTGCTAAGTCAAACTTCATTAAAAATAAAATTTCTAATTCTGTAAATAAAATAAAAATGACTTGGAACATCATTAACTCTGAATGCGGTAGATCTTTAGTGACTGAAAGGGATTTCCACTTAAAAGTAAATGGTTGCCATGTTACAGGGGACCTGGAAGTGGCTACGGAGTTTGAACATTTTTTCAAAAATGTACCTATATTGACAACAAAATCTCTCCAAGCATCTTCCAGTTCCGCTGAACTTTTATTAGAAGAATCTGTTCTTTGTTGCAGGGATGCATTTGTATTCACAGATATTTGTGCTCAGGACATTGTAAAAACATTTAAATGTATCGAAATTAAGAAAACCGCGGACATTTGGGGGATTATCGGTCAAAACTGCATCATGTATAATTGAGGTAATTGCGCCCCATCTAGCAACTGTGTTTAATGACTGTGTTTCTAGTGGTACATTTCCTGATTTAATGAAACACAGCAAAGTCGTTCCCTTGTTCAAGGCTGGCAGCGCTACAGAGCCGTCTAATTTCCGACCAGTGTCAGTGCTGCCAACTTTGAGCAAAGTATTTGAAAAAATAATCTTGAATAAAATGCTATCCCATTTTAATAGTCATAAAATACTCCATGCGAATCAATTTGGGTTTACGAAAGGGCGCTCAACTTCCGATGCTGGTGTTGAGTTATTAAAATGTATTCATGAAGCTTGGGAAGACAAGCACGATGCATTAGGTATATTTTGCGATCTATCAAAGGCTTTTGATTGCGTTCAACATGAAACGCTGTGCAAAAAATTACACCACTATGGAATAAGAGGCAAAGCTCTCGACCTTCTGTCTTCATATTTGAACAATAGAATACAAAGGGTCGATATTAATGGTACACGTTCTGTAGGATCCATGGTTACAATTCTTGTTCCTCATTTATATTAATGATTTACCATTTTATGTAGGGGACAGGAATAGGATTGTTTTGTTTGCAGATGACACCTCATTAATTTTTAAAATTAAAAGACTATTAGATAACTATGACGATGTAAACAATGCAATTGCAAGAGTAGTTCATTGGTTCAGCTCAAATAATCTTTGCCTTAATGAAAATAAAACTAAATGTATAAAATTTACTCTACCAAATGTAAAACAAGTTGCGGCCAATGTTCAACTGAATGGACAAGTGTTAGAGTTTGTAGAATCAACTGTGTTCCTAGGTATAACTATTGATGCCAATTTGCAGTGGGGCCCACACATAGAAAAGACAGCCTCTAGATTAAGTTCGGCTGCATACGCTGTAAAAAAGATCAGGACTCTAACAGATGTGGATACGGCTAGAATGGTTTACTTCAGCTATTTTCATAGTATTATGTCTTACGGTATTCTCCTTTGGGGGAGTGCTGCAGATTTAAATATTATTTTTGTTCTACAAAAGCGGGCTGTACGCGCTATTTATAATTTGGGCCCCAGAGTTTCTCTCCGAGAAAAATTCAAAGAAGTAAATATTCTAACCAACAAAAATGTATTGTGATGGTACATCACAATACATTTTTGCCAATCTTATGTATGTCCAGAAAAATCTATCACAGTTTTCTAAACTCTGTGATAAACATAATATAAACACTAGAAATAAAAATAATCTTTCAGCCCACCACAGTCGACTACATAAGATTGGCGATTCTTTCCAGGGTAACTGTATACGCTTTTACAACAAGCTTCCCTGTGACCTGAGAAATTTACCTTTAAATAAATTTAAAAAGTTTATTAAAAACAAGCTTTGTTAACCCGTTTTGTCTATAACAATAGGGCATGGACTCGACGTAAACTAAAATTGTACCTACTTTATAAATGTACCAGTAGGTATACAAATCCTAAACAGGGTACAGTCACGAGGTAAGGGTTTTCATACAAACCGTGAAGTACATGCATAAAATATTATACAGAATTTTTAAACTATTGCTACGCTGAATGAATATTTGCAATTTGATTATCTATACTAATATTATAATGCTGTAGAGTTTGTTTGTATGTTAAGTGGAATGTGTAAATCTCAGGAACTACTAATCGAATTTAAAAAATATCTTTTTGATTTATTAGCCCGTTTTTTGAAGAAGGCTCATCATACTTCACGACCCACACATCATGCTCATGAATCACACAAACACACAAAACGAATGAAATGGTAATTATAAATATTTAAGAATTGATTTTGTCGTGAAGACTTTCATACATTATTTGAAAACTAATATTTTATGGGCATGGGGATGCAACGAGTGTTCAAAGTGTGTTTAGCACGGATCCAGGCGGGCACTAGTCTTGATAGTAAAGAGTTTTTGGATACAATAACATCTATAAATACTATTACTTGTCTTACTCGAACTCAAATAAATTAGTTCCATTGTTTATCCCATGATATAATATTTTTTAAACATTCAAGTTGCATGATTTATAAGTAAAATTGTGATTATACATAATTACCGTAGTCACTAGTGAGTTATGTGATTCGACCACCATGACAATTTTGTGAATCTTGATGACCATTCATGATATATGATGATAATTGCGTTAGTTAGGCATAAACTCTACATTGGACAATAATATGCTTGTCAAAGACATTTTTAAAAGGTGGGGAATTCGAGAAGAACGGTAATTTTATAACTATTCTTGATATTCTAGGATGATTAACCTATGTTACCATTTTAAGTTAGTAGCAATGAAAAATAACAGAAACTGGCAAATGCATTTTCTACACGACTGTACGAATTAACAGGAGTGTTTCAATAACTTGTTCTATTTAAGAGAATTTTACTTGTTTAAAGCACGGGTCAGTGAACACAAACAAAACACCCCACAGGAGCTAGCGACTCCGGCGCCTGCGGTGACAACTGATACTTATGGGCACTGAACCATCTTTGTTTTCAGTTTCCCTATATAAAGGTTCCGAAACTCCACAACGACATCATTCGCTCGGGTATCATCCCGGAGCATTGTGTGGTCCTCTATCAGGACTTGAAATATTCACTTCAAACTACATCAACTGTGCAAGGATGGCTATGGTGAGAAGATCTAGTATGGACAGAATGTCCTCTAGCATGACATCTAGCATGACTGGAATGGGACTTGGTGGTATAACTGGAATAACATCCGGAATGAGCACTCTGAATTGCATGAGGGACCAGCAGGTGACTGTTGGCGGAATGCCCTCCAACTACGTACCAGGATTATCAGCTTACTACAATATCTCCAGCTTCTGCCAGCGTCCTGGACAAACACGTCGTTGTCCAATGCAGCGGTCGGGCCCTACAGCTCAACACCGCTCAGGTCGCTCTCACAGCACAGGTTCGCTGCATCGCATGAAATATTCCATGAGGAATAGTCCTAATACGCAATATACTCACAACCTCATTTGTAAGATGGCGGATCAGAATGAGCGCCGACGCCGTCAGGATACCATGGAGATGATTCCTCAAAGTTATTATTCTCAGCAGCCATTGAAGGTAGAGTTAACTGAGTTTTACTCTCGTGACAACTCGAAAGACCATCACACCGAACAATATGATTTGGTCAACGACAACATCCTGCCTAATCCTGTCCTTCGACGTGGTCAGAACTTCTTCTTCGCAGTCCGTTTTGACAGGACGTATGATAAGCAACAAGACATGATTCGTATCGTTTTTTGCTTTGGTAAGTGTTTTATGGAGATATGTGATTTGTAGTGAAAACAATACATTTATTGAACTTTAATATTTTGTTCTACAGGACCTAAGCCCAGTGTCACCAAGGGTACCCGTGTAGTATTGCCCGTAAACTGGAGCAATCAACAAGGAGTCTTCCAACACTCTCGTGATGTGATTGGAATGGGTCTGGGAATGTCACGCATGCAGGATAGCAACACCGGTATGACAAATATGAGTACAATGGGTAATATGGGTACGATGGGCACAATGGGAGCAATGAGTTCCATGGGACCGATGAGTGGTATGCGGGAGACGACAACTTATGGTGTCCGCCGCAGTTCCTTTAGTAATGAGCCGTTGCCCTTGCAACATAGTCCCCTAAGCCCACATGGAAATATGGAACGTCCAATGATAGAACGCTATGGTGGAACAACTCAACAACAGCATTCTTCATTTGGCCGTGGTTATGGGTCCCGTCATGGATCTATGCAGAATTTGGCATCTCTAGCTCATGATATGGATAGATGGGATATCAGCGTTCAGCGTCAAGATGGAAATACCATTACATTCCAAGTCCATGTTCCGGCTACTGCACCAGTCGGTGTATGGAACTGCTGGGTTCAAACCAATCGCTTTGGTCAGCGTGATAACCGTCATGATTATAAATGTGACGAAGACATCTACATTTTGTTCAATCCCTGGTGTCGCGAAGATCCCGTATACATGGATAATGAGTCTTCGAGGAAGGAATATGTCCTCAATGAGCATGGAAAAATTTGGTGTGGCACTTGGCGTCAACCAAAAGGTCGCAAATGGATTTATGGACAATTTGACGACGCTGTTTTGCCAGCCTGTATGTACTTGTTGGAACGTAGTGGCCTCGAGCATTCAGAACGTGGTAATCCAATTCGTGTTACCAGAGCTATTTCTTCGATGGTTAGTAAAACGTAGCAAGCACTCGTATATATAGAAATTAATTTGATAGTTAAATTTAAACAGCAATTATGTTTTTTTTAAATTTTTAGATTAATGCTAATCACGATGATGATGGTCTAATGGTGGGACGTTATGATGGCGAGTACAAGGACGGTGTAGCGCCCCACGCTTGGACTGGTTCCGTTGCTATAATGGAACGTTACCTTACCGATGGTGGAAGACCTGTTGAATATGGCCAATGTTGGGTATATTCAGGACTTGTCGTGACTATTTGCAGAGCTCTTGGTAAAATAGTTACTTATGAACAGACATTATTTGATCATTTACTGAAAATTCAAATAAAGATTTGCTAATTTTGTAATACTTTTAGGAATACCATGCCGATCAGTTACTAACTATGTATCAGCACATGATACAAATCGCACTTTCACTGTGGACAAATACTTCGATCGTGATGGCAATGAAGTTCCCAATGGACCTGATGAAGACTGCTACGACTCGTGCTGGAACTTCCACGTATGGAATGACGTATGGATGCAACGCCCTGATTTGCCACAAGGTATCACGTGTCATATGCTAGACACTCTCTGTTATCTACAAAGTATACTTTAACTTTAACATTCTTATTGCTCTGTCATAGGTTACAGTGGCTGGCAGATTATTGATTCGACTCCTCAAGAAGAAGCAGAGGCTGTATACCATTGCGGACCTGCTAGCGTTGAGGCAGTTCGTCGAGGTGAGGTTGGCTTCCAGTATGATACACCTTTTATGTACTGCCAACTTAACTCGGAACTTTGCCACTTCCAAGAGGAGGAAAATTCTGAATGGGGATTCATTAGGATGGCATCGAATCAATATCAGTGAGTGCAATATTTTTGATAACTATCTAGATTTGATTGTTCTAAATTTGTGAATATTGACATGGTACATATTATCTAACAGAGTTGGCCGTAAAATCCTTACAAAGAACCCGAACCGCGACGACGATGAAGGCGACAGTGATATGCTGGAAATCACTCATGAGTACAAAACGGTGGACAGCTCGTCCCCTGAGCGTCTCGCGGTTATCGCTTCTTGCCGAGGTTATCAACGCCTTCAACAATATTACGAGTTCCCTGATCGTAACTTTGAAGATGTTTACTTTGATCTCATGGACATTGATATTGTTCCTTACGGTCAACCATTTGACTGTACGATGAATATTCAGGTAAACTGACTAGATGTTGCTATAAAGATACTATTATACTCATAATTTCATAATGCTCACAGTTTTCAAACAATTTACAGAACAAATCTCACGAGGATCGCACGATTTGGTGTGTACTCACAGCATCATCCTGCTACTACACTGGCGCCATCGCTTCTCGTCTTCGTAGAGCCCAGGGAGAATTTATTGTGCGCGCTGGACAACGTGAAGTGTTGAAATTGCATATCACCCCTCAGGAATACATGGATAAACTGGTTGATCATTCCATGGTCAAAGTACATGCCATGGCCTATGTGAAACAGACACGACAAGCTTGGTCGGATGAAGATGATTTCCCTCTACATAAGCCAAGGATGCAAGTCCAGGTATTTACACAGTTTGTTATAGGTACATAATTTATCATGTTCTTCAATAGTATGATGTCAATATGTGTCATTTTATTATAGGTCAGAAGCCAACCTAGCATTGGTCAGGAGTGCGCCGTGACATTTAGCTTCCAGAATCCTCTGAACGTGCATTTGACCGACTGCTACTTTACATTTGAGGGTCCTGGAGTTCAGAGACCAAGACAGGTACGATGCTGTCGATATTTTGTATTATAATATGAAAGTAGATACGTCAGATTAATTAATATGTTTCTTGGTTAACAGATAAGATTCCGCGATGTGAAGCCGGGTGAATTCGTGAACTACCAAGACAAGTTCATTCCAAGACGGCACGGCGAGCGCCGAATTGTGGTGACTTTCTCGTCGAGGCAGCTTGACGAGATCTTCGGCTGCACTACGGTGAATGTGCGCTAGCTAGGCTCCGGGCCCCGCGCGCCTTCTCCGCGCAACTCGCCGGGCCCGTCATCTCCTCCTGCGCTGCAGATGGACCGCTCATACGTGTCGCAAGTAGTTCCTGAACAGCATGTGTATGTTCAAGAAGAAGAAGTAGTCATCATAAAGACTACACCTTAAACGACCACGGCGCAAAACTATTTAATAGTGATGTACTTCGCATTTATGATAATAATTTTTAGTGATTTCTGTTATTGAATGGACGATTCTTGAATTGAATGCAGTATTTACTCATACCCTAGCGTACACGTTATATAATAATGACACGGCCAGTTTAAACGGACTTGATTGAAGTAATATATTGTTATTGATTTACTTATAATATCGTTTGTTTCACCAGCACATTGATAATAGAAAATCACAAAAAAAATCTGTATTGTCACATTTTTCACTGTGTGGTATAATGTTTAACCGATTATTTTATAAAATTTAAGGAAACCGATGCTTCACGTGCCATTGTTCTGTTCAGACTCTTTACAATGGAGTTTAGTTGTAAGCCTTTAATTGATTTTAAGTTTAATAACTTTTTTATGTTATTCTCTATTGAATACTTTTGTATTTTATATTATTGTAATCATTATTACAAATTACACTAATAATATTTATTTGCACTGTGTTTGTGTGTTTTTGGGATCTCAAAAATAAAAGGCATTCACTGCAATTTAATTTTCTATTTTGTTGTGTTTTCCGCTCTTGAGTGGACGATATATACCATTTGCAAAATATGATGAATGCTAAGTATATCCGAGTGTTGTGGCGTGAATTGGGAGAGGCCTACGTCCAGCAGTGGACTGCCATAGGCTGATTTGATTGATTGATTGACTAAGTATATTTACTTACATAATATAATAGTAGGGAAACCCATAAAAATAGTAAAATAGTACTAGATGACGCCCGCGGCGCCACACGCGTAGTGAAGTTTTTCCGTTCCCGTTTCCCTCAGGAAGATGTTCCCGATATAAAAAAGTAGCCTTTGTGTTATTCTGATGTGTAAGCTATATTATTGTATAGTTTCATTAAAACATCTATTCTTACAAACTTTCGCGTTTATATGATTAGTAGGATTCTTCGTAGTATGCTGTAGATGTGGCGTATAAGTACACATCTACCGCATACTACAAAGAATATTATATCATTAATACGAAGAATAATATATTATATCACTGAGGATGTACATATTACAAGTAAAAATAAGTATTTTTAGGTTAGTGCACTTACGAGTATGTAAGACTCGAAACGGACTTGTACCTACTAACCCACACGGTGTCTATTTTCTGTGTGCTCGAAAACCCAGGTATTCTCGTGGAGGGTAGACTTCGAAGGCATGATTGCAGGGTAGTCCAGCGATTCTTGCTTATGTTGCTGTCCTCACCCGCAAGGAGGTGGCCGCAAAAACACAATGGAACAGACAATCTGAGATTCAGTTACTGAGTCTGCCTACGATATGGCAAGATCCATATCAGACCTCCGGCCTCCTTGAGCGTCTCAGATCACCTTCCTAATCTGCTCAAAGGACTTGCATACCTTGTCGAGAGCATGCGCAGTGCCTAGTCTGACACATACTTGACCGGGTTTCTATTTTTTGACTCAAGGTAGGTATACAATAATGAAACGTGCTCAAGCTGACGTTAACCACTACGGTTCCAATAACTGTTGTAATAACCCGAACATTGTTTTTGTTTATGTACTTATTTTCACTGGTGGTAACTAATGGATGTAAATTACGTTACGATATTCACTAGTGACTACTAGAGATCAAAATACTATATCAACTATCACAATGAGTCTTGATCAAGCCTAATTATTTTTTCGGGGCTTAAATTAATGCGATTATAATGTATACCATTTTATTACTTTACTTGATTTTATTTCTTTACCTTTTGCCACGCTCCAAAGCTGGAAATACCGACAGTGATCCGTAAAAATAAGTATAAATTTATTTTGAATTCGGAACTCGATCGTTTAAAAACAGCACCCCACCAAAATCTTCGCAGATCCAAGCGACCTTATCTGCAGTAAACCTTCTGACTAATAGACATACATTATAATACGTAGGTACTACGTGTGTTATTGGACGAGGCAGCGACGCCGGTGCACTTTCGGGGTTGGATGGTCAGACAAAAATCTCTAGCAATAATGCCAAAAATCCCTAGCAAAAATGCCGAAAATCAAGTCTAACGGCAACTGCCAAATAAAAGTAAACCTTGGGCTCCACTTCACTGCACTTGCAAATACATGACAAAGCTTAGATTTATTAAAGGCTAAGTTCCCCTAGACCAACGTTTCCCAAAGTGGGCGATAACGCCCCCTTGTGGGCGCTGCAGGCCTAATGGGGGGCGGTAAAAAAATGGGGGCGTTGTGTAGGCTGCGGGGTGCGATTTGTAATTTCATCTAGCTAGGAGGACTCTTATTAGTCTTATCAGTGGCATATGTTAAAATAGACAGACGCCAGGTTGTAGCTACTGATGTTGAAAGTTTTCAAGCCGCCCATAGGGCCCTCAACATGGTGTAACGACTGCCATGTTACTGGCAACCGAGACCAACGGCTTAACGTGCCTTCCGAAGCACGGAAAGGGTCATAAATGAAAATTAAATACTACAATGCGATCATCCATCCGTAACCAGCCGTAGCGAAATTTACTTAACGCAGTGATTGTTTACAGAATACTGAGTCAGCGAGGGCTACGAGCTTTTCTTCATTTATAATACTTACTAACTTCCGCCCGCAGCTTCGCCCGCGTGGATTTCGGTAACCGTGATCCTTTTTTCGCCTAGTTTAATTAGCACTAGATGACTCGTCGTACCTATTTAATCCCGTCGCTTATAAATTCTACAATGACGCATAAAAATTTGCCCGACTTGTCGACACTTATGACTACTGCTCTGCTCCCCAGTATAGTAGCGTAATGATATATAGCCTATAGCCTTACTCGATAAATGGGCTATCTAACACAAACATATTTTTTTAAATACGACCAGTAGTTTCTGAGTTTAGCGCTTTCAACCAAACAAGCAAACGAACTCTTCAGCTTTATAATATTAGTATAGATTACTCATAGATCTAAACTCCCCTCCCGCACGCGCACCCCCGCCTTGGTGATGCCCAGTTAGCAACGGACCAAATATTATCTACATAAACTGTACTTAGTGACGAAATAATTTATTTTGATAAGGATTAATAGCATGAGTAAAATAAACGAGTTTAATACATTTAAACGCGTTTATTTGTCCAAAAAATATCAAGATTTTTAAATAAAAAAATCGTTGTTGTGCCTCACAATGTCGCATAGATATGTATATATTTAGGATTTTTTGTAGATAGTTATAAGATCTACAATTAATTAGCACATTAAATGGATCTATCTTTTATAGTTTAGGCAGCGTACGCAAAATAAGTAACTTTACTGGTTGTTTTTTACACCTTGTGTCCGAAAAACCCAAATATCTTACGGAACCCTTTTTTTTTTCCAAAATAAAATATAGCCTATGTTACTCGTGGATAATGTAGCTTTCAAATGGTGAAAGAATTTTTAAAATCGGTCCAGTGGATTTTTAACCTATTCATTACAAACAAACAAACATACAAACAAAGATTTCCTCTTTATAATATTTGTGTAGATAAGGTGTCAGATGCGCAAAGACCTGACAATTTTTTTTTTGTTGACATAATTACATTGCATTTACACGCCGCGGCGCCGTGTACAGCAGGAATGTCAGCAGATGCATGAAAGTAAATTGAATGCTGTGGAGATGCGATCACTTTGAACATTGTGCGGAGGAGTAACTTTGTCCGACCGAATAAGTAACGAAGTTCACTCAAACCCGCCATATACGCAAATATGGCGGGTTTGAGTGAAAGTATCAGTGTTAAGCTGGAAAAGGGCGTGCTACATTGGTTTGGACACGTCCAACAAATGAGTGAGGAACGATTGACGTAGAATATATACTGTGCGAAAGTAGAGGGTAGAAGGAGTCAGGGTAGGCTAAGACTTACATATGAAGACCACGTGAGCAGATTGCTCAAAAACAGAAAAGTCAAAAGTACCTACTCGGATACCTAGACGTGCGTGTATGAAGCGATTGAGGAATCTTGAAGAAGCGAAATAAGTATGCATAGATCGCGAAACCGGGCGATCCGTCCTCTCTGACTACTCCGTCAGGGATAAAGCGTGAAGGTAGTTTAGTTTAGTTTTAACAGCAGGAATGGTTTGTGGAACTCCCGGCCCTTTACGTCCTCTAAGAGGAGGTCGGGTCTTTCTCCCTGTTTTGAAATTGGAACGAAGATTTTGAACAAAATTCCTTAACACGGCTTACGGATAGTGCTATTTCGAGTATTTAGTACCCACGTAGAAATAATCACGGAATGAAATGCCGTATGCTAGGTGTGTTTGCGTGTAGTGTATTATACCTACTACAAAGCAATAAAGCAATTAAGCACACTAGCAAGTAACTGCGCACTCTCTCTCTCTCTCTCTCTCTATCTGTCTCTGACTCTTTTTATCATATAACCTCAACACAACACACCTGGTCCATTGAAAAGACTGAGGACGGAGTAGTTCAAATTTAGAAAATCACCGTGGATTATGCCTTTTGGTGATACCACGTAAAAAAAAACGCGCCTCCAGACTCTACCTCGTGGGTGGTGGGGAAAAGAGCCAATAATTAATTATTAATAATATTGCAAAATTAATAATAAAAAAAATATAATAACATAATAAAAAAAACAATAACTGATGACACATTATTGGTACACACGTATAATATATGTAGAGTAAAATAAATAAATAAATCAATAAGAAGCGCTCGTGGCCCCTCGGTCTCAGTGTTCTGTAAACGATCCCTGAGTTACGCAACTTTCACTATGGCTGGTGCTCGGATGGGTGACCACTTTGTGGCATTTACATTTGCGAGCGTTTCCGTGCTTCGGAAGGCACGTTAAGCCGTTGGTCCCGGTTGCCAGTAAAATGGCAGTCGTTGAAGTGCCGTCGGTTGAAGGACTTATGGGCGGCTTAAAAAATTTCAACAGCAGGTAGCCACAACGCGCGTCTGTCTATTTCAACACGGCAATGGGCTCACCACCTATTCCGTGGGACAGGAATCCACACGGTGAAAAGTGGGCATATAATATGCCTCTGCCACCCCTTTGTGGATAAGGCGTAATGGATATTTATATGTAGAGTACCGAAAAATAATACTCACTTCGGAGCGCTGTAAAACCTTAGCTATTGACTTGATAAAAATGTTGCTTTTAAAAGTTGTTCCTTAAAAACGATCTACAACAATAGTCTGATATCATTTTTTCGTAAAATGATAAAACGAAAAGTTATATCGAAAAATATAATTCTCGAATATCTGAACATTGTCGCTTATAACTTTTTTATTTATATTTCTAAGACAAAAAGTCACTGGACCAAAGTTGAATAGAATTTAATTTGCAGCAAAAAATGCTTAAAACTTTTTTTTTATAAAATAAATAGTTTAAGAGCTATATCGTAAAAACCATTTCAAGGGTGGCGACCCCACAAACTTGGTTTTAGCTTTTCACTGACCCCCCCTACACATCAAAAAAATAAAATAGCGTCCTCTAAAAAACGCAAGGTAAGGCCTAAAAAATGTAACATTTCAATGGACTAATAAGAAATCCAATCAAAGAGTATCTAATAACCCCAGCGCGCCGTTTCATACGACATTGCTGGAGCGTTGTAATGTTTCAAATTCAAAAAACGCTCCTGCAATGAAGCTCATTTTGATTGTCTGTAAATGCGATACTTCTGCGTCGTGGCTGAGTCCAAGCCGGACATCGCCAAAAGAACAAAAAAATGCGATACTTCGCAAATTCTTTTTTTCGAAATAATGACAGTATTTCCATGCATGATTGAGAAAATTACATTTATTCCCATCTCATTCTTTTATTTTTAAAACGAAAGGAACTTCGTTCATGACGGGAATCCCCGACCGCATATTTTTTTAATTTGTTTAGTTGGTTGAATGGTTAGACTGCACCTAGAACGTTTTACTCATAATTATTCTGCAACCACAGTGTGCGAATACCTATTAAATGAATGTATCCGTTAGGTATAAAATAATGTGATTTTCCCCAAGCACAACATCATATGGAATTACGTTCAATTAAACCGCAAAAATTAGTAACATTGTACTTAATCAATAAGTTTATGAACAACACAGATGGTATTGAGTGACCCATTCATAAATAAGGGAAAACTGAATCAGTAAGTACTGATTCAGTTTTCCCTTATTTATAAGACTTATATAGAAGACCTTCATACCTACTCGTACACTAGAACAAGGTTGTATCTACTGTACAAGGGAGATTCATAGAATCATATGGCTTATATATAAATATACAGATACTCACATTAAAATGACATCATTAATGCGCAACGTAACTATAATAATAGGAACCTTACTGATATTACCTGTTTAAGGTAAGCGGTATATTTTTAACTAGCGGACGTCGTGCGGTTCCACCCGCGGAAATACGAGGATAAAATATAGACTAAGTTACTCCTTACAACATTAGCTATGCCATATGCACAGTGGCGTAGCTACCCAGGTGCTAGGCGGAGCAGTGCCCCGGGGCCTTCAAGCTCAGGGGGCCCTCGAATCCTTACCAGTAAATCTCGATCGAACCAAACTTATAAAAATTTTCACCCAAAATAAATATAACAGTTAGCAACCCAACATTAATTGTAGCAACTCAGTTAAGAGATATTCGAAAGTTATACCTAGGGAATGCCCCTAAATTCTTATTGTGGGTTGGCAGTGTCGTCAATTTAACGGATAGTGATATGTGCGTTCATTATTCCTCGATGTTATTTGTGAATTTATTTTGGTACTGTTTAATATTATTACCTACAATATTAATCTATAAACAACTATACAGTTTGATATAACCTAACCCATAGCGTGCAGGAAGACGACTGCTGCGCCAAACGAATGCTTGGGCGCCTCGGTATTAAAAAAACTCATGCGTCAGAAGTGTGTCTGTGAATCTGATATGGCGATGATACCTGGGTCACCATGTGGGGCCCCAACGGGTGGGCGTGGCCCAAGTGTTGTGAGTCGCATCAGGGCGCTGGGACTCCAGGTTGCCCTCGAAAAATCTGAGGCCATGATCTTCCACGGGCCTCAGAAAGGACCTTCTAGAGGCTCCTATATTGTGGTAAGCGATCACTGTTACTATTGTGCCCCCATCACTGTTAGTAAGATCATAAAATATTTGGGTCTGGTTCTCGACAGCCGATGGGGCTTCACTGAGCACTTCCGGCTATTGGGTATAAAGTTGATCCAATACGTCGGAAGGCTCGCGAGACTGCAGGTAGCTCGTGCCACCGCTGCACCGTCTCGTCTCGCCGAGGGTGTAGTGCATTCCAAGGCGCGCCTATTTGGGCGGACGCCCTCTGCACTTCCAACATAGCGCTGCTACGCAGACCGGAGCGGACGTTAGCGCAGATGGCGATGCGGGCGTTTCGCACAATCTCTTACAAGGCGGCGTGCCTTATAGCAGGGAGAATTTGAAATCCGTGGAAATTTTAGGCTGTAGTCCTACGGCATGTATGTGTCGAGGGCGTCCTGGAGCGGTGGTCCTGATGCGGTCGTACTCCGACGTACCACCTCACTCAGCTTCTCACTGGTAATGGTTGTTTTGCTAAATACCTGTGGGAAGTGGCAGTTGTGGAGCCGGATCCCGTGTGCCGTTACTGCGCTATCGGGGTCGTGGACACGGCTGAGCATACGCTCACCGTGTGGCCGCTTCGGACGATCCCCGCAATGCCCTCACGGGCAGCGTAGGACTGGGTCTGTCGCTGCCGACCTTGGTGCGAGCCATGGCTTGCAGCCGACAACATTTAGCCCCCCGAGAAGAGCCACATATTGGGGCATTCTCTTAGCCGGGTCGCCTTGAATAACTTTAAGCCTATCTAGCGACCCGGTTGAGATAAAGGCGGAAAACCGCGGAGTTTAGTGGGTAGGACGGCCCCCAAGGGCCGAGAGTCTCGCACACCGTTCCTGTCCCTGCAGTATGAATAACGGCGCGTAAACGCATTCCCCCCATCAAAAAAACAAAAAACAAAACCAGTTTAGAAAGCAGTGGGGCCTATTTTTTAATTAGCCCCAAGGTCCTTGGTTACCTAGCTACGCCACTGCATATGCATGCCATATTTAAGCCAGTGAAAGCCGTTTCAAAGGTTAGCTGGAAAAACAGACAAATACACAGTAAAAATATATTTTAAAAAAATGTAAGTACCGTAAACATAATACTTTCATATGCATTTGTGGATTACAAACAGACACCTTGAGGTACAGACAAAGCATACGGCCCACCTCATGGAATGTCGTGGACCATAGCCTATGGACGTTTATATCACCAGAGATGCAATTTTATGTAAGTAAGTACCATAAACATAATGCATTTAATGAAAAGCTGTGGATTTGGAATCACAAACAGACACTTCAATTGTATTTATCTGTACTGGACTGCCTCGGTGGCGCAGTGGTAGTGTATGCGACTGCCGCGACTGAGGTCCAGGGTTCGATTCCCGGGTCGGAAAAAATATTTGTGTGATCCACAAATGTTTGTTTCGGAGGTTGGGTGTTTCCTATGTATATTATGTATGTATTTAGAAATATATAAGTATGTTTATCAATCGTCTAGTACCCATAACATTAGCTTACTTTGGGCTAGACGGCACCGTGTAAAAAAAAGTCCCACAATTTATCTGTAAAGATATAGATGCAAAGATGTAACGTAAGGTCTCTTGAAGTTGCAAGAGAACAGTATCTCCTCGACAAGCGTGCTCCATCGTAAGTCACATTTGTACTTAACATCAGGTGAGATCCTGGTCAAACCTAAGCATAAAAGTCCTAAAAAGGTAGAACGACTGCTGCCAGATGAAAAGCGACCTAGAAAAGATTTCAGCGAAGGACTAAACGCAGAAGGCGCAGAACAGTGTGTTGCGATGTTCAATGGGCTAAGCGAGATAAAAAGCGCGGTGTATACTACGGACTTCAAGCGAAATAATATATACCTACTAATATAAACTATGAGGTCAACGTCCAGAAGTGGATGACTGATTTGTTAACTGATCTCTGTAAAGCTGCAAAATGGCTCTATCAACTGATAAAATGACCGTTCAGAAAAGCAGACAAACAATATCAGTATAGATTTTCCCTAGTCGATTAAGAGTTAATAATTGTAACTTTTTGGTGGTAAGAAATGTAGATCATTTTCCTCCTTTCTTCCCTTCTGTATATAACCAGAGGAAAGAAAATTCCAGGGAATCTGAACCAGCCATGTTTGCCAACTTCTGGCACCATTACTTACTGGTAATCCACTAAACACACTGCAATAGGCGTCACTACCTTAATCTTGCGTCTGCTACGGCGAGGGCTTGAGGAATATAGAGCCTAAGTAAAGTAAATAATTTTAAGACGCGTGATAATTTCATCGACCAGCATGTAGGTAATCTTAAGCTAATCGTAACAAAGCCTACAGAGGTACATTACGGCCAACATGCTACCTTTTTGATCCCTTAATAAGTACATCTTTATGGTTTACAGCAATTCCATAAAATCGCGACGCCGCGCCGGCCGCTTCTTGCTTATTTATAGACCCCTATTTCTGAATGATGCGACGACGAGTCTACTATGGGTCCTGTACCTGGGGTCCTCCTACCTTTAACCTCGTCTCCCGCAAATATAGTAGTAGCAGCTCATGCATTCATCATCATTGACACTGCTGGTGTGCCCTTCTATGTATGTCCATTCCAGCCATAGTAACTCTTGCAACACTATATATAATTATCAATTTATAAAATGTTAAATCTGATAATTAAATTCTTTTCTACATTCGTTAAATTTTATACTGTAAGTATATTTAGCACTGGGGCGCTGATTATAATCACAATAAAAAAATAGGCCATAATTTTCATAAAAACATGATAATGTTAATTTGTAATTTTCAATAAATTTATTTGAGTTTCTTTTTTTCTTTTTAAATTATGAGTTACTGGTGAATTTCTGAAAAACACCCAGGTATTGTATAGTTCCGTTAATTCAAAAAAAATAAATAAAAGAATATCCGAAAAGATTGACAGAGATTTATGAAATAATTTACCTACTTTTACGTATATTATATTTTAAATACGAAATTAACCAAGAACAAAAAAAAAAGTTTTCGTCCATACCTAACAAATTTAGCATTTTGCCTATTGGCCTGTGTTTTACAAATCCCTTGAAAATGATTAATTTAGGTTAACAAGTGATTCATGACAGTGAATAACTTGTAAACGTGACGGCCATTCAATACGTATGTCCCTGCATTCCTCGTAAATTTGTGGTTTCAATGCATTGATAAGAGGTCACATAGTAAGATGATCACCTCAACTCGAAGCTCAGACCAACTGGTATCGCGACGAAGCGCGCACGCATAATTAACTCTACATTTTAAAAAAATAAATAAAATATAAATCGTAACCTTTCTATAGTGGCTACCAAGTGCTTGTCGAGCGAAAATATCTGTTGTAGTTAGTGAATACATACACAAAATAGTTTACACAGCGGTAGGCAACTGAGCAAACTTTGTTTATAGATTAAAACCGGTCGTGATCTAATCGCTTTCGTTTTTTTCGATTAGAAGAAGTGAGCTATTAGTTGTTTATACACACAATTGGTTTCATGTGATTGGTTTGAAGTGATTGAAGTGAAATGGGTGCTGTGAAGAGTACTTTAGCACAATGTTGCGATTCTCAATGTCTCTCCTGTCAAGTTGGCAAGGCATCAGGTTCATTCGACCTCCACGAACTTCCCCGACCACCGACACTCGACACTAATACTGGTAGGTCAAGGTCATTCTTACGTATCCGATTAAAATTGTGTTTATATGATGTCATGAATATAATTTGGCTATGTTTTATGTGTTGACATTTTAAGATAATACATAACGGCTCACGGCGATTTACTTATGCAAGTTATTTAGGCTCACGTTTTATCTTATGTTTTATAATAATAGTTATATTTTACTCGATAGTTTTTATTATTTAAAGACATTTAAAAATAACTTAGCAAATCTTGAGCATAACAATTTATCCATAAAGATATGGATAGTCTTTTGATGTATTTATTGATATTCAATGAGCCGTTTTTTAGTTGACAAGGGGCTTTTCGTGTTTTACGCACCATTGTTCCTGTTGTGGAGGCAGCTTAAACTCTGTGTGGGACTTTTAGCACGTTGGGAGTCGTTCTAATTTCTAAGTCCCGTATTATTCCACCTTCATCCCAATAGGGTTGCTGGAAAAGGCCTGTGGCCTTTGAATAACAGTGACCGGGCTAAGGGAATGCCCCGATATGAGGCTCTTCTAATGGTTCTTACGTTATGCCCGTGGTATTACATATTTATGATACAGTTGGTTGAGACCAAAATATGTCTCAAAGCCAAAGCAAACTACCTATTTCATAGTAAGTAAATGAATGACATAGATCGTAGTGAGTGGGTTAAACTACTACAAAATTTGGAACCAAAACCGAATAGGTAGGAGTTCTAAAAATCCACGTGTAAAATGACTCTTAAAAATCAACTATCCCTATTGTGTATTCAGATGATACAACCGAATGTATTCCCACGGGAACTCAAAAATATTGACTATAAAATCGTTAACGAGAAAAGATTTCCTTAGTTTGAAGCTAGATGGTGTTGAGATAACTAGAATTAAAAACTTCCTTGTGGTACTAATTATGCATAGGTAGAAAACAAAGTACCTACACAACACGTGCATCTAATACGAATGAGTTGTAAATCGCACGTACATGTACCGAATAGGGAAATAGTAGTAAGTATCTGCCTACACAAAACGTGTCGTCTAGGTGTTGTCGTAATTACACACAAACAATAATAAGATAACACACGTGTGCAATGGATTACAAATAAGTTGATACTTAAAACTAGCCTGAAGATCTATAGGAGAGGGCGGGGTGGTAGCCAATGTTCACCAAGGGAACATTGGGACATCTTTCAAGGATTTACTTAGAACATCTCACACCACGCCTAGTTGCAAATATCTTGCTACTGTGACCTTTTTCGCTCAGGTGAACTTGTCTGTCACCTAAGTGGTAAAATAAATAAATAAATATCCATCACGCCTTATCCCCGAAGGGGTGGCAGAGGCATATTATACGCCCACTTTTCACCGTGTGGATTCCTGTCCTACGTAATAGGTGGTGAGCCCATTGCCGTGTTGAAATAGACAGACCCAGGTTGTGGCTACCTGCTGTTGAAATTTTTCAAGCCGCCCATAAGGCCTTCAACCAGGCTTAACGACTGACATTTTACTGGCAACCGGGACCAACGGCTTAACGTGCCTTCCGAAGCAAATGTAAATGCCACAAAGTGGTCACCCATCCGAGGACCAGTCATAGTGAAAGTTGAGACCGCGGGGCCACGAGCGGTTCCGCTTTTGGTAGGTATTAAAATAAGTTTTTTGACTGGGAATACTGAATTCCAGGATAATAACTGACCTACATTTAAAAAAAGTCAATTGATTACTACTACATGAAGAAACGAACTAGGTAGCATACTTTTACACATGTAATATTAGCATATCTAGTTGCTATTAACGGCTCTGTCTCTAGGATGAGATGGTGTTCGAGATGTCCCAAGATATTAAATCTTTTTAAATTTGTCTTTGATTTCATTTCAATTTAGTAAACTGTCAGACACGTACCAAATAAACCACAAACAAAATGATGAAGATTATTTCACTTAAATATATTAAGTCAGTCTCTGGTTTTGATGTGGGTTAAAAATAGAACGTTAAGCAATATCTTCCTCAAACTGCAGTTGTGTCCGTTTGCTTCTTTATTTAGCACATTTTGTCTAGCGTTAGATCCATTTTCAAGTACCTTTATTTACAACAAATTATTAAATAACCTTAAAATATGAAAATTTAAAATATATTAATATAAGGAGTCCCTTTAGGCAAGGTTCCGAAGATACTGGCAGCGTTCCCCCTTTGAATAGCTAAACTAATTCTTTGGCCGAGGTAGCTGCCAGCTCTTCGGTCTCCTGTGATGTCGACTAACCTTTTTGCTATTTCTTTAAAAAGCCTTGTAGCCCTAGGACCCCACGGACCAAGGGTCTCGACACCGAATGGGACAAAATCATATTCGGAGCCTAGACTCCTGTATTTGCATGCTTTAGCTTTTTCAGCCGCTTCACAAGCCGCACCAGCTCTGTTGTTGGTTCCATGTAGATGGGAAGGGGCCAGCGTGTCTATCAAATATACAATACTTCTCGGTCATACGTAGTCACGGAACCTGGTATACCCTGGAAAATTCCAGGAACCCTGCTAAAAAAGACGCGCGCAAGAACACTTAGGGACACTAATTGAAGCCTGCTTATGTTAGGGCAACTGCTAGCTCTCATTGTCGCTCCCAAGCTCACACTTATGGGGGACGGAGATCGTCCTAGGATTTCCGGCACCCAGTAAGTCTTTTTACACACACACGGGAGAGTACTATTCTTCTCCCGTTCCTTTTTCGCCGCCTCTGTTACACACATCACGTCCTTAGTTTTTGATATTTTAGTAATAAGGGAATCAAGAGACACGGGAGAGTACTATTCTTCTCCCGTTCCTTTTTCGTCGCCTCTGTTACACACATCACGTCCTTAGTTTTTAATATTTTAGTAATAAGGGAATCAAGAGACGATTCTCCATGACAAATCTGGTGATGTAATGGGAATTACTTCTTAAGAAATTTCCAGGGGTCTCGTGATTCCCCGTGACACCCCAATGATATCAATTATGATAATATATTCCCTGGGACATTACCGAGTATTATGACTTTATATCTCACTTTTGCTGCATCCTAGTTGGTCTACATTTAGTCCGTGATAACTTATACTAATAATGTAAGCATTGGTCTATATATCTTCACGTAATTTTTATATACCGCTGGGCATGTTAGAACTATAAATATAAATGATTTAATATAAATTCTCTGCTCTACATATGCATTATCGCCGGCTCGCAGTGATTTAACCTCAGGCCTACCCTGCGGGCCGGTTTTAAGGTGAGGCGGAACACCGCGGGGTTTAGTGTGTAGGATGGCCCCTCTCTCACGGGCCGGGAGCCTCACACACCGTCCCTGTTGCCCCCGCAGCAGGGATGATGGTGCGTAGAGGCATTCCCCGCAAAAACATAAAAAAAAATCATATGTATTATCGGTTCTTAGAGGACCTTTTTATGCTAATTCCTCATTTATTTATGTACAATGCTAGCTTTCATGGTCTCCTGCTTTATAAGGAAGGGTTTCTTGGTCGCCTGCTTTATAAAGAAGGGTTTCTTGGTCTCCTGCTTGGTAAAATGGATTTGCTTATCAATTCCCATTTATCTTCTAATTAATTTCGATGCAGCGTAACTTTTTGTCCTCGGTCATCGTTGTAGATACTGGTTTACAGAAGTCTCAGCAATGGCCAAATTTTTTAAAAAGCTTTTTCCCATTGCCAATGGGGAAAAAGCTTGTTGTCAAAAAAAAAGTTTTGTTATCGTTGTGAAAACGCCGGAAAAATTAATGTTAGCTGCAATATTTCACTATATACCCATAAACTCTCCTATGTTCCGCTGGAGGCAGAGGAAAATCCACTGAACAATCCAACGCGCTGTAAGCACGTGAAATTATTACTAGCTTTGCTTCGTGGCTTCGCCTGTCGGATACTCACACCTAGGAATCCTTGTGTCTGTAATTTTACAATTATTTATGTAAATCTGTCCAATTAATTTACATTATGATTAGTACTCCGGACGCTCTTATTGGTGATGTTATAAAGAGCCTGTACTTAGCCTTCCTCCATAAATAGGCTATCTAATACGAAATTTATGTTTCAATTTGAATCAGTATTTCTTGAGAATAGCGCCTTCAACTTGATGTAAGGAAAATGTTTATTTCAAAAAGAAAAAGTGATTAGTTGCAGCATAATTTTTGGGCAATTCAATATTAAAGTAATTCTCATTGCAACTGGCTGACAAGGTGCCTACGTGATTTCCAACGCCATATTGGTCAGTCATTACTTGCATGATTCATGCAGAACAGCATTCTTCGGATACTGATTAATGATACTTTACCAAAGGATCTTTTTGAGTGTAATACTAGATCTACATTTATATACATAAAATATATATTTATATTTTGATAATGATATATTAATTAATATATATTAATTTTTTAGTTAGTTTTTTATTTATAAAGCTAGTATTATAATGTGAAAATTTGTATGTATTATTAAATACTAGTTGACACCCGCGGCTTCACCCGAGTATAAAAGGTTTCCCGATCCCGTTTCCCACAGGAACTAGTTCCCAAGATAAAAAGTAGCCTGCGTGTTATTCTGATGTATAAGCTATATTATTGTAAAGTTTCATTAAAATCCAGTCAGTAGTTTTTACGTGAAAGAGTAACAAACATCCACACAAACTATTATTAAGATTAAGATTAATATTTTATAAACTACAAATACTAAATTTTAAATTAGTCAGGCATGATAGTTACAAATATTATAACGAAGAAAGAACCTTGTTTGTAGTCGTTATACTTTGACACTGGTGCTAATTCTGTTGTTGAAACCACTAAACTACATTTCTCTAAAATTTTCTTATTGTTATTGAGAGATTCCAAATGCTATTCTGTTTTTATGTCGAACTAAACTTGGTGATATCATAAACAGCACTAAATTTGTATTTGACATTACTCAAATTGCATTTATGTGATAAAATTCACCAAAACATGTATTTAGATGCCGACTTACTTAGTGATTGAACTGTCTATGTACATTTTTCACTTTTTGTTGAATTTTATCACATAAAATGAATTTTAGTGATATCAGATACAAATTTAACGTCACACAAAATTTAGCCGTTTTCACTAAAATTAGACGTCACCTAAATAGGTCTAATTTTAGTAGGACGTTTATTAATTTTAGTAACAGTTTGAAACGTGAAAACGTGTAAAACGTGGTAACGTGAAATATGTACATAGGCAGTTCAATCACCAAGTTAGTCGGCATGTATTTACATTCGACTGTCTATGTACATTTTTCACGTTACAACGGCAATCTCTTAATAAAAATAAGGAAATTTTAGAGAAATTTAGTTTAGTCGTCTCAACAACAGAATTAGCACCACTAACTGAATTAAAAAAAAGAACTTAACTATTATAAAGCTAAGTTAGGTATTCAGAAGTAAGAAGTTAATTATACCTACGCCATAAATATATACTATACGCCATAATACCTATACTGGTATGTAAAAGCGAATGCAATTTAAATAACACTTGACTGCTTCTGTGGCGCGGTGGGAGTGTATCCGACTGTTACGCAAGAGGTCGTGGGTTCGATTCCCACCCAGGATAAAACTTTGTGTGATTAGCACGATGGTTTATTCTGTGTCTGGGTGTTATTTATCTATAATAAGTTTGTATTTAGAAATATATAAGTATGTTTGTCAGTTATCTGGTTACCATAGTACAAGCTCTGCTTAGTGTGGAATCAGATGGCGTTGTGTGAGTTATCCCAACAATATTTATTTATTTGTATTTACAAATTACATCACTAAAACTATTGGAGTCATTCAAAGTGTTGTTATAGAGTGTAATCGTTTGCTTAATAATTGATAAAAAAAAACTATTATTTATTGTATGACTCAAAGTCATTGACCCGGTTAAGCCTGATATGTTACATTCCCCGTAGATCACAGTTCGAACTGCGAGGGACAGATTCCTACAACCGGAGGTAAGCAGGATACGCAGATATGTTGATTACTCATCCCGGGAATTACTTTTCTGTTTCATAAAAACTTATTATGAATGTGGTAGTGTAAACAACTTCCATACTGAGGTCTCGGTTCGATTATCCATCCACATTGTTTGTTTCGTAGTTTCTTATATATATAATACTAGTTGACGCCCGCGGCTCCGCACGCGTGGTGAAGTTTTGTGTGTATGTGTAAGCTATATTATTGTAGTTTCATCAAAATCCATTCTGTAGATTTTGCGTAAAAGAGTAACAAACATCCATCTATACTTACAAACTTTCGCGTTTATAATGTTAGTACCTAGAATAAGAAGCTATAAAATATTAGAATACCATAGCGCAAAAGCCACAATAACCACAATAAGCCCATAACACCACTCCTAACTAAGTTTGGACTACATTTGAGTGTAAAAAAATAAAGTCGGTTACAATATCTTCTACTCGTATCTATCTTATATCATCGCACCGCATGATATAGACAGGGTGTTAACCCTCACACTGCGTACGGAGCGCACGCATCGGTTAGACCCGATAGAGGCTTTATTCCGCCAACGCTTACATTGTGGAATGAACTCCCTGCCTGGGTTTTCCCGAACGTCTACAGTATGGGGTTGTTTAACCAGGGTCTTAGAAGGTTTATAAAGGGTCGGCAGCGCGAGTGCTGCACCTCTGGTGTTGCAAACGTCCATAGGCTACGGTGACCACTTTCCATCAGGTGGGCCGTATACTAGTCTGCGACCTCAGTGGTATAAAAAAAATATTAATGAATTTTATTTATTTATATGAAAGTCAATCAGCTATAGTTTAAGAATTTAAAATGTTATCATCGTTTATAGATCTAAAATAATGATTATCGGGATATTTACCATTTCCACTCTCATTCTCGAGTATTAGACATTTCGGGACTGTTGCAAGCGTTGCTGCGTCTGAGATTGAAATATTATCACTAATATCTACATACTGGCACGCAGAGGCATATTAAACGCCCACATTTCACCGTATGCATTTTTGTCCAACGTAACAGGTGGTGAGCCCATTGCCGTGTTGAAATGGACAGGTGCAGGCTGCGGCGACCTGCTGTTGAAATTTTTTAAGCCCCCATAAGGCCTTCAACTTGGCTTCACTAATAGATCACTTTTATCACTAATAGAGTAGCATATACACGATAGCACTAGCACTATATACTTATTATATCTCTCTATACTGCAAGTGAGGAAATTCCAACCGCACTGTCGCCAGTTATTCCGCGATCATGGCGTTTGCAACAATACCGAGGGCTGTACGAATATATTGGACTCGCGCGAAATATGGTGAAACATTGTACACACCTCCACGTTACCATGGTAGGTAAATATTATTTTATGGATATTTTTTTTAAAGCAAACCAAACTTCTCATAAATTTTTAATAAAGAACACTGCCCTGGTTAGGCAAAGGTCACGGGTTCAAACCCCGTCTCGAATCGAATAGTCTTTTTCCACTTTATTAAAAAAAGGAAAAGTATGAAAAATGTTATTTTAGTCACACTTACTTTAATAGAAAGATATTTATCGTATAATTTACTCATTATTTTTTATAATTTCAGTGCTAATAAATTATAAACATTCTAACTTAAATTAAAATATATTTTTCTGTTTATCAATCACACCTTATCCCCGAAGGGACGACATGTGCATATTTTACGCCCGCTTTTCATTATGTCTATTCCTGTCCGTTTTATTTAACGTGTGGGATTTCCCTCGTATGTAATCTCGAACCGGCTAAAATCACACGGTCCCTGCCTAACTGTCTATTGCCGGACGCTCCGGGAAACTACTCTGAGGGATGTCCCAGTGTATTTGTAATGTCTAAGTAATAATAATCCCGCTGCCCATTATTTGTATCAGAGTGTATGCTTATAATATACCTCTGATAACATTTGGGATAAATTTTAATTAAGTATAAACGATAGACATAATAATTGAATTTATTTAGAAGGAATATGCAGTCTTACTTAGCTAAAATATGACACGAATCATAGACTGTGTTTATGTGATGTAAAGCTACTCCAAGGTGAACTAGCGAACGAGTCTTCTCGTTGAGTACGTACGATAGGCAGGTGATATTTATACTATAAAAGAGTTAGGTATAGGCTTTCGGTAGGGTGGACATGCGAATGTTCATTCAAATCATATTTCCCATTTTGGAAAGTAGAAATAGCAACAACAATTGAGATTGAGGTGGCCTTCAATATTTCCGAAAGGTGTCAATTTTGCATATCTCTTTGTTAGTTCAAAAAACTTGTCAGGCAAATGTTTATAAAACTCTATAAGGTTCCTTTTTTATTAATATTTTTTAACGGACTTCATTTCGTCTTCTCCAGTTCATGAACAGTGGAATGTCAAAAAAACTTGAAAACGTTACAAAAAATAAAGAATAATGAAGGAAAAATATATTTTTACACATTTTTAATGGAACCGACTTTTAAGGCGGTACATAACGCGTCGAGATCACTAGTATATACATAAATTATATATTTGTACCCACAATCTACAACAGAATAACAAATATTACGGTCAGCCTCAGAATCACGATCTCCAAACTTTGCACTACTGCTACCAACTATATCGCATTATAACACATCGAGGCAGTCAATACTCATCTTTTCGACCAGAATACGTGCATAACGTGCATTGAATAAACACTTGCAATAAACATAAATTAATCAATATTTACATAAGTGCACACCTACATGATGATGGCTTGGTGTCAATTTGTATAATAATATTATTTATTTAATTATTATCAATATAAGTCTACTTAAATTCTTATGAATAATTTAACATTATAGGTACAAGAGTTAGTACTGATCAAACTAAACTATTATTATGTTGTACCCTTATATTATAAATTAACTAAATAAATAAATAAATAAATATCCATCACGCCTTATCCCCGAAGGGGTGGCAGAGGCATATTATTATATATTGCCTTGTTGAAATAGACAGACGCAGGCTGTGGCTACCTGCTGTTGAAATTTATTAAGCCGCCTATAAGGCCTTCAACCAGGCTTAACGACTGCCATTTTACTGGCAACCGGGACCAACGGCTTAACGTGCCTTCCGAAGCACGGAAACGCTCGCAAATGTAAATGCCACAAAGTGGTCACCCATCCGACGACCAGCCATAGTGAAAGATGCGTACCTCTGTGATCGTTTACCGAACACTGAGACCGCGGGGCCACGAGCGCTTCAATAAATTAACTTTGCTATTAGGATTAATTAAAGCAAACCCGCCCGACACTCAGTAATAGCACAGATAGTAAAACATGAAAATAATGAAAATGTAATACACAAGAATGACGAAATTATGAAGGTTAGTATAAAAGAAGTTATTGGTGGAACATTACAATAAGTACTTGATAATTGCACTTGATTGAATTAATCAAACTTTGGTTTGGTTGGAAACCACACTAGTGTGAAAAATAAAAAGGGTTCACAAGCGCAGCATTGTAACGACGGGACGTTTAGTTCTTTAGAACAAACAAAGAAACAAAGAAGAAGTGCTCCTGGCCCCTATCTCATTACTTTATAAACGGTCACCGCGTGAAGCATCTTTCGCTATAGCTGGTCCTCAGACGGTGACCACTTTGTGGCATTTCCATTTACGAGCGTTTCCATGTTTCGGAAGGCACGTTAAGCCATTGGCCTCGGTTGTCAATAACATGGCAGTCGGAAAATCAAGTAGAATCCCTTTTAAAATTTCAAGGGCAGTTTGTCACAGCCTGCGCCTCTCTATATCAACACCTGTTAAGTAGGACAAAAATGCATGTTAAGCATGCCTCTGCCACCCCTTTGGGGATAAAGGAGCGACTAATGAAATTACAATTAATAAAATTGAAAAATCAAGAAAAAAAGAAACAAGTATTTTTTATTACTCGATACATCCGCACAACAAAATTTAGGGACTGCCAAAACACAAAAAGTAACAAAAAAAAAATGATTAAACACAGCTTAGGCAAACATTTTATAAGGTTTTGCGGACCATCTTAGCATAGGTCCGCATGTCATCGGTGATGACCTGCTTCGCTGGTTTTCAGAAGGTATCCAAAATGTGACGTCATGCACAATGTCATTACCTACTTATCTCTAAAACTAAATTTGAACCTATCACCTACATAAATTTAAAAAAAAACAATGGATTTCACAGAAAAAAAATACCACTATCGGTAAAATAATCTGACATTATATCAACATTATGAACATTTTAATTAAAAAACAGAAATTGTTAATTTTCACTACAATGGTTTATTAATGAAAGTAAATTGTAAAATTGCCTCCATTGGACATGTGATATGACGTGTCAAATGTTAGGTAGGTACCTATTATAATGGTCCACCGGATTCCCTGGTTTAATCAATCAAATAAGACATAGAGCAGCGCTAGTGCTGCACCTCTGGCGTTGCAAACGTCTTTAGGCTACGGTAATCAGTTTTCGTCAGGTAGGCTTTTCTGCCATCTCAATGACATAAAAAAATTAACCATACGATTCGAAATTATTATAAACACTCGTATTAAAATTATATAAGTGCTTAGTGTTAACAATGACGTCCTAACAGACCAAACTGACGTCCTGCAGAGATGGAGTGAATATTATGGAAAGATGTATGCAAGAAAAGACAGAGATGCCACATCGGGAAGTGGAGCTCACTTCGATGCTCCGGATCCCGATGTCATTGAAGTCATTAGTATGAAAGAAATAGAACAAGCGATAAGAAGTATGAAATGTGGTAAGACTGCGGGAAAAGACAGAGTTACTGCTGAGATGATTAAGTACGGTGGGTTGCGTGTCTGGGACACACTATGTCTGTTATGCAACTTGTGCTGGCGAACGGGTGAGGTCCCAGATGACTGGCGAGTAGCAGTTGTAGTACCTATTTACAAAGGGAAAGGCTCGCGCCTAAACCGCTCCAGCTACAGGGCGATCAGCTTGGTCAGCTTAGCTAGTAAGGTGTATGCAAAGGTTATAACGGCACGAATGCAAGAAAAGTCTGAAAGGTATTTATGGGAGGCTCAATGCGGATTCCGACGTGGAAGAGGTTGCATGGATCAAGTGTTTTCTCTCCGCATGATCGCGGAAAAGTTTCTGGCTCTTAGCCAGAAGGTTTTCTGCGCTTTTGTGGATCTAGAGAAAGCATTTGATAACGTTGTGAGAGAAACGCTGTGGGACTGCCCGGATATGATGTGGACGGCTCGCTACTGCGGGCAATACAGTCGCTTTATAGGGACTGTAAGGCTTGCGTGCGAGTAGGGGGGGATGTGTCACCTCTTTTTGATGTCTGTACAGGCGTCAAACAGGGATGTGTCATGTCCGCCTGGCTGTTCATAGTGTATCTGGACAGTTGCCTGCAGAAGTTGAAAGATTTTAACATGGTTGTGAATTTGGGTGACTTTACAGTAAACTGTCTGCTGTACGCTGATGATGCGGTGCTCATGGCCTCATCAGAAGCCGACCTTCAGGCATTAGTCACTAATATGAAAGAGGGGTGTGAAAGTAAGGGTCTTCGCTTGAATGCAAGTAAAACTAAGGTTTTAGTATTTGAAAGAGGTGACGTAAGAACTAAATGTGAGATTAGGGTAAACCAGGAACGTCTAGAGCAAGTGAATGAAATTGTGTATTTAGGAAGTATGTTTAGCGCGGATGGAAGATGTGATTCGAATGTAGAACGGCGAGTAGCTGCCGGAAACAGAGTTAACGGTGCTTTGTCCCAGTTAGTAAAGCGGCAAAGCATCGTTTCGGCGATTCATAACGCAGTGCTAGTGCCAACTTTGCTTTACGGTAGTGAAACCTGGGTATGTCAGCAGATGCATGAAAGTAAATTGAATGATGTGGAGATGCGATCACTTCGAAAATTGTGCGGCGTTACCTTGGCCGACCGAATACGTAACGAAGTGATACGCAATATGGCAGGTTTGAATGAAAGTGTCAGCGTTAAGCTAAAAAAGGGCGTGCTCCGTTGGTTTGGACACGTCCAACGAATGAGTGAGGAACGATTGACGAAGAATATATATTGTTCAAAAGTAGAGGGTAGAAAGAGTCAGGGTAGGCCGAGACTTACATATGAAGACCACGTGAGCAGATTGCTCAAAAACGGAAAGGTCAAAAGTACTCGGATACCCAGACGTGCGTGTATGAAGCGATTGATGAATCTCGAAGAAGCGAAAGAAGTATGCATGGACCGCGAAGCCTGGCGATCTGTCCTCTCTGACTACCCCGTCAGGGATACAGCGTGAAGATAGTTAGTTAGTTAAAATTATAATTATACCCGATCCGCCGTGAGTCGTGAGGGTGTTACTGTGAAATTTTATTTTTCAAGTATTAAATATTCATTCCAATAACAAAAAAATATAATAATGTAAAACCATACATTATAATACAAGAAAAAAAACACGTTTACAAAAACTGAATCATCGATAAATCCAATATCGTAAATAAAACAGCGTCTCTTCTAAAACAAAACTAAGAAAAATACACAGATTCTCGTGAACTCAAAATCGCGTAAATTTTCACACTTTGTCAATGTCAATATTGCAAAGTTGAACAGGACACCGTTTTAAGGCAACTCAATGATACTGTGTGTATTTGAGTAAATAAAAAAGTGTTTCATGTGTTACTGCATCGTCATCCGCTGTACTTACGTAATTACTGAGACTAGCTATGTGTCACAAATGGAAGTGAGGAATTTGAAACCGAAATATACGTTGAGAATCATTAAAAACTTCACATTATTCCCGTTTTGCAAGAGGGACCATAATTCAAACCCGTATTAGAATTATAGTAGGCAGTTATTCTTGCTGACGATAACCTTAAAACTTTAGTAGGTTAATCTCAAAATGGTAATAAATACCTTCTTTTACAACGTAGCTCTATAATTGTAGGGTATAGGTAATTGCATACAATTTATAATATGTGTATTATTTTACATCATTTACATCTCCTACTTAAAAAGTATATTGTGGGACATTTTGGGACATGTTTTTACACGGCACCAGCACCATCTAGCCTAAAGAAAGCTAAAATAAGCTTGTGGAGCATGAAATATATTTCTACACTAGTTGATGCCCGCGGCTTCGCCCGCATAGAGAAGTTTTCCAGTTCCCGTTTCCCACAGGAACTTGTTCCCGGGATAAAAGTAGCCTATGCATGGGCTTACCCAGGTTCTGGGCCAGGGGGCGGCAAATCCGTTTTTTCTAAGAGCATAAAGCGCTCGTAGCCCCGCTAACTCAGTGTTCTGTAAACGATCACTGCGTTAAGCAACTGTCGCTATTGCTGGTGGGTGACCGCTTTGTGGTAATTCCGTTTACTAGCCTTTCCGTGCTTCAGAAGGTACGTTAAGCCGTTGATCCCGGTTGCCAGTAACATGGCAGTCGTTAGCCAAGTTGAAGGTCTTATTTAAAAATATCAACAGCTAGCAGTCACAACCTGTGTCTATTTAAACACTGCGGAGAAAAATACTTACTGTAAAATGTGGGCATATAATATGCCTCCGCCACTGCGTTGGGGATAAAGGCGTGACTGATGAGCCTAAAATTACCTGTTTTGTTGAAGGTCTTATTTAAAAATATCAACAGCTAGCAGTCACAACCTGTGTCTATTTAAACACTGCGGAGAAAAATACTTACTGTAAAATGTGGGCATATAATATGCCTCCGCCACTGCGTTGGGGATAAAGGCGTGACTGATGAGCCTAAAATTACCTGTTTTAATTTATAGTTAGGTTCAAACCTACTATGTAATATACAAATAAATAAAATTGAAAATTGAAGTGTCTGTTTGTAATTCGAAAGTAACAACATAATGAAAGTAGGTATATACGATACTTACACATAAAACTATTATATTTTTTCTGTCTATTTGTTCCGGCTCTTCCGAATCTGATACGGCTCCTCCGATTTTAACGAGACTTTCACTAATAGGTGGATGTTATAAGGAGTAACTTAGACTACATTTTATCTACTTTACTATTATTTGCATAAATTGAAACAGGTAATTGTTTTGTATAATTTATTTTATAATTAGCCATTTTTGAAGTACGCCAGGCTTCCCGCTGTCCTTACAGAAACAGGCTCAAAACGACGCCTTGACGCGAGAAATTCACGCACGCCTAATGATTCAACAAGCGTTATAACACCCAAAACGGCCAAAACAACCTCTAAGCAAGCGGGATAACACCAAACCATTAGGCGAGGCCACGGTGGTAGCAGAGTCTGCCACAAAATCTGGGAGTTACCCGGGGCGCCTGGCGTTAAATGGCGTACACACATCACACACAACATCCTTGGGGATTATATCATAACTAAAAGTTAAGATATCTATGGGTTTTCACAAGTAAAAAATTGTTATTTTAAAAGTAACTTCTGAGGGCCTTCGGCAGAACGCTTTATGACGTGTTCGTGGCAGAATAACATATAGTGCAAACAATAATTTTAATTTAGACAAAAATAAATCAATCAAAGCAGCCTATGGCAGTCCACAGCTGGACGTAGGACTCTCCCTATTCACGCCACAACACACGCTCCTGCGCCTTCCGCATCTATCTAATACGACCAAAATCTATCTTTTTAAAAGAACATCTAGAAGTTATTTTTTTTTACTTTTATCGACAAAAGTAGAGGATAAGAGCCGAATCCAGGGGGGAGCAGCTGACCCATGGGTACGCCCATGAGCCTATGTGTTATTCTGATGTATGTATAAGCTATATTATTGTAAAGTTTCATTAAAATCCATTCAGTAGTTTTTACGTGAATGAGTAACAAACATCCATACAAACTTTGGAAGCGCTCGTGGCCCCGCGGACATAGTGTTCTGTAATCGATCACTGCGTTAAGCAACTTTCACTATGGCTGGTCTTAGGATGGGTGACCACTTTGTGGCATTTATATTTGCGAGCGTTTCCGTGCTTCGGAAGGCACGTTAAGCCGTTGGTACCGGTTGCCAGTAACATGGCAGTCGTTAAGCCAGTTGAATGCCTCATGGGCGGCTTGAAAAATTTCAACAGTAGGTCGCCACAACCTGCACCTGTCCATTTCAACTCGGCAATGGGCTCACAACCTGTTACGTGGGACAAAAAGCAAAGCATACGGTGAAACGTGGGCGTATAGTACGCCTATGCCTACCCCTTCGGGGATAAAGGCGTGAAAGTATGTTTATGTTTTATATAAATTTTCGTATTTATAATATTATTAAGATATATACCATAAAATACATAAGCCCCGTAACAAAAATTTGAATTTTGCGCAATTATTTGTTTCGACCCAGGAATTGAACCGGAAATCTAAGCGCGACAATCGCATACACTACCTTACGTCATCGAGATAGTAAAATGTTTTATGCAATTTAAAAAGTGCTAAATCCTATCTATTCTTTTCTAAATCTTCTTTATAAACTATGAAATTGTCCTCGGTGAATTTTGTACCGTTTAAGTAAGTTATTTTTCCAATTTCTGGATCAACGCCAAAGAGAATATTGGTATGAGTCATAGAGAAGGTATTGTCTATTTGTCTATATACAGTTCTACACGTCTATATTTTTAAGACTGATAGAGCACAGACGTCATTGATGGACTGTAAGTTTATAGTTGTTGACACTGTGGTATCATTTACATTAAAACACTGTTCTTTTTTCATTAAAGTTGTATGATATTTTCATAAACAATATGCCGTTGCCAAAGACAACAATAGACAATACTAACTATGCGGATACTGTAAAACATTCCGAATCAGTGGCATTAGTCCACTTTGAAGCTCACTTTAGTTTACGATCGATGGTTTGTTTTACGTCAGAGGAAAGTGGTAGATAACACTAAAATATGGGTACATTACATTGCGTAACCATCAATGGCTTTCATTAATAATATACAAGCGTCATTTTACGCTTGAATGTTATTATTATATATCTATACTGATATTAAAAAGATAAAGATTTGTTGGTATGTAATCAATAAAATCTGCTAACTACTAAATACTTACTACTAACTACAACTAAATAGGTACTTATAATTAATGTATTCATTGCACCTTGTGGTGTCCGTCTTAATGTCCGTTGGAGCTTGTATTACACTGAGAAACATTATCTTTATATTTTAGGGTTCGCATATTTTAGGGTCGGTATATTTCAAAGTCGGCAGCGCGAGTGCTGCACCTCTGGTATTGCAAAGGTCCATATAGGCTGCCATCTCAGTGGTATAAAAAAATCTTAAAGTAGATAATCGTCAACAATTATCTGTTGGAAACTAACAGCCGCACTCAGAGTCGTTCATTAAATTAATGTAAATTGTCATTTAACTAATTATGATTAAAATAAATAATTGGCCGTTGCTCCTAGAGACGAAAATTAATGGTTCATTAGTTAATGCCAACTTAAGTCAACGTAGGGCGGTGCGCCGTATCGAAACGTATGTCGGTAAAGTGCAATATCGTTACATGCCTTAGGACATTTAAATAATTTTATAAAATATAGTAGGTTTTATAGGGTAAAGTTATTATTTTCCTAGAAAATAAAAGTTTAATGTTTTATTATTATTTTTAAGGAAAATTACTATAAATTACGGAATATTTCCTGAATGCATGACTATAGATATGGATGGATTACTATACATATCGTTTTTTGATTCTCTCCGTAAAAACATAGGTGACATAATAGCGCTAACACACGTTCGGATTTGGTCTGCCGGACTTCGACAGATCAAATTCGCCGAATCCGCCAACCAAATCTGTCATTATAATCTGTCATTATGAAAAAGTGTTTTTTTGGAGAAAAATAAAATTAAATCTGGGAAAATTTACGACAAAGTAGCTAGAACGGCAACATTGATCATATCCGATGCGGATCGAGGCGGATTCAATTAATAATAATTATGTCTGACTGCCTGTGCCTACAAACGGCAAGATTTGGTCGGAAGGCAAATCAAATCCGAGATCGGGACAAACCAAGACCGACCGTGTGTTAGCGCTATTACCATACTTTTGGCATGTGAACGTCAATTTAATGTATATTTAAGATTTAAGTAAGGGTTTAGCGGCCATTAAAGTTAATTGACATTAAATGACAATAATGACTCGTTAACTGTCTCTGAGAGTAGATTTTTATTAATCTTTACTTAAAACTCCTTAATCAATCATTAAATCGACTCTGAGTGCGGCAGTTAGTCCCGAAAGTTCGAGAAGTCCTCAATCAAACTAGGATTACCTCTTTTAGTTTTTGTTTCATAGAATATAATAAAAAAATACAGCTGCTAACTTAGGGCCGTATTCCAGAACGTTTCTCAATACTCAATCGACGCTTGAGGCTAGTTTTTGCCTTATAAATACTACTCTCAAGTGTTTCTTGAGTATTCTGTGTGTATTATCTGAATTACGGCCCTTAGAGTTCGATAAACGATCACTGCGTTTAGTATTTTACGCTATGGCTGGTCCGAGCTCCGTTTTGTGACATTTCCGTTCATGACAGTTACTTTGTTTCAGAGGGCAGGTTATGACGTTTTTCACCAGTATTATAGCAGTAGTTAAAAAAAAAGTGTTTTATGGAGCCTTAAATAGTTTGTCTGCTCATTTCATCACGGCAATTCGCTCACTATCAATTGTAATTGGGGACATACATATTGTCACGCCTTTATCCCCCAACGGATAGGCCGATTTCTCCGTTTGCATTTTTTTCCCACGTAACAGGTGATGAGCCTATTGCCGTGTTGAAATGAACAGGCGCAGGCTGTGGCGACCTGCTGTTGAAATTCAAGCCTCATATAAGGCTTAGCGACAGGGAAAAAACATAAAACCTTGAAATGTCTGAATGCCTCTGTCTACCTCTTCGGGGATAAAGGCGGGACTGTATATATATGTATGTATGAAAACCACCCAACTAGCTAAAATTCTCAGCTAAGAGACAGTGTTGATTATGAATACCATCAAGCGAACTTCATAGCTTTCCTTAACAGTCTAGCCTACGCGATGCCGTCTGCGGTGTGTGTGGGAATCTAATGCAAGTTGATTATTCCAAGGCCCGTAAAATGCTGAGATGGAAGGCCTAGCCTCCTACACTGCAATTATTACCAACTATGTCATCTGTGATGAGGATAGCTGATGAAAGACGCCATCCTTAGTTAGCTTTGGCTTAAAACAGACTGATTTTGACATTCGTATTTAATTAGTTACTTGATTGGTAACAGTAGTATAAAGAAATAGTGTTTGCTATTATTGTAAAGTTTCATCAAAATCTATTCAGTAGATTTTGCGTGAAAGAGTAATAAACATCCATCCATACTTACAAAACTACGCGTTTATGATATTAGTAGGATAGATATAGAATAGATGTTTTTTTTATTTCCTTATCTTTATTAAATAAATAAATAAATATCCATCACGCCTTATCCCCGAAGGGGTGGCAGAGGCATATTATATGCCCACTTTTCACCGTGTGGATTCCTGTCCCACGTAATAGGTGGTGAGCCCATTGCCGTGTTGAAATAGACAAACGCAGGTTGTGGCTACCTGCTGTTGAAATTTTTAAGCCGCCCATAAGGCCTTCAACCAGGCTTAACGACTGCCATTTTCTGGCAACCGGGACCAAAGGCTTAACGTGCCTTCCGAAGGACGGAAACGCTCGCAAATGTAAATGCCACAAAGTGGTAACCCATCCGAGTACCAGCCATAGTGAAAGCTGCTTAACTCAGTGATCTTTATTTTATGTAGCAATGTATTAATGGATTGACAAGAATATGTGTATGGTTATTATTCTGAGATTGCTTGGGCCCATGAAATCTGAGTGGGGCCCTTCAAACCCCTTTTCATATATTTGTTCATTTATGTAGAACCGACAGTATAATCTAATTAGAAATATACACGGGTTTATTATAGGTTCTCACGTTTACCATACATAATATATACAGCTATGCGCTAATACGCTTCTAAACTCGTTGTGAGATATGAGATTGATCAACAAATTATCACATGTTAATATACTTACTTACAAACTAACTAATATGTATATGTTGACGTTTTGTTGTATGCTTGTGTATGTGTATGAGGATAATTGTTAGTTAGGAAAAACAGCTTATTTCCAATAGTGTCTTTCATTACCACACGGCAATAGGGTCCTCAGGGTTAGTGCAATACCTCTGAGATGTTGCAAGCTTTATTAATAAGCATGGTAACACTTTCGATCAGGTGGGACCGTATGCTTGTCTGCCACCGCAGCCGTACAAAAATAGCTAACTTTCCCGCAGCTGGAGTCCAGGGAGCCGAGTCTGCTATTTAAATCGTGTCGAAAAATAATCGAAATCGTCGCTCGCGGTCTGCCACCGGTACAATTTTGACAGTTTTTCGAAGTCTACTATTACAATCGTACTCCAATAGACTTCTATCGGTCGGCCGATAGAAGTCTACAGGTATCGCGCCAGTGGCCGCTAGTCAGTTGTATATTTTAACATTTTGACAGCTACAAACATCGATTCGGGTTCCATTCTACGTCTTGTCAATAGTAGACTTGGAACCCTGGGCGTCATTTAATTACATTAGTGTATATAAAACTCATGATAGATTATACTTAGTTATCAAATTACCTATGCATAGACACATTTATCAAATTGATAATATTAAGAATGCATGACTTCAATTGACCCTAGTTATAGCGGCGAAGGGTCGGGATCTTGAAGATTATTAATAGTATAGAGCTGATAAAACAACAGTGTAGGTAGGTATAATATCAGTTAATCTATGAACTTATTATTGTTTACAAACAAAGCATGCTATTTACATATACAGTAATTTTCATTTTCTATTCTAATCGAAAGTGAAGACCATAATTTTCTGTGATGTATTCTTAATGGGTATTCTAGTCTATATACATTAACCTCTGTCTTTTATGGCAACTAAGACTTTTAAATGCAAAAAAATATTTTTTTTTTTAGATAGCCCATTTATAGAGGTAGGCAACAGGCTATATATCATCAAGCTACTACCCAGGAGAGCGGAGCAGCAATAATAAAAATCGAGCAAATTTTCATACATTATTTTAAAATAATAAATTACGGGAAAAAACTTGTCGGCTAACATTATTTTTGAAGCGAAGCCGCAGGGCTCACTTAGTAGATAATATGCATATAGGAACTTATTCTATGTAACATTTAAAAAGTTTAATTTAGAAATCCTAAAACAAAATATTTCTGAAAGATTTTCTTAGTGAAATCGCCAATAATTGATAGCTAAGTCAAGAAACGGATGTTACTCTAATACTTTCATACAATATTGAATTTCTTTGATGACATTTGTTTTAACATTCTTTGATGACGTCATGGAGCTTTAACTGACAAGACAAACGAATATCATATTGAAATATAAGCATTATTTCTAATTTTATCTCTATGATCTACAGCGGATTTATGAATAGTTAAGGACACACCCAGTATGGTAGGTGTCATTTAACCACAGTATAAAAAAATCGCTCACGACTATATTTTTTTTGTGCAGTCAAGTACTCGATATTTTTATGTCATTATTCGTTGAAGTTACACGACATGAGTAATCTAATTTAACACACACTTATCAATGAACAGATTCTTCTGACCAGAACTTTGGTTCCTTATTGACTATGACATCACCGGGCGTCTTGATATTGTACAAGCTAGCGGTTGAATTTGCTCTACAGCTCGCAGACTCACAGTCAATCTCGGTGTGTAAAAAGAACCACACGCTTGATCTTTGATCAAACAATTAGCGACGTTCGAAATATTGTCGAGTTCTACCCATTTCTTATCGCTTTAGCGTTTAGTGTGTGTTAAAGTGATTCTGTAATGTTAAAAGGTTTAAAACAGTTATATCGCATCAATGTGTTGCCATACTAGCATGGAGTATATTAGAAATTTGTGGCATCGCTGGTTTGGGAAAGATGAAAGACACATTATAATCCCGTTTCAGCCAGGTATAGTGTTTTAGATAAATCAGATTTAGTATTACCGACGCGAGTGTGAGCAAATCAGAAGTCCTTGGAAATGTTTAGTTACTAGGTCTGATATTGTAGAAAAGGTCGCTATTAAAAACGAGTTTAAAAAATGTTGTTTTTGTTTACATAATGCTAAATAGTAGAATTACCTTGAATACTCAAGTCTACTCGTATTTAATATATTACCGGGAATTGTGAACTTCGTGATTGGATACCTATTTAAATATTTAATATTAATAAATAAAGAATCAATTTTAACATAATAAAAATAATTATTACAGCATTTAAATATGATTTCTTCAGATCCATCCCCATGTTGACAGGCAGAGCTTTTAGCGATAAAACCATCCTTTGTACTTTCTTGTGTCTACATTTTTTTTTCGTAAAATACAAGATGAGGTTTGCCCTTAATATATTTCCGTATTTCACCCATTTCTCGATTTTTTTGGATGTGCATTATAAGGGTTCCTTACCCTACAAATGTTAAGTTTTTAGGTTTAAGAGTTTCGATAGGTAGTTGATAGATAGTGAATCACCTGGTAATATTAGTTATTTGTCCTGCATAATTAAGAATTTTCTATATGTTTATTATTTTTTAAACTGGTTTGGTATGTTTTCATTTGGTTGAGCACCCAATGACGAAGAGTAGTTTTTGTGTGATGACAACATCAACAAACTGATCAATCATCATCATTCGCGTGAAGCAAAGTTAAAAACCAATAATAAATAACAAATTCAAATAATCTATAGTAAGCCTATGGAAGCGCTCGTGGCCCCGCTGACTCAGTGTTCTGTAAACGATCACTGCGTTAAGCAACATTCGCTATAGGTGATCCTTGGATGGGTGACCATCACATTGTGGAATTTACATTTGGGAGCGTTTCCGTGCTTCGGAACGCACGTTAAGCCGTTGGTCCCGGTTGCCATTAAAATGGCAGTTGTTAAGCCTGGTTAAAAGCCTTATGAGCGGCTTGAAAAATTTCAACAGAAAGTCGCCACAGACTGCGCCTATCCATTTCAACACGGCAATGGGCCCACCACCTGTTACGTGGAATAAAAATGCATACGGTGAAATGTGGGCATAGAATATGCCTCTGCCTACCCCTTCGGGGATAAAGACGTGACAGTATGTACCTACTTCACTACGATAATCACTTTAGATCAGATAAATGTATGCTTGTCTGTCACTTTAGTAGTATAAAGTAAATAACTATAAATAAAAATGCAGGCGACGTGGGCGTAGCTGTTAATTAGGTCACAAGTTTTGTTCCCGAGTTGAGTAATAAATGATATCGCGATTTTCTACAACTCCTAAGCATTGGATGTAAAGATGTAACCTCTGCTATGTTGGATTGGATAAAACTGGAGAATATTAGATACACAGGGGTTCCACAGGCATGTGTGTAGGAATACCTAGTTGCTATAAGGAACAGTAAATTTTTTAAGATAAAATTGGTGTCCGTGTGGTTCAAGAAACAATGTTATTTTTGTTGATGGTGTCAAGAGAATACTTACCAGCTTTAACGGCGTACGACTAATCGAGGAGGCCATTGTATTTTTAGTACTATAAGTTCTATTCCATCTGCATGTGATATTTTATGACTTTGTTGAGCAAGTGCAAAGATATTGTACAGTAGGCAAAAGAGATATGTATACAGGAAAGCCTTTTAAGGATTGCTTGTTTTTTTTTTAGAAAATTTTACATCTATATTCATATGAGGTAATGTATGATTATACAATTACACTCATAACCATAGCAAATGAACTTTTCATAGGGCGACCCTGTATAGGTACTTATCTTATTTGACCCCTGTACCTACATCTATAAGCTATCTACACTAATATTATAAAGCTGAAGAGTTTGTTTGTTTGTTTGGTTGAACGTGCAAATCGCAGGAACTACTAGTTCGAATTGAAAAATTGTGTTTTATCAGATAGCCCATAAGGCTGTATCATCACGCTACTACCCAGGAGAGCGGAGCAGTAATCATCAATATCGGGAAAATTTCCATACACTATTGTAAAAATAATAAATTACGGAATGTTTGGTTGGAATGGTTAAATGGGTGTGACGGGTGTTTGAGGTAGTGGCACAGAGGTACTAAATCATCCGTATCTATACTAATATTATAAAGCTTAAGAGTTTGTTTGTTTGTTTGGTTGAACTCGCTAATCTCAAGAACTACCGGTCGGATTTGAAATATTCAGCCCATTTATCTAGGAAGGCTATAGCAGTGTAGTATATATATATATATATATACTACACTGGAGAGCGGAGCAGTAGACATAAATGTCGATAAATGGGGCTAATTTTAAAAAGGTGCGACGGTAGTGCGAGGTATGTCACAGGCGAAGCCGAGGGGGTCATCTAGTGTAGTGACTCCATAATATAAAATATAAAACAGGACGGTGCGTGCCGAACGGCCGTGGTGACACGTAGTAACCTAATTTTGTTTTATTTATTCAGATGTCGAAGGCGCTACTCGGCGAGGTGTGCTGGGCGTGCAGGGAATTGACTTCTGCATCGACGCAAATGGCGAAAATCACAACACAACCAAATTCCACTTAATGACAAGAAGTGTGGACAGATGTTTGGTTGTAAGAAGAGGACAGCCCTTCAAGCTAGACTTGCTGCTGAATAGGAAATACGACGCCAGTAAAGATGCTATTTCTTTTATATTCTACGTTTCAGGTTTGTATTATGTATTTTATTAATTTTCTTCAAAAATCATCTACTATAGGTAGATCAGGATATTATTTGAATCTTACTTGATATTCAAGGCCTGTCTACAAAAACTGTCTTGAACTGAAGTCATTGTCTTGACTACTTAATCAGGTTAGCTATTGCCATCCAGCGCGGAAATGCGGCCAGTGTCCTGAGCACTTTTGCATTGGATACAATCTGGGGTGGGTTATTTCAGTAAGAAATGTTTAATGGTTATTTTTAGAAATTTGACAATAAATATTACTACTTAATCATATAATTTTAATTATTATCTCTCTCGTTTTCTCGGAAATCTTCTTTTTTTTTTCTTTTGAAGATACGGTCTTTTAGTACGAGTAGGCTTATATTGGTCCAACGCGCAAATGTTTTTGAGATATTTAATCTACGACTTCCACTGCAAACAATTTCTTGTCCGCCTCATGCAGAGAAAAGAAACGGTAATAGATAGATGTTAGAAACTGTAAGCGTAATTTATTATTATTCGAATTTTCAAGAAATGCAAACAAGTACACTAACTTTACTGCATCTTAACGTTTTCACAGTTGCTTTTTAAACCTTAAGTCGATTTGGATAGGTTCACCTTTCTTATGATTACCACTCATTCTATCTTACCACGTCCATTAGTCGTCAGGTGGCACCATTTGCAGCCGCAAGAAAAGAACTCTAGACATCAGTATATCAAATTTGATAAAAAACGTTACAACCGTTTCATGAGAAAGATCGTATACCTCAATTTACTCTAATAGCTAAATAAGGAATAGACAGATAAACTACTTAAGTAGCAGTATGTCTTATGCCCTTTAAAAATGAACAGTCGACTCCGATTGACAGTTAATTAGTAGATAACAAATTCTTTTTTATTCAGATGTTCAAAATAGAGGACCTTCAAATGTAACAACAGCCGCAGTTGCTATGTTAGAAAAAGGGTCAGAAACCTTGGGAACATGGAGCGCTATTTACGAAGGACAAGTGGACAATCATTTGATGGTATCCGTGACACCTGCAGCCGACTGTATTGTAGCTTCTTGGAGACTGGATGTAGATACAAGACTAGCTGGAGGCAGCTCACTTAGCTATAGACATCCTTTACCTATTTACATACTCTTCAATCCTTGGTGCTTGCATGACAGAGTCTATATGCCAGGTAAAAAAAATTTTTTTTTTTTTTTTCTGTTCTATAGTAAAATCATTGGAATATTTTTTAAAAGAAAATTTACTAGCGACACGCTATGATGGCCGTTTTGACATATTACAATAGTGTTGATATTTCACTTGTTTTACATAAGTAACTACTCTGTTTTCTACCGTAGTATAAATACCCTCTAATGTGGTCGACTATTCACATATGTCTACAAATAAATTGTAATTAAATTTAATACGAAACTTCATAAAAGGACAAACGTCAAAACGGCCATCATAGCGTGCCGCTAGTATAGTATATATATGTACCTACTAACTTTTTTAAATACATTTTATTTAGATTTGATATTACTACAATATGTTACGTTCTTTTTCGATCTGTTCCGTGCTTCGGAAGGCACGTTAAGCCGTTGGTCTCGGTTGGCAGTAAAATGGCAGTCGTTAAGTGTGGTTGAAGGCCTAATGGGCGGCTTGAAAAATTTCAACAGCAGGTAGCCACAACCTGCGTCTGTCAATTTCAACACGGCAATAGGCTCACCACCAATTACGTGGGACAGGAATCCACACGGTGAAAAGAGGGCATATAGTATGCCTCTGCCACGCCTTCGGGGATAAGGCGTGTTGTTGTTTTTTTTATTAACAATATGTTACGCGCTACCATGAAAGTATGTACCTTAAAGTTATTGCCCCTAGAATAATTTTAAATTATATGTTGTACGAGTATCTATACCCATTCGTTGCTAAAATAACCTTTTAAGCCAGTTTTTACATTTATCTTGTACTATTACATTGTCCTGACTACAAATAGACAGGATGAATTATGTTTCAACCTTAAAGTAAACCCACACTAGTATTACATCAGTGGACCTTGAAGTACATAGGCACATCGGTATTGTTGTCATAGAAGTCCTTATTACTCACTCTATAATAAATATTTCAGGTCAGAACCATCGCGACGAGTACGTATTAGCAGATGGAGGTTTAATGTTTAGAGGAGTGTACAACAGGATCAAGCCAAGTCCATGGAATTACGCACAGTTCGAAAAGGACATTTTAGACTGCGCTCTGTATCTCGTCAGAGAAGTGGGCAAGGTAATTAAAGTATATTTGTATACAGTGAGAACTCGGGGACATGCTAGTTGTAAAGGATTTCAATGGGATTCAAATTGATATTTTTGTATTAACTTAATGCGAGAACAACTACGTCGACTAGCTGCTTTGCCTGACCTAGACGAAGCAGTAATAATTAGTCACAATTATAAACAAACTGTTCTTACCTTAAGGTTGCTCTGTAGAGTTCAGATCATTTTTCTATTTGATATCCACAATACATTATTGGCATTGTCCCAATTTCGAAAAACAATTGAACGATTACTTTCCTGTGCAATCTATGCATGCATTGTACATAGAATGTAGATGATTATGTAAGATGATGGCGTAGACCATGAACATTTTGGTGAGCCGTCTCTTTAGAACCTTAATTTACTGCAAAGCTTTGGTAATAATGATGTAGCATATTTTAGCATATACTTTTAAAATTTTGAATCTAAACCTGGAAACTTAAGCAGACAACTATAGTGACAATGTGAAACCAATCGCCACAATAAATCGTTCACAAATTTATTGTATTTCTTTATTAAAAGGTCAAAGGACGCGCCAGAGGCGACCCAGTTAAGACTGCTCGTGCTTTATCAGCAGCAGTGAATGTTCAAGACGATAATGGGGTAGTCTTCGGCAACTGGGCTTCTGACCCCAAGGATTACAGCGGTGGTACACACCCTCTTAAGTGGCTGGGATCGTTACCTATTATTCAGAGCTATTACGAGAAGAAGAAGCCTGTAAAATATGGACAATGTTGGGTGTATGCTGGAGTTCTGACGACCAGTAAGTTTCTAAGCTTGTATATTATATGCCCACTTTTCACCATGTGTATTTCTGTGATATAATAGGTATATATATATATATATATATATACCTATTATATGTAGAAAATTACTACTGAATCGCTTTTTATTTATTTATTTTCATATTAAAGTTCATCCTAAAACTATAACCAAAATTGATTTTTAAGGTCCTTTCTCCATAATGAACAGCTCACTTAAAATCTTGACATTGATAAGGCAACCCCAAACAACAGTCCGGTATCGTCGGGGTTGATGATTAGGACAGGTCAGGTTTCCAGGCAAAAAAACCGCAAAAATAACCTTTACACTCACCAACTTTCAATTTTTATAATATTAGTATGAATGTTTGGAACTTTTGCTCAGTGAACTCTTAACTAATTTTGATATGGCAACTCTGTTAGGAACTATTACTTTCTCTTTAACTCTTTTAACTCCTTTGCCTCTGGAGGAGACTCCTCTTCTCCAGAGTAAAAGTGCATGAACAAACCAAAATAAGATTACCTATGATGAATCTCATATTTCAGTTTGCCGAGCTCTCGGGATCCCTTGCCGGCCAGTCTCCGGATTTGATGCAGCTCACGACAGTCAAGGCAGCTTAACCATAGATATTTTCAAAGACGAGGAAGGAAACACACTTGAAGAATATACCAGTGATTCTGTATGGAACTACCATGTTTGGAATGAGGTAGCTAATTATTTATTTTTGACTTTGACATACTTAATCCCTTAATTGATCTTGGGAAATCGTATTTTAAAACTTGGCTAGTAATGTGACCAATACTATACCATAGACTATATAATAGTTGGTAGAACTTGTAGCAAGTGATTTGTACAATCAAAATAAGGTTGAATAGAAAAGGGCAATGAGGTACATACCTACTTCATTATCTTTTCCTGTTTTCTTAACGATACGAGAAGTTGTTATTGAATTGCTGTACAATGTAAAAATTTTCATGGGCATCACATTTAAAACGTTGGTCATCTCTTTAAAGAGACTAGATTTTTTTTACAGTTTCTTTGTCGTTGCACTGAAGATCTTCTAGTTTTACCCTATTTTGTTCATGTATCTTTAGTCATCAGCGTTCAGCTCGATATTTCCTCTAAAAATCTATTTGATCGAGAATTATTGATGTAGTGAACCATAAATAATATAATTTACTGACCATATTGATCGATCAAGTTATCAAATAAAAATGTAATAATACCTTACTACTACTTACCTAAAATAAACTTAAATAGTGTGTAAAACTGGATTGGTAAACGAAGGCGATGTAAAAGAGCATTTATGTAGTGTATCATAATGTTTCAATAATGGACTAATTTATTTTTACTCCAAAGGCAAGGTTGCAACGTACTCTATGGCATATAAAACTTAATGGAACATAAATGCAAGAATGCAATCCAACACAAGTAGTTGATCTTGCACGCTATGGATTCTAAATATAAATGGTAATGTTTGCATCCTACGTAAGACTAAACTGATTGCTGACTCACTTCGTATTAGGTGTAAATAACCTAAATTCCATAATCAATCGCCGCCATGTATTGGTAATGCATCTATGTAGTGCAGATTAAAAGTGTCTCCAATTAGTCCATTGAAAAGTTTCATTTGGGGTTGCGTTTTTTAGAGGACGCAATTGCACGCCTCATAAGCGAAGCGTTGAGGTGGGTACTACTGTCTCTTCGCGCAAAACTTCTGATTTTCAAACTTAAAATGTCTCTATTTTATCATATATTGCACTTGTAAAATAATATATACACACACATATCAAGAAAAAACACATTTTTAACAGTCATGATATTTTTGATGCCATTTTTGTTATAAAAAAAAATAGTTAATTTTTTTTTAAAAAGTTTTGTCTTTGACGTCAGTGTGTCTGTATGTGCGTCTGAATATTTTCTTGTTAACACGATAACGACCGAAATACTTTACTATTCGAGTCTTTTTTTTTCTCTTATGCTTCAGTATAATTAGGAATAGAACCCTTTCACTTTTAACGCTCTCATTCGATGTGGTTTAGTTGTTATTAAATAATTTTAGAAAAAAAATGAGATTATGAGGCGTGCACTTTTGGATTTTCCAAAGATTTTTATTTTTATGATGTGTAGGAGGGGTCAATGTAAAGCTAAAACCAAGTTTGTGGGGTCGCCACCCTTGTCCCACGGCCGCCATCTTGAAAATAGGGGTTGAAATGGTTTTTACAATATATCTCTACTAAACTATTATATGATAAAAAAAAATTGTTAAAATTTTTTGTTGCAAATTAAATTCTCTACAACTTTGGTCCAGTAACGTTTTGTCGTGGAACTATAAATAAAAAAATTATTCGAGAAAATGTTTTCAATTCATGAAAAAAAATTATATCTTTCGATATAACAATTTTTTAACATTTTTACTAATAAAATATGTCAGACCATTTTTGTAGATCGTTTTTTAAGGAACAACTTTTGTAAGCAACATTTTTTCATTAAGTCAATAGCTTAGGTTTTACAGCGCTCCGATGTGATTATTATTTTTCTGGACTCTTAACTATACATCTAAATAATATTATAAATGCGAAAGTTGGTATGGATGTTTGTTACTCCTTCGGATTTTAAAACTTTACAATGATATAGCTTATACATCAGAATAACACATAGGCTACTTTTTATCCCGGAACAAGTTCCTGTACGCGGGCGAAGCCGCAGGCGTCAACTAGTATATTATACATGTGTACTAATAATGTGTCATCAGTTAGTTTCTTTTTTCTTTTTTTTTTTAATTATTAATTTTGCAATATAATTAATAATTAATTATTGACTCTTTTCCCCACCACCCACGAGGTAGAGTCTAGATTTTGCTTTTATAACTTTTTTATTTATAGTTCTACGACAAAAAGTTACTGAACCAAAGTTGTAGAGAATTTAATTTGCAACAAAAAATGTTTATTTTTATTAGATAAATAGTTTAAGAGATATATCGTAAAAACCATTTCAACGGGCAAGGGTGGCGACCCCACAAACTTGGTTTTAGCTTTACACTGACCACCCCTACACATCAAAAAAATAAAATTGCGTCCTCTAAAAAACGTAAGGTAAGGCTTAAAAAATTTAACATTTCAATGGACTAAATAGCAACCTTATCCAATCTTTTTGCCTTTACACCTCTGATTGTTGATTTCTCGACACTTCTTCACCATTGGGTTAGGTTAGGCAGACACTTGGAACGATTATGACTTTTTCTTTTATGAGAGTAAGTAACTATTCACCAAACCCTCTCACTAATTAAATATTTACGTATAGATACGTTTTCAAAAAAGGTATAGGGTAGAATTCTGTTCTTACCCTACCAAAACTCAAATTGAAAGAAAAATGAAAATAAAAGGAAAACAGACAACATCATAACTACATACCGATATTTCCGGTTTTTCTTTTAATTTCGTATCAGTACCGATGTAATTTCACTTTTACTTATTCATACTTTTACTTTTATTTGTACTTAGGTATGGATGGAGCGTCCAGATCTCGGTGCTGAATACGGTGGCTGGCAAGCTCTCGACGCTACGCCACAGGAAACTTCAGAAGACATGTATAGATGTGGACCAACCTCGTTGAAAGCTGTCAGGGATGCAGAACTGTTTAAACCATATGATGTGCCATACATTTTCGCTCAAGTTAATGCCGATAAGGTAAGGTTCTTGGATTCCGAAGTGAAAGCTATGTTTAAAAAATCTATTACATTAACTATCCTACTAATATTATAAACGCGAAGGTTTGTAAGTATGGATGTTTGTTACTCTTCGAAGATTGTAAGTATGGGTGTTTGTTCCTTACGTATAATCTTCTGAATGGACTTTGATGAAACTTTACAATAATATAGCTTACACATCAGAATAACACAGTCTACTTTTTATCCCGGGAACGGTTCCTGTGAAAAACAGGAACAGGTAACCTTCACCACGCGTTCGGAGCCGCGGGCATCAAATAGTACCTATACTATAAATGGGTGCGATAGGGTCTTCCCGAGGTCATCAGGGCCCAAGGCCACCTCATCCGCAAGTGGTGCATCTGTGACTAACTGACGAGGTCATGGCGAAGAGAAGTGATTCTTGAAACAAAGCCCTGTGCCAACCCGTTTCACCAACGTGGTACAAAAAGTTCAATTAACCTCCTAAAATTATTAGGGAGAGGTCTGCATCTAGCAGTGGATTGAGATGGCGGTTTGATTGACTAAAATGATGCTCTGGATCCTCACTGACATGTAATTTGCACCTACTGCATGTACGCAGATATTGAATGTAATTATCGTTTATTAGGTGTAAGTAAAGAAAAAAATCACTTCGACATACGATACCCGGAGCAAGTCAACAAGCTCATTTGCAGAAGATTTTGTGATACAAGCACTCACTAAGGCTTATAGGGATTGACGGATCTGAAAGTTTTACTGTTTAAGTATATTTTTAATGATATTTACAGGTCATGTGGAAATATTCAGGAGAAATTCAGCCATTAAAACTTATTGCACGTGACTCTGTCTCCATCGGGCAGTTCATTTCTACAAAAGCTATCGGCAAAATGGAACGAGAAGTAAGTATATATTTTACAAAAATTGAGTTTATATTCTCCTCATATAAATTAATAATTTTACATAGACATATTGTCACGCCTTTATCCCCGAAGGGGTAGGCAGACACATCCTATACGCCCATATTTCACTGTATGCACTTTTGTCCCACTTGTGTTGTTTTGTCCCAGGTGGTGAGCCTATTGCCGTGTTGAAATGGAAAGGCGCAGGTTGTGGCGACCTGCTGTTGAAATTTTTCAAGCTGCCCATAAGGCCTTCAACTGGGCTTAATGACTGCCATGTTATCGGCAACCGGGACCAACGGCTTAACGTGCCTTCACGCAGCGCGGAAACGCTCGCAAATGTAAATGCCACAAAGTGGTTATCCATCCGAGGACCAGCCATAATGAAAGATGCTTAACGCAGTGATCGCTTACAGAACACTGAGTTTGCGGGGCCAATATTATAAATGTGATAGTTTGATAGGATATTATTCTTCCGAGCAAAAGCTTCTGAAAACATTTTAATAAATTATAGTCGTGTGAGGGATCCCATCAATATCTCCGGGACCCAAGCGACCTGACCCGCTAGTGGTATATTTGCTGACTAATTGACAACACAACGACGCAGACGCCCTTATATGGTTGGTAGTACAAAGGGCACTGGCTTCCTATAATGCAGAAAATTATAAATCTCAAATGATGGCTGCTCCTAGCAGCCAAATAAAAGTTGTCACCAGGCTCCTAATCCAAGAAGGTTTTGAAAGCAACTGGGAAGTCATTTAAGTTGATGCAGAAGAAGAAAATTAAAAAACGTACTCTTTAGTTGGTACTTGGTAAGATCTTTGTGTGACTAATCCATGTATAGTAGGCAAATTACCAAAAGTCATGCTCGCTACTAAATACCTAGGTGGTCGACGCATTTTCGTTATGCTGGTAAAACTTTATTGGCTCTAGTAGACGAAATGATTGACACTGACCCATTGACAAATTTCTTTTTATGAAAACTTTCAGGACATCACACACACATACAAGTATCCAGAACGATCGATCGAAGAGCGATCGACAATGGAAAAGGCCCTGCTTAAGTCGGAGAGTATTTTTGCAAGGTACTACTTGAACGATGCCTTCAATGACGTCACATTTGATTTTGAGCTTCGAGATGACATTAAAATTGGACAGGAATTCAGTGTGGTATGTAACATCATTTATTTGTATATCAATAGCTTTAGAACCTAATTGAAAAGGAGGCTTTCTGCCTTTTGATTTTTGCAAATACAATTTTCGTTTGGTTTCATAACAATAAAGTTTTTAAACTCTACAAATAAATAAAGGAACTCTAAACAAAAAACTTAACGAACTAACTGAAAAACTAGTTTCCGGCGGCTACCTTAAGAAAATGTGAGCTAAATGTTTTATCTATTCTAAATGCGAACGGAACTGTAGTTGTATAGATCGTTCACGTTATGAATGCTATGAACCGCGAACAACCTATCAGTTCTGCTGACTGCTGACTAAACTAGTAAGAAACTGAACAACCGAATAAATACAACTAATTTGAAACAAGGAAATCTTCTTTACTTATGCCTTTTTACTTTTTTCATAGTTATTTTAACCTTAAAATCGAGAGCCTTTGAGTTTTATTTTTTACAATGCCTTGTGTTTTATTTTAATTTCAGGCTGTTCACATTCGAAATCGTTCACTTTCTGAGTCACATCAAGTAAAGGGTATCTTACGTGTAGACACGGTAACGTACACAGGAGTGACTGGAGATGGCGTGAAAAGGATCGATTTTGACATGAAACTTGAACCCGGTGCTAATGAACTAGTTAAGATGTTGGTGACATTCGATGAGTACTTCAAGAAATTAATTGATCAGGTACCTACATAACTTATTTAAAAAAAACTTCAATAAAGATATTTTATTGATGATTTGTCGTAGAAAAAGCTCATGTGAAATGTCTGTTTAAGCATTTTACTATTTGTTAAAGACAATCATTAAAAATCCTATGTTAATTATGAATAGAGCGTCCAGATTAACAGAACGACGCGGCTGGGGATTTTTTTTATAATAAAGTCAACTAACAAAAAACAAACTATAGCATTCCTCTCTTTCACCTTGCGTGAATCTCTGTTGCGTTAGTCAGCCGGTAAGGTTGAAATGGGTCTAAAAGATTTTTACGAGAAACTACCCATTATCATAATAACTTTTAGATTTTTATATTAATACATTAATTGCACTCCTAAACTAACCGGAAGAAATTATATAAATTGAAAAAAAACCGTAGCATAGTTTCAACGATATTGAAACTTAGATGTCTCAACTTACCTACACAGAACGGACAGAAATTAGTCTTGTACTTGTGATTGTATATCTCTATCTAATTTGTATCTGATTTGTGTATCAAAATTAACTTCTGAAATATTTGCTACAGGCATCCTTCAACATCGCTTGTTTAGCGACAATAGTAGACAAACAATTCGACTTCTTCGCTCAAGACGACTTCAGGGTCAGAAACCCGGATATCAAAATTAGTATCGACGGCAAACCCACTTCACATCAAGAGGTTACTGTTAAGGTTAAAGTGGACAATTCTCTACCAATTCCTTTAACTAAGGGCAAATTTTACATTCAAGGACCCGGACTTGATAAGCAGCTTAAGATTGAATTAAATGAGGTAAGTCCTTTTTTACTTTTCCTACTACTAATAATAGAAGGAAATTATAACGCACGTGGGTATGGAACCGTAGGAGCTTTTCTGTTGAAGACAATGGCTTACCTGAAATCTCACGATAAATATTAGGGGTAGTAATAGTAATTGGAAAATCACAATGCCGCTCTGTTACTTGATTTATACTCTAAATAGAACGGGATACTGACTCACTAGGGCAGGGCCCAAACTAGGAAAGCTCTCAACTATACCTCAGGCAAGGCCAATATCTAAAGATATGGAATTTAAACAAATTACAATAACCATCTAAGCGCTTCATTGACGTGATTCTATAAAAGCACTGCAGTTGCGTAGTGCGAGATGTTATTGATAGAATCGAATATCAAGCTATTATCAAAATATTATATAAGAAAAGGATCGAGTTGATCTCAAAAATATACCCAGGTACCTACTGGGGTTGTTAAGATTTCTTATTTTTTGTGAAAAAGACCGAGTGTTTTTAGAAGGATCGATTTCGATATAATGACGTCACCGCGCGCCGACACTCATGCATAAAATAGTAGTTTGTCACTCCTTAAATATGCGGTTGGTTATGTTCTCCAAAACAAAGGTCTTCATTTATAACAAACATCAAATTTCAGCAAATTTACTCTATGTTAAATCTAGGATAGAATTCTTCTGCGCTAATTCTAGCAGATTCAAAACATAAATATTAGGGTATGTTTCATGCTTGGAAAAAGATATTTTTCATGTTATGAATTTGCACAAAAGTCCTACTAGCGCCATCTATGCTATTATATGAAAATTATTTAACTCTTACGCTATGATGACGCTGTCACGTATTGTAGTTCCAATAACAACAGTCTTATGTTTTCAGAATGTGGCGCCAGGTGACTTCGCAACCGCGCAGTTCAAGCTAATACCCCCATGGGCTGGCAGACATCAAATTTCAGCAAAGTTCACATCTAAGGAGATGCGAGACATTGATGGGTTCCTAACGTTTATGGTTGCCATGCCTTCTGAAGTTAACGGTACTAATGGAATCCCAACGAACGTTGTTGAAAGTCATCAAATTTAAGAATATTTATAATTTCAATAGAAATATCAAGTAAAACATCCAGTGTGTTCATAAAATTGTCTCAATTTTTAATTTAACATAATTTATTTATTGTATAATCTAAAATTGAAATAAGTTCCTAGTTTAAGATCTGTTAATATTATATTTATGTATTAAGTGATAGTGTAAACTTGAATTACCTACCTATTGTGCCTATTATTAGCTAATATTTAAAAAATAAGTCAGGTCTTTGTGTTTTATTCCTTTACTGCTTATACTTATTACTTTATAAAAAAATAATATTAAATTAAATCAGGTACCTCTGGATTATCTATGAAATCTGGTGAAGGTATTTTCTCTTGTAATTTAAATCTAGGGTCTACGTAATCAGGCATCGTCTTAGATTTAGCTAGTTTTGTAAAATCTAAAACGTTGTCCGCAGGTCCAATTTCAAGAAATTCTCTCTTAGTTTGTCCTGTACCGGCATGACATTCTTCTACTTTATGTTCTGTATATAGCAAAGCACTTTCAACTTTATTTTTCGTCTCATAGGTGGTTTTCTTTATAACAACATTTGCTTTTGGCATGGTAATCACTAGATGACCTGTGATTTGAGAGCGCTGAGCGGTGGAGTTAGTAGTGTCGACATCCTCCGGTAGATGGAGCTGAAATATTTTTTCCTTGATCATGACCCTCACGTAGTTCGGTTGTACATCAACATTTACTAAGTTCGTATCCAAGTGCTTATAAACTGCCAAATCTAATAAATACACTGCAGGATCGTCCATGTTAAAAAAGAAATCAATTTTAGGCTGATTTATATTAAACGGCCTTCCTTCTGCTGAGAAGTATTGATAAACACGCTTTTCCTCTTTCTTTTCTATGGGTTCCAAGCTTTGAAGTTTCAAATTTCGCATTTTCTCGATTTCATAGCGTACTTCAGGAGCGTGCTCACACTTCTCTTTCCAAAATCTCTTATTTCGTTCCTCCGGATCCAAGTCTTTATACTCATTTTCCCATTTGTCTCGAATTTCTCTTTGTAACCGATTTTTTTGTTTCATTCTCTGACCTTTGTAGACCTCTTGTTCAAATAATATGTCAGATCTTATCACAGGGAGATTTTGAAGGGCTTTAATTCGTTCAGATCTCTCAATTTCTTTTCCATCAAGACACGAAAGTTGTGGTAGAGTACCAATGACAAAATCTCTGTAGTTTTCATAATCAGTACATGGATTACCAGATAGATAAAAATTTTGTAAATTGTAGAGACTCACAAGATTTTCAACACTTATTATTTCTCCAATAAAATTTAGTGTAAGGTCTAATTTCTCCAGTGATTCACACCTTTCCAAGTTTTCAATGACTTCTATATTATTCAAAGCGAGATTCAGGTAAACGAGGTGTTTCAATTTATTTAAATTTTCAATTTTGGTAATTAAATTGCTTTGCATGAGGAGTATCTTCAGTTTCGGGCACCAGTCTTGTAAATATTCAATCTTTTCTATGTTCTCTTGATGCAATGCTATTTCCTCTAGTGGCGCTAATAAGCGTTCATGATGCTCAGCTTTCTTGCGCACCATATCCACGGTAATAAACACCATTGCTACTAATACGTTTGCAGAACAACGAGAAATAAATTATTTTCTGTTAAATCAAGCAATATATTATCAAGACAACCGTTGCTTAGTTACAGGTGCAGTCGTAAATAAAATAAACACGTCAGACCTGTCAGATCTTTTGCTGCGTTAGTAAGTGCGCGGCGCGTGCTTCTTCATTTTGTGCTAGTGGTGTGATTGCGAGGACATGGATCCGATACAATGAGGGTTTTCGATACTTTTTCTGCCGCCAGGCGGCGCTTCGTATGCGTCAGGTCCAAACAGCTGTCAGATAGCACAGAATCTTACCGAACGTATTATTATTTTAGTAAAATTTTATGTATTTGGAAGTGTTATTGATTTTATTATGGATTACGGCCAAAGAAAGGTTGCCGAACTGAAGATTGAGCTCAAAAAGAGAGGCCTCCTTTTTTATTTGCACACATAGGCACTGCACAACACTGTGGCATTTTGGAAAACAATATTCCGTTTGTAACGTTTTTAAGAATAAATAAACCAAAAAAATGATCGAAAAATATAAATCGTGTATGTGTTTTGACAGGTAGTTGGACCTGACGTTACAGCGCTGCCATCTCACGGGGAACATTTCAAAAAAACCCTTATTGATTTTGGATCGGATCAAAACCATATATTTGAAATAGCAGATCGATTCAAGACTATCAATCGAATCACTACTTATTGAATAATGACGTTTTACAATTGTTCATTAGTCACGTTTTTTTCCCTTAAAAAGTTAGGTACATAACTATAGGAGGATCGATATAAACAAACCCAAAAGTAAAATATTGATTTTCGGGATATTTACCATGTAGGTACACTCACGCGCGTGCGATATTTCGGCACTGTTGCAAGCGCCATGATCACGAAGTAACACGGAGTGTACATGTTAAATATCCCGAAAATCAATATTTTACAAACAATTCCATAAAGTAATGGGTGCAAAATAAAAAATATCGCTGCTCTGCTGCACTGCTTTAAGCAACTTTAACTATGGCTGGTCACGGATGGGTGACCGTTTTGTGGCAATTCCATTTACTAGTGGTTTCGTGCTTCGGAAGACACGTTAAGCCGTTGGACACGGCAATGAGCGCACCACCTATTTAGTGGAACAAAAAATGTATACTATGAAATGTGGGCTATATGCCTCTGTCTACCCCTTCGGGGATATTCGGCTGCATACGCTGTAAAAAAGATCAGGACTCTAACAGATGTAGATACGGCTAGAATGGTTTACTTCAGCTATTTTCATAGTGTCTTACGGTATTCTCCTTTGGGGGAGTGCTGCAGATGTAAATGCATGTGTTCTTCAAAAGCGGGCTGTACGCGCTATATATAATTTGGGCCCCAGAGTCTCCCTCCGAGAAAAAATCAAAGAAGTTAATATTCTAACCGTAGCATCACAATACATTTTTGCCAATCTTATGTATGTCCAGAAAAATCTATGACAGTTTACTAAACTCTGTGATATACAGAATATAAACACTAGACATAAAAACAATCTTTCAGTTCACCACAGTCGGCTGCATAAGATTGGCGATTCTTTCCAGGGTAACTGTATACGCTTTTACAACAAGCTTCCCTGTGACCTGAGAAATTCACCATTAAATAAATTTAAAAAGTATATCAAAAGATGAAAAAGGTTATTACTCTATTCAAGACTATTTACAGGACAGGGATGCCTGGAAATGATCTGCTGGCAAATAAAATATTATAGTCATAAAATATTAAATTGTAAATAGGCCATCAAAAAAAAGCCTTCCTAAGTTTCTTGCCGGTTCTTCTCAGGTGGGCCGCGTTCCGAACCGGTGGTCACTTTAAATATACAATTTTTTTCTTTGTATGACATTTTGTAAGCGCCGTTGAAATGGTCTATGCAAAATAAAGACATTTTTTTTATAAAGACGTGACTGATGTATGAATAGCATCAGCTATTAGCAGTTATAACATCAGCTGATGGACAAACGACCTAAAAGCTTAATTTTTTATGAGGGTAAGTAGGTATTTTTATATGCATTTAGTGAAAAGCTGTTGATTAGGCAAGAGTCGGCATGACAGACACTTCAAATTTAATTATCGGAATAGGTTTACCCTTGTATGTCTGAGTAATACATGTAAATTTTGTATATATTTTATCCGAAGACTATTGCACTACGGTTCAACCGTAGTCTTCGGAGTAGGTAAATTGAGGAAAAAGGCTAAACAATTTTTTGGGTAATGTGTTAATTATTATTAGTAGAGATGGCTTTCCTGTTGCGCACCCATGAGGAGGTACCATGTACATTCTATTTATTTTTTTCTAGTGGTTTTAAAATAAAAATAAAAAACGCTTAGCCCAGCAGTACACTTCAAGCCTATATCACCCCATACAGTTTTGAGCACTCTTGCCAACCATTACGGGACCATTTCCCTGCCTCCATTTAACCCCCGATCGGAAAAGGCGTTTTTTTTTTCGGCGGCTAGCCTAAGCCTAAAAATTATAGGTATAGTGTACCCACAGATCAAATAATAATAACAATAGTGAGCGTGTGTAGTTAAGTAGGTGCTGTGAGTGTAGGTACCACTCCAGGCTACGTGGTGCGACAAACAGCCAACATCCCGTGATAGTTTACATATTTTTTTGTGTTTCTCACTGATACCGTAGACTGCATATATTGTGTCATTTGACGTCAAAAGCGCTACAAAATATAATGCTTTTTTGACTGAGGAGGCAAGCGAATCGAGCCGACGTAAGTTTCCGTTTTAACTCCACTGGTACGGGAAAAATGCTATTGTTACGTTCGTAGGGTGGGTACTAATAGGAGTTGCACTAATACCACAAATTATAAAACTAACACTTTAATTACTCTAAATAAAAACAATAAACCACATTTAATAATCGCCACTAAACACACTAAACTCAAATTCTTCGCTTAGATAATCGCACTGTAACAGTATCGCACTATTTAGCTTTGATCACTTCGATTCGCACTGTTCGCTTCCTCAAAGGAGACTGTCCTGTAGCCGCGAGCTCGGCCCTTTATATACGCCTAGTAATGTTCTGGAATATTCGGGAGAATTCGTTCGGTACCTACAATCGGGTACATCTCTAGAATGTTCCACACGATACTAGTTGCTCCTTCGGTATGTGCCGGAAGGTTCTCGAGCTATTGCTGTCCCTTCTGGTGCTATTTCTATCACATAGTTCTAGAATGTTCTTAGTGTAGCTATCTCTTTTCAATAGTGCTATCCCTGTCTAATAGCTCTGGAATATTCAGCTCTCTCTTTCTGATACTGCTATCCTTGTCACTCTTTCATGAAATTACGCTATATACTGAAGTGGGCTTCAAGGGCCCATAAGGGGTCCTGAAAATGCCTGAAAAAGGGTTTTCAGGTTATGATGGCATGTGGTAGGGGGTGGCCTGAAACGAACTGAAAACATGTTTCAGGCGCCTGAAAACAACGGCAACTGGGGTGAAATTTGGATAATTTGGTATGTGATAGAGCTTCCTCGGAAACGGCCTGAAACCGCTTTTCAGCCTGCTGAAAACGTTCCCAAGGCCCAGAAAATGACGTTTAAAGTGGATTACTAGTCCGCCGGCGTAACACTATTGATGTCCGACCGTCCGTACGCCCGTCCTTCCATTCAGTCTACAGGACGCATTTGTCATCGGATTTGCATGCAACTTGGCATGGACAATCCTTGATGTAGCTAACAACTTTGAAAAGGAGGCAGGGGAGGGGAAATGGTCCCGTAGTGGTAGGAAGAGCGTTCAAAACAAAAAGATGTTGTGTCGTGGGACACCAGGTAGAAACGAAGATCGAACTTTCGAAAAAACTAATGTAGAAAAAAAAAACCACCCCCACACCCCAACGTGGTATTCCCAGGCGGTCACCGATCCAAGTACTAACCACGCCTAATGTTGCTTAACTTCGGTGATCGGACGAGAACTGGTGTATTCAACATGGTATGGAATTGGCATGTAACAACTTGAAATAATTGCCCGTCATCGTCTCTTGATGAAGCAAATTTATAAGACAGGTTTGTGAAGACCTGTTGGCTGTTTCAAATATCTGTCTAACAACTTACCAAAATTAATTTTCGAATATGGCTTATTCAAATTGGCTAATTAAAAAAAAACTTTTAACATTTTGTGCTTATTTCCCTCTTAAATTAAAATCATTGACGACGTAAAATGTCCAAACACTTACATACATTTATGCAGAGCTTCAGAAAAATCAATCCAGAAATGCGAAATATATAAGATCAAAAAAACCTGTACAACAAAAATTACAAATTGATAATTTATACTATCTCTCTATAGATTCTTTCAGTCAATAAAATAACAATAATAAATGCATAGTGTACCACTCCAGGCTACGTGGTGCGACAAAAAGCCAACATCACGTGGTATTCCCAGGCGGTCACCCATCTAAGTACTAACCACGCCCAATGTTGCTTAACTTCGGTGATCTGACGAGAACTGGTGTTGGTTGAGCAGGCGAGATAAATAAATTCGAAGTGAATGAGTGACAGAAATGAAATTTACACGCGGATGTCGACGAAAAAGAAATGGTAAAACGGGAATGGGCACACTACCTTGCTGCTTGCTGCGAGATGCTGAGGTGGAGGCTGCCGGGGACGTCCCTGACTTGGATCCCTGGTTCCTTTGCACGAAAACACTATTTATCCATGAAAAACACAATTATTGCGCAAGGTTTGTGCGATCGCGCGCGCGGCCATTGCAGAACTAATACAGAGCGTCTCCAGTCCCTTCTCGCTGCCTGTGAGTGGCGTTTTGGATGGCGCGTAATACAGCTGTCTCGCTCTTCTTTTATGCGAGGCAAGGTAGGTGCGAAATAGAAATGGAATAAAGGGAAGCGGGGTGGGAGTGTCAACAACTAATTAATTAAAAACAAATGGCGAGGCATGACGCGAGAGAAGATGGAGTCGATCTTCCTCTATTTCAAAGGCTGGTAAGTATTTTAACAGTGTAACCTTCAAAAAGTGCGTTGCAGTCAGTGCAAGCGGCTCCGAGGGATCACTAGACAAGGTTCTACTCGTACAAAGAGGACGCGTGTTCATTACGGCCTCGACTTGAGTTAGCACGGTGCTCAGCTCTTCAAACGTAAAGTGTTTGGAACGCAAAAAATTATGTACTTCGGAAAGGTTACGACGAGCTCCGATGTAATTCGTACCGTTGTCCGAATACATTAAAAATAACAATACACATAAAATCTTTTAAATGCAGCCATGAAGCATGGCGTGCTCAAATCACCAGCTAATTCTATATGAACGGCACGAGTCGTCATACAAACAAAAAGACGAACATAAGCTTTCGTGGAGCGTATACCACGACCACGAGAAACTGTTACCCTGAAGGGGCCAGCGTAATCGGTACCCGTGTGTACGAACGGTTTAGCAGCCTGAACAACACGACAAGGACGATAATCGGCCATTTCGGGCGCGATTATCTTCGGGCGAAATTTGAAACACGGAATACATCTATGAACTATCGAACGATTCAAATTGCGTGCGGAGAGAATTCAGTATTTCTAGCGCAAAATCGACATTAATAAATCTGGACCAGCGTGACTATTCACCCTATGATGATATTCAACTAAAAGATCAACGATATGATCCTTGCGCGGGAGAACTATAGGATGCATTTGATCGTACTCTAATGCGGACTGGCTCAAACGACCACCAGCTCGAATGAGGCCATCCTTCAAAAAAGGTTTCATATGTTGAAAAGCGCGACTACAAGGTTTATTTAATTCCAAGTTTCTAATTTCAGACGAAAAATAAAATCGCTGAAGTTTACGAAGCACGATTAACTCAGCCTTGTTTAAATTAAAGGCGGACATGCTCGCCACGAGGAAGAATTTTCAAAAATCGACAAATAAAAACAGTATAAACGTATAAAATCGAATACGATGAAACACGGCTAGCCAACTCTAAGATGGGCGATTTTTCGAGCTGTGCGGTAGTAACTAAAGAGGTTTTCTTTTCCTCTGGCGGCGTGGACACAGTAGCGGGGTTGAAAGGACTAACAGGCCATTCATCAGGTGGGGCTTGGAACCAGGAAGGGCCACGGAACCACAACGGATGATCCAAAATCTGTGCAGATGTTAACACATGAGACAAACAATCGGCAGGGTTCTCCGTACCTGAGACGTGATAAAAGTTTTGCGGCGCCAATTCCCACAGAATTTTTGCCACCCTATTCGCGACAAATGCATCCCAACGATGGGGCGAAGAATGTGTCCAACACAAAGCGACGGTCGAGTCCGAGAATGCGAAAATTCTATCTATATTGATGCGTTTAAATCGGCGATCTGATTCGCGAACACCAATTCAAAGAAGCATTTGTCTAATGTCGGCTGAAAGCGCGACAGCGAATAAGCTAAAGTTAACTATAACTTCGAACAAATTACCTTGGCGATTTTGACCAGTGTGCAAAATATCGTTTACCGAAACATTCGAAATAGTTTTGGCGCTGACGTCTAAAACAACGCGCAACTTGGTAGTTGGTTAATCCTCGCGGACAACTCCATGGTGCGGTATGGTATACGAAGGAGCGTGCTTCGTCTCTTCGGTTTCGGGAGGCGCGAGTGAAATGAAACCTTTATCAAAATATTCTACTATTACGCTATCGTAAGCCTCCTTCAACTTTAGAGATGTCTGCATTTTCCGTTCTAAACAAAAGAAGCGATTTTCTGCTGACTGAAACGAATCTCCAAGCGAATTAACATCACCCTTAAAGGGGAGTGCGACAACATAATGACCATCACTATCGCGAGTAGTCATGCGACTATTAAGACTCTTCACAAAGTTTATCATCCGGGCTGACAATAAGAGAGACGTTCACCTCTTCTATCAGCCTCTTCTGACAGCGGAGTCCAGCGGCTCGACGGCGCAACAATATGACACTGTCAAGTTACAAACAAAACAAGCGGGTATGAAACCAACAATAACAAACCCAAGAACCGTCTCTAAGGCGAGCGGCGCGGGGTGAGATGCGTGACCTTGAACCTTATGCCGCAACAGGAGGTGCGGGAAAATCGAAGCGCCAACTAACAAATCTATATCTCCTGGAACGGCGTAAGTATCGTCGGCCAAAGGCAAATCTTTAAAACTAGTCAATAATGAGGTATTGACTGCGACAGTCGGTAATAGTTCGGTAACCTTATCGACGACTAGCGAATCCATCGAAAAACTAACATTAAAATCAAAACGCGAGTGGAATTTAATCCCTACAGAACCCTGAACGGCTTTAGTGGAACCACCATACCTTTCACAACATTACGGGCGGGGCGGTTATTTATATGCAAACCAAGACGACTACAACAATTTTTACTAATAAAATTACTTTGAGAAGCACTATCTAAAAGTGCGCGAACACTATGCCCCCTACCATGCGAATCTTAAACAACAACTCGAGCGGTTGCCAGTAGTACCGTAGTAGGGCTTGTGTGCAAACTTGATAGCGAGCACAAAGCGACATCGTTCGGCTGGAGGCGCGCGGCAGTGGCGCCGCCGTCGCTAGGCGCGGACGGGGACGAATACACGCGAGAGCGCTCCCCGTCGCGACTCAACGGCGCGGGCGGCTGTGACGTCACAGCGGACGGACAGTTAGGCACTGAGTTCCCGCAGCTGGAATCGACGGACGAACTACCGGACATGACGTTATTGTTTTCGAAGTGTAATAATGAATGTTGTTTACCATTACACTTGCGACAAAAATTATTCGAATTACAGAATGAAACACGATGTTTCTTACCGAGACAATTAATACATAAATTACTAGAACGAACAAATTTGTAGCGATCGCCAGGAGTGAGTTTATTGAACTCCGAACATTTATAAAGTTGGTCATGGTGACCTTGACACAAAGAACAATTTTTCGAATGCAACACTTGCGATTGCGTCGTTGTGGGTTCAAAATTAACAAAAGAGTGCGTGGACTTTGGGGGCTTACTACTATTACTATTTTTCGCTACTATTTTTCGCTACTCCGTGGTTTAACGAAGTTCGTTGCAAAATTCGAATATGTTGACGAATGAAAGTTTCTAAATCGTCGAACTTAGGTATTTGATGGCCACGTCTATCCATTTCAAATAAGCGAACGGTTTCGGAATCTAATTTCTTTAAACCTATATACAAAAACAAAAAGTCACAGAGGTCATTGACCTTGACATTCTTTAGGGCGCGAACAGCTGATGCAAAAATATCTAAGGATTTTTCTAAGTCGTGTTCATTACACGATGAGCTATTTTTCAAATTAAATTTTATCCAAATAAGCGGTTGTTACTAAGCCTTTGCCTTCGTATTTCACCTTCAAAGTATTCAAAATCAAACTATAATTTTCGGCGCAAAGCGTTATACGGTAAACGGTTTTTGCTATCCCGGTTAGTTTACTAACTAAGTAATGTAATTTTTCGTGATCCGATAACGAATGATTATTATGGATCGTATTTTCGAAACTAGCGAAAAACAAAGGCCAATTTTTAATATCGCCATCAAATTCGGGTATTTGTATGGGCGGTAATTTAGGTCGGTCCCGTTTCAGCAAATCAAAACCGGCTAGGCCGGGTTTCGAATCGGTGACTACTACGGGCAAGGGCGCTTGGAATGACTTAGCGACACGTTTTAAGCGACAAATTAAATCTTCGACAGATGACATGGCGTCGTAACTTACTAAGAAATCGGGATTTAATTTTAATTCAAGCAAGCATTTCGAAAATGTAAGCGCAAAGTATCTACGGTTTCGATCGAGTATTAAAACAATTCTTTTATTGATTCATCTGCGATCCTCGGTGAATAATCACAAATAAATTGCATACGCTTAAAAAGGCTATCCTTCTTAGCGTCTAATAGTTTTAACTATAGATCCGGAATCTCTCGGAGGCATTGTTAAAACAAACAACTATAGCTACCTACAGTGCAAAACTAACGAACGATCAAGTGGTAGACAGCGAGACGCGAGGCGAACGAGCGTAGGTACTCGCGCGCGCAGGATTAGGTACCTGTCCGCGTGGTCTACCTATTACTATGCGGTGCCGTCGAAATTACCAACTATTTAGTACCTACCTATGCGAAAAACAGTAGGTAAGTATGCGTTTATTCCCTAATGGAATAAAACTATTATCTATGCGTTTATTCCCTATAGAATAAAAACTATTACCTAATCTATGCGTTTGTTCCGAATGGAGTAAAAACTATAACCTATACCTATGCGTTTATTCCCTATGGAATAAAAACTATTACCTAATCTATGCATTTATTCCGTGGTGGAATAAAAAACTATAACCTATACCTATGCGTTTATTCCCTATTGAATAAAAACTATTTCGTTTCTATTGGCAAACTACTAAAGCAAATTGATCAAAAATCCGGATCGTTAGGACCAGAAAATGGTTGAGCGGGCGAGACAAATAAATTCGAAGTGGACTGTATTTGCGGGGTAAGACAAAAATGACATTTACACGCGGTTCTCGACGAAAAAGAAATGGAAAAACGGGAATGGGCACACTACCTTGCCTTACCTCAGCATCTCGCAGGAAGCACCTGCGAGATGCTGAGGTGGAGGCTGCCGGGGACGTCCCTGACTTGGATCCCTGGTTCCATTGCACGAAAACAATATTTATCCATGGAAAACACAATTATTGCGTAAGGTTTGTGCGAATGCGTGCGCGGCCATTGCAGAACTAATACAAAGCGTCTCCAGTCCCTTCTAGCCGCCTGTGAGTGGCGTTTTAGATGGCGCGTAATACAGCTGTCTCTCTCTTCTTTTATGCGAGACAAGGTAGGTGCGAAAGAGAAATGGAATAAAGGGAAGCGGGGTGGGAGTGTCGACAACTAATTAATTAAAAACAAATGGAGATCGGCGATGCAACATAGAAATAATAACGCGGCAACTTTTAAATCGTATACCGGCGCAACCAGGTGTTTTCAACATGGTATGGACTTTGGCATGTAACTCCTTAAAATAATTGCTCCTCATCGTCTCTTGATGAAGCAAATTTATAAGACAGGGGTGGCAGAAGCATTATATATGCTCACTTTTCACCGTGTGGATTCCTGTCCCACGTAATAGGTGGTGAGCCCATTGCCGTGTTGAAATAGACAGACGCAGGTTGTGGCTACCTGCTGTAGAAATTTTCAAGCCACCCATAAGGCCTTCAACCAGGCTTAACGACTGCCATTTTACTGGCAACCGAGACCAACGGCTTAACGTGCCTTCCGAAGCACGGAAACGCTCGCAAATGTAAATGCCACAAAGTGGTCACCCATCCGAGGACCAGCCATAGTGAAAGTTGCGTAACTCAGTGATCGTTTACAGAACACTAAGACCGCGGGGCCACGAGCGCTTCACCAAAATTAATTTTCAAATATGGCTTATTCAAATTGGCTAATTAATGATGCTACAGCAAACTTTCAACATTTTGTGCCAATTTCCCTCTTAAATAAAAATCGTTGACAACATAACCTCAAACCTCGGAAAAATCAATCCAGAAATGCGACATATATAAGATCAAAAAAAAAACCTGTACTAAAAAATTACAAATTGATAATATCTCTCTCTAGATTCTTACGGTCAATAAAAAAACAATAATAAATGCATAGTGTACCACTCCAGGCTACGTGGTGCGACAAAAAGCCAACATCACGTGGTATTCCCAGGCGGTCACCCATCCAAGTACTAACCACGCCCAATGTTGATTAACTTCGGTGATCGGACGAGAACCGGTGTATTCAACATGGTATAGACGTTGGCATGGAAATCCTTGAAATAATTGCTCGTCATCGTCTCTCGTTGAAGCGAATTTATAAGATAGATTTGTGAAGAGTTGTTGGCTGTTTCAAAAATCTGTCTAACAACTTACCAAAATTAATTTTCAAATATGGTTTATTCAAATTGGCTAATAAATGATGCTACAGCAAACTTTTAACATTTTGTGCCAATTTCCCTCTTAATTAAAAATCGTTGACAACATAACCTCAAACCTCAGAAAAATCAATCCAGGAATGCGACATATGTGCTACAGAAATATGTAGTCATATTTGAAGTTGGTATTGAGAATAACTATCTTCACGCTGTATCCCTGACGGGGTAGTCAGAGAGGACAGATCGCCAGGCTTCGCGATCCATGCATACTTCTTTCGCTTCTTCGAGATTCATCAATCGCTTCATACACGCACGTCTGGGTATCCGAGTACTTTTGACCTTTCCGTTTTTGAGCAATCTGCTCACGTGGTCTTCATATGTAAGTCTCGGCCTACCCTGACTCCTTCTACCCTCTACTTTTGAACAATATATATTCTTCGTCAATCGTTCTTCACTCATTCGTTGGACGTGTAATCATATCAGTAATGCGCGGCTCGGGGTTTTGAATCCCATAGACTTGTCGTGTCGTGGGAAATGATTTTTATCTTTCATCGACAGTGCAAAATATCGATATCGTATTTATGTTCATACCCAACACAAACAATAAACATACCTACTTCGAATGAACTCTAGCTTTGAACCCGAGTAGGTTCACCAAAATATTGAAATCAATACGGCTTTGTCTGGTTTTTGCTCTGCAAAACGCTAAACTCAGCTCAGATAGTAAATTTATTTTGCAAATTAAGACCAAGCCTACTTGCAATATTCCATAAAATAATATAAAAAACAATGAGTATCATTTAAGTACAGAGACAACATTTTTAGAACATATTTGGTATCAATGTAGATTGCGAGATTGTCTTGAATGCTTCGTAAACATATTGTCAACCTACTCATGTACCAGGCGTAAAAATAACGTATATCTTCATTTTTACGCTTGAATGTATTGGTTGGTTGGCTCCGTACAGATATTTTAAAACATTGTCCTTTTTTGTTGCAATATTTGCCAGATATGTAAGTAGGTTCAGGATAATAAATATTTTTTTTATTTGTGCACAAGTGACTTTATGTTGTGCATAAGTGACTTTTATTAAAAATTGTTCCGATTATCGTATAGTTTATGACACGCTAGGATATTAATCGAATGACACCACTTGTTTCAAAATCGGTGAAACAGTTTAGGGCACATGAAGTTCCAATGAAAGGAACGGATACAAACAAAAAAAAACAATGCCCTTCCTCTGAGTCTAATTACGTAACAATTTTTACCAGCTAGAAAGTACAATGTACATACATTTTTAAATCATTTTCTTTTAATTTATTTGTGTGTACTTATGTAGCAGAAATAATTGGAACCAAATACTTTTTTAAGGTACGTTGACTAACATTTTGAAACATTTCAAACCTTCACCTACTGACCAATCGACAAGGCAACGACGCAAGAAAGACCTTACGGGGTCGGAGGGTATGACGGCATGGCGGCAGTCACTCCCAACAATGCCAAAAATTAAAGGCTTAACCATAGTTGTTTCTAGGAGCCAAAAACATTGAACCGAATGCTCCTCCAAATAATCCAGGTATGATTTGAACGCAACTGGGAATACACTAAGATGAAGGACAGACTAGGATTACATAATACTGTAGAAAGTGTTTGTCTCAGTGTTTACTTTTACCGTGCTTTACGGTACTCTAAAATAATATTACGAAACGCCCATTATCCACCCACTACAAAGATACAATAGGGTAAAATAGCTTATTAACAGAAGTCATAATTTTTGGTTTTACGGAACGTGGAAAGGCAGAACACTAGTGAGTTAAAGTAGTCAGCTGACTACTTTAACTTTTAAGAGAATATCGCTCAAAAATCTAACCGGTCAACAAAACCGTCATTAATATTCCACTTTTACTATCATCATTTTTCATATTTTACTGCTAAATTAACAAAAATAAAGAAAAACGGTAATAATCAGCATAGTGTTAATACCTAAAAAACCAAATCAAGTTTATCAAGTTCGTAAAGAAGGGTTTCGATTACTTTCGATGCAACCGTGAATACACTAAAATGAAGAATAATTTTATGAGATGACTAATTATTGGTTAATTCACCCTATTCTTTCTTTATGTGAGTGTATGATGTGGGCGTTTCCCAATATTATAACTATCGTCGTAGGGTACCGTAAAGCAATTTTCAGTAAACACTGACACTTTAAAAGTATCATGTAAGCCTAGTATTGTACTAATATGTTCCGTCGGTATCGTTTGCATTCTAGCATTTTTTTTTCGGTTGCAAATGAAACTTACTTTTTGGAGCTGCTTTTCCTTGGCTTTTTCGTTCGTTTCTGTGTGCTTTATTCAAACCTACGTAACCACGTAACAGGTGGTGAGCCCATTGCCGTGTTGAAATGGACAGATGCAGGTTGTGGCGACCTGCTGCTGAAATTTTTCAAGCCGCCCATAAGGCATTCAACTGGCTTAACGACTGCCATGTTACTGGCAACCGGGACCAACAGCTTAACGTGCCTTCCGAAGCACGGAAACGCTCGCAAATATAAATTCCACAAAGTGATCACCCATCCGAGGACCAGCCATAGTGAAAGTTGCTTAACGCAGTGATCGTTTACAGAACACTACGTCCGCGGGGCCACGAGCGCTTCTTTCGTTTTTAACCGTTTTTCTAACGTAGAGTATCGAGAGATATCCAGAAAAAAAAAAATGTTATTTTCACGTGATTTATATGTTTTTAAGCTTTAATTATGGTGTATTAATTAGTGGTGATTTATTTTGGATTTTTGGAATCAAATGTACCCAATTGACAACTGTGTATTTTTTTTTTAAAGCTTTTTAGCTGAGGTACATAGGCTTTGAATAATGGCAACACTGTCACTTCCAAATTTCATTTCTTCATAGTAACTTGTTGTGTTTGCTTGTAGTTAGTAGTTGCGATTATGGCGATTTTAAGTAATTGTGAACATTATGAAATGATGCGTTTTGTGGGTGCCGCTGATAGTATTTAGTCTGTATGGAGAAAGATATGTTTGACTTGGCGCGGTGTGGCGGTGGTTTCCGTCTCTGAAAAATTTTAGGTACATGGTAAATCAGTTTTAACTACCAAACAGGTTCATTTCATGGGGCGATTAAGCAGCAGGGTGAACACATCGAATCTTTACTGTAATGGAGTTTTGTTATGTGAAGTGAACATCGAGTTATTTGTGTAATTTAACGAATGAAATCTTGGACCTTGACTTGGTCACTTTCATTGAACTCGTAAAAAGGTTACATTGCAAAAATGAGTGTGTAGTATTTTACGTAGTGTGTGTGTGTAGTGACCATAATACGAGCTCTGCTTAGTTTGAAATGAGATGGCGTTGTATGTGAGTTGTCCTAACGATATTTATTTATTATTTATTTACGGTGGTATGAACATAGGGGAAAGTGACATCGATTGCGATGTCAAGTCACGCATTGCTGCCGCGTGGGCCAAATGCCGGGAGATGACCGGTGTCATTTGTGACCCTAAAATGCCGATCCGGTTGAAGGGACAGGTCTACAAAACCATTATTAGACCTGTCCTTTTACATGGCAGTAAGACGTGGCCGGTATTGGAGCGACACAAGCAGGAGCTGCGTGTCACGGAAATGAAGATGCTGCGGTGGATGTGTGGGGTCACGCGGATGGACCGCGTGAGAAACTCTCGCATCCGCGGCAGCCTTCACGTCCGTGACATTGCAGACAAGTTGCAAAAGTGTCGCCTTCGTTGGTATGGTCACGTCTTGCGGCAACCGCCGGGCTACGTAGGTAACAAATGTCTGGCCATGTCAGCCCCGCCGTGTCCCGGTAAGAGGGGAAGACCCAAGAAGTGCTGGCTTGACGTCGTAAGGGATGACATGCGTGCCAATGGTCTCACTACAGGGGATGCCGAAGACCGTGCGAAGTGGAGGAGAAAATGTAGGAAAGCGGACCCCGGGCGTCGCGAGACGCAACTGGGACAGACGCTCGGATGATGATGATGATGTGTGTGTAGTGAGTGTTTATGAAGGCTTCTGGATGACGCCGAAATATTTTGTCAATCGATATCAACACGTGAGTATTTTTACGCAAGATCCCGTTTTTGTTAATAGTTTAACAATGTGAGTTTTAATAAAATTATGTATTTTTGTCAGTGCATATTATCACTATCATTGTAGCATTTATTGTAGTTATGTGAACTGATAACACGCCTTAGCTGATATACCAGAATGCCAGGTGGCATAGAAACACCAGACCGCAAAAGCAAAGTTATGACGCCACTGTGTCTGAATTGTATCGAGTAGGTAAATTACCAGGCGTACATAACTCTCACAGCTGAGCGCGGGTCAATGAACGTAATTGAAATTAGGTGTTTAGTTAGTGTTGCGACGTAATTATTTTATTATACTATTGAAAAAAAAAGGATTTTCTTAAATTTGTATGAAATTACCGAGGCCGTGACTTTATTGACATTTCACAATCGTGGCGGGGCCTAAGCTCTACTTATCAGACATGTGTACCGACGGTCAAATATGACTACACATTTCTGTAGCACGTTGTATAAGATAAAAAAAAACCTGTACAAAAAAATTACAAATAGATAATTTATACTATAACTCTCTAGATCTTTCGGTCAATAAAAAAACATTAATAAATGCATAGTGTACCACTCCAGGCTACGTGGTGCGACAAAAAGCCAACATCACGTGGTATTCCCAGGCGGTCACCCATCCATACTAACCACGCCCAATGTTGCTTAACTTCTGTGATCGGACGAGAACCGGTGTATTCAACATGGTATGGACGTTGGCATGTAAATCCTTGAAATAATTACTCGTCATCGTCTCTCGTTGAAGCGAATTTATAAGATAGATTTGTGAAGAGTTGTTGGCTGTTTCAAAAATCTGCCTAACAACTTACCAAAATTAATTTTCAAATATGGCTTATTCAAATTGGCTAATTAATGATGCTACAGCAAACTTTTAACATTTTGTGCCAATTTCCCTCTTAAATAAAAATCGTTGAACCTCAAACCTCAGAAATATCAATCCAGAAATGCGACATATATAAGATCAAAAAAAAACCTGTAAAAAAAAATTACAATTTGATAATTTATACTATCTCTCTCTAGATTCTTTCGGTCAATAAAAAAACAATAATACATGCATAGTGTACCACTCCAGGCTACGTGGTGCGACAAAAAGCCAACATCACGTGGTATTCCCAGGCGGTCACCCATCCAAGTACTAACCTCGCCCAATGTTGCTTATCTTCGGTGATCGGACGAGAACCGGTGTATTCAACATGGTATGGACGTTGGCATGTAACTCCTTAAAATAATTGCTCGTGATTGTCTCTGGATGAAGCGAATTTATAAGACAGGTTTGTGAAGAGTTGTTGGCTGTTTCAAAAATCTGTCTAACAACTTACCAAAATAAATTTTCAAATATGGCTTATTCAATTGGCTAATAAATGATGCTACAGCAAACATTTAACATTTTGTGCCAATTTCCCTCTTAAATAAAAATCGTTGACAACATAACCTCAAATCTCAGAAAAATCAATCCAGACATGCGACACATATAAGATCAAAAAAAACCTGTACAAAAAAATTACAAATAGATAATTTATACTATAACTCTCTAGATCTTTCGGTCAATAAAAAAACATTAATAAATGCATAGTGTACCACTCCAGGCTACGTGGTGCGACAAAAAGCCAACATCACGTGGTATTCCCAGGCGGTCACCCATCCAAGTACTAACCACGCCCAATGTTGCTTAACTTCGGTGATCGGACGAGAACCTGTGTATTCAACATGGTATGGACGTTGCCATGTAATTCCTTGAAATAATTGCTAGTCATCGTCTCTCGTTGAAGCGAATTAATAAGATAGATTTGTGAAGAGTTCTTGGCTGTTTCAAAAATCTGTCTAACAACTTACCAAAATTAATTTTCAAATATGGCTTATTCAAATTGGCTAATTAATGATGCTACAGCAAACTTTTAACATATTGTGCCAATTTCCCTCTTAAATAAAAATCGTTGAACCTCAAACCTCAGAAAAATCAATCCAGAAATGCGACACATATAAGATCAAAAAAAGCCTGTACTAAAAAATTACAAATAGATAATTTATACTATAACTCTCTAGATCTTTCGGTCAATAAAAAAACATTAATAAATGCATAGTGTACCATTCCAGGCTACGTGGTGTGACAAAAAGCCAACATCACGTGGTATTCCCAGGCGGTCACCCATCCAAGTACTAACCACGCCCAATGTTGCTTAACTTCGGTGATCGGACGAGAACCGGTGTATTCAACATGGTATGGACGTTGCCATGTAATTCCTTGAAATAATTGCTAGTCATCGTCTCTCGTTGAAGCGAATTAATAAGATAGATTTGTGAAGAGTTCTTGGCTGTTTCAAAAATCTGTCTAACAACTTACCAAAATTAATTTTCAAATATGGCTTATTCAAATTGGCTAATTAATGATGCTACAGCAAACTTTTAACATATTGTGCCAATTTCCCTCTTAAATAAAAATCGTTGAACCTCAAACCTCAGAAAAATCAATCCAGAAATGCGACACATATAAGATCAAAAAAAGCCTGTACTAAAAAATTACAAATAGATAATTTATACTATAACTCTCTAGATCTTTCGGTCAATAAAAAAACATTAATAAATGCATAGTGTACCATTCCAGGCTACGTGGTGTGACAAAAAGCCAACATCACGTGGTATTCCCAGGCGGTCACCCATCCAAGTACTAACCACGCCCAATGTTGCTTAACTTCGGTGATCGGACGAGAACCGGTGTATTCAACATGGTATGGACGTTGCCATGTAAAACCTTGAAATAATTGCTAGTCATCGTCTCTCGTTGAAGCGAATTAATAAGATAGATTTGTGAAGAGTTGTTGGCTGTTTCAAAAATCTGTCTAACAACTTACCAAAATTAATTTTCAAATATGGCTTATTCAAATTGGCTAATTAATGATGCTACAGCAAACTTTTAACATTTTGTGTCAATTTCCCTCTTAAATAAAAATCGTTGACAACATAACCTCAAACCTCAGAAAAATCAATCCAGAAATGCGACACATATAAGATCAATAAAAACCTGTACAAAAAAATTACAAATAGATAATTTATACTATAACTCTCTAGATCTTTCGGTCAATAAAAAAACATTAATAAATGCATAGTGTACCACTCCAGGCTACGTGGTGCGACAAAAAGCCAACATCACGTGGTATTCCCAGGCGGTCACCCATCCAAGTACTAACCACGCCCAATGTTGCTTAACTTCGGTGATCGGACGAGAACCGGTGTATTTAACATGGTATGGACGTTGGCATGTAACTCCTTAAAATAATTGCTCGTGATCGTCTCTGGATGAAGCGAATTTATAAGACAGGTTTGTGAAGAGTTGTTGGCTGTTTCAAAAATCTGTCTAACAACTTACCAAAATAAATTTTCAAATATGGCTTATTCAATTGGCTAATAAATGATGCTACAGCAAACTTTTAACATTTTGTGCCAATTTCCCTCTTAAATAAAAATCGTTGACAACATAACCTCAAATCTCAGAAAAATCAATCCAGAAATGCGACACATATAAGATCAAAAAAAACCTGTACAAAAAAATTACAAATAGATAATTTATACTATAACTCTTCGATCTTTCGGGCAATAAAAAAACATTAATAAATGCATAGTGTACCACTCCAGGCTACGTGGTGCGACAAAAAGCCAACATCACGTGGTATTACCAGGCGGTCACCCATCCAAGTACTAACCTCGCCCAATGTTGCTTAACTTCGGTGATCGGACGAGAACCGGTGTATTCAACATGGTATGGACGTTGCCATGTAATTCCTTGAAATAATTGCTAGTCATCGTCTCTCGTTGAAGCGAATTAATAAGATAGATTTGTGAAGAGTTGTTGGCTGTTTCAAAAATCTGTCTAACAACTTACCAAAATTAATTTTCAAATATGGCTTATTCAAATTGGCTAATTAATGATGCTACAGCAAACTTTTAACATTTTGTGTCAATTTCCCTCTTAAATAAAAATCGTTGACAACATAACCTCAAACCTCAGAAAAATCAATCCAGAAATGCGACACATATAAGATCAATAAAAACCTGTACAAAAAAATTACAAATAGATAATTTATACTATAACTCTCTAGATCTTTCGGTCAATAAAAAAACATTAATAAATGCATAGTGTACCACTCCAGGCTACGTGGTGCGACAAAAAGCCAACATCACGTGGTATTCCCAGGCGGTCACCCATCCAAGTACTAACCACGCCCAATGTTGCTTAACTTCGGTGATCGGACGAGAACCGGTGTATTCAACATGGTATGGACGTTGGCATGTAACTCCTTAAAATAATTGCTCGTGATCGTCTCTGGATGAAGCGAATTTATAAGACAGGTTTGTGAAGAGTTGTTGGCTGTTTCAAAAATCTGTCTAACAACTTACCAAAATAAATTTTCAAATATGGCTTATTCAATTGGCTAATAAATGATGCTACAGCAAACTTTTAACATTTTGTGCCAATTTCCCTCTTAAATAAAAATCGTTGACAACATAACCTCAAATCTCAGAAAAATCAATCCAGAAATGCGACACATATAAGATCAAAAAAAACCTGTACAAAAAATTTCCAAATAGATAATTTATACTATAACTCTTCGATCTTTCGGGCAATAAAAAAACATTAATAAATGCATAGTGTACCACTCCAGGCTACGTGGTGCGACAAAAAGCCAACATCACGTGGTATTCCCAGGCGGTCACCCATCCAAGTACTAACCTCGCCCAATGTTGCTTAACTTCGGTGATCGGACGAGAACCGGTGTATTCAACATGGTATGGACGTTGCCATGTAATTCCTTGAAATAATTGCTAGTCATCGTCTCTCGTTGAAGCGAATTAATAAGATAGATTTGTGAAGAGTTGTTGGCTGTTTCAAAAATCTGTCTAACAACTTACCAAAATTAATTTTCAAATATGGCTTATTCAAATTGGCTAATTAATGATGCTACAGCAAACTTTTAACATTTTGTGTCAATTTCCCTCTTAAATAAAAATCGTTGACAACATAACCTCAAACCTCAGAAAAATCAATCCAGAAATGCGACACATATAAGATCAATAAAAACCTGTACAAAAAAATTACAAATAGATAATTTATACTATAACTCTCTAGATCTTTCGGTCAATAAAAAAACATTAATAAATGCATAGTGTACCACTCCAGGCTACGTGGTGCGACAAAAAGCCAACATCACGTGGTATTCCCAGGCGGTCACCCATCCAAGTACTAACCACGCCCAATGTTGCTTAACTTCGGTGATAGGACGAGAACCGGTGTATTCAACATGGTATGGACGTTGGCATGTAAATTCTTGAAATAATTGCTCGTCATCGTCTCTTGATGAAGCAAATGAAATAAGACAGGTTTGTGAAGAGTTGTTGGCTGTTTCAAAAATCTGTCTAACAACTTACCAAAATAAATTTTCAAATATGGCTTATTCAATTGGGTAATAAATGATGCTACAGCAAACTTTTAACATTTTGTGCCAATTTCCCTCTTAAATAAAAATCGTTGAACCTCAAACCTCAGAAAAATCAATCCAGAAATGCGACATATATAAGATCAAAAAAAAGCCTGTACAAAAAAATTACAAACTGATAATTTATACTATCTCTCTCTAGATTCTTTCGGTCAGTAAAAAAACATTAATAAATGCATAGTGTACCACTCCAGGCTACGTGGTGCGACAAAAAGCCAACATCACGTGGTATTCCCAGGCGGTCGCCCATCCAAGTACTAACCTCGCCCAATGTTGCTTAACTTCGGTGATCGGACGAGAACCGGTGTATTCAACATGGTATGGACGTTACCATGTAATTCCTTGAAATAATTGCTCGTCATCGTCCCTTGATGTAGCGAATTTATAAGACAGGTTTGTGAAGAGTTGTTGGCTGTTTCAAAAATCTGTCTAACAACTTACCAAAATAAATTTTCAAATATGGTTTATTCAATTGGCTAATAAATGATGCTACAGCAAACTTTTAACATTTTGTGCCAATTTCCCTCTTAAATAAAAATCGTTGAACCTCAAGCCTCAGAAAAATCAATCCAGAAATGCGACATATATAAGATCAAAAAAAAACCTGTACAAAAAAATTACAAGTTGAAAATTTATACTATCTCTCTCTAGATTCTTTCGGTCAATAAAAAAACAATAATAAATGCATAGTGTACCACTCCAGGCTACGTGGTGCGACAAAAAGCCAACATCACGTGGTATTCCCAGGCGGTCACCCATCCAAGTACTAACCACGCCCAATGTTGCTTAACTTCGGTGATCGGACGAGAACCGGTGTATTCAACATGGTATGGACGTTGCCATGTAATTCCTTGAAATAATTGCTAGTCATCGTCTCTCGTTGAAGCGAATTAATAAGATAGATTTGTGAAGAGTTGTTGGCTGTTTCAAAAATCTGTCTAACAACTTACCAAAATTAATTTTCAAATATGGCTTATTCAAATTGGCTAATTAATGATGCTACAGCAAACTTTTAACATATTGTGCCAATTTCCCTCTTAAATAAAAATCGTTGAACCTCAAACCTCAGAAAAATCAATCCAGAAATGCGACATATATAAGATCAAAAAAAAGCCTGTACAAAAAAATTACAAATTGATAATTTATACTATAACTCTCTAGACCTCTAGGTCAATAAAAAAACATTAATAAATGCATAGTGTACCACTCCAGGCTACGTGGTGCGACAAAAAGCCAACATCACGTGGTATTCCCAGGCGGTCACCCATCCAAGTACTAACCACGCCCAATGTTGCTTAAGTTCGGTGATCGGACGAGAACCGGTGTATTCAACATGGTATGGACGTTGCCATGTAATTCCTTAAAATAATTGCTCGTCATCGTCTCTTGATGTAGCGAATTTATAAGACAGGTTTGTGAAGAGTTGTTGGCTGTTTCAAAAATCTGTCCAACAACTTACCAAAATAAATTTTCAAATATGGTTTATTCAATTGGCTAATAAATGATGCTACAGCAAACTTTTAACATTTTGTGCCAATTTCCCTCTTAAATAAAAATCGTTGACAACATAACCTCAAACCTCAGAAAAATCAATCCAGAAATGCGAAACATATAAGATCAAAAAAAGCCTGTACTAAAAAATTACAAATAGATAATTTATACTGTAACTCTCTAGATCTTTCGGTCAATAAAAAAACATTAATAAATGCATAGTGTACCACTCCAGGCTACGTGGTGCGACAAAAAGCCAACATCACGTGGTATTCCCAGGCGGTCACCCATCCAAGTACTAACCACGCCCAATGTTGCTTAACTTCGGTGATCGGACGAGAACCGGTGTATTCAACATGGTATGGACGTTGCCATGTAATTCCTTGAAATAATTGCTAGTCATCGTCTCTCATTGAAGCGAATTAATAAGATAGATTTGTGAAGAGTTGTTGGCTGTTTCAAAAATCTGTCTAACAACTTACCAAAATTAATTTTCAAATATGGCTTATTCAAATTGGCTAATTAATGATGCTACAGCAAACTTTTAACATATTGTGCCAATTTCCCTCTTAAATAAAAATCGTTGACAACATAACCTCAAACCTCAGAAAAATCAATCCAGAAATGCGACACATATAAGATCAATAAAAACCTGTACAAAAAAATTACAAATAGATAATTTATACTATAACTCTCTAGACCTTTCGGTCAATAAAAAAACATTAATAAATGCATAGTGTACCACTCCAGGCTACGTGGTGCGACAAAAAGCCAACATCACGTGGTATTCCCAGGCGGTCACCCATCCTAGCACTAACCACGCCCAATGTTGCTTAACTTCGGTGATCGGACGAGAACCGGTGTATTCAAAATGGTATGGACGTTGGCATTTAATCCTTGAAATAATTGCTCGTCATCGTCTCTCGTTGAAGCGAATTTATAAGACAGGTTTGTGAAGAGTTGTTGGCTGTTTCAAAAATCTGTCTAACAACTTACCAAAATAAATTTTCAAATATGGTTTATTCAATTGGCTAATAAATGATGCTACAGCAAACTTTTAACATTTTGTGCCAATTTCCCTCTTAAATAAAAATCGTTGAACCTCAAACCTCAGAAAAATCAATCCAGAAATGCGAAATATATAAGATCAAAAAAAAAACCTGTACAAAAAAATTACAAATTGATACTTATAAATTCGCTTCATCAACATGGTATGGACGTTGGCATGTAATTTTTTAAAATAATTGCTCGTCATCGTCTCTTGATGAAGCGAATTTATAAGACAGGTTTGTGAAGAGTTGTTGGCTGTTTCCAAATTCTGTCTAACAACTTACCAAAATAAATTTTCAAATATGGTTTATTCAATTGGCTAATAAATGATGCTACAGCAAACTTTTAACATTTTGTGCCAATTTCCCTCTTAAATAAAAATCGTTGAACCTCAAACCTCAGAAAAATCAATCCAGAAATGCGACATATATAAGATCAAAAAAAAGCCTGTACAAAAAAATTACAAATTGATAATTTATACTATCTCTCTCTAGATTCTTTCGGTCAGTAAAAAAACATTAATAAATGCATAGTGTACCACTCCAGGCTACGTGGTGCGACAAAAAGCCAACATCACGTGGTATTCCCAGGCGGTCACCCATCCAAGTACTAACCACGCCCAATGTTGCTTAACTTCGGTGATCGGACGAGAACCGGTGTATTCAACATGGTATGGACGTTGCCATGTAATTCCTTAAAATAATTGCTCGTCATCGTCTCTTGATGTAGCCAATTTATAAGACAGGTTTGTGAAGAGTTGTTGGCTGTTTCAAAAATCTGTCTAACAACTTACCAAAATAAATTTTCAAATATGGTTTATTCAATTGGCTAATAAATGATGCTACAGCAAACTTTTAACATTTTGTGCCAATTTCCCTCTTAAATAAAAATCGTTGACAACATAACCTCAAACCTCAGAAAAATCAATCCAGAAATGCGACACATATAAGATCAAAAAAAGCCTGTACTAAAAAATTACAAATAGATAATTTATACTATAACTCTCTAGATCTTTCGGTCAATAAAAAAACATTAATAAATGCATAGTGTACCACTCCAGGCTACGTGGTGCGACAAAAAGCCAACATCACGTGGTATTCCCAGGCGGTCACCCATCCAAGTACTAACCACGCCCAATGTTGCTTAACTTCGGTGATCGGACGAGAACCGGTGTATTCAACATGGTATGGACGTTGCCATGTAATTCCTTGAAATAATTGCTAGTCATCGTCTCTCGTTGAAGCGAATTAATAAGATAGATTTGTGAAGAGTTGTTGGCTGTTTCAAAAATCTGTCTAACAACTTACCAAAATTAATTTTCAAATATGGCTTATTCAAATTGGCTAATTAATGATGCTACAGCAAACTTTTAACATATTGTGCCAATTTCCCTCTTAAATAAAAATCGTTGAACCTCATACCTCAGAAAAATCAATCCAGAAATGCGACATATATAAGATCAAAAAAAAGCCTGTACAAAAAAATTACAAATTGATAATTTATACTATAACTCTCTAGACCTCTAGGTCAATAAAAAAACATTAATAAATGCATAGTGTACCACTCCAGGCTACGTGGTGCGACAAAAAGCCAACATCACGTGGTATTCCCAGCCGGTCACCCATCCAAGCACTAACCACGCCCAATGTTGCTTAACTTCGGTGATCGGACGAGAACCGGTGTATTCAAAATGGTATGGACGTTGGCATTTAATCCTTGAAATAATTGCTCGTCATCGTCTCTCGTTGAAGCGAATTTATAAGACAGGTTTGTGAAGAGTTGTTGGCTGTTTCAAAAATCTGTCTAACAACTTACCAAAATAAATTTTCAAATATGGCTTATTCAAATTGGCTAATTAATGATGCTACAGCAAACTTTTAACATATTGTGCCAATTTCCCTCTTAAATAAAAATCGTTGAACCTCAAACCTCAGAAAAATCAATCCAGAAATGCGACATATATAAGATCAAAAAAAAGCCTGTACAAAAAAATTACAAATTGATAATTTATACTATCTCTCTCTAGATTCTTTCGGTCAGTAAAAAAACATTAATAAATGCATAGTGTACCACTCCAGGCTACGTGGTGCGACAAAAAGCCAACATCACGTGGTATTCCCAGGCGGTCACCCATCCAAGTACTAACCACGCCCAATGTTGCTTAAGTTCGGTGATCGGACGAGAACCGGTGTATTCAACATGGTATGGACGTTGCCATGTAATTCCTTAAAATAATTGTTCGTCATCGTCTCTTGATGTAGCGAATTTATAAGACAGGTTTGTGAAGAGTTGTTGGCTGTTTCAAAAATCTGTCCAACAACTTACCAAAATAAATTTTCAAATATGGTTTATTCAATTGGCTAATAAATGATGCTACAGCAAACTTTTAACATTTTGTGCCAATTTCCCTCTTAAATAAAAATCGTTGACAACATAACCTCAAACCTCAGAAAAATCAATCCAGAAATGCGACACATATAAGATCAAAAAAAGCCTGTACTAAAAAATTACAAATAGATAATTTATACTATAACTCTCTAGATCTTTCGGTCAATAAAAAAACATTAATAAATGCATAGTGTACCACTCCGGGCTACGTGGTGCGACAAAAAGCCAACATCACGTGGTATTCCCAGGCGGTCACCCATCCAAGTACTAACCACGCCCAATGTTGCTTAACTTCGGTGATCGGACGAAAACCGGTGTATTCAACATGGTATGGACGTTGCCATGTAAAACCTTGAAATAATTGCTAGTCATCGTCTCTCGTTGAAGCGAATTAATAAGATAGATTTGTGAAGAGTTGTTGGCTGTTTCAAAAATCTGCCTAACAACTTACCAAAATTAATTTTCAAATATGGCTTATTCAAATTGGCTAATTAATGATGCTACAGCAAACTTTTAACATTTTGTGCCAATTTCCCTCTTAAATAAAAATCGTTGACAACATAACCTCAAATTTCAGAAAAATCAATCCAGAAATGCGACACATATAAGATCAAAAAAAAACCTGTACAAAAAAATTACAAATAGATAATTTATACTATAACTCTCTAGATCTTTCGGTCAATAAAAAAACATTAATAAATGCATAGTGTACCACTCCAGGCTACGTGGTGCGACAAAAAGCCAACATCACGTGGTATTCCCAGGCGGTCACCCATCCAAGTACTAACCACGCCCAATGTTGCTTAACTTCGGTGATCGGACGAGAACCGGTGTATTCAACATGGTATGGACGTTGCCATGTAAAACCTTGAAATAATTGCTAGTCATCGTCTCTCGTTGAAGCGAATTAATAAGATAGATTTGTGAAGAGTTGTTGGCTGTTTCAAAAATCTGTCTAACAACTTACCAAAATTAATTTTCAAATATGGCTTATTCAAATTGGCTAACTAATGATGCTACAGCAAACTTTTAACATTTTGTGCCAATTTCCCTCTTAAATAAAAATCGTTGAACCTCAAACCTCAGAAAAATCAATCCAGAAATGCGACACATATAAGATCAAAAAAAGCCTGTACTAAAAAATTACAAATAGATAATTTATACTATAACTCTCTAGATCTTTCGGTCAATAAAAAAACATTAATAATTGCATAGTGTACCACTCCAGGCTACGTGGTGCGACAAAAAGCCAAAATCACGTGGTATTCCCAGGCGGTCACCCATCCTAGCACTAATCACGCCCAATGTTGCTTAACTTCGGTGATCGGACGAGAACCGGTGTATTCAAAATGGTATGGACGTTGGCATTTAATCCTTGAAATAATTGCTCGTCATCGTCTCTCGTTGAAGCGAATTTATAAGACAGGTTTGTGAAAAGTTGTTGGCTGTTTCAAAAATCTGTCTAACAACTTACCAAAATAAATTTTCAAATATGGTTTATTCAATTGGCTAATAAATTATGCTACAGCAAACTTTTAACATTTTGTGCCAATTTCCCTCTTAAATAAAAATCGTTGAACCTCAAACCTCAGAAAAATCAATCCAGAAATGCGAAATATATAAGATCAAAAAAAAAACCTGTACAAAAAAATTACAAATTGATACTTATAAATTCGCTTCATCAACATGGTATGGACGTTGGCATGTAATTTTTTAAAATAATTGCTCGTCATCGTCTCTTGATGAAGCGAATTTATAAGACAGGTTTGTGAAGAGTTGTTGGCTGTTTCCAAATTCTGTCTAACAACTTACCAAAATAAATTTTCAAATATGGTTTATTCAATTGGCTAATAAATGATGCTACAGCAAACTTTTAACATTTTGTGCCAATTTCCCTCTTAAATAAAAATCGTTGAACCTCAAACCTCAGAAAAATCAATCCAGAAATGCGACATATATAAGATCAAAAAAAAGCCTGTACAAAAAAATTACAAATTGATAATTTATACTATCTCTCTCTAGATTCTTTCGGTCAGTAAAAAAACATTAATAAATGCATAGTGTACCACTCCAGGCTACGTGGTGCGACAAAAAGCCAACATCACGTGGTATTCCCAGGCGGTCACCCATCCAAGTACTAACCACGCCCAATGTTGCTTAACTTCGGTGATCGGACGAGAACCGGTGTATTCAACATGGTATGGACGTTGCCATGTAATTCCTTAAAATAATTGCTCGTCATCGTCTCTTGATGTAGCGAATTTATAAAACAGGTTTGTGAAGAGTTGTTGGCTGTTTCAAAAATCTGTCTAACAACTTACCAAAATAAATTTTCAAATATGGTTTATTCAATTGGCTAATAAATGATGCTACAGCAAACTTTTAACATTTTGTGCCAATTTCCCTCTTAAATAAAAATCGTTGACAACATAACCTCAAACCTCAGGAAAATCAATCCAGAAATGCGACACATATAAGATCAATAAAAACCTGTACAAAAAAATTACAAATAGATAATTTATACTATAACTCTCTAGACCTTTCGGTCAATAAAAAAACATTAATAAATGCATAGTGTACCACTCCAGGCTACGTGGTGCGACAAAAAGCCAACATCACGTGGTATTCCCAGGCGGTCACCCATCCTAGCACTAACCACGCCCAATGTTGCTTAACTTCGGTGATCGGACGAGAACCGGTGTATTCAAAATGGTATGGACATTGGCATTTAATCCTTGAAATAATTGCTCGTCATCGTCTCTCGTTGAAGCGAATTTATAAGACAGGTTTGTGAAGAGTTGTTGGCTGTTTCAAAAATCTGTCTAACAACTTACCAAAATAAATTTTCAAATATGGCTTATTCAAATTGGCTAATTAATGATGCTACAGCAAACTTTTAACATATTGTGCCAATTTCCCTCTTAAATAAAAATCGTTGAACCTCAAACCTCAGAAAAATCAATCCAGAAATGCGACATATATAAGATCAAAAAAAAGCCTGTACAAAAAATTACAAATTGATAATTTATACTATCTCTCTCTAGATTCTTTCGGTCAATAAAAAAACAATAATAAATGCATAGTGTACCACTCCAGGCTACGTGGTGCGACAAAAAGCCAACATCACGTGGTATTCCCAGGCGGTCACCCATCCAAGTACTAACCACGCCCAATGTTGCTTAACTTCGGTGATCGGACGAGAACCGGTGTATTCAACATGGTATGGACGTTGGCATGTAATTTTTTAAAATAATTGCTCGTCATCGTCTCTTGATGAAGCGAATTTATAAGACAGGTTTGTGAAGAGTTGTTGGCTGTTTCAAAAATCTGTCTAACAACTTACCAAAATAAATTTTCAAATATGGTTTATTCAATTGGCTAATAAATGATGCTACAGCAAACTTTTAACATTTTTGCCAATTTCCCTCTTAAATAAAAATCGTTGAACCTCAAACCTCAGAAAAATCAATCCAGAAATGCGACATATATAAGATCAAAAAAAAGCCTGTACAAAAAATTACAAATTGATAATTTATACTATCTCTCTCTAGATTCTTTCGGTCAATAAAAAAACAATAATAAATGCATAGTGTACCACTCCAGGCTACGTGGTGCGACAAAAAGCCAACATCACGTGGTATTCCCAGGCGGTCACCCATCCAAGTACTAACCACGCCCAATGTTGCTTAACTTCGGTGATCGGACGAGAACCGGTGTATTCAACATGGTATGGACGTTGGCATGTAATTTTTTAAAATAATTGCTCGTCCACGTCTCTTGATGAAGCGAATTTATAAGACAGGTTTGTGAAGAGTTGTTGGCTGTTTCAAAAATCTGTCTAACAACTTACCAAAATAAATTTTCAAATATGGTTTATTCAATTGGCTAATAAATGATGCTACAGCAAACTTTTAACATTTTGTGCCAATTTCCCTCTTAAATAAAAATCGTTGAACCTCAAACCTCAGAAAAATCAATCCAGAAATGCGAAATATATAAGATCAAAAAAAGAACCTGTACAAAAAAATTACAAATTGATACTTATAAATTCGCTTCATCAACATGGTATGGACGTTGGCATGTAATTTTTTAAAATAATTGCTCGTCATCGTCTCTTGATGAAGCGAATTTATAAGACAGGTTTGTGAAGAGTTGTTGGCTGTTTCCAAATTCTGTCTTACAACTTACCAAAATAAATTTTCAAATATGGTTTATTCAATTGGCTAATAAATGATGCTACAGCAAACTTTTAACATTTTGTGCCAATTTCCCTCTTAAATAAAAATCGTTGAACCTCAAACCTCAGAAAAATCAATCCAGAAATGCGACATATATAAGATCAAAAAAAAGCCTGTACAAAAAAATTACAAATTGATAATTTATACTATATCTCTCTAGATTCTTTCGGTCAGTAAAAAAAACATTAATAAATGCATAGTGTACCACTCCAGGCTACGTGGTGCGACAAAAAGCCAACATCACGTGGTATTCCCAGGCGGTCACCCATCCAAGTACTAACCACCCCCAATGTTGCTTAACTTCGGTGATCGGACGAGAACCGGTGTATTCAACATGGTATGGACGTTGCCATGTAATTCCTTGAAATAATTGCTCGTCATCGTCTCTTGATGTAGCGAATTTATAAGACAGGTTTGTGAAGAGTTGTTGGCTGTTTCAAAAATCTGTCTAACAACTTACCAAAATAAATTTTCAAATATGGTTTATTCAATTGGCTAATAAATGATGCTACAGCAAACTTTTAACATTTTGTGCCAATTTCCCTCTTAAATAAAAATCGTTGAACCTCAAACCTCAGAAAAATCAATCCAGAAATGCGACATATATAAGATCAAAAAAAAGCCTGTACAAAAAAATTACAAATTGATAATTTATACTATCTCTCTCTAGATTCTTTCGGTCAGTAAAAAAACATTAATAAATGCATAGTGTACCACTCCAGGCTACGTGGTGCGACAAAAAGCCAACATCACGTGGTATTCCCAGGCGGTCACCCATCCAAGTACTAACCACGCCCAATGTTGCTTAACTTCGGTGATCGGACGAGAACCGGTGTATTCAACATGGTATGGACGTTGGCATGTAATTTTTTAAAATAATTGCTCGTCATCGTCTCTTGATGAAGCGAATTTATAAGACAGGTTTGTGAAGAGTTGTTGGCTGTTTCAAAATTCTGTCTAACAACTTACCAAAATAAATTTTCAAATATGGTTTATTCAATTGGCTAATAAATGATGCTACAGCAAACTTTTAACATTTTGTGCCAATTTCCCTCTTAAATAAAAATCGTTGAACCTCAAACCTCAGAAAAATCAATCCAGAAATGCGACATATATAAGATCAAAAAAAAGCCTGTACAAAAAAATTACAAATTGATAATTTATACTATCTCTCTCTAGATTCTTTCGGTCAGTAAAAAAAACATTAATAAATGCATAGTGTACCACTCCAGGCTACGTGGTGCGACAAAAAGCCAACATCACGTGGTATTCCCAGGCGGTCACCCATCCAAGTACTAACCACGCCCAATGTTGCTTAACTTCGGTGATCGGACGAGAACCGGTGTATTCAACATGGTATGGACGTTGCCATGTAATTCCTTGAAATAATTGCTCGTCATCGTCTCTTGATGTAGCGAATTTATAAGACAGGTTTGTGAAGAGTTGTTGGCTGTTTCAAAAATCTGTCTAACAACTTACCAAAATAAATTTTCAAATATGGTTTATTCAATTGGCTAATAAATGATGCTACAGCAAACTTTTAACATTTTGTGCCAATTTCCCTCTTAAATAAAAATCGGTGACAACATAACCTCAAACCTCAGTAAAAACCATCCAGAAATGCGACACATATAAGATCAAAAAAAACCTGTACAAAAAAATTACAAATAGATAATTTATACTATAACTCTCTAGATCTATCGGTCAATAAAAAAACATTAATAAATGCATAGTGTACCACTCCAGGCTACGTGGTGCGACAAAAAGCCAACATCACGTGGTATTCCCAGGCGGTCACCCATCCAAGTACTAAAACCAAGCCCAATGTTGCTTAACTTCGGTGATCGGACGAGAACCGGTGTATTCAACATGGTATGGACGTTGCCATGTAATTCCTTGAAATAATTGCTCGTCATCGTCTCTTGATGTAGCGAATTTATAAGACAGGTTTGTGAAGAGTTGTTGGCTGTTTCAAAAATCTGTCTAACAACTTACCAAAATAAATTTTCAAATATGGTTTATTCAATTGGCTAATAAATGATGCTACAGCAAACTTTTAACATTTTGTGCCAATTTCCCTCTTAAATAAACATCGTTGAACCTCAAACCTCAGAAAAATCAATCCAGAAATGCGACATATATAAGATCAAAAAAAGCCTGTACAAAAAAATTACAAATTGATAATTTATACTATCTCTCTCTAGATTCTTTCGGTCAGTAAAAAAAACATTAATAAATGCATAGTGTACCACTCCAGGCTACGTGGTGCGACAAAAAGCCAACATCACGTGGTATTCCCAGGCGGTCACCCATCCAAGTACTAAACCACGCCCAATGTTGCTTAACTTCGGTGATCGGACGAGAACCGGTGTATTCAACATGGTATGGACGTTGGCATGTAATTTTTTAAAATAATTGCTCGTCATCGTCTCTTGATGAAGCGAATTTATAAGACAGGTTTGTGAAGAGTTGTTGGCTGTTTCCAAATTCTGTCTAACAACTTACCAAAATAAATTTTCAAATATGGTTTATTCAATTGGCTAATAAATGATGCTACAGCAAACTTTTAACATTTTGTGCCAATTTCCCTCTTAAATAAAAATCGTTGAACCTCAAACCTCAGAAAAATCAATCCAGAAATGCGACATATATAAGATCAAAAAAAAGCCTGTACAAAAAAATTACAAATTGATAATTTATACTATCTCTCTCTAGATTCTTTCGGTCAGTAAAAAAAACATTAATAAATGCATAGTGTACCACTCCAGGCTACGTGGTGCGACAAAAAGCCAACATCACGTGGTATTCCCAGGCGGTCACCCATCCAAGTACTAACCACGCCCAATGTTGCTTAACTTCGGTGATCGGACGAGAACCGGTGTATTCAACATGGTATGGACGTTGGCATGTAATTTTTTAAAATAATTGCTCGTCATCGTCTCTTGATGAAGCGAATTTATAAGACAGGTTTGTGAAGAGTTGTTGGCTGTTTCAAAATTCTGTCTAACAACTTACCAAAATAAATTTTCAAATATGGTTTATTCAATTGGCTAATAAATGATGCTACAGCAAACTTTTAACATTTTGTGCCAATTTCCCTCTTAAATAAAAATCGTTGAACCTCAAACCTCAGAAAAATCAATCCAGAAATGCGACATATATAAGATCAAAAAAAAGCCTGTACAAAAAAATTACAAATTGATAATTTATACTATCTCTCTCTAGATTCTTTCGGTCAGTAAAAAAAACATTAATAAATGCATAGTGTACCACTCCAGGCTACGTGGTGCGACAAAAAGCCAACATCACGTGGTATTCCCAAGCGGTCACCCATCCAAGTACTAACCACGCCCAATGTTGCTTAACTTCGGTGATCGGACGAGAACCGGTGTATTCAACATGGTATGGACGTTGACATGTAAATCCTTAAAATAATTGCTCGTCATCGTCTCTTGATGTAGCGAATTTATAAGACAGGTTTGTGAAGAGTTGTTGGCTGTTTCAAAAATCTGTCTAACAACTTACCAAAATTAATTTTCAAATATGGCTTATTCAAATTGGCTAATTAATGATGCTACAGCAAACTTTTAACATATTGTGCCAATTTCCCTCTTAAATAAAAATCGTTGACAACATAACCTCAAACCTCAGAAAAATCAATCCAGAAATGCGACACATATAAGATCAATAAAAACCTGTACAAAAAAATTACAAATAGATAATTTATACTATAACTCTCTAGACCTTTCGGTCAATAAAAAAACATTAATAAATGCATAGTGTACCACTCCAGGCTACGTGGTGCGACAAAAAGCCAACATCACGTGGTATTCCCAGGCGGTCACCCATCCTAGCACTAACTACGCCCAATGTTGCTTAACTTCGGTGATCGGACGAGAACCGGTGTATTCAACATGGTATGGACGTTGACATGTAAATCCTTAAAATAATTGCTCGTCATCGTCTCTGGATGAAGCGAATTTATAAGACAGGTTTGTGAAGAGTTGTTGGCTGTTTCAAAAATCTGTCTAACAACTTACCAAAATAAATTTTCAAATATGGCTTATTCAATTGGCTAATAAATGATGCTACAGCAAACATTTAACATTTTGTGCCAATTTCCCTCTTAAATAAAAATCGTTGACAACATAACCTCAAATCTCAGAAAAATCAATCCAGACATGCGACACATATAAGATCAAAAAAAACCTGTACAAAAAAATTACAAATAGATAATTTATACTATAACTCTCTAGATCTTTCGGTCAATAAAAAAACATTAATAAATGCATAGTGTACCACTCCAGGCTACGTGGTGCGACAAAAAGCCAACATCACGTGGTATTCCCAGGCGGTCACCCATCCAAGTACTAACCACGCCCAATGTTGCTTAACTTCGGTGATCGGACGAGAACCTGTGTATTCAACATGGTATGGACGTTGCCATGTAATTCCTTGAAATAATTGCTAGTCATCGTCTCTCGTTGAAGCGAATTAATAAGATAGATTTGTGAAGAGTTCTTGGCTGTTTCAAAAATCTGTCTAACAACTTACCAAAATTAATTTTCAAATATGGCTTATTCAAATTGGCTAATTAATGATGCTACAGCAAACTTTTAACATATTGTGCCAATTTCCCTCTTAAATAAAAATCGTTGAACCTCAAACCTCAGAAAAATCAATCCAGAAATGCGACACATATAAGATCAAAAAAAGCCTGTACTAAAAAATTACAAATAGATAATTTATACTATAACTCTCTAGATCTTTCGGTCAATAAAAAAACATTAATAAATGCATAGTGTACCATTCCAGGCTACGTGGTGTGACAAAAAGCCAACATCACGTGGTATTCCCAGGCGGTCACCCATCCAAGTACTAACCACGCCCAATGTTGCTTAACTTCGGTGATCGGACGAGAACCGGTGTATTCAACATGGTATGGACGTTGCCATGTAATTCCTTGAAATAATTGCTAGTCATCGTCTCTCGTTGAAGCGAATTAATAAGATAGATTTGTGAAGAGTTCTTGGCTGTTTCAAAAATCTGTCTAACAACTTACCAAAATTAATTTTCAAATATGGCTTATTCAAATTGGCTAATTAATGATGCTACAGCAAACTTTTAACATATTGTGCCAATTTCCCTCTTAAATAAAAATCGTTGAACCTCAAACCTCAGAAAAATCAATCCAGAAATGCGACACATATAAGATCAAAAAAAGCCTGTACTAAAAAATTACAAATAGATAATTTATACTATAACTCTCTAGATCTTTCGGTCAATAAAAAAACATTAATAAATGCATAGTGTACCATTCCAGGCTACGTGGTGTGACAAAAAGCCAACATCACGTGGTATTCCCAGGCGGTCACCCATCCAAGTACTAACCACGCCCAATGTTGCTTAACTTCGGTGATCGGACGAGAACCGGTGTATTCAACATGGTATGGACGTTGCCATGTAAAACCTTGAAATAATTGCTAGTCATCGTCTCTCGTTGAAGCGAATTAATAAGATAGATTTGTGAAGAGTTGTTGGCTGTTTCAAAAATCTGTCTAACAACTTACCAAAATTAATTTTCAAATATGGCTTATTCAAATTGGCTAATTAATGATGCTACAGCAAACTTTTAACATTTTGTGTCAATTTCCCTCTTAAATAAAAATCGTTGACAACATAACCTCAAACCTCAGAAAAATCAATCCAGAAATGCGACACATATAAGATCAATAAAAACCTGTACAAAAAAATTACAAATAGATAATTTATACTATAACTCTCTAGATCTTTCGGTCAATAAAAAAACATTAATAAATGCATAGTGTACCACTCCAGGCTACGTGGTGCGACAAAAAGCCAACATCACGTGGTATTCCCAGGCGGTCACCCATCCAAGTACTAACCACGCCCAATGTTGCTTAACTTCGGTGATCGGACGAGAACCGGTGTATTTAACATGGTATGGACGTTGGCATGTAACTCCTTAAAATAATTGCTCGTGATCGTCTCTGGATGAAGCGAATTTATAAGACAGGTTTGTGAAGAGTTGTTGGCTGTTTCAAAAATCTGTCTAACAACTTACCAAAATAAATTTTCAAATATGGCTTATTCAATTGGCTAATAAATGATGCTACAGCAAACTTTTAACATTTTGTGCCAATTTCCCTCTTAAATAAAAATCGTTGACAACATAACCTCAAATCTCAGAAAAATCAATCCAGAAATGCGACACATATAAGATCAAAAAAAACCTGTACAAAAAAATTACAAATAGATAATTTATACTATAACTCTTCGATCTTTCGGGCAATAAAAAAACATTAATAAATGCATAGTGTACCACTCCAGGCTACGTGGTGCGACAAAAAGCCAACATCACGTGGTATTACCAGGCGGTCACCCATCCAAGTACTAACCTCGCCCAATGTTGCTTAACTTCGGTGATCGGACGAGAACCGGTGTATTCAACATGGTATGGACGTTGCCATGTAATTCCTTGAAATAATTGCTAGTCATCGTCTCTCGTTGAAGCGAATTAATAAGATAGATTTGTGAAGAGTTGTTGGCTGTTTCAAAAATCTGTCTAACAACTTACCAAAATTAATTTTCAAATATGGCTTATTCAAATTGGCTAATTAATGATGCTACAGCAAACTTTTAACATTTTGTGTCAATTTCCCTCTTAAATAAAAATCGTTGACAACATAACCTCAAACCTCAGAAAAATCAATCCAGAAATGCGACACATATAAGATCAATAAAAACCTGTACAAAAAAATTACAAATAGATAATTTATACTATAACTCTCTAGATCTTTCGGTCAATAAAAAAACATTAATAAATGCATAGTGTACCACTCCAGGCTACGTGGTGCGACAAAAAGCCAACATCACGTGGTATTCCCAGGCGGTCACCCATCCAAGTACTAACCACGCCCAATGTTGCTTAACTTCGGTGATCGGACGAGAACCGGTGTATTCAACATGGTATGGACGTTGGCATGTAACTCCTTAAAATAATTGCTCGTGATCGTCTCTGGATGAAGCGAATTTATAAGACAGGTTTGTGAAGAGTTGTTGGCTGTTTCAAAAATCTGTCTAACAACTTACCAAAATAAATTTTCAAATATGGCTTATTCAATTGGCTAATAAATGATGCTACAGCAAACTTTTAACATTTTGTGCCAATTTCCCTCTTAAATAAAAATCGTTGACAACATAACCTCAAATCTCAGAAAAATCAATCCAGAAATGCGACACATATAAGATCAAAAAAAACCTGTACAAAAAATTTCCAAATAGATAATTTATACTATAACTCTTCGATCTTTCGGGCAATAAAAAAACATTAATAAATGCATAGTGTACCACTCCAGGCTACGTGGTGCGACAAAAAGCCAACATCACGTGGTATTCCCAGGCGGTCACCCATCCAAGTACTAACCTCGCCCAATGTTGCTTAACTTCGGTGATCGGACGAGAACCGGTGTATTCAACATGGTATGGACGTTGCCATGTAATTCCTTGAAATAATTGCTAGTCATCGTCTCTCGTTGAAGCGAATTAATAAGATAGATTTGTGAAGAGTTGTTGGCTGTTTCAAAAATCTGTCTAACAACTTACCAAAATTAATTTTCAAATATGGCTTATTCAAATTGGCTAATTAATGATGCTACAGCAAACTTTTAACATTTTGTGTCAATTTCCCTCTTAAATAAAAATCGTTGACAACATAACCTCAAACCTCAGAAAAATCAATCCAGAAATGCGACACATATAAGATCAATAAAAACCTGTACAAAAAAATTACAAATAGATAATTTATACTATAACTCTCTAGATCTTTCGGTCAATAAAAAAACATTAATAAATGCATAGTGTACCACTCCAGGCTACGTGGTGCGACAAAAAGCCAACATCACGTGGTATTCCCAGGCGGTCACCCATCCAAGTACTAACCACGCCCAATGTTGCTTAACTTCGGTGATAGGACGAGAACCGGTGTATTCAACATGGTATGGACGTTGGCATGTAAATTCTTGAAATAATTGCTCGTCATCGTCTCTTGATGAAGCAAATGAAATAAGACAGGTTTGTGAAGAGTTGTTGGCTGTTTCAAAAATCTGTCTAACAACTTACCAAAATAAATTTTCAAATATGGCTTATTCAATTGGCTAATAAATGATGCTACAGCAAACTTTTAACATTTTGTGCCAATTTCCCTCTTAAATAAAAATCGTTGAACCTCAAACCTCAGAAAAATCAATCCAGAAATGCGACATATATAAGATCAAAAAAAAGCCTGTACAAAAAAATTACAAACTGATAATTTATACTATCTCTCTCTAGATTCTTTCGGTCAGTAAAAAAACATTAATAAATGCATAGTGTACCACTCCAGGCTACGTGGTGCGACAAAAAGCCAACATCACGTGGTATTCCCAGGCGGTCGCCCATCCAAGTACTAACCTCGCCCAATGTTGCTTAACTTCGGTGATCGGACGAGAACCGGTGTATTCAACATGGTATGGACGTTACCATGTAATTCCTTGAAATAATTGCTCGTCATCGTCCCTTGATGTAGCGAATTTATAAGACAGGTTTGTGAAGAGTTGTTGGCTGTTTCAAAAATCTGTCTAACAACTTACCAAAATAAATTTTCAAATATGGTTTATTCAATTGGCTAATAAATGATGCTACAGCAAACTTTTAACATTTTGTGCCAATTTCCCTCTTAAATAAAAATCGTTGAACCTCAAGCCTCAGAAAAATCAATCCAGAAATGCGACATATATAAGATCAAAAAAAAACCTGTACAAAAAAATTACAAGTTGAAAATTTATACTATCTCTCTCTAGATTCTTTCGGTCAATAAAAAAACAATAATAAATGCATAGTGTACCACTCCAGGCTACGTGGTGCGACAAAAAGCCAACATCACGTGGTATTCCCAGGCGGTCACCCATCCAAGTACTAACCACGCCCAATGTTGCTTAACTTCGGTGATCGGACGAGAACCGGTGTATTCAACATGGTATGGACGTTGCCATGTAATTCCTTGAAATAATTGCTAGTCATCGTCTCTCGTTGAAGCGAATTAATAAGATAGATTTGTGAAGAGTTGTTGGCTGTTTCAAAAATCTGTCTAACAACTTACCAAAATTAATTTTCAAATATGGCTTATTCAAATTGGCTAATTAATGATGCTACAGCAAACTTTTAACATATTGTGCCAATTTCCCTCTTAAATAAAAATCGTTGAACCTCAAACCTCAGAAAAATCAATCCAGAAATGCGACATATATAAGATCAAAAAAAAGCCTGTACAAAAAAATTACAAATTGATAATTTATACTATAACTCTCTAGACCTCTAGGTCAATAAAAAAACATTAATAAATGCATAGTGTACCACTCCAGGCTACGTGGTGCGACAAAAAGCCAACATCACGTGGTATTCCCAGGCGGTCACCCATCCAAGTACTAACCACGCCCAATGTTGCTTAAGTTCGGTGATCGGACGAGAACCGGTGTATTCAACATGGTATGGACGTTGCCATGTAATTCCTTAAAATAATTGCTCGTCATCGTCTCTTGATGTAGCGAATTTATAAGACAGGTTTGTGAAGAGTTGTTGGCTGTTTCAAAAATCTGTCCAACAACTTACCAAAATAAATTTTCAAATATGGTTTATTCAATTGGCTAATAAATGATGCTACAGCAAACTTTTAACATTTTGTGCCAATTTCCCTCTTAAATAAAAATCGTTGACAACATAACCTCAAACCTCAGAAAAATCAATCCAGAAATGCGAAACATATAAGATCAAAAAAAGCCTGTACTAAAAAATTACAAATAGATAATTTATACTGTAACTCTCTAGATCTTTCGGTCAATAAAAAAACATTAATAAATGCATAGTGTACCACTCCAGGCTACGTGGTGCGACAAAAAGCCAACATCACGTGGTATTCCCAGGCGGTCACCCATCCAAGTACTAACCACGCCCAATGTTGCTTAACTTCGGTGATCGGACGAGAACCGGTGTATTCAACATGGTATGGACGTTGCCATGTAATTCCTTGAAATAATTGCTAGTCATCGTCTCTCATTGAAGCGAATTAATAAGATAGATTTGTGAAGAGTTGTTGGCTGTTTCAAAAATCTGTCTAACAACTTACCAAAATTAATTTTCAAATATGGCTTATTCAAATTGGCTAATTAATGATGCTACAGCAAACTTTTAACATATTGTGCCAATTTCCCTCTTAAATAAAAATCGTTGACAACATAACCTCAAACCTCAGAAAAATCAATCCAGAAATGCGACACATATAAGATCAATAAAAACCTGTACAAAAAAATTACAAATAGATAATTTATACTATAACTCTCTAGACCTTTCGGTCAATAAAAAAACATTAATAAATGCATAGTGTACCACTCCAGGCTACGTGGTGCGACAAAAAGCCAACATCACGTGGTATTCCCAGGCGGTCACCCATCCTAGCACTAACCACGCCCAATGTTGCTTAACTTCGGTGATCGGACGAGAACCGGTGTATTCAAAATGGTATGGACGTTGGCATTTAATCCTTGAAATAATTGCTCGTCATCGTCTCTCGTTGAAGCGAATTTATAAGACAGGTTTGTGAAGAGTTGTTGGCTGTTTCAAAAATCTGTCTAACAACTTACCAAAATAAATTTTCAAATATGGTTTATTCAATTGGCTAATAAATGATGCTACAGCAAACTTTTAACATTTTGTGCCAATTTCCCTCTTAAATAAAAATCGTTGAACCTCAAACCTCAGAAAAATCAATCCAGAAATGCGAAATATATAAGATCAAAAAAAAAACCTGTACAAAAAAATTACAAATTGATACTTATAAATTCGCTTCATCAACATGGTATGGACGTTGGCATGTAATTTTTTAAAATAATTGCTCGTCATCGTCTCTTGATGAAGCGAATTTATAAGACAGGTTTGTGAAGAGTTGTTGGCTGTTTCCAAATTCTGTCTAACAACTTACCAAAATAAATTTTCAAATATGGTTTATTCAATTGGCTAATAAATGATGCTACAGCAAACTTTTAACATTTTGTGCCAATTTCCCTCTTAAATAAAAATCGTTGAACCTCAAACCTCAGAAAAATCAATCCAGAAATGCGACATATATAAGATCAAAAAAAAGCCTGTACAAAAAAATTACAAATTGATAATTTATACTATCTCTCTCTAGATTCTTTCGGTCAGTAAAAAAACATTAATAAATGCATAGTGTACCACTCCAGGCTACGTGGTGCGACAAAAAGCCAACATCACGTGGTATTCCCAGGCGGTCACCCATCCAAGTACTAACCACGCCCAATGTTGCTTAACTTCGGTGATCGGACGAGAACCGGTGTATTCAACATGGTATGGACGTTGCCATGTAATTCCTTAAAATAATTGCTCGTCATCGTCTCTTGATGTAGCCAATTTATAAGACAGGTTTGTGAAGAGTTGTTGGCTGTTTCAAAAATCTGTCTAACAACTTACCAAAATAAATTTTCAAATATGGTTTATTCAATTGGCTAATAAATGATGCTACAGCAAACTTTTAACATTTTGTGCCAATTTCCCTCTTAAATAAAAATCGTTGACAACATAACCTCAAACCTCAGAAAAATCAATCCAGAAATGCGACACATATAAGATCAAAAAAAGCCTGTACTAAAAAATTACAAATAGATAATTTATACTATAACTCTCTAGATCTTTCGGTCAATAAAAAAACATTAATAAATGCATAGTGTACCACTCCAGGCTACGTGGTGCGACAAAAAGCCAACATCACGTGGTATTCCCAGGCGGTCACCCATCCAAGTACTAACCACGCCCAATGTTGCTTAACTTCGGTGATCGGACGAGAACCGGTGTATTCAACATGGTATGGACGTTGCCATGTAATTCCTTGAAATAATTGCTAGTCATCGTCTCTCGTTGAAGCGAATTAATAAGATAGATTTGTGAAGAGTTGTTGGCTGTTTCAAAAATCTGTCTAACAACTTACCAAAATTAATTTTCAAATATGGCTTATTCAAATTGGCTAATTAATGATGCTACAGCAAACTTTTAACATATTGTGCCAATTTCCCTCTTAAATAAAAATCGTTGAACCTCATACCTCAGAAAAATCAATCCAGAAATGCGACATATATAAGATCAAAAAAAAGCCTGTACAAAAAAATTACAAATTGATAATTTATACTATAACTCTCTAGACCTCTAGGTCAATAAAAAAACATTAATAAATGCATAGTGTACCACTCCAGGCTACGTGGTGCGACAAAAAGCCAACATCACGTGGTATTCCCAGCCGGTCACCCATCCAAGCACTAACCACGCCCAATGTTGCTTAACTTCGGTGATCGGACGAGAACCGGTGTATTCAAAATGGTATGGACGTTGGCATTTAATCCTTGAAATAATTGCTCGTCATCGTCTCTCGTTGAAGCGAATTTATAAGACAGGTTTGTGAAGAGTTGTTGGCTGTTTCAAAAATCTGTCTAACAACTTACCAAAATAAATTTTCAAATATGGCTTATTCAAATTGGCTAATTAATGATGCTACAGCAAACTTTTAACATATTGTGCCAATTTCCCTCTTAAATAAAAATCGTTGAACCTCAAACCTCAGAAAAATCAATCCAGAAATGCGACATATATAAGATCAAAAAAAAGCCTGTACAAAAAAATTACAAATTGATAATTTATACTATCTCTCTCTAGATTCTTTCGGTCAGTAAAAAAACATTAATAAATGCATAGTGTACCACTCCAGGCTACGTGGTGCGACAAAAAGCCAACATCACGTGGTATTCCCAGGCGGTCACCCATCCAAGTACTAACCACGCCCAATGTTGCTTAAGTTCGGTGATCGGACGAGAACCGGTGTATTCAACATGGTATGGACGTTGCCATGTAATTCCTTAAAATAATTGCTCGTCATCGTCTCTTGATGTAGCGAATTTATAAGACAGGTTTGTGAAGAGTTGTTGGCTGTTTCAAAAATCTGTCCAACAACTTACCAAAATAAATTTTCAAATATGGTTTATTCAATTGGCTAATAAATGATGCTACAGCAAACTTTTAACATTTTGTGCCAATTTCCCTCTTAAATAAAAATCGTTGACAACATAACCTCAAACCTCAGAAAAATCAATCCAGAAATGCGACACATATAAGATCAAAAAAAGCCTGTACTAAAAAATTACAAATAGATAATTTATACTATAACTCTCTAGATCTTTCGGTCAATAAAAAAACATTAATAAATGCATAGTGTACCACTCCGGGCTACGTGGTGCGACAAAAAGCCAACATCACGTGGTATTCCCAGGCGGTCACCCATCCAAGTACTAACCACGCCCAATGTTGCTTAACTTCGGTGATCGGACGAAAACCGGTGTATTCAACATGGTATGGACGTTGCCATGTAAAACCTTGAAATAATTGCTAGTCATCGTCTCTCGTTGAAGCGAATTAATAAGATAGATTTGTGAAGAGTTGTTGGCTGTTTCAAAAATCTGCCTAACAACTTACCAAAATTAATTTTCAAATATGGCTTATTCAAATTGGCTAATTAATGATGCTACAGCAAACTTTTAACATTTTGTGCCAATTTCCCTCTTAAATAAAAATCGTTGACAACATAACCTCAAATTTCAGAAAAATCAATCCAGAAATGCGACACATATAAGATCAAAAAAAAACCTGTACAAAAAAATTACAAATAGATAATTTATACTATAACTCTCTAGATCTTTCGGTCAATAAAAAAACATTAATAAATGCATAGTGTACCACTCCAGGCTACGTGGTGCGACAAAAAGCCAACATCACGTGGTATTCCCAGGCGGTCACCCATCCAAGTACTAACCACGCCCAATGTTGCTTAACTTCGGTGATCGGACGAGAACCGGTGTATTCAACATGGTATGGACGTTGCCATGTAAAACCTTGAAATAATTGCTAGTCATCGTCTCTCGTTGAAGCGAATTAATAAGATAGATTTGTGAAGAGTTGTTGGCTGTTTCAAAAATCTGTCTAACAACTTACCAAAATTAATTTTCAAATATGGCTTATTCAAATTGGCTAACTAATGATGCTACAGCAAACTTTTAACATTTTGTGCCAATTTCCCTCTTAAATAAAAATCGTTGAACCTCAAACCTCAGAAAAATCAATCCAGAAATGCGACACATATAAGATCAAAAAAAGCCTGTACTAAAAAATTACAAATAGATAATTTATACTATAACTCTCTAGATCTTTCGGTCAATAAAAAAACATTAATAATTGCATAGTGTACCACTCCAGGCTACGTGGTGCGACAAAAAGCCAAAATCACGTGGTATTCCCAGGCGGTCACCCATCCTAGCACTAATCACGCCCAATGTTGCTTAACTTCGGTGATCGGACGAGAACCGGTGTATTCAAAATGGTATGGACGTTGGCATTTAATCCTTGAAATAATTGCTCGTCATCGTCTCTCGTTGAAGCGAATTTATAAGACAGGTTTGTGAAAAGTTGTTGGCTGTTTCAAAAATCTGTCTAACAACTTACCAAAATAAATTTTCAAATATGGTTTATTCAATTGGCTAATAAATTATGCTACAGCAAACTTTTAACATTTTGTGCCAATTTCCCTCTTAAATAAAAATCGTTGAACCTCAAACCTCAGAAAAATCAATCCAGAAATGCGAAATATATAAGATCAAAAAAAAAACCTGTACAAAAAAATTACAAATTGATACTTATAAATTCGCTTCATCAACATGGTATGGACGTTGGCATGTAATTTTTTAAAATAATTGCTCGTCATCGTCTCTTGATGAAGCGAATTTATAAGACAGGTTTGTGAAGAGTTGTTGGCTGTTTCCAAATTCTGTCTAACAACTTACCAAAATAAATTTTCAAATATGGTTTATTCAATTGGCTAATAAATGATGCTACAGCAAACTTTTAACATTTTGTGCCAATTTCCCTCTTAAATAAAAATCGTTGAACCTCAAACCTCAGAAAAATCAATCCAGAAATGCGACATATATAAGATCAAAAAAAAGCCTGTACAAAAAAATTACAAATTGATAATTTATACTATCTCTCTCTAGATTCTTTCGGTCAGTAAAAAAACATTAATAAATGCATAGTGTACCACTCCAGGCTACGTGGTGCGACAAAAAGCCAACATCACGTGGTATTCCCAGGCGGTCACCCATCCAAGTACTAACCACGCCCAATGTTGCTTAACTTCGGTGATCGGACGAGAACCGGTGTATTCAACATGGTATGGACGTTGCCATGTAATTCCTTAAAATAATTGCTCGTCATCGTCTCTTGATGTAGCGAATTTATAAAACAGGTTTGTGAAGAGTTGTTGGCTGTTTCAAAAATCTGTCTAACAACTTACCAAAATAAATTTTCAAATATGGTTTATTCAATTGGCTAATAAATGATGCTACAGCAAACTTTTAACATTTTGTGCCAATTTCCCTCTTAAATAAAAATCGTTGACAACATAACCTCAAACCTCAGGAAAATCAATCCAGAAATGCGACACATATAAGATCAATAAAAACCTGTACAAAAAAATTACAAATAGATAATTTATACTATAACTCTCTAGACCTTTCGGTCAATAAAAAAACATTAATAAATGCATAGTGTACCACTCCAGGCTACGTGGTGCGACAAAAAGCCAACATCACGTGGTATTCCCAGGCGGTCACCCATCCTAGCACTAACCACGCCCAATGTTGCTTAACTTCGGTGATCGGACGAGAACCGGTGTATTCAAAATGGTATGGACATTGGCATTTAATCCTTGAAATAATTGCTCGTCATCGTCTCTCGTTGAAGCGAATTTATAAGACAGGTTTGTGAAGAGTTGTTGGCTGTTTCAAAAATCTGTCTAACAACTTACCAAAATAAATTTTCAAATATGGCTTATTCAAATTGGCTAATTAATGATGCTACAGCAAACTTTTAACATATTGTGCCAATTTCCCTCTTAAATAAAAATCGTTGAACCTCAAACCTCAGAAAAATCAATCCAGAAATGCGACATATATAAGATCAAAAAAAAGCCTGTACAAAAAATTACAAATTGATAATTTATACTATCTCTCTCTAGATTCTTTCGGTCAATAAAAAAACAATAATAAATGCATAGTGTACCACTCCAGGCTACGTGGTGCGACAAAAAGCCAACATCACGTGGTATTCCCAGGCGGTCACCCATCCAAGTACTAACCACGCCCAATGTTGCTTAACTTCGGTGATCGGACGAGAACCGGTGTATTCAACATGGTATGGACGTTGGCATGTAATTTTTTAAAATAATTGCTCGTCATCGTCTCTTGATGAAGCGAATTTATAAGACAGGTTTGTGAAGAGTTGTTGGCTGTTTCAAAAATCTGTCTAACAACTTACCAAAATAAATTTTCAAATATGGTTTATTCAATTGGCTAATAAATGATGCTACAGCAAACTTTTAACATTTTTGCCAATTTCCCTCTTAAATAAAAATCGTTGAACCTCAAACCTCAGAAAAATCAATCCAGAAATGCGACATATATAAGATCAAAAAAAAGCCTGTACAAAAAATTACAAATTGATAATTTATACTATCTCTCTCTAGATTCTTTCGGTCAATAAAAAAACAATAATAAATGCATAGTGTACCACTCCAGGCTACGTGGTGCGACAAAAAGCCAACATCACGTGGTATTCCCAGGCGGTCACCCATCCAAGTACTAACCACGCCCAATGTTGCTTAACTTCGGTGATCGGACGAGAACCGGTGTATTCAACATGGTATGGACGTTGGCATGTAATTTTTTAAAATAATTGCTCGTCCACGTCTCTTGATGAAGCGAATTTATAAGACAGGTTTGTGAAGAGTTGTTGGCTGTTTCAAAAATCTGTCTAACAACTTACCAAAATAAATTTTCAAATATGGTTTATTCAATTGGCTAATAAATGATGCTACAGCAAACTTTTAACATTTTGTGCCAATTTCCCTCTTAAATAAAAATCGTTGAACCTCAAACCTCAGAAAAATCAATCCAGAAATGCGAAATATATAAGATCAAAAAAAGAACCTGTACAAAAAAATTACAAATTGATACTTATAAATTCGCTTCATCAACATGGTATGGACGTTGGCATGTAATTTTTTAAAATAATTGCTCGTCATCGTCTCTTGATGAAGCGAATTTATAAGACAGGTTTGTGAAGAGTTGTTGGCTGTTTCCAAATTCTGTCTTACAACTTACCAAAATAAATTTTCAAATATGGTTTATTCAATTGGCTAATAAATGATGCTACAGCAAACTTTTAACATTTTGTGCCAATTTCCCTCTTAAATAAAAATCGTTGAACCTCAAACCTCAGAAAAATCAATCCAGAAATGCGACATATATAAGATCAAAAAAAAGCCTGTACAAAAAAATTACAAATTGATAATTTATACTATATCTCTCTAGATTCTTTCGGTCAGTAAAAAAAACATTAATAAATGCATAGTGTACCACTCCAGGCTACGTGGTGCGACAAAAAGCCAACATCACGTGGTATTCCCAGGCGGTCACCCATCCAAGTACTAACCACCCCCAATGTTGCTTAACTTCGGTGATCGGACGAGAACCGGTGTATTCAACATGGTATGGACGTTGCCATGTAATTCCTTGAAATAATTGCTCGTCATCGTCTCTTGATGTAGCGAATTTATAAGACAGGTTTGTGAAGAGTTGTTGGCTGTTTCAAAAATCTGTCTAACAACTTACCAAAATAAATTTTCAAATATGGTTTATTCAATTGGCTAATAAATGATGCTACAGCAAACTTTTAACATTTTGTGCCAATTTCCCTCTTAAATAAAAATCGTTGAACCTCAAACCTCAGAAAAATCAATCCAGAAATGCGACATATATAAGATCAAAAAAAAGCCTGTACAAAAAAATTACAAATTGATAATTTATACTATCTCTCTCTAGATTCTTTCGGTCAGTAAAAAAACATTAATAAATGCATAGTGTACCACTCCAGGCTACGTGGTGCGACAAAAAGCCAACATCACGTGGTATTCCCAGGCGGTCACCCATCCAAGTACTAACCACGCCCAATGTTGCTTAACTTCGGTGATCGGACGAGAACCGGTGTATTCAACATGGTATGGACGTTGGCATGTAATTTTTTAAAATAATTGCTCGTCATCGTCTCTTGATGAAGCGAATTTATAAGACAGGTTTGTGAAGAGTTGTTGGCTGTTTCAAAATTCTGTCTAACAACTTACCAAAATAAATTTTCAAATATGGTTTATTCAATTGGCTAATAAATGATGCTACAGCAAACTTTTAACATTTTGTGCCAATTTCCCTCTTAAATAAAAATCGTTGAACCTCAAACCTCAGAAAAATCAATCCAGAAATGCGACATATATAAGATCAAAAAAAAGCCTGTACAAAAAAATTACAAATTGATAATTTATACTATCTCTCTCTAGATTCTTTCGGTCAGTAAAAAAAACATTAATAAATGCATAGTGTACCACTCCAGGCTACGTGGTGCGACAAAAAGCCAACATCACGTGGTATTCCCAGGCGGTCACCCATCCAAGTACTAACCACGCCCAATGTTGCTTAACTTCGGTGATCGGACGAGAACCGGTGTATTCAACATGGTATGGACGTTGCCATGTAATTCCTTGAAATAATTGCTCGTCATCGTCTCTTGATGTAGCGAATTTATAAGACAGGTTTGTGAAGAGTTGTTGGCTGTTTCAAAAATCTGTCTAACAACTTACCAAAATAAATTTTCAAATATGGTTTATTCAATTGGCTAATAAATGATGCTACAGCAAACTTTTAACATTTTGTGCCAATTTCCCTCTTAAATAAAAATCGGTGACAACATAACCTCAAACCTCAGTAAAAACCATCCAGAAATGCGACACATATAAGATCAAAAAAAACCTGTACAAAAAAATTACAAATAGATAATTTATACTATAACTCTCTAGATCTATCGGTCAATAAAAAAACATTAATAAATGCATAGTGTACCACTCCAGGCTACGTGGTGCGACAAAAAGCCAACATCACGTGGTATTCCCAGGCGGTCACCCATCCAAGTACTAAAACCAAGCCCAATGTTGCTTAACTTCGGTGATCGGACGAGAACCGGTGTATTCAACATGGTATGGACGTTGCCATGTAATTCCTTGAAATAATTGCTCGTCATCGTCTCTTGATGTAGCGAATTTATAAGACAGGTTTGTGAAGAGTTGTTGGCTGTTTCAAAAATCTGTCTAACAACTTACCAAAATAAATTTTCAAATATGGTTTATTCAATTGGCTAATAAATGATGCTACAGCAAACTTTTAACATTTTGTGCCAATTTCCCTCTTAAATAAACATCGTTGAACCTCAAACCTCAGAAAAATCAATCCAGAAATGCGACATATATAAGATCAAAAAAAGCCTGTACAAAAAAATTACAAATTGATAATTTATACTATCTCTCTCTAGATTCTTTCGGTCAGTAAAAAAAACATTAATAAATGCATAGTGTACCACTCCAGGCTACGTGGTGCGACAAAAAGCCAACATCACGTGGTATTCCCAGGCGGTCACCCATCCAAGTACTAAACCACGCCCAATGTTGCTTAACTTCGGTGATCGGACGAGAACCGGTGTATTCAACATGGTATGGACGTTGGCATGTAATTTTTTAAAATAATTGCTCGTCATCGTCTCTTGATGAAGCGAATTTATAAGACAGGTTTGTGAAGAGTTGTTGGCTGTTTCCAAATTCTGTCTAACAACTTACCAAAATAAATTTTCAAATATGGTTTATTCAATTGGCTAATAAATGATGCTACAGCAAACTTTTAACATTTTGTGCCAATTTCCCTCTTAAATAAAAATCGTTGAACCTCAAACCTCAGAAAAATCAATCCAGAAATGCGACATATATAAGATCAAAAAAAAGCCTGTACAAAAAAATTACAAATTGATAATTTATACTATCTCTCTCTAGATTCTTTCGGTCAGTAAAAAAAACATTAATAAATGCATAGTGTACCACTCCAGGCTACGTGGTGCGACAAAAAGCCAACATCACGTGGTATTCCCAGGCGGTCACCCATCCAAGTACTAACCACGCCCAATGTTGCTTAACTTCGGTGATCGGACGAGAACCGGTGTATTCAACATGGTATGGACGTTGACATGTAAATCCTTAAAATAATTGCTCGTCATCGTCTCTTGATGTAGCGAATTTATAAGACAGGTTTGTGAAGAGTTGTTGGCTGTTTCAAAAATCTGTCTAACAACTTACCAAAATTAATTTTCAAATATGGCTTATTCAAATTGGCTAATTAATGATGCTACAGCAAACTTTTAACATATTGTGCCAATTTCCCTCTTAAATAAAAATCGTTGACAACATAACCTCAAACCTCAGAAAAATCAATCCAGAAATGCGACACATATAAGATCAATAAAAACCTGTACAAAAAAATTACAAATAGATAATTTATACTATAACTCTCTAGACCTTTCGGTCAATAAAAAAACATTAATAAATGCATAGTGTACCACTCCAGGCTACGTGGTGCGACAAAAAGCCAACATCACGTGGTATTCCCAGGCGGTCACCCATCCTAGCACTAACTACGCCCAATGTTGCTTAACTTCGGTGATCGGACGAGAACCGGTGTATTCAACATGGTATGGACGTTGACATGTAAATCCTTAAAATAATTGCTCGTCATCGTCTCTTGATGTAGCGAATTTATAAGACAGGTTTGTGAAGAGTTGTTGGCTGTTTCAAAAATCTGTCTAACAACTTACCAAAATTAATTTTCAAATATGGCTTATTCAAATTGGCTAATTAATGATGCTACAGCAAACTTTTAACATATTGTGCCAATTTCCCTCTTAAATAAAAATCGTTGACAACATAACCTCAAACCTCAGAAAAATCAATCCAGAAATGCGACACATATAAGATCAATAAACACCTGTACAAAAAAATTACAAATAGATAATTTATACTATAACTCTCTAGACCTTTCGGTCAATAAAAAAACATTAATAAATGCATAGTGTACCACTCCAGGCTACGTGGTGCGACAAAAAGCCAACATCACGTGGTATTCCCAGGCGGTCACCCATCCTAGCACTAACCACGCCCAATGTTGCTTAACTTCGGTGATCGGACGAGAACCGGTGTATTCAAAATGGTATGGACGTTGGCATTTAATCCTTGAAATAATTGCTCGTCATCGTCTCTCGTTGAAGCGAATTTATAAGACAGGTTTGTGAAGAGTTGTTGGCTGTTTCAAAAATCTGTCTAACAACTTACCAAAATAAATTTTCAAATATGGTTTATTCAATTGGCTAATAAATGATGCTACAGCAAACTTTTAACATTTTGTGCCAATTTCCCTCTTAAATAAAAATCGTTGAACCTCAAACCTCAGAAAAATCAATCCAGAAATGCGAAATATATAAGATCAAAAAAAAAACCTGTACAAAAAAATTACAAATTGATACTTATAAATTCGCTTCATCAACATGGTATGGACGTTGGCATGTAATTTTTTAAAATAATTGCTCGTCATCGTCTCTTGATGAAGCGAATTTATAAGACAGGTTTGTGAAGAGTTGTTGGCTGTTTCCAAATTCTGTCTAACAACTTACCAAAATAAATTTTCAAATATGGTTTATTCAATTGGCTAATAAATGATGCTACAGCAAACTTTTAACATTTTGTGCCAATTTCCCTCTTAAATAAAAATCGTTGAACCTCAAACCTCAGAAAAATCAATCCAGAAATGCGACATATATAAGATCAAAAAAAAGCCTGTACAAAAAAATTACAAATTGATAATTTATACTATCTCTCTCTAGATTCTTTCGGTCAGTAAAAAAACATTAATAAATGCATAGTGTACCACTCCAGGCTACGTGGTGCGACAAAAAGCCAACATCACGTGGTATTCCCAGGCGGTCACCCATCCAAGTACTAACCACGCCCAATGTTGCTTAACTTCGGTGATCGGACGAGAACCGGTGTATTCAACATGGTATGGACGTTGCCATGTAATTCCTTAAAATAATTGCTCGTCATCGTCTCTTGATGTAGCCAATTTATAAGACAGGTTTGTGAAGAGTTGTTGGCTGTTTCAAAAATCTGTCTAACAACTTACCAAAATAAATTTTCAAATATGGTTTATTCAATTGGCTAATAAATGATGCTACAGCAAACTTTTAACATTTTGTGCCAATTTCCCTCTTAAATAAAAATCGTTGACAACATAACCTCAAACCTCAGAAAAATCAATCCAGAAATGCGACACATATAAGATCAAAAAAAGCCTGTACTAAAAAATTACAAATAGATAATTTATACTATAACTCTCTAGATCTTTCGGTCAATAAAAAAACATTAATAAATGCATAGTGTACCACTCCAGGCTACGTGGTGCGACAAAAAGCCAACATCACGTGGTATTCCCAGGCGGTCACCCATCCAAGTACTAACCACGCCCAATGTTGCTTAACTTCGGTGATCGGACGAGAACCGGTGTATTCAACATGGTATGGACGTTGCCATGTAATTCCTTGAAATAATTGCTAGTCATCGTCTCTCGTTGAAGCGAATTAATAAGATAGATTTGTGAAGAGTTGTTGGCTGTTTCAAAAATCTGTCTAACAACTTACCAAAATTAATTTTCAAATATGGCTTATTCAAATTGGCTAATTAATGATGCTACAGCAAACTTTTAACATATTGTGCCAATTTCCCTCTTAAATAAAAATCGTTGAACCTCATACCTCAGAAAAATCAATCCAGAAATGCGACATATATAAGATCAAAAAAAAGCCTGTACAAAAAAATTACAAATTGATAATTTATACTATAACTCTCTAGACCTCTAGGTCAATAAAAAAACATTAATAAATGCATAGTGTACCACTCCAGGCTACGTGGTGCGACAAAAAGCCAACATCACGTGGTATTCCCAGCCGGTCACCCATCCAAGCACTAACCACGCCCAATGTTGCTTAACTTCGGTGATCGGACGAGAACCGGTGTATTCAAAATGGTATGGACGTTGGCATTTAATCCTTGAAATAATTGCTCGTCATCGTCTCTCGTTGAAGCGAATTTATAAGACAGGTTTGTGAAGAGTTGTTGGCTGTTTCAAAAATCTGTCTAACAACTTACCAAAATAAATTTTCAAATATGGCTTATTCAAATTGGCTAATTAATGATGCTACAGCAAACTTTTAACATATTGTGCCAATTTCCCTCTTAAATAAAAATCGTTGAACCTCAAACCTCAGAAAAATCAATCCAGAAATGCGACATATATAAGATCAAAAAAAAGCCTGTACAAAAAAATTACAAATTGATAATTTATACTATCTCTCTCTAGATTCTTTCGGTCAGTAAAAAAACATTAATAAATGCATAGTGTACCACTCCAGGCTACGTGGTGCGACAAAAAGCCAACATCACGTGGTATTCCCAGGCGGTCACCCATCCAAGTACTAACCACGCCCAATGTTGCTTAAGTTCGGTGATCGGACGAGAACCGGTGTATTCAACATGGTATGGACGTTGCCATGTAATTCCTTAAAATAATTGCTCGTCATCGTCTCTTGATGTAGCGAATTTATAAGACAGGTTTGTGAAGAGTTGTTGGCTGTTTCAAAAATCTGTCCAACAACTTACCAAAATAAATTTTCTAATATGGTTTATTCAATTGGCTAATAAATGATGCTACAGCAAACTTTTAACATTTTGTGCCAATTTCCCTCTTAAATAAAAATCGTTGACAACATAACCTCAAACCTCAGAAAAATCAATCCAGAAATGCGACATATATAAGATCAAAAAAAAGCCTGTACAAAAAAATTACAAATTGATAATTTATACTATCTCTCTCTAGATTCTTTCGGTCAGTAAAAAAAACATTAATAAATGCATAGTGTACCACTCCAGGCTACGTGGTGCGACAAAAAGCCAACATCACGTGGTATTCCCAGGCGGTCACCCATCCAAGTACTAACCACGCCCAATGTTGCTTAACTTCGGTGATCGGACGAGAACCGGTGTATTCAACATGGTATGGACGTTGCCATGTAATTCCTTGAAATAATTGCTCGTCATCGTCTCTTGATGTAGCGAATTTATAAGACAGGTTTGTGAAGAGTTGTTGGCTGTTTCAAAAATCTGTCTAACAACTTACCAAAATAAATTTTCAAATATGGTTTATTCAATTGGCTAATAAATGATGCTACAGCAAACTTTTAACATTTTGTGCCAATTTCCCTCTTAAATAAAAATCGGTGACAACATAACCTCAAACCTCAGTAAAAACCATCCAGTAATGCGACACATATAAGATCAAAAAAAACCTGTACAAAAAAATTACAAATAGATAATTTATACTATAACTCTCTAGATCTATCGGTCAATAAAAAAACATTAATAAATGCATAGTGTACCACTCCAGGCTACGTGGTGCGACAAAAAGCCAACATCACGTGGTATTCCCAGGCGGTCACCCATCCAAGTACTAAAACCAAGCCCAATGTTGCTTAACTTCGGTGATCGGACGAGAACCGGTGTATTCAACATGGTATGGACGTTGCCATGTAATTCCTTGAAATAATTGCTCGTCATCGTCTCTTGATGTAGCGAATTTATAAGACAGGTTTGTGAAGAGTTGTTGGCTGTTTCAAAAATCTGTCTAACAACTTACCAAAATAAATTTTCAAATATGGTTTATTCAATTGGCTAATAAATGATGCTACAGCAAACTTTTAACATTTTGTGCCAATTTCCCTCTTAAATAAACATCGTTGAACCTCAAACCTCAGAAAAATCAATCCAGAAATGCGACATATATAAGATCAAAAAAAAAGCCTGTACAAAAAAATTACAAATTGATAATTTATACTATCTCTCTCTAGATTCTTTCGGTCAGTAAAAAAAACATTAATAAATGCATAGTGTACCACTCCAGGCTACGTGGTGCGACAAAAAGCCAACATCACGTGGTATTCCCAGGCGGTCACCCATCCAAGTACTAAACCACGCCCAATGTTGCTTAACTTCGGTGATCGGACGAGAACCGGTGTATTCAACATGGTATGGACGTTGGCATGTAATTTTTTAAAATAATTGCTCGTCATCGTCTCTTGATGAAGCGAATTTATAAGACAGGTTTGTGAAGAGTTGTTGGCTGTTTCAAAATTCTGTCTAACAACTTACCAAAATAAATTTTCAAATATGGTTTATTCAATTGGCTAATAAATGATGCTACAGCAAACTTTTAATATTTTGTGCCAATTTCCCTCTTAAATAAAAATCGTTGAACCTCAAACCTCAGAAAAATCAATCCAGAAATGCGACATATATAAGATCAAAAAAAAGCCTGTACAAAAAAATTACAAATTGATAATTTATACTATCTCTCTCTAGATTCTTTCGGTCAGTAAAAAAAACATTAATAAATGCATAGTGTACCACTCCAGGCTACGTGGTGCGACAAAAAGCCAACATCACGTGGTATTCCCAGGCGGTCACCCATCCAAGTACTAAACCACGCCCAATGTTGCTTAACTTCGGTGATCGGACGAGAACCGGTGTATTCAACATGGTATGGACGTTGGCATGTAATTTTTTAAAATAATTGCTCGTCATCGTCTCTTGATGAAGCGAATTTATAAGACAGGTTTGTGAAGAGTTGTTGGCTGTTTCAAAATTCTGTCTAACAACTTACCAAAATAAATTTTCAAATATGGTTTATTCAATTGGCTAATAAATGATGCTACAGCAAACTTTTAACATTTTGTGCCAATTTCCCTCTTAAATAAAAATCGTTGAACCTCAAACCTCAGAAAAATCAATCCAGAAATGCGACATATATAAGATCAAAAAAAAGCCTGTACAAAAAAATTACAAATTGATAAATTATACTATCTCTCTCTAGATTCTTTCGGTCAGTAAAAAAAACATTAATAAATGCATAGTGTACCACTCCAGGCTACGTGGTGCGACAAAAAGCCAACATCACGTGGTATTCCCAGGCGGTCACCCATCCAAGTACTAACCACGCCCAATGTTGCTTAACTTCGGTGATCGGACGAGAACCGGTGTATTCAACATGGTATGGACGTTGCCATGTAATTCCTTGAAATAATTGCTCGTCATCGTCTCTTGATGTAGCGAATTTATAAGACAGGTTTGTGAAGAGTTGTTGGCTGTTTCAAAAATCTGTCTAACAACTTACCAAAATAAATTTTCAAATATGGTTTATTCAATTGGCTAATAAATGATGCTACAGCAAACTTTTAACATTTTGTGCCAATTTCCCTCTTAAATAAAAATCGTTGAACCTCAAACCTCAGAAAAATCAATCCAGAAATGCGAAATATATAAGATCAAAAAAAAAACCTGTACAAAAAAATTACAAATTGATACTTATAAATTCGCTTCATCAACATGGTATGGACGTTGGCATGTAATTTTTTAAAATAATTGCTCGTCATCGTCTCTTGATGAAGCGAATTTATAAGACAGGTTTGTGAAGAGTTGTTGGCTGTTTCCAAATTCTGTCTAACAACTTACCAAAATAAATTTTCAAATATGGTTTATTCAATTGGCTAATAAATGATGCTACAGCAAACTTTTAACATTTTGTGCCAATTTCCCTCTTAAATAAAAATCGTTGAACCTCAAACCTCAGAAAAATCAATCCAGAAATGCGACATATATAAGATCAAAAAAAAGCCTGTACAAAAAAATTACAAATTGATAATTTATACTATCTCTCTCTAGATTCTTTCGGTCAGTAAAAAAAACATTAATAAATGCATAGTGTACCACTCCAGGCTACGTGGTGCGACAAAAAGCCAACATCACGTGGTATTCCCAGGCGGTCACCCATCCAAGTACTAACCACGCCCAATGTTGCTTAACTTCGGTGATCGGACGAGAACCGGTGTATTCAACATGGTATGGACGTTGGCATGTAATTTTTTAAAATAATTGCTCGTCATCGTCTCTTGATGAAGCGAATTTATAAGACAGGTTTGTGAAGAGTTGTTGGCTGTTTCAAAATTCTGTCTAACAACTTACCAAAATAAATTTTCAAATATGGTTTATTCAATTGGCTAATAAATGATGCTACAGCAAACTTTTAACATTTTGTGCCAATTTCCCTCTTAAATAAAAATCGTTGAACCTCAAACCTCAGAAAAATCAATCCAGAAATGCGACATATATAAGATCAAAAAAAAGTCTGTACAAAAAAATTACAAATTGATAATTTATACTATCTCTCTCTAGATTCTTTCGGTCAGTAAAAAAAACATTAATGAATGCATAGTGTACCACTCCAGGCTACGTGGTGCGACAAAAAGCCAACATCACGTGGTATTCCCAGGCGGTCACCCATCCAAGTACTAACCACGCCCAATGTAGCTTAACTTCGGTGATCGGACGAGAACCGGTGTATTCAACATGGTATGGACGTTGACATGTAACTCCTTAAAATAATTGCTCGTCATCGTCTCTTGATGTAGCGAATTTATAAGACAGGTTTGTGAAGAGTTGTTGGCTGTTTCAAAAATCTGTCTAACAACTTACCAAAATAAATTTTCAAATATGGTTTATTCAATTGGCTAATAAATGATGCTACAGCAAACTTTTAACATTTTGTGCCAATTTCCCTCTTAAATAAAAATCGGTGACAACATAACCTCAAACCTCAGTAAAAACCATCCAGAAATGCGACACATATAAGATCAAAAAAAAGCCTGTACAAAAAAATTACAAATTGATAATTTATACTATCTCTCTCTAGATTCTTTCGGTCAGTAAAAAAACATTAATAAATGCATAGTGTACCACTCCAGGCTACGTGGTGCGACAAAAAGCCAACATCACGTGGTATTCCCAGGCGGTCACCCATCCAAGTACTAACCACGCCCAATGTTGCTTAACTTCGGTGATCGGACGAGAACCGGTGTATTCAACATGGTATGGACGTTGCCATGTAATTCCTTGAAATAATTGCTCGTCATCGTCTCTTGATGTAGCGAATTTATAAGACAGGTTTGTGAAGAGTTGTTGGCTGTTTCAAAAATCTGTCTAACAACTTACCAAAATAAATTTTCAAATATGGTTTATTCAATTGGCTAATAAATGATGCTACAGCAAACTTTTAACATTTTGTGCCAATTTCCCTCTTAAATAAAAATCGTTGAACCTCAAACCTCAGAAAAATCAATCCAGAAATGCGAAATATATATGATCAAAAAAAAAAGCTGTACAAAAAAATTACAAATTAATAATTTATACTATCTCTCTCTAGATTCTTTCGGTCAATAAAAAAACAATAATAAATGCATAGTGTACCACTCCAGGCTACGTGGTGCGACAAAAGCCAACATCACGTGGTATTCCCAGGCGGTCACCCATCCAAGTACTAACCACGCCCAATGTTACTTAACTTCGGTGATCGGACGAGAACCGGTGTATTCAATATGGTATGGACGTTGGCATGTAACTCCTTAATATAATTGCTCGTCATCGTCTCTCGTTGAAGCGAATTTATAAGACAGGTTTGTGAAGAGTTGTTGGCTGTTTCAAAAATCTGTCTAACAACTTACCAAAATAAATTTTCAAATATGGTTTATTCAATTGGCTAATAAATGATGCTACAGCAAACTTTTAACATTTTGTGCCAATTTCCCTCTTAAATAAAAATCGTTGAACCTCAAACCTCAGAAAAATCAATTTAGAAATGCGAAATATATATGATCAAAAAAAAAAGCTGTACAAAAAAATTACAAATTAATAATTTATACTATCTCTCTCTAGATTCTTTCGGTCAATAAAAAAACAATAATAAATGCATAGTGTACCACTCCAGGCTACGTGGTGCGACAAAAGCCAACATCACGTGGTATTCCCAGGCGGTCACCCATCCAAGTACTAACCACGCCCAATGTTGCTTAACTTCGGTGATCGGACGAGAACCGGTGTATTCAATATGGTATGGACGTTGGCATGTAACTCCTTAAAATAATTGCTCGTCATCGTCTCTCGTTGAAGCGAATTTATAAGACAGGTTTGTGAAGAGTTGTTGGCTGTTTCAAAAATCTGTCTAACAACTTACCAAAATAAATTTTCAAATATGGTTTATTCAATTGGCTAATAAATGATGCTACAGCAAACTTTTAACATTTTGTGCCAATTTCCCTCTTAAATAAAAATCGTTGAACCTCAAACCTCAGAAAAATCAATCCAGAAATGCGAAATATATATGATCAAAAAAAAAAGCTGTACAAAAAAATTACAAATTAATAATTTATACTATCTCTCTCTAGATTCTTTCGGTCAATAAAAAAACAATAATAAATGCATAGTGTACCACTCCAGGCTACGTGGTGCGACAAAAGCCAACATCACGTGGTATTCCCAGGCGGTCACCCATCCAAGTACTAACCACGCCCAATGTTGCTTAACTTCGGTGATCGGACGAGAACCGGTGTATTCAACATGGTATGGACGTTGCCATGTAATTCCTTGAAATAATTGCTCGTCATCGTCTCTTGATGTAGCGAATTTATAAGACAGGTTTGTGAAGAGTTGTTGGCTGTTTCAAAAATCTGTCCAACAACTTACCAAAATAAATTTTCAAATATGGTTTATTCAATTGGCTAATAAATGATGCTACAGCAAACTTTTAACATTTTGTGCCAATTTCCCTCTTAAATAAAAATCGTTGAACCTCAAACCTCCGAAAAATCAATCCAGAAATGCGAAATATATATGATCAAAAAAAAAAGCTGTACAAAAAAATTACAAATTAATAATTTATACTATCTCTCTCTAGATTCTTTCGGTCAATAAAAAAAAATAATAAATGCATAGTGTACCACTCCAGGCTACGTGGTGCGACAAAAGCCAACATCACGTGGTATTCCCAGGCGGTCACCCATCCAAGTACTAACCACGCCCAATGTTGCTTAACTTCGGTGATCGGACGAGAACCGGTGTATTCAACATGGTATGGACGTTGCCATGTAATTCCTTGAAATAATTGCTCGTCATCGTCTCTGGATGAAGCGAATTTATAAGACAGGTTTGTGAAGAGTTGTTGACTGTTTCAAAAATCTGTCTAACAAACTTTTAAACTATCGCGTTGCATACTATCAGTATATTTGTTAATAACGGGGCTAAACGCGGTTATTCCACATACCTTTGGTGCCTGACGTTTCGACCAGGTTGCACCGGCCGTGGTCACAGGCTGACTGGCTCAGCGGCGCACGCCCTCCGTCGTCGAGTACGCGTGGTAGAAGTTTCTCCATCCACCCGCACATCTTCGTTATTCTTGATGTTACTTTTTCTCCACGTATCGTCACACACTACACTCACGGTGTCCCTATTCTGTAAGCTAACCGACGCGTGCCTATTCTGATGTTTACCCGACTGTGCACAAAAGCGAGATTTTATGTTACTAATCACTGGATTCCACGCTCCTGATAATTTAAACCCCTCTTCCCGATTGAATGTTTCATGTTTTTTAATCTCAATCGCTTCACGTACAACTCTTGCATAATAGTGCCGTTCAGTAGAGAGGACTTGCGTGTGATGAAATTCAATCCAATGATTAGTGCCTGCTTCAAGTAAATGTTCTGCGATCGCGGATTTACTGGTGTTGCATTTCTTTACAGCTGCGATATGTTCCTTGACCCTTTCAGCTATAGTACGCTTCGTTTTGCCTATATACGAACAACCGCAGCTGCAATCCACCTTATAAACATCTGGGGTTTGTAACGGAACTACATCCTTTGGCGAACCCACGATGTTGTGAACCTTTATGCCGGGTGTATAAATTGTCTTTATCGAGTATTTCTTTAAGATGGAGCCGATCTTATCCGTTACCCCTTTGACATAAGGCATGTAGGCTGGCTGTCGGTTCACTTCTGGATGTTTGCGTCTGCTTGTCGGCTGCTTCATTTGTCCTTTTACCTGATACCCGTTGCTTTTTAGTACCTCCTGAACATGGTCCAGCTCTCGCTCTAAATGTTCAGGGTCACACAGGTCGTAAGCTCTATTCTTGAGAGATGTCATAACGGACTGCAGGTGTCGGGGATGATGATGAGAGGTACCGTGTAAGTACCTATCCGTGTGAGTCGGTTTGCGGTACACACAGTGTGCCAAGGACCCATCCAATCTCACGGTCACTTTCACGTCTAAGAAGGACAACGACCTCTCCGACTCCAATTCAAATGTGAACCGCATCTTCGTGTGAATGGAGTTAAGATGGTGTACATATTGTTCTACTTCATTACTGTTTCCTTTAACAATACTGAAGATGTCATCCACATATCGCTTCCAAAGTCTGATGGTCTTTGGGCCGAGATTCAGCGCCTTTTTTTCAAAATGTTCCATCCAGATGTTGGCAAGTACGGGGGCTACAGGACTTCCCATTGCGACACCATCAATCTGAAGGTAATGCTGACCTTGGAAAAGGAAGTAATTGCCATCCAAGCAGTGTTCAAGCAGATCAACATAATTTAATGGAAACTCGTTGTCCCTCAGTAGGTCTTTCACGACGTTTAAGCACTCTTTTATTGGAACGTTGGTAAAAAGCGACTCCACGTCAAAGCTTACCATGACCTCATCAGGTTCCAATTTTATATCTTTCAAAATATCTATAAAGTGCCGTGAGTTTTTTACAAAAGACGATGTTTTACCTACCAATGGTTGTAATACGGACGCTACGTGCTTTGCAAGATCGTAAGTAGGAGAAGCAATTTGACTTACAATGGGCCGCAACGGCACGTTGGCCTTGTGTATTTTAGGCAGACCATACAATTTTGGTGGCTGATGTGTTTTTGGCGTATACAGTTGTTTGTACTCGTCTTCTGAAAACAGGTCCTCGTAATTCCGGATTAGAGTTCGTATTTTTCGCGTCACTCTGGCCGTAGGGTTGTATGATACCGGTTTATAAACCTCGTTATCACTTAACAGTTCGAGTATTTTTCTTTGGTAATCAGTTGTGTTCATCACTACGGTGGCGTTTCCCTTGTCGGCCTTAAGCACTAAAATATCCCGGTTATCCCGAATGTTATTCAGCGCTTGACGCTCTTTCCTAGTGATGTTACTAGTCGGAAGCCTTGCTTTACGTAAGATCACCGCAACGTCCTGTCTAAGGATATCAGCATCGCCGGGCGGTACCTTATTACGCGCAATAGATTCCTCAACACTACTAATTACGGTCTCGATCGGTATTCGCTTAGGTGTTGGAGCAAAATTCATACCTTTGGCCAAGATACTTACAGTAGTTTCATCCAAACTCACATTCGACAAATTCACAACTGCGTCTGCTTGCTCGGGTACAACATTTGACATTTTCTTTTCCGCATACCGCCGATTATACTCTTTCGAGAACTTTCGCTCAAAGTTTGCAGTGCTTAAATCAAAGGTGCGACTTGCTTGTAAAAATGTAACCCGATCACACAAATCATAGTCCGCTTGAGTTAGATCATTACCACACTTTAATTGTAACGCATATAACTCCCTCTGTATACATCCCAGTTCACTGTGTTTATTTCGAATTAATTGTCTCAAAAGGCGTACACTCGCGTTTTTTAGAATTCTACGTGAAAATGCGATATCACTACGCGGTTTTATTCGAACACACGAAGGTAATAAGTTCCAATCACGACACTTCACTAGAAATATCAACGATGTTTCCACTCGCGCTCGTTTTTTACGTAAAAATTCTAGATGAGGCACTTGTTTTGCAATTTCCGGCCCGTAGCGGTTTGCTATACTAACTTTTAAACTATCGCGTTGCATACTATCAGTATATTTGTTAATAACGGGGCTAAACGCGGTTATTCCACATACCTTTGGTGCCTGACGTTTCGACCAGGTTGCACCGGCCGTGGTCACAGGCTGACTGGCTCAGCGGCGCACGCCCTCCGACTAGTAACATCACTAGGAAAGAGCGTCAAGCGCTGAATAACATTCGGGATAACCGGGATATTTTAGTGCTTAAGGCCGACAAGGGAAACGCCACCGTAGTGATGAACACAACTGATTACCAAAGAAAAATACTCGAACTGTTAAGTGATAACGAGGTTTATAAACCGGTATCATACAACCCTACGGCCAGAGTGACGCGAAAAATACGAACTCTAATCCGGAATTACGAGGACCTGTTTTCAGAAGACGAGTACAAACAACTGTATACGCCAAAAACACATCAGCCACCAAAATTGTATGGTCTGCCTAAAATACACAAGGCCAACGTGCCGTTGCGGCCCATTGTAAGTCAAATTGCTTCTCCTACTTACGATCTTGCAAAGCACGTAGCGTCCGTATTACAACCATTGGTAGGTAAAACATCGTCTTTTGTAAAAAACTCACGGCACTTTATAGATATTTTGAAAGATATAAAATTGGAACCTGATGAGGTCATGGTAAGCTTTGACGTGGAGTCGCTTTTTACCAACGTTCCAATAAAAGAGTGCTTAAACGTCGTGAAAGACCTACTGAGGGACAACGAGTTTCCATTAAATTATGTTGATCTGCTTGAACACTGCTTGGATGGCAATTACTTCCTTTTCCAAGGTCAGCATTACCTTCAGATTGATGGTGTCGCAATGGGAAGTCCTGTAGCCCCCGTACTTGCCAACATCTGGATGGAACATTTTGAAAAAAAGGCGCTGAATCTCGGCCCAAAGACCATCAGACTTTGGAAGCGATATGTGGATGACATCTTCAGTATTGTTAAAGGAAACAGTAATGAAGTAGAACAATATATACACCATCTTAACTCCATTCACACGAAGATGCGGTTCACATTTGAATTGGAGTCGGAGAGGTCGTTGTCCTTCTTAGACGTGAAAGTGACCGTGAGATTGGATGGGTCCTTGGCACACTGTGTGTACCGCAAACCGACTCACACGGATAGGTACTTACACGGTACCTCTCATCATCATCCCCGACACCTGCAGTCCGTTATGACATCTCTCAAGAATAGAGCTTACGACCTGTGTGACCCTGAACATTTAGAGCGAGAGCTGGACCATGTTCAGGAGGTACTAAAAAGCAACGGGTATCAGGTAAAAGGACAAATGAAGCAGCCGACAAGCAGACGCAAACATCCAGAAGTGAACCGACAGCCAGCCTACATGCCTTATGTCAAAGGGGTAACGGATAAGATCGGCTCCATCTTAAAGAAATACTCGATAAAGACAATTTATACACCCGGCATAAAGGTTCACAACATCGTGGGTTCGCCAAAGGATGTAGTTCCGTTACAAACCCCAGATGTTTATAAGGTGGATTGCAGCTGCGGTAGTTCGTATATAGGCCAAACGAAGCGTACTATAGCTGAAAGGGTCAAGGAACATATCGCAGCTGTAAAGAAATGCAACACCAGTAAATCCGCGATCGCAGAACATTTACTTGAAGCAGGCACTAATCATTGGATTGAATTTCATCACACGCAAGTCCTCTCTACTGAACGGCACTATTATGCAAGAGTTGTACGTGAAGCGATTGAGATTAAAAAACATGAAACATTCAATCGGGAAGAGGGGTTTAAATTATCAGGAGCGTGGAATCCAGTGATTAGTAACATAAAATCTCGCTTTTGTGCACAGTCGGGAGAGAGAGACGGTACGTGGAGAAAAAGTAACATCAAGAATAACTGTCTAACAACTTACCAAAATTAATTTTCAGATATGGCTTATCCAAATTGGCTAATTAATGATGCTACAGCAAACTTTTAACATTTTGTGCCAATTTCCCTCTTAAATAAAAATCGTTGAACCTCAAACCTCAGAAAAATCAATCTAGAAATGCGACATATATAAGATCAAAAAAAAAACCTGTACAAAAAAATTACAAATTGATAATTTATACTATCTCTCTCTAGATTCTTTCGTTCAATAAAAAACAATAATAAATGCATAGTGTACCACTCCAGGCTACGTGGTGCGACAAAAAGCCAACATCACGTGGTATTCCCAGGCGGTCACCCATCCAAGTACTAACCACGCCCAATGTTGCTTAACTTCGGTGATCGGACGAGAACCGGTGTATTCAACATGGTATGGACGTTGGCATGTAAATCCTTGAAATAATTGCTCGTCATCGTCTCTCGTTGAAGCGAATTTATAAGACAGGTTTGTGAAGAGTTGTTGGCTGTTTCAAAAATCTGTCTAACAACTTACCAAAATTAATTTTCAGATATGGCTTATCCAAATTGGCTAATTAATGATGCTACAGCAAACTTTTAACATTTTGTGCCAATTTCCCTCTTAAATAAAAATCGTTGACAACATAACCTCAAATCTCAGAAAAATCAATCCAGAAATGCGACACATATAAGATCAAAAAAAAACCTGTACTAAAAAATTACAAATAGATAATTTATGGAAGCGCTCGTGGCCCCGCGGTCGCAGTGTTCTGTAAACGATCACTGAGTTACGCAACTTTCACTATGGCTGGTACTCGGATGGGTGACCACTTTGTGGCATTTACATTTGCGAGCGTTTCCGTGCTTCGGAAGGCACGTTAAGCCGTTGGTCCCGGTTGCCAGTAAAATGGCAGTCGTTAAGCCTGGTTGAAGGCCTTATAGGCGGCTTAAAAATTTCAACAGCAGGTAGCCACAACCTGCGTCTGTCTATTTCAACACGGCAATGGGCTCACCACCTATTACGTGGGACAGGAATCCACACGGTGAAAAGTGGGCATATAATATGCCTCTGCCACCCCTTCGGGGATAAGGCGTGATGGATATTTATTTATAATTTATACTATAATTCTCTAGATCTTTCGGTCAATAAAATACATTAATAAATGCATAGTGTACCACTCCAGGCTACGTGGTGCGACAAAAAGCCAACATCACGTGGTATTCCCGGGCGGTCACCCATCCAAGTACTAACCACGCCCAATGTTGCTTAACTTCGGTGATCGGACGAGAACCGGTGTATTCAACATGGTATGGACGTTGGCATGTAACTCCTTAAAATAATTGCTCATCATCGTCTCTTGATGAAGCGAATTTATAAGACAGGTTTGTGAAGAGTTGTTGGCTGTTTCAAAAATATGTCTAACAACATACCAAAATTAATTTTCAAATATGGCTTATTCAAATTGGGTAATTAATGATGCTACAGCAAGCTTTCAACATTTTGTGCCAATTTCCCTATTAAATAAAAATCGTTGAACCTCAAGCCTCAGAAAAATCAATCCAGAAATGCGACATATATAAGATCAAAAAAAAACCTGTACAAAAAAATTACAAATTGATAATTTATACTATCTGTCTCTAGATTCTTTCGGTCAATAAAAAAACAATAATAAATGCATAGTGTACCACCACTCCAGGCTACGTGGTGCGACAAAAAGCCAACATCACGTGGTATTCCCAGGCGGTCACCCATCCAAGTACTAACCACGCCCAATGTTGCTTAACTTCGGTGATCGGACGAGAACCGGTGTATTCAACATGGTATGGACGTTGGCATGTAAATCCTTGAAATAATTGCTCGTCATCGTCTCTCGTTGAAGCGAATTTATAAGACAGGTTTGTGAAGAGTTGTTGGCTGTTTCAAAAACCTGTCTAACAACTTACCAAAATAAATTTTCAAATATGGCTTATTCAATTGGCTAATAAATGATGCTACAGCAAACTTTTAACATTTTGTGCACATTTTCCTCTTAAATAAAAATCGTTGACAACATAACCTCAAATCTCAGAAAAATCAATCCAGAAATGCGACACATATAAGATCAAAAAAAAACCTGTACTAAAAAATTACAAATAGATAATTTATACTATAACTCTAGATCTTTCGGTCAATAAAAAAACATTAATAAATGCATAGTGTACCACTCCAGGCTACGTGGTGCGACAAAAAGCCAACATCACGTGGTATTCCCAGGCGGTCACCCATCCAAGTACTAACCACGCCCAATGTTGCTTAACTTCGGTGATCGGACGAGAACCGGTGTATTCAACATGGTATGGACGTTGGCATGTAACTCCTTAAAATAATTGCTCGTCATCGTCTCTGGATGAAGCGAATTTATAAGACAGGTTTGTGAAGAGTTGTTGACTGTTTCAAAAATCTGTCTAACAACTTACCAAAATTAATTTTCAGATATGGCTTATCCAAATTGGCTAATTAATGATGCTACAGCAAACTTTTAACATTTTGTGCCAATTTCCCTCTTAAATAAAAATCGTTGACAACATAACCTCAAATCTCAGAAAAATCAATCCAGAAATGCGACACATATAAGATCAAAAAAAAACCTGTACTAAAAAATTACAAATAGATAATTTATGGAAGCGCTCGTGGCCCCGCGGTCGCAGTGTTCTGTAAACGATCACTGAGTTACGCAACTTTCACTATGGCTGGTACTCGGATGGGTGACCACTTTGTGGCATTTACATTTGCGAGCGTTTCCGTGCTTCGGAAGGCACGTTAAGCCGTTGGTCCCGGTTGCCAGTAAAATGGCAGTCGTTAAGCCTGGTTGAAGGCCTTATAGGCGGCTTAAAAATTTCAACAGCAGGTAGCCACAACCTGCGTCTGTCTATTTCAACACGGCAATGGGCTCACCACCTATTACGTGGGACAGGAATCCACACGGTGAAAAGTGGGCATATAATATGCCTCTGCCACCCCTTCGGGGATAAGGCGTGATGGATATTTATTTATAATTTATACTATAATTCTCTAGATCTTTCGGTCAATAAAATACATTAATAAATGCATAGTGTACCACTCCAGGCTACGTGGTGCGACAAAAAGCCAACATCACGTGGTATTCCCAGGCGGTCACCCATCCAAGTACTAACCACGCCCAATGTTGCTTAACTTCGGTGATCGGACGAGAACCGGTGTATTCAACATGGTATGGACGTTGGCATGTAACTCCTTAAAATAATTGCTCGTCATCGTCTCTGGATGAAGCGAATTTATAAGACAGGTTTGTGAAGAGTTGTTGACTGTTTCAAAAATCTGTCTAACAACTTACCAAAATTAATTTTCAGATATGGCTTATCCAAATTGGCTAATTAATGATGCTACAGCAAACTTTTAACATTTTGTGCCAATTTCCCTCTTAAATAAAAATCGTTGACAAAATAACCTCAAATCTCAGAAAAATCAATCCAGAAATGCGACACATATAAGATCAAAAAAAAACCTGTACTAAAAAATTACAAATAGATAATTTATACTATAATTCTCTAGATCTTTCGGTCAATAAAATACATTAATAAATGCATAGTGTACCACTCCAGGCTACGTGGTGCGACAAAAAGCCAACATCACGTGGTATTCCCAGGCGGTCACCCATCCAAGTACTAACCACGCCCAATGTTGCTTAACTTCGGTGATTGGACGAGAAACGGTGTATTCAACATGGTATGGACGTTGGCATGTAAATCCTTGAAATAATTGCTCGTCATCGTCTCTTGATGAAGCAAATGAAATAAGACAGGTTTGTGAAGAGTTGTTGGCTGTTTCAAAAATCTGTCTAACAACTTACCAAAATAAATTTTCAAATATGGCTTATTCAATTGGCTAATAAATGATGCTACAGCAAACTTTTAACATTTTGTGCCAATTTCCCTCTTAAATAAAAATCGTAGACAACATAACCTCAAATCTCAGAAAAATCAATCCAGAAATGCGACACATATAAGATCAAAAAAAACCTGTACTAAAAAATTACAAATAGATAATTAATACTATAACTCTCTAGATCTTTCGGTCAATAAAATACATTAATAAATGCATAGTGTACCACTCCAGGCTACGTGGTGCGACAAAAAGCCAACATCACGTGGTATTCCCAGGCGGTCACCCATCCAAGTACTAACCACGCCCAATGTTGCTTAACTTCGGTGATTGGACGAGAAACGGTGTATTCAACATGGTATGGACTTTGGCATGTAAATCCTTGAAATAATTGCTCGTCATCGTCTCTCGTTGACGCGAATTTATAAGATAGATTTGTGAACAGTTGTTGGCTGTTTCAAAAATCTGTCTAACAACTTACCAAAATTAATTTTCAAATATGGCTTATTCAAATTGGCTAATTAATGATGCTACAGCAAACTTTTAACATTTTGTGCCAATTTACCTCTTAAATAAAAATCGTTGAACCTCAAATCTCAGAAAAATCAATCCAGAAATGCGACATATATAAGATCAAAAAAAAACCTGTACAAAAAAATTACAAATTGATAATTTATACTATCTCTCTCTAGATTCTTTCGGTCAATAAAAAAACAATAATAAATGCATAGTGTACCACTCCAGGCTACGTGGTGTGACAAAAAGCCAACATCACGTGGTATTCCCAGGCGGTCACCCATCCAAGTACTAACCACGCCCAATGTTGCTTAACTTCGGTGATCGGACGAGAACCGGTGTATTCAACATGGTATGGACGTTGGCATGTAACTCCTTGAAATAATTGCTCGTCATCGTCTCTTGATGAAGCGAATTTATAAGACAGGTTTGTGAAGAGTTGTTGGCTGTTTCAAAAATCTGTCTAACAACATACCAGAATTAATTTTCGAATATGGCTTATTCAAATTGGGTAATTAATGATGCTACAGCAAGCTTTCAACATTTTGTGCCAATTTCCCTATTAAATAAAAATCGTTGAACCTCAAGCCTCAGAAAAATCAATCCAGAAATGCGACATATATAAGATCAAAAAAAAACCTGTACAAAAAAATTACAAATTGATAATTTATACTATCTGTCTCTAGATTCTTTCGGTCAATAAAAAAACAATAATAAATGCATAGTGTACCACCACTCCAGGCTACGTGGTGCGACAAAAAGCCAACATCACGTGGTATTCCCAGGCGGTCACCCATCCAAGTACTAACCACGCCCAATGTTGCTTAACTTCGGTGATCGGACGAGAACCGGTGTATTCAACATGGTATGGACGTTGGCATGTAACTCCTTGAAATAATTGCTCGTCATCGTCTCTTGATGAAGCGAATTTATAAGACAGGTTTGTGAAGAGTTGTTGGCTGTTTCAAAAATCTGTCTAACAACATACCAGAATTAATTTTCGAATATGGCTTATTCAAATTGGGTAATTAATGATGCTACAGCAAGCTTTCAACATTTTGTGCCAATTTCCCTATTAAATAAAAATCGTTGAACCTCAAGCCTCAGAAAAATCAATCCAGAAATGCGACATATCAAAAAAAAAACCTGTACAAAAAAATTACAAATTGATAATTTATACTATCTGTCTCTAGATTCTTTCGGTCAATAAAAAAACAATAATAAATGCATAGTGTACCACTCCAGGCTACGTGGTGCGACAAAAAGCCAACATCACGTGGTATTCCCAGGCGGTCACCCATCCAAGTACTAACCACGCCCAATGTTGCTTAACTTCGGTGATCGGACGAGAACCGGTGTATTCAAGATGGTATGGACGTTGGCATGTAACTCCTTGAAATAATTGCTCGTCATCGTCTCTTGATGAAGCGAATTTATAAGACAGGTTTGTGAAGAGTTGTTGGCTGTTTCAAAAATCTGTCTAACAACTTACCAAAATAAATTTTCAAATATGGCTTATTCAATTGGCTAATAAATGATGCTACAGCAAACTTTTAACATTTTGTGCACATTTTCCTCTTAAATTAAAATCGTTGACAACATAACCTCAAATCTCAGAAAAATCAATCCAGAAATGCGACATATATAAGATCAAAAAAAAACCTGTACAAAAAAATTACAAATTGATAATTTATACTATCTCTCTCTAGATTCTTTCGGTCAATAAAAACAATAATAAATGCATAGTGTACCACTCCAGGCTACGTGGTGCGACAAAAAGCCAACATCACGTGGTATTCCCGGGCGGTCACCCATCCAAGTACTAACCACGCCCAATGTTGCTTAACTTCGGTGATCGGACGAGAACCGGTGTATTCAACATGGTATGGACGTTGGCATGTAACTCCTTAAAATAATTGCTCATCATCGTCTCTTGATGAAGCGAATTTATAAGACAGGTTTGTGAAGAGTTGTTGGCTGTTTCAAAAATATGTCTAACAACATACCAAAATTAATTTTCAAATATGGCTTATTCAAATTGGGTAATTAATGATGCTACAGCAAGCTTTCAACATTTTGTGCCAATTTCCCTATTAAATAAAAATCGTTGAACCTCAAGCCTCAGAAAAATCAATCCAGAAATGCGACATATATAAGATCAAAAAAAAACCTGTACAAAAAAATTACAAATTGATAATTTATACTATCTGTCTCTAGATTCTTTCGGTCAATAAAAAAACAATAATAAATGCATAGTGTACCACCACTCCAGGCTACGTGGTGCGACAAAAAGCCAACATCACGTGGTATTCCCAGGCGGTCACCCATCCAAGTACTAACCACGCCCAATGTTGCTTAACTTCGATGATCGGACGAGAACCGGTGTATTCAACATGGTATGGACGTTGGCATGTAAATCCTTGAAATAATTGCTCGTCATCGTCTCTCGTTGAAGCGAATTTATAAGACAGGTTTGTGAAGAGTTGTTGGCTGTTTCAAAAATCTGTCTAACAACTTACCAAAATAAATTTTCAAATATGGCTTATTCAATTGGCTAATAAATGATGCTACAGCAAACTTTTAACATTTTGTGCACATTTTCCTCTTAAATAAAAATCGTTGACAACATAACCTCAAATCTCAGAAAAATCAATCCAGAAATGCGACACATATAAGATCAAAAAAAAACCTGTACTAAAAAATTACAAATAGATAATTTATACTATAACTCTAGATCTTTCGGTCAATAAAAAAACATTAATAAATGCATAGTGTACCACTCCAGGCTACGTGGTGCGACAAAAAGCCAACATCACGTGGTATTCCCAGGCGGTCACCCATCCAAGTACTAACCACGCCCAATGTTGCTTAACTTCGGTGATCGGACGAGAACCGGTGTATTCAACATGGTATGGACGTTGGCATGTAACTCCTTAAAATAATTGCTCGTCATCGTCTCTGGATGAAGCGAATTTATAAGACAGGTTTGTGAAGAGTTGTTGACTGTTTCAAAAATCTGTCTAACAACTTACCAAAATTAATTTTCAGATATGGCTTATCCAAATTGGCTAATTAATGATGCTACAGCAAACTTTTAACATTTTGTGCCAATTTCCCTCTTAAATAAAAATCGTTGACAACATAACCTTAAATCTCAGAAAAATCAATCCAGAAATGCGACACATATAAGATCAAAAAAAAACCTGTACTAAAAAATTACAAATAGATAATTTATGGAAGCGCTCGTGGCCCCGCGGTCGCAGTGTTCTGTAAACGATCACTGAGTTACGCAACTTTCACTATGGCTGGTACTCGGATGGGTGACCACTTTGTGGCATTTACATTTGCGAGCGTTTCCGTGCTTCGGAAGGCACGTTAAGCCGTTGGTCCCGGTTGCCAGTAAAATGGCAGTCGTTAAGCCTGGTTGAAGGCCTTATAGGCGGCTTAAAAATTTCAACAGCAGGTAGCCACAACCTGCGTCTGTCTATTTCAACACGGCAATGGGCTCACCACCTATTACGTGGGACAGGAATCCACACGGTGAAAAGTGGGCATATAATATGCCTCTGCCACCCCTTCGGGGATAAGGCGTGATGGATATTTATTTATAATTTATACTATAATTCTCTAGATCTTTCGGTCAATAAAATACATTAATAAATGCATAGTGTACCACTCCGGGCTACGTGGTGCGACAAAAAGCCAACATCACGTGGTATTCCCAGGCGGTCACCCATCCAAGTACTAACCACGCCCAATGTTGCTTAACTTCGGTGATCGGACGAGAACCGGTGTATTCAACATGGTATGGACGTTGGCATGTAACTCCTTAAAATAATTGCTCGTCATCGTCTCTGGATGAAGCGAATTTATAAGACAGGTTTGTGAAGAGTTGTTGACTGTTTCAAAAATCTGTCTAACAACTTACCAAAATTAATTTTCAGATATGGCTTATCCAAATTGGCTAATTAATGATGCTACAGCAAACTTTTAACATTTTGTGCCAATTTCCCTCTTAAATAAAAATCGTTGACAAAATAACCTCAAATCTCAGAAAAATCAATCCAGAAATGCGACACATATAAGATCAAAAAAAAACCTGTACTAAAAAATTACAAATAGATAATTTATACTATAATTCTCTAGATCTTTCGGTCAATAAAATACATTAATAAATGCATAGTGTACCACTCCAGGCTACGTGGTGCGACAAAAAGCCAACATCACGTGGTATTCCCAGGCGGTCACCCATCCAAGTACTAACCACGCCCAATGTTGCTTAACTTCGGTGATTGGACGAGAAACGGTGTATTCAACATGGTATGGACGTTGGCATGTAAATCCTTGAAATAATTGCTCGTCATCGTCTCTTGATGAAGCAAATGAAATAAGACAGGTTTGTGAAGAGTTGTTGGCTGTTTCAAAAATCTGTCTAACTAACAACTTACCAAAATAAATTTTCAAATATGGCTTATTCAATTGGCTAATAAATGATGCTACAGCAAACTTTTAACATTTTGTGCCAATTTCCCTCTTAAATAAAAATCGTAGACAACATAACCTCAAATCTCAGAAAAATCAATCCAGAAATGCGACACATATAAGATCAAAAAAAACCTGTACTAAAAAATTACAAATAGATAATTTATACTATAACTCTCTAGATCTTTCGGTCAATAAAATACATTAATAAATGCATAGTGTACCACTCCAGGCTACGTGGTGCGACAAAAAGCCAACATCACGTGGTATTCCCAGGCGGTCACCCATCCAAGTACTAACCACGCCCAATGTTGCTTAACTTCGGTGATTGGACGAGAAACGGTGTATTCAACATGGTATGGACTTTGGCATGTAAATCCTTGAAATAATTTCTCGTCATCGTCTCTCGTTGAAGCGAATTTATAAGATAGATTTGTGAAGAGTTGTTGGCTGTTTCAAAAATCTGTCTAACAACTTACCAAAATTAATTTTCAAATATGGCTTATTCAAATTTGCTAATTAATGATGCTACAGCAAACTTTTAACATTTTGTGCCAATTTACCTCTTAAATAAAAATCGTTGAACCTCAAATCTCAGAAAAATCAATCCAGAAATGCGACATATATAAGATCAAAAAAAAACCTGTACAAAAAAATTACAAATTGATAATTTATACTATCTCTCTCTAGATTCTTTCGGTCAATAAAAAAACAATAATAAATGCATAGTGTACCACTCCAGGCTACGTGGTGCGACAAAAAGCCAACATCACGTGGTATTCCCAGGCGGTCACCCATCCAAGTACTAACCACGCCCAATGTTGCTTAACTTCGGTGATCGGACGAGAACCGGTGTATTCAACATGGTATGGACGTTGGCATGTAACTCCTTAAAATAATTGCTCGTCATCGTCTCTTGATGAAGCGAATTTATAAGACAGGTTTGTGAAGAGTTGTTGGCTGTTTCAAAAATATGTCTATCAACTTACCAAAATTAATTTTCAAATATGGCTTATTCAAATTGGCTAATTAATGATGCTACAGCAATCTTTTAACATTTTGTGCCAATTTCCCTCTTAAATAAAAATCGTTGACAACATAACCTCAAATCTCAGAAAAATCAATCCAGAAATGCGACACATATAAGATCAAAAAAAAACCTGTACTAAAAAATTACAAATAGATAATTTATACTATAACTCTAGATCTTTCGGTCAATAAAAAAACATTAATAAATGCATAGTGTACCACTCCAGGCTACGTGGTGCGACAAAAAGCCAACATCACGTGGTATTCCCAGGCGGTCACCCATCCAAGTACTAACCACGCCCAATGTTGCTTAACATCGGTGATCGGACGAGAACCGGTGTATTCAACATGGTATGGACGTTGGCATGTAACTCCTTAAAATAATTGCTCGTCATCGTCTCTTGATGAAGCGAATTTATAAGACAGGTTTGTGAAGAGTTGTTGGCTGTTTCAAAAATATGTCTATCAACTTACCAAAATTAATTTTCAAATATGGCTTATTCAAATTGGCTAATTAATGATGCTACAGCAATCTTTTAACATTTTGTGCCAATTTCCCTCTTAAATAAAAATCGTTGAACCTCAAACCTCAGAAAAATCAATCCAGAAATGTGAAATATATATGATCAAAAAAAAAGCTGTACAAAAAAATTACAAATTAATTTATACTATCTCTCTCTAGATTCTTTCGGTCAATAAAAAAACAATAATAAATGCATAGTGTACCACTCCAGGCTACGTGGTGCGACAAAAGCCAACATCACGTGGTATTCCCAGGCGGTCACCCATCCAAGTACTAACCTCGCCCAATGTTGCTTAACTTCGGTGATCGGACGAGAACCGGTGTATTCAACATGGTATGGACGTCGGCATGTAATTCCTTAAAATAATTGCTCGTCATCGTCTCTGGATGAAGCGAATTTATAAGACAGGTTTGTGAAGAGTTGTTGGCTGTTTCAAAAATCTGTCTAACAACTTACCAAAATAAATTTTCAAATATGGCTTATTCAAATTGGGTAATTAATGATGCTACAGCAAGCTTTCAACATTTTGTGCCAATTTCCCTATTAAATAAAAATCGTTGAACCTCAAGCCTCAGAAAAATCAATCCAGAAATGCGACATATATAAGATCAAAAAAAAACCTGTACAAAAAAATTACAAATTGATAATTTATACTATCTGTCTCTAGATTCTTTCGGTCAATAAAAAAACAATAATAAATGCATAGTGTACCACCACTCCAGGCTACGTGGTGCGACAAAAAGCCAACATCACGTGGTATTCCCAGGCGGTCACCCATCCAAGTACTAACCACGCCCAATGTTGCTTAACTTCGGTGATCGGACGAGAACCGGTGTATTCAACATGGTATGGACGTTGGCATGTAAATCCTTGAAATAATTGCTCGTCATCGTCTCTCGTTGAAGCGAATTTATAAGACAGGTTTGTGAAGAGTTGTTGGCTGTTTCAAAAATCTGTCTAACAACTTACCAAAATAAATTTTCAAATATGGCTTATTCAATTGGCTAATAAATGATGCTACAGCAAACTTTTAACATTTTGTGCACATTTTCCTCTTAAATTAAAATCGTTGACAACATAACCTCAAATCTCAGAAAAATCAATCCAGAAATGCGACATATATAAGATCAAAAAAAAACCTGTACAAAAAAATTACAAATTGATAATTTATACTATCTCTCTCTAGATTCTTTCGGTCAATAAAAACAATAATAAATGCATAGTGTACCACTCCAGGCTACGTGGTGCGACAAAAAGCCAACATCACGTGGTATTCCCAGGCGGTCACCCATCCAAGTACTAACCACGCCCAATGTTGCTTAACTTCGGTGATCGGACGAGAACCGGTGTATTCAACATGGTATGGACGTTGGCATGTAACTCCTTAAAATAATTGCTCATCATCGTCTCTTGATGAAGCGAATTTATAAGACAGGTTTGTGAAGAGTTGTTGGCTGTTTCAAAAATATGTCTAACAACATACCAAAATTAATTTTCAAATATGGCTTATTCAAATTGGGTAATTAATGATGCTACAGCAAGCTTTCAACATTTTGTGCCAATTTCCCTATTAAATAAAAATCGTTGAACCTCAAGCCTCAGAAAAATCAATCCAGAAATGCGACATATATAAGATCAAAAAAAAACCTGTACAAAAAAATTACAAATTGATAATTTATACTATCTGTCTCTAGATTCTTTCGGTCAATAAAAAAACAATAATAAATGCATAGTGTACCACCACTCCAGGCTACGTGGTGCGACAAAAAGCCAACATCACGTGGTATTCCCAGGCGGTCACCCATCCAAGTACTAACCACGCCCAATGTTGCTTAACTTCGGTGATCGGACGAGAACCGGTGTATTCAACATGGTATGGACGTTGGCATGTAACTCCTTAAAATAATTGCTCGTCATCGTCTCTTGATGAAGCGAATTTATAAGACAGGTTTGTGAAGAGTTGTTGGCTGTTTCAAAAATATGTCTAACAACATACCAAAATTAATTTTCAAATATGGCTTATTCAAATTGGGTAATTAATGATGCTACAGCAAGCTTTCAACATTTTGTGCCAATTTCCCTATTAAATAAAAATCGTTGAACCTCAAGCCTCAGAAAAATCAATCCAGAAATGCGACATATATAAGATCAAAAAAAAACCTGTACAAAAAAATTACAAATTGATAATTTATACTATCTGTCTCTAGATTCTTTCGGTCAATAAAAAAACAATAATAAATGCATAGTGTACCACCACTCCAGGCTACGTGGTGCGACAAAAAGCCAACATCACGTGGTATTCCCAGGCGGTCACCCATCCAAGTACTAACCACGCCCAATGTTGCTTAACTTCGGTGACCGGACGAGAACCGGTGTATTCAACATGGTATGGACGTTGGCATGTAAATCCTTGAAATAATTGCTCGTCATCGTCTCTCGTTGAAGCGAATTTATAAGACAGGTTTGTGAAGAGTTGTTGGCTGTTTCAAAAATCTGTCTAACAACTTACCAAAATAAATTTTCAAATATGGCTTATTCAATTGGCTAATAAATGATGCTACAGCAAACTTTTAACATTTTGTGCACATTTTCCTCTTAAATTAAAATCGTTGACAACATAACCTCAAATCTCAGAAAAATCAATCCAGAAATGCGACATATATAAGATCAAAAAAAAACCTGTACAAAAAAATTACAAATTGATAATTTATACTATCTCTCTCTAGATTCTTTCGGTCAATAAAAACAATAATAAATGCATAGTGTACCACTCCAGGCTACGTGGTGCGACAAAAAGCCAACATCACGTGGTATTCCCAGGCGGTCACCCATCCAAGTACTAACCACGCCCAATGTTGCTTAACTTCGGTGATCGGACGAGAACCGGTGTATTCAACATGGTATGGACGTTGGCATGTAACTCCTTAAACTAATTGCTCGTCATCGTCTCTTGATGAAGCGAATTTATAAGACAGGTTTGTGAAGAGTTGTTGGCTGTTTCAAAAATATGTCTAACAACATACCAAAATTAATTTTCAAATATGGCTTATTCAAATTGGGTAATTAATGATGCTACAGCAAGCTTTCAACATTTTGTGCCAATTTCCCTATTAAATAAAAATCGTTGAACCTCAAGCCTCAGAAAAATCAATCCAGAAATGCGACATATATAAGATCAAAAAAAAACCTGTACAAAAAAATTACAAATTGATAATTTATACTATCTGTCTCTAGATTCTTTCGGTCAATAAAAAAACAATAATAAATGCATAGTGTACCACTCCAGGCTACGTGGTGCGACAAAAAGCCAACATCACGTGGTATTCCCAGGCGGTCACCCATCCAAGTACTAACCACGCCCAATGTTGCTTAACTTCGGTGATCGGACGAGAACCGGTGTATTCAACATGGTATGGACGTTGGCATGTAAATCCTTGAAATAATTGCTCGTCATCGTCTCTCGTTGAAGCGAATTTATAAGACAGGTTTGTGAAGAGTTGTTGGCTGTTTCAAAAATCTGTCTAACAACTTACCAAAATAAATTTTCAAATATGGCTTATTCAATTGGCTAATAAATGATGCTACAGCAAACTTTTAACATTTTGTGCACATTTTCCTCTTAAATAAAAATCGTTGACAACATAACCTCAAATCTCAGAAAAATCAATCCAGAAATGCGACACATATAAGATCAAAAAAAAACCTGTACTAAAAAATTACAAATAGATAATTTATACTATAACTCTAGATCTTTCGGTCAATAAAAAAACATTAATAAATGCATAGTGTACCACTCCAGGCTACGTGGTGCGACAAAAAGCCAACATCACGTGGTATTCCCAGGCGGTCACCCATCCAAGTACTAACCACGCCCAATGTTGCTTAACTTCGGTGATCGGACGAGAACCGGTGTATTCAACATGGTATGGACGTTGGCATGTAACTCCTTAAAATAATTGCTCGTCATCGTCTCTGGATGAAGCGAATTTATAAGACAGGTTTGTGAAGAGTTGTTGACTGTTTCAAAAATCTGTCTAACAACTTACCAAAATTAATTTTCAGATATGGCTTATCCAAATTGGCTAATTAATGATGCTACAGCAAACTTTTAACATTTTGTGCCAATTTCCCTCTTAAATAAAAATCGTTGACAACATAACCTCAAATCTCAGAAAAATCAATCCAGAAATGCGACACATATAAGATCAAAAAAAAACCTGTACTAAAAAATTACAAATAGATAATTTATACTATAATTCTCTAGATCTTTCGGTCAATAAAATACATTAATAAATGCATAGTGTACCACTCCAGGCTACGTGGTGCGACAAAAAGCCAACATCACGTGGTATTCCCAGGCGGTCACCCATCCAAGTACTAACCACGCCCAATGTTGCTTAACTTCGGTGATTGGACGAGAAACGGTGTATTCAACATGGTATGGACGTTGGCATGTAAATCCTTGAAATAATTGCTCGTCATCGTCTCTTGATGAAGCAAATGAAATAAGACAGGTTTGTGAAGAGTTGTTGGCTGTTTCAAAAATCTGTCTAACAACTTACCAAAATAAATTTTCAAATATGGCTTATTCAATTGGCTAATAAATGATGCTACAGCAAACTTTTAACATTTTGTGCCAATTTCCCTCTTAAATAAAAATCGTAGACAACATAACCTCAAATCTCAGAAAAATCAATCCAGAAATGCGACACATATAAGATCAAAAAAAACCTGTACTAAAAAATTACAAATAGATAATTTATACTATAACTCTCTAGATCTTTCGGTCAATAAAATACATTAATAAATGCATAGTGTACCACTCCAGGCTACGTGGTGCGACAAAAAGCCAACATCACGTGGTATTCCCAGGCGGTCACCCATCCAAGTACTAACCACGCCCAATGTTGCTTAACTTCGGTGATTGGACGAGAAACGGTGTATTCAACATGGTATGGACTTTGGCATGTAAATCCTTGAAATAATTGCTCGTCATCGTCTCTCGTTGAAGCGAATTTATAAGATAGATTTGTGAAGAGTTGTTGGCTGTTTCAAAAATCTGTCTAACAACTTACCAAAATTAATTTTCAAATATGGCTTATTCAAATTGGCTAATTAATGATGCTACAGCAAACTTTTAACATTTTGTGCCAATTTACGTCTTAAATAAAAATCGTTGAACCTCAAATCTCAGAAAAATCAATCCAGAAATGCGACATATATAAGATCAAAAATAAACCTGTACAAAAAAATTACAAATTGATAATTTATACTATCTCTCTCTAGATTCTTTCGGTCAATAAAAAAACAATAATAAATGCATAGTGTACCACTCCAGGCTACGTGGTGCGACAAAAAGCCAACATCACGTGGTATTCCCAGGCGGTCACCCATCCAAGTACTAACCACGCCCAATGTTGCTTAACTTCGGTGATCGGACGAGAACCGGTGTATTCAACATGGTATGGACGTTGGCATGTAACTCCTTGAAATAATTGCTCGTCATCGTCTCTTGATGAAGCGAATTTATAAGACAGGTTTGTGAAGAGTTGTTGGCTGTTTCAAAAATCTGTCTAACAACATACCAGAATTAATTTTCGAATATGGCTTATTCAAATTGGGTAATTAATGATGCTACAGCAAGCTTTCAACATTTTGTGCCAATTTCCCTATTAAATAAAAATCGTTGAACCTCAAGCCTCAGAAAAATCAATCCAGAAATGCGACATATCAAAAAAAAAACCTGTACAAAAAAATTACAAATTGATAATTTATACTATCTGTCTCTAGATTCTTTCGGTCAATAAAAAAACAATAATAAATGCATAGTGTACCACTCCAGGCTACGTGGTGCGACAAAAAGCCAACATCACGTGGTATTCCCAGGCGGTCACCCATCCAAGTACTAACCACGCCCAATGTTGCTTAACTTCGGTGATCGGACGAGAACCGGTGTATTCAAGATGGTATGGACGTTGGCATGTAACTCCTTGAAATAATTGCTCGTCATCGTCTCTTGATGAAGCGAATTTATAAGACAGGTTTGTGAAGAGTTGTTGGCTGTTTCAAAAATCTGTCTAACAACATACCAGAATTAATTTTCGAATATGGCTTATTCAAATTGGGTAATTAATGATGCTACAGCAAGCTTTCAACATTTTGTGCCAATTTCCCTATTAAATAAAAATCGTTGAACCTCAAGCCTCAGAAAAATCAATCCAGAAATGCGACATATCAAAAAAAAAACCTGTACAAAAAAATTACAAATTGATAATTTATACTATCTGTCTCTAGATTCTTTCGGTCAATAAAAAAACAATAATAAATGCATAGTGTACCACTCCAGGCTACATGGTGCGACAAAAAGCCAACATCACGTGGTATTCCCAGGCGGTCACCCATCCAAGTACTAACCACGCCCAATGTTGCTTAACTTCGGTGATCGGACGAGAACCGGTGTATTCAACATGGTATGGACGTTGGCATGTAACTCCTTAAAATAATTGCTCGTCATCGTCTCTTGATGAAGCGAATTTATAAGACAGGTTTGTGAAGAGTTGTTGGCTGTTTCAAAAATATGTCTATCAACTTACCAAAATTAATTTTCAAATATGGCTTATTCAAATTGGCTAATTAATGATGCTACAGCAATCTTTTAACATTTTGTGCCAATTTCCCTCTTAAATAAAAATCGTTGACAACATAACCTCAAATCTCAGAAAAATCAATCCAGAAATGCGACACATATAAGATCAAAAAAAAACCTGTACTAAAAAATTACAAATAGATAATTTATACTATAACTCTAGATCTTTCGGTCAATAAAAAAACATTAATAAATGCATAGTGTACCACTCCAGGCTACGTGGTGCGACAAAAAGCCAACATCACGTGGTATTCCCAGGCGGTCACCCATCCAAGTACTAACCACGCCCAATGTTGCTTAACATCGGTGATCGGACGAGAACCGGTGTATTCAACATGGTATGGACGTTGGCATGTAACTCCTTAAAATAATTGCTCGTCATCGTCTCTTGATAAAGCGAATTTATAAGACAGGTTTGTGAAGAGTTGTTGGCTGTTTCAAAAATATGTCTATCAACTTACCAAAATTAATTTTCAAATATGGCTTAATCAAATTGGCTAATTAATGATGCTACAGCAATCTTTTAACATTTTGTGCCAATTTCCCTCTTAAATAAAAATCGTTGAACCTCAAACCTCAGAAAAATCAATCCAGAAATGTGAAATATATATGATCAAAAAAAAAGCTGTACAAAAAAATTACAAATTAATAATTTATACTATCTCTCTCTAGATTCTTTCGGTCAATAAAAAAACAATAATAAATGCATAGTGTACCACTCCAGGCTACGTGGTGCGACAAAAGCCAACATCACGTGGTATTCCCAGGCGGTCACCCATCCAAGTACTAACCACGCCCAATGTTGCTTAACTTCGGTGATCGGACGAGAACCGGTGTATTCAACATGGTATGGACGTTGGCATGTAAATCCTTGAAATAATTGCTCGTCATCGTCTCTCGTTGAAGCGAATTTATAAGACAGGTTTGTGAAGAGTTGTTGGCTGTTTCAAAAATCTGTCTAACAACTTACCAAAATAAATTTTCAAATATGGCTTATTCAATTGGCTAATAAATGATGCTACAGCAAACTTTTAACATTTTGTGCACATTTTCCTCTTAAATTAAAATCGTTGACAACATAACCTCAAATCTCAGAAAAATCAATCCAGAAATGCGACATATATAAGATCAAAAAAAAACCTGTACAAAAAAATTACAAATTGATAATTTATACTATCTCTCTCTAGATTCTTTCGGTCAATAAAAACAATAATAAATGCATAGTGTACCACTCCAGGCTACGTGGTGCGACAAAAAGCCAACATCACGTGGTATTCCCAGGCGGTCACCCATCCAAGTACTAACCACGCCCAATGTTGCTTAACTTCGGTGATCGGACGAGAACCGGTGTATTCAACATGGTATGGACGTTGGCATGTAACTCCTTAAAATAATTGCTCGTCATCGTCTCTTGATGAAGCGAATTTATAAGACAGGTTTGTGAAGAGTTGTTGGCTGTTTCAAAAATATGTCTAACAACATACCAAAATTAATTTTCAAATATGGCTTATTCAAATTGGGTAATTAATGATGCTACAGCAAGCTTTCAACATTTTGTGCCAATTTCCCTATTAAATAAAAATCGTTGAACCTCAAGCCTCAGAAAAATCAATCCAGAAATGCGACATATATAAGATCAAAAAAAAACCTGTACAAAAAAATTACAAATTGATAATTTATACTATCTGTCTCTAGATTCTTTCGGTCAATAAAAAAACAATAATAAATGCATAGTGTACCACTCCAGGCTACGTGGTGCGACAAAAAGCCAACATCACGTGGTATTCCCAGGCGGTCACCCATCCAAGTACTAACCACGCCCAATGTTGCTTAACTTCGGTGATCGGACGAGAACCGGTGTATTCAACATGGTATGGACGTTGGCATGTAAATCCTTGAAATAATTGCTCGTCATCGTCTCTCGTTGAAGCGAATTTATAAGACAGGTTTGTGAAGAGTTGTTGGCTGTTTCAAAAATCTGTCTAACAACTTACCAAAATAAATTTTCAAATATGGCTTATTCAATTGGCTAATAAATGATGCTACAGCAAACTTTTAACATTTTGTGCACATTTTCCTCTTAAATAAAAATCGTTGACAACATAACCTCAAATCTCAGAAAAATCAATCCAGAAATGCGACACATATAAGATCAAAAAAAAACCTGTACTAAAAAATTACAAATAGATAATTTATACTATAACTCTAGATCTTTCGGTCAATAAAAAAACATTAATAAATGCATAGTGTACCACTCCAGGCTACGTGGTGCGACAAAAAGCCAACATCACGTGGTATTCCCAGGCGGTCACCCATCCAAGTACTAACCACGCCCAATGTTGCTTAACTTCGGTGATCGGACGAGAACCGGTGTATTCAACATGGTATGGACGTTGGCATGTAACTCCTTAAAATAATTGCTCGTCATCGTCTCTGGATGAAGCGCATTTATAAGACAGGTTTGTGAAGAGTTGTTGACTGTTTCAAAAATCTGTCTAACAACTTACCAAAATTAATTTTCAGATATGGCTTATCCAAATTGGCTAATTAATGATGCTACAGCAAACTTTTAACATTTTGTGCCAATTTCCCTCTTAAATAAAAATCGTTGACAACATAACCTCAAATCTCAGAAAAATCAATCCAGAAATGCGACACATATAAGATCAAAAAAAAACCTGTACTAAAAAATTACAAATAGATAATTTATACTATAATTCTCTAGATCTTTCGGTCAATAAAATACATTAATAAATGCATAGTGTACCACTCCAGGCTACGTGGTGCGACAAAAAGCCAACATCACGTGGTATTCCCAGGCGGTCACCCATCCAAGTACTAACCACGCCCAATGTTGCTTAACTTCGGTGATTGGACGAGAAACGGTGTATTCAACATGGTATGGACGTTGGCATGTAAATCCTTGAAATAATTGCTCGTCATCGTCTCTTGATGAAGCAAATGAAATAAGACAGGTTTGTGAAGAGTTGTTGGCTGTTTCAAAAATCTGTCTAACAACTTACCAAAATAAATTTTCAAATATGGCTTATTCAATTGGCTAATAAATGATGCTACAGCAAACTTTTAACATTTTGTGCCAATTTCCCTCTTAAATAAAAATCGTAGACAACATAACCTCAAATCTCAGAAAAATCAATCCAGAAATGCGACACATATAAGATCAAAAAAAACCTGTACTAAAAAATTACAAATAGATAATTTATACTATAACTCTCTAGATCTTTCGGTCAATAAAATACATTAATAAATGCATAGTGTACCACTCCAGGCTACGTGGTGCGACAAAAAGCCAACATCACGTGGTATTCCCAGGCGGTCACCCATCCAAGTACTAACCACGCCCAATGTTGCTTAACTTCGGTGATTGGACGAGAAACGGTGTATTCAACATGGTATGGACTTTGGCATGTAAATCCTTGAAATAATTGCTCGTCATCGTCTCTCGTTGAAGCGAATTTATAAGATAGATTTGTGAAGAGTTGTTGGCTGTTTCAAAAATCTGTCTAACAACTTACCAAAATTAATTTTCAAATATGGCTTATTCAAATTGGCTAATTAATGATGCTACAGCAAACTTTTAACATTTTGTGCCAATTTACGTCTTAAATAAAAATCGTTGAACCTCAAATCTCAGAAAAATCAATCCAGAAATGCGACATATATAAGATCAAAAATAAACCTGTACAAAAAAATTACAAATTGATAATTTATACTATCTCTCTCTAGATTCTTTCGGTCAATAAAAAAACAATAATAAATGCATAGTGTACCACTCCAGGCTACGTGGTGCGACAAAAAGCCAACATCACGTGGTATTCCCAGGCGGTCACCCATCCAAGTACTAACCACGCCCAATGTTGCTTAACTTCGGTGATCGGACGAGAACCGGTGTATTCAACATGGTATGGACGTTGGCATGTAACTCCTTGAAATAATTGCTCGTCATCGTCTCTTGATGAAGCGAATTTATAAGACAGGTTTGTGAAGAGTTGTTGGCTGTTTCAAAAATCTGTCTAACAACATACCAGAATTAATTTTCGAATATGGCTTATTCAAATTGGGTAATTAATGATGCTACAGCAAGCTTTCAACATTTTGTGCCAATTTCCCTATTAAATAAAAATCGTTGAACCTCAAGCCTCAGAAAAATCAATCCAGAAATGCGACATATCAAAAAAAAAACCTGTACAAAAAAATTACAAATTGATAATTTATACTATCTGTCTCTAGATTCTTTCGGTCAATAAAAAAACAATAATAAATGCATAGTGTACCACTCCAGGCTACGTGGTGCGACAAAAAGCCAACATCACGTGGTATTCCCAGGCGGTCACCCATCCAAGTACTAACCACGCCCAATGTTGCTTAACTTCGGTGATCGGACGAGAACCGGTGTATTCAACATGGTATGGACGTTGGCATGTAACTCCTTGAAATAATTGCTCGTCATCGTCTCTTGATGAAGCGAATTTATAAGACAGGTTTGTGAAGAGTTGTTGGCTGTTTCAAAAATCTGTCTAACAACATACCAGAATTAATTTTCGAATATGGCTTATTCAAATTGGGTAATTAATGATGCTACAGCAAGCTTTCAACATTTTGTGCCAATTTCCCTATTAAATAAAAATCGTTGAACCTCAAGCCTCAGAAAAATCAATCCAGAAATGCGACATATCAAAAAAAAAACCTGTACAAAAAAATTACAAATTGATAATTTATACTATCTGTCTCTAGATTCTTTCGGTCAATAAAAAAACAATAATAAATGCATAGTGTACCACTCCAGGCTACGTGGTGCGACAAAAAGCCAACATCACGTGGTATTCCCAGGCGGTCACCCATCCAAGTACTAACCACGCCCAATGTTGCTTAACTTCGGTGATCGGACGAGAACCGGTGTATTCAACATGGTATGGACGTTGGCATGTAACTCCTTAAAATAATTGCTCGTCATCGTCTCTTGATGAAGCGAATTTATAAGACAGGTTTGTGAAGAGTTGTTGGCTGTTTCAAAAATATGTCTATCAACTTACCAAAATTAATTTTCAAATATGGCTTATTCAAATTGGCTAATTAATGATGCTACAGCAATCTTTTAACATTTTGTGCCAATTTCCCTCTTAAATAAAAATCGTTGACAACATAACCTCAAATCTCAGAAAAATCAATCCAGAAATGCGACACATATAAGATCAAAAAAAACCTGTACTAAAAAATTACAAATAGATAATTTATACTATAACTCTCTAGATCTTTCGGTCAATAAAATACATTAATAAATGCATAGTGTACCACTCCAGGCTACGTGGTGCGACAAAAAGCCAACATCACGTGGTATTCCCAGGCGGTCACCCATCCAAGTACTAACCACGCCCAATGTTGCTTAACTTCGGTGATTGGACGAGAAACGGTGTATTCAACATGGTATGGACTTTGGCATGTAAATCCTTGAAATAATTGCTCGTCATCGTCTCTCGTTGACGCGAATTTATAAGATAGATTTGTGAAGAGTTGTTGGCTGTTTCAAAAATCTGTCTAACAACTTACCAAAATTAATTTTCAAATATGGCTTATTCAAATTGGCTAATTAATGATGCTACAGCAAACTTTTAACATTTTGTGCCAATTTACCTCTTAAATAAAAATCGTTGAACCTCAAATCTCAGAAAAATCAATCCAGAAATGCGACATATATAAGATCAAAAAAAAACCTGTACAAAAAAATTACAAATTGATAATTTATACTATCTCTCTCTAGATTCTTTCGGTCAATAAAAAAACAATAATAAATGCATAGTGTACCACTCCAGGCTACGTGGTGCGACAAAAAGCCAACATCACGTGGTATTCCCAGGCGGTCACCCATCCAAGTACTAACCACGCCCAATGTTGCTTAACTTCGGTGATCGGACGAGAACCGGTGTATTCAACATGGTATGGACGTTGGCATGTAACTCCTTGAAATAATTGCTCGTCATCGTCTCTTGATGAAGCGAATTTATAAGACAGGTTTGTGAAGAGTTGTTGGCTGTTTCAAAAATCTGTCTAACAACATACCAGAATTAATTTTCGAATATGGCTTATTCAAATTGGGTAATTAATGATGCTACAGCAAGCTTTCAACATTTTGTGCCAATTTCCCTATTAAATAAAAATCGTTGAACCTCAAGCCTCAGAAAAATCAATCCAGAAATGCGACATATCAAAAAAAAAACCTGTACAAAAAAATTACAAATTGATAATTTATACTATCTGTCTCTAGATTCTTTCGGTCAATAAAAAAACAATAATAAATGCATAGTGTACCACTCCAGGCTACGTGGTGCGACAAAAAGCCAACATCACGTGGTATTCCCAGGCGGTCACCCATCCAAGTACTAACCACGCCCAATGTTGCTTAACTTCGGTGATCGGACGAGAACCGGTGTATTCAAGATGGTATGGACGTTGGCATGTAACTCCTTGAAATAATTGCTCGTCATCGTCTCTTGATGAAGCGAATTTATAAGACAGGTTTGTGAAGAGTTGTTGGCTGTTTCAAAAATCTGTCTAACAACATACCAGAATTAATTTTCGAATATGGCTTATTCAAATTGGGTAATTAATGATGCTACAGCAAGCTTTCAACATTTTGTGCCAATTTCCCTATTAAATAAAAATCGTTGAACCTCAAGCCTCAGAAAAATCAATCCAGAAATGCGACATATCAAAAAAAAAACCTGTACAAAAAAATTACAAATTGATAATTTATACTATCTGTCTCTAGATTCTTTCGGTCAATAAAAAAACAATAATAAATGCATAGTGTACCACTCCAGGCTACGTGGTGCGACAAAAAGCCAACATCACGTGGTATTCCCAGGCGGTCACCCATCCAAGTACTAACCACGCCCAATGTTGCTTAACTTCGGTGATCGGACGAGAACCGGTGTATTCAACATGGTATGGACGTTGGCATGTAACTCCTTGAAATAATTGCTCGTCATCGTCTCTTGATGAAGCGAATTTATAAGACAGGTTTGTGAAGAGTTGTTGGCTGTTTCAAAAATCTGTCTAACAACATACCAGAATTAATTTTCGAATATGGCTTATTCAAATTGGGTAATTAATGATGCTACAGCAAGCTTTCAACATTTTGTGCCAATTTCCCTATTAAATAAAAATCGTTGAACCTCAAGCCTCAGAAAAATCAATCCAGAAATGCGACATATCAAAAAAAAAACCTGTACAAAAAAATTACAAATTGATAATTTATACTATCTGTCTCTAGATTCTTTCGGTCAATAAAAAAACAATAATAAATGCATAGTGTACCACTCCAGGCTACGTGGTGCGACAAAAAGCCAACATCACGTGGTATTCCCAGGCGGTCACCCATCCAAGTACTAACCACGCCCAATGTTGCTTAACTTCGGTGATCGGACGAGAACCGGTGTATTCAACATGGTATGGACGTTGGCATGTAACTCCTTGAAATAATTGCTCGTCATCGTCTCTTGATGAAGCGAATTTATAAGACAGGTTTGTGAAGAGTTGTTGGCTGTTTCAAAAATCTGTCTAACAACATACCAGAATTAATTTTCGAATATGGCTTATTCAAATTGGGTAATTAATGATGCTACAGCAAGCTTTCAACATTTTGTGCCAATTTCCCTATTAAATAAAAATCGTTGAACCTCAAGCCTCAGAAAAATCAATCCAGAAATGCGACATATCAAAAAAAAAACCTGTACAAAAAAATTACAAATTGATAATTTATACTATCTGTCTCTAGATTCTTTCGGTCAATAAAAAAACAATAATAAATGCATAGTGTACCACTCCAGGCTACGTGGTGCGACAAAAAGCCAACATCACGTGGTATTCCCAGGCGGTCACCCATCCAAGTACTAACCACGCCCAATGTTGCTTAACTTCGGTGATCGGACGAGAACCGGTGTATTCAACATGGTATGGACGTTGGCATGTAACTCCTTAAAATAATTGCTCGTCATCGTCTCTTGATGAAGCGAATTTATAAGACAGGTTTGTGAAGAGTTGTTGGCTGTTTCAAAAATATGTCTATCAACTTACCAAAATTAATTTTCAAATATGGCTTATTCAAATTGGCTAATTAATGATGCTACAGCAATCTTTTAACATTTTGTGCCAATTTCCCTCTTAAATAAAAATCGTTGACAACATAACCTCAAATCTCAGAAAAATCAATCCAGAAATGCGACACATATAAGATCAAAAAAAACCTGTACTAAAAAATTACAAATAGATAATTTATACTATAACTCTCTAGATCTTTCGGTCAATAAAATACATTAATAAATGCATAGTGTACCACTCCAGGCTACGTGGTGCGACAAAAAGCCAACATCACGTGGTATTCCCAGGCGGTCACCCATCCAAGTACTAACCACGCCCAATGTTGCTTAACTTCGGTGATTGGACGAGAAACGGTGTATTCAACATGGTATGGACTTTGGCATGTAAATCCTTGAAATAATTGCTCGTCATCGTCTCTCGTTGACGCGAATTTATAAGATAGATTTGTGAAGAGTTGTTGGCTGTTTCAAAAATCTGTCTAACAACTTACCAAAATTAATTTTCAAATATGGCTTATTCAAATTGGCTAATTAATGATGCTACAGCAAACTTTTAACATTTTGTGCCAATTTACCTCTTAAATAAAAATCGTTGAACCTCAAATCTCAGAAAAATCAATCCAGAAATGCGACATATATAAGATCAAAAAAAAACCTGTACAAAAAAATTACAAATTGATAATTTATACTATCTCTCTCTAGATTCTTTCGGTCAATAAAAAAACAATAATAAATGCATAGTGTACCACTCCAGGCTACGTGGTGCGACAAAAAGCCAACATCACGTGGTATTCCCAGGCGGTCACCCATCCAAGTACTAACCACGCCCAATGTTGCTTAACTTCGGTGATCGGACGAGAACCGGTGTATTCAACATGGTATGGACGTTGGCATGTAACTCCTTGAAATAATTGCTCGTCATCGTCTCTTGATGAAGCGAATTTATAAGACAGGTTTGTGAAGAGTTGTTGGCTGTTTCAAAAATCTGTCTAACAACATACCAGAATTAATTTTCGAATATGGCTTATTCAAATTGGGTAATTAATGATGCTACAGCAAGCTTTCAACATTTTGTGCCAATTTCCCTATTAAATAAAAATCGTTGAACCTCAAGCCTCAGAAAAATCAATCCAGAAATGCGACATATCAAAAAAAAAACCTGTACAAAAAAATTACAAATTGATAATTTATACTATCTGTCTCTAGATTCTTTCGGTCAATAAAAAAACAATAATAAATGCATAGTGTACCACTCCAGGCTACGTGGTGCGACAAAAAGCCAACATCACGTGGTATTCCCAGGCGGTCACCCATCCAAGTACTAACCACGCCCAATGTTGCTTAACTTCGGTGATCGGACGAGAACCGGTGTATTCAACATGGTATGGACGTTGGCATGTAACTCCTTGAAATAATTGCTCGTCATCGTCTCTTGATGAAGCGAATTTATAAGACAGGTTTGTGAAGAGTTGTTGGCTGTTTCAAAAATCTGTCTAACAACATACCAGAATTAATTTTCGAATATGGCTTATTCAAATTGGGTAATTAATGATGCTACAGCAAGCTTTCAACATTTTGTGCCAATTTCCCTATTAAATAAAAATCGTTGAACCTCAAGCCTCAGAAAAATCAATCCAGAAATGCGACATATCAAAAAAAAAACCTGTACAAAAAAATTACAAATTGATAATTTATACTATCTGTCTCTAGATTCTTTCGGTCAATAAAAAAACAATAATAAATGCATAGTGTACCACTCCAGGCTACGTGGTGCGACAAAAAGCCAACATCACGTGGTATTCCCAGGCGGTCACCCATCCAAGTACTAACCACGCCCAATGTTGCTTAACTTCGGTGATCGGACGAGAACCGGTGTATTCAACATGGTATGGACGTTGGCATGTAACTCCTTGAAATAATTGCTCGTCATCGTCTCTTGATGAAGCGAATTTATAAGACAGGTTTGTGAAGAGTTGTTGGCTGTTTCAAAAATCTGTCTAACAACATACCAGAATTAATTTTCGAATATGGCTTATTCAAATTGGGTAATTAATGATGCTACAGCAAGCTTTCAACATTTTGTGCCAATTTCCCTATTAAATAAAAATCGTTGAACCTCAAGCCTCAGAAAAATCAATCCAGAAATGCGACATATCAAAAAAAAAACCTGTACAAAAAAATTACAAATTGATAATTTATACTATCTGTCTCTAGATTCTTTCGGTCAATAAAAAAACAATAATAAATGCATAGTGTACCACTCCAGGCTACGTGGTGCGACAAAAAGCCAACATCACGTGGTATTCCCAGGCGGTCACCCATCCAAGTACTAACCACGCCCAATGTTGCTTAACATCGGTGATCGGACGAGAACCGGTGTATTCAACATGGTATGGACGTTGGCATGTAACTCCTTAAAATAATTGCTCGTCATCGTCTCTTGATGAAGCGAATTTATAAGACAGGTTTGTGAAGAGTTGTTGGCTGTTTCAAAAATATGTCTATCAACTTACCAAAATTAATTTTCAAATATGGCTTATTCAAATTGGCTAATTAATGATGCTACAGCAATCTTTTAACATTTTGTGCCAATTTCCCTCTTAAATAAAAATCGTTGACAACATAACCTCAAATCTCAGAAAAATCAATCCAGAAATGCGACACATATAAGATCAAAAAAAACCTGTACTAAAAAATTACAAATAGATAATTTATACTATAACTCTCTAGATCTTTCGGTCAATAAAATACATTAATAAATGCATAGTGTACCACTCCAGGCTACGTGGTGCGACAAAAAGCCAACATCACGTGGTATTCCCAGGCGGTCACCCATCCAAGTACTAACCACGCCCAATGTTGCTTAACTTCGGTGATTGGACGAGAAACGGTGTATTCAACATGGTATGGACTTTGGCATGTAAATCCTTGAAATAATTGCTCGTCATCGTCTCTCGTTGACGCGAATTTATAAGATAGATTTGTGAAGAGTTGTTGGCTGTTTCAAAAATCTGTCTAACAACTTACCAAAATTAATTTTCAAATATGGCTTATTCAAATTGGCTAATTAATGATGCTACAGCAAACTTTTAACATTTTGTGCCAATTTACCTCTTAAATAAAAATCGTTGAACCTCAAATCTCAGAAAAATCAATCCAGAAATGCGACATATATAAGATCAAAAAAAAACCTGTACAAAAAAATTACAAATTGATAATTTATACTATCTCTCTCTAGATTCTTTCGGTCAATAAAAAAACAATAATAAATGCATAGTGTACCACTCCAGGCTACGTGGTGCGACAAAAAGCCAACATCACGTGGTATTCCCAGGCGGTCACCCATCCAAGTACTAACCACGCCCAATGTTGCTTAACTTCGGTGATCGGACGAGAACCGGTGTATTCAACATGGTATGGACGTTGGCATGTAACTCCTTGAAATAATTGCTCGTCATCGTCTCTTGATGAAGCGAATTTATAAGACAGGTTTGTGAAGAGTTGTTGGCTGTTTCAAAAATCTGTCTAACAACATACCAGAATTAATTTTCGAATATGGCTTATTCAAATTGGGTAATTAATGATGCTACAGCAAGCTTTCAACATTTTGTGCCAATTTCCCTATTAAATAAAAATCGTTGAACCTCAAGCCTCAGAAAAATCAATCCAGAAATGCGACATATCAAAAAAAAAACCTGTACAAAAAAATTACAAATTGATAATTTATACTATCTGTCTCTAGATTCTTTCGGTCAATAAAAAAACAATAATAAATGCATAGTGTACCACTCCAGGCTACGTGGTGCGACAAAAAGCCAACATCACGTGGTATTCCCAGGCGGTCACCCATCCAAGTACTAACCACGCCCAATGTTGCTTAACTTCGGTGATCGGACGAGAACCGGTGTATTCAAGATGGTATGGACGTTGGCATGTAACTCCTTGAAATAATTGCTCGTCATCGTCTCTTGATGAAGCGAATTTATAAGACAGGTTTGTGAAGAGTTGTTGGCTGTTTCAAAAATCTGTCTAACAACATACCAGAATTAATTTTCGAATATGGCTTATTCAAATTGGGTAATTAATGATGCTACAGCAAGCTTTCAACATTTTGTGCCAATTTCCCTATTAAATAAAAATCGTTGAACCTCAAGCCTCAGAAAAATCAATCCAGAAATGCGACATATCAAAAAAAAAACCTGTACAAAAAAATTACAAATTGATAATTTATACTATCTGTCTCTAGATTCTTTCGGTCAATAAAAAAACAATAATAAATGCATAGTGTACCACCACTCCAGGCTACGTGGTGCGACAAAAAGCCAACATCACGTGGTATTCCCAGGCGGTCACCCATCCAAGTACTAACCACGCCCAATGTTGCTTAACTTCGGTGATCGGACGAGAACCGGTGTATTCAACATGGTATGGACGTTGGCATGTAACTCCTTAAAATAATTGCTCGTCATCGTCTCTTGATGAAGCGAATTTATAAGACAGGTTTGTGAAGAGTTGTTGGCTGTTTCAAAAATATGTCTATCAACTTACCAAAATTAATTTTCAAATATGGCTTATTCAAATTGGCTAATTAATGATGCTACAGCAATCTTTTAACATTTTGTGCCAATTTCCCTCTTAAATAAAAATCGTTGACAACATAACCTCAAATCTCAGAAAAATCAATCCAGAAATGCGACACATATAAGATCAAAAAAAAACCTGTACTAAAAAATTACAAATAGATAATTTATACTATAACTCTAGATCTTTCGGTCAATAAAAAAACATTAATAAATGCATAGTGTACCACTCCAGGCTACGTGGTGCGACAAAAAGCCAACATCACGTGGTATTCCCAGGCGGTCACCCATCCAAGTACTAACCACGCCCAATGTTGCTTAACATCGGTGATCGGACGAGAACCGGTGTATTCAACATGGTATGGACGTTGGCATGTAACTCCTTAAAATAATTGCTCGTCATCGTCTCTTGATGAAGCGAATTTATAAGACAGGTTTGTGAAGAGTTGTTGGCTGTTTCAAAAATATGTCTATCAACTTACCAAAATTAATTTTCAAATATGGCTTATTCAAATTGGCTAATTAATGATGCTACAGCAATCTTTTAACATTTTGTGCCAATTTCCCTCTTAAATAAAAATCGTTGAACCTCAAACCTCAGAAAAATCAATCCAGAAATGTGAAATATATATGATCAAAAAAAAAGCTGTACAAAAAAATTACAAATTAATAATTTATACTATCTCTCTCTAGATTCTTTCGGTCAATAAAAAAACAATAATAAATGCATAGTGTACCACTCCAGGCTACGTGGTGCGACAAAAGCCAACATCACGTGGTATTCCCAGGCGGTCACCCATCCAAGTACTAACCTCGCCCAATGTTGCTTAACTTCGGTGATCGGACGAGAACCGGTGTATTCAACATGGTATGGACGTCGGCATGTAATTCCTTAAAATAATTGCTCGTCATCGTCTCTGGATGAAGCGAATTTATAAGACAGGTTTGTGAAGAGTTGTTGGCTGTTTCAAAAATCTGTCTAACAACTTACCAAAATAAATTTTCAAATATGGCTTATTCAATTGGCTAATAAATGATGCTACAGCAAACTTTTAACATTTTGTGCCAATTTCCCTCTTAAATAAAAATCGTTGACAACATAACCTCAAATCTCAGAAAAATCAATCCAGAAATGCGACACATATAAGATAAAAAAAAAACCTGTACTAAAAAATTACAAATAGATAATTTATACTATAACTCTAGATCTTTCGGTCAATAAAAAAACATTAATAAATGCATAGTGTACCACTCCAGGCTACGTGGTGCGACAAAAAGCCAACAACACGTGGTATTCCCAGTCGGTCACCCATCCAAGTACTAACCACGCCCAATGTTGCTTAACATCGGTGATCGGACGAGAACCGGTGTATTCAACATGGTATGGACGTTGGCATGTAACTCCTTAAAATAATTGCTCGTCATCGTCTCTTGATGAAGCGAATTTATAAGACAGGTTTGTGAAGAGTTGTTGGCTGTTTCAAAAATATGTCTAACAACATACCAAAATTAATTTTCAAATATGGCTTATTCAAATTGGGTAATTAATGATGCTACAGCAAGCTTTCAACATTTTGTGCCAATTTCCCTATTAAATAAAAATCGTTGAACCTCAAGCCTCAGAAAAATCAATCCAGAAATGCGACATATATAAGATCAAAAAAAAACCTGTACAAAAAAATTACAAATTGATAATTTATACTATCTGTCTCTAGATTCTTTCGGTCAATAAAAAAACAATAATAAATGCATAGTGTACCACCACTCCAGGCTACGTGGTGCGACAAAAAGCCAACATCACGTGGTATTCCCAGGCGGTCACCCATCCAAGTACTAACCACGCCCAATGTTGCTTAACTTCGGTGATCGGACGAGAACCGGTGTATTCAACATGGTATGGACGTTGGCATGTAAATCCTTGAAATAATTGCTCGTCATCGTCTCTCGTTGAAGCGAATTTATAAGACAGGTTTGTGAAGAGTTGTTGGCTGTTTCAAAAATCTGTCTAACAACTTACCAAAATAAATTTTCAAATATGGCTTATTCAATTGGCTAATAAATGATGCTACAGCAAACTTTTAACATTTTGTGCACATTTTCCTCTTAAATTAAAATCGTTGACAACATAACCTCAAATCTCAGAAAAATCAATCCAGAAATGCGACATATATAAGATCAAAAAAAAACCTGTACAAAAAAATTACAAATTGATAATTTATACTATCTCTCTCTAGATTCTTTCGGTCAATAAAAACAATAATAAATGCATAGTGTACCACTCCAGGCTACGTGGTGCGACAAAAAGCCAACATCACGTGGTATTCCCAGGCGGTCACCCATCCAAGTACTAACCACGCCCAATGTTGCTTAACTTCGGTGATCGGACGAGAACCGGTGTATTCAACATGGTATGGACGTTGGCATGTAACTCCTTAAAATAATTGCTCGTCATCGTCTCTTGATGAAGCGAATTTATAAGACAGGTTTGTGAAGAGTTGTTGGCTGTTTCAAAAATATGTCTAACAACATACCAAAATTAATTTTCAAATATGGCTTATTCAAATTGGGTAATTAATGATGCTACAGCAAGCTTTCAACATTTTGTGCCAATTTCCCTATTAAATAAAAATCGTTGAACCTCAAGCCTCAGAAAAATCAATCCAGAAATGCGACATATATAAGATCAAAAAAAAACCTGTACAAAAAAATTACAAATTGATAATTTATACTATCTGTCTCTAGATTCTTTCGGTCAATAAAAAAACAATAATAAATGCATAGTGTACCACCACTCCAGGCTACGTGGTGCGACAAAAAGCCAACATCACGTGGTATTCCCAGGCGGTCACCCATCCAAGTACTAACCACGCCCAATGTTGCTTAACTTCGGTGATCGGACGAGAACCGGTGTATTCAACATGGTATGGACGTTGGCATGTAAATCCTTGAAATAATTGCTCGTCATCGTCTCTCGTTGAAGCGAATTTATAAGACAGGTTTGTGAAGAGTTGTTGGCTGTTTCAAAAATCTGTCTAACAACTTACCAAAATAAATTTTCAAATATGGCTTATTCAATTGGCTAATAAATGATGCTACAGCAAGCTTTCAACATTTTGTGCCAATCCCTTTTGTGCAATTCCCTCTTAAATAAAAATCGTTGACAACATAACCTCAAACCTCAGAAAAATCAATCCAGAAATGCGACATATATAAGATAAAAAAAAAGCCTGTTCAAAAAAATACAAACTGATTATTAATACTATCTCTCTCTAGATACTTTCAGTCAAATAAAAAATATGTGATGTCGTGGGACACCAGGTAGGAAGTATGAAGTTCCTTTGGCTAATGTAGAATCTACACAATTTGCAAAACACACGTCTCATTTAACGGTTTTATTCCACGGACTTTTTCTTACGGTTTTACTATCACATTTTTTTCAGTTCGGTCGCGCAGCAATATCCCTATCTCCTCGAAGCCTGCCGTAAGGAACTTCGTTCCAATAAAAAAAACAATAATAAATGCATAGTGTACCACTCCAGGCTACGTGGAGCGACAAAAAAACAAATTCATCACGTGGTTTTCCCAGGCGGTCACCCATCCAAGTACTAACCACGCCCAATCTTACTTAACTTCGGAGATCGGACGAGAACCGGTGTATTCAACATGGTATGGACGTTGGCACGTAACTCCTTGAAATAATTGCTCGTCATCGTCTCTTGATGAAGCGAATTTATAAGAAAGGTTTGTGAAGAGTTGTTGGCTGTTTAAAAAATCTGTTTAACAACTAAAACAAAATTAATTTTAACATAATTATGGCCTTATTCAAATTGGCTAATTAATGTAGCTATTAATGATGCTATAGCAAACTTTAAACATGTTGTGCCAATTTTCCTCTTAAATAACAAACGTTGACAACATAAAATATCCAAACACATACATACATTTATGACAAACCTCAGAAAAATCAATCCAGAAATGCGACATATATAAGATAAATAAAACCTGTACAAAAAAATTACTAATTGATAATTTATACTATCTCTCTCTAGATTCTTTCGGTCAATAAAAAAACAATAAATGCATACACAACATAAAATATCCAAATACAGACAAACATTTTTGCCATGCTTCAGAAAAATCACTTTAGAAATGAGAATGAATGGAGAGCGGAACAGTAGTTATAAACGTCAAAAAATCGAGTTAATTTTTATACATTTTTGTAAAAGTAATAAGCGACGGGATTAAATGGATGCGACGAGGCTTAAAAGTGTAACGTTGCTTGGTTGGAACAACGGGAATTGATAAAATTAAATTATCAATTTGCTATTATTCGATACTTTTTATTACAAAATGACAGACACTGACTACTCAACGATTTATGAAAATATAATGTAACAATTTATTCAAATCACGCCGCTTTTATACTCTTCACTTCTCTCATTCTTCCTCCTCTCCTCTCCTCGACTCGCCCCACTATTCGTTGCCACCTCTCCAGCCAATACATAACAAGTCAATACAGCTACCAACTATTTTCGTTACAGTCGGCCATCCTGAAACAATTGCACCGCAATTGGTGCACACAGTGTTTGACAAATAACTCAAACAAGTCATGGGAAAGTGGTCTCCCAAATCGAGAGTTTTGGAAACTGGAAAATGCTTGGATGATGATGCTGCCCATAGCGCTCAACTCTCAAGTAAATCAATTAGATCATCTCTAGTGACTACGTCCTCGTCACTACTACTCTCACTACAACTAGGGGCAGTTCGATAAGTACCTACGGAGAGAATCTGCAGCTACTATGCCAGAAAACTTTTTGTAACCACGCATACCCTTAACGCTTCTAATTTTATATCTCACACTATTAAGAACCCTTTACACGATATAAGGTCCAGAGAATAAAACCTGCAATTTGTTGTTAACATTTTTAACTTCACCGCCCGAAAGTGCCTGTTTCCAAAATACCAGGTCCCCTTTGTTAAAAACTTGCTCAGGCCTATGACGTTTATCATTACATCGCTTCATCTTTTCAGCTTGCTGTTTTAGTTAGTTGGAGGCGTTTTCTCGCTTTTGCCTAACGCTTATGTCTTTTATGTTCCCTACAAGATTTGGCATGAGTTTACCTCTACAACTAAACATAATTTCATACGGATGATAACCTAGGCTTTCATTGATTGAATTGTTTATACCCCAGACTATATCCGGTATGCACTCAGTCCACATGTTGGGATCAATGTTTCGTGTACGCATAGCATCTAACAATGTCCTATTGTAGCGCTCGACCTGGCCGTTAGCACGCGGGCAAGCTATAGCGTTCAAAGTATGATGTAATTGATATTTCGTAGAAAATTCTTTATAAACTCTACTAGTGAATGCCAAATTTCTATCAGATATTACTTTTTTTGGAAAACCAAACAAACTAAATACGTCTCTTAGCACTGTTACAGTTTCCACCGAATTAATTGTCCTAGTTGGACGAGCCAACAAAAATTTTGAGAACGAATCTACAATCATTAAAATATACTGATATCCCTTTTTGGTTTTACAGCATTCTGTAAAACCAGAAAGGGATATCAGTAGCCCATTGGCCAAGGTGGTCAATGTGGACTACTTTCATTGGCGTTGTAGGCTTAGGAATAGGATGCAACACGCCACTTGGCTTACCATAGTTACCCTTAGCGTACGAGCAATCTAAACAATGATTAATGTATTTCTGTATAAAGCGGGTCATTTTGGGAAACCAGTAATCAGATTTTATCAATTCTCCGCATCTTTTAACACCGATATGACCTATTTGATCGTGAAACTTTTGCATAAACTTCCACCTAGCAAATTTTGGTACGACTAACCTCATTCAGAGTTTTTCTAAACAATCTATCGTTTTTAATTTTGAAATTATTTAGAACGTCCGCGCAAGCATTACCCTCGGATAGTTGTGTGATTATATTACGTAGTTTGTCATCCTGTAACTGTATGCTCAAATACCAATCATCACTAGATATCATATTGACCTTAACGTTTCGCGTGCCCGACTGTATGTTACGAGTACTTGAAATCGAATCAACTACTGGGTTACGGCTCAAAGCATCCACATGTTTCATGCGATCACCCGGTCTATATTCGATTTGAATATCGAACTCCTGAATTGTAAGCCACCAACGAGCTATGCGCGGCACTAAATCTTTTTTCAATAAAGTATACCTAACTGCCGAACAATCAGTAACTATTTTGACATTGGTTCCTAATACGTAAACTCGAAAATCGAGTCGACAACAGCCAGCGTTTCGAGCTCATAACTATGATACATAGATTCCTCACGTGACGTCACTCTACTATAATAAAACACAGGTTTTAAATCGCTTTGATTATGCGTTTGAAATAATATACCAGCTATACCTATCTTACTTGCATCTGTGTGAACTTCACAAGGCAACGAGGGATCGTATAAAGAGAGAACCGGACGTGAACATAGTTTTTGTTTTAAATTATTAAAACAATCATCTTAAATATCACTCCATATCCATTCAACAGACTTTTTTGTCAAATCCGTTAAAGGTTTTGCTATGACTGCAAACTTATTAATGTATTTTCTAAAATAACTACATAAGCCTAAAAATTGACGTAACTGATGTAAATTTGCTGGCTTAGGAAAATTTGATACCGCATCTATTTTGTGATTACCCGGTCTAATACCCTCTGCACTTATTTCATGGCCAAGAAATGTAACCTCCTAACAACGTTTACCTGCCAATCTGGACAACTGATCGTCTATATGGGGCATTGGAAATCGGTCTTTAATTGTAATTGTATTTAATTCTCGATAATCTACACATAACCGATGGTCACCATTTTTCTTACGCACTAATATTATTGGGGATGCATATGGAGAATTCGATTCTCTAACGATACCTGCGCTTATCAAGTCATTAATTATATTCGCTACCGCTTTCCTTTCAGTGTGAGGTAACCTATATGGTTTCCGAACAACAGGTTTATTAGTATTTAGTTCGATAGACATTTCTCATAAATTTGTACAACAAAATTTCTTTGTATTTAGAAGCAAAACAGTCATAGTACGATTTCAAAACTCCAATTAACGTGTTAAAGTCTTTCGATCCAACGTCACCCACATCAATACTCGCTAGCTCACTGTTAAAATTCTCACTACCCTCATCTCTCCTCACAGTAAAAAAATTAGAACTCACCTCCTCGTTTGATGTGCATTTTTCAGCCCTGGTGACGGTTATGCCTTTCTTCCATGGGGCTGGCAATGTTACAGAATGTTACAGACTCTTACATAACCTTAGCCGTTACGTAGTACAGCACTGGCAACAGCATATATGACATTTCCCATACCGAAGCGCCTCGGCTTCGTACAGTAGTCTCCTAAACCAGCTCCATGGTCTATTACTTGCACCAAGTTGTCTCCAACGGGTATAGTATCAGCAAGCTCGACTCTGTAACTAATAGCTTCACCACACATGTCTAAATTCATTAAGTCGCAAGAGTTAGTACTTGGTATTTTAGACAGATGCACTCCATGTTTAGATATGTTAAGTGTAATATCGTCGCTATTTATGACTGTCTGTCCTATAATCAAAACGACGTCACCCAAATCTACGTCGGTCACTACGGCTGTCGTTGTTACACGCACATTGTCTACTAGTAAATCAAATTGAACTTCCCCCTAATGTTCGAACAGAACACCCATTAAAGCCTTTTAAGACAGTATTTGTAGGCTTCATTTTCATCTTAAGGGCTACAGAAGCTGCTTCAGAAATTACGTTGAGTTCGCTACCTGTATCCAAATAGGCCTTCATAAACACATCATTGACTTTAACGCATTTCTTATACACATCGTTCAACTGCGACAACAACTGGACTTTCTTTACGACCGTTTGGCTATTCTCTGCAGAATTACACGCATTATCTACGTGGCCCAGTTTTCCACACCTAAAACATTTACGTTTATCTGGCATCTTGCACGTGGTCGCGACATGTCCTACTTCATTGCAACGATAACAGATAGGCGGTTTGCGCATATTCGTATCACTCGTAGGCTGACTAGTTGAACCTTCACTACTTTTAAGAACCCCTAAAGATTTTGTGTGTAGGTTATGAGTTTTCAAAGGACCAGTTTGATAAGAATCGAAAGCTGAAAGAAAACCTTCATACAGCTCATCTGGACTAGAACATTGAAATGCCTGAGCATTGGCTCGCAATTCCTGTGGTAAACCTCTTACAATACACGAAACCGCAGCTTGATCGCTAAGTTGACATCTGAGGCACATGGCTAATTTTTCCTGAAAATACTTAGTCATAGATTCAGTTAAAAATTTCTTTCGCGCAATTAATTCATCTAATAAGGATGCGTAATCGACATGACGTGGGAATGCTTTTATAAGCATTGATTTCCATTCTTGTTGACATTGATTGTAATATAAAGGACTTTGTTTCACCGTTCCAGTGATAAATTGCTCCTAACTGCTCTATTTTCTTAATCCAGCTTTTTACGTTCAAATCACGATTATCCGGATCAAAATTGGGAACTAATTTGCCAGTATTTTACAATCGGGTTAGCCTAGTAAGTAATACATCACGTGTAACGTTGCTTGGTTGGTACAACGGGAATTGATAAAATTAAATTAGCAATTTGCAATTATTCGATACTTTTTATTACAAAATGACAGACACTGAATACTCAACGATTTATGAAAATATAATGAAACAATTTATTCAAATCACGCCGCTTTTATACTCTTCACTTCTCTCATTGTTACACCTCTCCTCTCCTCGACTCGCCCCACTACTCGTTGCCACCTCTCCAGCCATTACATAACAAGTCAATACAGCTACCAACTATTTTCGTTACAAAAGAATGTCACATTCGAATGTTAAGAATGTTACATTAGCAACATTTTCTCCCCATTTTCTCCTTTAACAAAAATCACATAGGTTTGACATAAAATACTATACCTACAAACAAACATAAGAGACACGCACACACACACTTGAGCCGTTGACTCACCTACCACACACATTAGCAGTATAAAATATACTTAAATTATAATTTAAAAACCTATGTTTTTATAAAATGCAGTTCCGTGAACACGACAATAGAATTTACCTATACCGTTTCAAATAGGTAGTTCTTGTTATCATACAATCTTGTTGGCCGGTAATCCGTCATTTCACATTCCAGCGGTGGCAACACAACCGATCAACTCAACCATACTAAATTAATATCGTCGTGATGTAGAGGGTATTAAAATATTTTAAACGACGCCATTTATAATATGACGTTCGAATATCAAGTCGCGAGAGCACGGTAAATATATTATTCCACGAAACTGCCAAAAGACAATGAGGATGAAGGATTACTATCATCAAGAACTCGTTTTGTTGTTAATATTCCAAGGGTCTACGGATTGAAAAAAACGACAGTGTGTAAAAAACGAGAGATGGTCAGATGAAATAAGGTATGTCAGAGGGAAAGACGGTGTTATTAGTGTGCAAGACACGGCCTCCAATGGCAGGGTGCGGCGCCCCGCGGTCTGCGTGTGTTTAGGGATAGCGCGACGGGGCGCCGCAGCCGCGTGCCGCCATAGTCGATCTCAGCCGACTCAAGTACTTATTGAAAGTAGTCAATTTAACATTCTGTTGTTTAAACAAACACAGTCGGTCGACCTAAGTGGGCCTGTCAATTTATTGAACATTTTTAACTACTAGTGAGTTCAACATCACTCGTCTTTGTGAGGCATTGGTTTCTATTAAGTAGGTAATTGCCACAGTCGTCGTTAATCAATATTTTATCAATAAGTATAATTTCTTCCTCTTACTTTTGGAAAACATTCTAAACAGCACACTTTCTTTAGTATTGATAATACTTGATTGTGTATTACTACTAAGTAATATGATTAGTACCTAATGTCTTGTGCGTTGCAATCTCAAGACCTAAGATAAGTTCAAAGAATACGGTGACAGCACTCTTAATGTGCTAAAACCTGAAGCATCATTTAGTAGACAGATAGTACCTAATTTCAAACGAGTAATTATTGTGCTTTGACAACACATTTAATAATATTAACCATTAAATAGGTTATGTATTATTAACAAAAAAAAAAAGAAACTAATTTTGTTTTATGTCATGTACCTATTTATGTAATTTTTTTAACGATCCAGTTTGTAATTTGAGTAGAGTTGTGATGTACCTTAACAATATTGTGGCAGATTCAAGTGAACGTCACAGGTAGCTGTTTTGCCAATTAGTTTCGGCTGCATTTCTCGCTCGACTGAGGTTCGTTGAGGCCACACTGCTGTGAGGAACACGCGAATGTCAGGACCAGTCAAAACAACCGTCATCACTCCAACATCTTATAAAATAACTTTAATAACCACAAGAGAAATAAAACTTAAATAACTAAATCTTCTACAGTTTATGTTTTGTCGTTTCAGATCAAGTGGCTATATTAATATGAAATGATTGATCCGTTTTAAATAAGACATTTTTAAATTGAAAATGAATTATGGATTTTTTTTGTGTAGTTTATTCTAAAACAGTATCTAAACATGTATAAAAATATTTTAGTGTCTTTTGTAATGCCCAAAGAATTGCCTTTTACGAAGTAGGTACATGTGTTTGTATATCAAATATGTTTGTCTGTTTGTTCCGGGTAATATGCCGAACTGCTGGACCGATTTTGACGATAGTTTTACAACTGATTTCATGACTTGTGTTACATGGAGCCCCACAGGCAGCTTTTTTTACAGAAAATCAATTTTGGTTCCGTGCAAAAAAAATCTAACGATATTATATTGCAGGTAGACTCGTAAGAAGTTGATGGGAAAAGCTAGTAGGCTCAAATGAATCTAATAAATGTTAATGTCTTCCCTATTTTACGAGTTTCGTTGCACATATAGAACTGGTTGTTAATTTGTTAATGATACTCGTATTGTATTATTCCACTAAACATTTTTGTATCCCCAAATCTTACTCGTAGAACTTGACTTAACACAAATTCATATAATTTTATTTTTACTGCCTCTGTGGCGCGGTGGCAGTGTATCAGACAGACTGCGACGCAAGAGGTCGTTTCGTTTTAGGTTCGATTCCCACCCAGGATAATACTTTGTGTGATGAGCACGATGGTTTATTCTGTGTCTGGCTGTTATTTATCTATGATATGTATGTATTTAGAAATATATAAGTAGGTTTATCAGTTATCTGGTTCCCATGGTACAAGTTCTGCTTAGTTTTCAATCAGATGGCGTTGTGTGAGTTGTCCCAACGATATTTATATTTATTCATATTTTATTTTCTGAACAGATCTATGAAACACAATGGTCGTATAATATGAAAGTGCCAATGCTAATGTAAAAATAGGTGTACGGAGCCCTATCAATAGTCCAGTCATTTTAGATTTATCTGCGGAAAATTTCCTAGTGAGCTGAATTTTGGTACACACCTTTATTACGGCGTTGTAAAGAAGATGTGAAAAATCGACATTAATATCGTGCCGGCTAAAAAAGTTATGAAAGTCAAAAGGTCGCGAAAATCAGTTTTTTGCAAATATCTCGCGACCAATTTGCTCGGAGGTCAATACGGGTCATCATAAAATTGTTTCAAATATGTTAGAAGCGCTCGTGGCCCCGCGGTCTCAGTGTTCTGTAAACGATCACTGAGTTACGCAACTTTCACTGTGGCTGGTACTCGGATGGGTGACCACTTTGTGGCATTTACATTTGCGAGCGTTTCCGTGCTTCGGAAGGCACGTTAAGCTGTTGGTCCCGGTTGCCAGTAAAATGGCAGTCGTTAAGCCTGGTTGAAGGCCTTATGGGCGGCTTAAAAATTTCAACAGCAGGTAGCCACAACCTGCGTCTGTCTATTTCAACACGGCAATGGGCTCACCACCTATTACGTGGGACAGGAATCCACACGGTGAAAAGTGGGCATATAATATGCCTCTGCCACCCCTTCGGGGATAAGGCGTGATGGATATTTATTTATATTTATTTATTTTATTTATAAAATTGTTTGTCGTGAAATTATCTACAAAATATGCCTATAACATTTTTCTGTAAAATTAACTGTTTTGGAGTAGAGCGCTGAGAAAGCGACTAGAATGCACTCACATCCGGTCTTGTGTACCGTACACTAAGGCGTAAACCCTATTGCTTTTTATTTATGTTTTTAAGTGTCTTAAAAACTTCAATCTGATATTTGGGCATTTTGAGAAAAATACACTTATATTATAGAGGTTTTGGAAATTAGTGAAGTCGCGTGTGTGGTGTGTGTGTGTGTGTGAGGTGTGTGCAAAAATACAGCTCACTAGGAATTTTTCCGCATATTGGAGTTTAAAATGTCTAAAATGACTGGGCTACAAGATCTCCGTAGCTCAAGCGACCTCGCCTGCTTACAGTGCACCTGGGGCGGGCTACTATTGACAAGCCGTAGAATAGAACCAGAATCGCTGTTTTCAACTGTCAAAATGTTGGTAGACTATCAAATATGCAACTGACTAGCAGCTACTAGTACGTGTTAGTAGAATTCTATCGGCCGACCGATAAAAGTTTATTGGAGTATTGTAATAGTAGGTACTACGAAAGAGTAGACTACTTTTACTTTTTGCTTTCTATTTTGCGACGATTTCGATTCTGTTTTGACACGATTGAAATAGCAGACTCGGCCCCCTGCTATTTTACGGACGAGGCAGCGACGTAAGCGCCCGTACAGCATAGAGAGTTCAGACGACTGCAGTCACCACTAACGATGCTGCCGCTGCTATCTGACCTCCCATCCCTGTAAGTTCAGCCTGCTTCGTTGACTCGTCCCATAGTCAGCAGGTGCACCGCTAGCAAGTGACGTCACTTGGGCCTCGGAGATCTTGGCGGAGCGCCTTACACCCTATACGGATTGGTGAAAATAGACTGACGAAACATATTGTAAAAGAGAAAACTTTTGTAAAAGAGAGTAGAAGCGAATGTATGCCAGGATCGTAGGATAAAAAATCGATTATCGTACGTGAAAAATATATTCCATTTCGGTTTACTCTGAGACGAATGGTCTTTTGTGGTTTAATAATTATATATTACCTATAGGAATCCAGTATGAGTGCGTAACAAGTGTAGAACAATGTCGGATTGTAGAGCAGTCGGCACGTCTACAGCGCAGAGCAACGGAGCGTAAGCAGCAATCTGACGGCGGCATCTCAACTCACGCGCAATCAACGATTCGTTCCGGTGTAAGAGGCTGAGCTGAAACGTGGGGCTCGGGCGGGAGCTGGCCCGGGCCCATTCTCACGTAAATAATTACCGGCGAGTCTCAAATTACAAGGCGCCGCTGCGGCCTGCCGATACATATTCATCACGTGTTCGCGCCGCGCGTGACAGCTTCCTCAGGGCAGCGGCCTGCTCCTCCAAGGCTGATCGGTGCAAACCTTCCCTCTTATTCTTATCTAATGATCCCAATCATATTGAACTCTTTAATCAACAAAAATTGAAAACTTTTGTCTTATTATGAGTTTATAACACAATATTATAATTTTTAAAAGTAGGTACTCGCATACCCGAACGTGCATGACGCGGAAGCGAAAGAAGTATGCATGGATTGCGATGCCTGGCGATCTGTCTACGCCGTCAAGGATACAGCGTGAAGATAGTCTAAGTATAATCTAATAAAAGTGTAACCTAGCTTAAGATCTATTCTGTAATTGTTACTGTGTGAGAGAGGAAAATAAACGTTTTTATTATTTCATTATTATAGTTAAGTTATTATAATTAACCATTGTAACTTTGTTTTATACATGTCAAATATACAAGTTATAAAATATACAAAATGCCATATCAATTTGATTGAGGAAAGATCGTAATGTTATTTAATTTTTAGTTAATTATTATTCTGACTACCCCGTCAGGGATACAGCGTGAAGATAGTTAGTTAGTTAATTATAAGTTTGACTAATTAATTTTACGTACTGTCCATAATAAATTTAGTCATAATCTAATAGTAATATTAGGCGACGACTGTCCATTTCATAATTGAGTGAAAGCATCAACATAGTTATTCAATAATTTAATCGACACCTTTGACTTTCTCAAACTTAATGTTGGAAAATACTTAGAGATCATCAATGTTAATAAAAATCTAATTAGAAATATCACAGTTCACGCCGGATGCGGTTTAAGCGATAAATTATGCACTCGGAGTACTAATTTCGATGCCGACAAATTTTCCACAACTGCGATTTTAATGCGTTTCAAATAATGTCTGTAGGCAACGCTAAATGATAAATCGTCAAAGTTACGCCCCCGAGTTGAGTTTAGTTTAAAAGAGTGGAAGTCTCTGTCGTTTCGCGAGGGGACGAAGAAGACAGAATTGTCTGTTAAAAAGAAACGAGTCAGGTGAGACTGGTATGGTGTTGAGATAATAACAGTGTAGAGCACCGCGGTCGATACTTGCCTTTGAGTCGGCCGCTGCCGAATATCACCATTAGTCGTAATTTGAATATTATCCTTGAGCGAAATGGTTATCAATTTCCCCAACGCCCGCCATCGTCGACCGCCCTATTGAATGGAGGAACGTGTTCTTAAATGTGAGAGTAAGGAATGCGTCGGGCATCAATGCCCTCGGTCAGGTCACTTTGGGGCGTAACGTGAGGCATAAAAACAAACAAGCTAATTGTATTTATTCAAATGCGGTAGAGACTGGAAGGCGAGGGAGCGCAGTTGTCGAAGTTCATGAATAGGCATGCAGCTCAAGTCCTGCCCCGATTTTTATACTTGCATTGTCATTGTATCCGAAATAAATTAGTTCACAGCTGTATGATAATTGCTAACATCTCATTGATTGACTGTAGTACCTAACCACATCCATTAGGTGAACTGTACTTGTTTACTGTAAAATAAATAAATAAATAAATGATAACTATTGTGAGACACTTTTAACTATTTAAGTGATACCTACCACTTTAAAGATTTACCAACTTATTACATTTCTTAATTTTTGTACGACTGAGGTTGCAGACAAACATATTAATTAGAATGTACCTTCACCTGTTAATTAGAAGTACCTTGGCTTATACACAGTGCAGGTGTCACATTCCTTACCTACTACTGCAGACTTGTTAAAAGCTACTTAGTTTGCACGTGAATGGTGAAAAAAGATCACAAACCTACTTATAATTACAGATAAGTAATGTACTCACATCAAAGGTCTCGCCACATGTTACGTGGGACAAAATGGATATAGGGAAACGTGCACGTTCTATCTATCACGCCTTGTCCCCGAAGGGGTGGCAGAGGCATATTATATACACTTTTCACCATGTGGAGGTACACTATACTTACGCTCAATTCTAAACGTCGGGTCTAAAGGCGTGACTATTATGTATGTATGCATCATTTTGTAAGGTCCTAAATGTACCTTTATGTCCATTCATTCTATCATCCTTCCTATGAGTCCGGATGATCATATTTCATTTCATTTCTTTTATTCATTCATAAAACAATTTATATTGTATTGAATAGGTACCTATAGTTTATAACATTTGCTTCTTTTACATTATATATTTATTTCACTCTTATTTCTTATTCTTTCCTAAACGAATTATTTATGATTTCCTATAATTAAACTGATAAATTTTTAATACACACTATAATGTTCCCTTATCACCCATTTCTTCACAATGTCCGCTAACGTCAAACACATCACACGCCTCATTAACTAAACAAACAATTAAAATATGCACAAACAATAAATCCAGCTTTAGTTCAATCTAATTAGGGCTGTATGATACGTCACCTTGGGCCACATAATCCGATTTGTTATAGCTACGCTCAATGCTCATCCCCTGACAATGGAACAGGGCGAAATGTTTATTTGCACAAGATATTTAGCCACTTCCCCGGCGGATTAGCGGCGGACAAAGACGAGGGGTGCATTGGAATAGATAAAGTGAGGCTAATAGGAGGGGCGGGCTTGCTCTCCCCAATAGATAGAGATACGCAATCTTTGTGTAACTACATACAGATTACTATTAGATTAGTGTTTTGGAAAATGCGGTGGAGTTACAAGTTCGTTTTATTTTTCGGAATCAAATCGGTCGAGATATTCACCCATATAGGTACCTAACCTACTAAGCTTTGCGAGGTATCGTAGTGATCTCTATATTATGGACTAGTTGACGGCTTTGTCCGCGTAGAGAAACTTTCGAGTACCCGTTTCCCACAGGAACTTGTTCCTGGGATAAAAAGTTAGCTATATTATTGTAAAGTTTCATTAAAATCCATTCAATGTTTTTACGTGAAAGAGTAACAAACATCCATTCTTACAAACTTTCGCATTTATAATATTAGTAGAATTTTAGGCGGTTATCCACCTAAAATTTAAACTCTAATTTCTCTAGTTTTCTCTATTTGTTATGTAGCTGTTTAATATATGAGAGAGAAAATATATACAGAGATATATATATATATATATATAGAGAGAAATGAAATACAAAGTTAAAACCTGTATTAGGTACTACTTAATTACTTATCATGTCTTTATCCACAAAGGGGTAGGCAGAGCCACAATATCACGATTCATCGAGTATGCATTTTTGATTCCTACGAATAAATCTTTAAGGTATTTTTATTTTAAGCCAAAATAAAAATACCTTAAAGATTTATTTTGTGTGTGTATCACACTAAGTACCTACCTACTGATTGTTTTAATTTATACTTTTGTAGAAGAATTTCATATATCACATAAATTTATCTATAAAATCTAAACTTGGAAAAAACAAGTCAAACATGCAAAATTCCAACAAGATGTGAAGTCAAGCAGTTCGAACCTGATTTGTTTCTGCGTCCGGAAATGAAACAACTTAAAAAGGTTTTAAGACGATCGTTGCATTGTGGGCGCACAACATGGCCATAAATAAACCGGATTGTTTGGCTATTGAATATTCCCCAAACAACATTAGATGTGAACAATTATACTCTCAGTTTGTCACCAAACCTGAAGAAACGGGCGCGGTTGGAGACGTGACGCCCAGGGTAGAGACAGCAGGGGGTGAACACTTATTTGGCCGTTTTAAAAGGTAGGTATGTTCCTTAATGGTTTTATATTTATTCAATGGTACGTAGATACATATTTGACTTATCTTTTAATAGCTGTATCGCACTAGTAACATAAACGCGAATGTTTTTAAATATATCCTCTTTTACGCAAAATACTGAATAGATTTTAATGAAACTTTACAGGAATAAAGCTGAGGAAGATTGTTATGGCCAGCCATACCCATGACCGCTGTGTGACCGCGAATGACCGCTTAGTAGCATTTCTATTTACTTAAATGCGTAAAATTTTAAGAATACGTATAACTATTCATTTTAAATAAGTTGTTGTTAGTAGGTTATGTTTAAACTGTATACATTTCTTCACAAATTGTTGTTTTACGAGTCCGTTGTCTGATGACGACTGAGCTTTGATGACGTTATAAAATGATTATTGATTCCCAATGTAAAATTATTCTTATTCTACTACTCACTCTAACAGCTTTAAACACTGTCAAAACAAAATCATATTAAGAAACAGAAAGAATATCTAATATAGCATTAAGAAATCTACAGAAACACACCTAAAGGTAGAGACTACCTACATAGGATATTACTGTTAAAAACAGGTTCTCAATAAATGCCACTCAATCTCAAGTCACCGAGCTATCATTATATTGAAGCTAAACACAGTCCCTTATTAGATAAACAAAAATAAAGATGAATTAGGTACCTACTGAAGTTTTTAAAACAGTGGAGTAATATTATAAACTTTACATTTACGTAAAGTTCACACCTACTCTATGTCACATTCATTCTACAAGTCACAAAGATGGCCAACTTTACTTCATGCGCGTGCGTTGACGTCAATAATCATCAAAGTTAGCAACAAACGACAGCTGTGCGCGGCAAACTCTACAATATTATTCTTTTATTTAATTTGTCGTTACATTGTCCGTTGAGTCGAGCGTATAATGTTTCCGTATTTACGATTTACATGCGGATTTCAGACAGAAGTCAAGTTTGACAGTGTCAACATGTCAGAGTGACAATGGCCGTCACATGTCGGGCACTGTCAATCTGAGTATGAGAAGCGGGCGGTGGGCCCTGGGGACGCACCACTCCGTGGGATTCGTATGTTTAAAAGAATATTCATATTGAAATAAATTCCGATCGTTGTTTAGTAGATGAGTAAACGGTCCCTTGGTGCAATACATTTTGTTGTAAACCTTAATCTTTTATTTAATATACCTACCTTATTTTTTCATTATACTGAGTCACTGTATCTAACGCTCTATATATAAAATATTGTCCCAGAAATTGTTTTTACAGTAATTTTGTCGCCAGGAACCGGTGAATCTCTGCATTATTAATTTATACCTACTACATATCTATTGACATAATGACCTACGTGATATTAATACTGTATCCAAGGAATCTAGAGTTGGTACTTTTTAATTTTCTTTTTATACAGCGTTATTTGTAAAACGCTAGCAACCTGCTAGGAGTGGATAGCCAAGGTCATAACCAACAACGTTTGTTCTACCACTTTTGGCAATTCGTTACACAGCGAGTACTATCGTACATTGAAACTTCGAGCTTCGTCATAGGTTTTCGCTCTTGGACTCGCTTAAAAGGACTCCTGTGTCTCTTTTTTGTCACGTACTAATAGGCATTCCTGCCATTCTCTACCTTTTCTTTCAGGCTCAATATCCGATTATTTTAATTACCTGAATATTAATATTTTATATATAATTAAAATTTAGGTATGAATAGGCCTACCGTTTAGTACCGCGGCCGCAGGCTCTCCTGTTAGGTACTGTTGAGTACCGCGGTATGAAAGGGTAATAGCGCTAAAGGCCCTTAAATCGAACTATACTAATAATAGTATAGCAAGCGCGTAAATTGTTTCATAATAATTGGAAATTTTATATCTTATTATATATGTTAACAAATTATTATAAGTGTGGTAATTTAAAAATAATGATGAAGTAATATATTTTAATCCTTTGATCTGGTAGTTCAGCGCATGAGCGCACTTAAGGCAGCCGCCACTGTACTATACCTAATATCATTTGTATTTAGATCAGCTATTTGCCCTTTTTGTGTGTAATGCTCGGACTGCAGAGATTGTATTTATGGATGTGTAACATCTGTCCTGGTTGTTGGAATATTGGTAGAAATTAAATAAATATCCATCACGCCTTATCCCCGAAGGGGTGGCAGAGGCAGATTATATGCCCACTTTTTTTCCTGTCCCACGTAATAGGTGGTAGAAATTACAGGATAGTTATAGATTTCCTCCTGTACAGGTGCCACGTAATGACCATAGGATCGCCACCCTATTTCCTACGCGTAACCAAAAAAACACTGGCATATGTGAATCACCTCTGCCTACCACCATGGTTATATAGGCGTGATTGTATGTATGTACGTATTGAATGTGTGTATAAAAAGTGTATATCAACATAATCATATAAATAAAATAAATACATTCACAACTTTGATTGTTTGATAACATAACATGATTGATAGTTCTGTAGACAAAATATAGAAACAAATTGCATTATTTTCTTAATGCTGCATATGATTTAATTTATTACTTGTTTAAACGTTTATGAGTTATAGACAGTTAGTCCCTTTGTATATGATCACACCCAGTCGGTTAAGGATAATAGCGCACTGTAAACGAATGATGTTAGTATAAAATGGGACGACTCCGCAAACAAAACGGGACGTTTCACCGACGTCACACAATGAGAGATTAATGGCGCTCTTTTTGTTATCGTTCGATGGTCTTTACACGTTTTGTGGCCTCGTTTCACGGTTTATTTAGCTGTTTAAACACCAATAAGCGTTAAATTACCACGATATGCACATTACAGTCAAACAAAAACCGCATTTCGAAAATTTAATTGTAGTTTAGCGTTAAAAAAAATTAATGTTATTTTGGCGTTCTATTTGTTAATGTTACGTCTTTCGTAATCTTCATAACATGTTACAAAACAACTATTGGAAATACACTTAAAAATTATTAACCTTTTCTATCACCAGACTTTATAGATACTCGTAAAACTGAAGTGGTGTGTCATGGTACAAGAATTCTCATAAAATTGTGCCTGTTTTCTGGTGATCTGGCTTGTTGTGCGCGAGAGTCGTTTTTTGACTGTTAAATTTGCGTTTTTGTGTGTCACATTAAGTGTCGTCTTATCATCGTGTTGAGTTGTCGACGCCTCCAGCCGTCCGCAATCAAAACACCATCGAAACGGTCATTAAAAATGATATAAAGTATAATTTACAACTGTGCTACGTCTTCGGATTAACGGTTATTGAGAATGTGATGTCCACAATGTAGATGTCTGAAGTGAAAATGGTTTCATTTGTCAAAATAAAATGTGGAATTGCTTAATGTTATGTATATCTCCCAGAAGCTTAATAAAAGTTTGATGTAATTTGTTTATTTTATTACCTATAGTGGCAAGTAATCCGGCGGCCCACCTGGCTGTAAATGGTACACATTTACCATTACCAAGCGCGCCCCAAACACGCGGAATATATAAGTGTATCACTTTAAAAATAATTTTGAAATAGTATGTTAAGCATTAACTTTAATGTACATACATAACTATGCTGTCTTTGTCTGTACTTCCATATTAATTACGTACAAGAAGTAAGTATTGAAAGTAAATTATTGTTATCAGGAAGTACCTAAGTTCTGGATATTTAGTACAAAATATGTTAAAATACTATCCTGTACTGCATAATAGTTTACAGATGTAAACTAGGCATGGTTGTCGTCGCCTGCGGCGCGACGGGCGAGCGACTTGCGTCCAAGCCGAGCGATCGCCCCGCGGGAAGCGTTATTGTTTACGAGTGTACCACTTCTACTACAATGATTTACGAACCGCCTGGCCCATAAAAGTGGGGACACAGCGTACTAAAAGATACAAAAGGTGCTAAAGAAATGTAATATATTATAAGTTTAAGCGGACAAATATAAAAGTTTGGAAAAATATATATCAGTTTTAGTGTTGAGCGAGAGTGTTTGTTTATAAGGACGATTACGCACGCCTTTTCACGCGTGTTGTGTTTGCCGATCAACGAGGAACATTCGTCACGACCTTTCACACGTCAAGGAAGCTGCAGTCTTCTATAGATACTAAGGGTATAATGCACCATGTTTTCTATGAAACATGTTTCACTTTGCTCGGCCTAGTAGGAATGGAATTGCCCTGAATGAATTATGAGTTACAAGTAGATATTAGACCCTAGATCAGGAAATATAAAAATGGTATTCTTTTAAGGGTCATCGAAAAAATTGTGTTTCATTGTACCTACAAGCGGTTTATTTGTTTGGTATATTACGATGTATGTATTTGTGATAGCATTTATTAACCGATGTTAAAACAGGAGGTTTTGTTCGACTTTAGACGTTATTTGTGACTTGCTAGAAGCGTCCTTAGATGGGTGACCACATTGTGGAATTTATATTTGCGAGCGTTTCCGTGCTTCAGAAGGCACGTTAAGCCGTTGGTTCCAGTTGCCAGTAAAATGGCAGTCGTTAGGCCTGGCTGAAGGCCTTATGGACGGCTTGAAAAAATTCAGCAGCAGCCACAGCCTGCGCCTGTCCATTTCAACACGGCAATGAACTCACCACATGCTTCGTGGGACAAAAGTGCATACGGTGAAATGTGGGCGTAGGTATAGCATGCCTCTGCCTACCCCTTCGGGGTTAAAGTAGTGACAATATGTATGTATGTATGTGACTAGATTCACTGAGGACTAAGATATGATTTTCGAGCCGATTTTGTAAATTTTACTCTTTTGTTGTCAAATTGTCATTACATACCTACGGTAGAATTTCTGATGAGGGATTTCCATGGAAATTTAGAGGAGCAATTGATTTTTATTAACGCTACGTTTTGCTTGATATTTTAGCCATTTAAAACCGATTCATAAAAGGCACAATAGTTTTTATGAACCTGTTATGAAAAATATTTAGGGTCGCTTTTTACTCAGCGCCATCTTGTCCATGTATGAAATTAGTTTAAATATGGACACCCTATAATTTTACTGATATCTAGTAGACTCTGGAGGTGTCCCAGGCAACCTCTGAAACATAACATTTAGGTTCATGTATGTATATGTAGGTACTAGCAAATGGCCCGTTTTCGCGCAGTTGAGGTAAAAAAAAATACATACCTCTAACTTTTATTTGCGGCCACAACTTAGGCTTCCAACTGCATCCAAACACTACCAGGATTTGGAGCCTGAGGGAAGTGGACACTTTTATTTCACTGCTAGGACCAGCTATCATTTGGATTTTAATTTTCGGCATTGTAGAATACGACTGCAGTCTGAACACCCGGTTTCGTACATCGCCTACGTTGTTGCCTCGTCCGTCAGTCAGCAGATGCACCGCTAGCAGGTGAGGTCACTTTGGTCCCGGAGATCTTGCACCCACTGCCACTGTAGTACCCAGTATGAAAATAAATTAGTAAATCAATCAATCAAATCAGTCTCTTGCAGTCCACTGCTGTACGTAGCCCCTTCTAATTCACGCCACAACACACGGTCTTGCGCTTTCCGCATCCAGTCCCTTCCTGTGACCTTTTCCAGGTCATCGGTCCATCTGGCAGGGGTCGTCGCGTCCTACCTTACGTTTGCCGAGTCGCGGTCTCCACTCCAGAATTCGTTTGCTCCAACGACCATCGGTTCTTCTACAGATGTAAATAAATAAAATTTGAAAATTTTTCATCTACATAAATTTTTCTCTGTTTGTTGCTGTTACTTCGCTACCTTATTCTTTGAAAAACAAAAGATATTACTGCTTATCACACCTTTTTTAATTCTCCAGGAATCCTTTATCAAATAGCCTCGGATAAAGTCATTAGATGTTGTTTTACGATTATTGATGACATCGTTAAACGGGAAGTCTGACAACCTGTCGCTTAGTCCTCTATCTACCTACACATTACCGTCACGCGGCGACAAGCCCGGTCAGAGTTTGTTTTTTCAGGAAACCTTTCACCCGCTAGACAAATTCAAGTGTCAACATTCCACCACTATGTATACAAAAAATCATTTAAACGCATTCGTATGCAATAATCTGTTGGGATTTATTTCAACCGAGTCGGCCACCCACGAGGTGCCAGTATTTCTTCCTGAACGAGCTAACTTCATTATTGTGGCGTGAGATACAATAGTTAAGAGCACGATTTATAAGTCCAACACGTTGACTTCTGTTTATAGCTAGCGGCGGGACGCGGGCGCAGCGGGGGCGGGGATTACGCACGTCTGTGCACCGATTTATGGCTGCTCCTCGATAAAAGCTTAAATACTTTCAAGTGAGAATTATTCAATAGCCTTTGTTAAGAGCGTATACTAGGCATTGTGACAGCGAGCGAGGCAGCACTCTGAGTCGAGTCTGGGTAGAGAAGCGTGCATCTCTCATGCGCGCTTCGTACGTTAAGAATGCTCATTACGGGATTTACATCACAACATTTCCACCTGTTCTCCTTTACATTGTAATTTACCATTACTCAATATGTAAAATAAGAATCACAGTAAAATTTTAATCGAAGTACTATCTATGGTGACTCGACTCACTCATGTAACTTTTACACCTGAATACCTACTTAAAATTGTTATGGTAAGCTAATCTTATAATGTAGGCACTCACAAATCAAGCATTTTTATCATATTGGGGTGAAATAGGGGATGGAAGTTCGGGAATTCTAGGCATGTCACCGTCGTAGCCGGGGGAGGGGGGTTGGGCAGATAGTTTTGAATATTGACATTTGCCTTTATCTTTCTGTAAAACAACTTTGTGTAATAAATGTACCATTTTGTATTTACTAAGACTGATGAGACCGTTTTTAATAGGCTCTGTATAAGAAGCCATTTAGGCAATAGAAAGAGAAATTTCCAATTACCAAAGGGATTGGTTGGTGTTAGTACCTAGTATTGATTTCAGCGTCAAGCGTGAAGGGCAAAGGGCACAAGTTATTTCGGTGCACAGTATAGGGAGCGAAGCGGAAAGTAAGCTGAAACTAATCCGGCGCGCGGGTGGGCGCAACCCGACACCGCGTGCGCACAGCTTACATTTGTCATTTATAATGCGCGCGATTTGTTGCTCCTCAACTCGAATGCACCCTTCCCGCAACCTTCACCTCTTGTTTCCTACACAACCTTTTTATGTTCACTTATTCTTTATTCAAATATTTAAACCGCGGTGTGTGTAATACTTTTTATGACATTTTATGGCAGCTGTTTTCTTTGAGTGTCACGGGGTGAATTTTCAGTTTATTTTGCGATATGTTACGAAAGCGTTACATGTTCATTACACAATATATCAACATGACATTGGCAATATATCATATAAACTGCAACATTGCTTATAAACAGTTACTTTTACACAGTGACGGCAGGTATATAGGTACTTAGGTATATTTACGGTACGATGGTTCAATATTGTTGATTAATTTACTGTTTATTTTTAGAGCGTCATCAATAGGTACGTAAGAACGGAATGAGTTCTACGTTTGCTATATATTGCACTGAAATAAAATATATCAAATAAAATAGCCTTTTATTTGTTCCTAATAAATAAGTTTACATTAAAAACAATCTGGATTTTTTTTTCTTTATTCATTAGAAACCCCCGTGCTGGTAAAGGCCTCCTCCATGCCATCTATCTCTATTATGTGCTAGTGAGACCCATTTCTCACCGGCCACTGCGCGGATATCGTCCGAGCAACGTCTGTTCGGGCGGCCTACGCGGTGCTTTCCATCTACTGGGCCGCGCCACTCGGTTACGACCTTTGTCCAGCGCCCGTCGCCATACCTCGCCAGGTGTCCGGCCCACTTCCACTTAACTCGTCTTATATGTTCCATAGCGTCCCTCACTTTTGTTCGTTGTCTTATTTCTTCATTTCTAACTCTATCATTTAGCTTAATTTTGAGGAAGATCCTCTCCATAGCTCTTTGGCATACCGAGATTCGTTTTGCGTTAGCTTCGGTTAAGGACCAGGTTTGACAACCGTATGTTAGAGTAGGAAGAATACAGGAGTCCATCAGTCTTTTCTTGATAGTAGTAGGCATGTTTGATTTAAATAAGTGTTTAAGGGACCAGTATCGTTTCCAAGCTAAAGTGATCCGTCTGTTTATTGCCTCTGTGTCTATTTCTCTGAAAGATATAAAAACGACCAATATAAAAATAAATCATAAGTACCAAGAGAGAACAATTTTATAAATTTGTTAATAATTTTATAAAATTGTTGAAAGACTACCAGTCCGAGACTACCAGGACTTTAATTGGTCGAGCTAATTAGTGTCTAGCACATAAGACATTTTAGCCTTTTTGTTACCACCTCACTAAAAAGACAACGGGTTCAAAATTTCTTTCAAATTTAACATCTAAAATAGACACATTTTATTACATTAATTCGGTCCACCCCAGTTCCGTGCTTCGGAAGGCACGTTAAGCCGTTGGTCCCGGTTGCCAATATAATGGCAGTCGTCAAGCCAGTTTGAGGGCCTTATGAGTGGCTTAAAACTTTGTGTGATGAGCACGATGCTTTATTCTGTGTCTGGGTGTTATTTATTTATAATATGTATGTATTTAGAAATATATAAGTATGTTTATCAGTTATCTAGATCCCATAACACAAGCTAATATTAGTTTACTTTGGGCTAGATGGCACTGTGTGAAAAGTGTCCCACAATATTTATTTATATTTAAAAAAACACACACAGCCTGCGCCTGTCCATTTCAACACGACAGTGAGCTTACCACCTATTACGTGTGACAAAAATGCATACGGTGAAATGAGGGCGTTTTATATGCCTCTGCCTACCCCTTTGGGGATAAAGGCGTGACAATATGTATGTAAGTATGTATGTGGAAAGACATGTAAGAAAATGGGCAGGCATTAGTGTACATACCTCCAAAAAAAATAGGTATGAGAGGTTAAACAAAACAAAAATGAGTTTAAATTATTTCAACACTCATTCGAAATTAGATTTTCATTTTAAAAGTCTGCAAAGGTTAAACATTTCATTTCACGGTTGATGTGTCTCTACAGTTACAATGTCGTTTATTTGATTGCGTTAACGTTTTACGCAAAAACTCAAGTTATCGATTTCTAATATTGCAATCTGACATCCTGCCTGTGTGGCCACTACCGCGTGTGTGTTCCAACCGAACACCAAATATTTGGTTGCTTTCATAGGCTCAATGACGTTTTGACATTCGATTTTCGAAGTGAAAAAATGGGCGCCGAGAGCGGTCTTGTTGGGTCTTTTGCATCGTAGTTTCGTTTTACGCAATATAACACAATGGTTTGCATTGTGCTTCTCTGCACGCTGCTTATTTTTACACTATTTTCAATTTTTTTTCACATCAACTTGTCAATGGTGTTGACTTTCAGAATGAGTTATGAGTTTCTATGCAATACAATGTTTTGTTGTGAATGGATTTGACTTGGTTCCTGTATAAAATTGCACTTATTATTATTGAAATTGTGCCATGAATTTATTTTATTTTCACTTGTGTTTGAATATTAGGCAGGCACTTATATTACAGGGCCTATAGGCATTTGCCACCGCTTAGTCACGTGATATTTACATAATTTAACTGGGAACTACATTTTCTCGAATATTCAAGTGTCTTATGCTTAAATACTATTTGCTTTTTTTTTTAAACTTTTTTACGTTATTGCAGTAACAAACAGACAGCCTACTTTTACACCCGAATTTTGAAAAAATAATAAGAATATAGGTATTGCCTAAACACAGCATGTGGTTTAAACTACCTACTCCAAAAGCTATCTTTTAGTAAAGTGTCAAAGATAGTTAAGTAACTATATGATAAAGGCCATATTATAAAAATTTTCAGACCATAGCGTACCTAATAGGTCTTCTGTGTATAGTAGGATTGGTAGGTAGGAATATGTCTCCTGTGTCGTCCAAGAACTGGCCACGTTTATCACCCGCTCAAAAATCTCACGTACCCTCTTTTCCAATCGCCTATATCTAGTGTTTAAAAAATTTTAGAATATAAGAATTAGCGAACATACGTTATTATAAGAAAATAATATGATATACAATGAAAAAAATGCACAACAGTAATAAATAATGATCTAAATTATCTTAATCCTTTTGAAGAATATGCTAGAACAATCTATCATATCATAATGACGTCTGTAAATATTTTGATCCTTCGAAAACATAAAGTTTTCTGAGTCAATATTTAATTTTTATATTTGTTTTGTTTAAATGGTTACAAAAGTTCCACACGAACTTAATAGAAATATGTCTTAATAGATAAAAGTATGAATACCTACATTGTTCTACCTAAGTATATTGAAATGTTGCAAAAACTGTAATGTAATTTGTGTAATGAGGAATAAACAATTTATTTTTTATGATTAAATTGACACTTACATATAAAAGCTAAGAATACAAGTGCCAAGTTGTACGTCAGGAAAACAATGTCGGCATCGTAACATTGGCTCCAACCCCGTAGAAGCATTCAACTGAGACGCATATCGCAATAAAGACGAACACCGCACTCATTCCAACCAAATTGAAAAACATCTGAGTGGCTCATAATATCTCTTAATGCTGCACCAAGAGAGTTATGACCGTATATTTTTCATATTTTCACAAATAAGCCTAGAGTGTCATGCGAATTTTTTAAAACAACTTGGTGGGTGAATTGTTTTGTTCTTCGTTAACAAGTGTTGTCAAGTTTATTATCGCGATGTAAATAGATATAAGGTTGTTCATGTTTCGATAAGTTAGGTATAGGAACTAGCAAAGATATTTTGAATCCAGCATGACATCCATGGGACTCCTACACGAAAAATTTTTTGAACCGGATGTATTGTAGGTACTTACGACCTACCTTTTTGGTTCTTAGGTAGGTAGTTACCTAGAAAGAACTTGTCTAAACTGATACAATGCCATCTACATATTATATTTAGTATTGAAGAAGATATAAAAGGTAATAAATTCAAATGTTAAATATCTAAACTTACCTACTTCATGTTACTAACTTTTTTACATTTCTTTCACATTTGACAACCCTAACCCTTACTCGCTTTTCATTTGTTTTCTTGAGCATCACCCTATTTCAATTTACGTAGGTACTTACATTGCCTACCTGCATTCACTAAAACAAATCTATCAAAAGGCTGGAATTATTTAACACCCTTTAGGTACACACGAGTAGGGTAGAGAGATAACCTTACCAAGCAATAGGTAAGCTACCTACCTATAAGTATCTACGATTATGTATCTAACGGAAAGGTCAAAAGTTCTCAAATACCCAGACGCGTGCATTTATAAAAAAAGCATAATGAATCTGCAGGAAGCGAAAGAAGTACCTATGCATGGATCGCGAAGCCTGGCGATGGAAAACGTCATCTCTGACTACCCCGTCAGGGATAGAGCTTATATTCATTCTTTAAAAAGTAACCTAAAATGTAAATATAAAATTTTTATCGCACATAATCAACATATCTACCTGAGGGTATAAAATAAAGTTCAAAATGGAAACGAAGGAACATCTCTAGATATTCTTTTTTTAAATTGCATATCCAGTTTTCATCAATACCTGATAAATAAGTAGGTAGATGAGATAGGTAACATGTCATTTGGGTGCAAAGAGCCTCACCTGGATATCCGAGGCATAACCGACCTATAACGGAGCTGACTAACGAATGTGACGATGACGCAAGCTGCTTTTGGAAGTTTAGACGGTATTAGGCGCTCCCAACAATACCGAAAATTGCAAGTCAAATATACCTAATATGTTTCTATCAGGGGGCCGGGTCTACTATTGACAAGTCGTAGAATAGAACCAGAATCGCTGTTTTTAGCTGTCAAAATGTTAGTAGACTATCAAAAATGCAACTAACTAACGGCTACTAGCGCGGTACCAACGTGTTAGTAGAATTCTATCGGCCGACCGATAATAGGCTATTGGAGTACGATTGTAATAGTAGACTACTACGAAAAACTGTTAAAATTGTACCGGTGACTTTCTATTGAGCGACGATTTCGATTCTATTTCGATACGATTGAAATAGCAGACTCGGTCCCCTGGTTTTTAGGCAATCCTAAAGACCCTACGTAAGTGTAATTAGGTACCTATAAGTGGAATAGGTAACTGTAAATACCTGCACAAAGATGAAGATGGAAAAATTAATCACTTAATCTGTTCTCCTAAGTAACTACCTACGTATTTAATCTGATTATTATGATATTTCTTAAGAACGTTAATGTACCTAAAACACATTGCATGTAAGGTAGACACATTTTTTTTTTTATATGAAGACTTTTAAATGTATCTACATTAATAGTGTTTTATGTTTGATGAAGTTTATGAGCCTGTGGGTAATAAAAGTGGTCTTGATTGTCTATTGCCCAGCACTTCAAGAAAAATTATTATCTAAAAATATCAGTGGTTTTGTGTTAATTAGTAAAAAAGTTTTGTGATTAAACGAAGTGACGATTAAAATATCTTTAGCTCATTCATACGCATGCGTACATCTGTTACCTATTGACGTTGTCTCGCTCTAATCTGCTGATCAGTTTTTATGGGCGGTGTTATAAGCAAGAGATTGCGCGCGCGTTTTCACTGACATGAAATTCATGAATAAACAATTTAGGTACAACAAAACGGTAACATTTTCACCTTGTTAAATAATTTCTCATGACGATTGGCAATTTGTAGTGATTTTTAAACTGTAGGTATAAGTAAGAAGTCTTATTGCAAAATTAGGTATTCCGTTTTCAAAAATGACACAAAGTACTTATATTTTTTAGTTGCTATAATTCAAACACGATTCATAAATATGGAGTAAGATTACTTAGATATTATTATTTCTATTGTTATTGAAAAGCTTAGCAAAGGGGGTAGAGAGGTATAATGGTGGGGAGGTGTATGTGACAGCGGGTAGACCGGCCAGTGGTTGGCTTGGGGAGGCGGCCCATAGCCCGCCCCGCCCCGCTCGTCGCCGCTCCCGCGCACTCAGTCCGCGCTCAGCCGCCGTACCGATTTCGCTTGCGTACCACGGACTGTTAAACCGCGATTTATATACGCGTTCTACAATACTCAGACTAAATAATTAATTTGTTATAGTGTATTTAATTTTAATGTTTAAATAGTGGTATTTTTTATTAAATAAACTAATTACAAACATGATTTAATTATTTTTAAGCGGCTACAAATAATTTTTAAACGGTGATAGAAAATGCATATATGGAAACGATGTTTCGGACGCTGCCGGTGAAATGTTGGGTGGATTGTGTGAACTGAGGTACTGAGGGTTGTTTGATGGATGTGGAAAACGCGGAGTGTTGGCCTGGGAGGGACAGGATGGTGGCTGAAGAGAGTAAGACGAGAGCTACGGACTTCTCGATCGCGGCGATTATGGCACGCGCCGCAGAGCCGCGCAGTCCCGTCGCTAGATCCCCGCCTCTTACTGGTAGGTAAACTAGGCCTAATTTATATATAAATTGTATTAAAAATAAAAGAATTAATACAAATACAGTAAGTGAAATAGGTTTTGTTAAAAAATATTCCATTATATTAGGTAAATAGAATATTATCGGGTGATACATTAGACAATAGATAGAATATACTTAGGTACCTAGTGAAATTATTTTGTATGCGATTTAATATTTATTTTTATTGATTTTAAGTATCAACTAAATTTAGATAGGTAGGTAAGTCGATCTCCGTAGGACAGAATTAATGTAGTGTGTTTAGGCACGGTGTAGAGGTAGGTACTCAGGCTTTTGAACGCTTTTATCAATGTAAAGTTGAAAAGCACCAAAGAATAAGAATTATTATGAACTTAGTTCGGTGTATCTTATCGAACTCCCAACCCCGTAAGGTTACTTGCGTACCTAGTTGTCTCGTCTGTTAGTCATCAGGTGAGCCGCTAGCAGATGAATTCACTCAAGCATCAAGGGTTTTAATGGGATATCTTACCATCGATTCGTCAATCCTATAACTTATATGTGTGGTGCTATACTGTTGGTAAAAGTTCGTTAATAAATAAATAAATAAATTCTGGCACACAAAAGTTAACAGAGGAAAGACGAATCAAACACCTTAAGGAAAAGGATGTAGCACAGGTAATACGCACTCCTGACGTAAAAACTTTGAGTAGGTAGATTTTAAGTAGATATGCAATAGGTCCTAAACATTACAACGTGACATTAACTCGATAAATGTTTCGGCTACACACAAGGTAAATAAGTCGTACCTATATTCAGTGTATCTTGCTAGAACAAACTGTTGTCAAAAATTACAAGGTATAGCATCTCCAAAAATTTTGATGCCATGCAGTCTGGGAGACGGTACAATTAGTTGAGGTTAGATAGCCTTGAATATTGTGCCTTAGAACTGACGAAAAAAGGGTGTACGGTGGATTTATTTTTCTGTACTCCTCCTTAACTATAATCGTGCAGTGTATAAATGATACATTCTGCCTTAGTAGGACAGTGTGTATCATGGTGGTACATACTTCTTATAAGCGGGTGCCCATCTAAATAAACAGTTAGGTAGGTATACAATTCTACGGCAAACAACTCGCGTAATACAAATAGGTACGTAGAATTTAACATCCAGAAGTTACGACTAGCTAGGAAACAGTGTTCGTGTTCTTTCACTGCCTTTTATATACCTACACCACTGCCGCCAACGCAAATGGTTCAAATAGGTACATCATAGCTTTTCTGATTTAAAATATTCTAGCGGGAAATTTACAAAAAGATATGAACCCACTGTTGTAATGTACGGTTTGTAACCTTTAGGCGTTACCTACCTTTAGTTAAATAGAGCGGAGCGGGAACAGGAGAGAACTTTCCTTGATGAAATTCACCCGTAGCCCAAGACTGTGGCGCGACGTGGGAGTTTCCATGCACGTCTCACGCCCCAAATAGCCCCATATAACACCCTTACCCCTAAGCAAGGCCGTGATGGTCGCCAAAGTCTGTAAAGAACCCTGAGACTGAGACGAGGCTCCAGCGTAGGCGCCGTTACGGGGTTGACTGGTTAGACGATAGGCGCTCCCAGCATTGCTGGAAATAAAATTCAAATCATATTTGCTTTTAACAGTCAATAGAAAAAGATCTCAGACTCCAAGCCCTGGTAGCGTTAGTATCAACTGGTAAGACTAAAGATGCTGATGAAGAATTAATCTAAAATCCAAACACTGTACAAAATGTGCTTGATTGATGATAAACGAAGGTTTACCTTCAAGGAATCTGAGGAAAGTACAAGTCCTGTATTAATAGCAGTTTTATTCGATTCAAGCATTAAAACGTGGTGAATGTAAACTTCATCAGGCTGTGTGGATATTGCGGAAAATTAAGGCACTCAATCCTGCATGAACCTTAAACAAACTTTTCATTGTGAGTGGTGCAAATTAATGTTGGATTTATAACTACAATCTTTTCACGAAACAATAATTCACACATTGGATATTTGAACAACGAATTGCCCAGAAAAGCTGTTCGTGGTCGGCGCCTTGAGCCTTGAGCAAAGTTTTGGACGAAGAGTAGGAAAGTGCAAGCAACTGGGATTAACGGTCAGATGATGATGACGTTGGCCCGGTGTAGGTAATGGGTAAATTCAACATTAATAGTGCAAAGTTACCGGCATGTCCAATAAAAGTGTAATTAATGAAAAAAACTACCTATTAAATTGCTGAACGAGTTTGTACTTATGTTTATCTACGGCGAACGTTCGTTTGATGTGCACTTAATAATTATTGAGTCAATAATCATTGAGTGCACATCACAATTCTTTTTTGATACGTGCAAGTATATTTTATAATAGTTGTTTCCCACGACGTTCATTGGTTAGAAAATAACTAGTATAAAGTGATTACTTGTTGTTGTATATTACCTCAAAATGTCGATAAAATTTTTACAATAATAACCACCACTTTTATGAGATTTTTATTTTGATTTTTAATAATGACGGTAATTACAATATGTGTTCGTATTAACTTATGAGCATCTTCAAGATACCCAGTAGTGTATCTAATGAATCATACTTGCCTAGTGATCGAATTTCGTTGCTTTAAACCTGAGTAAATACGAAATTATCAATAATGGAAATGTATTTTTACCTATCCTAATTGCCACCCACCCACATAGGCTTAAAAGTAGTCATAGAATTTCAATCCATATCTTTCCCATTCAAGTAGGAGATCATGACTTTCCATGTGTCTATTCTGGCATACATACCTCTAGTTTTCATCTACTACTGTACCTATATGTGATTTTTTTTTGTTAAAACTAGAATTGATCTATATTTTGTTGTATGCCGTTTCGACACTGCTTAGATGGTAATAATTTCATTTTCCAAGATCACCTTTACTTCTAGATTAATGTTGCTACTATGGGACATTCTGTAGAGGTTTACTTGCCTACACCTGGATTATAATTTTGAAAAAAAAGGCGCTGAGTCTCGGCCCTAAGAACATTATTAGACTTTGGAAGCAATAGATGGATGATCTCTTCAGTATAGTCCAAGTAAACATAAAACAATACTATATCTGAACATCATATATTCGAGATACTGTTCTCATATGAATTGGATACAGAGAGGTCGTTAGCTTTCATTGCTGTGAGAGTAACCGTGAGATGGGATGGGTCCTTGACATCTCACAAGAACAGGGCTTACGTTCTGCATGTCCTCTGAGTGTTTAGAGAACGTCAGAGGTACTGAAAATTGGCGGGTATTGTTGCGCCATGTTCACTGTTTTCTTTGTATCGTAGCATTGAATCAAATAGTAAGCATCTACCACAATAAGTCAGGTAGCTACTTGGCTATGAATTTTGAACAGTAGCTAAGTTGACATACCTACCTAATGCCTAAGTATAAGTAATTTTGGTACACCATGAGTACCTACCTACCGAGATCTTCACTGCCCAAGCTAGCCTAACCTACAAATGGGACACCTGCTTACTAAAGGACGAGGTCATAGCGAAGAGAAGGAAAACTCAGAACAAAGCCCAGTAATAAGCTATCTGGTCAGCGTGTACTTACAGTTTACCACAGTAAAGTCAGTAATAAAATTGGGAGAGGCATACGTTCAGCAGTGAACTGTTCTAGACTTCTTTAGTTGATTGTGTCATAATCTCAGAACATATAATAAAAGGTAGATATAATGAGAGTGCATATAAGTAATGTCATAACTCACTCAAACATTCCATGTTCTTACCAAAAAGGTACCTTACACCTAGGTGGCAATTTACAAGGGAACGCTCACCAACGAACATCAGCACAACACCTATAAATTAAGAGAAATATATAAATAAAATGGCCAATTGCATATTAGTCCATGTACCTACAGTATAGGGTTCCGTAGTCTGTTGTATGTAGTATGTACCCGTAGGTACCTAAGTACGTTATGTACGTTTTTACTTCAAAAATATTTTTATTCGAAAATTATTTTTTTCCTGTTGTTTATTGAACACAGAAAAATGAGACCAAACCTTAATTTTTACAAACAGCATGACAACCATCGAAAAATCGTTTTATCAACCTTACGAAACACTTCTGAAAGAACTTGTAAACGACACACATGTCAATAAGGTCCCCGCCTGTGTACAGATAAACAGAGATGGCAATACTAGAAGGCTTCCTCGTCTACAAGAGAACCCTAAAAAGGGTATAATGCTAATTGGTACTATAGAGGCATGCGCAGGCATCGTGTTACGGGTCAGTTCATTATTTCAGAATAATTGTGTGGAACCGAACGCAGCCGACATTGCTCGACATTTCCCGACATCGTCTGACCACGGCTGACCACCAGAGCTGGACACGCAACTCGCAAAAAATACCACGATTATATTTTTTATATACCCAGGTACTGGACAGTACGTACTTATTACCCTTGTAAATCTTTTTTAAATTGAGAAGTCCTTGGATGACATGACTTGCGACATTTCTGACTCGAAGACTGCGCGTAATACAGACAAAATAATAAGGCAAGGGACACATGGACCCCAAAATGAAGGTTTTTGATGTAACCAAAAATCCCTGTTATTTCTAGTTAGAACTTCTAGTTCATGTTTTTGTTGTTACACACTTTCAGATAATTACGGGACATGGTAATGAAGGCGCTTCATTTCCAAATGACTTTTCATATTTGATCGTGCCGAATAAGTTGTCGTTCTGTTTGATTCTGTTTTGGTTAGGTCACAGAACATCAGGTCCCAAAACACCTCTATTAGGTCAGAAAGGTAGCCGAGGAGTTTTAGTGGGTATTCCCAGTACCACCACGATCAGGTGCTAGGTGACCCCCCCACCAGCCCATTGCTGGCCAGCAGTGGATAGCCTGTGAGCGAATCTCTTCTGGTAGAAAACAAAAGGTCGCAGAACATGGAATGTGCTCGCTCTCTCTTGCTCACGCCCTAATAGGGACGACAGAAATAATAATAACGAGTGCCAAGCTTATGTCCGGCTGTAAGCGAAAACCGCTGACGCTGCTTGTCAGTTGCCGGCCAGTTACGCGTTAACGTGACCTGACACGCTTGGCTGTATGAATTATATAGAGTAAGGCATCTAGTAGAGTGCGAGTCACATTTAAGCCTTCTGATTGTGGCTTTGCGGATTAGAGACCGCAGTTCAGCCCGTGTCCGCGTTGAGGTGGACCAACAAACGCAGGATTATTTGAGGCAGCAAATAAGCCAGAAATGTCTTTAAGCAAATTAAAAAAAAAACAAAAAAATATAAAAGATAAATATAAATAATAATTACAGATTTATACTGAGCCTTGTTCTGTGGGTAAGGTGCTCTATCTAGAAAGCAACTAACCGTCAAATGCGTCTGGTCATATTTCTATATAGTCTGCATTTGAAGTAAGTAAACGAAACAAAAAACGTAGTACTGGAAGCAATCAAACATAGGTTATTATAAAAAATATGCATAAAAGTTCAAATACTTGTTCAAGTTCGCGGGCACTTAATACAAATTATTAAACAATATTACTTAGGTACCTATTAAATTAATAATTGCAACGTAATTTAGAAGGAATCTCTCAGAACAGTGTAGTGTAACCATAGAAAAATCTATAGGTATACCTACTTACGTAAAAATAGAATATAAAACTTTGACAATTACATAGATATCCCTATTCAAAATTCAATGATTTGATTAACTCATTAGATCGGAAGCGATCGTTTACGCATGGAGAGGTTGCCGAAAGTAGATTATGTACAAAATGATTACTTTAGTTTATATAATACTCGTAGTACGGCAATTGGCTCACTACCTATATGGGACGAAATGCAGCTAACGGAATCTGGGTGTATCCTAAATGAACTTGTAGGTATAGATATGTATGTAAATTATGACACAAAATTACTTAGAACATATTTGAAACTTAGGGTTTCAAATATGTACACCCCCACGGCAAATCTCAACCTCACGCGTCTCCGATTGGTCCATTCTGACAGTTGGCCTCTGATTGATGAAAATATTGATACTATAAATGGACCAAGATCTTCAGCGCCCAAATCAGCTTTATCTGCAAGAGGAACTTGTTGAGTGTACGAGAGCTTGGAGAAACAGACGACAGTTGTTTCTGAAAGACAGTCAATCAAAACAGACCCCGTGGCTTCAAATGTTGGATTTAGGTCTGGACTGAAATGACGCCAAAATGAATAGAAGTTTTGTGTGATGTTACTCTATCACACAGTTTAAGATAGTTGCCTACTTTTCGACTGTCACATTTTTACCATGCTGCGAGGACTACAAGGTTCCCAAAAAGCGTGTGTCTGTGTGAGTAGGCTCAGATGGAGCGCTTGGACAAAATTGAACAAAATTGAGTAATATATCAATAAAGCTGAGTACCTCTGTGAAAAATATTTAAAAAATCGTATTAAAGTTATTTATCGAATTAAGTAACAACAGTTGATTTTATCCGTACCAATATATAAAGCTGAAAAGTTTGTTTGTTTGGTTGAACGCGCTAATGTACTGGCTGGACTAAAAAAAATTGTTTGTTGGATAGCCCATTTTTGAGGAAGGCTTTAAGCTATATTTCATCACGCTACTACTCTGGAGAGCGAAGCAGTAATCATATATGTCGACAAATCGGGCAAATTTGTTTGCATGATTGTAGAATTGGAGTATAAAAATGAATATTACAGAACACGACACAATTATATAAGTATGTTTATCAGTTATCTGGTTTCCATAATACAAGCTCTGCTTGTGTGGAATCAGATGGCGTTGTGTGAGTTGTCCCAACAATATTTATTTATTTATAATTTGTAAATATACCATTAAAATTGGTAAACCATCGATATCGTTGACTATCGATTGACAACTATACCGGCGACCGACACCAAGATGCGAAACCGCGCAACAGTAGCCGAACGGTTGCCAAGAGGCGGGATACCGTAGCTGCACCCATATGCCAGCGAGTCGCCGAAACCCGAAACAATTTAAAAGTTGCCGGTTTCAGCTTCTAAAATAGTCAGTGTGCGGAGGCCCAAATGTGTGTGGTGGTTTCTTGGACATAAAATTTGTGTTAAAGTGTTATATTGAAAGACAATGATATATATGCAGTGAAATGCTATTTTCTATCTTGGAAACAATTTTGTAAAGCAATTAGTATGCTAACTTTTTCTAAATTTAAATTATAAAGTGGAAAAATTTTTCAGTCACGAGCTGGACTCGAACCAGCGTCTTCTGGTTCATCGCACCAGACGCGTTACCAACTGCACCACCGTGACCTGCTCGTAACTGACGAATTAATCCACCTCTTTACGTCTTAAGGCGACGTAAGGCGCCATCTACCGGCACTTAGCAAAGTTGCACGGACGAATGTATAGAATTGCATCTATAATCATTCGATTTGTGATGACACCTGCCTAAACATTGGAAACAATTTTGTAAAGCAATTAGTATGCTAACTTTTTCTAAATTTAAATTATTTAAATTTTCTATCATGCCGCGTAAAATCTACTGATAACCTCAGTATAAGAACCACCATTATACTGAGGGCAAGGACCAGGACCTAGGACTGAGGACTCGACATCGACAAAGTGACTAGACATGACAATTTAATAATAAGAAAATATAAACACTAAAGACAAGGCTGTATGGACTAAGCGTTCTTTGCCTGCCCAAGATGGGCAAAGACAAATTACAATAACAACTGATTTGGCGGTAATAGAGCAAACAATTATTTCATAGTATCATTGATTAGAATACGTACTACGTACACATAGTATTGACAAATTCTTAAAGTAAAAAATAATAACTCAAGTATCAGAAACATTTAAATAAATAGTTTTACACTAAAATTTATTTATTCAAATTTACTTTTCCAATAACTTTCGATTCGTATTGCAATTTCTATTTCGAAATTCTTCGTTTCATCTTATTTTGCTAATTTTTTTTATAATTTACGTATCGTAAATAATTAAAATTAATTTTAATTCTGATTTTAATTCTTATTTTTTGTTGTTGACAGGTTCTGTGTCCCGTCAGAGTTCGCCTGCATCACTCAGTTCCCCTGCATCAAGTTGTCGTTCACCATTACCTGACGAAGACGTGGACGTAGATGTGGAACAGTGTTCCGATGGCGAACGAGAAACCTCAGACCACGCTGCGCCTTCCCCTGCACCATCATCCGGTCAGTACTTACCCTCTATTTCTTATACTACTCTACATGGGTACCTACCTACATTTTAGAAGATATACGTCGCATGGTTAGAGATGGAGAGAGGGGAGAGAGATAGAGTACGAAAGAGGGAGAGAGAGGGAGAGGGAGAGAGAGAGGGAGAGAGGGAGGGAGAGAGAGAGGGAGAGAGAGAGAGGGAGAGAGAGAGGGAGAGAGAGAGGGAGAGAGAGAGAGAGGGAGAGAGATAGAGAACGAAAGAGGGAGAGGTATAAAGAGAGGAAGCGAGAAAGATAGTGAGTAAAAGAAGGGGAGTGGGAAAGAGATCGATAGGGAGTAAAAGAGGGAGAGAAAAACATTCGGTGACAAACATGGAACTAAGCTATACTATACATGATAGATTTTTGAGACGTGGCAGTAAGGGCAAGTACCTTAACCGTTATCTTCATTTTGGCGTATTCCAGTTACTTCCAAATTCTACATAAATTTGGAACCTGGAGTCTGCCTTTGGAGCAGCTTTGGATTGGCTTTTTATTTTCCTCAGTATTGGGAACGAGTTACTGATTAGTAAGATATAGGTAGTTACATATTAATTGCTTTATTTTTTGAAATAGATTGTTGTCAATCTATGTTTCATGAAATATCACGCGAAATTATAACTATAATGATGGCGTGTTTTATTTCAATTTTACAAACACTAGTTATGTGGTGATTAGTTAGAATGAAATATAAATTGATTATAATTATTGTCGTGGTACAAACTATAGATACATAATTAATAGGATTTCATACTTTATTCATAATTGATAAATCTTTTGTAAAGTAGGTCAGGACACCTATCTTTCGCACTGATAGTATATTACATATTTAATTCATTACATTCATCTGTGTTTTTACTTCAAACGGGTTTGTGGGGAATCATAATTATTGTCAATTATAAAACATGTCAGTCTACTACTTACGGAACCGTTCCAATTCACGCACCAAGTATTACAGTTATTGTGATTAGTGCTAAAATTTGAATAATAAAAGAACAGTAGCTCTTAGTTGAAATAGAAATTAATGCAAATTTTATTTGTTAATGTTTTAGTATTTCATTGCTTTTCATTATTTCGACTTTAGATAATTATCGTTTGTGTGTGTATTTAATTTAAAAAGGCATGACACTACTTGGTTTAAAGTTAATATATTTAAATTAGCTATTATGTTAACTGTCTGTCTTAAAGTTGGTCAAGTAGTAAGTTTTTGCTTGAATAGATATAATAATTATCAGTGTCTAACCAAAAATATTATAAAGCTGAAGACTTTGTTTGTTTGTTTGGTTGAACGCGCTAATCTCAGGAACTACTGGTCGGAATTGAAATTGAATTAAATTTTTATATTAATTTTTTTTTTAAATTCTTTTTGTGTTAGATAGCCCATTTATCGAGAAAGGCTATAGGCTATATATCATTACGCTATTACACTGGGGAGCAGAGCAGTAGTCATAAATGTCGGCAAATCGAGCAAATTTTTATGCATCATTGTAGAATTTATAAGCGACGGGATTAAATAGGTGCGATGGGATATCGAAATATTCCACGGGCGAAGCTGTGGGGGTCATCTAGTGAATTATATTTATGGCACCTGTGCAGTTTGATTTTGCTCATTTGCTTGTATTTTTACACGAAGTGAGTGCTTCACACCTTATAAAATTTGTGTAATGCGATATTAAAAAAAAACACCTATAATGAAGTACACATTGTTATCAATTAGTTGTTATGATTTTATTTCTTATGGTAGTAAGTGTATTATAGTAAGTGTACGTAACACTTAATTAAAACTAATAAAAAAATCTTCACGCTGTATCCCTGACGGGGTAGTCTGAGAAGACTTACCTACATAATTAAAATTGGTCTGCTGTGTGAATAGTGCTGATTTTATTTGCACATAATTATTTTCAGCAGTGTATTGTGGTAGACTGATTTCATTGATTGATTATAAGGCACAGTGACTCTAAAGATATTTGTTTCATTAGTAGAGTACACCTGGGTAACTGCGTTTATTTTATAACTTTTCGCTTTCTAATGATCGAAGAGCTTTAAATTTAAATTTTCTAATTTATTTATTTGGACGAATAACATATTTTACATGGTACGAATTGAACGATGATATCTGCCATAGTAATAAACTGTAACAACATCAACGCCCTCTCCTAGGATTACCAATATAATTTTAAAATGGACGTTGCTTGCCATATATTAGCTGCTATGCAACTTTTTTCCGTTAATGATGTTTTCTAATCTATAATTTAATTAGTGAATATATGTAGCAGTAGGTTTAAAATAAATATATTGTGGGACACTTTTCACACAGCGCCATCTAGCCCAAAGTAAGCTAATATTAGCTTGTGTTATGGGATCTAGATAACTGATAAACATACTTATATATTTTTAAATACTTACATATTATAGATAAATAACACCCAGACACAGAATAAACCATCGTGCTCATCACACAATGTTTTATCCTGGGTGGAAATCGAACCCACAACCTCTTGCGTAGCAGTCGGATGCATCCCACCGCGCCACAGAGGCAGTCAAAAGTTTTACTTGCGAGATAAACTTTTACTACTTTTTTTATGTTGCTACAAACATGCCAAAGAGAGTAATCTCTTTGGCATGTTTGTAGCAACATTATCGGTTTGAGTCTGTGTCTAATTCACAATATCAAAGTCATATGTCGTTAAATCCAGGTGATCCCGACTTTAGAAGAGTACGAAAAAAAATTTGAAATGAATCTTGTTATTCCATTGCTATTAATATTTACAAAAAATCTAATCTTTACCTATTTAGGACTTAATCACCCATAATAAAGGTACTAGTTTTGTAATATTCTAATAGTACTTACCTACGTACCTATCTCTTAACAGTGTATCTTTAATGAATACAAAAGCATTAGAAGTTATTACAAGATAAACTTTCTCATACTACAATTCAGTTCTCACACATCAAACAACCCAAGCATTATATTTATATGAGCAGAAAGTATAATTTGAAACACGTTAACTTGGATACAAGGTTCTAGTTAATTAACGGGCATTTTTTAGTTCTTAGTTTTACCTATATGTTTAAACTGGTCATTTTTTTTGGAAGTTATATTTATTTTGGCGCGTTGGGGAAAAATGATGACAGTAATTTTTACGATGCGCGCGCAGACCGTTACCGACACCATGAAGTTAGCTGATAAGTGTTTCCATGACAACTTATAATTACATTCAAAGTAGTTTTCATTCTTTTGATGTGTTTTTTTCTTACTAATTTATCATTCCTGTTACAAACAAAGAGTTGTGGTATATGTGATGAAATCTTATTAGACTAAGCAGCATGACTAATAACACGTGTACATAAGTATATACACACTTTTTTTTAATATGATTAGAAAAAGACGTACTGTCTTTTTCTAATCATATTAGTGTATCGCAGTCCACTGTTGGACGTAGGCATCTCCCAATTTAAGTATATAGGTAGGATGTTTGGCCCTTACTGCACAGCGTTGACCAGATGGATAGGATCAAACGGACAGGGCTATGTGTCAGTTCTTACCGGGACTGCGTCCGTTAGTCAGTAAAGAGAATTTGCAGATGAGACTATTTTCGGCCTCGAGGATCTCGATAGCTTCCTATTGTATTCTTTCTAAGAAACTATATTAAAAACTAAACGTTGACAAAACGATTTTTGAAATTAGTAAAAAAATGTGTTTCGTCTGATAATGACCACCTGAATCTGAATATTTCTATACTAAGTATCCAGGCCAGAACATACTTAATTTTTTTTTCGTTATATCGAAGATGTACTGACATATATATTACTTATCATCATATTAAAAAAATCAGACACAGTTCAATCGAACACCGTCACCCAAGCAATTCAATTTAAACTCTTCTCCAAGGAGCTCGCAACTCAGCGCGGGCGCTGCAGCGCCGGTACCTCGTTGCGGGTCTGGGTGTGGACGTCCTCACGCTGGAAACCATGGTAAGAGCCATGATCTCCAGCGGGAGCAAGTGGGACGCCTCTGCGTCTTTTTGCGAGCATGTAATGCTGGCAAAAGAGGCGGCGAAAAGGGAGCGGGAGAGAATTCTCCCTCTTGAGTTCTGCAGTCTGATCTACGCCCAGGACCACCGGCCTTCATGACCAGGGGCCTGAGGACGTAGGGTTGGCTGCTCGCCGTCCTTACAGAAGCAGGCCCTAGACGGTGGCGTGACGTGAGAACTTCGCGTACGTCTTTCACACCCTCAAGAAAGTAGAACAGCACCCGAATCCTCTCCAAAGATATAAGATTAGCGGGATAACACCCGAACCCCCCCCCCCCCCCTCCGAAGACGATACCTCGCTTGCGAATAAAGTCTGCTGGGAGCCTTGGGGCTATCCTCCCGAAGGGCTTACCCGGATCCGGCATAGCAACCATGAGGATTTCCACAAGTAAAAAAGAAAGGAGCTCGCAACTCGCTTTAAGCGCTATTGATATGGTAGGTATTGTATTATTGTACTATTGTATTGATGCTAGCCTGCTTCCATGGTTCGAATGAGTGACCCTTAAATCAAAATGAACGGCAACCGATTTGAGATTGTTTGATTCAAGATGAAAATCATCGTTTATCCAAGTTGATATTCGTATCCAAGTCAAAAATATCTGTGCTCGGGATTACTTTCACCTTCCTTTGTATAAATGCTAGACTATCTAAGATATGCTTCCGTAAAAAATATGTTTGTTACTAAAATAAAAACTAAAGCAGTGCGTGCAGAACGGACAATAATAGTATTCAAATTGTATGAATTGTTAAACTGTTTGAACAATCAGCGGGTTTTCTAGCTTATTAACTTCTATTAAATATGTAAATAACTAAGTCTCACTTTGTACCTGGGTGATTATTACAGCTACTTTTATAGGTCTTGCAAATAATCTTTAACGGTTCTAAATAAGACATCTTTAAAACCTTACTAGTACGGTACTAGGTTTGCATTATATAAGAAATAATGTTAGACGTTAGATTTATAATCTGATCGATATGGTTTTTAGAACATAGCTTCCAAAAACCATATCGATCGAGTTGAATTTTTCACGTGTGAAAATCCCCGCGGTTCTATTCCATTTCCTTTTATCCTCTCAGAAGGGTAACCCTAGGGTTTCCGACAGACTTTGGCTTTTACCATGACCTCATCTCTAGATTTGGATTCGATCTTGCTTTTTGGTTTGCTTATATTAAGACGGAGAGTAGCCCACTCGCCGACCCCGGGCCTGGGTCATGGAAGTAGGGTAGTCCTGGGCGAAAACAAGCCCTTGGCGTCCTCGCCGTACACTATTGCACTCAGGAGTAAAGTTTCTCTCACGTTCACTCTCCGCTCCATCCTCATGACTCTTAGAGTCTGTAGAGATTTTTTTATTCCCAGACTCTCAACAAGGCCCTTTTGTTGCCGTGATCTCGCTGTACTCCAGCAAAATGTGTATCTGCATTGCTGGCACTTAAGTGTTAACTCACGTATTTGATCCAGATACTTACCAAAGTAGCCATCAGTCTCTCCAGCCACTCGTCCATGACCGGTTTCACAGTCCCGATAGTGACGTGTTTCTGAAGATGCATAATGCTCCGGATCAATACGGAACTCTGAATCGCATCTGAATCTGATCATAAAAAAGGCCGTTTTAGAAAATAAAATAATTTTTTCACTACTTGCACTTAGCTGACACACCGCTGAGTGTTGAAATTCATTTGTAAATTAAGTGATAACAATCTGTGGCTGAGTTAATTATATCTTAATTCAACTTTTATATTAAATTTTCAGCTCATTAATATTTATTACAATGTATGCCATTTTTTGTGGACAGTTATATCTTAAGATCAATTTTGTGAGAATGAGATTGAAGTGTAGTGTGATTATACTGTACATACAAACATATATTTCAACGGTTGAATTATAACAGAATTAGGCGAGCGGGACACCCCTTCACCAGCGCGGCCGCTTCCTCCAGCCACATCATGCAATTGCGAGGAGTTACTCTCTGTTGACTGCCAGCTAGAAACCAAGGAGCTATGGGACAAGTTTCATGACCTCGGCACGGAAATGATAATCACGAAGAGTGGCAGGTAAGATTCTTATTTATTAGTATTATTTTTAACAAATGATATTAACGCTTTTTAATTATGAGAAAGTATAAATATTAACGCTTTTTAAATTCGAGTTTATTTACGCATTTCTAAATGATTTTAATGAGTATCATTTTTCAAAGCATAATTATTAATAATTGTCTGACCAATTAACATGATAATTGAGTCGCAAATTATATTGAAGTATATGACCCGGGCAAAATAAAACTCGGACTACGTTATATAAATATATCAGAGACTGGACTAAACCGGAACTTAAAATGAGATAACTGCATGAAGATTAAATTAAAAAAGGTTGTAACAAATAAAATATTATAAATAGAATATTATTAGTGGTGTAGGAAATAGAAGATATCGTTAAAAATAAGTTCACGGTTATTTATAAGTTTACCTTACCTACATCACTGAGCTGCTTAGAGTCTCTTAAGCTACTTCCAACGACGTGGTGCCATTGATGACTATTAATAACATAGCTATTCTATTTATATGTCACGCCCACACATTTTGTAAATATTTAAAGAGATAATATTAAACTTTTACCAATAAAAATAAAGTTATATTTTACACCGTCGAGATCAATGTCAAAAACAAATTAATTTACTCTACAATAGCACCTCAAAAGAGGGTACAATGAAATGGATTCATCAGCTAAAGTGGCCAATTTCGGAATAATTACTTCGCAAACCCGGCCGTCCTTCAACCCTTTAACGAGATAAATTAAAAGTTCATTTTTTCCTAACCGTCGGCATAATGCCAGGCTATAAATTCACAAAGCCCCAAAGACAACAAACAGCGTTGCGTGGGGGAAGGGAAGATGTTTTTATAGTCACGCCGAGAGGTTTATCTAAATAATTGCGTAGTCGGTGGCTGTGAGCGGAAAATTGGCATTGTGTACGGGCGCTTCGTTCGGTTCGTCCCGGGAACAATGTCGTGCTCTGACATAGTGCCCTCCCGAGAGGCGCTCGCGCAATATTGACACGTCAAACGAAATAAAAAGGAACAAATTTCTTTTTAACTGACAGTTTAATAATGTTTGATTCTTTCGTTATTTCCAAGTAGTTTTTAAATGGTTATTTATTTTTATTCTTTGTAACTCATTGTAGATACCTACGTATCCTAAAAAAACATGATTAATTTTTCATACGATTAAATTATATTCGTTTACAAATGTAGCAAATTACTGCCGCTTTGTGTTTGCCGCCTTTGGGAGATTAGAATAATGTAATGCATAGTACCTACGTATGATTATAATTAAAGAAGTTAAATAATTCTTATTTATTGTAAGTAATTATTCTACGTAGATAATGTATACATATAGAACGGGTACCTGCAATATGAGTCTACTATTATTTTTAATCACTATATTACCATATGTAAAATGGTTTTGGACTTACTTACTTATTGTACTCGTGTATTTAAAATAATCAAATTAATTTTAAAAGTAATTTTAAAATATTATGGCAAGTATCAAGATGAGATAATCATTAAAATGGCTAAACAACAGATAAATCAACCCTTCCAATCAGAATGGGATATCAGGGACAAATTTTACAAGAGGAGGGTGCAAAATGGTGTTTTAAATTGCGTTACAATGCGGTAGAGATTAAATTGTTGGACACTGGTTGCTTATCTTTACAGTATAGCTGCAAATAAATTTAACAGTACATTAAACACAAAGAAACTCCCTAAATTGGGTCTATAGTCATAAAATGGAATGATTTTCCAAATAAGTATCTTATGACTTTGTAAGCATGCAGTGTAACCTCGCGTATATCCCAAAATTTGCAATCTTGTGATATGAAATTATGTGATTACTTGTTGACACCTGCGGCTCCACCCACGTTGTGTAGTTTTCTCGTTCCCATTTTTCACTGGAACTTGTTTCCGGGATGTAAAAGTAGCATATGTGTTATTCTGTTTAAGCCATATTATTGTAAAGTTTTATCAAAATCCATTCAAAAAAATTTGCGTGAAAGAGTAATAAACTTCCATTCTTACAAACTTTCACATTTATAATATTAGTAAGATATTATATGAGTATGCCTCCGCGTCCTTACTTGTTTACATCGATACCAAATAACTGTAGATACGTACCTAGCTGTAGAAATTTAAAAGGATTTTTTTAAAGAATCATTGCTTTTAGAGTTATTAAGTACCTACTTTACAATTTGATATCATGTAAAGAACAAAACGGATATTAAAAGAAATAATGGTTACGAACTATATTTTTATAAAAAATTAACACCTAATGTAATACGTTTTCAACTATTTATATATAATTATACAAATTAGGCATTTATGTTTATAATCAATATACATAATTCCATTGCTGTTAGTATATTGACACATCACTAGTAACTACAGTCATGTTAAAGGTTTATATTCTTACTAGTAGAGCCTCGCGACTTTTTTCGTGACTTATCGAATCCGTGTGGCACCTATTTTATCCCGCCGTTTACTAAGTTTTCAATGATGTATGAAAAATATCCTGATGTTTTTATATCTGGTAACTTAATGCATTTCTTCATAGGCTATCCAACACAAACACAATTTTTCAATTCGAACCAGTAGTTATACCATACCATACAAACAAACAAAACAAACAACTGTTCAACATAATATTAGTTTAGATATAAACTTTATTGAGGCGAGTGTTAAACTAACATAATGTGACCAATAGCAATAAAATGTGTTACTGCGTAAATTTTTATGTCAAACATAATTTGATACCATAAAATGGGCCTTATCTCCGGACGTCCCGTAACACTACGCTTTATCTATTATTGCGATGTACATTGTACATTTCGTTCCACTGTTTCCTTCCCAGAGTGGCGCGGAACCACTAAACATCTTCATTAGTATCACTGTTTTCCTTATTTTATATAAATCTATTAATATTTTTTAAACTACTAAGGTGGCAGATGAGTGAAGTGAACACACTTGAACTGAAGTGGTCAGCGTAAAATTTGGTTACTGTTTTAAGATTAATCATGTTTTCATCATATTAGTGTTAGTTTTACCCCTACATCGTTTTGAGGCATACTAACTTTTTAGACTTAACATAATTTAGAATATGAAAATATCTTTATTCACCTAGTTACACTTATGAACGTCAAGTTTAATACTTCTGCATTAACATTTACTTCCAGGTTCACAAGTCTATAGGTAGAGCCTAAGAAATAACCTGGCAATAAAACTCCGACCACTCTTTTCTAATCAATCAAATCGATATAATTTCGACATAATTTCGTTGCATACAGTTTTGCTTGTTTTCTCTATTAGACGTAGGTAAGTTAGTTGGTGATTTTTTTTAAATGTTCTATCGATAACGCATCCTAAAAAGAATGGGCACGTCCCTAAAGTTGTTGGCTTACGAGAAACATTGCTGTCTCGATTTATATTACTTTTTTCATTTTTTTGATTCGTCGTTTTGATTTACAAGCGGCCACTTTACTGCTGGTTGGACTTTGTTAGGGGACCTAACTGGTAAACGATTTATGTTCGTTGGACCTCTCCCGACAATGAAATTGTCAAAAATATTTGTATGTTGGTCATAACGTACCCTTTTTATGACTGAAGGTTTATAGGATAACAACGTCATTGCGGTTACCTGTTTGCGGTTAACTTCGACGTAATAAGTCATCGGTCAACTCGAACTATAAAACAACGTTAAAATTGCCACGTCTGACGGTAACGCATACTCGTACCGTGAAATGTAAATGTGTAGATAACTTTCTGCTTACTAATTAATCCATTACATTATTGAAACGAAGTTCCTTACGGCAGGCTTGGAGGAGATAAGGACTTTGCTGCGCGAGCGAACTGAAAAATATGTGATAGTAAAACCGTAAGAAAAAGTCCGTGGAATAAAAGCGTTAAATGAGACGTGCGCAGGCGCGACAGTCGTTTGTTTTGCAAATTGTGTCGATTTTCAAACTGTCTAATTACCTCAGTGAAGTGAACACTAATTTGGAAATCGCAGTAACGTAGCTGTGTTGGGTGTGTGGTTTGGGTGGTATGCTGCTCGGCTGAGAAGCAAGAGGCCCGAGTTCGAATCCTAGTACAAACGGGGATTTTTTGTATGATTAATTGAATCGTGAACCTGTTAACTTCGTTCCCACCTGGTGTCCCACGACACCACATAATTTTTTTTTTAATACGGTTTACAAATCTTAGTTTTTTTTTTAGTAAATATGTAGAATACTTAATAAAAAAAAAATGCTAATTTCTCACACCAAGTCATCCTGCCTGTGGATGAACGGGTTGGGATGTTCCTCCGACAAAGTTAAAGACAAAAAGAGTTACGCGCCCAACGGTTGATGTTGGGCTGTTGCATTATCATTCTTTAGTCCGAGAACTTTCATAGCGCGAAACAGGATTCTTGTATCTTTGTAGTACAATAGCTCTTTGCTAAGGGGCCATGGTCACCACAGTGCCCAAATAAGATAATATAAGCTTATGCTAAGATATCTAAATAACTGATAAACACACTTATATATTTAGAAATATAAATATTTTGCATATAACATCCAAACTCCTAAACTAACATTCGTGGATCAGACAAAAATTTGTGAAGATCCGGGAGACCTTAGAACTAAACTGCAGTCGCATACACTTACCACTGCCCCATCGAAGCAGTCATTTATTTTGACGTTAAGAAAAGGCATACCATTTAATATTGTAATTAAATCACTCCTTTTTAGGGGTTTTTAAAAAATCCTAATAGTTTCGTCAGTTTGTCTGTCTGTCGATAGTCTAACTCAGAGAGGCTTAGTACGAACAAACAGTAATTTGCCATAGACATACAATTTGTTCCAATCACAAAATGGTAAAATTCAACCTTGAAAAATAAAATTAAAGTAGTTCTTACGTAAAGTGTTATTTTTAAGACCCATGACGAGGAATAGTTGTCTTTCTTTTTGCTAAAAACCTCTTTGGTTTTAGAAATCCAAGCTTTGGAGTGGTATTTTTGTCAAAGTCAGTTTCCGTCCCTTCTTACCAGCTAAATGATTGCTTCTAATCATAAGAAGACATTTGAGATCGTAGAACAAATAATGAAATTGAATGGAAAACCATCACTGATAAGTGATGGTTTTCCAGTTACTTAATGTGTAGACAACCTGAGAAAATGTTTTTGTTAAAATAAAGATTTCATACATATAAGCAGCTACGGTACTCAGCTTGCACGTGGCCCGACATGTCAGTTTGTTCCTTATTGCAGTAGCATAGAATGTTCATTAGTGCAGTATAAAAGTGATGGCTTGGAGGGTGTGAGGGATTCCAAGATCTCCGGGGCCCAAGCCACGTACCTTGTCTACAAGCGGTGCAGGTGCTGATTCGCGGAAGAGATAACAAAGTAGAATCCGGGGTTCGGAGGTCAGACTGCAGGCGCTTCAAATAATAGAATAAATCAAAAACTTAAACGATACTGCACTTTGCAGTGATATAAAATGAACCCCAATTTCCAAATCAAGACGAGGATTGGACCAACCTTCTTATTCTTCTTATATTAGAGGTCAAAGGTTGTCTGCTTATACTGTATCGGGTATTGTGACCATATATTATCTCTAGTCAGGTAAAATGATGTTGTGACTCCAAATATCAGTAGAGAGACTCCAAACATCCGAATGTGTGCTTTATATAGCAACAACCCTATGGTCAATTTCCGAAGCAGAGAACCGGTGTGAAAATGCGTTAAATTTGACATGTATGTATGTTGATCGATAAAATTAACCTGTAAAGCGCATCACTTGCGCGTTCATGTAACTAATTTATCGATATCCGCTGTTTGAACAATTGCCCTTCTTGGTATTTTTTATAGTCTTATAATTTATTGGCAATAATTACCTACCTACACCAACAACTATACTTAAAAGATGTGCGTGTTAACACTATTAACTCTATATATATTGTAATGCTTCAAGCGATCATGACCTTTCAGTATAATTTATACCTTACCGTGTATCTAATTATATTGTGTTGTCTCGTGATAGAATTCGGTTGACTAGGGCTTTTTTCCCAAACATGAAAATCGTTGAGAAATACGACCTTACTACGATTTAGTTTAAAAAAACTACCAAATAAAAATCACCACGTGTAAATGCATTATTGAGCATTAAAAAAATATTGGGACTATTGCACCCATACTCCTGAAATGTGTATCTAAAGCAATACGGACCAAATAGAAAAGATTCATCGATATCAGAAAAGATACAATAAGTTCAAACTCGGTAAAGTCCCAGGAGAAGTTAGTGTCTTGGAACCGCCATTGAAATTAATCAGAAGTTTGAAGGAGTTAGAAAGATAGTTACACCCTTATTTATAAAGTGAGAGATCTGGAAGGGAACGAGGTATACATCCTATAGAAAAGCGAAGCACCACGGTTATAATCTATTTATATTATATATATATATATATATATATATATATATTTGAATTTAATAACGACTAAATATAGAAGAAGAAGGAAGAAGGGTAGGCCGAGACTTATATATGGAGACCACGTGAGGAGATTACTCAAAAACGGAAAAGTCATAAGTACTCTAACACCCAGGCGTGCATGTATGAAGCCATTAATGAATCTGCAAAAAGCGAAAGAAGTATGCACGGATCGCAAAGCCTGGCGATGTGTCTTCTCTGGCTACCTCGTCAGGGATATAGCGTGAAGATAATTAGTTAATAACGACTAAATAATTATGACAATTAAAAATATGTGACATCACATTACCTAAAGTTGAATAAAAAGAATAAATCTACACACTAGCGGATAACGACTGAAACATTTTATTTATGAGATCTAGACGCTAAAATTTTAGTTTGGACTTCCTTTAAAGATGGTACAGCTTTTTTTCGCCCACACTTAATAATAATGCATATTAACCTTTAGCACCTGGCCTACCTTTTGATGAGCACCTACTCCTTTTATACCCTTCAAAGGTGTGGACCGTTAAAAAATACAAAAGTTATGACATTCAACAAACAATATTTAGTGCCGTTTTGACAGTTATTGTAGGCAATGATTATTGTTGATTATGAGCGGTTATTATTATATAGCTTTTACCAGAGCTATGGCCAACAGGTGCCAACATTCAGGTGGAATTAAAGACTTATTCAACTGGATAACGTAGGGTTCGGCAGGTAACTGCATACGTTATCTGATATTATTTAAAATTTTATCACTTTCAGATGCTCATTTTTGATGTATTTAACATAATTGACGTATACATTGAAAAACAAGTAATTCAGTTCTATCGATTGTCCAGTGATTGTCCAGATTTTTTGGATTGGAAATTAACTGTCCAGATCCCGTAGCACAAGTTTTATAATAGCTTTATTTGGGCTAGATGGTATTGTCTATACCTAAATAGTACAAACTTCAAATAAGCATGCAATGTTACTGTGTTTGCTTTGCAGGAAACTTAATACGGATACCATTATCTCGCAAGGGTAAAGATTAAAGGATTTCGCTTAAAAAGTGGAAAAAAAACTTACTGTACTTAACCTTGTGAAAGAATATAAATAAGTAAATTATTATTATTACAAAAATAAAATTAATTATTATTGTTTGTCGGTCTTTTATATGTCCAACGGAAACATTAATTTAAAACATCATTATAACCGTTTGAAAACATAAAACTCTCCTAATTTCCAAAGTTATACAGCATATTATCATGAAAACATCTACTGCAATAAATACAATTTTTACATGAGAGCCCACACAATCGATGCATTGATATCGAATCGTAATTAAATCACCTGTTTCGTGTAATAAAGCTGTAGATGGTGTAATGTTATCGTATTTTAGGGGTTCAAAATGGTCGGTAACATTGAAGCAAGTACAAAGTCAATCGCGCGGTCGGTTTACGTCGCGTCGTAATCGGTTTTAATAAATCGAAGAGGGAGGGGTAGAGAGTGCGGGTAGGAGATGGGGTACACCGACATGTGCATTAAACTTAATTGAAAATTTCGTGTATACGTGTAATTTTGCACTAATGCACCTTTCAATTTAATTTATCTACACAAGCCGTTGATAAGAGTTCAACGGGCGCATATTATCATCATCATCTTAGTTGTTAGACGGCCAATTCTGGGTATAGGTCTTTTCCAAGGAATGTCACAATATTGGGTCTTGCTCCAATCTCATTCAGCAGCCTCCCGCTACCTTTAGAGATCAACAGTCTACCTTACGGGAAGGCCTACACACTCTTTTGTTGGTCAACCACTCGAGAACCTTTCAATTTCCGCCGTCAGTTGTACGACCAAAGCGCCTCGCTCATTGATACTTAAACTGGGCAATTTCTTTCGGCTATGTAGGAGATCCGAATACTCCTTCTAATTTATTCGATGCGGATTCGATCACGATAGTAAATAAGTGTAATTCAAATTCACCCCCTGAGAGTTACGTAATAATTATATATTTGGTTCCTGCAGATTTATTAATTGTTTCATACATGCACTTAATACGATCAATGACTGTGAACCTATGACCGGGGGCCTGAGGTCGGTGGGTGGGTCATTCGCCGTCCTTACAGAAGCAGGCAAGCAGAGTAACAAACATGTCCTTCACCCCCGAAAGAAGTGGGATTACAGCCCAGTCCTTCCGCCCAAATATCCAGCATAGCACTCGAACCCCTCAAGGCAAGGCCGTGGCGGCAGAGAAACGGTCCCTGTAGTTATCCTTCCGAGGACTCCGTGAGGTTTTAGATGGTAGAAAACATCATTGGGATTTCCACACGAAAAACTAAGCCTCGTATCATAAGGACAATTACTCTCTCAAAAATCAAATTGGGAGAGATCTACGTCACTACTGGACTGTGATAAGCTAATTTTTATTTATGTTGAAAGTAGTAGGTATGTTCTAATAGATTCTATTATAGTTTTATTTGATTGCCTTCAAAGAGCACGTTATACGGCAGGTATTAACTAAACGAACGGTTAATAATACTAGTGAATTACTTCTTTAAAGATTAATATTGAAAGCAGTAGCTAGACAGTAGTTACCTGGTTACTTTCAATGCGAGAAAATGAGATGTGCCCACAATGAGCCTACGCCCACGCTGATCGTGATTTGCATCGCTGTGAACTGTCAGCTACCGGGCATCTCCTCGCTTTGTTGTTATGCTTAACCCATTTATGTTCCAATCACATTTATCGAAGTACTCGAAGCACCACTTGCATGATGTTTCGTAAATGCTCACTGGATTAAGGATCTTTCACAATGGTCAGTACTGAAATGGGCGACGGTTTGTGGCATTTACATTTAAAAGGATTTCCGAGCTTTGGAAAGCACGTTTAGCCGTGGTTCCGGCTACCCCTGTATGTATTAACATGACAATAATCTCATCGCCATGTGAGACCAAGACAAGAAATGAAATGTGAGCCTGTGCTTACGTCTTCTGAGAAATTACCGTGACTATAATGTACATATGTATGTAGGCGTTATATGCTACAATGAAAATTGATCAATAACAGCAACAACATCTCAATGTAAGTGTCTGCCAAATTTACTCGTCCCGCAAAACTCCCGGAACAAAGGAGTTTATGACAGGCGGCATTGCCTCTCAGATTAAAATAATCTCTGATAATAATATTCGATATTAAAAGTCAATTCGATGATACCATTGAGTCTCATACGAGCTGTTAACTAACGTCATTAAAGGGTAGAATTTAACAGGCGTTAGCGCCTAAAACACGACACACGAGTTTAAAATAATTATAGCAAAAAGTGTAAAAAGCGATTGATACAGGTGAGAGAGATGCGCCTGCGCTGGTCGATGAAAGGCCGACGGCAGACACAGACGGAGATTGATTACGTAATCATGGACGACGGACGGTGATTTTGGGAGTCTCATAGAGTGTAATCATCATTCATCTCATGGCTCGTTGACGTTGCATTGAAGATGTTCGTCATGTGATTTTTTGACGGTACCGTCATAATCGAATTTGGAAGTTAATTTTACGCGTCGATTGTTAGAGGTCAATAGAGGTTCTGCGTATTTGGAATGTGTGTTGATTGTATAAATGCTGCCTAAAGGTAATGACAACATCGAGTCTTTAGTCTCAGTGTATGTAGGTAAAAATACAATACTGTCTGGCTGTCGACGACGTACAATTAGCCCTCCATTGTGAGTTCGGTATTGTGCAGTGCGCGCGGGTGCAGACTCGTGTTGGTTTTACTCCTACGCCCATTGTAATCGATTCAATCGCGCGCGCTATGCCATTCCACTCTACACCCAATGAGATATTATCTCGACCATTATTAGCCGAACATTCGATGTTTAATAGATAATGATTTAGCCTTCCGTTGCCGCAGAGTAGCTCGTCGATTCATCGTGATTGATTGCTTTAATTCGCTTATTAAAATGAACGTAACGCCAGAAGCTTCTTCATAAATTAACCTTACATCTATAACTATATAATATTTAACTATTGAGAATATTTTTATGCCTTATAATAATTTTCGTCGATCGGAGATTTTATTTAAAGGAATGTAACATCTGTTTAGTTCCAGTTGCTGGAATTTTGGTTTGAATGTCTGTATGTATGGTAATTTTTTCTTGTACGTAGTTCCCTGTATCGGCAAAAGACTTGCCCCTTACTACAACACAACTACTGACATAATATAGGTAAATAATAATGCGCTCCTGACTTCTCCTCAGCGATATATACGTAAAATTGTAATACTCATTTCTATGTACTAAATACAGTGAAGTAAATAGGAAGTTGATTTTAATTATATTGCTTTCTCTTTATCTTGCTGTGAACATTCTGAAGGTGCTATTTGCTTGTTATTGAAAACAAAAGCCTGGTTTGTTTTGGTAGGCCACCGGCGTCGGTGGGTCACAGAGTCTAGGTGCGCGAGCCCGTGTGTGGCACAATAAGCGCGTAATGAAGTGGGCTGCGAGGGGGCGGCATTGTGCTTCTAAACGAGCCATTGTAAGCCATCGACGACCGCGACTGCGACCCCCGACCCGCTTCTCGTTACCACAGCCATATCGACCTCTGGTTATACCTACTTACTCCGGAATTGACGGCACTTTTTTGGGTCGCTTACCGTAAAGTGGCCTTGTTATCGCTTTAATAGAGTGACAGCAGAGATATCAAATCACATCGTTACCATCGATTATTATAATGTTGATTTGTAATACATTCATGTCACATTTGTATGTTCATTGAAAAAATTATAAATACAAAATTACATACATTCATTTCCTTAGTAAATAAAATTAATAATTCTGGACATATTTTTCACTGAGTTATTTTATAAATGGAGAAGTTTTAGTCAAATGTAAATAAAATGTAGAGTTACTAATTAGGTGAAGTGATTGATGTCGTTTGTATAAGGATTTTAACATACGGAAGCGATACAATTTATGCGCCAGTTGCACCGTGAACTTTTGAATCATAATCATAGCTTCAGGCTGTAAGCTAAAAAACGGGGTAACTATTTGTCACTTTCACACGTTACCAAAAAGTAAAGGACAGAACATTTCTTCATCGTCATGTGGTGTCATTTTTTTCAAGTAGAGCGTTAAATTTTCACAGCTACCCCTCGGTAGGAATAAATTACTTTTATGTTGATTCGGGGTGGTCGAACACGTCGATGTAACAAAAACATAATCGTAGCTCAAACCGAGGAAGTAAGGGTTGATTTCAACATATCGGTGAGATTGAACTTCTACACATGTTACATAATATATTAAAAAATGTCATGCAAATCCTACAAATATTATAAATGTGACAATTTTTCAAGATGTTTGGATGTTTCTTACGCAATTACTTGTTAACCCTTAAACCAATTTGGCTGAAACTTGGTATACAGACAGTTGACACATATACTCGTAGGCTACCCGAGGCCGAGTTCCGATAGTAAACGAGTGCGGAAAATGTTCACCACATGGGTAGATCGGCGGTCATCAACTGAATAGGTATCGATTAAGTATTGGTATTTTATACATAAAAATCAATTAGTAGACAATAATACATTTTCTAGATCCCATAGTACAAACTTAAAGCTTAGTTTGAGCTGGATAACGTTATGCGAAAAGTACCCCACAATATGTATTTATTTAATTTTATAAAATTAGAACCATAATGTAATCAAGCAATATATCCTATTGATAGTAAACGACTCGGCAAATTGTGGCAAAACTAGATAATTAAGAGTATGGCAGAAATTCATCGTAGAATGATAATAAAAGTAGGAGACTTAATATCACGTTGTAAAACGGAGTATTGCACATGACTGACAAGCTAGATAAGGTTACCCATCAACATCATCAACATCCCTTTCCTTGAGGAATTCGGGTCATAGTTCCTCTGTTACAATTATTTGACATTTTCCTTGACTGTTGTGCCTCAGGTTTGACGAACTGAGTTCGAATAAGGATAGAGGGCGAATGTGGTGGGGTTATCCTCTCTTCTCTTGTTATAATAATGGCATTTTAAATTTATCTTTTAATTAGATGGCAATCAATTTCTTTACTGCGTAGTTTTGTAACAACAATTAAATTTACTATAATAACTGGTATTTGGAATTTAGCATTTTCCTTTAGACTAAATAAAAAAGTTAAATCCGGCAGGTATGGTACATATTAAGTTTTCTTCATACGACCTTACGGTCATTTCAACATCCAGATTCGGGATACCTACGTACCTACGTACCTAGCTAGCTCATTGATGTTATGTTGATTCGTTATTGAGGCGTAGTGGGCAGTTATAAGCACTATTGGCAATTGTATAAATTGCCAATTGTGTTCATAACTGACATTAAATAATGCAATTTAAGTTTTTGCAACTTTTTACAATTAAAGTATACTATCTCAACAAGACGCCCGCAACATAATTGATTGTGATAATTGTGATCCAGCGTTAGGAGATTATAGATTCAAAATTATAAATAACACCTGTACCATCAGCTAGTACTATTGATGTTACAACTGGTACCTACATTGTTTTTTTGTTGTACCTTCAAGTTTCCACCCTGTGTTACCATCAATAGAGGTTATCCGGAGGGATGTTAAAGTGCGATTAGGTAATACCATTGATGGCATAAATGACACTATCTCACCAATTCAGCTGATATAATGAACGGTGTCAATTATAAACAAAAATAAAAAAGAAAAAGAAGCAAACAGCATGGTCACACTACCGTAGTTACAAATCGAGCTCAATAATGAACTGGTTGCGCACTATGGCGCAAGTTTTCCTTCAAATGACGACTAATGCGCCTAAATTATATCCGTACGTGTCGCCGCCCAGCGATGAAGTTATTATTTCTATTTCCGTGGCGGTGTTAAGTCGATAACTTGAAAATGACTGCCATTCGTATGAACTAGCGTGCAATCTGACGAAACCTGCTCATTACCGAATCATGAATCCATAAGTTTATTCAGAAGCAATGTTTGATTTTTGTGGGGCATTACCTAGATTTGAGATGACCGTAATAAAAATATTAGCTTTTATCACGCCTTTTATCCTCAAAGGCGAAGGCAGAGGCGTACTATATGCCCTCATTTCACCGTATGCATTTCCACGTAACAGATGATGATCCCATTACCGTTTTGAAATGGACAAGTTGAAATTTTTTCAAGCCGGCCATAAGGCTGCAACTTGGCTTAACGACTGCCGTAATGTACCGTACGTATACTGGCAACAGGGACCAACAGGTTAACATGCCTTGCGAAGCACGGAAACGCTCGCAAATGTAATTGCTACAAAATAGTCATGCATCCATAAATAGCCTTAGCGAAAGTTGCTTAAAGCAGTGATCGTTTACAGAACTGAGTTAGCGGGGCCACGAGCGCTTGAAATATATTAGATATTAAATATATTAATTATTTGAAACATACAACTACCATAACAGATCATAGTCTGATTATCTTAGCCAGTATCTTTAATAAAACTGTAATTTTTATCGATATTCGTTTTCACGCAGCAGAGAGGAAATCTTTTAAATGAAATGGCTGTGGAGTCTGTGGACGGCGACCGGGATCGCTGTTGTGTGAGTGAAAGTGAAGGGGTGCGAAGGTAGCGTAATATTGTGTAAGTGACGCCACGCGAGTTGCTCGTCAACTTGTGACCGCATGTGTGTTTGCTTATGTTATTATAATGCATAACATGGGGTTAACTACATTACATTACAAACACAATAAAAATAATTGTTCGATTTTGAGCTCTGCTTGTAATATAATTTATAATATAATATGTAAATTACGTTTAAAAATCATAATTCAGTAAGTTCATACTAATATTAAACTATAATATTAATATTAGGAGTGCCTGTGTGTTAGTCCTTCTTCACGTCACAAGAATCAAGAATTGATAAGATTTGTGTGAGGATAGTTTCAGGTTTGGAGACCTAAGTACTTTATATTCATCGAAAGAATATTCTTCATGGTAGTGTTCGAGTCTTTAAGCACACAGGTGGAAAGAGACCTTTCGAGGTTTAGTCGATACTTAGGTACGCATCCTATGTTTCGCCTCGCCGATAACTTGCGGCAATGTCCATGAAGATTCCGCACGTTAAAAATAAAAAGGCACAATTGTGCGATAAACAAATTTATTGTGGTGTATTTATGGTGTTCTAGTAAAGTAAACATCGACTTATTCACAAAATAATACTGATAAAAAAATGTATGGATTTTTGGTTTAAACAAAACTATATTGTTTATCATGTTACCTTCGTAGTGTTCTGGTTGAACTATAAACATATGACCGAAAGTTCACGTAGGCGACCCCTATTTTCTCGAGTAGTATGGAAATATAAGTAACAGTCAGGAAAAAACGGGACGCACGAGGTACAGTCGTGGCAGCGGTTTCGTACATCGCCACCCGTCCGCGCCCGTAAGCTCGTAATTTGCCTTTCTATTAGAGTGAGGGCGTGAAAAAAGGAAAGCGTTTACGGTGTGTTTAATGGGAGCGAGAGGGAAGAAATATGACCACCCGTCGGGAGAAGGGAAAATTTTGGTTTTCAGAGAGTTTTTGCGGAGATGTGCATCGGCTCGCAGAGTGCGAGGGGGACGGCGATGTTCATAGAGCCGCTCCCCCGAATAATTAGCGGAAGTCGTGGCTTAGTTCACCCCAAAGCGGGAGGCTTGCGGAAAGGGAGTTCCTCTATTTGTCGTTTAAGAGTTAATCGTACAAGCAATTCGTCACCCTCGGGAGAGTAAGCTGCCGTTGATATTATATCTTTATTATAAGGCCGTTGTGTTACAACTCTTCGTCCACCCTAAGCTATTACCCAATCACAATTGCTGATAACTTTGTTTGATGTGGTAGGTACTACATTTAAGAGTAAGTCTTTTACCAGAAATGAGTCATAATGTATTTGTATTTTGTACAACTTTATTTATTTGCATTTCAAATTATAGAGATCTATGCTCAATATGTTATGCGGTTTACATGACAATAGACACTGTAGACATGATATTTATTTATTTGTTTATTTTGTAATGTTTCCTTGGGTCGTAAGTGCGTAACATGTCATTAAATGAGGGGAAGTGACAAATATAGTAGTCGTACAGTTCGTGCGTGGTACTGTCAATTAGCTGTAATAGCAGGCTCCGCTCGCCGCGACATATGTACGGCGACCATCTTTTATATTTGTTACCCTTTTTAGCTTTTTACGACTAGAAATTATAGAACTTTATAGGCTCAAAAGATATACTATTTAGGAACTACAATAGAACACTAGGTATTAACATTCCTCAGTACTCATACTTACAAAAAAACCGCTTTGGTCATGCGTCAACAGTGCTTATTTAGGGGTTAATAAAGTAGATACACGTTCAAGTTAATTTTGCCGTAAATATACGTTTACTTGGGCTTACTTGTAAGCTGGGAAATAATACGATTTTAGTACTTAATCAAAAAAGGTAACCAAAAAAATGTACGGCCATGTTCAGTAGTGACTTAACTTTGAGAACAACTTTTATACTGGTATTAGAAGCTCAGTACTTTAGAGAGGTAGGTATGTTGAGAGCCAATCAGCAGCAAATGAGCGATGGCGGTAATTAAAACGGATCGCCTTACTGAATCAATAAACTCACGATAAGCCAATTAATTGCACATGCGGCGGATAAATTCCCCGAGGTCAACTGTGGCCATTTAATCATTCCTTATGAACGTACCTGCTCAACTGAAATAGCTATTTGCGTATCTAATTGCTCAATAACCTGAAATTGCTTTCTTTTTCTAATTAATACCTTTAAGTAAAATTGATTGATATGCTATCAAATTTTTACGTTTCTTTTTAAATGAAACATTAATTGTTTTCATACTGAACTATAGTCACGCCTCTCCCGGAGGGTAAGATAGAGGTACTAAATATCCACATTTAATCGGAGTTAAAATCTGGCTCTCGATATAACTGGTTAGCATATTGGCATATTGAAACGAACAGCGGCAGGCTATATTATATATCCATCTCAAATGTAACATAATCGTAAGATGCTTAAGGTTGTCATCGTTTAGGGCCGCTGCAGACTAGCTACTTCTAGTACCACAACCAGCGACACTTCTTAGAAGAAATAATATCATCAATAATAATAAAATCGCCGGTTGCGATACAAAAAGTAACTAGTCCGCTGTGGCTCCAGAATACATCACTAGTGAGACTAAGGTCCGTATTCCAGAACGTTTTTCAATACTCCATCAACGCTTAAGGCTAGTTTTTGCCTTATAAAATCTACTCTCAAGCGTCGATTGACTATTGAGAAACGTTCTGGAATACGGCCCTAAGAGTGCTTTATTTTTTTTCTTGATTCATAATTTCGAAGATATGAGGATACGAGCCTGTCTATTCAATTATATCAATACGGCAATGGGCTCACTACCTGTTAAGTAGGACAAAAATGCATGGTAAATATGGTAATTACTCTCTGCCTACTACTTCAGGGAACTTGTGTTATTAGTAAGTAGTTGTCGGTTTACATTACTAACGTGACGTATGTATATACTTACATATTAGGCAAAAGCCTGCCTGCTTATGCCTTTCAAAAAGAGAAAACCACTATATTGACTTTTGGGTTTATGTATTTTTGCCTAAAACGTAAGGCTATTTGTGTTTTTTTTAATTTGTTGTTTAATAGTATCCAAATATTTTGAATATTGTTATTATGTACCACACACGATGACAATATTCAAACATGCAACAAATAGTATCAGAGCTATTTACAGTTGATGGTTATTCACAACAGGGGATGTTCTAGGAAGAATCTTACTTGTAAAGGGATCTATTATTTGCACCTATTTGTATGACAAATATTGTATCAATGAAGTTTTGGGCTGTTAAAAAGACAAAATTATTCTAAAAAGTGTACATTGTATATTCTGTAAGTGTAAATAGTATCACGAGAAGCTGTTTTATACTTACTTCTATCGAAAAATCTTATAAAACTTTACTGCCATTCTTGGTCTGTATTTGATATGCCTATGCTATATTATGGCATGTTCTTAATAAGTATAGGGCAGTCCCAGGTCTTCGAGCACACAGGTTAAAAGAAAACAAGTATGAGTCTGATATAGTCCTCGCTGATAGCTTGCGACTATATGAATTCCATGAGGATCCCACACGTTAAAAACAATGTCATGGAAGCTGAAGATAATTTTAGATCTGCATTGCCCTGCGCTCTTTTTAGGAACAGAAGAGTAATATAGTTCCACCTTTTCAGCAGACTATTTTGCGCACATCACTATGTTGTGTCATCGAAAAACAAGGCAACGAAAGAAGATAGGTACATACTTAATCTGTTAAGAAATTGTAATTAATGTGGAATCAATGTGGATTCTACATTTATGTTTATAGCTATATTGTGCTAATGATTCAAAACCACGGGCAAATGTTAGTCTTACAGGTACGACTAGTATTTACCTCACATTAAGATGACATGAAAGATGATATACGTAATAACGAATACCTCACAAAAATCTACCAATAGACATTTAGTTTTTGCGGAATTACCTGTAGGCTATAACGTCTCACATAAATTCAGAAGCTGTGCGAACACTCTTCTATCATAGTAAAGCGTGTGGGTGGTATAGGCCACAATGGTGTTTGGATTGTCATTCGTCTCAGGGTGGCCAAGCTCTTGATTGATGATATACGTGTTGGCACATACAAAGCTTTGTACACAGTATACAGGTCTTTTTACGAGCGGACAACGCATTATTATGAACTTTTTGCAGAGATATTACTTGGCGATACGAATGGCGTAAAATAAAATGACATAAAACATTTACGGTATTGGAAGGGTTACTGCAAACATTAACGACTTAAAAGATAACTAATTTCTTTCTCTTGAAGAACAGACCACAATATAATTTTGTACTTGCCATCCAAATTAAATTTTATAGAATTTTTTTTTTAGTAGGTAACCTACCTTATACGAAAAGATTTATTATGGATTACTTATTCTTTCGGAAAATAAATATAGGAACCTAAGATGAAAAGATTACCTATCAATACCAATACGGACTATGTAATTATGTAACCTACATGTAGGCACCGTCAATAGAATAGATATGTGCTCTAATTTTGAATCGGTATTGTGATTTCTTGTTCATTCATTCATATTAGGATGTGTAAATAAAAATATTAAAACTAATATCACATCAAGGCAGGTGTAGTGTTTAACGGTGAGCGCAGGCGCATCAAACCCGCTACCGACATTACCATTCGGATGAATTAGAGGTAGATCAACCGACCTTACAGGTGCAAAATGTCTCGTCAAGCGTAGCTACAAAGAAAACCTTGACACTATCTTTTGAATAATCGCACCGTTTAGTAGTTAATAGAGCTAAACGACTTTTATAAAGCATAAAAAAAGGAATATGAAGTAAACATAGCCATCAATTCAAGCGGACTTATCATAGCATCATCCAAAGTGGAAAACTGAGCTATAGTTCAATGCCTCATGATCTCCAGAAGACAAAAGTATAGTCCTTCATGACGACTAGCTGGCACTTGTGTTCAATTTTCTTGCCGTTGGGAAAGCGAGACATTATAAGTGACTGGTGGTTATCGCGAACTGTGCGCAATATCATGTGCCTCAAGGTTTCACGTGACTCAATATTTTCACTGTAGTACATTGCATTCATCTCCGCGACATACAGGTCTTGTTTTTTTTTTGTATACCACTGAGGTGGCAGACAAGCATACGGCCCACCCGATGGTCACGGTAGCCTATGGACTAAAGTAGCTACAATTTTTCATAATAAACATTATCTGTGCGATCGATAATTCAGGAATCTATACCGTTTCCATTATTAAATTTCTGACCGGACTTTGCTTCGTTAGCTAATTCCTTCCCTACATATGTTTAGGCTGTCATGAACTTCGTGAGACTATTGCCTTACAAATGATTATCGCATACCATGTAACAATAAGCGTAAGTCTAATTAGCTATTCGATAAGTTTTTATTGTCTTAATGTTGCGTGACTTTCTACAGTTTGCGCACAAACCCGGTCATGTTCTTAATTGTCATATAACTGGGCACGCGCAAATAGGAACTAACTACCAAACAAGTCAGCTATTGAAAATCGGATACCTATAATAAAAAATCGAAAGGGTATAATTTATTTAAAAATTAGGATGTAAAAACAAATTGTTACCACCTTAATTTGTCATTACCTACAAACTTCAGTTTTAGACATTTACTTTACCTGAGTAATGTCACTGTCAAAATAAACAATCGCATTAATTTTGTTCGGTTTTTATTAGACCTTGTTTATATAAGATGCACGATTGCGTAAAAAGTACATAAATAAGTACAAATATAAGGGAGAAAATTAATACTCATACGACATGTTGATTGATACGTAAGAATATACGGAGCGTCTGGATAGGTTTTACATTCCTTCGTATAGAACAACTGAACTGTAACTTTACATAGGGCTAAGAAATATAAAAAGACTATGTAGTTATGTATTTATATTCGAACTTTTTGTGTGGTTATATACGCTGGCATAGGTATATTAGTAACATTATACAACGCGTGGTAATTTTGACTGATGCCTCATTAAACTTGCTTAACTGTAGTGGTTATTACTTTATGATTGTAAATTATGGAGGAGCCGTCGAAAGATAAAGGAATTTATAGATATAATATTCATAATTTAACTCCGTCAGCGTATTATGGCGAAATTAACGACGTATTAGTGCGCATATAAAGCAATTAGTTATATGTAAAACACAATTCAAAAATTCGAGTCGGTTTCTTCAAACGGTGGTTTAAAGCGCTCAGTCAGAATCAGATCGAACTATTTGATAGAGATGTCTTTAATCTTCAGGGATTACAAGTTCACAACTGACTTGTCATCAAATGTTGTTAGAGTGTTTTATCGGCGACGGATCAGTGTCCTGACGAATTCAAATTGATCGTCACTTACGAAAATGTAATCTCGCATTGGGATTATGTTACCGTTTTGAAAACTGAACCTTACAGCCTGTGATTCTTGAGATTACTTGAGAGCGTGGTGTGTATCTTGGGAGCGGCAATTACCAGCCGTTCGCGGCGGTCCTCATCCATATCGACATGTCATTCGTTTTGTACTCGTCGTCTGATCCCAAGTTTAACTAATCATTTTGACCAGATTTCTGATGTAGCGATAAAGTTGTATTTATTTGCTTTATAGAAAGCTACAATTTATATCTTATTTATGAATATTTGAAATATATTAATAAATATTGTGGGACATATTTTGCGTATATTAGCCCGGAGTAGCTACTCTAAACTTGTTATAGGGATCTATACAACTGATAAACCTACTCACACTTGCTTGTAAACACTGACATATACTTAGAAAACATCCACAGTCCGAAACAGGCACTTTCAGAACACAAAAATAGTTAGTGCGACTCGGAATTCGAATCCAACACCTCAACAACGGGAATTGCGTATGTACACTACTACTCTGCCACAGACGCATAGAAATAGAGATAGGGATTAACTCAAACATTATACTCACAAACTAAAGACTCGATAAAAGTTCAAAAACTAAAAATCTAGATACCTACTAAAAAACGCTCTAAAATTATAAATAAAAACAAATATATGTCTTTATTTACTCTAGACGGTGGCATATTAATTTGTGATGAATTTTTACAAACCCACCAAAGCCGCTTCTATTGATACTTCATTTTCCAAATTATGCTGACAGAGAATGAGGTGTGAAAGGTGGAGAATTTCAACTTGGTTCGATACGGTTCGGGTAGTTCAGGTGGCTAGAACATTGCCCTGGTTAGGCAAAGGTCACAGGTTCAATCCCTGTCTCGAATCGAATTGTCTTTTTCCACTTTATTAAAAAAATTATGAGAAATTTAGCATATAATTGTTTTAAAAAATTATCAATATACTGAGTGGAGTCCATTGCATCAATGTTTAAAAATAGTTGTAACACTGTTCATTGGTATCGAGTTGTTCATTAGCTCGATAGATGGCTCTGGTCATACTCTTAAAATGACGATATAAATATGGTGGAGAATTTCAACTTGGTTCGATACGGTTCGGGTAGTTCAGGTGGCTAGAACATTGCCCTGGTTAGGCAAAGGTCACAGGTTCAATCCCTGTCTCGAATCGAATTGTCTTTTTCCACTTTATTAAAAAAAATTATGCTGACAGAGCTTAAACACTAAGGTGGACTGTAATCAAGTCACAATCAAAATAACGTTTTTCTTTAATCGAGTAATATAATGTAGCAAAGCTGTTCGTAAGTGCTGAAAATTATATTGAGAGTATGCATTAGTATAGGAGCCGCCAAACTTTATCGCGATTCTGAAGTATGCGGTCCGTTGCGCACGTTTTTTTCCAAAGAAAGTTCGTGCGCAACTGCTTGCACATACTTCAGAACCGTCATAAAGTTAGAAGAGCTCTATATCTATTTGTGTATCGGTGTTAAGTTGTTACTTATAAATAGGTTGACAAATAATATAACTACACTTTCCTATTCAAATTCCAATGTAACTATCAATTTGTTAATTTTTTTAGCTATTCGAAGCTCTACAATTTTATGTATCAATGTCAGATTAACTTACTTTGTTTTTTTAATAAAGAGTATCTAATATAATGTGAAAGGCTTCGTATTCCATCAACTGTGTGAGATAATATCAAAGTGTAAAGGCTTAGGCAAAGGGACCGGCCTCCGCAGTGAAAGCACATCACAATACAGTCGTTTAACACGCTCATCGCATTTGGAAGGTATCTTGACACCTCATATACATTTAGGTACGATAAAACGAATTTGATTCACCTTGAAGGTTGAGAGTATCTTTGACTTTTGGGAACTGTTTGAATTTGAAAGGCACTGTAGGTATGGTAAAATACTATAGCAGATGCACGAAGGAACAGCGGTTGAATTAAGTGTGGGTTGCGGTTTGTGGTGGTGTGCGCGAGGCGTGTCCGCGCTTCATCGATCGCAGCCTCCGACGCTCTTCAACGACGCCGACGTCTGCTCCCTAGCACCCCTGCCGCGTCCCTCGCACCTCTCGCCGTTGCCCCGCGCACGTTAGCACCCCGACCGACTGCATTTACCACCCGCCTCCCCATAACGTACACATAGGTACTTACTCCATCCACAACCTACCTACCTGTCTACCTTCAGTGTCTACTATCAGTCTATCTATCACATTCCACGTGTCCGACATTAGTAAATAAAAGTGAAAGTGTTTATTATCAAACTAGCTGACGCCCGCGGCTCAGCACGCGTGTTGTAGTTTTCCCGTTCCCGTTTCCCACACAGGAACTTGTTCCCGGGATAAAAAGTAGCCTATGTGATATTCTGATGTCTAAGCTATATTATTGTAAAGTTTCATCAAAATCCATTCAGTAGATTTTGCATGAAAGGGTAACAAACATCCATCCATACTTACAAACTTTTGCGTTTATAATATTTGTAGGATTTGCTCCAAATACTAAAAACGGAATTAGATTTTTGTCACAGCGTCCTGTTTGTCATTTGTAAATTGATACATCAATCAATTTACTACCACTGACAGTAACCGAAACTGTTAGACATCTTTGACAGAAAATTCAATACTAAATCTCAAGAGTCGTTCCATTAGATATTGAAAAATTGTAAACTTATTACGTGGGACCAAATCAATGCATGATATGGGAATGCATGATCGGGGATGATTATAATATTATATCAGTGAGACTAAGGTGATTATTATATTAGCTGTTTGTTTCTTTTTGCAAGAGAATTGTAAAATATTATTCGTTACACATTAAAAATAAAATTACATACCTAGTATGCTTTGGTATATGTATTGTATCTAATGGTGTAAACATTGCTGTAAGCCAGAGGTTCGGGAAATCATTGAAACTTTGTAGACTTCATTTATAAAACTAAGGTGGAAGACAACCATGCAGGGTCCACCTGATCGAAAGTGGTCTCCTTAAGCCTATGGATGTTTGCAACACCAGGTATGCTACATATACATTGTTGACCTTCCAAAAGCCTTTCAAAATCCCATTTGAAGAACCCCATAATATAGGCGTTCGGGAAAACCGAGACAGGGATTTCATTGCACACCCAAATCTATGCGGAAGAAATCCCCTCTCGGACCTTACCGTAACGAGCACTCCGGACGCAGTTCGATTGAAGGGAACCAACTTACATTGATGTGTGGCGACCAGCGCCACCTAGCGTAAAAGCTATCGAACCACATCGATACTAAGAATCCTACATCGCGCTATGAGAGTTTTCACGCTGAAGAATGATATATACAACAGCCCAACATCAACCGTTGGGCCGCGGTGGTCAGCTGTCGGACCCGATGGAGTCCCCATCGAAGCCTGGAAGGCGATGGGTCCTCGCGGTGTGGGCATCTTAGTAAACCTTTTTAACCGCATACTCCTCAGCGGGCAGATCCCAAACCAATGGAGACTAAGTATTATTACTCCAGTCTTCAAAGTTAAGGGGTCAGTGCAGGAGTGCGGGAGCTACCGCGGTATTAAGGTGATGTCCCACACCATGAAGATCTTCGAGAGAATTATAGACTCTCGGATCCGGCAGGAGTGTACTCTCTCGGAGTGTCAATATGGGTTTCGCCCTGGTCATGGGACCACGGACCCTGTTTTTGCCCTGAGGGTTGTCGCAGAGAAATACAGGTCGAAGAACACGCCTCTGCACTGTTTGTTTCTAGATATGCAGAAGGCCTTCGACTGTGTTCCTCGTGCGATGATCTGGTGGGCACTGCGGTCCAAAGGGGTTCCAGAGGTCTATATTGACACTATCCGGGACATGTACTGTGACTCCGACTCAATGGTTCGGACTGCTGTTGGCGACACGAAACCCTTCCCCATCACCGTCGGGGTACACCAGGGTTCTGTCCTTAGTCCGCTTCTGTTCAGTGTAATATTAGACGAATTGTCGGACAGCATCAGAAACCCGCATGAGCAGCCTCCATGGTTGCTCATGTATGCTGACGATATTGCGCTGGCAGACGCGGACAGGGGCAGATTGGTGCGACGTGTAAAGGCGTGGAAGGAGACGCTTGAGAACGGCGGTCTGAAACTAAATGTGGCGAAGACCGAGTACTTGGCACTAAACTCGACAGATCCCACATCCGTCCGCATAGGCGGTGATTTGGTCGAGCGCACGGACCAGGTTAAATACTTGGGATCTGTTTTCCACACGTCCAGTGACATCGATTGCGATGTCAAGTCACGCATTGCTGCCGCGTGGGCCAAATGGCGGGAGATGACCGGTGTCATTTGTGACCCTAAAATGCCGATCCGGTTGAAGGGACAGGTCTACAAAACCATTATTAGACCTGTCCTTTTACATGGTAGTGAGACGTGGCCGATATTGGAGCGACACAAGCAGGAGCTGCGTGTCACGGAAATGAAGATGCTGCGGTGGATGTGTGGAGTCACGCGGATGGACCGCGTGAGGAACTCTCGCATCCGCGGCAGCCTTCACGTCCGTGACATTGCAGACAAGTTGCAAGAGTGTCGCCTTCGTTGGTATGGTCACGTCTTGCGGCAACCGCCGGGCTACGTAGGTAACAAATGTCTGGCCATGTCAGCCCCGCCGGGTCCCGGTAAGAGGGGAAGACCCAAGAAGTGCTGGCTTGACGTCGTAAGGGATGACATGCGTGCCAATGGTCTCACCACAGGGGATGCCGACGACCGTGCGAAGTGGAGGAGAAAATGTAGGAAAGCGGACCCCGGGCGTCGCGAGACGCAACTGGGACAGACGCTCGGATGATGATGGATGATCAACCGTTGGGCCGCGGCCCGCCAGGCGTGATCACCTTGCCTGGTCGGATGATCCTCCCTTTGTGTCGGAGGAACATCTCCACCCGTTCCTCCACAGATGAAAACAAGCACAAAATGCCAATTAACTAGTTAAGTAGAGCCTTGGTTTCGCATATTACAAAGTATATTACGTCACGTGATTATACTTATATCTAAACAAGTAAATAATTTACTAGATATCCTTGACAGTTTTTTATTCATATATCTTCACGGTGATATTTTAATGTATTTACAATGAAGATATTATTCTGTTAGCACTTTATTATAGAAATCATTAGTAATCTAAATTAAATTTGTAGGGTATCAGGCGGGCAGTGATCATCCATCATACATAATGGTGCGGTCACACTAACGACCGTGCCCTCCGTCCGTCACCGCCACGGCCCTTTCGCCTTCATAATGCATCCTAGTGTACAGCAGCCTTCCAATACTGTATTTATTAAGTGATAGTGATATATTATGACATTTCGCATCGATCTTTTAAATTGCTCGTCCATGCCTCATAATCAGTTATCCTTTCAAAAGAAAACTTCCTCAAATATATCACTGAATCGCGAAGCCACCTACAGTATTACTGGTTTATGATGTTTATGCGTCGCTTTTGAACACTCGTATCCATTAAGTTTATACAAAATGAATGTAGGTTTAAAGACTGTAGTTTATTGTACCTTGCGAAGTTATGGTTAATACTTAATGGTTTACTAAATATTAACAAATGATTAAAAGTAAACATTTTATGTTGCTGGAGGCTTTGACATAAAATTGCTCGGTATGTGGTAACAATTTTTCACCAGCATCATTAGTACCTACAGGCAAGTAAAATTAACTCGATGTGATCAAAGAGTTGGATATGCCTATATGAGTAGTGTAGGTCGCAAGTTGCATCGCTAATTACATCAGCAGCTGACTTCGCTTAAGTGCCGATATCAATCTTTAGCTGAGCAGCCCACGTGTGGGAACATTTTTATATGCACTGCCTGAACTAAATAGTTTTATAAATGGCAATCGGCGGAATGATTCAATAGCATACGAGACGTGTTCATATTTTATATCATGATTATAATTTCAATTAACTACACGAGTTTTTACAGAAAATAGATGTTCGGAATATTCATGAAGCCTAAAACATATTATTACTGTGCTTAAACATTTTACAGACAAAGTGGAATAAAACTTTATAATTTATGAAAATGTAGGTAGGTACCTACCGCCTTAAAAAATACGAACCAAAATGTAAAAAAAAAGATTAATTAAAGATAAAAAAAAAATATAAAAATCATGAAATATTTTTAAACCTGTTAAATATTTTTGAACTCAGTTCTAATTATAGATTGTTTTAAATTTTAACGCAATTTTCAGCTAGCGGTGATTAAAATAATAACAATACAAAAATATGTAACAGGTATTTTTTGTCTTTAGTAATCGGAAGTAAGTACCTACATTTAATATTATTTTGAAATAAAATGTACTGAAAGTACCAACATCAAAAATATGGATTTCACATCTATAATTGCATAAACGAATTGCCTAATCTTAATCTTTAAAATGTAATCTAAGATTGAGTGTTTCTCATTCGGCAAGTGGGAAGACGCTGGTTCAAGTCCTAGCTGAAAATATTTTCAGTTTATGTTTATCTATGAATCAGTTCTTCATCACGAATCTGACAATATAGCTTATGAAATAGTCAAAAAATAAACCCTATTTTATAATTTAATGTGAAACAAGATATTCAAATTTAACTTCATTACCATAATTATCGGCTTTAGTTATCTATTTTACTAATTATTAATACTTACTCCAACAAAATTAAAATAAGTTAAATTAAAAAGATCAAACAACCTGACATTAAAGTCCAAAGCAAAGTTAATTGAAATAGGGCCTAAGAATCTGTACCTAATATTTTATTATTGAATAAATGAGACGATTTTTTTTTCGTTTATTTTTTTGCAATTAGCTTTTTGCAAGTCCAATCACGTTTCCATGTCCTTCTCAAAAACAAACTCTCTAAAACTGTCAATATTTGCATTAATTTTCCCAATATTAGATAACTGAAAGTGTAATTAAAGATAGTTTTTTAATTGATTTACGAGTATAATTGAAAGGCAATGTGCTCACCACGTAGGACAAATATGCATAGGTACGGTGAACTGAGGGCGTATAGTATGCCTCTATCTACCCCCTTCGGGGATAAAGATGTGGTTTTAATTGATAAATATTCATACATTAACATGCTGTTTGATTTTATTGACGATAGCGCTATCATTATTGTGTCTGCTTTATTCGTCGCTCCTTGAATATCAACACGATGTTTAATTATAATATGCAGCTAAAATCGTGCTATAGAATGATCCAATGTTGGTTTCAGTCAACTAATTATTGCGACTTGTAGAGTGTCTGACGTTATTACAACTTGCTACATTTACCATATCTAGTTAATGAGATTTTTTTTATATCAAACATGTATTAAATCCCTAGGTCAGCCAGATGTATTGAAAGACTAAGCATAGTTACTATTTAGTGTACCTGCATATAATAAAAGTGTTATATTTTGTTTCAAAATACTTACATTTTACTTACTAACAGTAACATAATGCTAATGATAATAGTAAACCACATTCATTTAGCGTAACTCTTCGCATTTTTAAACCGTTGGTTCATGTTTATCACATCATTTAACCTTGTATCATTATAACAGTTTTTGAATCCCGTATGTAGACCAATTAAAAATATGTAAATAAATTGTTAATTTTTATTTTAAATAAAAATAAAATCGGCAGGACCGCCAGGTGAAGGTAGATTTGGTATAGGTACATTTTGTATCTTGACATAAGAACGCAGCAATAACATTTAAGATTTGAAATCATTAAACAATTTCAGTCAGAGTGCGCTCATTATAATTATGCTACAAATTAACTGTAATTTTTGACATCAAATTTAAATATGTCATTTTTTTTTCTCAACACAAATGAATAATGGTAATTAATAAATATAAATAAGGGAAAATAAGCAACTACCTACGTGTGGTATAACGAGGGCAATAAAATCCTCCAAGCGAAAAGTCGTTACAGTAACATCGTAAAAGAATGCGTGTATAACGATTCCTACGTGTTGAACTGTTATTCAATCAAAATTATGATCGTGTTCATATTCAAATGCGTCTACAGGCGTTTTATAGCTCGAGGAATAGAAAACCAACAGATTCTCTTTATGAATACGATTATTAAGTTACTAGCGGCCCGTCTTGGCTTCGCATGGGTAAACATCCATTTATTGTACTGTGTTACTAATTGATAGTGTAATCATATTTGTGCAAAGAACTTTGAAAATTAGTCTTAGTCTAGTCCTAGCTTCGCACGGGTAATCTTTGTTTTAAATCTAGAAAGAGTATCAAGACGAAAATGATAAATTATGTCATCCTGCACTATTCCAAACCATGCTATCATGAGTCTACTTCTACTGGCTAACTTAGCGCTGAAGTCGAGTTTTTAAAAGACAGTGACCACTCTCTATGGGGTTTTGGCCACGATGCTGACAATTGTGTAGCGCCTTGCCTGCTATTATATAGCTAAGACTATGTAGAAACCCATGATATAGATTTTTTTGTAGCCAGGTAGTTTAAAAAATAAATAAAAATAATATTAAACGGCAGGTTTTATTTTGAATTTAATTTTCAAATGTGATCATTATCATCTTAATATGTTAGTAAAACAATGTCTAGGATTGAGCTGGAGAAGTAATATTTTCACCATACCTTGCCCAACTTAAGTACCACATCATAAACATGATCTGAGCAAACAACCAATAGGTGGTCCACAATGCTGTAACAATAATAATGTTTTACTCGTATGGTGTCTAGGTTGCCAATGTTATTTTCATATATTTAAACAAAATATGTTTTTTTTTGCTTATATGGCATATATAAACAAAAAAAAAACATATTTGTTTGCTTTGTATTTAACCTCTTAATAACTGCAGTTGACGGCTAAAAGGAATCATGCCCAAAATGTTGCTAGTTCTATCTGTGCACATTTCACAATAATTATGTACCATTATTTCTTTTGTGTTTACCATATTAAGATCCTGGTTGTTTTATTTAGTATAACTTAGCCTTCAAAATACTAGATCAATATTATATAGAAAATAAAAGGCATTATTTTTTGTCGCCAAGTATAACGCAATTGTAAATGGAATTGGCAAATCAGACATTGCTGTAGTATATATCATATTTACTTTGTTTATATACCTATATGTACTCTGAGTCACCTAGAAACTTAATATCTCTCGTCATAGTTACAGTTCAGGAGGAAAAACAATGTAATAGAGTATCAGCGGATCTCTTCAAATCTGGCAAAAAGATGGTTCGTTCTGGGTTCTGTTAGTATTGACTTAACTGAAACAAAAACGGAAATGAAAAGTACTTGAATTGGTATATGTAACAACCCTATTGGTAAATGTTGATGTAAGAGGCTCCAAAATAATCTATGGCCATATCACCTGCAGGTAATGCAGCTACTGTCTAGCCCACTAAACCGATTAAAAACAATTCTTTTAACATTTGAAAGCTAAGTTGTGTAAAAGTAAAACAGTAGTAATTATAAATATAAAAAATCGGGCAGAGTTTAATTCATGAATATGCTGAATACATTATATTGAATAAATTATTATACGTTTATAATAATTTATTCAATATAATGTAAATACTTTTCATATTTTATCTACACACTGTATCCGCCAGGTTTTTCGACAATATTTTTCCGGTTTCTGCAGGTTCATTAGTGAAGAAGAATTACATGCGGCACTTCCATCAGGTCAAGAGTTATGACGACTTCTGTGTGTAATACCATTACTACCACAGATTCAACAAACAAAAAAATGCCATTGTCTTTATTACAGGACCCAAAAAGCCATGGTGGTCGTGAGAAGAACAAAACACTCCATAAATACAAACGTGAACTATATAATTGTATAGCTAAAAATATAATTTTAATATGACACTTTGTGTTCTTTATTTGTGTTCAAGGTCGTTCGACTTCGATGACAGGTTTAATTAGTGTTTCTGGAAAATGAAAACATAAATACTCAATACGTTTTATCTTTTATAAAAATATGCATTTATTTAAACATATTTAGTATTTTAAAAATACAGAAGTATTTTAAATAAACAATAAAATGATTACACAAAACATATAGCACAGTTTCAGTTATTAAATGAAATATTAGTGACTAATAACTAAGGAGTTTCGTCTTATTTCTCCCTACTCTTGTCATTACTTTTATTTTATGCAACACAAGGGTGACAATCAAAATAATTTAAGTTTGTAAGCCAAGACAAATATTTTTTTAATTCGTTTTGAATATCAGATAAGTGGCTACAACCAAAATGTCATTAATATCTATTTATTATTTAATAAATAAAAATTATTACAAGTTTTATAACTTTCCATAGCTGCTGTCCGCGCTCAGGCCAGATTCGGTGGGTCCGTATTGGGTTGCATAAATTTTAGAGGCATAACTTAAATCTGCATAACGTTTTTTGGCATACTCTTCGTTTCGCATAACGTTCAAACAGAATAAATCATTAGGCATACTGTATTTATCATAATTAACCCATAACTTTTTTATAATAATGATATATCCGCATAAAATGTTTACGCATAATTTTTTTTACAATAACGATTACTAATCATAACATTTATTGGCATATTACTCACTCTCGCATAAAGATTACAAGCCATACATATAGAATACCATAATGTTAACGAGTACATATTTTTATTTTTATATCTAAGCTTAAACTGCCTAAGATTGAAATGCCCACTGATTAAAAATGTCGATAGTCACTATACTAAAGTTCAAAATTTCAACATTTATATAAAAATAAAAATAGAATATATAAATAAAATACAAAAAGAAAGTAGGTAGATAAAAACGAGCGATTCTATTCTGGCGCATCGCCGGCCGCTCCCGCGGCCCGCTCGCTTCGCTCGCTCGGCTCGCGCGTTGTGGTCACAAGAGACCTAACACTCCTCCTCGCTTCGCTCGTCGTCGTACCTATTTACGACTTTGCTCAAGAATAATCTAAAAAAATTACACTTAAAACATCGTTTTATATGTTACACCTTAAAAACTTGGCTATGAGTGAGATGATTATTTACAATGGTGTCTTATCATTTCTTAAATATTCTTAGTCAAATTATTATTCATTAATGATTTAAACGGTTATCCATACCTCCATTATGCGTTTTGTATTTTATGATAAATTATCTTTAGGCGTATAACAATTATACCCTTTACATTTATGCTGATTAAAATTATGATAAAAAAATTAGAGTAAGTTAATGTTATGCCAATAAAACCATTATGCGTTTATAACACTCTGATTATCATCATTTATGCGAGAAAACTTTATGCTGAAACTGTTATGCCAAACTACATTATGCTGAAAAAAAATATGCGATCGATAGGGCACCTAGATTCGGTCACTGTCCTTTACAACTGTAAAGTTTTATAATTTACGAAAAAAACGTGAAAAAGCAGAAATACTTTTTAGTCCATTATGAAAACCTGGTACATTAAACATTTTAATTAAAAGCTTATTTGTACTATCATCAATAGTTTTTGCTGCGCATGTGTTGTAAAGAAGAGAGAAGAGTTTTACTTTTACATTTTTTACCTTATTGGAGTTTTCGTAACGATTGCTAATTTCATTCAAATAATCCTTCTTTTTCATATTAAGGTAATGAAGAAATCACCAAGTCTATTATAGCTATGACCAACATAACCGATGACATATTGAGTTGATATTTATTGTTTTACTTTGCCTCTGTTATAGCCGAATAGTCAAGTGTGAATAAATTTATAGATACACTACAGATCCAGGTCAGGTAGGTATAACCTGTAATTATTGTAGTTTAAACGACCGACGGTTTGTATGTAACGAACAGTCGTACATTTATGATAATCACACAGGAAAATGTAATGCAATTTTATGATAAATTATGTTTTAACATGAGCCACGAGGATTACATGCTGAATTAAATAAGTTTCTTTTAAAGTTTAAATTATGTGAAATGGTTTTTTGATTGTTTTAATTGGTATTAATTGTAGTAAGTATATCCATTTAACGATATTTATATGAAAACTTTTTATAACTTTACTACATAATAGTCGACGTACTGAAAAATTGTATATTGTATAGCTTTAGTTGATTCGCGTTCGAAATGGGGAACAACCATAGGGATTATTCACACGTTCAAAAATGTCTTGCAATAAATATAGTAGAAGTAATTTGTCTCTTTATCACTGAGTCCGTAATAATATGGATATAAAATTGAAACATGAAACATTCAGTTACTGTAGTAGGCACTTATTCCGTGTAAGTTTCATACACTTCTCGTACAAGCAGTGGCTCGTTGATTATACGATCATTTCAAATAAATAAAAATTATCACACCAATCCTCTGTGTAAGAAAACTTAACTTTAACTTAAGTAAGAAATTGTTTTTTTTATTGAAACCGGATGACATTTAATTTAATCCAACAAATAAACTATTAAATCATAAACAATTTGATTTAAATGAAGTTATAGCTTCATTAGTTTTAGTTTTAAACTCTAAGCGAAATCTAATTTTACTACTGCGAATAAACAGACCTGAGATTACCTCAATAAATATAATAGGGGCTAATCAAAAATGATATTTAACATCTTTAGTAAAAGGTATAAATCAGTATATAGCCTTTGCACGTCTAATATAGTACGTATCAGGGCAAGTCGAGATGGTCATTAGCGAAATGAAGCCATTAGGAGCGTGTAAAACAGTTAATTACGAACCATAATCTCGACCCGACCTGAGCAGTGCCGAGGTGGCGCGAGATACTTCCTGTAGATTATAATGAACATGGATAATGGCAAAATGTCTCATCTCCCTCGCCGCCGACTAATGACTAGCTTTATGTTTCTTATTGTTTTGATTTGTTACACTTTTTACAAATACTTTTTACTTACTTTATTGAAGAATTAATTATAATTGTAATAAAATTATTTATTTCAAAATTTATTTCAACATTTAGGAAAAAATGAGAATTATAACTAACTATTTTCACTCTATATCCCTGACGGAGTAGTCCGAGTGGGCAGGTCGCCACGCTTCGCGATCAATGCATACTTCTTTCGCTTCCTGCAGATTTATCAATCGCTTCATACATGCACCGTCTTTTTTTTTAACGTGTGGAAATCCCATCGGATGTCATGCCGGACTCGAACCGGCTAAAACCACACAGTCCCCGCCTAACTGTCTATTGCCGGACGCCCCGGGTCCGAACTCCTCGGAAAGATGTCCCAGAGCTCCCGGCAGACTTTGGCTACCACCGCGGCCTCACCTGGGGTTCGGGTGTTATCCCGCTTCTTTGGGGGGTTGGTTCGGGTACTTTTTGATGTTTGATTCCAGTAATATGTATGGCAGAAATGTTTAAAAGCACGAAAATTAACCCTCGATGCCACGAGATCCGCATAGTAAACTACTCCCGAAGTTACTTGTAAACAATTAAGCATATTATATCGCTCATTTTGCCAAATGCTACACTCCCAAAGTATATGATGAGCGGTCTTATCATATTTGGCGTCAGCAGTTGAACACTGACATAACGGTGACTCAACCAGCTTAAACGAATGTAATTTACTCCTAAAGTTACCATGTCCCGTAAGAAATTGAGCCACACAGTGATCAACCTCCAGGTTCGGTGGTTCGGGTACTATCCCGCTTCTTGGGGCATGAGGCGTGCGTGACATTTTTACGTCATGCCTACGTCTTGGGCCTGCTTCTGTAAGGACGGCGAGCAGCCCATCCGCCGTCCTCAGGCCCCCGGTCATGGAGGCCGGTAGTCTTGGGCGAAGACAAGTCTGCGGCGTTGTCGCCGCAGACTGCGGAACTCGGGCGGGAGAGTCCTCTCCAGTTCCGTCTCCGCCACCTCTTTCGCGAGCATGACCTGCTCGCAGAAAGATGCAGCGGCGTCCCACTTGCTCCCGCTGGAGATCATGGCTTGCACCATAGTTTCCAACGAGAGAATGTCTTGGCGCTGCTGCGCCCACTCTGAGCACTACACCAATGTGTGGAGCGCTGTGTCCTCGCTGCGTTCTACGCAGTGCTGGCACTCGGCTGTGGTCTCCCGGTGTCATACATGCACCGTCTGGCTATCCGCGTAATTTTGTCTTTTTTTTTTACTTTTTTTCAAAAATGTGAATTATACTTTATGTAAAAGGGAAAGTCTACAACCAGTGCTTTTACCAAAGGTGCCGAGATGTGGACACTTACTGTGGGGTTAATCCACACATTGGAAGTTACATAGTAAGCTATCTATAGAGCGAGCATTGCTTAGAATCTCTTTGAGGGTTAACTCCGAAACGAGGTTATGCGTCGGAGTACCAGAAGTCGGAAGTCGACATAGCTCATAGAGTAAGCACATTAAAGAGCCGATGGGATAGTCACATCTGTCGAAAAACGAACGGCGCATGGAGCAAGCGAGTTTTAGAGTGGAGACCGTGATTCCAGATAGAACCGCGTGTTGTGGCGAAAGTTGGAACCTAAGTCCAGAAGTGGACTGATTATATACTAATTTGATAGTTGGTTGTTTGATTGATATAATGGGAGAAATTAGTTCTCCTATTATAAATTTCTCCATTATCAAACAATAGAAAAGAATATCGTTGTCGATTGAGCAGTTTTGTGATATACTATATGAAATATTTTGATCATTCTGAATGTGATTTGTATGTGTATGTACTTAACTATCGTATATATAAAATATGTATCGAGATAGTAAGTTTATAAATAAATAAAAAAAGTTATAGTTTTATTATAAAATTTTGAATTGGTCAATTCTACTTGAAGTGGATTAATGTAATATATATTTATTACTGTCGTTTAAATAATACTAAGGCTACGGGAGTAGCCTTAGTATTATATTGCTATGTAAATAATACATTACATACATTCACACATACGTACCAAAATTTTGAGACATCATTTCGCGACGGGATAATACTAAACGCATTATAATACTTATACATACCTAATATTAGTAGTAGTATTAGGTATTTTACCAGTTCCATTTTGTAGTAAACCTATATATAGGTAGATGTGTTGAAATGGACCTACGGCCCCGACCAGCTACTACAAACTGCTGTTGAAATATTCTAAACCCCCTAAGGCCTTAACCGGGGCTTAACGGCTACCATGTAACTGGTAGACGGAACCAATAACATCAGTTCCTTCCAAATGACGGAAATGGAAATATTTTAGGACCGACTATAGCGTAAGAGGCTTAACGCTGTGATCGGGGGCGAAGTCTACTATTGACAAGCCGCAGAATAGAACCAGATTCCCTATTTTTAGCTGTCAAAATGTTAGTAGATTATCAAAAATGTGGCCACTGGCGCGGTACGTATTAGTAGAATTCTATCGGCCGACCGATAGAAGTCTACTGGAATACGATTGTAATAGTAGACAGCGAAAAAAATTCAAAATTGTACCGGTCGCTTTCTATTAAGCGACGATTTCTCTTCTATTTCGACACGATTGAAATAGCAGACTCGGTCCCCAGTTTTCAGAACACTGGCAAACAGGGCAACAAGCGCTATAGCTGATATAGGTATATCGATATATATAATATACCAATGGTACATTTATCTCATACACTTATTTCCTATCGACACGCTCAATAAACGTGTTGAGCATGAGAAATTGTTAATTGTACGTTAAATACAAATTTATCGCTACACCCACAATTGTTACTTATCTCGCTGAACTCTCATTGGATTTCACTTGTGATTGTAATTTCACGTTTTTGTTACGAGAATTTAAAATAAAAACTACAAATGACTTCTTTATATATTTATCTATAATCATGTCGTTGATTAACCAGCGATTGGTGAATTATATAGTGATGTAATCTTGCAATGTTGTATAACTATAAATCTATGGTTTGTTAAGTGTTGTTGCATTCGGAATAACACTAACCTATTCCAAGTTTTTATTGAAGCTATAAAGTTATATGGGGTCATTCGGTGTTTTAATATTTTGTCGGGAGTCACGCCGGTGGATTTGTTCATGAGTAGTATTATTTACGATGGCGAATGTTGCACATTGACGATTGTGTGGTCAGCTTTATGGCGAGTCGGGTGTTCCGCCGGAAGTGTCATAAAACCGACATCATAGTCTGATTCCAACGATAAAAAATTAAAGGGCACCTTGTTAATATTAAAGGGTCTATAATTGCCGACTGATATTAATTGGTTTTTACAGAAATACCTTCAACATGCTAACCCTTAAGCTCATAACACGATTTTTTAAATAAATATTTCTAACTGTTTTTAGCCATGTTTATAAAGAACACTTGGTGCTTAATCATTTTTTAATTATTATTCCATTTATTATGGCTATTATATATCTGCACTTACACTTTTCAGATAACTGAAACACTAATTATACACATAAATATATATGGAACGTTTATGGAGAGGCATAAGGTATCGAAATTTACCAGTTGTAATGAAACCCACGTAATTGGTAGTGACTTCAGCTTAAAGCTGCGTTTAAACTGACTGATGCAGGTTGTGGCTACCTGCTATTGAAATTTAATTATTTAATGTACCTATCAAAACAGTGCAACGCTCGATTTTACAGCGGTTTGGAAAGTTTCGACGCATTTACTTTAATTAATGATCTTTGTTTATTTACTAATAATGTTTATTTACTTACACGTTACCATATTTAGATTTATGCATTGATTTATTTTCTAAATTACAGTCAGAAAATCAAACAACATTCGAATTATTTAGTTAAGAAGTCAAAATCCTTAACATAATTTGTAGATATTACATTTATTTGAGGATTTCTTTTCTATTGTTATATATATTCTTTGCCTAATTTATTTGTTTATCCATCACGCCTTATCCCCGAAGGGGTGGCAGAGGCATATTATATGCCCACTTTTCACTTTTCACCGTGTGTATTCCTGTCTCACGTAATAGGTAGCCCATTGCCGTGTTGAAATAGACAGACGCAGGTTGTGGCTGTGCTGTTGACTTTTCAAGCCGCTCCCATAAGGCCTTCAACCAGGCTTAACGACTGCCATTTAACTGGCAACCGGGACCAACGGCTTAATATGCCTTCCGAAGCATGGAAACGCTCGCAAATGTAAATGCTACAAAGTGGTCACCTATCCGAGGACCAGCCATAGTGAAAGTTGCGTAACTCAGTGATCGTTTACAGAACACTGAGACCGCGAGGCCATGAGCGCCTAATTTACCTGTTGTTCCAATATGCTGCAAATATATGCGGTTGTTGTAAGTTCGCATTCCACCTATGATTTAAGGAGAGTCGAATATAAACATACGTTAACACAGCAGGAACTGATTTACACGTGTTCTTTCACTTTGCTTACGAGTTTCACGCTTCCACTTAACGTTACTTACTATAAATTATCGTGTGTTAAATAATAAAACGTTTCTCGCATAACTACAATCTCGACGCAAACACAAAGAAGAATTTTTAATTAGCAAAGTGTTTCCCTGTTGCGTAGCGCCCCGCCGGGCGCTGTACACACATTTGCTTGAGTTCGTTAACTAAACGTCACTTTTCACAATATTAATGTCTCCATTATTTTTCATGTACTCACAATGGCATCATAAAATTATAACGTCAGTTATGAAGCTTTTCTTAATCACTTAATGGGAATTAAGGCCTCTCGAAAAGATTTTCTGTTGGTAATCAAAGCCAGTAAAACAATGCTTGTAGCCCCACTATCTTAGGTCCGTATTCCAGAACGTTACTCAATACTTAATCGACACTTGAGAGTAGATTTAATAAGGCAAAATCTAGCCTAATACGGACCTTAGTGTTCTATTAAGGATCACTAACTTAAACACCTTGGGTTACGGTTTGTCCTGGAGATGCTCTTCGGTTATGCCATTTCTATATACGAGTGTTTCCTTTGCACATGTTCAATAGGCCTCGTTAATCGCTTGATCAGGTGGGCCCGTATGCTTATCTCGTACCAGATTAATTTAAAAAAATTTTGGAAATTACGTTTAATAAGACTCATAAAAGTTATTTATAAAAGAAGCTTAAGAAATAATAAATACATTTCTCGGATAAAGACAAAATATCTCAAGTGTTTTGTCTAATTTACGCGAAAATTAAAATACCCGAGTGACAGATGACAATTTGTGAGACTCGTCTCGTTGCTTGTCTCGGCAGGCGTCAAGAAATGGTTCGCGAGTTTACATTCTACCTGTTGAGTTTTCACATTTTATTATTAACACATTTTCATTCGGTACTGTCTTTGGTAACCATATATTTTGTTTTGAATAGCGGGATTAGCGTGACATGCCTCGTGCTTGCTGACGAGATGCCCAATCTAACGAGACGGGTAAGCGACAGACAGCTGACACGACACCCGGCACGCACGCCTCGTTTCACATTGCCGACATCCGAGATGTAATACGGACGAAATACATTATTTGTTTTCCAGTGTTATGTTGCAATACACTCCACTAAATTTAATTACAAAGTCTATCAAATTAATCGCGAAAGTTTGTATAGATAGGTATATGATAATTACCGACCAATTCTTTCTTAAATACTACTTTCTAATTTATAAATTCTACAGTCATATAGTTTGTAAAACTACGACACAAGTAGGTTAATTATTTATCTAGAAAACAAGATCACTTGGGAAACAGGTACGAGAAAACTTCACTAAACGAACGAAGCCGTGGGCTTTAGCTAGTTAGATACAATTAATTGATTATAATTTCCTCATGGTGTAAATTTTTTTTTATCTAATTACATGTATGAAGTGTTTCAAAAAACAAACATTGTAGTTCCTTTCTAGGGTGGTAAAGGTAAATAAACCCAGCAATTGTGGCGTCGGCGTCGATGCCCCTTGTTGCGTGTCATTGCGTTGTATGAATACTTAAACCTATGACATTTCATGAAAACATGTTTCTATTTAACACAGCAGTATTAGACATCTATATAATACCAAGTTATGGTAAACGACTACGGTAGAATAGATATAATAGGTGCTGCTATCCTAAATTACATCTATTTCTGTTAGATATCTGTTACTTGTTTGATTCTAGTATTCATGTCATATTAATGGTTTGCTTTATTGAATATGACATTTATAAATGATGTTTTATACTACATTATTATTACGTAATTTCCCACAATGGTGACTGTTCGTAACCAGTTAAAATAGATGAGGTATTTTAGCCCATTATTCGAAATATCTAACTAAATAGTTACATCAAATATATTTTTTACGGGGCCAATAGCAGTAATGTTTCTTGCCTTTTCTGCCTGATGTTTCGATCAGGTTGCACAGGCTAAAAATACTAAATTATTTTATAATTAATATTTTAAATGAGAAAGTTTGTATAGATGAATGACTGTTTGTTACTCTTTCTCACAAAAACTACTAAATAGATTTTAATGAAACTTTACAGTAATATAGCTTATTTATTATAATAAGACATAGGCTAGTTTATATCCCGAGAAGAAGTTCCGGGTACAAGAAAAACGGTTACGGGAGAATTTTTACAAACAGGAGTCGACGCGAGTATTTATTTGTACATTATAGGTACATTTAGGAATATCTCACTAGTTACATATAATATATTTATTTTTACGAAGCCAAATGCGGTGATGTTTCATGCCTTTGTTGCCTGACGTTTCATTCAGGTTGCACAGGCTAAGAATACTAATAAATACTTGTAGTATGGAACTTAGTACTTAAAAAAGTTCCGGTTTATAAATACGGCGAAATAGAAATACTAAACCGTGAGAGTAAAGAAGAGGTATTTCTACAATTTTTATTATATGATCTTGCTGAGTGTGCACTCCACACTCAGCAAGATCATATAATAAAAATCTACATTGGTCCAGAGAAGCTCCACTTTGTACCACCTTGTTAGGTTTTTCTTTGAACCACCATCTCATATTTCACATACTCCGTTAGCGTCAGTATGGAGAAGAATTATTGTTAATTTATGTAATTACGAATAACTTCATTTTAAATTGATCATTTATCACATATATTTGATTTCGCTTTATCGGCAGGGATGCTGATTAATTCAATATGATATTGATCACTGGAGTCTCTTGTACTTTTTAATTGTCTCTTAAAATTACGTATGTTGTACCAAATTACCGCAAATTATTACTGATGATTTTTCTATACATGAATGCCATAAGAACCCGAAGAATGCTTAAGTTTTAATTCATACTTTCAATTTTTGTTTATTTCATTCATAAATGCGGTGTTTTAATATAAATTGCTAAGTTTTGACTTGTGTTTAAATAATTCCAAGATCATTTAAATATTGCTAAACCTAGTAATAGTCTAGATATTATCGCAGTTTAAAAAGAAACGATACTGAAATAATATATTTTTACACTGAAGTAATAGTGAGTAGTATCGAACTAGATAAGTATATCCTATAATATAATATATGTAGTTACTTGTTATTAACATAACCGTAAAAATCATAGTTGAGACTTCCATTAGATTAGGTTCGAAATTAATCGGGCTATCGCGAAATTTACACGTGAGTATAACCGTTTAGTTAGTAATTCGTTAAATTAGCTTAAAAATGCTAATTATTTATAAGATTCAGGCTCCCGCCCTCTCTACCTGCCAAAATGTTGTCTCTTAAGGAAGTGAAAAACATCACAGTGATAGTACTTATACAGACATGAATAGGAAAACTATTACTGATCAGACGGCATTGCCATTTGAGAAAAGTACGTAACGTAGAAAATATTTATAGAGGTAGCTATTAGAGGTAGGTATATTACGCGTAGCCATACGTGCACTTGACGGAATTTAATTCTACTTCGCAGATAAAAAAAAATAACATCTATAATAGACACATTTTTATTTTTTATTTTATTAAATTTATTCGGCCCTTTAGACCCACCCAGTTCCGTGCTTCGGAAGGCACGTTAAGCCGTTGGTCCCGGTTGCTAATAAAATGGCAGTCGTTAAGCCAAGTTAAAGGCCTGATGGGCGGCTTAAAAAATTTCAACAGCAGGACGATGCAGCCTGCGCCTGTCCACACGGCAATGGGCTCACCACCTGTTACGTGGGACGAAAGTGCATACGGTGAAACGTGGGCGTTTAATATGCCTCTGCCTACCCCTTCGGGGATAAAGGCGTGACAATATGTATGTATCTATGTATGTAGATAAAAAAATAACAAATACGGATATTTGAAATCAGAGTAGGTACGGCAGGTGTGTAAATTGGAATTAAAATTTTTGGAGTACATATTTTGGGTATTTACGTAAAGTTTTTATTGGATGCGTATTACAATTTTAACGTAATAAGAATAAAGATAAAATCAGTTACAGTTTCATTTTATATTTTCATTTACTCAGCTCAGGGTCATTGTCCATAAATGCTAACCACTTACTATTCCGAGACCGTAAACGTTAAGTACTCTCACTTATATTAGAGTAAATATCACTAAATATGTTATTTGTCATATAGATAGAAGAAGGTAGAGAAGTATTCCAGGTTCTACTAATCTTTTAATACATTTCTATGAGTTCTAGTAAGCTTCTTTAAATTTTGATCTGCATCTACGAGTATTTGCTCTATGAAATGTTTTCTTTTAAAAGTTCAACGAGAGACTGGAAACGTGTGTTCAGTTAGTGAAACTACACATAGGAAAATAAAATCGCTTTTATGTTATTATCACCTAGACGCACCTAAGATTTTTGCGTAAAAAGATACACCCAGTTTAAGAATAGCCTTGATGAGATTTCATAAATAAGACCAGATCATAAAAACATTTCAGACGGTTGGATGAAAGTTTCGTCATTTTCAACGGTTCAACATGTGACATACTGCGAAATTCAGGCAACTTTAGACATTGGCAAGAGTCAAATACAAATAATCTTGCATAAAAATTAGGTGTAAAAAAGTTGTTCTCCCGATGGATACCGCATTCTCTCTGTGAAGAGTAAAAAGCGGCTCGCGTTACTTGGTGCGTCAGAACTCTCGAAAGATTCCACGCAGGATCCTCAAATGCTGTATACAACATCGTATCAGGTGACGTATCCTGGATATACGCGTACGAACCCTAAACTACCTACCCCTAAACTACCTGCCTCTGCCTACCCCTTCGGGGATAAAGGCGTGACAAGGACACAAGTGCATACGGTGAAATGTTGGCGTATAGTATGCCTCTGCCTACCCCTTCGGGGATAAAGGCGTGACAATATGTCTATGTCTAGCAAAAGAAAAGTAGTCAGAGGTCAGAGAGGATAGATCGCCAGGCTTCGCGATCCATACATACTTCTTTCGCTTTCTCCAGATTCATTAATTGTTACATACATAGGCTGCACTAAAAGTATCGGGAATGGACCATTTCCACTGTTCCTGTCATATTAAAATCTTTTTAATTGAAAACTCCATGGTTTTAAAAATCGAATACCATTTATTTATTTAAAAAAAGATTCTCGGTCTTGTCACAAGGTTTTGTCAAACTTGTTCAGTCGTTGAGAAAATGGAATTGACTCGAGAAAATTCGAAGTGGTTGTGACTTTCGAAGTGGTTTAACACAAAAACAGTGTGTTGACCGGATGATTTCTGCATTTGGTGATGAAGCCCCATCCAAAACCACAATTTATCGCTGGTTTGCTGAATTTCAACGTGGACGTGTCAAGCTCAGTGATGATCCCCGTCAAGGTCGTCCAAAAACTGCAGTCACCCAAGAAAACGTTGATGCTGTGCGTAATCAAAACAATCTAAGCTGCTCAATGTACAAATGTATTTCTTGGTGTACAATATAGTGTAAATAAATAAATATTTTTTCGCCTGATTCGTGTTGGATATGTAGAGTAGTCTTTAAGTATTGCTCTATTGCCATACGAAATTTAAGCAAATGCCTCTCTTAAATAATTTAATTTACCACATTTCTTACTTCTTTTAAAGATTTTTAAAAATATTAAATAATATGTATGTATGTAAATTTTTTTACGGCAGTCCAGCAGTGGACTGCTATAGGGTAATTGATGGGTATATTTTGTTAAAATAATCCGGCAAAGAGGTAAAATAGGTAAGTTTTTTTTTGTAGAAGTGTTTTGTTGAAAGTTTGAATTTAAATTATAAGTAGATAATGTTTAAATACTACCAACTTGAATGAATAAGGATTTATTTTTTCATGTTAGTAGTATTTAAACAACCAACACTTACCTCAAAACAAGCTAACGATAAAATTATCATGGGTGCAGTTGAGTGAGTGCTACCATATTTATATTTTCGGTTTAGTGCAACCAAAAAATAAATATATGATAGCCGGAAAATATGATATGTTACACGTACCTACCTAACGCAATAAATTTTTAAAACACTTTTTCACTGAGAACCTTTGCACAAAAGTCTTAAGTAGATTAGAATCAATAAGTTGATTGCTATTTTAATTAAGTTCTAAACAATTGTAACGAAGCGCTATTAATTAAAAATATACAAGAAGCTAAAACGGAGTGAATTTTTTTTTTTTGCTTTAATTATTTTGTTATCTATAGATAAGCGGAATGTGTTATGAATATGTATAATATATGTCTTTAGAGCTTTGTAATATAAGTAAATATTATTTTCTTATTATTAATGTGAACCGTAAACTACCTATTTCTTCTTAGTAAATTTCCATTTGCTTCCAAATCTTACCTGAATTTGGAGTGACTACCAGTTTTATTTGACTACCCCGTAAGGGATACAGCGTCAAGATACAAATAAATGATGATGATACAAATAAAAAGTGACAAATAAATGACAAAAAATCGGACAGATTACAGATACACTCTTTAAAGCTGGCATGTATGGGTTAAACAGTTGAAACGGTGACTACTATGTCACAGGTAAAGACGTGTGTTAGTAATAGATAAAGTAAAGATTGCAAGAAATGGTTAAATTGTATTGATTAAACAAAACAACAAAGGCAAAGAAGGCCCTATTTGTATTCACGCCTCGCACCGGAAGCGGTTCTCCATAATTGTTACCGAACACAATCAGCTCAAATTAGGCTTCTTTCATGTAGAAATATGTCACAGTGTGGTGCTGTTTCTTACCGCAAATAACATGCAATTTTAAAAATAACTTTAGTTATTTATTTTCTACCTCTGTTATATTTATCAGAAAAACATCATTATCAGCCGAACGCTAATGCTAAAAATGTTTTATAAGATGGTCAAAGTGGCATTTAGATCATCGCAGACCATGATGCCAATTACATTACCTTTAATGATGCGTTACGTGCTCTGTTACGTACTTGTTGCAAGTTATCTTATTATTGTCTGTATACACAATATTCAATTGGGTATTTTGTTATGCTTATCCGAGGGCATCGCTGCCCGACGTTTATTAATGAATTATGTAAATGAGGCCGACCGACGTTCGCTGCCTACTCTACCAACTTTATTACTCGCAAAACGTACCATTAAAATATAAATATTGTTGCTTTTCTGGAAACCCCTGAATTGTTAAACTGTATATTTCAAACTAATAATAATTGCAAACCCGTTTATATTTTGATGCTTTTAAGAGCCATAGTAATAAATAGGATAATTATAATGATATCTTATATCATCTAATTAAAAAGTATTATTATACAGGCGGCGTAATTGCTGGTTATTAATAAAATTAAAATAACAGTTATAAGAATTAGCTCATGTTAAAAATGAATATATTATACGAGTACCTATATTGTTCAGTAGCAACCTACCTACCCATCTTTGCTTTTCGGTGTACTTTACTTTTCTACTGGAACTGTAATTATATGTAATAGCCAGATATTATTAACATAACTATTATAAATTTATCATGACTGCCTTGGTGGCGCAATGGTGGTGTATGCATCTCACGCAGTAGTCCTGACCGAGTTCTCAGGTAGGATAGATTGCCAGTCGTCGCGATCTATGCTTGCTTCTTTCACTTCCTGCATATTCATTAATTGTTTTGGGTATCCGAGTATTATTGATCTTTCCGTTTTGAGCAATCTGCACGTGAGCAGATTCTTCAGTCAGTCTTCGTTTAAATGAGCGCTATTTGTATGTATTGGTAAAAATGTCAAACATGATTTGTTATGATTTATTATTAAATAATGAATGTTCCGTTCTGTCCCTCTGTGACTTCGTCCGCTGTCATCTTCACTGTGTGTAATAATATAATACTTATTATCAAGTTTAAAGATCATTTGACTGTAGTCCGATAACATAACCTTAACACACACCTTAATATCTTTTATTTATGACTTTCAACCAACTTCAATTTATTAATAGTTTATCGATACAGCTTCCGAGAATTTAATCGACTTCAACATGCTTATCGTTAGCTGTAATATTTATTTCCAATATATTATGCATGGCATTATATGTGTTTTACGGATGCTATTAATTCATTACTTAATTTTTGGATATTTTTTATGACTTAGATAAAATTCTTTAAAAAATTTTAGTGATTTCAGATACTTTTAAATCAGTAGAGACAGTTCCCGTACAGCTCAAAATGGCGCTCGTTTGTCTTGTGACTTGTGTGACATATAAATTATTGTTTGACGGTTATGTAATCTGACAGGCCATTGACTACTTGTTAAACATCAAAATTATAAAAGTGAGATTAAATTTTATAAAAAATATAATAAGTAAGCTTACATCATAAATAAACGATGTTGAGATGTTATCGGTACTTCGTCGGCAGGAAGCGCTTCGGCCCATTTAGGGCTGCATTAAAATCGAATACATCATATTTGTTTGATTTCCTAGTTCGCGTTTCACCCTGTAATTATACAAGTCACCGTCCGTGGCCGCATCTTTGATGGTTTTTGTTAAGATGCATTAATCATCTTTTTTTATTGCGAGCATATGTTTTGGTCCCGTAAAACACTTTCGAGGATTATAAGGTTTTAAGTTCTTAATGTCTAATTTAGTTTCTGTCGGTTCTTATGAGGTCATTAGCGTTATGAGATCCGTTTCGTCAGACAGCCTTAAAGTTATGGCTAATTGTTGGCATCATTAGGATTTGTTAAATTTGTCCAGCAATCCTACTAATATTATAAACGCGAAGGTTTGTAAGTGTGAATGGGTGCTTGTTACCTACTCTTTCACGCAAAATCTACTGAATGGATTTTGATGAAACTTTACAAAAATATAGCTTGCACATCAGAATAACACATACGCTACTTTTAACCCGGGTAAACTTCTCCACGCGTGCAGAGCGTGCGGGCGTCAACTATTTAATATATTAATACGAGAGACGAAACCTTTTTACTCCTTGAAAACAAGTGCATTTTGCTATTCTTTTTATATAAACCGCATATGTTCAAACTTACGAAAGTAATAATTATGGTCGAATTTTGACGAACAGGCCGACCTCTAGTTTAAACCACAAACACTTACTTTTATAAATATTGCCATTTTATTAAATTAATATGTTTGTGTCTGTAGACGCATGTTCCCGACGGTGCGCGTGTCGTTCGCGGGGTGCCGCGCGGAGGCGCGCTACGCCGTGCTGCTGGACGTGGTGCCGGTGGACGGAAAGCGCTACCGCTACGCGTACCACCGCAGCTCGTGGCTGGTGGCCGGCAAGGCGGACCCGCCCGCGCCCGCGCGCCTCTACCCGCACCCCGACTCGCCCTTCTCCGGCGACCAGCTGCGCAAGCAGGTCGTCTCCTTCGAGAAGGTCAAGCTCACCAACAACGAGATGGACAAGAACGGACAGGTCAGTCACTATTCTCCAAGTAAAATGGACGGCAAGCGCTACCGCTACGTCTACCACCGAAGCTCGTGGCCGGCAAGGCGGACCCGCTACAATGAAATGGACGAGAACAGACAAGTCAGTACTATTTTCTGAGTAAAACCTTCTTTAGGCGAGTTGAAACTGTAAAATCTCGGTTCTCGTCCATACAAATAACACAGTATAAAGAGAGAAAACCTACGATCTTTCGGCTGTGCTAATAATATGGAGGAAAGATTTGTAAGTTTGCTTGTAATGAATAGGCTCAGAAACTACTGGACTGATTTAAAAAATTCTTTCAAAATTAGAAACTTAAATTCTTCGTGAGTAACATAGGCTATATTGTATTTTCAAAAAGTTTAGGGTACCGTACGACATCTCAATTAGGAAAACTACACCACGTGGACGAAACTGGGAGCATCAGCTAGTCACGTATAACGCTGTTGACGTATTGTGCAGCGCCCTACACAAATACACTACCGTATTGTCATGTAGGTAATAAACCTGTGCAGTATGAGCGATTTGGGCCCTTTTTATTAGACTAAATCTTGTCCGCGCTGTGTCGCCATAACTGCCATTTTTATATATCTTTGCTAAATTAAAATATGACAATAAACAAAACAACATTGATTGATGACATCACAGGTTGTCACCGCGACATTTACCTTCTATTTACATAATACTATGTTAATCAGTAGATTATGTTACGTACAGTGGTATAAATAACAATGTAATAAGGTATAGATTACTTGAGAGAGCAACACAGAGGTTATAGCAGTGCTAAGAACAAGGTGATAAAGCGGCCCAGTCTGAATGAGCTATAAAGTGTTGACGTAAAACGGTTGATTTACGGTTCGCCCCGGGTGTCGCTGGCAGTTAACGAGCGGGCTGTATTCACGATCAATATTTGACTACGTATATGTTTGAAATACCTAAATATAACAGTGATATTACAACTAAGTAGATATACTAGGTACTCTAGGAAACATCTATTCTACTTTCTACTAATATTATAAACGCGAAAGTTTGTAATAATGGATGTTTGTTACTTTTTCACACAGATTCTACTGAAAAGATTTTGATGAAACTTTACAATAATATAGCTATCAGACAGACAGCACATTAGAATAACACATAGGCTACTTTTTATCCCGGGATCAAGTTCCTGTGGGAAACGGAAACGGGAAACCTTCACTAAACTAACTAGTTAGTTATATAGTAGTGCAAAGTGGGCATAGCAACAAAAGTTTAGAAACCTATTTAGAAAATCTAATAATAAATATTATCCGTAAGCATTTAATTACACATTGACCGCCATTATAATTCAAAGTAGAGATTTGTTTTGTGATAAGTTTACTCAAGTTGTAGGTAATACACTGGTACCTACACTTCGGTTTTATTAATTAACACGAAATAAGAAAGATTAATGAAACCCAATGTTAAAACAAAATAACAAAACCATTTATTAAATTAACAATTTGAATTCTGCCGTATAATTAAAATTATATAAGCACTTAAGGCCGAAGCGAGTCTTTGATGTCACGTGAACTATTTTCAACTACTTAAAGAATTGCTTTAAAATTGCCGTCAGCGATACCTTGGGCACAATTGCCGGGGTGCGGTAATGAGAGCGTTAGTGGCACCAAATTAGTCGCACATGTCGTAGTGCGTCAGCCGGCGGCGCCTCACGGCTACTTACCTTCGCGATGCAGGTGTTAGCCTCACTTTGGCAAATGTCACACTGAGCAACTGGGTATACCGACCTTAATATCCAATCTTTTACTGAGAAAGAGTTAAATATTGTATGTTCCCAATCTTTTACTAAGATTATTGAATGTTTTGTGGAAATATGTAGGTATATTCTTTTCACAGACGTCTCAAGAATATGACAGGTGTCAAATATACCATACCAGCTGATAATATCAAATAATACTAGCCATAGTACATAATTAATCTACAACGAAACCGCCTCTGTGTAAAGTTCTGTGAATAATTGACATGTTAGTTATTTTGGTCGTTATTGTACCTATTATTATTTTTCCCCGGAAAAGTCAAAAGCACTCGTTTACCCGGGCGTGCGTGTATAAAGCGATTGATGAATCTTGAAGAAGCGAAAGAATTATGTATGGATCGCGAAGCCTGGCGATCTTTCCTCCCTGACTACTCCGTCAGGGATACAGCGTGAAGATAGTATAGTATTTTAACGAATGCTTGACATTCAATTGCGTCATGTGCATTCATACTCTTAACATATAGTTTGTTACAAAACTGCTGTGATATTATATACTAAGTTTTTATTAATTATAATAGTGTGTTTGTGATGGTGGGTACTCAACGACATGGAACACAAAGGGCGTGGCACCTTGATGGATGGGCCCGACTTTCTCCAAAACTCTTCTATCCTAATAGGCTTTCCCATATTTTTGAGCACCTACTAGCCCTTATACAGCGGTCATTGACTAACTTTTATTAATTAGTGACATTTTATTATATATTTAAAATAAACAAAGATAAAGACAATAAAGAAAAACAAAGACTGTTTTAATAATTATCTTATTTTATTCTGTTTTTATTCAACTCCTATAATAAAGTTTATGTAAAAGGCGCCTTAAAAGTGTTTAACAAGGGTTTAAAGTATGAAAGAGGCGAAGCTGCGGCGCACACATTAATTTATGTTAATATCTTTTTAATTTTGCGCCTTGAGTGAATGAAATTCTTCACTTGCACTAATAATGCTTAAGTAGTTGTGTAGTTTATTGAAAGTTGTTAAAAACTAAATGTAATACGTAATATTAAAAAAAAAATCTTACTCGTCTTTTAAAGAGTTAGAGAAACTCGTAAAAAAATTGAAAAGGTATGTTTTTTATATATTTCTAAAATATTTGCAATTACATACAACATTAAATTGTGCGTACCAATCGATTTGGGCACATTTAATTTGATGGTTTAGTCTGTGTATTCATTATTTATCTATAATATGTATGTATTTAGAAATATATAAGTATGTTTATCAGTTATCTGGTTACCATAGTACAAGCTCTGCTTAGTTTGGAATCAAATGGCGTTGTGTGAGTAGTCCCAACGATATTTATTTATTTTATTTTATTTAATCTTTCACTGGTAATCATTTATGAAACAGAATAGTTATTACTTTCTTTTTATTTATAGAATATTAAAATAATTACTAAAAGCGAAGATAATTAGGAATATGTATTACTCGATGACCCCCGATGGCTTCGCCCGTGACATACTTCGAACTCCCGTCGCACCTATTTAATCGAGCAGTAATCATAAATGCCCGATTTGTCGACATTTATGATTACTGCTCCGCTCTCAAGGATAGTAGCGTGATGATATATAGCCTATAGCCTTCCTCGATAAATGGGCTATCCAACACAAAAAGATTTTTTCAAATCCGACCAGTGGTTTCTGAGATAAGCGCGTTCAACCAAACAAACAAACTCTTTAGCTTTATTAATATAGATTAGTAACAGAACTAGACATTTTCGGTTGGTAAACAATGCTAAACTCACGCAACTCAACAACTAGCGTGTCTTTTCGGGTTACACAGACCCCGTCAACTAATTATGAAACAAAAAATTTATGGAACGGCCAAATTAATCATCCATACACCACTTAACTACCCGTATTTGAAATAATAGAATTGCTTCAGCACTCACGAAACTTATTTTCGTAACCTTGAAATTATTGAAGAATGTAATTTCTTGGTAAAAATAATAAATTGGGTAAAAATATACCTACTTATTAACGGTAATATTGACAATAAAGATTAGAATACTTCACCAGTTCCGCCCGCAAGTAATTTGATTATTCAAAAAGATACATGTTACGTGGGACAAAAATGCATACGGTGAAATGTGGGCGTATAGTATGCCTACCCCTTTGGGGATAAAAGCGTAATAATATGTAAGTATGTATATAGGTAAAATATATATTTTCCGGTATGATAAGATGCCTACCCTACTTTTGGTTAAATGGATGTCTAACTTTCAACTATCCCCATAATGAAAATGCAATAAGTGTTTCAGTAAAGACTTCGGTAATTTAGAAACCTTGTTTGATTTTCAAACAACATTTTAGAATTATGTTAAAATAAAGAACACTAATTGATGCCTTCGGCTCTACCGTTTTGCCGTTCCTGTTTTCCAGAGGAACTTGTTCCTGGAATAAAAATTATGTCCTTTCAGGGCTTTTGACAATTTCTAGAGTTCAAAAACACTATTTCTGATACCCAATTTCATTTAAGTCAGTTCAGTAGTTTAGGCGTGAAAGCGTAACAGACTGACAGACAGAATTACTTTAACAGTTCTATTTTAGGCATATATTTAACTAGCTTACTCAGGGTTTATTGAAAGTTTTCATGTATCCGTTTTTAAACTGAGGTCAGGTTATTACAATTAATTACGGTTACTCGGAAGTGTAGATGACAGATTGCGAATGTAAGCCAGTATTCATAAACCAAAAATAATGAGCTTATTTATAAACGAAGAGCATAAAAACCATAATAATAATTGAATTATAATAATAAAATAAAAATATTTTGCACAGACCATTTTAAACGGTGCTTACAAAATGTCATAAACTAGAACTAAAGATAAAGTTAATATTATTAATGTGACCACCACCAATTATATAAGTTTACATACCCATCCGGTTATGAAGGTGTCCCAATGGTGAAATCGACTTCAAATCATGTAGTTTCTTTTATCGATTTATTGTATTGTCTAATTTATTGTATTGTCTAATTAAAACGAACGAATGCAAGAAAAGTCTGAAAGGTATTTATGGGAGGCTCAATGCGGATTCCGACGTGGAAGAGGTTGCATGGATCAAGTGTTTTCTCTCCGCATGATCGCGGAAAAGTTTCTGGCTCTTAGCCAGAAGGTTTTCTGCGCTTTTGTGGATCTAGAGAAAGCATTTGATAACGTTGTGAGAGAAACGCTGTGGGACTTGCTGCCAGGATATGGTGTGGACGGCTCGCTACAGCGGGCAATACAGTCGCTTTATAGGGACTTACAGTCCCTATAAAGCGACTGTATTGCCCGCAGGCTTACAGGCTTGCGTGCGAGTAGGGGGGGATGTGTCACCTCTTTTTGATGTCTGTACAGGCGTCAAACAGGGATGTGTCATGTCCGCCTGGCTGTTCATAGTGTATCTGGACAGTTGCCTGCAGAAGTTGAAAGATTTTAATATGGGTGTGAATTTGGGTGACTTTACAGTAAACTGTCTGCTGTACGCTGATGATGCGGTGCTCATGGCCTCATCAGAAGCCGACCTTCAGGCATTAGTCACTAATATGAAAGAGGGGTGTGAAAGTAAGGGTCTCCGCTTGAATGCAAGTAAAACTAAGGTTCTAGTATTTGAAAGAGGTGACGTAAGAACTAAATGCGAGATTAGGGTAAACCAGGAACGTCTAGAGCAAGTGAATGAAATTGTGTATTTAGGAAGTATGTTTAGCGCGGATGGAAGATGTGATTCGGATGTGGAACGGCGAGTAGCTGCCGGAAACAAAGTTAACGGTGCTTTGTCCCAGTTAGTAAAGCGACAAAGCATCGTAAAAGAAGCACGACTGGCGATTCATAACGCAGTGCTAGTGCCAACTTTGCTTTACGGTAGTGAAACCTGGGTATGTCAGCAGATGCATGAAAGTAAATTGAATGCTGTGGAGATGCGATCACTTCGAAAGTTGTGCGGCGTTACCTTGGCTGGCCGAATACGTAACGAAGTGATACGCAATTTGGCAGGTTTGAATGAAAGTGTCAGCGTTAAGCTGGAAAAGGGCGTGCTCCGTTGGTTTGGACACGTCCAACGAATGAGTGAGGAACGATTGACGAAGAATATATATTGTTCAAAAGTAGAGGGTAGAAGGAGTCAGGGTAGGCCGAGACTTACATATGAAGACCACGTGAGCAGATTGCTCAAAAACGGAAAGGTCAAAAGTACTCGGATACCCAGACGTGCGTGTATGAAGCGATTGATGAATCTCGAAGAAGCGAAAGAAGTATGCATGGATCGCGAAGCCTGGCGATCTGTCCTCTCTGACTACCCCGTCAGGGATACAGCGTGAAGATAATTAGTTAGTTAGTTAATTTTATTTATGTATTTATCTATCACGCCTTGTCCCCGAAGGGGTGGCAGAGGCGTACATATTGTATGCCCACTTTTCACCATATGTATTCCCTGTCTCACGTAATAGGTGGTGAGCCCGTTGCCATGTTGGAATAGACAGATGCAGGTTGTGGCTACCTGATGTTGAAATTTTTCATCGAAATAGAACCGCTATAGAATAGAACTAGAACGGCTTTCTATTGGAAAATAGTAGACTCGGCACCCAGGGTGGTGTGGTTCGAATGCATTCGCCACGTACGAAAATAAACTAATATACATTGTGTTTGTGTGTATCAGAAAAGACTATATTAATAAATACATTTGTTCAAGTCAATACGATCGAATATGTTTTGCTGATCCGGCTCGAAGGACCAAAATTTACGATATGCGACGTTTGTGGTTGTGTTGGTTATAGTGATAACGTAAAGACCGAAATAAGTTTTAAAAGTTTGTTATTGAATTTACACTCAAACTATGCTAAAATAATGCTAATATTAGACTAATGCTGTTGGATGTTATTTGCTACGAGTGCACGCGGTTTGCTCTCCGTAAAGGCACTGATGGTGCCGCGCACCCAAATCGGCTGAACTGTTTGTTGCTGGATCAGCAAAACGTGTTCGATCGTATTGACTCGAACAACCTTAAACTGTTAGCGAAGCAGGTGTAACTTATACATGACTACAAATTGATTGAACTGTGATTGGCACTATAAGCCTATCGCATACAAGAATAAAACCTGATTTCCTCTAAGTCGGAAGTTCACGCCAGTTAATAGTCACCAGTTAACATCTGGCGCTTATTAAATTATTCCATAGCGGATAAAACGGATTATTAAATATTTATTGTAGTTTTTATATTTTTATATTTTGGAGCTAATTGTGGCACATGTACAAAATAATTAATGAATATATGTAAATTGGTGGGGCTCAGAACTAGCGAACTACTTCAAATCCGGTGATTAATGAATAACGTTTTATGATATTTTTATAACTACATAAATAATAAGTATTAATAAACATGTTCTGACACGCAGTTGTGTTCATTTTTCATAAGTTAGTGAAATAAAATGTAATGGGACAATCCTACTAAGTCATATTATACCTAAACGCGAAAGTTTGTAAGTATGGATGGTTGTTTGTTACTCTTTCACGCAAAATTTACAAAAGAGATTTTGATGAAAGTTTACAATACCTAATATAGCTTACACATCATTATAACACATAGACTACTGTTTTATATCGGGAACAAGTTCCAGTAGTAATCGGGAACGGGAAAACTTCACCACGCGTGCGGAGCCGCGGGTGTTAACTAGTATTATAAAATATTTAGATTTGTCTTTATAATAAGACTTAAACTAATTGTCATCTCCTATTTGAAGCCGAAAACTGACTAAAAGTACTTATGTATAGTAGATAGGTATATGACATTAAGTGAAATAACTATGGATATACCTAGCTGGCAGTGCGAATTCAAATTTCTACCAATTTCAATTCTAGATTAACAATATCCAGGCTATGACTACTTTTATAACACGGTAAGGGGCTCACCACCTGTTACATGGGACAAAACCGCATACGGTGAAATGTGGGCGTATGCGTGCCTCTGCATACCCCTTCGGGGATAAAAACGTGACAATGTGTCTATGTCTATGTATGACTACTTTTATCCCGGGTACGTACCAGTGGGAAATGGGTACGGAAAAACGTAACCACACGAGAAACGACACCAAAAAGACGCTCTTCGGTTTCCATCCCGGTAAATGGGTCAATATTACAGACAAGGCGTGGCAATATATATTTCACATTAATAAATTGTATGTAAACATGCATTTATTCACTTCCCGTTATTTTGAATAATTTTTCCATTTGTCACGGCACACAGTCACGTCATCAATTACTTTGTTCTGGCGAATGAATATTGATTTTAATTTACGTACCTCCTTACTTTCAAGAAAGGATTTAATTAAATCGAACTGTGAATTGCATTCTTTTCAGTTGATAATATTTTTTTCTGGCTTTCTTTTTAGTTCATATTTTTGTCCAAATAAGGCTAATATAAGTACTAAGCTTATGGTATAAAAGCATGACAACTGATAAACATATACCTACCGAAATATTTCTAAGTACGTACATATTACGAGTATACTTAAGAGACACTAAAACTCTGAAACAAAAATTTGCCGATATTACAAATATTTGTTCTGATCCGAGATTTGATTTGCATGGCAGTCGAATACACTTACCACTGTGCTATCGAGGTAGTCAATTATTAAACCCAACTCCCTCAAATATATCTTCAGAGTAATGTTAGATGTAGGTTCGTAAGACTTAAAAAAGATTGTCTTACTGGTACTCCTGAGACATTAACGAATTCGAGGTCAGCGTATAATTTCTGGTCTCGGTTATTGCTGTTAATCCTGATGTAGTCAAGGAGTCACAGCAATGGAAGTACAGGTTGGGGTTAGTTCCAACACAAATGAATATCTTCGTGACATACTTTTACTTTTGACTCCTGTTTCATACCGTTTGACGATGGTCATTTATAGCAAAAACTTAAGAATAAATTTTCCTAAGTAAATACATGACTCTCGAGATAATTTCATAACCTTGATTAGTTTTTGTAACTCAACATAGATGTTTAGGAATTTAGCTACCAGCGGATGCCCTGCGGTTTCACCCGGGCACTGCACGATCCTGTAAGAATTCGGGGAAAAAACGTAGAGCCTATATTACTCCTTATAATAAGATCAACTATCTGCTAAAGGATGTCGCCATCGAAATCCCGTAAAGATCGATCCCGCCGTTTTAGAAATTAATCGGAGCAAATAGACAGGCATACAGAAAAAAGCTATGTGAGTACCTACCGTATTTACTTTCATAGTATTTATTGAAAAACTGTTTACTACAAACAGATACTTCCATTTTATTTATGTGCGTAGATGATTACGTCGTGCTAGAATATAATGTTAAGTACGTAATTTGTATAAAATGTAGTTACCATGTTGAAGTCGCTAAATTGCAAATATTTTACGATATTGCTGATTGCATAAACAGAACTTGATAATGTTCTGCAATTTACTTTGCGATAATGAGATATGAAATGTCAAAGTGTTTCAAGTATACTACTGTATGTACTTAGCTAGTGACATATATAACTTAGATATCATTGCCAACGTTCATGGCTTGCGGCGTCATTGCGCTCAGACATGACGACGTCACTTAACTTAGGGTTAAGCCACTCACCTGGTTTATATAATCGCTAGCAATTTATTACATTTATTACACACAGAATGAAATTGTAAACGTCATCATGCTCATTTCATACAAAATAAATAAAACATGAATGTAGTGTTATTTTTCTTTTTAATAATGTAAGTAGGTGCTTTTGTGGTTTGCTATTTAAAAGGTAACCAATAGGATACCGTAGGTATATATTATCCTACTAATATTATAGACGCGATTGTTTGTAAGTATGGATGGTTGTTTATATTTTATGATATGTTTTCTTTCAATTTCCATTCCTTATAGCTACCTACAACGCAACACTTCACGCGAAATATTATTACTTACTCAGATTGACGTTTGAAACGCGTTGCAGTGCTCGTGCACTTCTACTCTTTCCTTTCCAATACATGAACACGTCCTTTTAATTCTAACCCTTTTAAAGTGTAATATCTTTAAAGAAAACTGAAGATATTTAAAGTTCTAATATTGTTTATATGTGTCAAGGGGCAACCGTTTAGTTATATGACGTTTTCTACTTTATTGCATTATAAATGTTCTAACAAAATTTTGAGAGTCCAAATCAAACTTCGAGACAGTATCACTAAAAATTTGCTAATTCTTTCCTTCAAAAGTACTATTTGATACCTATCAGGAGGCCAAGTCTATTAATTCAATGGCGTCAGAAATGAATAGAAATCGTCGCTCAATAGAAAGCCACCGGTACAATTTTGACGGTTTATCGTAGTCTACTTTATCAATCCTACTCCAATAGACCTATATCAGTCGGCCGATAGAATTCTACTAATATGTACCGCGCCAGTGGCAGCTAATCAGCAATTTCAATCGTGTCGAAATAGAAGCGAAATCGTTTGCTATAGCGCTTATTATAATTATGTTACAAATTAACTGTTATTTTTGAATACATTTGAAATATGTCATTCTCTTTTTTCTCAACACAAATTTATGAAATTTATGTAGGTAGTAGTCTTCTATTACAATCGTACTCCAATATACTTTTATCGATCGGCCGATAGAATTCTACTAACACGTACCGCGCCAGCGCTATTTAGTGGCTTTTTTGATAGTCCACTAACATTTTGACAGCTAAAAACAGCGATTCTGGTTCTATTCTACGGCTTGTCAATAGTAGACTAGGCCCCCAGGTAAAGCGGCGCCCATTGCACGCTGATATAAAAATCAATTAATTGTAATAAAACCCTCGCCACGTCGTCGTCCTCTCTTCTTAATGTACAACTACAAACATCAATATTCACCGATCATTTGCGTTTTTAATTACTGTTGATATTTTCACATCGTTAACGTATTTTGAAATAAGGCGATTATAAAACAAATAAGCTAGACAGGTGACTCGAGTAGGTAATGAATATGAGTTAAACTGTAATATAAATTAATAAGTTATTCGGCGTCTCCTGAACACCCGCAGCGAAGCTCGCGCTCGGACCTGTATACCCTTACATTGGTAATTATTACTGATACACCTTGGGCTCTATAACAGTATTTGCCCCCAGACTCACTCGTTAAAGATTACAACTTATATTACAACCAGCACCATTAATATTTCAATCACGTTTGATCTATCTACATTTTATTGGTATTTCGTAATGCATCTAATTAAACACGTCATAATTATGTGTAGAAGATGTAGAAAGGTTATAACTGAGTATATGTATAAAAATATATATATGAGTATAAAAAATAGGGTAGGTAAAGAAAAAATAGGGTACAAAAGTGGGGTCACTTTTGTACCCTATTTTTTCTTTTCGTACTTCTATACACTTTAATGAAATTGATATGTTTGTTTGTAACTCCAATTTAACAGCTTTTATCTATTTGTAGGTACGAAATCGAAATCGAAATTTTACGCTGCTTGCCGGTCTTTTGTTTCAGCTAGTCATTAAAAAAAACTAGACCGATTTTAACGGAACTTTCCCTGGCAGATAGCTGATGTTATAAGAACTAACTTAGTCCGAGACTACCAGGACTTTAATTATTCGTGCATATAGTTAGCATATAAGACCTTTTAGCCTTTTTAGTTACCAACTCACTAAAAAGGGCCACGGGTTCAAAATTTCTTCCAAATTTAACATCTAAAATAGACACATTTTAATTTATTAAAGTTATTCGGCCCTTTAGACCCAACCCAGTTCCGTGCTTCGGAAGTTAAGCAGTTGGTCCCGGTTGCCAATAAAATGGCAGTCGTTAAGCCAAGTTGAAGACCGGGCGGCTTAAAAATTGTCAACAACATGACGCCGCAGCCTGCGCCTGTCCATTTCAATACGGCAAAGGGCTCAACACCTGTTACGTGGGACAAAAATGCATACGGTGAAATGTGGGCGTTTAGTGTGCTTCTGCCCTTCTTCTCTTCGGGGATAAAGGCGTGACAATATGTACCTATGTATGTATAAGAAGTAACTTGGGCTATATTTTGTCACCGTATTCCCACGAGAACGGGAACTATGCAGGTGAGTCAACGGGGTGTCCGCTAGTTACTAAATTATATTTTAATTTATTAATATAATATATATATAAATAATATTTTAATTTATTAAAGTTATTCGGCCCTTTAGACCCAACCCAGGTCCGTGCTTCGGAAGTTAAGCAGTTGGTCCCGGTTGCCAATAAAATGGCAGTCGTTAAACCAAGTTGAAGGCCGGGCGGCTTAAAAATTTTCAACAGCATGACGCCGCAGCCTGCGCCTGTCCATTTCAATACGGCAAAGGGCTCAACACCTGTTACGTGGGACAAAAATGCATACGGTCAAATGTGGGCGTTTAGTGTGCTTCTGCCCTTCTTCTCTTCGGGGATAAAGGCGTGACAATATGTACCTATGTATGTATAAGAAGTAACTTGGGCTATATTTTGTCACCGTATTCCCACGAGAACGGGAACTATGCAGATGAATCAACGGGGTGTCCGCTAGTTACAAAAAAAAATGTTACTTTCTAAATAGGTATGTACCAATATAGCCTGTGCTTGGTTGAACACCAAAATCCTAAGGCTACGGCACTACGGTGATTACTTTTAATTGCCCCCGTATAGCTCTTCGCCACCTTACTATAAAAAAAGTTGGCACGTGTTAATATGTAATTGTAAAATTGTATTTTCTTTGTACGATTATAAATTGACAATGAAATATAAGTAATCATAATTTTATGGCAAAAATCCTATTAATGAGAAAGTTCATAACAGCTTCTCGATGTGGCGTTAATTGTCACTCCGCATAAACTACCTACTTGAATATGGACCTATAACCACTTTAATGTTGTAGGCAGCCTCATACGCTTCTTAAACTTCCAAGATTTTACAATCAGAGAAGTAAGTATGTTCATATAATCGGTCATGTTCAATAGGTATCCTGTGATTACATTATTATAAGCGCTCGTGGCCCCGCGGTCTCAGTGTTCTGTAAACGATCACTGAGTTACGCAACTTTCACTATGGCTGGTCCTCGGATGGGTGACCACTTTGTGGCATTAACATTTGCGAGCGTTTCCGTGCTTCGGAAGGCACGTTAAGCCGTTGGTCCCGCTTGCCAGTAAAATGGCAGTCGTTAAGCCTGGTTGAATGCCTTATATATATCTATATAAGGCGGCTTAAAAAATTTCAACAGCAGGTAGCCACAACCTGCGTCTGTCTATTTCAACACGGCAATGGGCTCACCACCTATTACGTGGGACAGGAATCCACACGGTGAAAATCGGGCATATAATATGCCTCTGCCACCCCTATTTATTTATTTACATTATTATATCAGTTGAATAACAGCCATATTACCTACAATGAAGAAATATAGTTAATGATATTCTTTATGGAAACGTTAGCAGGGAACATTGCGAAACATTTTTATGTCATAATAAGAGCAATTGGAATAAATAAGTTCATGTAGCCGAGACGCCGGAAGCGGTCGCCGTACCCAGTGAGTTTCATGCCGGGCAACATATTTGCACTCAGTTCATTTCTCTCGAACGATCGAATTATACGCAGTAAAACCGTTTCTTACAATGAAATCGTTTATTTGGAATCAGATCAGGTTAAACTTATCGCAATCGTTCTTAATACATTATTGTGACTTTAATATGGAATATGGATATGAAATAAAATTTGCAGGGGTAGAGTATTTGGATTTACTTTTATTATAAAATTGTATTGTTTGGATAAATAAAAAAGGGTTTTATTGTAACCTTCTTAAAATAATCTAAGCAACTGTAATTCCTTACTTTTCCATAACCACCAGTTAAGCTAAATTGCTGGTATCAGGAATAGGTAAGATAACTGACTGAAAAACTAACCTGTACAAAATAAACCCTGTACTTTACGGTTTCTCTTAATAGTTTTATGGAATAAAATTTTATTTACAAAATCTTCTTTTAATAGGCTCGTTATGACTGATAGATCATTATCGTCGCGTGAGCGCTTTAGGTTTGGAGCCTGAATACCTACTGCTTTTTAGCTATTAAGAATCCACTTCTTTTCATGTTTAGCGTCCCCAATGTAACATATCCAATAAAGCTAATCTTCTTAGACGCGTTTGGAACACCCTATACTAAAGCAGCTTGCCAACTTAACAGCAGCAGCTTGCTTAACAGCAGGTTGCCACATCCTGCGCCTGTCCATTTTCAACACGGCAATGAGCTCACCACCTGTTACGTGGGACATAAGTGCGGTGAAATGTGGGCGTATAGTATGCCTCTGCCTAACCCTTTGGGGATAAAGGCGTGACAATATGTCATAGTATAGCAGTCCGAAAAAAATCGACACAGTGAACTCATTCTCAAATCCAAACGTACGCGGAAGCTAGGATAGAACCTATAGAACCTTATTGCATATTACCTACTTGTTGCATGATAGGTAATTGTGGAACTAAATGTTAACAATTGATTTAGTTGTTGTTTGTATATTTAGTTTGAGCGGAGAGTTGATATGTTTACGACTCAGTATGTTGTCATCTTCACCACTCTAGGCCGAACGCTTCTAATAAACCTCACACTTTATGAGCCACCCGGGGAAATTGTCTTGAAACCTAATAGGTAAATCACTCTCCTGTGGTAATTATCAACTATAGAATGTGTTTCTAAACTGTATGTAAACATTGATGGTCTAGTTATACTTACGGCGTAAACGAAGGTAGATACTTATGCCTATATTGTAAGTATATTTGTTCGGTATAGCGTTAACACACGTTCAGATTTGGTCTGCCGGACCTCGACAGATCTGATCCGCCGAGTCCGCCGACCAAATCTGTTGTCGCAACAGACGACCGGATCAGACCGCACCGGACGACCAGACGACCAGACAGGGTGTTCAGATTAGGGGCTTTTTCCCTATTCTAGGGTAAATTTTTTTTTAAGGAACTTTTGTGGAAATGAATAGTTTCTAATAAAGTATATTATTTTATATGCATTTAGTGAAAAGCTGCAAATTTAAAATTACACACACACTCATTTCAATTTTACTTATCTATGTATATAACTGGTATGCATAGTATTCCTCTACATAGAGTAAATAAACACTACGTTATGTATTAACGTAGCTCTTTTTTCTTTCTGGCAAAAAATGTATGAAAAAGTAATTTTTGGGGAAAGGTAAAATCGGTACTGTATCGGTAAGATGGCAACATTGGGAAAAAAATTATGAAAAGTGTCTTTAAATTAAATCTGGGGAAATTTACGACAAAGTAGCTAGAACGACAACATTGATCATATCCGATGCGGATCGCGGCGTACTCAATTAATAATAATTATGTCCGCCGGACAGCTGTACACACGGTAAGATTTGGTCGGGTGGCAAATCAAATCCGCGGTCTGGCCGGATCAAATCCGGTCGTGTGTTAGGGCTTTATTCGTCAGCAATGGAATGTCGTTTAAAGTTGAAGGGCAAGTTGTACAAGGCATTGTATGCAAATTATTATGTCGGGCGCCACCGTCAGAAATTGCTCCCATTTGCCAGAGTGATGTTCGTTATGTGATCATTTGACACCGTGCCATTGATAAGGTTTACTTTACTAATCCTACTACGTATGTAACTAAAGATTTTTGAGACTATAATGCGTATGAACGTGAACGTGCCTCGCGGGGGTCGACCACAGGTACATAATATTTCTCACTTCAGTTGGTAGTCTTATTTGTTTTCTGCCTCCATCGTCTCACTTCATTTCAATCGGAGGTCGTTTTTTAATATTACTTTTATATTTTTTACATTCCGAGTTGACATTTATCGTGACTCCCCAGGTGACGGCTACGCGACGCGCCTCTCTAGTTAAATGACGATTTACCAGTTTCTCATTCGACTCCCGATGTCAGTCTCTTTACGAGCGAGTATTTTATTTGAAGATATTTTACTGCCACCGATGTATGATGAACGTTTACTTACGTGAGTTATTTTAATGTTCTTTATGATTTTGTGAACTTGAGATGCTACGACCAATAAAAGATGAAATTGATTAAGGTATAAAGTTTAAACATTATTGGAACCATTGTTTGATTGTTTTACGGTACGATAGACATTATTTCTTTAAAGTAGACAAGAATAACATAAGATACCGGTAGATATATGGCTGGGTAATAAAATATGAACATAATAAGCAAACACTGACTGAAAGACTGTGTGAAGTCTGTAATGGATACGTAATATTAATACTTTAGGTACAAATGTTGACAATAGTGTCTGCAAACAAATTGTTTCCGTATTTTAAAGTCTCGGTAGCAACGGGTTAGTAAATTATCTAATTCTGCGTACAATATTGTCTAGTCATCTGTCATAGATGAAACTGAACATAACATTATATTTTTGTCAATGTATCTAAATTAACTTTTCGACTAAAAGATTTCCATTACATATGCAAGATGTAACGAGACAAGAAATTTGACTATTTGACGAGAGATATCATCTAATGCTTCAAAAAAATATATATTAAAGGTTAACTTAAATATAAACAAATACAGTCTCTAATTAAGTCTTCGCTGCATGTCATCGGGCGCTACTATAGGTATCTACAGTCGCATACCAAACCGTTAAACCCTGCATTCTTGTGGCTTTTAAAAAATTTATAGACACAATTTAGGTGACCAAATTGGTATTAATTACATTTGAATGTATACTTATCCATAGGTTATTTTGACACCCTACTCTTAGAGCTTACAAATATTTCATATATTATGTAATAGCATACACGGTGTATCTACTAATAGTAATTACATAAGTATTATAAATATGTGTCATCCTTGTGGTTGTGGAGATGCCTACATTTATCTTACAGAGTTTATAGTTTTTTGTATGAGACTATCATTATTCACGCGCATTCGAGCCCATCTCGATTAAATCTGTTGACATTTTAGGTACGTGTATATTATATAGGTATATTATAGGACACGTGCTGTTAGTTTAAATAATTTATTATTATTTTACCGGAGTGTTTAGTAGTCATTAGAGCTCTACTGTATTTACGTTTTAATTCAATACATTATTTAAGTAATTACTTAATTAATACTTTATTATTTTCTTCATTACTAGCTAAATAAATTTTTACAATTATTTCATTCTAAAGATATTTATAGTGATTATCTACCTATTTGTAAAGAAGTGTGCGTTTTAATTGATGTAATAAATTGTGAAAGCGGTTGTTGTATTTAATCCATTGATTTGTTGAATTATCAATGTTTATAACAATTTTATCCCGATAATAGTTAACTGACCAATTACTTTAATAGATCGAAACACCCGTTTGCTGATCGTCAGCGCATACACGTTATCGCAAATAAGGGGGCCCAATATCTCTGTGGCCCAAGTAACTTCACCTGCCAACGGGCGGATGAAGCAACACAGGCGCCCTTACAGGGTAGCTTTTACACCCTTACTCTGATCAGATGGCAGTCGCCCCCAATTATATCGAAAATCAAAATCCAACTGCAACTGCTCAGTAGCTAAGTTAAAGTGGACCCCAGGATCTATAGGGAATAACTATATATAACCACCGGTAATGCCTGGAGAAGTCCTGACTGCGCTTCGCCGCATGAAGAATCGGAAAGCTGTCGGACTCGATGGAGTCCCCATCGAAGCCTGGTAGGCGATGGGTCCTCGCGGTGTGGGCATCTTAGTAAACCTTTTTAACCGCATACTCCTCAGCGGGCAGATCCCAAACCAATGGAGACTGAGTATTATTACTCCAGTCTTCAAAGGTAAGGGGTCAGTGCAGGAGTGCGGGAGCTACCGCGGTATAAAGGTGATGTCCCACACCATGAAGATCTTCGAGAGGATTATAGACTCTCGGATCCGGCAGGAGTGTACTCTCTCGGAGTGTCAATATGGGTTTCGCCCTGGTCATGGGACCACGGACCCTGTTTTTGCCCTGAGGGTTGTCGCAGAGAAATACAGGTCGAAGAACACGCCTCTGCACTGTTTGTTTCTAGACATGCAGAAGGCCTTCGACTGTGTTCCTCGTGCGATGATCTGGTGGGCACTGCGGTCCAAAGGGGTTCCAGAGGTCTATATTGACACAATCCGGGACATGTACTGTGACTCCGATTCAATGGTTCGGACTGCTGTTGGCGACACGAAACCCTTCCCCATCACCGTCGGGGTACATCAGGGTTCTGCCCTTAGTCTGCTTCTGTTCAGTGTTATATTAGACGAATTGTCGGACAGCATCAGAAACCCGCATTAGCAGCCTCCATGGTTGCTCATGTATGCTGACGATATTGCGCTGGCAGACGCGGACAGGGGCAGATTGGTGCGACGTGTAAAGGCGTGGAAGGAGACGCTTGAGAACGGCGGTCTGAAACTAAATGTCGCGAAGACCGAGTACTTGGCACTAAACTCGACAGATCCCACATTCGTCCGCATAGGCGGTGATTTGGTCGAGGGCACGGACCAGGTTAAATACCTGGGATCTGTTTTTCACACGTCTAGTGACATCGATTGCGATGTCAAGTCACGCATCGCTGCCGCGTGGGCCAAATGGCGGGAGATGACCGGTGTCATTTGTGATCCTAAAATGCCGATCCGGTTGAAAGGACAGGTCTACAAAACCATTATTAGACCTGTCCTTTTACATGGCACAAGCAGGAGCTGCGTGTCACGGAAATGAAGATGCTGCGGTGAATGTGTGGAGTTACGCGGATGGACCGCGTGAGGAACTCTCGCATCCGCGGCAGCCTTCACGTCCGTGACATTGCAGACAAGTTGCAAGAGTGTCGCCTTCGTTGGTATGGTCACGTCTTGCGGCAACCAGGCTACGTAGGTAACAAATGTCTGGCCATGTCAGCCCCGCCGGGTCCCGGTAATAGGGGAAGACCCAAGAAGTGCTGGCTTGACGTCGTAAGGGATGACATGCGTGCCAATGGTCTCCACTACAGGGGATGCCGACGACCGTGCGAAGTGGAGGAGAAAATGTAGGAAAGCGGACCCCGGGCGTCGCGAGACGCAAATGGGACAGACGCTCGGATGATGATGATGATGTATGCAAGAAAAGACGGAGATGCCACATCGGGAAGTAGAGCTCACTTCGATGCTCTGGATCCCGATGTCATTGAAGTCATTAGTATGAAAGAAATTGAACAAGCGATAAGAAGTATGAAATGTGGTAAGGCTGCGGGAAAAGACAGAGTTACTGCTGAGATGATCAAGTACGGTGAGTTGCGCGTCTGGGACACACTATGTCTGTTATGCAACTTGTGCTGGCGGACGGGTGAGGTCCCAGATGACTGGTGAATAGCAGTTGTAGTACCTATTTACAAAGGGAAAGGCTCGCGCCTAAACTGCTCCAGCACAGGGCGATCAGCTGGGTCAGCTTAGCTAGTAAAGTGTATGCAAAGGTTATAACGGCAAGAATGCAAGAAAAGTCTGAAAGGTATTTATGGGAGGCTCAATGCGGATTCCGGCGTGGAAGAGGTTGCATGGATCAAGTGTTTTCTCTCCGCATGATCGCGGAGAAGTTTCTGGCTATTAGCCAGAAGGTTTTCTGCGCTTTTGTGGACCTGGAGAAAGCATTTGATAACGTTGTGAGAGAAACTTTGTGGGATTTGCTGCCCGGATATGGTGTGGACGGCTCGCTACTGCGGGCAATACGGTCGCTTTATAGAGACTGTAAGGCTTGCGTGCGAGTAGGGGGGGATGTATCACCTCTTTTTGATGTCTGTACAGGCGTCAAACAGGGTTGTGTCATGTCCGCCTGGCTGTTCATAGTGTATCTGGACAGTTGCCTGCAGAAGTTGAAAGATTGTGATATGGGTGTGAATTTGGGTGACTTTAAAGTAAACTGTCTGCTGCACGCTGATGATGCAGTGCTCATGGCCTCATCAAAAGCCGACCTTCAGGCATTAGTCACTAATATAAAAGAGGACTGTGAAAGTAAGGGTCTTCGCTTGAATGCAAGTAAAACTAAGGTTTTAGTATTTGAAAGAGATGACGTAAGAACCAAATGCGAGATTAGGGTAAACTAGGAACGACTAGAGCAAGTGAATTAAATTGTTTATTTAGGGAGTATGTTTAGCGCGGATGGAAGATGTGATTTGGACGTAGAACGGCGAGTAGCTGCCGGAAACAAGGTTAACGGTGCTTTGTCCCAGTTAGTAAAGCGACACAGCATCGTAAAAGAAGCACGACTGGGGATTCATAACGCAGTGCTAGTGCCAACTTTGCTTTACGGTAGCGAAACCTGGGTATGTCAGCAGATGCATGAAAGTAAATTGAATGCTGTGGAGATGCGATCACTTCGAAAATTGTGCGGCGTTACTTTGGCCGACCGAATACGTAACGAAGTGATACGCAATATGGCAGGTTTAAATGAAAGTGTCAGCGTTAAGCTGGAAAAGGGCGTGCTCCGTTGGTTTGGACACGTCCAACGAATGAGTGAAGAACGATTGACGAAGAATATATATTGTGCGAAAGTAGAGGTTAGAAGAAGTCAGGGTAAGCCGAGACTTACATATGAAGACCACGTGAGCAGATTGCTCAAAAATGGAAAGGTCAAAAGTACTCGGATACCCAGACGTGCGTGTAGGAAGCAATTGATGAATCTTGAAGAAGCAAAAGAAGTAGGCATGGATCGCGAAGCCTGGCGATCTGTCCTCTCTGACTACCCCGTCAGGGATACAGCGTGAAGATAGTTAGTTAGTTAGTTAGGTAGACAGGTTATCAACCTATCGTATTTTAAAAGTGATGGCACAAAACTTATTTAGACATAACGTAGGCTGTTGGTATAACGAGAGTTTGGTGAAGTACTTACAAATGGGCCAATTTGTCGGCGTTGCCGGTGCGGAGGTGAAAATCCGACGTAATCCGCGGGCTGGCGGGCTAATCGAAATATCGACGCAGCCGGTTATTGACGACTTATATACCTACCTATTCTATAGGGTTAACCTAGATCTGATTACTCATTTCCCCTGCCTTATGTTGACATTCAACAATACCTACTGATTATAGCTTTTATTTTCGTACATATGTAAGTATACCCTACATATCTAAGTAGGGTTATTTTTTTAGAGGTTATTATTAAATATAACTATAGTTATTATATACTCAGACGTGCGTGTATGAAGCGATTGATGAATCTCGAAGAAGCGAAAGAAGTATGCATGGATCGCGAAGCCTGGCGATCTGTCCTCTCTGACTACCCCGTCAGGGATACAGCGTGAAGATAGTTAAGTTAAGTTATTAAGTATAACTACTTAAGCTAACTTTTTTATTTAGGTAATTTTATTAATACGAAAATAAGACATCTTGGTTCAGACATGCTCTACCCAATCAGCTACGGAATCATACCGAAACAGGGTAAACTGAAAAAAAAAAAGGTTTTTTAAAGTTGTACTTCTTTTGGGTGCGTTAGTGTAAAATGATGAGAGTCAATTTTTACGATGCGCGCGCAGACTGTCACGAAATACCGATACCATGAAGTTAGTTGATAATTGTTTTCCATGACAACTTATTAACACCCTAGACCTAGCTGATAGTGTTTCCATGACTACTTATAAGTACATTCAAAGTAGATTGCGTTCTTTTGATTTTTTTTTTCTAAAAATTTATCATTTCTGTTACATACAAAGAGTTGTGGTATAGGTATGTGATGAAATCTTATTAGACTAAAGAAGTATAACTTCTAACGCGTGTACATTAGTACATACCTACACATTTTTTTTATATAACCAGAGCCATCCTTCTTGGTTCTTAGCAACTTACAACTTAGCAACTTACATATTAATGGTGTTACAATTATTTTTATACATTGATGCGATGCACTCCACTCATTATTAAACATATCTATTATGGATAAGCGCTCGTGGCCTCGCGGTCTGTGTTCTGTAAACGATCACTGAGTTACGCAACTTTCACTATGGCTGATCCTCGGATGGGTGACCACTTTGTGGCATTTACATTTGCGAGCGTTTCCGTGCTTCGGAAGGCACGTTAAACCGTTGGTCCCGGTTGCCAGTAAAATGGCAGTCGTTAAGCCTGGTTGAAGGCCTTATGGGCGGCTTGAAAATTTCAACAGCAGGTAGCCACAACCTGCGTCTGTCTACACGGCAATAGGCTCACCACCTATTACGTGGGACAGGAATCCACACGGTGAAAAGTGGGCATATAATATGCCTCTGCCACCCCTTCGGGGAGAAGGTGTGATGGATATTTATTTATTTATTTATTATCTCTTAAGTTAAGTCTTAAGTACTGACTAAGTTGGATGGTACATAGATGTAAATATTACGATCTTCGGACGTTGATATAAGTACAAGTGAATTAATATTAATTAAGTTTAGCTTAAAATAAAAAAGGGCCATAAAAATAATTGAATTGAATGGATAAATATAAAACATATTACATAACGAACTATACGAAACTCAATTTAAAATAACTACCAACACGACTCCATTTAATAAAAGATCGGAATCTACACCTAACAATTCAAATTTATAATACAAATTAGTACATGTTGACATACACACGTGTAGCTCGCCCAACAGTTCGTAGCCATCTGTCCCCCACCGTCAGCCATGTTCTACTCCTCCCTATGACCCTCCCAACGCCTCCCACCGCAAAACAACCAGCCGTCACGATTCATGCCAACCTAAATCACATCTTATTTTAATAGCAATAAAGATTGTTATTCTTTCTCTTTGATAAACGGGGGAGCATTGTGGGTGTGCCACATCCCTTTAGTGCGAGACGTGTCGTCGCCTATGTAGGTAGGTACGTGATATGATTCTGTTCTGTTCTATAATTAGGTAATTATAAAACATTTTCGTATCTTCAATTCACCCGGCCATTTTTATGTCAATATTAAACGGAAATCCGTACTTTATATACTTAAGTACATACTCACTAAAAATAGTAAATATATGAAATATCATTCCTCTTCTCTAATAAGCCTACTTATAAAATGAGTAATTATAACCTACATAACAAATATTTTCACAAAATCCAATTATGACTCCACTAGGTTAAATCACCCACACGAATCACATCACAGAAAAATCCATCTAATGGATTGGTATTTATGGCATCGATTGATTACCTATTTATGATTATTTTTTTAATAACTAGGGAATACATTTCAACTTAAAAATGGTTTTAGAATCATACGTCGAGACGTGGTCGTTCAAGAATTACTCGTAAGTTTAGTTTGACTTGGCTAAGGCAAGGTACGCTCCCATAGCAAAAGTCATGTTTAGGTTAGTAGTTTAATCGGAAATATGTTTTGGGTCAGTTATATCGTGGCTTTGACTGACATATTCTGAGAGGCTTCGAATACCTTAGTCCACTTTCATACCCACTCCTCTTCACAATAAATTGCACATCATCATCATCTTTCAAGCTTAGGCTAAATCCCACTAAATGAATTTCTTCCTACAGGAATAAATCGTCCCGCAGTGTCGTATTGAGTTCAGTAGGTAGGTAGGTACCTACTATGTAGTATAGCTACCGCTTGGGTGATAGTGACGTGAGGTGGCTGGTGTCACATGTGAGAACAAAATCCGGTTTTGTTAAACAATGGCTATAAATATAACGTGACCAATGCTTAATTGACACAGGTCGGATGTATCTACATTTTGTGAAGATGAATAGGTAGGTATCCAAGTTAAGTGTATGAGGGCAGTCAACCTTCATATTCATGATATGGCAGATTAATACATAGGTATAAACCTGAATGACAAAATTATAAAACAATAGATAGAAGTATTGATGAATTATAAATAGTTTGCCGGGTTCTTGCACGGAGAGATCAGCTTGCAAGAGAAATTTTTTTTCTTGTTTCTCCCTCCATGCGGGTTTTAAAAAAAACAATAAATGTAGGTACTTTTTCTACTCGCCCATACCATTACCATTACCAGTATGAATGACATTCAGACAAAGGAAAAGGGAGCACCGATACAGTCGCAGGTGCATGTTTGGAACCATAGAGAACAAAAGTCATGACGAGCCTTATGAGAATCTTATCAATCGAGTTCAATGCAGAGAATATCGTCAACACCGAGACAGGGCTGGACAGTCTTGTACTTCTTCTTTCTCCAACCCCCATTCATACGTAAATAAGTAACATATTTGTATAAAACTTAATTTAAATCAATTTTTTATATAAAATTATAATAGGTTTTTAACCAAATAAGTTTTAATTATAAAAGCTTATTAAAATGTCGTAAATTAATAAATTGACAGAGAGTCAAGAACGATTTTTATACTAAATCACAAAACTAGTTGGTTAAAAATACCTACAATTTGGACCAATGTAGGTTGTGACCTAATGATGAAGTGAATTTGTGGCTGATTCAGGGCGGGGGCGATAATTCATTAGGCTCGGAGCAAATTACAGACGTAGTAATGATCACCACCACGCCTTTCCGACATCACGCTATCGCTTTTTGTTATATTAAATAATATATTGTTGGAGATTTTGATGTCAATCAAATTGTCCTTATTTGCGATTTTACCTATAAATTAATTAGCTTTAAAATCGTAGGTTTCTTTGCCTAACCTAACCTAACCTAACTACTTATGACATTTTTTTTAGACTGAAATTATTATCACTATAGCCTGCAACGTAGTCTATAAGTGAAGTAGATTCTTAGCGGTTCAATAGGTAGGTAGAACCCCCGGAACACACATAGAAGTTTTCAAAACTCCTTGCTTTATGGCTTACATTATATTCAGTATTAATACAGGAGGTTTAAGCTACTTTTAATGTCGTGAACAAGTTCCTTTGTGAATTATTCCGGGAAGAGATTCCACTGGAAAATGGGTACAACAAAACTTCACAACGCGGGCGAATTCGCTGGCTTCCTCTAGTAACTATCTATACCTATAGTAATTATATAATTTGAGCCTAATTCGTTGAGCGATTTGAACTGTGCATTGATAGATCAGGGAGCATTGGTTTTTTTTATAGATATACATAAGTAAATGAAATCCAAAACAAAAGTCAAAACGGTACATTTTACGATCTACAAAGTTTACGGTTTAAACCACTGCTATTACTACGCTATCAATTTTGTAGACATTTAACCAAAAATTTAAACTTGAGAAATGTAACTACTTAACGATTACAATAGCATGTTGAAACAAACTAGCACAGATAACACAATGTATAATTATACTAACAGTAAAGAAAAAAATGGTCACGTTAACAACGAAACCTAGCTAACATTCAAAATGAATCGGCGCCTTTACGTCCACAATTAACACGATGCCGCAATAAAAATAACTAGGCAGTGAAATTAATTAATTTACAGAGTTTAATTATCTCATCATGGCAGTAAAAGCCTGGCCAGTTTGCGGCGGTAGGCTTATCGGCTCGTCACATCGAGCCGAGACATAGACCAATTAATTATGTTGGACGTTCCGTTATGAAAAATCACTGGCATTGTTGTTTTGGGATAGATAACGTGATGTTAACTAATTACGTCTAAGTGAATAAGTTTGGGTCGTTAGCTGTACAATACATTAATATTAAACTATGTTTTTCATGCCAGGGCTGATTTTATACTGTGGTAAGAAAATGGCGACTATTTTTCTTAAGTATTGTTAGATACCGTTATATGGACAGAATGAAGCTTAAAGGGTGCTTTGTTTTTCTTAACTCAAATTGTAGAATTAATCGAGAATCATACACAACTCTCCCTGCCATGTTAAAAGTAGTTTTGGATACCTATATGAAAAGCCTATAGTACTTGTATACAAGCTTATTCTTCAAACCAATTCGTAGCAAATTCTTACACAACAACCACACACCATATGGTTTACCGATACAAAACTCAATATTGAGTTAAGCTCACCTGTATACACTAGGTACTAGGTATAGGTGTTTATAATCTATTAAAGATAATATGCTAACTGTGAATATTAAAAAAATATAAAAATTACCTTCTAGAAATTTACTGAGGGAGTGGCATCCACAAAGTTTCAATAAAATCACATTATTAGTATTTGCCATGCGTATTTTCAATTTAATTTTAAATCTAATAAAAGAGAGATGAAGATATTTCAAATTATGTATTATGAATGCAAAAGTTAATAGCATTTATCATACGTATATATTAACCGTTGTATCAATGTTGATGAATAATAATGTGTCTGATTTGCATTAGTCGCAGTTAGATAATTCCGAAAGTCCTAGCCCTACTAATAAAACTAAAATACTTTTTATTTTCCGCAGATCGTGCTTAATTCAATGCACCGGTATCAGCCACGCATTCATCTCGTAAAAGTTCGAGAAGGAGGAGGTCCCATCACCGACTTATCGCGAGAACAGCACCGCACATTTGTCTTCCCAGAAACAGTATTTACTGCAGTTACTGCGTACCAAAACCAACTCATAACCAAACTTAAGATCGACTCCAACCCATTCGCTAAAGGATTTAGAGATTCATCGCGTCTCACAGATTTTGATAGGTAAGTCTAAAAATTTATTGAAATAATTTATACCGCCTCACCTAGGGTTCGGGTGAAGCGGGATAACACCCGAACCCTAGTTGAGGCCGCGGTGGTAGCCAAAGTCTGCCAGGAGCTCTGGGGCATCTTTCCGAGGAGTTACCCGGGGCGTCCGGCAATAGACAGTTAGGCAGGGACCGTGTGGTTTTAGCCGGTTCGAGTCCGGCATGACATCCGAGGGGACTTCCACATGTTAAAAAATAAAACTTGAGAGGTGTCAAGGGACACCCGGATGGAAGGAAGTTCAAAAAGTTTTTTTTTTATAGATAATATAATATGTATAACTAACAACAGATGTAAAAAGATGATGTTAATGTATTAATAAATAATTAATAAAAATATAAAATAAAAAAAGCAAAAAGTGTCGTGACAACTTTTCGTAAGAATTTTAGTGTCGTGACAACTATTCGTAAGAATTTTTTCCGTCTAGCCCCGTTTCACAACGCGCGATAAGGAACTTCGTTCCAAAAGGGGGTGATCAACTTGATTAGACATAAGAACTGAATGTTTGCTGACGAAACCCTATATGATTTATCTTTTACATAAGTACGTCATGAAATTTGAAATAAGACAGTACACAATTGTGTAGCCCTTTTAAGATTTTCTTCTTAACAAAGAAGAAAATCTTTAAAATATAAAATATCTTTAGTACCTACCTACCTGCTTAATATTAGGGTGACCATTGCATTTGTTTTAGTCTATCTTCAGTTTAGTATGTTCAGTATTTAAAAAAAAAAATAAGCGCAAATTATTAAAATGTCTAATAACCTTGCCACCATCGACTGGACTAACCGGTTGATCACCGTTTATTACAGAGATCGCCATATGCCACTATATAATTTATTTACTTTGATTCTTACTATACGTTCCTATATATATAGACAAAACATCTGAAGTTTTGCCATTTACCTACTTATAAGATATTTTATATTACTAAGTTGCATACAAGCACGGCCCAACCTGAGCAAAAGTGGTTACCATAAACAATGGATAATTGCAACACCAGAGGTGTTGCACTGGCGCTGCCAACCCTAATGACATGTTGAAACGGCAATTATTAATATTATAATAACACCTAAGTCTCTTCTTTTTATTTGATTTTTGCATATTTCACCCATAAAAGTCGAGTTTATTTCAAACTTTTTTTGATTCGTGGTATCAATACAAAGGTTAAAATATTGAAGTGCATGATAACTCGATTGCCATACACGTATACACGGTGTTGATCAAATCTTTAAATCGGATAACAATAGGGCCTTCTTCAAATCTGCACACCGATCAGTATTCACCCGATATCGGGCAATCAGCCGGTGCGAGCGTTTTTAATCTTTTATTCATGTTAAACCGATCACGCAAATTGCAGGGCGGCACAGCTAATGCCTTTCAACTGTTGCTAATAACCTGTCAATTTATCAAAATTTGCTTTTCGTACACGCATCGTTCTCGACCAATTTGCCGCAAATAAGTTACACGTGTTAAATGTGTTTTATAACAATTTCTAAATAGTGATAGTCATTTTTGGAAAAGGATTTTCACGCCGCGACACTACAAACACCCATAATGCATATCTGAGTGGACAAGACGTTAAGGTTTTTGATAAGATGAGAAGTGTTTAGAAAGTACTAAATAATACCCCTTTGTTTTTTTTAATACCTCTTGAGGACAGTCGTTATCTTTTCATAGGATTAAAGTAAACCTATGAGAGCATAGTAGATTCGCTTTTTGCGTCATCCACTTTTTGATATCAACAAAAAATGTATCAGAAAATTAATGGAAAGCAGACATTTGCAGGGCAGCTTGTGGCGAGCTGAATCTGCAAGGCTACACATCGCTCCCGATTCCTCAGTTTTGTTGCCCTTCTGCACCTGTTAACATTTAACGGGCTAACGAGAGAGCAATGCGGTACCTCCCGGGAGTGCAACAAATCTCAACTCTGGCTTGCCTTAATTGGCCGGTCAGAGAGAGGCAGCCAGAGCTATAAGCTCGGGGGTGGAAGTGTAATTTTCAAGGCCATTACTGCGGGAAAGCCCGCTCCGGGTCTTACCCGCGATGGTGAAACCGGCGCCGCACCGCTCCACGCCCCTAGCCACTCACATCGGTATTGCCCTCTGTCGCATTACAGGCTTATCATGCCTATGGCGATTATACACCCATCTAGTGAGTTGGGGAGTCACCGCTTACCAGTATTTTGATAATACGATTTTCAAATGGCAGACGCCGCCTAAAATTCTTAAAGGGCATCTGGGTCTTGGACCAGCATTTCCCCATGAAAGCCCGGGTATCTTCATAAGAAAAAAAAGGAAAATACCGGTGCAAAGGAGAAACATAATAATAATAATAATAATCTTTATTAAGAACATTAACATATCAGGTACAAAAATACAAAATTGAAATGAAGACAGCTGCAAAAGTATAAACTGTAACGCAGATGTCAACGCCACACTCCAAATTGCAAGGATTATTGTTCCAGATACTGTTAAAATTTTACACATGTAAAGACCCCACGAGCCTCACCTCATCGAACTTAAAACAAATGTTCTCTCCACCAGTCGTGAGACCAGGCAATCTGGTAAACTCTTCATCATCTCATTCCTGTAAACTCGATTAGTCTTGATCACCTATTCGAATTAATCCTGCATGTGCATACAAGGTGAAAGACATCAGGACTCCGCTATATCAGCTTATAAAATATCTAAAAGTAGTATTACACTTATCAAACATGTTTTTCCAATGTTTATTTGATCAAAGAACTTGCAAGCACTTGAATGACTACATCAAATATATAATAAGTAAATATATTTGATGAAGACATCCAATTTCTATAACCAAATGCACATTGGACAAATAACAATAGTAGATTATGGTACAAGTGTGTAAAGTTGGTGATTACCGCTGAGGCGCTATTGAGCTGTTGTCTAAAGTGAGCCGAAGACGGTAATCAACAATACACACGTGTATCATGCGACGTTTTTCAATACACTTATGAATAATATAATAAATAAAGAAGATATTTTTCCTTGGAGTTTTCAGGTAGTAAACTTTCTATAACGTTAAGGGCTTCACATCTAATATCGGGCGGTGTAGGTACTACATAAATCGTTTTAATTAATATATAACTTTAATTTCAACAGCGAAAACGAATTGTGAAACTTTTTGGTAATGGCGGGAACAATTAATTAGTTTTTTTATGCCCGCGCATTGACCACAGAGTAAAGAATAAGGTTTCTTCTTTTTTTGTTTAAGTTGTTGTTCTATAAAGTTTTAAGCAGAGAGACAACAAAAGTTAGATTTGAGTGAAAGTTTTGTTTATTATACACGTACAAAATAAAATTTTCTGTTTAAATACGAAGTTGCATGAAATTAACAAGCAATAGGTAGGTATATTAATTTTGTTTATTCTATTGAACGCTATCTTTCTTGTATAGATTTTTTTAAAGAATTACGCATCTCAACCATTGCAGTTAAAAAAATTACTATCCCACTAGTGGTTTAATAACAATCAAAAAACCATAGTTTAATAATAGGTATCATTATGTGCCTAATTGCGGTGAGATTAGAGCCACATTATGAGTAAGTAAATAAAATAAAATATAAATAAATATCCATCACGCCTTATCCCCGAAGGGGTGGCAGAGGCATATTATATGCCCACTTTTCACCGTGTGGATTCCTGTCCCACGTAATAGGTGGTGAGCCCATTGATGAGTAAGTGTATTGAAAATATATTTTATAGTGTAATATGACCCTAATGTAGGTTGCATGACGCTATTTCGTTCATGGCTGTTTATAGTAGCTATTAGCAAAATACACGTATCAACTATGTAGTGTACTGATAAAAAATGCATACGGTGAAATGTCGAGGTATACCTATGATAAAGGTGTAAATGCAAAATGGTTTTGTAACTACCACTTTTATTGTAAAACAGAATATGAGTAACAAAAAAAGTTTGCAAGCTTAAATTCAACAACTGAAAAGTTTACTTAACAAGATAAATCTACTAACCATAACAGCGATCGGGTCAAAGGACATTGGTTAAGTCTATTATTCGTAAAATTGGCTAATCATCTCATTCAATCAATCATCATATTAATATTAAATATATTTCACGAAGATTCGTCAATTATAAGATTATAATTGGACATAAAATAATAGTGAAGTACCGTTTTGACCAATATGTATTAAGATTAACGAAGTACTGGTCTGATGACATTGGTCAAGATTGATATTTGACCAATGTCATTTAACCCCAGTTTTTGATATAAAAGTGTAATCACAGCTCAGGGATGGTAAACCATGGACATATATATTTTCTTATTGGAATACTTATAGTAGTCGGGTTTTTTATGACTTTATTTTATGTGCCTATGTATCTTTTCTCTCTCATCATCTTAGTGTAATCCTAGTTGCTTCCAAACCCTACCTGGACTTAAAACTACCACTTTTTGTTGGTTGCTTCCTACAGATTCATCGCTTCATACACGCATGTCTGGGCATCCGAGTACATACTTTAGACTTTTCCGTTTTTGAGCAAATTGCTCAATGCTAGTAATTTTTTTTACTGCAATGCTTGAGATGCGTAATTCTTTAAAAAAATCTGTACAAAAAAGATAGCGTTCAATAGAATAAAAAAATTAATATACCTACCTATTGCTTGTTAATTTCATGCACCTTCGTATTTAAATAGAAAATTTTATTTTGTACGTGTATAATAAACAAAACTTTCACTCAATTTCAAACCTTTTGTTGTCTCTCTGCTTAAAACTTTATAGAACAACAACTTAAACAAAAAAAGAAGAAACCTTATTCTTTACTCTGTGGTCAATGCGCGGGCATAAAAAAACTAATTAATTGTTCCCGCCATTACCAAAAAGTTTCACAATTCGTTTTCGCTGTTGAAATTAAAGTTATATATTAATTAAAACGATTTATGTAGTACCTACACCGCCCGATATTAGATGTGAAGCCCTTAACGTTATAGAAAGTTTACTACCTGAAAACTCCAAGGAAAAATATCTTCTTTATTTATTATATTATTCATAAGTGTATTGAAAAACGTCGCATGATACACGTGTGTATTGTTGATTACCGTCTTCGGCTCACTTTAGACAACAGCTCAATAGCGCCTCAGCGGTAATCACCAACTTTACACACTTGTACCATAATCTACTATTGTTATTTGTCCAATGTGCATTTGGTTATAGAAATTGGATGTCTTCATCAAATATATTTACTTATTATATATTTGATGTAGTCATTCAAGTGCTTGCAAGTTCTTTGATCAAATAAACATTGGAAAACATGTTTGATAAGTGTAACACTACTCTTAGATATTCTATAAGCTGATATAGCGGAGTCCTGATGTCTTTCACCTTGTATGCACATGCAGGATTATTTCGAATATGTGATCAAGACTAATCGAGTTTACAGGAATGAGATGATGAAGAGTTTACCAGATTGCCTGGTCTCACGACTGGTGGAGAGAACATTTGTTTTAAGTTCGATGAGGTGAGGCTCGTGGGGTCTTTACATGTGTAAAATTTTAACAGTATCTGGAACAATAATCCTTGCAATTTGGAGTGTGGCGTTGACATCTGCGTTACAGTTTGCAGCTGTCTTCGTTTCAATTTTGTATTTTTGTACCTGATATGTTAATGTTCTTAATAAAGATTATTATTATTATTATATTTCTTCTTTGCACCGGTATTTTCCTTTTTTTCTTATGAAGATACCCGGGCTTTCATGGGGAAATGCTGGTCCAAGACCCAGAGGCCCTGTAAGAATTTTAGGCGGCATCTGCCATTTGAAAATCGTATTATCAAAATACTGGCAAGCGGTGACTCCCCAACTCACTAGATGGGTGTACAATCGCCATAGGCATGATAAGCCTGTAATGCGACAGAGGGCAATACCGATGTGAGTGGCTAGGGGCGTGGAGCGGTGCGGCGCCGGTTTCACCATCGCGGGTAAGACCCGGAGCGGGCTTTCCCGCAGTAATGGCCTTGAAAATTACACTTCCACCCCCGAGTCCATCCGAGTCCATACTTTAGACTTTTCCGTTTTTGAGCAATTTGCTCACGTGATCTTCATATGTAAATCCCGGCCTACCCTGACTTGTACCCTCTACTTTCGCACAATATATATTCTTCGTAAATCGTTCTTCACTCATTCGTTGGACGTGTCCATAACAACGAAGCACGCCCTTTTCCAGCTAAATGCTGACATTTCATTAATTCTGCCAGTACATAATTTTTAATAATAATAATATTTAGCACGACTGTCGTTTGCCCCCAACCCCGTTTGAAGGTAAACCGCTAGCACGTGAGGCCGCTAGGGCCTCAAAGATATTGATCCACCCTTACATTTAATTTATTTAATTAGTGTTTGAGTTATTGGAACCGATGTTTTGATGTACTTAGTATCCTTCAATCCAAACCAGGCGGAGAAGATCTGGGCAAATGAACGAAGTAGGCGCCGAACTATGCGGTCGGTTCGTTCGGCCGACGTCCGAACAATAAAATAGTAATAATAGTATCGTTCAAAGTCCCAGAAATATCGACTGTCTCGATCATGGAGCAAATAAAGAGGTCTCGATTGTGCAGTGCCAAGTACCTACTATTTGGTAAATAGTGTATGTGCCTACAGCTATAACAAAATATGTTTTTCGTAGTTTTCTTTATTTTTATTAATATTCATAAATATATAGTATGTTTCTCAGTTGCCTAGATACTATATCATCATCATGCTCTTGTCTCGTTTATTGGGGTAGGTGCAATAGTATGTCTTCTTTTTGCATTCATCTTCTTATCATTCACTCCTTTTATATTCATATCACTTCTTTTATATTTATTATAGTTATTTACAGTTTCCTTTTATATTTATTTACAGTCACTGGTGCTACTCTCAGACTCTGATATACTCGTTTCGTGCCTATTTTATTTTTAAGTTGTCTAGATCCTATAGTTGAGAAAAACGACTTGCAAGGTATAAAAAATATAAGCCTAATACACGCACGTCTGAGTATCCGAGTAGTTTTGACTTTTTCGTTTTTGTGCAATCTTCTCACGTGGTCTTCATATGTAGGTAAGTCTCGGCCTACCCTAACTCCTTCTACTCTCCCTCTGCTTTCGCACAATATATATTCTTCGTCAATCGATCCTTACTCATTCGTTGGACGTGTCCTAACCAACGTAGCACGCCCTTTTCCAGCTTAACGCTGACACTTTCATTCAAACCTGCCTTATTGCGTATCACTTCACTTAAAAACCTAACATGCGTCATAAAATTTCTGCGCATCGCAGTTCTCACGTGGTAGGCGTTCCCAGAAGACTGGCAGCATTGCCACGTTGTATGGCAATACTTAGCCCTTGTGCGATAAAGAGACCAGCCTTCCAGCCACGAGTAGTGTCAATTAGACGCTTTACTTTAAAAGTTAGATAAGGTGTGGTCTATGAATCAGAAAGACAGAAAAAAATTAACAAATACAAAAAAGTGTGCCCATTTTAATCGATATGCAATTCTATCAACGTATCTGTACAAGAAAGCTTAAGGTCAATTTAAAAGTGTTTATGTATTCAACTCATTAAGTGTAAGGTGTTAGTTGATGGCAGTGCGAAGTTTGCGAGAATACGCCGCGAGGGACGCCCGACCCAAGCATTCCCATGTACTGACCACTACTTTCGACTCGCTCACGATCGAATGACTTTCCAATTCCTCTCTATAAACTATTCGATTTCAACGATTTAAAACGGTAGATAATTATTGAACTACGTTAAATATCAAGCTAAATTTTAAACGCTATACACTAATTGTTTACGTTTGTCTTTGTCATAATAGTGAAAGTATCTCTTAGTAGTCTTGTTGTTATCCGAACGTATAAATACCGGTTGAGTCAGAATCTGTAAGTTCGAAGTCCGAGGCCTGCTTTCCTACTCGTCTCCCGTCACGTACTCCCGTTCGCACGTCTTCACCATCCCTTATATTGACCTAATAGCATGTAAAAGATTCATGGTTTAACACGGTGGCGTGTTAAGTCACAAATCGTTTGGTCTGCCTCTTACGCTTACCTGGCGGAGGCGGCTTGATGAGACACTCACTCCCTACGTATTCGAGATGTGTTCTAAAAACATATCTTTACCAGGAAATGTGTCTCTTTTGCGACTTGTCCACAATTGCACGCAAGCGGCAGATATGCTTACCTTAACGTCATATTCGATGTCTTCGAGTTCCTGTTTACTGATATCCCAGCTATATCACTTCACGCGTGGACTTGACCATATCATCACCACTACCGCATGGTTGTTAGATCCGTCGAGTTGTAGGCAAAGTACTTAGTCTTACCATTCAGCTTCAGGCTGCCGTACTTAAGTGATGCGAATGCGAGTAATCCTAACTGTACTTAACAGAGATACCACAAAACATTAAGAAATTGTTGGAGCTACTGACGTTGTTGAACGTCAACAACTCCAACTCATTAATCTACAATATCAAAAAAATGTCTGATGTATATTTGTCCTATATTGTAATAGGTAAATATATTTTGGTGATTTAGAATGTAAGTAATAACAACATGTACAGAATAGAATGATATTGATTATGAAAGTTTCGTATTAAGTGTTAACACATCGAGGATACTTGGTTGCGAGTGAAAGGGCGGGCGCGGTGTGGAAACAGCTCACGTCAACGGCGGTCGAGCCGTTGGCGGCGGCGGCACGATAATCACAGGGCTCGCTACTCATTATGCCCTAAACGACAAATTAAAGCATATTTCTATTATCCCTCCATGGGCCAACGGTGTGATGTTCAAGACCGGTTCACCTGCGGCCAACTGGACCAACTTGTCGCGACTTCGTGTATTTCACAACCATTTTGCATTTACTCGCCGCATAAAATATTTACAAGGCTGATTTCATTTTAACTTTTTTACACACGCTAAAAAGGAAGTAAAATGAGTCAGAGTTGTTTTAAAATATTATCGACCACAAATTCTAGATGTAAATTTAAGTATCTATGTTCATATGTAGGTTAGAATGGGTACTTCTACCTCTATGGTACAAACGCTCGCATAAGCTCTTAATTTTTTGTAGAACAGTAGTAGTATGACTGACAGAATTATCGAGCCTATTAATAATTTAATCGTTGTTCGCGTCAGTGCGCAGCTACCGATTTGTATTAATTGATACAGCATCAGTGCGATGATAGTTCTCTAGTAGTGATTGACGGCAGGCTCGAGATGTTATCTCTGCAATTACTGGAGCTAGCTGAACCGCACCCACACTTTTAACTCATATAACATTTCATTACATCAGACTAGGTACACGTTCTGTGGTATGGTGTGAATAAATTCAGTTACCGTATACGTATACTTTTAAGATTTTTTTGGTGTTGTTGGTATAGGTGGTGATGGGCCACACATTTTCCTGCCACAGTTAGCGGCTTATGTGGAATTTTTCTGTCCGTTGACACGTTTGTTGCCACACTGAAAAGAAACAAGCCCTGGCATATTCAGACGGTAATAGAAATACCTAGTTTTCATGTCACCAACTTCGAATGGACGTTGAATCAGATTTACACGTTGATACTTGCGATGAGATGTCAATTGAATCGACAAATTTCTGAATCATACAGTCCATCAGATTTACACTTAAGAAGCACTCTTAAAGCTCTTTAAAACAGGTAATGCCGAGATAACAAATAGGTTACAACAGGGTAAATAATATTGTATACATTTGCTATCACTCTCACTCCGCTCTAAATTCAAATTGAATACAACGAAATAAAGCGATGATTAAATTAGAGGTCTCGGAGATCGGTGTCAGCTAGAGTATAGGTGGCGGTAGCAATGTTCACTACTGTCTGCGGACAGAGTTATTAGCGAATTCTACACCATCGCACTAGACAGCGGTTTATTCAGTTCAACTCATGCACATTTGAATCGATAAAATCTCGATTCCAGTTGCTACTTCACTGTTTTCATATTTTGTGCGCTTGACAGATTTGGGTTCATATTAAAAGTTTGCCTAAGTACTTCCGTTAGCATTATTCTTTACACTAAAACTATAATTTAAGATGCTTTCTAGTCTGATTGCCGAATTCACACTGTTATAAATATAAATATTTAAAACAACGCCTAACGGCGTCCAGCCTTAATGACTTCCTTCGCTGACGTCTGAAATCGTCAGACAATAAGTATGATGAATTGCTATTGTGTGAGAATCGGGCGGAGAAGTTATTTGGCGTGGTGGTCGAGGCGGCTTTTCATCCATTAATTAATAAGATACGCCCCTCACTCAATCAGGACCGATATTTAGCGGGCATGAAGTTATATTTATGTTCGAACGCACCTCTTCGTTAATTGCATGCGATTCACTTACAAGCTAGAAATAACTTTAACGACAACCGCGTGCTGCCCTCCGGCCGGTGCGTGTTTCACAGTTACGTTACCTTAACTATTTTTTAAAGATCTCAATCTATCAATGGTTAGTTACATAAGTAGACAGAGAGATAACGAGAGAGAGAGAGAGAACAAAATAGTACAAGAAACTGTGTACTTTAATATTGGTCATAGTAATGTGAACTATAAAATTTTATTACAGGCAGAAGGTATTTATTTCAGAACATTAGTCCTAACATGCGGAATACCTACAACAAAGGAAATAACATTTCATTTTATCAGATAGGCACATGATTCGTTGGTGGGCAAATATCGATATGCGGTTGGCGGCAAGGTATCGATAAGAATATAGAGAGCACGGACGGCCCTATCGGCGAGCTCTGAGAACCGCCGCCGCCCTGTAATTTGCCGGCCGAGAGTGTTGGCTATTACTGCTGATACCGAGATCATAATAAATACGCCATTAACGCCCCCACAGCACCCGAAACGACATAACCACCCGGTGAAACAGGCCGAACACAAAGCCGCTTAATACTTTCTACACGTGTAATATTTTAAGATTGATATTAGTGCTATAGAATGTGTAACTTTATGATTTAATATTCAAAGTCGATTGGCTATAATTAGAATTGTCTATGTAGGTATACAATTCTAATTACAATTCGTGCGTGTATGAATCGATTGATGAATCTCGAAGAAGCGAAAGAAGTATGCATGGATCGCGAAGCCTGGCGATCTGTCCTCTCTGACTACCCCGTCAGGGATACAGCGTGAAGATAGTTAGTTTTTTTTTTTAGGTATACAATTCTAACTTTTGTACTTAAGATACGCTTTAAACAATAAGTTACTTATTTAAATAAGTAAATTTCTACTAAATTAAAGCGATCAAATTTAATTATTAAATAAATGATACATTGTTATTATTAAATAATAACAAATAGTGCTGCAGCAGAGAACAGAACCAAAAGAAAAGTAACAATGTAGAAGAAAAATATACCATTTGGTGCAAACACAACTATCATTTTCTTCAGCTGGCTGGTCTTCAGGAAATCGTTCGAAGATAGTGGAGATCATCGTCATCCTCTTGCCGTTGTACCAATTTATTTGTAGTCGGCGCAGTATGTCTTCTACTTCCATTCATGCCTGTTATTTGTCATCTGATTACTCACCGCTTTTATTTTCATATTACCCCTTATGCAGTCGATCCATCTTTCCTTTGGCCTTCATACATCGTTCTTTTACTTACATGACTTTTATCCCTTTTTATTATATTCCCATACCAAGACGGTTCCCTCTCATTTTTTCAATCTCTGGTGCCATAGTGGAGATAATTTACCTAAAAGATTTATAAGCTTGTTTTCAGTTACGCATTCAAAATGTCATTTTTATTACTCATTTTGATCAATGGTTTAACTTTCGCTGAAATCTAACTATTGTTTGTATAGTTGAGTAGCCTATACGTATATTAATAGGTGTTAAAGTGACCTTAATTGGTGTATATGATAGAGCACGATGAACTTAATCTTACACTTATACGTCTATATAATAATCGATATTACAAAAAAAATAATTTGTATTTGATGAAATAAGTATACCTACCTAAAACCTTAGACGATTATGGTTTTATAAAATATAGTGACTCTTTTTTATATGCATTTGAAATCTTCAAAAAATATTCATAATGTGTTAGCTTGCGCCAGCACTACCTGTTTTTAAATACCGAGGATAACACGCCGGCGCCCGGGGCATCTGCACCGGTGATAGATTAAATTCGACACGGCATCTCCTGATGTCATGCCAATTTTGAGGCTTACTTCGAGCGTGGCGTGTCGGCATGCTCATTTACCGCTTTCATATCTTAAGGTGTATGGTCCATTAATATAAATATGTCAGATTTATGCACACAACGAAACTCTTATAAACACGGGGAACGAACCAAGTTAACTAGATTTCTATTGAGCAGGCGTGAAAGATGCATTATTACATACATGTAAGTGTCGATAGTTTCGTAGAGATTCAAAAATAGCAGGCTAACTGGAAGCGTGATCGGTGGCGGTCGCGACAACCTCCAAGAACCGATAAAGGGCATCATGTGCTAGCACACATTTAAGTTCGCACTGAGAGTTCTGCGCGCCTCGTTAACGGAGCGAGACTACTCGTAAAATCCCTTCGACGAAACAATCGCCAACTCGTAGCATAGTACTTTTCAATGCGAGTCAGAATAAAACGATTAAAAAAAATACCTTTCACACGTGAGCCATGTTTTATTTAAAGTCCGCTTATTGTACACATCGGAGTTATAACTTATAATGGCACTGTAAATCAAAGCTAAGCGTACAAGTCGTAAACAAATCTGACCATGTCGTATTTCATCGAAGCTGAATTTTACATAACAGCTTCTAGTGTGACGTTAGTAACGTTTTATGGCATTTGAAATCGCCACGTGGCCGCCGGTGGCCGGTGTCGTTCTCCGAACTCGGTTTTATTGACTATGGACCGATGAAACCTAACGAACAGTTCCACTCGCCAAATGTGGAGGTTCGCGGAATTCGCCACGTCCGCGCTCTACACGCGCTGATTCTACCGAAATAGGACTCGCTTAGTTTTAGGATTATTTTCAAAATGCGTAATAAACATGTCATTAAACTCTGCTGAATATCATTTCCAACACAGATTATTAATTCCAATCAAAAGGATTACAATGTTAATTTTATCAACAAAAGTTGAAGATAGGTCGTCTAAAGAATTCATTTTCCTTCTTCACAGAGATCCGATGGAGTTGATGTTGATGGAGCAACAACTACTGCGGTCACCTCTGCGGCTATACGCGGGAGGTACGACCAGTGCAGACGAAGAGGCAGAGAAGCGCGCAGCTTGGGCGCGCACTCCACCTGCGTTACAGTTGCTAGCACTGGGTGGACGTAGCTGGCCGGCGTGGCCGCAACCACTTGCTCTCCCGCCTGACCTTTGGCTGCAGAAACCTCAAGCTCCTCTACGGTACTGCCCATATCCTCCTCCTTCACACCCTGCGCACCATACTCCTTCTTCTACTCACCTGCAGCGTAACGACCACTCACCGTCACCTCGGCATCCCCTTTGAACTGGTCAATAATTCAGTTTGAGCTCGAAGAACTAAAAATCGCTAAAATCGACAATTATTTATAAGTGCTAGTCACTTAAATGCAATTGTCGGCTTTAGCAATTTGAATCATGAATGATTTTTTCACTTACCGAGAATGCTTCGGTATTCAATGTGAAACGGTAGCAGCTCTAGTCGAGATGAAAAAATCAAAGACAATGTATTCGTGCTCGGGTGCGTCTGGTACATACGGTCAGCCTGATTTTGTTTTCTTTATAAAATAATCAACGTGCTGTGAGAAAATGTCACATCCAAAAGCAGGAGTTAGCAAAATGTATTGAATCATAAAATAACCTTAACCGAAAAAGATTTTGTACTGGATGTAATGTTTGATAAAAAGAAAAATAGTGATGCAAGTGTAAAAAAGAATATTAACTTTATCAAAGTAATTTCAAACCAGTACCCTAATCTACGAATGTATGTATCTAAGTAAATATTAAGAGGTGGTTAATAGGTAAGTATTTATAATATATAGAGTAATTAACATAAATTTCAAGGTTCCTACCCGAAAGTATATAATTAAAAGTAACGATAATATTAATTGCAATATAATATAAAACGACAATAGTTACCTGCACAAAATAAAGTATTCCTTTGTAGTAAGCAATTGTGATCCTCCTTCAAAAGAATTTCCAAAACATTGAATTAAGTATAAAAACCAAAGAAAAGTATAAAGATTATATGTATCTATTGGACATTATTTATGAAGAACATTCCATATTAAAATATTTGACTAGAGAACATTGTTTTGGCCAATAAAGGCTATTAACCTATAGCCTATCTACGTAACTACAATATGGATTCTATGTTACAAAAAGAACTTAATTTGTTTAAATTAAGTATATTTCACATATAAATAGATAAAAAATCTGAAATTGTAATCATTGCTAGTAGTTCACTTGTAAGTAATCTATATTAGCGGATATTTTATTTTATTTATGACCAAATGAGCGTTATGTACATAAATTGTTGTTTTATTGAGATTATTCATTCCTGCTGTTTAGATCGGTATTAAACTGACAGTGTCAAAAAAGCGCAAACTTACTGCACCTAATATCTATCTACTATATCGCATCTAAAAGATAGCATCTAGATGACATGAAGATTCGTGTATAAGTACACAAGACTGGGATTTCGAGTATTAAGAACTAACATGCAAATATTCTCCTGACTTATTGACTTTAACGTACAACTATACAGGCTACAAGATAGACGAGGTAGAAACTAGCATCATATAGAGTGTTTAATAATCACATATTACGCTAGTAGTTCACATTGAGCGGGACCGCGTCGGAACAAATTGAGTCAATAATTTTACACGGTGTTTTTGGATCCCCATTTACTACTAAATGTTATAATTGATCTTAAATTGTTGTGAGAATGCTAAACAAGCTTAATGCGATGTTTAGCTTTTCAAATCTCAAGAGATTGTGCTGGTACGATATGCTAATTTTAAACAATTTTATTTTCTAGTATGTGCAACATAACAGTAACGTTATAACAGTAATTTCGTCTTTACTGTGTTATGTTCTATCTAAAAAGAGGATTAGCGGAGATAGATGGTAATAAAATATTCACTTTGAGTACGTTAATAAGCTGGACACAGTTACTCCATTCCTAATTTAGCCCTTTTTTTGAATATTGTACTAAATATGCGTGCGATTTAAACACGATTTTCTTCCTTGCAGAAATTAACATACTTGAAGACGAAAGAATCTTTTGTTGTTAAGTTTAAGGGGCTTTTTCTACCTTACAGTATTCTAAGTTCCTAATATAATCATGGTCTTTTTTAATGATTTTCCAAAATATAAATTTAATTCAATTCAATTAGGAAGGTCTCGGTAATCGCTGCATATATGGTTCACAATTACATGTAAAAAATCATTAATTTAAATGAGCATTAATCCTAAGTGAACTTCCTCAAATTAGTGAATGTTATGTTAAATCACATTTTTTTTTTCAAAGACAAGTGATGTCTACTAAGTGTAATGCACTTTAGTGTATAAGTGTACATTGTTACTATTTAAGATATTTATATTCTACTCGTAGATGTAAGATATAAAATGTATCTACTGTATAGTGGTTGACTAAATTATTTTTGTAGGCTAAGCACTGTAAATAGTGGGTCACTTAGATGTTTATATCAAGTAAGAGGTTTGAAGATGTAGAAAATCAAATCGCCTTATTTGCTCACAGTTTTGTCCTAATATGTGTACACGGCTTGTTTGTAATCTATGTTAACTTAATGTATTAAGCTACTCCTTTTTTGCTATATTTTTATTTAGTTTTCATGATAAGTACGAAAGAAAATTTATACATAGTGAAAATGACAACTTGTTTTAGGTAGGAGTAAAGCTAGGTACAGTAAAATTTAAAAAAAATCATTAATTCTTTTATAAATACCTTTCAGAGCAAGTAAAATGTGGTTTCTTTAAGGGACCACAGGTTCAATTCTTGTCCCGTATGAATTTTATATTATCACTTTAAATTAATGTACAAAATCGGGAAAAAAAATTGAATAATCATAATAAAAAGAGAAATAATGAACTAAACTAGCCAAGTTAACCAATTTAGTAAAGGAAAAAAGTCAATACCTTTCAAACTTAACTTGTAGATAGACAACATAATTAGACATTTCAAAACAAGCCTATCCTTTAAGTAAATTTGAGATTATTCAGATAAAATCTTTGTACTGTTCTTAATTAAAAGAGGGTATGTAGAGAATAACTGTTACATAATAAAAAAAAACATAGGAAAATGTTATGTACCTATCGACTACTATAAAATACAACTAAATTTGTGTTCAAGATGGTGCCGTGCCACCTTTACAAGTATGATAGGTGCTATAAGTTCAGTATGCATTTCAGACACTACACACATACAAATGCTAACAGTAAAAAATAATGTCACTTCTTAGCCATAATTTAATAAAGCTCTTGTTGCATCTTAATGCACCCCATATTTTTTATGTAGATATTTATTGTATGATATACAATCATCTCATCACATGTGTAGTTCAAAATAATTTATAACATGTATATATATATAAGAAACATTACTCTATATTACTCAATGGTACATAATAGGTACAATTGCACATCTCCTAAACTCTTCACTCAATCGACTCAACCTATCACGATCCATTGCTGGACCTCAATCATTTTAGGTGGGCGATTGTCTTTTCGGTATCACGGTAGTTAGACGGGTTAATACAGGGTTTAATTTCATTGTTTATTTTTATTTACCCAAATAGTTCACCCAATACTAGCACCTAGAGAGAATACTTTAATGAATTTGCAGTATCTTTAACTCAATCTATGTTAGATTGAGTGACTATGACTAAAGACAAAGTGGTTTTTACTCACTCCTGTCATCTAGACCCAATTAACTTTTCAATTCATTAGAATTCAGATTCAGACCTACTTATTCTAACACTAACTTCAATGTAAGCTCTTAACTAAACATCTGTAAAATCTCATTTAAAACAATGTAACCTTTATTATTTCAATGTGATTTCCTATGCACTTTAATTTCACATTACATTTGATATGAACAAAATACAATCACATCACTTTCTCCTCCCCTAACGCTGTTATTCGTAAAGTGACTTTAGGGAGAGGGTTGCAAATAATAACGCTGATGGAATTCAAACTGCTTTATTCTTTATAATGTTTCTTTTATTACAACTCTTTTTGGAATCAACGTAGTTACAAACAAATTATATAATTATATTGAATATAGGTGGAGGTACCTGTTTTGAATGATCTTAAATCAAACGTAAAGTCACATACCTACTACAAATTTTACTCCACAATCAACTCTAAAAACGATGGACGAATGGCTCAGGCCAAATGCTGTAAAAGTAATATAAAAAAAAATTATAATTATAATTTTAAATTAAATTAAACTTCACAAACTGCTATTGGTATCTACTAAATATCCAAACATAAGCCCCATGTGGTGGTTTTAGAAGTTGTATTTACAAAGGCAAATTGATACTCTTTCATCGACTACTTAATATATGTAAGTTGCTATTGTATATATAAGGAAAAGCATACCTACGTAATATATTTTCTTTAATATATTATTTGCTATTAAATACAAATATTAGCTGTTGTAATATTAGTACAAACTGTGAGCAGTACGCGGAAGTAGCGACACATATCAGGGTTGAGCCCTAAAAGTGTTAATAAACCGAAACAAAACTTAGTTATTGTTGTTTTATTTTGTCCCTGCAGTCGTAATATAGGTACGGTCAACTGTATTTGTTGAGACAAAGTGAGCAAAAAATATTGCTTGCAGTGATGACATTCACTCATGCAGTCACACACCCTGATAGAATACTTATGTGCATGCTAAATTGATCAAAGCGAAATAATGTCTCGACTTTTGCAAATGACTTTACTCGTACATAGAAATAACCGACGTGAAGGTAATAAATCTTAGAATATCTATTAAGAGAGAGAATGAGAAATCCATCCTTCTCTAAACAGACATATTGTCACACCTTTATCCCCGAAGGGGTAGGCAAGACGCATACTACAACTCCCCTACACTACTAAAGTAGTGGAGGGGAGGAAGAAACCCCACTACACTTTGTCAATCATAGCGACTACCACAGCCAAGGATACCAAAAATCTGATCAAAATCACACTTAATATTATAAACGTTGAAACGATGGATGTTTGTTCAGATTTTATGCATAAAAATTGCTGAATGAATTTGAATGAAACTTCAAAGTAATTAGGTTAAAACATCAGAATTAGACAGAGTACTCTTTATGTCAAAAACAAGTTCCTGTGGGAGATGGCTACGAAAAATACGCACCTCGCGGGTGGAACAACCAGCATTAGCTAGTATTATAAAAAAAATACAAAAAAAAGCTCTTTTTCGTTAGGTTATGAATTTCACACAACGCCATCTAGTTTCTGAGTAAGCAGAACTTGAAATTATGAAAGGTTATTGATAGAATATTTACATTCCTTTCCCTACATTATAAAATACTAGCTGCTTTGAACCCCTGTCACACCCATTTTTAATCCTGTCATTTTTAATTTTACAATAATATATGAAAATTAGACCGATTTGTTGGCCTTTATAATTTCTACTTTGCTCTCCAAGGTATATGCTGTGATGATATATGTATAGCCTTCCTCGATAAATGGGCTTATGTCAAAGAAAAGGCTTTATCAATTCGAAACAGTAGACCCTGAGATTAGCGCATTCTCCTAAACAAACGAACAAACTCTTCAGCTGAATATTTTAGATTAGGAAGGCTTCCCTACGGTTTCGCCCGTGACATACTTATAACTCCCTTCATACCTATTTAATCCCGTTGCCTACAAATTCTACAATAGTGTATAATTTTTTTCCTAATTTGTTGACATTTATGATTGCTGCTCCGCTCTGCAGAGTTGTAGCGTGATGAATATATAGCTTATAGCCGTCTTTGAATAAAATGACTATTCAACACAAAAATATTTTTTTCATATCGAACCAATAGTTCCTAAGATTAGATTCAACCAAACAAACAAACTCTTCAGCTTTATAATATTAGGATACATATTATATATTATACAGGTAGGTACTTAAAAAACCAAATTCCGATACAAATATTTGCAGCTCACAGTAAATATTTGTTCGGAGACGTAATTCAAACTAAAAGTTCTACTATATTTTAGATACCCATAATAAATATTAGATTCATTATAACACCTTTTCAAAACTAGTTATTATGACCCACACATAATAAAAGGCTAAGAAGATTATAGGAGTACTTAACAATAATTGGAAGTGGTCGGAGATTCTGCGGTCACTGTATTGAGTCACGCGAAGATATATTTCATATTTGGTAACTAATACTAGACCGTACCCGTACCCGGTTTCGTGAAAATACGGGGATAAAATTTAACATTACATACATACATATTGTCACGCCTTTATCCCCCAAGGTGTAGGCAGAGGCAAACTATACGCCCACCTTTCACAGTATGCATCTTTTGTCACACGTAACAGGTGGTGTGCCCATTGTCGTGTTGAAATGGACAGGTGCAGGTTTTGGCGACCTGCTAAGGCCTTCAACTGGGCTTAACGACTGCCATGTTACTGGCAACCGGGACCAACGGCTTAACGTGCCTTTCGAAGCACGGAAACGCTCGCAAATGCCTCAAAGTGGGTGACACATCCGAGTATCAGCTATAGTGAAAGTTGCTTAACGCAGTGATCGTTTACAGAACACTACGTCCGCGGGGCCACGAGCGTAAAATCAACAAAATGTAACATTACACTTCTGATTACTTCAGTTATATACAAGTGAAAGTACTATAAAAATCGGTTCAGCCGTTTTAGAGATTAGACGGAACAGACAGATAGAGAACCTATTTTTATATAAATATATAAAAATAGGTTTTCTTTTATGTTATTAACGTATAGAAAGAAAAATGTTTTATTCCAGTTTCATGTTTATTCCAAGTAGCCAGATGACTAGATTCTAGATGGCAGATGGAACAAAACGTCTTAACTTTTCTGATCTGAAGTCTTGTTAAGGGCAAGTTCTTCGTTCTCTGACCATACAAACCCGCGCTTGTACCAGAACCTCCTACGTCAGTCAGCAGGTCCACCGCTTACTGGTGAAGTTGAATTGGACACATGTCGTATATCAGTACTAGTTAACGCCCGCGGCTCCGCACGCGTGGTGAAATTTTCTCGTTCCCGTTTCCCACAGGAACTTTTTCCCGTGATAAAAAGTAGCCTATGTGGTAATTCTGATGTGTAAGCTATATTGGTCTATGCAAATTAAAGTTTTTTTTAAAATTATTATTATTATTAGTGTAAAGTTTTATCAAATCCATTCAGTAGATTATTGCGTGAAAAAGTAACAAACATCCATGCTTAGAAACTTTCGCGTTTATAATATTAATAGGAAGTAGCAGAAATGTCGTAAACAAACCTTTCCAAATCTCTGATTACCCCGTTAGGGATACAGCGTGAAGTTAGTTACTAAGTTATTTGTTCGAAGTAAAATTGTTCACTATTAATTTATACGTACCTCAGCTTTAACAAGCATTTTACAATTTACTTTTTATTAATTGCTAGCATAGACCGTTGGCAAACTCACAAGAACGATAACAAAATAATCGTCATACCTTTATTTTCTGACTTTATTAAGTGTCATTAGACATTATTAAGCGCGTATATCGATGATGATCGGCCTTCCGTCCGTACGGTAATTGCTGTCGATGTAAGCGGCCTACAAATTGAAAGCAGCCGCGGCCTGAGGCAAGTATTGATGGATCTGCTGCCATCCAGAAATTATAGTCGGCCCTTGCGACAGCTTCGCAAATTGTGCGTATAATGCTAGTAAATAATATAGTGTTCACTATAAATTCATATCTAGCTATGATATAAGTATACATCTCAGTGTGTACCTATATGTCACTACACATACAAAAATACTTTTTACGATTCTAAATACCTTTGTATGTATTTGTCACCTTTTGTCCAGTCGATCCATTGGTAGCCATTAAAATGCAAAATGATTGCAAAGTCGGCTCTTCTCACGCCAACCGAGACATAAATTAGCACCGGCGTATTTTGCAGACATCGACTGATTGACTCCTTTCATTACCGCCTCGCATTGTTCGGTGCCTGAGAAAAATTACATATGCTTTTGGAATCACAACACATTTCATAATTATGGACTATTGTGGCGGTGTCGGCGCTAATTCCTCGGGGACGAGCGCTCTCTTCGCCCGGGGAGCGTGCGAGATATATTGTCGTACGTAAAGATCGAGTCAAGTCCTATAATGGTGGGCGCTGATTAGTTTTCAAGGAAAACTTTAGTTCGAAGAAAGGTCTTAAGAATTTAATGTTTTGTCAGAGAAATGCTCTAGTTCATATTGTTAACAGAAACGAGATTTTACCATACTCGTACATAACAAAATAATGACAAAATCTGGAAAGTTGATGGTATATAATTGGCAAGTATTTCCACGATTAGTAGGTACAAGTTCAGCGGAACGTTTGAAAATATTGGCAATAATTGCGCTCATTTGCTGCGAGCCATTATGGCATTGTTGCTGCAGATTTATCAGTGATTTAGCGCGATATAATATAGAGGCTCTGTACCTACGTGCAGACCCTGTGCCCGCTCGTGCCCTGTGCGAGATCGCGATCTACTCATATTGCGTCTGTGGGAACATTTAAATATAAGATCAGCCTAAAGTTTCGATTAAACCCACTGCTTACGGTTAGAACCTTCAATCGTGACTTGTTCGATCTAATCAAATGGGGACAGAAAGACAAGTAAAATATCAGGTGAGACAATTCACGGACCATTACTGTGGTACAGTACCTATCAATCGCGGAATCGATTTAAATGTTTGCGTTTGTCGTTCGAGCTAGCACAACGGTTATCCATGCCAAACGTTTTTCTAAGTCAATGTCGTAACGGTGTCCGTCTGTCGAACGCGTCCGGCATCAGCTGCCAGCTCTAGCGATCCGATAGACAAGTAAATAGAGGTGGACTAATCGTCGCGTCCAGTAAGGGAAACAACAAATTACTCTGTCACGGTATTCCCAACATTGTTTTGTTATTGGTGAAACATATCTGTTCCTTAACAGTGATTGATGAGAAGTGGCACCGGTGTGAATGGTAAAATTTTTTTTTAAACTAGTTTACTTGAAACTAGTAACCAAACCGAAAGTGATGATTTTGCAAAGATTATCGAGTATGGCGCAGTCGGAGCATTGATTGACAGTTTACTTTGCTGTAAAGTAGCATGATTACCGAGGTGTGCTATCGTATGTAGCACATAGCAAGGCGTCGAGAGAATATGTCATTAAGTGCATAGTGATCGACATCCGACAGACTAAAAGCTGACAGCAGAATAGGGTTAGAGGAAATTGGTGGCCGCCAGCTCTTTATAATATGTGTGCAAGTTGTACAATCGATATATTTTGCCTACTCTCTACGTAATTTACATTCTCAGAATAAATGCTTCTCGTACTTTCAACGTTTATGGTGTTATACGGTTCTCATGAGAAATTTATTATTGTTGTTTTTGTATTGCTAACAGTCAAATCAATTTTTGTTGTCAACCTGGTTGGTACACGTGTTGTAGGTAGATTTAATTCTTAAAACCGGCAGTGATGTAACGTCAAAATTAAGGAACAGGTCTTCCAACGACCCTCAGCTTTATTATTTATTTTTTTCATAAAAGTATCAATCATTGAAATCAGGCTATTTTAGTCCACTACTAGACGTTGGCCCTTCCCTCTATTTTCAACACATGGTTCTACACCTCCTATATCTGTACCTTACGTTTACCGATTCATAGTCTAAGAGCTCCTTTGATTTGGCATTTTGGAAGCGATTGCTGTCTGACCTCCCAACCAACCCAAGCTGGGTCGCTGTCTCGGCGATCGATCAGCAGGTACGCTAGCAAGTGAGGTCTCTTGTGCCCCGGAGATAGCGGGTGAAGCTCCTTACTCTCACTGCCATTTATATTATGAACTTTTAAATTATTTCAATATAGTTGGTGGGTACTTGAAAGCTATCTACCAATTTTATCTGTTCTCTTAAATATAAAATATTGCCTGCGTACATACCTAATGTGAAGGTATCTATCTACGTTTATTTCTTGCAGAATGGAACAGTATTCAACAGTCCAGTGAGGTGAAATGGGCCGTGATGGCCACGTTCCCGCCATTATCTTTATTATCGAGCGCTCGCTCAAGTCTGTCAGTCTAAATGTTTTGCATCGCCTTGAGCGCATTCTATTTGCACCTTTGTATTACATTTATTTAGGAATTCACTTAATCGTCTATAAAATTACTTCCTAGTCAAAGAGTTCTATTTCAATCTTTAACCTAATATGCGACGTTCTTAATTCCACGGAACCAAAAGTGTGACGGGCACTTCAGCCTCCAACCCATTAAAATTACAAAGTGTTCTCTTATGACTGTACCTATGTGACTAGCATGCTCACCACCTAAGTGATCTATTACCTGCCTGGTATAAGTTGACTACATGTCATAGGTACATTGTAGGTTCTGTATTTTTTATTAAAACCTGAACATTACTGATTCATTTATCCCCTTTTTCAACTTGCTGCTAATTTACCTTCTTATTTTTTGTAGTTGTTGGATTTTTGGTGTCCATTATTTATCACACGATTGGGGAATAAAACAGTTAAAGGAAGCGGTTTTATAATGTCAGAACAGCTTATATTTATACCTAAATGAGGGTGACATTCACTAGCGACTGGATAAGTAATTAGCCTTTGGTAATGGCGATGCACTAAAATCAATAATCAATCAATAATAAAACATAGGTTCATAGAATAATAGCAATAAGGTCGGCTATGTCCAGCCGTGTAGGCATGCCTACAATATTAATTTAATAAATGTATGCATATAAACCTATTTAATAAAACAAGCTTAATTTAGATGCGCTAAAAAGAATAATTTTCAATTATGTTTTTTTATTAACGATATTTAATTAGTGGTTCTGTGAACCGTAGATTTCGGAGTAAATTGAGGAAAATTATTATTAGTAGAGAGCATGCATGGCTTTCCTGTTGCGCACCCGTGAGGTACCATGTAAATTTTTTTCCAGTGGTTTTAAAATATAAATAAAAAAGCTTGGCTCAGCAGCATACTTCCAGCCTATATCACCCCATACCGTTTTGAGCGCTCTTGCCAATCACTACGGGACCATTTCCCCTCCCCTGCCTTCATATGATTCCCCCTGCCGACATACTCCATATCATACATGTGCACAGTCAGCGGGTTTAAAACAAGAACTTAGTTCCCTTGTTAAAGTTGCAAGACAATCAAATAATTTGACTGCATCTGTGGCGCGCTGGGAGTGAATCCGACTGCTACGCAAGAGGTCGTGGGTTCGATTCCCACCCAGGATAAAACTTAGAGTGATGAGCACGATGGTTTATTCTGTGTCTGGGTGTTAATTATTTATAATATGGTTGTATTTAGAAATATATAAGGATGTTTATCAGTTATCTGGTTACCATAGTACAAGCTCTGCTTCGTTTGGAACCAGATGGCGTTGTGTGAGTTGTCCCAACGATATTTATTTATTTATATAATCATGGTTTTTCGATTGGGTATAATTTACAATGCTTATAGACAGAGAGAGAGACATTACCAATTACGTTAAAAGTTGTGTTTGTTACTTCTTCGCGCTCAAGGGTAATGGACCAATTAAATTAAATTTAGTCTAAAGTCAGTAGTAAAGTAGAGTTACTAGACTAGAGACACCGAAATAGGTTTCAGAATAAACACACATTTTTATCCCGGAAACAAGTTCATGACGGGTAACGGAAATCTTCAACACCGCGTCGCATGATTGCAGGCGTCCTCTGCTTATAGAGAAAAGCTTTGCTTTGTTCATGCCTAGAATCAATTAGTCTAATTAACCTATGGCAGTCCACTGCCTAGAATAGAAATAGAGAGAGATAGATGAGATATTCTTTGACCTGTATTCCCCAATATTAGGATCGTTTGAATGCTTGTTAGGCAATTGCTTGGACCCTGATAGAGTATACTGAAGAATAATTACTATTATATTAAAGTTTCTTCAACAAAAATCTCAAAAAGTATATGATAAAAGTTATCAAATCAGTATCGAATTTATGGTTGTGATTGCGCAGACGCATCTCACGCGATGCGGGTATCGAGCGCGAGGTGATCCTTCGGGTGCGCCCCCCGACTCCGCCCCCTTGTTTATTGCTTATTAGCGGGCATCGCGGCGGCACGTTTGAACTGCCGCTCTTTGTTCTCGCCGACAACGTTCCCCCCTCGTCCCTCCCGTGGAAGACTCGCCCGCGGCCGGTCACGACGCCTGCGCACCTCCGAGTATGCTACGCGAATCATAAATTGTTGCTATTTGACGTATCCAGTATTGGTGATATCGATCTTTGTTCAATGATATCATTCACGTAGGAAGGAAGTGCAATAACATTATAAATTACCTATATAATAATAATGCTCTTACAAAAGGGAGCATTAGCTAGAGATGCATACTCGTATCCTTTCCAATTACGTAATGCATTCAGGCGTTTGAGTACTTAATTCGACATTGATGAGCTAATACGATCCTTTTTTCTGGAGATTTATAAGTAGTTATGAATACTAAATACCTACTATATTTATATCTATACTAATATTTTAAAGCTGAAGAGTCTGTTTGTTTGTTCGGTTGAACGCGCTATTCTCAGGAACCACTGGTCGGATTTGAAAAAATATTTTTGTGTTAGATAGACCATTTATCGAGGAAGGCTATAGGCTATATATCATTAAGCTACTACACTGGGGAGCAGAGCAGTAGTCATAAATGTCGACAAATCGGGCAAATTTGTATGCATCATTGTAGAATTTGTAAGCGACGAATTTGTAAATGTAGGTTTTATAAAATTTCAGGAAAAATCAAATTCTTGATAGTTTTTTTATTAAAAGTCTTACTGCGAATCAATTTGGTAATTTTTTCATTAAAACTATTAATAAATATTATTAATAAGTATTATTTAAAAAGAAATTATAAATAATTTTGTATGAAAAGTATACTCATTTGATATTGCATTTTACGTGAAAACCAACTTGATTATATTCTTACAACCTCTTTACTTAATACGTACTTACTTTTTATAATTACATTTACTCTTCCTTATACTAACTCTAGTTTTCAATTGCGATACGAGGATGAAAGAAACATGAAATCGTGCTCACATCGATTCGGCATTAGCAACGGCCTGTAATTAGGTAGCGGTATCTGTAAGTTCTGCAACGTATTATAAAGTAATTAAAAAATGGCACGGTGCATGCTAAGTAGGCGATGAGTCCAAACGAACAGAGCAGATGTTTCGAGTGATGATAAGCCGACAATTATCACGCTTGCTCGCCTTCGTGTAAAAGCTACTAATTACGAAAATATCTAGCAACACTGTATAAGAAATAACCGGTTAAGTGTGAATCGATCCATGCGCATTGTAGAGTTCCTGAGTTGCCACAATTCTACTTTACTTACTAAACTAAGATAGTATTGCAAAACTGATTTTTACATCTTATACTCGGAGGACTCGTTTTAGTTAAAGGTAAAAGTTCTTGGGAGTAAAGACGAGAGCGATATACTTAGCTACAGCTCTCCCAGGGAATTATACATCTCATGCCTTGGTCTATCTATTGGTGAAAACTATATTAAGGTTGAGAGTTTTAAAATCCCAGGACTTCAGGCCAAGGGCAGATGAAAGAACTGTATGGTTTATAGTCAGTAGCTGTACGGCAAAGCATCCATGATAGATATCCAGACGTAAAAAATCTAATTCAACTTTATTGCCTTTTAAGATTTCCAACATTCCTTGCTAGTTGATGCATAAAAGCACGAACAGATAGATGAACAAATTATATAGATGTTTACGGAACCCTAACTTAATAATACCCCATTTACATTCCTCCAATTATATAAAATATTTAACGCGTATGCAGTGGAAGGGTATTAACTTTTTATAATTGGCAATACTAAAGGTGATGATTTGCGTATTGCTATTTCCATGGTGAGTTCAACCTCCATCTGGGAGTCGTTTTCTAAGTTTAGGTTGTTTGGAATTTTAAAATTGTTGGTGGAGGTACCAACGATACTAAAATGTCCATTTGCACTAAAGCTTCTTTTGTTTACACCTATAGTTCTTATGACACCCTTAATGAAAAAATACATTGCCCCAACCCTTGTGTATCATAAATACGCTAAATCGATGTAAATGAAATGCTTATACCATAGGCGATGCTGACTCAAGAGTTTCATATTTGGGATTGACTTAAATTGTGTGCTAGTGCAAATAGACATTGAATGACATAATTATACTCCTAATTTGTTAAATCAACGTAAACATCAAGTCAGAGCCTGTATGAAAACTTGTCCTATCAAAAATCCTCATGATGCTATGCCGGACTCCTACCTACTAAAACCACAAGGTGCCCTTCCGTTTGTCTACGGCCAAGAGTCTCGGGTGAGCCCTCGGAGGATAGCCCGCAGTCTTCCCAGAAGACTTTATCCGTCAACGCAGTATCGTCTTCGGGGTGGTGTTATCCCGCTTCTTTAGAGGTCCGAGTGTAATTCCGCTTTTTTGGGGAGGATTCGAGTACTGTCGTACTTCCTTGAGGGGGTGAAAGGCATACGCATAGTTGTCACGTCACGCCACCGTCTGGGGCCTGCTTCTGCAAGGACGGCAAGCAGTCCACCCTCCGTCCTGGTCATTGAGGCCGGTGGTATTGGGCGAAGATCAGTATTTTCTGAGCATAATATGCTCGCGAGACTGTTCACTCGAAACTATCACTAATTTCTACAGATGCTAGGCAACTGACAGGCTGAGTATGCAACTTTTGTCCTACAATCGGACGTAAACTAAAAAAAAAAAAACTAAACTGCCCCGTCAGGGATTCAGTGTGAAGATAGTTAACTTAACATGCGGTGTTATCCAACTACCTATTATTATAAACACGAAAGTTTGTACGTATGGATGTTTGTTACTCTTTCACGCAAAATTTACTGAATGGATTTTGATGAAACTGTACAATAATATACTATAATGCCATTGTGGTTTTCTGGATGAAAAGATTTTCTGTGCACACTGCTCATTCGTGTCGTCTATTAGTAGAAGATGTACAGTCAGCCTTAGAAATAAGAAAATACACAGAATAGGTTAATGAATGAAAATTCGCATGTTTGCTCTTATACGTTATATAGCTTAAGAACGAAATACATATCATGATGCATCCTATATTTAAATTTCTATTGTTCTGTTCGTTCTGTTCGTTCTGCTGTGCTAACCGACCTTCGTTAGCGCAGCCCGTACCTACCAATTTACCTTTCATGAGTGAAATCATTAAATTGAAAAACAACAATATTTGCAATTAATATCTAATATCTGCAATTCTTAGACGAAGGCAATTCGTAGCTAGTAACTGTTGTCATTATAAAACAATTACTACGTGTACATGTTCTTTAAATTCAAATATCAATAAAAACTTACGCCAACAACATGTCACTGACAAGCTGTTTAGACTATCAGTAATGACATTCATTTTTCTTGCCACAACGCGAACGAAATTCTTCGAACCAGATCGATATCAGACTATTCAATATTGAACGCATTAGCCACCTTCCAGTATGTGCGTGGGTGAGACATTCTCCGAATACCATCTACATCTAATACAATGACGTTTGACGAAGGCCCTAAACCTATCATCGTCGAAAACGGCCGAATCACGCAAATTACGAATGTGATATATATCAATATTAAAGAAAATCCAACGCGTAAAAATCACGACGGGCAATATTACAAAATAGAGTAAGATGAGTCTCATTTGACTGGCCCATATTAACGTTCTGTTTGTGATGTTTTTGTTGGTAAAATATGAACTATATTGGGTTGTAATAGAGTTTTATTTTGTGTGTGCTGGTGATGTGTGTATGGTGTTTGATAGCGATGGTTGTGCGCTCGATGAGGCAGATAGTGGCTGGGCGCGGCGCTCGCTAATGGGTGCGATAACATCTCACGACCACGCCTCGGACGCGACTTGTAGAGATTACACCGAGGCTGCAACAAATGCAAGTTGCACACAAACCCTAATATCTTTTAAAATCGGGTTCATTGAAGACTGCTTCTTTCATTTTGTTTTTCATTTCATATACGAGAGAGAAAGATACCTGTATACAGTATACAAGTACATACATACTTCTTAATTTCAATATAGACTACTGAATCAAAACTTAAGTACCTAATAAACATTGTTTGCTTATAAGTTTAGTAAAATGTCTCTAATCTTATTTGTCAATTATACCTATATTACCGCGCCTATCGATAAGACTTAAAATACTATTTGTATTGTTTTAAAAACAAAAATATCTATGTATTTTTTCCTGTCGCGTGGTCGAGCACAAAGATCTCAAAATATCAATTAGGTAATATTTAGATTACCGCAGGCTCACACAAAATTTTAATGCTAAATAATAACTAGATACTGAAACTGAAGAACATAAACTAAAGATCATTTGAGGTATCAATTTATTAATTAGCTCGAGAATGACAGAAACGAATATTGAGGCCTTTTTAGAAGGGACACGGGAGGTTTGGCATTGCACCAATTCTGGAAGATGACGCACGGTTGCCGTTTTAATATCCAAAACTAGTGTATAATTCGTGATTTTGTGTTTAAGAATTGTGGATTATGATACATAAAGTGTTCAAAAATGTGCATGAGTTATGGAAGTGAGATGTTGCAGTGAACAGCGGTGTTCTATGTGCTAGTGCCATCTTCATAGAAAGCACTATTAAAGGGTCCACTGCTTTACTACGGCAAGGACCAGGACCTAGGACTGAGGACTTGACATCGCCAAAGACTAGACATGACTAAATTACATAAAAATATGAATACTGAAGACAAGGCTTTATGGGTTTTTCGAGTCCGAGACCAGCAGGACTTAAACTGGTCGTGCTAATTAGTGTCTAGCACATTAGACCTTTTAGCCTTTTTGCTACCACCTCTCTAAAAAGGCAACGGGTTCGAAATTTATACCAAACTTTACATCTAAAATTGACACACCTTATTAAATATATATTTTCGTGCTTCGAAAGGCACGTTAAGCCGTTGGTCCCGGTCGCCAGTAAAATGGCAGTCGATAAGCCTGGTTGAAGGCCTTATGGACGGCTTGAAACATTTCAACAGCAGGTCGCCACAGCCTGCACCTGTCCATTTCAACACGGCAATGGGCTCACCACCCGTTACGTGAGACAAAAATGCAAACGGTAAAATGTGGGCGTTTAGTATGCCTCTGCCTACCCCTTCGGGGATAAAGGCGTGACAATATGTATGTATGTAAGGCTTTATGGATCAAGTTGCTTTTGCCTGTCCAAGATGGGCAAGAAAATTAAAAAAAATGTCTACGACCAGGGCGCAAAGACTTTACACAAAAAACTAGACTGATTACTAAAAAATTTCGTTGAGCTAAAATAAATCTATTTTCTTACCAGTAGGGTAGCTATTTCCTTATAAGCGGTAGCTAGCTAAAACGATCCTGGTGAGAGAGCTACGAAAGGTGCTGTGTCCTTGTCTAACGCGCTGCCAGCTCAAATAACCATTGGATTTAGTAGAAATGGTAGAAGATTTTATATACTACTTTTTTTATGATTTAGTAAAATTAATTATTTATAAACTTTGGAACTTATCTAAATATTTCTACAGTTCCTATAATTATTAATAAGAACTTACACATAATATTAAAACAAATACTCATTAATTCTTAGTAAAAGTAGTACTTAAATGTTTGAGTTTGGTAATACTAAATGCAAGATCCGCCTGGACCCGCCATCTTGCTTAAAGTGTAGGGTCACCATACATTTTATTGATCAAATATTTTTACAATCTCATAATAGTAGTTAGATTTTCATGAAATATGGTTATTTCATGTTGTGTGACAAGGTGCAAAAAATACTCTTATAACGGTAGCAGCTTTTCTTTCCACGGGTAAGTAACAGCACCAACCATATTTTTTAAGTAACATAGTATTTTGTTCATTAAAGATTTTTCCAATCTCTTAGTATTAGGTAGATAGATACGCAGCATCTGTTTAAATTGGAGATGTGTAAATAGGGGCAAAACCTAACATTTAGATTTTTGGTACGAACTTGAAAGCGGCTCACGGATGGTGCCATTTAGTAGAAATCGTCGTATTAATGAAATGACATAAGCCATGTCTGTACCTATGCGTGTGTGTATCGAACCTACAAATGAGCACATGAGCAAGTGAATGCGCAGCCGGGTGCACAACTATCTCTCCCTTTCTCTCTCTTTGTAACAAAGAGTAGATTCTGAGATCATGAAAATGGTAACAATTTTCAACTATTTTTTACCTCATCCTTGTCAACTATGAACTGAATCGAGATTCTTTTTATATTGGAGAGTTCATCACCGTCCATGCCAACTGATTGTCGCCCTGGCAAAGACCTTATTATACCTATCTAGACTGTGCACTACTGCGAAATAATCGATCCGCGTGCGCGTGAGATGGCTCTCGGCAGTGGCGGTGTCCCTTTCTAAATAAGTTACCATGACCAATAAGACCAAATAAGTTAAGTGACACTGGCAAGTTGCTGAAAAGAGCACAGAAAGCCATAATAATAATTGAATTGACTTCAGAATCTAGTTTGTTGAAAATCATAACAAAAGAAAAGTCAATGCTCGTTGTAGCGAAGCTGAATTTGTTATTATTGCCCGTTTTAAATTATTTTATTGTTGACTAGCGGACGCCTCGCGGTTACATCCGAGTGCTCGTTCTCGTGGGAGTTCGGGAATAAAGTGTAGCTTAAGTTACTCCTTATAACATTAGACAACTGCCAGTGACAATGGGTTCAGCCGTTTAAGAGACCAGCCGGAACAAAAAAACAGATAACATTTTTTTTCAGGAAGTACCTACTATATACTTCAATTAATTTAGTGAAAAACTGTTAATTTGGAATTACAAATAGACACTTAAATTTCATTTATCTGTGTATAGATTTACTCTTAATATCTTATTAACATGTACATACTGAAGTAAAAATAACTAATTAGTTATTCATGTTAGAATTATCGTGGCCATTATAATTCTATCGCTGATCAACGCAACTCGACAACATTGTTGTTAATTGTACGCGATTTACGAACCATGAAAGGAAAATATTAATAGCAACCGTTCTTCCGATTGTTGTTCTATTTCACTTGAAAGGTTCCGTACTTATTTTAACTGATGTTACAACAATATTAGATTAATTAGAAATCTTTGAAAGTTTAAAGGAAAGTTTCCAATGTCTTTTTAAAGTCTTGGCTTTTTGTTTAACATGTTGAAGTCCCTCTCGGATGTCATGCGGGAATCAAACCGACTAAATCTACATGGTCCCTGCCTATCTGTCTATTACCAGGCGTCCAGGGAGCCGAGTCTACTATTGACAAGCCGTAGAACAGAAACAGAATCGCTGTTTTTCTGTCAAAATATTAGTCGACTATCAAAAATGTCACTATCTAGCGGCCATTAACGCGGTACGTGTTAGTATAATTCTATCGGTCGACCGATAGAAGTCTATTGGAGTACGATTGTAATAGTAGACTACGAAAAACGTCAAAATTGTAACCCTAGCTTTCCATCGAGCGACGATTTCGACACGATTTAAATAGCAAATTTGGCCCCCTGGGTAAATGTCTTGGCTTGTTTAATACTATGCTTGCTTGACAGAAGCATAATGCACACATTTTACCGTATGCATTTTTGTCCCACGTAACACAAGGTGTAGCCATTCAATCAAATCGGCCTATAGCAGTCCACACTCTCCCATTCACGTCACAACACACCGTCTTGCGCCTTCCACATCCAGTCCCTCCCTGAGACCTTTTCCAGGGGACCAAGTCTGATTTCAATCGCGTCAGAAAATAATCGTAATCGTCGCTCAATAGAAAGCCACTGGTACAATTTTGACAGTTCTTCGTAGTCAACTATTACAATCTCCAATAGACTTCTATCGGTCGGCCGATAGAATTCTACTAACACGTACCGCGCCAGTGGCCGCTAGTCAGTTGTAATTTTGATAGTCTACTAACATTTTGACAGCTAGAAACAACGATTCTGGTTCTATTCTACGGCTTGTCAATAGTAGACTCGGCCCCTAGGTCGTTGGTCCATCTGGTTGTGAACTCATTGTCGTATTGAAATAGACAAACTCAGGTTCTGGCAACCTGCTATTTAAATTATGTTACACCTAGTCAGATATGCGTCACAGAAGAATGACTATAGAGCACTTGTTAGTAATTACAGTTGTACGTGATATAATAAAAAAACTCGATAGAAAGTTTATGCTGCGAACACTAAATATATCGGTAAGTTTTACGATCATGTAATTGAGGTGCAACGAGGGGGACTTTCGTAATAAAATAATGAATGATGTGATAGTTTAATTGGCACATCCGGCGTAGTGTGGAGCCGGCTTTATTTTACCTTTGATGTTACTATCAATATCGCCTCAAATACTTGACAACTAATTTTAATAACTGCGTGTGTAATGTACCTAAACTAATGAGACAATTAGTAGAAATTCGTTTAAAACTGCACATTTTGTTATATTTAATGAACATTCATGAGGGTCGCTTTGTTCGAGCTCAGTTTTCTGTAAAAGTTCACTGTGATAAGGACCTTACGCTAAGGGCAATACTGAGATGGTTGACCGTTTGAGGCATATCCATTTACGAGCCTTTTCGTGCTTCAGATGGCAGGTTAAGTTGTTGGTTTTGGGTGTCAGTAGCCGGTAAGTCATTTAGTCGGTATCCTAAAGGATGTCTTGAAAATTTTACTAACCATCATTAAGGACTTCAATTTAGCACCCTATTTATTGATGTTGTAGGTGCTCTGGGGGCCGTGTCTACTATTGACAAGCCGTAGAATAGAACCAGAATCGCTGTTTTTAGCTGACAAAATATTAGTAGACTATCAAAAATGCAACTGACTAGCGGCCACTGGCGCGGTACGTGTTAGTAGAACTCATCGGCCGACCGATAGAAGTCTATTGGAGTACGATTGTTTTAGTAGACTACGAAAAAAAGTCAAAGTTGTACCCGTGGCTTTCTATTGAGCGACGATTACGATTCTTTTCTGACCCGATTGAAATATTAGACTTGCTCCCGTGGTCAATATTTAAAAAGATGATTACGGTATTGTACAGCAGGGCACCGTGAGGAGCACTATTTACCCCGCTGTAGTGTTCGGTGGGACTGGGGTTGGTGAAGTACTAAATGAAAACCGCAATGCCAGATCGTGCTTGACCGTTTATTCTTGCCACACAATCTGCCACAGTAAATTCTTGCTAGAACTATTCTTCTGGTCCAGGATTTCTTCAGGATTCTTGAGGATTTCTTCTGTAGTGGACTGTTCTGTTCCTGAGGACTGTTCCTGGTTACTGTTGCCGGTTGACTGTGTCGATACCCAAAATGGGTCGTGTATTTATTCAATTTTCGCATTATTTATTATTGGACAAAAATACAAGTCCAATCAGAATGTCTACATTTTAACCAATAGTAATTACACAATATTTACAAATTTTTACTAAGCTACTTCGAAACTTTACCGTAACGAGAGCCGCGGCACATTTTTGTCGATTTCTACCTTAAAATCTAATTAAAAGTATATAAACTGTGTATTTTCTTATTTACTACGTTATTACACATTTATAAAAAATATAAAATCAACAAAAAGACTGTATAATAAATCATGTAAACAAAACAAATCGAAACCACAAGTACTGTACGTACTAGTCTATAGATACGTAGGTATCATTGTACTATGCGATCTTCAAGTCGTCCCGTACATCTCTCCCGCCGTGTAACTATGTTGCATTATCTTCGAGTACGGGCGCGACGTCTGTTGACACAGGTAGTACTATCAGCTTCTTCACCGGCCGCCGCAGGACGCCTCCTTTGGTCGCGATGTCCACTGTCCGCACGATGTTGTCCGGTCCAGGGTACGTGGCGATAACTCGGCCTCGTATCCACACGTTGCGAGGAAGGTTTGCGTCGACTATCTGCACGAGATCGTTGTTCTGTACTGGCTGTCCTCGTCCGTGGGGCTCCCGCCGGTGTTGAAGCTCAGGGAGATACTCTCGTAACCAGCGTGTCCAAAAGAGGTCTGCTAGGCGTTGTGAAGCCCGCCAGCTTGACCTTGATAACGTGTCTTGATCGGTGAATGACCCAGGCTGCGGTACTCGCCCTTGGCCCCCCAGTAGGAAGTGATTGGGCGTCAGGGCTTCTGGATCCTCTTCGTTTACTGATACATGTGTCAGTGGGCGACTGTTGACTGTGTACTCGACTTCTGTTAATAGCGTGACGAGTACTTCTTCTGTAGGAAAGCGTTCATGTAACGTTGCTGTTAAGGCCGTCTTCACTGAGCGGACCATTCGTTCCCAAGCCCCCCCCATAAATGGGGCTCCAGGGGGGATGTAGCGCCATGAGATTGTCTTCTTGGCTGCTTCTGCCTGCGTTGCTTCGTCGATGCCACGTCGAATTTCTTTGTCCGCTCCCTTTAGGTTGGTGCCGTTGTCTGACCAGATTTCTGTAGGGCAACCACGGCGTGCCATCATTCTTCTTAGCGCCATCACTGCAGAGTCCGTGTTGAGCGAGGCAGCGACTTCCAAATGTATGGCTCGGGTGGTGAGACAAGTGAATATTGACACGTATCTCTTCTGGTGACTTCTTCCGACGGTCACTGTGAGGGGACCAAAGTAATCAACCCCTGTGTATGTGAAGGGTCGCTTGTGGTGAGCTAGGCGACACGCCGGCAGGTTTCCTGTTCTCGGGTGAGGCGGTGTTTGAGTCTTCATTCGGCAGAACAGGCAGCTTCGGAGTAGAGTGCGAGTGATGGGTCTTATTCTTAGCACCCAATATTGTTGTCTGCACTCGTTCACTGTTGCTTCGACTCCAGAGTGATGTAGCTGACGATGTACTGCCTGTACCCAGAGTTTGACTGTTGGGTGTGCACCGTCAAGGATCATAGGGCTTTTAAGTTCTTCTGTGATGCCTTGAACGGCTTGGATACGGCTTCTCAATCTGATGACTCCGCTTTCATACACGACGCTCAACTGTCGAAGACGACTCTCCTTGTCGATCGGTTTTTTATTCTTAAGATTTTCTATTTCGACGGCGAAAGAGTCTTCTTGTGAGGCACGCATTAATAATTCTTCGGCCAATCTGAGGTCTTCTGCGGAGGTTCGGAGGAACTGTTTATTTTGTGATGACGCTGTTTTCTTCCATTCAGTCTGAGTGACGGAGGGTTTGACTGTTTTCTTCCATGTTGAATCCTCCTCTGTATTTTTCTTGGTCCTCTTGTAGCAGACTACCTGTTTATGTGGTCTGCAAAGTCGAATGAACTGTAGGACTCTTGCTGTTGTATACCGAAGTCTATCCCAGTTTGAGAAACGAGAGACGTCTGGTAGGCTATTTGCGAGCTTCTTTTCTGTCTTCAGTTTGATGTGATGAGTTTTCTCTTCATCAGTAGGTATCTGTTGCTCCGCTGTCTGTGATTCAGTAGGCCAAAGATCTTCTGTCTCGTAGAGGAAGTCGGGGCCCTTGTACCAGCGATGGTTCTTTCCGAAATCAGCTGGGACGTCGCGAGTGGCATCATCTGCCACGTTCTTCTTGGTAGGCACCCAGCGCCATTCGTTGACTTTGGAGCTCTCTTCTATAGCTGCTAGCCGATGAGCAACGTAGGGTTTATACGACCTTGAACCGGTTCGTATCCAGGTGAGCACTGTTTTGCTGTCTGTCCAGAACACCTTGCAGTCAGGCTTCCTCTCGTGCTCTTCTATTACTGTTTCCGCAAGTCTTGTCCCCATAACGGCTGCTTGTAATTCTAGTCTTGGGATCGATGTTAACTTCAACGGTGCTACTTTCGCTTTGGCCATAACTAGCGACAGGTTGACTTCGCCGCTGGCATTCTCCGTTCTCCAGAATAGGACTGCGGAGTATGCTGACTCGCTGGCATCGGTAAATACGTGAAGCTGTAGCGAAGTAGTGTCACTGTAGCTAAGATACTGTCGTGGGATTGAAACGTTACGTAGACTGTTCAGATGAGCCATCCAATTTTTCCATTCTTCGGCTAAGTCGTTGTCAATCTCGGTGTCCCAAGTTGTCCCTCTGCGCCATACTTCCTGTAGCAGTTGTTTCGCTCTTATGGTGACGGGTGACGCAAGACCAAGCGGGTCAAATAAAGACATTACTATCTTCAAAGCTTCTCTTTTAGTTGGTATTTTTCCTTCGAGAAGTTTCGATGGGATGCGGGTGAGGCTGAGGTTGAAACTGAGTTTATCTGTATCGAGCTTCCAAATAACACCCAGCACCCTTTCTGTTGCTTCGTCTGGTTTGTAAAGTTCCAGATCTTCTGTATGTTGACATTCGCCGAGTTCTTCGAGCAGAGCCGTTGAGTTCGACTTCCACTGTTTGAGCTCAAAGCCGGCCTTTGTGTGTACTTCTCTTACGCCCGTCGTGATACGTGTGGCGTCCTGTATCGTCTTGAAGCTGTCCAAGTAGTCGTCGACGTAGTGCTTTTCGATGATCGCTGCTGCTGCCTCAGGGTGACTGTGCTCATACTCTTTAGCGTTCAGGTTCTTGATGTAAATCGCTGTTGATGGAGAACTTGAAGCGCCGAAGATCAATGAGGTCATTCTGTATTCATCTGGTGGTTGGTTATCTCGTCGGCTGCCGCGCCATAGGTACCGCAGTGTGTCTCTGTCTTCCTTTCGTATCTTGACTTGCATGAACATTTCTTTGATGTCTGCTGTCTATCAAAGTGACTGTTGACCCATCGTCCAACAAGGCGAAGGTGTCGACTGTTTCTTTGGGTCCTTCGATCTGTATTGGTATGACCTTCAGAAATGACTGTTTCTTTCTATGAGTCCAGGCTGAGTTGATGGCTTCTGTTGTGTCTTCATTCTGTTTGTTCATTGTCGGCCTATCTGTAGTTCTGTTGTAGTGCAGCATCTTGTGATGAAAGTACTTGCAGCTGTTGACACCACACGGCTTGACTCGACAGTGATGCGTCTTGTTTCTGTAATGAAGGCACCGGAAGCAGAGACGCTTGGTCTTTGCTATATCCCATCTTCCGTTTTCATCAGCGGACTTGAACTGTTCGCAGTCTGTTGAGGCATGTCCCTTTTCTTGGCATATAGGACATCTTGAATCACCTGTTTTTTCTGTAACATTGTGTATCTTCTGCGACCTCTTCTGTAGTGGAGTATGCGGTACTATCTGTTCAGGTAGTGCATACGGTCCGCATAGCTCGGCTTCTTTCTTCAGGAACTTTTCTATTTTCATTAAATCTGGTTCGTCCCTTGGCAGAGTTGTAGCGAAGTCGTAGAATCTGTATCGCAGCGTAGGTGTGAGCTTGTCGACTACGGTCTTCGAGACTTCCGGGTTGTACATGTAGTTGATGCAGCCCAGTGTCTTCAATGTTGCTACTATGTTGGAGACCTTCGTGGCGAAGATGCAGATGTCACGTGCTGATTCTGTTAATCGTGGTAGACCTCGAAGTGCTTCCATCTCCATTATTGTTATGGATTCTGGTCTTCCAAATCTTGACTCCAGGGTTTTCACTATTTCGGATGGGTGAGCGCTGGTGATAAGTAGGCCCTCGACCGCTTCTTTTGCCTTCCCTTTAAGGTTTCTCCGTAGTCTGTTGGTATTCTCGACCGCTGAGAACATGTGCTCCGTCTCGTAGTAGGCGGCACGGAAGGGTAACCACTCTTGATGTGACCCGCTGAAGAAGGGCAGCTCTATAAACTTCGGGCGCTGTGCGGCTTTGACAGCGCTGGTTATTGCTGCGGCTAGTCCTGCGAAGTCAGGCTGGGCAACCGTCGGTGGATGCCTTGACTGTGAGTACGGTTCCTCTTCTTGCTTCTCTGCGTCTTGTCTTGAGACTACGGGAGTCTTGGCTGGGTGGTCCGTTTCGTTAGTGACCGTAGGCTTGGGTGGTTGTTCATGGGTCTTCAACCAGTGGTCGACACGTTCGTTGGCTTCTGTTCTGCTGCTCGATGAGGTCTCGTTGTCCTCTTCATCCTCGGAGTCCTCGGCTTCCATCGTGGCTATCCGCGCTGTTGCTAGTTCAACTTGTAGTCGCAGGAGCTCTTCTTTTGCTTTTGCAATTCTGTAAGTCTTGTTCTTGCTGCGAGTTGACCCCCCCTTACCCCCTTTTCGGCTGGTGGCGAGGTGGTCCTGTTGTCTGCTTGGGCCCGGCAGACCGGGTGCTCCTTTATTCTGTTCCATATATAAAGGTGCTTCTGTTCTGTACGTTGCCGGCACCCTCCTTTCCGCAGTTGGTTCTTCTGTATGGGCGGAGAGCAGGGCGGCGTCGGTGACAGTCGAGACGGCGGCGATAGTTCTGGCGGCGGCAGTGGCGGCAGACCGGGTGGCGGCGTTTGCGAGGACCGAAGCGACGCATGGCGGCGGCGTGGTGATGGCTTCAACCGGGCTTGATGTGGACTCCAATGCCATGGGGGTTAATAATCTTGTCTGTTCTGTGACTCCCGTGGTGGTGGTCCCTGTGACTTTTGCTCCGGTTGTACCGGTCCTCGAGGAAGCGGCAGTGTCCCCCGAGGATGACGGCGTCTGTTCCACGTGCTTGCGGCTTCTTCCCTCCGATCTGGTTACTGGCATCTTGGAATCTTCAGTACTTCACAATCCGGCTCGACCAGGACCAAAATGTACAGCAGGGCACCGTGAGGAGCACTATTTACCCCGCTGTAGTGTTCGGTGGGACTGGGGTTGGTGAAGTACTAAATGAAAACCGCAATGCCAGATCGTGCTTGACCGTTTATTCTTGCCACACAATCTGCCACAGTAAATTCTTGCTAGAACTATTCTTCTGGTCCAGGATTTCTTCAGGATTCTTGAGGATTTCTTCTGTAGTGGACTGTTCTGTTCCTGAGGACTGTTCCTGGTTACTGTTGCCGGTTGACTGTGTCGATACCCAAAATGGGTCGTGTATTTATTCAATTTTCGCATTATTTATTATTGGACAAAAATACAAGTCCAATCAGAATGTCTACATTTTAACCAATAGTAATTACACAATATTTACAAATTTTTACTAAGCTACTTCGAAACTTTACCGTAACGAGAGCCGCGGCACATTTTTGTCGATTTCTACCTTAAAATCTAATTAAAAGTATATAAACTGTGTATTTTCTTATTTACTACGTTATTACACATTTATAAAAAATATAAAATCAACAAAAAGACTGTATAATAAATCATGTAAACAAAACAAATCGAAACCACAAGTACTGTACGTACTAGTCTATAGATACGTAGGTATCATTGTACTATGCGATCTTCAAGTCGTCCCGTACAGGTATAGTGAAGACTTTAAACTTTTTTCGGGATGGTTCTTTAGCTCAGTGGTCACAGCCTTACCATTGATAGACAAGGGATAATACTGGTATCTCGTCTGAACCAGATTGTCTTTTTTTCACTATAAATAAATAATTATATCATACGAATTGCTCTAAAAAAATTACCAAGAATAGAATGAAATCTTCTTACAACCCGTGGTTCTTCTTCAGGCAAATTACTAGGCACTAAACTTGTAATAGATAGCGGCCCTAAATCTTTAGATGTCGCCATTATTTTATATTTTATTTTTTACTAGCTGTCCCGCCCGGCTTCGTCCGTGACATACTTCGAACCCCGTGGCACCCATTTAATCCCGTTGTTTAATAATTTCACATTCACAATAATTACTTCTCCCCTCTCCAGTACTTAGGTACCTACCTACCCGCACGGCCCGGTCGAATTAAATAATTTTTTTTCGGATAATTTTGAATTTTGCGATAACTTGTAAGATATTTATTTAATTTGCGAGGTGTTCAGGGATAAAATAATCTTCATGAAATGCTGAAGCCAACTAACGTAGTAAAAATGATAAGGATTAATAGCATATTTGTGTAAATAGTCTTCAAATTACCGCTTAATAATTGCTGTTTTTTTAAGTATTAAAATGGATATAGTATGTTATTCTTAAGAGATAGACATATGTCGTCGCGGACTTTTTTGTAGACCTTTATTAGATACACAATTGCACAATACATTATTTTGTTATATCTCAAAGGGTATAGGCAGCGTTTATGTTGAATACTCCCAGACGGCTGATTTTTTCCGACATCCCCAACAAATATCGTTATAATTTGGTCAATATATACAAAAACTTAACAAATTATGCATAAAAACCTTCTATGAGAATCACTCTAATTATTAAAAAAAACCGTATCGTAATCCGTTGCGTAGTTTTAAAGATCTAAGCATACATAGGGACAGACAGCGAAAAGCGACTTTGTTTTATGATATGTAGTGATGATGATGTAACGTTTGGGTTGTGTCCATTATCTCGATATTCTCGATCTTTATTTGGTGGGGCCTTTTACTGAGTATGAAAGGGGTGCATCTTACATAAAGTTTTATAATATGTAATTATGATATAGATTCTTATACAATACATATCTGTTTAATGTTACTACAAAGTAAGTCAACCTGCGCTTGCCTATTTCAACACGGCAATGGGCACCTGGTACGTGGGACAAAAATGTATAATTAGGTATGCCTCTGCCAACTCTTTCGAATATAAAGGCGTGATTAATAAACATAAACAAACAAGGTAAATCTAAGTTATCATAGTCACTTCATTTGTCATTACATAAAGCATTTATTTCGAAAAATATGGTGAATCATTATGAAAATCTCATAAACCTCAAAAATATTTGATAGATACTCGTACAGTCACCATGTGAGCTTCTAATGACTTGTGACATTATGTGGCGTGTGTGATACGATCTCCGCGCATGACGTCGCTCGTTTGCCGAAACCTATCACTCGACGATCTCCTAACTCTATAAGTACTATTGTGACGAATCCCACAGCGACTCCCATCCATCACAAATAAATCCACCACAAGAAGCCGCCCGAAGAAAACATTCAAAGTAAGCTGAACTTGTCGGAATTGACAATCAAAAATTTGTTGAGAAATATTTTGATGCAATATAAAATACCAAGCAGTTTTTTTTTGTGTGATTATAGATTACAGTTGATTTATATCCATTTTTATTGTGTGAGTGATGAGCCCAAGGGCCCTGAGCCTATTTCAGAACTGAGTAAGAATTAAAAAAAGCTAACATGTTTTAAAGTTACTTTATTCGAAAATGACGTGTTTTAGTAAAATTTTTAAACTGTGAAGAAAAATACTAAATCTATAAGGCGGCTGTAGCAATATCGAGGTATTTTCCTTTTTTTATATGTGGATATTCTTATGGATGCCATGTCGGACTTGAACCGACTGAAACCACACGGGTCTCCCATGGCCTAAGATCAAAAGTCAAAGCTGAGCTCTCGTAAGGATATCCGAGGGCTCCCGACAGACTCTGAAGCTCTCGTAGCCCCGCGAACTCATGGTTCTGTAAACGATCACTATGGCTGACCCTCGGATGGGTGACCAGTTTGTGGCATTTACATTTGCGAGCGATTCCGTGTTTCCTAAGACACGTTTAGCTGTTTGTCCCGGTTGCCAGTAACATGGCAGACGTTGAGCCTAGTAAAAGGCCTTATGAGCGGCTTGAAAAATTTAAACAGCAGGTCGCCACAATCTGCGCCTGTCCATTTCAACACGGCAATGGGCTCACCACCTGTTAAGTGGGACTAAAGTGCATACGGTGTAAGTATAGTATAGTATCCCGCTGCCTACTCCTTCGGGGATGAAGGCGTGACAATATGTCTACGTCCCGACAGACTTTGTCCGCTGCCGCGGTCTTACCTCGGGAGATTAGGGTATTTGTCACACTGTAAAAAAAATCCATGTTCCTTTTGTGAATGTAGATAAATAAATAAATTTGCCAAACTATGTAATACAAAAGTGGATCCACATATAACTCAAGTGCAGAACATAACCGTAAGATCATTAACAAAGGAAACGGATGTTGAAATTAAACGGTTTCAACTGGACTTTAATATATTACTTCAATTCCAGTTAGCAATCAAATATTTGTATTAAATTTATCAACACGCCAGCACCCGCATTTTATCACTTCATTCCAATTAACATTGACAACCGTTTCATTATTAATGTAATTACTTTTCTTTTATAAAGTTCGTACCTGTTAATACCAACAAAAGTACTTACCCTTTCGCCATTAATTGTAAGACTACACCTTTTTATGGAAAGAAAAGTTTTGTAAGTACTTTAACTGTTTTACGTTATTATAGATAGTGGTCATAACATCAATGGTTACCTACGGTACACATAAATAGGAAAAAGAGGCTCACGTCATAAAGTTATAATTTGCTTTTTATGAGTCTACAGTTATAAAAAACTGTTTCTATTTTGCGATATTTTTTTCTACGTAAGTAAATTAACGTTAACATTTCGTCTTTGTGTGCGATGAGTCTACACTATGCAAACTCATAATTTGTTTGATATCATCATCATCATTATATAAGTTTTAGTATTTACCGATTGCAACTGAATACAATTGTAGTATTTTGTTTTTACTACATATAATCGAGTTTGACATGTCTGGTGGCGACCAGCGTCACATTGTGAAGAGCAATCAAGTAATCTTCGATACTGAGAATCCTGTGTGGCGCTAGGTATAAAGTTCTTATAGATATACAGTATTAGGTATTATACGCTAATATTTAAACATCAATGTGCTGCGTCCTGCCAGGCGTCAGCGTCACCATGTACCCTCATAGGAGATTTTTTAAAATGATCCCTTTGTGATGGAAGAAGAACTCAACCCGATCCTCCACACAGATAAATCCTCCTCCACTACGGCAAGGCTGGACTTGATAAGTCTTCCTCTAATTCCGTGGTTGGGTGGCTTTTATACCATTTTTTTCCAAATGTTCATTATCCAAAAGATAGTGTTAGTAGACTTTGCGATCTAGCCCCGTGTACTATATATAACATATTCTATGTCCTTCCACTAACTTCATCTCCTTCGCATGATATTTTTATACTATTAAAGTGGCAGACAAGCATACGGTCCACCTGATCGATAGTAGTCACTGTAGCCTATGGACGTTTACAACACCACAAAGGGCCAAGTCTACTATTGACAAGCCGTAGAATTAAACCAGAATGCTATTTATAGCTGTCAAAATGTTAGTAGACTGTCAAAAATGCAACTGACTAGAGGCTACTGGCGTGGTACGTGTATACGTGTTAGTGGAATTCTATCGGAAGACCGATAGAAGTCTACTGGAGTACGACTGTAATAGTAGACTACGAAACGCTGTCAAAATTGTACACAATTTGACGACTAATCGTCATAATGTGTACGTTTGAGAATGCCGTGAGGCGAAACCGGTCAGGTTTACAAAGTAAATGTTGTGGAACAGTACAAGTGGCGTAATTTAATATGTGTAGCAAGTTGCACCAAGCGCTATCAATCAACAGTATAAATAATCCGTCAAAATTGTACCGGTGGATTTCTATTGAGCGACGGTTTCGACATTGTTTAAATAGCAGACTCGACCCCAGGTCCTTTACTCGCTGCTGACCCTGCAGAAACCTTCTAAGACCCCTTTTGTTTGCACTGTAGGCATTCTGAAAACAAGAGGCAGATAATAATAATAATTACAATTTCATTATTATCATGTTTCTGAGCAACAACGATAGTAGATAGGTAAGTCCAGTCAGGGATACTTAATCTGTTGCAGCTATCTTTCGCTAGATCATAAACATTTCCACTGAAGTTTCACGGACATCAAATGTGACAGATGGTGCTATAAAATCGTAGAGCTTATTATTCTAACACATTGGCAGTAGATTTTGCCCACAGTTAGGTGTAGGATCAAATTTTACGACCGAATCGTTGGACGTGGTCCATGGGAAATAGTTGAAGACTTTGTATAAGAACTGAATATACTTATTAGATAGGCCTATTCATACAATAAATTAGCAAAAGGTAAAAAAATGCAATAGAGAACGTGTCGGTGAAGGTATCTATAATAGTCACTCGGAAAATGAAACAATTTTGTTTTAAATATATCTAATGCTAAGTTATAATTAGTTAAATTATAAATAGAGATCAGTATCAGTTAAATACGATCCTGTCAGAAATATGGTGTTCCAAGTACTGATGTTCCAGTTAAACAAGTCTGTAAATGTGATGTGAATCCTGTAGCAAGTTCTGTGTGAAATCGAACTTACTCGTATACGTAGAACGATTGAATACCGAACACATTATGGTATCCGAAAGTGGTATGGTAATTTCAAAACATAGCAAAATTTTCATAATTTTGTTGCAGTAAACTGAACCATGTCTCCTTACTCTAGAATTTATCGCTGTCGTTGCCAATTTTAACCTGAGGTTAGTGATACAATTCATAAAATCACCAACAACAACGTAAGCTAACGTAACTTTGTCTGTGTTATATTGGTGCTTTATGTAATAACAGACAGGGGGCCGAGTCTACTATTGATAAGCCGTAGAAAAGAACCAGAATCGCTGTTTTTAGCTTCAAAAATGCTACGTGTTAGTAGAATTCTATCGGCCGACCGATAGAAGTCTATTGGAGTGCGATTACTATAGTAGATAGATTTCGAAAATCTGTCATAATTGTACCGGTGGCTTTCTATTGAGCGATGATTTTGACATGGTTGAAATAGCAGACTCGGCCCCTAGGTACTATGTCACTGATTCCGATGTCAGTTGCAAGGTAACAGAACAGGACGCATAGGAGTTTAAAACTGTTTATCAAGTTTAAATGAATGTACACGTGTAGAATATACCTAAGAGGTACTTGAGATAGAACGTGTAATTAAAACGCGATTTGTCTCAATCTTATGATCACCAGAAACGTGACAGTAAGAATCCTACTTTGTTATTCAATATGGAAAACGCTAGTACGGCCAACCAGCGCAGTTACGAGTAATTTGCGATATCGTGAACTTGAAAGCTGACTGGTTGGTCCAAAGTCTCATATTTTTCTTTCTAATTTGAAGTGCGGAATAGTTGACGAACTTCATTTACCCCACCAAAGATAATGGCTGAAATCGGTATGTCGTACTTGAACTGACTATATTCATCATCGTCCGAGCGTTTGTGCCAGTTGCGTCTCGCGATGCCCTGAGTCCACTCTCCTACTTTTTCCCGTTCACTTCGCACGGTCGTCCCCTGTAGTTGACCCTTACGATGTCAAGTCAGCACTTCTTGGGTCTTCTCGTCTTACCGGGAGCAGGCGGGACTGACATATCCAGTCATTGTTTCCCATGTAGCCCAGTGACTGCCGTTGATCCATCTGACTATATAAACCGGTATTAAATATCTTTATTAAAGTTATTTAGTATTGTATTCAACAAAATTCATAAACAACAATATTCTAAATCCTACCGGCTTTTGATCTTAGCCCCTACTCAAAGCTACAATAACAGCTGTATAATGTTTCATTTACCCGTTCCGTAACATCTTGGTAGAGACACTCCACAGTGCAAAGGTTCCCTCAGCCCGATGCCGACAAGTTAATTTTACGCCTCTACACTCACTTTCATAATAATAAAATTGCTGTACAGCAGAAGCCATTGCTTTATTTGTGAAAACTCTACCTTTTACTCGTATATCTACATTCCGAAATTAAATTCTATATTTGACATTTTAGAGTATATATTTGGTTGTAGGTTAAAGATATCGTTTACTCAAATCAAGGGTACTCTGATTGGGGTATCATAAGCTTGTGAGTTTAGTTTGAAACAGACAGCGACATTGATACTCTTATTACGAAAACGTCAAGGGTCAGGCTGGGGTGCGTGAATGCGTAGATTTCGGGAATGTGGGTGGGTAAATCAGTACAAAACAAGTTTACAAGTGTAATAGTAGCGGCGGGTGTCGATAATTGATTTATTCCAAGCTTGTAATGGGCTCCACACCATTCTTGTCTACTGATTATCCACGATGGGAGAATTTGGCAAATTGCAAATTGATAGTTATGGTTTTGTTTATTAGGTTAGTTTGACTCAACGGTTTATATGATGATTTTGTTTTAGTATTGTTTTAATTTCAATTTTTTTATAAACTTTCGATCATATAACCTACCTAAAAGGTACAAGAAAGTGCAATTCGAAACATCCTAGAACAAAAATAATTTGTTCTAGGAATGTTTCGAATTGCACTTTCTTATTTCTATTTAAACATATGGGTGTTTAAGGAAAATCTTAAGTTTAAATTGGACTATTTTTATAATGTAAAAGATGAATATCATACCCTCCCAAAAAAAATCTAGGACCTCTCGCAACCAAATATGTCATTCGTCATTTCAATTAGTTTTGAGTTTAGTCATTTTGTATTAAGTTTTTATATGAGACGAAGCATTTTTAAGCGAAAACCGTATACTCTTAGATGAAGAAAGAGAGATTTAATAAGTACCTTAGTACCTGTCTCCAATGTAGTACAAAAATTCATGCTTGAACGGAATTCGAACCGAGGGAATCAAAAGTATTTCAAAATTTCATGTAAACACGTGTAAGCTGTTTTAACATTTATATCTATATACGAGTATATAAAAATGAAACCCGTTTTCCGTTGTCACGACATAGCATGAGTGAGCAATGACCGATTTGAAAAAATCTTTTTGTATTGGATAGCCTATTTATTGAGGAAGGTTCTTAGCTATATATCATCACGCTACTACACAGGAGAGCGGAGCAGTAATCATAAATGTCAGCAAATCGGGGAAACTTTCATACATATTTGGAAAAGTAATAAGCGACGGGATTAAATGGGTGCCACGGGGTTGGAAGTATGTCACGGACGAAGCCGGGCAGGTCAGCTAGTTTAATACATTTATTCATCAGTGTCCAGGATATTTGCCTAAATATTACCTCTCGCGATCTTATTACCTGAACCGCTATAACATTATGTGTACATCCATTTTGATCGTTACGGTCTAAGTATCAATTTTTGCTCAGCAGTTACGAGCTATAAAAACACTCCCACAGCACATTACTATAAACATTACATTTTGCCGATACAAGTAATATTCAGAGCTCAATATAAGGTTCATAAATATTTAATAGATATTTTCCCACAATGGGGTGGCCATTCACACCCGTTAACCCTCAAGTGTGCAGTAAAAATTCTACTGATCGGAATACCATAAATTCTATTTGGTCCTTTGAGAGCTTAGTAAGCAAAATTCCAATTATTGTTTGTATGTTCTAATTTTTGTTAAGAGATTGCCAAATGCTATTCTGTTATTAAGTCGAACTAAAGTTAGTGATATCATAAATAGCACTTAATTTGTATCGGATGTCACTAAAATTCATTTTATGTGATAAAATTGAACAATACGTGAAAAATGTACATAGACAGTCGAATGTAAATACTTACATGCCGACTAACTTGATGATTGAACTGCGTATGTACATTTTTCACGTTACAACGTTTTAAAAGTTTTCACGTTTCAAACCGTTACTAAAATTAATAAACGACCCATAAAATTAGACTTTTCACTAAAATTAGACGTCACCTATTTAGGTGACGTCTAATTTTTTTTTCATTAATAACACTTGTTAAGTTACCACAATATTTACTTGATAAACCATACCGGTTTCTAAATTTTAGTGGGTCGTTAAATTTGTATCTGACATCACTAAAATTCATTTTATGTGATAAAATTCAACAAAAAGTGAAGAATATACTTAGACAGTTCAATCACTAAGTTAGTCGGCATGTAAATACATGTTTCGTTGAATTTTATCACATAAAAGGGATTTTAGTGATGTCAGATTCAAATTTAGTGCTGTTTATAATATCACCAAGTTTAGTTCAACGTAATAACAGAATAGCATTTGGCAATCTCTTAATAAAAATAAGAACATTTTAGAGAAATTTAGTTTAGTGGTTTCAACAACAGAATTAGCACCATTGTGTATTATTGTGATTATGATGGATGTGTGACCAATTAGTGAATTTTACATTTGCGTTTATTTCTGTGTTTTGGATGGCACGTTAAGACGTTGGTCCCGGTTGCCAGTAAAATGGCAGTTGCTAAGCCTGGTTGAAGGCCACATATATAAAAAAAATGCTTGAACATTTTCAACAGCAGCACGCCACAGCCTGCGCCTGTCCATTTCAAGACGGCAATGAGCTCAACACCTGTTAAATGGGACAAAAATGCATACGGTGAAATGTAACCGTATAGATTGCCTCTGCCTAGCCCTTCGGGGATAAAGGCATGAAAATGTGTATGTATTGTGATTATGTGTTTTCACTGCTACTCTAACGAGATTTGCACATTTGTTTTAAACTAACACGCGTTGAACACATAATTTTGTATTGAACGGGATTTCGCGCGGCACTATATTACAACTAAAAGGTTAGTATATACCTTTTTATTCCTCGACGTTTCGACAGGGTTGCACCTGTCGTGGTCCCGAGGCAACTGCAACAAGGAGATTTGCACAGCTGATTAAGACAAACTCCAGGTTTTGATGTGACAGAAAACAATGCAAGACTTCTTTCCTCATTGAAATCAATACTATGTTGTCATTTAATGATTTATTTGTTTTGCTACAGTGTTGGTAGTTGATACGGCTTAGACTTTGTATAAGTACTCACTACATTAGATAGACCTATTAAAAAAAAAGATTAGATAAGAATAAGTGAGCAAAAAGAAAACACGGTGTCGGCGTTGGTAATAATAGTCACTCAGAAAATGAATTTTGTTTTAAATATATGTAATGGTAACTTATAATAAGTTAAATAAATAATTAATATATAAATATTGTGAGACATTTTTTTTCTCTCACATACAAAACATATTTAAAAGATAACGTTGAATCCAGAGGGACTAAAAAGACTAATCTATTAAAATGAACTTTTTAAAAGGAAAAATCTAGATGAAGAATGAAGAGGACTGTTATTGCAAACATACGACTGCGATAAGCTAATTTGATTTCAAAAAATATGCATGTTAGCTACTAGATTTTTATACGGATCAGGCAGTACCTAGATGAATTTTGTAAAACTTTTGAATTCTAAGCTAAAATAATCTCCAGTAAAATACAATACGCTAAAGAAGTATAAAGTTCCAGTAAATAATTTGTACATGGACATAAATACTTGCCTGATCATTTTTACGTTATTCAATAACTGATCATATTATACAAGATGGTGACAAAGATACTTGTCTTAACTTAAACCTCAGAAAGTGCCACACTAGGGATATGACAGCAGACAAAGGCTTGAATTACCTAGACCTAGCAAACTTAAAGAGCTAAGATTCTCATCGTCTTGATCTGATGATTAAAATACATACCCAACATGTTTTTATACACCATATATATATATATAACATACCTACTAATGACTACCTACTATATTAACGTACCTTATAAGTACATATTATATGTCAATTATATATTATAATTACTTAACAACCTTGTCACTTACAATCACTTTCGAAAAAATAAATAAGTAGGTCGGTACCAGTTTCATACGATAATTTTGTCGATATAACATTAGTAAAGTCTACATGTCAAACTGTCTTTTAAGTAACGCCTATCACGTGTTAATGGCCGCCCTCGCGTGCTAGAGGTCGCCACTGCTTTGTCAAGATATTTGCATTACATGTTGTGGCTACTTATTTGTAAATAAATTATCAACTAATGATATGTGTCATCTACGCAATATGCCGGGCGTCATAACGTCAAATGGTTTTAATAAAATGGATGACAGTAAACCGGTAAATTTGTCAGGGTCGAACTCTGTGGTCCAACTAGGTTTCTAGTTGCTGTGGGTGATATCACACCAACTAATCTACGACTTGGTGCAATGGGACCCTGCCATATTCTTGGGTTTCAGACGGACTTCACGTGCAAGCGGTGCCTATACTGACTAACGGACAAAGACCTGGGGAAGAGAAAGTAAACTCACAACAAGACTGTACAAGCCCGTCTGGCCAGCCTGGCTTACCACGCGCTGGCCAGATTTAGCCTTTTCTAACTACCCTCCCAATATGAAAAGCAAAAATTGAGAGAGACGTAATTCCAGGAGTGAACTGCATTAGGCAGATTAAATCGAATCTTCGCCTCAATTACAAATTGCAGTAGTAACCTACAGTTTTTCATTTTTCTGGTTATTGTTGGACCGACAGAATTCAAACAACCCAGCCATATGTATATCCAGATACTTAAACATTAGATTTGGTAATGATTAAGCTTCTACTTGATGATACTCATATTTCTAGATGTAGGTGTGTGTTTTGGAAGCTACATGCGTAGCTTCACCATCAGACAATACTATTCACGCCTCTAGCCACTATCAATACACTTCACCTTAATACTAAAATAACATTAGTAGAGTCTGAATAACAAAGGATATTCAACTCTATCCAGTAACAATAAAACTAATATTTCTTTACAACGTAGATTCTTTTCAATTTTCCTCCAATCGAATTCGGTTGTAACATCAATCGAGTTCCCACATTTTCCGAGCGCACTTACACAATATCAATCAGGTTTTATTGGTGTTGTCGGGGCGGGTACAGAGGTGCGGGGTGGCTGAGTAACACGCCGGGAGGTAAGGGGAGGAGGGGTTGGACTATTTGTATCAATAACCTGTCAATGGTCTCGCGGCCCGCGGGGACCTCTGGCCCCATATATTTGATACTTGCGTACTTCGGTGACCGCATAGATTTGATTAGAAATGTATTAACGATAGGCGTGCGAAAATTTGATGGAAACTAATGCTTTGATATTATTTCAATTTCTGTTTTCAATTTGTCGATGCAGTATCGTTTTATTCGATGTTGAACATACAATCGAGTAACTAGTTTCTATTGTATATCTACATAGGTTGTCCCACAATCGATCACCAACACCATTTCTTGTTTTCAAGTTTCCCCATGGATGGTTTGCCAGACTCCTACCGACTAAAACCACTGCGTATGGCAAGGAGACACGGGTGAGTTCATCTGGTTCGATTCCCGGGTCGGATTTTTTTTTTGTGTGATCCTCATCTGTTGGTTTCGGAGTTTGGGTGTTTCCTATATATAAAATGTATTTAGAAATTATAATTATATTTATCAGTTTTCTAGATCCCGTAGTACAAGCTTATAGCTTTGTTTGGGCTAGATAGCGCTGTGTAAAAAGTGTCCAACAATATTAATTATTTACTTCGATGAGTCTAGCTACTGCTGTGTTGAGACTGATCGGAACAAGTTATGCTATTTGCATGTAATAAAATCATTTACAACATATCATGAAGTAGGTACCTATCTAACTACATAAAATAACAAAAGCGTTGTATGTGATTTTGACCATAGTGATTGAGCCTGTGACCAAATAATATTATGTGGTTATTATTTAAACCTCTACCATAATAACATATACAACATTTCAGGAAATGCTGCTAATATGTTTTCTAGCAAACTAGCAAAATCATTTAATATACCTAATATAAACAAATGTAGGTACTTATCTAAGTTGATCTGTTTTCTGACATGTAATATTCGAAGTAAATATTATACGTATCTAACATTGATTTTTTTTCAGTATTCCGCGAAAATACTCATGAAAGTATATGTTAAACACATATACTTTCATTAATATTTAAATTGTTACAAGAAATAATTTCCTTTGACAGTGTACCGACAAAATTACGCAACAATTTGTGGAATAAAATAACGAAAAAGGTTCCATTTACAAAGTTACCTCGTAACACTACATTATCTGCTATCAGTGGCGGTCGACAAAGTAAAATTGGGGACACCTTATTTCCTCGGCTGGTTTGCAAAACACGTTCACGCTTTCCACCTATCCCCACATCTCAACGCTTATAGATACTATCTGTTACACCTATTAAAGGTATCGTAAGTTTAACACAGAATGTTTATTTTTACTACACTGCCAGTTTTCTTTATCACCTTCATTTACTTGTGCGTACAAAACCAGCAATGAATAATTCAAAGTTACTTTCAAACCTAAATATGTTTATCGTTTTACGTGTCGTGGTAGGAGATCAGGTGGGCGCCTTCTTCACACGGCTGCTGCTGATAACACGCTAATGCCCTCAACTTTACACCGCAAAGGGGGTCTGGGAGGTGTAAGTGTGAGGAGGGAGTAGCCAATCGTTGAAGAAAAATGGGAAAAGTCACATCGTTCGCGTTATTGAACACGAGTAGCTTTATCAAGTTGCAATATGCATTGCGAGAGAGAGAGAGAAAGAGAGGTTTGTACTATGCGGTGTTTAAGTTTTGATTTTATTATTTCCTTCCACTTAAATTCATTCATTAACATCAAAATTCATTCTATTAAATTATTCATTCGTTCAAATTCATTCATTTTCATTCAAATTCATTCATTTTCATTCAAATTCATCAAGATATTGAGAGTTACTTTCTCAGTCAACACGACTTTCGATAGTTGTCCTCAAGTTGACTGCCCTATGATGTGTTTCTTCATGCCCACTTGAAGTACCCGGGGAGTGAGATTTGTAGGTCAACTCTTAGACGTACACGTACACCGAGCAAAGCGATAAAATGTATAAAAATGAATGAAAGTACTTACTATCAACCTAATGTCTCAAATAGTTTTTGTAGATTTAATTGTATCTTTTTTATGGAGAACTAGAAACAAGACGACATACATTAAATTCATTGCTTTAACAAACTATACTTTAACTGTTGGTAGCGGTTTTAATGAGTAGCTTTTAACGTACATAAAATTGTAAATGACTATCTCCATAAAACAGTGATAATTGAAAGCATTTTTTTACAAAATGAATATTATATTCCAACAGTACAGTTACCTGGGTACATCAATACATTAAAAGTTAATAAAATAATCATAAATAGTGAGTTATTGCGGAGTACGCGTAAACGCTACACCAATGAACACAGGCCATAAATAAAAACGCTCAATTCCATTAGCGCACCATTCTGATAATGTACCCACCTTAGCGATGATGCTCTGCCAGCCAACTCTTTATGCATTGTTTCAGCAAACGCACACGTTTACGTAAATATTTCATAACGCACGTTTGGCGTATAGCGCGTAAACGGTGGACCCTCGATTTGTTCCGGTAGCGACTGCTAAAGCAAAAGTATCTACAGTCCTACATATATTTGCGGTAATAAAGGGGAATTTATTAGCCCGTTATGTTTGCAGTTTTACTGAAATGTGGAGATGCGTGGGCATGACATTAGCACCGGCTGCTCCTCCCTGCCTACCTGCGCCTTTGTTCCTGTTCGTGTATTAAATCAAGCTTTATGTAAATTATATAGGACATTGTTCTTTACAGCCGAATGTTGAAAGTGAAGGCATGTCGGTTGTAGAGACATCAAAGTTTGGTAGAATTTTCGTAATGAATTCTGTTATCAATACTTGTCCATATTTCACTAAGAAATTTTCAAAGAAACCTAAATATTCCATATTTCGTATATACCTACCTAAAATATATAACATTACAAAAATAAAATAAAGGTAGAAATGAACAGCTCATAGTTTATTAAATAAAACAGCTTAGATAATTGTATAAAAATAAATAAAAATGTACCTTTCCTTATAAGGTAGGTACTTACATAATAATATTATTTATCGAGGAAAATTATTAGGTACCTTAAATAATTAGTACCTACTTACTTATTAATGTTAAAAATAAATATTATTTTAGTTTTAATCATAGTTTAAATTGCTTAAATTTGTTACCTATTGTAAGTCCACGTAAACCTTTTAGTTGTAAGTATTGTATGTGAGCGCCCCGGTACCTATAACACAAGTTGAATCTTATTATGGGTACCGGAGTTCTACTTGCGTCAAGGTTATTGCAAGCATTTACTGTCCAGTTATACTTATACCTAAGTCGTGTAGTCTTGTTGTGGAACAAATAAATCATCATTATATACTCAGACTTTTAAAAGTCCTTCCAAAAAAGTCCTTAATTAGATAATGGTTAACTCATAATTTTTTAATTTGCATTTTATTAGTAAACGTTTAATTTTAAGTATTTTAATGAGACAGCTCAGTGCTATGTGCAATAGGATTTTCTATATTTAACAGGGCTTAATAAAATTTATTTCTTTTATTGCAATGTAGAAAGATATATTAATCATGAGCATTCTAAAATACAGGTAACAAATCATCCTCTCGACCTTATACATTGTTTGCTTAATTATAAGACAATGGTAAATTGTTGTTATTTTGAGTACGTACTTACATAAAAGAACTCCGTAAAACATCTTTCATTTTCATTTCGTTTTCCCCGCAAACAGTAATATACCCAGTCGTCGACATCAAAACTAAGGAGTGCAAATGTTCACGAACAGAAAAGATGGTTCATGTTGATTCTGTGCACGTCCACAAGGCTCCCGCTCCGCAGTTAAAAGCGGATTATGAGCCGAGTAGCCAATAACAAGGAATTACAAATGCCCCAGCCCCGCCGATAATCCACACTGAATAAGGCTTTGTCTCCACTTACCTACGAATATATACTCTCAAACGGTGGTCTCTTGGACAGCAAATTGCCATAAAACATGTAAGAAATCTAACCGAGTTGGTTGCGCAATTTTAATACTTATACTGTGTTAAAATTTATTTATTCTTTCGTAATAAAATAGTTCATGTTAAAATGAAACTGAATGCTATCAATTTGAAAAGTAACTTAATGAACTTTCTCAAATAATCATAATCATAAAAAAACAAAATTGGTTTGTTACTCACCCAATTAAGATACTACCGGACGCCCACGGTTTCACCCGCGTAGTTTCCGTTCCTGTGGTAATATGAGGATAAAATGTAGTCTAAACCACCTTTGAAGAAGTAAAGTAGGTTATAACTTGTGTCAAAATTCGTGCTACACGCGTACCTACTTAAAGCATTTATAAAAGATAATTAATATAGCAAAACCATTTCTATCAATTTCCTAACCAAGGTTATTTAGGTGGTATGCGGTGCTATATCTCGTAAGCATAATCCTCTAGTTACTAAATATGGTACTTATGTACCTAATTGTTCGTTAGTTATTTAATAATAAAAAATAATAAATAATTTGTATTAAATTTAAATAAAAACGTTCCAGGCGGGAATTGTTCAAATATTCTACACTGGAAGAATGAAGGGTGTTTAAAGAAGTTGCTGAGTCTTTGGGTCGGTAAAAAAGGAACGAAAGAGAGTAAATGTGAAGTTAAGTTGTATTCAAGGCTGAAACTAAATGCGACCTATTCGCAGTCCGACAATCCCAAAACTGGCAAATCGTACTTAATATTAATTACACAATTACTACATAATTCTCTGTTCCTATTTGCGGTACAAAACTATTAATAAAATTTCCAAATATATAGGAAGTAACAGTTTTAATGTCAACCTAATGACTTATAAGACTAAAATTAACATGACTTACAACTTTAGTTAATGACGCAATAAATATCTTATTCAGATTCTTCTCAATCAACGACGTCCCCTATCACCCCTTATTTAATTAACAGAAGAACATAAGACCCGACACTAAAACCAATGAAATATTCAGTCAAACGTTAAATTCAATCGCAGTCATCAAAAGATGAACATCATTCAGAGCAATATCTACGATTAGAAACACTTTTACAAGCAATAAATTGTTGGTGGCATTGGCTAAAACATTTATTAGCTTCAATCCTGATTAGATTACCGTTGCATCCCCAACCCTAGCGAGCTGGTGACGACCCTAGGGACAAGGAATTTGTCCCAGTAATGTAGCCACGCGCGGAACTAATTCGATGTAGTCGACCCTTGCTCTATGTGACTCGAATGCTTGTAACACTGCTTCATTTTAATTGAATAGTTGTGAGGGTGTCGCAGTTGTTTTCCTAAAGATAAGTTTCTGGGCCACTTTGCATAATTGCCAGTGTTCTAATTTGTAATACTATCGCAATCTGTCGGCCTTTACTGCAATACTGCGCTTATTGGAATGTGAGGTTGAGATTTAATACATACTCATACATACATACATAGTGTCACGAAGGGGTAGGCAGAGGCATACTATACGCCCACATTGCACCGTATGCATTTTTGTTCCACGTAACAAGTTATTAGCCGTGTTGCAATGGACAGGATCAGGCTGTGGCAACATGAAGTTGAAATTTTTCAAGCCTCCAACCAAGCTTAACGACTGCCATTTTATTGTCAACTGACAACAACCAACGGCTTAACGTGCCTTCCGAAGCACGGAAACGCTCGCAAATGTAAACTCCACAAAGTGGTCACCCATCTAAGGACCACCTATAGCGAATGTTGCTTATCGCAGTGATCGTTTACAGAACGCTGAGTCATTGGTGCCACGAGCGCTTCAATTGATTGCGTCAATGACAATGAGATTTAATATTTGGAAATTATTGGATATTATCACTTGATGCTGGATTTGGTATGGTTATATAAAAGTAATGTAAGGTGTAAAGAGTTCTACCAATATGTCCGGGGCCCAAGCGACGTCACCTACTGTGGTGTGGCAGTCTACTTGTTGATCAACGGATGAGGAAACTACGCCGACGACGGCGCCCTTACGAGGTTGGCAGTCGTTCTGAACAATGCCGAAAATGCCAAACAAACGCTGCTTAAGGTGGACCTCTGGCTCCAAATCTAGGTAGGATATCAAAGAATTGGGCATACGCAATGAAGAGAAGATAGAAAAAACATGTGTGTACCAGAGTACGCAGGTAAGAAGTGAAGCTTATTTAAGACATTTATTTTACAGCTATAAAATTTCTCTTAACGTCGATAAAGAAGTTTTACTTCGCCTGGAGAAGTCCTGACTGCGCTTCGCCGCATGGAGTCCCCATCGAAGCCTGGAAGGCGATGGGTCCTCGCGGTGTGGGCATCTTAGTTAACCTTTTTTAACCGCATACTCCTAAGCGGGCAGATCCCAAACCAATGGAGACTGAGTATTATTACTCCAGTCTTCATTAGTAAGGGGTCAGTGCAGGAGTGCGGGAGCTACCGCGGTATAAAGGTGATGTCCCACACCATGAAGATCTTCGAGAGGATTATAGACTCTCGAATCCGGCAGGAGTGTACTCTCTCGGAGTGTCAATATGGGTTTCGCCCTGGTCATGGGACCACGGACCCTGTTTTTGCCCTAAGGGTTGTCGCAGGGAAATACAGGTCGAAGAAAACGCCTCTGCACTGTTTGTTTCTAGACATGCAGAAGGCCTTCGACTGTGTTCCTCGTGCGATGATCTGGTGGGCACTGCGGTCCAAAGGTGTTCCAGAGGTCTATATTGACACTATCCGGAACATGTACTGCGATTCCGATTCAATGGTTCGGACTGCTGTTGGCGACACGAAACCCTTCCCCATCACCGTCGGGGTAAACCAGGGTTCGGTCCTTAGTCCGCTTCTGTTCAGTGTAATATTAGATGAATTGTCGGACAGCATCAGGAATTCTTATGAGCAGCCTCCATGGTTGCTCATGTATGCTGACGCGGACAGGGCAGATTGGTGCGAAGTGTAAAGGCGTGAAAGGAGACGCTTGAAAACGGCGGTCTGAAACTAAATGTGGCGAAGACCGAGTACTTGGCACTAAACTCGACAGATCCCACATCCGTCAGCATAGGCGGTGATTTGGTCGAGCGCACGGACCAGGTGGGATCTGTTTTTCACACGTCCAGTGACATCGATTGCGATGTCAAGTCACGCATTGCTGCCGCGTTGGCCAAATGGCGGGAGATGACCGGTGTCATTTGTGACCCTAAAATGCCGATCCGGTTGAAGGGACAGGTCTACAAAACCATTATTAGACCTGTCCTTTTACATGGCAGTGAGACATGGATGATATGGGAGCGACACAAGCAGGAGCTGCGTGTCACGGAAATGAAGATGCTGCGGTGGATGTGTAGAGTCACGCGGATGGACCGCGTGAGGAACTCTCGCATCCGCGGCAGCCTTCACGTCCGAGACATTGTAGACAAGTTGCAAGAGAGTTGCCTTCGTTCGTATGGTCACGTCTTGCGGCGACCGCTGGGCTACGTAGGTAACAAATGTCTGGCCATGTCAGCCCCGCCGGGTCCCGGTAAGAGGGGAAGACCAAGAAGTGCTGGCTTGGCGTCGTAAGGGATGACATGCGTGCCAATGGTCTCACTACAGGGGATGCCGATGACCGTGCGAAGTGGAGGAGAAAATGTAGGAAAGCGGACCCCGGGCGTCGCGAGACGCAACTGGGACATACGCTCGGATGATGATGAATGCTGTCCTACGGTCATTAATATATTAAAATTACTTTGACACTGAAGTTATTTTTCCCTACCTTAACTGTCCAAAGACTGCTCCCGTTAACGTAAAAATAAGAAGGTATTACTTATTTTATTTCTAAAGTATATTATTGTACATATTTGTCGACTTTTACGGTACCTAATTTCAGGAGTATAAAATAGCACTGAGTCAAATGAATCCTTTTCAAAACTATGGTAATACTTTTTTGTCAACGAGTATGAGCGTACACAAAATTTCACCACAAATAGATGTTTCTGAATGTAGAAACATAACTTGTGCTGCCATCTATTAGTAACGTAGAAAACTACAAACTTAAAGCCGGCATCGTCCAAGTTTTGTTTAGACCCCTTCTGAGAAATGACGCAATTTTACCTGTTTTGAATTCTGAGGTTAAATTGAATGTAATTGTTTTGGAACCTATGCCGTTAAAATTACATATTCGCCTTACTAGTCCTAAGTTACTTTGAATTTGTCTTGAATTTATTTTTTCTTTGATACTAAATTATCATCCGAGATTTTTCACTTACGTCACAAGCCTTTGTTTCGGAGCCCGTGGACAGCTTTCCTGCTACACCCTCCTCCGCTTTCTCTCCATCTCTCTCTTTTTCTATACATACTTCATGTAAGTCCATTAACACACATGTCATCCATCGCACCTTCATAATATCATTAAGCCTTCTTATGACATAGTGGAACCCCGCCAATTGCTTTTACTATATACTATATTCACGCTGTATCTCTGACGGGCTAGTCATAGAGCATAGATCGACAGGTTTCGCGATCTATGCATAGGTACTTCTTTCACTCCCAGCAAATTTCTTAATATGTTTTTTTATTTTTATTCTGGTGCGTGCTTAATTGGATTGAGGCGAACATAAAAAACCAGACTCATATTTTTTAAAGCCGGTTGATATGAAATATATTGATAAATCAATTCACCGATTTGAGCTGGTAAGTCAAGAAATGAATGATACTTAAACTATTCAAACGATTTTTTCCTAACCATACTGGTATACTTACACTTAGAATTTTGTGTGTTTTCATCCTTATAAAACACCTGGTTCTTCAAGAGGAATATGAAAAGAGAAACATCTTATTGCCGTCAAGGATTTGTGTCATTTGCATGAGTGCGGAAAACTAAACCAGACCAGTAAAGTAACGATCATGAATTAATACTTACAGTCAATTTATTTTGTCCCCGTTCAGATTACTAGTATAACTTCAGTCGTATTCATGAGTTCTAATTGAGACCATCTCAAATCATCAAATCGAGAGTGTGTAAGATGCGATGGAGCCCTGGCCGGTTATCACACACCAGTCTTAATTACATGTAGTTCACCTGCTGCTGATTAACGGATGAGCTCATGGTGTAAAGAACGCGGTTCTGTACCAGTCTAGTCAGCGTAGTACAGTAAGGTCAATCACGTTTCCAAAATAAAATTGGGCGAAAATTGTGCCCTGCAGTGCAGTACCTATTTATAAAATGTGCTTGCCTGATTTGAGCAGTAAAGGGGGTGCACCTGCTTAGTCAACGGACGAGTTTGGATTCAGGCATAGATAAATGAATAATTAGGAGGGGTGATCCGCGGTTTCAGGTGACCGTGAGGAAGTTGGGGAATAAGATTGCAGTAACAATCGTCTTAGAAAAAGATGAGCCAAAACTTTGTTTGAACTGTATTACAAAACTGTTTGCAATATTTGTATGTTTTTATTTTTAAACAATCTTGATGAATAATATAGATGAAATCGGCACAGATAAACATTAGATGATTAATCATAGCCCAAACTTTGGATGTCTAGGTTTAAATACCTACCTATTTATAAAACACATGAAATTCAATTGGTCATGCCATGATAAATGTAAAAGGAAAGGTGTTTCATACATGCACGTCTGGGTATTTTACGAATACCCAGACGTGCATGTATGAAAACAACAATGAATCTGCAGGAAGCTAAAGAAATTTGCAAGGATCGCAAAGATTGACTAACTGTCTTTGACTATTTCGTCTTCAAATAGATCATACAGTGCGAAGACAGCAAGAAGATCTTTAGATGATTTAAAGTAAAAAAAAACAGTGTTATGTTAACAAACATTTATTATTTTCTTCTTTAGCAATATATTATTTATAATTATTATAATTTAACTACAAAGTAACCACATAGGCATATATGTACCACCCGATTGTTTTGGGAGGACAGAAGTAATAAGTAGTAAACAGAGACAGCAATATATTTCTACTATTTAATTATTATACTTCTATAATACTAATGTACTAATTTTTCACTAAATTATTTGTTTTATTGCACTTTTTACCTAAACGCAGTGAAATTATCCGGAAATACAGATACAAGGTTAAGTTAAACATAATTTCAATTTTAAACTACTTCACCATTTGTCTTTTCTATGAATGCTCATAATAGTACCCACACATTTTTTTGTAAGCACTTTTACATATTAGTCTTAACGATCAAAATATTGTGCGTTGCTGACAATCAAATGCTTCTATTTTATTCAATTAAATCTACCTTGCAATATCATGCATTTAGCTGATATCACTATTAGACAAAAACTATTAGGAACATATAACAATAATTACAAGTTCGAAATACTAATTAAATTAAATAATATTTTACAATATAATACAACTTTGTCACTGCTGAAGTAACGACAGAGTTACTACAGGGCTCTGACATCTCACGATTCTAAACGCACTTAAAATGTTCCAGCGAAGACTCACACACACAGTTTATTCACTTCACGACGCATAAAATCATCGAAGCTCACGACAACGACGCCGCGTCCCTTTTCGCAACGATACACTGACGCACATCAATATTTCCTTTTGTATTCTAGAAAACATTTCATATAAAGATTCTCATACAATGTAGCATAATATTACAGGGAGATCTCAGGGAGGTTTTATTCAGCATTATATCACACTAAGTGGGGCTGTGCGGGGTATGCGGCGTGTGCGGTGGTAGTGGTGCGGGATGTGGGGACGCATCACGGAGAGAGTCCGGAGATGAGCCTGGTGATGCTCGTCGTGGTGGATACGGTGAGAACCGATGTTGCGTCAATGCAGGAGCTCCTACTCCCGCCGGGCCTAACGTTCCTGGATATACCGGTCGTGGTAACTGAAGTCCTGACCCTGATGCCGCGAGGTGTTGCTGTGCTAACAGCTGAGGTGCTAAACACGCCCACTGTCCCCACAATGCAGCTGCAGGTACTCCATAAAGCGGATATGCAGCGCGTAGAAACAATTGTGATCGTGCTGCTAATATCGCCTTCTCCTCTAGTGTAAGATTGTTATTGTGTTGATCCAAGTCAAATGGTCGTAAGGGTGACCGCAGGAAATGTTGCTCTGCCAGCATAGATTCCATCGTCTCCCTGAAACGGGACAAAATCACATTATACATCATGACCGATGAGCATAACATAATAGAAGCAGTTAAATTATTGTATGATCGTATCTACCTATGACTGGCTGCGCTGTAGCGCGCGTCATCAGGGAAGACTGAAGTTCTTTCGTGCTCCCCCGTGATATAGTATCTCAACAGACAAACAAAAAAGAAAATAAAACACCCGATAATTAAGAGAATATTAAAATTAGAGTGATTGAAATACCAAAGTGCGATGAAATTATAACAACATTAGACTAAGCAAAAAGAAAATATGTTAGTATATCACTGTACAACCTGAACTATGAAATAATTAGAATTCATTCAATAATAAGATGAAATTAGTATAATACTAATAATATATGGGATGCAATTGTTTATATCAAGATTATAAGCTAATAGGTGTTACTGAACAAAATATCTTTAAACTACTGTAATCAGCTAAGTAACCAATGCAATGGAGTCATATAAATTGTGTTGTAAATCTGTAATGACTGCGATAACAATATATAAGTGCTAAATAATTTATTTCTTTCGCATGTCATGAATAATTTAGCGATTTCTATTTGTTATATCCATATTATCTAAATGTTGAAATTTTTACCCTAAAAACAAATTGTACTATAATAGTTACCTTTCAAATTCAGTAAGGCGTGAAGAGTCACGGAATCCCTTTGCGAATGGATTACTGTCGATCTTCAGTTTTGTGATCTGAAACAAAACAGGCATAATAAGTCTTCTGAGTAAAGGCATCATGAACATTTTATTTTTAGTCATCTTACAAAATCTGTTCAACGATTTCAGGACTGGATAGTATTTTATGATTCATCCGTTTTAAGAAAATTATCGAGCTCATGAAATCAGTCAATTGAAGTCAGTCTATCACAGTCCACTGCCGGACCTCCAATGCTACCTACTAAGGATTCAATAAAATACTGTCAAGTACTATAACATCTTTCCCCAAGCCCCAAGTCAGCCTATCTACAGTAGATATGTGAGCTAAAGTTTTGTATTAGCTCATGGAATATCTACAACCTACAAGAGCCTGGAAATCAGCGCTGGGCTAAGTGTTCTATCTTTTTAATGTACCTATATAATGGGTGTTGATGTGGAAGTCGGCACAGATTAAAAAGTTACCTATCTGTCTAGAACCGAGCGTCCCGGTAACAATAACAGCTTGGATGGATGTATGCATTGCTTTTTTTTTCTTTTATTACGTTACTTATAAGTCAACTTTGTAAAATCTTTTTAAGCTAGCTATTTAAATTTATGACAAGTAATTTTTCCGTTATAAAGAAAGCCAAATAGTAATACAATCTACATCTCTGTAACTGACTCACTTGTAATAATTAGTAGGAAAGGACTGAGGCTTATCTTTTAAGGGCTTGTTTAGACAGGTTAACAAATTTTATTGTACAGCTGTTTATAATAGGTCAGTAAAGGTTCTTAAGATGTCAGTGTGAATGGGAACGCGCGGCTGCCACCTGCGGAGCACGCCAAACATCCACTAATAAGGTTAACTTATCGACGACATTCCACTTCGGTTTATCATTTTACTTGACTACCACGATATTATAAGCCTGGTATCGTACACATTCTTCATTTATTATGTTTAGATAGGATTCGTGTAGAAATTTGCATACACAAAGATTTATTCAAACTAGAGTAGCTAACTACTCTAGTTTGGATAAATATCTCTGTGTATTTTTTGCGAGAGATGAAAGGTGCAGATGGAGCAATATTTTCTCTTTATAGAGATGATTTTTAAATTAGTTTAAGAAAATTATTAAGATTGATTTCTCGAACATTGATAATCTTTGTTGAGTAGTTAATGTAACCGATATCTGAATTGATCAATGGGTCGTCAATTGGGCTTTGATTTTTGATAGACGTAATACCTATTATAGACAAGGATATGAACAAAAATGTATAAATTTAATATATCACATACCAATGAAATTAAAATGTAAGAATAATTATAAGAACTTTTGGAAGTAACACACACACAAGAAATTGTTAATACAATATTGAATTTCAAGTCAAAAGACTCATAAAACAAACTTTTGCTTGAGGTGTTAAAAATGTGTTTGGTTTAGTAGAGGCACGTCAATGAAAAATCGCCCCCTCGCTGAGTGGTGCTCCTGCTGTGGCACCACACAATTTGTTTATAATATTTACGATAAAACCTGCCACGGGAACTGGTTACCATTAAATGGCGGCCGTTTATCTATCAGAAGAAAGTGTAAGACCAATAGTGATTCCAATTTTAGCATCTTTAGATATATTGTGACAATAGGTAAGAAAAATATTAGTATCAGGAATTTTAACGGCGGTAATAAACAAGTCATCGAGAGCAGTCGTTGTGCCAATCTTTCAGCGTGTCATGTTGGCGACGGTAATTATCTGGCGATTGAGCCGATCGTGGTCGGACGGTCGGTCAGCGCTGATATGGCTACGCATACCTCACGCCCAGTGCCGACACTCCCACGTAACGTCTAATTGAACATTGTTCTCACATATTTTCGCATTTTAGGACGATGAACTCAGGTGAGAAAAAGGTAACACATAATGCTACGTGACAAGTGTTAAATTGTCAAAAATCGAAACGAAAACGAAAATTGAAATACATTTAATTGATAACTTTGACCTAAATGAAAAACTAGCTTACACAATTACTGTTTAGAGCATATACGAGTCTCATCTTGTACTTTTTTTTTTTTTTTTTTTTTATTTATTTTGTACTATTGACGTAAAAGACAAGCATACGGCCACGCCTAATTCAAAAGTGGGTACCGTAGATGGTAGATTGTGGCTACCAGTTGTAGAAAATTTTTAAAGCTCTCATGAGGCCTTCAGCTTGGCTTTACTAGCAATTAGGAGCAGCGGTTTAACGTGTCTCCCAAAGCACGGAAACGCTTGTGAAAATGCCACAAACGGCCATCCATCTCAGGACCGACCACAGCGTAAGATGTTTAACTCAGTGAAAGTTTACAAAACACTGAATTAGCAAGGTTATAACCGTTTAAAGGGTACTATTTTATTTGAAAATTTATTTGAAAAGGCGAGTAAACTTAAGTATAAAATCTACTCCTCATAAGGGATGATGGAATTTATATCCTTTCGCAGTCTTTTGACAGATATAGACCGAGACACAGATATTATTCAGGGATGTTTCGTAAACTAATGAGTGGACAAAGAACGAATGATGAGATGAATGCAAATATAGAAGTTTAACAGATGATTTTTTTTTCTTACGATAATTATTTATCTTATCAGCAGACGCCCCATAGTTTTTTCCGCGTAGTTCCCGCTTCCTTTGGAATACGAGAATAAAATGTAATCTAAGTTTCTTCATTTCTTCTTTCATCAGCTATCTGCCAGTCAAATACCCGTTGAAATCGGTCCAGCCGTTTCAAAGATTACCGGCATTATTTTAAAAAAAAAGGCAGACAGTGAAAAAAATTGATTTTGTTATAAATCTCTTTCATTCAGTGAAAAACTGTTTATTTGGAATTGCAAATAGACACCTCAATTTTATTTATTTGTATAGGTAAGTTATACTATTTTAGGGTGAACTCATATATTACGGAGTTAAAGAGAAACATTTACTGTTAATAATGTATTCTTGTAAGTTCAAACTGAATTTATGTATTACCTAGTGTGATACACTGTAAACCGTTTAGTTTATTGGTGTCGGACATTCCACTGAACCGACAATTAACTTTTAAGTTTTTATTTGAGTGTTTGATGTTCAATCAAAAGAGCGTGGATCTATGAAACGCCTTGACTAATGTCCCATTCTCATTGTTACGGATCAAAGCTTAGCAATAAACCGTACAAAATATTGACCGGTTCACGTCAAGTGTTCAGTTCTGTGGTGAATAATTCAACAAGCGTCGTGTCACTCTGAGACTAATGATTTCGAAAATAGTTACAGGAAAATTAGACAAAGAACATTTGTAACCACTCGTGGCCCATTTAACATTATCTCGTCTAAAAATATAATACTTTAGAAAGTATTTATCATTTAAGTGTTATATTATTATCTACTACTTTAGAATACCAATTAGGATGTCAAAGAACATTTTAATAAAATTGTACTATGAAATTTGCGAAAACAAATGTAGGGTTTTAAAAAGCGTTTTTACAAGATTCTTGCGGAGCCGCGAGTGCGGCACTTGTGGTCTTGCAAACGTCTATAGGTACGCTACGTGACCACTTTTGATTAGATGCCGTATGACGTATTTGCCTGCTAAGTTGTATTAAAGTTAGAACAACAATTTGATGATTATTGAGACATCAATGCGAAGTTAGATTACTATAGTTCTATGTTACATCCTACTATATTTGAGTTCTTCGGTGCATTTATAGATAGTTGTGCTCAGAATGATGCGCAGACTAAAGCAGTCACGACTCCGGGTGAGTGCTTAGGGTCACCGTCATCGGTATGTCGCGGTTACTACTTAAGCTTGTACACCCACCTGGCAAACGCGATTGACTACAATGGCCCTACTCGCTCGTCGCGCTTACGCCTGACATAATAAGTGCGCTCACAATACGAGTAGTAGCTGACAATATTGACGTATTATACATAATGTATGCGACGCTGTCCCACCACTCATATTTGTTTCGAGACTTCGTGTTTGTATTTTGAATTGGGTTCACGTAAACGATCCACGCCCCTTGGCTATGTTGGACTCGGTAGAGCATTTAGTAGACGCTACCGTGATATTCAATTAAAGGTACAAACCATTTAAAATATATTATCATTGAAGGTAGAAACCAGAATAATGAATGAGACGCTTTCTCGCTACTGACGTTTATTAGATTTAGTACAAACATAAGAACGAGGCGTGTCAAAACAACCTAATTTAAGTATCAACAAACGATCGCCTTGGGCGGTGGCGGCGCGCTCCCGTTCACTGACAACATTAAAGGCGCCATAATGACATTATTCCCGGGCGGGAAACAAAAAATGTCACAAAAAGGCGTCAAGGAGAGAAAGACGAGCGTCGCGTTGCCATCGGCCCGCCGTGCGAGCTCTGTGTACTCTACAAACGATGCTCTAATTATGAGGGTGGTGATGTATTATACACCGAAGTACCTCTCCCTTACTCCACCAATTCCAATGTTAAACTTATCCTCCAGATGTCTAACACGTGCGTTTATAAATGAAACTGCCGACTTGAGGACAATTTATGTCTTACTTAGGCATAATAACATTTGTAATCAACAGTATTTAATAGTTGTTAGATGAATTTTACTAAAAGATGTACAACTCTATGAAAATAATATATTTGAGTTTGGTATAAGTCATAGATCGTAAGAGGCGTCGTGTAAAGTAGACGTGAGCGTCTACCGGGACATGACAGGAACATTGTGAAGAATAAATAAATGTCACGTTAGCGTGCTCACGCGCTCCTTTCTTGCTACATATCTCATTGATTGATGCAGTGCAGCGACGAACGAAGAATCGACGATCTGCTACTGATATATTAACTGAATAAATATGCCGTTGCAGTACTTGCAGAAAGCTTAGAGAAAATATGAAATGTCCACCACCATACATGCTATGAGAATCTCATAAGCTTTCTTAACATTTTATAGTTTTAACAAACCATAAAACCGTACGGTTCTAGAAATATAATGTAGGATTTGTTTCAAGTGTATGATTATATTCTATTGTTCAGGTGAAATTACAGCGTTGGTTGGGAAATGAAACGAAACATGACTAAAGCGTCTTGAAACAATTTTATAACCGCTTAACATTTTAGTGCTAATTCATGAGGACTATGGTACAACAGCTGTACCTCTTAATTTTACTTGTTCGTTAATTCGTGAAGGTATTATATTTTTATTATATTATATTTTTCGGGCCTTTAAATAATATGGTCGTTTAATTGACGCAGTTATGTATAACCAACCATTTATGAGAATTTCACATAGGCGTGGTGGTATCGAGTGTATGAAAACGTAATCGTACTATGCTCACAGCTGCACATTGTGTCACATTCCGGAAAACTATGGTTTATTGACAATTACTTCAAAGTAAAACTAAATCATATAATTATTTTTTATGAAATAAGTCTATACAATTTGTTCAGGACGGAACCTGAACCCAAAGAATTCTAAATCCGTTTCTGGACAATGACGGTAATTCTAAACCATACGACTTGAAAACATTAACGGAAATCACTGTTGAAATGTTTTGTCTCATATTATGGAATAGCAAAACATATATCACCCGTACATTTTTGTCAACACTTGTTGAGTTGTATGGCAGAGAATTGGCGATCATGTGTGTCATGATAGTGTTCTTCTACATACCAGAGTCAACCAGACGTATGTAGAATACCTTATTTAATAGGTGCACAAAACGTTCTCACTACTTTAATAGCAAATGCAGTGGTAATACCACGCTCCACAACCAAAAGCATACTATGAACGTGTTACGTATTTTCGTATTAGGTATTCTGCTTTTTGTAAGGAGCGTTTAATCTTTGTGATCTCTTCTTAACGATATGATGTGCACTTCTACTAACTTATTTACAGTTTGAGTACAAACAGTTTTCTAATACTATTAGTAGCGGAATACAAAAAAATATACCGCCAGCTTCATCATCGACAACTACGACTGGCAGAAGCGTGTCCGAGACGGTGCAGTCAGTGGTTTCGTATAACTGTAGTGGCTCGTTTTGGGATTTGAATTGGATGTTACAAATAGTTCTGCATGCAGAAGTTTGGCGAGTGAAGAAGCAAGAAATAATAAAGAGGAGAACTTCTTCACTTCGATGAATATCCGCTATTGCCCTTACGACAGCCACTTCTGACAGAATAATAATAAAAATATGTAGTAGTAGTAAAGTACACAATATACTTTATAATTATTTTGATTTCCTAATATACAGACTGATACAGACGACGTGTAGGATTTTCCTAACTTTAGTCTATTAGAAAAATAAAATAATACTAAACTACAATTGAAATTCTCTCAATCTACAATGCCACATTTTTAATACAATAAAATGGACAAAGTTTTCAATTTCCAATTGCTTCGTCTTCATCCAATGCGTCGATAAATTGCAGACTCTCCCCTATTGTTCCCACCGATATTATAAATGAAACAGAGTGAAGATTGTATAGACCATCTGCGATCTCCGTGACAACTTTTATAAGCATTCTACACATCCACATTTCAACAGGTGGTATCTTAACTGAAGATTTACCTTATGTAATATCATTATGACGACATGATTTAAAGGATTAGTATATTTAGTTTGAAACCCTGTCGATTGCTTCTCTGTTAATGCGACTTAGCAAATCTCGGACAGGGCCAACTGTGAGAATCAGGTCCACTTTACATTCGTGCCCGTAGTTGCGGCTGTAAACTCGAAATATCAAAGAATAGGCAATCTGCCACATTTCAAAGCGCAGTTAATTTGTTTGAAACATCAATTATTTGTGATTTGTGAATATACAATCCAGTATGAGTCTGACTTGTGTCAAACTATATTTATCAAGCTGCAACTTATTAATTGATTTACAAAGAAGGTTGGAGGTTTCACATGAGTAATTTAAAAAGAGATCTAATTATCATCTTAAAAAATATTATAACTATTTCAATATGCAGCCTATCTGGTCTTCTTTAGGTATCTGTAGGCTATTTTTCATTCTGTAAACTGTGCAAGCTTTACTGAAGCGTAATTTCTGACTTTTTCAGCTTCTCTCATGTCTTAAAGTAATATGATTTCAATATTACTTAAACTTTTGAAGTGTAAATTGGACAATGTTGTCGTCCATCAACATATTCTGGAAACACTAAGGGCCAAACACTTCCACATTTCAATAGCCGCCGATTTTAAACAATCTCAAAATCGCCATGTGTGGATAATAAAAGTAGTTAGTTTGTGATGTCCCTAATATCTTGCCAGAGGCTGAATGTCCGTAAAATACATGAGTGCATCGTCATATATACTAATATTATAAAGCTGTAGAGTTTGTTTGTTTGGTCGAACGCGCAAATCTCAGGAACTACAAGTCTGATTTGAAAAAATATTTTTGTGTTCGATAGCCCGTTTATCGAGGAAAGCTATAGGCTGTGTACCTTCACGCTACTACCCTGCAGAGGGGAGCAGTAGTCATAAATATCCACCAATTTGGGCAATTTTTTTATGCATTATTGTAGCATTTATAAGCGACATGAGTGCGACGGGAGTTCGAAATATGTCACTGGCGAAGCTGGGGTGGTCACCTAGTTAGTGACATAGCTCAATACATAGGTAAAGTGATATAGCTCAATACATAGGTATAGTGATATAGCTCAATACATTGGTATAGTGATATAGCTCAATACATAGGTATAGTGATATAGCTCAATACATAGGTATAGTGATATAGCTCAATACATAGGTATAGTGATATAGCTCAATACATAGGTAAAAGTATCTGCTTGTGTAATTGCTTATTCACTCTTCTAGATTTTATATATCTATTTATATCTGTAAACTCTGAATCAAGTTAAATGAGATGACTTGAATGAATGAGTAAACTGATGATAGAAACATTAAAATGATTAATTAGGAAATTACATAATCAACTCAACTGCCCAGTTAACCTTAAAAAAGTAGAGTTAAAGTGAAAAAATTGACATTAGGTGATTTATAAAATAATTAAAATGTTGACAAACAAACAACTTTTACATTATTTTTTCTATATAGTGGGCTGGTGTGCAGACGCAATAAATTTAGTCGGGCCGCACACGACGGCTCTGCGTGACGTCACACCTCGGTTGATCGATAGTAGGAGCAACCGAGAACACCATATAACTTGACTCGTAACTTCCACCAGGCCAGAGCGAGACAGAAGCCCAATAAATAATTTCATCTTAAATTATTTTAAATCCACTCTTAAGCAAGTACGTTGACTTCTTGTATATTTGACTTACGACCGTTTCGTGTTATCAGGCCATATTATTTATTGAATCCTGACCTGATGCAGGGACATTGATAGTTTTATGACATTAACTTGAATTTATCATATTTCTTTCTTGATTTTATGATTTTATTTTATACTATCTAGTAATATCTCTAGATTTAATTACATCTAAATTATTTTTTTTTAGTGGTATATTTTAAATTTGACGTACCTAATGCGGTGGATTAATTCGTCAGTTTCGAGTAGGTCTCGGTGGTGTAGTTGGCAGCGCGTGTGCCTGACTTCTGGTGTTAAAAACGTCCATAGGCTACGGGTGACCACTTTCCATCAATAAAATTGGTATAAAAAAATTTCCTGTTCTTAGAATTCTTAGAAGCGCTCGTGGCCCCGCGGTCTCAGTGTTCTGTAAACGATCACTGAGTTACGCAACTTTCACTATGGCTGGTCCTCGGATGGGTGACCACTTTGTGGTATTTACATTTGCGAGCGTTTCCGTGCTTCGGAAGGCACGTTAAGCCATTGGTCCCGGTTGCCAGTAAAATGGCAGTCGTTAAGACTGGTTGAAGGCCTTATGGGCGGCTTGAAAATTTCAACAGCAGGTAGCCATAACCTGCGTCTGTCTATTTCAACACGGCAATGGGCTCACCACCTATTACGTGGGACAGAAATCGACACGGTGAAAAGTGGTCATATAATATGCCTCTGCCACCCCTTCGGGGATAAGGCGTGATGGATATTTTATTTTATTCCTGTTCTTACAGGGGGCATTTTTGCAAATATGCCTAACACACATAGGTATACTCTCTCTTCTTATTGTGTATTCTCAATAGCGTCAAACCTAACATAGATTAGGAGCCTGATGGGATCCAATTTTATGGGACTGCTAGGAGCAACAATCGTTTCTCTTTTATTTTCAGCATTGTTTGAAGCGACTGTCCTCTGACCTGCCTACTTCGTAAGGGCAATGAGGCACGTCTGTTGGTCAGTACCCAGGCAATTTACTAGCAAGTGATATCATAAGCGGGACCTTAATACCAAACGTAAATATCAAAGAACAGTTATAAAATATTTTGGTACTTGAATTGACCTATGAATGAGCTAGCAATTTTTTATCAGTACAGAGAGCTATATATATGAACGACGCTCATAAAAGACAATGTATTTATAGAATTGAAAAAGTTCTGATATTCAGTTCAACGACTTTTAAATAAACTTTCACGCATTTCGAAGGTGGCTGAAGGTGAGAACGAACTATATTAAAAAGAAATTAATAATAACACAAGCTAAAACAAGTTATCAAATAAACAGTCAAGTTTAGTACAGTCCTTGTAGTACATGCTTTTGTTCATGGCCATAGATTTCGAAAATGACTTACACTATCACGCTAGTCTGTGCGTCTACGAAAATAAAACGGGAATAAATTACATTTACACGTTATTTTATCTTTCTATATATAAAGTAAAAAAATAAAAAATTTCATGTTTGTAGTCTAAGTTTTCATGAACAATTTCTCCAATTGAGACAACACTTTAACTTTGACGGTTAGCAAGAAGGTTATTGAACGATCCTTACTAGCATCACGATGCATTGATGTAATTTTAATACGAATATACATGTCTAATATTAAAGTTTAAACAAAACTATGAACAATATGAAACACTTCATTGATACGATAAAGTCAGAAATCAAAATCAAATAATTTTATCCCCGAGCAGCATAGCGTTTAGAAAGATGCTTTCAACAAGAAGTCGTATAGAACCAAGCAATAAGTTAACAAATATAAAAGAAGGATAGCATTGAAAAGAATGAATCGATTATTGGTAAAGAAAAAGAACGTGATGTGCGGGAGAGGAGGACAGGAAGGGGAAGGGGGACACCTCGTGACACCTGACCGCAGCCATTTTGGCCCGTGAAATATGTTTATTTGTCATACTTGCCCTTTGTTATTGAAATTTTGTTTGCCTTTACTCCTTCATTATATTGTTCGATTATACTCGCGTAGAACTCGTTTGTGGATGTTCAATGTGAGAATAGCTTAGGAGATTTTAGAATATTGATTGTTGATACTGAGAAATGAGTTATAAATTTCAATTAAAGGTGTATTGATCGTGTTTGTATCTAATTGTGTGGGGGCTATCGCTATTATTTTTGTGATTATCTCTTTTGAAGCCTCTATATAATCGTTAGTAGTATTATGAAATAGAAAGTGAGTTTCTTCGTTACGATCAATTTTGATAGTTATGTAAAAAGTTTTGGATATGGAGGACAGGACAATACTTATATTGTTGTTAGACTGCCTAGTGGTAGTAACCTAGTAACCAAATGGTAGTGGTAGTAACCAAAAAATTGATCGTAACGAAGAAACTAGGTAGGTAGTGTCTGATATGTATTTAATATTGAGAGATTTGGTATTACAACACTAACGAATATGTAGTTAATATTTAAAACATAGCATAAGTTTCCGTCAATGTAAATTTTCAACAATAACTCAAATCAATCGATTATAAAAGGTTGTTTCGAAGACTAACTGTACGTCAACCCATAAAAAAATGATAAATATAATATTGTATCCTATTCAAATATAATAAACTTGTTTAAAGAGTCAAAATATGCTCACAGGTTTCTATCTGCACGTTTTTGCTGAATTATCCTCTAGAGGCCATCGATCATGACAAATTCACAAGTCATCGACTAATAAAAAATGCATTGTGTGCATTGAGGATGCGTTAACTCTAACAAACATTGTCACCACGACGCGAGACTGTTCCCGGACAAAGGGTTCTACAGAAAACGAACATCAGGACAATAGTGTGGTGGGTGTAAAAATGTTAAATATTGAAGCGGGTCGGGCACTCGGCGCTTTCCCGGGAAACCGCCCCGCGGCGCGAGCGCAGATCGAGGCTACGGCGACGCTCAGTCTCACACCGCGATACACACAAAAAACACAGCTTAAATTTTTTGTACAAGGCTTTATCTCAACTTATATCAACGTTCCAATAGTTATGATAAAGCACCAATAATGATGTTTCATTTTTAAACGATTTAACAGCACGGAGCTCTTTAAATATTGGTGACATATTGTCTTGAATTTTGATATCAGCTGCTTACTCAGATCTTCTCTGCATATTCGAGTTTAGTAGTCGGATTGTTTTTTATTACTTGAGTAACTGCATTTTTATAAGTTATGCGGGCCACGATCGATCTTGGATGGCGTGCAGGTGCAAACGAGCTAAGTGTGTTCTTATTGTTGTAAGGGATTGAGTTATCAATGACACTATCTTCGATATTCGACAAATGCTTTAGCTGTCAGAGTTGTGACGTCAGCCAAACCGAAGCAGTGTTGCGCCCGCAGCGACCGCCTGGACACCGATCGAACGAGCTGATAGCGCACTTTTTGCTTTTTGAAGTAGTTTATCAACTTGTTATATTTTAAGTCGCTATGTAAATCATATGATGTGTCACTTTTATTCTTTATGGAATATTTATTTTATTAAATTTGTAACTAGTAAAACTATCCAATGCCGAACACTTTTATCCTCATATTCACTAAATTAAATAGGTAAATATACAATTCTCCATGGCAATAGTAATCAATGGTAGTCACAGTGTGCTAGCCGTAAATCTAGAAACGCGTTAGAATCAATGAAAATCAATATTCAATGACCCTGGGGAGCTGTTCAAAGCATATTGTGAACATAGAGCCTCATAATGATATATACATAAGATACGGAGCAGAGTGAGCGGCAAGTAAAATACTTGTATGTATGAATATCTGTCTGTTTTGAGCCTTTCCTTATTCTAATAAACTGCATTGACTTTATGCAAAACAGAATTGAATGACACTTATCAATTGAAGAAAAAGCATTTAGTAATCGTAGTTATACTAAAATTCACTTTAATATGTTTTCTTCTTTTTTTTCGTAATTATTTTATGGCCTGGTTACTAAGATCTTTTAGCCAAATCTTAATTCACATTTCTCCAATATTCTTTCTTATTATCTAAAATGTCACCGTCCTCTACCTCTTAGTCAAGTCTAGTCTTAAGTCAAGGTAAGTCCTACACCAGTATAATAGTGGTTGTAATACTGAGGTTTTCAGTGGATTCAACGCGGTAAGAATGAAAATAGCATTTGACTGCTTATATCACTGTATTTTACTATAGAATAGAATAGAATAAAACTTTATTAGTACACCAATTTAAATCTAGAGTACTAAGATTTTTGCAAGATATTGTAAAGTACTATAGCACGTTAACACAACTTTTATGTCCAAGAAACTACCACTCCCGCACATAAAACAAGATAAATGCACTATTTTTAGAAAATAATATACACCAAGCGTCCGCTCTTGTCATTTTTCCCGCGTAGAATCATGTTTTCTTCTGATTTAAATTAGGAATGAGTGTTGTTTTACCTTCTAGTTACCTACGAAGATGGGATTTACACCAAAGAGAGTTCTCTATATTCGTAAGTTTTTTACTTAAAGTAGTTATGCTGGAAGATATCTTATTGTCTCCCAATTGAATGTTCTAAAAATATAACTAAACTACAACCGTTTCAAGTACAAAATGTCTACAAATGGTAAGTAAACCTCCCCATAACAACTAATTAACAAACGAATGAAGATTTATGTAGCGCGTTGTCGATATAAAGTAACGCTTCCTTTATGAACCTCAAAACGTCCTAATTATTTTACTACACGAGATGATACAAAACGAGGAACTCGGAGACGCCCAAACGCTCTTGTGACAGAGAATTAATTGCTCGTGGCGACATATGCGCTGCCGGTTTAGGCTGAACCGCCATTGAACGCGAGAAGCGGTAAGCAGGGCGGGAATCTTATTTTTTTTTAAGATCAACTTTTTTATCCACGCTTGACTTGGAGATTAAACTGGTGAATGAGTAAAGTGTGATCGGGAGAGGCGAAAGAAATTTGAGATGGAGATATAAGTTAGTGAGGATAGAAAGAGAGCGAGTTTTGGATATAACTATTTGGGCAAGAGAGAGAGATGCGTGTACACATTTTCTTTCTTTCTTTCTTTCCTATTCAGCAGATGGAGTTTTACTTCAGTCGTGTGGTCTGAAACACTCTCAATTTTGTTTTATATTTATCAATCTGTATTTTTAACTGAAATAGATTTTTAATTAAGTTATCGATTTTAATTTATCTTCGCGTATTACCTAGGCATTTCCGGACCTCACCTGGACTTGGAAGCCTGGACTCTTAACTGACTACTCGGAGCAATTTTGAAAGCAATTAGGCTATAATTTGGTTTTATTTTCGACATTGCTGTTAGCGACTATTGTCCGACCTAACCTTACAGAGGATCCTTCCTTGCACCTGGATTTCATCACCAGGTCTTCTAACTGGGGATTTTAACTTAGACCCTGAAAATCTTGATGACAATCCGGTACACTTAAATCATAACTGTACGAATTTATATTATTGTGAACGACATTTATAATAATATATAGAGCCAAATAGTTTGTTTGTCTGCTTGGTTGAACGTGATAATTTCAGGAAGTAAGGTCGGATTTGACAAATCTTTTTGTGTGGGATAGTCAATTTATTGAGTAAGGCTATAGACTTAAATCACGCTACTACCCCGGAGAGCGGAGTAGTAGTAATCGGGCAAAATGTTGTACATAATTTTGTTAAATTTATAAGCAACGGGACTAAATAGGAGCGTCGGAAGTTTAAAATAAGTCACGGGCGAAGCCGGAGAATAAATGTTGGAGAATCTTATTTTCGCACCTGAATGACTCATTCATGCTCTATACCATTGACTTGCATAAAACTCATTTCTGAGAAACTTTAGCTGGCATAATTTAGGTGTTAATTCTTTGAAATTTTTGAGACAGTAATACATGGAAAAGTAATATCAGCAATAGCCAAAACTTGAGGGCTACTTTCGCAGACGTCGAGTAGGACTTATATTTAGCCACGGGTGAAAACTTTAATCATCACCGTCGCGTTCGCGTCAAACGCACTATCCATCCATCGTCGGGGACACCCGCGTGTGGCCATCGATACACAAAAAATGATGTGCCACCTCCCTTTGTTCAGACTGGACATACCTTTCAGCGAGATGCAATTAGTGCGACTCAAATAGCATTTGTCGATAGTCAGACGCTCGGCGCTTTGCGATTTCAAACGTTTGTCTCTGTGATCTATTTTAGATATCAAATGATCAAAACAAGAGAAGGACACTTAATGCCAAATAACCTGCATACGTGACAAATAGGTACTTATCAGTAGTGCGTGTAAAGTTAGCTAAATCAGTTACGTTTGGTACTTACGAGTTGATTCTGGTAGGCGGTGACTGCAGTGAAGACACACTCGGGGAAAATGAACGTCTTGAACTCTTCTTGTTCAAGATCGGTGATAGGTGCATTGATAGCGCCTTCTCGTCGCAGTACCAAATGAATGCGTGGTTGGTATTTGTGCATTGAGTTCAGTACCAACTGCAACAAAGAACAAGATTAAGGTAAAAGATCTAATATATCAATAACTATTGCAATACATATCACGTTCTCTACGTTTTGTAGATAAATATTACCTACTATATTATATTTAAAGGCGAAAGTTTGTATTTGTTTATTCTATACGCTGAAACGGCTGAATTAATTTGGACAAAAATTGGTGTGGAGGTTGCTGACACCCTAGATAAACACATAGATATGTGTTAATATATGTTGTCAACATCCTACATACCAATTTTTAAATCTATTTTTATGTCCCGGGGAATGGTTCCTGTAGGAAACGGGTACGGGGTAACTTCACCACGCGGGCACAGCCGCAGGCGTCCGTTCGTCATTCCTAAAACATGTTAGCGTACGCATAGCGGTAGCGCTTGCCGCTACTTTACTTGGAAAATAGTGACTGACCTGTCCGTTCTTGTCCATTTCATTGTAGCGAGTCCACCGTGCCGCTTGCTGGCCACCAGCCACTAGCTGCGGTGGTACGCGTAGCGGTAGCGCTAGCCGTCCACTTTAGTTGGAGAGTAGTGACTCACCTGTCCGTTCTTGTCCATTTCATTGTAGCGAGTCCGCCGTGCCGCTTGCTGGCCACCAGCCACTAGCTGCGGTGGTTCGCGTAGCGTGTACGCTTGCCGTACACTTTACTTGGAGACTAGTGACTGACCTGTCCGTTCTTGTCCATCTCGTTGTTGGTGAGCTTGACCTTCTCGAAGGAGACGACCTGCTTGCGCAGCTGGTCGCCGGAGAAGGGCGAGTCGGGGTGCGGGTAGAGGCGCGCGGGCGCGGGCGGGTCCGCCTTGCCGGCCACCAGCCACGAGCTGCGGTGGTACGCGTAGCGGTAGCGCTTGCCGTCCACCGGCACCACGTCCAGCAGCACGGCGTAGCGCGCCTCCGCGCGGCACCCCGCGAACGACACGCGCACCGTCGGGAACATGCGTCTACAGACACAAAACAGAAAAAAGTTAAAGCCTCTTTTTCTATCCTCTATTTTATATCACAGCTCCGCTGACTGAGGGTTCTGTAGACGATCACTGCGTTAAACATCTTTCGCTATGGTTGGTTGTCAGATGGGTGACCGCTTTGTGAAATTTCTATTTACGAACGTTTCCATGCTTTGAAAGGCACGATAAGCGTTGGTCCCGGTTACCCGGTTACATGGCAGCTAAAGTTAAAAAAAAGTAAAGTATGACAAGTTAAAGTCCTTATGGGCGGCTTGTAAAATTTCAATAGCAGGTCACCGTCGCCAACTTGCGCTTGTCCATTTCAACACAGCAATGGGCTCATCTCCTTTTACTTGGGACAAAAACACAACGTTAAGTTGTTCTAGTTAAGTTGTTCTACCATAAGAAACTAAGGGACTCATGCGAGAATATAGTAGGGGAAAGTGGGGTAATTGAGAACACCTAACGTATGACACTCGAAAAAATTAAAAAGAATCACAAATGTAGTAAACTTTTATTGTAAAATTAACATTATTTATCTTTCTTCAAAAAACTTAAATCAAAATTCTTGAAAATATACTATATAATAATAAAAAACAAGAAAATAAAAAACATTGTTGTTCTTATTTCCCCGATACCGTATGGGGTAATTGAGATCAGTACGCGGGGAAAATAGGAATGATATGGGGTAATTGTAAACGACATTTTCTAAGTACTACAATTATTTTGTTTGACAGAAATCACAGTTTTTTACTGGATTGACTGCAGGTATATTTTTCATGTGCCCAGTTGATACAGCACATAATCCAATCTTCTCAAGGCGAAGATTCATATTTTTCGCTGCAGAACATACAATACTCCTCCTCATTTTCGTTTTCTTTTAACATTTTCTTCAATTTCTGACTTCCTTACCCTTAACCTGTGGCTTCATTCTCTTAATATTAGCGGTCTTTTGAACTTTCTCTTTTTATATTTTTGCACGAAAATTTTAAGGCTGCTTTGCCCAAAGTACGCTGTTTACTCCTAACATCATGTATAGCTTGGTGAAGATCTTCAATTTCATATCTTGGTATGGTTTTTATATTGTAATGTCGAGGCATCTAAAACAATTTTTAATCTTAGAACATTTTTACAACATTAATCAATTCAAAGGGGGTAATTATGAACGTTCACATTTACCCCCCTGACATAGTTCATAATTACCCGAAGTAGGCAACTTAAATTAAAATGGCCGTCACTCGCAATATTATCTTCGACGACGTTGAAGCTACAATAAAATGTATAAACAGATATTACATGTAAGGTATTAACAATGTGTCTTTAAGCTCAAAAAGATGCTTATTACATTGATTTCTATTACGTCAAAAATTTTATCAAAAGTACGTAATAACGTAGTCTGGCTCACCGTGACAGGATGCGCGTGTCTTCTCACTCACACTTTTGCAGGCGAACTAAGGGACCTCAAGCGCATCTATTTAGACGTTCGCGGGTAGTGTAGTGCGGGGGCAAGTAGTTGATATTCAACTCTTCCAAATTACCCGCCGTTCTCAATTACTCCACCTTCCCCTATATAAATAAATAAATATCCATCACGCCTTATCCCCGAAGGGGTGGCAGAGGCATATTATATGCCCACTTTTCACCGTATGGATTCCTGTCCCACGTAATAGGTGGTGAGCCCATTGCCGTGTTGAAATAGACAGACGCAGATTGTGGCTACCTGCTGTTGAAATTTTTAAGCCGCCCATAAGGCTTTCAACCAGGCTTAACGACTGCCATTTTACTGGCAACCGGAACCAACGGCTTAACGTGCCTTCCGAAGCACGGAAACGCTCGCAAATGTAAATGCCACAAAGTGGTCACCCATCCGAGGACCAGCCATAGTGAAAGTTGCGTAACTCAGTGATCGTTTACAGAACACTGAGACCGCGGGGCCACGAGCGCTGATTAAGCAATCAGATTTGGCATAAGTAAGCTACCTATTTGTATTTATTAAGTAAGCAAAATAATCACTAAAAATATTTTTTATTTACTAAATAATATGACAGTATACTAAATATTGTATTGCATGATATTTGAAAACTTCACGATTTCTTAAGAATGTTATAAAAGATTTTTCTTATGATTTGAATTACCAAAACTGGCTATTAAAAATTCAAAAGAAAATTGAAGGAATGTGGTTATAAGAAATTAGTATTCTTGAATGCCTTTATGTAGTCATAAAATAATACTACCAATTAAAGCTGTTTTACTGTAGGTACGTTTCAGTAAAACATAAAAATATTATATTGCGCGAAGTAAATTAAACGTCAGAAAGCAAAACTAACAGTATAACAATAAGTATTCGTATATTATCGACTTCCTTGTCCCATTGTTGTGTCAAACCGTATATTTTCACATTAACGCAATTATTCGACAATTAGTCGGTTGGGCAAAATTATCGCTTACTGAGACCGACACAAATTCTACTTTCTCTCATTAATGGCAACCATTGTAGTAGGTATAGCAAATAGTGCATTACATTTTTGTTAGACCTAGATACCTATGACAGGATAATAAACATCGTTTAAAAACGAAATTAAGAGGTTTCCTTAAAAATTTCGGATCCTGGCATAGATGGTATCGTAATGTATGACAAAAATATTTGTAATCTAACTTTAATTTGATGTGAACTTTAATTTTTTTATTCTTTTCTATTCTAATATATGGATGAGGCGCAATAAATTAACCACGTAATAATAACGGACCTTCGGTACGGTTCAAACAGTACGCTTTGGATGCAACTTCATCAGTCATAAGGTTAAAAAAATTTGATATAAAATTGTCCAATAGAGCAAATGACTGTACTACAAAATATAGCTTCATCTGTTGAAATCGTTCAACTTTGAAGTAACTGTTTTCGAAGCTGCAGTTAATCGAATAGTATTCACTATTCATGCTGCTCTTAGTTATTTTTAATACAACTAACTAACAACTGATTTTATATTGTCTTTATATTCCTCAAGAGTTCCTTTTATCGACTATGACGTTTTTATTCACAATATAATATATAGTCTGGTGTGCATAAAAACATTGCATACACTTGACTGGATTGATTTGATAAGCTCTTTTATTTCATCGTTTTAAAAAGACGTTCAGCCGATCTTGTAATTTAGGATGCAATTCCTATCATATAATACATTCTTTATCGCACAAAGAGAGGCAAAACCAAAGTCATCGATTAGCGTTATTGAGACTTTCCAATGACCAAAAATGTTGAAAACTCCGCAAAGAGGAAACGTAACAGCAGGAATGTGTCGCAAGCAACAAGGGGGCCAAGTCTACTATTTTAATCGCGACAGTAAAGAATCGTAATCGTCACTCAATAGAAAGCTACCGGTGCAATTTTGTAATTTTTTCGTAGTCTACTATTCAGTCGTACTCCATAGACTTCTATCGGTCGGCCGATGAATTCTACTAACACGTATCTCGCCAGTCACGCTGAGTCATGCAGGCATAGTCTTGGCTGCTAGTCAGTTGCATTTTTGATAGTCTACTTAACATTTTGACAGCTAAAAACAGCGATTCTGGTTCTATACTACGGCTTGTCAATAGTAGACTCGGCCGCCAGAAATATTGCTATGCCACATGCCACCAAGTAACAAAGGACAGTTTGAGCCGTATAGATACAGCAAACTGTGTTTTCGGACGAGGCAACATGAATGCTACGTATAGAGACATCAGGTTCTTGCGTGACGGTGTATTTATGCCCAATACATTAGAATAGCCATATCCTTTAAAATAAGACGATAATCGCAACTTGTGAAACAGAAGGTTAAAAAGTAGTTTTTTTTCCAGAGGGCAAAAAAGTAATAAGATTTTATTTCGAGAGGTTTTGCTAATCATATTCAATAACATGCTTTAATGAAAAGTAAACCATTTGACAATAACTATAGAAATTATAATATACTATATATCTATACTATAGTATATCATAGTTTATCGAGATCCATAAATAATTATGAATCTGTTAATTCAAGTTTAAATCTTAGTAATTCTAACGCTAGTTGAGAAAATTGCTGCGTCATCAAAATGATGTAGACTGTAAAAGAAAATGTAAGAAGACCTTGTTCGTATTTTTCAAATGGCTCAACAAAACAGGGTGTATCTCAATAAACGTGGTCCCTTGTTAAGAGGGTCGCCTGTCTATATTTAGGTACCTTCTCCCTACCGCAGATACATTGTCAGCGATAATAAATATTTACTATTACTATAAAAACCACAAAAAAAACCTAATACCAAGCAACCATAAGGTTCAAAATGGAATACGAAATTGATGGGTCGTAAAGGAAAATAAAGGTTCAACGTGTATCGTTTCATACGACTTTGATACTAGACTGTCGTCCCCTTCCCCTCCTTAACATACACATTCTTTAATGTCTACGTTGGAGAAAGATGAATGGGTAGACATTTTTGTAAAGGTGTATGTTTTTGTTCACTGAGCGGAATTGCTTGTGGTTGGTCGACGTAATAGCTCCTATTGCATCCTCTTATGTCACTGTGGTTTCCTGTTGTCATTTCTAAATTAAAGAGGGGAACTTTACATACTGTTTAGCACGAGCTCAGTGAATAAAAAAACAAATATAGAACAACGAAGTAGTGAAATAGAAAGCACAAAAAATAACTGACAGCCACTGATCAACGATAATAAACTCGTTGTGGGCAGAAAGGAGTGTCACAAAAACTGGTGTCGGTAGCGCATGAAACACTATCTCCGAATCGACATAAAATGGTAGCCATTGAAGCGGCGAGAACGGAAACAACAAATCTTTAGTCGTGTAAGTTAAGATGTGGCTTCATCTATCGGCCTCTCAATTTTTTGTCGATAATGCCAGAGGCTCAGCGAAGCGCAAGAGCCGTTTGACAATTCGCCATTAGCCTTGCGCAATCAGTATTCGACTTTTGACTCGACACTACATTTATAACTGATGACTATCGACCACCCAGCTAGTCTTCATCATTGTGTACACGTTTATGATTTATAATATGATTTTGATTGGGGACGTTCCTATATAAGGAATTTTATATGAACCTATAAAGTTTAACAAAGAAAATACAGCGAATAGTCGTTCTACGCGTTCTAATGACTTTATAAGATCGAATGTGAGGACGAAAATAAGAATGCCATTAATAAGATTTATGCACATTTTGCTGTGGTCGCGCGCGTCGATTTGTATGACTCTTCTTATAGCAGTCGTGGCTGTGATGGTGCATGGATTTGCAAGTATTCAAATACGGGCAATTGCGCGCATGCGTTAATGGCGACACTCGGCGCACCGCGCGATATATTACCACAATGATATATGACCAGCGACGTCGTCCATCATCCTACCACCCAAAAGTTAGCGGAACAGCAAACGAGAGTAAAAGAACGTCAAACCGTATAAGACGCTTTAATGAGCATGTACCGAAGACAGAAATAAGAGGCGCCCGTTTACAGCGCGCTTTTATCGTTATGACATTGTTAAAATACATTTCTATGATTGAAATTTACAAGTGTGTCGTAAATAATCGTCAGCAATAGATTAGTATTGTTCGGATGAGAGTTCTCAGCTATAAATGGAGATAGAATAATAATTTATATTCAAGACGAAAATATTTAGCATGTTACGTTGATTGCGATTTATTTACGAGGGCTTTAAGAAAACGGTGGGTATATTTGTATATTTTAATGGTAATCCGAATGCAAATCATTTACATACATATTGTCACGCCTTTATCCCCGAAGGTATAGGCAGAGGCATACTATACGCCCACATTTCACCGTGTGCATTTTTGTTCCACGTACAGGTGGTGAGCCCATTGCCGTGTTGAAATGGACAGGCGCAGGCTGTGGCGACCTGCTGTTTATATTTTTCTAGCCGCCCCATAAGGCCTTCAACCAGGCTTAACGACTGCCTTTACTGGCAACCGGGACCAAAGGCTTAACGTGCCTTCCAAAGCACAGCAAATGTAAATTCCACAAAGTGGTCACCCATCCAAGGACCACCAATAGCGAATGTTGCTTAACGCAGTGATAGTTTACAGAACACTTAGTCAGCGGTGCCACGAGCGCTTCTTCAAAAATCATATAGTAATCATCTAAACATAAGTGCGGAATAAAATGAGTGTGTGTTGTGAGTTAAACAAGCGCGAAGAGTTGCAACAGTGCGCGCACGCATGTCGTCTTAATTAGAAAGGCACAAAGCGAGGTGCGAACTCGTCAATCATTGTTTCCTTCGCCGTCTCATTTGATAAATCTGTTCTATGGACCATTTGAATTTGATCAACCATAAATCCTTCAGTTTTGTTCCTTTAAAGAAGGTCACAGCAAGTGCTGTCATAATAATTACACTTATGTAAATGGTACATCGTATTGGTAAGAATGATTATTGAAATAAATATTAAATAAATTTAACTGTTAAATATAAATACAAGATAGTGCAAGATAGATAAAAACGTAGCAAATGATTAAAAAAATTCAGTAAGAAAAACTACACACAAATCAGAGATTTCATCGTAAATATCCTGTTAACAATATTGATGTAATCTTGATTAATTTTCTTATTAGTTTTGTGAATGAATGAATGAAATATCTTTATTCATATAGGTCACAAAGTAACACTTATGAATGTCAAGATTATTGCTTCTACATTTACATTTACTCCCAGATTCGCAAAGCAATAGGTAGAGCCTGAGGAAGAACCTGGCAATAAAACTCATGGCCACTCTTTTCGAACCGCCAGTAATTACTTTTTATTTAATTCTATGGATGTGAGGCGTGGACTTGCAAAGAACAAATTCGCCAAAAACTGGAGGCTTTAGAAATGTGGCTTTACCGTCGTATGCTTCGAATAAGCTGAGTTCAAAAAGTCACGAACGAAGAAGTTCTACGACGTGTCAAAAAATCGCGAGAGCTCATGACACTCGTTAAGAGAAGAAAGGTAGCTTATCTGGGACATGTATTGAGACATGAGCGCTACCATCTTCTCCAGACAATTATGATGGGTCGAATTGAGGGGAAAAGACGCGTCGGAAGAAGAAAGCTATCCTGGCTCCGCAACATCAGGCAATGGACCGGTATCACCAACGTAGAGGAACTTTTTCGCCTCGCGAGAGATAAGAAACGATACGCAGAGCTGACGGCCAACCTCCAGTAGTGGAGAGGCACTCCAAGAAGAAGAAGTAATTACATTAGTTTGATGATGACATGATGTTTGACCAATTATATAGTTATGAATTTATACATGACAAAAACAAAATCAATGTTATGTTTAAATTCAAATCAAAATTAGAGCTATTCTAGTTGCCAGTTCTAAGGGCAACCTACACTTTAAGAAGAATCTAACAAGAAAGTCAACGGATGCTCTTTTAAAATGTAGGTGTGGCTTACTACATTAAAATTACACTTACATTGTTCCTTTGAATTTATGTGAGAACAGTCGACTAAACTTAGTTTGCCTTAAATTTAAATAATATTATTTGTAATAATTGCTATAACAGCTATGACCTGACCAGTCCCAACAGACGGCACCCGTTCACGGGTATGACGTATATATCAGCCATCGCCCTATTCAACCGTATTATAGGGAATAAGGCGACCCGATACATACGCCACCACTGCCAGGACACTTAGGCGAGCATGACATACCCAAAAACTGCACAGCAACTATCATGTCAATTTCAAAATAATTAATAAGTCTACTTGGTGCTCACACACTATCAAACTCAAATTGCATATGTGTATATTAGTTATTACCGGAACTAAACGCAGCCAATTTAGAAACCTTTAGTTGTCTGACATTTCAAATTATTCACAATGTAGAAATGTAAAAATACAACATATTTGCAGATTCAAGACAAATACAAAATAACACAAGATTCATTCGAATCCTAAATAGCTCGAGCGAAGAGCAAGCAACTCATTTCCATTTATTTTTATCATTTAAATAATCATTAATTCTGTAATAAGCCCTTTTTATCAGGTGCGTCTTAATTTCCACCTTAAATTTATGTAACGGCAGGTTCATAATGTCTTAAGGAATTTTATTACATAGGCGTAAGCCAATTCCTGCAAAAGAGTCATGAACCTTTTGTAAACTATGATGCGTTACAATTAATTTATGCCTATTTCTAGTATTTATCGAATGTATGTCACTGTGTCTATTGTATAAATGTATGTTCTGTTTAACTAACATGATATTTGCTAATATATACTGTGATGCAACTGTTAAAATGCCAATTTCTTTAAATGCATCTGCCCTTAGAACTGGCAACTAGAATCGCTCTCATTTTTATTTGATTTTGTTTCTTTTGTATAGACTCACTACTATATAATTTGTTCAAATATCATGAAAATAAAACTAATGTAATTACTGGCGGTTAGAAAAGAGAGAAGTTATTGCCACGTTCTTACTCAGGCTCTACCTATTGCGTTGCGAATCTGGCAGTAAATGTACCTAAATGTAGAAGCAATAATATTGACGTTCATAAGTGAAACTTTGTGACCCACATACATGAATAAAGATTTTTCATTTTCATTTTCACCTGGTATTTGAGATTTCATACAATCAAGCGCGTCAGGGGCGTCACTCTTTTGTCATACGATTCCATTAATTACTACAGACTAACGGTAGGCAACTGGCAGATTACGTATGCGATCATCGCATACAGTTTGATGTAAACTTGGCACGCGGTATTATTATTAGGCACTTACTTTCGTCTCTATTAGGTGCGAGCGACATTCCTTGCTGTGAGTGCATAGTGCCTATATAACGTAAAACATTTAAACCTGCAGTTACTTGAGTCAACACCACTAGCGGGTTGGTTCAGCACAAAGTTATGCACACACCATTAGCGCTATGTTATCACGTCGTGATTAGGGCTTGCCGAGCGACCAATCCGCGCTCGTAGCCGTCTAATTATACAGGAAAGCGCTTTATTAATAGCAATTACACCCCGACGCCATATTGCGAAGCATTTTAATTAACTCGATTCGTTGATTAGGGACAGTTGGGACGAGATTGCGAATGCTGAACAATCATTAGCACAGTATCGGCCACTCGTAAACTATATTAATATTATTAATGGTTAATGGGTAGTTGATAGTGTATATATTAAGTTTTTACTAATATATAAAGCTGAAGAGTTTGTTTGTTTGGTAGAACGCGCTAATCTCAGGAACTAGTAGGTACGAAATATATATTTTTTTTGTGTTTGATAGTCCATTTATCGAGAAGAGAAGAGGCTAAATAATATTAAACTGTTTCAAAATTTGCCTGATTTGGTGACATTTAAGATTACTGCTCGGCTCTCCTGGGTAATAGCGGTAGGATATACCTACCTACTTAAAACTTATAGCTTTTCAACACAAAAACAATTTTTTGATTACGAGCAGTAGTTCTTGAGATTAAAGCGTTCAACCAAACAAACAAACTCTTCACATTTATATATTCGTATAGATAAGTATAGGATGGCTCCACAAAAAAAGATTTATTTGTAAATGCTCACAGAAAAGTGAGCAATAATGACTTCGAAGTTCATCGCAGGCACAGCCGCGGAGTATAAGCTAGCCATAAATAAGTTACACGAAAATTATCAGTAACTGTTATGTATTTCATCGAGATTAGTGAGATGTAGAATATTGAATTTTATAGCCAGTGGCGTTTCTTGACACGCTGTATACCCCCATTACCACGAATTACCGCTAATACAGCACTCTACCATGTAATGTTAGTGACAACAATCTATGTCGGTGGCCAATGAATATTTCATATCAGATAATAGGCCTTCTTACATTGAACGATGTAGCTAACTAATGATTTATAACTGGATAACTTTGAATAATCTCGACAAAACACTTTTCATGTGAGGACAAAAATGCTTACGGTAAAATGTGAGTGTAAATATGCCTCTGCCTTCCTTTTGGAGATAAATTAATTCACTATAGGTATAATGAGTATCAAAATATGTAAGCACGTATTAGTATCTATAGTATCTCGAATAAATGAATGAATGAGTAAGGAACGATTGACGAAGAATATATTTTGTGCGAAAGTAAGGGGTAAAAGGTAAGGCAAACTAAGTTTATTGATAATTTTTTTGCTAAATTATAAATAATATAGCAAATATTTTGCTAAATTATTAAAAATTTATGAGAAACTAAGTCGACTGTTCTCACATAACTCCAAAGAACAATGTAAATTAGTTATTGTAAGCCATTCATACATTTTAAAAGAGCATTCATGGAGTTTCTTGCCAGACTCTTCTTCATGAAGGGAAGGCTGCCTTTGGATCTGGCAACAAGAATAATCGTGGCAAAAATTAAAATGAGAGTAGTTCATTTTAATTTTTGCCATGACTATTCGTAAGTGCCAACAATGGTCTACATGAATAAATATAATTACGAGTTTGATTTGAAAGGAGTCAGGGAGGCCGAGTACATTTATGAGGACCATGTGATTAGATTGCTCTAAAACAGAAAGGTCAAAAGTACTCGGATACCGAGACGTACTTGTATGAAGCGATTAATAAATCTGCAAGAAGTAAAAGAAGTTGCATGGAACACGAAGCCTGGCGTTTTAAACTCGCTAGCCACTCCATCAGGGATACAACGTGATGATAGCATCCCTATATAGTTTACATTTCCTACATTGCAGCTGGTAATGTGGCCAATCATGTTCTCCACTTATCCTGACTTCTTTGTAAAACGTAACTGTACTAGTAGCGAAGGTAACGCTCCTGTAGTTTCTTAAGTTTAATATAAAATTATGATACTATTATGAAATAGTTGTAAACTGTTGTGTTTCATACTATATTTTTATATGCTGAGATATTTATTGGAACATTGTTACGACTGACAGGTAAAGAACTAAAGACACGGTTTTGGTCAGTTCTAGTTCTGGATGGCATACGTGCGAGATGTGATTTCCATACTTTAAAGAAAACGGGGTAAACGCGATAATGTGTCGTTAGGTGTCAAAAAGGTGTGAAACATAACCGTGTTTTCTTGTAAAAATTAGATACTAAACGATAAAATGACATAAATGATGACCATGATTTACACAACTTTATCAGTAACATTTACAAGTTGCATGTGTTCTATTTTCAGGTTGTAAAATTGATGGATGAATGGGGATGAATGATGGGTTAATTGGGTCTTCTAAATAATCATTACGGGAAAAAAATGTAAAGAAATAGTGCAAACACGAATGCCACTAGTTAGTACTTTATTCACGGTCCATAGTGCATAAAAGTCAGCCAAGTGTAGTGTTCGTTATGGTCGTCAAGTTGTGACGGATTGATACGCGGCGTCGTATGCAGACGGCAAACTGACGAGTCTGACGACTTTGGCATGGTTACGAATCGTCGCGTCAAACTGACATCTTTTTGATACTTTACACTCATCTCCTATATGTTGATACTGTCGTTCAAACGAAACAACATGATATGTTGCATGTGACCGTCTATTATTATCACTTTATCAATTTTGCTACACTGACTGAACTGATTTTGATTTCTACTAAGACTAACCAACTATCTTCACGCTGTATCCCTGACAGAATAGTCACGGACTCCAGATAATCAGACTTTGCGATCCATGCATTTCTGTCCCTTCCTGCAGATTCATCATTAATCTTAATTCCATACTTGTTGGACTGAAATTTTATACAAATCCCCTTATGCCTTATTTATCAGTAAAATTTTAGTGTATAGTACATTTACACCCATAGCCTTTAATTTACACTATCATTAATACAGATTAAATACTCGTACGTATTCAAGTAGAGCCCATGACATTTATTTCTAGCCGTTTGTAAAATAGGACCACTACTCGCTAACTGTTGAATCGTGATTTATAATGTCGGCATGCTAATATTGTGTTCTCGGATTTCTTCTATTTCGTATGTTTAGTTCTATTAACTTAACTTATATTCACGCTGTATCCCTGATAAGGTAGTCTGAGAGAACAGATCGCCCGCCCTGCTTCGCGATTCCTGAATACTTCTTTGGCTTCCTAGGGATTCATTATTTGCTTCATAGATGCACATCTGGGTATCTGAGTACTTTTGACCTTTCCATTTTTGGTCTTTATATTCGTTCCTCACTCATTCGTTGGATGTGACCGCAGCAACGTCGCACTCACTTTTCCAGCTTAACGCTGACACTGTTACTTTTACGCTGACAAACCTGCCATATTGTGTATAACTTTGTTACGTATTTGTTTCGTTTAGTTCAATTATGTATAAATATAGCACTCGGATACCCAAACGTGACTTTTAAAAATTATACTTCTATTGGTGCGTTAGGGAAAAATGATGAGAGTAAATTTTTACGATGTGCGCGCAGACTGTCACGAAAAACCGACACCATGAAGTTAGTTGATAAGTGTTTACATGACAATTTATAACTACATTCAAAGTAGTTTTCATTATTTTAATGTATTTTTCTCTTATTAATTTATCATTCCTGTTACAAACAATTTTTGTAATTAAATCTTATTAGACTAAAGCAGTATATTACTCCATACACACACACTTATTTTTGACGTGTACTATTGACAAGCCGTAAAATAGAACCAGAATCGCTGATTTAAATGTCAAAATGTTAGTTGACTATCGAAAATGCAACTTAACAAGGGCCACTGGCGCGGTACGTGTTAGTAGATCGCTAAAATTGGCGATTAGTTCCCTCTGACTACCTCGTCAAAGGTACAGCGCGAAGATAGTTATTTATTGCTAAAAACTTATGTAAAATATTAAACATTTCATGATATTTTAGCTAACAAACGGTGCACTCAGCTTGTAACACCGTGTTTATTTTCCACTCTCTATAATAGCTACTACCAGACCAAGTTGATAATACAATTAATGTCAAAGCTGCTACGCAAATTATTTAAAAAAAAATAAATTTTTTTTGGCTTTCCATTAAGATGAAAGACAAACATACAGCCCACTTGATTGAAAGTGTGACCACCTTCAATCAAGTTCGTATAATAAGTATTTTTTCAAATATTTAAACCTGAAGAGTTTGTTTGTTTGTATGTTTATTGGAACGCGCTAATCTCAGGAACTAAAGGTCGGATTTGAAAAAATGTTTTTGTGTTGGATAGCCCATTTATCGAGGAAGGCTATAGTCTATACATATAGTATCATCAAGTTACTACACTGGAGAGCGGAGCAGTAATCATAAATGTCGATAAATCAAATGCATTATTGTAGAATTTATAGGCGACGAGATTAAATAAGAGCGACGGGAGTTCGAATTTTGTCACAGGCGAAGCCGTGACGGGTCACCTAGTTTATTTATAATTCGATATAAAACTACTGTTTTGCACAACAAGCACATTGAGACTTTTTTACACGATACAATCTCAATTTTCGATTTATAAAGAAAAAGGGCGTATCAGTGGCGCTGACGTGTGAGTGACGTGATGACAAATGACCGCATTTCAGGCCGGGATCATTACATGAAGCAAAATGACTGTGCCCATCCAAGATCCCATTACGCTAGATAGTTTTTCTCGTCGCTAATTAATTATTATGTCCATCAGCCTGTCCGCTACTATCAACAATGTCAGAATAGGTAATTTGACGATACTATCCTATTAATATTATAAACGCGAAAGTTTGTAAGTGTGGATGTTTGTTACTCTTTCACGCAAAATCTACGGAATTGATTTTGATGAAACTTTACAATAATATAGCTTACACATCAGGATAAGACATAGGCTAATTTTTTTTCGGGGAACAAGTTACTGTGGGAAACGGGAACGGGCAAGATCACCACGCGTGCGGAGCCGCGGGCATCAACTAGTCATCAATATTGTATTAAAATACCTACTACTGGTATGTAAGTATATATGTGGTAGGTATAGAACTTTTTATTGAGAATTCGTGGCGTTTGGAATCTGTGTTTGAATTCCCAAATTCAGTGCCTGGGTTAAGAAAAATGTTGTCTATTTTTGTGTGAGAATATAATCAACATTTACTAAAGTTTTAGTTTGAGTTTTAGCTCCAATTGCATCCGGCAAGTCTTATTTAGGAGCCGAGGACCAGCTTTCCTGCTTTTACGGCATCATTCCCCTTCAACCCTTTATCTCGAAATCTCTTTAGGTATTGAAATTTAGTTACTTAATAATATATTTATATTCGTCAATATACATAAACGAAACAGATTTATCAGAAGAAAGTGGGGCAACCTCGACGAACATATATCAACCTAATAGAAGACATTTTGGAAAAAGGTCAGGTCAAGAGTACCCTTAACCGGCGTGTGTGTATGAAAACACTTATGAAAGTGGAAGAAGCGAAAGTTGTATGCCAGGATCGTAGCAAGTGGAAAGCCATAGTCTCTGCCTACCCCGATGGGAGACAGGCGTGACGATATGTATGTTTGTATGTACAATACAGAAAGTGGACAAGCTTAAGAGTGCAATGATAGAAAAGAAAACGAAATCATGTTATATTAAACTTTATTTACCTACTTTATATAAAGTAGCGGGGTATATAATGAAGTTAGTATTTTTATGTAACTAGAGTGGCGAAAAGGCAGTTTGATATCTTTATAGTGTAAAGGACGTCACCAAGCTCTCTGGGACCCAAGTGACTTCACCTGCTAGCGAAACACCTGAGGGCCGAGTCTGCTATTTCAATCGTCTCGAAATCGTCGCTCTATTTTGACAGTTTTTCGTAGTCTACTATAACTATCGTACTCTAATTGACTTCTATCTGTCGGCCGGTAGAATGCTACTAACACGTACCGCGCCAGTGGCAGCTAGTCAGTTGCATTTTTGATAGTCTACTAACATTTTGACAACTAAAAACAGTGATTCTGGTTTCTCACGCGGTTCATCCGCGTGACTCCACACATCCACCGCAACATTTTCATTTCCGTGACACGCAGCTCCTGCTTGCCTTGCTCCAAAATTGGCCACGACTCACTGCCATGTAAAAGGACATTTCTAATGTCGCTTTTATAGACCTGTCTCTTCAACCGGATCGGCATTTTTGAGTCAAAAATGACACCGGTCACGATAGTTGCTCTTAGAAACCAAATAAAAGTGAACCACAGGTTCCAATGCCAAGTTGGGTTTAGAAGTAATTGGGAAACAGTAAGCAAGAGAGAAATATCTTAGAGCAGATAGAGAAGAGATTTACTGATCTATTGTTTTACTACAATACACTCACTAAATTTCGTAACACACACTATTTAATTGTTGTGTTCACAAATCTATACCAAAGAATGTACAGATGTAGTGTTGAGGCGTTACCTTCCGAAAAAATATGTTTTTCAGATGGAAAAGTATAAGATTAATGCACATTAGAGGCAGCTAATGAGCAGGTAGGCGTGGTTGGGCGGCGGTAGAGGCGCACCACGTGATATATGATTCAACCTGGGAGGTCTGGGTTAAGATTCCGCGTCAAATTTTCGACACTCGCACGATTTTGTCAATTCTGTTGATTAATATCTCTGTCAGGCATAGACGCGGCGAGATCTCAGATTAGTTAGCCGCGCAGTGAGGTGCCGTCTCACCCCGCTTGCGACTCGCTGAACTTAATGTCCGTAAAAATATTTGAAACGGTTCATTTATTAATAAGCTTCAATCGACATATCAAGAAATGTTTGAAATGAATCGTCTGTCTTAGATTGACTTGACTTATACGAGTAATGTGATGGATTTGTTTGGTCAAGTTAGTTTATCAATAAAAACATTCATTCCGTTAATAAATTCGTACTCGTAATTATTGAAAAACTTTACTTTACAGTTCTCGGGGCCAAGTCTACTAATTCAATCGAGTTAGAAGACAATAGAAATTATCGCTCAATAGAGAGCCGACAGAAAAATTTACAGTTTTTGTAGTCCACTATTACAGTTGCGCTGTAAGTAGCTCTTGATTTGTATTTTCAGTAGTCTATATTAATATTTTATCAGCTAAAAACAGCTATTTTGTCTCTATTCTACAGCTTGAGAAATATGATTATGAAATATACAATAGTTGAATTGTATACTACTACTATGTTGTATACTACCTAAAGGCAATAGAACCGCTATAGACTGGAACTAGAACGACTTTCCATTGGAAAATAATAGACTCGGCCCCCTGGAGAAACACATTGAGACTATTTTCTTATAAGGTATAGGTATCTATAGGTACATTAATAGTATATGCTCCAAATTCTATCTAGTTTTAGAGCCTGGGTCACTTTTATTTGATTTTTGAGAGCTGGTGTCATTAGGATTTTTATTATTGGTCATTATTGGGAGCGATCGCCCTCGAATCTTCCAATCTTCTACACTGGTAGCAGGTGAGGTCGCTTAGGCCATAGATATTTTGGAGACTCCCCTTGCACGCATTGTGTAACCAGTGTGTCTTGGCAAGTTCTGAAGGAGTGGACAACTTCTGTTACACTTCAGCAATATGTTCTTATTCTGATGTGGACGACCTGACACACAACTCAGGTTTGGTTAGCAAAAAACGTTGAAATGGGCCACTATGCCGTGAACGTTAATTTGTCTGATATGCTGTGGATTAGTGATACTTATATAAAATATGAATTTTATACTGATAAACATTGTGGTTATATATTTCATAAGCAGTAAGTACACAAAATAGCTTTCTATATCGTTTTATATTTATTCCCCTCACAGCCAGTAAATAGCTATGTATAAACAATAGTCATGATTGCACATAGGTAGATGGCAGACCATTTTATGCAATATTATCTAAGTGTTAAAGGCGACAGTGGGTTGTACATGTTAGAATATACAACAGACTGGTAACGCTGTAGTGAGTTTACGCTCCCGTCGCAATAGTTCCCTCTTTATGTAATGAAAACAAACTAACTATAGCACCCTGATATTACTAACGTAGGACCTATGTACGTTCTACATTAAGAGCGAATGTATGTACACACAGGTACATACTAAATACATACAGGTTAGTCATTTTCGTAGCTGCTGTTATAAAAGTTCTAGAAAGAATGCCAAACGCTCTATAAAATAATTATTGTTTGGAATTGCCACGGACCTTTTGATGTAACAACATTGTAAGTAAGCATTTAGGAAAGGTATATACCTATCTTAGTGAAAACAAATGCCAATTATTGTTTATTTATGATTAATTTATAATGTATTAACGTTTTCTTAAAAATAAGATAGGAGTTTGTACTATCTATTTTCGTTAATAGAAATAATACCCCCAAAAACTATCTATGACATAGAGTCGTACAATGAGTACCTAGTATAAGCCTAAACACATATTTCACAATTCGTCTATTATTCGTATATTCTAGAAAAATATTATTATTAAAGAAAACAAGACATGGTACTACTAAGTATTTAACAATAAAGAACAAGGGGAGGTAACGCCACTTCCAACGCTTGCAGGCGGCAGTTTTGCAATATTGTCGCCAAACTTCCCAATTTCAGTGTCGACTTGCGAAATTCCTCGCTTTCTGTACCTCACAGGTGTATATACCTTTAGATATATGCACTGCGCTATGAACGTGACTCCAAATTGTGGGCTTTGCGGGCATTAGTGGTGGATTTGCAAGGAATAATTCCTACGAGTTCTGTGTTTCTCTATATATATGTGGAACAGTTCCGTGTCTGAACCAAACGTGTATTTATAAATATTAGCGCTTGAATCCCTTGCGGTGAAATCAAGAAATTGTACATAATATTTAAAATGAACATTTTATTTAGTATCGAAAACTGATTAACAAGTAACTCTTTGAAACATAAAAGGTATCAGATTTGACAGGTGATGGATCCTTATGTTGTCTCGTTGTAGTTAGTACTAGTTTGAGGTTGTTGCAATGGACCTAAGTGAATGATTTGTAATGCAAAATATCTGTTTCTCTGTAATAACTATTGGTGTTACAATAGATCAATATATAAATATACATATATAGAGATAGAAATACGTGGCACCATTGTACCCATATCTCCTTCAACTGTTACTACATTTACCTAGTGTGTGTTATGGCGATAGAAACCTCTAATAAAGCTATTAGACTGTCTGATATTAGTGTCTATGATTAACATATCATAAGTGCTAAAGGAAAACAATCCTGTGGAGTCAACCATTTTCTAGTCTATGTTGTTATTCAGTCTTTAAAAATTTACTAACAACCAAAATAAGCAGGCAATAAGAGAAATGAGAGCGTGTTCTGACATCGTTCGGTGTGCAATGTGACACCATTAGCGAAGCAAAACTCGCAAACAATAGAAACAAAACGAACTGATGGAATTTCGCGCGGCGGCGGCGCAAATACCTAACGAACGCGCCGTCTCCGCCTCCAGTTTCTGTCCTATACTGAATTATGCTTTTGTATAACATAATCTTTCACACAAACATATACAATATTTGAAGTTAAGTAGTATGACTGTTCGCAGATGCTTCTTTGGTCAAAGTTCTAAACATTCAAAAACGTTAAAGTTTTAGTGTAACTTTTTATGTGCAGTACCTACATATTTCGTCACTCTCTCATAGTATAAATTGATAATGACCGGATAGGACATTAGCATTCCTTTATCGGACAGAGCTACTTGTCTTGCGTTTCCGTCCCAACGTGACATATAGCGCGCGTAGGAGACCATGCGTCTCTGCGAGTGACACATTCCACGCTAAATTCCACACACGCTCAAATCCGTACAACCCGCCTCCACAGAGTCCTAACATTTCATTACGAATCAACGATTCTTCAAGAATGTTAACAACTTTCGAATTAGTTTTGCAAAAACATGTCTCAATCTCAATTAATATTGTAAAATGTCTAAATTTATTCTTCAGAGTTATTTGAAAATGTGACAAGATTAAAGGTTATGTTTCCGTAGTGAGCGCAAACCGCAACACACGCTTAATACAATGAAGGCAGGTAATACGCGGTGTGTCATTACTTCGGTGCACCGCAATTAAAATTGTACGCATAAGTAATATTTGTTTAAATTCACTAATTAAGTTGCCACTAATAAATACTTACACGCAACATCTGCGCCCTAATGGTCGTGGTAGTGTATTGTAGAAATGTTTTATTTGTAACGCGCGCCGCCCGCCCGTCCGCGTTCAGTCGGCGAGCCTTATAATTTTCTGTTTGTGTAAACATGAATTTTATGCCAATATTTAAACTAACATATGCTCTGTAAGCGATGTCACCAGTAGCAGTAATAATGCTAGAACATATACCTACGATTACATGTTTGTTCGTTTAAATTGTGTAACATTGATTTAGATTTTATGGTAGATCTTACTACTTTTTAAAACAATTTTGTTCTGTGATTTCATTACATATGCACAAACTGCACTTAATTATTTTAGGTAGGTATATTGTTTTATATTTAGACTATCTATGTTTACAATAATATCTAAGAGGTTATTTTATTAATCTTTACGCACATACACTGATAAAGACAAAGAATATATTTGTCTTAAAATACAATAACTCGTCGCTCCATTGCGTAAAGCTCAAAGCACGTTTAACTTTAGGTAGATACCTATGTCAACGTCTGGCCGGGACGTGCCCTATGTCTGCGGCTGCTAATGTCGTCAGTTGAAGGGGTGAGATATAAAGGGAGGGGTGAAAGGGGGTCGAAGCACGTACTGACTGTTAAAACGCTACATGTCAACGGGGAGCGGGCGGAGTCTCGTCTCAGCCAGTAATCGCTGCGATGTAGGTTCAGCGTTAATGCTTTGACCTATATGATAGCTTCAGACTACTTATGAGCTCCCAAATAGTTACCACTCGCTTCAGTTTCCCGATAATTAGATTACCTCCCTAAGTGTATTAGTCTCTAATGAGAATTTCTTATCTGAAAACGCTAAAAGACTACACTGTATGTTCATAATAAATGGCTCTGAAAAAATGATTGCACTTGAGTAAAATTCAAAAAACAGTACGTTCACAACTCATTGCATTCGTCAAAAATTATACATGTTTAACAACTGTAAAACACAAAATTCAAATATTTCATAAACTTTAGAGATATCATTTAAAAGTTAAACTTATAAAACTTAAAATGTTCGAATACCTAAATTTCAAGTCAGAGTAAAATGTCTCAAATACCAAAACATTATTAATTTAATATTCATACCTCTGTTTGATATCTAAGCAATAAATACAAGATTACGTCCGCGAATGTAGCTGGTATAAGATTCTGAGAAGACTGGTGAGTAAATCGGTGAGACAAAGTCTGAGTCTGTCATTAAAAGCCACATGAAACGCGTCCATCGTCAGCTAGTTCCTACACAAGAGCCATCAAAGGCTACCGTTTAGCGAACATGGTGGTCTGCTCACATCACTTTGTAACTATACAACCGCTTACTGACTCTCATTTCCAAGAAAACTTGCATCCTCTAACTTAAGAGAGTGCCTACTTTGTCTAGTTAATCCTAAAGATTTGATAATCTTTATGATTAACTAGACAAAGTAGCACTCTCTCCAACCTCAATACATTTCATGAAAACTATTAAGGTGAAACTTACCTATCGTCGTACTTATATAATATTAGTAATTAAACTTATTAGTACTTATATTATATTAGTAATTAAACTAGCTGACGGTGTTATGCTTTTTGAGTAGTAAGAACAAGTAACGTAGGCACCGGATGTCAACGGCGTAGGGCGGGAGGACCGAAGTACGTACATAAATATTTTCCGCGTACTTACTTCCATAAATTAGTTCCCGCGAAGGCGCGGTATAAATACTCGCGAAACGCTGCACCATTCGCTCATTACCTACTAATAGTTTTACTCATCGGCTTCCTGTACACTTCACAACAACTCAGCCTGTTGACGACTCATGAATCATTATTATACCTATTCCGCGCTCAGAATACGTGACAACTCTAGTGATCGATAACAATAGGTACTAGGACAACATACCTTTATTCATCGACAAAACACTCATCAAAATAATAAGCAAGTATCTTCCCTATTGTCAGACAACAAGCAACACGTCTCGGTGAAAATAATAAATTACACCTCACAAAGTTCCACAGTTTACCAGCTTTGAAAAAATGTTCGACGATCACCTATCATTAAGGGAGGCGTCAGCCTAACGTACCCACAAAGCGATGTGGCTTCTGAAGAAAACGACAAAAATTAAAACTTTCCTCCAAAACAAAACAACAGCTGTCATATTAAACCGTCAAAGTAAAGATTACAAATGAAATATTCACGGTGAAAGCGGGACTCAGGCCGTGGTTATGTAAATAAGTAGCTACGAAAATGTACATAATTAGTTTACACGTTTTCTCGGATACCCCGCCACCCCTAGCTCTAGCCACGGCATATTGCCTGAAGCGGGCGCGCGGGGGCAGATTATCCGTGATACACTTGCTAAGGGTACATTTACATGAATCACACATCTATTACACACGTATTCAAATAGGTTGCATGTGTTCGCTTCACATAACCTAGATAGCAGATAGGGTTAATGTTATGAATTGGTAATAAACCTAAATTAAAATCTCCAATTAAATTTCTCTATAAGTCGGTACAAAAAAATTGTGGGCAGTTTAATTATAGGACGGGTACCAATAATTTTCTCGATATGTAAACAAACCGATATTTATCTATTAAAAATTCCCTGTTACCGACACAAATACAAGTTTTCAAATTAAAGGGTTGATAGCACTGAAACGACAGCTAATCTCCTAATAAGACACAAAGTAAAGTGAATTCGCAATGTGACAGTAGATTGTGGGGTGGCATGGGAGCGAGCAGTGTCGTCGCGAGGAGACCGCAACACTGAGCCGAGGGGCGTTGGGCGCATCCTCCTTCATTCTTTTGTCGTTTTCAGCTCCGTCAAATATCGCGTTTCCCGTTTGCATACATTTTCACTGCTCCCCATGCGAGCGTGTCTCGCCGTCGCTCAGTCACCGTCTTTCACGAATAAAATTAGTGTCGGCAGCGTGACACCAACTGAATTTAAGCTTAATAAGATATTTATAAAGAAATTTCCGATTCAGCGGCAAAATTCAAAATTTGACTCAGCAAAGAGTTTGGTGGCGTTTTCAATTTAAACTTGGAACAAGTTAAATAATGTGCGAGCTCCGACCAACTCGATTCATTTAAGGTTTTAGTGAAATTAGCTTTTGAATTCGAATGATATCTACTGAAATATCCACGGCATCAGTTAGTAAAGTTTAAGCTGGTTGTAGGTTTACGGTTTCATAATCCAACTCTTTATAAATAAATTTTAGATTGTGTAATGGAAAATTTCTTGAAAGTTTCTCACAATTATATCTTAATATTAATTAATTCTTGGATACACGTTTATTGTTTTGATTGAGCCTGTGCTTAGCTTTTTTTCAGTGTAGAGAAATTTATCAATCAGTATCAATTAGGTTACGTATAAATTTAAATATCGAAGGATAATTTAAAAATACATACATATTCGTCGCTTAAAAAATAAATTCGAATGTGTTTAGATTTTTCAAACAATATTTAGTAGTAAAGATATGATAGATAAATATGATTTATTACAATGTGAAGAAAATTCGGTCCAACGTCATTTACACGTCAACTGAAATCTCAGATTTTGAGTTGAGAGCAGTCAATGCGCATCGATTTAACAGATTATTAAGCAATTGTTAAGGGACCCAAGAGTTCACACTATGTTCAAAGACGATTGAAGAATTTGTATTCAGACATGGAATAACGGCTGCTTCGGCAGAGTTTGCGATTGTTGTTGCTACGTTCGAAATCTGAACAATCATTTATGCATAACACAAATGTGTGGGTAGCCGTTCGAGTATTTGCTAGAGCTATGCTTAAGTATAATTTCATAGCACAAGCTTATATTACCTCAAATTAGACGCTATATTAAAAATATACCAAATTATATAAAAAAAAATAGAATAAGGTGTTGAATATACCAGCTCAAGGTCTGCGGGTACTTGAGCGGTGAAGTCGGTGAGTGAGTGGCAATGGTCGGCGCGGCCCGTGTGCATTTCGCGCGTCGTGCCGTTGCCCACCTCGCGTCTAATGTCGAACATAAATCAGAGGTAACGCGCCACCCGCGCCCCCTCTCGCCGATAAAACTCTAAATTGTTTTCTCGCCCCCGGTGGGCGCCGCCCTCGGTTCGCTCTTAAACGCCGTTTCAAGTTGCACTTGTGAATCGCACTTTTTTACTGTTCTTGAAATTGGCGTTGCGAATTGTTTTTCAAGTCCTCTCGATCCACATTTTATAGGACTCGGTTATGTTTAACGATTGTAATTATTATTTTTTTGTGAGCAAACTATCGATTCGATTGGTAAATGCGAGCCAATTAGAAGATTAAGCGTTGACAATTACGGCCTCGGATCGCGATCGTATATCAACAATTATCGTGCGAGTGCGACAAATGGTGGGCTAGCCTCGTGCACGTGTAGCGCGGTGTGCGCTCAGCTTTATCTCAGCACTACACATATTTTTCAATCGCTGGATATGTCTAAATATTTTGTATTTGTAATTTAAAATTAATGTCATATTTTTCGTATATCTAGGTATTTTGAGGTCAAACCCAACAATCATTGCTATCTAGATAAAATTCTAAACATCTCTATTTAGGGACCTAAAGATGTAGAAGAGGCGGAAACCTATTAGTAATAGTGTCGAGGAATTCTTGTAGCATAAATTTAATTCGCCCATTACACTTTTCAAAATATAAAGTTTTTTGAATTATGCCTTATACTCGTAAGGTACCTATGAAATAACAAGTGAAGATAAGCACATGTTTACTACTTACACTGCCATCTCTGGAATAGTCACAGAAACACTGTGATTATGTAATCTTGCGCCTATACTAGCGCTGTTTATAATTATAACTTAACTATATTACAGTTTTCTAACTCGTTACTTATTTGGCAGCAGTTATTGAATGAAGAGACTTCTTTCATAAAAACGGATCTTGCCTTTAGAATGCTTGAAACTTTTTGCTCCGCTCCATATTTATTAGATATGGAAAATAAAAAAATATTGACGCATCCATTCCATTTTCTGGATGCAAGTTGTAGTTTTCACAAACACGAACAGTACGTGTGTAGGTATACCTACCCACCTACAACCGTGTACAATATTGTTCGATAAATCGCCGCAGACCTAGGTAGCTGTGGTCATTAGTTTTGCAATGGCTTGTTACAGGAAAAAAATATATTATGCCACTTTTAAAAATCTTTTTCTGTATTAGTGAATAATATACCCAGTATTTTTAAACAAAATCCAATCAATTTGGAAAAGAAAAAGTAAGTTATAGGTCAGTTAAATAAGTTTAAAGGTTGGTAATAAGAACTTCTAGTTTAAGTAATGCGAAACCTTACCCTAATTTGTTCAAGTAATATACCTATGCATAATATAAAATCATATTCTTAGTTTCTTACATGCCGTGGTTTCACCCCTGCCGTCCTGACTACTACCATCTTTGGACAATAAAATAAACAGTGTGGGAATTTACTAACTGGAATTCCCCTAATATATCAAAAGCTATAAGTTGTAAAGTATAGGTCAAGAGGGCAATGAGAGAACAAAAAAGTTGCAGATTATAGACAGCAAAAGTAATTATATGAAACAATGCAAAAATCTAGAGTAGATATTGCTATAGATTAAAAAAAATCAATTAAAATATGCAGGTATTTTTACATTACCAACACTACCTACGGCTCGTATAGGTAGGTACCTAATCCAAAATTTACTCTAAAGGCGACACTGAATAGTTGTGTCGCATACATACATACGTATTGTCACGCCTTTATCCCCGAAGGGGTAGGCAGAGGCATATTAAACGCCCACATTTCACCGTATGCTTTTATGTCCCACGTAACAGGTGGTGAGCCTAATGCCGTGTTGAAGTGGACAGGCGCAGGCTGAGGCGACCCGCTGTTGAAATTTTTCAAGCCGTCCATAAGGCCTTCAACTCGGCTTAACGACTGCCATTTTATTGGCAACCGGGACCAACGGCTTAACGTGCCTTCTGAAGTACGGAACTGGTGTGGGTCTAAAGGGCCGAATAAATTTAATAAAATAAAGTTGTGTCGCAGAAGGATTTAATCTCCAAAATGTAAGCTATATCAATCTGTTTAATAAATTTTAACTGCTGGTTATATTTAAAACCACATTATCTAACATAGGTATATATACCTACTTCAAAGAAATTTAAGATTAGAACTATTTATTCAATTCATGGAAAAAGGGACAGAATTCACTATGAGATTATAATTTACTCAAAGAAATGCAAGTAAATAAATTTAATACAGCAGTTTCTTCAATGTTACTTCAAAAAGATCCGACAAATCATTTACAAACGGCAACAGTAATTAATGATTTAGACGTTATGTGATGTTTTGTTATGTTAAAATAACTGTGTATGTATTAGATAAAAGTGTTTATATACGATATATGGAAGATTTACGATAGTTAGATGTTGCTGAGAAGTAAATCAAAGAGCTTGCTGGCTGCCAACTGTGTTCGGCGATTAAAGTGTTGGCAACGACTACTGACGAAAACATCTTCAGCGAGGTATGTTATCGACGATAGATCATGTTATGTATGAGTAAAACATGTTAATTTAAAACTGTTAGCGGAATTAGCTACTGTTGTTTCTATCATAACACTGTATGGATATAATATCATAGTCATTTATAGACTACTTATAGCTGTAGGTATACTTACGCTCGTGGCTCCGCTCAGTGTCTGTAAACGATCACTGCGTTAAGCAACTTTCATTACGAGTATGGCTGGTACTTTGTGGCATTTACATTTGCGAGCGTTCCGTGCTTCGGAAGGCACGTTAACATGGCAGTCGTTAAGCCCAGTAGAAGGCCTGAATGGGCGGCTTGAAAACTTTCAACAGCAGGTTGCCACAACCTGCGCCTGTACATTTCAACACGGCAATGGGCTCACCACTTGTTACGTAGGATAAAAATGCATACGGTGAAATGTAGGTGAGCTATAACATGCCTCTACCTACCACTTTAGGGGTAAAGGCGTGACAATATGTATGTATGACTATGTATGTTAACAGAATTAGCTACTGTTGTTCCTAGCATAACAAAGTATGTATATAATATCATAGTCATTAATAGACTTCTATAGATTTAGATATTTAGTTAAGTACAGTATTTGTTTTTGATATTATCACACTAACAGTTCAGTGAAAGAAAAATAAAATAAAAAATAGAAAACTAAATTGTGGTGTTATACTATAATGTTGGTGGCATACTGATGTCAATCAATCAATCAAATCAACCTATCAAACAAGTCCAAAGCAAATGCCTTTCAAGAAAATAGAACTAAACTGCGTTGTAGAATTAAGTTGGTGGCACACTGGGGTGGAATTCAATATGCAAGTAACCAGCCAACCAACTATACAGTCTTTAGGTCGAAACTGCCAAATTAAAAGAAATGACACTTTTTAATAAATATAAATTTAAAAAATCACTGCGGTTTGACGAAAAATTTGGAAAGTAAAATTTAAAGGCCTGTCCAAATTGAAATTCTCCAGCATATTTATATCGTCATTTTAAGAGTGGCTAGAACATTGGCCTGGTTAGGCAAAGGTCACAGGTTCAATACCTGTCTCGAATCGGATTGTCTTTTTCCACTTTATTAAAAATTTATGAGAAATTTAGCAAATAATTGCTTTAAAAAAATTATCAAAACGGCCTGTCCAAAGTTTTGAACCATTTTAATCTGTTCGAAGAAAGACTAAATAAATTCTATAGCTATTAAAAATAGATAATATTTTTTTTGATAATATTTTGCTAGTTAATGAGTATAATTTTAGTAGAGTTTAAGACATTATTTACAAACCCACGAAGCGATTTAAAATAAAAATGTAAAAATAACTAAAAGATTAATTTTAGAAAAAAAACCGTACATGAATAAAAATCCTAACAAACCACTAATAGCCACTATCAATTCAATTGACAGAAGTTGTCACTTGCGATATTATCAATAATAAATAATACATTCCAAATTTGCTGAATATAATAAATAATGGCAGCAGATGGACTCAGTGTGTATGAAAAACTTTTGCACACAAAGCTGTGTAATCGACAAACATCAAAATATTTGCCGAGCGTATGAAAAATGGGTCCCCGTTGATTAAACTAAAAGAGTCGAGCATAAAGCGGTAGGTTTTAAAATTGAGCTTACGAGTGGACGCGATTAGCATCCTAACTAGCAAGTGACACCCCTACATATTTACATTATTCTATTAGGTAAGCGTGGCGCGATAATCTTTTTGGGAGGCGGTAGATTCTTCTCTCATTTTTATTGAGCGTGTAATGATAATCTAATGTTGACTTTATTGTTACAGCACAGATTTATGGGTATTTCGTATATTTACACTACTTTTACTGTCACAACCAAATATTTATTTCATCATCATATAATATCATATACGTAATATGTTGTTGTTAAGATTTAGCACCATCATTAAGAAAAATGTACGTCCATACAATATATGGACATATTATGTTCTGTGTGTTTAAGATCTCCAGTTTGAAGGCTGCGTTCATTGAATATTTTTTTTGCGTCTTTCTTTTATAATGGCAGATTAACCAATAGTGTAAACTTTAGGTGTATCCTACTTCATACGGTTTGGATGGACTTTCCAAGAACCCACGCTATTTATACTTCGCTTTCAGTTACTTATATACATAAATAAATAATAAATATCCATCACGCCTTATCCCCGAAGGGGTGGCAGAGGCATATTATATGCCCACTTTTCACCGTGTGGATTCCTGTCCCACGTAATAGGTGGTGAGCCCATTGCCGTGTTGAAATAGACAGACGCAGGTTGTGGCTACCTGCTGTTGAAATTTTTTAAGCCGCCTATAAGGCCTTCAACCAGGCTTAACGACTGCCATTTTACTGGCAACCGGGACCAACGGCTTAACGTGCCTTCCGAAGCACGGAAACGCTCGCAAATGTAAATGCCACAAAGTGGTCACCCATCCGACGACCAGCCATAGTGAAAGTTGCGCACCTCAGTGATCGTTTACCGAACACTGAGACCGCGGGGCCACGAGCGCTTCACTTATATACATGGCTTTTAATTTGTTCTCTTTTGTGTTTTTCTCCGACAACTATTAAGAACAACTATGAAGATAACTATTTATTTAAATCTATTCGTATATGACACTATAAGATCATAGACAATCATTCGGGTCAACTGATTGGATATTGTCACCGTAACTGGAAGACGTTTCTACATCAGACTGTTGCAATATTCGCGTTGTCAACCAAATCCGAGAGTTCATTCCATAATCCAAGCTTCCACTGAAGAAAGCCTTTATCAGACTTTTGGGACACAAAATGAGTATTATACATATATTTATATATTTACATCAGGCCGTGAGTGGCGTGATGATAAAAAGTAGCCAAAGGCATCCTTATTAACAAAACTTCCAAACGCAAATCATTGTAAGAGTTAAGCGTTAGTTATTCACACATACATGGCAAATTATAGTATGATACGATACATGGGACATATAGCTTTCTATACAGATAGAAAGAATAAAAATAATTTTGATTCCAAGTGTGGATCACCTGAATCAGATTTCGCATCTACTAGTCCACATATCACATAACAACTGGTCCGATCTCTGCGGAGCAATTCAATTACACTGAAAGATCCCTCATAAGCGAATCGTTTTCCAAGTCATTAATTTTTTCGAACGACACGGGACTTCGCGTGATACGGCGGGGTGAGTCCAGGCGCGCGGCTATCTCGTGAGATAATACTGATTTATGTGAATGGCCTACGGTCGCGATTCGTCGCGCATCGTCGCTGCAACATGCGAATGTCGCGCGATCGCATAGTCGTTCGCGTCACTTTGTTTAGCTGTTTGCCCGCGCCCCGCGCCCTCCATTCATTTGTGACGGTTAGTTGGCGAGATTTATGCTAATCGACAGGGCCGACTCGGCTAAGCTCGCGTGACGGTGTGTGGCAAATTGTCTCCCATTGCGACTTCCCAAAGCTCTTTGTAACGGCTGCTATCGCATAAAATCTTTTATTACCACGATATGTTCGCATACACCATCAATTTAGGGGGGAAAAGATATCATGTATCTACTCTAATTATGATTATCTTATAGTATTCAGACATCAAAACAGGCTACGATTTGCAAATGGTTATTATAGCAAATCAACACTGTTATTATTGTTTTCGGTGTTGCTAAATTCGGACAACTTGAATATATTTCCAGATGTCGTAGTTTATGGTGCGTGGTAAAAAACTGGACGTTCGAAGCGTCGTTAACTTGAGAACATTATAAGGAATAAATAAGTGAGGTATTAATACAGCTTTATAGCCCGTGAAAAAGCCTTCATTGTTTTGTACATTATACCAAGCCTTTGTTCGCATTTATTTGAATGGAGACGACGTATTTAAATAAATTTCAAGGCAAAACTGTGAAATAGGTTATATTCCCTAATTAGGTTTAGATATTTAGTAACTTATTAGGATATTAGGTACAGTGCTGTGTACATAAAATCAGTAATGGTTTATTAACAAACCTTATAAAATGCATACGAATATTGTGAGTTTTCTGAGTAAGCCAGAAAGAACTCTTATCAAAAGATTAGGTTTGTGAATTTGTCACGATTGGTGAACTGTCGCGAGTTGATTTACGCTGGCGTCGATAAGCGTCGTCGGAGCGTGAAGTCGCGTACTGCGCGACTGGCTTCGTCCTACTGTGTCTTGATAACACATACACATAAATCACGTTTACCTGTCGACTATGTCAAATTCCTATCCATAGAATAAGTTATTTCTATTTATTTTTAAAACCCCAAGAGGAACACCTAAATCGTTAACTGGATATTTTGCCATGATCAACTTTCACAAGATTTTATTATTCTAACTGTTTTGTGTTCAATCGAGTGCGATTGTTTCTGAAAACTTGTGTTTCAAATGCCTCAATGGCTGTTTCGTTTTAATTGAGCGCCGTGATTTTGGTATGGAACATTTTTGATTCGGAATGCATTGATTGTTTTAAGTGCGAATAGCGCTCGGACGCAGGTGGTATGACGCGACGCGGCGCGGCGGCGGTCGATTGCCCATTGTTCAACACCGCGCCACGACCGATATGCCTCGCACTGCCGCTCCCGTGCACTGTGCCACCTACCTTATCGCCTCTGAAATGCGCCGTCGATATTGCCTTGATCTCGTTAACCAACAATCGCGATTCGATTACCCACCTACCACAGAGTTTTTAATTTCTCGTCAAGTTCAAGACGAAGTCAAAAAGCATTTCATTTCATTTATGTAGTTAATAATGCATGTTTTATGTCAGTACCCTTCTGCTTGTTATAATTTCTAGCGGATTAGAAAAAAAATGCAATATTCGTTTGAGAATTTAACCAAAATATCATACAGACTCACCTGCCAGTCTTTGTAATGATCATTTCTGTTCCTAATTCGTTAAACTTGTCCCAGAGCTCTTTAGTTTCGAGATGGCACTGTATGTGCCGCATGTCCTCACTTGACCATCGCTCCACCAGCTGAGGGTTTCTAGGAGGCGGTGATAGAGCTCTAGATCCGCCTGGGGCTCCACTAGCTGATCCTGCTTCCGATGTTGAAGAAACATCTACAGGAGAATCTCGTTCAAATTCAGCGAGAGGTGGTGACGGAGAACCCGATGCCGACGCAGTCGCATCCACGAATTTTTCTGGAAAACAATATTAACACTATAAAACACAGTAAATACCGCACCACGTTAGATAATTTAGTTTAAATAATATTTTGTAATAATAACAAATTTCCCACTTTGATCTAAAAAAATCTGTCATCATTGAGATGTCTCGAAACTAGCTTTAATAAATGTCAGTATCAGCACCATTCGACACTCCCTAATTTCTTTATCACACAATTTTAATACTTGTTCCTATAATTTATACTATCATCCTCAACCTCGCACTTTATTAAATGACAGATTTGGAACTGGCACCTGGCAATGTATTCACAAACTAGCATAGCAAGTAATATAAAAATATTCAAGTAGATAATTTTGTAGGTAGGAATTTGGGTTTTGTCATCGAATTATTTTGATTTTAAAATGGTTTTAGTTTTAGAGCTCTACATCTTAAACCATGAAAGGTACTTCAACAAATGATAATGACTGAACATAATTAAAAATAACATGAATTCAACAACCATTATTCCGATACTCATATCGGTTCTTGAATTTATAGCCAAGAGCTTTGATTAACACCTAAAGGGGTTTTCGTTGAACAGCTGGATCAAGGGTCTTGAAAGCAGTTTTCCATGACACAACACTAACAGATTGATCCCCGTGTCCGAAGTCGTTGGGACACAACTTTTTAAATATTTGTTTTTTATTATGTTTATATTTAAAAATATAATTTACGTAGGTATAATAGATTGAGAGGAAATAGTAATGTTAATGTTGTTTTAAATTATACAGAGACGGTAGCTGTAGGTACCTGTTATTCTAGTCAGTTTACAGGGTTTACAGTTTTATTTGATTATTATTCCAATTGTTCTTTCAGGAAATAACCGTTATCTTGTTAGTTGAGAAAACCTTCAGGCTACTAATCTTGGATAGTGACTACTGCAGACCTGAGGCTCTTAGGTTTGTAGTAGTCACAAGGCCTGAGTAGAAACCTATACCTGGACGTTAACATTTAGTTACAGCGATCCTTCAGTAGTGATAGCGACATATAGTTATAAAACAAAAATATATATTGGTTTTATTGACCGAGAATGTTTTGATAATCGATATAGAGGCTGAAAATTATTTCCAATTTAAATTTAGGGTACTGATAGCTTAGTAATTGTTTTTCAAAATTGTTACTTAATTATATATATTTTTTAACTCTTTTACTTAGGAGTTTATTACTCAACAAATGTCTGACCATGTCAGCTCCGCCGGGTCCCGGTAAGAGGGAAAGACCCAAAAAGTGCTGGCTTGACGTCGTAAGGTATGACATCCGTACCAATGGTCTCACTAGAGGATGCCGATGACTATGTGAAGTGGAGGAGAAAATGTAGGAAGGCGGACCCCGGGCGTCGCGAGACGCAACTGGGACAAGCACTCGGATGATGATGATGACTGCACTGGTAAGGAGCCTACTAAGGTACATGGTGACCCCACTTACTAAGTATGCTATTTTTAGAATGTCTGTTTCCAGAAATCATTTTTATTGAATGCCTACGTCACAGTAACTATCTAATGACAAATTCGTTAAAAATTTGGTTAGTTCCTACTGCGCATTGATAGAGCTGATTCACAGTTACTTTTGATACGTATAAGAAATAGATACCTGAATGATATTAAAAAAAGTCTGAAATAAACTAACCTCAATCTTTAAAATTAAAAAAAATTGGAAATGTTTGTATCAAACAACCTTATTATACCGAAATCCATAAAAATACTTTGGGCACCTGATAAATAATGTAACTTTGAATCAAAACGTTTTCTAACTAAACATATAAAACTTAGTTTCCATTTTTAATTTTATGACAACTATCAAACTAACTATAACTAAAAGGCAGTATCATAAATAACAGTAGCCTTACAAAAAGATCTAACGTTTTATAATCCAGATTGTTAAAAAAAGTAAACCATCAAATTCCAAACAAAATGATACATTGAATAAAATTGTAATTGACTTTTTCTTTTTTTATTAGGTACTTGTGACGACCAAAGATCGCTAAATATTGAGCCAATATCAATAAGAGAATGTAATAATTACCTATTTAGTGATCTTTTTTTCTGATGGATTGATACATAACCAATTTATAATAAAGGTTAAGCATTGGCATATGACGTTGCAGTGTTATTATCTAGGAAAGTACCACTTCTAGACTGTGATACGGATACATTTTATGACGCATACCTAATAAGATCAAGACGAAGGAAGGAGGGAGCCTACGGCGGCCTGCAGTAGACAGCTATAGGCTGATTTGATATTAAATTTGGGATTCTCTTTTAACATATACCTCGCATTATTGTATGTCTGTACTGGTGAAATTAGGTGATTGATTTTAAGTTAATTTCCCGATGAACTAAGAAGTGGATGACTAATAGGCATGAAAATGTGAAAAAATAAAAAAGGTGACAAAGATTAAGAAAAACCAAAATCGTTTTAACGCTAAATTTCGCAAAAATGTAGACTGTAAATACGTTTAAAATTTAGAGCAATAAGTTTAGAATTTATTACCAAAGTTATTTAAGTATTTTGTAGTCTTAGTTTGGGTACTCACTATATTAAATTATAATCCCCATCTTTTGACGGATTTGGTACATGTTTCATTAGTAATAGGTATTTAATTCTAATACTCTAGTGCAATAAGAAACGATATCTATAAATATTTTCATTGTGCCACCTGTGGCAAATCAATAGCTAAAGATTAGGGAAATTTATTCTCAATGTTTTCATATTTATGATATTATTGAATTAGCAGTGCTTTCTTCGACCACGTAAATTTATGAGATTCGGTTAAATTTAATGTCAACTTATGTCAGTTTTTTATGAAGTGCTGTGTTAGCTATAGTTTGACCACGACCGCTGTACCGCTCACTGCGTGGACAACGGTCGTGGTCTAATTATAATAAAAACTATTAGGTAGTTATATGGCTAAAAGCCTCTGATGGTGTAAGTGTCTCCACCAAAATCTAAGGGGACCAAGTTAACCTATTGGCTTTGCGGACAAAGACGTCAATCAGATTCAACAATATCGAAAATTAAGCCAAATGACAAATGGCTCTAGCAGCCAAACATAGCATAGTCTAAGCTCCAAGGTCATTCGATCATTTATAAAGCAACTGGGCTTTAACACTCAGATGAAGAGAGAGATAATTATTGAGCCCTGACCTTCAGAGGATCACGTTTTGCGGCAAGAATGCAATTCTCTAAGGACATTTTAATTCACGTCTCGCTTGAATTCGCAGCGAATATTAACTTTGCATGCGAATTAAATCTTACCATTTATTCATCTGTCGGGATATTATTACAAAATACATAAAATTACCTACTGTCTGTAGTCATACACCTCATAGCGGCATATCTCCATCCTGGTGTATTCCCAGTTGCCTACAAATCAATTTGAGGCCAGAGTTCACGTTCATTTGACTGCCTAGATCAACCATCTTTGACTTTTGATTTCCTCCTTCTTTTAGGATCAATTCCCTTTTCCCTTTAAAGAAGAGCACGCGTTATTACGTCGCAACGCCACTCTGAGCCTATCTCATCTAGAACTCACTCAGGTCCAGACTCATAGAAGACAAAGTTATCTGATTAGTATTATTTCGTACAAATAGGTAGCTACGGATAAAATTGCATTCTTTTGATTTGTACTCTCACCGATTTTTTTTTATTATTATAAAGGGTAAAAATTACACAAACATACTGCTGTCGCTGACCACGTTAAACCCGAAATCCAATAAATTAAGTAGGTACCTTCTATCGCTTTCTGAGACATTAGGTTCTGTTTAGTTACTTATATTTTATTTTATCAGTCATACGCCCACATTTTACAGTGTGCATTGTATTTCACAACCTGCGCCTGTACGTCTTAACACGGCAATGGGCTCACTACCTGTTACGGGGACAAATATGCTTACGGTACAATGTATATATGCCTCTGCAACCCTTCGGGAATAAAGGCGTGAATGATATGGACTCTCAATCAAAATTTCATTGATATTGTATTGTTTAAAATACATCTCTTCTTACATGCTCAATTGATTTTAGTCTTCTAAACCCTAAAGTTTAGAAACGTTTTTTAAAATGGCTCAGTCTTTAAGTCCGTCCGTCCATCTGTACGCATTTATTTCTCAGGAACCATAAAGAGATAGAGACAAACCGTTGGCGGCATTCGATTCAGTAGGTACACCATGAATACGTCCTTAAGAAGTCGTCTGATTCCTTTGCTACGTGTAATTGCATTGTAGGTGTTACAAATGTAAATCTGTAACATTTAAAATGTTATTTTGTAAGAACTTTTCAAAGTGAAATAATGACAAAAACATTACTGTCATTTATTTTTTTAAACCTATCATATCAATGACCACAGTAGGTACTTTGGCTACCTCGGTGCTGCAGTGGTAGTGAATGAGATGTTACTGAGGTCTTAGGTTAGAATAGGTACATGATCGTAACAAATATTTGTGTAAAGGTTTTCTATTGATGTAAATATTAAGATACATATAAGTATGTTAATATTATTTTTTATTAATCAAAATAACTAAATTTTAATAATGTATATAACATGCTACTCACTTAAACCATTGCTGTCAGGTATCTAGATTCCATAACACAAGCTTTATGGCATTATTTTAATGTAGCTAATGACACTAATAGATAAAGTACCTACTATAAGACTTGGGCACCTAATTCGCGGTGAGATGTAAAATTTTGTAGTGAGAATTTGATAGCTCACCATAAACAGCAGAGTTGGGATCTTAAAATGATAACAGAATAGCTTTGTAGAAGTGGTTTTATGATAAGTAATGGTAAAATTATTTGCGTTTAGGCGCTTCTGATATAAATCCATAATATTAGGAATTAGAATTAAGCACAACTCAGAATCGTTATAATAAAATTTCAAGTTCATGGTGCTTCCTTTTCTATAGGTATAGGCTGTTCACCTAGTTGCTTTTCTTGTCTCCCGCTTTCTAGAGGAGAGAAGTCTTTTCACATACCTCATCACTAGTCCCGCTCAAAAAGACTCATATACCTACCTACTTAGCTTTTCAAAGCACGGAACATTAACATTATCGGGTTTAATCCATCTAGTTCTACTGTTAGTTCTAAGATAGAACAAAATGAACGAAATATATTCAAATATTTTAGAAAAGATTGTTATTAATTTTTTTTTCTGTAGAATGAGTCTTCAAAAAAAAAATTATATTATATTAAATAACACCACAATTATTCAAAGGTGTATAACTTAACGAACCTTTTAGGTTGATACTGTTTTAAGTTGCATAAAAAAGAAGAAAAAAATGTTTGAAAATGGAACAGAAGCGTCCATCTTATTTTTCGAATTCATGAAGACTGATGAAATGTAACTTAATAATTGTACATTTAATTGAAATAAGTATTAAATTTTTCGCTATTTGTAGTAAATCGTTGCGATACTCGTATGTGTTATTTTCAACTATAATAACTATATCTACTGTGAATAGACGGGGAACAACGCACTTAAACTGATATTTACATATCAGGTGTTATTCGCGACTATACCTATAACTAGTATAACTGTGTGGTAAGCAATTTGTTTCCTATCAACCTCGTTATAATGGGCCATTTCTGCACCTTTGTTAATAATTTTGTGTATTGTGTATCTAATTTAAGTAGGTTATAAAGTTAGAATGGCTTAGAACCTGATTAATTAGGCTAGCCATTCTAACTTTTGGTGTTTTTCAGGTTTTGATCAAGATCCGAGAGGGATGCCGGTAGGAATCGTTACAATGGCTCTAAATTTTTAATCTACTGTTAATTAGGTTACTGACGTAAAAGCATGCCACTGTAATGTGCCCTCTTGCGAATTGAATAATTGAAAATGCTTTCATTTAAATATTATAAATACGAAATTGTTTTTGTTCGGATTCGCAGAGAAGCAATAGATTTTCAAAAATTTTTGGATTGGAAAAGTTGAAGAAGTGTTTTATGACATCAATATAGAATTAAATTAATAAAATCGATGAAGTTCTTTATCTGAGTTTTTCACTTAGTTAGGGATGTTAATTAAAACTTTTTGAAAGATAGTTTGGTAAATAGTTTTAATAATGAAGTTTTTCAAAAATAAATATCATACCTAAGTAGGCATATAAATGATTATTCTGTCGGTTCATACATTTATAATAGGTAAGTAGAGAAAATGTATAATTAAATAGGTTTTGTACCTAAACAGTATTATTAACCATTACCAATAAGTTTGTAGGTATGGCTCTGTACCGATATAGGTATTTACCTAATTAGTTTCCATTACAAATAAAACCAACCAACATATTAAAACTCACCTAAAGGCATTAAAGTATCCTCCCTGGGGTCTCTATGTCGCCGCCTCTCTCGCCTCTCCTGTCTATCTCTTGCCATGATAGCGGCGATAGAGAAGTCGGTGGCGCAGGGCCGCGCGGAGCAATCCTCCTCCATAGCGGGCCCCTGCCTCTCCCGACCTTCGCCCTGCAGCAACATCAAGTTAGCCGCCGATCCCAGCCTTCCACCTGCTGACCACGTGCTGTCACCGTCCGAACATCCCATCGATGTAGCAGAACATAATCTATGCAACTTCGAAATAAAAATACGTCTTCTAGTTTACACTTGCAGATGAATTTTGAAGACTAATATTGCCTCTTAATAGATCTCCTATTATATTCTTATAACTATTACTGTGATTTAAAAATTAAACAAGTTTATTTTGTACTTTAAAAATATGAGTTTAAATTTTTAACAATGAAAGTAATATCACAAAAATACGAAATATAACAAAACTACGCGAAAGTTTTCGGTTAGTCCGACATAAAAACTGTTTATCACTAGTTATGTCGATATCGCAGCAATACAAGTTTCTTGTTGTGTTAGAAACTTTTTACGCGCGCTGTAGTCGCGACGCGGGAATGCGGACCGGTGCGGCTCGGCGCGTTGTCGACTCGACTGAGGCGTCGGCAGTACGAGGAGGCGCCACAGGGAGGGGCCTGCATTACCGCCCTATGCCACCACACTCCGACCACGCACACACAACCACTTTTTTATTACTTCTTTCTTATTAAGTCCGTCCCGCTCACGCTGGCCTCGCCGATAGCGCCCGTCCCTTTCGGCTCTCGGCGAGCGAGTTTTTCTCCGCGTGATAACTATTGAAATTCGCTAAACGGTTCACCGCGGCGTGGAAAAGGTTCTCTCGTTAAACGATGAGCCGATCGCATCGAGGTATTTATTTGAATTACTTTGGTACGCCGATGTTTCACATCACTATTTACCTACTTATGCACTGTGAGGCGATCCGGCATCGAAGTGGTTGTGCTCGCTCGCCGATTACCGCGTCACATTATTCGCGGTTACACCGTGAATAAATAAGGCCTTAATTTTATTACGGACGCAAATAACTTTAAAGTAGAAGTGGGTAATGGGCATGGGTTTTTATAAATAGTGGACAGCCTGCTCACTCATATGTGCCTACTTCAGATCGACATAAAGCATAACTTGAACCGATACTACGGGATTTTTAAATATTATAGCCGTAAGACATTTAAATTTTTACTGAAATGATGGATTAAACATAAGCTTTAAGAAAATAAATGAACTGTATGGATATTATCATAAAAAGTCGTTTGGCATAGATAGAGGAACTTTAATTAGGCACTTATTAAAATTTATAGAATTGATAACAAATCATAAAGCTGTTCTGACACTTTAAGTAGAGTTAAAATAATCAATTTACGCATAAGTCACTTACCTAGACTTCAAAAAACCACTCTACAAGTAGGTTGGGACACAAAAAAAAACTGTAGATACCAATTTAGGCAACTGTCCAAAAAAAAAAAAAAGATAGTAAATTAACATTAGCATTGGAAAATACGCATAAATTAATTGGTTTTTGACTCCATTGGTACAATGTAAACAGGCATGTAGGTGGTATTAACTTTAAACGTAGGTAAACTAACCTTGTAGTGCTTTCCAACTTTTTTCATAGTGGCTCAGTAATTGTTATTGTAACTTAAGCTCACTGAAAATCAGCAGTAACCGCTCAATTAGAGAGACTTTATAAACTTCATTAGTTCGACAAGACCAAGGCCCGGCGACCGGAATCGAATAAACAGTGGTAGGTAATACATATTGAACTCAGCATCGAACCCGCGAGATTGAGCTTACCTTTATAGCGTTAGATCAAATTTGCGGAAAATTAAACTCACAGAATTTCTCCTAGTTTTGTATTTATAATAATTTATTACGTGCGAGGAACTCAAACTAACCATATCGTTAGGCAATAAAGCTTATCGAAGTTGAGTCGGTAATAGCGCTACAAATGGCCGCCGATACGCGAATTGTGACGAATCGCATTAATTATTTTGTTGATTTCCATGTAAGCCAACGATAATAACTGTTATTATTCGTTAATTTTGAAAAGGTTTTCGTATTTTTCATAACTGGTTTTGTGTTTTAATTTATGATGGCTTAAAATAGTCATTAAAAATTAACCGACTGGGCAGAAAAAAAGGCAAAATGCGACGTATATGAATAATAATTTTATAATCTTACTTACAAAACGCATTTTACAAAACACAAATCAATCGGGGCTATAGATAGATAGGTAGTACCTACATAGATTGATATAGTGACACGAATAGCATATAATACATAGGCAGCTACTTATGTATCTAGTAACCTAGATTAATTGTAAATTAGGACAGAAATTATGACAAGTTGTTCACTTTAATCAACTTATATCATTTTATCTATCTATCTATATATATATTTGTTCACTTTGATAACCAATATTTTACCACCTATTTAACACAAAAATATTAAATACCTAAATCATGTGAAATGAATTTAGGAAATCTTGCTTGCTTGCTTGAAAACTGCCTCTGTGGCGCGGTGGGAGTGCATCCGACTGTAACGCAAGAGGTCGTGGGTTCGATTCCCACCCAGGATAAAACTTTGTGTGATGAGCACGATGGTTTATTCTGTGTCTGGGTGTTATTTAGTTATTTAATATGTATGTATTTAGAAATAAATAAGTATGTTAATCAGTTATCTAGATCCCATAACACAAGCTAATATTAGCTTACTTTGGGCTAGGTGGCGCTGTGTGAAAAGTGTCCCACAATATTTATTTATTATTTATTTATCTTCAATGAAACAATATACCTAGATCAAAAGTTTTTTTAGCATTTTTACAAAACCTTGCGAAACCTGTTATCTTATCTCAAATTTTCTGCTTAATTCTATGATGGTACCTTTTATTGCCTTTATAAATATTCTAATAAGTTTTAAATCTAATTACGTTCTAAAGCTCTGGTTATTTATCACAAAAGCCTGTCTACTTAAGTTTTAATAGCAGACCTTTTTGCTCTACTACAACTTCACCTCAAATTACCTTTATGAAATGTATGCACAAAAATTGTCAGATATTAATAAATCATTGCAACACTTTATACTTACATAAGCCACTGTATCCTTTTATATATTTATGTTTTTATATCTGGATATGTAAACTAGGCAAAAACCAAAGTTTTACAGCTCTACCAATTCGGTTTTCATCACTTACTATTGACCACAAGTTTCTAATTCCCTCTATACGCATATATATGATAGGAGAAAGTCCTTTGAGGTACATAGGTACATGTAAGGTAGTAAATCTATAGGTAACCTATCTTGACCTTGTGATAGTTTACAATAGTCTTCAGAACAGGCTCGTCGACAAACAGCGTTATATTCTCCAGCGCGCGTGAGAAACTCATATTTACACTTCCAAACCTCACATTCCTGTTGTTGTATCCGGGAGTTTCTCATATTACCTTTATCTGGTTATATGGGGACCTATATTTATGGGGGTTTATGGGTATTCCGTACATAGTTCTAACTAACTATCTTCACGCTGTATCCCTGACGGGGTAGTCAGAGAGAACAGATCGCCAGGCTTCGCGATCCATGCATATTTCATCGCTTCTTCAAGATTCATCAATCGCTTCATACACGCACGTCTGTGTATCCGAGTACTTTTGACCTCTCCGTTTTTGAGCAATCTGCTCACGTGGTCTTCATATGTAAGTCTCGGCCTACCCGGACTTCTTCTACCCTCTACTTTCGCACAATATAATATTCTTCGTCAATCGTTCCTCACTCATTCGTTGGACGTGTCCAACCCAATCCAACGGAGCACGCCCTTTTAGTAGTTCATAAAGATCCGCAAACAAACTAATACACCTTAGCGCTGCACCTCTTTATGCTGCTTGTTCAATAGCTCATCGAAGTATTATTGCCATCTCTCTTTCAACAGGCCTCAATTCTCCACGATACGACTCGAAAGCGTAAACAAAATTTATTTGTGATATGCTGTTTCTCCTATTTTAGAACAGGCGTGTAGGTAGGTACTTACACATTGCGAATAATAACAGAATATGGTAGAATAGGTTAGAGTAGTCTTAGATAAATGAGTCTATGACATAAAGTAGTAGTAAAACCAGTGCGGCGGCTTAAAGGCCACATGTGGCCATGAAGGCCCGTATCAAACTACACCCGCATCCATCTATCTCATTCTGATCGATTTCAATAAACATTAGGTAGTATCTACGAACGAATTGCTAAGATAGGAATGAACAAATCACAACACTACCACCATAGGCCTACTTCTGCTGAAAACTGCTTGCGAAAGGACCTCCATTACGTCGCAACTACTCAGGCTATCCTGACACACCCAGGTATTACACACGAGTACCACCGTGAGGTTGGTAATAACTTCTTACAAACCTAACTAATATTGAACAACGTTTACGAAAGTTGCTATTTTAAGGGCCGTAGGTATTACCCATAGAACATTTTGCAAGAAACGTTTGCAAAGAACACTTAAGCAGAGTAACTTAAGTGTAATTATAAATAAAAGTATCCTCAATTTTTTCTTGAGTGCCTAATTAAGTAGGTAGGTATCTATTAAGTAAGTAGTTAGTTATCTATCACATTGTAATGCGGTCCTAATATAAACAAATGGCACCATGCCAATTCTATTGCATGTTTCACTAAACTTGAGTCTCTAACTTAAATTGTCACATTTTTTTTAAAATAAATAATATAATTGATTATTAATAAATACTACTAGATAAGTGATAAAAATAAAAATAAATATCGTTGGGAAGTTGTCCCAACGATATTTATTTATTTTACACACAACGCCATCTGATTCCAAACTAAGCAGAGCCTGTAGGTACTATAGTAACCAGATATCTGATAAACATATCTACTTATATATTTCTAAATACACACATATTATAGATAATTAAGAAATAATAATATAGATAAGAGACAATAATAAATAATATAGACAAGAGGTCGTGGGTTCGATTCCCACCCAGGATAAAGCTTTGTGTGATGAGCACGATGGTTTATTCTGTGTCTGGGTGTTAGGTATTTATCTATAATATTTATGTATTTAGAAATACATAAGTATGTTTATCAGTTGTCTGGTTACCATAGTACAAGCTCTGCTTAGTTTGGAATCAGATGGCGTTGTGTGAGTTGTCCCAACAATATTTATTTATTTATTTATTTAATACTCAGACACAGAATATACCATCGTGCTCATCACACAAAGCTTTATCCTAGGAGGGTAACGTGAAATATTTGATAATAACTAATAATTTATAACTGCATAAACTAAGAAAAAATATTTCTCGTTCCACCTCACAAAAATTGATCATAATGACATTTCAAACAAAGAACCTATAACTACCTATTTAAGTAAATATTTGCAAAATCGGCCATTACTTTTTTACAATGCTTGTCGCGTAATTACCATGTGGTTAGCGGTTAGGTACTCAGTAAAACCAATGAATCACAAGGGTTCAATAAAAAATTCAGTAATCATTATCATACCTATAGAACCCATCCTATCACTGCAGTACATACGAGTGGCACAGTGCAAACATTCAAGTTGTCACGAGACGTCAATTTCACTTTTTGTCCAAATCAACGGACAACTCGCGATTAAAATTTAAAAGTATTCACTAGTGTGAACGCACTCGGCATCGACGACTAAAGAGGGGGAACAGACGCCCCTTGGAGGCGGGACGTCTCTGTGACAAGCGATATTTGACTCTAGTCTATATTGATAGAGTACGTTTTCCTTTGACAGTTTTTTTGTGTGCATCCAGTGCAAGTAGATGTGGGAGTGAGGTAATTCTTTGCTAAGTGTCGTCCAAGTAAGCGGCATGCTTCCCTTTATCCCCAACTTCTATGAAGGTTAGGAAAGAAAAGATTACTTAAAAAAACACTATAATTCTTACGATTCGATTTCTACTTCTATAGGTAAGTATCATGAAAAAAATTACAATTATTAATTTTATGGGTAGTGATTTTACAGGTACGTATAATTATAAAGATGGCTTTAATAAATAAAAGTGTGTGTGTGTGTAGGTACTTATGTACACGCGTTAGAAGTTATATTGCTTTATTTGCATTATAAGTTTTCATCACATATACCTACCTACCAAAATTTAGTAAAAAAATATAGAAAACTACTTTTAATGTAGTTATATGTTGTCATGAAACACTTATCAGCTAACTTCATGGTGTCAGTTTTTTGTGACGGTCTGCGCGCGCAAGATTTTTCCCTAACGCGCCAAAAGAAGTATATCTTCAAAAAACTTGTTTATAAACAAGTTGGTATGCATATTACTGCATCTATTTACTTATATTAAGCATATCATATCATCTTTATTAGCTGCTTGTTGTATCTACCTACCTAACTTTAATTTAATTTTTAATTTCGGCATTATCGGGAGTGATTTTCGTCTATGTCTGTATTTGTTATACCTAGTAGGTACGTTTTTTTTTTCAATTGCCTGAATTGAGTTTTGCTGACGTATTCATTCCAAAATGCGTACAAACCTATCTAATAAAAAAATCTTTATTTTGCATAGACTATTTTAACAGCGCCTCCAAATGTCAACCTACACTATTAAAAATATTTAAAGTGACCACCGGTTCGGAACGCGGCCCACCTGAGAAGAACCGGCAAGAAACTTAGGAAGGTTTTTTTTGATTGCCTATTTACAATTTAATATTATTTTACTTGGCCAACAGATCATTTCCAGGCGTTCCTGTCCTGCAAATAGTCTTTAACGGAGTAATAACCTTTTTCACAAATCTTTTTTTTTTTAATGTATTCCAAACATAGGAATAAAAATACTTTACTAAGCAAACAACACCTAGTGTTGTACTACGCAATATTTGCAATATACTGCACACGATCTCAAATAACTACTTCGCTGAACTATGCACACGTCCACCCAATCGATGTCTACGCAGCTGTTATACTCCGCTTTCTAGAACGATAAAATTTTAGCACCCTTGCCTTATTGAAACAGTTAAATCATATACCTACTGCAATATCCATTGGCTTTGTTGCGATATGCACAACTAGTGTGCTTGTATTATGATAAAAACTGACATAAAATAAAAAAATAAAATAAATATCCATCACGCCTTATTCCCGAAGGGGTGGCAGAGGCATATTATATGCCCACTTTTCACCGTGTGGATTCCTGTCCCACGTAATAGGTGGTGATAAAAAAAAAAAAAAAAAACTGACATATTGCGTAAATCCAATTATATAAAGAGGCCGTATTCCAGAATGTTTCTCAATACTCAAGAAACACTTGAGGATTTATAAGGTAAAAACTAGCCTCAAGCGTTTCTTGAGTATTGAGAAACGTTCTGGAATACGGCCCTAAGTGAAATAAGTTGATATTAGTAGGTATGCGTAAGCGTTATCTACCCAATTTTCGTGAAGTTGTAAATAGAAAAATTATATGTCGTAAAAAAATTTCACTTCTTACCTGTGTACCAACTCTGGTACACACACACTATTTTTTTTATACCACTAGGGTGGCAGACAAGCATACAACCCACCTGATGGAAAGTTGTCACCGTAGCCTAAGGACGTTTGCAACACTATTATTACTTTCCTCTTTATTAGGGCACTAGCGACAGCGAACAAACAACTTCCTTGCTATGTGGCCTCTGTGGCCTGACTAAGGTAAACCTACATGACAAATCACCTAATACTCGTATGTGCTATATCTGAAATTATCTATATCTGATTGTAGTCTTTCACTACCTCGATGGCGCAGTGGTAGTGTCTGCGACTGCCGCGCTGAGGTCCTGGGTTCGATTCCCGGGTCGGAACATAGAAATATTTGTGTGATTCACAAATATTTGTTTAGAAAAATTGAAGTCGGTATGTTAATCAGTTGTCTAGATCCCATGCCACAAGCTTATATTAGCTTACTGTGGTACTTACAATATTTATTTATTTGAGTGTTCGTGGTAAACTTAAAAAATATTGAACAGATTACCATGCGAATTTCCCCAATACATAGAGTAAATTACGAGGAAGGTAAAGATAGGTAAGGATTTATGTAAATTAATTGCTTTTTTATAAGGCTACATTAAATTCCACTGTGGTATATGTCTATCGTTTAAAGGTAACTTACTATATGATACTGTGATACTGGAATGGAAAAGCTTACTACCATATGGGATACTGGAATGGAAAAATTTCACCACACGGGTATGAGAATCCGTTTGTAAGTACCTACGTCGATAAGTTTAATAAAGAAAAATAAAGAAGTATCACTTCGATAAAGAAGTTTCACTTTAAAATAACATGGTGCGTAACCGAAAAACGCGACGATTTCTTTTACAGCTATATAATTTCTCTTATACGTCGATAAAGAAGTATTACTAAAAAAAAACCGCGTTTTAAATTTACGTTTGGCTGTAGGCGAAAATTTATTATGCTCAGTCTGTCAATTGCCTGTCATTCGTCTGTTGTTATTAGTATATCTTCCGAGTACCTAAACGAAAAATATAGAATAGGGCATCTCTAGTCTGCTGGGAGCCCTGGGGCTATCCTCCCGAATGGCTTACCCGGGACTCCTGGCCATAGACAAAAGGAAGGGCACCGTCTGGTTTTAGTCGGTTAGAGTCTACCGTGTGGTTTTAGTCGGTTAGAGTCTAGAGAGAGTTAGACAAAAGGAAGGGCACCGTGTGGTTTTAGTCGGTTAGAGTCTAGAGAGAGTCGACTCTCTCTAGACTCTAACCGACTAAAACCACACGGTGCCCTTCCTTTTGTCTATGGCCAGGAGTCCCGGGTATAGCATCCATGAGGATTTCCACAAGTTAATAAAAAGGGCATCTCTAGTAGAGCGGATAGACCACGAGCGGATAGCTACAAGCCTAATTAAAAAATAATAACTCTTTATATAATTTTCAACTAATAAACTATAATGACATATTCTTTTAGACATATATTTGTAATGACATATTTGTAATCAAAAAAACATACTCTTTAGACAAACAATTTCAAACCCTTTTCTCTACTTAATTACACTACCGTTTAAAAGTACTCCGATATATTTCTTGTTGATATAATTAAATCCGTTATAGACTGTAATTATTGTAAATACCTAATTAAAACTGAAATTAAACATATTACCTACACTTGTAAGTATCTACCTAATATGTATAGAATTTTAATGAAACATTAAGAGATTTTATATCAACGTCTTTTCAAATTCGGAATTATTATGAAGAATTGAGGAATACTCGTACATTAACAAAGAGTAAAATAAAGTATTCAATGTGAAAGTTTTATGATACCTTTTACATACTTATTAAAATAAATTATCGTAGACTCTTTGTTTGATCGTCTAGGTTTTATTGGTTTTAAATTGACCTTACCATTTTACGCTAGTACAAAATACCTAATAGAACATATGAATTAAATCATTATCTAAGTATTGTATTTACAAGTAAAGTGCGCTTCATTATAATGGAATGAGACGACTTCTAAATCAAAACTAGTTGCAAAACCAGTAGTGGCAAAAACTTCAAAATCGCCTATGCACGTATTTATGGTGTCCTGAATAAAATGCCGCAAACCGTTTATCTCTATATATTATAGTTCCTGAGAAAAAGATGGGTACTGTTGGACAGACGAACTTTAAAACCGCCTATGCACGTATTCATGGTGTCCTAAATCGAATGCTGCAAATCGTTTGTCTCTATTCCATTGGTTTTGAGAAATAGATACCTACACACGAACTGACAGACTAAACGTTTTATAAATAAAATCTAAATTCTAAATTTATAATGCAGAAGAGGTATCTTCTGAATTATAAATTTGTCTATTCTAATTCTAATCTTACAAAGTTACTATATTATATTTTTGATAATTGTACAAGTCCAGTAAGCACTAGAATTGCATGGTTTTCAAAAATGTTATATTGTTACAGATTCACGCCGTAATCTAAATTCTAAATTTATAATTCAGAAGAGGTATCTTCTTAAATATAAATTTGTAGGGTATCTTACAATGTTACAATTTTATATTTTTGTAAATTGTACAAGTCCAGTAGGCACTAGTATTGCATGGTTTTCAAAAAATTTAAATTGTTACATATTTACGTCTTAATAGTGTGACACTCCGTCCGTACTCCATTATGGTCATGCTATGTGTGTCTAAATCTAATGCCTATGTCATAAAATTTTATTGCTTGAACATTTATTCTGTTTAGTCTACATCTATGTTTATAATTCGTCTAGATCCCATAATACAAGCTTGTATTTTAGCTTACTTTGGGCTAGACCGCGGTGTGTAAAAAAAATTCCACAATATTTATTATTAATAATTTATTGTAACATAATTCTAACTAACTAACTATCTTCACGCTGTATCCCTGACGGGGTAGTCAGAGAGGACAGATCGCCAGGCTTCGCGATCCATGCATACTTCTTTCGCTTCTTCGAGATTCATCAATCGCTTCATACACGCACGTCTGGGTATCCGAGTACTTTTGACCATTCCGTTTTTGAGCAATCTGCTCACGTGGTCTTCATATGTAAGTCTCGGCCTACCCTGACTCCTTCTACCCTCTACTTTTGAACAATATATATTCTTCGTCAATCGTTCCTCACTCATTCGTTGGACGTGTCCAAACCAACGGAGCACGCCCTTTTCCAGCTTAACGCTGACACTTTCATTCAAACCTGCCAAATTGCGTATCACTTCGTTACGTATTCGGCCAGCCAAGGTAACGCCGCACAACTTTCGAAGTGATCGCATCTCCACAGCATTCAATTTACTTTCATGCATCTGCTGACATACCCAGGTTTCACTACCGTAAAGCAAAGTTGGCACTAGCACTGCGTTATGAATCGCCAGTCGTGCTTCTTTTACGATGCTTTGTCGCTTTACTAACTGGGACAAAGCACCGTTAACTTTGTTTCCGGCAGCTACTCGCCGTTCCACATCCGAATCACATCTTCCATCCGCGCTAAACATACTTCCTAAATACACAATTTCATTCACTTGCTCTAGACGTTCCTGGTTTACCCTAATCTCGCATTTAGTTCTTACGTCACCTCTTTCAAATACTAGAACCTTAGTTTTACTTGCATTCAAGCGGAGACCCTTACTTTCACACCCCTCTTTCATATTAGTGACTAATGCCTGAAGGTCGGCTTCTGATGAGGCCATGAGCACCGCATCATCAGCGTACAGCAGACAGTTTACTGTAAAGTCACCCAAATTCACACCCCTATTAAAATCTTTCAACTTCTGCAGGCAACTGTCCAGATACACTATGAACAGCCAGGCGGACATGACACATCCCTGTTTGACGCCTGTACAGACATCAAAAAGAGGTGACACATCCCCCCCTACTCGCACGCAAGCCTTACAGTCCCTATAAAGCGACTGTATTGCCCGCAGTAGCGAGCCGTCCACACCATATCCTGGCAGCAAGTCCCACAGCGTTTCTCTCACAACGTTATCAAATGCTTTCTCTAGATCCACAAAAGCGCAGAAAACCTTCTGGCTAAGAGCCAGAAACTTTTACGCGATCATGCGGAGAGAAAACACTTGATCCATGCAACCTCTTCCACGTCGGAATCCGCATTGAGCCTCCCATAAATACCTTTCAGACTTTTCTTGCATTCGTGCCGTTATAACCTTTGCATACACCTTACTAGCTAAGCTGACCAAGCTGATCGCCCTGTAGCTGGAGCAGTTTAGGCGAGAGCCTTTCCCTTTGTAAATAGGAATAATTCTATTATAACTAAACTTAGACAATTTCTTAAACTTTACATAAATAGGAAAATGTGGTATCTGCTATTCTGGTTTACTGTTTCTCGTAGCACATCGTAGACTACAAAATCCATCGCACTCGTCGTGGTGGCCTGCGCTCGTTGTGGGATGCGACGCAACACAACGACACCGGCAAAATGTCCGTGGCGACCTGTCACCTGAATAAATTAGGAAGGTCCGATCTTAATTAATGTCCTACATATGCTACTGCTACTTTTACGTAGATTAAAAGCCGCCCTCACGATGCTTAACTTGATTTATACAGTAAATGACCTGTTTATGGGAAGGAGATTATCTACGTGATTTCGTTAAAAAAATATTTATCTTTAATATATCATTTATCTATAAAATACATCTACAATCCTTGTTTATCTTAAGACAAGTCTTGGAGGGCTTACGTAAACAAGGAGACTTCAATAAGATAATCTATGGTGCATGATGCATATCGACCTTTGATTGAATTATGCATACATTTGAATTTGGGATGATCCTGTGAAGTATTTACTTATTATTACTGATAGCATTTATCGAATGCACCACAGTATTGTACTAAAGTAATCCCACCCTCTCCATTTTAGTCCCGAACAACACTTACAGAGCTGAGGTGCCTTCACCTTTAGTTTTTGAATGGTAATCATAGTGACACATGTTTCACTAGTAGGGCAGTTTATGCCGAAAGTATGAAGACTATCTAATATTGTAACGTTTACAGAACACTGGGAGCGCTTCCACTTTCTGCTGATTAATTCTCAACAGACGTAGAAGCTCCGTCACACACCTTTGTGATACTAGATTTTTAAAAATTGTTTAGAGTACTAATAAATACATTTTTATTTTCTCTTACACAAAATTATTACAATAATGGTACTTGGTTTATGTGAGAGACTTGTATCTGTACTAGGAGACTATGTGCCAGATTTATTTTCAACGTCTGTGTCATGTCATAAGTATATAATATTTTAAGCCTTACGCAATCAGAAGATTAGACAGTGTTATGAAGAATAGTCAGTAAGTTAGTACTAGGTATATGGTTATTGTAATAAATGCAAAGCGTTTTAAACATCAGTGTTAGAAATTATCAGATCTTTCGTGCATAATCCAATTTGATTTCAAAACACACTAAAAACTTTTCAGGGTTTTCTCTTTCAATTGAATGTGTTCTAAAACTGCTTTACGTTCGTGCATTCAGTGACAATGAACCCGGGTTGACGGACCTCTATACCTTTGCAGTGTCTCCCGGGATTCGCTAAATCGTGTTGGTTTCTCTCCACTTGTGTTTATTTGATTCCTTTGCTTTCGTTGGTGGCTGTAGCGCAGAGCTCTGATAGACAAAACTCCGTAAATGTATAAAATGTAGGAATTGTCGTATTCGTAAACAATGCTTAAAAGATGTTCTACTAGGATTTATTATTGTTTCATTATTGATAGATATACTTATTACAGCTTTGATGGGCTATTTTCTTAATCTTAAGAGGTTTCCCAGTTGTTTACAAACCTTACCTTGATTTGTAGCCATTTTATTTGGCTGCTAGAAGCTAACTGCTTCGTTTGGTTATTATGTTCCGGCATTATTGGGAGCCACTGCCATCTGCCCTCCCAATCCTCAAAGGTGGTCTGCCTCGACCGTTAATCAGCAGGAGCTCCACTAGCAGTAATTTTACGTACGTAATTAATTGTACGGTCGCTTGGGAACCTGAGATCTTGGTGGGGCCCCTTACACCCCAAACAAAACTCAAACCTATTATGCACACCAAAATAAGTCATCGTCTAGCTACAGCACAAAGCTTATATTACCTTAATTTGTCTGTTCGCAATAAACAAAACAATACTGCACCGATTTTCATGCTATTTACGCCAATGAATAGAGTGGTTTTTGAGGAAGCAATTTTAGTATATACTTAGGTAATTTATTAATTATTTATATACTTTGGTTGAAATATAAGGATGTTAGTGAGGGAGTGTCGGAAAAAAAATAAGACGTTGGGAGCTTTTATCGAAAACGCTACTACTATAACGCAGATATAACAAAATAAAGTACCTATGGTGGAATTGTAATACTTATATATGTCTACAGACAATTCAGCGATGGCATATATCTTTCTCTTAAGTATAGTTTAACATACTAGCTTTCTAAAACACTGGGAATCGGGTAGGGGAAACCTTCACCACGCGAGTGTAGCTGCGGGCATCAGCTTGTTAATAATGAAATCATTTCTCAACTAACACTCAAATTACTATTATTTCTAGTTTATTGAGTTTAAATGTTTACATTTCATTTTAAAACTGACTTGAAAATTACATAAATAAAATAGAAGAAGACGTTTGTGTGATGCACAGGTTTATCCATAGATACCTATGTGACGGGAACCACGGGAATGAACTAGTGACAGAATGACAAAGTTTTGTGAGAAGTTTCAGCTGTAATTTTATTGTACATTATCACTGGTACTAAAAGCGAAGCATTTCAGTAGTAAAACAGTAAAATGATATATAAGAATAATATAACACTCCCTCCGCTAGTCATAATGTGCAAACGCCGAGCTCTCCGCGTTTGGCTGACAGTGTTCCGGACATAGAATACAGGGTATTGTTCGTATTGTAGCGAGAAAGAAAGGTACCTATTAACTAACGCATTATATTATTAAAAAATTCTAAGAATTTTAAAGTTATATGTCGCCTTTCCACTGACGCAAACAGGAAAGGACGTGCTGTTAAACAAGATTGAGTATTTGTTATTCTTCATTTTGTTTATACCGACCGTTCTTGTACTGACCGGACCCGGGAATGAAAGAAAAACATAGAAGTCTTAACAGCTTATCTACCATTGCAATTGAAAGTCATCTGAAGTAGACTAGAGGCAATATCATCAACGTCAAGGCCACGACCCTGGACTAACAGACAACTGGGCATGACAGGAGTCACACTTTATGTCCATCTCACTACAATTTTGACTTGCCCTTGCTTAATATAGTGGGAGCAAATACTTCTAGCGCAGTGTGACTCTTCGGTGGTAAGGTAATGTAAGTATGATGTACTAGCAGCCTGCCCCGGCTTCGCACGGGTGGCAAGCTAGTAATATTATAACTACTTAGCTAGGCACATATTAAATTCATGATATCTCTTAAATGGAATATTCGATATTAAAAAATTATCTGCAGGTACTTAACCATACTTATTTATTTTGAAAAGGATTAATATTAAGATACCTATAACATGTTCTGAAAATTTACTACCGATTTTAATAATTAGAAAGAAACTGTTAGTTATATAAATGTTATTGCAAACAATTTTTTGTAGATATTAATGTATTTTTAAAAATTGTAGAACTTTATTTTGTTCTATAGTCAATAGTTATCGCTGCGTACGGCGGCGGCGATGCATGGAATTTTATGAGTAATTTTATACACTTTGGGTTACATAGTTTTACGGAACCCGTAACTTTTTGAAAATCCAATATAGCCTATGTAACTCACGAAGAATGTAGATTTCTAATGGTAAAAGAATTTTCAATATCAGCCTAGTAACTAGTTTCTAAGCTCTTTATAATATTAAGTATAGACATTTCACAGTTTGCTAGAAATAACAACAGCTAAAGTCTGTCTCTTACGAAATTTATTTTGGTATGTGTTGATGATGTCTAAATAAGTTAGGCTATTTCAGGATTATTTATTACTAGAGGAGGGTGAGGTTTTCTCAGGAACGTATTCCTGGGAAACTCCTCATTTTCGGTCATTAGAGCGTGTAAAAATGACAAACATACACACTCACAAACTTTCCCTCTCATAATATTTGTTTGCTTTGTTAATTAGTAAAATATTATTCAGGACTTTTAAATACTTCAGTGTACTCCGCCACCACTTGCACCATACCCGGAGGCAACGAAGCAGAGCGAGGCGCGAGCTTGCTTTATCTGCGCTGGCTGTGCGCGAAACAATATATTTATTGGACAGTACGCGGCGCGGCCCGATCCGCCGGATGATCTATTCACTGTGCAACTGTACCCTTAAGTTGTCACACTTTGTTACCGACTCTTTGTTACGTAGGTAGCGTATGATGAACATGGTTATATGGAAAACATTATTTTTTTACAACTAACTTACATCAACAACGTTAGTAAAATTTTTAAAAAATCTTGAGTCTTTTAATACCTTCACGTTATGATCGATTTATTAATTTCTTAAGTAAAATAGTTTTTGTACTCAAGCTTATGATGGTTGTGTGAAGCACCGCACTACCACAGAAACTTTGAGATTTAAATTGCCTGACATGTAAATGGTGTACCGGCGCGATGAACCCAAGATCAATGTTGATGATGAATTCCAGGGTCAAAATATCAGACGCAACTGCTCTTTTGCTCAGATAAATAAGGATCTAGGAAACTAAGCTACAAGGAATACTAATTAATAAAGTCAAATAAAGTAAATAAAATAGTCTTCAAGTCTATAGTCGCCTTTCTGTACCTATAAGATGTTTCGAAGAAGATTTCGGATATTCCTAGCATTACTAGTAGACGCCAATATAAGTAGAGCCTTTTGATCTCTCATCTCACCCCTAGTCTTAGGCCCGTATTCCAGAACGTTTCTCAATACTCGATCGACGCTTGAGACTAGATTTTGCCTTATAAAATCTACTCTCAAGTGTTTCTTGAGTGTTGATAAACGTTCTGGAATACGGACCTTAGTGCTCAGTCTCAAAAATGCATTACCTGATTATGTCTGTCTGATCTTTCAGGACATATTAAAGAATTATTAATGTGAATACTGTTAATTAAATCTACATTGTCTATAAATGTCGTTCAATGTATAAAAAAGATAAATAGTAGTCTTGTTTTACGGTAAAAGCAACAGACTATAAGGCTATAGTTATAAAAGCATTTGTATGTGTCTGGGCGTGCAGCGTGCTGTCGGTTCTCATTCAAGTTCCACAGTTGTCACAAACATGTCGGACTGCTCCTGTTTTACAATACTCCGCTAGTTTTGTTACCAAGATTCAGCGAAACTAAAATGCTGGCATACACTACTCACTGACCTCACGTTTATTTATTGCCAGCGCACTGCGAAATCGACTTATTTTTCGGTTCGACGGCAAAGAAAAACATCTGGAATTGTATTGCGTACAAATAAAATGCTGGGACGTCTCAATCACGGTACTATTTATTCACGAACTGGTCTCGGGAGAGGCGAACAAGATGGATCGCGGTGTCAACACGAATTTGCATTCCTTGTTTGTCTCAGTGGAGCGTCGGCGGAAAAAACACCGCAATCTCATTGTGTCGGGTGCACCGGGCGTGGGCGGCTCGCATCAGTTATTCGCCGGTGCGGCCGGCTAACACGATTATCTGTCGTTTCAAACGAGAAACTCTTTTTTCCGTTCCCTTGTTTTCCAACTTCACGTCTGCTCTGTTTTTTTCTCTAAATGTGAAATGGGATACGTCAGAGGAAAAATTGACAAAAATATGGCCGAGTCATATGGAAAATAGTGGGTTTTGCGATAGAATCTATCATATACCGCGCATGTTGTATAGAAAATTGTGTTTGCGAGATAGTTTTCTGGTCTGTCATGTTTTCGTGACGCTGATTGTATTTTACAGGGGTAGACACATTGGAGACATCACCCTAACTTATAAGAAATGTATTTTTTTATTAGGTGACAATTCGGAACAAATAAGATAAGCAATTATAGAGGTCACCACACGTTGTGATTTCGTGAACTTTGTAGTTTATGTGGCGGTTATAGAGGCATGACATGACCAAACAACGTCACGGACGGTTTCCGGGCTTCTGGTCTGTTAGTCGCGTGGGTGGCCCTATATTCACGACCGCCTTTCTCTGCATCGTTCACAGTTTGGTCATTAGCGAACAGTTGTACTATTCCACTTTGTTCAAGCTCGATGATAGCTAACGACAATTCTGCTGAAGTGGGTGTGTCACGCGTTACTGCATTTTTATTTTAAGATATGATATTAAAGTTATAAATGGTCCTCAAAACTATATTATTTAATTGATCTTTATAATTAACCCTTGCAAGCCGTAGTCAGTTACAAAGATTATGAGGTACAAATTTTTGTGTACCTTTGTTTATTGATTCTACTTGCTCAAACATAATATATACATATAGGACATACTCGTAGAATAGAATAGTAACACTTTATTGTACACCATAAGAAGTAATACAAGAAATCATTCATAAAATTGCACATAAATATAGCTATACTATTATTAGGTACATATACTTGGATAAAATTTGGCAGCTGACACTGACAACTGACTGAATAAACACATAGATACACATACGTGTTATATTTTAACGTTAACAGTTTCCTGTGGGAATCGGGTGCAGAAATCATGGGGGCATTGACTATAGGTACAACAATTTCATGTACACAACAGAACAATGGTATGCGACCAAAAGCTTAGGTCTGGGGCAGGCAAGCCAACGTGATACGACTGCTATGGAGATATAGTACTATCATGATGGACCGGAATTTGAATAACTTCCCTGCAATTGAAAAGTAAAAAGCTAAATAAGGATCTATACAATATTTTCTAGTAACTCTAAATTTTAAGTAAAGATGTGTCTCTGAAGATTGTCAGAATATAGACTTTTCACAGCACATACCTACCATTGCACGAGAATAAGTGTTCAATTTCTCAGGGTCAACCAACCCAACCTGTTCGCTGCTAATCTTACGGAACCGGAAAGCCTAGAAATTACCCTAAAAGTAGGCAATAAAGATCCTAAAACGAATTACGTAAATTTTATAGTTTCTACTTTTTATTGTTATCACTGTATCAAATTACAATAACTAGATTATATTGACTGGTATGGCAACGAGTGTGTGTATGTGTAAGTGTGTGTATGTGTGAGTGCATTGTAACTTTCATCAGTCTCATCTCATTAGCACGAGACGCAACGCAGCGGTAGCAATCGCACAAAAACCAATACACACAAAAACTTAACCGTGAGATGACAGAAGCGATTTCAAATATTTCGGCAATGTAACGTTTCTGTGAAACAAGATGCACAACTTTGATTTATGAACGCAGTAGGGTGTTACAAATTGTTTTCTAAAACCAATGTTGGCTTTATTTATTAGTCCTTGATAATGACATGGAGAAGTTTTACCTAATACAATGGAAGAAATATTTATAAGAGCAATGATTCTAAATGACTACTTTGAAGCAAATTATAAATAATAGTATTCCAAACTAATATTTAGTTTTAAATTGTGGAAATACGGAGCTATCATTGCACCATAAGAGCCACACGCAACGTATCATAAAGATCGCTCTAATGTCTTCATATGGCACTCATAAACTCTCAACACGGGTCTAGCACCGGAATACATCTACCAAACTTATAATTTCCTCGCACCGAGAGGTGAGGTTACAGAGTAGCTCACACGCTCTAACCAAACCACTGATTACGGCATGATTACACCCTACAAAAACTTTCATAACCCGGAACTTCCATTGCCATTAGTGGCTAAAAAAACAATTATTGACGCCTCATGATAGCAATTAACACCCATCTGTTATTTCATTCAAATCTTTACTTTCGGTAGACCCAATATCACGTATCATGAGTTACTGCATGTACTGTGGTGGTCTACAAAATGTTATATCATAGTTCTTTGTTATTGATGGAAATTGTGTCTTGTGATGTAAGCAGTAGAACGCTTTGAGGTTAATATGTGATGCGCTCTAGAAGCTTGTGTAGTAGACGTGTGAAGGTGCCGCATGTGGTGGATGGTCGGGCGGCGCGCGCGCAGACCACCCGCGCTCGACCACCGCTCGCCGTAGGGCGTGTGCCCACACGTCGATAAACACTAATAGTTATGACCTTTTTCATGTTTTTTGTATAATTACAAATGACATATTTGCCAAAAAATAATTATAATTAATTTCAACACGCAATGGCATGTGGTTGTTTCTCAGGGGACAAGTGTTGTCTATAGCTTTTTTTATCTGGAGATAACAATCAATCTATTTACGAATGTCAACAAGGTTGACCCAAAAGCATACACGGTATTCCGACCTGTGGTCCGGCTAGTGCTCAGTGTGGTCCAATGTCGAAACGCTGTCGGCGCACGCGGCGGCACGCGCGCAATGCGACTCGACTGAACGCCTCATACTCATAACCGCTTAATAAATGACCAGCACGAAGCATTAGGCGGATCGCATATATCATTTATGTAAATTGTGACGAAGACATATCTAGCTCGGTTACTCGTTGCCTTCGCTCGACACGACGCGCATTCCAGCTTAGGTATATTATTATAATTTTTAAAGTAAATAATCCCAGTTGAAATATCAATCATCATACACAAAATGACACGATTTAATTTAAGTAATATACAGACCTGGTCTATGTAGTAGAGAGTTCATACGAACTCACTACTACATAGACCAGGTCAAAAAACTAGATGTTTAATAGCTCTATACATAGCTAAAAAAATATTTTTATATGTAAAAATTGATTTTGTAGATAGAGAATGACATACTAGCCAAACGGTTTCACTTATATCGGCGATGTTAAAACTAGCAAACACTAACTAACTATCTTCACGCTGTATCCCTGAAGGGGTCAGAGAGGACAGATCGCCAGACTTCGCGATCCATACATATTTCCTTCACTTCCTGCAGATTCATTAATGAACGTAAATAACAAAATAGAGGGAAAAATGGAAACTCTAGAAACTGAATTTTATATCCTAAGCTAGAGCTTTGTCTACAACCGAGATCAACGCTCGGAACTTGGTAAAATATGTAATAATACAGTCATGTACCTATTTATAGATATTTTTATTTATCGATAGAGTACGATCATTATTGCAAAAAATAATATCCAGCCCACAGTTTATTACATATGCTATAAATCATTCACTCAATGTTAAACTAATAATCTTTCTCATAATGACAATTTAAATATCGAGAGCTGATATATCAAAACATATTTGACTGCCTCTGTGGCGCGGTGGGAGTGCATCCGACTGCTACGCAAGAGGTCGTGGGTTCGATTCCCACCCAGGATTAAACTTTGTGTGATGAGCACGATGGTTTATTCTGTGTCTGGGTGTTATTTATCTATAATATGTATTTAGAAAAACATAAGTATGTTCATCAGTTATCTAGATCCCATAACACAAGCTAATATTAGCTTACTTTGGGCTAGATGGCGCTGTGTGAAAAGTGGCCCACAATATTTATTTATATTTTATATTTATATATTATATTATTTATATCAAATATTTACAATCAATTTCCCGACTTCAAATATGTATAGCTATTTAGTCTAATTGAAAAAAAAGCACAGATAACAAAAGTATTGACACAAATATCGTTTATAGACATCTTAATTTTGGCCAATAGCTCAGCATGCAGCCAGGTGTGTAGACTTTTTCTTCTACATATCCGTAATATATTACTGTCTCTTCTATTATGAACACTCATCCAAGACATTTGGAGTACAGACCTACCCTCATTTTACAAAACGATTGTCATAAGGGCAATCTGTTAGGCGAAGTGTGGTGTCAAGCATTTGCTAAATAAATAAATGCCTACTTACATAAAAGCTTTTTCACATAGAATATACTTATAGGTACAATCGTGAAATAAAAGCATGGTGCCCCGTTTTAAGAAATGATTAATAGCAGGTTATTAAATTCTATTGCCTTGCAGTCAAAGGATCGTAATTTCTTGAAAGTATTAATGGTGATATTATTGTTATTACACTAAAAGGAAGTATCAACCGTTATGATAAGATTCTGTTGTAGAGTTAGTTCATTTACCTATTGTAAAACATACTGATACGCTCCTTGCGAACCTCACACTACACTGGGCGACAGACAGAGGCTCTATCAACGAGCCATGATATCGCTATGGCTTTTGACCGGGTCTAGCACTAACCTAGTGGACTGCTCGGTTGCGTTGTGTATACTTAGGACTGCCCTAAATATTTGTGTGATCCGCCAATGTTTGGGGTTTTCTATCTATGATACTGTGTGTATTTAGAAATATATTTTAGTAAGTATGTGAGTATGTGTGCTATGGTATTTAAGCAGTTGCCTAAATACCATGGCACATGTTTACATTAGCTTAATTTTGGGTAGATGGCGCTGTATAAAATCCCCTAAACATTTAGCTATTATTATTTATTAAATTCAAGTAGGTAATACTTATTAGAAGTCGTAGCTATGGTTTGATTATTTTAGAAGCATTTTCTTAGTATCTAAAAATAGCCATTGATTCTCTTTAGATAATTATTTTAATGGCTTGTTAATTATAAACTTGTTCGCAAGATTAACTACTTATTCAGAGCTACTACTTTTAATCGTTCAACCACATGATCGATTTAAATAAAATGTAAGTATTTCATGTTGTTTGGTAATATTATCTGAACGACATTAATGCACAGCCATCCTTTTGAATACGTTAACCACAAGTGTAGGTTGACATCTGCTACGTCATACGTTGCTCGTTACATCCAACTGTGCCTTTCATCAATAAAACTCCATCGAAATTCGCTCAACAATATTAAGACGTCTTTATAATACTCCTATTGTGTTTTTGAATTTATAGTGGGCGTTTACTAGTATACACTTAATGTTGGTTACCCACCGAGAATGTTATATTTGCGGTCACTTACCGTGTGGTCTCAGTCCAATGACTTGTGAAAAATAGCTTCTTTTTTACGCGAGGTCATAAAATTCAAAATGATTTGATTATCCGTATGGTTTATACATTGCCATGATATGATGACTATTACTTACAGTATATTGAATTAAACTATCGCAAAGAAAATGAATGTTTCCTCTTTTTTGAAAGGACTTGGTCAAATATCAGTACAAACAATATTTAAATAAGCCGAATAAACGCTTTCAAGTTCGAGTAATGATTAAAGCTATCATAGAATAAATATTTACAACTTAAATCTACTATACGCTTACTACTCAAATTATATACACTTATACTAACTACACAAATTAAAAAAGGGAGGTAAGGAACATTTCAAATCTTATATAAAAAAATAGGCTTTGAAAAACTCTTCCACATCGTTGTCAAACACAACCGTACCCAGAATGCTGGATGCATTGCTATCTCCTGAAATTAGTCAAACCAGCAAATGAATATAACTTATGAGACTATTATCATGTTTTATAGTGATATATCGAAGAGATTTCATTGAATAGAATACTTTAAGTGACACAAAAACTATATGAAGTTCCTGCTGTGACAAGCCACCTAGGATTTTTAATTTAAAATAGAGTCACTACAGAAATTTACTCCATATATGCCTTTGTAATGACAATAAACAGTCTATCATTAAAATCGTATCAAAAACTTCGCTGACGGAGGTCCATGTTTGGACAACCTGGCCACTAACTTAGCTCCCCTGCGGTTTCGCAAAACTATATTTTTTCACGCCCTCTATCTTGGTTTGTCAACTGGCACATTAGCTAAGGTGTTTCCACTATGGTGGTCTATTTTTTTTGTCCACACACACCATGTTAATTGGCGACAATTGTGATCTTCAACCATTTGGGTGAAGAGAGATGTTTCCTAACACATGTCTTAATAGAGTAAGAAAAAATAAGTAGATTATTGAACACATTTTCTCAGTAGACGTGAATAAAGTATCGATAGAGACTTTTATTACGGAGAATGAGCATTTGTTTACTTTTTTTTTACTTGTAACCGTATATAGGCTAAAGTAACCAGTATCAAGTAGGTAGGCCACAAACATAGGCCTTTTGCTTAAAATATACCAAATGATTATACGGTAGGCGTGTGTCGAGCGTTGTTTATCAATTTACAGTTTGGTATGTGCAAGCCTTCACAGTTTTATTGAGATTTCGAAGTGACTTTATAAGTGAGGACTTATAATTGGCTTGTTGTTAAGACACTAGTGTTACATGAGGTTACTATTTAGCTGTAAGTCTTCCATGTATGAAATAAATAAATAAATAAAAAGTGACTACCTAATGCGTAATTCGTAGTAAGTAGATCTCGAAATGTATAAAGAAAAAGTATAACGTCACACTAAACCCTACTACATATTATTTATGCGAAAGTAGAGCTACTTTTGCATATATAATACTAGCTGTCCCGCCCGGCTTCGCCCGTGACATTATTCGAACCCCGTGGCACCCATTTAATCCCGTCGTTCATTAATTTCACCCACTCGCCCGATGAACCGAGTACTGTACGTACGCGTTTTGTGTTTACTCAGAGTAATCTCTTGTAATTTACTGTTAGTTGCTTTTGAATTATAGTTTTTATTTGTTGTGAGAAATGGAAAAATCTGATAGTGAAGGAGAGGATTCTAGTGACTCAGCTTTTCTAGACAAATGTAGACAAGAAATCGAGCGGAATCAAGCGGACCAGGGATCTTTAGGGCAATGCGAAGATCTTGAAAAAGGAGGCGCTGAGAAAAGGAAGGAAAGAGAAGATAATAATAGCACAGAAGAAGACTTTATTACTGTTGTGAGAAAGAAGCCAAAGCGGTTGATTCGAAACGGTTCAACGGAAATGATAAATAATAATGGGAAGGTAGACAAAAATAAAAACTTCAATCAATCCGAGGACAGTACGATGTTTGAAATATGTGTGACCTCGAAGGAATGTTTACCTAAACAAATGGCTTTGGCTAAGTTACTCCGATCGGAGAATATAACGGGTATTATGAGAATAAAATATAAAAGTTTCAATAAGGTACTTTTACAGTTTCAATGCCAGGAGGATGCAAATAAATTGTTAGAATGCCAAAAATTTTTGGATATGGGTTATAGATACCAAACATTAAACGAAATGTCTTATTCCTACGGTCTTGTGAAAGGAGTAGATGCTGAGTTAACCGATAAGGACTTACAGGAAATAATAAAGTGTGAAATGGAAATTATTTCCATTTTACGATTAAAGCGTTTGAACGCCGAAAGCAAATGGGTAGATAGTGAATCTATTAGGGTCTGCTTTAAAGGCGACACCTTGCCGTCGCACATATATGCATATGACTGCCGCTTTAGAGTCGAAGCCTACACTTTTCCTGTGACCCAGTGTTCGGGTTGTTGGCAATTTGGTCATATACTTAGATTTTGCCCATCAAAAAAAAGAATATGCCCTAAATGTGGGGCAAACCACGAAATCTGTGAGAAAAAGAACATAAAATGTCTGAATTGTAAAGGACCACACTTGGTATTAGATAAAAGATGTCCTTTATACTTAAAAGAAAGACAGATAAGAATAATTATGAGTGGAAAACAAGTACCATATAGAAAAGCTCTTTAAATATTCCTCGAGAAACGTAATATAATTATTCAGGAGCCTGAGATAGCTAGAAATCTAGGAGAAGCCAAGGAAACATATAGCGAAATAGTGGCCGGCTCGTCAACACGTTTCGAACCTACTCCATTACGAACATCAACATTGGTGCATTCGAATGAGACGCTTAGCGAATCGATGCATATAGTTCAAAGCAGACCTCGCAAAACTACAAAAAAGAAAAGAGAAGAATCTCAATTTGTTTCGGAATGTACCCAAGATGAAAACATTTACAACCTTCAGAACCAAGAAAAAAGAATGGGCAATGAACGAGATGAGCAATTAAGGTATAAGTTCGATTTCAAAAAAAATTTGATTAAATTAAAATGTATTTTTATGTCACAAAGCAATATACAGGATAAATTAGTATCTTTTCTCAAAATAATAGGAGAAGAGCTCACTGAGTTTTTTGTAAATAGGTTTTCTATGAATGAGTATTTCGATAAACTGTTTAACTTTATAAATGGCTCCAATAAAGATTAATATTTTGCAATGGAATGCACAAAGTATAAAAAACAAACTAATTACATTTAGTGAACTATTGAATCAGGAAAATATACAAGTTGGAATTGTAACTGAGACATGGTTGAACAGTGATATTCATATTAATATAAGCGGATATAACATTTATAGGTGTGATAGGTATGATTCATATGGAGGCGTCGCAATAATTGTTCATAAGTCTATTCGATCCTATCCAATGCCAGTTTCCTGTAATAATTCAGGAATAGAAATACTTAGTGTTAAGTTAGTAAACTGCATAAATTTAGATCAGATTGTAGGTATATATTGTCCGTCTTCTGTCCACACCCAACACTCCGATTGGAATTAATTTTTTTTCAAAATTTTCAAATTCTACATTAATTGCCGGAGATTTTAATGGTCACCACACCAATTGGTCGGTGAAAACCGACACGAGAGGTACACAAATATTAGATTCAGCCTTAGATAATTCTTTCACATATCTTAACGATGGTATGATTACTCGAATGAAACTAGTGAATGGGTGTTTACAAAAAACCTCCCCTGATATTACGTTTGTGCCCTCTAATCTTGCTATTTATTATGAATGGCATGTGTTTAATGAAAATCTTGGCAGTGATCATATGATAATTAAAATTTCGACGCTTGTAACAAGTAACTCAAATATAATTAAAAAAAGGAATTTTAAAAGAGCTAACTGGGGTGACTATCGTAATTCCTTGCAAAATAAATTTAATTTAGAATGTTATGATGATGTTCAGGAGATGTATTCCGCACTTTTAAAGCAAATTATTACGGCCGCTGATAAAAATATCCCTTTTATAAGGTGTTGTAACAAACCAGCAACAAAATTTAAGCCAAAGCCTTATTGGAATGCTGAATTATCGAAAATAGTAGCCCAACGTAGATTAGCACTATCTAAATTTCGTCGCAACCCCACCCCTGAAAATTTAAATGAGTTTGAGAATAAAAAACGCGAAGCACATAAACTAATAAATAAAGCAAAATCTGAAGATTGGCAAAGGTTTTGCAGTTCTATTAACCAAGAAACATCGGCTCATGAAATGTGGCGCCGAATGAAATGGATTAAAGGTTACGGAGGGACGAGAAGCTATCCACCGGTTGAAAAACAAAAACAATTACTGTGTACTCTCACACCTGATTATGTTAAAAATTTACAACCTACATTTGTTTCACAGAATCCTGAGATAGAACGTAATTTTACTTTTCATGAATTACAAAATTGCCTTAAAAAAAAGACTCGGCACCAGGTGAGGATGGAATCTCATATTCTATGATTTATAATCTACCCAAAGACGCAAAATCCTTTTTACTTAACATATATAATAAAATTTTGTCCTCTGGCACAGTCCCTCAACAATGGCGGAAAATTCAAGTTATTCCTATACCTAAATTTAATAATATTGTACCTGAAATTAAACTGAGACCAATATCTCTAATTTCGTGCTTATGTAAAACCTTTCATCTAATGCTATTCAAACGATTGGAGTGGTACGCCGAAAGGCGGGGTATTCTTTCACCTAATACAGTTGGTTTCAGGAAATCACAATCCAGTTTAGACGCGATTACGCGATTGGTTACATACACACAAATTGGTTTCACTAAAAATATCCCTACCTTGGCATGCTTTTTGGACATACAAGATGCATATAACAATGTATCAATAGAAGTTGCAACAAAAATCTTAGACAATCTCAATATAGGATGTAAAATATGTACATACATTTGGTCATTTTTAAGTGAAAGACAGATAAATATTAGATTAGATAACAGTGCAGATTCAATCATTGCCAGGGAGACTAATAAAGGTCTAGCGCAAGGAGATCCTCTATCGCCTTTGATTTTTAACTTGATAACACATAGCATAAGCACCTTGCCATTAAAGGTTTTGTGGTCACAATATGCGGATGATTATGTCCTATATATTGCAGACAAAGATTTGAAAATATGTGAGCAATTAATGCAAAATGATTTAAATACCATAGTTTCATTATTGGGTGAACTAGGATTGGATCTGTCACCTTACAAATCCACGTACTGTTTATATAGTCGAGGCCGAAGAAGAATAGTACCCATAATACAATTAGGTGGACATAATTTGATTATTTCAGATAAGGTGAAATACTTGGGCATGTGGTTGGACAGAAGTTTACTATGGGGCAAACACATCAATGAAGTCGCTGAAAAATGTTCTAAATATTTAAATATTCTAAAAGTTCTAGCAGGTAGTTCATGGGGAGTTCATACAAAGCATTTGCGTAGGTTATACATTAGCTTAATAAGGAATCGAATAGATTACGGATCCTTCATCTTTGACTGTTCTGTAAAAACACATGTATCAAAATTAGACAGATTGCAAAATCAGGCTTTAAGAATAATTGGGGGTTTTATTAAAAGTTCACCCATACATGTTATGGAGAGTGAACTCAATTTAGTGCCACTGTATTTAAGAAGAAAATATTTAGCTTATAAATATACTTTAAAAATAGCATCCTGGAATAGTAATGAGACTGTTAATCTAATCGCAAATTTAAAAAACCTTTCTAATAATAGATATTGGGAAAACAAAAAGATACCACTTCTTGTGAAAATTTATAATGATGTCGGACAATGTAGTATCAATAAACTTCTTATACTTGGTATATTTTCCTTGGATATCTGGATTACGGGTGTAGAAATTAAAAATTATATCAATTTAAATATAAATTGTATTAACGCTCCTAAAGCCTTCTATGAACCTAATGTGTTATTAAACAACATAGTCGCAGAGCTAAATAGCACTTATAAAGACTGGCATTGGATTTTTACAGACGGATCTAAGAGTGAAGGTGGCATGGGGGCTGGATTCTATGATCACAGTTTACAATGCAGAGCCGGATTTAAAATTAATAATGAAGCAAATGTAATGTCGCTGGAACTGATTGCAATCTATCAAGCCTTATCATACGCTATAAATCAAAATTTAAATAAAATTGTAATTTTTTCGGATAGCAAAAGTGCGCTGCAACATTTGGCTCGATGCACTTCTGGCATCAAAAGTGCATGGGTAGCCTACGAAATCTTAAAATATATTATTTCATTAAATAAAAACGGTAAAGATGTTAGGTTGCAATGGGTTCCAGCACATCTAGGCATTAAGGGAAATGAGGAAGCAGACCGTATAGCTAAGTTAGCGACAGTGGACGGCACTATGTTCAATTACCGACCGGACTATTGGGAATTAATACCTAAGTTCAAGCAGGAATGCTACAATGACTGGGTGATGCATTTCAAAAATATTTCAGTAGACAAGGGCATATGGTATCGAACCATTCAGCCGAGTCCTCCGAGACTGATATGGTTTGATAACCCTAAACTTAGCAGGAATTACATAAAACTAGCTTTGAGAATTAGATCAGGACACTACCCGTCAGCAAAGTTTACTTATCTTATGAAAAAGTCTGAAACTCCCAACTGTTTAGTTTGTAACACAATAGAAGATGTGCAACATTTGCTGATGGAGTGTGGCAGAAACGGTACTGAACGAAATACTCTATTTAAAGAGTTGCAGTTAAATGTATTGGATGTAGGTTTAGTACAGACTATATTAAGTAAACCCAAGTCGGATGCTGCTAAAAAATTGTGTCACCTAGTTACAATAGCCAATCAACGCACTGTGTAAATAATTTTAAGCTTAGTATTAAGAATGATGTACCTATACTAGATTAAGGCACGATGGAGTTGACATTTCCTTGAATAATAAAAACTCCCAAAAAAAAAAAAGATTTAAAAAAAAAAAAAAAATTAATTTCACACGGCATCGCCCGCGTAGAGAAGTGTTCCCGTTCCCATTTCCCACAGGAACTTTTTCCCGGGATAAAAAGTAACCTATGTCCGTCTCCTGACTCTAAGCTACCTCCCCACCAATTTTCAGCCAAATCGTTGACAGCCGTTGTTGAGTTATAAATAGTGTAACTAACACGACTTTCTTTATGGAATTTCGTAATGCCACCTGAAGGGAAAGTACTCTCAATACTGTAGATAGAAAACTTTACTCAAAGTAAAAACATTCCTTTATTTTTGAAAAGAAAGAAAACTGCTTTTTAATGTTTTCGAAAATTCGCTCGCCACACCCGGGAGTCGAACCAACTAAAATCTGTAAAAATTACATCCTGTACTTTTATTGCATCGATCGTTAGGGTCAATTATTAAGACGAAATCTCTGTATTAAACTTGATAAATTAAATGAAAGGAAAGCCATGAAACCCATAATTATTTTATTTATTTACATAAAATGGTAAACTAACTAATTAGTTGCTTGCTTCTAACAAATTAATTTCTAGTAACCTTTAATAACGTGTTGTGGTGAATACTATGAATCGTATTCTGAACTTCAACCCTCAACTCATTTACATTAGCATAAGATTTAAGGTAAATTAGATTTTTTACATATCCCCATAAGAAAAAGTCTCAAGGGGTGAGATCTGGTGATCTCGCAGGCCATCTGATTGTGCCGTTTGTACCTATCCAGCTATTAAAATGGTTATTTATGTAGGCAGTAGTGATTCTGCTGATATGGGCTGGAGCACCATCTTGCTGTAGAATAATTTCGTTTCGCTCTTCCTTGGGGAAACCATTTAACTCATTTCTTAAGAGATCCAGTATTTCTAGATACTTGACAGTGTTTAAATGTCCTTCGTACACGTAGACTAACACAACCATATTTCTCATGATTCCGCACCAAACGTTAAAAGAAAATCTTACTTGATTGTTAGTTTCATGAACCCGAACCGGATTCACTCGAGACCAATAATGGTTATTGCGGCGATTGTACATACCGTTATTGCTGAGGTTGGTTTCATCAGACCATACAATGTTACTCAAAAAATTATGGTCAAGGTTAATTTCTCTCAGCATGTTTTGACAAAATTGTAGTCGTCTCTCACAATCCCCAGGATGCAATTTTTGCACTAACCGACCATCACGATAACATTTGTACTTATACTTTGCAGCACTTTAAGTACGCGAGTGTGGGTTGTCCCAATTACTTCTGCAGCAACTCTGCTAGAAGCCTTTGGAAATGTTTCGAAATATGTTTAAATATCTAGATCAAAATCGAAATGGTTCTGCTGAAGAGTTTGCCGTCGCTTATCGAAACTACCCATATTCTTTAAATTTTCCACCATTCTTTTCAATACGAACCGAGTGGTGCCTGTCGGTCTCGATCCTCTCTCCATACCACCGCAGAGCTTAATTCACATTTTTGTTTTATAAAAAATAAGCTTCCATTAAATCAAATTGTTCTTGATAAGCCATTTTTACAAATATGAAATGATTTGTAATTATTAAACAATTTTCAAATCATTTCATATTTGTAAAAATGGCTTATCATTTGTTAATGACAATCTATTTTCAATAACATTCCAAATTTAAACTACCTCAGACACAGTATGTCGCATCTAAGAAAGGAGTCTGCATTACAAACACTAACAAATTACAATCGTGTTATCTAAATAATACCTAATTCGTCATTTTAATGTACTTATAAATGACGTCAATGATAATTATTAACTACTAACATGGATAGCAGATGGATCTTTGAGTAAAAGTGCTTTAACTTGACCCATTGAATTTATAAGTCCTTTTCTATGGCTTTCCTTTCATTTCAATTATCAAGTTTGTTGGAGAGATTTCGTCTTTATAAATGACCCTAACGATCGATGCAATAAAAGTACATAGTGTAATTTTTACAGATTTTAGTTGGTTCGATTCCCGGGTGTGGCAAGCGAATTTTGGTAAAATTTTGAATGCAGTTTTCTTTCTTTTCAAAAATAAAGGAATGATTCCTTTGAGTAAAATTTTCTGTCTACAGTATTAAGACTACTTTCCCTTCAGGTGGCATTACAAAATTCCACCCTGTAAATAGATTAGTCTGCCTGTAACGTTTCACGCCTAAATTTCTGAACTGATTTTAATGATATTTGGTACAGAGATCTAAATCTAGAGCCTGAGAAAGAACAGGTTACTATTTTGCCCGGGCACAAGTTTGTGTTGGAAACGGGTACGGGAAAACTCAAACACGCAGGCGAAGTCACATCAAACAAGAACTTATCTACCGTACAAAGATGATCGAACAAGTGACTAACAAAAAGCTCCATTAGGCAGATACGTACAAGTACACAGCGATGCAGATAACTGGGGCACATGCATTTTTACTCTTCAGCTATTTATACATTTTCAAGAGTGATGGATTCGGCGGCTCACTAAGCACGTATAGCACGTACATTTGGATAGTCCTGGCGCCAGTCATTTGATACGAGTATTCGACGCAGTAACAACTTTTTTCAGCCACAGAAGCTCTTAAGGGCTCTTTGTAGAGTACTTCTGTGATGAGTTTCGGCTGTTTGTGAGATATAATATCCGTTACTTAGTAAAATTTGACTATTTTTAATCTCTCATCTCATCTTAGCTTGACTAAGAGTCACGTGTTAGGCTTTAGGACAGTCGTATTACCTTCCAACTCATTAATTTTAGTATGTTTTTTGTTTAAGCTAGGGTAGTTTAGCCGTTTTTCGGCCATTTAAGCATAGTTTCGTATTCAGAGCGATTTTTTTCCATCACAGAGTAAACGATACCAAACAATAAAAAAAAATTCTTATCATTGAACTAAAACAATTTACATGTTTCTAGACTTTGTCTAAGAAAAAAATATGGATAAATTATAAAAAAACAAAATGTTGAGAAGTGACGATATTGCCTGTTCTCGGCCACCTATCTTAGATTACGGCCGTGTTTTTGTTAATTTTCGGCCTGTATTTGATGTTTTTATAATAACTCTTACGTCTATGGAAATAGGTCATCTTTTTAAATATAAATGAAATTAGTAAAGAATCAAAGTAATTCTTCTTCTTCCGTATCCGTATCTGTTTCTACGCCGTTATTTCAATACATTGCCAAAAAACAGATTTAAATCTTGTATTTTTCGGCCACTTAATAAAACTGGGCCAAATACTAGAACCACAGTTTACCAGTATTCGGTCGTGTTGTATTTGCTGGGCCGAAAACTAAGTTCTAACTATTCATTTCTCGGCCTCTGGCAAAATTATGGCCGATAAGCCACTTAGGTCAATCCAATTTTCAGCTTCTTAATATAATTTGGCCAATAATCTATATTCAGCCACCAGTGATACTATAAAATCAATAAGGTCGCTTCTAAATGAATCAAGTAGGTATGAAGAAGTTTTTTAAACCAAAACCTCAATGAATAATAGAGACAATTAAAAATAAAATATTTGTATTTGTTACCATATTTTTAACTAACCGAAAAATAAAGTAATTCTTCAGCCAATTCGTTAGATATAGGTTGAAAACTAAATTTACAAAAACCAATTCACGGCCACCACAATTTGTATTGTGGTGGCCGTGAATTGGTTTTTGTAAATTTAGTTTTTAGTCAACAATTTAAGTTGATTTTAGCCAGGAATTTCGTTAATAAACGTGGGGCCGAAATCTAACTCCGAAGAACATAACACATTGAAAATTATATCTCAACAATATTATTCGCAAAAAGTTATTACTGAATGGTAAAAATAATCAATTTAATATTATAGGATTGGTGTCAGATTTTGGACAGGCGGCCGATAATCAACCGGCTGAGCAAAATTGTAGTTAGTTATCCGTCCACTTAATATTTACTAAATTTTTCAATTTATTATAGACACTTTATCGAAATAACATCATTTTAATCTTTAAACATAGTTATATGTTTGTGGATAAATCCATACAAAACACTGTAACTTAACTTGCCAAAAATTGGCGCGCACTATTTTTTTGGTTGATTTTAACACACATTCACACTGCTCCACTTTCAAGGGTAAGCTGTCGAAACAAATGAAATGCTACAAAGGTTCTTAGTTATACATAACTAAAATTCTAATGACGTCTATGCCTACAGGCATAGACGTCATTAGAATCTATGCGGTGATGGTGGATTTTTTACTTGGGCGTGTTTTATTTTCTTATTATTTGGTAAAAATTGTGTGATAGCGGAAAACTAAAGCTTAATTACCCTATGTGTATAAGTATACCCGCTAAATTACCCTATGTGTATAAGGATATTTAAATAAATATTATTTAAATTTAATATATCTTAAAAAAATGTATCAGAATGATATTGAAAAGCTCACATCCACAGGGCAGCTTGTGACGAGCTGAATGTGCGTGGCTACACATCGGTCCCGATTCCTCAGAGTTTTGTTGCTCTTCTGCACCGGTTAAGATTTAATGGCCTAACGGGAGAGAAGTGAGAGTGCTACTCCCGGGAGCGCAGCAAACACTTCAACTCTGACTTGTCTTAATTGGCCGGTCAGAGGGAGGGAGCCAGAGCTATATGCTCGGGGGTGGAAGTATCATTTTCAAGGGCATAACTACGGGGAAGCCCGCTCCGGGCCTGTCCCGCGATGGAGAAACGGCGCCGCACCGCTCGACACCCCTAGCCACTCACACCGGTGTTGCCCTCTGTCGCCTTACAGGCTTATTTTGCCTACGGCAATTGTATTGGGGCCCATCTAGTGAGTTGGCAAGTCACCGTCTGCCAGTATTTTGATAATAATATATTTAAAAGGCAGACGCCGTTTTCATCAATAGCTTAAATCACCCAATCCATTTAACACCCAACCCAATAGCCCATTTCATAGTTAGCACATTTCACAATAGTTTAACTTCCATTGGAGGTGATCCATTACCGTTCTTCTACATAAGGCGGGCGTGGATAGTCTGTAGTGGGGGTCCCATTTCCTATTAGATTCAAATTCTCGAAGGGCCTCTGCGTGTTGGACCAATATGTTCCCATGTAAGCCTACCAAAAGACAAGGTATCTTCATTGGGAAAAAGAGAAGATACCCGTGAAGAAGAGATTACTCTTTCACGTAAAAAGTACTGAATAGATTTTAATGAAACTTTAGATATTTATTTTAATTAAACAATTATATAGCTTATACATCAGAATAACACATAAAAAGTATTAATCCCGAGAACAAGTTCCTGTGAAAAACGGGAACGGAAAATTTCTCTATGCGGGCGATGCCGCGGGCTCAACTAGTAAGTGATAAGTATAATATGTGCTAAACATTTCAGGTAGGGATAGGAATGCATATCATAATACGTTGTCAAGAGCAGATCATCTAAACTTTCAAACAGCCATTGTGGTTGAGCGGGCGAGATAAATAACTTCGAAGTGGACTGTATTTGCGGAGAAACACAAATATGAAATTTACACGCGGTTGTTGAAAAAGAAATGGAAAACAGGAATAGGCACAATACCTTGCTGCTACTGCGAGATGCAGAGGTGGAGGCTGCCGGGGACGTCCCTGGACTTGGATCCCTGGTTCCATTGCACAAAAACACTATTTATCCATGGAAAACACAACTATTGCGAAAAGTTGATGCGAACGCGCGCGCGGCCATTGCAGTTCAATACAGAGCGTCTTCAGTCCGTCGTCGCTGCCTGTGAGTTGGCAGCGCTGCGGTGGCGTTTTCTACTGCTAAATCGCGGTAACACAGCTGTCTCGCTCTTCTCTTTGCGAGACAAGGTAGGTGCGAAAGAGAAATGGAATAAAGGGTGGAGAGGTGGGAGTGTCGACAACTAATTAATTAAAAACAAATGGAGATCGGCGATGCAACATAGAAAAAATAACGCGGCAACTTTCGAATCGTATACCGGCGCAACCATTCCCCCCCCCCCCCCCCCCCGGCTTGAAGAGTTACCTTCGAAAAAAGAACAACTGACTATACAGTTGCCACTAAGCTTTACTGCTAAATAAAAAAAATGCTATCGAACTAAACTAAACTAAACCTAATCGAACAAGCTAAATTTGTTATTGAAGTTACTGTTGATTAGGCAAAGGACAAAGACGAATAACTGGTCGCAAGTACGAACCAGTTGCGGTTTTAACGCGAACTATACGGGTGATCCCATTTGACCCAGGGAAAATTTCTTCTACTACCCCAAGAGGCCAATGTAATGGAGGCATATTTTCAGTTAAAATAACTACAACAGTACCGACAGTAATAGGGTTCGATGGAGTATTCCATTTCTGACGTGACTGTAGCGTATGCAAATAGTCTGTCCTCCAACGCTTCCAAAACTACTGAACGAGTTTATCCAATAAGGCATGACGCGAGAGAAGATGAAGTCGATCTTCATCCATTTCAAAAGCGGGTAAGTGTTTTAACGGTGTAACATTCAAAAAGTGCGCTGGAGTCAGTGCAAGCGGCTTCGAGGGATCACTAGACAAGGTTCTACAAAGAGGACGCGTATTAATTACGGCCTCGACTTGAGTGAGCACGGTGCTCAGCTCTTCAAACGTAAAGTGTTTGGAACGCAAAAATATATGTAGTTCGGAAAGGTTACGACTAGCTCCGACGTAATTCGTACCGTTGTCCGAATACATTCGAGATACGGAACCATATCATCATCATCCGAGCGTCTGTCCCAGTTGCGTCTCGCGACGCCCGGGGTCCGCTTTCCTACATTTTCTCCTCCACTTCGCACGGTCTTCGGCATCCCCTGTAGTGAGACCATTGGCACGCATGTCATCCCTTACGACGTCAAGCCAGCACTTCTTGGGTCTTCCCCTCTTACCGGGACCCGGCGGGGCTGACATGGCCAGACATTTGTTACCTACGTAGCCCGGCGGTTGCCGCAAGACGTGACCATACCAACGAAGGCGACACTCTTGCAACTTGTCTGCAATGTCACGGACGTGAAGGCCGCCGCGGATGCGAGAGTTTCTCACGCGGTCCATCCGCGTGACCCCACACATCCACCGCAGCATCTTCATTTCCGTGACACGCAGCTCCTGCTTGTGTCGCTCCAATATCGGCCACGTCTCACTGCCATGTAAAAGGACAGGTCTAATAATGGTTTTGTAGACCTGTCCCTTCAACCGGATCGGCATTTTAGGGTCACAAATGACACCGGTCATCTCCCGCCATTTGGCCCACGCGGCAGCAATGCGTGACTTGACGTCGCAATCGATGTCACTGGACGTGTGAAAAACAGATCCCAGGTATTTAACCTGGTCAGTGCGCTCGACCAAATCACCACCTATGCGGACGGATGTGGAATCTGTCGAGTTTAGTGCCAAGTACTCGGTCTTCGCCACATTTAGTTATAGACCGCCGTTCTCAAGCGTCTCCTTCCACGCCTTTACACGCCGCACCAATCTGCCCCTGTCCGCGTCTGCCAGCGCAATATCGTCAGCATACATGAGCAACCATGGAGGCTGCTCATGTGGGTTTCTGATGCTGTCCGACAATTAGTCTAATATTACGAAGCGGACTAAGGACCGAACCCTGGTGTACCCCGACGGTGATGGGGAAGGGTTTCGTGTCGCCAACAGCAGTCCGAACCATTGAATCGGAGTCACAGTACATGTCCCGGATAGTGTCAATATAGACCTCTGGAACCCCTTTGGACCGCAGTGCCCACCAGATCATCGCACGAGGAACACAGTCGAAGGCCTTCTGCATATCTAGAAACAAACAGTGCAGAGGCGTGTTCTTCGACCTGTATTTCTCTGCGACAACCCTCAGGGCAAAAACAGGGTCCGTGGTCCCATGACCAGGGCGAAACCCATATTGACACTCCGAGAGAGTACACTCCTGCCGGATCCGAGAGTCTATAATCCTCTCGAAGATCTTCATGGTGTGGGACATCACCTTAATACCGCGGTAGCTCCCGCACTCCTGCACTGACCCCTTACCTTTGAAGACTGGAGTAATAATACGCAGTCTCCATTGGTTTGGGATCTGCCTGCTGAGGAGTATGCGGTTAAAAAGGTTTACTAAGATGCCCACACCGCGAGGACCCATCGCCTTCCAGGCTTCGATGGGGACTCCATCGTGTCCGACAGCTTTCCGATTCTTCAAGCGGCGAAGCGCAGTCAGGACTTCTCCAGGCGTTACCGGTGACACTAGTCACTGATTCGGAGGGAGGTCCGGAGGCTGCATCTCTTTGTGCTGTTTATTAAGCAGCTCGTGGAAGTACGAGCACCATCTCTCCTATACCGCGAGGTCTTCGCTTAACAGGTTGCCCTCAGGGTCTTTTACACAGCGACACTTGATATATCCTGTGCCGCTTTGACCCTGGAGCGCGCCAGCTTATAGATGAACTTCTGCCCCTCAGACGATTCCAGCTAATCATACAGAGGTTGTAAGTGGTCACGTCTGGCTCTGGCTACAGCTCTCTTTGAGGCACGCTTGGCAGCCCTGTACGCGTCGCGGTCTTCAGGAGATCCGGTCGCTTGCCACTTTTTAAAGAGGGCTTTCTTCTCCCTAGTCTCCCTCTGGACTGCGTCGTTCCACCACCAAGTTTCCTTGTCACATTTGCGTCCACCCTTAGACTCACCGAGCACCACCTTCGCCGCTCCAAGGATGGCCGCCTGAACTTTGTCCCAGTAATCTTGAACTGGTTCGCCTTCAGTGTCGGTGCACTTGTCACCGACAGCTGAGACGAACTCCTGGGACCTAGTTTCATCAAGCAGCCACCATCTGATGCGGCGCTGGCACCGCTCGATGCGTTTGCCTTTGGGCTTCACGCAGAGGTCCATGACAAGGAGACGGTGTTGTGCAGTAAGACTCTCACCGGGTATGACCTTGCAGTTGACCACCTTGCCGATGCTGTGTCGCCTAGTGAGTAGGAAATCGATCTGAGTTGTACGCCTCCCGCTCTTGTAGGTGATGAGATGTTCGGATTTCTTTTTGAAATACGTGTTCACAATGGCCAGATCGGCAGCCGCACACGTTCTGAGGATAGTTTCTCCTTCAGCGTTGCGGGTGCCGTATCCAAAACCACCATGAACACGCTCAAACTCCTCACACCTCTCACCCACATGACCGTTTAGGTCGCCGCCCAAAACGATTCCCTGTGACAACGGAATGCTCCGAAGCACTCCCTGGAGTTGACCCCAAAACGACATCTTATCGGCGTCGCTACAACTGGCCTGTGGCGCGAAGGCACTTATCAGGTGGGTAATAATCCCATCGATAAGCACCCTCACGATCATAAGCCGGTCGCTACAGCGTTTCACCTCCAAGATGCCACTCTGCAGCCCCTCGGAGAGCACAACGGCCACCCCGTTGTGCTCTTGTTGTCCCGTTTCTCACCAGGCGCACCCGTGTAATACTGCTTGTAGCCGTTCTGCAAGGGCCGGGCTCTGTTGCCCTTCCACCGAGTCTCCTGCAGGAACGCCACGTCCACCCTCCGCCTGGAGAGTACTTCGGCCAACTCTACCGCACGCCCAGTCAGCGTGCCAATGTTCCAAGATGCGAAGCGGATTCGGGTTGGGGCTAACTTCTTTAGCCGTGCTGGCCCGACACACGGCAGCCCTAGCCCACATGCCACAGGAGTCGGGTGGTGCTCCTGCGCGCCGTTTTGCGGCGGCGCCCTATCCATAGCAGCATTCCTTTTCTGACTGTACATTTTTTTTTTGTTTTGGCCTCCCAACCCCAGAGGGGAAAGCCAGCGCCAGTGCCTCGTCCGTTAGTCAGCAGGTGCACGCACTAGCACGGGAGGTTGACTTGGGCCCCGAAGATCTTGGTGGGGCTCCTTACACCCATGGAGATACGGAACCACGACGCGACAAAAATAATCTTTTAAACGCAGCCATGAAGCATGGCGTGCTCAACGAGAAACTGTTACCCTGAAGGGGCCAGCGTAATCTGTACCCGTGTGTACGAACGGTTTAGCAGCCTGAACAACACGACAAGGACGATGATCGGCCATTTCGGGCGCGTTTGACTTCGGGCGAAGTTTGAAACACGGAATACATCTATGAACTATCGAACGAATCAAATTGCGTGCGGAGAGAATCCAGTATTTTTGGCTAAAGTTTTGCGGCGCCAATTCCGACTGAATTTTTGCCACCCTATTTGCGACAAATGTATTCCAACGATGGGGCGAAGAATGTGTCCAACACAAAGCGACGGTCGAGTTCGAGAATGCGAAAATTCTATCTATATTAATGCGGTTGCGACAACTACTAACAATCGAGCTGGGCTAGAACCAATATAGCGCACAGCTCGAGATGAGCGAGAGAGACTACCTTACTAGGGGCTACTTTAGATTTAGCGCTGATAAGGTGAAATGAAATGTCATCACCGTTACGAACGTGGAAGTTCACAACACCCCAACACCCCCATACGCTTTCTCACTAGCGTCAGCGAAACGTAAAACAGTTACAATACTATCATCGGAGATGCCAACATGGCGCGGTATTCTAATTTGCTCGAGCATAGGAAGCTCGGCTGTAAAGCGGTCCACAATTTAATGATGTGGTCAGGAGGAGTGTCATCCCAGTCACAGTTGGACAGCCAAAGGTCTTTTATGAGAAGCTTTGCGTACAAGACGACAGGTGCTACAAATCCCATTACATCCCATATGCGTGTGACACACGACAATATGGTGCGCTTAGTGCAGGTTGACGGTGTAGGACAAACCTTCAAACTAAACATGTCGGACGAAGGTGACTAACGCAAACCGAGAACCTTGTGCGTATCATTACTATCTCACTCCTTGACAGTCGACAAGCGATGCGACGGTGGAATCGAATCCAAGACCGTTTGCGAATTACTAGTCCATTTTACGAGATCAAAATGACCAGCCTTTATGAGGTCAATTTCAGCCGCAGTTGCGACAGCTTGATCTTCGGTCTGCACAGAATAAATATAGTCATCCGTGTACAGACCAGTTTCTACAGTCTCCTTAGCCTTCGGGTAACTGTCGCCCTCATCGGCGGCGAGCTGCTTGACAGTGCGAAGAGCGTGAAAGGGACTGGATTTAAGTCCAAAACAAACGCGATTAAAATCGTAAACCTGTAAAGGTTCCTGCGGCGAAAATCTATACAAAATGCGTTGAAATCGGCGATCTGATTCGCGAACACCAATACAAAGAAACATTTGTCTAATGTCGTCGTCAAATCATTTGTCGAATAAGCGAAAGTTAACTATAATTTCGAACAAATTACCTTGGAGATTTTGACCACTGTGCAAAATATCGTTTACCGAAACATTCGAACTAGCTTTGGCGCTGCCATCTTAAACAACGCACAACTTGGTGGTTAGTTTATCCTCGCGGACAACTCCATGGTGCGGTATGGTATCCGAAAGAGCGTGCTTTGTCTCTTCGGTTTCGGGAGGCGCGGGTGAAATGAAACCTTTATCCAAATATTCTACTATTACGCTATCGTAAGCCTCCTTCAACTTTGGAGATGTCTGCATTTTCCGTTCTAAACAAAAAAAGCGTTTTTCGGCTGACTGAAACGAATCTCCAAGCAAATTAACATCACCCTTAAAGGGGAGTGCGACAACATAACGACCATTACTATCGCGAGTAGTCGTGCGACTATAAAATTCTTCACAAAGTTTATCATCCGGGCTGACAATAGGAGGGACGTTCACCTCTTCTATCTCCCAGAATTTACGGACAGCGGAGTCCAGTTACAATCAAAACAAGCGGGTGCGGAACCAACAATAACAAAACCAAGAACCGTCTCTAAGGCGAGCGGCGCGGGGTGCGATGCGTGACCTTGAACCTTATGCTGCAACAGGAGGTACGGGAAAATCGAAGCGCCAACTAACAAATCAATATCTCCTGGAACGGCGTAAGTATCATCGGCCAAAGGCAAATCTCTAAAATTAGTCAATAATGAGGTATTGACTGCGACAGTCGGTAAAAGTTCGGTAACCTTATCGACGACTAGCGAATCCATCGAAAAACTTACATTAAAATCAAAACGCGAGTGGAATTTAATCCCACCAGAACCTTGAACGGCTTTAGTGGAACCCCTAATACCTTTCACAACATTACAGGCGGGGCGGTTATTTATATGCAAACCAAGACGACTACAACAATTTTTACTAATAAAATTACTTTGAGAAGCACTATCTAAAAGTGCGCGAACACTATGTCCATGCGAATCGTAAACAACAACTCGAGCGGTTGCCAGAAGTACCGTAGCAGGGCTTGTGTGCAAACTTGATAGCGAGCACAAAGCGACATCGTTCAGCTGGAGGCACGCGGCAGTGGCGCCGTCGTCGCTAGGCGCGGACGGGGATGAAAACACGCGAGACCGCTCCCAGACCCGGCTCAACGGCGCGCGCGGCTGTGACGTCACAGCGGGCGGAGGGTTAGGCACGAAGTTCGCGCAGCCGGAATCGATGGACGAACTACCGGACATGGCGGGTGCATTGCTAACTACAAGCGAATTATTACCATTAACGCGCGAGGTACCAACTGAGTTTAAATTGGACGCGGCATTATTGTTTTCGAAGTGTAATAATGAATGGTGTTTACCATTACACTTGCGACAAAAATGATTCAAATTACAGAATGAAACACGATGTTTCTTGCTGAGACAATTGATACATAAATTACTAGAACGAACAAATTTATAGCGATCGCTAGGAGTGAGTTTATTGAACTCCGAACATTTATGAAGTTGGTCATGGTGACCTTGACACAAAGAACAATTTTTCGAATGCAACACTTGCGATTGCGAAGTTCTGGGATCAAAATTAACAAAAGAGTGCGTGGACTTCATGGGCTTACTACTACTACTACGATTAGTCGGACTATTTACGTAATTTAGGTTGGTCCCGTTTCAGCAAATCAAAACCGGTGACTACTACGGGTACGGGCGCTTGCAATGACTTAGCGACACGTTTTATGCGACAAATTAAATCTTCGAAAGATGACATGGCGTCATAACTTAATTAGAAATCGAGATTTAATTTTAATTCAAGCAAGTTAATTTTATCGAGAACATTTTCGAAATCTAAGCGCAAAGTATCTACGGTTTCGATCGAGGATAAAAATAATTCTTTTATTGATTCATCTGCGATCCTCGATGAATAATCACAAATTAATTGCATACGCTTAAAAAGGCTATCCTTCTTAGCGTGTAATAGTTTTAACTGTAGATCCGGAATCTCTTTCGGAGGCATTGTTAAAACAAACAACTATAGCTACCTACAGTGCAAAACTAACGAACGATCAAAATGGAAGCGGTGGTGAACAGGGAGACGCGGCGCGAGCGTAGGTACTTGCGCGCGCGGGCCTAGGTACCTGCCCGCGTAGTCTACCTATTACTATGCGGTGCAGTCGAAATTACCAACTATTTAGTACCTACCTATGCGAAAGACAGTAGGTAAGTATGCGTTTATTCCCTAATGGAATAAAACTATTATGTATGCGTTTATTCCCTATAGAATATAAACTATTACCTAATCTAGGCGTTTATCCCCTATTGAATAAAAACTATTGCCTAATCTATGCGTTTATTCCGAAAGGAATAAAAACTATTGCCCAATCTATGCGTTTATTCCGAAAGGAATAAAAACTATAACCTATACCTATGCGTTTATTCCCTATGGAATAAAAACAATTGCGTTTCTATTGGCAAACTACTAAAGCGAATGGATCTAAATCCGGATCGCTAGGACCAGAAAATGGTTGAGCGGGCGAGATCAATAAATTCGAAGTGGACTGTATTTGCGGGGAAAGACAAAAATGAAATATACACGCGGTTGTCGACAAAAAAGAAATGGAAAACAGGAATGGGCACACTACCTTGCTGCTACTGCGAGATGCTGAGGTGGAGGCTGCCGGGGACGTTCCTGGACTTGGATCCCTGGTTCCATTGCACAAAAACACAATTTATCCATGGAAAACACAACTATTGCGAAAAGTTGATGCGAACGCGCGCGCGGCCATTGCAGTTCTATACAGAGCGTCTTCAGTCCGTCGTCGCTGGCTGTGAGTTGGCAGCGCTGCGGTGGCGTTTTCTACCGCTAAATGGCGGTAACACAGCTGTCTCGCTCTTCTCTTAAGCGAGACAAGGTAGGTGCGAAAGAGAAATGGAATAAAGGGTGGAGAGGTGGGAGTGTCGACAACTAATTAATTAAAAACAAATGGAGATCGGCGATGCAACATAGAAAAAATAACGCGGCAACTTTCGAATCGTATACCGGCGCAACCACATTGTAACAAAATGCCTATGCGACTGCCGTGACTGAGGTCCCGGGTTCGATTTCCAGGTCGGAAAACATATTTGTGTAATCTACAAATATTTGTTTCGGAGTTTAGGTGTTTTATATGTATTATATGTTTGTATTTAGAAATATATAAGTCTGTTTATCAGTCCTGATCCCATGCGGCGTCTATCCTAAAGTAAGCTATTATTAGCTTACTTTAGGATAGACGCCGCAGTGTAAAAAAATATTACCAAAAAAAAATTGTCTGAAAATTAATGAGCCTGTGAGTAAAATGCATTAAAAGTTTCATATTGTCTAGGACTTTGAAACTGTGAGTCTGATACTTACTTTTTTTATATCTTCCTCTGCCACTACAAAATTAACGCTGTTTCTATTTACTGTAAAAATATGCATTGTACGATTTAGTATATTTTTTTTCTGAATAAATGTTCAATACCACCAACCTCTAAAAATACAATGTTATTTGAATTTTTTTTTGTTTCTCAACTCGTCATACTATCTTATAGAATACAATCAACAGAGCTTTATAACGTAAACACTAGTACAAATGTCGACCTTGCTATTACCCTGGGACCAGTATGGCTAGACATTGCAAGTTTTTCTTGTACATTTTCTCTTTACATGTTCTCTGCATTATAATAATGAACATAGGCTTCATACTGCGTATTGTCCGACGCTATCTATAAATTATCGTGTGCAGAATGGTTGATTACTTATACGAGGTTTTTAGGTAGAAAATTGTTCGTCTCGATTAAGTTCGATCGCGATTTAAACACCTGTAAGCGGATTGAAGCTGACTCTTTGTACACCCGCCTTCTCGAGTGTACGTATAGTCAGCAAAAAAATGCTATAAATACCTACAAGGATTTATACTTTAGATTTTATCTTATTTTTTATTTGATGTCATTCCTATCAGCCGTTAATAAATAATAAAAATTATTTTATTTAAATACTAGTGGACCCCCGTGGCTTCGCACGTGATATACTTTGAATCCCCATGGCATCCATTTAATCCCGTCGCTAATTTGATACTTTTACAAAAAATCATAAAAATTTGCTCGATTCGCTGACAATTATGATTACTGTTTCGCTCTCCTGGGTAGTAGCGTGATGTTATATAGCCTATAGCCTTCCTCGATAAATGGACTATCAAACACAAAAATATTTATTAATTCGAAACAGTACCAATATATACGACTAATACAGTACCAACCAGACAAGCAAACAAACAAACTCTTGAGCTTTATATATTAGTAATGAGTTATAGATATAATTAACTAAATGATAAATAAATATTGTTAAATAAATAAATAAATAAATATCCATCACGCCTTATCTCCGAAGGGGTGGCAGAGGCATATTATATGCCCACTTTTCACCGTGTGGATTCCTGACCCACGTAATAGGTGGTGAGCCCATTGCCGTGTGGAAATAGACAGACGCAGGTTGTGGCTACCTGCTGTTGAAATTTTTCAAGCCGCCCATAAGGCCTTCAACCAGGCTTAACGACTGCCATTTTACTGGCAACCGGGACCAACGGCTTAACGTGCCTTCCGAAGCACGGAAACGCTCGTAAATGTAAATGCCACAAAGTGGTCACCCATCCGAGGACCTGCCATGGTGAAAGTTGCGTAACTCAGTGATCGTTTACAGAACACTGAGACCGCGGGGCCACGAGCGCTTCACCTATCATATTAATTTAGTACCTTACAACCAGTCGTAAGTAAATGGTAAGTATATAAGCACTGTTTTGTCCAGTCCTGAGAATGGTGACAGTTTATGGTGTCATATAAATATGGCATGCCATTTTAAGCTAAGGTCTTAAGGCTTAAGCCTGTTCATTTCAACAGACAGTCGCTATACTGTCTCCGTCCGTAACGTGGGTACGTATAATTTGCCTATACCTACCATTTTCAATTACCACTTTGTAGCATTTACATTTGCGAGCGTTTCCTTGCTTCGGTAGGCACATTAAGTCGTCGGTCCCGGTTGCCAGTAAAAAGGCAGTCATTAAGCCTGGTTAAGGGCCTTATAGGCGGCTGAAAAATTTCAACAGTAGGTCGCCACTGCCTCCGCTTGTTCATTTCAACACGGCAATGGGCTCACCAGCTGTTACGTGGGACAAAAATGCATACGGTGAAATGTCGGCGCATAGTATGCCTCTGCCTACCCCTTCGGGGATAAAGGCGTGATACAATTACTGAAAAAAAAATTTATTAGGAAAAATATCCATTATGTTTTGAAATATGGGTAACTTGCTAATATAATAATACAAAAATATTCGGTTATTAGCGAAAAGTCGCCATAGTTTCTTATTGGTTTTAATGTGAGTTACAAAACATTTTTTCTTTCGACTAAATGGATTTGAGCTTTAATTTACACGTAATTTATTTTTAAATTATGATTTTTCTGACTGTACTGGATCCAATACCTACCTACGTACACCCGTTTTGCTGTGAGACGCGTTTTTGTAAATTCGGAGGCCGCTTGACTGGCATCGCCTGTTACCGTGCTCCTTATGATTTTCATTGTTTGAACAACTAAATGCAGAACGGAACCAAAACATTTTTTATTAAAAGTGAACAGCTTCAGGCGCGAAGCAAATATAATTATTATAATATTGATTTCCGATAATAGGATTTATAAAGCAGTTTCTTTTTTATTTTTAAACCAGTTGTCGCCCGCGGCTCCGCGGTGAATTTTTCTCGTTCCTATTTCCCACAGGAATTTGTCCCCGGGATAAAAAGTAGCCTATGTGTTATTCTGATGTATAAGCTATATTATTGTAAAGTTTCATCAAAATCCAATTCAGTAGATTTTGCGTGAAAGAGTAACAAACATCCATTCTTACAAAAAAATCCAGTTTATAATATTAGTAAGATATTTTGTTTCATCCTTCTTCATCTTTGTGTATTTCCAGTTGCTTCCACACCCTACCTGGATTTGTATCTTGGGGTTTACTTTTATTGGGCTGCTAGGAGCAGCTATTCTTAAACTTTTCATTTTCGGCATTGTTGGGAGTGGCGCTGCTCAGCTGATCACCCAAAGCCGTATGCCGAACGTGTCGGCGTTGTTCTAGTGTCGTAGGTGAGGTCGCTAGGGTCTCAAAGGTCTCGGTAGCGCCCTGCATACTAAAATCATACTATAATATTATTAAGCTGAAGAGTGTATTTGTTTGTTTGTTTGATGTGAATCTCAGGAACTACTGAAAAATTCATAATTCTTTTTGTTTTAATTCAATAAAAAATCTTTTTGTGTTGGATAGCCCATTTACCGGAGAAGGCTATAGGCTATATATTATCACGCTACTACCCTGGAGAGCGGAGCAGTAGTCATAAATGTCGACAAATCGGGATTTTTTTTTGCATTATTGTAGAATTTATAAGCGACGGGATTAAATAGGTGTAGCGGGAGTTCGAAGTATGTCACGGGCGATGCCAGGGGCGGGGGTCACCTAGAATTCAATATCTCTGTCAAATAGGAAATAAAGAATATTTTTTATTACAGAATAGATTGACTTTTAATCGAATATCAGCAATCGAATATCAAGTCGAATATGCATCGAATAATTCATTTATGCAGCATCAGAACATCACTGTAATTTATTCTCCTCTTACTTCCAGTCAACATTTAAGAAACCTGACCCGAGACCCAGTGATGAAATTACTGCTAGCTTCTGCAATAAAAACAATGAACAGATGAAAACATCAATTAGTACTGTTGACATATTCAGGAATAGCGGCTTTTAAAGACTTCTAGACCTGTTCAAATCTGGAGGACTTCTTTTGATACCTTCTATGTCTAATGTCCGCTGTTCTCAAAGTCTTGTTGCCCCATATGTATCCTGTTTAGAAGGTCCTTATCAGAATTATTTCATCAAAAGTACAAAAATTAATAAATAAATATCAGTTTATCTGACATTCGACGAAGTAAAGTAAAATTGTCTAGATCCCAGCGCGTTAGTGATACGTAGTTATCAAGAAAATAAAAAATAAGATGTTTGATGACTATATCAATTTTTATTTGTTTAGTAGACATTACGAAATTAAATTATCAAAACATCATTACATTTATTCACACAATACTGTACCCCTTATTACGTTAACTTACAAACATATACCTAGTTATATCTTCATGTTCGGTTTGTCAGAGAGGATAGATTGCCAGGCTTTGCGATTCATGCATACTGCATACAGTAATCCGCTCACGTGGTCTTCTTATGACAGTCTCGGTCACCCTGACTCCTTCTACCTCTCTTTCCCAAATTAAAATATTCTTCATTAATCGTAGCTCACTCATTCGTTGGAGGTGTCCAAATCAACGGAACAAGCCTTATTTAATGCTAACACTTTCATTCAAACCTGCAATATTGCATATCACTTCGTTGGGTAGGTACTTATCCTTTCATAATTATCTTCAGACATTTAGAACAATATTATTATTAAATAAATTTTAAGCAACTGATTAAGCACCTAATCGTTATAGAAAAGATCAAAACTTTCTGTAATTTACCTCGGAAAAAATAACTAAAAATAACTGATTTAGTCTATACTGCATAAAGCCGTTTATATTTGCAGTCGAAACTAATTACCACCGGATGTCGGGTTGGTGTTGATGAAACAAGGTTTTTGTTAAAGATACGCGGTACTGGACTAATAGCACATAAACGTATCGTTTCGCTACATAATGACGATAAATATATTGGTTGTGAGAAAATCGCGTCTGCGGTACCGGTGCAGTAGCACCAATTGTGAGACCGATAAAATGTTTTGAAAGACTTAACAATTTACTAGTGTTAATACGACAACAAGAAGGTTTTAATTAATTTGTTTTTGAAGTGAAACTTCTTTATCGACTTTGAGACAAATTCTGCGTAATCGAAAAACTTTTTTTTTACAACTATTGTATAAAAAATTGTCACGTTTTTCGGTTACGCGCCAAGTTGTTTTGAAGTGAAACTTCTTAATCGACTTATGAGAAATATTGTAGTATTGTAAAAAAATGTTGTAAAGAAGTTTCATTTCATACCTTATATACTCTGGTACACACACGACACACTCATATTTTTTTTTAATGACACGATTTAAAATCATACTTAGGGAGTGTAGCTCTAGGGACAATAACTTACCAAATGTTTGCATGTTTGTTTCTGGATTTTGGTGTTTCCTTAATGGTATGTAAGTATTTAGAAATATCTAAATATGTTTATCAGTTGTCTAGATTGCATAGGACCATTTTGTTTAGATCAGTTTGGGCAAGATGGCGCTGTGTATAAAAATATTCTACTATGGAAAAGGTTTTGGAATAAATATGTTGATTACCCTACTACCTAGGCATAGAGTATGTCAATGAAACTGAAAAATAAATTTGGAAATCTGACGACATACCGCCGATGACTAACACACGCAATACTAAACACTCCACCCGGGCCACTAACACCTTATGAGATTGCCTAAAAATGTTATATATCTGTGGTAGTTATTGTATATCTCTACTAAGGAGGTGGTTCGCTTTGGCCTGTATTACTCAATCCCAACAACTTTATTTTTATGCATGTCAGGATCACCAATTTGACGATTGAAATTAAGTTCCTCTTCACGCCGAGAAGTAAGTTTTACGTGTTCATATTATCAAAGCAAACACGTTCAAATTTAGTGAAAATAAAAATCTTCATAAGCGAAGGTGTGGAATAATTCGCTCTTCTGCAACATTGCCTACTCTTAAGCTTATGGCCGTTCGCGCTTATTGACTGAAGCAGGCAGCTATAAAACGTGCCGGTGGTCGTAAACTGGCACTCGATTCCGTCGCTACTGGCGCCCGTGGACCGATCAAAGAACGACGCCGACAAAGACGCCGCTGCCGCTGCCGCCCATCTCCCGCCCTGTCAACGCAGTCACGGTTCATACGTAATGCTCGCCCCCGGCTGAAATTACGAACGATGAGTGTTATCGAAAATTGAATATTAATATCACGAATCTGCATAAAATTCTCGTGATAATAATAATATATGAAGCACTATAAGCGCGAAACACGAAGGAGCGGCGGGACAAATAAAATAAAAGCAAGTACGACCGTCAAAGTAATCTTAATCCTTCTGGAACGAGCCCAAAAACTGTGGCCGTCTCAAGATGGGAGTCGCCGTTTTAATTGGTCGCATTAGAGCTGAGCCCCTTATTAATAGCTTGATTACTTGCGGACCGAGCTAGTGCGGCCGCAGATCTGCATCAGCCTTCGCAGATCTCGACTTATGCAACAGAGGAACCTTTGCGAACTCGAAAGTTGTTACAATTGCATCCAGACGACAAAACGATAAAACCGTTGTAAATGGTAAAATATAATAGAAGTCATTAGAGAAGAACTTCACAAATTATATCGCTTAAGGTTATTTTAAGTTCAATGTGAAATTCATACTCGTGTTTATATGAAATTCAGTGATTTAACTCGGCATAGTTCTTACGCGCGTCGGGAGTCAGGAGTTAATAGCCTCGTAGTGAGTTGAAAATATCAATATAGTCCGGAAATAGCGACGATATCTGTTTAGTCATAAATCTGCATGGTGTCGGCTGCTATCGGCCGCTCACTCTCCGACTGATGGTTTGTATCATTTGCAAAGCAGCTTAGGAAGTATTTTGAGTACCTACGTCGCTGATGGTGTAAATACAGCTGCGATTTGGGTATTGTATTAATATAAACTTAAGGACTGTAAATTCAAAAAAGATAGTCAAATTATAAAAAAAACCTGATGATGCTGCTAGTTGTGGACAGAGATGAATTTTTCGACTCTATATTCATGGTTTTGCAATTTTGTAATAAATTTATCCTACTAATATTATAAACGCGAAAGTTTGTAAGTATGGATGGATGTTTATTACTCTTTCACGTAAAATTACTGAATGGATTTCGATGAAACTCTACAATAATACACTACGTATACATCAAAATAACACATAGGCTACTTTTTATCCTGGGAACAAGTTCCTGTGGTAACGGGAAAACTTCACCACAAGTGTGAAGCCGCGGGCGTCAACTAGTATATTATATAGATAATTAAGCAATCTAAATTCAAACTGGAACCGGCTAAGTTACCAGTATCATGACCATATTCCTCGTAGAACTGACGTCCGATGAGGCAGAAAGGATTTAAAATGGCGACAGCGTACCGAAAAGCGTAGCGTTGATAGGCCTCCCGCATGCGACGTGACACAGGCTCAAGAGCTAAGACACAATGGTCTGGCTATCTATAAGAGAAAGTCTATGAACAGCAGTAAACGTTAAACGACCAAGATAGTGATGATCCTGTAATATTTACTGCGCAATGCGAATAGTCGAAACCTTGTCTAGGCCGAAGTCAACTGGTAAAGGTTCCCATAAGGCTAGCCGCATTGCCAAGTTGAACAGCAATGCTTATTCTCTGAGTGAGAAAGAGATCAGCCTTATGATAAAAAAAGTCTCCATAAACATAATCTCTCTTTTTTAACTATAAAGGTAGGCAATAAATTCTATGTTGTATTAAATTGATGCTTCATACTACAAATAATATGCAATATATAATCTCATGTGGTAAAAAAAAAGTACTCTTGATTGTTGGTACTTGGTGGAACTTGTGGTGAGTTTGTATAATTATAGTATTACTGGTTGTAATAATCGCTTTTTGAGTCATCCACTTTCTGATATCAACAAAAAAATGTATCAGAAAGTTATTGGAAAGCAGACATCCGCAGTTTATGGCGAGCTGAATGTGCGTGGCTACACATAGGTCCCGATTCCTTAGTTTTGATGCCCTTCTGCACCGGTTAGGATTTAATGGCCTAACGGTAGAGCAGTGAGAGTGCTAATCCCGGGAGTGTAGCAAATCTCAACTCTGACTTGCCTTAATTGGCCGGTCAGAGGGAGGGAGCCAGAGCTATATGCTCGGGGGTGGAAGTGTCATTTTCAAGGGCATAACTACGGGGAAGCCCGCTCCGGGTTTGACCCTCGATGGTGAAACCGGGGCAGCACCGCTCGACACCCCAAGCCGCTCACACCGGTGTTGCCCTCTGTCGCCATACAGGCTTTTCATGCGTATGGCGATTGTATAGGGGGCCCATCTAACGTCTATGAACAGCACACACAGCAGTGAGTTGGCGAGTCACCGTCTGCCAACATTTTGATAATCAGATATTAAAATGGCAGACGCCGCCTTCATCCATAGTTTTAATCACCCAGTTAATCTAACCCCCAACCCAATAGCCCATTTCATAGCTAGCATATTGTACAATAGTTTAACTTCCATTGGAGGTGATCCATAATCGTTCTTCTACATAAGACGGGCGTGGATTATCTGCAGTAGGGGTTTCATTCCCTATTAGACTAAAGTTCTCAAAGGGCCTCAGCGTGTTGAACCTATGTCCCCATGTAAGCCTACCAAAAGTCCGGGTATCTTCATGAGAAAAAATAAAGAAGCTACCCGTGTAAAGAAGAGTATTAATAATAAAAGTTTGTATAATTTGTATGTTTGTTACTCAATAACGCTTTAACTCCTGAACCTTGATATACAATACCAGGCATAGCTGACACCTTGGATTAACACAATAAGCTACACATTTTATCCTTGAAACAATATCCTATGGGAAAGGGGCAATTTCTCTGACTTAGTTTTTCGTGCCCTTTTGTCAATTAAGTACCTAACTTAAGTATTTGCCAACTAAGTGGACAAATAAGCTATAGTATAATTAACAGTAAAATTATTTTTCAGTCCATTATAAACGACAAATCAATACTCTGTAACTATCTAATCTTATATTTATTATACGATTTGATTTATTCATCACCGCAAACAAACAACTGCGATAATGTTTCAAAGAATTTCTTTGAAATCTCTTGAAATGTGATTTTAGCTCATATCAGTAGAGTGGCACATATGAAGCTGGCCAGCCAGCCCGGCCCATACATCAAACGTGAATGTTTTTCAGACACTATCAAATTAGTATCGAGAGCGCGGCTGTAAAGCGCAGTGATTGTGTGGCACGTGCTGTTTGACTCAGTGAAGTAAGTGCTGCCCGCAATTAAGATTGCATCGATGAAGACACACGTTGAAGTGTTTTCTAATTATGTACACCATCAATCACGGATCTGCCGTAGCAGGCCAGAACACCACCAATCAAGTAATTGCATCGCGTGCATCAGCTTTTCGGCCCTCGATAATAATAGGCATTTTATTGCTCGTAATGGAGTCTCTAGGGCCGGCCGGCTAATGCTCGGAGTTTGGTACCCGTCGCTGCTTTTAATTCCGATTAATATATGCAACAATCGAGGAAGTAAAGTAACATATCCGTTCGCTCAATATTGTTTTTGTAATCAATTAAGCAGATGATTGTGAGTCGATTGATATTTTAGGGTAATAGAACTTTGATATCGGTGAGTGCCGACATAACGATGATTGGTTTTGGGAACACGCAATAGTTGTAAAATAAGGGACCGTGATACCGTCGTATTAGTCATCATTTAATCCACTGGTATTTCTCTGCGTCAGCTAGACCCTTTGACGTGGCATAACGAAGCAGATTTCAATTCTTGACGCGGTATGCCGTCAGTAAGTGACCCATATAAAGGAGGTGATGCTAATCGGACAGGTGAGCTGACGTGGGGCTCGTCTTGTGCCCGGCCCTTACGCGTCTGAACATCTCTCCTGCGCTGAACAAAGGTCGTGTTGTGATGGATCGATATTTTAAACTTCTACACTTTGTTGCGTTTTTAAAATACCATATATGAATCTTGTGATCGATCATTATTTAGTAGCGTTAAAATATTTAAGAAGGATGTTAACGGTTTTTTTTATTCCGTAATATTCATAAACCTTATAGTAGGTATACCTATACTTAGAAATGTTTAAAAATACCCCTCTTTCCAGTTGGATCCACCATCGCGATCCACTAGTGGATCGAATAGCACGTATAGGTTCACTGAGATCCACAACTGGTCTTAGTGAATCCTGTGATACTTTTATCTCGTAATATCCATTATCCTGATCCACTTCATATATCAGAAAAACTATGAGACTTATTTAACTGTATTAGGTTAGGAATGAGGTAACTCCTACAATCTGCGATTGAAATATCATCAAATTATAATAAGAAAGCTAACCTTACTGCGGAGGAGTTCTCTGTGTTGTCTATGCTTGTGTTCGCCCCACCACGACTTATCCCCGAAGAGGTGGCAGAGGCATATTATATGCCCACTTTTCACCGTGTGGATTCCTGTCCCACGTAATAGGTGGTGAGCCCATTGCCGTGTTGAAATAGACAGACGTTTCACCAGCGTAGGGCAATTATCTGGTAGTAAAATTCTCGTTAAAATCGGTCTAGACATTTCTGAAATTAGCTGACAAATAGACAGACAAATTGTTAATATTTTTTTATTATGTAAGAATTAATTTCAATGTTTCAGTGGAAAGGTGTTAATTTAGAATCACAAACAGACACTTCAATTTTATTTATCTGTATGTTTGTTATTAGGTATCTGTTTTATAGGTATGTACATGTAATGTATGAACGTCAACTTTCTTGAACCAAACATGAAATACTGAAGATAGGCTTGATATATCAAATCTATTAATCACTATTCATTTAGGGGCTGAGTTCGTGAAGGTGACCTATTGTTAAATTAAATCGTTTTGCAATCGTTTCGCAATGAACGCTTACTAAAAGCGTGGTGTTCTTTTATAGAACGTTTGATAAACAGATTCGTAGAATCAGTATGTTGCCAACTGTACAGTAGTAATAGTAAGTCTATATGCCTTAGATTTTTATAAATTATCTCAGTTTTCAGTTCATGCCTTATTTATTTATGTTTATAGTGTATTATGTTCAGTCTAGCCATAAGTCAGATTTATAGGTTTATAAGTATTGACAGTATCAAACCTTTTTTTTTGACAAAATAACAGTTTTATTGTTGCGATGAGGTTGGCAGTACTGTATAGATTAGACACAGCTCTTGGTACCGTTCAATGACTAAGTACAATAAACAGAAATAGATGGAGTGCGCACCCAAGTTCAACAAACGAGAATCAATTGTTAGAGAGCTGATCACCTATCACCGTTCAGCGTGTTCGTAAATCATGATCAGTCGATGATCGAACGTGATGCGACGTCAGATTAGGACGCACCTAACTTTTTGTTTGTAATTTGTGATCGCCGCCGAGATGCCTGCATGACTTGCGCGAGTACAGCCTCGCGGGCGGCAGCAGCGTCGAAAGAAATCACTAACATTTACCTCTAGTTAGTTACCTCTGACGGTAATTTATCAGTACGGCTTGTAACGTTGAAAAATGTGCCAAGTAGGTACGTTACTCGAACCGGTTGCTAACGAATGATAAAGCAAATATTATAGATATAGCAATACACTCCTGCCTCTTACGGTTACAATTTACTGACAAAATGGTGATTGGCTATCCGTTTTCTTTTTGTGTGATTACGTGATTTTGTGATCTAAGAGTATCTAGTAGTAGTATCAAAGTAGTACTAGTACTAGTTTAAAATACGTAAATATATGAGGAACGATTGACGAAGAATATATATTGTGCGAAAGTAGAGGGTAGAAGGAGTCAGGGTAAGCCGAGATTTACATGTGAAGACCACGTGAGCAGATTGCTCCAAAACGTAAAAGTCAAAAGTACTCGGATACCCAGACGTGCATATATAAATATGCATGTATAAATCAATTAATTAATCTATAGGAAGCGAAAGAAGTATGCTTGGATCGCGAAGCCTGGCGATCTGTCCTCTCTGACTACCCCGTCATATAGCGTGAAGATAGTTAAGTTATATTAAGTTAAGTTAAAATACTAAAGTCCCACGTCACTCCTCTGTATATTTATAATGAATTTTGCATAAAATTAGTTCTTATCGAATGTTGCACAAGCAATTGAAAGTTTCTTCTAATTACTAACCACTAATATAAGGTACACCCTATATTAGTGGTTAGTAATTAGAAGAAACTCATTTTGGATTTTCAATGATGGCATCCAATTGAGAGCATAACCAGACCAGGTATGTAACAGACCTCATTTTAATTGAAATATATATGCATGTTATAATCCATAATGTCAGAAATTGATGTGGTTTGTCGTTATTAGAGTGAAATACTTTACCGACGTTGAGATAAATTTTATAGCTGTAAAAAAAAACGTCACGTTTTCGGTTACGCGCCATGTTGTTTTGAAGTTAAACTTCTGTATCATAAGTGAAACTATATCGACATATGACGCTCTATGTTGTTCAGAAGTGAAACTTCTTTATCGAGGTAAGTGAAACTTCTTTATCGACGTATGCATAAGCCTTATCTACCCAATTAATAGAAACATTATATGTCGTAAAGAAGTTTCACTGCTTACCTGTGTACACTTTTTTTATTTAAATAAGAAACACTGGTACGTTCAAAACTAGACCAGCAACCCAAATTAGACACATAAGTAGAACCTTACAATTAATACGGAGATAAAATCTAATTGTAAGCTTTCTAACAATAGTTGAAAATTTTACAATGAAAGTATTGTGTTCTACATATTACCAAACGAACACTTAATTTTGTCCGAATATATTTTCTTTAACACCGATATCTAATATTTACAGTCTTTGTAAAGTAGCAACAGTTCGAGACAATATTAAAAACAATTCCATTCTATTCCAGTGAGCATACTCGGTTGGCAATTGTTTCAAAAGTGTTTCTCTCACGAGTCAGTGAGTGGGCATCACTAACGAACATCCTTCGGGATAAGTTAGGGATTGCCGGGACTGGCGTTGAAGCCGCAATTACCGCCGGCTTTGCGTTCCACAGCCCACGGCTTCTAACTACGCTAATCGCAAGGGTCATTGGAGAACACACTTAATCTGCGCTTAAATGATACGTGACTTCCTTTAATTATGTGCACTGTAAGACGCTGGTGTATTTAATTTCATCGAATTTGATTGAAAGGTAATTTCTAAAAAGTTTTTTTTTGTATCAACAAAAACACTTTTAACTAACGGTGTAAGTTCTGTAGTTCCATTCTACAGAAGACTGTTTCAGTGAATCACATCGGTAGTTAAATGTGTGTGTGTGTCACATTATTTCAAGGAGTTGAAAGGTTTTTTTTGATAACGTTCAAATTTCATAAGAATTAAAATTATAAGTAATTATATTCAGGTCCTAATATGCAGTTTTACTTAAGTAAATAGTACTTCGTTAAGGGATGACATGCGTGCCAATGGTCTCACTACAGGGGATGCCGACTACCGTGCGAAGTGGAGGATAAAATGTCAGAATGCGGACCCTGGGCGTCGCGAGACGCCACTGGACACAGACTGGACTGGAGACAGACGCTCGGATGATGATGATGACTTAACTAGGTAGTACAAAAGTTCATTAAATGAATTAAGTATTTTACAAATTAAGCACATAATTAAACTTGTTGGAATTTCTAATCTATAAAATGCATGAAATTGCCATATGATATTATGATTACTCATACAATGTCGGTGGTTTAAAGTGTCGGGCACCGGCAAAGGTAATGGATACAAAGCCACATGTATCAATAAGCGGCTAAAGAGCCCGGTAATCCGTCACCAAGTGACACCAAAGCGCGACACAATAGGACATTACGACGACATACGTATGTAAAAGGACCACACTTATTCAAAAGTACTTTAGAGGATTTTATTTTAAACTAACATTTAGAGAACCTTAGTATGTTTTAAAATTTGAAATTATCAATTATTATTTATACTATCACATAAAATCTGATAAATTCAGCATTAAAATTGAGGGCTTTTCACGCGATGTGCTTTCAGATTTGATGAGCTCACTTTTAGGAGTATTTTTATATATTTCACCATAATTTTTGCTCATATTTGTGATATTTCGGGTCTTATTTGCAACGTATATTGTTAAACATAAAGCCGAAGTATAAGGTAGGCTTTGTACCCAAGTTGTACCTAATGATACAAATCGCGAATGAGACCCGAAATATCTTAATATTATTATAAATGCGAAAGTTTGTGTGGATGTTTGTTACTCTTTCACGTAAAAACTACTAATTAGATTTTAATGAAACTTTACAATAATATAGCTTATACATCAGAATAAGACATAGGCTACTTTTTATCACAGGAACAATTTGCTGTGAGAAACGAGAACGGAAAAACTTCTCTACGCGGGCGAAGCCGCGGGCGTCAACTAGTCATAAATATGAGTAAAAATCGTGAAAGTTTAAAAACATTAATATTTTCGCTTAAAGTTTGCCAGTAAAAAGGTCGCCTATAAGAAGTTGCCTTGTACGATATTGCCGCCAATTGTGTTATCGATAAGTATTTAATTGTAATCCAATCCTATTATTATTCATCTATGGTGTACAATAAAGAGATAAATCATAATCATCATATTAAAGTTCTTTCAAAAATTATTTCGTACCTCTATTTTCGTACCTACCCAGAAAAATTCTAAAAAGTATATCAATAATAATTCAGTCAAAAATAAATATCTACCTTTAGGATTTAGATTTCTCTTTATAATTATTTCGTAAGTATTTATTTAACCTACAAAATGGTTCGTACTCCAATCAATAACAATAGGTTTAGTTAACTCTGCAATATGTGCAAACATTGAATGATTGAATGCGATTGTCTACAAGTTAAAAATATTGACAGTGACTTGCGCACGGTTGCTACTCTCTTGCGCATCTCAACTGTCAATCAGTTATTGTAAGTTGGGCACATGCCTTCATAGACAGTCTGAGTATCATTTGCTAGAAATACTTGCATGTAGATATGTATAAATAAAATACAGTTTAAAATTACATTTTGGTATGCATGTACTAGTTACGTATATTAGAACTATTTTTTTTACTGTTTGTATGAAATTAATATAGAGGTACTTTTAAATATTTATTTCTTTAAGTAAGAGTTTAAATCAAAATCAAAAAATTTTTTTTCATGTAGTGGCACTTATGAATAGTCATGACAATAATAAAAAAAGAGAGCGATTCAACCTTCAAGAACCTCCCCTATGTATCGATCAGCAGTCAGACTCCCTCAATTGTACACCACTAAGTCCATGCGAGCTCCCAAACATACCCCCCCCCCCCAACCATTGTGGACCCTCCGCCGTATGCTACCGTAGTTTTTAAAAATTTAACTGATTGTATCGTTCCCCTTCACGTCTTCATAATCTTTGACTGAATTCTACACTCATCACCGAACAAAACTTTACTCCATTGGTCCGTGGTCCAAAAACAATGCTCTCGAGCGAAATTGAGTCTGTTTCTGCGATGATGTACCTCGAGTTTTGGAGCCTAGACGGGCACGCGTGAACGCAAATGCACTTCTTCGAACCGTATTCGTACCGTGCGTTCACTTACTGCTACTCCTCGAACTTCTTGAAGAAGATTTCTGGTTTGCACAGCCGTCAAACACGCAGCTGAATAAAATTGTCATCTCTCCTCGATGTACGCCTATTTCTGCCTTGTCCGCGACGTCTAACGAGAGAATTAGTCTCCCTGTATCGCTGGACACTGCGATGAATTGTTGAAACAGATCGACGAAACATCCTGCCGATTTCTCTGTAAGTTTGATTACTGCTTCTCATCTCAAGTGCCCTGACAATTTCAGTCGGGGTAATAATGATTCCCTTATCCTTCAGTAATATTTAAGGTACATAAAATTTCCAAAACGTCTTGAATTAAATAAGAAAATAAGATCTTTACTTACAAACTTATGCACCCGTAAAATGGAACACTTACTCGAAATTATTAAAACGTGGATTAAAATTGAAACAATCACAGAAAAAAGTGACGATCAACAGTGTTCAGATTTTAAAATATTTTATTCTAAAATAAAATAGGCATAAGCCAGCCAGCAACATTAATTGAAAAAGGTTTCACCCTTTTTTTATGTTCTGCTAATTGCCGGTGTGTGTAGTTGCCAGTTCCAAGGGCAGCCTACCCTTCATGGAGAAGAATCTGGAAAGAAACACCATGGATGCTCTTTTAAGATGTAGTTATGGCTTACAATAATTAATTTACATTGTATTTGGAGTTATGTGAGAACAGTTGACTAAACTTAGTTTGCCTTAAGTGACTTGAGTTAATGAGTGAGTGTAGTTTATTGAACCATACATGATTTATTAAACTACACTCACTCATTAACTCTATTCTCCTCAATATTTTCTGTTTAGGACAAAAAAGGACATATAATTTCACTTACGCAAAGGTGATTTTCGATTAAATAAAGGGTACCCATGTACAATGTATAATTTTAATTTTTGGTATCTTTAATTTTCATTTATGAACACGACAACCTATTTATAAAAAGGATTATTAAATAATATTGCATAAATTTTATGATAATTTTCACTGGCAGTGGTAACGGTCTTAGTTTTCTACTATATACTATTTATAAGGCTAACATCGTTTAGTAGAATTACAACAAGCAGTTCTTTCACATCAATGGGCAATGTAAGGTCGAGTTGCGGGCTACGCCAACCGACAAGGTAGCGTTCAAAAAGCAATCGTTCATATTACCTGACAGCAAGCTGTGTGGCCGGAGTGACAGCCACTGTGGCCAAATAACACTCTTTTCGATGATATCGAAGTTCCCAGAATATTTCTTTCTTTCGCAAGTGTCGTTTCAAGTAATACTTCAAATTCATTGACCGAAGCTCTAAAGACAAACTCGCTGGTCTTAAAACATTATGGTCTTATTATGTGTGTATAGTATACCTTTAGAATACTGACCTTTTTTGAAGATTTCCTTCATGGATGCTATGCCGGGCCCCTACTGACTAAGACTACCTGTTGTCCTTCCATCTGCTATGGCCGGAGGTCCCGGGTAAGCCCTCGGAAGGTTAGCCCCAGGGCACCCACAGAAGAATATTGGCCCTACTCAACAATATAATGAACCTACCTACAGATAGCTATAATTTAATGATCCGAGCGCCTATATTGCTAGATGACCCACTGATCTTTTGTGTTGATTTTCACGAAGCTTGTTATACGTGTTCATTAAGTAATGGATAGTTTGTTGGCGATGCTCTGATTATTTTTTAAGGGACAGCATGAAGAAACATTGAATGAAAAAGGGGGAGGATTGATTTAGTGCTATTTGCGTGTCTAATTTCTACTTCTCATCGCCTTAACACCACACACAATTTCATGTAATTATGATGATAATGTAATTTTTGGATTTATGAGATTGATTATGTTAGAAATATTATTTAAATCTAAAATTAATGCTAATTTTTTCTATTCAATTTAAGGTTAAGAATACAAAACTTCGCTACAGAGTTCTTACTTTCATACATTCATAGAATGAGAGCTTCTTATTCTTATCTTCTCTTGGCACTGGCCGCACTCCACCACTTTAACACTCTTGGGTCTTTAAATTTGATTTTGATGCCTGTTTATTTAAATCATAGTACGCTCAAATAAATGTCTGCTAGATCTACTCTATCTCAAAAGTAAATGGTTATATTTTATTTTAACCCAGAAATAAGAGAGAAACCTAAAAGGCATCAGACAAGTTATCATCATGGGCAAGTCTGAAAATGCATTTGAGGAATATTTGAGATCCGTAAGACCACTCAGACAGTCCTCATTGACAACTATAGATGTCGGTCTTAATCTCTCTAGCGACAAAAGACTAGTCACTAAATATATACGAGTACCTTTGCCTTTTACCGTACTACGTCAATAATCGTCGTTACTTACAGAATAGATATAGGTAGTTCAAAAGTTTTCCATCATTGCTGAACGTATTAAACTACAGCATCAGCTTTTACCCAGAATATGAAATATTTTAAGGGAATGACCTATTTAAAACTAAAACAGATGATGTATTATTTCAATGAAATCAATACCTATCTTCTAAATATAGATTAAATTTTGCTTCATTTAAGGTTTATATTGTACTAGTTGACGCCCGCGGCTTCACAAGCGTAGAGAAGTTTTCCCTTTCCAGTTTCTAACAGGAACTTGTTCCCGGGATAAAAAGTAGCCTATGTGTTATTCTGATGAATAAGCTATGTTATTGTAAAGTTTCATTAAAATCTATTCAGTAGTTTTTACGTGAAAGAGTAACAAACATCCACACAAACTTTCGCATTTATAATATTACTAGTGGACGCCCGCGGCTTCGCTCACGTAGATAAGTTTTCCCGTTCCCGTTTCCCACAGGAACTTGTTCCCGGGACAAAAAGTAGCCTATGTGTTATTCTTATGTATAAGCTATATTATTGTAAAGTTTCATTAAAATTCATATAGTAGTTTTTACGTGAAAGAGTAACAAACATCCACACAAACTTTGACATTAATATTATTAAAATTAAGATTGTGAGTTTTATTACCTAATCTCTTATTATTAAAAATAAAATTGATAAGCTCTCTCACGATAGTACCTATTCTCTTTACTGTAAATAACTACGTGTATGTACTAATATGTATTGTATAGAGTTTTATATTATCATGATATATATTTAGAACCGATGAACGTTCTACCATATTGACATTACCGAAACTATGATTTTTGGTGATAGAGGAATCCTCCAATACAAGCCAATAACCGCAAATATTTCCTGGGTAAATTGTATTAAATGTGATGGGTTTTGTCCTTCACACATGGCTTTAACACTAACAGTGACAGCATTGTGAAAATATATCAACTTGCATTGTACTGTCGCCATTTTACATCACTTGTCGGTTCCGCATAATTCGTCATCGAAAGCAACTGTCAGTCAACTGTCCAAATATTGTATAGAGCGTACGCTTGTCGGGGTAATTTCCCAAAATATGGCGAATTTTGATATGGTCACAATATGCCAAAAGTCAGTTCAATAAATGTTTAACAGGAGTTTTTGTAACATGATTTTTTTTATATGGAAATCTTGCAGTATTTTTTTCTATTTTCATATTAGTGTGTTCCAAGTTATTTACCTAACTAACTAACTATCTTCACGCTGTATCCCTGACGGGGTAGTCAGAGAGGACAGATCGCCAGGCTTCGCGATCCATGCATACTTCTTTCGCTTCTTCGAGATTCATCAATCGCTTCCTACACGCACATCTGGGTATCCGAGTACTTTTGACCTTTCCGTTTTTGAGCAATCTGCTCACGTGGTCTTCATATGTAAGTCTCGGCCTGCCCTGACTTCTTCTACCCTCTACTTTTGAACAATATATATTCTTCGTCCATCGTTCCTCACTCATTAGTTGGACGTGTCCAAACCAACGGAGCACGCCATTTTCCAGCTTAACGCTGAAACTTTCATTCAAACCTGCCATATTGCGTATCATTTCGTTACGTATTCGGTCGGCGAAAGTTACGCCGCACAATTTTCGAAGTGAACGCATCTCCACAGCATTCAATTTACTTTCATGCATCTGCTGACATACCTAGGTTTCACTACCGTAAAGCAAAGTTGGCACTAGCACTGCGTTATGAATCGCCATTCGTGCTTCTTTTACGATGCTTTGTCGTTTTACTAACTGGGACAAAGCACCGTTAACTTTGTTTCCGGCAGCTACTCGCCGTTCTACATCCGAATCACATCTTTCATCCGCGCTAAACATACTTCCTAAATACACAATTTCATTCACTTGCTCTAGACGTTCCTGGTTTACCCTAAACTCACAATTAGTTCTTACGTCACCTCTTTCAAATACTAGAACCTTAGTTTTACTTGCATTCAAGCGAAGACCCTACTTTCACACTCCTCTTTCATATTAGTGACTAATGTCTGAAGGTCGGCTTCTGATGAGGCCATGAGCACCGCATCATCAGCGTACAGCTGACAGTTTACTGTAAAGTCACCCAAATTCACACCCATATTAAAATCTTTCAACTTCTGCAGGCAACTGTCCAGATACACTATGAACAGCCAGGCGGACATGACACACCCCTGTTTGACGCCTGTACAGACATCAAAAAGAGGTGACACATCCCCCCCTACTCGCACGCAAGCCTTACAGTCCCTATAAAGCGATAGTATTGCCCGCAGTAGCGAGCCGTCCACACCATATCCGGGCAGCAAGTCCCACAGCGTTTCTGTCACAACGTTATCAAATGCTTTCTCTAGATCCACAAAAGCGCAGAAAACCTTCTGGCTGACAGCCAGAAACTTTTCTGCGATCATGCGGAGAGAAAACACTTGATCCATGCAACCTCTTCCACGTCGGAATCCGCATTGAGCCTCCCATAAATACCTTTCAGACTTTTCTTGCATTCGTGCCGTTATAACCTTTGCATACACCTTACTAGCTAAGCTGACCAAGCTGATAGCCCTATAGCTGGAGCAGTTTAGGCGCGAGCCTTTCCCTTTGTAAATAGGCACTACAACTGCTACTCGCCAGTCATCTGGGACCTCACCCGTCCGCCAGCACAAGTTGCATAACAGACATAGTGTGTCCCAGACGCGCGACCCACCGTACTTGATCATCTCAGCAGTAACCCTGTCTATTCCCGCAGCCTTACCACATTTCATACTTCTTATCGCTTGTTCTATTTCTTTCATACTAATGACTTCAATGACATCGGGATCCGGAGCATCGAAGTGAGCTCCACTTCCCGATGTGGCATCTCTGTCTTTTCTTGCATTCATCTTTCCATAATATTCACTCCATCTCTGCAGGACTTCTAAATCCTAATTGGATATGGAGCCTGAAGATCACTTTAATATTGAATTTTGAAAACCGTTCTGTACTACTGGTCCAACTCTTAAAAACCGACAGTAAATTACTTAGTTGAATATTGTTTGATTGCTGCCAAGCAGTCTCAAATATGCCTCGTATGAGACACATAATTATGTCGACTTTATATGTTACATTATAATTAGAGCATTGCACATTTGTGATATGTCAAAGAAGGTGCTGGATGCGGACAGCGCACGTGTTGTGGCGTGAATTGGGAGATGCCTACGTTCAGCGGTGGACTGCAAGAGGCTGATTTTATTGATTGATTGTACATTCCTAGCGATCTAAGGGGAAAAGGTACGTACTACGTGTAGCACATCCATGAGGAGTTCAACTTATCATTCCTCCTTTACAACTAGTTGCGGATACCCTTGACTGTCCCGGGGTTATCCTTGAGAAAGCTTCCCTGGGGCTCCCAGACATAGGCAGTTGGTAGAATTCCGATATAAAATCCACATATATCCATCTTCATTGACGAATCGAGGGGGTGAGTTCATCAACGCGAATGTCAACCCTCCTTTAATATTCTCCATGTAACCCCTGATTCCATTACTTTTTATTAAATAAAACTTTAATAAAATAGTAATGCACGCTTTGACTTATGCCATAGTTTTTGTTACTACCTATAAAAATAATTTCATTCAATGAGGTCTCCAATCCGTGACCACCTTCTTCAAAGTGTTATATTAAAAACCCAACAAAAGTCAATTATACTACTGTATTATCTACCGAAAATTATAGTGTAGGTATATTAGAAAGCTACTGTCTAAATAAAATAACAATGGAATGGAAAACGATTCCGCTGATACGTTTCGGCTGTGCATCGGTTTCATCCGCAGTCAACAGACATGCGGCGTCCGACAAATTATAGACAAATTTCTAAAGGTATTATTTTTTCAACGCGCCGGGGTGAGAAATGTGTGATTGAGGGCCGGCTTGAGATTACAGGCTACAGAAGACACGCCACCGGCCGTGTTCTCCCACTCATAATCATAATTTAGCCGTAATAAAGTGTTAGAATAAGTAATTATTGCCACCCAAGGGATACGAGTACTATGGTTTCCAAGCACTTGCAATCTGCGGTTACGTTGCGCCGTTGTATTGTCTGTTTCAAAACATTAATTCAAAGATAATGTAAAAGATACCTTTTATAAACCTAACATGTACATCATTACAAAACAGGATTCTAATATAATCCATATTAACCTTTTTTAGCTTCTGCTGAACCGAATGTTTAAGCCAAATTAGGTATCAGCGCGAACTCAATTTAAACCGATTTTGGCGATAATAAAGCCCATAATAAAATTTGGCATAGGCAGACCAATTTTGACACGTCGAATATTACGTTAACTGTCATTAACAATTTTATGCAAATGCTAATTTGGATCACAGCTTTAAAATGGGAAAATTAGGGGGAAATTATAGGGCTCGTGTGCCGATGGCGCGTTTATGATGCGTTGCCACGGGCCGCGCTGTCCGCCAGCCACGCCAATAGCCACTCTATGTTAAATCATTGTAACATCTTGGTGTAAAATTATGCGAAATATATTGACTACACGTATGGTGTATATCAATATCTCTTGCCTTTATAACAGAATTAGATAAAAAACGAGAGAGACTCGTAAGTTGGATATTATATGATTGTAACATATTGTAACATATATAACGTTATCCTACTACGTATATTTAGGTAAAAAAAAGGTATATAAAATATACATGTAAGTCAATTTATTTGACTTCACGAACGAAAATATATTTAATTTTATAATAATATTAATTCTATATTCAAAATGGGTTGGCATTCTATATTCAACATTTCGCAGACGCGCAATCGTGCGCGCTCATTGGTCAAATCAAATAACGCGCGCTTCCCCGGTTTCCTGTAATACATTACCGTTCTTTCAGTTCTACCAGAATCACTTCTCCAAAAATATACTTATATAGCAACCGAGAGAAAAGATGTTTCACATCCACATAACTTACGTACTCTCTATAAGTTTTCAAAGGTAGACTCTTGACCGGCAACAACTTATGCTGTCGAAAATGTGAAAAATACTGCTACACGAATAATTTGACCAGTGTCAGTCTGTTAATATCTGTTACATGGTATGTCACTTAAGTCAGTAATTCAAGGAACAGTCCAAGAAATCGCTAACAAATTAATGATATGTGTTTCGAGTGCAGCGTTGGCGCGGACCGGACGGCAAACCTCTGATTACAAGGCGGTCGGTAATAGGCCCATCGCGTCCCACCCTATACTCAACTTAATGCTCTCGCAATTTCACTCAAAATAATGAACACAGTAAAAAATAAGTTTTCGGCGGATCCTTAAATGAGAGCTGGCGACGTGAGCAGCGAATTTACAGTGCCTCTTGTATTGTATTGATCTCAGAGAATATGAGCTTCAATCGTGTTTTGATTTGACGAAAATTTTCTACGAACTTTGAAATTGCTTTTACCTTATTGAATGGATATTAAACGAAGGTTTTTTTGTTGATCGATCATTATATTTAACCGATATATTACAACCTTGCAAGACCTTAATTTGGAACTTTAACAGAGGTGAGCGATGTCAGGTGCACTTTTATCTACCTATAATTATACGATTCATCATTTGTTATGAGTGCGTCCACGTTAGTGGATTGAAGAATTCTTAATGTCAAGTGCTTTTGAGGTAGCTTACCCATCAGCAGAAGATAATTGGCGCACATCCAACATAAGCTAGAAAATCGATAGAAATCGTTCGAACTTTCACAATAGTTGGTAAGCTACACTAGTTAGTACACGAACGAAGTCGAAGGTGTCGTCGTGATGTAAAAGCAGTCTTATTTTCAGTCTTCTTATTTTATTTTTCTTATATTTTTCTTATATTATTCATTTACTAAAGCCGCGTTGGGTAATGACTCATTCTAACTTCTGTATCCAAATACTTACGCTATAAAGCTTACACGTATTTTAACTTAATTATATTTCTACTTACATATTATACTTCCATAGAAAACATCAAAACTTCGAAATAAATAATTGCGAATCACACAACGAGAGTCATGGTCTCTGCAACGAGAGTCAGGGTCTGTGTGACTCAAAAACGAAAATGTGTAAAATACTCGGACACCCAGACGTGCATGTATAAAACATTCAATTAATCTAGTAGCATATTGAAGTCTTGCAGTCCCAACTTGTCACCCTATTACGAAATTTATATTGAAATAATAAAAAAAATACGGGAAAGAGTCGTACAATTCCTTAAATTTAAATATGGGAAAACGCCATAATTCCAACTCTATTGACTGGAGACACAATCTCCTGCTTTCTTTCAGTGGACGTACGATGCTTTTTTTTTATCCTTCCCGGCTGTATGTTGCCAGGGAACCTGATGTACCCTCGAAAGGAAATCCCAGGGACCCTGACCAGCCCTGGGTCGCCAACCTTTGACGACCCCTGCCAATGACGTCGCCTTCAAGAGCACAATGCCCCACCAACTTGAGCCTTCCTTTGTTTGGGGCGACCGCTAGCCCAGAGTGTCGCCCCAATGTTTATGCTTATGGGGGACGTAGATCGTCTCAGGATCTCTGACGCCCAGTGCGCCTCCTGCGGTATGGGAGAGTACTATTCGTCTCCCGTTCCTTTTCCGCCTTCACTTTTGTGCCCATTACTTCCTCACAAAACGAGGCGACAGCATTCCACAAGGTTTCACCACTAACCATAGCGGAAACTATGGCCTGCAATGTGAGGTTCCCCGCTCCTCTGGCCGCCACAAGATCACGTCGTTATTCCCTCCACTCGGGGCAAACCACCAATGTGTGGACTGGACAGACGTACGATGCCTTCTGGCCCGTAATGATAATTATTGTATATATGTTACGGCTTTTTGATATATTGCGTTACGGGCTCGACAGTGTTCTTAGAAGTATAAAATTTTGCACATATGAAACCTGTACTGACTATACTCATTTGTTCAGTATCAAGCACCGTACCTACTTATAATGGACAAAATGTTGTTGTGCCGCAAACTGCTCTACTTACCATTAATTAATTTAGCGAATTGATTGATTACGTTCATTATCATTTTTGTTTCTCCTATTTATATTTTCAATACAATGTATTTGCATCTTTTTATATTGGATATTAATGTAATTTTTTCAATTTTAGTGTATGTGCTGCCGCTTTCATAATGACGTGCCTTTACGAATGTTTGTAACTCTGTAATAAGCTTTAAAAGCTATGGTAATTATTACATACAATATCCTGTCAAAGTAAACAATCCGTTAATTTTTTAAATAAATTTACAGTAAGGGAAACGCTTAAGTAATAATTTAAATTCTCTAGGTACTTAATATCAACTGAACTGTCAAGGCTCCGAACCTTACAATTTCAACACGCAGTCTGCTACCAGATGCTAGAAACGAGCATCACGTATTACTAAAACTAAATTCTTATATCTAAAACTTATCACTAATGAATGTCTTCTCAATCTGTGTCTTGCGAGATGCCGCCATTACGCGATCTTATACCAGGGCCCTTTGTTTCTATCGTACTACACTCGCGACAGAGCAGACCAGAGCACTTTCACCTGCACACAACTTAAATCTAGATTAAACTAGCACAGAATTCTAGCTCTGTTTCAAAGAATATTTGTTCAATACAACGCGAGCCGTCGCGATTTTAGAAGTCTTATTGCTTAAAAGACCGAACCGTCGTTGTTAATTACTCTGGCGAGGGGTTTATATCATGTCACCACAAAAATCAAACCATGACCTCCAGAAGTCTAACTACCCCAGAAGCAACTACCTCCCCGGTTATTACAAGATACACTAATTCCTTTTACATTTTTTAATGGCAGTGTTGCCATGCCTTTTGGCCTGAACATCACCACTATTATATTACTTAGATACGTAAACACGTGTAGTAGCAGAAAGTCAGTTATTATGTGGACGTAGTTAGGTAAGGAGATAGCAAGTCCCGGGAGAGCCGATCTGATAACGCTGTATACGACGACAGTTCACGAGCTTCCAGCCTCGGAGCCCCGCTAGTATCACAAGTAAATGATACAGATAAACATAGCACCGTACTGCATTATGCGAAATCTGCGATTGTTTGTCAACTTTTATAGCCAGAGTTACGTAACATACGGTTTATCTTCTGTTACTTATAAATTAATTAGAGATTGTCGTAATTTGACTGCTTACATTCAAATATCATTGTGATTATTGTGAATAGTTTGTTAACGGCTAACCGAAGGAAAATCTATCCATTATAGGGTAGATTTAAAAAAAAAATGTGTGTGTACCAGATTCTGCATGTAAAAAGTGAAACTTTTTAGGACATTTTTTACAGCTATAAAATTACACTACAGTACTGTATACTATAGAAATATGTGTGTGTAGCAGAGTACACAGGTAAGACAAGGAACTTCATGTGACATTTTTTTTACAGATATAAAAATTCTTTCATACGAAGATTAAGATGTTTCTCTTATGATAAAGAAGTTTCACTTCAAAACAACATGCCGCCTAACCGGAAACGTGTCGATTTTTTACAGCTATAATTTTTTTCTCAACGTCGATAAAGAAGTTCAATAATTATATATTATTCACTTCAATAATTATACATTTTGTCTTGTTTACTAAATGTTCATTGGCTACGATCACCTTCGACTTCAGAGAGGTATCTCTTGACAATTCTGCAGCTACAGTACGGAGCCCGGCTATGTACCTAAATGGTACCAAAATACTACACTGAAAAAAAAAGGGTGACACTCAAACAAGGAACCTACAATTCCTACTAATGCTCGTCCTGGAAAACCTATACCACTACTGATATCTACCACTACCTAATGATAGAGCAAAGAAATTATGGACTATCAAACTTATCAAACAAATAAAGATTTTGAATGATAAACACGATAATGGAGTAACTAATTCCCAAGTATAATAATCACACAAATAGACCATTTAAAAGATATTTAAGATAAATTACCTGTTAACGTCAAAAAGTCAAGACTCCATTTAAAACGACGTTCAGAAATTACATCAAGCGACAACATCAAACAATAATTTCGGAAAAAGCAATTATCATTATCCAGATAGGAGGGTCGGAGGCGATCGCATTAACATCATAAAAGGGGCGAAGTTTGTGTACGCGCCCCCGGGACACCCGTCGGCGATGAGACAGTTACATATTACGCAATAAAGAGCTGTTCTCGCGAAAGGAAGTGTGAAAATGAACAACATCAAGGGGTTATCTTGAATTACTCACTAAAAACTTATTGTCGGAGTGGCGAGGGGGTGAAGAGCGGGTGGGAGAAGGGTGGGGGATGGATTTGCCGCGAACAGATAAGGGCACGCTATTGGGATCGCGCCGTTCTCATCCAATTACACGGTCGAGTGAGCTCACAGAACGCCACCGTGCCGAGCGAGGACTGCTACGAGATAAAAACTCGAGGTTGCTCCTACGCTTTCTCCGCAGGGATTGTCGCTCGCCTACCGTTTTCACCTACGATTGTCCTCTAAACTCTGTCCCATGTAACTCAATTTGTGCCAGTCAGAGTGACATCCGCCACCTTTGTTACAAACGAGTGTTATGTAGAGAGATAAAGTGCCGTAAAAACCAGTACATCTCTGAGTATTTTTCAGTCGTATATTGGACTATCTTTTTAAAATAATTCAGCTGAGTTGTAAGAAAAGCGACCTGTTTATAGGGCTGGCTTCCCTTGCGATGACTTAATGTGAATTGATTCTATCAAAAATTTATACATACGAGCTAGGTTTGAATGGGTACCCAAAAGCTCTGCGTCTAGTCTTTTTTTTCTGCGTCTATTTTATAGCCTAAGTAAACGAGTAGATACTAATCAAATTTCTAAATCAACACTCTTACATACTTAGGAACCCAATTTTTATAAACTTTACTGAGATATTACAATAAATAACAAAACAATTACCTACGTAATAAATCTATATATATATAAGTTTACGTAATAAATAGTGTTTCTGTTTCTACCTTCAAAATTTGAAAGCTTATATTTCGGCGCGTTCCTTTGAGAAAATTTGATTGATTTTATAATTTTTTTTTTTTTAAGTGAAAAATGACAATTTGTTTTGAGATGGGGATTGAACCCGTGACCTTTACCTAACCAGGGCAATTTTCTAGCCACTGAACTATCAGAACAGTATCGAAGCAAGTTGAAATTCTTCACCATATTTTAATCGTCATTTAATATTTTGATCTCAATTATTCTAAAACAGGTTACGGTGTAGGTACGAAATTTATTGCCCTAGTGAAAAGTATACTCGTACAATTTTATATATTAGTTCTAATAACAAAAACATACATTCAAAATTTAAAAATAAAGTTTTAGTTATTCGGTTTTAATATTCACGGAATTCTGCTACTTCATAAAATAAACCAGGTTAATAAAACTATTTACTGATTACGTAATAAACAGCTACAGTAGCGATCTAAACTAATATACTATGAATTTCAGTCGTAGCAGGCGAGAGGCTGCGAGCCTCAGATTCAATTTGAGATACGAGTATCGCCATGGGACCACCAGAGTTGCGAAGACTCACCGCAAGCCGATGGAGTACCTACAAACTATTCCGTAGACTTGCGATGATGTTCTAGAACATTGGCTCAGTTATATTACTTCAGTATATTAGTAGAATAGACTATGAACTATGAAGTGTTTTTTTAGTGAAAATTTCTTTAGGCGCACGGCACACCGATTTTTCCGTAGGTTGTAAGTTAGGCTGATCCATCACGCTATGAGGTGAAACGCTCGGGTTAACTCGGGAACGTCGAGTGTACCCTAGCGAGAAAGATACATACTGATCTTCACTGTTGTGTCGCTGTGTTTATTATATTCAATTCATTCGTAATAATTGATGGCGATTGCCAATGAAGTTTTCACTTCTGCCGTGCGGTCTTAGGCACACACTCGTAATTTTTTTCCACAGTGTAGTTAATAATGCAAAAGAAAAATATGGATGGAAAACTTTTCCTTAAAGCATATGATCAGCTTCTAAATCTTTGTACTACTTTTTAGTTATCTTTGCTAGCAAGTAGCGACGGGAAGTTGCGAGTGCTCCGAAGCCATCGTGAATTCATGATTTACCAGGTGTAAATTAATTAACAGATGAAGTTGATATCAAAATTGTACAGACAGACTTATCAATAATTGATGACTTTTTTTTATTTCTTAAAGTAGGTATATTATAGGATATATTCTCTCTAAATAATTGGGTATTAGGGATACTATCAAGATTACAGGAATCAAACCAATTTAATTTCTAGCTAATACCTCTACTAACTAAAATCCAGAGTCCAGCACTTTATTTATGGCACTTGCTCTTTTAAGAGTTGAAAGAACGCCGAGTCAAACTTGCTTTCGTAGTTAGTCAAAGCCAACTTTAGCTACGCTCAAAGTAAAGAATTGAAGCATATTTTCATCGATTCATTTCCTTGAATCTTTATTTGTCCGAGTGCGACAGTAGCTATAATAGTATTTTTCTTTATATGAGTGTTTGCTTAAATTCATGTAGCTATCGTGTTTCACTTATAAAGTCGCCCTCTCAGTGCAACAAAGATATTAATAACAAAAAAGTATCATCTTGATAGGTAGGTCTCTGGAAAATAATAATCACATCTAGTTCGACCTTTAAAGTCATTAAAGACTCAATCAAATTGAATCAATATTCTAAGAGATATTATTTTTTCATTCAGAACTATACATAGTTAAATCACCATACAACATCCAAAAGTAAGTACAGGAATATCAATCTACCTTGCAGTCTTACCAAAATATTAACAATTAAATGCTACGCTGAAAGTAGCAATGGTGGCTGCAAGCAGTTATAGTCACTGGGCATCGTTTACCGTCAGAGGGGTTATGTGTTCAATCCGGCAAAGAAGGTTTGAACAGTTTCACGGCTACCCGTAAACCATAATTTCCGTCTTAGGCTTAATAGTAGCGTAACCTAATAAATAACAGTGACATTTGTTTTCGGTATACTAAGCCCCACCCTCCGTCACAAGCAGAACCCAATCCGACAGCGCGGCCGCCGCCGTATGTAAATAGTTTACCGAAAGTCGCCGCTCGTCCATCACGCGTTGTCACATAAATTATGCCGCGGCGAATCTGCGGTCGAATCATTGTTTGACTTTTATCTTATTACGTACATCTCCCGATTTTGTTCGCGTCATATTTCTTCTGACTTATCGGTTTTTATCTATCGTTTTGTGGCGAGTCGCGCTATCGATCACCCGATCCCTGCCGCGAGCCGACAAATGTCTCCGAATGTTTTGAGTGGATTAAACGAACTGACGGTGACGGTCACCGAGGTAACTAATGCGCTCCTGAGCTTATTTGGAACGCGTATCGAGTTAGAGTCGCTTATCTGATTTTGTGCATCGCCTCCCCACCGTCACCACGGCCGCTCATTCTCAACTCAATAAAATTATGACGGACCTACTCTCCTGTACCACCAACAAACTCTTAGTGACTAATGAGTAATGACTGATCTTGATGTCTAAAGAATAATTCCAAATTGATCGTGACGATATATCAAGTCACGCAATCGACTCTTAAGGAATTTGTAGTATATTTATGATATTTATGACACGACTTCACTTGAGACTCTACATTATAATACCTACATAGGTATATGGTATACCTACATACCTAGTTAAACAATATACGATACCTATAAAAGTCAAACAAGTCATAGAAAGCTTAGCCATATTATAAAATGGTGAGCAATGTTAAACGGTAGTCGCAGCACGAGCCTGGCTATCGCAGGATCTGGTGTCACCGTCCCCTGACACTTGACACCTCGGTGGCATTCCCCGATCGGTGTTAAATTAATGAAAACATCCATCCATAAAGACCCAAACGCCTCTGCGTTCTTATGAATGAAATTCCAACCTGCTCAGATTCGAATCCTTTTTTATGATGTTCATAAATTAAACGACCAATTTCCAGCGAGTGTCACAGAACGGATAAAGGAATCATTTTTATAATATCCTCAGCGCTTAACAAGGGTACAAATAATACCCACGCATATTCACGCGGCTATAAGTCGGGATCGAGAGACCTGGCCACTGACTGCTAAACTGTTAATATAAATAATGAACTGTGTTATGGGCTGGCTGGTGTGGTAGGTAGCACTTCGTTGACTAACGATCGTTTTGTGCTCACACTCATAACTTGGAGTTAGTAATGTCGTTTGTTTGTGTTTGCGAGTCGTCCTGGTCGTCATTGTTAGTGTGGTTTGGTTGGCACTACCTTGACTCACGCTCACTGTTATCGACCCACTTCAAAAATTATATGAACACAGCTTGAATGAAAATAAAGTTCGCGACAGACGACATTTATATGATTGTGAGACGGTATTTTATTAGTTTTGTCTTGTTTTTAAATTACTGTAGAAGTTCTTAATAAATATTGATTTAATCTACATATATTTTGTGTAAGACAAATTTTGTCATTCCTCACGATTCCATTCATTGCTTTTACAATTTTATAAAATATATGAGGACACCGCAAAACTGTAATATGAGACGAGGAAACAGAAGTATGGTGTCGGCTACCGTTCGCCCACGTACCCTGAATGTTGAATGTGTTACTGCCGTGGTAGGTACTACGACCTCTAAGTTATTGTCGCAGCACATACCCGCTCTGACTTATGACTTTTGTGCTCTTTGCCATTTTGTGTATTAACACTGTCTTGATCAAGTTGTCAGTAGTCAAAGTAACTTATTCCAACAGAGAATAGTATTTATACGTTTCTTGTATTTAAATGCGCTATAAATAGTAGAGCAATCTTCAATTTGTAATATCACGAAAAAGAAACATATATAGAAATACAATAATTATTAACAATTTGTAATCAAATAAATACCAACACAAAATGTTTACAAAATAAAGTAGTCAATTTAATGTCAAACAACTAACATATAAAACAATGTTTTACAGAACAACAACAAACAGCTACAATTTGTATTCAAATGGGAAGCAATATATAACAGTTTGTATCGTTAGTAAAAGCCTTCTCTCGATACATCAGTGAAGGTGTGATTGTGGCCAAGTCAAGCGCTCGTCCAGGCCTGTTTGAGACTATAAAATGTCCATATAAATGATTAAGTGTTAAGTTACGATGTTCGCAGGCGCGCGCGCAGCATGGCATCGTCTTCCATTGACTGGCCAACGTATAAATATTACCTTACCGCCGAAAATATCAAATCGACAGGAAGATGTTATCGGTACAAAATGTTATAAAATTGAATATTTTCATATATTAAGTAGAAGAGCTGCCTACCCCCGCAGCGACACTCTTCCGTTGGTAGGTCGTCGTCCAGTCTATCAAATCCAAATATTTTTATGTAACATTTTGAATAGAGATGTTATTTAATATCGCTGTTAACTTCTACACAAAATTTAAAAAATGTTCTGACTAGGTTTTTTTCTTAAAAGTTTATTGTATATTGTAAACATTCAACATATAAAATATATGTAGACCTACAACGGATATAACATGAATGGAAAAGATCGAAAGTTACTATCGATTGAATGAATAATCGAAATTGAATACAGAATATGGACAACGTAAGGGTTATATAACCCCGTATAATGAATAAATGAGTAAAACCCCATTATTATTATATGTAATGAACGAACGAGTACCTAAACTAAGTAGTAGTCAAATGGGGTCAACAACAGTACATACAGCATTGAACCATCAGGAATATCACACCACCGGAGCTATAGGTTAGACAAACTTCTGTCGGACTTGAATCTTCTAAAACCACAAGATTTTTATTCAAAATGAACTATGTGTAAGTTCAAGGATAAAACATATTTGATATGGTATTTGAGGTCTAATTCTACATCCCTTATAATAAATTCATTATCAAGCCACATACACTGCAGATACCTAATTTCATTGTCAGATTGAAATATATTATATCATACACCTAAGTGTAGATACATTGTGTAGTTTATACTAACCTAACTCATGTATTTCTATTGCATAATCAAGATTTAATAGAAACAAATTGTTTTAACATACCCTAACAGCTCACATACAGTTTAGGTACACAATAAATAAAGATAAAAAAGTAGGTATCGTGCACAGAGCACAGCGTGACTGTTGTGCTGATGCAGTAATCGCCAGGTCATCAAATTGAAACAACCTATAAAAAATATCACTTTAAATATATTCACTATTAAAAAGACATAAAGTACAGCACTAGGAGCACAATTCGCCTGTATAATCTGTGAGTTTCGCGTCCGATTCATCGAGTATTTATCGCCAAACGTTGATTATTGACAAACCGGTTACAATTCTATAGATAAAGTGGGCGAGAGAGACTTAAAATACTCATTAACTCACCAGGGGATGTATGTATTAGAATGCAAAATTGATTTTATCGCCTACGTATTTTTAGAGCACAACATATGCGAGAGATTCAAATTATCATAGCGAACCATAAAAAACCATCGTATAATTTAATGGTTCACTTAAAACATACTAATTGTGCCTCAATTCGTCTAGATTTGCATAAACTTTGCATTCTAACGTTACAAAAAAAAACAAAACTTGCCTAAAGAGTTAATTTTGCGTTACAAACTAAAATAGTGTATAGATATAGTTGTTTTAAAAAATGTGTCGACTGTCGCAACGAATATCAATTAATAGGCATTGGTGTGCGCGGAACTGCAAAAGTGTAAAATGCAGTGAGGCGGGGGGCACTGCGTAAATCACGTGCAGATACGCGTGAATTGGCAACGTGAAAATATGCCTTTCCGAGAACGTGATATCTACCCATGGATATCATAGTTTTATCACATTGAATATATTGGCTATTTCTATTTCAAAACGTTATACGAATACAATAAGAAGCGGTGTGTGATGGGTATAAGAATCTGGGTTTGAAGCTAGGACTTCAGATCCAAATTGGTTTGGAGCTCGTATGAGGATGATCAGACTCGTATGCGATTTTGCGAGAATTCCGCCCATTCTGGTGAAACGATAATGTACTTCTTTTTTTCAATTATTATGGTTTTGATTTGGCACCTTTTATCGATTTCGGCTGATCTTTTGATTGACTCTGCAAAAGTTGTATACTTCCTAGATGTATGAAAATATGAAATGACAAGTTGTCTGAATCATTGAATATCCCTAGGTCACTAAAATCTTTGCCGAAGCGTAGAATCATAAATTTACTGTATGGCAAAATGCAATGCGCATTTTTTATATATTATGTTGTTATTGTTATGGTATTTATGCATTGCCACTGAGATGACAGACAAGCATACGGCCCACCTGATGGAAAGTGGTCACCGTAGCCTACGGGCGTTGGCAACACCAGATGTGCAGTACTCCCGCTGCCGACCCTGTAAATACCTTCTAAGACCCCTTCTAAAGGACCCCATATAGTAGACGTTTCCCGTACGTCCAAGACAGGGAGTTGTTCGAAAATGAAAACTACTTATCTAGTCTTAACAGCTATGGTGTAATGATCTATGTTTTTTCCATTGGTTATGTTTTCGTTGAATCGTTTAATTCAGTAAAAAGAGAACGAAGTGGCAGCTTGTCTTCACAAAGTTGCCATAAATTATCTATCTTTTAAATATTTTGAACAACTGTATACTAATTGTCGCTCGCATTTCTCAACAGTTTTAATGGAACTTGGTACACCTACATGTTCATTGATTTTATGGGACGTTTTGGAAAAAACGTTTAAGAAGGCCAACAGGAAATTAAATTATATAATAAAATTTTGACAAAGTTACCAAACGCCCATATTACAGTCAAGTACATTATTTTTTAGATTAAAAAGAGAAAATAAAAGCCAAATAAATTATTCATTTTCATTTATTTGTCAATCGCACAGTACCTACTAAAGGTTGCAGAAAAAATCTTATCCGTTTAATTTCAGCTGGCGTGAAAAAGTAGGTAGGTACTTGTAGGTGTCAGGGCGGTATACAGGGTGCTTGGCGCACTATACAACACATGGCACGTGAAAATTATTGCCGTACGGATTTTTCGAGAGCATTAATGCAAATTTATCGAGCCGCGCAGCGCTAATTGCGAGCGACGCGCTCTCGCTGATTGTTTTCCCGTTCAATTTATGGCAACACCTATTGCCGATTTTAAGCTTTAATTGTAAACGATTCCTGTGTTTTATTGGATAGTCGATGTGTATTTATTCACATGTTCTCTGTGCGGTTTCGATTATTGATTATTTGTCGCTCTATGTTTATTGCCGATAAAATCTACTGTGATTGACTACTAAACTAACCTAAGTAAGTACTACGTTACTAAACCTTATAGGCATTCTACTACACTCCATTCTCTTATGTTCATTTAGCAAATAATCTATAACTACATGAACCTAATTAATATTCTACTAGAGTAAAGCTAAGTATAAAATGTATATTTACTGTTGCATAATAAAAATAATGTATGTGTAAAAGGTGTCCCACAATATTTATTATTTTACAGTACGTATACTGTACATACATACCTATATGCTAACATTAAAAAATACATAATACAATAGCCCTATAAAAGTGCACCTTTACTTTCCGTACACAATCAATTTATTGAAGACACTAATCCTAGTGTCTTCAATAAATTGATTGTACTGTAATTGATACACTGTACCATATTTAACAATAATTAGCGTAATCAGATTATAATGATAATAATAAATAAATTGAATAATAATACATGAAAATAGGTATATAGGAAATAGGTACTGTAATTTTTTTTTACTTTTTGCTTTATATGCTGTTTTATTTTACTTATTTTGTACTTAAGAATCCTCAACCGCGATGATCCAAAACCCTCGGACATAGTTTAGGTACTACATATTCCATTTCTTTCTTATTATGATAAACAGTACAGAGTGAAATCTAAATTAATTACAGTGCTCAAAGATTTGATTTGGAAAAGGTTTTCTTATTTTTTATTTTAAATGTTTTCCCCTGTGCTCCCAAAACTTATCTGGATTTGGGTATCAAGTATTTAATTTGGTTGGACTAGCGACTGCTAAAACATCTATCGTTTGGCTTTTAAATTTTCGACTTTATTAGGAGCGACTGCTGTTGGATTTTCCAACTCTGCGTGGTTGCCTCGTCCTATAGTCAGCAGGTTCATCACTGGCAGGTGACGTCACTTGGACCTCGATGACCTTAGTAAAGCCTCTTCCTTATACCTATTTGAAAACGATTTTATATCCTCAAAATGTAGCTGCATACTATAGCATAAAACTAAGATTACGGTGCTACGTAATTGAAGCACGTTGAGTGAGAAGTAGAAAAGTGTCATAAAATCCACAAAATTACCTCTCGGTGGAGGCAGGGATGTGTTAATAAATTAAGTGACGTCATATCCGAGCGAAGTTAGTGGCGATGGCCGGGGGCGTTTCCCACCTTTTTCGCTCAAGTTTTCCGCGCCGCCGGCACCGGAAGTTCGGCCATTATTATTTTACGCGGGCAACAAGCGGTGCGATAATATCCCGCGCTTCAACTGGCCCGCAGCTTTAGACTGCTTTAATGGTTGAACGTGTCTTCTTACTTTACCTTTAATAGGTATAATAACTTAAACAAAAACTGAGATTTATTAAAGTTCCGTCAGATTTGACCACTCGATATTTTTTGAAGTTATTTACTATATATTCATATGCTATTTCTTTTGATCCGTGAATAAATTAAATATAATAAATATTTGATTCATCAACTTTGTTCTTTTATACCACTAAGATGGCAGACAAAGTGGTCACTTTAGTCATAACGTCCACAACGCTTGCAACACCAGAGGTGACAGACTCGCTGACTTTGAAAAAAATCTAGTAAGTTTTTTTTTTATAACACTGAGGTGGCAGACAAGCGTACGGGGCCTACCTTATGGAAAGTGGTCACCGTAACCTATGGACGTTTGCAACACCAGAGGTGCAGCACTCGCGCTGCCGACCCTTATAAACCTTCTAAGATCCCTTTTGAAGAACCCTATACTGTAGACGTTCGGGAAAACCCAGGCAGGAAGTTCATTCCACAATCTAAGTGTACGCGGAATAAAGCCTCTATCGGACCTAACCGTGTGCGTGCGCTCCGGACGCAAAGTGTGAGGGTGAACACCCTGTCTCTGGCGAGCGGTGTGACGATAAAAGGTAGCCGTGGGCATCATATCAAACAAAGCCTCAGAGCACAGACCGTTGAAAAGGCGATAGAACACGCATAAGGAGGTAAAGTCTCTCCTGTCGCGAAGGGCCTCGACACCGCTCTCTAGTAAAGGATCGTTGACAAACCTCATAGCACGCCCTTCTACCGAGTCAAAAGGTCGAAGATGGTACTCCGGCGCACCAGCAACAAAGGTAAAGGACAGCAGTACTCCATGTGCGGCCGCACTTGCGACTTATAGAGCGTTTGCTCTGCAGTGAAGTACCCGCGCCTAGTTGAGCACTCCGAGCTTTTTGGACGCCAGCTTGGCATTGTCCTCTAAATGACTTCGGTATTGGACGTCACTAGAGATCTCAACACCAAGAATCCCAACACTATTGGAGATGGAAAATGCACAAACTTGAGTTTTGGTAGGGTTAAATTGGACAAGATTTTGTCTACCCCAATCGGAAACTCTAGCAAGAGTAGCCTCGATTTTAGACACAGGTTGTTCACGACTTTCTTCCACTGCAGACCGGGGGATATTGGAGCGACCCGTGTAATAAGTGTCACCCGTACTATCATCAGCATAGCAATGAATGCCGTCAATGGACAGCATGTCATTGATATGCAGCAAAAACAGAGTGGGTAGAACACTGAGCCCTGCGGGACCCCAGCATTGATGGTCATGTAGTCCTAACAGCAACCGTTAACGACGGCTTTGATAGTTCTACCGGCCAAAAAGCTGGATACCCATTCGCAAAGTCCCCCGGACAGTCCATAGGAGGGCCTCAATCAGATCAAAGGCCTTTGAGATATCAAGACTCACTGCTAGAGCCTCTTCCTTACTCTCAATAGCCGTCGCCCAGCGGTGTGTGAGGTACACAAGAAGATCACTAGTCGAGCGACCGTGATGGAAACCGTACTGCCGGTAAGCAAGTCGTGATCTTCCAGGTACCTCAGGAGCTGTGTATTGATTACTCGCTCCATCACCTTAGATAGAAGGGAGGTTACGGCTATCGGCCTATAGTTGGACGGATCGGTCCTGTCTTCCTTCTTAGGCACAGGATGCACATTCGCGGTCTTCCATGAAGCCGGGACTTGTCTCATGGAATATGAAAGTGTGAAAAGACGTGTAAGTACCGGACACAACTCAGGACCACACTGCTTGAGTACCACCGCGGGTATACCGTCTGGCCCACTCGACTTATGAACGTCGAGGGACTGAAGCTCTCGCCGGACCTCCCGCTGTGTGAATTTAATTTCCGGCATGGAAGTTCCACACAACGGGATGTCAGGCGGCAAAGCTCCCCCGTCGTCCATAGTCGAGTTAGAGGCAAAGAGAGAACCCAGAAGGTCGGATTTCTCCTTGGCACTCTGAGCCAAACTACTTTACTACTACTACTACTACTGGTTTAAGTAGAGGTGGTAAACCAGACCGACAAAAGTTTCCCTCGGCAGCTTTGGCAAACGACCAGAATTCACGACTCCCAGAAGGGAAGCCTGCTAGTCGTTTACCAAATCTGCCGATGAAATCGAATTTAGCCCTGGCAATTGCTCTTTTGCTGGCGTTTTTAGTTTGCGTTTCACTTCAGAGATGTTAATTTAATATCATTATTAGCGCGAGCCGTAGTCCAAGCTTTGTAGGCAGAGTCCTTTAGCAGTCTAGCTTCTCTGCAAAGCCGACTAAACCACGGTCGCTTCTTGGCCCCTGCGGGAATCCAGCGGTGAGGAATATAATACTCCATGCCCGCCAAGATGCTCTTACCTTCCAAGAATGCCTCAGCCAACTCAGCCCTCAGCAACTGCTGCAGCGCAGGAGTCCACATCGTCTGAAGTGAAGCAAAGCCGCCTCCACGGGTAAGAAGCAAAGAACCCCGGTCTGCTGACTTATAGTGCCACACATGCCGCCACTTTTTGGGCCGGGGCGGTTCAGGCCTCGCGAGAGGCACTCGCGCCCGAACGAGGCAGTGGTCTGATGTTCCAACCGGCGCATCCACTGAGATGATGTATCCGTCCGGACGCGTAGTCCCTTTCTGGTATCTTCGTGTGAGATTTTACCAGTTGGGAGAACCCATAGGTCAGAGCACACTCGTGAGCAGCTCTCCCCGCAAAGTCAGTGCGCAGAGAACCCAACCAATCAACATGGTGACCGTTGAAGTCCCACAGCAACACAATCTCCGCGGAGGGATACTGCTCAATTACTTTGTCGGTCATTTGTTACAGGTGGTCAAAGAGGCGAACTTTGTCCGCGTCACCGCTGTGGGACCTGTAAATACACGCGTAGATCCGGGTGTGGCCCCCGTGATCCACGCGCACCCATAGTGTAGAGAGGTCCCTGTCTTCGAGGCTCTTAAGACGGCGACAGCAGATATCATCCCGGACGTACATACCCCGGCATTTCGCCTGAAGTTGTACTTCAGCTTGTAGCCAGGGTACATCAAGTAAGATGTATCGGCCGGGCATGATATCTTCCTCTCCGTCAAGAAAAATAAGGTCAGCTGCGCAGTGCAAGGTGGTGGTGGACTGCGTTGATGTTGGTGTGCATATCTCTGATATTACAAAAGTCCACATGTAGTGTGGACGATGATGCCGCTGTGGTAACCATTTTATTATTTTCTTTTGCGAGCCATGTTTTTAATAAAGGGGGGTTAAGAAGGGGAATGTGAAGGGGTGCCTGTGCACCTGTGACGCAGGAGACTAAGCGAGGCTCAACTCTCCAACGGCAGGCTAAGGTAATGCGGCTGGCTGTCACGGCGGGCGGAAGGGCCCCCGGTCCCCCCGGTGTCAGTGGCAGGCAGTGGTCGGGTCCACTCCGGTGTCCTCCCCCGGCACGACCACAGCATCAGGGATTTTACACAGACTGCTGGTTCAGCCTGCTGGGGCGGAGATTAAAAATCTATACCATTAGAATATAACCAAATACTATATTTAGAGATGTTCGAGAATACGACGTTTTTCCTCAGAAAAAAAAGGTTTTAGATAATTTTTTAAACCAAATGGTATGCAAACGTTTTTAAGTGAATATAAAAACTCTATTTAAATGGAACTTGAGGTAAAGGTGACAGGGTTCAAGTCCCGTCTATACGCATTTGTTTGTTTCTCTATAAAATATTTATTTTATTTCTCACATTTCAAACCATTGTATAAGCAGTAGAACACGCATGGAGGTGATTCAGAATTTCAGCCATAATTTGTTCAATGCGTGAAGACATTCTAAAGGTTCATTAATCATTTCAGCTTAAGTATAAGAAAAAAACTTTTTAACGATACAGCTGGACTATCAATTGAAAAGTTGTGTGTTTTGCTAAGTAGCATACATTTCTTTCGCTTCGCTCGTAGTTTAATTCTAGAATGATGCGCTTAGTTAGATTTTAGTAGTAGTAAGTACTGGCCAGATATCTCTAGTAGTACTGGCCAAACTCTGGATTTGATGCCCGTCGTTCGCTTTTACCTGGCTGCTGAAAGCAGCTATCGTTTGGCCTCAGTTTTGTTGGGACTGAACTTCCCAACTCCATAAGGTCGCCTGCGTCGTTGCTTCGTCCTTTAGTCAGCAGAAGAGGTCTAGAGGTAAGGTCGTTTAGGGCCTCGAAGATCTTGGTAGCTCCTTAAACCAAATAGATAACATATTGCTACAAGGAAAAAAATACGGGTTGCACTCCGGGAGTGCCGACAGAAGTGAAAACTAAATATATTAAAAATTTATTTATTTATTTTATGTATCTAGAGACGTTCGCGGTCTGCTATGTATATGCATAGATGCACACACTATAGCTGCGTCTCGTAACGGTGTCGCGACTCTAGAGATTTTAGCTCATCTAAAAATATACGTACCGCGCTAAAAGCAGTTTTCACTTCAAAAACTCAGAGATCTTACATTTCTATATATTTTCTAAACATGTGCATATTAAAAATACATCCTAAAATAAGTAAGTTGTTCTCAATTCGGCACACGTCACAGAGATCAGTGGCGTGTGTTTTGCGTAATCCCGGAATAAAGCTTAGTTAGGAGTAAGCCGGGGTCGGGTTGGGGCGACTCACTTTGTACGATAAATCAATCCGGGTCCGTCTCAGGCGACGCGGCAAAAATAAGAGGTCGCTCGGGTTTTGCCACTAAACCAAACGACACACAAATCTGCCTCGCTACACTTTACAGGCGGTTTTCTACCTTGCATGTGCAATTTAAAAGAATATTGACATTGCTTGTTTTTAGGGTTCCCTAGTAAATAACGAACCCTTAAAATCATTACCATGTTCATTCATCAATCTTTCTATCCGCAATCTAGCATAGAGTCGAGGTATCAAGGTAGCCAGTGTAATTACTGGGCATGGAAGGCATATCATCTCATCAGGATGGCAACGCATTTGCAGTGTTAACCTTAATATTGCAAGTGTCTTTAGGCGACGGTAACCACTTAACACCAGGTGGGCCGTAAACCTGTTTGCCATGTCGTAGTATAAAAAAAAATGAATCCCTTAGTACTAGTAACTGTAATTTAATCTAAAAAAGTAATGCTAATTTAAAAAAAATCTTACAGTGGATTGTATTTTTTCTTCTCGTCTACTGCATGAAGTGAGGTAGATAGCGTGTAATATAGCTCCAATACAAATATTTTTGGTTTGCCAAACTGATTTAGAATATGAAAAGATCTAAATTTTGTCGGAATCCATTGTATCTTCTGCCTTAATTAACATAGATACAACCTAAAAGGTATCCAAAATTTAATACCAGGATCAACGTTAGAAATAACTCATCCATCACTTCACTTCGAAAATTGTGCGGCGTTACCTTGGCCGACCGAATACGTAACGAAGTGATACGCAATATGGCAGGTTTGAATGAAAGTGTCAGCGTTAAGCTGGAAAAGGGCGTGCTCCGTTGGTTTGGACACGTCCAACGAATGAGTGAGGAACGATTGACGAAGAATATATATTGTTCAAAAGTAGAGGGTAGAAGGAGTCAGGGTAGGCCTTACATATGAAGACCACGTGAGCAGATTGCTCAAAAACGGAAAGGTCAAAAGTACTCGGATACCCAGACGTGCGTGTATGAAGCGATTGATGAATCTCGAAGAAGCGAAAGAAGTATGCATGGATCGCGAAGCCTGGCGATCTGTCCTCTCTGACTACCCCGTCAGGGATACAGCGTGAAGATAGTTAGTTAGTTAACGTTAGAAATAAAAGACAAGATTTAAAATTGTAATGACTAAGTACCTAACGTATTTCTCTTTTAATTTTATAAAATTATATGAAGTAATGTTGGTACTATAGCTATTGCATAAATGTTTTTGTCTTCAAATTCTTCAGTCTAGCCCACAGCTCTACAAAGGTACAAATATGTCAGGGTTCTTACCACAGCGAAAAATAAATTGTTTTGAAAACAGTGTGGCAACACTTGATGTAAAACGGTGTCATGATACAGCGACTGGTAAACACATCATTATTCAAATCGTCCTCTAAAAATATCAGTCGATCAAAAGAGCAGTTATTTTTGCCAGTCATTACGCTTTCACAAGGCTTACGCAAACATTATTTAAACGTTATTACCGGCCAAATGCCACTTTCTCGTGACTGCGAACACGACAACATCGAAATAATAGAATAAAAGAGTTGACAGTCCATTGTCTGGTAAATTATTCACGAAATCTATTCGTCGCTCCAGATCTTGGTAGAGATTGTACCGATATGGTGAATTACATGTGTTTCCATATTTCATGGCAGCAAAGTCGAATGATGACAGTCGTGACAGCCCTATATCGACTTTTTGTTCCACTTACACGTGGTTAATGATAGCGCTCTATATTTTACAAATAAACTACCCATTTAAAAAAATATATTTATCTCGGATCGTTTTCGGTTGCAACAGATTTGATAAGTTTTGGAATTTGTAAGGTTTATTTACATTATGTAGCTTTAATGTACGACTTTACATACTTTGTTTGTTTATCAATCACGCCTTATCCCCGAAAGGGTGGCAGAGGCATATTATGCGCTCACTTTTCAATGTGTGTATTTCTATCCCACATAATAGGTGATGAGCCTGAGTGGTGATGAGATGAGATGATAAAATAGACAGAAGCAGGTTGTGCCTACCTGCTGTTAAAGTTTTTCGAGCCGCCCATAACGACTGCTACAATAAGCTTAACGACTGCCATGTCTGTCATGTACTGCTAAATGTATAAATATCACAAAGGAAAATTGATCGTTTACAGAACACTGAGTAAGCAAGGCCACGAGCGCTTCTAGATACTTATTTAAACTTATGTTACATTTAAATTAAAATATAAAGAGCAAAAACCGCTCAAGCGAGCGTCGAAGTCGGGTTCAGTACAAACTGCTTAGTAAATGTTAGTTTATTTATCTACAAAACATCTATTCACACCACTTCCACCTTCACGTAGAGAAGAGAATATTCTTTACAGTAGTCCTATCATAATTGATGCAGAAGGTGTACGCGATATGATTACTTAATTTGAGCTATCCAAATATAGGTCCAACATAAACTAGACAAGTCCTATACAAGAATCTAAAAATAATATCGAAAATATTAAGAATGTGTTACATCGATGTTGTCTTGTACTAAGACGTCAACCATTTTCAATGCTTTTTTTCAATTATTTTTATTCTTAAAAAAATGTGAAAAAAATAAGAGCTTTAAAAATTCTTTAACCCAGAAACAAAATGGGTTTGATCGTAATTATTTCTTCATTTTTTTTTAAGTATCTATTGCGTTATATAAAAATAAAGTTTTTCTGTTAAAGTTCTGTAAAAAGACTCAATGATGCCCACAATATTATACGAATAACACGACAGTAATTGAATGTTTAAAAATCTTTAATATATTCAACATAGCCAACAAATGTATCAATCAATCAATACTTTGTAGAGTAATTGACGGCCGGGAGGCTTTATTCACAAAATAATTACATCTATAAGGATCTACATAGTCGCAAATAAATATCAATCACATAGATGCTTATTAAATATTCAATATATACTGCAATTTGTGTTTATTAAGAAAGAATATCGAATTTAAATGTAGCCTGAAGGAAGAGACAATTAAAAATTAATCTTTCGCGGCCAATGGTAGTCGGATAATACGGCAGCACGTATCCGGAGCTCAATGCTGGCGAGTTGAACCCCGTCATTACAGTACCAACGATTCAATTCGACACATCTTCAGGGTTTCACCTCGCCCAATAATTACCCAGTACTATCATTAAGCCGCGTGCACAACAAAACTTAATAACCTCGCAATTAGACGGTGGCTGTCATTAGATTGTAATAGAGTTTCATACAACAATTTGTGAGTAAAATCGTCAAGCGTGTCACATTACCAGAGTCCATTAGGGCGTTTACACAACACGGAATTGAAATGAGCAGTCCACAGATTATCGTGATAGACAAGCAGCTTTGTCTCATAATAACGCTATACGGCATGCTCTATCGCTACCTTACTTAAAATTATTTAAAAAACTATTTGTGAGGTGCAATGGGCTTTACCAAGATTTCTAGAACTCTTAACTTACGAGGAACCCTCCACGGGCAACATTTTGCTGTGTAAGTCGGAAATCTCGGATTCGAAGATAATAAAATCAAATGGCGTTCCTTCATGTCTACTTAATTGCTAGAAATGTTAAGATGTCTCCTGTAAACTTAGATCTAGCGTCTAAATCTAACATTTATAATGTTATGTATCTCTTCCTCTCTCAAATAAAAATAGATAGTATAGGTTTGACCACCAACTTGGTTCTTATTTTGATGGGTCGGTAGTCAACCATATGTAAACTTTAGCCCGCGTACCAAATTACATTCCTAGTTTATACAATTTTAAAATTCAGACATTACTACCAATATTATGTACTCTATGATCACAACTATACTACGCTAGTTTTCCTAGGTGAAAATCTACGATTCGCAGGCTAGCCAGATAAATTAAATGTTAATTTCCACGCGAGATGTGCTATTACACCATTGTGTTTTCAACTACATAGATTTCATATGACATGAAGGTTGAAGAAGACTTTATCCATCCTTACTATTGACTCTCCGAAACCAACCTACTTATTTATTAGTGTTGAAATGCGAAAACTGTAAAAAAGGTTTCATGATATGCATATTGTAATCATTAGTAAATATTGTAATCAGTCTGAAATAAAAAAAAGATACGAGGTTCTCAGTTTCAGTGCCATGGAAAATACACCAAACTCTTGTAAAATATAGAGAAAGTTCTAGATCTCATTGAAATATAACTTAAGCAATGGAGAATAAAGTGGTGAGATATTTCTCCAACACAAAAGGAGAATGCTGGATTAAGTGTATACCTTCGACGTGATAACTTATATAATACGATGCAAGATACTTATCCGATTCCTCTTGGCTAAATATTACTAGGTGACTTTGTCCCACCACATTAAAAGTTTCAAAATTTTCAGATGTGATCACAATTACCTTCAAAAGCAGTCTGCCCGAGTGTTGCAATCAACCTATCACGCGAACATTATCGTTATTTTGTATGATAGTCTGGGAATAATACAAACTATGTGTACAGCTTCGTTTTTTGCTCAGTTAGTTGCTAAATATAAGTCTAAATTACAGTAACTTGGCAGTGATTAAGCCATCTGTTGCGAAATATAGTAAGTAGTTATGAAATCATTAATATGTACTTCCGTATCTACACCTGTTTGGGAGAAATCTTCTAAGGCCTGTATTACCAGCGAGTTCGGTGTTCCCACGGGAACCGAAACAATGTCAGTAAACCTAGGCACAGAAAAAACATCAAATATGGATACCTGAAATTTGGGGAATGTAAACTTAGTCTTTGGATAAGCAATAAAAGCGGAATTCCTGATAATTCCATGGAAACGGGAATAGACGGATGAAACCACACACAGTCTAAACTATCAAACATAGGTACATACCTGAAATTTGGTGTAAGTATTTATTAGGTATTACACATAACTTGAATCAGCACTAAGAAAGGAATACCCGGTATTTCCACGGGAACTTGAACTACGTGTGTAAAACCATACACAACGTAAAATTTTGTGAAAGTATTATTTACGTACCTACGTTAGATGAGCACCAAGAAAGAATTCCTGATATTCCCACGGGAATAATAATATTAAAAATGTGAAAGTTTGTAAAGATTTTTATATTATTTGGACGTATATGTTATTTAATCACATTTTGATGAACATCGGCATATAGGTAGAACATTTCCGAAAGTTGATGCCGGCGGCTCCGCTCACGTTAAGTCGTTAATATACAAAAAGGTTTTCGCGGGGAAAAGATGTTTTCCCGGGATATAAAGTAGGTACCCTATGTATTAATTTAGGAAATGTCCCGCACAGGATATTCGTTTTGCCAGTTTTGCCCGTGTCAGTTGTAAGTAACTCATCAACAAGTATTCCGAATTCAGTCAGACTTTTGTTGTTAAAAAGCGAATAGTTCAGAAGTTGTTTCATATGAATAGCCTACGCGCCACCTTCTTCAACTAATGGCTCTTTTTTTGTCTGTTTCTCTATCTGGCGCTAACGAAGTTGCGCGTGTCAGCTAGTAATGAAATAAAATTAACATTCCATATTTTAAAAACGGACTATAAAGTAATTCTACTTTTTCACTTCTGAACTGTGATCCAAATTACACTTTCATCGTAGTTAGTTTAGTTTTGCGAGTGTTTCGTTGATAAAATTCCACCCTGTCGGCTCCTCTACTGAATACAGAATATCGGTCTTCGGGTGGAATCATGTGGTTTGATAGCTATTGCATTTACACATGTTTTCCTCATCTAATAATCACGATCGTCGAGAACCGTTATTTTTTAGCTTTGGCAGTTATACACCATATTTATATACTACTCGGGACTTCACGTGATACAATTTTGTACATTCACCGAAGTTATACACCATCTATTACGTGGGATAAAAATGCACACGGTAAAAATTTGTGCCCTGCCACCACTTCGGGGACAAAGGCGTGACTGATAAAGACAGTTATAGTAAAGTCTCTGAGCGTAACCTTAGCTTGTCATTAGGTGATATATCTTTTAAAAACCACAAGCTGTGAACCAGCTCAGTAGTGAAGCTACTGAGCTGGTTGACAGCTTTTCCTTTTGCGATTCTTTTTTTTATGCCAAGTTGAAGGACTGGTAAAATTTCAACAGCAGATGGCTAAAATCTGCACTGTCCGTCACACCAGATACTATGGGGAACTAAATATATCAGAGCGCGTAGTGTGAATTATTGCGAGTATCTAAACTGACTCACGCTTAACTGTGAATTTGTATGGAATCGAGACGGATTTAAGAGCTTGATACTAGTTGCCGCTGTCTCGTTTCCGTGTTTTATACATATGCGTTAACGTGCACATCGTGAGCTTTGCTAAAAATGCATACTAATATGCGTTTTTAGCAAAGCTACCTAAGTACTCTGGGAAATATGAGAGCATAGTATGTATTTCACTTACTTTACGGTGAAATATGGGCTTATAGTCTGCTTCTGCCTACCCCTTCAGGAATAAAGGCGTGACAATAGGTATGTAGTATGTATTTCACAAAACGAAGAAGTATGGAATGATAAATCAAATTCCTCATTTGATTTATAATTCCATACTTCTTCGTTTGTATTTGAATTACAATTAACAAGATAGAGAAACCGTTCTGCTCATATTAAGCGTGACATGTCAAAAACATTTGCATCAATGATCAAACATACTACATTTGATAAGCGGCCTGCAGATGAGATGAGTCTTGGTTTTGGGTGACAATGTCTGAATCATTTTTTATTTTAGCTACTTGATTATTGTATTTTAATATATTGTTTTAATGCTTACGGAGAAATGTGGGCGTATGCCTTTGCCACCGCTTCGCTTCGGGGATAAAGACGTGCATGATAAGTATTTTAATATCTACTATAATAACGAAAGTTTGAAAAAAAAGTAATAAAAATTCATCTATTCATAGATGACTGCTTAATACATTTTCTAGCAAAAATTACCGAATGGATTTTACTGAAAATGTACAGGTATATCAGAATAAAACATTGGTTTCTTTTTATTCATGTAATCATGACTATTAATCGCCAACCCTATAAAGTTGATTACCAAAATCATCAAATACATTTCACAAAAATAAATAAAAAGTACCTACATCCTGTATTCTAAATACGTCATACATGTGTCGAATATCCAATGAATATCAGACCGATTTCCTCAGGTAGCACGATAATATCCTCACGTTGGGCATTAGGATCATACAGCGATAAGATTTTATCGGTTCAACGTTAAATAACACGTTTCCTGCAATCGTTGTGGTAATTTTGATAATATAATTACGATATTCGTATGTCGGCTTTTCAACCCTGTAATGATACCGGACAATATGTTTATATAAGTACTACATCACACCAATCTGTTATTATTTTTGAAAGACTATGTGTACATAGATAGTGTAATTTAGTAAATTTTTGGTATTTTTGATCGTTTGATATACCTTTTCAGGGTCATAATAAATTTATTGTGGCGTTTTTGATATTTTGTGTACCTAAGTAAATTGAATGCATGAAAGTAAATTGAATGCTGTAGAGATGCGATACGATTGAAAATTGTGCTGCGTAACTTTGGCCGACCGAATACGTAACGTAGTGGTACGCATTATGGCAGGTTCGAATGAAAGTGTCAGCGTTAAGCTGGAAAAGGGCGTGCTCCGTTGGTTTGGACACGTCCAACGAATGAGTGAGGAGCGATTGACGAAGAATATATATTGTGTGAAAGTAGAGGGTAGAAGGAGTCAGGGTAGGCCGAGACTTAAATATGAAGACCACGTGAGCAGATTGCTCAAAAACGGAAAAGTCAAAAGTACTCGGATACCCAGACGTGCGTTTTTGAAGCGATTGATGAATCTTGAAGAAATGAAAGAAGTATGCATGAATGGCGAAGCCTGGCGACCTGTCCTATCGGACTACCCCGTCAGGGATACAGCGTGAAGATAGTTTAGTAGTTTAGTTTAAATAAGTATTTAGGTAGATTGTGTATACTTGCAACAAAGGTTATTTAGTACAATGATATATGAAATTTAAATTCAACAGACCTAATACACATAGTTGGTAATGTAATGAGGTACACATACGTTTTTCATTTCTTTTTTCCTTGCTTTATAACAAATTGACTGTGGTTGAAATAATGTTCAATTTTATTTTATTTAAGGATGTCAGCCTAAGACGTATCTTTTTTTAATTGGGACTAATCCCACCCGCATTCCCATTACTGTGACTCCTGTAACCCAGGATCTACAGCAATGACCAAAACACCAGAAAAGTTACACCGAGCTCGATCTTGGTGAAGTCCCAGGAGTAGTTAGCATGTCTTGGAACCCGAAACGAAATTAATCAAAAGATAATGTGAGGAAGTAGGAAAAGAACGTAATGCCTCTTCCCTCCATTGAAAAGCATGAGACCTGGAAAGCAACTAAGTGTAAATCCTATAGAAATAGGGAAGCACCACGTTAATAGTAGATTTAGTATGGGTATAGCAGAAACGTTTAAAAGCACGATAATTAACCCTCGATGCCAATTGATTCGCATAGTAAACTACTCCTGATGTTACTTGTAAACAATTTAGCATACCTATTATATCGCTCGTTTAGCCAAATGCTACACTCCCAAAGTATATGATATGGCGGTCTGATCATATTTGTCCTCAGTAGTTGAGCACTGACAGCGTTCTTTGAGTCACCGTTGTGACTCCACCAGATTAAACGAATATAATTTGCTCCTAAAGTTACCATGTCCCGTAAGAAATTGAGCAACACAGTGATCAACCTCCAGTCAGGATATTCTTAGGCGTTCACGAACGTCTGGTAAAAACTGGTAGAGGTTTTTTTGGAAGTGTCCCAACGCAGCTGCCATTCGTCTAAAAGATCTTCACGTACATTATTACAATACAGTTTGGCAATTCTATGGTGATCTCTTGCTAACAAATACCTATTATCCATGCCATCTTTAGCCGAATAGTATAAAGCCGCGCGTCTCTGAATTTCGAAGTCAACCGGGAGGATACCTGCCATCACCGGCAGAGCCTCCGTGCTAACCGTCCTGTAGGCCTTGCATAAAAATATCAAGGCAAGGCGTTGACATTGCAGTAACTTTAACCGTGCAGCTCCAATAGTAGCCTTATCGGCCCATACCGGCGCCCCATAACACATATAGCCTAGATAAGTGGCCCCGTAAACGACTTTCAGTGTTTTGAACGTAAGTCCCCATGTAGCAGTAGATATTCTCGACAACTCGTACAAGCTATTTTTAGCCTTTTCACCTAAAACGTATCTATATAGGTAGAAAATTCTCGGTACCTTGGCAGTGAAAACTATCTCCCCCGGCAAGATAGAAGAATAGTGTTCGAATTCCGCACTAGCCTGTAATTTTTTCCGCATAAATATATGAATTATACTGCTCTTTGATGATAGCATTTGACACACAAATTATCGTAAACGGAACTAACTTATAGGATAGCTTTAATCTTTACGACTAGTGGATAACAATAACTAACTAACTATCTTCACGCTATATCCTTGACGGGGTAGTTAGAGAGGACAGATCGCCAGGCTTCGCGATCCATGCATACATCTTTCGCTTGTCTCTTGTCTCTGCGTATCCGAGTACTTTTGACTTTTCGACGTGTTCTAACCAAAACAGAACTAACTTATAGGATAGCTTTATGCATTACGACTAGTTTTGTATAACACTGGTCAGAGTTCAGCAAAATTGAAAAGCAAGCGAAGCTGTAGTATATCTCTAGTATAATGTAATTTTAACGCAAATTAATAATAGAAATTAATTTCAGTACCATTTGCACCATTCAAATGTTATGTTTTTTTATCAAAGTGATTTACTTAATGGCTCAAATTAAGGCTCCCTAAATTAATTTCCTACTTCCATTCATCTTACATGTAATTAATTAGTCTCTGAAATATTTTACACCTGCCTCAAAATTAATTTACTAATCCACAATTTCACTTAGCTCTAAACGTAAATATGGATATATGAATCTTTTTTAACGCCTCTACGCTTTCATTTTACCATGCCGAGTACCTTGAAGACGTCAAATAATAATGTAGACGACAGAGCAAGGAATGTTAGTCGTCACCTCTCGCTCACGCCTAATAGAGAAAGTCATAATATCACGTGCCACGTTTACGTCAAACTGTACGCGAAAATCGCATATGCGACCTGTCTGTTACCTACCATTCGTCTGTAATAATTTGTGTAATCGAATGAAAAAAGGTGACGCCCTCTGACACGCTTGGTTCTAGAAAATATATAGAACTAGTTGACGCCCGCGGGATATAAAGTAGCCTATGTGTTATTCTGATGTACACAGCTATATTATTGTAACGTTTCATCAAAATCTATTCAGTAGGTTTTGCGTGAAAGAGTAGCAAACATCCATACTTATAAACTTTTGCGTTTATTATATTTGTAGGATCAGGCGTCTCTAATAGAGTGCGGGAGTCACATTGATTCCTTGCTCTGTGGTACGTCATCACTACGATTCTGAACCAAATACAAACGGCAGATTATTGTTCAGCATATTATAAATACTTGTTACCATACCTTCCACCATATTTTATTCAAGACAATAACTGGTAGACTGACCTCGCCCAGTTGTTGTTGTGGTTCCATCTGCTTGCAATGTAGCAAATCACCTATTGAAACCCTTGTATTTTCCTATTGTTTGCTCCATACAAACTTTGCAACACCTTTTAACCCCTTTGGAGGTTTAATTTTTAAAAATCTTTTCTTACTGCACACTTATGTTATTTAAGGAATAATTATAATAGAGACATAGCGGCGTAGTATATATTCTAATCTATGCATAGCAGTTCCAACTCTATAAGATATATAGATCTTTCTCAATACTCGAGAAACGCTTAAAGCTAGTTTTCGCCTTATAATACTACCTTCAAGTGTTTTTTGAGTAAGTTATAAGTTAAGTATATCGTAAGTTTATAAGTTAAGATAATCAAATTATTGTGGTACAAAAAAGTTCATCCATCAAAGGGATAATACGATTATGTTACACAGGTAGGTGTCCGAACATATTAATACGAAATTACGAAGAAAACAAATGTCGCTACATTACGAAGGTGCTACGCTGCAATCTGCAGTGGGTCGTACTAATGATGGGGTGGGTTTATTGTTTTAGATCACTACCGACCTCTAATTCACTGTATCGCCTGTAATTAAGCACATGCCGAACAACAAAAGCTACAAATTCACCCTTTTGGGATAATCACGTTTATATTAACAACAAAAAAACCAAAATAACCGGCTGACGGGTTATAATTTATATGTTAAGTTGAGTATTAATGTGTTAAGATAAAAATATGTTTTACGAATAATTTGAGCGAACTAGGAGTAAATTAAAGGTAGTAACTCGAGCAATGAAAATGGAAAAGGAGAAAAACTGATCGAGATGAAAAGTTCTGATATTCAACACTTTCAGTAAAGGGTTTTCGGAATATGATTTAGCTGTTTTTTTTTCAATTCAGAGACCCTGTTTCTGGTATTTTTTGGATATTTTAATTTGCCTGGTATTTACAGTATAAAGTATAGCTGGAGTGAAGTTGATGGATAAAGAACGGAACAGCGCGATAAGGGAACATAGCGGTATTACAGAAGAATTAGTGACTAAGATAAAAAAGGTATGCTGAGATGGTTTGGACACGTGGAGAGGATGGATGAAAATAGACTGACGAAGCAGATTTATGTGGCGAGAGTGAATGGGCAAACTGGTAGAGGTCGACCTCGGCGTATGTACCTCAATCAAATCGAAGACCTTTTGGAAAAAGGCCAGGTCAATAGTACCCTTAACCGGCGAGAGTGTATGAAAACACTCATGAAAGTAGTAGAAGCCAAAGTGGTATGTCACGATAGTAGCAAGTGGAAAACTATAGTCTCTGCCTACCCCGATGGCAAACAGACGTCATAATGTGTATGTATATGTATTTACATCTGACAGTGAACGATATTTGACAGTGCTAAAAGTTGGTGAAAAGTTCTAACTGTACTTACTAAAGATACAAATTTTGAACTTCTGGAAATCCCCTCGAATATCAACTGCGCTGTTTTATATTCTAGTGAAAGTCACTCTTTTAAAAGAGTTGTTAGTATTAATACATTTTTAAAGCAATTATTTTACTAAATTTCTCTTTTTTTTTTAATAAAGTGGAAAAAGACAATTCGGTCGAGACAGGGATTAAACCTGTGACCTTTGCCTAACCAGGGCAATGTTCTAGGTGGCTAGAACATTGCCCTGTTTTAGGCAATGAACAGGAAGCAGGAACAGGACTTGAACTAACGTCTTGTAACTAAATTACTCTTTAAAATGACGGTTAAAATATGGTGGAGAAATTTAACTTGGTTCGATACGGTTCGGGTAGTTCAGGTGGCTAGAACATTGCCATGGTTAGGCAAAGGTCACAGGTTCAATCCCTGTCTCGAATCGAATTGTCTATTTCCACTTTATTAAAAAAAAGAGTTGTTAGTATGTTAGGTAAGTTTGAAAATTTTATTGAATTTATTGTACATATAGGTATAATTATGGAGACAGGAATTTGTAATACTGCTGTGCAAATGTTGTACGGTTACGGTTACGATATTGCATATCACTTCGTGACGTATTCGGCCAGCCAAGGTGATGCGACTACTTCGAAAATTGTGCGGCGTACGCATAATTTTCGAAGTGATCGCATTTTTACAGTATTCAATTTACAATCATGCGTCTTCTGTTATACCCAGGTACTAGCACTGCGTTATGAATATTTATCACTTTTAGAGACCAGAATCTATCATAAATAAATATTTAAAAAATATAGAACTCTTTTTAAAATTCCCTTTTTCACCCCTCCTTCAATTGCGTAAAAGTTTAAGATAAAAGTTGTAACGGCCATCCAATTAGTTTAAGAATCCGCACAGAAGCGCTTCGTCGACCCTAAATTTTTTCCAATTAAATGCAAAACTTGGCCAGCACCGGCGGCTATATAAAATTTAAAGTCCATACAATTCGCGCAACACAAATTTTTATTAGCTTCACCCAGTAAGTAAACAAAAAGAACAAATTAGCCGACCTCAGTACAAGACGTTTGCGTCGTCCGCGTGCTATATCCCACTCGGGACACAAGGGTGTAAAAAGTAAAACAATAAGGATTCTGTGCGGCTGCAAGGGGATATTTATTGTTAATGAAAATGGCGGGATTTGAACTAACGTCTTGTAACTAAATACCCTCTCACGGTTAAAGCGGGCACTAATTTGGCTTTTATAGCGCGTCCTTAATTTGATTTGGCGGCATCGCGGCCTCTCCACTATTGCCAGTAGGAGCAATTAATTTGGTCGGATTATATTTTTTTCTCGGGGCGGCCTCTACGCGTCGCGGTTCTCTCCCTGTATAGAGCTTGCTTACGCGCCCACAACACGATCGACCAGAGAAGGAAAAAAATAAAATAAAACTTAAGCTCCGTTTAATTTGAAGGGTGGTTCTGGGCTATTAAAGTAACACGCTTATGTATTGCAAATTATATTGAAATTTGTCTTCCATTACTGAGCGTCTTCCTCACACAAATGTTGCCCGCATTACGAGCGGGAGATTTTTATTCTACGCTACGCCCACCCTTGTCTCCCGTTTTTTTACGTCGGAAGTTTTGTGGTGCTTTATTCTCGCTAATTAAAACTCTTCCGCGCTGTTTCCTCTGAGAAACGAGATCCGATCAATTAATTTTTGGACGGTGGCGTGTAAGCTGTCTCTAAATTTACTGGGCTCGATAAAAAAAAAACAATTTCCCCGCAAAAAAGGGTATCAAAAAGTAATTGATCAAACAAAGGTTTATATTTAACAAACTTTTTCAATTTACTTGATTTTGCGAGGTTGTTATACAATTTTATAGGCATCAGGAAAATTACGTTCGTAATCAAGCTTTAGATAGTCATCTAATAGAAATCATTGTTTCTAGAAAATTCTATGCAATCAGCTTCGTTGGACGATGGTGCACGGCTACCGCGGTGTAAGCGAAAGCATAGAAATGGAATCACGCGCGCTATTGTCTCAGAGGACAGATTGTTCCATCTAATATAATAATTTGTACGTTCACAATGACTCCTACTATTGAAAGAGCTGCCTACTTACCCAGTCGTTATGCATTGCGTCATGAAGGTTGGTTTTTAGCAATGGTACACAAACATTTTTGCCTCTCTATAGAGAAAATAGAGAAAAGGATAAATGATCACCCAGCAACCAATGGTGCCTACAGTATGTCCAAAACTACCTAGGTACTCTCATTCGCAAAGAGTATCTAGAACTGATAATGTGTAATCTTATTCACAAACTACTTTTATAAATAGTTTAAATATAACATTTCATCATGTTATATTTATATTATTGTTGATTTGACATACTTGACTCGCAGGTGATGGGCATAGAATAAACACTAACGTAGTATTACAATATTTTATTTTCTAATTTATTATAGGTACTACGAAGGCAAAGTGGTCAATGTGGTCTGTGGACGTTTGAAACACTAGAGGTGCTTAGCACGGCTAAGGGTTCTCCAGTAAGAATCGAAGAACCTAATGCTGGAAGTCTTTGTTAGAAGGAAAAAACAACATATTACGCAGAAAACATCTAAACTACAATTGTACAATACAGCCTCCACGTACAAGACAAGAAAATCTACGAGTTTCAAATCAACAGCATATATACCTCAATCAGTAGAAATGAAAGCATTGCAAGGTAGGAGCAGTAATTTATCGTTGATGGCCTCTGTAGGCAGGCCAGTGGGAGCACGCGCCGAATTAAATGGAAATCAATAGCAATCACTGGACGTGACCAACGACCCTTACATCTCGCCGACAGCCAGCATCACTACGAACAATGTAGTAGTTCGTGACAGATCATGTTCTTAATGGAAAACGCACGGTTTGTATGGAAATGCTTCTATTATTTTCAAATTTACTGGGGGCTTCTCACGGCTAATGAAATGAGAGGCCATATCTTCCACTGAAAACAAAAATATTTTTTATGCTACTGAGGTATCGAAAGTGGATATTGTATACACGACGTCAATCTGTCAATAATTTTTGAAGATCTCATTTCTGTCGCATGTATGTAACATTTTCATAAGATTTTATAACATTTTCTTTTCTTTATCCGTCCCGAAACTAAAATAATTTGGAGCATAAATGGTCTGTATTAATTCAGCATTACATTTTTTATATAGATTTTTAAATTGTAATGAAAAAAAAATATAAATAAGTATGCATAATATCTCTACGGTCAAATGTCTGGAGTTATATCACAGGCTACTTATTTTCTTACTGTAAAGGATCGAATGTTCATGTTTCAGTCTTTTATTATTAATTTTCATCTAATGCCAAAAAGATACGATTATGCTCTTTCCTTCGCCTATATTACAGTACCTGAACTGTCTACAACCAGTGCATTCTACCAATCAATTATGACCTATACAGTACTTCGACTTACAGATTTAGACTTACAGATTAGACACTTACAGTATACAATAGGAATAGTACAGTTGCTTTCGTACCTACAGTGCTGCGACATAGACACAGTATACAACGGGGCTAGTGCACTTAATTTTGCTGATAGAAGCAGCTATCATTTGACTTTCAAGCTTCGGCATTATTGGGAGCGACTCCCGTCTGACCACTCAACTCAATAAGAATACCCGCGTCGTTGCCACGCTAGTAGGTGAGGTTGACTGGGCCCCTTGAGATCTTGGTGCTCTTGCACCCATTTTTAAACTTAATATTAGATAGCTAATAAAGTTCGACTTTTCAAAATTAAATTTTTTCTCGCGGTAGTGTTTAAGGCATTGTTTAGTACTCGTAGTATTTAGTGTTTAAGGTGTTAAGGCAATATTGGTATATGCGTGAAGCCTCCTTTATGAGAATTTAGCACACTCAGGATCAGGAAATAAGTGAGTAAAAGCTCCTGAAGAAACAATGTCGAGGCGGGTACATATAACTGTATTTAGGAAACTAGGTACCTATATATAGAGTTCGACAAAACTATTGCTACAGAAATTCTTTTCAACACAATGATCATCATAGATTAAAGCACTTTTCAGACGGCTAGGTAGAAAGTTAAAATGAATTGTCTATTAGCAATATAATATTACTTTATATTTATGTGTTGTTTATTTATTTGAAAATCTTCATTTTAGGTACACCTAAATTTTGGAATTCCTACTTATCTGTTTTTTTTATCAATTTATTTAGAAAGAGCAGCTCCAATATCTTAGGAGCCAAGCCCGGACTCATATGCTAATATCTATTAATTTTGCATTTATATGGTCTTCTTTTGTTAAGTACTTAAAACAACTTCCAACTTATGCACTGGTTACATTTTCTAGTATAAAAAGTTTTCACTAGGATTCCCGATTCACAGTTAAATCTGACTGAAAGTCAGCTTTACCTATGACTTGATGTATCTGCTGTTTGAGCCACTAACTCTAGCGCAAGCGCCGATAGAGGAGTTGGGAGATCAGATAGTCGTCATTTTGTGAAATACCAAAGTAAATAGTCAAATCCAAACTGTCCGGTAATACAAATATACGCCAAGTGCAAATGCAAAATATTATAGTATTTAATATAATTCTCAGAGCGGCAATAGGCATCAAAGGAATGTAAACTATGTTTAATCACTACAGCAATTCAGTGGCACGTCCGCACAATGCGGGACGCAGACAAAACAGCACTTCCTTCGATTGTCGTTCGATGATTGATCAATCAATGTATTAGAAAGGCCAGCTTAATTGCAGCTATTTCATTCTACCTCTGTTTGTACTGGCGACCAACGTGTAATTACGATAATAAAGGGTTTACAGTAAGCCTTTGGTAATTTTATTTATGTTTTCAGAACAAAAAATTGCTTGTTTCAGGTTAATTATTGTTTTGAATTAATTATTATCGACAACTGGTAGTATTCACACTTATTAATTATGTATCAATCCAAATTTATTATGGTAATGTAGTTTTTGGAGATGTATTATAAAGTTTTATCGTTATTATTATGTTAAGTCGATGGCATCATTGTTTTAGCACACATCCGTAAACCAAAAGAGAAAAGAAGTTTGTATTGCAGTTGTTGGCGACCCATTCTATAGGTAGGTATATTCTTCTTCTTGGCAGAAAATCGTGTATGGATTTTTCCATAACTATCATGAATTATAAAAGGCAATCGACTGCCGATCAAAGCGTAAAGTCTCTTTGAGTGGATTTCGATTAATCAACTAGGATGCCTTAAGCAGTTTGAGAGTTGGTTAGGAAATTGCACCTTTAATTGTGTTAGGATTTATGTGTCTTTCTTTTATATATTTAGCTTACCAAAATGGCTCCGCCCGCCTGATGGAAAGCCATGGAATCGGGGGCCACTCATTCAATCCACAAGATCATTGACAGGGGTCCTTAAGTTGCCGGCCCACTGATGGCACTTTACGCTCCACTTGAAGAAGCTATGGCTGTAAGAGAAGGAAAACACGTGCGCCAGCAAAGCGTCCATGGATTCCATGGTTCGATTTCGTTTATTCCCAGCACGCATTGTTCGATGCTGAAGCTGTTGTTCTATGCTGCGCCAGCGGCTCAAGCCTTCTTGTTACATCATGCAATTAATAAATTCGAATACCCAGACGTGAACGTATGATGCGATTGATGAATCTGCAAGAAACGAAAGAAGTATGCATGGATCGTGAAGCCTGGCGATCTGTCCTCTATGACAACCCGTCAGGGATATAGCGTGAAGACGTTTCTGCATAACACCGAGCGCTCTTTTGTATTTTGGAATAGTTTCTCTAAAGTTACCTTTATAAGTGCTTTTCTGTACAGATGATGAATTTTATAGACGGTAATAGCACAAGGGTTTAATGGGCCGCACCAAGTTTTTCGGATACTAGATAGCCTCATTTGCTGGTTTTTTACCTACTGCTATGCCTATGATAATAGCTTTATCCATTTCTTACATATTTTAAGGTATTTTTTTATATTGTAAGATATATTTTTAACACAATCGACTGCCTCTGTGGCGCGGTGGGAGTGCATCCGACTGCTACGCAAGAGGTCGTGGGTTCGATTCCCACCCAGGATAAAACTTTGTGTGATGAGCACGATGGTTTATTCTGTGTCTGGGTGTTATTTATCTATAATATGAATGTATTTAGAAATATATAAGTATGTTTATCAGTTATCTAGTTCCCATAACACAAGCTAATATTAGCTTACTTTGGGCTAGATGGCGGTGTGTGAAAAGTGTACAACAGTGCTATCTAACCTACATTAAGCTTATACAATTTAGCACAATGGGATTTAGAAAAATGATACACATACTTTAAAAAAATATGTGTTTACACAGCGCCATCTAGCCCATACTAAGCTATAAGTTTGTGCTATGGCATCTAGACAACTAATAAACATACTTTTTTATTTCTAAATACATACATAGTATACACCCGAAACAAACATTTGCAGATCACACAAATATTTGTTCGGACCCAGGATTCGAAACCGAGATCTCAGCAAGACAGTGGGCATACACATCAATAGGTCATAAGCACAGGCTAAAACTTTTTAAAATCTGTGTCTTACACAGAAATAGATTTTGGATTTTTAAAATAGTTTAACAGAAGAATAATATAACTCATTACCTACTCTATAAATATAACCTCAATCTCAAAATGGATTCAATAAAATAGGCCAATTAGACCTGAATGATAAATGGACTTTGATTTAGTCATTTAACTTAATCCTAGGCTTCGGTTAACTACCACAAAGACTCCAATTAACCAATCCAAGTCATTGCGAAATAACTCTTTAAAGAAAATTGCCAGTAATTTTGTTGCGCAAACTGCAAACCCCTTATAAATTTTAAATTAATTTGATTATTTACTAAGCATTATAATTGGAAACGTCAGTTGATTCTTTTTTTTTTCTGAATATTTTTCACAGAAATATCAACAGGAGCTGCCCCACGTCCAATATTTACGTTACATAGTAAAGCAATATCTGCAAAGGGACAAAATATCGCTGCAAATAAACGTTTAACTTTATGGACTCGAAAGATATTACCGATTCGTGATCTCCTTTTTGTTTAGTTTCGCGTTTCGCCTGGTCGGCCATCTTGGCGACATGTGGCGGAAGATTTAGGCGGGAAACGTGCCCCGCTATATTAGATTATGTCGAAATGAATTGAGCGCTACTATTGGATATGTTATTGACGTAGATTTGCGATCGGAGGAACGAACTGATATTTCGTATTGTTATTAAAGACGCAGCGTTCGTTGCAGACGTGAGCGGAGTTCTGAGCACGGGTCCGCCCGATACGACGCCCTTATGGACCTATCGTTTAGGCCTCTTTATATTGTTCTTATGTAAATACAGTTTCATATCCGATGAGCTTTATTTATGTGGGAATCGTTTTAGCGAGATAAGTCTCTTCTCTGTTGTACTGTTCACCTATTGTGATGCATGTAAATTTTGTTTATTTCGGAATACTGATTTATTGTATCCAGTGATTTGATCGTCTTTTATTTTAGCTATTTTGCATGTAGAGTTTGATACTGAATACTTATATATATCCACTGCTTAACATTTAGGTTACATTGATGTAGATATGGTATACATAGTTAGGTATACCATACCTACTTTGGTAAATGTCACTAATATTGTAAAAGAAAAGTTTGTTTGATTAAAATGTAAGTCTGGGGAAAGTTGAAATTACCTACAGCTGGACTAATATTACGAATTCATTGCTATATAAGTGTATGAAAACAGGTCACACCATAACTTGATTTATAGTAAAAAAAAAACGTGGTTCGATGGGAAAGAATGGGATGTTCTGAATGAGTTCTGTGGCCTCGGTCTTTTTTTCTAACCAGAAAAGTCAATCGAACCGCTCAGAATTCAGTCAAATTCTTTTGTAAATCATACACCTTTCAAAATTAGGTCCGGGACATCTATGGCGCTACTTAGTGACTACGATATTATTAAATAGTTTTACAACCATTTTTATACACTGATGTGATGCCTTATGTAACCAAAGAATAAGATCTATACTCAGGTTATTGAGCTATACTATAGCTCAATAACTTTTTTACATCATCATTGTATTTTTTGCATATAATTTTTTAAAGTTATGAAAAATGAATTCTATTCTGTTTTGGTAATTAGTTATTAAGAGAGAAAATAAAATCCATTTTGGTAGCTGGTTATGAAAACCAGTTACGAAAACAGAAATTAAATTCTGTTTTCGCAACTAGTTATGAAACGAGAAAAAAATCCACTTTCGTAGCTGGTTACGACAGTTCAGCTACGAAACTGGATGAAATGTAAATAAATATCAACCCGAAGACTTTGCATGTTACTAGAAAGTACGTATGTTGAGTAATGTTATTTATCTATAATATGTATGTATTTAGAAATATATAAGTATGTTTATCAGTTATCTAGATCCCATAACACAAGCTAATATTAGCTTACTTTGGGCTAGAAGGCGCTGGGTGAAAACTGTCCCACAATATTAATTTATTGTCCCACAATATTTATCTTATATGCCTAAAACTATAAAATTGACAGCACAAAAATAAATTTCCAGCACAGTGCCGTTTTATTACAAAATCACATAAATTATTTTATTTTATTTGATTTAATAAAAAGTCCATTATTTCGTATTAAAATGACTGCCTCTGTGACTGCCTCTGGCGAGGTGAGAGTGTATCCGACTACTACGCAAGAGGTTGTAGTTTCTATTCCCACCCAGGATAAAACTTCGCGTTTCCCAGATAAGAGTCTTGACATACAGACAAACCGACAACAGAATGATCCTGTAAATTGTGCCGCCTTTAAGTGATGAGCACGATGGGTTTTGGATGGGATTCTATGTCTGGGTGTTATTTATCTATAATGTGTATGTATTTATAAATATACCTATAAGTAGACATGTTTATCAGTTATCTGGTTACCATAGTACAAGCGCTGCATAGTTTTGAATCAGATGGCGTTGTGTGACTTGTCCCAAGGATATTTATTTATTTATACTTATAGGAAACATGTCCAAGAGCACCTACGTCGTCGCCTCGTCCGGTGTTCAGTAGGTGCACTGAGATCGTTTTGGCCCCACAGATAATAATAATAATTTATTGAAGTAACAGCATTTTTTAATTACATTATTATGTTACAGTTTTGTGTGTACATATCTAAAACCAAAATTTTTCCCGTTGCCGTTTTCAACAGGAACTTGTTCCCGGGATAAAAAGTAGCCTTTGTCCGTCTCCTGGCTCTAAGCTACCTCCCCACCATTTTTCAGCCAAATCGGTACAGCCGTTGTTGAGTTATAAATAGTGTAACTAACACGACTTTCTTTTATATATAAAAATAGATTTGTAATTCACAAATTGGAAGTGATGAGTTCTGTCCCCCTAGATAGGCTACAAAGTAGCAAGGTATTATGTCAATGTAGGTACACTCAACAAAACAGTTCGGTTTGCAGGTAACTTAACAACAATGAATAACTTATGAATTGTTTAAACATAAATTGTATTATTTAAACAATAAGCTTCTTCAGTTTAAACAATAAACTTCTTCTAATAGTTTAAACATAAAATACTTAACATAATAAGTAGCACAATTTCGTTACTCACCGATATCTTTATACACCTTGCAATTTAATTAATTAAAACTTTTTGCAAACAACTTTATTTTAGTGTAGCCTGCAAACTGAATTATTTTGCTGTGTAGGTACATATGATTAAGAAGTAACAAAACCTACGGTGCAGTCAATGCGCCACGGAGGCAGTTAAAAGCTTCTCATAATCTGTTTCTCTTATCTCAGTAATACAAATTTTCAAAGGATGAATATACATATTTTCAAGAGCAGCATTTTAATTTTAAGTGTCGCTAAACATCAAAGCATGTATGTGCCAGACCAAGAGCGTTGTTAAAACGTCTGCAAGGGTTTCAACGCGGTAAACAGTAGCACATGTATTGGTACAAGTTATAAAATGAAGCGGTGATGTATTTAGGAGTAAATCCTACATCTGTACAGATTGGAAATTAAACAATGGCTCACAAAAAGGAATACAAATGAATATCTTGAAAGCAAATCCCTGATGACGTCACAATGGTTGCTTTAGCCATCATCCTGGGGGTCCCGAGTCTGTTAATTCAATCGTGTCGAAATAGATTCGAAATCGTCGCTCAATAGAAAGCCACCGGTACAATTTTGAGCTTTTCGTACTATTAGAATCGTACTCCAATAGCCTTCTGTCGGTCGGCCGATAGAATTCTATTAACACGTACCGCGCCTGTGGCCGCTAGTCCGTTGTATATTTGATAGTCTACTAATATTTTGACAGCTTAAAACAGCGATTTTGATTCTATTGTCTTGGCTTGTCAATAGTAGACTCGGCCCTCTGTTCACCAGGGTAACACAATTTGATAGCTAAACGAAAAATAGTAACAAAATTTAAAATCAAAACTAGCGCTTATGTTTTAAACCGCGTACAGAGGGAGGCACACGCGAGCCGCGGCGGCTCGCTTTGATGTCGCAAGGGTAGTTATGGAAATTAATAAAGTGAACAACGTGTAATTGCTTCCGATAAGATATTCTCCATTTTTTGCCTCTTTAACGAGCCGAGTACATACAAAACAAACATCGTGTTTTAAACATCTTCTACTATTTAATATTTTACGGCTGTATTAATAAAAATTAAAAGCTTGTAATGTTGATTGCCTTGAATAAAAAAAATTGCAGGGAATATATATATACTGTGCAAGATGAGTTTTATTACTTTTATTTCAAAAATGTTTGCTTCAATTTTTACTTTATAGAACCGTTAGGATCTTCTTGCGTGGAAAAACATGAATAAAATGTAGTAGATATTCCATTTACTATGTAAAACCTTTAATGCCATTTATTACCGTATTTTTAATTATTTGTTATAATTCTGATTTTAAAATTCTTTCTTTCAATCTTTACTAAATACCTAGAACCGTTAGGATCTTCTCACGTGCAAAAAAAATTAATGAAATATAGTAGATATTCTATTCATTCTTGTAGAAATTATGTTATGTTATTATTTAAAACTGTAAATTAATTTTAACCCCTTTTTTTTAAATTTTGCCGTATTAAAGGTGTCAGTCTTTCTTGAGTCAGTTAATAAATTCGATTGACCAATCTCAATAAGGTTCTAGTGTAACAATCTAAATTTCTTCATCTACTTTCACGCTTCCGCTACTACCCTAGAGAACGGAGCAGTATTCATAAATGTCAACAAATCGGGCAAACTTTTATATATTATTGTAGTATTAATATGCGACGGGAGTTCGACGTATGTCACAGGTGAAGCCGTGGGGATAACCTAGTTAAAGTATAAAAGATATTTAGTACTTCAGCAACAGTAAGCAGTTCGGCACCTATCAGTCGAATGCATAGAGATAGCGGTGTATTTTAAACTGACGACTAAACACTCTACGAGTAAGTAAAGCCGTAGAGCCGTAGACAGCGTAGGCGACGTCAAGAGCCTGACCTCTTTAGATTCATACACAGTAGCGCTCTATTTAAACACCGGCGCCTACTGCCACACTTCACTTACAATTTTAGAAATAAAAAAGCCCTCTTTAGAAACATTACAGCTTATAACACTTACACTGGCGGCACGCTATGATGGCTGTTTTGACGTAGTGTTTTTGGATAAAACATGGCTTAATGCTAACCATACTGTAAGCTCTTCTTAGACAGATGACACTGCAGAATCTACGTCAAAAGTTCCTGTTGAAAAAGGATTACACCACTATTGTAATTAGTTATTATGTCAAAACGGCCATGCCGCTAGTATAGTATTTACAACACTTTAGTGTATTGTTAGCGACCTGCGGTCTCATGGAACTTTTACTGTGAATTTAATCTTTTAAACCATCAAAATCAATGCTAATAAATGAAAGTAATACATTTTATTCACCTCAGAACGTTAAAAGAAATAAATAAAATGAATAAAGTTAAAATAAACCTATCAATAAAACTGAACTTAGCGTATCCCTAAATAAAACACTTTGTTATTAAGTTGACAAGCAACCGTAAAAATGCTCCTTTAAAATGTAAAATAAACAGATCAATCATGTTAAAGCGATCCCACCGGGCTCGCACCGATCCCCGAAAAGAAGCCTACGTAAGCGTCTATTATAAAGCACAGATGTTACCACAAGACCGATTTGATATAGACTTTCTCTCATACCAATGACACACACCCTTAACAGAAAAGAGACACAAAATAAAAGTGATTCTCATTTTTATTCTTTTTCGAAATAAGAATTGTTCTACATTCGGGAGAGTGATTGACATGTGGTCGCCGGCGGCGCCCCCCGACGCGCAGTATTATCGTTTCACAAGATGGCCCTCGTATTATTATCATTTTATAATTTATTACGCTAATTATAAAAGGGTCGTATTTAAAAATAAAACAAAGGTATTAAGGATATCATATTTGTGTGGTAAAAGCTTTGCGGACGTGTAGCGTGTTACTTTTTGGGCGTATAAATCTAGGAAAGTACATCAATCAAGTTGTCAGATGGACAGGAAGTCTCGTTCCACATTATTATGTAGATCCGTGATTAAAACGTTCAAATATACGTAGGCAGTGGACATGGTTGTGACACAAAACCCTTTAATTTTACTCGTAATATCATACATAAATGATAGGATAGGATGTACATCTATTTTTAGTAATTCTTGTCAAATGGTCAACATTCAGCTATGTTAAAATAATAAAAATATATAAATTTAATCCCCGATTGGAGCAAAATATATTAGCGAAGTGGTCGCCGCATGTTTCTTCAATTACCGGCAACTTTTTAGTCGCCTTGCTGAACACCAATGTATACATGATATTTTGTGTTTTTACAAATATCCATAGTCAAGTAATGACAATATCGGACGCTGCAAAATGATCGCTAAGGTAACGGCCCCGTATGTTTCACTTCTAATGAAACTATAAATTTTAGCATGTCGCTATTTGTCATCTTTTTTCATCTACAAAAACCAACTATTATATGTCTCTTCTCGTAATAGTAACTTTCTGATCAACAAGGAACGAAGCCACTGACTTAAAACAGACATAATAATAATGTTATTAATGTTACAGTTTTTGTGAATATGTGTTTTTTTTTAGATTTATAACTTTCCAGTGAAGTGTTTATTACTCTAGATCATTTGGTTTTATATTGTATATATATAAACTTAATTGTAAGTATTCTTCTTATTAATGTATAGTCAGTGTAACAGTAGCAATGTTGAAAGCAGCGTTAGTCAACCAGGGGATAGTAGCCTAGTAAAATGCCCTTTATGTCCCCAGGCGCGTTTTTTTAAAGGTGCACGGGGTTTGAAGGTGCACTTTGGCAAGGTTCATAAAAGCCAAAGTTCGTCTTCGAACCCCAACTACCAGAGTTTTGATAATACCAACAGTTCTTTAGTCGATCCTCTTTGGCAAACACTTTCTAAATTAAAAAGATCAGTACCCATTTTAAAGCGAATACCCAGGAGTGCAAGACCTGCAGTGACTCTCAAACTCACACGAGAATTCTTTGACCGCCTGGAAGCAATTGTTAACTTTCCCATACGGGATTCTACACGTCAATAAAAATGTTAGTTCACAACAATCTTTAACAAAACAAATAAAAGAAAATTGTAATAACCCGGTCACTTATTCCGAAATCCAGTCCATAAAAACGTGTCACAATAAAGAAATTCACCAGCGTGTATAATCCAAGTTAAGTGATGGAGATATAAGAGGGGCTGCTAGGCTACTATTTAGCAGCGACGTGGTGGCACCTTTTTCATTGGAGACTCTTTTAGCTTTGGAGAAAAAGCATCCCACCGCTGCTAATAACCTTCCCTTTCCCGACCATCCTGATTCGTTAGACAAACTTACAGTTACAGCTCAGCAGGTGACCATTGCCGTAAACTCTTTCCGCTCTGGTTCTGCCGGTGGTCTTGATGGCCTTTCTCCCCAGCACCTGAAGGACCTCACGGGTGTTTCCGCCGGAGAGGCGGGTGAGTCACTGCTGAGGGAGTTATCGAATCTGGCCAACAGAATGCTCTCCGGTGTTGTGAACGAAGCCGTCATTAATGTTTTATATGGAGCTAATTTGTGTGCCCTGCGTAAGAAAGATGGCGGCATTCGTCCCATCGCCGTAGGCTGCACATATAGGCGTATGGTGTCTAAGATTTGTTGCAGACATGTCAGTGACGATTTAAGTCAAAAATTCCAACCTATTCAATTAGGTTTTGGATCTAAAGGGGGTTGTGAAGCTGCCATACATGCCCTACGTTCATACTTAAATTTTGGTGATAGAGAGGTTATCCTTAAGGTTGACATTAAAAATGCTTTCAATTCTATTAATAGGGACACCCTTCTAGCAGAAGCTAAAAAAGAAATTCCCCACATTTTCAATTTTCTTTGGCAATGTTACCGACACCCTTCTAAATTACTGTATCATGACAAACTTATAGAATCTGCTGTTGTTTGCCAGCAAGGTGACCCGCTAGGGCCGGTTATTTTTAGTTTAGCTATTCATCCAATTATTAGACGACTAAATTCGAAATTTAATGTCTGGTATCTTGATGATGGTACTCTTGGAGGTGACATCAATACAGTTTTGGAAGACTTGCAACTTTCACTACGTTAATTTGGTAAAATTGGTTTAGAATTAATTTTATCAAAATGTGAAAGTAGCTGTAAGTTGTAAATATTAAAAAGAAATTATATTTAAAAAAAATATATAATTAAATAAATTTTATGGCCTGGTTGCTAAGACCTTTTAGCCAAATCTTAATTCATATTTCTTCTATCTTCTTTCTTATTATATATAAATTGTCCCAATTCTCTCAAACAGCAAGCGTCCGCGCTTGTCGACTTCTTCTTTGTTACTGTCATATAAAAGAGGTTATAATCTATAAGTTTGGTTAAATTTATGATATTGACTCATAACAAAGTTATGTTACATATTCATGGGAGGCTATAATAAACCAATATTGTCATTTGTGCGGGCGTTGGGTGCGGAACGGACGGGTCGCACTAATTGAAACCCCAGTTCGGGTACGACGTGATATGACTAACCATCGGCTAATCCTTAGAGGCTGGACCTTGTCCGCCCGCTGCCCATATACATCTATGTAATTGGAGATTTCACGAGATAACACTATGACCCTTAATTATGCAATGGGGTGCACACGTACTGGAGGTAAGATGAAATGTTACGACTTGTTGTTATCCTTAGTGTAATACAGTTAGTCAAACTTCAGGACAAACCCATAACACGATTGTAGTGAATATGTTTTCATTAGTAATTCTAAGCAAATGATCTTGCTGACTTAACTATTTCGTTATGATGGGTACAATATTTACTCTAAAGTGATCTGAAGGCTGAAAAGACTAAGTCTGACCATACCTAGCACACATACTTACTCTCAGAACTTATAGGCGCTCGTGGCCCCGCTGAATCAGTGTTCTGTAAACGATCACTGCGTTAAGCAACATTTGCTATATAGGTGGTCCTTGGATGGGTGAGCACTTTGTGGAATTTACATTTGCGAGCGATTTCGTGCTTGGAAGGCACGGTAAGCCGTTGGTTCCGGTGGTCAGTAAAACGACAGTCGTTAAGCCTGGTTGAACAATTTCAACAGCAGTTAGCCACAACCTGCGTCTGTCTATTTCAACATGGCAATGGGCTCCCCACCTGATACTTGGGAGAGGAATACACATGGTGAAAAGTGGTCATATAATATGCCTCTGACACCCCCTTCGGGGATAAGGCGTGATAGATAAATAAAAAACTTCCTCTGTAAAGGACAATACAATACATTTATTGATAACAGATTGTTACAGGTCAAAACTAATTATCATCATTAAATAACAGATTAGTTTACAAACATGCTAAGTCACAGTTCTAGTAATTCATAAAACTCGTCTAAGCTGTAGAACTATGTAATGGAGGTTGCATCCCTAATTCTCTCTGGCAATCTATTAAATACTGACGGTCCCATTATATACACGGATCCTTCGGATTTTCTTTTGTTGGTCGACATTTCCAAGCCACCTCTAAAGCCTTCAGTAGATTGCAGCGATCTATTTGTGGATATCGATAGAGTTAGAAGGCAAAATTGTTGTTCAGAAATAAGTTAAGTTTAACGACAAATATGTTACTATTAGCACCTTGGATCAACATCTTAACCTGCCGTCCACAGCACAAAAACACTGTGTATTAGAAATTCTATATACCATCACCTATCTCAAGACCAGTATACAGAACAGAGAGCAAAACGGCCTACGAGCAAAATTAATACATTTTTTTAACAAATTAATTTTGTTGGACACTTTTCACACCGCCATCTAACCCAAACTAAGCTTTAGGCTTGTGCTATGGGATCTAGAAAACTGATAAACATACTTAAATATTTCTAAATAAATACATAGGAAACCCCGAAACTCCGAAACCAACATTTTGTGGATCACACAAATATTTGTTCCGACCCGGGAATCGAACCCGGGACCTCAGCACGGCAGTCGCATACACTACCACCGCTCCACCGAGGCATATAAACAAGAAGTATAAAGCCTATAATATATGCCTCTTGTATGCTTGCTTAAAAATGGTTGTAGTTAATTAAGACGCTTCATTATTCCGAAGAGTCCAAGTTTAGAGAAGGGATTAAGTTCGCAATGACAATCGCTTTGATAGAAAAGGGTTGAGGCTATATTTGACTAGCTAGTAGATGTCAGAATCTTAGTTATTGAAGATGTGGATAAATTTGATCAGGTATACGTCTTTTTCATACTTCTAAGTTGCTGACTATATAAATTTTTCCTTATAACATTAGCTATCTTTCAGTGAAAAATAGTTAATATCGGTCCAGCCGTTTCAGAGATTAGCTGGAACAAACATACAATTAATAAGACCGATAATTTTTTTTTATGTTAGTACCGAAAATACTTGCATTTACATTTAATGATGATGGTCCGATGCATCCAGCCATCTCAATCACACGATTGAGATGGTTGGATGCATCGGATCAGTTTTGGGGATGTACGGATCGCACTAAAATCCACAAGACTGATTGATCTAAAATTCAGTATAATATGATAAACTTCGGGCGCTGCCACGCGTCCAAAACGTCGGCGTAAGTAAAAAACATTATTTCGCGTAAAGTCTGGAATAGCATTTTAAGTATGACTAACAATGCGCTACTGAGACATCACTATTGAAAATACTTGCATATACATTTAATGATGATGGTCCGATGATCCAGCCATCTCAATCACACGATTGAGATGGTTGGATGCATCGGATCAGCTCTGGGGATGTACGGATCGCACTAAAATCCACAAGACTGTTGATATAAAATTCAGTATAATATGATAAACTTCGGGCGCTGCCACGCGTCCAAAACGTCGGCGTAAGTAAAAACATTATTTCGCGTAAAGTCTGGAATAGCATTTTAAGTATGACTAACAATGCGCTACTGAGACATCACTATTTTTATTTTATAATTATTTAATGGCCTGGTTTCTAAGACCTTTTACCCAAATCTTATTTTTTATATCATATTTCTTCAATCTTATCTTCTAATTAGTCCTGTCCAGTCGATGTCGTGTCCTCAGGCTACGTCCTGGTCCTTGCCCTCAGTATAATGGTGATTCTTATACAAAGGTTGTCAGCGGACGTTTCGCGGCAAGAGAGAAAATAGCATTTCACTGCATATATATCATTGTCTTTCACTATAGCTCGTTAACACAACATTTATGTCCAAGAAACCACCACTTCCGCACATAAAACAAGATAAATGCACTAGTTTTAGAAAATAATATAAAGCAAGCGTCCGCACTTGTCACTCTTCCCGCCAAATGTCGAGACATCACTAGGTCTCGATTAAGCACAGATAAATAAAGTGAGACTTGACGGATCCTAACAGTGGGATGATCTCGTAAGCCGACGCTCAGTTACGATTGAACCATTCTCGTCGAGCCTAACAGTAAGAGCTTAGCGCTTCTCTCGCTGAAGTCGATAGCCGTCTTCTAAGTTGTGATTTGTAGATTACTGCGCCACCATAACGCAAGTTCACGAAGTCGTTTATGTAATTCAAGCGCTATAATTGTTTGTAATTGTAAACTTAACTAGCTTTGCTTGGCAGCTTCGCCTGTCGCATACTTCAAACTTACATGGCATTTTTAGCTTAAATAATGTATGGAAAAATGCTCGATTTGTAGACATTTGTGATAATTGCTTCACTCTTTTAAGTAGAGTCTAATATATATCTTCTTCAGTATAATACAAAAATAATTTTGCGATTCGAAACAGTAGTTTCTGAGATTTGCGTGTTCTATCGAAATAACAACCATTACAATGGTTTTAAGCTTTATAATTTCAGTAAAGATCGTAGGCGATAGCCAGTGAATTTCTCAAGAAGCTCTAATAACAAATGATGCGGGTTATGCAAACGCTTGACATGAGTCTTGTGCGGCGCCAGCAGCCGTCACAGAGGGTGTTCTCCGTCCACTCTACAAGACTGCGTGGTCACGAACGTAATCCTTATTTATGGCAAGACGCGCTACAATGCCTTGGTCCTGCTATTTGTCAAAGACTAGCGGTCGACCAGCATCAATCTCGATTACTGACTGGCTTATAGCGACCTCAAACCTTGACGACTCGCTCATGTATCTATTTATCATTACAACAATACCACACTATTGGATTACCCACCATAATAAACATTATCTACTGCCGATGTCAGCAATAAATACAAAACGGATATAAAGTGACCAACAAAAGTGAATCTGAATCACCCCCGACCACTTAATACAACAAGAGCCACTGGATAAACAGCTACAAACGGCCCCCAGCGCTCGTTACAAAATCGCACTAAATTACGTGCAACTTACGCGGGCCATCTTTCATTATTACGGCTCTATTTTGGCAAGTCACAACAGATCGGGCGTGGCGGTCGCACCCGATGACCATTACATATCCCGGTGTTACCCTGCTGTATAGTTTTTTTTCGGCCACGCTGACCACTGCCCCTATGCGGGGTGTCCGGCGAGATAAAATCGTAAATTACAACCCAATTCCATGGTTGTTAAGACTTGACAGATGAAAAGGCTTAATGCGAGATTGTTGGTGCCATATCGTTAACATATCAAATAAAATCAGGGTGCTCCACCATAGAGATATTTTGAAATGATTAACGTTGTATTTCTTTTTTTTGATTATGGTCATTGGTCAGTTTTAACGTTATGTTAAATGTTTATGGCCAAATGTAGCAATATGAAAAGTGTAGTCAAAGCAAGTCAAAGCAAAATTATTAAAAAGTTTGTGTTTATTTGTATACTGGTATTACTAGCTAATACACACGTCTCCGCTCGAGTCGTAAATATTTTCTGTACCCGTTTCGTAAAGGGACACGTTTCCGACCAGAAAAGTAGCGTTAGTGAAAATACAGCTTTCTTAAAGTGCAATAATTACCCAGAAATTGCCCCCAACAACTTAAGGATAGATGAATATAATCACGCCTCTGGATCTTGTTGTAGAAAGGAATAAATTACGAGATCTTATTAGTCTATACTAGACAGTAGCAACGTGTAATTTCTATGGGAGACCAAAAAAAGTTATATAGACCTAGAATTTCGAACAAACTAGTATTCAGACCACTTTGCTGTAAATACTGACCAAACACCGACATAAACTGACACTAAAATCATATTTAAGTATAATATATTCTATCCCAGTTTACCGAAACAAGAAGTAAAGAGAATGTTCTTAATAAAGAGAAATTTCTTCATAGACAATATTCAATCATCAATACGTGAATATCGACCAAACAATACTTCTACTTCGATACAATAATGTACGCTGAATGTATTAATATATATAATAGCAGCAGGGAGAGGCTGTTTAGTTGTGATGTGGGAGGACATTACAGTAATGTGACTGAGAGACACACTGGTAGTGGTAAAGCTCGTCTTGTGGCGCCACCAACGCTAACAATGCCCCATTAGGTTAGGGTATTCACAGCGCAAGCTGACCGACTATTAAGAGACACGATAACGTCTCGGAAAATGAATTTGTCTCCTGTGAAGACAGATATACTTAATATGTCTTATAATATAAGAAACTGAGGTCTTGCTGAATCGGCCTCAGTAACTTATAATGATTTAACTTAATTTATTTAAGCTGAAATTAGTATTACCAAAACAAGTTTAGAAAGAAGTGTGAAAAAAGTTAAGTCACTTAACTTAACTTTTGTTTATTAAACTGTTAAGCCGCTGGTATTGGATACCAGTAACATGGTAGCTCATAAAAACCCCTTAAGGACCCTAAGCTAGCGCAGCTACGAGGCGCTTCAAATCATGTGCGTGATTAATTATAAGTATAGCCTTTTATACTAGAGTACGGAGACTTTTACACGGTCTTCGGAGTCCAAAGAAGATGAAGTACAAACTTATAAGGCTTGGCGTGTTGCGCATAGAGGCGTTTAGATTTTAGACGGCAGTCGCACGTGCACCCAACGATACAAAATAATTTCCCACAATGTTTTATCTGAAGATAGGGCTACGTTTTGGACTCTTTGTATTACCTAACCAGTTTTTAATGAGAAAGAATGAAAAATCATTTATTGCATTAGCCCAACGTACTTTGTATACTATAATTATAACATAGGTTCCTTAAAAATACTAAGAAAAAATCCATACTGACGACAAGAACTGAGTTTCATATACCGAAGATGGTCATTAATCTTATCAAGTATGTGTGGTACTGTAATATAAGTAAATAGTAGCTTTACAAATAAATAAATTTTGTTAATGAATAAAAAAAAGTATAAACAAACTTACAAAATAAACAGAAATCACGTTTATGACTTTAATAATAATTATGACGCGATGAAGTCATAAGAATGGAGTACAGTTGAGTACAGTCAATAACTCAAGTACATGCTCTATTTTATACTAAGACATCAACAAACCTTAAATTAAAAAAAAAACAATCCTTAGCAATCTGTGGTATGATCATTAGCGAGTTTAATAACTATTAAATTCTGGTTTCCACGTTCTAACCGATTATTGAATTAAAAAGCTAGAGTCAAATGCTTGCCCCCTGCGGCGCTCAGCCACAAAACGCTCCAATACACCATTCTATACGAGGACATGAATGTTCTTGGTGTTTGGACAGGAATGATTGAGTGGATAATACGATTTTGAAGTAACGTGCTGTATAAAGTGTAGCGTATTGTGTATTAGACTGTCCTTATTGTCATTGAACTACTACTCAAAATGGATCGTCGTTTTTATAATCGCGTTATGCAATCATGAATCGATATAACCGTGGAAGTATCAATACCATTATATGCTATACATTTCTTTTTATTAATTATCACAACAAGAAATGGTTCCTATTTGAGATATTTGGCTGACTCTTGTAGAGTAGGCTCCAATTCCCTTTGGTATAATATAATGCGGCTAAAGATACTACTAAGTTAAGATAAGTAAAAGTTAAGTTAGGACTCTGTTAAGCAGCTGCAATTTTTTTTACATAAAGCGCTTGAACAGTTGAGCAATAGGATCATCATAATCATGTTAATTTATCCTCCTAAATTTGGCAAAATATAGTCTTGACTATACGACGACCTTATAGATGACAAAAAAATTACAAATAGGGACTTGGCATATTTTTTTGGGAATTTTACAATATTGAATATATAAATAAAAACAAAGGTAATACGAATATTCAGCTTACAAATACAAAGGATTAGTATATTATTTATTTTTATATTATACTAGCTGACCCGCCCGGCTTCGCGCGTGACATACTTTGAACCCCGTGGCACCCATTTAATCCCATCGTTTATTAATTTCACGATAATGTACTCGTATGAAAATTTTCCAAATTACTTGATTACTTCTCCGCTCTCAAGTACCTACGCCCGCGCCCGCACGGCGCGTTCGTAATATTGTTACACGAAATTAATTTATATGCTCATTTTTTGATATTGTCATATCGCCTAAGATATTCATTTAATTTGCAAAGTGCAAAGAGACAAAATAATCTTCATCAAACTTCAATCATGCTGAAGCCAACTAACATATTAAAAATGATAAGCATGTTTTTGTGTAAATAGCCTTTAAATTACCACTTTATTATTGCTGGTTTTTTAAAGTATTAAAATGGATATAGTACGTTATCCTTAAGAGATAGACATATACCGTCGCAAACTTTTTTGTAGACCTATATTAGATACACAATTCCACCATACATTATTTTGTTATATCTCAAAGGATTTAGGAAGCGTTTTCGTTAAAAACTCCCAGCCGGCAACATATATCGTTATAATTAAGTTAATGTATACAAAAACTTAACAAAATATACATAAAAACCTTCTATAAGAATCATACTATCTATTAAAAAAAACTGCATCGAAATTCGTTGCGTAGTTTTAAAGATCTAAGCATACATAGGGACAGACAGCGAAACACGACTTTGTTTTATGAAATGTAAGTAGTGATAGTATTTCTATAGAGGTGGGGACTAAAAAATTTAACTAATGAAGCCATCGCTGATTATAGTATTTAATTCATAACTAAACTTAATAGTAAATATTACATTGAAAAAAGTGCTTAGTTATAAAAACTAATGTTGCTAATAAAACTAGCGTTAAATTTAACTACCGTTTTATTAACGCGACGTGTTGTGTCATTGCCCACAAAAACTTTAAATGTACATACTTAAATAAACCTTATACGCTTCTTTTCTGTTGAGGTAAGTACGAGTAGAGAATATCTTTCCAATTTTTACTGTTGTTTTTAATTTTATGATCGTGTTCAATGCACATCGATTAATGGTTTTCATGATTCAAGTATTAAGTGGGTAGATAAATATTAACAAAACTTGATATTTAATAAAGTTATGAAAAAATAATTATGTGCAATTTTTTCTTAACTTTTTTATAAGTATTAGATTCGTTAGGAAAATCGTCAACCTAGTTCAGTACAGGGGTTATAGAGGTGTAATACCTCAGAGCAATGCATCAAGTCACTCGCCAAGACACCTTGGGTATTCCGTATACCTAAGTTCTTCATACAGAATGCGGCTCTTCAAAAGGGGTCTTAGTAGGTTTATAAAGGATCGGCAGCTCGAGTGCTGCACCTCTGGTGTTGCAAACGTCCTTAGGCTACCGTGACCACTTTCCATACATGCGTATTCCGTATGACATTTTTAATCAGTGGGCATTTCAATCTTAGACAGTTCAAGCTTAGATATAAAAATAAAAATATGTACTCTATTCTATAAGTATGACTTGTAATCTTTATGCCATAGAGTGTGATGCCAATAAATGTTATGATTAGTGATCGTTATTGTAAAAATATTATGCGTAAACATTTTATGCGAGTATGTCATTATTATAAAGAAATTAAGGGAAAATGAAGTATACCAAATGATTTATTCTGTTTGAACGTTATGCGAAACGAAGAGTATGCCAAAAAACGTTATGCAGTTTTAAGTTATGCCTCTTAAATTTATGCAACCCAATACGGACCCGATCCGTCATGCTCTGAGATGAAAGGCTCAATAAGGTGAACTCGGGAACGCCGAGTGTACCCGAGCGAGAAAGATACAGTCAGCTGTTATGCTGTGTTTAGTAAATTCAATTCATACGTAATAATTGATTGCGATTGCCAATGAACTTTTTACTTCTGCACACGCTCTTAAAGTTTTTTATATTTTATTATTAGGTACTAGCTAACACCGCAGCTTCGAACCCCGTGGTATTTATAATTTCTGCTCCAAAATCCTAGGTAGTAGCGTGATGAAATATAGCCTAGCCTTCCTCGATTAAATGGTTATCCAAAAAAAAATTATAGTACAATTAGTCCTGAGCTTAGCGCATTCAACCATACAAACAAAATATTCAGTTTCATATATTAGTATAGATATTGTTAACCTAACCTTCAGTATAGGAGTCACTGAGGAGTAATAAATACTCTATCCATTTGAGCAATCAGACATTTGAAACCGTAGGCAGGTACTGAATTTACAACACATTTAAATCGTTAGTCTAGTTACATACATAATACATATTTAAATAAGTATTACATACAGTGGAACTTTTGACTCCTGTTATTCAAATCAAAGGACGGCACTTATTACTATTGTAGATATACATAGAGAATAAACAAACGTTATATTTACGAGCTATGACAAATCAGAATTACAATCATAACCTCTGTCCGACGCATTCACGATGCATTCGGGCCAATAAAATAACTCATGTCCAATTTATGTTAATACAATAAATACTGACATAAATATTCCTGGAGAAGTTACAGAAGACGATTTAAATTTATGTTGTAGATACACTCTTTCTGTCTTTAAAGGAGCAACTAACTATTCAAATTGAATGATTTGTGCATTTAAAACTCACGGAAATTATTATATTTTATATTAACGAAAACGCCTCGGCTGTATAATGATATAAATCTTTATTAACGGCTGCTGTGGTATTGTAAAGATTATGTGATGTTATTGATCTTTCATCGTTGAAATAGTTTGAAAATAATTTGTTAAGGTTATTTGAATGCCGACATCTTTAAAACAGAATACTGTCTGCATTTTACAAAATTTGAACAATATCAAAATTCAAAATTCTTTACTTGTTAATTTGATTATTCGATGGAACGTACGGTGGTTTTATTCTAATTACTACACAATTGAATTGTTAGATTGGAATATTATTTTCAATAATAATAGTCTGTTGACATTAGATAGATATTTTCTATCAAAAACTTTACAACGAAAGGTAGCTCTGTTGCTACCAATTTTTTTAATTTTTCAAGCAAAATATTGGCAAGTACAACTGCTTATATTGAGCTTTACATTTGGGAAATTGAGATTGCCAGTATTGAGTTTGAGCCTTTCATCTTGTTAAGCGTATACAGTCCCCCTGATGCTCTTTACATTATATTTGAAGAAAAGCTTGAAGAAGCACTGTTCAAATGCTAATGTTCTAAGAAATCTATAATAGTTTGTGGAGATTTTTATGTTGATATACTAGATACATCATTAACTCCATCAGAGACAAATGAAATGAAAAAATTATGTAAATTCTTAAATCTGCATAGTACAATCTTAGAACCTACTCGAATTACAGCCACCAGTGCAAAATTTATTGATAATATTTTTACTGATATAAAACCTATAAATAAAGGTAATGTAGATCCTGTAGAGTCAGATCATCGTGGCCAATGGATAGAGTTTCCTAAAACTAGTAATAAAGTCTGCAAAAATCAAATTAAATATGTACTAATTAACCTAATTTGTTGTAATATTTTTAAAGAAAATATAGTAAAGAGATTGACATATCTACCTGACTTCACTTGTGTAGACCAGTCATATACACACTTATTTAATTTGATTAATGATGAGTTTGTCAAAGTTTTTACCTTAAAAACTTTACAGATTATTGGTCGTCCTGTTTTCAGTTATTGGACTACACCAGGTATCTTAAAAAGTATAAACCAAAATATTTGAATTATATTCTGAAAAATCATATAATTTTAACCAAATCTTTCAGGAATATGTATTAAATTATTCTAAGATATTTAAACAAACAAGTGATATTACAAAGTCAAACTTTATTAAAAATAAAATTTCTAATTCTGTGAATAAAATAAAAATGACTTGGAATATCATCAACTCGGAATGCGGTAGATCTATGGTGACAGAAAGGGATTTTCACTTAAAAGTAAATGGTTGCCATGTTAGTGGCGACGGAGTTTGAACATTTTTTCAAAAATGTACCTATTTTGACGACTAAATCTATCTTCCAGTTCCTCTGGACATTTATTAGAAGAATCTGTTCCTTATTGTAGGGATGCATTTGTATTCATAGATATTTGCGCTCAGGATATTATAAAATCTTTTAAATGTATTGAATTTAAGAAAACCGCGGACCTTTGGGGATTATCAGCCAAAACTGCATCATGTATCATTGAGGTCATTGCGCCCCATCTAGCAACTGTGTTTAATGACTGTGTTTCTAGTGGGATATTTCCTGATTTAATGAACCACAGCAAAGTCATACCCTTGCTCAAGGCTGGCAGCGCTACAGACCCGTCTAATTTCCGATTAGTGTCAGTGCTAGCCAACTTTGAGCAAAGTATTTCAAAAAATAATCTTGAATGAAATGCTATCCCAGTTTAATATTCATAAAATATTTCATACGAAACAGTTTGGTTTTACGAAAAGGCGCTCAACTTCCGATGCTGGTGTTGAGTTATTAAAATGTATTTATGAAGCCTGGGAAGACAAGCAAGATGCATTAGGTATATTCTGCGATCTATCCAAGGCTTTTGATTGCGTTCAACATGAAACACTGTGCAAAAATTTCATCACTATGGAATAAGAGGCAAAGCTCTCGACCTTCTGTCTTCATATTTGAAAAATAGAATACAAAGGGTCGATATTAATGGTACACGTTCTGTAGGATCCATGGTTACAAGGCTCGATACTTGTAATTTATCATTTTATGTTGTGGACAGGAATAAGATTGTTTTGTTTGCAGATGATACCTTATAGATTTTTAAAATTAGAAGACAATTAGATAACTATGACGATGTAAACAATGCAATCACGAGAGTAGTTCATTGGTTCAGCTCAAATAATCTTTGCCTAAATGAAAACAAAACTAAATGTATTAAATTGATAAATTTTTAAAGCAATTTTTTGCTAAATTTCTCATAATATTTTTAATAAAGTGGAAAAAGAAAGGTTTAATCCCTGTCTCGAATCAAATTGTCTTTTTCCACTTTATTAAAAATATAAATGTATTAAATTTACTCTACCAAATGTAAAACAAGTTACGGCCAATGTTCAACTGAATGGACAAGTGTTAGAGTTTGTGGAATCAACTGTGTTCCTTGGTATAACTATTGATGCCGATTTGCAGTGGAGCCCACTCATAGAAAAGGTTAAGTTCGGCTGCATACGCTGTAAAAAGATTAGGACTCTAACAGATGTAGAAACGGCTAGAAAGGTTTACTTCAGCTATTGCACGCCCCATAAGCGAAGCGTTGAGGTGGGTACTACTGTCACTTCGTGCAATACATCTGATTTTTCAAACTTAAAATGTCTCTATTTATCATATATTGCACTTGTAAAATAATATATACACACACATATCAAGAAAAAACACTATTTTTAACACTCATGATATTTTTTAATGCCATTTTTGTTATTTAAACTAGTTAAAAAACTGTTTAAAAACGTTCCGTCTTGGACGTCCGTGTGTCTGTATGTGCGGATTATTTTTTTGTTATCACGATAACGACCGAAATACTTTACTAATCGAGTCTTTTTTTTTTCTCTTACGCTTCAGTATAATTAGTATTAGAACCCTTTCAATTTTCACGGTCTGATTTGATGTGGTTTAATTGTTATTAAATAAACAAAAACAAAATATCAAGTGTTCTTCATAGTTTTAGTATATCTATATCTTAATTTTTTCTTTTCTGCATATACTGTATTTTTTACATCTTTCTTATATATGTAATTAAATATTTTTTGTAATCTTTACTGTATTTTTTTTATAATATAATAAAAGCGCGTGAAACGTGCACTTTTGGATTTTCCAAACTTTTTTCATAGTATTATGTCTTACGGTATTCTCCTTTGGGGGAGTGCTGCAGATGTAAATAACATTTTTGTTCTTCAAAAGCGGGCTGTACGTGCTATTTATAATTTGGGCCCCAGAGTCTCACTACGAGAAAAATCAAAGAAATAAATTTTCTAACCGGTAGCATCACAATACATTTTTGCCAATCTTATGTATGTCCAGAAAAATCTATCACAGTGTACTAAACTCTGTGATATACATAATATAAACACTAGACATAAAAATAATCTTTCAGTTCACCACAGTCGGCTGCATAAGATTGGCGATTCTTTCCAGGGTAACTGCATACACTTTTACAACAAGATTCAGAAATAAATTTAAAAAGTATATTAAAAGAAAGCTTTGTGAAAAAGGTTATTACTCTATTAAAGACTATTTACAGGACAGGGATGCTTGGAAATGATCTGTTGGCAAATAAAATATTATAGTCATAAACTATATATTATTTTTTTCTTTAGTTTTAGTGTATCTCATTTTGAAAGCGCCGTCGTTGAGATGGTCTATGAAAAATAAAGACATTTTTTTTATAATAGTATCTATAAGACATTTTGTAATGTATATTGTACATTTCACAGTAAGCATTTTACATTCAAATTGTTTAACCCCTTTATCCCGTAGTAAGTAAGTAAGCACTAGAAGACAGCATTACGTGTTATTGATGAAACAGCAGCCGAAATGCTCGAATATAAAAGAAAATAATGGTTAGGTATAGATTTTTAACCTCTAAATAAAAGTTTTCTTACAATGTTATTGTATTTTTTTAAATTAAAAAACTAACGCTTATAAATCACCTTTTAGAATCGATTAGATTCTAATATCTAATTTTAAGTGTTGTTTAAATATTGCTAACCTATCCCAAAGTTACAGTGTTGTACTGGGTAAAGGTGGACAGTGAGGAATCCACATATTTAGAAAATTAGTCCTAAGGGCCACTGCAGACTAGCTACTTTGAGGATCTGTTTCCCGTGGTTTGTCGCTATTTAAAAACTTAGTATATACCATATACAGTCTCAAAACGCTGCGCTGGTTGCCGACGCTAAAGGTAGCTAGTCTACGGCGACCCTAAGATAACAAATCTTGGTGTGGAGCCAAATGCAGTTTTGAAAAGTCACCTTATGTTTGGTTTACGTTGAATGTTTCAAGTATATATGGAGGCTAAGTAATCGACTGGATATTGATAGTGGTAAAACCAGCGGTACACCACTAAAGTGGCAAACAAGTATGCAACCCACCTCATCGAAAGTGATCACCCTAGTCTATAGTAGGTTCGCAACAACTATCCTGTTACAATCTTCTAAAATCCCACTTTAAACTAAAAACTAACTAACTAATTATCTTCACGCTGTATCCCTGACGGGGTAGTCAGAGAGGACAGATCGCCAGGCTTCGCGATCCATGCATACTTCTTTCGCTTCTTCGAGATTCATCAATCGCTTCATACACGCACGTCTGGGTATCCGAGTACTTTTGACCTTTCCGTTTTTGAGCTTTTCCACTTCAAAGAAACTTATAAAGAGGAAAACTTCCTAACTTGACAGTTGGAAGATACCCATTTTCACACCGTATTTACAAGTTGTTAATTTGCATTTACAAAGCAGATGACAGAATTGACTTTACTATATACAACTAAATAAAATTGAAGTGTCTGTAATTACAAATTAACAACTTTTTGTTACATGCGTGTGAAAGTATATACTGTATATAAAAAATATAATTATTATGTATTTTTGATTGTGATTGTTTCGTCTGAACTATGAATCGGTTGGCTAAAATTCATTGGGAGATTTCTGATATTATAACGAGAAACTTAGCGGTGCGACCGCTGCTTTAGTATAAAGTTTTCGCACTATTACACGATAACCGAATACTACGGAGACGGAGCTGCAGTCATCTTTCAGTTCATTTAAAAAATACTGGTTTAGTATAAAGTTTTCGTACTAATACACGATAGCAGAATACTACGCAGACGGAGCTGCAGGCATCCTCTAGTTTATTTAAAAAAATACACACAAAGTGTTCAAAAGAATATAGTAAACCGCAGTAATAACAATATTGTAATAATTGTATAAAGAAAACGGTTATTTGTATAGCAAGAGCGACAAACCGACAGATGCTCGCAGCCATTCTGCGGCTGCGACAATGTTTCGCGTGATGCATTCGTGACTCTGTGGTCACAATGTCGCCGTTTAAAACCAAATTTCGGCAATATAATGTCACCAAAATTGTTCTTAAGTACTCAAACCTGCCTGGTGGAGTCTAAGTAATGATATTACGTGAGACAGAATCAAATTAGGTTCTGTTTTATTAAATTGACCAATCATTTAATTACAAACGGTTGCAAGCAGTTGACGCTACATTATTCCTTACAAAGTAAGTCAAACACTATAATTCTAAATCATCTCCATCTTTTTAAAATTATTCCTAGTGTCTGAGATCCAGCTGTATTTCCTCCAAGAGCAGCTGCAACTTGACATATTTTTATCATAGTTGGAGTTGGACCTTTGTGCCACAACCTCGTTACCTAAGTAATATAAGAGAGTTCGATTTGAGAATCAAAAAGATACCTCCCAGATTTATGGTACCTCCGAAAGATATTCCTAGCTGCACCAGGACAGAAATATGTAGTGCCTTTGATTCGTACCCATGCATTTACATGTACTTAAATTAAACGTGAAGCGAAAATTTGGTGCCCGAATTTAAGAAAATTGCATGAACGCATAATAGGTACGTGAAACTTGACACAGTTAAAAATTATTATAAAGAAGTGCATCAAGCAATTTTTTTTCTATAATATGCATTACATAATGTTTTCACATTATTTTGTGATCCCGGTAGCTGAGGAGACGATGAACTGTTATTCCCAATCATTTTGTGATGGTGATAAGTCTTACTTGGTATAAAGTTTTGTTTTGAGTTTTCCTTTCCTTCGCCGTGACCGTTCGCCATTACCAGCACATGTACCATTTGCAGATGAGGTTGACTTGGGCACCTAAGATTTTTAGTATTGGGGATTATCTATCTGCTCCTGTCTTTTTCAGGATTTATATCGATCAATGATCGTGATCACAGCACAGGAGTGAAACGATTCTGATATAGACATATTGTCACGCCTTTATACCTACCCGAAGGGGTAGGCGGAGGTATACTATACGCCAACATTTCACCATATGCACTTTTGTCCCACGTAACAGGTGGTGAGCCCATTGCCGTGTCCATTCTGATCAATACATAATGTTTAATTAAAGTATATACTTCTTTAATAGATTTTTTAATAAATGCAAAATAAAGGTAATTCTAGTATATTGAGATCAATTTCAAGACAAACTGACATAAAAATTTGAGCCACAGGCGGGATTAGAGCTCTACAGAGTTTATTAATCAAGTAGAACGACATTTCTGGGCTTAGTGGCATTTTTCTCGGCGGATGTCGTGTTCATTATTTCCAGGGAAGACGGGCGGTGTGATGAGAAATTAATCCAGGGGTGGGCAGGTGTAGCCGCAGGTGCGGTGTGCAGCCAATTTGCCCGCAATAACGTGCCCAAATCACTCGATCGCCCTCATGAAAAGCATAGCCCAAATCAACTATCTACTAACATTCTCTGCCCGCGTCTCATTATTCGACACTCATAAAGTTTCCGTAAATCTATACTAATATTATAAAGCTGAAGAGTTTGTTTGTTTGGTTGAACGCGCTAATCTCAGGAACACCTGGTCGGGTTTCAAAAATTCTTTTTGTGTTAGATAGCCCATTTATCGAGGAATATGCTATATATCATTACGCTACTACACTGGGGAGCAGAGCAGTAGTCGTAAATGTCGACTAATCGGGCCAATTTTTATGCATCATTGTAGAATTTATAAGCGAATAAAATAAATAATATAAATATTCCACGGGCGAAGCTGTGGGGTCATCTAGTCTATACTAATAATAGAAAGCTGAAGAGTTTGTTTGTTTCGTTGAACGCGCTAATCTAAGGAACTACTGGTCGGCCTATGTATAATATGTATGTATTTAGAAATATATAAGTGTGTATGTCAGTTGTCTAGATAACATAGTACAAGCTTATAGCTTAGTTTGGTCTAAATGGCGCTGTGTAAAAAGTGTCCCACAATATTTATTTATCTGTACTAATATACAAAGCTGAAGAGTTTGTTTGTTTAGTTGCATGCGCTAATCTCAGGAACTACTGGTCGGATTTGAAAAAATGTTTTTGTTTTGGACGGCGTAATGCAGGAAGGCTATAGGCTATATATCATCACGCTACTTCCCTGGAGAGCAGAGCAATAGTCAAAAATGTCGACAAATCGGGCAATTTTTTATATGCGATAAGAATTTATAACCATAGGTGCGACGGGAGTTCGAAGTACTTATGTCACTGGCGAAGCCGGAGGGGGTTCACCTAGTCTTATATACCTACGAGCGTACTAAGGTGATTAAATCATTATTTGTGATCGCTTATTTAATTGTTATGTTACCAACAAAACAATTTAATGTACTTCTTCTCCATATATTTATGATTTTAAATAATTTATGATTATTATATTGAGAAGAAGTGCATAATTCTGTAAGGATTTGATATTTTTTAATTGTTGTAGTAACCTAGCAAGTTTTGCCATATGATCTCTGGGACACTGATACAAAATACAACGTGTTCTGACACAAAAGCAGTGGAGGTGCTGTATCGTTTTGGGTTGTTCTCAATTTTACAATTAAAAAGTAAAAAAAGAATAAAACATTTTACATTATAAAATTTTTGACGTATCTATACACAATTTCAAATTTAGAACGGATAAGACGACTATGCACCTATGCACAATGTAAGGTATGACACTATGAGCACTGTTTCATATGGTTTATCACAAACATAATATCACAAGAATAGTAACAAAGTAAAATCAAACGTATCGCATTTTTTTTTAATTCTAACCCATTTTAAGGCCTGAAGCACGAGTTTAAAAGATACCCCAGGTGCGGGTTTAGAATAATAAGTGATTTTTATAATAATTTACTAACTTTACAAGGATTCTAAATACCTAAGAAACACAAAAAATAATTTTTGTAAATGGGTTCCAGCTGCAAAACACTGAAGAAAAGCGGTAGATTTGAAGGAAAGCGTACAGCGCTGCGGCGCGCCGTAATCCAAACATATCTCGGTACATTGCTCAGCGCGACACAATGGGACTTAGCGAAAAGCCTCGCTGCGCAGATGCTTATCTCAATAACAGTTTTATTTATTTTTGCGAGTGGCTGATCCACTCCCGGCGGATCTGTCTAATGAAAATAGAGGAAGACGAGCTTATGCCCGCTAACACCGCAACTGGGGACTGGGACGCCGACGCGCAACAAATAAATATGTCTCGAAGAGAATAACACTCGGAATTGGTTTAAGATATTGGTTTGTGAAGCCTTTTACCATTTTAGGGTTACTTGTTTACTACGAAACAACTAACACTTATAGTTTTGCCATGTCCGTCTGTTCGGCCGAGACCTTAAGTACAATAAAGCGTGATGCAAGTGATGGACTTGTCACCCCAAAAAAAATGGCGTCGATAGCTATGGACATTTCAGTAATGAACACCCCAGTGGTGGACATGAAATAGTAATGGACACTCCAGTAAACTATAAATACAGGTCTGCCGCTTTGCAAAGGAGAAAGTGTTAATTTATTTTTCCAACTCCTTTAAATTATCTACTGACTAATTGCGATCAATGCGGGTTCCATTCAAATACACTCGAACTTCTCCTGAAACTTCACCGAGATCGAGCTCGGTATAACTTTTCTGACTTTAATTACTGTAGATCCTGGTTAACAGGAGTCACAATAATGGGAATTCGAGTGGGGTTAGTCCCAAAAACAAAAATAGTCTGTCTTATTACAGTTTAAAGTTTTATGTTATATTTTTGAAATTAACAGCTACTGAACCTTTCTTTGTATGTGGCGCGACATACTTATCGATATTCCTACTATTGTTTCTAACTAATCTACTTATAATTTCGTTTTACATTGAGGTAAGGTACTTGTAACCTATAGTCACTCAGACCCAAACTGGGTTGGCAAAATTTATATAGAATATAATGCGAGTTAGATATAATACCACGGTCCCTTGTACTGAAAAACTGTGCCTTATAGAGCATATAATTGCACACCTTCTCTCTATAATACATTCTTGATTGCATAATGACTAAATAGACTTTTTATACTTCCGTCACAGAATAATAGTACAGGCTTCAGTGCCTTCACAGAAGTAGGTAGGTAGATAGGTACTTACACCAAATGTGGCGTCCCTAATTCATCTTGAAACTTTAATTTAGATATTCGTCATGCGAAACATTCCAGTAATGTCTTCTTAAATGAGACAGCTGGAAAATTACAGACGACAAAGTTGCACGAAAACGTGGTGTATTTGCTTAAAAGCATATTTTGCTCATATTACCGACAATGCTTCAACTAATAAGCAAAGAATAGGTGCTGAAATAAGGAAGAACTTGTAATTCCGGCAACTTGTCTTATTGGTAATGTTCTCCTGGTCGCTATGGAAGAAATTTCCTATTTCTTTGCCAATAATAAAATATTTATAATAAAATGTATTGAATTTCCGGCCCAGAAATTCGAAATACTTTCTTGAAAGTTCCATCTGAAGGACTAGTACTTGCAGTATAGGTACAGTTGATGGAATGCTTCGAGGGGCATAATGGTAGTATAGTAAAGTGCACACCGTCACTTTGTTAAGCGGCGTACGCTCAGAACATATAATAGGTAGGTTCTGTGGGCGTACGCTAATGTCTAAAGGATGGGTAACCATTTGTGTCAATTCCATTTACGTTCCGATAGACCTGCAACTTGTAAAGTGTGGGCGAAAAGGCACATCGTACACGTACATAACACACAATAATCACAATTATTTTAGGACGGGCATTGAACCAAGAAACTAACCAACCAACTTATCTGATGGCCCGTACCAAAGAAATCGAAATTTATGACAAACAACACACAACATTATTTTTTTAATTTTTTTTAGAACCCGCCATTCAACAAACTAAGTCAGGTTCCGTGTCCAATTCCAATAAACATCTAATTCAAAATTAGTCTAATTCGATTCTTTCATGGCGTTCCACACAAAGTAATTCGACACTTATTAAAAGCCAATTCTCTGGGAGACCGCAAACAACGTCGAGGTGAAAAATCTTGCGGTAGCGAAACAGAAGTACCGGCGAGGTCTAATTAGCCCATTTGCCATAATTGCCAGCTCCAGATTGGTTTTTTCGTGTCGGCGACGTCCCGCGAGAGTCTCAGGACATTGCTTTGCTTTAATGAACACTTCTAGTACTGAACACAGTCTTATTTTCACAATGGTCATTGAAGCTCTGTGTGCTTAAAATATTTTTTGTAGTGGAGTTTAATTTATGTGAAGTTTTCAAATAAATAATTATTTTAGTAAATTATATATACCACTTAAAGCAGCACACATCTAACTGGGGTAAAATTTGGTGTAGGTAAAGGTAATCCTACTAACTATATTATAAACACGAAAGTTTGTAAGTTTGGATGGTAGTGGTACAAAATCCATTTAGTAGATTTTGCGTGAAAGAGCAAAATCTACTAAATGGATTTTGATGAAACTTTACAATAATATAGCTTACACATCAGAAGAACACATAGGCTACTTTAAAAAACAATATCCTTTACGCCTTATCCCCGAAGGGGTAGCAGTTGTATGCCCACTTTTCACCGTATGGATTCCTGTCCCACGTAATAGGTGGTGGTAGGCCCATTGATAGGCTACATTAATCCCGGGAAAAAGTTCCTGTGGGAAACAGGAACGGAAAAACTTCATCACGCGCGCGGAGATGCGAGCGTCAACTTGTTAACAATAAAAAAAAGGAAGTAACATTTTTTTCTAAATTTTTAATTTTCTACATTCTGCAGACAATTTTATTCTGCTTTTCCAAGGAGAAAATCCTTGAAAGATGTATTAAGGGTGTGAAATTGGGTGACTTAAATTGTCTGTTGTACGCTAATGATGCGGTGCTGATGACATCATCAGAAGCTGATTCTTTCCTTTCCTTCCTCAGGCATTAATTTTTTCACTAATATGAAAGAGGAGCATGAAAATAAAGGTCTGAATGCAAGTAAAGTAGGATTTGAAAGAGAAGAAGTAAGAACTGCAAGATTTGGTTAAATCATGAACGTCTAGAACTAGCGAATGATTTTTTTAGCTTAGGGCGAGTATGGTTAGCTTGGACGAAAGATGTAATTCGAAGGTAAAATGTCGAGGACCTGCTGGAAATAAAAATTACCGGTGCTTTGTCCCAGTTAGTAAAGATACAAAAGCATTGTACAAGAAGCACGCCTCGCGGTTCACAACGCAGTGCTAGTGCCTGCGTTGCTTTTCGGTAGTGAACCTTCTGTGAGAAAAATATGAAAGTAAACTTTGAAAAATATGCGGCATAACGTTGACTATAAGAATACGTAACGACGTAATACGCATATGGCAAGTTTGAATGAAAATGTCAGCATGTCAACGGACGTGTTCTGTTGGTTTGGGCCCGTCTAACAAATGTGTGAGGAACGATCGACGAAGAATATTTACTGTGTGAAAGTAAAGCGTAGAAGGAGTCACAATCAGGTTAAAATTGGAGAGTTCAGAAGTAATGGTAATACCTACTCGGATACTCAGGGGCGCATGTATGAAATGACAAGTCTATCTGGAAGTGAAAGAAGTTGTTTTGCATCATAGATCGCGAAGTCATGTACTCGTACCTCTCTGTTAGATAGCTGTTAGCTAAGTATAACATACCTAATATTTATTATAACCCTAGATATCATCCTCAAACGAATCAAGCAGAACGGGCGATTCGTAATGTTGCCCAGTCTATATCATGCTATGTGAAGTCTGAACACAAGAGATGGGACGAGAACTTGGTAGAGCTGCAATGTGCTCTCAACACTGCTGTCAGTGAGTCCACTAAGTTCTCACCTTATTTTCTAGTCCATGGTAGAGATTTCATAGGGGATGGTAGTGTCTATAGGCAGTCTGAGATTGCGTGTCATCCTGACTCCGTCACAATCGACAACCCGGAATCGTATCGGAAGAAACTGAAGGAGTTAGAACTCATTTACGCAAAGGTGAAGAGACATCTTGAAGTCGTAATGAGAAGTATTACAACTTCAGAAAGAGACACGTCGAGTTGAAAGTGGGTCAGATTGTCTATAAACGAACTTACTATTTGTCAAATAAATCTAAGAATTTTTCTTCGAAACTAGCACCTAAATTTATAAAGTGTGTAGTAACAGCTAAACGTTCGCCATTGGTGTATGGTTTGTCTGACATGAGTGGTAAAGCAATGGGTGACTATTACATCAAGGACATCCTGAAATACGGCAATGAGAATCAAGCAAATGGTTCTCAGTCACCGATTGTCTGAATCATCCTCTCTGGGAAGCTATCCTCTAGTGGGTGACATTAACCATCACAGACACAGTAGTTTAGGAGTCGGCACGGACAAACCAACACAAATATTTTTATGCCTGATACATAGGCCTATATATTAGGAACTATGATGAGACGTCTTTCTTTTAAATCTAGATTAGTTATAATGTAGTATATCCTCTAGGATATTTAGATAAGTAAAACCTGTTAGGTAGGCACCCAGTGTTGACATACATACAGTGTTCCTCCCTCAACAGTATTAGTGTTTAGGTATAAGAAATAGGGAAATACAACCCTATAATCTTTTGTTTAGTAGGAACGTACTTCGTCCCTCTCTTTGTCTCTTTTTACTTAACTTTGTTTAATTATTGTGGCTGCTGAAGAGTCACAATAATAACTGAGTTAGTTTGTTTTTTTTGCTTCTTCTTAGTAGCCAGACTGTTTGATAGAAGATGGTTAAGCTAAGAGAGTTGTCTCTCAAACTTTTTTCGTTCTGCATTTCCTGTCGTTGCTTTTGTTTCGCACCACAGGAAATCCTCTTATGGGGGGGGGGGGGGGTGTAACATGCAGTTTTCACTAGCGAGTAGTGCGAACATATTGCCGCCAGACGTCGCTAGTTATAATAATGGATTATGATGTTAGTACCTAGCGTTTGCGTCTAGATGGCATTACCGGGTCTGATTTTCAACAGCTCCCATTTTAATTAAAATGTATAACATTAAAATTGAATAAACAGTTTTTTTTAAGGAATACTAGTATTTAAATCAATAATTCAACATAAATATAAAATAACTTTAACTTGGTCTATGGTGATAGAAATTAGTATGTTGATTACTGAACGACAAGAAAAGGATAATTTTGACAGTTCTCCAGAGTGGGGTCGGAGTGAAAAAAAAGGATAAATAGGTTGATTGTGGAAGGATCTAGATCGATTATCGACCTGAGATAGTTAAAGGATACCCGAAGTTATCCAGATTTCAGAGATATTCTCCAAAATTCGTTAATAGTGATTTTTCTTGTGCAAGTTTTGGCCAACCTAGCCTAATTCTGTAGCCGTTATAGTCATAATCACGTACGAGTGTATAAGAAACCCCGCTATCCACGTAATTGCTGGAAGCGTTGTGGTTTCCCTTGGAGGAAAGGCGCGGAGGCTTCGTAAGATTCTGCTACTTGTTTGTGAGTTGCACTCACAAAGGGCCGCTGCTCACGGTCTCTGTGGGCTGTCATCGACAACTACATCTTCTCTTGAGGGCAATCCTGGTCCTCGGGCGGTCTTCCTCAGTGTTGGGCATCAGCGGGTCGACGCACAGAAGCTTGGCGTGAGCGGAAGTGTCAGCTCGCTCCGCAAGTTCGCACCCCTGTACAATGCTGAGTACTTTTTATTTCTCTACTCCTGTATCTGCTGCATATTTTCTTGTGTGAGTGTGAAGAATACCTATCTATGAACTTTATACCCTTAGCATTGCATTTATATATTAATTAATAGCTGTGATGAACTTTTTTTGCAAAATATTTATATTTTTTATTGTGAGGTAGATTTTTTTTCCTTAAAATAAACGAATCCTTTTTTTATTAAACCTTGTAAAGAACAATTGTTCAAGAATATTATTTATCTCCCAACCACACACACTCTTCATACAAGGCGCCCTGGGATTATTTCTTTTTAGAGTCTCTTCATTGCTCTGCCCGGAGTGAAGCTGGTGGTAGCACCCATAAAAAAGTGTTACAAAATTGGCTGGCTTAGATTCTCAGGAAAAGCTATTTACACAAAATATTTCATTTTATTAAAAATGTGATACGTAGTATACGTAATGTAGACGTTCTATATACTTGCCTATTAGGCTTAGTAGTAACACTGTGCCTAATAAATATCGGGACAACCAGTATAGCAGTATAAGAAAACATAGGTAAATAAAAATGTTATTCAAATTTAAATTTCACTCAAATATAATATGATTAGACGCAAAACGTACTTACTCACACAATTTAAATTAAAATAACCCAGTGTTTGACTTCGCAAATACACAATAAATTCTATTATGAAAACTAAATACAATACGTTACAGTAATTCTTCAAACAGTTTTTAATCTATAACCAAATACCTAGTTCTTGTATTCGATTGGCTACATTGCGGAAGAGCTAAATTCTATCACAGGTGGAGCTTGTTTATTATGCTGCTTGTCTCGTTTACGGAGCTCATCACGTAAGACGACCAGATTCTCATAGTGTTCTGTAGAAGCATCGAGAAGTTTTAAACACACCCGTACTGCAGCTGCTTGGCGACTTTGTTCCACCTCCATTGTTGCGTCAGCAGCTTGGCTTAGCGTCAATACTTTTTCCACCATAGCATCCAACCTGATGAACCAAGTAGCTGCTCTCAAGAATAAGTAACTAAAATACCAACTCCGTATGGGTACCTACTAGTCGTTGCCTTGTCTGTTAATAATCAGGTGCACCGCAAGCAGATGAGGTCGCCCTGTCCCCGGAGATTACGGTCCAGAGATCAGAAGCCTGTTAATCTAATTCACATTAAACAAAATTCCTCTTCCCCCGCACCTCTTTTATTATCATTTTCTGTAGATCTAAAAGCAGTAGGGGAGTAATAAAAAAGGAAAAGGCTGATTGGATTTTAATGGTAGCTAAGTATTTTTTAACTATTTATTGTATTGATGTTATATTGTGTAATCCACTATTGATTGAATTCCTCGCAGGCAACTATGCTATCACTATAGTAAAGTCAGCTCTAAGTTGGGAAAACCGTTTGTGACATTTTAAGCCGTTGGAGCCAGCTGCCAGTAACCAAAAGAAATTGGGGAGTGGATTAAAAATTTCAACAGTTGGTAGCCACAACAAATAGGTTCATTATGTAATACGTGGGACCAAATAGGGGGGGGGGGGGGGTTATGGGGTTCGAAACCCACGCCACCATCCCATACTTAACAACCACGCCATAATTAACACCACGCCATAATTAACTTTCCTACTTTTCTCCTTCACTTCGCACGGTCATCGACATCCCTAGTAGTGAGACCGGATGCAAGAGTACCGCCACACATCCATCGCAGTATTTTCATTGTCGCGACACGCAGCTCCAACAGAGGCCAGAGGTTGTGTAGAACTGTCCTTTCAACCTGAATGTTATATTTGGGTCATAAATGACACCAGGCATCTCACGCCACTTGACTCAGCATTGCATGTTTTGAAGTCTCAATCGATGTCACAGACGTGTGAAATAGAGGTCCCAAGTATTTAACCTGGTTCGTGCGCTCAACCAAATAATCGCTAATGCTGACGGATGTGGGACCTGTAGATTTAAAAACCAAGTAGGTACTCAGTCTTCGCCACATTAAGATTCAGACCGCCCCGTTCTGGCATTTAGGCTACTTATGTAAGTACCTGATAATGAACTGAACAACAACGGACTAAGGACCGATTGAGGTACACCAGAGGGTACATCAGCAGATCGGAACAATTTTGAAGCTCGACTACTTCTATCAACATGAAAGAACTTTCAAAATTGTTTCATACATACTTGCGTTTACGCATTTCAAGGAACAAACAAAAAAATAGCATAAGTAATACTATTAAAGCTGCATTGCTCTGGGACCATGTGAGTTGTAGTTCTATAAAGTGGAATCGTTTGATATACACTTTCGGCACCACATCCCAAACTGAAAAGTTTGGTAACAGCAACGTCAGTGGTAGTCCAAACACCAGAATTGACCCCAATATTATCGTTGGGTCGTATTTCAACCTCTCGATCAACATTGTTAATTTTTAGTTTTTTTGTTAGTTGACCATCATTTTATTTGAACTCTTAACAATTATCATTTTGAAATTTTGCGTAAGTATATTTAAGCAATAAACAGAATAAAATTTAAAGCCTTTACTACTAATAAGCTACTATGTACACTTGAAATTTAGAAATTTGAGTGATGGTTTGAATTTCATACGTTTTTTTTTTTGTCGGTCTACGTTTTTTATGGTTCTTACTCTATGTCTTGTATTTAAGGTTAGTATTCAAAGTTTCTATAGGTATTACTCACACCCTCTGTAAGGTTACTTTCATATTAACTTGGCTACACGCTCGAAACTTTCCAATCAATAAAAAATCGTGGAGCTCATCATCGAATTGGTGACATTTATAACAGTACTGTGACTTCTGAAATATTGATGTCTCTATTGTCGTCTATTTACATTGAAAAAAAATAATGGCAACGCTAATTGGTTAATTTAATAATGCTTCCTTCCACCTTAATCAGATCATGTAGTAAAATATAAATAAATGATTTTGGACATTTTTCACACAACGCAAGGACACCAAGTAATTTAACTATGGCTAAAAGGAGTACTATTGCGGGTTATCGATTTTAGTAAGGATCTAGTAATTAAAAATAAGTTCCTTGTTAGGAACAGCGTCCGAGCATGACTACCTTTTTATCATAAAATCGGTGTCAAAATGTCCGTTGCATATTTTGGAATACTTCTTTGGTTGCCATCAACTACGAGCAGTGGCAACTATCCACATGGCACGCAATTTTGTCTTAGACAGGTAACTGTATGAAAAAGTTAGTCTGTTGCTACACGAACGTAGAAATAGACTTTAATAAAAATATTGAATAAGCAAATATGCTTATTCAATATTTTTTCTATTGTTTGCTTATGGCGTTGTGGCATCTCTGACTACCCCGTGAGTGATACAGCAAAGATAGCTACATAGTTGTGGGAATTTATCAACAATTTTTCAGTTTATTAATAAATAATTAGTAACATTTTAACAAATTAGAAAAAATGGGGAGTTTTGCTATGACATACTAGCAACATGAAAAATAAGTTATAAAATGATAGTTCTCCTAATGCAACATTATTTATCACAAGGATATAGATTAATAAGGTTTAAAACGCCACATAAAATTCAAATCTATAGTAATCACTACATATTATAAAACAAAGTCGCTTTTGGCTGTCTGTCCCTATGTATGCTTAGATCTTTAAAACTACGCAACGAATTACGATGCGGTTTTTTTTAATAGTTAGAGTGATTCATAGGAAAGGTTTTTATGTATAATTTGTTAAGTTTTTGTATGCCTTGACTAAATTATAACGATATTTGCTGGGGATGTCGGAAAAAATAAGCTATCTGGGAGCTTTCAACGAAAACGCTGCCCTTTGAGATTATAACAAAATAATGTATGTCTATGCAATTGTGTATCTAATGTAAGTCTACAAAAAAGTTCGCGACGGTATATGTCTATCTTTTAAGAATACCATACTATAGGTATCCATTTTAATATTTAAAAAAACCATAAATTATAAAGCGGTTATTTACACAAATATGCTATTACCTAATCCTAATCATTTTACTACGTTAGTTCCCTTTAGCATTTAATGAAGATTACTTTGTCCCTTTACACCTTGCAAATTAAATGAATATCTTAAGCCGGGCGGGACAGATAGTTTTATATAGCTGTAGAGTTTGTTTGTTTGGTTGAACGCGCTAATCTCAGGAATTACTGGTCGGATTTAAACAAATCTTTTGTTGGATAGCCCATTTATTGAGAAAGGCTATAGGCTATATATCATCACGCTACTACCCTGGAGAGCGGAGCAGTAAACATAAATATCAACAAATCCGGCTTTTTTTTTTATAAATTATTGTAGAATTATTGTATAAGCGACGGGATTAAATAGGTGCGATGGGAGTTCGAAGTACGTCACGGGTGAAGCCGTGGGAGTCACCTAGTATAGTATAAAGATGCCTGTTAGCAAAGTTAACAGTGTTACATAGCCGTGAGAACGAGACAGATTGCGTGGCTCTGTGTATTGGTACTTTGTCTAATAGTCTAACAACTAATAGCCTACTGATCTGAAAGCATTTACTAATAAGCTTATACCAACTCTAGAACGATCCCGAATCTATCAGCTATAATGATAAGTAAATATACACTTTCGTCCCACGTACAGGTAGTGAGCCCATTGCCGTGTTGATATGGACAGGCGCAGGCTGCATCGACCTGCTGTTGAAATATTTTAAGACGCCCATAAAGCCTTCAACTTGGCTTAACGACTGCCATTTTATTAGCAACCTGGACCAACGGCTTAACGTGCCTTCCGAAGCACGGAAATGGGGTGGGTCTAAAGGGCCGAATAAATTTAATGAAATAAAAATGTGTCTATTTTAGATGTTAAATTCGGAAGAAATTTTGAACTCATGCCTTTTAAGTGAGGTGGAAACAAAAAGGCTAAAAGGTCTTATGTGCTAGACACTAATTAATACGACCAATTAAAGTCCTGGTAGTCTCGGATTCAAAAATAAATAATCCTGTATAATCTAGTGATCTTTATTATCAAATATCGTGCATTCAACTCCTGTAACATAATTTAACAAGAAACATATCACTTAAATTTCTGAAGAGAATTAAATAAGCAATAACCATTTGTAAGAGTTTGGACCCAAAGTTTGCTAATACTAAACCTGTGTCCGTCATATGTTGAGAGCCACTTGCGCAGCATATCAATTTCGAGTAGGTACACACAATAAAATTGGACGGTCTCCGGAGAGGGCTTAAACGATTCGCCGTTTTGTCTCGGGGCCCAGCTGTGTAATGACCGGAGCAGGAAAAAATTGTCAGCAAGAAAACGCGAGGGTAGTCAGTCGGGTTTATGTGCACGCGGCAGCTGGCGGGTGTGATGCCGGGCGGCGACGCGCTCCTAACGGCCTCTGCTTACCTCGCAAAACCCGCGCCAATTTTATTTATCGAAAATATAAACCGATTTGCGGAGGTCCCTCGTAAATTCTGAACGGCTGATTTATGGCGGTTACAAGCCGCGTTTAAAACAAAGTTGCTTCTTAAAGGACTTCTTTACCTACCAACCTGTAATGAAAAATCTTTCACGATTTCCAAATGATGGCAATTCTGAAAAAAAAGTTGAGTAGACTATAAGACCAGAATAAAGCAGACCGCGTCTTACATACAAAGATCAATTGAGAACATTTATATTTTTGACTGCCTTTGTGGCGCCGCGTTGGGAGTGTATCCGACTGCTACGCAAGAGGTCGTGGGTTCGATTCCCACCCAGGATAAAACTTTGTGTAAGAGCACGATGGTTTAATCTGTGCCTGATATTGATCTATAAAAAAATATTTAAATTAATATCCATCACGCCTTATCCCCGAAGGGGTGGCAGAGGCAGATTATATGCCCACTTTTCATCGTGTGGATTCCTGTCCTATAATCATAATATGTCCATTGATCTATAATATGTATGTATTTTAAAATATATAAGTATTTTTATCAGTTATCTGGTTACCAGAGTACAAGCTCTGCTTAGTTTGGAATCAGATGGCGTTGTGTGAGTTGTCCCAACGATATTTATTTATTATTATTATATAATTGCTCAAAAACGGTAAGTTCAAAAGTACTTGGACACCCAGACGTGCATGTACCTATGACGCGATTCTGCAGGAAACAAAAGAAGTATTCACTCTTTGACTACCCCGTCTGGGATACAGCGTGAACTTAGTTTAAAATTGTTAAACGTGCGTAAGTAGGAACCTATGTTTCTCCTTTTAGAAGTGTTTTTTTTATACATAGCGCAATCTAGTCTATAGTAAGCTAATATAAGTTTGTGGTTTTATTATACTTATCAGTTGTCTAGACATCTGATAAATATACCTACTTATACGTTTCTTAAGATATACACAATATATTATACATAGGAACCACCCAAACTGCGAAACACACATTTACGGGTCACACAAATATTTATACCGATTGGATACTCGGATACCAATAATAAAGGGGGACAGACGACCTAATAAAGGGCGCTGGAGCCTGTTGGATGCGGGTGGCAAAAACCGCACATAGTGACAATTATTGGGGAGGTCTAGGCGTCAATTGGCTGAAATATTGATGATAACTTATCAAGTCAATCACGCATTGAGAACCGTTGCTAGTGACTTCCTGTAAGTAGTATTCCAACATGAAATCAGACTTTAATCGCAAAGATAAACGATAGCTTCTTCTTGCAGTTAAGTAAAAGACCCAGGCTTGCTGCAGGTGAGATTTAGAAGCTGCTGGGAATACACAAGATGAAGCGTTTGTATGATAAAAATTGCACTGTAGTACAGGCTCACGGGCCCATAAAGCTGTCTACACATCTAAGCCGCTGACACTACCCCGGCGGGCCGGTGGCTTAGGTGTGTAGACAGCCTAACGCACACATTATATCACCGCTCTTCTTTCAAACACCTACGCACCAGACCAAACGACTGCTGGAATGAGAACAAAAGGTAGTTGCCCAAACGTCCTACAGTAAACAGTAGTTACATTTACTGTTTACTGTAGGACGTTACCCACGAATAATGAAGAAACCACTCCACCGCAATCGTGAGCCCTTCCAATAATTGGAACGGAGTTAATTTACCTTTATGATGGGCAAATTGTTTTGGTGAATCCCCAATCAATTTAGGAAATTGATTAGGTATATTACAGTCATGATGAAACAGCACCGTGCATTATACTTAGGGCGGAAACAAAGGTACTTACTTCCTAATTGTTATTACCTAATATTAGCGGTGTATCGATGCCGAATAAGTAATACAACGACTTGAAGTACGTCGTACGTAAAATTCTATCCATGTAAATAAAAATGAATGGCAAAATATGGTGCTAAGCGCTAATCTCAGGAACTACTGGTCGGAATAGATAAATTCGTTTTGTGTTGGATAGTCCATTAATCGAGAAAGGTTATAAGATATATATCATCACGCTACTGCCCAGGATAGCGGCGGCCGTAGTCATATATGTCAGGAAGTCGGGCAAACTTACATACATTTTTGTAAAAGTAAAGTGCGACGGAAGTTTAAAGTGAGTCACGGGCAAAGCCGCGGGGGTCGGCTAGCTAAGTATATTTATCTTTTATAACGACAAACAAAAAATAGACACCTAGTAATGAGAGTAGATTGCAATCTTAACTTAGTTTTATTATAGGAGTGATACCTACATCAAGTATCATGATCACAACGTGCCTACAGAAGCACGGAAATGCTAGAAAACGAATAACGAAAATACCACAAGAGGTAATACTCCTTCTTTTTCATTATATTTTTTTAAATCCAGCATATCCCATTGAAAGGCGGCGTAGAGCACTATAGACACCTTAATCTCACTATCATGATATTGAGAGAATAGACTGGCCGTAGTATTGAGTTACACGTTAAAAATAAAATACTTGTTAACAGTATAACCGTATATTGCATCTTGATTACACTAATGCTAACATAATTCATAAAAGAAAGAGTCTAACGAAAATTCACCCTAGATGCAACGAGATCCGTAAACTACTCCAGATGTTATTTGTAAACTGCTTAGCATATTATATCGCAGTTTCGCCAAATTTGATCATATTTGGCATCTGCTGTTGAACACTGACAGAACGATGACTCGACCAGCTTAAACGAATGTAGTTTGCACCTAAAGTTACCATCCCGTAAGAAATTGATAAGCAACACAATGAATGATCCACCTCTAGCCATGACATTCTCAGCCGGTCACGAACGTCTGGGAAAACTGGCAGGAAGAGGAAAGACAATTATTGTGCGTTAAGAAATGCACAGTACATAGGCAAACAAAAAAGCTTCAATATAAGATATATGGTAGAGGTACGTCCTTTGATGGAAGTGTTCCAACGCTACCTACCATTCGTCTAAAAGTTCTTCACGTAAGTACATTATGTCGCAACAATCTAGCAATTCTATAGCGATCTCTTTCTAACATAATCCTATTATTCCTACCTGAATAGTAATTTGGCTAGGGATTGTAGGGATAATAGGATTTTGACTGCTTTGTACTAAAGCAGTGTGTCTCTGAATTTCAAGGTCAACGTAAAAGTGAAAGTGAAAAAAAAATCTTGAAATTGGAAGCATATACGGCAGTTATGATCACCATACCTAGCCGTTGAGTTTCTGTTGGTCAGCAGGTGAGGTCGCTTTGGCCTCGAAGACGTTGATAGGGCTCCTTACACTTTGTAGGTACTGCTCTCTACCTATGTGTGTACGTATGTGCAAAGCTTCCCTAAAATACCAATGATTTTGGTTTAAACAATAATCCGAGGTAGTAAAACCAAAGTCCTTTTTTTTAGTTTATTGATTATTTTGCCATTTACGAGCAGACATTTACGTGCTATAGCGAATCGAATGACACGCCTAAGACAAAAGATTTGCCTAAAAAGTACTTGTTGATTACAGTATTGTAGGAATGCATTATATCGAAAATGAGCGAATTCATAGGACTCGCAGTTGGCGATTTTCGGGTGACTGTGCCCACAACCTTTTATGATGGTTGAATCCGCGCCTATTTCAGAGCCGCAACCTTGGCCGTCCACTTCGTTCATCTTCTGCCCAAAGAGTCCTAAGAGTAAATAAGACCCTTTAATTTAACCATCCCTTCCCCCCACCCCCGGAAAAAAAATAACCAGTGTATATTTATGTATGTCTGCGGCGTTATAACTCCCGAACGTCGGCCTATTTCAGTAATGAAGGGATTGAAGGAAATTTGGTATCGTGTTATTTAGATAGTTTTTCCACATGGACACCTGGAACTTGCTGTTACATCATGTAGTCTGCCCACTCCTCAAAATCAACGTTATACCTACCATGTTTGGGCTTATTAAAACCGTATCAACGAGTAACTCATGGTTCGGGTACTTTTTTAATTTATAAATTAATCTTGTTGTTCATTTGATGGTGTTTTGCCAATGTTTGATCTTGCGCCATTAGCCGTGCCTGGCCCTTACGCGAGGTACCCCATATATTGAACAATAATAATTATAACACTTACACAGTTTGGATTTTTGTCCCCGACCAGACCAAACACCATGTGGGTTGGTATGCGTATAATTCTGGCAGATTTCTTTCTTGACCCTATTTTATCGCCACTTAAACAGAGTTTTCGTGGCAGTACCTCCCCGGTCCAAAAAAATATGCCACCTGGTACATTTAAGTAAATGCGCCGTTGCCTCGTCCGTTGATCAGCAGGTGTACCATGTGAGGTCGACTTTAACCCAAAAAATGTTGATAAGGCTTTTCCCTTCTGCATATACTTATTTGATCTTCTTTACATATTTGATCATGGAAACTCGCTGAACCGATTGAATTATTAATATGATTCCAAGTGTCTTTAGTTACATTTTCATAACAAAAAACATTGTGTTCATTCCAAGCAAGAATATAACCTTAATATTACATTATTCCTGTATACCAATCATCTGTCATTTGTATTGAATTTAATAAAAACTAGGTGCATGCGTCGTGCCGTTTTTTAAGTTCTTTTGTCGATGTCTATTTTCCTTTTGGTGATTATTTCTGCATGGAAGGTATGTCCGATATTCGATATTTTTTTTTCTAAACCATCTATGGCAATATGTCGTATTACGGGTCAAATTTGATCAAAAAGTGTAGAGTAGTTTGAGAGGAGTTCGAGGACAAACCGAAAATCCGAATCTGGGAAGAATGGAGCTGATGGAATAAAGGGTGGTCCACTTAGTTTATTCTACTAAATAAAAATATTACTTTGATTAAAACTGTATTTATTAAAACCTATAATGGCTAAAATGTATAAAATATCACTTATCTTAATATAAGTTATATATTATGTATTTTAAAATAATATCATTGACAATAATATATTAAGCTTTCGATTAAAACAATAACCCGTATTACCTAACTGTTAACATATAGTTAGCACTAGTTGACGCCCGCGACTTCGCCCGCGTAGAGAAGTTTTCCCGTTCCCGTTTCCCACAGGAATTTGTTCCCGGGATAAAAAGTAGCCTATGTGTTATTCAAATGTATAATCAATATTTTTGTAAAGTTTCATTAAAATATATTCAGTAGTTTTTACGTGAAAGAGTAGCAAACATCCATATAAACTTTCACATTTATAATATTAGTTTATTAAGATACCTACCTATACAGTGCGATTCTCAATCACTTGTAAAAAAAGAAAAGAAAGATGATTGTAATAATTTAAAGAATTGTGATTATTAATTCAGATTTCTAAATTTCAAAGTCATCTAAGGGGGCGCACATTAATTACGTGAAGCCACTAGGGAAGTGGGGAATCAATCCTAAACTCACTAAATGTTACATGGGGGAGAGAAGGCTTTATGTATCAGCTAACCCGTAGCTTTATTAGAAAAGATAAAACCATAAAACGTGATTGACCCAGCACGCATTTGGTCCAATTGTCTAAAGATGAAGTGTCCGGTTGGTTTAAACAAATTTAACCAACATAACAAACCCAACTAATCGTGTCAAACTATTAACTTATTTAATCGAAATGAATTTTACTAAAATGCACTTTTTTGAATTGGACAACAATTGGACACAATTAATGTAGATTGCGTCTAAACACAATAAAGTATAAGAATATGAAAAAATCTGATTAAATTTATTTAAAGAGGAGGGGGGAGGGAGTTGAGGAAAATCTTACGATATCTCACCAAGGTGGGAGTCGAATTGGGGGGTTGAAAAATTCTCAAAAACGCCTCACGTAATTAATGGACGCCCCCTTTCTAAGGTAAAATATGCAAAATACTGACACAGTTCTTTTATATAATAAAATCCATCTAAAGGTGTAAAGTTATTTTAGTGGTTACCATTTTATATATTATTTATTGCTGTACATAGATAAAAATTTTAATTACTATATCATAAATAATCTGACATGTAATTATAATAGGTAATGTTAATTGTGTTTCATTAAATAAATTCAACGAACTTATACTAGAGATTTTAAATTTGAAAGAACTCACGTAATTAAGTTATCAGCGAGGAGGTAAACCTCACGACATCTCACGGGAGGTAAGCGAATCAAAAGATCCCCCAAATAGAATGGATGCCCACAGTATTTATATTTAGCATCGAGATTCTAAAATGTTCATTACAACATTTTAGGCAGTTTAATGTAAAAGTGCTATTAATAATTATAGTATTTATTATCATCAGTTAATCACAGAAGATGAAATCGGCACCTGAATTTCATTTTCATCATTATTCTGAATCCAATTAGCAACATTTTCGATATTGCACGGTACCAAATAAATTTTAACTAAATTATTACGACGTAGTATATTTATGTGCCCCTTATGTAATTAAAGAGGACTAAATATTCTCTAAGATGGCTATGGCAGTTGTTCTTATGCAGAACCAATAAATAAAATTAAAAATAGGATTTTATGGTAAAGAAATAATCTTGTCATTAGTTCCCGGGACACTTACGTCGCTATCAGCGCCAATATGGCGGAAATCAAATGACAGATAGCAGTAGCATGTATAGTTTGGTGTATATATTAATATTTGAGATCAATGCCCTACATAAAATAATGGATTGGTCTCATATAACCTGTAAATGTAATTACTTTATATAGGTACGTACTTTAATCATAGTGCAATCTAAGTCTAGTTAACATGTGTACTGTTTAATGATGTCTTAAGTCTACAAAGGGAAATAATTTTAAAAAGTAATAAAAAAATAAATAAATATCCATCACGCCTTATCCCCGAAGGGGTGGCAGAGGCATATTATATGCCCACTTTTCACCGTGTGGATTCCTGTCCCACGTAATAGGTGGTGAGCTTATTGCCGTGTTGTAAATAGACAGACGCAGGTTGTGGCTACCTGCTGTTGAAATTTTTTAATAAGCCGCCTATAAGGCCTTCAACCAGGCTTAACGACTGCCATTTTACTGGCAACCGGGACCAACGGCTTAACGTGCCTTCCGAAGCACGGAAACGCTCGCAAATGTAAATACCACAAAGTGGTCACCCATCCGAGGACCAGCCATAGTGAAAGTTGCGTAACTCAGTGATCGTTTACAGAACACTGAGACCGCGGGGCCACGCGCTTCAATTTTAAAAAGTGAATTTTAATTAAAATTTCCACCTAGATTACGCAACTGTTAGAAACATTTCAGTTTAATTTTTGAACTATCTAAAGCCCGTAGTAAGCGAAAAAGAAAATAATTGTAATTAAATACTAAAGTTAAACAGAGTATTTAGAAAGTTAGTACTAAAGCTGATTAATAGATGTCGTTTTCAATAAATTGAAAGACTAGAAAATAGGACTAATGCAGACAGATTTCTATATTATATGCAAGAAAAACAAAATCAAAACTTTAACTTAAGTATTAACTGACTGCAATCTGACGCCGGCCGTCCATGCTAGCCAAAATATCCATGTTACAATAAGTTGCCTATATATTCAGATCATTTTATAATACATAAATTAAACCTTATCATCTAATATAATATATTCTAGAATACCTATTTAATTGACGTGCCGTAAGAAAAAACTGTTTCTATTTTTTTTGTAAATAATAATAATTTAAAATACGTTTCGGTAAACAAAGAACCTGGAAATCCCTAACATCGTACTATTGTGTTAGGAAAGAAAGTGTTTCATATTTATTACATCACTAGAGGACATTCATGGCTCAAGTATTTTTTATCATTAATTCATTTAGCGACTAATTTTAATACCCAAATTTACTAAAATGATACATTTCACTTCAATTATTCGTATGAATAGATACCAGACACACAGTTTAACAATATTGAATACAATAATCATCACACGCCCTCAATATTTTGAATATCTTAGCGAACGCCCGTATGGTGACGGGATAAATTACAATCACCACTAAAATATATTTCGTGGGTGTCGTAACGGGCGCCTAAAGGAACACTTTACTAAATTACTCATTGCGTAGAGAAGAAAAAGTTGAAATAAAAGCTATACCCAGACCCGACAGTATAGTATGACAAAAATGGGAAACCGGTACGGGAAAACTTCATCACGCGGGTATTATAAAAAAAATAAAATAAATATCCATCACGCCTTATCCCCGAAGGGGTGGCAGAGGCATATTATATGCCCACTTTTCACCGTGTGGATTCCTGTCCCACGTAATAGGTGGTGAGCCCATTGCCGTGTTGAAAAATAGACAGACGCAGGTTGTGGCTACCTGCTGTTGAAATTTTTAAGCCGCCTATAAGGCCTTCAACCAGGCTTAACGACTGCCATTTTACTGGCAACCGGGACCAACGGCTTAACGTGCCTTCCGAAGCACGGAAACGCTCGCAAATGTAAATGCCACAAAGTGGTCACCCATCCGAGTACCAGCCATAGTGAAAGTTGCGTAACTCAGTGATCGTTTACAGAACACTGAGACCGCGGGGCCACGAGCGCTTCAATATTATCTATTCTCAAATAAACCATTACAGAGGCTATTTTAAATGATGAAGTACCAAACGCTTTTTCAATATCACTGTATAGTACCAATGGCAAACAACTCACGAAGTTGGCAAAAGGCCTGCATAAAAATTGTTTATAATAAAAATAAATTAGATATAAACAAAAATTTTGCTAAATAAGGAATAACTAACAAATCAAATGTAATAAATATACATCATTTGATTTCTCTTCTAACACTTTATACAATTTGATCATATCACATGATTTAGCTTTAGGTACTTACAAATATTAGTGAGATACATGATTGATCACATATACATACAAAAACCTCTAAATTATACAAATAGCAATAATGAACTAGGTTATAGTAGCCTTCGTCTTTAAGATTTTAGCTGCGAACTACCTTATTTAGATCCTGTTTATTATATGTATGCAAAATTACTCTTGCTTAAAGTATCAATTGATTTAGTTTTAAACATATCTCTCATAAAATAGCAACCAAACCTGCATTTTTTTTTTTATAAATTGAGTACTGCCTTCTATTTCTAAAATATTGAACTAACCGGCGATGTGGTTCTTAGAATTACAACTAGATGTCACTATCACCCTAAAGATGAAATTGAAGTGTTCCCTATTGTGATGGAACTTATATATGTTATTGAACACGTCCCGTAAATGAGCACTTATTCTACTAAAAATAATGTTGACTCTGTGAAATCTCGCTACATTTCTGACAGCATAAAGGCTCGGTAAAATAAATTTGTAGCATGTTTTACAATGAAAAAAATATATGACATTCTAAAACGAACTTTATCTAATTGACATAGGGATTAGGATCATTTTGAACAGTCAGTATAAACGCTGTATGTGCTAAAAACCTGTAAAATTGTTAAAGAATTGTAAATGTAAACTAAACAGATAAATAAATAAACTTAGCTAAACAAACAGCTCCATTATTTGCAACATATATCAAGATGCCCATTGAGGTACACACAAGCTGCCTATATGTGGTTATATGGTAGCACTAAGATTATCTACTGCTTCCATGAGACTAGGCACTGAGTCCACTTTCATACCACGTTTGCGTAGGTCGTTCAGTTCTTCAACCAACTTAGATTTGTCTTTGCCCAATGATTCCCTGAAAAAAGAAAAGGTAGCAATTAATGACTTTTACCTGCAACTTCCTTCGCGAAATAGAACTACATAATGATCTCATCTAATCTAATTATAAGTCATCGAAATCGTTCAGTGATTATAGGATTAAATTCAACAAAGACATTATTTCACACTTTTTAGGGAAATGGCAAAAAACGGAACCCTTATGGATTCGTCATGTCTGTCTGTCTGTCCGTCCGTATGTCACAGCCACTTTTCTCCGAAACCATAAGAACTATACTGTTGAAACTTGGTAAGTAGATGTATTCTGTGAACTGGATTTTCATGATAAATAGAAAAAAAAATCTTGGAGGTTCCCCATACTTAGCGCACTGAAACTCGATTTTTTTTTTCATTATACCAATACTTGTATCTATGAATATGTTTTTTTTTCTAAAATGAATAGTTTGCGCGAGAGACACTTCCAAAGTGTTAAAATGTGTGTGTGTCCTGTCCTGTAACTTCTAAACTAAGGGAATCATAAAACTAAAAAAAATATTTGATGTACATTACCATGCAAACTTCCACCGAAAATTGGTTTGAACGAGATCTAGAAAGTAGTTTTTTTTTAAAACGTCATAAATCGTAAACCGCAATTTACCTTTCATTCAATTACTTGCTGCCACGGAACCCTTCATGGGCGAGTCCGACTCGCACTTGGCCGCTTTTTATACAATATAATAATACTAACTAACGTTTAGAATTAAAATAATATTTTTTCTTATTGTTGAGTAGGGCTATAGGCTATAGGTACCTATATTATTACGCTACTATCCAGGAGAGTGGAGCAGTAATAATAAATGTCAAAAATCAGGCAAATTTTCATACATTGATAAAATATGCCAGAATGTAATCTTAGTTAAGGAAAGGAGAAAACATTGTGTGAAAAAATATATCGCTATGTCCAGTAGTAAAGTGGTATCAAATTGTGTGACGTACATTGGATTTGAACAAGATAACATTAATCCTATATTTAAAACAACAATCAATATTTTTGTGAGTGAATTAGTCGTGCTTTATTTTATTATCTTAAGCCTACAGTTCAATGATTTCATGTTATCTACAATGCAAAATATGTACAATGACAAATATAAAACTATGTGCTTTGTTCTCTACTGATAATGTATACAAATAAACTGTAACCTTAGCTAGCTGTAAACAATTAATGTTTAAGCATATTACAGATCGGTTCACAAAAGATGACCACAAATGGAGGCCGTAAATGCCTTATAATAATGTTCCTTTTTTTTTCATATTATTACACCAACATGCAATCAGTCTCTCAGTTAGACCATAAGCTATTATAAAATTGATATTGTTGTTAAGTGTTAGGCTTGCCGTCCCATAGGTGAGCTGCCTCCTTTGTTGCTTAGATGTAATCCCAGGTGTGAGATCGTTTAAGCCGTCTTGTGTTTATGGGATTACTATCTCTGAGCTAGTCTGTTGTGGTGATTATTGATTCGAGTCTTGTAGAGCTTTATGCTTTTGACCATTTCCTGCCTTACTGTGAGGATATTCAGATATTCGTGTACCTCATCAATTTTTGTGAACCATGGAGCATTTATTATTGCATAAGCACGCAATTTTGAAACCTCTGCAGAATCTCAATGTTCGAAGTTCTTGCCGAACCCCAAATCTGAATGCCATAAGACCAGATTGGCTTTAATATTGCTTTGTAGAATAGTACTTTATTTTCCACAGATAGACGTGATTTTCTGCCCAGAAGCCATTCAAGTGATCTAAACCTAAGGTTCAGTTCATCACGTTTTTTTTGGATATGTGTTTTCCAGGTCTGTCTTCTGTCAAGGTGAAATATTTATTATAATAATGTAAATCCCTACTATTAATGTCACTAATAGTGTAATGTTAATTACGTTTCACCTCCAACTTAATAGCCCATTTAGTAGTCCAGCATATTGTTGTATAATAGTGTTACTCCCATTGGAGATGGTACATTACAGTTCTTCTACATAAGGCGGACGTAGATTGTCTGCAGTGGAGGTCTCATTTCCTGTAACATTAAAGTTCTCAAAGTGCCTCTTCGTGTTGGACCACTATGTCCCCGTGTAAGCCTACGAAAAGACCAGGTATCTTCATAAGAAAAAAATAAGATTTCCGAGAAAAAGAAGAGACATGTAATGTTAATAATAATAATGTTAATAATACTTATAATAATAATGCCAAATAAATGCCTTCTGCGTAGTGGTCATCTTTCGTGAACCGATCTGTATACTCCCTTTGGTTCTATAATGGGTGATTGTCTATTGAATTTCTAATGATGAGCATTTTTGTGTATCGTAAGGAATGTTAAACTGTTAGTCCCGGTTGTCAGTAATATGATAGTTAATTAACCATATTGAAGGCCTTATGAGTGGTTCGAAAATTTCAACCGAATGTAGCCACAGTTTGTTCCTGTCCGATTAAACACGGCAATAGCAATTACACCTCTGGTGTTGCAATCATCTATAGACTTCAGTTATCACTCCTGTCACTTCTATAGTTTTTAAAATACATACATACATACATATTGTCACGCCTTTATCCCCGAAGGGGTAGGCAGAGGCATATTTAACGCCCACGTTTCACCGTATGCATTTCTGTCCCACGTAACAGGTGGTGAGCCCATTGTCGTGTTGAAATGGACAGGCGCAGGCTGCATCGACCTGCTGTTGAAATTTTTTAAGCCGGCCATTGGGCCTCCAACTTGGCTTAACGACTGGCATTTTATTGGCAACCGGGACCAACGGCTTAACGTGCCTTCCGAAGCCGAATAAATTTAATAAAATGTGCCTATTTTAAATGTTAAATTTGGAAGAAATTTTGAACCCGTTGCTTTTTTAGTAAGGTGGTAACAAAAAGGCTAAAAGGTCTTATGTGCTAGACACTAATTAGCACGACCAATTAAAGTCCTGGTAGTATCGGACTTAAAAACTTAGTTTTTAAATACTAATTGTAAAACACAAAATTGGTAACTATGATACTAACCATATAGAAATACATGTATGCAACAGTGGAATGTATATGAGCAGCAGATTGTCATCGCTGACGGCTTCGTATCTCTTAAGAGCAAGTTGCGCCCATCGCTCCACAGGACCAGCCAGTGTGCCTCCACTAGCACCGGCACAAGCCACGATTCGACACAGAGCACTTAAAACCACACGGGATCTATCTGTGTATACCTGTAAAGTTTTGAAAAATGTGTTTAAATTTATTGTAAGAAATACTGGTATAATAGATATCAACTCACAAAATCGTGACTTGTAGAATTTTAATACTTGTAGGGTATTTGCAAAAACCATCAAGTGTCAAACACAATTATTGTGAATACAACTATGCATGTCAGGGGGCGTCACTCTTTACTCATACGACTACTTGCTACGTGGTGTGTACTATCGGGTGACGAAAAATAATCGCATACGTGGCCTGTCAGATGCCTGCCATTCGTCGATAGTCATCATCATTCGAGCGTCCGTCCCAGTTGCGTCTCGCGACGCCCGGGGTCCGCCTTTCTACTTTTTCTCCTCCACTTCGCAAGGTCATCGGCATCCCCTGTAGTGAGACCCTTGGTACGCATGTTATTCCTTACGACTTCTTGGGTCTTCCCCTCTGACCGGGACCCGGCGGAGCTGACCGTAGCCGTTGCCGCAAGACATGACCATACCAAAAAAGGCGACACTCTTGCAACTTATCTGCAATGTCGTAAAGGCTGACGCGGATGCGAGAAATGAGGATGCTGCGGTGGATGTGTGGAGGACCGCTCCACACATCCACCGCAGCATCCTCATTTCCGTGACACGCAGCTCCTGCTTGTGTCGCAACAATAGTAGCCACGCCTCACTGCCATGTAAAAGGACAGGCCAAATGATGGTTTTATAAACATGTCCCTTCAACCTGACCGGCATTTTTCGGTTACAAATGACACCCCAGTCATCTCCCGCCAAATAGACCACGCAGCAGCATTGCGTGTCTTGACGTCGCAATCGACGTCACTGCACGCGTGATATACAGATTTCAGGTATTTAACCTACTCCGTGCGCTCGACCAAATCATCGCCTATGCGGACGGATGTAGAGATCTGTAGAGTTTCATCGGTAGTATTTAGTGTTAACGTATCGTATTTGTACGGGAATGGACAAAAACCGCGGGGCCTCCACTAGTAGTAAATAAAACCTTGTCATACTCTGTGTGCAAAATAGACTACGATGATAGAGATGAAAAATGACATCATTTTAATTTTCTGAAGCTTCCCCGTTCCCGTTTCCCACAGAAACCTGTTCCCGGGACAAAAGGTATGCCCGTTCTCGGGCTCCAGACTATCTCTGTATTAAATTTCATAAAATAAATAAGTAAATAAATATCCATCACCCTTATCCCCGAAGGGGTGGCAGAGGCATATTATATGCCCACTTTTCACCGTGTGGATTCCTGTCCCACGTAATAGGTGGTGAGCCCATTGCCGTGTTGAAATAGACAGACGCAAGTTGTGGCTACCTGCTGTTGAAGTTTTCAAGCCGCCCATAAGGCCTTCAACCAGGCTTAACGACTGCCATTTCACTGGCAACCGGGACCAACGGCTTAACGTGCCTTCCGAAGCACGGAAACGCTCGCAAATATAAATGCCACAAAGTAGTCACCCATCCGAGGACCAGCCATAGTGAAAGTTGCGTAACTCAGTGATCGTTTACAGAACACTGAGACCGCTAGGCCACGAGCGCTGAATTTAAATCAATTCAGTAGATTTAGCGTGAAAGTGCGACAGACAGTTACTTTTGAATTTATAATATAAAGGTTGCCTGTAAGTGATTGCTCTTTAGCGATAAGGCTGCCCTTTGTACATTTATGAAACTGTAATATCTTTATGTGAGTGTTTTATATGTGTGAGCAATAAAGTTTATTCTATTCTATTAAGTAAGGGCTAGTTGATGCTCCTAGCTCCACCCGCTTCCTGCAGGATTTCTTCACAGGATAATAGACCTATATGTTAATACAGGGTGTCAGCTCTCTGAATACTAAGTTTCAGCTAAATTGGTTTAGAGGTAAGGAGAATGAGTGACAAAAATCCAATCTTCTTTACAATCTTTCACATTTAGAGTATAGTTTTTTTGAGGCTGCAGTCACTGGACAGCTGTATGATAGATTTAAAAAAAATAGAATACAACACCAATAAATTTAAAATTCAATAGGCATCAGAAATGGTATTGTCCTGATCAGGTTTTAAGTCAAGTATCAAATCAAATTTAGTTTTAAACATTCTGAAATATAGCTGTAATGAATTGAATGGAATATATTAGAATATTTATTTGCTAACTTGAAACTAACCTTATTTAACAACTTAAAGCTTGATTCCAACACTGACAATGCCTGGTCAAATTTTCCCTCATTTATAAGTCTTCTAGCCTCATTAAGCTCTATGTCTTGGAAGAATGTGATTGCAGCTGGAGAGTCCCGTAGTCGTGAGTCACTTGCTAACAGTTCCAACAGTAATTCAAAAGCTGTACATCTTGTTGTTATTAAATTTGGATCAAAGTTACCAACCACTATCTGAAACATTTGTTTAATAAAAGATAGTTTGAGATGGGAATTTAAAGTAAGTTATGAGATCACCTCTATAAACCTTTGCATTTATGTATATTTGCTAAAGAGAGGACAGATATTGACACGCTCCACAACTACATATTGACCTACTACCTGTCCTTTATCCTTTTCCAGAGTTCAATAAATTCCTTTCTTTCAAGTAGTTGAATTAATTTTTAAGTGAAGTATAGTACAGTTGAGAATTCCAAGGTGAGTGGTGGGTTCCTCCTGTCTTTCTTTAATTTATTCTAAGATGGATGTCTACCATGCAATGTGTGATTCTGTTATATAAAATAAAACTGTTGAATATTGATATTACTCCAAATGCCTTTTAATCTTATTGTACCAATCATAAAGTTACATACATATATTCATTTTGCCGAGTTTAAGGACCATCAACACCTTGATAGCCCCTGTTGAAGAGGTTTCTATGGAATTTTTAATAATAATAATAAACTTTATTTTAGATAACATGATCCATATTTTGTTAGTAATAAAGATTAATATGTTAGTACAATCATTATAATTAAAATGTCTATGGTTTTTCTCTATAATGTAAGAAAAAGAAAGTATTATTTGAATACAAGACATTTTACTAAAACAGATGAAAGAAAAATTTCACAGTTGATTATGGTTTGTTGTGGTAGTAACATCTAGTTTAAGACAGTCAGTGATGGGCTGGTTTATTAAAGTTATTGGTGTTAAGTTATGTAGTAGATGGTTTAATATATTAAATAATGTTATAAATATAGTGTGATTGTGTCCTAATAGGAGTCATGTCAACCTCAGTAGCTGATATATGACGGATTTTTAACACTAGACCAAAAATAAAAGTATATTACCAAATTTTTAGCCAAAATTGTTTAACAAGTGGCTCTTTACGAAACTTTTTAACATATTTCGGGACACAAATGACCCTTTTTTATTGCATGTTTCTTTCAGGTGGTGATTCTTGGCTTTAAATGTAAGTTGAGTTTAGTTAGAAAGGAATAATAGATCATAAAATTGTGACTCAAGATTTCGGCCTAGGTTTCAATTATGTGGGTGAAGTTCTTTAGATGTACATACATACATATTGGCACATTCATTAGTGGGCATAATATATGCCCACATTACACTGTATGCATTTTTGTCCCATGTAACAGGAGTTGTGCTCATTGCCGTTGTCATTCTTTAGATGTGCTTCTAAAGAAACACTAATTCAAATTATACATTTATGTGATATTTTATATTCCCATAAAAAGATTCTTTATTCTCACAAATATGTCATCTCAGTTTACATATTTAGTGTTTTCAAGGTGATTCAACACGATTCCATAAACAACTAATTTGGAAGTCACTAATTTAAGTGACCTTGTTATCATATTCAAATACAAGCCCTATGATGATTTAAATACTTACTGTGAGTAATCAAATACACCTACTCATATCACACAAACAAAAGATATTAACGGTTAATGACTCACAACACAACAAAACACATAAACAATAATTTTGTACAGAATGACTGAAATACCTTTCTCGGAAATGGTATGTTATTCAGTAAGGCCGGAAAATCTTTCTTCAAACCATTGTAAAGATCAAGAAAATGGGTATATCTCCTTTCAACGTTCGCTGGATCCGGATCAAACACTTGAGATTCGGTAGAGTTTTGTCTTGCTTGTAACATATAAGCTACAAATTTCTTCTCCTTTTCAAATCCTTCAACAGTTCGCGATGATATTATTTCAAATTGAAGCATGGTCACTATCCAATTTCCACTGTAGGGCAGGTATTATGTATTGAGGACTAAGCTATGGTTGTTATTGTTATCGTGACTTGTACTACTCACAATTTTACGATTTGTCTGTTATTTAAACAAAGACTGACAAGTGACAAGACTGTATTTATTTTTTGTATTGCGTTTTGACAATGACATGACATAACATTGACAATGTTGACAATATTGAAGCTGTAAAAACTGCCAATTTTTTTTAGTTGTTTTCGTCCATCTTTGGTAGGTAAAGGAAACTTGGTCTATTCAGCCTTGTCTTCCGTATTAATATTTTCATATCATTTCGTCATGTCTAGTCCTTTGTCGATGTCAAGTCCTCAGTCCTAGGTCATAGAATTAATGTTATCATGGGCGTACCCAGGTTCTAGGCCAGGGGGGCAAATCCGATTTTCCTAAGAACATAAAGCGCTCGTAGCCCCGCTAACTCAGTGTTTTGTAAACGATCACTGCGTTATGCAACTGTCGCTATGGCTGGTTACGGATAGGTGACCGCTTTGTGGTATGTCAATTTACTAGCATTTTCGTGCTTCGGAACGTACGTTAAGCAGTTGGTCCCGGTTGCCAGTAACATGGCAGTCGTTAATCAAGATTAAAAAAAATTCTACTGCAGGCGTCTGTCTATTTCAACACCGTCACCGCATTGGGGATAAAGGCGTGACTGATGAGAGAATTTCTTTAATAATTAGCTATTTTAACAGTATGGGGGATAGGCTTCCCGCTGTCCTTACAGAAACATGCTCAAGACGACGACGTATTGATGTGAGAAGTTCACGCACGCCTCATGATTCAACAAGCGGGATAACACCCAAATCAACATCTAAGCAAATGGGATAACATCAAACCATCAGGCGAGGCCACGGTGGTAGCCAAGTCTGCCACAAAATCAGGGACATCTTTCCGAGTCGTACAAACACCACACACAACATCCAGGATTATATCATAACTGAAAGTTAAGATATCTATGGGATTTCCACACGTAATAAATGCTTTTTTATAAGTAACTTCTGAGGGCCTTCGACAGAACGGTTTAAGACGTGTTCGTGGCAGAATAATATAAAGTACTAACAAATTTTAATGTAGACGACCACGAATTAATCAAATCAGTCTATGGCAGTCCACTGCTAGACGTAGACGGTAGGCACTATTCACGCCACAACACACACTCCTGCGCCTTTCGCATCCATCTTATACGACCATAATCTATCTTTTTAAGAACATCTAGAAGTTATTTTTTTTACTTTTATCGACACAAGTAGAGGACATGAACCGATGAACCATGACATGATATAAATAAATACTATAATTTTTAATAGCACGTTTACATTATTCTGCCTAAAATGTTGTAATGAACATTTTAGAATCTCGATGCTCAATATAAATATTGTGGGCATCCATCCAATTAGGGGGATCTTTTGACCCCCTTACCTCCAGTGAGATTTACCTTGATCTTCTCCCTCATGCCTTAATTACGTGAGTTCTTTCAAATTTAATATTTCGAGTAAGTATAATCCAGGCCCTGCCTGCGACGCATGTGGCGGGGGCTCAGCCCGGGCCGCCGGCAGCGGCACCTCCGTCCAATGAGGACGAGACCGACGATGTCTTCGAAGGGTCCTACCACCCCGCTATGAATCTGGAGAGTCCGTCCACACAGACGGACGCTGAAGAACTGGCGGGACTGGTGGGGCTCAACTTTGACACCGCATCAGGCTCCAGCGCAGACGAAGACATGGCATTCTAAGATGGATGCACTAAGGTTTGTGCAGATCAACTTACAACACAATAAGGCAGCAACAGCCGTGCTAACACGGGAGCTGCAAAACCACAAATATGATAATGCCCTTATTCAAGAACATATATCTATGATGGGACTATTAGGGGTCTAGGCGCGACAAGAGGTACCATATATTATCACTGTCACGAAAATGACATGAGGACATGCATATATGTCAGAAATGGTATAGAAGCTATACCTCTGTATAAATACTGTTTCAGGGGCCTTACTACAGTAAAGGTCATACTTCAAAAGGGGGGGGGGGGGCAGGTGGAGCGCTAGTAATAGCCTCCGCCTACCTTCCGTACGAGGCCACAGACCCAACAATGCAGCCGGGAGAACGAGAAATTGGTCATCGGCTACGACTCTAATGCTCACCATGTTACATGGGGGAGCACAAATAACAACGAAAGAGGGGAGCTCCTACTGGATTTTCTGGTAAGTTCATCCTTGCAATTAATTAATACGGGTAACGAACCAACGTTTGTTACATTACTAAGGGCGGAGGTCATAGACATTACCCTAGCAACTAATCAGGCCAGCATTAATATAGCTGACTTGAATGTGCCGGATATGGTTTCAAGCTCAGACCGTAGTAGGTATATAAGCTTTAAATATAGGACTATCCATAAATTGGAAAAAGTTAAAAGAACGAACCCTAGAAACACCAACTGGCCAGCATACAAAAGAGATGTGAAGGCTGAACTAGGGGACCCTAAAGATGACTTAAGTTCAACACTGGACATCGAATTTGTGGCAGAACATATAATAAGAGCTGTCACGAAATCATGGTCCGATAACTAAATAAATATCCATCACGCCTTATCCCCGAAGGGGTGGTCCGATAACTGCCCTGAGAAAGAGACCAGGGCAAAAGGAGCACCTTGGTGGAACTCCGAGCTAGCGAAGCAACGGAAGTCAACGAGGGCTGCTTTCAACCACGCAAAGAAATCTGGCAACTTCGGAGAATATGCGAAGAATATGACAGAATATAACAAGGCCATACGCAAGGCGAAGAGGACTGCATGGAGGGAACACTGCGATAACATAAGCAGCATCCCGGAGAGCATGCGACTGACCAAGGCAACGGCGATAAACAAAGCAAACCATTTAACATCGATTAAGGACGAAAATGGTAAGTATACGGAAACGGGAAATGAGACTCTAAGGATTATGCTTAGGTCACACTTTCCCGATTCAATGGCATTAATTGCACAACAAAACGAATTAAGCTTTAGTGGCGCGGGCGAAGAAAGACGCACCACAAAAGATAACTGGGTGACAGCCAAAAAAGTAGTAGAACATAATGGGGTTAAATGGGCAGTGAAAAGCTTCCAGCCATTCAAGGCACCAGGGCCGGATGGAATATTCCCTATTCTACTACAGAAGGCTGAAACCGTATTGAATCCACACCTGTGTAGATTGTATAGAGCCTGCATAGCGTTCGGTTACACACCAGCATGCTGGAGACGTGCAAAAGTGGTCTTTCTACCGAAGCCAGGTAGAGCAGACTATGGAGACCCTAAGTCATACCGACCAATTAGTCTAACTTCATTTTTCCTCAAAACACTAGAAAAGCTAGTAAATAACTATATTAGAGGAAAATCATTAATGAAGCACCCCCTTCACAAAATGCAATGCGCTTATCAATCAGGAACAGCCCTACCGTATCGAATCAAGTTGAAATTCTCCACCATATTTATATTGTCATTTTAAGAGTATGACCAGAGCCATCTATCGAGGTAATGAACAACTCGATACCAATGAACAGTGTTACAACTATTTTTAAACATTGATGCAATGGACTCCACTCAGTATATTGATAAATTTTTAAAGCATTTATAGGTTCAATCCCTGTCTCGAATCAAATTGTCTTTTTCCACTTTATTAATTTAATCATGTTTTATATACTACTCGGGACTTCACGCGAAACAAAATTCTACTTACATTCAAAGACGTTTCGAACGCGTTGCTGATGATATATGATATTGTAATTTAAAATTTTATCTATTTACACCGATATGTAATATTTAAATGTGAACTACTAAAATATCTTTACATCTATGGATCAATTTACTAGCTGTCCCACCCGGCTTCGCCCGTGACATACTTCGAACCCCGTGGCACCCATGGCACCCATTTAATCCCGTCGTGTATTAATTTTACAATAAATTGAAAAAAAAAAATTACATATAATAAACCTATCTTCGCCCAAGACTGTCTGCCTCCATGACAGCCTGAGGACGACGGCAAGCGGACCAACGCCCGAAGAAGTGTGATAATATCCCAATCTGATTTTTCACTGCCTTCGTGGAGCAGTCAAAGGTCAGGTACATACACATTATTGCATCCGCATAGTAGGCAAAAGTGTTTATTTAAGAAAATTATTTTCTTGAAAATTGCTATTAAGAGATTCATTCAAAGGCCCCAGAAACTATACGAGACGAGTTAATTTGAAGGTTAATGATATTTACATGTTGCTACAACCAAAATAAAAATCTGCTTGAATCTGTCCTCTCTGACTACCCCGTAAGGGATACAGCGTTAAGATAGATAAAAAACTATAAATAATATTAAAACAATAAATTATACCGAGTATTTCGAGTGTAGTAACGCCAGGTTGCTTTGAGCATCAGAGAAAACAGTGGTATAAAACTAATTCGATAGGTTATTCCATGACAAACCAAACGCGCTTGTTTGGTATGTCATCGATGTCATTGTGCTCAAAAAACATATCAAGTTTTGAGGATTGGTGTTTACAAGAGAATGTGATGCTAACTTCGCCGCAACGATCTGGCCATAGGCTGTCCTTTAAAGACAAGTTTGACGAATACACATTTTCTACTATTCAACGCAAAGCGCACCGCTTTTAAAATGTCGTTGATAAAAGTCTAGTCAGAGTGAAATCCGATTTGTTGCTGATTCAAAGCGTACGTTTTTTTCTCGTGCGTCACAAACAAGCATCGTGAGATGTGACTTAAGAAAGCAAGGAAGGAGTTTTTGTGAGAAACATTTCACATGAACGAAGTCGCGTATCTTTACCACAGATATAGACATATAAACGCAATAAAAAATAAAACTACATGACTTAAATTAATTAAATTCTAAAATTTCTCATTTAATACTCCATGAATTTTAATAGAAACAATTTCAAACTAATCAACTAACCATAACGACCTTTTTTTTTTGGTCACGACACTATATATATAAAGCGGCGACACTCCAAATGTCATATTTGACTCTAAAGAAAAAAAATCAAAGTATAGCCCAAAGTAAGCTAATTGCTAGTAAAGCTCTTGTTATGAGATCTAGATAACAGATAAACATACTTATATACTGAAATAATAATTACATGGTTATTAACAAATTAAAATTTAACATATTTACAGAAAACAATACAAAAAGAAGGGGGCGGTGGTGGGAATTATTAAGACTAGACTAGGTGTCGAAGAATTCTTCCCCATCAAAATCAACCGGTAAGGTTCCCATAAGGCTGGCCGCATTGCCACGTTGTATGGCAATGCTTATTCTCTGAGCGAGAAAGAGGCCAGCCCTATGGTCACGAGAAGAATCGACCAGTCGCTTTGCGATATCACTATACAGTGAACGAGCACTTGGGCCCCACGAGCCCAGTGTCTCGACCCCAAACGGCTCAAAAATATAATTACCTATTAAATTATTATATTTGCGCCGCTTGAGAGTCTCGGCGGATGCAGCAGCAGCACAAGCGCAACTCGCCGTGCTATGAAGATGAGAAGGAGCCAGGGTGTCAACACAAGTTGCATCCCAAACTAAAGGCTTTCCCATCTTCCATGGCACCAATGACATACCGTCTGGCCTCTTGTCATCGTCACGCGCTAAACCATTAGGTTCTAGAACGGCTGGAACACCGGCGGTGACAAGAGCCCGACGGATAATGTCATTAATCATGACGCATGACGTGACCTGCGACCTGCACTCCTGCTGCATGAGAGACCGTGATGCCCAAGGCTGTCGACTACTTCACCACATTGACAGCAATGCGGAGAAACGCAGGGAGCACCTAAACGAAGACAGACAGCAATTCTGAATGTAGTGTCGTCCAACATAGTACCTATGTTGGGCGATGGAAGAGCCTGAAGCCAAACACCTGACTCCCATTCTCCCACAGCCAATAGGCGAGCACGTTCTGCAACATTCGAACACGTGTTCAATAAATTTTTTCTAACCTCGTTGCAGAGCGGCCTATCCCACTGCCTCTGGGAGCACGGGTTGGTCGGTAAAACAGTATCTGGGCACTTAAGTTTCCAAACATTTATGGCTTCAATCTTGCCTGGCACTTCAGAATTGACCAGTGTAGGAATTAAAATTTTCCTGGTCAATTCATCAGTGCCGTGTACTGAAGACAAAAATGCAGGTAAACTTATATCAGAGATGTTACGAACAACGAGGCCGCCCCAGCGTATTGGTAAAGACGCTTGGAGCCACGCTCGGTTGTCCAAATCTGCATTCAAAATTTTGGAAAGCGTGGTATGAATAATTTTGTCCATATTTTCCAAAAGGGTCGGATGTTTAAAAAATTGAGATGAGCGAAGGGCATGAGTTAATTTTGGGACGAAAAGACAATACCGAATAATTGTAAAGGCCGATTGTATATTTATTTGAAGGAGTCGATCCGAAACATCACAAAAATTTTTGATCTTTTCCTCAATGAAAGATTCATAGGCATCTTCTAGAACGGGAGACCCAAGGAGGCGTAGAGAACAATTCTGAAGGATTTTCAAATTTGGAGCCAAAACATTGAATTTTGAAATAGTAGAAACACTATCAATATTGTCATTTAGAAAAATTTCACACTTTGAAGGATTCAGATCCAAACCAATTAATTTAAATTTATCTTTTATCAATGCCAAATCTCTGAAAACTGTGTCTACATCTCCTCCTAGAGTGCCGTCATCTAAATACCAGACGTTAAATTTGGAATTTAGCTGGCTAATTATTGGGTGTATTGATAAGCTGAAAATGAGTGGCCCGAGAGGGTCACCTTGTTGACAACCCACTGCAGAATCTAAAATATTTTCCTTATACATTAATTTTGATGGGTTTCTGTAGCACTGCCAAAGAAAATTAAAAATCTTGGGTGTTTCCAATTTGGCTTGTGTCAACAAAGTGTCCCTGTTTACTGAATTAAAGGCATTCTTCAAGTCAACTTTAAGAATGACCTCTCCTTTCCCGCAGCCAAGGTAAGTAGACAGGGCATGTATGGCAGCTTCACAACCCCCTTTTGATCCAAAACCGAGCTGTATGGGTTGGAATTTGCCAGACAGTTCTTCCTTATAAAACTGACAGCAAATTTTGGCTACCATACGCCTGAAAGTACATCCCACGGCAATGGGACGAATTCCACCCTCCTTCTTGCGAAGAGCACACAGATTGGCACCATAAAGGATGTCGATGATGCCTTCGTCCACATTGCCGGACAACATAAGGTTAGCCAAACCTGTTAGCTCCTTCAAGAGTGCCTCGCCGGCCTCCCCAGCGGCCGGACCCAATAGGTCCTTTAAATGTTGTGGAGTCAAACCATCAAGGCCACCAGCAGAACCACTACGGAAGGAGTTAACAGCTGTCAGAACTTCCTTGGCTGAAACAATCAAAAAGTCAGATTCAGAATTTGGAGGATCGGGAAAGGACAAGTCATCTATTGGCGCAGGATGCTTGCTCCTCAGATCAGCAAGAGTATCTGGAGAGCAAGGCGCCACCACGTCGCTACTAAATAATAACCTGGATGCTCCTCTTATGTCACCTTCTCTTAATTTAGATTCTACATAATGATAAATGGAATTCTTATGGAAGGTTGTGAATTTGGGGTCAAATAAACGCGACGAATTACAGTTTTCTTTAATTTGGCTAGTCAAAGATTTATTGGTTGTCTGATTTTTAGAAATATGTAGAATCCTATAAGAAAAGGTAAGTAGTTGCTCCCAAGCAAAAGTAGAATTCTCCCGTACTACAAGGCCAATACAGTGGGCTAGGTTTTGTGCCACTGCAGGTCTTGCAGCACGAGGAATCCTTTTTAAAACCGGAACAGAATTTTTATATTTAGAAATAGTTTGCCAAAAAGAAATTTTTATCTGCTGGGCCTCAAACGTTGATATGTTCGAAAGTACATTTTGGAATTTATGTACCTTCCCAAAATGTACTTTCAAACCTCGCTGACCCTTAAAAAACGAGCTTGGGAACAATTAGGACAGCGAACCAAGCAATTTAGAGACGAGGTCGGTTGACTACTTACATTCAAAATGCCACCATCACCGCAGTCTTGCAACATATATGGATAAACTTAAAACTTACACGTATAAATCAATAAAAATAAAATAATAAAAAATACACCACAAATACACTTATTGTTTGTAACGCCACGTGTAGTTGTTACCGTGGGATACGGATAATGCAGCCTCTTACAAACAGTTGCCGCTGATAAACTCTCCAAGAACAGACGGCGCTTTCCGCATCAGTTTGTCAGTGATGTGTTCAAGAGTGGTGGGATATATTGCGCTAAACATTTTCATGGCCTCGTGGAAATGACTGTACTCTATGCTCTCAGGCTGGAACTGCGAAACATGTACTCCTCCTGTCCGGTGCTGCTGTGTAACTTTGCGTTTTTCAAAAATTTTACAACACCATCAATGTTGTTATTTCCTAAAGCAGCTTTTCTTTAGCAGGGTATAGATAGTTTCCATTCTTTTTGTAACCATTGATATAAAATAATGATTTTATATTTACTAAATATAATAGTATATTATTGACAGCTGACAAGCTCAATTTTTTTTTTTATTTCATTGTTAAATATACAATATTTCTACTTCTCACCGTTAACCACTTATATACTTCTAAATACATACTTATTATACATATTAGGAAACACCCAAACTCTGAAACACACATTTATGGATCACACAAATATTTATTCCGCCCGGGGATCGAACCTCGGCGAGTCAATCGCATACACTACCACTGCGCCACCGAGGCAGTCAAAGCTATAGTCAAGTAATTTGAATCGTCCTTGCAACGTATGTTCAGCTTTTAAGTCACTACTAATAACTAGGATTACCTAGTTTATCATTTTATGTATGTGCGTGGATCACGGGGCCACATCCATATTACCTACATTTGCACGTCTTCAGCGGTGAACCAGACACAATAGTTTTAGTACCTAAACTAACTGACAAGGCAATTAGGCTGCATAATTTCGCCCACGGTTAATTAAAAATCATTTTAGAGTGGATAGTGATCCTGTTGACTCTTAATAGTCATCACATTGAATGATTCAATGATCTCTGAACACTGACTTTGCGGAGAGGGCTGCTGACGATTTTACCATAATTTAGGGATTCGGCGCACGGACGGATACACCATCTCAGTTGATGCACCGCTTGTCCCGTCACACCTCTGTCTCGGACACTTGACAGACGCGAGACAGTACGTAGTAAGTAATGGTATGGCATTACAAGTCAGGAGGGATCGACTTTGCAGAGGACCTAACTAAAATGCTGAAGGAATATAATTACGATGGTGGTCCTGCGTAACTATGTCGCACATGTCGACTTATTGTTTCAAATAAGGTTTTAATCATATACTGCCATGACATTGTCAATCATATCAATACAGTGACCAAGGTTAAAAGTGAAATATACTTAAAATGCTCCATATAAAACAAATACCTTTCTTAAACAAGTTCAAAAGTATTAAACAAGTGCGACAATTTACAGTCCAGACAACCTTGTATGCACACAGATGGTTCCCGGATGAAGAGTTTCTCAAAGATTTCAGTGGAGTGGTAATGAATCCTACGCCCGAGTCTAACAAATACTACAGAATGATTTATAATTCAAAATTAAAACCCGTCGAACGTAAGCTTAAAAATATGTGGATTAACTTTGGTCCTCAACATCCAGCTGCACATGGTGTACTTCGTCTTATTTTGGAACTAGACGGTGAAACAGTAATTCGAGCCGACCCTCATATAGGTTTTTTACACAGAGCTACGGAGAAACTGATAGAACACAAGCATTATAATCAAAGTTTACCATATATGGATCGTCTCGATTACGTCTCTACCTTGTCTAACGAGCAGACTTACAGCCTTGCCGTTGAAAAACTTCTCAATATTAAAGCACCACCAAGAGCACAAGCAATCCGTGTTTTGTGCAACGAAATGTGTCGTGTAGCAAACCATATGCTCAATGTATCGGGAACTATATTAGATGCTGGTGGAATAACACCATTCTTTTGGATGTGTGAGGAACGGGAAAAGTTCTATGAAATGTTTGAGAGACTTTGTGGCGCCAGAGTACACTGTGCCTACATTCGACCGGGAGGTGTCTCTCAGGATCTTCCTATTGGTTTTATGGATGATGTACATGAACTTTGCAGCAAGCTGAGAGAACGTTACGATGAAACAGAAGAGCTCGCTACTTCAAATCGATTATATTATCAACGATGTGTTGGAATTGGGGCTGTAACGGCGTATGAAGCAATCAGCTTAGGATTCACTGGGCCTATGTTGCGCGCAACTGGAGTGAAATGGGACATTAGGATTAACGAACCATACGATGGGTATGATATGTATGACTTTGATGGGGTTGTTGGTACTTTTGGAGATTGCTATGACAGATATCTGCTTCGATACGAAGAAATGCGTCAGTCGTTACGAATTATTGATCAAGTGATTAATACTATGCCCGAAGGAGAATATAAAACTGATGATGCTAAAATTTGCCTTCCGCCAAGACATGAAATGAAAACGTCAATGGAATCATTGATCCATCACTTTAAATTATGTACAGAGGGTTATCCAGTGCCACCTGGAACAACTTATACTGCGACTGAATGTCCGAAGGGCGAGTTAGGAATATACATGGTATCTGATGGCTCTTCAAAACCTTATCGTTGCTTCATACGACCTTGTTCATATACACATATTCTTGGTCTATCGTATATAGGGAAGTATCTAATGCTTGCTGACATCACCGTCCTTGTTGCATCTATAGATGTGGTATTTGGAGATGTCGATCGTTGATGGATTTGGTTTAGTGGTTTTAATATTTTTACATAATAATATACCTACATACGCAATTCGCTTTATTTATATTCCCTTGGTCAGACGTTTTTTATTACTAGATACAGTAAGTGCTTCTCCGACAATTCTGGCTCATCGAGAGATATGTTCCGTCCATTGCCGCCGCGTTAGGTACGTGCTTAATCTTCGAACTATGTTGATAATTGAAGTACTTAGGTCAAATAATTACTACAATTTGTTTTCAAAGATTTCGATCATCCTGACAGAACAAAACTTATCCTAACATTTTGAGGGTTTATCAACTGGTAGGACTGAATTGAATAACCCTCCGTGGCATCTGAAAAATGAGAAACACTGAAGGATGATGGGAGATAATAAAACTTTAACATGTTACATGATTTATATTGTTTACCATTTTTCTCAGTTTTTGTAGCTACACTTTACATATCAGTTATATGCAGTTAATATAAGTTATAATCAAAATGTATACACGTTATATAGATACTTTGTATATAGACAACAAATTTTCATTCTCTACTAATGCTACGTAAATATTGTCTATTAATATCATATAAATATATCTAGTATAAATTGATAATACCCAGTAATGATGCGTCCTGTTTCGTACTATAATCGTAAGAAATGGTAAAAATGGTTCTGAAATCGTACGTTCGTTCTAAAATATTGAGCAATAACGTAATAATAGGTTTAAAAAATATGATGAGATTTCAGCACCACCTTGGGTGCTGAAAACACAACACACGTAGGTACCATATTTTCCAGACATTTAAATTGTTTCTAAATAAATTGTACATTGTATAATAAAACATAGTGTAACTACAAAAAGTTTAATACAATCTCAAAATATTGTAAAATTATGAATAAGTAAGGTAGGCATATCAAAAATGTCAATAATAATTTCTGCCTTACTACTTAAATGCTAGGTTTACGAAACCCGTGCTTAGTAGGAATGTTCGTATGTAATGATAAAATCAACGAAATATCAATTTCCTTACAGCTAAAAGTGTAAAATATAAATATTCAGAAAGCAATCGGAAGGTAAGTACTTAAATAAGCGCTACTATAGGTAACTATACCGGAATAAATATAATGTACCACAACAAATAATTTTAGATTTAGACCATTGTGGGACATTTTTTTTATAAATATTGTTGGACATTTTTTTTACACAGCGTCGTGTAGCCCAAAGTAAGCTAATATAAAGTTGTGTTTAGGGATCTAGACGACTGATTTATTTATTTATTTTCTGTCCAGAATAAGAAACCTTACATAATTGAAGAATTTCCAACCGTTACGAAGTTTTTTCTTTCCAGAGCTTATAATGTATTGACAAGCAGAATCTTGAATCATCTAAAGATTCTTGCTCATATGTATGCTATCTTGTTTCAGACAGAAAGCTTTCTGAACAACCGAAATAAAGACCCTGCTTTATAAAATATCACAACTGAATAACATGTAAAGATTTACTAAGATAGTACCTATGATAAACAGATCAATGGCTAGCATATGCTAATAAATAAGTATTTTCACTATGAATTTCACTTTCAACACAACAAGAAGTTTATGCATTCTTCAGTTACCTATAATTTCTTGGATTTAATTCTTCACATGTCTCAGACATTTCCAATCAAACAAATTTTATATTACTTATATTATAAATAATACTATTATAAATTATTTATCGTTGGTCCTTTACATACGTTATTAAGATCATTTTAATAAAGAGGTAATTCTCTATATATTAGCATCAGCGATTCACATATTCCAAAGAACATTTAACTCGATAATTTCTCAGATGAGTCTACATATATGCAAGAACATAGTTTTTGGAAGAACCTTAAAATCTTTGCAGAAAATGTGTGGTACATTTCTGGTTTGCTTTTCCATTGGACGCAAAGGTAGTAGACCGGAATTCCGGAAAGGAGAATCGCAATGCCAATAGCAGTATCTCTGGGTTTGGTGATGGCAGGGATAATGACTAAACAACCGATTGCGATAAGAAACACGTATGGAATGACGATGTTCACTTTGATGGGACGTTGTATGTCAGGCTTGGTGCGTCGAAGCCATAACATTCCTACCACTGAAGCTCCTACCGACAGCCACAACGTTTGTGAGAAGTAGTTAATGAGGTCGAACACGTTGCTTGTTGTCAACATCAGGAGTGAGAAGAAACACTGAAAAATAAGAGAATGTCATATCTTTAATAGCGTACTGATACACAATATAAAATTAACTATAATTCGTTAGCGTTAAGAATGCAATGTTTCTCGTATTTCCAAACTGAATGTACGTAACGCAAAAAGGATACTATTGTTTGTCTTTGACTAGTCTATGTGACTATTAAATAATGCGTCGTGGTCAGAATGGAAGGCAATAACGATTCTGTGCATTCTTAACAAACTATAGGTTTATCTTTCAAATATCATCACCTTATTATAATCAATATCGCTTTGTTATGTATTTTTGTCATGTGGTTCTAGGACTCACCGTGAATATAAGTGATGGTATAGGCGTTTGTTTCTGGATGTGGAAGAGTGAGAAGAATTGAGGCATATGTCCTTCCTGTGCTCCCGTAGCGAACAGACGAGCAGACGTGAAAAGTACTCCGTTGACGCCACCAAACGTCGACAGTGCTACAAAAACTGGGACCAACCAGCTCCATGAACCGAAGAGTCGGTCACCGAGTATCTGAAAGAGTTAGATCCAAAATTATTACTTACGTGTACACTGGTATTAAAGACACGTTTAATTTACTTCTTTAGGAATTTTTATTTCAGCATAAAATTTCTCTCGTACGTCGATTAAGAAGTTTCACTTATGATGAAGAAGTTTCCCTTGAAAACAAAACATGGCGCGTAACCGAAAACATAAGGATTTTTTTTTACAGCTATAATATTTCTCTCAACGAACTAAAGAAGTATCACTTAAATTAAAAGCGGGATTTCGAAGTATCTCACGGGCGAAGTTGTGTGGGTCAGCTAGTCTAATATATGCTGTGGGATCTAGAAAACTGATAAACATACTAATATGTTACTACTATTTTAAAAAGCTGTTAATTTGGAATTATAAACAGACACTTCAATTTTTATCCTTAGGCATAGATGTGGCAACCGAGCAATTACTGCTGGAGAATGTGTATATGTATCGTTGCTTCACATCACAGTCAAGCATAGTTTATGCCAGCTGTAGTTTGTGCCATTCTGCTTGATTTGAAAGATTTGTCCAGAATCCTGTCATTATTCATTTGGTACTACCGTTCGGTGAGTAAAACCACAAGAGATACTCAATTTGGTAATTACAATCTCGTTCCATTACTTGCTCTACCGTTTACTTTGTAGATATGTAAGTATGAAATTACAGACCTTATTACACACACCCCGGATCATATTTCCTTCGACCCGGATCTGATCGCACTGGATTATAAAAGAACTCCTTTCTAATCCAGTGTCTTACAAGTTAGAACTAAGTTTAAACTTGGTTACAGCTACTATACAGCTTCTGACTTAGCCTTTACAGCTTCTAAACAGCTCTACTGACGCAGAACGCTATAAATTTGGGCCCTTTTTGTAATTATAAGGGCTGAAGAGGGCCCTTTACAGCCCTTCTTCCACCTGGCGTTAGTTCCGGCTTTGGCCAGGGTCCGCCTTCAGACTGAGCTTCCTATACAGCCCTTATATAGCCTTAATATGCAGCTCAAAGTATAAAAATAAACTTAACTCTAAATAAATAAAGAAAAATACTAAATAAGTTTAAAGTTAGTTCTAAGGCACTGCTTCGCATAAAACTAAGTTTAAAGTATTCAAATGATTCGTGCTAATTTTATTGAACCCGGTGCAGCTGTTACTAGGTCAACGATACGAGTAAGTATACTTACAACATAATGTAGTTGAGATAACTAACAAGTGATAAGTACCTACTTATAAAAAGTGACACAATATTATTATCTAACGACTTATTAATAGATCTAGTATTAGTGTCTTCACTTTTCTCGTAGTGTCTGTTAATACCAATTTTATTTTTTTAGTAGTCACATTGTTTCCGTCCCTGTGGTTCTAGATTAATTCTATTTCTTAAACTTTGCTGTAATAGGTACCTAATTTTTGCATATTTTCATAATTTTTTTTCGAGTTTTTTTCTTAAATTAAGACCAGATTGCACTAAACCTGAGACCAAAACGATGCGTTCAGACTTCGTCTGTTATGACTATAGCATATACATATATAGATTCTAGCATAACAAGGAGCAGACAAAGATTTATGGACGATTCCATTCTGTAGAAATATGTAAGAATTCACTAAAAAGTCTCAGTAGTAGTATTAGTCATAAAATAAATAAAAAATCAAATGCATACAACTTACCGCGGCAATAGCTGGATTTGTATACATTTCCATCTTCGTTACGACAGCAAAGTAGGCCAAGTTTGCCATAACGTAGATAATCGTCACCATCGGCATGGCTATCCATATAGCGCGAGGCAGATTCCTGAAATACCGTGGACAACAATATATAGGACATGAAAAAATATGAACCATTAAACATAACGCATACATTTTATTATTGAAGATGACCGAACAGAGCATGCAGTCACGCCTGTATTCTGGATTAATGTACGATCAAGTAGACAAATAAGACTAGATTTAAAAAAATCTCGATTTAAGGTTTGTAGAAGGAAAATATGTGTGTTGGTAGTTTAGAAAAATAGAGCATCGATATACATAAAGAACAAGTGCTTATAGCAATTTTTTTTATACTAAGCATTAGTTCAAAGTTCAAACTTACAAATGAAATGAACTAGGTATGGTCGAATTTCAAAATGAACAACCACACTGTATAGCTTAGTATTTTTTTGTGAATATTTTCTTACAGTAATGCACGCCTATACTATATGGTACTCCTAGACTTGACCTTTCCATAACATACTTCAGCTATCTGGCCAAGGTATGCAACTAACTACACTTGGTCGCCCAGTAACTATTTCTGTTTCACGTATCTACTTCGTTCATTGATCATTTGATTGATTCATATATATCTCATTCATTCTTTTATACATGACCAAACTTTTTTTTTTTATTGGGACTAATCCCACCCGTTTTCCCTTTACTGTGACTCCTGTAAACCGGGATCTACAGCAATAACAAAGACAAGTTACACCAAGCTCGATCTCAGTGTAGTCCCCGGAGAAGTTAGAATGTCTTGGAACCCGCAACGAAATAAATAATCGAACTATCTAAACATTCCTTTCTCCTTGAACCTTCACTTTAGCCAATGTCATCTGCAACGATCCCTTATATCATCAATGTCACTGCCACTATTATTAGACTTTTTATTTCCTTTACATTTTATTTCATTCTTTTCCTTTAACTTAGTAAGTAAATAAGAATTTTTTGAATTGAATCGTATTCCCAGTTGCTTTCAAACACTACTTGGATTACGGCTACACACTACAGGCTATGAAGCCTGGAGTTCACTTTTGTTTGACTGCTAGGAACTACCGTTTGATTTGTGATTTTCGGTATTTTTGGTAGCGACTGCACCCTGCACCCAATCTCGAAAATGCAACAAAGTTGTTGCCTCGACCATTAGTCAGCAGGTGCACCGCTTTCAGGTGAGGTAGCTTGGACTCAGCAAATATTGATAGAGCCCACTTACTAATTGAATCGGCGGTACTCCATCATACAACGAAAATAAAGGAGGGAAGGAGAATTCCACCACACACCCTCGATACGTTTTTAGCGGAGTATTGCAAAATTTTGACAACCTGGATGGTAAGGTTTACTTTTACTTATCCTAGATCCCTTTCCTTGAGGAGTTCGGTTCGTAATTCCTCCGTTACAATTAGTAGAGGTTATCTGTGACCGTTGTGCGATAGGATTGATGAATCGAGGGTGTGTGGTGGGATCCTCCTCCTCTCCTTTATTCACCCCACTTACATTTATTTAACTACCTACCAATATCATAAAAATCAAATCTTTTTACTATCAAACTCTAAGCAGTCGTTATCAGTGTGCGGATAGGTATCTTTTGACCTCTAACACCTCATTACATTTTATTAAATATATTCGTATAATGTTAGTAGTTTATATATGTACTTACATAATGGCATTAAAGTTATCAGTAACAATCAAATTAAGTACAATTTATGCAGAGGAAAACTTAGATAAGAACTTCTAGTTGCTAGAAAATATTATTAAAATTAATTATAATAATAATCACAACTGATGACACTGTGAAGTACCTAAACTAGAGGTCTAAACTAAAACGGTAAAAGTACCTACACTAGGCGCAGTTTATTTTCTTTGTAGGTAGGTAGGTAGGTACTTACAATCAGTGTCAATTATAGAGAAACTATTGTGGTCGAAATTATCTTAGCAATTATGAAAATCAAACAGTACTTCATTTTAATCATGATCATACTAATTGACGCTCGCGTGGTGCTATTTTCCTATGCACTAGCATTTTCCTATGCACATGATGAAACTGTACAATAATGTAGCTTACACATCAAAATAACACATATGCTAAGTAATTTGTCGATTTGTAAGCTACATTATTGTAAAGTTTCATCAAAATCTTTTCAATTCAAAAAAAAATAAATTAAATGAAAATGTGCTTGCGGAAAAAAATCCCAATAAGCCAAATTACAGTGGTAGTGGTACCGTTTGCAAAATTCTAAATTGTTATTGTTAGTATAAAATTACTGTCATGGCCGTACCTACACAGAACTAGAATAATGATTATCGAGTATTACGGCACCGTTGCAAGCGCCATGATGAGTAATAAACCGTTATCAATATTGGATACTCGTGAATGAAAGTGGATAATTATGGTAATAAATATCCCGGTAATCAGAAACTAAATAAATATAAATCCCGGTATATCAATTTATTTAGTTTCTGATAATGTATCAGAAACTAAAGAAAAGTCACCGTCCTACTATTATTTTATATAGGCACCTACAGTTGAATATAACCATGAACACAAAAAGTGCCTAAGTCCTATGAATAAAACATTTGTAACTCCTTATTGCATGTTTTATTCATGCGTGCTGCTAAACTGCGTCACTGAAGCTATCTTCTGATTTCCGTTTTAAGTAAAATGGACTATGCATTTTACCCCTTATCGTAGTTCTTAGCTATGTCTATGTCGCCCCACATAAATCGAACAGCAAACAAATTTGAAGAACTCTTTTATAATAGTTAGTGGAGGCCCACTTCAGACGATTGGATGGTAAATACAATGCGCAATTTCCCCTGGCACACTTTAATTCCAGATCTTTTATTTTCGCCACGCTCATGAGAATAATGAAACCGTTTTTTTATACAAGTATTTTTTCCATTATTATATTTTCTTTTTCTTCTATCTAAGAAAGAGGAAACCTCTTTCTTCGCGTCTTCGAAGTACGCTTTGCGAACGTGTTTGTTCTTAAATGATGCTAATTCCATCGAACTTTTTATAGATATGTAGTTCGGCAAAGGCAAAGGGCAAGCACCAGGACACCACTCTACATTCATGACGATTTAATGAAAAGCGATTTTATAACTGTTCCTATATTAATAGTTAATTGTCCTGTTTTCTAACAGACTCAATAGCTTGAGGAAATGAAAAAGTAGCCATTAGGTTCACTTTGATGAGACACAATAAAGAAATATATTTCTTTTTTCGAGAATAGTCTGCAGTGAAATGCCTTTTGAATGGGACGACCTCTATACGGGTACTCTAAACCTCGTCCATCGCTCAACGAGTGCAAATTACCAGCTCTAGAGATCCTGATAGGGCTCCGGTATACCCGTAGCTTGAAGAAGAGAGAACATTAGTAACATAATCTTACTTACTTATATGGATCTTGTAATTCTTCTGTGACAAAATTCAGATAGTTCCATCCTCCAAACGCGAAGAGCCCGGAGTAAAAAGCAAGGGCAATATTCCCAGCTTCGTACTGTCCTTCAAATGGCTTCTCGAAATTTTCTGTGTGTCCTATAAAAAAAGCATTTTTTTTTTAATGGCAATTGGGCAATTCACATTAGCCCAATTATTTTTATGTGACCTTACAAATTTTATGACTGGAAACAAACGAAGAAGAATTTGAATGAATGAGAACGAATGAAAATTGTAAGTCAAAGCTTACGTTCATTCTAAATATACATACATTACTAGCTGACCCGCGCAATTTCGATAACGCCACATATTATAAGAATCTATAGTATATACAATTTTAAAGGATCTGAATTTTTTTTTTCCATTATACTCTTGACAACCATATTCATTATTTTGTAGGAATACATATCAGTGGGAATACCGGGCATTCCTTTCTTGGATACCAAAAGAATACGTTCACCAAATTTCATGTTTCTGTTTAGTAATTTAGCCCGTTTGTGGTTTCATTCGCTATAGTTCCTTTCCCGTTGCAATATCTATTATTCATTTCTTAGTGCTTATTTATGGTTCTACCTATAGAATACTTTCACCAAATGTTACGTTTCAGTGTCTAATAATTTAGGCTGTGTGTGGTTTCACCTGCGTACTCGTAGTTATCGTTCCCAAATTTATACATTCACCAAATTTATACATACATACACCAGATACGTTACCAACTACACCACCGTGACCTACTCGAAACTGACTAATTAATTCACCTCTTTCCGTCTTAAGATGTTAATTTGTTAGTTAAAAGATCAGTGTTAAAAATTGTTATATTACTAATATCTCTATTAAAAATAGGGATGGGTGGTAAAAAAGTGAAAGATTAGGATTGTATGTAGTTTGCAACATAATAAAAAATAAATAAAAAAATATCCAAAAAAAAAAATTGGGACAGAAAAATAGGTAGTAGCCGGTTCTCATACTTACTGAATATGCATAAAAAAATTCATAAAAATCGGTCAAGCCGTTTCGGAGGAGTATGGGTACGAACATTGTGACACGAAAATTTTATTTATAAGATATAGGTACATACGCACGATAAAAAAATACTCGACTTCTAAATTGGTCTGGTGGAAGTAATTTGTGCCACTATGAATAGGTATTTCAGTGGTCTTTAAGATAACCCTGTCAAACATGGTAGGTAATTTGTCGAAGATTAAAAAGTGTCGTACCTAATTGCTTAGTAATTATTTAATGTATTGTGTACACTTACAATGTAGTGTCAGGTATGTTGTTACAGCATTTATTTATCTGTAACGAGAGTTAATAGGCAAAGTATTTAACATATTTACTGAAATTAGTGATAGCTAGGACTAATATTTGTTCATGTTATCTTTTAAAAGTTATACATTTTTGAAAATTCTAGACACACCATCCGTTGTGCCTTTAACCTCTTATCGGTGTACAAATATTTTTATACAAGCTCTCCTATTCTCTGCTCTTCCTATTCCTTATCTTTCATGTTTACCCTTAGGGGTAGAATTTAGGAGAATCTTGAAACACGTGTAGGTATGTTTATTTTTAATCAAAGGAGCAGGTACGTACACAAAATTTGTTTTACTATCATTAAAAATTAAGAATATTATTTCAACTTTGGGTGGCAGAAGCATATTTTACGTCCACGTTTCGCCTTACGCAAATTTGTCCCACGAAAAAGCCGGTGACCCCATTGCCGTTTTGATATACTTAGACGCATCTTGTGGCTACCTGCAGTTGAAATTTTTCAAATCACCCATAAGGCCTTCATCTTGGTTTAACGACTGCCATGTTACTGGCAACCAGGACCAACGGCTTAACGTACTTTCCGAAGCACGGAAACGCTCAAAAATGGAAATTCCACAAAGCGGTCACCCATCCGTAACCAGCCATAGCGAAAGTTGCTTAACGCACTGATCGTTTACAGAATACTGAGTCAGTGGGGCCACGAAGCGTTTGTGCCCGCTGACAGATATAATTTAGTTACAGATTAAATTTTGTAAAATGCGATACACGTGTTCAATTATTTGTAATCCGTAATTTTATGTTGCTATATCTTTATTACGTGGTATGCTTGCCGTTCTTACAAAAGAGCAGTTCAAGAAGGCGGCGTTTCCCGCACGACTATAACATCCGAACAACTCAAGAAGTGATGCAGTGATAGCCAACTGCAAGCAAGTTTTAAAGCTTACTTTCTTCCGAAAACTTTCCCAGAACGCCCGGCACGAGTCATATGTGCCTACGCATGGTTTTAATCGGTTCGAGGCCGAGATACATGAGGATTTCTCATTAAAAAAATAGTCGTATAGCAACGACTACTGTTATGACATCACACTTTCATTAAACATTGAATAAAATTATGTTGATAAGGATTAGTGTATCGATATGAATACAAGGTTAACCCACGTTTCTCCTCACAAAATTCCGGAATAGATAAGCAGTGCCAATTATACTTAGTTTATCTATGATTACTTGTCTGGTCATACGTCGCGAATTGAAATAGGTTAATCTACTGACTAATAAGGATTTATCGTCCAAGATGACGTTAATATCCATACATATTACATCATTATATAGGTAGGTACTAATTAACGCCTGAGGCTTTCTGAGAAGCATTCCATTCCCGATTTCCACAGGACCTTGGACCTTTGAACTAGATGGAGAAACTCCGGGGAAAAAACATATTTCATATTAGTGGAAAAGTCAAAAGTACTCGGATACCCAGACGTGCATGTATGAAGCGATTGATGAATCAGCAAGAAGCGAAAGAAGTATGCATGGATCGCGAAGCCTGGCGATCTGTCCTCTCCCCCTGTCAGGGATACAGCGCGAAGCTACTTATATTTCATATCGTATAAAAAAGGATTTAGCTGAAAAGTTTGTTTGCTTAGTAAATCGCGCTAACTACTAGTTTAGAGAACTGAAATTTTATTTTTAGATAATTCTTTTTTCGAGGAATGTCATAGGGTATTTTCATCACGCTTCTACCCTGAAGCAGTAATCATACCTAAATGTCAACAAATCGGGCAAATTTTTATACATTATAATATTGTAAAAAAATTTGGAAAACCCAAAAGTGCACGCTTTTATTATATTATAAAAAAAAATAGAATTACAAGCTTACAAACTTTGCTATGAATTATCGCGTAGGGGTTATGAAATAAATAAAGTAAAGATAATAACAATTAAACCACATCGAATCAGACCGTGAAAAGTGAAAGGTTTTTTCTATTCCTAATTATACTGAAGCGTAAGAGAAAAAAAAAGACTCGATTAGTATTCGGTCGTTATCGTGTTAACAAGAAAATAATCCGTAACATACAGACACACGGACGTCCAAGACGGAACTTTTTTAAACAGTTTTTTAACTAGTTTAAATATCAAAAATATCATGAGTGTTAATATTAGTGTTTTTTCTTGATATGTGTGTGTATATATTATTTTACAAGTGCGATATATTATTTTACAAGTGCAATATATGAAATGCAATATATCCGTTGGTTTGGACACGTCCAACGAATGAGTGAGGAACGATTGACGAAGAATATATATTGTTCAAAAGTAGAGGGTAGAAGGAGTCAGGGTAGGCCGAGACTTACATATGAAGACCACGTGAGCAGATTGCTCAAAAACGGAAAGGTCAAAAGTACTCGGATACCCAGACGTGCGTGTATGAAGCGATTGATGAATCTCGAAGAAGCGAAAGAAGTATGCATGGATCGCGAAGCCTGGCGATCTGTCCTCTCTGACTACCCCGTCAGGGATACAGCGTGAAGAGAGTTTTAGATAGTTAATATATGATAAATAGAGACATTTTAAATTTGAAAAATCAGATGTTTTGCGCGAAGTGACAGTAGTACCCACCTCAACGCTTCGCTTATGAGGCGTGCAATTAATAAAAGACGGAAGTCGGGTAAGTATAATGCGCCGCGACTTTGCAGTTTTTGAGATTAGCGCGCTGGACCAAACGAACGAACTTTTCAGCTTTATATCCATAATTCCATACGCCATACTTATATATAAAGCTGAATAGTTTGTTTGTTTGGTTGGTTGAACGCGCCAATCTCACGAACTACTTATCGGATTTGCAAAATTATTTTTGTGTTGGATAGCCCATTTATCGAAGAAGGCTATAGGCACATAATAAGTGATAGTACTACATACTATTATAGGCTATATATCATCACGCTACTATCCTGGAGAGCGGAGCAGTGTCGATAAATCGTAAAAAAAATTATGCATTATTGTAGAATTTTTATGCGACGGGATTAAATAGGTGCGACGCACGGGAGTTCGAACTATGCCACGGGAGAAGCCGTGGGGTGTCATCTAGTATAGATGAAGATGATAGATACAAGTATAGATTCAATCTAAGTACATCGGTATGGTATGCGATAGTATATAAGTTAGTAAGACGAGTCGTATTATAAATAAAATTCAGGTGTTCGTTTGTAGTTCCAAATTAACAGCTTTTAACTAAGTACATAATGTTAGTATAGTGGTTAGGTATACGGTACTTAAATAGAATGAATCCTGTCTTTCTGTTTGTTTGCTAATCTTTGAAATAACCGGAAAATGTTGAATGGGATTTTCACAGGCAGATTTTTTTTTATACCACTAAGGTGGTAGACTAGCATACGGCCCACCTGATTGAAAGTGGTCACCGTACCCTACACACATTTTATGAGTAACTTTTATCCCCGCACTCCCACCGGAACGGCACTACGCTGGTCTAGTGAATTTTATATTTAATACTAGCTGTCCCGCCCGGCTTCGCCCGTGACATGCTTCGAACCCCGTGGCCCATTTAATCCCGTCGTTTACTAATTTCACAATAATGTAAAAACCTATAAACATTTTCCAAATTACTTAAGTACCTACGCTCGCACGGCCGGGTCGAATTTGGTTACACGAAATTAATTTCTTTGCATTTTCTATTTTTGATTTTGACATATCTCCAAAGACATTCATTTAATTTGAAAGGTGTAAAGGGTCAAAATAATCTTCATAAAATGCTGAAGTCAACTAACATATTAAATATGATAAGGACTAATAATATATTTGTGTAAATAGCCTTCAAACTACTGCTTTATAATTCCTTTTTTTTTAAAGTATAAAAATGGATATAGTATGTTATCCTTAAGAGATAGACATATACCGTCGCGGAATTTTTTGTAGACCTATATTAGATACACAATTCCACAATACATTATTTTGTTATATCTCAAAGGGTTTAGGCAGCGTTTTCGTTAAAAGCTCCCAGACGGCTCATTTATTCCGACGCCCCCAACATATATCGTTATAATTTAGTTAATGTATGCAAAAACTTAACAAATTATACATAAAAACCTTCTATGAGAATCACTCCAACTATTAAAAAAAACTGCATCGAAATTCATTGCGTAGTTTTAAAGATCTAAGCATACATAGGGACATACAGCGAAAAACGACTTTGTTTTATAATATGTACTATATGTAGTGATTTTTATATAAATTTATCATTTAAGCCGTCTCTTCTCAAAGGTAAATAACATTTCTAAATTGACTTCATCCAATGGTGTTGATTGATAGTGACCATAGACGTTGCACGTGTCGTAAGTAATTATCGCGAGCAAATACTGAGTAGGTATAAGAATTTAAATAATATTATCACACCCGAAAGACATACAGTCGGTCGACGAAGCTGTCTAGATAGAGCAATCGTGCGGGGGACAAGGGACGAGACGCGGGAGGGTTTGTCCCGAGCTGCGAACATAATGTTGTTAGTAGCTCGGGACAGTCTTTCAGGGCTGACGCATTCTCGACCGCATGCTATGATTTTTGAATTTTTGTATGGGTTTCTTTAATTCATGGGGTTTTTAATTTTCTAAATACAAATTTCGTGTTCATTTTGCAATCCAATATGGCCGCCGCGCAGTGGATATAAAATTTCATGTTGGGTATCGTATAAGGGGTTTTTTGGTATGCAGAGTACTAATTTAGTGTTAATTTTGCAATCCAATATGGCCGCCGCGCCGTGATTTTAAAATTTCATGCTGGGTATCGTATAAGGGGTTTTTTGGTATGCTGAGTACGAATTTCGTGTTAATTTTGCAATCCAATATGGCCGCCGCACCGTGGTTTTAAAATTTCATGTTGGGTATCATATTTTTGGTATGCTGAGTACGAATTTAGTGTAAATTTTGCAATTCAAAATGGCCCCCGCGCCGTGGATAAAAATTTCATGCTGGGTAGCGTATAAGGGGCTTTTTGGTATGCTAAGTACGAATTTCGTGTTAATTTTGCAATCCAATATGGCCGCCGCGCCGTGGTTATAAAATTTCATGTTGGATATCGTATACGGGGCTTCTTGGTATGCTGAGTACGAATTTCATGTTAATATTGCAATCCAATATCGCTGTTGCGCCGTGGTTATAAAATTTAGTGTACGGTATCGTGTAAATATTTTTTTGGTATGCCGAGTACGAATTTCGTGTTAATTTTTCAATCCAATATGACCGCCGCGCCAACTGTTATAAATTTCATGTTGGGTATCGCATAAGAGTATTATGGTATGCGGAGCCACACATGTGGGATTATAACTATACTCTATACTATGTTATCCTGTGTTCAAGTTTTTCGTCATAATTAATATTTAAACTTGTTCAAAGCGTAACCAATATTTTTTTTGTTCAAAACAACAATAGCATTAAGTCCAGTTAGTCAAAAACCGAAAATATTTATCATTAACTCATTTACTACTAATAATATACCTAATATACCCGGCGAACTTCGTATCTCCATCGAATTTGGTTTTTTTTTTCTTAGAGTGCTCATCGGGGCGGAGACAAATTGAACAAATTAATAATAATAATATACCCCTCGAGGACAGTTGTAATCTTTTATAGAATTAACGCAACCCTATGAGGGTATAGTAGATTCGCTTTTTGAGTCATCCACTTTCTGAAGGCGTGATGGATATTTATTTATTTATTTCACTTTCTGATGTCAACAAAAAAATGTATCAGTAAGTTATTGAAAAGCTCACATCTGCAGGGCAGCTTGTGGCGAGCTGAATGTGCGTGGCTACACATCGGTCTCAAGTTTTGTTGCCCTTCTGCACCGGTTAGGATTTAATGGCCTAACGGGAGAGCAGTGAGAGTGCTACTCCCGGGAGTGCGGCAAATCTCAACTCTGACTTGCCTCAATTGGCCGGTCAGAGGGAGGGAGCCAGAGCTATATGCTCGGGGGTGGAAGTGTCATTTTCAAGGGCATAACTACGGGGAAGCCCGCTCCGGGCCTGCCGTGAAACCGGCGCCGCACCGCTCGACACCCCAAGCCGCTCACACCGGTGTTGCCCTCTATCGCCTTACAGGCTTATCATGCCTATGGCGATTGTATAGGGGGCCCATCTAGTGAGTTGACGAGTCACCGTCTGCCAAAATTAGGATAATCCGATATTAAAATGGCAGACGCCGCCTTTATCCCTAGTTATAATCACCTAGTTCATCATACCCCCAACCCAATAGCCCATTTCTTAGTTAGCATATTTTACAATAGTTTAACTCCCATTGGAGGTGGTCCATTATCGTTCTTCTACATAAGGCGGGCGTGGACTGTCTGCAGTAGGGGTCCCATTTCCTATTAGATTAAAATTCTCAAAGGGCCTCTGCATGTTGGACCATTATGTCCCCATGTACGCCTACCAAAAGCCCGGGTATCTTCATAAAAAACAGAAGATACCCGTGAAAAGAAGAAACATAATAATATGAGATCACGTAAGTAAAAAGCTCACCCTTGTTTGAATTCCCAGTTCCCATCCCCAGCTTCCAGTTCCCATTTCTCATCCCTAGTTCTCATCGTCAATTCTCATTCCTGGTTCATGTTCCCATTCCCTTGATTTTTTTTATAACGACACGGTGGCCATTATGGATTGCGAAATTAACACGAAATTCATGCTTAGTATACCAAAAAGCCCCTTATACGATACCCAACATGAAATTTTATAACCACGGCGCGGCGGCCATATTGGATTGCAAAATTAACACTAAATTCGTACTCAGCATACCAAAAAACCCCTTATACGATACCCAACATGAAATTTGAAAATCACGACGCGGCGGCCATATTGGATTGCAAAATTAACACGAAATTCGTACTCAGCATACCAAAAAACCCTTTATACGATAACCAACATGAAATTTTATAAGAATAGTTCGGCGGCAATATTGATTACTAGAAATCCCATAATTTTATATCTACTACGCGGCAGCCATTTCGTAAACGCCTTCTCATAAAAAAAACTATCGAATCGACATGAAATGAACCTTATTTACTTCCGTGTGCGGCAATTGATGAAATCTCAGATCCTTTTTTTAAACCGGTATTTATATTATTGATTTATTATATTTACATACTAGTTGACGCCCGCGGCTTCGCCCGCGTAGAGAAGTTTTCCCGTTTCCGTTTCCCATAAGAACTTGTTCCCGGGATATAAAGTATATGTGTTATTCCGATGTATAAGCTATATTATTGTAGTTTCATTAAAATCTATTCAGTAGTTTTTACGTGAAAGAGTAACAAACATCTCTACAAAATTTCACATTATAATATTATTAAGATTAGGATATTATATTATAATGTTGATAGTTGATTGCGAGTACGAGTTAATAAATAAATTATAAATAACATCAGCCTTGTATACTTGTGACAACCCTACAAGCATCACTGTCTAGACGTTGTCGGCAGTTTTGTCAACTTCAAAGGCGTAACGCTACTGATAGGTTTACTCTTTATACTGCGATATTATTGCGATTCTTGTAAACAGTCAATTCAGAAAACTTACTAAGTACATCGGTAACAGAACAGCACTTATAACTTGTTATTTCAATAAACCTATTTACATAAATAGGAATCACTAAACAGGCCAGTACCTAGTTATTTAATAAACGACAGTATTTATATCAATAATTTATGGGGCGCAATGAGAAGATCCGAGTATTTTCAATAACATAACTTATAATAAAGAAGGTAGGTAAGTAAATTAAAATATGGTTGTATTATGTTGATAGCTTTGTTGACTATAAATTAACATAATACCTTTTCAAAATCATTACTATCGTTCTCAACTGAGCATTATTTCATTTTGATTACTGAGGTGGCAGACGAGCGAGATGAATCACACACACTGGGTACAACATCGTTTGCAACACCAGTGCAGCAGTGGTGTTGTCCTCGCGGTGTTACACCACTTACACAGAACGATACAGACTATATGGACTATATATATATATGTATATATGATTATATTGAAAAAAAAAAAAAAAAAACGGTCAAGTGCGAGTCGGACTCGCGCATAAAGGATTCCGTACCATATCAATACTCTTAAAACGGTAAAAATTGGGAGGTCCGTGGCTACTATGTAAACCGGTACTGGCAAAGAACCTGCCTAACTCGATGCCATCTAATATGTCTAAACGGTAAAAATAAACGCGAATTCATATAAATGGTAAAAATATGTCATTGTCATTGTATGGGATAACTTAAATATTTATTATATTCTGTTTTAGTATTTGTTGTTATAGCGTCAACGGAAAAACATCGTCTGTGAAAATATCAAGATCCTAAATATCACGTTTCATAAGATACAGCCTGGTGACAGACGGACGGACGGATAGCAGAGTCTTAGTAATTTAGTGATGTGATGGGTTTACGTTTTACCCTTTGGGTACGGAACTTCTGACCAACTGTCCGATTTACACTGTGATACCTGATTTATACTCTCGCGCGAGACACGAGACGAGCTGCGAGACGAGGCGCGAGTGTAAACAGTACTATCACAGCCAAAGACATATTTTCTCTCTTTATACTGTGGTACTATGGCACATTTTTACCAAACTTGCGACTCGTCTCGCAGCTCGTTTCGTGGCTCGTCTCGTGGCTCGTGCGAGAGTATAAATCAGGTATCACAGTATAAATCGGACAGTTGGTCAGAAGTGCCGTACCCAAAGGGTAAAACGTAAACCCATCACATCACTAAATTACTAAGACTCTGCTATCCGTCCGTCCGTCTGTCACCAGGCTGTATCTTATGAAACGTGATATTTAGGATCTATTAAAAACTGCATCGAAATTCATTGCGTAGTTTTAAAGATCTAAGCATACATAGGGACATACAGCGAAAAACTACTTTGTTTTATAATATGTAATATATGTAGTGATTTTTATATAAATTTATCATTTAAGCCGTCTCTTCTCAAAGGTAAATAACATTTCTAAATTGATTTCGTCCAATGGTGTTGATTGATAGTGACCATAGACGTTGCACGTGTCATAAGTAATTATCGCGAGCAAATACTGAGTAGGTATAAGAATTTAAATAATATTATTGCGATTCTTGTAAACAGTCAATTCAGAAAACTTACTAAGTACATCGGTAACAGAACAGCACTTATAACTTGTTATTTCAATAAACCTATTTACATAAATAGGAATCACTAAACAGGCCAGTACCTAGTTATTTAATAAACGACAGTATTTATATCAATAATTTATGGGGCGCAATGAGAAGATCCGCGTATTTTCAATAACATAACTTATAATAAAGAAGGTAGGTAAGTAAATTAAAATATGGTTGTATTATGTTGATAGCTTTGTTGACTATAAATTAACATAATACCTTTTCAAAATCATTACTATCGTTCTCAACTGAGCATTATTTCATTTTGATTACTGAGGTGGCAAACGAGCGAGATGAATCACACACACTGGGTACAACATCGTTTGCAACACCAGTGCAGCAGTGGTGTTGTCCTCGCGGTGTTACACCACTTACACAGAACGATACAGACTATATGGACTATATATATATGTATATATGGCTATATTGAAAAAAAAAAAAATACGGTCAAGTGTGAGTCGGACTCGCGCATAAAGGATTCCGTACCATTATCAATACTCTTAAAACGGTAAAAATTGGGAGGTCCGTGGCTACTATGTAAACCGGTACTGGCAAAGAACCTGCCTAACTCGATGCCATCTAATATGTCTAAACGGTAAAAATAAACGCGAATTCATATAAATGGTAAAAATATGTCATTGTCATTGTATGGGATAACTTAAATATTTATTATATTCTGTTTTAGTATTTGTTGTTATAGCGTCAACGGAAAAACATCGTCTGTGAAAATATCAAGATCCTAAACATCACGTTTCATAAGATACAGCCATAAGTGACAGACGGACGGACGGATAGCAGAGTCTTAGTAATTTAGTGATGTGATGGGTTTACGTTTTACCCTTTGGGTACGGAACTTCTGACCAACTGTCCGATTTACACTGTGATACCTGATTTATACTCTCGCGCGAGACACGAGACGAGCTGCGAGACGAGGCGCGAGTGTAAACACAGTACTATCACAGCCAAAGACATATTTTCTCTCTTTATACTGTGGTACTATGGCACATTTTTACCAAGCTTGCGACTCGTCTCGCAGCTCGTTTCGTGGCTCGTCTCGTGGCTCGTGCGAGAGTGTAAATGGGGTATCATAGTTTAAGTAATATTGAAATGGTAGTTTTTTTTTATAGATAATATAATATTATTCGACTTCAAAAATCTAGTATAGCAAGAGCAAGGAAACAGGTGCGCTGGGGACCGAGTCTGCTATTTCAATCGTGTCCAAATAGAATCAAAATCGTCGCTCAATAGAAAGCTATCGGTACAATTTTGACAGTTTTTCGTAGTCTACTATTACAATCGTACTCCAATTGACTTCTATAGGTCGGCCGATAGAATTCTACTAACACATAACTTAGGTACCGCGCCAGTGACGCTAGTCAGTCGCATTTTTGATAGTCTACTAACATTTTGACTGCTAAAAACAGCCGTTATTGTTCTATTCTTGGCTGGTCAAATGTCAATAGTAGACTCGGCCCTCTGGAAGAACGTTACCGTAGAAACCTATGTCAAAACTGATGTCAGTTTATTTTACAATTCGGTTGAATATTTAAAATTCTGAGTATTGACAGGATCTCTACTACTATCTCTCTATCTCTATTGCCGTGTTACATGTTGAAACAGACAAGGCACAGGCTGTGGTAGAACGGCGTTGAAATTTTTCAAGGCACCCGCGCTTAAATCTTCCAACTTGGCTTAACGACTACCATTTTACTAGCACCCGGAACAAACGGCTAAACATGCCTTTCGAATCACGACAACGCTTGTAAATGAAAATGCCACATATTGTCAACAATTTCAACATCGGCAATGGCGTAGATGCTTTATGTAGACATTGTTTACAAAAATACTGAGTTAGCGGGTCAACGAGCGCTTCAGTTATTCTGTTCACGAGGCTTGGACAGAATTGTTTGTCTCTAGGTACTGGGTGACCTTATTTTACTGACAAGACTGATAATAAATTTTATAAATAAATATTATCGTAGGATTTCTTTATAACATTTTGACCTGAAACCATATATACTCAGTGACAGAAACACTTATAGGTACGTAAGAATGAATACGTTCTTTTAAGAGATAACTTACACAATCCTGATAATCCCTACTAATATGTATTACTAGATGACCCCCCACAGCTTTGCCCGTGGAATATTTCGACCTCCCGTCGCACCTATTTAATCCCGTCGCTTATAAATTCTACAAAGATGCATAAAAATTTGCCCGATTTGTCGACATTTATGACTACTGCTCTGCTTCCCAGTGTAGTAGCGTAATGATATATAGCCTATAGCCTTCCTCGATAAATGGGCTATCTAACACAAAAATATTTTTTCGAATCCGACCAGTAGTTCCTGAGATTAGCGCGTTCAACCGAACAAACAAAGAAACAAACTCTTCAGCTTTATAATATTAGTATAGATAAATGTTACACTATCGGCCTTTATGTTATGGTTTCACGCTTAAATTGAAATTTGGTATAGGGTGAGGTAGTCTTGAGCTCGAGAATGGATAGGTATAGGCTATTTTTTATCCCTGGAATATGTTCCTATGAGAAATGGGAACGTGAATACTTAATTTTCATTAGGTACATGGAGCCGCAGGCATTAACTAGTAGTATTTAAATATGAAAGCTTGTATAGATGTAATAAAAAAGGTGGTATTAATGTTTGTTTCTCTTTCTCGCAAAAACACCTGAATGGATTTTACTGAAACTTCAGTAATAGATACACCTAGCTTGTACATCAGAATAATAATACTAATAGGCTACCATTTTTTTTATCCCGGGAACAAGTACCTACCTGTAGGACGGATACGGGAAAGTATGAATGAGCCTATATGAAGATACGAGTAGGCATTGAATTATTAAAAAATATAAAAATTTCCAATCAAGAAGTACCACTACCGCTTTAGACCCTTTTACTGAGCCCAAATATGGTATGAATAATGCTGTTAATTTCTGAAGAATAACGTCAAATGTTGCCACTCGTTTTCCGTCGGGAGTTAAAAAAAACTTGTACAGCAAAAATCAATTCAGCCTATCACAATCAGCTTGCAGGTGAAGCTTTCTTCAGCCCCGGAGATATTTTTTTTAACAAGTATTTTAAAATATTCAATGGCGTAGTGGAATCATCAATAAACATCAGTAATAATTCGATTTCATTAAAGAGCTCGAACTTTTCCACAACTGAAGAGCCAGCTTGGCAAGGTTTATATCGATAGGTCCTATGGTAAATGTACCCCGTACATAGGTAAATACATATGTAATTATAATAAAATACGTCTTTAAAACGGAACACTGTCTACGCACAGTGCGTAAGTACTTAAGTATTAGATTTTAATCTGTAATATCAATCATTCATGAATATATAAGTATCAATCATTAAGTGAAAGGTTGATGATTACAAGATTGTTTATAAAATATAGCTTGTTATTCTTGCTATAAGTACATTCATCAGACTAATTCAATTCAAAGAGCCGTGATTCTCCAGTTTCTTGGTACATTAAATACCCCACAATCCCAACAATAGACTAATTATGCGAAGCCTTCGCATTGCCACAGTTTAATATAAGTAGTACATTCAATATTGAATTTTTCATTGACCTATATGTGAAACATTTTTAAATTATTTTATTCAGTTACAAGATTACGTCCATTTATCGATATGATAATGCTAAAATTTTATATTTGTCCACATTAAGTTCGCTATCAGTTTAACCACAGATAATATTCATTTTACTATAAGGAAGTTGTAGACTTTTACAATACGTCACTAAGATAATGTGAACTAACTATCTGACTGGGTGCAGCTAAATTCAGGGATATCTAACATTATCCGTCTCGATTTCAATGGAGAAGAGTTCTTCGACTCCACAACTATGACAGGTTTTCGAGATACATACATTGTTTCTCCTCTAACTTAACACCACATTTTCATATATTTTATATGTTATAATGTTTTTAAATAATCATTTTTTTTTATTACCCCGTCAGAGAGACGATGTAAAGATAGTTAGGGATTCTGCGCGGGAAAAAAGGACAGGAGCGGACGCTTGCTGTATCATATTATTTTCTAAAACTTAATTAATCTTGTTTTATGTGCGTGAGTGGTGGTTTCTTGGACATAAAAGTTGTGTTAACGTGCTATTGTGAAAGACAGTGAAACATATCACTGCAAATGTATCAATGTCTTTCACTATAGCACGCCGTTATACGATTTTTTTTCTTGCCGCGTAAAATCCACTGTAAACGTATGTATTCCTCATCCTCATTATAACAACCACTATAATACTGGGGTGAAACTGACCTTGACTTAAGACTAGATTTGACTTAAACGTAGAGGACGTAGTACATTGTAGATAATAAGAAAGAAGATTGATGAAATATGAATTAAGATTTGGTTAAAAATTAAAATATGGTTAGTTTTTATATGCAGTAGTTTTTCCTGTTTGTAATTAATAAAGAATAAACTGGTGACGCAGGAGAAAGTAACAATTATACAATTGTGAAAATAACTGAACACCGCTTTCTAGGTTAGATTAGATAACACTTACGATACTCGAAGCTGACACTGAAGTGTCTGCCCCTGAGTCTTGCTAAGAGCCTTTGTAAAGTTATACACACGCGCTTAAATTGGAAAAAAGTAAATGTGAGGTATGGCCGGGACCCGGCGGGGCAGACATGGCCATACATTTGTTGCCAATGTAGCCCGCAAGACATGACCATACCAGCGAAGGCGACACTCTTGCACCTTATCTGCAATGTCCTGGACGTGAAGGATGCGAGAGTTCCTTCTTTGAGAGAACATCTTCATTTCCGTGACAGGCAGCTCCTGCTTGTGTCGCTTTAATATTGGCCACGTATCACTGTCACGTAAAAGGACAGGTCTAACGATGGTTTTATAATCCTGACCCTTCAAAAATTTTTGGGTCTCAGATGACCCCAGTCATCTCCCGCCACTTGACATCGCAATCGATGTCACTGGAAATATGAAACAAAGATCCCAGATATTTATCACGGTCCGGTTAACATTATTAGAATCCTACTAATACGATTAATGTGAAAGTTTGTATCGATGTATGTATGGTTGTAACCGTAACTAAATATGAGACAAAAGACATATCACCACTTCCGTCTACATTTTCAAGATCGAATTATCGAAGTATCGAATTGCTACCTTGGTTTTGTCACTTACCGTAACAGATATAGCAAACGCCAGAGATAATAATAATGATGAGCGCCAAAAGCTTAGAGGTAGTGAATACATCTTGTATCCTCATAGTCCATCTCACACTCAGGCAGTTGACGGCTGTCAGCACACCTGAAAACATATTCGACATTACAATTTTGTACTAGTTTCTTATTGAAAGTATTTATTTTATAGCGCAGCACTACACATATAACAATATTCATTTCAATGCAATTTTATGAATGAGTGAACTCCATGCTTAAAAAATAAATTAATTACATACTGTTGTAATTTCATAAATTGCTAACACCATTTATCCCAAAGATCTTCTTACAAGATAAATTTGAAACATGTACATTATGTACTTTAATAGTAGCATATTTCCTTTCATTCGACCTCTAGCGTATACATACTATGGCCACAGCCGAAAGACATACAGTCGGTCGACGAAGCTGTCTAGACAGAGCAATCGTGCGGGGGACAAGGGACGAGACGCGGGAGGGTTTGTCCCGAGCTGCGAACAAAATGTTGTTAGTAGCTCGGGACAGTCTTTCAGGGCAGACGCATTCACGACCGCTTGCTATGATTTTGTAATTTTTGTATAGATTTCTTTAATTCATGGGGTTTTTAATATTCTAAATACAAATTTCGTGTTCATTTTGCAATCCAATATGGCCGCCGCGCCATGGATATAAAATTTCATGTTGGGTATCGTATAAGGGGTTTTTAGTATGCTAAGTACGAATTTCGTGTTAATTTTGCAATCCAATATGGCCGCCGAGCCGTGGTTATAAAATTTCATGTTGGGTATTATATAAGGGGTTGTCGGCATTTTTGTCAACTTCAAAGGCGTAACGCTACTGATAGGTTTACTCTTTATACTGTGCTATGGCTCATAGTCATAAGACACTTTAGAGGTGATTCTTCAATCAGTAAAGATATGGTAAATGAAAGCACAAAACGTTAATTGTTGAATATCATGCCACTTTTGTAACATAACATAACATAACATAACATACTTTCACGCCTTTATGCCCGAAGGGGTAGGCAGAGGCTTACTTTACGCTCACGTTTCACCGTATGCTTTGCTTTTTGTCCCAAGTAACAAGTGGTGAGCCCATTGCCGTGTTAAAATGGACAGGTGCAGGTTGTGGCGACCTGCTGTTGAAATTTTTCAAGCCGCCCATAAGGCATTCAACTGACTTAACGACTGCCATGTTACTGGCAACCGGGACCACCGGCTTAACGTGCCTTCCTAACAAAATGCAATGTTATCAAGACCACACGTTGAGTAACATACTGATTCACCTACTTTAAATCGGGTCAATTAAATCAGAACATTATACAGTAGGTACAGTCAGCAAAGAAACTGCTTAGATACAAATCAAGCGAATGTTTTCATCATGATCTTTAATATTTGATATTGAATTGATACTAGCGGATATTCCGGGGTTTTTCGGGTAGTGCTTGTTACAGAAACACGTTTTTCCTTTTATTTCAACATTATCTGCATTGAGGGATTAGATCCAATTTAAAATATCTAGGCAGTTTTCGAGATAAAACTGTAGAGTAAATAATACAAAAGTGCAAAAGAGTAAATATTAAGATCGGTAGCGTGACGTAACATAATGTTTTACAAATAGTCTAATGTAATGTTAATTATAAATTATACACAGCAAAGTATTTTATCTTTATAACATTTGTGCCATGTAGGTATATTGTGGTATTGTTTATGACTAAATGACTAGCATAAAAACGTGTTTATCATCAGCATGAATTTTCTTGACAATAATATTCGTTGATCGATCAGTCAGTTTCTGCTTATATTATTATTATACTAATTAAACACAATAGTCTGTCTATGCTATATCACTACATATTATAACACAAAGTCGTTTCTCGCTGTATGTCCCTATGTATGCTTAGATCTTTAAAACTACGCAATGAATTTCGATGCAGTTTTTTTTAATAGTTAGAATGATTCTAATAGAAGGTTTTTATGTATAATTTGTTAAGTTTTTGTACATATACATTAACTTAATTATAACGATATATGTTGGGGGCGTCGGAAAAAATGAGCCGTCTGGGAGAAGGTTTAACGAAAACGCTGCCCAAACCCTTTGAGATATAACAAAATAATATATGGTGGAATTGTGTATCTAATATAGGTCTACAGAAAAGTCCGCGACAGTATATGTCTATCTCTTAAGGATAACATACTATGTCCATTTTTATTCTTTAAAAAGGCAGTAATTATAAAGCAGTATTTTGAAGGCAAACTTATTACTAATCCTTATCATTTTTAATATGTTTGTTGGCTTTAGCATTTTATGAAGATTATTTGGCCCTTTCCACCTTTCAAATTAAATTAATATCTTTGGAGATATGACAAAATCAAAAAAAATGCGCAAAGAAATTAATTTCTTGTAACCAAATTTGACCGAGCCGTGCAAGCGTAGGTACGTAATCAAGTAGAAGTAGGGCGGAGAAGTACCTACCTACTTCTCCGCCCGCCGCGTGTAATCAAGTAATTTGAAAAATGTTCATACATTATTGTGAAATTAGTAAACGACGGGATTAGGGTGCCACGGGGTTCGAAGTATGTCACGGGCGAAGCCGGGTGGGACAGCTAGTAGTCTATATAGCTGACCCGCGCAACTTCGTTAGCGCCAATAAATGAAGAACCGCTCGACCGATTTTGTATACTTCTACTTCTTCTTCAAAGCTTCTTTTTCGTAATTGAGGTTATTCTTGACCGTTGTGCGTTAGGATTGACGAATCGAGGGTGTGGGATCCCCTTCCCGATTCACTTAGTTATTTCATGATTAAAGCTTATGTTTTAATATGGTAAAATTAAAACATAAGCTTTATAAAATATGCGTGTCGAGATTTACATTTAGTACAACGCTACTACGTCATTTCAGGGGGCCAAGTCTACTAATTTAATCGCGTCAGAAGAAAATAGAAACCGTCGCTCAATAGAGAGCCGACAGAAAAAAAATGTCTGTTTTCGTAGTCTACTATTACAATTGCGCTCCACTAGAATTCAATCTGCCGGCCGATAGAATGTTATTAACACGTGTAGCGCCTGTCAGTAGGTCTTTAATTGCATTTTTGGTAGTCAATATTAATATTTTGATAGCTAAAAACAGCTATTTTGCCTCTATAGTTTTAGTAGACTACCTAGTTTTGAACTAGAACGGCTTTCTATTGGAAAATAGTAGACTCGGCCCCAGGTTTGAAAAATATGATCAGTCATACATAAGACGTATTCACGTATAACTCACAGTCGTGTCCATAACACAGTTAAGCACTTATTTTTATTGAATTTTATGGATACTCGCTCAATTATTTTAACTTTATTTCATAAGAAATAAATGCATCATCAATCCTATATACCTACTTAAATATTTTAGTTGTATGCCCAATTCGGTCATTTAATTCTCGATATAGCTGAAGAGTGAGTTTTTTGTTGCTGATTGATTTGAAAAAGATATTTTTGTGTTAGATAGAAATGGGAACAAATTGGGCAAATTTCCATACAAGATTGTAAAACTAATAAATTACTGGATGTATGAGTTAAATGGGTGTCACGAGTGTTTTTCACGGGCTAGTTATTCAATAATAGTAGATAAACCTACTTCACGTGTACGAATTCGCATATGTCAGCTAGTCTAAATATTAAACAAAACTTTGTTTTTTTTTAATCATTGTATGCCTCAAAGCGCTATTACCCGAGGAAGAATTTTGCGGAACTAAAATTGAAAACCTCGAGTACAGTACACAGTATAAAGAGCGCTAACACCACAGAGCAAGGAATCAATATCGCTCGCGCGCTCTCTACTAGAGGTCCCTTAATTCAGACGTCAACTGACAGGTCGCGTATGCGATTCTCGCATACAGTTTGACGTAAACTTGGCACTCAGTGTTATTATTACTTTACTCTGCGCGAGCGAAAGGGAGCGAGCAACAATCGTTGCTTAGTGGCTAGCATGAAGTATTTTGTTTCAATAAATGAATATAGAGGATACCACTTCTACATTTATAAGTAATATAATGGCCCATCTCCCGATGCAGAGAGGAAGTTTATTTTCAATCGTCAACGTCGTAAGTAATTGGGTTAAGTGACGTTTCCGTCCGGATATTCAGCGCTAAGACGCAACACAATCCAGGTCTCTATTAAAGGCTTTGTGTTGAACTCTTCCCCATAGCGTCTCTATTCCCAATAGCCAAGTAGGATACTTTGTTTTTTAAGGCTATTTAGTAAATTAATCGCTTTGATCTATACCTTTAGCCATAGTTATATAAGAACCATATCGATCGTGTTAAGTTTCTAACCACGGAAAACACGTCAGAATATAACCATCCTTTTGGTATATGCCACATACATATCTTTTTTGAAGTGAAAACTTCTTTTAGCGCGGTACGCATATTTTTAGATGTGATAAAATCTCTGGACTCATAAATAAATTATTCATAAATTTAGTTTTCTCTTCTGTCGGTACTCCCGGAGTGCAATCCGTAATTTTTTTGACGCCGTGGGTTAGAAAGTAACGCTATTATGTTTCTAACTTGTATGTACTCTTCCTTGTATGTACTCTTATGTCCCACTAATATCTCCGGGACCCTATCAGCCTGAACTGCTAGCTGTGCATCATCATCATCATACGACGTGACGTGTGAAAAACAGATCCCAGGTATTTAACCTGGTCCGTGCGCTCGACCAAATCACCGCCTATGCGGACGGATGTGGGATCTGTCGAGTTTAGTGCCAAGTACTCGGTCTTCGCCACATTTAGTTTCAGATCGCCGTTCTCAAGCGTCTCCTTCCACGCCTTTACACGTCGCACCAATCTGCACCTGTCCGCGTCTGCCAGCGCAATATCGTCAGCATACATGAGCAACCATGGAGGCTGCTCATGCGGGTTTCTGATGCTGTCCGACAATTCGTCTAACACTGAACAGAAGCGGACTAAGGACAGAACCCTGGTGTACCCCGACGGTGATGGGGAAGGGTTTCGTGTCGCGAACAGCAGTCCGAACCATTTAATCGGAGTCACAGTACATGTCCCGGATAGTGTCAATATAGACCTCTGGAACCCCTTTGGACCTCAGTGCCCACCAGATCATCGCACGAGGAACACAGTCGAAGGCATATCTAGAAACAAACAGTGCAGAGGCGTGTTTTTCGACCTGTATTTCTCTGCGGCAACCCTCAGGGCAAAAACAGGGTCCGTGGTCACATGACCAGGGCGAAACCCATATTGACACTCCGAGAGAGTACACTCCTGCCGGATCCGAGAGTCTATAATCCTCTCGAAGATCTTCATGGTGTGGGACACCACCTTAATACCGCGGTAGCTCCCGCACTCCTGCACTGACCCCTTACCTTTGAAGACTGGAGTAATAATACTCAGTCTCCATTGGTTTGGGATCTGCCTGCTGAAGAGTATGCGGTTACAAAGGTTTACTAAGATGCCCACACCGCGAGGCCCCATCGCCTTCCAGGCTTCGATGGGGACTCCATCGGGTCCGACAGCTTTCCGATTCTTCATGCGGCGAAGCGCAGTCAGGACTTCTCCAGGCATTACCGGCGGCACTAGTCCCTGATTCGGAGGGAGGTCCGGAGGCTGCACCTCTTTATGCTGTTTATTAAGCAGCTCGTGGAAGTACGAGCGCCATCTCTTCTTTACCGCGAGGTCTTCGCTTAACAGGTTGCCCTCAGGGTCTTTTACACAGCGACACTTGGATATATCCTGTGCCGCTTTGACCCTGGAGCGCGCCAGCTTATAGATGAGCTTCTGCCCCTCAGACGATTCCAGCTTATCATACTCGTACAAAGGTTGTAAGTGGTCTCGTCTGGCTCTGGCTACAGCTCTCTTTGTTCGGAGATTCGGAGATCCGGTCGCTTGCCACTTTTTAAAGAGGGCTTTCTTCTCCCTGGTCTCCCTCAGGACTGCGTCGTTCCACCACCAAGTTTCCTTGTCACATTTGCTTCCACCCTTAGACTCACCGAGCACCACCTTCGCCGCTCCAAGGATGGCCGCCTGAACTTTGTCCCAGTAATCTTGAACTGGTTCGCCTTCAGTGTCGGTGCACTTGTCACCGACAGCTGAGACGAACTCCTGGGACCTAGTTTCATCAAGCAGCCACCATCTGATGCGGCGCTGGCACCGCTCGATGCGTTTGCCTTTAGGCTTCACGCAGAGGTCCATGACAAGGAGACGGTGTTGTGCAGTAAGACTCTCACCGGGTATGACCTTGCAGTTGGCCACCTTGCCGATGCTGTGTCGCCTAGTGAGTAGGAAATCGATCTGAGTTGTACGCCTCCCGCTCTTGTAGGTGATGATATATCCGGATTTCTTTTTGAAATACGTGTTCACAATGGACAGATCGGCGGCCGCACACGTTCTGAGGATAGTTTTTCCTTCAGCGTTGCGGGTGCCGTATCCAAAACCACCATGAACACGTTCAAACTCCTCACACCTCTCACCCACATGACCGTTTAGGTCGCCGCCCAAAACGATTCCCTGTGACAACGGAATGCTCCGAAGCACTCCCTCGAGTTGGCCCTAAAACGACATCTTATCGGCGTCGCTACAACCGGCCTGTGGCGCGTAGGCACTTATCAGGTGGGTAATAATTCCATCGATAAGCACCCTCACGATCATAAGCCGGTCGCTACAGCGTTTCACCTCCAAGATGCCGCTCTGCAGCCCTTCGGAGAGCACCACGGCCACCCCGTTCTCCCCACCAGGCGCACCAGTGTAGTACAACTTGTAGCCTTTCTGCAAAGGCCGGGCTCTGTTGCCCTTCCACCGAGTCTCCTGCAGGAACGCCACGTCCACCCTCCGCCTGGAGAGTACTTCGGCCAACTCTACCGCACGCCCAGTCAGCGTGCCAATGTTCCAAGATGCGAAGCGGATTCGGGTTGGGGCTAACTTCTTTAGCCGTGCTGGCCCGACACACGGCAGCCCTAGCCCACTTGCCACAGGAGTCGGGCGGGGCTCCTGCGCACCGTTTTGCGGCGGCGCCCTATCCCTAGCTGCTTTCCTTTTAATCTTATCCATAAGTTGTTTTGGCGGGTGGCTTTTATGGGAGCGACGCCCTCAGACCTCCCAACCCCAGAGGGGAAAGCCAGCGCCAGAGCCTCGTCCGTTAATCAGCAGGTGCACGCACTACCACGGGAGGTTGACTTGGGCCCCGAAGATCTTGGTGGGGCCCCTTACACCCAAACCTGAACTGCTAGCTGTGCATCTGCTGATAAACGAAAGAGGCAACGACGCTGTCCCCCAACATAAGTTGAGAGGTCAGGGGGCAATCCTGTAACCTGGATTTGGAGTCTGGGTCTTTATATGTCTGCCAAAAGCAGCTATCGATTGGCAATTAATTCGTCATGTTTGGGAGCTACTGCCATCTGACCTTCCAACCTAGTAAGGGTGCGTGCACGCGGGCTTGACGTCTCGTCGGTTCGTAAGCAGATACACGTTTACCAATAGCAGGTGAAGTCGCCTAGGCCCTGGAGAAATTGGTAGAGCCCCTAACACCCAGCAAAGCACATCTTTATCTAATACAGAATTTGATTAAAATCTGAGAGTCGACTCTGACATGATTCATATACCTCCTTATAGCCTATAGATATAATTATACAAGAATTACTCATTAACATATGTCCGTTTCGAAACAAATTAGTATTGCTGCATTTAGCAGCTATGTTAAGGAAAATTATGAAATAATTCTTTACCAAGGCAAATGTAAAGTACCTATATATCTACCTACCTCTGAATATTCCGGGAAATAAAGTTTACTGTAATAGTAGTAATATTTATAAAGTTATTTTATATATTATCATGTACATTATTTATTTACTACTGTTAGGTACTTTTAATTCTATTAATGATGCAGTCAGCCTCTGAAGTAAATTAATATAATGCAAAGTTGTCAAACTAATTCGTGCCTGAAAAAAAATGTTCTAATATAAATCAAATTGTTTAAAAACAGTGTGTACCTGTTTAAAATATAACATACCATGATTTGCTGAATACTGTAGTAAAATTTTAGATTTTTATTAAGGTTCTGCTATGTCAAGCAACTTTTGTTGCTGATCGTTCCAGGGTATATTGTTATACCCATCTATTGTGTAACCAGTAACCTCTTGGAGAGCTTTCTGAAGGTACAGTTGTAAACCCATCTGGTAATGTGTTTAAATAGTCTGCCAGCCAGTAGAGTACGTGTAGTCCTGGAGGAGTGAACGGCAGGGTATCTTTTGCACATAAGAGAAAATCTTAAGATTTCAGGTTTAATGACCTACATTTCCACATAACTACTGATACTACAAAAGAAATTGGATGAGAGATTGAGAGATATTTTTTTCCGATTTTTATGGTACATAATATATATACTTAGCATACCTACCTCAGAATGCTCGTAGCAATATTTAGTGTTGTATACCTAAGTCTTTTTCTCGATTAGGTGCAGGTACCTACTTTATTTTTCCCCGGAGAATCTCAGTTGTCCCAAACTCTACCGAAACTTCTAGGATACTTAGGACCATAGATTAACTCCTGTGCTTAGGACCCATTTAACATTCAGGACCCACGGACCATGTACGTATTATTATAGTTAAGCGCGTCTAGCGACCCAACTAACTTCTTACCACCTCAGAATGCACCCCACTCGACTTTGGGCACGAACAGTTGTTATCTTATTCATAGTATAAACGCGAAAGTTTGTAAGTATGGATGTTTGTTACTCTTTCACGCAAAATCGGCTGAATGGATTTTCATGAAACTTTACAATAATATATCTTGCACATCAGAATAACACATAGGTTACTTTTTATCCCGAAAACAAGTTCCTGTGGAAAACGAGAACGGAAAAACTTCACCAAACGTGCTGAGTCGCAGGCGTCTACTAGTGAGAAATAAAATGATCAATTACATTATTGAGAAGTTTTAGAATATCTTAACTTAAAAAGCCTAGACTTCCACAATATGCCAAATCGGTTCAGCCGATTACTATATAATAAAACTAACAATATCATTTTTTTAACATTATGTGTTCTTTAACAAATAACTTTGAAATTAAATAATTTTAGGCCTCGTAATGAAAGTATTTGTCGGGAGCCTTAGGGCTATCCCGACTATCCTTCCCAGGGCTCGCCCGGGAACCCTGGCCATAGGCAGATGTAAGGACACCCTGTAGTTTTAGGCCGAGATTCATAGATCGCACTAAGCCTTTACTTTGCATCAAAGTCACACTTTGAACCAGAATAATGTTTTACAGTCGTTTCAAACGCCGGCCTTTTGCGAAACCCTACTTTGCTTAGTAAAGTGCAAGTGCACGATATGGATGACTTTACGCCTCAAAGTAAACTTTGAATGATTATACTTCTGATTTAAACAGTCCGGTAAATAGCGTAAAACATATATTATAATGGTCAATTGAATTTAGTTGGACTCTTTGCTCTTAAATGTAATTTCTGAGATGTGTTGACAAACTGAACTCTATTGTGTTATTCGAATTCGATTTTTTTCTGCTTTTTTTAATTACACCTTTTTTTACCTGACTATTGTCTGTGTGAAAGAACCCTGCCGCCCATTGTTATTATTTTATAATGTTGTTGACGTAGATTAAATTATTTACAGACGAATTGTAAGTAATACAGATCTTATTCATCTTTGTGTATTTCCAGTTACTACCAAACCCTATTTGAATTTGGAGCCTGGAGTCCGTCTTTGTTGGCTGCTAGGAGCAGCTTTCGTTTAACTTTTTATTTTCTTCAGTTGGGAGAAACAGCCTTCTGACCACCAAACCCCGCAAGGGTGCCTCTGATCATCATTGCCCTGTCCGTTGATCAGCAGGTGCACCGCTAGCAGGTAAGGCCCCGTAGATATAAATAGGAATAAAGAAAAAAGTAAAGATAGATTATTTTTAAATATTGTTACCAATGGTACCTACATTATTTATTATTGCATTAAAATATCATAACTATGCATTTTCAAGCATTTTATGTGCTGATGTATTTCGTATATTAGTTTTTAACAAAAATTTAATCACTAGGAACTAATTTACCAACTTTCAAGTAATATAAACTTTGCGAGTAACGTATCACTTTCATAGTTTGCTTTGGTTTTACTTAGCTTAGCACCATAAAGTCGCACTTTGCTTAGTAAAGTCAGAGCAACGACTATGAAATTGAAATCCGCCAAAGAATACTTTGAGATGTGAAAGTAAGCTTTGCGAAGTCTACTTTGATGCGAAGTAAAGTTCTGTCTATGAATCTCGGCCTTAGTTAGTAGGAGTTAGGTATAGATAGACCATGAGAAATTCCACACGTAAACAAAAGGCCTTGTAAATATAAAATCTTTTCTTGAAACTGCTACTGTTGTAATATTTATCTGAATGATGTATCATGCCGATTCTAATGAATATGTACAAGGTTAGCACTCCGTTAACATTGCGTGCCACCTACCTACTCGTATCTGTATAATGTTCACGCACATTCACTTTGCACAATTTACTCGCGACCGTATGAATGGATATACGGCCTTATAGTTACGGAACCTTAAATTCTGCATCGGTGAACACGCTTTAATTTTTATTAAGCTTTCTTAAAATTACAAACATACTTTTTGAGTTTATTTACTTTTGTAACTTTATCTTATGTAAAAAAGCGCTCGTGGCCCACTAACGCAGTAGTTTGTAAACGATCACAGCGTTAAGCAACATTCGCTATAGTTGATACCTGGTCCTTGGATGGGTGACCACTTTGTGGCATTTACATTTGCAAGCATTTACGTGCTTCGGAAGGCACGTTAAGCAGTTGGTCCCAGTTACCAGTAAAATGGCAGTCGTTAAGCCTGGTTCAAGGCCTTATGGGCGGCTTGAAAATCTCAACAGCAGGTCGCCACAGCCAGCGCCTGTACATTGCAATACGGCAATGGGCTCACCACCTGTTATGTGTGGACAAAAATGCATCACCGTATGCTTTTAAGTCCTACGTAACAGGCGGGCGTTTAGTGTATAGTGTGCCTCTGTCTACCCCTTCGGGAATAAAGGCGTGACAATATGTAAGTATGTATGTAACTTATGTAAAATGGTTTTCAAAGTTCTAAGTAGTTTAGGCTTACCTACAAATATAAGAATATCTACGAATCTAAGCCGTTATACTCGTATACCTGACTTGCTTAGAACTACAGTACTAATATTATTAAAGCGGAAGCTTGTAAATGTGAATGACTCTTACGTCTACACGCTCAACGGGTGGACTAATTTTGATAAAGTTGGGTTTGATGGTAGTTGACAACCTGGATTAACATTTTATCCTGGAAACGGATTCCTTTAGGAAACTAGTAGGTACGGGAAATATCACCCACGCGAGTGGTGTCGCGGCCGTCCTCTAGTAACTAACTATCTTCACTCTGTATCCCTGACAGGGTAGTCAGAGAGGACAGAATGCCAGGCATCGCATACTTCTTTCGCTTCTTGCAGATTCATTAATCGCTTCAAACATTCACTTCTGGGTATCCGAGTACTTTTGACTTTTCCGTTTTTGAGCAATCTGCTCACGTGGTCCTGTAGTAAATAATTAATAACATAGATTTAATTAATGTCAACATGTTACGCATTGTAGTACTTAGGGGAAACGAATTACATTTATATTGATGTCAAAAAACTAATTATGTTTAGATTGCACGACACAGAAGGGTACCTACACACATTCTGTAGTAGAAAACTGGTTTCATGGCCTATTAAATATTTAGAAAGCAAAGTAAAAGCTTGTGGAGTTGGAATGCTTTTCCAAGCCACGTGTTTTATATATAACTAGCTGACCCTCGTGGCTTCGCCCGTGACATACTTTGAATCTCCGTCGCTTACATTGAATTGAAATTAAGTCTTGTATGAAAATTTTCCCGATTTGTTGACATCCCGGTTATTGCTCCGCTCTCCAGGGTAGTAGCGTGATGATATATTAGCCTATAGCTTTCCTCGATAAATGGGCTATCCAACACAAAAAGAATTTTTCAAATCCTACCAGTACTTCCTGAGAGTAGCGCGTTCTACCAAACAAACAAACAAACTCTTCAGTTTTTATATTAGTATAGATACTCTACAACACTATGAGTAGCTACATCGTTGCACTCGAAACCCAGGAAAGTAGAAAGTTGAAAATTCCAAGACTACCGAATGCTTCTGAGTCACTGCTAATGACAACATTATTATATTAACCCGTGTAGTTCCCGTTACCATGGAAATATCGGGAATCCCGTTTTTATTGCTTATCCGGAGACTTAAAGTATACATTCACCAAATTTCAGGTTTCTATGTTTTATGTTTAGGCTGGGTTACCCGGTTTCCGTGGGAACACCGAACTTGCTGGTAATACAGGCCTTAGGACATTCTTCTTAGATTTCTACGTAAGTTCCTATTCGTATTTTGCCATTTATATATATACATATAGATAGACGTTGAGAACACAATTCTGTTCACAATTTTGGTATCATCATTAATAAAATGTGAATATGTTTTTGAAATGTAGCTCATTTACGCACAACATCTCTAAATTATTAATTTACTAAAAATGATATGGATTTTAATTGATTTTAAATTGGATTAGATTGCCTCGGTGGCGCAGTGGGAGTGCATGCGAGTGCCGCGCTGAGGTCCCGGGATCGATTCCCGGGTCGGAACAAATCTTTGTGTGATCCACAAATGTTGGTTTCGGAGTTCGGGTGTTTCCTATGTTTGGTTTTTTTTATATTTGGCACGACAAAATAGCGTCGCCTGCCGGATAGTAAGCAAAGACGACGACCGCAGGGCTCCGATAGCGACCCTCATTTGACGACCCAGAAATATGCCTTTTCACGCTTCTCAGGACCCAGGGTTGTAAGAGGAGGAAACCACCTGCGCCGCCAGAGAGTTCCATGTTTTTATGGGGCGACATAAGACCTATGGAATCGCTTTGATTCTAAGCACGATTGTGTCTACAGTGTAAGGATGTATTTAGAAATATATAAGTAATGTATATCAGTTATCTAGATCTTTGTTCTATGACAAACTTTTAGTTTAATTGGGCTAGATGGCGCTGTGTAAAAAGTGTCCTACAATATTTATTTATTTATTAAATTAGAAATGGATAACAATGTTCTCAATGATAGCAATCAATACTTGTTAAATTTCCTTCTTTCAGCCATTGTCATTTCATAATTTTGCCATTTCAGAAATTTCTACCTACTACTCTAGTTACAGGTAACAAAAGTCGTATTGAAACTATCGAATTACTTATTCTACTTACGTTATTGGTTTACGTTTCAATACCATCTAATTTTCCCATGCCTTAATCGGCTTTTGCGGTCGGTGACCTATTTATTAACGGGTTCTTTAGGAAGGGACAAAACATAATATATGTATATAATTGTGGTATACTTTTCACACAGCGCCATCAAGCTAATATAAGCTTGTGGCATGGGATAGACAACTGATAAACATATTTATACGTTAATTGTAGTAATTTGAATATTTATATATTCCTAAATACATACATATTTTACATAGGAAACACCTAAACTCCGAAACACACATTTGTGGATCACACAAATATTTGTTCCGACCTGGGAATCGAACCTGAAGCGAGCTGAAGCGTTTGTTTGGTTGAACGCGCTAATCTGACGAACTACTGGTCCGAAATGGAAAAATCTTTTTGTGTTGGATAGTCCATTTATCGACGAAGGCTATATATCATTACGCTACTACACAGGAGACCGAAACAGTAATAAAAAATGTAAACAAATCGGGCAAATGTTCATACGTTTTTTAAAAGTAAAGGCGACGGGATTATATGGATGCGATGGGGGTTCAAAATATGTCATGGGCGAGGGTTAACTAGTATAAAAATAAGGTGGAAAACGACTCATAAAATATGGATATTTGTGAAAAGTGCAGATCAAAGATGTCTCTTCATAAAATTGGCTATAGAATTAAATGAATGAATGATTTATTAATTCTACTCGCCCAAAAAGGTTTTCACTAAAAATTTAATAAATACACACAATGATATGGCAAAGTAGAGCAAAGTTAAACTTACAATGGGCGTGCCCGAAAAGGTCGTTAGGTCAGCCCCTGCTATACTAACAAGATATTTTGTTAGATAGAGCTGATTTTCAGCTAACGCCTGTAAGGGACGTCGCCGTGCGAGATAAAATAATTCAACAAAAACACAAAATATTACAGGAAACAATAAGCAAATCTGAAAAAAAATGACATAGCTGTATGGATTGAATCTCTTTGACCTAAAATTTTTTTGCCATTTAATTTTTTAAATTGACATCCTTTTTCAAAATTTAGAGAATATAGACTTGAATATGATATTTCGGGTCTTATTCGCGACGTTTATTATTAGGTACAAAGCCTACTTTATATACTTCAAAAATAAATATCATATTTATATAAGTGAAAATCGCGAAAGTTTAAAAACATTTATAGAATTTATAGTTCAGCTGATTTTTTCTGGCGCTATGTATAGCCATATTGCCAAAAACATTCATATTTCCCTTCAAAATTACTTTAAATATCATAATTCATAATTATCACAGTGTGAATAAGACTGCGTTGTTACGAGTATCTGTCAGAATAATATTCTGAATTCAAAACGCTACTGAGGGACGCCGAGTGTCCGCTTTACACTATGTAAGTTAGTAATATTGTAATAATATTGTTATAAGAGATTGTAGTAGCTGTCGATTACATTATAAGCCTAGAGAACCTCTGCATACGACATCAGGCAGAATTTTTCATGTAAATAGAATCAAATCTATCTCTGCTATTACGACAGTGAACGTAAGGTAGTTTAGTACTTACATAAACAAATAGCGGCAAGAAGTTTTACAGCATCTTCTGGTGGATCACAATCAGGGAAAAATGGCTTCACTGCATAATGGCCAAAGGTTAATGCTACGATGGCCTGTGTTGTGGGTCTGATAATTAATAACGCGATCCACATCCGAAGAAAGGCTGGTAGGGGTCCGAAGGCTGTGTAAATATATGCGTAGTCACCGCCAGACCTCATTATAGAGGTTCCTAGCTCCGCATAGCAGAGAGCTCCAAGTGTAGATAGTAGTCCACAGAGTAGCCATATTATAAGAGAAGCAGCAACGGATCTGTAACAAAAAAAGTAAAGTGAAGTGAGGAAAGTGAAAAATTAGATCTTTACTCTGAAGAGGTTATTCTGAAAGGCCAGTTTCTTTTTTCAGTTTTAAGGTTCCGTACTTCAAAAGGATTAAAAGCGGTACTTTTATAAGATCACTCTCTTAATTGACAATCTGTCTGTCCGTCTGTCTGCCCGTGTGTCACCATCGATTTTCTCATGAACGGGTGGATCTAGCAAGTTGAAATTTATACCAGATACAGTAGTCTATGATCCCTAATAAGTGCACAAACAGTCAAGGTTCTGAGTCAACACGATTAAAAGATATAGGCAAATTTAGGTTTTCGTGATTAATAAGTAAGTAAGTCATCTTAGTCAGCACTGTTTGAGGCTTTGGTTAGAAGCCATCTGGAGAGCAACTCTATTATCTGGTGGCCACATGAGACGAAGTAAAAGTTAATGCTCGAACGTATTCAAAACAAATTCATTAGGTTCATGTACTTAAAGAGATATGGTGTCTATCCTGGATATCCGCTACTATATCCTACTTTATTTGTTCTGAGTATAATCGGTTACAATAGGCTTGAGGTGAGACGTAAAGTAGCTTTAGCTACGTATTTATTTAAAGTCCTGAGAGGGGCAATAAATAACCAGGCTATCCTGCAGGCGGTCCGCCTGTATGTCCCGGACTAGTACATGGACCGGCGAAGGCGGCCGTCACTTTTCGAGGTACCGAGAGGGCTCGTAGAAACCTTTAGCAGCTCGCTCCACTGACGCGTTACGCGGGCTATCTCGAGAGTGTGATATCTTTTCATGTACGCTGAGTGAGTTCACACGGGCCATTTATTGTTATATATGTGTTTATAACTAAGTTAGTGTAAGCTGTTGCTACTAGTTATTTCTAGTTCCATTGTATTAGGTTTATCCTGTAAGGATGGACGTAAGTTATTTTATAAATAAATAAATCTTAATACTCAACATTTTTAGGTTTTTCGGATTTTTTGATCTTTACTTGTGTTATAAGACCTTGCTTTTGACCAAAATAAATAATTCTAAGTTAATAAAAGTACCTATCCTATAGGTTTTGGGACCTAGAGTCACGAAATTTGACAAAAAGCAAGGTCTTGCAACACAAATAAAGGAAGAAAAATTGAAAATTAAGGGGTGTTCCCATATACAGTTTTACCAGTTAACATAGATCACTGAGTTAGAGAACCCTCGGCGCACGATATCGACTCGTGCTTGACCGGTTTTTTGACGGCAAAATATCGAAACCCATAAAGTATCATTTTGTAGTTGGTTCGTCCGTCCGTGTCGGTGCGGGATAAACCATACTTTTTACTTTGTGATACTAGCCCAGACCAATCACGTTCCGTATCTACCTAATTATGGAACAAACATTTGTTTATTAAACCATTAACACGTTCACTGTGAGAGCCTTATCAAACTTTCAATCTGCGCATTATCAGATTGTATCGACCCTGATTGTACCTTTGCCGTGCTGCGCTGGTAAACACTGTACCAACCTACTAAGTTATTTACTCATGTGGTTACTGATAAAATGTCCGAAAAGTACAGACAGTAAGTATAACGACAAGTAAACGACAAACAACCGAAGTTGCATTTTGTGATAGTACCAAGTTGGTACCATAGCGGAATGGTACCTACTTAATGTACGGAATGGTACAAATGTTTAAAACCTATGATTTGTGCAATGGTCGGCAGTGCGAGTGCTGCACCTCTGGTGTTGCAAACGTCCATAGGCTACGGTGACCACTTTCCATCAGGTGGCCCGTATGCTTGTCTGCCACCTCAGTAGTATAATAATAAGGAAGGAGGAAAAAAAAAAAAGTCCCAACATAAAAGTGACAAATGGTGTCAAGCTTAGATTTTGTCATTCCGAAGTGCGCTTAGTAGCGCCGCCGCGCCGGGTTCCAATATACGTACTTAATCGATCTTTATTTTTATGAATATTTTCAAATATAGTAAGTACTTATACATTACACATGCCAGTAATATTTTGATAATAATTTCATCATGCATTATAAAAACAGAGAGCGCATCTCGTTAGGTACCTACTTATTACATCTTAATAGTTAGGTACCACAGAACACATAATAATAGGTACCTATTATTATATGTTCTGTGATAGGTATCTACCTACTTTTAACAAAAACGGGATTTTGCGTAAAAACACGTGTTGTCGATGACAATTGTCGATCGACAACGACAACACGTGAGTCTTTTTACACGAAATCCCGTTTTTGTTAATAGTATTATAATGTGCATGAGTTTTAATAAAATTATCTTAATACCAAATACCTAGATACATTGCTTCTACTGCAATCATGTCAATCGTAATACGGCAGAAACTATAGACTTAAAAAAAATGCTGGCGTATCAATTCATAAAGAAAACAAATATAAAATACAGATATGTTTCTAATACCTAAGTATATAGCAATTGATATTCACTTTAGCATTGCATTGGATCCTACTGAATTTTCGACCAACTAAAGTAGGTACCACACAAGCTACACACTGGAACAGATAAGTGCAATAGACCAGTGCCAGTTGTAGGCTCAGATCCAGACGGATGACCACGCATGATGTTACCACAGATAATATAATATAATTCTATGTTACCGATACCAATAGCTTCGTAAAAGGAAATCGGGACACCTGGGTAGATACGTAGCTAAATCTTGAAGTAAAATCTATACTCTATTAGTATAGAAAAACAACAAACTCTACAAAAAAACCAACTTCAGTTATATATATTAGTATTTATAGATACAAAGCTGAAGTTGGTATTTTTGTAGTTTGTTTTTTTTTGTTTGCATTAATGCGCTAATCTTAAGAACTGCTGCTCGTAATCTAAAAAAAATCTTTTTCTTTTGGATAGTCCATTTATCGAAGAAGGCTATAGGCTATATAACATCACGCTACTACCCAGGAGAGCGGAGCAGTAATCATAAATATCAATACATCGGGCGATAATTTCAGATATGTAATAGTAATAAGCGAAGAAGAAGAAGCGACGGGATTAAATGGATGCGTCGGGGATACAACGTATGTCACAGGCGAAGCCGCAGGTGTCAGTTAACTATAATATAAATAGGTAAAGAGATGAATGGAATTCAAAACTAAACATGAATTTCAACGGAAGTAAGTGTTTATATCGCCACAAGTTCAATCCAATATTTAAAAATCATTAACAATTCTATATTACGAGTATCCTACTAATATTATAAACGCGAAAGTTTGTAAGAATGGATGTTTGTTACTCTTTCACGCAAAATCTACCGAATGGATTTTGATGAAACTTTACAATAATATAACTTACACATCAGAATAACACATAGGCTACTTTTTATCCCGGGAACAAGTTTCTGAGGGAAACGGGAAATCTTCACCACACGTGGGGAGCCGCGGGTGTCAACTAGTCATTCATAAAAGGCTATTTTTTTGTTAACCGTACGACATGTTAAAGGGCCATGGTCTACTAGTTCTTATGCTGTGAATGGAATGTCTGTTTGTGTCAAACGCAACCTGAAATTAATTCCATTATCTCCACGTGCAAATATATTCTGCGTGTCTACGAATATTATTTACTTAACTACAATTATTATGTAAGTTCCATTTACGCTGTCTTATGTAGATAATAATTCGGTGTTTTTGTATCTATTATTACTATTTGCTACCGACTAATTATAATATTTGGTGTTAAAAACACATTTTCCTGAGTAAACATAGAGATAAGAATATTTGAGCAGTTTTCCATCAGACATTGTGTGACATGTGACATCACATTTTATATTCTGTATTTCTTTTTGTGAGAAGAAATAAATAAATATATTATTATGCCTCTTCTTTTCTCGGGTATCTTCTTTTTCTTTTGTCTTGTAGATACCCAGGCTTTTGGTAGGCTTACAAGGGGACATAAGTATTAAACCTTTTTAACCGCATACTCCTCAGCGGGCAGATCCCAAACCAATGGAGACTGAGTATTATTACTCCAGTCTTCAAAGGTAAGGGGTCAGTGCAGGAGTGCGGGAGCTACCGCGGTATTAAGGTGATGTCTTACACCATGAAGATCTTCGAGAGGATTATAGACTCTCGGATCCGGCAGGAGTGTACTCTCTCGGAGTGTCAATATGGGTTTCGCCCTGGTCATGGGACCACGGACCCTGATTTTGCCCTGAGGGTTGTCGCAGAGAAATACAGGTCGAAGAACACGCCTCTGCACTGTTTGTTTCTAGATATGCAGAAGGCCTTCGACTGTGTTCCTCGTGCGATGATCTGGTGGGCACTGCGGTCCAAAGGGGTTCCAGAGGTCTATATTGACACTATCCGGGACATGTACTGTGACTCCGATTCAATGGTTTGGACTGCTGTTGGCGACACGAAACCCTTCCCCATCACCATCGGGGTACACCAGGGTTCTGTCCTTAGTCCGCTTCTGTTCAGTGTAATATTAGACGAATTGTCGGACAGCATCAGAAACCCGCATGAGCAGCCTCCATGGTTGCTCATGTATGCTGACGATATTGCGCTGGCAGACGCGGACAGGGGCAGATTGGTGCGACGTGTAAAGGCGTGGAAGGAGACGCTTGAGAACGGCGGTCTGAAACTAAATGTGGCGAAGACCGAGTACTTGGCACTAAACTCGACAGATCCCACATCCGTCCGCATAGGCGGTGATTTGGTCGAGCGCACGGACCAGGTTAAATACCTGGGATCTGTTTTTCACACGTCCAGTGACATCGATTGCGATGTCAAGTCACGCATTGCTGCCGCGTGGGCCAAATGGCGTGAGATGACCGGTGTCATTTGTGACCCTAAAATGCCGATCCGGTTGAAGGGACAGGTCTACAAAACCATTATTAGACCTGTCCTTTTACATGGCAGTGAGACGTGGCCGATACTGGAGCGACACAAGCAGGAGCTGCGTGTCACGGAAATGAAGATGCTGCGGTGGATGTGTGGAGTCACGCGGATGGACCGCGTGAGGAACTCTCGCATCCGCGGCAGCCTTCACGTCCGTGACATTGCAGACAAGTTGCAAGAGTGTCGCCTTCGTTGGTATGGTCACGTCTTGCGGCATCCGCCGGGCTACGTAGGTAACAAATGTCTGGCCATGTCAGCCCCGCCGGGTCCCGGTAAGAGGGGAAGACCCAAGAAGTGCTGGCTTGACGTCGTAAGGGATGACATGCGTGCCAATGGTCTCACTACAGGGGATGCCGACGACCGTGCGAAGTGGAGGAGAAAATGTAGGAAAGCGGACCCCGGGCGTCGCGAGACGCAACTGGGACAGACGCTCGGATGATGATGATGATGACAAGGGGACATAAGTCCAACACGCAGAGGCCCTTTGAGAATTTTAATCTAATAGGAAATGGGATCCCACTGCAGATGGTCCATGCCCGCCTTATGTAGCAGAACGGTAATGGACCATCTCCAATGGGACCTAAACTATTGTAAAATGTGCTAACTATGAAATGGGCTATTGGGTTAGGGGTTAAATGGATTGGGTGATTTAAGCTATTGATGAAAACGGCGTCTGCCATTTTCTATTATTATTTATAGACTCTTTATGGTCCAATGTAAGTTGTCACGACTTGTAGTCGACTACAATACAATGAATACAAATGAAATATACTGACATAGGTTTTCTGGAAGCTGCTATTTTCTACATTCATCTAATTTCTATCCTATTCAATAAAAAGTTATCCCAATAATTTTGCAAATAGATTGTGTGCTATCTGCGAGCGGGTCTGCTAGTAATATTATAAAGCTGAAGAGTTTGTTTGTTTGGTTGAACGCGCTTATCTCAGGAACTACTCTGGCCGGATTTAAAAAATATTTTTTGTGTTAGATAGCCCATTTATCGAGAAAGGCTATATACCATCACGCTGCTTCCCTTCCCACAGACCGCATCAGTTGTCATAAATGTCGACAAATCAGGCAAATTTTAGTACACTATTGTAGAATTTATAAGCGAAGGGCTTAGATTATATAAACACCTGTGTTTATTTAATCAAAGGCGGCGGGATTAAATAGGTGCGACGGGAGTTCGAAGTAAGCCACGGGTGAAGCCGGTGGGGTCATGGTAGATATCGCAGGAACTGTTCTCTGATTAGGTACCTACATGGTTTATTGGAGATAAAGGAAATGGTAGCGACAAGTCACAATTTGACGAATCAATTCTATCTTCAATCAATGCAAATATTAATGATTTATTGAAATAACAATACACTAGACTGTTAAATAAACCAATGCACTTGAACTTTCAAGTAAACTAGGGAATGCTCGCAGGTCCGCCCGCGTATTTAAGCTTTCCTGTCGATCTTTCCTGTACCCGTTTCGCATGTGAACCTAACCTCAGCATAAAAAGTAGGCTATGTAGTGTGTCAGTTACCTCCACAACAAATAGAAAAATTACACAAGAAACATGTTGTTTCTACAAACTTTACAACCTTATACCTTTATATATACTTAACTAAAATATTTGTGGTTCTTGAGACCTGTGTTACCCAGAGTCATGGGCGTACCCAGGGGGGAGGAAGGGGGGGGGGGGGGCAGCTGCCTCTGCTGGCTTTGGTTTTGTCTCCTACTTTTGTCGATTATAGTACAAAAAAACATTTTCCCGTTTGCAATACCTTATACATCTTTTAAAAATCGTGAGGTACGTCGCTTTTAACTGTTTGTTAGCAGCGTCAAGCCGGACTTGAAACGACTAAAAAACTCACGATCTCTACCTATTAGTTTAACACCGGGCGCCCCCAGTAACTACTCGCAAATCCTCCCTGGGTTCCCGGTAGAGTTTGGCTACCATCGCGGCCTCTTTTAATGGTTTGGGCGTTATCCAGCTTCTTTGGAGTTTAGTTTGGATCCCGCTTTTTGAGGCGGTGAGGCGAGGGTGAAATTTTAAGGTCAATCCGCCGTCTTGGACCTGCTTCTGTAAAAACAGTGGGCCATCCAGCGTACTAAACATAGTTATTTAAGAAATTATATAAATAATACCTGTTTTAATTTATTTGTATTTCTTATTTACTAGCAGACGCACAGCGGTTTAAACTAAAGAACGGGATAAAAGTAGCCGGAGTTACTTCTTCCACATATAGTAAGAGTGCCAGTGAAAGTCCCGATAAAATCGGTTCAGTTGTGTCAGAGATTAGCCGGAACATACAGAAAGAGATACACATTTTAAAAATAGTTTTTTGTTATGTAAATAACGTATTTGATTTATCAAAATCTAAAGACAAGCAAGATGCATTAGGTGTATTCTGCGATCTATCCAAAGCTTTTGATTGCGTTCAGCATGAAACGCTGTGCAGAAAATTACATCACTATGGAATAAGACGCAAAGCTCTCGACCTTCTGTCTTCAAATTCTTCTTCTGTTAATAAAAATAAAGTTTTATGAATGATGAAGAATAGATGATGAAGAGTAGAAGCGTGCACGTCGCCATCCCTGCCAGCTACGGCTGCAATTCTACTCCAACACGAGTGCCACCAGGGCGATTACTGCTAGGGCGTGCCCCCGAGGCGACGCGCACCAGTTCGTCCCCGCTGGTGCGAAAAGTGGGAGCCAGAGCGGCGTAAGGGACCGCCACCCTACACGCGCGGCCCGACACGGCGGGAAGTGGAGGATGGAGTGCAGGGTAGCTGCGTGGAATGTTAGGGGAGGAATGACAGATAAGATGAATGAGTTGATGGATGTTATGAATGAGAGAAAGTTAGATGCAGTGTGCTTGACAGAGACCAAGCGCAAGGGCAGCGAAGTCTTGGAGCTCCCGGGTGGGATGCTCGCGCTTTGGTCTGGAGTACCAGAGAGCGAGCATGGCAGTCGGGGGGTTGGAATTTTGCTGTCCTCGCGATTGGCCTCCGGTATGTATGAGTACAAACTGATAGGTCCTAGAATCCTCTGGATCCGTGTAAAACTTGGGTTGACGAAGATTTTCCTGGTAGCTGCTTACGCGCCAGTATCTTCGTTGAACGCGAGTGAGCTAGAGGACTTCTGGTAGAGTATGAGAGAAGCTCTAAATGTGATAGAAGGAAATGAAAGACTTATAGTATGTGGAGACTTGAATGGATGGGTGGGTACCGCTCGCGATGGTTTTGAGTCGGTACTCGGGAAGTATGGGGATAAAAGGGTGAACGACGCTGGCAAGCTAATACTGGCATTTTGTAAGGAAAAGGATTTGTTTGTGGCGAACACAATGTTCAACCACAAACAAATTCATATGTATACGAGGAGATGTAAGTCAAAGAGAAGCATGATAGATCTATTCCTAATGGATAGTCGGCTCCGTAAACAGGTGATGGACACAAGGGTTTATCGAGGCGCTGAGCTGGGATCAGACTATGATCAGATAATGCGATGCCACAGACAGACACTTACACACCGAAATCTACGTCTTACTTATAACATTAACACCCCTATTTTTGATTTTAAAAACAGGTAACATTATAAAATATCTGAATACGCCCATGCCAAGAGTGGTTTTAGCTGTTCGTTGATTAATCATTTACTTGTCAACTAGTATGATATAATAATAATAATAATGTATTTATTCGTCCTCTCACACATAAAGTCTTTACAAATATTTAAAATTAATCTACTTAGTAGTTACAATTTTGACATCTATGTGAGAGACTGGCATCTGTACTAGGAGACCTGTATGACAGAATTAACAGCCTCTCCAGTCTGGACTACTGTATCTAGTACGTATACATTATGTAGATTAAATTAGTGGGCATTAGCGTAGAGAGGTTCAGTGAATGTACATCTTACTTGTGTGTGTGCCACTTACACGCGCCGCCATTGCCAGGGGTCTTCAAAGGTTGGCAACCAGGGCTGGTCAGAGTCCCTGGGATTTCCTGTACACACAGGTTCCGTGGCTACATACAGCCGGGAAGGATAAAAATGAGAAAAAAAGGTTGCACTAGTCGCGAGCCTAAATCGCTGGGTTGGTGAGGCAAAATTAGTGCTATCTCACTTCGCACGGTGTCAGAACGTGGTAGTGCCAGTAATTAGCAGTAAAAGGTAGTGCGTAGTATTAAATGAGATGCAAGATGTCATTTGAAATAGACAGACGCAGGTTGTGCCTACCTGCTTTTGCAATTTTTCAAGCCACCCATGCGGCCTTCCACTTGACTTAACGACTGCCATGTTACTGGCAACCGGGACCAACGGCTAAAAGTGCCTTTCAAAGCACGGGAACGCTCGTAAATGCCACAAAGTGGTCTCCCATACTTAACCAGCCATAACGAAAGTTGCTTAACGCAGTGATCGTTTACAGAACACTGAGTCCGCGAGACCACGAGCGCTTCTATATAATTGAAACATTATGATATATTTATAAAAAATATAGATTATGAGTAGATACTATAAAATTGTGTATATTTAGGTAAACAAAATAAAGTATGTCTGTATGGCAGTTTTTTTGTAAGTTTCTTACTCTAAATACCGTTTTTTAAGCGCGAAGTTTCATGAAAATTTTCGGTAAAATACGAAGGTTTTGTGAATCTTAACTTTTAAACTAGTCAAATTATTGTGATTTTGGAACCATAAGAACATATTCCCTTAATGTAAATAACTCATATTTGTCTTATTTATGGACGACCTTAACTTTTTGAGTTATTGTCCAACGACGTTTGTATGGAAGAACGACGGACTAGTTTCCCCTTAATTCTAATGTAACAATTATCAATTGAAATTTATGGGAAAGATAACAACGGTGACCACAACATTATTAATCTTTGTAGTAATGTCTAGTGCATATAACACCTTGTCCGGAGACACTAATTAGGTCGAACACTAAGGGCCGTATTCCAGAACGTTTATCAATACTCAAGAAACACTTGAGACTTTGAGAGTAGATTTTGTAAGGCAAAATCTAGTCTCAAGCGTTGATTGAGTATTGAGAAACGTTCTGGAATACAAACCTAAATACCGAGAGGTACTGTGCCAAAGAGGACGCGGGAAAAATGATGATAACATACTATACATATACCCTTCTTTGCCTGTGATCCCAGAACATTCTCCGTCCCCCATGAGGGTGCGCCTAAGCACACTTGCCCTAGCAAAATCAGGCTCAGAATAGTGACGTAAAATACTTCTGCGCAAGACTCTCCTAGGCGAAGAGAGAACTACCGATCTTAAGGAAATAACGTGTTGCTAGAGTTGGTGATTATGATTATCAAGCTCCTAGAGATTCCCAGGGTAAACCACTCACTGTTATTTATGAGTCTTTGGAGAATAGGTAGGTATCACTTGCAACAAACATAATTGTTTTTAAAATGTAGACAATACCTACTTACGTGTAATGCATCCGCTATGTTGTAAAATACAAGCTACCAGAGCCATGTCCAGCAGCTACTCTGTTAGTTTTTTATCATCAATATGATGGTACCTAACTCCTGAAATAATTTTACAAAAACTGAATTATGTAGAACTCCGAGGTAAAAAAAACAATACTGTTTCAATTTTCTAATACCTATACCATATTTACGATCACTATTTATCGCAGTGATAATTATCATTTCATTGATTATACAAATAGGAAGTAAGCAGGTCGGTTCCAGTTGTATCTACACTATAAAAGTGACTTAACTCTAAGCGTTATCAGGTTCTGAACTCCGTGCAGGACAAGACATGGGTACGCGTATAGATAACTAAATAAGTTACCGTGCTGGGTATTCAATTAATTAAAAAGTATCGATTGTTGGAAGGAGGGGTTCAAGAAGAAAGTTTTATAGAATGCATTTAAAATTATAGTTTATTTGCTAGTAATATAATTAACATTAGGGACATGACTAACCCTGGGGTTATCCTTCCAAGGGCTCCCCGGGACTCCTGGTCATAGGCAAGTGTAAGGTCACCATATGGTTTTAGTCGGTTGGAGTATAGCATCCATGAGGATTTTCACCCGTAAAAAAGGGAAATTACCTAGGTCTATTCTAAAACATTTCTAATCACCTTACTGGGTACCTAATAGACTCAGAACTAACCTACCTACCTATAATTTAATAGATACACCAAATCTTAACCATGACTGCTATAGCATCGAAGGTACCAAATAGACTTTGGTACCTAGGTATAATATTTGTACACAAAGATACTGAACCCGCGTTGAACGTAAGGGATAAGATACTCGTATCATGGCTTAAAATCTTTCATCATTCGTTTATAAATAAACTAGCAGAGAAGAAAATAGAAGCATAAAAATCTACGCCAGGGTACAATGTCAATCTATGGTGTATATAACTTCATCAAAATTAATTCTCCTAAATCGAGTGAAGTTTCATTCAATCTAAATTAGAAAATAGAAGCGAATAGAAGCGCTCGTGGCCCCGCGGTCTCAGTGTTCTGTAAACGATCACTGAGTTACGCAACTTTCACTATGGCTGGTCCTTGGATGGGTGACCACTTTGTGGCATTTACATTTGCGAGCGTTTCCGTGCTTCGGAAGGCACGTTAAGCCGTTGGTCCCGGTTGCCAGTAAAATGGCAGTCGTTAAGCCTGGTTGAAGGCCTTATGGGCGGCTTGAAAAAATTCAACAGCAGGTACCCACAACCTGCGTCTGTACATTTCAACACGGCAATGGGCTCACCACCTATCACGTGGTACAGGAATCCACACGGTGAAAAGTGGGCATATTATATGCCTCTGCCACCCCTTCGGGGTTAAGGTGTGATGGATATTTATTTAAATTAGAAAATCCATCTAAATTTTGAAGGGAAATTCACAATAAATATTTTTTATACCATTACCTGCCTCCTATTACCTACAAATGATATACCCTTAGATTGGATATACCTACTTAGAACAGATGTTCAGTTTGTTAATTATTCCGCAAAAACTACGGAAAAAAATCTCAAAATTACACTTAAAGTACCTATGAGTGTAAATAAAGAAGTCTTAAACCTCAGAGTAGCTGGTCCTTATTTGATGTTAATTATATACTGCCACTGCAGGATTTTACTGTAAGGTATAGCTTAAACGAAAACCAAAGAGTTGTAATATTCAAGACAATATGCTGCATGTAAGAAGGTAGGTATAATGTTGTAAAGCAACTCAAAAACACAAACAAAAAAGCAATAACACAACCCGTTATGAAACTTGTTAGTTGTTAACGTTGTTTGGAATTGAATTACAATTTTTTTCGCCTCATCTCACCCACCATTTAATATCTTTTTCATTTTTCAAAACACTATGAAATTTACCAGACTTGAAGCTTGCCGCGTTCCAACAAGTAGCAGTAAATGCAATTTAAATAGCGGGAATTTTAAATAAGATACTTACCCAGTGCTAATGAAAACTCCTGTCGGAGATATAAAAATGCCGGAACCAATAATAGTCCCGATAATTATTCCAACACCATTAAATAATGTTATTTTACGTTTTAGCACCACTTTACCATCACTCGTTTGCGATTCTTGACCCATTTTGTTTAAAAATCAATCGCGCACAATGTTATGCAAAGCGCAGTACATAAGCAGATATCAAAGAATTACGAACATCGATACTCGTCTCGCTACGACCGAATATTTCACGCGACTGAATCACTTTCTGTTACCATTTTATAGCCTGTGAAAATTGGAATACACGTTCAAATATGACGTCACTTGTAACACAACACTACCGAACCACGCGGCGACCGCTCCGAGTAGTCGCCTCGGCGCATGTGCGGATATGGGACAGGACAAGCAGAACTTGTTGATCACCATTATCAACACACGCCATACGGGAACGAATGCGTAACGATGAATGCGAAAAAGGCAAGAAAGGCTGAGACAAGGAGAGAAGAAACTAACGTTATCAAACTGGCATTACAATTTAAGGGGAATATCGTAATTTGGCAAATTGCAACACAGTCAGATAGGAAAAAATATAGAAAGCATCTAGTATAAAATTGTTTACATACCTATATTAATAATAGTTGTCGCCCGCTGATCCGCACGCGTGTTGAAGTTTTTTCCGATCCCCTTTACCGGAGAAGTTCGTAGGAACTTGTTCCCGGGATAAAACGTAGCCTATGTGTTATTCTGATGTGTAAGCTATTTTATTGTAAAGTTTCATCACAATCCATTCAGTAGATTTTGTGTGAAAGAATAACAAACATCCATACTTACAAACTTTCGCGTTTATAATATTAGTAGGATTTTAATATTAGGTACCTACATTATATTAATATTTTTTTTAAATATTTCATTGATTCGATTACTCTGCGTCCAACAGGTAGACAACTGACGACATATTTCAGCGAAGTTTCATCATCACTCCCTGCGTAGACTTCCGTCTATCGCAGTTTTCCATGGAAACCAAAGGCAAACAAATCATGTTCAGTTTCAATTGTGCCTTACACTACTGGAACACGACACTATAATACAATTTAAATGTTCTTATTAAAAAAACATTATTATTACTATATTCTTAAGACTGTTTACACTCTTGATTGATGGCACTTGGTGGAATTTGAAACACATCTTGAATAAAAACACTTGTAGTGATCCACTTATGTGTTATTTAAACCTGACCGGTTTCGCCTTACGGCATTTTCAAAGGTTAGCACAGATTTTATGTGTGATGTCATTGAGTCATGCGTGAAAGAGTAACAAACATCGATACATCTTTAAAACTTTCACATTTATAATATTACTAGTATTACATGTACTACTAAACTAGCAATTTGCAATGATAATTTTTCATTTTGGTTCTAATAAGAAAATGAAGCGCTCGTGGCTCCGCGGTCTGAAGCGCTCGTGGCTCCGCGGTCTCAGTGTTCTGTAAACGATCACTGAGTTACGCAACTCTCACTATGGCTGGTACTCGGATGGGTGACCACTTTGTGGCATTTACATTTTGCGAGCCTTTCCGTGCTTCGGAAGGCACGTTAAGCCGTTGGTCCCGGTTGCCAGTAAAATGGCAGTCGTTAAGCCTGGTTGAAGGCCTTATGGGCGGCTTAAAAATTTCAACAGCAGGTAGCCACAACCTGCGTCTGTCTATTTCAACACGGCAATGGGCTCACCACCTATTACGTGGGACAGGAATCCACACGGTGAAAGTGGGCATATAATATGCCTCTGCCACCCCTTCGGGGATAAGGCGTGATGGATATTTTAATAAAAAAAGAGTTTATCCGAGACTACCAGTACTTAATTGGTCGTGCTAATTAGTGTCTAGCACATACCTACTACTACTACATACTACTTTTTTTAGCCTTTTTGTTAACACCTCACTAACAAGGCAACGGGTTCAAAATTTCTTCCAAATTTAACATCTAAAATAGACACATTTTATTAAAATTATTCGGCATCTTAGACCCACCCCAGTTCCGTGCTTCGGAAGGCACGTTAAGCCGTTGGTCCCGGTTGCCAATAAAATGGCACTCGTTAAACCAAGTTCAAGGCTTTATGGGCGACTTGAAAATTTTCAACAGCGGGTCGCCGCAGCCTGCGCCTGTCCATTTCAACACGGCAATAGGCTCACCACCTGTTACGTGGGACAAAAATGCATACAGTGAAATGTGGGCGTTTAATATGCCTCTGCCTAGCCCTTCGGGGATAAAGGCGTGACAATATGTTTGTATGTATGTATATAAAAAAAAGAGTAAATGCCGGATAGGTATTCGCCTCAAAGGGATACTAGACCCAATTTGACACTAGACCCAATTTAACACTAGATCCAATTTGACACTAGACCCAATTTGACACGACTCAATTTGAAATACACTACACACAGTACGGTACGATACACTTTGATAGAATTGTTAGTGGCGTTAAATCTAAGCTAGAATTCGAACTGGTTGGAACCACTATAAGTGCCGTAAAATTAATAGTAGTAGATCCATTCATTTTATAAGTATGAACCAAGTCTGAACAAAAATCTTAATAATGCTTAGTGTCTATTAAATATTAGGATGGTACTGCGTGTATATACGAATTTTTTTTTTAATTTATATATAACGCTATAAATTACGATTTGTCAATTATATACCTACTTAAAAGGCAAGTACAGTCAGCCTCAGAAGTTATTACACAGATTAACACAATCCAAGGTTACAGAATAGATTTGTGAATGAAAATTTTGGGGGTTTGTTCTTATTCATATCAAATTGTTTAAGAACAGTGTATACTTGTTTAAAACCTATATTATATAATAATGTAGGTAATTTTAGCAATATAAATGAACAGTACCTATCCGTATCAATTAGGACTATCTTCCCTTAGGCAGGCCTATCTACATTTGCAAATACCTAGTTGTCGTTAGAGGTATTCAAATTTGCTCCGTTTGTTAGCTAAAATGGTATTTCAGTTAACAACATAGTAAAACACGAAGAAAGTATTATACCTAACGTTGGGCTACTATTCTTACTATTAGGCTAATATATGATTGATAAAATAACTACTATTCTTAACAGGAGAGTTCTAGGAATCTATAATATACAAAATGATTACGTTCACAAAAATAGTTTTATTTTAAGTTTTACTTTTAGTTTTATCCTTTACATACAATTTTATTATTTTATGTTACGTTACTATTTTATAGAAGCTTAATCTACATCATTTAAAGTAAAGGTAAGCCATTGCTAAGCAGTAAGTTGTGACAACTACCTATCTATGTCTATTAAAGATATCAATTTGATTAGCAACCGACTTCTTTTGTGTGTATATTAATTTCCAACTAATTCCTAAACTTCGGATCGTACCGAAAATCGTGTTCCTTGGATCCTGACTATGATGTACAAAAGCTATGAAACAATATTTCTCAAATCTGAGCGTAGAATCGAATGCCAAATTACCCCCGATAAACTGTTTACTGAAAAACACTTCGACTTCGTCAGTAGTCGGTTTTACATTTTATTGTTCGCTGATGAATTGCTCTCCGAAAACACCCTTCATTCTTAGATGACTAACTACCTAACTATCTTCACGCTGTATCCCTGACGGGGTGGTCAAAGATGGTTCTACAAATGTTCATCTATTACTGTTGAATGAAACAATCGTAGAATATTTTACGGTCTATATCCTCATCATTCATTCATGGTCGCTTTTCTGATAGCCGTTGTATGTCATTTGATAATCGAGCACCGTTTTTAGGTAACATTTCTAATATTCCTATAAAAGTAGGCTTGATAGACGCATAACATTATGCTCTAACATCGTCAGTGGTATTTGGTTCCACGAGTCATATTAGTCAAATCAGTCAAACAGTAGAGCCAGTAGTAAGTGGAGATATATTTGTATGGGTGTTAACCCTGACAGGCTTCACTGCTAATATTAGTACCTACCCATCTCTCCTCGTTGTTCATTATCTCTCAACGAAGCTAACATATATTTAGTTAGGTAAGTAGGTACTCGTATGTGTTTATCGTATCGAACCGAATAAAATCAATCCGTTTCATTCACAGTTGTATTTGTTTATCCCATAAATAACTCACTGTGTTCAGTATCAATAGGCTCTATCAGAATCAGTTGCTTTGCGACGTTCATTCAATTTTATTTTACTTCATTATATGCATTTGCTTACATATTTCATCAAGGGGACCCCGGGTCAGACGCTCGGATGATGATGACTTACTTACTTCGTGTTTCAAAGTACTTAGACATTGAGAAAAACAATTGCTCACTTGTTTGAATATTATCTTTCTTTTATACCGACTTCCAAAACGGAGGAGATAATTTGTTTGACCGTTATTTTTTTTTTGCAAAATGACTCCGCCAGACTGATGTTATGGCAACATATCACCCCTATTCAGTTTAAGACTCCTGGTTTCCCCACTACAGCTCTCAATGTAATTTTTACTGTTGAGTCTTTTAACGAAATTAACACGTGCATTGAACTCTACCAGATATAAGGAACTTCATAGCGACGGCGGTGCAGGAGCCAATCAAGATCAGTTCCGAGTTGCCGTCTATTTTCCACAATCTCAGCCCGCATCACCACCGGACGGGGCTTCAACACCGCACTGTCTTTTATTTCGATGGTAAGTAATGCATGTGACGGAGAAACAACATGTCATTGATATGCAAGAAAGAGATAAATTGGGTGGCAAATCGAAGTCCTTGGGCCTCCGAAGTTAAAGATGGGGTGGGGCCCCATCTTTAACCTGCAAAAAGCTGAAGGAGCACTGACGTATGAAACTCCTGTGCTGGCTATCCAACTGTTCTATTAGGTTAGCAAACCAAATGCCAAAAATAATGCATACATTCAAGTCCAGGTCATGCTTTTCCATATTCTCATCCCAAAAAATTGCTGGGTACACTAGGAGTTCACGTGTTGACTGGTAATCGGTTTGGTCTTAAGCCTTATTATGAATGAGGACTAATTAACAGAAGCTTAGGTAATAAACCAGCATTTACGTCTGGTATCAGGGTACCTAAACCTGGTAGGTATACATAGAGTATATGTAAAGAAGTCTAGTCTCGGGTATTTTAATTTTTTTTCCTACGAAGATACCCGGTCTTTTGGTAGGCTTACATGTGGACATATTGGTCAATCACGCAGAGGCCTTTTGAGAATTTTAATCTAATAGGAAATGGGACCCCCACTGCAGACAATCCACGCCCGTCTATATATATGTAGAACAACGATAATGGAGCACATCCAAAGGGAGTTAAACTATTGTACATGCTAACTATGGAGGAGATATAGTGAGACCTTATTATAACATACATATCATCACGCCTGTCTCCCATCGGGGTAGGCAGAGACTATGGCTTTCCACTTGCTACGATTCTGGCATACAACTTTCGCTTCGTCAACTTTCATAATTGTTTTCATACACGCTCGCCGATTAAAGGTACTCTTGACCTGGCCTTTTGTCAAAAGATCTTCAATTTGATCGGTATATGTACGTCGAGGTCGACCCTTACCAGTTTGCCCATTTACTCTCGCCGCATAAATTTTCTTCGTCGGTCTATTTTCATCCATCCCCTCCACGTGTCCAAACCATCTAAGCATCCCTTTTTCTATCTTAGTCACTACGTCTTCTGTCATACCGCAATGTTCCTTTATCACGCTGTTCCTTTCTTTATCTATCAATTTCACTCCAGCTATACTTCTCAGACTCCTCATTTCTACTGCATTAATTTTACTCCTATGCTTCTTCTGCTTACCCAACTTTCACTGCCATATGTTAGTGTAGGGACAAGCACTCCTCTATGCACAGCCAGTCTTGCCTTTTTAGACACGTTCTGGGTGCCCATAAAGGTGTACATTGCTCCATTCACTTGATTGCCAGCCAAAACCCTTCTTTCAATGTCATCATCACACTTTCCATCTCTCGCAAATTTTGAGCCTAGGTATATAAATTCTTTCACTTGTTCCACTCTTTTTCCTTCCACATAAATCAAGCAATCTGTCATGTTTTTCTCTCTTTCAAAAACCATTACTTTCGTCTTATTTACATTCACTTTCATTTCTTTGCCTTTCAGCGCATCATGCATAATATTAACCATCAACTGCCACTCGTCCGCTGATGATGCAAGTATTACCTGATCATCAGCGTAAAGAAGACATTTGATAGTCAGATCAGTCATTTTTAGACCATACGCACTTTCTTGCAGTTCTTTCAAGCAACTGTCAATGTATAGGTTAAACAGCCACGGTGACGCTACACAACCCTGTCTCACACCTTTTTCGATGTGAAAAAAGTCTGTGCAAGCTCCGTTGATTCTGACACAAGCACTGGATCCCTCATATAGAGATGTCAGTGCTCGTATCAAGTTGCTGCTTACTCCATACATGGACAATGTTGACCACAGTTCATTCCTCACCACTCTATCATAGGCCTTTTCCAAGTCTACGAATGCGCAATAAACTTTTTGACTCTTCGCCAAAAGTTTTTCAATTACGCATCGTAAGGAAAAGACCTGATCCGTGCATCCTCTTCCCTTCATAAATCCTGCTTGCACATCCCACATTTTCCCTTCAGTTTCATTCATCACTCTTTTTATCAAAACTTTCGCATACAATTTGCCGACTATGCTGAGCAAGCTTATGCCGCGGTAGTTTTTGTACTCTTGCTGCGACCCTTTTCCTTTATACAGCGGTACGATGACAGCTTTACACCAATCTTCTGGTACGCTGCCACCCCGCCAGCAAAGGTTAAAAAGGCGGTACAGCTGGCAAACTACCACGCCCTGTCCCGCTTTCAGCATCTCGACAGAAATCCTATCAATTTACGCAGCTTTGCCTAGTTTCATACTATTCAATGCTTCCATAATTTCTTCTATACTTATATCACTTTCATTGCCGCTTTCACTCACTTCCCAGCAATGTCTCTGTGCTTGCATACGCTCTTTTTCAAATAACCTTTCAAAATATTCCTTCCATCGATTTAGCACACATTCTTCACCTTTCACAACACTGCCATCATGGTTTCTGATATGGGTGAGCTGCGATGTTGTCTGTTGAGCTCTCATTGTTCTTATGGATTTCCAAAAGAATTTTATATTCTTTTGGAAATCATCAGATAACCTGTTGTCAAAATCATCTCTGTCATCCTTCTTATTTCTTTTTATCACCTCTTTTGCAACACGCTTAAACCTTTTATATTCATCCTTTGCCATTCTTACATCCTCATCCGTTGCCTTCTGCATTCTTTGATTGACTTTTGTAGTCAGCCAATCCAACCATGCTTTCTTCTTATCGGACAACGCTTTCATGACTTCAGCACACATTCTCTTTACCTTACATCCTTGGCTCCTCTTGTTTACTCCACACACTTCAATCGCAACTTCCACGAGTCCTTCCTTAAACGACTTCCATAATTTTTCCATCTCACATACCTCATCTAAATTTTCAAATTTCTTGCTCACTTTACTTAAAAATTTTTCTTTTATACCTATCTCTTGCAAATTATCGACTTTTATGCGCTCTAGTACACTACAGGGTTCATGCACACGGTGCCGCCACCGTTGAAACAGACCTCTTACTCGACTCATAACCAAGAAGTGGTCTGGGTCAATACCGGCACCGCGGTATGTTCGGGTGTCTAGCACTTTCTTTCTCAGCCTTGCATCTACAATCACAAAATCAATCATGCTTCTCTGGCTTCCTTCTTGTCTTGTAAACAAGTGGATATCCTTGTGGTTGAGCATGGTGTTGGTTACCACAAGATTCCTCTCCAAACATACTTCAAGCAAGCTTTCTCCATTTTCATTAACTCGTTCGTCACCATATTTTCCCAATACACTTTCATATCCATCACGCTTCACACCAACCCAGCTGTTAAAATCACCTAACATTACTATTCTTTCGCTCTGTTTGCATTTACTCAGAATATCACTCATACTCTCCCAAAATGCCTGCCTCTCGCTTTGGTCTCTTGAAGATCGGTACCACCGCGCATCTTGCGGAGCATAAACTCCTACAACAAAGATGCGGGTGAGTCCAACCTTCAACCTCTTAACCTTATTATCTATTACAACTTACTGATTGAGGACTAACCATTAACTGACTTATTACTGGCTTAATACTGACTTACTAGTATTACAATACATATGCTTATATACACACATTTCATACTCTAGTGGAGTGGGGACCATTCGTGATATCGTGTCATTTCTCCTACGAATGATATGTGCGATATTCACAATATTAAATTATTTCTAAATAATATAATGTTATGGCAAATGGACATGATCTGTTAAATATGAGCACTCAATCACGCCCAACACCAGGAAATGCCAACTATGAAATGGGCTATTGGGTTGTGGGTCGGCGTCTGCCATTTTATTATCTCATTATCAAAATGATGGCAGACGGTGTCTCACCAACTCACTAGATGGGCCCCCTATACAATCCATGGCATGGCCTAAACATAGGCATGGTAAGCTTGTAAGGCGACTGAGGGCAACACCGGTGTGAGCGACTAGGGGTGTCCACAATCGCAGGTCGAACCTAACTATGAAATGTGTTATTCGGTTGGGGGTTAGAATTGATCGGGTAACTTAAGTTATTGATGAAGACGGCTCTGCCAACTACTAGATGGGCCCCTATACAATTGCCATAGGCATGATAAGCCTGTAAGGCGACAGTGGGCAACACCGGTGTGAGTGCCTAGGGGTGTCCGCCATCGCAGGTCGGACCTAACTATAAAATGTGTTATTCGGTTGGGGGTTAGAATTGATCGGGTAACTTAATTTATTGATGAAGCAAGCAACTGAGATGCAGCATATGAGATCGAGCAGGGCGGCGCCGGTTTCACCATCGACAGGCCTGGAGCGGGCTTCCCCGTAGTTATGCCCTTGAAAATGACACTTCCACCCCCTAGCATGTAGCTCTGGGTTCCTCCTAACCGCTGCAGAAGGGCAACAAAACTCTGAGGAATCGGGACCGATATGTAGCCACGCACATCCAGTTCGCCACAAGCCGCCCTGCGAATGTGTGCTTTTCAATAACTTTCTGATCCATTATTTTGTTGATATCAAAAAGTGGATGACTCAAAAAGCGAATCTACTATCCCTCATAGAGTTGCGTTAATACACTACTTTCTTTGTGTTACATAACCTTTGTAACAAATTATATTTGTCAATCACGCCCTATCCCGAAGGTGTGGCAGAGGCATATTATACGCCCACTTTTCACGATGTGTATGTGTTTGTAAATAATAAGTAGTAAGAATAAGAAATTTATAGAAATGGTAAACGATAAACTGACCGAGATTACAAACCTGCAATTATGCTTACTTAAATTTCGAAAGAATTTAAGATCAAGAGTTGTCTTTATATTAAATCTATTAAAAACTCATAAAAAAAATTATGACTCATCAGAATCTGATGAAGGAATCGAATAAACATAAATACTTACAAACATAGACACTTGACTTATAATATACTAATACTAACTCATTGTAATCATGATTTTAAAGACATCGCGGGAGACATCCTGAAATAACACGTATATGCAGCAGCAATGCGCCCGCGCCGCGGCGCTACTGTAGCGCACTTACCCGACGCCATTTTCACACAATCCCAGAGCTTTCCCGCATACAGGTACGTGCTACACTATGTTCATTGTGACAAAAACCATTTGTAAAACAATACATTAAAAATACACAAAACAATAAAATAAATCAGTGCAATGTTTCTGGTGCAAAAAGTGATTGATTAAACAGATAATTTGATTCTACACTTTAAAAACAAGAACATTGACCCTCGAATACACGTAATAGTTTGCATGTTTTTTGCTCATTGTTGTAAATAATGATACCAATAACCACGCAACACAACTGCTGAATTCGGTACATCAGTGTAATTTATGCAAAAGTTTACAAAATATTTGAAATGAACTTTCCAGAGGTGTTACGGATAAAAACATCCAAAAGTGTCTCTGTCATCTAAAACCGTGGAATGTGACTGTCGTGTTTCAGTTACATGAACGCCACTAAGACAAGGCGTATGGTTACCTATCTAACTGCTCGTAATTAAGCGGTATACTCTCCGTAAGACAATCTATTTATGTCATCATGTCCTTATTTTTTTAATAGATCACTAAGCATCCCCCGCAGCGGCAGCTTTGCGAGACACGAGTAGTGTCGCAAGCCGTGGTGCCCTTGCACGTGCTGTCAGCTCGTTACGTACTGATTTGAGAGGTTACACATATTTATACAATATTTTTAATAGCTGAAGTAATACAAGAACAGATGACACTCATCCATACAACTGGTGAAGAGAAAGAAGCAAAAATGAATGAGCCAACGATAAAACAAGATCACGGGAAAACTACAAGGCCTGTCCGAAACAGACGATATACACGGTTAGTAGATACAGATAAAGATTGATATTTATGTAATGAGTCATTATTTTCAGTAGGTACATTTATGTACAGAATAATTTTCTTTGTGAGTCATTTAACATTCATCTACAAACTTCATACCCCTAAGACAATGTACGTATATAAACAATGTACTTATTTAGAGAAAACAATAAATAAACCAACAAAAAATATAAGAAAAAAAAATCAGCCGGTACCATTAGTTTACTATTGGAGTTAATTTTTTGTCATTTATTTACAGAAGGAGTTTAGTCGCCGGCCAGCGACCACAAAAGAGGCTATTTACGCCTGAAATAAAACGATACCTCAAAGACTGGCTAGTAAGAAGAAGAGATAACCCATACCCGAACAGAGAAGAAAAAAAATATTTATCTCGTGAAACAGGCCTAACTTATATTCAAGTAAGTGCATCAACATTCGCTAAAATAGAACAACTCATTATTTTTCAACTTTTACACCCATTGTAACATGTTTTTGCCTAACAGCAACCTAATTGGATAGGTGCCAGAGATTGGCATTAGTACATAAATAGGCACTATTTTTGTCTATGCTTTGTTTGCGGGTGTGCAAAAGTAATGTTAAGTAAAACTAGAACAGTCGATAGAAAAATGATAAAATGTTATTTTTATGAAAGTTATTATTGTGCGCTACAATAAAATCTGAATGTCTTATGGAATGACATTGACAAAATCGTTATAATTTATTCAGACAAACAAATAGGTCGATATTTCAGTAAAGCTTTCTATGATATCGTGCTTAAGTCATTAATGCTTGTGATATTAATTATTACATTTGTAGTATTAATTATCACATTACGTGTACCAAATTGTCATACCATAAATATATCTCATCTCTGTGTTTACCTATACATTACCATTTGTACGATCGTAACTATGTTGCCATGTTTAAGTTACGTACTTCCCATTCACATGAGTTACGAACTCGCCCAGTCTATAAGCTATTTCTCCCACTATAAATTTTACAAAGTTTTTTCCTTAAATGAATTGCAATTCCCAGTCCCTGTCAATCATTAGTACCTACTACTACGTACTACTAGATTTAAAAAACCTATAATTATAGGTATATTATTTTGTTTTATATGTTATTTTTGCAATATTCCGCTTTTTTTAAATTGTCGTACGATGTAGACAAGTGTTTCGCCTACACACGAGGCATTATCAAGACTGTATGGCAGTTAAATAATGTTTTCTTTTAAGGGGTCTGCATACTCAAAAGGTTTCACGGAAATTTGTCTGCCATTTCCCCATATGAGACGAACTCTAGTGCTCTAGTCTTTGTATAAGGTCAAATGTCACTTACTCCTACAAATCAAATTTTCTTTCTAACATTTTGACAAAATATATCGGTACTGATGTCCGTAGTTTCGCCCACGTAATGAAGTTCCGTACCCCACAGTAACCCATTAAAAGATAGACATATACCACCGTGGGTTTTTCTATAGACCTATAAAAAAGGAATAATATGGTTTTACATTGTTTTGGTAAATCGGTCAGGGTTTAGGCAGCGTTTTCGATGAACGCACTCAGACGACGTAATTTTTTCCGTTATCTTAATCAATTATACCCATATTTAAGACAAATACAATATTAAACTACTTATGGTATAAACCTTCCTCTTAAATAGTAAAATCGTTGCGTATTTAAAAGCTCTAAGCATCTACCTAGGTAGTATAAAAGATACCTAACGAAAAAACACAAACTGCCGCACTCAGAGTCGATTTATTAATTGATTAAGGAGTTTTAAGTAAAGATTAATAAAAATTTATTAGACCAATTTTTTGAGAGGGCTTAAATGGAGATATTTTGTATTACACGATCACTGGACATTGCTCATATCGCTTATTTTATTAACTATAGATCTAAAAACAAATCATAATATTTCACGTCAGTTAAATTTTACTCTCATTTAATTGATTAATAATTTCAGATTTGCAATTGGTTCGCTAACTGGAGACGAAAGTTGAAAAACGTTAATGAAGACAGAAATCAACAGACTTGGGGTCACCTCATCCGTACATACAACGACCGTGCACAGGGGAACGTCGAACAATTCAGCATCTGTTCCGACGACAGCATATGGAGCGAATCAGATCCTATCAACACAGACATTTTAGACAACGATGATGAAATGACTGACAGTCCAGAAACTGTCGTAGAATACAATCTAGAGGATTCTGATGCGTCATCACTAAACAAAGAAAAGTTCGTAAATTTCAATAACAATTCTTATCCAAATGAGCCAAAAGGAAGTCATTTGGCACAAACAACTGCAGTTACCAGTCCTATGATACTCAGTAAGTGGCTGGAAAGCGCGGCTAGATTTCAGCCTAGTGAGTGCAACTATTCTTGGTGGGGAGAAGAGAAAAGACGAAAGCCAGAGACTAAAATTCAAAGAATATCAATCAATACCTTGTCACGCCATGATAGGGATGAAGTGGAAGCAGCAGTAGCTTTAACAGCATTAGCTACTGCAAGCAGCCGTGTCATTACTCCCTAAATCAAAATCTATTGATACCTTCGTATATTATGGTAGTTGCTTTTTAATGGTTGTTTTTTGTAATGAAGTCACTGCCAGCCAGTACTGTTTGTATTTTTTATGTAATTTAGGTCAGTATATCTATGTAAATAAAATTTACTGTTACTTACATAATGCCAGTGAAATCAGTGTTGCTCAAGTATTATTATAAAGTATATTACAAATAAGGTTATCACATACAAGCATTGATGCTTAATAGTCATTATTTTTTGATCTCTATTGGACTAAGTAGTTTTAAGTTGTAACTCCAGCCAAAGATTGTGTTTGAAGTAGACATAAATAAATTTTGTTACATTACAATTGTCTGATTATTTAACCCTCGTCTCAGGAATCTATCTAGTAAAAGTATGCCCACGTCGTCATATCTGGGGGCCGAGTCTATTATTGACAAGCCGTAGAATAGAACCAGAATCGCTGTTTTTAGTTGTCAAAATGTTAGTAGCCTAAATGTAACTGACTAGCGGCTACTAGCGCGTCACGTGTTAGTAGAATTCTATCAGCCGACCGATAGAAGTCTATTGAAGTACGATTGTAAGACTACGAAAAACTGTCAAAATTGTACAGGGGTGGCTTCCTGTTGAGCGACGATTTCTATTCATTTCTGACGCGATTGAATTAGTAGACTTAGCCCCCTAGTTGAATGTCCTACATAACAAGTAGCGCGCTCTTCACTAGCGTAGCGAAGGAATCAGACTACTTCTACACCGAAACCTGTTTTAAAAGTAGAAATGGTAGAAACTTCAAAATCGCATATGCACGTATCAATGGTGTCCTGAATCGAATGCCGCAAACCGTTTATCTCTATTATGGTTCCTGATAAATACGACGGACGAACGGATAGGCTGAGCCATATAAAAGACTTTCAAAACTTTAGGGTCTAAAAGTCTAAAATTAGGTGATTTTGAAGTATTGGCCCCGCACATGGACCGGCTAAGTTAACAGCCAGTGTCATTAAGAAATTACCACCTTGTTTAAAAGAATCCTAACAAATATGAAAATCAAACCAAATCTCGTTTGCATAAAGATCTTGGCTATAGAATGACAGCTGTCGTATTCTTTGTTCATTGTGACCTAAATTTAAAGTGGAAATATTTTTCAGTCACGAGCTGGATTGACTGTCACTGCCAGCCAGTAGTGTTTAATTATTTATTTATTTAATTTCAATACTTACACCATTCTTACAGGACTAATCTTTACAATAGTGTAGAACGCACATATCTAACATTTAAAAACCCAATAAAACCATTTAACACAAATATTTAGTAAAAACAGAATTACCTAATCAATTGCTAAATCAATATAAATAAATAAATATTGTGGGACACTTTTCACTCAGCGCCATCTAGCCCAAAGTAAGCTAATATTAGCTTGTGTTATGGGATCTAGATAACTGATAAACATACTTATATATTTCTAAATACATACATATTATACATAGGAAACACCCAAACACATTTGTGGATCACACAAATATTTGTTCCGACCCGGGAATCAAACCCGGGACCTCTTGCGTAGCAGTCGGATACACTCCCACCGCGCCACAGAGGCAGTCTATATAGGTCTATATAGGCATATAGATCCTAATATACAAACAAATAATTAAACTATCAACAATGAATTAATTTATTATGATATTAATTGATATTATTTATTAGCATTTTTTTGTATGTATTTTTATGTAATTTAGGCCAGTATATTTATTCAACTGACTGCCACGATGGCGCAGTAGTCGTGTACGCGACTGCCGCGCTTGAGGTCGGGTTCGTGCTTTGGTGACGCTGAGTAATAATTACTTAATCTATACTAATCTTAATCTTAATAATATTATAAATGCGCATTTTTGGATGGATGTTATTTACTCGTTCACGTAAAAACTACTGAAAAGATTTTAATGTAACTTTACAATAATATAGCTTATACATCAGAATAACACATATGCTACTTTTTATCCCGGGAACAAGTTCCTGTGGGAAACGGGAACGGGAAAACTTCACTACGCGGGCGAAGCCGCGGGCGTCAACTAGTCACTACATATAATAAAACAAAGTCGCTTTTCGCTCTCTGTCCCTATGTATGCTTAGATCTTTAAAACTACGCAACGGATTACGATACGGCTTTTTTTTTAATAGTTAGAGTGATTCTCATAGAAGGTTTTTATGTATAATTTGTTAAGTTTTTGTATATATTGACCAAATTATAACGATATTTGTTGGGGATGTCGGAAAAAATAAGCCGTCTGGGAGCTTTTAACAAAAACGCTGCCTAAACCCTTTGAGATATAACAAAATAATGTATGGTGCAATTGTGTATCTAATAAAGGTCTACAAAAAAGTCCGCAACGACATATGTCTATCTCTTAAGAATAACATACTATATCCATTATAATACTTTAAAAAAACAGCCATTATTAAGCGGTAATTTGAAGGCTATTTACACAAATATGCTATTAATCCTTATCATTTTTACTACGTTAGTTGGCTTCAGCATTTCATGCAGATTATTTTGTCCCTTTGCACCTTGCAAATTAAATGAATATCTTACGAGTTATCGCAAATTCAAAATTAGGCGCATAGAAATTAATTTAATTCGACCGGGCCGTGCGATTAGGTAGGTACCTAAGTACTGGAGAGCGCAGAGAGCGAGAGAAGTAATCAATGAATTTGGAAAGTTTCATACATTTTTGTGAATGTGAAATTATTAAACAACGGGATTAAATGGGTGCGACGGAGTTCGAAGTATGTCACGGGCGAAGCCGGGCGGGACAGCTAGTAACATTATAAATGCGAAAGTTTGGATGGATGTTTGTTACTCTTTCACGTAAAAACTACAGAATAGATTTTAATGAAACTTTACAATAATATAGCTTATACATCGGCATAACATAAGCTACTATTTTTCCCGGGAACAAGTTCCTGTAGGAAACGGGAACGGGAAAACTTCTCTACGCGGGCGAAGCCGCGGGCGTCAACTAGTAACATTATAAATGTGAAAGTTTGGATGGATGTTTGTTACTCTTTCACGTAAAAAGTACTGAATAGGTTTAAATGAAACTTTACAATAATATAGCTTATACATCGGCATAACATAAGCTACTATTTTTCCGGGGAACAAGTTCCTGTAGGAAACGGGAACGGGAAAACTTCTGTACGCGGGCGAAGCCGCGGGAGTCAACTAGTATATATATCTATTTAAAGCTGAAGAGTTTGCTTGGTTGATCGCGCTAATCTCTGGAACTACTGGTCGGATTTAAAAGAATATTTTTGTGTTGAATAGCCCTTTTATCGAGAAAGGCTTTAAGCTATAAGTATATCATTACGCTACTACCCGGGGTAACGAGCAATGGTCATTAATGTCAACAAATCAAGCAAATATTTATACATTTTAGTAAAAGTAATAAACGACGGGATTAAATGGATGCGACAGGAATTCAAAGTATGTCACGGTCGAAGCCGCGGTGTAATCTAGTATATAATACTTTAGCACCAATGAGGGGTTCCTTTACTCACTCTAGGGCTATGAAGAACTGGCCACTGTAAAGATTAATGCCGATATTTGTGGGAGATAGCGAGATATTGCGACCGGATATATAGGTACCTACCTACTTATACCTTTTGCCTTGTACCTACGTGATAGCTCATTTTGTGCTCAATAAAAGTAGATACGATGGAACTCCGGCTGATTCCGTAGAACAGTGGGCCGAGTCCGCTATTTCAATCGTGTCGATATAGAATCGAAATCGTCAGCGTCGCTCAATAGAAAGCCACCGGTACAATTTTGTCAGTTTAAATAAATAATAAATAAAATAAAAATATCTTTATTTTGCATAGACCATTTTAACGGCGCTTACAAAATGTCATACACTATTTAAAATATTTAAAGCGACCACCGGTTCGGAACGCGGCCCACCTGAGAAGAACCGGCAAGAAACTTAGGAAGGCTTTTTTTTTGATGGCCTATTTACAATTTAATATTATTTCATTTTGCCAGCAGATCATTTCCAGGCGTCCCTGTCCTGCAAATAGTCTGTAACGGAGTAAAAACCTTTTTCACAAAGCTTGTTTTTAATAAACTTTTTAAATTTATTTAAAGGTAAATTTCTCAGGTCACAGGGAAGCTTGTTGTAAAAGCGTATACAGTTACCCTGGAAAGAATCGCCAATCTTATGTAGTCGACTGTGGTGGACTGAAAGATTATTTTTATTTCTAGTGTTTATATTATGTTTATCACAGAGTTTAGAAAACTGTGATAGATTTTTCTGGACATACATAAGATTGGCAAAAATGTATTGTGATGGTACGGTTAGAATATTCACTTCTTTGAATTTTTCTCGGAGAGAAACTCTGGGGCCCAAATTATAAATAGCGCGTACAGCCCGCTTTTGTAGAACAAAAATAATATTTAAATCTGCAGCACTCCCCCAAAGGAGAATACCGTAAGACATAATACTATGAAAATAGCTGAAGTAAACCATTCTAGCCGTATCCACATCTGTTAGAGTCCTGATCTTTTTTACAGCGTATGCAGCCGAACTTAATCTAGAGGCTGTCTTTTCTATGTGTGGGCCCCACTGCAAATTGGCATCAATAGTTATACCTAGGAACACAGTTGATTCTACAAACTCTAACACTTGTCCATTCAGTTGAACATTGGCCGCAACTTGTTTTACATTTGGTAGAGTAAATTTTATACATTTAGTTTTATTTTCATTAAGGCAAAGATTATTTGAGCTGAACCAATGAACTACTCTTGCAATTGCATTGTTTACATCGTCATAGTTATCTAATTGTCTTTTAATTTTAAAAATTAATGAGGTGTCATCTGCAAACAAAACAATCCTATTCCTGTCCCCTACATAAAATGGTAAATCATTAATATAAATGAGGAACAAGAATGGCCCAAGTATCGAGCCTTGCGGCACACCCATTGTAACCATGGATCCTACAGAACGTGTACCATTAATATCGACCCTCTGTATTCTATTGTTCAAATATGAAGACAGAAAGTCGAGAGCTTTGCCACTTTTCATAGTCTACTATTACAATCGTACTCCAATAGACTTCTATCGGTAAGCCGATAGAATTCTACTAACACGTACCGCACCAGTGGCCGTCAGTGACATTTTTAATAGTCTAATATTTTTTTTTGACAGCTAAAAACAGCGATTCTGGTTCTATTCTACGGCTTGTTAATAGTAGACTTGATCCCTACCTATATTCCTATATACCTATGTACCTAAGATTCAGAGGAGTTTCCTAGTCATGACACTTCCATTGTGAGATGGGGGCTATAAATAACTATTCGCTATTCCAACTTGAAACCAACACCATGCTAAATCATGGGCACAACCGTTCCGGTTCCATCATGTTATTCATGGTTCAAAAGTAAGTGGACTGAGTTAGTCTATTGAGTAAACATACTCAATATACAATAATTTATCAAGACAGCCGCGTCTGCTTTGTTCCTGGAGTGTCATTCTGTGTACCTTAAGGTCCGTCATCGTTTAAGTCACCATATGGACTTGCAAAGAATTCATTAAACTTAGTAAGTGAGAATGTAACTTTCTACTTATTAAGTAGAAAGTTACAACTGCTTTGGTTAATCACGGCGCAGAGGATACAGCAATATATTATAGTTAGTTAACTAAACTAACATAACAAGTGTGAATGCCCACTTACTGTACAAATACAAAAGCAAGAATACCTATAGTAAGTTGGTATGTAACACCAAAGTACTTAATTGGTTAGAATCCTGAAAAAAGTGAAGTGTAGCATTCTTGTACACTATTCGTGAGTGATGTATTACTATACTTTACCGTGTAGTGTAAAGTTTAATAAGTGGGTGTAAGGGGCCCCAACAAGATCTCCAGGGCCAAATCAACCACACCTGCGATCGGACTCGGACGAGGTATGCGACGCAATACCCGGGGTTGGGATGCTCCTGACAAACAATACACAAAATTAGAAGCCACGCGATAGCTGTTCCTGACACATGACAGCGAACTCAGACTCCAAATCCAGGTAGTGTTTGGAAGGAACTGGGAAAACACTTAAGATGAAGAAGGCTCTTGTACTTTGTTAATAAGGTCATATTATAAAAAAATCATTACCTACTCAAGAAACGCTTTAGGTTAGTGTTCGTAAAACTTTTTTTTTGTTTGTTGGTAAATCTGCAATCAGAATTCATTAAACTTTTAGCAGGTGTGTTGCAGTGTATAAGTCTGTATGGCAGGAAGAGCGTGGCTCCAGTGAACCATCTACTCTAAATTTCGTTGTGAATAGTTACCTACGATCCATATACAAAAGTGCTCAGTCGACGTCGTCAACGTTGATTGTATCTAATAAATTAATTTGGAGTCTATAATTATAACTGGCAAACCTTTGTGGCCTAATGGGTACTTAAGTCATTTCTATAGACTCTCATTAACGCACATCTATAAGTGTGGCATTGTCACTCACACGAACACTACCGAACTTGAAAGGGACCGCGATACCTCCTGCAGGAGGCTCTACGATAGGATCGTGCGGTCTATGGCTCTATATGGGACCCCAGTACATCCGTTGTGGCTGCTGGCCGTCAAAATTATAGGAGGATACCGCACGGTCTCTTTTGAAGCGGCGAGTCTCCTAGCTGGTAGCCTCATGGGAAGCGAGGGCCCATACAGCACTGTACCTACCTGTGGTACAAAGAGGCAGTGCGGCGGGACCTGAGACCTGCTTCACGAAAAATCGAGAGACAGCCCCAGACAGTCCCAGCTCCACATGTGTTCATATTGGCGTGGAAAGACCAATTTCGGCGGATAAGAACATAAATAAATAAATATAAATAAATATCCATCACGCCTTATCCCCGAAGGGGTGACAGAGGCATATTATATGCCCACTTTTCACCGTGTGGATTCCTGTCCCACGTAATAGGTGGTGAGCCCATTGCCGTGTTGAAATAGACAGACGCAGGCTGTGGCTACCTGCTGTTGAAATTTTTTAAGCCGCCTATAAGGCCTTCAACCAGGCTTAACGACTGCCATTTTACTGGCAACCGGGACCAACGGCTTAACGTGCCTTCCGAAGCACGGAAACGCTCGCAAATGTAAATGCCACAAAGTGGTCACCCATCCGACGACCAGCCATAGTGAAAGTTGCGTACCTCAGTGATCGTTTACCGAACACTGAGACCGCGGGGCCACGAGCGCTTCTTATATAATAAGGATAAGATAGAAGGATAAGAACAGAGCGCTGCATACCTAGTTAAAAGCAAGAGCAATGGAATACCACCAGAACCCCCCTGAGACGAGGCCGCGGTAGCGGAGTCTGTCCGAAAGCTTACCCGGGACTCCCGGCCATCGCGGATGGAAGGGTAACGTGTAGTTTAGTAGGTAGGAGTCCGGTATAGCATCCATGAGGATCGCCACACACAAAAAAAAAGCAAGACCCGTAAAGATGATGGAGAGGCGCCACAATTGCCTCTCATACCGAATGACGCTGGTGCTCATCCCGTACAGTTACGGTTCCTGCATCGGATACGGCGAGAGCCAATGCCTGAATGCCAAAGGCGTCGGAGTTTTATACTCTCTCGTATCTGACCATAGCCAGAACCATGACTAACGTGGTATTTTCCGCTCCTATGATCACTAGGAGGTCACTTCGTTGCTCCATCCACGCATCCTTATTAGTGTAAAGTAAAATACACCTACAATATATCAATTAACAATGAAAAGATCACCATTACCGGGGATGAATTTTGAACTGCATAATTTGCCATAATTAGGTATAATAAAGCAAGCACCAATTATTAATTGGTTTGATTGTTCAGATGATGATTTCCTGTTCTTTCTTTTACCTACCTTAATCAAATATTCTTTTGGATAGGTCTAACCGACGCCTGCAAATCCGCCCGAATGAAAGTTAGCTATCCCAATTCACCTAAGGGCAACAGCAGTTTAGCAACCGCAACCGGCGACTTTGTCGGTTTTAAGACGGTAAATACTTAGGTACAGTCTCAAAATCGCCAGTTGCGGTTCCTAAAAGTCTGCGCATAATGGTTTTATTGACATAACATTCACTTACTCTAATTTTTTTATCATAATTTTATTCAGCATAAATGTAAAGGGTATAATTGTTATACGCTTAAAGATAATTTATCATAAAATACAAAACGTATAATGGGGTATGGATAACCGTTTAAATCATAAATGAATAATAATTTGACTAGAATATTTAGATATAGAATATATCTATATAGAATATTTATATAAGACACCATTGTAAATAATCATCTCACTCATAGCCAAGTTTTTAAGCTGTAACATATAAAACGATATTATAAGTGTTATTTTTGTTAGACTAGTCTTGAGCAAAGTCGTAAATAGGTACGACGACGAGCGAAGCGAGGAGGCGTGTTAGGTCACTTGTGACCACAACGCGCCAGAATAGAATCGCGCGTTTTAATTTACTTTCTTATTGTATTTTATTTATATATTCTATAAACAAGTGTTGAAATTTTGAACTTCAGTATAGTAACTATCGACATTTTTAATCAGTGGGCATTTCAGTCTTAGTTCAAGCTTAGATATAAAAATAAAAATATGTACTCGTTAACATTATGGTATTCTATATGTATGGCATGTAATCTTTATGCGAGAGTGTGTGACATGCTAATAAATGTTATGATTAGTAATCGTTATTGTAAAAAAAAATATGCGTTAACATTTTATGCGGGTATATCATTATTATAAAAAAGTTATGGGAAAATAAGGTATGCCTTATGATTTATTCTGTTTGAACGTTATGCGAAACGAAGTGTGCCAAAAAACGTTATGCAGTTTTAAGTTATGCCTCTAAAATTTATGCAACCCAATACGGACCCCAGCATTATAAGGGTAGCTGACTCTAAAAAATCAAGTTTCTAAGTTTACGCAATGGCTAGGTGTTGATAAGTGCGTGAAGTATCCGGTAATTTTATTAATTGGTAGGTATTGGTGCTAATTCTGTTGTTGTTAAGACCACTAAACTAAAATTTCTCTAAAATTTCCTTATTTTAATTAAGAGATTGCCAAATGCTAGTCTGTTATTAAGTCGAACGAAACTTAGTGATAACGGCACTAAATTTGTATCTGACATCACTAAAATTCATTTTATGTGATAAAATTCAACAAAACAAGTATTTGCATGCTGAGTGATTGAACTGTCTATGTACATTTTTCACGTTACAATGTTTTCACGTTTTAAATGGTGACTAAAATATAATAAAAAAGACGTGTGGCACTCGGAGACTGCCGCGGTAAAGCTATTGTATTGTATAGCATACCTTTGTTTTTCTTTGATATTAATTCAAGTTACACTAAAAAAAAACGAAAAAAAAACACCCTCACCCCTCACTCTCACCCGCACTCTCATCCTCACCCCACCCTCATCCTCACCCTCACACTCACTATCATCACGTCTCGATCCGTGCGAGCTTCGTACAATCGTACTATATAATATATGTACATACACGTTAAGCCAACGCTCGACCGTGCTCGGTGAAGTTCGTGTGACCTCGGCTCGACCTTTAGTTTTTTTCCTTACGGAATTTCTTGATTAAAGCCCACTCAAAGCCCGCGATAAAAACTATGCAATAGCTTAAAAAAGAATTGTCGAGTATTACTTTGCCCTTTAGGCAAAGGGCAAAATTAAAATAAGCAATCATTATCATATTAAACAAAAGATTTGCGGAAAGGGTAAATGTTTGCATGAATTTGGGTGATTTAGGTTCCTCCGAGGGGGTAAAGCCCGTTGGGTGCTTGCTCTACACGAAAAAAGAATATGCTTTTGATGTAAAAAGTTTACGTATCAGCTTCGAGTTATAAATATCTGAGGCTATCAAAGTCAGTAGCCAGTTTACAAAGTCTGGCCCCAGCTCGTGTTCAACTTGAGGGAGCTCAAGGCCTACTGCAAGGTGCACTTCGCTGAAATCGTGCGGTTGCACTATATGGAGCCCCAGTATGAGTAATTAACTTTACTGTCAGCAAGGACTTGAGGGTTAAGGGCATACCGTAGGGTTTTCTTTGTCTTCTAGGCGAAACTAGGTCCTAGAAGCATCTCCATGAGACCTACTTCTTCTAGGTTCACGGGAGACTCTCCGATCCCAGACTAGATATCATTGTTTTATAAATAATATTAATAGATAATTAATGAAAAGCTAATTATAGATTCATCAATTTAGGTATTAGTAATTGCCAGGGCGGAATGTGTGTTAGCCCCCGGTCTACACAATAAACATCGCATTGGCCTACATCAGCAAAGAAGAACTCCAGGATAGCATCAGGCTTTTTGAGTCATTCCTGCAGTACCTTACAACTAACCACTATGACTAGTATCATCCCGCAGGCAAAATTTTAATTTGGGGATTTTAAAAGTGGATGGTACCAAGGTGTCACTTTTCTCGAGTCGTTACTTCTCGACTCGAAATTCGGCCACTAAACTCCTGGACAGCGATTGAGGAATTACCACGATCCGACACCAGCGCATCACAGCAAAGGTTTTAATATTGTCTATGTAAATAAAAAACTAGTATGTGTCTAAGATCTCCGGAGTTTAAACGACCTCACGCACCTGCTAGCGGTGCACCCGCTAACGAATGAGACAACGCTGGCGCTCTTATGGTTGGGAGGTCCAACAATATCGAAATTAAAAACCTAACCATACCTGCGCCTAGCAGCCGAGAAAAGGCCCCAAGTTCCATATTCATGTACAGTTTAGAAGCAACTGGAAATGCGCTAAGGTGAAGAGAAGAAAGGTAAGGAATAGAATAATATTTTTTTCTAAATAACAGATTATAATTTCCTAACCTTTAAATTAAATTATTATATTATACTAAGATGAAGTATCATCCTTATTTTCCTGTGTTTGTTTGCAATCTTCACTTTTCAATTCTGCATGTTTTTCCAGATATCCTACAAACGTCTGCTGACTTTGGTTCAGTTGTCTTACTAGACATGAGCCCGCACTATCCAGGACAGCACACAGTTGACTTCTGGCCACATCAATATTTGGCATTTGGCTGTATTCTAACAACTCATTTCTTGATAGTAATCTATCTTGAATGATACCAGCTGAAAATAAAAAAATGTTGATGTCACATTATAATAAATTACCTAATGACATGATTTATTTACTCTACTTGATTTCAATTACTTCTTTTTGGAGTGAGCTGGAGTGTCTGTACTTTACAGAATCCAAATAAGAGATATGAAATGCGCATCATTTTAGTGTTGGAAGGTGGCACAAATATGATAATCGGTCACACCTTTATCCCCCAAAAGGGGCAGACATACTATAGGCCCATATTTTACCATATGCATTTTGACCTACATAACAGGTGGTAAGCCCTTCAGTACAAATATGACATAAAGGGTTTATAAACTAAGTAAAAATCAATTAAGTATTTTTTTAAATAACATAGCTCTGCTACGCTACATACGAGGGGCGGCTGATAAGTTCGCGGCCTAGGGTACTTAATAAAAGAAAAGTTTAGATTTTTATTTTTTATTTTTCAATATAATCACCCTCAAGTGAAATACGCTTCTCACATCATGAATACAATGCCTTTAAACCATTGAAATAATATTCTGAAGATTTCTCTTGAAAATGGTTGATTTCATCTCATTGTCATCCGAAAATCTTCCCCCATTACCTCCTTTTTGAGTTTCGAAAAAAGGAAAAAGTCACTGGGTCTATATGTCATGTGTGGATGGTCAATTTCTACGAACCCAGTGGCTTTTAAATATTGTGGGACAAATATAAATATTGTGGGATATTTTTTTTTCTTTTTTTTTTACACAGCTCCGTCTAGCCCAAAGTAAGCTAATATAAGCTTGTGTTATGGGATCTAGACGACTGATAAACATACTTATATATTTCTAAATACATACATATTATACATAGGTAACACCCAAACTACGAAACAAACATTTGTGGATCACACAAATATTTTTTCCAACCCGGGAATCGAACCCTGGACCTCAGTCGCGGCAGTCGCATACACTACCACTGCGCCACCGAGGCAGTCAAAATTAAAAAGCATCCCTCGAAACGCGAGCGGTGTGAACGGAAACAACACACCGCGCGTCGACTTGCCACGTCTCTTCTGTACGACTGCTTCACGTGCCTGATCCAATAATTTGGCGTAGTATTGACCATTCATAGTAGTTCCTTTAGGCATAGTAGTTCCTTTTCGCTATCCCTGAAAATAGTCGCCATAATCTAGAGGCCGACTTTTCCACTTTAAACTTCTTTGGTGGTCTTTCTCCTTTTTTAATCCACTGAATAGACTCTTGTTTGGATCATACTGACGACTCCAGGTTTCGTCTACTGTCACAATGCGGTTAAAAATTTCGTCCAAATCGTTATGACACAACTCCAAAAAATCCTTACAACTCGCCAGTCGTCGTTGTTTGTCGAGTGGTGGGAGCATTAGCGGTACCCAACGCGCACACATTTTTTTCATGTGTAAATTTTGGTGTAAAATTTCTCCGATTCGCTCTTTACTAATCTGTAACTCTTCAGCTATCTGCCACAATTTTATTCTTCGATCGGCCAATACAAATTTTTCAACTTTTTGAACATTTTCTTCAGTCACTCTGTCACAGGGCGGCCCGGGCGGGGGTCGTCTTGACAGCTCTCTCTTCCTTGTTTAAAGAGTCGAGCCCATTTTTTTTACCATTGTATATGATGGCCCGGAATCCTGAAGAACCAATGACATTTCTTCAAAAATGTCTTTCGGAGAGGTTCCTTTTTTTACAAGGAATTTAATAACTGCGCGGTGCTCAAAATTTTCAATTGCGAGAATTTTCAGTTTTGGTCGACATGGTATTGTTGCTTGTTCCAGGTTTGAAGTGTTAATGAACCAAATTGAACAAATGGGTGTTATTAATACTATCAATTAGTGCCGCAAGTTGTGCTATCAGTAATGAGATGATACCCTTTCGTTAAGTACCTTAGGTCGCGAACTTATCAGCCGCCTGTCGTATATCTGAATATAACATACAAATTCTTCTAGTTCATGAACATTAAAAAAAAGAGCAGTAATTATTTACTTTAGTTATAGACATAACTAAACTAAATGTTCAGATGTGCATATCCTTAATAATCTATTAAATCTAATGTCAAATAATAAACACATATTGCTTATAACTTATTTGTTATTACTGTAAAAATTTACTTACAAAAACAATGCATTCAGACTGACTGCCAATGACATTCAGACTGACTGACATTGGCATAAATGCCTCTGTACTAACAGGCCAAGTATGTACCTTTTACATTTAGCTGCTATAATTTAATATGGGACCACATATTTAACAGTGCAGGTGAGGCCAGCTTGGGCTCTACTGCAATCTTCAAGGCCCCAAGCACATCTCACCTGCATGTTCTGCCCTAATGATTAACAGATGAGGTCACAGTGAAGAGAAAACTCAATGAAACAAACATCAGTGGATGTGACCTCATAATTGCATAATGAATAGTTATCAGGCAAAACTGAAAATCATAATCATTAAATTACAGTACTCACCCATTATAATCATCTGGGGAGCTTTCTTCATGATTTTAAATAATTTAGCGGCACTCTCAGGCTGCCCAAATATGATTTCTTGATGTGATGTAAACAAGGATTTTACAGCTTCATAGCGAGTGCCTGTAGTAGCCATGCTAACAATTTTTTTACCATACCTTCTCAAGTACATCTTGTTTTTAGATAAAGCAGCAATTATTGGAGATTTGTCTTCCATACTGATGGAATTAAGGTGCACAAAAACAACCATCTTAGATGTGTTGAACCAATTCAAGCACTCATTCGCTAAAATCCTTTCAAAGGGATTATCAATATTTTGTCCATACAACTTTACTCCTCTGTCACAGAGAAGCGGATCTGGTATCTTATGCTTAGGTGGGCCATAAATAGGTTTTGAGAAATCTATCAGAAGTTGTCTTTCAAAATGCGGTTTTCGCGGTCGCTGGATATTAATTTTACCACGAAACCGTTTAGCTAGTAAGAGCGGAGCCTGTGTACATAACAGAGCTGAAATCATCAATAAAACTTACTTTTAATCAATCTCTTTGTAACTAAAAACCCAAAACAATAAATTTAAATATACTCTACCTTTATTATTTACAGACATTTTGAAAACTTCCAACAATTTTACGAAGATAAGTGTACCTGTTTAAATAACTAAATATTGAATAATTATGTACTTTTTATAGATTATTTAGTTTCGTTTCAAACTCAAAATATAACCTTATAATTTGTTTTTTTTATAATTATTTTATGGCCTGGTTGAGAGGACCTTTTAGCAAATCTTATTTTTTATATCATATTTCTTCAATCTTATCTTCTAATTAGTCCTGTCCAGTCTTTGTCAATGTCGTGTCCTCAGTCCTAGGTCCTAGTCTTTGCCCTCAGTATAATGGATATTCTTATACTGAGGTTTTCAGTGGAATTTTGGCAGCAAGAGAGAAAATTTCATTTCACTGCATATATATCATTGTCTTTCACTATAGCACGTTAACACAACTTTTATGTCCAAGGACCACCACTCCCGCACATAAAACAAGATAAATACATTAGTTTTAGAAAATAATATACAGTACAATAGCGGACGCTAGGTCCGCACTTGTCACTCTTCCCGCAGAAAGCCCAAATATAACCTAATATTCCATTTATTTTTTGTTTTCGCCCTTGATTGAGCAAGCAAAGAGTCCATACAGCCTTGTTACTAGTATTCATATATTCATATTATTACTTTTATCCGTATCCGTTAATCCTTTGTCCAAGTCCAGTCCCAAAGACCTTAATAACTAGACTGTCACTACGGCGAAAATACCCATCCGCACGAGAAGGCTCTCAGTGGTAGTGTGTCCTTTCTAAATATGTGACCATGACCAAACAGAATACAGGACAAATTGCTTGAACGATTGATCTAACGTACCAAATTCATTGTAAGTAACAAATCTATAATAATATTAGAAAGCTGAAGAGTTTGTTTGTTTGTTTGGTTAAACGCGCTAATCTCAGGGACTACAGGTTCGATTTGCAAAATTATTTTTGTGTTGAATAGTCCATTTTTCGAGGATAGCTATATAGTATCGCTCTACGACCAATAGGTGCGGAACAGCAATGATAAATGTGGCAAAATCGGGGACATAATATTCCTTTTGATAGCTTCCGTTGCGAACGCTGCGTAAACGATTAAAGTTACGCAAAAACTATGTATTACATAATTTTTCCCCTTTAAAAGTTCTAAAATAAAGTCCGGGACAGCATATGTCTATCATTAACTTATTATAATGATTTTATTGTGAAAAAACTTGATCTTAAAATGACAAGTGAAAAGAACGGCCAATGATTTGCGATTTACGCATGCGTGACGTCGCGACTAGCCAATAGCAAGCGAGCTCTGCAAAGTCCTTGCGTCTCAAAAACAAACGCGTGCCCGATTTGACTAAGTAAGGATGTGTCCTGCTCCTTGGTAGCTATACTAATATGTGTTGGATAGTGCATTTATCGTGGAAGTCTATAGGCCATATTATCACGCTACTACCCTGAAAAGCAGGGTAGTAATCAACAAATCAGGCAAATATTTATACACAATTGTAAAAGTAGATAATAAACTACGGGATTAAATGGGAGCGACGGGAAAATAGGCGTAACTGATAAAAGGCTATCTCATCACGCTACTACCCTGAGGAGCGGAGCAGTAGTCAACAAATCGGACATATATTCATACATTTTTGTAAAAATAATGAACTAAAAAAACACTAACTATCTTCACGCTGTATCCCTGACGGGGTAGTCAAAGAGGACAGATCGCCAGGCTTCACGATCCAAAGTAATGAACGACGGGATTAAATGGGCGCGACGAGAATATTGGCGTGACTAATAAAAGGTTAGATATAACCTTTTATTAGGTAGTAGCGTGATTGTCATCACGCTACTACCCTGAGGAGTGGAGCAGTAATCAACAATCGGGCAAATATTCATACATTATTGTAAAAGTAATGAACGACTGGATTAAATAGGATCGAAGGAAATAAAGGTGAGATTGATAAAAGGCTATATAATCACTCTACTATCCTGAGGAGCAGAGCAGTAATCAACAAATATTCATACATTATTGTAAAATTAATAAACGACGGGATTGAATGGGAGTGACGGGAATAAAGGCGTGACTGATAAACTGACGGGAGTTTGAAGTTTGTAAAGGGCGAAGCCGCGCGGGTCAGCTAGTAAAATAATAAAACAAAATATTGTGTATATATTTTTTTGAAACCTACATCACATACCCTACACGGTTCAGAAGTACTTTTGTTCCTGCTTTTATGATAGGTACTGGCCCTGACCTGACCTGGCCTACCGTTGGTACAATATCGTATACCTTTCGAGTGGGTGCACCATGTGTGTCTCCACATCATTGCTGTTGTACGTAAGACGTAACGGTACATCTCCAATTTCAAACAGTCGGTACGTAAGTATCTACCTACCTACTATTTAGGGATTGCAAAAATATTAGATTATCTAAATTCATGGTGACCCTAAACTTTAAGAAGATTGTGGATATTGCATTTAGTATTACCAAGACCAAACATTTAAGTACTACTCTTAATAGTATTAATAAGTTTTTTTTTTAATACTAAAAGATTATATTAATCATAGAAACTGTAAAAATATTTAGATAAGTTCCAAAGTTGATAACTTTCTAATTATACTAAATCATAAATTAAAAATATAATATTTTCTACCATTTCTACCAAATGCAATGGTTAGTTGAGCTGGCAACGAGTCAGACAAGCACACACTACCATTGAAAGCTCTCTCGCCAGGACAGCTTTTATTTAGCTACCACTTCTTTGGAAATAGCTACCCTGTGGTAAGAAAATAGATGTCATTTTAGTTCAACGAACTTTTTGGTACTCAGTCCAGTTGTAAGTATAAGGTCTTTGTCCAGTCCTAAGTCCTGAGTCCTACCTGGCCCATGAAAGTGGTTAAAATTTTACTTCAACTTTCTAGGGAAATCTGAAAAAGAAACACAAAACACCACTGTTCACTGAGAAATTCATTCATGTTCATTTTAAATTATTTTACGTGAAGTATCACCAATATTGAACAAAAAAAACTATCTTCATCAATGAATAGAGTGGTGCAGGTTTTAATATTTAATTTGTAAAATTTTTGTGTACAACGACTAAAATCATACTAATATTATAAACTAAACGCGAAAGTTTGTGAGTATGCATGAATGTTTGTTATTCTTTCACGCAAAATCTACTGAATGGATTTTTATAGAACTTTAAAATCATTTGCATCAGAATAACACATAGGCTACTTTTTATGCCGGGTACAACTTCCTGTGGGTACGGGAAAACTTTACCACGCGTGCGGAACCGCGGGCTACAACTAGTATAACAATGGAGGTGTCGGAAAAAAGTAAGCCGTCTAAGAGCTTTCCAAAAATGTGTTTTTTTTTATACCACTGAGGTGGCAGACAAGCATACCCAGAGACCATGGAAAGTGGTCAGTGTAGCATATGGACGTTTGCAACACCAGAGGTGCAACACTGGAGCTGCCGACCCTTTAAAAACCTTCTAAGACCCCTTTTGAAGAACCCTATACTGTAGTCGTTCGGGAACACCCAGGCAGGAAGTTCATTCTATAATCTAAGCGTACGCGGAATAAATCCTTTATCGGACCTAACCAAATGCAAGTGACGCAAAGTGTGAAGATAACATCCTGTCTATGGCTGACTAAACCCTTTTGAAATATAACCAAATAATATATGGGAATTGCGTACCTATATAGGTTTACAGAAAAGTTCGCTAAATAAATAAATAAATAAAATAAATAAATATTGTTGGGACAACTCACACAACGCCATCTGATACCAAACTAAGCAGAGCTTGTACTATTGTAACTAGATAACTGATAAACATACTTATATATTTATAAATACATACATATTATAGATAAATAACACCCAGACACAGAATAAACCTCTGTGCTCATCACACAAAGTTTTATTCTGAGTGGGAATCGAACCCACGACCTCTTGCGTAACAGTCGGATGCACTCCCACCGCGCTACAGAGGCAGTCAAAATGTATTTCTCACATTCTAATTTTAATTTGAAGGGTAAAATAGGGGTGCAAAGTTTGTATGGAAGATTTTTCATTTTCATAGATAGCAACACTAAATTTCATATATCTCCATATATTCGTATACTTTTCATCAAATTAAAAAACTTTTTAAATTTCCTAAAATTCTACCCGGGTGTAAAATAGTGTATGAAAATTAGAATGAAAGTATTTCTAAACTTTTTTTTTTATTCCACTGAGGTGACAGTACGGCCCACCTGATGGAAAGTGGTCACCGTAGCCTATGGACGTTTGCAACAACAGAGGTGCAACACTCGCGCTGCCGACCTTTTATAATACCTTCTAAGACCCCTTTTGAAGATCATTCGGGAAAACCAGGCCGGGAGCTCACTCCACACACTAAGCGTACGCGGGATAAAGCCTCTTAAATAAAATAAAAATGTCTTTATTTTGCATAGACCATTTTGACAGCGCTTACAAAATGTTATATTCCTCACCGCTGGATTTCCGCAGGGGCCAAAAAGCTACCGTGGTTTAATCGGCTTTGCAGAGAAGCTAAAATTCTAAAGGACTTTTTTTATAAAGCAGGGACCATGGCTAATGGCCAATAATGACATCAACGTCTCTGAAGTGAAACGCAAACTGAATGTCGCCTCGAGAACCAGCAAAAAAGCAATTACCAGAGCTAAATTTGATTTCATCGGCAGAATTGGTTAACCACTAGCCGGCTATTGTAATATAATATTCCATACCCGCCAAGATACCCTCAGCAACATAATCTGAAATGAAGCAAAGCCGTCTCCACGGGTATTAATTTGGTGCAAGTGTTAAAAGGCTGGCGGAAAGTGTGTGAGGCTTACACAGGAAGTAGTACATCACGGGCAGAGCTTTACTATCTATATTTTATAATATAGGGGTAGTAAGTTTACATGGAAAATTCTTAGAGAATTTATAATTTTATAAAGGGTAATAAAAAAAAACAATTTTACATTAATATATAACCTAAATTTTAACTAAATACGTACCTTACAAACATAAGCTTCGGTAGGGTACATACCTATTAAACTAATAAATTAATTTAGTGTACTTATTTAATTTAGTATATCTGCTTATGATTAAAAATAAATAACCCAGTGTTCCAGTATTCCAAAATTCTACCCTTAAGGATGTAAACTAGGGGTTCAAGTTTATGAAAGTAATTGAATACTTATAAGGGGCATGGCATGGGTCAAATGTGTGAGGTGCAACGTGTGTTCAAGAGCAGAGCCGGAGGGCACAGCAATTGTTTTTATTGTGCAATTACATTTAAAATACTCAGCTGCAGTTAATTCACGATTCTTGGAAAATATTGTTGGGCTATAAAACAACACAATAATTATTTAATACCATTCCAGCAGTTCCTGAGATTAGCGCGTTAATCTAAACAAACGATAAAACAAACTCTTCAGCTTTATAATATTAGTATAGATCAAGAATTGGAAATTAGGATGGTCCACAGTTCGTCTAGATCGTTTTTGTATTATTCTTAAACTATCACGAAAACTAACTTATACCAATGTTTCGAAATGAGTTAGTTTACGCGATAGTTCGCAGCGGCCCGCTATATCTCAATCGACTACGGCGAAATGAGTAATTGTTTACTTGCGCATCCCTTACACGGCAACACATTTGTACTTAGTCTGAACGCAGTGGCAACAGGTATAAAGCAAGCGGCTATGCGGGCGGTACGGGTACGCGGCTATGGCCCGCGCATCAAAGGTCGCGGAACGGCAAAGTCTGCAGATATCGTTAAAATTCACTTCAAAACTAACGGTAATTCCTAACGTTAAATACGGTAGTGTTAGCTAGTAACGTTTAACATTTTGTAACGTTAGCTAGGTATCAATTTGAAATTAACGTTGGGTAACGTTAAGTTTTTTGTTAATTGGTAACGTTATCAAGCCCTGCGTAAAGCTAATAAAAAGCGTGTAAAAAGATACAAAAGTTATAAATGACCTTAATTCAATTCAATTCTTATTATGGCTTTCTGTAATAAATGATCTTTTTTTTTGTTCTTGTGGCGTAAATGATCTTAAGGTCATGGAATTGATTCATGATGACAAGTCACGTCTGCCAGCTGTCAATGCTGCCAGTCAGTAGTCAAAGTCAAATATAAAATGTCAGATCAAAAAGTCAAAACACGCGGTGTGGCTGTGGTGTATTATGTTATGTGCTGCTACTTTATGTAAATTTAATGTTCAAATATTTTTCCGTTCTGGTCTTTGATAATATAGTATAAAAATACTGAGAAGTATCATAGTACTCCACCCTATTTCACTACAAGATTTCTGAGTTGTAATCGTATTTAGCAGGCAGAACTCATGAAAGAGGTTAGTATCTTTACTAAATATGTTTTATTAATAAATCTTTTTAGTACATGCCTACATGACTACTGTACATGTTTTCGTAATAAGTGTAGTTAATTATGTAAATGCCTACACCAAAGTCGCCAGCGCTGGTGCATTCACGATTGGGCTATGCTGTCTCTGCTAGGTCCTAGCAATAAATACTTCATGGAGTCCTGGCTGGAAATGGCTGGCTTGGTCTTAATACTGGGAACGCCATTTCTTTAAAAAGTAATAACGGGATGAATAACCTTTTCTGCTATTTTTTCTTTATTGCACATATTTCCCAAAAGTTACACAATTGCTAAACTTAGACCCTCTGTTTCGATCCATAAAACACTTAGCATAAAACTGTAATGTCTACCTCACTATGCTAGTAAATCAAAATTATTTATTGAGTTTTATGTACCCAACTAGTTATTTCATTAAAAAAGTAATAATATTATTAAAACCTAGTAAGTTCTCTACTCTTGGTTGTTGTTTCAACTTTTTGAAAAAAAAAAGGGTTTGCTGTTTCAGACAATGCAGGGCCAGGAAGATACACCACCATCATCAATTAATGGTGATGAAATTACAGGATTAGATGAAGATGGTATGTTTTACGTTGAAGAAGTTGAAGAAATAGATTTTGATGAAGAGAATATGGAGGATGTAACTGACCAAGAAGAGGAGGATATAGAAATGGAACCTCCTGAAGACAATGCTGCTATAGTATTCAGTAAACATGTGGGATCTGTATTTTGCTGCGATATCCATCCAGATGGGAAACTTGCTGTTACTGGAGGTGAAGATGACAAAGCTTATGTTTGGTCTGTAGAGACCGGAGAGTTAATAATGGACTGTGTGGGGCATAAAGACTCTGTTGTGTTTGTCGGGTTCAGTCATGATGGAATGTACTTGGCTACTGGGGATATGTGTGGATTGATTAAAGTGTGGAAATGTAACTTGGATGAACCACAAGCACCATGGACAGTTGCATTTGAGTATGAAGCTGATGATTTAACTTGGGGTCAATGGCATTTTGGAGCTAGGGTGCTTATAGTAGGTGCAGTCACTGGGGACATATATGTAATGAAAGTACCCTCAGGAGAAACTAAGATACTGCAAGGTCATAATGTCAAAGTAGAATGTGGCAAGGTAAGCATTAAGCAGTTAGTTTATGTTGTGTTTTGTATTAGATTGTAATTTGGGCAATACATCTGTTTACTCCTAGGTACGTCCAATACAGACTACCCAACTTTTATGCTGGACCTAATACACTTGCAAAGTGTGAATTCTTATGAAATGCCATTCTTTTTTCTGTAGGGTAATTTGACACAATTAAAATTGTAAAATTAAAATTTATTACAACATTTTAGCTTTTCCAAGATGGCGTGAGATTAGTAGCAGGCTATGAAGATGGTGCTGTCAAAATTTGGGACTTGAAAACCTCAACTGTGTTACATGCATTGTCAAGTACAGTACATGAGATCCGGGTTACAGCTGTAGACACGCATCCTGAAAATAATCTAATGGCTTCAATTTCCACTGATGGTTTGTTAAAAGCATTTCCTTTTTATTTTATTGTCCATACCTTGCTTGTGGAAGCACTTATGGCCGCCGTGGCCCCACGGACACAGTGTTCTGTAAACAATCACTATGTTAAGCAACTTTCACTATGGCTGGTCCTCGGATGGGTGACCACTTTGTGGCATTTACTTTTGCGTGCGTTTCCGTGCATCGAAAGGCACGTTAAGCCGTTGGTCCCGGTTCCCAGTAACATGGCAGTACATTTCGACACGGCAATAAGGTCACCACCTGTTACGCGGTAAAACTGCATGCGGTGAAATGTGGGCGTATAGTTTGCCTCTGCCCACCCCTTCAAGGATAAAGGTTTGACAATATGTCTATCTATATGACCTTTATTTGTGAGTCTACGGGGGCCATTCACATATCCGTGGCCCAAGTGATCTCCAGTGCAACCTGTCCGGTGTGATATAGATGTCTAAATGAGTTCTGCCTTGATGAAGCTACCTGCATGAGCACCACACATCTAGCACATTGTTTTCAAGTGACCTGACATAACTTATGTAATTTTATTAAGCTAAGTCTTTGAATATCAAAATGGTTTTATTTACAGGTAAAGCAGTGTTGACAACACCAAGTAATGGGAAGGTAGTTGGACAATTAGAAATGGAAAATGATTTAGAAACTGTGGCTTTTGCACCAGAATTAGGTCTACTTGCTTTAGGTAATTATTATTTAGTTGCCTTAGGTAATTATTTTTTAATAGTTAATAAATATCAAATAGCAGCCATAAAAAGCAGACTCCAACCTGGAAATCCATACACTAACATGATGTTTACAAATTTACGAAATTCTTTTATATTCCTAAATTATCTAAATTTGCATTTGGGTATGATGGGCCCTACCGAGACCAAAGCCAACTTGCTCGTAGTAGTATACCTGACCAACAATGTCATGGTGAAGATATGAGAAGACCTCAAAACAATACCAACCTGTCTTGGTAGAGAAGGCCAAACCCTAGGAGAGACCAAGCATCCAACATCAACTGTGATGCTCCGACTGATTGAAATAATTTAAATGATTTTAACTTTAAAACTGATAAACGGTGTATGTAGTCTACATGTGCATATATTCTGCAAGCTCTATCTACAAGTCATCCAATAAAATAAAAAAATACCCTATATAAAATATAATAAACCCTGCTAACTTTGTGTTCTGTAAATAATCACAAAGTTAAGCATTCAATTCTTTTTTCATTCCACAAGTATTACCATTCTTCTAAAAACACGTTAAGCTGTTAGTCTGTTACCAGTAACATAGTAGTCGTTAAGCTAAGTTGAAAGCCTTATGAGCAACTTGAAAATTTCAACAGCAGGTAGCCACAAACTGCGCCTATCTATTTCAATATGGCAATGGACTAACCACCTGTTACAGACAAAATAAAAAATTGGTGAGGTAGGAGCATATAGTATGCCTCCTCTGCCTACCCCTTCGCAGATAAAGGCATTTATTTCATCTATACTAATATATAAAGCTAAAGAGTTTGTTTGTTTGTAGGTTTGTTTGGTTGAACGCACTATCTCAGGAACTATTGGTCTGAATTGAAAAAATCTTTTTGTGTTAGATAGTCCATTTATTTAGGAAGGCTATATATATCATCACGCCACTACTCAGGAGAGTGGAGCCATTTTAACAATTTGGGCAAATTTTCATACATTTCTGTAAAAGTAAAAGTGACGGGATCAAATGGATGTGACGCTTTTTAAATAAGTCACGGGCGCAGCCGCGGTTATCAGCTTGTAGTTAAATATGAAGAGAAATTGGGAAGCGACTTTGTATTGTCTTATGCACAGATTTATTTTGCCCTCTATGTAAACGTACAAAATGTTTATCTTATTTTATTCACAGGAACACTGACAGGTGCAGTGAGCATTTGGGATGTAGCAAGACAATCGATGCGACATCAATGTGCCAAATCTGGAAGTGAATCCGGAGGTGTTACTAAAATGTTTTGGATCAAGGATCATTTAGTAACAGGATGTTTGGATGGATCTGTCAGGGCCTATGACGGCAGAAGTGGAGAATTGTCACTAAAGCTTACAGGTCATAGGTCTGAAGTGCTCGATTTATGTTACAATGCCAAACGAAATGTTATACTAACTACATCAGATGATGGAACTGCAAGGATATTTACAACTCTCTATACAAACCTTCCTAAGTAATGAAGTAGTTTGTATGACACTAGATTCAAATTCGTGATTGTATCTCAATGATATTTTGTATTGATTTTATTTTTTTGCAATTCTTGAAATTGTACTTGTGAATGACTGAATGATATAAATTATATTTAGTAGCCATATTTTCTCACAATATTCATGTTTTATTCTCTCCTCAGTATTCTCTCTCTCAGTTACTTTCAAAGCCTACCGGAATTTAGACCCTGGGGTTCATTTTCATATATACATACGTGAGCGTTTTCGTTCTTCGAAAAGCACGTTAAGCCGTTGGTCCCGGTTGCCAGTAAAATGTCAGTCGTTAAGTCTGGTCGAAGGCCTTATTTATGAGCGGCTAGAAAAATTTCAACAGCAGGTCGCCACAGCCTGCGCCTGTCCATTTCAACACGGCAATGGGCTCACCACCTGTTACGTGGTACATAAATGCATACGGTGAAATGTAGGCGTATAGCATGCCTCTGCCTACCCCTTTGGAGAAAAGAAGTGACAATATGTATGGATGTATATACATACATCCATACATGTTGTAGCATACGCTAGGAGAAGTCATAGTTTGGTTTTCGATTTTCTACATTATTAGAAGCGACTGCCGCTGGACCTTTCAAATCCTCAGAGGTGCCTTTATTGTTGACTCGTCCGTTACTCAGCAGGCGCACCCGCTCGCAGGTGAGTGATATTGGTGGGGCCCGTACACAAATAACTGTTTCATAATGTATACGATTTATAGTACAAAACTTCCTAAACCCCCTCTGACCTTAGAGCACGAAATTATATTTATATTAGAGTAGAACTCGCTGAAACCATATCAGGAATTAAAAATTACAAAAAAAAAACTACGTCCGCTCGCGTCTCCGCTGGAGCTGTATTTCCTTGGAGTCAAGCTATTGTAGCCTATCTCTGAAACTGTTCGAACTACTAGCCCGGTACAAGTCGGTCTCCTTAAGGATCTGAGGTGCATTAATTCGAAGCACTCTATTTAACACTGTTTATTAAAAAAGGTTAAAGTGTTACAACGAGATAATATTCTATGGTATACAAAAACATCTATCTGACTGGTCATCTCACAACGCCCCTAGAGGAGTTGGGGGGAGACTGTTCGAGGCATTGGCCTCTTGCAGTGATATTCTGGTATATCTCCCGCAGGTGGCGGAAGACCGACTCCCCGGCGCGTGCAAACATGTTGGCGCTCAAACGACCGATGTAGTCATCGAGGCTCTCCATGCGTAGGTCTCGGGCGATCGTTCCTCACGAAGCGAGGGGCGCCTACGGCGTGTCGCAACGACAGCGACTGCTGCGCACGCAGCCGTGCACGGTACGTTTCTGCGGCCAGAGCGTACCATGCAGGGGCGGCATAGGTGAGGCGGCTGCGGATGTAGGCCTTGTAGACGCCCAGCTTCGCGCGGAGCGGGAGGCACGATGAGATCACCGGACGCAGGAGAGCTCGAGCGGCGCGAGCTTGTCCAACGATGTTATGCACGTGGTGTCGCATGGTGAGACGACGGTCAATGGTCACTCCAAGGTACTTCACCGTCGGGGACTAGTCGACGGCTTTTCCGAGTAGGGTAAGGGGCGCGGGTTGCCACGCACCCCCCACGACAAGCGCTTGGGTCTTTGCCACGTTGACCGTCAGTCTCCATTCATCCAGCCAAGGCGGGAGCGTATCCAGTACACGCTGCATCTTGATCGCCGCGTGCGTGGCGGTCAGAGAAGTACAGATGAAGGCGGCGTCGTCGGCGTATAGCGCCAACATCGCGCCATCTGGCGCTGGGATATCGTCAGTGTACTTCGCGTAGCACACCGGCGATAGGCAGCTACCCTGGGGCACGCCGGCCCTGATGATCCGTTCTCCGGGCAGGACGCCGTCCACGATGACCTGGAAGCGTCTGTCCTGGAGGAAGGTGGCCACAGTCTTGACTATTCGTCGCGGAGTAGTAGACGTGGCCAGCTTGTAGATCAGGCCGTCGTGCCAGACGCGGTCAAATGCCTTCTCCATGTCGAGGAGTACTGCAACACCGTGCTCTCTCTTGTTGAGGGCGACGGTGAGATGATGCAGTACCCTCGCGAGCTGCAGCTAGGTGGAGTATTCGGCTCGGAAGCCGAACTGCTCTTCGCGTGGCTGGATGTGTGGTGTCAGGTGCAGGAGTAGAAGCTTCTCGAAAACTTTCGAGAGTGTCGACAGCAGCGTAATGGGCCTATAACTTTCGGGCTTCAGTACATTTTTCCCGGGCTTTGGCAGCATAATGACTCGGCCGAGTCTCCATGCTGCGGGAAAATGGCTGGTGCGGAGGATGCCGTTGAAAAGCTGCGTCACCGATGCGATGGCTCGCGGGGGCAGGTGACGCAGGGCCTCGTTCGGGATCCGGTCGGAGCCTGGGGCTTTCCGCAGTGGGGTGTGGCGAATCATACGCTGCACTTGGCCCGGGGATAACACGACTGGGTCTTCCATGGGAGTTATCGGCGCCTCGAAGTTATACTTCAGATGCTGCTGGATAGCTTCTACACGAACTGCGTCGGAAGCTGGATTCGGCTGGAACTGTTTCTCCAGGTGTTCCGGAAAGATCTCCGCTCGATCCTCGGCACGGTAACGTAGGGTTCCATCACCGGCCATGAGGGGTCTAATCGGAGGCGGTTTCCCGGAGAGTTGGCGGCACAGGCGGTGGATGCCCGACCAGTCGTCCCCGGCGCGCTCAATAGTGCGCTGCCAGGACTCGGTCGCTACTGTTCCCAGTGCGCTCGAGACCCTCGCAGCCAGCGCATTAAGCTGGAACTTCAGGTTCGGGCATCGGTTGCGATGCCACAGTCTTCTCAGCTTCCGCTTCTTCTCGATCATCGCCAAGATGAAGTTGAGGAGGTTTCCGGGTCGACGGGACTTCTAGCCTCGAGTCTCGTAGCGCTGTGTTGATAACAGCGCTGAGATCTTCGGCGAGCGCGTCGACGTCCGACTCGGACGCAATGCGGCGGTGCGGCGAGCGCTTCGCCATGAGATCGGCAAATGTTTGCCAATCCTGGCGAAAGCGGGACGGCGGTGGCGATGAACGAGTAAGGATATTTGTCAGGGTCAGGAGGACTGGCTGGTGATCCGAGAGGAGGTGGTCGTCCAGGACGTCGATCGATGGCGCGGCTGGCAGGCCGCGGACCAGCGACAGGTCGATCACGTCCGGCAGGAACGCTGCTTGGTATGGGTAGTGTGTCAGGACCTCTGGCCCCAACACATCGTACTCTTGCTGCTCCGCGATGTTAAAGAGTCTACGCCCGTTGGGGCAGATGCGCGTGGAGTTCCAAGCCGTGTGCTTGGCGTTGAAGTCGCCCGCGACTATGACCGGGGTCCGGTGAGTCCATCAGGGTGTGGACATCAGCCGTTGCCAGTCGCGCGTCCGGCGGCTTGTAGAACGCAAACACACGGATGGGGCGGCGGTCGACGCAGACTTCTACACCCAGGGCGTAGGACGTCTGCAGCGCAGCTGTGGGCAGCGGTTGGTGGACGACATTTCTCTTCACCAGGACTGCCAATCCCCTGAAAGCAGTCCCGGTCTGGGAGAGTTGCTCCTCTCGGTACACGTGATACACTGGCATTCGGAGTGCTGAGCTCTTCCTGAGGCGCGTCTCGCAGATGAGGGCAATATGGACCTGCCGCTGTGCGAGCAGCTGCCTCAGGAGCCTGGTCTTCACGGGGGACATCCCGTCGGCGTTCCAGAAGATGATGCGTAGGGAGTTATTTGCCATAGGCACAGATTTTCCCTACGCATTGCAGGATGAGCTGGACGGGGTCCCGTCCCTCCTGGATGGCTTGGAGCACCTCGGTCAGCACTCCGATCACCATGGTGATCAAAGGGTCAGCTCTTCCACCTTCGGCCGGCACGCTAGTTGTCGGTTTCGGGTGGGTGTCCCGCTTCGCCTTCGTCCCTCCCAAGCGGGCAGCGACCACGGGCTTGGCTGACGCTTGCATGGGCTGCTCTGTCGCTGCAGCCTTCTTGCGGAGTCCTCGTTTATGTTTCTTCCTGTTGGATTTGGGTATAACTCCCGGGGCAGGGTTGGCATCTGCCATCAGGGATCCGGGGGCGTCTGATTCCGGTGCGGCAGCACCAGAAGAAGCAGGCTTTAAGGGTGCGGTGCGCGCCACGGTGCCAGCCTTTTTGTTCCGCGCCTCCCAGCGAAACACGGGGCAGGCCACGTGGATCGCTGTGTGAGGGCCTCCGCAGTTTGCGCACGTTGGTGGGTCTTCGAGTGGCCGTGGGCATTCTTTTGCGGCGTGTTCACCGCCGCAGCGTACGCAGGCTGGGGCCCGTGGCAGTGGTGCGATGAGTGCCGGAATTGCTGGCACCTGTGCCTTTTTCCCGCGCCAAGCTTCTATTTTGATTCCGGGCATACAGAGCATCTCTGTGATGTCATATATGCCCGGGACGGCGTCTTTGGTACGTTGGAGCTGCGCCAGGAACAGACAGCCTGGGCGGCCTGAGCTTGCGCGTTATGCGCGCACGAATTCGGGGATGTAGCCCAGTTCCTTCAGCTCCTGTTCGATTTCCTTAGTTTCGGTGTTATGTGGCAGCACCCTGATGGCTACCTTTAAACTGCGTTCCTGGGGTAGTGAGTAGGAGAACCAAGAGATCTTGGTCTCCTTCTCCAGGTCGTATAGGTACCTTTGAATAGTTAGGTACTCAAAGTCCGATTTTGGGATAAACCGGACCCCTTTCCCGAAGGCATGGCCGTTCGGTGCGTGACCCATGAGCTTCTTCAGCTCCCGGAAGTGGTTTGGCCAGTCCGGGAGCGTTTCCACAATAAGCGGAGGGTATTTCGCTGTCTGAGGGGTTGGCGTTAGTGGCGGCGGTTGTGGACATCGAGGCTGCCGGCGCTGTGGTTGGAGGCGCGTCGTCGGTCGCCTGCGATGCTCGCGGCGTCCATCTCCTCGGCTGAGGGGGTGGGGGCTTCGGTGGTGGCGGTGGGCTGCTAAGCGCAGCGGCGTATGACATCTCCATCGGCGACGATGGTGATGTCCAGGGTAGCTTGCGCTGAGCGTCTAGCGGTGGTGCAGAAAACGTCTGCCCCAGCGTCCTGTGCGGCGGGGAGGGAAACCTCTCCGCTGGAATGGAGGTACTGCCTCCAGCTGGTCCAGGTGCTGGCCATCTGAGGCCTGAGGTAGGCGCCGTTGGTCGAGTAGGGACTCGACCAGCTGCAGGGGGCGCGGTGATGGTGAGAAGATGGCCCTAACCCCGGCCTCGGCACGCCGATACCTCCTGACCCAGTCCCCGGGGCTTGCCGCTGGTGGCAGACCGGGAAACCAAAGCCAGGCGGCACGACGCGTGATCCGAGGTAGGAAGCTGGACGCAACTTGCCTTAGGAATCGGACGATGGTACGGGGCGTACCACAGAGAGAACTAGGAGGGCCCGTGCACACAACGGTACAAGGCGATCCATACAAAAACAATAGGTTGGGCTATATACTTATGCGCTTATGGAAAATCTTAAATGTGACAGTCACAAAATAGATACAACGCCATCTATCGACTGATGGACAAATTAATCGCGCAACTTCAATGTTTGGTTATCACTTTAAACCACTTAAACAGAAACTACTGAACTGAATTAAAAAAAAATTACACAATTAAAAAGTCAAGTGACTCAAAAGTAACATAGGCTAATTATTATGTTTCTACCCAAGGGAGCGGAGCAGTAATAATTAATGTAAACAAATCTGGCAGATTTCCATACATTACTGTAAATACTAGCATAGAGTTTTGCTACGGGGTTCGAGATATATCACAGGCGTAGCCGTGGGGCACAGCTAGTTTTGATAATTATCATTGAAATGTGCTACAATCATGTAAGTGGTAATGCAAGGACGACATGTGTGAATATGTCTCACGTTAAGGGGCTACGGGAAGAAGCGATGCCTGTAGGCAGATGTTGCGCTTAGTGGCCCCCTTAGTCTACGCAATAAGTGCCTTATGCACTTTTCTCAGTCTCCGAATATTATGATTGATTCTTCAGCGTCTTTCGATTCGCAATAGCATGAAGATGATTTTGAAAAATTGAACAGCCCTGAGCCAACCGCTCACAAAAATTTCAGTTACAGTTAATATAATTTTCGAAAATTACGGACTAGGTACTGGGCACTGAAACTGGTGACCTATGATTTTTTTTTATTTTACATAAGTATCTTCTGTCCGATAGGAATGCGTCGTTAAGGCTGCATCTACCCTGCACACATGCACACCTTTAATAATAACCAGACTGATATCGAATGTAAATAACTTGAAACAGGTTAATCTGCCGCAATATTCTCATCTTACTTAAGAACGACCGAAAAAATAACAGAATTATACCGGATTTAGGTTTTTTTTAACAACCAGTAAAATTTCCAAGATCTGATAATGAAGCTGTTCAGAATACATCACTATCCACGTCACAACACACATCTTGCACCTCATAACTAGTAGCAGAGTATAAAGAGAGAAAACCTATCTTTCGGCTGTGCTAGTAGCATGATCATTATGCTAGGATTAAATAAACATAACTGTACCTCGGTATGAACCTATACATATAGGTACCCATAAATCAAAAGTTACCTATCTCGCTGGCAATGTTCATGCGGGTCGAGACAAGCAACAACTATAATCACCTTCTAAGTTATAGCATTAACATCCGTTGCAGAATTTTATCATAATGAGAGGACCGAGAGTATCACCCTGAGGAACTCCTACAGAGTTTGAGGACTTCGACTAAATATTATAATAATGGTAGTTAATAAGACCAGTCAGCTCTGTACCTATGGTTCTTCTCGTGCATTTCACTCACATGGTAATCCTGCTATAAATATATTTTAAGGTTAGTAGATGAAGAGAAGGAAGACATCTTCCGTGGAATTTTATAGGCAAGTATATCATCATCTACGACACCGACAATTTAAGCGTTTAAAGGGTAGTGAAAGCTAATTAATAAAACATTAATACGAAGGAGGTACTTCAGTACTTATTGATTTTTTACTGAATTGTGATATTTTAACCCGTCTGCCAAAACCAGTAGGAAGGGTAATGACCTTAGCAGTTTTTGCATATTTTTAACTAGGGATGTAGTTCCACGTCGGTGCCTTAGCTACTCCATAAAATGTGATAAATAAAGTAGGTAGGTACAGCTTGACCACGACCGCTGTACCACTAACTGCGTACACTATACTTATCGTTTAAAGTATTTTAGTTGTCTGTGGTTTATTTTCTATTTTTTCTGTGCTTGGTATCAAAAGAAAGATCTTAATTAAATGAAACATCCAAAAATATCTTTTCTGTAGTCGGGTTTTCTAAGTATTTATCTTGTTCCTTCGGTAGGATCTATTTCCTTTCGGGGGAATACCGAGTTCCCGGATGATATAAAGCCATAATGTTATTGTTGGTTTGAGTACAACATCCACGTCTCACGGCTAACTCCGATAGGGTGCTCCACACACATTGGCATAGGTTTAATTAGTTACATTATATCGATTACCTGAAGACCACTGACACAGTTGTTACGGAAATAAATACTTACCTAGCTATTAAGTTACATAGAATTAATGAACAATTACAAAAAAGAAAAACCAGACACATACCTAAATCATAAGGTTCAAACAGTGCAAACTTTTAAATCAATATCATGTGCTATTCTGTGGTTGACCTCTTTGCCGCGAGCATACTATTTGAATTGTTAATATCCTGCTTACTTACAAGCAGTTATTCGTTCAATGTATCCATCACTTATCTAGGGATCATTGTAGTCAAATATCTTTTGGAAATAAGAATTATCAAACTGTAAAAGTTACTATGCAATCAGACACGTGTATTGCATAGGACGATGAATATAATACAACTACAACTACTAAAACCAGTTGTCGAGCTTGGCAGTGAATCGAGACGTTCGTTTTCAATTTAAAATAGTCTCAAACCTTTTGAAGTTAAGTTCATTTTGGCTTAGCAGTTTGTTATACTCATGCCAATTTGTACCTGTAGTGTGGACGCAGACAGGGCTCACAGTTCAGTAAAAACACATTTCCTTCCTTTGCAATGTAGCGTAGCGCAGTGACTAGCAAAGTGAACGCACGCATCGTTTAACGTAATTCTCGGCCTAACAGGATTAGATCGACTCTAAAAACTACCGAGTAGCAAACTATGCAATTATCATTTTAAATGAAGCTACAAATATTCTCTTTTAAATTTTAAATTATTTACCCGGTCGTCTACTGTGATAAAAATTACCGCGTGTCTTTAATTTTTAATATTTTAACCTCGTGTTACACACGTGTGGATATTTTGCGGTAGTATTTACTATTGCATGTGTTATCAGTTTCCTGCCGGCTAATAAACCGTTCGAATAACTGTATTTTATTATATTATTCATGGCTATTCTTTAGTGGACGGACTAAATGTGATGTTTCTTGCCCTATCTCCGCACGCAGTGTGATGCAATATTTGCGCGCTATTGACTTAGAATTCGGCTGTGAATGTGTGAAAGTGTAAAACATAGTTCTTTTGAATTAAAACTTATTTTATATCGAATTAGCATAAAATAATTGTTGAGTTTAGATTTATAAGCAGTCAAAATGGTGAAAGTGAGTGATGTGGAATCCTTACCTCCAAAATCGATGGACATGGGTTCAGGAACCGGTGATAAAGAATCGAATGATGGAGTTAGGTTAAAAAAAGAACTAGGTTTAATGAATGGTGTTGCAATTATTGTTGGGGTGATCGTCGGCTCGGGAATCTTCGTGTCACCGAATCTGGCCCTCAGATTTGCTGGCTCCAAAGGCATGGCGTTAATAATATGGGTGCTCTCAGGGTTACTCTCAATGGTTGGAGCTCTCTGCTATGCCGAATTAGGTAAGTGAAAATTGGGTCCTAAAGCTTCTCACATACACAATTTTTCAGTTAACAGTTTGAAACTCAACAAAGCTAAACAAATCAATATTTCCCCTAGCAGACCGGTCGAATTAGCTTGCGGAAATTTTATATGGATCATTATCATCTGAGAGTTATTCCTGGTTGCACCTGAAACCCTTACTTCGAAGTTAGTGGTTCGGTTTTCTGCTCTACGACATTTTGGTTCTGCCGCATTTACCAAATAGGTACCTAGGTATTTTTATTTAATTTTTTTATTTATTTATTATCCAGACTGCGAATATGGGTACATAAGATGAAAAGTAACAATATTAAAGTTCTAGTTCTTAAGCCATATTCCATCAGGCTTGCAAACAGTGGGTATCTTAGAATTATACTTATTATCAATTTAATCCATAATGCACGTGATAGGAAGGTACTTACAAAATATGTCCATTACATAATTATGTTATTATAAAATAAAATGTCAATAAATAAAATAAATTAAAAAATATCAAAATTTCAACTAAGTAAATATTAAAGTTCTAGTTCTGAAGCCATATTCTACCATCAGGCATGCAAACAGTGGGTATCTTAGAATTAAACTTATTATGAATTTAATTTATAATGCACGTGATAGGAAGGTTATTTCATAAGGAACATTTTATATGCACACAGGACTTAAGTAGGTAACAGGAATAAATTAATAAATTGGCACTATTTATGCGGTAATTACCTACCTAGGTAGGTATACTATGATATTCAAGATAGCGGTTTTGTGTATGTCACGCTGTACCTACCTATGTAATCGACAGGGACCTACTTTCAACTGATTTGATTTTGGGTCTGCCGTATTTTCCACGTTTTGTACATTCTAGACCTATTTTATATGACCAGAACTTACTTAAGAGGAAAATATATATAATGTACATAGGTGCCTACAATTTATGATGGTACTTACCTAAGTAATGGATATATTCCACGATTTTCAGTTCCTAATTAATTCGTTTTATATATTTCCGCAACACTATTATTACAAAAAGATTCAATGGCTGTTATACATGTATAACCTACATAAAGACAGAAAATAATAATTTTAAGCTTGAGCTACAAAAATCTTAATGTTTATTATTTATGTATATAACAGGAAATTTTAAGATTTTTATGGCTCAAGCTTAAAATTATTATTTTCTGTCTTTATGTAGGGTTTTTTTGATTTCGCGGAGAATTCTTTTACACGCCGTCATCCCTGCTGCTGCGGGGGCAGAAGTGAAGGTGTGTGGGACTTCCGGCCCGAGAGAGAGGGGCCACTAAACCACCGCGGGGTTCAGCCTCACCTTAAACCGGCTCGATCTCCACCGCTTTTCCGCAACAGAGCGCTCTCATACACCTTCAGGACTCTAGCCTCGAGATCCCAGGGGAGGCTCCCTGCGATTAGGCTTGCAGCCTTATAGGAGACGGTGCAGTACGCCCTTCGCCGCCCTCTGCGGGCGTTGTAGCAGTGGGGTCGTTTTAGCGTAAAGCGTGTCCGACCAGATGGGCACTCCGTAGAGCGCCCTCGAGCGCACCACACCATAGAAGGACACTGTAGAAGCGGTGATGTGCACTGTTCCACTCCACGGGTTGGGGTGTAGCCTCGCCAGCCTTCTGGCGTACGAAAGCAACTTAGGTGAAAGACGCCGAATAGCATAAACATCAGAATAACACATAGACTACTTTTTATCCCGGGAACAAGTTCCTGTAAGAAACGCACACGGGAAAGCTTCTATACGCGGGCGAAGCCGCGGGCGTCAACTAGTTTATAATTTATATAAATTGTATATTATATAAATTGGATATAAGTAATTCGTGGTAACCAATATTCAAACAGCCATCACTCTCGTTTCCATTTCCACTACGCCAAAAAGATATCGTTCGAAGAAAACAGTTTCATGCGATAGGTATCGTCTTGATGTGGGCATAATTGGAAAGCGACTATTTAGTATTTAGTCACTTTCCAATTATTCGCATAACTAACTGAATTATAAATCGACATGAGAAGTATATTAGGTACCTACTGCCTCGGTGGCGCGGTGGAAGTGTATGCATCTGCCGCGCATGAGGTCCCGGGTTCGATTCCCGGGCGGGAACAAGTATTTGTGTGATCCACAAATGTTGGTTTCGGAGTTTGGGTGTTTCCTATGTATAATTCATACCTATGTATTCAGAAAGATATAGCTTAGTTTGGGCTCGATGGCGCTGTGTAAAAAGTGTCCAACAATATTTATTTATTTTACCAACAGCTTTACAACACCGCACTCCAGCTAAGGTTACTTTAGCAACGATTTGTGGTGTGGTAAAGCTATTAGTAGGTAGCGTAAACCATTTTTTTCCAATCCTAGATTGGAACGAATAGGTATTCGTGTGATCGTCATGTGTTTGTTTTGGTGTTATGTTGTTTATAATATGTATGTGTATAGAAATGTATGTTATAAGTTCTCTAGATACCTTAGCATATACTTGTTAATCAGCTTAATAATTTTTTGTTGTATGCATGTATAACCTACATAAAGACAGAAAATAATAATTTTAAGCTTGAGCTATAAAAATCTTCAAATTTCCTGTTATATGTTTATTATTTATGTATATAACAGGAAATTTTAAGATTTTTATGGCTCAAGCTTAAAATTATCATTTTCTGTCTTAATGTAGGGTTTTTTTGATTTCGCGGAGAATTCTTTTACACGCCGTCATCCCTGCTGCTGCGGGGGCAGAAGTGAAGGTGTATGGGACTCCCTGCCCTTCAGCGAGCCGTCGTACCGAGTAAACTCCACTGTGTTCCGCCTTTTGTCCAACCCCGTTGCAAGATAGGCCTGAGCCTAACAGCAATCCGGCTAAGGACATTACCTGTCTTCGGCATATTAGCTTAATTTGAACTAGGAAAAGCTAAGCTCTGCAAATTACTATTTTATATAAATTATATCACAAAATTAGTAATAACTTCTAACTTTGACTTTCAGACACTTGAAGTAATCTCTTAATCTATACTAATATTATAAAGCTGAAGAGTTTGTTTGTTTGTTCGGTTGAACGCACTAATCTCAGGAACTACTGGTCGGATTTGAAAAATTCTTTTTGTGTTCCCATTTATCGAAGAAGGCTATAGGCTATATATCATTACGCTACTCACTGGGGAGCAGAGCAGTAGTCATAAATGTCGACAAATCGGACACATTTTCATGCATCATTGTAGAATTTATAAGCGATGGGATTAAATAGGTAGATGACGGGAGGTCGAAATATTCCACGGGCGAAGCTGTGGGGGTTATCAAGTGTAAAATATGTGTGTGTACTTAGAGTACACAGGTAAGAAGAGAAACTTCTTTACGACATTTTTTACAGATATAAAATTTCTCTCATACGTCGATAAAGAAGTTTCACTTATGATAAAGAAGTTTCACTTCAAAACAACATGGCGCGTAACCGAAAAACATGACGATTTTATTTAGGTACAGCTATAAAGCATCACTTCAAAAAAGTTGTGTAAGTCACATTAAGGTTGAAACAGAAGTTGAGATTAATTTTTATTATGTAGGTTCCTTTTTAAATTAGTGGGTAGTCGTCCACTGACCACTGGCCATAAATTAATCACAATTCATTTAATTTTTAAGTTTGTAATAATAAAATACATTAATTCAAAAAGTTTTGTATTACTTAATGTAGGTATGTTACTCAAAAGCTTTACACCTTTTTTCTCCATAACTGTTTTCAATTTGACGTTCACCCTTTGCGCAATTTTCTAACCAAGTCACGCTCGCTTCACCACGGATCAATAACACTAGATTCCATTTTTAAGCTCAAACATATATATTTCTTTTATTACACGTCCATAGCATAGTTTAGTAAACAGGCAAAATAATAATTAATAAGCTAGACTAAGAAATTACGATCTATTTTCGCATTCTCGTCCAAATGACGCCGACCTGCCGCGCCGCCGCGACGCCTGGTATGGCAAACATATTAAGTAGTATGGAGTCTAAATCCCATAGCTTAGCTAATGGGCTTAGTATGGACTAGATAAAACATAATAGGTATATCTAAAAAAGATTGGACCATGAAGTAATATGAATACACCATTTAAAAAATATCCGCCCTACGGCGATAAGACGTGATTGATAAATTAAAAAAAAATACTAGCATACCTAGTACATTTAGACTATTAACATTTCTGAACATAACAATATCTATTTAACTTCTTCTCGTGACCATAGGGCTGGCTTCTTTCTCGCTCATAGAATAAGCATTGCCATACAACGTATGGGAACCTTACTGGTTGATTTTGATGGGGAGGAATTCTTCGACACCTAGTCGGGGCATCATTGTCAGTCTTGTAATATTTCCCACCACCCGCCCCCTTCTTTTTGTATTGTTTTCTGTAAATATGTTAAAATATTAATTTGTTAATAACCATGTAATTATTTAAATAAATTTATAACTTATATTTTGGAATTTTTTATTTGTAATTTGGTCAACAAGTTTGTTCGCTAGGTGATAAAACTACTGAAAAGTATTCGAAGTTGGTTTTATTAAAAAGCTCGTGTAACTTAAAAAGCTCTGTTATGTTTGATTGTATTTGATTTTGTAGGACCAAAAAATATCCAACAAATATAGAATAGTAAAAATAAAATACTAGACATAATTACTTGACCGTTACTTGGTATGACTACTGTATAAGCCTACGCTACGTATATTATACTTATTCCCCTTATGACTGATGCTGATTTACATAGGACAGAGCGGCGCCGCATTTCTGACGCAATCTTTTTTTGTCGTCAGGAATATAATTTACTAGAGCAAGAAGTGTAAGAATAGAATGCTATTAGCACGCGCCAGCATTGGCGATGAGATACCTATGAGTTATCTTTCTTGCTCTAGTAAATGTCAGATATGTCATACAAAAAATGTATGTAATGTATAGGTAGAAAATGTATATAGTGTAAGCCCTACCATAATCTCTGGGGCCCAAAAGACTCAGCTGAGGCGGTATATCTCCTAACTAACAGATGTTTCAACGAACAAGCAGACAAGCGGCAATTGAATTATTAAATAAAAGAAATGTCAACAGTCAAAAAAATCTACTCCTAGCAACCAAATAAAAGTTAATCCCAGGCTTCAAATCCAGATATGATTTGGAAACAACTAGGAATACACTAAGACGAATACAGAGAAAGAGAGAGAGAGAGAGAGATAGGTAAAAAATGAAGGCATAGGTATGGGTTAACTTTTACGGGCAACCTTGTAAATGCTATCTCATTTTTTGGTAAGTTGAATAAATTTTTAGTAAAATGTCATGGCAGACTTTGAATACTGAGAAATGGCACTTTTTAAATAAATATACACAACTGTTATTCTCAATGACAGCATCAAGTAGAAACAATGTGAAACCATACTAACAATTCAAGGTTATTCGATAAAAATCCAATCATTTACGCTTCGCCAAGAAATACTTACATAAAAATGTACTAGGTACTTAAATATGTGGCATATGCCTAATGAAAGTAAAAAGTAATAAGGAAAGTGGAGTTTAAATATCCGAGAAGCCTGATTTACAGGCGAGACGTCGCAAAAAGGGGCTATCGTTGAACATCAAACAGTCGGCAGATACTTTGACCCTGTAGGAGTCATGGGCACCTTTGACACTCCTAGGAGCTTGAACCTTAAAGTCCTTGTCGGATATGAAGAGAGAACTGCTGCAAGACTTTAGATGTAGGTTTCACATTTCCAATAGGTATAGTCTGATAGACTATTCCCGCTAGTACTTTAGAATTTATTTACCTCGGTCTCAATGGCTCAGTCGCTGAATATCATATTCTCAAAAGACCACAGTCGTAAAACACCACATTCGCAAAACATGATATTCGTAAAACATCATATTCTCATAACATCATATTCTCAAAATATCATAATCTTATAAGACATCATATATTCAAAAAAGGTCAGAATGTACACTGGACACCAAAAATAATAATGCATACTGCAGCTTTATGCACCAATACGTTAGCACATAACTGAAATATCATTACCTTGTGTCTGAACATTTCTATATTACCTAATTCAACAGGCATTGGATGAAAAAGGTAAGTAGTTCTGAGATGTAGGGCCTGCTGTTGTAGTGGTTATGGTGTTATGTCCAAAAGAATCAAACAAGGGAGAGGCTCTAGCCATGAGCCTCGATATCGCTAAGGCCTTTGACCGGGTCTAGCACCTTGGTCTTCTATCGAAATTGCCCACCTATGGACTGCCCGGGGGTCTTTGCGAATGGGTATCCAGCTATTTGGCTAGTAGAACTATCAGAGCCGTCGCTAATGGCTGCTGTTCGATCTACATGTCCAAAAGTGCTGGGGTTTCGCAGGGCTCAGTTTGTCACCCACTCTATTTTTGCTGAATATCAATGACAAGCTGTCCATTGACTGCATTCATTGCTATGCAGATTGGCTACTGGTGAAACTTATTACACGGGTCGCTACATTGTCCCTCGTCCTGCAACCAAAAAATTGTCGTGAACAACTTGTGTCAAAAATCCAGGATACTTTTGTAAGAGTGTCTGATTGGGGTAGACAAAATCCTTTCCAAAATAACCGTACCTTGGTACCGTTGTATTGGAAAGGATGTTTGGTTCAAGTTTGAGCATTTTTCTTTAAAAAGCCCCATTTTCTGTGGCGCCGCAATTCTAGGGCATTCCTCTTGCCATCTCCAATAGTATTGGGATGCTTGGTGTTGAGAGGTCGGCAGCGCAAGTGCTGCACCTCTGGTGTTGCAAACGTCCATAGGCTATAGGGTGACCACTTTCCATCATTTGTATAAAAATAAATTATTAAAAATGTTATTTTTTTAATTCGTGTTCCGTTGGTTTGGACATGTCCAACGAATGATTTAGGAACTATCTGCCCTTTCTGACTACCCCGTCAGGGAAACAGCGTGAAGATAGTTAGTTAGATAATTAAATTGTTGTGTGATTATGATTTTTGATTGATTTGATTGATGATTACTCCGGTTATTAATAAAAAAATCAGAGACTGTAGTTTGAATGTGATTGTACTTTGAATGTGGTATTACAAGAATGTTGTATTTTGCGAATGTGGTCTTTTAAGAAAATGATATTTTGAGAATATGGTGTTATGAGAATATGATGTTTTACGAATATCGTGTTTTGCGAATGTGGTGTTTTACGAATGTGGTATTTTGAGAATATGATATTCAGCGACTGAGCCGTCTCAATATATAGCAACAATTTTTGTCAGTTCTGCTAAATTTATTTTACCAGCGCGATCACGGTATTCTGACATTTGACGGTCATTCATGACAGACCATGACATGTTTTTGAATATTTATTCTTAATTATGAATAATTTTTCATAGTTATAATTAAACCCCAAAAATAGCAGTCGATATACGGTATCACAGATAAAATAATATAATTATAACGGTATGAAACTTCAACACTATACGGCCATGCTTTGACTCTAAAACTAGGTCAATTATGAATGTTAAATGCTTATTAAAAATCAAATATGATGACGTAGGTTCAAACAGTATAAATTACATTCAAGACCGAAACCACATTTACTAAAATACTACAGATAATATAATTCTCTATTACCTATAAACCAGAAATGCCTAACATGTTGGAAAAAATATTTAAATGAAATCGTTTAAATATTTTTTCCGACATTTCCTATAACTAGTCTTTTATTTTCAGGTACAATGATACCAAAATCGGGAGGTGATTACGCATACATAGGAGAAGCGTTCGGACCTCTACCTTCATTCCTTTACCTGTGGGTGGCGCTATTCATCCTGGTGCCCACGGGAAATGCCATAACAGCTTTGACTTTCGCTCAAAATATACTACAACCGTTGTGGCCAGCCTGCACACCGCCAACAGATGCTGTTAGCCTAATTGCTGCAAGTATTACGTGTAAGTTTAAAGTTATTCATTACTATGTATACATATATATCATAGGTATTTACTACATATACTATATATATATGTAGTAAATACCCTACCTACTATAAATAACGGAACGTCACAGATCTTAGCTGTCCTTTGAGTAGGTAGGTATACAACGACGATGACATTCGTATCTTCTCGGAACTATTCCAGTACAAGATAAGCCAGCATGATTGAGTCCACGATAAGCCAGGAACTATTATGTAGTTATGACAGCCTTCACTGACGTTAGACTGAAAATATTTGTGACCAGAGATCATCTATTATACACCTGCTATGTAAGACAACATTGCTTGTGTCAGACACAGAACGAAATTTTGATATATTTCGGAATCAGAAAATACTGGATTGATTCAGGGATATTAAGCTTTATATTACGATTCTGTACTCTAATGCTATAAGCCTATTCAAGAAGCACGATAGTTACAACCACTACTACTAATGATATCATATACTATGTCCAATTGTCCAATACTGATTTCTTTAACCCTTGAATATGGGCTCTTATTGCTATCTCATTGTTCTTGACTAGAAAGGCATCCTACACATTTCCGTATGATATATTAATAAAGCAATTACAATTTTTTTTTAAAAAGCACTCCCTATGAGATGATATGACAACTAATTACTTACATAACGTTAATAACTTTTTAAATAAGTATTTAAGCAAATTCATATATAGAGGTATATACTTTTTTTTTTTAAATTTTACGTTGAAAGGTACATAGTAACGCGATTTTATACGTCCGACAATGTGCCTTAATGGTTTTGGGTTGTGTTATTATGGGTAGATGATGTGTAAGGATCTTGTGAGTTGTTTTGGGGTTTAAGGAATTTTATATATTATCTGTGCGTGTGCATGGTTGGTATGGAATATTGCATCCTAGGCTATACAGACTTCTAAAAGTAATTTAACAAAGATAAATGTAGATTTATAATATCGTACATATGTATATATATATATATATATAGAGGCATTTACTGGGTTTCAAGTATAGCACCTGAACTACAACTAAACCCGAACTTTCTTGAACAAGTCTGCGGTAGAGGATAAAAACTGTCGGCCGACCTGGGGCTATCCTTCCGAGGGCTTATCCGGGACTCCTGGCCATAGAGAGATGGATGAAGTCCAGCATACACAGCATCCATGAGGATTTCTACAAGAAAAAAAAAGCATATTTAGGTATATGCTTTTTTTTACTATAACTATCGTTATGACTCATAGTAGGGATTTTCCAAGATACTACTATCTAAAGTCGTATAGTCGTATCAACATCACGATGCGTTATGGGCGGACGATATCGACCGCATAGTGTGGTTATTTTTGATTGATCCAGATACCGGACACAAAAACGTAGGTTATTTCTTGATCAAAACTACATTGTTTATCTCTGTAGCATTATTTTTAGGATATTTTCAGGATATACTGTACACTATATCCTTTTTCTTTTCTATTACATAGGTGTTGCGGCAAAAGTAATGTCATCCCTTCTTTCTCTTCTAGATCGGGTATTTACGGTTTTATAAATCTTTTTGTTGCTTTCTCTTTTTTTAATTATACACACATACATACATATTGTCAAGCCTTTATCCCCGAAGGGGTAGGCAGAGGTATACTATACGCCCACATTCCACCGTATGCATATTTGTCCCACATAACAGGTGGTAAACCCATTGCCAGGTTAAAATGGACCAGCGCTGACTGTGGTGACCTGCTGTTGAAATTGTTCAAGCCGCCCATAAGGCGTTCAACCAGGCTTGACGACTGCCATTTTACTGGCAACCGGGACCAACGGCTTAACGTGCCTTCCGAAGCACGGAAACGCTCGCAAATGCAAAATCCTACAAGTCGTCACCCATCCAAGGACCACCTATAGCGAATATTGCTTAATGCTATCGTGATCAGTTACAGAACACTGAGTCAGCGGGGCCACGAGGGCTTCCTTTTTAATTATGGTAATTGCTATTAAAGCAGCTACTCGACGCGCGTCTGCTACCATCTCGTTTTGGGTTTAAACTGCACACGTTTTGGGAATCAAACTGAGACGACTCGCCCCTAGCTGATCCACAACGTGCCTTGAGCCTTTGCCTCAGAGCGAGCAGTCTCAAACTGACGTTGTTTGCTTCAAGTCGAGGCTGCTCGACCCAAGTTTGCCTTTAGTGGATACCCGGCTTAATTAATTCCTAAAATAATATTCCTCAGAGTAATGAGATAAAGATAAAAGTGAATGGAATAAGTAGAAAACGTGGTAACAATACTGGTTAACTGGACCAACGATAAGCTTTTCTGATTATGTGCTTATCTATATGGGAATAGATCGTTTATATAATAATAAGTTTCAACAACTTTTCTGAGAAATCACTCTGAAAACGAATACTATTTTTAATTACTTTGTACTAACATTGTTTTGTTTAATTTGAGAGTTTAAAATTGAGATTTTTATAATATCCTTAGGTAGTATTGTAAAACCCTTTAAACAAATCAATTATAAAAACGCCCTTTTTTGTAAACATGTTTTTCTTGTTTTACTTATTACGATACTTAGGGCCGTATTCCAGAACGTTTATCAATACTCAAGAAACACTTGAGAGTAGTATTTATAAGGCAAAAACAAACCTCAAGCGTCGATTGAGTATTGAGAAACGTTCTGGAATACGGCCCTTAAATTGTGAATTTATATTTATTTGTATATACCACTAGAAAAACTGAACAAACCATCAAACGGCAATGAGTCAATGGGGTTGTAAAACTTACTGTACTGACGTCCATTTTGTTTTCATTTACGGGTTTTACCCAAAGTTCAACAGTTTTTTTTATTCTATAGGCTGAGGTTATAACGGTTGCCAGGCGACGATTTCCATTACATTTCGTCAACTAGTTTGTAATAAAGAGTTATAACTTCCATTTTATTGTACAAGTCAATATTTATACGTGTAATAAACACTTATAGAAATCAACATAGCAATCTTATGAAAATACTTCGGAGAACAATATCTTATTCCATCTCAAATTGCTGACATTCTAATGTAAATAAATCAGCTATGTACTCAACGATGGAAGTGGCAATAACTCTCTCACGGTATGTGCAAAAGAACCTCGTCAAATTTCATACAATGTGCAAAGGGTAATTTATTTTTGCTAACACAGGCGCATTCAAATCACCCCATGCTGCGAACCGGTGTTACTCAATACTTCGGCAGTCTGTTTGTTCTTTTCAAAACTCAAGTTCTTAGAATGAGGGATACTGTACTGGTCATTTTTTAAGAAGCGATATGTTCACTTTTTGTTAGCGACACAAGAATTCCACCAAGTACTCGTACATATGTGTTAATAACTTTATTTAAGAAATCCTTATCGAATAACATTGATTTATAGGCATACCATCAACCATTATCTTTCATCTTTTTTAACAATACAACGTAACAGATATGCTATTCATTCTATGTTTATGTGTTATTTATGCTCTCATACTGCACCTGAATCGCCATTATCCGGTAACCGGGTATCCAGTAGAGGCAAACGTGAATCGGGCAGCCTCGAATTGAAGCATACAACTTCAGTGTTAGACTGCTCGCTATGAGGCAAAGGCTCGAGACACGTTATGGATCAGCTCAGAGCGACTCGCGTCAGCTTGATCCACAACGTGTACAGTAAAGCCAAAACGCGCTGGCACGTCGAGTAGCAGCTGCTTTAATAGCAATTGTCTTATTTTTTTAATAAAGAAGAATCATTAAAAAGTTATACAAAAGAGAAAACATCGATGGTGGATAAAATACTTATATCGCAACAGAAGTAACAGAACTAGACATTGATGCACTTGCTATCGGACATGACATTTGGCGGTGGCGATAGCTTTCAAAATTTTACACGCATGTGCACCGATGAGTTTAAATAAGCTTATATAATTTTAGAAGTCTATTATCAGTTTCGTTGTATATTGCGATTTGAGGCGACACGCCCGTCTCCATCAAATGCAGGGCTCGGACTGAGGCTCCTTTGAGCTCAGCAAAAAAGAAACGAATTTTGTGTGTCGCGGCTTGCCTCAGGTTGAGGCAGCGTCTCCACTTGCATGGCTTCGGAGCGAGACAGCCGATCAACCCGAGGCTGCCTCTAGTGGATACCCAGCTATTAATGTCAATTATGTAGTACCTACTACAAAAAAAAAGAATAGTGTGATAATGGATGCATACATTGTGGCATATCAGAAGATGTAGGTAGTTAGTGACGAAGATAGATAAAGAGATGCTCAGATGTCAGATGGTTCAGACACGTAGAGGATGAATAGAACAAGACTGACACAACAAATTTATAGGATGAGAGTGAACGGGCAAACTGATAGGGGTCGACCTCGGCGCGTGACGATCAAATCGATTTTTTTTTACGCAAATGCCAATCAAAACTATTCTTAACCGGTGAACCTGTATGAAAACACTTATAAAATAGAGAAGCTTAAGTTGTGGTAGTATGCCAAGATGGTAGCAAGTGGAGACATGCGTGATGTTATGTATGTATACAGTATTCACGGCAATATTTTACTGCTTTAGAAACAGGTTACTTAATTATATTTTATTTAAGTTGATGTTTTTTTATTATTCTGCTATTCGGGGTAGCGACAAACCAACAAATCAGTGATCATAAATATCAACACATTCCTTCTTGAGTTATTATATGTGGTAACAAACACAACTTTGTTTTATTTAATATAGAAACTGTGGGATATCACGTGTTACTAGAGCCCTTTAATAGATCGGAAGCGCGCATACAAGATGTATCTCAGTCCACAACGGATATGGTGATATATTGTACCTGACGCCTCAGTCTGTCACTTGAATAGGGCATCTGTGTACGTCTTTATTCCCGTTAGGTATTTATATAGGTACACTGCGGCGTGGCCGCGTGTGCTGATTGCTTCTGACAGGATAATGAGGGCTTTCCTCCCGCATCGCATTGACACTTACTCTTGTACGGAATTATCGAGCTCAATGTGCACAATATAATGGCACTTAAAAATAATAAAATTTGTTTAGCAATTTATAAAATGAAGACTACTTCTGTGATTTGTACAAAAAGGAACAAACCCTAAAACGAGTTTTTCGACATCTCGCCCGCAAGAAACATGACGGCACATTTTTTTGTTAATACTTTTTCGCGTCGAAACTCGCACGACACTTAGGCCAATTGCACTAAACACAATTGAAGTCAATCATAACTATGAAACTAGAAAATTCGCTACTTAAATCCCACAAAATTTAAGTGTACTGTCGACTATGAAAATGTTTTAAAATTAGTTTAATTTGATGAAATTATTTTAATTTTTTTTTAACTATCCGTTGTCTGTGGAACGATTTTAATTGAAATGTTAAACCTTAGGTAATCGAAATGATCGAATTGCCACTGTCAGACGCTGATGATAAGATCCAGGGAAATTCTTAAATTATATAGGGATTTTGTGTCATGATGTTTCTTAAAAAATTGTGGGGCGTAAGTTTAGCTGGCCGAATACGTAACGAAGTGATATGCAATAGGGCCGCCTTAATCGAAAATATCAGCATAAAACTGGAAAAGGTCCGTTGGTTTGGACACGTCCATCAAATGTGTGAGGTACGATGGTTAAATCGTCCTAGGGTACGATTAAGATATAATATTTTTATTAATTATTTATTAATACATTAACATCATCTTTTTACATCTGTTGTAAGCATAATTAATGTGATTTAGATTTAATTATTGAAATGAATGCGATTTATTTGTACTTTAGGAAAAATAATATTCCTGTAATAAAGAGACTTTTCAATGATATCCGTGATTTTGTTTCATTTCAGGTTTCCTCACAGTCATCAACTGCTACAATGTCAAATGGGTGACACGAGTTCAAGATTCCTTTACAGCTGGAAAAGTTCTTGCTCTGCTATTGATATTTTTTGCCAGTATATGGTACTTATTTTCTGGTCACACTGAGAATTTGGAAAATATAATGGAAGGGACCATTCACGATCCTGGTGATATCGCGATAGCCTTCTACACTGGACTCTTTTCTTATTCTGGATGGAACTACCTAAATTTCGTGACTGAAGAATTGAAGGATCCCTACAAGTAAGTATTGCAATATTTTTTAAAGTACTTAGCTTTGGTTTAATTATGATAGAGCTGTTGTTGTTTTCTGATTATTGTATGAATTAATTAAGATGTTTGCGCCGTTTTTACTTTTCCTTGTGTGTGATATTAATAAAAAAACTAGTTTTCGTAGTAATAAAACTTGGTACCTACTGGCTCCGAATGCATCAGTAATTTTAGATGACTGATATAACTTTATTATGTTGTATTTCTTATGTAAAATCTTTTACATACTTACTTATTACTTTATCAAAATTAAATAAGGTTACATGTTAAAACCAACCCTTAACACGGCGGTTTATGAAAAATAAAACATTATATTCAACTGCCTCGGTTGCGCAGTGGTAGTGTATGGGACTGCCGCGCTGAGGTCACGGGATCGATTCCAAGGTCAGAAAAAAAAATTGTGTGATTCACAAATGTTTGTTTCGGAGTTTGGCTGTTTCCTATGTATAATATCCCATAACATAAGCTTATATTAGCGTACTATGGGATGGACACGGCGGGCGCTGTGTAAAAAAAATGTCCCACCATATTCATTTATTTATATCACCAAACTTCATGAAAATCGATGGAAAATGGTAACCTTTAGATAATAAATAATTTTTAGAGAGTAAATTAGGTCTACAACAAACAACCACAGCATTATTATGCGTCATAGAATTTCTCCGCATCATTGTCCTCCTCCTCGTGTGGTAGCGTCCCTAGAAGACTGGCAGCATTGCCACTTTTTATGGCAATAAACCTGTGTCCTTTTAAAGGAAACCAACATTCTGGTAACGAGTAGTATACTAGTGTTTATTAAGCCCTTTGTATCCTGACGAGGTCCACAATGAAATATACGTTTATGATTTGTTTTCTCAGCTTCAAGGGACGATAGACCTAAAATACTAAAATTATACAATCATATAGGTTGTAATTTATTTATCTCCAAAAAGTCTGCGAGCGCTTGGACCCATAACCCTAATGTCTCGACCCCATACGACTAAAGTGTAAGAGTAAAAAAATTAGGGTATTAAAATGATAATGTGACACAAAATCACCTAGTAATCACCCACTAGAACTAAAGTGAAATGGGCAACGTTGGAGTCCAACTTAAATATACTACAGAGTGAACCTTCATGGTTGATATTCGCTGCAAATAACCTTTTATTGATATTATGATGTAATTTTTGCCAATTAATTGCCACAAATGGATCCAGTTAACTATAAACATTCCCATCAAATCTATTACCCGTTACGTTCAATAATAATTATTATTATGTTGATGTATAATATAAATCTTCCTAGTATAAACAAATTAAAACCCATGATACAAGTTTTGGGACGCATTTAGGAATACTTAGTTTAACATCTGTTTTCAAATTAGTTTATTAATTATACTGTTTATTAATAAAATTTGAGCGTCGCTTGGGTGTAATATTTCATTGCCGTATCTTGTATGTTTTCAATCGAAAAATAACACAATCGAGAACTGACTACAAATAATGTTGATATAATTTAATATTTGATTGCTGTGTTCCTTCTATTTGTAATTTAAAAATGACACATTCGAACTGACTATATAAATATTTTTTGTACAATTAGGCAGGTAGGTACACCTTGATAAACTAGTATTGATACTTAGTTAAAATAACTGTGACCCTCACCCCACTTAGGCAGATAGGTCATTCATCGCTAAACAACATTGAGTAGTTAAGTACATAAGCGAATTATGATAAACGTAGATGCTCAATGCTTTTATTACTGTTATAGTGATCAAGTGAGCATAAACTACAAAATTTTAAAGCACACTTCAAGGTTGCCTGTAAGAGGTGTTCCTTCCCTGTGTGCTAAGGCCACCAATTGTATCACCGATAAGTCTGTTGTTATTCATGCCTGTAATCATATATTTCTGGCGTACAACAAACAGCAAAATCAATCAAATAAATCAACAAATCACATTATTTCATAGAAACTGTCGTTTGACAGTATCATAGTGTGATCTAAAAAAAAATCAATCTTCTCGCTGATTCCCTGACGGGGTAGTCAGAGAGGACAGATTGCCAGGCTTCGCGATCTATGCATACTTCTTTCGGATACCCAGACGTGCGTGTATGAAGCGATTAATGAATCTTGAAGAAGCGAAAGAAGTATGCATAGTGTAATCAATATGGTTTATTTATAATCCAATCCTTACTGCTTTGTGGAAACTAATAAGACTATAAATATGGTACCGCAGCAATTGTGAAGGACTCTTGGCGTACTTCTACAGGCCAAGTGTAATGCTAAACCAATAAATAAAGACTGCGTCGGTGGCGCAGTGGTAGTGCTTGCGACTGTCGCGACTTAGGGCCTAGATTTGACCCACGGGTGGGAAAAATATTTGTGTGATCTACAAATGTTTGTTTCGGAGTTTGGGTGTTTCGTTTTCGTAGTAATAAAACTTGGTACCTACTGGCTCCGAATGCATCAGTAATTTTAGATGACTGATATAACTTTATTATGTTGTATTTCTTATGTAAAATCTTTTACATACTTACTTATTACTTTATCAAAATTAAATAAGGTTACATGTTAAAACCAACCCTTAACACGGCGGTTTATGAAAAATAAAACATTATATTCAACTGCCTCGGTTGCGCAGTGGTAGTGTATGGGACTGCCGCGCTGAGGTCACGGGATCGATTCCAAGGTCAGAAAAAAAAATTGTGTGATTCACAAATGTTTGTTTCGGAGTTTGGCTGTTTCCTATGTATAATATCCCATAACATAAGCTTATATTAGCGTACTATGGGATGGACACGGCGGGCGCTGTGTAAAAAAAATGTCCCACCATATTCATTTATTTATATCACCAAACTTCATGAAAATCGATGGAAAATGGTAACCTTTAGATAATAAATAATTTTTAGAGAGTAAATTAGGTCTACAACAAACAACCACAGCATTATTATGCGTCATAGAATTTCTCCGCATCATTGTCCTCCTCCTCGTGTGGTAGCGTCCCTAGAAGACTGGCAGCATTGCCACTTTTTATGGCAATAAACCTGTGTCCTTTTAAAGGAAACCAACATTCTGGTAACGAGTAGTATACTAGTGTTTATTAAGCCCTTTGTATCCTGACGAGGTCCACAATGAAATATACGTTTATGATTTGTTTTCTCAGCTTCAAGGGACGATAGACCTAAAATACTAAAATTATACAATCATATAGGTTGTAATTTATTTATCTCCAAAAAGTCTGCGAGCGCTTGGACCCATAACCCTAATGTCTCGACCCCATACGACTAAAGTGTAAGAGTAAAAAAATTAGGGTATTAAAATGATAATGTGACACAAAATCACCTAGTAATCACCCACTAGAACTAAAGTGAAATGGGCAACGTTGGAGTCCAACTTAAATATACTACAGAGTGAACCTTCATGGTTGATATTCGCTGCAAATAACCTTTTATTGATATTATGATGTAATTTTTGCCAATTAATTGCCACAAATGGATCCAGTTAACTATAAACATTCCCATCAAATCTATTACCCGTTACGTTCAATAATAATTATTATTATGTTGATGTATAATATAAATCTTCCTAGTATAAACAAATTAAAACCCATGATACAAGTTTTGGGACGCATTTAGGAATACTTAGTTTAACATCTGTTTTCAAATTAGTTTATTAATTATACTGTTTATTAATAAAATTTGAGCGTCGCTTGGGTGTAATATTTCATTGCCGTATCTTGTATGTTTTCAATCGAAAAATAACACAATCGAGAACTGACTACAAATAATGTTGATATAATTTAATATTTGATTGCTGTGTTCCTTCTATTTGTAATTTAAAAATGACACATTCGAACTGACTATATAAATATTTTTTGTACAATTAGGCAGGTAGGTACACCTTGATAAACTAGTATTGATACTTAGTTAAAATAACTGTGACCCTCACCCCACTTAGGCAGATAGGTCATTCATCGCTAAACAACATTGAGTAGTTAAGTACATAAGCGAATTATGATAAACGTAGATGCTCAATGCTTTTATTACTGTTATAGTGATCAAGTGAGCATAAACTACAAAATTTTAAAGCACACTTCAAGGTTGCCTGTAAGAGGTGTTCCTTCCCTGTGTGCTAAGGCCACCAATTGTATCACCGATAAGTCTGTTGTTATTCATGCCTGTAATCATATATTTCTGGCGTACAACAAACAGCAAAATCAATCAAATAAATCAACAAATCACATTATTTCATAGAAACTGTCGTTTGACAGTATCATAGTGTGATCTAAAAAAAAATCAATCTTCTCGCTGATTCCCTGACGGGGTAGTCAGAGAGGACAGATTGCCAGGCTTCGCGATCTATGCATACTTCTTTCGGATACCCAGACGTGCGTGTATGAAGCGATTAATGAATCTTGAAGAAGCGAAAGAAGTATGCATAGTGTAATCAATATGGTTTATTTATAATCCAATCCTTACTGCTTTGTGGAAACTAATAAGACTATAAATATGGTACCGCAGCAATTGTGAAGGACTCTTGGCGTACTTCTACAGGCCAAGTGTAATGCTAAACCAATAAATAAAGACTGCGTCGGTGGCGCAGTGGTAGTGCTTGCGACTGTCGCGACTTAGGGCCTAGATTTGACCCACGGGTGGGAAAAATATTTGTGTGATCTACAAATGTTTGTTTCGGAGTTTGGGTGTTTCCTATGTACAATATGTATGTATTTAGAAATATAAAAGTATGTATATCAGTTGTCTAGATCCCATAACACAAGCTTATATTAGCCCACTTTGGGATAGACGGAGCTGTGTAAAAAAAATGTTCTGCAAAATATTCTTTTTTGACTTTATCCGTAGAAAAGGCGACATAATAGTATAAAGGCATTACAGAACTTTTCTCAAAACGTAAGAAACGCTTAGAAACTATTTTGAACAGCAATTAGTCTATATCCTAAATACAAAGTGGATTTTTTTTTCACTTTCGAGCTGGAATTGAACCAGCGTCTTCTGGCTGAACTCTGGTTATGCCCACGAGACCCAAGTTCGAGTCCTGCTGTTCATAGGTTTTCGTAATTTCGTAGTGTTTGCATAGCAAACTATAGCTAGTTTTGCCATTCAGATAGGTTAATATTACAATAACAAACACTGTAAAAACCCATTTAGGATTTTTTATTTGATATGTACACAATTTTGTTAACTAATATTTTTTCCCTAATCTGATGATATCAGGTATCAAAACGTTCAAAATACTAAATATTTGACTGAGTTCGAGGCGTAAGCGATGCGACAGTCTCGACTTCAGTCTTCAGAATATTTGTGTGATCCATCAATGTTTGTTTCGGGGTTTTGGGTGTGTATTATTAAATATAATATAAAAAATCCCATACCACAAGCTAATATTAGCTTACTTCGGGCCAGATGGCGCCGCCGCGTTCCACAATATTGTATAATTATACCTTTACCTTTCTGATATTATAATTATTTCAAATTATATTTGTTTAATTTCAGAAACTTACCTCGCGCTATCTGCATATCAATGCCGGTGGTGACAATCGTATACGCTCTAACTAACGTCGCTTACTTTGCTGTGCTGACCAATACCGAGATCGAGGCATCAGAGGCGGTTGCTGTCACCTTCAGTGAAAAGATCCTCGGCGTATTGTCCTGGATAATGCCTGTTTTCGTCGCCTTATGCACATTTGGTTCTCTAAATGGAGCCATTTACGCTTCGTCTCGACTGTTCTTCGTCGGCGCTAGGAATGGACACTTGCCCCAAGCAATATCGTTGATTGATATCAAAAGGCTGACTCCCGTGCCTTCGTTAATATTTTTGGTACGTATACATCTCTTTACTTGTGTTAGTTTATTCAATTTTTGCTTAAAATGTTATATTGCAAGTAAAAGTAAACTACATCGGTGATCAACGATAATAGAGCTTTGGATAACATTTTATTGTAATCAAATTTCATCTAAATTCTAATTGCTATAGCAATTTATTATTATTTTATAATTCTAATTGCTATAGCAATTAGAGTTATATAATAATAATAAATTGAGATAGATTTTTTATAGTATGTATTCAAGCGTCTGATTCTTAATCAATACTTAGAATGATTGGCTATAAGTCAAATATTTTGTCCATTGCTTCCATCCATGGCTTTTGCATTAATTTATAAAGTATATTGAGTAAAGGAAACCCCGATAGATATGTTTCCACTGCTTCAACAGCCATTACATTGGTAATTAAAAAAAGTAACAATTAATTGGGCACGCTATCCAAGCATGCTAACCCAACTACGACCGTACATTTTCCTCCATCTGCAATCTATGCAACAACGAGAGTTGGGTTTTATAGATTGTACTCAATAACTTACTACTGACAAGCCTCTTTTATCGGTTTTCATATTGGATATTGCTTAGTCAGTTGACAAACGCTCCCAATAAAGTAGGAAAGTAGACTTAAGTTACGAATTCTGCAGGTAGAGCTGATGAAGGTTGATAAAAATGTGACCTACTCACGGACTACACTAGCGGCGCGCTATGATGGCCGTTCATTTCACATTTTAGTCTCAGGAAAATAATATATTTCAGATTGATATTAATAAAAAATACCCTAAATACAGTATGCTTAAAAAAATTTTTTTAGTGTTACTACGTAAGTTATTTTATTTCATAAAAATCCAAATTTTTTGCATTATTGTAATATGTCAAACAGCCATCAAAGCGTGCCGCTAGTATAGTAGGTATAATTAGCATCAATGTATACTACTATTATGGAATAATAATATAATGGAATACTTTTATATTCGTCGTCGAAATACGTTGAATCGTCATTTAAAATTGGGAGGAAAATGGTGAGGAAATAGTGTAATTTTTCATTTAAATAAGTTGACATTTGTTATTAAATATGGCTATCGAACTGTACCGTCAAAAGTTCGGTAACGTTTTAAAATTACAACATATTGTCAGAATTGTTTTATTTCTTAACTGCCAACGCAAAAGAAGCGGTTTAGCCGTTTACTGGTTACTTTTTCGGGTTGTGTGGGGGGTTATTAAATTTATATATATGAACTAGCAGACGCCCAGCGTTGTCACCCAAGTAGTGCGGTAGTGTCCATTCCTGTGGCAGTACGAGAATAAAATGTAGCCTAAGTTACTTGTATATGTATTAACCAAAGTCCCCTTAAAATCGGTAACGCCGTTTCAGAGATTGGCCTTAACGCCCTTAACAAACAGATCGACAGATTTAACTAACTAACTATAGATTAGCATACTCGTAACTACAGAAATAGAACTAACTACAGATCGCCAGCCTGCGCGATCCATGCATACCTCTTTCGCTTTTTCAAGATTCATCAATCGCTTCATACACGCACGTCTGGGTATCCGAGTACTTTTGACCTTTCCGTTTTTGAGCAATCTGCTCACGTGGTCTTCATATGTAAGTCTCGGCGTACCCTAACTTCTTCTACTACTTTCGCACAATATATTTTCTTTTTCAATCGTTCCTCACTCATTCGTTGGATGTGTCCAAACCAACGCAGCACGCCCTTTTCCAGCTTAATGCTGACACTTTCATTCAAAACTGCCATATTGCGCATCACTTCGTTACGTATTTAGTCGGCCAAAGTAACGCCGCACAATTTTCGAAGTGATCGCATCTCCACAGCATTCAATTTACTTTCATGCATCTGCTGACATACCCAGGTTTCGCTACCGTAAAGCAAATTTGGCACTAGCACTGCGTTATAAATCGCCAGTTGTGCTTCTTATACGATTCTTTGTCGCTTTACTAATTGGGACAAAGCACCGTTAATTCTGTTTCCGGCAGCTACTCACCGTTCTACATCCGAATCACATCTTCCATCCGCGCTAAACATACTCCCTAAATACACAATTTCATTCACTTGCTCTAGACGTTCCTGGTTTACCCTAATCTCGCATTTAGTTCTTACGTCATCTCTTTCAAATACTAGAACCTTAGTTTTACTTGCATTCAAGCGAAAACCCTTACTTTCACACTCCTCTTTCATATTAGTGACTAATGCCTGAAGTTCGGCTTCTGATGAGGCCATGAGCACCGCATCATCGGCGTACAGCAGACAGTTTACTGTAAGTCACCCAAATTCATACCCGTATCACAATCTTTCAACTTCTGCAGGCAACTGTACAGATACACTATGAACAGCCAGGCGGACATGACACAACCCTGTTTTACGCCTGTACAGACATCAAAAAGAGGTGACGCATCCCCTCCCACTAGCACGCTAGCCTTACAGTCCGTATAAAGAGACTGTATTGGCCGCAGTAGCGAGCCGTCCACACCTTATCCGTGCTGCAAATCCCACAGAGTTTCTCTTACAACGTTATCAAATGCTTTGTCCAGATCCACAAAAGCGCAGAAAACCTTCTGGCTAATAGCCAGAAACTTCTCCGCGATCATGCAGAGAGAAAACACTTGTAATGGGGTGTAAGGGACCCCACCAAGATCTTCGGGGCCCAAGTCAACCTCCCGTGCTAGTGCGTGCACCTGCTGACTAACGGACGAGGCTCTGGCGCTGGCTTTCCCCTCTGGGGTTGGGAGGTCTGAGGGCGTCGCTCCCATAAAAGCCACCCGCCGAAACAAAAAAAATAATGAACAGTCAGAAAAGGAATGCTGCTAGGGATAGGGCGCCGCCGCAAAACGGCGCGCAGGAGCCCCGCCCGACTCCTGTGGCAAGTGGGCTAGGGCTGCCGTGTGTCGGGCCAGCACGGCTAAAGAAGTTAGCCCCAACTTGAATCCGCTTCGCATCTTGGAACATTGGCACGCTGACTGGGCGTGCGGTAGAGTTGGCCGAAGTACTCTCCAGGCGGAGGGTGGACGTGGCGTTCCTGCAGGAGACTCGGTGGAAGGGCAACAGAGCCCGGCCCTTGCAGAACGGCTACAAGCTGTATTACACGGGTGCGCCTGGTGGGGAGAACGGGGTGGCCGTTGTGCTCTCCGAGGGGCTGCAGAGTGGCATCTTGGAGGTGAAACGCTGTAGCGACCGGCTTATGATCGTGAGCGTGCTTATCGATGGGATTATTACCCACCTGATAAGTGCCTACGCGCCACAGACCGGTTGTAGCGACGCCGATAAGATGTCGTTTTGGGGTCAACTCGAGGGAGTGCTTCGGAGCATTCCGTTGTCACAGGGAATCGTTTTGGGCGGCGACCTAAACGGTCATGTGGGTGAGAGGTGTGAGGAGTTTGAGCGTGTTCATGGTGGTTTTGGATACGGCACCCGCAACGCTGAAGGAGAAACTATCCTCAGAACGTGTGCGGCTGCCGATCTGGCCATTGTGAACACGTATTTCAAAAAGAAATCCAAACATCTCATCACCTACAAGAGCGGGAGGCATACAACTCAGATCGATTTCCTACTCACTAGGCGACACAGCATCGGCAAGGTGGCCAACTGCAAGGTCATACCCGGTGAGAGTCTTACTGCACAACACCGTCTCCTTGTCATGGACCTCTGCGTGAAGCCCAAAGGCAAACGCATCGAGCGGTGCCAGCGCCGCATCAGATGGTGGCTGCTTGATGAAACTAGGTCCCAGGTGTTCGTCTCAGCTGTCGGTGACAAGTGCACCGACACTGAAGGCGAACCAGTTCAAGATTACTGGGACAAAGTTCAGGCGGCCATCCTTGGAGCGGCGAAGGTGGTGCTCGGTGTGTCTAAGGGTGGACGCAAATGTGACAAGGAAGCTTGGTGGTGGAACGACGCAGTCCAGAGGGAGACTAGGGAGAAGAATGCCCTCTTTAAAAAGTGGCAAGCGACCGGATCTCATGAAGATCGCGACGCGTACAGGGCTGCCAAGCGCGCCACAAAGAGAGCTGTAGCCAGAGCCAGGCGTGACCACTTATAACCTCTGTATGATAAGCTGGAATCGTCTGAGGGGCAGAAGCTCATCTATAAGCCGGCGCGCTCCAGGGTCAAAGCGGCACAGGATATATCTAAGTGTCGCTGTGTAAAAGACCCTGAGGGCAACCTGTTAAGCGAAGACCTCGCGGTAAAGGAGAGATGGCGCTCGTACTTCCACGAGCTGCTTAATAAACAGCACAAAGAGGTGCAGCCTCCGGACCTCCCTCCGAATCAGGGACTAGTGCCACCGGTAACGCCTGGAGAAGTCCCGACTGCGCTTCGCCGCATGAAGAATCGGAAAGCTGTCGGACCCGATGGAGTCCCCATCGAAGCCTGGAAGGTGATGGGTCCTCGCGGTGTGGGCATCTTAGTAAACCTTTTTAACCGCATACTCCTCAGCGGGCAGATCCCAAACCAATGCAGACTGAGTATTATTACTCCAGTCTTCAAAGGTAAGGGGTCAGTGCAGGAGTGTATTAAGGTGATGTCCCACACCATGAAGATCTTCGAGAGGATTATAGACTCTCGGATCCGGCAGGAGTGTACTCTCTCGGAGTATCAATATGGGTTTCGCCCTGGTTATGGGACCACGGACCCTGTTTTTGCCCTGAGGGTTGTCGCAGAGAAATACAGGTCGAAGAACACGCCTCTGCACTGTTTGTTTCTAGACATGCAGAAGGCCTTCGACGTGTTCCTCGTGCGATGATCAGGATGGCACTGCGGTCCAAAGGGGTTCCAGAGGTCTATATTGACACTATCCGGGACATGTACTGTGACTCCGATTCAATGGTTCGGACTGCTGTTGGCGACACGAAACCCTTCCCCATCACCGTCGGGTTACACCAGGGTTCGGTCCTTAGTCCGCTTCTGTTCAGTGTAATATTAGACGAATTGTCGGACATCATCAGAAACCCACATGAGCAGCCTCCATGGTTGCTCATGTATGCTGACGATATTGCGCTGGCAGACGCGGACAGGGGCAGATTGGTGCGACGTGTAAAGGCGTGGAAGGAGACGCTTGAGAACGGCGGTCTGAAACTAAATGTGGCGAAGACCGAGTACTTGGCACTAAACTCGACAGATCCCACATCCGTCCGCATTGGCGGTGATTTGGTCGAGCGCACGGACCAGGTTAAATACCTGGGATCTGTTTTTCAAACGTCCAGTGACATCGATTGCGATGTCAAGTCACGCATTGCTGCCGCGTGGGCCAAATGGCGGGAGATGACCGGTGTCATTTGTGACCCTAAAATGCCGATCCGGTTGAAGGGGCAGGTCTACAAAACCATTATTAGACCTGTCCTTTTACATGGCAATGAGACGTGGCCGATATTGGAGCGACACAAGCAGGAGCTGCGTGTCACGGAAATGAAGATGCTGCGGTGGATGTGTGGGGTCACGCGGATGGACCGCGTGAGAAACTCTCGCATCCGCGGCAGCCTTCACGTCCATGACATTGCAGACAAGTTGCAAGAGTGTCGCCTTCGTTGGTATGGTCACGTCTTGCGGCAACCGCTGGGCTACGTAGGTAACAAATGTCTGGCCATGTCAGCCCCGCCGGGTCCCGGTAAGAGGGGAAGACCCAAGAAGTGCTGGCTTGACGTCGTAAGGGATGACATGCGTGCCAATGGTCTCACTACAGGGGATGCCGAAGACCGTGCGAAGTGGAGGAGAAAATGTAGGAAAGCGGACCCCGGGCGTCGCAAGACGCAACTGGGACAGACGCTCGGATGATGATGATGATGCAGAGAGAAAACACTTGATCCATGCAACCTCTTCCACGTCGGAATCCGTATTGAGCCTCCCATAAATACCTTTCAGACTTTTCTTGCAGTCTTGCCGTTATAACCTTTGCATACACCTTACTAGCTAAGCTGACTAAGCTGGTCGCCCTATAGCTGGAGCATTAGGCGCGAGCCTTTCCCTTTGTATATTTACATAAGTAGTTGTAGTACCTATTGGTACTACAACTACTATTCGCCAGTCATCTGGGACCTCACCCGTCCGCCAGCACAAGTTGCATAACAGATATAGTGTGTCCCAGACGCGCGACCCACCGTACTTTATCATCTCAGCAGTAACTTTGTCTTTTCACGCAGCCTTACCACATTTCATACTTCTTATCGCTTGTTTAATTTCTTTCATACTTCAATGACATCAATGACATCGGGATCCGGATCATTAAAGTGAGTTCCAATTCCCGATGTGGCATCTCTGTCTTTACTTGCATACATCTTTCCATAATATTCACTCCATCTCTGCAGGACGTTTGGTCTGTTAGAAAGTCATTGTTAACACTAAACACTTTATTCATACTGCAGATTGCCAAACAACTCCGGGTCTTGCCTACCTCTTTCCAGAAGAGCTTGGCATTATCCCGGAAATTGGACGACAACCTTTCATCCGCTTTCACTCTGCATCTTTCACGAGCTTCTTCTATCAGTGCCTTCGTGTTAACTTTCTGCAGCTTGTATCTCTCGTTCATATTAAAATCATTCCGCGGGGCTAAGTAGTCTAACCATGCTTTTTTCTTCATACGAACTGCTTCTTTTACTTCCTCATTCCACCATGCATCACTCTTATTACTACTGCCTCTTTTCGTTTCTCCACACACTTTCACAGCGGCATTTACCATACTATTCCTAAGGTTCTGCCATAGACTTTCCACATTCTCACTCAGACAGATAGATTTTATGTAAGTTCTGCATATAGGTACTTTCATCGATGTGTGTTCCATGGACTCACCCGAGTCTTTCAGCTATAGGCTTATGGAAGGGCACCGTGACTGTGGTATTAGTCGGTAGGAGCCACATGGTATAAATCTTGAATAAAAACACTTGTAATGTTCCAATTATTTATCATTAAACCTGACCGGTTTCGCCTTACGGCATTTTCAAAGGTGCATATTTTATTTATCTCGGATGTCTATTTTTTTATTTATCTATCACGCCTTATCCCCGAAGGGGTTGCAGAGGCATATATATTATATGCCCACTTTTCACCATGTGTATTCTTTTCCCACGTAATAGGTGGTGAGCCCATTGCTGTGTTGAAATAGGCAGACGCAGGTTGTTGCTACCTGCTGTTGAAATTTTTAAGCCGCCCATAATGCCTTCAACTTGGCTTAACGACTGCCATTTTATTGGCAACCGGGACCAACGGATGTCATTGAGTAAATTATGTGCGGTCAGGTTTAATGAGTAAGTAAGTGGAACAGCACAAGTGTTTTTATTCAAGATGAGTAGCATGTTTTCCCAAGTGCCATCAATCAACAGAATTAACAGTCACATGGTATATAATGCACATGAAAATATAAACGGTACTTACTTCAATAAAAATAAATCTTCGTTACTACTATTAATTGTTCTGTGGTATGTGACCGGCATAACATTCATGAGACACTTGAAAAAAAGAATCATCATCAATATGTTCAGCTTCAGACGGTACCTACCAGGTATTTACCAAAATGATTTTACTGAAATCTTGAAACTTCAATAAAATGAGATGAATCACCACACATATGCCATGATAGAATCAATTTAGTATAATTATTGGATATTTTCTTACTACTGAAATTTCATCAGATCATTACGAATAATGCAATGGTTTTAATAACAAAAGTACACTTTATTAATGCAAGTCAATGGACAAAATATTTGTCGTAAAGCTAAAGCAGTCAGTGTCGATTAGGAGTCGCTTTGATCATATTATACAAATAAATATTATCATTGCAAAAAAGACCCAGAAGTGCTGGGCTTGACGTCGTAAGGGATGATATAAGTGCCAAGGGTCTGACTACAGATGCCGATGACCGTGAGAAGTGGAGGAAAAGGAGTAAGTAGGAAATCGGACCCCGGATATCGCGAGACGCAACTGGGACAGACGCTCGGATAATGATTTAAAACATTATTGTCTTAATCAGGTTTATCCAAAACTCTGATATATAATCCATATTTTACGTTGATTTGCTACTTGTGATAGTTGTTATTTAAATTATTATTGAGAGCGATTTCTATCTAACTCCTCAACGTCATCACGCCGCCCTGACTGCCTTATCATTGTCCATATATCAGCAAGTAGGCCACCTACAAGTAATTTGGCTTTGACCCTTATATCCTGATGATGACGATCGTTTACACTAAGAATACTTCACAAAATTGAGATTTTTTTTTCAATTTATTGTGATATCGACCATTCGTTCTCAGAATAGATTGTCCTTCACCACACGTGACGGAGAAGAAAAAAAATCTTCTGTTCCACACTGGTGTGACAAAAGGGAGTAACTAAAGTTGCGATATTTGTCATTCATCCTCAGTAATTTTTCTATGCTATGAAATTTGTAAAGTGCTGACGAGATGATCTATTATTAGTCAGTCGCTACTGCGCTCCAAGGATATAACGAAATTAGATTTTTTTACAACCACGTTTCATTATTCATAATAAACATGTGTTACTCACCGTATCACTTTACTTTTATTTTTAATTGCGCACTAATTTCTTTTCAATGATATTGTAAACTCTTTAGGAATATAATCTCCGAAGTTTTATAACCATAAACGATAGACATGTAGGGATAGATACACGGACGACTGTCTTTCTAAATTTACATTATTTTTTATTATTATTAACTTAATAATAAGTCAATAATTATTGGGACCTATACATATACCTGTACACAACCGCGCCGTATATTTCATTTCGAACCTGAAACATAATAATATATTATTTTATATTTTCTAGCTTTTTCATCAAATGCTCAATGTTTTTTTAGTATGCAACGAATAAAAACGTGTCCCTCCGTCTTTTTCGCGTTGTATCCTACTTAATAATAAACGCGAAAGTTTGTAAGAATGTTTGTTTATCTTTCACGCAAAAACTACGGAATGGATTTAGATAAAACTTTCCAATAATATAAGTTATACCTCAGAATGACATTTTTTATTCTGGGAATAAGTTCCTGTGGGATACGGAAACAGAAAATTTCTCCACACGTACGGAGCTGAGAGCGTCAACTAGTCTATCATAACATCCGTTGATAAACATAGATCAATATTTCTAAACGATACTATAAATGCACCCCGATAATAATCTCCACATGAGATTCCATTATGTGAATGATATATAATGTATATCGATATACATTATACGAATATACGAGTATCAACCGATGCAATTCTCATCCGTATCTTGAAAATTTCGAACGTGTATTAACTTTTATATTTATCTGTTACAGTGTGTGGCGACTCTAGTGATGCTATCATGGCCCAATCTTGAGTCTCTGATAGTGTATGTGACAGCTGTGGAAGCTATCTTCACATTGACATCAGTAGCAGGTCTGCTGTATCTGCGATATACTCGACCAGAACTTCAGCGACCAATTCGAGTAAACCTTATCCTTCCTATCGCATTCCTTGTAATAGTCACGGTCCTTGTCATCTGCTCAAGTATAGCCCACCCCAAAGAAATCCTAATAGGCCTCGCTGTAATAGCTCTTGGAGTACCAGTGTATTATACTTTTGTATGGAAACACAAACCAAAATGGTTGCAAAACACGTGTAATTTCTTTAATATTACCTGTTCTAAGTTGTTTATGTCTTTGCCTGAAGATTCAAAAGAATTATGATCTTTGAAATTGTTATAAGTGCTCTAATATATTTTTAGTCATTAAGTCTATTTAAAAATTACCGGGATGCATTTCGCTTTTGCATAATACTGAATGATCTGTTAAGTAAGATATTAATATGATTCCTATGCAATAGGTTGAGAGTCTGTTGCAAATAGATTTAAGGTCAAATAGTCCGGTCAAATTAGATCATAAAAAAAGTAAAGTAAAGCTACCTAAATTCCCACCATGCTGAGAATTAGTCCTGACTGCGCTTCGCCGCATGAAGAATCGGAAAGCTGTCGGACCCGATGGAGTCCCCATCGAAGCCTGGAAGGCGATGGGTCCTCGCGGTGTGGGCATCTTAGTAAACCTTTTTAACCGCATACTCCTCAGCGGGCAGATCCCAAACCAATGGAGACTGAGTATTATTACTCCAGTCTTCAAAGGTAAGGGGTCAGTGCAGGAGTGCGGGAGCTACCGCGGTATTAAGGTGATGTCCCACACCATGAAGATCTTCGAGAGGATTATAGACTCTCGGATCCGGCAGGAGTGTACTCTCTCGGAGTGTCAATATGGGTTTCGCCCTGGTTGTGGGACCACGGACCCTGTTTTTGCCCTGAGGGTTGTCGCAGAGAAATACAGGTCGAAGAACACGCCTCTGCACTGTTTGTTTCTAGACATGCAGAAGGCCTTCGACTGTGTTCCTCGTGCGATGATCTGGTGGGCACTGCGGTCCAAAGGGGTTCCAGAGGTCTATATTGACACTATCCGGGACATGTACTGTGACTCGGATTCAATGGTTCGGACTGCTGTTGGCGACACGAAACCCTTCCCCAACACCGTCGGGGTACACCAGGGTTCGGTCCTTAGTCCACTTCTGTTCAGTGTAAAATTAGACGAATTGTCGGACAGCATCAGAAACCCACATGAGCAGCCTCCATGGTTGCTCATGTATGCTGACGATATTGCGCTGGCAGACGCGGACAGGGGCAGATTGGTGCGACGTGTAAAGGCGTGGAAGGAGACGCTTGAGAACGGCGGTCTGAAACTAAATGTGGCGAAGACCGAGTACTTGGCACTAAACTCGACAGATCCCACATCCGTCCGCATAGGCGGTGATTTGGTCGAGCGCACGGACCAGGTTAAATACCTGGGATCTGTTTTTCACACGTCCAGTGACATCGATTGCGATGTCAAATCACGCATTGCTGCCGCGTGGGCCAAATGGCGGGAGATGACCGGTGTCATTTGTGACCCTAAAATGCCGATCCGGTTGAAGGGACAGGTCTACAAAACCATTATTAGACCTGTCCTTTTACATGGCAGTGAGACGTGGCCGATATTGGAGCGACACAAGCAGGAGCTGCGGGTCACGGAAATGAAGATGCTGCGGTGGATGTGTGGGGTCACGCGGATGGACCGCGTGAGAAACTCTCGCATCCGCGGCAGCCTTCACGTCCGTGACATTGCAGACAAGTTGCAAGAGTGTCGCCTTCGTTGGTATGGTCACGTCTTGCGGCAACCGCCGGGCTACGTAGGTAACAAATGTCTGGCCATGTCAGCCCCGCTGGGTCCCGGTAAGAGGGGAAGACCCAAGAAGTGCTGGCTTGACGTCGTAAGGGATGACATGCGTGCCAATGGTCTCACTACAGGGGATGCCGAAGACCGTGCGAAGTGGAGAAGAAAATGTAGGAAAGCGGACCCCGGGCGTCGCGAGGCGCAACTGGGACAGACGCTCGGATGATGATGATGATGATGCTGAGAATTAGTAAAATTGTAAAAAATATGATTAAAAAATATTTGAAAGTTCTCCCCATCTTCCCCCTGTATGGAAAATAAAATATTCAAGGCCATAGGTCAAATAAATGAGTTCATAAAAGTACTTGAGACAAATCATAAAATTATCTACAAAAATGTTACAGTACTTTTTTTCCTACGATCCACCGTTTTTGAGATATAACGATTCAAAAAGTTGTAATCGTCATAATGATGCATGAAACACTCACAGCGCGAACTCAAACTAAAAAAACTATTTTCTTTTTAAAACCAGGTCAACAAAAAGTTTATCTACTTTTGCAAAGTGTCAAAATCATATACTATTTTTACACGCAATAACTGGCTGTGATACGACCTGCATTTTACAGTAGGGGTAAAATAACAGTTTTCAAAATGTTTGAAAAACAAAATTTAGTTCAATGTGCTAAAGTTTTTAAATATAAAAATTCAACTCGACAAGAAATTATCACTAATGGCAGTATTATACAGGGGAAAGACGGAGAACATACAAATTTTATTTTTAGTCATATTTTAAACAATCTTACTGATTTTCAGCTTGGTGGGCATTTAGGTAGTTTCGAATGTCTAAATTGACCGGACTAAAAGCTATGTAATTTTTTTTAAGAATTTAGCCATTATTATTAACTAAGCGGTTTTACACATTATGTAAATTTTCAAGAGGAGCGTCAAGTTAGGTTAGAAGCAGCTTAAAACTAGTTGTAGTGTTCCAACGTAGCTTAAAACTAGTCGAACGATCCCGAAATTTACAATGCGTAAAACCGATTACTTAGTATTAATGAACAACGCTCATTAAATTTATTATCGGAAATAAATCATAATTAAAAAATTGTTGTTGAATTTATTCTGGTACCTGCAGTTTACGCTGCCACTGCTATAATCACGTTATTATTTAAATACCTCTATTGGATTTTTAAGAAGTAAAGGGAAGTACCAAGACTAACTGACTAACAGATGAGGCAACGCAGGCGCCCTTACGGAGTTGCAAGTTCAGATCGCAAAGGCTCCCACGATGTCGAAAATCAAATGTAAAAAGGTCAACTAAAATAAAAGTGTCTAAATCCAGCTAGGGTTTTAAACCCAACTGCAACTGCAGCAACTGGAAATGCATCAGAAGAATAGAGATGATTTTCTGAGAGCATATAACAGTTTATGGAATATTTTAGTCTATGGATGTTTGCGAGTTTTGCAACACTTGAGGTTATATACTCTTGCTGCCGACCTTGCAAGAACTTTTCAAGGTATTTATATGTACCTTACAGTATACTGCTCTACCACCTGGGACTTCACCGAGATCGAGATAGGTGTAAATTTTATGGTATTGGTCATTGCTGCAGATCCTGGTTTACAGAATACACAGTAATGGGAATTCGGGGGGGATTAGTCCCAATTAAAAAACTACTCCACCCTCAAAGCTCAGCACCTTGGACGGGTGCGTTTCGATTGCTCCGCCACAGTGTCCAATCAAAAAAAGCGGTCCGTCAAAAATTTGTCGAAATTTGTTAAAACCCAATGCAACAAACCAAAAATTTGTCAAAGTAGAAATAAAGAAGATATTAGGGTTTAAAGTTGGCCGCGCGAACGAAACGTGGAGGATTGCGCGGCCACGGAGATCTCAGCAACTACATGGATTAGAGATCTAATTCTTTATGTCAATTAACGATTGAATTTGTCAAAAATTGTCGAAAAAAGAAGTATAAGCTCAAGAGCAATATTTAACGAAATAATAATAATAATTCATTTATTTGCAAAAAATATGGGTAGGGAACATGTTATATAAGATTACAGCAAGTATCACCATATTTTACATCAAGCATGCAGACATTTTCAATATTTATAAAATTCAATTTGTTTTAATTTACTAATCTCTCTTCTCTCTTTAATAATCTAATTACAATTATATTTATATTCTTTTACATTTATTTTTTATTAGTATTTATAGTATTATATAATCAAAGTTAATTATTAAAATCCATCAGTATTTAAATCAATAATATTCCGAAATAATAGGCAGCCATTTCTCAATCAAAACCTAACAATGTCACAAAAGAAACAGAATTCACAAATGCTAAAATGTTGAAAAATTTTTATAAAAATATTTGCCTTTGAAATTATGGCCGCGCAATCCTCCACTCGTTGTTTCTTTAATGTTAATTATTTTTTAAAGCTTACCATTAATTATAGTAAAATTAACACAAGAAGAAGGATCTTAATTTGTCGAAACTAATGAAAGCAATAAATACTACTAAAGTTTAGTTCAATAGGAGATATTGTTACAAAACAAAAAGTCCGTGGCCGCGCGAACGAAACGCTACTTTGTAGGCTCATATCTCACTACCTATAATTGCTAGGATTTTGGTGTAAACTTCCATTTTTTCAGCATATTAACCTTATTATAATGACGTATTGTTTTACCCTCAAAACAGTTTACAACTCGTGTTAATTGAAAAATAATGATGTCTCATATGATGTTCTACCAGGGTGACAATAATTTAATTTTATTTGGGAATACATTTACATTTAATAACTGGAGGATAGTTATGAAATTAAATAACATCTATATCGATCTGAAAATAAAAATACGATTAAATAAAAAACTTAATATTTTCATCATCATCATTCATCATTAACATTAAAAATCATTAAAAATGTAATAATATAAAAATTGTTAAAATCAAGAGTAATATAAAAAAACCAAATATAATGAATGTAGTCATGGTGTTTGTAACAGAACTGAAATATCTGATACTTGGTGAAAGAATAAAATTAATACATGGTAAATATTACGTTACTTGTAGTAGTAGTGTAAAGCGGCGTATCGACTTGCACGGCAAACCATCGAATATTGGCGACGAACCAGTCATTGTCTGTTTTTGAAAACGCGGCAAAGAAATGTCAAATTTAATATAACGCGCGCGGCGATAACATACTATACGCGCCAATTTCAGTTTCTACATTTTTGTCTATATTTATCTATTTTTATACCCCTTAGTGATAAGGGTAGGGTGGGTCCACGCCAAATGTATTATTTAATTTTTGAACTATATATTTTTTCTTTCTTTTGATGTGACATTTATAATACATATATAACCCAAATCTAAGTTTCAGCTCCTTTAGAATTGTAGTTTAAATTCGTACGCCCCACTCTTTTTCTCTCTCAGCCTCTTAAGAAGTTGCACGGGTCAGCTAGTGTATAGATACAATAAGACGGTTCTCCTCAGGTGGGCCGCGTTCCGAACCGGTGGTCACTTCAACACATTTTGTAAGCGCCTTTAAAATAGTATATGCAAAATAAAGAGATTTTTATATTTAGAATGTAATGTGAGCTCGACAAATGGAAGTGCATTTATTGCTGGTGTGACGAAACTACTGCGACTCACCATAGTTTGATTGCATGCTTGTGCGACACACTGAAGCTCGACATCATGATGGCGTGGCATCCAACGTCCTTAGCTCAGTTACTTCCAGCTTTGGTAATATGATACAAAATCTTAGTAGTGTCATTTGGTTACGTTTATTGCATTTGTATGTGTTCTAACTCTATGATATAGGACGGTAAGCGAAAACTGCTGCGAATTGACCTGGGTCTGCAGTATCCACATAGATAGCCTCAGGTTACTGATTCTTGTGATGATTGTTTTAACTCATCCTATAAAATTCCATGACTATCAAATTACAACAAAACAAAAAGTTTACAAGCTGAAGATTTAACTTTTAGTTATAATATAAATTAATTATTCCTAATAGATGCATTTAGTGTAGTAGAAAAGGTGTATGTCCAAATTATATTGAAATTATTGGTACCCTGGTAGAACATCATATGAAACATTATTATTTTTGATTTAACTCGAGTTGTAAACTGTTTTGAGGGTAAAAGAATACGTCTTTACAATGAGGTTAATATGCCGAATAAATAGAAGTTCACACCAAAATCCTAGCAATTATAGGTAGTGAGATATGAGTCTACAAAGTAGCGTTTCGTTCGCGCGGCCATGGACTTTTTCTTTTGGACCGTTATCTCCCGTTTAACTAAATTTTAGTAGTATTTATTGCTTTCATTAGTTTCGACAAATTAAGATCTTTCTTCTTGTGTTAATTTTACTATAAGAAATCGTAAGGCTTAAGAAATAATCAACATTAAAGAAACATTGAGTGGAGGATTGCGCGGCCATAACTTCAAAGGCGAATATTTCGTAAAATATTGCTCTAGAGCTTATACTTCTTTATTCGTCAATTTTTGACAAATTCAATATTTAATTGACAAAAAGAATTAGATCTCTAACCCATGTAGTTGCTGAGATCTCGGTGGCCGCGCAATCCTCCACGTTTCGTTCGCGCGGCCAACTTTAAACCCTAATATCTTCTTTATTTCTACTCTACAAACTCTACAAATTTTTGGTTTGTTGCATTGGATTTTGACAAATTTCGACAAATTTTTGACGGAGTGCTTTTTTTGATTGGACACCGTGGCGGCGCAATCGAAACGCACACCCTTGGACGAGACCATAACACTGCGTTGCGGCGTCGTACGTAACGCAAAAGTCGACGATCCGATCCAAGATGGTGGGTGGTGTACCCTGAAATGGTAATGCCACACAATTAATAGGGTTTTCTTAGCAGTGTATGCACAAACTTGTGTCTCGGTGAGGTTAAGTCGGACAAGATTTAGTTTGCTGCAACTCAGACCTACCACTACTACCAGCATAGCCTCGATTGCAACACGAAGTCCTGACTTACCTAAGTCAAAAATGGAGTCTGGGAAACGCAAGTTAAGGTCATTAAACCTATTAACTCTTTTCAATTATAAATTTAGCCATTTTTTTTATACCCCTGAGGTGGCAGATAAGCATACGGCTCGCCTGATGGAAAGTGGTCACCGAGGCCGTAGCCTATGGACGTTTGCAACACCAGAGAAGCAGCACTCGCGCTGCCGACCCTTTAAAAACTTTTGAAGAACCCCATACTGTAGACGTTCAGGAAAACCCAGGCAGGGAGTTTAAAATTCGACGTCTAATTTTAGTGAAAAGACTAATTTTAGTGGGTCGTTTATTAATTTTAGTAACCGTTTGAAACGTGAAAACTTTTTAAACGCTGTAAGGTGAAAAATGTACATAGGCAGTTCAATCATAAAGTTAGTCGGCATGTATTAACATTCGACTGTCTATGTACATTTTTCACGTCTTGTTTCATTATATCACATAAAATGAATTTTAGTGACATCAGATACAAATTAACTACAGCGCCCCCCACAATGGGATATCCTTTATGCTGACGACATTGTTCTAGTCAGCGAAGACCCCAACAATCTACAGCAAATGGTGGAAGAATGGAGAGGAGCACTCGAGAGAGCAGGATTGCGAGTTAGCAGAGAAAAGACTGCACTGCAATTTCAGTGGCACCAACATCAGCAACACTATCCATCTGCACTAAAGGAAGTCGACCACTTTAAATACCTTGGCTCAATCATCTGCAATGATGGGACTATAGATGCCGATGTAACCCACCGTGTTAACACCGGGTGGATGAAATGGAGGGAGCTATCTGGGGTCTTATGCGATAAAAGAATGCCCGTTCGCACTAAAGGCAGAGTTTACAAAGCAGCAGTTCGCCCGGCCATGACATACGGCGCCGAATGCTGGCCATTGAAAAAGCAGCAGGAGCAGAAACTTCACGTCGCAGAAATGAGAATGCTAAGATGGGCTGGTGGGGTAACAATGCTGGACCACGTTCAAAATATCCATATTCGGGGCAGTTTTAAAGTAACGCCTATACCAGAAAAGATCTTTGAGAGCCGCGTAAGATGGTACGGTCATGTCATGAGGCGACCACATGACGAGAAAAGTGCTCGATATTGGTACGCAGTCCAGAAGACGCGGTAGACCCCGCCTAACATGGATGTCCGTCATTGACAAGGACCTGAAAAGGACACAATTAACACCCCAGACGACCCAGGACAGACCGTTCTGGCGAAGATTGACCTGAAGGGCCGACCCCAAATAAATGGGACTAAGGCCAGGCAGAAGAAGAGAAGAGATACAAATTAAGTGCTATTTATGATATCACCAACTTTAGTTCGACTTAATAACAGAATAGCATTTGGCAATCTCTTAACAAAAATTAGAAAATTTTAGAGAAATTTAGTTTAGTGATGTCAACAACAGAATAAGCACCATTGTAGAAAAATATGCCCGATTTATAATAACTGCACTCGTGGGTAGTAGCGTGATGATATACTGCCCTGATAATATCTGGCTATCCAAAACATTTCTTTTAAAACAAGAGTTTAGTATTCAATATCATCAATTTGATAATTTATGAGTAGCAATCGTTTTTGTTCAGTATCTAATAGATTGCGTGCGTGTATTTGTAGCAATAATTATCTGCAAAACTAGAGCGACTTGGATTGAGACAATATTATAGACGTTGAAAAAAATCGAGAGGAAAAATTAGCGGATCATATATTATCACAGCAATTACAACAACAATTCAAGTTTGTATTACCTACTGAATTAATAATGTTATATCACAGCTAACTATCTTAACTATAGTCAGTGCGGACACATCACCAGGCTACGCGATCCATGCATACTTCCATTGCTTTCTCCAGATTAATTAATTGTTTCATACATGCCCGACTGGGTATCCGAGTATTTTGACCTTTCCGTTTCTGAGCAATCTGCTCACGCGTTCTTCGTATGTAGGCAAGTCTCGGTCTACCCTACCTACTTAGGTACTTCTACACTTTCGCACAATAGATATTCTTCGTCAATCGTTCCGGACGTTCTTCACATATTCGTTGAATGTATAAATGTGTTGAAATGGACTGGCACAGGTTGTGGCGATCTGCTGTTGAAAATTTTCAATGGGTAAATATGGCCTTCAACTTGAGTTAATATCAAACATTTCAAGTTGGAATAAAAAAATCAGCATATCTACTAACTTCTCTTGGGAAGTGCTGCAGAACCAAATAATATTTTTGTTCTTTAAAAGCGGGCATTTGGGCCCCAGTCTCTCTCCGAGAATATATATATTTAAAATATTTTATAATATAATATCTTTACAGGACAGGGAGACCATTTTTTTTTGTTTCGTGTGTAAATACTCTCGGATATCGTTGGTTCGGGTGCAATCACGCTTCTTTGGGAGTTGGTTTGGGTGTAGACCTGCTTCTGGGGGGTGAGGCGTACGTGGGATTATCCACCCGTGCCCGATTATTATCTGTGACATCCGGTAGGAGAGGTTACCATGGCTCCTCGCCAGCCACTCATCTATGACCGGTGTGACCACCCCGATTGTGGCGTTTTCCCACCTCGGTTGCTCAAGTCACACCTTCCATGTCTCCATGAGTTCCTGACCCCACGTCCATGAGATGTTCGACGAGGTGTTCCGCGATAATACGCTCAAAGAGTTTACACACCTCGTCGAGCAACACGATCGGCCGGTAGCCGGATTGGCCACAGGCAGACTCTCGTCGGGAACAGGGAACCCAGGATCTCTCCAGCTGATCTGGCTGGAGGCTCTAGGTTAAAAGGGGCGCCTGAGGGCAAAGCTTACCTCTCACTAGGACAGGGACGGAAATGATCAGCTGACTTTGTAAAAAAATATTAATTTGTAAATAGGCTAACAAAAAAAGCCTTCTTAAGTTTCATGCCGGTTCTTCTCAGGTGTAAGTGTACATTTTGTAAGTGCCTTTAAAATGTCTATGCAAAAAAGAACTATTTTTTATGTAACTTTTTTTTTCATTTGTTTATTATTCCTTTTCAAAATAATTTCTAAACATACAAACAAATTCTGCCTCTTTGTACTATTAGTACATATATATTACGTATGCATATTGAATGTAACGTCGTCCTTGAGGAACCAGTCACACCTTGATGATTTCCTGCCATTGTAAATTTCCCCTTGTGCAAATCACTGAATTACAATCCAACAAAAATAAAAAGCTAATGTTTTTTATATGTACCTGCAACAATAGGTGTGCGTCAGTCACAATAACTACCCGCCTATTGTGAGGATGGTTAATATTTAAATCTTTAACCTCTGACTCAACCCCTCTGCAGACCTCGATTCAAGGTACTTAATGTGAGAAGCTTTTGAATAAATGATCTCCAAATCTTGAACAGTGAGTAGTGGAGTGAGGTACCGCAGTGTGCTACCAGGATATCATGGCCTTCACGAGCAATATGCGCACTCTGTTCGATGGCTGAAGGGTTGAGAAGAGGCTTGTGACTTTTTTGGTTGATGTTAAACACCTCAAAAACTCAAATTTTACAGAATCGAACACATAACAACTCTGTAATTAATTGGCAAAAATGAAGGCCCTTTTTGTGCATGCTGAAGTTATCAGGTAAAGTTGTCTTAGATATTGACAGGGCCCCTTCATATGGCCCATATGTCTTTACTATAGGTATAATGTAGTGGCTTCAGCTGTCTGTTCGCTTTCAGCAATAGATTCAGTGATTTAAGAGAAAGGTTATAATGTAACTAGTTAGCCTACAGCTTCGTTCGAGTGGTGAAGTTTTCCCGTTACTGTTTCCCACAGGACCATGTTACACATGGACACAGGTATCATAGTGGGGTTCATGGGATAAAAAGAAGCCTATCTTTTATATCTGATGTGTAAGCTATATCATTGTTAAGTTTCCCTTTAGTAAAGAGTAACAAACCTATATCCATACAGTCTTACGAACTTTCGCGTTTATAATATTACATGCATAATTGTATTACATTGCACCCCTGCAAAGCCGAGCATGGTCGCTAATTGTTATTAATTCTACAAAGACTTAAAAAATCATATGATATGTAGTCGTAGCCTACTTTAATAATTAAAATCATATCCATTGAAGCAGAAAATATAGTCGTGCTTGACTCGAGGAGCACGTATACGGACGGTATTATGAACCAGCTGTGACGATGTCTCCATTGTGTAGTTACCGTGGAAATTGGCTAAATTGAAGTTTCGTAACGGTTACGGAAGAAGTCGATAAAATTCTGATTCAACACTTAGCTGACTGCAATACAATGAACGGTGTGGCGTGGTAGGATTTCCTCTTTTTGATATGTGACTATGCATTACAAATTATACAAGGCTGTTATTCTTAAATAATTTTCAGCGTCTGCTTTCCTATCATACTCTCCTCATTTAGCACGATCGTCGCCATCCTTTCAAGTGAAGACCTCTTCGGTCAACCACTCGTGTCGTGACTTGGCTGAGGCGCCTTAGCCTGATAATTGTTCCTCGTGGATCATTATTATCCGAGCGGCGGTCCCAGTTGCATCTCGCGTCGCCCAGGGGTCTGCTTTCCTACTTTTTCTACTTCACTTTGCAGGGTCGTCGGCATCCCCTGTAGTGAGACTATTGGCACGCATGTCATTGTCATCTTTACGACGTCAAGCCCGTTCTTGGGTCTTCCTCTCTTACCAGGACCCGGCGGGGCCGACATGGTCAAACATCTGTTTCCCACGTAGCCCGGCAGTTGCCGCAAGTTGTGACCATACCAACAAAGGCGATACTCTTGCAGCTTATCTGCAATGTCACGGACGCGAAGGTTGCCGTGGATGCGAGAGTTCCTCACACGGTCCATCCGCGTGACACCACACATCCACCGCAGCAAATTCATTTCCGTGACACGCAGCTCCTGCTTGTGTCGCTCCAGTAGTGGCCAGGCCTAATGATAGTTTTATAGACCTGTCCCTTCAATCTGACCGACAAATGATACCAGTTACCTCCCGCCACTTAGACCACGCGGCAGGAATGCGTGCCTTGAAGTCGCAACCGATATCCTCGATCTTCGCGATCGAACATAGTTGTTCCTCGTCGATAATCTATGCCCGCACACCCACAATAGAGTATTCATCTTCGCAAGCATGCTTCACTACGGTAAAGAAGGTCAGGCTATGATGGTTTTTTAATTTGATACTTTTTGCTTAATAGTCCGGAATTTTCAGTTCGCTTCTGATACCAACCACTACTATAATAATATTCTTCAACTTAGTGTATTTCTAGTAGCTTCCAAACCTGGATTTGGAGCCTGTGCTCCAATTTTACTTGGCTCTAGGTGCAGCACCGGTTAGGTTTCGAATTTTCGGCATTGTTGAGAGCAACTAACGTCTGTCTTCTTAACCTCACCTGTGTCAAAGTACTGTGCCTGTGTCGTTACCTCGCCCGTTAGTCAGCAGGTACAACGCTTGCAGGTGCAGTCTCTTGGACCCCAGGATCATGGTGGGGTTACACTCACTACTTACTCGTACAGTAGGTACTTATATACATGATGAAATGTTTTCATCTGGTATTTTATCACATACGAAAACGCATGTAGTTATGTACACGCGTTAGAAGATTTTTAAAATTTTTATCTTTCGCCTTATCTATCTATATGTCTATACTATTATAAAATTGTAAAATTAGCCGACACGTACATTTAAAATAAATTAAAAATAAATACTGTAATCGACGATTTAAGGGATTCTGAGACTGAAACTGTGATTTTTTTTCTTCGTGTCTGTTTGTTTGTTTCTTTGTTCGGGGTTGGAGCAAAATCCAGACGGTTGATCACAACTCTTCTAAAAGAATATTGTGGTTAATTTTCCATCTTAAATACTGCGCTATATTTTATCAAAATCGGTTCAGCAGAAGTGATAATACAGCTTGAACTATATCTTACTAGACGAGCTATACAAAGGACAGGTCAAAGTATTTTATTTTTTAATAAGGCTTTAATTAAGACATCATTTTTCACATGCCCACTAATTTTCAGTGATGCACATTCTCATTTCGTGTTACATTCACTTATAATTTAACGAAGAGTGAAGTTAAGTTACCTAAGTGCATCCAAATTTTGGATGGGTAACCACGTGAAAGTCGGTGCATCACATTTCAGCAGATATACGCTACTTTCAGTTACTATCGCTAGTGGGTATACGATCAGTAAAGTTAAGCGCGGTATGCGCGTTCTACTTTTAGATCGGTGACCACTTTGAAAGAAAGTAAATCGCATGTCATCAGACACTTTGCTTTTAGTTACCCACATAACAAATTTCTGTTATTAACGGGTAAAAGATCAGTGAAGTAAAGTATTTCAAGCTCAGTCAACTTTGGATGCGATATCTGCAGTTATCTAAGAACAACTGCAGTAATATTTTTTGACTAAAGGATTTGCACTAAAGAATTGCCTCTGACTGAATTAGCCCAATCCCGTTTTATAAGCACCTGCTAGCTGATGGTGGAGGTTATGGACAAGGTGCCTCGGAAAGCTCAGGAGGTCGGTAGGCCAATGGCAGTCGCTACTAATGTATAATGTTTTAAATACCATACATACATACATATTGTCACGCCTTTATCCCCGAAGGGGTAGGCAGAGGCATAACAGGTGTGAGCCCATCACCGTGTTACAACTAGCTGTTGAAAATTGCTTAATTTTACTGGCAACCCTGACCAACGGATTATACCAAATGAATGATAATAAGCTTATAGATACTATTTTCAATTAAACAAACAAATTTTTGTACTTTTAAGGTGAAAATTAAGCTACCTCACGAAAAATGTTCACCATAGCCTAAATACATTTGTTTTCACAAAACCAAAGATGATTTGATTTAGACGATAATTCACTCGCGTTGCCAACCACTATGTATGGATCTAAAATTAAAGTTATCATGGTTAATACCTCTGCCTATCCCTTGAATAATTTAGTAATTGTAAGTATGTTTTTTTATTTTTTATTATTTATTGCACATAACAAATATAGTGTTACATAATAAGTAGGTACTAATATAATGATGAACAAAGGCGAGCTTAACTCAGAATTGAGTTCTCTTCCATTAAACCTTGGGGTGAATGGGATAAAGCGCAACAAAGGGCTGAAAAGTGCACAATTTTATTTAAATAAGAGAAGGTATTATAAAATACATATACATATATTACACAAATAGATATATTCACACATATACACATACTTACATACACACATACACACACACATACATAAATGCTTGAAATAGATACATATAAATATATACATTGAGATATTTTTAAATAGATAATCAGATCTTAAGCATTTTGAGATAGGTACAGTTCTTTAACTTTCCTCTTGAATACGCTCAACGACGAGCTATCGCGTACAATGTGAGGCAGCGAATTCCACAAGCGCACTGCTCGAATAGTGAAGGACTCGTCATAACGGTTAGAAATATGGGAAGGAGTTTGAAGAAGAAGAGAACAGGAAGTACGACAGGGTTTATCCCTGGGAACAAGAAACTCAAAACGTTCCTTCAGATAGGGAGGCGAATTTATATTATGTAAAATAGAGAATAGAAGCGAGAGAATATGACAAGGACACCGCCATAATGTCAACGGGAAACGCTCACAAGGAAGCGGTGCAGAATGTACAAAAAACAGTCACAAAAGTTTTTGAATGGGCTCAAAAGTGGCGTATCTACTTAAATGAATCGAAATCGGTTCATATCGATTTCACCAACAAAGCTCCCCAATACTTCCCCAATATATCAACAATAAGATTGTTCCATATGCAATCACAGCAGAATATCTCGGTATGACACTTGATGCGAAGCTGCGCTGGATGACTCACATTAAGAAAAAGCGAGAAGAGCTAGATATAAGATATAAAGATATGTATTGGCTGCTTGGAAAAAACTCTAGCTTGTCAATATCCAACAAACTTCTAATCTACAAACAAGTCCTCATGCCAGTGTGGACGTATGGTGTACAGCTATGGGGCTGCACGAACCGGACCAACAAAAACATAATTCAGCGATTTTAAAATAAAGTATTGAGGGGTATTGTCAATGCACCTTGGTACATTCGAAACAATGAACTCCACCGGGACCTACAAGTGGAGCCTGTAGACAAAATTCTCCAGCAATTTGCAGAAGCTCACGAAAAGAGACTTCATTATCATGTCAATTCTGAGGCTATCCAGCTCCTCGATTGGTGGGACCTAAAAAGAAGATTCAAAAGAACTAAACCTTTTGAGTTAGTGTAGTGATAAATGAAAACAAGAAGTGTCTAGTGCTTTGACTTTAAAACACAAGAACAAAGTGTAATAAGTTTTTCAGACTAAGAAAAATCAGTGGATTATTTTCTTAGAATAAGTATTTTAGAAGTTTAAGTCAACTTAAAATTACTTATTAGCTCATTAGCTAGATCGTAATCGCTAAAGTGAATCCACATAAAGTAAAATGCACTTTATAAATAAAAAATACTTTATTTTCTGATAATTATATATTTCAATTTTGTTCAAAATTAATTTTTGATTGAACTTCTAGCTTAGGTAGAGGTTTAGATTTTAGAAGTTTATTTTTCGTACTTGTTGGAAAGCATTAGGGCCCTACACTTAGTTGCTGCAAGGAGCAGCAGAGCGGCTTTGTGATGAAGTCCCAGTCGTGGTGAGCGGACTAACCACTAAACCAACAAATAGTTCGAGACGCAAGATAAGCGAGAAGTTAAGTCACTGTGATTCAAGGTGATGGAAAGCGGTTGAGCGTGCACTTAAATGCACGCCTGAAACACGGGGTCCCATAAAAATTTAGCTGGACGAGGTACCATGACCACTCCAGTCGTGATCGCGCATAACAGCTATAAGGCTGCGTCCTCAAAACAGACGACGTTGATGAAGCGCCGCGTTGCACATGTAGTGTTTTTCTCCTCGATGCCATCACCTCACCGGCGAAGGAGGGTACCGTGAAAAAACTTGCCGGCTAAGATACATCCAAACTAACGATGCTGCAAACACTTTCTGTCTTTCGCTTCTACCAGTCAGATCGGGAGCGCCACACTTCATGATGCTATCATACGATGGGGTTAGCTGCCAGTAATTTAAATATGATAGAAAAAAAGGGCAGCGTTAAGGTTTACACCAGCAAGTGAGACGCCGCTGCATGGTTTTGCGAGCAAGTAATGCTTACGAAAGAGGCGGCGGCGAGGGAGCGGGAGAAAATTCTCCCTCTCAAGTTCCGCAGCTCGGCCGCCGCAGACATTTTTTCGACGAAGACTAAAAAAATCAGTGGATTATTTTCTTAGAATAAGTATTTTAGAAGTTTAAGTCAACTTAAAATTACTTATTAGCTCATTAGCTAGATCGTAATCGCTAAAGTGAATCCACATAAAGTAAAATGCACTTTATAAATAAAAAATACTTTATTTTCTGATAATTATATATTTCAATTTTGTTCAAAATTAATTTTTGATTGAACTTCTAGCTTAGGTAGAGGTTTAGATTTTAGAAGTTTATTTTTCGTACTTGTTGGAAAGCATTAGGGCCCTACACTTAGTTGCTGCAAGGAGCAGCAGAGCGGCTTTGTGATGAAGTCCCAGTCGTGGTGAGCGGACTAACCACTAAACCAACAAATAGTTCGAGACGCAAGATAAGCGAGAAGTTAAGTCACTGTGATTCAAGGTGATGGAAAGCGGTTGAGCGTGCACTTAAATGCACGCCTGAAACACGGGGTCCCATAAAAATTTAGCTGGACGAGGTACCATGACCACTCCAGTCGTGATCGCGCATAACAGCTATAAGGCTGCGTCCTCAAAACAGACGACGTTGATGAAGCGCCGCGTTGCACATGTAGTGTTTTTCTCCTCGATGCCATCACCTCACCGGCGAAGGAGGGTACCGTGAAAAAACTTGCCGGCTAAGATACATCCAAACTAACGATGCTGCAAACACTTTCTGTCTTTCGCTTCTACCAGTCAGATCGGGAGCGCCACACTTCATGATGCTATCATACGATGGGGTTAGCTGCCAGTAATTTAAATATGATAGAAAAAAAGGGCAGCGTTAAGGTTTACACCAGCAAGTGAGACGCCGCTGCATGGTTTTGCGAGCAAGTAATGCTTACGAAAGAGGCGGCGGCGAGGGAGCGGGAGAAAATTCTCCCTCTCAAGTTCCGCAGCTCGGCCGCCGCAGACATTTTTTCGACGAAGACTAAAGGCCTCCATGATCGAGGGCCTGAAGACGGTGGGTGGGCCGTCCTCACAGAAAACCCTAGACAGTGGCGTGGCGTGATAATTATACGCACATCTTTTACCCCTTTAAAGAAGTGGGATAACACCCAAACACCCTGAAAACGACGCCGCATTGGTCTGTCAGATGCCCTGGGGCTATCGTTTCAAAAGTTCACGCGGGACTCTGGGTGGACTAAGGAATTCAACACGTAAAGTGGAAGTTACCCGATTTGCATCTCAAATCTGAAAACGACTATCAAAGACCTTTGAGAGGAGCTGACGGTCTCGATCAACGAACAACGAGGCTCTAATCTCAAAAATTCAACAAACAACTCAAAAATAAATCGAGAGTGATCGAGAACGCAAAAAGACGTGACCAAAAAGAAGGTTACCATTAGGGTGCATAGGGGGTTCTACCAAGAATTTTTGGGCCCAGTACGGCTTTATCTAGACTGACTAACAGACGAGATCATGGCTTAGACAAATCAAACTTTTAATCAACACCCTGTACTGTACTGTGGAGCATTAACCTTAAACACTTTCCAGATTACCTACTACAGGATAATTAGTACCTATAAACGTGCTCATAGAATCTATCAAAGGTTAGTAGCAATCGATGCTGACAAGTTCTAAACTTTATGTTAATTTACATACAAAACACCACGTCGGCGAGCCGCGGGCAAAATTTTAAAAATTATAAAATTGTTTAAATAGCTGTGACGTACATTCAAGATAAATAAAAAAAAATAGTTGTAATCGACTAATTAAGAACTTCTGAGTCCGAAACTGTGATTTTTTTTCTTCGTGTTTGTTTGTTCGTTCGGGGTTGGAGCAAAATCCAGGTGGTTAATCACAAATGTCTTATTACAATATTATGGTTACTTTTCCAGCTTAAATACTGCGCTATATTTTATCAACACGGTACAGCACAAGCAATAATACAGCTTGGACTACATTTTACTAGACACTCTATACATTGGATAGGTCAAAGTATTATGGTCAGAACGATTGGCTTTCAATTAAACTCCATTTGTCACATTTTTGCTGGTTTTCAGTTATGCACATACTCATATCGAGTTGCATTCACTGATAACTAAACGATGAGTGAAGTTAAGTTACCTAAGTGCATTCCAATTTTGGATGGGTGACCACTTCAAAAGTAGGTGCAGTACATTTCAGCAGATATACGCTTCCTTCAGTTATAGTCTCTAATAGGTAAAGGATCAGTGAAGTTAAGCGCCCAATAAGCGTTCTACTTTTAAATGGGTGACCACTTTGAAAGAATGCACATAACAAGTTTCTATTATTAATGGGTAAAAGATCAGTGCAGTAAAGTAATCCTAGCACAGTCAACCTTTGGATGGATGACGATTTTGCGATATCTGCAGTTATCTAAGAATAACTTCAGTAAAATTTTTGCACTAAAGGAACACTCACTTGGCCCAATTCTGGTTCTCCAGCACCTGCTAACTGATGGTGGAGTTTCTGGTGAAGGTGCCACAGAAAGCTCAGGAGGTCGGTAGGCCAATGGCAGTCGCTACTTATGTATAATGTTTTATATACCAAACATACATATTGTCACGCCTTTAGCCCCGAAGGGGTAGACAGAGGCATACTATACTACCACATTTCACCGTATGCATTTTTTGTCCCACGTAAGAGGTGGTGAGCCCATTGCATTGTTGAAATGGACAGGCGCAGGCTGTGGCGAACCGCCGATAAGGCCTTTAACCGGCACCAACGGTTTAACGTGCCTTCCGAAGTACGGGAACGCTCGCAAATGTAAATAAATGCCACAAAGTGATCACCCATTAAAGGTCACGCTATTGCAAAAGTTGCTTAACGAATTGATCGTTTACAGAACACAGAGTTAGCGAAGCCACGAGCTGGGTATAAATGACGTTTCGTTGTCATTACTTTATTTTCTGATAATTATTATCTTTAATTTTGTTCTTCATTTTTGATTGAAATCCTAGCTTAGGTAGAGGTTCAGATTTTGGAAGTTTCTTTTTTATATGTGATGGAATGCATTAGGGCCCTTGCCGCAAAGACCAGCAGAGCGGCTTTGTAGGGCACTCCCAGTCGTGGAGAGTGGACTAACCACTAAACCACCAAATAATTCGTATCGCCACTTCCGAGACGCAAGATAAGCGAGAAGTAAAGTCACTGCGATTCAAGGTGGTGGAAAGCGGTTGAGCGTGCGCTAAAAAACACGCCCGAAACTCAGAATTCCATATGAATATTGCAGGACGGGGAACCACGACCACTCCAGTCGTGATCGCGCATAACAGCTATAATGCCACGTTCTCAAAACAGACAGTCAGGCCGAGAGCTCCACACTTCAGCAGACCTTGCAGGCCCAACATACCATGATGCTATCATGCAATGGGATGATATGAAAGGGCAACGTTAAGCTTTACACCAGGAAGTGGGATGACGCTGCATAGTCGGTGCAAAGAGGTGGCGGTAAGGAAGCTGGAGAAAATTCTCCCTCATGAGCTTCGCAGTTTGGGCGCCGCAGACATTTTTTCGCCCAGGACTAAAGGCCTCCATTACCGGGGTGTAAATACGGTGGGTGACGGCTCGCCGTCCTTACAGAAGACCCTAGACGGCAGCGTGGCGTGATAACTATAAGTACATCTTTTACCCCTTTAAAGTAGTGGGATAACACCCAAACACCCCGAAAACGACGCCGCATAGTTCTCTCAGATGCCCTGTGGCTATCCTTTCGGAAGTTCACGCGGGACTCCGGGTCACAGGCAGATGGAAGGGCACCGTGCGATTTTAGTCGGTAGGATTTCGGCACAGCATCCATGAGGAATTCTAAGAAAAATAATTTTTTATCAACATCCTGTACTTAACTGGCGGGCTCAGTGTGGAGCAGTAACTTAAAACACTTTCCAGATTACCTACTACAGAATAATAAGTACCTATAAACGTACTCATGGAATCTATTAACAGTTAGTAACAATCGATGCCGACAAGTCTGCACTTTATGTTAAGTTACACACAAAACACGACGCGAGCGAAGCCGCGGGCAATAAATAAATAAATAAAATAAAAATATCTTTATTTTGCATAGACCATTTTAACGGCGCTTACAAAATGTCATACACTATTTAAAATATTTAAAGCGACCAGTAGCTAGTCCTACTATACGTTTGTGGAAATAACTAAATAGTTGACAATAGCTAACTTTAGGGTGTTTGAAACTAGGAACAAGTATCATATGGACAGAGCCTTAGAAATTTTTGCGTATCGATTTTATGGTAGTGTGCAACTATCGGAGTGCATTAGTGTGCGTGACTAGGTCTTGAATCTCCTACAATATAAATATTGTGGGACACTTTTTCACACAGCGCCATCTAGCCCAAAGTAAGCCAATATTATGTTATAGGATCTAGATAACTAATAAACATACTTATATATTTCTTAATACATACATATTATATATAGGAAACACCCAAACTCCGAAACACATTTGTGGATCACACAAATATTTGGTTCGACCCGGGTATAGAACCCGGGACCTCTTGCGTAGCAGTCGGATACACTCCCACCGCACCACAGAGGCAGTCTCAAGACTGCCTCTGTGGTGCGTCATCATACGTCGTCATCTACAAATGACTACAATATAATGCCTATTTCTATGATAAATTATTGATATTAAACATGATATTTAACCAAAGTGTGAAAGTAAGGGTCTTCGCTTGAATGCAAGTAAGACTAAGGTTCTAGTATTTGAAAGAGATGACGTAAGAACTAAATGCGAGATTAGGGTAAACCAGGAACGTCTAGAGCAAGTGAATGAAATTGTGTATTTAGGGAGTATGTTTAGCGCGGATGGAAGATGTGATTCGGATGTAGAACGGCGAGTAGCTGCCGGAAACAGAGTTAACGGTGCTTTGTCCTAATTAGTAAAGCGACAAAGCATTGTAAAAGAAGCACGACTGGCGATTCATAACGCAGTGCTAGTGCCAACTTTGCTTTACGGTAGCGAAACCTGGGTATGTCAGCAGATGCATGAAATTAAATTGAATGCTGTGGAGATGCGATCACTTCGAAAATTGTGCGGCGTTACCTTGGCCGACCGAATACGTAACGAAGTGATACGCAATATGGCAGATTTGAATGAAAGTGTCAGCGTTAAGCTGGAAAAGGGCGTGCTCCGTTGGTTTGGACACGTCCAACGAATGAGTGAGGAACGATTGACGAAGAATATATATTGTGCGAAAGCAGAGGGTAGAAGAGGTCAGGGTAGGCCGAGACTTACATATGAAGACCACGTGAGCAGATTGCTCAAAAACGGAAAGGTCAAAAGTACTCGGATACCCAGACGTGCGTGTATGAAACGATTGATGAATCTCGAAGAAGCGAAAGAAGTATGCATGGATCTCGAAGCCTGGCGATCTGTCCTCTCTGACTACCCCGTCAGGGATACAGCGTGAAGATAGTTATATTTAACCAATGCAATCTTACACAATCTTACTGAGAACATTTAAAACTACTGATTATTGTATTTTATTATTTAAAACTGAAACTTGTTAGCGAAATAATGCTTATTGAAAGCTTACCCATGAAATGTGATTTCTAAGGTTTCCACGAATGTTTTCTTAGCTCTCGAGTAACAGAATACCTCAACACACAATATTATACGGATTTTTGATATTTTGCAATAAATATCTAATAAGGTTATTCAAAAAACAAGCTGTAACCGGTACCTAAACACAAATTTTGATACCCTTCGGTTGCAACAGTGGATACACTTCACACAGACAAGTTGAAGCACAATAGTTGCCAAACTTACAATTGCTGTTACTTTCACTTTTATGACATTCTTAACGATAGACAAAGATAGAGCCGGTCACACGGAGACAAGAACGGCAACAGCATGGCTTATGTTTATGATTTGTCCATATGATACTTGGTCCTAGGTTTGAAAACTACTTTGAATTTAGTTATAAGTTGGAAAGACTTAATTATCAGCTAACTTCATGGTGTCGGTTTAACGTGACGGTCTGCGCACGCAACGTCAAAATTTACTCTCATCATTATTCGTGCGCTGGTAGAGAGATCTATGGTGCGAAACAAGAAAGACCTGCTGAATCTTCCGGTTGTGGGCACAATTATGTCCAGTTTGAGGATGACATCTCTGCTTCGCCCGTGTTGTTCGGGAACGGAAAGGAATGTGGGTCAAGTGGAAGAGTTCTTTAGAAAACTCACCGTTGTAGATACGGTAAAATGCAGCAACGCTGGCGACCGTTTTGCGCATCTCCAACGGTGTTTTCAAACACGATCGCCAGTTAAGGGTACTCGTGACCTTTTCCGAAAAGTCTACAATTTGATTGACATGTCACCTTTAATTGACACATATCATCGTCACTTGTTTGACATATATTTTAATACATAGAAAAGCACTTAACCCTGGTTCTCAGAGGCCACCCAAAATGCGTATTTTTTAATTTGTTGTTCCTGTTATTTACATATTCATACCTACACATCCAATATGTCTAATAGTACATACTACATCGTATTAATGTAGGATAAGTGTAGCACAGATAAATATTTTAATAACAGCTTGATAAGGAGTTTTAATATCGTAAACAAATTTACTCAGCTAACTTTTTTATCGGATCCAAATAGTTATTAAGGTGCGGCGTACCCTAAAAACTTACAAAAACACCGCTGTAAGATCCAATATTTACAATTATATTCAGCTGTATTCATTATATATTCTCTTCATCTTAGTGTATTCCCAGTTGCTTCCAAGCCCTACCTAGATTTGAACTCTGTGGTACACTTTTTTTTAGTTGCTAGGAGATTCTTAGCGGAAAAATTGACAAGTGCGGATGCTTGCTGTATATTATTTTCCAAAACTAGTGCATTTATCTTGTTTTATGTACGGGAGTGGTGGTTTCTTGGACATAAAAGTTGTGTTAACGTGCTATAGTGAAAGACAATGATACATATGCAGTGAAATGCTATTTTCTATCTCGCTGCGTAAAATCCACTGAAAATCTCAGTATAACAACAACCATTATACTGGGGTGAAAATGACCTTGACTTAAGACTACACAAGACTAAGACGTAGAGGACGGGGACATTTTAGATAATAAGCTGTGATAATAAGAAAGAAGATTGAAGAAATAAGAATTACGATATGGCTAAAGGGTCTTAGTAATCAGGCCATAAAATAATTACAAAAAAGCTGCTAGGAGCTGCTATCGTTTGACTTTTGTTTATCGGCAATGCTGGGAGCGACTACTTGACTGCCGTCTGACTATCGTCTGACCGTTCCAGGGCGCCTGGAATCGGGCCTTTTCCATGATTGGAAAATTGGTTGATTTGTGAACTCATTTTCCAAAATGAGTTCACAAATCATTGGCACCTAAATGAATCCGCACAAGTACTACTACTGAAGCGCTAGTGGCCCAGCTGACTCAGATAAAACACAAGTACTATTTAGATGTGTGGGTAGGGTCAGGTCTTTAAGGTGCATTTACGAGCGCGATACTTCCCATTGTTAGCCCGCATAGCTTTTAGCCCTTGTCTGTCTTATGACTGTATATATTACAAGTTCTCCATTGAGTGTTGTAGAGGAATACCACGTCCACTTTGCTACTGGTGAGCAAAGCAGAATGCGCTACATTTAATCACGCCTTATCCCAAAAGGCAGAGGCGCATATTTTACGCCCACTTTCCACCATGTGTATTCCTGTCTCACGTAATAGGTGGCGAGCCCATTGATTGCCGTGCTGAAATAGACAGGCGCAGGTTTGTGACTGCTTACTGTTGAAACTTGTCAAGCCGCCCATATAGCCTTAAACCTGGCTTAACGATGGCCATGTTCCAGGCAACCGGGACCAATGACATAACGTGCCTTTCGAAGCACGGAAACGCTCGTAAATGGAAATACCACAAAGCGGTCACCTATCACCGACGCGAAAGTTTTTTAACGCAGTGATCATTTACAGAACACTGAGAAAGCGGGGCCACGAGCGCTTCAAAAGGCCAGAAGCGCTTTCCTTTTTGAAAGAAAATAACCGTCCGCATAATTTTGAATCATAAAATTGTAAACTACTAAATAACGTTTTTGAAGTTCTCTAAGACGAATGGTACTGACTGTGACTGAGTGCGTAATTCATATTGCATGTGTGCCTAGAGGTGTACCTATAACTTGCAGCATTGGTCGCAAGGGAGTGCGTTCGTATAATGATTAATTTAATATTTAAATTATATATTAATATTATTATTTATTATCTATTAAAATCAAAAACTACCTATACTACTACGTCTATATTATAATAAATTGATAAACTATATTACAGTAATGTTAGGCACCTTCAAGGATATGTATTCTATTTAACATTGACATTACTGATTACAAGGATCTAAGTACAATCACAGGTAACAATATCATGTACATAATATTATATAATATCATGCAGATAAAAGTGAGGACAAAACTACAAGTTCACAAAACTAGACAGCGTAGGTACCTAATACTACAGTTTCAAGAACATTAGATATGTAGCCGTCGTTGTTGAATATGCTATTTGATTGAATAACTAGCGTGTTCATTGAATGACGGCATTCAATTGAATGACTAGGCCGAACGTTGATTGAACAAGCGTCATTCAACGTCCAACTATTTAACGGATTGTAACACAACCCTATGAACAGAGCGGACGTAAAATCAGTCAGGTGATTGCATTTTCCCAAAATGAATCAAATAGAAATGATGCAAACAAAAAACAGAGGGGATCTGGCCACTATTTTACGGTTCCTACGAGGCGGCATGCCTAATCGCAGGGAGCCTCCCCTGGGATCTCGAGGCTGGAGTCCTGAGGAAGGTTTATGAAGAGAGCGCCCTGGTGCGAAGAAACGGTGGACGGCCGCTTCCGGACGTGATCGACCGCTGGAGACAGTTGGCTCGCGACGATCTCTTCCGGAAGTGGGTCGATAGGTTGGTAGGCCCCTCGGTTAGCCGCCGGCTCGTGGGGGCTGTCCGGCCCATCCTACGTGCTTGGGTGGAGAGGGCACACGGAGCGCCGACGTTTCACCTCAGTCAGCTCCGCACAGGGCATGGCGTATTCGCCAAGTACCTTTGGGAGGTGGCGGGGGTGGAGCCGGACCCCGTGTGTCGTCACTGCCCGAGTGGCGTCGTGGACACGGCGGAGCATACACTCGCCGTGTTCCCGGCGTGGGAAGGCCGCGTATCACCCTCACGGGCCTCATTGGTGTTGATTTGTCGCTGCCGGCCGTGGTGCGAGCCATGGTCGGCAGCCAACAGTGTTGGGCCGTAGTCGCCTCGTTTGCTAGCGAGGTGATGGCGGCTAAACGTGAGGAATTGCGGGTGCGGGAGCGTACGGGACAGACGCTCCCGCCCCGCCGTCTTGTTCAGGGGCGACGACGTGCTGAATACATGCGCGCCCCCGAATAGCGTCTGGCCGTGGGCGGACGGTCGGGTAACCCCGCCCAACTGGCCAAATGACGACAAGCACCCTTTCTGTGTTCCAGGGGCCCTTTAGCGCACGCCCGTACCGGCCGCTCTCTACCTCCTCTGCTTTCAGAGGGGCGCTCGAGAGCGGTAGAGGTGCGGGCTACATTCTTCAGCTCCTTAAGGAGCTCCGGGGTGGTCAGTTTTCCGGCCGCCCCGAGACGGACCTCTCCACTCTGGGGTGCCCCTTGCCGGCTCGCAGTGATTTAACCTCAGGCCTACCCTGCGAGCCGGTTTTAAGGTGAGGCGGAATACCGCGGGGTTTAGTGGGTAGGACGGCCCCTCTCCCACGGGCCGGGAGCCTCACACACCGTCCCTGCTTCCCTCGCAGCAGGGATGACGGTGCGTAAAGGCATTCCCAGCGAAACCAAAAAAAAAACTATTTTACGGTAATGGTCACTGTTCTAACCAAACATAACCTAGTCTAAGTTAGCAAGATGTGCACCCGACGACTATAAGCTTAAAGTCGGCAGATTAAGCAGAGTATGAATAATAAATATCGATAATATCGAGGCCTTGAATAACAAAAGCCTAACCAAACATTGGCTATATACCATCCAACGAATAGTCGTTGCTAAATGACGTTCAGTCAAGACGTTGAACGTTACATTAAATAACTTGACGAGTTTTCCTTTAGTAATACAATTTAATGTAGTCATTCAAAGAACGCGCTAGTCATTCAATCAAAAAGCAGATTCAACCAGATGATTGCGATAGATACATTTTGAAAAAACATGTTTACGTACATAGCACAAAATAAATTAGCTCAACTCCTACGATTAGATCTTTAAACAACTCAACGGATTTTTATGCAGTTTTAAACAATAGATATAGTGATTTAAGAGGAAGGGCTATTGTATAAAACTTTCATGATAGTATCTATTCTATAAGTATGTACCCTCTGTGTGAAGCACGGCCGTATCTCTAGTTAAGTGCAAGACTTCGTCTTATTCTAAAATGTTTTTCTTAAGTGTTAAGCCGTTGGTCCCGGTTGCCAGTAAAATGGTAGTCGTTAAGCCAAGTTGAAGGCCTTGCTAATTTTTTTAAGCCGCCCAGCTTAAAAATTTAGATAAACAGCAGGTAGCCACCACCTGCGGCTGTCTATTTCAACACGACAAGAGGCTCACCACCTATTACGTGGGACAGGAGTGTACACTGTGAAATGTGGGCGTATAATATACTTCTGCCACCCCTTTGGGAATAAGGCGTGTTTTTCCTAATTGAAACTGTACCTGTTTTCGTAGCTTTGGTTCTACTTTATTTGGCTGTTAGAAGCAGTTTGGAGGATAAACATGGTTAGCAGCGTGACGGCATTTTAAATATAACATATTGTAACGCCCAAGATGGCGGACTAATCCCACCCGCATTCCCATTACTGTCACTCCTGTAAATCAGGATCTACAGCAATGACCACGACCACAAAAGTTACACTGAGCTCAATCTCGGCAAGTCTCAGGAGAAGTTAGAACGTCTTGGAACCCGCAAAGAAATTAATCAGAAGATAATTTGAGGGAGTCGGAAAAAGAACGATAACACCTCTTCCCTCCTTTGCAAAGCGGGAGACCTGGATAGCAAATGAGTGTAAATCCTGTAGAAAAAGGAAAGCACCACGGTAATAATATATTACGGGTCCTATGTGAGCTATGTTTGATTCCAGTAATATGTATGGCAGAAACGTTTAAAAGCACGAAAATTCACTCTCGATGCCACGAGATCCGCATTGTAAACTGCTCCCAATGTTATTTGCAAAACAATTAAATATATCATGTCGCTTTAAGATGGCGGACTAATCAAATGTAAGGACTTGCAGAGAATTATTCTTTTCAGCGGATTTGTGCATGTGCAAAGAACAAAGAAAGTATCATATTATGATTTTCATTTCTCACGTATACAAAAATATAGTTTTGGCTGTCAGATACATGACTGAAAATATTGACATAACATATACAGTTGCCTCATTTACAAATAAACTGAAGAGTAAGTCGAAAATATTTAATGTACCATTCTCCCACATTTCACTATAAGCATTGTCCAACGTAACAGGTGGTGAGCCGTGTTGTAGCGCTCAAATGGACAGATGGCGGATAGGATATGGCGACCTGCTGTTGAAATCAACATGGAATGCACGTGAATAAAAATCATCAATCAGTCATCCATCCGCGGACCAGCCAAAGCGAAAGTTGCTTAACGCAGTGATCGTTTACATTAACGGGGCTACGAGCGCTTAGTACATTTTTGAAACGAAGTTCCTTACGGCAGGCTTGGAGGAGATAGGGATTTCACTGCGCGACCGAAAAAATAATTGATAGTGAGGGTGAGGGGTGAAGGTGAGGAGTGAGGGTGAGGGTGAGGGAGAGCGTAGTTTTTTTTTTTTGTTTTTACATAAAATTGAGCGATTTAATCATTATTGTTTATTATTTTTTATTTTTTTTTATTTCCTAAAATACTGAATTTCCTAAATTCTTTCCTGTATTTAAATCAATAACTAATCAGCAAAATTTAAGAGAAAAATCAAGAAAACCTACATAAAATTGAACATTATTTTTTTTTTGCAAATTGTGTCGATTCTACATTAGCCGAACGAACTTCGTTCCTACCTGGTGTCCCACGACACCGTCGCAATTTTTTATATGAAAGTTTTTAGGGTGGGCAGCGTGAGTGCTGCGCTGCACCTCTGGTGTAGCAGACGTCTATGGGCTGCGGTGACCACTTTCCATCAGGTGGGTCGTATGCTTGTCTGCCACGTCAATGGTATAAAAAACGATAACGTAAGACCACTCAGATATGGGTATGGACAATTGATTGATCATTCTACCCAAATTAGATCCCAGCAGAGAAGGTAAACCTAAAAAGTTATAGCTTAGCATGATTGAACATGATATTCATATTTTTGATTGGAATAAAGGCCCCACTATGATCTCCGAAGTCCAAGTGAGTTCACCCGCTGACGGATGAGGTAACATAGCAATACACATATCTTTACTAATCTACAGTACGGGGTTCGGGTCTTGGAAGGTTTATAGAGGGTCGGCAGCGCGAGTGCTGCACCTCTGGTGTTGCAAACGTCCATAGGCTACAGTGACCACTTTTCATTAGGGGCCAAGTCTACTATTGACAAACCGTAGAAGAAAACCAGAATCGCTGTTTTAGCTGTCAAATTGTTAGTAGACTATTAAAATTGCAACTGACTAACAGCCACTGGCGCGGTACGTGTTAGTAGAATTCTATCGGCCGACCAATAGAAGTCTATTGGGGTACGATTGTAATAGTAGACTACGAAAAACTGACAAAATTGTACCTTTGACTATCTATTGAGCAACGATTTCGATTCTATTCCGACACTATTGAAAATAGCAGACTCGGCCCCCTGGCGGGCCATACGCTTGTCTGGCACCTCAGTGATATAAAAAAGAGGGCGGAGACGGCAGTCGTTTCCAACCATACCAAAAAAGTCAAACGAGAACTGCTCTTAGCAGCCAGGTTGGGTTTTGAAGCAGCTGGAAATATACTAAGATAAAAAAGATTAAAAGAAGATTCATGACTGTGTTAATCTCACTGCTAGTCATGTTGAAGAGCTTGAGCAGTGGAATAAGAAGAGAAGCGAAATAGACACAGAGGCGAGGGCTTTGGTTGCATCTGCAGATGATAATGATGATATAAAAATTGCTTGTGTCAAAAACTCCGGGTGATCCAAAGATACATGCAGTTGTTGAAAGCGACAGACGTCAGCCCCATAAGCGCTTACAGCATTGCCTCGTCCGCTGGTGAGCAGGTGCACCGCTCGGTGCCGGAGATCTTGATCTCACCCCTAACACTCCATCGGATACATGAGTGCAACAGGATAATTATGTAGTCGCGTCATCTATACTAATATTACAAAGCTGAAGCTGAAGCTGTAGCTGTTTGTTTGTTTGTTTATTTGGTTGAACGCGCTAATCTCAGGAACTACTGGTCGGATTTGAAAAAATATGTTTGTGTTAGATAGCCCATTTATCGAGGAAGGCTATAGGCTATATATAATTACGCTACTACACTGGGGAGCAGAGCAGTAGTCATAAATGTCGACAAATCGGGGAAATTTTTATGCATTGCCAAACACAAAAAAGTCCAAATTAACAGAAGAATCCTGCACTTAATTGCTGTAGAATTATTACTGTATATTAATAAGAAGCACTAGCAGAAGATTTTGGACTGCAGAGATTGTGAATAAAAGAAACCTGTCAAGAGTGTTGGAATTTTGCTCCAGATTTCAGAATGGTTATAGTTTTATTCTAGGTATGGCAAGCTAAAGAGCATTATGTGCGTGATTGTAAGATATATTATGAGCAACTGCATTGGAACAAAGGGCATAAGTGAGTAAACTACTGCAATACTATTCTTCTTTTAATTATTAAATGTTATCTGACACTTGGAATTACGAGTGCATCATCTATACTAATATTATAAAAGAGTAAAAGTGAAGTCGTAGGGGTAATATCTGTACCTACTAAATCGATTTAAAAATTCTGTTACTGTTGAAAAGGTGTATTGTCATTAAGTTCCATAGGCTATTTATCCCGGGAACATGCTCCTGCGGGTAGCGAGTACTGAAATCTTCACCACACAGGCGAAGCCGTGGATATTAGTAAGTCTATACTAAAATTGTAAAAAGATTTGTAAGTTTGTTTAATTACAAACAAACTTACAAATCTTTTTACAATTTTAGTATAGACTTACTACTACTTACTTTTTAATTCTTTCACCATTAGAAAGTTTTTCAACATTCTTTGTGAGTAACATAGACTATATTGGATTTAATAAAGTTTAAGGTTGCGTACGAAACCTCGAATAGGAAAACTATGCGGGCGAAGCTGCGGGCATCAGCTAATAAATTATAAACTACTACAATAGTACTTATTATTTCTATGACTATTAAAAAAAAATTGAGATTGAATTTATGATCATGTTTTTAAATTTATGGTACGAGAGCACAAAGTAAAACACAACCTCCACGGGAACAAGGCACTTTAATCTAGAACTATAAAATTATGCTGTGTTGCATATCCAACCCACAACTTTTTACAGCCAAAGATGATATATCATCGTTGAAGGCAGTAGTTATGTATTATCGTATGTAATTATATCGTAACATTCGTTAACAAAACGCAGGTAGGTGAAAATCGAATGAATAACTAGGTTAATCCATATTGTATCAACACGGACAAAAAAAAAACAGAATTGTTTTATCCATTGATATGTAACCATTTTTTTCAATAGACTTCGTACACCTGTGTAAACAAATTAAACTACTTCAAAGAATTGACCTTCAAGTACATATCTTATTGCTTTTTTTCCTAACTTTTACTCCAGCTACAGAATTCTCTCAACCTTCGTCTATGCAGCGTGACCGATCGCCAGTGTCCAACTGTCACAACGCAGATCCGACAAGTTTATGTAATACTTGATCTACAAAGCAAATTCTTATATAACCAACAGCTACCTGCATCCTAGTTACCTTCTGTGAGATGTAGGTACCTTCCTTTTGTGTCAAATTAGCAATTCTATCACGCACGCTCCGACGCATGTTTAGATTAAATATACGCGATGGAAGATTTCAATATTGAACGTCATTTGTTTGCAATACTTAAATCAATTCTTCGAATATGATTTAATAATTGCGAATGTTGTCCTACAATTGTTTCTAATGCAACCTTATATACAAGTTCACTTGGTAGGTGGGTCAGATTCACTTATGAATGAACTTACATTCTACTTACTTACTATGTATTTACGCAACAGCTTGTTGACTTTCACGGAAGGTGTTAAGTAGACGTGTAAGCGAGTAAACAAACATATTAGGTACATACTGAAACGCATGGTAGTAAATAACTATATCTTTATAGATATGATTAGTAAATAAATCGAGGTATTAAATACAACAATCTTGATAGTCGTTCGCCATAAGTCGGGCGAGTTCATTTAGGTGATACCTGTTCAAGCGCAAGGACAAACTCTAAACTGCCTTCCGCGTATCGGTAGATTTTCTCTATACCAGTTAGTACGTAAATACGCAATATTATCAGCAACGGTGCGCATAACCGGCCTTAGAACCTCCAGTGAGAGACGGATGAGTGAAAGTCAGCGCCGGCCGCAGTAACAGACGCATACCTGACCTCAAGTGACAAACACGTTTCCACAAGACGTTTAGCATTTCATGCTGTATTCGGTTTCATTAGCGATATTTTCAAACAGATCAACAAAGGAGTTGTATGTGCCGATGCGCGAACGACACGCGGCGCTTATTATCACGTTGGACGAAGCAGTGAGGCTGATCGGCTGATAGTGTGGTGCAGAGGCGCGGGACAACCGCCGGCGCACCGCTCTCGGGCGTTTGCGCGAACAATCAGTCGCAACAATGTTGATATCCTGCGCCGTCGTAGTCCTGGCAGTGATATATTCAAGTGCCGCAGACGATGCAAGACTCCAAACCCTCGAAGATGATCAGAACACCACGTTACCTGCAGAGCAATACTTCATAGAAAAAATATTTAGCAAATATGGAGATAAAGGCATTATCACATTTGAAGTAAGTGCTATTATTTTCTTTTATCTACTCTAGTAAAATTAAACGTTCCATCGTTGCAAGTGGTGCTAGGATATTAAGTAAATTGTAGTTTATAAGACAAATATTTTCATTATGATAGTGTCTAACAAACATATTGAACAATGTTGCCACTAATAGATTATGTTGTGCGTGACATTTATATTTACTTTCTAAATTATAAGGGTAGGTGCACACTGTATGGCATGACAACTTCGATTTAGAAGTCACACTTTACTACGAATAGTTTTTCCTTTACCTACATTTTCTCTATGTCGCGTCACAAACGGAAGTTCATCGAACTTACACTGTAAATATTAGTATACGACTATTTGTGTTAAGCATTACATACAGGTTTTGATATCAAGTTTTATCAATTTAGTCAATCAACCCATTTATTGATAGCAGACTGTTAATTTGAAGTAAATTTAAAAATTCCTCATTACTTTACATCTGCAGTTGTGGTGTTAACAGCTCAACATAACAGAGTCATCTTATTGTTCGTGATCTTTGAATAGGCTGTTTAAATGCATTGCATTACCATGTATTGAAAATATTTTGATGATCTTTCAATATAATGACACTAGCTGACCCCCACAGATTCACACGTACACTTCGAACTCCCATCGCACCTATTTAATCCCGTTGTTCATAAATTTTACAAAAATGTATGAAAACTTTGCCCGATTTGTTGACATTTATGATTATTGCACGACTTTCCTGGGTAGTAGCGTGATGATATATAGCCTATAGTCTTTCTTAATAAATGAGCTATCCATCACAAAAATATTATTTCATATCCGCCAATACTTATTGAGATTAGCGCGTTAAACCAATCAAACGAATTCTTCATGTTTATATATTAGTATTTTTTTAAGATTCATGCAATATTATTTCTTTATTAACTTTTAAATACACACTAAACGAAACTTGTTGACCTAGCCCCTTACGCAAAAGAGGGAGAGAATCTTATAAGTTTGACCTTCAGACAAAGGCATCGTAGCTACGAAGTATGCACCAATTATTGCTTGTAGTTTTTAAGTTGAAAGTAGACATTTGAATGCAGTCCCTTACACTGCTTCTGCTCGCTCTGCTATGCGATTGGAAGATCTCACTGGCTTTCACAGTTACCAAATATTTGAAACTAGGATTTGTTACTTTGTTTCCTAAAAAAACTAATTCCTGGAATAAAAAAATTTAAACTTCAGCGAAAATAGTTTAGGGTTTAAAGCTTAATTCAATAACAAATAAATTCACATAATTTTACATTTATAATTGAAGCAGAATTATGTGTCTGCGGTTATTTTAATTTCTAGTTCAATACTTAGTCATTATAAACAAACAACGACACAAAAATTCACACCAAATCTATGGAATACTTATGCTTAAAATTAGACCAAAGGTCAATATATTATTTAAGAATATTACGACGGAGCCAAACCCCAAGTGATTGATGTGGTCACCGGCTTAATTGCGGAAAAGGAAGCTAGTCTCAGGTCCCTTCGGGTAGTAAACGATTATTGAATGCGAAGAATGCAACACACATATAAACACAAACCCACAAGGCGATTTATTTACTAATGTTTATTACTGACAATAAATATCATGCAAAATCTACTGAATGGATTTTGATGAAACTATACAATAATATAGCTTACACATCAGAATAACACAGGCTACTTTTTATGCCTGGTAACAAGTCCCTGTGGAAAACGGGAACGGGAAATCTTCACCACGCGTGTGGAGCCGCGGGCGTCCACTAGTAAATAATATGTGGACTATTTAAATACTCAAAACAAAATGATAATTATAAATGCGATTAGATGCCAGCGGCCTGATAACGATACGTAATATATTTAGACAGGTGTAAGACAAACGAGGATTCATTGAATTTGCACAGTTTGCTGCTACCTATTCTTTTAAAAGAGAAGACTAAAGCATGCTTCATCTCCAAGCAGGTCCAAAATTAGAAGGTCGTTTACAGACCAAAATGCTTAAGCGACAAGAGCTTTCTATAGAATTGATATGTAACCTATGTAAAGAACTCTGAAGAATATCGAATCGAACAAAAAAAGAACCAAATTATAGTCATCTTAATCTTTACAGATAAATATAATCGAAGTGTCTGTTTGTAATTATTTTCTGTTATTTATCATTTTAACTAAAATAACAAGACAATATTTTCGCGTATTAACACTTTCTTGTTGTCAATATAGATCGACTTCATCCGAAACATCTGTGATCTGTCTTGTTTATTATAGTAACAACTTTATATATACTAAATGCATATAAAAGTATATGTAGTACTTCGGGTACTTACTAAAAATAAAACTTGGTTTCTATGTTTGTTCCACTAATAATATCTGATTTGAACGGGATTTTACTGGTAGATTAGATAGCTAATGTCATAACGACTACGCGGCTAAATTAAGGGTTCATAGACAACAAAGACACAACATGGCTCAACAACTGCATCACATCAAATAATGAAATAGCGTACCTACGCCAAGCTAAACTAACGAAACATTGTTAATAAATAAAACTGCTTTTACGCAAGAAGAATATTGGTAAAAGTTAGTTGACAACGACCGGCTTATCTACTGCCAAATTTGGAATAGCTCAGCTGTTATTTTATAGAATAATTCCAGGATATTTTGAAATTGAATGATCCCGAAAATAAAACCATAGCAGCACCTAGTAGCCAGTAAAAGCAGAACCCACGCTAATCCAGGTAGGATTTGGTAGCAATTACAGTCTTGTCTATTGAATGGACGCCGGACGCCTGGACCGGTTGCTAGGGCCCAAACTTCTTAGTGGAGAATAAGAATCCTGTGGCCATCGAGATAGTTGTTTATTACATATCAAATTAAAATTCAAGTCCTATGTATAATTTTCAGCTGTTTCATTATTTTGCAATACATAAGTATTACTGTTAAAACAAAATTTGAAACACCTAATATGAGTAAATATACTTTCGTTACGCTACTTAACTTCGTTGATACGGCTAATTAAATTCATAATTATCGTAATTTGGCGAAGAAAAAAACTGCGCACGTAATATTTCTTGTGTCACAATTTTAAGACCTATTTCGTTCATTGTGACGCATAAATTGTGTTCCTTTTTCGTGTTTGTCTGTTCATGAAATGCGTTTGTAAAAACTACGCAAAGGACTTTGATGTAGGTCGTTCAGTTCTCTAATTTATTTCGGATGCTTTATATATAAGTAGGAATGATGCTGAGTCTACCGCGCTTCTATATTATGATAGACGTATTCGCTTTTGATTCGATTTATATATTATGACGTGCCAAAAAAAGAGGGTGCAGAAACAGAGATTTAATACCTCCTTGTTCCACAGTGGATGAGTTCCAGTGTACGTAAAGCCTGGAGAAAGATAGATTAATCCATCTCATCGTCGAGCCGTATGTGTGGCGTGACGCCTATCTTGAATAGTTGAGGGGTAGGGGCAAAATCCCTACAGCACCAACTAAAAGATCGTTCAAGTCTACTCCGATGCTACTGGTTATGGTTCTTTAACTTTCTTCCAAAGGCTTTCCGGACTCTCTCCGACAAACGTGAAAAAGAAATAGAGAGGTGACCATTATTTGAAAACTCGTAATAAAAGACCCAAAATCAGAACGGACGCGACAGATATAACCAAAAAGAATGTAGTCATTGTAATGTAAGAAATTGGAACTAAAAGTAAATTATAAACAGTAATTAGCCACCTGGTACATGATGATAAAAGTAACGAACCGATAGCATTGGCTCACATAATTTGATCAGGTAGCTCGACACTACACAATGTGCTTACAATGTGCGAACAGTCAGCCTTAGAAGTAGATTAAAACAATGCAAAGTTACAGAACTGATTTGTGAATGGTTTCATATCAATTAATCTTATTTATGTCAAATTGTTTAACTTTTAAAAAAAGTCAATCATGAATACATGAGATTGTCAATACTGAGACTGAACCATTTTATTAGGATTTTAGATTTGTAGATCTTTCTATTATGCTTTATGTATTTTTTATGCTGCTTGCTGACTGTACTAATAGTATTTAACTCACTGGAATAACTTACAAAGTTATAATAAACTAGGTGACACCCACGGCTTCGCCCGTGACATACTTTGAACTCCTGTCGAACCCAGCCGCGACAATGGACGCGCGTTCGAATGTAAGTAGAATTTTGTTTCGCATGAAGTCCCGAGTAGTATATAAAATATGACTATTTAATCCCGTCGCTTATAAATTCTACAATGATGCATAAAAATTTGCCCGATTTGTCGACATTTATGACTACTCCTCTGCTCCCCAGTGTAGTAGCGTAATCATATATAACCTATAGCCTTCCTCGATAAATGGGCTATCTAGCACAATATTTTTTTTTAAATCCGGCCAGTAGTTCCTGAGATTAGCGCGTTCAACCATACAAACAAACAAACTCTTCAGTTTTATAATATTAGTATAGTATATATATTTCGTAAGTGAAAGAGCACGCCGTTTTGCCGTTATCAAAATGATTTTGTACGATTGTTATAAATAAACACACAGATACGTAAAATGCGAGATTCTATTATGGACTGGAATGCTCCTATTGCTCAGCAATTTGTAAACAATGGTTAACTGTGATAGTTTTTCGTTCAACTTCAGTAGAATTTTGCTTTCACAGTGCGGTAGTAGGTACTGTTGTGATCATATCACTGGGGGAGAAGATTAATTGACAGATTATTCACGAACAAACACCACATCATGTGCGTATAGTTTTAAAATACGTAAATAAAGTGCCGCCGATAGATATTGACCATGATCGAAGATCACTACTGCGTCAGTATCACTCACCATACCACCACATTTATACATTATCTAAAAATCACATACTATAACATAAGTTATACTGTTTAAATATATTGATCATATTCTCAAAGGACCAACCGGGATATAGGATAAAGAACAGACTTTCGACTGTTTTCTATGAGTGTTATACATATATAACACTCATAGAAAGTATTTTTGAGCTGTACCTAAACATATTTAGGTACAGCTCACAAATACTAGATTGATATGTGAATGAAATTAAATCTATTATTTATATTAACAACGTTTGCTTGTCGCTCAAAATGGGTTTGCCTTAACGACAACACGGAATAAGAAACTGTTTGCATATTTTTTTCTATACAAATCAATAAAATTTAACTGTTTGTTATTGATATCCATCTACTTATTTAATTAGATTACATATGAAGATTGCTACGTTTAGTCAGGAAAATAACTTATCCGGAAAGAATCCCGGAATCCCAGAATCTGCAACTAAAAACTCTATCAACGGGCTCAACGGCCCATGATCGTGGCTTTAACTCAACACTTTTTGTACGTCAATTTCTAGATAGATATTCGTTAAGACATCTCTGCCGGTATTGAATGTTTGATAACATCAATAACATATCAACACCGCGTGTTTAAAGTTGAATCAGAATTTTAAAATTATAGATTTGTTATGTTTTCAATACTAAGCCATTATCAGTAGCCATTATAAGGAGATAGAATCATATCTTTATCTATAATATGTATGTAGGTACTTATTTACAAATATATAAGGATGTTTATCAGTTATCTGGTTTCTATAGTACAAGCTCTGCTTAGTTTGGAATCAGATGGCGTTGTGTGAGTTGTCCCAAAGATAAAATAATTTATATCTTAAGTATATTAAAAATCTCATGAAGGTAAATGCATTGGAAACCAGCGAACTATTCACCATTTATTACCACACCACATAATTCCGGTGTTTCCGTAACACAATAACAGCACTTATATGTAGGTACTCTATCCCCAATATCGATATCTATACATTTTCTATGCAGATAAATTAAATTGAAGTGATTGTTTCAAATTCCAAATTAACAGCGGCATATAAAAGAGGATTAGTAGTACCTACATTGAAAAAAAAAACATTTTTAAGATCTTTGTGACTTTATGTTTGTTCCGGCTAATCTCTAAAACAGCTAAATCGATTATATCGGGACTTTCACTGGTGCATGTTATAAAGAGTGGACTCGTCCGAGTTTTATATGTTTTCCCGTATTCCACACGAGATAGTTAGCTATCTTTAGCAATTCGATTTATGGCCACCCGGGTTATATTAATATTGTTGTAAATTGTTTTAGTAAATCTATCAGGACTTTGGCCTCAGAAGACGGACTAAGTTATTATAATAAATATGTTCTGTGATTCAGGCAGTATTTTCGATGAAATTTCATTTCTTCCGACATCTTAAACTACTATCGCCATATTTTAACAAAATACAAACACAATTATCATTAAACTATAGGTATGGTTGATCCTTCTACTTAAATCACTCTATCTAATGATAAAAAAATCATTAAAATCCGTTGCGTAGTTTAAAGATTTAAGCGTAGGTACCTACATACATTCAGACGGGGGGAGCGATGTTATTTTATACTATGTAAATATTAATATAATAAAATACCACCTTTCAACTTTAACCACTTATTATAAGGTACACATCAAAAGTTTATAAAACACCTTGTACAATGTTTAGATATTCAACTAGTTTCTAAGGCTCGTTCATATTCATACAGTTATTGAAAAAAATACGTTGAAATTCTGTGTAAAGAGTATACATACAGTTATAGTAAACAAAACCTACCCAAAAAATATTATTAAAATCAGATCATTAATAGTGAAATGATCCAGGAATGGTCGGACAAAAATAGCAAGTAGGTACAGTCGAATTGAGAACCTCCTCGTTTTTGGAATCCGGTTATAATATGAAACACATGTCCCAACACATTGTTAAATACTTAATGTAAGTAGTACGTACCTACACAGGTATTATTGTTATTTGATTGTTACTGCGATTACAATTTGTCATATAACCTTGATAAAACAAAACATGCGTTGAGTAGGTAGATACAATAACGGGGCTCGCCATAATGTATAATAATGTATAATATTATATAATAATGTATAATAATGTATAATAATGTCACTGGACTATTTTATATTTAAAAAATATGTTTGTGTACGTAAGAAGTGAAACTACTTTACGGCATTCTTTATTAGCTATAAAATTTCTCTCATACGTCGATAAAGAAGTTTCGCTTATGATAAAGTAGCTTCACTTCAAATCAACATAGCGCGTAACCGATAAACGTTACGATTTTTTTACACCTATAAAATATCTCTCAACGTCGATATAGAAGTTTCCCCTCAAAAATCTCGGGTCGCTGTGCATGTGTCTGCAGTCCTCCGAAACAGCTCGACCGTTTTTCGCAGTCTCGTATGGGACTCTCGGCCCTAAAGAGTTGCCAGACTATTACTCACTAAAAAACCACAGTGTTCTTGGCGTAGCATAGGCTAAGGAAGGGGTTAAGACTGTGTCCATGCAAAGGAACGCCTTGGGATACGGCTCTATTCGGCGGGCGATATAAACGGCCTTCCACACGTCGCTCTTTTATTTGTGTGGAAATCCTCATGGATCCTATGCCGGACTCCTACCGACTAAAACCGGACGTTTCCCTTTCATCTGTCTATAGCCAGGAGTCCCGGGTGAGCCCTCGGAAGGATAACGCACACGTCCCTCTGAAAACAAAGGCGATTTTGTAGTTTCTACCATTTCCAGTTTGGAAACTGGTTTTGGTTTAGAAGACGTCTGATTCTTGGCTACGATGATGAAGAGCGCGTTACTTGTTTCCGGTTAGGAGGCAGTTATAATATTATGTGTGGGCCCATATACATTTTTAGGAAAGAGTTTATCCTTATTGTCTGTCTGAATGTAATAAACTCAAAATATGTATAATATAATTCCACGCGGATAAACCTTCGAGCCTCTACTAGAATATGATTATTTATTTTTAATTCCTGGATGTTTACAAACCAAGGGTGCTGGCATCATTCATATCGACTTTGAAAAATCAACCACTAAGAACAATTCTCTTTGTGTATAAGAAATAAACAAAAACACAGGAACTTTATTACTTAATGCATTCTTTGTAGGTATTAAATATCGATTTGTTTTAGAACACTTCGGTGCTTGTTATTATGTAATGTCTAAAGAATTACCACTATTTCTTAAAGCTATATTATTGCACGCCTCATAAGCGAAGCGTTGAGGTGGGTACTACTGTCACGTCGCGGAGAACATCTGATTTTTCATACTTAAAATGTCTCTATTTATCATATATTGCACTTGTAAAATAATATATACACACATATATCAAGAAAAAACACTATTTTTAACACTCATGATATTTTTGATGCCATTTTTGTTATTTAAACTAGTTAAAAAACTGTTTAAAAATGTTCCGTCTTGGACGTCCGTGTTCTTGTTAACACGATAACGACCGAAATACTTTACTAATCGAGTCTTATTTTTTCTCTTACGCTTCAGTATAATTAGGATTTCACTTTTCACGGTCTGATTCGATGTGGTTTAATTGTTATTATCTTTACTTTATTTATTTCATAACCCCTACACGATAATTCATAGCAAAGTTAGTAAGCTTGTAATTCTATTTTTTTTATAATATAATAAAAGCGTGTGAGGCGTGCACTTTTGGCTCTACCAAAATACCAAAATTTTTTTCACTTCTCATGCTCTGAAGTGCTTATTTGTCCAGGATATAGGCATCACAAAATCGAATTTCGTGCACAAGTGCATTAACTTATCTAAGGTACCTGGGTCGAATATGGCCACCATAAGGTTTGACACAATATTTCGAGTGGCCATATTTTTCGGCTGGCCATATTCGACCCAAGTACCTTACTCATACTTAAATGTATCTAAGTATACAAAGGCAAAGAAAATGAGCCATACAGCCAAACATAATAAGAAGTTCATAGACAGAATGTGTTATTTTATTATATTTAGGATAAAATAAAATAAACTAAAAATATCTTTATTTTGCATAGACCATTTTAACGGCGCTTACAAAATGTCATACACTATTTAAAATATTTAAAGCCACCACCGGTTCGGAACGCGGCCCACCTAAGAATAACCGGCAAGAAACTTAGGAAGGCTTTTTTTTGATAATGTCGCCTGTTCGCGTCCACTGCCCAGTTCGCGTCCAAAAGATGGGGCACTCCTCAAAAACAGTGGGAAATAACCATACCGAGTCACCAACAAAAATGAACGGTATTTCTATTAAAGCTTAGATATGTGGTAGGTATATGCATATAAATAAAAGCTTTGTGCGCGTTACCACAATTACGTAAAAAATATACTAAAATCTTGTTTAATACAAATACTTGCGATCGTATGATATTGTGCAAAAAAATTAGTGAGCCGCAGCGCGTTTCACGGGAAAGTTTTAATGGCTTTATTTCAAATACGGGATACATTATCGGTTCTAAATCTTAATTATGAACTATATAATAAGGTAATGATGTTTGTGCTCAAATTTTATTTGATTAACAGTTAAAATAACGCTGAACGCGAACTGTACCACCAAATTTATAGATTAGCCACATTGCGTCCGCAATGGACGCCATCTGGTCTATCTAATTCTAACTAGGATGGTTTTATTATATGACAAACATAATAAGTTTTATATAGATTCCATCATTATTAACATACACTTTGTAATAGCCTCTTTGCGTCCACTATAACGACTATAAAAATAGATACAGATGTCGAAAATCATACTTGGACGCAAACTTTATCTATAGGTGAGACCTAAGAAAAGATTGCATCCACATTTGAGTCACAAACAATTACTCCACCCGGGAGCTGTAAGACATCGTGGCTCTTGCGCTTAGCGTCTGTCAACAATACTACACCTGAAATCTATCATATTTTTTTTAAGAATACGATACTTATCTCTTTTAAGTTTGTGGACGCAAACTGGTCCACAGGTGGTCGTAATCTGGATTTTATAGACGCAAAATGGGAAAATCATATGTTTTGGCTATTATAACTAAATAACTATAACTATCTTCACGCTGTATCCCTGACGGGGTAGTCAGAGAGGACAGATCGCCAGGCTTCGCGATCCATGCATACTTCTTTCGCTTCTACGAGATTCATCAATCGCTTCATACACGCACGTCTAGGTATCCGAGTACTTTTGACCTTTCCGTTTTTGAGCAATCTGCTCACGTGGTCTTCATATGTAAGTCTCGGCGTTCCCTGACTCCTTCTACCCTCTACTTTTGAACAATATATATTCTTCGTCAATCGTTCCTCACTCATTCGTTGGACGTGTCCAAACCAACGGAGCACGCCCTTTTCCAGCTTAACGCTGACACTTTCATTCAAACCTGCCATATTGCGTATCACTTCGTTACGTATTCGGTCGGCCAAGGTAACGCCGCACAATTTTCGAAGTGATCGCATCTCCACAGCATTCAATTTACTTTCATGCATCTGCTGACATACCCAGGTTTCACTACCGTAAAGCAAAGTTGGCACTAGCACTGCGTTATGAATCGCCATTCGTGCTTCTTTTACGATGCTTTGTCGCTTTACTAACTGGGACAACGCACCGTTAACTTTGTTTCCGGCAGCTACTCGCCGTTCTACATCCGAATCACATCTTCCATCCGCGCTAAACATACTTCCTAAATACACAATTTCATTCACTTGCTCTAGACGTTCCTGGTTTACCCTAATCTCGCATATAGTTCTTACGTCACCTCTTTCAAATACTAGAACCTTAGTTTTACTTGCATTCAAGCGGAGACCCTTACTTTCACACCCCTCTTTCATATTAGTGACTAATGCCTGTAGGTCGGCTTCTGATGTGGCCATGAGCACCGCATCATCAGCGTACAGCAGACAGTTTACTGTAAAGTCACCCAAATTCACACCCATATTAAAATCTTTCAACTTCTGTAGGCAGCTGTCCAGATACACTATGAACAGGCAGGCGGACATGACACATCCCTGTTTGACGCCTGTACAGACATCAAAAAGAGGTGACACATCCCCCCCTACTCGCACGCAAGCCTTACAGTCCCTATAAAGCGACTGTATTGCCCGCAGTAGCGAGCCGTCCACACCATATCCTGGCAGCAAGTCCCACAGCGTTTCTCTCACAACGTTATCAAATGCTTTCTCTAGATCCACAAAAGCGCAGAAAACCTTCTGGCTAAGAGCCAGAAACTTTTCCGCGATCATGCGGAGAGAAAACACTTGATCCATGCAACCTCTTCCACGTCGGAATCCGCATTGAGCCTCCCATAAATACCTTTCAGACTTTTCTTGCATTCGTGCCGTTATAACCTTTGCATACACCTTACTAGCTAAGCTGACCAAGCTGATCGCCCTGTAGCTGGAGCAGTTTAGGCGCGAGCCTTTCCCTTTGTAAATAGGTACTAAAACTGCTACTCGCCAGTCATCTGGGACCTCACCCGTCCGCCAGCACAAGTTGCATAACAGACATAGTGTGTCCCAGACACGCGACCCACCGTACTTGATCATCTCAGCAGTAACTCTGTCTTTTCCCGCAGCCTTACCACATTTAATACTTCTTATCGCTTGTTCTATTTCTTTCATACTAATGACTTCAATGACATCGGGATCCGGAGCATCGAAGTGAGCTCCACTTCCCGATGTGGCATCTCTGTCTTTTCTTGCATACATCTTTCCATAATATTCACTCCATCTCTGCAGGACGTCACTTTGGTCTGTTAGGACGTCATTGTTAACACTAAGCACTTCATTCATACTGCAGATTGCCGAACAACTCCGGGTCTTGCCTACCTCTTTCCAGAAGAGCTTGGCATTATCCCGGAAATTGGACGACAACCTTTCATCCGCTTTCATTCTGCACCTTTCACGAGCTTCTTCTATCAGTGCCTTCGTGTTAACTTTCTGCAGCTTGTATCTCTCTTTCATATTAAAATCATTCCGCGAGGCTAAGTAGTCTAGCCATGCTTTCTTCTTCATTCGAACTGCTTCTTTCACTTCCTCATTCCACCATGCATCACGCTTATTACTACTGCCTCTTTTCGTTTCTCCACACACTTCCACAGCGGCATTTATCATACTGTCCCTAAGGTTCTGCCATACACTTTCCACATTCTCACTGCTTACATTGACGTCGCCAAGCTTTTCGGCTACCCTTTCATTATATTTATCCCTAATGGATGCATCCTGCAGCTTCCAGCATTTGATGCTATAAGTCGGCTCAGGTTCAGGACACTCGGTACGATGACGCCAACCCGCGAACAGACCCCTAATCCTAGTTATGACTAGGTAGTGGTCTGATCCCAGCTCAGCGCCTCGATAAACCCTTGTGTCCATCACCTGTTTACGGAGCCGACTATCCATTAGGAATAGATCTATCATGCTTCTCTTTGACTTACATCTCCTCGTATACATATGAATTTGTTTGTGGTTGAACATTGTGTTCGCCACAAACAAATCCTTTTCCTTACAAAATGCCAGTATTAGCTTGCCAGCGTCGTTCACCCTTTTATCCCCATACTTCCCGAGTACCGACTCAAAACCATCGCGAGCGGTACCCACCCATCCATTCAAGTCTCCACATACTATAAGTCTTTCATTTCCTTCTATCACATTTAGAGCTTCTCTCATACTCTCCCAGAAGTCCTCTAGCTCACTCGCGTTCGACGAAGATACTGGCGCGTAAGCAGCTACCAGAAAAATCTTCGTCAAACCAAGTTTTACACGGATCCAGAGGATTCTAGGACCTACCAGTTTGTACTCATACATACCGGAGGCCAATCGCGAGGACAGCAAAATTCCAACCCCTCGACTGCCATGCTCGCTCTCTGGTACTCCAGACCAAAGCGCGAGCATCCCACCCGGGAGCTCCAAGACTTCGTTGCCCTTGCGCTTGGTCTCTGTCAAGCACACTGCATCTAACTTTCTCTCATTCATAACATCCATCAACTCATTCATCTTATCTGTCATTCCTCCCCTAACATTCCACGCAGCTACCCTGCACTCCGTCCTCCACTTCCCGCCGTACTGGCTATTAGTCTATTTATTTATTAATATATCAAACGGTTTGTCCAAAACTGTATAATAAATTTAACAAGACTGTATACAGAATATGTGAAATCCATTTTCAGTGGACGCGAACAGGCGAACTTACCCTACTTTAATTTATTTGCCTTATGTTTTTTTTTGAATATTAATGCAATAAAAATACCGTTATTATGCCGAGAAAAACAATTTCCTTCAGAATTCAAAACTGTACAAATTTTACTTTTAATTTTAATTGAATAATAAATAAATGTTATGTTGTACAACTGTTTTATTTCCTCGCAATAAAATTGAAAAGCAGAGTTTATAACTCGTCCACAAAACCATTTTATCCTCGACATTACTATCAGTCCTCGCTAGTCTCGGATAAAAATGGTTCGTTTTGTGCACTTGCTGTAAAATGTACTATTAATACTCACCAAATGTATACTAGCCATAGTTAAACTCCAGCTTCGACCTATGTCCAAGGCATTTGTGAAATTAGTGAGCTGAATGTAGCTAAAAGAGTTGTTTCAGAACTTTGAAAAAGGTAGAAGAGAAATAGGGCGATATTCAGGAAATGAGCAAGGGTTGTCTTTTTTGACAATAGTAAATATGACAATTAGAGCATCTTGCAAAACTAAGTTTTAGAAAATGACATAAAACAGGAACAACATATTTTTCTATTGAACGGGATGTCGCGCGGCACTATATTATGTTAAAAGGTGAGAATACCTTTTGTTCCTTGACGTTTCGACAGGGTTGCACCTGTCGTGGTCCCGAGGTGACTGAAACTGAAAATGAAAAATGAAACTGAAATCCCGTTCAATACAAAAGAATGTGTTCAACGCGTGTTAGTTTAAAACAAATGTAAAGAAGAACAAGTTCTTGAATTAGGGTTTTACTTTGCAGAGCCATCTACAATATTCAAGGACAAATCTTTGCCTTGAATTTATATGATCTTACATGAGCCCTAAGCCCTAATTAAACTAATATAAGCTTGTGTTATGTAATCTTGACAACTGTAAATAAACATACTTATATATTTCTAAATACATACACATTATGCATAAAAAAACACACAAACTCCGAAACAGACGTACTTATTATTATTAGACAAGTCGGACAGTACTATGGACCCGGTAGTACTATGGACCTAGTTGCCTGTAACACACAGTACAGTAGTCACCAACAAAGTAATAATCTTTCTCGTTACCTCAAAGATATTTCATGAAGGTAATTTTGTTCACGGGACTGCATCATTTTGTGACATAATGGCCATTGCAGTGAGTTGGTGATGAAAGAGAGATATATGTCTAAAAATGTCAGCTTACATATATTAGTAGTATCTTATATAAATATTTATTTATAACCCATTATCTTAGTATAATATCGTCTAATTCTAATAATTGAAAAGATAAGTGATATCTAATCAAGTATTGTATTTTAGAAGCCAGAAACGGAAGACATGATTACAACTATGTTACGAACCTATAAATATTCAAACTTAAGTGCGAAAATATAACTTGATCAAATATGACTATCTTGACTGCCTCTGTGGCGCGGTGGGAGTGTATCCAACTGCTACGCAAGTGGGTTCGATTCCCACTCAGGATAAAACTGTGTGATGAGCACGATGGTTTATTCTGTGTCTGGGTGTTATTCATCTATAATATGTATGTATTTAGAAATATGGTGGATACCATAGTACAAGCTCTGCTTAATTTGGAATCAGACGGCGTTGTGTGAGTTTTCTTAACGACGACGACGATATTATAGACGCGATAGACCTCTTGCGTAGCAGTCGGATACACTCCCACTGCGCCACAGAGGCAGTGTAACTATAATCCCTGTAAATTTTACTATGTTTTCTTACTCACAAATTAAAACGCCTTACGCCCTTCAACTTGACTCGATATCTGTAGATAGGTATAATAATCATAATCTTCGGGCAGATAAGAACCGAATTCGGATTACTATACTGCCCTATTTACAGAGGGTACCTATTGTTTTTCATACATACATATTGTCACGCCTTTATTCCCGAAGGGGGTAGGCAGAGGCGTACTATATGCCCACATTTCACCGTATGCAGTTTTTTCCCACGTAACAGGTGGTGAGCTCATTGCCGTGTTGAAATGGACTGGCGCAGGTAGTGGCAACATGCTGTTGAAATTTTTTAAGCAGCCCGTACCTACGTATGCCTTTCAATTGGGCTTAACGACTGCCATTTTACTGGCAACCGGGACCAACGGCTTAACGTGCCTTCCAAAGCACGGAAACGCTCGCAATTGTAAATACCACAAAGTGGTCACCCATTAAAACACTAGCCATAGCGAAAGTTGCTTAACACAGTGACCGTTTACAGAATATTAAGGTCAGCTACGAGTGCTGAGTGCACAATACAACATTTTTATTTACAAATCAAATCATATAAATATAGCAAACTGCAAACTACGCCCGCGAAGTTAATCTGTATAAAATAATGTCCCTTCCTCAAAGAGTATTTATATTATTATGCTCTTCCTAAATAAGAATATAAAATTCCACCGAGATTATATATTTTTGGGCACATCATCAGTAGTCTACAACAGTCAAAAAAATTGTTTAGGAATATTGTTTATGTAATCTAAGTTGTAAATACAATTAAATTAAAAACTTATTAGTCTCGTCAGGATTGTAGCTGGAAATATGATGAAACAATATGCTCAAAATCAAAATTAATACTTTTACAGGGCTTTGAACATCTGCTAGATAGCCTGGGCCTTGGTGGGCAAGTATTTACATCACCACACGACCTGGCCATCCATCGAATCAACGGCAGTTTTCGACAACTACATGATACGCAACATAGGCATCGAAGGTCTCTTACCAACGGTATGTACTGTATACTCAAGAACATCTTTACTCTGGCAACATTTAGTTTAAGCGTTTGATAATTCAAAGTGTCCCCATCTACTGGTATTTAGCAGAAGAAGTATTACCTGATATTACCACGTAGCATTAATATTCCTCAGTATAGATACTGATGTGAAAGCAGCCGTGGATATAAAAGTTAGTTACATGCCGTCCTACGCGATTGTTCCTCACATTTAATCAACTAAGTACAACAATATATTTGTTTATAGGCAGACCCGCGAAGTACGTCACATTATATACCATACTTAACATCCCCGTAAACACGCTCCAAGTAATAAATTCCACTCATAAAGTCGTTCATGTGATGATTGATGAGATGCACCACCAAACCAGTTCCTCGAATTAACTGCAAATCGAAGAATAAACTAAACTTTAGTAGGTAATATAAGCTCCAGAGCGGGTCCTTCGCGGCACCACTAGGGCAACGCTGTGTTACTTACAACGGAAATCATTGCCATCCCCATGTTTATATCCCTATTATACGAGCATTGATGAACCGACTGTTCTCTAAACTCCGAAGTCTTAACCTAGATAGAAAATCTTCCATCGATCGGGACGAGCATCTGCTCAATACAAGACCTAAACATATATCTGAATATCTTCATGCTGTATCCCCGACGGGGTAGTCAGCCCGATCCGAGTCCGAATGCAATCAACATTTTTGTGTACCATATTTATTAAACCAAACCAAATATGCACTAATGGCCTGTACAGCGCTGAATGCCTCACGGGAAACGGTCATTGCTAGATTTTATTCGTTTTATAGTATTAATGGCATAACAGCACCTTGAAACTAGAACGGTACTAATAAGTAGAAAGGAGGAAGTGTTTTTTTCAATTGAATTTTCATTCAAAGAAATGTGTCAAGCCAGTGAGTCTAGTATGACCTTGAATTAACGTCTACTTAAATCTTATCAAATTACACGGCAAGTTCCATGTTTCTCTAATTCAATTTGATTAAATTGTGTTGAGCGAAATGATTGGTCAGTAATATTAAAATAGTTTTATGTATTTTTTAAATGTATCGAAATTGCTGTACACAAACACGACTCACAAACCAAATTAAGTTCATGTTGTGTTAATTTTATCAATTTACATCAGAATCTACGCGGAGGCTGTACGCGGAGGCTGTACGCGGATGATAATAGCCTTAGTATCTAAAAATGCAACGGACCTGCAAGAAACACTAAATCAGTGAGGAACACGAATAGAAAGTCATGGGCTATGCGTAAACCAGAGTAAATTCGTATTTCTGGTATGTGAATGTGAATTCGGCTAGAGTGGGTAGCGATATCCACATCCGATATCTCTATCTACGTTTGCGTCGAATGTAAGTAGAAGGAAGCTACATATCTAGGCTCCTTCTAACGTAAATAGAGATGTAAAACACCGCATCAATACCGCTAACGAGATGAAAATGCTCAGATGAGTGGGGGAGTAACCCGACTGGACAAAGTGCGGATCGGGTAAAGGAGATCGTTTGCGAATTGCGAAAAATTTGTAGAAGGCCGGTTACGCTGGTATGGTCATATTCTGAGACGATGACCGCTCAATTAAAAGAGACCTGGAGATTCTCGACAAACTGAGGGAAAGAGGACTACCGCCAAACATGCAAAAAGAGATACTGAAAGAGAATCTGAGTACACAGACAAGCCAGAACAAAGAAAAAAAGGGAAAAAATGGTGTGGCTTTTCATCATGAAAACACTAGACCTCACACATATTTGACCATTCAGCAAATATTAAGAGAGTCTAACTGGGAAGTGTTAATGCATCTACCGTATAGTCCTGAACTTGCACCTTCAGTTTTCTGTTATGTTTCATTCTCTTCAGAATTTATAATGGGCAGTGGCAGATTAGCATCGCGAAAGGACTGCCAAAACCGCTTGTCAGATCATGTCCTTACCTACAAGGCAGCAAAAAGTAATTTAACAAAGTGGCACCTATATATTTAAGCTAAACTTTATTAGAAAAGGTTTTGAATCTTCATATAATATGCGATGAAACGATTTCCCTAACCTTTATAAATAAAAGAAATTGACAGGAGTCACGGCAGAGTACAAGACTATTGAATCTCAAAACGCCAGAACTATCTTGTCTAGTTCAGAAGGAGGTATACCTATCACCTTCATCTCGAGATGATTCAGATGAATAGAAAAACCTTCGTGTGTCCATTTAACTGTGTCCATACAACTCACCTCACTAACAATTGTATACAATATCAGGCAAGGTTGACTGCACAACCTTGCTCCCAATTAGCCGGGAACAAGTGTGGTCGTCCTCTTTCACAAACTCTCCGCTAATTCTCGTAGCTTTTGTAAGTGTAGCAGAAGATAACTTAAAACAATAAATTATAGGTACAGGTAGCTTCGGATACTTTTTCTTAAAAATCCACTTTTTTTTTCAGTGAAATTTCAATTGTGAAAGAAGAAATAAGTTTTTCTAGCGCGAGTCTTGAACTACACGACCTTGGTAAATTTTCTCTATAGTCCACTACTCTCTATAAAGTGGGAATATTGAAGCTGACCTGGGTTTAAATACCAGGGATTTGCCTACTTTGAGTGTACCTGAATCTATGGTCTCAGATTGACTGCAAAGAAAAGAAAGTTAATTTTCTATCACGGCAATACAAGTAGAAGCAATTGGCTTTGCTGGAAAAGAATTATGATCTTGTTCCTCAACCACGGTTTACAATTAAGCATATGATAGTATTTTTATTAACAGACAATTTGCGTTAGTTTCTTGAATTGTGACGTAGGTACCCAATTGGTTAGATCATGATGATGGCCAATGCACTCAAACAAAGCTGTCCTTTATACCGTCTCGCGATTATCCTATTACGAGTACCGGTTGACTCTTACGTAGTTATAATAGCTAACCCCGGTCAAGGATTTGTCTCATGAATTGCTGTCAAAATTATTGTAGTTTATTATCATGCCTCCTTATAAAACGAGTAGTATGCAATAATATATTATTTTTTCATAATATCATACTTACATAATGTGTATTTAAAATACTGCAATAGCGACAATAGAAACCATAAAATAATAAAACAAGTAAAACTAATCGCTGCCGGCCATGTAATTAATAACACTGTTAGGTCACTTGCTGATCAAAAGTTATATGAATGTGTTTTATTTATTTGGAAAACATCGTGAAAACACCTAAAGTTCCAGTGGAGTAAAGGAACTCTACGTGTTAGTATTAGTATTTACACAAGCCCTAAAAAAACTTCAAGTAAAGTCGTCGAGACAAAAAACGACACAATTTACAGAAAGTCATTGCGCTTGCGTCAATAGAAAGGGTTCTCAGTCAGCGACGCAAACAGTAGTAGGTCGTTTTGGAGCTCGCAACCCTAATTTGCGGCCATTTGTTCACAGGCAGCTATATATCATCATATTTAAAAAAAAATAGCTTTAATTTAATATAAAAAACATGCGTATACGTCATGAACGTATAAATACACCAAACTATTAACTGTTTACACCTGGCTGCGAAGTAGTTGCGGCCGAGTGTGCAACGGCATCCATCGATTTTCGAATTCTTTACAAACATTGCTATGATGTGGATGGTATTTTATTAAGAACGAAATATTTTTTGGCAAATTAATTAACATTAATATAATTTGACTGCCTCTGTGGCGCGGTGGGAGTGCATCCGACAGCTACGCAAGAGGTCGTGGGTTCGATTCCCACCCAGGATAAAACTTTGTGTGATGAGCACGATGGTTTATTCTGTGTCTGGGTGTTATTTATCTATTATATGTATGTATTTTGAAATATATAAGTATGTTTATCAGTTATCTAGATCCCATAACACAAGCTAATATTAGCTTACTTTGGGCTAGATGGCGCTGTGTGAAAAGTGTCCCACAATATTTATTTATATTTATTATATTTAATTAAAATTACTTGCGGACACTTATTGACTGGCACCCTGTTATCAATGTATTCTCCTAATCATAAATGTATGTAAAAATGTAAATTTGATTAACTACGCGATGAACGTAGAGATTTTGCAGCCGGATCTCGAACGCTCCTGTCATTGCGAAGCTAGATCACTGTTCCACACAGAAACAGTCTGCCTAATTTTCTTCTTTTACGTTTAGCCGTCTTGGCCTTGACTTCCTTTGGACTCGGTGGTAGTGTATATTGTGGGCAATTGTACCCCATGTATTTGGGTAGTGTCTGTAAAAATTAATGACGGTGTGTCTCTGTGTGTATCCGCATAGTCACGAATGTGAATGCTGGCGTGGATGCAGTAGTTCCGAATGTAGTCCAATCTGAGTTATGGAGCCATCCTATTACGGGAATCCCAATATTTTCGGTGGTCAAAAGACCTTATCTGTTTGAGAAGTCAGACGGCAGTCGCTCTCAACAATGTCGAAAAACATAAACTAAACAGTTGATCAACAAACAAACAGTAACACCCTAGGCTCTAAATCCTGGTAGAGTTTGGAAGCAACTAGAAATACTCAAGGATGAGATGGAGAGGAATATGCTGCCATAGGTTCTAGACAACTCAAAAAGATAAATATACTTTTATGTTTAGAAAACATGTAATGTATAATGCGAAAGCCTGGCAATCTCTCCTGCCGTCCTGTCAAATTACCCCGTCAGGGATAAAGCGTGAAGATAGAAAACATTGAATCTCTGAAACTTTGCCATTGCAAATAGTAGTATTATTAATCAATTTTAAGTATTAACTAACTTAATGGAACTTAATAAGATTTTAACGATTTTGAAGATGATGACGACTTTAAAAATGTTAACGTTTAACGGGCATAACAGTTGTGTGGGGCTATCTATGGAGGGAATTTAAAATATGTAACATTCTTATATGGACCGTAGTTACAGTATGGTATGCCTACACACTGTATTGGCTGATGAGCCTGGAGCGGTCGCGCTAGCTTACAACCATATCCATATTGAGGCCGAGGATACTAGCATAATGAGACGTAGTTACCGTTCGTACTAGAGTGTTGTAGTGGTCTCCGTGGGCTGCTACCAGTCTAATCCTCTGAGAAGGCCCATTGTATCTGAGAAATTAATTACACCCCGTTTCTCCATAAACTCAAAATACTTTTATAACGGTAACTACCTTATGGTAGCTTGTGGACCGTAACTCACTCTTATATCAAACGTGTCCAAGAAATCATTAAATCACTACCTACCTACTTAACAATATGTCGTTTCCATTCTGTTTTATTGTGCTGTGTATATCTACTTTAACTCAATATTTTTTGCAAGTAGGTTTCGAGTTTTTAAGCATAAAATGGCGGAAGTCAGAAGCTATTAATTTGTCACATAGTAGTAGCAAGTGACTATCAAAATGAAGGTCATTCTCCTGTAGCCAGTACCATTTATCGCTTATTCGCAATCTATACTTTTCTATACTTCTATATCTATACATATATAGCTGAAGAGTTTGTTTCTATGTTTGATTGGTTGTACGCGCTAATCTCAGTACTTACTGGTTCGAATTGAAAACATATTTTTGTGTTGGATAGTCCATTTGTCTAGGAAGGCTATAAGCTAATATCATCACGCTACTACCCTGGAGAACGTAGCAGTAATCATAAATGTCAAAAAATCGTGCACATATTCATAAATTATTGTAAAATTTAAAACAACGGGTTTTAAATGGATGCGACGAGAGTAATGAAGTATGTAACGGGCGAAGCCGTGAGGGTCATCTAGTTATAAAATAAAAACGTTCGGTGAGGCTTAGAAATTCTCTTCTAATTTGTAATGAATGATTTTTATTAATTTCAGTTGAACCCATTTTGCAAAAATCATGCTTGTCGCCGAAAGAAATCTTATCTGTGTACGGCATGCAGAAGGAGCCAGGAGTTATCACCATAAAACCAAAAACGTTCCTGGAAATGTGCCCGGCCCTCGTCTATCAGCTGGATCAAAGGTCTTGTTACAAAACAGAAGCACCTGCACCAAAACTTGACAGATTTTGGAGTAAGTATTTGTTTATTACCTATTGCTTGTTATAACGACGTCGCTAGTGGTAAGTTGCGGTTAAATATAAATACGAGTATATATAAATATTAATATCGTTGAGACAATGAATTAATTCCAAACTAAGCAGAGCTTGTACTATAGTAACCAGATAACTGATAATAATCCTTATTTATAAATTAATAAATATTTGCATATTATAGATAAATAACACCCAGACACAGAATAAACCATCGTGCTAATCTCACAAAGTTTTATACTGGTTGGTAATCGAACCCACGACCTCTTGCGTATAGCAGTCGGATACACTCCCACCGCGCCACCGACGCAGTCAAAGTTAAGTTCGATATGTTACTGAAACAAATATCGTGGGCCTCACTTTGACAACCTAAGGAGATTGGAGACCACTTGGGTGAAATTACTTATGTAATACAAACTACAACCATTAACTCTTCTCCTTTCTGCTGTCACGCCTTTATCCCCCAAGGAGTGGCAGAAATATACTATACACCCACATTTCACCAGAAGCATTTTGTCCCACACAAAAAATGGTGAGTTCATTGCCGTGTTAAATTGGTTGTGGTGAACTGCTCTTAAAATTTTTCAAGCCATAACCCATGAGGCCTTCAATTTAGTTTAACAACTGCCATGTTACTGGCAACTGGGATCAACGGCTTAACGTACTTTCCGAAGCACGAAAACTCATACTATCCTTCGGCAAAACCAACAGAGTGCCATCTGTGATTAGCCACTTATTTTGTTACAGCGTAAAAAATAAAAATAATACAAACTTTTCGGCACACTACAGAAATACATACGCTGTTTTCAATTAGATGAAAAAAATCTGTTTTTTATTACATTAAAAAATATGGCGCTCGCTGTCGCCTTCCGTCTCGCACTGTGTTCGTGTCTATTACAATGTGCGTAATAAAATTACTTTCTTTTTCATTTTCTAGCATGGATATATGCAACTTTAAGCATCTTGGTAATAAGTGCGACGGGACTGGTTGGGGTTGCCATAGTTCCGATGCTGAAGTCCGTCATTTTTGGCCACGTGTTGCATTTCCTAATCGCAGTTGCTGTTGGTACTTTGTGTGGCGATGCTCTGCTACATCTGCTGCCCCATGCTCTTAAGTCACACGGACCATCGTCTGAGCCGCAAGAAGAAACTGAAGTGGTTTTAAAGTGCAGCGTCACATTTTTGACAATTTTATTATTTTATAGTGTCGAAGCTATCATGCAAACATTAAATGGAGGACACTCCCATTCACATGACTCGAATACTTCATCAACAGATTTAAAATCAGATTCTGCCAAACAGTTAGAGCCTATAGAACTGGGAGCAATGATGCCGGGTTCACCGCCCCCTCCAATAGAACGACCAATGACATCAACAGCGCTCATGGTGATAGTTGGAGATGGGCTTCATAATTTGACTGATGGTCTAGCAATTGGAGCGGCATTTTGTGGAGATCCAGTTACTGGATTCGCAACTGCTTTAGCTGTATTTTGTCATGAGCTTCCTCACGAGCTCGGTGACTTCGCAGTATTACTACGCTCAGGTATGAGCATCAGACGTGCTCTTTATTACAATTTACTTTCATCGGTGCTCAGTTTTATGGGTATGGCAGGTGGAATTTGGCTAGCAGAAGACCATGAGTCGGCTTCTCAGTGGATATATGCTGCTACCGCGGGCACGTTCTTTTATATTGCACTAGCAGATTTAGTTCCAGAAATAAATGCAAATAATCACGGTAAAGGTATTAATTTACTGTTAGCCGTGTTGGGTATTCTCTCGGGCGGTATTATTATGTTAATGATTGCCCTCCACGAGGATTCTATTCAGTATCTTTTTAGAAGTTCAGAACAATAGGGAAATTTGAACATAATTTAAAGATAGGTACATGATGTCATATAAATTCATTAATGAGGGAAAGCTACTGTCAAGAAATAAAATATGTATCTTTTAAATTATAACGTAAATTACTAGAGGTCCTTAGTAAAAAAAAAACAAAACTATTTAGTAGACATTTAAGGTCTCTTAAACTCCTAGATACTATAATTTAAATTGACACTTTTTTTATATGGGACCTTCAGGTGTTTTTTTTTCTGGCATATGGCACTTGTACCTTATTTATTAATAATAAGTAATTATTAAGGTTGGTACATGTAATGTGATAAACGTACTCATGGTTGTTTGTTATTAGTCGCTTAAGCTGTAAATATGAATTATTTTAATTAATTATTACAATAATGTTTTTATTATGTTCCTCACGTATTTAGAATAGGTAGGTAATAGTGATAAGCTAATCTTGTAAATTGTATTTTTTAAGTATAGCTCAAGACCGTAAACTTTCCACGTGTAAATAAATATAATATAAATAGAATACCCTTAATTTATAAGCATCTTACGGATCCGAAATTCGTTATTCTGTATAAACCCTAAAATTAGTTGATATCGTCAATTAAAACATTCCAGGGACCAACTCCAAAGACACAAAATTTATAGAAATCGATCCAGCAGAAATGAAGGACTGGAAAAAAGAAATGAAGGATGTGACAAATACACGTACAGAAGAATTATTTATTCTTAAAAGATATTAATGAGCTATTTTTTATGACCTTAACAATTCTTTGCTTGGGACTTGATGCATTATGTTTTAGCGACGCTACATTCTAAGATTTTTAAATTGTAAACATACAACTATTTTAAAATGTGTTGGGATTTAGTGAACGTTTTCAAATAATGTGGAAGTTAATATCAGACTTTGAGAAAGTAAAATTAGAAAGTGGTAGGCAACAAATTCCACGACTCTAATAGATAATGGCGAATAGGTAAACTTAACTACATTAGTATGTAAGCACGTTAGGTTTAATTTTAATCATGCACCTAGTATGATTAATAAAAAAATACTCTGTACGTTAAATAACGCATTACATGACCTGAAAGGAACCGGGATTATAGTCTGTTCCAAAAGTACAGGCGGAAAAGCAGTCTGACATTTATGACAGACAACGAGATAGTCAACCTTTGTCTATATGAATAAAACTATTGAAAAATATACCAATCGAACACATAACCTCCTCGTTTTTGGAAGTCGGTTAAAAATGTTAGGTTGAAAATACGTTACGGGAGTATACGCTAGTCCTCAAAGTATGTGGTGGTAGTATACGCTACATAGCGTATTTTTAATAAATGTTATCGACGAAGCAAATGTTACCAACATTTTATTGATTGTTAATGTCAAAGGTCCTAACTATGAAGTTTAATGCGAGAATTTGGCAAATAATATAAATAGTTTAGTTTTAGTCTTAGTACCTAAATATTAAGATCACCGTAAGTACGGTAATTTAGATTTAATAAATAATATATGTATATCTAAAATAGTATAAATAATAGTTACAATAATGCAATGAATTATGTTATACAAACTACAACAGAACTAACTTATGACCTACTGTACAATAAAAATATTTTAAATGTGAATAAAGTTTCAAATAGTAATGTAGGTACATGAACTGAAACTTAAGTTAACTTTTGATTATTACCATAGGTGTATCTAAGTAAGTAATTATTTAAGATCAATAACAACAAATTATAAGGACCAGTAAAATAATCATAGCCAGTATTTTTTCGAGTTACGGGTCACCTAATATGATTTCCGTAATTTAACTACAATGTCTACACGGAGATCTTGAAAAACGAAAACTCATTTTAGCACGACAAATAACTCGAAAACTTTGCTGAGGTTGATACGTAAGATTGCTTAACTTAGGCATAAAACACAGACATGGCATAAAACTACTTTTTATTATAATATGTCCGAAACTTCTTTTAACATGTAGGTATATTAATACCTACGAAGCTAATTACATTAATCTAGTTATTTATTTTTAAAGTAATCAAATGTTAATAGAGCTTAAGATAGTTTGTTTTCAATAAATAATGAATGTCATAATAATAAATTTATTAAATTTTCAATATTTTGTATTATTTCAAAATTTATTACCTACTCCTTCAAAGGAGGGTGTTGAAAGAACCCGCGTATGATCCGACTATCCAACCAAAAAATATTTTTTCAACTCGGACCAGTAGTTCTTAAGCGCGTGCAACCAAACAAACAAACTCTTCAGCTTTATATATTAGTACCTAAGTCTAAAAGTACCGATATCATAGAAGGCTGCTTATTTAGGCTTATTTACCATGAGAAAATCTTACGCATCTCCTGCTCTGCCGGAGCTGTCAAATCCATAATTATGACATTTTAGCACATATAGGTACAGCGACATTCAACAAGTGATGGGAATTTGGTGATGAAAACTTAATAAATGGCTCGCGGTTGCTGTTTTATTTTCCAAAACTAGTATAAAATTTGTATTTAAAATTGATGGATTTTTAGACAAAGAATCCGAAAACGTTCATGAGTTTAAGGAAATGCTATGGTTTAATGAAAAGCTATTGGAACGAAGTTCCTTACGGCAGGCTTGGAGGAGATGGGGATTCTGCTGCGCGACCGAACTGAAAAATAGGTGATAGTAAAACCGTAAGAAAAAAACGGTAAGAAAAATTCCGTGGAATAAAAGCGTTAAATGAGACGTGCGCAGGCGCGACAGTCGTTTGTTTTGCAAATTGTGTCGATTTTCAAACTGTCTATTTACCTCAGTGAAGTGATTACTAATTTGGAAATTGCAGTAATGTAGCTGTGTGGTTTGGGTGGTATGCTGTTTGGCTGAAACGCAAGAGGCCCGAGTTCAAATCCTAGTACAAACGGTGACTTTTTGTATGATTAATTGAATCGTGAACTTGTTAACTTCGTTCCTACCTGGTGTCCCACTACACCACTTTTTTTTTCTTGTAATTGTACTATGTATCTTATTGTACCCACAGAGAAATCACATTTCTTCTACTCTAGCGGCACGCTATGAATGCTATGATGGCCGTTCACTTCACATTTTCTTCTCAGGAAAATAATATATTTCAGATTGATATTTATAAAAAATACCCTAATATAGTATGCTAAAAACATTTTTTTTTAAAATAACGACGTGTTTTAAAAATTACCAGTCTAATTTTTACTAAACGTTTACCATCGAAAATTTTGAAACAAAATCAGACAACTATTAAAATTACAACGAGAATATTGTCATCATCATCACTGCACTCAGAGATATTATTTATTTATTTGCAAAAACAGTGTCTAAATTTGCATCGCGTTGCATTCTTTTTCCGTCGGACTTCATAAGTGGCGCTGAATCACAGATAAAACGAATAAAGAAAGATATTAAATAGGTTTATAATTATTACAGTACGAGACTACCAGGACTTTAATTGGTCGTGCTAATTAGTGTCTAGCATATAAGACCTTTTAGTCTTTTTGTTACCACCACACAAAAGAGGCAACGGGTGCAAAATTTCTTCCAAATTTCGCATCTAAAATAGACACATTTTACTAAATTTATTCTGCTCTTTAGACCCACCCCAGTTCCGTGCTTCGGAAGGCACGTTAAGCCGTTGGTCCCGGTGGCCAATAAAATAGCAGTCGTTAAGCCAAGTTAAAAGATCTTATGGGCGGCGTAAAAATTTCAACAGCAAGTAGCAACAACCTGCGTCTGTCTATTTCAACACGGCAATGGGCTCACCACCTATTACGTGGGACAGGAATACACATGGTGAAAATTAGGCATATAACTCTGCCACCTCTTCGGGGATAAGGCGTGATAGATAAATAATAATAATAATTATATAATTATTAATTGACGTGAAGGCTGGCAATGGGGGTATGCGCTGGATACCTAGAGCGCTGGAAGTGGAGAATAGTCTTCCATGTGAATAGCGAGCTGATTTGATTGATGAAGATGATTTGATGATTTGATGACTAGAAGGATAAAAAACTTCTTATATATGTTGATAGAACTGCGGTAGGATCATATTTTAAGTGGTTATAAAAAATTGTGTTGAAGGGGCGATGTTGCAAGCAGACTACTAATACCTTAGAATGTTATAGGTACCTACTTAACTATCTTCACTATCTCTGTCGGGGTAGTCAGAGAGGACAGATCACCAGGAATCGCGATCCATGCATGCTTCTTTCGCTTCCTGTAGAATCATTAATCACTTCATGACATGCACGTCTGGGTTTCCGAGTACTTTTTACTTTTCCGTTTTTGAGCAATCTGCTCACGTGGTCTTTAAATGTTTCGGCCTACCTTGACTCCTTCTGCCCTCTACTTTCGCACAATATATATTCTTCGTCAATCGTTCCTCACTCATTTGTTGAACGTGTCCAAGCACGTTAAAATGTTATGAAACCAATTATTGAAATAAAATCAGTAAACCTATCAAAATAATATAAATATTTTAGTGAAAGAAAATTATGTTAAACAAAGATGGAAATGACGAAATTATAAAGAATTGTATGATTAAAATAAAACATTAAAAGTGGTGGAATATTAAGAATAATTTTCATTTCATTCGCTTCTAGTAATAAAGTTTCGATGTTCTTGGTAACGTCCCTAGTGTTTAAAATGGAAAAGGGTTCACCGCGACATTTGGCGGGCAGAGTGACAAGTGCGGACGCTTGCTTTATATTATTTTCTAAAACTAGTGCATTTATCTTGTTTTATGTGCGTGAGTGGTGGTTTATTGGACATAAAAGTTGTGTTAACGTGCTATAGTGAAAGACAATGATATATATGCAGTGAAATGCTATTTTCTCTCTTGCCGCGAAACGTCCACTGACAACCTTAGTATAAGAATCACCATTATACTGAGGGCAATGACCAGGACGGACAATGAGGACACGACATCGACTGGACAGGACTAATTAGAAGATAAGATTGAAGAAATATGATATAAAAAATAAGATTTTGCTAAAAGGTCTTAGAAACCAGGCCATTAAATAATTATTAAAAAAAAAAGGGTTCACCGCCGCAACGTTGCGTTGTAGCGACGTTCAGTTCTTTAGAACAGAAATTGTTTATTTTCTTTACTATGGTTTATTAGTGAAAGTAAATAGAAAGCATAACCTTCTTTGGGCATTTAGACAATAAAATATGTAATTTAAAAAAAACTTCATCAATTTTGTAGTTCTAACTTCGAAAAATTTAATAGTTTCTTCTTCGAAAAATTTAATAGTTTCTACTTCGAAAAAATAATTTTAAATACCCGCCCTTACAAGGATACGCTGGTGATTTTTGAAGAAGTTTCAAATGTGGCCTTTAATAAACTCAGGGTACGTTATCGCTAACGACTAATACACCTGTTTTTATCTCCAGATCTGTTCTGTCCACGAGATGAATCGGGCAGTCCTGCAGCAGGTGGACCACTGTCTCCTCTACCCCGGGCTCGCAGTGACAAAACGTGGCCTATTAAATTGACTCGACTATAGCACTAATATAGTGTGTCACTTCAATAAAGTTTCAATCAGATTATTAGGTAGAACTGGACACAGGGCCCCGTGATGAATACTATAACTATACTTTATTCAATCACTAACGACTAGGCCTTATGGTCTCTGACTTAAGCCTTTTCTATGCAGAATGCAAAAACGAAAAAAAATTTGGATGTTGATTGGATTTGCAGGGATCATGCTAAATGGCGGCCGCTTCCTGTATATTATTTTCCAAAACTAGTGCATTACCAGTTTAGTAGACATAAAAGTTGTGTAAACGTGCTATAGTGAAAGACAGTGATAAATTGCAGTGAAAAGCTATTTTACAACGTGTCGTGCCAATTCCACTAAAAGCATCATTAACGCTCTACCACGTTGATGGGGTAAGGACACAGGACCTATGACTGTACTTGACATCGACAAAGGATTGGACAGGACTAAATTAGAAGATAAGATTGAAGAAATATGATATAAAAAATAAGATTTGGCTAAAAGGTCTTCGTAACCAGGCCATAAAATAATTACAAAATAATTGACAACTGCCGACATAATGCCAGGGTCTCCAGATTGGGGTTTTCCCCATTCTGGGGTAAAATAAAAATTTTGAGGAACTTTTGGGAAAATGAAAACCGTGGGGAAAATTTTGGGGAAGACATAATTCTTTGGCAAAAGTTTGGGGAAAAGTTGAAACACTTTTCCACACCCTGTCTAACAAACCGGTCCTTTTTATTAGTTTCGTTTACGTCTAGGACCAAAGGTTTACGTAGTTAAGACTAGAGCAAATCGTAAAATTACTAGTTCTATGTGGTTCTATGTTATTACTCTACTCTTGAACGACCAACGACTGAACGAATGAACCCACAGATTAGATACACAATCAATTGAGTGCCCAGGGTGCTCAACTCTCTCTCTCTCTCTGTCTCCGTCTCTTTTTATCGTATAAACGTATTCAAATATATTTTATTATTTTTCTTACAATGTTTTAAATTATTTATTTATATATTTATTTTATCTAAACGTAAAAAACTGCGTTCCTATCTTTTAACTTTTTTTAAGCGTAATGCTCAACGATATCGTTCCCCCTGATGACGTTATTGTGAATGAACTATTTTAAATACACTCCCGGACACCAAAACGAGCCACCTTGATTTTTTTGGTTTGGAGTACTGTAACTTATAAAAGATGTATGTAGAAGGAAAATGTTTTGATGCAGTTTTACACCACTTTTTGATGCACCTTACTCCTTCCGTCATTATCGTATAGCATTATCTTGGACTCATCTGTGAAGAGAACCTGGCTCCATTGATGTCGAGTCTAATTTAGATGTTCGCGCGCAAACTCTAGACGGGCTATTCGGTGTGCTCGTGTCAATTTGGGTCCATTGGCTGGCTTATGGGGCTTTAAACCACGTTCATTGAGTCGCCTTCTAACGGACCGAGCACTTACAGCCACTCCGTGAAAGTCCCTGAGCTGTTGTTTTATCTGAACAGAGTTAAGGCGTCGTATTGATCTTGTCTCGCCGTTGTGACTCGGTAACGAGGTCCTCCTGTTCGCCGAACGAAGCCGCCAGTCTCCAGGTATCGGTGGTACACTCTTTGAACAGCGGAGCGATTATGTGAAGTTGTGAACTCACATCTCGCTGACTTAGCCCAGATTGAAGAAGTGCTACAGCTTGCGCGGGTGCTTCAGGTGAAGTATCCATAATTTTATGGCCAAAAGCGGTTCAAATTATAGAAAAATAACTAAACTAAACTTTGGTTAACAACAATTGCGAAAATTCAAACCAAATCGACATTAAATTGCTTCAAAAGCAACTTTCAACAGTCATTATTTTTTTCAAATCATCTCGGCTTTTGTTCTTTATTTTAAATTCTAAAATTCAAATTTGGAATAATACATACGGGAAAGACGATGAAATATGCCAGCATTAAAAATGCATTAAATCTTTTTTGTTATATTTTATATTTATAGTGTATTGGGCTTTTAGGCCCGGGAATGTAAGGCGGCTCGATTCAAGAGTCCGGGAGTGTATTAAATTAAAAATTAAATACGCTGTATATAAAAAAAAACATGTGTGTACCAGAGTACACAGGTAATAAGTGAAACTTCTTTACGACATTTTTTTACAGCTGTAAAATTTCCCTCATACGTCGAAGAAGTTTCACTTATGATAAAGAAGTTTCACTTCACTAAAAACGTGACGTGAACGTCGATAGAGAAGTTTCACTTCAGTTAAATTTATTTAATAAAATGATCTATTTTTTCAAATACTTAAGTAAAAAATTAGGGATATTAAAGATTTGATAAATCCCTATTACTTAATACCAAATAATAAAAAAGCTAATTTGGGGAAAATTTAATTAAAACATGTCTTTTTGGGGAAAAATAAAATCAAATCTGGGGAAATTTTACATGTGTCACCTGAAAATGACACTGACTGAAGCTGAAAATTTGTGAATTCGGGAAGATAGTGATAGAACAAAGTGATATGCTATTTACTGTGATAAATATTACGATTAACTTTTACCAAAAGTTTAACTGATCTCTAATTCGAAAGCGAAAACGCAAGTTGATGTTTAAAATGATTAAAGGACTAGTAAGTTTGTTATTACAATACATTACATTCCTATTCTTGTCGCTAAAAATACCTTACAATATTACTCTACATAATCAGCTATTGTACAATTAGATGATATATTTCTTTGTTTGAAATTGTCTGTGAACGTGACTCACTGTCTAAATTAAAAATAGTATCAAACAAACAAAGAACTATGTTTATAGATTAAAAATATGCAACATAAAAGCAATAATTACTTTGAGAGCTTCCTTCCTTCCTCTTCCCTTCCTTAGTTCTATATATAGTATAGTTGGTCTAGTGGTTGTAGTACCTGAATACGAGGCTATAGGGTACAATTCAAACTTTGGCCAAATTTCTGTGTATGATAAGCACCTCTATTTATTCTATGCCTAGATGTCAATTATTTAAAATGTGTATGTATTTAGAAATATATATAAGTATGTTGACCAGTTTTCTTGCTCCCATATCACAAGCTATTTCAGCATAGTTTTGAGCTAAGTGGCATTATATAAAAATGGGAAAATTAATTATGTGAGCTATAAGCATCATGCACTATTTAAGTCTAGATTTTTTTTGTTTTGTAATCATTACCATAATGCAAGTAGCTAATGCATGTATTGGCACTAGCAACAGTTATGCATATTGCAGTAGCTCCACATCTGTGTCAGCTATATCCATAACCAGTGCCAATATTCTCTAGCTGATGACACGATGTGTCAGGGCACATTAAGGCCACAGGTTGAACATTCATGACTGGCATTTCTTTCTCATGACCCAACTATTTTTTTTCATTGTTATTAATAATTATGGACAAAAACAGTAAAAATTCTAGGCAACATAATTGCCATAATGGAAAAATCCATGATCCACACCAATAGACACCTATTTTACAAACAAAACTTTCCAGTGACTGGCTGAGGTACAAGAATCCATGAGGTGAAAGAGATAGTGTAACATTTACTTATGTAAAAAAGGGACATTACTACCATCATTCATTAACTATGTACTGTGGTTCGTCTAATAACCATCTGTATTGCTAGAAAAAGTGTTGCCTGTAATATGGTGTCTATTTAAATGTGTGGTTGATGATCTATACACAACCCATATGAAACTAACAACTAGTCCATACTAAGCAAGCAGCCCACTACTTGCTCTAACTACCTGTTATACAAACACAAGCTTATTAGGTACTTGTGTAAAGTGCTGAGTGGTCTGTGCCTGTTGCTTGCTTAAACCATGCTTACCAATAATAGTAAAATTTGCTATCTCATGCTTTTGAGAGCTGATCAAAATCTAGGCTGCCAAAAATTTCTTAGTCATAACTGTGATTAAAAACATTAACATGACTTAAATACTTTTTGATTAGTAGTTGTCATGGTGCACTAGATTTGTTGATTTATTTAAAAACAGAATGTCAAATTTTGCATGATATGACATGAAAATAAAATGTAATGCTACAAATTCTAATATAATGTATAATAATATTTGTGAACAGTAACTAGTAAAATTCCAGTGCCAAATATGCATAATTTAGTTACTCAGAAACTAGAAACATCTACTCTAATTTGGAATAAAAAGTTGTAAAATATGGGTTGCATAATATCAATACTCAAAACTAGTGTAAGTGCTTATAGCTCCAATTCCCAGATAAATAATTTTGTAGCTAATATTGTTCATTATTTTCTATAGGTAATATTTGGTGCTGGAGTTTATTGTGGAGTCTACATAGCCCAAACCTACAAGGTACACAACTTCAATAATTTAAAAATCAATGAGTATTATTTTCTGAGTTAATGAGTCTGAGATTATTTTCCATGAGTCTTAGTTCCTAAAAGTAAAGAGAAAGTAGTTTGTTCTAGAAATGCCTTAGGCTTAATTTATGTATTTTCAGCTTATGGCTAATTTTTCCAGAAATAGCTATTAACTGATACCTTAGTTATGTTGTGTATTGCAACCTTTCACAATTCCTGGTTCAATGTATGTAGACACATCTATAGTTTCTTTTGCTACCCAATTTTTTTTTCTATTTTGTAATAGTTTTTCTCTGAATACAGGATGGACTTATGAATGAATTTTGTCAAAGAGCAAAGGAGCAATGTGACAAAACCAAAACACCAAAGAAATGGTTAGCTGATTTATTGTAAATTTATTTTTTGCTTGAACCAGGAATACCATTTCGCCCAGGAATAATCAAATCACTGAAAAAGGAAGTCTAATTATGAGTCTAATGATTTCAATATTATGGAGGTGATTCTTAATCACCCTCACTATCCAATGCTTTTAAAAGAAATAACTATTGCTCTCAATTTAATCTTTTACAGCATTTTAACACTCAAAAGTGACTCAAAATTATTAGTTAAATATTATGTTACTGTAACTTTTCATAAACCATTTTAGAATTATGTCTGTATTTTAGGAAAGTGATACATACACTTTTGTGTAGACCTGTTTCAGTCTTATATTCAAATGCAGATCACAAACAGTTCAAAGACCAGCACCAACACAAAGTCATAATTCACATAAATACACTTAATGAGTTCTCCATATCATCACTAATGACACAGTAATAAAGTAAACCAAATGTGTCCATAAAATAGATAATGCTGCACTTAGTTTCAGTACATAGGGCCGTATTACAGAACGTTTTTCTCAATACTCAAGAACACTTAAGGCTAGTTTTCGCTTTATAATACTACTCTTAAGTGTTTCTTGAGTATTGAGAAACATTCTGTAATATGGCCCACAGTGTGGAATTTGAAATTGAACATGGATGTGAGTTACTATTAGGATAATTTGGGTCATTATTGATACAGCTGTGTATTTTTTTTTGGTTTAACATTTTCTTTTATTATAATTTAATTTATACCATAAGGTATTATAACAATTTGTAAATACTATTGGTGATTGGGAAAGAATGGCCGTGAGATTTCTTGCCAGATTTGCAAATCTGGCAGTAAATGTAGAATCATTCATAACGACATTCATAAGTGTTACTATGTGACCTAAATGAATAGTCTTGACTTTACAACTGACAATTAAAATGTTTGTATTTAAATCCTACAAATATATCAAAACTTACATTAGACTTTGCCAGAGAGTTGATATGTTACCTAAATTTATATAACAATGCAATCCTATGTATTATCTCATGGTAATTTAACATTGTTATTATTTTACAGATTGATAAGGTTGAAGATCCGAAGGTTCTATTTGAAAAAGCTCAAGCTTTTGTAAAATCAAAACTGGAAGAGTTTGACAATGGCAAAAAAGGAGAGAAATGATTCTCATAAACAAGAAATTGTCTAAAACCAGTTACAGTTCATAGGTTTATTGTAAATAATTCATAGTTCTATACAATGATGATCTATAAAGTTAGTATTACATATATTATTGTTTTAATTTTACTCCCTATATCAGTGATAAACCACCGCCAATGTGTTCTACTCTTGTTTGTGGTTCTTCAAATGCTAACCAGTCGCTAGAATGAGTAGGCAACAATCCCATACTTTGACATTTGTAAAGAGCCAACAGGATGTTTACAATATTTCCAATGAAATACACGAACTTCTGTCCTATTGCTTGAGTGCCTTCCACCATCTTGAAAGTACTTTGAGTGGTAAATAAAGCCTTCACAGGGCGTACAATTAACATTCCAACCATCATGATAGGAAATATAGAAATGGAATTACCAGCCATGTACATTATAAATAAATTCATTGGCACCTGTTTCATGGGACCAAGAGCAACATCCCAAAGTTTCTTTATCAAGAGTAAGTTTGAATCTGTGTCCTTCGACGATTCCGTGTAACTAGCATTGGTAGACTGACTATAACCTGGCGGAGATGGCAATTCTGTGGCAGGTGTGCGATTTCTGAAACGATAAATTGTATTCACTGAATACCAACGTAGTCAATTAACTTCATTACTCCCAATGTTGAATGACACTTACTTTTGGTTATAATCTAAGGCCCACTTGAATTTCTTATTTAATTTCATTTGAGACATTGTCAGAATATTTATTACAATTCTTATTTACTAAATAAATGCTACGGCTATTTCTTATGCTAAGAATATGACTTTAATTCACAAAATTATCGATTTACAAGTTTGCAGATTTGCAGAAGACATTGACTGACGTTAAACGACAGTAACAAATTGTTTTTTTTTTGTAGTCTTCGCCCATATTGGGCAGGCAAAGGAAACTTTGTCCATACAGCCTAGTCTTCGGTATTTATATTTTCTTAGTATATAGTCCTGTCCAGTCTTTGTCGATGTCGAGTCCTCAGTCCTAGGTCCTTGTCCTTGCCCTCAGTATAATGGTGATTCTTATACTGAGGATTTCAGTGGACTTTTCGCGTCAAGAGAGAAAATAGCATTTCACTGCATATATATCATTGTCTATCACTATAGCCCGTTAACACAACTTTTATGTCCAAGAAACCACCACTCCCACACATAAAACATGATAAATGCACTAGTTTTAGAAAATAATGTACAGCAAACGTCCGCACTTGTCACTCTCCCGCCAAAACTCCCAACTTGTTTTTAATTTATTTTAAGATGATTATTTTTTAATTATTTTATGGCCTGGTTATGAAGATCTTTTAGCTACATCTTATTTTTTTATTATCATATTTCTTTAATCTTATCTTCTAATTAGTCCTGTCCAGTCTTTGTCGATGTCGTGTCCTCAGTCCTAGGTCCTGGTCCTTGCCCTCTGTATAATGGTGATTCTTATACTGAGGTTTTCAGTGGAATTTTCACGGCAAGAGAGAAAATAGCATTTCACTGCATATATATCATTGTCTTTCACTATAGCACGTTAACACAACTTTTATGTCCAAGAAACCACCACTCCCGCACATAAAACAAGATAAATGCACCAGCTTTAGAAAATAATATAGAGCAAGCGTCCGCACTTGTCACTCTTCCCGCCAAAATTCATTTATTTCAAGACCCACATTGCTTTTATCTTCACCCATTTTGGGAACACAATGGAAACTAAGTCCATACAGCCATACTTTGCCGCATATCGCCTTGTGAGAACGAAAGTGACTGAAATCAAAATTCATGTATTTTGGGATAAAAAGAATTTGTGTTTAGAGGATTTACATTTCTATGTTCTTGATCAAATTACTTTTTACTGAATTAAGCTTACGCCTCAAATGCCTTTATTTATTAAATTATAACTATTCTTCTTAACAGAAATGTAAAATGCTCCGCCAGAATTATGTATCTTAATCTATATAATATAAAATGAATCCCGATTTACCTTGGTAACGCCATCACGCGGGGACGGCTGGACCGATTTGAAAAATTCCTTTTGTATTGGATAGCCCATTTATTGAGGAATGGTCTTAGCTATATATCATCACGCCACTACACAGTAGAGCGGAGCAGTAATCATAAATGTCAACAAATCGGGGAACCTTTATACATTTTTGGAAAAGTAATAAGCGACGGGATTAAATGGGTGCCTCGGGGTTGGAAGTATGTCACTGACGAAGCCGGGCAGGTCAGCTAGTAATATTATAAATGCGAAAGTTTGGGAGATAGAAAAATACTTCCAAAAAAGGGTCACTTTAATATTAACTAAACGATTCATTGTAATGTACTATGATGACAAAGGTCCATTTCATGTTGAGATCTTGGAAATAATAAGTGTCTTTTAATCTATTAAAACAGTTTTATCCACAAATAAAATTGAAATGACCAAGAAATGACAAATAAAGTTACACAAAATAATATATTGGTTTTTATTTTAGGTCAACACAGAAGTATTCACTACCTTTAAACAATCAAAAATGATCAGAAATTGACATATTAAATAGATACCTATTTCTAAAAATACTGAATTTTCTGTTATTTGGCACAAAAAGTATTTAGTAACATAATATGAGGTATTCTTGTGTAAAATGTTTTTATATAAATTAGGTATATCTTATTTTTAGTTTAAATCTTAATATTAAAACAATGTATTAAGCTCTTCGGTTACTCTTAAAGTAACAATATTTTCTTTGCATAAGGATTCAGTATTGTAAATAACAAAATTTACATAATATTTAAAATTTTAAACTTAAACGTAACAGTCTCAATCGCATGTGGAATTAATTTTTAGGGTTGCGTACCCAATGGGTAAAACGGGACTCTTAATAAGACTTCACTGTCCCTCGGTCTGTTACCAGGCTGTATCTCATTAACCGTGATAGCTATGCATATTACCTATGCATAGCATTGTGCTCAGCTAACAATTGACATTCCTGCAATTACAGAAGTGTATGCAAAGAAATTAATTTCGTAAAAGAAATATTCGACCGGGCCGTGCGAGCGCAGGTACTTGAGAGCGGAGGAGTAGGTAATCAAGTAATTTGGAAAATGTTCATACATTATTGTGAAATTAGTAAACGACGGGATTAAATGGGTGCCACGGGGTTCGAAGTATGTCACGGGCGAAGCCGGGCGGGACAGCTAGTATATTATAAGGTACGATTGTACGAAGCTCGCACGGATCGAGACGTGATGATAGTAAGTGTGAGTGTGAGGGTGACTATGAGAGTGAGGGGTGAGGGTGAGGGTGAGGTTGAGGGTGAGAGTGTTTTTTTTATTATTTTTTTTTTGGGTCTTTTTTGTGGCTAAAACCACAGTCCAAGCCTAACTGTCTATTGCCGGACGCCCCGGGTAACTCCTCGGAAAGATGTCCCAGAGTTCCCGGCAGACTTTGACTACCACCGCGGCTTCACCTAGGGTTCGGGTGTTATCCCGCTTCTTTGAGGGGTTGGATCGGGTACTATCCCGCTTCTTGGGGAATGAGGCGTGCGTGAGATTTTCACGTCATGCCGTCGTCTTGGGCTTGCTTCTGTAAGGACGGCGAGCAGTCCCCAGGCCCCCGGTCATGGGCGAAGAGTGGCCGTGAGATTTCTTGCCATTTACTTACTCACAGACTTTACCTGTTGCTTTGCGAATCTGGCAGTAAATATTATTGTAGCTTTCTGACGTTCATAAATGTTACTATTGTGATCTAAAAGAATGAAGATTATTTATGTTTGCATGTTTTTTGTTGTTACTTCCACACGCTCTTTTGGCAAATTTAGTGTGATGGTAGCAAACATTCTGGATTAACACATAGACTACTTTTTGTCTTGGAGACAAGTTCTTGGGGTAATGGGTACGGAAAAACGTCACCACGCGATTGGGGCTGTGGCGCACACTAGTTTCTATTAGTGTTGCCCAAATTCAGTCTAGGTCTTGCAGTCTTGGTCTTGTTCTTGCATTTTTGCAAGACCAAGAACAAGAACAAGACTTCGTATTTTTAGCAAGACCAAGACCAAGACTTGAGCTAGAACAAGACTAATCCGGCAAGACTCTTGCGTCTTGCAGCTAGGACTTAGCGCTATTTCACGGAGTAGTTAGGTATAATAGTTCGGTGCTTAGGAATTCTATGAGACGCAAAAAACTGTCAAAGAATATGAAAAACTGGACCTATGCGCATTACGACCAATACCATAAACATACATAGCGAATAAAAAATATCCATTAAAATCAAACAGAGTGCATGCATAGTTTTGTTTTAACTATCGGCACTTTGATAATGCGGCATCAAAGGTTTTGTACTGACTTCTCAAAGAAATTTGCCGCTTTTCGGAAGTACATGGTGATGATACACGCGCCGGCGGCTTCTATTGAAATCACATACAACAATCGTTGCCGCCGCGCCGAAATCACAACATTTGACACTATTTGATTGCCGCCACAGGGCCTGGGTATACTCATGCAAAATTCTAATTTCGTGTCGTGCCGTCCCACTCCCGCTAATACTATTTAATATAAGAGCGAGCGAGACGGTACGACACGAACTTCGATTTTCGAATTTTAAGAGTACAGGTGTTCCAAAGAATAAATAAGTTGCAGAGTGCTTAGAATGGAAACGAATACATTATACTGATCACGCAAGTAGTATTATGATTAGATAATGGTAAGGATAGGTAGTAGATGTCATAATAATTTATTCTAGTAAGTATATATTATAATATTGATTATATGGGTTTAAACTAATTACTTAGGTACTATTATTGAACATTTAGTCAAAATATTTCTTACATTTCTTAAGTTTTTACAAGAAAAAATAGCAAAAATGTGGTCAAATATCACCCGTTTGATAAATATTGTAGCCACTTTAAAATATACTTGAAACGTGTAAAAAAATTCTACAAAACTAATGAAATAATATAAAAAGCGTACCTACCTACTTATAAAATAAAAAGCCTGCGATAAGATTTTTGTATTGCTTACGAGCCCAAATATCTCTGTGAGAGATGATGAGAGTAAGTATTTACTAGCAGTGCCCGTGACTTCTTCCACGAGGAATAGTAACTTTGGAGGTATAGTGACGTTCAGGATTTATTTATTTATTTTAAAACTTCTGTCATCAAACATACAAACAAACTCTTCAGCTTTATAATATTAGTATAGATTAGTATAGATGTACGACAAAATATTCACTTATATGTAAAGAATAGTGATTGGCACAATGTCACGCGTCTGTACAAGTAGGTATTAATCTGTGTTTGTAAGCCGCACGCGGCATCGTTTGATTTGCGGCGGCATCCTTTTAATAGAGCCGGCACGTGCCGAGGCGGCGCGGTAGAAAACAAGGAAATGTACTATAAAAAAAGGAATTATTTTAATTCCAGTCATTTCCAATTGAGCTGTGCTTTGAGTCTAACGTAATAATTGTTTTTACTAATTTTTGTTGTTTTCGGAAAACGTATCACGTGTACAATTTAATATGAGTGACGAAGATTCAAATTGTTCTAGTCCGAGTAATGAGAGTTTGAGTTACAGACCTAAAAGACCCAAAAGCAAATTTGAGGAGTTTTTAGAAATAATTCATGCATCCCAAACTGCCTTGTGTAAATTGTGCCAACATAAAAAAGGTTGAAATAAAAATGAAAAACAGAAACACTTCAGGCCTAAGGAAACATCTAATATCTTTCCACAAAAAGGAATCACAAATATTTCTTCCTGTTAAACCAAAATTAAGTGGAGATATCGCAAGCTTTTTAGTAAAAGCTGGAAGAAGTGGACAGGTAAGAATAAATTTACTTATCTCACAATTACATAACACATATTAAGTATGAAATTATCGTGTTAAATATTTTTTATAAAACACCCATATTTTCATTTGTTTTCATAATCGGCCAGTAACAACTAAGTACTTTATTTTGGTAAATTACAGTACAAAGCAACCTTAATATAACAAACCTCAATTTAACGATTTTCTCGATTTAACAACAACAAACCTCCTCCTCCTAAACGCTCAAACCTAGTATGTTTTAAATAATAACACAAGATTTATTGTTTTATTTCAGGCGGAAAACTGCAGTGACAACATCACGATAGCTACAGTTGATTGAGTGGTGAAAAAATATCTTCCCTACTCATTTTTCGATGACGAAGCTACACATGTATATGGATGGACGTCAATTGCTGGTAGGAGTTACTACGGGGTTACTATGCATTATAGGACAACAGATAATAAATCTGGCCAGTTGACTTTGGCCCCTGAGAATAATCTTAGTAAAAATATTGTTTTTATAAACCTGGTGCACCATAATGTTAGAGGTTTAATAAATGGTAAAGATTTAGAGTTAGAGCTGTACATTTATGCAAATTCTATTAATATTTTTTGTGCTACAGAGCACTGGTTAAAAGATCATGAAATCACATTGTTGAACTTTGTAAATCACCAGGTTGCTAGCTCGTTCAATAGAAAACATTCTAAACGTGGAGACTTTTTTTAATATTAATTAATAAAAACTTAAAATTTAAAGAACGTAAAGACTTAGTAGCCCTCTCCATTGAGCGAGTTATTGAGATTGCCAGTATTGAGTTTGAGCATTTCATCTTGTTAAGCGTATACAGTCCCCCTGATGCTTCTTACATTAAATTTGAAGAAAAGCTTGAAAAAGCACTGTTCAAATGCCAATGTTCTAAAGAAATCTATAATAGTTTGTGGAGATTTTAATGTTGATATATTAGATACATCATTAACTCCATCAGAGAGAAATAAAATGAAAAAAATATTTTAATCCTTTAATCTGGGGTGTTGGGTAGGACAACCTCCACGTGGTACACCCTGGTAACGTGGACGACGATGTGCGCTTTATCGGAGGCGCACGTCGTCGCCCACGGCCAATAGTCCACCAAGGAGGGGGCCGTATTGGCCACTTCGGGTTGCTCCGGCTACACTCTGCTTTAGGCAGAGCGTATTGAGCGGAGAACCGCAGGACGTGTAGGCTCTCTGCTCACGCAGGGGCTTACAGGCATTCGTGCCAGCGTCGGTGTTGGGGAGGTATAGCCATCCCCCCGCGTCTCGTAACCCCTAAGATTATCCGCAGCGACCCAACTGGTGGCACCAGTTGGTACGCGGTGGTCCTGGGGGCCGAGGGGCTTGCCTTAATTGGCCGGCTCGCGACAAGGACAAGTCTCTAAAACCCGACAGCAAAGTCGTTAAAACCTGTGGGGCACCTGGAGCACCCCACAGTATACATCCCACTCCCCGGAATGAGCGTCACCCGGGGAGTTGTCGTCTGTTCGTCTCCACTCGTGGGATCAATTATGAACAATTTTTGCCAAAGCCCAAAAGGCCCGGAGGTGTGCCTCAAAACCACCCCCCAAACTGACGCAGAGGTTGCGTCAATCCCGGCTGAGACTGACGCCGAGTCAGTCCTCAGCATAGACACTGAGACAGAGGGCCTCCGTAGGAAGAGGCCACGATCCTCTGAATCAGGCAAAAGCCTGTTTCGTCGGCCGGGGACAATATCCTCCAGTGAGGATGACGTACCCGCCAAGGTGATAGCTACCACCGCGGGTAGAGGTCGAAAAGCCGACCTCCACAATTTGAAGGGGCGGGTTCCAAATCCGCCGATACATGCCCCTCTGCTGCCCAGCGGCAAGGCCACGGATGTGCCGGTGGCGAGAGAGCTCCTAACGGCTCTTGCTCGCATTTCTGACGCCGTAAAGGGCGCCAAAAATGTACAGGGCAGGAAGAAGATAGTGGCCGAAGCCGTCACAGGCGCCACTAAGGCCCTAGAGGAGCTCCTCGACAGGACCGTCTCCGAAGAGGAGGAAAAACTCCGGGCTCGGGTTGCGAGCCTGGAGGTCGAGCTTGCTGACTCCCGCAAGCAACTCCTGGAGATGCGGGAGGAAATGGGCAAGCTGACACAGCTGGTTCAAGGGACCGGGGACGCTCAAGGGGTGAAGAACCTCCATCCCCAAGAGGCCCTCGAAACTCAAGCTCGTGTGCAGCCAAAGGTAGGGCCTGCTCCTAAGCCCTCCAAGGTGACACGGAGCTTGACCCAGCTGCTGGAGGCCATAGAAAGACGCCTAGGCGTCCTTGAGAACCGGGCATACCGCCCACCGCTGACGACCCCTATGTCGTATGCGGCGGTGACTGCCACCAAAGGGGCTCCCGGTTCCAAGCGGAAGGCCTCCGCTCCCCCCGCCCCTGCGAATTCAGCACCCGGGAAGAGCGGCATTCCGGCACCCCCTGATACAGCCGCCCCCTCCGTTGCACCCCTGAATCCCTCCAGAGAGGGGAGCTGGGAGGTAGCGGGAGGGAAAAAGAAGGCGAAAGCCGCCAAAAAAGCGGCTAATAAGGCGGCAAAGGCCGCCGCGACGAAGGCGCCGAATGCGCCGAAGAGGCTTCGCGCACCGCGCTCCACTGCCGTCGTCCTAACAGTGACGATACAAGGCTTGGAGCGGGGCGTGGGGTACGCCGAGGTCCTGAGGCAGGTGAAGGCCTCAGTTGACCTAAAGGCCCTCGAGATAGAGGGGGGACTCCGGTGCAAAACGACGCGCACCGGAGCACGCCTACTCGAGGTCTCCGGCGCCACCAGCGGCCCCAAGGCTGATGCTCTAGCGGCTAAGCTAAGTCGCTGGACACGGACAGCGTCCGTGTCCAGCGACACCCAGACCCAACAAATGTGCTGGTATACGCATTTCGGGTCTGGATGACGCGGCCACGACGGAGGAGATAATCTCTGCCGTTGTGGAAGCAAGCGACTGCCCCCGGGATCAGATAAGGTCAGGCGAAATTCGCTTTGGGCCAACTGGTCACGGGTCAGTAGTCGTGAGCTGTCCCGTCGCGGCAGCTCAGAAGATTGCGGATGGACGGAGCCTACTCATTGGGGGCTTCCTCAAGGCGCAGGTGCATCTCCTGCAGCCTCGCGAGTCCCGGTGCTACAGGTGCCTGGTCGCGGGGCATGTGGGGGTGCAGTGCACAGCGGAAGTCGACGTAGGTGATAGGTGCTTCCGCTGCAGCCAACCCGGACACAAGGCCATTGCCTGTAACGCTCCACCACGCTGTTTTAGATGCGTGGCGGAGGGCAAGACGGCTGAGCACCGGGTGGACAGCAAGACCTGCGCCGCCTCAAGGCCAAAGCCCCGTTCATCCCTAGGGGGGAATAAGAGTGCCGCTCAAGAGCGCTCACGTTCGCGGCGGGATGCGGATATGGATGTTCATTAATGAATGCACATATCCGCATCTTGCAGATCAATCTGAACCACTGCTCCGATGCTCAGGATCTTCTGTACCAGAGCATCGCGCAGTGGTCCGTCAACGTGGTCGCAGTCACCGAGCCGTACTGGGTTCATCCCGGAAGCCCGGTGGCCCTGGATCGCAAAGCGACTATCTTTGGGGGGTCCGGCGCAGATACCTCACGCCTTGCAATAATTGCAAGGGGCTCAGGTTGCGTCGCGGCGGACTATGAGGGAGTGGCGGTCGTGGCCGTTTACATCTCGCCGAACCGCGACCAGCATCAGTTTGAGCTATGGCTCTCTGAACTGGACGTCGTTCTCACTGCATGCCGTCCTCGCCCTGTCCTGGTCCTGGGAGATTTTAACGCCTGGTCGACGACTTGGGGCTCCCGCGAGACCAATGGCAGGGGGAGAATTCTAGAGGATTGGGTCACTACCCGTGGCCTAGAAGTCCTCAACCGGGGGAATGTCGCCACCTGGGAGCGAGGGGGACTCAGTTCAGTCGTGGACGTATCGTTCGCGACCCCTGATCTCACTCGCCGTGTCCAGAACTGGCGCGTGGTGGTGGAGGAGGAGACGAGGTCCGACCACAGATATATTCGGTTTGACGTCTCCCCTCCGCCTAATGTACCGCCAGTAATTGCGAATCCCCCGGAACCGCGTTGGGCGCTTAAACGGCTAAATCGGGAGGCTCTCCAGGAAGCGGCCATCGTGCAGGCCTGGACTCCAGCACCGGAGAGGCCTGCCGATGTGAATACCGAGGCAGAGTGGTTCCGGAGAGCCATGTCGCAAATATGCGATGCGGCGAAGCCTAGGGTCAAGCCCGGGCCGGTAAGGAGACAGGTGTACTGGTGGTCGCCGGAGATTGGACAGCTGCGAACAGCTTGCCTGACCGCGCGCCGCCAGTACACCAGGTTCCGCCGAAGGCGTCGCCGCCCCGAGGAATTCCGAGAGGAGGAGCTATATGAGGGGTACAAGAGAGCCAAGAGGGCCCTCCAAACAGCCATAAAGCGGGCCAAAAGGCTGGCCCGCGAAGAGCTGCTGGAGACCCTGGAGCAGAACCCCTGGGGGCGCCCGTACCTTATGGTTAGGGGCAAACTTCGCCCTAGGGCGCCTCCGCTGACCCAGAGCCTCCAGCCAGACCAGCTCGAGAGGGTCCTGGGTGCTCTGTTCCCTGCGGGAGCACAGGAGCACACTGCCCCATGTATGGCTCCACCTCAGACGTCCATCGCGGATCCCAGTGAGGATGACGTGCCCGAAGTCACCGAAAGTGAGCTAGGGGCGGCGGTATTGCGGCTCGAAGCCCGCAAGAACACCGCCCCCGGACCCGACGGCATACCAGGCCGAGCATGGGTCCTGGCCCTTGAGGAACTAGGGCCTCGACTGGCAGGGCTCTTCAGCGCATGCCTTGAAGGGGCCTGTTTCCCAAGGAGTGGAAGACGGGGAAACTGGTCTTAATCCGTAAAGCGGGGCGGCCGGCGGACCATCCGCCCGGTTACCGGCCGATCGTGTTGCTCGACGAGGTATGTAAGCTTTTTGAGCGCATTATAGCGGAACGCCTCGTCGAGCATCTCACGGACGTGGGGCCAAACCTGGCGGATAACCAGTTCGGTTTCCGCCAGGGGCGCTCCACCGTGGATGCGATCATGCGAGTGAGGAGCCTGACAGAGGAAGCTATTTCAAGGGATGAGGTGGTGGTGGCGGTGTCTCTTGACATCGCCAACGCCTTTAACACCCTACCATGGAGTTGCGTCAGGGAGGCACTTAGCTATCATAGAGTGCCTTCCTACCTCTGTCGTATTGTCGGGGCATACCTATCCGAAAGGGCGGTGGCTTACCCGAATTGGCTAGGGCTAGGTCGGCGAGATGTGTCGTGCGGTGTTCCACAGGGGTCAGTCCTAGGACCGCTCCTGTGGAATATTGGCTACGATTGGGTGCTGCGGACCGTTGCTTGAAGGTGTCGGCGTGACATGCTACGCCGACGATACCCTCGTTACGGCGCGAGGAGTAACGCACCGACACGCAGCCCTAAAGGCCACGGCAGGTGTTGCTCAAGTCGTGGGTCGAATTCGGCAGCTGGGCCTGGAGGTTGCCCTGCACAAATCTGAGGCTCTGTGTTTTCACGGGCCTAGGAAGCAGCCTCCTCCAGGATCCAGCATAACAGTGGGGGGCGTTAGCATCGGCATCGAGCCCTCGATGATGTATCTGGGGCTCGTACTCGATAGCCGATGGAACTTCGGACATCATTTCCGAAGTTTGGTCCCAAAACTGAGGGGGGCCACAGCTGCATTATCGCGGTTGTTGCCCAACATAAGGGGACCTAACGCTCCCTGCAGGAGACTGTACCTCGGGATCGTGCGGAGTATGGCCCTATACGGGGCCCCCATATGGGCGGAGACCCTGACGGCCCGCAATGCGTCTATATTACATAGCCCGCTAAAGGCGATGGCCGTCAGGGTGATAAGAGGGTACCGCACGATCTCCGTTGAGGCGGCATGTCTCCTTGCCGGGACCCCTCCATGGGACCTGGAAGCGAGAGCCCTTGCGTCATTGTTTAAATGGCGCAAGGAGGCGCGGGAGCAGGGATATGGGCCTACGCCTCGAGAAATCGAGGCTCAGCGGTCCCAGCTCCGACAGGAACTCATGGAGACATGGAAGGTGCGACTTGAGCATCCAAGGTGGGGAAACGCCACAATCGGGGCGGTCAGACCGGTCATGGATGAGTGGTTGGAGAGGAGCCATGGCAACCTCTCCTACCGGTTGTCACAGATACTTACCGGGCACGGGTGCTTCGGTAAGTATCTGTGGCGTATACACCGGGAGACCACAGCCGAGTGCCAGCACTGCGTAGAACGCAGCGAGGACACAGAGCTCCACACATTGGTGGAGTGCTCAGCGTGGGCGCAGCAGCGCCAAGACCTCGTGGCGAGTCTGGGCGTGGTCATTCTCTCGTTGGAAACTATGGTGCAAGCCATGGTCTCCAGCGGGAGCAAGTGGGACGCCGCTGCGTCCTTCTGCGAGCAGGTCATGCTCGCGAAAGAGGTGGCGGAGACGGTACGGGAGAGGACTCTCCCGCCCGAGTTTCGCAGTCTGCGGCGACAACGCCGCAGACTTGTCTTCGCCCAAGACTACCGGTCTCCATGACCGGGGGCCTGAGGACGGCGGGTGGGCTGCTCGTCGTCCTTACAGAAGCAGGCCCAAGACGTAGGCATGACATGAAAATGTCACGCATGCCTCATGCCCCAAGAAGCGGGATAGTACCCGAACCAACCCCCCAAAGAAGCGGGATAACACCCGAACCCCAGGTGAGGCCGCGGTGGTAGCCAAAGTCTGCCGGGAGCTCTGGGACATCTTTCCGAGGAGTTACCCGGGGCGTCCGGCAATAGACAGTTAGGCGGGGACTGTGTGGTTTTAGCCGGTTCGAGTCCGGCATGACATCCGAGAGGATTTCCACACGTTAAAAAAAAAAAATCCTTTAATCTGCATAGTACATTCTTAGAACCCACTCGTATTACAGCCACCAGTGCAAAATGTATTGATAATATTTTTACTGATATTAAACCTATAGATAAAGGTATTGTGGATCCTCTAGAGTCAGATCATCGTGGCCAATGGATAAAGTTTACTAAAAGTAGTAACAAAGTCTGCAAAAAACAAATTAAATATGTACCAATTAACCAAAGTCGTTTGAATAATTTTAAAGAAAATGTATTAAAGAGATTACCACTTTACTTACTTCACTTGTGTAGACCAGTCTTATAAACATTTATTTAATTTGATTAATGATGAGTTTGGCAAAGTTTTTACCTCAAAAACACTACAGATTGGTGGTCGTCCTGTTTTCAGTGACTGGGCAACACCAGGTATCTTTAAATTTAGAAATAAATTATTTGAATTAATTTTAGAAAAATCATATAATTTTAGGCAAACCTTTCAGGAATATGTTAAAAACTATTCAAAGATATTTAAACAAACGTGTTATCTTGCTAAGTCAAACTTCATTAAAAATAAAATTTCTAATTCTGTGAATAAAATAAAAATGACTTGGTACATCATTAACTCTGAATGCGGAAGATCTTTGGTGACTGAAAGGGATTTCCACTGAAAAGTAAATGGTTACCATGTTACAAGGGACCTGGAATTGGCGACGGAGTTTGAACATTTTTTCAAAAATGGACCTATATTGACAACAAAATCTCTCCAAGCGTCTTCCAGTTCCGCTGAACATTTATTAGAAGAATCTGTTCTTTGTTGCAGGGATGCATTTGTATTCACAGATATTTGCGCTCAGGACATTGTAAAGACATTTAAATGTATCGAAATTAAGAAAACCGCGGACCTTTGGGGATTATCAGTCAAAACTGCATCATGTATAATTGAGGTCATTGCGCCCCATCTAGCAACTGTGTTTAATGACTATGTTTCTAGTGGTACATTTCCTGATTTAATGAAACACAGCAAAGTCGTTCCCTTGTTCAAGGCTGGCAACGCTACAGACCCGCCTAATTTCCGACCAGTGTCGGTGCTGCCAACTTTGAGCAAAGTATTTGAAAAAATATTCTTGAATCAAATGCTATCCCATTTTAATAGTCATAAAATATTTCATGCGAATCAATTTGGGTTTACGAAAGGGCGCTCAACTTCCGATGCTGGTGTTGAGTTATTAAAATGTATTCATGAAGCCTGGGAAGACAAGCACGATGCATTAGGTATATTTTGCGATCTATCAAAGGCTTTTGATGGCGTTCAACATAAAACGCTGTGCAAAAAATTACACCACTATGGAATAAGAGGCAAAGCTCTCGACCTTCTGTCTTCATATTTGAACAATAGAATACAGAGGGTCGATATTAATGGTACACGTTCTGTAGGATCCATGGTTACTATGGGTGTGCCGCAAGGCTCGATACTTGGGCCATTCTTGTTCCTCATTTTTATTAATTATTTACCATTTTATGTAGGGGACAGGAATAGAATTGTTATGTATGCAGATGACACCTCATTAATTTTTAAAATTATAAGACAATTAGATAACTATGACGATGTAAACAATGCAATTGCAAGAGTAGTTCATTGGTTCAGCTCAAATAATCTTTGCCTTAATGAAAATAAAACTAAATGTATAAAATTTACTCTACCGAATGTAAAACAAGTTGCGGCTAATGTTCAACTGAATGGACAAGTGTTAGAGTTTGTAGAATCAACTGTGTGTTCCTCGGTATAACTATTGATGCCAATTTCCAGTGGGGCCCACACATAGAAAAGACAGCCTCTAGGTTAAGTTCGGCTGCATACGCTGTAAAAAACATCAGGACTCTAACAGATGTGGATACGGCTAGAATGGTTTACTTCAGCTATTTTCATAGTATTATGTCTTACGGTATTCTCCTTTGGGGGAGTGCTGCAGATTTAAATATTATTTTTGTGCTACAAAAGCGGGCTGTACGCGCTATTTATAATTTGGGCCCCAGAGTTTCTCTCCGACAAAAATTCAAAGAAGTAAATATTCTAACCGTACCATCACAATACATTTTTGCCGATCTTATGTATGTCCAGAAAAATCTATCACAATTTTCTAAACTCTGTGATAAACATAATATAAACACTAGAAATAAAAATAATCTTTCAGTCCACCACAGTCGACTACATAAGATTGGCGATTCTTTCCAGGGTAACTGTATACGCTTTTACAACAAGTTTCCCTGTGACCTGAGAAATTAACCATTTAATAAATTTAAAAAGTTAATTAAATTTAAGCTTTGTGAAAAAGGTTATTACTCCGTTAAAGACTATTTGCAGGACAGGGACGCCTGGAAATGATCTGCCGGCAAAGTGAAATAATATTAAATTGTAAAGTTTCTTGCCGGTTCTTCTCAGGTGGGCCGCGTTCTGAACCGGTGGTCGCTTTAAATATTTTAAATAGTGTATGACATTTTGTAAGCGCCGTTAAAATGGTCTATGCAAAATAAAGATATTTTTATTTATTGATATATTAATTATTTATTTATGAATAAATGAACCAACGAATGGAAGTATCGATCTGTAGTTCTTGATTTTATACCATCACGCGGTCGACATACTGGGGAAGAAATTGCAACGATTTTCCACGAATGTTTATTGGAATATGACATAATTGATAAAATACAAGGTATAACGGTCGACAACGCAACTGCAAATACCAAATTTATGTATGAACTGGGCAAACAGCTGCCGCCACACTTTGATTCAGACAATTAACATTTCCGATGCTTTGCTCACATTTTAAACTAACGCGCAAGATCAGCAGTATGAAGACTATGCAGACGAAACTGAGGAAGATGAAGACATGAAGAATATGCACCAAATATTGCTGACTCGCGTACATCTGTAACAAAATTACGCAGTATTTCCAGTAAAATAAAAAAAAGTGAGATAGTGAAGAAGAAGTTTCAGTCTGCTTGTGAAGCAGCTGGCGTGCCATTAAATCTGAATTCCATTCTTGACTGTCCAACGAGATGGAATTCCACACATGATATGATTGGATTTGGTTTAAAAGTGAGAGCGGGCATTAACATATTGTGCAGTTCTGTCACCGAATTGAATGATTTTCAAATCACAGCTAGTGAAGTGCAAATACTCGAAAAAATACATAATTTAATTTTTAATAAACTTTAAACTTTTAAGTACAAAACTTGGTGGAGAAAAATATGTTACATTACCGCTAGTCATTGTATCATTGAATCTCTTGCTCGATAAAATTGAATCCATAGTAAAACAGTTAGATGAGAAACCTAATCGATCTGAAGTAGATGAAAAGCTCATTCTGGCTTTCCGAGCAGCTCGAGACAAAATGCTTAAACATTATAAGAAGAGCAACTGGTTTTATTGTACTTCTTTAATTTTAGACCCAAGGCATAAGGCTCAGACTTTTGACCTGACAATATGGAAGAAGCAACTTAAAACAGAAAGCCTGCGCAAGTCCAATGAACTTTATGAAGAATATAAAAGTCTACACTAATCTCTGGAATTACCAAGAAAAGAAAATAAAGTATGTGATGAAGATGAAGACGTAATAGACTTTGATAAACTGTATGAATGTCCCTCGACGTCATCTGGATCTTGTCTTCAAGGCTTAGTGATAGACGAGTTGAAGGAGTACCTGAGAAAACCAAGAGCTGCCAGCTCGGAAGACATTTTAGATTGGTGGAGGAAGCATGAGACAGAGTATTCGACTTTATCGAAGATGGCCCGTGATTTTCTCTCAATATCTGCAACTTCAGTACCTGCTGAGAGATTATTTTCTAAAGCATTATTAGTAATTAGAAAACATAGAAATAGGTTAAGTGATAAGTCAGCCAGATGGTTACTTTGTATTAATTCTTGGTCAAAAGAATTGATATAAAGTAACGAACCTAATGACAAAGCTGTTGTGTACTGTTATGTTATTTGATTTGTGTTGTATTTTATTTTTTATTTGGTTGAGCGGGCGCGATAAATATATTCAAAGTGGACTGTATTTGCGGGGAAAGACAATAATGAAATTTACACGCGGTTGTCGACGGAAAAGAATGGAAAACAGGAATGGGCACACTACCTTGCTTTTGCTGCGAGATGCTGAGGTGGAGGATGCCGGGGACGTCCCTGGACTTGGATCCCTGGTTCCATTGCACGAAAACACTATTTATCCATAAAATAAATAAATATCCATCACGCCTTATCCCCGAAGGGGTGGCAGAGGCATATTATATGCCCACTTTTCACCGTGTGGATTCCTGTCCCACGTAATAGGTGGTGAGCCCATTGCCGTGTTGAAATAGACAGACGCAAGTTGTGGCTACCTGCTGTTGAAGTTTTCAAGCCGCCCATAAGGCCTTCAACCAGGCTTAACGACTGCCATTTTACTGGCAACCGGGACCAACGGCTTAACGTGCCTTCCGAAGCACGGAAACGCTCGCAAATGTAAATGCCACAAAGTGGTCACCCATCCGAGGACCAGCCATAGTGAAAGTTGCGTAACTCAGTGATCGTTTACAGAACACTGAGACCGCTAGGCCACGAGCGCTTGCAATTTATCCATGGAAAACATAATTATTGTGAAAGGTTGATGCGGGCGCGCGGTCATTGCAGTACTAACAGCGAGCCTTCAATTCGTGAATCTGTGAGCGGCGTTTTAGATCGCGCGTAATACAGCTGTCTCGCTCTCCTTTTATGCGAGACAAGGTAGGTGCGAAAGAGAAATGGAATAAAGAAAAACGGGGGGAGTGTCGACAACTAATTAATTAAAAACAAATGTAGATCGGCGATGCAACATAGAAAAAATAACGCGGCTACTCTTTTATCGTATACCGGCGCAACCATTTACCCCCCCGGCTTGAAGTGTTACCTTCGAAAAAGGAACAACTGACTATACAGTTGCTACTAAGCTTTAGCTGCTAAATAAACAAAATGCTATCGAACTAAACTAAACTAAATCTAATCGAACAAGATAAATTTGTTATTGAATATACTGTTGATAAGACAAAGGACAAAGACGAATAACTGGTCGCAAGTACGAACCAGTTGCGGTTTTAACGCGAAATATACGGGTGATCCCATTTGACCCAGGGAAAACTTCTTCTACTACCCCAAGAGGCCAATGTAATGGAGGTATATTTTCAGTTACAATAACTACAACAGTACCGACAGTAATAGGGTTCGATGGAGTATTCCATTTCTGACGTGACTGTAGCGTATGCAAATAGTCTCTCCTCCAACGCTTCCAAAACGATTGAACGAGTTTATCCAATAATGCATGACGCGAGAGAAGATGAAGTCGATCTTCCTCTATTTCAAAAGCGGGTAAGTATTTTAACGGTGTAACATTCAAAAGTGCGTTGGAGTCAGTGCAAGCGGCTCCGAGGGATCACTAGACAAGGTTCTACAAAGAGGACGCGTATTCATTACGGCCTCGACTTGAGTGAGCACGGTGCTCAGCTCTTCAAACGTAAAGTGTTTGGAACGCAAAAAATCTCCGACGTTATTCGTACCGTTGTCCGAATACATTCGAGATACGGAACCCCGACGCGACAAAAATCTTTTAAATGCAGCGATGAAGCATGGCGTGCTCAAATCACCAGCTAATTCTATATGAACGACGCGAGTCGTCATGCAAACAAAAAGACGAACATAAGCTTTTGTGGAGCGTATACCATGACCACGAGAAACTGTTACCCTGAAGGGGCCAGCGTAATCTGTACCCGTGTGTACGAACGGTTTAGCAGCCTGAACAACACGACAAGGACGATGATCGGCCATTTCGGGCGCGATCGACTTCGGGCGCGATCGACTTCGGGCGAAGTTTGAAACACGGAATACATCTATGAACTGTCGAACGAATCAAATTGCGTGCGGAGAGAATCCAGTATTTTTGGCGCAAAATTGACATTAATAAATCTGGACCAGTGTGACAATTCACCCTATGGTATATATATTCAACTAAAAGATCAACGATATGATCCTTGCGCGGGAGAACTATAGGATGCATTTGATCGTACTCTAATGCGGACTGGCTCAAACGACCACCAACTCGAATGAGGCCATCCTTCAAAAAAGGTTTCAAATGTAGAAAAGCGCGACTACAACGTTTATTTAGTTCCAAATTTCTAATTTCATACGAAAAATAAAATCGCTGAAGTTCACGAAGTACGATTAACTCAGCCTTGTTTAAGTCAAAGGCGGTAACATGCTCAAGACGAGGAAGGATTTTCAAAATTCTACAAATAAAAACAATACTACGTAAAAGAATCGACCACGATGAAACACGGCTAGCCAACTCTAAGATAGGCGATTTTTCGATCGGTGCGGTAGTAACTAAAGAGGTTTTCTTTTCCTCTGGCGGCGTGGACACAGTAGCGGCGTTGAAAGGACTAACAGGCCATTCATCAGGTGGGGCTTGGCACCAGGAAGGGCCATAGAACCACAACGGATGATCCAAAATCTGTGCAGGTGTTAACCCACGAGACAAACAATCGGCAGGGTTGTCCGTACCTGAGTCGTGATAAAAGTATTGCGGCGCCAATTCCGACTGAATTTTTTCCACCCTATTTGCGACAAATGTATCCCAACGATGGGGCGAAGAATGTGTCCAACACAAAGCGACGGTCGAGTCCGATAATGCGAAAATTCTATCTATATTAATGCGTTGAAATCGGCGATCTGATTCGCGAACACCAATACAATGAAACATTTGTCTAATGTCGGCTGAAAGTGCGACAGCGAATAAGCGAAAGCCAACTATAATTTCGAACAAATCACCTTGGAGACCTTGAACACTGTGCAAAACATCGTTTACCGAAACACTCGAACCAGCTTTGGCGCTGCCATCTAATACAACGCGCAACTTGGTGGTTGGTTTATCCTCGCGGACAACTCCATGGTGCGGTATGGTATACGAAGGAGCTTGCTTCGTCTCTTCGATTTCGGGAGGCGCGGGTGAAATGAAACCTTTATCCAAATATTCTACTATTACGCCATCATAAGCCTCCTTCAACTTTGGAGATGACTGCATTTTCCGTTCTAAACAAAAGAAGCGTTTTTCGGCTGACTGAAACGAATCTCCAAGCGAATTAACATCACCCTTAAAGGGGAGTGGACAACATAACGACCATCACTATCGCGAGTAGTCGTGCGACTATAAAACTCTTCACAAAGTTTATCATCCGGGCTGACAATAGGAGGGACGTTCACCTCTTCTATCTCCCAGAATTTACGGACATCGGAGTCCACCGGCTCGACGGCGCAACAATATGACACTGTCGAGTTACAATCAAAATAAGCGGGTGCGGAACCTACAATAACAAACCCAAGAACCGTCTCTAAGGCGAGCGGCGCGGGGTGCGATGCGTGACCTTGAACCTTATGCTGCGACAGAAGGTGCGGGAAAATCTAAGCGCCAACTAACAAATCAATATCTCCTGGAACGGCGTAAGTATCATCGGCTAACGGCAAATCTCTAAAATTAGTCAGTAATGAGGTATTGACTGCGACAGTCGGTAAAAGTTTGGTAACCATATCGACGACTAGCGAATCCATCGAAAAACTAACATTAAAATCAAAACGCGAGTGGAATTTAATCCCTACAGAACCTTGACAAGTACAAGCGGGGCGGTTATTTATATGCAAACGATTACAACAATTTTTACTAATAAAATTACTTTGAGAAGCACTATCTAAAAGTGCGCGAACACTATATTGTGGGACACTCAGACGTCACAGCGGACAGACGGTTAGGCACTGAGCTTAAATTGGACGCGGCATTATTGTTTTCGAAGTATAATAATGAGTGGTGTCTACCATTACACTTGTGACAAAAATGATTCGAATTACAGAATGAAACACGATTCCTCCCACTGAGACAATTGATACATAAATTACTAGAACAAACAAATTTATAGCGATCGCTAGGAGTGAGTTTATTGAACTCCGAACATTTATAAAGTTGGTCATGGTGACCTTGACACAAAGAACAATTTTTCGAATGCAACAATTGCGATTGCGAAGTTGTAGGTTCAAAATTAACAAAAGACAGCGTGGACTTCGTGGGCTTACTACGATTAGTCGGACTATTTTACGCTACTCCGTGGTTTAACGAAGTTCGTTGCAAAGTTCGAATATATTGACGAACTATAGTTTCTAAATCGTCGAACTTAGGTATTTGATGGCCACGTCTATCAATAAGTCATTCAAATAAGCGAACGGTTTCGGAATCTAATTTCTTTAAACCGATATACAAAAACAAAAAGTCACAGAGGTCATTGACCTTGACATTCTTTAGGGCACGAACAGCTGATGCAAAAATATCTAAGAATTTTTCTAAGTCGTGTTCATTACACGATGAGCTATTTTTCAAATTAAATATTAGATCCAAATAAGCGGTTGTTACTAAGCGTTTGTCTTCGTATTTGACCTTCAAAGTATTCAAAATCAAACTATAATTTTCGGCGCAAAGCGTTATACCGGCGTAAACGGTTTTTGCTTTCCCGGTTAGTTTACTAACTAAGTAATGTAATTTTTCGTGATCCGATAACGAATTATTATTTTGGATCGTATTTTCGAAACTAGCGAAAAACAAAGGCCAATTTTTAATATCGCCATCAAATTCGGGTATTTGTATGGGCGGTAATTTAGGTCGGTCCCGTTTCAGCAAATCAAAACCGGCTGGCCCGGGTTTCGAATCGGTGACTACTACGGGCACGGGCGCTTGCAATGACTTAGCGACACGTTTTATGCGACAAATTAAATCTTCGAAAGATGACATGGCGTCATAACTTAATAAGAAATCGGGATTTAATTTTAATTCAAGCAAGTTAATTTTATCGAGAACATTTTCGAAATCTAATCGCAAAGTATCTACGGTTTCGATCGAGGATAAAAACAATTCTTTTATTGAGTCATCTGCGATCCTCGATGAATAATCACAAATTGATTGCATACGCTTAAAAAGGCTATCCTTCTTAGCGTGTAATAGTTTTAACTGTAGATCCGGAATCGCTTTCGGAGGCATTGTTAAAACAAACAACTACAGCTACCTACAGTGCAAAACTAACGAACTATCAAAATGGGAGCGGTGGTGAGCAGCGAGACGCGACGCGAACGAGCGTAGGTACTTGCGCGCGCGGGCCTAGGTACCTGCCCGCGTGGTCTACCTATTACTATGCGGTGCAGTCGAAATTACCAACTATTTAGTACCTACCTATGCGAAAAACAGTAGGTAGGTATGCATTTATTCCCTAATGGAATAAAACTTATCTATGTGTTATTCCGAATGGAGTAAAAACTATAACCTATACCTATGCGTTTATTCCGTGGTGGAATAAAAACTATAACCTATACCTATGCGTTTCTTCAGTGGTGGAATAAAAAACTATAACCTATACCTATGCATTTATTCCCTATGGGATAAAAACTATTGCGTTTCTATTGGCAAACTACTAAAGCAAATGGATCAAAATCCGGATCGTTAGGACCAGAAAATGGTTGAGCGGGCGAGATAAATAAATTCAAAGTGGACTGTATTTGCGGGGAAAGACAATAATGAAATTTACACGCGGTTGTCGACGGAAAAGAATGGAAAACAGGAATGGGCACACTACCTTGCTTTCGCTGCGAGATGCAGTCTGTGGAGGCTGCCGGGGACGTCCCTGGATTTGGATCCCTGGTTCCATAGCACGAAAACACTATTTATCCATGGAAAACACAATTATTGCGAAAGGTTGATGCGGGCGCGCGCGCGGTCATTGCAGTACTAACTGCGAGCCTTCAATCCGTGAATCTGTGAGCGGCGTTTTAGATTGTGCGTAATACAGCTGTCTCGCTCCCCTTTTATGCGAGACAAGGTAGGTGCGAAAGAGAAATGGAATAAAGGTAAACGGGGGGAGTGTCGACAACTAATTAATTAAAAACAAATGTAGATCGGCGATGCATCATAGAAAAAATAACGCGGCTACTCTTTTATCGTATAACGGCGCAACCATTATTAAAATAATTAATAAATCGTAAAGCTCTTTTATTAAATTTTATATAAGTTGAGGGTTCAATCTCTTTCTAGACAGATATTGTTCTTTCATGTCTTTCTTCTGTCAAGTTATTGTAATTAATTTGTTTTTTAAATGTTTTAGCACATGTAAGCTTATAAAGCGTAAATGTTTATTAAGAAACAGTTACTCCCATGGAAAACGGCGTATAGCTCAGTTGATAACCATGTGGCAGTTGATTTATCGAATTTCTTATCAAATCTTCAGACATTTATTAATCTGATTGGTCTTTACTATGGCTATGTTAATTCAAGCTCACAATGTTTCAATTCTAATACGTTTTTCTAAGATCTAAAGTAAACTTTAATAAATAGCAATAGTGTAATAGGTAATTGCAAGACTTGCAAGACTCTTGCTGCAAGACCAAGACCAAGACTGGGAGCGCAAGACCAAGACCAGGTGTATTGGCGCAAGACCAAGACCAAGGCTGGCTAAGTCTCGTCTTGTTCTTGCATTTGGGCAACACTAGTTTCTATATAAAAACAATAAACTAAGCGCATTGTAACGGACTTCGGAACCGGTCACAGCACTTCACCCGCCCTTTTAAAAGTAACTAGTACCGAATATCAGTGCTGACGTTTCTTTTCTTGGATTTTTCAATTGTGGTTTTTATGGCATGTATTGTGTGTAAGGTAAGCATGTACTACATGCTTACCTTAAAATGTCTCTGAAGTACAGTTTTTATAAAAAATATTGAAGTGTTGTGAAAATTATGGCTACGTCTATTAGGTACCTAGTCTAAGGTTATGAACTTATTAACGGTAATAGGGTAATAGTGTCATTGTAAAATAATTGTGCAATATATCGTTAAAAAAAAGGAACTAATAATAGGGGTTAAAGTATGAAATTGCCGTTTTATTGTAATAGGTTTCTTGAATTGACATAGAATTTTCATGGTTTGAGGTTTTCGAATGAAACTTTTTTCACATGGTATCTATGATGTTCTTTTTTAAAGAATGTGAAACATTTGAATATCGACTTTCAATTGTTTTTGTTATTCAACTTAGACAAGAAAGATGGATACTGCGAAAATTCTAGTGATTTTTGAATACGAGTTCCGACGCGGAAGTAACGCGGCAGAAACAGAACGCAATATCAATGTTGCGTTTGGTGAGGGGTTTGCTAATGAACGCACTGTGCGATTTTGGTTTAAACGCTTTCGTGATGCGACTTGAAGAACGAGCCACGAGGAAGACCGCCCACACAGGTGAATAACGATGAAGATGAAGAAGATGGTGGAAGCCGATCCTAGTCGAACTACCCAGGAATTAGCGGCATGGTTTAACGTTACCTTACCCACAATACTGACTCATTTGCGTCAAAGCAATAAAATAAAAAAATACGAAAAATGGGTGCCTCATGATTTGACTGATCTGCAGAAAGAAACGCGTGTTGAAACTTGAGTTGCCTTGTTGAATCGGTACAGAAATGAAGGAATATTGGATCGAATTGTGACATGTGATAAAAAGTGGATTCTTTATGATCACCGTAAAAGAAAAATGCAATGACTGACCCCAGGTCAAACGCCACAACAGTGTCCTAAAGCAAAACTTACCAATAAAAAGGTAATGGTACCTGTTCGGTGGTCTCAGCATGGTGTTATTCACTTTAGTTTTCTCCGATCTGGTCAAGCAATAACAACAGATGTCTATTGTGCCGAACTCCGAACAATGTTGGCAAAACTAGCAGTAAAACAGCCCCGACTCATAAATCGATCTTCACCATTATTGCTCCATGCCAACGCGAGACCTCATACAGCACGAGAAAACGTTTTGACCCTTCAGGAACTGCAGTTAGAAACCATTCGTCACCCTCCGTATTCGCCAGACCTTGCTCCAACGGTCTACCATTTTTTTCGTGATTTGGACAGTTATCTACATGAGAAGAAGTTTTCTTCCCCGGAGGCAGTACAAAATGCTTTCACATAGTTTGTGTAGTCTAGATCCTCAAAGTTCTATCGCAAAGGCATAAATTATCTTCCTATTCGATGGCAGCAATGTATAGATAATAATGGTAACTATTTTGATTAAATAAATTTGTTATAAACTATAAAATAAACAATTTAGATTTTCAGTAAAAATCGGCAATTTCATACTTTAACCCCTAATACTTTAGTAAAATAAAAAACATAGCCAGGATTGGTCACGCCAAAACAATGCGACTACCTTAGTGGCGCAAGTGGTAGTAGGTACCTATGCGACTGTCGCGCCAAGGTCTAAAGTTTTTTTTCTCTCTAGTTAGAGTTACAATCATACCTGACACTGGTTGCCAAACTAAGCTTGCGCCTGTATTTTGGGAGACAGTGTTCAGTCAAATCATATGATACATTAAACGCAGTAAGTGAGGTCAGTTCATTCATTTCAAGCTAATACTTAATAAATTAGAAAAAGACAAAAGTATAAATAAATAAATAAAATAAATATTGTGGGACACTTTTCACACAGCGCCATCTAGCCCAAAGTAAGCTAATATTAGCTTGTGTTATGGGATCTAGATAACTGATAAACATACTTATATATTTCTAAATACATACATATTATAGATAAATAACACCCAGACACAGAATAAACCATCGTGCTCATCACACAAAGTTTATCCTGGGTGGGAATCGAACCCACGACCTCTTGCAATCGACTATCCCAGTACTTGCTTTCTTTTTTTAATTTATACAGAAACAAATAAAAATTTGGTTTCTTTGGTATCCGCCCATTTAATCGCCTGTGCCATCCTTCTAAGGGGTTTGTTGTCCGGTGACGTTGTCCAGCACAACTTAATATAGCTGGCGACTTCTTAGGGTACCACGTGGTTTCAAAATATTGACGAAATTTATGCATTTCACCTGAGCTTAAACTTGTTTCTAATATGTAGTGCCACGCAGCTGGTATGTCATTCGCTGGTAATAAGGGGATAATAGTACACATTCGTGTAGTATTACGTCCTTTGCTAGTCGCATTTAATTTCATATTTTTTGATTGTTTCCAAATGGCATCATTGTAATAATGGAAACATCCAGTTACTTCAGCTTCAAGATATACAGATGAAACTGCATTCATAATACCGATTTCGTAATCTTATTTAAAATTACTGATTTAGACCCCTAGCTTGTCTTTTATTAGTGAAAATAAACGGACATAAGTGTGTTCCGATTTATTGGGTAAAAGAGCGTAAATTACTGGTATCACATTTGTTGTATTTTCGTCCGATTTTACATCTAAATGGATGACAAAAAACTGATAAAATGGCTTAGGAGCTGCCCTAAATGTCCCATCTGCGTAGTACGAGCCCGGTTTTTTCATGAACTTCTTCGCAGTATTAGTTGCAAATACTAAGATTTTATCTGTGTCACCATCTTCAGAAATCAAATACTTTCCAATAAAATCTGGTACTTTTATTGAGCTAGTATCGCTGTGCACTACTGAATCTGTATTAAGATATATCTTGCGAAATCTGTACAATGAATTCTTTATTGAATTAAATGACGGTATTAAATCCTCATCTTTAGGGAATTTTTCCTTTAACTTTTTCAAGGGGTTTTCACAAATTTTCTGAATAGGTCCTAAATCTTTGCACACCGCATTTTTTAAAAATGACTTTACTTCATTCACTTCCAGTATGACATTATTCCGTTCGCAGGTATGCGGCGATTCCCTCAATATATTTTTCCTGGATTTATCTACAGTAATTGATGTAGAACATTCCCGCCTATTAACACAACGCCAATTAGTGCTCTCATTTTTATTACTTATATTTTTGTAAAATTGAAACCCATTACGTATCAATGTAAGTTTGCCCTTCTGGTTACACACGAATTCCAATTCTTTATTCATTTTAAACACAAAAACTGCGTTAATTTGTAAAACTTGAACAAGACTTCAGGAAAAACTGTCACTGCAAATATTGTAAATGACAAATCCTCGTTGCGTACAAAGGAGGTAGGTAAAACTTAAAACAATATTTCAAATTTCACATTGGCGACTTACATTTTTCTGCACGAATGAGTTTTGTTCTCTCATAAAGTAAGGTAAACTATTTAAAAGAAAGAACTAACTTTGCAGCAATTTAATAAAAAACGATTTTTCTGCGACTTAGATTATTCAAATAATAGTTTCATTAAAAAGATGGATTTTTTCACATTGCAAGTTAAAAAAGCTGTTGATATTTGGATTTTTTTGTTATTAAACGAAAACTACCTTATCTTCATAGACTAACTGAAAAATTGACTTTCCGGGAACTTGACTTTTAGGGAACTTGGCATTTTGAGAACTTGGAATTTTGGGAACTTGACTTTCCGGGAACTTGACATTTTGAAACCGCTTGACATTATGGGAATTTGACATTCTGGACTGAAAGGCTCTTGCGTAGCAGTCGGATGCACTCCCACCGCGCCACAGAGGCAGTCAAATATCACTAAATAATATTAAATTTACAATAATTATATGAACATGCTTTGAATGTTAATTTATTGTAAATATAAGTATGATTGTGTTACGCGTGTGCGAGAGTGTGTGTTATATACCTAATATTATATTTGAGTAATGCTTCAGTGCCTTCAACGTTTAGTGGGAGAAGTCAACTAGTAGCAGTATTTTTTACTATGTACCTATTAAGTTCTACAATATTCCCTTGTTTATTCAATAGATTTCATAGCTTGCTCTTTAGACTCTTGAACTGACACCTGGCAAAGGTTGTTCTCCAACGAGAACTATGACAAACAAGTTGTTTCCTGCGTTTTCATGGGGTCAGTGAGGGGGACACTTTATTGCACCTTTAGAATTGTTCTGAGTGCATAGAGCTGTCTCACTGTTACTACATTATTATCTGTGTAAAGTTCTGCAGTAGGGTATCTTAACGGCTTTTGGTTCATAACTTTCAGTCAGTTCTCTGCGCACTTTCCAGTTTCATTAGTTGTGTTTTCGCACACCCAGACTGGATTGCAGTACTGGATAATAGATTGATACAGGGCAAGGTAAACCATTCTTAGCCTTGTTTAGTTGATGGTATCACGTAGAGTTTTAAAGAAGTGTATCGGCCTTCTTGTTCTCATCTTTACGGCACCAATATGCATGTATATCCCAGGCAAGCCTGCTGTCAATATGTACACCAAGATATTTCACACTTGTAGCTCGAGTAATTTTCTTACAGGTACGGCTATTATTATTCAGGCAAGTGTTAACTCAAATAGAAAAATCGTTAGCAGGTGTATTAGTTTTGGACATAAAGAAGGGGATGTAGAGTGTTATGTCCAGATTGAGCGTCAGTAGATTTTTACTAGGCCAGAGTATTATATGTTGTACTGCTAACCAGGTAGCGCCGCCTATTAAAATCGCGGTGTCATCAGCATAGATGAATATTTTAGTATGAGGGAGACACTTAGTGCATAGGTCATTCACGTACATCTGAAACAGTGTAGGGCCTAGAATACTGCGGAATACTGTTACTTATTGTGGAATACCGCAAGAGACAATAACATCATCATTCACACTCATCTGTTGTTCCTATCCAAATTCTTAACTACAGTGTTGGTTAGATCAATCACGGCGTCTTTGGTGGAAATATCTTGTCTAAAGCCATACTTTTAGCTATGATATTAAATTTGAGAAGGTACTTTTGGAAGGGATTGTACAGTTCTCTCTTCAGAAACTTTGATAAAGATGAGAGCACTGAAATAAATAAAAAAATCTAATATGAGATTTAATGAAAAATTGTCACTTTGTAATAGTTAATTTTTCACTTTTTAGTGCTGTTGGCTTTTGTGTGAAGACTGTTTTAACTTTTTAAAATTTTTATTATTATTATTTTTTTTGTGTTAAATACGTACTCGATGAATAGTTCAAAATGATTAATACTGCTAGTTTCTACCTCAATCTACTGTCTCCAGAGTAATCAAATATCGATTTCAAAACTCTACACATACCTATATCTAGAAGAGAAATCACCTAACTCTTAACCGTTAAACAGCTGTGTCTTCGATCATCAGCTCAGCATCGATTTCATCACCAGATACTGGCATAGAGCCAATAGAACCACCTCATGATTATATTCTTACAAATAAAAGAAGAATTTCGACAATTATCGTCAATTGGGGAAAAATCTGATTCTAGGACTGCGAAAAACCCAAAAATTTACGAACGGTTTTCACTAACTGTTCATGAGGAAGGTTTAAGTATGAAATGCATTAGGTACATGCCTCATTTAAAGTGACTGAAAATTACAGACTATGAATACGTACTTATGCAAATTTATATTATATTTTGAATTTTCAAAAACCGCTTGATCGACTTCTATAATTTAAATGGACACCTGGGAAGTATATCCTTTGATACAAAAAAGAATTACAAATCAGTTCAGGCTTCTGTAAGTAATCGTTATCGTTGGGACCGGATGATCGGATAATATAATAATGTAATTAATAATAATAATATATCGTTGTGACAACTCGCACACCGCCATTTGATTCCAAACTAAGCAGAGCTTGTACTATGGTAACCAGATAACTGATAAATATACTTAAATATTTCTAAATACAAACAGAATGAACCATCGTACTTATCACACAAAGTTTTATTCTGGGTGGGAATCGAACCCACGACCTCTGGCGTAGCAGTCGGATACACTCCCGCACCGCGCCACAGAGGCAGTCAAAATAAATCAGTGAAAATATATAATAAAAGACTGTCTGGAGAACTGCGATTAACTCAAAAACTACCGAACGGAGTTTCAAATGGTTTTCTACAATTAGAGTGATTATATTATTATAGGAATATAATTTATTACATGTTTCATTTATATTGACCCAAATATGACTGACTAAGTATAAATCGAAATATATTAATTTGTTTTATTTTTTTAATTTCATTTTTAAAACTGATTGACTGATTACAATAAAATTCAAACAGGACCACCTGGGAAGTATACCCTTTGAAACAAAATAGGATAATTTCCCAAGTCAGTTCAGGCATCTTTGAGTAATCCGTGAACATACCTACTTAAAAAATATATATCGTCCAATTGAGTACATCCTTCTGTTTTGACTGTTAAAAAGCATCGTAAAAAGCAAAACGAACATAATGCCCTACCTAAATAAAACAATATTAATATGGCAGTGTTTTTTTTATTTTCAACATTTCATTATAACATTCATGATACTTATAAGTAAACAATATAATTTATTTTAATTTCTGCAGGCAAGTTACAGAGCCTTTGTTTGTATGTGTCATCTATCATGCTCACTCATATACTACCATCACAATAAACTTCATTTTCACAGGCTACCTTAACAATATTGCTGTCAATTTCCTTCAAACTTTCTCTTGATACAATATGGTCTTTACAAAAAATTATGATCCTTTTGCAAGCTTCCCGCATTACGTCTTCTGGTACCGTCAAAACTAGGCGCATGTAGTTAGGGTATTCGAAACACTGCAAAAAAAAAAACAGATTTTCATGAGGTCCGGACTCAATCAATCAAATCAGCCTATGGCAGTCCAAGGCTAGGCATCGTATGTCATAACTGGTAGAAAGCACTGGTTCTAGACTTTCGTCTTCAAGCATTGCAATATAGGCAAATGGACACCCAACCTGTTACTTCTGGATATTTCTTTTTCCAGATTTAATTTGCCAAGCCGGATAACCAGCCCAACTACCGTGTAGGTACACAGAATATTGAATGGGTTAGGTATGGGATCTACCTGATATATGCAGTTTGGATCTGAGAAGAAGGGGGAGTCGGCAAATTAGTGTACTCACCTGCGGCAGTTTAAGAGGGTATTAAAATCATAAAGATTGAAATGGACCTTCATAAATGTATCTTATAATTGCTACTACGTTTTGTGCTTGCGTTGTTTTCGTGGGTTTATAATTATAGAAGAAAACCTATTAAACCGTCATGGGATGAGGAGAGTATGAGAAACGCTATCGAAAAAGTTAAGAAGAAAGAAATAGGATTTAAAAAAACGGCAAAAATCTATAACGTACTAAAGAATACCTATCATTAAGCGCATAATATATATCATTAAGCGCAAGCCACTAATAGAATCTATTACGTTTTGAGCTGATATTTAGCAAAGAACTATCGTAATTGTTTCTCAGAGGCAGACTTTTAACGGCTTAAACAACTGATAATGCATTAAATTATAGTAAACCGGACGATGAAAGGCTGATGACCCAACACAACCCAGCTAAATACAACATGTGGAGCATCCCCGTAATGTGAAAAAATTTGCAAGAACCGATTGATAGTGAATGTACGATCCACTCCACGTACCGCTCAGTGCTCTATAAGAATCTATGAACCGATGGTAAATGAACCCTCACCCCAACCATCTACTGCAGCAAATGTTTCTCAGTCGTCTGATTTTAGAGAAATTATGTCGAGAGATGTATCTCTTTCTCCAACTTTACTGGAAATTGATAATTAAAGAGTGCTTTTGAAAGGCGATCCTCCGATTAGATTTCCTCAATGTTATCATTGGTTCCATTTTGCCCTTTATAATAGTCCATTTTACCTTCACACATGGGCAAAATAAGCTAAAAATAAGATCTTCGAAATCATCTAATATTTTCGAATAAGTGATTTGATTATGCTGTGATTAATAAGAAATGCAGAGTGATTACTACTAAGCATATTTTACAAAAAGTTCTAAAATAAATATATATTTTGTGGATTATGGCTAGTTTTTCCTTAAATATACGATTCTACCTTCAGTTCCCCTTTATATCTTACTAGCTGATGCCCGCGGTTTGACCCGCGTGGTAAAGTTTTCCTATTCAAGATTGCCTCCGAACCCTAAACCCCTAGAAAATTCAATATAGCCTATGTTACTCACGAAAATTTTTTTAAAATCGGCCCGGTAGTTTCTTAGCCTATTCATTACAAATAAACTTACAAGTCTTTCCTCTTTCAGCTATAGATTTTTACAGGTTAAAAAACAGTTATAAAGTACCTAAACAAAGTAATCTTAATTGACTAATTTGTATGTGTGAACAAAGTACAGATTAAACCGCAAAAAAGGTAGGTAAAGAAGGCAGATAAAAAACGAGGAATACGGGGTGCTTGTAGTCGGTACTTGTTAGTCAATTAGATGAAAAACCTGTTTTTCACAAATGTTTATTAAAACACTGGGTTGATGACGCTCAGAGTGACGTCTGTTGAGAAGTACCAACATATACTTAGGTACAACTTATATTTTAAAATTCGGTACCTAGGTAACAAAAGATTTATTAATTACTAGCTGACCCGCGCAACTTCGTTAGCGCCACATAAGAGAAACCGCCAAAAAAGAGACATTAGTTAAAGAGTGTGGCGCGTAGGCTATTCTTATAAACCAACATTTGAAATATTCGCTTCTGAACAACAAAAAACTTAATGAAATCGGAATACTTGTTGATGAGTTACTTACAACAGAATAATATACTCGCGTTCGAAACTGCTAGAACTAAATATCCTGAATTAATACATAGGGTATCTACTTTATATCCCTGGAAAACATCTTTTTCCCGCGAGAATACCTTTTTGTGTACTAACGACTTCACGTGAGCGGAGTCGCGGGTATCAACTGTTGGAAATGATCTACCTTTATGCCGATTTTAATCAAAATGTGATTAAATAACAAACGTCCAAATAATAGAGAAATCTTTACAAACATTCCCCTTTTCTAATATTAGTAAGATTACATTCCCGTGGTGCTCATTTAAAGTAGTTACGCAAAGAATACGTTCACCAAAATTTAGGTTGTATATGGTTTTACCCATGTAGTTCCCGTTCCCGTGGGAATACTATTTTTATTAAATTCCTTTCTTAGTGCTGATTCAAGGTAGATACCTAATAAATACTTTCACCAAATTTCAAGTATGTTTGATAGTTTAGACTGTGTGTGGCTTCACCCGCTTAGTTCCCGTTTCCATGGAAATATCGGGAATCCCGTTTTATTGCTTATCCAAAGACTTAAATTATACATTTACCAAATTTCAGGTTTCCATGTTTAATGTTTAGGCTGTGCGTTGTTACTGTTCCCGTGGGAATACCGAACTCACTGGTTATACAGGCCTTAGGGGATTCTTGAAACCAGGTGTAGGTACATGTACATGTTACTAACTTTGAAAATGACAAATTTCCATACAACCGTTTATCCCTTATTTTCATTTTTAGAGGTAGAATTTCGCAAAATCCGATGCTAAGTTTGGGCTTCTTAGGTTTGTTAGTTTTATAGGTTTCTTGATCAATGAGTCAGTTATTACAACTCCAGTTTTATTTTTTAAATTTATCAAAATTCCTTAACGCATATTTTTTATTTTTATTTAGAAGCAGGTATAAGAAATTTGGTGTTGCTATGTTTGAAAATGAAGAAATTACCATATAAATTTTTCAACCTTTGTTTACCGTTTATCGCTTATTTAGTTTTTCGCTTTCTAGGCGTAGAATTTCGCAAATCCCTTCTTAGCGGAAACATACGGATTAAAAAAAATCTCCATACGAAGTTTGAGCTTCATAGCTTTGGTAGTTACAGAGATTTCGTGATCAATGAGTCAGTCAGTGATTTTGCCTTTTATATGTATAGATTTCACTGCTAAAGATCTTGTGGGAACTATACATAATGTTTAATCTAAGCCTACTAATATGATTTTATTTCTATTTAAGTATTTCCGTTTCAGTTGAACGTGCCAATCACAGGAACCAGGTACTCATTCGAATGGATCGTTTTTTTATGGTGGATAGTCTAATGAATGCCATATATTTATATCATCACGTTACTACCCAACAGCGGTAACTGTCAAAATCTTTGGATTTTGACAGTTACAGTGTTTGGATGGGATCCATACATTATTGTAAAAGTACATAATAAATGTCGGGTATGTAGGTAGATATTGGTAAAGAAGTGGTGAGAGGGGAGTACGACGTATGTCATGAGTTAAGTCGCGAGGGTCAGCTCAGCTTGTAGTTATAAATAGGTACATGTACTACATATTGTATAGCAGGTATAAGGAAAAACATTGAAAATTGAAATGGCATGGATAATATTTTTTTAGCGATGGTGGTCACTGATTAAAGGATAATACAAAAAAAAGATAGTAGGTATCTACGCTGTAAAAATGTTATCACTTACCTGTCCTGGAAGGCAGAAAACTGATTGTTCTGAAACCATGCTTTCCACAAATTGTAATTCATTTTTGAACGTAGGAAATAAAGACATTTTTATTTCAACCATCATATACATTGCTCCCTGAGGCATAACTGGACGCAATCCTGGAGCGCATCTTAGCTCCTCAAATGCCAACTTTGCTTGATTCTGAAAATACAAATTAATTTACTCATTTTGAGGCAATGTACCTATTATCAAATTAGTACTTAAGACTATACCTATTATAGATATATTCCAATTATCTGTATCTCTACCCGTACCTAGAGGAGGCGTTATTATAATCCGACTTGATGATGAAAAAATATCACACTCCATGTTTGTATGGATAGATGGATGTTTATTACACTTTGACGCTATTAACGAAACTTTACAGTTATACATTACAGTTTATTAAATTACAATAGGACATAATAAGCTACTTTTTAATGTGACAAAATTTCCTATAGGAAAATCCACCATGACATGTAAGCAAAGACGCAAACTAATAACATCGGACAAGGGTAATAGTAACACGGCATTTAATTCTACATAAGCCTATGGTTAACTGCTAATGTTTCGTCGCATTAAGGTGAAATTTGAAACCCATTTAGTTTGAATGTTGTTGCAACCACTAAACTAAATTTCTCTAAAATGTTCTTATTTTTATTAAGAGACTAGCTGACCTGCCCGGCTTCGTCCGTAACATACTTCCAACCCCGTGGCCCCCATTTAATCACGTCGCTTATTACTTTTCCAAATATGTATGAACGTTTCCCCGATTTGCTGACATTTATGATTACTGCTCCGCTCTCCTGTGTAGTAGCGTGATGATATATAGCTAAGAACCTTCCTCAATAAATAGGCTATCCAATACAAAAAGAATTTTTCAAATCGGTCAAGACGTTTTCATGCTATGTCGTGACAACGGAAAACGGGTTTCATTTTTATATATATAGATTGCCAAATGCTATTATGTTATTACGTCGAACTAAAGTTGGTGATATTATAAACAGAATTAAATTTGTATCTGACATCACTAAAATTCCTTATAAGTGATAAAATTCAACAAAACATGTATTTAGATGCCGACTAACTTAGTGATTGAACTGTCTATGTACATTTTTCACTTTTTGTTGAATTTTATCACATAAAATAAATTAATTATTTATATATTAATTAATAAATGTCCGAGTCACATCTTCCGACCCCTCTAAATATACTACATAGTACACATTAATAATTATAATAATGTTGCTGCTAGTAATTATATAGACGTTTTAATTTTGATATTTACACATGTAGTTATTATGCCTGCATTAGACGGGAAATATATTGTGAATTCTACTGGTGTGAAATTCAATAATTCAAACTATAGACAACAGTTTAAAAACGTTTTGAAAGAACGGGTGTCAACAAAAAAGGGGCTGCACTAGTCGCCTTGTATTGTGGTTATTAAAAAAATCCAACAGCTAAGTAGCCTATCCCACCCTCTGTTCGTTTTAACATGTCACTAATTTACTATCTATTACATGGGACAAATATATTACTAGTGTAATGTGGGAGTTTAGTGGGTACACCTGTTATAATAGTTATGTATGCTTACCTCTATAAACAAGACGACTTCATCGAAAAAGCTCTGCGGCGTACATGACAATATAGCCGGTAAAGCTCGCTGAATTAAAGTATTAGGTCCAAGTATTTTAGTGGCTAGATTTGATAAACCTTTGCGAATCTCATTTCCAAATATGTTGTGTCTGTCGTGGATAATCAACCACCCCACACGCCAGCCAGGAACCAGAAACCTTTTGGTTATACCGCTGCACGTCAGAATTGGAACATCTTTCGATAGTGACGATAAAGCGTGAAATTCATTATTGGAAAACACAAAATGTTCATATATTTCATCAGCAATTATCGGTACGTGGTTTCTGGCTGCTATATCTAATATACTGTACAGATGCTCTTTGTTGTAAACTGATCCACAAGGATTCGATGGATTGGTTATGACAATTGCTGCGGTGTCATCATCTATTTGGTTCTCTAGATCTTCTAAATCTATTTTCCATTGTTGGTCTGGCTGTAACAAAATAATATACTGATTCCCAAAGACAGAAATTGGGTTCTAATAGCTGAGTGTTATTTTATTTATTTTTTATACGTCCCACGTGATGGAAAGTGGTCACCGTAGCCTATGGACGTCTGCAACACCAGAGGTGCAGCACTCGCGCGCTGCCGACCCTTTATAAACCTTCTAAGACCCCTTTTGAAGTACCCCATACTGTAGACGCTCGGGAAAACCCAGGCAGGGAGTTCATCGTCTTTGCGTCTTTCCACCTGTTTTTTTAATCTCTAACTGGATTTGAAGACGGGAATTCGCTATCATTGGCTGGTACCTATGATTTGGCTTTTTATATTCAACATTGTTGATAGCGACAGCCGTCTGACCTCCGAGACAAGGAAGGGCACCTGTGCCAAATCCGCGTCCGTTGATCAGCAGGTACACCACTTACAGGAGACGTTGGCTTAGGCAACTAAAATTTTGGCGGGGCTCCAATACCCTATTTTAACTATATATATTATGTTATCGTTAAATTAAAACAAAATGAACATTTGAATATGAATTGAGTTTAAGAATGATGGTATATCTATTAATATATTCTTAAACATCTCAGGAAGTGCTACAACTAATTTAATATAGTTGCATTAATATTAAATTAAATGCAATTGAGACTTGTTGTGTGTGAACTGTTCTATTTGTGTAATACTAGTACCTATTATATATTGAACTAATATATGCAACCTTTGATCAAGGATTTACGCAGGTATTTATAAAATAAAGCGCAAATGAGAAATATGTTAATTCGTTCAACAACAAACTTGTTATGTTTCTAGAAACTTGTTTAACATCACCTGATATTACCAGTCCCTCCTTCTACTATACCTCTAGTTTTTGCGCGTTTCCTCATACAAACTATCTCAAGAATTTACATATATACAACATAAGTACGCAGTGACTAGGAGACAAATTTTAAAGACCTACTAAATTTATAACTGGTAAAACACATCTAAGATGACTTAAACGCAGTAAATAGGTCCGGTCCAGCTATATTAAGAAATAATATTTGAGGTGAATTTACTTCTGGTATTTAAAAAATAAATCGTATAAACTATAGTGTAGCATTTACTATCGCCAATTACAACTTCGAAAATAAGGAACTGTTATTCAAACAGAAGAAAAAAAACTATAAAAGCTTCATTGAAATTTTAAATTGAAACTAACCAAAGTTTCTTTTACTTACTTAAGTCATGGATAATGTCAAATAAATATATTTAAAGAAATCATTGTAACATTTAATGTATAAATTCTATTACTAAACTACCCAATTTCTTAATGTTAAAATAATGTTTTTGATAAGAGAGAATCAAAACCAGTCGTAAGAACTCGTAAAGAAACGTTTTATCTGTTAAAAATACCAGATGCGGATTGTGATAAATATCTTAATATTATGTTATCACAAGCATTTACTATAAAAGATCTATTACTTATATAGACTTCTAGTAGTCACAAGCAGCATGCCTGTACTTTACACTCATAACATGTTCTAATATGATTTGATAAGCATATCCTTCTCTGTTTTGAAATACATCTATCAAATAGTCTGACGTGCTCGCCTTAATATATTATTTTAAAACTTCTTGAAAACGTCTTGTAAATATTAATGATTATTTTAGAAGTGATAACTTATTTTAGCGTGGTACGCATATTTTACTCGCGACACCGTTACCGAGACGCAGCTATAGTGTGTGCATATAAAAAGTTTTGAAGTATTAGATTGATAATTACGAACTCAGTTATCACCCTTCGATAGCTCAGTTGGTAGAGCGGTTGACTGTAGATGGTTATAAATGGGAATCCATAGCTCGCTGGTTCAGATCCGGCTCGAAGGAACTCTTTTTTGTGTATTTTTACACAGTCAAATTAAAAATAACTATAGTACTTTTTAACACGATTAGTAGTTTTATTCTTAAAGTAATTGGGTTTCACCCTAGTATCCATCTAAAAAATGTCTAACGCGCAAAAATAAGTTTTCACTTCTGTTGGCACTCCCGGAGTTCAGTTTTGATGACTGACAACTTTGTAGCCTTACAGTTATTTTTAATGAAGCCATTTAAATTTTGCACGGTTTAGAGGATTCTAGATTAAGGCTTGGAAAGTAGAAAAAAACGGAAAGGCCGCGGCTCCATTTCATTACTACCTTTGGCTTAGCTACTATACTACCGTTGGTAGTAGCTATTATACTAGAAAGAAAGAATCACTCGTGGCTGGCTGACTCTGTGTTTTAAAAATGGTAACTGGATTAAGCAATTTTTGCTATTACTGGTCACGAATGAGTGACTACTTTATGACAATTGCATTTGCGAGCATTTCCGTGCTTCGGAAGGCACGTTAAGCCGTTGTTCCCGGTTGGCTGTAATATATGGCATTGCTTAAGCCAAGTTTAAGGCCATATGGGCGGCTCGAATAATTTTAAACAAGCCACAACCTACGTCTGTCTATTTCAACACGGCAATGGGCTCTCTACCTATAACGTGGGACAGGAATACACACGGTGAAAAGTCGGCGTATGATATGCCGTTGCCACCTCTTCGGGAATAAGGCGCAATTGATAAACAATAAACAGCTACTAATATTAATTTCAGTTATAGTCAATTTTAGGGTAGAAATGGAAATTGAAATATCTACTTTGGTTAGTATAATATCTAAAATACGCTGCGTGAAATTAGCTATATCCTAAGTATTTGAATTTAGATTCTAAAAACAAAATAATTATGCACTTACCAACAAACGATAGTATTTCACATTTATCCCTAACCCTTCACTCAGTGTCTTATATATCATAAATCCCGGTCGGGGAACAAGCACATTTTGTCCAGAATCTGCGATCGCAGTAATAGCAAGCTCAAGCGCATGTGAACATCCACTGCATAGAATTACATCTTCGGGTGAAACAGGTCCTTGATGAGCACTATATTTAGCGACTGCCTGCCTCGCCTCAGAATGTCCTTTAGCTGGACCATAGCTCCTACTGCTAAGCCATTCAATACTCTCTCTAACAGCTTGTAGCACCTGCTCTGGTGGATTGAGATTTCCAAAAACAGTCGGATCACCTGCGATAGTAATAAGATTGGTAGTTCATTATTTGGGTCAAGAGGATTTTGTTTTTGAAGCTGTACATGTAAACCCTGTTGGCCTTGATAAGTCTCTAGAAATTTGCCATTTAATATAGCAACGTGACAAGTTCATTTTTAATTTATACCTCTGTTCACGTGGATCCTTCTTACTAGTATTATTCATAGTCGTCTAATTAATAAAAAGTTGAATAATTAAGTTAGTTATAGGTTCCATTTTCTTTTTACAATAGGATGAAATAAATGTATTAGTTGGAAAATAATAGTTTTCAAAATAACAAATCATACATACTTACCTAATTTTAGCTAATCAATAATTGTTAAACAAAATAAAGGTAAAATTGATTGACAAAGTTAAAATTAGGTTCGGAATTATATCTTCCCACTTTTTCAGTTTTATTGTATATTTTTTGATCCAACTAGATAATAAAAACGTGATAAATCTTTGACCGCCAAAGTTAACCTACAAAAGATCTACAATTAGAGAATACTTCAGCAGGCTCTGCAATATAACACAAAAATTAAGGAGTACTTCAGCACCAACATTTATAATTCTAGTACAAGTTTTACTCTTAGCTTGAAAAAACGTATTATGTATTAAACTTTTGTTATCTGAAGTTTATTTTATCAAGATTTTGACAAATTTGCATACAATCGTTAAGTTAGTATACGTAGTCTCTGAAGCTTAATAAAATGAAAAAAAAAAACACTAACCTACTGACAAAGCAATGAGTGGCTTGTTAGGATTCGGCTCAACCTGAAGGTTTTCAACGATGTCTCTGATCAAATTGTGGGTGTTCCGAGCCAACGTCGATGCACGCACCTCCCAAACGTTGCTGCCTCGTGACCGTCGCGACATGGGCACAAAACTTGCGGAATACTGAAAGCTGTGGTGACACTTAAACTTGAATGTAGAATATTGCTCGCATTTCGATACAACTCACTTTTGTATCGGATCGATGGCGTATGACAACCCCAGCCTCTCGAGTTGTGGAACAGGTTTGAAAATGTAGATGTGATGACGACTTTAGAATCAGGTTGTTGATATATTCCACTAGCCACATAGTTATCACTAATCAATACACGTATAGGGCAATGATATGTGTATCCTATAAAACATAGCCAGTTCGAACCACTAAGCATGGACCCCAAGCCAATATAGGTCCTAGATGTTGAAATAACGATCAATATTGCATATAAATATATTGTAGGACATTTTTTACACAACGCCATCTAGCAAAAGTAAGCTAATATTAGCTTGTGGTATGGGATCTAGACGTCTGATAAACATACTTGTAAATTTCTATTAACATACATTTATACATTGGAAACACCCAAATTCCGAAACAAACATTTGCGGATCACGCAAATACCTATTTGTTTCGACCCGGAAACGGAACCCAAGACTCAGCATGACTGTTGCAACAATACCACTTACGCCATCGAGGCATAATCAATAATTTCATTGTCAGGATTGTTACCTTGACAACAAAGACTAAAATAGTAGAGATGATTTTGTTATTACCTTTTCAACACTAATTTAATATTTTTACTAATTTATTAATTTAGTAGATTATTTCGACACAACTTTCCAAAATGTTATATTCTAAGCAATGGCAATTGAATTTGAAAGTTTAAGTAGGTAGGTAAGTTTACTACGATGTATTGTTATAATCATATAAACCACAAATTAGTTAATAGATCCGGATTGTGCAAGTATCATAATAATTTTAATACCATAAAACATCATTCATATATCATTTATACAAAAAATCTGGTTCATTAAATCATTATTTAGTCGTGAGCGTAGGTACCTAATGAAATACGCAGTTTGGGTAGCTCTCACATAAGGTTAACTGACGTTCTCACCAGATAGAGGAAAAGTACTGGCGGCGGGCTGTACAAATCGGATGTTGTAGTGATGTTTGGGAAATTTTACGCTCAGCTGAAATCGCTCTGCATTGGAATGTGTAAGGTATCCGTATCCTGTATGTACAGAGATACGATTAGTTTAAACTTTCTCACTTAACTTATTAGTCACGCCTTTTAATACATTTTAATTTTAATTATCTTCAAAAAGATAAGTTACAAAATAATCTAATTTAAAATTTTAAAAGTATATGCAATCACCATGTTTGTTAATTTGAAATGTGCCTCGGAGGATAACAATTTAACACTGAGAAGAGCATTGTATTGCACTCGTAAGGTATAAATAATTTGAGTTCAGCCAACTTAATATTATAAAGCTGAAAAGTCTTTTTATTTGTTTGGTTGAATACACTAATCTCAGAAAATACTGATTCAAATTTAAAAAATATTATTCTGTGTTTTTTTTCGTGTAGAAATCCATGTTACCAATTACTTAGGTATTGACGGCCTCGGTGGTGCGGTGGTAGTGTATGCGACTGCCGCGCATGAGGTCCCGGGTTCGATTTCCGGGTCAGAACAAATATTTGTGTAATCATTTGTTTCAGAATTTGGGTGTTTCCTATCTATACCAATATTATAAAGCTGAAGAGTTTGTTTGGTTGAACGCGCTATTCTCAGGAACTACTGGTCGGATTTAAATACATATTTTTGTGTTAGATAGCCTATTTATCGAGAAAGGCTATATATCATCACGCTACTACCTTGGAGAGCGGAGCAGTAGTCATATGTCGACAAATCGGGCAATTTTTTATGCATTACTGTAGAATTTATAAGGGACAGGATTAAATAGGTGCGACGGGAGTTCGAGGTTCGGGTCACCTAGTGTTTAATAAAATAATAATTTAATGATTTATTCGGCTCCATAAAACTTATTTGTTAACTTACATGGTACTTAACACTAATATAATTTTATATAATTCTTACTGTGACTTGGCCATTAACTAAAATAATTATGTAATTATTGGCTTGTCAAAAGAGTTCAAGTGAATACATTACAATGTAAATCTTAGCTACTTATCTGAACTAAGATGAACCTGTGTCTCAGACGATCGTTTGACTGACTTGATGTAAACTTGAATCTATTGGTATTCTAAATAAAATAGATAATTACCACATATTTAAATATACAAACAATATATTAGCTTATAATTTCTAATATTTTTTCCGGGTCATCATAAATGAGTTTACGCAAGTAATCCGACGGTCTTGTTGCACAATTTCTATGACTATTGTTGTAAATATTCAGTAACGCGATAAACTTATTATAAAGAAATGGACCTATGAATATGTAAAATCTATTTACATATGCATGTCTATTTGAATACTGTTATAAACCAAGTCCTATCTTCTTCTATCTGACAGTATCATAGTGAGAGGCAATTCAGCGTGTTTTTTCAGTAGGTACAAGTTGAAGTATAAACAGCTGTCGCACTGTTAAAACTTCCCTTCACATTCCTTATACCTACAGTTGCTGTGTTGGGAATAAATAGGGGCGGAATGTGGAAACCTTTAGAAGAGCTCTTTGTGCACGTTCTTTTCGATTTACATACAATATGATAATATGGACTGGCAAAAAGCATAGTACACATGTCTGATTAGAGAATAGTCAGCAATAATGCTCAAATTCTTAAATATATAAATCAATTACGTATTCGTATGTAAACACTTCGTATTTTACTAAATAATAACAACATACTTATATATTTCTAAATACATGCATATTATACACTTATAATATGCATGTATTTAGAAATATATAAGTATGTATATCAGTCGTCTAGATCCCATAGTCAAGCTTACAGCTTAGTTTGGGCTAGATGGCGCTGTGTAAAAAGTGTCCCACAATATTTATTTAGTGTTTACTTCTAAACCCTATTTGAATTTTGAGCCTGGGGTCCGCATTTATAGGCTACTATGAGCATCTTTGGTTTGGCATTTTATTTTCGGCTTTGTTGGAAGTGACTGCCGTATGACCTACAAACTCCCAATGGGCGCCTGCCTACGTACGTTGCATCGTCCGTTGATCAGCAGCAGATTTATTCGAGTATTTATAACTCGCAATTGGATACACGAGATTATGTAATCATATTATAGTATAAGGTAATTAAAAATCATATTTATATGCGAATTTTGGTGTTAAATATTTCAATACAAAGTAGGAGATTATTCATTGTTTCTTTGGTATGTTTCATTTCAAAATTTACATGAAAACTTAAAAACAAGTATCTATTATATACAAAAAATACTAATGCAAATAAAACTAGAAATATGCATGTAAATAGATACCTACATAAATAGGATATACAAGTGTCGAACAATGATTCCGCTTTGCTGGAAACGTTCCCAGAAGTTGCCAGAAGACTGGCAGCATTAAAAAGGCCGGGCTAGTTGTCACGCGAAGCGTCAATCACTGCTTAATCTTTGACGAAAAATACGGCACTCGGGTCCTAAAGCATCAACGTCTCAACCTCAAACGTCTCTACTAAATTACAGTATTAGCGCCGCTTGAGGTTTAGTTTTACTATAATTTATCATCAGTGGAGGTAAAACGAATGGATAGCGTTCTCATTGTCAGACTGACTTACCTTAGTCTCACAAATCAACAACATATGTCCTCGTCTTTGAAAGATATACCCGAGGTGTAGAAGAAGGTGATCGAATTATAATCCTTGATTAGGTACTAATTTTCTGAAGCTACGCAATGGTACGTAACACATGTTCCTAATGATGAAGCGAGACTGTTTGAAAACCAGAAATCCTAGACTATCAGCAGAAAAATCACCAACATTTCGATAGTCTCAATTGTAGCGCTTTTGAATCCGGTGGTATTAGAGATGCCGTTTAACACAGACGTGCCCACAAAGGTCCTTTATGTCAACCCACTGCATTCTTTTTTATTGACAACGTCTAGCCAAGCTTGACATAATATAATTATCCAAACATAATTTATTTTGTTGGTCAGCGAAAACCTGATCGAGTTCAATGAACAGAAAATACGGACGTTGCTCGTGCGCGTTAATAGCAAAGCTATCTTCTTTCCTTCATTTACCGTCTCTTTAGAATAATCACTACCACCTACAGCTGAATGACAACCTCAACATTGTTGCTATGAATGTTTTTAGTGGAAGTGCTTGGTCCATAAACACTATTTTGAAAACTTAAAGACTGTCTCAATCAAAGTCTAAATTATATATTTCAAACGGACGGGTTCGAAGGTAGGTACTTATAAAACATGAAAATAAATAACTACTATTCGACGTAACAGGACCACCATAACCATAACTCCTAAATTGACTGTTCCGAATAGAACTATGGACGCAGGCTTATCTATCACCTTTCTGCCTGGAGCCCTGGGGCTATCCTTCCGAAGGCTCACCCGGGATTCCTGGCCATATTACAAATGGAAGGGCACCGTGTGGTTTTAGCCGACAGGAGTCCGGCATAGCATCCATGAGGACTTCCATAAGTAAAAAAAAAATGTGTGTGGACCAGAGTACACAGGTAAGAAGTGAAACATCTTTCTTTTTACAGCTATAAGATTTCTCTAATACGTCTATAAAGAAGTTTCTGTTATGATAATGATGTTTCACTTCAATACAACATGGTGCGAACCGAAAAACGTGAAGATGTTATTTTACAATTATAAAATTTCTCACAACGTCGATAAGGAAGTTTTACATCAATAAAATCTATCACCTTTTAGTTTAAAAAAAAATACTGTAAAATTCCCGACCATCAAGTTTGAAAGTTTGTTATCTTTTAGATGTAACTAATTGTGGGGATTTTTGCGTATGTTGTGAGGGCTAATAATATACAGTTTTCTTGAAATATATAATTTACTAACTGTTACCAGCTACACAAATCTATATATCTATAGGTACAGATAAATAAAATTGAAGAGTCATATCGGATACGCACCAGTTAAGGAACCCCAATCCCCCAACATTTGCTTCACCAGCTAATATCGTTCTAGAACGTTCGATGCACATCAGCAGTTTTTCTAGGACATGCGTCACTTCCGATGAAGTGCCGTAGCAATAAGTTAGTATATAAGATCAATAATTTGTCAAAATTAATTAATAACTGTTTTGTATTACTACGTTGTAACTCTGTCAGTTAAATAAATATTTTTTTATTTAAAATCCGGGTTGTGAGATCTTAAATGGCGCAGCCGTGGTAGGATCTCTGTAGTCAGTTGTCGCGTATACAAATCTACGAAAACAGCCGACGTCCGTATCTACGGTTAGACAGAGAAACTCGAACAAACAAATTCTTTGAGAACCTCACCCTCCGGACAAGCAGAGTTGCAGACGGCAGAACAGCAATTCAAGGGTTATGGAGATAGCTGCGGAATTGTGAGTAAATCTTTTCACCTTCCTTTCAGCTCTTCCTTTTGTACCCTAACCTTGTTTTAAATCTATGTTTTGTGTGTATTATTAGGGATTGGACAACGCCTTGTGATACTTTCATAGATTTTGTGTTCAAATATTCATATTATTTTTGTGATATTCGTTTTGTTAATATTTTTAATTTAAAATGGAAGGAATAACCCGTGTCCCACAGGAAATGGTCAAAATCATACCTGTATTTAGTGGCGACGCGAGAACGTTGCCATTGTTTATTAAAAAATGCGAATACATATTGAATACGTTCGGTTCAGGTGGCGTAGAGCAAAATATGTATCTATTTCATGTTATTACTAGTAGGCTATCAGGTGATGCAGCCAGTCTAATAGGAGAAAGAGACTCCATAGACACATGGCATGACTTAAAAGAACTTTTAAGTCAGCACTTCGGTGATCCACGCACCGAGGATTGCTTAGCATTAGAACTAGAGTCCTGCAAAATAAATAAAGGCGAAAGTTATTTAGATTTTTGTCATAGGATTCAGCACATGAGAAGCGTTTTGTTTGCCAAATTAACGGAAACAATTCACGATGAAAATTTACGTAGAGCAAAACAAACCATTTACAATAATAGGTCAATGCATATCTTTTTATACAGTTTACCACAATATTTAGTAAGGCTAGTTCGTTTGCGCGACGTCTCTACTTTAGAAGACGCGTTAAAAATAGTTTTGGAAGAACAACATTTTCAAACTGTTTATGACTCCAAGTCAAACGACCGCCGTGGTTTCAATAAACAGAATAAACCAGGTTTTCCTACTTCGGAAAATGAAAGGAATGGTTCGCATAACACACCTAGAACCAATCCACCCCCGAATAATAGTAGGAATAGCTCATTTATACCGAATTCTTCTAACCAATGGAGAAATTTTAGGCACAATAATAATTATCAAAATAATTTTAATTCTTATAACAATAATGCGCCACAACAATTTAGTAGGTCATCGTATCCGATTGCTCAACAGAACCATACGACACGTTCGTCACCTTTTGCAACGCAAGCACAAACGCCGGGTTCAAACACCGATGTCACCATGCGTACTGCAAGTTCGCGACGTGTTAATTATATAAACAATAATGAGCCTAATACGAGTAGTTTAAATAACGATTTCTAGCAATTTACACTCGACGATTCTAGGGCGGAAACTAACGAGCATAGGGCGGAAACTAACGAACATAGGGCGGAAAATTTTTGTATAACGGCCTCCTCAATAGGGAGCGAATAAAATTAAATTTTAACAAAAGATTAAATTTACCCCATATAGTGTTACCCGAATTAAAGGCGGTATTTATGATAGATACCGGTAGTGTTAGGTCATTTATTAGCCCGTATTTAGCAAATAAATATTTTAAAAATTATTTGATACATGAACCGTTCGAAGTTGTTAGTACTCACGCTTCGAGCACTCATAGTCAAACGGCTTCCATACCGTTACCGATTACTTTCAGAAGTAACGAATTCCATAAATTCTACGTTTATAGTGTAGACGATAGGTATGAGGGATTAATAGGCAGTAATTTGTTAAAGCAATTACATGCTAAAATTAATATGGAAAGTCAGGTCTTACACTTAAGAAATACTGACATTCCTATTATCTATACACCACCCATGAGAGAGGTATACCATTTACCCTCTCGTAGTGAACTTAGGGTAAGATTACCAGTCAATTTATTAGATGGAGAGGCTATTCTAGATTTTAAACAGTTTACGGAAGGGATTAGAATGCCCACCGCGCTGGTTAGTTGTGTTAAGGGTTACGCGACGACGGTTATTCAGAATTATAGCAACGAAACTAGAAGTTTAGTAGTTAAAGGACCTTTCAAAGTGGAACCTTTTTTACAGAACCCGTCTGTTAGCGTAAATTTTACTGAAAATAATGTACAAATTGATATGTTGCTTAATGAAAATTTAAAAAAATTACAACTAGACCACATGAACACGGAGGAACGTAGAGTTATTGAAGGCATCTGTAGGGAGTATAAAGATGTGTTCTATTGTGAAAATATTCCACTAACCTTCACAAACCAGGTTAAACACAGAATTAGGACGAAAAACGAGGACCCTATAAACATTAAAGCGTATAGGCTACCCCCTGTTCAGTCTATGGAGATTAGGAAGCAGGTAGATAAGATGTTAAGGGATAACATTATCCAGGAATCACACTCTCCCTGGAGTGCTCCCGTACACTTAGTACCAAAAAAGATAGATTCTTCGGGTCAGCAAAAGTGGAGAATGGTAGTTGATTATAGACGCCTTAATGAAATCACTATCGACGACAAATACCCATTGCCCAATATCAATGATTTGTTTGATATGCTAGGAAAAAGTACGTATTTTACAACTTTAGATCTAGCTAGTGGATATCATCAAATAGAGGTTGAGGAGGAAGATAGAGATAAAACCGCATTTAGTACTCCTTCAGGACACTATTCCTTTAATCGTATGCCATTTGGATTAAAGACGGCTCCAGCCACCTTTCAAAGGGCTATGGATAATGTTTTGAGAGGTCTTCAAGGTATACATTGCTTGGTATACCTAGATGATGTTATAATCTTCTCCAAAAGTTTACCAGAACACGTAGAGAAACTAAGAGCAGTCTTTGATAGGTTTCGTAAAACAAACTTAAAAGTTCAATTAGATAAATCCCATTTTCTCCGAAAGGAAGTCCTCTATCTTGGACATACCATTACGAATGAGGGTTTAAAACCAAATAGCGACAAAATCGACGCTGTGTTACGTTATCCCATTCCAGAAACAGTTACACAGATCAAAAGCTTTTTGGGACTTATTGGTTATTATAGGAAGTTCATTAAGGACTTCGCGAAAATAACTAGACCTCTAACAGCATGTTTAAAGAAAGGTCGTAAGATAATTATTAACGACGAATATAAAGAATGTTTTGAAACGTGCAAACAGCTACTTACTAATGCACCTTTACTACAGTTTCCCGATTTCAGTAAAAGTTTCATACTGACTACTGATGCATCCAATTATGCGATCGGAGCTGTATTGTCACAAGGGCCTATTGGAGCTGATAAGCCAGTAGCATACGCAAGTAGGACGTTAAGTGATACTGAGTCCAAATATAGCACAATAGAGAAAGAACTTTTAGCTATTATTTGGGCAGTTAAACACTTTAGGCCATATCTGTACGGTAATAAATTTACTATCTTTACAGATCATAGGCCACTTGCATGGTTGTATTCTCTAAAAGAACCTAACAGTAAGCTCACTCGTTGGCGCTTAAGATTAGAAGAATACAATTATGAGGTAAAATATAAGAAAGGGCCACAAAATACAAACGCAGACGCCCTCTCTAGAATTAAAATTAACGCAATCGATGACGATTTAGATTCTATATTTGTAAATGTAGGAAATAGACGAGATCGTGTACAAAAAATTGTTGAGGAACTAGAAAATGATCTTTCGACTAGTGAACCCCCTATAGAAACGATAGAACTTTCAGATTCTGATGACGAGGTCACAGCTAACTCAGTTTCAAATAGGGAACACGTAGGGATTCCAATTCTAAATGAGGCTATAGACACTAAAGCTAGACAGATCTTAGTTCACTCTTGGTTTAAGGACAAATTAATTGTCAAGGATATTTCTAATAATAAACAAAAAATCCTTGAAGTTCATTTACCAGCAAATAAAGATAATTTTGTAAAAGACTTTTTAAAGGAATATATAGACCCTAATCAAAAATATTTCATTTATTTTGAACATCCATCTTTTAGACAATCCTTCTCAAATATGGTTATTAAACTATTTAAAAAGGACTCTGTAAGGTTAACAGAATGTACAGAAAGAGTAATAAACCTAACAGATTCGGAAACAGATCAAAAGGATATCGTCATTAAATACCACGAAGGAAAGACTTGTCATAGGGGTATTAATGAAACTATAGCTAAGCTTAAACGACATTATTGGTGGGTAAATATGAATGAAACTGTTACAGCCATCATTAATAGTTGTGAAGCATGTAGAAAGATGAAGTATGATAGGAAACCTATCAAACCTCATTTACAATTAACTCAGACTCAGGATAGCCCTTTTCAGGAAGTTTTTATGGATTTGTTATATATTGAAGGAAAACATTATTTAACAATAGTAGATGCTTTTAGCAAATTAGCACAGGCAATTGAGGTATCCAATAGGAGTACTCCAACGATAGTTAAGGCTCTTATTAAATATTTTAGTATGTACGGATTACCTAGAAAAATTAGTTGCGACTCAGGCACAGAGTTTAATAATACGTTAATTAAGGAAATGTTAGGGATGTATAAGATAGAACTTCACATAGGGACCCCAAACAATCCAAACTCGATGGCAATAGTAGAGAGATTCCACTCTACAATTATCGAGATGTACCGATTAGCCAAGTATGACAAAACTGATTTAGATGCAGCATCAGTAATGACGTACGCCGTTATGGGATACAATAACAGTATACATTCAGCAACAGGTTTTACGCCCTTCGAATTAGTATTCGGGCACACCGATATTGGAAACGTGTTTGACATCGATAGGGAAAAACAGTTAACTCAAAAGTTATTGTTAGACCATAGGAAACGCCTAAAGGTGCTTTATGAAATTGTTACCGAAAAATTAGGATCAGACAAAATTAAAGTTAGAGACAAGAAAAGTGGCGAGAAAATCCCGACACTTAAAACAGGCGATAAAATTTTTATGAAAACAACTAGAACTAGGAAAGCTAAGGAAAAACCACGGTACGAAAAGGCAATCGTAACGGGAGAAGTCCGACGTAATATCGTACCGGTAGAGCTAAATAAACGTGCTACAAAAGTGGCAATAAAAAATGTAAAACGTCCTCCACAGATCGTGCCTAGTACTTCTAGCGATGACAGCGTTCGCGCTGGACCTTCAAAATCTCGGTCTGAACCCGGGGATAGCGTCATTGAAGATGGGAGTGGCAGTGAAGAAGATTAACTATTGGACTATATTTAAAACCTTAGACTTAGAATCCATAGGATTACAGGTAGATAATAATATTCGGGACTTTGAATATCTTAAAATTAGAATAAGGGAAATTAGTTTAGCGAATGAAACAGTAGGAATCGAAAACCAAATAGAGTATTTAATTACCGTAACTAAAGATAGATTATCTCAAATTTACCCATTTAACTTTAGAACTAAAAGAGCAGTGTTCAGTCCGTTAGGTACATTAATCAAAGCTATTTCAGGTAACCTAGACGAGAATGACGCGATTAAATATGATAGGGAAAAACACTCCTTAGAAAACAAAGAACATGACGTTGAACTTAAAGTTTCATCAATGCGAAAAGCTTTCGATAAATTGGTAAACGACTCGGAAATAATTAATTCTAATATTAAAAACTTGGGGTTACAGACAAGTGAAATAGAGAAACTTGCCCAAAATGAAAATAGGTTTAATAACTTACTACACATGCTCAATGCTATGTACCAAGTTTTAAGTAACTTTCGTTCTTGCTACGAAGATATACAGGAAATAGAAACAGCAATCGCCTTTAGCAAATTAAATATACTTCATCAGTCTATCATAAATAATACAGAACTCTATAATACACTAATAATTATTAACAAACATTCTAAAACTATTTATCCCGTTAGTAAACATAATCTACTTAAACTAGAGCGTAATATTGTAATAAAATCATATATTAATAGCGATAGGTTAGTTTTTATTTTAGAAATCCCCTTGATAGAAGACGAAACATATAATTATTACAAGGTTATACCTATCCCTATTTTCCAGTCTCCAAACACCTTTACAATTATTCCAAAATATCCCTACCTAATGGTGAATAGATTGAAATACATGCCCGTAGCAAACCCGTGTGCAGAAATTGAAAAAAACAACTTCCTTTGCGCCGAAGATAACCTGGCCCAGGATCCAACAGAGACATGTATCGAACAAATCATGTTGATGAAGAACAATTTTTTTTTTTTTTTTTGTTTTCGCGGGGAATGCATTTACGCACCGTCATCCCTGCTGCGGGGGCAGCAGGGACGGTGTGTGGGGCTCCCGGCCCGAGATAGAGGGCCGTCCTACCCACTAAACCCCGCGGTGTTCCGCCTCACCTTAAAACCGACTCGCAGGGTAGGCCTGAGGTTAAATCACTGCGAGCCGGCAAGGGGCACCCCAGAACGGAGGGGTCCGTCTCGGGGCGGTCGATAAGCGACCACCCCGGAGCTCCCTAAGGAGCTGATGAACTAGCCCGCACCTCCACCGCTCTCGAGCGCTCCTCTGTAAGCAGAGGAGGTGAGAGCGGCCGGTACGGGCGTGCGCAAAAAAGTGGGCACCCCCTGGAACACAGAAAGGGTGCCCGTCGCCAAGTGGCCAGTTGGGCGGGGTCCCCCGACCTTCCGCCCACGGCCAGACACTATTCGGGGGCGCGCATGTAATTAGCACGTCGACGCCCCCGAACCGGACGGCGGGGCGGGAGCGTCTGTCCCGTACGCTCCCGCACCCGCAACTCCTCTCGTTTCGCCGCCATCACCTCGCTAGCAAACGAGGCGACGGCGGCCCAACACTGTTGGCTGCCGACCATGGCTTGCACCACAGCCGGCAGCGACAAATTTACACCGACAAGGCCCGTAAGGGCGATACGCGGCCCGTCCCACGCCGGGCACACGGCGAGTGTGTGCTCCGCCGTGTCCACGACGCCACTTGAGCAGTGGCGACACACGGGGTCCGGCTCCACCCCAGCCACCTCCCACAGGTACTTGGCGAATACGCCATGCCCTGTGAGGAGCTGACTGAGGTGAAATGTCGGCGCTCCGTGTGATGAAGAACAATTACAGCAGATGCTTACAGAATCATATCAGGATCGAGAATACCAAGGTGCAGAAGATAACCGATAACCAGTGGTTGGTATATTCTGAAGATAATTTAGTAATCACCGAAAACTGCAACACTGAAATCAGAAAATACAACATCCTTGGAACCTATATGGTGACGCCAAATCAACATTGCGAAACCCAAATTGGAAAAGTATTCGTTGCTCCTACTACGAATCAAGCAATTTCCATTCCTCAGCTTCCATTGATCCAGATGCCAGAACTTCAACACGAAATTCACACGAGAACTCAAGAGGTGGACCTCAGGGACGTCGACTTTAGTGATGTTAAAGAAATTCTGAAAAATGTGAAATATAGTGACAATAGTGACACAAGTACAACCCAAATTGTGACAATAGGAATAAGTGTCTGGACTATACTCTTATATATGGTTGTAATAGTGATAGCTTTTATAATATTCTGGAGATTAAAGTTTTTCTACATTTTTAGTCGAAATTCCCCGAAATCATCTACGATGCCTTCGGATAATTTCACTCTTAAGGAGGGAGGAGTTAAGGAACCCCAATCCCCCAACATTTGCTTCACCAGCTAATATCGTTCTAGAACGTTCGATGCACATCAGCAGTTTTTCTAGGACATGCGTCACTTCCGATGAAGTGCCGAGTTAGCAATAAGTTAGTATATAAGATCAATAATTTGTCAAAATTAATTAATAACTGTTTTGTATTACTACGTTGTAACTCTGACAGTTAAATAAATTTTTTTTTATTTAAAATCCGGGTTTTGAGATCTTAAATCACCCATTCCAATTTTTTTATGTAATAGATGAAATGAAAATTATTAATCTTGGCAGATAGGTGTGTGCCCTTCTAGATTTTTAGATTTCCTTCACCTTTCGTTTGAGTCCTGAAATAAAAATATGAAATAAAAAAATAATCTGTACGGCTTCAATGATAATTTGCAATGCAAAACTCTAAGATTCATGTATGTTAATTTATTAACTATCATTCAAGCCTTTTCTCCCGAAGGGGTGGCAAAAGCATACAATACAACCGGTGGAGAGCCGTGTTACCATGTTGAAATGTTCTCGAATGGTTGAAGATCGGAAGTACTGATCTCGGCTCGTACAGACTGTCTCATGCCCAATATGAATTCGTTCCATGTGATGTCGAGACATTAGATCCATGGGGTTGCGGTGCACGTGGTCTTTTCAAGTCTCTAAGTAAGCGTCTGGGGGCACTGGGGACACTGGCGGTCTTCGTGCCTGTGGCTTACTCGCGCAATGCTTTCCACAGTTATTCAGTGTGGGAAATGCTGCCTGCATCGTGGGTACCCACGAGCATAGGGGAGGAAGATAGGGACCGAGCTTAAATTGTAGGTAATAGTTTTTATTTAGGTATATAGTTTTAGTTGCATTTTGTCTAGTGTTACCGAAATTAAAGTAAAATTGTTTATTAAAAAAAACTAACTAACTAACTATCTTCACGCTGTATCCCTGACGGGGTAGTCAGAGAGGACAGATCGCCAGGCTTCGCGATCCATACATACGCTTTCGCTTCTTCGAGATTCATCAATCGCTTCATACGTCTGGGTATCCGAGTGCTTTTGACCTTTTAAATTGTTTATTAGTAACATTAAATTTGTAATTATATAATAAAAATATATTTTATAATTCTACGCCAAGAAAGTATTACAATTTAGAAATGTAAAACAAAACAGCAGTACAATGGGCGCCTTTATCGTTTAAAGCATGGGAAAATATGTTGATAGGAAGAAACTGGTCGTGAGATCTTGGTACACATGAATGATAAAATATGTTGCAATGTTGTTTACATCGCCTCATGGTGTTTATTTCGATCGGTGGCGTCGTTTTAGTTGTTAGTAAACAAGTCATGAAATTATGCATTTAACTTACGTAAGTTAATACACGTCAGTCAAGGTACAGTTATCTATAACCAAAGAATTTTCGAGTTATATACTCGTATTGCCAAATTTGATAAACACTGTGAACCGTAGACAGAGAATACTATAGACGAATTGATAGCTATTGTTTCACTCACACAAGAAAGAAAGCAACTTATGCCCGTCTAGTGTGACGAAAAGAAACAATGATTTGTTTCATCCAGCGTGCCGGTTTTTCCAGCACAATCTTGAGATTGAGCGAAACAAAGTTTGACAGCTGTTTTGCAGTTCATTGTTATAATTGTAAAAAAATAGCTATAAAGCGGTGTAAAGATAGTTTAAAGGTACAAAACTGTGTTATATTTCATCGTGGAGTAATATGACGAAAGAAATATTAATTCAAATCAATAAAAGATGGTGCGGTATAGTGTTATAAGATGTAAGTGATGGTGAAAAAAACTGTATCTTTTCATTCGTAAGTACTACCAAGTTTTATCAGTTACTAGGTTTTAACAGTAGGATATTGTGCATCGTGTATTTAAGCTGGATTTTCATTAGTTAATAAGATCAAATATCATATATTATATAGAATATTACAAGTCTAAATCTTAATTTTTTTTTTAATAATTATTTAATGGCCTGGTTTCTAAGACCTTTTAGCCAAATCTTATTTTTTATATCATATTTCTTCAATCTTATCTTCTAATTAGTCCTGTCCAGTCGATGTCGTGTCCTCATTGTCCGTCCTGGTCCTTGCCCTCAGTATAATGGTGAGTGTTATACTAAGGTTGTCAATGGACGTTTCGCGGCAAGAGAGAAAATAGCATTTCACTGCATATATATCATTGTCTTTCACTATAGCACGTTAACACAACTTTTATGTCCAAGAAACCACCACTCCCGCACGTAAAACAAGATAAATGCACTAGTTTTAGAAAATAATATAAAGCAAGCGTCCTCACTTGTCACTCATCCCGCCAAATGTCACTTTTAATATAAATAAAAGTCAAGGTCGCCATATCATGTATGCTAAATTACCCCAAATCAGATTTTATTTTAAAACAAAATGCTTGTCATGTCATGTCGTACATGCTACGTTTATTTAAACATAAATAAATAGACGCACAAAAATGGGAGACGTGCAGAAAAATTCCTTTGAGATATAGTAATTTTACGCTACGTTAATTTTATTTTGAGCAACATAACTTTAGGCCTAAGGTCCGGTAGCATCCAACATCTCAACGAGCCCGGGGTCTTGGACAGGCAGCTAGAATTATCTATGATTAGGCTATATTGGAAATTACTACTCTCGTACCTCCCAACCATTCTACCACGCGTATCAGCGCCATGGCCTCATTAGTCAGTTAGCAGCAACATGCAGGCGAAGTTTGAAGATACGCTATTATATATTATTATTATATATTATATACCTAAGATGTTGTAGGAACTGCTCTAAAATTCAATATTTTATTATAAATATAGTATTACCCAACCGTGAGGTCTCGGTTCGCCCAAATTTTCCACTTTAGTGGTCGGTGTCTGCTATGCTAGACTAATAGTAGCTGTAATATCGTTGTTGACGGTGCTGTTAGAAACGACTGCCGCCTAATCTACCAATCTCTTAGAAGGTATCTGCTCACGTGCCCGAACCTTTTTCGTTTGTCAGCAGGTATATCAGCTAGCATTGCATGTGAAGATACTTAAGCGCTTGTTTAGGTTTTTATTGTGTTGTGTTTAGTAATATATTTATTGGTTTCTTGCAGCTTTCCTAAAAGTGACAATTCGCATCAGATTAGGATAACAGCTACAGGACGATCTAATTAGTCACCAAAACCAACTTCAAGAATTTGAAGCATACATTTTGAACAAAAGTTTTTATATCGAAAAAAGAAAAAGACTATTACATCGAGAAACTGGACCCGTTGACAATAATCGTAAACAATTTAAGAGACATAATATTATACATATTTAATGGGAGATACATTTTTATATAACAGTCTCTGCTTACTTACAAATGTTTATTATATCAATTAACTGCAAAACTAAATAAACATAATAAAAAAATAACATACTGTAATATTTAAATCCACACGGTGAAAAGTGGGCATACTATATGCCTCTGCCACCCCTTCGGGGATAAGGCGTGATGGATATTTATTTTTTATTTTTTTATTTATTTTTTAATATTTACTCACGAAAACTAGAACGTATCACCTCTATGGCGCAGTTGATACTGTATGCAAGAGTGGGGACAAATATTTGTTGGATCTGCAAATGTATGCTAAGGAGTTCAGGTATTTTCTATGTGAGTGTAAGGGTGTTTCCAAATTTTCAAATGCCCTTACCTGCCAGCGGTGTAAATGCTGACTAACGGATGGGACAACTACGCAGGCGCCCTTACGGGATTGGTAGGTCAGGCGGCAGTCACTCACAACAATTCCGAACACTAAAAGCCTAATGATAGCTGCACTTAGCAGGGAAATAATAGTGGATTACTAAACTAGAGCTTACTGACACTAATATCACAGTCAAAGGGTCATAAGTTTTCTCTCTTTATACTGGACTAATATAAAAGAGAACTTGTTTCCGATATTTAAATGTGTGCATTTAAGTATGTTTATTAATTGTCTAAATCCTATAACACAAGCTTGTATAAGCTTAATTTGGACTTCATGGTCCTGGTTGGTCTAGTAATAATGTATTTTTATCTAAAGTACGGAGCGTAGGTGAATACTTAGAATTTTAATAATACACAATATGGGGAAAATTTCTTCATATGGTAACCCAGTTATAACACTACTTGTCCCTTTCTGCGGCACGCTGACTATGTGTCTATAGTATTCTCTGTCTACGCTGTGAACTGTGCTGTGAACTGAGAGCGCTGTGAGCATTGTTCATTTTTTTTAAATTTTACAATTCGAACTAAAGATGATCACGCTACACGGGAGACCGGAGCTGTAAAAATAAATGTCAACAAATCGGGCAAATTTTTATACATTAGGTATTGTAAATGTAAATACTAGATTAAATAGGTGCGACGAGGGTTCGAAAAATGTCACCGGTGAGCCCCGCACACAAAACCCCTTTATGTATGGTCACCGAATAAGTACTTACTAGAAAACGCCTGTACCGATTTTTGTTTTCATTTCATTTATATATTTTTATTTTTTATTAGTTTCAAAGTGCTTCTTAGACTGTCCCTGAATATAAATTTATCGACAATAATCGAGCGGTGCTAGAAAAATAAAATAAAATCTAAAGCATCCTTAAAGTTTAACAATATTTTTTAAGCCTCTTCTCTAAAGCTATAGGTACAATAATGCATGGTTAATATCCTGTTAATGTAATAGTGTGATATTGAGTTATTAGCGTATGGTAATCATCATGTTATGACTCCTCAACTATTAGGAGTTAGGTGATTTCTTGTTCTAAATAACAGAATAAGTATGTCTAGACTTGTCAATATCGATAACGCTGTGATTGCGGACGACAATCCAACTTTGGCTATATCTTACTAAACTTCGCTCGATTTTATAAGTAGAAGGAAATTTTAAATTATGCTTATTAGCAATCTTCCTGCTGTACCTATACCTGACGGGGTAGTCAGGGTAGTAAATTTTAAATTAAGCGTATTGAATATATATTCCAAGCTTCCAGTATATACATTAAGATGTATATATATGAAGATCATATGGTCTACCACCTCGATTGGGCAGCTAAAAATCCAGCTTCTTGCAAGGGTGTCGTATACGGGTCCTCTGTGATGGTAACTTGTAACGGTATCCCACAAAGAAAACTATCAATCATCTTGTATTTTTAAAACTAAAAGCTTTAAATAAAAATAAATAATAATTATAAAATAAGTAAAAACTGTAACTGTAAACAATAATAATAACAAATAAACCTCAGTACTCAGAGTACTGAAACAACTCCGCAACTAACAGCTGGCAATACTGAGCAAAGACAAAAAAAATGGGTGTCTTCGCGGGAAAGTCGACAAGTGCGGACGCTTGCTGTATATTATTTTCTAAAACAAGTGCATTTATCTTGTTATATGTGCGAGAGTGTGGTTTCTTGGACATAAAAGTTGTATTAATGTGCTATAATGAATGACAATGATATATACTTACGCAGTGAAATGCTATTTTCTATTTAGCCGCGTCCACTGAAAACCTCAGTATAACAACTATCATTATACTGGGGTAAGATTGACCTTGACTTAAAACTAGACTTGACTAAGACGTAGAGGACTGCGTCATTTTAGATAATAAGAAAGAAGATTAAAGAAATATGAATTAAGATATGGCTAAAAGGCCTTAGTAACCAGGCCATAAAATAATTACAAAAAAAAATCACTCAAATAATGAAAGTTCTTGACTTTGGCGCGAACATGAGCAGTGACGCACGTTTGTGGCATATTATTTTCACACACACTAGTGTAAAATTCGTGTTTTTGTTTTTAATAATGGTGGAATATTATACATAAAGAGTTCGGAATAGTGCATTAGTGAAGGAAAGTGATATATTGCAATGAATAGCGGTGTTTTTGTGTTAGTGCCAAATTTCCATAGAGAGCTTCAATAAGGGATCCACTGCTTTATTGGGGCCCGGACTAGGACCTAAGACTGAGAACTTGACATCGACAAACGACTAGACAGGACTAAAACAAAATAACAAGAAAATAATAAATACTAATAATAATAATAATAAACCCCTGGGGGTCACCTTGCCGTGGTGGGGGGGCTTAAGGGTAACAGGTACAGGATCATAGGTATAAACAACTCACCTCTATTATCACCAACCCGAACTAACCCATCCCAAGATCCCAGATCCCAAACCCTTTCGTCCTAAAATGGAGAGTAGATCAAATATATATTGCTTACGGCCGCTTCCCGGGGGCCGCCGGAGCGCATCTGGAGCCGACGCTGGATGCCACAGCATGCGAACCGTTGGCGACGGGGGACTGAACTGGCGGGTTCCCCTCGAAAAACATACTACAGCCGAATCGACACAGTCACCTTCTCACACCTCATCTTCAGAATACTCACTTTTTTCCAATGTTCCTTCCCCAACCTCCACCCACAGCTTTTCCCGATCACTATGCTCCTCACCCTCATCCACCTATTCTAAATATTCTACAAGGTCGTCAGCTGTTGTGCAGGAGGCATCAGCCAATATCCCTGCACCCACTGTAGACACACGCCGTGCGCGAAAGAAATGGACTGAAGATATGAACCGTTTTATCTGGCGCACATATCTTATGACAACCAAACATGAAACATCTAGACTGAACAATTATCTCGAACCTTTACACCAACAATTTACTCATAGATACCCTGACATGCAAACTACTCGACAACGATTAGAACACCAAAAACGAGCTATTCTGAGACGACAATTACTACCACAGCATGTAATAGAAACAATAAGCAACGAAGTTAAAGATAATATGAAAAATGATAACTATGATCAAATACCGGAATATGATGAACAAACATGTACAACTAGCAGAATGAAATGGTCAGATGAAATTAACGAAGATATTTTTAGATGTTATTTTGAAATAACTGCAGTAGAGAGCAATAAAACAGCATATAGACAGAACCTCCATAAACTGGTAACAGAAAAACATCCACACCTATCTCACCTAACTGTTCAAAGAATCGCAGATCAAAGAAGGATAATTTTTAATAACAATAAATACTGCAATAAAGTTAGTCAATTGAGAAGAGAAATAGAAATAAAGCTAATAGAGGCTAATAACATACAGCACCATAATATAATAGAAGAGGAACAGTATGCTTCCTATCAAACTCCCATCTCCTATAACTCACCTGAAAGTATTATAGACAATACCGATTTACACGCAGACATTAATAACTTAAATAATTGTACTAGAACCAGCGAAACAGTCAAAATCATGTACCAGACCAAATAAATGAAATAGAATCCGTGTTATTTACCTCTATTACACAATTTACCATTGGACCCCGAAACACGACCATACATCCCAAACCAAAAATCATCAAGAAAGTTTTCCCAGATTGTGCAGTGTCTGAACAATGAAATTCTCCCTAAATATTTAAACCAGGACTTAGATTTTAGTTCATTACATACATTGATATATTCAGCAGCTTTCACCGCAGCATCCTGTAATGGCACGAAGTTTGAAACAGAACGGTATAAGACCAAGCTTAACAAAAAGCCCAAATGGTAGCAAAGAATCGAGAAGAGAATAGATAAATATAGACTAAAAATAGGACGACTGACACAAAACATACAAGGAAATAGAAGTTGGAGAATTCTTAACTCTATAGAAGACATAAAAAGGATATACAAACGCCACTCTCAACATGAAGAACCCAATACAGAACCACAACATTTTCTAGACACACTCAAACAGAAGTTAAATGCCACTGCTAGTAGATTAAAAAGATATTTAACCTGTACCAAACGAAAACATTAAAATCTTATGTTCAGAAATAATGAAAAACAGTTTTATAGAACTCTAGGTCAAAATCAATCAATCATCAATCATCACAACATGTTCAAAAAGATAATAACTCCCCTACAATAGAACACGTACCTACAGCAGTTTTGGAAAAATATCTGGGAACGGCCAGTACATCATAATTCTGATTTACATAAAAAATTCTTGGTTACATAAAACTAAAAACACTACACACATTAATCCAATGGAGTTCATGAACATCCCAGTAGACACACTGATCCAAACCATTAATCACACACATAGCTGGAAGGCACCAGGTACCGACAATATACACAATTACTGGTATAAAAAGTTTACTTCACATCCATTCATTACAAATTAATAAAAACACATCCATTCATTCACAATCATATCTGTCAATTCATACAATCTCCAAATATTATGCCAAAATTCGTTACACACGGTGTCACTTATATGCTCCCTAAAGGCTCTAATCCCAATAACCCTGCAAATTACAGGCCTATTACTTGCTTACAAACTATCTATAAAATTATCACCGGATGTATCAGTAAATTGATTTATAAACATTTAGAACAACATACTATTCTCGCAGAACAACAAAAGGGAAGCCGAAAAAATAGTCAAGAGTGTAAAGAACAACTAACAATAGATGCAATAGTTATGAAACAAGCTCAAACAAAGAATAGAAATATTCACACAATGTATATTGACTATCAAAAGGCTTTTAACTCGGTTCCTCATAGTTGGTTAGTTTACATACTTAAGCATTATAAGGTTCATCCCAATTTGGTGTATTTCTTTGGTGCAGCCATGCTTGAATGTCAAACTAAACTAAAATTAGTAAATTGCAGGTTCATGACTACTGAGCCGATAAAAAAACAAAGAGGCATATTTCAAGGAGATGCCCTTAGCCCATTATGGTTTTGTTTAGCCCTCAACCCATTATCTGAACAGCTTAATGAAACTAACTTAGGATTGAAACTAAAACACAATAACTCAATTCACACTATCTCACACTTATTGTACATGGATGACATTAAACTATATGCAACAAATAACTAAGAACTTACAAAACTAGTAGATATAACACAAATATTCTCTAAGGACATTCATATGCGATTTGGAGTAGATAAATGTAAAATACACTCAGTTGAACGATGTAAGACAAAAAATAACACATATACTCTTGAGACTGGTGAGCATATAGAATCCATGGACGAACATAGCACATATAAATATTTAGGTTTTCATCAATCAAAACAAATTCATCAAAAATTAGCAAAACTGGAATTAACAAGAAATTTTAAGACCCGTATAAACCAAATTCTTAGAACTCAGCTAAATGCATGAAATACTGTTAAAGCCATAAACACGTTTGCAATACCAATTCTCTCATACTCCTTTGGGATTATTAATTGGTCCCAAAGTGATTTATCCCAATTGCAACGTACCATTAACACTCATATGACAGTCAACAGAAAACACCACCCTAGGTCATGTACACAACGTCTCACACTATCACGGCAAGATGGAGGGAGAGGCCTCATATCGACATACGAAATTTACACAATACACTTGTAGCCAACTTACGCAAATATTTTTACACTAAAGCTGAACAATCACAACTCCACAAATATATTACCGACATTGATAGAAAACTAACCCCACTTAACTTAAATAACAGAGACAAGCTACCAAAATTAGTAAATAAGCAAAAGAAATTAGATCTATGGTCACAAAAGGCTCTACATGGGAGACACTATTCCGACCTAAACCAGCTGCATGTCGACAAAGAAGCGTCGAACGAGTGGCTTCGACGAAGTGAGCTGCTTCCAGAAACAGAGGCTTTTATGATCGCTATTCAGTATCAAGTTATAAATACCCGTAATTACCAGAAACACATTACTCTGACCCTTAATTTACCTAGCGATTTATGCAGAAGATGCCATAGCAGCTCAGAAACTATTCAACTCATCACTGATGCATGCAAATCAATAGTCCAAACAGATTACAAACATAGACATGACCAAGTAGCTGCCATAATTCACCAAAATCTAGCATTTTAATATTAAAAATTAAAATTAAATATCCATCACGCCTTATCCCCGAAGGGGTGGCAGAGGCATATTGTATGCCCACTTTTCACCGTATGGATTCCTGTCCCACGTAATAGGTGGTGAGCCCATTGCCGTGTTGAAATGGACAGACGCAGGTTGTGGCTACCTGCTGTTGATTTTTTTCAAGCCGCCCATAAGGCCTTCAACCAGGCTTAACGACTGCCATTTTACTGGCAACCGGGACCAACGGCTTAACGTGCCTTCCGAAGCACGGAAACGCTCGCAAAATGTAAATGCCACAAAGTGGTCACCCATCGGAGGTCCAGCCATAGTGAAAGTTGCGTAACTCAGTGATCGTTTACAGAACACTGAGACCGCGGAGCCACGAGCGCTTCTTTACGAGCGCATTTTAATATACTCTGATTTCCCAAAAAACTGCTTACTATAAATACAAACCCACGACCATTTTAGAAAACTCTAGTCACAAAATTTACTGGGATATAACCATCATTACAGATAAGACCATACACTACAATAGACCAGATATAACTGTATTAGATAAAACCACTAACTCCGTGTTTATTATAGACATTGCAGTTTGTAATATACACAACCTTGTCACTACATATTCAGAAAAAATTGCCTAATATGTAGATTTAGCTACGGAAATAAAAAGACAATGGCAAATAGACACAGTTAAAATTATACCCGTTATCATATCTACTACTGGTGTGGTACCAAAAACACTTCGATTCAACCTCAATACTCTTCACATGCCTCCATCTACCCTTACACTTATACAAAAAGCAGTTTTACTCAATACATGCCGTCTTACACGCAAATTCCTCACCTCATCTTCTTCATTATAACATACTTTTTCTTTCCAATTAGCACACTTGTTCAACGCCCATGTGTTAGTTTTATACCCTTATTAAAAAGGGAGAGCAAAGTGCAAAAAAATATATAATAATAATAATAAAGTCCCTTTAACCCATCCATACGTCCGAGTCGAACACCAGACTGACGTGGTGGGCGGACACGCGATTTATTTAATTACTGGCGCGGCTAACATGGCTCTGGAAACTCATGCCGATGGAGATGAAATTAAGAAGTAAACGTATAGGATCGCTGCCCGGGGATCGCCGGGGCACACCAGGAGCTAACGCTGGGTGTGACAGCATGCGGACCGTTGGCAACGGGGGACTGAGCAGGCGGGTTCCCCTCAAACAAAATACTACAGCCGACACATGTGATGATGGTACCACACATAATAATAGGACAAACACCCCTATAGAACCGTACAGCCCTAGCACAATTTCATACACACTGTCTAGATCATCATCACCATCCATACCATCGTCACCTAATAACTACCTTAAATACATACACACAACTACACCCAACCTAGCCTTGAATGTTGCGCGGGAGGTGAATATCATCTTTTTACCGGCGTCCACCAAGGCTGGCAAAGCTAGAGTTCGCATGAAATGGAGCAAGGATGTTAATACATTTATCATGCGTAGCTATTTTCACATTACAAAATTAGAAACTGATATGACAACTTACAGAAAACAACTGCATGAACTTTTTACACGTCAATACCCTGAGGTTAAAGTCACTGAACAAAGAATTTCAGACCAAAGACGAACCATAGTAAGAAACAAACTCCTTGCACAAGATGTAATAGATCAAATAAAAGCAGATGTACGTTTACTACTATTAGAAGAACCAGTCTATACCCTCTCACAGTACAAGATACACCAAACCTAGATTTGCAATCACCTATAATTACACAAGCACAAGAACACCTTTAATACTCTCAATCACAAGTACATACACACACATAACACATATCCACACAAACTGAATCCCTGACAACATTACTAGAAAATGACATTGAAACTTTAGTTACAGCAAATAACACACAATACAACTAGTACAGGATAAATGTAGAGCAGTGCTAACCCAATACTCAGGTATGGATTCGTCAGCCCGCCCAAAATTACCCAAACTTAGTTACAGCCCACTCCTATTTCGTTTAGTTAATTTATTTAACGAAACGATATCCGACGACATACAACTAACAGACATAAACACTCTCATATACGGCACAGCATTAGTCGTATCTGAGGAGCTTAGTTTTAAAATTACTGATTACACATTTAACGCAAGACCAAAACATACTAACAAACTACCATGGCAACATAGATTGGAAACAGATATAGCAAAATTAATAGCCGACTGTGGAAGACTTACACAATATATTAACAACAATAGGTCAAAAAAAGCAGTAAAGAGAGTGGAAACTATATTTAGAACTAATTTTATACATAGTAAACATGAAAATAGTAACAAAAAACCTGAAGTGTTTATAGATACACTCAAACAAAAATTAGCCCTCAAAGTTAATAGGCTCAGAAGATACACAAAGGCACAACAACACAAAACTGATTTGCTACAAACGAGAAAATGTTCTACAGAAATATGCAGAAATCGCAAACCGACACTCCAGTAGAAACTCACAATAACATACCTAAGAAAGAAGATTTGAAAGCATTTTGGTCTAGCATCTGGGAAGAACAAGTACAGCACAAAGAAGAGGCAACTTGGATAGCAGATGAAACAAACACATGGCGAGCAATAAAAGAAATGGAGTTTACTGATATTACAAAAACTGACATCACAAATGTAACAGCTAGATTACACAACTGGAAGTCACCGGGAATCGACAAAATACACAATTTTTGGTATAAAAAGCTAACTTCATTACATCAATATATAGCTAAAAACATCACAGATATCGTATTAGGAAAGCAGGACATACCAGAATTCATAGCCACAGGAATTACATATATGCTACCCAAAGTTAAATTTACATCGCAGCCTTCCCAATATAGACCAATTACTTGTCTGCCGACTATTTATAACATTCTAACAGCAGCAATTACAGCTACAATCTCATCAGATATTGATAATCATAACATTATAGCCGAGGAACAAAAGGGATGTAGGAAAGGACATATGGGATGCAAATAACAATTGATTATAGACTCCACTATTCACATACACGCCACCACAAGAAATATAAATCTACATTGCACATACATAGATTATCAAGAAGCATTTGACAGTATACCACATTCTTGGTTAATACAGGTTTTACAAATATATAAAGTTAATAACAAGATAATCGATTTTCTACGCAACATAATGACACACTGGAAAACTACTTTGCAACTAAATAACGGCAGTAATACTCTTACAACTCGACAAATTAAAATCAGAAAAGGTATATACCAAGGAGATTCCCTTAGCCCTTTGTGGTTCTGTCTTGCTCTAAATCCCCTGTCAACTTTATTGCACCAATGCCGAGCAGGGTATTAATTTAAAAACAACTCTGTAGACATAATATCCCATCTTATATATATGGACGACATTAAATTATTTGCAAAAACCGAGAAACAAATGAACAGCCTTTTAAAAACTACATCAAATTTCAGTAATGATATTAATATGCAATTTGGGCTGGATAAGTGCAAGACGCTATATATTATTAAGGGCAAAGTAAAACTGGGTAATTATTTAGTTAACAACACTGATAATATAACTAATTGAATCGGGCGTTACATGTCAACACTGATAATATTGTAGCTTTGGAACCGACAGATTTGTATAAATATTTAGGATACCAGCAACTTAAGGGACTCGACCACACAGTAATAAAAAATACACTAAAAACAGAATACCACAGAAGAATAACCACACTATGTAAAACACAGTTATCTAGTAAACATCTTATAAAAGCTTTGAATACGTTTGCAATACCTATACTAACCTGTTCGTTTGGAGTAATAAAATGGTCTAAAACTGACATAGAGCAGCTAGAGAGAACCACACGCACAACACTCACAAAATACAACAACCTTCACCCAAAGTCAGCAATTGAAAGACTCACCATTAAAAGGCAGAACGGAGGGAGAGGCCTGATAGACATTCAACACCTTTGGCAAAAACAAATAAATGGATTAAGAACATTTTTCCACAAAAAAGCTGACACCAGTACCATTCACAAGACTATTGTTCTAAACTACTCTAATCACACTCCACTTAATTTAAACAATACGGCAACCTACCAAAATACTGATAACATTGATCCACAAAAATATAAAATGTTTAATTGGAAAATGAAAGCTTTGCATGGAGACAACCTCATGATTTAGAAAAATCTCATGTTAATTCAAAGCATCTAATAAATGGCTTAAAATTGGCAATTTATTCCCTGAAACTGAAGGATTTATTATAGCTATACAAGACCAAATAATCAACACCAAAAATTACAGAAAATACATTATTAAAGACCCTACCCTTACAAACAATAAATGCCGCCGATGCCATAACCAACCCGAAACTATACAACACATTACAGGAGCATGCACGACACTCACACAAACAGACTATACTCATAGACATAACCAAGTAGCAAACATCATTTATCAAAAACTAGCGATAAAGCACTCACTTATACAAGACACTAACACTCCTTACTATAAATATACACCACAGACAATCCTTGAAAATTGCGCACATAAAATTTACTACGATAGGGCCATACTTACCGATAAAACAATTCATTACAATAGACCCGATATAACACTACAAGACAAAATTAACAAAGTCACTTACATTATTGATATAGCAGTACCCAATACACTAATATAATAAAATATATACAATAATAAGTAAATACTCTGACCTGAAAGAAGAAGTACTGAGAATATGGAAGCAAGAAAAAGTGTACATAATACCAATAGTCCTTTCCACGACTGGTATAATCCCCAATCTTCTCCTTCATAGCTTACAAACATTAGGATTACCAGAGTCAGTATACATCAGTTTACAGAAGGCTGCTATTTTAAACACGTGCAGAATAGTCCGAAAATTCATGCAGTTGGACGATAATACGTTATAACAAACACATTACAACACCCTGCATTTACTTGGCTTAGGCCCGTAAATGCAGTAAAACCAGCTAAACAGCTGAGAAAATTAAAGAACTAAATAATAATAATAATAAATCTTTATTCATTTAGGTCACAAAGTAACACTTATGAACGTCAAGAATATTGCTTCTACATTTACATTTGTTGATATTGAGTGCTCTAGCACTCAATTTATATATTGCACGTATAGCTCTCTTCTGGAGTACAAAAATTACTTGTAGATCAGCTGCTTTGCCCACAGCAAAATGCCGTAAGACATGACACTATGAAAATAACTAAAGTATACCAGCCTGGCAGTTGCCACATCAGTAAGCTGCCTGACTTTACTAACGGCAAAGGCTGCCGAGCTGAGTTTACCTGCAAGACACGTTATTTGGGCATTCCACAGCAGTTTGCTATCTAAAGTGATCCCCAAAAATACAGTTGATTCTACAAGATTAAGGGTATCACCGTTCAATGTTATATTTGTACCGCAATTCCTGATATTAGGCATGGTGAATCTGATACATTTTGTCTTCTTAGCGTTTAGTAGCAAATTATTGGTCGTAAACCAATCTACAACTTGGGCAAGTGAACTATTTACGCCGTTAAAATTACTAAGCGTGCGATCAACTTTAAAAGTAAGTGACGTATCATCAGCAAATAGAACAATGTCGCACAAGTTCTGTATATTTAAATAAATAAAATAAATAAAAATGTCTTTATTTTGCATAGACCATTTCAACGGCGCTTACAAAATGTCATACACTAAAACTAAAGAAAAAAATTGTATATTTAAAGTGACTACCGGTTCGGAACGCGGCCCACCTGAGAAGTACCGGCAAGAAACTTAGGAAGGCTTTTTTTTTGATGGCCTATTTACAATTTAATATATTTTGACTATAATATTTTATTTGCCAGCAGATCATTTCCAGGCATCCCTGTCCTGTAAATAGTCTTGAATAGAGTAATAACCTTTTTCGCAAAGCTTTCTTTTAATAAAGATCATATAGAATGGCAGATCATTAATATAAATTAAAAATAGAAACGGACCCAGAATTGATCCCTGCGGTACGCCCATAGCTACAGATGCTCCAGAGGAGTGAATTCCATTGACATCAACATGTTGTATTCGATCATTTAGGTAGGAGGCAACAAGGTTCAGTGCAGAGTCTTTGATACCATAATAAAAGAGTTTTCCCAATAGTGTTTTATGGTGAACGCAATCAAATGCTTTGGAAAGATCGGAGAATACACCAATAGCATCTTGTCTATTCTCCCAGGCGTCATATATATGATTCAGAAGTGTCACACCTGCATGAATGGTAGAACGACCCATTGTGAACCCATACTGCTCCTTATGTAATAGCATATTTAAATTAAAATGAGCTTGTAATTGTTGAAATATATTTTTTTCAAAAATTTTGTTAATGGCTGGTAATATTGAAATTGGTCCGAAATTACCAGGGTCGGTTTTCGATCCAGATTTAAATAGAGGTATTACTTTACTGTGTTTCATTACATCTGGAAACACTCCTTTATCAACACATTTATTAAATATTTCAGCTAGATGTGGTGATATATTAACAATGATAGACTCAATCAATTTTACAGAAATACCCCACAAGTCAGCTGTCTTTTTTGAGTTAAGTGACTTGAATACTTTAATGATATCGTTGGGGTTTACATATTTAAAGCCAAATAAGACACTACACTGCTCCACGCTGCCCCCAAGCATGCGTTGAGCTTTTATTGGACAAGAATTTAAGGAGCTAGTTGTTTTCGCGGGTATGTCTATAAAATAGTTGTTAAAAGTTTGTGCTATATGTAATTTATTATTACACACTTTGTTATTTATAATTAACTCAATGTTATTATTACGGGGTAGTAATCGACCAGTTTCAGTATTGATTACATTCCAAGTCATTTTTGCCTTGTTTTTTGACTCTTTAATTTTGTTACTTGACAGCAGCACAGGCCTTTTTAAAGGTCTTAGAATAAAATTTTAACATATTGAATAAAGGCAGGATCAAAATTAAATTGCTTCATACCTTATAGTTCGTACAACTTAGCCCTACTTTTGTAAATTCCTGCAGTTGCCCAATCACAAAATTGCAAGATTTTGTTTTTATAAAAAGTTTTTGATTTAAATATGTTGTTGTACTCAGCTTTAATTGTATTATATAAGCTTTTTGGATCTTCCTGATTAAAGTCAATATGAGTGACTTTTGCTGAAACATTAACATTACATTGTTTAAGTCGATGTGCACTCATTGGCCTACATATATTTTTATTCTTTTTAGAAGTGACATTAATAGGAAATGCTGCTTTCTGACCAAGATGATCTGACGGAAAGTTACTTAGTATCTCCCTTGTTGTTGATACACAGTTGCAGAATATATTATCTATACATTTTCTAGAATTTGAGGTTATTCTAGTTGGCTCACAAAAAAAATTTTGTAAGCCAAAAGACTTAAACAAATTTTTAAATCTAATACATTTCGAATACTGCACAAGTAAGGCAACATTAAAATCCCCACACACCACAACATGTTTTCTACTAGTGAACAAACGCTTCAATACATTTTCCATTACAGTTTCTGAATGACTGAATACTAGGCTGTATGGACTAAGTTTCCTTTGCTTGCCCAAGATGGGCGAAGACAACTAACAACATCAACGAAAGTTCTTTCACTGTCATCCTCATCTGTCCTGCCCTCTGTCAAGTGTCAGAGCTATAGAACGTAGCGCACGGGCTTTTTGGCGCCAACGCGAGCAGTGACGCACGTTTGTCGTATATTATTTTCAAAAACTAGTGTAAATTTCGTGTTTTTGTGTTTAATAATGGTGGAATATTATACATAAAGAGTTCGGAAAAGTGCATTAGTGAACGAAAGTGATATATTGCAAAGAATAGCGGTGTTGTTTGTGTTAGTGCCAAGTTTCCATAGATAGCCGCAATAAGCGATCCACTGCCTTATTGGGACACGGACTAGGACCTAGGACTGAGGACTTGACATCGACAAACGACTAGACAGGACTAAAACAAAATAACAAGAAAATAATAAATACTGAAGACTAGGCTGTATGGACTAAGATTCCTTTGCCTGCCCAAAATGGGGTGAAAACTACTAAAAAAAATAAAGTAGCGCACATTTGTTTATTTATAAATCTTATTTAAATAAAATAATCCTATTGATGGATTTAATTTTCATCCATTCTTTATTGCATCTTGTATTGTTCTGAAGAAATTGTGTTTTTCCTACGTTCCTCTATCGACCTAGTGATATTTCTATTTTGTTCATTATTAAAATGATCAAAAACGTTACATTTAGTAGTATGCTCAAAACTTCAACTCGTGCCATTATTACTACTAGATCCGTAACCAAAGAATCCACTGCTAACCAAACATCATTAGATTACTGCGCAAATATTGTGAAGTAAATATACCAATAAATAAATAAAAAATACTGATTTTTAACTTTAAAACAGTGAATGCGGTTTGGACGAACATACTACAAACCATATCTTCTTTGAATGCCTGAGAAGGAATGGATCCTTATATGACTCTCTGCCTATAGAACATTTCCCCCTTCCTATTAATTTTAACTCCCTCCAGACCTATGTTGATTCTCCTCATATATACCTTATATGTGACTACATTGATTCCAATAACATAAAGCTCTAGAACGTGCTTTTATTTTTTTCTTTTTTTTCTTGTTACATGTACTTCAACACAAAACTTGACTCATGAACATTTCAGCCTTCGTTACCAAATTTTTATCTTTTACCTTGTACACTCACAAAACTTAGATCGTACCTAAGTGTGGACAGACTTACTAAACCCCTACCAAATTCACACTGAGTTATTGGCGGAGCAATAGTATCGCCACAAGAACAAAAATAAAAAAATTTTAAAACATTTTCTGGTACTCCGTATATGTTTTACAGATAGACAGCATGATTATGAAAACTTTTTGGCTACTCTACTCCTGACGAATTCTATTCGTTCACCAGCATTTGTAATAAGAGCTTTCAATGTGGAGTTAGCTCGTATACAAGATCAGACAAGTGATGCACAAACAGCTGCATTCCGATTACAGTTCTGGCAAGATGCAGTCAAACAAATGTTTAAAGATGAACAAACTTTACAAAACATACCAGCTAATCCTGTAGCACAGGAGTTATTTAAGGTATTATTTACTGCATAGTTAGCATATAACATAGCAATAGTATTATTTGTTAAACTTTTCTTCAGCTTAAAATATTCCAAGTTACTTTCAAGCCCTACCTGGTAAAAAGTCAGTTTTTTTATGTTTATCAATCACGCCTATGGGTGGCAGAGGCATATTATAAGCTTACTGATCTTCTTTTATTTGGGTCCTTGGAGCAGCTATGTTTGGATTTTGTCTTTAGGATTTGTTAGGAGCAACTGCCATTCCTTCGTCTGTTGATCAGTAGGTGCACCGCTAGCAGAAAAGTTCGCTTGAACTCAGGAAAAATAGATAAAGCCCCTTACAATAATAGACTTACTTGTACAGTCTTTTTCTTTTCATCCTAATGGATTCCTAGTACAAAACCTACCAGTACTTGGAGCCTGAGGTCTACTTATATTTATTTATTTATTTTACAGTTTATTGAATGCTGGAAAATACAATTGTACATTGAGATTGTAAGCTTTGGGAATATTTTGCCACTAGAAACAACTATTGTGAGCATCTGCTGTCTGACCTCCCAACCCTGCAAGGGCTTCTGGGTCATTGCCTTGTCTGTTTGTCTGCAGGTGAGGTTGCATGAGCCTCATAGATGTTCGTACAGCCCCTTACACCCAACTTAAACCTTACTTGTACAGTGATAATAAAAAATCAATTATATTTCAGGTGTGCTGCTGTTATGGCCTTCAAAAACGGCACCTAAACAAACTAATATCATCAAGAAGAAATTTTTTAAAATCTAGGCAGTTCAGCACTTTAGAAGATGTTGAGAAGTATTCTGAAGAGTCTGTGTCACCTATATATTATTTGCTGTTAAATGTGGCAGGAGTCACTAATGTTCATGCAGACCATGCTGCATCTCATATTGGTAAAGCTCAGGGAATAGCTAATATTTTAAGGTTTGTTTTATTATACTAATAAAATTTATAGGGTGTACAGATACAGCAGGCGGAACAATCAAGTACTGCATATTAGCTACCAACAGACACCTCACTGTTTCACCTGCGTAATACTTATTCCCACGGAAATATGGGAATAAAATGCAGCCTAAGTTATTCCTTATAACATCAGCAATCTGCCAGTGAAAGTCCCAAAATAAAAAAACGGTCCCGCCCTTTTAGACATTGACCAGAATAAACGGGCAAGAAAAAATCTATTAATCGATTTTTTCATATTAGTAGTGTATATTCTTTCATTATGCATTTAGTGAAAAGCTGTTAATTTTTTATTTTATTTATTTGATATGTAGGATTTGCAATCGGTCTATCCTGACCATAAGCAAATACGTTGCCATCATATGGTCTTGCAGTCCAGTCACTTCATTAAGAGACCGACCTCTCCTTTGAAGGCCAACTATGAATTTATAGTGGCCAAGGTCCATGAAATCATTCCCCTAAAGGCGTCTTATATAAGTGGGCGCTGTAAGTTGGTTTGCCAACTCATTAGGATGCCCCTTCAGTCGTGTTTTATATCTACTGTCCTACAATCTAATTTTTTCTGTCACTATGTTGACAAACCTCATGTACCTCATCATTACATATGTACCAGGGTAATTTTAACTTACCTAACCTCGCTACACTCCTTCAAAGATCTAATTTGGAATGGGATATTCTCGTGCTTACAGAAAGTTGGCTCCAGTCAGCTAAATATATAACCCCTACTTGAAAACTTTAATTATATAAGTCAACTAATAATACAACCCAGAATGAGGGTGTTGTTATTTACTATAACTCTCAATTAGTCGTAACAACTGAAGAACCTCAAATCAGTGACGCAAACTGTGTGCTGTTAAAGTTAGTTCCTGATGTTTGTATTATTGGTATTTATCGTCGACCAGGTCAGACGGACACTACAGCCTTCATTAATTCCTTGGATAATCTCCTTTCACATCTAAGAAACTTTAAAAATGTAATACTTTGTGGCGACTTAAACGTTGATATTAGTCCTAATAGCAAAGATGACAGTAGAGATGTGTACCTGAATCTCCTGGCTAGTCACGGAATGCTTGCTGGTCATAACATATCTACTCGACACGGTCTGCTCCGTAGCACATGCCTTGACCACATTATGATAAAATCCAAAATGGATGTTAAATGTCTAATTTTTCAGACGTCCATTACTGATCACGAATGTGTAGCCACATTCCTAACTCTAAACACGCCCATCGAATATCATACCAGAATTGCCCGTAAAATCAATTTTTCCCACCTGGATCTACTTATACAAGGCACAAATTTTCAGACAATTCTAGAGTGTAATGATGCCAATATAGCCACAGATTATCTCACGGGTTATCTCTCTACTGCAATACGTAATAGTTGCACAATATCACATGTATCCAAACGCAAACGCACTAGTAAACCTTGGATTACTCAGAGGTTGTTGCGTTGCATGATAAACAGAGATAATCTTTACAAAAAAATTAAAAGGGAACCGAACAATGAGATACTAAGTTTAACATATAAGCGCTACCGCAACTATTGTAACTATGCTATTAAAAAAGCTAAAAAATCCTTCGAGAGAGAAGAGCTTGAGAGAGCGGGTAGCAATAGAAAACAGCTGTGGGATGTCATAAAAAAGATTAGTGGTACTAATAAAAGGGCTGACCATTCGGCCAGTCTGGTAAGCTCTAATGATCCTAAAACAAGTATGAATAATCTTAATTATTTTTTTGCTAATGTAGGCAGAAGGCTTGCGAAGCGTTTCACTGCCGTGCGGTGTGATGATTCTGTGTTGTCTACAGCGATTATGTTGTTTTCAGGTCTGGCAGTTATTTCACTGCATGATTGCGCTCTTGGCCTAACAAATAGTCCAGAATGAAACACTTGCTGTGTATAAGTTTTTTTATTGTTTAAATCATTATTTTCATTCATTTTGTTCCCACGAGTAAGCACGAAATAACAGGTCTCTTGTAAGTTGACGGCTATTACCACAAGAAGGCTCATACAGCGACGTTTGCCAGCTCCATCGAGGTTGGCGCTAATAGCTAATTATATATAATAAACTAAAAATAATAAACACCGTAAAATTCGGGATGTTTTTTTATGAGGTTTTCTTCCTTGGAGTCCGGGCGATGAAGCCAAGACCACCGTTCTCAGCACCGTTAGGCGTGAGTTTACGGTATGTAGAGGGCATTTACTTCCTCCAAGCTGAATGTGATTAGACAGACAGCATCGGGTTATGTAACCGCCGCCCGAGACTCGGTGTTGCTGTTCATTTGGCGCCACCCAGATAGCACGTGCAAGGTGGCAGAGAGAGGCTAATGATGGTCAAGCCTGCGGACGCGAACAGCTTTTGCCCCCCTGCGGACGCGAACAGCTGTTAATTTAGAATTAATTGTATACTTGCTGAGGTGGCAGACAAGCATAATAGCCCTGATAAAAAGTGATGACCAGAGCCTATGGACTTTTGCTGACCCTATATCCATGTTGAACAAGAACATGCTGTAGCTAGCTGTTATATTAACCTTTCAAGCTGCCATAACTTCCATTTTACTGGCATCCAGGTGTAACAGCTTAATTTATCTTCTGAATCACAGAAACAAACAAAAAATGCCATAAATAGTCATCTATCTAAAGGCCAACGGTAGTGTATGTAAGATGCTTAACGCGGTGATTGTTTTATAGAGCACTGGGTAAGGGTGCCGCAATTGAGCGAAGTAGGCGGCAGAATAGGCGGTCGGATCGCTCGCTCGGGGGTGCCGGCACCCCCACTAGAAAAATATAAGGGTGCCGCAATAGGGGTCCTACGCTAAAATTATATTTTTGAGCCATTTCATATAGGGCTAGGACAAGATAGAAAAAAGGGGAAGCAGCTCAACACATTGATCATTTTTGACCAATTTAGGACTATTTTTTAATAGACTCTCGTTAAATTTTAAAAGAAAATAATAATGCATCAACCCTACTTTATATATATTTAACTAGTTATTGCCTGCAGCTCTGCCCGCTTGGTTAAGTTTTCCATTCGCGTTTCCCACTGGATGTTGTTCCCAAGATAAATAGTAGCTATATCACTGAAAATTTTAATTAAAATCCATTCCGTAGTTTTGCGTGAAAGAGTAACAAACATAACATTGTCAGGACGGTGTAAACGGCAAAAATATGCCATGTGTTATATTAAGGGTCTACGTACTGTTACGAATTTATTTTATTGTTAAACTTATTCAAAGGTACCATTAGCACAACATAGAGCAAGTCAAAGAGTTCTCAAAATCGAATCAGTACTTTCGGAGGTTGTCCCTTACACCCATAAACATTAACTCTTCATCATTATTATATTAGTACAGATGAAGCATATTTTATTTACAGGTCTGTCCATGTATCCAGCTTGCACAAAATAGTTTCATTACCAATGAATATCCTAATGAAAAATCAGCTCAGTCAAGAAAATGTACTTAGAGGTATTGACAGCGAGAATATGAGAAATGTAGCACATGAGATTGCTAGTAGAGCAAATAGTCATTTGCAGAAGGTACTAATAAAAAAAGCTTTTTTATTCTATGTATGGAGATCCTTGCTGGTTTCAGGTGGGATGGATATATTGATTTAATTATATTCAGACACTAACGGATTCCTGTGGAAATACGGATAAAAATGTAACCGAAGTAACTTCTATAAAACATCAGCTAGCTTCCAGTGAAGGTACTATTAAAATCGGTCCAGCTGTTTCAAAGATTAGCTGGAACAAACACACAATGAAAAAGTTATTTGTTAAGTTACCCCAGGCACAGTTAACAAGTACAAACTGACAAAATAAGGCGTCTCTCTTTCTGGCACATGTGCTATTTTGTATATATAAACCTTCCCAATGAATCATACTATCTATTGCTGCAAGCTGCATTAAAAATCCGTTGAATAATTTAAAAGTTAGCGCGAAAGACTTAATTTTATCTATACTAATATTATGAAGGTGAAGAGTTTTGTTTGGTTGAACGCGCTAATCTCAGGTCGCATTTGAAAAATTATTTTTGTGTTAGATACCCCATTTATCGAGGAAGGATATAGGTAAAAGATCATCATGCTACTACCCTGGAAAGCTGAGCAAATTTTTAGGCATTATTGTAGAATTTACGTTGGTGCGACAGGAGTTCGAAGTATGTCACGGGCGAAGCCGAGGGGCCACCTAGTAATATATAATGAAGAAGATATGTAAAGTTCTATGAATTCCTTTTTCTTTTTCAGGCAAAAAGCATTAATGTACCAAAAACTGCAACGCAAATATTTTTGCCAGCCATATCAATTGAACAGTACTTGATCAAGCTTCAGAAAAGAAACTTCGATGTATTTGACAAATCAATACAGCGTGGCAGCCCTACCCTACCACTTAGACTGTACTACAATAGGATATTTAACAAATATTAACAAAAATATTTATTTAAATTTAATGTAGGTAGTAGGATATTTAATTATGTTGAACAGCTAATAAACCTAGTTTATTGTCATTCTATCTTTATTTAATAATTTTTTTAGACTAAAGTTTTTAGTAGCGTTATTTTAACAAAGAATTTCATACTGGCTGATATTCATAACACTAATAGTTCTTTACCAATACAAAAGAGATTTGACCGTCAGCCAGTCGGGTAGTGGAGGAACCAAAAGGTATAGCATGTCAAAGTTGTTAAATAAATTATACTAAGTACGAGTAATTTTAATCTGCAGGAAGCGAAAGAAGTATGCATGGATCGCGATGCCTGGCGATCTGTCCTCTCTGACTACCCCGTAAGGGATACAGCGTGAAGATAGGATTAATTTTATACCGTATCTAAATTTGTAGGGTGATTATTATTAACTACAAAATCAGCGCGAGTCTAACTTGTGTGCCGAGGGTCCGTACATACCAAATATACCGCCATGATGAAATTAGTATCTTATTTGAGGTATGTGCCAATTAAGCTAGACGTCGAAATTGTATAAGCGTCCATACAATTCAGAGATCTTATGTTAATTGGTTTTCACTATGTATGTTCGCTACCTCCCTACTATAATGTATGGCGACACCACTTTTTTAATTTTTTTGGCAAAAAAAAACATCACAACTAAATTCTACACTCTTAGTACCCACCTAAGTATGTGATGACCAAGTTGATTAAACTATTGAACACCGACAGAACAATGATTCGACCATCATTTTTTTTCTAGTGGAAATCCTCGTGGTTACTATGCCGGACACCTACCGACTAAAACCGCACGTTTTCGTTCCATCTATCTATGGCGCGGCCTCGTTCAGGGGGTGTTCAGGTGTAAGTGTAATCCTGTGTCTTTGGGGGGTTCGAGTGTTATAACCTTCTTGGGGGTGAAGGGCGTACGTATAGCTCTCATGCCACTTCTGTAAGAACGGCTAGCAGCCCATCCGCCGTCCTTAGGCCCCCGGTAACGGGGGACAGTTATCTTCCGGTTCGGAACAAACATGTGTCTGTTCTTCTCAACACTGCAATGGGCTCGTCACCTGTTACGTGGGATAAAATGCTTATCGCTTTGCTTTGCCATCCCTTCGAAGATAAAGGCGTGAATGATCTATTCAATTGTAGGTACCTATTTCCAACCTGATTAGCGAATTTCCGCAAGTCAGAATAACGGGTGTTTCGAATTCCCTACACGTCACTAGGTGTGCGGCATTAAGGCAATATTATTAACATCTCTACTAATATTATAAATGTGAATGTAAGTTTGTTTGTTAGCTGTCACGCTAAAACTACTTATCCGATCATCATCAAAGTTTGTACTATATTCTTGGAGGTATTAGAAGTAACATAGAATAATTTTAAAAAATCAAAAAGTTTAGGGTTCCGTAGATACGAAATCTCGAATAGGAAAACTTCACCGCGCGGGCGAAGCTGCGGGATCAGCTAGTAATTGTATATTTCCGAGCTGATTAGCTATTTTCCGTGGATGTTCCCTATGCGTGTCACTAAATAGGTGGGCGGCATTAAAATATAAATATTAGTATTGTGCGCGGTGGGCGGTAACCTTCAATGAAATATGAAAACAATTACTTATACATTTAAAAAAAAAAAAGAATTCATTGTCTTGTTCAGCACTTACTTGACTAAAAGAAACCAGGCCAAAAATGCTATGCCGGACTCCTACCGACTAAAACCACACATTTCCCATCCATCTGTTTATAGCCAGGAGACCCGGGTGAGCCCTTGGAAGGATAGCCCCAGGGTTAGTGAAATAAAACAGGTTTATAAATAATTGCACTGTTTACTTTCAAGCTTCTTCATGCAAATAAATAATACGTAACAATTGGAGATTCAAGCAAACTTGTTTGGCCTCTTGAGTACCTTAAAGTTAAATAGTCACTAATACACCTACAGTGATACATTTTATTATTTTTATTTTTATTATGCACAGAATTGTGCGTGCATACAGTCTAGTTGCTTCACTACATGCCATGCACTTATTAAGAAGATAACTTTAAAATGTAGTTAGATATCAAAAATAGAATTGCATGTAATATAATATTGTCCATTGCAATTCATATAACTTTGGTTGGTTATTATTCAAAGATCTTTGGTTACAGACAATTCCATTACTGTGATGTGCAAAGTTTATTATACAACTAATGTACTTGCTTATGTGATTACTTATAAAAAAAGAATACTTTAAAATTAAATTAACAATAATGCTAAGCTTTGTAATAAAACTTGATATAAAAATGGGTCTAAAAATAACATTACAAAACTCTTTTGACATTGATCCTAATATCATCTATATTAAATCAAGGACAACAAATATAAGAAATAAGTACTAAACCCTGTCTATAAATTTAGTCACCATAAAATACATAAGTTTATTCTTATAAATTAAATTAAAGGAAGCTTTTATAAATAACAATCAAACATAATACATATAGTTATGCCTTTTTAGTAGGCTGAGAACAACAATCAGTGGTAAATATACATCAAATGCACTTTAAATAAACACAGCCGATTTAATAATGATAATTCTAATTTGGAATGTTTATTAAAGTTAAAAATAAAATATTGGACACTTGAGCTTAAAATAATAAAGCAAATCGTAAGTACTTGCTACTGTTTCCATCACAATGAGTTAGCTGCACAATAAAAAAGCTGCCATTGAATATAAATACAATAATTGTATTATATTGAGAAATACAAAAATTGTTTTATTCTGAGGGTGTTAAGTCTTTTTCAGGTTCTCCTTCAGACAAAATTTGTTGGAGGAGATCATAAATAGGTTCAAATGCTTTTCTACATGCTGCGTTCGTTGGTGTAAGGTAGTCATACATATCATGATGACTTATGGTGCCATCAGTTTGTATAAAACCTTTGTCAATTAACACCATTTCGACTTTATTCATGTTAGCAACCTTTTCACGCAAAAGTTGATTGATTTTCGAATTTTTCTCCCTTAGAGTATTTGGATGTTGACCACGAGGAAGTAGACTCTGTTGAGAATAACAATGATACTTCATTAGTCATTAAAATTTTTAAGTCCAGTCAAATTAGAACAAAAAATAAGAGTAATTAAGATTCCCACCAAGCTGAAAATCAGTAAGACAAATATGATAAAAAATTGAAAGTTCTGCATCTTTCCCCTGTATGGAAAAAAATTGAAGTACAATGTAAAAAAAAAGATTTCTTCGCGATTTTAGCAAAACGGTTATTTTTATCAAAAAAATACTTAAGACAAAATTGTAGATCATAAAATTATCTACAAAAATACATCAATACTTTTTTTCCTATGAGCCACCGCTTTTGAGATATAACGATTCAAAGTTTGGACTGGTTCTAATGAATTGTTGACCAACTTCCAACCCCAGTCTGTAGGGTCTAGCTGATAACCAAGCCACACTTCAACTTGGTAATATACCTGAAAAGATGTTGATGAGCAGCAACTGAAGTTGGAGGAAGACAAGCTAATTGTACTTGCTTTTTACTTAACTTAACTATCTTCACGCTGTATCCCTGACGGGGTAGTCAGAGAGGACAGATCGCCAGGCTTCGCTATCCATGCATACTTCTTTCGCTTCTTCGAGATTCATCAATCGTTTCATACACGCACGTCTGGGTCTCCGAGTACTTTTGACCTTTCCGTTTTTGAGCAATCTGCTCACGTGGTCTTCATATGTATGTCTCGGCCTACCCTGACCTCTTCTACCCTCTGCTTTCGCACAATATATATTCTTCGTCAATCGTTCCTCACTCATTCGTTGGACGTGTCCAAACCAACGGAGCACGCCCTTTTCCAGCTTAACGCTGACACTTTCATTCAAACCTGCCATATTGCGTATCACTTCGTAACGTATTCGGTCGGCCAAGGTAACGCCACACAATTTTCGAAGTGATCGCATCTCCACAGCATTCAATTTACTTTCATGCATCTGCTGACATACCCAGGTTTCGCTACCGTAAAGCAAGGTTGGCACTGCGTTATGAATCGCCAGTCTTCTTTTACGATGCTTTGTCGCTTTACTAATTGGGACAAAGCACCGTTAACTCTGTTTCCGGCAGCTACTCGCCGTTCTACATCCGAATCACATCTTCCATCCGCGCTAAACATACTCCCTAAATACACAATTTCATTCACTTGCTCTAGATGTTCCTGGTTTACCCTAATCTCTAATTTAGTTCTTACGTCATCTCTTTCAAATACTAGAACCTTAGTCTTACTTGCATTCAAGCGAAGACCCTTACTTTCACACTCCTCTTTCATATTAGTGACTAATGCCTGAAGGTCGGCTTCTGATGAGGCCATGAGCACCGCATCATCAGCGTACAGCAGACAGTTTACTGAAAAGTCACCCAAATTCACACCCATATCACAATCTTTCAACTTCTGCAGGCAACTGTCCAGATACACTATGAACAGCCAGGCGGACATGACACAACCCTGTTTGACGCCTGTACAGACATCAAAAAGAGGTGTCACATCCCCCCCTACTCGCACGCAAGCCTTACAGTCCTTATAAAGCGACTGTATTGCCCGCAGCAGCGAGCCGTCCACACCATATCCGGGCACCAATCCCACAGAGTTGCCCTCACAACGTTATCAAATGCTTTCTCCAGATCCACAAAAGCGCAGAAATCCCTCTGGCTAATAGCCAGAAACTTCTCTGCGATCATGCGGAGAGAAAACACTTGATCCTTGCTTTTACCCTTTGGTATTAACAAATTATAATATAAACTAATGTTTTGTGATGGGAATCCTGTTGGGGAACCAAGATCTTCAGACCACAAAGTCACCTTACTACATTTGCAGACTGTTGTGAACAGCACAAACTTTGTTTTCAGCATAAAAGATCATTTTCAGCTTAAATCGGTCAAATCTAGATGGTAAAACCCTGGGTTCAATAATGGAGTTTGACACTAGGAAGATGATACTGTCCTAACAGTGATGATTTGAACTAACATATTTTAATGTAAAAATGAATACTTACAGGTAATACTATATAAGCACTTGGGTGTTTCACTCTGATTGTTCTAATAATTTCTAGTATACCTTCGCAAACTTGTTCCGGAGTAAATTCAACATTATTTGTCCCAACATGCACAACTATTACCTACAACATAATAATACTTATTATACTTTATTTTATTTTACTACATTACATTTACAAGTATCAAGAATACATTGACTGCTGGGCATGCAAATCAATTCACAAAAACTGCTACATATCTAAAATGATTCACTATAACTTAGGGCCGTATTTCAGAATGTTTATCAACACTCAAGAAACACTAGAGAGTAGATTTTATAAGGCAAAATCTAGTCTAAAGCATTAATCGAGTATTGAGAAACATTCTGGAATACAGACCTAAGTATGTTATTGGTGATGATTTTAGTTCCATCTTAAGTTGAGATGCCTTATGATAAAAATAAATATACAGGGTTCACCTAGCATGTTAGTTTTACAAAAAAAAATGTGAATTCTTGTCTATAACACTTACTTTAGGATCTACATGGTCAAGCTCCCCATTTTTAATGCGCCACAAGACATTCTGAGTTTGGTCATTATGAATGCTAAAGTTCAAACAGTGGAGTGGGGCAAACCATTGGTTCCATACTTCAGTATGTTCTAAAGCCTGTAGAATGGAATCTCCTATAAATATCACCTCACCATCCTTTCCTTTTGCATCTGATAAAAATCGGTTATGCTGCAATAGAAAAATACAAAAAGTATAACTGTTAACTGTTCTAACAGGAATCCCACTTGAAACAGTAATTAATATGCAAAAAATATAACATATTAAAACTCGATATTTCAATTAGTTCACAAACGTGCGTGCGTTTAAGTTATTCAATGATTTACTTAGAACTAACAATACTATTCCATCTGCCATCTCCTTCAGTGTCCTGCTGAGGTGCGGCAAATGAGCATGGATTCATTATAATACGAAAACAGTAAAAACAACTTTTCACATTAAGTAACTATTATAAAAAAGGGTCTATTCTAATCACACATCAATGAAAATCCACGAAGCGAACAAGCGAAGATGAAAATAACAGCGGTTTCTCTGCTAATCTGTATTTTCTGTCAATGTCACGTCACTGTCGCTGTCAAAGCGGTTAAATTATGTTCAATCTAAAAAAATGTTTTTTTTTTTTTTTTTCCCTTTTGGCGATACTGTTGCTCCGCCAATAACTCAGTGTGGATTAGGTAGGAGTTTAGCAAGGCGGTCCACACTTATATAGGATCCAAGTTTTGTGAGTGTACAAGTTAAAAAGGGAGAAAATAGACGATAAAGGCCGAAGTATCCAATAGGCAAGTTATGTGTTGAAGTACATGGAACAAAAAAAAATAAGACAACATTGAAGCACACGAGTTATGTTATTGATTTAGTGCAAACACACAAAGTTCTAGAGTTTTATGTTGTTGGAGTCAATGTAGTTACATATAAGGTATATATGAGAGGAATCAACATAGGTCAGGAGAGAGTTAAAATTAATAGGACGGGGGAAATGTTCTGTAGGAAGAGAGTCATATAAGGATCCATTCCTTCTCAGGCATTCGAAAAAGATATGATTTGTAGTATCATCGTCCAAACCACATTCACACAGAGAATTATCCCTAATCCTTATCTTAGTTAAGAATACATTAGTGCAGACATGACCTAACCGCAAACGACAAATAATGGACGTTGCTCTCTTGCTAGCTTCACGGAATTTAAAAAACCAAGGTTTAGCTGGGATATCATTTTGTAGGGAAGCATAGTGTAAGCCCTTAACTTTATTGGATTTATTCCAAAGGATGGACCATTTTGCAAATAGGGTGGATCTAGCCAAAGAAGCGAGGTCTTGAGGATAGGCCATGTATTGGCCAAGAGTGCCACCATAAATAGCATTTTTGGCCAATGAGTCAACCATTGTATTGCCAACAATTCCACTATGTCCAGGAATCCAGACCATGCAGACTAACAGTCCCTTAGATTGGCATCTAAAAAGTGAGTTTTTAATTTGGAGGATCAAAGGAGATCTAGTTTTATTGGAGAATTGGTTAGCCAGAATAGCCATTAAGCAGCTTTTAGAGTCAGTGAAAATTACTGACTTGCTTATATTGTGCGACTCTATATATAAAATAGCTTCGAGTATGGCAATAGCTTCACCTGTAAAGATAGAGTTCACCGAAGGGGATTTAAATGAGAGAATAATTTTGTACAGAGGTATCCAAACAGCAGACCCAACACATGAGAAATCCGCTAGTTTAGAGGCATCTGTATAAAAGACCAATCTATCCTGCCACTTTTGGTCAATTAATGCAAGTAGTTCTTTGTTAGCCTCTGCAGAACCTTTGCTAATACCTGAATTTAGAATAATGTCCGGGGTGTGGATAATTGATTCGAATGGAGATTCAAATAGGGGATTGATTTTAGATTGTGAGAAAGGGAAAGGAAAACGTAGAAAGTTGAGAAAGCTATTAAATAAACAAGGGTGGACTTTATTTGCCCAGTAGCCACCAGATGAGATAAATTCTGAAAGGGTGTGTAGTTTAGGGATAAGGGGATGGAGGGCTAATTGAGAAGTTTTGTAGAGATACCTATCAGCCAGGTACTGTCTCCTTAAAGCGAGGGGAGGTTCCACACATTCAACCTGAAGGGAATTTATTGGTGAGGACTTCATCGCACCAATAACCATACGCAAACATTTTGCTTGGAGCTTGTCTAGGGCTTTAAGGGCTTCTCTATTACATGGTTCTAGTAGGAAACAACCATAATCTAGATGGCTGCGGATAGTTGCATTATATAGTAGCTTTTGGCAATATGGGTGGGCTCCCCACCAGGTACCAGACAGGGAACGTAGAATATTTATATTTTTTTCACATTTCGAGCGTATTTGATTTATGTGAGGAACGCCAGACAATTTGCTATCGAGAATCATACCCAGAAATTTGACAGATTCTCTTACTGGGAAGACCTGATTTTCATAAGAGATCTGGCAATCATTTATAATTCTATGACGAGTGAAGACTACAACCGAGCTCTTGGGTACTGACAAAGATAATCCATGATCCGCAAGCCAGGATTGGAGATAATAGATGGCTGACGTAAGCCTAGACACAGCATCCGATATGTCGTCTACAGATATATACAGCGCAATATCATCTGCATATTGAAGGATATTGCAAAAGGAGTTTACAGAGAGGTCCAAATCAGCAGTATATATACCGTATAGTAGGGGACTAAGCACAGAACCCTGCGGTAGGCCCCTCCACACAGTTCTCGGAGGCAGGATTGAATTTTGAACTTTGATCGAAATATTTCTGCCTGAGAAAAAATTGGATATGTAATTTACTATCTTCTCTGGAACACTCAGCTTTAGCAATTTTTGCCTGAGCACAGGAAGAAGTACATTATCATAAGCGGCTGCTATGTCCAGAAATACGCCCACACAGTACTGATTTTTAGACATTGCGGTACGGATATCGGTTGTAATGATGCCCAAACTATCCATGGTTCCCAGACCCCTACGAAAGCCAAACTGTGTTTTTGAGAGAAGTCCCTGACTTTCTATGAACCATTCCAGACGGTTCTTAATTAGGTGCTCCATTATTTTGGCCATAGTGCAGGAAAGCGCAATGGGACGATAGCTTGAACAGTCATTACTAGGTTTCCCTGGTTTCAATATGGAAAGGATGATTTGGTGTTTCCACTCTTCAGGGGGAATGCCAGAATGGAATACAAGGTTTAAAATTTTGAGCAAATAGGTTTTGGTATCCAAGCTGCTATTGACTATAAAAGAGTATGGTATTCCATCAATCCCTGGTGAGGAATCCCTCAATGATCCCAAAACAGCCAGGAGCTTCTCTTGGGTAAAAGGGGAGTCAAAGGTGTGTTTAGGAAGAGTAGACAAGGAAGTAAAAGTAGAACAGTCTAAAGCAGAGGGTACAGAGGGGGGGGCTAGTTTCTGCTCAAAGTCTTGAATCCATACAGATGGATCATTTGAAGAAATGGGGATGTCAGACATTGAGGTCTTAAATCTTCTTATATTTCTCCAAACTAAAGTGGAATGAGTACGGGGGGAGAGGGACTCACAGAAGATACGCCATCCTTCCCTTTTCTTCTGTGACAGAAATCTGACAGTCTCAGCTGCCACATTCTTATACTTTAGGTAATTCTCCGTTGACATAACGGCTGCATATACTCTTTCAGCATCTTTTCTTTTTTTACAGGCCTCTGAACAAGATTGATCCCACCATGGAGGGGATGGGAGACGTTTAGAAGGTTTTTTTAAAGGAATCGCCTTATCAGCAGCTGTTAGGAGACCTTTCTTGAAGAGATTATAAGTATCCTGGACATTATACAAATTTGGAGTAGGAATATGGGTAATATTTTGAGTCAGGGAACTAGAGTATGTTTCCCAGTCTGCTCTTGCTATATTATATTTCAGTAGAGGATTAAAGGGAAGTTGAAGGCTAGGGCTGTCAAAAGGGAGGATGATAATTGGGTAGTGGTCGCTACTGTGGGTACTGCTTGATGTCAGCCAACCTAGGCTAGAAGAAAGTGACGGTGAGCAAAGTGAGAGGTCAACGGCGCTGGGACCAGGTTGAGTAGGAGTTGGTCTACGAGTGGGAGCACCATCATTTAAAATATTAAGGTTCAAGGAGTCTACAATATCCAGAAATATGTATGATATGTCATCACACCTGTATGAACCCCATGATGTATGATGGATATTGAAATCGCCTAATATTATAACAGGCGGGGGAATGGAGGATAATATGTTATTAAGTTCATATAAAATGGAGCGGTCTGGGTAAGGGACATAGACAGATACAAAGGACGAATTCATAGCTCTTACAGCTACAATATGGAAGCTATCACTGTGTGAAGGTAGTGGGATTAAGGAGAAAATTAAAGATCTGGAAACCAGAATACAGGTTCCAGCATGACCATCGTCTCTATCATCCCGGAAACAGGCATAACCTGACACTCTAAAGCGAGAGGCAGGCTTAAACCATGTTTCCTGGATGGCAAGGACTAAAGGTTTATATTTATTTATAAGAAAAATTAATTCATTCTTTTTTTTTATTAAGCTCCTACAGTTCCATTGCAGAATTGGAGGGAATGTTGTTGGTTAAAAAGGATAGCTGAGTAATCTTAGATTTTAGTTTCTCTGGAAGCTCAGTGTCACTAAACCGGGAAAGCATATTAATGACAGTGGACAGTAGTAGTTCAAGGAGATTATCGCTGGGGCTTGATTGACCTGTTGAACTGTGTTGTGAAAGAGCACAGCCATTAGAAAGTGAAGAGGGGGGAGATTGGGTTAATAGGCTATGAGTTAGCCTATCGAACCCTGGACTAGATGCTGGGTTATGAGGTCTATGGGGTAATAGAATTGTTTTCCTATATGATATTTGTGAAGGTGACTCTGGTGCAGGGGATTCTTGGGATACATGTATAGAGGATGTGGGGAGAGAGGGTCGAGCTGTTGTGGCAGATTTGGCAGTATCCGCAAAAGACTTTCGCACATGAGGGAATCTTGCCGATGCCTCCATGTAAGAAATGTTCTCCTGGGACATCACTAATTTTATTGATTTTTGTCTGCTGTGTTCTGGACAAGAAGAGTCTTTGGAAGAATGAGGACCAGAGCAGAATAAACAGGACGGAGAAGGATTTGTACAAGAAATACCTTCATGCGGCTGGCTGCAGATAAAGCAACGTGGTGAAGACCGACATTGTGATGTAATATGCCCAAACCTACAGCATTTAAGGCATTGTATTAGTGGAAGTACATATGTTTCAACTGGAAGGGAGTTATAAAAACAGTATATATATGAAGGAAGAATTTGGCCACTGAATGTAAGGACAACTGTCTGTGTGGGTACATAAGAAGGTATATTATTTTCATTTAATTTCCTGCGATTAAGTCTTCTGGCTCTCATAATGCGACCAGATCCACCAGGGATCCGAATTGATTGGACCACTTCCTCAAGGGTCCATTCCACCGGGACATCCCTAATGATCCCCATTCTGGAGCATGCATAAGAAGGAATGGATACCTCATACTTAGCCCTGGACAGTGATGGATGAGTCAAGAAGTTATTTGCATCTATGGCAGTTTTGAACTGTACTGATACACGGTTACGACCTACACGCTTAATGCCATCTTCGGTAACATTAAGAATTTTGTTGTTATGTATAAAATGGCCGAATTTAATAGAACGAAATACTGTACCAGCGGATGGATTGTCTGCTGCTTTGGATACATGTACTATGTACGGGCCTGCATCCGTATCAGTGTAGTTCGTGGGCTTGTTTTCAAAATCGGGATGGATATAAGAGGTTTGAATGGAAGGGGATGATTGTGATGGGTCGGTAATGGACTTTTTAATAGCGGGGGATGAAGGGTTATCAGGAGGATGATTTCTTTTTTTAGAATGAGGGTTGGAAATAGATTGGGTTGAAGGATTATGGTTAGGTACATCACCACCACCAGGGTCGGGAGGATGGTCATCCATAGTTACATCTACTTACGTGTAATGTAAAAATGCACACATAAAACAACACAAAAGCACTAAAAATACGACAACAACACTTGTTTCTTTAGAAATATTTTTTGGAAAAGCCGAACACTTGTACTAAGCACTAGACCACAGATCCAAAAAAACATTTCTTAGTATCTAAAAAAATGTTCAATGTATGTTTTATTGAGTTTTGGCGGGACAGTGACAAGTGCGGACGCTTGCTGTATATTATTTTCTAAAACTAGTGCATTTATCTTGTTTTATGTGTGGGAGTGGTGGTTTCTTGTACATAAAAGTTGTGTTAACGTGCTATAGTGATAGACAATGATATATATGCAGTGAAATGCTATTTTCTCTCTTGACTCGAAAAGTCCATTGAAAACCTCAGTATAAGAATCACCATTATACTGAGGGCAAGGACAAGGACCTAGGACTGAGGACTCGACATCGACAAAGACTGGACAGGACTATATACTAAGAAAATATAAATACCGAAGACTAGGCTGTATGGACAAAGTTTCCTTTGCCAGCCCAATATGGGCGAAGACTACAAAAAAAAATGTATGTTTTATTATGTAAAAAAAAAGACGTGGCATACTTTTGCTGTTCAGACTTTTGGCGGGAAGAGTGACAAGTGCGGACGCTTGCTGTATATTATTTTCTAAAACTAGTGCATTTATCTTGTTTTATGTGGGGGAGTGGTGGTTTCTTGGACATAAAAGTTGTGTTAACGTGCTATAGTGAAAGACAATGATATTTGACACGGACAATGATTGCCGCGAATAGTCCACGGAAAACCTCAGTATAAGAAATACCATTATACTGAGGGCAAGGACCAGGACCTAGGACTGAGGACACGACATCGACAAAGACTGGTCAGGATTAATTAGAAGATAAGATTGAAGAAATATGATATAAAAATAACTAAACTAACTAACTAACTATTCCATTTCCGTGTCGGAATTCCGTGGACCTAGCGCAGCGTTAGGTTTTTGCATTAGGAATATTATACTGCCAGTACGTTCAGTAGTGGCTTTGTGAACGCACGACGATGGAGAACGATGATTTAATTGCAACTGCATTTCTGTTGTCAATATCAAGGCAAAAAAAGAAACGTCGGTGTTGGGTTCATCCGTTAAACACTCGGAGAATCAACGAAAGTTCATTTTAAGACAAATTCTTTGTAAAATATCTCAATGACATCCGAAATACAGAAAATATGTGCTAACCTTTGAAAATGCCGTAAGGCGAAACCGGTCAGGTTTAAGTAATAAATAAGTGGAATAGTACAAGTGTTTTAGTTCAAGATGTGTAGCAAGTTCCACTAAGTGCCACCAATCACCAGTGTAAACAGTCTTTGTAATGTAAACTAGATAAATGTAAATAAATAATAATAATTAATAAATAAAAAATAAAGAAGAAGAATGACAGAGATGAATTTGACGACAGGTTATCTGATGATTTCCAAATGAATATAAAATTCTTTTGGAAATTCATAAGAACAATGAGAGTTCAACAGACAACATCGCAGCTCAACCATATCAGAAACCTGTGAAAGAATAAGAATGTGTGCTAAAAAGGTGGAAGCAATATTTTAAAAGTTTATTTGAAAAAGAGGATTTGCAAGAACAGGCACATTTCTGGGAAGTGAGTGAAAGCGGTGAAAAGTGAATGTAAATAAGACGAATGTAATGGTTTTTGAAAGAGAGAATAACATGAAAGATTGCTCGATTTTTGTGGAAGGAAAAAAAAGTGTAACAAGTGAAAGAATTTATATACTTAGGCTCAAAATTTTCGAGAGATGGAAAGTGTGATGATGACATTGAAAGAAGAGTTTTGGCTGGCAATCAAGTGAATGGAGCAATGTACACCTCTATGTGCACCCAGACGTGTCAAAAAAGGCAAGACTGGCTGTACATAGAGGAGTGCTTGTCTCTACGCTAACATATGGCAGTGAAAGTTGGGTATGGCAGAAAAAGCATAGAAGTAAAATTAATGCAGTAGAAATGAGAAAGAAAGGAACAGCGTGATAAGGGAACATTGCGGTATGACAGAAGACGTACTGACTAAGATAGATAAAGGGATGTTTAGATGGTTCGGACCCGTGGAGAGAATTTGAAGAAATTTATGCGGCGAGAGTAAATGGGCAAACAGGTTAAGGGTCGACCTCGACGTACATATGCCAATCAAATTCAAGTTCTCGTGACAAAAGGCCAGGTCAAGAGTATCCTTAATCGGCGAGCGTGTATTAAAACAATTATGAAAGTTGAACAAGCGAAATTTGTATGCCAGGATCGTGGCAAGTGGAAAGCCATAGTCTCTGCCTACCCCGATTGAAGACAGGTGTGATGATATGTATGTATAATAAATATCGTTGGGACAACTCACACAACGCCATCTGATTCTAAACTAAGCAGAGCTTGTACTAAGGTAACCAGATAACTAATAAACATACTTAAATATTTCTAAATACATACATGTTGTAGATAAATAACACACACACCACATAGAAAAAAAATGTGTAAATTGTCTGAATTAAAAGGCCATTTTATTCTAATATCCGAAATTAATATTCTCAAAACTCTTAATACTTAGTTTAAAAAAACGAGTGGCAGTCAATGTATTTTCTATAGATTTGATGCATACGCGTATCGCGTCTACGTAGGCGGAATACGAATTCGGAAATAAAATACGGATTCCGAACGTATGCGGTAAATTTCCATTCAGTCAGAAGCAGAACCCGTGTTGCCAACCGTACGATTTATATTGTACGGTTGGCAACACTATATAACCTATTAAATCCCGGACTTTTGGCGGGAGAGTGACAAGTGCGGACGCTTGCTGTATATTATTTTCTAAAACTAGTGCATTTATCTTGTTTTATGTGTAGGAGTGGTGGTTTCTTGGACATAAAAGTTGTGTTAACGTAAATGCTATTTTCTCTCTTGTCCACCATTATAACTCTTACTTAATCACCATTATACTGAGGGCAAGGACAAGGACCTAGGACTGAGGACTCGACATCGACAAAGACCGGACAGGACTAAATACTAAGAAAATATTAATACTGAAGACTAGGCTGCATGGACAAAGTTTCCTTTGCCTGCCAAATATGGGCGAAGACAACAAAAAAAATTTAATACCGGTACGGTGTACGATCATGTTGTCGAAATCGTACACAAAACATACGATCTTTTCAATGCCTATTATTTTAAATTTACGGATTATGTAATCGGGCCGGATTGGACGAAGTATTAGAGATTTTGAAAATATTATATATATTTATATAGAAATAATTCAGACATTTTATACATTCACATTAATCTAGTTTACATTACGAAGCGCTCGTGGCCCCGCGGTCTCAGTGTTCTGTAAACGATCACTGAGTTACGCGACTTTCCCTATGGCTGGTCCTTGGATGGGTGACCACTTTGTGGCATTTAAACTTGCGAGCGTTTCCGTGCTTCGGAAGGCACGTTAAGCCGTTGGTCCCGGTTGCCAGTAAAATGGCAGTTGTTAAGCCTGGTTGAATGCCTTATGGGCGACATGAAAAATTTCAACAGCAGGTAGCCACAACCTGCGTCTGTCTATGAGGGTTTTTTTGAAATGTTCCCCGTGAGATGGCAGCGCTGTAACGTCAGGTCCAACTACCTGTCAAAACACATACACGATTTATATTTTTCGATCATTTTTTTGGTTTATTTATTCTTAAAAACGTTACAAACGGAATATTGTTTTCCAAAATGCCACAGTGTTGTGCAGTGCCTATGTGTGCAAATAAAAAAGGAGGACTCTCTTTTTGAGCTCAATCTTCAGTTCGGCAACCTTTCTTTGGCCGTAATCCATAATAAAATCAATAACACTTCCAAATACATAAAATTTTACTAAAATAATAATACGTTCGGTAAGATTCTGTGCTATCTGACAGCTGTTTGGACCTGACGCATACGAAGCGCCGCCTGGCGGCAGAAAAAGTATCGAAAACCCTCATTCCAACACGACAATGGGCTCACCACCTATTACGTGGGACAGAAATCCACACGGTGAAAAGTGGGCATATAATATGCCTCTGCCACCCCTTCGGGGATAAGGCGTGATGGATATTTATTTATTTATTTAGTTTACATTACGAAAAATATGTCTGGATGTGCTCGTAACTTTGCTCTGTTTAGATAAAATGGACTCTCGTTGATTCTCCGAGTGTTTAAAGGAATGATGAATCCAATACCGACGTTACTTTTTATTCTTTGGTAATGATAAAAGAAATGCAATTGCAATTAAGTCATAGTTCTCCATCGTCGTGCGTTCACAAAGCCGCCACTGAACGTACTGGTAGTATTATATTCCGAATGCAAAAATACGAGCGTCTGCCCTAGGCCCACGGAATTTCGAACACAGAAAACGAATTCGGATTCCGAACGTGTATGGCCAGCCTTATATTAGATTTTTATTCCAGACCCAAGTCCATCAATTCAATTCAGTGATGTGATCAGTAGCGCAATTCACAAATTTCGGATCCAAATCCTCTACTGGGCAAATGTCATCGATGTTTGACATTAGCGCAGTAGAGGATTCCATACAAATTAAAATATAAATATAGATACATATATCTAGATTTAGATAGCGTTAGTTCTAGTTATGAAATGTAGATAGCGCTTCAAATCAATTGGCATAAATAATCCGAAAGATGGATTTGTGAATTGCGACATATCAGTGAACTACTCAACTCAACGGCCTGTCTGTCGATTGGAACAAGCCTGAAAATTATATTCTCTTCTATTCGCGTATATACATGAAGTAGTTGGTTTCCATTTTATTTTGGTTGATGAATGGGTTTGTTGCTGAATTTGATTTAATACGTAGGTATTCTTTAGACTTGGATCATTTTTAAATATCTACCTCACGACCTGACCGACCAGCGCAATGCTAAATTCACTGTTTATTCTATTTATTATTACGCTGTAGATATGCTTCTATGTATAAACATCCATACATACTTCTTCAGATTTATTAATCTTCATAGAAGCACCTCTGGGTATCCGAGTACTTTTGACCTTTCTGTTTCTGAGCAATCTACTCACGTCTTTTTTCGTATGCAAGTCTCGGCTTACCCTGAATCCTTCGATGTACTTTCACGTAATAGATATTCTTTGTCAATCAATCTCCGCTCATTCGTTTTATAATTTAAATTAAAATGTTTTGTATGTGGTATCTTCATAAATTATACGATGTATGTAACTTTTCTTCTAGATATTTAGCTGCTTTACTATCATGGAAAACAAAGCAGATCCATTGGCAATTTTGGAAAGCAAGCATCGCAAGGAAAAGAAAGAGTTACAAGCCCAAATACAAGCAATGAAGAAAACAGCAAAAAACGACAAAACAAAAAAGAAGGAACTTGCTGCTGAAATAACTAGGTTGGAGACTGAGTTAGATACACGACATAAACAGGAAACTGAAGCTGTACAGGAACTTCAGCAGCCAGAATTAAATCTCTCTGACCTGGATCCACACGATGAAAATGATTCTTTGAAACCTAAATTATCCAAAGCTCAAAAGCGTAGAGATAAAAAATCACTTCAGGAGAAAGAGAGAGAACATCAAATTAAACAACAGGAACTAGATAATCTACATGGCCCTAGAATCACTGAACAACAAGCTATCAATGTAAGATTAAAAGAAAAAGGACTTGAAGTTTTTCCAATTCCATCTGATGGTGATTGCCTATATAAAGCTGTTGCTCATCAAATGGCAATTACAAGACACCAAGAAATATCAGCCGATAACCTTAGACGGAATGTTGCTAATTACATAAGAAATAATAAAGATGATTTTATTCCATTTATGAGTAATCCTGACACTTTCGATACATTAACCGATGAGGAGTTCCTAGACTACTGTAATAAAATAGAGAATACAAAAGTATGGGGTGGTCAATTGGAAATTAGAGCACTGTCTAAATGTACAAAATGTCCTATAAGTGTCATACAAGGGACAGGTCCTGATACTATAGAGCAGGGCACCGAGTATGATGGTCCTCCACTTGTTATAACTTATCACAGACATATGTATAAGCTAGGAGAACACTATAATTCAACAGTATCAAAGAAAATAGAAGAAAATGATTAGAAAATATGACGGAAATGAAGAAAATGCATCATTTATCCTAAAATTCTGTAAATAAATATTGAATTTATGAAATTAATCATCAAAGCATTCAGCCCAGCTGCTTTCATATTAGAGCATATTTGTATTATGTGGTGTGTATGTGGTTTGCATGTAAAATATTGGGCATCAATGGTGTTTTATGAATAGGTGACTGCTCAACCATTCTAGGCAATATATTTTGTTAATTGATAAATTAGGTACCTGTTGTATTAATCTTGCTTATTCTGTAAACACGGATGTTCAGACTTGTTACTTATTTTTATAATAAATACACAGATTTTGTATAATGTTTTTTTATTAAACCATACAATTAAGTTGTTAGTTGAGATTAAAAAAAATAAGTTTAATGAAGTAGCAAAAGGAAGGAGGAGATTGCATATAAGGAACTCAACTATGATCCCCAGCGTCTGATGGATATATGAGGCCTGGTTCCATGTGCATAGTTCTATGAATTTCGTTTTGTCAGATTCTTCATCAAACATGCTAGTTGTGGTGTATTTAGTACAAGAACATGAATGAACTAACTTCAACTGCGTTATGTTTAGGACCCATCCACTATTCTCTAGTTCCCCTGAATCAATGCTCTACTTTAAAATACCAATGCCATATCAAGCTAACGCAATTCGTACGACTTGCAGTGGTCTGCTATTCGCTGGCTGGGTTGCTCTGCATTTGAGGATTTTTTTTCGTATTAAGACAACATGAGATTCTCTAAATAGAAAGAGGGACTTGGCAGGTGGTAGGAGGTTAGCATTGTGCGCCGGAAGTTTATCGTGTTTAAGCAAGAGTCTAGCAGAGAGTGGTCAAACAGCAGATTCTTCTTTGGGAAAAATGGATGGGCGGTAGCATGGCATCCCTTTTGCCACTATTATTACTCGATTTTTCACACTGTAATATTATAGTTTTCAAAAGTTTATTTTACTTAATAACTTGTTTAAAAATAACTATTCTTGCAGTTGATTGCACTTAAATGTTTATACAACTTGTAATTCTTCACAATATTGTTAAAAATACTACTAAAATAGCAGCTGTAAAGCACTAAGAGTAAATAATTACTCTCCATTTTTAACTGGTTCACTGGTATCATTTTCAGCATCAGCGTTATGCTTATTCGGGTCATCAGGTTTCATGGCAGGGAATAACAGCACCTCCTATAAAAAATATTATATTAAAATGAGTTTTTTACCGACAGGTTTAATGGAAATACTCACTGTAAAATAAATAAAATGAGCTTGTATCTAGATATAATGTTAGGTAAATTTAATATTTATCAACATCTGCAATTGATTTACTAAATTCGATCCCCGGGTCGGAAAAATTATTTGTGAGATCCACAAGTATTGGTTTCGGAGTTTGGGTGGTTCCTATGTATAATATGTATGTATTTAGAAATATTGAAGTATGTATATCAGTTGTCTAGATCCAATAGTACAAGTCTAGTTTGGGCTAGATGGCGTTGTGTAAAAAGTGTCCCACAATATTTATTTAATTATTAATTGACTATTCATTTTTTTTATTCATGATTTATTCATTATGATGAACTAGATAATCTTAAATAACCTTTGTGAATGCTGTGAAGAAAAGCCGGACACGTGTACAAAATAAAAAAAATCATGCACGCACTACGCCTTAGTAATGAAATTGTAAGATTTATTACTAAAAAAAGTACCTTGATATTGTTGGTATTAGTAAGGAACATAGTCAATCTATCGATACCCATTCCCCATCCACCGGTAGGAGGTAGACCATATTCAAGAGCAGTGCAGAATGCCTCATCTGGAGGTGATGCTTCATCGTCTCCAGCAGCCCTATCTTTGGCTTGTTGCTCAAACCTTTCCCTTTGAATTGCTGGATCATTTAATTCAGTATACGCATTGCATATTTCTTTCTTCATTACGAAAAGTTCAAACCTATACAACAAATCAAATAGAATCATTATAATTTCATGGAAAACTGTCTAATAGCAGAGGATGGATACTTTCTCGACGGTCCCTACCAACAACGATGCGCTTAGACTATTCAAACAAATGACGTTTATATGAGCTAGGAATCCGCGTGTACTAGAGGGCTATAGGGCAACTATTGGTAATGAGACACGGCATAATAACTAACACATCAGTTAATGACATACTTTTGAAAAAGGTTATTACTCTGTTAAAGACTATTTGCAGGACATGGACGCCTGGAAATGATCTGTTGGCAAAGTGAAATAATATTAAATTGTAAATAGGCCATCAAAAAAAAAGCCTTCCTAAGTTTCTTGCCGGTTCTTCTCAGGTGGGCCGCGTTCCGAACCGGTGGACACTTTAAATATTTTAAATAGTGTATGACATGTAAGCGACGTTAAAATTATCTATGCAAAATAGTGATATTTTTATTATTGTTATTTTTTATCTTGCTGGTGTCCGGGTATCCTACCGAGGATAGCTCACCCGGGATTACTGGCCATAGGCAGATTGAAGTGCACCGTGTGGTGGACGGTAGACGTCTGGCATGAGGACTTCCACACAAAATACAAATATTTTTATACAAATATGTTTGTCGACTTAGCGCGAAGAGTGTCCATTCTGTACATGTAAGAATATATATTCTGTGCTAATAGTTGGAGAAATCCTACTAATATTATAAACGCGGAAATTTGTAAGGCTGGATGTTTGTTACTCTTTCACGCAAAATCTACTGAAAATGATTTTAATAAAACCTAACAATAATATAGCTTACACATCAAAATAACACTAGGCTACTTTGTATCCTGGAAGCAAGTTACTGGGAAACGGTAAAACTTCACCACGCGGGCGTCAACTAGTACTATATATATTTTTACCTCTCAGTTAAACCAGGAATTTCTCTATGATATTTAGACAATGGACTCATAATCTGAGGATGGTCTATTATAAATGTGGGATTAATACATTTCTCTTCAATAAATTCTCCAACCAACTTATCTAGAAGGCGTGCTGTAGTTCTTGGTGCCGGACATTCAATCTGAAACATTTAAACGCTTAGAAACTAAGAATATATATAAATTTAGTATGTAATATAATAATTAGATATTAAATTAATATTAGAAGTGCTCGTGGCCCCGCGGTCTCAGTGTTCTGTAAACGATCACTGAGTTACGCAACTTTCACTATGGCTGGGCTTCCGATGGGTGACCACTTTGTGGCATTTACATTTGCGAGCGTTTACGTGCTTCGGAAGGCACGTTAAGCCATTGGTCCCGGTTGCCAGTAAAATGGCAGTAGTTAAGCCTGGTTGAAGTCCTTATGGGCGGCTTGAAAATTTCAACAGCAGGTAGCCACAACCTGCGTCTGTCTATTTCAACACGGCAACAAATGTGCTCACCACATATTACGTGGGACAGGAATCCACACGGTGAAAAGTGGGCAGATAATATGCCTCTGTCACCCCTTCGGGGATAAGGCGTGATGGATATTTATTTATTTATTATTATTAAATTATTAATGCTGATATGGACTACACTCCAGGCAACGTCTTAGTGTATTTTTACTCTTTATACTGTGGTATTACTAAGAAATTGCCTGGAGTGTTCACATTCACCTTTCAACAATTTGCTGATATACATTTTGTTTTATAAATAAGCAGTCCTATTGAGCTAATGGTTCATTTTACTGTTTACTGTCACTACGTACATAAATGATTGGACTTTAAAAAAGATATCCTACCTAGATGGGGATGTTATGATTATCTACTTAAGCTAAACCTTACTTCATGTTTCTCACACAGTTGACTTAACAGTTGATTGGCTTCAGGGGTATGTAGTTTGTCTGCTGGAGGAAATTTGATGTTCAGTGCCTTTTCCAAGGTAGGAATCATAGGCACTCGGGCAAATGGCGGTGTAAAATCTAGTTCTACTTCTTCTCCATCTGGACCATCTGGTTGATATTTGATCTGGAAATCAAAATTTACAAAAATAAATTATCATTGTTTCAATAATTAAAACAATATATTTTATATAAATTAAGTTTGTATTCAAACAAGATTTTCATTTAAGTGAACATACTTATTAAGGTAAGGCTCAAATTGCTATGATACAGATCAATACTTGTTAAATTATAAAAGGTATTAATATGATTAGAAACAAACCTTATAAGTACCATGAATACTCTTCACCATACCAGTTAATAATGCTTCAGTAATATTTATCACATCATGATAGTCCGCATATGCCATGTAAAATTCACAGGTAGTGAATTCAGGGTTGTGAGTTAAATCAATACCCTCATTGCGGAACTGTCTTCCGATTTCATAGACACGGTCTAATCCTCCCACTACTAACATCTTGTGATACAATTCAGGTGCAATTCTCATGTACAAGTCCATGTTAAGATCATTGTGATGCGTAATAAAAGGTTTGGCTGTAGCACCACCCGGGATCATGTTCATCATAGGTGTTTCAATTTCAAGAAAACCTTGTTCATCAAAAAATCTTCTGATGTAAGAAATTATTTTTGCTCTGGTATAGAAAATTTGTCTCACCTATAACAGAAAACAATTTATCAACCTATAGTACTCAAACTCAAACAAGGCAACGTGTTGTAATAATACAATCTATACTAATATATTAATATAGAAGCGCTCGTGGTCCCGCGGCCTCAGTGTTCTGTAAACGATCACTGAGTTACGCAACTTTCACTATGGCTGGTCCTCGGATGGGTGACCACTTTGTGGTATTTACATTTGCGAGCGTTTCCGTGCTTCGGAAGGCACGTTAAGCCGTTGGTCCCGGTTGCCAGTAAAATGGCAGTCATTAAGCCTGGTTGAAGGCCTTATGGGCGGCTTGAAAAATTTCAACAGCAGGTAGCCACAACCTGCGTCTGTCTATTTCAACACGGTAATGGGCTCACCACCTATTACGTGGGACAGGAATCCACACGGTGAAAAGTGGGCATATAATATGCCTCTGCCACCCGTTCGGGGATAAGGCGTGATGGATATTTATTTATTTACTAATATTATAAAGCTGAAAAGTTTGGTTGAACGCGCTAATCTCAGGAACTACTGGTCGGATTTGAAAAATATTTTTTTGTTGGATAGTCCATTTGTCGAGGAAGGCTATAGGATATATATCATCACGCTACTACCCTGGAGAGCGGAGCAGTAATCATAAATTTCGACAAATCGGAATGTTTTTTATACATTATTGTAGATGACGAGATAAATAGGTGCGACGGGAAGTCAAAGTATGCAACGGGCGAAGACGTGGGGGTCACCTAGTACTATATAAGTAATAGAGGGTCTTTAGGAAGCACTATGTAAAAAAACCCATTAAAACAACTTAAAGAATATGTCTGAGACATGAATGCCAAGTATAAACTGTAAAATCAATTATAAAAAGAAACAAAACCACAGCACACATGTCAAAAATAGGGAAAATAGCAACTGACTTTAACAAAAACCTCTACAATACCAAATATACTGAATATATAGATTGGATCATAAAAACTCCAGAAGAGCATGAACCAGTTCCCAGCATCCTCACAAGTGTAACTTGGCGAGCAATAATGTCACAAAAAAACTATAATGAGCTGCTGAAACACTAAATTGACATGATAGACTAACATTTAACAGCATTGTTTATAAAATATTGTATACAGAACAATAGTGTCTAGCACATAACACCTTTTAGCCTTTTTGCTACCACTTCATCTTTGAACTCATTGCCAAAGCGGCAATGGGTTCAAAATTTCTTCCAAATTTAACATCTAATATTGACAAAGCTTCTTTTAATCTTTCTAACATGTTGCCAAATTTTTACGAATTTGAAATTATTACTGTTGGCTGATGGTGATTATAAGGAATTCCTTAGTGCAACAGGCCCCACTTCGACTTACATTCTGAGAGATAGATATTATAGAATTAGTCTCTAAATGTTTAGTAATATTGACCCTCGAAATGGATGTTAAAAGTTTATGGATTAATCAGTAAATATGTTATTAGTCTATCATTTTTTGGGGTCCGCAGCATTACCAGACTTTTATGAGTGAGTTATACCAGTTGTCATGTAATGGGGAAGTGAACCCACATCTAGAGATGTTTGTAATTTTGATGCTAAAAGAGCATGTGAGTTTCGGAACAATTTCAACTACAAATTGTGCAGTCCGTTCGGTCCCGCCGATTTCCACTTCAGCAATGAACAAACTGCATATTATTATTTAAAATATATTGAAACCATACCCATTACATCATTTTTTAACTTTTGGATGAAAGATAAACATAGTATTCAAGAACATTAAGAATGTATGTAACATTTTCTAATAATCATACCTTATGAAATCTACATAAACAATGGTTTCCATTATACTTTACCTATGAAGGATAACTTACCCTATCATTTAGAATCAAGTCTAAATATCTCTTTCTAAATCTGGTCTCCTTATCCTTGAGCCCAAAGTGGAGATGGGGCAACATGTGCAGACAGGGTGATAATAACTTGATGGTTTTTGGAACAATAGAGAGTTCACCCTTTTTGGTCTTGCCTGGATGTCCAACACAGCCTATTATGTCGCCTCTCCTTAACTTTTCTGTATCATTCTCAAACTTTTCTTCAGATTCATACATCTTAGCATTAGCCATTACCTGAAACAGGAGCTATTTGTTTTTATATCCACAATGATTGTCTGAAAAATATAGCCACTGAAGTGTGGCTGTATGACAAGTCAGCTAGTTTGAAGTTGAAACAACAAAAGGTGTAATTGTTTACAAAAAAAAGGCATCATACATACATACATATTATCACGCCTGTTTCCCATCGGGGTAGGCAGAGACTATGGTTTTCCACTTGCTACGATCCTGACATACCACTTTCGCTTCTTCTACTTTCATAAGTGTTTTCGTACACGCTCGCCGGTTAAGGGTACTCTTGACCTGGCCTTTTTCCAAAAGGTCTTCGATTTGATTGAAATACGTACGCCGAGGTCTACCCCTACCAGTTTGCCCATTCACTCTCGCCACATAAATCTGCTTCGTCAGTCTACTTTCATCCATCCTCTCCACGTGTCCGAACCATCTAAGCATCCCTTTTTCTATCTTAGTCACTACATCTTCTGTCATACCGCAATGTTCCCTTATCGTGCTGTTCCTTTCTTTGTCCATCAACTTCACTCCAGATATACTTCGCAGACTTCTCATTTCCACTGCATTTATTTTACTTTTATGCGTTTTCTGCCATACCCAACTTTCACTGCCATACATAAGTGTAGGGACCAGCACACCTCTATGTACAGCCAATCGTGCCTTCTTCGAAATGTTCTGACTGCTCATAAAGGCGTACATGGCTCCATTCACTTTATTTCCTGCCAATACTCTTCGCTCAATGTCATAGTCATACTTTCCATCTCTCGCAAATTTTGTACCTAGATATACAAACTCTTTTACTTGTTCTACTCTTTCTCCTTCCACAACAATTGAGCAATCCGTCATCTCTCAATCGTCAGTCTCTTTCAAAAACCATTACTTTCGACTTATTTACATTCACTTTCATTCCTTTGTTTTTTAACGCATCATACATAATGTTAACCATCAACTGCAACTCTTCCGCCGATGATGCTAGTATTACCTGATCATCGGCGTATAGGAGGCACTTGACGGTCAGTTCATCCATTTTTATACCATACGTACTCTCTTGCAGTTCTTTCAGGCATTTGTCCATGTATAGGTTAAACAGCAACGGCGACGCTATACAACCCTGTCTCACACCTTTTTCAATGTGAAAAAAGTCTGTGCATGCTCCGTTGATTCTGACACAAGCACTGGAGCCCTCATAGAGAGATTTCAGTGCTCGTATCAAGTGGCTGTTTACTCCATACATGGCCAGTATTGACCACAGTTTATTCCTCACCACTCTATCATAGGCCTTTTCCAAGTCTACAAATACGCAATAGACCTTTTGACTTTTCGCCAAAAGCTTTTCTGCTACGCATCGTAAGGAAAAGACCTGATCCGTACATCCTCTTCCTTTCATAAATCCTGCTTGTACATCCCACATTTTTCCTTCAGTTTCATTTATCACTCTTTTTATCAAGATTTTTGCATACAATTTGCCGGCAAGCTTATGCCGCGGTAGTTTTTGCACTCTTGCTGTGACCCTTTTCCCTTATAAAGCGGCACGATGACAGCCTTACACCAATCTCTTGGTACGCTGCCATTCCTCCAACAAAGGTTGAAAAGGCAGTACAGCTGGCAAGCTACCACGCCTTGTCCCGCTTTCAGCATCTCGACAGAGATCCTATCAAGTCCCGCAGCTTTTCCCACTTTCATGCTATTCAATGCTTCTGCTATTTCTTCCATACTTATGACTTCTTCCATACCAATTTCGTTCATTTCCCAGATACTAGTCTGTACTTGCATATCCTCTTTTTCAAACAAGCTTTCAAAATATTGCTTCCTTTTTTTTAACACACATTCTTCTCCTTTCACAAGACTACCATCATGGTTTCTGATATGGTTGAGATGCGATGTCATCTGTTGACCCCTCACTGTTCTTATGGACTTCCAAAAGAATTTCATTTTCTGTTGGAAGTCATCAGATAACCTTTTATCAAATTCATCTATTTCATTCTCTTTCTTTCTTTTCATCACCTCTTTTGCAACACACTTATACCTTTTGTACTCCTCTTTTGCCATTTTTAGGTCCACATCCGTTGCCTTCTGCATTCTTTGATTGACTTTTGTAGTCAACCAGTCCAACCATGCTTTCTTCTTATCAGATAACGCCTTTCGGACTTCTGCACCCATTCTCTTTCTCTTACATCCTTGGCTTCTCTTACTTACCCCACACACTTCCACCGCAACTTCCACTAGACCTTCCTTAAATGACTTCCATACTTCTTCGATCTCACATACGTCATCAGAATTTTCAAATTTCTTGCTCAGCTTACACTTAAATTCCTCTTTTATGCCTATCTCTTGCAAATTCTCAACTTTTATGCGTTCTAGTACACTAAGCGGTGCATGCACATGATGCCGCCACCGCTGAAACAGACGTCTTACTCGACTAACAACCAAGAAGTGGTCTGTGTCAATCCCGGCACTGCGGTATGCCCGAGTGTCTAACACTTTCTTTCTCATCCTTGCATCTACAATCACATAATCAATCATGCTTCTCTGGCTTCCTTCTTGTCTCGTAAACAAATGGATATCCTTGTGGTAAAATAAAAGGCATCAATCAACATTTAATGGATTTCGTTGTGATATCAATCAAGGGCAAATGCATGCTAAATATTGAATGCAGTTTTGACAGCAAATGTAGTGAAACAGCCTGTGCCACGGTGAGAGCACCTCAAGGACAGCCAGCTGGAGGGTAAATTTTATGAAAGTATAATTTTAAATATTCTGTATTTGAAGAAAGATTCAGATAATATTAATTTTGTATGTATATTGAATAATATGAATCAGATCAGAATGAACTATTTCAAGATTTTTTTCATGGGTAATAAGTATATTACCTCTACAAATATAAAATAATAGATTAAAGTATATTGCAAAGTGATTCCAAAAACTTCTCATGGCAGACAAACAAAAATTGTATTTGAATTGTTAAATAATAAATGTAAAGTAAACTTTACCTGAATCTTGACACCTTCACCTCTCAAGTCATAGAATATAAGTTTAGCCCCAGATTCTCGAATAGAATGAACTCTACCTGCCACAGATAATGTTACATTTTCCAATACATCACCACTGTTTACACCATTGTACTTCTCGATGAAGTCTTCCAGTGAAGTTGTAACATTGAATTTATGGGGATATGGGTGATCATCCTTGGAACCCTGTTTAAGAGCTGCCACAGCAGCTGTCCTTAGCTTGTAATACTCATTAGGACTAATTTCCTCTTCAACAACTTTGGTAACTTTCTTTTCTGAAGCTGCAGCAACTGGTACCTGTGCAACTTTCTCAGCTTTTTCTTTCAACTTTTGCTCAGCCTTAAGGCGCCGTTTTAATTCACTGGAATTAAAATAAACGATAACACATCAATATGCTTAAAAATAATAATAAAAATCGAATTCCAACCAACCGTTTACTAACTGAAGATGAGAAATTGGCACATCTAGCAGCAAAAATATTCGTTCTAATGGACAGAACGCTCAAGTTCTTCAAAGTGAACATTATGGCTAACACTATACTCACTTTTTGGATAATTTTTCATTGGTAGTTTCAGCCATGGTTAACACAAATATAATTAATTCAAGAAATATGATGAAATCGTAATCTAATATAACCTCTCAACAACGGCCAACCAGCAACCACATCCACCAAATGTGACAGCCGACAGTGAGTGACTGTCACTACTGTCAGGTCAGTGTGACAAACAATACTAGTGACATTACTGAATCTTCTATTTTAAAATTTATTAAAACATGGGATGATTTGTGGCAATCCACTCGTTTCATCACTGGAAAATTTTACGGAGCCATCCAACCCACTATCCCATCAAAACCATGGTTCTTCAGCCGCAAAAAGATAAATAAAAACGCTACCTCTGTTATTATTCGACTTCGCCTCGGTTTTGTATGCACCCCGGTATTCTTGGCCAAAATTCGGGTGCGGGATCATTCCCTATGCGAATGCGGTCTGGACGAAGGTACTCTTGAGCACATTTTCTTTGAATGCCCCAGAATAGTAACTCCGTTATATGACCTCCTCCTCCAAAGGATATTTGCCGACCCATTAATTTGACCTACCTACTCACTCAAGTAAACACCCCTCTAATAAAAATCCTCTACAATTTCATTTCCTTAAATAATATCAAACTATAACCTTGCCCCCTTTACTCCCCCTCACACTTTCCTTCTGTCTTAACATTCCACTAACTATCGCACCATGTTCCCTATATTTACATCCTAGCAGTGGTAATATCCTCATTTCATCCATGTATTAGTAATATACTAACAAAGATTAACACTTGTGTCGTCCCCTTTCAGAATACAAAACGTCTAAATTACCGAGCAAGTGCCTCGCAACTAGACCTGAATCTATTAAATCTACTCTCCACCTTGACGTTGGCGGAATCGTCGGTAACCGACGGGGCCATTAAAATAAAAGAAGAAGAAGAAGAAAATTTATTAACATTGACAATAATACTAAAATCAACTAGCTCCAAATCAAAGACCTTTTAACTTTTAACTATACTGTACACTACGGTTATTGCCGTAGTGCACAGTATAGTAGCCGGCAATAATTTAAATAATAATAATAATGAATGAAAACGTCATGCGGGCATATTTTGTGGCTACAGAGGGGGGAACCAACCTCACTGCGTACCGAGATCGTATGTTCCTTATGTTTCAGGATCTTGAACCAGGTGTCAACGTTACGGCACAACGTCTATCGGATAAAGTGCGTGCTATCCAACGTTGTCATTTGTTGGATAGTACTGCACTTGAGAGGCTACTCTCTGACTTACGGCAAAGAAATGCTATTTCTCCCACATCACAACCCGTAGGGGAATCAAGACCATTACCTCTCACACCTAACGATATTGGGATGGATAGCGTGCCTTTAACCGTGAGTACCCAGTGCAATGAGGAGTGCTTTGGAATGTGCAGTACGGGAATATTTTGATGTTGATTTAGATTTAAGACCACGTCTACCACGTTTGCCAATGCAACGCAATAAGGCACTGGTGTGTACCCTGGATTCACTATTACCTAGTTATTTAGATAATTATTTATATAGTTGAAGCGCTCGTGGCCCCGCGGTCTCATTGTTCTGTAAACGATCACTGAGTTACGCAACTTTCACTATGGCTGGTCCTCGGATGGGTGACCACTTTGTGGTATTTACATTTGCGAGCGTTTCCGTGCTTCGGAAGGCACGTTAAGCCGTTGGTCCCGGTTGCCAGTAAAATGGCAGTCGTTAAGCCTGGTTGAAGGCCTTATGGGCGGCTTAAAAATTTGTACAACTATTGCAGCATGTAGCTGGTGTTAAATTCCCAGGCCACATAACCACTTCTCGACCAATTCCTGCTGTACCACTGTGGCAGTGCAGAATTGAACGGTAGATTGCTGAGACCAGGGTACTCATTGGCAAGCTTAGCTGTTTTAGGTCGGGCAATACTCGCCCGAGAGTTATGCGTTTTGTAACTCGGGCTTTTGCAGGAACTGGAATAAGTGATTACGCAAACCGAGTTACAGAACGCATTGACTTCCTAAAGCAGAAAGTTTATGCATGGGCAAACCGCATTAGACGATACAACAGTAGAACAGATAGATATGTCCTGAATCGCACATTTCAAAAAGATGTGTCGATCGTGTTTATAGAAATTGGGAGCAACCAGATGTCGTGGGTGACACGCATTTACCAGGTAATGAGGCAACGAATTCATTTTGGCGTAGTATTTGGTCAGTGCCTGTCACCCATACAGAGGTGTCAAGCGAATGTGTGACTCCATTCATCCAATGGAGCCACCATCAATAACATCTGATGATGTTGCAAATGCAGTCCGTCATCTTCCTAACTGGAAACCTGCAGGACCAGATGGACTGCACAATTTTTGGCTAAAGTGGCTCCGGAGTTCACACAGTCATTTGGCATCTCAATTTCAATCATGCTTAGAATCTGGGTTGCTTGCAAGTTTTATGACCACTGGAGTAACCCACCTGCTTTATAAGTCAGGTACTACCACGGACCCCAAAAATTATAGACCTATAACGTGTTTTCCAACGTTATATAAACTACTTACATCTATTCTGAGAGTAAAAATAAATTCTCATGTTACTGAAAATTCAATCTTATCAGGCTCTCATAATGGATGTAGGACTGGGGCCCGTGGTACTAAAGAGCTCCTTATTATTGATACGACCATTAGCCAACAGGTTCGTCGTAAACGAAGGGATTTGGTGACATCTTGGATAGACTATAAGAAGGCTTATGACTCCGTGCCTCATTCATGGCTCATGAGGGTCCTGGAGTTGTATACGATTGATGCAACTCTATGCACCTTCTAGGAAACATGTATGGGGCAATGGAGTACGGTCCTTCGCTATCCGGGATGTCGAGAAATTCTTAGTGACGATGAACCTATAAAGATAAAGAGGGGTATTTTCCAGGGTGACAGTTTGAGTCCTTTGTGGTTTTGTCTAGCACTTAACCCTCTCAGTACTATATTAGAGGGTTTAAGGCTGAGCTATCATTTGCAGAGAAGTGGTCAAGTTATATCCCACCTCTTTTACATGGATGATTTGAAACTCTTTGCCTCCAACGATATCCAATTGAAAGACTTACTAAAGGCAACTGACAACTTTAGTAATTCTATCAAGATGGAGTTTGGTGTAGACAAATGTGCAACCATGCATGTTAAAAGAGATATGATTGTGGAATCTAAAGGCATGGAACTTTCAGATTCCACAAAACTTAGATCCCTTTCTGCAAATGAAACCTACAAATATTTGGGTATGACACAGGCATTATTAATTGATGACAAGGGTATGAAACAATCGTTAATGGAGCGTTTCCTGGGCCGCTTGAAAAAGGTACTGAAAAGTCTTTTATCAGGCGGAAACAAGGTGCGCGCTTATAACGATTGGGTCATACCATTGTTAACCTACTCCTTTGGCATACTCAGATGGACTCAAACAGAGCTGGACACCCTGGATGGAAAAGTTCGTACTCTGTTTACTGCATACCGAATACATCACCCACGTTCGTCTGTCATGAGGTTGTATATCCCGCGGAAGTTTGGGGGTCGAGGCTTCTTAAATGTTAAGACTCTCCACAACCGCGAGATATGCAACCTTAGAGAATATTTTCTGCCAGCGGACGTTAGTATGCATCGGTATGTAGTAGCAGTAGACAATGGACTTACCCCGCTTAATCTGGCTAAAAAGCACTGACGCAAACCTGTGATACTCACTACTGATGATCGCAAGGAGATATGGAGAAGCAAGGAGCTGCATGGACGATTTTTCCGGGCCCTATATGGGTCCGACGTAGATTTAACAGCATCTGTTTCCTGGCTACGGTTTGGTGACCTCTTTGGAGAAACTGAAGGTTTTGTCTGTGCAATTAAAGACGAAGTAGTAATGACGAATAACTATCGGAAGTATATTCTGAAGGATGGGACGATTGACTTTTGTCGGGCATGTCATCGTCCGGGAGAATCTATCAGACATATTATTTCTGGTTGTTCTCGTCTTGCTAACGGGGAGTATTTGCATAGACACTATCAAGTAGCCAGGATTGTCCATCAGTAACTAGCTCTTAAATATAAACTTGTGGAATTAGAGGTGCCCTATTACAGATATGTACCCGACCCAGTTCTTGAGAATGGTCGTATCACTTTGTACTGGGATCGATCTATCATTACTGACAGGACTATTGTTGCCAATAAACCTGATATAGTAGTGATAGATCGATTAGAGCGTCGCGCAATGATTGTTGATATTACCATCCCACAGGACGAAAATCTCGTGAAAGCAGAAAAAGAGAAACAATTAAAATATTTGGACTTGGCTCACGAGGTTGTCGACATGTGGGATGTGGATTCGGCAATCATTGTCCTGATAGTCGTATCAGCACATGGGTTGATTGCCAAGAGCCTCGATCAACATCTTACGAGGCTCGCGTTAGGCATCTGGGTCAAGGGCTTGATGCAGAAGGCAGTTCTCCTCGATACGGCACGAATTGTGAGGAGGTTCCTGTCTCTGGAACCATAACCACCGGTAGCTTGGTCTCTGTACCCGATACCGGTGGGCTACTATTTTTTATATTTTTAAATGTATTTGTTTTTATAGATATATTTATAAATGTAATTTATATGTTTGTATTGTAAATAAAGAGAATAATAATAATAACTTTATTAATTTTTCTTTCACAAAGGTTACTTATGATAAGCATTTATCACATACTTACTACTAATAAAAACCCTTGTGAGAGACTGGTATCTGAACTAGGAAGATCCTGTCAAACAGATTACCAGGTTTCCCACACACATAACAAAAAAGCAATGGACAGTGTGTCACCGGTAATAAATTAGTCGTTTGATAAATACAAAAATGAAAAAAAAAATTTTTTAAACAAAATTTACAATCAAAAGGACCAGTATTTAGAGTATGTGTTTGTGTGTGTGTACTCGTATGTGTGTGTGTGATTCATCTTTGATCATATTATTGTTTTAAGAAGATCCTCAGTTTCATTATAACAGAGGGTCCGCAGCCAACTTGATACAACCTGTTTACATTTATCTTTAGGAAGAGCATATATATCAAGTATAGAATTAATTTTATTATACAAGTAACTACCTAGAAAACAATACATATTGTGTGAGAGGCTATATCTGTATAGAACCGGTGAGTATATCCTATTTCTTCGTTTTTGTGAATAGTTGTAAGGAGTGTAATTAAATTCGGAATGCTTTTTAAGTATAGTGGAGAGAATGAATAGTTGTTGGACTGTGAGAACCTCACATGTGTTATACAAGGCAACTGTAGGGTAATAAAAAGGGAGAAAATGTAAGACCTTTAACACAGCTCTTTGAGCACGTTCAAGTGGAAGCATGAATGACATAATAGCTATAACTGGTCCGCGTGTAATGGCTCTCGGCGGTAGTGTGTCCTTTTCTAAATAAGTGATAATGACCAAACAGAACACAGGACAAATTCCTTGAACGACGTAGGTATGGGTTTTGAAATTTACATCACCCTACACGTAAATTAAGGGTCGGAAGAACCTTAATTTACTTAGTTATTAATTTACCTTTAGAATAGTATCTAGTAATATCGTATATACTTTAAAAAAATATATTTAAATATATTATTATGCAATAAATACCTAGTTAATTTGACAAACTAACAAACCTTTCCCTCCACATTTATATATAGAGATGTCAAAAGGTTTTGCTGAAATAAAAGTTACTTAATAGCACTGCAGGGCATACGTATAATGTATGAATCGTAGTCTCACTATTTAGTAGGACGAACTGCATATATAATGTGGGACTGGAAGCGCCACTTACCGTACATGTATGTACTTAATGTATGGTTCATCAACAGTGTCCAAAGTTGACTGAACGAATTTTCATGCCGTTTTCTAGAATAGGTAGGTTGATTCAAAAGTTATTGAGGTATAGAATGGTAGTAAGTAATCTATGAAACTCTAGCAGCTGAAGAGCAACTATGACAACCTATCCTACCGGCTGTCACTGATGATTACCGGGCAGGGGTACTTCGGTAAGTATATTTGGCTATACACCGGGAGATCAAAGCCAAGATCAAGTGCAAGCATTGCGCAGAACGCAGCGATGGTGTTGATTGAAATTCGTTTACCATGGTGCTAGACATGGTCTACTGTGGGAACACGTAAGACTACTATCCATCCTAGAGCTAGCGATAGCTAGCAAAGAAACTGCAAGACTCGCTATACCACGAGACCATTGTGCAATGGCATTAGCTAGCGGAATTAGTTACGATGACTAATTTTAGTCGTCACTCCAGTATACGCCAGCGGCTCTGTTTGAACTCCCCCCGAACATGACCGAAGGAGGATGGAACCGAATAGCTAGCATGGAGGTTTCGCAACCTGCACCCTATAATAAAATAGTAGTAGTGAAGAATACACACACGTATTGAATGCACACATAATATTTTATTTATTAATAACTACTTAAACTACCACTTAAGCACTCGTAGCCCTGTTAACTTGGCGGTCTTTAAACGAGCACTTCTTCTGATCTGTCTTCGAATGAGTGAGAGAGCTTTGTGGTATCTTTAACTTATATATACTTGACTAGTACTTTGCGTGGTGCCGCTAGTTGCCAACTCGCGGATACTGATTGTAGGTGTTTATTTTTTTTTTTAAATATTTGAAAAATGTTTGCAGAAACAATATCGTCCAGCAGCATGTTCCCCTGTCGTTGACAAAAATAAAAAAGGTTTATGATTACCTATGTCGTTTTCCACACCACCTTTGTGGTATGACTATGGGTTTGGTCACACCAACTGAGCTCTTCGCGTAATATTAAAACAGGAATACTTGGCCCCGCGGACTCAGTTTTCTGTAAACGATCACTGAGTTACGCAACTTTCACTATGGCTGGTCCTCGGATGGGTGACCACTTCGTGGCATTTACTTTTGCGAGCGTTTCCGTGCTTTGGAAGGCACGTTAAGCCGTTGGTCTCGGTTGCCAGTAACATGGCAGTCGTTAAATCAAGTTGAAGGCCTTACGGGCAGCTTGAAAAATTTCAACAGGAGGTGTCCACAACCTGCGTCTGTCTATTTCAACACGGTTATAGGCTCACCACCTATTACGTCGGACATGGTGAAAAGTGGACATATAATATGCCTCTGCTACCCTTTCGGGGAAAAGGCGGGATAGATAAATAATGCCTACTTGCTTTTAAATTAATTAAAGCAAGCTTTATTACTTAATGTGAATTTTCGTCATTATTCCGTCAACTTTAAGTTAAAAACTGGCGCAAACAGTAGGATTCATCCTATTATTTCCGGGTTTTGTTCTCATGTGGTAAACCTTGCTTCTGAAATTCAATGACGTGCGTCATGCACACTAATAACAAAATAACAGCCCGATCTGATATCTCGCAAAAAATCTTCAAGTTTTAGTTAAAAATCTTGCGCTAATAGTAAGATTCATCCTGTTGCTTCGAGTGGATTGTTAGATTTTTTTGCCACTTAGGGTTGCAAGTGAATGTTAAAAAAAGGATGGAATACCTAATCTACTTACCAAGGCAATAGCATCGCAGTATTTTTGTTTCATATATCGCGGTCTTCCCGTAAAAGTGATCGGCAAATAAACACGACCTGGTACGATTCCCTATCCCTGGATGGAACTTCTGGGAAGTTAGGTTGAGGCTGCCATACCTGTTCTCCTAATTTTTTCTGGTTATTGTTTATTTGCCGCTAACAAAAATGTCATCAAAGCCATAAAGCCTTTACGAGTAACAATGTTACTCGTAAAGGCTTTATGGTAGAAAGTAAGAAGTAAGAAAAGTAAGGTAGAAAGAGTGAGGGTAGGCCAAGACTTACATATGAAGACCACGTGAGCTGATTGCTCAAAAACGGAAAAATCAAAAGTACGCGGATACCCAGAAGCGTATGAAGCGATTGATAAATCTGCAAGAAGCGAAAGAAGTATGCATGGATCGCGAAGCCTGGCGATCTGTCCTCTTTGACTATCCCGTCAGGGATAGTCAATCGAGAACACAGTTAGTTTTTTTTTCAAAATGTTAATTTATTCAGGGCATCCGATATAAAAAACGAAATAGAATAAATTTAACTTATAAAATACAAAATTGGGGAGTACGGTTCAAAAATATTTCACGTTCTAGAAAGCCAGTCTTTCTATTTAACCCTGAAAACCATTACTCTTCACGACGACGTAAGGTAAACAAGATACGTTATTAACTGTTGTTGACATAGTGAAAAAGGATGACCCTTTTATTTTTTAATATAGGTACAAAGACTGCAAAAGAACGATTTATGCAAACCCAAGTACAATTTTTCTCTACTGTGTCACTAATATATTGTTAGCACCTATATCTTATTATTACTTTACCTACTTTATAAAATAAGCACGGCCTTGTTGGTCAACGTTTCTGGCGTTTGTGGTCACTACTCAAACCTAACCTAACCAATTGATTTCGATCTGGGTGAGTAAGTAACATCATGAGAACAATTATTATGTTATTATGTCCTTGTGAGAATTGTTATTTTCAACAGGGTTGATTGAAGGGAGTTGAAAAAGGGTAATTTTTTTATTTGTTATATACTTATCCAGACACCCTCTCACACCTCGAAAACCATTTTTCTATACTTTGTCAGGTTTTTGAGATACACAAAAGGGACGTTAGATGGGATCTAAAATGGGTTATGTCAGCTTTTTCGCATACTCACGCCGACACCCTCTATAAGATTCTATTAACTGACTTTCTTATAAAATGAACAATTATTTAAGAAAAGGGGTGATAAGAGGTGTTAATTTTATTTGACATAACATACCTAGACACCCTCAAAAATCATTTTTCTCTACTGTATCAGATTTTTGAGATACACAAAAGAGGCGCCAGAAGGAGGTGGAAAAGGGGTCATGTCAGATTTTTCCATACTCTATCCCACACTCTCTATACGATCCCACTAACATTTTTAGACTTTGTTGTAAGATAAACCATTATGAAAAAAGGGAGTTGAAGGGGGTGTAAAAGGGTGGCTTTTTTCTTTGACATTTGCTCACCCAGACATCTTCTATACAACCCCGAAAACGGTTTGTACTATTTCTGATTTTTTGAGGTACGTAAATGGGCTGAAAGAAGGGGATTGAAAACGAGTGGTTTCAGATTTTTCTCATACTTACTTCGCCACCCTCTATTAAACCTATCAAAAGGTCACCCTTCTTAACACTTCAAGTCGGAGAACAGTTATCCATGTGATATTTAACGTTTTTAATAGGGTTGGTTGACGGGGCTTGTAAAGGGGTTCATTTTTTATTTGTCATATACTCATACAGACACCCTCTTTACAACCCTGAAAACCATGTTTCTCTACTGTGTATAGTTTTTGAAATACGCACAGAGGGTGCTAGAAGGGGGTCGAAAAAGGGTCATGACAGATTTTTCCCATACTCAATCCAAAATTCTCTATACGATGCCACAAAGTTTTTTAGAATTTCTTGCAATATGAGCAATATTTTATAAAAAGGGCTGAAGGGCTTGAAGAATTTTTAATTTCTCATATACTTATCCAGAAACGCTCTATAAAATCACTAAAACTACTGTGTATAGTTTTTGAGAAATGTGCTAATTGGGTGTTGAAAAGGGGTCATGTCAGATTTTTCTCGTACTCAGCCCGATACCCTTTATACAACCTCACCAAAAGGTCACCCCTCCTAACACTGTAACTCCATGTGAGATTCAACATTTTTAACAGGGTTGGTTGGCAGGGGTTGAAAAGGGGTTCATTTTTTGTGTTATTTACTTATAAGGACACCCTCTTTACAACCCCAAAAACCATTTTTCTATCTACTGTGTAAAGTTTTTGAGATACGCATAGGGGGTTTAAGAAGGGGGTCGAAACGGGAGCATGTCAGATTTTCCCATACTCACCGATATTTTCTATACAACCCCACCAAAAGTTTCCCCCTCCCAACACTGCAAGTGGGAGAACAATTATGTCAATCAATCAGTGGTAATTTAATTATATATAATATAATTTTGCGTGGTACGTAGCAATGCTTGTACGAAGAGTGCAATAAACGACATAACTTTCGTTGTTAATAGCGTGGTCAACCGTCTGTTTTTATTTATACTACGCTGGTTACATTATCAAAACGCTAACACAAATATCACATAATCATAGAATAAAATAGATTTGATATTACCTAACTCAAGGGAACTGACTGACGATGGAATGATAACAGCATTTCAGTGTCTGACGTGAATTGTTTAGATTTCACCAATCTTAAAAACATCGACCACGCTCATATATCTTGGTATATTGAGCATTGTGGGGCGTCCAGCGACCCAGTGTAGAGTATGCATATCTGTGCATACTGTATTCAGTCCATTATATTTGAAAATTCTTGTGTTTAGGGAAATTTATTCCATTAATTCGAAGTCGAAGAAGTACGTTAAGAAGTCGGATTTGAAAAATTCTTTTTGTGTTTAATAGAACATTTTTAAAGGAAGGCTGTAGGCTATACATCATCACGCAACTACCCTGGAGAGCAGAGTAGTAGTCATAAATGTCGAGAAATTGGGCAGAAATCGATCAACGTGCCTAATGGAGTTTTCACTTCAAAACAAATACGATACATTATAATGATTTGCTTATTAGAAAGTATAAATGAATAGCATAGTGGCGCCTCCACTACGTTATCAGTAGTAAAGCTCTCGACCTTATGACTTCTTATTTATGCAATAGAATACAGAGGGTTGAAGTAAACGGTAAACGATCAGCAGGATATCCAGTTGTAATGGATGTTCCACAAGGATCCATCCTTTGTCCATTTCTTTTTTTGATACACACTCTCGGACTCTTGAATTGAGCCACCTTACATTCCCGGGCCTAAAAGCCCAATACACAAAAAATATACAATTTAACAAAAAAGGTTTTATGCATTTTTAATGCTGGCATATTTCATCGTCTTTCCCGTATGTATTATTCTAAATTTGAATTTTAGAATTTAAAATAAAGAACAAAAGCCGAGCTTGGTCACTTATTTGAAAAAAATAATGACTGTTGAAAGTTGCTTTTGAAGCAATTTAATGTCGATTTGGTTTAAATTTTCGCAATTGTTGTTAACCAAAGTTTAGTTTAGTTATTTTTCTATAATTTGAACCGTTTTGGGCTATAAAATTATGGATACTTCACCTGAAGTAGCCGCGCAAGCTGTAGCACTTCTTCAATCTGGGCTAAGTCAGCGAGATGTGAGTTCAAAACTTCACATAAGTCGTTCCGCTGTTCAAAGAGTGTACCACTGATACCTGGAGACTGGCGGCTTCGTTCGGCGAACAGGAGGACCTCGTTACCGAGTGACAACGGCGAGACAAGATCAATACATTGTCACTACTAGCTTACGAAATCGACGCCTTAAATCTGTTCAGATACAAGAACAGCTCTGGGACTTTCACGGAGTGGCTGTAAGTGCTCGGACCGTTAGAAGGCGACTCAATGAACGTGGTTTAAAGCCCCATAAGCCAGCCAATGGACCTAAATTGACACGAGCACATCGAATAGCCCGTCTAGAGTTTGCGCGCGAACATATAAATTGGACTCGACATCAATGGAGCCAGGTTCTCTTCACAGATGAGTCCAAGATAATGATATACGGTAATGACGGAAGGAGTAAGGTGTAACGAAGACAGAACGAGCGTTTCGCGCAATGCTGTATTGACGAGAAAGTGAGTTATGGTGGAGGATCATGGACAGTCTGGGAAGGAATCTCTATGGAAGGCAAAACTGAGCTAGAGGTAGTGACGGGAGCACGACTGCCGCCCCTAGATGGCAATAGATACATTCGCCAATGTTTAGAGAACCACGTGATGCCATATGCTGGATTTATTGGCCAAGATTTCGTTTTAATGCATGATAATGCAAGGGCTCATCCTGCGGGAATCGTCAGGGAGTACTTAAATGACATTGGTATCACTGTTATAAGATGGCCAGCGTGAAGTCCTGATATGAATCCTATAGAGCATCTATGGGATCATCCTGCCCCGTAAACCATGCAGGAGCTCAAAAATGTAATTTTGGAAGAATGGGAGGACATACCTCAACATGTCATAACGACATTTATTAATTCTATGCCAAACCGTATGAGAGCTGTCATAAATGCACTGGGAGGCAATACAAGTTACTAAATAAACATTTCTTTTCATCTAAAACCTGTCTTTATTTAAAAATCGATTATATTTTTTTCCTTAAAAAAAGCAAATATGGACTTGTTTCAACGTAACTCGACTTTTTTAATAAACTGTAGTTCAAATTTAGAACAGTGGCACTCTAAATGAATGATGAGTATACCAGCTCCAAAACTGCATCAAAACATTTTCCTTCTACATACATCTTTTATAAGTTACAGTACTCCAAACCAAAAAAATCAAGGTGGCTCGATTTAGGTGTCCGGAAGTGTATAATGAATTACTTACTATGTTGGGAATAAACATGAAATTGTACTGTTTGCAACAATTAATTAATTAAGACAATGTTGAGCGCACAGCTCTCAAAAGATGTTCATTGGTTTAACGTTAATAATTTTCTTTTAAATATAAAAAAAAAACTACAGTACTTAAGTTTTCGACACCTAATGTGAGACAGGTGGCGACCAATGTGCAACTTAATGGATCAGGGTTGGATACTGTTGGGGCCTCTGTGTTTTTGGGTATTACTATTGACTCAAAGTTGCAGTGGGGACCACATATAGAAAAATTGTCAGGCAAAGTAAGCTCTGTGCAAATGCAGTAAAAACAATAGAACAGTATACAGTATACAATGATAGTTTATTTCAGTTATTTCCGTAGCGTTATGGCCTACGGTATCCTTCTCTGGGGAGACTCGGCGGAATAATTAGCAATTCTTTTATGCGGCAATGTATATGATTCTATAACAAATCTGAAATCTCTCTATGAGGGCTCCAGTGCTTGTGTCAGGATCAATGAAGCTTGCACAGACTTTTTCACATTGAAAAAGGGTGAGACAGGGTAGTGTAGCGTCGTCGTTGCTGTTTAACCTATACATGGACAGTTGCCAGAAAGAACTGCAAGAGAGTACGTTTGGTCTAAAAATGGATGAACTGACCATCAATACCTATGCCTCCTATACGCTGATGATCAGGTATTATTAGCATCATCGGTGCAGGAGCTGCAGTTGATGGTTAACATTATGCATGATGCGTTAAAAAGCAAAGGAATGAGAGTGAATGTAAACAAGTCGAAAGCAATGGTTTTTGAAAGAAAGACAAGTAAGTATGACAGATTGTTCAATTCTTTTAGACGGAGAAAGAGTGGAACAAGTGATAGAATTCGTATATCCAGGTACAAAATTTGCTAGAAGTGGAAAGTGTGACTACGACATTGACCGGAGAGATTTGGCAGGAAATAAAATGAATGGCATTATATACACCTATATACACCTTTATGAGCTGTCTGTAATTGTCGAAGAAGGCAAGGAAGTAAAAGTTGGGTGTGGCAGAAGACGCATGGAAGTAAATTTAATGCAGTTGAAATGAGAAGTCTGCGAAGTATAGCTGGAGTGAAGTTGACGGATAAAGAAAGGAACAGCGCGATAAGGGAACATTGCGGTATGACAGAAGATGTAGTGACTATAGAAAAAGGGATGCTTATATGGTCAAAAAGGTTGGAAAAAGGCCAGGTCAAGAGTACCCTTAATCGGCGAGCATATATGAAAACACTCATGAAAGTAGAAGAAGCGGAAGTGGTGGAAAAGCCTCGATGCCGTCCACCACCACCTCGAGACGGCTCGGCCAGCTGTGATGTTCCTTACGGAGACACAAATACGCCGTCCTGACGATTCTTCTTATCTGTGTTACCCTGGCTATATCATCGAAGAGCACTTTCGAGATAAAGCCGGGGTGTGCGTTTTCGTTAGGGCGGATGTTTGCTGTCGCCGGGTGCGCTGCCTTGAGAACCCCTCCTATTCTGTCCTCTGGCTGCACGTGGATCATGGCTCCACAAATCAGATCTACGTGTGCGTTTACCGTTCCCACACAGGGGATGCTGAGACAGTAAGGCTATTTCAGTGCCTCAGCGAAGGTGCCGATGATGCGCAGGTGCGGTTCCCGAAAGCTGATCTGGTGTTTCTGGGGGACTTCAATGGCCACCATACTCAGTGGTTGGGGTCACTCGGTCTACCGCCTCAATTGTGCAGCTGGATGGCCAGCTTCCTGCAGGGGCGACGTTTACGGGTCCTCTGTGATGGCCAGGCTTCGTGCTTTTTGCAGGTTAATGCCGAAGTAAAACAGGGGTCTGTGTTGTCGCCAACTCTCTTTCTTCTGCATAGCAATGATATGCTGGCCCTCGGGAGCATTCATTTCTATGCAGATGATAGCACTTTACGTGGGAGTTATTCTGCCCGTCCAGCGGCGAGGCGAACCGACATCGAGGGAGAGAGACGACAACTTGTGGCTGATCTCGACCGGGACCTTGACCGCATATCTCAATGGGGTTCTGAAAGCCTGGTCGAATTCAATGCTCGCAAAACACAGACATGTGCGTTTCCCGCTAAAAATCCCCCTTCCTTCCTCTACCCTCTCTTCAGAACCCTTAAATACCAATGAAGGACAATCTAGATATCCTCGACATAGACGTCCGTCGAGAGCTCAATCATAAAACGTATATTGAGAGTTGTATTGGGCTGGCCTCGCGGAAGCTCGGAATATCAAATAAGGTGAGGCGGTTTTTCACACCGCACCAGAGATGTCTTCTGTACAAGACGCAGATTCGTTCTGAAGAGCTTTTCAACCTAATCCCACCCTCTCCTTTTCGATCCCGAACAACGCGTGCCGGGCAGAGGTGCCACTCGCTTACAGTGGAAAGAATTTTCGCAAGACCTGAGCGGTTTAAAAGATCGTTTTCTGTCGCACAATAAACATTTGGAATGCTTTGCCAGCGCACGTGTTTCCCCCCTCTTATAATCCTGGGTTCTTCAAGCGGAGCGTGAAGAGGCACATCATTGGGCCGCCAACTTGAGAGCCACTGTTATTAGTCCTGTTTTGGACTGCGACAGTGACTTTCAATTCGCTAGATGTCGCTATGGCTTTCCATCAGGCGGGCGGTGCCATTTTGGCGAGTTAAAAAAAAAAGAAAAAATGGTATGTCAAGAAGCGGTAGAAAGCAGGCGTGGTAATATGAATGTATGTATGTTCTTCCTCGGGCTCTACCTGTTGCTTTGCGAATCTGGCAGTAAATGTAAATGTAGAAGCAATAATTTTGACGTTCATAAGTGTTACTTTGTGACCTACATGAATAGAGATTTTTAATTTTCATTCTTTACTAGGTACTATTTTTTTTGCTTAGCTGTACTGTACATCTACATCCTTATACATCATTTACACTCTCGCGCGAGCCACGAGACGAACTGCGAGACGAGCCGCGAGTGTAAGCACAGCATTATGGCATTAGAGCCTGCGCGCATGAGCAACTAAATTGCACGGCGATTTATTTGTCTCGCGCGGGCTCTTATGGTACATTTTTTTCGAGCTCGCGGCTCGTCTTGTGGCTAGTGCGTACATCTATGAGCTAGATTAATATTTTACTGTGGCAATAGTTTGTTTTCTATTGACATCACAGCTGTTCGTTTCTTGTGGTATTGTCTTTCTAGGAAAATTGTAATAATTAATTTAGAAGTGAGTTAAATTTACTAATATTTGTGATTTTCATATCATTTTAAGTATATTGAAGTAATATTTACCATCGTTGTGTTGTTCAGTGTCTTTACGCCGAATAGACAATGAATTTATAAATCTGACAATTTGGTTTCTGCTGCATTCTCGTATTAATATCGAGAACAAACGTATTTTTCCACAGAATTTTTACAAGTAAACGTATTGGTTCGCTGATTACAGGTACAATCTTATGTAGACAGTATTGCTTAGATCATCTGTCTAATTTATCGAAATACTATGCCTCTTTTCGGTAAGTCTCAAAAAAGCCCAGCGGAGCTTGTGAGATCATTGAAAGATGCAGTCACTGCTTTAGAAAGGGGTGATAAGAAAGCCGAGAAAGCTCAAGAGGATGTGAGCAAAAATTTGGTGCGTATTTATTAAAATTGAATTATTTGAGTGGTTAAAATGGACAAATTACAGAATTGATTTTATGTCATAGGTTTCTATAAAGAACATGCTATATGGTACATCTGATGCAGAACCACAGACGGATATTATCGTAGCACAGTTGGCTCAAGAACTTTACAATACCAACTTATTACTGCTTCTTATTCAGGTAATCAAACATGAAAAAAATTGTATAGTCCACTGAAAATATTAATAACAGTGTTTATTCACTTGTGATATGTTTCCATTACAGAATTTAAATCGAATTGACTTTGAAGGCAAGAAAGATGTGGCCCAAGTGTTTAACAATGTTCTAAGACGTCAGATTGGTACTAGGTCTCCCACAGTTGAGTACATATGCACCAAACCAGAGATACTGTTCACTTTGATGTCAGGGTAATTTATTTTGACTGTACTTAGTTTATAGGCTACACTAAAAACATTTTTGATCTAAATCTTCATAACTAGAAATATTATTCTAGTTTCCATACTACACTAGCGGCACGATGTGATGGCCGTTCTTTCACATTTTCATCTCAGGAAAATAATATATTTCAGATTGATATTATTAAAAAATACCCTAAATATAGTATGCTCAAAACAAAAATTTCTAAAAGTAACTACTTAAGGTATTATATGCCAAAAAAATCGAAAATTTCCATTATTGTAATATGTCAAACGGAATATAGTTTATATTAAAAGCTATTAATTTATATGCTGTTTGGTAGTGGTGAATTAAAGTTCTTAATTTCCAGTAATATCTTTCAGGTATGAACATCAGGAGATTGCATCAAACTGTGGCACTATGCTCCGAGAGTGTGCTAGATATGAGGCTTTGGCCAAAATAATGTTGTATTCAGAGGATTTTTACAATTTTTTCCGTTATGTAGAAGTTTCCACTTTTGATATTGCCTCAGATGCCTTTTCTACTTTTAAGGTTGGTATTATTTTTTTATTATTAAAATACATCCTCATTTTATTGGCTTTCTGTTTGCTTCCAAAGCCTATAATTGGAACCTAAGCTTGCCAAGAAACACCAGCAATGAGAGTGGCAACTAAGACGCCAGATATAATTTTAAATATGATCAATAACTGAGCTCTTCATATGGATACAGACAGTGGATTCCACAATGTTGGCTTGTGCAGGATTTCACATAAAAATTTGTTGGTACTGTCAATTCCAATGAATCTGACAGCTTCAAAAATCTGAATGTGTGTCGTAAGATAAAACATTATTTTTTTATATAGCTAAGAGAGAAAGGATTGAGCATGGCAAGAAAGGAGAGCCACTTGTGCAAGTTTTGCAGGACTTCAAGCTTATCTAGTGTTACTTTACCTTAAAAATTCATATTTTGCTGTCTTTGTTCTTCAAATTATGCTTTAGCCAGTAAGATTATTAGAAAGGAAAGTATAGGCAAGTGCTGTTCCTATGAACGCTTGTACCTGTGGACACATTCAATTCCGACGAAACAAGCAACTCTCAAATTATAATTTGAACGCCCGTAAAATTTTGTGTATGGTTCACAGGTTTTAATAAAAATTTATAAAAATAATACTGATTCAAATATATAAATGTTTTATTCTAAATTCTGGAAAGTGTGCACAAGTTCCGCACTTGCCCCTATCATTTAAAAATTATATGTCTCTCTCTTCATCTTAGTGTATTCTCGGTTGCTTCGAAACCCTACCTGGAGCCTAAAGTCATACAATTGCCGTCTGACCTCTGAAACCTGTAAGGGACCATATCATTGCCATCACTATTTTAGTAAGCAGATGAGGTCGCATGGGCTCCGTAGTTCTAGTGGGCTACATTCACTGTAAAAAGTATTATTTATATTCATCATTACATTTCACAAATATTTTATAGACGATGTTGCCTTTACGTCTATAAAAGCTATTCAACAATAAACATTACGGAACCTGAACTCCAAACTATAATCACCAACTGTGTCTGATTACTAACTTTTGTTTTCTTTTTAGGAATTGCTAACACGACATAAAATGTTGTGTGCTGAGTTTTTAGAAACAAACTATGATAAGGTGTTTAGTCATTATCAGCGGCTACTCAACTCTGAGAATTATGTGACTCGACGGCAGAGCTTGAAACTACTGGGAGAATTGTTATTGGATCGTCATAACTTCTCTATTATGACACGTTACATCACAAACCCTGATAACCTTAAGCTTATGATGAATATGCTTAAAGAGAAGTCACGGAATATACAATTTGAAGCTTTCCATGTTTTTAAGGTATTTTAAGGACTTTTTTATCACTTATTAAATTTTGATGACCTGCTGTTGAAATTTTTTATGCCGCAACTAAGATGCCACATCTTAGTTGCGGCATAAAAAATTTCAACAGCAGGTAGGCACAACCTGCGTCTGTCTATTTCAACACGGCAATGGGCTCACCACCTATTACGTGGGACAGGAATACATATGGTAAAGTGGGCATATACTATGCCTCGGGCACCCCTTCGGGGATAAGGCGAGATAGATAAATGATAAAATTATTAAATTTTAGTATTGAATTCCATATATCTGATTGATAGAAGTGGAATAAACGATTTTACTGTGGGCGCCGTCGCCTCTCCAGTAGGCAAATCATTACTAGCAGGCTGCTACATATTATTATTAAGCAAAATGATTTAGTACTTAATTGGAGAATGATAATGGGATTCTATTCCCTTCTGACTTCTAAAATCATAAGTCTTAGGAGAATCCCTGACAATAAAGCCGTAACTCCTAGCTGCTACACGCTGTGCTTATATTATTTCGTATGCTGTCCATACCAGGGTGCGAGGTAAACCATCAAATAATAAGCTAAAAGTTCAACCCATTTACTTGCTGTGCATCGATCATGTTCTGAAATTTTACATTAAAAGAGTCAAATTTACAACAATCATTATGTACAGAGGTTTCTTTGACTTAGAGCTAGCTAAAATAGAACTCTAAGGGTCAGAACCGACAAACAGAGTGGCGGCGAATAGCTGTTTAGAGGACACAATACTCACTAAGCGGCTTGCGGTCCTTCGACGCGCCGCGCCTATGAGGGCCTTCGCGGTACTCCGCGCGATTCTAGTCATGGCTGTTGTTAACGCTCGTCACGGGTTGTGCATTAGTTGGTGTTCGCAACTTGTTGTTCAAAGGCGTGTTTAAAACGGTTGTTTGGGATAATATGTTTATCATTGGTTTGCTGTGAAATATGAATGTTTGCCCTGCACGATCCCCGCACTAGTTCGTACACGTTACGCAGTCTCGCGAAGATGCACGCGAGCGCTCGTCGCTCATGGAGTCAATTCGCCGAGATTGCGTTTTGAGTAGCACACCAACTTTTTTTTTTCCGTTGTCCTAAATACATAGTCACATACAAGCACTTTATGTTCAATTTAAATTATTGTTGAATTGGTCTCTTCGCCTGACCTTGACCTTATAGCTAATGCTAAGCTGATCTGATGTACACTATCATAATAATAAATATATACATACATATTGTCACGCCTTTATCCCCGAAGGGTTAGGCAAAGGCATACCACACGCCCACATGACACCGTATGCATGTTGTCCCTCGTAACAGATGGTGAGCCCGTTGCCGTGTTGAAATGGACAGGCTGTGTCGGGCTCAACGACTGCCATTTTACTGGCAACCGGTACCAACGGCTTGACGTGCCTTTCAAAGCACGGAAACGCTCGCAAATGTAAATGCCACAAAGTTGTCACCCATCTAAGGACCGAGGAGATTATGGAAACCAAGGAGAAAGTTGCTTAACGCAGTAATCGTTTACAAAACACTGAGTTAGCGTGGCCACAAGCGCTTCTCATTATAATAAGCAATGATATTAAATTCATAATATATAATGTCTCTGGTGTGATATCAAATTACAAACATCAATTAGTGTCTCAAAATTTAAACAATGTTACCTAGCCTAACCTAAGCTATATGCGTATGGTATGAGATCTAGACAACTGATAAACATACTATATTTACATCAAATAACATACTTAAAAAAAGTGTACTTGTAATGTAAATAATAGATCTATTTTATACTTATAGAAGATGTATTAGGGCCATGTAAAAGCATTTGAATTATAAAACAAACATTTTCATGTTGTTTCAGGTATTTGTAGCTAATCCAAATAAACCAAAACCAATATTGGATATATTGCTAAGGAATCAAGACAAACTTGTAGACTTCCTCACAAAGTTCCACACAGACCGCTCAGAGGATGAACAGTTCAATGATGAGAAAGCTTACCTTATAAAGCAAATTAAAGAACTCAAGCCCTCGGAACACTAACATTTATTGCATTTTAATGTGAAGCCACTCCTCAGAAAGAAGTTAGTTATAGATGCTATTATATTTAATTGCTTCTAAGTCACTAGAGGGTGTAGTGCAACGCCGCGAAGACACAAGATTCAATAATAAAATTTTTGGAAATCTAAATAGATTTTATATTTGGTCTGTGATGAGTCAGGGAAAGTATATTTGTGCTACGAGCAAATTAACATTTTTAAATAAACAATTGTAGGAATTAGTGTTACATACTTATGGTTTGACTTATATCTTTTGTAAGTTGTTAAAACCATTTTTAGTTTATATGACGTGTTTAGTGACAACCTCGGGAGTCACAATCGAAATATTTATCAACACACTTAGTCACATTAGTCTGAGACTTATTAAAGCGATTGTTTACTTTGAATACGACTAAAATAGTACAGGTAACCGAGATACTTGAAGGAGCTTTGTATATATATGACATTTTTAATTGGAGCGTTTTTTAATGTTTATTTTTAGTATTCTAAATCAATATCAGAAATATAGATTGTTAAACATGAAGGAAAGTATATTTTATATTGTATATCATTAACATTCGGTTTTATTACAATAAACGAGAGATTAATAATATCTTATACCATTGTAACAGAAATTATTTTTTGATGTTGGCCACATTCTTTCATTCTCAGTAATCTTTATTCGTAAAATGTACACATTTTTATTAATAATATTAATAAATAGACCTTTAAGTTTTCCAAAATTGTTGTATCATATATTTTACTGTATAATGATTTATTTTTCTTAGCATCATTCATGCAAACTACATTCTATAGAAACGGAATAAATACAATATTTATATCATTTAGATTTATTTTATTAACAATCCCTTTAATTTTCACGTACCTTAATAAAACACAATTTTTTATTTCTTAGGTTTTTATTAGACACAAAAATGAACCTGTCTGTACAAAGAATGTTATTTTTAGAACTGTAGTCACAGTATTAAGAGCATGGGCGTACCCAGGTTCTGGGCCAGGGGGAGGCAAATCCGATTTTCCTAAGAGCATAAAGCGCTCGTAGTCCCGCTAATTTAGTGTTCTGTAAACGATCACTGCGTTCAGCAACTGTCGCTATGGCTTTTTACGGATTGGTGACCGCTTTGATTTACATTTACTAGCGTTTCCGTGCTTCGGAAGGTACGTTAAGCTATTGGTGCCGGTTGCCAGTAACATCGGATGGCAGTCGTTAGCCAAGTTAAATCAACAGCAGGTACCTATTCACAACCGGCGTCCGTCTATTTCAACACTGTAACGGGCTCACCACCTGTTATATAAATGCTTACTGTGAAATGTGGGCATATAATATGCCTCCGCCACCGCATTGGGGAGAAAGGCGTGTCTGTAGAGTCAAAAACTACCTGTTTTAATTTATTCAGTTTAAGGGTTTAAATCTACTATAAAAATAAATAAAATTGAAAATGTTAGTGTCTGTAAGTTTGTAATTCTAAAGTAACAACTTAATGAAAGTAGGTATATACGATACACCAAAAAAATATATTTTTTCTGTCTGTTTGTTCCGGACTTTCGCCGACAGGTGGATGTTATAAGGAGTAACTTAGGCTACATTTTATCCCCCTATTCTATTATTAGTATAAATTAAAATATGTAATTGTTTTGTTGTATATTTTTTTAATAATTAGCTATTTTATATGTGAGGTGAACAGGCTTCCCGCTGTCGTTTCAGAAACAGGCTCAAGACGACGCCTTGACGTAAGAAATTCACGCACGCCTCATGATTCAACAAGCGGGATCACATCTAAATCAACCTCTAAGCAAGCAAGATAACACTAAAACATCAGGCAAGGCCACGGCGGTAGCGCACAAAATCTGGGACATCCTTCCGAGGAGTTACCCGGGGCGCCCGGCGTTAAACGTCGTACACACATCACACACAACATCCTTCGGGATTATATCCTTATAACTAGCAGTTAAGATATCTATGGGATTTACACACGTAAAAAAAGCTATTTTTAAAGAAAGTGGACGATTTGAACCCAATCCAGGGGGGGGGGGGGGGCAGCTGCTCCCTGGGTACGCCCATGATTAAGAGTGTTATTCATAGAACTGTACAGCCATAGTATTCCTAACGTTATCACGGAGTAAAAGAATATATACATGAAAGTAAGATGCTTTATCTGCAATATGTTCAATTCCTTTGGGGAAAAATTTAATACGTAACAAATTAGTCAATATTTGTCTTATCAAAAGAAAACGAATATACAATAAATTTAAATGTATTATATCATCTAAAAATAATTTCACATTTCAGATACAATTATCATTCAAAATTAGTAAAGTAAATGACATAATTTTGTCACAAAAACTAATATTGTAGAGTTATTCTATAGTTATATTTTATATAATTAGAAAAGCAAGAGCGTTCTGTATTTCTGTAGCTTGTAATAATTTTATGCCCCTTGGAAAGCCTGTGAGGTTTGAAACGACGCAATAGTCTTTGATAGTATTTTAGTTCAATCTAACTTAAATTCATGTAATGCTAATGGATGCGAAGCATACATCGCCTACACGTGAAATGATCCACAGAAATTTGCGTTTTTGTGAAACCAGGTAAACATTTCAAGGTCAAAAATAACCTCATCACAATGGAAGAGGCTCCGGTGTAAGACTCACATATGAATTAAGTTTCCATATGACAGTCGGTCTTGACTCTTAGGATATTAGATTGCACTTACAATCGATCTAAAAGTGCGTCATTTGTACAGATCAAATGAAGATATAAGGCTAGGTCAAAAAAACTCAAAGAAAATGTGTCTATACAAACTTATGGATTTATTAACCAGTATATGATAGTCAAACAAGGTATGTACTCTTTCCTTATCTAACCCTAGGATTAAACACGTATTACAAAAAGGCTCAATTTCTTGACTGGAAAGTTATACATCATAATTTCCAAAAAATAAAGTATTTTTTGTAATATTATGTTTAGTCCTTTGGGTTAGCTGTCGGCGGAGGAACACTCCTCCATCGATGATTACGCTTAGAGCATCCGACGTGGAAAGCAATGACGCACCCGAAGTCTCTGGTAGAGCTAAAGGTAGGCCCAGGGCAAGACGAAATTCCATGTCGACTCAGATCCTGGCTGTGGGAAAAACTGGTCATTTTGAGCGTCCAGCGAAATGGTTTAAGTAGGCCGGTACTTGCGCTGCTTAACAAGGTGTGCAAGCTTTTTTGAATAAAGCGCCTTGTCGACCACGAAAAAATTGGATCAAATTTGACGGACATGGAAGTAGCTAGTTTCCCGAGGCGTCTCTCAATATTGTCAATACTATAGCATGTGGGAGGCACTTGTTAACCACGACGCACCGGGGCTCTTTACCTCCGCCGGATTGTCAGGACTTACCTTTTCAGAGACGATAGATATATTTTCAAGGAGGATAGGGCTCGGTCGGAGAGAAAATATTATGCGGTGTCCCACAGGGCTGTGTGTTAGGCCCACTTCTTAATCAATCCTAAATAAAAGATAATCTTTAAATTGTTTTTTCTATGGGCCTTGTAGGCGGCCACCTGCAGATTTCAGTCTTATCGAGGGTGTGCTTACGCAAAACAATATGTGTTTTTATTTTACTGTTACCTCTGGTAAAGTGAAGGGACGAGGAGCACAAAAAAGGGCTAGATATACATAAGGACGACACTACACAAACCACTATTTAATTTGGTTTTGTGTGATTTAATCAGCCTAGTAGCGGGAAGCGTCTGCTATACTTCAAATATCATCTTATAAACTATTTAAGTAGGTGAAGGCAGATTTTACTTGCCCAGTTTGAGTAATACAACTTTGTCGACTCACATACTCTTAACAGCTTTACCCTGTTGCTAGTATCATAAACATATTTTCAGTGAAAAGTTGTTCATTACAATGCTCCTAATTGATAATTTCCACCCGTCCGAGTCGATTTTTGTAAAATACAGAACAAATTAAGCATAACATTTTTGGAAGCTCGTTTGTTAAAATAAGAACTGCAATCTGTGGAGTCTCTGAGACCAGACTTCAATAATAGTTTTCGCCTTTGAATGAAACCACTCTACATGTTATTGTATTCGTATCTGACAGTTGACAACAAATTTCAGCCAAATCAAAATTAATGGAGAAATATTGGAAAAAAAGTCTACTAGAATTTTTTTTTTCAGGAAATTATGCAAAATCTGGGTTGGAAATGATGCAAGATCTGGGTCGTAAATAATTATAATACGTTTCAATTGCAATTAGATGAAAAAGATATTAAACCTGTCATGACATGTAATTAAGGCTAGCCTACAGCGATTAAGCATTAATTTTGTCGTCCTCTATCTTATCTAGTATGTATAATTGATAACTAACTGAGCCCTGTGGTTTAGTCCCTGACAGCCCTTTATTCCTGTCGTTAATTAATTTTACAATAATGTATGATGATAAAGTTGACCAATTTGTTGAAATTTATGATTACTGCTCCGCTCTCATGGGTAGTAGCGTGATAATTATTACACAAAAAATATTTTTCAATTCGAAACAGTAGCTCTTGAGGTTAGCGCCTTCAACCAAACTTCAGCTTTAGTATAGATAACATAATACACATTAAAATGTTTATTTAATTTTATTACAAGCGTTTCACAAAACTCTTTCAAGTAACATTATCCATCATACCCTGATCGAATCCTTCATCAGTTTAGAAGAAACATAATCAATCACATGTCGCGAACTAAAAGTAGAAAAGCTAATGCTTTAAATTTTATTATCTAACACGTATTCTAATGTTTAATATACACATAATATTATATTTTATCGCCTGATTTATTAACTCTTATAGCAGCAAAGAAAATATTAAACATCATCTACTTAAAAATAATATAATTTTTAGGATAAAATAAATATGTTTTAATTTAGAAACAAACGAAGTAAATGGCGATATATTGCATCTGCTAAAAGGGTTAAAACGAAAAACAAAACTAGTATTATTTTTACTTCGAGAACTACGAATATAAAAAGATATGAGAAGTAAAGGTTTTTTTAATTTTACTCTTGTGTATCACATTATAATAGGTATATTTAAATTAAGACTTTCAGTTAGTAAAAGGATAAATATTAGACTGACAAGACAATAAATCTGTCTAGGCGTTGAAAATTTGAAAAAATCAGTCCCAAGAGGTCAAAATTTGTGAGAACATTGCTTTCTGATCTACTATTAAAACGATGTATTGTTAAATTGTATTCACATCAAATAGACAATACTTAATTCTCCTAATATTAGATTATCTGGTATAGTTATACAATAAAACTCGACACTCATTATATATAATGAAATAGAAACAGATGTAAACAAATGGTTTACAATAGCTTTATATCTAATGACAATGAAATGGGAATGCATGGAAGTCTAATTAGCATAGACAACTGTCATCCACTAAAAGTCTGTTCAAGAAGGTGGGGCCCCAAAAAGTCTGTTGCGTTCGCGATGAAATTTGAAATGGTTTGATTAATTTGATTTATACACTGAGTGCCCCATTAACCATATACTTACCTACTAACCCGGCAATAGTAAATAAGGTTGCATGTGGACAAAATATTATTGTGGTCAATATATTTGTTTACCACCAACGGTAATTTATGCCATGTAAACCAAAGACGTACCTAATTGCCAATTGCTAATATTTTAGCCGAGTCGAGTTTACGAAGATTTTTGAAAGAGATTGTATTTTTTTTGTAAGAGAATGTAAGATAGTCACAGTCAACCAAGGGCGGCGAAATCTGGCCGAAATGTCAAATAACTAGTAAAAAGAAGTACCTAACAATTGTTATACAGTTTAAAAAATGGTAAAATAGTCCTACACGGCAATACGCTCATTATTACCTATTACTTGGTAATACAGCCCCTCAACTTCAACGATCACATTGCATCACTGCATAGTTTATATAAATTTCTATTTCAACACTACAGTAGCAATACCAATGCCGTTTATCGTGAGTTTTTAGTTTAAGTAAACATTCCATGCACTTCAATTTCATTGCCTAAAATATGAATAATGGAACATACCATAATTGCCTAAAATGTAGTCACGATATAACAAAGTGTAGTCAATACGGCAGTGAAAAATACACAAATACACATATTAGCTCATAATTATAAGTTGTCCGGTGTTATTAGCATAGACAAGACCCTGGCCAGGTTGAGGGGCCCAACGCAGACAGTTCAAGCTAGTGAATCCTTGTTCCCAATTTTGTTCTAGTTCTTTTATGGGCGAGAGCCCTGTGCGACTGGAACTTTCTGGAAATGGAAAGCAAAGAATGTTCAATTACTAATTTGTAGCTACAACATATTAAGAATTAAGACAGATCGGTGTCTTGTCTATATCAATGTTCACTTTTAAAATGTTTTATAAAATTTAATATTGTTTTTCTCGTAAACTGTAACTATGAAGAGAGTTATAAAGTTTCTAGGTGACTCAGAGTACATATATATATATATATATATATATATATATATATGATATATACTACAGCAATGTCTGATTTGCCAATTCCATTTATAATTTTCTTATACTTGGCGACAAAAATAATGCTTATATTTTCTATATAATATTGATGTAGTATTTTAAAGGCTAAGTTATACTAAATAAAACAACCAGGATCATAATATGGTAAACACATAAGAAATAATGGTACATATTTATTGTGAAATGTGCACAGATAAAACCAGCAACATTTTGGGCATGATTCCTTTTAGCCGTCAACTGTAGATTATTAGAGAACTGCAGATGTAGAGGTAAAATACAAAGCAAACAAAATATGTTTTTTTGTTTATATATGCCATATAAGCAAAAAAACAAATATGTTTTGTTTATATATGAAAATAACATTGGCAACCTAGACACCATAAAACATTATTATTGTTACAGCATTGTCGGCCAATCACCTATTGGTTGTTTGCTCATATCATGTTTGTGATGTGGTACTTAAGTTGGGCAAGGAATGGTGAAAATATTACTCCTCCAGCTTAATCCTAGACATTGTTTTACAAACATATGAAGATGATAATGATCACATTTGAAAATTAAATTGAGAATAAAACCTGCAGTTTCATTTTATTTTTATTTATTTTTTTAACTACCTGGCTACAACAAAATCTATATCATGGGTTTCTACATAGTCTTAGCTATGTAATAGCAGTATTTTTAAGGCGCTACAAAATTGTCCACATCGAGGCCAAACCCCATAGAGAGTGGTCACTGTCCTTTACGTCTACACTTTCAAGTCATATGATCGAGAATTGGGGCCCAGGAATGTAAAGCGACACGTCTGCATAATTGTGCAAAATTACTTAAAATCGCCAGGTAACCTTTAAAAGAAGGTGTTTTTAGTTCTTATTCTCGCTTCTAAAAAGTGACTATATCGCCGGTCACCTAAGCTAAAAGTAGTTAATCTCCAGTGTCTCTAAAAGCAGACATGTAAAGCGGTTATTATTTACATTTGTAGGATGAATTCTTACCTAGAGGGTCAAGTCTATACAGTAGAGCGAACACGTTGTTTCTGCCGATCGGCGTGGTAGTGAAGCGCCGTGAACCAAGACCTACGGCGAGATGGCGTGCAGTAGGCGACAATGCTACAGATACAGCACTTTGTTCTAGTACCGCCGTATGTAAACATTGGCCAAGTCGCGACCATTCCAACGAGTATACACCTGTAGATAAAATATAACCAATTTTCTCATATCTAGTTAGTAAAGCTCATGCCCTCGTACAAGGCTAACCACGTCAAACAACCATTTAAATTATTGAGTAAAAACTTCTTGCGGCGCACACAGTTTTTACGTAGGTAGTAAGTTAAGCTGATCCCTCACACTCTGAGGTGAAAGGCGGGTGAACTCGGGAACGCCGAGTGTACCCGAGCGAGAAAGATACAGTCCGCTGCTCTTCGCTGTTGTGTCGCTGTGTTTAGTATAATTCAATTCATACGTAATAATTGATTGCGATTGCCAATGAAGTTTTCATTTCTGCCATGCGGTAAGCACACACTTTTTATTTATTTATTTCAAAATGGTGATACTTTTGTAGTACTATTACATTTACTATGGTTTTAGAATAAATAAATATTGATGATTATTTTTACATAGCGCCATCTAGTCTAAAGTAAGCAATATAATTGAGTGGTATGGGATCTAGACAACTGATCATACTGAGAAAGTAGTTTATTGGGACAGAAAGTTGTAAATGCTATATTATTAAGGTACATATTTCCATCTTACACCGGCTTAGGCAGTCTCTAAACCTGTCCTATTACTAAATACAAGTAAAATTATAAAATTACTACGGATTGCAAAATACTATAATACAATTGTAAATTATAGGGTTATAAATAGTAAGAAAACCATTACAGTTTAAATACTTACCAAGCCAATGGTTTGTATTTCTTAATCTAGGCACAGGTAGTAATGCCACTAGCAGTCTGCCGTCTCTAGATATGTCAATACTTGCATCATTGTGAATCCTGCACCGCTGTACTACCACATTTTTTGTACCTGGCAATGAAATATCTAGATTAATTTTTATTAAACTTTGCGTATTTTACATCATTTAAAAAAAATGCAAGTTTTCATTTCCAATCTATCCTGTAGCTTTGGAATGTGTTAATCTGCTTCTGAGGCTAACTGTACATATTATTTTTCCACTCAAACATTTTAATGAGACTATTAAGCTAACACATATAATTGCCATTCTCTACACAATTCCGTGTTCCAGAAGGCAAGATAAGCCGTTGGTCCCGATTGCCAGTAACTTAGCAGTCGTTAAGCCATGTTGAAGGCCTTATTGGCTTGAAAAATTTCAACAGCAGGACGCCCCAATCTGCGCCTGTCCATTTTCACGGCAATAGGCTCTTTACCTGTTACGTGGGACAAAAATGCATACGATGAAATTTGGGCGTAGAGTATACCTCTGTGTCGGTGTGACAATATGAATGTATGTATGTATGTGTGTCTGTCTACATGGTAAGGCAATGTGCGGTGGTGTTCTAGCTAGTTGTTACTCACTATCAGCAATATCAGGTGTGTTGCCAGTGGTGAAATCCCAGGCCTGTACGCGATGTGCGGGGGCCGGCAGTGCCTCGGAGATGATTCCGGCGTCCAGCAGCCCCGCCATGCCGGTCATCCTCCGGGGCCCTTGCGGCCCGGGCCCGCCGCCAATACTGGGCCCGCCGCCAATGCTGGACCCACCGCCAATACTAGGCCCACCACCGACTTCTCCGCTACCACCCTCGTCGTCCACTACCATAGCGTTCTGTATACAATTAACAATTTATACTTTAGAAAGGTGCGTAAGCCGCAAATGGTAAGGCAATATCGCACCAAATTTTCCGGGCACCAAGCGACCTCATTAATTTACAAATTTGAATCGAGTACATAATTCATAGGCAGGATATTGCTGTTCCAGTCGATTCTTGTACGTGCTTTTTCATATAATACTTGAAGCATAGGCGCTCGTGAAACGTTATATACCATTATGACGATCGCGTCAAATGTGTGCGTAAGTATTTTTGACAATAAGATAGCTATCTAGTCTATGTGGAACAGAATATTTAGCGTTACGTCTCTTTAAGTTGATTATAGATCACGAGTGCAAATAAATTTAAATGATTTAGTATGTGTACTAGCTGTACAACATAACAGCATGTGATTGAATTTGGATTTATTAGTGTTTTCTTACCTGAGCTAGAATTATAGGCTGAAGATACTCGTGTATTCTGGGCAGCCTTTGCGGCTGCGGAGCCTGAGCTTCGGAACCGGATCCGGATGGCGCCTGGTCATTCTGCATTTGCATAAGTGGCATAGCCACGTTATTTTGTACAGTGTGAAATTGTCCCGGTTCATCCCTCTCAGATTCCTGACGGGGTGTAAGGATATGAGGGCGGAACATTGCCAAAGGATGAGGATTAGTGTCTGGGGTGCTTGGACCGGGCGCACGATTCTCTTCGGGGTCATCAGTGTTGTTCGCCTGAAGAGTAAACATTTCACGAACTGAAGAAGGAGTATACAGACGTATAGTCTGAAGGCGTCTAAATCTATTTCGAGCGGCGTTTCTTAGTCGGACTGCTTGCATGTGAGCTATTCGGATGAAATTAACTCTGTGTTGGAACTCGTTCATTACTTCGCTTCCAGGTGATTCCTGAAAATCAGGGATATCGGATGGAGCATTGGAGGGTCCGGCCACCGGTTCATTACTTTGTGTCTCTACTCTTGAACATCTGTGTCGTGGCACGGTAGCCTTAGCGGGCAAGCATCGAAGTGCTGGAATTCTGTAATTGGCTACTGGAGGTAAAACTCTTCTCCTGAGAACAGGATTTGCTTTTGGATTTGTCCTGTGCAAAGCCTTTTGACGTCTACTTTCTATATATAAGTCTCTTCTGTTCCTAGCTGTGGCAGAATTGTTTCTATTAGCCGCTGCAATTTGTACCGCTAACCGATTGCTCCATCTTTGAGATGCAATACTAGAGGGAGTAGATAATGTACTAGGTAAAGGCTCTTCTCGTTGTTGTGTATTATTTTCATTGGCTGTGACTGGTTCCGACTTAGATGTAGAAGGTTGTTCTTCACGGGGTTTATCATCTTGAACAGTTTTTTGTTGAGGTTTTGAACTTGATTCCGTCGCTGATGGTGCAATTGTGGAGCCGATTTGATCGTCAGGACCATCAACATTCACATCGACGTTATGGTCAACATTTTGTATACGTACAACGTCTACTGAATCTACTTGTTGTGGTGCAGGTGCTTGATTGCTAGCAGCTCTAGCAGAATTTCTGTTTGACATTACTATTAGGCAAGTCAAAGCCAGAGCCCTTTTCAAGGTTCGTAGCATACTGATAATCAGTTGACTAAGGCCTCGCTCTTCGAGACACATCATCATCATGTTAAACATTACCGATAACACCTGCATGGCTCTCATGCGTATTTCATGTCTAGTTGCACTGAATTCAAATGCACGACTTATATCTCTGCGAGATCGGTTCGCATGTCGCGAAGCTAAACGGCTAGCTATGGGATTTCGCGATCGTCTCCGCAGTTCATCCTCTGGGCGCCAACGGTAATTTGATTGCAGCCTTCTTCTAAACGATGGAGATGATCGAATACCAGTGGAAGATCTTCCTTGGGCAGACCTTCCTGCCTGAGCTGCTCTGTTATCACGTAAGTTGTCATTAGTAGTATTGGGATCAGTATTTCTTGCGGAATCACCGTTTAAATTATTAGAATTAGAAGGTGCAGTGCGTCCTGAGCCAGACGGTCTATCACTATCGTCATTTCTAGGATTAGTTCTGATGTTTCTGGTACTACGAGTCATACCATCCGTCATTTCATTCAACATCATACATCTATCTAACAAAGGTCTATTATAGTAACCAGGAAAATCATGTCTTACAGTTTCTCTGTGTAATGTAAGTATACGTCGGCGTAAATTTTCCCACATTCCACGTAATTCTCTCATGGTCGTCGGGTTTCCTCGAAGCCAAAGATTCGTCAATTGTACAGTGTGTTTCTGTAATGCAGCTACGCCACTTCTTACTTTTCTGTAGGCTTCATCAGGAGGAATTGCTGCACCGCTTCTGGACCAGAAATCGTCCCTGCTAGTAGAAGGCCTTTCGGTGTTTGAGTTTGCTGTGTTCGGCATTGGTTGCCCCGGGGTGCTACTTCTATCTGTGGGCGCTGTACCTTCGTTATCCCCAATCGTATCATTTTGCGTTCGAACACGAAATCTATCATTTGATAGCGATACATTTATTCCACCTGTTTCTCTAGATGGTTCGAGGTTCCGCACACCTTCATTTAATTCAAATACCATTCTATCGGTAGGAGGCATGGGTCTTTCAGAAGAACTAGGAGCAGTGGCGCGGTCTGTGGTTCTAGATTCTTCTTCTTGAAAAGTGGCATTTCGTGTTCTGAATATATTGACTTCAGGGGACGGGTCACTGTCCGAATCAGAACTGGAAGAGAGTAAAGCACGACGCCAAGAAAAAGGGGTAAGGCGTGCTCGAGGTCTTCCTCCTCGCATTCTACTGTTGTCCTCAGTTTCTTCGGAGCGGGCACGTGATCCCGAACCCCGCCGCGGCATGCTGCGTTCCACAGAGGCCAATGTCGATAGAGACATGTTTGTAATTAGGTTTAACAATCTAGTCCCGGAGTCTCGAAGAATGTCCCGAATCAGATCGAGACTTTCGTTAATAGCCTGAGCATCAACTGGTGCTGAATCGGGCGTCATTTGTGTAGAAGAATTTGTCATTGTTGGTCTCTGTGTAAATGTACCAGATGTCGATGGCATATTATCAGAAGATGTGTTGGAGCGAAATGAACGCTGCGGTAAAACAGGTAGGTTATTGTTAGCTGACGACAATAAGGGATCATTATCGTGTTGAAGTGGTGAAAAACTTCTTCGACGTAATGCAAAAGCTCGCCCCAGGGATGAACCTCTTGATGATGTAAATATGCTAGTGCGTGAGGTATTTGGTGTAATTACAGACGGTGATGTATATTCTGAAAAGGGGACTCTAGTAGGTCTGGTTGGTCCAGTGTTATAGGAGGAAAACGGATTTGGCAATAGCCTCGTACGCTCGCTTTGATCAACTGTTCTGAAGGTTCGCTCAGAACCTGACAGTGGTTGGAAAGCAGAGGAACGCGATCCAAATACAGCGCGTTCTTGAAGAGACCAATTTTGATTCCTGAAATTAATGAAACATCCATTTATGAAGGTAGTAGGACATTATTTTAAAAACTCGCCATGTCCTAAGATTTAATTTTTTCATATATACACACCTTGATGAGTTACCATCGATAGATAAAACATCTAAGTTCAATAAACGACTACTGCTACTTTCACTATCACCATTATCGACCGGATCTTGACGACTTGATGCGGATGATGTACTAGGTGTTGGGTTACCTGAAAATTATATAATGCTTTGATCAGCAATTTTAACATAGATTAAAATTGAGTTCATTTTATGTGTTTTTTGCAAAAAGAAAGAAATGTTTTATTTTAGCATGTCTACTGTAAATTGTTTAATATTATATTAATCTTTTAATCAGGTATTCACAGAAATATTTTGCATTTACTTTCATCTTGTGTAGTAGGAGTTAACGTCCGATCCATTCTCGTTGAACCAGAAGTGCTTGATGTTGCAGCACTATCAGTTTCCATGGGATCTGTACCGCGGTCAATCTATAATTTACATAACCTCTAGTTAGTTTACCTACATTAAAGAAAAAGTAATCTCTGAAGTTATTTGGTGATATTAAATTATTAATATTGGTTAAGTGCGTGTAAGGGGCTTCACCAAAATCTCCAGGTCCGAAGCGACTTCTTTCTAACGGGGTTTAGAGCTCCCGACAATGACGAAAACCAACATCCAAATAATAGCTGATCCTAGCAGCACAAATAAACGTGAACTCCAGACTCCAAATATAGAGTTAACCAACTATCTTCACGCTATATCCCTGACGGGGTAGTCAGAGAGGACAGATCGCCAGGCTTCGCGATCCATGCATACTTCTTGCGCGTCTTGCAGATTCATCAATCGCTTCACACATGCACGTCTGGGTATCCTATATATATTAAATAACATCACTTGTACTGTTCCACAACATTTACTTTGTAAACCTGACCGGTTTCGCCTCACGGCATTCTCAAAGGTACAAAATATCCTATATATGCTCACGTGGTCTTCAAAAATACGGAGTTTAGAAGCACTACGCCGAAAAAGACGATCAAAATATTTAATCAGCAAAATCAACCACTCAAAACATACAACGTAATTTTGATGTATTTTATTGTATTTTTTTTTTAATTTTGTGGGACACTTTTCACACAGCGCCATCTAGCCCAAAGTAAGCTATTATTAGCTTGTGTTATGGGATCTAGATAACTGATAAATATACTTACATATTTCTAAATACATACATATTATAGATAAATAACACCCAGACACAGAATAAACCATCGTGCTCATCACACAAAGTTTTATCTTGGGTGGGAATCGAACGTAGCAGTCGGATGCACTCCCACCGCGCCACAGAGGCAGTCATTTGTGTCAATAAACAGTGCGCGTATTTGGACACGGAAAAAGCAACAGCACCAAGTAGTTTGGTTTATTGTTGTTATCACGCTCTTATGACGGTGAGAACGAAACAATTATAAGAAGTAAAACAGCCACATAAATTCCGAAAGTAAAATTTATAATGGAAGTAAAAATTTAAAAAAATAAGATATTATTTATGTTTTTTTCGAATGTTTATGTCTATATATACACAGGACAGTGTCTTGCCGTACCGTAACAATTCCAACCCATTCATCATGTACCTACTGTTTTTTCGACAAAACAACAACGATAACACTCATTCGTCGGTTAAAACATTGATAATGACTTAAAAACATGTCTACGCTAAGTTTCCTTGAGTTGGTTAATTGCAATCTCACAATAAACAAAACTTATGAGCTGCTTGAGGTGAAAGATGATGTATCTTGTTTTGAAAAGTTAATTTAGCTTATCAGAGCTTTATTTTCTTAAATAAGGTAAGTAGATAACATTACCGTGTTTGGTGGTGGCGGAGTATTCGTAAGTCGATGTCGCACCATGAATAACCTCTGATAGTTCCTCACTAAACTGTCATATCTTTGCACCAAGTTCTGATAAGAGTTTACAATCATATCTTGGGCCAAGCCAGTGTTAGGGCTTTCAGGGGAACGATTCACGCCTGGACTATCATCAGAATCATCTCTCCGTGTATTGCTAGGGTTACTTTGAGGTCCTATTGTAGGAGTTTGCTGCAATAGTGAGCTACTCGAAGGCCCGCGTTCCCACAGCGATATTCCGGTAATGAGTTTGTGGCCGAGCGCATCAAAAGCCACATATCTGAAATAGATAAGCTAAGAGAATGCATGACATTTATGAGCAGTTAAAATATTATTGGATATTAAAACTGTTAAAATTACAACTGTTGCGCAAACTATCTTTGCGATTGCAATGGGGAAGAAATCTACCAAATATAATTTCGTTATAATTTATTGAAGAATGGGTCGTTTGTGGCTTTTAAATGTGGCTCTTTTCTCTTTTTTTTAATTCAATATTTAATTCGTGGACTTGCCAGGTAGAATACATGTTGTAGTTTTATTCCACTACAAAAAAGAAACTTAGAGCAAACACAAAACGCAAGATGAAGCAGTCTATAGGTTTTGCTATGAAACCTAACGTTTTCTGTGTACTCGTAACAAACACACAGCGCCCTCTACATAAAAGTTTTGCGTTTTCTTCCCCATTGAATAAAGTGTTGAATTATATTATAAAGTATGCTCGAAGTAGCATAGTAAAAATGCTCAGAGGTAAATTTGCTTTATCTATTTGGCTATAAGATAGGAAAGTGTTGAAGACAGATATTAAACTGCATAGGGTTGAGCTCAAGACGCATCGCGGTAGAAGTAGATGCCTTCACATTATAAGAACAGCCGCGCGACTGTCGCAAGGCATCGTTTAGGTCAGTGTGGCGCCCTATATTTGAAGAATGGATTTCGATGTGCAAACATAGTTGCTTCTGCTTTTGAACCAGCTTCTTCCACATAAGGCGGAAGTGGATTGTATCATTTCCTATAACTTTAAAATTCTCAATAGGTGTAAGTTTGGTAAGCTTACCAAAAAGCACAGGCATTTTCATAAGAAAAAACTATACCCGAAAAGCAAAGTCAATAACGTTTTTACATTATTTTAGAATGACATAAGATTTTGTCTATGAATTAAGATTCTATTTTTAATATAGTATTCAACGTCGCTACCTGAGTGCAACAAAATAGGACGCATTTCAATGACAATACTAAATCGTTGGGCATCAAACTAACTCATTGTTTAGGTAGGAGTCTATAATTACATGTACCAGCCGCGGGCGTTCATAGTACTTGTTTTAAAATATGAAAATGTGACTGGGCGACAGTCGCACATCTGTCGCGCAACTAAATATGAAAGCGGTCTAAGACACTTTCATAGAATTTTATTACTCTTGTTTACAAAGTTCAAATGTGGTGTCCTAAGTCCTACCAAAGCACCTATTAATATTATTTAAACACACCTATTACTTCAAAATATAAAAAGAAACATCCTTAATCACCCACTGTCTATTTATTTATTTTCTTAAACGTACGTATTGCACGTAAAAGCTGGGTTTACATACCTAACTTTTTCATTGATATTATTTGTGGAAACTTTGGTAAATGGCGCAGGCTGGCTCCAGTCCCAAAAGTAAAGTTCATTATGTGTTGCTATTACTAAAATTTGCTCGCGAGGGTGAAATGTTATGGAAGCAATCACAGTTTCATTGCGAACATGCCAAACTTCACTGCCACCCTAGAAAAACAAACGAAATATTAACAAGAAATCTCCTCACAGATCACCGTACCTACCTATTTGACAAATATAGCTTTCAATAGAATCTCTATGCCAACATCTTGCAAAGATCAAAAAGGTCAACCATTAATGTAAGCGCAATGACATCATATATGAAGATAAGAGTTTGTATTATAGGTCAATAAATAATATTAAAGTAAATGCTGTATTGAGATATTAAAAATAGAACAGCTAAGTATAAAAACAACAAATTTCGGAGAAATTTAATATTAAGTCTCCAGCAGCAAAGGCATAATCACTGGCAGCCATAGGTGCTTGATGGTTGACCTACTGGAATCCCGTCAAGATTTTCAGGGCTAGGTTAACCTCCTTTACAAGTGGTGTACTTGCTCCCCTAAGGATGAGGCTCTAGAGCAAATTACCTAACGATGTTAGGAGACCAGAACTGTCGCTCTTAACTATGATGAACATAAAAAGCTAAATCTTAAAAGTAAGGATTGGGAGTAACTGGGACAATACTAAGGTGAAAGGTGCATTCCAGTTTTCATGCTTGACATAGGTAGCATGATTTTTGGCATGCTTGATAACAATATCATTGGGGTGATTGCAAAACTATATCTGGAAGTTACTTACACTGGCAATGTCCCACACTCTAACCTGGCCCCCCAGACATCCAGAGCCAATCAGTAGAGGGTGAGAAGGGTGGAACGCAATACACCATGGTGTACGTGGATGCCCCTTCAATATACGCACATGCTTGCCACTAGCAAGCTCAGTTACATACACATAATGGTTCCCATGAGTTGAAGCTACTTTAGTCCTAGAATATTAATTGAAAACCATTATATTGATTATTATAATGCAGATCGAACTTATTTATGATTTCACATTATTTTACCAAATATACTACTTCCTGTTTATTTGCATTAGATGTCTGGTAGTGCTAACATCGCTACCAGATAGCTACATCACTGTTATTGGAAACTAGCTGACACACGCGGCTTCGTCATACACATGACAGGTGACATATTTCGAACCCCAGTCGCATCCATTTAATCCCGTCGTTTATTATTTTTACAATAATTTATGAAAAGACCAATTTGTTGACATTTATGACTACTGCTTCGCTGTCCAGGGTAGTAGCGTGAAGATATATAGCCTTCCTCGATAGATGTGGTATTAAAAAAAAAGAATATTTCAATTCGACCCAGTAGTTCCTGAGATTAGTACATTCAACCAAATAAACAAACAAACAAACCAAATTTTCAGAGTTATATATTAGTATAGAAGAATAGATACTGTATAATTTATACTGAGGAGGACTGCCTATGCCTTCAACGGGACATTGATCGAGTTGCTGCTTGTAGTACTAATAACAAGCTGAAATTCAATGAATGTTCAATAGTAACATTTAGCCGGGCGAGGGAAACACTCCGTTACAAATATGAAATGGACGTGAAATCAGTTGACAAGAAAACTTGGTGGTGGAACGACGCAGTCCAGAGGGAGACTAGGGAGAAGAAAGCCCTCTTTAAAAAGTCGCAAGCGACCGGATCTCCCGAAGACCGCGACGCCAAGCGCGCCACAAATAGAGCCGTAGCCAGAGCCAGACGAGACCACTTACAACCTCTGTATGATAAGCTGGGAATCGTCTAAGGGGCAGAAGCTCATCTATAAGCTGGCGCGCTCCAGGGTCAAAGCGGCACAGGATATATCCAAGTGTCGCTGTGTAAAAGACCATGAGGGCAACCTGTTAAGCGAAAACCTTTCGGTAAAGGAGAGATAGCGCTCGTATTTTCACGAGCTGCTTAATAAACAGCACAAAGAGATGCAGCCTCTGGAACTCCCTCCGAATCAGGGACTAGTGCCACCGATAACGCCTGGAGAAGCCCTGACTGCACTACGCCGCATGAGGAATCGGAAAGCTGTCGGACCCGATGGAGTCCCCATCGAAGCCTGGAAGGCAATGGGTCCTCGCGGTGTGGGCATCTTAGTAAACCTTTTTAACCGCATACTTCCTAGCGGGCAGATCCCAAACCAATGGAGACTGAGTATTATTACTCCAGTCTTCAAAGGTAAGGGGTCAGTGCAGGAGTGCGGGAGTTACCGTCGTATAAAGGTGATGTCCCACACCATGAAGATCTTCGAGAGTATTATAGACTCTCGGATCCGGCAGGAGTGTACTATCTCGGAGTGTCAATATGGGTTTCGCCCTGGTCATGGGACCACGGACCCTGTTTTTGCCCTGAGGGTTGTCGCAGAGAAATACAGGTCGAAGAACACGCCTCTGCCCTGTATGTTTCTAGACACGCAGAAGGCCTTCGACTGTGTTCCTCGTGCGATGATCTGGTGGCCACTGCGGTCCAAAGGGGTTCCAGAGGTCTATATTGACACTATCCGGGACATGTACTGTGACTCCGATTCCATGGTTCGGACTGCTGTTGGCGACACGAAACCCTTCCCCATCACCGTCGGGGTACACCAGGGTTCGGTCCTTAGTCCGCTTCTGTTCAGTGTAATATTAGACGAATTGTCGGACAGCATCAGGAACTCGCATGAGCAGTCTCCATGGGTGCTCATTTATGCTGACCATATTGCGCTGGCAGACGCGGATAGAGGCAGATTGGTGCGACGTGTAAAGGCGTAATAGGAGACGCTTGAGAACGGCGGTCTGAAACTAAATGTAGCGAAGACCGAGTACTTGGCACTAAATTCGACAGATCCCACATCCGGCCGCATAGGCGGTGATTTGGACACGGACAGGTTAAATACCTGGGATCTGTTTTTCACACGTCCAGTGACATCGATTGTGATGTCAAATCGCATTGCTGCCGCGTGGGCCAAATGGCGGGAGATGACCGGTGTCATTTGTGACCCTAAAATGCCGATCCGGTTGAAGGGACAGGTCTACAAAACCATCATTAGACCTGTCCTTTTACATGGCAGTGAGACGTGGCCAATATTGGAGCGACACAAGCAGGAGCTGCGTGTCACGGAAATTAAGATGATTCGGTGAAAGTGTGGAGTCACGCGGATGGACCGCTTGAGGAACTCTCGCATTCGCGGCAGCCGGGCTACGTAGGAAACAAATGTCTGGCCATGTCGGCCCCGCCGGGTCCCGGTAAGAGGGGAAGACCCAAGAAGTGCTGGCTTGACGTCGTAAGGGATGACATGGGCGCCAATGGTCTCACTACAGGGGATGCCGACTACCGTGCGAAGTGGAGGAGAAAATGTAGTAAAGCGGACCCCGGGCGTCGCAAGGCGCAACTGGGACAGACGCTCGGATGTTGATAAGCAGTTGACATTCCGTAAACACATTATTACAGTTTGCAAAATGGTTTACAAGCGGCTAGGATTTGTGCTTCACAGAGCGACGGGTTTCACGAATGTAAAGTGTGTTTCGAAGCTACATAACCAATCCTGTTGTGTTATAAGCTTTATATGTGGCACGTCAAAATGGCGGCGCCCGCCTGATGGTAAGCAAAGGCGACGACCTGTGATTGGGGCCGCTATCTCAACCCATATATATATTATTTCAAAAAAATTTGAGAGAAAAGAATATTTCTTACCCATCTGGACTAAAAACCATTAAAAATGTCGATCTTGGATATCCAGGCAGGTCGCAGCTCTGAAATAAAGAGTTAACAATATTATTAGTATAATATATATTATTAGTATAATAGAAATAATAATTCTCAGGAAATAGTTACATACTCTTATATCAAGAGTTTTCTGCACAAGTATGTCTTCAGCAGCATTTTCAAGTACAGTTTTGTTATTAGGATAGTATGGTGGGTTGATGCCACGCTCCCTCCACTGCCAGCTCCGGGCGATGTTGCCCACAGGTGGCATATCATCAATTGGTTCATTCTTGCAACCGAGCCATTCATTGTCAATTACTGGGTCCATTGCCCTAGATTAAATCTGTGGATAATAAGTTCATAATAAGTAACTCAAAATATAAACTTTGATTTTTTATTGTATGCCTCTGCCTACCCCTTCGGGGATAAAGGCATGACATTATGTATGTATGATTTTTTTTGTACATATACCATCTATATAGATAAGTGGTATAAGGACAAAAAAAAAATTATTTTATTTTCACGTTGTATCATGGTAGTCAGTGAGAGCAGATCACCAGGTTTCGCAATTCATGCATAATTCTTTTGCTTCCTGCAGATTCATTAATTGTTTCATACATGCATGAGTGAGTATCCAAGTACTTTTACAAAATATTTTAAATTACTATTAATATCCTTTCTTGCAAGTATGCAATAAAAAAGTAAGCACCGGACACCCTTTTAATTGTTTGATATTTGGCTTCTCTTGGTACAAATCCATCACTCATATATTTATCTAATTTTTTCTATTAATATTTCTTCACAATAAATGACAATAACTGCTTTATTGCAAGGAAATCTCTTATGCAGTATAAGAGTTATGTATTATTATACTATTACTACAAGAAATACAAAACAAAAGCTCAATGAACATCTGTTAACACTTAATACGAAATAACCACAAGAAAATTTATTCTGCACAAATAATTACAAGTAATGTGCTGACATATTATGAAAATTAAGCTTTGGATTGAAAATTTTGCTGAACTTGAAGTTCGAACTGCCTGGTAAGCTCAAAATCTCAAGTGGAAATTACGTACATCATATTATATACTGAAACGTGTTTATTTAAACATTAGCCTCTATAATTCGTTTTATGAATTTTTTCAACTATTTCACTACCTAAATGTATTTTTAAAACGCTTCTAAATGGCAGTTTTCGACATATTGAACTCTTGTTTTCGATAACTGTATGCAGAACTATAAACAAATTAGCTACCCTTTATTTTTGATTTACTGCTTTATTGCCCTGGCCATCTACTTTTATGTTCAATAAAAATGGTTATTTATATTTAAATACAACTCGAGAAATGTATACTAATATTTAATATCACCCTTGGGTGAAAAAGGCATGAATATTTATGTAATCTTAGATTTGCTTTGCTCCTTGACTTAGTCATCATTAAGTACAACTACAAAAAGCTGTTTACCTCTACAGCTAATCTTAAGGAATTTGACAGCATACTGTAAGAATTTATTAAGTGCCAGAATAAAGAAGTGTACTCCTGAATTTAAGAATTATTGTTCTTCCCACATTTACAACAGGATATATGGAACTTACTGAAATACAATCATTTGTTTTATCAGCATTTTGATGATATTTTATAGCTCTTGCAGTAAGCCAATAAATTACAGAACTGGCTACAAAGAAATGAAACTAAAAAATAAAATAAATAAATATCCATCACGCCTTATCCCCGAAGGGGTGGCAGAGGCATATAATATGCCCACTTTTCAACGTGTGGATTTACCTGTCCCACGTAATAGGTGGTGAGCCCATTGCCGCGTTGAAATAGACAGACGCAGGTTGTGGCTACCTACCTGCTGTTGAAATTTTTCATGCCACCCATAAGGCATTCAACCAGGCTTAACGACTGCCATTTTACTGGCAACCGGGACCAACGGCTTAACGTGCCTTCTGAAGCACGGAAACGCTCGCAAATGTAAATGCCACAAAGTGGTCACCCATCCGAGGACCAGCCATAGTGAAAGTTGCGTAACTCAGTGATCGTTTCTAGAACACTGAGACCACGGGCGCCACGAGCACTTCAAAATGAAATGATTTTAGAAATTAAACTCTTTTAAATATAGTGGCCTTCATTAGTTCATCTATATTCTCTTAGAATTTACAGTTACATTAGTTACAATGTTAACAAACAGGGACTTCAGTAATGCATAACCTCAAATAAATCTTACATTGTCAACAAATGGTAAAGATCATTCTGTATGTCTATTATCTCTGTATGTATTCATAAATTATTATTAATAGTAGAATAGTTACAATGTATTAATAAATTTTCTGATTTAATCCCTAATTGCAACAGTGCTGAAATATCACAATTTCTCACACCTAGATAAAATATCATATTTTATTCAGGTTAAAGAACATAATAGTTATTCTGTTTATGATAATAGGTCGAACAAGAAAGGCCACATTAGTTTAAAATCATATATTATCATCACTTATTTATTCCGAATGGTAAATTGTTGTTGACCCATGTTACTTACTAGCTATGAATTCTCAATAAATAAATATATGTTCTCAATATTTGAGATTGTCTTTTACTTCACCTTAGTGTATTCCCCCTTGTTTCCAAACCCTAGCTGGTTTTGAAGCATGAGGTTCACTTTTATTTGGCTGCTAGAAGCAATTATTATTTAGCTTTTAAATTTCAGTATTATTGGGTGCAACTGCTATCTAACTTCCCAACACAAACCAGCATTGTTAGAAAACTTAACTATCTTTACGCTGTATCCATGACAGGGTAGTCAGAGAGAACAGATCGACAGGCTTCGCCATCCATGCATACTTATTTTGCTTCCTGTAGATTCATTAATCGCTTCATACAAGCATGTCTAGGCATCTGATTACTTTTAATTTATTTCGTTTATTTCTCTATTAATTAGCAGGTGTTAGTGGAAGCGCAAGAGATTTTGGTGATCCCCCTACATCCCCATATTTGTGTCCATAATAAATCTATAATTAACTAAACTAGTTGTTCTATGTTACTATACACTGGATAGAGACATTTTATCTTGATAGGGATAGGAATAAATTGTATTTTAACATGAAATTCGATAATAAAGATATGTAGGGTAGGCTAGCCTTGTAACTGTATGCTGTAGTGATTGGAAAGTTAAAGTTTGTGTAGGCAATCTGAATGAGATGATTTTTTTTAAACAGTCTTTGTGATGAAGTACCTAACGTATTGAATGTATATTTTACTTAGCACTTAAGCCAATTCATAATGATCATTAAAGGACTTATATAATATGTATCAGAGCAGTACATAAACAAGATTTATCATTTCATAGCAACCTAGGATGATTATGAGATGTCGCTTGTCATGTACTTAGTACAATATATTTCACGTTTATATATAGTACCTACCACACGGGAGCACCGAATTAAACCTTGAAAATTGACATGTTATTTCATCACACTAATTCTCACTCCATACGCCATAAATATTGTTCATAACCCCAAAACACATACAAAAATATTATACATTTCCAAATATAATGCAAGAAATGTATACAATCCGCTTTTTCTACGTATAGAACAATTACGATAACTACTTGATTACCTTAAACATTGTGTCAATAGGAGATAAAATATTTTATAATGGCTCAAAATACGATAGTTTGTGCCACTTTGAAGTCACAATATAAGTAAAATCTACGTTTTACATCTCAAAAATCCATAACAGAAACAATTCCAAATAGCACCAGCTGCGAACTGTCAAATCCGAGATGGTGATACAGATAAAAAAAATTAACAACCAGTTGCAAATGAAAAAAAGAACCAAGTTAGCGTCGATTTCGAATTCGAATCTATGTGAATGATTTTGCGTTCTTTAATCGAGTGATTTATGATAAATTTTATGACTTGAGGATCGGTTGCAACTTGGTGTACAGGTATGCCGGATTGTCGCAGACTAAATAATAAGAAAATCCCAAAACAGTTATTATTATCTTGAGCAATGATACATTATAGCCTTTTAAATTATTAAAATTCAGGAAAAAAATTAGGGCTTTATCGTTGAGATTGTTGTAGCTTGAGATAGAAGTCTGTAGAAGCTGCCATAAGCATTTATTGCAGCAACTATCGTTTGCTCACACACATAAGACAGTGAGGTTTGCCTTAAAAGACATTCAGTGTAAAACGGTTCCGCTGATCACAACATTACCTAAATGCACTCCAGCATGTAAAAAAGTCATTTAAACATTTGACAATCCTACTGGAATATGCAAGAGGCAAGAAGATCTAAAAAGCAGTTCGAATCAAAATTATGTGTCTGACTCGCCCGGCCACTGTGATTTAAATAACGAGACTTTTACGGAAAGCTGACGGGTGTGCCAATAGGCGTGTCCACACAGAGCGAGTAGCATTTACTGCGCGAGGAATCTATCCCCAAATAAGCGCGGCAGCCTTGGATCATTGCGAATTGCCGCGTACGGCAAGCTCGAGCCATTATGTTCGTTCGTTTAGTTGAGAATTAAGACATCATGGTACTACACGTACGTGTTGTGGTGGCAGCTGTTGCTTTTATCCTTATAAATAGTATTAAAACAAAAACTTAAACGAAGACGATATTAGACCCAGACATTGTACAAAAACAGATTATTACATAATGTAAATGATTAAGAATAGATAAATGATGAAGTGGAGAAAAAATTTGCACCCATTAATACAGGGGAGTTGGATCTGGATCTATTGTGTTCAAACTTGCAAAGCTGACTTCGAAGAGATTATACAAACTGGCATCGAGCGATAACCGTGAGAGAAAAGATACTTTACGCTACGCTTCTTAGCGTTAGGAGATTCTTATATTATACTAGTTTGCAGTATCTCTTTCGGATTTAAAATATCTATTTACGAGATTGGTCCTGAAGTTATGCGATGCCAGCATCGAATATTTAAAGGATATAATATTTGAAGGCTCCGCACGCGTGGTGATATTTTCCCGTTCCAGATTCCCACAGGAACTTGTTCCCGTAATAAAAAAGAAGCCAATGTGTTATTCTGATGTATAAGCTATATTATTGTAAAGTTTTATTAAATCTATTCTATTATTAAGTGGTTTGTACGTGAAAGAGTAATAAACATCCACACAAAATTTCACATTAATGATATTATTAAGATGTGACTGATACTCAAAATCAAAAATCTTTATTCATGTAGGTCACAAAGTAACACTTATGAACGTCAAGATTACTGCTTCTACATTTACATTTACTGCCAGATTCGCAAAGCAATAGGTAGAGCCAGAGGAAGAACCTGGCAATAAAACTCATGGCCACTCTTTTCTAACCGCCATTTGATACAGTTTGATTAACATGATATTTGACCAATTATACAGTAATGAAATTATTTAAGTAATTAATTAAAAAAAAGAACAAAATAAATGTTGTGTTCATTAAAATTACACTTACATAGTTCCTTTGAATTAATGCGAGAACAGTCGACTAAACTTAGTTTGCCTTAAATTTAAATAATATTATTTGTAACAATTGCTATAACAGCTATGAGCTGACTAGTCCCAACAGACGGCACCCGTTCACGGGTATGACGCATATATCAGCCATCGCCTTACTCAACCGTATTGCAGGGAACAAGGCGACCCGATACATACGCCACTACTGCCAGGACACTTAGGCGAGCATGTCATACCCAAAAACTACACAGGAACTATCATGTCAATTTCAAAATTATAAATAGGTCTACATAGTGCTCACACAATAACAAAGTCAAATTACATATAATTATGTATATTAGTTATTACCGGGACTATACGTAGCCATACCTTTAGTTGCCTGGCGTTTCAAATTATTTATACTGGAGAATGTAAAAATAAAATGTAAAAAAAAATACAACATATATATGCAGATTCAAGTCTGCAGATTCAACTAAATATACTAACCTAATTATAATTTAATATATAATACTTGTAGTTCGTTTGTGTGTTTTTTTAAAAATAACACAAAGTTTAATACATTTTTATTTAGTACCTAACTTAATAAGAGAAATAACTTTTCTGCAGGCGTTACCGTTATTTTAAAAATTAAGATGTGACTGATACTAAATATACTAACCTAATTATAATTTAATATTTAATACTTTTAGTTCGTATGTGTGTTTTTTAATAATAATAATATAAAATTTATAATAATAAATATCCATCACGCCTTATCTAAAGTTTAATACATTTTTATTTAGTACCTAACTTAATAAGAGAAATAACTTTTCTGCAGGCGTTACCGTTATTTTGGAATTTACTCGTACCGTCAAGTTCTTTTCTATGTGCAAGAGTATGTAGATAAAAGTTTCTATACTGGTACTTGTGTATTCGAAAAAAATTGCGGGATAATCTCTGTACAAAGTATGAATCTCACCATACACTCCTCTTTTTCTATATACTGAATGTATTCCGTGCCTGTAATCAATTATATCTTGGGCAAGAAATGAATTCGTTTTGAGAAAATAGCGGACCACTTTTGATAACACCATTCTAAATACGTCCCGCGCGGTCGTCGTCGCCGTTGCAACTAGCGGGCCGTGGCAGGGTACCCTCCGGTCGCTTTGTAGATCGCGTCGTCAGTCGCGTCGCTGAAGTTCGTGGCCAGGCCGGAAGGGTTTGTTGTGCTATATATCCTAGGCAAAGGTGTAACTGCCATTATGCCAAAGATGACGTCATTTAAAGGTTAAATGAAGGCTGTTCACATTTTTGTCTGAACTACTAATAATCATTAATTATTTTCCATGTCTAAGTCACAAGTAAAGTAGTGGCACTTAAACCTATTTCTTTTTGTTTTTTTTTTATTTCTCGAAATGATTATTAATTCGTAACACATTTTAAAAAAGTGAACATTGGCCATTTTATTGGATTCAAGGTTCAAGTAGCGGAATGAATTGCTGGTCAAAGAAGAAGGTACGGGTACGAGTGTTGTGTGATCTTTCTAAGACATCGTCGTAGGTAATAGACAGATAGTGTGGACTTTGGACTGTCATTTAAAAGGTCTTTCAAAAATATGTTATCAGGGGCAATGAGTTGGTGGATGAGCTAGCCAGAGGGGCTGTCTCTTCACCGTCTACTGACCTTAGACATCATAACTGCCAGGGATATGATTTATTAAATCTTCCAAGTAAAATGCTTCTGGCATCATGGCAAGCTCAGTGGTCTGAAACGGGCAAAATTAAAGGGAAAAATTATTACTCAATAAATTCGAACGTTACACTAAAACCATGGCTTTCTCGTTTTAAAAAAAATACCTAAGTCTGTAATATCTGTCATCTGCCGTCTTCGCTTGGGCCATTGCTGCTCTCCTGTGTTTTTACATAAAATCCGAGTAAGAGACTCATCACTGTGTGAATGTGGCTTTGATGAAGGATCTTTAGAGCATATCTTCTTCTCTTGTCCTCAGAACAATTCTGACTTATATAGCGAACTTGTTAGGCTAAAAATTTCTCTTCCAGTTAATGTTAAGTCTCTTTTAGCCCATCCTTCCCGACAATTACTTTCTACCCTGATGGCGTTCATCCGTCACAATGATATTAGGCTTTGAATAGTCTCCTTCGGAACTTGCAAATACTATGTACCATACCATAGTATCTAAATTATTCATTGGTACCTACGTACCTTTATGTATATATTTCAGTGAAATTTTAATTTAATAACACAATCAAGATACACAATTAGTCAATACAAAATTTTTAATGTTGCTTATCAATAGTATACACATGGAAAACTCCATTGCACGTTAGACAGTGGCGGAATTGCCGGTACCCGCTCCGGCATGGGGTGTGGCATAGGGGCCACAAGAAAAAGAAAAAAAAATAAAAAAATATGTTGACTTTGTCAAAACTGATTTTAGACTAAGGTCTTTCATTATCTTAAATTATTTGTGAAATAATTAAACCATCTACTGACAATTATTGCCGTAAACATGATCTACAGTTTTCAGCTGTGATCATGGACGTAAACGTTCGGAAATCCACGTTTCGTTAAATTATTCATCACATTTACATAAACAGTAATAAGATTATATTCGGTTACGTGAGGCAAGGTAGAAAATTACTCTTTCGTTCCCACATCATATTCGTATAAATCTGTATCTCTACATATGCATATTATGTAGGAAAACGATGAGATAACGAGGTTTTTCGCAAATTTTATTCTCTGCAATTTTAGGCGCGGAATAGATTACTTTTCGTTCAACCTGGGTTGGGTTAACGTCTGCGGGTAATATTGATTTAGATATAAGTATAATTGGAACTCTTCAAGAGCTTATATAGTTAAGAACTTGTCTATAGGTACTAATAATGTAAAGATGAAGAATTTGTTTGGTTGAACGAGCTAATCTCAGAGACTATTGGCCCGAATTTAATTAAATATTTTTGTGTTGGATAGATAAATAGATAGAAAGTAGCTTATTTTTAACTGTAATCGAATAGTCAAATAATAATTGCGTTTCTTTCCTTTACAATATTTTTAGTATCTACCCTAATGTCAGTCTCAGAAACTTCGGTTGTTCATTATGCTAACAATAAACACTACATTGAGGCCCAATACTCGTACAACCCTCAATGTAGTTTCGCGGACACTAGCAGTTTTAAATATGGTAAAGTTGTTATTCTTTACACCGGACCCGATTCTGCTGTACAAGATACAGATTCACCCCTGTTTTGAATACAGCTTAAAATACCTGTGAAAGGACTCCTTGAAGTAGGTATTTACACTCGACGTCTTTTTTTTCGTTTTTTGAAGTGAAAACTTCTTTAGCGGCGTTGAGCACTTTTTCTGTAATGGGTATAAAATCTTAAACTCGCGTCAGGACACGTGACTTGATCGAAAAAGCGTAAGATTTATCATCATCATTAACGTCCATCCCGGTCAATTTTCGAAGTGAATATTCTTTTAGCGCGGTACGCATATTTTTAGATGAGATAAAATCTCTGGACTCGCGACCATAATCATCATCATCATCTAACGTTGATTCCGGTCATCTACAGGTCTTATTAAATAATGCTGTGTAATCAATTAGGACTCTTTCAGTGTAGATTTATTTTTCATCATCATCATCAATTTTTGAAGGAAAAACTTCTTTTAGCGCGGTACGCAATTTTTTAGATGAGATAAATCTCTGGACTCGCGACCATAATCATCATCATCATCTAACGTTGATTCCGGTCATCTACAGTTTTGCCGGCCCTTATTTATACAATAAGCTAAATGCCATTCTAAACATATATCAACTACCTAAAAATAGATGCAAGAAACTGGTCATGGAATACCTCAAAACCCTTAACTATGAGGCTACGGAACAGTTCTTATCTCCGCTCATATAGATAACGTCTCAGGTGAATCCACTCAGTCTACCTCGGTCGTTTATAGCCGCGCGACTTATTCTCAATATCTATTATTTTATTTATTTATTTACACGTAATAACTCCTCAAATTTGCACACACACGGCATACTAACAGACAAATGCAATCCCACATACACACACACACGCACACGCACACACGTACGCACGCACACACACAAGCTGCCACTTTTTATACACATACCTTGCAATGTATAAAATTATTGTAGGCGTAGAATAAGTATTAGTAGTATTGTAGTAATATATTAGGTAATTTAATCCAACCACGCGGAAACTGGTGACCTGTAATACAGGTTGTGCTTGCACAAACCTACATCAGGCTCCAGTCTCTTACTAAGTTGAAATAATGTCTACCAAAATTGTTATATTATTTTTTTTAACTGTATACTTATAAAGAGAGAAATAAAGTAAAGTATAAAGGGTGGATTCGTTATACATTTAAGTAATGTGTTTTGCATGCATTGTACTATGCTAATTTTGGATTTACAAGTGACCCCACAATTGGATGCCATAGGTCCAGATTGGTTTCAGTATGGTACTATAGATTAGCGGCTTGTTATCCACTGAGAGCTTTGAATTTCTGCTTAAGACATGTGTATTTAGCTTGTAGTTGTTTTCTCTTGGATTCCAGATGTTTTCTCCAGGTAAGCCTTCTGTCCAGGTGCATCCCCATTTCCCAGGTCGTATATTGGGTGTATGCTTGGGTCTTTTCTTTTTTAGTATCATCATAGTTTTTTTCCGGATAATTGTTTGGTTTTGTTGCGATTTGTCTTCTTGTATTATTTTTCCGCTTCGTGATTTCTAGATAGACTTGACAGCCTTTATAGTTAGCTAGATGATCTCCAAGACATAATGCACATTTTGCAGGGCTGTTGCGGTCTCGTTTCGGACAGTCTGAAGTTTTGTGGGCTTCTGCACATTTTACACATCGGAAAGGGCGCAAGCAATATTCTTGGTGTGTCCATATTGTTGACACTTTGTGCATTGGACAACAGTTTTCCGCTTTTTGGGGTCCTCGATTTTAACTACCGTGTTAGCAATGTAACGTATATTTTTAACATCTTTGTTGTTAGGTCCAGGTTCTAGATTCACAAAAAACGGTATAGGTAGGTGTTTTATTGGGGCCATATCTGGCATTTATTATTTCACCTTTAACTTTATTTCCAGTTTTCTCTATCTCTTCCACGATTTCAGAATGCGCGCTTGTGTGGTGCAAGTTTTTGATTCCAATTCTATAGCACCTTTCTTCCTTTCTTGTGAATGTGTGGCCAATCAAGCCGTGTTCTCTTACTAGTGTCATTAGTTTTCTGTAAGCTTCCGAGACCCCACAGCCTATTCTAAGTTGATTTTTATTAATTATTTTAATGCAGTAGTCAGGTGGTTTCTAGCAATTGCTTATTTATGTTTATATCTTCTACTCCATACAGGATTAGTGGTGGGGGTTTGCTTTTCTTTTTTAGTTTCTCATCACCTGTTGCATCAAAGCTATTGAAGGTATTGATTTAGATAGTTTGCTGTGGTGAGGTTGATAATTTTCTTTTTTTGTTATTGCTCTGTCTTATCTGAGGAGCTCTTTGCCATGCCGGGTGTTTGGGTAGTAGATTTTTTCTCATATCATTATCATTTTTTGATGATTCTGTGTTGTCTACAGCGATTATGTTGTTTTCAGGTCTGGCAGTTATTTCACTGCATGATTGCGCTCTTGGCCTAACAAATAGTCCAGAATTAAACACTTGCTGTGTATAAGTTTTTTATTGTTTAAATCATTATTTTCATTCATTTTGTTCCCACGAGTAAGCACGAAATAACAGGTCTCTTGTAGGGTGACGGCTATTACCACAAGAAGGCTCGTACAGCGACGTTTGCCAGCTCCATCGAGGTTGGCGCTAAAAGCTAATTATATATAATAAACTAAAAATAATAAACACCGTAGAATTCGGGATGTTTTTTTATGAGGTTTTCTTCCTTGGAGTCCGGGCGATGAAGCCAAGACCACCGTTCTCAGCACCGTTAGGCGTGAGTTTACGGTATGTAGAGGGCATTTACTTCCTCCAAGCTGAATGTGATTAGACAGACAGCATCGGGTTATGTAACCGCCGCCCAAGACTCGGCGTTGCTGTTCATTTGGCGCCACCCAGATAGCACGTGCAAGGTGGCAGAGAGAGGCTAATGATGGTCAAGCCTGCGGACGCGAACAGCTTTTGCCCCCCTGCGGACGCGAACAGCTGTTAATTTAGAATTAATTGTATACTTGCTGAGGTGGCAGACAAGCATAATAGTCCTGATAAAAAGTGATGACCAGAGCCTATGGACTTTTGCTGACCCTATATCCATGTTGAACAAGAACATGCTGTAGCTAGATGTTATATTAATCTTTCAAGCTGCCATAACTTCCATTTTACTGGCATCCAGGTGTATGTGTGCTTAATTTATCTTCTGAATCACAGAAACAAACAAAATATGCCATAAATAGTCATCTATCTAAAGGCCAACGGTAGTGTATGTAAGATGCTTAACGCGGTGATTGTTTTATAGAGCACTGGGTAAGGGTGCCGCAATTGAGCGAAGTAGGCGGCAGAATAGGCGGTCGGATCGCTCGCTCGGGGGTGCCGGCGCCCCCCACTAGAAAAAAATAAGGGTGCCGCAATAGGGGTCCTACGCTAAAATTATATTTTTGAGCCATTTCATATAGGGCTAGGACAAGATAGAAAAAAGGGGAAGCAGCTCAACACATTGATCATTTTTGACCAATTTAGGACTATTTTTAATAGACTCTCGTTAAATTTTAATCATCATCATCATTAACGTCGATCCCGGTCAATTTTTGAAGGAAAAGCTTCTTTTTAAAAGAAGTAATGCTGTGTAATCAATTAGGACTCTTTCAGTGTAGAATTATTTTTAATCATCATCATCTTTACGTCGATCCCGGTCAATTTTTGAAGGAAAAACTTCTTTTAGCGCGGTACGCATATTTTTAGATGAGATAAAATCTCTGGACTCGCGACCATAATCATCATCATCATCAAACGTTGATTCCTGTCATCTACAGGTCTTATTAAATAATACTGTGTAATCAATTAGGACTCTTTCAGTGTAGAATTATTTTTTATCATCATCATCTTTACGTCGATCCCGGTCAATTTTTGAAGGAAAAACTTCTTTTAGCGCGGTACGCATATTTTTAGATGAGATAAAATCTCTGGACTCGCGACCATTATCATCATCATCATCTAACGTTGATTCCGGTCATCTACAGGTCTTATTAAATAATGCTGTGTAATCAATTAGGAGTCTTTCAGTGTAGATTTATTTTTCATCATCATCATCATTAACGTCGATCCCGGTCAATTTTTGAAGGAAAAGCTTCTTTTTAAAAGAAGTTTTTCCTTCAAAAATTGACCGGGATCGACGTAAAGATGATGATGATAAAAAATAATTCTACACTGAAAGAGTCCTAATTGATTACACAGCATAACTTCTTTTAAAAAGAAGCTTTTCCTTCAAAAATTGACCGGGATCGACGTTAATGATGATGATGATGAAAAATAAATCTACACTGAAAGACTCCTAATTGATTACACAGCATTATTTAATAAGACCTGTAGATGACTGGAATTAACGTTAGATGATGATGATGATAATGGTCGCGAGTCCAGAGATTTTATCTCATCTAAAAATAAGCGTACCGCGCTAAAAGAATATTCACTTCAAAAATTGACCGGGATGGACGTTAATGATGATGATGAAAAAAAAATTCTACTCTGAAAGAGTCTTAATTGATTACACAATATTATTTAATAAGACCTGTAGATGACCGGGTTCAACATTAGATGATGATGATGATTATAGTCGCAAATTCAGAGATTTTATCTCCTCTAAAAATATGTGTACCACGCTAAGAGGCGTTTTCACTTAAAAACTCCATCCGTCTTACGCTTTTTCGATCAGGTCACGTGTCCTGACGCGAGTTTAAGATTTTATACCCATTACAGAAAAAGTGCTCAATGCCGCTAAAGAAGATTTCACTTCAAAAATAATTCTACACTGAAAGAGTCCTAATTGATTACACAGCATTATTTAATAAGACCTGTAGATGACCGGAATCAACGTTTCATGATGATGATGATTATGGTCGCGAGTCCAGAGATTTTATCTCATCTAAAAATATGCGTACCGCGCTAAAAGAAGTTTTTCCTTCAAAAATTGACCGGGATCGACGTAAAGATGATGATGATAAAAAATAATTCTACACTGAAAGAGTCCTAATTGATTACACTTAATATGGGTTTGTGTTCACTTTCTGATATTTGTTTCGACGTAGGTACGGGCAGTCGGTGCATGTACGCTGGTTGTATTGACACACAAACTGCCAGGTGCTTCTCAAATTTTATTTTTCTGTGTACCATCCACAATTGTAGAATTCATCAACGAACTGTTAGAAACAGACTCTATTGAATCACAGCTATTATATTTTCCAGACTCTGGACTCACACATGCACCACTTTGAACGGACGCAGTGTTAGGGTGAACGCCCTGTCTATGGCGAGCGGTGCGATGATAGAAGGTAGCCGTGGGTATCATATCAAACAATTCCTCAGAATACAGACCGTTGTTGTCGTTCTTCTGAGGTAACAAGAAATTTTGAGCCTCAGCTGGCGCAGAGTAGAACCATTACTACCTTGACTGCATGTAACCGACTCTACGCAGGTAACTGTTCTGAAGAGCCCTTCAACTAATCCCACGCTCTCCTTTTCGATGCTAAACAACACGTATGGGCCAAAGTTGACACTCTACTATTGTGGATAGAATCTACTTTCAAGAAAGAGATTGAATCGTTCAATCCCTTTGCTACCCTTCCATAGTAATTCTGTTTAATTCGTGGTAATGGTACTGGGTTTACGAACTGTAATAGTTACAAGTTGTAATAGCGACAGGAATACACAAGGTGTAAAGTGGGCGTATAATATACCTCTGCCATCCCTTCGGGAATAAGGGGTGATTGATAATTCGTGATGAGGTATATCTAGGGGCCATTTCTGTAAGTCATCATAGCTTTTCGTCAGGCGAGTGGCATCAGTTTGACGAGTTAAATATAAAAAAAGAGCATTGAGAAGTTGCCTGTTTAAGAAATGCCTATTAACATTTGGTATCACATTAGAATTATCTAAAGCTAAAAATATACGAAACTTAAGTGGGGTGAAAAATATTGTATGAAGGTAAGTAAGAAGTACTTTTGAACGATAACAAAGTAGGGGAGGACGATCCCACCACACACCCTCGATTCGTCAATCCTAACGCACAAGTCTAAGTCTAAGACTTGTTGACTAAGTGCCACCTTATAAAGCGGAGTATTGCAAAAAAATTTGACAACCTGGATGGTAATGTTTTCTTTTACCTAACCTACATTCCTTTCCTTGAGGAGTTCGGTTCGTCATTCCTCCGTTACAAATAGTAGAGATTGTCCTCGACCGTTGTGCGCTAGGATTGACGAATCGCGGGTGTGTGGTGGGATCCTCCTCCCCTCCTTTATTATCGTTCTACGATTCCGCCATGTAACGCCCGATTCAATTAGTTAAGTAGCCCAACTTCTTTACCGTCCAATTAGGCCAGTATCTGACGCTACTATTTTTAGAGTTACTCGATATAGATTTTGCTTTGCTCCCACTTCCCGAGTTCTACGGAATCAATTATTCATTCTCTTCAGAAATAGCTATTCCAAGTAACGACAAACTCAACGAAAAAGATTTATGTCACTGAATACAACATCCGTATTTGGGGTGACAAGGAAAATAATTTTATCCAATATCTTCATAACACATTTCTATTAGAGACAGGGTTCATTTCCGTGCCTGTCGCGGCCAATTGCAGCCGTTTCAATGCATGCAACTAAGTGCGCGGCTATTATGCGACAGCCTACTAGTCGAAGTGTAGAAGATATAATAAATATAATTATGTGTAGTCATAATATAAAAATATATGGCATTACCATCCCTTCACACTGTATTCATACTGTCTATTGTAGCTTCTAGGCCGCGAGCGGTCGTCGTTTGCAATGAGAGCCCTACAAGCATAAGTGATGTAAATGAAAAATAAAAAAGTAGTGTGTAAGTACATAAGGACATGAGGTATTATAGTATAAATTAATTTTCTTCTTTAAGTATCTGCGTTTGTATAGATGGCCTGCTAATATACATAACTTGCTAGGATTGAATTGCAAAGGCGAAATTATATCTGATGATATAATTACTACTAAGTTTCAGCAAGCGAATACTTTGTGTTTTAAACTATCTATAAAAAGCTTTCATATACGGGTTCTTTTGTCATGGGCGCTATTGTCATTTCAACGGCCATCAAATTTGAAATTACTTAAATGTAATTCCTTTAGAATTAAAAAGTAACAAGCTCTAGTATTGCAAGACCAGTTAAGCGCCTGAACAGCGATATAACAGTCACGAGCAAGTGTTTATCTATAACGCGACGAGACTGTTGTAGTGTCAGAAAACTGGGAGCTGACAATTAGCGGACGTGAACGTCCTCAGACGCCTCTCAGACGATTTTCACAGTGCTGAAACTAAACGCGACAGATGTTTTTGGGAAGTTATTATTTTTGGTTTTATTCAAATTAAGAAAGGCGATGGTTCTGGATAAAAGTTCTGCACCAAGATAAATTGACAAGCTCTGGATAAAAGTTCTGCACTAAGATAAATTGTCAAACACTGATCCTTCCCGACTCATGTAATCCTCTGAAGACCGCCGTATATTGCCTATAGTTGCTTAGTTTAGAATTTAAGTAGATATAAGAGCTTATTTGGGAGAATTGCGTATTCATCTCCACAGCGGTCGCCAATCTTTTAGATTGCAGCTCACTGGAACCCACCGAAAATAATTGACTGTAATGGACTGGCCATAGAAAGAGACAGCGTGATAAGGGAATGTTGTGGTATGATATGTAGTGTCCAAGATAGAAAATGGGATGCTTAGACAGACGAATCAGATTTATGTGCCAGGATTGAATAGTCAATGAAATTGAAGACCTTTTGGGAAAAGGCTAGGTCAAAAGTGCCCTTAACAGACGCGAAGAAGAGAAGAAGAAGTGAAGTTGTATGCCAGGATCGTGGAAAGTGTAAAGTCTCTGCTTACCCCGATGGAAGGCAGACGTGATGATATTTATGTATGTATTATTTAAAACAACAATTGTACGGTATGTCCCGACAATAATAGGCTAGTAAATATTGACGGATACGGGACCTAATTATAGTAAGCAATCGGTTACTAGAACAAACACAACTATATCTAAAGCCTCCATTAATAACTTATGATATCATTGGTTCACAATAGAAATGTAATGTTAATATTTAAACGAGAAATCCTTGTTATATATATACTAGTTGATGCCCACAGCTTCGCACGCATGGTATAGTTTTCCTGCAACCGTTACCCACAGGGTAAAGTAAGCTATCCTTGAAAGATTGACATAATGTTACCGTGAAGTTGTAGACCTATTAACAATATAAGGGTCTTCGCTTGAATGCAAGTAAAACTAAGGTTGAACCTTAGTTAAGTTAATAGGTCTACAACTTCACGGTAAGTTGTGCGGCGTAACTTTGGCCGACCGAATACGTAACGAAGTGATACGCATTATGGCAGGTTTGAATGAAAGTGTCAGCGTTAAGCTGAAAAAGGGCGTGCACCGTTGGTTTGGACACGCCGTCCAACGAATGAGTGAGGAACGATTGACGAAGAATATGTATTGTGCGAAAGTAGAGGGTAGAAGGAGTCATGGTAGGCCGAGACTTAGATACGTATGAAGACCACGTGAGCAGATTGCTCAAAAACGGAAAAGTCAAAAGTACTCGGATGCCCAGACGTGCGTGTATGAAGCGATTGATGAATCTTGAAGAAGCGAAGAAGCCTGGCGATCTGTCCTCTCTGACTACCCCGTCAGGGATACAGCGTGAAGATAGTTTATTTTTATTTTTATTAATATTATAGTTGTACAATGTTTTGTTGTAATCTCTTAGGGTCAAGGCAGCGTTCCCTCCCAAAACAACGCAGCACGCTCTTTTCCTGCCTAATGCTGACACTTTAATTTAAGCCTGCCATATTGCGAACCACTTCTACGCCGCACAACACACCTTCATATGTTTCCCTATATTAAGCATTTTATTATATTTCTTCTGTTCCATCATTTATTTTGCTTTCATTTATCATATTTATTTTAAGTTAAAGTTACCTTAAGATACATTTCGTCTTTACGATCTCGTAACGGATAATAAGAATCATTTATCACGAAGATAAGTCACTAAGTTTCCTCGTTGGTGTTGTTTTATTCGATAAAATAGAAGTTCAATTGTTTGTGTAACTATGCTGAAATAAAATATTTTGTTCTTTGTCTTAACGATAGACTAATATTCTATTAGGTGCATTCTTTCTACGACATTCTTACTCTACTACAAACTGCACTCTACTAAAAAGATGACACAATGACTCCTATAGCATTCTTAAATTATGAGATTTTATAAAAATATGCTAGTTTTATAAGTCCATTTGTGTCCAAGTTTCTGACCACTTCAAATATGATCCTAACACAGTTCTAACAACATAATTTAAGAAGTGTTTATAGTTGTCTAGAAAATCAGCTTGCTATTCACATGGAAGAATATTCTCCACTTCCAGCGCTCTAGGGATCCAGCGCTCAAGAGAACCAGCGCTTCAGAGATCAGCGCTTAGTGATCCAGTCGTCCAAAGTCTAGTGCTCTAGGACTCCGACGTATGAAGGTCCGGCGTTCGAAATAATCAATATCTTCTCTCAATACACCAGGACTTCTTTTTATTATTTTTTTATTATTTTTGGCTAACTCGATGTAATACTGCTACTGTCACATCTAATTTATTTATTTTATTCCTAGAGCAATAAATTACCTGGCAAATAGTCTTTTTATATTTTTGTGCAGGAATATTTGACTATAAATGAATACCCACATTGCCAGCCTATATTCTTCGAGTTAGAGTACTCGTATGACGTATCATACGAGTACTCTAACTCGAAGAATATAAGAATGATAACATTAAACATCAATATTGAATTAACATTTATATATTTAATATCCTTTTTTATTAGTTTTATCTGTGATTCAGCGCCACTTGTGGAGTCCGACGGAAAAAGAATGCAATGTGATGCAAATATAGACACTATTTTTGGAAACAAAGTAATCATATCTCTGAGTGCAGTGATGATGATGATCCAATACTCTCGTTGTAATTTTAATATATATCAGATATTTTTTCAAAATTTACGATAGATAAAGTCTAATAATAACTGAACTGGGAAACGACTGATAATTTTTTGAATACTTTACAGTTGGGTACATATTATTACTTTTTCAAAATAACTGATTCGTTCAAATATGTTTGAAGTCCGTATCGGTTCATTAATATTAAATCGATATTTTTAATCATGTCCTCTCACTATGAAGCTAAAACTGACATTTGTCAAGATTCTATGCGGGAAAATTGACAAGTATAAATAGTGTATTTATCTTGTTTTATGTGCGGGGATAGGGTTTCTTGGACATAAAAGTTGTGTTAACGTGCTATAGTAAAAGATAATGGTATATACGTAGTGAAATGCTATTTTCTATTTTGCCGCGTAAAATCCGCTGAAAACCTCAGTATAACAACCACCAATAAACTGAGGTAAGACTGACCTTGACTTAAGACTGGACTTGTCTAAGATGTAAAGGACAGGGACATTTTAGATAATAAGAAAGAAGATTCAAGGAATATGAATTAAGAATTGGCTTAAAGGTCTTAGTAACCACGCTATAAAAAAATTACACAAAAAAGACATTGGTCAAATGTGGCCTAATATAATGACTCAAATAAAGGTACATATAATATTTTAGACTGTTGTAGAGTAGTACATTATTAATTGGAGCATGAGATTTCCTGTAAATTTGATATTCGTTTCCCTGCTGCGGTAGCCCTTTGCGTTCGCGTCGCGTAAGCTGATTCCTTTCATTTCAAAATTCCACGGCTTGTTGCCGTCACTAATAAAACGAATAGGATCAAAAACGAAGCATGAAATGACTATAACATCCATCCCAAAATAATATCCGTTAGTCATAAATAGCATACCACCTACTATTGTGCTCTATCTTAATCTTAAGTGTATTCTCAGTTGTTTCCAAACCCTGCCTAAAATTGGACCATATGACATAACTTTTGTTTGACTGCTAGGTGCAGATATCTTTTGACATTAGATTTTCGGAATTGTTAGGAGAGACTGCCATCTGACCACTGATCTCCATAAGAGCGCTCGTTGCCTTGTCAACCACCTACTACTGTATAGTGTTGCCCAAATTCAGTCTTGGTCTTGTTCTTGCATTTTTGCAAGACCAAGACCAAGAACAAGACCTCGTATTTTTAGCAAGACCAAGACCAAAACTGACCATGCAAGACTTGAGCAAGAACAAGACTAATCCGGCAAGACTCTTGCGTCTTGCAGCTAGGACTTAGCGCTATTTCACAGAGTAGTTAGGTATAACAGTTCAGTGCTTAGGAATTCTATGAGACGCAAAAAACTGTATCAAAGAATATGAAAAACTGGACCTATGCGCATTACGACCCGACGAAGGAAACATCTAATATCTTTGGATCATCTAAAGAAGTGGACAGGTAAGAATAAATTTACTTATCTCACAATTACATAACACATATTAAGTATGTTTAAAAGTTACTATGCATTATATAGACAACGAATGGGAGTATCGATCTGTAGTTCTTGATTTTATACCATCACGCGGTCGACATACTGGGGAAGATATTGCAACGATTTTCCACGAATGTTTATTGGAATATGACATAATTGATAAAATACAAGGTATCACGGTCGACAACGCAACTGCAAACACCAAATTTATGTATGAACTGGGCAAACAGCTGCCTTCACACTTTGATTCAGACAATCAACATTTCCGGTGCTTTGCTCACATTTTAAACCTTGGTGTACAAGATGTATTAAAGACCTTAGCATTACACTGTGAGACTGACACTAACGCGCAAGATCAGCAGTATGAAGACTATGCAGACGAAACTGAGGAAGATGAAGAAGATGAAGAATATGCACCAAATATTGCGGACTCGCGTAAATCTGTAACAAAATTACGCAGTATTTCCAGTAAAATAAAAAGAAAAACGCTCGTGGCCCCGCGGTCTCAGTGTTCTGTAAATGATCACTGAGTTACGCAACTTTCACTATGGCTGGTCCTCGGATGGGTGTCCTTTGTGGCATTTACATTTGCGAGCGTTTCCGTGCTTCGGAAGGCACGTTAAGCCGTTGGTCCCGGTTGCCAGTAAAATGGCAGTCGTTAAGCCTGGTTGAAGGCCTTATGGGCGGCTTGAAAATTTCAACAGCAGGTAGCCACAACCTGCGTCTGTCTATTTCAACACGGCAATGGGCTCACTACCTATTACGTGGGACAGGAATCCACACGGTGAAAAGTGGGCATATAATATGCCTCTGCCACCCCTTCGGGGATAAGGCGTGATGGATTATTTATTTTATTTATAAATAAAAAGAAGTGAGATAGTGAAGAAGAAGTTTCAGTCTGCTTGTGAAACAGCTGGCGTGCCATCAAATCTGAATTCCATTCTTGACTGTCCAACGAGATGGAATTCCACACATGATATGATTGGATTTGGTTTAAAAGTGAGAGCGGGCATTAACATATTATGCAGTTCTGTCACCGAATTGAATGATTTTCAAATCACAGCTAGCGAATGGCAAATACTCGAAAAAATACATAAGTTTCTAATAAACTTTAATCTCTTGCTCGATAAAATTGAATCAATGGTAAAACAGTTAGATGAAAAACCTAATCGATCTGAAGTGGATGAAAGGCTCATTCTGGCTTTCCAAGCAGCTCGAGACAAATGCTTAAACATTATAAGAAGAGCAACTGGATTTATTGTACTTCTTTAATTTTAGACCCAAGGCATAAGGCTCAGACTTTTGACCTGACAATATGGGGGAAGCAACTTAAAACAGAAAACCTGCGCAAGTTCAATGAACTTTGAAGATGAAGATGAAGACGTGATAAACTTTGATAAACTGTATGAATGTCCCTCGACGTTATCTGGATCTTGTCTTCAAGGCTTAGTGAAAGACGACTTAAAATAATAAAATAAAATGTTTTATTGATTCAAGAAAACATGTACATACATTTTATTAGATACCATAGTGGTGGCCATACTTCTTTGGTACAATGACACAAGTAAAATGGAAATGTTAAGCAATTTCTAAATCGCAAGAATCACAAGTGATATTACACAATTACATAGATTAAATAAAAAAAAAAAATAATAATATAAAATATAACATGATTAAATTTTACAATTGAAAGCAATTAATGAACCACATGCATGCGTGATTTTGGACTATATGTGTGTGTGAGTGTGTGTGTGTGTGTGTGTGTTTATGTGTGTGTTATGAGAGCTGATTTTAATAGCCACATTCTCAGCGCTAAAAATTAATATGCATTACATTTTCAGTCTCACTATAACTTTTAGTGCACAGCCACTTGAAGACGGATCGTTTGCAAGCATGTCGAGTCATGTTCAGTATGTTACTGTTGATGTTATATAATTTTGAGTAAAGGTATGGGCCCATAAATTTGTACGATTTTGTGCGAAGCTTAGTCGAGGCCGATCCCATTTCAAGGTTCTAAACGAAGACCGAGTCAGCAGTTGTGCATTTTTGTGGAACCTCAATATAGTTGCAGTTATATCCAACTGTCTTACTCTCAGCACCGCACAGTCATTATAAAGTGAGTTCGTGCTGTAGCGCCATGGCTTCCTGAACGCTATTTTCAGTATAGCACGTTGTGCCCGTTCCAGTTTTAGTAGGTATGACTGACATGACGCTCCCCAAGCTACTAGGCAGTAGTTAAGAATGGACTGGCAAAGACTCGTGTATATTGGCCTTAATAAATTTTTGCAAGCAATCGAACTTAATTTCTTAAAAATATGACTTAGTTTCGTAAGTCTTTTGTACAGGGTATCTATTTGAGAGGTCCATGTAAGTCCTCGGTCAATAGTTACACCCAAGTACTTGACAGTGTCAACTTCTTCGAGTATGTCACAATTGCATTGTACATCCTGGGTAGGAATTGTATTGTATGGACAGTCATGTAATTTAATCAGAAAAGGTGCATCAGGTGCAGATTTCTCGGTTACCATAAAGTTGATGAATTTAGTTTTTGCCGTGTTTAGGGTGAGTAAGTTGTTAGCCAGCCAAGAGCCCACAAGTGCCAGCCCCTGCTGGACCAGAAGAACGGCCTCCTCCCAGGTTTCAGCGCTGAAAATGATGGCGGTATCGTCTGCATACGTGAATTTTTTTGCATTTGGTAACTAAATGGCGCAGAGGTCATTTATATACACTAAGAATAGGGTTGGTCCCAGGATACTACCCTGAGGTATGCCAAAACTCACAGTTTTGTGTGAGTTTTGGCGTATATACTTTTGAAATCACTTATAAATTCTCCAATGCAAACTCGCTGTTTACGTCCGTGGAGGTAGGAGCGGAACCAGTCCAGAGCAAGCCCTCTCACTCCAAGTAGTTCAAGTTTTTTCAGCAAGATTGGCCAAGACACGGTATCAAATGCTTTAGCTAGGTCCAGGAAGTCACCGACACATTTCATTCTTGCGTCTAAGTTGTGTGTGATAAAGTCGACAAGATTTGTGACTGCGTCCTCCGTGGATCTGCCGCAGCGAAAGCCATATTGATTTTCAGCAAGTTGACCATTTGCTTCAAGGTACGTAACCAGTCTGGTGTTTACAACCTTCTCTAACACCTTTGACAATGTACTTAAAAGAGAAATTGGCCTATAGCAAAAGCAAGTGAAAGTCAAAGCAGGTGAAGCACAAGACCCAGCTAAGGTCTTGTGCTTCACCTGCTTTGAAGATTGGAATTAGATTTGCCACTTTTAGGGTATCTGGAACCATACCACTTGACATACTGAGGTTACAAATGTGTGCCACAGGGCCTGCCACAGAGTATTTTGTCTTTTTAAACATATTATTACTGATGTTGTCAGGTCCAGTGGCAGAGCTAGACCTGAGTGTTCCAATCAGGGTGACAATTTCCACCTCATCTGTCGGGGTGAGAAACAGAGATCCAGTAAACGCATTGACTGGACCCGTGATGCCCTTTGAAAGAGCCTGCTCTGTTGCATTTAATTTACATAGTAACTTATTGGCAAGCTGATCACTAACAGTACTGAAATATTCATTCACCTGATTCAATGACTTCTTAGGATTAGGCTTAAGTGTTAGTAGTGTATCACTATTATTGTCATACCTCTTTAAATTACAAATTGTCTTCACTGTGTTCCAAGTTTTTTTGATATTACCTTTACTGTCCAAAAGCGGTTTTCTATTAAAAGATTGCTTTGCATTATGTAAAACATTATTACAGTGATTTCTATAGGCTTTATATTATTTTTGTACTAAGTCGTTCTGCGGATTTTTTCTAGCCTTACTATGCAATTTATTTCGTCGTCTGATACATTTCAGCAGACCAGGTGTGATCCAGTCTTTAGTTATTATATCTGAGCTCGAAAGTTTCTTAATTATTTTACTTTTATTGAGAGCTGAGTTATATTCGCTGATGAAGTATTCGGTAGCCAACTGAATGTTGTCCTCTTTATAAAGGTGTGACCAATCCACTTCTTTAATATATCTGTAAAGCCTATCTAAGTCAATCTTGGTATAATTTTCTTTTGTTTTCTGTTTGCGCAACGCATGACAAAAACCCAAAGCACACAGGACTGTGCAATGGTCAGTAAGGCCAGCGTGGCACACTATTGTAGTGGCCGTTAAGTTAGATTTAATCATACAATGGTCCAGGCTTTTTAAATCTCTTGTGGGAAAATTATGTCCCGGAACATAACCATAGTGGGCCGTGAGTGTTAGACATTCTTTAGCGCGGGTGTCAGTAGAAGCTGTGTCAGTGGTGTCAGTGGGCTGTTCTACAGGTAATAATGATATTTTCTAACGACGTCAAGAAATTTTCTATGTAATAAAAGGATGGTGATCTATATAACGCTATTATAGTATACATATTAGATACCTCAATCAGTAGGCAGCTGGCGTCTTGGAATGTAGGCTCCACAATGGATACACTCAACTCAGGCTTGCAGTACACAACAATACCATCATTTTTATTTGAGTAGGACTTTGAGTAAGTGCAGTGGTAATCGTCCAAAGGAGCGCCACCAAATGAGTCACCAAGATGGCATTCTGTCAATATGAGTTTGGGTTTAAAATGGAGTCTGGTTTAAAATGCAAGCGGGTTAGAAAAACTACGAAATTGTCAAGGTTTTTTCTTTTACTGCGTATATTTTGTGAGACAATAGTGAGGCCACTAGACGGGGTATCAATATGATTTATGCATAGCTCAGGGGTATCTAGCTCAACACTAGTGTTAAGTATCGTTTTGTCGATGTCCTCCAAAATTATTTTACTGTCATCCATTACAATAGAAAAAGACAAATATAAGCACAGTCAAAGCTGATGTAACCTTATAGCAGTAAGCCCAGCACAATAGAAACATTAATATAACAATATGTAATAATATTAATATAACATTAAAATAGTAATAAATACATACCATACTCGGCACTCTTGTTATATTATAAAAACGAGGGAACAGTTCACCACGGAGCACCCTTTTTCTTGTACCTTGCGGCGTTCGTCGAGGGCTTCGGATGCTGCCGCAGTTAACAGTCGAAAGATGTGTGCGCTTTGAGTGTTTGCCAATCGATGCATGTGTTGAGTTCACATGCATCAATTGCCGACGGATCTGACATGTGCTATAATAAGAAACGTGCGTAGGCTTAATTGTGTCCTGATGAAGTAACGATTGAGAAGTTATACTGTTTACTTGCTGACATTTATAGTGCGAAATCGGTTTATTAAAACTTGTGATGGAGGTGGATGTGTGTAATGTGTGCCTGCCTGTTGAATTCAGATAATAGAACATTAGTGTGTTTGTGTATATATGTGTTTTGTGATAGTTGATATAGTATAAATTTGTAAAATGTGTCATTATATAAATTGAAATAGTACACTCTTTATTACGAGTACTAGCATACTTACTGTAGTTTACAAAATTATATAAAACAAAATGGCGTAAAGCTACTATTCTACTGCATAGTCAATTAGTAGAAGTTCTCATCATATTGAGTTGTTCTTCATTGTTGATCAAAATATATCAAATCAAAAATCTTTATTCATGTAGGTCACAAAGTAACACTTATGAACGTGAAGATTACTGCTTCTACATTTACTGCCAGATTCGCAAAGCAATAGGTAGAGCCAGAGGAAGAACCTGGCAATAAAACTCATGGCCACTCTTTTCTAACCGCCATTTGACACAGTTTGATTAATAATATTTGACCAATAAAATATTTGACCAATTATACAGTAATGAAATTTTACAAAAAAAAAGAACGAAATAAATGTTGTGTTCATTAAAATTACACTTACATAGTTCCTTTGAATTTATGTGAGAACAGTCGACTAAACTTAGTTTGCCTTAAATTTAAATAATATTATTTGTAACAATTGATACAACAGCTATGAGCTGACCAGTCCCAACAGACGGCACCCGTTCACGGGTATGACGCATATTTCAGCCATCGCCTTACTCAACCGTATTGTAGGGAACAAGGCGACCCGATACATACGCCACCACTGCCAGGACACTTAGGCGAGCATGACATACCCAAAAACTACACAGCAAATATCATGTCAATTTCAAAATTATAAATAAATAAGTCTACATAGTGCTCACACAATAACAAAGTCAAATTACATATAATTATGTATATTAGTTATTACCGGGACTAAACGCAGCCATACCTTTAGTTGCCTGGCGTTTGAAATTATTTATACTGGAGAATGTAAAAAAAAATGTAATAAAAATACAACATATATATGCAGATTCAAGACAAGTAGATAATATAACACAAGATTCATTCGAATCCTAAATAGCTCGAGCGAAGAGCAAGCAACTCATTTCCATTTATTTTTATCATTCAAATAATCATTAATTGTGTAATAAGCCCTTTTCAAGAGGTGCGTCTTAATTTAAATTTATGTAAAAAAATTTTCATCAGGTTCATAATGTCTAAAGGAATTTTATTATATAGGCGTACGCCAATTCCTGCAAAAGAGTCGTGAACCTTTTGTAAACGATGATGCGTCCCAATTAATTTATGCTTATTTCTAGTATTTATCGATTGTATGTCACTGTGTCTATTGTATAAATGTATGTTCTGCTTAACTAACATGATATTTGCAAATATATACTGTGATGCAACCGTTAAAATGCCAATTTCTTTAAATTTCTCTCTAAGAGACACTCTAGCACTCAATTTATATATTGCACGTATAGCTCTCTTCTGGAGTACAAAAATTACTTGTAGATCAGCTGCTTTACCCCACAGCAAAATGCCGTAAGACATGACACTATGAAAATAACTAAAGTATACTAGCCTGGCAGTTTCTACATCAGTGAGCTGCCTGACTTTACTAACGGCAAAGGCTGCCGAGCTGAGTTTACCTGCAAGACACGTTATTTGGGCGTTCCACTGCAGTTTGCTATCTAAAGTGATCCCCAAAAATACAGTTGATTCTACAATATTAAGGGTATCACCGTTCAATGTTATATTTGTACCGCAATTCCTGACATTAGGCATGCTAAATCTGATACATTTTGTCTTCTTAGCGTTTAGTAGCAAATTATTGGTCGTAAACCAATCTACAACTTGGGCAAGTGAACTATTAACGCCGTTAAAATCAGTAAGCGTACGATCTACTTTAAAAATAAGTGACGTATCATCAGCAAATAGAACAATGTCGCACAAGTTCTGTATATAGAATGGCAGATCGTTAATATAAATTAAAAATAGAAACGGACCTAGAATTGATCCCTGCGGTACGCCCATAGCTACAGATGCTCCAGAGGAGCGAATTTCACTGACATCAACATGTTGTATCCGATCATTTAAGTAGGAGGTAACAAGGTCCAGTGCAGAGTCTTTGATACCATAATAAAAGAGTTTTAAGTTTAACGCAATCAAATGCTTTGGAGAGATCGCAGAATACACCAATGGTATCTTGTCTATTTTCCCAGGCGTCATATATATGATTCAGAAGTGTCACACCTGCATGAATGGTAGAACGACCCCTAGTGAACCCATACTGCTCTTTATGTAGTAGCATATTTGAATTAAAATGAGCTTGTAGTTGTTGCAATATATTTTTTTCAAAAATTTTGCTAATGGCAGGTAATATTGAAATAGGTCTGAAATTACCAGGGTCGGTTTTGGATCCAGACTTAAATAGAGGTATTACCTTGCTGTGTTTCTTTAAATCCGGAAACACTCCTTTATCGATACATTTATTAAATATTTCAGCTAGATGTGGAGATAAATTAACAATAATAGACTGTATCAATTTCACAGAAATACCCCACAAGTCAGCTGTCTTTTTTGAGTTAAGCGACTTGAATACTGTAATGATATCGTTGGGGTTAACACATTTAAAGCTAAATAAGACATTGCACTGATCTACGCTGCCCCCAAGCATGCGTTGAGCTTTGATTTGACAAGAATTTAAGGAGCTAGTTGTTTTTGCGGGTATGTCTATAAAATAGTTGTTAAATGTTTGTGCTACATCTAATTTATTATTAATCACCTTTTTTATTTATAATTAACTCAAAGTTATTATCACGGGGTAGTAATCGATTGGTTTCAGTATTGATTACATTCCAAGTCATTTTTACCTTATTTTTTGAATCTTTAATCTTATTACTGATATGTAACGACTTGGCCGCAGCACAGGTCGTTTTGAAGGTATTGGAATATTTTTTTTACATATTGAATAAAAGCAGGATCAAAATTAAATTGCTTCATACCATATAGTTCGTACACCTTAGCCTTACTTTTGTAAATACCTGTAGTTGCCCACTCACAAAATTGCAGGTTTTTGTTTTTATAAAATGATTTTGATTTAAATATATTGTTGTACTCAGCTTTCATTGTATTAAATAAGGAGTTATATAAGTCGTTTGGATCTTCCTGATTAAAATCAATATTAGTGACTTTTGCTGAAGCATTAACATTAAATTGTTTAAGTCGATATGCACTCATTGGCCTACATACAATTTTATTTCCTTTGGAAGTGACATTAATAGGAAACGCTGCTTTCTGACCAAGATGATCTGATGGAAAGTTACTTAGTATCTCCATTGTTGTTGTTGCACAGTTGCAGAATATATTATCTATACATTTTCTAGAATGTGAGGTAATTCTAGTTGGCTCACAAAATAAATTTTGTAAGCCAAAAGACTTAAACAAATTTATAAATCTGATACATTTCGAAGACTGCACAAGTATGTCAACATTAAAATCCCCCACACACCACAACATGTTTTCTACTAGTAAACAAACGCTTCAATACATTTTCCATTACAGTTTCTAATAAATTATAATCCCTATCTGGAGGACTGTAGACACAGAGGACAATGAGTTGCTCAAGCTCAACACAGGAAAATTCAGCAGTACGCTCAATAGAAAGGGCCACAATATCTTTACGTTCTTTACATTTTAAATTATTAGATACAAATATAACAGAGCCCCCACGAATGGCTTTCATTCTTGAGAACAAAACCCAGGGGAGCTGCGAATAAAATTCATTGTTGAACAATAGTAGTTCCTATCGCATTCCTTCCCGTTTCTTCAGATAGACGAGTCCGTTCGAAGTCCAGCAGTACGAGTAATCGTAAGATTTCGCGAAATCCCGAGCCAAAAATAGAAGCCGTCTCATTTTATGTGTTAAATGTTCTGATATGTAAATAGGCTGCTTATTTTCTAAAGCATCATTAGTAATTAGAAAACATAGAAATAGGTTAAGTGATGAGTCAGCCAGATGGTTACTTTGTATTAATTCTTGGTCAAAAGAATTGATATAAAGTAACAGAACCTAATGACAAAGCTGTTGTGTACTGTTATGTTATTTGATTTGTATTTTATTTTTTATTGAAATAAATGATAAATCGTAAAACTCTTTTATTAAATTTCATATAAGTTGAGGGTTCAATCTCTTTCTAGACAGATATTGTTCTTTAAAATACAGTCAAGTTATTGTAATTAATTTGTTTTTTACATGTTTTAGCACATGTTAGCTTATAAAGCGTAAATGTTTATTAAGAAACAGTTACTCCCATGGAAAACGGCATATAGCTCAGTTGATAACCATGTGGCAGTTGATTTTTCGAATTTCTTATCAAATCTTCAGACATTTATTAATCTGATTGGTCTATTTATTAATATATTTACTATGGCTATGTTAATTCAAGCTCACAATGTTGCAATTCTAATACGTTTTTCTAAGATCTAAAGTAAACTTTAATAAATAGCAATAGTCTAATAGGTAATTGCAAGACTTGCAAGACTCTTGCTGCAAGACCAAGACAAAGACCAAGACTGGGAGCGCAAGACCAAGACCAAGACCAGGTGTATTGGCGCAAGACCAAGGCTGGCTAAGTCTCGTCTTGTTCTTGCATTTGGGCAACACTACTACTGTACTCGTAATAATGTTATGCTGAAATGATTACAATGATATGATGACCATGCTGACTAGAGAATAGTATCACTAGTGCTTTTCAGTAAATGTATATGAAATTATAAACGGTAATTTCATAAAAAAATCATTATCACATCATCAATTGGTATTTATTACTAGCGGACGCGAGTTAAACCGCGTAGCGTCCGCTGATAATAAATAAAATATACATTGTGTTCATTATATATATATTTGTGTATTTTGAAGTTCGGTCTTAGTGTTCGGTAAACGATCACTGAGGTACGCAACTTTCACTATGGCTGGTCGTCGGATGGGTGACCACTTTGTGGCATTTACATTTGCGAGCGTTTTCGTGCTTCGGAAGGCACGTTAAGCCGTTGGTCCCGGTTGCCAGTAAAATGGCAGTCGTTAAGCCTGGTTGAAGGCCTTATGGGCGGCTTAAAAAAATTTCAACAGCAGGTAGCCACATCCTGCGTCTGTCTATTTCAACACGGCAATGGGCTCACCACCTATTACGTGGGACAGGAAGCCACACGGTGAAAAGTGGGCATATAATATGCCTCTGCTACCCCTTCGGGGATAAGGCGTGATGGACATTTATTTATTTTATCTATTATTTTATGTATTTATTATTATTATTATTATTTTACTTCTTTTGGTGCGTTAAGGGAAAATGGTGAGAGTAAATTTTAACGATGCGCGCGCAGACCATCGCGAAAACAGACACCTTGCAGCTGTTCAGTGTTTCCATGACGAGTTATACACACCATGAAGTTAGCTGATAAGTGTTTCCGTGACAACTTAGTTTTCATGCTTAGATGTTCTTTTTTCTTACTAATTTATCATTCCTGTTACAAACTAAGAGTTGTGTTATACCTATGTGATGAAATCTTATTAGACTAAAGCGTATATGCCATTTTGTTGGCATTTTGAGAAGTTGGCATTCTGAGCTGATACGGACTAAAGCAGTATAACTTCTAACGCGCGTACCTAAGTAGTACACACACAATTGTTTGTGTTTTATATTATAAATCGTTCAAATACCAAAATTAACAAAGATACAATCTGATATAATACTTAACATAGTTTTTGCTTCCTTCTAAGCGGTATATAAATTGCGAATTGCTCACATTAGTAAGCTAATAAGCTACATATCACATTATGAAATTTTATAGTTAGGTATGTAATACAACAGTTGTTTATAATAAAATTAATTGGAACACTCGATTTGATGCCACTGAATATCCACCTCATCAATCTTGGGTTGATACATTCACTAGATAAATGGATCGGAACGAAGCTAAAGCGGATATTGGCATTCGTCGTACAGCATATTTACAACCTTGATTTTAGAAATTTGTATATTAGAGGGAAACACAGAAAGTGATTTGTTTTCCGTGACATAACTCTACAGATTTTATTAAACTTTGCAAGTTGAATAAATTTAGGTTTAATGAAAGATAATATAACAATACTAATATAAGTTCATTAAAAAATTTGCAATTAAATTTTAAATCAGTTATGAGACGAAATTCTGCAAATATTCAAATATTTACATTTCATAAGATTGTCTGATGTACAGCGTACATTTGTGCCTTGTCTAAGGCACAAATGAATCATGAGATCGAGTTATGTTGTGGACAATTCCTTATAGGTATACCTAGTTTATTTACTGTTCCTGGGAAATCAAATGGAGAACTTCGAAGAAACTGTCAAAAGTTGATTTTCGAACATAGAACTCTCTTTTCGTCTTGCAGTGTATTTCCAGTTGTTTCCAAATCTCTCCTTGGTTTAACTTTTATTCTTTGACTAGTTACTTGAAGCAGCTATCGTATGGCTTTGATTTTCGGTATCGTAGGGAGTGCCGTTTGACCTCCCAACCCCGTAAGGTCGTCTGTGTCGTTGCCTCGTCCGTTGGTCAGTAGGTGGGGTTGGTCGGTAAAGTCGATTGGGCCCCGGAGTTATTGTTGAAACCTCTCACATCCATCTACGAACATAGAATATTCTTATTTCGTTATCATTACAGTTGATAGTCTTCAGCATCAGTGAAGACATATATCTCAATGTCAAACCTGTTTGGATCCCATCCTGACTGTGGAATCTAATAAACGCAAGGGTTTCAAGGAAATGTCATATATTTTTTGGCCGAGGGTTAAATTGTAGGATAATGTGTGGACGTAGATGGATCGCAAATAGCTCCGACAGCCGACGGGCCATGTCACTGTCACAGCCTTATTAAGGCTAATACACAATCGAGATTTTCATGAAAAATCCTTTCGTATATTTCTGATCAAGATTGCGTGACAGCATGGTAATGAATTTCAACTGTGCGGAAAACGTAGTGAATAAGAATGTAAAAAACACAATAAACAGTATCTTTGCTCTAGACTTGAATCAAGCCTGGCGTGTTCAATAAGCTCTAAGCAGCCTTCATAGTCACAAAATAATTTGTGTATTTATTGTACACACATAATATGACATCATGAGACTTTAAAAGAAAAAAAATGCAAATTGTCTGTTGTCTGCTTATTTTTGAATAGAAATCTCTTCCAACAAACCCAAGAAAGGAGAGCGCTATAATTAGAAAATATAATAAAAAGTGAGTAAAAAGGTTAATATCATAAAATACACATAACTATATATTAACATTAAATTAGCAAGGATTTAAAACATAACTCTCAACCCCAGCCTACCCCCTCAACGTCACACAGCGTTTTCGTTGTAAGCTCCCAGACGCCTTATTTTTTTCCGACACCACAAATATCGTTGTATTTTAGACAATGTATACAGACTGTGTGGTTTTAGCCGGTTCGAGTCCGGCATGACATACGAGGGGATTTCCACACGTTTAAAAAAAAAAAAAAGATAATGTATACAAAAACGTAATAAATTATATACTAAAACTTCCTCTTGAAACACTATCTATTAAAAAAAAACGCATTGAAATCCGTTGCGTGGTTTTAAAGAGCATACATAGGGACAGACAGCGGGAAGGGATTTTGTTTTATACTATGTAGTGATGACGAAGAAAAACATTAATCTTGTCGGGAAACTTTACTATAGGCTAAGAGTCCATTGCAATGTTTAACTTCATCCATGAGATATGTAACATAGCTGTTAAAATAAATAAATCCAAAATCGTACTATTTTAGGAATGCTCAGTCATCTGAACGCTGACATTGATATAAAGAAGTAGCAACAATAATCCTTCTTTCTTGACTTCTTGTTACATACAAATTAGAAATTCGCAGAACGAAAATACTGTTTTTCGTTCGAGCGGCTGTCGTCTCGTCACTCGATTAGGGAAGTGTTTATTAAATTACTCGATTGCCGGGTCCAGTTTGTCGAGCAGATTGCACTGACGATAGGAATATCTGCAAACTCAGCAAAAAGCCCCTATCCAATGTGCTTTTCGCTAATTGAAAATAAACGTGAAAACTAGGTATCGGCGAATCATTTCAACTAAGTTTTTATAAAAGTGACCCTCACGGCTTTGTCCGTAACATATTTTGAACACCCTTCGCACAAATAATCCCGTCGTTTATAAATTTTACAATAAAGAATGAAAAAAAAATTTTACAAATCCGACCAGTAGTTCCTGTGATTAGCGCGTTCAACCAAACAAATAAACTCTTTAGCTTTTTAGATTAGTATAGATATGGTTTAAAGAAGAGACTAGTACCTATCTGTTCGTGGCTATTTGCCAAACAAAAAAAAAACCTTTCTTCGATTACATCAGTCGACCAAATTGGTCTTGTAGTTAAAATAATAAATAAATAAATATTGTGGGACACTTCACTCACTTGCACAGCGCCATCTAGCCCAAATTAAGCTTTAAGCATTTTCTATGGTATCTAGACAACTGATAGACATACGTACTCGTATATATTTCTAAATACATACATATAATACATAGGAAACACCCAAACTCCTAAACCAACATTTGTAGATGACATAAATATTTGTTCCGACCCAGGAATTGAACCTGGGACCTCATCGCAGCAGTCGCATACACTACCACTGCGCCATCGAGGCAGTCATGGGACGTATAAAGAAGAAGAAACACAGATAAAATTTAACAAATAAACCTAACAATGTTTCAACAAAAAATATGTTTGTTGTGTCATAAACGGCCATATTTTTTTCAAGAAAACTAAGACGTTTGTTTTTTTCACAAATATATGAACCGTAGATTTGGAGTAAGTATATAGTTTCAACTCGATACCGTCACGCTTTCCCGAGATAAAGGGCCTTGACGAACAGACGGACGGACGGAAGACGAAATGATTATGTAAGGGTTCCGTTATTTTCCTTTTGAGGTATGAAACTCAAAAAATAATTTTAAGTACGAGTAGGTACCCTAAAAACATACTCTTTAATATTATACACATACATATTGTCACGCATTTATCCCCAATGGGGTAGGCAGAGGCATACTATACGCCAATATTTCACCGTATTTATTTTTGTCCCAAGTAACAGGTGGTGAGACCATTGCAGTGTTGAAATGGACAGGCGCAGGATGTGGCGACCTGTTGTTGAAAATTTTCAAGCCCATAAAGCCTTCAATTGGGTTTAACGACTGCCATTTTACTGGCAACCGGGACCAACGGCTTAACGTGCCTTCCGAAGCACGGAACAAAGGCAGTACTCGCATCGGAGCCCGGGGTCTTGAAAGTTTTCTATTAAGAATAGGTACAGCTGTACAATAGTGCCGTTATAGTATTTATTTATAAACCTCCATATTTGTATAACTAACGTGTTTTTCCCCTATTATATATTTATTTATTTTATATTAAAATCTTCTTAGTATGAAAATAAGTAGGTTCACATCAAATCATAGCAGGAGAATATATTATTAGCTACATTTGTAAGCAGGTCACAGGAACGATTTATCATTGTAAAGATGACGTTTACCGTCGATATCGACATATTTGTTCCAGATTAAATGAGAATTCGATATTTATGAATCGTAATTGTAAGAAAACGGAACCCTTCACTCGATATCAATAAGATATATTTGATTGCAGTCACTGTCACCCTCGACTTCAGCAGTGAAAATGGTTTAGAAAGGCTGTAATTACTATAATTACGAAAGATCTATTTTCTTTGGCCATTTTATTATCAGTATTTAAGTCTCAAAGGTTGTAACATATAATACAGTCCGAGACTACCAGGACTTTAATTGGTCGTGCTAATTAGTGTCTAGCACATAAGACCTTTGCCTTTTTGTTACCACCTCACTAAAAAGGCAACGGGTTCAAAATTTCTTCCAAATTTAACATCTAAAACATAGACACATTTTAATTTATTCGGCTCTTTAGACCCACCGCAGTTCCGTGCTTCGGTTCACGTTAAGCCTTTCGTCCCGGTTGCCAGTGGAATGGCAATCGTTAAGCCAAGTTGAAGGCCTTATGGGCGCCTTAAAAAATTCAACAGCAGGTCGCCACAGCCTGCGCCTGTCCATTTCAACACGACAATGGGCTCACCATCTGTTACGTGGGACAAAAATGCATACGGTGAAATGTGGGCGTTTATTATGCCTCTGCCTACCCCTTCGGGGATAAAGACGAGACAATATGTTTGTATGTATGTACATATTATATTGTCCCTGATAAAAAAGGTGTGGTCTAGAATAATGGATTTTAAAAATTGTAAAATTGATTCACTTTAATAAACTATCAGATTTGTAGACTAAAATCTATGAGTTAAATTTTTTACACTACTGGAGTGTCAGGCAAGCATCAATTTACCGATAACCTATAGATGTTTGCAGCTTCAGAGGGGTTTCACACACATTATCGACCCTAATACCGTGTTGAAGGTGAATGTGATTTCCCAAGCACGGAAAAAGTCGTAAATTGATATGCCAAAAATGGTCACCTATCATAAGACTAACATTATGGTAAGCAGCGTAACGCGCTACGCAGGAGGTCGTGGGTACGATTCCTACCGAGGATAAAACTTTGTGTGATGCGCACGATTGTTTTATTCTGTGTCTGGTCTGAGTGTTATTTATCTAAATATGTATGTATTTAGAAATATATAAGTATTTCTATCAGTTATCTGGATACTGTAGTACAAGCTCTGCTTAGTTTCGAATCAGATGGCGTTATGTGAGTTGTCCCAACTATTTTTATTTTATTTATTTATTCTTCACTTTCTGCGATGACGGCGTGCAAATATCTATCACATTTAATACTAAGATAGTCATCAAAAAACTGTGATGATTATCAAAGAACCTAATTATGGTATTACCATAATAACAGATTATAGTTATGATTTACAATATATAGCTATAATTGATAGCTTCTTTATTATGTACGTAAAATGTTATAAACTGCGATCTGAATGAGATCTTCTGTAGATTTGATTCTTTGTCATATTAGTTAATATGTCGTTAAATCATTGTAGTTGTGATTTCTTATCCTAAATATTATTGTTTTATTACAATGATGTTTGTTCACTTTTATAGAGCGTCACTAATTGATTCTCCACCAAAATGGATAGAAGTAGAGTAAACTTTCCTAATCGGCTTGACCCGAATAGCAGCTGATTGTTTATGATTTACATAAACAATCAGCTGCTATTCGGGCATATTTGTAACGAAAATTATTCAGAGTGAGGTCGCTGAAGTCAGCTTTATGACATCAATGGCACGACTTTGTCGCTCCAGTTCCTCCTGGCTGACGGAGATAAGCTGCTTTTCTGACAGTGTATTGTCTAAAATTTAGTTGTTTTGTTATACGCTTGCAAGTTTGTAACCTAGTTAACATGAGTTAAGCCTCGTGTTCGCTCATCAATTACATGTATATACGTTTAAGTCCCTTACAATATGGTAATCTCCATTATGTAAAATTGTAAAAATTAAAAAGGAAAATATTTTCACAAACACCGATAATAATAGACCTACAAGTAAATACATTATAGAAAATCTACGAATTATCAATTTTTATAATTTATATGTAGCTGTTTGTTTGTTAACTGGGCTCAAGTAAGAAGAGGTAGCTTAAGAGAAACGGAAAGGTTAGAAGTGATGAAAGAAATTATATGCGTGTGGGAGAAATTGAGGGCATCGATAGCAATCGAGATCAATGTTAGGATGATGATTGTTACACGATAAAAAGCTAAGCTCTTCAAACGGTGGAACTTATGATAAACTTCAGATTTGTCTCGCACACAAAGCCGTGGTCATCATTAAATCTTTCACAAAAACACACTCTTTCTCTCTCCCTTTCTATCTTCATCTACAAATTACAGTTAAGTTATTTTAATCTGGCAACATTTTATGCTTAATGTTGGGCTAGCATTAGTTCAATATTTAGCAAAAAATGTTGCCAGATACTGCATAAATATTTTGTAATTTAAAAACTACGTGGCACAACCACCCACGTGAAATGATGCTACCTATAAAAATATTGTAGCTTTCGTGGAGTCAGTGACGCGAAAATCACATGCGTCGATGTTTTTCATCAAATACTGCGTTCATTTTTTCCATTCGTGGTTGTAGGTACCTGCGACTGATCCTCTCTTCCGCCCTGCCTACCTTTCGATTATCCAGTGGGACGAGGACTCGCTTTCATGTAATATTTCATCTGTTTCTATTAAAACATTTTATCATTTTCATACTGTGCACAGCCTAGTACGTATCTGCTGACAGCACCGTCAGCAAACTATCTTGTTTTGTCTTATATCAATCGGGATTTATTTGGAGAACTATTTCAGCTATATTTTTTTGCATTCTCTTAAAAAACCATATTCACATTCACATCGCCGTGTCAGTCTGAGTTTTTATGAACTCAAGAACTAACAAATCGATTTTCATATGAAGATGTATTGATAAGGAAAATCGAAGTATTTGATAAGGAAAAAAGATAGTTTAGAAGTCATTAACATAGGTAACATGCCTTCCTCCACCACATCTGGATTTCTGGGATCTTCCTATTCTATTCATACTTCGAGTAGGCGGCCACTAGACAATGTTCACGACGTATCACCGAACATCCAGCCTTATATGTGGAACGTCGTAAAGCGGAGGAAGAAAAGTAGGGGTTTCGAAGCCCACGTGTAGGATGTAACCAAGACAATCGCTCAAATAATGAAACAATACCACTGCAATATGACCTCTGTTTATAATGTACCTTTGACGAGAAACCTCAAAAATATTAAACACAACAAATTACTACAAAAATCTTATAATTAAAAAGTAAAGTTGACTTTTGACATTATACCAAGAATATAAATAAGTAGACTTTGAAAGATCCTTTAAATCTTTCCGGGTCACCCCCTGCCTTTTATTGTAGCAAGCCTTCCAATTACATACGAGATGAATATTTGCGCGCCCCGATGGCGCGTCTTTGGCGTCGCCGTTTTCCCATCTTCTATGACTCTAATCTCTGAAACGAAAGCAAGGGTTCATAAAATAGGAAGCCAAACACCCATAAAATATTAATCCGTTCAAATGCTTTATCATATTTTATTTTAACGCCAGTACTTGCTTGTCTCGTAAAGCAAAGAAATTTAATACTAAAATTCATTAATGCTTTTATGATTGTTAATAAAAGAAGGTCATTAGGTTTGAATATAAGGTAGCGTTATTTTTATAGACAATAAATAAATCCTATCTCCGCTTTGCATCTGGAAAGTAAGACAGATAGAAAACATGTAATTTTGTGACCCACATAATAGGTTTCTATTATGTGGGTCACAAAATAAGACTTGTGGTCGTTCGAATTCACATTTACTGACTGAAGGTCAATTTTCGAACATGAACTTCTGAGCATAAACAAATTACAATTCATCTGTAAGTTTCCGTCAACGCTTTCAAATTTTATTATTATTTATCTATCACGCCTTATCCCCGAAGTGGTGGCAGAGGCATATTAATGACCACTTTTCAGCATGTGTAATCATGTCCCACGTTATATACCTAGTAATATACCATATTCAACTCGTGCTTCATCACTTTTGACGCCGTTTATAGTTAGGATTTGAATACAGTTTTTAAGATAATCCTTTAGAATATTAAGTATAGGCGACACCTTTGAGGCCCATGTTGTACAATTTTGAGAGAAGAGTGGGTGTATAAAGTATCAAAAGCCTTTTGCATATCACGGAAAACGCCTAGCATTTTTGTCCCTGATATAATTAGGGGAAAATTCTCAACCAGGTCCTAAACTGCATCTTCAGTTGAAATGCCAGCCCTTAAGCCATACTGGTGTTCTGATATGATATTGTGATTGTTAAGGAATTGAATAAGCCTTTATTGAGCAATTTTTCGAGAATCTTGGACATAGTACTCATAACTGATATAGGTCTGTAGTTACCTATAGAATTTTTGTATATGGGTGTACTAAGGCCTTTTTAAAGGCAACAGCGAAAATACCAGTGCGCATCGAAATATTGCAGATATGTGTAATTACAGGTATACGAGAACTTATGTTTATTTTATTATACTGCGAGAAACTCCGTCCCAGCATGTAGATGAATTGTATCATAAGTCTATGATAATAGATTCCACTTCGGTTTCATCTGTTTTAAATATCGCCACAGAATTGTAGTAACCAATGTACTTGTTACTTAATAGGATTTGATGTTAAAATGTGGAATTGCTTTGATTTTTGTAGTTAAGTTCTTTCAAATCTCTATAAATTAGTTATTTAGAGAATTAACGACTGAGTGTATATCTCCAGATTGATTTATTAATTCAAGAGGTGGGGTACAGACAGACAGACAAATATATTTTTAATCACATTTTAGGGTTCGGTGTCCGTCTAGTAACACCCTTGCCATTTATTTATTTTTATTTTCAATGTACAGAATTTTCCCTTCTACAAATTTATTATAAGTATAGAGAAAAAACACCCAGACACAGAATAAACTATCGTGCTCAACACACAAAGAGTTTACCCTGGATGGGAATCGAACCCACGACCTCTTGCACTTGCAGTCGGATACACTCCCACCGCGCCACAGAGGCAGACATGAAAGGAAATGAAGTTGTGTATTTAGGGAGTTAAAGATTTCGGATACCCAGATGTGCATGTATGTAATGATTAATGAACCGAACCGAAGGACTCTCTGACTATCCCGTCAAGGATAAAGTTGGAAGACAGTTTGTTTAAAAAGAAAGTCACTGAGAATAATATTTTTAGCACAATCAAATTAAGGCTTGGTTTAAAAAAAAAGGTTTAATTACTTTTAATTTATTTTGTATTGTATGTGTATAATGTGTTTAATTCATCTGTTGTAATGGCGATTATCTAACTCTACACACCTCCGTAGCAGTTTGACTCGTAGCACTAGTAGCTGGTTTCTTATTAGAGTGCTAATACTCGTAAGACCTTTATATATTATTATATATATTTAAATATTATGTCTATCTATTTATCTTCACGCTGTATACCTGACTAGGTAGTCTAGTGGGTAGAAGACAGATTGCCAAGCTTCGAGATCCACGCATACTTCTTTCGCTACTTGAAGAATAATTAATCGTTTCATGTATTCGATTTCTGGGAATTCGAGTACTATTGCTCTTTCCGTTTTTTAACAATCTTGAAAATTCATTAATCGTTTCTTGCATGCACCCAGATGTGCATGTGTGTGATGTGATTCAAGTACTTTTAGCCTTTCCGTTTTTGAGCAATCTGCTCAAGTGATCTTTGTATGTAAGTCTCTATCTACCCTTATTTGAACTTAATTATATTTCATTTAATATAGCGGATGCTCGCGGCTCCACTCCCATGTTATGAAACGAAATGAAATTGAACATACCTTTGCATCAAAAGCCATCACATTTGCTTAAGTATTGTATTAGTAGGCATATTTCATAGTGTCATAACGACATACGTTTGAACTCTGAAAGGATCATGATGTGGTTTGATTGATTATAGTTATATATGAGTGATATACTAAGAACACAGATACCCGGACTTCTTACTGCAAATCCGTCACAAAAAATTGTAATACCTATTTGTAGCTTTAGATCAGTATTTTTTTAATAGTCAGTGGAGGAAGGATTGTATACTTATTACAATGAAATTCCTTTTATAAAATTTTATTTCATAGCCACGCCTTTATCTCCGAAGAGGTAGCAGCGACATATTACACACATTTCACCGTGTGCGTCTTTTACACCGTGCGGAAAAGTTGGAAGTGACATAATAATATGTCTATCTTTCAAGATACCCTGTGGGAAACAGGTACGGGTAAACTTCAACACGGGGGGGGGGGGGGGGGAAACAGCGGGCATCAGTAAGGCAGATATTTAAAAAAGGAACACGCAATCGTATTATATATACAGAGTGATTAACGAGGTTATAATATCATTAACAAGCATAGTTTGGGTCTGCACTGGACTCGAGGGAGGTGACCTACTTAGTATGTTGGTAACCAGTTCTAAGACGGTATTCGGTGTTTTAATCGTGTTTGTCCAAAAATTAAATAAAATACATAAACGATAACAAATTAAATGATAGGAATGAATTATTTAAAAATGAATTTCTTGTAAATTAAATTCGACCTCCGCATTTGTCTGTCTGAACGCAAGAATGTTTTATCGCGTTCAGACTGACAAGTTTCTGATTATTTTCATTCAGTTGAATGAAAAAAAAAACGGAAATTTCCGAATGGAATTACAGTACGGTTTTTATCAACAAAAATGGCTCAAGAGGAAGGTTTCATGTATGATTCCAGGTACCAGCAGTAGCGGATGTCCACTATTTGCTAATATTTCATGAAACGAGGGTTACTCGTTACTATAATAAATTGATTAACTGTAATAATTATTGTAAAATAAAATTGAAATGAACCAAAATATGACGGCCAATAAAAGGCTATTCCAATAAATAGGTTAAATTAAATATTCACTTGATCATTTATTGCTTGATCAGTATTTTCGCAATAAAAATATTGTTCCATATTTGAATTTAACGTGGTGTTCAGTATCATTCAGTATCAGTACATTATTTATTTATGTTGTCGAGTTACGTAGATATCGCAATGTGTTAATGGAATCCGGGAAAACTCGCGAAAATAAAAATGAATGAAAAATTAAATGAAAATCTACTTGATTTGACCAATAAGCGCGCAGAGGCTGTGGGATTACTGTAAGATGATGCACTGGTACCAACCCATTTTTTTAATATAGAATTCATTGCAATGCACATTAACAGATAGGTATATTTATTCTCCGCAAATTGTATTGTAATATAAATTGACATAATTTTATTCGATTTTACTATTTTTTTTATATTTGATTGTGTTTGGTTTATCTGTTGATTTTTTTTTTGGTATTGTTATGATCTGCCATTAATTAAAAACTTAACTATCTTCGGACATTTGGCGGGAAGAGTGACAAGTGAGGACGCTTGCTTTATATTATTTTCTAAAACTAGTGCATTTATCTTGTTTTATGTGCGGGAGTGGTGGTTTCTTGGACATAAAAGTGGTGTTAACGTGCTATAGTGAAAGACAATGATATATATGCAGTGAAATGCTATTTTCTCTCTTGCCGCGAAACGTCCATTGACAACCTTAGTATAAGAATCACCATTATACTGAGGGCAAGGACCAGGACGGACAATGAGGACACGACATCGACTGGACAGGACTAATTAGAAGATAAGATTGAAGAAATATGATATAAAAAATAAGATTTGGCTAAAAGGTCTTAGAAACCAGGCCATTAAATAATTATTAAAAAAAAAATTAACTATCTTCACGCTGTATCCCTGACGGGGTAGTCAGAGAGGACAGATCATTAATTTTAATTAGGTACCTGTAAATTAAAAGTAAAAAAAACTTTGAATTCCGAAAGATGGAATGTGACAGGGCCGTTAAATAAAAAAAAATAATTGAACAACGCGCGAATGTCACTGAGTTACAAAAAAAATATTACTGGTACAAAAAAAATTGACAGTAGCTTGGTATTTGGAATAGAATTAGCTTGCTCACAATAGGAAAAATAATATAACGGAATACCATGTTCCTGAGCGTTGGATGAATATCAAATAGCTGGCGTTAAAAAAATATAAATAAAAAGAAATAGTGAAACTTCTTTACGATATTTTTTTACATCTATGAAATTTCTCTCATACGTCGATAAGTAAGTTTCACTTATGATAACGAAGTTTCACTTCAAAGCAACATGGCGCGTAACCGAAAAAGTGGCATTTTTTTACAGCTGTAACATTTCTCTTAACGTCGCGTCGATAAAGAAGTTTCACTTCAAAAATCTTACAAGACTCAAAGCAAAATATTGGTTGTTGGCAAAATGTTGCTATTTGAAGATGGTAATACTCGTAGAGTTTAAGTTTAAGTAAAATCTATACTAATATTATAAAGCTGAAGAGTTTGTTTGTTTGGTTGAACGCACTAATCTCAGGAACTACAAGTCGGATTTAAAAATTCTTTTTGTGTTAGATTATTCTTTTTTTATCGAAAAACGCTATAGGCTATATATCGTCACGCTACTTCCCTGGAGAGCGGGGCAGTAGTCATAAATGTCGATATATCGGGTTTGCAAATTTTAATGCATTATTGTAAAATTTATAAGCCACGGGAAAAATTAGGTGCGACAGGAGTTCGAAGTATGTAACGGGCGAAGCCGGGGGGGTAGTTAACTATAATTGGAGAATCGAATATTTTTTTCTCTAGCATTTGACAATTCGTAAGTTACAATATGTTATTAGAGTTTTTACATTGGCTTAGTTTAATGTCGCCTTCGAAGAATAATACAAGGAAGAAGTTAGATTATTATCTTGCTGGAGTTTGGTCAGTTTGCCACAGTATATTAAGTTTATGACAAAACAGGTTACTCGTCCACCGTCCGTTGTCAACTTTGGAAGACAATCTAACCTGAAATGAACTTACGGACATTACCTTTAATGATGACTGAGAACGGTGCGAGCCATCCATTTTGAACTAATTCACTTCAATTAATTTAGATAGATCACCATCTCGAATACAGCACAATATTCGGTAGAAATATTCGGAAGAATAAGATGTTATGGATAGAGCCCGGCCCATGAATTAGGTACGACTGTGTTTTAAGGGGGATGAAAATTTTAAGAGTAAAATGGGAAGGTGTACGTACCTACTTATTATTACTTCACGTCAATGATAAATAAACGTAGTCACATTTTTATTACGTTGAATAATTTATTGGAGCAGTGACCTCCCAACAGCCTCCCATGGATCAGTTTCAATTTATAGAGTTCTGAACCGCTTTTTTTTTTAATTGTTAGGTTAATTTGAATTCACAAGGCGAGGACCAGATTGTAAATTATACCAGATAGCCCAAATTTAGAATTTCACAAAAATTGAAAAAGTTATTAACAAAAACATTTCCTATTATATCAAAAAGCGCGCATTTTTCTCAGGAAATACTTACAGGTCGGATTTGAAAATTCTTTTTGTGTTAGATAGCTGATTTATCGATAAAGGCCATAGGTTATATATCATAACGCAGGAGAGCATAATTCTGGAGAGCGGAGCAGTAGTAATAAATGACGACAAATAGAGCAAATTTTTATGCATTATTGTAGAATTTATAAGCGTCGGGATTAAATAGATGCATCGGGAGTTCTAAGCACAGCACATGCGAAGCAGGGAGAGGAGCAGGAGGTCACTTACTAAATAAATAATCATGAAGTATTTTAATGATTTGTTCTACATTTCTACAAATGGTAAAAAGTATGTTATCTATTATCGACAAGACTATTACGCTCGCTCCAATATGCGACTACATTGACCTATTTAAGCTCACTAATACCATATTCTGTTCTTGTACATAAATGCATATTCGTAAGTTAAGGGGAAACTAGTCAGTCATTCGTATGACCAAAAATAAGACATATATGAGTTATTAAAAACTTTGTGTGTTGAGCACGATGGTTTATTCTGTGTCTGGGTGTTATTTACCTATGATATGTATGTATTTAGAAATATATAGTTAACTGGTTTCCATGGTACAAGCTCTGCTTAGTTTGGAATCAGATGGCGTTGTGTGAGTTATCCCAACAATATATATATTCATGTTAATGACTATGTTTTTATCGTTTCAAAATCACAATAATTAAAATAGTTCAAAAGTTAGGAGTCACAAAACCTTCATATATTACTGCATTCTTTTATGAAACTTTACGCGTAAAAAAAGCGGGTTTAAAATAAAGAAACATTTAAAAATACTGCAATACAGACATAGTTTGTTTGTTTAAAACATTAAATAACTTTTAGTTTGTTCACCTAAATTATATAGTAATCTACCAAAAGCTGTAAGTAAAATTTATAAAGTCTGAAATTGGTTTGACTTTTGAAACAAAACGTTTGCAAATTATAATATTCTATGTATGAATTTAATGATTAAGTATGTTGGGTTTCTAAAGCAAATTCTTTGACAGTACAGTCTTATTTATGAATGCAATTGCTTTGATGCAATTGCAAATGCAAATGCTTCAGTAGGTAGCGTATGGTTTTTTCACAATAAATAACTTGACTATGATATGACCATGATATCATACATACATATCACCATGCCTGACTCCCATAGGGGTAGACCGAGGCAGTGGCATTCCACTTGACAAAATCTTGTCACTTTCGCATCTTCTACTTTAATTTCAACACGGCAATGGCTCACCACCTGATACGTGGGCCAAAAATGCATACGCTGAAATGTGGCCGTTTAATATGCCTCTGCCTACCCCTTCGGGGAAAAAGGCGTGACAATATGTATGTATGTATGTATGGAAGTGTCTTCATAGACTTTCGCCGGTTAAGGGTACTCTTAACCTGACCTTTTTCCAAAAGGTCTTCGATTGGATTGACTTATGTATCAGTTTTCCCATTCATTGTCGCCACATAAATCTACAGTAAACTTTATTAGTGTTTAATGAAAACATGGTTTAGCCATTTTTATAAAATAAAAATTGATAAAAAAATATCAGTAGATCCCAAAGCATACATTAAATGACAAGGCTTATATTATCGATATATTTTATCGTAAGTATTAAAGAGAGAATAAAATGTTATTTTTTTGCTATTAAGTAAACAATAAATCGGTTAGAGATTTATAGGCCGGCTTTTATCTACATGATCCCGTGGGATCAGCTCTAAATTATCACATCGCTTTCAACGTCCTTATCCCATTTTAATTTTGTAAAAAACATGTTTTATTTGATAATTATATGGGCTATCTTCACGCATTCTTTGAGTCTCTTTTGTATTTTGTTCAGAAATTTAAAAATAGAGTCACTTGGTTGTCAAATATTTTTTGATTTTCGTATTTCATAGATATAATATGAGGTCCCGATCTCTTTGGTCTGTTTGGTTGGAATAAAAAATAGTTCAGTTTCAGAAATAAAAAATAAAGTGTCAGATGGTTGCCGAAAAAAAAAATCTCAATTTATAATGCTACTGTACGTGTATTTTTTATCTAACTTCTATACGACGGAACCGATTTAAATGAAATATGGTGTACGTGTATATTTTAATGGGTTACTGGATCATTCGTACAAGAGAAACTTACAAATTTTTTAAACACCAACTGTAGATTCGTTGTTTTTGTCTTTTTTTATATTACTTGGATGGCGTAAGTGGTCACTGTAGCCTAAGGATGTTTGTAACATAGAAAGGGCGAGCACTCGCGTGACCGACCTCGTAAAAGCCTTCCAAGACTCCTTTTGAAGAACTCATGTGAAGATTTTGTATACCACTGAGGTGGCATACAAACATACGGCCCACTTTATGGAGAGCGCGCTGCGTAGAAACCTTCTAAGGCCTCTTTTGGAGAACCCCATATTGCCGATGTTCTAGCATCGTGCGAGCGCTCCGGACGCAAAGTCGTGAAAATCCTATCTATGGTGAGCGGTGCGATGATAAGACGTAGCCATAGGCATCATATCAAACAATTCTTCAGAGCTACAGTGAGAGAAGCTGCTTTTCCTGCTTTAAAATTAAACTAATAACTAAAAACAAAATGTATTCATTTGAAGGCGGTAGGAAGTCACCGGGTCAGCTAGTTTATTTATATTTATTACGAAACTTGTGCGAAAGTAGAGGGTGGAAGGAGTCAGGGTAGGCCGAGACTTACATATGAAGACCACGAGAACAGATTGCTCCAAAACGGAAAAGTCTAAAGTACTCGGATACCCAGACGCGCATGTATGAACCGATTGATGAATCTGCAGGAAGCAAAAGAAGTATGCATGGATCGCAAAGCCCAACCCCGTCAGGGATACAGCGGGAATAAAATTATATTAAACAAATTATAATTATAATCAAATAGGTACATAACAATTCAAATAATTAACAACCATCTTTAAATTTTAATAATTTACTAACTAATATTAAAGAGCCACCTTGTTTATATTTCTTTCTATTGAACGAGCTTGCAACCCGGTGATTATTGAAGCTGTGAGTGAATTGATGGCTTTTTAGCCAGTGCTCCTTTAAACCTACAATATCAATACTACTACAATTCATTAACAACTACAATTATAGCTTCCAATTCTAGCATAAAAAGGGGTGCTGCACCGCCTACAGGGTACAAGCTGCCCCTTTTTAACTTTATAATGTGTTCTGTGTTTGTGGCAGCTATATACGAGTATACCTACATATTTCAAATAAATAAAATAAATATCCATCACGCCTTATCCCCGAAGGGGTGGCAGAGGCATATTATATGCCCACTTTTCACCTTGTGTATTCCTGTCCCACGTAATAGGTGGTGAGCCCATTGCCGTATTGACATATTTCAACGGCGCTGGAAAACTTTTTGACACTGATAACGAGGGTTTCAACAACGCAATTTTAGCAAGATGTTTGAAATATGCTTCTTTTTATTTTGAAGCGTTTTATTTACTAGCAAAATCTATATATGTAATTTTGAATTAGTATACAATAGTATTTTTTTACTCGGTAATCGATGGCAATTATCTACATTTTGATTCGAAAAACAAAAATGATGTTAAGAACTTTTTTTATATTGAATTTTTATATTTAATTTTAACCGAAATTATGGTCACCCCTATGGATTAGTAAAAATTAAAAATAAATTAGTATTACGACCTTTTTGTAAAAGAAAACTACTTCACAATGAATTTATATGGTGGCAAGAAGCTGTCTGATGATGGAGGATGTCACGGTAGTTTCTACGTAGTCTTGTATTCAAGAAATTTGGCACTCAACCCGACTCACGACCCTGAGATTAAGAGTCTCATGCTCTACTAACAAGGTTATATCGTATCGAATATCAGCAAGTGGTCGAAAACCCTTTTACAATAGGTTACGAAGAGAACAATGTAGTTAAATAAGTAATCAATTATGCGACTCAGTTGCAGGGGGCAGCAAGTCACTACGTATCACCACTTTGTAAGAACAAATAAACTTGGGCCATCTAAAAATTTTGTTATCTTTGATGGACCATGGAAATAATTGCTATACTTAAAAAAGTTTGCTTCCATAGACAATTGTACCCAGCGTTGTTTTCATCGGTACATTTATGCGAAGGGACAATAATCTGCTTTCTTCCTAATCCTTTATTGTTCCGTTGCCAAATTCCATTACCTTAACAAAGAAATTTAATATTCTAATTTGTGTACACAGAAAATATGTAAAGAAATTGATGTGTAAAGAATAAAAATTATATGCGCCGTAAAGCGAAAATGAGTAAATATACCTATACCTACCTTAGACACAAGTTATGGCTACATACACGTTTCAGTTTAGTTACGTTACGTTATGATTATATCAAGGGTCCGTTTTTGACTAGGTGTTTCCTACTACCTATTTATATATTTGACTATCAATTTTCATCATCCTAGCGAATGTTCCAGTTGTGTCTTGCAATGCCCGGGGTCTGCTTCCTACTTTTTCTCCTCCACTGCGTACGGTCGTCGGCATCCCCTGCAGTGAGACCATTCGCGCACATGCCATCCCTTATGATGTCAAGCCAGCACTTCTTGGGTCTTCCCTTCTTACCGGGACCAGGCGAGGCAGACATGGCCAGACATTTGTTTCCCATGAAGCCCGGCGGTTGCCTTAAGATATGACCATACCAGCGAAGGCGACATTCTTTTTTTATGTATTTATTTTATACCTGTAACTTGAATTAGCACTAACAAGATGAATTAATATCTGCTATTCTAGTAACACAATATCAGAAAGTAACTAACTAAACTAACTTTCTTCACGCTATATCCCTGACGGGGTAGTCAGAGAGGACAAATCGCAAGACTTCGCAATCCATGCATACTTCTTTCGCTTTATGCAGATTTAACAATGACTTCATACATACACGTCTGGGTATCCGAGTACTTTTGACTTTTCCGCAATCTGCTCACGTGGTCTTCATATGTAAGTCTCGGCCTACCTTGACTCTTTCTACCCTCTACAAAGTACACAATTAAATATCACAAAGTCATTGTAACAAAACCACTTCAACAATATCATTTAACTTATAAATTGTATTTTACATAATTTTTCATCCACTTTTCCAGTTTCACCGAGGGCAGGTGTCAAAATTTCACCACCCCCTATAAATCTTCATTTTCATTATACAAAGAGAGTGAGGGGAACAAATATTGTAGAAAATTCATAGACGTTAACTTTTTCCTGCGGTGTTTGATATAATATTATAATAAGCACTCGGAAAGGTATTTACCAAATTTAACCAAAAATTATGGGTATTTGCCAAATTTATCTTGTAACGTAGTGACGTATCAGCAAACTGCGTCAGGTTTTCTATTCACCTCTACCACTATGCTTGATGGACCGATGACCTGGAAAAGTTCGCAGGGAGGGACTGAATGCGGAAAGCGCAGAACCGTGTGATGTGGCGTGAATTGGGAGAGGCCTACGTCCAGTAGTGGACTACCATAGGCTGATTTGATTGATTGATCTGATTGTAGTACATGTTAGTGTGTGTAAGAATGCGGATTTGTGCCCACCAATAGCTCTGAGGCCCACCGACCTCACTTGCTAGCGGTGCACCTTGCGATCATTGTACGAGACAACGACGATGAAGGCGTCCTTACGGGTTTGGGAGCGAAACCAAAGCTGCTCTTAGCAGTCAATAAAAGCTGACCCTAGGCTCCAAAACCCGGTAGGGTAGGGTAGGGTAGTAACTGGGAATACGTCAAGATGAAGAATAAGATGATGTAGTAGATGTTATCTTTATATATTAGCTCTAAGTTTTCAATTTACTGTACTAATTTTCGCCTAAGGTGGGTTCTTCATTAAATTTCGTCACAAATAATGCTAATGCTATATGACTGTTGACAATCGTGATGTTAATTTTAAACCTTCGTCTTAGATAAATAAAACCGTAGTGTCTGTTTATAAACACTAAAACCGGTGCATTTAAATCATCTTTAGTATCTAATTAAATGTAGTGAGATATCACTTTATTTTTAAAGTTGTTCTCAGTAAGCCCCTTCATTTGATACCCAGATATTAGCAGTGATTTTAAAATAACTAGTCCACCATCTTCGGTGTTCCACTTTTATAGACATACATTGGTTACATTGACATAAATAAATATTGTCATTGAAGTACTCTATTTTCTACTTCTCACAATTTTTTGTCTTCTTTTCATGAAAATTTTATACATATCTTTACAAGAAATTACTTCATTAAAATCTAGGTTATAGGACATAGTAAAATAGTAAAAATATGAGAGAAAAAACCGTGCAGAGAGCAATGCTCACTCGGTAATAAGGTTAACGAGATGAACGAATGCATAAATGAGCGCAGCATTACATTCACTGAATGTAAGAGCTGTGGATGTGGGTACCAAGTTTTATTTTTATTTATGTGAAATATTTTTTCAGTGAAATCGCCGAACTAGCGTTTAAACTTTTAGTTTTTATGTAGGGTTCGTTAGTCACTTGATTATACTGTAGCTAAACAGCAATTCTTACGCACATTGACTTTGATAATCATGTCGCCTTCACCCCGTAAAGACTGTTAATGAGGTGGGTATGGACTTGTATCAACTATTAACTCATAACGCTCATAATTTTAACTATCTATAAATATAAAAAAGCCGATAGCCTGGAACTGAAACCGTTGTACAGATTTTATTAATCTAATATTTTAATCAGCGTATGAACGGCTTTTTAAAGGAATGAATAAAAGGTTGAAGTTTTTAATGAAAAGCAATAGAAAATTGGTACATCTATCAGATGAGGGCTTACCAATTTCTAAACTCTGTGGGCACAGTGGGGGTTTGAAGTATATGTCTCGGGGAGCAGTGATGTATTAGATGGTCATGAATGAAAATGCATTTACAACTTCACAAAAAAAATACATTACATATCGTATACCTAAATACTGTGCACGGTGCAAGCATTTTAAGTACTAGGGGTAAAATGAGAGTGGCAGTGGCGTAAAGTAGGTAGGGCCAAGCCGTTAAACTGGCAATTAAAATGTTGAAGGTGCTAATTTCAGAGGTATATATACCATCAACGGGAACCACTTTAAAGAATACTATTGAACGCCCGCGACTCCACCAACCTGAAATCTAGCTTCCATCCAAACTTCGTAACTATAACCAATAAATTTACTCTGGCCTTTTCAACGTGTAGTTAAATAGCACTAGTCTAAATTTAAGTAACGGAAATAAGGTTTATAAAAAGAAACTGCGATTTTGGAATTGACTTAGAGGATAAGTTTTTTTTTTTAAATATTTTTTCAAGTGTTTTTATGAGGCATTTTATGACAGCATTGTCTATCCCAAATTTAAATAATAAATAAGCTTGTGCTATAGAATATATTTCAAACATTAAATTGAACTGAATTAATTGTGTAATATAGTTCCAATGTGTTATTTAGCTGATGTAGGAATAATATTATGTAAAAGAAATAATATTAATTAATCGAATTCATATTTGTTACCCTGCATGCTGTTAACTGTCTTGTAATAAATGTTGCTGTGCCCTAACTGGGTCCATAATGATGCTTATTTATTTACGTACAACATCTAACCTACATTGTGGAAATGCAAATAAATACTGTATACCTACTGAGTACGTTACACTAAGGCAGTGTTTTCTGATGCCGAGGATTATTTTCTTTTATTCTTATATCTATCTTCTGCTAACGCAGTGTTTTGTAAACGATCAATGCGTTAAGCAACTTTGGCAATGAGTAGTCACAGATAGGTGACCGATTTGTGTAATTTCCACTTACGGGCGTTTCCGTGCTTCGGAAAGCACGTTAAGCTATCAGTCCCGGTTGCTAGTAAAATGGTAGTCGTTAAGCCAAGTTAAAGGCGTAATGAGCGGCTTGAAAAAGGCTTGAAATTTTAACAGCACGTGGCCACAACTTGTGCTTGTGGGACAAAAATGCTCACGATGAAATGTCGGCGTATGATAGTCCTCTGCCACCCTGTCGGGGGTAAATATTAACACATTCATAGATATGTCTAAAAGATTTAGTATAGCTTTAGATCTATTACGTCAATGACCATCTGAAAACTAATCTAATGAGTAGGGTAGGTACGTTCGTACAATATAATGAAAAGAAACTAGGTCGCGGACCGATTCTCAGTAAAAGTTGGTAAAAGCCGAGACTTGATCTCCACTTGGAAAGTTTTATGAGTCGGATGAGATAGATCAGGGATCGGAATCCATTATTACCTATTCAAGATAGTAATATCTTGATTGTGGCAACTTTCTCTGCAATATATGTTCTGCGAAGAAATGATTGAATCGGCCTTTTTTCATAATTTTTTTTCTTATTGTTTTTTTTTAAATATCCATCACGCCTTATCCCCGAAGGGGTGGCAGAGGCATATTATACTACCTACTTTTCACCGTGTGGATCCCTGTGCCACGTAATAGGTGGTGAGCCCATTGCCGTGTTGAAATAGACAGACGCAGGTTGTGGCTACCTGCTGTTGAAATTTTTTAAGCCGCCTATAAGGCCTTCAACCAGGCTTAACGACTGCCATTTTACTGGCAATCGGGACCAACGGCTTAACGTGCCGTCCGAAGCACGGAAACGCTCGCAAATGTAAATGCCACAAAGTGGTCACCCATCCGACGACCAGCCATAGTGAAAGTTGCGTACCTCAGTGATCGTTTACCGAACATTGAGACCGCGGGGCCACGAGCGCTGTTTTTTTTTTGACAGAGCAATGTTATTTCATAAGTATCTGTTGATGATATGTGTGTCACGGGTTCTACTATCGGGGATGTATGTGTGTAAATAATAATATAATATAATAATGTCAGTCAAGGGTAGACTGTTGGGAATGCTAAAGACTGGGAAAATAAAACAATAAAACGTAATAGCAACAAAACGAACTTCGTATGCAATCTGGGTACCGGGTTTGATTCCCGGTCATAAGAATAAACCCATCACCATCTTAAATTAACATCTCGCATCTATTTTTTTAATTGTAGATATCCTAATGGATGCTAGGCCGGACTCCTACTGGAGTTTCATCTGCCTATAGCCGGAGGGCTCTATTAGTAATAGTCAAATATAGAGAACAAAATTGCTTGTTTGGATAGAATTACTATAAATTTAGAATACCGATTGTATTATTATTTTTTTGCCAGAGGAACATCAGAATTATCTCTCTTTTAGATACGTATGTAAACGCTGTAAAAGCCTGACTAGCCTGCACATCCAGCTTTGAGTAAGTCGGAGATAATAGGTAGACAGGAATTTATATGTCAAAAATTCTATCAAATACCTGTAATCAATTATAGGTACTCCAGAAGCATCCTATAGATCAGTCTAAATCATGAGTTATCACGAAATGGTAATCAAATTTTATTAATTGAGATTATTAGCGTTAAGCTGAAAAAGGGCGTGCTCCGTTGGTTTGGACACGTCCAGCGAATGAGTGAGGAACGATTGACGAAGAATATATATTGTGCGAAAGTAGAGAGTAGGAGTCAGGGTAGGCCGAGACTTACATATGAAGACCACGTGAGCAGATTGCTCAAAAACGGAAAGGTCAAAAGTACTCGGATACCCAGACGTGCGTGTATGAAGCGATTGATGAATCTCGAAGAAGCGAAAGAAGTATGCATGGATCGCGAAGCCTGGCGATCTGTCCTCTCTGACTACCCCGTCAGGGATACAGCGTGAAGATAGTATAAAATTCATATAACTAAATATCTATGTAATCTACGTTCCAGCAACCATTCTGAAGAAATAACGTCTTTAGTATCTAATCAAATTGTAGTGGCATAGAGAATCGTCTAATCCACCATTCGTTTCAAGTAGGAAAACTTTCTAAAATCACCAATCTAATACTTGTAGTGCAGTGTAGACTTGTTTACATTCAAACTGGGAGACTCGAATTATTAAGATGGCGCTCAAATCGTCAGAAGTTTTGACTGGGCTTTCAATGTTTTCATTCAGATGCAGATTTAGGTCGGACATCAATTGATTTTGAATTGTTTAATTAAGAGACTTTAGGAAGTTAGATTGTTTAATTTAATTCTGTTTGCTGTTATTGTTTCATTGTTTGAAAAGCGGTACTATTTAGAATCAGACCCCTTCTGAAGTTCTTGATGGACTCGTGAAATGTGATGAGTGGCTAACGAGTAAGTGGTCGTATCACAGACGTACAAGAGTAAGCCGACCAAGCATATTCCTTTGCTTATGGAGTAATACCTCATCCTTTTCACTCTTGCCATTGGTTGTATAAAGCTAGCTTTGTTATTATTGTGTAGCTACATCTAATTCACACATTGACAGCGAAAAACGCGTAGCCATTTTTTCTACTACAAATAAGCTACAAACTTGTAATGACAACCGCCGCTGTCATCTTTAAATCAAAGATTTATGTGTTAAAGTGAAAATATTACATAAAGTTATTGTAAAATGTTACAAAAGTAGACAAAAAATATACAAAAAGGTGTTGTGCATAGAGTAATGAAGTTTCATTATCTAGAAATCACCAGAAATAACTAAGCTAAGTTACCCGTCAATGTGTGTGTAATAGGCTACGCTATTTTTCCCTAACGTTCGGTCTGCTTATTGTCTTATATTTCTGTTGGTCGTATAAATATACATATATATATATTATAGCCTTTAACATGTGTACAAAATGACCCAATTGTGAGATTAAGTATCTTCATAAAACTTACAACTAGCTAAGCTACGGCTTAACCAACCAGCGCTTTTTCTTTATGAAGGCAAGTAAGAGCAGAGACCAAGGAATCAATGTCACCCGCTATGTACTAGATACGCCTTTCTCTATACATTATTTTATACAAACCAAGCGAGTCAGGGAGCTTCACCGTTTATGCGTATGATAACACTGGTTACCTAGTTACTAGAGGAAGACAAGCAAATAAAAAGCCACGTATGCTATTTTCACCTATAGCCAGACTTTATTTATTATTATTTTCGTCTCTATTAGGGCACAAGTGAGTGTGAGCGAGCACTAGTTTCTCATCTGTGTGGTCAGGCCGATAGTTCGTCCCAGTCCTCGCCCCCAGGCCCTCGCTTACCAGGACAGATATCTTGTCTAGATATCCGGCGTCTTCTGCAGCACCAGTGAGTGCTACGAGTATGCCTTATTTAGTACATACAGGATATTCCTGTCACGTTTCTTATCTACCATGTCATACATGTTCGTTATAATATACAGACATATATACATATTGTCACGCGTTTATCCACGAAGGTGTAGGCAGAGGCATTTTATGCGCCCACATTTCAGCGTATGCATTTTTGTCCTACGTAATAGGTGGAGAGCTCATTGCCGTGTTGAAATGGACAGAAGCTGGCTTTTTTTAAATTTTTCAAGCCCATAAGGCCTTTAACCTGGCTTAACGACTGCCATTTTACTTGCAACCGGGACCAACGACTTAACGTGCTTTCCGAAGCACGGAAACTCTCGCAAATGTAACTGCCACAAAGTGGTCACCATCCAAAGACCAGCTATAGCGAATGTTGCTTAACGCAGTGATCGTTTAGAGAACACTGAGTCAGCGGGGCTACGAGCACTTCAATAATCTTAATCTTAATAATAGTATAAATGCGAAAGTTTGTATGGATGTTTGTTACTCTTTCACGTAAAAACTACTAAATAGATTTAAATTAAACTTTACAATAATATAGCTTATACATCAGAATAATACATAGGCTGCTTTTTATCCCGAGAACAAGTTCCTGTGGGAAACGGGAACTGGAAAGCTCTACGCGGACGAAGCTGCGAGCGTCAACTAGTATATCATAAATATTTCAATAATATGTGATAATATATGTATTGTTTAACACGAAAACACGCAATATAGTTAAGTTTGTACCCCAGTCATATGATGCAGCAGCGTCTCCAGAAGCCACTGATGCGTGTGGTATGTATTTTCTGTATTCTGAGGGTATAGTAAAGATATTATAAATTGTAATCTAATAATGGCGAAAGAAAGTATAGTATATAAGTAATATAATCATAGATATCTTAATTAAAGCTTTTTTTAGTTAAGATATCTATTTTAGTGTATAGGGGTAGATGCTCCCACTACCTACAAACGGCCGTTGCCAGTTTCCAGATTTTAATATCTGATGGTACTGGCACTCGCTCTCAAATATATGTATGTAAATAAAAACCATAATCTGGCTTTAAATGTAATTTATAGTTACGCAAGAATTATATCATATTATCTGTGACCAGAGAGACGAATAAACTAGCTTAAGAGTTGTGTAATTATTAGAAATAATCATAATTATAATTATAGGCTTTTATAAACACAGTCTCCTGTAGTATGAGTGGACATACAAAATAAAGCAAATCAATATCCAATATACATATAGTCACAAGGGTGGCACTGAAAATTTCAGGAATCAAGGAAGTGACACAACATTACTATTTAAAAATGTATTTATTGCTTTTCGAAGTATTCTCCGCGAAATTTGACACATTTTTCCATACGATGGAACCAATCATTGAAGCAACCATTCCATTCGGAAGTTTGGGTATCCAAAATGGCCGTTTTGTAGGCGTCCACAGCTTCTTCAGGTGATGAAAATCTCTGACCATGCAATTTATTCTTTATTTTAGGGAAAGTATAGAATATATATAATACGTTGGCCAAACTGGCAGATGTTTTCAGACTAGAGTTGCAGAGCATGTCAGTGGCTGGAGACTCAAAAAGACTGATTCCAATTTAGCAGAACACCTAGTAACAGAAAAGCATTGTTTTGACCCAAAAGCGAATTTCAAGGTGCTCCATTCTTGTGACAAATGAAGGAAAATGAATGCTCTCGAAGCGCTCGAGATAGGTAGACATATAAGTGCAGACCCAAACATTATTCTAAATCAACAGTTGGATTTAAATCGTTCACCCTTATTACATTATTACAAGTGATGACATCTATATATTTATACTATTAACGCAGAATATGTAAATTTTAATTTTTAGTTAACCAAATAATGTTTGTAATTCGTGTAGTTAATGACATAGTTCAATATGGCAAATCATAGTAATTTAGTTATTTAATAATTGTGACAATTTAATATCTTGACATTTAATACTTTTGACATTTTAATTTCTTGACATTGAATAATATGACACTTTGACATTTGCAATTCTAATATTTTAAATAGAATTATGATCCGTAGTATTTTTTTTTCAAATGTAAAACTGTATTCACCCTAATTTTGGGGTAATTTTCTAAACTGGTAACTTGTAATGTCGATATACCTACATTGTACGGTTATTAGTTTTAGTATACTTTCTAGGTCCAGTCGTCATATTGTGTACCTTTGAGAATGCCGTGAGGCGAAACCGGTCAGGTTTACGAAGTAAATGTTGTGGAACAGTACAAGTGGTGTTATTTAATATGTCTAGGAAGTTACAGGAATCCACACGGTGAAAAGTGGGCATATAATATGCCTCTGCCACCCCTTCGGGGATAAGGCGTGATGGATATTTATTTTATTTATTCTAGGAAGTTCCACCAAGCGCCATCAATCAACAGTATAAATAATCGGAAAGTATAGAAATCATTAGGGCTTAGGTCGGGGCTGTACGGCGGATGGTCTAATAATTCTATGTTTTCTTGCTCTAAAAACTCTTTTGTTCTGTGCGCGGTGTGAGAACTCGCATTGTCGTGATGGAGGATGATGCGGCGGTTGCAGTTCTCTTTACGGAGTTCAGAAACGACCTGTGGCAAACAAATGCTAGCATACCATTCTTCATTAACCGCTCTTTGTCCCTCAAGAGGAATAGTCGCAACATGGCCGGTTTTGGAGACACACGTGGCCACCTTTTTTTTTGGAACACTCCGTGAACGAACAATTTTTGTTGGCTTTAACTCATTTTCGAACACCCAAACTCGTGACTGGTTTTTTGTTTCGGGTTCGTACGCATATACGTTCGTACGTATATCCAGGATTCGTCACCTGATACGATGTTGTATACAGCATTTGAGGATCCTGCGTGGAATCTTTCGAGAGTTCTGACGCACCAAGTAACGCGTGCCGCTTTTTGCTCTTCACAGAGCGAATGCGGTATCCATCGGGAAAACAACTTTTTTACACCTAATTGTTCATGCAAGATTATTTGTATTTGACTCATCCCAATGTCTAAAGTTGCCTGAATTTCGCGGTGTGTCACATGTCGATCTTCCTCAATCAGCCTACGCACAGCATCAACGTTTTCTTGGATGACTGCAGTTTTTGAACGACCTTGACGGGGATCATCACTGAGCTTGACACTTCCACGTTGAAATTCAGCAAACCAGCGATAAATTGTGGTTTTGGATGGGGCTTCATCACCAAATGTAGAAATCATCCGGTCAACACACTGTTTTTGTGTTAGACCACTTCGAAAGTCATAATAAATCATTGCTCTTGAATTATCTCGTGTCAATTCCATCTCAACGACTAAACAAGTTTGACAAAACCTTGTGACAAGACCGAGAATCTTTTTTTAAATAAAAAAAAAGGTATTCGATTTTTAAAACCAAGGAGTTTTCAATTAAAAAATTTTAATATGACAGGAACAGTGGAAATGTTCCATTCCCGATACTTTTAGTGCAGCCTATGTATTCACTTATAGTGAGTGCGTCAAAAAGTGCCTATATATTGCAAAGATAATAGTTTCTATGATCACGTTAATTCTTTTCATACAATTAAATATTAACTTATTTATTCACGTGAACGACATAAATAGGCTTAATACAAGTTATGTTTTTATAAAATATTTTTCCTCATGTAGGTATTTCGAGATAACAAAGCCCTCTACGACGATTTCCTCCTAATCAAAAGATATCAAAAGATTTTCGATGGGATAATATCATATGGGTGGAATTAAATGTGTTTTCGGAATTCGTGGGTTAGTTTGATTGTAAAAGTTTAGTTGTATGTTGTTGTACTCAAATCTGATGTACAGATATAACTTTGATACAATCTTTGATAATAGGAATATATCTGCTTTTAGTATAAATTTAAGAGAGGCTTTATATGATAGGTACTTTATACGATTGAATTAACGAGTAAATCGCACAAATTAATCAAAACTTTTCATTGAATTTGTTAAAATTGTAATTTGTTGCTTAAATTAGTATAGTTAATTTTTTTTTATATTACTGAGGTGGCAGACAATCATGTGGTCTGCCTAATCGAAAACGGTACCTTTGATGATCTCATTACCGACCCCATTGACCCTATTGCCGTGTTGAAACGGACAGGAACTGGCTGTGATTACCTGCTGTTTAAATGAATAAAAACACAGTCATTTTCAAGTCTTATAAGACTTTCAACTCGGCTTAACCATGTTACTGGCAACCGAGATCAGCGACTTAACGTGTTTTCCAAAGCGCAGACCCGCTTGTCAATAGAGATACATAAACACAGACGGACACCTCAGGACCGATCGTAGTTTCCAGAACACTGCACTTTGCGGTTCTACGGGCGCTCCATAACTCTAATTCCAGTAAAACGTCATCAAAATTTAAATCAAAAATGTATCCAAGACGGCTCAACGTGAAAATTTGATGAAATTAATTTCAAATTTTCTTGTTAAATATAATTTGAAAGCGTTGATGTAAGGGTGAGGGGATGGAATGAGACAAGGCGTTGAGTAAGAGTCTTTCGATAAAAATGTTGACTTTACGTGTAAAAGCGAAGCGTAATTTGCATAAATATATCGTACGAAGAGCTTTTTGTTGTATGTGTGAATGTATTTTACGGTTTGGTTTTTTTATAAATTCAATCTACCTACTATGAAATTATCTTTGGATTAACATTTCACTTCCTCCATATCTGTCAAAAGATACCTAGATTAAACTAGACACTAGAACGAAATGAGGTTTCAAATCCTTTTTTAGGGTTCCGCAAACAATGTACCTTTTTACGTCATATCCACCCATCTGTCTGTCCACCGCGTAGCTTAGAAACAAGCTCAAAGAAAGGACCAAAAGATACTGAAAACAAATGAAAAAAAAAATACAGAGAGCTGTGATGTGGGTTACGTCATTTTTATGGTGTTGAATAAAATGGTGAATAAAATGGTGAAGTGCTCGTGGCCCCGCGGTCTCAGTGTTCTGTAAACGATCACTGATTACGCAACTTTCACTATGGCTGGTCCTCGGATGGGTTACCACTTTGTGGTATTTACATTTGCGAGCGTTTCCGTGCTTCGGAAGGCACGTTAAGCCGTTGGTCCCGGTTGCCAGTAAAATGGCAGTCGTTAAGCCTGGTTGAAGGCCTTATGGGCGGCTTGAAAATTTCAACAGCAGGTAGCCACAACCTGCGTCTGTCTATTTCAACACGGCAATGGGCTCACCACCTATTACGTGGGACAGGAATCCACACGGTAAAAAGTGGGCATATAATATGCCTCTGCCACCCCTTCGGGGATAAGGCGTGATGGATATTTATTTATTTTTTATTTTTGAATAAAATGGTGAATTAAATAAATGAAATAAAATAATTGTTATCTTACATAAACTTCAAATATTTAGACTTTTTTTACCCCATGATTTTTACGTTAGCCCTTTCGATCGCATAATTTTTTTAAGCATAATGTAGTTTGACATATCAGTTTCAGCACAAAGTTTTCTCGCATAAATTATGATAAGCAGAGCTTTAACTTACTCTATTTTTAAGCTATTGCATAGTTTTTATCGCGGGCGTTGAGTGGGCCTTAATCAAGAAATTCTGACCGAGCGTTGGCTTAACGTGTATGTACAAATATTATATGGTACGATTGTACGAAGCTCGCACGGATCGAGACGTGATGATAGTGAGTGTGAGGGTGAGGATGAGGGTGACTGTGAGAGTGAGGGTGGGGTGAGGGTGAGAGTGAGGGCGAGAGGTGAGGGCGAGAGGTGAGGGTGAGGGTGAGGGTGAGGGTGAGGGTGAGGGTGAGGGTGAGGGTGAGGGTGAGGGTGAGGGTGAGGGTGAGGGTGAGGGTGAGGGTGAGGGTGAGGGTGAGGGTGAGGGTGAGGGTGAGGGTGAGGGTGAGGGTGAGGGTGAGGGTGAGGGTGAGGGTGAGGGTGAGGGTGAGGGTGAGGGTGAGGGTGAGGGTGAAGGTGAGGGTGAGGGTGAGGGTGAGGGTGAGGGTGAGGGTGAGGGTGAGGGTGAGGGTGAGGGTGAGGGTGAGGGTGAGGGTGAGGGTGAGGGTGAGGGTGAGGGTGAGGGTGAGGGTGAGGGTGAGGGTGAGGGTGAGGGTGAGGGTGATTTTTTTTGTTTTTTTTTTAGTTTAACTTGAATTAATATCAAAGAAAAACAAAGGTATGCTATGCAATAGTTTTACCGCGGCGCGGCAGTCTCCGGGTGCCACACGTCTTTTTTTTTACCATAAATTTAATCATTGTAAATAATCATCTCACGCATAGTCAAGTTTGTAAACTGTAACATATGAAATGATATTTTAAAAATGTTATTAATTTTAGACTACTCTTGAGCAAAGTCGTAAATAGGTACGACGACGAGCGAAGCGAGGAGTGTTAGGTTACTTGTGACCACAACAAGCGAGCTGAGCGAGCGAAGCGAGTGTGCCGCGGCAGCGGCCGGCGATGCGCCAGAACTGAATCGCTCGTTTTAATCTACCTACTTCTTTCTTCTACTATCGACATTTTTAATCAGTGGGCATTTCAATCTTAGACAGTTCAAGCTTAGATAAAAAAATATGTACTCGTTAACATTAGGGTATTCTATATTTATGACTTGTAATCTTTATGCCATAGAGTGTGTTGCCAATAAATGCTATGATTAGTAATCTTTATTGTAAAAAAAATTATGCATAGACATTTTGTTGTAAAACCTCTTTTGGATGTTTTTCTTTCTTTAATCTAAAAATTTGTATTTTTTCTGATTTAGAACTATCAATTACAAAACTCTGATCTCACATCAAGCTCTTTTTATTTTTCATGATAAAATAATTACAACAAACGTTATCAGCACGATGATAAATGTGAATCAGTGAGAATATTTGAAATAATTGTGTAAATAGTGTTATTATTTCGTGAGTAGGCAATATTTAAAAGAAATGCCTGGAGACGGAGATTCGTCCATACCCGGCCATACAGGTACGAGTATGTCTTTGCATAAAGCAACGGGTAGTATGTCTCAACAAATAAAACTTTTAACAAGTAGAGAGGGTTATTCAGACTGGAAGTTTAAGATGAAGATGTATCTTCTTCACGAAGACTTATGGGAAACAGTAAATGGATACCCAGAATGCGATACGACACCTGCTCATATCAAAGCCTTTAATGATAAGAAGGCCTTGTCCAAGATATGTCTGACCTTAGAGGGATCTGCCGTTACACACGTCAGGAACGCAGAGACTGCTAAACAGGCTTGGGATGCGCTGGCCGCAGCTTTTGAGGATAAAGGCATGGGTTGTAGATTAGCATTGGAACGTAAACTCTACCGTTATAGTCTGAGTGATTTCAATAACAATATTGAAGAATACATTGATGCCATAATGAAAACGCATCAAATATTGGTGGATATTGGCGTTAAAATGGAGGATGCCACTATTGCTGCAATAATGCTTGGAGGATTGGGACCTCACTATGAACCTTTGATTATGGCATTGGAAAATTCAAACGTCCAGATAACAAGTGAATTGGTCAAAGGTAGATTATTGAACGAGATCTCTAAACGTATAGAAGATCAACCATCTACTTCAGTTTTCTATATGTCACGTGGAAATAACTGTGAAAGAAATAATTCTAAGAAAAAGAATTCTGAGATTCAGAAAAAGCCAGTTATTTGTTATGATTGTCGAGAAACTGGTCATAAGAGACCTGATTGTCCTCATAGAAAAGGTAAACAGGCTAATATGACATTAGTGACTGCGACTGCATTCCAGCGAATCCAGATCAAAATGGTTCATTGACTCTGGCGCCACAAACCACATGAGTTGTGATTCAGAATGCATGAAAAATGTGCGATACTTTGATAAGACTATCGAAGAAACAGTTACGATAGCTAACGGTGACAAGCTGAGATGCACAGGTATCGGAGATGTCCAATTTGATTCTTCGCAATGCAAAGGTAAAATTAGTGATGTTGTAGTTTGTCCTGATTTGAACTGTAATTTAATTTCGGTTAAGAAAGCTGCTGAAAAAGGTATTATTATGTTTTTGATAAAGATAAATGTACTTTTTATAGATTTTTTTCTTGTACTGGTGATGTATTATTGCGATGTTTTATTTCTGTAGGGCTGTACACTTTAGATTGTGCTGTTAATATCCCCCAAAAGTTAGTTGCTTCTCCTGTGCTTCTTGACCAGTCCTAAGATCTTTGGCATAGACGTTTAGGTCATCTTTCTAGGATAGGTATAGATCAGCTCAAAAAGGGTAAGGCTATTGGTATTGAATATAAAGAAATCAATAAAGAGCCGTGTGTCTCCTGTCTTAAATTTTAGATTAAGTGGGGCTGTTGTAAAACCTCTTTTGGATGTTTTTCTTTCTTTAATCTAAAAAATTGTATTTTTTCTGATTTAGAACTATCAATTACAAAACTCTGATCTCACATCAAGCTCTTTTTATTTTTCATGATAAAATAATTAAAACAAATTTTATGCGGGTATATCATTATTATATGCCAAATGATTTATTCTGTTTGAACGTTATGCAAAACGAAGAGTATGCCAAAAAACGTTATGCAGTTTTAAGTTATGCCTCTTAAATTTATGCAACCCAATACGGACCCGATTTTTACTATTTGCCAAACATATTGTAGGCATGCTAATATCAGCAGTTTGAAGCAAGACACTTGCATTATGTTTATGTTTGTTTATCAATCACGCCCCGAATGGCAGAGGCATAATATACGCCCACATTCCTATCCCACGTAATAGGTGGTGAGTATTTATCCCAGTGGTGGGTGTTTTCCAGATGTACCAGAAACTCAAATGTGGTAGTTCTAGAGCGGGTACCTAGAACAAGCCTTTATCAGAGTAATTACTTCGCTATGTGTGGTTATATTTATAACTCTATACCAAAGCAAATTATAAAACACCCAATCATACTATTTAACTTACTCATAAGTTAAAAAAATGGTTTCTCGAGAAATGTTTTTATTCGGTATAGGAATTTCAGAACTCCAAATGCAACAAATGATAATAGTTTGATGTTATATTGTGTGATTTTGTATATTCTTTTTGTTTTGACATGCCATTTTATTGTTGTAATAAGTACGACTGGTATACTCGTAACATAGAAGGAACTACCTAATTTTAATAAAATATAATTGAATGTGTATGTTATCAATAACTTGACAATTAATAGTAACTCTATTTGTAATACTTTTATAAATCTTGCCATTGTATAGTTTTATAGTTGAATGTATGAATAGTTTCCACATGACTACAATTTGAATGCCATAATTTATATGGTGATTGGTATGGCTCTAAGAAATCTATTATCTCTAAATACCTCGCATTGTATCACCTTTCTATCAAGTAAATATAAATTTGAATGTGACAGACGCAGATTGTGGCTACCTGCTGTTGAAACTTTTCAAGCCGCCCATTAGGCCTTCAACTTGACTTAACGACTATCATGTTACTGGCAACCGGGACCAACGGCTTAACGTGCTTTCCGCAGCTCGGAAACGCTCGTAAATGTAAATGGCACCCTCGCTATGGCTGGTCACGGATGGGTGACACGGATTGTGACCAGCCATAGCGAAAGTTGCTTAACGCAATGATCCTTTATAGAATACTGAGAACCCGGGACCACAAGCGAACATCAAATATTTTAATAAAATAAAGTATTTTTGTTCTCCTCTTTTTTATAAAAGAAAACATCTAAGTTCAAATTAGGTAATAAAATTGACATAGCTTTCAGATCAGATTCAGCTGCGGTCTTAAACGATGTATCAAGACACTTTGAGTAAGGTTGGGGTGATTATAGAGCTAGGGAAGGTCTTCCTGATTACCTGATTATTAGGTATACATAGATGTTTGTAACAGTAACTTGTTTCCAGGATAAAAATAAAGCCTATCTTTTCCTCCTATTCTGATGTACAAGCTATATTGAGACTGTGAAGTCTCATCAAAACCCATACATTAGCTTTTGCGTAAAACAGTAACAAACATCCATCCACTCATCCATTCAAACTATCATATAGTAGTAAGTCTGTTACACTAGTTATGTAAATTGAAAATATAGTAGACTATTAATACGGTTTACGAGTAACCTCAAAATGTATGGTAACTCTCTTCTGTTGACAATGATACGTCACGAGGCTGTGACAATCTGGTTTACTCCATATATTTATTTTAACTTATTTCATTGTTTCCACACGAACGGACCACAGAACACACCGTTTTCGATCATTGTCACTCCTTTCCCCTTCAGTAATGTTTTATTCCAGTTATTCATATTTTATGCGTTGTATCTTTATGTACATCTTAAAATACCTTCAGCTGAATATGTGGCGTTTATTGCGCGGCTGCCGATCCCTCTGGGATAAACGGAGGAAGACGTATTCAAATGTAGGTAGGTACTTATATAACAATATGCTGAAACGTTTCCTCAAACATCAAATTATCTGGTAATGATAAATGACACCTGCTGTAAAGTACTCTTTGTTTCAGCGTCTAAGCCATATTACGCTAATATAAGCTGGCACTATAGGAATTGGAATATGTTATACACTCTACTAAGTAATATGATAAACTAAGTGAACCCTACGGCTTTGCCCGTAACGTACTTCGAATTCCAGTCGCACCAGTTTAATCCCTGATTATAATTTGTGATAGTATTCTTTAGTTACTACCTAAAGAATACTAAAACAACATTTTATCAGGGATTAAATAAAAGAAGTTTACGGTATTTCCCCGGGAACGGTAACTCGCGGGTGAAACCACACACAGCCTAAACTATTAGGTATACATAGATGTTTGTTTTAGTGTTGGATTGTATTTTATGCATTTATATTGTTTTATTCAAGCAGTAGATACATTAAAATAAAATTAAATGTGAAAAAAAAAGAATAGTAAATTTATTAAAAAATTATGTGCGTTTTTGAAGTTATCTATCTTAGTTCCTGGCAGGTTTCTGTGTTTTACAAATGACCCTGTAGGAGTACCTATCTTTTTCAGTTGCTCAGATAGCACAAGCCCATATTAGCTTAATGTGGGCTAGACAGCGATGTGTGAGAATATCACATAAAATATGTCCCAAATTTAGTTGCTAGTTATTTAAATGGAGTTTTATAGGTTAGTTGCGAAGTTAGGATGTATAATATGTATATATTTAGAAATATATAAGGAATAGTTAAAGCCCGAAGCTGTGCCCGTGCGGTAAAGCTTTCCCATTCACATATCCGTTTCCCGCAGGAACTTGTTTCCGGGATAAAAAGTAGCCTATGTCTTATGAATTATTTTTTTATTAAAATCCATTAATTAGTTATTGCGTAAAAGAGAACACCAACCACATATCCATAAATTTTCACATCTAACCTAATGCACATTCTTATCTATATTATTCACATCTATTCTAAAGCTATGCATGGATTGCGAATCCTGGCGATCTGTCCTCTCTGACTGCCCTATCAGGGATGCGTGAAGATAGTTCAGTAAATTATTTGTTGCGACACAAGGTATGTTACCTTCAGCACTTGCAGCACCTCGACATAATTAGCTCCTACTATTAGTTCCACAGCAAATGTAATTATTAGTATCTTGCAATACACAAACAAATACATAAATAACAACTATATAGATAAATAAAATTAATGTGTCTGTTTTTTGTTTGTTACTAATTAACAAAAGAAATCATCTTTAATTTTTTGCTCTGTCTGTCTGTTCATTCATTGTTGTACATCATCATCCGAGCGTCTGTCCTAGTTGCGTCTCGTGGCGCCCGGGGTCCGCTTCCCTACAATTTTTCCTCCACTTCACACGGTCGTCGGCATCCCCTTTAGTGCGACCATTGGCACGCATATCATCCCTTACGACGTCAAGCCAGCACTTCTTGGGTCTTCTCTTCTTACCGAGACCCGGCGGGGCTGACATAGTCAGACATTTGTTTCCCACGTAGCCCGGTGGTTGCCGCAAGACGTGACCATACCACGAAGGCAACACTCTTGCAACTAGTCTGCAATGTCACGGACGTGAAGGCTGCCGCAGATGCGAGAGTTCCTCACGCGGTCCATCCGTGTGACTGCACACATCCACCGCAGCATCTTCATTTCCGTGACACGCAGCTTCTGCTTGTGTCGCTCTAATATTGGCCGCGTCTCACTGTTGTACATTCAGGGAAATCTTGCTGAGAATCCAACTTTATGCGAATTCAACTCGATTATCTTAAAGGGATTTTTCGGGCTAATCTCTGAATTGGCTGGATCAGACTGCTGAAGTTCATCTTTCTTCTTCTTGCTTAAGGGTTTTCACAATTACGTATTCCCAGTTACTTCCAAACACTACCGAGTTTTGGAGCCTGGGTCCGCCTTTATTGGTTGCTAGAAATAGCCTTGGTTTGAATTTTTATTTTCGGCATTGTTGGGAGCGAATGTCATCTGATCTCGCAACCCCGTAAAGGCGCCTGCGTCGTCGTTGCCTCGTCCTTTGACCAGCAGGTGCACCGCTTACAGGTGAGGTCGCTTGGGCCCCAGAGATATTGGTTACCTTACACACCACATACATACATACATACATATTGTCACGCCTTTATCCCCAAAGGGGTTGGCAGAGGCATACTATACGGCCCACATTTCACCGTATGCATTTTTGTCCTACGTAACAGATGGTGAGCCTATTGCCGTGTTGAAATGGTTAGGGGCAGGCTGTGGCGACCTGATGTTGAAATTTTTTAAGCCGCCCATAAGGCCTTCAACATGGCTTAACGACATCCATTTTATTGTCAACCGGGACCAACAGTTTAACGTGCCTTCCGAAGTACGGAAACGCTCGGTAAATGCCACAAAGTGGTCACCCATCCAAGGAACAGCTATAGCGAATGTTACTTAACGCAGTGATCGTTTACAGAACACTGAGTCAGCGGGGCCACGAGCGCTTCAATACACACTGCTGTAGTAGTAGTAGTAGCTGGAGTAAATTTGGCTACATTTTATTGCCGTATTTATACAGAAAAGTGATACCTAGGAGGCATCCGCTACTACAGTATTACAAAAATATTATATTAGTTTTATCGAATCAAAAACTTTCTCTTGGAAACAAACACGTAACATTTGTCTCTGTTTATCCTTTACATCGCAGTTGTGGAGTTTCGTTCACCCCACAGCTCATCATTTGTCATAGGCCTGTGTGCTATAAAGTCAGTTGTCTATCTGAATAATACATACATAAGAAAACGAAAAAGTTATGTGGAACATCTTGTTTTCTTTGAAAGTTTATCTTAGACTAGGTGACGCCCGCGGTTCCGCCCGTGTGGTGCAATTTTCCCCGTTCTCGTTTGCTACAGGAACTTGTTCCCGAGATAAAAAGTAGCCTATTTGTTATTCTGATGTGTGAGCTATATTATTGTCAAGTTTTGTCAAGATCCATTCAGTAGTTTTTGCGTGAAAGAGTAACAAACCTACATACAATTATTTTCTAAGAAATTTATAATATTATTTGTATATACCTATTTCCTATCCCGGTATTTCATTAGTATTTATTTTTTATATTTAGCAAGTCAATTTGACACCGCCCGCCTGATGAAAAGCAAAGACCATGATCTGTGATTTAGGGCCGTATTCCAGAACGTTTATCAATAATCAAGAAACACTTGAGAGTAGATTTTATAAGGCAAAATCTAGTCTCAAGCATTGATTGAGTATTGAGAAACGTTCTGAAATACGGACCTTAGAGTCGCTACCATAGCTAGCAGAGTTTAGCGGGCCATGGCCTTTCTAGGCGGCCTAGAAAATTGGGTTTTTAAGGTTCTCTTATATGACCCACGATTGTAAGGGAAGGTAAACACTTCGTGTGCGTCTGTAGAAAGTTCCAAGTTTTAAAGTAAAACTTTGAGAAATAAGTGCCTGCGCAGACTAGCTTCTCTTAGTATTGGCAACCAGCGACTTAGTAGCATTTTAGAAGCCAAATGCAGCGACCGAGCGCTTACCCCCACACGCTTAAAAATGCCAGAAGCAGTGATTGAAAAATTTTTTAAATCGCGAAACAGAATCTGAGCAGTAGCCAAGATACGGGATATCGATACTGCGCCCGAATGCCAGCAAGTTGCCTAAACGCGACGAATCATCAACACAGTCTCAAAATCGTCGGTTGTGAATACTAAAAGTCAGTGTACGTTGGCTCTATGTGCAAAAGTCTTCATTACTGTTGTCGTGAACCCACTCGACAGTACATGCCCAGCATGTGGCTCATCTTACTTCTGATAATAATCTACTGCATAATCTTTGTTCACTTTTCTGTGACTCCGTATCGTTGCTTAAATTCAAGGAACAAATTTTTTCAGTCCAAGAGATGACACATTGTATTTTAGTTATCTTAATAAACATCAATTTGCTTTATAAATGAGGCACCATGGAGCTATTATTCGGGAGAGAAACCGTGATTTATTAGACTTAACACAAACTTAAATCGTCGAATTTTGACCTAGCTACTACTAGGATGTTTGTTTCCATGATAATGTTACAATGAGCTCAATTTCTTTACATTAAATAATTTCCTTTGTTTTAATTTTCGAGCAGTTAATACGCTTTTTTAACATGTGGAAATCCTCTCGGATGTCATGCCGGACTTGAACCGGCTAAAACCACACAGTCCACGCCTAACTGTCTATTGCCGGACGCCCGGGTAACTCCTCGGAAAGATGTCCCAGGGCTAGCTGTTAATACGCTAGCTTTTCTTACAATTTTTTTTTTTGTGACAAACCTCAATAGGGTAAAGTTTTTATGAAAGTGTAAGGGCCGCAAAACTTCTTTATACTTGTAGAAGTATAAAGAAGTTCTGCGGCCCTTACACGTACATAAAAACTTTGCAAAGTAGTTTATAAAAGTAGTTTTTGAACTTTTCTAGCCCCAGAGTCGCAGTCTATCTACCATGGAGTTTCATATAGCCCCACGGTGCCCAAGGATGAGCCGAAGGAAAAGTCTCTGCAAAGTCAGCAAAGGGGCGTCCCGAAATGGGTCTCTCCTCGGGGGCCAGGTGGGCGAACTACATAAGAAGTATGTCCGAGCTGAGTCGCTCCTGAGGGCTCCTATGATAGCAGAGGAGTAGGAATGCTAGCTAACGAGCACTAGAACACGGTTGGGACCAACCGTCATCTGATAATCGGTGGGTGGTGGGTTTTCTGACACTTCATCTATGGTGAGTATGGTTAGGGGTGTGCACTGTGCATAATGAGATGGTCTATTTAGTTTATTTGCTTCGCGTTTTCGTAAAAGTACTGAGCACAATGAGTACAGGTTGTAGCGACTTTTGTTGAAAATTTTCAAGCTAGATATCAACTTGGTTTAACGACTGCCATGTTGCTGGCAACCGGTGTAACCAGTAACTTATATAAATAGTATAGAAAGTAAATCAAAATCAAGTTCAGATATCACAACAATCTGAATACTATTGAAAGTAACCCACCTTACTTAACAATCGAATATCACATCTTTACCCTATTTAGGGTACTCAGCTCAAATCATTTACAGCGATATCTTCCAGTGCATAATTTATTAATTACATGGCATGAAGGTTCGTTTACTTATGATCGTGCTAAATAATGTAAGTTCGCTGAAGGCGCTGAAAGGTGTAGACGCACAACTCCCACCCTCAAAGGTCGACGACCTCGCACACTATTCCGGGTCCCCCACCCCACATTTTTCTTTTCGGACACTATACGACTAGAGGGCGTTTGCTACAAAAAATATGCTGCGTCGCCGTCTTACTGAATATGCGACTATTGTTATGTGTTTGCAATTCCATGTGTAATCTCGTCTGCTCATTTTTATTCAGTGTTCTAGATGGAAATCTTTCGTCATCATGCCTACTACAGAAAAGCAACAATGTGTAATGAACTTAGCGATCTATGCACATATATCTAAGAAAAAATGTATCATTAGAAGTATCTTAATCATTTTCATATCGTATAACACATCACAGTCAAGGTATAGTTAGTTTTGTTATGTAGAAAAATTAGAGGCCTGTATAGTAAACATCATGATAGGATACAAATATGAAAGCGGCTTGACAGGATACTGAGGGTTATAATTTAAGTGGTGCACGAAGTTTTATACTTGTCGGGAAACTTTATTATTGACTAAGAGTCCATTACAATGTTTAACTTCATCCATGAGATATGTAACATAGCTGTTAACTTTCTAAATAAATAATTTTGTACAAGAAAATTGTCGTGACACCTTCTAATTTAATTTTCAGCATTATTGGGAGCGACTGCCATCTGAAATCCCAACCACGTAAGGAAACCTGCTTCGTTGGCTCTTCTGTTAGTCAGCTGGTGCACCGCCAACATATGAAGTCGCTTTGGCTTCGGAGAGCTTCGTGAGGCTTCGTACACCCAACATTACCGATCTTATGAGTATCTAATATAATATTCGTATAAATTAGGTTATTGGGACTAATCCCATCCGCATTTCCATTACCTGTGACTCGTGTAAACTAGGATCTACAGCAATCACCAACACCAGAAAAGTTACGCCGAGCTCGATCGAGGTGAAGCTCCAGGAGAAGTTAGAATGTCTTGAAACCCGCTACGCCTCTTCCCTCCTTTGCAAAGCGGGAGACCTGAAAAGCAATTAGGTATAAATATAATAATTAGATTAGTCAATACTAAATAATTATACCAAGAGTTAGAACTGAAGTATAAGTTGAGAAACTCGCGTAAAAATGACTTAACAATAAAATTGACGAAGGTCCCTGGTCATGCGCTAATATTACTAAGTACGTGGTTATGTTCAAAAACACTACTCGTACAACGACATAATTTTCGATGACATGATTTTTTTAAATAAATGTTGGTTTAATTAACTAAAATCGAGATATTTTGGGAACTATAAAATCTAGACGAAAAGTTTAAACTACTGAAAAATAGTAAAAAGCATACATATACTACATAGCTATGATAATTTTGAATATAAACCTAAATTAATTATAAACTAGTGGTTCTGTGAACCGTAGACTTCGGAGTATTTTTTTTTCACTTTAATTTTATTTAATTGATTTCTTTTTTTCGTTTTGAGCGCTCTTGGTAACCACTACAGGACCATTTCCTCTCCCCTGTTCCCATTTCCCCCCCGATTGAAAATCTCCCTTGCTAAAAGTTGTTGGCTACATCAAGGATTGTCAAATCCGATGAAAAATGCGACCTGTGGACTGAATGGACGGGCGGACGGTTGGACATCAATAGCATTTTTCCGTACCAGCAGGCCTAGACAAGTGGCAAACGCTTCATGTCTATTCTAATTCTATAAACGTAAATGCCTCAGCGAAAGCGATAACAATTTGGTAGACAAGTGTACACAGGCTCGTCGAACGTTTCGTCGATACGTAAGTTCGTAAAAAGTCAGTCGTTTGTCTATGGTTTCGCTGTTACATGTCATTTTGACTTTCTGTGATACAAACTTTTTGCCCGCCGATTTAAAAATCAGACTTTAATATTTACGTTATTGTGAGTTTTCCATAGTAATTATTATCGTACGTCGCATAGTTAAAAGTTACAATAAGGATTAATAACATCTGTAAGTGGTTACTATTAGCAACGCTGAGTTTATAAGTGAAACTAGATGACACAGCATTGGCTTATAAAATGTTATGCCCGTATCAGCTCTCTCTAAAGCAACCATTTGTCGGTGGTATGCCGACTTCAAACGCGGTCGCATGGATACAAATGATGGGGAACGCTCAGGTCGTCAAAATGAAGCAGTGACTCAACAAAGTATTAACCAAGTCCTCAAAATCGTAATTGAAGATCGGAAGATAAAAGTGCGCGAGATAGCCGAGACAGTGAAGATTTCAGCTGGTAGTGTTTTCACTATTTTATATAAAAAATTGGCCATGAAAAAGCTTTTTTCCAAGTGGGTGCCGCGTTTGCTTACAACTGATCGAAAGGAACAACGTATCGTTGATTCAGAGCGATGTTTGGCGCTGATGAATCGTAATAAAAAGGATTTTTTACGTCGGTATGTGACATGGATACACCATTTTCCTCCAGAATCCAATTGGCAGTCAGCGAAGTGGAGAGTGGTTGGTTATAGCGATATAACCGGCCTCAAATGAACAAAAAAAAAGCGGTGTTTCACCAGGACAATGCGCCTTGTGACAAGTCTGTGAGAACGATGGCCAAAATTAATGAATTGGGCATTGAATTGCTTCCTCATCCCCCTTATTCGCCAGACTTGGCCCCCAGCGGTTACTGGCTGTTTGCAAATCTCTAAAAAATGCTCCAGGGTAAGAAATTTGATTCAAATAGTGAAGTTATCACAGCAACGGAGGCTTATTTTGAAGCCAAAGACAAATCGTTCTACACGCATGGGATAGAAAAGTTAGAGCGTTGGAGGGACTGTATCGCTCTTGGAGGAGCTACGTTGATGAATGAAAAAATAAACCTTGCTTTAGTACTGAGTCTCGGGACTTATTGAACCACGTGTTATATGGCCACTAGCGTAGAACTCTGGCGTTTCCTTTCAATGAATAGCTTAATTAAACGTTTGGCTGCAAATTTCAAATTCCATACGTTGAATCAAATTACATGCCGAAAACGAATGTCAATCTAATACATTGAAAATTCTATTCTACTAACGTAAAAGCCACTTGTCACACAAGGGCTGTGGAGATAACTTTCGTCGGCTTGCTTCTCCTCAGTTTACTTAAATTATAAATTAATTATAATTTAAATCATCACAGTCGAAATCTCAATAAATGTTACTTTTCAGTAATTTGCTACTTATAAGAAAAACTAATTTAGATCACTGTAAAGCAGCGCAGTAACCTGGTTCCACGTTTTTCATTCTTACACATGGAACGAGACATTCACTTGAACATAGAGCTCCAAGATCCAGAGAATTTTCAGACTTATGACTTCCATTACAGTCTTTTTATTTTTGGAACGTGTCAAGTTTACCTTTCATATGGCATGGTCGGCAAAAGAGTTCAGTCTTTCTGTCCTACGTGGTTCAGTGTATGAAGAATGACTCAATCAAGGAGCTTTCATCTCGTAATCAACGTGACCATGATTATGTTCAAAAGTAAATACAGAGTATATTACTTACTTTGTTCTCGTTTCGCACATTCATAACAAGCATGTCTGGGTTTTAGATTATATTTATTTTCTACGTTATGTGTACAGAGATTAAACGAACATTGCATTTTTTGATACCTCAATACCACTTAACACGAGTGGCGTTATACACCTTTATACACATATTTGATTTGTAAAATCCACGCACTTGCCACGGGTGTAAAAGCGAGTGTAAAAACGGCTAATTCCCATTTTTAGTAAGTAAACTAATTATGTATTAAATCGATGTTTAATGGCATCTTATATTAGTTATTAACGGGGCTGAACACGGATCTTTTACATTCCAGGCTCTTTTACAACCATAAACCTTTTGTTGCCTGACGTTTCGACCAGGTTGTAACTGACTGACTTGAATCAGCCTGTGACCACGGCCGGTGCCCCTTTAATAACAAATATACATACAGTATGCAACGCGATAATAGATATAAAATTTAAAAAAATAGATCAACAAGGATGTTACAACTAAAATCAATAAGTACGTAATAGATCCCATTAAAAACAGAGAAATATACGGCAAAGAGTGATTTAAGAGATATGTAAGTTCAAAATAAAACGATAAATATAAATCTAAGTCTTAAATAAATCGTACTCGAAAAAGTACTCGAACTACTTCAAGGAATTCTATTGCACGACAGGTTGAGCTAAGCAGCTTTTACAACTTTATCTTAATAAATCGGGTTAACCTTAAGGAGCAAACGGAGCAAATATTTGCATCCCAGAGTGTACGGTTGGCATCTCATAGAGATATATACTTGTAACTGCACCTTAATGATGAAAATCGGTTTAGTGGTACTCGCTTTTCGCTATATAGCGCCAGTTTGCGATAGCTTAAGGGTTAGTTCACACTGAAATAAGAGCTGGCAATGATGGCACGCAGGTTTTAAGCATTAAATGTGCTAAAAAGAATTAATGGTCAGCAAGTCCTTTCATTTGATCCCGATATTTTAGGAAAGCATGAAAATAACTAAATCACGAAGCAGTATTTAACGTGCACATCAACAGCAATAGCGCTGTTGAAACAATATACTAATTAACAAACTATCTTCAGACTGTATTCCTGACGGGGTAGTCAGAGAAGACAACAACATACTACACATAAGTTTAAGCAAAAAGACCGGTAGTTCAGATCATAGTATTGTTCGTAATTATTCTACAAATTTTTCATCACATATATTATCGGTACAGGCTCCACAGAGACAAACTTATACTATAATAATAACTTTTTATATGTATGTGGTAAGGGCCAAGAAAACGTACATACTAATAATAAGAGGGAGATTGCGTCGAAACAAAACGAGGCTTAGTCGAGAATCTCTTCGTAATTAAATACTTTAGTCGACCCTTCACAATGTCGGCCACCATTTAGCCAACTTAAGTTCTTTTCATTGAAACAATTAAGAAACCATTATAATTTTGGCCCTCTACGGATTTAATGTCGAAAGGCATTTAAAAAAAAATATACACAATAATTTCAGCATGTCTTATTGACCCACACCACCCATAAACTTACCAGAGATGGGTTATCACTATATCGACAAGAGAGATTGGGCACACGTGTATTCAGTAGGTGACACTCCACTGTAGTATCTTTTATTATTTCGTCACGGACACAGCTAGAATTTTACGCATGTCCACATAGTGAAACTTAAGGCAAACTTTATAATTTATGAAATCCCTTTCGGTTGTTATGAATTTATGATACATTGCGATATATGAGCATGCTTATGGCTATGTTATGTATGGCAAGAAAACCACTCAAAAAAGAATAATGCATACTTATTATTTTAATTTATCAATTTGTATATTAGTATACAGGCAGAAGTTTGTAAGTGCGTATATTTGTTACTTCTACAGGCTCAAACGCTTGGACCAATTTGGATAAAATTTGGTATGAACATAACTGATGCCCTGAAACACATTGGCTAGTTTTATGACGGAAACAGATTCCTGTGGAATATAGACACAGAAAACTTTACCACGCGGTCGGAACCGCGGGACACTTGTAGTAAAAATATATTGTAAAACCCTCATAAACCTATAAATAGAATTAGGTAGAGATTTTAACGGGTTGAGTGGGTTATACAATATAATTTGTTTTTGGAATTTCAGCTGAACTTTTCAATAAATTACTGGTGACCTATTAGGATTTGTTTTTGTTTTCAAACCGAGTCAGACGTGACCAAAATACTCCTGTGTGTTACATTATACATTATATAAATGTCAGGAAAGCTCTCGCTCACCGCAATCGTATTTAATTGATATAATTGGCATTTAGGTCCTCCGTTACTGAGCTTTCCAACCCAAGCTATTTCGGCCAGTTTCGGAAACAGACGTAATTTTTTTCGTTTCCCGCTAAAATGAAATTCTGGTGCGTTTTTCCACAATTCCCTTTCAGATTTGTTCATTATTCAGACGGATCTTTTTCAGGATTTTGGCCATTGAGGATAAAAGTAAATCTGTGTAAACCATGTTTGTATCTTTGCTCTCTTTATAATGTAGCAAAGTATTGGTATATTCATCTCATCCCATCATTCTTTTGATGTTAATGTTTTATCTCACATATTATGAGTAAGATGAAATAATAAAGCAAAAATATTATTCTATTGAACCAGCTTTTTTTGTGTACGGTCTTTGTTATTTTTGGAGACTTGTGCCATTGTTCCATAAAGAAGCCTTAAAATATTAAGGGCAACGTATATTTGGTATTAAAGATTTGTAAACATCTTACTGAATGATATGTACTGAGTGAATGAAAATCAAAGTCATCAGTGCAAATACTCACTTTCAACATTAGCCTCAACCTTGAAGTCAAAAATCTACTGCCTAACGGTAAGATGAAAAAATAATTGTTACAATTGATTAATATTCACTTTCACAGAGTAGGTACATAATTTTAATCCAACATGTTTAAAAATTCTAACAATAACAACATATACACCTGTATCTTGAAATGAATAATGTCATAAATTATTTAGTTTTGTAATATATAGTAATATGAAGTATTAACGTCACTATTATGAAAGACGATAAAATATAATGGCCAATATATGCCTCAAGTTGTGTGACGGTTACACTATGCCTGAAATTCATTATTTACGACACTATGATTTAAGTTTGTAATATTCATACGTCATTGGGCAAATTCATGTAGTAGTGCATTGAGAACGTTATGATGATGGTGGGATTTTATGGTGCAATATCCGTAGGAACTTGAGTTTCATTACTGAATAAACCCATGCAAGTGCAACATTTGTAACCACTGACGCAAAAAGAGAGGTTTTTATAAGTTCGACGTCGATGTTTGTGTGATATGTCTGTGACATCGTAGCCCTCACACGGATGCACCGATTTCAATGTGGTTTTTTTTTTATTTGAAAGCCAATTATTTTAGTCGGCTGTACGTATTGTACAACTGTAAAGTCATTCGTCTAAGAAGCGTGTTTCGTAATACTGGGTACTGGCTACATTCAGACCTTATAAAGTATGTATTTCAATGCAGGTTATCTATTTTATTTTTATCATTATTGACGTTAAGAGGGGGAATGTAAAACCTTTGAATCGGTAGTATCCAAAACATTTTTCAAACTGCATTGTAAAAAAAATACATGCGATATCTATTTCATAAAACTGCAATAACAAAGGGTTATCGAAACCAATCACGAATTTATAAAGGAAAAACCGCAAGCTTTCTATGTATTTGTTGGAATACGCTATAAAAACAGTTGTCCAATTTGATTGCGGTGGTGAGCCCCATACACGCTCAGGTTGGACCACGTGCAATGAAAAACATGAGAAATGGCCACTAAATCACTACTGGTACTTGAGGCGATCTCCCCCACAAAACCCATACGACGATAAAAGCGATAGGGGGCTAAAATAATGTCACGTAGTTAATGCTGTAAGTACTAGATCGTTCAATAAGTCCCGAGACTAACTTGGAAATGGCGTATATATTAAAAACTCTTTTGATTTTTAAAAAGTACTGGCCTTCAATAAAAGTAATGTGTCAAATTTAAAAAAATTAAACAATAAAGTATAGATTTTGCAGACATTTAAGTGACGCTACGCTTGTAGTTTCGATACAATGGAAAAAACGAGTTTCTCGTGTTGATAAAACATTGTTTTTTAATGGGAAGAAATACCGTTGAAGCACAGCAATGGCTTATAAAATGTTATGCGGGATCAGATCCCTCTAAAGGAACCATTTGTCGGTGGTATGTCGACTTCAAACGCGGTCACATGGACACAAATGATGGGAACGCTCAGGTCGTCCAAATGAAGCAGTGACTCAACAAAATATTAACCAAGTCCTCAAAATCGTAATGGAAGATCGGAAGATAAAAGTGCGCGAGATAGCCGAGATAGTGAAGATTTCAGCTGCAGGTGCCGCGTTTGCTTACAACTGCTCAAAAGGAACAATGTATCAATGATTCAGAGCGATGTTTGGTTTTGACGACGAATCGTAATAAAAAGGTTTTTTTACGTCGGTATGTGATGTGACATGGATACACCATTTTATTCCGGAATCCAATCGGCAGTCAGCGGAGTGGAGAGCGGCTGGTGAAAGCCGCCCGAAGCGGCCAAAGACTTAGAAATCGGCCGGTAAGGTTATGGCGTGTATATTTTGAGATGCGCATGGAATAATTTTCAACGACTACCTTGAAAAGGGGCAAAATATAAATAGTGACTATTACATGTGCTTATTGGAGCGATTGAAGTACGAAATTGCGGATAAACGGTCTCAAATGAACAAAAAGAAAGTGGTGTTTCACCAGGACAACGCGCCTTGTCACAAATCTGTGAAAAACGATGGCTTTTTTTGAGATCTGCAAACAGCCAGTAATCGCTGGGGGCCAACCCAGCGAATACTGGCTGTTTGCAGATCACAAAAAAATGCTCCAGGGCAAGAAATTTGACTCAAATAGTGAAGTTATCACAGCAACGGAGGCTTATTTTGAAACCAAAGACAAATCGTTCTACACGCATGAGATAGAAAAGTTAGAAAAGCGTTGGTGGGACTGTATCGCTCTTGGAGGAGACTACGTTGATGAATAAAAAAATAATTTAAAAAAACACCTTGTTTTAGTACTTAGTCTCGGGACTTATTGAACCACGTGTTACCTTAAACATTAGTGAATTTCGATTTTATTATTAGAGACATATACTCGTAGTACAGTTTTACCCAAGTAAGAAAAACGGTCCAGCCGTTTTAGAGATTAGCCGAATCAAACAGACAGATAAATGGTCAAACATTTAAAAAAGATTATTTTCATGTTAGTACCGTGTATGCTTATGTAAAATCCGGATAATTTAGGGGTAAAGAAAAAATATTTTGTAACATTTAGATTGTATTTATCTGTATAGATATATTTGTATCGATAACGGTAATGAATAGATAAATACAAGAAGGACCAAAGATGAATATAGAATTAATTTTGCGACCAAATAAATAGCATGAGAGCTCCGAAGAAAATAATGAAATGAAACTAATAAAACTAGAGAAAAATAATGTAAAAGAAGATTAGTGGTAGTCCAGTACTAAAGTAAAAACTTGGATGTGCTTGTATTGAATATGATAACATATGGGAATTATGGGGATTTGTAGGTATCTTAGCTGATGACCCAAGTCTAAACGAATGGAAGTTTGACATATTCGGTACTTATCTTTCATAGATGATGTATCCCATCCTGCTATTGTATTACTGCTTTGCTCTCTTGGGAAGTGACGTAAGGATTCTTCTCTCCTTCCTCTATAAAAGGGCTATCCAACATAAAAATATTTTCAATTTAAACCAGCAGTTCCTGAGATTAGCCAGTGCAAACAAACAAACATACAAACTTTCACCCAGGTTCGTTTAGAACCCAAAGGTTCGTCTATTTTTAACGATGTTTAGGCTTGCTAGCTTATGCATATAGCATAGGTATGAGTGAAAATAGACCCTTCACTTGTTTCGACATAATTTAATAGTAAACAATAAACACGAATTTAAAAAATATGGTATATCGCACCTCCACCGTCAGACGCAACGACCTAGAAAAGGTCACAGGGTGGGGACTCGAATACTTTATATGGAAGGCGCTGGACCGTGTGCTGCCTACTGGGCTGCCAAATGATTATTGTCATAGACAAACTTGCTGAAGATTGTCCAGGAGGAGTACCTACAAGCAGTAAAGGTGACTCATACTCTGAACTGGAATAATAAATGTAATAATAAATATTGTGGGACTCTTTTTACACAGCGCCATCTAGCCCAAACTAAGCTCTAAGCTTGTACTATGGGATCTAGACAACTGATAAACACAGGTAAATGAAAAAAAACAAAGGTAAATGCTTATATATTTCTTAATACAAACATATGTAGGAAACACCCAAACTCCGAAACCAAATCATCAAACAAATATTTGATCCGACCCGGGAACAGAAACCGGGACCTCAGCGCGGCAGTAGCATACACTTACGACTATCATTGCGGCACCGGGCAGTCACGGAATGACGGACAGCTGTTCATTAATCAACTGGACCCAGTTTTAAACAATTTGTAGCAGTTGAAATTCCTTTGTTAATAATAATAACAGTAATCTCCTAATCCAGTTGCGTCCTACGTATGTGTAAAATTATGACATGTCATAATAATAGGAGCGTAGCATGTCCACAGTTGGTAATACACGTCCATTTAATTGTCAGGGCTGCTAACAAACATTCAGACGTAGTTAAGGTACGTTAGTATTTAGGGTTCCGTACGTTCCAAAGGGTAAAAATGGTCACCAGAATGTATCTCATGAACTGTAATAGTAAGGACCGTATTACAGAACGGTTCTCAGGGCCGTATTCCAGAACGTTTCAGAGTAGATTTTATAAGGCAAAAACTAGCCTCAAGCGTTGATAGAGTATTGAGAAACGGTCTGGAATACGGACCTCAATACTCAAGAAACACTTGAGAGTAGTATTATCGTTGCCGCTGTAACAATAAATGATAAAAACAGAATAAAATAAATATATAGCGAGAGCTCTCATATAACTAACGTGATTATGTTTCCGTTTTTGGTTCAATTTTAATAACGGCTATACTATAAGCCGTTTTTGATTCGATATAATCGCTCGTAGCTCCACTGACTCGGTGTTCTGTAAACGATTACTGCGTTAAGCAACTTTCGCTATAACTGGTCATTGGATGGGTGACCACTTTGTGACATTTACATTTGCGAGCGTTTCCGTGCTTCGGAAGGCACGTTAAGCCGTTGGTCCCGGTTCCCAGTAAAATGGCAGTCGTTAAGCCCAGGTAAATGCCTTATGGGCTTGAAAAATCAACAGCAGATCGCCACAGCTTGCGCCTGTCCGTTTCAAAACGGCAATGGGCTCATCACCTGTTACGTGGGACAAAATGCATACGGTGCAATGTGGGCGTATAGTATGCCTCTGCCTACCGCTTCGGGGATAAAGGCGTGACGATATGCATGCCTGCATAATATACTTGAAATATTCATAGAAAATTCAAATGTTTATTCACTTAAAATAAAAATAATAATATGTGTGTGTACAGGTACACAGGTAAGAAGTGAAACTCCTTACGACATTATAATTTTTCTACTATTTACAACTTCACGAAAATTGAGTAGAATAAGGCTTAAGTATACGTCGATAAAAAAGTTTCACTTCAAAAACAACATGACGCGTAACCGAAAAACATGACGATCTTTTAACAGTTATAAAATTTCTCTCATACATCGATAAAGAAGTTTCACTTACGTATGTAAGTTTAATTTTAAATATTTTATGTATGTATACATACATACATACATAAAAAATACAAAAATTGTACGGAACTCTACGTGCGCGAGTCGGACTAACATAAGCTCGGTTTTTTTATGTTGGCAATATTATATTCAGCCAATTAGTTAATCCAGAGGGAACTCGCGAATGTATTCAACGGATTTTAAATAGGCGAGTCAGACGTCAAAGCTGTTCTCTTATTATGCGGTATTGCAACACTGGATAAATACAGGGTCGTCGGCAGGAGCACCAATGCAAATAAACGTTTTTATGTCTCTCATCGCAACGGGCGGCGCCCGGCCATGCTCTGCTACATTTGTCTGGCTAGAATTAAACCCTGCATCTGAAAAGGTTTAAGATGAATGAAAGCCGCACACTTACAATGCAACAACAATTTAGAACAACTTATTTCTGTTGGGCGAATGTAAACAGTCTGGGTTTTATCTACATTGCGGTGTTTGCAAACACTAAAGGCGTCTACGCGCTTATTTATCTTAAGTGAATTCATTACAGAGAAATAGTAACACTAGCGTCAGTAGTTTCAAATAAATTTTGTGTTACTGTAACATCATGGAACCACGTAGTTTCCGTATTATCGATTTGCAATATGAGGTTTATATTTAGGGATACACGTCGTCTGAACCGCGTCTGAACAGGAAATGACCACCAGATGAGCTTTACCGTTGCTTTAGTTAGAGATTTAACTGTGTTTGTATCGCGTTTAGGTATCCTACGAGTACTGTATTAAACACACGTTAATCATTGTTTAAGGAACGTAATCCTTCCTCAATTGCAATTTCAATGATATTGAATTAATACGCGAAAATTGGCTTATTTTTAACATTTGTCGTTTTTCTGTTCTTTAGCTTCCCAGTATTGGGCTTATGGCTTAAAACTTTCTATGATATTCTGTCGTGCGCTATCAATAGAATTTTCTTAAAGTAGGTACATTTGATTATATTTCAATGAATTGATTTTTTTTGACCATTAACATGAATTTTGAATCGTATAGCACCGCTCTGTCATTTTTTCGTTGAAAGGCAGGGGCGGGGCGTGTCCTTTAGACAATGCTGTTTAAAAATCTTTCGCTTAAAAAACAGGTATAATGTACTGTTTTTAAACAATACTTAATTAATTTAATTCAGACCCTAGCCAAATAAATCTATAGTCATATGAATCAAGTAAAAATGCATTGCTGATTTTGCATTACTCTTTGTGAAAATACTCGATTTTAAATGTATTTACATATTGGGGATGGGATGATTGAGAGTCAGGCGGTCCCTTTATTCGTGGCCTTTGCATGGCTCCGAAAAGGACAAGGGAATATATTTTATGAAAATATACTTTTGTTGGCAGCAGACACGGGGTTAATATTTATGGCATTATGAAATGTACTTTTTTATGCGTAGAATGCAAATATTAATAACAACCTGATTCCCGCAACGCGTAATTCGCCGACGAGGAAATGTTTTCCTATTCGGCGAGTAGATTTCGTACGGAACCCTAAACTTTTTGAAAATCATATATAGCCGTTGTCATTTCTTTTTTAAATCCGCCCCATAGTTTCTGAGCCTATTCATTGCAAACAATCTTACTAATCTTTCCTCTTTATAATATTAGTATAGATATGATGCCCGCGGTTCCGCCCGCGTGGTGAAGATTTTCCGTTCCCGTTTCTCACAGGAATTTGTTCCCGTGATAAAAAGTTGCCTATGTAACGCCACGCCGGACAATATGTTTGTTTAATCTTAGTTGCAATCAATAAATAATTAAATAGGAATTTCCTTGCCTAATACGCAGTTCAAAGAGCCTTGTATTAGTTAAAAACAAGTAAAACACAATGTATGTGCACTAGAAGCCGTTACCATTCGTGATCGATTCTGTTAGTATGTAATCACAAATGCATTGTTTTGTTCATTACATTTAGGTTCAGCCCTTGAAATATCCTAGTCCTTCTGTGAGTCGATTGGTCATTAGCGAGTACATATTTTTTATTTTTTAAAGTAGAGGGTAGAAGGAGTCAGGGAAGGCCGAGACTTTCATATGAAGACCACGTGAGCAGATTGCTCAAAAACGGAAAGGTCAAAAGTACTCGGATACCCAGACGTGCGTGTATGAAGCGATTGATGAATCTCGAAGAAGCGAAAGAAGTATGCATGGATCGCGAAGCCTGGCGATCTGTCCTCTCTGACTACCCCGTCAGGGATACAGCGTGAAGATAGTTAGTTAGTTAGTTTTTTTTTATTTTTTATAATAATTGTGAGGTTACATAAAGTAACGCATTAGTTAATATTGAAACGCAGTCTCTTAAAAAATAATGTTAGATATTTGCAGAATCAGAATCTATCTTTCTACGCTGCGCCAGCGGCTCAAGGCTTGCTGTTACCTCTGAACCATCTATAATTCGAATAGCACGTCTCTGCATAAGGTCGAGCGCGTCCTGTATTTACCTCGTGGAATCATCCCAAAGGTAAGAACAGTATTCGACGCAGGGACGAATCTGCGTCTTGTACTACAAACATCTCTGATGCGGCGTGAAAAATCATCTCACCTTATTCAGGACTCCTAGTGTCCGTGAGGCTAGCCTAATACAGTTCTCTATATAATTTTTGTTATTGAGCTCAGGACGGACGTCTATGCCGAGGACGTTTAGTTGTCCTTCATTGGTATTGTAATATTCTGAAGAGAGGGTAGATGTAAGAAAAGGAAATAACTCTCTAAAGGGGAATAATACTTGTTGTAATATCAGCTATCTGAAACTGAAAGTACTGTTAAAATTGGTTTAGCTGTTTCAAAGATTAGCCAGAAGTAACAGTTAAATATGAGAACAAGTAAAAAAAAAGGATTCTTTTTGGTAAATTTATTACTCATTCTTATGAATTTAGTCATAAGCTGTTAATTTGGAATTACATACATACATACATGTTGTCACGCCTTTATCACCGAAGGAGGGCGTTTATTATGCCTATGCCTACCAAAGGCATAATAAACGCCCACATTTCACCGTGTGCATTTTTGTCCCACGTAACAGGTGGTGAGTCCATTGCCGTGTTGAAATGGACAGGCGCAGGCTGTGCCGACCTGCTGTTGAATTTTTTTTGGAATTACGCAAAAAATAAACTAACTATCTTCACGCTGTATCCCTGACAGGGTAGTCAGAGAGGACAGATCGCCTGACACAAAACAGACACCTTAATTTTATTTATCTGTATTGATGTATGAATTTTACTTGAATCAAAGAGTAGGTACCGAGAAAACAGGTTCTATTAGGTGTAGTTGTTATCGAACACAAATACACAACACTTTTCCTCACTGTGATATTAATAAATTTATGTAGTAGGTACTTATCTTGTTTCAATAAAATTTATTGTACTTTTTCCTTAGCCTACAGTATGTCCAAATGGCGTACAAATAAGTGTAAAATGAATATAATTTGCTGAAATATACTTGCTTTAATTATTCATTATCGATATTTGTGTTTCTAGTAATTTATTGACTTATGTTTGCATACGATAAAGTTATGTTTTGTCCTTGTTCTTATACAAGGTCATTTGTAAAACACCAGCAACCTGCTAGGAGTAGATAGCCAAGGTCATAACCAACAACGTTTGTTCTACCACTTTTGGCAATTCGTTACACAACAAGTACTATCGTACATTGAAACTTCGAGCTTCGTCTCTTGGATTTGCTTAAAAGAACGCCTGGTCACGTACAGCATGCTTCGATGAACGATGGATGTGCGCGCATCAATGCGGTTGAGAAAGGTCAAGGTCAAAGGATTAATGACCGGTCCACCTCCATCCCCTGTAATTTTCACGAGTTGTGTATTACTGTAATTCAACCAGTGCATTAAATTAAGATAAATTTGAAAATTAAAAATCATATAGAGCAAAAAAAAATCTAAATTAAAAGAAAATCGTAGAATATGTTTTTATGACGTTAGCTGCCTAGTCCTAGCAGGTTTTCGCCCGTGATATACTTCGAACTCCCGTCGCTTATGAATTCTACAATAATCCATGAAAATTTACCCGATTTTTTGACATTTATGATTACTGATCCGCTCCTCATGGTAGTAGCGTGATGATATATAGCCTATAGCCTTTTTCGATAAATGGGCTCTCCAACACAAAAATATTTTCTTGAAATCCCTCCAGTAGTTCCTGGAGATTAGCACGTTCAACCGACCAAATATAGAAACAAACAAACTCTTCAGCTTTATAATATTAGTATAGATTCCTTTTGGTTTTTAGTTTTTTACCTATTCCTGTTATTCATTATCATTGGGGGAAATATTTTTACACAGCACCGTCTAGCCCAAAGTAAGCTTATACAAGCTGGTGTCCAGGGATCTAGACGACTGGGATTCTTTTCACACCGCCGTCGAGTCCAAAGTAAGCTAATATGAGCTTGTGTTATGGGATCTAGACGTCTGATAAACATACTAATATATTTCTAAATACATACATATTATGCATAGAAAACACCCAAACTCCGAAACAAACGTTTACGGATCACTCAAATATTTGTTCCGATCCGGGAATCGAACCTAATCAAATCAATCAATCCCATACTCATTCAAACTATTTATCAATACATATAAATAAAATTAAAGTGTCTGTTTGTAATTCCCATTTAACAAAATTATACAAGATGCATATGAAAATTAACATACTGTCTGTTTGATACGTGCAATCTCTGAAACGGCTAAATCTATTTTAACGGGACTTTGACTGGCAGATAGCAAAGGTTATAAGGAGTAACTCAAACTGCATGTTATCCTCGTATTCCTACGGAAGCGGGTGAAAGCGCGCGTCCTATAGTTTAAGAATACGATTATCAAGTTAGACATTCTCCGGGTGGCGCCGACGAGTGGCCGGTTCCAGGAATGCTTTAGTGGGCTACCCGAGGAGACAGCATCTGTGCTCGACTACCTGCCCATACCTGCCATTAAGCAACGAAGTTTATTCTCCGGTGCAATAAATACAAAACCGTTTCGAGAAATTTTATTGCTCTACACAACTTTGTTTTAGTGGATTTAAAATCTGTTTTGAATACAACAATTTCTCAGTCCTTAGGCGACTGCTGGACCTTTATACTGTTTTGTTTTTGAAGTGAAATTTCTTTATCGACGTTAAGATAAATATTATAGCTATAAAAAAATTGTAACGTTTTTCGGTTACGCGCCATGTTATTCTGAAGTGAAACTTCTTTATCATAAGTGAAACTTCTTTATCGACGTATGAGAGAAATTTTATAGCAGTAAAAACAATGTTGTAAAGAAGTTTCACTTCTTACCTTTGTACTCTGGTACACATATTTTATACTGTGCGAGACTATGTTAGGTTTACAGTAACTTTCACATACTAACTGCGAAACAAATATAAAATGTATGGAAGACATAATAATTGTTCCGATTCAAACTTCAGCAATGGCAGTCTATAATATTGTATTACGTTTACAGACTGACTCGCGATATTTAAGATGATGTGTCTGAAACTTGAGCAATTACCATAGATATCTACCTAAATATCGCAAGTGTAGTGCAGTACCTAAAAATACACGAATGTTGTTTAAACCTCATTTATGATATAAATAGTATCTAGGATGTAAAAAGTAACGTCACAACAATTAATATATAATATGCCTCTGCCACCCGTTCGGGGATAAGGCGTGATGGATATTTATTTATTTATTTACGTCACAACAAGCCGAGTCTGATCTAGGCCTGATTTATAGTTCATAATTATTGACAGTAAACAAAATCATAACCTATATTAAACGACCACTTATTTCCCTTATTTATAACAAGAGGGTGCTCAAGAAAACTAGAGAAGTGGCTTTATGATAAATGAGAAGGATACTGACAGTGACATGAAAGCAGGTTGCACCCTCGGGTCCCGTCGGAGGCGATAAAGACTCAATCACCTGCCCTTGACAGTATCCAGCGCTTTCCACCCTCATATATATCAAAGAAAATTCATAACAAATGATATTTATCATCTATTATTATGCAAGTGTGTGTGGTGTCGATACGATAAGGATATTTTTTTAAAGAAGTGAGCTTTTAATGTGTTTGTTTCAGTTTCAAACAGAATTTGAATTGCGACTTTATTACATAAACCATAAGCACAGTATAGGGAACTTTAATTTAGCTCATGTTTGTACTTGTACCATATAAGCAAATTATTTAGTTATAGTTTTATTTGATACTAGCTTTTGCCTTTGGCTGCGCTCGCGTGGTGAAAACACACATACAAAAGTATGTAACTTGTTAAGTTACATACAAAACGATATTAAAACCAAGTTTTTATTCAAAATAAAATTAATAAATATTGTGGGACACTTATATAAAATGGAAAATTTGCGTTTGGCTATGAGTTCCGCAAACATAATACATACAATCACTAAATTATTCAAGGGATAGACATAGGTATAAACGACTACAATTATTTTTTGAAGTTATACTTTTATATATATTTATATTATATACTACTAGTTCTAATGGCGCGTTAAGGAAAAAAGATGAGAGTAATTTTTTACAATGCGCGCATATATTTTTACCATGAAGTTAGCTGCTAAGTGTTTCCATGATAACTTATAAACACCATGAAGTTAGCTGATAAGTGTTTCCATGACAACTTATAGCTACATTAAAAGTAGTTTTTTTCTTACTAATTTATCATTACTGTTACAAACAAAGAGTTGTTGTAAATGTGATGAAATCTTATTAGACTAAATAAGTATAGCTTCTAACGCATGTATATAAGAACACACACACTTTTTCTGTTTTCCCTTCTCGTTTGGATGGCGGAATCTAAAAATCTTATAATAGATACTTCTAGGTCTCTACTGATATTAGGTATATAGAGGAAAGATGTTGTTAATGAGGTGAACTTGATCTCTTGAATAGTATTAGGACTATTGGGTTCTTCAAAACTGGCGTTAGGTTTTACAGAGTCCACATGCGAGTGTACAATACCTATTGTGTTAATGTTCATTTTCACTTTAAAAACTTATAGTCCTCTACATCCTAACCAGAGCCTTCTAAGAATACTTATAAAATCTAGATTCTTTCAAAAAGATATTTTTGTCGATATTGATACTTGATCTATTTATAGTGGGAAGACTTCAGTTATTGTACCGACATAAGTCAAAATAAATAATTTGGGATGTTATGGTGGCGCGGATAGGCGCGCGCACTTGACGGCACAGCGCGACAGCGGTGGAGCCCGCGGAGCGCGGGGCTTCGTCCTCGGCACTCGGTCCGCGGCGCCCTCGCGGCTCAGTCAGTCGAGGCCCCTGACCACGGGGAGACGTGTTGCCTCAAGCTCATACGTTACGACGATTGCTTTAGTAATCGTCGAAACACGTCGCTATCGTCTTTTTCACCATTCATAAAAATTTTTGTATCCACCATTCACTAACTTAATTAAAAAAACATTGTGTTTCATTTACATTTCAAGAGACCGGTGCCGAACTTGACCTGTGATTGTTTGCTCGAACTGTCAGTGCGGGTGTTGTGCTTTATCGATAACATAACCTGTACGATTTCAAGGGCGCAATAGATTTTGGTTAGATAGTGTTGTGGATGTGATGTTGAGCTGTTGGACTAAGTCTAAATAAGTCGTTTATTTAAATATCAGTGGGCGTATTCGAAAGTTTGAAAATCGATCGGGTGACGTGCGTGCGTGGGATTGCGTTTATGTAATCTTTGTTTACCTTGGGAATATGCACTTTGGTGACTGCTCGATGTGATCTGCCTGATACGAGTAGCACGTCCCCCACAACTTTACAGATGAAAACATAGAATGGGTAAGTCCTATAATTTTCTATTCTAAATACCTTGAGCTTCTGTGACAAATAAATGTGTATTATATATTATTATTCAACTATTTTGAAGGTAAGTAGTAGATAGTAGACCAACCATTAAATATTAGTGACGTACCTATCTACGCGTATATCTAAGTACCTAATTACTTATTAGGACCTAATAAGATACCGATATTAAGTACGTGTAAACTCAACATACCTGGGTATTACTAGCACTCTAGTTCTGCATCTTCCATTATAGATATATATAAATAATTTCAAAATCAGGAAGTACTAAATAGTCACCTCCCTTATTTTGAAATTTCATTGGCGTAGTGTGCATGTTGCCTGCCGTATCTAGTGAATTTAGTGATAAGCTTAACGAAACTGTATAATATAAATAGCCCTATACTAAAATGGTCTTTATTTACGTTTATCTATAATTTAAATATTATTTTAGAGATATGAACCTTGAAGTTCTCTAGATAGCTTTGTTTAAGCATTATTAGGTTTTAATTCGGTATGCATATTAAGACGGAACTACTCGCAAATCAGTAAAATTTCCATGTTTTTACATTTTTACATTGCAAACACACAGCTAACATTAACAAACATGATGCATTCTTAATTAGTCAGCATATATAAATACTAAATAGAAGGAGAAAGCTTTATGAAACTCTCTACGATTAAGGTAATGTTTACGAATTTATTTTAAACACAAATACAAGTTCGATTAGATAAGTCACGCTGACGCAGTTAGGACGGTATTGCAACTGCAATATACCCACATATATGCGGGTACAGTATACCTATCGCAGGTCAATCCTATTCACCGTAAATTCTAAATGTCACTTCACATCTTAATGGTACGAGACTGATGCTACAGGTTTTGTAACCATGAACCCCTTTTGTGCCATCCTGACCGGTTCAGAAACAGCAATTACACAATAAGGAACAGGTTTAACAAAATTATGTGAGAAAGAATAAAACTTTAGAACCGTTACAGCCCTGAAGCTACCAATAATGGCATGTCTGTGTGTTCAATTATCTTATCGATGATTAGAATACCCTATATGGTGGGTTTTATCAAGCATAAAAGGCAGGACTGAAGGGAGACCTTGTGGGAGTTAAATATAGGTTGCATAATAAATATTCTAACTTTGAAATTAATTCATATATATAGATAGCACCACCAGTATTAATAAGCCTGGACAGAAGTTGCTTGCTTGTGTTTAAAGTTAGATTCGAGATTCTCTGATGTCTTGTTAATGTTTAAAGGCATATTTTACGTTGTGTCATTTTAACAAAGTTCTAGTTAGATCATTAGACTATCTTTATTAATTTTTCCAGCTTAATATCTAGTATAAAAATGTCTACACTAGCCGTTCTTTGAGGCTATGCAGCACATACATATTTGATGAGCGGCAGTCGTTGTTACAATGGCGTCGGGATGAGGTCGTCTGGCAGCCAAGCTTACCTATGCTTTTCCATTATAAAGTCCACTCTAGGTGCTTACGAAGCATATGATGTATATAAACACATTTCATAGAATACGTTGAGAATACAAAAATATTTAGTGCGGACTAAGAAAATGTTAAAACAGTCTTTGAGGGTCTATGATGAATAAGACTGTTGAAACCCTGACTAGGTGCCAAAGAATTACTCCCCATCGAAGACATTGAATGGCAATTCTTTTTAGCCTTATAGTTCCAAACGGCTCAAAAACAGATCTAATTATCAATTAATTATTATAGTTTATGCCATTAGAGTTTCGATAGATGTAGCTACCCCCGGTGCTGTACCCACTGGCGACGTGCGTAGGGGGCGTCCTGCTCCTTTCATGACACTAATGATAATCTATTCTAAGACAATAAAGTCCTTATTTCTCTTATTTTTCTGAAAATATTTCGATTAAAGTCGCTTTATACAATTTTGTTTTTTTTTACGGTTCCGTTTAGGTACCCTTATAGGATCGCTTTGTTCTCTTCATCAGACGGCCAAGATCCTTTAGCTCGGAAATACGTCGGAGTACCAAGTTGAAATTAAAACCAGCAACAACTCAGGTCAACAGTCCCTTAAAGCTGCGAAATGGTCATACTTCTACGTAGATTTTATAAAACTAATATTTCAACCCTCTCAAGGAAATAATTTATGATATTTAGCAAATATTACCATGTCATTTAATAGTAAAGGGGAAAAAGAACTGTACATTTGTAATTAAATCAATAAAAATATTCAATTGTATAACTTTTGACTGCCTCTGTGGCGCGGTGGGAGTGCATCCGACTGCTACGCATGAGGTCGTAGGTTCGATTCCCACCCAGGATAAAACTTTGTGTGATGAGCACGATGGTTTATTCTGTGTCTGGATGTTATTTATCTATAAAATGTATGTATTTAGAAATATATAAGTATGTTTATCAGTTATCTGGTTACCATAGTACAAGCTCTGCTTAGTCTGGAATCAGATGACGTTGTGTGAGTAGTCCCAACAACATTTATAAAAAAAAAATATAATGTAAACCTACAAATATTTACGGAACCCTTGTGGGTAAGTAAGATGAGCACTTGTGCGGTTTTAATTAATGTTCAATAAATCTTAACTTAATGTTCACTAAACGTCAAAAGTTAAGGGTAAAGATAAACTTTGAGTTTCACATTTTTGATTCTATTACAGTATACAATAGGTACACATATTATCAGGGGTTGCTCATAACCTCAAAGTTATGTTGTAATTTTTTCAGAGTTTTGAGACCGTGAAGGCATAAGTGACGAAAGAAATTATAAAATTGTTGCTTATATTATATGATACATTAGATGAGTAAATATGTTTATTTTAGAAACAATTTTGAAAAGCAATTAGTATGCTATCTTTTTATAAATAAAAACAAAAAAAATGTTTATTTTGTTCAAAACGCTTGAATATTTAACCTTGGCAGGTATGGTATATACATACACTATTTTAGGAGACGTGACTTTGCAGAATGCTATGAGTGTCTGTCAGATACTAAAAAAGTATAAGTAGTGAAATGTAAAACGATTCACTATAAGCAAAACTTTTGCTATTCTAAGCACAAAATTAATATAATAACGATTGTTTGTGGAATAAAATGTGATTTCCATTTATCAATACATTTATAAAGAATTTTGGGCTAAAGAATGTATTAATTCCACCTGCTTCCAAAATATCAGCAGTTATCGAAGTAATTTATTATACAAATTACGCACAATATTCGTCTGACTTTGAGAATAAATCAATTAGAAACTGAAGTAGCACTTAAAACCTGGTATTTCGTTAAGTCCCAACAAAGCTTTTAACGATTTCTTCAGTCTCTAGGGAAATTAAAATAAATTACTAAAACGTGAAGTGACTGCTTTTACGTAAGTTAATACATAAGAAAAAAATCTGTAATTGTGGTACCCATTTTTACGAGATATTGAAAGTTTCAAAGATATTGGGACGATTCCCACCCGCATTCCCATTACTGTGACTCCTGTAAGCCAGGATCTACAGCAAGACCAGAAAAGTTACACCGAGCTCGATCTCGGTGAATTCCTAGGAGAAGTTAGTAGAAAGTCTGAATAAATTCGTTGCGGGTTGCACAACGAATTTAATCAGAAGAAAAATTAGAAGAGGGAGTTGGAAAGTTTCAAAGATAGTCGAAAAAGACTACTGTAAGTAGGTAGTAAGTTAACTTAAGGAACATAGTAACTTACTAGTACCTACTAGGTACAGTAACGGTACTTACAATGCCAGTCTTAGAAATGTAAAACATCATTAATAATAAGCAGACGCTCCACTATAAAATGTAGCCTTAGTTACTCTTTAAAATATCAGCTATCTGCCAGTAAAAGTCTTGTTAAAAATCGACCCAGCTGTTTAAGAGGTTAACCGGAACAAACAGACAACTCTCACTCGCACTCCGGGAGTGCCGACAAAAGTGAAAACTAAATTTATTAATAATTTTATTTATTAGTTTAGAGATTTTTTCTCTTTAAGTATATGACAGTAATTACAAAAATGACATTTAGTGAAATTTCACATGCATTTTGTGAAAAGCTGTTAATTGGAATTACAAACAAGCACTTCAATTTTGACATGATATGATATGACCATAACGCCGATTTAATTTTACAAACACTCTAGTCTTATTTAAGAAATCTAACGAATTCAATATTGTTCTAAATCTAGGTAATGAGATTGATAGAATAAATGTTTGAACGAAGGGTGAGATGTTTGTAAACAACGTCGGACGGCAATAAAACCAGATGAAATGGTACACGTTGACTTTTGTTTGTGTGTGACTCAGTGATGCCATCCACAAAGTCTGTATGACGCCATCCTGTAAAAGTGCGCAGTTATGCTAGTAAACAATTAAATGTAGTGTAGTAGGAAGCAATAAGCATGTAACCGTATAATCCTACTAATATTATAAACGCGAAAGTTTGTAAGTATGGATGTTTGTTACTCTTTCACGCAAAAATCTACTGAAAGGATTTTGTTGAAACTTTACAATAATATAGCTTACATATCAAAATAACACATAGGCTTTTTTATCCCGGGAACAAGTTCCTGTGGGAAACGGGAGCGGGAGAACTACTCTACGTGGGCTAAGTCGCGGGCGTCAACTAGTATTGAATAAATAAATATTGTGGGACTTTTTACACGGCGCCATCTAACAAAAATTAAGCTATAAGCATGAACTATGCGATCTAGACAACTGATAAACATACTTATATATTTATAAATAAAACAATAACAATAAGAAAGTAATAATAAGAAGTATGTATGGATCGCAAAGCCTGGCGATCTGTCCTCTCTGACTACCCCGTCAGGGATACAGCGTGAAGATAGTTAAAGCCTAGGCTGGCTTTTGATCAAATACCGTAAAAGACAAAGTTATTTACTTTAATTTATCATAAACCTGAGGAAATTCAGTTTTTTTTTATCAAAATCCTTATCTGACCTATGCACGATAAAAACAATGTCGATTATTTCTTGCTGTGTCCATTTTTCAAGTTACTCATAAGCAATCGATGACAGCTAAGCAATTCCAGCTGAGTTCCAGCACTCGCTTGGCTCTTGTGTAAAGAGTCATAGTTCTAACTTAACTTAACTTAACGTAATAATTGAGGGCTTTTTATGATTTTATGTCAATATTAAATACTTACTTAATTAGTATTAAGTAGTATTAATCAGTATTAATACTTACTTATATTATTTGATATGAAAGGTTTGTTTGCATTACGATATGTAAGCGGGCTCAGCAGTACATAAATCCCCTTTAACCGATATCTTCAGTTTACTGACCTTGCCAAAAGTTTAACAAGTTTAGGTTTATAATAAAATGTTGTCTTCTTACTGTTCTAGATCAAAAGCCAAGACTTGACTCAAAATTTTGATTGTGCCATAAACCTCCGACCACTTGCTACACAAACAACGGTCAGAGTGTTCTATCCTCTCTCAAATTCTAACCTTAAAAGTGTATAGCCTACCGGATTTAATTGGGGCGTAGCTCCATTCTTCCCCGATTCCGATTTTTGCTTTGTCCTCGAAGTCCTATTAAACCACTCAACACTTTTTGATCAAATTTGACCCATAATACGCCATCTAGCTATAGATGGTTTAGAAAAAATAAAATCGTAAATCGGACATACCATGGAGGAATAATCACCAAAAGGAAAATAGACATGGACAAAAGAACTCGAAAAACGGTAAAGCGCTTCGCTGCATTTAGACTTACCGGGGACGGCAAGTGCGCCCAATATAATTTTAAGATAATAAATAAGGATTTCTGTACAGCTCCATCTAGCCTCATTAAGCTAATACCTATAAGCTCATGCTATTGAATCTAGACATCCGATAAACATACTTAAATTATATATTCCTTCTAAACATACATTTGTGGATTACACAAATATGTGATTCGGAGCGCGAAGCCTTGGAAAAGCAATCGCATGAACTAACTAACAATGCGCGACACGGCTCACATTGCGGCAATCGAATTCGATAACGAGAAATTGAAATGGACTAAAAATTCAATAATGTTTGTGTTTATTATGATTCATACTTTAATAATCTCTTTTGTTAATGGTCATATTACTATTATCAATTGATCGGTAACAGCAGCCGTATTTTAATTCACTTTTTTTTTACTACCATCTTTTTTAAATAAATATCAACAATCTAGATCCTATTGGCCTGTTTTCTTCATTTATAATATGAAATGGTATATAAACAAGCGGACATAATTAAGTTCCAAATGAATGAACATTAAGGTGGCCGGGCGGCACGTGGTCTACGACAGTGGCGCTAATGCGTGTTGAATGTAAAGAGTACCAGTGCCCATCGTTACCCTTCCTTAGGGAATATCCCCCTTACTAAAGTGTACCATAAACGTGTTTCCTGACTTTGTTTGACGTGTAGGGTCTAAGTTTAAGAGAGACAGATTTGTAGGATGTTTTGACAAGCAGAAAAAAAATCTGTTTCTTGTCAAAAAACAAATATTTTATTTATTTTATTTTACAATCGGCATACCGATTATATACATTATACTTAAAAATTGAATTTTTTGTACTGTTTTTGTCCACACTCCTGCTGTTATTTTTTCCTTTCCAATTCCTGATACAACCTACAGTATAAATAAAATCTACAACAGCGACTAAAATATGAAAACAGTGCTTGTAGTTTAAACCTTGCTACGTCTCTTAAAACACGTAGGAACTGAAATCGTGATACCAAACAATTCGACAAGCCGGTTGTGAGTTCACTTCCTTCGATTGCTAAGAAGCAGACAAAAAAAGTAAAGTTTAGACAGAATATTCCAACGATCTAGCTATGATTGACCCAATAATATATAGAAAATACAAAACTTACCTCAGTCCCAGAAGTAGGACTAGTATTTTGATATATTTTAGCCCGCTTATTTAACTGAAAAGATCAGGTTGCTACCGAACCCTCACTTTTATTGACTGTTGAGCAGTTGTCATCCATATCGCGAGACAGCTTCCACACCGATTATATGATGAGCAATTTGGTCTGGTAGAGTATCAATTTAACGGATTTTTGATTTCAAACAAACTGTACTGCAATATCTGTTATAGATAAAATTTTAACGTGCTCTAAAGACTGGTTAATGATATAATATTACTTTGAGCACGATCATTGATTTATTATTCATAGCGTGTTTTGTGTAAAAACGCGAAACCTGCACGAGATTTTTCTAAACAGTTTTTTTTTCAGTAAGTTCGATATTCGATTCGATATATTGAGCAAACATATTATAGATATAAGAATTCTACGACGATCCTTACGACGAGCTGTTACTGACGCATTCGATGTTTGAAGATAGGGATATAAATTTGACCTACTGTAGCCTACATCTCATTATTTATAGCTCGTGGATTCCATTCCAATCTTTCGTAAAATTACACATAAATTCTTTCTCATTTTTGCTGAGTTGTGTACAGATCTTAATTAAAAAAAAGTATATTAAGTATTATTCCTCGTCTTTGTTAATTTAAAAAATAAAACAATTTTATCACAGATAATATAAATAATTCTTTTTTTTTTGGCCTTGCACAAATATAATTCTTATAATATTATAGAATATTGAAACGTGCGTTATTCCTTTATAATGAACTTAAATATAAACACATTTATTTATTTTTTTATTTTATCAAGTTTGTCTGTGAAAATTTAAACGAAAAGAGATTATCTGAAAAAGTTCTGAGATGCTCTTTATTTTCAATATTTATTTACGTAAAAGGCTAGGCAAAGGCCTGATCGATGTCCAATCTTCGCCAGTACCATGTAAGAGATGGAGAGCCTTTTGTGAAGATGAGATGGCCTTGTAAGTAGTATGGAGAGGGGGAGGACTACTCCATCTATATCGTATTTCCCCAAGAGTATGTGTTAATCCAGGGTATCAGATACCTCCACACCAAATTTCATCCAAAGTACTCTAGCTATTTGAGCGTCCTAGTAACGTGCACACAACACACATACTCACAAACTTTCGCCTTTATAATATTAGGCGAAAACTTATGACAAACAACAACTGCCTTTTATTCTAATATGGAGATTGTTAGAGATAAGCTAAAATGATAACGTCAAAGTTTAATTAGTTTTCACGCGACTTCATTCTCTTAGCTCAGGTTGGATGCTAGCTGACCCCGAGGTCGAGGTCATACTTGTTAGTCTCGTTAACACGTAGCTGGGATATAATGTAGTTAGGTAGATTCGCACGTACCTATGAAATACATAATTGAAGTATGTACCTATGGAACTAAAGCAAATATAGTGCGTTTGCTGCGTAGGTATTAAATGTAACAATAGTTTGTTTATCAATCACGCCTTACCCCTAAGGGGTGACAGAGGTATATAATAGAAGCAAAGCGAACGAAGTAAGCGTAGCTCCATACTTCCCCGATTTGGATTTTCTAGCTGCTGTTGAAGACTGCTGTTAACGACTGCCATGTTACTGGCAACCGGTACCAACGGCTTAACGTGCCTTCCAAAGCACGGAAACACCGTCAAATGTAAATGTCTCAAAGTTGTCATCCATCTGTGACCAGCCATAGCGATAGTTGCCTAACGCAGTGATCATTTACAGAACACTGAGTTAGCGGGGCCACGAGCGAAACAACAGGCAAAGTGAAAACAATAGACAAATAAAAAGATGTGGTGTCGTGGGACACCAGGTAAGAACGAAGTTAAAAAAAAAACACCCTCTACCTCACCCTCACCCTCACCCTCACCCTCACCCTCACCCTCACCCTCACCCTCACCCTCACCCTCACCCTCACCCTCACCCTCACCCTCACCCTCACCCTCACCCTCACCCTCACCCTCACCCTGACCCTAACCCTCACCCTCACCCTCACCCTCACCCTCACCCTCACCCTTAACCTCACCCTCACCCTCACCCTCAACCTCACCCTCACCCCACCCTCACCCCACCCTCACTGAAAGAGGGAGAAAGAGAAAGGTATTATACACTACTCGCTTGTGTATACGACTGTCGCGCCTGCGCACGTCTTATTTAACGGTTTTATTCCACGGACTTTTTCTTACGGTATTTTTCTTACGGTTTTACTATCACATATTTTTCAGTTCGGTCGCGCAGTAAAATTCCTATCTCCTCCAAGCCTGCCGTAAGGAACTTCGTTCCAATAATTAAAGGTGTTGACATTTTTTCATGCTGACGCGACGCAGAAGCTATCTACAGACAGGTTTGAGTCTCGCTCGAAGCTGATCATTTTTACACTTTTAATTTATGAAATAGTGTACTGTAATCTGTATACAAAAGTTATGAAAAATGATTAAAAACAGTAATCTGCAGTAATAAGAGAGAGTGAGAGAGGAAATATGTATATTTGCCCTCGTTCCATTTCATCTAGGAGACTTGAAACAGGCCAAGGTTGTATATGTACTGTACCAATTCAAGGACGGGACTATAGCGTTGCTTTTGCTGAAACTGGAAATTGTGTTCGATAATTATTGTTGAACAAATTTCCAACCAACTGCTTATAACTGCTTAACTGAACATACAAAGAACATTTTTCAAGATTTATTCACTATATGTAGAAAGACAATGAAGAACCATATACCTAATTTGTTTCATTTTATTCGAAAAGGTATTATCAAAAAAATTATAACGTGTTTTATTCTATACAGATTAATAAATTTTAAGCGTCTCTTTATAATTCCAACTTATCAATAAATACATTATATATGGCATAAACATAAAAAAGAATTTTCTTTCGGCTAACCCTTGATGAAGCAAGACCAATATGGAACAGGTGATAGCTTTCACTGGCAGATAGCTGATGTCATAAGGAGTAAGGGTGGTACCTATTACATTTATAAAATATGTTTGTCCAATGTTCATTTGATCAAAGAACTTGGACGAGTTCATTACATACATTAGTCAATAAATTTGATCAAGCCGTCCAATTTCTGTGATCTATTCTACATTGGACAAACATATTTAATAAGTGTAAATATAATAGGTAGATAATAATAATACCACTCTAACTTAGGATACATTTTATCCCCGTATGCCAACGCCAACGGAAACTACGAAGGTGAATAATGAAAGAGAGTTTATATGTTCTGCTAAAAACGAACCTAAAAATATAGCCATAGTTGATACTATTAAGCGAAATTGAGGGAAAAATTAGTAAAATAAATGTTCTAATCTTTCGGTTAATGTAGCCATGAAAATTTTACCTTTAATGTTTGTTTCAATTTAAATTTTGTTGCGATAAGAAATATTGCCATAAATTATATGTAGTTTAATGTTCATAAATTACACCTCATGAAGTAAACGACATCATTTAATGATCTCGTACAGGAGAAGAATGACGCTTCCGTTTATTTATGTAATGTAATTGAGTGAGTATTTCTGTATTACCACGTATTTTACGAGATTAAAAATTGTATAATTACTATTGAAGTAATGTCGAATACTTGTCTTGAAATGTATATAGACCGAGACGATTTGGACGGAAATGGCGAGTGCATCAAAGCGATGCTCGTTCAAGGTCGACATACGCCTTAATAATTCATCTCATCTAAACTGACTGCAAAGAACCTCATTATGTATGTAGTATTAACTATTCTGTTTGTTTACTAAGGACTTTCATACATTCTATTTGTACATAATTATAAGGTAGAGCAACTAACGTATAATAATGTTGAAAGTATTCGAAATAAATCTCACAGGATAACTATTATAGATCGTAAGCTACTCAATTTAGTATTGATTCTCCTTTTAAATACGTAAACTCCTTTTACTCTTCAGCTTTATAATATTCATATAGATTCTCTGCTCTGCCAAGTTATAATTTGATTCTTACAAACAGTGATTGCCAAAATATACCAAACAAATGTTCAGTCAAAATATCATGTTGAAAATGAAAGGTGTTGAATGCAACCAGTCTTACTCAAGGTTGGCAGTGTGTTGTAAGTAATAAATAAATTCGTTCTGTAAGATGCAGTAGGTGTCTATTCTATCACGACGCTGATAGTTATTAGATCAATGGTTATTAGAGTTAATAGATTATGATGCAATGTAATTATGTAATTATACAATGTTTTTTATCTATTTATATACCTATAGGTGTTGTAAAAGCTTAGACAGTCAAGCGGATCAAACAATATCAGTACCTATATCCTGTCAGTTGCTTGTTTTTCTTCTAAAAATTACGTCAGTTACGTTGATAGTAATGATTTTGCTTGACTTTAATGTTATTACTAAGTAAACGGTTGTATTTCGGGATCGCCCGACTAGTTTCGGACCTAACTTTCGGTCCTTTTTCAAGAAAAGCGTCAAGTCACGTCGGAAGCTGCGCTGGTACTCATATTTATATATATACTAGTTGGGCAATCCCGAAATATACACGTGAGTACAACCGTTTACTTAGTATTAATGAACAACGCTCACAACTTTAATGTTATTAAAACTTATAATATCTGATTTTCTTCTATTGATTTTGTTCTGTTTTGTGGACCACTAAAATAACATAAAAAGATTTGTTAATAATATTTTGGAAGGCAATAATCAGAAGGAAGGAAATAATCAGAAGCTCGGCTAATAACAATACACATGCAACATCTATTTAACAAATAGCACGTAAGTGCGTAAAATATAAAACAGAGAACAATGTAAATTGTTCTCTGTTTTATATTTTACTGCTCTCTTATTTGTAGTTGCATCGAAAATGTTTACTCATTAAGTTTGGAGGTCGAAATCGATTAGAGAAAAGTGTATTAAAAACAAATATATCAAATAGTAGTTACTAAAAGTAGTGTATTGCAAAGGATAAGTGATAGTAAAAACAAATATATCAAATAGTAGTTACTAAAAATAGACAATAATGACATGTAATATTAGCGATGTTACGGACAATATGAGATATTTGTAACACATCTAGATATTATTTTCTCTTTGAGTAAAAACCGAAACTGATTTATAGCCATTCACATCGTGGTCCCGAAGCGTGACGGACTCGGACTGTCTTCTCAGAGCAACTATTTATTATGTATAATGGTGGCAGGCTGTCATGGCTCATCAGGTAAATCTTACTAAGTGACCGCTCTGTCATCAAAATCCACTTTATGACCCCAACTAATTGAATCATTGTCTTCGAGACAGCCAAAAAGGTTTTAACAGGGCCATTAAGAAAAAAAGGATTAAATTAAATTATCTAAAGTAAGAAACGATGTATATTTGCGTGACTAGTGATGATTGTGGCAAAATATCAGCAAAAAATAAGATGGTTTCAAATCACAGTCATTACACGTTGAACTAAGAAATGTTTTCTTTTTTGTTGGTTGTAGCCGATTATTTTCAAGAGAAAATTCTTGTTAGACATGCGATTTCAACATAGTATCTTACCAAAATTACACTTTAATGTACTAAATCACTATTACCGGCCACTTTTAAGTTAAAAACAATGACGAAGTGAAAGTGTTCAGTATTTTGTTGAATAGATCGAGTTCGGTGTAGTTCACTCGGACATCGACCAAAATGGAAGCGTAATATAAAACAGCTTGGGAATCCAGTCTACGTCACAGTGTGCGAGTTTTGACTCGTAAATAAGGCGTAAGACTTAGTGCTATCTGACCTCAAACTTGAGATTATTTTCAATATTCTTCGTGCTCGCTGGACTTAGTGTTCTGTAAACGGTTACTGCGTTAAGTAACTTTTACTATGGCTGGTCCTCGGATGGTTGACCACTTTGTGGCATTTACATTTGCGAGCGTTTCCTTGCTTTGGAAGGCACGTTAAGCGGTTGGTCCCGGTTGCCAGTAACATAGCAGTCGTTAAGCCCAGTTGAAGGCCCTATTGGGCGGCTTGAACATTTTCAAGCCGCCCAACAGCAGGTCGGCACAACTTGCGCCTGTCTATTTTCAACACGGTAATGGGCTCACCACCTGTTACGTGGGACAAAAGTGCATACGGTGAAATGTGGGCGTATAGTATGCTTCCAGCTACCCCTTCGGGCGTGACAATATATATATATATGTTTATTATTATATTATGTTCTTCGTATTCGTAGTCTTCATATTCATATTTTATAGAAGAAGATTCAATTCATAGGGTTTTATTTTCAGTAAAGTGAATGTCTCATCTTTATATCTCAAATGTTCTTCAAATCTTTGCATGACTGTGAACTAGAATTAGTCTTTGTTTTAATTAATTTGTATTGTAACGCTGGATTATCATCATCGTGTTTTGTCTTTTGGACAAAAATGATCTCTCACTCCTGCAATGATATTTTGTAAGAACATTGTTAAAATGAGTTAAAATGACAAATTTTTCAGTGTCGTGATTCCTATATGTTGTCACAAAAGGCCATTACTAACGCACATGGAATACAATAGATAGCAAAAGTGCTTATTTGTTTAAACTGGCTGTCTTGTGTACCCGCCGTACATGGAATGGTATTAGCTCTTTTTTTTCTCCAAGGTTTCAAAGAAGCGTGTATTGAAAGTGATCGCAGTAGCCTATGCATATTTGCAACACCATAGTGTGTTACACTGGTGCTGCATTTGTGGTGGTTGGTTCTTGCACGGTCAATCGTCACCATGATTTTAATTTAAGAACCCCTCACGGGACGTCCCTCCGCCGAGTCCAAAGATGAGATGGGCATATCGAACTAGAATCATCCTTCAAGGCTGTATGCGACCAAAAAACTGGGAATACCCTTGAAAGGAACTCCCATAAACCCTGACCAGTTCCATTCGCTGACCCTAGTGGTTCTTGTCTATTGTTTGCAATTGCCATTCCCCCTTTCTAGAGGGCCTTGGACACCTGCCCAAACTCTAACTACTTTTGCTCCCAAACCGATCGCTCATGAAGGGCGGTTAATCGTGGCCTTATATAGAGTTTTCACCGACAAATTGCCCTAAATAAACGAAGAAATTTCACGTCAAGGAAATTTCTTTAATAATAAAGCATTTAAACATCCTCCCAGTATACCGATATGATGATGATATTGATTTGAAATGTAAATGTGTGTGTGAATGCGAGAAAGAATAAATGAGTCATCTAAATATTGTGTTTTGAATCATTTTACTACAGGCACTAAAAGACTTATTTGGTCATTGATCATCGCCTGTTCAATGCCGATTGCTTTTTTAACTATTGTCATTTTATCGTATCTCGTACCGGACGTTTTTGTGCCATCTAGGGCGCCTGCAGTTTTCTTTATTTTTAGAAAATCGCTTCTCATGGATAAGTCATCGAAAACGGTCACGACATTCAGAGCGCGGTGTGCGTATCAAGTATCGATCTGGTGAGCGGTTCAGCTGCGTCGCTCCACATTTCACGCTTGTTGCCAATCCTAACAAAATACGTTTACTTAAGCGCTGGCTATATTAATATGATGGCGCAAGGAGCAACAACAGCAAAGTTTTCATAACTACCTACTAGGTACCAAATCTTAGTCTACTATTAAGAAGCCGTAGAATTGCACCAGGATCGTTGTTTTTAACTGTCAAAATGTTAGATATATACATATAATTCAACTGACTACCAGCCACTAGCGTGTCACGTGTTAGTAGAATTCTATCGGCTGACCGATAGAAGACTTTTGGAGTGCGATTGTAATAGTAGACTACGAAAACTGTCAAAATTGTAACTTTGGCTATCTATTAAGCGACGAATTCGATTCTATTCCGACACGTTTGAAATAGCAGACTCGGCCCCCAGTATGTTGAGAACGGCTCCCACGCCGTCTTTCAGGGCTAAGTACTTAAATCGATCGCTAAGAAAAGTTTTGCTAATGGTTTAACTATCACCACAAGGTTTTTTTTTGTTTTCGCGGGGAATGTCTTTACGTACCGTCATCCCTGCTGCGGGGGCAACAGGGACGTTGTGTGAGGCTCCCGGCCCGTGAGAGAAGGGCCGTCCTACCCACTAAACCCCATGGTGTTCCGCCTCACCTTAAAACCGACTCGCAGGGTAGGCCTGAGGTTAAATCACTGCGAGCCGGCAAGGGGCTCCCCAGAGTGGAGGGGTCCGTCTCCATCACCACAAGGTATGAATATATGACATTCTTATTATCATGTATGACGCTGCTTAAATTTGCAGTTCTATCAAACTACGTAAATATTTTTTTGCTGACGACGTCATGCTTTATTTTTAAGTATGATAATTATAAACACAAATAGAAGCAGTAGCTGTCATTATGCTGTGATGTCATTACGTAGAATATCAAACTATACAATGCAATAAAACTTTTATCACGTTTGTTACAAAATGAGACTTAATATTCATAATATTTTGCGATTAATACTCTTTTAAACATCGTCATCTAGCCCAAACTAAGTTATTTAAACTTATCCTATAGAATTACTTGAACAACCGATAAACATACCTTTACATTTCTTAATCCATACATTTATAGGAAACATCCAAACATAGTACTTGGTAAAAATCTTCACACACTTTACAACTGCATCCATTAAATTTTTATTATTCAAAATTAAATGGATGCAGTTGTAAAGTGTGTGAAGATTTTTACAATGGGATAACCAATTGAAATTAATTGGCACAGAATTCTTCACATCAATCTCAGTTTGGCCACAGAGTTCCGAATGGTCCTTATGGTCTGTGCTTTTATCATAGTCTCGCTGTTCTATGGATGCAATATTTTTGTATCAAAACAACGATCACAAATGAAAAGTATAACTAACTAAATATATCTAATTTGTATGAAATTCGTAAATCGAAAAGTATATTTTCTTAGTTGGTCTCTCGTAAACTCGTAAAGACAACCGTTTTGCTATAGGCTTGGCGGACACTTGCCTCTCAACTTAAAACTTGGTATTTTCCAAACGAATCCCTTTAAAATATTTTTTTATTTTTTACAAATTTTAAATATTGTTAAAAAGCTTTTTGTAGTTTATTTAATTACCCTCATTGTTGGCGTGATAAATAGTTATATATATACATGCTAAGTTACAGTTTTAAAGTCCTGAGAATTTCTGAGCTAGAGTGCAGATAGACAGACAGATGAACAAACACTGCAATATTACAAAGGTTCCTTGTTTCCTGCGGAGCCCAAAAAACTGATAACTGATTTAGTAATTTATTGCTCCTATAAATTAAGAGCCATATTTCTTGTGATTCATGCATAAGGCGTACGTTTTTACGGAATTACGTTTAGGTAAATTAAATGGAAATGGCTGATGATAAATTAGAACAACTTAGCCTGGAGTATTATTAATAACATTTCTTTCTGTACCAATTACTTCTGAAGGAAATTTTCCTTCAAAAACAATTGGTTGCTTTTAAACTCAAACTCAAAACGTCCATCGTTGAAATAAATGGTATGCATTCCCGTAGTAATGTCATACTTTACGAATAATACCAGAGTTATCAGTACTAATGTAATAAAGGCGAAAGTTTGTTATTCCTACGCGCTCAAACAGCGGGATCAATGTAGAAAAATAATGATAGAGCTGTCACTCTGGACTAAAACATGGGCTACTTTTTGCCTGGAATCAGGTTCCTATGGCAAATGGGTACAGGAAAACTAAACCACGCGGTCGATCTGCGGGCGTCTTCTAGTACTACATTACATATATTTGAATTAATTGGAGTGGCCACATGCTCGAGGCGTAAAACATACATACATACTGCATCTGTGGCGCGGTGGGAGTGCATCCGACTGCTACGCAAGAGGTCGTGGGTTCGATTCCCACCCAGGATAAAACTTTGTGTGATGAGCACGATGGTTTATTCTGTGTCTGGGTGCTATTTATCTATAATATGTATGTATTTAGAAATATATAAGTATGTTTATCAGTTATCTAGATCCCATAACACAAGCTAATATTAGCTTACTTTGGGCTAGATGGCGCTGTGTGAGAAGTGTCCCACAATATTTATTTATTTTATATTGTCACGCCTGTATCCCCGAAGAGGTAGGCAGAGGCATATTAAACACCCAGATTTCACCGTATGCATTTTTGTCCCACGTAACAGGTGGTGAGCCCATTGCCGTGTTGAAATGGACAGGTGCAGGCTGTGGTGACCTGCTGTTGAAATTTTTAAGCCGCCCATAAGGCCTTCAACTTGGCTTAACGACTGCCATTTATTTGCAACCGGGACCAACGGCTTAACGTGCTTTCCGAAGCACGGAACTGGGGTGGGTCTAAAGGGCCGAATAAATTTATTATATTTATTCTATTTTAGATGTTAAATTTGGAAGAAATTTTGAACCCGTTGCCTTTTTAGTGAGGTGGTAACAAAAAGGCTAAAAGGTCTTATGTGCTAGACACTAATTAGCATGATTAATTAAAGTCCTGGTAGTCTCGGACTAAAACATCCTGAATATTATTATGTTTTGGGTCATTTTTCATACAACCTGTGTTTGTAGTGACCGCTTTATACTCGTAGCCGTAGCTAGTACTAACTAGCAACTAGTCTATGGACGTAGAAAATAAGTTGAAGTTCTTAGCTTCATTTCGAAAGTCAGGATGCGTCCAAATCACTGTTTCGTTTACGAAGATGATGTGCGGTTTAGCAGCGAAAAATTGATGGAGCAGATTGATGCAGACATCCATACAGGTCCTACAATAGTTGATACTACAAACTGACACTGCAGTTTTCTTTGTTTCTGTAGTTACTGTGCAATTAAAGTAGCTGTAGTACACAATTAGTAACACCTATTGCATGTAGGTTGCTAATAATATGTCCGTAGAGAGTTGTTAGATTTCCTGATTGACATTTGCACGAGTAACAGGTCCACTTGCGTGTGTCCATAACAATAGAACTGGAGGGTGACGTGAGTTGGCTTTTGACTATATGTTCCATGTCGATTAGTTGTCTATCTGTTGAAGCAGAGATTGCAAAACGCCAGATGTGCCGTGAGTCACATTTCTTGCGCGAGTAGGTGTCGCTAGCTTTACCATGACTAATTAGCTCGCGAATAGTAATAAGTTGAATGAAATGTAATTGCCAATGTTGGATAGTGTTCATGTAGGATATCGTCAAAATATTTTGTTGTTGTATTTCGACCAATTCGGTCGACCTACCAGTCGTGTTTACGGGTCGACTCTTATTGTTTGTCAACTTTTTGTATGGAATTCCGCATAACTGAAAAATAACTTTCTATAGAGCATTTAAAGGTACGGGACTGTTTTATTAGACTTCTCGAACTCTCACTATACATAATCACTACATACCTATTATATAACAAAGTCGCTTACCGCTGTCTGTCCCTATGTAAGCTTAGATCTTTTAATTTACGCAACGAATTTCGATGCGGTATTTTAATAAAGTGATTCATAAAGAAGGTATTTATGTATAATTTGTAAATGTTTGTAAGCGTTGACTATCTTATTTTTCATATATTTATAATTATAACTTATATTTGTTGGATTTGTCTGAATAAAATAACGTCTTGGAGCTTTCAACGAAAACGCTACCTAAACCCACTTATAACAAAATAATGTATTGTGTAATTGTGTATCTATACTAATATTATAAAGCTGAATAGTTTGTTTGTTTGTTCGGTTTAACGCGCTAATCTCAGGAACTGCAGGTCGGATTTGAAAAATTATATTTGTGTTAGATAGCCCATTTATCGAGGAAGGCTATATGCTATATATCATTACGCTACTACACTGGGGAGCAGAGCAGTAGTCTTAAATGTCGACATATCGGGCAAATTTTCATTCATCATTGTAGAATTTATAAGCGACGGGATTAAATAGGTGAGACGGGAGGTCGAAATATTCCACGGGCGAAGCTGTGGGGGTCAGCTAGTCTAATATAAGTCTACAAAAGAGTCCGCGACAGTATTTGTCCATCCTTTAAGATTAACATTTTTATACATAAAAAAATATAAATCATTTGAAGGCTATTTACACAAATACATTATTAATCCTCTTCATTTTTAATATGTTCGTTGGCTTCAGCATTTTATGAAGATTATTTACTCCCTTTATCTTAGGAGATGCAGCAAAATCAAAATAATGCGCAATGATATTTATTACGCATAATCACAATTCGACCGGGCCGTGTACAGGAGAGCAAGTAATTAACTAATTGGGAAATGTTCATACATTATTATAAAATTAATAAACGACGGGATTAAATGGGTGCCACGCGGTGTATGACACGGGCCAAGCTGGGGGGTCAGCAAGTTAAATGATAAATGTAAAACATCTGCTTGATGCTCCATCGGGCCTTTTCTCTGATGTACAGTAAAAATAAATGATGTAACTCCCAATTTTAGTTTCCGTCATGGATAGTGTAAAATTTTCCATAAATAAATTTTTGGCGGCATAAAGTTGTCAATATATAATATACCTACCATGACGGTAGTTGTGGTATTTTTTAAAGTCGACATTCGTAACATTTTAACTTCCTATAATATACGAACATGTTACTCATACGGCTACGGCTATTATTTCTAGCACAGTAATGTCTGGACTCGTTTGTGAGCAGCGTGAGAAACATTTCAAGCAAATTAACTTTCCGCTACTGCTGTCACGCGAGAGCGAGTAGGCAAACTGCGGGTATTAAGTTTTTCTTATAACATGAGTTACGTGGGACGTTACAATTGTGCGTGAACGATAATCAATTTATATTAAAGAGTTTCACGTTGCTCCGCAATAGCACTGATGACTATTATTTGGGTCTTAGAAATAACGGGACTGCGAACGAGAGTTGCATCGTCTTGGTCATTATCGTGACCAGCGCCTATTATCAGTCGATAAATATCTTCATCTATTCATAGTTAATGGTTGATTGATAGATTGGTATTTTTGCTGATAACTGTATCAATCAGTAATTTTACTGAGTTGAGTTTTGACAATAATAATATTTGAAATTACCTAAAGTAATTGCGGCAGAATTTGGTGAGCTAATATTTCCAAAATAGACTGGCGATATTGTGTATCCCTATAACACGCTAAAGTTAATTCGTTAAATTATGTAGCTTAGTAATCGAAGAACGATTTTGTCTGCTAGAAAGAAATGATAGCTTTTCTCTAGCTCCTTAAGTCACATAGTCAACGTGACGAATTATTTCCGATACAGTCTTTATTTAATTTAAAAAATAATAATAAAATAGGTAGGTTAATCAATAATCATTCGATAATTAATCTATACACTCGACGAATCGCTTAATTTGTTGCTAACCGCAAAACTCAAGACTAGATTTTAATAAAATTTTGCGTATCCAGGAATGATTTTTAAATACAATTGCTTAATTGTCTAATTACACACTGAGAACGCATCATTTCCAAAAAATAATGAATATAATTTGAGCGAAACGAACAAAGTGAGCGTAGCTCCATTCTTCTCAATTCGGACAAACTACTCAACACTTATTGATCAAATTTTTAATACGACTTCTAGCCATGGATGGTTAAGAAAAAATAAAATCGAAAATGTGACTATAAGAAAATAGACTTCGACAAAAGAACTCGAAAAACGGCAAAACGCTGCGCTCCATTTTGACTTACCGGGGACGGCAAGTGCACCTAGTTGTATAACCAATGCAGTTCACCAGCAAATAAGAAAACATCTCTAGTGATATTCGCTGTCGCAAATTGCAAGCTCTCCTTTTGTCGCCATGATCAGGAGACAATCGGCCCTCGGCTTTACCGGAGCGAATAATGACAGTATTGTTTGAACGCTTTTAATTAATATCGATTCTCCGACATGCGATATCTTCATCGAGCTAATTGAATTCGAGTATATTCACAGCAAGAACTGAAAGTAGCAGTTATGATAAAGTTATATTACTGGTATGAGAATCTTTGTTTGCTATTACTTCTAAGCTGAAAGCTCTTTACATTTCTCCTGAACCACTTATGGTAAATCACTAGCAGTGGCGTATAAATCGATAACTTCGACAAGAGACATAATAATAGTAATATTACTAGATTCAAATAATAAACGTTTTGGAACTTTGAAGCATTAAATACATAAGAAATAGGTACGTCCTGAATAGTGTCTGGCGCGTGGATGCGGTGTATAGACATTGTTTCATTTCATATTAATTTCATTTATCTAGTTGAGAAATAGTTGTTAGATATTAGGGTGTAAGAGGCCCCACCAAAATTTCTGAAGCCCAAGCCCGTTCACTCTCGAAATATTTAACCCTATAAAAAATTTATTGATTATAAATGTAATGGTAATGTTGTTCTCAAAAGCCTTTTACAGCAATTCATTTCATTTACAAACTAGTTACTTATCGATTGAAAGCTCCTGCCTAGAGGGATGATGTCATTTATATTTTGAAAGGTATTATCAGATGTATCGTAACTATTTAGTAGACTGCCTCTGTGGCGCGGTGGGAGTGTATCCGACTGCTACGCAAGAGGTCCCGGGTTCGATTCCCGGGTCGGAACAAATATTTGTGTGATCCACAAATGTGTGTTTTGGAGTTTGGGTGTTTCCTATGTATTATATGTATGTATTAAGAAATATATAAGTATGTTTATCAGTTATCTAGATCCCATAACACAAGTTAATATTAGCTTACTTTGGGCTAGATGGCGCTGTGTAAAAAGTATCCCACATTTTTTTTTATTTATCTCTTAATCTGCCTGAAATAGTGTTGTTAAAGCCTAAAGCGATAAAAAATACAATGAATTGTATAACATATTTCAATTTTCGGCTAGAATTTGTAGTTATAATTATGTACATCTACATAGAAAAAAATTTGAAGTGACTTTGTAATGTAATTCCAATTTACAAGTTAACAGATTAACATTTTCCAAATTAACAGCTTTACACTAAATGCATTTGAAAGTATCTATGGTACTTACATAAAAAATCCTTTTTTTATCAGTCTGTCCGTTATCTTTATATCCATTATCTGTATCATGGGATATAGCTGATGTTATATTGAGTGACTTGGGCTACATTTTATCCCCGTGTCTCCACGAGAACGAGGACTACGCAAGTGAAACCGTGAATAAGTTCAACATTTCACTAATTCAAAATTTCAAAGAGAGAAGTTGTTTTAAATGGTTATCGACTCAGAACAAACTTCCTTTAGCCACGAGGCATTTAGAAACTAGCAAGAACATCTAATTACGTACGTTGATAGATTTTATGCGATTCAATCAAGCGTAGAAGCGTGACTCGTGTAGAGACATAACCTATTGTTTTATAACATCATTACGTTTACGTTACTTGTCCATTTAAGTGGATATTATGAACGATTATTACCTACTGCTGTGTCTCAAGAAAATGAACGTTTGAATAACTTTCCATGTCCACAGCTACAAGAAATTGATTACGTTATTAATTCGATAACTTCGACAAGAGACATAATATAATAGTAATATTACTAGATGTAAATATTAAACGTTTTGGAACTTTGAAGCAATAACTACAAAAAGAAATAGGTACATGCTGAATAGTGTCCGCTGCGTGAACGGTGTTTAGGCATTGTTTAATTTCATATTAATTTTATTTGTCTAGTTGATAAATAGTTGTTAGATATTAGGATGTAAGAGGCCCCACTAAAATCTATGAAGCCCGAGCCCGTTCACTTTCGAAATCTTGAACCCTATAAAAGATTGATTGATTATAAGTGCAATGGTAAGGTTCTTCTCAAAAGCCTTTACATTTTATCCCCGTTTGAAATGTTTTTTCTTAAAGAATAAAACAGACTTTTAAACTATACCTAAACTAATTATTAGATTGGCGAGTTAAAGGAACTATTGATAGCTGTTCATACACTGAAATCGAACAGGCGTGACGATATATTATGGAATGATGAATATAATACATACATGTTAACTCACTGTTATCGCGATATTTTTACTGTTTGTTATTGGAGAGTACCGTTGCATATTTCCGTAGATCTTCATCAGAACATCGCGTAATTAGAAAGTGACTTAGTTAGTACCTTGAAAAATTATAATGCTCTTCTGAAACAATAACCATTGTTTTTTTTGTCCACGAACCGACATTTTTACCGAAGATAATACGCATTATTAAGGATTCAAAACTGACAAGTAGAGTTAGATTTTCGACAAGCATTTGCTTTAAAATAAAAAGAAGAAATCATCTAAATCGGTGCCCCTAGAAAACAGTTATGAGGTAACATACATAAAAACACAGAGAAATTGAATACCTACTCCTTTTTGAAGTCGGTAAAAAGTGGCAGTAGTATTTTTTATGTTCGAGGGTAATCCATTTTAAGTACAAATTTTGAAATCGTTTTTATATCGACTCTCGGGAATCTCCCAAGGGAAGCGAGTGCGGGATTAAGTATTGAAAAGAATCATAAATCTGCTGGCGTTTGCCTTTTGCTCGATATTACCCTTTCCTGGTAAATGAATAATAAAATTATTGGATATTTTATCGATTATTGATTAGAAGGTCGTTTCGTGTGGCAGGCGTTTATTGAAAGCTTTAGTGAAGGGTATTCAGTGGGTGATTGACAAATTGCCAAAGATCCCGGGGGCGAAGGATCTCGTCACGTCGGCAACAATGATTAACCCGCGTCCACGACTCGACCCGGACGCCTGATTTCCTTTTACATATTTTTCTTTAATATTTATGAGTAGGCTCAATATATCATCCCCATTTCAGGCAACGTGCATATTTTCTTTCCAATACCTAAATGTGTTTTTGGATATAATTTTATTTAATGTCCATTATTATAAATACTTTTACCTACTCTGGTTGGCATGATTTCCATTCAATTCAACATTTTATCAACAGTGAAGACAAATTTATAGTCATACTTTTTATTTAATGAAATACTAACCGAAGCATTGCGGTTATAATATAAATAAAAAGTACAACATTAGCTATCGACCATTGAAAATTTCATCAAAATCGGTCCAGCCATTTTAGAGATTAGACCGAACAAACAGAAAAACAGAGAACTTTTTAAATTTCTAAAAATCAATTATATGCATTTAGTGAAAAGCTGTTGATTTATAATGACAAACAGACACTTTAATTTTATTTATCTGTATAGACACTATAGATCAACACCAATAAAAACAAAATATATAAGTTTGTACTTCTTCCAAGAAGCTTGATATAGATTAAAAGAAACATCCGAACAAAAAAGTGTAAGTAAATATATAGTAACATATAACTTTGCGTGTTCCGTACAAAAGAATGGTAAAAAATCACGTATTCCTTTTGGACCAATGTGAAATCGTTCGTGTGTAACAAACAAGAGAGAATAATGTAACGGACTTCGTAAACGTTCTCTAATACAAAAGTTTATTAACTCCACGTACACAACAAAACTTTTACAGTTTTGAAAGCACGGTTTTAAACAATGCAGTAGTACTGTAATGTATGAGGTAAACGATTTTATCGTTCTAAATAAAAATGCTTTATCGATTTTAAAAAAAACTTGAGGCATTGGGAGTCTATGGTCTAACCACAGAATAATTTATACAGAATTTATCCCCGAAGGGGTAGGCAGAGGCATACTATACGCCCACATTTCACCGTATGCATTTTTGTCCCACGTAACAGATGGTGAGCCAATTGCCATGTGAATACTTTATAGTACTAGTGTAACTAAATCGACCAACATTTTAGATTTTGGGAGTTCATGATTTAACCACAGAATAATTGATAGTACTTGTGTAACCAAACTGACCAAAACTTGAGACATGGGGGTGCTTCGTCTAAGCACAGAATTATTAATAGTATTAGTGTAACCAAACTGACCAAAACTTGACACATTTGGTAGTCTATGTCCAGCAGTCCACAGCAAAAGCCTAGTTACCTACTTATTGTTAAAACTGTGGAAAACACTGACATGATTAAAAAAAGAAGAATTCGTATTACATTCACTAAAGCACTTTGAACTCGTACTCGAATGCAACTCGACATTGTATAAAGAAAAATTGTAAAAAGAATTTAATGAGTTCGTATTTAATTATGTAAATAAGTTCTTATTTGGCAAATACGGTATCAACAAGGTCAGTTATACATATTTATTTCCGCAAATCTTGGAACTTAATTACTGTAACAATGCGAAATTTTTAAATATAGTCAAGAACGTCAGCAAGCGAGTACGAAAACAGTCTTTAAGTTGAGATTTAGGTACAAATCATTTTTCACTTGACATGAGTATTATATTATATTATCTGTGACTTGACTTGAATTGAAAACCTTTATTGCAAATAAGATCGTAACAACATTTTTTACATGATAAACATTTATTTATTTTCCATCAACTACCTATATTATTACTATTATATAGGTACTATTGTTTATTCTCTTTGTTCTACTACTAAAGAATAATTTATTAATTAAGATAAATAAATTATAAAGACCATTTACACTTTATATGTTTTTATTCATCATATAAAGATCATGTAAGCAGATTGCTCAAAAACGGAAAGTATAAAAAAGTTATCGGATACCCAAAAGTACATGTATGAATAATAATGAATCTGCAGAAAGAGAAAGAAGTATGCATCTGCTATCTCCGACTACCCCGTCAGGGATACAGCGTGAAGATAGCACCTATTAGTAGTAAGAATAATAAATAAAGACTACATAATACGTAAAAAAAGAAAAGAAAAAGTAAAGTAAAGTAAAAGTAAAGTAGAGGGTAGAAGGAGTCAGGGTAGGCCGAGACTTACATATGAAGACCACGTGAGCAGATTGCTCAAAAACGGAAAGGTCAAAAGTACTCGGATACACAGACGTGCGTGTATGAAGCGATTGATGAATCTCGAAGAAGCGAAAGAAGTATGCATGGATCGCGAAGCCTGGCGATCTGTCCTCTCTGACTACCCCGTCAGGGATACAGCGTGAAGATAGTTAGTTAGTTAGTTTTTAATACGTGTTATTCAGAAAGTAATTGCTATACTGCGATATGTGCTTAATGTTAATTATGATCATTTAGTTATCGTAACTAATCGATATCGCTCCCTATAATTGCATCAATCGTAGTCACGAGTAAACTAGACAAGTCCACCCATAATTGATATAATTGCGATCGAATTCCGATCATAGTGTGTCTAGGTAAGTATACGAGTCGTGAAAGTTCAAAACAATAATTGCTGTTACTGCATGCAGAGAGATCACTCGCGATCATAAATCGATTATCCGGTGCTCCATACATTTGTGTCTTATTTCAGATGCTTTACAGACTGATTTAAGCCCGGTATAACTATTGTAAATATTTGAACACAATTTTTAGTGTTTAATTATTTACAAATATTGTTACTGACGGTAACGAATTTAACAATTAGATAAAGATACATTGATTTAGGAACCAGTCGTAAAATAATGCTAGCTTTTGATTGCAAAAGTAAATAGCTTAATAATAATATATTTGTTTAACTTAATTACCGACAGTTTAGGAACTTTTAGCAATAAAACAATAAATTCGACGCATTTAAATACGATACGAATCAAGCGAGATTCTAACTCGCGTCTTCTCCGTTGCTGGTAAAAGTGTTTAAAATTATGACGGTTATTTAAAAAAATCGTAGTCTAGTTTAATTAAAAGATACAAAAATAAAAATTAATACACAAATGTCTCAACCTCTAGAAGCTATCTATTCCATATAACCTTAGCGGCTTTGACCTGTTGTAATCCAACAGGTCAAAGCCGCTGCATAAATACAGATCTTCACGCCTCTTTTTTATAGGGGTAGGCAGAAACTATAATAATATAAATAATGTATATAAATATATAAATAATGTATATATACAAATTAAAAGATACAAAAATAAAAATTAATACACAAAAGTCTCAACCTCTAGAAGCTATCTATTCCATATAACCTTAGCGGCTTTGACCTGTTGTAATCCAACAGGTCAAAGCCGCTGCATAAATACAGATCTTCACGCCTCTTTTTTATAGGGGTAGGCAGAAACTATTCCGTAGCATCATCAAATTCATAAAATTAAAACAAAAACTATCAAAAACGGGACTTTATAAAAAAGCGTAAAAACAGTTATTGTCAATGTCGATGGACAATATTGTTTCGACTTCGTCGCGTCCCGCCTCGCACTGTGCTGTAAATGCTGTATTTTTACGTAAGGTTGCGTTTTTGTTTTACTTAGTTACAATGTGTGTGAGTTTTAATCAAATATAAATCAATTAATGTATTTTTGTAACTTAAATTTAGCTATCGTTTAGTTAAGATTTTTCCACGACAATTATAGCACTTTGATTTTTAAAACAGTCCTTAATTCTGTATACTTATAATAACTTCTTACATAAGACACGCAATATGCAAGTTAGTATTAACACATTAACGTTCCTCTTGCATGACTCTATCCATTGCTGAAAACATCATAAAAATTCTTTAAGTAGTGTAACCGATCTAAGCGTATAGCCAGCTGTACCGACTTTTTTTAAACCTAGTAAAGCTGTATAGCTGTCTATACAGCTTCGATAAAACATTATCGACGCTAACTTCAGTGTAATTGGATTCAACGATTAGCACTACTGCAGCCAATTGTCTGTCTGACTTTCGTAATAAGCTACCGGCAGGGTACAGCGGTTACGGCAGTATTACACTAATAGTCTTAGGTACATAATCCTCAGTGGTTGATGAATTGCTACTTTATTCAACGAAAACCTCATTTGTTATTAAAACTTCTTCGAACAATTTGTTTTTTTTTTAAATAAAAAGTAAAAATCTGGCGGCGATTAAAAAAACAAGTATCAATTTAAGTAAAATTGATTCTGAAACAGGTGTCTTAAAAGTAATTCTTTCTTCATTTTTTAACGTGCAATTTTTACTTGAAATATCAATCATGTTTTTTTTAACCTCACTACTCTGACCTTTTATTCTTTTGGAAAATGCATGCATGTCAAAAATTCTATCAACTTGAGAAACTTCTTTTAGTGAGTGAGTTTAATCCCTAACGATACAAACCTTTTTGTCGGCAATGTTGACGCTCCGTTCTATATATAAACAGCAACACGGACGTGATCTCATCTTTTGGTTTTTATGTATGGTACCTGTCACTATATTAAATATCCGTGTGTACTGGACTATAAATAGGTGTAGATATCATAAGTGCAAGTTATAATGTACGTTAAAATATTGCATCAGGTATTTATCGATAGTGTAATAAAATTATTGGTGAATAACTGACAATAGCATAATATTACGTCTAAGTTACAAATACACGAAACTTAATTTTAATTCGCCATGTTTTTAGTTTCTCGATTTCTAGTATGTCTCTTTGGGTGGAATTTTGTAATCGATTTTAAACTAACCTTAACCTTAATGAATAGTAGTATATTTTTTATCGTATTAGTTTCCAATGACAGAAACTTGAAAAAATCATAGAGGAAAAAATAGCATAAGGCAAAAAAAAATTAATTCTTTATACCAACATGGTACATTAAAAATGTATACATAAGTTTGTTCTTGATTTATTTGTTGCTATGGCTTTCAGTTTGGCGTATCGTCTACACACAGGCGTACAATATACCAATTAAAAAAATGTTCAACCGTTTCATATTTAGACAATAGAGGTTAGTCCTCTATTGTTTAAATTCATTCAAGATCATTTTTTATTTCCATAAAGTGTGGTCACGTGTTTGAAAATTGAACAAAAATCAGTATAATGTAGTAAGTACATAAAAAATATAAGTATTTGAGAAAAAATATTGTACCTGTATTTATAAAATTTAATACCTACGTCGCCTGTGCCTCGGTTATAACAAAACTTATATTTTGCAAGCATGTGTAGTAGTCATAAATAATCCTTATGTGTATTTATTGGCTAAGTTACAAACAATAAGGCTTACTTAAGTTACAAACAATTTCGGTTAACTTTATCCATATGAAATAGAAATGGTAAAACGTAGTCAATACCACTGGATATAACTTTGTAATGAATAGAGAAGTTTCAAAGGGTTTAAAGTGGACTACGTTTATTTTCGTCACAGAACTACGAATATTGTTAGAATGAGAACGGTTTTCAGGTCGCGCTGTTAAAATTTTACACTGAATTCTCTTAATTTCAATTAAAGAAATTTATTTTATTTACTACTTGTTGATGTAAAATATACGAAATTGGCTGTTTATAAATGTTTGGAAGACTATTGTAGTATTTAGAGGTCCTGCTCTAATTTGGTGTCGTCCAGAAGAAAATCTTCGTAGATCTATATACAAGGAAATATTTTTTTTGTTACTCTGGGGAAGTATAAATATTTTGATCTCACTGTACCACTCTGATCTGACCAGTTTGTATAATAAAAGCATAAATTACAATAATTGAATTATTAAATTGACCTAGTGGTCGAAATTTGGTGAAATTAAAAACAAAGCATTGTGCACTGAGTCTCCACAAAAACATTAACTGTGTTAATTTTCACGTTCAACGGTTGCACAATTTTAAAGCGGTATAAAGTTTTCGTGTCAATCGTGTATATATGCGTGTCAGCGAGTGACATAACACGTATAATATCGTTGCAACAAAGCATCTATTAGACCGAGTTCACAGCTTTCCCAGTGTCATTATTGCACCAGTTTGTACTACTTGTTATTTGTTATTGCACAAAAATGTCTACACTGTATAATTATACCCTACTCTCCCTCGTTTATTATCCTAGTATATTAATCAGCAATTGTAGATAACACAATTGCTGATAAAAAAAATTACATAAGGTACCGCTAAGGCGTTCCTAATACTTACTACAGTCGGTATCTTTTATGTCCAAGGTGTCCTACTGTTTTTCTCCGAAACTGACTTTTGAAACTTGTTAGTTTCTTGATCGAGAACATAATTTTAAATAAATATAAAAAATATCCATCACGCCTTATCCCCGAAGGGGTGGCAGAGGCATATTATATGCCCCATTTTCACCGTGTGGATTCCTGTCCCACGTAATAGGTGGTGAGCCTATTGCCGTGTTGAAATAGACAGACACAGGTTGTGGCTACCTGCTGTTGAAATTTTTCATGCCGCCCATAAGGCATTCAACCAGGTAACATTTTAAATTTATGAAATCGTGTTAACAACTAAATGCTGAGATTTTGTTGTCAAAGACACTACGAGAGACTATTAATGTTCTTTAAGATAATCCCATCTCCACCTTTCCGAATTCGAACAACGCTTTCGATGCAGAGGCGTCCGTGTTATCCTTATAACCGAAAGAGGTAGTTCCGCAAACCTTTTCCATACCGACGCGACGGTAGCATGGCTTAGCTACAGCCGGGTTCTTTAAGAGCGATATTAAAAAGCATCTCGAGAGGGGCGCCAACTAGAGGCCTTCAACTTTAACTTTATTATTGAGGACTTATTTTATTATGTTTAAACTTTCATGGTCACTATCATTAGTATTAGAATAAAGCGGGATATTTACCATGTGTTGTTGTCATGTGACACATTTGTGTTAATGGTGCTTGCAAACGTGCAGAAATATTGGACACATTACAAGACATGGTAAATATTTAATACTATCTAATAATATATAATACTGTTTTTTTATACTACTGAGGTAGCAGACAATCCATTAACAACAACGTAGCAACACGAAAGGCTCGCCCGCGCTAATGACCATATTGTAGCTTATGCTTGCCTACCGCTTCGAAGATAAAGGCGTGACAATAATATGTAGGTATGTATATGCAATTTTTTAGTCGCTCACAAGGCCAATTATTATTATTTATTAATATGCCATTTGGAATTGACCCTTTCTTGCATAACTTGTTTAATATCGTAACGTAGACATAAGAAAATAAAAAAACTATAAAGAAACGATACTCATATGTGTAAACAGTAGAACGGCGTTACTAATTAACATAAAAGTTAGAAATTATACAACCTTGAATTTACAGTTAATGATTAACAGTAACGGACAGGCACTTGATGAATTTTAATATTACATTGTAATGCTTGACTATAATTTACTTTGATTTGGACACGTCCAACAATTGAGTGAGGTACGATGGACGAAGAATATACATATATATGTGCGAAAGTAGAGGGTAGGCCGAGACTTACATATGAAGACCACGTGAGCAGATTGCTCAAAAACGGAAAAGTCAAAAGTCGGATACCCAGACGTGCGTGTTTTATTTATACCTCTGAGGTGGCAGACAAGCATACCTGGCGTGTATGAAGCGATTGATGAATCTTCAAGAAGCGAAATAAGTATGCATGGATCCCGAAGCCTGGCGATCTGTCCTCTCTGACTACCCCGTCAGGGATACAGTGTGAAGATAGTTTAGTTTTATATATTTTTAGGGAGGAAAAGTCAACATTACAGTATTGAACACTTCTAATTTTGTTTTTTTCTTTCATCATATAGGTTTTTTGCAACCGTTTATAACCTGTGTATATTCGAGTGCGTCCAAAATATTAATAATCAATCAGTTCTTCTCTGGTCAAGATCCTAAAACATAATAAATTTCATGCTTCTAATATAAAATCATTGAACTGCGATAAGAAAGATAAAAAATAGTGGTCAAAAATCTACATTAAAAAAAACGCATAAACACATGACTGAGGCCCCCTAAGATCTATGGGGCCCAAGCGTACTCACCAGGGGGCCGAGTCTGCTATTTCAATCGTGTCGAAATAGAATCGAAATCGTCGCTCAATAGAAAGCCACCGGTACAATTTTGACAGATTTTTTCAATAGACTTCTATCGGTCGGCCAATAGAATTCTACTAACATTTAGCGCTCGTGGCCCCGCGGTCTAAGTGTTCTGTTAACGATCACTGAGTTACGCAACTTTCACTATGGCTGGTACTCGGATGGGTGACCACTTTGTGGCATTTACATTTGCGAGCGTTTCCGTGCTTCGGAAGGCACGTTAAGCCGTTGGTCCCGGTTGCCAGTAAAATGGCAGTCGTTAAGCCTGGTTGAAGGCCTTATGGGCGGCTTATAAAAAAATATCAACAGCAGGTAGCCACAACCTGCGTCTGTCTATTTCAACACGACAATGGGCTCACCACCTATTACGTGGGACAGGAATCCACACGGTGAAAAGTGGGCATATAATATGCCTAATATGCCTCTGCCACCCCTTCGGGGATAAGGCGTGATGGATATTTATTTATTTATTAACATTTACCGCGCCGGTGGCCGCTAGTCAGTTGCATTTTTGATAGTCGACTAACATTTTGACAGCTATAAACAGCGATCCTGGTTCTATTCTACGGCTTGTCAATAGTAGACTCGGCCCCCTGCTGACTACCTGACGAGGCAACAACGCAGGCGCCCTTACGGGATCGGGAGGTCAAACGGTAGTCGCTCCTAGTAATATCGAAAAATAAAAGTCAAACGAGCGGAGCCGCGGGCGTCAATAAGTATTTTATAAAATAATGTTCTAAATCATTCCATACTTCATTTCAAAATGCGAGACGCATGTGTGACAGGTGACAGCCGTTGATGATGCCTTTATGCTGATACTGTCAAATGAATTATGTTAAATCATGATACTCGTAGCAGAATAATAAACTGCAAAAACCGTCGCTCCGGTCTGAAACATTTACGTATATAAAAATTATAAAGTAATGATAAATACTTACAACACCGTTAATGAAAAAAAAATAGAAAAAGAAATACAGGCACTATCAGTTGTCTACAACGGCCTGCCTGCTAATTAATAATAATAATTGGCAACACTGTAACTAAGTCAACGGATTTATTTTACTAAGATATTTTTATTTCATTTTATCAATATTAATACAAATACATATATGGAAATTACAATAATAAAATTATAAAAGCAATAGAACCTTCAAACACTGAAAATGTTATGATAATCATTGAGTTAATATTGTACTACGTAGTACAATATATTGAGTTAATATTGTACTACGTAGTACAATATTAACTCAATGTGTATATTTTGGAATATATACCATAATCATTTACACACACATGTGACATGTAAATGATATTATAAATCTTTGTTGTGACATTATCTATGTCACAACAAAGATATTCAAGGAAATGGGTATGTAAATTATGTTGACCAGAGCCAAAACCAGACAAATTGCACAACTACCATCCCCGGACTCGTCATGCAACTCCGTTTGGCAACTATTGGAAACCGCTCCAGCGATATTGCCTGCCATCGAAGCGTCGAGCACCGACACTAGCAGCGACGAGTATTTCTTTCCGCCGACGTCGCCATCACCTGTACGTCGGCAGGGGAGAGGCCTGCCACCTGCAAGCTTAGGACCCCGAGGCCCACCGGCCTCGAATAGGGCCCCCGCTGCCGGTGGTGATGTGCACCGCATGAAGTGGACTAAAGCAATTAACGAAAACGTCATGCCATGCGTCATATTATGCGGCTTCAGAGTTGGGTGCTAACCTCACTGCGTACCGTTGTCGTTTACTGTCTGTGTTTCAGGAACTTGAGCCGGCTGTCAACGTGTCGTCACAACGATTGTCGGATCAGGTGCGGGCTATTCAGCATTGTAATATGCTTGATAGTACCACACAAGTGCTTGGTATTGAAGATCGCAAGGAGGAATGGAAGAGCAAAGAACTACATGGACGATTTTATCGGGCCTTATATAGGCCCCAAATTGACTTAATAGCGTCTATATCTTGGCTGCGGTTCGGTAATCTTTTCGGAGAAACCGAAGGTTTTGTTTTTGCAATTATGGACGAAGTTGTCATGACGAACAATTACCGAAGACATATTCTGAAGGATGGTACAATTGACATTTGTCGGGCATGTCATTGTCCCGGAGAATCTGTCAGACATATTGTTTCAGGTTGTTCTCGTCTCGCCAATGGAGAATATTTGCACAGACATAACCAAGTAGCCAAGATTATACATCAGCCACTTGCTCTGAAATACCATCTTGTAGATTTAGAAGTACCATACTACAGGTATGTACCCGACCCAGTTCTCGAAGATGGTCACGTCACATTATATTGGGATCGTTCTATCATCACTGACAGGACTATTGTTGCCAATAAACCTGATATAGTGGTGATAGATCGATTGGAACGCCGCGCAATAATTATCGACATCAGCATTCCTTATGATGACAATCTCATAAAAGCAGAAAAAGAAAAAGAAATTAAATACTTGGACTTGGCTAATGAGATTATTGACATGTGGTGTGTTGATTCGGCAATTATTGTTCCGATTATCGTTTAGGTCCATGGTTTGATGGCGAAGAGTCTCGATAACCATCTGAAGAGGCTCTCATTAGATAGTTGGATCAAAGGCCTGATACAAAAGGCAGTCCTTCTTGACACGGCACGTATTGTGAGGAGGTCTGTCTTTGAAGCCCTAACCACAGGTAGCTTGGTCCCTGCACCCGATGCCGGTGGGACACTATTTTTAATATTTTTAAAAAGTTTCTTTTTTTATATAATGGATTTAAAAATATTAATTAAATAAAGAGGAAATAATAATAAATTTTATAACACATTCTGGACATTTTTAATTATAATTTATTTATCCATGTTGGTTAGTTATCTAAGTTGTAGTAGATCTTTAGCAAAAGCCTCAATTAGCATATTTTGTAATATTTAAATATCTCAAAATGTTTTAGCAAAAGGAAATAGAAACCTTTTCACTGGTTTCCATGAAAGGATAGAGCATCGTTTTGCGTGAATAGATCAGACTGTGATGAATATTACTAAAACCCTCCTGTTTAAGTTTGATGCCATATTAATACTTAAAAAAAAATACTATAAAAGTTATTAGATATGGGTGCCATAGACGATGCCGATGATAATGATGTTGAAATTTCACTCGTGATAGACATATTTAGTAAAAGAATGGACACGCTTCACCAATTTCTCTAGACGTAAACGGCAAACTTGCATATAATACGAGTAAGGGAAAGGGTTCTTGGGCTGAATAATAAAATGTCCCATTGTGCCTATCGAACAGAGGTCACGTACGAGCCGTCGTTTGCGGACCCAGTTCGATGTCCGATCATGTAAAGACACGGGGCAGTATGAAAAAAAATAGCTACTTAACTTCAATGTGATGGCCTGATAGGCTATTGATAAGTGGTCTCTTAGTAACCTTTTTGCGTTGATAGTCACACGGGAATTAGCGATGAGGTGGATATGTTGGAGCTGAACTAGATAAGTTTTTTGTAGGTTTAGACATATTAGAAAATTAAGATTTTTTTTAAATGCGTGACTAGATATCTTGACCGTTGCCTAACAAGAGCAACACTCTGACCACCGAAGTTACTGAACCGCACCAAAACAATTTGAATTTCATCACCATATTCTTGTACACAGCCTTTTCAAAGTACGCTCAGATCCATCGATCAAGTTGCCTAACAAATCCTTCTTTATTTTTACCAAAAATACACTTTTAAGATCTTTTAAGATTAAATAAATACAAATTGTTCCTATTCCTTCACTACGTCTCAATTCTATTCCAACAATTTTACGGGAATCTGCACAAAATCGACAACCTCGCTCGATGTAAGAGCTCACATGTGTCAATTGCTTGGCTAGACTTTTATACCCTAATTCTTTTTCATGATGTTGTTTATTCATGTTTCTATTACCAGTAAAACACACAGATAGGTTGCCGACGAATGGCCTATTGATATCTTTACTATACTATTTCTATAAAACCGCTTGACCGAAATCGATAAAAAAAAATAATAAGACCACTTGGGAAGCAGATCATATAAAGCTCTAAATTTTAGTTTGTTTGGTTGGTAAAACGCGATAATATCAGGAACTACTGGTTCCATCACGCCACTACTCAGACGAGCCGAGCAGTAATGAAAGTAAGGAAAAAAATACATATATTACTGAACAATTAATTAACGATGGGATTGAATGGGTGCCACGGGAGTTCGAAGTATGTGGGCGAAACCGCAGGGGTTAGCTTGTTAGTAGATACTTAGAAATTTAAAAACTTACAAGTTAAATCTAAACAACTAGAGTCTGATAAATGAAAGTTTAAATAGAGAGAAATTTTTTGACGTAACATGTAGACATGGCACATCATGAATATTGAATTTAATGAATGAGAAAATAGGATCATTAGTCTTTAATATTCAATTAATTAAAACATTTCTGGGTATTTGATGAATTATTAGTAAATAAACACTTAATGATGCAATACAAATTCAAAAGACTGTTTAGGATTCAATGACACATTTGTTGTCTCGAGATCTTGAATAAAACACTTGTACTATTACACATAACTGGCATTATCAAAGATTGGCACATATAAAAACAAATCAGTCAGGTTAAAAAGTAAATAATGTGTAATAGTACAAGTGTTTTTATTCAAGATGTGTAGCAAGTTCCACCAAGTGCCATATCAATCATCAGTATGAACAGTTGTCGAGAGATTTTTATAAGCGGCAAATTCGACTAACATAATAAATGTTTGTGGAGATGTCTGAATGTTTGTAACGCAATTACTCTATAAACCCTGAACTAATTTGGCCTAAACTTAGTATAAAGATTACTGACAATCTGGATTCACTCATAGGCTTACTTTTTATCCCTGGAATAAATTCGTGTGAGATATGTGTACGGGAAAACATCACAAGGCTGGCGAACTGCTGGCACTGTTAGTAAAATGATAACTACTGTATAAGCTAGAAGTTATTGTTGACGAAGAAGTTAACATTGAGATATTTATAATGATATCTTTAAACTATCTTCATACTATATCCCTGACTGGGTAGTCAGAGAGGACAGATCGCCAGGCTTCGTGATCCATGCATACTTCTTTCGCTTCTGGAAATTTACAACTCACACAATTTGTATAATTAATTATTATGAATCAACCCGTGACCACATTACAATATCAAGTTTTAAAACGAGAGATAAAAGGTTTCAAAATTATTAATTAGACCCAAAAACCGTAAAGAATAAATTGTAAATTATTTGGCAATAATTAGCATGTAAACAGTATTACGATACTAATCTTATGTTGTGTTTATAAATCAAGGTTTATTATACCTCTTTGCGAGAGTCGAGTTTACATATGACATTAGTAGCAGTACTATTTCACAAACATATATTACTCGCTTGCTTGTGTGTACATCGTAAACCCATCTCAAATTTTTTTATAATTATGTATTCGAGAGTGAAATTGTAACATTTTTTGGTACAATACCTAAGTAGTTTAATTAAAATCAGGTGTTTTAGAAATGTAGGAGGTTGTGCCGCAAGATTGTTTATTATTATAATTTCTAATTCTCGATGTATACTCCGAACAAAGAAGCTAGGAATCAAATGACTGCCTCGGTGGCGTAGTGTAGCCGCGACTGAGGTCCAGGGTTCTATTCCCGGGTAGAATTTTTTTTGTGTAATCCACAATCCTTTGTTTCGGAGTTTTCGTGTTTTCTATGTATAATATGTATGTATTCAGAAATATATAAGTATGTGCATCAGTCGCCTAGATTCCATAACACAAGCTTATATTACCTTACTTCGGGCTAGACAGCACTGTGTAAAAAAGAATGACCCACAATATTTATTTCAATATTTATAAATGTCACTTGCATCACTAGAGACGCCTTACTATCATGGCATGTGCGTCACCCTTTATTTACAAAATTTACTTATTTATTATTATTATTTATCTATCACGCCTTATCCCTAAAGGGGTGGCAGAGGCATATATATTATATGCCCACTTTTCACCATGTGTATTCCTGTCCCACGTAATAGGTGGTGAGCCCATTGCCGTGTTGAAATAGACAGACGCAGGTTGTTGCTACCTGCTGTTCAAATTTACAAAATTTACTTTACAAAATTTACACTAATTACTACGGACGAATGGCAGGCAACTGACAGAGCACTACGATCTTTTCGCCAGCTGGTAGTAAACTTGGCAAGTGGTATTATTACTTTCGTCTCTATTAGGGCTCGGGTGAGAGGAAACGAATAACATTCCTTGATATGTGACCCAAAATTATACACTTAAAATATTTTCATGGTACATGAAGTTGCAATTAAAACATATTAAAAGTGCCAACAAAATGACAGAAGCTCTAATTGCTCAATTGTTAAATAGCTAACATTTTACTTGAGGTTTCTTTTTCTGAAAGTTTTAAACAGTTTGGTGTATGCTGGCAGTTTTTTTTTCTTTTTAATTGTGGATGCTAGTCTATGTAGATTAACTTTAGCGAGTACGATCTAGCTAATGATCTAATAAGTCATTTTACGTTGACTTAAACTTCTATCCATCACGCCTTATCCCCGAAGGGGTGGCAGAGGCATATTATATGCCCACTTTTCACCGTGTGGATTCCTGTCCCACGTAATAGGTGGTGAGCCCATTGCCGTATTGAAATAGACAGACGCAGGTTGTGGCTACCTGCTGTTGAAATTTTTAACTTCTAAAATACATTTTCTAAAAAATAATCTAATGATTTTTCTTAGAGTCTGACAAACTTATTACACTTTGTTCTTGTGTTCTAAAGTCAAAGCTCTATGACACTTATTGTTTTCACTTACACTGATTTAAAAGGTTTAGTTCTTTTGAGCCTTAAGCTCGAAAAGTAACAACATAATATTTGTATTAAATAAAACATTTAATATTCACGTTTCGAAAATCCGTTAATACATTTTTGGGCTTATGCAATCTTGATTGCAACGTTCATGCACAAAATTCACTATTACTGAAATTTAAAATAACTAAATAACGTAGTAATCTTTCACCATTAGGTGAAAGATTAAATACGTAATTATTCACTTAGATATTTTCAATTACAAATAAACAGAATCTTTCCTCTTTGTGAAATTATTTCGTCAATAAGCAGATGAGTGAAGTCATCCTCTATTTGAAAAGAAATGTCATTCCTTGGCTTAAGACATGTAAAGAAAAAAAAGACACAAAATAATAGTACCGCTGAATGGTAGGAAGGGAGTTCGATTGTTTATTGCCTCCTCCGGCGGATGTTTCTACTGTTCTATTTGTGTTCATGTTTCTTTCATACTCGGGCCGGTCAAACATGTCGAAGAATGAACAGTTATTATGACAAGCTAACCGGAATTACGAGTTTGCAGCCATGTTGATGCTAAACTAGTGAAATTATTGATGATGGAAAACTGTAAACGTGTGGGTAACAAGAAAATTGTAAAGTTTGGTAACATTTTCAGTATTATAATGTTGTGTTGTATACTTTAGCTTACCAACGGACTAAAAAAAGTATAAGTTATCTATTCTACAGTAGGATTCTTTTTAAGTACCTATGTTCCCATTTGCAGCCATGTTGATGCTAAACCAGTGATATGATTGATGATGGAAAACTGTAAAACGTGTGTAACATTTTCAGTATTATAATGTTTTGTATACTTTAGCTTACCAACGGAATAAAAAAAGAAAAAAGAAAAAGTATAAGTTTATCAATTCTACAGTACGATTCTTTTTAAGTACCTATGTTCCCTGTTATCTTCAAATCCTGTGGGAACGAATTAAATTATTATCTTTTCAAGCTAAAGAGTATTAAAAAAAAGATTATATAATTATATTGATATAAAGCCCGCAATATAAAGATTATATTGCGGGCTATGGAAGCAAAAAGCTCCTTTTTTCGGTCGGTCGGAGGGAGCAATGAGGATTAAAAAGTCTTTAAAGGATCCCATAGATGCCAAGAAGAGTGCAAAGTTATCTGAGGCTCCCATAGGAGTCAAAAGGTGTAAAAATTGTTTGTGGATCCCATGGGAGCGGTGTCATGGGAGTCAAGTGGACGGAGGCAATAAATACGATGCAAAATGATAAGGTATTGATGTAAAGTTTAAAGAGGGACTATCAAACACATTGTAGTTTTGCTAATATATAATAACCATAAAATTGTACCTAATAGAATAGATATATAGATAGGATAGAAAAATCATGTAATGCAATACAATTTGGTACATTTAAAATAGAATTTCAGCAGCCACAACGCGGAAAAACATTTATCGAGGCTTCTTCAATATCAGAAAGGGTTAAGATAAGATTCAGCAACTTGGCACAATTCCATTTCTGACGCGGACATTCATATCTTACGAAACCAATCCTTTCGGGTCCTTTGTTAAAAGTTTATCTGAAATTACTTTTGAAACTTATGCTGATACAACTAAACCTATGTACTTACACGCCCTATTTATCTGGGCAGCCCTTGGAGCATTATCTTACATTAGCTTAGCGTGGGACGGTCGTAACACCAATGTGAGCCTTTACAATAATATTATATTATAGGAATATTCAAATTTCTTAAGTAAAGGATACAATATATCCGCTTTTCAAATCTTAATAAAATATTCCCTCGTTAAAGATGTCAAATGGCAGCCTGCACCTGTCCATTTTAACACGGCAATGGTCTCACTACCTGTTACGTGAGACTAAAATGCATGTGGTGACATGTGGGCGTTTAGTATGCCTCTGCCCTTCGGGGATAAGGGGGTGCCAATATGTATGTATGTAAAGATATCAAATCGTTAGTATATTATTTATATAAATGTTCAAATCTTTATAGATATTGAAATGATGCAATTCTATACTATTAAGGTGGTAAACAAGCATAGAATGATGAGAAGTGATCACCATTGCCTAGGACCCGGAACAACAGAGGTAATACTTAAAAAAGTCCTTGCTACGATAGTTTCAATTCATTCAACATACTCCATACTGATTATAACTGATAAAATATCTTCTACTAAGTTTTATATAAATAAACACTCCACTTTAACTAAAAATATTCCCAGGAAATGTAGCCGAGTAAAATTATCGTGGCTGGCGTACGGCGATGTTCTCTGGAATATGGACAGCGTGGACTATAATAACTCTGTTTGTTCAACGCGGTTGACACGACGGGGACATTTATATCTTTTAAGGTAAATATGTCCGAAAGGTCGGTGAACTCAGGTGAAAAAACTGGATCATATTGAGATTGAGTTAAGAAGATCACTATTAAGTTTGAAAAAGACTTTTGCAATACCTACTTAGTATCTATACTAATATTGTAAAGTTGAAGAGTTTGTTTGTTTACTCTGGTGATTGATGGCACTTGCTACACATCTTGAACTAAAACACTTGTACTGTTTTAGTTGTGTTTTAGTTCAAGATGAAGAGTTTGTTTGTTTGGTTAAATAGGTGCTAATATCAGGAACTACTGGTTGGACTTGAAATATTATTTTTGTTTGGATAGCCAAATGATAGAGGAATGCTATAATAGCATGTCATTTGACTGCCTCGGTGGCGCAGTGGTTTAGTATGCGACTGCCGCGACTGAGGTCCAGGGTTCGATTTCCTGGTCGGAAAAAATATTTGTGTGATCAATACATGTATGTTACGGAGTTTGGGTGTTTCCTATGTACAATTTGTATGTATTAAGTAATAAATAAGTATGTTTATCAGTCGTCTAGATCCCATAACACAAGATTATATTAGCTTAAATACAAAAAAAGTCCTACAATTTTTATATTTATTTATTTATATATTACCACGTAATCATAAATTAAATGATGATATGCTAATCGGGTATTTTTTCATATATTATTGTAAAATTATTAAACGACGGGATTAAATGGGCCAGGGGGGTTTCAAGTATATGACAGGTGAAGCCGCCCGGCTTGTTTTTAATGGGACAAATCCCACCCGCATTCCCGATACTGTAACTCCTGTAAACTAGGGTCTACAGCAGTGATGAAGACCAAAAATCGTCGGGCTCAGGTTCGGCTAAACTCTGAAACGGCCGGACCGATATTAACGAGACCTTCACTGATAGATAGCTGATGTTATAAGAGGTAAAATAGTGACTTTATCTGCTGCTAGGTAACTATGCGGGCAAAACCACGGGGCGTTCGCGAGTGTAATATAAATTCGACCAGTGCGTGATACGTGCATAGAGACCATGTGCTATTAGCGGCTAAAGTCTACCATATTTTCACATTAACCATGATTAATGCACTAGTTTTAGGAAATAATATACAGCGCAAGCGTTTGCTATCCATCAAATTCCCAAGCTAAGATCCTAACTCATATTTTTGTCTCCTGGTGAGAAATTTAGACGAAAAAATCTCTTTCAGACGTTACTATAACCTTTGGTAACCTAACTAACTATCTTCACCCTGACGGGGTAGTCAGAGAGGACAGATTGCCAGGCTTCGCAATCCATGCATACTTCTGTCGCTTCTTGCAGATTCATCAATTGCTTCATACAGGCAAGTAATCCGAGTACTTTTGACATTTCCGTTTACTAGCAATCTGCTCACGTGGTCTTCATATGTAAGTCTCGGCCTACCCTGACTCCTTCTACCCTCCAATTTCGCACAACCAACATTGGTAACCTAACCTACATACGATTATTATTTACATACAGCTATCGTGCCTATATAATATTCATGCACATATGGCCTCGACAGGCAATGACCTTACTTCCTTAAGCAACATGCATGAGAACTATAATTTAACGCTACTGCGGGACTATCTGCATTCATAATTAATTCTTTAATAAATCAACCTTTAAGTTTAAGGCGAAGTCCACACTAAGCGTTTTAACTCGTTTTCCTAGTAACCTTATCTCATACCGTAGTTTCATAGTAGTATTTTAATATTCTGACTTCATATCGTTTTATAGTAATTTGTTTATAGGGTTCTTTAAATAAGAATCCTTGTTGTTTCACGATACTCACCGGTTTGTCGGTACGACCGCAGTTTCGCTGTGATCCTTGCTACTAACAATATGCAATTTCATATTCAGATATGTATTAATCAAGCCATGTAGGCTTGATTTACGTCTAAAAAAACATTTCTTATAGTAAAGAATCCGACAAATTTGCAGATAAGGAGCCCTATAATATGGGTCACCTAACTTGCACTTGGATTACTAATATAAGCACACTTTGTACGTACTTATAATGTTTGTGTATTTCTTAAACAGTAAGAAATTGTAAATCCTAATTATATAAAATAATTGAATCAACTTCTTATAGGTAATATATACACACAATAAAGAATTTTAGTCGGTCATGAGATTTTACATATGTCGGGTATGATTTTTTTCATCATTGGTACATAAGATATTATGTACCAATGATGAAAAAAGTCATAGCGTTAAAGTTACTTAGCGCTATTTTTTAGGGATCCGTACCTCAAATGGTAAAAAAGAAGCCCTTGTTAGATCACTTTCTTGTCCGTTTTTCTGTTTGTGTATCATCATCGATTTTCTCAAGAACTTTATACGTATATGGTATAAATTAAGGTCCTGAGTCAACACGATAAAAAGATATGCCCAAATTTGTAAGTATCAAAATTTACATTAATTTTCAACTTTTTACGACTAATCTGCCAATGTCAACTTTATAGACCACTACACGATTCCAGTTCCACTAACGCCGAGTGCTATCTAATTCTGTTCGATATTTGTCCTCAGTGTGGTTTGCGCTTTACATTTTTAAGTCACTTGTGAACACTTGCGCTTTCGCCGGGTGCTATTCATTAATGATGTTATTTAACATGTGGTGCATTATTTCACGGTCGGTGTGGCCGACAGTGTTACGGTGAGCAATGCAGGCATTACATGGGTGCATTATACCTACACTCTCCGTATATCCCCCTGAAGGTAGACAGGAATGCTTAACACATCTATATTTTGGCTTGTTTAATTTTCAACACGGCAATGGGCTCACCACCTGTTACGTGGGACAAAATTTGCATACGGTGAAATGCGTATAGTATGCCTCTGCCTACCCCTTCGGAGATAAAGGCGTGTCAATTTGTATGTATGTATGTTTCATTTTTGTTACAATAAATTTTATTCAGAACGGCATCCATGAATAAAATTATTATTTTATTATATATTTATATTTTTTTTATTTTTTTTTAACTATTGAAATAACTACTAATGCTACTTTAAAAATGATAACTTTTAAAAGATTTTTTAAAGTGTGGTGACTGTGTTTATACTGTAACTTAACCTAATACTTACTCTTTAGGAAAGCTATTTGGTGTAAAAATATAGAGTAAGTTCGTCGAACTTTCTGCATTTTGTAATTTAGTATCAAACCTGAAACAGAACTCAAATGATAATTTAATGTGGAAAAAAATTCTCGCTCGATCGGGATTGGAACCTGTGTCTTTTCCGTTATTGGGGGATCGTTTAACGGCCGGTCTAAATAACCTATCTATCTTTTACTTTTCTCTAAAATAATGTTACGTTCCTTGGGTGGGTACTAATAATAATTGCACTAATAACCACAAATTTAAAAGAAACACTTTAATTACGAGTACTCTAAATAAAAACAATAAAACCAAAACGAATAATCGCCACTAAACACACTAAACACAAATTCTTCGCTTAGATAATTGCACTGTAACAGTATCGCACTATTTAGCTTCGGTCACTTCGATTCGCACTGTTCGCTTCCTCAAAGGAGACTGTCCTGTAGCCGCGAGCTCGGCCCTTTATATACGCCTAGTAATGTTCCGGAATATTCGGGAGAATTCGTTCGGTACCTACAATCGGGTACATCTCTAGAATGTTCCACACGATACTAGTTGCTCCTTCGGTATGTGCCGGAAGGTTCTCGACCTATTGCTGTCCCTTCTGGTGCTATCTCTATCACATAGTTTTAGAATGTTCTTAGTGTAGCTATTTCTTTTTAATAGTGCTATCCCTGTCTAATAGCTCTGGAATATTTTGAATGTAGCTCTCTCTTTCTAATACTGCTATCCTTGTCACTCTTTCATAAAATTTCGCCAAATACTGAAGTGGACTTCAAAGGCCTGTAAGGGGTCCTAAAAACGCCTGAAAAAGGGTTTTCAGATTATGATGGCATGTGATAGGGGGTGGCATGAAACGAACTGAAAACAAGTTTCAGGCGCCTGAAAACAACGGCAACTGGGGTGAAATTCGGATAATTTGGTATGTGATAGAGCCTCCTCGGAAACGGCCTGAAACCGCTTTTCAGCCTGCTGAAAACGTTCCCAAGGCCCAGAAAATGACGTTTGAAGTTGTTCACTAGTCCGCCGGCGTAACACTACCCCCTCCTAAGATATCTGGCAAGTCGGTCAACGTGAACCATCTTGCAGGTACTACGAGGACTCCGCTGTATTCGATACGTGACGTCATTGATTCTAGTAACCACTCTATACGGTCCTTCCCAGTTAGGGGATAGCTTTGGGGACTTCCCTTTCCGCCGCATAGGATTATGTAACCACACCAATGAGCCTTCATCAAACCCAACTTGGTTTGATCTCCGATCATATCGAGTTTTCATCCTTTCACTAGCTTGAAGCCCGTGTTCACGAACAAGTTTGTGAACATTGTAACCGTAACTCGCTCGCGTACTCGGTGATGGATCTAGGTGAGTCTGGAGGACGCCCAGTTAGAAGATCTGCAGGTAGACGAAGTTTTCTCCCAAAATTCACGTATGCCGTGGTAACAGCTGTGCTTTCATGAGTGGCGGACCTATACGACATCAAAAAGAGCGGAATGTGTCGGTCCCAATTTTTCTGGTGACTCTCGACAACTTTGGCCAAGTGTCTTTCCAGTGTCTGGTTGAATCTTTCGACCATTCCATCCGATTGTAGGTGATATGCCGTAGTTCTCGTTTAATGCAAACCCATTATCCGGCAAGTTTCTTGAAAGACCATAGACTCAAAGTTCCTGCCCTGGTCGCTATGAATTTCAAGTGGCACTCCAAACCGACAGAATACCGCATTTACTAATTTTTCCGCTATGGTGGTCGCTTCCTGATTGGGAATAGCAAATACCTCCGGCCATTTGGTGAAGTAATCCATCACCACCAAAATGTACTTATTCCAGGATTCTGATGTTGGAAACGGGCCTGCAACATCCAAAGCAATTCTTTCCCAAGGTACTCCAACGTTGTACAACTTCAGTGCTCCTTTGCTACGGGTATGTGGACCCTTGACTGATGAACAGCTAGTACACTTTTTACATCAGTCTTCAACGTCTTCACGGCAGTGAATCCAGTAAAACCGTTGGTGAATTTTCATTAGCTTCCTTTTCATTCAAAGATGTCCGCCGGAAGTTCCGTCATGAAAACTTTTCAAAACATCTGCACCTGCAGGTTGTTGTTCCATATCTTTGGAACAACAACCTGCAGGTGAGCATCTTTCCCATTCGCAGACTCCCATTTCCTAGACAGTACACCATTATGTATGACCAAGCTATCCCATTGTGCCCAATAGCTCTTTGTTACTGTGCTCATCGGGGCTACTTCACACCATCTCGGTTTGGGTATTCCTGCGTTAATCCAATTGAAAATGGGTTGGATATCTAGGTCCTCTTGCTGCGCTTGTTTCATGACTTCATCGCTCCACTCTTCGCTCACGGTGTCGGTCCTTAACATTCTCACACATTCCTTGTCTTCTTGCCTTAGGCAATGTTTGCAGTTGTAAGGACAAGGTCTTCGAGAGAGAGCGTCTGCATTACCATGTGACTTCCCGCTACGGTGTTCGATGACGAAGTCATACTCCTGCAGCTGTTCGATCCACCGTGCCACCTGTCCTTCCGGGTTCTTAAACTCCAACAATCACTTCAAGGCAGCATGGTCCGTTCTGATACGGAATTTTCGCCCGAGCAGATATTTACTGAAGTGCTGCAACGTCTTGACTACTGCCAGTAATTCTCTTCGAGTGACGCAATAATTTCTTTCTGGTTTTAATAACGACTTACTAAAGTATGCGATCACGACTTCCTGATCTCCCTTTTTTTGTGACAAGACTCCACCTATACCAGTATGGCTGGCATCCGTGTCCACAGCAAAATCAAGTTCCGGGTCTGGATAACCCAAGATGGGTGCTTCGCAGAGACTTCTTTTAAGATCTTCGAACGCTGCAGCGCACTGTTCATTCCAATCGAATTTTCGTTTTTCTTCCGTCAGCTGATGCAAGGGCTTTGCTATATCTGAGAAATTCTTCACAAACCGTCTGTAGTATGAGCAAAGTCCTAAAAAGGCACGTACTGCACGTCTTGTCTCTCGGTATTGGCCAATCCTTAACGGCACTTATTTTCTCAGGGTCTGTCTATATACCGTTCTCCGAGATCACGTGACCTAGATAATTCACTTTGCGTTTGAATAGCGAGCATTTTTTCGTACTCAATTTAAGATTTGCATCACGCAACTTAGATAACACCTGTTCCAGTTTTCTGAGGTGGTCATCAAAGTCTCTTCCAACGACAATGATGTCATCCAAATAGACCAAACAAGTGTCGTCAAGTAGACCAGTAAGAATTTGTTCCATTAGTCTCTCGAATGTGGCTGGTGCATTACATAATCCAAACGGCATCACATTAAACTGCCAGAACCCCTTTCCGGTTGAAAAAGCCGTTTTCTCCTTATCTTTGATTATCCTTGATTTCCACTTGCCAATACCCACTTTTTAAATACAAAGTAGAAAACCACTTCATTCTATTTAAAGTGTCCAAAGTATCGTCAATTCGTGGCAAAGGATAACTGTCCTTCTTGGTCACAATATTAAGTCGACGATAATCAATGCAGAATCTCATGGTTCCGTCCTTCTTCTTAACTAATACTACGGGAGAACACCATGGGCTAGTTGATGGCTCAATAACGCCACTGCTTCTCATCTCTTCGACCATATCGTCTACATCTTTCTCCCGAGCTATTGGAACTCGCCGGGGTCGCTGTCGGATGGGCATTATTTCACTAGTATTGATTTCATGCTGTACTACTCTAGTTCTGCCAATATCACTGTCATGTGTCGAGAACACATCTTTGTATCGCAGTAGTAACTTGTGTGCCTTAGAAAGTTCTACCAGGGTGAGATCGTTCTTGGCATCGTCCAATAGTCTCTCGACATCCACTGAAGGTACAACACCACCAGGTTTCTCGAATTCGTCCGCTCCTTGACAGCTCCGTATCCAAGAGATCTCCTCACACGACCCAATAAGAGTTCCTTTTCCCAGGACATATTTAGTACTGCTTGGATTTAGAACCCTTACGCATGCGGTAGGTGATGTCGTTACCATCGTACGAGCGACGATCCAGGGTCTTCCGTCGTCTCTCTTCTCCACCAACACACAACGGTGGGCCCCGCGCTCTGCATGATAGGGCAAACTTATCGGAACCAGCCCTTGAGACCTCGGATGGAGAATGGTCCTTCGTGCACAGTACACATTCCCATTAATTCTACCTTCCATAGGCACCTCGTCGGATCCGAATTTCAGAACTCCAACTTTCAAGTCGATCTTGCAGCCGTATCCTCTCATGAAATCTCGGCCAACGATGCAGTCGACACGATGTCAGCTACGATGACTTTATGCCGGTAGTTCTTTTCACCAATTTCGAACACTACCTCCCGCTCACCTTGAATGGGAATATGCTGGCCGGTAGCTGTTAGCAGCTGGAGTTGCTTAGATCGGACTAGATGATCTCTGGGCAGATACTTCAGTAGCCGAGAACTGATCACTGTCCGAGAAGCTCCGGTGTCGATGGTAAGGTGACATGGTATTCCACCAATGTCTCCTGTAACAACCAGACTATTCCCGTCGTTCGCCTGTGAGATCATAACTGGGACTTTTCGACCACCAGCCAGCACTCGTCCCGTAGTCCTGGCTTTTATTCGTTTCCCTGCTGCGACGCAGGGGCTGAGCATGACGTCCTTGTCATCGGGGCTGGGTCGCGACCATCTATCTTCTTCTTGGGGCAACCGGACTGTATGTGCCCTCGTTCGCCACAATTGTAGCATCGTGGTCCAAACTCACGGCGAGGTGCAATTGGCTCCCTAGTAGATACTTCCCGCACCGTGTAAGGCCTCGAAGAATCCTGCCGTACAGCCTCCACTTCCAGTGCATGGGAAACTGCATCTTTAAGACTTCCGTGGTGCCCCAATCGCACTGCGGCTCTTACTTCAAGATCCCGTATCCCGTCCATAAAGGCTTGCACCAGCATGCTGTTCACCAGAGACGCTGAAGCTCGTTGATAAGCCTTCCTGACCAATTTCTCTATTTCTAAGGTCCACTGTTGCAAGGACTCATTACGCCCCTGGCTTCGGTCCTTCAGTTGTGCTCGCTCGATACACGTGCTCCACGTGACCATCGCCGTAACGCGCCTCCAGAGCTTCAAGAAGACGGTCGTACGTCCTGTCGTCTCCCAGGGCCTCCAAGATGGTGAGGGCCTCATCACGTAGGGCTAACGTTAACGTCGTTTTAGCTTGCTCATTACTCCAGCCGTTAGCCTGGGAAACGGACTCCAACTGCAACTTATATGCAGTCCAGGACGACGTACCATCAAAGGGAGGTGCTTTGAATCTTCCACCTTCCGACATGGTAGTCTCATGCACACAGGAACTGTTGACTGGTCTCCAATTTCTGCAGGCGGTTCTCGTGCGTCTCCACGTTTTCATTCTCGTCGTGAAATTTAGTCTCAAATTTGACGTCCACGTCGGTAAGTTTCTTCTGGACCTCTTGCATTTCTTTTTTCCACCCTGCACTATTTTCTAGAACTTCACGCAGAACTCCGGATTGTTCTCTGGCCTGTTCATCGTGTTTTCTAGCCTGCTCGTCCTGTTTTCTAGCCTTTTTAGGACTAGCATGCTGCTCAAGTCCACTTCTTGCTTGGGTGTGGTCCGCGGTTCCGATGTTCCAGCAATAGGCGTAAATTTTCCACTGGCTCCCATTTGGCTTCGGGTTTGAACCCCCCTGGGCTCGGTTTCACGTGGCATAATCGGCATTTTCTATCCTACTTCTGACACCAAATGTTACGTTCGTAGGGTGGGTACTAATAGGAATTGCACTAATACCACAAATTTAAAAGAAACACTTTTATTACTCTAAATAAAAACAATAAAACCAAAACTAATAATCGCCACTAAACACACTAAACACAAATTCTTCGCTTAGATAATTGCACTGTAACAGTATCGCACTATTTAGCTTCGATCACTTCGATTCGCACTGTTCGCTTCCTCAAAGGAGACTGTCCTTTAGCGGCGAGCTCGGCCCTTTATATACGCCTAGTAATGTTCTGGAATATTGGGGAGAATTCGTTCGGTACCTACAATCGGGTACATCTCTAGAATGTTCCACACGATACTAGTTGCTCCTTCGGTATGTGCCGGAAGGTTCTCGACCTATTGCTGTCCCTTCTGGAGCTATCTCTATCACATAGTTCTAGAATGTTCTTAGTGTAGCTATCTCATTTTAATAGTGCTATCCCTGTCTAATAGCTCTGGAATATTCTGAATGTAGCTCTCTCTTTCTAATACTGCTATCCTTGTCACTCTTTCATAAAATTTTGCCAAGTACTGAAGTGGGCTTCAAATGCCCATAAGGGGTCCTGAAAACGCCTGAAAAAGGGTTTTTAGGTTATGATGGCATGTGATAGGGGGTGGCCTGAAACGAACTGAAAACATGTTGACCTGAAAACAACGGCAACTGGGGTGAAATTCGGATAATTTGGTATGTGATAGAGCCTCCTCGGAAACGGCCTGAAACCGCTTTTCAGCCTGCTGAAAACGTTCCCAAGGCCCAGAAAATGACGTTTAAAGTTGTTCACTAGTCCGCCGGCGTAACAATAATGTCGAAATATTTACCCTCGGTACCTATCAACGAAAATTTCGGATTCAATAACCAAAGATAGATAGAAATATTTACCTACGACATTGAACTATCTGTCACAAAAGTTAAATTCAAATGTTTATCTGTGGTAGTGTACTATGTTTAACTGAATATAGAATGATGAATGATGATGTATTGAGCCACGGTCGGAGTTGATAAAAATGGGACATTTCACTTATACTTCTTGGAGCGACGTAGATATTTATTCTTCAAAGAGCCAGCATACTAAATACGTTTCAAAAATAAATTGATATCAAATACTTTACTAAAATCAAACTAAGCGTAATCATTTCAGAATCTTGAACTGTATTCCTGTCGCTTATACCGTGGGGGTTCAATTTCAGTGCCTACTTCTTTTTATTAGAGATCTCATGTTGTAACGATGTGAGCACAATAATCGTAAAATCGCTCCCCTTGCCGAAAAGTACACAAACTGTCCGCACCATGATAAAGGAAAATGCATTATTTCCCCCGTGAAGGGGACCGAAGGTTTTCCTTAAAACATCCCTACAAAATGGCCGCCCAGGACGTTAATGTTCGGCTCAGGAGCTGTCCAAATTTTAAAGTCCACTTCGAACTTAGTTATTACGGCAGCGAGAGACTCGGCAACGAGATAAGAGAGATACTTTTTTGTAAGTTCTTAATTTTTAAATTACTGTTATAAAGAGTCAAGATGTTTTTGGTTTATAGCACAGGTTTTTAGCATCTTTCATTACTTATTTTGTCTGATAAGTAAAGAGTGAATAAAGTTTTGTTTGCAATACAGTCATAAAATACTACTATGCTACCAGCGCACATTTAAGGACATACATCCATACATATTGTCACGCCTTTATCTCCGAAGGGGTAGGCAGAGACATATTAAACGCCCACATTTCACCATTTGCATTTTTGTCCCACGTAACAGGTGGTGAGCCCATTGCCGTGTTGAAATGGACAGGCGCAGGCTATAGTGACCTGCTGTTGAAATTTTTATAAGCCGCCCATACAGCCTTCAACTTGGCTTAACGACTGCCATTTTATTGGCAACCGGGACCAACGGCTTAACGTGCCTTCCGAAGCACGGAACTGAGGTGGGTATAAAGGGCCAAATAAATTTAATAAAATAAAATAAAATGTGTCTATTTTAGATGTTAAATTTGGAAGAAATTTTGAACCCGTTGCCTTTTTAGTGAGGTGGTAACAAAAAGGCTAAAAGGTCTTATGTGCTAGACACTAATTAGCACGACCAATTAAAGTCTTGGCAGTCTTGGACTACAAGTCCTGGTAGTCTCGGACTACATTTAAGGACACTGGACAATAAATCACTCATTCACTTTGCTTCTTTTTTTTAGCTTACAGAGCATAATTTTATGACTCTCTTGATTTGTGTCAATACTTTACTACTAAATAGTACTATATTTTAGTAGGTACTATATCAACTTGACAAGGTATCTTCTAGGTCAAGTAACATCTACCACCCCCTTGAAATATTGTGAGAAAACTGTACACAACGCTATTTATACCAAAGTAAGCTAATATAAGCTTGTGGAATGGATCTTGACAACTGATATACATACTTATATTTATATTCGAAATAAATACATATTATACATGCAAAAAATTTGCTAATAATATCTACAAATACAAATATTTGTATAATTAGCAAATTTTTCTTCGACGACGACATCGAGCTCGAGACCTCAGCGCAGCAGCCGCTTATCGGTTTCTTATATCTGAGTACGATCAGCCTCCTTATTCTATACAGCAGTATCTCCCGGACAACCTTGGATGAACAGGAATACAAAGAGATACAGAGACACACCGTAAGTGGAAACTTCACACGCATACATAAATACAATACATGAAATGAAATATCAATGCAAAGATTCGCAACTGTATAGGTACGTTCGTAATATAACACAATTTACATCTTATAAAAAGCCTTAAAGCCGCCCCAATTTCTGAGGTCAATGCTCTCAAACAATTAGTGTGACCTGTTAACCAGCCTTTTATTGGTACCAAATATTGCTGGCAGAAAGCTGGCAGTGTATTTTGGCACTAATTGGTTTGGAATTACATTGGTATTCGGATCATTGCCAATTTAGGCATGATTACCTATAAATCTTTTGTTCTATGAAACCGGAGAGATAAGCTTCAATTAGGAACAGGATTTTGAATTAAATGTGTATTTAAGTCGCGGCATGGAGCGATACATATTTATAGAATTAAAAGTGTTTGTTTGTGATTCCAAATTAACTGCTTTTTACTAAATGCATATGAAAGTATAAACGGTACTTACATAAAAAATCCAATTTAATTTTTCTCTGTCTGTTAGTTCCTGTTAATCTCTGAACGGCTAAATATAAACTGATGATATAGAGAATAACTTAGGCTGAATTTATCCCCGTCTTTCCAAGGGAACGGGACCTACGTGGGTAAAACCGCGGGCGGCCGCTAGTAATACATACATAATATCTGAGGTATATTGAGTGCATACAAAAGAACCTAGAAGCATTTCCTAAAAGTGTCTTTTTAAAGGATTTTGGAAAATGGAAAATACTAGTTCTACATTTTCCCGTAGCAGAAACTATATAATAAAAGTGGGCATTGAATATAAATTACCATTATATTGTTATAGCGATCTCATATCGTGACGAAGTTGTCTAAATATTTTCATTTCATCGAGCTCCAAGAAAATCATAATAGTAAACACAAACAAAATATGTTCAAGTAGTTAGGAAAAGTTGGCGGCCATATATTGTTTCTATTAGCGTCGTATGTTTCGGCGAGGTTATACGCTCGGGCTTAGAGAAAATGTGGTAGACACCTGGTGTGCGACCATTCAGTTTTATCTCCACAACTTATATTTAAACAAACGTTATCCACTGCTTTACTGTATAATTCCAAGGTTAGTAAAGTTTTTCTGTTAAAGTGAGTATTTAAAATGTTGTGAACATAAAAGTCTTAATATTTTTTTAATATACTAAAGGTATGAATAAAATTTGTTGCAAACGTAACATTTATAATTTAAATAAGAACACATATTGTCTACAGTTAAATCTAATCCTTCATTGCTATTTGACTTGAACAATGCCAGAGTCAAGTAATTTCCCGAACCAACCCCCAAAGAAGCGGGATAGCACCCGACCTCTTGGGCGAGGCCGCGGTAGTAGCCAAAGTCTGTCGGGAATCCTGGGACATCCTTCCGAGTAGTTACCCGGCGTGCCCGGCGATAGATAGACAGGTAGGGACGGTGTGGTTTTAGTCGGTTCGAGTCCGGCATTACATCCGAGGGGATTTCCACAAGAAAAAAAAAGAGTCAAGTAATTTGATACTTTCTTGTAATTTCTTTTTCAAGTCGAAAGTAAGAGTTTTCTTTATAGATAAGTTAGTTTGTTAAAAATTCAAAAAACTAACAGAACGTTCCATTGAGTTATCTAATTTTTAAATACATAAATAAATTGTTTAAGCTTTTATGTTTAAGAATCTACCAGCTTACAAACATACAATTATGTTTTTTGAAATTAGTATCAGAGTAAGGAAAGTGTCTTTGCTGTTCTCGCCAAAATCACGTGTTAAAGCAAATGTGTTGCAATTGGATACAGAGATTGAACAATAACATACGGAAATTTTACTAGGTATAAAAACTTTTAAGTTAATAACCTAATTCATAAAATCGTTTTACATAATATTCACCTTCTCTAATATAGGTATTTATATTTAACATACTAGATATAATGTGCACTGTAATATAATGTTGCAAACTGAATAATGTCTACTACCTACAATTGCTAGGAAATCATACATTTTTATTTATGCTTCTAGTGATACAGTTTTAATGAGTTCATATTTCTTCACAGCTATACAATCTGCTTACTTAGAAACGCATTTGGCAGGAAAAACAAGCAGTGTTGCCAGACAAAAAAGATTAATTCCGTTGTATATTACAAGTATAAGAACTGGAGTGCTTTTGAGAGGCGCGGTACCTACTACATTTCTTTACTTAATTAGTGGTTCAACTTTTTCGCTTTCCAGATTAATTAAATTATACTTTATTATATTGAAGGTATTTTTCACTTAAAGGGTTTACTTTTTCGAATACCAGATAAATTATAACCTTTTCATGCTTTGGAAGCCGTTGCTCCGCGGCTTGTCAGTAACATGGCAGCCGCTAAGCCACGTTTAAATCCAAATGTAACTAGCCCGGAAAAATGAAACAGCGGGTAGCCACAACTTGCGCATTTTCATTTAAACAGCAATAGACTCATGACCTATTATGTGGGAAGTGAAAATTATAAAGTGAGGGCGTATTATTACTCATGCCACTGTCCATCGCTTCTATACATATTGCGTACTTCAATTGGTAAATAAATAAAATTAACAAATATTTAGTCCAGTACCTAGCTGCGACTAGTAATATATCCTGTGCTTATAAATTCCTTCCTCTACTAACTAATCATATATTTCCTATAATATAGGTAGTAAAGTATGAAGATTATTATTGTGAGTCTGAACTCAATTTTCCATAATTGCATAATGTCACATATAGTAATTTTATGGCCCAAATATTGGCAATTAAGAAGCGAATACTCCAACCAATATTACGAATGAATAGAATTTAGATAAGTACGTAGAATTGTTAATGTTAAGAGAGAATTCAGGGCACGTAATTAATATTATACGTAGCTAGTAAGCACTGACGACTTCTCAACAATAAGTCTACGCTTAAATAGTAATCTACTCCTAAAACTTAAATAATTAAAGTAATATGGCCTTTAGTAATACAATCTGAAACCACATTACTTGTCTTAATTCCATCTTAAATACACCATCTGTACTATAATACTTATAACTGTGTACAAATCTGTCCAGACGCGACACTTCCACCCTACGCGTTTGCCAATTTCTTGTTATCCGGGAGGCTTTCTTCAGGTGGGGGAGAGGATTGTAAGGAGCTGGTAGTACGTGAGGAGTTTTTATGATGAGTACAATCAGGACAGTGAAGGCACGTTCACACCACGTGACGGCCTGTTAGCGCTTCAATGAATAGATAGCTCTTGTTTACAACCAAAATACGTTTAGTATTATGTTGTGAACTGCTCAATAAAAGTCTTAGTTGGAGTTTTTGTATTATGAATTATATAAATAAATGTAATCTTTATTCTGCCGACTTCTGTAAGTAGTGCCCTAATTTGGTAACACAATCATTTTAGTCTGTATGTTGCGAATAGGCTTTGACGTAGAAGATAGTTACACAAAAGTTACTTAGATACTAATCCAGACTATAATCGATCATCAAACAATATACACTTTTCTCTTTATAATATTAGTTTCGGCTATGTTTAACACATGTGTTGTACAGCAGGTAAAGATTTTCTGGATGATACGTAACAGATATTATTCGGTTATTTAAAATATTTTCTGGAGGAAATCAATCTCAATAATGCGGCCCTATATACTTATATCCTTTGCCCACTGTACTTAAACTACGTCTCTGTCACAAGAAAAAGCGTGTAGTTGACGTGTGGCCACCTTCTTAGGTACTTACAAATTGAAAACAAAATACTGAAGTTCTCATCCATAATCCACTCCATAATCATTTATTATACTTATTTTAGACAATGCCGAAAATGAAAGATAAATTCGTGGCGAACAAGATCGCAAGACTAAAATAAAAATTTAAAATTGCACGAACTATGTAAGTAATGATTTATGACAAAATCGAAATTCCAATCTTTTCTAGTTTATCGTTGCAATTGTTTCGTTTTATATCATTACTTAGATTTGGTTCCGCCTCCACCAAAGTGATTTAATTTAACGTCTTACTAAAGGTCGCAATTGGCATTACCCGCCAATAGTTTTTGATAACCCACTTTTACTCGATCATGGTGAAACAATCGGAGGGTTATATTCTAACCGGTATGGTTATACTTACTTATCAGAACTTAAAACATGAAGAATCATTGGAAGAGCTTGGATAGTAAGCTGATTGTACGCTATGTATGAATATAATATTGAATAGAGGTAGGTACTATTAGATGGCCTGGAATTATGTTACAGAAATAAGATTTGTTTAAGAAATGTTGGGTATGAAAAGAAATAAAAGAGCTTAATGTATTTCTTTATTCCAACTTTATTATACCATAAACTAAAATCAGTTGTATTTAATACAGTGTTTATAAAAAAAATAGAATTGACTTCATTTTTTTCTATTTTACCGAAACAAACTTTCAAGCCGCCTTCCAAATTAACGATTACCGTGTTAATGGCAGCCAGGAACAACTCCATAAACCGTCATCCATCGAAATTTGCTTACCGCGGTAATGGTTGACAGAACATTAAGCAAGGATTTCAATTATTACAATACCTCAGTACATAACTGCTAGAACTAATGTTACTCAAGTAGGCACTACCTCATAATAATTTGGTAATACCTAGTTACCAAATTATTATGAGGTAGTGCCTATTTGATCCAATTTTTTTTTATTAATAAACAAAGCCTTCAACATTCGTTCCGCGTGAAAGTGATTACTGCTCGCTACCTTTTATATTTGAGGGCAATGACCGACCCTTAACCCCCCACACGTGCTCGTTATTTTAATTTTGGTATCACATATTATCGCATGGCCTGCATTTTAATAAATTACAATGTATGTAACTGTTATGTTGCATTTTAATAAATTGGGTTCATTGTTGGTATGTAACTAGTAAGCTGTTTGTGTTTGACTTCAACTTCAACTTTTAGTGTTTGTGGCATTTGTGGATAGGCTTCCACTAGTTCGCCAATGTCATGTTTCGGACTGTTTCGGTTCGGACAAGGTTTCGGAATGACAAACTGTCAAACTTATTGTACGGTCTGTCAACTGAACAGCCAGAAGGAATTTCTTTTCCGACCTATTGTTAAAAATCTAAATGTTCTGTTTGTGTTTGATTTTGTCGAGTCCATGACAAGTCCGTCATGTTTTTTGACACCTTCAAAAATGGTAGTAGCTTCTCTTTACATAAGGCAATTGTAGTTTTTGTATGTTAGCAATCTCAATTGCCTAAAAAATAGAAGTTTAGGATGGTATAGGTTACCCGTTCAACTCTTTCATAGCAATTAGTTGATAGGTAGCAAAAATACTTTATAATTTATATTTATATACATAAAATGTGTCTATGTCCCAATAGGGGTAGGCAGATGTAAATTGTACTCCCACAATATCTCAGTAATATTGTTGGTTTTACTATATATGGAGAAAAAAATATTTATTTTATCTATCACGCCATATCCCCGAAGTGTGGCAGTGGCATATTATATGCACACTTCGCCATGTGCGCCAAGACTGGTAGAAGGTAATACCTGGCTACACCCAGCCGCGGAGACCACAGTCTGGTTTTGGTCGGTTAGAGTCTAATATGCGCTCTTAGCTGCGGTGGGTTCATGCCGAGGGGGCCCCACACGTAAGAAAGGGAGAGGAATACTATATAATACATGCATTAATGTTTTCCGCTCATTATTATTCAATGCGGAGATAAAGAAGACGAACAAGGGAAATTGGGAGGTCGTGAAAATTGACCTACATAGAAATGTAGAAAATTGGAAAATTTTAAATTAACTTTCGGCTTCTTTTTTTTGTTTGGAATTTGATCAGTTAGTCTATAAAAATACATTTTTTTTGAACATGTATTTGCTTACTAGTTTTTTTAACGTATTATTTATCTACGGGCTTTTTGTGGGTAAATACTTATTAAAATTGGGATTCACACACAAAATAAGATATTTATAAACCGGTAATAACTGAACTGATATTCATTTAAAAAGTCAAAGAACCACTATTGAAACCTGCTTACGTTTCGGTTCACCCGTTTAAGAGCCTTAGTGGCAAAGATATACATATACATGCAGTCGAACAGAGACCGTACTGCGTGCGTCCACGGTCTCACTTAACATTTCCATGCCAAATTATATTTGCCCTTCCTTCATTACCATTTTACTGATGCTTAAGTCTACTAATTTTAGGTTTTCCTACTAATATCATAACCGCGAAAGTTTTGTAAATATGGATGGATGTTTGATACTATAGCTTACACATAACAATAACACAGAGGCTACTTTTTATCCCGGAAACAAGTTCCTGTGGGAAACGGAACGGGAAAACTACACCACGCGTGCGGATCGCGGGTGTCAACTAGTAATAAGTATATAAAATCATTTTTCCACAGTTTAAGTATCCCTAATTGTAAAATTTATAAGCAAAAAAATGTTTAATTTATATGAGTAATTAGATCAATTTAAAAACAACAATTGCACATATTTTTTGGTGATAATAATACAAATTAATGAATAGGTCAATCTCCAATATGGTAGGCTGTAGATGAATGGAGGAATGAAGTGACACACAAAGATTTTTTGTTAAGTATCCGAAGGATACAATGGTCTTCTTTTGATAATTATGTTTGTAGAATTTATAACACTATCTAAAACATTTCAATAAATTTAAGATATTTTATATTACCTACAGTGAATAAAAACTTAACTTAACTTAACTATCTTCACGCTGTCTCCCTGACGGGGTAGTCAGAGAGGAGAGATTGCCAGGCATCGCGATCCATGCATACTTCTTTCGCTTCCCTTAGATTCATTAATCGCTTCATACATGCACGTCTGGGTATCCGAGTACTTTTGACTCTTCCGTTCTTGAGCAATCCGCTCACGTGGTCTTCATATGTAAGTATCGGTCTACCTTGACTCCTTCTGCCCTCTACTTTCGCACAATATATATTCTTCGTCAATCGTTTCTCACTCATTCGTTGAACGTGTCCAAACCAACGGAGCACGCCCTTTTCCAGCTTAACGCTGATACTTTCACTCAAACCATATTGCCTATCACTTTTCGGTCAACCACGGTTACGCCGCACAATTTTTGAAGTGATCGAGGCTCCACAGCATTCAGCTTACTTTTATGCATCTTCTGACATACCCAGGTTTCGCTGACGTAAAGCAACGTTAGCACTAGCACTGCGTTATGAATCGCGAGTCGTGCTTCTTTTACGATGCTTTGTCGCATTACTAATTGGGACAAAGCACCGTTAACTTTGTTTCCGGCAGTTACTCGCCGTTCTACATCCGAATCACATCTTCCATCCGCACTGAACTTACTCCCTAAATACACAATTTTATTCACTTACTATAGACATTTCTCATTTACCCAAATCTCGCACTTAGTTCTTACGTATTCTCTTTCAAATACCAGAACCTTAGTTTGCATATAGTGAAAAAAATACATATATATTGTTGAAATGGACAGGCGCAGGTTGTGGCGACCTGCTGTTGAAATTTTTCAAGCCATTATAAGGCCTTCAACTGAGCTTATCGACTGCCATGCTATTGACAACCGAGACAAACGGCTTAACGTGCCTTCCGAAGCACGGAAACGCCACAAAGTGGTCACCCAACCGAGGACCAGCCATAGTGGAAGTTGCGTAACTCAGTGATCGTTTACAGAACACTAAGGTCCCTATTCCAGAATGTTTGAGTATTGAGAAATGTTCTGCAATACGGCCCTAAGTCTACGGGGCCACGACCGCTCGAATAAAAAATATATCTTATTATAGTTCTTTTATCTATGTAATCATCATACAGCTGTTCAAGATAGCGGCCCCGTTTCTGACTCATAATGTTTTCTTAATTAAATGCGTGTACACATAAAAGTGAACCAACAGATTGTACGGCCATGTGCAACTGCCGTTACATTATCTATGCAGCTGATAGTGGGCCAGGGATCCCTGGCTATTTGCCAGTATATTCAAATTTGGAATTTCAACATTATAGAATTCCATACATACATACATATTGTCACGCCTTTATCCCCGAAGGGATAGGCAGAGGCATATTAAACGCCCACATTTCACCGTTTGCATTTTTGTCCCACGTAACAGGTGGTGAGCCCATTGCCGTGTTGAAATGGACAGGCGCAGGCCATAGTGACCTGCTGTTGAAATTTTTTTAAGCCGCCAATAAAGCCTTCAACTTGGCTTACCGACTGCCATTTTATTGGCAACCGGGACAAACGGTTTAACGTGCCTTTCGATGCACGGATCTGGGGTGGGTCTAAAGGGCCGAATAAATTTAATATGATGTGTCTATTTTAGATGTTAAATTTGGAAGAAATTTTGAACCCGTTGCCTTTTTAGTGAGGTGTTAACAAAAAGTCTAAAAGGTCTTATGTGCTAAACACTACTTAGCACGACCAATTAAAGTCCTGGTAGTCTCGGACTATATAGAATTCCTGTACCCAATAAAATTAAAAGTAATAAATTGTGCTGCTTAAGGAAGATTCTACAATCAAAAATGACCCACTTTCTAGCGTATCGATGCGATGTGAAAGAGATATCATGATTTATTTGTCGCGTGCGTAAATGAGACGCACGTAGGAAACATAATCGAAATTGGCACACTTTTGTGATACCACTTTCAGAAGGTTTATCTACATCTTTGCCTGTAGGTACTAAGATACCTCTTTACAAATTTTATAAGTCATGCCTTTTTTTTTACCCCGGCAGAGACCCACATTTAACCGTAAGCATATTTGTCCAAATTAATTACACTAACGACTCGTAGTCAAGTATGTTCCTAGGCTAAAGAGACATCCATTTATTTAAAAGCCAACGGCAAAGAGCACGATTGATGTCTAGTGTAGCCAGACCGGGCGCCAAGCGAACGAGCGTGCTCCTTTCAAGCCGAGCTAAATTTCACTCATTCTGAGCTTTCAAAGACGATTTTCTGCTTGTCATTCTTGACACAATTGTTATACGCCAATTGTAGCTTTACCTATTGTATTTTTATGTAAACGATAAATTTACTTTTATTATATCCTAATAAATAACGCCAAGTCATTTAATAATTATTAATTAAATCTTAGATATAGAAAGGAAGAGTGTATGATTTTGCAAAAGAAACTAATAAAGCACCTAAATTACGAATACAAGAAATGATTCTTCAAAATGAGGATGTTATTATATTTATTACAATCATTATAATTATGTCGATACACGCAACTTCCGATAAAAATGCAACCTATGACGTCATTCCTGTAAAAGAAGATAGTGACACACTGTTATAATGTTTCGCATGCAGTTAACATCACCTAATAGTTTATAATTGCTCGAAATTTATAATCTGTCTTCAAAGACTACGAGCAACAGTGGTCAAAAACTCTATTATTATATTGGTCATGACCACGCGGTTGTGCCTATGATTTAAATGTACACGTGTATAACGTTCATAGCAAAATGCAGAATCTCTTTAATCACTTTCTTCTATCATTATACCTAACACACTATCCACTCCCTAATCCTATTTAAATCCATATAAATTGTTTTGGACGATATCGCTGTAAGTGATAAACAGTCCATGAATGGTACGAGTACCTAAAATTTAATTTAGTAGTAGGATAATTTTATTTTTGGTTGTCTAATCTATTTCTAAAAAAATGCATGCAATAGTGTAACTACTTACACACTAACAATAAATACAAACTACTGAAATATGCGTAGATATAATGTACAATAATATTCTTTAACACAACGAAAAGTATATGCCATCCCAATGGGGTACACTTACATGGGCATCGCAGCAACAGCATGTCCGCCGAGGTTTCCGATGGGATCCCAGCACGCATTCGTTACCCCAATGTGCACTCAAGCCGTCTTCACTTTTTCATCCAGTCAAGTGTCCTGAATAATAATACTGTGTCCAATTCTTTAGCCTCTCGACATGATCCTGTGCGTATCTATTGTGTTGTATCCGTGTTCAAGAGCTTTGGGTAGCTTAAAAAGTTCGTTACCCTTCACATTAATTTTCAGATGGGTACTTACACATTTTCGAAGTGTTAACATTTTTGCTGACTTTCAAATGTATTTAGAAGCTGAACCAAGTTTATAAATTAATTGATTATTTCAAATAAGCTTACCGTTATACTATATTAGATATTTTTTAATAAATAGAATTAACAGTTTTCATCTAAACAAATATGTAAATACAATTGAAGAGTCTGTTTTTTTTAAATTCATGGTACTTGCATAACAATTCAATTATTTTTCTCTGTTTGTTGTTCATTTATATTATGAAGTCGGACTTTTTATCAGGACTTTCACTGGTAGATAGCTGATATTATAAGAACTTAGTCTTTATTTTATCCCCATACTCTTTCGGGAACATGCACTACGCAGACAAAAAGGCAAAAAAAAATCCAACATAACTAACTTTTAGAACACGCCCGTTAATTCAAATCGCGTTATTAGTTTCCTCTATGGACCTGTCAAATAAATAAAACTCCCAGCCCATTAACTCCCGTCCCCCAGACTATGATAACCGTCAAATATTACAAGGGAGCCTATGAGTGTAACTTCGGGCCCCATAAATTTCTGTCATCAGTCATCAACTATCCAAATAATATATACGTTCGACCTCCATCGATATGCTATGACGCAGAGATTCTTGTTTCGCTCTCGTATTACATGAGCTGACCTAATTCGATGGTAATATTTCCTGTGCCATTGGGGAGATGAATGTCATTGACCGATAGTTGTGTTCTTCATATTTCGATATACCATGACACGGTTTGGTTAAACATTCTGAGGTTTTTTACTTAAAAACTTTTTTATTTTATGAGGAGTTGGAACTGACTTTACAAATATAGCTACAATGTCACTGTAATAAAAACCAAACAAATCAGACTTTCACTGGTAGATAGCTGATATTATAAGAAGTAACTTAGTCTTTATTTTATCCCCATACTCTTTCGGGAACATGCACTACGCAGACCAAAAGGCAAAAAAAAAATCCAATATAACTAACTTTTAGAACACGCCCGTTAATTCAAATCGCGTTATTAGTTTCCTCTATAGACCTGTCAAATAAATAAAACTCCCAGCCCATTAACTCCCGTCCCCCAGACTATGATAACCGTCGAATATTACAAGGGAGCCTATGAGTGTAACTTCGGGCCCCATAAATTTCTGTCATCAGTCATCGACTATCCAAATAATATATACGTTCGACCTCCATCGATATGCTATGACGCAGAGATTCTTGTTTCGCTCTCGTATTACATGAGCTGACCTAATTCGATGGTAATATTTCCTGTGCCATTGGGGAGATGAATGTCATTGACCGATAGTTGTGTTCTTCATATTTCGATATACCATGACACGGTTTGGTTAAACATTCTGAGGTTTTTTACTTAAAAACTTTTTTATTTTATGAGGAGTTGGAACTGACTTTACAAATATAGCTACAATGTCACTGTAATAAAAACCAAACAAATCAGCCTATCACAGCCCATCATACCACTCTGGCCAGAGCGTTTGGTACAACGTGTTTTGAGTTTTCCTGTTCTTTGTCTAGGTCTCATCCGTTAGTTAGCAGGTGCACCAGTTAAAGGTTAAACGAATTTAGCCCCGAAAGGTCAAGTCTTATTCAAAGTCAAGGCTCAATAAGAATATTATGCTCGGCTTTCAAACTCATACTTGACCTGCAATTGCCTATTTCACAGCCATTGCAATAATTTACAAATAGAGATTTCAAAAGGGTGCTCTTTCTTAGCAGATATTTTTTTCTATCCTAGACTTCTTGGAGATTTTTTTGATTTAGTAAACTGAAATTTCTCATTTTCATGGATGCCTAAGGGAAATTATTCCGTCATTTCATTTGGCGACAAGTTTCGTTAGAGAGCCTGCATCAGAAGCAACTTTCAGTTTACTAAAAATTAGGTAAAAACTTGTTTTAAGAAACCAGGCATGATTAAGGTAAAGCATATCAGAGAAAAATTACATAAACTTTTGGTAATGCTGATTGATGACAGGTCCGACATTATTACTTCTTCCCACGGGCCTAGAATTAAAACTAAAACTGTTTATACGATTTCTATGATTCTATCTCATCTGCAAACTATTCATACGTATACACATACATAAAATTGAGGGAGCTGTGGCGTACTTGTATAGAGTAGACGATGGTCACTTTTAATAATTTCAGAAATATCAAAGTAGCAATGCTGCTTGAGGGGCAGCATATTGATACTTAGACTCAAAAACAAAGCAAACTTATTCACCTTTTGCAGTTAAATATTGACTTCAGATGCAACCAAAACTTAACCTGAAATATCGCATCGAAATATGCATTATTTGTTATAGCGAAAGTACCCAAAATAGTAACTTAGTCGGTAGCTCACTAGTTATGCTGGTGATCCCTTTTAAATGCCATAAATTGATTAACACCTACAGGGCCAGCCCAAATATAATGAAAATATTAGTGACCATATTCCTGTAATAAATAAAAATATCTTTTTGTTTCAGATTTGTTCAGCATACAATAACGCAGTGAACGACAAGTAAAAGGTATGTGGTTCATAATACGTATTGAATTATACTAATTGTGCAGCATAATTGCAAAAGGTTACACCCACTACTAAGTACCAAATTTATTTGTGAAGAATATACTACATGAGAAATATTTATAAAATATTTTTTTTCTGTCAACTTGTCAATGGGTATTATGCTCCCACCAAGATCTCCGGGGCCCAAGTAACCTCGCCTGCTAACGATGCATCTACTTACTAACGGACTAGGAAACTACGCAAATCCCGTAAGGGGTTCGGGAAGTCAGACGGAAGTCGCTCCCAACAATTCCGTAAATCAAAAGCAAAACAACAGCTGCTCCTAGCCGCCAAATTAAATGTACCACAGGCTCCGAAGGCATATAGAGCTTGAAAGGAACTGGGTATACACTAATAAAGAAGAAGAAAAAGTACCTAAGTTATATGTAACATTGGAACTAGTGTCGAATAAGACACACACTATCCTACAAAAGATTAATCATGATATTCATCACAATCCAAGAAAAACCTGTTGCCGTTATAGAAATAAATTACTTTTTTCATGTTTTATAACACCGACGTTTCGAACGCGTGGCAGCGTCAGTCCAGCCGCGACCACGGACGCTGCAACGCGTTCGAAACGTCGGTGAATGTAAGTAGAATTTTGTTTCGCGTGAAGTCCCGAGTAGTATATAAAACATGAGTATACACCGGGAAAGTTTAAAAATAAATTACTTTTTTATTTTATTTAAATTAAGAATAAATTACTTCTGAGTCCTGATTTTTTTAACTGTAAATAGCCGCGTCACTATCACTCCCCAAGGAAGTTCATTTATCATCCGAGCGCCAATCTCAGTTGTGTCTCGCGAGGCCCGGTGTCCGTTTTTCCATCTTTTAACCTCCACTTCGCACGGTCGTCAGCATCCCCTGTAGTGAGACCATTGCCACGCACATCATCCTTTACGACGTCAAACCAGCACTTATTGGGTCTTCCTCTCTTACTGGGACCTGGCGGGGCCGATTTGGCCAGACATTGTTTCCCACGTAGCCCGGCGGTTGCCGCAAGACGTGACTATACCAGCGAAGGAATATTTCCTAAGGAAGTTAATCATGGGTAAATATTGTCTCTGTTAAATAAAATTATATAAATATCCTGTCAATTTACTCATAGCAACTTCTAAGAAAATTAATCACACTAAACATCATAGATCTAGATTTAACGATTGCTTGTTAAAATTGCCTCGCATTCGACAAGTTCTTTTTTCCTATCTCTCTATATCATTTATTAATAAAAAAAAATCGTGGTCTATTTAACCTCGTTACGTTTTCCAGCTCAATTTACGAAACTAGGTTATAGTCAGATAATAGCCTGCCTATCTCGTTGTTTTTCACCATTGTTTGCATTCTCATCGCTATTGGCTGTTATGGGTTATACTCGTATTTTATTGAAAAAACTTCTAGAGAGTTAATAGGTGAGCTGTGTTCGGTGTTTATTGGAAGATGGGCAGTTATTGTTTTTGTCCGCACTCCATTATGATTGCTCCCGTGTAGAAATTTCAATGAAAATATCCAATTAAGGATAGCTCTCCCGTTATTTATGTAGATCTGGTTCAAATATTCGTTTCATAAACAACACTACATGTACAGTAAGTAATTTTTTTCTATCTAAATGAAAAATCTCGTTATGAAAACAGTATCAGCACGTTTTGTTAAATTAGGTAGGTATATTATATTTTTGAATAAATAAACTTATTTGAAGGAGATATTATTGGGTCAAAGAACTTACTGAAATCAGGTTTGTCTGATTCTTTTTGCAAGTACATCCAATAAAACTTCTATACTTACATGACATCCAACGGGCAGCCGTTAAAGGGGTAGCTTCCCATAGCTGTGCAGGCTAATTTCTGCCAATTCTTGATATATGTGTGTATACATTTTAAACTTAGGTGCAATGGTAATCTAAGTAACTATAGCAGCCGTGACAATTTGAAGGTGGTCGATATTGCGAAATGAGTTTACTAATATGCTACAACTCCTGAACTAGGCGTAAGCCTGTATCTCAGGAGATAGTGACGTGAGACATTTTTTAACTTTTCAGTACGGATGATACTTTAAAAGCTTGTACTATTTAGTATTTTGTGCCCTGAATCAGTAACTTTAACTAACAGCTAGTCCAAGAGAATTACAATTGGTCTGCATTCCACCCAAGTATGCATAATTTTATCCAGTCTCAGTCCCTCCAACAATCGTCAATCCTTACTACCCTGCAGAAGAATGTTTGGTCTAAGGCGTCAGGAATGTAAATCAACAGATTTGGCATTCAAGTTTTTACAACAGGTTTTTTTAATACAGTCCACATAATCGCTAATTGTACAGTGCGTAAAAAAATAAGGGTGCTGGTTTTATATTGTGTTACTTACTTTCTTATCAATATTTTTGTCCTAAATTGAAACACGTTAAACATTAACTGGATGACAAATCATGATAATGACAAAAAAAGATTGATAAAAAAGTTAGGTAACACAATAGAGAACGGGCCTTAATATGTAATTCCTTATTTTATAAATAATAATTGGTGTACAATAAAGCATATTCTATAATAATTTCCAAATAGAATATCTACATAACCAACAGGGATAAAACAAAAAGATTATCACATTGGCTATTCCATTTCCAGTAGTGACAGCCATTTTTATTTCCTTTGTACTCGTGGTGGGGCGTTATGAATGCGACTGGGAACAAGAGGACGGGTTTGGTCTCACTGAAACAGGTTAAGTAAATAGTAGGATTGCAATTCAGAATGGACGTTAGTGTCCCACGTCGAGCTAAATAGACTTTTCTCTGTATCTGATACAGTTTTAATTAACTTCGTAATTATTTTTCTTCGTTTGTACAATGTTTCAGTTGTGAGTGGTAGATTGTGTGATAATGAATAGTTAATCCTAACAATGATGAAAATGTTATATGTATAGTACTAATTGGTTTCATAGATCGGTTGAATTAAGACATAATGAGTAACCTGAGTAACTACACTATAATGACGCATATGTCTCCAGGGGTGTTGGCAGTGGCGAATTTTACCCCCATACAGATATCTTGATTGTTCTTACATCCCATACAATTTGTAAGAAAAAGCTCTGGTATCTACATTAAGTTGTCATTGTCACTATATTCTTTTCATTTTAATGTTTACAATCTACCTCTGGAATTTTGATTCAAAATGTAATGAAATAAAAAAGATAAGAGATCGAAATGGCCGATCGTGTTCACTAAATTCCACTTGTGACTATTAGTTGTTGCCATTTGATCGATACACTGCGGTTAGGTGTACAAAAGGTACTTCTTTATTGAAATTACCCAAGTGACTCTTGAAAGGTAGGTACCAATGTTTTTAACGTTTGGATTCCCTACGAATGTTATGCTGGACTAGAACCGAGTTAAACCATACGGTCCTTGCCAATCCGTCAATCGCTGGCATCACCGGGTAATTCCATTGGAAGGATGTCAGCGGCCTTGGCAGACTTTGGCTATAACTACGGCCTCGCTCAAGGGTTCCTGCTCCTTGAGGCGTGTGGTGTACCTACGTAAAATACTGCCGTCCGCCGTTATGGGCTTGCTTCAGTAAGCGCGGCTAGCAGCCGACCCGCCGTCCAGGTACCTATAGAAATATTTTTAGTGAACTTATTGGTCAATCACGCCTATTTCCCAAAGGTATTTTATACGCCCACTTTTCACCGTGTGTATTCCTGTGCTGTTGCAGCTAGACGTAGTTGAAGTGTTAAAACTGTTAATTAGAAGATACATGTATGTTTATTTTTATTGTTAAAAAAGTTTTATCTTATCTTAAATCACGCAAGGCATGGTAACACTAAAAAACTTTAAAGCACTCGCAATCCCGGTCACTGACATACAAACGAATCTGCAGATTTTCTTACGTCGCACGATAAAAAATTTAAACTACTTGCACGCGTGCACCTTTTACAATGCTGAGTCCTTAAAAAGAAGCATAAAAAAGGATATTGCTGGACCTTTCAGCGGTCATCTTCACAAATTTTCATCATCGTTTTGACATGGCAAATAAAAGAATACAGATCGGTGATATTCCGTGAATTTCCATTTACGAGTGTTTCAATTTCAGTAACATAATAATCTCAAAGTCAAGATATTATGGGCGACTTCAAAACGTTCAACAACAGGTAAAAAACGTTAAATATCAAGTAGTCACAACGTGCACTTTTCCATTTTAATACGGCAATCGACTCACCGCCTATTTTAAAAGTAGGTGTATGAACGTCTACAGTATGGGGTTTTTCAAAATGGGGTCTTAGAAGGTTTTTAGAGGGTCGGCAGCGCGAGTACTGCACCTCTGATGTTGCAAACGTACATAGGCTAAAGTGACCGCTTTCCATCAGGTGTATGCTTGTTTGCCACCTCAGTGGTATAAAAAACCTAGATGTCTTCATTGCTAACCAAATATATTCTATCATAATTAGACTCCATAAATTGAGATGTCTGACTTTTTCTAAATACCTACAGTTGAAAATAAACAATCATTGTTGAACTTTCACTTCACAACAATCACAAAGCTTACATAACACATATATTATGTCCATTATATACATTTATAGTAATATCCATGACATATGACATACAGTCGTCCAAAATTACAGGATGTTATAAAAAAACAACTCTCTCTTTTGTTTAGTTACATAACTCGTCTGAGAACTGTTCAACTGTTTCTAAGATAGCCGCCTAAGAACAGTTTAGTATGTTGCCATAATATTATTAAAATTATTGCCATATAATATACCATGAACTTGGAACGAGTGTCATTCAAATTTAAAGTCCTTGGCGTCTAAGGTCTTGGTCACATGGCAAATAATATCTATACTATCTCCGTCCCAGGTTTGTTAAAATGTGGTGAGATACAACAAAAAAAGAAAAAAAAGTAACAAAAATAGTTACAATTGAATCCTATAGCCCCCTATACGACATCGACAGTACCACAGATTATCAAAGAAAATCCTGTTAGTATAATTAGTCAGCTTAAATTAAGTCAACCAGCAAATAGCGCTACAAATACCAAAATAAGTTAGATTCATTAATAACACAAACTCATTGTTGTGTAATTAGACCAAGGAAACCTTAAAAGAATTACAGGTGAATAGACGGTTCCTGAATAGGGACAAAAAATACTGGGAATCAGATTACAAGCTTTTTGATATATTGACGTATTGAGGTCATTGGAATCCTTTGAAGTTGAGGAACTAATCAATACAGAACTTTATTGATTCGTAAGTAAATGTATGTACCTACTTAAACAAGTTCACATTGGGTACTTCGGCTTTCTTTGACTACGTCGATAATGGAACAGCGGTACAAGCGGTATCTAGTATATGCTAGGTATTGTATAAGTATAGACAGGTCTCACACTTTGTGTCCAGCGCTTGTCTTAAGTGCTTGTAAACCATATTCGAATTTGGAACTGGGGGTACACTTTTCTATGGCTAATAGGAGCTGCTATCGTATTGTTCATGATTTTCGACATTCCTAGGATTGGTAGCGATTGCGTCCTATCACCCTTACCATTTCAGAGTTATTTGGCGTTAAACATAAACTTCGGAGAGTCATTAATGCCCATTAGATAAATGATAGTGCTGGCCTACACATTATCCCACAAACTTTAAAAAAATAACTTTATATTATTAAAGTGTATTTTATACTTTGTTATACTTTCCGCTTAATGGATTCTAAGCCGAAAGTAAGTATTATTACAAAATATAAGTATTATTTTAAAACTAGAAAGCATTGTGTGTGAAATGCCAAAAAACTATTAGCCTCTCAATGTCGTATATTTTTATTCATTGTTATTCCAATATGAAAAGCTCAAAAGTACAATAGAACATTACTAGGTACTTTGTCTGCGGTCTATCAGTTTCCACCTCAATGCACACTGGTTGCATTTTTTAAATGTCATGAACTCATGACTATTGACTTGATTCTATAGAATTTTTCTTTTTTATCTGTGTGAAGTCTGTTAGACATGAAAATAGTTTTGTTGTATTTTTATTGAGATTTGATGATGATGATATGATTTTTTATAGTTTTTTTTTATTAGTTTATATATAATTATATTAAATGCTAGCACGTCTAAATGACTTCGTCTGTTTGTTAATCGCCTGGTCGAGTGCAGAGACGTCATTTGCTGATCGAAGTAAAAGCATAGAAATGTACTTTTTACAATGAGTCCTACGTATTCCAAAACGTTTCTCAATACTCAATCGACACTTGAGAGTAGATTTTAAAAGGCAAAATCTAGCCTCAAGCGTTGATTGAGTTTGAGAATACGGACTTTAGAACCTCAATAACCGTTTACGAGTTTCAAGCCCAGACTTGAGATTAAAATAGCTATAATTAGAATTGGTTATTACCACAGAACATATTATAATAATAGGTACCTATTATTATATGTTCTGTGGTTATTACAATGATATTTAAAGAAATTTCTAGGATATGAATATTTATGAAAACCAATTGACTGTGCCATGGTCCATGTCAAATATTCCAGAATATTTGTCAAAATCAGTATTTGCTCATCTTTAAAATAAATTTATACACTTAGTTCTCATCAGTAGTACCTACCTACATAGGTACTAGTTTCTTAGACTTTTAATGAGGTATACGTGCGTAGGTACTTTTAGCTAGAAGCTATAACCAACCCTAATTATTAACACATTTACATCATTACATAACTCATATTTTTACCTCTTGTAGAACTCAGAGTTTTATAAAGATATAGATAATATACCATGACAGATGACAGCCATTTATTATGAAGCTATAATGCTACACTAGTATATAATATTAGTTCAATATCGTTAACGACTCTTCCACAACAAGTATAAATAGTTATTTGTTTAACAAGTGAGCAAAAGTATTTTTTGCACCGAGTGCTGATGTTAAACCACGAACCAGCGAAGTAGTCTAAAATTGAATCAAGAGCATAGCAAGTGATTCGCAATTAGACTACTGAGCGCAGTGAGTTATTTAAAGGCGCGAATTAAAAAAAATTGCTCTCGTGTGAAACATACAACTTTTCACCTCTCCAGTGAGAATTCAAAGAATTGAAAAATGAAGTTAATCACAATTAATCATAAACACAAGTCAAATAATCAAAATCAACTAGATTTTTTTAATTCCCGCTTTGTCCACAGATTAAACAGATTATTTTAGAGCGGCGGTCCGAAAATACAATTTTTGAAAACTAAATACTATTTTTTTTTGTAACGTGACATTGTTTACTGAATTATATAGTTATTATTATTTTTCAATAAAACGTCCATATATTATAAATTAAAATAATGAAATTACATAATTGTACGGTCAGCGCTAGTCTTGAATTTCGGAGCGCGCTATTGCTTATTTCTAATTTATTTAAAAAGTTACTTTGCCTCATGCTCGTAGCAAAAGTCAGTTTACCTTTGAGATTTCACGAAGCAAAAGTGCCCTTTTGCTGCTGGCGAGGTGAAAATTTCTTTTCAGGCGTAGATATAGGAAAATATAGATCATTTCTTAATTAATCTACTCTATTTATGTAAGTTATGATAGGAGGTCGTCAGCCCTCAAGCACAGCCATGCCACCTCGTCGCCCTACGGCGCTGCCCAATAATTCGGTTAGGACACCGCACGCGCTGCCGGCGGCGCTGTCCTGATCAAAATGTAATTGAGGGTGCTTTGCTCACCTGTCGCACCGCACACTTATTAGATAGACAATATCATAAGTTCCTAAATATGATGTTACGACAACATATTTAGGAAAAAAATTAAATGATTAACCATTAGTTAATAATTTCATGTATTTTTTAGTTATTGTATTTCAGCATTAGATACTTCATTATATTATCTACCTCTATCATTAGGTCATAAAATAATTTAACATACAATAAATATAATCTTCACAAAGCCGAAAATAAAAAAAATCATAACATCATAACAATTATAGCAATGAATTGGATCCCAGGCTCCAAATTTAGGTGTAGTTTGGGAGTAACTGGTAAGATGCTAATATAAGAAAAAGATGGAGTCATAATGCTCAATAACTTGTTCTTTATTGCTATTAGAATTACAGGGTCAAAAATGAGGGTAAAATGAGGGTGAAATGTGGGTGTAAAATGTGGGTGTAAAATATGTCTCTACCAACCCGAGGGATAGAGGCATGACTGATTAATGCCTGCATATATTAGATTCGGACTAGGAGTTGAGTTTAGAATTTTTTGAAATGTTTCGAATTTATATTTTTTTTGGATTGTGCCGTACCCACTCACCGTTAATTCAGTTCAGTTTCCACACGAATAAAATGGTCAATTTATTAGCTAACTGTCACATAATTTCTATTGTCACTGCACTTTCGAGTAATAAAGGTCATAAAACAATGAACTCTCTCGGTTGACCTCTTGGCTAGATGTCTAAATGTCAAGTTTTTATAGAATTTCAATTTCGTTAGTCATCAAGTTTCAATTTATATGGTATCAAACTATCAGTATGCAACTCAATCTATGTGCTGGTTGAACTGTCATCCACAAGCTTGAACCTATCAAAACTTGCTCACTGTTCCTTATACTTAGTTGATAACTGTTTGTAACCGAGCGTAACAAAGCCAAATTGGAATGTCAGCTTTTCAAATATTCACATAAAGTAACGTGTGCCGTTTATAACGTGGTAGCTTATTTATAATCCAGTATGTTACTCGGTTCGTTGTCGGAATGCATCATGCTGTCATTTGCCACATTGCGTTTTTACGGTCACGTACTTAATCATTTTGTATTTATTTGAGTCGAATTTGGGAGTACCCCTGTGATTTTCAGTATATATTTATTGAATGAAAAGCTTGGCAAAATAGAGTTTATTGCGAATAAAGATGGCAGTGGTGGTAGCGACATACGCTCAAAAGGCTGCGGTTTCTCTCGCGCCCATTATACCGACATCAATTCATCTCAAACAGGTTCATTAAATTTTATAATGAGTATTAAGTATACATATTTCGGTGAATAGATTTTTTAATAATAAATGAAACTATGCACTTTCCTGATAGTAAGCAGGTTTTTTTACTGTAGATATTTTTTTAGACTTTTAGACTTAATAAATACTTGTTACAGGAAAGAAATAAGACAGACCAAATGTAAATGAATCTTACGAACGTTGACCTCACGGTACTACACCAAACGATTTTTACACACACCTATTTTTATCATAAAGGTACAATAAATATATACTCAATACTCAAGAAACGGATCTTAGCCCTTCTATAGGTATTGGATGTGACTAGTCAAATTACATAACCACATGTTGTTTCATGTGGTTTTGTGATCAGTTGTATCATTAAGTAGATAAATGACAACCGTGAAATGGTCCTGATTTCATGTGGTTTTATCCTCCTAATCTACTGAAAACGCCAGTTACTAAGTGTCACCCGCTGTCAGTAGTCTCTACCAGGCTAAAGATTCTTTATGACAAGGTATTACTCGTAGCTACGGTTTATTCGTCTTGACTTTCTGTTTTAAACAGACTACTGTCTCTGTTAAGTACCAAATTTGTATCTTGTTTCTCTATAACATCTTTATTTAAATTTAATGTGAATTTTTTTTTATTCAGTTTAGTTCAGTTTTGAGAAGGTCTCGATGGTGTACTGATAGCGCGTCTGGTGCGTTAAACCAGAAGGCGCGGGTTCGAGTACTACTCGAGACTATAAACAAAATTCACTTGAATTTAAATTTAAGATATAGTTAGTGACTTTAAAAAAAAAAAATTGCTTTTTAAAATTGTTTCTAATCTTTGTGTAGACATGACAATTCTATTGATTGTTTATAAGTTACAAAACAAAACCGAATGTCTCAGAAAAGCTGTGGTACTTAAGTTATTGTATTTCAGATTTATCACGGTAAGCGACAGAAGCAAGTTTGTACTCAATCAGTTGTCTACTTTTATAACTTTCAGTATATTTGTTAATAACGGGGCTAAACGCGGTTATTCCACATACCTTTGGTGCCTGACGTTTCGACCAGGTTGCACCGGCCGTGGTCACAGGCTGACTGGCTCAGCGGCGCACGCCCTCCGTCGTCGAGTACGCGTGGTAGAAGTTTCTCCATCCACCCGCACATCTTCGTTATTCTTGATGTTACTTTTTCTCCACGTACCGTCACACACTACACTCACGGTGTCCCTATTCTGTAAGCTAACCGACGCGCGCCTGTTCTGATGTTTACCCGACTGTGCACAAAAGCGAGATTTTATGTTACTAATCACTGGATTCCACGCTCCTGATAATTTAAACCCCTCTTCCCGATTGAATGTTTCATGTTTTTTAATCTCAATCGCTTCACGTACAACTCTTGCATAATAGTGCCGTTCAGTAGAGAGGACTTGCGTGTGATGAAATTCAATCCAATGATTAGTGCCTGCTTCAAGTAAATGTTCTGCGATCGCGGATTTACTAGTGTTGCATTTCTTTACAGCTGCGATATGTTCCTTGACCCTTTCAGCTATAGTACGCTTCGTTTGGCCTATATACGAACTACCGCAGCTGCAATCCACCTTATAAACACCTGGGGTTTGTAACGGAACTACATCCTTTGGCGAACCCACGATGTTGTGAACCTTTATGCCGGGTGTATAAATTGTCTTTATCGAGTATTTCTTTAAGATGGAGCCGATCTTATCCGTTACCCCTTTGACATAAGGCATGTAGGCTGGCTGTCGGTTCACTTCTGGATGTTTGCGTCTGCTTGTCGGCTGCTTCATTTGTCCTTTTACCTGATACCCGTTGCTTTTTAGTACCTCCTGAACATGGTCCAGCTCTCGCTCTAAATGTTCAGGGTCAGACAGATCGTAAGCTCTATTCTTGAGAGATGTCATAACGGACTGCAGGTGTCGGGGATGATGATGCGAGGTACCGTGTAAGTACCTATCCGTGTGAGTCGGTTTGCGGTACACACAGTGTGCCAAGGACCCATCCAATCTCACGGTCACTTTCACGTCTAAGAAGGACAACGACCTCTCCGACTCCAATTCAAATGTGAACCGCATCTTCGTGTGAATGGAGTTAAGATGGTGTACATATTGTTCTACTTCATTACTGTTTCCTTTAACAATACTGAAGATGTCATCCACATATCGCTTCCAAAGTCTGATGGTCTTTGGGCCGAGATTCAGCGCCTTTTTTTCAAAATGTTCCATCCAGATGTTGGCAAGTACGGGGGCTACAGGACTTCCCATTGCGACACCATCAATCTGAAGATAATGCTGACCTTGGAAAAGGAAGTAATTGCCATCCAAGCAGTGTTCAAGCAGATCAACATAATTTAATGGGAGCTCGTTGTCCCTCAGTAGGTCTTTCACGACGTTTAAGCACTCTTTTATTGGAACGTTGGTAAAAAGCGACTCCACGTCAAAGCTTACCATGACCTCATCAGGTTCCAATTTTATATCTTTCAAAATATCTATAAAGTGCCGTGAGTTTTTTACAAAAGACGATGTTTTACCTACCAATGGTATGTAATGGTAAAGGTAATGAAGGTTCCTACAATCGTAGAAAACTTTTAACACACAACTCAGAGGTCAACACAGCTCTTGTACAGGTAAACAGATTTAAATGTGGTATTATTATTTAAAAGCAGGCTGGAAAAGGGCGTGACCGTTGGTTTGGACACATCCAACGAATTTAGGTTCAGTGGCTAAATACGTAAAAATCGGTAATAATTTGTAAAAATCGATTCAGATGTTTACATTTAATATACTTTTTATATCGGGGGTTCTTAAATTACTAAATTCACATGTTATTAGTCTAATACTCATGTGTCCATCCGAAAGCGTCGTGTCCAATTTGTGGCGTAAATTTAACGTCCAAAATAGTAATGTAATGTTATGGAATGAGCATCGAATTTATTTCGAAACAAATTAGTATAAATATCCATCACGCCTTATCCCCGAAGGGGTGGCAGAGGCATATTATATGCCCACTTTTCACCGTGTGGATTTACCTGTCCCACGTAATAGGTGGTGAGCCCATTGCCGTGTTGAAATAGACAAATTACCAACCAAATTAGTCATAAAAATTTATGAAGCGAAAGCGTTAGCAGTTAAAAGCTTTCATATATCACGATGCCATACAAATTATAGTCATTGCTGTTTGCGATGCGTGTGACTGTGCATTTTACAAACAGCTTATAACACAGTGTTTTTAGAGATATTAACCTCAGAACAAGCAATCAAAATAACACTTTTCGCCCTCAACTAGAGACGCCTTACTCTCATCATCATCATCCGAGCGTCTGTCTTAGTTGCATCTTGCGACGCCCGGGGTCCGCTTTCCTACATTTTCTTCTCCACTTCGCACGGTCTTCGGCATCCCCTATAGTGAGAACATTGGCACGCATGTCATTCCTTAAAACGTCAAGCCAGCACTCTTTCCCTCTTACCGGGTCCCGGCGGGGCCGACATGGCCAGACATTTGTTTCCCACATCGCCCGGCGGCTGCCGCAAGGCGTGACCATACCAACAAGGCGCCTTACTCTATAGAGGATATATCCTACTAATATTATAAACGTGAAGGTTTTAAGGTATGAATGGATGTTTGTTACTTTTTGATGAAACTTTACAATAATATAGCTTACACATCACAATAACACATAAGCTAATTTTTATTCCGGGAACAAGTTCCTGTGGGAAACGGGTCACCACGCGTGCGGCGCCATAGACGAATGGTAAGCAACTGACAGGTCGCGTACGCGATTATCGCAAACAGTTTGACGTAAACTTGGCACGTGGCAATATTTTTTTTAATCTCACTTTGCCACGAGCGCGAGAGAGTAACCGATTCCTTGCTTTTTAGCTAATACAGCTTATATATCGCTTCGAGGTTGGTGGATAACTAGCCGCTTTCGATAAATATTATAGTCGCAGATGTCTTGTATTAATGTAAATTAAACATTTTATTTTAAGTACTCACGATTTAAATCCTCAGTCGATTATAAGGCAGTTGGCAGAAATGTACTTATTTATAAATACAATTACTCCTGAGTAAATAAAAGTAACAGAATAAATCGAAGTTCGGGCGCCAGAGAGGACCTGACATAAAACTGTGATAATATATTATTATGTCAATAATGACCCTTGACCTTTCACTGTTATTGTATAAACCACATCATTTATAGAAATACATTCAACAAATATCATTCTATAGGCTATGGAAAGTGCAATTGAACATCTTCGAAGATACTTCCGGATGCTGTCACTTGTTTCCATGATATCTGCACCAGTTCTGTCAGTTTCTATGATACTCTCAATAGCTGGTGACCTTGGCCGACATGAGAATAGATCACTCTCATTCTCTATAATACAATATTGAAACAGGTACGTGTGACATTTCATGCCTGCGTATCCGCGCACGTAACTAAGCTTTCCCGTTCCCGTTTCCCGCAGGAATCTGTTTCCGGGGCAAAAAGTATTTAAGTCCTTTCTGGGGTTCTAGGTCATCTCTGTATCAAATTTGATTTAAATCGGTTTAGTGGTACTAACCTGAAAACGCCACAGACGGACAGACGTGTAGAGTTACTTTCGCATTTATAATATTATTAAAGATAACTTTTTTCACATGTTGAATATATATAAGATAAACATTATAAGGCTGAAGAGTTTGTTTGTTTGGTTGAACGCGCTAATCTCAGGAACTACCGGTCGGATTGGATTTTTTTTTTATCTTAGATAGCCCATTTATCGAGGAAGGCTATAGGCCATATATCATTACGCTACTACACTGAGGAGCAGAGCAGTAGTCATAAATGTCGACATATCGGGCAAATTTTTATGCATCACTGTAGAATATATAAGCGACGGGATTAAATAGGTGCGACGGGAGGTCGAAATATTCCACGGACGAAGCTGTGGGGGTCATCTAGTATGAGATATTTTGTACCCGATGACATTTTAGAATGGATTTAAAAGGATGCTAAGCAGTTTAATAGAGGGTATAAATTCTGTGTAGCCATGCTACCCCTTTTTTTTTCAAATGACTTGCTATATCCCAGACAATAACTAGTAAAATAGCATAGAACGCGGTCCGTATAAATAAATATACTCATTTTTTTAATAAACTCAAAGGCATCTTATAAATTCTAACTCCCTTGCTTACGATAAAAAAGTCCGCGTCACCCTTTCCTAATTAATCGAACTATTCGTGGTGTAGCACTTGCATTTTGAGCTTCATCTACGCTTCTATTATCTGTATAAATCTCAGATTTCCTTGCAGATCCGCCATTCTGAAATTCAATTCAAGCTCATTTACATTATTATAAGAACGGTTGTAGCATGTGGGTATTTAGAGTCTCAGATAGGATTCAGTACAGTACTGTTTATATTAAGTACGTATTATGTTAAGAAAAAAAATCTTTCCAATCGGTTTTATTTAAATGTTTGTAGCGTAAGTACAATGTACAAAACACTTATTACTATACTTGCTCATCTTAACGAAACGCCATCAGACATCTCGTGGAGTCGGTTTGGCTTGAACCTAATTGATCATATTATGTTGTTCCCGCAATTAACTTTAAAAGACCAAAAATATGAATGACAATATATGCTTGAGAAAATATTTGATGGTACTGACTGCCGGGAAATCATATTAACTTCTAGGACGAATCACGTAAACTTCTCTATAATATACATACCGTTGGCATCAGGGTGCTGTTCAATGAGTTGCTCTTCCGCAATGGTACTCCAAATTGAACATGGTCAGGTTTCTGTACAGACATTTTTTTTCTTATTTAACTAAAATAAAATAAAATAAATATCCATCACGCCTTATCCCCGAAGGGGTGGCAGAGGCATATTATATGCCCACTTTTCACCGTGTGGATTCCTGTCCCACGTAATAGGTGGTGAGCCCATTGCCGTGTTGAAATAGACAGATGCAGGTTGTGGCTAACTGCTGTTGAAATTTTTCAAGCCGCCCATAAGGCCTTCCACCAGGCTTAACGACTGCCATTTTACTGGCAACCGGGACCAACGGCTTAACGTGCCTTCCGAAGCACGGAAACGCTCGCAAATGTAAATGCCACAAAGTGGTCACCCATCCGAGTACCAGCCATAGTGAAAGTTGCGTAACTCAGTGATCGTTTACAGAACACTGAGACCGCGGGGCCACGAGCGCTTCATTCTTATTTAACTTGTCCAGTAATGCCGCTCTCCTTATGGAAAGTCATGGCAATTTACAAGGCTTGAGGACTATTATCACAGCCAAATATCACTCCTCATGCTTTGCTTGAAAAATCCGGGGTGAAATAGGGGAAAACACGTGTTATTTTAACGAATTTAAAATTCTTATGGTACGATAGAGAAAAGATTTTGTCGACAGTGTGAGTCAGCCTAGTATCATCTTAGCGTAAGATGTTACATTTTACGAAGTGGTCTGTTGCCTTTTATAGACGCGTCTATCATCTGACTTTTGAAATCTTGCCCGTCTACAGGCTTTCTTCTTGGTTGCTCTGTCAATCAATCAAGAGGAGCTATGTACCTAGTTTATATTAGGATTGTGCCACAAAAAATATTTTTTTGAAGATTAGCTCATCCTACTAATATTATAAACGTAAAAGTTGGTAAGAGTGGATGTTTGTTACTCTTTCCCGCAACATCCACTGAATGGATTTTGATAAAACTTCACGCGTGCGGAGCCGAGGGCGTCAACTAGTATTTAATAAAAATTAAGTATTACCTCTTCGTTCATTTGAGACTTATATGATTTTATTTCATCTTCGGGTGAATTCTGATTCTGTTGATGGTTTTTAAAGTTAATATCACAAAAAATAAAAATACATATTACAACAATACATATCCCACCCTGTCCCACCAGTCGTTTGCTGATTCGGCTCTCGGGCATATTGAAAATTAATATTTGATTGACTCACTGGGTAGTAGAAATGTTTCAAAATAATATGCCATAATCAAAATTACCATTCAAGGTAATATTAATTCACATACGCACCTTTTGTAATGTAACTATTAAGAGGGAAAATTCAAGATATATTTTATAGATAAACTAGTGGACGCCAGACAAAACAATATACTTATAACTATTAAAAGATGAAAATGGTAGCCGTTTCCAACAACTGGGAAACAAGTCAACGTTGTGTTATGATTTTGGATGCATCCATAGATTATCTAATGAGAAAGCTCCTAAATGGCAACTGGTAGGTATTCAAGGAACAATATTATCACTTCAAGTACCTACTTAACATTTTTTTTGACGTGGGGTATTCGTTTACGCTCTATCATTCCTGCTTCAGAGGCAGTAGGAACGGTGTGTGGCACTTGGCCTGGCCTTTGGGGCGGCCTAACCACTAAACCCCGCGGTGTTCCGCCTTCTTCCCAACCGGGTGGCAGGATAGGCCTGAGGGCTATTCACCGTGGCGGGCTAAGGGAATTCCCCAATATAAGGCTCTCCGTAGGGGTTAGATGTGCTATTCCCTATAATCTCCAGGAGGAGATTTGCCTTTGCCCACATCGGCCGGCTCCGAACGTCTCTCTGAGTACAGAGGGGGTGGAGAGCGATCGAGCGGGCACTAGAAGGCACCCGGGAACGCGAGGGTAAATTAATATAATAAAATAAAAAATATATAAAATAAATATCATGTTGCTTTTCATGTCATTTTTTGTTCATGCCATCTCAAACTATTTAATTTTTGCAGTAGGCTTTTACTAAGTACTACTTTTATACTAGCCGAGCCCCGGCCCTTTGCCCGTCGCATACTTTGAAGCCCCGTGGCACTTATTTAATCCACACATTCCGTAATATAAATTATAAAAATTATAGAATAATGTATAACAATATGCCCGGCTTCTTGCTATTAATGATAACTGCAATGCTCTCCTGGGTAACAGCTTGATGATATCTTACAGCCTTCCTCGACAAATGCATACACAAAAATATTTTTTTCATTTCACACCAATAATTATTGAGATAGTGCATTCAACCCAACAAATGAACAAACTTTTCAGCTTTATAATATGAGTTAGATTTATATTGAAGCGCTCGTGGCCCCGCGGACTCAGTAGGTATTCTGTTAACGATAACTGCGTTAAGCAACTTTTGCTATGGCTGGTCCTCGGATAGGTGACCACTTGGTGGCATTTACATTTGCGAGTATTTCCTTGCTTCGGAAGGCACGTTAAGCCGTTGGTCCCGGTTGCCAGTAACATGGCAGTCGTTAAACCCACTTGAAGGCCTTATGGGCGACAGCAGCAACAGCAGGTCGTCACAACCAGCGCCTGTTTATTTCAACACGGCAATGGGCTCACCATCTGTTACGTAGTACAGGAATACATATGGTGAAAAGTGGGCATATAATATGCCTCTGCCACCCCTTCGGGGATAAGGCGTGATAGAAAAATAATAAATTTCTATACACATGGCTAACAATCACTGAGGAGAAACCAATTCCGAGGCGAAGCCGTGTCATGGTGACTTAACCTCTGGCCCATCCCGAGACCCGGTTGAGACGAGATGGAACATCATGACCTCTTTCATCAGGACCGGAAAGCTCACAAAAAGCCGCCTTGTTGTCATAGTAGTAGGGTAACGAAGTGCGTAAATGAATTAACCGTATTAATAAAAAAGAAATAAAAAAATATTGAAACAAATATTTTACGAGTACCTTCCGTAGCGTTACCTTTTTTGAACAACTACTGTTACTACACTGTTTATTTTCGGTAGAAGAATCATCCTTACTATCATCATTTAGCATCGACGGGCTCATTGGTGTTGTAGACCCTATAATCAAATCATAGACCTCATGGAGATCACAAATGGATACCTTGAACTAAGGTATAAAATATTATTATGATATAAGTACCAACATTTATAGACCTTATAAGAATTTAAACTATCATGGTCATTCACATCAGCAAAATATTGATTTTCGGTGACTTACTCCGTGATCATGGCGCTTGCAACAGTGCCGAAATATCAGATGCTTGCGCGTGAAAGTGTACATGGTAAATATCCCGAAAATCAATATTTTACTTATCTATAGACCTTATACTAAAGTGGCTCACTTTTTTTAAAGTAGTCATCGACGCTTATGGACGTTTCCAACTCTCGGGAAATTCAAGGCAAACAGCTTCAACATAGAATTCTACTAATGTTGCTTGTGCGCAAGTTTAGTAGCTTTTGATATACCTAATTATGCCGTTATAAAAGCATGGTATATTTTTTTAGGTTATGCTTGTTTTTATTATATAACTAAGCTTACTTGCATGTTGTTCCATTAACTTATTGAAGTATTCATCAACACTTTCCAAATTAGATTTTTGTTCTGAAAAATATTAAATTTTATTTTTATGAGTATTTTTAAAAGTATCAAAATAGGCTAGTAATAAGTATGTGCTGCTTACTCATATTTTCCGGGCTGATGATTAAAATATGGCGTTCGACTGCACATGAAAATAATTTGTTTTTAAAAGCAAATGTATAACACCATTTTAATATTTAAATTTACGAAAATATTGAGTTACATTTTTTCATGTCAGTTCAAATTGTCGTCATCGGTTACAGAGTAGATGGGTTTGACCCATGACCTCTGAATTTCAATGAAGATTTCAGCTTAGGTAAAACATTGTTCTATTGGCATTTAAATTATAACTATTATAAGAGTTAAATAAAAACTTACTTATTTTCTCCACCTCTTCGTCAATTGTCGAAACGCCCACTATGGAGTAATAATTCTATTTTATAATTTAATCCATAATAATGTTTAATAAGTAGTGGTACTTCATTTTTTACTGAATTATTGTTACCGCGCTGGGTTTTAGGGGTCTCTTTATAGTTACATGTGTACCTATGTGCCGAGTTTCATTTGTCCAATCCAACGGGGGTTATTCACTATCTCGACACGGGTGGCTGGACAAACGTGTGATTAGTTGGTGAAACTCCAAAAAATAATATTTATTATTTCGTAATCTGGACACGCCAGAATTTTTACGCGTGTCCACATAATGATACTTAAATTAAATACTTTAATGTTTTCGTCAACTGGACACACGTTCAAATTTTACCCAAAATAATGACAAAGTACAGTCACGTAGACTAATTTTGAGTCGTAATCTTTGTATGTACCACTAATAGAAAAAAATAAATAAATTATAAATATATTTTATAATAATATACTATGATTTAATGTATAATATTATTAGTGAAATACCTTGAAAAATGCAACAATATATTTTGATGAGTTACATTGTATTTCTGAAATGAATTTTCTATGACTGTGTGTATACTCTATGTTTGTTATTAGGTCTATTTTTGTTATTAGGTATATTTAGATTACAATTATGTATATCTTTATTCGTTATTTTTGTGGAACTCGAAGTGATAGTTTAAATTACACAATTACCTATTAATTATTAGGTGTTGACCCCGGCTTTGCCCGTGACATTCTACGAACACCCATTGCACCCGACATCTCTAACCCATGCCATTTAATATTAAGAAATACTTTCATATCAACCTTGATTCCCTATTTTCCCTAAAAGGTAGAGTTTTGGCAAATTCTGAAACATGAGTTAATTTCTTTTCAGAAGCAGGCATACATAAAAATTTGATATTATTATTATCTATTATAATGAAAATTTTTCTATTGACACACAAGAAGGGTTATAGGTAAAATTTTGCTAAACCGCTAAACACGTTTACCTGTAACCATATATAGGTATACATGCTTTCATGTTTCTAACTATGAAAATTACGAAGTTTGATATGACTGTTTATCTATTAATACCTTTTTTTAGTTAGTGCTTTCTTTTAAGGGCATATTTTTTATACGAGCTTTGCCCGTGGCTTAATTTTAACTCCCTTTATATCCCTCAGACCTATGCCCCTCATGAGTTTATTTTGTTTTTTTTTTTCAGATATCTCACATATCATAAATCCTGAAACATATGTTTGTTAGTTTTTATAATATATATATTTATATATATATATATATCATAAGCAGGTATACAAAATATGATATCCTAGTTTTAAAAATGAAGAATTTCCAATATAAACTTATAACCCTTATTTCATCCGCGTAAAACCTCGATACATCTGTACATTTATTTGTAACCTGGAATAAACACCTGTTGCATCCTCCAGACTTCTAATTCGTGCCCCTAATAAGGTTTTACTTTCATACAAACTATGCTCCCCTATTTTACAACCTTAAAAAATTTCAACAATTTTAAAAAATCAGAATTATGTATTTCTATTTGTTTATTAGAAGCAGGTTTACAAATTTTGATGTTAGCTTCTTTGAAATTGAAGAATTTCTCATTAAAATAAGGTCCCTATTTTACCTTCTTATGGGTAAATATTCGAAGCACGAATAAATAGAATAGAATAGAATAGCATTTTCGTTTGCTTGGCACGCGGTCGGTATTGCCCTTAATAAGTATATAGGTGCGAATGTGGTAAGTAATATATTTTTTGTCTTGTAGGAATGTATTTTTATTTATCTTTAGACCTATCATATTTAAAATATTAACGTGAAATTGAGCTAGTTTGTGCTTGCTTCATGAGTTCATGTCACAATATTTAGGAAATCATAGATTGACGCGATTTTTATTATACCACTGACGTGGCAGACAAGCTTACGGCCCACCTGATGGAAAGAAGTCACCGTAGCCTATGGACGTTTGCAACACCAGAGGTGCAGCACTCGCGCTACCGACCCTTTATAAACCTTCAAAGACCCTTAATAATAGGTGTAGGCCTAGATCTGTCAATCGTATCCTTAAAAATATGATTTAAAATATTCGTAAAAAGTTTGAGGTACGACTATATTAACCACATTTCACGCACACGGGGCCGGGGTCGTCCTTTCATCCTTTGACAAAAAAAGCAACTTACCCGCACGCCGGAAATTCGCCGGAATCTTTACGCCTTCTTCGGGTGGAGGTGTAATGACACCTGGAAATTAGATTATATTACTTGTTAAAATTCATGGACGGTGACTAGCGGTTCCGCGCTCATTAAATTCAGAATGAAACTGCATGGCCTTTTGTTTACTTTAGTATATTAGTAAGATTTGACAAAATAAGTTGATCACACTGACGACGTGTATAGAGTTTGGGTATAGTTATTTAAGTGAACCTTGAAAAGGCATAGAAATGAAACTCTCAAAGCCAATGATTCATTTAACCTTAGCATGATAAGTAAATAATGTTGATGTATTTAAATCTACCAGATACAAAGTACAAACAAATAGGTACCTATTATTGTTGAAACAAAAATAAGAAACTAAATTTAAACTTTGACCGTAGAACAGGTGCCGTACTTCTTATAAAGGAGTATGAATTTCGACTAACCTTCCATAAAACCGTTTGCCAAAGTTTCGTTTGCACACCTCGCTTTTAAATTGCATGATTGTAAATTGTTAGGGTCTCTGCATTCATAATGCCACGTGCATCCAGGTTCCATTATTGCTGCAATAGTAGGTAAATGTATGAACTATTTAAAAAAAATATGTAATGCTAAAAATATATAACTCTAAATTTGCAGGTGACATTGGGCAATGGAGATCTTGAGAAGCCTTTCTCACATGGGAAATAAAGGATATTATTATACCAACGACGAAAACATTGGAGGTTGACTCTCTAAAAACCCCGTCGGTGATGCATGGGAAGGATAGTGAATAACTTTAATAAGGTCTACGAAATCTTAAGATGGAAGAAGGGGAAAACGATATTAAGTAATTTTATTGGAGTTGATCAATCGAGCAACATTAAGTATAAAAGTCGTTTGCAGATCTCGATCAACTTAAGTCTGATTTAAGAATATTTTATAAAATTTGTTCCATTTTGGGCTCAGCTTATTTAGATTATAGGTAAGGTGTAATGGCCCACTAAGACCTTCTGACCGATGCAAGGACACAAGCGACTTTTGATGTCATGTTGGGTTGAGGTGTCAAACGGCATTTCGCTTCCAGAAATGCCGAAAATCAATAGCCAAACTTTGAAAGCTGCTCATATCACGTAAAAGTGAACACCAGACTCTGAATTCAGGTAAAGTTTGGGAGTAACTGGGAATACACTAAGATGAAGAGAGAAGAGATTAGATCAAGATGTTGAGTAACTCGATAGATGGCTCTGGTCATACCCTTAATGACGATTAAATATGGAGATTCAACTTGTTTTGATACGGTTCGGGTAGTTCAGTGGCTAGAACATTGCCCTGGTTAGGCAAAGGTCACGGATTCGATCCTCGTCTCGAAATAAGCTGTTTTTTCACTTTATTAAAAATTTATGAGAAATTAAACATAATAATTGCTTTATAAAATTTTTACCGAGATTATAAATACAATAAAATAAATATCCATCACGCCTTATCCCCGAAGGGGTGGCACTTTTCACCGTGTGGATTCCTGTCCCACGTAATAGGTGGTGAGCCCATTGCCGTGTTGAAATAGACAGACGCAGGTTGTGGCTACCTGCTGTTGAAATTTTCAAGCCGCCCATAAGGCCTTCAACCAGGCTTAACGACTGCCATTTTACTGGCAACCGGGACCTACGGCTTAACGTGCCTTCCGAAGCACGGAAACGCTCGCAAATGTAAATGCCACAAAGTGGTCACCCATCCGAGGACCAGCCATAGTGAAAGTTGCGTAACTCAGTGATCGTTTACAGAACACTGAGACCGCGGGGCCACTAGCTCTTCAAACAAACAGAGATTAGATTCTGTAAAGAATTCACCTATGCACCATTTCTGATTTTAACATAATATTCTATACTGTTATATCCGACTGTTCCTTGCTGTAGTGATGTTAGTCTTACCTCGTCTAAAAGACTTTGGTTTATGTTGCTTTTGATTTTTCCTATCACTAGGATTGACAATGAGCAGACGATTTTTAGGCATCTTCTTTTGTAGTTGTTTTACTGTGTACATAGAATATTAATTAACATTTAAATAATAAACATTTACATACACCGATAAATATGGTTACGGTATAAGCTATTATTTATTCTGTGCCTGGTCCAATGATAGTCCTTTATTTTATGAAAGGTTTAAAACCAGGGACAGGAATCCACACGTTGAACAGTGGGCATATAATATGCCTCTGCCACCCCTTCGGGGATAAGGCGTGATGGATATTTATTTTATTTATTTATTTTTAAAACTATATACTATGTACGCATTACTATAAATGTAAAAAATAAGGGACACTCTACACTACCTACTTTAGCATCGGCGGCAGGCGATTTTGCTACTGTATCGAAACTGCATCGCGACTTTTTATGTTCGGACGTTGCGGTATCGTAACCGTGCGTTTTAGCGTCTCAATCGGCGACTGGCGTTTTAGGTGTGCGGTGTGGAACACTTGATCGCTGCATTTAGCTTCTGAAAAGAAGCGAACTAAGCCACTAAATAGCTGGTCGCCGATGCTAAAAGATTTCTCGCTATTTTTTCAGTCTCAAAATCGCCGGTTGCGAATACATTAGATAGTCTGCTGTGTCCCTCAGACGATATAATTAGTAGCAACTCATTTGTAATAGTAAACAAAATCGCTCAAAGATCCGTAAAGGATCTAATCCGATCGGTATTGAGATAGGTATTGTAACATTTAATGAACATTTGATAATAATTATTCCACATTTGAAAATAATGCATGTCCATGCCAACACGGCAATGGGCTCACCACATGTTATGTGGGACCAAAATGCATACGGTGGAATGTGGGCGTATATATGCCTCTGCCCACCCGTTTGGGGATAACGATGTAAAAAATACAATGAAAATAACTAATGCAATTTTGTGTAGTTTGGGACTGCTATAATGCCATCATTCCAATTCAGCCACTGTCATTAGATACAAAACAACATTACTTGAATGCCATATAAGTATAGAAGCTCCTTTTCATACAAGTGATGAATGATTTAAGTACAAATTTCTTACGTAATTGTCGTCTTCTCTGTTTTGAAATTTTCTTTTCCTCAGCCTTACGAGCTTTTGTTTCTTTCTTTGTCAGCACTGGAAAACAAAGTTGGTTATTATATATTTCACTAGGTGACCCCCATGGCTTCGCCATCGACATACTCCAAACTCCCGTCGCACCTATTTAATCCCGTCGCGACCATAATACGACATCTAGTGATATATGGTTTATTAAAAAATAAAATTGAAAATCGAACATACCATGGAGGAAAAATCACCGAAAGTTCGTGTTCGGAAATTGTGACGGCAAAACGCTTCGCTCCATTTAAACAACTTACCGGGGACGGCAAGTGCCACCTATAATAGAATTATAGATTATTGTGCTGAAAATAATCATAGGTAACTCACGTTTATAAATGCTCCGTTTAGGTGGTAGATGTGGTTTGATAGCGCTGTCTGGAATTCAAATATAGCCATTTTTAGCCAGGTAGAAAGAACAAACAGTTTCATAAGCTTCTGAAATAACAACTAATAAACACCTGGCTTTCTTATCACGATTTTTGGCGACTTTTTCCCTTTTCTCACAATATATTTGTAATCGTCAGCTGTAAAAAGACTCTTTTTATTAAACTTAGTACTTATATAATCTATTCTAATTCTATTCTATTGTTATAATACTATCAATAATTTATTTATTACAAAATACCGTATTTTAAACATATCTACTAAACATTAGTGTTGTAGTAGTTCTGTAGTGGCGCAATGGTAGTGTACGCGACTGAGCACCAGGGTTCGATTCCCGGGTCGGAAAAATATTTGTGTGATCCACATTTGTTTGTTTCGGAGTTTGAGTGTTTCCTTTGGTATAATAGGTATGTATTTAGAAATATATAAATATGTTTGTCAGTCGTCAAGATTCCATATCACAAGCTTATATTAGCTTACTTTGGGCTAGACGGCGCTGTGTAAAAATTATGTCTCAAAAAAAAATTGTGTTAAATACGAGTACCTATTAGTTATGATTCGAAATTTAGAAATGTAATAACTATTTTTTTGTGTCGAAGTGTCAAATATTGCTTGCAATTAAATACATGACAATCATACAGAGAAAATTAATTATTACAGAAGTTTTATAAAATAAATATGGTTACAATATAATTGACTGAGGAGGCGAACGTAGCGCGCCGACGAAAGTCTCCGTTTTAACTCCACTGGTACGGGAAAAATGCTATTGATGTCCGTCCGTCCATTCAGTCTACAGGTCGCATTTTTCATCGAATTTGCATGCAACTTGGCATGGACAATCCTTGATGTAGATAACAACTTATAGCGAAGGGGTTTTTCGATCGGGGGGGAAATGTAGACAGGGGAGGGGTAATGGTCCCGTAGTGGTTGGAGAGCGCTCAAAATGAAAAAAGCAATGTTGAATTTATTATTTTAAATTAATATACAAAAATGAAAAAAAAAAAGGTAAAAAAAATCTTTTTACCTTTTTTTTCTTCATTATTCATATTTGAATGCGTTGTGTTTTACAATTACTTAATGTTTAAGATACATACGATCTCCTTTAAGAGCTAAAGCTTGAAATGTGTCTAAGCCTGCGATGTCCACATCTAAAGTACACAATTATTTAAAGTTAAATTTTATTGTTTCAACAAGTAAAAGGACACCTCTAACTTTCTTTTTAATAATTTTTAAAACAAGTCCTACAGTTTGATTATAAGTACTGACCTTTCAAAATGATTATCCTTTTCGTTGTTAAAACTGTGGAAAATATATGTAATCAAATAAATGCTCCGTTAAGTATACAATATTTGGTTAGTTTCATATTTGTTGTATTTATTAAACACTAAATTATACACAATCTCTTCTTCATTTTAAGTGTTTTCCCAGTTACTCCAAACCCTACTTGCATTTTGGATCCTTGGGTCCAACTTTTATTTCACTGTTAGGAGCAGCTTGCATATATCTATATTTCAATTGATATGTAATTATAAATTCTGGACTAATTTCCGTACTTTTCATTGCATCCATTTTTTCCCGATTCGGATTTCCGCTTTGTCCTCGAACTACTACCAAACCACTTAACACTTTTTGATCAAATTTGACCCATAATACGACATTTAGCCATAGATGGTTTAGAAAAAATAAAATTGACAATCGGACACACCATGGAGGAATAATCACCGAAAGGAAATAGACATCGACAAAAGAACTCTAAAAACGGTAAAACACTTCGCTCTATTTAGACTTACCGGGGACGGTACACCTAGTTTATGTATTGTGCTGTCAGTCATTATTGTGATAAATTCCACGAGCCCGCTCATCTAGTAGCGAGACCGATGATACTTCATTTGTGCTATTTCCCCGCTAAGCGATGGCAGTATAACCCGCCATTATCACGGCTCTTGGGGAAAATGATACTTGATCTGTATCATCCTCCCCATTAAGCGTCACCACCGGGACTGTGCGGGAATATAAAATGATTTATCTGTCCCGGTAGTGGGTTGGATCTTACAGAAATCTTAGTTAGCAGGAAAATGAAACATGTAACTAATGTCATAAAAATTAAGACCCAATCTATACTTATAAATTAAATTAGAGTGTCTGTTTATAAGTCCAAATTTCATTTCATCTTTTCACGGAAGCCGCGGGCGTCCACTTGTATAATATAACTAGTTGACGCCCGCGGCTCCGCACGCGTGGTGAAGTTTTCCCGTTACTGAGTTACGCAACTTTCACTATGGCTGGTCCTCGGATGGGTGACCACTTTGTGGCATTTACATTTGCGAGCATTTCCGTGCTTCGGAAGGCACGTTAAGCCGTTGGTCCCGGTTGCCAGTAAAATGGCAGTCGTTAAGCCTGGTTGAATGCCCCATGGGCGTCACGAAAAATTTCAACAGCAGGTAGCCATAACCTGCGTCTGTCTATTTCAACACGGCAATGGGCTCACCACCACATCACACACACATTACGTGGGACAGGAATCCGCACGGTGAAAAGTGGGCATATAATATGCCTCTGCCACCCCTTCGCGGATAGGGCGTGATGATGTTTAAGATTGTAAAGTTTCATTTTAGGATAACGGATTCTAGGCCCCAAAGTCGAGTTTTTAGATGCAACTATGCGAAAATCACAAGGTACTTGTAATAAAAATACTTACAACATAAAAATCGGCCTGAATTTCCTTTTTTATGGTCTAAGTAATATTCTTTATGTTACAGGTAAGGACGTTCATCAAAATCGTTCTGGGTAACTTTTTATTAGTTTTTATGTTAATCCATAATATCCTAAGTATAACTACGAGTATAGACTATGAAATCGAATCAACCATTTTTTTTGTGTGGAAATCCTCATGGATGCTATGCCGGACTCTTACCGACTAAAACCACACGATAACCCAATGGCTCCGGCCCGAGAGACTGTGTCCGCTTCCGCGGCCTCATCTCCGGGGTTTCGGGTGATAGCGTGTAAGAATAAACAAACTCCATCCATCTACACAAACTTTTCAATTTAGGTACATTCCATAATCGGATACTCACAATACGCTGCAAAGATTCTATCTGCCAAATCTTCTGGACTTTTTGCTGAACTTACAATACCACGGCCAGCTGGTAATTAAAAAGTTAATTTAGCTTTAACCCTTAGTCTAAGCTTTAACCCGTAGACAGAGAATACGCAGTTCATAACACTCTATGTAAAAGATTTTACAATGTTGGTGGGAGATTTTACAAAAAATTAAGATGCCAAATTAAAATATAGACATCACTATCATTACTGACAGCGTCTGGTCCACTTCAATTATTTTTAGGGATTCGTACCCAAAGTTTAAAAACGGAAACCATTACATAGACTACATTGTCCGTCTGTCTGTCTGTCCCTGTGTCCGTCTTTCTCTCTGTCACCAGGCTCGATTCCCGGGTCGGAACAAAATATTTAATAATTGAATTGGATTTTTTTATTGTGAATGCAGCAGTATCTTAAGATTTCTAACAATACTTACTTCCAGATGGTAAGTCAACTGTAAAAAAAAATAAAAAAAAATGCATAATAATATCCAAGTACAATAAGGCCTAAGTTGAAATATGTATAAATAGAACTACGATTCTAACCTTTTTTCAATAATCTTTTTGTAACTGGTAATAGCTCATATGGAGTAAAAATGTCACCTGGAAATATAATATTACGTGGTAGAAAGCTAGGTTGTGGCGATGTGGTGTTGAAAATTTTCGAGGTTCCCATTAGACCTTCAACATAGCTTAGCGACTGCCTTGTTACTGGCAACCGGGACCAACGGCTTAAGTGCCTTTGTATCAGAGTAAATGTAAACACCAGAAAGTTGTCACCCATCCGAGGACCAGCCATAGCGAAAATTGCTTAACGCAGTGATCGTTTTCAAATCACTGAGTTAGCGGTACTGCGAGCACTTGATAAAATCAAATAAATATTGTATCTAATCTCGTCTGTATATTATATATGACATCGGTTGTTAAATGGGAATAGACATCTCGACTTCAAAGAAGTAATGATGACAAGAAAACTTACAGAATTGGTGTTCAAAAAAATCTTACATTCTTTTCTAAAAGTTCAAAGAACATTACCAGCTTTCAGGGTCCTCTGAAGAGCTGTAAATAGAAAAAAATATTGTTATTTTTTTCAAAGGACTGTTGCTATGTATAATACCTACATATGTAACATTCGTTTTTACTTTATAGCATCAAGTGAATATAATATTATTTTTCTCAAACATGCATGGAAATACTGTCATTATTTATAAAAAGAATACGCGAAGTATTGCATTGACGGACAGAGAAGATGAGATTCATTGCTGGAGTGTTTTTTGAATTTGGAACGTTACAACGCTCCAGCAATGTTGTATGAAACGGCGCGCTGGGGCTAGTAGATACTCTTTGATTGGATCTCTTTTATCATTCTTCTTCAGTGGACGCTTACTGTAAGTATATTATTTTCGAAAATAAGTGCATTTATCTTGTTTTATGTGTGGGAGTGGTTAAGTCTGGTACATAAAAGTTGTGTCAACGTGCTATAAAAAATAAATAAATATTGTGGGACATTTGTGGGTCATTTTTTTTACACAGCACCGTCTAGCCCAAAGTAAGCTAAATTTAAGCTTGTGTTATGGGATCTAAACAACTTATATACATACTTATATATTTCTAAATACATACTTATTATACGTAGGAAACACCCAAATTTCGAAACAAATAATTGTGGATCACACAAATATTTTTTTCCGACCCGGGAATCGAACCCGAGACCTCAATCGCGTTAGTCGCCTACACTACCACTGCGCCATCGAGGCAATCATATTCTGGGACACATTTTCACACAACACAATCTAGCCCAAACTAAGCTATAGGTTTGTGCTAGGGGATCTAGACAACTGATAAAGAAACTTAAATACTTATAAATACTTACAATATTATACATAGGAAACACCCAAACTCCGAAATAAACTTGTGTGGATCACAAAAATATTTGTTCTGACCCGGGAATTGATTGAACCCTTAGAGCTCAGCGCGGCAGTCACAAATACGTTTTTTTAGATTTTCCATTTTACTGCGAATAAATTCACTGAAGGAAAATCAAAAATATTTTCTTCTTCTATAAGGTAATTGCCCAATATGGCTAATGTAACTTTTAATATTAATTTAATTAAATGTAATATTTTTGTTATATTTCCATGCATTCTTTTGAGAAAAGCACTATATATGCCTCGGCCGGAATGACAATTGCCTGTCTCATATTAGTGAAGTCCTCGCCTACTGCTCGGCCTTCACAATCATACTCCACCTGCAATTGCCTATTTCCCGGCCTTTGCAATAATGTACTATTTCTATTGTTACAATAATAATAACTTAGATCAGTGTTATTCGTTTGTATAATTGTGATTGTACTCACGTTACTTACTTATTAGAATAATTTAGAACTATATTTTTACTGCTGTACATATTTTGAACCAAATGCGAGATTAGGGTAAACCAGGAACGACTAGAGCAAGGAATGAAATGGTGTATTTAGGGAGTATGTTTAGCGCGGATGGAAGGTGTGATTCGGATGTAGAACGGCGAGTAGCTGCCGGAAACAGAGTTAACGGTGCTGAAGAATGAATGAATGAAGATAGTTAGTTAGTTACATGTTTTTGTAATTGGTATATCATTTTTTTTTAGTATAAGAACTTATGATTGTAACAATTAGTAAATACTTATTGCCATTGAAAAGAGTGGCTGTGAGATTTCTTGCCAGGTTCTTACTGACAGGCTGTACCGGTTGCATTGCGAATCTGACAATAAATGTAAATGTAGAATCATTCATAATGACGTTCATAAGTGTTACTATGAGACCTAAATAAATAAAGATTATTTTATTTTTATTTTATGTTTTCTACGGCTGTATTAACAAGGCATGACTACAACCGTATACCTACTTATTTAGCAGAAATGTTACTTACTTGTTACATCTTCACCGCCTTCATCTTTGTCGCTTTCATCTTTATCGCTGTCATCTTTATTGCTTTCATCTTTATGGCTATTGCTTTTATTTTCATCTTCTGTATTTGGTTTGCATTTTATATGAATTTCTTCGCCTTTACCCATATTAATTATCTGAGCATCATCACCTGATTCCTTTGTAGAATTTTGTTTGGATTTAGATTCATCTACCATTTTGTTATCATTGTTGCTCTCGTTTATATTTGAAATGACGGTGACGTCATCATTTTCAGAATTGTTTATGTAAGCATTTGTTCCATTTATTGCAGGAATCAGATCGTCATCCTCACTATCATCGCCTTGAAGATTAAGTAACAATGGAACTGTACTAGGCACATTATTTTTTTCAAATTCTATTTCACTCTGTTTATCAACATCTTCGTTACGCCGCAGATTATGGTAGCCGTGGGGGGTGTGATCTTTGAAAATAATTTAAATTTTATAAGTCACTAAATGACACGGGTTGAAATTTTAGGAATTTACGTGATTACATATATAATATCTTACCAGGAGGTTGTACCGGACTGGCGTATATCTATCAATAGTAAATATTTCATTAATCTGTGTAAATAAGTTTCTAAATTTTACTTATAGGTAAAGCATATTATGATAAAATTCATGAATATGGATTTAAAATTATTATTTTTATAATTATAATGTAACCTCCTCTAATTACAAACAGGCGTAGGGGACATGGCGGGAAGTGGAGGACGGAGTGCGGGATAGCTGCGTGGAATGTTAGGGGAGGAATGGCAGATAAGATGAATGAGTTGATAGATGTTATGAATGAGAGAAAGTTAGATGTTGACAGAGACCAAGCGCAAGGGCAGCGAAGTCTTGGAGCTCCCGGGTGGGATGCTCGCGCTTTGGTCTGGAGTACCAGAGAGCGAGCATGGCAGTCGGGGGGTTGGAATTTTGCTGTCCTCGCGATTGGCCTCCGGTGTGTATGAGTACAAACTGGTAGGTCCTAGAATCCTCTGGATCCGTGTAAAACTTGGTTTGACGAAGATTTTCCTGGTAGCTGCTTACGCGCCAGTATCTTCGTCGAACGCGAGTGAGCTAGAGGACTTCTGGGAGAGTATATGAGAGAAGCTCTAAATGTGATAGGCGAAATTGAAAAACTTATAGTATGTGGAGACTTGAATGGATGGGTGGGTACCGCTAACAATGGTTTTGAGTCGATACTCGGGAAGTATGGGGATAAAAGGATGAACGACGCTGGCAAGCTTATACTGGCATTTTGTAAGGAAAATGATTTGTTTGTGGGGCAAACACAATGTTCAACCACAATCAAATTCATATGTATACGAGGAGTTGGAAGTCAAAGAGAAGCATGATAGATCTATTCCTAATGGATAGTCATAGGATAGAAAAGATGCAGTAGTAATAAGCGTGATGCATGGTGGAATAAGGAAGTGAAAGAAGCAGTTCGAATGAAGAAAAAAACATAATTAGACTACTTAGCCTTGCGGAATGATATAGCAGAATGAAAGCTGAAGAAAGGTTGTCGTCCAATTTCCGGGATAATGCCAAGCTCTTCAGGAAATAGGTAGGCAAGACTCGGAATTGCTCGACAATCGGTAGTATGAATAAAGTGCTTAGTTTTAACAATGACGTCCTAACAGACCAAACTGACGTCCTGCAGATGGAGTGAATATTATGGAAAAAAAAAGAGAGAGATGCCACATCGGGAAGTGGAGCTCACTTCGAAGCTCTGGATCCCGATCATTAAAGATTGTGATAAAGGTGTGAATTTGGGTGACTTCACACACTGTCTGCTGTACGTTGATGATGCGGTGCTCATGGCCTCATAAGAAGCCGACCTTCAGGCATTAGTCACTAATATGAAAAAGGAGTGTGAAAGTAAATGTCTTCGCTTGAATGCAAGTAAAACTAAGGTTCTAGTATTTTAAAGACATGACGTAAGAACTAAATGCGAGATTAGGGTAAACTAGGCGTTCCTAGTGTACCCTAAGTCGTTACTAGAGCAAGTGAATGAAATTGTGTATTTAGGGAGTAAGTTTAGCGCGGATGGAAGTTGTGATTCGAATGTAGAACGGCGAGTAGCTGCCGGAAACAGAGTCAACGGTGCTTTGTCCCAATTAGTAAAGCATCGTAATAGAAGCACGACTGGCGATTCATAACGCAGTGCTAGTGCCAACTTTGCTTTACAGTAGCTAAACCTGGGTTTGTCAGCAGATGCATGAAAGTAACTTGAATGCTGTGAAGATGCGATCACTTCGAAAATTGTGCGGCGAAATTTGGCCGACCGAATACGTAACGAAGTGATACGTATTATGGCAGGCTTGAATGAAAGTGTCAGCGTTAAGCTGGAAAAGGGCGTGCTCCGTTGGTTTGGACACGTCCAACGAATGAGTGAGGAACGATTGACGAAGAATATATATTGTGCGAAAGTAGAGGGTAGAAGGAGTCAGGGTAGGCCGAGACTCACATATGAAGACCACGTGAGCAGATTGCTCAAAAACGGAAAAGTCAAAAGTACTCGTACTCGGATACCCAGACGTGCGTGTATTAAGCGATTGATGAATCTTGAAGAAGCTTAAGAAATATGCATGGATCGCGAAGCCTGGCGATCTGTCCTCTCTGATTACCCCGTCAGGGATACAGCGTGTAGATAGTTTAGTTTAGTTTACAGACCGTTGTACAGACGATAGAACACGCCTAAAGAGGCTCTAAAATGAAAGTTTGACTCTAGAATAGTTATACGTTGAGGTAAGAACTTTGTACAAAATTGATCATAATACTACAACGTAACTTAATAAACCCCACATAAAACCAAACTAATTAACTCGTACATCTACATTTGCTACACAATTAACATCGTTAGATGCGAGATCTATGCTTTTGCTCTAGAGACACAAATTTCTCGATCAATTTTACCAAAAAGGGGCCATATAAGCTGTGGTAGGAACTTTTGTCACTATTACTAATTAAAACTGAAACCACTTACTAAACTATGCATCAGCAACACTATTAGTAGAACAGGCAATGAAGGTGTACGGTTCTTTGCCCACATGGTGTCATTTCACAGGTTTTCCATATATTGACTGAACAAAGTTATGAGATTTAATTATTATTGCTATAATGCAATGGCAGCCACCGTGAAATCAATATGAGAAGGTACTTACTTACCTACGTAATACTTAGTGAGTGGAACGACATTTTGAATACCTTTTCGTCTTCAATGATAACACTTTTACTATTTCAGATTATTAATAACCTAGTTGACGCCCGCGTTTCTGGAGAAGCTATATTATTGTAAAGTTTCATTAAAATCCATTCAGTAGATTTTACGTGAAAGAGTAACAAACATCCATACAAACTTTCGCATTTATAATATTATTAAGATTATAATGTGGAATTGTATTATCATTGAAGATATGTAGCGAGTTCCACCAAGTGATTTCAATCAATAGTTTAAACTGTATACCTTTTCCTTGTGTTCAATTTGAGGACTTACTATAAAACAATTTTGAAAAGCAATTAGAACTATATTCAAAATTTAAAGTGGAAAAATTTTCAGTCTACCTGGTTTCGAACCAGCGTCAAAATCCAAAAGCTAAGCTTGTGGTATAGGATCTAGACAACTGATAATACATACTTTATATATTTCTAAATACATACATATTATACGTAGAATACACCCACACTCTGAAACAAATATTTACGAATCACATGAATATTTGTTACGATCCGCGAATCAAACTCGGGACTTCAGCGCGACAATCGCATACATTACCTCTTATGCCACCGAGGCATTCAAGATGACACACTAATATGTAGTAAAATCATGATAATTTATGTGACATCTCTCCTTTTTGTCAAGTTTGTTGGTCTGGAATATATACAGCCAAAAACTACCTAATTTCTCACAATTTTGCAATCATTTTGTCCATTTAAAGGTTGCCTGAAAGAAATTGCTCTTAGCGATAATAATCCTTTGTAATTTTTCATGCACTACGATTTATTATGTTATTTATGTTGGTGTACAATAAAGTTTTACTTACTTACTTACAGGGGCCCAAGTCTACTATTTCAGTCGCGTCAGAAAAGAATCGTAATCGTCGCTCAATAGAAAGCCACCGGTACAATTTAGACATTTTTTCTTCTACTAACCATACTTCTACATACCGCGCCAGTGGCCGCTAGTCAGTTGCATTTTTGATAGTCTACTATCATTTTGACAGCTAAAACAGTGATACCGGTTCTATTCTACGGCTTGTCAATAGTTGACTCGGCCCCCAGGTATTACAAACCAATGCTCTAGTTGGCCCTAAAATTTCGTTATAAGAACATATATTTCTGTATTTATTGTTACGTATGGACACATAACCACATCATAATGTAACATGCTTCCTGTATCCTGTATAATGAACAACATTATCACGTGTGTGTTATTATATTGTGCAACCACATAAACCCGGAACATGGTCATAATTAAAACCGTACCACACGCACTAAACGTCGATAAACGTTCACAGACACGGATTATTGCGTTTAGTTAGCGTAATACGGCGTTTCCATTGACAATTCAACATATATTTGGATATAATTTATTTTAATGCTGAGGTCTCGGGTTTGAATCCCGGGCTGGAACAAATATTTGTGTGATCCACAAATGCGTGTTTCTTCTATTTATGTATGTATTTATTTATTTTTTTAATTGTCTAAATCTTATATGCGCTGTGGCCCAGCAGACTCAGTGTTCTGTAAACGATCACTGCGTTTAGCAACTTTCACTATGGCTGGTACTCGGATGGGCGACCACTTTGTGGCATTTACATTTGCGAGTGTTACCGTGCTTCGGAAGGCACGTTAAGCCGTTGGTTCCGGATGCCAGTAACATATCAGTCGTTAAGTCCAGTTGAAGGCCTTGGCCTTTTTTAACACGGCAATGGGCTCACCACCTGTTACGTGGGACAAAAGTGTATACGGTGATATGTGGGCGTATAGTATGCCTCTTCCTACCCCTTCAGCGATAAAGGCGTGACAATATGTAGATCTTATAGCAGATCCTAATATAAACTTTTTGAACTAACTCGCGGTGTGGAAAAAAGTGTCTTACAATATGAACTATTTATTTAAGTAATAGGAAATAAGAGTGACGCCACGTTAATCATCATGGCCTATTTTATACTAAGACCTTTTGGCCTTATTTTATAAGGCCGCTTATTTCATAAAGCGAACGGTAAACTTAAATTTGACACAGTCCAAGTATATACGGAGAAGAAGTGTGTAAAGCGGTTCTGTTCTATAATATAAAATTAATTAGTAGAAACTTAAAAATTCTATGAATTAAGGGCACTGTGCGATCACTAGTAGGTATAGATTTTGGTATAGATAAGATTTACTCGTTTAAACTTCTTAGTATGCTTTTTTATTTTTGGTGGAAATCCTCATGGACGTTATGCCGACTAAAACCACACGGCGCCCTTCCATCTGCCTATAGGCGGGACAACTGGGTGAGCCCTCGGAAGAATAGCGCCAGGGCTCCCAACAGACTTAGTCCGCTTCTGCGGCCTCGTTCAGGGGGTGTTCGGGGGTTATACTGTATATTTGGGGGGATTCGAGTGGTATTTCGATATATCGCTATGTAGTATACTTAACTAATCAAAGAACTTACTCTGTTACCTATTACATATATACATAAAGCCCTTTATCCAGGCCAAGAGCCTATGCAAATAATGTAACTTATCTTTGTCGGTGGCAACATTCACTTCACTTCCGATGTCCATCTCCGTAGCCATTAAATACTTCTTAATACGTTAAATACGTTTGTCTATTCAATAAATAAAGTCAAGTATAAATCAAGACGTCTCTTTTATAACATTACCGAGGAGATAATATGATGATTTAGAATTTTAGATCAAATTGAGAAATCGATCGTGCGTTATCTATTTGGAGAGGTCAGTCGTGTCTTCAAAAGTTCAAACAATGTTGCAATAGTGTTGTCAGTATTTTTAAATTGTTCTAAAATTCTGTTCGGTTGCACACCGTATTATTGTTTCATTTTTAATAGGAACACTTTATTGATTTTGTTCACATTCGCTTCGCATTCTGGTGACCCCTCTAACACATCATTAATAAAATTGTAGACTCAATAATGGTGGGATACAAAAATAAAGTCCCGTATAGCGAAACTAGTCAGCTTAAAAAGTAAATAATGAGGAATAGTATAAGTGGGTTTTTTTTCAAGATGTGTAGCAAGTTTTGCGTAGTGCCACCAATAAACAGTCATACCAAAGTTCATATCAAAATTCAATCAGAAAATGGTATGCAAAAATATCCACTACTAACATTAAGGCCTTTTTTGTTACTGTACAAGGTTAATTGTGGCTTTTATCATGATAGATAACACGAGGATGACTAGCCTTCAAATTGTGATATAAGTAGGTATACTAAGAGTTTGTTTTAATTTAGTTCAATACAAAACAGGAAAAGATATTCTCAACTCTACATTTTGTTTACAGCATAACATTTACATATATTCACTGATATTGTTGCCAAATTTTAATCAAAAATTGTAATATAATTGGTTCAAAGATTAAGCAATCAATAAAAAGATTTCGTTTCAAATAAGTTTGAATTGAAATTGAATTATTTATGTTCATAATTAACTTCGTTCGTTACACAAAACAACAACATATGTTTTTGAATAAGTTACTATCCGCAACCGATGATTTTGAGACTGTATAAATATAGTTGGGAAAACTCACACAACGCTATCTGATTCCAAACTAAGCAGAGCTTGTACTATGATAACCTGATAATTGATAAACATAACATATGAATAACACCCAGACACAGAATAAACCATCGTGCTCATCACACAAAGTTCTATCCAAGGTAGGAATCGAGCGAACCCGCGACCTCTTGCGTAGCAGTCGGATACACTCCGTAATAATACGTATGGATGTATTTAGAATCTAAAAAGAAACAAAATTGCGGGTTGCGGATTCTAAAAGTAGATAGTTTCCGTTGGCCCTAATACAATTTATTATACTTACTTACTATCTGTCAAAATCTAAACGATATCCATCAGAGAACGCTGTCACTCGTAAGTGAAAGGTTGCAATGCGATGACCCGCAACAGATATACGCTTACGTCCCGACTCCCAGTAGCCAACCTTTGTTCCATTGTGATAGCAACAATTTTGCCACTTAGTACAACTCTCACCGCAGAGAAAAGTTGCTAACACCTCACAAATTACTAACAAGTTTCGTAAAGACAGCATTGTCCGTTTGATCTAGATTTCTGTGTTGCCTCGTTGTTTCATTTACTCCACCATAGTGTAGTGTATAGGTTATCTCAAGCGACCTATTGTGAAGTATGAAACGATTTACTTTGTTGGTAATGTGACGTAAATATATTTTTTAAATGGTTCTATTGCGTCGATAAAGATTAATCAATCTGTAGTTTTGTTATTTAGCTTTAATAAAAGTATTGCCATTCAACGTCTTTGCAGTAGTTTCATTTAGCGTACTTATTTCTAAAGTTTTTGTTGCAGTTTACTGAAATAACTAGCTTACTATAAAACCAACATGTGTGACTTTTTTAAATATATTATACTAGCTGATTAGCTGACCGCCTATTAAATATTTCCCGTACCAGTTTCCCGCAGAGAAGAAATAAGGCGAAGAAGCTACTGCTGACTTTTAAAAACAAAAAATATTGTACGTTGTTATCAGCACTAAGTTAACGTTAAATATTGATTTTCGGGATATTTACCATGTAGGTACTTTCACGCGCGAGCATCCGATATTTCGGCACTGTTGCAAGCGCATGTTGGCATGGAAGTGTACATGGTAAATATCCCGAAAATCTATATTTTACGTAAGTATTCACTTACGTAAAATATAGATTCTTATAAGTTAACGTTTTCGAATAAAATTACTCAAAACTTTAACAATGATATTTTGTCACAACGATATTTTAAAGAAAAAAAATGTCCAAGTATTCTTTATGTAACACTATACATATATGTGATTTTTTTACGATAATCCGTTCAGTAGCTTTTAACTTTATCGCGAACAGACAGATGTGGCAGGCCGCTTAGTATATACTCAGTTAAAGTAAAGACTTCCATGTTTAACGGCCCGTTCAGGTATTCAGCTGCGGTATGGGGAATGTAGTATTCGGCCGATTAGAGTCGGATTTAGAGATTTCCCTTGGGCGATTGCCATCCGACGCTGCCTCATCTAGTACGTCAACTATTATGTCAATGGTTTACATTAGCTGGAATACTGTTGACTTTAATGTACTGTGTAACGATGAGTGCTGTTCACATGTTCAGTAGTGTCCCGTATTCGGACAGAGGACACGTGTCGAAATAGACTTAAAATTAGCTCATTTTAAAAACATTTACTTATTAGTATATAGTTATAGATATTTCTGTTAGAATCGGAAGTATCTTATTTGTAAGAAGAGGCTCAAGTCCAATACGTATCCTATTTTAAGAATAAAGAATTCTCTAAAACTCCAGTCCAGATTACAATTCATCTAATTATTGTTGTATAGGCCTCTTGCAATTTCATTATAACATGGCATGTCATTTTGTGAACCTGTAACTTCAATCGTAGCAAGCTGTCGAAAAGTAAGTTGTGATAAATTAAATAAAGATCGAATTTAGCGTGATATCCTGGAACGCTACATCGTCGTCGTTCGCCCACCTCCTTAATTTTCCGGCAGCCGATAGGGATCCGACGCGCGCCGTCTAGACTCGACCAAAACGCTAGACTTGTTTGACGACTACTCTAGCATACACCAAAGTGTACCATCGCATCCAGATTGGTTTGACAACAAATCTGATATAAGAATTGGAGGGAAATACGACAAGGTGTGATTCTCAATTGAAGCAACCACATCACGGTGGTTAGACCACACAGAACGTATTCATCTTGAAAGCGTATTTTGTATATAGTAGGTAAATTTGCGATCAGCTGCATATGATATGTGAAATATCACTGTACAACTGCCACTGTAAATATATGGTACAAATGCCTCTGCTTGGCTTATTTCTCTTCATCTTACGGGTATTCTCAGTTGCTTGCAAACCTTACCTGGATTTGGAGCTATACTTTGACCTTTGATTTTCGGTATTATTGGGAGCGACTACTGTCTGACCCTACCAACTCCGTCTTTACATCGTCCGTTAGTCGAGTCGAGTCACTTGGGATCTGAATATCACGCTGGGCCCCTAACACCCAAGCTCGGCTTGACTTTCGATTGTAAAGAAAGTGGCTTTGTAACAAAAACACGTCTACGAAATTGTGACACATAAAAGAATTAAGTCTCTGGAACTCGCCTGCAAAGAGTAGTGACGAACCATTTATGCGCATATAAACCGTTTCGATTGAAGACATTTTCGACAAAGAGTTGTACGTGTTCTCGTAGTCACGGCACATAGGAAATTATAAACACCTTCATAATATTGTATTAGAATTTATTTGGCATACATACTTCTTCGTTTCGCTCTTAAACTTCGGAGGAATTCGTATAACGTGTAAATTCGTGTGACACCCGCCATGGTCAGCTGCCAGATCACCGGCCGGTCCGTCGTATGTTTTACAGTTTATGATACCGTTTCGCGCAATTCACTTCAGTACTTTTGGAATTTGCGCACATGGGAACAGATGTACAAAAATTTGTATATTTGACATTAGCATTTATTCCTAAACATACCTCCTTCGATTTTGTTCAAATGAAGAGCACAGAATTGGTCCCGGTATAGTTATACTATACTAGGTGACCCACCATGGCTTAGTACGTGACATACTTCGAACTCCAGTCGCACCTATTTAATCCCGTCGCTTATAAAGTCTACAATAATGCATAAAAAGTTCCCTGATTTTTCGACATTAATGTTTACTGCTCCGCTCTCCAGGATAGTAGCGTGATGATATACAACCGATAGCCTTCCTCGATAAATGGGCTATCCAACACACAATGTTTTTTTTTTAATTTACCCAGTAGTTCCTAAAATTAGCGCGTTCAACCAAACAAACTCTTCAGCTTCATAGTATAGATAGTTGTGTATTAACAAGATGAAGTCATTTAGTACACAACTTTATGAACATTCTACTTAAAATGATGAAGTAATCGACGACAAGCGAGGCATATGACATCATTACATTTTGTCGTAGCAAAGCTAAGTAAATTCATTAGAGCCTCCTCGCTTGGCCGAGATTGACCTTAACTGAAATTCACTTTTGAATGTTCAGTGACGAAGTTCGTGATCATATTCTAAATTAAATAAATGGAGCTTGAATGATTCTCCACGTTTTTCATTAATAAATATTTTTATGAAAAAGTTAAGTCTAGACTACTCAATTGATTTTTAAAAACTCAATTTAGTCAGAGCTTAATTTAAATCCAGATATATATATTGATTTTTAATGATCTAGGTTTTTAAGGTTTTTAATATCAATCTCTCTGACGTAAATTAAATAGGTACATAGACGTAGTAGGTAGAGAATTCAAATAGTAGCGACAAGTTAGCAAATCAATTAGATTACAGTATAATCGTCTTGATTAATTCAAGACGATTAATTGGTTGGACGAGAAGGTATGACTTCATTTATTGACTGCCTCGGTGGCGCAGTGGTAGTGTATGTAAGAGCCGCTTCACGGGTCGGAAAAAAAATTTGTGTGATCCACAAATGTTTGTTTCGGAGTTTGGATGTTTCTTATGTATAATATGTATGTATTTAGAAATATATAAGTATCTTTATCAGTTGTCTAGAACCCATAACACAAGCTTATATTAGCTTACTTTGGACAAGACGGCGCTGTGTAAAAAAAAACAATATGTCCCACTTATGTACTTAAATGACAAGACTGCTTGCGATACCTTCACGAGGACTGAAGTGTATATTGCCGAGTAAACTAACAGCTATCACTGAAGAAAAAATATCCGTGAAGTATAAGTTAATAGAATTACTCTGCTTTGTAAGTTTTTTTATTAATGCTATGAAATTAGCTACTTTGAAGCGCTCGTGGTCCCTCGGACTCAGTATTCTGTAAACGATCACTGCGTTAAGCAACTGTCGCTATGGCTGGTCACGGATGGGTGACGACTTTGTGTCATTTACATTAACATGAGTTTCTGTGCTTCGGAAGGCACGTTAAGCCGTTGGTTCCGGTTGCCAGTAACATGGCAGTCGTTAAGTCAAGTTGAAAGCCTTATGGTTTGAAAATTTTCAACAGCAGGTAGCCAAACCTGCATCTGACTATTTCAACACGGTCAATGGCATTATAAAGCTAAAGAGTTTGTTTGGTTGAGCGATCTAATCTCAAGAACCACTAATTCGAATTGAATAGTTATTTTTGTGTTAGATAGCATTTATCGAGGAAAACAAAGGGTTATATATCATCTCGCTACTACCCAGGAGAGCGGAGCAATAATCATAAATGTCAACAAATTGTGCAAATATACAAACATTACTGTATAATTAATAAACGATGGGAATATACAATGAGAAATATATCACAAGCGAAACCGCGAGAGCTATATAATGTAAGTGTTATATAATTTGACAGCAACAATAATATATGGTACGGTACTTATGGCATGTATCATAGCAAGTTTACACAAAAACATAACGAATTATTGCGAGTCAAAGTCACTCACTCTGGATTCGGTACAAATTTTATAGGTTACCTACTTATTAAATTTATACGATAAATACTTCCCATTTGATTAAGTATCTAGTTTACAATATACAGTTTTTAGATAGTTCCATACACTTGTAGTTTAAGATGTACACCGTCGGGGTACACCAGGGTTCGGTCCTTAGTCAGCTTCTGTTCAGTGTAATATTAGACGAATTGTCGGACAGCATCAGGAACTCGCATGAGCAGCCTCCATGGTTGCTCATGTATGCTGACGATATTGCGCTGGCAGACGCGGACAGGGGCAGATTGGTGCGACGTGTGAAGGCTACGCTTGAGAACGGCGGTCTGAAACTAAATGTGGCGAAGACCAAGTACTTGGCACTAAACTCGACAGATCCCACATCCGTCCGCATAGGCGGTGATTTGGTCGAACGCACGGACCAGGTTAAATACCTGGGATCTGTATTTCACACGTCCAGTGACATCGATTGCGATGTCAAGTCACGCATTGCTGCCGCGTGGGCCAAATGGCGGGAGATCACCGGTGTCATTTGTGACCCTAAAATGCCGATTCGGTGGAAGGGACAGGTCTACAAAACCATCATTAGACCTGTCCTTTTACATGGCAGTGAGACGTGGCCAATATTGGAGCGACACAAGCAGGAGCTGCGTGTCACGGAAATGAAGATGCTGTGGTGGATGTGTGGAGCCACGCGGATGGACCGCGTGAGGAACTCTCGCATCCGCGGCAGCCTTCACGTCCGTGACATTGCAGACAAGTTGCAAGAGTGTCGCCTTCGTTGGTATGGTCACGTCTTGCGGCAACCGCCGGGCTACGTAGGAAACAAATGTCTGGCCATGTCAGCCCCGCCGGGTCCCGGTAAGAGGGGAAGACCCAAGAAGTGCTGGCTTGACGTCGTAAGGGATGACATGCGTGCCAATGGTCTCACTACAGGGGATACCGACGACCGTGCGAAGTGAAGGAGAAAATGTAGGAAAGCGGACCCCGGGCGTCGCGAGACGCAACTGGAACAGACGCTCGGATGATGATGATGATGATGATAATGACTTGTAGTATTACTCATCAAATTTAATTGATCTAAGTCAACATAAAATAAATTTTGATTTGCTTGAGTATCCAAATACACGTTTTTTTGCTGCATTGACCATGGATTTTTTTTCTACGTTTTCTTGAGAGTTAGATTTTTTTACAGCTTCAAGATACTGAATACTGTAGTAGGTATATGGTTCGTATATGGTTATGGAGTGACATATAGATAGACGTGAAAATGATCCCATGAAAATTCCTTGATTTTCTTTTCAGGTCTTCGGCACCCTAAAAACTAGGCATTGATTTGATAGTCAACTACTGAATTACCTATATCATAGGCCTAACCATGAACCTCGACGACATGTGACTCACTCTTTGATGACTACACGAATCTATTCTTTTCGTTCATTTTGGACTTGACATTTGCATTCCATATCCAAAATAAAGAACAAAGACCGCGAATGCTGACGCCTTACAATAGATCATGCGATGAAGTAACGTCATTATGCGATGATATATTGTTAAAAACAAAACAAGCAACTCCATTATCTAGAATAAAACATTTCCTTTTACTTGATACATACAAGCATCAATTTGTGTAATCTCAGGCCACTTACCACAGAAACAATGAGCCATTACACACGCCCTCGCTCACTACATCAAGCAAACTTCTAGCATCGGTTAAAACTGCATTCATTGATGTGTGTAGGATGTTATTACCTTAATGTATATATTATGTGAAAGTTTTTTTTTAAATTAAAGACGTCAGAACGACAGGAATTTTGTAGATCACCTGTTGTGTAAGGCTCAGAATAAAACATATATATTTATTTACGAATTCAAATGGTTCGACTTTGATTTGTATATAATACTACTAAAAATATATTGATTTCACAAAGGTGTTATTCTATTTAGGGTTCTGTAGTAAACAAAAGCTACATGTCTATCCGTTTGTCTGTCTAGCCTAAAGCAGAGACCCTATTAAAAAAGTGTAATTTGACAAGAGTATCATATTAGTCACGTCTACAAAGTGATGGAAACTTTCTTTTTTAAATATATCAATTTAGTAGTAATAGTCTATTTTTTCTTATTTACCTTATGGGTCTTTTTAGATAGATATCATATCGCACTAAAATTGTAAATACCGTTAAATTATAATCTTTTTCGCGAGATTTTAAACTGTCGAAAGATTGTGAACGGTGACATACTACTTACAATTTTAAGTTTTTTTTTCGGTAGATCGAAATCTATCGGAGAGAAACTGTTAAAAAAAGATTAAAGAAATTACAATCTGTCGCGCGATCGTAGTCGTAAAGTAACCCATTCCTTATCCATAGTTGGGGAAGAAAGACACACGCGAGATAGATTCATAATTACAATTTTACGTTTTTATAATTAAATTTTTATTTCTAATCATATTTACAATTTTAAGGGAACATAAAATTATAGATAATAATATTCGACAAATTAAAAAAGTGTACCCAGGGACTTATCAAAATGAATAGTTTCTCTATTAACGGATTGTTTTACTAAAATATGTTCAAATTAACACTATAATAATTGAGTCAATAATATTTTCTTAAAACAATATCGACTCAAAACAACTTATCGGTAAAATTGTATCATTGCGATATTCCCAGACGGCTCTCAGGTGCCTGGAATACCACAACACGTCTGGATTTTACTGAGCCACTATGAGCCGCTTTACGACCAACAAGAAGCTTGTGGATTTCAATTCTCTCTGTCAAGTGGAGACGTCGGGAATGTCTTTAGAGACGAGAGCACTTATGGCGACCGATATCCTCAACCGCGCTCAAGTCAACTCGGCCTAACTGTAGCTTTTACCGACACGCCGCTTAAGTGCTTGTACTTTGTTTAAAAAGTGTTGTATTAAAGATTATCTGTGAACGGTTTTTGAAATAAATACAACTGAAAGTTAAGTATTTTAGTACACTTACTTACAAAATATTTACAATAATACTATAATAATATATAATAAGTTATTGTGCCTCGGTGGCGCAATGGTAGTGTATGTGATAGCCGCGCTGAGGTCTGAGGTTCGATTCCGGGGTCCAATATTTTGTGTGATCCACAAATTGTTAGATTCGAAGTTTCGATGTTTTCTGTGTAAAATACGAGTATATATGTAGTTATAAATAATAATTTATGTTCATCAGTTGTCTGTATCCCATAGCACAAGGGTAGTTATATTAATTTAAGTCACACAATTAATCATTTCATTTAATATTTATTATCCTATAATTTTTACATTAAATTAAAATTTATGGTGCTATAAGTATCTGAACTTGTATCATGACACTGGGTTTGGGCATATCATGGTATTGGTCTCGACTTCACAGGTCAATATTTGGTGTCATTATGGTCATGTAAAATATATCTCTACGATAATGTATAATTTACCAGCAATTAGTTTTGAAACAATATTTATCCAGGTCCCAAGTCATGGCAACATGGGCAGGTGACTACGGTGAGTCGAGACAGACGGTGAGTCAGACTGTAGAAAGTCAACAAAAGATCCATTAAATGGATCTTCACAATGGATATTAGTGGGTAGAAGGCAGCGAAATCTAAAGAATTGATAATTCATAAGATGGGCTACTACTAACTAAATATTGCTTTCTGATGATAGAAGTTGAAGGGCAGTAAACCAATCGTATAAAACAAAATACCCATTAATACAACATCGTCTATTGCAAAATCCAACCAGCTGTAACAATTGCTATCAATGCCTTAGCCTATTTCCAAACCCTCACCTTTACGCTGTCACGAACATTGATCGAATTGTGAAAGGTGACCTCTCTGTATTTACAAGTTTTATCGTTTGGAAACAAATAAAATTAGCATAGAAGAGTAACATCGATTATTTATATTATAGCTTTCGGAAACGTTTATGGAAAAATAAACAATGAACACACGGCCGAAACAAACGAGCACTTTCAAATCGCTGAACTGATTTTGGAGAACTATAGTACCGGTAACGACCAACGGTGCTGAGAGGTGGACACATACAGTGGGGCTATTCCATGCCCTCAAAGTTGTACAACGAGCGGGAGTGTGTGTTTGAGGGATGGAACTTCGAAACGATGTTATTCGTCAGACAACCACGTAGTCAACATAGTTCGCAGAGCAATGGGCTGGTCATATCTGTAGAAGAACCCAACACGATATATCAAAGAGTTTTGCTGTGGAGAGCACGATTTGGCAAACGTACGGTAGGTTGAATCCCGCGAGATGTACCGATTATCTGATAGAAAAGATCGCAGGGAGGGACTGAATGCGCAAGGCGCACGACCGTGTGTTGTAGCGTGAATTGGGAAAGGCCTACGTCCAGTAGTTGTCTGCCAGAGGCTGATATGATTGAATTATAATAGCTTCACAGATAGATGTGACACGAAAGCTGGATTTGGACTATTGGTTGATAAAATAATACATAAAAGGTATATTTGGGAGGCATCTGTATAAATGAAGACGAAGTATAAATTTATAAAACTTTCAGTGTGTTCAATAGAGAATTAAACACTTTGTAGCATTACATAAATTATAGGGAGCTATGAAATGTATAAATCAATGTAATCGTCATCAAGACCTGTAATCTCGGTTGCAATTGAAACAATCGGTTCGAAGCCCGGGATCTACTTATAGACGCGGAAACTCTTCTAAGACTCATAAATATATTAATAAAATGTATATACATTATGTGGTAAAAAGGAAGAAGTCATTGTAATGCTATATACTATATAACACCAATACGATTTATGATTTGATACTTGAGGTATCGATCGAGTGAATTTAAGAGGACAGTCGAAAAGTCAATCATCACTATGACATTATGTATAGTCAGCCAACATGGATTAATAAAAAAAAATACAAGATATCTTTGAGTATGAAAATTAGCAATTATTTCAAATTGTTTAAGAACAATAATACACACTTTGAAATGTGGACGTATAATATGCCTCTGCCATCACTTATAAAAATTAAGAACGATGTTTACTTGTTTATAATAGTAATATCATGATAAATACTAATCTTATATTAGATAAAAGAATTGTAAATAAGGCTGGGAACTATTTATTTATAAGTAGCTATAAAATATTTATTTATAAGTAGTTTACAATACTTTCATTGTTGACCATACTATAGAAAAATAATTTGCACTCTAAAGAACTTCAATTAATATTCTCTATAAATATTCTATATAAATCGTGTTTGAGTTATTCATTAATATTTCAAACACGATTATTTACCAAACTCTTAATTGTTTTAATAAATTAAATCCAACGCTCGTTCCTTATTAATCTTTCGACCAACAATGATACGGTTAAGACGTTGCTTTGTTCTTCTAAATGTTAATTTTGATAATCATAATACCTGTGTGGCCATTATTTTATTATTACACAGGCTTACTCTGTAACCATTATAGGCGGTTACCACGTTGATATAATAGGAGAAAACAGTCCTATGTTGACCACGGATTACTGCGTACGAAGTATCAACATGTACCATACCTAAAATAGAAGACAATAACAAACAGCTTCTACGATATTCCAAAATGGGATCTTATTGTCCTAATGGACCTAGATTTATAGAATAAAGGTCAAGACATCTACCACTTGTTCAATGCGCCGAGAGACCCCTCTCTTGACCTTGTAAGCGACCTAGGCGTACGACGACTGAGCAAACTAGTCAAACAATTGGTATAAACTATGATATATATTATCTGTGGTATAAACACAAAAGTGAATGTACAGGATTTTGGCGGGAAAAGTGACAAGTGCGGACGCTTGCTGTATATTATTTTCTAAAACTAGTGCCTTTATCTTGTTTTATGTGGTGGTTTCTTGAACATAAAAGCTGTGTTAACGTGCTATAGTGAAAGACAATTATATATATGCAGTGAAATGCTATTTTCTCTCTTGCTGTGAAAAGTCCACTGAAAACATCAGTATAAGAATCACCATTATACTGAGGGCAAGGACGGACCTCGGACTGAGCACACGACATCGACAAAAACTGGACAGGACTACTTAGAAGATAAGATTGAAGCAATATGATATAAAAAATAAGATTTGGTTAAAAGGTCTTTGTAACCAGGCCATAAAATAATTATAAAAAAAGTGAATGTACAAAACCCAGAGGTTTAGTCGTAGTTTTTATTCTTAATTGTTTTTAAATAGGGATGACAGATTTGAAAAAAAAAAGTATTCCAGTTTTAAAATATAAATTACTAGAGGTAATAATAGTCCCTCGGAGTTTTCGCTGATGTTGGGCTGAAGATGGGACACAGTTTATGGTAATGGAAATGACATACATTACGCGCGTTTTCATGCTTCGAAAGGCGTGTTAAGCCGTTATTCTCGGCCACCTGTAACATTATTATGGTAGCCGATAAGCCAAGTTGCAGGCCTTTGTGGCGGTTTGAAAACATTTAAATAGTAAGTAGTCCCAACCTGTTTAGTTTCGGAAAGATTCGGTGTACCTTCTGAATTAAAATCAATTCCAACTTCTATTATGTACTTAGTAATAATTTTTACATAAAAGCATAAGAAAGTCTGTTCAACAGTTTTTGTAGACGTATCTCAATCTGTTGACAAGCTATGGCATGAAGGTCTTATACATAAACTTCAAAATATGCTTCCGAAACAGTTTGCGGATATCCTAAAGTCTTACTTGACCCAAAGAATGTTCAGAATAAGACAAGACGATGCGTACTCAGACTTAATGGAAATAAAAGCTGGAGTACCCCAGGGTAGTGTATTAGGTCCGGTCCTGTACCTATTATACACCTGCAATATCCCGAGTTTAGAAAACCACACCATAGCAACATTTGCAGATGACACAGCCATTATGGCCACAGGGGTCACTCATGCGGATGCAGTGGCAAAGGTTCAAACAGCTGTCAATATCATATATGACTGGACAAAAAATGGAAAATAAAACTGAACGAAGCCAAATCAGTTCACATTGACTTTACAAATAAAAGTGCCAATTATCATGCACTGTATATAAATGGCATAACCATTCCATACGAGAACTCAGCAAAATATCTAGGGATGACACTAGATGCAAAACTTAGATGGAATGTCCATGTAAAAAAGAAACGCAGTGAGCTTTATTTTCGCTACAAAAATTTGCAATGGCTGTTAGGCAAACATTCCTCACTGTCAGTGCACAACAAATTATTATTGTACAAACAAGTCCTAATGCCAGTGTGGACTTATGGTATACAACTTTGGGGCTGTACCATATCAAGTAACATCCAAGTGATAGAAAAAATTCTAAATAAAGTACTATGGGGCATCGTTAAAGCTCCTTGGTATATTAGAAATGACGACCTCCACAGAGACCTTTAAGTGGACCTCGTAGCTAATGTAGTACAAAAGTACGCAGAAGCTCATCAAAAACGACTTCATCATCATGTAATTGTCGAGGCTAATCAACTCCTTGACCATACAGATTTAGTGAGAAGACTAAAAAGGACAAAACCCTTTGAATTAGTAAAGTGAAGTGTCAGTGAAGTATAAATTTTTGAAGAACACGAACAAAGTGACTTCGCCTTAATAGAGACATTAAGAAACGTGTTATTGGACACATTCTTGTAATTTTACTCTGTAATATAGACCTAAACTGCTAATATAGAGTCTATATTAGCAGTTTAGGTTAAAGTGTAACTACTTATTAGTCTATTGGCTAGATCGTAATTTATATGATGCGCTAATACAGCACATAATTAAACAAAAAAAAAGTAATAATTTTTAATTTAATCACATGGAAAACCCGCGAGACTTAAATGGTTTCTGAAGGATGACAGTGACGTAATGTCAGCTGTCATCTGTAAGTCATATTAGGGATGGATACTTGGATACGGCTTTTTTTTGTAAAATATATTAAATAATTTGGCATAATTGTGAGTTAGGGGTAGGAGCCATTTTTGTTTCTTAGAGAAATAACATTATTAGTTTGTCAAATATGTATAATTACAATATTATTGTAAAAGCCTACGTATGGGGGCTTAAAAAAATTATTTTGTGTTACTTCCTTCAGCAAATCGTAAATGGGACTAAAATAGAACTGATGAAAAGTGTTATCATATTTGTATACCTGTGCCGACTTCTGGGAAAAAGCGTCACTTTAATTATCAGGCCTTGAAAAGACGAATTGTCTAGTATACGACTATCATGTTGAGTTTGACAGGTATGCTGTAACATAGTGTCTTCATTCCTTATTATGTTATTAGTAGCTAGAATTAACCTAAAAGAAGTTACTTTGACAGGCTACCATATTGTTTCACCTGATAACGAGGAATTCAGACTATGAAAGTGACAGCATATTGAATAAAATGAAATATACAAAGAGGAGTTGAAGAACGATCGGCAGTTCGTCATGACGATAAAAGAAAATATATTCAGCTGAGTCATTTGCATAATTTTTATTTCAATTGCGTATTTCGAGCGACTCTCATTCATGTTAAGGAAGTTGCATTTTATTATATTTAGGGAGATGTACCAAGTTCTCTTAAGGTTTGTTAAATTTTTCCAACTTACCTACTTCGTTGTTACTCCAAAAATGCTTGGATGTTTTTCTTTGGAATTAAATGTTCAATCATTAAGTAGTTTTAGCCTTGGTAAGTGATACTTTGGGCTACTGTTTATATTTGGAAAAATGTGAAGTAACCGAATTTAGCACATTAACGATGCTCCTGCTAATTAAAAGATGAAGTATCGACGCAGGCGCACTAGCAGGGCTCGGATGTCAGACAGCAGTCGCTTCCAACAGTACTGAATATTAATAGCCAATCGAGCTCCTAGCAGTCAAATAGCGATTAAATTTTAAAAATGGTTGAATTATTTTTTCTCACACATTACGTACCTTACGTTATCACATTACCTTCGGAAATCTTAAGAAAATTGTTATAATTTTATTATGGACATAACTAGCTAACTATCTAAACTGTATCCCTGACGGGGTAGTACATTTCAACCGGCTTCACGATCCATGCATACTTCTTTCGCTTCTTGCAGATTCATCAGTCGATTCATACATTCACGTCTGGGTATCCGAGTAATTTTGCCCTTTCCGTTTTTGAGCAATCTGCTCACGTGGTCCTCATATGTAAGTCTCGGCCTACCCTGACTCCTTCTACCCTCTACTTTGGCACAATATATATTCTTCGTCAATCGTTCCCCACTCATTCGTTGGACGTGTCCAAACCGTGTCCGACGTGTCCAGCTTAATGATACTTTCATTCAAACCTGCTATATTGCGTATACGGTCAGCCAATGTTACGCCGCACAACTTTCGAAGTGATCGCATCTCCACAGCATTCAATTTACTTTCATGCATCTGCTGCCTTACCAAGGTTACGCTACCGTAAAGTAACGTTGGCATTAGCACTGCGTTATGAATCGCGAATCGTGCTTCTTTAACGATGCTTTTTCGCTTTACAAATTGGACCGTTAACTTTGTTTCCGGCAGCTACTCGCTGTTCTACATCCGAATCACATCTTCCGTCTGCGTAAAACATACTCCCTAAATACACATTTTCATGGACATAAGCAATAATAATTTATTATAGCAAGGTAAATTTGTCCTGGCATTCTTATATCCTTTTGTAAATAAAAAGGTACGCTAATAATTTAATGATGCTGAATATGATCGCAAATCCCGCCAGACGGCGAGTCGGCAGTGAGAGCGCGCGAGGGCTATGCTTTCCCAGGCTAGGTCTGCGCCCACGCCGACATCTGCGTCCGGCCAATGACGTCATTGACTCCAAGTTTATAGATAAACATAATTATTCAGGATTTCCTTGAACGAAGCTGTAAAATATGAGCAATGAACGCCTACTTGCATAATTCATTCTGTGTTTCAGACGACCTTTTATTACTAATATAATCGTTAAACTGAACACTTGTTTTAAACAATCTGTTTCATTTTAGCGTGATGCAACTAGGATAGCAACTGATTGTACTCAGTTGACGGAATAGTTTTGACTAAAGGACATTCGACAAGATAGGTACGTCGTGTTGATAAAGCCTCACGATTTATTATTTACATGGAATAAATATTTTCACGAGTGGCCCTTCGCATCTTTCTATTTTCTCGACCGAGCTTCAGATTTAGTGTCTGCACCCACAACCATCTTAATAGTGATATTGACGATGGCTTTTCTCTCCACTGCCAGATTCCTATTTAAGCGAAAGTGACAAATTGACATAATAAGGTCACTTCACAAGTATTTTCAATAAAAATGGCTTTGTTACTGTTAAATTAATATTGATAGGATCGAGAAATCATTTGCAATCAGAACTCCAAGCAATATTGCTTTCATTGTGTCTCCCTCAAAATATATATAGACGATTCATCTGATCATTACTCACTTTCAAGTAAACTCTATTGTTCGTTTAATTCGACACTTATCCTTTGTCTTAATCGAATTTTAAGACTCTGAAAGGATAGCGTTTGTACCGCGTTTAATTAACGGAAACGTTTATCTTTTTGCTTTGTTGTGTAGATGGTCATGAAAACTACGAACTACAATATTACAAACTAAATACTACAAGTTGCATTAGATAAAATCAGATATAATTAAATCGTTAAGCCGTTGGTCCCGGTTGTCAGTAAAATGGTAGTCATTTAGCCTAGTTGAAGGCCTTATGCCTTAGGGCGGCTTGAAAAATTTTAACAGCCAATCTAGCCACAGTAGTCAGGTAGCCACAATCTGCATTTGTCTATTTCAACACGGCACTAGGCTCACCACCTATTACGTGGGTCTGGAATACACAAAGTGGTAATATAATATGCCTCTGCCACCCCTTCGTGGATAAGGCGTTGTAGATAAATAATTCTCATTCAAACACATTGAAGGTACTCCAATTCTACTTCTATTATGTAGGTACATTTACTACACTCTCTGCATTTCCCACAAACTCCTTCATGCTCGTAAGTGCTAAGTTTAAGCTCTTACATAGATAGTTTTAATAGTTTCCATCGAATATTTCATAGCAGAAGGCTCTGGACCTATAGGAATCCTATCAATTCATTAATTTTTAATTGTATCCAAAACCACTACTGTAAAGTCAGTAGTGGTTTTGGATACCAGGATTTAACCCTATTCCTTTCTTCACTATACCAAGTGTCTAAATTTTATCAAATTTAATCAAAATACTGTGGTATTGTTGAGGGTATTCCACAAATCCACATAAAATACGTTAAGTAATGCAATACATACACAGAGTGCGCTTTGAATGATATTCGACTTTTCTTGCTTGTCATTTTGAGATATTTTCAATACAAAAACGCTTAACCAGCAGAGAGCAAATAAGTGATTTATTGCGATCGTCGTTGCTTGCTTGCTTTGCCCCATTAGGAGCGAGGCAAATAAAAACTGACACGTCCGATCGTCTCGTTTCCATTCTCAGTATCGTCACAGATACGCAATAGAGCAGTGTTATTTGCAACAATATTTGATCGTATTTACTATTTATATTGCCCATTCAAACACTTAAGAATCATCGTCCATTTTAAACTACTGCAAGCAATGTTTTATGTGAAAAGTTTTTACTTTAATGTCTATAAAAACGATCAATGGTTTAATGTTCAACTTGTAAAGTGATTTATATTTGTCGAGTTGAAAGTATTCTCACATAAATTTTATAACATAATATATATAATAGGTCTTTACCTATGAAATTGCCGTTCTGCAGTACTGCCATTTCAAATCAAAATAATTATTGTTCGGCTAAGAATTCTAATTTAACATTAATTTTATTTTAAAAACATGGAATTTTTTTTCAAATGTACTCTTTTGTATATTGATTAGTATTACATTTTCATCGCATTCCAATCTTTTTTGTCATCATGGATACGTATAAAATTCGAGTAATTATGGAATATGAGTACCATCGTGGCAGCAACGCGGCACAAGCGGCACGCAACATCAACGACGTTTACGGAGCTAACACTACAAACCAACACACCGCCTGTTATTGGTTTGCTCGCTTCTGTTCTGGAAATTTCGACCTGAAAAATGAACGTCGCGGTCGTCCAAAGACTTCGGTCGACAATGACGAATTAAAGGCGATTGTGGAAGCTGATGATATACGATCTACGGCTGAATTAGCAGCAGTTATCGACGTTAGCGTCTAAACAATATTGATACATTTGCGTCAAATTGGCAAGGTAAAAAAGCTTGACAAATAGGTGCCTCACGAACTCAATGATCGCCAGCGCGAAGTACACGTCGAGACGTCCCTTACAGTGTTTAACAGACACGCAAATAAAGGAATTTTGAAACGCATTGTTACCTGCGATGAAAAATGGATTCTGTATGATAACCGCAAGCGCTCAGCAAGTTAGTTGGATCCTGGTTCAGCACCTAAACAATGCCCTAAACGAAAACTTACCCCTAGAAAAGTGATGGTCACTGTTTGGTCGTCTAGCGCCGGTGTGGTTCATCACAGCTTCTTACCTACCGGGGTGAGCAATACTGCAGATGTGTACTGTGAAGAACTGAACACAATGATGGAGAAGCTGGCACATCTCTAACCAATATTGGTCAATCGCTCGTCTCCGCTGCTCCTACACGACAACGCGCGACCTCATACTGCACAGCAGACGGTCTCCACGTCGCAAGAACTGGGGTTGGAAGCTCTCCGTCATTCACCCTACTCACCAGACCTTGCACCTACAGACTAATACTTTTTCCAGAATTTGGATAACTTCTTGGCGGGAAAAACATTCAATACCCGAGAGCCAGTACAAAATGCCTCTTGAAAAATCTGTTGCCGCCCGTCCATCGGATTTCTTTAAGAAGGGCATCAATAAACTACCATTGATGAACACAAAGATGCATTGACTGGATGGGTGATTACTTTGATTAATACAAATAAAAAAACTCAATTTATTAATAATTTATTTATCTAGACGCGTTGGTACATGCATATATGCACACACTATAGCTGCGTATCGTAACGGGGTGTAGCGAGTCCAGAGATTTATCACATCTAAAAAATTGCGTACCGCGCTAAAAGAAGTTTTTCCTTCAAAAAATTACCGGGATCGACGTTAATGATGATGATGATGAAAAATAAATCTACACTGAAAGACTCCTAATTGATTACACAGCATTATTTAATAAAACCTGTAGATGACCGGAATCAACGTTAGATGATGATGATGATAATGGTCGCGAGTCCAGAGATTTTATCTCATCTAAAAATAAGCGTACCGCGCTAAAAGAATATTCACTTCAAAAATTGACCGGGATGGACGTTAATGATGATGATGAAAAAATTAATAATAATTTAATAATAATAAATAATAATAATTTTTAATATTTATTCAATTTTTTAATAATTTATTTATCTAGACGCGTTGGTACATACATATATGCACACACTATAGCTGCGTATCGTAACGGGGAGTAGCGAGTCCAGATTTATCTCATCTAAAAAATTGCGTACCGCACTAAAAGAAGTTTTTCCTTCAAAAATTGACCGGGATCGACGTAAAGATGATGATGATGAAAAATAAATCTACACTGAAAGAGTCCTAATTGATTACACAGCATTATTTAATAAGACCTGTAGATGACCGGAATCAACGTTAGATGATGATGATGATTATGGTCGCGAGTCCAGAGATTTTATCTCATCTAAAAATATGCGTACCGCGCTAAAAGAATATTCACTTCAAAAATTGACCGGGATGGACGTTAATGATGATGATAAAAAAACTCCATCCGTCTTACGCTTTTTCGATCAGGTCACGTGTCCTGACGCGAGTTTAAGATTTTATACCCATTACAGAAAAAATGCTCAACGCCGCTAAAGAAGTTTTCACTTCAAAAATACATGAAAAAAATCGTTCAAATTTTTTCATAAAAAACGGCAATTTCATAGGTAAAGACCTAATATATGCCACGTAAAGGTAAAATACTGTTGGCAATATCTGTCATGATATTCATGAAGCAAGGAGATACCAGAATGAAATAGTTTTTAATGTTTATAAAGACACGTTATTTATTTATACTACGATATTATTATAAAGAGGAAAGATTTGTAAGTTTGTTTGAAATGAATAGGCCCAGAAACTACTGGGCCGATTTACAAAATTCTTTACACCATTTGGAAGCTAAATTCCTCGTGAGTAGCATAGGCTCATTGGATTTGATTCCACAATTAAAACGGAGCCACTGGTGAACTATAATGTTATAATGTTTATTACGCTATGCTTTATGCTATGCTTTTTTTTTAATTTTTGTACTACTTTATAGTTTAATTTTGAGACCAGCCCTCTTATGGGCAAAGTTTTTGAAATTTTAGGCTTTAAAAGAAACTAGCGCTGTTGCTATGGAAGGTTCAGCTGGTTCGGATTTAATTCGTGTGATACAGCTGCAAGTCTAACCGAACTATCATAATTTGAGGTTTGGCCCTCACGAATTTATTCACCAATATTGGAAAAACGACGAATAATGGAAGGATCATAATCTGAACGAAAACAAGTGGCAGCCTTTCTATAAAGAAAATACCACTCGAATTTTATTTTTCTCACACTGGGTTTTCCCACCCACACTGAGTTTAATACCTACACTGGGTTGAACACCCAGTGTCTGAAAAAATTTATATTGTCTATTAATAGAAGTTTAGTATTGTAATGGCTTAGATTGTAACCGCGGCACCGTCGTCGTCGCCTGCCGCGGCATCGGTTCGTCGCCACGGGCAAAGAGGTGTGCCTCAATGATTCTTGGAACCCTACTCAGCGACAGAGAATATAACTCAGCAAAACCAGGTATCTATTACTGAAAACTTCTGCACGGTGTGAAACGGGGTACCACGGAGTGTATTTTACTAGGTGTGGAAATTAAACGAATTCACTGTGTTAGTTGACTTCATAACAAATGTACCAGAGGAACAATCCTTTTTTTATAGATTAAATCATACAGTTGCTGAATTTTGGTATATTAAGTTTAATAGTACTGTATCACTATCCATTTTCACCGCCGGTACTCCCGTGAATAGTACTCGACCACTTCCTGTCTCGTGACTCTGACAAGGCAGGATTACAATCTGCCTCTCAGTGTTACTTTGAGGAGGCTCGAAATCCCAAGTGACTCGAGTGCAACATCCTCTAAAGGATGTTGAAAATATCCCTTCCCCACTTACACCCCCTAGCACTTATGGTAAAAGCTATTTACGTGTTGTGGTAAACCACATCTACAAATCCAAAATTAATTGCACGAACTTTTGCAAAATATCGTGAAAAAAAGTCCCGCTATATTTTTTTTTAATTAGGTACTAAACTGTAAAGTCCTTATTGAATCTGGAAACAATAAGTCATTAATATAGATTGTCATGTGAAACAATATCAAAAAATGATGTGCATCGGCATTTTAAATTACTTGATTATTATATTTTGATAGAAATCACCTTTATGTTAGATAATAACTAATGTTAGTGGAAATCCTCATGGATGCTATGCCGGACTCTTACCGACTAAAACCACACGGCGCCGTTCCAGTTGTCTATGGCCAGGAGTCCCGGGTAAGACATTCAGGAGAATAGCCCCAGGGCAGATATCCAATTTTTTTGTTGGTTGTGATCCAATTGCATTATTTTGAGCCTAAATAGTTTAGTCAATATTAAAACTTATGTTCGTTTGAAAATAAACACTGTAGTGCAAAAGTTCCATAGGACAATATGGACTCTATTATTATTAAATAATAGAGTCCATATTGTCCTATGGAACTTCCATCCACCATTTCCACATCCATTCCATAGGACAATATGGACTCTATTATTATTAAATAATAGAGTCCATATTGTCCTATGGAACTTTTGCACTACAGTGTTTATTTTCAAACGAACATAAGTTTTAATATTGACTAAACTATTTAGGCTCAAAATAATGCAATTGGATCACAACCAACAAAAAAATTGGATATCTGCCCTGGGGCTATTCTCCTGAATGTCTTACCCGGGACTCCTGGCCATAGACAACTGGAACGGCGCCGTGTGGTTTTAGTCGGTAAGAGTCCGGCATAGCATCCATGAGGATTTCCACTAACATTAGTTATTATCTAACATCTTATCTAACATTAGTTAAAACATCTCATATTTATAAATAAATATATAAAAAATATTATATTTAAGATATCACAATATAATATTTTAATAGGTAAGATTTGATACAGATCAAAAGAGATGTCGAATGTAGGCTACGATGATTGATAAAACTTTCAACATCACTTGAAAACTAACTAGGGACCAAAGTTTGGTGTTGGATGACTTTTTGATATTATATAACTAAAACTAGTGCTAGAGTCGTGTTAGGTTTCAAAAAGGCACTTTCGATGTGTTTCACACAGGACAAAGCTATCGGATCTCATATTGAAAACACAAGTTGTACACAAGTGTAGACCAACTATAATAAAGTTACGAGGAGCCTGTGACATTAACTTCATGGGCAATTTTACTCGTCGAGGACCACCGATGTAAGTCTTGTAGGAAGTTGGCGCTTTGCCAGCTGGAAGCTGGTTCTAAAGCGAAGTCACAACATTTTGGACCCTATCAGCTAGCTGAACATTATCTATATGTACATAAGTATCTCTTTTATTAGATCATCTCAATAAATTTAGAATAAAATAATACAGAATAATGTACAGACATTGCGTTCGTACGAGTAAGAAATAGGAATTCTGCATTGATAAAATCAGTGATCCTGACAAGAATATCATTGAAATGTTCTATGGCACGATTGCACAAAGATATCGCATTTTATTAGAGTTTATTATTTTGTTTATTGAGAATTTCCTTGTGTATATTTATTGTACTGTTAGTGCCCTGTCATCGTGAAGCTTTTTCTGTCAGTTTGTATCTTAAGCGACGACGCTCACGTATCCCCTCAGCGCACTCCTAGCTTTTATCATAATTTTCCAAACACGCCTTTTGTCTTGTGTGTTTTATCTGCTGTCAGACCCAAAGAATATAAATAACAGGTACTTATACAAATTTATTGTCTGTCATTTTTACGAATGAATGTTATAAGTCCGTTTTAATTATTAAAACACCGCCTTAAGCCTACCTTAAGTTGAATAAGATGAAAGGTTTTAGACAGAGATAAATAAATGATGGTATAAATGTAGAACTAATAATTTTTTATTACCGCTACCCTTACAGTAACTCCCTATGAAAGCGTTTCTAGAGATTGTAGATAAGTGCAAGGCTGAGCTGGTAATCACAAGAGTTTTTTAGGGATCTGATGAAGAGGACTTCAGTCCGAGACTACCAGGACTTATAAGACCTTTTAGCCTTTTTGTTACCACCTCACTAAAAAGGCAACGGGTACAAAATTTCTTCCAAATTTAACATCTAAAATAGACACATTTTATTATTTTAAATTTATTCGGCCCTTTAGAACCACCCCAGTTCCGTGCTTCATTAAAATTAAAATATTTATTTTTAATTTTTAATAATATTTTATGTTTATTAATCACGCATTATCCCCGAAAGGGTGGCAGAGGCATATTATACGTCCACTTTTCACCGTGTGTGTTACTGTCCCACGTAATATGTGGTGAGCCCATTGCCGTGTTGAAATAGACAGACGCTGGTTGTGGCTACCTGCTGTTGAAAATTTTTAAGCCGCCCATTAGGCCTTCAACTAGGCTTAACGACTGCCATTTTATTGGCAACCGGGACCAACAGCTTAAGGTGCCTTCCGAAGCACGGAAACACTCGCAAATTTAAATGCTACAAAGTGGTCACCCATTCGTCTCCAGCCATAGCGAAAATTGCTTAAAGCAGTGATCGTTAACACAACACTTGAGTCAAGGGGCCCAAAGCGCTTATAATATTTAATTGTACTTTGTACGAAGAGCAGGCAGGCTTCGTTAAAGGCAGGGGAACGCGGGAACAAATACTGAACGTCCGCCAAATTATCGAGAAAAGCAGAGAATTCAACTGACCCTAGTCCTTTGCTTTATTGATTACACAAAAGCCTTTGACTGCGTGAAATGGGGCAAACTGTGGAACGTGCTACTCGAAATGGGAGCTCCTGAACATCTGGTTGCTTTAATCCAGAATCTATACACAGAAAATCGATCATTCATTAGAATAGGAAATGACTGCTCCTATTGTTCCACACAAAAAAAGGAGTTAGACAGGGTTGCATTCTGTCGCCCGCTCTTTTCAACATATATGGAGAGTACATTATTCAGAAGACCATGGAAAAATGGAAGAAGGGCTTTCCTGTAGGCCGAAAAAGACTATCAAATCACCGGTAAAAGGTTCAAAATTTGGGGTATATTATCTATCTAAGAAAAACTTTAATAAATACCTCTCTAAAGTCAAAAGTACTCGGATACCCAGAAGTGCATGTATAAAGGGATTAAATGCAGGAAGCAAAAGAATACAGCGTGTAAATAGATAGATAAACAGATAATCTATCTATGTGATTTTACATTAAAAGTATTAGGTACAGCGTTGATACCTATTTTATACTAACTTCCTGAATTAGGTAAATACCTAAATTGAAATTGGTCTACAAACAACAGATAAAAGCACGTCGTCAAGCATGTCAACTGAGTCTGGTCAGGATTACCAGGTTTTTTTTCTAGAGCATACCCTGTTCTACCACATACAGCCAAGAAGGTCACTCCGTCGTGTGGTTTCTCAAATAAAAAAATACCTTTTTACTCTTAATCTTTTTTAAATAATTGTATGTTTTATAGTAATATGAGATTTTCATTTCATTTTGTATGCAAAAATGCCGGTCAGGTTGAAGGAACAGATCTATAAAACCATCGATAGGCCTGTCCCTTTACATGGCAGTAAGGCGTCGCCGCTATTGTGAATTAACCCGAAGCTGTGTATCACGGAAATGAAAATACTGCAGTGTCTGTATGTGTGTAGATGGACTTCTCGCGTAAGGAATTATCGCATCCACGATAGCCTTAATGTTTGTGACTTGACAGATAAGTTGTAAGAGTAACGCTTTCGTTGGTATGATTTGTGAAAACCGCTGAATCTTAGGAAAACATGTCCGGCCATGTCATCCCCGCCGCGTCTCGGTATGAGGGAAAGACCTTTGCTGGCTTGACGTCTTGAAGGATGATATAAACGTACCAATGGTCTCGTTAGTTGGGTAGTAAAGCGGTCCTTGAGGGACGCGAGTTAAAGTTTTATCAATCACTTTAAAAGTTACCTATTTAATACAATTACTGAAACAGAATTCTTCAGATAGCTGTGGAATGTTTTTAAAGAAAATATTTTATTTTTTATAAATAAGCACTTGATGACCGTTAAGGCTCTTACGGAGGCCATTAAAGTGATTTGTGGACGTCGGATTTGCGATCGGGAGGCTTGCGGGTTCAAACCTCACCTACGTTAATGGAGTACATTAAGTTAGCATTTAGCTTAATCGTAGTGATTAATGCCAATAAAAGCAACATGATAAAAGTTTTTACAGATAACAATAGTAATTACTACAGTATCACTATACACATATCATGACTACCGAAATTATATATGGTCGAACTGTACTATGGGATAGTTCAAGGTGAGCTGGGATCCTACCGAATTCTTCGGATCCCAATCCAGTCTCACTTGCAAGTGATGTACCGGCTGTCTGACGAACGAGGTTATAGTAAAGAAAAAGGAAAACAAAACCACCAACTCATCTGGTCTGCGTATACTGACCAGATGAGTTGGTGATGATATTGTGAAATGAACTCCCTGCCAGGAATTCCCGCACTCCTACAGTATGGGAATCTTCAAAAGGGGTATTATAAGTATTTACAGTTTACAGTTGGCAGCACAAGTACATTTATGTGCGGTATTGCAAAAGTCCATAGGCAGTAATCACTTTCCATCAGGTGAGCCGTATGCCAGTCTGCCACCTCAGTGGTATAAAAAGACGTGGTATGGTACAGTATGGTAAATCACCCTCTTTAGTTAAATTGGGAAAGGGATATCCAGCAATGGATTGTGATAGACTGATTTCATTGTCTGATTGAAATTTTCCAGTCAGTCAAAGATCCATCTTCGAGAAACAGTCCATCAGATCACATGTATCAAGCCCATCAATTAAATTTAATGAAATTTTTGTTCGGTAATATTGATAAATTTAAATAGATACTCAACAAACAAGATAAGGGATCGAACGAGGAATACATTAATCCTTGAAACTGTGCAGGTGCTTAACTTAATCAATATCCGTACGAGGCTTGCGAGCTTGTAGCAGATGAGGGTAGTTGCACCCCTAATTGCTAAATTTAGACTAAAACACCTCGACATAAAGGTGCGTTTACATCTCACAGGCGTTTAATGACGATGTTCTACGTTTATTAAGTCGGGTAAACACAGAGGCATTTTGTAGCGAGTCTGTGAAATGCTAATTTGTTTCTGTACATTCAATATAGGCCTGTCACTGAACCCTTTGGCCGAGTTTTTTCGCTCGAATACGTAACTTAAGTTTGTTTGTTTATGTTGATATCAGTTGATGTTGGCAGCGAGCCGAAAAGGTTTATTTTTTTACGTACAATCAAATTTAGGTCAATGTATTTGATGGATCTCGAACCAATATTTATTAAACAAACACAGAAAAATTATACTTTTGAATAAACTATTTTGTCCACTTTTTGACCTTATTTTCTTATTTATTCTTGCAATTATTATTCACTATTTTCGTTTTGTATTGATTAGGTAGAACGTACTTAGGTGTATATAAAAATTACAATATAGGCGGAAAGACAGTTTTAAAATGCAACAAGGTTCAGACTAGGGTTTTCCAAAATAAAAAGAAGTTCTGTTTTAAAAGTTTTTATCACTCATGCCTATATACCCGAAGGGGTGGCAAAGGCGTATTATACGCCCACACTTCACAGTGGTGAGCCCATTACCATGTTAAAATAGACAGACGCAGGTTGCTGTCACCCATCCATAACCAGCCATACCGAAAGTTTTTTAACGCATTGATAACGTTTACAGAGCACTGAGTTAGCTCATGGCCCCCACGAGCGCTTGATTTATTTTTTCTATATTAAAAGTTTTGGTTGTAAACATATCAAAACAATACACGTTCGTAATAACAAATTCATGAAAGGTATCATCATAATTTTATTTGGGTCAGGGCTGTTCGTAGTTACCCAACAAGCTTTGTATACATCACACAACATTAAGAAGCTGGATACATGTATGACTCACGAACAAAATTATATTTAGTATTGATATAATTCTATTCGATATTGAGAACCTTCTTACAATATGTGAAGAATATACCCGATTTCTAGCGACTTTGCTAGGCTTATAGGGGAACGAGGGTCCAACATGCAAAGGCCCATTTTGAATTATAATTTTGTAAGGGATTGGGAGCCACTTGAGATACCGCTTCAAAAACTTACTATAGAGTTGAACTACAGTAAAACCTTTTTCTGAATTTTTCAATTATCTATAAACTTCAAGAAAATGCTTCAATAAAGTATTTAGGTTAATATATCGCATAATATCTTGCCAACAAACTGTTTTGCAGTTTGGCAGGTGATTTTAAATGTAATCCTTTGTACCTAATAGTAAAAAATTAAAAATATAAAGAACAGTGAATAATACGTAGAATTGTCATCATGAAATAGCTGCTAGGCAAAAAAATTGTGACCGTATCGCGAGAATTTTTAAGTTATTTATTTGAGTGTAACTTTCATCATCATTATATTCATTTATTTATGAAACATAGGTGATGTTTCAAAAATATTTCATAATACATTGTTTCATAAATAAATGATCTTACAGATCTTGAAAATAATTCTTTACAAAGTTCACCATGTCTTTGTCATTTCTATAAATATTATAGAAAACTAAAGTTCGACTCTAATTTTAATGCAGCATTACTACAATTAAAAATATTAAATGAAAAAAAAAGATATAATGCTGGGCCATTACTTTAAATTTAACTCTATGTTTTGTACGGTTAATTTAGAATACTTATTTTAATAATAATAGTTACTTAATTTTACTGTATTACATTGTGGATACAAAACTAAATTTTGTTATATTGTATAAAGGCGCAATTTTAATACTCGTTAAGTGTACTTGCAAAATAATTATATACTTTTTGATTTCTACTAGATTAGTTGTTTATCAATCACGCCTTATCTCCGAAGGTGTGGTTGAGGCATATTATACGCCCACTGTGAGCCCATTGCCGTGTTGAAATAGACAGACGCAGGTTGAGGCTACCTGCTGTTGAAATTTTTAAGCCGCCTATAAGGCCTTCTACATGGTTTAACGACTACCATGTTACTGGCAACCAGGACCTACGGCTTAATGTGCTTTCCGAAGCACGGAAACTACTACTAGATTACGAATAATATAATCAACTCTCGATTTTTTATTTGTACGAGTACATTAGTTAAAGGGAAGTACAATAGTTTTAGAAGTATGCATGAATTGCGAAGCCTGGCGATCTGTCCTCTCTGACTACCCCGTCAGGGATATGGTGTGAAAGTAGTATAGTATACAATAGTTTACAGTTTCATCTGTTACAATATCATGTTTGGAGTTCATTTTCTTAGTGAGCTAGGGAGTTAGAAACAATCAGTATTGTACCCGCATACCTACACCGTTTTCATTAAGAGTCAGTGATAAATGAGCGTGATCCTGAGATAGGAGCACCCGTGATTGATGTAACGTGTGATTCCAAGCATACCAAACTGCAATCAATAACCGTTTGAAATGGGTGAGACTCACCCTGCTTCTTGGAACCGAAACCAACGTCTTCTGCAGACCACAGACGACTTATCATCTAAAGTTTAATTGATTTGGAAAGTTAAACTAACAGTAAAGTAAAAACTAAAAAAAAGGGAAAAGTAAAAGCTTGGATTATGGTTTAGCTTTGCTTGTTGTGTGAAATTTTAGCTTAGCTTCTAAACCCTAATTTTTAGAAAAGTCTTATAAAACAGCGTCCTAGATATGTACGCATCTATTTGTCAGGAACCATAAGAGATATAGACAAACGGTTTGCAGCATTTGATTCAGGACACCATGAATACGTGCATAGGCGATTTTGAAATTTCTATTTCTACCACCTCCGGTTTTGAATCTGGGTTCGGTTTAGATATCGTCTGAGTCCTTCACTACTGAAGGGCGCGTTACTTGTTCGCTAATATTTTTATATAGTCAATCCTTGCACTGACCAACCCTTTTTTTTATTATATGTATTGGCCGATATAAAACGATACTACGCGCCATATAATAATTTGTTTCTATATGATATTTCATTATTAATTGCTTTATCGTATTGTTTCAGATTATATACCAATTAGACTGAGTCGTGAAATCCGAATTTAGTTATTCCAGGTGAGTTTTCTATTATTAAAATTATAGAATAGGTGGTTAGTAAGATGAGAAACCCAGACAAAACTATTATTATTTATTACGTTATATGCCATTGTGTCTCTTTTGCTAAACAACAACCACTTGTTATTGATATCCGGTATCACATTCCATTATTAATGTGTAGCTCACTCCTTGACTTTTGGGAAAGATAATAATTAGGGCAGGAAGTGTACCTGTATAATTATATCTCACTAGATGATGACCCCCACAGCTTCGCCTGTGGAATATTGCGTCCTCCCGTCGCACCTATTTAATCCCGTCGCTTATAAATTCTACATTGATGCATAAAAATTTGCCCGATTTGTCGACGTTTATAACTACTGCTCTGCTCCCCAGTGTAGTAGCGTCATGATATATAGCCTATAGTCATCCTCGATAAATGGGCTATATAACACAAAAAGAATTTTTCAAATCCGACCAGTAGTTCCTGAGATTAGCGCGTTCAACCAAACAAACAAACAAACTCTTCAGCTTTATAATATCAGTATAGATTTGGCGAAGTACACTTATGTAATAATATTTATTATCTATCACGCCTTTTCCCTGAAGGGGTGGCAGAGGCATATTATATGCCCACTTTTTTGCCATGTATATCCTTTCCTACGTAATAGGTGGTGAGCCCATTGCCGTGTTGAAATAGACAGACGCAGATTGTGGCGACCTGCTGTTGAAATTTTTTTAAGTAATTTTCTCAATATTTAAGTAGAATTATATAGAAAAGGGACAATCCGTATGTCATATATACCGAGCGTAAGGGGCCATCCCAAGATCACCAGGTCCCAAGTGGCCTCACCTACTAACGATGCACCTCTTGACTAACGGGTGAGGCAACAATGAGGGCGCCCTTTTATAGTTGGGAGTCTGAAAGGCTGTCGCTTCTAACAATGCGATAGCAGTTTTTACGAAGTAAAAATGGACCGTCGGCTTCAAATACAGGTAGCATTTGGAAACATCTGAGAGTACACTAAGACAAAGGAGTATTAGGTACCTTGTAATGAGTAAAAGGTTACCAGTGATTTTGGAGACTGCACAACGATATAAGTTAAACGAAAAGTTACAATAAGAAAGCTTGTTCGTGATAGAACAGCTTGTTGAATTATAAATACTTTTTGGAATCACAATCCTGAGAGCGTCTAGTACATGTATGTAAGTTCAATTACGTACTAAGATAGTTCTGCTATAAAAAGTTGACAATACTAGTCAGTAACACGTCGGTACTTACGTGCTTTCGTTCGTAAATAACTTTGGTTACATTAGTGAATTTTTTTTTAAATCCTTTCGATAGTTCTATAGTTCATTGACTGCAAATCTTAATGGTATAAACTTAGATTAATTACTGAAAAAAATATAGTTATTCTTTTTAAATAAGTAATACTTATTATACAAATTCTTACTACGAAATAAAACAAGTGAGTCGCATTAGGAAACTCAACCGAAATAAGACCAATGAATGTGTTCACGTTTCAGAATACTAATTTAGCAACACATGGCCAATAAAATTATCGTAAAGTGGCGTAGTATCGGGTCAAATTGTGTACAACTTCAAATGTCCGCAAGTTTCAAATATATTTATACACTGGCAGACGCTCCGCGGTTTTACCCTTGTAGTGACCGTTCCCGTCACATTAAAATCGTTAATATTGGTCCAGCTGTTGTGTCCACTAGTTGACGCCCGCGGCTTCGCCCGCGTAAAGAAGTTTCCCGTTCCCGTTTTCCACAGGAACTTGTTCCCGGGATAAAAAGTAGCCTATGTGTTAATGTGATGTATAAGCTATATTATTGTAAAGTTTCATTAAAATTCATTCAGTATTTTTTACGTGAAAGAGTAACAAAGATCCATTCTTGAATTGACTGCCTCTGTGGCGCGGTAGGAGTGTATTCGACTGCTACGCAAGAGGTCCCGGGTTCGATTCCCGGCTCGGGACAAATATTTGTGTTATCCACAAATGTGTGTTTCGGAATTTGGGTGTTTCTTAACGACTGTCATTTTACTGGCATCTGGGACCAACGGCTTAACGTGCCTTCCGAAGTACGGAAACGCTCGCAAATGTAAATGCCACAAAGTGGTCACCCATCCGAGGACCAGCCATAGTGAAAGTTGCGTAACTCAGTGATCGTTTACAGAACACTGAGACTGCGGGGCCACGAGCGAAATATATAAGTATGTTTATCAGTTAGATCCTATAACACAAGCTAATATTAGCTTACTTTGGGCTAGATGGCGCTGTGTGACAAGTGACCCACAATATTTATTTATTTATTTATACTTACAAACTTTCGCCTTTATAATATAAGTAGGATACATTCTTTCGTATTCATTTAGTGAAAAACTGTTAATTTGGAATTACAAACAGACACTTAAATATTATTTATATGTAGAGATAGTATTTGCTGTATACGTAAACTTTACGGATATTTCTCAACACGGTTCATTTGTGAGGAATATATAAAAGCCATAATCCTACTAATGTTATAAACGTGAAAGTTTGTAAGAATGGATGTTTGTTACTCTTTCACGCAAAATCTACTTAATGGAGTTTAATAATGTAACTTTTCAATAATATAGCTTATACATCAAAGAAAACACATAGGCTACTTTTTATCCCGGGAACAAGTTCCTGTGGAAAACGGGAACGAGAAAACTTCACCACGCGTGCGGAGCCGCGGGCGTCTACTAGTTCATTAAATAATAATAAAGTTTAACTAAATTTGGTAGCAACCCAAATGGATTAATTTCATTTGGTTGTGTTGAAAACAGTAGTTACCTCGACAACGTTTGATCATGGAGCTTCTGTTCCTGTTGAGTTCCTGTAAGCCAATTACGTACGCCAATGTAGGTACTTGTTGTTTTAAAGTTTATTGTAGGTTAGGCGGATAATAGCTAGTTATATGATTTTAACAACTTTAGTGGAGAATGTTTTATTGAAAACTATTTGAAGACCGCGGCTCCACACGCGTGGTGAAGTTTTTCCATTCCCGGTTCCCACAGGAACTTGTCTCCGGGATAAAAAGTAGCATGTGTGTTATTCTGATATGTAAGCGATATTATTTTAAAGTTTCATCAAAATCCATTTAGTAAATTTTGAGTGAAAGAGTAACAACCATCCATCGATACCTACAAACTTTCGCGTTTATAATTTTAGTAGGATATGAGAAGTACGAGTATATTCATCAGGTACTATTTTAAAATGAATTTTTGTATGGATACCGTTTTATCAAGTTCGACTAGCAGGTTGCTAGTCAAACAACAACCTTTATTTTATTACAATAACAAAATGGTTAGATAAGTTTAGATAATCATACAGATATTTGTCGAGGAATTTTAAACTAAATTGTACCTTTTATAAAAAGCATTTGTTTTGATACGAAACTCCTTAGAAGCAATGAAGTTTTTACGCACGGTAGGTACAATCTTAACGATGTACTAAAAGGGAGGTAGGTACTTGCTCTCTCCCCATGCTACTTCAAATGTGATCAAAGCCTTACGTATGCCTTCTATCTCCTAACCATGAATGATTACACATTACCTACGTGCGCCGCAACTGGAAGACGTCTGCTGTATATACATCACTTATATATAACTGTATTTATCTAACTGTCTATCCATCTAACAAAAATACCAAAATCACGCTGCGTTATCATAGGATAAGCTCTAACTTGGCCTTTGTTTAAAATATGTTCTATTTGATCGGCATGTAAACCCTAATACTAAAATTAAAATTAAATCTTAATTCATGTTTTTAAATTTATCCGATTTTCACGCATTTTATTCGCGACATTAATATAGGTACAAGGGCCTACCTTGTACGATCCGAAATATATGTATGTATGTAAATCTTAATTGTAATTTCGTCAAGTAGAAGATACTCAAACAAATATTTGTATACTTGACGATGTTTACTCAGGAAATTATAGTTCACACAAACACTAAACTGCTTGAATTACTAGAATGTTCTACATTCGAAATACATTTTGGCATTTAGATATTACTGACCTACATTTGGGGCGGATCAAGTGATCCTGGATCTGTCTAATAGAATTAACACTTCACAGGCGGTTGCTTATGTTATATCTAGGCCATGCTGGAGTGAGCTTATTGTTCAATGAATATGTTCACAATGCCAGTAACTATTTGTATTTAGTTCCTTGTTATAACAATTTCAACTTATGTTATTGTCTTAGTTGCATTTGAGTCTTAACGCCTCTTTATAAGCGTGGTGTCTGATTTTAGTTATTATTTGATTTTAGTTATTATTTGATTTTAGTTATTATTTAATTTTAGTTATTATTTTGAGAAGCGCTCGTGGCCCCGCGGACTCCGTGTTCTGTAAACGATCACTGAATTACGCAACTTTCACTATGGCTGGTCCTCGGATGGGTGACCACTTTGTGGCATTTACATTTGCGAACATTTCCGCGCTTGGGAAGGCACGTGAGGCCGTTGGTCACGGTTGCCAGTAACATGGCAGTCGTTAAGCCCAGTTGAAGGCCGTATGGGCGGCTTAAAAAAATTCAATAGCAGGTTGCCACAACCTGCGCCTATCCATTTTAACACGGCAATGGGCTCAACACCTGTTACGTAGGACAAAATTGTATACTGTGAAATGTGGGCGCATAGTGCCTACCACTTCGGGGATAAAGGCGTGACAATATGTATATTTTGATAGCCCGTTCATTAATCGTCCTCAGTTACTTACTCTCTAGTCGACCCAGAACCGGTATATTATATCGGTTCATATTATATTTCCACAAGGTTTAGGAAGGCCTTAAGGGTTCGCTCACCGATTAAAGAAATAGTGGCCATCGAATGCACCGTAGGAAGATTGCTTGCACCTACTAAAAAATTGATGAGGATATTTGCATGGGTCAAAAGCAAGTTTTCACACTCTTAATCAAAATAAATTTTCATGAAAAACCACTTGGCAGAAGATGGGGTTCTAATAGATACTCTAAAAGTTTACGCAGAAAGGATAATAAGGTATAAGCTAAAGTCACAACTTTTGGGAATTCCCCTAAATTTGCGATACCGCTAGACAAGAGGAAACACTCCCTCAGAAACATATCGGTTGAAAATATTTATTTTTTATACACTCGACAGCTTGCTATTACATATTTTGTCTTTACCTTCGATGCCTTGTTTAATGAAAAAGATCAGACATGTTTAGAAATTCGCCAGAAGTTGGTCAAACTGTCCGTGGTCAATAACCTATTGTCTGATTTTTGGTGATATTCAGTATCATTTTTCCGGCAGTTGTCAAGTATGAGCGATTAATGAGGTAGTGTGTAATTTCCTCAAAAATGTGTTTTGATTTTTATGTTTAGTATGTAGGTCTGAGTAATGTATAATTTAATCTGATTACATTAATTACAGACTAGTTGAGTCACCCGGTGAGTGAAAAACTAACATAAAAAATTACTAACAGTATGACAAAGAAACGGTACCCTAATTTTTCGAACCCGCGTAAATTCCAATATACTCCATTACGTTCATCTGAAGGTAAATGGTAAAAACTGTAAACTACTTTTTACATTTAAAAAATGTTTACTTAGAATAATGTTTATACTTCAACGTCGCAAGAAAATAACGCCCGCTAGTAATTTTATGAATTTTATTATCACCCTTGTAAAGTTCAGAGTACTCTAGGTATAGGGTAAATTTATTTGAACCAATTTACACCGAACAATGCATGCATTGTTTCCAAAGACAAGATTTATTTGCAAACCGCTTTCACTGAGAAATGTACTTTCTTTTGCGTTGGTGATTTCAAAAACAAATAAATCATTCAGCATAGTTTATGGTGGACATATTGTTGAAGAAAACGACGTATTATGCACACACAATGGTGCTATTTCAATACGTCTTTTCTTATTCATCTATCAAATTTAGCAAAGAAAATATTTTATACAATATATTTATTTAGTAAGTAAGGAAATTACTGGTGTTTCTCCAGAAGATTCACCTCTGATATATTATTGTCAATATACGTGAACTCGTTTTCCCCAAATAAGTATGCGTATATTTTATCCTGAATTGAGCCTTTAATTGTTACATTTTATGTACCCATTGGTCTAATGGGACCCTTGACTCGACATTTCCGCTTGCACGAAGTTAGGGAAATATCTTCGTTTATTATTCAAAATAAATTATTCGATCTCTACCTTTTTTTTTCCAACGGGGCTTTCAAGCCTTTTTATTTATGCAGGAGTTCTATAACTCGTACACATTCGTGGAAAATGTGCACTGAGGAAAGTTTACCTTTAATTAAATGACATTTATTATTTTATACGAGAGTCGTACGGACGATAAATTCCACATGACCCTACCTTCCTATATCGAAAAGTCTCTCCCTAGTGCCGAATCCCTAAATGTTATCTATTACTTGGATATTCAATCGTGTTAATTTATGTGGTTTTTGCCACCGAACCTCACTTTCATTAATTCAAAGCAGACTTGTGTTAATTCTCTTAAAAGGTCTTGATAGCCATTCGTGACGAGTTAAACCTTTGCCTGCAAGCTGTGCATTATCATTGTGAGTTTTGAGAACCTAACTTCTGAAGTTAACTTCGAATCTTTCTTTACCAATATCTGGGTTTGGTAACGTCTATTAGCGGCTAACGCGAAAGAATACCCCATAACAATTTATACATTGTCTATCGACAACACGATCTAATTCAGTTTCAATTACAAATTCATAAGATCGTGTTCGTTTTGTCTTCCCTACGCAGTTTTCTCTTTTTGAATTTAGTAAAATGACAGGTATTTAGTTCAGGATAGTTTATTATAACTTTGACTATCGCTTCAGCTTCTTTTTTCAAATAAAGTATTATTCATGGATCATTGAATTGGTGTGGTGATAACAACATTCAGTCAATCCATAGTAGAGTGAAATTCCAACACAAATTGAATATAATTCGAAGGCGAAATTTATTTAGAAGTGCAAATGTCTTCTACTTGTTCTTAGTTCCTTTTAAACTATACTTAGTTTGGAGTATGGGGAACGCTTATATTGACTGTTATGAACGATGATTTTTTAGAGCATGCTGGAAGCGACATTTTACCTCCCAAATCCGAAAGAGCGCCTCCACTAGAGCCTTGTCCGTTGAAGCACATGTTCCATCCTTTACTTAGTCTCGTGGCCTAGCGGTCTCAGTGTTCTGTAAACGATCACTGAGTTACGCAACTTTCACTATGGCTGGTCCTCGGATGGGTGACCACTTTGTGGCATTTACATTTGCGAGCGTTTCCGTGCTTCGGAAGGCACGTTAAGCCGTTGGTCCCGGTTGCCAGTAAAATGGCAGTCGTTAAGCCTGGTTGAAGGCCTTATGGGCGGCTTGAAAACTTCAGCAGCAGGTAGCCACAACTTGCGTCTGTCTATTTCAACACGGCAATGAGCTCACCACCTATTACGTGGGACAGGAATCCACACGGTGAAAAGTGGGCATATAATATGCCTCTGCCACCCCTTCGGGGATAAGGCGTGATGGATATTTATTTTTATTTATTACTTAGTTAGTCTTTCTGTCGGAAGTTTAATTTGAAGCTATACTTATTTTGGCGCGCTAGAGAAAATTTATGAAAGTTAATTTTTACGATGCATGGTCGCGAAAAATCTACTCCATGAAGTTAACTGATAAGTGTTTCCATGACAACTTATAACTACATTCAAAGTAGTTTTCAAACACCTTGAAGTTAGCTATAGTCAACATTTCAGATTTTTGTACAAACGTAGGATAAGGCGAAAGATACAATTTAAAAAAAGATTTTTATCTTGTCACGCCAACGAAGTATAACTCCTAAAGCGTGTACTGATTACTGATGGACACACACACACTTTTTATTGAATATTTGATGATCAGTATCTATCATTAATAAAAACATCTTAGGTATTTACTTTAATTTCTAGCCAAGTTTTTTTAACTGGAGGCGTTAAGATTCTATATTAGAAATTAATGGGTACTGTATTCTTTGTTTTTAAGTAAGTATAAATAAATCTCTTTGGATTTCATTGTATTCAACATAATATCAAAAATTACAATGCACATCTTCACATATATATGACAGAATATATTTCGGAGGGGTTTTTATTACAAAAACAAGATTTCCCATTCCATTTACAGCACAGTTTACATATAAATTTCGAACTAGCTAGGAGCACCCTCATATATTGAAGGGGACCTCCCTGACGCGCTTCCCTGTGTGTGGCAACACTCGTCTTTGACAGGCGCCTTTTGATGTCTGCTTTCGAGCGACACAATACCACTATTTACATTTACTACTAAAACAACTTTACTTTGTCCGTCAGAAATGGTATTTTTAACGAGATGCGTTATAACTTGCAGGACTTGCTAGATAGGTATATTCGTGCTACTGATAAAAATAGATTAGCTTCGTCTATAAGCATGGACATCTGTTATATTAAAACATTTTTAATTTACACAGCTCCATCTAGCGGAAGGTAAGCTAACTAAGCTAGTGTATGTGATCTATGCTACTGAACTATATATTTATAAATACATCCATATTATACATAGGAAACACCGCAACTCCGAAACAAATATTTGCGGATAACATAATTATATGTTGCGACCCGGGAACCGAACTAGTGCCCTCAGCGCGGTCGCATGCAATACGTCTTAGGCTAATAACTACAATCAAAATTGCATATTTGGCATTGTTTGAAAGGACTAACTTCCAACCTCTCTACCTTTTAATATCCACTTGTGTAGAAACTCATAAAGTAGTAAACGATGTTCCGGTTACTGGTATACCACACAAATTAATAAATATCAAGCCCACTATATATATTTACATTTGCGAGCGTTTCCGTGCTTCGGAAGGCACGTTAAGCCGTTGGTCCCGGTTGCCAGTAAAATGGCAGTCGTTAAGCCTGGTTGAAGGCCTTATGGGCGGCTTAAAAAAATCCAACAGCAGGTAGCCACAACCTGCGTCTGTCTATTTCAACACGGCAATGGGCTCACCACCTATTACGTGGGATAGGAATCCACACGGTGAAAAGTGGGCATATAATATGCCTCCGCCACCCCTTCGGGGATAAGGCGTGATGGATATTTTTTTATATATATATTACGAAATTTATAATATTACACGAACACTTCCATGCTATACATTTACAATCAACACAATAACACTAATCCTATCACAAAGTAGATCACATCACTTAACGGTTAGTAGTACTTATATACTTAATGCTACCCATATCGGACTTAATAGTTACTTGGTTGATGCTACCGTTTCAGTAACTGCGTATTTAGTGTACGCAATCTCTGAAATAGTAAACAGCATGCAGTATCTATGGTGAAACCTTATATAGTACCGAACATCGCCCCTTTTACTCGATCACTGTAATCGAGTAATAAAATCTTTTATTATCACACGCGCCGTCTTTGAAACAAATGACCTACTTTTCAGACAGAGTAGGCTTATTTTCAAAAGAAAGCATTATTTCGTCAGTCAACAGAAATATTTACTTCGTAGCTAAGAAAAACTTACGAAAGTGTTGATAAACTATCCAAACGTTTTTATCACTTTATGAAAATTTAATTAAATTTTATCGAGATGGAATTCTTATTCCACTGGGTAATAAGAATAAAATAAATGTATAAAATCTCCATCTTCGAAGAAGGTAAATAAGGATTTTGCCCGTCAGCGGCACTCCATAATCAGATAAAAGTTAAAACGCGCGTGGTTGGTGCAAATTCACATTTTATATTGCGATAAAACTTTGGTAAGATCTTGAACCTAATGACTATGACTAATGACACACATGTAATAACATAAACCAAGGTCTTTTCTATAAAGTATGATGCAAAAAGTTTTAGATTGTAACATTTATTTTCAAAATCTTTCATCAGAATCTAAATTCTTTTATCTTGTTAAAAATTCTCACGCGAAATGTTTTAAGTAAATGATTTGCAAAACGGTGCCAGTTATTTAAGTACCCACTGTTGACACAGCCACAATCAGATTGCGGGCAAGGCGCGCTTGCGGACCCGCTTCGATAAGAGGCTCACGGTTCCAGCCTTATGAAATATTCTGAATATTGTCCATTGTTGCATTTCATAAACGATGCACTCTACACAACCGTGCAACTACTGCGATCTGCTGCTGCGAACGAATAGAAAATAAAATTGCCATTTATTGTACATAAAGCATGGACAAATAAACAGAATACACACACATAATATTCTGTGTTTATAATGTGTTATAGTGATTATAATTCTGAAGCTACGCCCTGTTTAGACATAAATGTGTGGGTAGTTTAATTACCAGATCATCTATGTATTAAGAATGAAAGATCACTTTTAACTGCTTTGACGTCATAATTGGTTTATAAGTTGGATATGCAGAAGCAAAAGCTATCAATTTGTCAACAATTGTTCTATTCATACGATTACTTGTAAAACAATATTACTCACAATTACAATAATAATTAAGATTTATTGTGGTTTCGTTACATTGATTTTATACAATATATACTGTTGGTATTTTAAAATAAGACATTATATCATAATGAAAGATCGTCAGTATTTTAGAGTAGGTATTGGAATAAATCTGCGTAACATGTTTACAAGTATGGTTCATGTATGTAAAAGAATGTGATTTGATAATTCAAACTTTCCTACAAAAATTAGTTCAATAACTTACATGAACCTAATCAAATCAAACTCATGCTCTACACCTACAGTATAAAATACAGGATTTTTTCTACCTTTTCCTACTATATTTCTTATAGTATAAATGTTCTTAGTTACACTTAAAAGCAAAAACTGCTAAATGGATTTTATTGAAACTGTACGATAAAATAGTTTTTACATTAGAATAGGATACCGGCTACTTTTTATTTTGAGAACAAGTATACTTTTTCTTATTATTCCCATTGAAATGGAAAACGGGAACGGGAAAGTCTCACACTAGTTTATGCCCGCTGCTACGCCCAGCCACGGGTATCAACTAGTTAGTCATATAATTGAAATCTTGCCTTATTCCAGGCTGAGATGCACAGAGGAAAAGGAAACTTTTGCATTGCCTGTACATAATACCTAAGCCCTAATTATTGAAATAAGCCGTAACCTCCTCCGTCAGGAATCCTGGGGTTATCCTCCTGAAGGCCCTTCCGGGACACCCGGCCATAGGCAGATGGAAGGGAACCGTGTTGTTTTCGTCAGTAGGAGTCCGACATAGCATTAAATATCTTTTCCTCACATAAAATTAGTTCTACCTCCTTATTCCTTCGATATACTACTATTGATTTTTTTCAGAATAACGAACCTATTTATCATACCTGAAAAGCCACTATACATCAATACAATATTCACTAAAATATCAACCATGTAGGAAGCGAGTGCTGAACATAGTGAATGAGCTTTTATGAAACTACCCGTTGGCCTGTTTCATTTTATTTTTTTCAGACTTTTCATCATTAAAAAAGTAAAAGGAACTAAACTAGTTAACACACATGAACGGTTTTAATAGCTCTCTCTCTATTGTCGATGGCTAACTGGGGCAATACACAGCGGGATATAATGTGGGATGTAGCTCGGGTTAATATCGTTGTGCATTGCAAACCGACTTATACAATGTGTGACGTCACCACATCCAATGTATTGGGAATTCGGGATATTTGTGCTTGTACCCGTGTGTAATTGAAGTATAAAATAAATTTATAATTAAAAACGATATAATTAAGTATTATTTGATAAATGCTATGGAAACTAATTTGTAGTAATATTTTGAAGCTGAAAAGTTTGTTTGTATGGTTGTAACGCACTAATTTCAGGAACTACTGGAAAAATCTTTTTGTGTTGGATAGCCCATAAAATTTATTGAACTGGTCGGTTGAAATTACCTTTTTGGCAGCCAATGTAGCCAATCATTTAAAGAAAATTTCTCATAACAAAAGCTGATTTTTTTTACTTCATTTTGACTTATTTCATCCCGCTACTTCTTAGAAAAACTGTAAATTTCAAGAAATCAGACATACGTTATTGAGGAATTAATGAATGACGGGATTACATGAGTGCCATGGGGTTCGAAGTATATATAGAGCAAAGCCTTGTGTCTCATCTAGTTTCTTAGGTATTATATCAACGTCATGCGCTTTCTATAACTCAAATGTTTATGTTCTTTATGTCCACATGGCTAGTTTTTTTTTTGTGTGTTTGCTCTACACTACAGGTATTTTGAAACAGATTTTTGGATATTTACATAATTTTTTTTTTGCGAAAATTTGGGCCTAAAGGATAACGTTTACGGTACATTTATTATCTGATATGAATTAAATTTGGAAGAAAAGTTCAATGATTATTGCAACACAAGGTATTGTTAATAGTTAAAACAACAGTTTTAATATACTATTTAATACGTACGTAAGAATATAAAGATATAATTAGTCTTTTCCTAGTATCTAAATAAAATCAACATTGAAATAAATTTCAGGGTACCTAGCTAAGTTATGAAAATGTTTACGTGGTCCAATGTTTAGTCGTGAACACTAGTACAGTTGCTAGTAAATTTGGTTGGTCAAAGGGTAAATACTTCTACCATGTCGAAGTGCTGCACCTCTTGTGTTCCAAACGTCCAAAGGCTACGGTGACTACTTTCCATCAGGAAGGCCGTATGCTAACTTCCAACCTCAGTGGTATAAAAAAAAATAGTCAAATTTATCTCACTGTCCAACCAAAGTGGACCTGGACCTCATACGCTAATGCCGTTTGTAATGTTGATGAACCCCATGTGTAGGTCAGCTTCGCCTACAGCTGAGGATGTTAGTTTTCAGGAAGTTGATATCGAATTGTACTAGTATTGGATGTAGGTCGCGTGTCGGGGATTCCTTTATGTCGACTGCCGCTGTAAATTATCTACATTCCGTTCTCCTTCATAACGCTGTATCGAAACAGAATGCTCGCTTCACAATGAAATGGGTAAAAAGACGATCGTTATTGCACAAGCCTTATTGAATTCCTCATTCAATGCTCCCAACTTTTCAGTTAATTGGTCGGTTGAAATTACCTTTTTAGCAGCCAATGTAGCCAATCATTTAAAGAAAGAAATTCTCATAACAAAAGCTGATTTTTTTTACTTCAATTTGACGTGATTCAATATTGCTGTGTTAAAAAAGTGATTTATATTAATATATGTATAATTGTATAATTAAGAATTACTTGTTTATTCAATTAACCTTGATGAGATCAGAAATCAGGAATAGAAGAGCACCTTATCACGTGAGTGGGGCCCAGAGCTTTCTTATTTATTTTATTTATTTAAACTTTCTGCACAGTCATGTACAAAGGACTTAATGCCATAGGCATTCTCTACCAGTGAACCTTAGGGCGTTACAGAGATAAGTCAAGGTGCTTACTGAAAGTTATGATGCTTTCTTTAGTATCTATACTAATATTATAAAGCTGAAGAGTTTGTTTGTTGGGTTGAACGTGCTTATCTCAAAACTATAGGTCAAATTTGGAAAATACTTTTTGTGTTGGAAGTCCATTTATCGAGGAGGCTATATATGGCAGGCTATATATATTTCACGATAATACCCTGGAGAGCGGAGCACTAATCATAAATGTCGACAAATCGGGCAAATTTTGTCACATTTAATTATACTGCAAATGCTTTGAACATAATATAAAATGATCGTACGTTGTTGTAACTAGGTAACATACATTTCTGTTGTTATATAAACCAAAACGTTCAAAACCTAGGACGGAGTATTTTGGGAGTCGTAAAATATTTTACTGCAGCCACAGGTGCGACATGAAAAACTGTGACTCGGAATGACGACAAATAGGATTTTACGGCATACAATCCTAGGACAGAAAGCACGTTGAATAGAGCTTTATTGAGCGCTTTTATGTTTCAAAAATAAAGCAGGACAATGTAAACGTTTCTATACGGTTATAACTTATCGTAGAATATAGAAGGTATATTCGATTGGATCGTCTTATTCGTTATGTCGACGGACTCTTTTTATAGAAATTATCACAATTTTATCTTAGCGTTAAGTCTCGGTTGCATCCAAATAAGTATTTGCAACTGGGTACAACTTTTATTAGACTGATGGCAGCAAGTTATCGTTTAGCTTTGGATATTCGGCATTGTCGGGAGCGACTGCCTTCTGACCTCCTCACTAATATATTGTACACTCAGAATTAGGAGGCAAATACATCGGAATTCGGATTTTTAAATCGGAATTAGGTACCTCGGACTTATTTCTATATTTAAATTATTTTAATTTTTCATGAAAACTTTATGTCAAACACTCGGTATAATTCAAAAATAAAATAAATAACAATGCTGAAACTCCGAAAGGCTTGCGTCATAAGTCAATCAGCAGGTGCACCACTGACAGGTCGCTTAGGCCGCGAAAAACTTGGTTACTCCTATCGCACATCCTATATCAACTGATATATGTACGTAAATACTTTTAAAATTTTCATGTTACTCGTAAAACAATAGCAATACTTTCGAAAATTTAGATCGAGCCCCAAATCGACAAACGATTGGTTATATCAGCATTTAAAAGTCTTTTATCACGAACACTATCGTTACTTTCCAGACTATTGACATAATTTCTGTTTCATTTTTATCGATCGATCGATACTATTCCGATAAGTAATCAATAACCATTTACGGGTTTTACGCTTTCGATATTATTGATAATTCTATCCACGTCCTGATCTACTGGGTCAATGATTTATAGCAATGCCTTAGTGATATAAATGCCTTAGTGCTGCACTATCATTCAGAGATCTCTTTCAAGTTAGAAGCAATTACGAAGGTTGGAGAAAAGTAATATATTCAGCAGACTGGGACATTCAAATCTTTATCTATAATAATATATAAAGCTGAAGTTTGTTTGTTTGGTTGAACGCTCTAATCACAGGAACCTCGCGGCGGATTTGAAAAAAATCTTTTTGTGTTGGATAGCCCATTTATCGAGGACGACTATAGGCTATATATCATCTCGCTACTACCCTGGAGAGCAGAGCAGTAATCATAAATGTCGACAAATCGGGGAAATTTTTATACTTTTGGTAGAATTTATAAGTGACAGTGACAGATTAAATACGTGCGACGGGAGTTCGAAGTATGTCACGGGCGAAGCACTAAAATATATCTCATTGTAATAAATAATGTGTGTAAAGGCCCCCAATATCTCAGAGGCCCAGCGACCTCACCTGCTGATTAAGACTAACGGACGAGACAACTACGCAGGCGCCATTACAGGATTAGATCAGACAGTAGTAGCCAACGACGATGCCGAAATTGATAAGTAAACGATAGTTGCGCCTAGTTCCCAATTAAAAATGGACCCTTAACTTAAAATCCAGGAAGGATCAGGAAGCAATTGAGAATACACTAAGATGTAAAAAATAATTATTTTTGTAGTTTATTTCTTTTACGCTTGTTACGGAAAAATGAAGAGGGTAATTTTTTAAGATGCGATGCAATGATGAGCGTAATAATGTAAGACGCAGACCGTCACGAAAATTCGACACCATGAAGTTAGCTGATAAGTGTTTCCATGACAACTTATAACTACATTCAAAGTAGTTTTCAAACCCTGAAGTTAGCTATTTTAGTTTTTACTACAAACGCAGAGTATGGCGAAATATAAATTATAAAAAAAGATTTTTATCTTGTTACGCCAAAGAAGTATAACTTCCAACGCGTGTACATAAAAATAAAAGTCGATAATTGAGAAAGCTCTATCTTTTACTGAAGTAGTAATATAATAAGTACCTAATACTTATACAAGGTATTGTTAAATAAATAAATATTGTGGGACACGTTTCACACAGCGCCATCTAACCCAAAGTAAGCTAATATTAGCTTGTGTTATGGGATCTAGATAACTGATAAACATACTCATATATTTCTAAATACATACATATTATAGACAAATAACACCCAGACACAGAATAAACCATCGTGCTCATCACACAAAGTTTTATCCTAGGTGGGAATCGAACCCACGACCTCTTGCGTAGCAGTCGGATGCACTCCCACCGCGCCACAGAGGCAGTCAAATACCCAACACTGTCTAATTAACTATCTTCACGTTGTATCTTTACTCATACGGTCACATTTATAACTACAAACGAAGGACAGGCCGCGTTTGACATTTTCGCCTACAGTATGTTAACTTGTCACGGGGTATTATTATTACTTTTGTCTCTATTAGGGCGCGAACGAGGGAGTGAGAGAGGGAGTGAGAGCATCGTTTTCAATTTAATAAGTCATCCCACTGAAATATCAAGGCAGATACTATAACATTTTGTTAAATTGTTATTGCAGTTTGAGTTGGTAAGAAGTTATAAGGGAATATAAACTTCGCTGCGTGTCTCTTTTCTGTCTAATTGGAGTGACACCCGTTCTTGGAAAATGGGTAATAATATCACTAAAAGCTATTAAGTTCATAGCTACAACAAAAGTTTAATAAATTTAAAAATGAGGGAAATGGTAATCTAATAATATATATATAATAATCAATTTATCAATTTACATTCTGTAATCTCTCATATTATACTCGTAATAGATCCGATAATAATATATAGATTGGTTAATAAATCTTCTAATTATACTTACTTTTATGTCTTTTTTTCCTGAAGAGTTGACAGATACGCCCACATTTCACTATAAGCATTTCTGTCCCGCGTGACAGTAAAAAAAGAATATTCACAAAAAAAATGTACTGAATAAGTAATTTTTTAATTTTTTCATTTATTATTTCACATTTACTACCGAACCTGATTCTAAGGCAGTTCAAAGCTCGGCAAATTATAATTTACCTTTAGCTATTTCCAGAAACTTATTTTGAAAAGCGATTAGTATGCTAACTTTTTCTAAATTTTTTAATCATAATGTGGTCAATTTTTTTTTTAAATAAAAAATTAATTAAAAATAATTAAAAAATAGTCCCTTTCGACAAAGTTCCGAAGATACTGGCAGCGTTCCCCCTTTGAATTGCTAGAGTAATGGAGAACACAAAAGGGTTAAAATATTACTATCAAATACAGCTAAAATTGGAGCGTAGTTCATGTACATTACATTAGTTTTTATTTCACTTCAATACATGCAGTATTTCCGAAGTTATAACGCCGAGAAGTTATAGCCCTTTTTTGAATTTCCGAGATTTAGCGCGCTCATTATGACGTCACAACGTAACACTGACTGCGAAAAGGCGCGGCGCGGCGTTCGGGTGCGAACGAGAGCGCGACTGTTGAATGTGTAGTTTTGTGACGTATGCGGTCACCTGTGTTATACGCACTTTGATCGTAAATATTTCAGTCATTATTTGAAATATAAAAAAGTAAAAACACAGTTTTTCTCGATATTTTTTGTAGATTTATTTGGCATATAAAGTAAAAAACGTTTGTCAGACCCATTCTTTATCCGAGGTAGCGACCAGCTCTTTGGTCTCCTGTGATGTCGAATAAACTTATTGCTATTACCTTTAAAAGCCCACAGGACCCCACGAACCAAGGGTCACCGACTACACGACAGAACACTGAATGGGACAAAATTATATTCGGAGCCTAGACCCCTGTAAATAAGCTAAGATGATATACATTCAAACCATATCGCCCATATATAAGATGATATGGGCTATAGAAATGACCCCTAAACGTACACAACACTATATAAGTATAGAAAAATTGTTCCGACCTAACATAAATCCCCTGCCACTGGCTAACATAAGCCCCTGTCGTCTATATTCGCACTAGCACACTAGTACGTGGTTAAGCTTATTGTGCAGTTAGATGAAATTGTGAAATGATCCGCAAACGGGTCGCTGCTCCATTTGGGTCATCTAGATCGGTGTTAGCGGGCCGCAGTTAAGGTCGGGCGCACTCGTCCGCAATAACGTTCTATTAGAGAATCCTTCGGTGGTCTTCACACAAATAACCTGCTAGCCAAATAGACCGATCTTTCATTTCAAGTGAATGAGTTTGCGACTTTATGAAACCAGAATATTAATAAAGTAATCGTATTTAAATTATTCTATTTGAGTGTATTATGGATCTGGAATCTATACATCTATCTATATTTAAATTAAATTGAAGTGTCGGTTTGTAATTCCGAAATTCCAAATCAAGTTTTTCAACAAATGCATATATGCAATGCATAATATACGAAACTTACAAGAAAAAACTATTTTAAGATTTCTCTGTCTGTCGGTCAGTTTATTCTGGCTAATTGCTGCAACGGCTGGACACTGTATTTAACGGGACTTATACTGGCAGGTAGCTGATTCTATAAGGAGTAACTTAGGCTACATGGGCTACATTTTATCCCCGTATCCTCACGGGAACGGGAACTACGCGGGTGAAACTACGGGTCGTCCAAGTCGTGGGTTAGTATTATTCGAACATTGCTCCCTTTTGAACATACTTCCTTAAAAGAGAATCAAAGTAAACTCAAATACGTATGAAAGTAGTTGTTAATCAGTCACGCCTTATCCCCGAAAGGTTGGCAGAGGTATATTATACGCCCACATTTCATTATTTATTAGAAAATAATTGAATGTGAAATACAGCGCCTGTCCATTTCAACACTACAATGGGATCACCACCTGTTACGTGGGACAAAAGTGCATACGGTGAAATGTGGGCGTATAGTATGCCTCTGCCTACCCCTACGCCGATAAAGGCAAATGTATGTATGTATGTATGTATGTGAAATATAGCTGTGAAGAGCTCTACTGTTTGTAGTAAGGCTACGTTGTCGATCGCGTGCTTGTTTACCACAGTGATACAAATTCCCGCTTTGGTATCATATTTAAGGGATATTAGAAAGACACCAACAACAAATCAGTTTAAAATGCTTAAAATTCTGCATATCTCAGCATATCCTCAATTTCCTAGTGATATTTGTGATTTCACCTTGAATAAACTGCTTACATTCCGTGATTTTCCGTGATACACCACATGTAAATATTATATAGTCGTAAATATCATGTTAACTGAGGTTAACCACATATTAAGACGATGGTATAACTTCTCATCGTATAAAACGTTACGTCTTACAAAGATGAATTAGATTGTAGGTAATATAAAAATCGTGATCATATATTTGTTTGAATAAAAGTGTCAGCGTTAAGCTGGAAAAGGGCGTGCTCCGTTGGTTTGGACACGTCCAACGAATGAGTGAGGAACGATTGACGAAGAATATATATAGTGCGAAAGTAGAGGGTAGAAGAAGTCGGGGTAGGCCGAGGCTTACATATCAAGGCCACGTGAGCAGATTGCTCAAAAACGGAAAAGACAAAAGTACTCGAATACACAGACGTGCGTGTATGAGGCAATTAATGTATCTACAGAAAGCGAAAGAAGTATGCATGGATCGCGAAGCCTGGCGCTCTCTTTGACTACCCCGTCAGGGATACAGTGTAAATATAAGTTAAATTGTATATGACTTACAGTTACTAGCCCCACAGAAGTTGCAACATTGTAAAGTCAGAAATATTGTTCTCAATCACGCCTTATCCCCGATGGGGTGGCAGAGGCATATTATACGCCCAATGCATAGGTGGTGGTGAGCCCATTGCCGTGCTGAAAATAGATAGAGTGTATAAGTAATATCTATGTTACGCGTATCCAGGATTAGTGAAGGTTTTAATCATGCTTGATCATATTGCGGCGACACGTGGAAATACTCCCATGCCACCTCTCCTAATTTATCGGCTTTTAATATCAAAGCCCTTTACACTCTGAAGAAAATCTCTGTCCTTTACTATTGATACAGAAGATGTCAACTGCAAATAAATACATACATAACATTTCAGTAACCGAATTCAAAATCAAAGTAAATAAATAAAACACTATTATATAAAAATACTAGTTGACGCCCGCGGCTCCGCACACGTGGTGAAGTTTTCCCGTTCCCGTTTCCCACAGGTATATGTTCTTTTTTCTGGGATAAAAAGTAGCCTATGTGTTATTCTGATGTGTAAGCTATTGTAAAGTCTCATCAAAATACATTGAATAGATTTTGCGTGAAAGACTAACAAACATCCATTCTTACAAACTTTCGCGTTTATAATGTTAGTAGGATTGATTTCGTATCTTTTAAAGACGGATAATTTTTTAGTTCTTTTTAATATTAAATTAATATTTCCTATTGCAGGTAACTGGAATGATCCACACTACTGGACAACACTTCAAGCCCCCAGATCGAATGACTAGGTAAGCTGTTTGATTTTTTTATGATTGAATTGCTTTCCAAGTACAGCCTTAAAGTACAGCCATTGAAAATTGAAAGGTTGTGTGATAATTAATCAATATTATTCGACAAAGATCTTAGTTGACCTAAGACGGATTTAATTCGACCATTATATTATGAACCATAAATACAATTTATTTAAAAAACTATTTACCTTGTGTGTAACAAAATGTTATCTAAATACATGGTTTTGTCGCTTCTGACAAGGCAAATAAATATAAAGTTAATATAAGGGTGGTGTACTAAATTGGTGCGATTTTAGGTAAGCAGGGAGGAAAATGAAATAGTTGCGGTACATTTAGTTAGTTGGATATTTCCTCATGGTGACCACATCTTATTTTCACTTCATTAATTTTACATGCTTCTTTTGTCAAACCCAGCATTCACGAGTATACGTAAGCATGGGACGGGATCATGCCTTCCTAGACACATTGTGACTGCTCATAAAGTTATGCAATGCCCAATTTACTTGGGATCCTTCCAAAACTCTCGCTCAGTATCTCAGTCATTATACTTAACATTCCTCTTGTTTTTACTACTTATACCTAATTATAAAGTCATAATCAAGTGGGCGAAGCTTTATGCTCTGAACGTCAACTTGCATTAGTGAACTGCAATTTCAGCGCTTTTGGAGAACCTTTTGGAGAAAAGACGCATTTGTACTCGTATATGAGTCGTTTTGTCAGTCCTTTATCCCCGAAGGGCTGGCAGAGACATATAATATTATACGTCCATATTTTACCGTGTACATTTTTGTCCCACGTAACATTGCCGTGTTTAAACAGACAAGCGCAGTTTGAATTTGATAAGAGTCTTCATTAGTTTTATTGTATTAAGTTAAGATATCTACTTCTTTATAATAAAACATCTAACATCTAACTATATAAATTATTATTGTTAAGATATATAAGGTTTTATCAACGGAGCGAACGAAATCTTCTATTTGCAGCTTATGTATGTAGATTTTTATTCATGTTTAAACTAAAGTAAATACGTTCATATCACCCGACAAAATAGAATACGCTTCATTAATACATGCTTCTTTAATGCTGAACTAGCGCTGTAGTAATAAAAATATATCCATCACGCCTTATCCCCGAAGGGGTGGCAGAGGCATATTATATGCCCACTTTTCACCGTGTGGATTTACCTGTCCCACGCAATAGGTGGTGAGCCCATTGCCGTGTTGAAATAGACAGACGCAGATTGTGGCTACCTGCTGTTGAAATTTTTCATGCCGCCCATAAGGCATTCAACCAGGCTTAACGACTGCCATTTTACTGGCAACCGGGACTAACGGCTTAACGTGCCTTCCGAAGCACGGAAACGCTCGCAAATGTAAATGCCACAAAGTGGTCACCCATCCGAGGACCAGCCATAGTGAAAGTTGCGTAACTTAGTGATCGTTTACAGACACTGAGACCGCGGGGCCACGAGCGCTTCAATAATAAACAAAGTCATAAAATATAATGAAACAGCGAGAAATAATATTTGTTCAAGAATATTTTGACAAAACAACGAAACTGTCGACGAAAAATGTTTTATTAATATAAATTTTAATTAAATTTCAATTTTTGTTTACTTAATTTACAAATGTTTCAATTTGAGTAGCTAAATGAAATAAATTTGTTTGCGAGACGAATATTTGTATCGGAAATAAAAGGAAAGGGCTAAAACAATTTCCTTTCATGTATTTTTAAAATATTGCTTGCTTTTTTCATTATTTAACCTTAATTTTAAACCGAAGGGGTATATGTACTTAACTTACTAAAAAAAGTCGACCCCTAAGGGGGTGAAAAGGGATTGCAAAGTTTGTATGGAACAACTTGTTCTTTTCAGTAATTTTTCAATTTGTAGTGGTGGATTGACACGCGGCGTACTTTTGATTGTGTGATCAGGTACATGTGGGAATCGTAAAAACTTAACAACGCGGGTAGCGTCACGGTCATCCCCTAGTTATACATAAGACCGTAGAAACAATCACAAACCCAATAAAATTAGATACTTAAATAAAATTGTATAGACAACTAGAAGCCCAACTGACTTAATGTCGGCATCGCGTGCCCGTCTAAATTATCACCTGAGGTCTGCTCCATATTCCATAGCAAAGTGAAAGCATACGACTAATATCGCTTGTAATCCACTTAAAAGTTGATATTGCAGCCCTTGTGTAAAATGAAACTGACATGCTCTAACTGTGTAAATTAATGAATGAATTTATTTAGCATCCTATCTTGGTTAATTTAATGAAATTGTATGAATGATTTATTTTGTTTATTTATTTTTCTATCACGCTTTATCCCCGAAGGCGTGGCAGAGGCATATTATATGCCCACTTTTCACCGTGTGTATTCCTGTCCCACGTAATAGATGGTGAGCCCATTGCCGTGTTCTTTTATGTTGTGTTCACAAAAATAGTACAAATTTTCGTACATGCTAGGGAAAAGGAAGAAAGAATAATGCACTTAGAACGATGTAGGTATATAGGGTAGGACAAATTGTTTTAAAATAACCATTTATTATGTACGAGTATATATGTGAGTGAAAGTTTAAAAAAACAAAAATTACTAAGAATGATAATCTCTGAGGATCTATACCCAGAGTTCACTATGCTGAACAATATTGTTCTTCAATCTCCAACTTTATGAGGCAGTGCAGCTAATTATATTAAGTCAGTCAATTAAATTAGCTGCACTGCCAGATAAAGTATTCTGTAAAACTCTTTCTCCATTCAATGTCACTCTCTTTACTCCGATCCAGTGCAACAATAGAGGAACCTCTTCATTTTAAGCCATAGATATCGAAAATTCTAAATATGATATTTTTTTGTAATTATTTTATGGCCTAGTAACTAAGACCTTTTAGTCAAATCTAATTTATTTTCTTCAATCTTCTTATTATCTAAAATGTCCCTGTACTCTACGTCTTATTAGTCAAATCTAGTCTTAAGTTAAGGTCAGTCTCACCCCAGTATAGTAGTGGTAGTTATACTGAGGATTTCAGTGGGTTTTACGCGGCAAGATGGAAAATCGCATTTCACTGTCTTTCACTATAGCACGTTAACACAACTTTTATGTCCAAGAAACCGCCACTGCCGCACATAAAACAAGATTACTAGCACTAGTTTTAGAAAATAATATACAGCAAACGTATGGACGAGACTACCAGGTCTTTAATTAGTCGTGCTAATTAGTGTCTAGCACATAAGACCTTTTAGCCTTTTTGTTACCACCTCACTAAAAAGGCAACGGGTTCAAAATTACTTCCAAATTTAACATCTAAAATAGACACATTTTATTAAATTTATTCGGCCCTTTAGACCCACCCAGTTCCGTGCTTCGGAAGGCACGTTAAGCCGTTGGTCCCGGTTGCCAATGGCAGTCGTTAAGCCAAGTTGAAGGCCTTATGGGCGGCTTAAAAATTTCAACAGCAGGTCGATACAGCCTGCGCCTTTCCAGTTCAACACGGCAATGGGCTCACCACCTGTTACGTGGGACAAAAATGCATACGGTGAAACGTGGGCGTTTAATAGGCCTCTGCCTACCCCTTCGGGGATAAAGGCATGACAATATGTATGTATGTAAACGTATGGTATCAGCCATTCTGCGGCCTTAAAACCTTATGATATCAATTCATGGCTATGAGGTTTTAGACAAGCATACGTACATATTATTAAAAACATAATGAGTGAAAAACAAAGAAAACGAATGAAAGACGTCATCAGCAAGGTTAGATAAAAATCAAAACGCTTTTAAAATCCACTGACAGTTTCTCTAAGAAAAATTACGACTAATTTCCAGTAGTATTGCCATATTATAATAATAACTTTCGTGAGCGTTGTTCATTATTACAAATTACGGTTATACTCGTACTCACGTGTGAATTTCGGGATAGCCCGACTAGTATTGCCATAGATGATTCTAATATAATCTTTTTCTTCAAGCCTCATAAATTTCCACGGCAGCTCATTGTCTACCTATCGTCGTTGATGTCGCAATTTAGACGCTTTGCAACACTGAACGACGCCGGAATAGTTGCAAGTGGCCATCAATCAAGTTCTTTCTTAAATAGATCGTTGATTAAATTGTTAAATTACAACATTACTCTAAGGATACTTGTCTTGCCCATGTTTACAAATGTCTACCTACTGATTACTTCGAAGTAATATCTTTTTCAGTAGATTTCTATATGGATTTCGAGTGATTAATGTTCAGAATAAATGAACATCTTATTCTATTAGATTTTTATATGAATTAAGATTAATTGTACTTCACTCTGAATGTACATCTTAATTATGAACAATGGATGTGTAGAAAACTAATTATTTGATCTTCATGATTGATTCAAATCTTGCGTTTTAGAATTAGAAAGGTACATACATAATAGGTATATACATACATAATAATAATTTACTCGCTACTTTTGGGGTTATGAGCCTATTGATATCAAACATTAAAAAGTGGCAGGTTGCCGTTAATAGACTTGGCTTTATAATATAGACTAAAATATTATGCACATATTTGTGAAAACCGTGTGCTCCTCTTCGATTTAATAGTAGAAAATTAGTCGTCAATTAATTGCAATAATAGCAAATGTTTATCATTCTATTTGACGTGCCTTGACAGGGTTGGAAGATCAGATGGCAATCGCTCCTAATGTCGAAATTATTAAGCCAAACGACAGCTGCCTCTATCAGTCGAATAGATTATAAGTGGACCTCAGACTCCTAATACAGGCACAGTTTAAAAGCAACTGGGCATACAGTAAGATGAAGTAGAAAGACCCTTAAAAGTATATTGACAACCATAATTTCTTTTCGGATAAATACTCCAGCAATATACATATCAGTTGTTTCGGGAATGGAATAAAACAAAAATATTAAAAGAAAAGTGTCCCACAATATTTTATTAAAAAAAATATATATTGAGACAATATTCAAAAAGTAACTGCGTAGAGAACCCACAATTCAGCTCCTTATTTCGAAGGAATAAATTACATTATTTATGTAGACATCATCCGACTAATAATAAATTAAGACGAGGCCTAAACTGTATTTAGTGAGCGTAAATACTCGGAATGGGCTCGTGAAGGATTGACGTTAATGGATGGTACATTTTTTGCAGGCCTTGGGCGTGAGATGGCACGCGCGGGCATGCTGCACAGGGGAGGAAAAAATGGAGCTGAGTGAGTATTAACGTAACTAATATTAGCACTTCGTTTATATACGTTGCAAGCCCTTTCTTTTTTATACTACTAATGTGGAAGAGAAGCAATACGTTACGGTCGACTGGTCACCGTAGCCGTAGCTGACGTTGGGTACGAGTACACTGAGGTGAAACACTCGCGCAGCCAAGATACCTCTCTAAAACAAGGGTGGCCAACTGATAGATCACGATAGATTGTTCAACTAATCTAAAAGAAGTACAGACACAGTGCTCCCTCTAATATATTAAGTAGTCATTAATAATATCTAATTTATATTTTTTCCATCATAATAAATTTTAAATTACTACACAATTGCGTACTGTTTAATTAAAATTTTCAAGAAGTATGTAATGCTTGCAGTACATACTGCTTGAGTTTAATCAATTCGGCCGTCCCTGCTCTAATAATATATTCAGACTCTATCGACGTTACGAAATATTACGAATTGATATTTGTAAGAGACTTTTAGTGCGAAATATCGAAAGTGTCTCTGAAGAAAACAATGTTATTAAATTCAAATTTGTAAATCTGTATTACTGAAACGATTAATTAATAATTTTGGTTATAGCAAAATAGGTTATTTTTTAATATTCAGCACGCAAAATTTACACCGCCCTCACTACGCTATATCAGGTGATGGAAAGCCATGGCGACCTCTAGCAAGTGAGGGTTACTCTCATAGTACAATTGACTACTGACAGCGTCCATCAAGTTAGGGGCTATATGATGTACCTCTAACTAATAACCCGGGGTTGTAAGAGGTACGAAACACGTATGCTGGCAAAGCGTTCCAATTGCCTATGCTTCGACAGAGAAACGATGTTTTGAATCTGTTTGAATTCATTCTGACAACAATTTTCTCCACTAAATGAGAGTGCCTCTGCCTGCTCTGCCCGGCAAGCGTTGTTAGGGAACGAATTTCTCAACAAATTTCGACAAAAGCGGTTCCTTGTTTTCTGACTGAATTTAAAGTGGTTTCAAAGAAATATTTTTGGATATTGTACATACGAGTATATGGTTTACTGTACTAAACCGATGTCACAATTTATGGGATATAAGAGCTATTAAATAAACTAGGTAATTAACGGTAAATGTTTAATGTTTTAGTAATTAAAAGTATACATAGATTTATGTAGTTGTTTTATATAAAAATATCCAATTTACATTTAGTTTTTTTAGATGGATGGAGTGTTATTTTCTTTATCAACGTTGCTAATAGTTTTTCTTATGCCTATATTATCCTAATAAGGGCACACATTTTATCAAAACATTCATTGTAACAAGGTTTAGCACTTATCGACAAATGATGTGCCGCTGCTTTTCAATAACTTATTTAACAGTCACGCCTTTATCTCCGAAGGGGACGCAGAGTTATACTATATCCCGACATTTCACCATATATTTCTTATTCGTTTTTGTAAGACTACTATAATAATAAGCGCTATACATAATAAGAAGCGCTCGTGGTCCCTCAATTTTCTGTAAACTATCACTGCAGCAAGTTTCGCTATGGCTGGTCACGGATGGATGACCAGTTTGTGACATTTGCGAGCGTTTCCGTGCTTCAGAAGGCACGTTAAGCCGTTGGTCCTAGTTGCCAGTATGTTGCAGTCGTTAAGTCAAGTTGAAGGCCTTATAGGCGAAAAACTTCAACAGCAGATAGCCACAACCTGCGTCTGTCTCAACACGGCAATGGGTTCTCCGCTAATTACGTGGGACAGGAATTAACATTGTGAAAAGTGGGCAAATTATATGCCTCTGCCACCCCTTCGGGGATAAGGCGTGATATATAAATAAATAAATAAAACTACTAAGTACTACTCAATGACACTAATGTACACTGCAGTATAAGTAACATACACAACAAATAAGACTTATTCCTCTGTATGCATAAATGTAGTAAAACATCTCTCACGATTGCCCTTATCACAAAGCACTTTAGGGTGCGGTGGCAAGAAAGGGTGGTCGGGGTACGCTTGGGCGAGCGTCAGGTGCAAGCCTGATAGAGCAATTACTTATTTTAATATTTTTAAAGCCAGTCTGTAGCCATCTGACTCTTTTCACCCTCTGATAAAGTTGATGTTATTATTCAGGTGGTACGTACAAAGAAACAAGTTGTAAAAAATAAAATTTACGACTTATTATCAGGTCACAAAAAGCTCCCTCATTCCTTGCTGATATTCATGCTTTTACAACAGGTAAAAAATGTTTCGCTTCCCTGTATACCGTTATTGTATATTTAATAGCCATCATTAAATGTATTACAAGGATATTTTCTGGTTACGGCATGTCAATTCATAAAAATATACAGTAGGTACGCTAATGTATAAAAATCAGTTTTCTTTTTGTTTTGAATTAAAAATAAAGTGTACGTATAGATAAGAGGAATGAAATAAAGTACGATACCTTATCATTACGAGTACAATGAAAAAATACCGACCAAGAGCGAGCCTAGAACGTGTGCAAAATTTTGAGTTAGTTCTTTAAAACACATTCACCCAAAAGATCAAACATATGCTATAGACTTTATAAGAATTTCTGTAATCTAGAAATACAGGATTATTTTTCTATGTTCCAAATTTTATCCCCGAAGGGGTAGATGAGGCATACTAAAACCCTTATTTCACCATATGCACCTTTTTCTTTTATGTTTTTTTTTTCAGTTTTGAATTGTAAATTAAAATTTTTCTTCTTAAATTTCTTAAAACTACATTAATTCTTAATTAATAAAAATACCTTGAAAATGTAATTCTTTTACTTTATTTTCAATACAATATAATCCTGTCCTACTAATATTATAAATGCGAATGCTTGTGAGAATGGATGTTTGTTACTCTTTAATGCAAAAACTACTGACAACGTTTTGAAAAAAGCTATATGAAACAATAATATAGCTTATATATCAGAATAACACATAGGCTACTTTTTTTACCCAGGAACAAGTTTCTGTGGGACACGGGAACGGGACAATTTCACACGCGCTTTATATTATTTGTTTCTAACAGCCAATTGGGTAATTTATTATACAACTTAGTTGTTTCAAACTTTTAGATACCTCGTAAGAATATACAAGCGTTAGACGTTACAAGAATGCGGTACCATATCTTCTCTTAGATATTTCTTCTGTTCATTTATCCTTGGGATTAGAACAATAGAGATTTTAACGACATTTTTAAAAACACTTTACAACGTAAAGAAGATTTTATTATGAAAATACAGTTTAATATAATCTCTCATTTTTCTTGGGCTTAGTAAAATTGCTTATCGGTAAGAAAGCTCGCTCGGTGTTCATTGATTAATACTCGTAGTAACGTTGTATCGCTTTTTAAAAGTCTGGATCGGTTTTTTGGACAGACTGAATATATTTTTAGGTTAGTATTTTTTAAATAGATATATTACCTTACGAATTCCCACTAAAATGTTAAATGGACACCAAGACAACACGAGGCAACCTTGGATACTGCCAGCAAGCGACAGACGGTAATGTCCTGGGCAAAGAAAGCAGTCCTATTATTTAAATAATCACATATTAATCTACTGCTACACGACGTGACGCTTAATAGTATAGTTAGATCATATATATGTAACTAGGTAATGCCCACAGCTTCACCCGTGACAACTACGAACTCCCGTCGCAACTATTTAATCCGAAAATTGCCCGATTTGTCGACATTTGTGATTACTGCTACGTTCTCCAGGGTAATATCGTGATGATATATAGCCTATAGATTTCTTCAATAAATGAGCTATCCAACACAAAAATATTTCTTCTAATCCGACCAGTAGTTCCAGAGATTAACGTGTTCAACCAAACAAATAAACAACTCTTCAGCTTTATATATTAAGATGTAACAGTATATACTCGTAGAAGTGTATTTAAACGGTAGCTTATACAAGTTGGTTACAAACAATACAATATACCGACCGCCTCACTATCTGTCTTGTCACCCCAAGTCGAAGTTCGTAGACGCGTCCCTGATGAATACACCCCGTATTCCTTTGATGTGGTTCACGTTAATTAGTGATTTTCGCATTGCTTTATTTAAATGAGAAGATAATAAAACGATTTCTTATTAATAGTAGTATCAAGTCGACACTTTATGAATATTTCATGGAGCTTCCTGAACATTTGATTTGAATATAATTATTGAAGTATTCCCGAATCCGTTTCCCATACGAACTTGTTTCCGGGATATTTATTTCTTTTTTCTTTTTCTATGATACCAACGTCAGCCATTTCAATATCATGTTTCAATCACGTTGGTTCAGGTTTTAGAACGTAATTGAGTAACAAACATAAATTGAAACATACATTAGCGGATTTAATGCCAAACGCATTCTGTACCAATCAAAGATATGTGGGTGGTGATAACCTAAGGAAAATGCACACTTCCGATGACCGAACCATAGTGAATGTTGCTTATCGCAATGATTGTTTACAGAACATGGAGTTAGTGGAGCTAAGAGTGCTTCTTTCGGTGATGACCAATAAACAATTACTAAAGTTGGGCACGGAATGTAACATTGTCATTTTTTCTTAGATTGAAAACCTAAGATAAAGTAAATAAATAATACATATATCTTAGTTGAAAACGAATCAAACGCAGTTATTAAGAAGGCATTAAAATTAATGAAAATGGTCTCACTACAGGCGATGCCAACGACCGTGCGAAGTGGAAAAGATAAAGTAGGAAGGCGAACTCCGGGCGTCACGAGACGCAACTGAGACAGCGCTCGGATGCAGAGGATGAAACTTTAAAAAAAAAAGTTCTGCAAAGTATCACACATCGCCATAGTCGACCTGTGAAAAGATTAACGTGAGAATGGCTTTTGAATTCATATGTAGAAAGTTATTCTGAAGATAAAGGGATCTTTGAGTGCCAGTAACTTTCAGACAGACGTGACCGATTGAAGCTCGTCAGTTCAGTATGTTTTAGTCACAGTTTATATGTATTCTGTGGTTTTAGTAAACTGACTTCTACAAGCTGATGATTTACAACTGTGCTTTCACGTCCGTGTATTTGTGCGTGTACAGCAAGAGTTCACGATGCAAATAGCATGCAAATGCAAAATAAAAAATAATCGTTTTTTCATGTAATATCAGCATATATAAGAAAGAAAAAATAATAATAGAGTATAAGCAGTAGAGTCGTCTCTGCAGCAGCAGCCAGTATTGCGCTGTTGCCAATCAACAGCTTGTACATTTATTCACTACTAACCGATGTCCACAGCTTCACTCGTGTGGTGAAGTTTTCCCTTGCCCGTTTCCCTCAGTGTTGTATAAACTAGTATGTTTTTTTTTCCGACACCTTCAACAAATATTATTATCTTTTATCCAATATATACAAAAACTTAACAAATTATATATCAAAACATTTCTCGAGGAAATTTCATCCATTGTTGAAAACAGCACAAAAATTTGTGCAGAAGTTTTTGAGTTTATTGCGAACTGACGCCACGGAGGACTTTGTTTAATAATATGTAGTGTGTGTGTTTAATAGTATGATAGTGATAACTATTAGGTACTTTTAGTTAATCAAACTGAATGTTATCCATGTCAATTTTAGAGTATTCAATTATGACAGGGTTAAATGCAGTTGCACCGCAGGTAAATTTACTTATACTTCTTGTTTCTGTAACTTTGTTAGTGCTGGGATCGTTGGCCGACTACTGCAGGGCAATCACCTCGACCCCACATTTTCTCACCTCTATTCAAATTCATCCACCTAGACTAACTTTAAATTGTTAACTGTAATGCAACTACTCTCAGTGGTAAACTTTACTTGAACGTTGCATACCTCTCAGACTTTAATGACGATTTTTAAATAACATTTAACACTTTTGGTATGAAATATGTATTTCAATATTGAAATTCTGTTACGAGAACAATATAGACGAAAATATTTGCTACATTACATACATAAAAATATCTCCATATATTTGCAGAGATAATAAGATAATAACCATTAAGTAAGAAGCTGGGAATTCAAAGAGGATTGAAACAAGTATTCGCAGCTCAAAACGTCAGGGGAATGAAGAAGAATTTTAGTACGAAACAAAGTCAGTAAAAAGTGCTTTATTGTACATTTCGTGGCGTGTTGCAAATAATCATATATGTTTATGTACGAGTTCCGTCGGGAACACAATATTTGATTTCATCTCCGGCTGTGATCCGTCACGCACAAGGCCTTCGCCTTAACGTGCCCTATAATAATATCGTGCCACTTACAACGCAGGTATAGCTTAACTAACAACCTGGATATTTTCGCAGCATTTATGATGTTATAAATGTAATTCGATTTCTAGCTCAAGTTTTATGATATTATGTTTTCGTTCCATGAGCAACTTAATAAATATTTACAACAAATTATTAAATAACCTTAAAATATGATAATTTAAAATATATTAATATAAGGAGTCCCTTTAGGCAAAAATAAATTAAATAATTACTTAATAAATTGTTTATCATAAAAATTCAGGACTGTATGTTTTAATTTTTTATTTACTTCAATAATGGTTACAATGGCTCGTTTGTCGCTCTCTTGATGTCCTCAAAATATTTACACTATTTTAGAATTTTAATGTCTTCAATAAATCCTAAAGATAAATAAAACTGAAGTGATTGTTGGAAATTCCAAATGCTTTTTACTAAATGCCGATTACCAAATTAAAAAGTAACGATTTTTTAAATTATTTCCTGTTTCATGTCTGTCGGCTGGACCGATTTGAACGTAATTTTCATTGGCAGATAGATGATTTAATAATGAGTAACTATACTAATATTATAAAGAGGAAAGGTTTGTAAGTTTGGTTGTAATAAATAGGCTCAGATACTACTAGGCCGATTTTAAAAATTCTTTCACCATTAGAAAGCTACATTCTTCGTGAGTATAACATAGGCAATATTGGATTTAAAAAAAAATGGGTTTCTTACGAAATCTTGAATAGGAAAACTTCACCACGCGGGCAAAACTGCGGGCATCAGCTAGTATTTAAATAAAATGTGTTTCATATATTAATTCCGAATTTCCTTTTTGGGTTATTTTGTCCTAGAAAAAGTGATAAAAAGGGATACCCTGTCACCCTACACTTATATATAAAAAGACTTTCGAGTCATGCAAAAATGAGAGCACCTGAAATTAAACGGTTGAATGTAACATGAAAGCAGCTAATTTAAGCAATATAAATTTTATTAGAATTGTGTTCTCAGAAACTTTACTCGTTTTACCGTATCATAATAACTCCATGGAAAATTACTGGTAGTAAAATATATTCATTTGTATTACAAAAGTATGGTTCAATATAGGTTACCGTTGCTTCATACCAATTTTCACCAACACTGGCAGTTTCAAAATTGCCTATCTATCATTTAGAAAATACTTACTCGTATCTATTTATCATTTGGAAGATGGTACAAATTTTTACCTTCAGCATGTCTACCAGCTTTTCACTACCTATTGAAAAAGTACTAAATAAAAGCTTACCAAAGGAAATATAAAACACGAGGTTCAGAACGCGGCCCACTTAAGAACCGGCAAAAAAATTTGGAAGGCTTATTCGGTGTATATAAAGTATTTAACAGTATCACATTCAGTAAAATCATCTTTATGGGATTCAACATTCTGGAATATCAACTTTATGCTGAGCATGCAACTTTATGCTAATTTAACTCAATGATCCTAAAGGTTTTAATTGATGACCTATTTACAAATTAATATTATGTCATGATGTCAGCAGATTATTTCCAGGGGTTCCTGTCGCTAACGCTATTTTTAATTAACTTTTTAAATAATCCCGTCGTTTATTCATTTTACTATAACGTATGAAAATTTACCCGATTTGTTATATAAATATAACAAATATATAAATACTCCACTCTCCTGAGTTATAGCCTCCTCGATAAATGGGCTACATAAAAATATTATTTCAATCCGAAGCAGTAGTTCCTGAGATTAGTGTTTAACCAAACAAACAAATAAAAATACTTATTTATCAGCTTTATAAAAGAATATTAGTAAAGATTAATTGAATTTATAACATGTATTGCCAATATATCCAGATTGATGTAACATTTACAACACCTATTGTAATCTATATTATTTACAATTAAATACCACCGCAACTCAACATACATCACTATCTCGGTTTATGCGGCAAGAATATAGCTCATAACATTGATTGGCCTGTTCGAGCAGGGTTTCACCTTCGCCGTTTTGAGCAAGTGTCCGATTGTAGGTCAATACGCCGCTTGAGTATTAGCGTATTGTTCACATACGAGTATGTGCACAATCGTGTCCTATATTCAGTAACAATAAAGTTCTCAACAACGTTTAAGGTTGCATGATTTAATAATGCTTTGATATAGGTAAACAATTGTACTTTTTATGTTAAACCCCAAAAAGTGACGTCCGAGGCGAATTTATGTATTGTTGATTCTTTAATGTATGTTCAAATGTTTTGGTGTTAAAAGGTCTCACGTTACCGAATAAAGCTCAGTTTCAAGATGCTACTAAGCAGCAGACGAGATACCTTAGAAAGTATGTCTGTTAGCCGTTGTGTTCAAATGCTAAAAAATACCAAGCCCCAGTCAGTCAAATTCGAAATTGAAACCTAGACTGGCATTTGATTCTTAATTGAATTGTAAAAATGTAAGAATGTAGTGTATTGTAAATCTTGCTCACAGAATAATACTTTATCTGTCATCGTTAAATATACGATATACAATATCATAAATCTTATCATAAAGGACTACTAAATAAAGGAATACTAAACTAAACTGGTGACTAATATTCTCCAACTCTACTTAGATGCTTATGAAATTGGGTTTAATGATTGCTTTAAACACAAGCAGCAATGCGTATCGATTCGCAACTAAAACATGCCCCTTTCTAACTTCAATATATATAAAATAAATAAATATCCATCACGCCTTATCCCCGAAGGGGTGGCAGAGGCATATTATATGCCCACTTTTCACCATGTGGATTCCTGTCCCACGTAATAGGTGGTGAGCCCATTGCCGTGTTGAAATAGACAAACGCAGGTTGTGGCTACCTGCTGTTGAAATTTTCAAGCCGCCCATAAGGCCTTCAACCAGGCTTAACGACTGCCATTTTACTGGCAACCGGGACCAACGGCTTAACGTGCCTTCCGAAGCACGGAAACGCTCGCAAATGTAAGTGCCACAAAGTGGTCACCCATCCGAGGACCAGCCATAGTGAAAGTTGCGTAACTCAGTGATCGTTTACAGAACACTGAGACCGCGGGGCCACGAGCGCTTCTTCTTATATAATATATATAAATAAAATTGATATATCTGTTTGTAATAACAATTTAACAGATTTTCACTAAATGCATCTCTTAAACGGAACTAGATCTATTTTTATTTTATATAGGTACTACTCGGGACTTCACGCGAAACATATTTGTACTTACATTCACCGACGTTCAGAGTCCAGCTGCGACCACCGCAACCGTACCGTAAACCGCGAAAGTTTATAACATTAGATCTATTTTGTCGGGATTTTCATTGTCAGATAGCAAATGTCATAAGGAATAATTTAAACTACATTACTACGGCCACTACGTGCGTAAAACCACGGGACATCCACTAGTCTAAATATAAATACAGAAACGAACCTTGTGTACTTACTCTTTTTTTTTGAAAAAGAGCTTTTAAATGAATCTGATATCTACTTCAGATTTGTCTCAACAAAAGTTAATTACAAAAGAAATTCAGAAAGCTGTACTTTGATTATATCTGACTATATACAAATCATAGTTGATAATTTCGATCATCGAATGGCCACTAGTCAATATAAAAAGTTGTAAACATTTTGTAACTTAAATTTTGTAACAAGTGTAAAAGACAAACCCTTTAGTTGCTTTATTTTCGCATATATATTTTTCTTATATATTTTCGCATATATATTTTCGCATATATATTTTTAAAGTTATTCTTATAGAGAAAATTCTTAAAGTCAGACCGCGTTATGGAGTACGTTTTACGTTTTAGAAGTTGGTCAGTGTCCCGTAAAAGTTTCCGCGAATGTGGTCCACCATTCACATTACCGCGGCCCATCAAAGCAGCCGCCTCTCCAGCCGATGACCCTACAATCCACAAGAGTCTGTGAATATCATGCGTTTGTTTATCCCGTCGTCGTTGGTTAACATGGAATATTCGCGTGTATATAAAAGCTATAATCCCACCATCCTTTGACATAGTTCGATCAATCGTGAGCAAGAACTTAAGGGTGATAGGAAGTGCTTTAATATAGGTACTTAACTGGTATGGTAAGTACTCAACTGGTAGGGTATGTACTCTATTGATTGGAAATCAATCGAAAAAATATTTTATTTATTTGTGTATGTACACACTATAAATGTAATAGTAACATACGAGGAAACAATCATTAATAACACCGAGAAAATGGCCGAAGGTCCATCACAAAATAAATGTTGTCAACTTATTCAATGTCATAGCAGCCTCTAGGTTATTACAATAAATTGTTAAACCTGAGGAAAATTAGAGTAAAACTAGAGTAAATCGATTTAAAACCCTCTTGTATTTAACTTGATATTGTTTTATATTTATTACGATGGATATCAAGTGCTTCGAAAAGCACAAAGTCCATTGGCTACAAAACAAATACTTGCCTGTATACTTGTGGGCTGTATACTTGTCTGCCATCTATGGAGTATAAATAATAGTCCGTTACTGACTCTATATCCTAATACGGTATATATAAAAGCAAACGTTGTAAAAATTCAATACTTTTTTTAATGCATTTACGTATACGTCAGGAGGCTACAGAAAACACATACTTTAAAGATGCGGCACTCTCAAAGCTTATTCCATCATTGAAACGAGACTAGATTGGGTCGGCAGCGCGAGTGCTGCACCTCTAGTGTTGCAAACGTCCATAGGCTACGGTGACCACCTTCCATCAGGTGGGCCGTATGCTTGTCTGATCACGGAGTCATGAATCGGAGAAAAAGGCACCACTTAACAACGGATAAGAATTCAATGCCGTTAACGTATTTACTCTATAAGGATCACCAAAAGATGGTTCTCTATTTTACTTAATCAGTAGGTGAGGTCACATGGGCCCCGGAGATCTTGATGGGGTCCCTCACACTCACCACATTTCACGACTACATGGACTCGATACTTACCGATTGCTGGAACTGGTAAATGCCTTCGACACAATTTAAAGACTAATCGGTCATCTTATCTAAAAACCATACAGCGGTTACCGGCTCTTCTAACTGTTTAACCGTATGAAAGGTAAAAATAAAAATTAATTGTTTTACCGCATTAGTAAATCAAACTAACATAAAACAAATATACGTTTGCCTAGATAACGATGCTATGTATTCAAAAAGATACACAATGTCAGTGATGGGTATCTGTCATATCTCAGAGCGATGGAGCCTCCGCGCCGTTGATGCAAATTCTGTCGACTCACCCGGAAAGCAATTACCGAGACTAAGCTGCTGTTCGTTCTCTTCAGCGCTGCTTTACTTACCATAAATCAATGGCACATACACACATAAAGCTATTCATATTAGAAGCAGTAACAGTAGATACGCAAAATGATATAGGTCGAAAATGTACTGTAACACACTTTAGAAGCAACAAGTTTACATGACAACAACAACAAGACATGTGTCAATTTTAATGATTGAACAATTGCACTCCACTTTGTCAATTTCTAAATAAAATTGGTATTTTTCAACTTTAACTATGCCTGGTCCTCGGATGGGTGACCACTTTGTGGCATTTACATTTGCGAGCGTTTACGTGCTTCGAAAGGCACGTTAAGCCTATGGTCCCGGTGGCCAGTAAAATGGCAGTCGTTAAGCCTAGTTAAAGGCCTTATAAACGGCTTAAAAAAAACAACCGGGACCATAACGGCTTAACAAGCCTTCCAAAGCACAGAAACGCTTGTAAATAGAACACTGAGTCAGCAGGGCCACGAGCGATTCTATGGAGTTACCATTTAGTGCAGGAGTAGCAAATCGGACGATCGTGATCGAATAGTTAATCGTTGCTCTTATATAGTCCAGAAGATTGTGGCAAAAAAATATAATATCTAATTCGTGCTGTTTTTTTTATCTCAACAAACAATTTTTTGAATAAAGGAGGGGAGGAGAATCCCACCACACACCTTCGATTTGTCAATACTAATGCACAACGGTCAAGGATAACATCTACTAATTGTAACAGAGGAATGACGAACCGAACTCCTCAAGGAAAGGGATGTAGGATAGGTAATAGATAACCTTACCCTCCAGGTTGTCAAAATTGTGCAATGCTCCGCTTTACTGCGTTCTACGATGAATTTCCGCCTGGTAACGCCTGATTCAATTAGTTATCTAAACAGCTTTCATTAGTTTAGTTGCATCTAAAATCAATTCTTCACATCAAATAAAGCTTTTACAAGTCATAACTTTATATTTTATTATTATCTTAATTAGATTATCTAACAATTAGTAATCCATGTAGGTACTGAACAACAATAAATACCATCCAAATTACCGACTGTATATTCATTAACACACCGTATAGGCGTAATGATTAAGCTAAATTGCCGTTCACCTTTTATGCGCCAGTGGTTCCAACATAAAAGATTTCGCCTTGAGGACACTAATGTATATTTAACGAACACTACATTATACATTATGTAAACTATTTACATATTCTTAAGTCTAATATTTAAATGTATACGAATTTCTGTTTACTTTCAAACAAATTTATCATACGATTGTAAGAAAATTATTTTGCAGCGATACGACAAAGTGTCCGCCAATGTTCGTAATACAAGTAATAAAAGTAAATAATACTCACACAGGCCCCATTTCAATTTGCTTAGGATTCTGCATTGTGTTCGTGATCGTTGCTATTCGCCAGTACGTATAATATAGCATTGTGTACGTTATAAGGGTCGTATACTTCTCCACAAACAAGTTCACTACACGTCGTACGTGCTCTTTTATAAAAGTAATATTTGTTCTTGAAAATCCTTCGGTATTTGTTAATGGTCATATAATGGTATTGAATAAAATATAAGAGTACTACTTAACTAAAACTATTTAAAAAAATAATGTTCCAAATCCAGGGATCTAAAAAAGCTACAGATGTAATCTCGAACATGGACGAAGTATAAAAATGGCGGTCAAATTATGAGTGTAAAATCCCTGGCACTTTTATGTGACTTGTTATCGTCCCAAAATGTGACAAAGTTTGTTTATAAAATTGATTAATTATCCCTGGCACTTTTACGTAATTAGTAAAGCTCCAAATTTGACACAGGGTTGTTTATATGTGTTAGTGTAAGTAGTTCTTATACGACTAACGAAATTTAGATGCGACACATTAATGAAATTTGTAGTGTAGTGCTGGAATGGAGGAGTTTTTTCTAAATCTCTACGACCAATTTTTCCAATTTCTATACATTCTATAATATTCAATTTCTATACATTATATAATGTTGAACAAGGCAAAAACGAAAATTATGGTCGTTTCAACCAGGCAGCATGGGGACGCGTGTATATCTGTTGAGGGACACACACTTGAACAAGTATTCATCATTCATCGACGATCTGTAGTGCGTACAACATATCTCTGTAATAATATCGTAATAATTTTTCAACTACTAAAGTTGTGTGATCAATGCGAAAAAAGTTTAACAAAAGCTCTGCCCGTCGTAGAATGTAGTAAATGTGAGCGATTGGTCCATCTGAATACAAAATGTACAGGATTGACCAATAAACAAATCATGGCGCTCAAGGCTGCTCCTAGCCTGGAGTGGACTTGCTTACAGTGCCAAAGTGAAACTCCAAGAAGAAACTCGTCTATATTGTACCTAGTGATGAGGATGATGACGTAGATGATATAGCAGTTATAGTGAATTCGATAAAGTTACTAGCAAATTTTTCTAAAGAAGTGGAAAAGGCGTTGAAGAAAGAAATGAGAGAGCTGAACGACTCCCTACAGTTTCACAGCTCCAAGATGGATGAGGTATTGCAGTGCACAGAGATTTTCAAAAAATCTATCAAAGATCTGCAAAAGGAAAATACTGCCCTAACCAACAAAAACATTAACCTGGAAATATATAACGTATACAGGAATTCGAGCAACAATAATAAAGCACAGTTTTAGAGATTGCTAACGTTCCAAATGATTCCTATGAGGAGGCTAAAATAGTGGTTGAAAACCTGGCGACTGTTATTAAACAACCTAAAGAAGATCTTAAAAGTACAAGGAGAATTCAAGGACGCAAAGACCTGCCGTCCAAAATATTGGTGGACCTACGCGATGAAGACAGCAAAAGTGGATTTTGGAAACGAAGTGATAATAATAATATAATTAAAACCCGGCAGCTCCTGAAAAATAAGTTGTTCTTGCCCAAATACACTAACTTATATGGTAAAAGAGAACTATCATACGTTATTCCGGACATAATAAACGATCTTCCGATAGCCCTTAGAAACGAGCTAACGCCAAATAATATGACACAAACTAAAATAATATAATATGTATTTAATTATGTGTTTACGAGTAAATATTGGTATAAAATAAATAAATATAACCTAAAGAATAATAAAAATTAGCATACATTCATTTACATTTTTTTTTTATTTGATTGTGTAATTATTCCTTATAATTATATAATATAATTATAAGAAACATGGATATAAGTATGATGTCAATTACATAATTATACATTTATAGTTATGTAATTGATATTATCATAGCTATAAATAATTTCTATTTGTGTATGTAATAAGTAAGATTTACTTATAAACGTAACCTCGGACTGTGTTTGCGCATTAGAATGCTCCGGTGTTACATCTGGCCCATTATTCTTTACGGATGAGAAGACCTCAGAAAACGTGTATATGCGTTTGCAATGTGGGCATACAGGCGGATGCTTGCTATTGGCTGGACACAGAAAGTAACCAATGTTGAGGTTCTCCGACGAGTTAAGCAGAAACGTAAACCTTTGCAGACCGTCAAACAAAGAAAAGTTGCCTACCTAGGACATGTATTGAGACATGATAGGTACGAGTTACTGCAACTAATTATGATGAGAAAAGTCGTGGGCAAAAGATGTGTCGGTCGGAAAAAAAATATTGGTTTTGTAACATCCGGGAGTGGACGGGGATAGCGAGTGCAGCCGAACTCTTTCGCCTCGCAAGAAATAGAGAGGAATACTTCAAATTGACTGTCAACCTTCGTTAATCAGAGAGGCACCTTAAGAAGAAGAAGATACATTCCATAATCACCTCACATACTTATGTACATACATATAGTCTCGCCTTTATCCCAGACGGAGTAGGCAGGTAGAGCATACATACTTAAGCCCAGTATTTACCGTAAGCATTTTTGTCCTAACAAGTGGCAAAGCCCATTGCCTGCCTCCTACCTACATCACTCTACCAGTGATAATTTATAATAGGTAATGTTGTATATACTACTTTTTTCAGGCAAATATATTTTAACACTTTTATCGCCGAAGGGATTGGCACAGGCATACTATACGCCCACATTATACTGTATGTTTTTTGTCCTAACGTAACAGGTGGTGAGCCATTGCCGTGTTGAAATGGACAGGATCAGGCTGTGGCGACCTGCTGTTAAAGCAGTTTGCAGGCTTTTGAAGCCGCCCATAAAGATATTCACCAGGCTTGACGACTGTCATTTTACTGGCAACCGGGACCAACGACTTAAGGTGCCATTCGAAGCACGGAAACGCTCACAAATGTAAAATGCTAAAAAGTGGTCACCCATCCAAGGACCAGCTATAGCGAATGTTGCTTAACGCAGTGATCGTTTACACTGAATTAGCAGGGCCACGAGCGCTTCAATACCTAGCACTGGTATATTTAAGCTGTATTAATCTCTTATATACTGAGCGTTAAATGAAAGTGCCAACAGAATAACAATGTATTAAATATTTGTGGTAATGGTGAGTGGTGACGCAACAGCAAAGAGGAACTCAAAAAAGTCATTAAAGAAATAACACGCCAGAAATGTCCTTTGTGACAATAGGATTTGTTAGACAGGTACCTACGTACAAGACACTAATTATTTTAAAAGCTGAACGCCATATTCTTTTTGAAACGAAGGTACTTATGTATAAAATGAAATCGCACGGGGAGCTGCAAATGAACAATACTGTATTGGAGACGTTTTCCCGAAGTTTTTTATTCATTATTTTGATAGGTATTGAGAACAGTGTCATCCAATATACAAGAAGTTGTAAAGGCACCAGTGGACGCGGTCTAATTAATGGAAATTTATAGAAAAATGTGCTTAGTCATTTTAAGAAAAAGTTCAATACAAGTTCATAGCTTTCCTTACGTAATCTTTCCCCGGAGGCTTCGAATTCAACCGAAGCTACGCTCAGATGATTACCGTGACTATTAGTCGCTAGAATTATACAATTCTTGAACTATTTTATAATTGAATTAATCAGTTTTCCTTTTTTGAAATCAATTAACAGATGTCAATTAATATTCACTATGAGCATTCCACTCAAAATCTGGAGCATAAAATCTGTGATAGCTTGCGGAATCTACATTTCAGAGCGATTTCGATTTCACCGGTAACATTTTGTGTGAACAACTGATATCCGTTTGCCGATGGCAATTTGAGTACACGCCGACATTTGCGAAAATAAAACAAAGTTTCAAAGTATAAGTGGAAAATAATTGGAAACACTTTTGTGTTTGATAGCTGTGATGTGATTTTTGTGACTTTTCTTGGGAGGTTCTTTCCGAACAACGCTTGGTCGATCGCAAATAATAGTCCTCCATGGGAAGATACTTGGTTTTAACAATGTATAATAGTCACCTATTTATGTCCTACAGGAGTAAGATGGCCTTTATGAGTACAAAGCCAATGCCAGCGTGTTTTCTAAAATGCTTCTACGAATGATCTCACCGAACGATCTTATTGTCAAACTATTTTAATCCAGTAGTATTTCACTAACTAAAAATCTTCATGCTCAATCCCTGACGGGTTAGTCAGAGAGGACAGAACGCCAGGCTTCGCGATCCATGCATACTTCGCTTCGCTTCCTGCAGATTAATTAATTGCTTGTTACATGCACGTCGGGGTATTCGAGTACTTTGACCTCTCTGTTTTTGAGCAATCTACTCACGTGGTCTTCATATGTAAGCCTTGGCCTACCCTACCTCTTCTACCCTCTACTTTTGCACAATATATATTCTTCGTCAATCGTTTCTCAATCATTCGTTAAACGTGTCTAAACCAACGGAGAACACCCTTTTCCATCTTAACGCTGATGCTTCAAACCTGCCATTTTGCGTATATAAGTAATATTACAGTTATTAAAAAATAACCAAAAAAATTTTTTAGGGTCATGCGAGTTATAATAACTCAACTCTGTTTGACTTGAGGTCCTGTTTTTATAACAAGATTTAGGTCCGTATTAGAGAACGTTTCTCAATAATCAATCAACGCTTGAGATTAGATTTTGCCTATTAAAATCTACTCTCAAGTGTTTCTTGAGTATAGATAAACGTTCTGGAATACGGACCTAAGTTTTAGTTTTAAAGGCTCACCAGGTTTTGCTGCGAAGTCGTTACCGACTTTTTCTTGGGTGTTCATGTTTATGCACGACTCAAAAGTATGTCGCATAAAGTAACGGAAAGTCCCATTTTAGCTACTTCGACTCGTTGAAACTGCTGCTCTCTGTATTTTATGCTAAGTGGTACCTTAGAGTCAATTTAGTCGTTAAAAGTCTCCTTACGACGATAAATCTGCAGTCACAAAGGAGATTAGACAGTAAAAGACAAGGTTTTAATGAAATTTTACATTAGATATTGTTCACCACTATTATAGAACACTAGCTGTTCCCCGCGGCTTTACCCGTCGCAATCCTGTAATTTATTAGATATAAAGCAATGTGTTTAATATCACCCGATTTTTTGACATTTATGGTTACTGCTTCACTATTCTTATTATTATACTTCGCCTCCTTATGTGTGTTCTATCGCCTGTACAACGATCTGTACTCTGAGTAATTGTTTGACATGATGCCCACGGCTACCTTCTATCATCGCACCGTTCGCCATAGACAGGGTGTTCACCCTCACACTTTGCGTCCGAAGCACTCACACACAGTTAGGTCCGATAGAGGCTTTATTTCGCGTACGCTTAGGTTATGGAATGAGCTCCCTGCCTGGGTTTTCCCGAACGTCTACAGTATGGGGTTCTTCAAAAGGGGTCTTAGAAGGGTCGGCAGCGCGAGTGCTGCACCTCTGGTGTTGCAAAAGTCCATAGGCTACGGTGACCACTTTCCATCAGGTGGGCCGTATGCTAGTCTGCCACCTCAGTGGTATAAAAAAAATTAAGTAGTAGCATTATGTAATTATGCTATTATGCGTCTTCGATAAATGGTCTATCAAAAACAATATGTTATTTCAGTTACTAAGCGAGTTCAACCAACAACGAACAAACTCATCAGCTTTATAATATGAGTACTTTTTCTTTATAAATTACTGTACTGTCTCGACATCTATGGAAGTTGATAATATGTGGGTAACACTGAAAATGTTTAGAAAATAAAAAACGGCTTAATGTAGAAAGTTGCTAATACTTTTATTGTTTTTCGAAGTAATCTCCGTTCCTCTTTACACATCGTCGCATTCGATGGAACCACTGAGAAAAACTGTGGGCCCATTCTTCCTTAGGGGTCTCTTCTATGGCATTTTCGGACGCTTTCACCGCATCTTCAGGGCCCGTAAAGCGAATACCTCGAAGTTTATCTTTAGTTCTTGGGAATAAATGAAAGTCGCAGGGCGCCAGGTCGGGACTGTATGGCGGATGACTCATTATCTCGACACCTGCCATAGTCAAATATTCAGTCAGTAAACAGTCCGTTTTGCGGAGTGCACTGAAGCATTGTCATGGTGAAGAAGGATCCTGCTTCGAGGGCGCTGCTGTCGATTTTTTTCCAAGACAACAGGCAAACAGCGATTGACGTACCAGTCTGCAGTAACTGTCCTTCCATCTTCTACCATAACTGTCGCGAAATGACCTTTCCGACCAAAGAACGAGGCTATCATCTTTTTTCCTTGACTTCTTCCTTTCTTTACCTTAGTTGGCCGATCCTCAAAAGGATACACCCACTGAGCTGATTGTCTTTTGGTTTCGGGTTCGTAGCAATATATCCAGCTTTCATCACCTGTGACGATGTCAAATACAGCATTTGAGTCACCTCCGTTGAACTTATCTAACATTTCGCGACACCAGTCCATGCGAAGGCGTTTCTGGTCGTCGGTTAAAGTATGGGGAATCCATCTGGTACAAAGCTTCCTGACGCCTAAATGTTCCTGTAATGTTTTTTGAACTTGACTCATACCAATGCCTAGGCTTGCCCGTATCTGCTGATAGGTCACTCTCTTATCTTCCTCTATCGCACAGCACTGATGTTATCTTCAGCAGTCGCTGTTAAAGGACGTCCCTCACGTGGATCATCACTGAGATTGCTACGTGCACGCTGAAACTCGTTTAAACAATTGTAAATAGTGGCACGAGATGGGGCTTCATTATGAAATGCTAATCGCAGCCTATCATAGCTTTGTTGTTGAGTAAGCCCACAACGAAAGTCATAATAAATAATTGACCGAAAATTTTCTCGTGTTAAGTTCATTTTCACGCTTAACAAGAGTTTTACAGTTGCCGCCAATTCACAAAAACTAATGACAAATGAATGCAATATATTACATTAGGTTACCAAAGAGTTCTATAAATGAAATTCAAAAAAGTTTTCATTAGCAATATTTCTTTTTGGCCAGTTCTAAACATTTTCAGTGTTACCTAGGTATGCTGGACTATGATCTCACTGCTAGGGTTGTCACCAAATGGTCAGAAACTGATAGAAAATACCAAAACTGACCACAATCTCCGACGCGAAGACTTCGTATTTAATCAGAAGCGTGTTAGTAATTTGCTTTTAGTGACATTATTTCATTATTAATCAATTTTTATTTAAATTTAAGGCAAACTAAGATTATTTATCTTGACTTACATAATAGTTACTTTGTGACCTACATGAATAAAGATTTTTCATTTTTTTTTTCATTTCATTAGGATTATATATTTCTAGTGAGTTAACTATCAAAATATTTGTCAAAAGACATGCCATTAGATTTTTGACATAAACCACATCTGACTAGGTAATTAAAAAACTGATAAACTTACAAGTTAATAACAATGACCATTATCAAAATCGAATTACTCGAATCGTAGAACACAACAGCTATAGAATATTGTTTAATTCGCCACCAAATGTCGTCAAATTCGCCACTAAATCGAATTAGTCCGATCGTAGAACGCCACTTTAGATGACATAAAGGAGTCCATACAAATCAATAGTAAAGAGTCAACGAAGCTTAAATGGAACTTTCCGTTGCCTTCCGTAGCATAGGTACTTGTGTCGTGCATAAACATGTCTTAGTAAATTTGTTTAGGACCTAACCTTATGCTGTTTTCTCACTTCAATCTAACATTACCCTTATTTGCAGAAAATCTAAAATATTCATCTGACAATTTCTGTAGGCTAACTTGACTGTACTATTTAACTAGCTTATTAACAATACAGACCAAAATACTAACAGACCAAATTAATAGGTGCACTTGTCGTCCCCGGTAAGTCTATATGGAGCGAAGCGTTTTGCCGTTTTTCAGAATTTCAGATTTTTCGTCGATGTCTATTTTCCTTTCGGTGATTATTCCTCCATGGTATGTCCGATTTTCGATTTTATTTTTTCTAAACCATCTATGGCTAGATTATGGGTCAAATTTGATCAAAAAGTGTTGAATGATTTGGGAGGAGTTCGAGGACAAAGCGAAATTCCGAAACGGGGAAGAATGGAGCTACGACCACTTTGTTTAACATTTTCAATCTTGCGAAACATGAAATACAAACAGACTTTCGCAGAATTATGAAGGGATATATTTTAAATACCAGCAACCTGAAAGGAGTAGAATGTTTGTTCTATGACATTTGGCAATTCGTTAAAAAACAAAGTACCTACTGTCATACGCTGTTGGATTCGCCTCAAAGAATTCTAGACTTTTTTTCTTCACGTACTGCATGCCTCGATGGACAATCGCCTCCGAAGCAATCACATATGGTTAGGTCCGATAGGGGCTTTATTCCGCTCCGCGTACGCTTAGATTGTGGAATGAACTCCCTGCCTGGGTTTTCCAGAACGTCTACAATACGATGGTTCTTCAAAAGGGGTCTTAAAAGTTTCTTACAGGGTCGACAGCGCGAGTGCTGCTCCTCTGGTGTTGCGAACGTTCATAGCCTACAGTGACCACTTTCCATATGCTTGTCTACTACAAGTAACTACAATATTTTTTCATGTTTCATCATGTATCTTTCACATTATAAAGATGTCTTTATTCAGGGAGTTAAAATTTATCAACATCAACTTTTTCAACCATGTCAATAACCTAAATTTAGTTTTAGCTTTCAATTAAATCATGAATTCTCAAGTAATACACAATTTTAATATTAATTAAGAATAACTTTTATTTTTTCTTATAGTGCGCGGTGTAGGTATATGTAGTAATACTTTATATACAAAGTAAATATTAATGTTTATAAACTTTTGCGATCTTCCCTCCTATTTATATATATTTCGGGTCTTTTCAGAGGTAGGTTTTATTTGTATGTATAATATTATTTCGCGCCACGTACCGAGTAGTTTATTTATGAGTTACTTTATATTTTAAACTTTAGGATTATATTTTACGTAGTAATGCTACGCCAAGTAATAATAATAACTAGCACATATGGCCATTAAATCTGTATTAGAACACTTTCTCTGATTAAAGGAAGTGGGCAGTAAATCATAGCTCACCCTAAATATGTCCAGGGTGTGGCTTGAATTCGAAATAACCAAGTATAACTCGTATGATGTTAGAATGAAAATTATAGTGTGCTGGAGGAACTGGCATATTTTTGTTTTTTAATTGGGACTAATCCCACCCTCATTCCCATTACTGTGACTCCTGTAAACCAGGATCTACAGCAATGACCAAAACACCAGAAAAGTTACACCACAGGAACTGGCATAGTCAAAATTCATTAATTGTGTTATTTGTCCGTATTTGGGTACACAGAATATAACCATATGAATGTTCAATTTCATTTTAATGGGTTCTGTAGATTGTGTGAAGCATTTTGACAGCGATCCAGAGACGCGAATGATTTTGTAAAATTTCATTTTTGGTGTTAAACCCCTAAAATGGTCAATGCAAAAAATTTAGCTACGTAAAGATGATTTCCGCGGAAAGTGTTGTAGGCTATAACGAAAAATTACTATCATATTCTCAAGATACTTGAAATATGCTATTAAATTTAAGTTAAGAGCTCGTGATTTTTTTTTTCTAAGTATGATTGGGATTGGCCATATTACGATAAGATTGTACGAAAAAGAAAAGTGTGATACGAAAAAAAGCGGCTTTTTTCTATACAATACGAGATTCTATTCATTATCGAAGTTCGGATTGAGATAAAAAGATATCGTCTCATTAGGCAACTTAATATAACATACTTTCACGCCTTTATCCCCGAAGGGGTAGGCAGAGGCGTACTATACGCCCGCGTTTCACCGTATGCTTTGCTAATTGTCCCACGTAACAGGTGGTGAGCCCATTGCAGTGTTGAAATGGACAGGTGCAGGTTGTGGCGCCCTGCTGTTGAAATTTTTCAAGCCGCCCATAAGGCATTCAACTGGCTTAACGACTGCCATGTTACTGGCAACCGGGACCAACGGCTTAACGTGCCTTCCGAAGCACGGAAACGCTCGCAAATATAAATGCCACAAAGTGGTCACCCATCCGAGGACCAGTCATAGTGAAAGTTGCTTAACGCAGTGATCGTTTACAGAACACTAAGTCCGCGGGGCCACGAGCGCTTCGCGGCAACTTACAGATTTATAATATCCTAGAGCTACTATTATTATATTAACTCTATTTGAGTAACCAGAGCACATGTAGGTACACATATACCGGTTTTAAATTACGTTATAAATATAAAATAAATATCCATCACGCCTTATCCCCGAAGGGGTGGCAGAGGCATATTATATGCCCACTTTTCACCGTGTGGATTCCTGTCCCACGTAATAGGTGGTGAGCCCATTGCCGTGTTGAAAATAGACAGACGCAGGTTGTGGCTACCTGCTGTTGAAATTTTTAAGCCGCCCATAAGGCCTTCAACCAGGCTTAACGACTGCCATTTTACTGGCAACCGGGACCAACAGCTTAACGTGCCTTCCGAAGCACGGAAACGCTCGCAAATATAAATGCCACAAAGTGGTCACCCATCCGAGGACCAGTCATAGTGAAAGTTGCTTAACGCAGTGATCGTTTACAGAACACTAAGTCCGCGGGGCCACGAGCGCTTCGCGGCAACTTAGCCAGATTTATAATATCCTAGAGCTACTATTATTATATTAACTCTATTTGAGTAACCAGAGCACATGTAGGTACACATATACCGGTTTTAAATTACGTTATAAATATATTTTGTTACAAATTTAGCAATTTGCAAGTATAAATGTATTACTAACCCAAATACGCGTGTAGCACCTAACTCCATTCCAGGTGCAGTCTAGGTAGCCCCTCTTCCACGCCTGTCAATTTCCATAATGAAAAGATGTCGATATTCTCTATCAGCTGTTATTATACAATATTCCATGTAAGCCGAGTAAAGCCTCGTTCGATATAATCTGACTTAAGCCATAATATCTAATTGTGTAGTCGCCTAGTTTGAAATACAATCCCAATATATCATTCAACTCTAAAACATTTTGTTTTGGACTAACTCGGTTGCGTAGTGGTATACGCGGCTACCTTTACCGAGAAATAAAATCACTTTTTGAAACAATATGTGTGTCCACAAATGTTTGTTTCAGAGTTTCGGTTTCTTCTATGTAAAATATATAATTTAAAAATATGTCCCTAAAAAGGCTCCGCACGCGTGGTGAAGTTTTCATGTTCCCGTTTCCCACAGGAACTTGTTCCCGGGATAAAATTTAACCTATGTGTTATTCTGATGTGTAATCTATATTATTGAAAAGTTTCAATAAACTCCATTGAGTAGATTTTGCGTGAAAGAGTAACAAACATCTTATACTTACAAACTTTCGCGTTTATAATTTTAGTAGGATTGTACTATTTATTTTTTATGTGTTAAAATTACCTAAAATAATTAATATTTTATATTCAGTGGTTCGGTCACTAATATATGAACATAATTTTGTTTCATACCAACCATATTTTTTTGACACCTTCTCATCATATTCTTTTCCAAAGTTTACGACATAAGGTGACAAAAATATATCGTATATAGTAAAGTATAATTTCAGATAGGTACACTTTATCACACTCTACGAGACGACAGGTTTCAAGAACATTATTTTCGTAGAAATAGTATCAACGTATCTTATATGTTGCCTTTTTCTCACTTCTAATTTGAAAACTGACATAATTTCGTAAGTTGAGACCATCAAAGTCTCATTGTTTGACTGTTCTTAATCATGTTGAATTGGTATACCACATTTACACTCTCGCGCGAGTCACGAGACGAGCTGCGAGACGAGTAGCGAGGTTGAATGAAAATGTACCAAAATACTGCGTTTACACTCGCGGCTCGTGGCTCGTCTCGTGCCTCGCGCGAGAGTGTAAATGGGATATTATTCTTATTTCAGTTGTGATTACTACAGTCAGTTACAAAAGTCAATTGAAAAGTCATAAATTAACTTTGAGGGTATCTTACGTAGCTTCCAGCTATTACACGGCCTGAATTTTACTCGTATGGTTCATGATCAAATTCGGTATTGATATGAAGTTATGGTAATTATACTTTTACTGTTAGGATACATAGATTTGTGCTACATCGCACAAATCCTTCGTGATATGTATCTGATAAAACATGATTGTGTACTTATGTTTCTTGATGACTGCATTGCTGATCTGTGTGATTCAATCTTATTGGGTGTATTTTAAATTATTATATGTTAGCTTTGCCGCTGATTCAGTGTTCTGTATACGATCTCTGCTTTAAGCAACTTTCGCTATGGCTGGTCACAGATGGGTGACCACTTTTGACTTTTAGAGGTAGACTTTTTAAAAATCTTGTTTTATGGTGTCTGCTTACTCCAAAAAGCTAGCTTACACTAAAAAAAATAATTTTCTAAGAGTTTCTTAACATGTAAGAGTTTCGGCTGAGCGTTGATAGGTGAGTGAGTCATCCGGAAATTTTATTAATATAGATATTAATAATGAACTATCAGATTCTGATGTTCATGATTTAATAAGCATGATTTGATCTACTGGATTCCAAATTTGAAGCTTCCGGCTACCTAATAAGTCATCTTAAGATTTAGTTTAGCTAATACCTATAATTCGATTACGCATCGCATGACCTTGTCAGGACTATATAAAGATATTAATGGTGTTATGTGGCGTCAATGTGTTTAAGGACAGCCATACCATATGAGAACATAAGGACATGGAAAAACCTTTTCGCAATTTCCTTAAAAAGCCTTATAGTGCTAGGACCCCACGGACCAAGAGTCTCGACACCGAATGGGACAAAATCATGTTCGGAGCCAAGACCCCTGTATTTGAATGCTTTAGCTTTTTCAGCCGCTTCACAAGCCGCACTAGCTCTGTTGTTGGTTCCATGTAGATGGGAAGGGGCCAGCGTGTCTGAACAGGTTGCATCTCATACCAGCACCCGGCCCATCTTCCATGGAATCAAACTCATACCGTCCGGTCTCTTGCCATCGTCTCTTGCTATACCAGTTGGCTCTAGTAGACTTGGCACGTTGACGGTGGCAAGGGACCGGCGTAAGATATCGTTAAGTGCGGCATGTCTCGAGAAGCGGCCCGCACTTTTTTGGCATGATAGTCCGTGATGTCCTATCTTGTCGACATCACTGCCACAGGGACATTTATGAGGATAACAGACCAGAACCCCAAGCCGTAGACAGGTTGCGATTCGGAGCGTGTCTGGCTCAAGAAAAGTTCCTGTATTTGACGAAGGGTACGCGTGAAGCCAGTAGCCGGCCTCTTGCGCACCTACATCCAAAAGCCTAGCACGTGCCGAACCTGTACTACAGCTCAAAAGATTGTCATAAGTCAATTTGCAGTTTATGTCGTCCCAGCTCCTCTGTGAATTTGGAGAAACTGGAAAATTTTGACCTGGGCAAGCAATTAAGAAAGCGTTTCTAGCTTCTTCCAAGCCAGCAATCTCAAAGTATGAAGGGGATTCCCTTAAAATTTTACTTATGAGATTTGCTGAACTATGGACAGAAGATAGAAAGGCTGGTAAAGCGACACTGGAAATTTTTCGAATCCCTAAACCACCATAACGGATTGGTAGGGATGCTTGGGTCCAAGAATGCTCGTTTAGCTGCATATTAAGAATTGATTCTAAGCTAATTTTGATTAAGTCGTCTACTTGTGTCAAAAGATCTGGGTGATTCCAAAAGGAGCAGCAACGGAGCACGTAAGTAAATTTTGGGACGAAAAGACAGAATTTTAAGATGCAAAGTGCATAATGTGGACTAATTTCAAGAAGACGGTCAGCTGAATTTTGAAATTTAGTTATTGAATTGTTAATATATTCAGAAATAGATTCATTAAAGATTGGAGAGCCTAAAAGGTAAAGGGATTTACTGTTAACTATTTTAATATTTGGAGCCAAAATATTGAATTTTTGTTTAACGTCATTGAAATTTAAGTCGCAGTTATTTATAAAAAGTTCGCATTTGCTAAAATTAAGCTCCAAACCAATGGATTCAAATTTATTTTTGATTAAAAATAGGTCCGAAAACACAGTATCCACATCTCCTCCTTGGGTTCCGTCGTCCAAATACCAAACGTTGAATTTAGAATTAAAATTTTTGATTATCGGATTTATAGCCAAACTAAAAATTGCAGGCCCAAGGGGATCACCCTTTTGACAACCTACTTCCGAGGACAGTTCATTAGATCGATATAACAATTTTATTGGGTCAGCGTAACTGAGAAGAAGATAATTGTAAATTTCCAGTATATGTTGTTTTATTTCCGTCAGCAGGGTATCCCTATCCCTATTTACCGAATTGAATGCATTTTTGACATTAATTTTGAGCAACACGTCAGGCTGTCCGTAAGTTAGGAAAGAGCGTAGGGCATGGACGGCTGCCTCACACCCTCCTTTTACACCGAAGCCTAACTGTACGGGTTGAAATTCTGAATTTAATTTTGGTAAAATATGTCGAACAGCAATTTTAGAGGCCAGACGTCGTAGTGTTGAGCCAACAGCAATTGGTCTCACCCCTCCGTCCTTTTTGGTGAGGGCAATGAGGTTCGCGCCGAAAAGGATGGGAACAATTTCTGGATTGACATTACCGGAATACATAAAGTTCTATCTATATATGCTATCACAAGATTGGTTCACGGACTGCATTCACAACAGTTAAATAGATTCACAAAAAAGAACAACTTAAAACAAATTTAAAAACACAATAAAGAAACTTAAAATGTACACTAAAAACATAAAAAAGTCAAAGTCAAAATATGAAGGCTGCTTGTTTTGGTAAAACACGCATGCGTCGTTACGTAGGTGTCACAGGATGGTCTTGCAATTGGACGCTGCAGTGGAAGAGACCTAGCGACGCATGCCGTCGCTAGGACAACCGATAGCGGCCTTAGCAACCGCGTCTGAGCCTGCTTGTCACTTTTGATATTATAGTGACAGCAAATTAATTCTTATTGATCGACTCATTAAAGTGCACTTTTATTGACTTTATTGGAGGATCAATGAATAGATAACAATAGTAGAGCATAAAATAAAATTGCTCGACAATTTAACAATATTTATATGAACATTTAAACATTTTTTCTACAAAAATCAAATTAAAACGAGGACCTCGATATTAGCAATTAGACAGATATGTTTTTTTTTAAGGTTAGTCGACATCACAGGAGACCGAAGAGCTGGCAGCTACCTCGGACAAAGAATTAGTCTAGCTATTCAAAGGGGGACAGCGTTCCCCCTTTGAATAGTATCTTCGGAACCTTGCCTAAAGGGACCTTTTTTAATAATATATTTTAGTTATGTATCATATTTTTAAGGTTATATTTAATGTTAACATTAAGTTAATTTATTTATTATCATTTATTTATGATATTATATAAGTATGTTTATCAGTTTAATATGTCAGGACATGGATTTGTACTTGTAAATTCTGTAAAATTTTATATGAACTGCGTAATCACATAAAAAAAAAATGCGTTGTTAAGATACTTTATTTTATTACTTTTTTTTATATTTTCTATATCAATTGGGGAAAAGTGCCGAAAAGTTAAAACTTTCACCGTGTGTATTCCTGTCCCACGTAATAGGTGGTGAGCCTATTGATGTGTTTAAAATAGACACAGGTTGTAGCTGCCTGCTGTTGAAGTTTTTCAAGCTGCCCATAAGACCTTCAATCTGGCTTAACGATTGCCATGTTACTGGCAACCGGGACCAACGGCTTAACGTGCCTTGCGAAGCACGGAAAATTGGAATGGACGGAGCCGTGGGTGTCCGCTCGTACTAACTGAAATAGGCAGAAAATAATTAAAAACATCCCTATCCATTATTATCCTCCGCCAATTGTTTAAGAATCATCAAATCTTTTAGACCCCTGTATGAACATAAAATATATTTTTAAAAATCTGTGACAGCACAATCAATTTTGGTAGGGGCTTTCAGTGGTAAATAACTGATGTTACTAGGTATAACTTAGGCTAATTTTGAAAACCGAATTAGGGTTCACCGCCAAACATTTAATAAAAAATTATGAATACCTTCACGCTTGAAAATTAGCAGGCATCAACGAATCAACAGGCCGAATCTGCTATTTCAATCGTGTCGAAATCGTCGCTCAAGAGAAAGCCAACGGTACAATTTTGACAGTTTTTCGTAGTCCACTATTACAATCATACTCCAATAGACTTCTATCGGTCGGCCGATAGAATTCTACTAACACGTACCGTGACCGTTAGTCAGTTGCATTTGCGTTTAATAGTCTACTAACATTTAGACAGCTAAAAACGGCGATTCTGGTTCTATTCTATGGCTTGTCAATCGTAGACTCGGTCTCCAGGTCTACAGATCTAAACGAAATGTGTGGAAACTGAATTTTAAAAAGTAATATTCGTTTACAATCACGTTTTAATTTTCTCATGAGATTAGGTTTACATATAAATATATGTAGTAGTTATATGTTGCATCTTAGTCACAAAACTTCAGTAAATATTGCGACAAAAGTTTTTATTATGATAACAAAGTTTACAAAAGGCTTAACAGAATGGATTAGGAAAGTTCTGCAGTCGGGAAGGTTGGGGAGAGACGGGGAAATGAAAGCGAATGTGGGTCCCTCTCCCCCTCAGGGCTGTGATGCACGCTCCCGGAGGAGCACAGACGCCAGCGAAAGTACTTGGGAGGAAACTTTTACGTGATATTGTTATGAGAAAATTGCAAGTTATATGGTATGTGTAATAGTTTGCTTAAACGTATGGTAGAGTATAGTTTTAAATACATTTAAAGTAATCGTTTGAAAATATCTAACATCAGCTATCTCGTAAGGCTAAAAACATTTTTTTACAGCAAGCAGTTTTGATAATGCCGAAACTGTATCGACATCATACGGCATTTAAAAAGCGTAATATTGCAAATAAGTATACTTAGTTCGAACTATGATTTTCCGCCTTATTCAAATAGTTATTTTAAAACAAATCTATATATTTAATGAAAACTGCCTTGGTAAGGCATTGGCATTGCATCTCGATTTCGAATCCAGCTTCGGAACAAGTATTTGTGTGATTTATATTTAAATACTATAGGTGTAAGTAAATATTATTTTGCGTGAAGTCCCGAGCTTCACGCAAAATAATATTTACTTACACCGACATTTCGGACGCATTGCAGCGCCTGTGATCACGGCTGGACTTTAGATGTGGTCTCCATGCATGCTCTCGACGTCTCGATATCTCGTTAAATATGAGCATACACAGCGAAAGTTTGCAAATAACATCCGCAATTATTTGTTTGGAAATTTCAGTGTTTTTTTATATAATATTAGTTATAAAATATAAAATAAACTTATCAGTCACGCCTTTGTTGCAGAGGCATGTCCTATACTCCCAAATTTCACCATGTTCATTTTGTGTATATATGTGTCTAGAGCATATAGCACGGGATAAATGACATAATGTAAAAAAATATTCAATTACATCAATAATGTCAAATTATGATGGCTTCGGAGAGTCTAAAACATACAGAAATGCAATTCGTCTCTACTCAATAGCTTGTAAGTAGGTATTTACTTTTTATATAAGTACCTATAAGGTCAACGATAATGTTCAGGAAGTGACCCACGCATGCTAAGGTCAATGGGTGAAATAACAGTAATGGTAAACGTTAGCTGGTACTATACCTACTGTGGTCATTGGGAGTAGTTTATTATGCAGATCTCGTGTCATTTGGGGTGAATTCTCGAGCTCTTGAACATTTTTGATACCTATAATTGAAATTAAACATAGCTCTTATAAGTACAGAAATCACAGCAATAGGACTGCAAGTGAGACTAATTCCAAAAATACCAACTGTTTTAGATAATTACTATTATTAAAGTAATTATATAATATTAAAAGAGTAATTCGCATTAGAGATCACAAATCCAAAGAATCGCCTGAGAATTCAACATTAATAATAATTAAGCGACCTCTTCAAAGGTACCGTATTTACATTTATTTAAAATACGTAACCCTAATAATAAACAGTATTTAAGCACAGTATGATATTAAGTATACAATTGAATACGTTTTTTTTTGTTGTCTTCGCCCATCTTGGGCAGGCAAAGGAAACTTAGTCCATACAGCCTAGTCTTCAGTATTTATTATTTTCTTATAATTTTGTTTTAGTACTGTCTAGTCGTTTGTCGATGTCAAGTCCTCAGTCCTAGTCCGTGCCCCAATAAGGCAGTGGATCCCTTATTGCGGCTATCTATGGAAATTTGGCACTAACACAAACAACACCGCTATTCTTTGCAATATATCACTTTCGTTCACTAATGCACTTTTCCGAACTCTTTATGTATAATATTCCACCATTATTAAACACAAAAACATGAATTATACACTAGTTTTTGAAAATAATATACAACAAACGTGCGTCACCGCTGGCGTTGGCGCCAAACCTCAATTGAATACGTAAACAATAAATGTTGCAACGCTAGCTCTACACGAGAGGGTGCGGAGGCTGCGTAGAGCTTAAGAGTTCAGCTCTCCTGACGTTTTACTCACAAAACAATGTGCTTACAAGTCCCGCAATTTCACGCAGTCTACAGAAATATTGTATAAGGTTCCTCGAGTGCCAGCTCGTTAGTAGGAGAGCCTAAATTATGCCACTGGTAGGTATATGAATGTCATTTATTCGTAACGCACTTTAGATATATCAGAGACAGTACTGTAAAATGTTTCTCTTATATACTGCTTATTTCATTATTATTATTATTGGCTGCCCCAGTAGTGTAGTGATCGTCTATGCTGTGCTGAGGCACAGTATGTACTTTGGCTAAGGTCTCGGGTTCAAATCCCGGGTCAAAACAAACATTTGTGTGAAATGTTTGTTTCGGGATTTAGATGTTCTTTATGATGCCGTACCTAAAAAGGAAAAAAGACAGAATCCTTAGAAGATCACTTTCTTGTCCGTCTATCTGTGCGTGTGACACCATCATATCACGATATTTTCTCAAAACCGGGTGGACCTAGCAAGTTGAAATTTATACCATGAGACCTATAGTCCCTTTTAGGTATAAAAAATAAAGATACTGAGTCAACACGAAAATATATTGGCCAAATTTTACGTACATACAACTAGTGGCCACGACGAGCTATAGACCGCTTAGACTAGGATTTCATAGATAACGTGATATGAGAAAAAAAATCAATTTCTGTGTTTTGTTTTACTATAGTTTTTTTTATTAAACTATAGGTACTTAAATAAAAACATCCTAACCTTTTACACAGCGCCGTCTAGCCCGAAGTAAGCTAATATAAGCTTGTGTTATGGTATCAAAACAACTGATATACATACTTATATATTTCTAATTACATACATATTATACATAGGAAACACCCAAACTTCGAAACAAACTTTTGTAGGTCACACAAATATTTTTTTTCCGACCCGGGAATCGAACCCAGGTCCTCAGTCGCGGCAATCGCATGCACTACCACTGCGCAACGTAGACATTTTATAATTCTGCTATAGGGGTAGAGTGAAATGAAATAAAGTAAGGATGATAAATATCGGCACACCCGTTCTCGAGTATAGTGTAACTTAGATTATTACCTACATGTATAGTGTAACGTAAGTATATTGAGAAATATATAAATATGTTGTTTAAATTTCTTATCACAAGCTTGTATTACGGTATATACGGTGTTGCAATAAAAATATATCACAATATTTATTGCCTCTCAGCTAAGAGTATGTTTTAGATAACCAAAGAAATATATTGAAGTATTTCCAACTTTGACGTTATTATTCTGGAGAATTGTTTGGCCTCTAGAGTAAAGAAAATGTTATTTTTATTTCTCACTTGAGCACGACAATTGGATCTGTTCGATAAGTTTCCATAATATGTGAAGTGCCAAAAGAAACATCAGATAAGTACAAAGATTCGTCTAATGAATTATGCATAGTATTTAACTTTGTTTGTTTGAATTACTGGTTTGAATTGAAAAAATCTTTTTGCGTTGGATAGCCCATTTATCGAAAAAGACTTTAGCCTATTATATCGTCACCTACTACCCTGAAGAGCGGAGCAGTAGTCATAAATGTCGCAAATCGGGCAAAGTATCATACATTAGAATAATAACTTTCGTGAGCGTTGTTCATTATTACAAACTAAACGGTTATACTCACGTGTTCGGGATAGCCCAGCTTCCGACGTAGCTTGACGCTCCTCTTGAAAAAGGACCTCCGTTAGGTCCGAAACTAGTCGGGCTATCCCGAAATTCACACGTGAGTATAACCGTTTAATCTTAATCTTAATAATATTATCAATGCGAAAGTTTGTGTGGATGTTTGTTATTCTTTCACGTAAAAACTACTGAATAGATTTGATAAAACTTTACAAAAATATAGCTTATACATCTGAATAACACATAGGCTGCTTTTTATCCCGGGAACAAGTTTCTGTGAGGAAAGGGAAAACTTCTCTACGCGGGCGAAGCCGCAGGCGTCAACTAGTTTGTAATAAATTATCATACAGTAGGTATTGTAAAATTAATAGACTGCGGCATTATACCTATGGGTGCCACAAAGTTCAATGTAAGTCACGGGCGAAGCTGTGGGGATCTGCTATGTAATAAATAAAGGTATTTGTGTTCATGCATTGACATTGAAAGGGCAGTTCAGTCTTTTAATTAACTTTCAAGTCTATGAACTATTAGAGGGACGTTATCATTTTTTATTACTTTTTACTTTGTTGTGGAACTATCAACAGTTACTGATTCGGAATTAATTTATGAAAAAGATAGTTAATTTAAAAAAAAATTGCAAATAAAAAAGGCAACTAAAAATTTTATTTCTACATTATTAGGAAATCAAAAAAAAATCTAAATAATAAAAAATATTATCACCCTAAAATATACCACCATAATTTAAGTAAAAGTCTTCACTAATTATTGAACGATATAAACCTTAAAGCTTTAAAAAAGGTAATTAATTTTGCATCTTAATATCGAGTGCAAAATATTTCGATGAAAAGGCCTATAATTCATCGTACTTGTTTAACCTTGTAACGGTTCAATATTACCCAATATATTTGACGAACATGTCGAGATGGTCGCATCACTTCACGCTCATACCTAATTACTAGGGGGAGGCAAAACGCACGTCACCTTCGCACAACCCCATATTGTTTACATTTAATTATTAGTCAACATTGCTTAGGGGCAGCATAACCATCAAATACAGTTGTCATCCACCTAATTGGGAGATTAATGGCAAACACGTGTCACGTATAAATATGTAGGTTTACATACTGAATTTCCTACGTCGGATATTAAAATTTTGAAATGACCATCATGGAGTTCCAGTGCACAATTTTTTTTTTTGCCGGGTATGCGTTTACGCACCGGCATCCCTGCTGCGGGGGCAGTAAGAACGGTGTGTGGGTCTCCCAGCCCGTGAGAGAGAGGCCGTCCTACCCACTAAACCCCGCGGTGTTCCGCCTCACCTTAAACCGACTCGCAGGGTAGGCCTGAGGTTAAATCACTGCGAGCCGGCAAGGGGCACCCCAGAATGGAGGGGTCCGTCTCGGGGTGGTCGATAAGCGACCACATCGGAGCTCCCTAAGGAGCTGAAGAACTAGCCCGCACCTTCACCGCTCTCGAGCGCACCTCTGAAAGCAGAGAAAGAGCACCCCCTGGAACACAGAAAGGGTGCCCGTCGCCAAGTGGCGAGACACTCTTCCAGGGCGCGCATGAATTGTTCACGACGACGCCCCCGAACACGACGGTGGGGCGGGAGCGTCTGTCCCGTACGCTCCCGCACCCGCAATTCCTCGCGTTTTGCCGCCATCACCTCGGAAGCAAACGAGGTGACGGCGGCCCAGCACTGTTGGCTGCCAACCATGGCCGGCAGCCAGTGCACAATCTACTATAGGTACTAATATCGTGACTATTTTCTATTTTATTTTAGCAAATAATCTACAGTGACTATAACTAAGGCTCTTTAAATCTCTATTCCATAATCCATTAAATCACTTATTTAGGTGTGAAAGGAAACAAACTTACTCACATTCACTGAACTCAACCCAAATTCAAGGATATTCCTAGGAGTGAATTACTTACATAAAAATCCTAAACAACAGCGCGTTGTCCGAAATCGTGCTAGGTTTCCAAATTGTTTAGGTATTAATGTTCGTCGATTCTTAACCCTTTACCAAGTTATCACAGGCAGAATGAAATATTTTTTTATATAAATAATAATAGTTACCTGATAATACTAATTATAGTTACCTATATTTTTTTCTGAGGTTTTTTTTTTATTTACCATAACAACAAAATGTTAAACGCATAACCATGCGTGTTGATGTTGCGATAATGGGAACACAAGGTATGTAAACTTAAATTCATGTATAAAAATATACTCCACTATCACTTTATTATTATCACTATCACTGTATTATTATCATCTATCTACATCGGAACCGATCATATTTATTTTACAACTTTCTCAACGGTATCGACATCTAAAGTGATAACGCAGTATTCGTTTTATGACACGCGAGCAACTCACGTCATCGTATCGTTTAAAAGTCGTAACTTTACTTTCCAAGTTTCCATTAGCACCTAGCTATCAAACCAAGTGAGATTAATGTAATTTATCTGTTTCGTGATAGTAATTGCGCTCTTAAACGTGGGCTGTGCTGGTTTTCTTTCAGGTTTGGTTAAGAGACGTTTCCTGTCAAGTTGTGTTACAGTCTTGTCATCATCGCTTAAACTGATTAAGATATTGCATGGCACTAAAATTTTCATATAATTTTTGGATGGTTGCTAATGTTTTGGGTTTCACGGAAATAGGTACGGGTTTTATAGTTAGTAGAATAGAATATAACTTTATTTGTACACCAAGTTAATAAAATGAACAAAAAGAATTTTTTTAAGGTATTGTATTATCGCTAAAAAGCTATTTCTGCCAGGCAACTATAACATATGGTGATTTTTTTTTAATTGTATTTATATAATTACGGTTATTTTATTTTAAGTAGGCTTTCTAGCAGTGGTTATAAAAATCACTTCAATAAACGACTTGTATAGGTATTTTTGTCATTTTTAGTAAGCTCGTCGTTATAACATTGCCCGCCTTATGGAATCCCATAATCTCATAACTCCCTCCAAAGATTGAGGTTCGCTTTCAGAACCATATGTTTTTATATTTATGGTAAGGCACAAGCTTTTATTGCAATGTTTGTACGAGTATATTTATATGCTTTAAACAAATCTTACAAGCCTATTTTTACCTATTTCCTGGCGTTCAATTGAATTGGCTTTAAAATTTATGTAGCTTAATAACCTACCATGAAGTTGATCTGATGATGGAGGGGGAAGGTGATCATACTATATATTCATTAAATTTTTTTTTTTTTTTTAATGTTAATTGTTTTAATTTTCTTTTTAGACATGTGTATGTAATTTATAATTTTAACAATTAATATATTTAAAACTGTACTATATGATTTTACATATTTTATCAGTAAAAATAAAGTCGGTGGAATTATTCGGCAAAAAAATTTCCCGATTTTAATCGTCTTACCCAGTTCATCACTGACTTAACGAATGACTTTATTGCAAAAGTCCGCAAGGACTTGAATATTCAGCGAATTTTAATCTGATGTTTTTGCTATACTCTGCGTTAAGCATTAAATTCGAAAATGGAGCTCTCATACCTAAATAGGATTATGATATCGATCAACCATTTATTTTCTGATGGTTTTAATTAAAACTAATTACGGAGGCTTATCGTTCCTGGTTCGACGTGTATCTTGGGCCGGAATGGTAGCAGGGGGAGAAAACTGTCACTTTGCTTCATCCCGATTTCGTCCCCTCTGCACCAAGATAATTAACTGCAAATAGGTAGACCGGGCACTGCCGCAGAGCAAGGGATCAAATTTTACCCACAAATTTGAAGTGAGGTGCCTAGAGCCGTTTTCGAGTGCAACGCTTCGCATTGATAGGGTTAAAACAATTTACAGGGGTGACTATGCAAACCAACCGTGATTATATTGATTTTTAAAATGACAATGACATCTCTTTGAACCCTTCCAATTGGGACTTTCATTTCAATATATTTCATCTAATATAAAAAAATCTCGTGTTTCTTATCTGAAACGAAATTTATGAAATTTACTGGGTAATTTGTTGTTCCTTAGCTAATTATTTACTAGGCTATTTTTAGACGTCTAAGTTATAAGAGTTTGCCTGATCAGCAAGAATTTTATAAAGTCCAACTAGACGTTTATTTAAAAAAATCTAGATTCCTTGAAATCTGAATTTTCAACCGTTTATAGATTAGTTATTTGTAGTAGAGGCAGTAGAAAACAACTATATAACCATATCATATTGATGTTTGATTCCTTTGAACACACATACAAAGTTATGAGCATAATCAGCTCTGTATTCCACAATCTCTTCCATATTGCTCTTTAAATAAATCTCACATTTTCATTCTGTATATATCCGATGCATTCAGTAGCTTCTCTTCATATTCAAATACCACGACTAATCCCTTTTGATGTGTATACCCTATACTAAATTTGCATGTTTATAGCTTATTTTGGATAACACCGTTGTTTATGTGTCTGTAGGAAAGAATATACATTGATGCAATGTTGAATCGTACAGAACCCCCGTATTGCTTGTGGAATTAGCGCAATCCAGCTACTGGCAACATCAGACATATAAATCACGTAGCTAATGTTGCAGCATCCGGCGCGTCTCCGCTTATTGTACAGCCGTGGCGACATTTGCTTATGTTGGTACCCCGTAGTACCACAACACCCTCGTGCATCGCTCTTATAAACGCCGAGGGAGGGACAATTTATTAATTCAAAAAATTACCTTCCTGTGCAATTTTGCAATTTCATTTATTTACTCCTGGGAAGACGATGCTGCGCAACGAATGGAGCTCTTCTTACATAACTGTTATACAAATCATTTATTTTAATGTTAAAAAATGTGATTTTAATTATAACTGACATATTTCAGTATTTGAAAGGTGATGTAAAGACATTGCTATGAAAAATTCCTACAAACGTACCCTGCAATCAGACAGTAGACCCAAGAACATGACCAATCACCGATCATATGTAACTGCACACACAATGACGAAATACCTACCTACATCTGTTTCTGTGGGTAGACAATAAAAGAAACACTGCGGACTTAAGTACACATTATTTTCACGTACCTGCCCCACCAGCCGACATTAGTCCATAGTAGTTTAACCAGGCATACAAAAATTAACTGGCAATATTTTTACATTATATTGTAAGGCTTCAGTTTCCTTCCTCATAGCACACGTTAGTACTATTAATTATTCTATGCGCATAGATACTTCATAATCAAATGTCGAAAAAAGGTCGAAGCCAAGTTGAAACTATATCTTTGACAGATAGTTAAAAAACATTACCAGTCGAAATGTCTTTGGATATGATGTCGAAAATTTGTAAAACGTACGTCTTTTTTTATGTGTTTAAAACCTCATGGTTGCTATGCCGGACTCCTACGGACTAAAACCACGCGCTGCTTTTACATCTGTCTATGGTCAGGCAGGAGACCCGGGAGAGCTCTCAGAAGGATAGCCCCTGGACTCCTGGGTGGAATGGTGACTCTGTATCATTCCTTAGTAAACTGGTTAGCCGGTTAGCACATAGAGGTTTGTAAGTTTGGCCACATGTCCATAGATGCATAGAGTGACTCGTATTTTTTTTAGGTCGCTCTAAAATATTTTGAGGTAGGGCATTGCCCTTCAAAAGTTCCCTTAGCTAAAGAAATAAGTATTCGAGTTGGACAGTCGCGCTTCAGCCATTCACAGCTTCATACAAAAATAGTTGTAGGAGTAAAACGAATATTTAGGTCCCTTGGAAATATTCGATCAACTGGTTTACTGAGATAATTTCCCCGAATATGTGGGTACTTACTATAAACGAGTATATTTTCAGGACTAAATTGCGCAATACACGGTAGCAGTTTAAAATTATACTTATCTAATTATTTTTCACGTGCGAAGTTCTAGGGTAAACCTAGTACCTAATGTTATAAAAAAATATTATTGTGTTCATAGTATAGTCGGTATTTATTTTAAACAACTCATATTTTACTCCACATTATACAATTTAAACAATTGAGGTATTCTAACTTTCTCAGCTCATACAAAAATGACAAAAGTTTGCGTTTTATTATACGCTGCTCTTTATTTCAAACCTTAAAAGCACTGAAACTTCGGTCGTTTTGGTAACAAGCAACTTAGCACGAGATTGCTAGAAAGATCAGGTTAAATACTTTTTGACATATAATCCTATTAAATAAAAATACCTAAAGGAAGCTATCTTAAATAATTTTTTATTTGATTTTTTACCAATTCTATCACAAATTACCTATTTTATATTCTTAGAACAAGGCGGTTTTCTTCCGAACATAAATTAAACCAGTAATTTGTTATTTTTTCTCTCTTCTCTTTATTTTAGTTTATTTGCAATTGCATTCCATAGCTACCGTTTTATTTTTAAAACCGGGATTCACTTTTACGGGCTTCTGATTTTCGGCCTTGTTAGGCGCGACTGCCGCCTGACCTTCTGTTAGTCAACATGTCCACTGCTAGCAGGTGAGATCACTTGCGTCTCGAGGACCATGGTCTTTAAAACGAATAAGGTGTAAGTGGTCCTAAAACCTCATTATTTTTTTCAAACGTGTGTAAATCCCCATCCCAGACTTTGGCTACCAAAGCGGCCTCGCCTATCATTAACTATCCTATTATACGTAATTGGTACCTACGTATTAATAAATTTAACTAACAGCCACCTCAGCTAAGCTGCCCCGCAATCGACGATTTTGTAACTGTGGGCCTCCGCAGACTAGATTATTTTAGTATCCGCAACTGGTGATTGAGTAGCTCTTTAAAAGCCAAATGAAGCGATCAAGGCCTCTACCCTCCCATCCATAAACGTCATTTTATGACGTCACACAGCTAAGTTGAACAGGCCTACTTCAAAATTAAGTTGAAAGATTCCGCCAGAAAATAACATACTTACATTATTGTAGGTTTATAAAAAGCTTGTATTAATACGCAACTCCGATGTTCCAAATTCAAATCGTGAGAAAAGCAATTTAGACGTTTAGTAACACAAACACAGACAGATAGAACTCGGTTCAAACATGAGATAGAGACATGGCTGTAAATAACTGTGGATAGAGACAGGTTCACTATTTCATGGGGATTTAACTCTGTTATCGGTAAGCTCTCCGCGTGGGACGTTGCTACTTAGACCTCTTTAGTATAATCATTTCATTTGTTGACTGCGTCTGTGGCGCAGTGGGAGTGTATTCGACTGCTACGCACGAGGTCGTGGGTTCGATTCCCACCCAGGATAAAACTGTGTGATGAGCACGATGGTTTATTCTGTGTCTGGGTGTTATTTATCTATAATATGTATGTGTTTAAAAATATATATTGTATGTTTAGCAGTTATCTGGTTACCATAGTACAAGCTCTGCTTAATTTGGAATCAGATGACGTTGTGTGACTTGTCCCAACAATATTTATTTATATTTATTATTTGTTTTTTTTTTTAAAGCTTTACCTAGGTTTTAAGTGAAAAGTACGAATTATGGTGCAGATATATAGACTAATATAGAGTTAATTTGTTTATTGGATGAATGCGTTAATCTCTGGAAATACTGGTCCGAATCAAAAAAATATTTTTGTGTTAGATAGTGTATTTATTGAGGAAGACTATATGATATATATCATCACACTACTACCCCAGAGAGCGGAGTAGTAATCCTAAATTTCGACAAATCGAAAAATTTTCATACATTTTTTAAAAGTACAATTGCGCGTTTTCATGGATGATTGATGCTTGCGGCTAGTCAGGAATAAAATTATACCTATTTGGCAATCGTTTGATTTATTATCGCCAGTGATGGGTGCGACTGCCGTCTGACCTTCCATCCCCTTAAAAGCATCTTTGTCATTGCCTCGTCCTTTAGACAGTAGGTGCACCGCGAACAAAAGTGGTCGCTTAGGCACCGAAGATCTTAGTGGAGCCCCTTACACCCTTCAGGAATAAAATCACTATCTAACATAAAAATAAAGAGTGTGTGTGTGTACTACTTATGTACACGCGTTAGAAGTTATACTGCTTTAGTCTAATAAGATTTCATCACATATACCACAACTCTTTGTTTACAATACCTTGTTTAATACATAGGCCGGGATCAGGTTTATGTGGTAACCTTCGCCGCGCGCATACTGTAGTATTCAACTAAATGATAGCGATTTAGAAGTTCATTAAAATTATTGTTCACAAATATTATATAAGCGCTCTTGGCCCCGCTACCTCAGTGTTCTGCAAACGACCACAACCTTAAGCAAATTTCGCTATAATCGGTCCTTGGGTAGGTGACCACTACTACTGCCACTTTGTGGCATTTACATTTGCGAGCGTTTCCGTGCATCATATGGCACGTTAAGCCGTTGGTCCCTATTGCCAGTAAAATGGCAGTCGTTAAACCTGGCTGAAGGCCTTATAGGCCGCTTGAAAAATTTCGACACCAGGTCGCCACAGCCTGCGCTTATTCATTTCCACGGCAAGGGGGATAATAATGCATACGGTAAAATGTGGGCGTATATACTATACGCCTCTGTCTACCCCTTCGGGTATAAAGGCGTGACAATATGTAAGTTTGTATGTTGATAACATAACATAACGTACTTTCACGCTTTTATCCACGAAGGGGTAGGCAGAGGCGTACTTTACGCCCACGTTTCACCGTTTGCTTTGCTTTTTGTCCCACGTAACAGGCTATGAGTCCGTTGCCGTGTTGAAATGGACAGGTACAGGTTGTGGCGACCTGCTGTTGAATTTTTTTCAAGCCGCCCATAAGACATTCAACTGGCTTAACGACTGCCATGTTACTGGCAACCGGGACCAACGGTTTAACGTGGCATCCGAAGCCCGGAAACGCTCGCAAATATAAATGCCACAAAATGGTCACCCATCCGAGGACCAGCCACAGTGAAAGTTGCTTAACGCAGTGATCGTTTACTGAACACTACGTCCGCGGGACCACGAGCGCTTGTATGTTGATATTATAACTGTAACAAATATTTGATCTATCTTTATAAGAGACTAGTTGAGGTCCGCGGATTCGCCCGCGTGGTGAAGTTTTCCCGTTCCCGTTTCCCAAAGGAATTTGTTCCCGGGATAAAAAGTAGTCTATGTGTTATTTTAATGTGTAAGATATATTATTGTAAAGTTTCATCAAAATCCATTCAGTAGATTTTGCGTGAAAGAGTAACAAACATTCATACAAACTTTCGCGTTTATAATATTAGTAGGATGTTCTTTTTTTATACCACTGAGGTGGCAGACAAGCCACGTACGGCCCACCTGATGGAAAGTGGTCACCTTAGCCTATGGACGTTTGCAAACCTTCAAAAACCCCTTTTGAAGAACCCCATTCTGTAGACGTTCGGGAAAACCCAGGCAGGGAGTTCATTCCACAATCTAACACTCATGCAGATGTAGGTATATTCCTAGATGTTATCAAAATGACCTGAAGATACACTATAAACTTTGTAACATGTTCTAATTTTATATTGCCATATTTGTTGACGTTTTAGTAAACGTTTAAATATTAACAACTTCATATTAACTTCCAAGCTTTGCTTTAATCACTTCATTAATTGCTACATTTATAACAGCTACGACGCAATAATAAAACCATATATTCTAATTTAAGTCCACGGAATATCGTAGATCTACATAAAGTTTGTCAATTTAATTCGAATGAGTTCGTTCGGGAGTTGGACTAACAAAAAGCATAGTTTTTCACTGTCGCGTCGTTCGTCTGGTCTGGTCGTTGCCAGAGATCGATAGTCTCTGCAACTCTTCCGACACAATCTTAACTACTTCTGTATTTACTTGACTAATGTTTTCGATAGCTCTAGTCATTGTTTGGATGAATATTAAACAGACTGAGATTAAATTTTCCATAATCCCTAGTTACGACACACTGAAGGCAGATGTGAAATAAAATTATATTTATTTATCTATTCACTAAGAAAATGAGTTTTGGTTTTATTTTTTGGGACATTCTGACACAACTAAGACTGACAATGGCTATAAAATTACAAAAACATGGTTGTTGAAAAGAAAGTTACTTTTGAAACTTCTACAGAAAAAGTCAAGTAAATATTCATGAGAAAATCGATTCTTTCAGTAACGTGATTGTACATTTAACGCATTAGTATTTTAGTCGAGTACGACGAATGTAATAAATATACGTTAGATTAATACTGGCTAAAACTTTGCCGTGTCTTTTCATAACACTTAAGTGTCGCCAGGAAAATGGTTATACCGACGAAATAAAGTGACAGAAAGGCAGACTAGTGCGTTTGTGATATTTTCCAGTTTTTATTTTAAAATCAGATAGTCATACAATCCTATTTTTATGAGCATTTAAACGCATACTTGACACATTTTTACAACCGTTACACATGCCCTAAGTAGCAAACACGCCGGTCTAAGTGAAACCCTATTACACTCGCTCCTCAAGCTTTATTTACAAGTGCTATACGTTAAATGTGTCACTTCTTACTATAAAACGTTTCGTTGAAATTGAATAAGTGAATAATTTAAAAGTTAAAAAGAAGGAAATATAAAACAATATTTTCCATTGCACTCTAACTGTCTACTAGTATAGAAAAACGCTATACTTATTATCTGCTAGTATAGTTTAAGACTTTGATTGCATCAACTTTAAATGAACCTTTCATGCTGAAACCTCTGTAGTAGAAATTAAAGCAAATATAGGTAACTACTGTTACTTCTGAATAATATAGTTTACCAAAAATGAATTTTTATATATTTCAGGGATAATCTACAACCACGAATTTAAAAAAAAAAACAAGATAAGTAGTGTTGTAGATACATATCAGATATTCAATTGGGTACACCACTGGATAGCTAAAAGATCAAAGATTTCTTTTACGCTAAGTTACAACTGTGACTCATTCCCGCGGCGTAGAAAAAGGCGCAGCCATTTTGAGGTCATTTTACTACGTGATTTCTTTTTATTATAACTTTGATTTGGAGACGCTACGATGCTCGTTTAAGGGTCAAAATATAGTAAATTATAAATCGTATTAATACGTACATGTCCATGACACAGCCACACCCTATTTTTATAATGGTTTAACATTTGGCTTAGAAGAATGGAATGGTTAAAAATTACTCGTGTCAGTAGCTTCTATTCTAATCCCTAACCACTCGATCGCAAGCCAACTTATAATAGTTGTCGGTTTTATTTGTTAATAAGGGCATCAAATATTCACACGAAGGGTCTTCTCTAACTGTGGTTATAACTACAAAAACGGGTGCAATAACTTAGTAACCACTAATTACGCCGCAACAGTAAAATTTATAAATACTAATCTTCCCACCCGTACCATAAATAACCACGAGAAGAACGTTTATTTCGTTGAAATATTACGACCATTGCGAATTAAAATGAAAATGGATAGCATTTTCATTTTAATTCGCAATGGTCCATAACCATATTCACATGCTTCAGCAGACATGCGTAATAATGATTATTACGCGAGTGTAGGTACACCCGATACGATCATCGACAAAACCACGTAAATGCATGTGATTGTAAAGTTTGAACGCTCAATTAAATAATCCATTCAATCAGTATCGAAAATATAAGATTATTTTTAAATATTCCAAAACAGCTAGCGGTTTTTAAGTAGGTATTATGATTTTTTAAAGGTTTGTTACGTCTTTGCATAATTTACTGCCCTAATCATCATCATCCGAGTGTCTGTCTCAGTTGGCGTCCCACTGTTGGTATGTGCCGTCCCCTGTAGTACGACTATTATCACACATTCGGACTTCAAGCCAGCTTTCTTAAGTCTACCCCTCATACTGAAACCTTGTGGGGCCTGGACATGTCCAGGCATTTGTTTCCCACGTAGCCCGGCCGTTGAGAACATACCAGCGAGAGCTACACTTTTGCAATTTGATACTAGTCATCCCCCGCCACTTGGTCCACGCGGCAGCAATGCATGTCTTGACGTCCGTCGCAATCAATGCCACTAGAGGTTTGAAATACAGATCCCAGGGCCCCAATTATCGATCATACAACTCGAAAGCGTAGATATAAATTTACTGCTGAAATGTATTTTGTCCCTTATTTCGCCGTTTCTAAATATGAAACATAATAATATGACTTTTAACTAGCAATTTCCCGTGTATGCTTTCAAGTCGTGTGGTCGAGACTTGGGCCCTGGTATTTAACCTGGTCCGTACGCTTGACTAGTCTGTAGAGTTTATATACTGCCCCAATATCAGTACATAAATATTTTGACAAGGTCACTATAACGTTCCAGAGAGGTTTGTAGAACTAAAGAAATACTTTACGGCAATGTGGTCAACACCTATTACGTGGGACAGGAATACACACGCTGAAAAGGGGGCGTATGTTAGGGTGATTTATTATCTAAGAAAAATTTTCAGGGTTTATTGTATCTATACCAGTTTTATAATTTACGTATATACCCCTTCCTATTTTGATATCAACAACCTATTTCGTACCGTTATTACAGTTCGTATATCCAACCTACTACTACAACTCACGAATGGAACATTCTAAATGTGGTTAAGATGAAATGCTCGCGCGTGATTTAGGGTGGAAATGTCAACCACATCTCACATGGCGACAACTTTAATACATTACCTGCATTACTGTGAACACGTCACGCCTGATCTCTGCGAAAAAAAAGTGCCCTTTGACTTTCTTAGTAATAAGATATCTATAAGCTATATAATCCATAGTATATTCAAAGGCTACGCGAGCCAAAGGCGCGAGAATAACATTGTACTCTTTTCTTCTAATTACTTTTCTTTATAATACATGTATTGTGTGTACATAAACTGTTAAATAAATTAATATATTAAAAGTAGTAAATAAATTAATATATTAAAAGTAGTAGTTTTTTTGTGGTTGTTTTGGTAGTTTCGTATTAAATAGGACGCCTGCTTACAAATTAAGTAGTTAAAGTCTTTCAAAATAAACCTCAATCTGTCCAGGTAGATAGAGATGAGATGTCTGATAGAGCCTAATTGCTTAATTAACATCGCAATCTAATGCCGCGTCTCCTGCGATAATTCATCTCACTTTGATAAATCTACCTAGGTATCATACTTAGTCAGATGACCTTTTTCCTCTATAAAGGAAATATTTATAATACTAGTGGTCCCGGTGAGCATTGCGTCGCCTCAGAATCAGGTCCCATTGAAAATGTAGAAAATTTCTGCTTATTGACTCAGTGAGTGAGTGCATGATCGCGTATATCATATTTATTTATAGTTCATATTGATTTTTGTTAATCAACGAGAAGTAAATTTAATATTGTATAACATTTTGAAAGTTGTGAAAGAATCTTAAAATTCCCTTTTTAAATGGTTTCAGAAAGATACGTAAAGCCATAAATGGGTTTAGTGAGTGAACTTAAGCATTTTATTGAGAATACATCGCTCTCATGAGTCGAGAAGTTAAATATTTACTCACAAAATTGCTTTAAGTCGCTGCAGCTGATAATAGTTCAGGTGTATTTGGAATATAAACCTTACAGCAGGGGCAGAGGAGTGGAATTGCTTCCGGAACTTGTTTAGGGAAGGTGTTGGTACCGTCGCGACGCTTATTGGCATGTCCTCAAAGCTTCCTTCCGACAGCAAAGACGGTGCGGATTTTACGCTACAAGTCAACCGTTCAATAATGTTTAGGAAGCGTCAAGTACATGCTATATTTACGTCGTAAGTTACACAATCAAAGATTACAAGTGCCGTATGGTACCTATGGAAAGAAAGAAAAGAAGAAGAAAAAATGTTTATTCATAATATTTTTCAACACCTATACATAATTTTTACTTCTGCCAAACTGCAGAACAGTTTATTTGCAGATGTAGCTCCTGATTAAAATAAAGTGCTGTTTATTCACACCTAAGCATTACACTTTTGTTGACTTATAACTAAGTATACCTACTGCTTTATTTATGTAGACAGATCACACTTATTCCGCGACTAATTAACTTTATACCAACTTCCATAAGAAAGTTACAACAGAAAAAAAAATATTAAATACAATACATCATACAAATACATATTTCTTGTTCAGTTTATAAACAGACTTAAACAGAACATTGTCAAATTTGAATGATCTAATACATAACTAACATAATAACATTGAAAAGACAATTTTAAGTTATCACGCAGAAACCCGAGAGGTTTATGTGGTATTGTAACACTGAATCCATGATTGTTTTTTTTTCTTAGGATAAAAAAAAACTTTTCCATAGTCATTAGAGACTTGAGAGGGCTTCTTCTTCATCATCTTATTGTATTCCCAGTTGCATCTAAATCATACCTGGATTTGGAGCTATTGGATCACTTTTTTTTGGCTACTAGGATAAGGTATAATTTGGATTTTTATTATCGGCGGGAGTGACTGCTATTTGATCTTCTAACTTTGTAAGAGTGCCTGCGTCGTTGCCTTGAAAGTCAGGAGGTGCACCGCTAGCGGGCGAGTCTATTTGGGCATCGAAAATTTCGGCAAGCAGCGGCAGTGGCAAACACTTATAGATATCACATAGGTACATACCTACTCAAACTAAGATGTTCTTACACTACATATAAGAACCAAACAAGTTACAAATCCTTAAAAATCCATACAAATCCTTTAAGTATCAATTTACAATAACACAATAATGTGGCAAAAGGATGGTCGTCCGGCAAAACTTCTTTGTTACTCAATTACTACACCAGTTTCGTGACTGGATGGGACTTGACGTCTAATTAATTTATTTTATGAGTAGTCAAAATAAAAAAATTAAAATTTTAGATTTTATAGCACTTCCGCAAACAGCGGTCATGTATCATAGAAACTCAACCCTTAACTAAAGAAATGCAACATATTAATTGAATTTGCTGCTGCGTACTGGAAAAGGGCGTGCTCCCTTGGTTTGCACACGTCCAACGAATGAGTGAGGAACGATTGACGAAGAATATATATTGTGCGATAGTAGAGGGTAGAAGGAATCAGGGTATGCCGAGACTTACATTTGAAGACCACGTGAGCAGATTGCTCAAAAACGGAAAAGTTAAAAGTACTCGTATACCCAGACGTGCGTGTATGAAGCGATTGATGAATCTTGAAGAAGCGAAAGAAGTATGCATGGATCGCGAAGCCTGGCGATCTGTCCTCTCTGACTACCCCGTCAGGGATACAGCGTGAAGATCGTTTAGTTTAGTTTTTACTAAAGTACGAGCTTTTTATCATTAGAAAAACATATATTTCAAGGCAAATGCGTATGTGTGTGATCGAAAAAAGAAGAACAACAAGAGTACAATATGTATTCACAATTAAACTCATAATTCAATCTCATTATATAATAGACAATGGTTGGATTCGATTCTATATATCGGCGGACAATGACTGGTGGGTCTATCTTGGCAAACAAACAAATAGTGAACACTTAATGAAGTTTATGTAAATTTAATTATATATTTTGGCCTCTCTGAGAGTTTAACGTTCAGCATAATAGTCAAAGAAGAAAAGAGGTACCTAATACCTAATTGAGAAGCACAATACTTTAAGTACAAGTTAAATTTAAGCGCATTTTTTTTTATTTTGGTTGCCTGAAAAATTTCGTGATTAATAGCAATGATAATTATTATAAATATTATATTAATACGTGGAACGAAAACTTTGTACCCCTTTTTAAAAAAAACATCATGAACGGATAAATGATGAAATTGGACACAGTTTAAGTTTATGTGGAGAAGAAGTGATAAAAGCTATTTTAGAAATTAATTTTTAAAGCATTGTTTTTTATTATAATAAAAAGTAAAGGTATATAATACGCGATAAATATTGTGTGACATATCTAACACAGCATCATCTAGCAGATATTAGGCGAATATAAGCATGTGCTACAGGATTTAGACAACTGGTTAATTACGAATTCTAATTACAACAGTAAATAAATCTATTTCCTACCTGAAAACTAATATTTGGGGAAGACATAAATATTTGAACGAGCCCTGGAGTTGAACCCGAGAGAGACCACAGCGCGGAAATCGCATACAATAAGTACCACTTCGCCACCAGTCAAAATTTACGATTAATTCGTGAAGTTTTTAGATGGACATTTATAAATGCAAGTCCAATACTAACTCAACTCACAACACAACTGAAATACTCAAAACTTTGTCAAAAAAGATTCATTTTCCTTAATAAATAATCTTCCCGCAACCCAAAACTTCCTACCAACCAAAATGGAAAGTAAAATAAAGAAAGTCCCATTTTTACTTTTTATCTTGTTCATTTACTTACTTGAAAAAGTCCTAAGTGTTGAATCTACCGAGAGCTTAACCAACACAAGTTTCATCCAACTAATTGCCAGGTTCTATGCACTTTATCAACTAGTTCAATTATGTTTAAACCAATAAAGTTTTAAGTTAAACTTTAGATATTTTTCTTCTTAGTTTAAATTTATAAATTTTATTGGATTTGAAATAATTATTTCTGGATCTTATTTTGTTTTTATGTGAAACTAGGGGACGCCCGCGGCTTTGCTCACAGGGTAAGTTTTCCTGTACCTACCCGTTTCTCTAAGGTGCCTCCACAACAAATTGAGACAAATTGAAAAATTCCATAATAAAATCGTTGTACCCTACAAAATTTGCAACCCCTTTTCACCTCCTTAGGAACAAAATTTTCAAAAATCCTTCTATGGTTTAAACCTATGTCACTTAAAGAATAGTTGGGTAAAATTTCATGGTTCTAGACCCAGCGGTTTCAGTAACGCGTTGATCGATCAGTCATTATCTATTTGTTTTGATTCTTTGGAAATATCTAAGACAAATTATCTACAAAATATTATTTGACTCTCATTATAAATAGGGCTAATTAATTCGTTCTATATTGCATACTCAAGTTTGATAGATTTTCGAAAAGCTTTTCAATAGCGTAAGTTATTTTTCGAAAGACCGACGACGTTGAGTTCTTATTGTGTTGCAAGGCAACGTCGTTGTATATACGCGGGGTCGATGACCGAGGGTACCGCGAACGCAATAGACGCAAGGGGGAGTTTTACGGGCTTGCTTTGCACTTCCACGTCGCTGCTCCCATTTGCGCATCAATAGTACCTGCCTCATCATATCAAGACGCTTTACTTTATCGCAGTCTTTTGATATAATCAAAAGACTGCGATAAAGTAAATCTACCCAATCAATTACAGCAACACAGTTTTAAGTTTATAATAATTTAGAGCCCATGATCGCTAACAAAATAAATTTTAGCTACCAACTTCGTTCAACTAATCAGGACAAACCAGCTCCAGTTAAAAGTAGAGAAACGCAATTTGAAGTTCCTCTTAAAAGTTTCGAAAGCACAGGAGTGTGGGTGAAATAAAACAAAGGGACCCAGGCACGCGCTCGGCGCGGCACTCACGCTGAGTGCTCGGCTTTGTGGCAGACTAGGCGATACAATGCAATACGCGATACATACACGCACACCAGCCAGTCTTGCGACTGAACATCGGTAAGCTAAGTAGGATTCTGCGAGGCGAATGCAGAAGTGATACCGCGTTACCTGTGAAATATAATATTCGCGTTATTGATAATAGTTGAAATCTTATAACTGTTTTCTTTGTATTTTATTTATGTGTTCTATCTTGACTGCCTCGGTGGCGCAGTGGTAGTGTATGCGACTGCCGCGACTGAGGTCCAGGGTTCGATTCCCAGGACGGAAAAAATATTTGTGTGATCCACAAATATTTGTTTCGGAGTTTATGTGTTTCCTATGTATAATATGCATATTTTTAGAAATTTAAAAGTATGTTTATCAGTCGTCTAGTACCCATAACACAAGCTTATATTAGCTTACTTAGGGCTAGACGGCAATGTTTTAAAAAAAATGTCCCTCAATATTTATTTATTTATTTATTTTCCTTTTAGTTGGAACTTTATATTTTTATAGAAGCGCTCGTGGCCCCGCGGTCTCAGTGTTCTGTAAACGATCACTGAGTTACGCAACTTTCACTATGGCTGGTCCTCGGATGGGTGACCACTTTGTGGCATTTACATTTGCCAGCGTTTCCGTGCTTCGGAAGGCACGTTAAGCCGTTGGTCCCGGTTGCCAGTAAAATTGCAGTCGTTACGCCTGGTTGAAGGCCTTATGGGCGGCTTGAAAAAGTTCAACAGCAGGTAGCCACAACCTGCGTCTGTCTATTTCAACACGGCAATGGGCTCACCACCTATTACGTGGGACAGGAATCCACACGGTGAAAAGTGGGCATATAATATGCCTCTGCCACCCCTTCGGGGATAAGGCGTGATGAATATTTTTTTTTTTATATTTTTATTAATTACCTAAACTATTTATAAGGTGCACGTAATACATGCGACGTTATCGATTTATCAGATCAATCTACGAGAAGCATTTTTATTCCATGTACCGCCATTTGTCATTAACTTTTAATACTTTTCTGAATTATTTTACATTTTCATCTTATTATGGAGCGTCAACATAATCTAACATCAATCCAATGAATCTGTTTGTACAAATTCCGTGTAAGTTTTGGGATTTACAAAAAACAAACTTCCTTAGATAAAAGAAATGAAGGTTAGCGAATCGGAATCCATGATTTTTTTTTAATAAATGTAACTCCTTTTGATTTTGGGTGTTTACGCTCGACCGTGTAGCGGAGATCATTAGTGAGGTGAACACTAATGAACCTCTCGATCGAGGACACAGACCGCTGAAGGAGACAAGCCGGTTCATCGTGATAGCGATTTCACGAAATACTGAATTTTCCCTGTCCACATTTCATAACAAGAATCCCGCAATATCCTGCCTCAGGCCCTTCAGTCACCTTATTACGAAAGATTTTAAAGCTTGTAATACAATTTTTCAGTAGGTACTTTGTATTTCTGCTCACGATCACGAGGCACTATATAAGGGTAGTATCTATCTGATTATGTGAAACATATTTTATGTATTTCTTTCATTATATCCACAGATACAGTTCTGTCACATTGCCACCAGAATCGTATAGACGAAATGAGATCAATTTGGTGTCTAATTTTATTACTATGCTTACTTACCATTCACGCTTCTATCCCTGAATTGGTGGCAGAGGCATACCATCCGCCCAGATTACACAGGAATTATTTTCAACCCACGTAACAGGTGGTGTTGCCGTGTTGAAATGTACAGTCGCAGGTTGTGGCGACCTGCTGTTGAAATTTTTCAAGCCACTTACAAAGTCTTCAACGTGGCCAAACGACTGCCATGTTACTAGCAAACGGGACCTTGCTCAATTTCTTACGGGACATGGTAACTTTAGGAGCAAATTTTTTTTTTTTTTTTGTTCTTGTGGCGATACTATTGCTCCGCCAATAACTCAGTGTGGATTTGGTAGGGGTTTAGTAGGAGCAAATTACATTCGTTTAAGCTGGTTGAGTCACCGTTCTGTCAGTGTTCAACTGCTGACGCCAAATATGATCAGACCGCCCATCATATACTTTGGGAGTGTAGCATTTGGCAAAATGAGCGATATAATATGCTTAATTGTTTACAAGTAACGTCGGAAGTAGTTTACTATGCGGATCTCGTGGCATCGAGGGTAAATTTACGTGCTTTTAAACGTTTCTGCCATACATATTACTGGAATCAAACATAGTTCACATAGGACCCGTAATATACAACCTATTTCTATAGGATTTACACCTAGTTGCTTTCCAGGTCTCCCGCTTTGCAAAGGAGGGAAGTTTTACGTTCTTTTCTTACTTCCTCACATTATCTTCTGATTAATTTCGTTGCGGGTTCCAAGACATGCTAACTTCTCCTGGGACATCACCGAGATCGAGCTCGGTGTAACTTTTCTGGTGTTTTGGACATTGCTGTAGATCCTGGTTTACAGGAGTCACAGTAATGGGAACGTGGGAGGGATTAGTCCCAATAAAAAAAAAATAGCAAACGGGACCAACGGCTTATGTCCCTTCCGAACCACGGGAACTCTCGTGAATAGAAATACAATAATATCTGCATTGGTCAAGATCTGCTCATGTGAACAAAAGGTGCTCGGCTTAATGCTGCTGGCCAATAAAATATTATAGTCATAATATATTAAATTGTAAATAGGCCATCAAAAAAAAGCCTTTCTAAGTTTCTTGCCGGTTCTTCTCAGGTGGGCCGCGTTCCGAACCGGTGGTCACTTTAAATATACAATTTTTTTTCTTTGGTTTTGGGGCCGTATTCCAGAACGTTTCTCAATACACAATCGACGCTTGAGAGTAGATTTTATAAGGCAAAAACTAGCCTCAAGCGTTGATTGAGTACTGATAAACGTTCTGGAATACGGACCTTAGTGTATGACATTTTGTAAGCGCCGTTGAAATGGTCTATGCAAAATAAAGACATTTTTATTTTTATTTTATTTATTTTAATGAAGTTTTGTTTCACCTGTACTCTAATATACAACTGATTCTGTTATTCCGATAAGGGAAGTTATTAGTGTTTAGAACGTAGTGTAGTTTATTGAGCAAAAAGGGTAACTATACCGTCAGTCGCCCCCGCAGGCCCGAACTCGTTGAGGACTTATCGAGAGAGAGAAAGTGCTCTTCTGTCAAAAGAGTTGCTTTGTACCTCCCACTAGAACCACTTTGCTGCACGGCTGATACGCTTGCATTGAAAATATAATAATTTTACTTTGTAAGAGAACTACTGTAATATGAAATGTTGAAAACGTATCATTACCTAAAGTGGATCTGTGTACAGGCAAAGTACATAAATATGTATATGTACTGTGGTACAGGTCATAATTTATCGTAAACAACCTAACCTCTCATGGCCATTATGTTTTTTTCAATTAGTTAAGTTCTCTAGTTCGATAAGTACTTTACAAATGATGTTGGCAATTAATTCAGCTACATTTTATCCCGGTATTCCCGCGAGAACGATAACTATATGTGTGAATCCGAGGGGTGCCAGCTACTTAAAAATATATACGTAAATTTTTCTATGTTGTAATTGAAGGAATGAATACCTAATGACATGTAGAGTACTTTGAGATTTAAATTGCATACGTCAACTGAAAAGAACTGAAACTACTGAGGTTCCAACAAATCCATGTTTTACATTTAAATGTTGCTCAGTAGGCTAAACGTATAAATATACCTTATTTTATAAAATTCTCATGAAAATGCTCCAGGTGTTTATAGATCTGGTAGTACAGATATTAAACAGGATTTTAAACTAAATATTTATGTAGGTATACATGTATGTAGTGACAAGTAGTAACCTAATTTTTTTCGTGGGAGTAATAAACAATTTTACACACACAATTCTTTATTACTCAATGACCTAGATTGGTAGTATTGGCAATGCCTGACCTTTAGAACTAAATATAAATATATATAGTTCTAAAGGTCAGGTCTATAACTATCTATAATATAGGTATGTATGATGGGGCATAAAGTGCCAGTGCCCACGTAAAATAAATCTCAAAGGTTGTTATATTTTCATTACTAGAATAAATAGATTTATATTTTCATTATATTTTCTTGTAGACGAACTATGTATATAATGTATGTTTTATTTAGCAATGATACAAATATTTATTTTCTAGTTTTCTCATTTTGCACTGTATATAATTGAATTATGTATATCATTGTTAATTGACACCCTTAGCTATACAAGGACATTGGGCTCGCCTAAAAAGACTTAAATAATTGTATGTATATTGCGTCGATAACCTGGTGTTTATAGAGATGGAATATTTGTAGGAAACAATAAAGATTCGGACTTGAGATCTCAGCAAAGGCTGTCGCATTCACTACCATTGCGATGCCGAAGTTAGTTGACAATATTGTCATGCCTTATTCAAAGAAATTAGTAATGGAAGTGATTAAGCTACATTTTATCCCGGTATTCCCGCGGGAACGGTAATGTCGTGATAAATGAAATGGAATGTCATGTGTGAACCCGAGGGGAGTCCGCTACTTAGGAATATATAGGTAAGTTTTTCTACTTTGCAATTGAAGTTAATACCTAATGACTTTGAGAGTACTTTGACATTTTAAATTGCATTCGTCAACTAAATAGAACTGAACCTACCGAGGAATAGTTGACTGATAACCTTACGGATGTAAAAACTCTGGGTTCGTCTAATGTGGTACGAATGATATAGGTAGTTAAAGTTCATAAGGTCGTAGTCGGCGTCTAGTTGGTAAAGGAAATGAGACCAATTTAGTATTATCTCGACGAATTGACGAAGCGGCCTCGCTCACCGCAGCTTATTATGCTAGAAAACCGTCACGGAAATTGCACGATTGCAAATTGGGTCCGCTTTTCTCTTGGGCCCCTATAGTTATTGAATACGTTTTTATTCATAACCCCAATAACTCAGTGTTCTGTTAACGATCACTGCGTTAAGTATCACGTATGCGGTTAGCAGGACTAACCGGTGACTGTTTTTGGGATTTACAAGTCACAATGGACAGGAACAGCTTGTCCATTCCAACATGCCGTTGTGGAGGAACGGGTGAAGATGTGCCTCCAACACAAAGGGAGGATCATCCGACCAGGCAAGGTGATCACGTCTGGCGGGCCGCGGCACAACGGTTGATGTTTTATGTATCAAAAATAAGCAGACGTGCATGTATAAAATGATTAATTTTGAACGTTGCAAAAGAAGTATTCTACGATCACGAAGCCTGGTGATCGATCCTCTCTAACTACCCCATCAGGGATGCAGCATGAAAATAGATAGTTAGAATACCAAACTATTGAGTAGATTTGTTTAATGAATAAATCACCGAAATTTCACATTGATGTTGGAAACCTTGGTTGAAATTTGAATTTTAAATAGCAAAACTTCAAAAACTTATATAAGCTTGGTTCAAAGTTCATATGTGTATAAAATTTTAATAATTTACATTACAAATACTGGTTGTGTAATAATAACAGTTACGTTACATTTCATCTATTTTAAAAGAAAATAATATTCGGTACTCTTTCTTTCCATGTTAATTTTGACGTATAAAAGACTTTAGTCTGAAAACTGTGACGTGTAACTTGTTCAACTATATTTTGACCACGACACCTGCACCGCTCACTACGAACAATTTTGTATGCAGTGAGCGGTACAGCGGTCGTGGTCAAACCATAGTTGAACTTAAAATGCCCAAGTGATTGTTCTAATCTACCAGGACTATTTTATCAAGTTTATTAAATTATTATTTCGCAAGGCAACATTAAGGCCCAGTTGCTTCCACATTACTAGTTAATATAGTTTTTACAGGCAATTGTTAAATTACAAGTCTAACATCAAAGTTGAAGTACTACTTAAAATATAGAAATGAAAACATATTTACACGTTTATTAAATAATAATACAAAAAATAAAAACACATCCTACTAATATTATAAACGCGATAGTTTGTAAGTATGGATGATTGTTACTCTTGCACGCAAAATCTACTGAATAGATTTGATGAATTTTTTCAATAATGTAGCTTACACGTCAGAATAACACATATGCTACTTTTTATCCCGGGAACAAGTTCCTGTGGGAAATGGGAACGGGAAAACTTCACCACGCGTGCGGAGCCGCGGGCGTAGTCATAATTATTTCGACCATTATTAGGACCTTGAGGTCCGCTTTAGTTATTTGACTGCTAGAAGTAGATGTGATAAGTAGAACGTCCGTCACCAACTACCCGATGTTTCTTCGGTACGGCGGATAACAAGTAGCATCCCCCCACTAGCTGATGCCCGCAGCTTCGCCTGCGCAGTGAAGTTTTCCTATGAGAGATTCGTTTCCTAAACTTCTTGCAAATACAATATAGCCTATGTTACTCACGAAGACTGTAGCTTTATAATTGTGAAAGAATTTTTAAAATCAGCCCAGTCGTTTCATTACAAACAAATTTACAAATATTTCCTCTTTATAATGTTAGTATAAACAAGCTGACTTCATTTAAAGTCTGAACATTTCTATTTCTTAATTTCCAGCGGGTGCGACGATGTACAGCGTTCGTTGGAACTGCTGGACCAGGTGTTAAGCGAGTACGACGAAGGCGAGCCCCGGTCGTTGGAGGCTCATGCACCGCCCGCTCCGGCTACGCCTGCGACTCCAGCAACTCCTGCGACGCCCGCGACTGACGACGACTCGCCGCTCGCTGGACATACCTCCGAAGACGATGGATATATGAGCATGAACGGCAGAAGGTACGTTTTACTATAACAGATAATTAGGATATTGATTGTAGATGAAATTGAATTGAATGCGGCCTGACAGTTTAAGCCTATTTGACTTGAATGGGTCCAATTCAAGTCCCCAAACCAATCTCATCTACAATCATCATCCTCTTGACCTTATCACAATTTATTTGGGGTTGGTACAGTATGTCTTCTTCCATTCATTCCTGTTATACGTCATCTGTTCTCATATTGTATCCTATCATATCTTCTCATATTGTACTCAATCCATCCACCTTTTATTTGGCTTTCGCCTGGCTTTCCATCTTTTTATTACTAAAAGGCATCTTTTTATTACTACACCATAAAAATGCAGTCAAAAATATTTTGACTTGATTTTTATGGTGTCGAACTTTACAATCCTTTCTGTAGTCCGAACCAAAAATGCAAACTTCCACTACAGATGTTACACACCTTTTCAATCTCATCTACAATCTGTTCCTTTTAAACAATTTGAAATGACTGTATAGATATCACTAAGGGGCCACGTAGTGAGAATTTGTCTGAATGCGATTCTGGGCCTAAACTGTAGAACGACTGCTACAAACACTTTCAAAAAATTTAATTTCAGAAAGCTATAAGTAGAAGACATTTTAAGTAAATATTTTTTTTACATAATGAAACAGAATATCTCCGGTTTATATTCTTGTGTATAAACAATAATATATGTATAAATAAGCTTATAATTAAAAATGAAGTAGGTATCTTGTTTGACGATTAAAAAAAACTTATTTTAAATTTTCAAGTATTTGACTCATCGAGAACTGAAATTTTGTAACATTTTCAACAAGCGAGATAGTAAGGGCTTTAACACACGACCAAATTTGGTCTGCCGGACCTCGACAGATTTGATCCGCCGAGTCTGCCGACCAAATCTGTTGTCGCAACAGACGACCGGATCAGACCGCACCGGACGACCAGACGACCAGACAGGGTGTTCAGATTAGGGGCTTTTTCCCTATTCTGGGGTAAAATTACTTTTTTAAGGAACTTTTGTGGAAATGAAAAGTTTCTAATAAAGTATATTATTTTATATGCATTTAGTGAAAAGCTGCAAATTTGAAATTACACACACATACATTTAAATTTTACTTATCTATGTAGATAACTGGTATACATAGTATTCCTCTACATAGAGTAAATAAACACTACGTTATGTGTTAACGTAGCTCTTTTTTCTTTCTGGCAAAAAATGTATAAAAAAGTATTTTTTGGGGAAGGTGAAATCAGTACTGGGGACATTTTTGACAAACTAACTAAGATGGCAACATTGGGAAAAAAATATGAAAAAGTGTCTATTTGGAGAAAAATTAAATTAAACCTGGGGAAATTTACGACAAAGTAGCTAGAACGACAACATTGATCATATCCGATGCGGATCGAGGCGGACTCAATTAATAATAATTATGTCCGCCGGACTGCTCTACAGACGGTAAGATTTGGTCGGGCGGCCAATCAAATCCGCTGTCTGGTCGGATCAAATCCGGTCGTGTGTTAGGGCTTTAAAGACAGTAGCTAGTATTGGAATATGTAACACTGCGCAGATTGTGCTAAGGGTTAAATGCTGACTAAGCGATGGTTAAGAGCATCCATGGAGTTTCTTGCCAGATTCTTCTCCATGAAGGGTAGGCTGCCCTTGAAACTGGCAACTAGAATCGCTCTCTTTTTTATTATTGTCATGACTATTCATAAGTGCTTAAAATGGTCTACATGAATAACAATAGTTTTGATTTTGGTATTGATTAGTTATCAACTTGAACAGTTTGAAGAAGACATTACTTTAATTACACACCCTAAATTACATTGTACAATGATAGAACTAAGTCACGTAATTAAAATCAATCGCTTTAATCTTGATTCTTGACTTCTTTTAAATACTTATTCAAAGACACAATTATGTAGGTCACGTATTGAATTTATTACATAGGTACGTAGTATCTACTATGCAAAATTCTGAACATAACTAAGCAAAATTACGGGATGAAAGTATATTTTTTCTATAGAGCATGAAAGATAAGACCGCCAATTGTAATACCAACAAATATGTCAAATTTAATTCAGTTTTTTGCATATAGTCACGTCTTGATCTCTTATGGGTAGACATACCAGACGCCCACATTTAAAATTTCATATTTTGTCTCACTTAATAGCCTATTGCCGTAATAAAATGGACAGGCGCAAATTGTGGCGACCTGGTGTTGAAATGTTTTTAACCGCCAAGGACTGCCATGTTACCGACAAGGGCAACTAAGACCAATGGCTTAGCGTGCCATCCAACATCATATCTCAGGAACAGCCACAGTGGAGGCAGTTATCGTTTCCAGAACACTGAATCAGCGGGGCTCGTTTCAACCTTTTAGTCAAGGAAGGGACTATAAGAAATGGAAATCCAGGGCTTTGGATACATCTGAAAATATCTCTTGTATTATGATGAGAAATCAGTTTATTACAGCTTACTTACCTATCAGCTAGAAGGGAACCTTCTTTTAATGAATAGAAAATATGTTTTTTTTTATACCACTGAGGTGGCAGATAAGCATACGGCCTACTTGATGTAAAGTGGTGGTCACCGTAGCCTATGGACATTTGCAACACCAGATGTGCAGCACTCGCGCTGCCGACCCTAGACATACATGACAAATAAATATATATAGACAATAACATGTATATCATATAACGTTACAGAGCGAAGTTCGCGTTAGGTTTTCGTCCGACGGAGGAGCGCGAGGAGCCTTCGCCTCCAGACCCGCCGTCACCTCGCTCGCCACCGCCGCCTGAAGAGGCTGAAAGAATCATCTCTACACTGCTGCCTAAGTACTATTTTAATAATCTTGATATTATAATAATAAAAGATAGTGATACTAAACGAACATTACTCTCTGGGCATGAACTTAGCCAAGGGACTTGACCAACACTTAAAAGGACTCGCACACATTACTCTCTGAGCATGAACTATTAGCCAAGGGACTTGACCAACACTTAAAAGGACTCGCACACATTACTCTCTGAGCATGAACTATTAGCCAAGGGACTTGACCAACACTTAAAAGGACTCGCACACATTACTCTCTGAGCATGAACTATTAGCCAAGGGACTTGACCAACACTTAAAAGGACTCGCACACATTACTCTCTGAGCATGAACTATTAGCCAAGGGACTTGACCAACACTTAAAAGGACTCGCACACATTACTCTCAGAGCATGAACTATTAGCCAAGGGACTTGACCAACACTTAAAAGGACTCGCACACATTACTCTCTGAGCATGAACTATTAGCCAAGGGACTTGACCAACACTTAAAAGGACTCGCACACATTACTCTCTGAGCATGAACTATTAGCCAAGGGACTTGACCAACACTTAAAAGGACTCGCACATGCCACCACAGATTTTTCTATTGACTACAAAAATGTTGTAATTTCGCGGTACACTGTTTTGTTACAAACTCAGGATTTATGCGGTCGGTTTGTTTTCCACCGATATCTTGAATTATTATTGTCATATTTCAATCTCATGAATATAACTTTCTCTATTAGTGAAACTCTCATGACAATCAATTTAGTAGTAGACACCAGACACCGCGGCTAACGATATTTTTTTTAAATATGTAAGGATTATTATGTAATTTTTATAAGTAGATTTTAAATGTTATTTTATATTAATTATGTCGTTCATATAAATAAAGAAGAATAGGTCATAAGTATTTTTTTAACCTTCACTACATATTATAAAACAAAGTCGCTTTTCGCTGTCTGTCCCTATATGCTTAGATCTTTAAAAATACGAAATGAATTACGATGCGGATTTTTTTTTAGTTAGTGTGATTCTTATATAAGGTTCTTATGTATAATTTGTTAAGTTTTTGTATACATTGACCAAACTATAACGATATTTGTTGGGGATGTCGGAAAAATAAGCCACTACATACCATATAATATGCTATTAATCCTTATCATTTTTACTACGTTAGTTGGCTTCAGCATTTCATGAAGATTATTTTGTCCCTTTACACCTTGCAAATTAAATGAATATCTTACGAGTTATCACAGATTCAAAATAAAGCGCAAAGAAATTAATTTCGTGTAACCATAATTCGATCCGTGCGGGCGTAGGTAGGTACGGAGAGCGGTGAAGTACCTAATCAATGAATTTGGAAAATGTTCATACATTATTGTGAATGTGAAATTAACAAACAACGAGATTAAATGGGTGCCACGGGGTTCGAAGTATGTCACGGGCGAAGCCGGGCGGGACAGCTAGTATTATATAATATAAAATCAATGTAATAAAGGTATATCAAATAATATAAAGTACCTCTACCAGTAGGTCACAAGGTCAGTTGCATTTAAAAGCAACTGCCCTGTGCGCTAAGGTCATTTCTTTTATATTTGGCTCTATTTTCGGCGTGAAAGTGTATGAAACTTTCCCCAATCTGTTGACATTTATGATTACTGCTCATCTGTGTAGTGGCGTGATGATATATAGCTTATATACAGAACCTTCCTCAATAAATGGGCTATCCAATACAAAAAGATTTTTTCAAAACGGTCCAGCCGTTCACGCGTGACGGCGTGACCAAGGGAAATAGGGATTCATTTATATATATATAGACTAGCACCTCATAGCTCTCATCATCTCTATTTCAGAGTATCGCCAGCGAACTCAGCAAAGCGAATGACCTCAATAGAGCAGCGTAAAGCTGAAGAGAAACTGGACTCCATCATCAGCGTCAATGGCATCACCACAGCTACGCAGACTACTTTTGTTAGTATTCTTTTGATTTTTGACGTATACATTTTTTCTTTTGATTTTTGAAGCGCTCGTGGCCCCGCGGTCTCATTGTTCGGTAAACGATCACTGACGTACGCAACTTTAACTATGGCTGGTCGTCGGATGGGTGACCACTTTGTGGCATTTTCATTTGCGAGCGTTTTCGTGCTTCGGAAGGCACGTTAAGCCGTTGGTCCCGGTTGCCAGTAAAATGGCAGTCGTTAAGCCTGGTTGAAATCCTTATAGGCGGCTAAAAAAATTTCAACAACAGCTGCTGTTGAAATTGCCACAACCTGCGTCTGTCTATTTCTACACGGCAATGGGCTCACCACCTATTACGTGGTACAGGAATCCACACGGTGAAAAGTGGGCATATAATATGCCTCTGCCACCCCTTCGGGGATAAGGCGTGATGCATATTTATTTTTATTTTATTTATTTTACGTATACATAAATCACAGAACAAGAAATCAATGACACCCGCGCCCACTCTACTAGAGACGCCTTACTCTATATATTTCACTAGTTGACCCCCACGGCCCGTGATATACTTTGAACAACCGTCACACCTATTTAATTCCGTCGTTTGAAAATTCTACAATAATTCACAAAAACTTGCCCGGTTTGTCGACATTTATGACTACTGCTCCACTCTCCAGGGTAGTAGCGTGATGATATATAACGTACAGCCTTCCTCGACAAATGGGCTATCTAACACAATAAGAATTTTTCAAATTTTACCAGTAGTTCCTGAGATTAGCGTGATCAACCAAACAAACACTCCAGTTTTATAATATTAATATAATTATAACCAAGCGTGTCAGGGGGCATCATCCTTTTTTCATACGATTACACTAATTACTACAAACGAATGGTAACTGATAGGTCGTGTATGCGATTTCGCCTACAGTTTGGCACGCAGTATTATTATTACTTTTGTCTCGATTAGGCGCGAGCGAGAGGGAGCCAGCATCATTCGTTGCTCTGAAACATAGATATATACCCAGACATGTAGGTATGTAGTCAGTACTGTATGATGTACGCATCGGACCCTGTTTAACCCGACGGAAATCGAGGGATATTATAAATTTAACCCGTGTATCATGTTCATCTCCGAACGGATGGACCAATTTTGATGCATATTATGATCGAGATAATTCTCAGCTATAAATTTCGAAGATCGGCTCATTTTCTAGTTAATGATGGGATCTAACTAAAATCCATAAGTTAGATTAATCTGAAATACCTATGTATTATACTGTAACTTTATGGTACGTGGAAGTTGCTGCTCCATCAAGTAGTCTGCGGGATACCCAACTCCTTAAAAAAAATACAGTTATTATACCATGTTTGGGCTTATTCGAACGTTCGTAATGAGTTATTTTTGTTCTTGATTCGTGGTTTATTTTATTTTTCAAATTTATTTCTAGCCTATTTCCATTTACGAGTGTTAACATGCAAGGCAAACTAAACCGTTGGTCCCGGGTGCGCCATTAACATAGTGGTTCTTAAATCCAGTGTAATGCCTTGATAATTTTCGAATGAGGTAATAAATTTTCTATGTAGCTAATAGTGGGAAGCCCGTGCTGTTACTGTCAATTACAACACCATAATAGGGTCGGCCGCCAGTCTCCGTCCAAGTGTTGCCGCGCAACCTTTGAATTTGCAAAAATCCATAGACTACGGTAACCACTTTCGATCAGGTATGATTACTTGCGACTTGACTAGTGTAAAAAAACAAACGTAATTCACGCAGATTTTACCTGAGACGGTAAAGTTTCAAAGTAAGGACGTTGCCCTATACAGCTGTTTCTCTTCGGCTGTCAGAGAGGGTTAGTATTGTATATTTTTACGAGTTGCTGGAAATTAAATCTCCTGTTACTTTGCTGTATGGAGTAAACAGAAATAAATGTCAGTCATAATATTTCACTGATGATGACTTGGTAGTTTGAATGCCTCGGTGTAAGAATAAATTTTCAAATTTCACATCATAATCATACAAACATAAAATTGTTTGTTTGATTATATAATATCATAATATATAATCATACAATTTTTGAAGTGAGTAATAATAAAATAAATAAGAGTTGAGTTTTAACTTATACAATTTTGTTTTATTATTACTTCCACCTATTACGTGGGACAGAAATGCACATGGTAACATGTGGGCATATAATACCTCTGCCATCCTTTCGGGGATAAGGCGTGATTGAAAAATAAAATTGAATTATAATTAGCGTCAGTACTAAGTATTTCTAGTAAATAAATAAATATTGTGGGACATTTTTTTAACACAGCGCCGTCTAGCCCAATGAAAGCTAATATAAGCTTGTGTTATTGAATCTAGACAGCTGATAAATATACTTATAAATAAAAATAAATATCCATCACGCCTTATCCCCGAAGGGGTGGCAGAGGCATATTATATGCCCACTTTTCACCGTGTGGATTCCTGTCCCACGTAATAGGTGGTGAGCCCATTGCCGTGTTAAAATAGACAGACGCAAGTTGTGGCTACCTGCTGTTGAAGTTTTCAAGCCGCCCATAAGGCCTTCAACCAGGCTTAACGACTGCCATTTTACTGGCAACCGGGACCAACGGCTTAACGTGCCTTCCGAAGCACGGAAACGCTCGCAAATGTAAATGCCACAAAGTGGTCACCCATCCGAGGACCAGCCATAGTGAAAGTTGCGTAACTCAGTGATCGTTTACAGAACACTGAGACCGCTAGGCCACGAGCGCTTCTCGCACGAGCGATAAATATACTTATATATTTCTAAATACTTACATATAATACATAACAAACACCCAAACTCCAAATTAAATATTTGTAATACCTAGTTAAATAAAGTTCTACTACTACTTCAATATACAGGTGACATCGTCAAAACAACCTAATTGCTCACCGTAGTACTGTTTTCTCATTCGCACATATCAAAAATTGAAGTATTTGTAAGATCCTTTGCTATAATAACTATAACCGAATGTTGTACTCTATTTCAGCCCAAAACAAGGCACCAACGTCCATACGGCTGGGACAAAGACAACGAAGGAAATAACTTCCAACTTCAACAACCTCCGGTACCTCCTTACAAGTTTGCGTCACTGCAACATGGTACGCGACCACCTCAATCCGACATAGCACCTACCTGGCTACCACCAAGACACAACTTCCCGCCCACTAATCTAAAAAAGTCACCAAGCGTAGAAAACCCACCTATATTCCCCTTCATGGGATTCTCAACCGAATTCACCGACAAACCATACAATGAACATCCAGTTACTATATATCCAGGTCCCAATATACAATACGCAAAACAATTACATTCACCAACATACAACTTGCAAAAATTATCGCCACCAAATACAAAGATATCGGAAAAGAAACTAAATATGAAAAGAGACAGCAGATCAGATGGTGAAATGTTATCTCCTAAAGGGAAGATACCTCCGCGAACTCTCGCCGGTTCTATGGAGAGGCATAGAGAAGTGTGTAGAGGTTCCACGGAGGATATGATGGCGAATTGCAAGAGAAGGAGTTCGAATAAAAATGATGAAGAGCATTTTTCGGATGATTCGCTTGAAGATGCGTTTCCTCCTCCGCCTCCCGCTGTTACAACTCCGTCGAAACGAAATTCCATAGCTTGGGAAGTTTCTTTGGATGGTGATGACCCTTTACTGACTCCAGGAAGCACAAAGGTCAGTATTAATACTTAATTACGATTCATAAAAAGTTGCTTTAAATAACTACGATTGCCTCGGAGGCACAGTGAATGCTCCAGAGTATTTTCTAGGTACACACATATATCAACAATAAAAGTACTTATTAGTAAACTCCTTTGCGATATTAACTCTAACCAAATGCATATTTAGATTTCTATCATATCGAAGTACCTCAAGCAAAAACCGCGCCATGCGGAAAACAGCCCGCCATACTATATCGAAGTATGAACATCAGTTGTCTATTTGCTATAGTAAAAGCTTATATTAGGTAAAATGGCGCTGTGTAAAAAAATATCTCAAAATATTTATTATTATCTAGGTGTGCATATAAAAAATTAGATGATGCCCACGACCACGCCCGTTTGGTGAAGCTTTTCCGTTTTCTACAGGAACTTTTTGCCGGAATAAAAAGTACCCTATGTGTAAGCTATATAATTGTAAAGTTTGACCAAAATCCACTCAGTAGTTTTTGCGTAAAAGTATAACAAACCTACATCAATACACTCTTCAAACTTACGCGTTTATAATATTACGAGTAGTAACATTTTCTGTTCCAAGTACAGTCTCCATCTATTTACAATTTTTTTTAAATGTTAAACATTGTTTTAAGGTTATTGGACGACGCAGAAGAAAGTCAGGTGATCTTTCACATTCAAGTACAAGTTCCATACCACAAAGAGTAGATGAAGATTGGGGAGAAGAATATTGGCCACCGCCACCACCGCTGACTCATTGTGAATCTCTCGCGTCACCCACTTCAGACGTTGAGCCAGATAGTAGAAGGGTACAGGACCTAGCAACTGGTACATACGTCATACGAAAGGGCAAAAATCGAAAACAACTACCAACTTTCAATAAAAACACAAACAATAAATCACCCACCAGTAATCTCATTCAGAGTCACAGTCTAAATAGAAGCATAGACACTGATAAGTCCATAGATGGATCCAGCATATCAATCAGTGGATCAGGATCAGTGGGCTCGTACAACTCTAGACCAAGTTCGGATTTAAGTTTGCCACAATCCCGTTACAGTGTGGATTTAAACTCCCGTTTGAGTCGTGAACTAAACACACCGAATTCTAGATATAGCATAGATCTCTGTACTCCGAATTCCAGACTGAGTAAAGAAATTACATCACCGAAATCTAGACTTAGTTTAGATCTCAATAATGGTCAAGATAGATATATTGCCCAGGAATATTTCAGTCATAGTCCTAAGAGTAGAAAATCGTACAGTGATAAAGGTGTACTTGTATCAAAAGTTCAGAACAAACTTTCACCACAAAATAGATTTGCCGATTTTAAGAAGTATTCTTCTACTTTTGATAATTTTCAGTCTTTAATTAAAGAAGGGAAAGTAGAAGAAACGCCACATATTGAATGCAACGAGACCGTAAATGAATTAACCACTGTGCCTCCTAACATGGTAAGAGTAGTATCGTTACCGAGCCTTGGAGCTGAAGGTGAAAGTAACAGTGCAAGTCGTCAAGCACTTATTACTACTGTTGAAGAAGAAGAAGATCAAGAAAGTGGTGATCCAGGTTCTAGTGGAGACACGTCACCTCTACGTAAAATTGAAAACAATATTAGTGCTATTTTAAGTCAAGGGCGGGACCAAAAGCATTTTACCCCATATATACCTAAAGACTGGAATATCCATAAGGATGAATACTGTGATGACGTATCTAAAGATATATTAGGAAACAATTACAGATATAGTTCTAGAGAGAGACAAAAAAGACATGATATTCAGAAATCATCAAGTCACAATGAAATACAGAATCAACGATCGATAGATAGACGCGATCGTTCTAAGCGATCGAATAGTATGCACAAATCTACAAGCGCCAAAGATGTACCGGTTAGTTTGATGCGACAACCCTCTTCATCAGACTCGGCTGTATCGAGCGGTGGTGATTTTCCATTAAATGTACAGATAGTGGAACATTCATACCGACATCCTCCATTACCTCCTTCGCCAATTCTTGGTCACGATATGGGGCCCCTACCGCAGACTCCAGAATCGCCTAAATTTCCTCCTCTGCCTCCTTCACCTGTTCAAGAAGTTGAAGATGAATATACAGAAATAATGCAAACTTCAGAAAAAAGACATGGCAAGAAAGCTGATACTTTGCCAACTCCAACATTAGAATCGAGAAGAAGGTACTTCATTAGTCACTATTTTTTTAATCAAATAATCCCAATTGCAATATTAAAATAAGTAAATAAATATATATTCGTCCGCAGGCCATCAGAACCTCCAGCAGTACCCCCACATCGCGACACCACAAACAGCCTGAAGACGCGGTCAATGGAAACTAGCTATAACAAAAACAGAAGGAGTAGCAATAATTTCAAAAGTGGATCAAACGACAGGCGAACTTTACCCACAGGTAATAAAGATTTGATCTGGGTGTAAGGGACGTCAACAAAATTTACTTGGCCCTGGTAACCACGCCTGTTAGCTATGCACCTGCTGACTAACGAATGAGGCAACGACGCAGGCGCCCTACGGTGCTGGGAGGTCAGACGACAGTCGCTCCTAAACAAGCAAATGCGGCTCTTAATAGTCAAATAAAAGTTAACCTCAGACTCCAAATCCAGGTAGAGTTTGGAAGAAGCTGGGAATATACTTAGACCAAGGAAGAATAAAGATTTGATCTAACCTACATAGCTTACTATGAACCTTCAAACTTCTAATAGATATTAAGAGGTTAACCCTTTACTAAGTTTATAAAAATTTTCTATAACCATTATATATTTATAAATAAGTAGCCAGAGCCTATTCCTGTCCATTTCTACACGGCAATAGGATCGGAGGCTCTGGTGTTCCAAACGTCTATACAGAAATGTAACCACTTTCGTTAAGGTGGGCCTTATATTTATCCTATCACTTTCGTAAGTGGTAAACGTTACATACGGCATAGGTTGGGTTTAAAATTAAATCACTCTATTCTATTGCATTCTTACAGCAAAGGCTTTGCTGCTTCCAACAATGACTAAAATAGGCAATCGAAATCCACCTCTAACAGACAAGCAAAACGAGCGTGGTTCGGAAAGAAACGTTTTTTTAGGATTGATGGGGTTGACAACATTTTCTTGAGAATAACCTTCTATCTCACAGACATAGGAGCAAGTGGAGCTCGACGGCGAACACTGCAGCGTCAGAGTCGAGAAGCAGCGGCAATAGGCCGAGGGCCATTACAAACTTCTGCCAGTTTACCTGAAACGCCAGTATTTGCAAGAGGTTGCGACGTGCCTCGAACTCCGCCTAGAAATTCTACTGGACCACCCAGAAACAACACTATGACATCAATACAGTCGATAGGTTAGCATTTTTCTATCACATGAATGCTCTTACTTCGAAGCTCGAGTTTCTGTTTCTTACTTTTATCCCTATACTCGCAATTTCTACAGTATAAGGGTGACGATAAGATTACCTCTGGTACGGATCTACCAGATATCAGTTGGATATCTCCAGTTTCACTACAGCAAATTCATTTTATTTTGTAGAATATAACCTTCTTAATTTTCAAATAAATATCCCACACACATCAATTTTCTTTGAATATCAAAGAAATGAGTGGTACGGCTATCGTGAAGTATCTGCCCTGTTTAAAAACCATGTTTTATGTGGTGCGCCTAAGAAATGCATTTTGGCTTAAAATTTGCATCGGCGATGGAAATACGTTTTCAGAGTCCCGAAAATCGACTTAATAGAAAACATGGTTTCAAGCGTTAAAAAGCGGTCGAAATGCGATATAAGATATACCTCGCTCTGTTGGCCATCAACGTCATTTTGACTGTTTTCTTTGTCTATATCGGAATTATGTACTCGGAATTCAAACGGAATGAAGGTCAAACGGTAAATAACTAGAAAGAAAAGAAAAAAGGTCAAGCTACGGAAAACAAATAAATTACGAGTTGCACTCCGGGAGTGCAGACAGAAGTGAAAACTAAATTAAAGTAAAAAAATAAGCTTATCGCGATAAAATTAGTTTACACTTCAAAAAATGACTGGGATCGACGTTAGTGATTTTTTTTATACCACTGAGGTGGCAGACAAGCATACGGCCCACCTGATGAAAAGTGGTCACCGTTGCCTATATACGTTTGCAACACCAGAGGTGCAATCTATGATGATGATGATGAAAATAAAATTGTACACTGAAAGAGTTTTAATTGATAACACAATATTATTTCATAAGGCCTGTGGATGACCGGGATCAACGTTGGATGATGATGATGACTATATTATTTAGTAGCAAGATATTTAATCTACCAATGAACTATCAAAATAAAATATTTATCTATATCTAGTTCGCGGTCTGCTATATGTACATACATATATGCACACACTATAGCATCTCGTCGATGTCACGAGTCCAGAAGTTTTAACTTCAAAATTCTTGGATTTTGCACCACGGTAATGCGCCTTCGCATGAGATCATTATTGTGAACCAATTTTGACCAAAAATTAACAAATGCCATTGAGTAACTTCAACAAACTGCTTTTTTATTCCTAAATCAAATTACTACTACGTGGCACCCGTTTTTATTCTGTACAAGAGATAATTCGCTTCGAGAACTAACCTCAAATCCAGAGAAGTGTTTATGAAATGTTTTGATGATTATATTATTCGTTGACGTAAGTGTATTGTTTTTGAAGGAGCATACTTAGAAGTCTATAAAATAAATTTAAAAAAATAATTTGTGACTTATTGTTTTTTTCCCGGTACTTTGCTGACATAGTATCTAGAAAGTATTTGGAGAGTATGAAAAAATTCTTCTACACTCTAGGTCCTTTAACATGTTAATTTGATATACAGACCTGTGGTCTATGATTTTAAGATTTATAGTTTTTTTTTTTCTCTGTAGGCAGTTCAGCAACTCTCGGCGGTTATGGTCGAGGTTCTGTAATGGGTGCGACAGGCGTGTGCACCGGCGCAGACTTACTGCGGCTCGGTGGGCCACCGAGAGGCTGGTATCCAAGGCAGAGACACAGGTATGGACTTTCTCTTCAGTTCATCATTCGATCAGTTAATCTATGAAGCCTAAGACGAAATATTCTTTTAAGTAGTTAGTATTAACTAAATTGAGCATGTCCATGAGCAAACATAGACAATAAACAACAACACAAAATCTAAACCCTTAAACCATTGTGATGACATCAGGACATAGTTCAAAATCGCAGTGCTTAATCACCGTCTTCTCTGTGTTTGCTCCATGGTCGTATAAAACAGTCACGTAAGCGGTGGAAAGTAAAAATACCTACCTATTTTCGGAGTAACAATCTTTAGTACTTGTAACAATTTCTTTCTTAGAAGTGCTCGTGGCCGGACTCAGTGTTCTGTAAACGATTACTGAGGTACGCAACTTTCACTATGGCAGCTCCTCGGATGGGTGACTACTTTGTGGCATTAGCGAGCGTTTCCGTGCTTCGGAAGGCACGTTAAGCCGTTGGTCCTGTTTGCCAGTAACATGGCAGTCGTTAAGTTAAAGGCCTTATAGGAGGCTTGAAAAATTTCAACAGCAGGTAGCCATAACCTGCGTCTGTCTATTTTGCAACACGGCTATGGTCTATTTTGCAACACCTATTACGTGGTACAGGAATACACATGGTGAAAAGTGGGCATACCATATGCATGTCTCTGCCACCCCTTCGGGGTTAAGGCGTGATAGATAAATAATAAATAACAATTTCCTTCTAATAAATTGGTTAGAATAATCTATCTGAACGTTGTAAGACCCTTTCATTAACTATACTAATATTATAAAGCTGAAGAGTTTGTGTGTTTGTTTTGGTTGAACACGCTAATCTCAGGAACTACTGGTCGGATTTGAAAAAATATTTTTGTTTTAGATTGCCCATATATTAAGGAAGGCTACAGGCTATATATCATCACGCACCCTGGACAGCGGAGCAGTAATAAATGTCGACAAATTGGGAAATTTTTTATGCATCATTGTAGAATTTATAAGCGACGGGATTAAATAGGTGCGACGGGATTCGATGATTAGATGTCACGGGCGAATCCGGGGAGGTCGACTAGTAATATAATACAGTAAAAGGTAACAGTTTAGAATAGAGGCAGGTAAGTAGGTACTGGATAGTGGACAAGTAACTAAACCAGATTGCATTCTTACTTTTAATATTATAACATTATTAATATTTCGAATTTCCACTGACATAGCTAATTCACTTGACAGACCGGTTTCAACGGAGCACTTGGACAGACTAACAGCGTCATCAAAAATGGCTGTGGAGAATCCTGTACCTTGGGATGGAGGCACTGGTGCAAGAAAACCTCTCACATTGCCTCCTAACTTGACGCCCAAGTTCTTCCAAAAGTCCCCGAGAGAGGCGCTTCGTCGAGTAACCAGCTTATTAATACGAAAAGGTAAGTCATATTGCACAAGCTTTTTAACGTTAAAATGTTTACTACTACTAATACTTAATGAATTTACATGTATCTAAAATGTTTGTTGCTCCAATATTTACGAAATTTAGAGTTGCGTTCATTTAGAGACAATTTCGAAATTGCTATAACCTAAAGACAAATGTGAAAAAGCCCACAGAGCGTAAAGGTCAGGGCTGCTCTCGAGTAACTAATAATAACAATAAATCTATCTGCGGTTAGTCTTTTTAAGCCCATCCATCAGGAACGCACACCCACAGTTTGAAGTGGGTGATTAGTGGCTCTGTTCTTCAAAAAAAGTCAAATAACATTGCTGAATAACTAGCGACTCACCTCACTTCTGAGCCATGTATAGAATCTGTTTTCGAGAGTAGTATCAAACGCCACAATCGGTCAGAAAACTCAGCTTCAGCCACAAGAGCTGGGTACCGAGGAGACATACATACTCTTCGATATATTGCACAGAAAACAAAAGAGTACAATCAGCCTTTGTATATGTCATATGTGGGCTACAAAAAATCACCTTCGAAAACGTGTGCTTCATTCTTGAAGGCATGAAGTCAAGTGAGGTGTCTTGATGTGCTGATCTGGGTATGAACTTGGTTAATACTAGGCTCATGTTCAATGAGCAAGTCACGGCGGGGCTACAAGTCGAACCAAGGATTGATGCTTAAAATGGTTCCGCGATGTACCTATTTTAAACAGGTTGCGCAGTTTTGATTGAACTTGGAAAAATTTATCACCAGAAGGATCCGGTTGGGTTGGGCAGCATTCCACAATCAAACAAGTTTTCTATTCACCTATACCGCTCGGATGAAAGTCTACAACCACAACGTTCTACCTACGTAGTTATGATCTAGGAAGCCGTGGATCACTTGCTGCGGGTGGAGCTAGTCCACACATAGTTTGCAGAGTAAGCGAGTTGAAGTGATCCTACTGACTAAAATCAGACGGTGCCCTTCCTAACTATAGTCGGGTCGGTCCCAGGATATCTTTGGGAAAGATAATCCCAAACCGGCCTCGAGCTTGTATTATTCGAGAATCTCGTTCGTTTAAAATTTCCCTATCTAATTAATATAAGACAGGACAAAGTCACTAATCCTGAGTCGCGACCTGGGTGGTTCCTGGCCCCTGCATAAGGCATTGGACCATATTACCTTACATTTTTGAGGTGCTACCCCAGACCCAGTTCGCGAATATTCGCTAGGTACAGCTCGCTGAGGTCGGGGTGACTTGTGTTCGTTCTTCGAAGTTCAATCCTCCTGCCAATATTAGGGTGTCGTCCACATAGCAGACGACAATAAAAATAGAAGAGGAAACAGTCCGAAGGACCGTATCTTACGCGACTGTCCACAACAAGGGCCCAAAACAGAACTCTGGATAATCTCATAAGGTAGTTATATAGATAGTACTGTAGATATAACTTTCAAAGTGTTTTTCGCACTCGTTCAGCAAGCATATCGGTCGGAACGAAGAGGGAGAATCTTTGACCCTTCCTTCCTTCTTTAGGAGCACCAATTTCCAGCCGAGAGGGGAAGACACTAAGGCGAAGACAATCCGTCTGAGCTTATCCACCAATATCAACAATGTCCAACCCGGTACACCATTGGGTTTGAGCCCTAACTCTCCCTCACCTCGTACTTCTCGGATCAGAATCGTTAGTTTAACTATGACGGTGAAATTGAAGGTCTATTCTGGACCCTTAAGGACAGCGTGTCGCACTCTTCTCAGAAACTGTGGGGCCAGTGTTTCCGTCAATGGAAGAACCCATGAATTACGTTGGCCCAGTATATTGTGGTATGGGCGCTCTCATGGGTTTATCATTATTCATAGTTGCTTAGCCCACTATAGATGCACATCAAAAGTTACGTCTATCGTGGTGCGTTTTGTACTTACTTGACTTGAATGCTATTGTTTACACTAGGCTTCACGGATAATTTAATAAAATTCTTATACTATACAGAAGTTATCATAGGAGTTGATGCGCCGCCGGCCCAAATGCCATTTACTGGATTAAAATCTAAAGTAAAATAAATTTTAAAGTAAAGTAAATTTCCAAAGTTTCCAAATTTCAGAACAACTAATAAGTAAGTAGTTATAGTAGAGTTACTCTGAGAAGACGATGAGAAATCAAAAAATCAAAATCAAAAATCTTTATTCATATAGGTCACAAAGTAACACTTATGAACGTCAAGATTACTGCTTCTACATTTACATTTACTGCCAGATTCGCAAAGCAATAGGTAGAGCCAGAGGAAGAACCTGACAATAAAACTCATGGCCACTCTTTTCTAACCGCCATTTGACACAGTTTGATTAACATGATATTTGACCAATTATACAGTAATGAAATTATACAAAAAAAAAAGAACAAAATAAATGTTGTGTTCATAAAAATTACACTTACATAGTTCCTTTGAATTTATGTGAGAACAGTCGACTAAACTTAGTTTGCCTTAAATTTAAATAATTTTATTTGTAACAATTGCTATAACTGCTATGGGCTACAACACTGAGCCCTGCGGGACTCCAGCATTAATGGCCATGTAGTCCAAACAGCAGCCGTCAACAACGGCTCTAGTAGTTCTATTGGATAGAAAGTTGTATACCAATTCGCAAAGTCCTACAGGTAGTCCATAGAAGACCTCGGTGCCAGACCCGGTCAACGGCCTTAAAGATATCGACACTCACTGCCGGAGCCCCTCCCTTACTCTCGATAGCCGTCGCCCAACGGTCTGTGAGGTACCTATACAAAAAGATCGCCATTCAAGCGACCGTGACCGAAACCGTACTGCCGGTTACCGAGCAGGTCGTGTTCCTTAAGGTACCGCAGGAGTTGTGTTAATTATAAGCTACATCACATCGCCTTTAATAAAATGGAGGTGACGGCTATCGGCGTGTAATTGGACGGGTTGGTCTTGTCTGCTCTTCTTGGGTACAGGAAATGTACATCCTGTACCCAAGAGGAGTGACGCGATCTTTCATGAAGCTTGGGCTTGTTTCATGGAATAAATGGAATGTATGTCACTGAATAATGTACGACAGTAGTCCATACTAATACATAAAGCTGAAGAGTTGGTTTGTTTTATTTGGTTGAACTCAATTGAAAAAATATTTTTGTGTTTGATAACCCCTTTATCGAGGAAGACTAAAGGCTATATATAATCTACTACCCTGGAGAGCAGAGCAGTAGTCCTTAATGTTGACAAATCGGGCAATTTTTATGTATTTTTGTAGAATTTATAAGCGACGAGATTAAATAGGTGCAACGCGAGTTCGAAGTATGTCATGGTCACTTAAAATAATTATATACATAAAAATATTGAATTATATTATATACTTGATATATCTTCGAGTTGTCATAGGACTGACTTCGAGTTAGAAATCGTGTGGCACTTGGCAACTTGCGCAAATTAAATGTTTGCGCTTTTATGATTCCTTTAATAATTTTATCACCACTATACGAAAAGGTTTTGAACATTACACATTTTGTATGTTTGTTTTAGTGTGTTTATTTTAATGGCAGGCGTGGCTGCCTGCCATTAAAATATCATTCGTGACGTCATTTCTAACGACTAAACAGTCGTTTAATAAGATGCCATTAACCTTATATCTATGACAACTAAAATAGAAGATGACACAATGTTGAGCAAAACAACATAGACTTCTGGATAGCTGCCAAATATTACAATGGAGCTTTTGCTACGCGGCTGGACCAGCGACATACTTCGAAAGTCCGACAAACACCTGTGAAAGAAATATCTTAGTTAATGCCTACATCAGCTGCGATTTGCGTGCTCAAGTACTAATAATCGACTTCGGGTCTTCCTAAATTTATTATTATAAGATAATGTTTAAAAAGTCTGCACATAGTATTCCTCATAATCTCCCTACCTTTATACATCATTTTGAAGCTGTTTTTTCGAAATCCGTGAAACGTGTATTGGATTTCTTTCATAAGAAAGAGTTTTTACGAAATTAATTTGTTCTATACCCGTTTCCCATAGCTTATCTCCTCAATACATTGAAAACTTCCACATAAAAACAAATAACACGCCCTTTACTATCGTAGTAAGATACTCGTATCAGACGACTTCTAAACCGAAACCAGTTTCAAAACCAGAAGTTGTAGAAACTTTAAAAATCGCCTATGCACATATTCATGGTGTCCTGAATCGAATACCGCAAACCGTTTGTCTCTATTATTGTTCCTGAGAAATAGATGCGTACAGACGAACGGACAGACTGAGCAGTTTTATAAGACTTTTCTAAACTTTAGGGTTTATAAGTCTACAACACGTTTTTCCATACAAACTTTGCAACACCTTTTTACCCTCAGACAGGTTAAATTTTCAAAAATCTTTTCTTAGTGCCCATCTACATCGCTTAAGGAATATTTCAGTCAGTTTAATATATCAGTCAGTCAGTTTCTGCTTTCAATTTATATATAGTATAGGTAGTATCGTCGGCTGTACTACTACTACTCAAATATATTCTGTTACTATATTAAACATTTTTATAAGGCAGGATCTTCTCTCCTTTGCGGGTATAACACATACATGTATGGCTATTGCTAACTAGTATCGTATGGGTATTGAAGGAGGTGCTATCATAGAATAAGTAACAGTATACCTACTTCTTATTCATCTGATGATACCTACACAACACACAAACGATAAAACCGTTACATTTAGTTACCAAAATATATCAATAGATGGCGCTAGTATTAGCCATCTAAAGATAAGCAGTAACTTTGTATGTGTGACTAATTCCGTCGGCACAAAATAACTACGTATCTTAATAGCTGTTTACCTAATGACACATTATTTTAAACAAAGAAAGGGTTTTGTTATCCTCATCCGAGCCGTAGCTCCGTTTGAATAAGTAGCTATCGCTTTGGAGCACGGGATTTCAGCTTTTTACTATACGTATTTTGTAGCATCCTTGACCTTATTAGAACTATGTCCGTCCTCTAAGATGCCTATTAGATATTCAGTAAGACCTTTTTGTGCATCATGGGATCATACATTGAACATGAACATACTGTCACGCCTTTATCCCCGAAGGGGTAGGCAGAGGCATACTATACGCCCACGTTTCACCGTATGCTTTTGTTCTTTTTTTGTCCCCCGTAACAGGTGGTGAGCCCATTGCCGTGTTGAAATGGACAGGTGCAGACTGCCATGTTACTGGCAACCGGGACCAACGGCTTAACGTGACTTCCGAAGCACGAAAACGCTCGCAAATATAAATGCCTCAAAGTGGTTACCCATCCGAGGACAATAATAGTGAAAATTGCTTAACGCAGTGATCTTTTACAGAACACTACGTCCGCGGGGCCACGAGCGCTTCTTATTCAGTAAAGCCTTGTTGTGCATGGGATCACGCTGTAATTTATTTTATATAGATATTTATGATGACAAAAGTACCAACCTAATTAATTTAACAGCTCACAGTATTGGTGATGCCAGTCGGTATTGTCCTCAGAATAAATACTTATTAATATTATTTGTACTGAAGTGTAAGTATTACCATTATGTTTCTAATATTTTTAATCTATACTTGGACTATTTTTAAATATTCAGAATAATGCTTATTTTTTATCAGTCAAATGTCCGAATGACCATGCAATAATTCCTAATAGGTGTAAAATAATTCCTAGGAGGTTGCCCATATATGAATTTAAATAGATAGTCAAAGTCAACTGCATAATTATCATCGCAATATGTTACATCGTTACTGCATGACTTAATATATGAAAATGTATAAAATCCACAGAGTATAAACATAACAAATCGAATGCAACTAGTCTGTGGGCTTAGAATCCTGTTCCAATCTAAATAACCCAGCATATTTGAACCATGTAACAATGAGGCGTTAACAATCGCCTACAGGCTCCTAAAAAGTTTGACTGCACAATAGTGAATAGCATACAATGGCGATTCTGTTACCTGCGACATAAATATGTGCATATTAGTATGGCGTATAGGTGTGCAGTCAGTCACTAGTGACTCAGAGTTCGTCGCGCGATCACCCTGGGGGCCGAGTCTACTATTCACAAACCGTAGAATAGAACCAGAATCGCAGTTTTTAGCTGTCAAAATGTTAGTAGACTATCAAAAATGCAACTGACTAGCGGCCACTGGCGCGGTACGTGCTAGTAGAATTCTATCGGCCGATCAATAGAAGTCTGTTGAAGTACGATTGTAATAGTAGACTACGAAAAACCATCAAAATTGTTCCGGTGGCTTTCTATTGAGCGACGATGTCGACCTATTTCGACACGATTGAAATAGCAGACTCGGCCCCCTGCAACACTGTCGCGCCGGCTGGGGTGAATGAGTCACAAGCTGACAGCGCCACCACGATGCCAATACACCCATGCCCCATGATTAATAGGGACGTGAAAGTTGATAATAACTGATTCAAATATAATTTATTGCTCATAAATAATGATTTCTCAGAAAGTCAGTGACATCCATTGCAATATTATTCTTACTTTCGCTGATAACATGAGTGATGCGTTCGAAAGGGATCTTATTGCAAGTATTAGTTAGTGTGTAAGCTGTCACCTACAAAAAGTTAGATAAACCGGTTAGTCTGCCGAGGAAGGCAACCGGTCAGATTTTGAGGCCAAGATCGGCGCAGCTGGTGAGGTGTGCCGCGTATTGCGCTACGCCCTACATAATTTAAATTTGACGGCTAAAATCTTTCGTTTTATATAAATTATGTACGTTCGTACGATGTATTTATTATGGGTAGGTCAGCTGTATCGAACAGCTTCTGCATTTCTAATCTCATTTAATATTTTAAATGTGAAAGTTTGTGGATGTTTGTTACTATTTCACGCAAAAAATGCTAAGTGGATTTTAATGAAATTTTTTAGTAATATATGGTATGGCTTATATAACTGAATACGACATACTTTTTATCCCAGGAACAAGTTTATGTGGGAAACGGTAACTGTTAAACTTCACTACGTGCACGGAGCCGCGGGTATTAACTAGTTTTGTAAAAAATTGTGGCACCTGCTTCGTTTGTGAATTTTGTTGAGCGCGGTTGTGTAAAGAATGTGTAAATTTATATGTTCTCTCGTATAACATTTTGGACGTCATCCAAAGCACCAAATTTTAGGTCCTCTTTTGTATCACAACTAGATATAGCTGCAAACAAACTCGAGCGTCGTATTTTCCTTGACCACCAAATTATGGAACACTGGTTTTTAATAAGTTATATTGTATTACCATTTTTGATATTTTTTTGTACACATAAATAAATTCTTACCTTTTTATTTTTAAACATTCTGTGGTTGCGTTTTCAAATAAACTAATCTGAAATCTTTGTGATAAAGAATAGCTGTTAAAATTCATAAATTATTAAAAACCTTGTCTATAAAATCGTTACGTTCTGATGAAATATGTCATTCATGAATATGTCATACGTACGAGTCTACTTCATAAGTCATCAGTTAATTATGCTGTCTACCGACTACTTTGCTTTTAATCAAAATGATTCAGAATCGCGAATTGCGTTGAACACAACCAATTCATTGCTAAATTATCACATTCTTGGTACCGAATGAGCTGACCGGACAAACAAATTATATTTAAGTAATAATATGAATTGATAACGTACGCGAGAAAGTCGAACGCCTTTAATCTAATGTTTTATCTATTACTCACATTCGATACTGCTAAAGTGTGATAACATAATCTGATTACGTATCAACGAAAACAGGAGAACTACGGAATTACACATCTTAATCAACGATATCATCTTAAACCTTTCTGTATGTCTTTGTGACATAACTTTATTATGTACGCACACTTAATGGCCTTTATACCTCAAATAGCTGAGCTCCACGGCTTTGTGCGTGATATACTTCGAAACCCTGTCGCTTTTTTATTAGTTTTACAATAATGTATAATTTTTTTTTTCGTTTTCTTGACAATTATAATTACTGCTCGGCCCCCCAGGGTAGTAGCGCAAAGATTAATAGCCTCTAGCCTTCTTCGATAAATATGCTTTCCAAACTAAAATAATTTTTAATTCAAACCAGTATGTCCTGAGATTAGCGCATAACGCATATTAATATAGATTGCCACCATAATTTCTACATGCCCCAAAAGATATCTTTTCTATAAGAATGCAATTGTAAAACACAAGGACTCGGTATTTCACACAGTAAAACCTTTTCGTTTCACACAAAATAATGAATTCTGCTTGTATATAAAACGGTTTCGGGCCTGCGTAGAGTATTGTCTTGTGGGCCGCGAGTTGAATGCAAATGACAACGCATCCGTCTTTAACGAATAATATATCCGGTGTTGTAGTGCCTACGAGACCTTTTTAGTAACGTGATTCAGAACTCTTACAAGTTTAAGCTTCTTAAAATTGTAGTTGTGAGGACCTAAATAGGTACGACTGACAAGATAAAATGAAATTAATGACCATGAGTTCAAATCAAACCCAGGATTAAACCAGTTGAGAAATGCGTTCTATCTTTACCGTATCATGAACTTATATAGTACCAATATTATGATCCCCACCATGAACGGTCAGTCAATTAAACTGTTTCTGTTTATGTATGCATTTATGCCTCCTTTGAATAATCTTATTCTTATTATGAAATATGAAAGTTGGCGTTTACTAAAAAGAAGAATATCTTTGATATAAACGATACCATCTTATTCTACAAATGATATGGGTGCAATCAGTCATGAGATCAGCGTTGATAGCCCGAATGAAAAGTGGCTCCCCAATGATAAAAATAAAAGCGGTCGAATTCGTGTAACTCGGTGGATATGAGGTGAACGGACAGGTCTACAAAACCATTATTAGACCTGTCCTTTTACATGGCTGTGAGACGTGGCCGATATTGGAGCGACACAAGCAGGAGCTGCGTGTCACGGAAATGAAGATGCTGCGGTGGATGTGTGGAGTCACGCGGATGGACCGCGTAAGGAACTCTCGCATCCGCGGCAGCCTTCACGTCCGTGACATTGCAGACAAGTTGCAAGAGTGTCGCCTTCGTTGGTATGGTCACGTCTTGCGGCAACCGCCGGGCTACGTAGGTAACAAATGTCTGGCCATGTCAGCCCCGCCGGGTCCCGGTAAGAGGGGAAGACCCAAGAAGTGCTGGCTTGACGTCGTAAGGGATGACATGCGTGCCAATGGTCTCACTACAGGGGATGCCGACGACCGTGCGAAGTGGAGGAGAAAATGTAGGAAAGCGGACCCCGGGCGTCGCGAGACGCAACTGGGACAGACGCTCGGATGATGATGATGGTGGATATGTGGTGAACGCATTGAAAAATGTAGAAGTAATATTCTAAATCAATCAAATCAGTCAATCGTTAGCCACTACTGGGGGCCGAATCTGCTATTTCTATCGTGTCGAATAGAATTGAAATCGTCGCTCAATAGAAAGCCACTGGTACAATTTTGACAGTTTTTGGTAATCTACTATTACAATCGTACTCCAATAGACTTCTATCCGTCGGCCGATGAGTTCTACTAACACGTACCGCGCCAGTGGCCTCTAGTCAGTTGCATTTTTGATAGTCTACTAACATTTTGACAGCTAAAAACAGCTATTCTGGTTTTATTCTATGGCTTGTCAATAGTAGACTGGGCCCCCTGGACGTAGCCCTCTCAACGTTGTCGACATATTAAGAGGGTGTTTGGCCTTACTGTAACATACTGGCAATACTTCATATAGGGTTTAGGATTGAGTTTTCCTTCTCCTTGCAGATTTGCCAGACGTGGGCCCCTAAGATCTCGGTATTCAGCACACGACAAAGTATCAGAATTTATAATTGGACATATACAATTCTCTTTCTTTCTCCAACCACTATAACTTTCTCTAACTCCAATCACTTTTTGACATATTTTTCTACAATTCCAGAAGAATAGATAAAAAAAAATACTAAATTGGGATTATCAAATGAGCCAATTACCTAAATAGTTTAGGATTTTATTAGTCAATTAACTTTTATCCTATCTTAATTAACGAGCAAATTATGAAAATAATTAGTCACAAACAGTAATTTTCTTACGGTAATTTTATAAAAAGCTTTAAGTCTCGCCTAGAAAGGTTTTGAATGTAAGACGAATGCATTTAAAAAATGAAATTCGGCCAAGATATGACGTAAAAAAATCTGACAGGCAGGTCAATAATCTCTTTATATATTTTTTTATTGTGATATATCTTAAGAACCATTTGATTGGACGCTATAACAAATAATGGTTAGCAACAAATTTTACGTTTTAGCATATATAGTAACTTATCACTGACATTGAAACATGTAATACTTACTTATCAGATTACACTTTAACATACAGATTAGATCCCGTATGCGCTTATTTCTACGTATTTTAAACATTTTCTGCGAATTTGGTTTGATTTTAAAGCACATACCATTTTTTTTGTAGGATGTTTATTTCTACTTTTATATAAAAAATAAATAAAGTGGATGCTGCTTTATATAGATTCACTTTAGTTATTACGATCCACTGATTTTTCTTAGTCTGATAAACATATTAGACCTTGTTCTTGTAAGATTGTAAAGTAATAGCACCTTTACACTTATTGTTTTCACTTAACTCTACACTTACTCTCCTAGGTTAAGTTCTTTTGAGCCTTCTTTTTAGGTCTGTCTACTTCAACATTCCCTCAGGCAATCGGCTCACCACTTATAACGTGGGACAAAAATGTTTATGGTGAAATGTGGGCGTATACTACCTATGCCTCTGCCAGCTTTTCTAGGATAAGGAAGTGACAATTTGAAAATAGAACCAAATTACCGTACGTAGGGTTCTTTTTTGATCTCATATAATGTTTATTAAGCTGACCAGACGCTAAATTTGAGGAATATCATTACGACAGCCTCGGTTAGTAAAAGGAATAATACTGAATTTGATCTTTAGGGACCTCCGCTCTATTAGATAGCGTTGTATATAGTTACAATCTACTAATGTCAAGATTATTGACAGTAATGTGGGTGTACTGGTGACATAAATGTAGGTAAAGGAAGAAATGACAATAATTCTATCCCTGCGATAGACAGATAATTTATTTTTCTTACGCCGAAACCCGGTTTTCTGGTAGGCCTACATGGGAACATACGAGTACGGGTGCAAAACGCTAAAGTCCTTTAAAAATTATGTATAACGATACAGGACTCCTAATGCAGATAAAAACTAAATGCTCGTTATATGTCTAAAAGTGGTAATGAGCCGCCTGTTGTGAGAATTTAAAGTGTTTTAAAATATACTACCTATTTTTAGGATTGAGATGTCGATTAGATGAAGTATGTCATTTTAATATCATACATTCAAAATACTGCCAGATGGTGACTCGCCAACACACTAGATGAGTCCTCCTACCTTTAAAATCGTCATAGGCCTTTTTAAGACTGGTGCATATTGTCGTTAGCGGTGCAACCGCATTATGTACAATCACGGACCTATAATACTAGTAAAATCACTAATTGGGAGGATTTCACCATATCTTTTGTCTTCAGTGAGGATAGTCCCTTTACAGTATCACTTAAGACTTATTCCATGTACGATATAGTACCTCTACCTATAGTACTCTTTGTGTTGAATAATATAGATTTTTTTTTATATAAAACAGATGTCGAGGTTGTAATGTGTCACTACTATATGCTTTGCTGTAGCACATATCACTAGCACAGTGTACCGATGTATTTCATATGTATCGGTAATATCTATTAGTTGAATCGCTACTGTTGAATGCCTTGGGCACTGACCTTAACCTTGGGCCCACGTGCTTACCTGTTGCTATACACAAGTAGTTACTATTAATAAGTTACGCAACATCTACTAATAGATACATTCCTGGATCAATGGGTCATTACACAATCCTCGATCAATGATTACTCTCACTTATGTGGAATTTTATTTATTGGGACCAGTCCCACTTACATTCCCATTACTCTTAAAAACCAGGATCTACAGCAATTACCATGATCAAAAAGTAACTTTTTGATGACTTCACCGAGCTCGATCTCGGTGAAGTCCCAGGAGAAGTTAGAATATCTTGGAACCCGCATCGAAATTAATCAGAAGATAATTTGAGGGCGTTGGAAAAATGTAGAGCTGTCACCAATTCCGTTAAGATAAAAACTCTTATCATTTCAATCATTTAAGCTTTAATCTGGAAGAATTTTAATACTCATATTATAATACAAATGCGATGTTTTTATGAGTTTTGTATACTGCATTTTCTAAAATTAAACTCTATAAGTATGCCAAAGATGATAAATAAATAAATAAATAAAATAAATAAATATTGTGGTACACTTTTCACACAGCGCCATCTAGCCCAAAGTAAGCTAATATCAGCTTGTGATATGGGATAACTGATAAACGTACTTATATATTTCTAAATACATACATATTATAGATAAATAACACCCAGACACAGAATAAACCATCGTGCTCATCACACAAAGTTTTATCCTGGGTGGGAATCGAATCCACGACCTCTTGCGTAGCAGTCGGATGCACTCCCACCGCGCCACAGAGGCAGTCATAATAATAAATAGTTCATATAACGCTATTTTTTTAAATCACAAGCTTTTGCAGCGAGAACTGCAGTGATTTAAAAATGCATCACAGTACGCATAGACAATGGCAGACTTAGTTAATGGATTGTGTTTTGCCACCATAAATCTTCGTCTCTACTATAGTCTACAGTATGACGTTCTTCAAAAGGGGTCTTAGAAGGTTTTTACAGGGTCAACAGCGCCAGTGCTGCACATCTGGTGTTGCAAACGTCCAAAGCCTAGGGTGACCACTTTCCATCAGGTAGGCCTTATGCTTGTCTGCCACATAAGTGATGTAAAAAAAAATAGATATATAGTTCGTAAATTCAACAGCTATTTTACATCTATCATCGCTAAATTGTGTATTCTTTAGTTTCCTCTTACATTCAAAAACATGAACAGATATTCATTATCCTTGGTTTAATAACTTCTGGTGACGCTTCTCTAAACAAACCCTTTAAGAGAAACGTTATTGACTGCATCATGTACGACCTTTGCTAGCGTGTAAAAAGTTCGTAAACCTTTTTATGGATATGACAACCATCAGTGCCATATGGCCGTAGTACAATCGAGTAGAACAGCATTTGGAATTAGAGCAAATAATAGGATATTCATAGAAATTTCCTGTTTTGTTCTGTTCCCTGACCGTATTGGTCGGTAAAATATTACTTTTTAAGTTTATTATGGGCATATAGAGGGGTAGACAGGTAAAAAAAACATATGTAGAGAAAACTTCGAATGGTCGATATACAAATTTATGCCTGACAATCTGTCATATTCTTCATTGTTCGCTGCTTCAAGAAGCTGATTTCAACACCTCCCAAAATGTACGTGTTGAGTAGGCAGAGATATTAAATTTTATAATACTCTCACATCTACATTATAATAATGTACGTTCATTAAAATTCATAACTACCATGAATATGCACCTAATTTCGTACTTGAGACTATTAACAATTTAGTACTGAAGCGCTCTCTTAATGTTGATTTACAAAAGAAATTATAGTCTTTTAGATTGCATTAATATCAATTGATTATGTTTTTCTGACATGCAATAAACATTATGATTATGTATCAATGAAAGCTTATTAACCGAGCGAACGTAATGAGTTTCATTTTTAAATCGCATTTCTGAATTGTTTTTAATTAAACTTGACTATAGACCGCGTTTAACGATATACCATATTTACAAACCAGCAATTTGCTTAAACCAGGGGCCGAGTCTACTATTGACGAGCCGTAGAGTAGAACCAGAATCGCTGTTTTTAGCTGTCAAAATGTTAGTAGACTATCAAAAATGCAACTGACAAGCAGCCACTGGCGCGGTAAGTGTTGATAGAATTCTATCGGCCGACCGATAGAAGTCTATTGGAGTACGATTGTAATAGAAGACTAAGAAAAACTGTCAAAAATGTACGGTGGCTTTTTGTTGAGCGACGATTTCGACACGATTGAAATAGTAGACTCGGCCCCCAGATTTATATGGATCAGAATATTGGCTCATTAAGAAGATGAATGGAAAAGAGTGCATGTGGTTAATGTAAGGTTGACTAGAATCGATAAAATACGAAATAAGTATATCAGATGGCGTTTGTGAGTGGCCCCAGTGACTGAAAAAATTAACGGTAACCATATGTCCTGGTATTGGCATGTGATGAGAAAGAATGAAAGTCTGTTAGAAATGTAATGTAACTAAAGGAACGATGAGTAAAATGATGAATTTGAATGTTGAAGAATGGAGAGCTAGAGGAAATAAAAAGAAAAGATACATAGATTGTGTAAGGACTGATATGAATATGAAAACAGAGAATTATCAGACGATGAAAAACAAGGATGTATGAATGGATGAACATTTACTGCGCCAACCCCAAAATAAATTGGGCCGATGATAGCTTTCTCTATCTCTTTCTCTTTCGCTTACTGTCACCAGTATTATATTCTCACCTTCTTAACACGATTGTGTGTGATGATACGATGTTTAACCTTAGTAGTATCCTTTCGTATCACACGCTCGACCACGGCCTCGTGGTAATCCAATATGGTGAGGCGCTACGCTCGACGTATGATATGATTACCCTTTTCTGACATGATATACCTAATCATTTGTTGTAATTATGAGCAACATGTATCATTACTGTCAATAATGAATGATATATACATACTTATATTGATGTGAAACGTCTCCAAAAGACCTCTGGAAAACGGTGCACCTGTTTACAAAAGTACACCCATAGATGATGTGATGGCAGACACTTTCATTAACGCCGAAAAGGTCATACAATTAATTGCCCTTCCGAGCGTTTGTCCCACTATAAGTGAAACTTCTATATCGACATTGAGAGTAATTTTATAGCTGTAAAAACAATCGACACGTTTTTCGGTTACGCGCGATGTTATTTTGAAGTGAAACTTATTAATCATAAGTGATACTTCTTTATCCACGTATGAGAGAAATTTAATAGCTGTAAAAAATGTCGTAAAGAAGTTTCACTTCTGAACTGTGTACTCTGGTACACCGTCATTTTTTTTATTTATTATTTATCACCTGTTGCACCAACCAATATTCAAAAATGTCTTCAGCCAAGTGGAGTTTTTGGGTGCAACTGAGATAGATAATAGACTTTGCTTTGCTCAGGCAAAAGTAAACCACATTGGTAGATATTAAAATTAATGATCATGAGACATCTGTTGACTTGAGCTATAAAAGAGACGTTGTATCGATTTGACTTATTCTCTTTCTAACTGATGTGCAGTACTGTAAACAGAACAGAGAACCCTTTCGAATGGTTTAATTCCAATATACCCTGTCTAGTGTTATAAATAACTAGATGACGCCCGCGGGGGCCCGCGTATAATTGGTTTTCTCATAAATGAATCATCCCGTAGGATTAAGATGTTTTTTTTGGATAAAGGATTATGGCCTTAGAGTATATATAACTGAAGCAGAAATAAATAAATCGGGCAAAAATATATGGTAAGATAATTAAACGAAGGGATTAAATGCCACGGAGGGTTTCGAAGTATGTCACGGGTCAATCAGCGGGGCTTAATCAGTTTATTATATTAGAAGGATCTGTGGTGATGAGAAAATGTTAAACAAAATGGTGAACAAATGGTGAAAAAATGGTGAACAAATGGTGACCAAATGGTGACCAAATGGTGACGAGCGCTCGTAGCTCCGCTAACTCCGTGTTCTGTAAATGATCACTGCGCTAGTTCATTCGCTATGGCTGGCCCTCAGATGGACGACTGCTTTGTAGCATTTCCATCTACAAGCGTTTCCAGTGCTTTTTAGGCGCTTTAAGCCGCTGGTCCCGGTTATCTGTAACATGGCAGTTGTAGGGCTTGAATTTTTTTTAATAGCAGATCCCACAACCTTCGCCTTTCCATTTTAGGCTCACCACCAGTTAGGTGGGACAAAATGAATGCCGTAAATTTAAGGGGGGGCTATATTATGCTTCTAGCTACCCCACCGAGATAAAGATGTGAATGATAAGTTTTTACATGAAATAGAAACAAACATCTACACATCCGTACAAATTTTCACATTTATAATAGTAGACTCAGTGGCGACGAGAAAATGTTTGTTTTTATTTCAAGTTTTCTCTAGAATAGGGCCTATCCTCGCGATGTGTTCGACGGTCACCCACATACGTACCTACCAACATACCACATACCTTTTTTGTACACCTGTGTACACAGTCGCCACCTTTCTATGCAATTTTATTATTACTAACCATCTTGATGCTTTCGTATCTATATGCAAGGTGTTAAACCTTCATATTATACTGCAATCATGAATTCTGGGTAGTGGGCATGTATGTCAGTGGTAGGCGTCGTGCCCACCCAGAAGTCATTATTGCAGTTTGACATTAGAACAATAAAATGAGTTTTTAACTGAAAGTCTACTTGATATTGTCAATTGGGGTAGGCAGAGACATACCTACTTTATGAGTTGTATTTTGCCACATGTAATAGTGAGATTATAACCATGTTGAAAGGGACAGGGTCAGGTTGTGACTACTTGCTGTTGAAATATTTCAAGCCACTCAACATATGGCCTTCAACATAACTTAACGGCTACCATGTTACCGGCAGCCGGGACCAAAGGTTTTATATGTGCCATCTGAATAGCGGAAACGCTGGTAAATCGAAATGTGACAAACGATCACCCATCTTAAGACAGACCGAACGTAAAGTGCTTAACTGATTGTTTACAGAACACTGAGCTAGTAGGGTTACGAGCGCTTCCAATAGCAATTAGCAATAACCATCCCGCCATGACAAGTAAGAGACCTGCTAGAGGTTTTCGGTACTCATGATTGGAGAGAATATATTATTTGGGTAATGAAGGATCAGGTTAGGAATATCGATAGCCCGTCAACAGAGTAGACATATCAAAACGCTCATAGAAGTAAAAAAAAACGTAAAGTATGCTAGGATCGTTGTATGTGGAAAGAAAGACATACATAGGGTCACGCTTTCTACTAGAGTTTTGACAGATTTTAGCAATTACATTGGTTACAGGTATTGACCTGTCTATGTTCAATGTCGATGGAAAACCAAACAGCTCAAAACGGCGCAAGTTCAATAAACTTTTACCATAAAATGGTCGTTAAAGATGACGTGTATCGTCAATCTGCGTAATAAACTAATAACTTGTTTCAAATGGTTCACTTCAGTAGGCAATAGATATAAGTAATATTATTAGGTAGGTATTAACGAAGTATTAACTGCAACTTAGGTAAACGGATGTTTTACTTGTTCAAATTATAGTTTACAAGCCAGCTAGTTAGTAGCTATACTTACTTACTCTGAACTGGTTTTTATAAAAAAATATGGTATAAACACATATGCAATGAAGTAAGATTATACTCGTAATCGAGTAAAAAACAGTTAGCAAATCATAACAAATACATATTCTTCTTTGATCGTGTACGCCTGCTACACAATTTGCTTACCGATTTTAAAAGCAGCGGCATGTTGTCGTGTTACGTAACGTACAAGATCCTAAGTCGCCTATTGAGACCAACACTTTGCTGACCCAAAGTATGCGGTACAGGTACCTACTCTATAAAGCAACCATACCCTAAGTCCCAAAAGTACACATGGGCGTACCCAGGGGGGTAGGGGGGGGGGGAGTATTAGCTCCTCGCAAATCCTCCCTGGGTTCCCGGTAGAGTTTGGCTACCATCGCAGCCTCTCTTAATGGTTTGGGCGATCTTTGGAGTTTAGTTTGGTTCCTGCTTTTTGGGGCGGTTAGGCGAGCGTGAAATTTTAAGGTCCAGCCGCCGTCTTGGACCTGCTTCTGAAAAAACAGTGGGTCATCCAGCGTACTAAACATAGTTATATAAGAAATTATATTAAAAATACCTGTTCTAATTTATATGTATTTCTTATTTACTAGTGGACGCACAGCGGTTTAAACTAAAGAACTGGATAAAAGTAGCCTAAGTTACTTCTTCTACATATTATAAGAGTGCCAGTGAAAGTCCGGTTAAAATCGGTTTAGTTGTGTCAGAGATTAGCCGGAACATACAGTCAGAGAAACATTTTTAAAAAGTTTTTTTGTTATGTAAATAACTTATTTGATTTACGATGCAAAGCTCTCGACCTCCGACCGTCTTCAAATTACATCTTCTGTTAATTAAATAAAAGTTTTGTGAAAAAGGTTATGACGTTGTTAAAGACTATTTGCAGGACAAGGACGCCTGGAAATTATCTGCTGGCAAAGTGAAATAATATTAAATTGTAAGTAGGCCATCAAAAAAAGCATTCCTAAGTTTCTTGCTGGTTCTTCTCAGGTGGGCCGCGTTCCGAACCGGTGGACACTCTACAAATATTAAATTAATTTTTAATACTAGTGTATGACATTTTGTAAGCGCCGTTAAAATGGTCTATGCAAAATAAAGACATTTTTTTCTGTCGTGAAAATCTGTTAATTTGGAATTACAAACAGACATTTTAATTTTATCTATCTATACAAATAGAATTAAACTTCGCCAAATAAAAAAATATTAATTATAAAATAAATTATAATTCAAAATTCAAAAAAATTAATTTAAAAATTACTTGTATTTTAAGGAACAACCTTTAAAAAGCAGGTACTATTGAACCCAAACACCATGTCTACTGTGGATTTTCGAAGAGTCCGGGTTCTCTGGAGATCATTTTCATTGCAGCATTAGGTCAAAATTCTCAATTAATTGTCATTTAACGGTTATACTGGCACGCGTCAAGCACTTAACAGAGTAATCATACGCCAAAAATTCCTTACATTAATATAAAAAAAAGCTGATACTCTTACCCAGCTTGATCGATATTAACCAAAAAAAACAAAATTGAAATCGGTCCGTCCGTTTGAGAGCTGCGATGCCACAGACAGACACACTCACACATCGAAATCTACGGCTATCTTATAACACCACTCTTTTTGCGTCGGGGGTTAAAAACACGTAACTTTATAAAAAATCTGAGTTGCATTGTGTATCACAGGATCCACCCAGACCAGTGGTGGATCACAGTGAACTTCTGCGTGCTATTCGATCCACTAGTGGATCGAAATGGTGTATCGTACAGGACAGAGGGGCTAACCCAGTGTTCTGTAAACGATCACTGCGTTATGAAACTTTCGCTATAGCTGGTCCTTGGATATGTGACCACTTAGTGGCATTTAATTTGCGAGCGTTTCCGTGCTTCGGAAGGCACGTTAAGCCGTTGGTCCCGGTTGCCAGTAAAATGGCAATCGTTAACCCCAGTTAATGGCCTTATGACTTGAAAAATATCAACAGCAGATTGCCACAGCCTGCGCAACACGGCAATGGGCTCACCACCTGTTACGTGGGACAAAAATGCTTACGGTGAAATGTGGGCGTATACTATGCCTCTGCCTACCCCTTGGTGATAATGGCGTGACAATATTATGTATAAAATTTGTAAAGGTTTTGTGTAAATTGGTTGAAATATGACGATATGTTCAAGATGACAAACCGATCGGGGCCAATGTACGGAGAAAAGTCTGCGAAAAAATATATGTAGGTACATATTCCAGTCTATCTTTAACTATGGCTTACCAGCGCGGCAGCGTGCTAGTATAATATTCAAAAACACACTCCTAAATCGGTATTAACGTTATATTTTAATCATCAATCAAGGAAGGAAGGAAACTGTGTCGACACTGAAATACGTACATGAAGAACCATTGTGGCACGTTTATGGTTGAAACCTTGCCGATATTATTAATTAAATGCATAAAACACGTTGTACTGTAGTGTACAGCAGATAAACTTGATCGACAAATACGATACGTATTATTGTTACGTAAATTACGAGTTTCAACGAAAGATTTCATAAAATGAAAGGCGAATTTCTCGTATAATAAGGTAATGCGTGCTCGAAAACGCCGCTCCAAAGAATAAAAGAAATACTAGGTACACGTAACAGTAGTATTACAGGTCGATTTACTATCAAAAATATTTAACACTAGCCGACGTTTTTTTGCAGCTTAGAAAACTCTACATTCTCATGGTTGGCCTCGGACTACTATTGCTAACCTCGCCGAGGTTGTTTTGTTTGATTCTTTCTAAAGAAAACGGATTGTATTATAGCTTCATCTAGATAATAGTAAATTAATCCAATCCTATTGAATTAAAATTCTTAGGGCCGTATTCCAGAACGTTTATCAATACTCAAGAGACACTTGAGAGCAGTATTTATAAGGCAAAAACTAGCCTCAAGCGTCGATTGAGTTTAGATATATATAATAAATAAAAGATACCCGAGAAGAGAGAAGATTTTTTAAGTTTTTGATTCAAGTTACTCATTATAGTAACAATATAAAAAAATTGCTTTGAATATTATGGTAGTCTTACATTATATCTATCTCTGGTAAATGTTAAGATAACAATAAAATTGTAATAACTCCGATAATCTTGTGTATGTTATACACAACGTTGAGCTGTAATTACCTTATCTTTTCGGTGTATCGACATTTTAGTACCTCTGCTATGTTGCAATAATCGCACTTTCCTCGTTACAACTAATGTTTTAGTCGAATTGGAGAAGTTCCTGGAAACCAATCCATAAATGTTTTCGTCAGGAGAGTGAAGCAGCTCTCTTCAGTTGAAATTTTGCTTCATTAGTAGATATCCTGTTTGAAATCTTATAGGTAATATACCTGCGCTCCTATACTTCAAATAATACATCAGTCACGCCTTTATCCCCAAAGGGGTAGCTGGCAGAGGCATATTATACGCCCAAACTTTACCGTAAGTATTTTTGTCCCAAATAATAGCTGTTGAGGCTATTGTCGTGTTGAAATAGACAGACGCAGGTCGTGGCTACACTGGCTACCAGCTAATGAAATTTTTCAAACCTATAGTCCTATTTTTTATAACCTTAGTCTTTATCATTGCTTAACGACTGCCCTGTTACCGAGATCACACGGGTTAACGTGCCTTCTAAAGCACGGAAATGCTCGTAAATAGAAATACCACAAAGTGGTCACCAACACTAACCAGCCATAGCCAAGTATGTATGTACTTCCAAATACCATCAAATTCTAACTCACAATGTAAAAGACCGTCTTTACGTCTATGTAAAGCCCCGATAGTCTGGTCTGGTAACCGCTTATTATCGTCGTACTATACCTATTTCCTTAATACGGTACCAACAATGAGATCATACAGTTTTATTGCAATTGGATGAACCATATGACAGCACATAAAATAATAACATTTTTTTTTTAATATAATTTGATTATGCCCGCGAATCTGCCCGTATCTGTTTTCCACAGGAAGTTGTTCCAGAGATAAAAATCCGTTATCTGTAAACAAAACTTGCATTTAAATTGGTCTGGACCAATTCAATTCTACAAAAAACCCTGGGTCTTTGAGTATTGTTGAGTAACAAACATCCAAATATCTTGCCTCTGTGGCGAGGTGGGTGTGTATCCGACTGCTATGCAAGAGGTCGTGGGTTCGATTCTCGCCCAGGATAAAACTGTGTGATGAGCACGATTCTGTATCCGGGTGTTATTTATCCATAATATGTATATATTTAGAAATATATATATGTATGTTTGTCAGTTATCTGGGTATAGTACAAGCTCTGCTTAGTTTGGAATCAGGTGGCGTTGTTAAAGATGTTGCAACGATATTTATTTTTTTATATAGTTACTCCATGATCATGGCGCTTGCAACAGTGCCGAAATATCGGATACTCACGAATGAAAGTAAATATCCCGACAATCAATATTTTAGTAATGTTTAAGACCATGACAGTTTAAATTCATATATCCAAACATGTTTACAGACTTTCACATTTATTATATTAGTAAGATAGTTATCCTCTAATAAAAAAAATATACTGAGTAGTAGTACATAACAGAAAATATCATTTTATTTTCATTAAAACTGTAATAAATAAATAAAATACAAGTAGGTAAAGAACTTTAAGATTTTTGTGATAGTGAGTGATGGTATGATATATGATGAATACCGAAATTTTTGGTATTTACGGGTACTGTTATCCAAATCTCTGTCATCGATTCCTTAATACGATTTATGCATGTTTACTCACCCCCTGAGCTATGTCGTTAATCGCAAACACATATAAATAGCGAAAAAGTAATCTGCATTGTTTTTCTGTGATCTCCATAAAAAAATAATAACCGTTTCGTTTTCTTTCGCGTTATATTTGAAGTTATGTTTCGTAAAAAGAAAATTTCTCACCAATAAACTGACTGCTTATAATATTGAATGTATAAGTATGCAGCTAAATAGGGCCCATGTGTTATAAGTATGGCGCGACGGTTGGTCGCGATTTGAGGCCGCGAGTCAACGCCATTGCCAAGGTCGACTCGTCCGCACCCACTTGAGACAAACGTTAGATACTTTGGACTTGTTGCAACTGTCCGAGCGATATCTGCGTCTACTGATAACCGTTAGTAAGTGCGTTAACTAGAACTTCAATTCGAAATAACTTGAAGGTACTACATTATGATAAACTAAGTGGTTTTAGGTATGTAGGTAGTTAGTTTATAGAGTGTGGCTGCCGTGAGTCATAGAAAGACAAAAATACAGATTATAGTCCTTTTAAAGATAGGTAGGTATATGATTGCTGTCATGTCTATTTTCAACCCCTAGTCAAACTGATCACAGTCTCTAATCAAACTAAGGAGAATTACATGTTAGCACAGAATTATGTAATATTAGCAAATTATATTTCTCTTTCGGCTAGTCCCTTGGGTTGCTTGGCAGTATTTAATCCGCTCTCAAAAAGAGACGAGAGGTTTTTTGAGGTTTCGTTCAGATTGCTCCACCACAGGAGTAAATAGATACAAAACGATATACAATTACTTATAGATATTTCGATTTCAATCATTCATTTTGGTTCTAAGTTCTCACTTTGAAGTTGTAAATTTGAATAAAGACGATTCATTCGAATTGTGTTTATCATACCCGTAACTTCAGCAACATGTGGCCGACCATGCTAGTTTTAAAATAAGTTTGAAATGTTTTTTACACATTGCTGACGTCATTGACTTTAAACAAAACGAGAAATCGTGTATAAAGTCTGCACAAAATGACGAGTATCGCCTTATTTTTGCCTGGTTGTCAACATATTAGCAGCTTATCAAATAAATCTTACTTTAACCTTATTTGATCTCGACTCAAAAATAATATTATTGGAGATGGCATAGAATAAAGACAAATTACGTATACCTACTGTTTAAGTACCTACTGAATAAAGATCGTAATTAAAGTACATATACATACTTTATATATGTACTGTGGCGTAACCGCAGAAAGCGTGCCTAAAAGCTTATAATATTACGGACATTTGGACACTAACCATTACAACATTTTACAGGAACTAGGAACATGTTTTATATATTTTTTATGTTTATTTCGGGACGAATCTACGTCAGCGTCAAGCTCGAGAATACTAAAGAGAATATCAAAACCACACAGTGTATCAAGAATACTAAAACCACACAGTGTACTCTTGACTTAAAAATTATTTTCGAGGAAACGCAAAAATCCCACAGTGCGTAGGTTAAGGAAGAGTTCTTTGTGGATATTAATAATCTCACTAGTCAAAAATTCGTTGCTAGCTTGCTATCACCAGACCATTAATGTGGTTTTTGTTCAGATAAAGTTCCGCGTGGCCGTAAAAAGTAACTGTACGTTTCTCCCAGTCAGGGTTACAATTTGACCGGATGTGATCAGAGTTGGTGTCAAAAAAAAATCCGCCATCTTTTTTATATCTTTCTCTATTAGCGAATGATCGCACTAATAACCCAATTTTTTTACTTCCAATTTAGGAGTTAGATTATTCAAACACTCTCCTATAAATTACCTATCTTTGTAAACAAGACTATAATTGAATTGAATTTTGTCGGTAGGTATAACAATTTACTAAATGAGTTTCACTTTATCAGAATTATTATGCTATATTATGGTAGGAAAATAGTCGTTACCGGGGTTTTTATACCATTATGTTTGTTTGCTATGTATGTTTATGAAGAAAAATTAGCGAAAAGAGAAGCGCTCGTGGCCCCGCGGTCTCAGTGTTCTGTAAACGATCACTGAGTTACGCAACTTTCACTATGGCTGGTCCTCGGATGGGTGACCACTTTGTGGCATTTACATTTGCGAGCGTTTCCGTGCTTCGGAAGGCACGTTAAGCCGTTGGTCCCGGTTGCCAGTAAAATGGCAGTCGTTAAGCCTGGTTGAATGCCTTATGGGCGGCTTGAAAAATTTCAACAGCAGGTAGTCACATCCTGCGTCTGTCTATTTCAACACGGCAATGGGCTCACCACCTATTACGTGGGACAGGAATCCACACGGTGAAAAGTGGGCATATAATATGCCTCTGCCACCCCTTCGGGGATAAGGCGTGATGGATATTTTATTTTTAAAAATTATAGATAAAGAAAGGAATAGTGTGATAAGGGAACATTGCGGTATGACAGAAGACGTAGTGACTAAGATAGAAAAAGGGATGCTAAGATGGTTCGGACACGTGGAGAGGATGGATGAAAATAGACTGACAAAGAAAATTTATGCGGTGAGAGTAAATGGGCAAACTGGTAAGGGTCGACCTCGACGTACATATACCAATCAAATTGACGATCTTTTGACAAAAGGTCAGGTCAAGAGTACCCTTAATCGGCGAGCGTGTATAAAAATATTTACGAAAGTTGAAGAAGCGAAAGATGTATGCCAGGATCGTAGCAAGTGGAAAGCCATAGTCTCTGCCTACCCCGATGGGAGACAGGCGTGATGATATGTATGTATGTATTATGAAGAAATTTAGAAATATATAAGTATATTAATCAGTTGTCTCGATCCTATACCAAAGGCGAAATTACAAAGTGACATTAGGTTATATAGATAATATAATTAGTCACTAAAATTCTAAATAACACTACGCAGAAATGTGTCTTTAGTAATTTTAAAATGATTGTATTGAGAATACGTTTTTTCTTGCTTACATTTTACCAAAGATGTACTCCCAAAATAACCTACTTGGAAATACCTTTAGAAGTGTACTTTCTTTTTAATAAAAAGCATATAATCGGCATCAGTGCTTACGAGTCACAGACCACAATAAAAGCTTACTAGTCACAAAGTTTATATAAGTCCAAACTGGACATAGGCATATTCTCCTGAAGAATGGACAAAAATAAATCCAATACAATTAGTAAATAGCGAAGATGAGATTTACTGAAATGAAAACTTTCTCTTTAAATTTTGAATAATTGGGTTTAAAATTTGTGATATTTATTTTAAGTATTGCTTGAAAGACAAAAAAAAATATCAAAATAATTCTTGTATTTTTTACTGATATTTATTTAAAATCCCTACCACAAACCACTATCAATGGTGAGTCGAAAACCAACATGAAAGAAGCAGATGCATGCAATAAATGCACTAACTTTGCTACCAAAGTACAATAGCTGCGCTTAAAAGGTAAGATAAATTACTTGATGTCATGTAGCTCTTCGCTCACAAGGGACTTTTTGCGAGAACTTGCCCCGCTTTTATATGAAAAGGTTCTATGTAAAGGTTGTATATAAAGGTTGTATGAACTTGTTGATTTTGAAGAGCAGAGCATAGGGATGACGAAGCAAAATCGATAATAATGCGAGTAACAAATTATTCTCATTTAAATGTAGTAACTTTGTAAAGGAAAGCCGTGCAATCTAAATTTGCGAACGAGTCTGCTCGGGTGAACGATCGGATTGGAACCGGTCTGACAGGCACTGCTGGCAAAAAGGATCTTCCCGGGAATGCGCCGCGTGTCCGTTGCTGATATACTGCGCATAACACAACAGGCTCACCATCCGAGCCTTATTGTCCGCGTAAACGAACTAATTCAGTAATTTTCCTCTACCTGTATATTATCCGGTTTATATTCAAACTCGTATCTATTAGATTTCCAGTAAGCTGTTTACGAGCACCTACTCACTTTAGACATTAATATGCAATTATGATTAACTAATGGTCGCCCATTGGTCGAAATTCAACCATAATTCATTAAACATAAACTGAGTCAAACTTCACATTCGATCATTCGTGCATATTTTTAAAAAGGATCCAAAGTTTTCGCTTCGTGTATTAGTAAATAGATTCCGAACCGGGATTCAAGGTAGTTATTTTCCCTGTTATATCTCTGAGTGTAATATCTCTATTGGACGGCTTTGGTCACTACTAATCCTGGAGTACCTATTGTGGGTCGAATTAGTGCCACTCCCACAATGATATAGCTGGGATATTATAACTTTAATAGTAACAGGTTTCAGTCGATGGTAGATTTAACTTAACAAAATACATTAATTTAAAACTGGTATAACGGCAGTCCATCACAAAAATAACCAGTACTTATTTGTAATAATGATTGCATACATAATACACGGTGTAACGTAAGATCTCCGATACCCAAATCAATCTTAATTTTTTTTTTGTTATTGTGGCGATATAATAAAGATTTGTTCTGTGAACCTGCCATTTAGATAGTCTATACTGCTACTAATGATACCTAAGACTGGACTAAAACTTAAAAAGAATGTTTCCTACACATTATTGGGGGCTAAGTAAAACGAAATCGAACAGCGACAGTACGACACATCATACGGATCAGTCTATTAATAATTTATTTTAAACTTACATAACATAGATAACCGTTTATACCATTTGTGTTCATACAACTGCAATCGGGTCGATAGGCAGGCACAGAGGAAATTTGTAACAGGATAACGATTGTGTCCGGCTAAATACAAAATGATTTAAAGCTAAACATGATTATTATAGCAATTAATACACATATTGTTGTATATTGTAATACGAAACAAATAAGGAAAATTGGAAATTTAAGTCTGGTTTCCTCATAATATTTTATCTGTTAGCTCTTAACGGTTAAAACTATAAAAGATGATAATAGAAGTCCATGTTGAAAATTCTACGTTTGAGTAAAATCTGTCATTAGCAAAGGACGCATAAGGAGAACCAATAAATCTGCAACCCAGGCTAGAGACACCCAAACCTCAAATACACTACTATTTAATTAATGAGTCTCTGGCGCAGGTGCGTATCGTGCTCAAGCACACTATATACTTAGACTCAAGTATAACATAGCCGTCACAGCTGCATAAATTCGGCAATTAAATCAGTATGGCAGCCAAATTCAAAGTGAGTACTGATTTCCTAAATGTACCAATTCACATTTTAGACGCAAATGAGAATTTGCGAAAAAACGGAAGTCCGATAATCCAACACCAAAATTTGGTCCTAAAGGGTTTTTTTAACTCCTAAGGTTGGTAGCTGACAAGCATACGGCTAAAAATTGTTTTTTCTTTTTAATAAGCCTTCTAAAACCCCTTTTGAAAATCCCCATGCTGTACATGTGTACATACATGTTTGAGAAAAGCAGGTTTAGGATCTCATTATACAATTAAAGCGTAAGCGGAGAGGAAAACGATGAAAAAATAAAATTAATAATAAACTGGTTTTGATTGTAAAAATGACATAGAAAGTAAACAAAGATTTTAAATTATAATACATACGAGTATGTATGAAATTAATAACGTTGATTAGAAGCTTTGTACCATTTCTTAAGTATTATGTGTAGACCAAGAAAAAGATGAAGCTTCGTCAAAAAAAATCTTGCTTTTTATTTGCTTCTTGGTATAATAAATTATTTCTCGTTAATAATATTTTCACTTACTTTTCTTAAAGCAAACAAAGTGTTATCTAAAGAATTGTTTTCCCCTGACCATTGAATACCTACGGATATCTATAGCATTTAGAGCATCTTCAGCCTTCACGACACTTTTATGGAACTAAACATAGTGACTTCTTCATCTTCTTCGGAGCTGGAAACGGCATCCTTTTAATGTTTCTTTTTTATCTTTAATAACAGGATGTTTATCTAAGGTTTCCTTAAATCACTCTTCAATATCCTGCTCCGTTTATTTTGAAAAATCATTTGTTTAAGCTCCTCAAGTCAGAAGTCATACTCCGACTTCCATTCATATTCTCTTTCTCCAAGATGTCTAGTTAAGGCCACAGAATTTTCCATGAAGATTTAATTACATACATATTATATTTGTACATTTTTATTATAATTACATACATACATATTACATATTAACGCCTTTATCCCCGAAGGAGTAGGCAGAGGCAAATTAAACGCCCACATTTCACCGTATGCATTTTTGTCCCACGTAACAGGTGGTGAGCCCATTGCCGTGTTGAAGATTTAATTGCTGTATCAATTGCTGTACATTATCCCACGCTTCAGTTATGTCAAACACCGCGTCTTTTAGGTTCATGGCTTGTAGTATTTTAGTAATATCATCGTCCCGGGCTACAGCAATTCAAATTATCAAGATTTTCCTTTTATAATTAAATTTTATCATCTGCATTATATTCTGGTCCATAAGTAAAGGTGTATAAACCGTAGGCAAAAAGAGTTTGTATCTGACCGTCACTTAACGTTAGCTCATTTGGCGCAAATTCAGGTGCATTCTTCAACTCGAGAAAAGCTTTAGGTGAAAGATTCTTATCTTTCAAAAATCTACGAACTGCATGCACAAACTCTATGTGAAACCAATCTACGAATATCTCTTAACAACACTTGGTTTTGATGTTTGTAAATAAGTTAAAGGTTTAAAAATTTTAAAAATTCTGTGGTTCATTGCTATGCCTATTAACAGTAACATAAGCTTATGAGAGCCACTTGCGTTTACGCGTGGCATAAAAGTCATTCTGTTTCTTGACATTACCGTGCCACGGGCATCTGACTCGTTTCTGTTGACATTTGTTTTGTTAGGTAAAACTCTCCAGCAAAAGCTGCTTCCGTCAGCAGTATAAACTTGATTTGAATTTAGTTCGTGCACTTTTTTTTAATCTTTACCACTAAAAGATTGACAGCTGCCGTATATCTACATTTTATCTTCAGTGACCGTTTGCTGGAGTATTCCGTAGCTAGTTTTGAATTTTTGAAACTACCCATCACTTGCTTTAAAGTTGGAATTCTTATAAATGTTCTTATAAAACTTAATAGGTTTTTTTGCGGATAATGTCTCTTGTGAGAAGTTTGTTACGGTTTTGTTCTTGAAGAAACTATTTATACAAGGCATTCTTCATATGAGGATAGACTGCAGACTTAAGAGTATGTCGTGAGCTTGTTGCGAGCTTGCTTGTGTTGGCAAATTTCTCAATCTTCTCACGATTCTTTTTAATATCATAAATTGTCCCACGGCCTATGTTATATTCATCAGTTAACTTCACCTGATTTTCTCCATTGTCGAATTTCCGTAAAATTTCCATCTTTTTATTTAAACTCAATGTTTGATGTTTAGATTTTGTGTCCACCATTTTGAGTTCACGAATCACAATAACTTTTACACATGAAAACGCGTGGTTTCACTGTCAAGTGTCAAGGTTGACACCGAACTGTGAAGCCTTGACATAAGCGAACACTGCATAAAATGTTACCCTCAATCCATAGTTGAGCAGTGTGAACGCCCGGATTATAGAACACGTCGACGGCGGCGAAACGTTTTTTGCCGGACTATAGGGCTTACCGGATTAGCGAGAGACGGATTACCGAATTTACCGTGTATGCGGCTGCCGCTACTAAGGTCCCGAGTTCTATTTCCGGGTTGGAAAAAATATTTGTATGATCCACAAATGTTTGTTTCGGAGTTTGGGTGTTTCCTATGTATAATATGTTTGTATTTAGAAATATATAAGTATGTTTATCAGTCATCTAGATCCCATAACACAAACTTATATTAGCTTACTTTAGGCTAAGCGGCAGTGTGTAAAAAAATATCCCACAATATTTATTTATTATTTACCGAGCGCCTGTGTAGCGCGGCGCCTCCACAGATTACTCAGTAGGTAGGTTGTCCTGCGATATGTTATGTCCGTAGTATAGTTTCAAACTCTGATGTTACGATATAGGTATGTATCAAACGTCCTAATAATATGATATAAAATACAATGTCGTTTTTATCCCCGAAGGAGGTGAGATGAACAATGCACTCACACTTCACCAGTTGTTTTATTAGTCTCACGTAATAGGATACTTGTACAAGAGAAAATAATAAATAATTTAAATTAATAATAAATATTGTTGGGACAACTCACACAACGCCATCTGATTCCACACTAAGCAGAGCTTGTACTATGGTAACCAGATAACTGATAAACATACTTAAATATTTATAAATACATACATATTATAGATAAATAACACCCCGACACAGTATAAACCATCGTGCTCATCACACAAAGTTTTATCCTGGGTGGGAATCGAACCCAAGACCTCTTGCGTAGCAGTCGGATGCACTCCCACCGCACCACAGAGGCGGCAGTGAAACAAAAAATCAAAAAATATTTAACCGTTCTGTAATCCCAAACAAAATTCCAGCACCCAGGATCCCTCCACATACCCAAATTCATTCTATAGAGAATTTATATTTTAATTGTATGAGAGATTGTAGAGCCGTGTGCTTATAATAATATTAAGCTATCTAAGTAAAATAAAAATACTGACTTGAAAGCGATAGATCAAAGCTCATAATAATATGTATTCATGTACGAAATATTTACTTGTCCAAATATAGTTTAGTAACTTGTCAATCTGATCTGGGATAGCTTTCCATCTAACTTCGTTATTCACTACCTAGTATTTATTGGCGAATGCAGAAGGAACCATTTAGCTCAGATGTAAGGATGGTGAGGACCAAATTCTCCGGAGCCCAAGTTAGCTCACCTGCCAGCGGTGCACCTGTTGACTAATGACGAGGTAAAGCAGGGATGGTGGCCTTACGGGTTTGAGAGAGGGATGGCGGGCTTACGGGTTTGAGAGAGGGATGGCCGCCTTACGGGTTTGAGAGAGGGATGGCCGCCTTACGGGTTTGAATAAGGATAGCCGCCTTACGGGTTTGAGAAATCAGACTACTGTCGCTCCTAAAAATGCCGAAACCAAACGATAGCTGCTCTTAGCGACCAAATAAAAGTGGACCCCAGAGTCCAATTTCAGATAAGATTTGGAAGCAACTAGGCAAATTTAAGATAATTCTATTCTAAACAACCGTTTAGCTGACAGGAGATGGAGAACACTTGACATTAAGAATAAATTGCACGCCTAAACGTGGTTTTAAATTTATTTTAATATTTGTTTTAGGAAACAACGGGAAGGAGAAAGAAAGCTCTCGGAACAAGGAAGCCACATCACCCGCAGCCCGTTCCGCCAATGGTCAGTATCTTTTATTTCATACTAGTTTAGAAGTATCAGGCGTAGATCACTTCCTCTTCTAGTTTCATATTCGTAAAAAAGAATCTAAAACCGTATCCAAGTTCTCATCTTTCCTTATTTTTTTTTCAAAATCCATCGCAATATGTTCACCATTTTAGGAGTAGAAGCTTAAAAAAAATCAAATCATAACTTTTTTACAGATATAAGGATTATTCCCTACATACATAACGTAATCATTCACAACACAAAGCATAATTACTATGACGATAATCGAGTATTAAAGCTTGAATGAGTCCTTAATAATCGAGCTTTCAAAAGAGAAGAGAGGGAGCGAAACACCCCGGGTCTGCGGCGCAAGGGGTTGGGGAGAGTCACGCACATGCTGCGTCCCCGGGGGTTGCGGTGCGATCCGCGCAGTCGCAACCAACTGCCACCCCTGTAAACCCTCCGCTCGCACTCCTGTAATTCCCCGCCAACGCCCGCCCGCACCTCTTACCCCGCTTTGCAGGGGCGACGACTCAGGACACCCCATTCTACATTTTTGCGGAAATTGAAATCCTCTGTATTATATTTGAATACATCATGTAAACTAACTTATAGGCTCAATTAAAACGATATTTTTACCTAAGCCATTTATATAAAACTCAATGGCATATAATATATGTACTGAAATAGTTTATCTAATAATATAAAATTAAAATTCATATAGAATCCCATAAACTGTTGACATACAATGACAATATTAATATTGAATTGTTCGATTATATTTATGTTCAAATAACAGCGCTCGTCCAATCAATTATGACAATAATAATAGCCGTCGTCGCTTCGGTAGGTACGTTACAAAACAATGAACATGATATACCGTGAGTTTACATTACATATTGCTAACATAATGCGGTATCGACATAGTTTACATAAATATTTCAATAATTATTCTTGCCCATTACTGCAAAGGCGTCCCATCACTTAATACCACACACTACTGATATGATAAAAGTTGAAACAATGCCATTAGACGTGACATATCAAGAGGAACCACCAGATAAAAGGACATCCGTCTTTGCCTACGGTTCCAAAATACAATAATGGATGTTTATGCACATTACGACACGTATGTACTCTGTGATATACTTAAGTCAGCCTTATCATAACAGGAAATTTATTAACAATGGATAAAACATAATTGCTAAGCACTTTAAGACGCAAATTTGAAAAAACTTAGGCATAATAGGTAGGTACTTTAAACTCCGTCTCTGGATAATTTGTAAAAGAATATTGCGATACCATAATTTAGTCTTCATCCCAATAAAACTATAAACCGCTATAGGTTTTGAATAAGTTTTTTCTTTATTAAGTCAACAAATCTTGAAACTTCTAGATAGATCTTGTCTGTGCTGCGTCTCGTATCTTGTGCGTTTTCGCGCCCACAAATCAATAATAACTGTTCTGTTCTGGGAGGTTCTGGAAGTTTAAAATGTTCTTGTGTTCCATTTGACTTGTGTAATCAGACTTGGATGTATATTTTACTTGGATGAGGGGGTCATTTCAGTAACAATTACCTTTAGAACGATAACTTAATTGGTTAGAAGCTACCCTACCCGTCCATTTAAGCTGATTTAAAGCGTTCGGAGTAGGTATTCGATAATTGGTGTTTGGACTTTCATTATCAGTCAACAAGATAGCAATGTTTTTAAATATAGTTTTGTTTAAATTTATGCTTTGTTTTGTTTACTTATTCCTCTATTGTATTGTAATATCATTGCTTTTAGGTATAATAATGGTCATAACTAGTTATTGCCACATACCTATCTTTCTTGTGACTTGCTATCGATATAATTACAGTATTGTAGAATGATGCGGCTTAAGATTCAAAATTTATTTAACAAGCTGAGCCCCACGGCTTCGCCCGTCATCATCATCATCAATCATACATACAATGTCGTGTATAAAGAAGTATAAAAATTGCCGGATTTGATGACATTTATGATTACTACTCCGCTTTCCAGGGTAGTAGCGTGATTATATTATATATTCTATAGTCTTCCTCGATAAATAAGCTATCCACTACTAAAAATAGTTTTGAGAATTAGTTCCTGAGATTAGCGCGTTCAATCAAACAAACAAACCATTCAGCTTTATAATATTTGTATAGATAACCGTGTTATTATTTAAAAATACCTATATAACTAAAGTTCAATGAATGTTATTCTTTTGTAATTATTTAATTGTTATGAATGACTTTCAAGTATAAACAATGAGGTGAAGTTAAGACACAATTTAATCAGTTTTATATCGCATTCAAGGTTAATAAATTGAGTTTTAAGTAAAAACAGGACGCCACCTTAACATTACCTTGTACAATTCAACTGTACTTACCAACCTATTGATAATAATAGGGGTTAAAGTATGAAATTGCCGTTTTATTGTAATAGGTTTTTTAAATTGACATAGAATCTTCATGGTTTGAGGTTTTCGAATGAAACTTTTTTCACATGGTTTCTATGATGTTCTGCTTTTAAAAAATGTGAAACATTTGAATATCGACTTTCAATTGTTTTTGTTATTCAACTTAGACAACAAAGATGGATACTGCGAAAATTCGAGTGATTTTTGAATATGAGTTCCGACGCGGAAGTAACGCGGCAGAAACAGCCCGCAATATCAATGTTGCGATTGGTAAGGGGTCTGCTAGTGAACGCACCGTGCGATTTTGGTTTACACGCTTTCGTGATGGAATCTTCAACTTGAAGAACGAGCCACGAGGAAGACCGCCCACACAGGTGAAAACGATGAATTAAGAGAGATAGTGAAAGCTGATCATAGTCAAACTACCCAGGAATTAGCGGCATGGTTTAACGTTACCTTACCCACAATACTGACTCATTTGCGTCAAATCAATAAAATAAAAAAATACGAATGATGGGTGCCTCATGATTTGACTGATCTGCAGAAACAAACGCGTGTTAAAAATTGTGTTGCCTTGTTGAATCGGTACAGAAATGAAGGAATATTGGATCCAATTGTGACAAGTGATGAAAAGTGGATTCTTTATGATAACCGGACACTGTTGTGGCGTTTGACCCTGACCCCAGGTCAAACGCCACAACAGTGTCCTAAAGCAAAACTTACCATTAAAAAGGCAATAGTAACTGCTTGGTGGTCTCAGCATGGTGTTATTCACTATAGTTTTCTCCGATCTGGTCAAGCAATAACGGCAGATGTCTATTGTGCCGAACTCTGAACAATGTTGGCAAAACTAGCAGTAAAACAGCCCCGACTCATGAATCGATCTTCACCATTATTGCTCCATGACAACGCGAGACCTCATACAGCACGAAAAACCGTTTTGACCCTTCAGGAACTGCAGTTAGAAACCATTCGTCATCCTCCGTATTCTTCTTACCTTGCTCCAACGGACTAAAATTTTTTTCGTGATTTGGACTGTTATCTACGTGACAAGGAGTTTTCTTCAAAGGAGGCAGTCAAAATGCTTTCACACAGTTTGTGCAGTCTAGATCCTCAGAGTTCTATCGCAAAAGCATAAATGACCTTCCTATTAGATGGCAGCAGTGTACAGATAATAATGGTAACTATATTGATTAAATAAATTTATTATAAACTAAAAAATAAACAAATTTGATTTTCAGTAAAAAACGGCAATTTCATATTTTAACCCCTAATATCTTATTATAACTAAATAACTATATTCACGTTGTATCCCGAATGGGGAGGGGGGTACTCTGGGAGGACAGAACGCCAGGCTTCGCTATTTATGCGTTCCTGGTACTTCTTTTACTTTCTACAGATTCATTAAACGTTTTATACATGCACGTCTGGGTATCCTAGTACCTACTTTGGAACTTTCCGTTTTTGAGCAATCTGCTTACATGGACTTCGTTTGTAAGTTTGGTCTACCCTTATTCCCTCCTCTACTTTGGCACAATAAATCTTCTTAATCATCTTAGAGCCACCGCACACTGGCGTCTTTTAGTATCCGCAACCGGCGATTTTGAGATTGTGTCGATGCTACGTCGCATTTGGTCGGCTCTTTGGTATCCGAGCAGATGGCAGACGCGGGATACCGATGCTGCGGTATCCGCGTCTGCCAACTGCTCGGATACTTTTTTGCGATTTCATAAGTGAATCACTTTTCATATTCACCGCTTCTGGCATTTTTAAATATGCGGGGCAGCTTTCGGTCGCTGCATTTGGTCTAAAAAGCTACTAAGTCGCCGGTTGCGGACACTAAAAGAAGCTAGTCTGCGGAGACCCTTAAGTATTTTCTGAGTTACTTCTAAACGCTACCTGGAATTGAAGCCTAGAGTTTACTTTTATTTTGGCTCTATATTGTTTGCCTTTTTTTGCATTTTTGGGAGCGACTAGCGTCCTCTCAACCCCATACAGCGCCTGCATCGTTGGCTCGTCCGTTAAACAACAGGCACGCCTTTAGCAGATGACGTCGTTTGGGCCCCGGAGATCTTGGTGGGGCCTCTTACAACTATTTTCGCACAGTAAATATTCTTCGTCAATTGTTCCTCACTCATTCATTGTATTGCAAGTAGGTAAGCTCGTGTCAGCAATAAGCTTGAAAATGCGTTAGGTGTATGCAAAGGATTTACGGTTATTTCAACTTTTACGTGTAGTAATGCTTACCCTCAAAGCATTCTACTCAATATATATATATATATTCTTCTTCATATGTATACAATTCGCTAATAAGGTAACTATGTGGCTAAACTGTAGGTAGAAATAAATTTTGAACGACTTATATGGCGTTTAATGATCCCCACTTGACTTTATAGAACACGATTCAAATGGCGACTTTGATAAAAAAATTAAAAAGTTCTAAAAACCGGATACTTTAATAAGACTTGAACACGTTTACTATAAAACGTGTTCAAGTCTTATTAAACTACAAACCTCAATCTGTCATTATTATATTCTATTTATTTAGAATAGCTAACATTTGATAACACATTTTCATCCTATATGTAAAACTGTTAAAAAAAAAATAAGTGTAATAAATAATTCTAGGCAGCATGCCAAAATTTATACAACCTCTCAAACGTTAAAAACGTCCAAAATTTTGTAGGCTGCTCTAGCTCCGATTAGGCTAATTTTGAGTCTTAAATACTTGTAATTTTGTCGGTAGCCAACTATAACTAATGATTTTATATAAGAATAGAACTAAAAAAAGCAGAAATCATCCATTACCTTTCAATACCCAAAAGAAAAATGTAGAGTCAGTTTTTGAGACTTTAGATAAAGGAAAGTTATGCTACCGAAGCAATAATACAGTTAACCTAGATCAGTCAAACCCGATACTATTTGCCTACCAAAATATGTGAACCAAACCACTGCGATCTAGAGAATCATTCAATGTCATGCTGCAAGAGGTCACAGCGGAATTTAGATACAATCACTAAGGGACATCGTGTACGGCTATGTATGTCTGCTAAGGGGAGTTTTAACAGAACGTTTCTCAATACTCGAAAAATGCTTGAACTGAAATCTTACCTCAAGCGTTACTTGAGTGACCTTAGTCCTGAGGACGGCAGGTGGGCTGCTCGCCTTCCTTACTTAGACAGGCCCAAGACGGCAGCATAACGTGAGAATTTCACGTCTAACAAAGTTAATAACAACCAAACCCTTAGGCGAGGCAGAGGTGCATGGTCATGTCTATTTTGTCTGACTGAAAAAAGTAAGTAAGAAGTTTTATTTTACGTATGTTTTATTCCATTGTTCTGGTTCATCCTTCCAAGGAGTTACCCGGGGCCCACGGCGCTAGATAGATAGATTGAGACTGTGTGCATAGCTTTCGTAGGCACACGTTAAATATTTAGCGTTTCTTGAGTATTTAGTATCATTTGTAGCAGGCATTGGCTTTGACTACTTATAGAGTAGACCAAAAATAAATAATAATGATTACATACATGTGAAAGCAAAAGGCGAAGCATTGCCCATAGAGCTGAATATTGATACTTTATTTAAATTATCTATTTATTTATAAGAAAACATACAAATTTACATACTTAGATCGTAGGTTGAATATATCAGATTTACAACATGCGTCAAGTTATATCAATGAAAAAATCTTTTAATAAACATAAATAGAGTGAAGTAATAATATAATTAGAAGGTAATCTATCGTTACGGGGTACTGAGTTCACGAGGCGTTGATTTTGGATATAAACATCATCTACCTTTTTATTATATATCTATTATATTTATTTTATGTTAAATTTAATCTATATTTTTTATATGGCTGCTGATGAAGACCCAGAAATCGCGTGGGTTAAAAGACTTAAGAATTACGTAAATAAACTACGCAACTAACGCAAATAAACTATTTTTAAATTTATTTCTTTTCGAATGAGTGAGGAACGATTGACGAAGAATATATATTGTGCGAAAGCAGAGGGTAGAAGAGGTCAGGGTAGGCCGAGACTTACATATGAAGACCACGTGAGCAGATTGCTCAAAAACGGAAAGGTCAAAAGTACTCGGATACCCAGACGTGCGTGTATGAAACGATTAATGAATCTCGAAGAAGCGAAAGAAGTATGCATGGATCGCGAAGCCTGGCGATCTGTCCTCTCTGACTACCCCGTCAGGGATACAGCGTGAAGATAGTTAGTTAGTTAGTTATTTCTTTTTAATCACGTATTTACGTAGTTACCCATTGACAAACTAAAATATACCTACCGAACACCGACATGCGAGGGCTGCTGTTACTGATAAACATTCGCGTCATTTACACAATTTGGAGCGCTTCCAGTATTACAGACGTAAAAAGGTTATTCCAGTAGTTTCCAGTTTAATTGCTCGGATTTTTCAAATTGTATCTGGTTTTTGTCACTGAGTGAGTGCAACTGAGAGTTAACCACATTCATCAACGATGCAACAAATACTTAATAGAATTCGTTACCAGAAAATACAGGTGTGTTCGTCGTCTTCTGAAAGGTGGAAGCTTTTTAGCGAGGGGCCGAATCTGCTATTTCAATCGTGTCGAAATAGTCGCTTAATAAAAAGTCACCGGTACAATTTTGACAGAATTTCGTAGTCTACTATTACAATCGTACTCCAATACACTTCTATCGGTCGGTCGATAGAATTCTACTAACACGTACCGCGCCAGTGGCCGCTAGTCAATTGCATTTTTGATAGTCTACTAACATTTTGACAGCTCAAAACATCGATTCTGGTTCTATTTTACGGGTTGTCAATAGTAGACTCGGCCCCCAGGCATAGTGATAGTAGAACGCAAGATTCTTAGTATCAAAGAAGTAGTGTCGCATTAACGGTTTCTAACACCGTGAAAATCTAAACATACAAACCCGGTTCTTATAAAACAGGGTGTAAAATATCTTTCAGGCCTTCAGATTGTGGATTAGACTAATAATTTGTTGTTTAAGCTATGTAAGCTTAAACAACAATATACTAGTTTTATATTTATTAAATTGCTCGGTGCAGAGTATAAAATGTATACCTAATTATAATCGCATTGCATATAACTAAGGGAAACAAGTAACTCCTACCAAGTACCTAATGGTTGATAGTAAATACATAGATACGTGCATTTAATTAATATTAAATTAGGTAGCTGGAATATTACATGAAAATTATTTCTCAACGTCACAATCAATAACGCTAACTGATTGAGCGTCGTCATCATATTCATCATAATAACTTAATTTATTAGAGAGACGTGGCGCTGCTGCTGGTGTCACAGTTGGTAGTGAGGTTATTGACTCGCACCGAACATATATGCCTACAGTTTGTCTACAATAATTAATAATTCATACAGTAATGGCGGATGACCGCGAACACATTTAGCGAGAGTTTTTATGCGCGATATTTAATCGTTCGCACATATCTTTGTATCACCAATACATAGCATCCGTCCGACATTTGAATAACAGCAAGTAAACCTTGCTTACGAATTTGATAAAATACACCAACAAGCCAAACAGACTGTCAAAAGTAACGAGCAGTTTGAGTGCATTTTTACCATAAGAGACAATTGAATTAAATATATGAATGCCTACTAAATGTCACGAATTAAAAAAATAGGCCTTAGATACAACACTTGTATAAGGCATAGTGCTGTAACTAAGGTTTACGTAAGATAAGGCTATGTCTAAGGATTTTATTATTTTCATCTGAAAGTACTTTTTGTTCAATGGTTATATTTACCTAATCTAACAAAACATTAGAATCACTCTCATTTGTGGTAGCTTAACCAGGACCTACAGCAATGACCAAAACCTTAAAAATACTGAGTTTTAGCTCAGTTCATGGAAATTAACCAGAAAAATACCGCAGGTTATAGAAAAAAATGTCAAAAAAGCACTCCTACTAAAAATTCACGTATAGAACTGTGCCTGTACGACTGTGGCTATATGATTATAAATCCGTAACATTCGATAGGTACATTTAGCTCAGCTAAGTGTGTCAAATTGCGGCTTTGGAAGTATCCCACTACTTGTCAGACAAGTCTGCTGCTTGGAGAAAGTGCAGTTAGTAGGTTTACAGATGTATACATTTTAATAACTCGCGTCTTGATTCAAGCAATTTTAACAATCGTGCTCGTGTCTTTGTCATTAGATCTGATTACAACTGAAGTTTGTTTCGGAGTCATAAATTGTTGCGTCTCCACTTATAACGAGCTCGGCATGTCTAAAAGTGAGACCATTGGCACATACTTACTCATGGATGAAATCAGGATCAAGTTTTCCTGACCTGAATCCAACTCAGGTCCAACAGAAGCATTTACCACTTACCCGGGGGGTTTCAGCAATACGCTTATTACCAATATTCTAACTAACTAAACTATCTTCACGCTATATCCCTAACGGGGTAGTGTGAAAGGACAGATCGCCAGAATCTGCAAATTTATTAATCGCTTCATACATGCACGTCTGGGTATCCAAGATTCTGAGTAATCTCTGTAAATTATTTTATTACGGTAAGTTGTCAATTTTAAGCACTTGTCGTTCCGCTTATAACACCACTGACGTCAAGCGTGAACTCACATCTAACATGAGCAGCTTAGCAGAGGGGTTTGACGAGAATACGATTAATTTGGGTTACCAGTTTATTTTTATATTAAAAATAAATTCCTTACATAGTTAACACAATTTTAAATAGTTTCACATTTCGCTCAAACGGTAATATTGTTGTTTGGCACGATACGTTCGCCTTTCATTATTAATTAGTGCACTTGAACTTGTTTAACACTAAAATACTGATAATTAGAAAGTGGCATTGCTAGTACATACCGCGGAAGACTACGTACTTAATTAAACATACATAGTATTTAAAATCCTACGAATACAGTAATATAAACGCAAAGTTTGTAAGAATAGATGTTTGATACTATTAACGCAAAATCTACTAAATGTATTTTTATGAAACTTTACAATAATATCGCTTACACATCAAAATAACACATAGGCTATTTTTTTCCCGGGAACAAGTTCCTGTGGGAAACGGGAGCGGGAAAACTTTGTCAACTATTCTCTCAGAAAGCGGGACAGTCACACAAGTCAAAAGTGGGACAAGGTACAGGTACATCCTTTAAAAGTCATCATAATATCAATTTAACGTTTTATTATTTTTTTTACTTAATATTTGGTAGACTTGCTCGACAGCATGCCATGCCATCAAGCCATGGAGCAAACTTGCGTCGTGGTTTGTTCCATGAGGCATTAATGACCTCTTATGTTTAACGCCTAATAGCTCCGAATTGGAAACCGCATAAATTTATCCATGCACATGGAACTGCTTTTCCATTGATATGTCACCAAGGTTCCCAGTCAAACCATCAACTCGCTTTTGGGGACATAATTATGTAGATACTTACATGTCACCCGGACCAGTGTTGAATCACAGTAAACTTGTACCGGTGGCTTTCTATTGAGCGATGATTTCGATTCTATTTCGACACGATTGAAATAGCAGACACGGCCCCCTGGACATTTAAAAAAAAAATATCCATCACGCCTTATCCCCGAAGGGGTGGCAGAGGCATATTATATGCCCACTTTTCACCGTGTGGATTTACCTGTCCCACGTAATAGGTGGTGAGCCCATTGCCGTGTTGAAATAGACAGACGCAGGTTGTGGCTACCTGCTGTTGAAATTTTTCATTTCACATTTACATTTATTAATTATCTGTAAGTACCCCACTACAGGACAGAGGGGCCCAAACGGCGTCACCTGCTAGCGGTGCACCTGCTGACTAACAGACGAGGCATCAACGAGTTTCAGACGGCCGTCGCTCCCAACTTAGCCATAAATCGAAAGCCAAACTATTATAAGCGAAAGAAGTATGCATGGATCGTGAAGACTGGCAATCTGTCCTCATTTAATACCCCGTCAGGGACATAGCGTGAACATAGTTAGTTGAACTATAGCGGCTCCCCGCAGCCAAATAAAAGTGGAGTCCAGACTCTAAATCTAGTCACAGAGAGGTGAAAAGACACGCCCACATCCCCATTTTGACGCATTCAATCACACGTCAAATGGTTCTTTAGGTTCATGTATTTGGTTGGACAAAGCTTCTTACTATTGCATAGCAAACCTGCAAACTTTTTGTAGAACTTCGTCAAATCACTCTTAAGGTCTATTTCACCTCTCTTTTAGAGTTGATGGAAGTCTAATGAACATCATGTTTAAGTCCACATCCAAAAATAGCTTCATTTTTGATCAAAATATGAACTTACACCAGACATCGTATTGCTTAGAGAGAACTCCCCTTCCCGAGTTCCGCAGTGTCTTCGTCCAAGACCTCCATGTACAAGGCCTGAGGACGTCGGGATACTTTGTTCCTAGAGAGGCAGGCTCTAGACGGTGACGTGGCGTAAAAGCTGCACGTATGACTTTGACCCCTTGCCCCTTGTCAACAAAGTGGGATAACACCTAACCTTCCCAAAAGCAACTGGAAAGCACCGTAATCCCCTGAGGCGCGGCCGCTTTGGCATACCAATTTACCAGTCAGGCCGGGAGTCATCGAAAAGATATCCCTAGGATATCTTTTCGATGACTCCCGGCCATAGGCATTTAGAAAGGTACCGCGTGACATGAAGGACATGCTACACATGGTTATTACCACATTAAACCAAAAACCCCATCATCAAATTTGTATAGAGATTTTGTTTTTAGTATCGTTCAAATTTATTACTGACATGGAAATGATCATAATCAATCAAATCGTTCAGAATAACATGATAAGTAACATAGCCGTCTATGATTACATGTGACGATAACATAATAATTGCGTGTAAACTGGACGCTACTGATAAAAGGTCAAGACACTCATTATCATGAGGTCAATGATCGGAAGAAGGAAGGACATGACACGAACGGCGCTGCGAATAAATCTTGCAGACAGTTTGATAACATATTTATTATAGAACGGAAGTTGATTGAACTAATTAAAATATCTATTATTGTGGTTCAAGAATCCTATCAAGATCTTCATAACCGTGCGAATGTCAGCTGCGGTCAGATCCTTGGTTATTTATAGTTACAGTACCGACCTCTAACACAAATACTTATAAATAAACCGAACCCATTTCTAAAACAAATAAAGCTAAGCCTATAGCTCTGCATAACTGGAGAGAGACAGGAATTAATACTAATATTTAAAGCTGAAGAGTTTGTTTGTTTGTTTGGTTGAACGTGCTAATCTCGGGAACTACTGATTAGAATGGAAATAAACTTTTTTGTGACGAAAAGTCCTTTTAGTAAGAAAGGCTACTACCCAAGAGAGCAGAGCAGTAGACATAAATGTCAACAAATCGGCCAACATTCCATACATTATTGTAAAATTAATAAACGACCGCAGCAAAGCCGCGGTGTTCAGCTGGTAATATATATTACGGTTGTTACTATAGATATTCATGATGCATAGGACCACCGGTAGTACGAAGGGTAAGATAGGGTTGAATGTACAGAATCATGCAACAGGCTACCTAAAAAAAACTCGTGATGAAACCTGACATTTCATGGGAAAGTGTCTGGTTTCATGGGAAATCACCGCCACCTCCAATAAGAAGGGGTGAAATTCACTTTAGAGGCCCTGGCTTGATAGAATGAAGTATTCATATTCATTCATCTTTTGGTTCACGGTAATGTAATGGACTAATATAAACTCAGACGGCGATTGAGTGATCGAGTTGCAGAAACAATAGACGGCGCCCGCGGTCCAGGTACTTACTCGCGGTCATTGCGGCAAACTGACTCACTTCCATCACAGCAAGAGTAACCACAACTGGAACTTCTAATATTAACAGCTCATTAAATCTGAGTATTTCCAATACAAATAATACTATTCTGATTAATATGTGAAAAAAAATATCCTAACGTTTTTGGTAAAAAAAACTTTGTAATAACTATTTTTTTGTGTGGAAATTCCCACAGATGTCATGCAAACTCGGACCGACGACAACGACAATCACAAGGTCCCAACCTAATTGTCTATCACGGGGCCCCACGGGTAACTCCTCGGTAAACTTTGGCTGCCATAACGGCGCCTCAAGGTTCGCGCTCATTTTGGGGTTGATTCGTGTGTTATCCCGCTAGTTGATATTGGTAATAAGCATAGCTTAGTTTTTTAGTGATAATATTTGAAAACATACACAATAAACCACGTCCACGTGAGCAGATTGCTCAAAAACGGAAATATGAAAAGTACTCGGATATCCAGACATGCATGTATGAAAGTATTAATGAATCTGCAGAAACCCAACAAGTTTGAAAGATCGCGAAGCATGGCCTCTCTGACTACCCCGTCGGGGATACAGCGTGAAGATTGATACACTCTACCAATGATATGATTTTTTTAATTCATGGATATGAAGACGGTCATCGCAACAGCAGGTACCTAATTGACCTATTTAAAGAAAGAAGTAACCTACCTTGAATAATTCTCTTTTGCTCTACGTGTTTACGGTTTATGAGACATCGCTTGCGTAAACAGCAATGTGCTCACCACCTATTACGTGGGACAAAGATGCATAAGTACGGTGAAATAAGGTGTATAGTACGCCTCTGCTTTCTCCCTTCGGTAAAAAATAAAATAATTCCAGCCCTTTGTAAAGTAACGTTCCGTCAAAAATATTCAAGCCTTTAAAAGGGAACAGACAACTTTTGTGGAAGTTAAAATACCATTTTTACAGCTATTAGGTAGGTATTTAGATATTGTAATATGTACAAATGAATTTATTTGTATAGATAATAGTAGTTTATTTGGATAGATAGATTTTGAAATATATCTAGCTATATTTATTTTAATAATTCTATCTATTCATGTATCTACTTATATATGTAAAATACCTACTCTAAAATAATAAATAACACTATCACTATCACTATAGTAGCGAAGAAATCAGCCTTCTAAACCGAAACCAGTTTCAAAACCGGAAGTGGTAGAAACTTTAAAATCGCCTATGTACGTATTCACGGTGTCCTGAATCGAATGCCGTGACAAACCGTTCGTCGCTCTCTGTCTATGGTTCCTGAGAAGTAGATTCGTACGTCCGTCGGACGGACAGACTGAGCCGTTTTATAAGGGTAATTTTAGGGTTTAGAAGTCTAAAAAGTAATTTAATTATTATTTTTTGTAGACATATTATTGTTTTTGGTGTTGTTGTCGCAATATAGTAAAGATTTAAATATTACTATATTGCGCTGTGGAGTGCTTACCTTATTCGCACATTCATTATAAAGCAGCTTAAGTTATTTACAATTGATATAACTACAGTGGTGTAATTAGTTCTATTGTAAAACATTATTGCAGCCGTATAATCAAGGAGTCATAGAATTAGCATACCTATATACGGTATAAATATTTCGAAAAACATGTAGAGATGAACCGCAAGCCAGTGCGGGAGGCTGCGAAGCTGCGATCAATACACGATGTCATAGCCGCCGCCCGTCGCGCCGTCGCACGCCGCTTGTCTACGAAAGCGAACGCACCGACTTCGCTGCCCTTCACCGAGGTGTCGACGACCTCAGGACCCGCTCTCCCACCCGCAGACCACGCGGCCCCCGACCCCCTCTTCAGCCCTTTCCGATCTCCGTGACCCGATTTGGGAAATCGTCACCTCAGCTTGATCTGATGACTTTACAAACTGACGAAAACGTTATTTGCTAGAACCTGACACATTTTCTTAGAACATTTGAAATCTTAAGAATAAACCAATGACTGATATGCGTATGACTCACTCAACCCTTTATTAATTCTGCAATTCGTTAAAATGTTTATACTACAACCGTACGTTTCCTGCATTGTTGTCAGAGATTTGTCATCCGATGAACAATCAAAGTTCTTTCCGTCACGGAACTCGATATGCAGAACAATAATTCTAACAATCGTAGCATAATATTAGATATCTATTTTAAATATCCTCTTGACATTACTTATTCTTGACATTATCAGTAGGTAAAGACATTACGTTTAAGTCACTCCATTACTTATTGACTATAATGGCGGTTGGAATGATGGAATGAAGTAACAATTAGATATTTTTTTGTGATTACTACTATCCAATTGCCTCAGTCTTTATTAATGATTTTTCTTAATTTTTTTTTGTTAATTAATAAAACATTAATACTGAGAGCGTCGGGACGACTGTTCAACAACATTCTTCGTTAATATTCTATTCGCATCAGCACAGCGCCCTCGAATGGTTGCGTGTATCTCGTATCGTCCTGTCTAAAGATATTTTTAATCTGCGATGATGATAGATCACTTTTTGTAAACCTGCGTCAATGTTTGGATAGATCGATATCTAAACATAGCTACAGCTGCTGCAACTGAAACATCGATGCGGGGAGTCTAGCCAATGAACTTGACTTAAATATACCTCCACTGCAGTAACTATAAATAGAAAATCTCACAAAACGCTCCAGCCATTTTTTAGGAATTGAACTATGATATCGTATCTGCACGGTATCTGTGAGCTTATTGAAACAAGAATAATGAAATTTGATAAACGTACCTACTAAAATTTTAGTAAGTTCTAGCTAACCTGCCCGGCTTCTTCCGTGACATACTTCCAACCCCGCGGCACCCATTTAATCCCGTCGCTTATTACTTTTCCAAAAATGTCAGTTTCTCTGATTTGTTGACATTTATGATTACTGCTCCGCTCTCCTGTGTAGTGGCTTGATGATATATAGCTTAGAACCTTCCTCAATAAATGGGCCAATACAAAAGATTCGTATCCAATACAAAAATATTTTTTCAAATAGGTCCAGCCGTTCACGCGTGATGGCGTGACCAAGGGAAGTAGGGATTCATTTTTATATATAATATATAGATAGATTACACCCTGGTTCAATTGATAATTAGGTATCATACGGTTTCAATGAAATTGCACATAGTATAATAATATACACAGTATGGCTACGGAGTCGAATGTCGGGTGCGGCAACTTACGTGCCACGTTCCAAGACTATTTTAGGCAGCGTGCATGGCATTTGGGACGTGTGCTGGAAACTACCCATTTATCTCGGTTTATTTTAGTTTGCCCTACTAACGACCGGCCAGTGTGAAATATCACAATACTCTTATGTAGGTTCCTATAGCGCTAGTTTTCCAAGCTAACCAGCCGTCAAATATTTTTAGTTTCTACTTTTCTAATGGATTATTGGTCTTTTAATGAAATAATTCACGGTCTCGTGAGCTTCAAATTAAAGTCTATCTAGAGCGTCTAAGTAAAAAAGTGCAACTAAGTAATTAGGTTTGTCTGAACACGCTTACGCTTGAACGTATTTAAAGTTAACGTTATTCTTCGCAAGTTGGCTCATGGTCGGGTTAACGGTAAGCCGATATTCGATGTAAAAAATATGCTTTAATTTACACTTTATGCCGTAGTGTTTAACTTGTTTAGAAGATTATAACTGAACAGACAGACAATAAATTCACATTCACAAACTCGCCAGTTTTAGTAGCAAAATGATCTTGGTACCAGTGAGACCTGTCGCTATTTTAGACAATGTGACAAACGCTTGTCATTGAATAAAAACACTTAGTCCAGTCATTACGTCGGAAAAATCGGGTTAGAAATGGAAATGAACCAAGAAAGCCAAATTTTGGATATTACGTGGGGGGAGGCTAGAAAAGCTTAAGTTCAAATTGACGACCAAAATAACCTGATGGGTTTTCCACCATCTTGAAATAACTTAAATTCAGTTTTTTCATCATAACTCGGTTCCCTGTTGAGATACGATATTTATTTTTTCATTTTTTTTTTACTATTTTATTATTTTTTTTACTTTTTTCAAGATGGCGGAAAACCCATCAGGTTATTTTGGTCGACAGTTTGAACTTAAGCTTTTCTAGCCTCCCCCCACGAAATATCCATAATTTGGCTTTCTCGGTTCATTTGCATTTCCAAATTTATATAATGGCTGGACTAACTAGTAAGATCGATTAAAAGAATTTGACCATCATTCTCTCAAATTACACCCACCAATTAGTACGATTAGCAACGAAAGTAGCTAAGCGTGGCAGAACATCCCCAAAGAGGCAGGATAACACCCGAACCCCCCTGAACGAGCCTGCGGTAGCGGACTAAGTCTGTCAGGAGCCCTGGGGCTATCCTTCCGAGGGCTCACCCGGGACTCCTGGCTATAGACAGATGAAGGGAAACGTGTGGTTTTAGTCGGTAGGAGTCCGGCATAGCATCCATGAGGATATTCACACGGAAAAAAAAAGCGTGGCAGAACATTATCTACAAATCAAAATATAGTACTCAGTATATCACACATGTACTTTTTTTTTAAGTATACACTGTTCTTTAGTAATTCGACATTAAAAAGAACAAACGTGCAAATTTTCATTTAAAAATGTGTCCTGTAAACTTTTGATTTTCTTCCGAGGCTGATTATACGGTATAATCATCCTCAGCCTATAATTTATACCTGCCATTAAAGAGCATAACAAGCTATGTATTGGGATGAGTTAAATCATATTTTATCTACCCGAGTTAGTCACCCCGATTCTACCCTACCCTTCCGTATTATAAAACTTTACGGTACACGTTAAAACTTTTTCTAATAGGTTTACTCATAGAACACATCGATATAAACGAAGCCACTATCCATCTTTGCTACTAACCAAATATCTGAAAAACTAATGAACTAAATCATTTAAAACAAGATCGTTCTCAATTTTATTGAAATGTTATAATTATAAAAAACAATTTTATAATTATTAGAATTTCAATAAAATAATTATAAAATTAATAATTAATTAAATAACTAATTATTTGTAATAATTAAATTATTACATACATACATACATATTGTCACGCCTTTATCCCCGAAGGGGTAGGCAGAGGCAAATTAAACGCCCACATTTCACCGTATGCCTTTTTGTCCCACGTAACAGGTGGTGAGCCCATTGCCGTGTTGAAATGGACAGACGCAGGCTGCGGCGACCTGCTGAAGCACGAAACTTGGGTGGGTCTAAAGGGCCGAATAAATTTAATAAAAAAATAATAAAATGTGTCTAATTTAGTTGTTAAATTTGGAAGAAATTTTGAACCCGTTGCCTTTTTAGTGAGGTGGTAACAAAAAGGCTAAAAGGTCTTATGTGCTTGACACAAATTAGCACGACCAATTAAAGTCCTGGTAGTCTCGGACTCGATTAAATTATCATTAGTATTATTATTTATTCATTAATAATAATAATATCCCACAATATTGTTGGGTAAAATTACGCGCCTCACTGGTGATCAAGATTTCTCGCATATGTGATACATACCTACAAAAATATCGACCGGCTCGCCGAGACAACCGAGCAGGGGGGACTCGTACACTTGACATTCGCCACCCCTTCAGGGTTCACTACCCTAAATGTTAAATTTAATACTTCTGCACCCCAACTATCGAGTGTTTTAATAATTTTAGTTTCTCTATAGCCATTTGTTGAGCAATACTGTACTAAAAATTAATTAATTAGCATATGTATACGAATGAATTGTTTAACGATTATACTGGAAAATAAAGTCCGCTTTGACTTAACCTACATATTAACTACTTATCGACGGAAGTAAGCTGTAGTCTAGTATGCACTAAACTTCTATTTAATAAAAGTTGATTTTATATCTAACCTAGCTTCAAGTTTGAATTAGACAACGTTATTGACCTGAGAGTATCTCTCAAAAACAAAGAGCAATTAGATAAAGAAGTAACAAAATTTGTGACAGACATCCAAAGATGCGCTTGGGGAAATACACCTATTTTGAAAAGAAAATACGTGAGCCACAGATACCCGTTAGAAATAAGAAATCTTATAGCCATAAAAAGAGCTCAGACAAAAATGGCAAAGAACTAGATATCCACCTGATAAAACAATATTAAACAGACTTACAAAAAGACTAAATAAAGCAATACAGAAAGTTCATGATGATGCTAAAGATTACCTAAGTCAATTAACAAGTAGTGGAAAAATAGAATATTCCCTATGGAAAGTCACTAAAAGTTTAAAAAAGCCCATTGTTCATGCTTCACCCATTAAACAAACAGATGGCAAATGGGCCATGAGCAATGAACAAAAAGCGAATATATTTGCAGAACATTTGGAACAAATTTTTCAAACAAGTGGTGAGGAAGGCCCTGAAAATATAGCAACTGATATAATTTACCACGACAACTTTGAAATCTAATTAGTTACTCCAAAGGAAGTTAAAAACTATGATCTATAACTTGGCTAAAAAGAAATCACCTGGATACGACCTCATCACTGGTGAACTCCTACAAAATCTACCACGTTAAGCCATTACAAAACTTACAACACTTATCAATGCCGCATTCCGATTGAAATACGTGCCCATTATTTGGAAAGTTCAAGAAGTAACATCATACAGACCAATATCACTTCTACCAATCATTTCAAAATTATTTGAGAAACTACTTATAAGACGGTTAAAACCTATAATAGAAGACAGAAAATTTATTCACAATTATCAATTCGGCTTCAGAGAAAAACACTCCACGATAGACCAAATTCATAGAATTACCAACGTTATAGAAAAAACTCTAGAAGAAAAGAAAATTTGTTCTACAGTATTCCTGGATGTAGCACAGGCATTTGATAAGGTTTGGCATAAAGGTCTTATATATAATTAAATAAAATGGTCCCAAAACAATTTGCAGATATTTTAGAATCCCACATAACTGAGCGAACATTTAGAGTCAGACATGAAGATGCTTATTCTGATCTCAAGCAAATAAAAGCTGGAGTACCCCAGGGAAGTGTCCTTGGCCCTGTCTTGTACCTATTGTACACCTGTGATATCCCAGAAATAAAAAACAACGTTATTGCAACTTTCGCAGAAGACACAGCCATAATGGCTACAGGTGTCACTCACAAAGAAGCCGTAGAGAAAGTACAAATTGCCATCAATTCCATCATCGATTGGACAAAAAAATGGCGAATTAAGCTAAATGAGTCCAAATCGACTCATATAGACTTCACCGATCGAAGACCTAACTATACACCGGTATACATTAACGGTAGCATAATACCATATGAAAATACGGCAAAATACCTGGGTATGACGCTTGACGCAAAGCTTCGCTGGAATGCTCATGTCAAAAAGAAACTCCAGGAGTTAGATCTACGCCACAAGAGTATGTACTGGCCACAAGAGTATGTATTGTCAGTGAACAACAAAGTTCTTTTATACAAACAAGTACTTATGCCTGTATGGACATACAGTATTCAGCTTTGGGGTTATACAAAACGCACTAATGTTGAAATTATACAAAGGTTTCAAAGTAAAGTACTTCGGAGTATAGTAAACGCTCCCTGGTACACTAGAAATGAGGACATCCACCGGGACTTAGGAGTGGACCTTGTTATTAAGGTTATAAAAAAATACGCCGAAGCTCACGAAAAAAGACTTCTACAACATGTGAATGTCGAGGCTATCCAGCTCCTTGACGCCACGGACACTGTAAGGAGACTAAAGAGGACTAAGCCTTTTGAGTTAGTTTAGTATAAATAGTGTTACGGAGTGCAGTGAAGTGCTACCCCTGTAAGAACACATGAACAAAAGTGTTTACATTATAATAGAGACCATAAGAAAAGTGCCAATGGACACATTTTTTACTCTAGTTTTTTTTAGCAAGTTAAGTTAAATTACTTATTAGCCTCAAGGCTAGATTGTAATTGTTATGAAGTAACCAAACAGTTACACCATGAAAAAAAAATCTAACCTAACAGTTATGTTAGGTTTTTTTTATATTTTTTTTTCGTGTGGAAATCCTCATGGATGCTGTGCCGGACTCCTACAGACTAAAACCACACGTTACCCTTCTATCTGTCTATGGCCAGGAGTCCCGGGTGAGCCCTCGAAAGGATAGCCCCAGGGCAAAGTATATAATAGAGAAATCGTTCTATAGAATATATTCTTTCGAGAACCGTCTGGAGTTTTTCTTTCTTAACGCTATTTATGCACCTACCTATACTCCCAATCAAATGATAGTATTAGACTTTTTCAGTACCTAAAATCCCTGATGTTTGCCAATCCAGTCATACTTACAACCTCGCGCAATGCCCTTATACGAACTGAAACAGCTATGGAACCAATATCTCAAAACTTTTTTTTCTTCACAGGCGAGGAGCATCCAGGCCAGAAGCAACGTAAAGGATTCTTCAGAAGTCTTTGGAAAAAATCTCGCCATTATTCTTTAGAGCACCCTTGAAGAAACTTTTTCTCAGTCTACAAAATTTAAGCATTCTTTCTTTGTGTAGACGATTGCGAGATAACGAACATAAAGGCTTTGTCTAATTTCACACGAACATTAAAAAAATGTTTTAGTAAAAGTTTACATTATTATAATTACTATTCTTGATCATTTCATGATTAACAACGTATGTAATTGCACCGATAGAAGATAGACAAAACGTCAAAATGGTGTTTGTAGTTTCAAAATAACAGATAGATGTAAGATGTCGCCGCGGCAATGAGCCAGGAATATTATTTTAAATTAAATTGTATAGAGGTAATAACCATTGTGTATTGATTTGTCTAATTAATGCTCTTGTTATCAATTTATTTGTAAGGTTATGTGCGTATTATTCATACACAACTAAATACTTTGATATAGAGTTGTAGAAATGTAGATAACCACTTTAGTAACCTAAGATCTAACGAGTTAATATTTCTTCGTAAGTATGTAAGGCATTAGCGATTAAACTAACCAATTACAATTTTTGTTCAATCCACCAGGCGGATAAAGCGGCACACACACTCGCTATACTTGATTTACTGTTTCCACTTTTTCTACGAGTTATTTCAAAATTGTTTACGATTTAGTGTAAGAATTAAGGCTCTGGTGTTTTGTAGTTTAAAGAACCAAACTCTTATAGGCTATTGCTACAAGTTTAACATTTTATACCAACCCTTGTATTCGAGTACTTAACTCTTTTTAGTGTAGATTTTGTCAAAAGGAAAAATAAATTATGTTCACTAGAATACTTTTTGGGTTTTAATTTTATAAACCTTAAAATCCTATTCCGTATTTCAAAGGTATAAAGGTTGTAGAGGAAGAAATACACAAATTATTATAATACAAATCATTTTATTATTAGATAGACACAGTTCCCATCGCTTATCAGAAACAATGTACAAAGCTATAGTAAGTAATATCAAATATAAACAATATGCACCCTTCGTTTACTGCAAGCCTTGTTTGAGGATACAGAGTAAATTGAGCGCTTCTATTTCTGCAGCAAGACATAGAATAGAACAGAATGCAAATATGTTTAATATTAACTACACAAGATTATAAATGCGGCACAATTAAAACGAAAGCTTTAGGTAGCGGAAACTATAACGGCGGGTCATGTGGGTGACCGCGGTCTTAATGCGCTACGTTGCGGACTTGGCCGCCTTCACGCATTTATTTCGGATACTGCTAGTACGATGGTTCCAGTGGGACTAGAGATCTTCAATCATATCCTAATACTTGGGTTACAGTGTCTTTCATTTTGTAACAAGCCCTTACACAAAATGCTATTTATAATATATAAATATAATATAATATATATGTTGTATAATGTTGTTACAGTAATTTCATTACGTGGTTATTATAACACTTCTCTTCAAGCATCTGTTCGCGGGGATACTCATTAGATGGCTAGTGACGCTTTAAGAGTTCATCTTGATAATGTTTAAATTTTGCCAGAAAAGAGTATCAGAATGCTTGATAAGAAACCTAAAAAAAATCTCTATACATCATGCTTCGAGACCTGCTTGCAAAGCTGGTCAATTAAAGCAAACTTTAAAATACATTTTGACCATAACAGTATACAATTACTTTATGGAAGCGGTGAGCGTTATAAAAAAAGGGGTCCAAAATCCGCAAAGTAATTGTATCTGCAATCAGTACTAAACGCATCACACTTATGACGCCATAATTTATCGAATATCAAAACAAATGAACGGTCCTTATCACTTTATAGAATATACAAAATGCAGTTACTTATTTCCCTGTGGAAAAAATATTATCTTATAGTACTCTTAGATCACGGCCCGCTTCGATCTGGAAACAAAGGAGACCCTGTATGAGCTTTTGCAAATTGTACTTCATTCTATTATAAGGAAATACAAACATATATTTTATACTCCTAAATAGAAAAAGTTTTCAATATATAATAAAATCGTATCAAATTAAACTGCATACAATTCAATTTATTAAGTAGATAACATCCATTAAAATACCAACAAATCAGAATGTCTGAAATATTATATTAAGCTAGATGACCCCCACAGCTTCGCCCGTGGAATATTTCGACCTCCCGTCGCACCTATTTAATCCCGTCGCTTATAAATTCTACAATGATGCATAAAAATTTGCCCGATTTGTCGACATTTATGACTATTGCTCTGCTCCCCAGTGTAGTAGCGTCATGATATATAGCCTAAGGCCCTCCTTCCTTGATAAATGGGCTATCTAACATAAAAAGATTTTTTCAAATCCGACCAGTAGTTCCTGAGATTAGGGCGTTCAACCAAACAAACAAACAAACTCTTCAGCTTTATAATATTACTATAGATAACAATTTTAGGAACCACACATAAAAATATCTCTTAAAAACTCACCTCTAATAACCACAGGTAATTAAATACTCTCCTAACTTCTCAACTACGGATGCAGCTTGCTGGGGTTGGATGGGTTCTTCATACAGAGAAATTACGACGGCTGAAACAAAATATTAAAATGAAACGCCATTTTCAACAAGTTAATTTCATTATCAATAGGGATTGAATGACTTTTTTTATGTTAGGTTGAATTGATTGATAAAGATTATCTTAGCCGTTTTGAAAAGTTGCTTTCATAAAATTTTATTAAATTAAACTATGAAATTTATGTATCGAGAAGATATTCTCGAAAAAATAAGAATAGTTATGGCTCATCAGCACTCTCTATCCCTCAAGCAGCCATGACCGGTGAGCAACTGCGAGGTTAACAGCACGAACTACTAAGTCAATTGCTAGCATCCCTTTTCCAATATGTAATTAAACGGTCTGGGGTCCCTATAGTTTCAATCATAAATTGGAGAACCTTGTCTACTCTTCACTCTCAACTTCACAGGGTCATCGGCATACCAAGCAGTACCTAGCATTAACAGCAAAAAGACGCATGTTATTTTCCCCAACCCCAAGCCTATATCTGCTACAAGGACCTGGAGGCTTCTTATGTGCCCCTAATAGTGTCCGACAACATATACAACTCAAAATAAACTATGTAAGGGCAACCCGATGATAACAGGAAAGCGTGTCGTGTCTAAAACCGAAATCGTATTAATTATAGTTACACTACAGAGCAAGGAATCATTGTCAATGGCGCTCTACTACAGACGCCTTACACTTTGACTGATAAGATTTGTTCAGGTAATGTGTGTGCACACTTACTGAACAGTTGTTGAACTCCCAGAATTATTAGGTAAGTATTCCATTTTGATAACCTTAGTGGAATTGTTAATAATTTTGTATATAATGTCAAACGGGACTTGTTATATGTAAGTAATTTACCTTGCTGTGTCTTCATGCAGTGCACGCCGACTTTGCCAAGTTTTGCGCGTATGATGCGGTCTGTGCCACTGAGGTAGATGTACCGCGTACCCGCTATCGTCAGGCCGCCGCTCGTTAACAGTGATTCATCGTTAAAACCGGCCGCTATCTTCAAAACTTCATCTTTTGATATCTGTGGCCAAAATTAAGTATTTTTGTTAAACTATTCAGATGAAATTAGCAGAAGTTTCTGACAACCTCAACCCAATTTGTAACTAAGATTATGTATAGTGATAGGACCAACTGCCCTTGTATTCGATGGTGAACGAGAAGTCTCATACACCAGGTAGATAATAAATAAAGTTGGCTTTGAATATTAGAGATTTCGGTGAGGCGGTTAAAAGGTCGCTTTACGGCCTGTCTCACTCACCTCACTATGAATGTTAGAAATGACTGAATGTTAGAAACCAAAAATTAACGTAGAGAAATATATGAATGCCGTTTATTATATAAGAGGGCGTCGCAACGACTTCGCCTGAGTAAAATTTGGCTATTGCGCAAACGTGTTTTCTCGTTGCAATAAAATTATTTTCCGAAATAGTCAATGGTCTATAACACTCGCTGCTCTGTTTCGCTGACGGGGATATTTGCATCTATTTCCATTTTCGATTCAATCCAGAGACCAATCCAGGGACCAATTAAGCATATTAGTATGGATTTATAAATGTACCCGATTTAATGTGACAAAACTACACTTGGTCATTTGGATAGAAATCCGGTTACGAGGTTATCCGTCAAACTAATGAAGCGGATACTTCATTAGTTTGACGGATAACCTCGGCAAGGTTTATTTTTTCTGGTACGTGGATGGTAAAAAGCATTTGGGTACTTTACTACCCTGCTGTTGTGGCAAAAGGACGATTTTGTGTGGGCCTCCCCGACCTGGAGAGGACCAGACTACAGACTTAACCACCACGGTGTTTCGCTTGGCCTCTTCCGAGTCGCGGGATAAGTGAAATGGTAAATCACTGCGACTCAACAAAGGAACGCCTCGAGGGCTAGGTGGGCAATCCCAAGCCCTATAAGTCAGTAACTGAATCCCACGTCGCGTCGCTTCCGAGAACCCCTTGAAAGTATCTCTGGAACACTGTGCCAACCACTACCAGATCATTGGTTTTTCCCTGAGTACTAGTTTTACTCGTAAAAACTGGTCATCAAGTAAGGATTAACTCCAGCTGTCCTGTTTCCACTCACTCTGTGCATGTCAATGGGGGAAAGAAACCGGCCCACCTCATAAAAAGTGATCATCAAATATGGTTTCTTAACAGGTATAATAATTGCATTCTCGCGACTGCCATTATGTTCACCTATTGGTCGATTATCGTAGTTGCCTTTAATTAAGACAACGATATAGTTAAATAAAATTAAATACGTGCTTAAATTGAATTTCATAACCACACTGCGGGAACGAAATAGGAGAATGAGAAGTTTAGAAAAATTATACACAACGACGCTTCGAGATAGTGAGAAAAATTTCGTCGCAATCGTTCCCGCAGGTATTTAGAATGGGGAAGCTAGATTGTGCAGGATGTTAAATAAGCGCTCGTGACCCCGCTGACTCAGTGATCTGTAAACGATCACTGCGTTAAGAACTTTGGCTATGGCTGGTCCTTGGATGGGTGACCACTTTGTGGAATTTACATTTGCAAGCGTTTCCGTCCTTCGGAAGGCTCGTTAAGCTGTTAGTCCCGGTTGCCTAATGGGCGGTGTGAAATATTTCAACTACAGGTCACCACAGCCTACGCCTGTCCATTTTAACACGGCAATGGACTCACCAGCTGTTACGTGGGACAAAAATGCATACGATGAAATGTGGGCGTTAGTAGTGTCTAGTATAGTCTGTATTCTAAGTGAGAGAGAACTCTTTCACCCGAGTTCCGCAGTCAGCGGCGAGGGCGCCACAGACTTGTCTTCGCCCAAGACTACCGGCCTCCGTGACCGGGGGCCTGAGTACGGCGGGCTGACTCTTCGCCGTTCTTACAGAGGCAGGCCATGGAAAGTGGCGCAGCGTCAGGGTTACACGCACGGCCTTCACCCTCTCAAGGAAGTGGTATAACACCCTAACCTCCCAAAGAAGCGAAATAACATTTGAACCCCCCCAAAGAGGCAGGATAACACCCGAACCCTCACTGTACGAGCCTGCGGTAGCGGACAAAGCCTGTCAGGAGCTCTGGGGCTATCCTTCCGAGGGCTCACCCGGGACTCCTGGCTATAGACAGATGGAAGGGAAATGTGTGGTTTTAGTCGGTAGGAGTCCGGCATAGCATCCACGAGAATTTCCACACGAAAAATAAAAAAGGTCCCGAAATTTACACGTGAGTACAACCGTTTACTTAGTAATAAAAAAAGAACCTGAATAGGTACTGAATATTTTTAAATTCTCGAGTTCACGTCCCGAAATCACAGATATCACAGCACAGAGTAAACACGCAAACAAGGGCCTAGTGAATTCAATAAATTAAAATTATAACGTAACAATATTTTTACTTACATTATTCCTCCCCATTAAATTCATTATGTAGGTACCTAGCTGAGAATAAGATTAATTTAAACACAAACATTGAGATACAAGATACTGAAGCAGAGTTTTATCTACATACATAGAGTCACGCTTTAATACCGAAGGGGTAGTCAGAGGCATAGTATATGAGATAAATACGCTTCAGCATTTGCTGTTGTCTATGGAATGGATAGGCGCAGATTGTGGCTACCAGCTGTTAAAAATGTTCTAAACAACCATAAGGCTTCTATTTGGCTTAACAACTCACATTTTACTAGAAACCGGGATCAACGTCTGTGTACATACTCTCTGAAAAACAGAAGCGCACATACGAGAGGCGTACAATGTATTCTCGGTATCGAAGTAATATACTAATGATGAGGGTAATTAAATTATCTTATTAGTTTATGATAGTGATGGAAATTATTGCTATTTTTTGTTAATTTCATTAGCGTGCTAATTTTTATCTCTTAGCATGCGACGTACTATTGCTATGCTAATATGAACATCAATGAAGTAAACATCAACTTGCTAGGTCCTCCCGTTCCTGAGAAAATCGATGATGACACATGGATAGACAGACGAACTGACGTCCAGACGGACATTATGAAAAAAAATAAGGGTTGCACTCTGCAAATTTATTAATAATTACCAAAAAACGAAAAATTTACCGGGATCGACGTTAATGATGATGATGATGAAAAAAAAATCTACACCGAAAGAGTCTTAATTGATTACACAATATTTTTTAATAAGACCTGAAGATGACCGGGATTAACGTTAGATGATAATGATGATGATTCTATTATTTAGTAGCAAGATATTGAATCTACAAATTAACTATCAAGAATAAATATTTTTCTAGACGCATTCGCGGTCTGCTATATGTACATGCATATGCCTAACGGTGTCGTGGGTCCAGATATTTATCTCATCTAAAAATAAGCGTACCGCTCTAAAAGAAGTTTTCAATTCAATAAAAATAAAAAAACTTTAGTTCCGTTGTTTTCCTTTCGAGAGACGGAACCCAAAAAATACATTTTGTATTACATTATTTATTCCACAATAAAGTACAATCACACGATTTTAGGGTTTATATATTCAAAATAAAAGAATAATACATAAAAACCAAAGTATCTACAACTCGTAAAAAGTACGTACGAATTTCGACTTCTTACTCAACTCAATGGCATTCACAGAATGTCAAAAAAATTTATACTAAAATGGAATAAATAACCCCAAACACAAGCATTTAATAGTTAAAAATAATGGGCTAAATATCAACCATGCACTTTTTCATTCGCACACTCCGTATTTCGCAATAGCACAATGACACGATCCATTCATGAATTAGACGTGCAAATTCATTTTAGCAATCGCAGCGACGCATCATTCGCGGCTCGCCTGCCTCATGATTTAGTCGTCGCAGCGACGCAGCGTTCACAGCTTTTGCCTGCGATATGAATTTGTCGTGAATTATAATTATGAGTTTTGGCAATTTAATTTAGCATTCACAACTCGCCACTCAGTAGCGGCGCGAACGTCGATGCGCTTAGTCATGTATTGGAGGGAGATTGTGGGTTCGTGACAAATTGTCAATTATTGCGTAATCGATGTCCCTTAGCAATAATTAATTTTAACAAGTACTGTTCATTAAATTAATACGAATGGAGTCTTAGCAAAATATGATTGCTAACGCTAATATTTCCTACACTAGTTTATGACACTCATTGAGGGTATAATGCAAAATTTTATTTGATTGTCGCCATTAGTATTCAAAATATCATTTCGTAAAGGCAACTACGATGACTGATACGACAATGTTGAAAAAAATCGAGCATCGCGCTGTGATAAAATTCCTCACAAAACAAGGAAAGACTCAAAAAGTAATTCACGAAGAAATGATGGCTGTTTATCAAGATACTGCCCCTTCATTATCTACAATTCAGAAGTGGTCAAGTGAATTTAAACGGGATAGAGAGAGTATTGAAGACGATCCTCGTGCCGGTGGGCCGGTTAGTGCCGCTTCTGAAGAAAACGTAAAAATTGTTGAGAAACTTGTACTCAAAGATGCCCGTGTGAGAGTGAAAATATTAGCAGAAAGAACCAAGCTATCTGTGGGTACCATTCACACTATCCTTCATGACCATCTGAATTTGTCAAAGGTCAGTGCAAGATGGGTGCCGCGAATGCCCACAGCGCTTCAGAAACAAGTGCGAGTTGATTGTTGCAAGGTGTTTTTGGAGCTCTGTGGTGAAAATCCGCAAAGTATTTATGATCGGATTGTTACTGGTGATGAAACGTGTGTTCATCACTATGATCCTGAGAGCAAGCAGGAGTCTATGCAGTGGCATAAAAAAGGAACAGCCCCACCGAAGAAGTTCAAAGTCAGCCCATCCGCCGGAAAGCTCATGGCCACAGTGTTTTAGGATTCCAAGGGAATCTTATTAATTGAGTACACAAAAAAAGGTGAGAGTATTACTGGCGCAACTTACGCTAACACCCTGCTCAATTTAAAGGAGGCAATAAAAGAAAAAAGACGGGGAAAATTGACCGCAGGTGTATTGCTTCTGCACGACAACGCGCCTGTTTACAAGGCGCGCATTGGCAATGCTGCTGTGCGGGATTGCGGATTTGAAGAAATCAATCATCCACCCTACAGCCCGGACCTAGCCCCTAGTGATTACTTTCTGTTCCCAAATCTCAAAAAAGAACTTCGAGGCAAGCATTTTTCCGACGATGAAGAGTTAAAGGCAGCAATTAACGATCATTTTTCAGACCAGGCAGAAAAATATTTTTTGGAGGGAATTGAAAAGTTATTTTCCAGGACAAATAAGTGTGTTCAGATCCTAGGGGACTACATTGAAAAATAAATTTTATTCGGAATTTTCTGCTTATTCTTTCATGCCGATACCGAGAATACATTAAACTCCCCTCGTAGTTAAATGGAAATGGCACAAAGTGATAATATATTACTGCGGACCAGCCATAGCGAAAGATGCATAAAAGCAGTGATCCTTACAGAACACAGAATAAGGTTAGATTAGTAAGTAGCTCCACTTAAATGAGATTTTTTACTGGGGGTAAATGTTGCTGTATGAAGAAGTTTGATGTTGCCAACAAGATCGGAATGGATTCTAAACTGTTTGCATACATAGTGTATGTCTACAAATTGTTGCAAGTTGACCTAACACCTACCTAGAACAGACTGGCATCGTATTATTGAAGGGCTAAGTCATAGTACCAACCAGTAAGTGAATGTTATTTGTCTAGTCTAGTAGCAAGTTGAAAGACATCTCTGCCGACCCTTATGAAAAAGACGCGTGAATAGTGTGCGTATGAAAGTGCTGTGATTAAAAACATTACCACTAAGGATACAGGTTATTTCAAAATGACATTAAATTGATATCAAAAAAATAGAGCTAACAGATGGGAAATAGATGACAAGTGGGTCGAATTCACCTTTGAGGTCATTCCAAGCTTGTCATATAATGTGAATTTTATACAAACCCTCTAGAAACACTATTTAATGGATCAGCCCCTCAGCAAGCATAAAACTCCACCACTTGTATTAGGTATTGTTTAGTGACCTATTTTGTATTATATCTATAATAATATAAAGTTGAATAGTATTTTTTTACCCACTAATTTTATCATGACTATTGATTCGAGACTATTTATTGATAAAGTTAAAGCAATAGGCTGTAATATTATAACCAGGATAGCAAAGCATCCTACTAATATTATAAACGCGAAAGTTTGTAGGTATGTATGGATGGATGTTTGTTACTCTTTCACGTAGAATGGATTTTGATGAAACTACAATAATATAGCTTACACATAATACATAGGCTACTTTTTATCTCCGGAAAAGTTTCTGTGGGAAAGGGGAACGGGAAAACTTCACCACGCGTGTGTAGTCACGGGCGTCAACTAGTTTTTCATACATAATTGTATCATTAATAATAATCAGACATGGCGACGCTACACAACCCTGTCTCACACCTTTTTGAATGTGAAAAAAAGCCTGTGCAAATTTGCGATGTATGGATTTAATGGTTGCCATTTGGGTTCAAAGTATGTCATGGGCACAGCACAGGGCACCGCTAGTTATAGAATATAAACTAAACAAAACAACCCTGTCTCACACCCTTTTGGATGAAATTTATTTAAAAAAGCACTGAAAAGAATAATAACCGAATGTTATGACATAGAGGACTTGCTAAAAAATGCTATGACATAGAGGACTTTTTAGCTGATGGTAATCTAAATTAATATTTCATTGAATTATATTCTTATTGATAACATTCATATTGATTTTAACTAGGGTAATGTCGCCTGTTCGCGTCCACTGCCCAGTTCGCGTCCAAAATATGGGGCACTCCTCAAAAACAGTGGGAAATAAACGCATGTGAAGTTAGCCTCCCAAGGTTCAGATAAAAAAAAATGAGTTCTAGTCGCCCCCCACAGAGTGCCGAAGTTCTTTATACTTTTTGGAGATAGTTCTATTGTTTACACAGCTCAAAAACGGTTTCAAAAATGATGAGAGGCCACCTCCAAATTTTAATTTTTTGCAAAAATAAAATGAGTTCTAGTCGCTCCCCACAGAGTTCCGAAGTTCTTTATACTTTTTTTGGAGATAGTTCTATTGTTTACACAGCTCAAAAACGGTTTCAAAAATGATGAGGGGGCCAACTTTCAAATTTGAATTTTTTGCGGACTTGTGCACAGTAAAGTATTAATCGGATCGAAAAGTATTTTAGGATAATGTATAGAACTCTTTGGGGGGCGACTAGAACTCTTGGCAGAAATTGAAATTTTCAAAATTATTTATATTTCTCATTATTTATGTCATAAAATGTTTACGCATAATTTTAGTAAAGTCGTAAATAGGTACGACGGCTAGCGAAGCGAGGAGGAGTGTTAGGTCACTTGTGATCACAACGCGCGAGCCGAGCGAGCAAAGTGAGCGGGCCGCGGCAGCGGACGGCGTTGCGCCAGAATAAAATCGCTCGTTTTAGTAGGTAGACGACCGTTTTTATTCTGGCGCGTTGTGATTCCGGTTGCCCCCCAAAAAGTTCTATTAATTTTCCCCGTAACTTTTTTCATACGATTAAAAATGAAGACACCAGGCCCTGGCAAACATAAATAAATATATAAATAATAAAAGATATAAATAATTTAAAAAAAATCCAATCCAGGAGTTCTGATTGCCCCCCAAAGAGTTCTACAAATCTTCCCCGTAACTTTTTTGCATACGGTCAAAAATGAAGACACCAGGCCCGGGCGAACATAAATAAATAATGAGAAATATAAATCTTTTTGAAAATTTTAATTTCTGCCAAGAGTTCTAGTCGCCCCCCAAAGAGTTCTATACATTATCCTAATAACACTTTTCGATCCGATTAATACTTTACTGTGCACAAGTCCGCAAAAAATTCAAATTTGGAAGTCGGCCCCTCATCATTTTTGAAACCGTTTTTGAGCTGTGTAAACAATAGAACTATCTCCAAAAAGTATAAAGAACTTCGGAACTCTGTAAGTAGGCGACTAGAACTCATTTTTGGTTTCTAAACCTTAATTATAACCCGTATAATAAAGTAATGATGTTTGTGCTCAAATTTTATTTGATTAACAGTTAAAATAACGCTGGACGCGAACTGCACCACCAAATTTATACATTAGCCACATTGCGTCCGCAATGGACGCCATCTGGTCTATCTAATTCTAATTTAGATGTTTTTTATTATATGAGAAATCATGACAAACATTATGAGTTTTATATTGATTCCTTCATTATTAACATACACATTCTTTGCGTCCACTATAACTACTATAGAAATAGATACAGATGTCGAAAATCATACTTGGACGCAAACTGTACCTATAGGTGAGACCTAAGAAAAGATTGCGTCCACATTTCAGTCACACACAAAAAGTGCCTTCTCCAAATCCACAAGAGCACAGATTTATTGTACTCTTGGGGATCTGTTTTACTCCACCTAGGAGCTAGTGTATGAAATATTAGCGTTAGCAATCATATTTAATTGCTAAGACTCCATTCGCATTAATTAAATGAACAGTACTTGCTAAAATTAATTATTGCTGAGGCATCGATTATGTAACAATTGTCAATTCGTCACGAACCCACAATCTCCCTACAATACATGACTAAGCGCATCGACGTTCGCGCCGCTACTGAGTGGCGAGTTGCGAATGCTAAATTAAATTGCTAAATCTCATAATTATAATTCACGACAAATTCATATCGCAAGCGAGCTGTGAACGCTGCGTCGCTGCGACGACTAAATCATGAGGCAGGCGAGCTGCGAATGATGCGTCGCTGCGATTGCTAAAATTCATTTTCACGTCTAATTCATGAATGGATCGTGTCATTGTGCTATTGCGAAATACGGAGTGTTTGAATGAAAAAGTGCATGGTTGATATTCAGCCCATTATTTTTAACTATTAAATGCTTGTGTTTGGGGTTATTTATTCCATTTTAGTATACATTTTGACAATCTGTGAAAGCGATTGAGTTGAGTAAGAAGTCGAAATTCGTACGTACTTTTTACGAGTTGTAGATACTTTGTTTTTTTTTGTATTATTATTTTATTGTGAATATATAAACCCTAAAATCGTGTGATTGTACTTTATTGTGGAATAATTAATGTAATACAAAATGTATTTTTTGGGTTTCGTCTCTCGAAAGGAAAACGACGGAACTAGTTTCATTTTTTTATTAAATTGAAAACTTCTTTTAGAGCGGTACGCATATTTATAGATGAGATAAATCTCTGGACCCGCGACACCGTTATGCATATGCATGTACATATAGCAGACCGCGTCTAGATAAATATTTTGTCTTGATAGTTAATTGGTGCCTAGATTCAATATCTTGCTACTAAATAATAGAATCATCATCATTATCATCTAACGTTAATCCCGGTCAAAAGGTTTTATTAAATTATGTTGTGTAATCAATTAAGACACTTTCGGTGTAGAATTTTTTTTTCATCATCATCATTAACGTCGATCCCGGTCAATTTTTGAAGAGAAATCCGCGAACGAGGTTAGATAAATAAATTATTAATAAATTTGCAGAGTGCAACCCTTAATTTTTTTTATTATGTCCGTCTGGACGTCAGTCCGTCTGTCTATCCATGTGTCATCATCGATTTTCTCAAGAACGGGAGGATCTAGCATGTTGATGTTTACTTCATTGATGTTCATATTATCATTTAGCATAGCAATAGTAAGTCGCATGCTAAGAGATAAAAATTAGCACGCTATTGAAATTAATAAAAAATAGCATTAATTTCCATCACTACTAGGAGCTGTAAGACATCGCCGCTCTTGCGCTTAGTCTCTGTCAACATTACTACACCTAAAATCTCTCCTTTTTTTTAAGATTAATATAGTTTTTCGTATATTTATCTCTTCTAAGTTGGTGGACGCAAACTGGTCCACAGGTGGTCGCAATCTGGATTTTATGGACGGAAAATGGGAAAATCATATGTTTCGGCTATTAGTCAATTTTTTTTTTAATATGTGAAATCAGTTTTTTATTCGAAATTACTACTCTAACATTTTTATTTTCTTGCTCAAACCTACCAACTCCACTAAGTGGACGCGAACAGGCGAACTTACCCTATCTTTGACTTAAATTATATACTGACTTCATTTATTATAGTGTTAACATATTTTAATTTAGGGGATGAAGAGTAGAAGCGTGCACGTCGCCATCCCTGCCAGCTACGGCTGCAATTCTACTCCAACACGAGTGCCACCAGGGCGAATACTGCTAGGGCGTGCCCCCGAAGCGACGCGCACCAGTTCGTCCCCGCTGGTGCGAAAAGTGTGAGCCAGAGCAGCGTAGGGGACCGCCACCCTACACGCGCGGCTCGACACGGCGGGAAGTGGAGGATGGAGTGCGTGGAATGTTAGGGGAGGAATGACAGATAAGATGAATGAGTTGATGGATGTTATGAATGAGAGTAAGTTAGATGCAGTGTGCTTGACAGAGACCAAGCGCAAGGGCAGCGAAGTCTTGGAGCTCCCGGGTGGGATGCTCGCGCTTTGGTCTGGAGTACCAGAGAGCGAGAATGGCAGTGAGGGGTTGGAATTTTGCTGTCCTCGCGATTGGCCTCGGGTATGTATGAGTACAAACTGGTAGGTCCTAGAATCCTCTGGACCCGTGTAAAACTTGGTTTGACGAAGAGAAGCGCTCGTGGCCCCGCGGTCTCAGTGTTCTGTAAACGATCACTGAGTTACGCAACTTTCACTATGGCTGGTCCTCGGATGGGTGACCACTTTGTGGTATTTACATTTGCGAGCGTTTCCGTGCTTCGGAAGTCACGTTAAGCCGTTGGTCCCGGTTGCCAGTAAAATGGCAGTCGTTAAGCCTGGTTGAAGGCCTTATGGGCGGCTTGAAAATTTCAACAGCAGGTAGCCACAACCTGCGTCTGTCTATTTCAACACGGCAATGGGCTCACCACCTATTACGTGGGACAGGAATCCACACGGTGAAAAGTGGGCATATAATATGCCTCTGCCACCCCTTCGGGGATAAGGCGTGATGGATATTTATTTATTTTATTATATAGTATGTGGAGCCCTGAATGGATGGGTGGGTACCGCTCGCGATGGTTTTGAGTCGGTACTCGGGAAGTATGGGGATAAAAGGGCGAACGACGCTGGCAAGCTAATACTGGCATTTTGTAAGGAAAAGGATTTGTTTGTGGGGAACACAATGTTCAACCACAAACAAATTCATATGTATACGAGGAGATGTAAGTCAAAGAGAAGCATGATAGATCTATTCCTAATGGATAGTCGGCTCCGTAAACAGGTGATGGACACAAGGGTTTATCGAAGCGCTGAGCTGGGATCAGACCACTACCTAGTCATAACTAGGATTAGGGGTCTGTTCGCGGGTTGGCGTCATCGTACCGAGTGTCCTGAGCTTGAGCCGACTTATAGCATCAAAAGCTGGAAGCTGCAGGATGCATCCATTAGGGATAAATATAATAAAAGGGTAGCCGAAAAGCTTGGCGACGTCAATGTAAGCAGTGAGAATGTGGAAAGTGTATGGCAGAACCTTAGGGATAGTATGATAAATGCCGCTGTGGAAGTGTGTGGAGAAACGAAAAGAGGCAGTAGTAATAAGCGTGATGCATGGTGGAATGAGGAAGTGAAAGAAGCAGTTCGAATGAAGAAGGTGTATGCAAAGGTTATACCGGCACGAATACAAGAAAAGTCTGAAAGGTATTTATGGGAGGCTCAATGCGGATTCCGACGTGAAAGAGGTTGCATGGATCAAGTGTTTTCTCTCCGCATGATCGCGGAAAAGTTTCTGGCTGTTAGCCAGAAGGTTTTCTGCGCTCTTGTGGATCTAGAGAAAGCATTTGATAACGTGGTGAGAGAAACGCTGTGGGACTTGCTGCCCGGATATGGTGTGGACGGCTCGCTACTGCGGGCAATACAGTCGCTTTATAGGGACTGTAAGGCTTGCGTGCGAGTAGGGGGGGGATGTGTCACCTCTTTTCGATGTCATGTCCGCCTGGCTGTTCAGTGTATCTGGACAGTTGCCTGCAGAAGTTGAAAGATTTTAATATGGATGTGAATTTGGGTGACTTTACAGTAAACTGTCTGCTATACGCTGATGATGCGGTGCTCATGGCCTCATCAGAAGCCGACCTTCTGGCATTAGTCACTAATATGAAAGAGGAGTGTGAAAGTAAGGGTCTTCGCTTGAATGCAAGTAAAACTAAGGTTCTAGTATTTGAAAGAGGTGACGTAAGAACTAAATGCGAGATTAGGGTAAACCAGGAACGTCTAGAGCAAGTGAATGAAATTGTGTATTTAGGAAGTATGTTTAGGGCGGATGGAAGATGTGATTCGGATGTAGAACGGCGAGTAGCTGCCGGAAACAAAGTTAACGGTGCTTTGTCCCAGTTAGTAAAGCGACAAAGCATCGTAAAAGAAGCACGCATGGCGATTCATAACACAGTGCTAGTGCCAACTTTGCTTTACGGTAGCGAAACCTGAGTATGTCAGCAGATGCATGAAAGTAAATTGAATGCTGTGGAGATGCGATCACTTCGAAAATTGTGCGGCGTTACCTTGGCCGACCGAATACGTAACGAAGTGATACGCAATATGACAGGTTTGAATGAAAGTGTCAGCGTTAAGCTGGAAAAGGGCGTGCTCCGTTGGTTTGGACACGTCCAACGAATGAGTGAGGAAAGATTGACGAAGAATATATTTTGTTCAAAAGTAGAGGGCAGAAGGAGTAAGGGTAGGGCGAGACTTACATATGAAGACCACGTGAGCAGATTGCTCAAAAACGAAAAGGTTAAAAGTACTCGGATACCCAGACGTGCGTGTATGAAGCGATTGATCAATCTCGAAGAAGCGAAAGAAGTATGTATGGATCGCGAAGCCTGGCGATCTGTCCTCTCTGACTACCCCGTCAGGGATACAGCGTGAAGATAGTTAGTTAGTTAACAAATTTTAAATTTTAGATCATTTTTTGTATTATATAATAGACCATTTTTCCTTTTATATTTGATTGATTGCATTAAGTTGATTTTAATTATTTTTGACTTTAATTAACTTCATTTATCATAGTGCTGACATACCTTAAATTGAAAAATTTAGATCATAAATATAATGAAAATAATTTTTGTATTATATTATGAACCATTGTACCTTTTAAATTTTGATAATGAATGTGTTGCATGCCTGAATAAGGCAGAACATAGAATGTACGTAATATCGTGTGAGACCTTAGATATAGTTTTTTTTATCATGTACCTATATTCAACAACAAATGAATGAATAAAGTAAAGCCTGTGCAAATTTGTGATGTATGGATTTAATGGTTGCCATTGGGGTTCTAAGTATGTCATGGGCACAGTGGTAAGGCACAGCTAGTAATCCCTACTAATATTATAAATGCGAAAGTAACTCTGTCTGTCTGTCTGTTACGCTTTCATGCCTAAACCACGGAACCAATTTGGCTGAAAATTGGTGGAGAGGTAGCTTAGAGCCAGGAGACGGACATGGGCTACTTTTTATCCCGGGAACAAGTTCCTGTGGAAAACGGGAACGGGAAAACGTCTCTACGCGGGCGAAGCCGCGGATGTTAACTAGTAGAATATAAACTCAACACTTTAAAAAAGATCCAACAATCATTTAAAATTAAAAAGATCCAACAATCATTTAAAATTAGGTGCACTGTGATGCCAATTCATCTGCATGCAGTATGCTCTAACCAGCTGAGATTTGGCTTTCCACATTATTATTACATACAGTCATTAAGCAGTTTGTTCAAAAATGGAGAGGCCAAAGTACTTGGATATGCATATCTGCATGTACAAAACCATTTATCTGCAAGAAATCATCTTCAACTAAAATGAAAGAAGTATGCATGGATCACGAAAAAGAAAAGAAGTGTGCTAGGCTTCTCCAGTAGTTGAAACCTGCGACTGTCCATTTTGACAGTTAAAATGAAAAGGCACAGGTAGCAACTACATTCTATTATATTTATATATTTCAAGCTGCCCAGAGGGCTTTCAACTTTGTTTAAAGACTGCTATGATACACATACACACCAAAAGGGTGAGTCTGCTATTTTAATAGTGTCAAAATAGAATCGAAATTTGACAGTTTTAGTAGTCTACTATTACAATATACTCCAATAAACTTGCTGATAGAATTCTACTACATACAACACATACCGCACCAGTGGCCGCTAGTCAGTTGCATTTTCAGTATTCGACATTTTGACAGCTAAAAATAGCATTGCTGGTTCTATTCTACGACTTTCAATAGTAGACTCAGCTCCTCGGTCAATGACTTAGCATGCCTTATGATACTTGTAAATATAATAAATGCAAAAAATAGACACCCATCTCACAACTGACTGCAGTGTCAGACATTTAATGTAGAGATGGTTTATAGAACACTAGCAGCAAGCTAAGCTAGCAGGATTATGAGCATGATATTAATATTTCTAGACATGTTTGTAATGTCACTATTATTAATACTATCTGGTTCACTATAAAATATATCAACATGCTACATGGAATAATAATCATAATACCAGCAAGTCAAGTTCCATAGATTATTGTAAAACTAATGTTTATGAGTAATATCAGAGTAATTTTTTACTGTACTATGTAATATTTATGTAAAATTAATTATATTATTGGTCACCAATTGGTCAAAATAAGGGCCAACAATCATTTTATATGAAATAATATTCATTCAACCTTTAAACTGTGTAAATTTCACATTCAGTCATTTGTGCAATGTTATTATGAAGGGTTTTTGTTTCACATATTTATATAAAGAATTATTAACTTATTATAATTTCTTATAAATTTTTATGTATACCTAAATAAAAAAATTTTTCATTCAGGATTTTTCTATGTAGGTGAAACCGCTAGTACAATATCCATCTTCATACTTTACCCCTGATGGTATAATATAATTTCAAATATGCACATATTGGCAGTCAAAAATGGCTGTGGGGTGGGGATGGGGCCATGTGTTAGGTAGTCTGTCTCTGGTGATGTGTTTTTGCCCAGCCCTGCACTAATAGTGTAATTGTGCATTTGATTTGGGTTTGGTAGTTTTAATAAAAACCCTATTTTTACCAATTACAGGAGTTGCTGCAGATAAAATTTGCATAAGTTTCTACTGGTAATTTAAACTCTTTATTTCTATTTTTTTTTCATTCCATTATTATTTATATTTATTGTCTTGAAAGGAAGTTGAAAATTTAGAGAAAAGAAAATCAGAATGTAGTGTGTAGCCGCATGCTACTTTCTGAGGTGATATGACACATAGTTACACTAATAGTGTTTGAGACATGTAATTAAAAGTTTATCTGTATGTATTATTTTTCTATATGGTGAAGTTGATGGTGCTGTAACTTTTATACCATTTTGCAGTAGATACTGAGAAGGGGATATAGTGAAGAAGATATCCTATGCAAGTCCCATTACTACCATCAATGCTGTAAAACAAAGAAATTTAACATAAACTGAAAAGATAAAATGGGCTCACTACCAATAAGTGGGACAGGAATACACATGTTGAAAAGTGGGCATATAATATGACTATTTGATGAAACTTGCTATCACTCTGAGAGCATTCAACTTAAATCTTATTACATCCATGAATAGTTAAAATAAATAGTCATCATTTAAAGTTTTGGCTAACCTATTCCCTCCTTAAATATTACACCTATTCGAAAATTGCTCATTTACTGAATAAATAGATTATACCTATTTGGTGATGATCGGACAATAGACTTCTTATGTTTTAACATGCCATTTACAGTATTTTTAAAGGTATTAGCGGCTCATCAAGATAATGTATAATCTAACAAGAGGCAAAAATACTAGAAGTTGGTTAACCTCTGTATGTATGTAGCTTTCGCTTACTGCAGATTTCATACAGGGATGTCTGGGTGTTCTGTGGCATAATGGCCTTTTATTAGACTTTTGGATAATGGGCAATGGACCTTGGTGTGTCTAATTTTTAACAGTACCTTAATAAATACGTGTCGAAAAATCAAGATTTTAATAAAAAATATTACTGTGCTGCGAGTTTCTTTTTATTTAATACGTTGTGCTCAATTAGTCAGTAACTTATGACACTAATATAGATTTAGGCGTCATACTTTTACTGCAGCTTCCATAATTTATTAGTGAACTCTCCATCCATACAGAACCATCCTACATAATGAGCAATGAAAGCAATACATAGAAATTTTTTCTTAATGTGAAGATATGAAACTATAACTAATAAGAATTTCAGTAACATGTACTAGAGTTAACGCCCCAGCTACTCGAGACAGCCTCGACCGGTACTTATTGAGAATTTGGCTAGTTCTCCAAAAAATACCGGCCGGCAAACGAGGGCTAACTAATATGTAATTGTGAAACAGCTATATAAGAAATATAACAGTTTCACAATTACAGTTACACAGAGGTAATTAAATTCAAATCCACATTATTCAATATTAAGAGATATTTGGAACCAGAAGAAATTTACTACTAATTTGGAATCGCTGGCTTCCACATGTCGCCATCTTGTCAAACTGGCCGAATAATGAATTCGTCATCCATTAGACCTGCTGGATATTGCACTGTTCATCACCATGGTTTAGCACTATTTGTTCACATCAAAGGCAAATCTGCCTAACACTGGCCGCCTAAAGCTTGACTGAGTTAAAACTTACTTCGAAGGCTTCTGACTTGGCCCAGACATTCCCATCGTGACCGGCAATCGCAGCTTTTGTAACACATCTGGATGCCATTAACTGTTTATCGACATAATCTTGCCAGCTCATTTTGATTAAGTTCGACTAAAAATAAAACTACACTTGACTAAAACACAATCTACTCGTCACAACGAGCAGGCGCTTCACACGAACAAAAAGCACTGCGGTTTCAAAATCATCAAAATGGCAGCGTAGTCATAGATACGGCCGGAAAAACTTTGGCCAACATGACAAATTCGAATATTGGTTATGGTATAGTCATAGATTAAAAAGAGACTCCATGGAATCCAAATACGTTATTTTGACACACTTCCTGTGCTCATCAGTAAAGGGGCCCATTTACGGTAAGACGCCTAGGAATTTCCATTATAAACCCTTACAAAGGTTTAGATACACTTTGTTTTGTAATGTCATTTCATGTACTCAGAGACGAAATCAGTTCAGAGGCCACAAATTGTTAGAGATTTCAATACTCAGTGAGGCTAAATGTTATATTGGTATACATAATTAATATCTGTAAATAGTTGTAAAATAATAACTGTATTGAATTAAAATTTATAACTTTTTACTTTAGGTACTGTTTTTATTTTACCTTATCTTTAGACCCTTTATGACAGTATTTCTCCTTGGCCAAGGTTGGTACTTTGGGTGTAGTTCAAAACATGATGTCCTTTGATAAGAAATATGGGCATGCAGGTACATGCTTACTAATATTATAAATGTGAATGTAAGTTTGTTTGTTACGCTTTCACATGATAATAACCGATCATCATGAAACTAATTTCACATATTCTTGGAGGTTTTAGTAGTAACATAGGATACTTTTGTTTAAATTATTTTTAAAATAAGTTATTTGTCTGTTTCTCTTATGTGGCACTAACAAAGATGCACGGGTCAGCTAGTACTCTTATATTTTCGCATTCACAAATAAAAATAAAAATGTGAAAAGGGGTATTACCAATAAAATGGAATAGCATTTGATTTAAGATATTTCTTATTTAAATACTTTGCTCATAGTTGGCAGCACCGACACTGCTCGGAAATTTAACGGGTCTGGTAGCGCTGCCAGCCTTGAACAAGAGTATGCCTGTGTCGTATTTCATTAAATCAAACACTAAAAACACAGTAATTTAACACAGTTGCTAGATGGGGCGCAATGACCTTAATTACACATGATGCAGTTTTGACTGATAATCCCGGATTTCTTAATTTCAATACATTTAAATGCCTTAATAATGTCCTGGGCGCAAATATCTATGAATACAAATGAAAAAAAATCTTCTATTAAATGTTTAGCGGAACTGGAAAACACAACTGCAGGAGGATTATTGGGCGTCCTTTCACTCACGAATACGGCGTGTATCTTAATAGGAAGGATGTTGAAGATCACTATGACATATTATAACTACTGTTACTAAACCACCGCTTGGTTACTGATCTATACTGACTAACTTTGATGGGACAACTTAGATATGGCTGCCCAAAATCGGGTTCCGAAATCTATGACCGATGAGATGATGAGTTCAATTTAACAATCTGTCAAAAAGCTTCGACATTATTTTATCAACATGGTTATTTTTTATATGATAGCTCACCGACCCTGGATAATGCTATGTGTGCGTAATAGCTACGATATTTTTCACAAACATTGGGTCTGTCTTATATGTCTGTGCATTTATACTATGTATAATTATAAGGAAGGATCTGATTTTCAACATACAGCTCACGCTAGTTCGGAAATCAGGGCATACACAAATATTGGAAATAACCTATTGTTAGAGCATGCGCAATGAGCAACTTTTGTCTCCGCAACTATTTTGTCTCTTACATCAAGTGTACGAGTTAGTATGAAAGTGCGCGCATGTAATGACACGACTCCCGTGAGACTTTTTGTCTGCGGGTTTGGAAAAGTAACTGTCGCCCTTTCTATTGGATTCTATGCAATGTAAACCTTTAGGTTCTACAGGACCCTACGGGAGATAAATGAAAGTAGTAGTTAGAATTAATAAAGTATATTTCCCGATAGGGCCAAAAGTAGTCTAGTCAGGGTCGCGGGTGTCGAATATAGATAGGCAACCGTGAGAGGCCGCGGAATCTGGACTTATCTGAGGGAGGGCCAGGTGATCTTCCACGGGTTGGAGGTTGTTCCTCTTGCTGTCGTAGGGTTCTCTGGCTTGGCGACGGCTTCCACACCTGGTCTAGGAGCAACCAGGAGGAGCTTCGGAGCAGCTCTCAACCAACAGGTAGTAGGTATAGTAGGGGTAAACCGTAAAGGTTCAACCGTAACAAAGGACCCTGGAAGCCTGGGGTAAGCACCTCAGCCGGAAACCTAAAAGGCTTCCAGCCTCTCCTCAGGCCCGGGTTGGCTGGAGAGGCGGGAAGTCTTACATATAGGTTGTAGGTGGTAGGTACACTTGTTGAATGCACACTTTTAATTTTTTTTTTATATTAAATCTTTATACATATTCCAACCCACTTATATACGCTATAGCTGACAATTTGCAATTGTAATAATTTTACCAATGATAAAATTAGCTATTAATTGCGGTTATACATAAGCTGAAATGGAAATAGGTATGAACACTATAGATAGAAATAGATTTACACACTCCTTCCTGTAGGAAACAAAGAATTATTGAATTTAATCAGAAAACTTACCGAGAAATTCCGGGTCCAATATTTTTACAATGGTTTATTTTATATTAAGACTTTTAGGTAGTTATAGTAGTTGAACGGAATTTCAACTATTTAGAATGATGCTCAGACTGACATTGCTCTGAGGTCTGTAGTACACAGTAGCGCAATTGACAAATCTAGGTTGTTCCCGAAACTTCCTGTCAACTGCATTTATATCGCCCAGGGGTGGATCGAGGCGCGAGAGACGAAACGGTCCTCGAAACTCCCACTCTATGCTAATACGGGCGTAATTTTAATGCCGCATCAGTTCGATAGATAGCGTTAGTCGTATGATGGCGCGGCTTGACCAAGTGGGCTAGGGCTGCCGTGTGTAGGGCCAGCACGGCTAAAGAAGTTAGCCTCGCTACGTGGAACATTGGTACGCTGACTGAGTTGACTGAGGTACTCTCCAGGCGTAGGGTGAATATGGAGTTCCTGCACGAGACTCGATTTAAAGGCAACAAAGCCTGGCTTTTGCAGAAATGCTACAAGCTGTACCACACGGGTGCACTTGGTGGGGAGAACTGAATGGCCGTGGTGCTCTCCGAAGGGGTGCAGAGCGGCATCTTGAAAGTAAAACGCTGTAGCAACCGGCTTATGATCTTGAGGGTGACTGTCAGTGCGATTATTACCTACCTGATAAGTGCCTACGCATCACAGGTCGGTTGTAGCGATGTCGATAAGGTTATGTTTTGGGGTCAACTCGAGGGAGTGCTTCGGAACATTCCGATGTCACATGGAATCGTTTTGGGTGGCGATCTGAACAGTCATGTAGGTGAGAGGTGTGAGAAGTTTGACCGTGTTCATGGTTGCTTTGCATACGGCACCCGCAACACTGAAGGGGAAACTATCCTCAAAACGTGTGCGGCTGCCGATCTTGCCATCGTGAACACGTTTTTCGAAAAGAAATCCAAACATCTCGTCACCTACCGGAATTGGAAGCGCGCAACTCAAATCGATTTCCTTCTCACTAGGAAACAGTATCGGCAAGGTGTCCAACTGAAAGGTTAATATATTGTAGGACACTTTTCATACAGCGCCATCTAGCCCAAAGTAAGCTAATAGTAGCTTGTGTTATGGGATATCTTATAAACATACTTATATATTTCTAAATACATACATATTATACATAGAAAACACCCAAACTCCGAAACACACATTTGTGGATCACACAAATATTTGTTCCGACCTGGGAATCGAACCCGGGACCTCTTGCGTAGCAGTCGGATGCACTCCCACCGCGCCACAGAGGCAGTCGGTTATACCCGGAGAGAGTCTCACTACTCAACCTCTGCGTGAAGCCCAAAGCCAGATGTGTCGAGCGGTGACAGCGCAGTATCAGATGGTGGCTGCTCAATGAAATCAGATCCCAGAAGTTTGCCTCAGCTGTCGGTGATAAGTGCACTGATACTGAAGGTGAACCACTTCAAAAGTACTAGGATAGGATTCAGGCAGTTATCCTTGTAGCGGCGAAAGCAGTGCTCGGCGTGTCTAAGGGTGGTCGGAAATGTGACAAGGAATCTTGGTGGTAGAACGACACGAGAAGAAAGCCCTAAGTGGCAAGCGACCGGATCTCCCGAAGACCGCGCACTCTGCTACAATCTCTGTATGATGGAAACATCTGAGGGGCTCTAAGGCTATAATTCTGCGCGCTCTAGGGTCAAAGCGGCACAGGATATTTCCAGATGTCGCTGTGTAAAAGACCCTAAGGGCAACCTGAGGCTTATATTGACATTATCCGGGACATTTCCCCCATTCTGATTCCGTGGTTCGGAACGCTGTTGGCAACACGAAACCCTACCCCATCACCTTTTGGGTACACCAGTGTTCTGTCTTTAGTCCGTTCTTGCTTAGCGTGATATTAGACGTAACGTCAGACAGAATCAGGGACTTACATGAGCAGCCTTCTTGATTGATCATGTATACTGATGATATCGCGCTGAGAGACGCGGACAGGTGCAGATTGGTACGACGTGTAAAGGCGTGAATGGAGACGCTTGAGAACGGCGGTCTGAAACTTAATTTGGCGAAGACCGAGGACCTGACATTAAACTCTACAGATCCCACAGCCATCCGCATAGGCAATGATTAAGTCAAGCGCATGGACCAGGTTAAAAACTGTAGTTCAAGCGTCCAGTGACGTCGATTGCGATCTCAAGACACGCATTGCTGCCGCGTTGTCCAAGTGGCGGGAGATGACTGGTGTCATTTAAGACCCAAAAATGCTGGTCAGGTTGAAGGGACTTGACACTGAGGCGTGGCCACTACTGGAGCGACAAAAGCAGGAGCTGCGTATTACGAAAATTAAGATCTTTTTCATGTGTAGAGTTACGCGGAGGGACCGCATAAGGAATTCTCGCATACGCGTCAGCCTTCACGTCCGTGACATTCCACATAAGCTGCAAGAGTGTCGCCTTCGCTGGTATGGTCACATCTTGTGGCAACCGCAGGGCTACGTGAGAAACAAATGTCTGGCTATGTCAGCCCCGCCGGGTCCCGGGAAGACCCAAGGAGTGCTGGCTTGACGTCGTAAGGGATGACATGCGTGCCAATGGTCTTACTACAGAGGATACTGACGACCGTGCGAAGTGGAGGTGAAAATGTAGGAAAGCGGACCCCGGGCGACACAGGACGCAACAGGGACAGACGCTTGGATCGGATCGGTGATCATTGCACGAAAAAGAGCTGATGATAAAGTAGCTTAGCATTTTAAAAGTAAATATTAAATATTTTTACTTGATAAAATCTAACCAGTTCAGATAGCATTGGGGTCCCATTTTTTAATTTGCCCCAGGGCCCTTGGTTACCTAGCTACTCCACTGACTGATATGCTTGTAAATTAAAAAAGCACTAAGCGGTCTCCCATCCGTAATCAGTCATAATGAAAGTTGCTTAACGCAGTGATCGTTTACAGAATACTAAGTCAGCAGCGCTACGAGCGCTTTAAGTGCCATCTATTAAAATAGGTACCTAATTATATATTTTTTAAATAAACTATAAATCTACCTACCTCCTTCAAAACATATTATTCCTTATTATGAAGACTACTTCAAAACTATGAATATTAAGTTTTAAACGATAAAACTGTTTAATTAGGTTTTATTTTAAATAAATAAATATAAATATTGTGGGACATGTTTTTTTACACAGCCCATAGCAAGCTAATATAAGCTTGTGGTATGTGGATAAACTTTCTTGTATATTTCTATTTACAAAAATATTATGCATAGGAAACACCCAAACTCCGAAACAAATATTACACCCAATATTGCTTTTTTTTTCGCTGTCGTCTTGGATTTATAGAAACAAGTGCACAGACCACAACCGTCGAATTTGAATTCCATGCGTAAAATTTTAAAGAAAAAGTTGTGTTGCTGTCGCTCTCGTGTGCGCACGGCGAGAGAGAGAGAAATAAATCGCAGTATAACTTAGTTGCTCGGGCGCGCGGGCTCTTAGATAATAAGAAAGAAGATTGAAGAAATATAAATAGTTAAAGATATGGCTAAAAGGTCTTAGTAACCAGGTCATTAAATAATTACAAAAAACATGCATACGACTAATTTAAGAAAAGCTGCTTTAGGGCCTGCACCCGCGAGCAACTAAGTTGTAAGGCAATTTTTTTGTCTCTGTCGCGTCTCGTCGCAGTGATTTGTTACTGTGCACGCACGAGTGCGACAGCAACGCAACATTGTACTTGAAAATTTTACGCAGTTATCAAAATGGATTCAACAACAAAAAAAAATATATATTTATATTGTGTGAAATTTCAATATTTTTGAGCAGTTCGAAATTCTTAACTAAAATATGTTACTTGTCTGAATTAAGAGGCTATTTTATTCTAATATTCGAAATTAAAATTTTCAAAAACTCTTATGGTTCAATCCGACCCGATGGAATAAACCGTAGAGTTTGAAAGTTGGGGGATATGCGACAATTTTATTTAATTCGGATAAATTAAAAAGATCGTGTATTCTCTTAATATACGATATTTTTAATTTTCTCGTCTAGGTTTTTTTTATTTGGGTCGACACAATGAATTTAATATATGAATTCATTAATTAAATATATTATATAAAATATAAAGGAGAATGCCCACTTATGAGCCCACACGGTACAGAGATAACAAATACTGGATTTTTTTTTTATTTTTTGTCAATTCAATAACACAAAAAAATCATTCTTATTTACAATGGCAAAATAGAAATATTTATAAATAATTTATTGTTGAATATTAACTTTGTAAGATATGTATGTATTTAGAATGTATGAGGTACAGTGCGACATAATAGAGTTGACAATAAATGAGGGCGTCACTATCGCTTTTGTATATTGCATGTAGCAACACAGTTAGTAAGAAACAAACGTTTTTGATACTTGTATTATTTTTGCAAGTATAATATTTGCAAGACACGAATTCTCATTTAAACAGAATGAAATAAGTATCTATAAATGATATAAATATAGTATGTAAAGGGCAATTCAGAAAGGGCATGGAAATCCGAAAAGAGGTCAGTGTACTCATCAATGCGACTACTTTGCTAATTAAACATTATGCTAACCTTTCTGCTCTTTAGACGTTTTCCTAAGTCGACGTTTGATCGTGAGCGCAACTTTTACAATAGCATCAACCAAAACAATGAGAACATTGATATAAAATATTAAAATATAAATCAGCGTCGTACATACACTCACACAAACTTTCGCAATTCAAAATATTGTTCGTTTACTCATTATTTTACCTACTATATTTCATTTCTAAAATATGCAATTTGTATGCATATATTACTTCTATACAAATTCTTCTTTATTTATTTATATGCTTATTTCTTACTTGCATTATTCATTGAGTGAAAACAAGTATCAAATGCAGTAGTCGCGCTATAAATACTTTTTTTTGGTGTTGCCTGTAAGAGTGACTAGTTAGTTCTTAAATAATTAATTTCTACTCTTTTATGTCGCACTGTACTTAACTGCTTAGTTACTTTATAGGTAACTGTTAGTTCATATTTTATAAGTGATAAACCCTTGCATTGTATAAGCTTATTTGCCTCTGTGTAGTGTGTTTACACTATTTAATGCTAATAATATAAGTGAGAGTTTATACAAAGTGCTGTTATTCGTCATCCCATGAAATCTGGATTAAAAGGTGAATAAAAATATATCACGAACAATATAACCTAAAAATATTGGAGGTCATATATCTTAATATTGCAATTGTCAATAAAACTGAAACTTTAGCAATTAGAATTTTAAATTTTTCCCTAACTATTGACACTAGTTTGGATCCTGTACTGGTCGTCATTTTTTTGGGCCCAACGATGTACGGGAGATGGGCATTCTCCTTTATGTAATGTTATCGAGATAATAAAGCATTGAAATGATCATTTTAGACAATTAAAGATCCTAGTTTTTGCGTACAATTTCGAAAACATGATCGTACGTCATAGCAGGATCAAAAAGGTCTTAAATATATACGATTTTAATCGTATGGTTGGCAACACTGCAGCCGGCCGACTGGCAACGGCGCGAGAACTAGGTCACGCCATTGATATTGCCTTGTCATATATTATTGTCCAAAACTTGGCATTGACCTTGTTTTAATTGCAAAAATGGTAGTTTCTTAGACATAACAGTTGTGTAAACGTGCTATAGTGAAATACAGTAATATATTGCAGTGAAATGCTATTTTAAATTTTGCCACGTAAATTCCACTGAAAGCCCAATAACGCTTCAACCACGTTAATGGGGCAGAGACACAGGTCATAGGACTGCAATGATATAGAACAAGGACTGGACAGGAATAAATTAAAACAAAAGATTTAAGAAATATGATATAAATAAGATTTGGGCTGGAAGGTCTTAGTAACCAGGCCATAAAATAATTCCCGACTTGCAACTTTTTTGTCGCCGTTAATAGAGAAGGCGACAGTTGCGTCCTTAGACTAATAATAACCTAGACGGCGCTGACGTTAATTTGCGCTGTTGCGGTTGTAATATGCGTGTGACAGCTCTATCTTTGTCTATCTCTATGAACCATCGTAGGAGTACAAGTGACAGCTGATGTAAATTTGACAACGTCGCACCGTACATGTGAATCGTGCCGGCAGTGGTCTAACAACTTACACCAAAACATTGCGCTTTGGTATTGTTATCACCTAATTAAAGTGGTAAATGTGATATTAATTAGTCTTTTTGTTTTGTTCTTCAAGATCAACTAAAAAATGCTTAGAAATCCCACAATTGTCATTTTATAGGTAAGTTTTCATCGACCAATATATCGCTAATAAACTTGAGTTTTGATTCCAAAATACATAAAACGCAAAGTGCAATATATTCTCAGCATGGTTATCTAATATTTCATTGGTTGAATATCAAGTTTTATATCAATAATTTAACATCGAATTAAGCCTTACTTTAGACGTGATTAGAAGAGATGGGGGTGTATCAAAATGTCATTTAACATCGATATCTATACCTAACGTTTTTATTTCCTAAATTTCTAGTTTCCCTAAATGGCCTGTAATAAGGAACGCCTGAATCAAGGCTATAAGGCGAGAAAATTGGGAGTCTTCTAATTATTCCAAGTTATGTTCAAAACATTTTGAACCTTCAAGGTACATTCCTGGTTTAAAATTAAAAAAAACTTAAGTCGGATGCAGTACCTACTATATTTGAGGGATGCCCTGAACGCTATGAACCAGTAAGTACTTATAAACAATTTATTAATAAGCAAGAATAATACTTTGTTATATTGTAGTACTCGGAGAGAAACAAAAGTTCTATTTGTGGAAAGCCCATGGTAAGAATAAGAAAATAATTCATTTACTTGTCCAATTAATTGTACATGTACAAACCAATTACTCAAGCTGCAGAAAGCAAAAGAAGTATGTATGGATAATGAAGCCTGGCGATCTAACCTCTCTCACTACTCTGTCTGGGATACAGCATGAAGATAGAACTACTTTGAAATTGTATTGGTATACAATAGGTCTGCTTGAAGGGCAAGTATGGTGATCATTACACATATTACTATATAAAAACAATGTGTAAACAGTTGTGTGTTGTAAAACTGCTATCGCCACTATTCAATGAATGTATTTTTGATGACTAGTATAATTATTTTTATAAAATACATTATATCTTGATTTAGTTATTTAGAACTTCTTGCACAACTTTGTACATAGGCGAATGTAATGCGATAGGCATTCTTCTCTTTTCAACCATTGGTGATGCAGAGATAAAGTTGGTGCAGTATTGTGTAGGAGAGAAATTAAACAAATTAATACTGATTTAAATAAAAGTAATGAAATATATATTAACATTATTTATACATAAATAAATAATATACATACATTCATAAATAGCAAATATTATATTTTATTTTTGAATGTATACAGGGTCATTTGTAAAGCACCAGCAACTTGCTAGGACTAGGTAGCTAACATCATAAAAAAGTTCAATGATTTTTTTATATTTTTTTTTCATCTTCACTTTCATTTCATGTACTGATTGACTTACACTACTACGCTACTCGTGAAAATCACAGGGAATGAGGGTGGGCCTACTACCCGTTTTGTAACGAATTGCCAAAAGTAAAAGTAAAAGTACCTTGGCTATCCACTCCTAGCATGTTGCTGGTGTTTTACAAATGACCCTGTATATATTATTTATGTTTCAGTTAAAATAAATGTACGTTTAGACATCCCAAACACTCATTCATATATTTCTATTTTGTTACAATAGGAACTACTACTTATGATGCATTCTACATAAAGAATATATTAGTAGATCATAACCATGTGTAGTTTGTAACTCAATCTTTATGTGTATCATCGTTAGTATGTCTTACCAGCTTTTCTATATTCTTTACAAAATACAAGTCACACAGACACAAAAAGTGGGCGAATATATTTGGTATATTCTTTTATAATATTAGTTATAAAACCAAGGAATTTCATTTCCTACAATGATTACAATTGCCTTCCCGTTGTTCTTTGTGCTGTGGTTTATATCAGTCGGAGTGCTTGGCGATGTAAGTACAATACAACAGAGTTTATAATACCAATCAATAATTTAATAAATAAAAATTTATTTGAATTTCTTGAAAGTGTTTTATTTTACTGAGTTTACTAAATGCTGGAGCTGTGAAAAGGGCAGGCACTGGGTCACACGGCCACGGCCGACGAGTCCCGTATAAGGCGAATAAGGGTAGACATTATAAGGGAGGCTTTCATTTCAGGGCTGTGCCGCTGACGGTGAATACATATAAGTATATGTGGCATAAACGCATTCAGAATTATGAATATTAAGGTCAAGCTTAAGACGAAAACGGGACTTACGATATGATTATATTGATATTGCAGTACAATCTTTGAAAAATTCCAACTGTAATTTACTAAAAATAGTGTTTGTAGCACCTAATTAAGGTTTTCTTAAAAATATAATCTCATCCATATGCGAGATTTCTCTTTCAGATGCAAGAAGAATTAGTAATTTTATTGCTTTTGTAAGCATTTTTCCGATCTTAAACAGCTTATAACCATGTAGATATAACTTGTTCTAGTACCGGATGTGAACTGACTTATTGACTCGCCATAACATCAGAACTTTGTGTAAACACTTTTCAGCCTACTGAGATTTTGCTGTCTCGCCGCTCTACTCGGAAGCTAATAGTTTGACCACGACCTGTGTACAAAATTGTACGCAGTGAGCGGTACAGCGGTCGTGGTCAAACTATAACCTATAAGACACGTTAAGTCATTATTCTCGCGTGCTAGTACATGGTAGTCGTTAAGTCAATTTGAAGATTTTATAGGAGGCCTGGAAAAATTTTAACAGCATCTGCTGTTTAAATTTTTCATGCCGCCTATTAAACCACAACCTGCCTTATCCATTTCAACGGCAATATACCTACTCGCTAATATACAAATTAAGTACAACTGGTGAAATGTGTACGTATTATATGCATCTGCCTTTTTCTCTTTGGAGAAAAAGACGTTTCAATGTTTGTAGACATCCACTAGAAACTAATGTGAAAATGAACACAAAAGTTTTAATTAACCACAATCTTCAATAAATAAAATTCTTATTAAATCGCTATCATCCCAACACTACTCACACACACAGTGACATTATTGACATTTGCACACAAACAATAAACGATACGCGTCGTCGATGTATATCTCCGTCTAGGTTATTCTTAGTCTAAGGTTGCGTCAGTCAGTTGCGGGCTTGACAGACTTCCTTATGTAGATGGCATTCTCATACTATCCCGTAGACTTGATGTAAGAGACAAAATAGTTGTAGAGACAAAAGTTGCTCGTGCTCGCATGACCTTACTGAACAATAGCCTGTTGTACTTTTTCTGGTAAGTAAGATTCTAAAAATAGGCTGCGAAGAGACAAGACAATAAAGTTAGTATTATTGCTATAATTCAAAATTTACAAATTGTTGAAATTAGCATTATCGATTTAAATTATAATGTAAATGTGTTCATGTTTGTGGTATCTCAAGAATCGCCTAAACTGCAAAATTCAACTCTATACTCTATAGTTTTGCCATAATCTATGGTCCATTAACAGATCAATACAAGCTATTCGAATAATTGTCCATCGACAATCAAGACCTACTTCCGCTCTTTTATTTCCCAATAATCTTATATCTTGCATCTTAGTTTAATAGAGATCGTTTACCGATTTGTTACTATTTTTATAATTCTTTTAAAAATATATTAAAATTACAGTGCAATAAACTGTGTTCTAAAGTACGATCTTTTTAAAACCTCTTAAAAAAGCTACTGCTAACAAGCTTGACCTTGCTGTACTGTTCTTTTCCGTCGAGCAACCGAGATTGGAACATGTCGTATTCGCCTGAAAGAAGGTAAGTACAGTTCTTACGCTAAATAAACGCTATTTTTCAATATTGTGTTGTAATTAAATCATTGACAGTCGAAAGTTTTCATTTTACACTCATTACAATGGTTATATTATAAAGTGTGAGATAATTTGCAAGTCTGCCGCTGGTTGCCAACATGGCGCTGGTAGGAATACATTTATTGCAACCTGACTTAACACACGTGTTAGACCTGTGTCAATCAATCATGTTTCGTAACCCGGGTCGATCACGACCCACTCGGGTGGTGATCGAATTAAAATGATTCGATCGTTTGGGTCACACACAGAACTTTAGTTTTGTTCTTATGACAGAGTGAAGGATGCAGAGCAGGGTATTGCTAGATATAATCATAACATAACCATTACCTATTTTCTATACCATTTTGTGTACATACGTCTAGGGGCATGTCGTCTGTCTGTATGTAATACCTATTTATTAAATTCTATAAACAGATCACTCCGGATCACTCAGAGTCGGCTCGTGACATTTTTGGAGTGAAACTTCTTTATCGACGTTGAGATAAATTTTATAGCTGTAAAAAAATGTCGGAATGAAGTTTCACTTCACCTGTGTACTTTGGTACACACACATTTTTTTTAATGGGAGTTATACAACAAATTGTTTGTCCTATCAAATCCTAATATAAATAACAATCATCAATAAATCCACTAAAATACGTAAGCAACCGCAATACAGCAAGCCAATCTTACGCGCATGTCGCGGGTCATACATAGGTCGCCGGTGCAACTAATGTAATTTGATTGATTCGATCTCAAAAATTCAAACGCGATCGACAGTTTGTGTTCGTTCGTTCACCAGCCACGAGTGAAGCACAATCCTCATTATCGAGAAAGAGTGGGAACGAAACGAACGTGGTTTAAAATGTAAGTAAACGAACGAGATAGGAACATTAGTTTGTTACGTGTAGTAACATTAGTTTGTTACAGTTAGTCTCATTACGTGATTGAATGCAAGACTCGATCAGTTTTATTTGCAAGCAATTACTTAGGGTAACGATGTAAAAATAAAGTTCAATTTAGTTTGTTGTGTAACCCATCGGGTCAATTATAATCGGGTCTTTTAAAGATCTGTGATTCGATCACTCGCGCACAGGTTGTGATTGAATCAAAACGATTCGATCAATCGCGATCGACACAGGTCTAACACGTGTTAAATATTGCAATTTCTATTTCTTGTGATAATGTTTCATAGCCACAATCTTATAATATTGGTGCTTTTGTATTTAGATCTTTACATTGGCAATAGTACACTTATTTGAAGCAGTGTTCTAAAATGCCGAACTTATTTTAAGATGTTTTAGTTAAAAATATTAAATAATGTCACGCTACTAGATAAATTTGATGAATGTTTTCTTTCACAGATCAGAAGATTGGCCGGAGGATTCCAAAAATGGACCATCGAAAGACCAGGGTAGTTATGAAGGAAACCCAACTGACCCGGAAGGTGCCTTGGACACCAATTGGCACCAAGTTGTGGAAAGCTTTGATGACATGAATTTAAAAGAAGAATTATTAAGAGGAATATACGCTTATGGTTTCGAAAAACCATCTGCTATTCAGCAACGCGCTATCATGCCTTGTATTCAAGGGCGTGACGTTATAGCTCAAGCCCAGTCTGGAACTGGAAAAACAGCTACATTCTCGATATCCATTCTGCAACAGATTGACACCAGTATCCGCGAGTGTCAAGCCCTGATCTTGGCTCCCACCAGAGAGTTGGCTCAACAAATCCAGAAGGTATCCAACGTAGTGCTTTTGTGTTGTGTTTGGTGATAATACATGTTTTATTTTGGAATTAACACGATCTGAGGTTTTAGGTTGTAATAGCTCTTGGCGATCATTTAAATGCTAAGTGTCATGCGTGTATTGGCGGCACTAACGTGCGTGAAGATGTCCGCCAACTGGAAAGTGGTGTTCATGTGGTGGTTGGGACACCAGGACGGGTTTACGATATGATAACACGACGAGCACTCCGTGCTAACACCATCAAGCTGTTTGTTTTAGATGAGGCCGATGAAATGTTGTCTAGAGGGTGAGTAATAGTTATTAGTTGATTCAGTTATGTTTTGATAGTTTTAGTAAAGTAATACGCGTCTAGAAAGTACTGCTGATGAGTCATAAATGATGCAATTGATTTTCTCTGTCATTGTGGAATTCAAGTCCTTAGAACATTAACAACAACTATCTATGATGTGACAATACTAACATTACCATTTTTGTTTACATTATGTTATGAAGACACAAATGTGTAATATAATACTTGATATGTGTAATTCCAGATTCAAAGATCAAATTCATGACGTCTTTAAGATGTTGTCAGCTGATGTTCAAGTTATTTTGCTTTCTGCTACCATGCCTGATGATGTGTTGGAGGTATCCCGCTGTTTTATGAGAGACCCTGTGCGAATTCTGGTCCAGAAGGAGGAGGTAACATTATTTTTACTATAATGAGCAATTTAATTTATAATATAGTTTGGTTGGCATTTTGGATAATTGTTATCATTTTTTGGAAAGAGTAGTAACAATATATTTCTGAACTCCATACACATTGTGTGTACAACTGCTGTATTAGTCTTACTATAAGCAGTATGAAATTCAGAAACAAATTCCTTCTGGTAACACAGGCATGACTTGCAATTCTTTCAATCTATAGGCAGCTTTTTTTACCCCTTACTAATGCGAGTCATAAGTTCAATTGCTTTACAAACATCACATTTTCATATACTGTCCATTAAACTAGTTCCTTTAGCCAAGTTTATGTAAAAATCAAAGATTTTTCATTATCATGTTTCTATGATTTTGAAGGCATGATAAGTTGATCTGGGGAATTTATCAATCCTCATAAGCCCTTTATACTTATAGCCCCGCCTAGGTTGAAAGGTTTGTGAGCCTAAATTTTAACAGCAGGTAATTATAGCCTGTCCCTGCATGTTTCAAGACAGCATTAAAGTCAGTAGTGCAAGTAATATATGCTGCACTATACACTTCAAACTATCAACAGTATTTAAACTCTCATTTTAGAGCCCAAAGCTTTTTTCTAAGTTCGCATTTGGCAAGTATTTTTTTGTTATCATATGCTGCAGCTTTTGGCACAGAAATCTAACCTCTATACAAGAAACTTGTATAGGTAGGGGTATACACCTGTATAGGTCTATCCTCAAACTGAGCCCAAACCTTTACCACTACTAAACAAAAACTGTTGCTTCTGGTCAATTAAATAAATTTACTAGAGTATAACAAATAATTAGTTCATTTAAATGTATATATATATATCTGCAACTTAGTATGTACAAATTAGTATGTATAAGAAAATTAAATATTAGATACAGGAAATTAGTAATACAGCTAGTTAGTAAGTAGTGCATAAGCAAAATCAGACATTAAAGGCTTATTTTTTTATTTTATCCACAACTTGCGGATCGAGTTATCTAGGGAAATATATATTAGGTTTTTCTAATATTTAAGATTACCTGGCAAAAATGCCATACTTGCTTGTCTGTGATTCATGTTAGTATTCTTATGTATAAACTCCATAATCAGGTAACTTTGTGGAACTTAAATATTGTCATCTAGTTTAAATTACATACACATACATATTGTCATGCCTTTATCCCCGAAGGGTTAGGCAGAGGTATACTATACATCCACATTTCACCTTATGCATTTTTGTCCCATGTAATACGTGGTGAGCTGATTTCAAATTTAGCTAATGTAAACTTGTGCTATAGGATCAAGTATACTGATAAACATATTCATAGGTTTTGTGTAAAGAATGTTTTATACATTGCACATCTATTCTCATATCACACTAAATCTATTCTATTTCACATTTTTATAAAGTTCCAAACAATCGAAGAATTAACTGTAAACATCCTATTATGATTTACGACTACTTATTATCAGGATGGGTAGTTATTCTTTAAATTCATGGAGGTTGTCTAGAGAATAGAGATTACAAAGAGCACAATAAAAGCTATCCTTCTACCTGAGATTTAGTTCATGACGACTGATATTTAAATAAACATTGTCCCATATTCACTATTGTATAAAGAATTGAATCTTTTTTTTTTGGTTACTACTTATACTCTTTACTACTTTTTACTTTTTTTTTACTACTTTTACTTTGGTTCAGTGGTTGTTTTTGGATTGTAAATGAACCCAAAACTTATCATCTCATCTGTAAGAATGAATGACATTGTATACTTACAAAAAGTTGTAAATATACAAGTAAGATTAACAAAAACTTCAATTTTTTTCTAAACTTTGATTTCAACTCTGTAGTCGTAAATCATAATATCTAGTCTAGATTAGGAGGTGATGTAAATAAATTATTATTTTGGACACTTGTGCACTTGCACATCTGTCTAACCCAAATTAAGTTAATATTATATTCTTGTACTATGGGATATACCATATACATGAAATGAAACATCACAAATAGATTTGGGATTAACTAAATCTATTTTTGATGTTTGATGTGTCATTAATCTATCACTTAATTTTTAATCAGTGTAAATACTAATTTGTTAAGGAGTGTTCTTAGTAATTGTAAACCGAAATTAAAGAAACACATGCCTTTGTATTGTATGCACATACTAACAGATTTTTAGCGATTACAAAACAATGTGGCATAAAATTATGCCATATGCTTTTTCGGACATGCGCCACCTGCCCTTATTTATTAGTTAAAATGCTTTCCATTAAGTACTGAGCAATGCATCAATAACAATGATCTTCGGAACTTTTTTGGAACCCTCATTTAAATATTGGTTGCCGCCAACAGACAATAACAGATACAGATTAGGGTTTAATTTAACGTTATGTAGGAACATCTTCATTTTAAGGGTTTTTAAAGTTGCTTTCAAATCCTATCAGGATTAGAGGAGCGGCTTTCGTTTAGCTTTTAATTTTCGACATTTTCGGGATTGACTGATGTCTGGCCTCCCAACCCCATAACTGCTTCATTTCCTCGTCTGTTAGTCAGCAGGTGCACCGTTAGCTTTAGCAGGTGAGGTCACTTGGGCTTCGGAGATATTGGCATTTAAAAGAAAATTTTTAATTTATATTTAAAATATTTGGTAATACCAATGAAATATCGAATATTTTATTTATTAGCACTTGTGAAAATATTTGTTTTTAACCAACTGGATTACTTAATTTAATGTAATTTTACATATTTTATATTTTTCTTCTTTCAGCTAACCTTGGAAGGTATCAAACAATTTTACATTGCTATTGAACTTGAAGAATGGAAACTGGAGACCCTTATTGATTTATATGATACTCTGTCAATTGCCCAAGCTGTTATTTTCTGCAATACACGTCGCAAGGTAATTATTGTAAACCCTTGAACTTGCATCCTGTTGAGCTTAATTAAAAGATTTTAACATCATCAGTTTACTAATCATGTTGTGAATTTCTAGGTGGATTGGTTGACTGAGTCGATGCATGAGCGTGATTTCACCGTGTCGGCCATGCACGGTGACATGGATCAGCGTGAACGTGAAGTAATTATGAGGCAATTCCGTACAGGATCTTCTCGTGTATTGATCACTACCGATTTATTGGCTCGTGGTATTGACGTACAGCAGGTTTCTTGCGTCATCAACTATGATTTACCTACAAACCGTGAAAACTACATTCATCGGTAAGTAACTCTCCCATCTTAATTTCCAAATTCTTAAATTGAAACTTTCACCTATTATATATAAATAACTAGTTGACGCCCGCGGCTTAAGTTTTCCTGTTTTCCACAGGAACTTGTTCCAGGGATAAAAAGATGAAGGTCAATAATTATGTTGTATTTTCTAGATCAAGTCTATAGTCACAGGGTTGAATTAAAATATTAGCCTGTCCACAGTATTACCACAACTATGGGTTAACTACAACAATTCTTAATCATGGCTCCATTAATATATGAAACTGCTGAGGAAACCTTTGGCAAGTGTCTTTGTGACCAGCAGGTCACAAAGGCACTTGACAAAACATAATTTAAACATTTCAAGGGAAAATAATTCTATAGTGAGCTTAAAACAGACTTGAATGTTTCACTGTTAAACCAATTTCATTCTACTAATATTATAAACGTGAAAGTTTGTAAGAATGGATGTTTGTTACTCTTTCACGCAAAATCTACGGAATGGATTTTGATAGGCGACTTTTTATCCCAGAAACAATTTCCTTCTGGGAACAGGAAAACTGCACCACGCGTTTGGAGCCGCTGGCGTCAACTAGTATAATAATGTTGTCACAAAAATATCTCTGCTGCATTATTGGGCTAATATATTTTGATAGATTGATTATTAATAACCTAATTATATTTTTAACATTTCATCTCTATCGAAATATGCTATAATGTCATCTGGCAAGTGATGTTGACTAAGGCCTGAATTTCTTAAAAATGTCTTTCCATTTCTACATACAATAATCAAGCACTAATAAATACGTGATAATTTCAAATGAAACTCTCTTTTACAGAATTGGAAGGGGTGGACGTTTCGGCCGTAAGGGCATTGCTATCAACTTTGTCACTGAAGCAGACAGGAGGGCACTTAAAGATATTGAAGAATTCTATCATACTAGCATTTCGGAAATGCCCAGCGATGTGGCCAACCTCATCTAAGAGGCTGGTACTATCCAGATATATACTTTTGTGTCCTGCGTTCTGTTGCGATATTTATAAGGTGTGTGTATTAGGAGGAGCCTTCTGATAACCACTGCGCCGAATTTTTTCATTGAACTTATTTCGTTTGGACCGATATATAATCGTTTTTAGTTTAATTAATGAATACATTATACTATAATAGACGTATCAATATAAGTTTAATATACATAGTTAGGAGTAAGCCGGCTCGGCCGGATGGCCCCCGTTCCGCGCAGGCCTCTTTGCCGCTTGCACAGAGGTCTCATCGGGCACTGGAGAGGCTATTTCAATCACAAACGAACTAGAAGAAAATACAATATTGTAACTTTTCCAGTTGTACATAATATGGTAACTGTTTTTGTAATACCCTTAATAAATATAATAAAATCTCATTTGTATTGTTATTGACATACGAAACAGTAGCGCTCCATTCCCGATCGGAACCTTAATTTCTTTGAATCACTGTATTGAATTGTGTAAATTTTGTTTTACAGAAATACTACCCACTGATCCTGTGAAACGCACTTTGGACACAACTATGTGGAAATAATAAATCAAAATTTCCCCAATATATTCATTACTTTATTTTGACAGGTCCTTATTTTATCCTGTATTCCCATTTTCACTATACATTTGCTTTAGCATTTTACTTTTTAAACAATTGTTTTCTACATGGTTTTTATGTTCATTTCGAATTATTTATATTTTTGGAATAAATTTTGTTCGAAATAATAGCGACTTTTGACGAGAATGGTAATTAAGGTTCCTATGCTTACATAATATTTTATAAACTATCTCTATTCCACGCAAATTTGATATGTTTAATTTAACTTATGTACGCTTTGTGACGATCAATTTTCAGATATAAATGCATGACAAATTTAATGTGTCTTAACTCCGTACTTCGACTGAATACCCATTTAATAATCATCGGTGCCTTGATGCTTAATCACTCACTATCATCACAATACTTGGTACCTATAAGTACCGTTCAATTTTTTTTAAGATCCATCTAATTGGGTCTGCCCTAAAACACCACAGGTCTGTATTTTTCTCTATTTTTGTAGAGTAAAAGGTGTAGGTACTGTGACGCCTTTCTGGAGTCGACAGTAACAGGAGTACGAGGTGTGGGCTTGCAACTCCGCTACTGGATTGCGCTGCTGGTCTATGCCCCACTAAGCTCGGCCATACAATTCTCGAAGAAGTGTCATCAGCTTATCTAACTTTTATTTTTCGTTCGTACAATAGTTTTTACCTAATGGCTATCGCTGCGACCAGCCACCACGCTTGATCTCAACTGGGTATGCTTCCTCTATACATATATATTATTTTTTTTTTAATAATTATTTAATGGCCTGGTTCCTAAGACCTTTTAGCCAAATCTTATTTTTTATATCATATTTCTTCAATCTTATCTTCTAATTAGTACTGTCCAGTCGATGTCGTGTCCTCAGGCTACGTCCTGGTCCTTGCCCTCAGTATAATGGTGATTCTTATACTAAGGTTGTCAGTGGACGTTTCGCGGCAAGAGAGAAAGTAGCATTTCACTGCATATATATCATTGTCTTTCACTATAGCACGTTAACACAACTTTTATGTCCAAGAAACCACCACTCCCGCACATAAAACAAGATAAATGCACTAGTTTTAGAAAATAATATAAAGCAAGCGTCCGCACTTGTCACTTTTCCCGCCAAATGTCGACTCTCTATACATATACTATGGAGGGTAGAGGTAAGGAGGACTATCTCTGTGTATGAAAAAGTGTCCGTCGAAATGCGTAAAATTAGGGTGGCGCTACAATCGCATCAGTGTAAATTTTAAAAACCACGCCAAAAGTTATTAGAGTAAGATAGAAAAATAAACAAGGAAAGAACAACTTCCGCTTCGTTTCGGCGCACTTTTTTGAAATAAGCATAAAGTAAGAAACAATGGTATATAATTAAAGTATTGTGTATTATTTTTCAACGCTTATTTAGTCAATATTAAATAAATTTATTTACTCAGCACACTTCAATCTGTCTACAACTGCTACATTCATACCGTACACTGCTGCTACATTCATACCGTACACTGCTGCTACGCCAGCGCCATTCTGGAAGGTTTTTGAACTGTTACTTACAGCTTACAGCTGGACACTTTTTCAATGAAGGGATGAAGAGTAGAAGCGTGCACGTCGCCATCCCTGCCAGCTACGGCTGCAATTCTACTCCAACACGAGTGCCACCAGGGCGAACTATGCTAGGGCGTGCCCCCGAGGCGACGCGCACCAGTTCGTCCCCGCTGGTGCGAAAAGTGTGAGCCAGAGCGGCGTAGGGGACCGCCACCCTACACGCGCGGCCCGACACGGCGGGAAGTGGAGGATGGAGTGCAGGGTAGCTGCGTGGAATGTTAGGGGAGGAATGCAAGATAAGATGAATGAGTTGATGGATGTTATGAATGAGAGAAAGTTAGATGCAGTGTGCTTGACAGAGACCAAGCGCAAGGGCAGCGAAGTCTTGGAGCTCCCGGGTGGGATGCTCGCGCTTTGGTCTGGAGTACCAGAGAGCGAGCATGGCAGTCGGGGGGTTGGAATTTTGCTGTCCTCGCGATTGGCCTCCGGAATGTATGAGTACAAACTGGTAGGTCCTAGAATCCTCTGGATCCGTGTAAAACTTGGTTTGACGAAGATTTTCCTGGTAGCTGCTTACGCGCCAGTATCTTCGTCGAACGCGAGTGAGCTAGAGGACTTCTGGGAGAGTATGAGAGAAGCTCTAAATGTGATAGAAGGAAATGAAAGACTTATAGTATGTGGAGACTTGAATGGATGGGTGGGTACCGCTCGCAATGGTTTTGAGTCGGTACTCGGGAAGTATGGGGATAAAAGGGTGAACGACGCTGGCAAGCTAATACTGGCATATTGTAAGGAGAAGGATTTGTTTGTGGCGAACACAATGTTCAACCACAAACAAATTCATATGTATACGAGGAGATGTAAGTCAAAGAGAAGCATGATAGATCTATTCCTAATGGATAGTCGGCTCCGTAAACAGGTGATGGACACGAGGGTTTATCGAGGCGCTGAGCTGGGATCAGACCACTACCTAGTCATAACTAGGATTAGGGGTCTGTTCGCGGGTTGGCGTCATCGTACCGAGTGTCCTGAACCTGGGCCGACTTATAGCATCAAAAGCTGGAAGCTGCAGGATGCATCCATTAGGGATAAATATATTGAAAGGGTAGCCGAAAAGCTTGGCGACGTCAATGTAAGCAGTGAGAATGTGGAAAGTGTATGGCAGAACCTTAGGGACAGTATGATAAATGCCGCTGTGGAAGTGTGTGGAGAAACGAAAAGAGGCAGTAGTAATAAGCGTGATGCATGGTGGAATGAGGAAGTGAAAGAAGCAGTTCGAATGAAGAAGAAAGCATGGCTAGACTACTTAGCCTCGCGGAATGATTTTAATATGAAAGAGAGATACAAGCTGCAGAAAGTTAACACGAAGGCACTGATAGAAGAAGCTCGTGAAAGGTGCAGAATGAAAGCGGATGAAAGGTTGTCGTCCAATTTCCGGGATAATGCCAAGCTCTTCTGGAAAGAGGTAGGCAAGACCCGGAGTTGTTCGGCAATCTGCAGTATGAATAAAGTGCTTAGTGTTAACAATGACGTCCTAACAGACCAAAGTGACGTCCTGCAGAGATGGAGTGAATATTATGGAAAGATGTATGCAAGAAAAGACAGAGATGCCACATCGGGAAGTGGAGCTCACTTCGATGCTCCGGATCCCGATGTCATTGAAGTCATTAGTATGAAAGAAATAGAACAAGCGATAAGAAGTATGAAATGTGGTAAGGCTGCGGGAAAAGACAGAGTTACTGCTGAGATGATCAAGTACGGTGGGTCGCGTGTCTGGGACACACTTTGTCTGTTATGCAACTTGTGCTGGCGGACGGGTGAGGTCCCAGATGACTGGCGAGTAGCAGTTGTAGTACCTCTTTACAAAGGGAAAGGCTCGCGCCTAAACTGCTCCAGCTACAGGGCGATCAGCTTGGTCAGCTTAGCTAGTAAGGTGTATGCAAAGGTTATAACGGCACGAATGCAAGAAAAGTCTGAAAGGTATTTATGGGAGGCTCAATGCGGATTCCGACGTGGAAGAGGTTGCATGGATCAAGTGTTTTCTCTCCGCATGATCGCGGAAAAGTTTCTGGCTCTTAGCCAGAAGGTTTTCTGCGCTTTTGTGGATCTAGAGAAAGCATTTGATAACGTTGTGAGAGAAACGCTGTGGGACTTGCTGCCAGGATATGGTGTGGACGGCTCGCTACTGCGGGCAATACAGTCGCTTTATAGGGACTGTAAGGCTTGCGTGCGAGTAGGGGGGGATGTGTCACCTCTTTTTGATGTCTGTACAGGCGTCAAACAGGGATGTGTCATGTCCGCCTGGCTGTTCATAGTGTATCTGGACAGTTGCCTGCAGAAGTTGAAAGATTTTAATATGGGTGTGAATTTGGGTGACTTTACAGTAAACTGTCTGCTGTACGCTGATGATGCGGTGCTCATGGCCTCATCAGAAGCCGACCTACAGGCATTAGTCACTAATATGAAAGAGGGGTGTGAAAGTAAGGGTCTCCGCATGAATGCAAGTAAAACTAAGGTTCTAGTATTTGAAAGAGGTGACGTAAGAACTAAATGCGAGATTAGGGTAAACCAGGAACGTCTAGAGCAAGTGAATGAAATTGTGTATTTAGGAAGTATGTTTAGCGCGGATGGAAGATGTGATTCGGATGTAGAACGGCGAGTAGCTGCCGGAAACAAAGTTAACGGTGCTTTGTCCCAGTTAGTAAAGCGACAAAGCATCGTAAAAGAAGCACGAATGGCGATTCATAACGCAGTGCTAGTGCCAACTTTGCTTTACGGTAGTGAAACCTGGGTATGTCAGCAGATGCATGAAAGTAAATTGAATGCTGTGGAGATGCGATCACTTCGAAAATTGTGCGGCGTTACCTTGGCCGACCGAATACGTAACGAAGTGATACGCAATATGGCAGGTTTGAATGAAAGTGTCAGCGTTAAGCTGGAAAAGGGCGTGCTCCGTTGGTTTGGACACGTCCAACGAATGAGTGAGGAACGATTGACGAAGAATATATATTGTTCAAAAGTAGAGGGTAGAAGGAGTCAGGGAAGGCCGAGACTTACATATGAAGACCACGTGAGCAGATTGCTCAAAAACGGAAAGGTCAAAAGTACTCGGATACCCAGACGTGCGTGTATGAAGCGATTGATGAATCTCGAAGAAGCGAAAGAAGTATGCATGGATCGCGAAGCCTGGCGATCTGTCCTCTCTGACTACCCCGTCAGGGATACAGCGTGAAGATAGTTAGTTAGTTAGTTTAGTTTAAAACGTTATCTAAACTGAGAATAAATAAAAAATAAATAAATATATATCCATCACGCCTTATCCCCGATGGGGTGGCAGAGGCATATTATATGCCCACTTTTCACCGTGTGGATTCCTGTCCCACGTAATAGGTGGTGAGCCCATTGCCGTGTTGAAACACAGCACAGACGCAGGTTGTGGCTACCTGCTGATGAAATTTTCAAGCCGCCCATAAGGCCTTCTACCAGGCTTAACGACTGCCATTTTACTGGCAACCGGGACCAACGGCTCGTTTCGTCGCATTACGTCCACTTCGTAATTGGTCCACTTCGTCCATATTGCGAAATGTCATATTCGTGAATAGTCCACTTCGCGAATAGTCAACTTCGCAAAACGTCCACTTCTTAAAATGTCCAATTCACGAATCGTGCACTTCGCATTTGGTCAACTTTAGATACCGAGAACGTTCGAGTAAGGTATAATTAAATAAGAATGTTAACCACCATCTCAACATAGCTTATAAATGATTACGGATAAGCCTATTATATAGTCTAACCGTATAGGTATATAAATCCTATCCGTCTATTAACTTATTTCTTCGCCATGGATTACGTCGCCACACTAGATGGTATATATTTATAAATATAAGCAAAGCAACAGTAAGAGTATTTCTTTATTTTTCAATCGATGTTTCATATCTTCCAGACGTCCCGTGACGGCTCACATCGTGATATCACTATTTAGTATTCTGTTTCCTTCTGTCAGGTAGTACCTACTTAACTCCTTTTGTACAAAATTGCAACAACAAAACGTTGTTTCTAGTATGAGTAAGTATCAATAAGAATATTTTGAGGGTACTTAAATATTTTTTTTATTTTAAGCGACAGTCGTAACATTGAATATTATAGCCATTTTACTCTTTGTTACCGAATTTAATTGTATGGTTAATAAAGTCTTCTTGCCCTATCATATCATATCTTCTGCTTTGCTCTCTTGTCTCGCTATGCTCACGGCTGGCCCTAGTCATTACGTCGCTATCACCACCTGGACTACGTGGAACAAAATGCACACGGTGATTTGTAGGCATGTAGTATGCCTCTGGCTACCTACTCAGGGATAAATGCATGTCAATATTTATGTAAATGAGTATATTTTAGAAGTTGATGAATTGCGTAGTGGATCAACTGCAAAGTGTACTAAATGCGAAGTGGACCAAACGCTAAGTGGACTAAATGCGAATAGGACCAAATGCGAAATAGTCATGTTTTCGTGTGGTGGACTAAATGCGACGAAACGCAACGGCTTAACGTGCCTTCCGAAGCACGGAAACGCTCGCAAATGTAAATGCCACAAAGCGGTCATTGATCCGAGGACCAGCCATAGTGAAAGTTGCGTAACTCTGTGATCGTTTACAGAACACTGAGACCGCGAACCCACGAGCGCTCTAAACAGAATAATCGCGAAGTTGTCATTATGAGAAGTTGACTATTTGCGAGCGGTGAGCATTCTGAGCTGATACCATACCACGGTCCACGCCTACTCTTGTTCTAGAAACGTGGGACACACTGGTATTCAAATACAAAAAGATATCTGTACTATCACGATATATATTAGGTATTTGGGTTTATAGCGTGATAGTATGTTACATAGAACTTTTGCTTTCGGAACACAAACACTGCAAATACTATGCAGTATCTAAACCGGATTTTACCTACATGGGCGGCGATCAGCAGCGAAGTCGTCGCCACGATGCACAGCCATCCAATCTTCGAAAGTGACATTGGCCTCTTTTATTTTCCGTTCTTCATTTTAAACAATAATTGTTTATTTGCCTAATTGCTATCGCTGTGACCAGTTAGCACACTTGACCTTATAAATACATATATAATACACATAGGAAACATCCAAACTCCGAAACACATTTGTAGATTACACAAATATTTTTTCCGACCCGGCGAACCCTGGACCTCAGTCGCATACACTACCACTGCGCCACTGAGGCTGTCAACATTACATAGTTACAACACGCCTTTTTTGTCGAAAAGGTAGGCAGAGTCTGCTACTACTACTACTCTACTGACTTCTCATAAGTCCTTTAACTACTGCGAAAGTAAAGGTTTGCGAGTGTATTGTTTTAAATACGTACCTGAAAGTACTTAAAGTTAATTATAAAGCACCTCCCCAAATCAGGGGCTATCTTAAAAATAAATTAAGCCGCGGACCTGGCAGTCTGATTGACGGGTGTATGCTGATGCTGATTTATGGTTACTTAGTGTTTATCAACGGAGCATAGGTACCTAGGACTTATCTCCCAAATGTGTAATCTTAATAATTAAAGCGCTCGTGGTCCCGCGGACTCAAGTGTTCTGATAAACGATCACTAAGTTACGCAACTTTCCCTATGGATGGTCCTCGGATGGGTGACCACTTTGTGGCATTTACATTTGCGAGCGTTTTCGTGTTTCGGAAGGCACGTTGAGCCGTTGGTCCCGGTTGCCAGTAACATGGCAGTCGTTAAGTCAAGTTGAAGGCCTTAAGGGCGGCTTGAAAAATTTCAACAGCAGGTAGCCACAACCTGCAACTGTCTATTTAAACACGGCAATGGACTCACCACCTATTACGTGGGACAGGAATACACATGATGAAAAGTAGGCATACAATATGTATGCCTCTGCTACCCCTTCAGGAATAAGGCGTGATTGATAAATAATATACGCGTAAGGAGAAAATTAATTTGGACGCCTACCATTTTTTTATATTCGTGTTTCATATATTGTCGCATATTTATTATTGCTCGAATAATATTTAGTCATATTTTTCACTTACACACTCTCCATCCTACGGTTGCCTGGGAGATATTACTAGTGTGCTATGTTTCCAAGAAATTGCAAAAAAATAATAGATGCTTCAAGCTTTAAATCATCTATATAATACGTAGGTACCTAAACTTAACGATGCGGCATACCGGGGCGACAGATGAATGATCCAGGACTAGCGCCCTCTTGCGGACAAGAGCTGCACTATGTCTACACTGCTTTGGCTATACGGCAATACCAATCGCATAGTTTATGGAACTGCTCACCCACTGCATAGGACATAATAGTACATTATAGCAAAAGCCGGGAAATAGGCAGGTCGAGTATGAGTTTGGTGGCCGAGCCATAGGCGAGGACTTCATTAATACGACGACGAATCCACGACTCTGGATCTTTAGTCCAATACACTGCCAAAGGATGAAATCCGTATATTCATCAAAGGGTGGGGGCGCCCAGCGCCTTTCAGTCCTTTGGGGCCTATGCTATGCACATTGCACTTTCATATTTAGAATCAAAGTAAATTAAACAAGTTTTAAGCATATTCTAATCATGTACTTAACAGTTAAGCACATTAAAAAGTTATTTGTATAATCACAAGAATAAAACAATTCAAATATACAACAGTAAAATATCCTCAACAGTATCATTTCTAGTAGAATCTATTTCTAATATATACAATCTACTGAATATACTTCATAAATTTTCAAAAACTTAATATATTAATATCACACTTCTGGTAATGTTCATGTTGACTATAACAAAATGGAATAAGACTATCAACAAATATCATAAAAATGCAAAAACAAGAATTAACAATAACACTGCTATTGGGAAGATCACATATACAGAGACCCGAGGATGACACACAGATATAAGAATAGACGAATCACTCTCTTCATTCTGCAATCCCTCTTTTGTCGGCTTCTCTACTATTACTAGCTCGTCACTAAGAAAATCTATATTAAATTCACATAGAGTTCTATTTATACATACTTTGGATTCAGAATTATTTACGTATTGGAATGTTGGTTTATAAATATCAAAACTGCCATGAATTTCATCAAGTCCATGGTCATTATAAAAAACATAATAATAATAGCCGTCAACAAGTATCTCATGCCTTACTTTGGGTGTAGACATTTTCTCTAAATACTCTGAGCTGTTACATTCCAGCGAGTGTGGGAATGTTAAGTTATTTATTAACATTTTGTCATGGTAACATTCATACAAACTATGTTCAAAACTGGACATAGTGGATTGTTGTATAAAGGTACTATTTAATGCATTACCACCATGGTTCACTCCTGTGTCCAGTATAGTGTTTGGGTTGTGTATATTCTTTATATCTCTTTTTAGTCTTTTGAATTCTTTATGTGAGTTTCCTGTTAGGTTATCGCTTTTTGTATATATATCATTGGTGTAAACTTCACTACTACTTGTTCGATCACTTATATTTTCAGGTTTCTTTACAGTGACAAGTAGTCCTTGTGTTTCAATAATAGGTCTTTTCTTATGTCTATATCCTTCTAATATTTCACAAGTATTTAACGTTCTGTCATCAGTAACAACTACAATTTTGGAGCTTTCATATTTTGAACAAGCTTGTAATTCTACTGTAGCACCTTTTAATAAATAAAATCCCCAATACTCCATAGTGGCCTCAGAGAGTGTCATTGACTTTTTTAATCTTAAATGCTTTCGGTTATCAGAAATTTCTGGAATACCACTCATTTGAAAAGCACTGAATGTTGTATTCATCTTCAAAGTATGTTTCTGACAAAAAACCGATGATTGACCTTTATGAATTTGAATAACATCAGAGTCTGATATTCGATACATAACATCTGCATACTTTATGTTTCTTAAATATAGGGGTAGAACAATGAGTATTGTAGGAAGCACTGTTGTTAACAGGCAGAATGTGATAACACGCTGAGATCCATGCATTTTTCTTCCATCTGTGAAAAAAAAAAGATATTGGCATCAAACTGGATACTACAAAGATAGCTAATTAGTATTAATTAATTTTATAATATAAATTTATAATTTGAGATAATAGTAAACTTTCAGATTAATAATATAAATCTGAAAGTTTGTATGGATGTGTCAAGGGGTGTTATTTTGTATTTCTAGTGAGATACAACTTTTAACTGTTTAGTAAGATTATTTTGGTTTAGATTTTTTTTAAATTTCAGTATCTAAAACATGCAATATATGACTTTCGTGAGCGATGTTCATTATTACTAAATAAACGGTTAAATAATGTAGGAAGTGCCAGTACAGCTTCTGACGTACCTTGACGCTCCTCTTGGAACAGGACCTTCGTTAGGTCTAAAACAAGTCTGGCTATCCCGAAATTTACAAGTGAATATAACCGTTTATTTAGTAACAATGCAATAACATACATACATACATATTGTCACGCCTTTATCCCCGAAGGGGTAGGCAGAGGCATATTTAACGCCCACATTTCACCGTATGCATTTTTGTCCCACGTAACAGGTGGTGAGCCCATTGCCGTGTTGAAATGGACAGGCGCAGGCTGCGGCGACCTGCTGTTGAAATTTTTTAAGCCGCCCATAAGGCCTTCAACTTGGCTTAACGACTGCCGTTTTATTGGCAACTGGGACCAACGGCTTAACGTGCCTTCCGAAGCACGGAACTGGGGTGGGTCTAAAGGGCAGAATAAATTTAATAAAATAAAATGTGTCTATTTTAGATGTTAAATTTGGAATAAATTTTGAACCCGTTGCCTTTTTAGTGAGGTGGTAACAAAAAGGCTAAAAGGTCTTATGTGCTAGACATTAATTAGCACAACCAATTAAAGTCCTGGTAGTCTCGGACTCAGACAATGCAATAAATGTTATAAAATTTTACTTTTTATATCACTAAGGAGGTAGACAAGCATATGTCCCACCTGATTGAAGTGATTTCTATAGAAACCACTTATATAGGCTAAAGCCTGTGATTGTTTGAAATCCAGATTGCTACAGCGAGGCGCCGACTATCTACTACAATAATTAGTACAATATAAGCATTGACTTATTATAGAAGTCAGACAAAGGTACTTACATACCAAAGGACTGTTGCAATTTTATTAGTAATGTTATGGTTAGGGATGAAACTAAATTTTATAAATAATACTGAGTTTCATATGTACATGAATGGACCCATCATAAATAGGTCTATATGTGCCTTTCATGTCTCTAAAATAACATTGTAAAAACAAGAGGGGACTATAAATTATAATGATTGCCGCACTGACGCTTTGATTAATCACGCCTATTAAAATTTACCAAAATTTACCATTATGTTAGTACACTGAAGCGTTATAGTTTATTACAGATTGATAATGTTTATTGTTTACAATATAATCTAATCACAGAGATCAGTTTATGTTTAATGTTTGCATTTTTGCAACAAGCAGCTTTTTTTTTTTTTTTGTTCTTGTGGCGATACTATTGCTCCGCCAATAACTCAGTGTGGATTTGGTAGGGGTTTAGTAAGTCGGTCCACACTTAGGTACGATCCAAGTTTTGTGAGTGTACAAGGTAAATGATAAAAATTTTGGTAACGAAGGCCGAAATGTTCAACAGTCAAGTTTTGTGTTGAAGTACATGTAACAAGAAAAAAAAAAGACAACATTAAAGCACACGAGTTATGTTAGTTATTTAGAGCAAACACACAATGTTCTAGAGCTTTATATTATTGGAATCAATATAGTCACATATAAGGTATATATGAGGAGAATCAACATAGGTCAGGAGGGAGTTAAAATTAATAGGACGGGGGAAATGTTCTATAGGCAGAGAGTCATATAAGGATCCACTCCTTCTCAGGCATTCAAAGAAGATATGGTTTGTAGTATGTTCGTCCAAACCGCATTCACACAAAGAATTATCCCTATTCCTAAAACAAGCAGCTTACGGCTACGCAGCTGTTGTCAACTGTGTCAACGTCAACGTCAATGTCAAAGCATAGCAATGTGCGCACGAGGGCGATTTTTTTTCTTTCTCTTTTTATGGCTTGGTTACTAAGACCTTTTAGCCAGATCTTATTTTGGAATTAAGTTACGTTTGCTTTTATTTTTGAACGAAATTTGTTGAAATGTATTTTTAATGTACTTGTATATAGGTCCATAAAAGTCTTTATTTTTTAAGAATTCGATTAAGCGGCGGGAGGTTTCGTCTGTATAACTGTTACCACTATCAACACATTCACTGATATTAATTTCACTTATGTCACTTGCCATTATTAGTCTTTGTAGGTTATATTTCTGACAGTTAAAAATCATATGGTTTATATCACCAACAGCACCAGAGTTACAGTTTGTACATCGACTATCCTGAATGATACCCAGCCTTGATAAATGGGCTGGCGTTCGTGCATGTCCAAATCGAAGTCTATTGATAGTCGTGACACGAGGGCGATTTTTTTTAATAATTATTTAATGGCCTGGTTCCTAAGACCTTTTAGCCAAATCTTATTTTTTATATCATATTTCTTCAATCTTATCTTCTAATTAGTCCTGTCAAGTCGATGTCGTGTCCTCAGGCTACGTCCTAGTCCTTGCCCTCAGTATAATGGTGATTCTTATACTAAGGTTGTCAGTGGATGTTTCGCGGCAAGAGAGAAAATGGCATTTCACTTCATATATATCATTGTCTTTCACTATAGCACGTTAACACAACTTTTATGTCCAAGAAACCACCACTCCCGCACATAAAACAAGATAAATGCACTAGTTTTAGAAAATAATATAAAGCAAGCGTCCGCACTTGTCACTCTTCCCGCCAAATGTCCACGAGGGCGATAGTAAACACAACCCACAGATATAGAAGAGTAGGCAGATCGAACATATTCCTTTGTTTATGGTGTAATACTTTATTCTTTTCACTCTTGCCATTTGTTGTATAAAGCTATCTTTATTATTTCTGTGTAGCTACATCGAGCTCACACAGCAACCAGCGTGTAGCCAATTTTTCTACTAATGTCTACCGTCGCTATCATATTTGAATCAAAGATTTATGTATCGAAGTGAAAATATTACATCAAATCCACACTGAGTTATTGGCGGAGCAATAGTATCGCCACAAGAACAAAAAAAATTATCTAAAATTATTGTAAAATGTAACAAAAGTAGTAAAAAAATATGTAAACAGTTCAATTATTCAAACAAAACATAGAGTGGTGAACAAGAAATCACCAGGAATAACTTTTCATGGATAATTTATGTACCACTTACGACTACGTACTGTTACACAGATCCGTATTGCAGAACGTTACTCAATACTCGATCAACGCTTGAGACTAGATTTTGCCTTATAAAATCTACTGTCAAGTGTTTCTTGAGTGTTGATAAACGTTCTGGAATACGGCCCTAAGATTTGTATCCAAAATGATGAAATTTCTTGGTGAACACTTGAAAAGGTTATTGCTAACTGTTCATAGTATCTGTTCCATAAATCGTTTGGTTGCTGTCGTCACCTCCAGCTAAGTTTTTTGTTAATTTAGTTACACTTTGTACTGCAACGCTATTTCAATTAATCAGGGACGAATTTAGTACAGAGGCCACAAAATGTTATATTTCAATACTCAGTGTATCTAAATGTTATGGAAATCTTGTTTTAGGTTTACAATAATATAATCAATAAATAACTGTTAAAAATTGTAAAATAAAAGGCTATTGTATTAATTAAAAATAAATAACTTTGTACAATAATGGTTTATATTTTATCTTATCTTAGACCCTATAAGACAGTATTTCTGTTTGGCGAAGGTGCTTTCGGTGTAGTACAAATCGTGGGTCTATATCTCAGGAGTGCAGCAAATCTCACAACAGGCTTGCCTTTGTTGACCGGTTAGTCTTCCCTCTCCCAACTACAGCTATATGTTCGAATGAGGGTCCCATTTCCTATTAGATAAGTCCCAAGGGTCAAAAATTCTCAAGGGTCTCTGCGTATTAACCAGTATGTCCCTATTTAAGATTTTTGTGATCGTTATCAACCACAACTGCAGGATTATTTGGCATCCCATCACTCACGTAAACTGCGTATGTCTTATACACTAGGAAATAGCCAGGAGTAGATAGCTAAGGTCCTAATCACCGACGTATCTTTTATTTTTGTCAATTTGTTACGGAGCAGGTTCTGTCAGCATTATACTGTCGAGCTGCGCCATGGGTTTGTTTCAAGGAGTCCTAGGTCTCTTCTTTGTCAAGTATAGCATGTCTCAATGGACAAAGTACGTGTGCGCATTAATGCGGTTGGAAAGGTCAAGATCAAAGGAGCTAGCACCGGCCCACCCCCATCGCCTGTGATTTTCACGAGGTGCATAGTATTATAATTAAAAGAATGGGATAAATTTATCGTCATTGATTATGCTGTTAGCTACCTGGTCTTGACATTTTGCTGGAGTTTTACAAATGGTCTACTTTGTATATACCTACTAAAACCTATGCCGCGATTCACTGCATCGATTATCGTCTATCACGATGGCGTAAGTGGTGGTGTATGCGATTGCTGTGCTGAGGTCCCGGGATCGATACCCGGGTCAGAACAAATAGTTGTGTGATCCACAAATATTTATTTTGGAGTTTGGGTGTTCTTATGTATAATATTTATGTATTTATAAATATATAAGTATGTTTATCAGTTGTCGATATTCCATAGAACAAGTGTCCCTCAATATTAATATATTAAATTGCTGTTCAAAATCGGGTTCCGAAATCTATGTCATAATGTGTCAAAAAGCATGTTGTTGGTTCGACTTGAAACTCCTTTATTGCCCACTCATTTGATTACTAATAACCTATCAACACAGTTATTTATTAAATGATAGCTGAATGCGACCCTGGATTAAGCTACCTGTTTATATGTGTCAAATGGGCTACGCTATTTTTCGCAAATGTTTGATCTGCTTACTCTTCTATATCTGCGACACAACCTTATAAATCAATGAACACAACACATAACCTTTTCTTTTAACTTTTAAGCATTCTTCAACATGGAATTCGAAAAATTATAAAATTATATTATAATTAAGAAATATATAAGAAAGTTTATCGGTTGTCTAGTCTACATACCACAAGCTTTTATTGACATAGTTTGAGCTAGATGGCGTTGTTTAAAAAAAAGTCCTACAGTATTTATATTTTTTTTAAATAAAAGCTAATTAAATAGTTTTATAATTTAAAACTTTATATTCATAGTCTTGGATTCGGTTAAAAGAACTCCTGGGTCTCTTTCGTCACGTAGGTACTGCATGCTTCCATGAAGGATGGACGTGCGCGCATCAATGCGCTTGAAAAAGGTCAAGGTCAAAGGAGTTAAGACCGGTCCACCCTCATCCCCTGTGATTTTCACGAGTTGTGTATTACTGTAATTCAATCAGTACATGAAATTAAAGTTAAATTGAAAATAAAAGTTATGAGAAATTTAGCAAAATAATTGCTTTAATTTTTTTTTTCAATTCTCAAAAAAATCATAGAACATGTTTTTATGATGTTAGCTACCTAGTCCTAGCAGGTTACTGGTGTTTTACAAATGACCCTGTATAGACAAATATACAAATCTTTCCTCTTTCTAAAATATTAGTATAGATTTCAATAAATAAAAATTAAATATTGATTACAATGGATAACACTAAACGCTCGTGGCCCTGCTGACTCAGTGTTCTGTAAACAATCACTGCATTAAGCAGCTTTCGTTATGGCTGATTACGGATGGGTGACGGCTTTGTAGTATTTCCATATACAACAAGAATACAAGGAAGAGTAGAATAGAAGAAGAAGAAGAATACAAGAATATAAGACAAGGAAGCATACGTAAATTTATTCATTGGTTATAATAAAGACACGCAAACGCCGCTGCGGTGACGGAAATGGCAACTGGCCGATGAGCAACTTAGTTGTAGTCGTGCGCACACTTGCATTGAAAACAAAAGAGAAGGAGACAGTTGCGTCGCGGTCTTGTCTCCAAATCCGCGGCCATAAGTCTGGAGTCGCGTCAATACATGCGCACACTTTCATACTAACCCGTAGACTTGATGAAGAGACAAAATAGTTGCGGAAACAAACGTTGCTCGAGCGTGCTAGCTCCTAACGTCCGCAACTATCTTATAAGGCTAACAGACGACCGGATTTGATCCGACCCGACCGCGGATTTGATTTGCCACCCGACTAAATCTTACCGTGTGTACAGCAGTCCGGCTGACATAATTATTATTAATTGGGTCCGCTTCGATCCGCATCGGATATGATCAATGTTGCCGTTCTAGCTACTTTGACATAAATTTTCCCAGATTTAATTTAACTTTTTTCCAATAAATCACTTTTTCATAATAATTCCCAATGTTGTCATCATAGTTAGTTTGTCAAAAATGTCCCCAGAACCGATTTTACTTTTCCCCAAAAATTTACATTTTCGTACATTTTACCCGTATAACGTAGTGCTTATTTAATCTATGGAGAGGAATACTATGCACACCAGTTATCTACACAGCCAAATAAAATTGAAATGTGTGTGTGTGTGTGTGTGTGTAATTTCAATTTAGCAGCTTTTTACTAAATGCATATAAAAGTATATACGTTATTACAAACTTTTCATTTCCCCAAAAGTTCCTTACATAATTAATTATTATTATCTGAGTCTGCCTCGATCCGCATCAATCCGGATCAATGTTGCCGTTCTAGCTACTTTGTCGTAAATTTCCCCAGATCTAATTCAATTTTTCCTCAAAAAGACCCTTTTTTAAATATTTTTTCCCAATGTTGCAGTCTTAGTTAGTTCTTCGTAAATATTCCCAGAACTGATTTTACTTTGCCTAAAAATATATTTTTTCGTACATTTTTTCCCCATACATACATACATACATATTATCACGCCTGTTTCCCATCGGGGTAGGCAGAGACTATGGCTTTCCACTTGCTACGATCCTGACATACAGCTTTCGCTTCTTCTACTTTCATGAGTGTTTTCATACACGCTCGCCGGTTAAGGGTACTCTTGACCTGGCCTTTTTCCAAACGATCGTCGATTTGATTGACATACGTGCGCCGAGGCCGACCCCTACCAGTTTGCCCATTCACTCTCGCCACATATATCTGCTTCGTCAGTCTATATTTATCCATCCTCTCCACGTGTCAGAACCATCTAAGCATCCCTTTTTCTATCTTAGTCACTACCTCTTCTGTCATACCGCAATGTTCCCTTATCACGCTGTTCCTTTCTTTATCCATCAACTTCACTCCAGCTATACTTCGCAGACTTCTCATTTCCACGGCATTAATTTTACTTTTTGCGTCTTCTGCCATACCTAACTTTCACTGCCATACATAAGTGTGGGGACCAGCACTCCTATATGTACAGCCAGTTTTGCCTTCTTAGATACGTTCTGACTGCTCATAAAGGCGTACATGGGTCCATTCACTTTATTTCCTGCCAAAACTCTTCGCTCAATGTCATAGTCACACTTTCCATCTCTCGTAAATTTTGTACCCAGATATACAAACTCTTTCACTTGTTCTACTCTTTCTCTTTCCACAACAATTGAGCAATCCGTCGTACTTACCTCTCTTTCAAAAACCATTACTTTCGACTTGTTTACATTCACTTTCATTCCTTTGTTTATTAACGAATCATGCATAATGTTTACCATCAACTGCAACTCCTCCGCCGATGTTGCTAGTATTACCTGATCATCGGCGTATAGGAGGCACTTGACGGTCAGTTCATCCATTTTTATACCATACGTACTCTCTTGCAGTTCTTTCAGGCAGCTGTCCATGTATAGATTAAACAGCAACGGCGACGCTACACAACCCTGTCTCACACCTTTTTCAATGTGAAAAAAGTCTGTGCAAGCTCCGTTGATCCTGACACAAGCATTGGAGCCCTCATAGCGAGATTTCAGTGCTCGTATCAAGTGGCTGTTTTCTCCATACCTGGCCAGTATTGACCACAGTTCATTCCTCACCACTCTATCATAGGCCTTTTCCAAGTTTACAAATACGCAATAGACTTTTTGACTCTTCGCCAAAAGCTTTTCTGCTATGCATCCTAAGGAAGAGACCTGATCCGTGCATCCCCTTCCTTTCATAAATCCTTCTTGTACATTCCACATTTTTCCTTCAGTTTCATTCATCACTCTTTGATCAAAATTTTTGCATACGATTTGCCGACGATGCTGAGCAAGCTTATGCCGCGCTAGTTTTTGCACTCTTGCTGTGACCCTTTTCCCTTATAAAACGGCACGTTGACAGCCTTACACCAATCTCTTGGTACGCTGCCATTCCTCCAACAAAGGTTGAAAAGGCAGTACAGCTGGCAAGCTACCACGCCTTGTCCCGCTTTCAGCATCTCGACAGAGATCCTATCAAGTCCCGCAGCTTTTCCCACTTTCATGCTATTCAATGCTTCCACTATTTCTTCCATACTTATGACTTCTTCCTTACCAATTTCATTCATTTCCCAGATGCTAGTCTGTACTTGCATATCCTCTTTTTCAAACAAGCTTTCAAAATATTGCATCCATCTTTTTAACACACATTCTTCTCCTTTCACAAGACTACCATCGTGGTTTCTGATATGGTTGAGATGTGATGTCGTCTGTTGACCCCTCACTGTTCTTATGGACTTCCAAAAGAATTTCATATTCTGTTGGAAGTCATCATATAACCTTTTATCAAATTCATCTATGTCATTCTCTTTCTTTCTTTTCATCACCTCTTTTGCAACACGCTTATACCTTTAGTACTCCTCTTTTGCCATTTTTAGGTCCACATCCGAGCCTTCTGCATTTTTTGATTGACTTTTGTAGTCAACCAGTTCAACCATGCTTTCTTCTTATCAGACAACGCCTTTCGGACTTCTGCACACATTCTCTTTCTCTTACACCCTTGGCTTCTCTTGCTTACCCCACATACTTCCACCGCAACTTCCACTAGACCTTTCTTAAATGACTTCCATACTTCTTCGATCTCACATACGTCATCAGAATTTTCAAATTTCTTGCTCAGCTTACACTTAAATTCCTCTTTTATGCCTATCCCTTGCAAATTCTCGACTTTTATGCGTTCTAGTACACTAACAGGTGCATGCACACGATGCCACCACCGCTGAAACAGACCTCTTACTCGACTAACAACCAAGAAGTGGTCTGTGTCAATCCCGGCACCGCGGTATGCCCGAGTGTCTAACACTTTCTTTCTCATCCTTGCATCCACAATCAAATAATCAATCATGCTTCTCTTGCTTCCTTCTTGTCTCGTAAACAAATGGATATCCTTGTGGTTGAACATGGTGTTGCTTACCACAAGGTTCCTTTTTCCCCATAAAGGAAAAAGAACTACGTTAATACATAGCGCATTTGCTTTATGGAAAGGAATACTTCGCAATCCAGTTATAACACAGACAAATAAAATTGAAATGTCAGTTTGTAATTTCATATTAACACTTTTTCACTAAATGTATATAAAAGTATGTACCTTATTACGTAATTTTCCTTTCCTCAAATGTTCCCTAAAATTTTTATTTTACCCCAGAATAGGGATAAAAGCCCCCAATCTGGACACCCTGTCTGGTCGTCTGCCGTCCGGTGCGGTCTGATCCGGTCGTCTGTTGCGACAACAGATTTGGTCGGCGGATTTGATCTGTCGCGGTCCGGCAGACCAAATCAGAACGTGTGTTAGCGCTTTTAAACATCCTCTGCGGCTACGTTCCACTTAACGTCCGCATCGATTTTTTTTTTTTTTTTTTTTTTTATAATTTATTGACAATATTATATACAAAACAAATAGGTATAAAGCTTCAACATAAACTCGTTCGAGTTTTTCTGTGCACCAGTATCTTCTACAGTGATTAGGTTATATTTTAATCAATACATACTTATCTAATATTACACATTTGCAATAACAATAAACAATATAGAAGTAGTTAGAAAAAAAATAAAGAATTAGATAAATGTCACATCGCTAGTAGCCACATCGACGCACCTACACGTGCAAGCCATACGCCGAGGAGGGGATAAGCGATGCACTACACATACACAGTATGCTCCATAATCCACATAAACGGATTTGAACGGTTACTTTATTTAAGAGATTTTTTTTTTTTTTTTTTTTTTTAATTATTTTGTAGGAAGTATTGTTTTAGCTTCTTTTTAAAATTTTGTTTGGTTAATTTTTCCATTAATGATTTTGGCAATTGATTGATTAGATAGGGTATTATATATTTTAGTGTTCTTTTCCCATATAGATTAGTATACCTTGGTAGTAATAATTTTGCGTTACGAATACTACGCGTTATTATAGTATGTTTGTCAATGGATGGAGTTTTTTTATAGTCATCGTTAAAGTACTCCTCAGTTAATAAAGTTAATTTGGTTTTTTCATGAATGGGAATGATTTTACAGAAGGCAAACAGTTGATGGTAGTCATTTTTAAATTTGTTTTTAATATTAGACGGAACTATCCGTTTTAGAATTCTTACCTGAAGTGAATATATTTGGTCAAGTTGGGTCTTATATGTTCTTCCGTAACTCGACAGTCCATAGGAAATCACTGATTCAACCAACGACTTATATAATAGTAGAAGTGTTTGGTAAGGTATTTTATACTTAATCAGAGAAAATTTAGCCAACATTATTCTCATTCTATTGCAAACATTTTTAACTTGCTCTTTCCAGTTCAGACGGCTGTCTATAACTATTCCTAAATAAGTCTGTTTATCAACGTACTCTATGCTATCACAGTTACAAGTAGAAATTTGGCTCGCTTTATGTTTTCTATGAAAACATTCGTGACTGTGTGCAATGATTTCGGGTGTATAATTGATTCTATTTTGGCTGGTACTAATGTACATTACTTTGGTCTTTTTTGCATTCAGTACCAGGCCGACATCATGGGACCATTTACAAAGTTTATCAAAGTCACTTTGAAGTCGATTTAGAGCTACTGCAATATTTGGTCCAGCAGAAATTAGGCACGTATCATCTGCAAACTGATACATTTCACAGCTTGTTATTACATTTTCAAGGTTATTTACGTAGGTTAGATAGTGTAGGGGGCCTAGTAATGAGCCCTGAGCCGTGCCTTCTGTTACCTCAAAACGATCGCTAAATGTATCCCCGATTTTGATCATAAATTTTCTGTCCTTTAGGTAATTTTTACACCACTCTAATAGATTACCTCTAATTCCACTGTCATAAAGGCATTCCAACAATCTATCGTGTCTAAGGGTATCAAAAGCCTTGCTGTAGTCAACAAACACCACGAGAACATGATATTTTTTATCCAAATGACTGTATATACTATCTGTAAAAGCCGAAAGAAGTTGTGTTGTGCTTTTGTGAGGTTGGAAACCATATTGTGTTTTAGAAATTATACTATTTTTATCATAGAAATCATACATCTGTTTGCAAATGAATTTCTCGACAATTTTATCGATAGTTGGCAATATAGTTATTGGTCTGTAATTATCATAAATAGTTTGGATGCCCTTTTTGTGAATTGGTCTTATTATTCCTGTTTTCAACTGTGAAGGGTATTTGCCTTTGTCGATACAGAGGTTGATTAATTTACTAATTACCAATGCTATTTCATCACATATGTGTTTTATATCCATTATTCTAATACCATCGACTCCAGGGGCTTTATTGCCATTTAAAGACATTAAATTTTTTTTTATTGAGCGTGGCTCAGCCTTTTTAAAACGCATTGTTACATTAGAACTAACTTTATAGTCTGATTTGTTTAGCAACTGTAACTGGCACTTAGGTATTATATTCTGTACGCTATCAGAAAATGATAGTGCAAACTTATTTGCAATATCCTTACATGTGTTATGACTGTTTTTAAATGCATCTATAATTACATCATCAATTGAACTTTTGACTACCCCAATCATTTGATTCAAAATTCGCCAGAGGCTTCTCGTATTGTGCTTATTAGAAAGAATGTCAGATTTAATACTGCTATTTTTAGCTTTTGAAATTAATTTATTTGCATAATTCCGTGCTTTTTTAGAATAATGTCGTTTTTGTTTTAGAATAATGTTGTGTGACTGTTTTATCCAAAGATAAAACAATTTGTCTCTATATTCACAAGCCCTTGTTATTTTATTATTAATCCATTTATTATTACATCGTGATAACCCATGTTTAATTTTAACACAAAATTTTGATTTCTTATAGCATTCTTTGAATTGCGCATAAATGTAATCGTATAATGAAATAGGACAGTTTATATTGTATGACTCCTCCCAGCGCACCTGATCCAATAACTTAATAAATGTATTTTTATTTACACACGTTTTATATTTAGAAGCACTCTGTATATGAGCGCTCGCGCATGCAAGTATAACAGCGCGGTGGTCGGCCAGTGTGGTCCCGAGCGCTGCGGTATACAGGTCTTGTGAGAGGGATCTAGCATAAATATGGTCAATACACGATTTACTAAGGATGCCGTTGGATAGTTCAATTCTTGTATGAGCTGTAATCCCGCACACAAATCCCGCGCCGCTTAACATATTCGTATATTTATGTGTTACAGGTTTATTACTTAATAAATCCATGTTCGTGACACTCTCTGTATCATTCCACCTAAGGCTGGTGGTCGTTGCGAGCGATCGATTGGCGTCAAACATGACGTCATTGTTTGCAACCACATGACGCCAACAAAATATTGGTGGGTCCGAGTGGGGTTATAGCGCTCATGATGTGCGTTTGACTTATAACTTTCGCCCACAACTCTCGCGGCCTTTTTACGATAGTGGGATACAGCGTGAACACTTAGCGCGTGTTAGTATAGCTACAGTACATAATATACTTATTTATGTACTTTGGTATAGCTCTATTAGTCTGGGGACGGGTGATGCGCGACTCAAAGTAACATACAACAAAGCCACTGGGGCCAGTAAGAGCGCCTCCAAGAGAGCTCTTACGCAGTGCACACTGAAAGTTTTGCGTAGCTTAAATAAAACAAACAAAGTAATATATTTATGTTTTTTTGTAATATTCACCTTTGTATTTTAACCATTCCATTTATTTAATCTTTGATTTTCGGAATAGCAATGAAATCGCACTATGCTAGGTCTGTGGACTGTGCGCAGGATAAGTCACAAGGTCCACGTCTTCAGAAGCCAAACGCGACTTTCTTTTTATCGCCGTGTGTGCTGAAGCATTACCGTGGTGCAATTGGATGCTTGGTCATCTCTGTTTATTTTTGTCTAAAAGACCCTGTTCAAACGGGCGGTGGTCTACTACTCAGCATTTACTTACTGTATTTTGTTCATGAAGTGGCACTGTGCAGACAGAACCCTCTTGAGAGAAAAATCCATACACAGCAAAAAGGTAGCGACCGTGTCTTTGTCGGTTTGAGTCAGGCATAACATCTGTGAGGATTTCTATCTATTCTTAACTATCTCTTGAAATTTTCTATCTACTATATCTAGATAAGAAGCTATAAAGTCGTTAGCTGTAAATAAACTACTTTATAACTAAGTAAGTACTTATGCAATATAAAAAAGCAATATAATGGAGATATGATAGTGGCAAACCTTCATTTATATAAGAATATGTAATGAATGTTTCTTTAAAATTTATACGATTTATGACTAAAGTAGATAAAAATGTAACGAACATATAAATACAGCTCAACATATAAATACAACTTATTTACCTTATTAAATAAAATATTTGAAAAGCATTACATAAAAAATGTTCAAATTTTCAATTCACAAAATTCAAAGAAATTAACCTAACTATGAACAAAACCAACACCTGGGCATTGAACGTTGAGTATGACCGTTTAACTCTGCGCCTTCTGCGTGCCAAAATTAATTAAAAAAAAAAAGACGTGTGGCACTCGGAGACTGCCGCGGTAAAGCTATAGCTAAAATATATACTAATTCAAGTGACACAAAAAAAAACAAAAAAGAAACAAAAATATATATATAAAAAAAACACCCTCACCCTCACCCCTCACTCTCACCCTCACTCTCACCCTCACCCCACCCTCACTCTCAGAGTCACCCTCACACTCACACTCACTATCATCACGTCTCGATCCGTGCGAGCTTCGTACAATCATACCATATAATAGTAGTACTTACTGTACATGTATATGTACATACACGTTAAGCCAACGCTCGGCCGTGCTCGGTGAACTTCGTGTGATCTTCTCTCGACCTTTGTCTTAGGTTTTTTTCCTTACGGAATTTCTTGATTAAAGCCCACTCAAAGCCCGCGATAAAAACTATGCAATAGCTTAAAAAAGGTAATTAATAATTTAAATTTCATTGAATTTACGCAAGAATAATCGCGAGGTGTTTCGAGTGCCTGGAGGAGGTTCTAGCCATTAAAAGATATTATGAAAAATAAAAAATAGCCTCTAGACGTAAAAAGAAAATATTTACCATCTGCACCGCTGCCAATTCTGTTAAACGGATCTGAAACCTAAGGAGTCAAATGAGCAGCCAAAAAGTTGTGACAAAGGTGAAAAGGAGTACCTATGCCAGTAAGCAACAAAATTAAGGACCTTAGGTATAAGAACTGTTGATATATACTAAATGTGACTCGATGGGTAGATGCAAAATCTAGAACAAAAATATTTAAATGGAAATAGATAGGACATAATGCTCAGGGAAACACAAGTAAAGTGAACTAGGAAGCTCAGATAGTGGAGTTCACGTTACGAAGAAAGAGAGGTATAACAATAATGAGATCGTCCAATGACCTCAAGAGAACAGCTCTGTGGACAAGATTTGCAAGAGACAAGATATGGGTAGAAGTGAAGAGTGTTGGAGGAGATCCTTGTGCTAAAGAGGTATGCTAATTCGAGTTAGCGTGTCTTCTTTGACTGCTGTGCATTGTGCATACGTATAACACAGATTTTGTTAAAACTTAACTTAACTATCTTCACGCTGTATCCCTGACAGGGTAGTCAGAGAGGACAGATCGCCAGGCTTCGCAAACCATGCATACTTCTTTCGCTTCTTCAAGATTCATCAATCGCTTCATAGACGCACGTCTGGGTATCCGAGTACTTTTGACCTTACCGTTTTTGAGCAATCTGCTCACGTAGTCTTCATATGTAAGTCTCGGCCTACCCTGACGTCTTCTACCCTCTGCTTTCGCACAATATATATTCTTCGTCAATCGTACCTCACTCATTCGTTGGACGTGCCCAAACCAACGAAACACGCCCTTTTCCTGCTTAACGCTGACACTTTTATCATTCAACCTGCCATATTGCGTATCACTTCGTTACGTAGTCGGTCGGCCAAGGTAACTCCGCACAATTTTCGAAGTGATCGCATCTCCACAGCATTCAATTTACTTTAATGCATCTGCTGACATACCCAGGTTTCGCTACCGTAAAGCAAAGTTGGCACTAGCACTGCGTTATGAATCGCCAGTCGTGCTTCTTTTACGATGCTTTGTTGCTTTACTAATTGGGACAAAGCACCGTTAACTCTGTTTCCGGCAGCTACCCGCCGTTCTACATCCGAATCACATCTTCCATCCGCGCTAAACATACTCCTAAATACACAATTTCATTCACTTGCTCTAGACGTTCCTGGTTTACCCTAATCTCGCATTTAGTTTTTACGTCATCTCTTTCAAATACTAGAACCTTAGTCTTACTAGCATTAAAGCGAAGACTCTTACTTTCACACTCCTCTTTCATATTAGTGACTAATGCCTGAAGGTTGGCTTCTGATGAGGCCATGAGCACAGCATCATCAGCGTACAGCAGACAGTTTACTGAAAAGTCACCCAAATTCACACCCATATCACAATCTTTCAACTTCTGTAGGCAACTGTCCAGATACACTATGAACAGCCAGGCGGACATGACACAACCCTGTTTGACGACATCAAAAAGAGGTGACGCAAGCTTTACAGTCCTTATAAAGCGACTGTATTGCTCGCAGTAGCGAGCCGTCCACACTATATCTGGGCATCAAATCCCACAGAGTTTTCCTCACAACGTTATCAAAAGCTTTCTTCAGATCCACAAAAGCGCAGAAAACCTTCTGGCTAATAGCAGGCGGACATGACACAACCCTGTTTGACGACATCAAAAAGAGGTGACGCAAGCTTTACAGTCCTTATAAAGCGACTATTGCTCGCAGTAGCGAGCCGTCCACACTATATCTGGGCATCAAATCCCACAGAGTTTTCCTCACAACGTTATCAAAAGCTTTCTCCAGATCCACAAAAGCGCAGAAAACCTTCTGGCTAATAGCCAGAAACTTCTCCGCGATCATGCGGAGAGAAAACACTTGATCCATGCAACCTCTTCCACGTCGGAATCCGCATTGAGCCTCCCATAAATACCTTTTGGACTTTTCCTGCATTCTTGCCGTTATAATCTTTGCATACACCTTACTAGCTAAGCTGACCAAGCTGATCGCCCTGTAGCTGGAGCAGTTTAGGCGTGAGCCTTTCCCTTTGTAAATAGGTACTACAACTGCTATTCGCCAGTCATCTGGGACCTCACCCGTCCGCCAGCACAAGTTGCATAACAGACATAGAGTGTCCCAGACGTGACAGGGTGTAAGGGGCCCAACCAAGATCTTCGGGGCCCAAGTCAACCTCCCGTGCTAGTGCGTGCACCTGCTGACTAACGGACGAGGCTCTGGCGCTGGCTTTCCCCTCTGGGGTTGGGAGGTCTGAGGGCGTCGCTCCCATAAAAGCCACCCGCCGAAACAAAAAAAAAAAATAATGAACAGTCAGAAAAGGAATGCTGCTAGGGATAGGGCGCCGCCGCAAAACGGCGCGCAGGAGCCCCGCCCGACTCCTGTGGCAAGTGGGCTAGGGCTGCCGTGTGTTGGGCCAGCACGGCTAAAGAAGTTAGCCCCAACCCGAATCCGCTTCGCATCTTGGAACATTGGCACGCTGACTGGGCGTGCGGTAGAGTTGGCCGAAGTACTCTCCAGGCGGAGGGCGGACGTGGCGTTCCTGCAGGAGACTCGGTGGAAGGGCAACAGAGCCCGGCCCTTGCAAAACGGCTACAAGCTGTATTACACGGGTGCGCCTGGTGGGGAGAACGGGGTGGCCGTTGTGCTCTCCGAGGGGCTGCAGAGTGGCATCTTGGAGGTGATACGCTGTAGCGACCGGCTTATGATCGTGAGGGTGCTTATCGATGGGATTATTACCCACCTGATAAGTGCCTACGCGCCACAGGTCGGTTGTAGCGACGCCGATAAGATGCCGTTTTGGGGTCAACTCGAGGGAGTGCTTCGGAGCATTTCGTTGTCACAGGGAATCGTTTTGGGCGGCGACCTAAACGGTAATGTGGGTGAGAGGTGTGAGGAGTTTGAGCGTGTTCATGGTGGTTTTGGATACGGCACCCGCAACGCTGACGGAGAAACTATCCTCAGAACGTGTGCGGCTGCCGATCCGGCCATTGTGAACACGTATTTCTAAAAGAAATCCGAACATCTCATCACCTACAAGAGCGGGAGGCGTACAACTCAGATCGATTTCCTACTCACTAGGCGACACAGCATCGGCAAGGTGGCCAACTGCAAGGTCATACCCGGTGAGAGTCTTACTGCACAACACCGTCTCCTTGTCATGGACCTCTGCGTGAAGCCCAAAGGCAAACGCATCGAGCGGTGCCAGTGCTGCATCAGATGGTGGCTGCTTGATGAAACTAGGTCCCAGGAGTTCGTCTCAGCTGTCGGTGACAAGTGCACCGACACTGAAGGCGAACCAGTTCAAGATTACTGGGACAAAGTTCAGGCGGCCATCCTTGGAGCGGCGAAGGTGGTGCTCGGTGTGTCTAAGGGTGGACGCAAATGTGACAAGGAAACTTGGTGGTGGAACGACGCAGTCCAGAGGGAAACTAGGGAGAAGAAAGCCCTCTTTAAAAAGTGGCAAGCGACCGGATCTCCTGAAGACCGCGACGCGTACAGGGCTGCCAAGCGCTCCACAAAGAGAGCTGTAGCCAGAGCCAGACGTGACCACTTACAACCTCTGTATGATAAGCTGGAATCGTCTGAGGGGCAGAAGCTCATCTATAAGCTGGCGCGCTCCAGGATCAAAGCGGCACAGGATATATCCAAGTGTCGCTGTGTAAAAGACCCTGAGGGCAACCTGTTAAGCGAAGACCTCGCGGTAAAGGAGAGATGGCGCTCGTACTTCCACGAGCTGCTTAATAAACAGCACAAAGAGGTGCAGCCTCCGGACCTCCCTCCGAATCAGGGACTAGTGCCACCGGTAACGCCTGGCGAAGTCCTGACTGCGCTTCGCCGCATGAAGAATCGGAAAGCTGTTGGACCCGATGGAGTCCCCATCGAAGCCTGGAAGGCGATGGGTCCTCGCGGTGTGGGCATCTTAGTAAACCTTTTTAACCGCATACTCCTCAGCGGGCAGATCCCAAACCAATGGAGACTGAGTATTATTACTCCAGTCTTCAAAGGTAAGGGGTCAGTGCAGGAGTGCGGGAGCTACCGCGGTATTAAGGTGATGTCCCACACCATGAAGATCTTCGAGAGGATTATAGACTCTCGGATCCGGCAGGAGTGTACTCTCTCGGAGTGTCAATATGGGTTTCGCCCTGGTTATGGGACCACGGACCCTGTTTTTGCCCTGAGGGTTGTCGCAGAGAAATACAGGTCGAAGAACACGCCTCTGCACTGTTTGTTTCTAGACATGCAGAAGGCCTTCGACTGTGTTCCTCGTGCGATGATCTGGTGGGCACTGCGGTCCAAAGGGGTTCCAGAGGTCTATATTGACACTATCCGAGACATGTACTATGACTCCGATTCAATGGTTCGGACTGCTGTTGGCGACACAAAACCCTTCCCCATCACCGTCGGGGTACACCAGGGTTCGGTCCTTAGTCCGCTTCTGTCCAGTGTAATATTAGACGAATTGTCGGACAGCATCAGAATGGTCTCACTACAGGGGATGCCGAAGACCGTGCGAAGTGGAGGAGAAAATGTAGGAAAGCGGACCCCGGGCGTCGCGAGACGCAACTGGGACAGACGCTCGGATGATGATGATGTAGGACAGTATCAGAAACCCACATGAGCAGCCTCCATGGTTGCTCATGTATGCTGACGATATTGCGCTGGCAGACGCGGACAGGGGCAGATTGGTGCGACGTGTAAAGGCGTGGAAGGAGACGCTTGAGAACGGCGGTCTGAAACTAAATGTGGCGAAGACCGAGTACTTGGCACTAAACTCGACAGATCCCACACCCGTCCGCATAGGCGGTGATTTGGTCGAGCGCACGGACCAGGTTAAATACCTGGGATCTGTTTTTCACACGTCCAGTGACATCGATTGCGATGTCAAGTCACGCATTGCTGCCGCGTGGGCCAAATGGCGGGAGATGACCGGTGTCATCTGTGACCCTAAAATGCCGATCCGGTTGAAGGGACAGGTCTACAAAACCATTATTAGACCTGTCCTTTTACATGGCAGTGAGACGTGGCCGATATTGGAGCGACACAAGCAGGAGCTGCGTGTCACGGAAATGAAGATGCTGCGGTGGATGTGTGGGGTCATGCGGATGGACCGCGTGAGAAACTCTCGCATCCGCGGCAGCCTTCACGTCCGTGACATTGCAGACAAGTTGCAAGAATGTCGCCTTCGTTGGTATGGTCACGTCTTGCGGCAACCGCCGGGCTACGTAGGCAACAAATGTCTGGCCATGTCAGCCCCGCCGGGTCCCAGTAAGAGGGGAAGACCCAAGAAGTGCTGGCTTGACGTCGTAAGGGATGACATGCGTGCCAATGGTCTCACTACAGGGGATGCCGAAGACCGTGCGAAGTGGAGGAGAAAATGTAGGAAAGCGGACCCCGGGCGTCGCGAGACGCAACTGGGACAGACGCTCGGATGATGATGATGAGTTTCCCAGACGCGCGACCCACCGTACTTGATCATCTCAGCAGTAACGTTGTCTTGTCCCTCAGCCTTACTACATTTCATACTTCTTATCGCTTGTTCAATTTCTTTCATACTAATGACTTCAATGACATCGGGATGCGGAGCATCGAAGTGAGCTCCACTTCCCGATGTGGCATCTCTGTCTTTTCTTGCATACATCTTTCCATAATATTCACTCCATCTCTGCAGGACGTCAGTTTGGTCTGTTAGGACGTCATTGTTAACACTAAGCTCTTTATTCATACTGCAGATTGCCGAACAACTCCGGGTCTTGCCTACCTCTTTCCAGAAGAGCCTGGCATTATCCCGGAAATTAGACGACAACCTTTCATCTGCTTTCATTCTGCACCTTTCACGAGCTTCTTCTATCAGTGCCTTCGTGTTAACTTTTTGCAGCTTGTATCTCTCTTTCATATTAAAATCATTACGCGAGGCTAAGTAGTCTAACCATGCTTTCTTCTTCATTCGAACTGCTTCTTTCACTTCCTCATTCCACCATGCGTCACGCTTATTACTACTGCCTCTTCTCGTTTCTCCACACACTTCCACAGCGGCATTTACCATACTATCCCTAAGGTTCTGCCATACACTTTCCACATTCTCACTACTAACATTGACGTCGCCAAGCTTTTGTTAACACACAGATTTTGTTAACTAGTATTAAGAATTCTCATACTTAGTTAATAAATGTTAAGAATTTATATTTGTAAACTTTTATAAATTCTAAACATATATTTTTATTTAAATTTTTTGCCCCCGACTCAAAGGTATGGTAGTAGTAACGATTCGGCTTTTTTCATTTGTAAGCCAGTTTCCTGGCGATGCTTATTAGCTGTGTTTTGTCAATATCTGTAGTGTATCTGTATGTATAGTATAAGAGTATGAGCTCTTTTGTAAAATGATGTAAGGAATTTTTGCCGTATGACTACTCCATGAAGTGCTAAACGCGTCCTAGTATAATTGTTAAATGACAAATAATTGATAACTTCGACCTAACGCTGTAACCAGAAATGTCTCCAGAGAAGCCGACTTTTCGAAAACTCACAGCAGACATATCCTTTACCCGTGAATTTTAGATTAGTAGTAGATTTTAATAAGCAGCTGTGATTTTCCTATTTGGGACGGAGATTATAATAACTACAACACATCCAAGATCATAAATACCTATCTATTTAGTTTTTCTTGAGGTTATACAATGTGAACCTACACTATTTCGATAAACGACTCATTATTATGTGATATGCTTGTTAAAAATAATTTAAATTTGATTTAAAAAGGTGAATAAAAAGTTCATGACTATTATATGTAATGAGTTATTGGGCTCGCCACTATTATGAAAGAAATATCCATCATTGATAGTAAAAGAATGGCTGTAAAGGCGCGATATCACCGTTTCTTATCGGCTGACATACATATTCACCAATCATCTCCGTTATTTAAATGTTTTCAGTAAGATTCCCTTTCCCCTCTTCCTCTCCCTTTGCTAAGAGAAGACGTGCGTAAAAATCATAATATTATATTTGAAACGGAGTGGAAGGGATGCATGCAATACCTTCTTGACAAACTATGATTGAACTAGATACTAGAAACATTACACAAATTGTGTTTTATTTATTGCTTCATACCACATGAGATATGATTATTTACTGATAAAGAAATATGAAAACTGTACAAGCTTATTATAAAATATCTAGGATATTAGGAACTTACCATCACTCTTCACACCAACGTAATGGTAATTTGTGTTGTAATATGCTGTATTAACAATCCTTGTATTCTTCATTTTCCGTGATTATTGTTCTTCTTCACCAATCAACACGTTTGCACGATGCAACGACATTTATTCACAACGTATTATTTAGTAAATAAATGCCATCAACATTATGTGTTAAAGATAAGCTTATCAAACATCATTATCAGTACTTCTAGGTAACGTCTGTTCCATAATCGACTCGTGATCGTTAATTACATCGACCATGTTTGGGAGGAACAGCTAGTGTGAAGAAATTAAACAACCGTCAACGATTTAAGCGCATTTTGAATTATTAACAAAATGGACATAACTGACGTCACGCCTGAACATACTATGTTAAATAGAGAGAGAGAGCAGTTTTTAGGAAATAATGACTCTTGGGCTGGGTATTGTGATCACGATGTATCCCAGTTCCCAATTTAGTGTTAAAGTAGGTAGGTACCTATTATCTTCTTTAATGGCCACTAGCGCTTTATAGGCCGTCCTTTTTTTATTCAGGTTATTTTTGTCGAACTTGGATTCTTGCCGCACTACTTGCTTCATCCTGACTTCAAACGGTGTTGCTTCAACTATTTCAGTACGCCGTATACGGGTAGGTACCCCGAAAACTAGAACATATTACTCAACTGTACAGTTGCAGGCGCCAGGAGACCACCAACCTGTGAACGGGATTTAAGGGTAGAATGTCGTTAGGATTATTGTAAAATATTTAAAACATGAAATCATCAAAGGTCTGAATTTTCCTAAAAACTTTGGGGGTTGGTAAAAGTCGACAAGAAGTAATCTCAATCCTTTGTTATCTCAAAGGAGTTGAACATTAAAGTTCTTAACCAACATTTCATTGCCCCGTCCAATTTCGATAAGACTCTAAAGACATATCTTTCATTACATTATCTCACAATACATTATCTTTTATCGATTCAGACCCCCAACCATTTACCTTTTGTTTATAATCTAGTTACCGCCTGTGATGTTAAGAAAAACATAATGGCAATTACGTCCAAAGCTGTTGGAGGTGACTGTATAGGGCGGAACATGATACTTCCTATCCTAAATGAAGTCCTACCATCCATTTGTTATATCCTAAACTCTTCCTTATCCAGTGGCATTTTTCCATCATCATGGAAAGATGCCTTAATTACTCCCTTACCGAAAAAATATAATCCCTTATTATTATCCGACTACCGTCCAATATCTTTTTTGCCATTCTGTCTGTTACCTGTGCGGCCGCCGACAACGCATTCGTGTAGAGGATCTTGTTTCTAATTGGTGTAATGCGAGTGTCGGAGTGCCCCAGGATGGCGTACTTTCTCCTCTCCTATTCACAATTTTCATAAATTCGATCTCAAATGAACTTACTTCTTCCTATCACCTTTATGCAGACGATCTCCAAATTTACACGCAGTCTCCTTTGGATCAGCTATCGGAGGCGGTGAATGATATCAAGAAGGATTTGGCTCGTATAGCTTCTTGGAGCAGATCTTATGGATTTTGAGTAAACCCATCCAAATAGCAGGTGATTATAATTGGAGGTCCTAAGACTACTTCAAGAATAGATTGGTTGCAGGTTCCACAAATATTTTTTGATGGTTCTATAATTCCCATTAGTAATTGTGTGAAAAATTTAGGAATAATGATGGACTCGAATTTATCCTGGAGCACATAACTCCAAGAGGTAAGCAGAAAGGTGTTTGCTTCTGCAGGTTCATTAAGGAGGTTACAACGTTTTCTTCCTACATCTACAAAAATTGCGCTGGCAAACTCTTTGCTTCTTTCTATCCTTGATTATGCTGATACTAGCTATTTAGATCTCGCCGAAAACCAAGTAGATAAACTTGAGCGTCTCCAAAATGTTTGCATACGATTCATATTTGGTTTGCGCAAGTATGATCATGTTTCACAATTTCGTACATAGCTCTAGTGGTTACCTATACGACTTCGCCGGAATACTCATATTTTATCCTTATTGCATAATATTTTATTTAACCCATCTACACCTTCCTATCTAAAAGGACAATTTGAATTCCTTTATGTTTCGCAGAATAGATGTCTGAGGTCGTCAGAAAACCTAGAACTAAAGATGCCACATTATACTACAAATTTCATTGACCGCTCCTTTACCGTAACAGCAACTCGGTTATGGAATAAATTGCCTGTGGAAATTAGACGAGCCAAAACATTGACTAAGTTCAATTTTTTGGTTAAAAACCTTTATTTATGATAAAGAGTCAAAATTCCTCTGCTAGTTTATTTTTCTGTATGTGCACGTAACTCTAAATAATATTATTTATATCTATTCCTATGTATATATTTATGTCTATGTATGTATTTGTATATGTGTATTATATTTCTATGTATGTAATGATATTATTTATGTATTATTATTAATATTTAATTTATATAGTTTTTTTATTCTACATCTTTTCCTTTTTGTTAGATTTAATTGAACACCAACAACTACCAGACACTCCTACTAACATATTTTTTCCATCCAAAGGTTGCCTGGAAGAAATTGCTTTAAGCGATAAGGCCGCCCATTGTACTACTTTAGTTGTAACAAATTATCACTCTGTTATTATTAATATTTTTTGGTGTACAATAAAGTATAAAATAAATAATAATAAATAAATAAATAAATTAAATACTAAACTACCTACTTAAGCAAATTAATAAAATAATCTCATTAAAAGAAGAGAGTCTAGATAATAAAAAGTCCAAAAATTAAAATATCCAAAGTTACAGTGTTACAGCCGTTACAGCACAGTAAAAAGAGAGAATCTTTAGGCAGTGGTTACAGTTAGAAACCCGGGAAGTTTTGGAGGGTTAGCTGCCAATTTTCGAACATGACCTTTCTCTTGTACGTCTGTGAACATGACGCACAGATCATATTATTCAAAAACTATTTTATTATTTGTTTTTTTTTTATGTTTAACAATTGTGGATTATTATGCATATAGAATTCGAAAATGTGCGCAAGTGAAGGAAAGTGGTATGTTGCAGTGAACAGCAGTGTTCTTGTTAGTGCTAAATCTCCACAGAAAGCTGCAGAAAATATTTCACTGCCTTATTGGGCACAGGCACAGGACTTCTTCTTCTTCTTTTGGGACTTTCTCGGCTTAAGCAATGCCAAAATCAAGTACCACCTAATTTGAATCTTTCGTGTTACGTCAATTTTGTTTTCATGTCAATAGTATACATAGGTATTCAATTTATAGTATGTTCAATTTCGTACATAAATTTTCTTAATTCAAATTAAGTAATTTTTTCTTGTAGAACCTGTCCATTCAGTGGTCTGTGTAGTCGATCTTTTATCTTTGAGTCTGGCAACGTGACCTGCCCATTTTCATTTTAGTTTCAAGGCATGTTCAAGAGCATCTATCAGCTTAGTTCTTTTCCTGATATCGTAATTTCTTACTCAAAGATAAAAGATGTACTATACAGACCACTGAATGGACAGGTCCTACAGGCAAACGAAACGCAGACTAAGAACCGGTGGAGCGATATACGGGAAAAAACAGAAAAGAACTGGATGATGCTCGCTGTAAACAGGCAGATGTGGAATGAGATGGAGGAGGTTTATACCCTAACGGGATCCTTATTAAGAAATGAAATTAATTACTAACACACTAACACCAATTCATTTAAATAACTATAAACCAATACTAACAACATTAATAAATATTGCAATGTAACCGAATAAGGAGAAATAAAAGTTTTTATTTATATTATTATTATAGATAGCAGCGTATTCATGTATAAGTTTGTTGAAAGTTGTACTGCAGTAAAATGATGGTAAAATTGACTGCAGTTAGGTATATGTGGATTTTAGAAGGTAACAGAAAATACCGCGTTCCACTAAGTTATCCAATTTCACACGTTTTCGAAGCTTTTATGTTTAAGAAAACATCATTTTCTCACTTAAACACTCGAAAATACACTAGATTTGAAAGAATTATAACGGAATGGCGACCGCTTCCTTCGCTGTTCCCGCCAAAATCCGGCACAGAACTTAGGATTCGATTTGACATCGGCAAAGGAATGAACATGACCAAATTGGTAATAAGAAATTTACAATAACATTGATTTTAATGAGACTTTTGGCGCGAACATTAGCAATGATGCACATAAATGTGACATTATGTTGAGTATATCAATTAATTATATATAGACTATAATCATAATTCAGAATGGTAATAATTTATGCATATCTAATTTAACAGTATTATATTCAAATCATAACAGACTAATCAAAGAACCCATAAATTTAAATTGAAGTACTAGATTAGACAATGAAATTAAATTTTTTTGCATTCAATATAATAATAATAATATAAATAGGTAATGATCAGTAGGGGGAAGAGAAATAGTGCCTAATTTTAGATATTTGCATTCAAGTTTTGAATGAGTATTATGGCTAAGAAAACACCTATAAATTAATATATGCTTCCTCTCTCCGACCATATTTTTGCTGTGCCCGACAGGGTCCATAATTGCTACATAGTTTGTCTTAACATCTGTTTAAGCACATTATGGAATGCAATAAACATATTATCAAGCCAGCACTTCTTGGGTCTTCCCCTCTTACCGGGACCCGGCGGGGCTGACATGGCCAGACATTTGTTACCTACGTAGCACGGCGGTTGCCGCAAGACGTGATCATACCAACGAAGGCGACACTCTTGCAACTTGTCTGCAATGTCACGGACGTGAAGGCTGCCGCGGATGCGAGAGTTTCTCACGCGGTCCATCCGCGTGACCCCACACATCCACCGCAGCATCTTCATTTCCTTGACACGCAGCTCCTGCTTGTGTCGCTCCAATATCGGCCACGTCTCACTGACATGTAAAAGGACAGGTCTAATAATGGTTTTGTAGACCTGTCCCTTCAACCGGATCGGCACTTTAGGGTCACAGATGACACCGGTCATCTCCCGCCATTTGGCCCACGCGGCAGCAATGCGTGACTTGACATCGCAATCGATGTCACTGGACGTGTGAAAAACAGATCCCAGGTATTTAACCTGGTCCGTGCGCTCGACCAAATCACCGCCTATGCGGACGGGTGTGGGATCTGTCGAGTTTAGTGCCAAGTACTCGGTCTTCGCCACATTTAGTTTCAGACCGCCGTTCTCAAGCGTCTCCTTCCACGCCTTTACACGTCGCACCAATCTGCCCCTGTCCGCGTCTGCCAGCGCAATATCGTCAGCATACATGAGCAACCATGGAGGCTGCTCATGTGGGTTTCTGATGCTGTCCGACAATTCGTCTAATATTACACTGGACAGAAGCGGACTAAGGACCGAACCCTGGTGTACCCCGACGGTGATGGGGAAGGGTTTCGTGTCGCCAACAGCAGTCCGAACCATTGAATCGGAGTCACAGTACATGTCTCGGATAGTGTCAATATAGACCTCTGGAACCCCTTTGGACCGCTGTGCCCACCAGATCATCGCACGAGGAACACAGTCGAAGGCCTTCTGCATGTCTAGAAACAAACAGTGCAGAGGCGTGTTCTTCGACCTGTATTTCTCTGCGACAACCCTCAGGGCAAAAACAGGGTCCGTGGTCCCATAACCAGGGCGAAACCCATATTGACACTCCGAGAGAGTACACTCCTGCCGAATCCGAGAGTCTATAATCCTCTCGAAGATCTTCATGGTGTGGGACATCACCTTAATACCGCGGTAGCTCCCGCACTCCTGCACTGACCCCTTACCTTTGAAGACTGGAGTAATAATACTCAGTCTCCATTGGTTTGGGATCTGCCCGCTGAGAAGTATGCGGTTAAAAAGGTTTACTAAGATGCCCACACCGCAAGGACCCATCGCCTTCCAGGCTTCGATAGGGACTCCATCGGGTCCGACAGCTTTCCGATTCTTCATGCGGCGAAGCGCAGTCAGGACTTCTCCAGGCGTTACCGGTGGCACTAGTCCCTGATTCGGAGGGAGGTCCGGAGGCTGCACCTCTTTGTGCTGTTTAAAAAGCAGCTCGTGGAAGTACGAGCGCCATCTCTCCTTTACCGCGAGGTCTTCGCTTAACAGGTTGCCCTCAGGGTCTTTTACACAGCGACACTGTGCCGCTTTGACCCTGGAGCGCGCCAGCTTATAGATGAGCTTCTGCCCCTCAGACGATTCCAGCTTATCATACAGAGGTTGTAAGTGGTCACGTCTGGCTCTGGCTACAGCTCTCTTTGTGGAGCGCTTGGCAGCCCTGTACGCGTCGCGGTCTTCAGGAGATCCGGTCGCTTGCCACTTTTTAAAGAGGGCTTTCTTCTCCCTAGTTTCCCTCTGGACTGCGTCGTTCCACCACCAAGTTTCCTTGTCACATTTGCGTCCACCCTTAGACTCACCGAGCACCACCTTCGCCGCTCCAAGGATGGCCGCCTGAACTTTGTCCCAGTAATCTTGAACTGGTTCGCCTTCAGTGTCGGTGCACTTGTCACCGACAGCTGAGACGAACTCCTGGGACTTAGTTTCATCAAGCAGCCACCATCTAATGCGGCGCTGGCACCGCTCGATGCGTTTGCCTTTGGGCTTCACGCAGAGGTCCATGACAAGGAGACGGTGTTGTGCAGTAAGACTCTCACCGGGTATGACCTTGCAGTTGGCCACCTTGCCGATGCTGTGTCGCCTAGTGAGTAGGAAATCGATCTGAGTTGTACGCCTCCCGCTCTTGTAGGTGATGAGATGTTCGGATTTCTTTTTGAAATACGTGTTCACAATGGCCAGATCGGCAGCCGCACACGTTCTGAGGATAGTTTCTCCTTCAGCGTTCGGGTGCCGTATCCAAAACCACCATGAACACGCTCAAACTCCTCACACCTCTCACCCACATGTCCGTTTAGGTCGCCGCCCAAAACGATTCCCTGTGACAACGGAATGCTCCGAAGCACTCCCTCGAGTTGACCCCAAAACGACATCTTATCGGCGTCGCTACAACCGGCCTGTGGCGTGTAGGCACTTATCAGGTGGGTAATCCATCATCATCACGCCTTATCCCCGAAGGGGTGGCAGAGGCATATTATATGCCCACTTTTCACCGTGTGGATTTTTCTGTCCCACGTAATAGGTGGTGAGCCCATTGCCGTGTTGAAATAGACAGACGCAGGTTGTGGCTACCTGCTGTTGAAATTTTTCAAGCCGCCCTTAAGGCATTCAACCAGGCTTAACGACTGCCATTTTACTGGCAACCGGGACCAACGGCTTAACGTGCCTTCCGAAGCACGGAAACGCTCGCAAATGTAAATGCCACAAAGTGGTCACCCATCCGAGGACCAGCCATAGTGAAAGTTGCGTAACTCAGTGATCGTTTACAGAACACTGAGACCGCGGGGCCACGAGCGCTTCAAGCGATAAGCACCCTCACGAATATAAGCCGGTCGCTACAGCGTTTCACCTCCAAGATGCCACTCTGCAGCCCCTCGGAGAGCACAATGGCCACCCCGTTCTCCCCACCAGGCGCACCCGTGTAATACAGCTTGTAGCCGTTCTGCAAGGGCCGGGCTCTGTTGCCCTTCCACCGAGTCTCCTGCAGGAATGCCACGTCCACCCTCCGCCTGGAGAGTACTTCGGCCAACTCTACCGCACGCCCAGTCAGCGTGCCAATGTTCCAAGATGCGAAGCGGATTCGGGTTGGGGCTAACTTCTTTAGCCGTGCTGGCCCGACACACGGCAGCCCTAGCCCACTTGCCACAGGAGTCGGGCGGGGCTCCTGCGCGCCCTAGCAGCATTCCTTTTCTGACTGTTCATTATTTTTTTTTTTGGTTTCGGCGGGTGGCTTTTATGGGAGCGACGCCCTCAGACCTCCCAACCCCAGAGGGAAGAGCCAGCGCCAGAGCCTCGTCCGTTAGTCAGCAGCTGCACGCACTAGCACGGGAGGTTGACTTGGGCCCCGAAGATCTTGGTGGGGCCCCTTACACCTGCACCATATTGAGACCTGCAATGAGGGATCCATTGCCTTATTAGGGCAAGGACCAGGACCTAGGACTGAGGACTTGACATCGACAAACGACTAGACATGACTAAAACTAAATAAGAAGAAAATATAAATACTGAAAATTAGGTTGTATGGACTAAGTTTCCTTTGCTTGCTCCAGATGGGCGAACTAACAAAACAAACAAATTGATTTTAATGACAATTTACAATAGTGTTGCCAACTCAATAGATTTTCCACTAGATCGCGTGGCTTAGACTAAATGTAGTGCTTATTGTTTTTGTTCATCAGACAAAGGCAATAGGTAGTTGTAGTGAAACTTCGTTATCGACTTTGAGAGAAATTTTATAGCTGTGAAAATATCGTACCGTTTTTTCAGTTACGCGTCATGTTCTATTGAAGTGAAACTTCTTTATAAAAAATGAAACTTCTTGATCGACGTATTAGAGAAAGTTTATAGATCTAAAAATCTAATGTCGTAAAGAAGTTTATTTTTTTACCTTTGTTCTCTAGTACAGACACATATTTAGTTTAGTTATTAATTGGTTTTTAAGTCGCTTTCATGACATAAGTGGTAACATAAACGGTATAGTACCACAAATAAAATTACTACTTTAATAGTTTTTTTCCCCTGAAAACTATTGTCTTTGTTCTGTCGTTTTATGTTGATTTTGGAATTTGCCGAAAAGAAATTTGTTAATTTAATTAATATTTTTTGATTGTAAACGTTTGATTGTAAAACTAGCTAAACTATACTGCAAATATGTAGGAATATTCTTTGAATCATTTTTTATATTTTGCATATCCAACCTAAAAGTTCGAGTTGGTACTTGTAGTTTTAAATATAAATAATATATATTGTATAGATACATACATATTATCACGCCTGTTTCCCATCGGGGTAGGCAGAGACTATGACTTTCCACTTGCTACGATCCAGACATACAGCTTTCGCTTCTTCAACTTTCATGAGTGAATTCATACACGCTCGCCGGTTAAGGGTACTCTTGACCTGGCCTTTTCCCAAAAGATCGTCGATTTTATTGAGATAGGTACGCCGAGGTCGACCCCTACCAGTTTGCCCATTCACTCTCGCCACATATATCTGCTTCGTCAGTTTATTTTCATCCATCCTCTCCACTTGTCCGAACCATCTAAGCATCCAAAGAAAGAAAGAAAAGAAAGACATTTACTTTATTTCCTGCCAAAACTCTTCGCTCAATGTCATAGTCACACTTTCCATCTCTCGTAAATTTTGTACCCAGATACACAAACTCTTTCACTTGTTCTACTCTTTCTCCTTCCACAAGAATTGAGCAATCTGTCGTACTTACCTCTCTTTCAAAAACCATTACTTTCGACTTGTTTACATTCACTTTCATTCCTTTGTTTTTTAACGAATCATGCATATTGCTTAGCATCAACTGCAACTCCTCCGCCGATGATGCTAGTATTACCTGATTATCGGCGTATAGGAGGCACTTGACGGTCAGTTCATCCATTTTTATACCATACGTACTCTCTTGCAGTTCTTTCAGGCAGCTGTCCATGTATAGATTAAACAGCAACGGCGACGCTACACAACCCTGTCTCACACCTTTTTCAATGTGAAAAAAGTCTGTGCAAGCTCCGTTGATCCTGACACAAGCATTGGAGCCCTCATAGCGAGATTTCAGTGCTCGTATCAAGTGGCTGTTTTCTCCATACCTGGCCAGTATTGACCACAGTTCATTCCTCACCACTCTATCATAGGCCTTTTCCAAGTTTACAAATACGCAATAGACTTTTTGACTCTTCGCCAAAAGCTTTTCTGCTATGCATCCTAAGGAAGAGACCTGATCCGTGCATCCCCTTCCTTTCATAAATCCTTCTTGTACATTCCACATTTTTCCTTCAGTTTCATTCATCACTCTTTTATCAAAATTTTTGCATACGATTTGCCGACGATGCTGAGCAAGCTTATGCCGCGCTAGTTTTTGCACTCTTGCTGTGACCCTTTTCCCTTATAAAACGGCACGTTGACAGCCTAACACCAATCTCTTGGTACGCTGCCATACCTCCAACAAAGGTTGAAAAGGCAGTACAGCTGGCAAGCTACCACGCCTTGTCCCGCTTTCAGCATCTCGACAGAGATCCTATCAAGTCCCGCGGCCTTTCCCAATTTCATGCTATTCAATGCTTCTACTATTTCTTCCATACTTAGACTTCTTCCTTGCCAATTTCATTTATTTCCAAGACACTAGTATGTACTTGCATATCCTCTTTTTCAAACAAGCTTTCAAAATATTGCTTCCATCTTTTTAACACACATTCTTCTCCTTTCACAAGACTACTATAATGGTTTCTGATATGGTTGAGATGCAATGTCGTCTGTTGACCCCTCACTGTTCTTATGGACTTCCAAAAGAATTTCATATTCTGTTGGAAGTCATCAGATAACCTTTTATCAAATTCATCTCTGTCATTCTCTTTCTTTCTTTTCATCACCTCTTTTGCAACACGCTTATACCTTTTGTACTCCTCTTTCTCCATTTTTAGGTCCACATCCGAGCCTTCTGCATTCTTTGATTGACTTTTATAGTCAGCCAATCCAACCATGCATTCTTCTTATCAGACAATGCCTTTCGGACTTCTACACACATTCTCTTTCCCTTACATCCTTGGCTTCTCTTTTTTACCCCACACACTTCAATCGCAACTTCTACGAGTCCTTCCTTAAATGACTTCCATACGTCTTCGATCTCACACACTTCATAGCATTGTAGAGCTACCACTCTAAATTCAATATTATTCAAAAAGCTTAATTACCACCAGAATATTCTGTGTTTACAGGAGCATGTTTAGGATTGTTAAAAGCGATTGAATACCTATGTATTTATAATGAAACTTCAAAATACAGTCATTTTCTCGGACGCTAAAAGTGCCTTTCAGGCTTTACAGAAATTTCCCTTTACTAGTAAAATTGTTTATCCTCTAATAATTGAAATCAGAAAATTTATTTATTAATGCTATTCATACAAATTAAATGTTTCGTTTGCCTGGATACCAAGCCACTCTGGTATTCCAGGCAATGTTAGAGCCGACAGCCTTGCAAATGATGCCGTGGAGTCTGGTGACATCTATCTGTACAAAAATTATTACCAATATCTGGCAGCTTTGCCAGCTTTATATTTAAAGCAGTCCTGGGAAAAGTTATGGTCGTTTAGTTCTCAGGCTACAGGGAAACTTCACTTCTTAATACAGCCGACCATTCCGAATAAACCCTGGTTTTTTAAATTTAAACACGGAAAACAATCTACAACCACCTTAATACGAATGAGACTAGGTCATGTATGTACCCCTTCCCACCTAGCAAAATTAAATATCATTCCATCTGGTACATGTGAATGCGGGGAAGTAGGTGACATGAACCACATAATACTTTCCTGTCCCAGGTATAATCATTCCGTATTATAATTATAATAGTAAACAAAAAAAACCTTTTACTGCGTCGTCCAAGCTGGACATAGCCAAAACAAAAAAAAGAGAAATGGAAGATCAATCAATTTTGTTGTTGGCAAACGCGTCACCGTGCGTAGCCAGAATTAAAAATAAATAAATGAATTTCTCAAATTATCAGAGTTTACTACAATTAGTTATAATAAAATTGACTAATTATTGAAAATATTGAACCCTTTTCGTACGTGCTGAAGTTGGTTAATTTACTTGCAGTGTAGGACACCCATTTTTATACATGTTGTCTTGGGCCTCTGCATTTTGGTTATCACGAAAGTCAACAAAATAAATTACAATTATAGTTGGATAATGTAGAGAAATATGTCTGAAATTTTAAGACCAGAAGTAATATGGATTGAAGGAAGATGTTACAGAGTCAATGATCCTACTACAGAGGTTTCAGCCCTCCAGGAACACGATTTGTACGAAAACGGTATGTATTTCAAGATACCGTGTGTACAAATAGGAATCTAAACTTTCAATAAAATTATACTTCTAACACCAAAGTGTAATTATAAATAGTTATGATATCAAACTTCAAGTAGAGTGCATAGTCAAAGTGAACGATGGTTATTAGAGAATCATGAAGTCTAAAGCTTTTGTTAAGTGCCGGTCGATGGCTCCTTACGTTGCCTTAAAATGTAAAGAGGTGAATAAATTCGTCAGTTTCGAGCAGGTCACGGTGACGTAGTTGGTAAGACGCTGGTTCGAGTCCAGCTCGTGACTGAAAAATTGTTCCACATTAAAATTTAAATATACAGGTTTTGGTGTTATCCTAATGTGTTGATTCACATATTTGAAGCAATACATACTGACTTACAATGATTGCATATACACATTCTTTTATCATGTACAATGCCTTATGACTCCTTGTTAGTATATAATTCTAATTGTATGTAATTTTCATTTCATTAACAGATATCAGTTACAATTATGAACTTGATGAAGGAGAAGATGATGATTTTGAAGTCATCATGGTGGATAATTCACGATATAAAACTAGCATTCATGTTTCTAAGTAAGTGTAACGCAAATAGATCCATTTGTCCAGCTGTCCGTGCATTCATTCAGGTTCTGCCGATATCGCATCACAGATACACAAACAATTATAAATTGTGAATGTCTGTAGAACATGATTACATATTGCCATCTAACCCAAGTTTGTATGGATGTTTATTACACATTCACGTAAAAACTACTGAATGGATTATAATGAAACTTTACAATAATATAGCTTATACATCAGAATAACATGTGGCGATACACTCGCCACTACAAAACCGCTCCGCTTATGAAGATTGTACCACAGCTTCACAATGCATTAAAGTACTTGCTGGTGTGCAGCTCCATCGACAGTGTTCGGTTACTACTCGCTCGCAACACATCTATTACAAGCTCTCGGTTTTGCTTGCTAAGATATGTGCTATCGATCGTAGTAATAATACAGTTAATGTAATCAGTGTTCTAATAATTTTAGTATTTTGTAAAATAATAAATTATACTCGCTAATCTAAAATAACACCACCCCTTCGGAGATAAGGCGTGATGGATATTTATTTATTATTATTTTATCTAAAATAACATATTCATTTTGTAACATTGTAAAACGTCACATTGGAACGTTATTGTTAGTCTTGGGATTTAGAGAGAGAAAAGAGTAGATTGTTGACTCTTTCTCCCTACTTGTCATCGAATTTATATAATTTACGTTTTGAGTAGGCGGAATGTTTTTGAATGTCTTAGCCTGTTCTTAGAACGAATGAATTAAAATAGTTCTGTCAATTGGTCAATGTCTTTTGACAGTGGTGACGGAACGTCATTCGCCTACCTACAGTGGACGGAAAAATATGTCGTCTTAAATATATTTTTTAAACTTCGCTAAAAAGAAGTTATCTTTTATAAATTGTAAATGGAAGTTCATGCCTGTGACTTCTTATCAATATTTACATCAGGATAACTATGTATTTCGGTAAGATCTTTGGATTTTTGGAACCACATTTATAATCTCAATGACTTGGTGTATTTTGACGAAAGATTATGCGTTTGTTTACAGCTGATTACGAAGTTTACGAAGCTTGGAGAGGCGTTAATGGAATGTTTGCCTGCTCTTCAAGATTTATGGGTTTCCTTTAAAAAGGGGGAAGTTCTCTTTATGTGTTCAGATCATGAACAAATCTCCAATTGTTTTTCCAAATCTAATGGAACTAATTTATTTTCTTTGCAGCTGAAAATGCACTTTTTTTTTTATATATTAATTCTATTGTTGGATAAAATTTGCCATGGATGCTGACCATGAGGTTACGGGCTTGTCATTCTAGTGGAGACGACGCCTGTCGCGGTCTGCAGATGTGGTTTCGAATCCCGTGGTAATCTAACCGCCTTCAGGTACTTAGTTTGAATTATTTTTGTGTAGATTAATCTAATAATGATGCACGACTCAATGATCAGGCCCATGTAAAGACTCAATGATCAGGCCCATGTAAAGACTCAATGATTTGGCTCCTGTTTTGAATCAAGTTACGATATACTTTTGACTTATAAGCTGGTATTATGCCGGATCTCACTATCCTAAATTTCATGCCTCAACCCTGAGAATAGTTAATATTTAGCTTACTAAAACACTGGAATAAATTATACCAATAGTGATAATGTTTATAATGTATATTCAATCAATTCGCCTATAAAAATATAGAAACTTTCTTCTAGAGATGTATTCTATTATATTTGGTTCCTGCTGTTATGATTAGAGGCTCAATCTCTATCGCTGATATCCGTGTGCATAAAGTTGGTAGGACTTATCCTCCTGGCGCCTGAAACAAGTTATATATTTTGTTTGTTAGTTTGTTAGTTCATGTCTCCATAATAAGAGATCTATTATTATTTTTGGTTCCTCGCCAATAATAAAACTATGATAATTTTTTTTATTTATTATTAAAATTGGCGCGTGTGAGCAGAGACTTGAAAGATTGATTTGAATATACATTTGCTTATTGTGAGTAGTGAGTGAGTGAGTCGTGCATCTTATAGTGGTATTATTATTATTATATATGTTTTGCTCTGAAATATATATTTGTATATTTTGCTAAGAGTATAAAAAACTATTTTGTTATTGAAACATTCTCAACAAATGAAAAAATACTGTTCTACTGGTATATATATGTGTAAAACTGGAGTGATCTTAAACTGAGGTAATTGTGATTTCTTGAAAATAACCTATAACTTAACTTTTTAATAATACAAAGTAATTGATTTGTGTACTAATTGTATCTACATATTGATGTGACTTTCATAACTATTGTTTGCTTTTTATGATATAAAAATATAAAGGAATTGTTATAAATAACATCAAAGTTTTGAATGATAATTTGTGTTTACATAATAATGCATTTTGCGACAAACTTATTTATATAGCCTGACTATTTGTACGAGCCATGCATCATTAAAGGTTTAACATTTTTACAGCATATTGCTTTACAGCCTATTAATAGCTTATATTAATATAAATAGAACATAACCATTTAAATTTAAATTATTCATCTGAGGTCTTTCCAATCACACTTGCATAACTTTACAGCGGAGTGTTCGAAGCTTTTGAAACTTGTTTGAATGATAATATTTTGATTTTTGACAATCATCATCTGAGCGTCAAGGCCTGGTTGTGCTTAACTATAGCAGTGATTGATTTAATTGAGTTTTCAGTGCTTTCTTTGAATTTGTTTTGGCTTTTGGATGTTAATAGCTGACTGCTGACTATTACTACCATCTTACCATACGGTCTCAGTTGCCTTTGGATATTTTTGCAATTAATTGTTTTAGCTTTTGAATTTCTTTGATCTTTTACTTGTCAACTATGGACAAGAGCGTGTAGTATCCACCCTTGCTTGATGATAAGAAGGAGTAAAATGATAACAGTTCAAAAAACTGATTAGTTCCCATCAAGCACACGTTTGTGTAAGAACTGATAGTTACTCGATGTTAAAAAAATTTAGTTATGCTCCTGATGCTGCAACTAATGAAAGAGAACGCAGTCATTGGCTAAATTATTTAAGAGTTTATTTTATAAACATAAATTCAGCTCCTATTTTGTTTGTTGAAAGTAGAGATACTAGACCTTACTTAGAATTTATTAAAAATAATAGAACTTATTCTGGTCATCGATATGTACTTTCTGTTGTAGACTTTTTACTAAATCCTGTTGGTTATTCCCAATGATAAATGCTACTACTAATGTAATTTGTAAACTTCTTGAGAAGGAGATTTTCCTTAAGTATGGAACTCCAAAAATATTTGTTTGTGATAATGGAACTCAATTTACTGCTAGACAGTTTGTTACATTTCTTAATGGTTATAATATAAATAAAATATTTTATAAATCCTTGTATACTCCTCAAAATAATCCAGTTGAAAGATATAATAAAACCGTTGAGACATGTATAGCATGTTTTGTTAAAGATGATCATAGAATGTGGTCGAAGTTTTTACCTCATGTTCAACTAGCTTTGAACAATAGTGTGAATCTTGCGACAGATTTTACTCCTAACTTTTTGATGTTCGGTAGAGAACTTATTTTTGATGCATCTTTGCACCGTGTTAATGCCTCTATTGCTAATTTAGATCAACTAGAGGTAGGAGATAGAAGTTCTTTTGCAACTTCACTCGGTTCACTTAGTGAAATCTTTGTTAAGGTACAATCTTGTTTGTTAAAAGCGTATAAGCGAAATGCTAGTTATTATAATGTAGGATGCGAATCATTTTTTTGGTGTTGATGATATTGTGTGGAGGAGAAGCTTTGTGCAGTCTAATGCTCCTGCATATTTTTCTGCTAAACTTGCACCTAAGTTCGTAAAGTTTAAAGTAGTTTCTAAAGTTTCACCTAACGTTTACCTTCTGGAGGACCTGAATAAAGGATCCACAGGTCGCTACCATGTTAAAGATATAATCAAATATTAAATTATTTTGTTTTGAAAATTACAGACTTTGGTCTTGGTTTTGGTATTGGTTAGGGAGAATTTTGCCTTTGTTAGTATGATGAGTGAAAGGTAATGGCAATTTGAAAGAAGATTCATGTTAGGTTACTTCACAACTTTTTATTAGAATCAAGTTCTGAATCTTTAAAAAATAGAACTTAGGATATAACAAATTGATTAAAAATTTATCAATTTAGCTTTTAGAATTATTAAAATTAGCCTTTTAGAAATAACATTAACCTTTTCACACAAATAACTGTCATACACATCGAAAGATCTTATATTTTTGTTTGTTTGTTGGAACCTTTATTGGTTAACAAAACATTATTATTGCACTTATATTATGGAATGATATTGTTCTGTTTTGTAGGAAATTTTCCTAGTTTTGTTTGTATGTTTAAGGTATTACTCCTAAATTTTATTTTGTACATATTGTATTCTTATATTGGGATGATGAATCTTTAAGAATAGTTTTGATGTTGCGTTTCTGGGTTGGTAGAAGTAGCTGTATCTCAGTTCTTCTGATCCCGAGGCCATGTCGCAGGGCTGACCCACGCATATTGTATATATTTTGTTTGTTTGTTAAGTAATTCAAAGTTACCCGGATATGACTTTTGAAATACCTTTTGATATTGATTGATCTGTCTCTTTTGACTATAGGATCACATCTTTATATATGCATTTGTGTTCGGAAAGTCGGTAGGGTTGTGCCGGTCACATTTGTCATATTGATTTAGTTACAGCATTTGTGTTCGGAAGTTCGGTGGTGTTGAGCCGATCACATCTGTTTGGTTTTGTTACGGCGTTTGTGCTCGGGAGTTCGGTGGTGTAGAGCCGATCACATCTGCTTGGTGTATTTTTCCACAATATTTTTTGTTGGAATATTTTGCTTGTCACAGTACTATGTGCAGTTACTGTTTGACTTTGTGTCTTTGTTTGTCACAGCCACGTTGGTGATGCTGTTTGATATTGAAGTTGTTCGTTTGTCACGACACTTTGTACAGTTGCTGTTTGACTTTGTAATTATTACAAGTTACAACACAGTTTTGCTGATATTTTGATTTTTACATGGGATTGTAAGTGAAAGAAGTCGGTGGCGATAGAGCTCAACCGCATCTTCAGTAAATATAAGGATAACATTGGATGAAAGAGTCAGTGGCTAGATAGCTTAACTGAATTCCTGGTTTGATAACTTGGTTGGATTTGTTATTCTTTAGTACTTGGGTTAAGTCAATGCTTTGACTTTAAGTTTTTGTTGTATCAATTTTGATATTCTTATTTGTAAAGAGTTGGATGATAGAGTCGGTGGCTATGGTGCTCAACCGTACTTTCGTATTTAGTTTAGTGTTGGTAGAGTCGGATGTTTTTCTGAACTCATGGAATGTGAATGTTCTGGTTTGCTTACTAGATTTTTATTGGAACTATACTTATGGTTAGTTGGTTATTTATTCTTGTTACAGAATTTTGTTTTTGGAATTTTGGTTTTCTTTTATTGGATTTATTTCCATTTCTTTATTAGAGCTTAATTGTTTGAAAAAGAAAGTTCCTTTCTTTTATTGCTGGTTGGGGTGTGATGTAACGTTGTAAAACGTCACATTGGAACGTTATTGTTAGTCTTGGGATTTAGAGAGAGAAAAGAGTAGATTGTTTACTCTTTCTCCCTACTTGTCATCGAATTTATATAATTTACGTTTTGAGTAGGCAGAATGTTTTTGAATGTCTTAGCCTGTTCTTAGAACGAATGAATTAAAATAGTTCTGTCAATTGGTCAATGTCTTTTGACAGTGGTGACGGAACGTCATTCGCCTACCTACAGTCGACGGAAAAATATGTCGTCGTAAATATATTTTTTAAACTTCGCTAAAAAGAAGTAATCTTTTATAAATTGTAAATGGAAGTTCACGCCTGTGACTTCTTATCAATGTTTATATCAGGATAACTATGTATTTCGGTAAGATCTTTGGATTTTTGGAACCACATTTATAATCTCGATGACTTGGTGTATTTTGACGAAAGATTATGCGTTTGTTTACAGCTGATTACGAAGTTTGGAGAGGCGTTAATGGAATGTTTGCCTGCTCTTCAAGATTTATGGGTTTCCTTTGAAAAAGTGATAAGTTCTCTTTGTGTGTTCAGATCATGAACAAATCTTCAATTGTTTTTCCAAATCTAATGGAACTAATTTCTTTTCTTTGCAGCTGAAAATGCACTTTTTTTATATAAATTAATTCTATTGTTGGATAAAATTTGCCATGGATGCTGACCATGTGGTTACGGGCTCGTCATTCTAGTGGAGACGACGCCTGTCGCGGTCTGCAGATGTGGTTTCGAATCCCGTGGTAATCTAACCGCCTTCAGGTACTTAGTTTGAATTATTTTTGTGTAGATTAATCTAATAATGATGCACGACTCAATGATCAGGCCCATGTAAAGACTCAATGATTTGACTACTGTTTTGTATCAAGTTACGATATACTTTTGACTTATAAGCTGGCATTATGCTGGATCTCACTATCCTAAATTTCACGCCTCAACCCTGAGAATAGTTAATCTTTAAAAACTGGAATAAATTATACCAATAGTGATAATGTTTATAATGTATATTCAATCAATTCGCCTATAAAAATATAGAAACTTTCTTCTAGAGATGTATTCTATTATTTTTGGTTCCTGCTCTTATGATTAGAGGCTCAATCTCTATCGCTGATATCCGTGTGCATAAAGTTGGTAGGACTTATCCTCCTGGCGCCTGAAACAAGTTATATATTTTGTTTGTTAGTTTGTTAGTTCAATTCTCATCGCCATTATTAAGAAACTTTTATTTATTATTACAATTTGCTTTCGATGAAACCTTACCTTGCTGCTTAAGATGAAACTAAGAGGATTATTAAAGTAGGTACAATAATACGTACTTTCCACAAACACATAGGCTACTTTTTATCCCGGGAACAAGTTCCTGTGGGAAACGACCCGTTGGAATGGGAAAACTTCTCTACGCGGGCGAAGCCGTGGGCGTCAACTAGTTATCATATATTTCTAAATACATATATAGTATACATTATTATTTTCTAGTATACATAGAAAACATCCAAACTCTGGAACTTGTGGATCACACAAATATTTGGTTCACCCTGGGATTCAAACTCGAGACCTTAGCATTACATTAAACACTCCCACTGCATCACCAATGCTGACAGTGCAACCCAGGTATAGGTTATAGATAACTTCTTATGATGTATCGGTGAACCTTCCTGATCTACTGTGATCTACTTTGGTTTTATCTGGGTACCAAAGTCATGTCCTTCTTCCTAGCATTATATCAGGTGGGCTGTATGCTTGTCTGCCACCTCAGTGGTTTAAAAAAAGAAAGAAAACGAACCATTACAATGCTGCTTTGGATATTTGGTGACATAAAACTGCATTGACTACACTAAGTAAATCTGTGATCATATTATTGTTGTTTATACAGGCACTACTTAGGATCTATAATAGGAAAGAAAGGATCTACAAAAAGTAGAATTGAGCGGGATACAAAAACAGAAGTAAAGATACCAAGACAAGGTCAAGAAGGTGACATTACAATATTGGGTCCTAGTGCAGCTGTATGTATTTTACCTTCAATATTTTTCTAAGAATTATGTCTAAAATTCTTCAATTACTTCTTTCTTTACCATATTGATTGCTATCATACTAATATTATAAAAACGAAATTTGTAATAATGAATGTTTGTTACTCTTTCACACGAAATCTACTTAATGGATTTTGATGAAACTGTACAACAATATAAATTACACATCAGAATACCACATAGGCTATTTTTTATCCCGTCAACAAGTTCCTTTGGGAAACAACATAATGTGGGTACAATTATAAAGGTTTTCCAGTTTAGAAAGATTACCCAATCTCCTACAGTGGCATAAAAAATATAAAGTCCTAGCTACTGCTAAGGGACTGTAGAGATGGTCAGAGAGCTTTTAAAAACCTCTGCTTTTACTTGATGCAGATTCTGAGGAAAATATCAGGTGCTATAAAGCAAAAGCATATATAATGGTTAACCAATTAGCAATATTGCTTTCTAAGCCTATTTGCAATTATTTCATTTTTAATCCGAAGTTTTATTAACATTTAGCATTAAAAAGTCGGCAAAATGTATGTGATTATGCTACCACATAAGACTTGCTCCAGAACCAAATTTATTAACCCATTTCTATTTGATTTATTAGAATGTTAAAGCGGCAAGAAGAAGAATAAACATAATAGTAATGTCTTCTAGAATGAAACAAAAATCTACTCATTTTATATCAATACCAATGAACCATCCAGACATCATGTCAAGATTTGAAGAGTTTAAGGTTAGAACATAAATTTTATTTTGTACATTCTCATGTTGTCTAAATTTCAGATGCATCATCAATTTTTCCTCTGGGACTTGGAGTTTGACACCAGGCCCATTTTCATCTTAGTCTATTCCCAAATGCTTCCAAACCCTATATTTTAGGGTATTAGAAGCCTTAGGTCCGCTTTCCTCTGGCTTTTCCTTTTTGGCATTGTAGCGCGACTTCCATCTAATAAACCAACCTTGTAAAGGCGCGGTCGCCTACATCGTTGACTCCTCTTTTAATCAGGTCTTGGTGGGGCCCCACCACCCAATATGGCATCAGAACATTGGTAAATCAGGAACACCCATTATCTACAAAATTTAGCTGATTAAAAGAAAATAAATTTATTTGTTTTACACTTTATTGTATACCAGATAAATAGCGGTAACTATATATATCATACAATACAATAGGCAGTCTTATCGTTAAAAGTGATCCTTATCAGGCAACCTCTGGTTGAAGAAAATTGGTTATACTTTTATATCTGTCAAGGGTATTTAAGCTAGACAAACAGTAGATGAAAATTAGGAAATGCGTACTATTAGGTGCATTTGCCATCCCTGGTAAGTCTAAATGGAACGCCGTTTTTTGAGTCTTTTTGTCAGTGTCTATTTTCCTTTCGGTGATTATTCTTCCATTGTATGTCCGATTTTATTTTTTCTAAACCATCTATGTCGTATTATTTCCTGTTTCTGCCTTGAAATCGTATTCAACCATGTGTCTATTGAATTTTTCAGACACTAGTACTACGCGAGTGTGGTGATAGTAGAGGTTTAGAGGAATCCCTATTTATTAAACCACAAAAATTGCATCTCACTCTGGGGGTTATGTGTTTAATGGATAATGAAGAAAGATTGTTTGCTTCAAAGTTACTCACCGAGGCCAAGGAGAAAGTTGTCAGGTATGTTGTAACGAGTCAAGGGTTTAAAGGGTTTAAGCAACCATACCTGCTAATGGTGCACCTGCTGACTAAAGAAGGAGGCAACAACGCAGGCGCTGTTACGGGGTTGGAAAGTCAGACAGTAGTTGTTCCCAAAAATGTTGCTGAAAATCAAAAGCCAAACAGTAGCAGCCAAATGAAAGTGGACCTCAAGCCAAATGAAAGTGGACTAAAACCCACACGTTTCCCCGTCTATAGCCAGGAGGCCAGGGTGAGCCCTCGAAAGGATAGCCCCAGAGCTCCTGACATATTGATTTTTTTTTAGAATACACTAATATGAAAAAGAAGCTTGATTTTATTATAAACATAGCTATACTAACTTTTAAACTATCGCGCTGCGTACAATAAGTATATATTAGTTATTACTGGGACTAAACGCGGTTATTTTTCATACCTTTTATTGCCTGAAGTTTCGACCAGGTTGCATCGGCCGTGGTCTGACTAGATCGGCGGTGCAGCCCGTCGATAGCTTTCTAAATATGTCATTCCTAAATTTTAGTCTACTGTTTGTTTAGCCTAAAGACTTGGCTTTTACACCCATTATATTCATTTTCTTCCATCTTTCTCCATCCAAAGGTTACCTAGAAGGACTAGACTTTTAACGAAATACCGCCAAATGTACGTACGCAATGTATGTAGCTACGTTTATTTATATGGCGCCCAACGTCGTCGAGTAGGTTTGGTAGAAGATTCTTCATCTACCCGCACATCCTCGATGTTTTTGATGTTATTTTTCTACTCCAAGACCGTCACACCACACTTATTTATGTACACATTACACCACACACTACACTCACAGGGCGCGTTCCACTTATCGCCCGCAACGCCCACGACCTCGACCGCTGAAATTGCCGTTCCACTAACGTAAATGGGCCGCTGGCGTTGTGGTCGAAATTTATAAGTGGAACGCCTACTATATTTTGTGGGCGAAGTGGGTGTCATGCGGTCCCGAACAGTGACGTCATACAATCGCTCGCAACGACCACGAGCCTTAGGTGGAACGATACATTGGGTGTTACGATCGTTGCGGGCGTTTAGTGGAACGTAGCCATGGTGTGACTATTCTGTAAGCTAACTAATATAACTATACTTTCTAGACCATTACTACAAGGGCGATGGCCATTGAAAATCAGAATGAAAGGTCTGTCATACATGAATGATGATCCGACACAGATCGACGTATTATACGGAACAGTTGAGGAGGAAGGTGACGCTAAAGGGTTAATCCAACAGATAGCTGATGGATTAGTTGATCACTTTTATAAATCAGGTATGTATTGCTATATAGCGAAGAGATTCTACCAAGAGATATTTGGACCCCAAGGCAAATGTATCCGCTTATATTACACCTGTTGATGAACTAACAAGGTTTTTACCCAAGACCATTTATTTGCCTTCAGGCACTTATAAAATTAATAAGTAATTATGTATTAGAAAAAAAATACCATGTTTTTATAATGGACTAAAAAGGTTAACATAGATTTTTTCATACATCTCCAAATTTAGATTAGATACATCTCCTTCTTTGGTTTTTCTTCTCCTTTTTACACATTGTCTTACAATTCTGGCTATTATCCAAATTTCAATTATTTGCTAGCTAAACGGGAAGTTAGTTAATAAACAATAAAAAAAATCTAGATACAGGCCGCCGATTATTTTCAAACGAATTTAGAAGAAAATAATTTAAGCAATGCGAACTGTTTGCAACACCAGAGGTGCAGCACTCGCGCTGCCGACCCTTACCGCCTTTACGTTAGAACTATTATAATGAACCCATATTCGGTCGCGATTCTAAAAGTTGTATTTTATTTCACAGGTTACATGGATAGAGATCACGGAAGAGACAATGTAAAACTACACGTCACTTTAATCAATTCCAAGTATAGACATCGTTCATCGAACAGGAAAGAGCGAGAGACTTTTGATGGGTCCGCAGTGCTTCGGAAATTCGCTGACTACGATTTTGGTGTCATGGAGTTGGCAGATATTCACTTGTCGCAACGACATTCTATGGGAGCGAACGGGTATTACCAACCTACGTGTGTTATTACGTCTTAGTTGTTAAATTGATATTAAATTATAAAATATGAGTTGTTACAATATATTTTTGTTTCATTTTTGATATTGGTAGCTACATAAAGATGTTGGGGTGTAAAGGGCCCCACCAAGATCTTCGGGGCCCAAGTCAACCTCCCGTGCTAGTGCGTGCACCTGCTGATTAACGGACGAGGCTCTGGCGCTGGCTTTCCCCTCTGGGGTTGGGAGTTCTGAGGGCGTCGCTCCCATAAAAGCCACCCGCCGAAACAACGCATGAATAGTAATAAAAGGAAAACTGCTAGGGATATGGCGCCGCCGAGAAACGGCGCGCACGAGCCCCGCCCGGCTCCTGTGGCAAGTGGTCTAGGGCTGCCGTGTGTCGGGCCAGCACGGCTAAAGAAGTTGGCCCCAACCCGTATCCGCTTCGCATCGTGGAACATTGGCACGCTGACTGGGCGTGCGGTAGAGTTGGCCGAAGTACTCTCCAGGCGGAGGGTGGACGTGGCGTTCCTGCAGGAGACTCGGTGGAAGGGCAACAGAGCCCGGCCTCTGCAGAAAGGCTACAAGCTGTATTACACGGGTGCGCCTGGTGGGGTGAACGGGGTGTCCGTGGTGCTCTCCGAGGGACTAACGCCCCGGACTAACACAGGCTATATTTTTTATTCCGGGGAGGGGGTTCTGTGTGAAAAGGGTATGGGAAAAATCTGTTGGTATTCAAGAGTTGCCGCAGAACGCGGTGATTTGGTTTGGTTATTGTGCTTTCTTCATGAAACCCGTCAAGCTTACCTCTTTTATTCTTGAAAATTATTGTTTACCATCTAAGTAGTATATAATAAAGACCCAGCTGCACTAAAATTACGTGTGTTGAAAGTGGATTCAAAAAGGCGAGCTATGAGGATTATCAACGGTTAATCGACGGTGTCGAACCCCTTCGCGAAAGGAGAGAATTCGCCTCCTTATGCGTGTCTTATCGCCTGTACAACGGTCTGTGAGGAATTGTTTGATATGATGCTGACGGCTGCTTACTAACACACACATTGCGTCCAGACCGCTCGCATACGGTAAGGTCTGAAAGGTGATTTCTTCCGAGTACACTTTTGTGAAACAAGCTTCCTACTGGGATCTCCAGAACGTCTGCAGAATGGGGTCCAAGAAGGTTTTCACAGGGTCGACAGTTGAGTGCCGCACCTCTGATGTTGCTAAAGTCCATAGGCTACGGTGACCATTTTCCATCAGATATGTAAACGTTAGGGAGCCGAGTCTACTATTGACGAGCCGTAGAATAGAACCAGTATCGCTGTTTTTAGCTGTCAAAATGTTAGTAGATCATCAAAAATGTAGCGACTAGCGGCCACTGGCGCGGTACGTGTTAGTAGAATTCATTAGGCCGACCGATAGAAGTAGATATATTGGAGTAGGTACGATTGTAATAGTAGGTTAATAGGTTCTTGAAAATGGGTCTTAGAAGGTTTATAAAGCGGCAGCGCGAGTGCTACACCTCTGGTGTTGCAGTCGTCCATAGGCCACGGTGACCACATTCCATCGGGTACGCTTGTCTGCCACCTCAGTAGTATAAAAAAAGAAAAAAAAAGTAGACTACGAAATACTGTCAGAATTGTACCGGTGGCTTTCTTTTCAGCGACGATATCAATTCTATTTCGACACGATTGAAATAGCAGACTCTGCCTGCAGGACTTCGAGCCCGGATTTGTAATCGTAAATAAGACGTAAAGCGGCAAACTGCCAATCTACCCCGCGGTTAATTCTAATTCTGGTAAATAAGTCACTGATAAAACAGTGGGGTGCATTAATTAAGTATGAATAAGTTAATCCTCGTTACGTAAAACATTCTATATACCTACTTACATTATCGACTGTTTTATGATCAACCTTATACCCTACTTATATACCTAAATCAAGACAATTTGGACAGCGATTGTCGAAATACAATATAAGAATTGCAAGATAAATGTAGCGAACATCATAGTAACCGCCAATACTCTTTGAAGGCTTTGATTCACTTCCTCCAAACTTACGAGAATTTTTTCGCCCAAATTGTTTTTGTTGGATGGAGTTAAAAGGGTTTTTGTAGGAAAAAGAATGCAAGTAACATTTCTTAAAAATTCCGTGTTATAATTACATAAATTTTCGTTTTTTTTTTCATTTTAGTATAATTCCATTAGTAAAAGCACTTATCTACCTGAAATTTTCCGCATTATATTTCAGCAGTTTCACCCGCGTTTTGCCCGATTCAGTAGGAAAAGGTAGATAAAACGTAGCCTAATACGCTTAAATTTTATTTATCTGTGTAGATTGAATTAGTTAAATGGAAAATATAAGGTAAATACGAGAAGGAGAGTAAGGAGAAGCTAAACCTATTAGTTCGCCGTCATGCATGCCTATAAATATATTGATGGTCGTCCCATTACCTTATAGGTAATTAACTTATTTTATAACTATTTATTTATTTATTTTACACGGCAATGGGCTCACCACCTGTTACGTGGGACAATAGTGGACCAACTTTTCACTGGGTGTATTTCTGTCCCACGTAATAGGTGGTGAGCCTATCGCCGTGTTGAAATAGACAGACGCAGGTTGAGGCTACCTGCTGTTGAACATACTAATGTGCGTGTATGGTTCATAAAAACCTCCCCCCTTCACCCTATCAATTGAAAAACTGTAATGAAATCCGTTCAGTAGTTTAAAAGGTCTAAGCGTTCAGGAGCATCTTTATTCTATATTATATACTATCTAAAGATACCTATAAAAGAATGTACCATGTCTATTACAGATAAAATGATGACTTTTATAGGTTTTATTAAAATAAGTTTCATTTCGTTGTTCCGTGTAGTAGTACTTGGCAGGCTGGGAAGTGTTTGAGGGTGGGTAAAAGGGAAGGTAGGGTAGCGTAAAGCCGAGCGTCGGTGCTGTCGTCAGTAGGGGGTGCTTAAGCTACGTAATGCGCTCGCCAGACGTAGTCGCTCCACGGGTATTCCACTCGGTGAAAAACCAAAGTGAACGGTACATCGTGATTGTGTAAATAAATACTTCGGATTATCCTTAGACGTAAGTTTTACTACATATTTATGAGTCAAATATCAAATATAAAGATTATGAACTATTTTTTAAGTTAGATTTATTACTTATAAGATTTATTTGTATGTGAAAATAATTGTAAGGTTCTTTTATTTTCATTTTTGATAGAATGAAATCTTGTATCTCATATTAAGATAGAAGAGAATAAAATACGCAAATTATTACATTTTTCAGTGATAAGCACCAGAAATGTAACAAAATTCCGTAGTAATTATAATACAAATTACATTCCTTAAATATTAGAATCTTGGTGCTAGTAGTAAAAGGGCCTACAAGTTATATTACCATAAACTAGCAGAATAATAATATATACCTACCTCCGTACCTATTTATAGATAAATTCCAATCTATGCATCTATAAAATCATTCTTGCGATATCCACGTAAAACCCACGTCTTTCTGTCTCGATTTACTTGTAAAATTCTAAATGTAAATCGACGTTTAAATAAACGACTGATCTCTTACGTAAAAGAAAATGCTAGGGATTATTATTTTTCAATGGTTTAGTTTAAGTTTATGGATGGTTTCATTGTTTGTTTCATTGTTTCGTGGAATACCTCTAGTTTTCTTCTTAATGAGGATTGTTTGCGAAAATCGAATTCACAAATTGGTCATAGGACGCGGGTGTAATTTGTTCAACTTTAAATTTAGATTATTATGCAAAATCTTAGGTCCAATATTTTTAAGGAGATAACTGGAATCCTTTAATATTCCTATATCCACTATTCTGGTATATATACGGATTCATCTATAGATAAGATCATATAGTTATTAATTAGTAGGTACGAGTATATAGGTAATAATCAAGATGAACCATGCGTTCATTTTATGGGAGAACACAAAAGCACATAGCAGAGAGTCTTTTTCACTCCTTATGCGCAGACGTGTTCTCTGAACCTCAAACATCAATCACTACTGGAATGAAGAGCCAGTTCATGATTAAGGCGGGGATGCAGCTTTCCGCAGTAATAGTTCCATGTAAGACTTCTACCTATAGATATTAAATGCGTTGATCGCCCAAGGGTTCATTGTTTCGCCAAACACCTCGATCTGATAAAGTCAACCCACACTAAACTGTAGTAACACCCACTAACTCTACGCCTACTACAGTGAAAAGCATTTTCAGTGTAGAAATAGCATTGTGCTATTTCAGGTCAATCTTATTGCGAATAGTTCCCCTCTCGTAGAAATAACACATTCATGCAGAATTAAACATGTTTGTTATCACTTTTCACCAAAGAACGTTCTTTGATGAATATAATGTCATTATAAGGACGTTTTCTTTCATAAATACATACAAAGCTAATTAATTCGTTTTACGATAACGTACAGTTAAAACTAAGATAAGTACTGTTTGGTCTTGGCATTTTCTAGCCCAGGATTAAACCAAATTTGGTAGGATTGGCATTTTCTAGCCTCAGGACCAAATATTACACTCTTTGTAGTCTGACATACTTCAAATCAAGAACTACTAGAAATCACACAGCAGTACATACATAAAACATTTCTTTATAATATATGATTGTACTTTCATCGACCTAAACCTGTATAGACATTTTAAATTATACTTTGTCGATCGCAGAAGGAGCCCATGAGTGTGGAATCCTTAGAGTAGTTTTAATCCACCCCTATGCATTTCAATCGATTATTCCAAAAATGTTGTAGCTCAAATTGGTAGATATGTAGGTATCTATTATTTTATAGTTATAGGAGGAATATTTTAGTACTTACGTATATAAATACGACCTACTAAACTTTTATTTTTAAACAAGAGATCTTTAAAAAGGAAAGATAGAAAAAAAAATTACTCTTTTAATGTTATTCTTTTGTAAAAGTAATGCCATATTATTGTAAACCTATTGGGGTACATTTGTAGTTAATAGTTATCCCATCCTTTGCAGGGTAAGCAAAACAAACAGGTGTAAAATGAGACACACACATACCACATATCTATTCACTGTCTACCGTAGTTTTATTGGTACTTTGGTATTAAAATATTATTTTTTGGATTCTCTGTCTACGTTTTTTTCTGACTCTACATCGCAGCAAATATTTTGTAAACTAGGTACTTTATCTTCACTTTACCACAGAATAAGTAATGACTCTACCTTAAGATATCTTATGAAACACTCTCTTGTCTGAGGACCCTTTAAACCCAGTCGTCCGTATAATCTTATTAAGCGTAGTTCGTTAGTAGTTCCAAACTCGTCGATTCAGAATACTGCGGCAATTCATTCAGTCTATTGGCTTTATATACGTGCATTGGATTGTGATTCGGTTTCTCCCGACTATTCTACGTTTGATAACAGTAATACTTTAGTAAGTCACGTAATCCTCTTTATCCAAATTCTATCTAGCCATTTATCTATATTCACGCTGTATCTCTGATAAGGTAGAGGAGAAAAAGTAGCAGACGCTCGGATGATTATGATCTCTGATGGGGTAGTTACAGCGGACAGTTCGCCAGGCTTCGCGATCCATGCATACTTCTTTCGCATCCTGCAGATTTATTAATCGTTTTATACATATATGTCTAGGTATCTGAGTACTTTTGATCTATCTATTTTTCAGCAATCTGCTAACGTGCTCTTCGTACGTAAGTCTCCTTCTACCCTCTACTTTCGCACATTAAATATTTTTAGCCAACTCCAATAATCCGTATTATTATACTGAAAATAGTTTCCTTCTGTGCAGACTTTCGTTAATAAAGCGTTTTTGTGAGATGTTACAGAGCTTTGCTTGCGTTGGGTAATAGGTAGGAGAACTATTAAGTATTCCCCGTTACCTAGGAACTAGGCACAAAATGAAAATGAAGTAACAGCTTACTTACTGGGGTTAACCAACTTAGTAACTATATTCACGCTGTAGTACTAACGGGGTAATCAGAGAGAACATTTATTTATTTATCTATCACCCCTTATCCCCGAAGGCGTGGCAGAGGCATACATATTGTATGCCCACTTTTCACCATGTGTATTCCTGTCCCACGTAATAGGTGGTGAGCCCATTGCTGTGTTGAAATAGACGCTCATGGCCCTGCGGACTCAGTGTTCTGAAAACGATCACTGAGTTACGCAACTTTCACTATGACTGGTTCTCGGATGGGTGACCACTTTGTGGCAATAACGTTTGCGAGCGTTTCCATGCTTCGGAAGGCACGTTAAGCCGTTGGTCCCGGTTGCCAGTAACATGGTAGTCGTTAAATCAAGTCAAAGGCCTTATGGGCGGCTTGAAAATTTCAACAGAAGGTAGCCACAACCTGCGTTTGTCTATTTCACCACGGCAATGGGCACATCACCTATTAAGTGGGACAGGAATACTTATCGTGAAAAGTGGGCAATATGTCTGCCTCTGCCATCCTTTCGGGGATAAGGCGTGATAGATAAATAAATAAACGTACTCCGCACTGTATACACTTATTAACTGGAAGAGAGCGAGAGAGAGACTCAAATTCCAAAATGTTATTAAGTGACAGCTGTTTTTCCGTACCCGTTTCCCACGAAACGCTGTTTCCGTAATAAAAAGTAGCCTGTGTTTGAATCCAGGGTGTCAGCTACCTTCACACTAAATGTTATTCAAATTGACCAAACCATTGGAGCGTGTAGAAACAACACATACAAAAACATACACACTCACAAACCTTTGCTTATTTAACACTATTTGAAGCCCGCGGCTCTGCTTTGAAGCTTTTCCGTTTCCCACAGAAAATTGTTCCTGGAGCTAAAAGTAGCCTATGTCCTTACCCGGGGTCTAGACACAAATTTGGGACAGATATGTACCAAATTTCATTTAAATCGGTTCAGTAGTTTTAGCGCGAAAGCGCGGCTGACCGATAGTTACTTCGCGTTTAAAATATTAGAAAGGATTAGTAGGTATACCAATTCTAAATGAGTAGGTACACCTTGGAATGAAAGGACTCGTTATCCATTGAATGACTATCTACTCCTAAACGATTGGCGGTAAGTGCGGTACTAAAGTTCAGTGGGTGTTGAAAATTACAGTGAATAAAGGGTGCTTGGTGTGGGCTGTATGATGAATGAGTGGTCGTTCCCTACAGTTCGCTGCGCCATCGATCGGCTGAAGGGGCATGATTCCAAAAGACAGTTCATGTAAATTTGGTACGGTGACGCACTTTGTCGTCTATAGGCCTTGATTTTTATATAAAACTTGCAGCCCGATTTGGTTTCGCATTGATAACTTTATTACGTAGGTACCCGTGAGAATTTCATACAAAAGATTTTCATACATATCTTGTAGTATAAAATAACAGATGGAAGGGAGATGTGTGGTTTTAGTCGGTAGAAGTTCTGCATAGCATCCATGAGGATTTCCACACGACAACAAAATTGCCATTTAAGTACCACAAGTATATATTAGCTTACTTTAGGATAGACGGTGCCGTGTAAAAAAAATATTTTTAAGTAGATAACCGAGTACAGCCATTTTAAGTCATTTATACTGACTATATTGTTGACCCAATGGATAATATTTCAATTGATTTTATTAGACTCCAGAAACGCAAATATTTGTCCCAGCTAAATGTACTAGGCAATGAACAATAAGAGCTGAATATTTGACCTGTCGTTGAACGAAGATATGAAAATTCCTTTAGTGCCTTTTTATACTCATACCTATATTATTTGGACAAAATATTGTCTTTCTCCGAAAGTAAATGATGAGGTACGATTAAAGCAGGTGAGTATAGAATGGTTGTAAGGGATTCACTTTTAGTTATTATTATCCATTCCGTTGTTCCTATAAAGTAAATAATGGAGTGGACGCTTAAAGAATACCGTGTTGCAGTTATTGCGTTGCATCGTTGCGGTTACGCGCCAATTCAAATTTTTGACATACTGAAAAATTTGAATATAACCAAAAGATTCGTTTATCGTACCATTAAACGATACAATGAAGACTCTAGTGTAGATGACAGGTCAAGAAGTAGTCGCCCTCGGCCTGTTAGGACTCCAGCAGTGATAAAAGCTGTGAAGGCGCGAATTCAAAGAAATCTCAAACATAAGCAGAAACTGTTGGCCATTCAGATGGGGTTAAGCAGAACCACGATGAAAAGGGTGTTAAATGAAGACTTAGGGCTTCGGTCATATCGAAGAACAACAGGACATCGTTTAAATGCTCTTCTAATGGACCTGAGACTGAAGAGATGCCGCGCTTTGTTGTAGCGGTACGCGGGAAAAAAATATCGGGAAATTCTTTTTTCGCACACAGTAGTGATGAAGCGAGCAACCGTATTCCGCATGTCCAACGAGGTCATTTTCCACCCTCGCTCATGGTATGGTTGGGAGTTTCTTATTGGCTTAACAGAGGTACATTTTTGTGAGAAAGGTAAAAAAGGTAAAAACTAATGATACACAACTGTATCAAAATACAGTTCTGACGAACCTTGTGGAACCTGTTTCTCATACCATGTTCAATAACAGGCACTGGGTATTTCAACAAGATTCGGCGCCAGCTTATAGAGCGAAGAGCACACAAGACTGGCTGGCGGCGCGTGAAATCGACTTCATCCGGCACGAAGACTGGCCCTCCTCCAGTCCAGATTTGAGTCCGTTAGATTACAAGAAATGGCAACACTTGGAGGAAAAGGCGTGCTCAAAGCCTCATCCCAATTTGGAGTCACTCAAGACATCCTTGATTAAGGCAGCCGCCGATATTGACATGGAGCTCGTTCCTGCTGCGATAGACGACTGGCCGCGCAAATTGAAGGCCTGTATTCAAAATCATGGAGGTCATTTTGAATAAACTTTATTGTCATAAGAATCTATGTTTTGTTAAGTTCATTTTGGTATATAAATGGTTACATAATGAATAAACTTGTTTCAATTATTTTATATTAAACATGTGACAGAATTTATGACCTGACTAGGTATAAAAGATGATGTCAGATAGTCAAGTCTTTCATATAATTTTGATGGTATCTACTTAAGATTGAAATGACTCGACAGCAGATCAGGATTAGTTCGATATCTATTTTTTTACCAACTTTGCCACCTTTCACAGTATTAAGTTATCACACATTCATATTATGGTTCATCAGAACCAGGCGCCTAAATGTGAATAGCTTGTGAATCTTGCAACATCAATTTCAATTTCACGCAACCAGTTGATCGAAACAATTGATATAAAATTATAAATGAATGGCAATAACTACTACACAATAAGCTGTTTAAACTAAGACGATAATACCGGTAGAAAACTAGAAAAGTATATTGAAGCCAAGACTTCTCACAGCTTTTCACATTAATCATATTAATAGGACTTCGGGCAATGAAGGGCGAAGTATGGAGTGACATTTTCAGTTATTAAGATAATATTACTTTGGACTCTCGAAAAAACTATCAATATTAGACATTTATGGGTAGCGCAGTCTATTTTAGGTGACTGTAATCTCAATGGGTGGAAATTGCCGATGTATGAAATGTATGTGTGTGTGTGAGAAGTTTAATGGATCTGCTACTGTCTTCTTCTTCATCTTATTGTTCTACACCATTTTTCCCATTTCCCACCAGGACTTGGAGCCTGGGTTAACTTTTATGCTTAATTAGTAGTAGTTACTATCGTTTGGCTATTTTTTTTTAACCATGTTGAGTGCAACTGCCATCTGACTTCCCAGCCCCGTACGGATGCTACAGGTGAGCTGAGCTCGCTTGGGACTCGGAGATCTTAGTGAAAAACATTATTTTGCAGTGTGTTATTCTTATGTCGATTATATTGTAATGCACTCTGCTCCTTGTCGGGACTACTACTGTATTACTATTGATTATTTACTAGTTGACACACGCGTGGTGAAGTTTTCCCGTTTCCGTTTCCCACAGGAACTTGTTCCCGGGATAAAAAGTAGCCTATGTGCTACTCTGATGTGTAAGCTATGATTTATTCTGAAAAATATTCTGCCTGTATTGAGAAGGTAAAGACACTAACAAACTGTCCTAGTTTTGTTATAATAGTCATTTCCAAAATTACCAAGTACATTTATTATTTTTTAATACAAAATGAGCAATGTACGAGTATCTATTGGAATACCGTGCCAAGGTAAAAGCCTTTTGTTTGTTATGACGCCTCCAGTGAGATTGCAGCAATCCCAACCGCAAGATACTTACTTGGTCTATTTAAGAAGGGTTTTCGTATTGGTATCTTTATGTTCAGCTTTCCAGTGCGTATGTACATACTAACTGACCCGGAAAACTATGTTTAGTATTCTGAAGAGTGTTACTTTTATCACCTAGGGATTTAGCCTACGACCTTTTCCAGACTCACCAAATATACACAAGAAATTCCAAAAAAATCGATCAAGTTGTTTAGGAAGAGTTCAATAATAAACACTGTGATATGAGATTTTTAAATTTACACTAGCTGATGCCCATAGCTTCGCCCGCGTGGTGAAAGTATCCCGTACCCCTTTTCCATAGTGCTACAGTAAACGAGTATGTTATCCTTAAGAGGTAGACATATGCCATCACGGACTTTTCTGTAGACCTACATTAGATACCTACACAATTCCACCATAGATTATTTTGTTATTATTAAAAGGCTAGGCAGCGTTTTTGTTGAAGCTTCCAGGTGGTATATTTTTCCGACAACCAACAATCATTTCAAATATGTATTTTGTAATGTGTCAATAAAATACATTTTTGAAAACAAAATTTTACTCTATAAAACAAAATGGAATTACATTTACACATCTACTATAACACTACAATCATGAAGCTAAGGCATTTTAGTCTAAGTTTAGATAAGGCATTGGCATAGGTTTCATATCAATACTCTGTGTAATGCTAGTAGCCTACTCTGACATTACTAGATAGAACCGCTATGCTAGCTTATTGTTCCATAACATGAATGAAAGCCCATGACGCCTGTTTCCGTTTCCGCTATACCTATCAGCTGCTTCACATACGTAGCGAAGCTTGACAAAAGAATAATTCTGCTGTAGTAGAATATATCTACCAATCATTGATTTATATTTCACTTTGTTAATTGTAAATCTATATTATCTAAATATTAATACGTAGACTTGGAACAGGCCTATGACCGAGTGGTGGAACTATGGATAACACTGGCCTAGTATGGAGTAAGCAGTCACTTGATACGAGCACTGAAATCTCTCTATGCGGGCTCCAGTGCTTGTGTCAGGATCAACGGAGCTTGCACAGACTTTTTTCACATTGCAAAAGGTGTGAGACAGGGTTGTGTAGCGTCACCGGCGCTGTTTAACCTATACATGAACAGTTGCTTGAATGAACTGCAAGAGAGTGCGAATGGCTTAAAAATGAATGAACTGACTGTCAAATGCCTCCTTTACGCTGATGACCAGGTAATACTGGTATCATCGGCGGAGGAGTTGCAGTTGATGGTTAACATTATGCACGATGCGCTAAAAAGTAAAGGAATGAAAGTGAATGTAAATAAGACAAAAGTAATGGTTTTTGATTTTTGTGGAAGGAAAACGAGTGGAACAGGTGAAAGAATTTTTTGTATATTTAGGTTCAAAATTTGTGAGAGATGGAAAATGTGATTGTGACATTGAACGAAGAGTTTTGGCTGGAAATCAAGTGAATGGAGCCATGTACGCCTTTATGAGCAGTCAGAACGTGTCTGAGAAGGCAATACTGGCTGTGCATAGAGGAGTACTTGTTCCTACACTCATGTTAAAAGTTGGGTAAAAGTTGGGTGTGGCAGAAAAAGCATAGAAGTCAAATTAATGCAGTGGAAATAAAAGTCTGCGGAGTATAGCTGGAGTAAAATTGATGGACAAAGAAAGGAACAGTGTGATAAGGGAATATTGCGGTATGGTAGAAGAAGTAGTGACTAAGATAGAAAAAGGTATGCTTAGATGATTCAGACACGTGGAGAGAATGGATGAAAGTAGACTAACGAAACAGATTTATCAGAAGAGAGTGAATGGGCAAACTGGTAAGGGGCGACCTCGACGTACATATGTCAATCAAATAGAAGACATTTTGGAAAAAGGTCATGTCAAGAGTACCCTTAACCGGCGTGTGTGTATGAAAACACTTATGAAAGTGGAATAAGCGAAAGTTGTATGCCAGGATCGTAGCAAGTGGAAAGTCATAGTCTCTGCCTACCCCGATGGGAGACAGGCGCTCTTTAAGAAAATTGCGCAATCGTATGAACGGGATGTCAACTTGTCAGTTGGCTTTTTGGGACTCATGAGAGACTATTTAATATTATAACTACTGGCTTAATGTTACTACGGGTGTCACGGGTCCTTAAAAAGTTCCTATGGCACCCCCAGGGGTATTTTTCGGGGGAGTCGTGGGTCCGGAATGCAAAACATTAACCGTCTCAGGACTGACAATATCATAAGATTCTTAAGCTTAACACATTGCAAATTTACGAAAAACTAAGCAAGCTTAAGAAAATACGAGGGCCTGTAAAATAATAAAAAAAAAACTTACCTTTCTTGGTACCTTTACATAAATTTATAGCATGTACATGATCTTGTCGCAGCGCTCGTTATGTTCCGCCTGATGGCAATTCGAAACAAGAACCCTTGGGTCACGTTGAACATGATAAAAGTTGACTCGGACAAAGCTGATTAATACTTTCGTAGACGATAATACTTTCTTGATTAGAACAGCGTTACAAGGGCAGTTGGATGAAACAGATTAGCCATTTAACCCCATTGGAATCAAACATGGTTTTATTAATGGAAAACCATTTATGTTTGTTAAGCCATAAAATTATTTACAAATAATTTTCAATATTAATATTACTGGTGGTAGCCTATTGGTCGTAATTTTTCCGCAACGCATTACTAATCTGGTAACTTCCTAGGCAATTGGCTACATTACCAAGTTGTAGGTTAGGTAATACCTAACTTTGTGCAAAAAAGAAATCAGCATTTTGATTACGAGAAGTGACTACCAACTGCTTTGAAATCTCTTCAAAGAGATTGCGTGTGCTGGGACTTCATGACCTCAAAAGACTCATGACTTCCAGTGCCTTCCATTTTTACGCTAGGACGAGTAGAAGCGGTGGCAGTTCGGATATAATCGATAGTACCTTGCTGCTTCCCTCTTTCATAGAAAATGAAAAGAACCTAACTGCAGGTGTCTTCCCTGATTTCTAATTTGCAATGGAGGGAGTCGACTCTCCTCACAAATTTGCGAATTTATCTTCTGATTAATTTCAATGTGGGCTTCAAAGTATTCTGAATTCTCTTGGGACTTTACCAAGCATGAATTCCGTGTAATTTTTAGTCTTGGTCAATGTTATAAATCCTAGTTTACAGAAGAATAGTGCAAAAAAGACTTAAGACATTGGATAAATTTCTGAAGCTTGCTTTAAATTATTTTGCTAAATTTATAATAAATTTTTAAAAAAGTGGAAAAAGACAATTCACTGACAATCAGAAATTAACCAAAATAATTGCTTTAAAAATTTATCCATAGACTGAGTGAAGTCCATTGCATCAATATTTAAAAATGGTTGTAACACTGTTCATTGGTATCGAGTTGTTCATTAGCTCGGTAAATGGCTCTGGTCATACTCTTAAAATGACGGTTAAAATATGGTGGAGAATTTCAATTTGATTCGATACGCTTCGGGCAGTTCAGGTGGCTAGAACATTGCCCTGGTTAGGCAAAGGTCACGGGTTTAATCCCCGTCTCGATTCGAATTGTATTATTCCACTTTATAAAAAAAATTAAGACATTTACGGAACATACAGCGTTAAAATGTGATACCCAATTGTTTGTGTAATGTTTGTAGTTTACATTTCGATTGCTAGTAAGTATGAAAATAAAAGGTCAACTAATACGAGTATAGAGTAAACCAGTGTGTAACACAGTTTTTGAAAAGTAGATTGTATAAACACGGCTTTATCTTTTCCAATTTTCCTGTACTTAGCGGTTTCATAAAATGTTGGTACCTACTTTCATACGCGTTTCGTTGAATTTATTGCTATGAGTTATTTGCTTCAGATTGTATTTTGTGTTGCTTCAAGGTTATTTTCTGTTTTTTGAATTACTTATATATGATAACACAACTGCAAGTAAGTCTTTTTGTAAGGACTTTCGATAGTTTTAATACCTGTGTATTAAAGTACATTAACTTTATCAGAACACATTAGCACTCTCATCATCCGAAATTTATCCCCGGTGGCATCCAAAGCTATTAATCGGAGTCCGTGATCCGCATTCCTGCAGTATGATTCTACTCATCACAGACTTCAGCAACCTAATTTGTGAGACAATCTCAGGCCGTGTAATTACTGGTCACCGTAAAACGTGACCAGTAATCATGTAGATTATCTGCAATGTGACGAAAGTGAAGGTGTACTACTCCCATTGGTCCAAAAACACGATGCTTGGTACTACCACAGCCGAAAGACATAGGTTTACTCTTTATACTGTGGTACTACTATCAGGTACTTTCGAAACAGATATGGATTCAGTTTTATGGTGTAGTATTCTTAAATCTTGCTGAAATGACTAACCTTGAGTTAATTCTTTCGATTCTATTTATATAGGATATACGAGTAACCATCGGTTGTATAATTAAATTTAAATTCTAATAACTTTGATGTATCATAGTTTTGTATATTGTAAGTGCATATAAGTGAGATCAAATGGCAGGTACAAAGAAAAACAATGACTTCACAACTGTGGTGGAAAATCTATACATTATTTCAATTTATATTATGTGATACGATCAATATGTTAGATTCATTAAAATTTGTTCACAAAAAAATCGCTATCACAAATATATCTTCATAAATTTTGACACGATAACTTGTGATCCAATTTCACGCACGTAATGGATCAACATTAATAACGTTAGATGTTTTCCCCATGAGTAATCTCGCCATGTGATATTCACCTATGTACTCACTGAATATTCACTGGTAGTGTATGCCAGTGCCGCACATGAGGTCCGATTCCAAGTTCGGAACAAATATTTGTCTGATGCATAATTGTTGGTTTCGGAGTTTGGGTATTTCCTATGTATAAAATGTATGTATTTTGAAATATATAAGTATGTATATCAGTTTTCTAGATCCCATAGTACAAATTTATACTTTAGTTTGTGCTAGATGGCGGTGTGTAAAAAGTGTCGCACAATATTTATTTATTTATTTAACTTACTAGTACCTATTTTTTTATTGTAGTACTTCAGAAATAATAAAGCTATATTACAGCCGTAAAAATCAGAAGACGTCTCAGAAATAGGTTGTAAATGTATGTAATATGGAATGAGTGGTCGTTACCTTTATTACCATGCTCTTTAGAACCATCCATCAGTATTTCTAATCTTTATGACTTGGAATCTAGGTTAGATTTAAATAACAAATGTTATTTATTTGTTATTCACGACTATATCCTCGAAGTGTAAGCAGAGGCATCTTATACGCCCATATTTCACAGTAGGTAAGCATTTATGTCCCCACGTAACAAGTGGTAAACCTTAGTACGACTGTTATGTTATTGGCAACTGGGACTAACGGCATATTGTGCCTTCCGAAGCATGCAATGGCTCGTGACTAAAAATGCCACAAAGTAATCACTCAACCAAGGTCCAAGCATGGCGAAAGTTGCTTAACCCGTGATCGTTTAGAGACCACTGAGTTAACGATGCTACGAGCGCTGCAGATGTTACATGTTAATAAATATTGTTTCCGTACATTTGCCTCAGGGAATGCGGCACTGTCAACCTTCGAGAACGTCTTATTTTATTTTCTCTTGTATTCTGTTGGCAAAACTACTTATATCAAGTAATTAGTTTGTAGAGTTTACAAAAGTTTTCAATATCTAGGAGAAAATACATACGACGGTGGTACTAGACACACTTGATGAAATTGTGTGTGTGTGTTGTGAGTCTGTGTGTGTTGTGTGTGCTTGTGTGAGCGTGTGTGTGTGTGTTTTACACAGTTAAGGAACATGTCTACTATAATATCTGCAGCAGCTACCAATGATTTAATGCGCATTCCGATGCACGGAAATGCTACTATATTGAAATTACTGAAACATTGACGCCTGTGCAAAAATTTCCTTCGTATCTTTTCTTCAACCTTTTTAATATGATACTTAAATACAATCCGTGTGAACGTCGTTGTGATATTTCAAAGAAATTATTTTCATATTAATTCAATCTATTATATTCCTTGCCGGTAATATAATTTTTATGAATGAAATTTAATGCTAACCATTACTTTTTTAGACCGAGCTAATAAAAGAAATGAAAGAAATAATAAAACAGTAACGCTGGGTGGTCTAAAAATGGAATTACTGATGTAAATCAAAGTACGGTACAGTCAGCAAAAAAAAAAAGTAATCAATAATTAATATTTTTTTATTTAAGTTACTATTATTAATATGTAGCTAATCAGGGTACATAAATAAGATTACAAAATTGACAACTTTAAAATTATAAATACCAAATTGAAATAAAACAATATAACTTAAAGTAAAAATAACAATAATACCAAAAAGTATAGTCATAAAAATATCACCTAATAAATAAATAAATATCCATCACGCCTTATTCCCGAAGGGGTGGCAGAGGCATATTATATGCCCACTTTTCACCGTGTGGATTCCTGTCCCACGTAATAGGTGGTGAGCCCATTGCCGACTTGAAATAGACAGACGCAGGTTGTGACTACCTGGGCGGCTTGAAATTTTTCAAGCCACCCATAAATCTTTCAACCAGGCTTAACGACTACCATTTTACTGGCAACCGGGACCAACGGCTTAACGTGCTTTCCGAAGCACGCTCGCAAATGTAAATGCCATAAAGTGGTTACCCATCCGAGGACCAGCCACAGTGAAAGCTGCGTAACTCAGTGATCGTTTACAGAACACTGAGACCGCGGGGTCACGACCGCTTATAACTGGAAGGGTAATTAATGTAGCAGTCTCTGAATATTTGTATTTAGGTATGTTTCTCTTTAGTGCCAAGAATATTTTACCGATTGTGACCAACAAAGTATCAATGGATGTATCCTAATTGTCTGCAGGTTAACCAATAAGTGAATTATGTGATATTACGAAATTCAGTATATGCCATCTTAAGCAAATAAAGTGTTGTAAAGAATGTATCTGGATTTTCGGTATGAAAGAATGTACCTAGTTATTAAAGTAATGATAAAAAAAATACTAGATTTATCGCTGTGCTAAGATAAAGAATATACTTTTCTTAGGCTATATGCTTGTTCTCTCCTTTTTCAGAACAAGAGTTCTTAATTTGAGTTACAATCTAAATTATTCACTCAGCCGCACAACACTATAATCAATATCATTTACTTTTATTGTATATTTTCAAAATATCCTTTGCCAAACAAACACGCAATGTAATGCAAAGCTTACGATAAAAACATGTCCACATGTTGCGGAAAGTCGATACAGTCAACTTGGCGACACAGGTTCGCCTAATAAACGCTGCGTTCGCCATATCTCTTCAGTTAAGATTTCTCTGGTTTTTATAAATAAATGTAGAAGGACTTTTGTCACTAAGTGTCTAGGCGCCTAATAAAAAAATATACATTTCTAAATACATTATATTATAGAATCAAATACATTATATTATAGAAAAAGAAGCGCTCGTGGCCTCGCGGTCTCAGTGTTCTGTAAACGATCACTGAGTTACGCAACTTTCACTATGGCTGGTCCTCGGATGGGTGACCACTTTGTGGCATTTACATTTGCGAGCGTTTCCGTGCTTCGGAAGGCACGTTAAGCCGTTGGTCCCGGTTGCCAGTAAAATGGCAGTCGTTAAGCCTGGTTGAAGGCCTTATGGGCGGCTTGAAAATTTCAACAGCAGGTAGCCACAACCTGTCAGCAGGTAGACAGCTATTTCAACACGGCAATGGGCTCACCACCTATTACGTGGGACAGGAATCCACACGGTGAAAAGTGGGCATATAATATGCCTCTGCCACCCCTTCGGGGATAAGGCGTGATGGATATTTATTTATTTATTTATTTAATATGTAATAAATAATTAATTAATTATGTTTCTGAAACTGTAGATTATTATTATTATTTTCAAAAATTCTAAAATTAAAATAAAGTTATGACAATAAAATACATATAATTAACATTTTTAAAATTCCAGCATTTTTAAAATAATGTCAACGTTACAAACTATTTAATACCCGCTCCTGACCGTTCCCGGTAGAGAGGTGCCCATCACACTTGCCGCGTTTCCACGCTGGATTGCGATGGCCAGCCTCTGTACCAGAAACGATCCGGATCGAGAGTCACCGGTCGTCTCTTGGAGCCTTTTCCCAATATCCTTTATAAAATGTTTGGCTTCCTGCCCCAGCTCCCCAGGGTCTCCACCGCCACCGGCACGAAGTGGTACAGCGGCTCCAAATCAGCGTACTTTAGTCTCTTCCTCGAGCTGGCATCTTCCGCTGCAGCCGACGGGGAGTTAACCGTGGGACTAAGGTGGCTGGCGGCGACGGTGCTGACGCAAGTTGCGTCCCAAATTAGGCACCTGTCGTTGTTCCAGGGAACCAAAGTCAGCCCGTTAGGCCTCTTACCGTCCGACCTGCTCAGACCCTGAGACTCAAGCAAGCAAGGCACGTTTGCGATATAAGGGCCCTACGGATTATATCGTTCAGAGCGTGGTGACGCGAAAACCGCCCAGTGCACCATCGGCAACACAAGGCATGATGGCCATCCGCTAACACCATGGAACCGAAGGTGCATATATGGGGTTCACACACCTTAAAGCCACTGCCACACGCAGAGAGTGGGAATCGAGCAGGGTGCCCAGGTGGGGCGAAGGTAACGCTTGTAATTGATTTGAAATTCTTATGTTTCTAAATACATTTTATAACATAGAAAACATTCAAACTCCGAAAAAAGCATTTCTAGATCACAAAAATAATGTTCCGTCCCAAGATTCACATTCGAGACTTAGCAATTGCAATCGTATGGTAGTAGGTGCACTACCACTGCGTCACCGAGGCAGTCAATGCTTATTAAAGTGTAATTTTACAATACCTAAGTTTTTATTTCTTGAAATTGTATTTCATACTGGTAGCCCCAGCTACCTGATTCTAAGTCTATAAAAACGTATTAGAACAGTACCGTATTCATAATTGGAAATAATTTTAATAAGCAATAAGCATGCGAACTACCCGTCTTTATTAGTACATTGCGATATTAGTGCGTTATGGTGGCTATAACGCTCGAGGCGGTTTTTTAACCCGAGCCGTAGGCGACAGCGTAATAGAGCCAAGTGAGTTTAACCAATATACGCACGCATATCGTACGACGTTTTTCAACACACTTGGAAGGAAATAAAATAAAAAAACATTGTTTTTTTTCATTTATGTAATACCTATAACCTATACATACCGATAACGTCAAAACACAAAGATGTTATTTTCACAAGAGAACGAAAAAACGGATGTAATGCTATAAAAAGTAATAAAAACACTCGCCTATTCTTAATTATTGGAAGTTGACATTTTTAGATATCCAAAATATGTATAAATACATATAAGGAAAAGAAATTAGAGTAAAATGGCGCGCACTTTATTTTCTGTCGTAGTTGCGTACGTATAAGCAACTACATACTGCTTTGAAATACTTATTTTTTTCTTAATAATTAAAAAAACTTCAACTTTAAAGTGAAACTTGTGAACAATGTCACGTTTTTCGGTTACGCGCCATGTTGTTTTGAAATAAAAAGAAATGTGTGTGCACAAGGTCAGAAATTTCACTTCTTACCTGTGTACTCTTGTACACACACACATATTTTATTTATTAAATAACATAATCACTGTTAATTTGTAGACAAAACCAAATAATGGTATGAAAATAAACGTTTATTTCTTATATTTTAAGTAATAATTTTTCTATGATAACAAAATCATTATAACAAAATCAAATACAAAACAAAATCAAATAGTGCGGTTTTAGAATATTACTTCACTAATTGGGTTCATAACGCACGCGTGTTTTATGAGTTGCTTTATGTATCTAAAACCGAACAAACAAGATCCTCTTTACGACCAGTGTGTTGAATAATTATTTTTTTTATATTTTTTGTTTTTTTTTTACTTTTTCTGCTATTTTCTGCTACAACAAATCAAAGATCATAAAAACGATTCGCCCCTTTTTGAGTTCTAAACGATATAATTAGTCCACGAGTTTGTTTTATGTATAGAAATGGAGAGAAATTATATACCGTAGTTGGTATTCCACACAGGTTCATCACGAATAAAAATACTTCTTCGCTGTTCTGATTCGCCAAATGTTGTCGGAAAAGCTGTCACTCGGCGTAGTATAGAACTTAAAGCGTAGCACGTAGTCTCCGCTACGCCACCCGTAGAGTTTGCGCTACGAACAACAGTCACGGACTAGAAAAGATTTGTCAACTGTGTTTTTCCTCACCTTTTATTCCCTTGATATTATATTTCAGTGTTGGTTTAATATTAAACGTGTTTATATTAGACTGAATTTCTTTTTATTAGCTTTTGAAGCTGACGATATTGCCAAACGACTTGGAAGGTAAGGGTAATGTAAGGAACCAAGATCTCTGGAGTCCAGGCGACCTCACCTGCTAGCAGTGTACCTGCTCCATCACCATCAGATAAACGGACAAGGCAACGATATTGGCGCCCTTGCCACCGCACACTGGCTTCTTTTAGTATCCGCAACTTTGAAACTGTGTCGATACTGTGTCGCGCTCGATCGCTGCATCTGGCTTCCACAAAGCTACTAAATCGCCGGTTGCGGATACTAAACCTTACGGGGTACAGAGGTCATACTGCAGTCGCTCACGGCAGCTCCCAACGATAGTTGCTACTAGCATAAACTATAAAAGTAGACCCCCAGCTCCAAAGTCAGATAGAGTTTAAAAGCAACAGGGAATACACTCAGTTGATAAACGAGATATTGCCAAGCGACATAATGAAATCAGCTAATAACTATTTCCGTGAAAATTCATAACCACATTCAAAGAAGTATTTTACAAACAAAGTGTTGTGTCATGCGGGATGAATTAACAATTAGTTTATTATTAAATAAGCAATTTTATTCTGTTAGGCTAAAGAAGAATAACTTCTTACATGAGCACTATATCGCTATCTCTTTCTTTGTTCATTCGGACCGTACTGTCTCAGTGATATGAGAGCGGACGTGTTTGCAGTTACTTTCCACAGTCCCCAACGGCTGTGTTGATTTACTCGACAGCTTGACAGCGCAATATCTTAGACCTGCCGCGTATTGTATACTATACTGCTTTTCTGCCAGTAACTTCAACTTTATTAAGCTTGTACGAACAGCTCTAAAGAAATTTTACCCCCCTGGAGGTAGACATTTCTCTAGAGCTGTCGGTTTCATTTTCTCAGAGCGAAATTTCGAGAATTACCGAGTACATTTTAAGGTACGGTTAGACCTAAGTTGGTTTTAACGTAATAATAATAATAATCTTTATTTTGTAGAACATATGTATACAATGATCTTAAATAGTAATTAGTTCACTATGTAAAAGTGTAGTTTCCATTTAGGATCGCTTTTGTGCTTTGGAGGGCAAGTTAAAGCCATTGGTTCCGGCTGACAGTAGCATGGTAGTCATTACACAAAGTTGGAGGCTTTACAGGCTTGAAAAAAATTATCAGCCGATAGTCACAACCTTCAGCCCCCATTCGTTTCAAAACGGCGATAGGTAAGAAAAAAATTCTAAATGGGACAAAACGCAACTCTATAAGTATGGTTATTAAATGCCGCTGCCTGCTGTTTTATGAAATAAAGTACATTTATTTTGTTTCTTTCAAAGCCGGGTATAACTACACGTTGCCTTACCATCTGCATATGGCCGGGAGTTTCAAGATATACTTTGTACGCCACCGCGGCCTCGTTCAGGGGAGTTCGGGTGTTGTACTATACAGTGTCCTTGATGGGGTGAAACTCCTACTTTTGTAAGAACAACCAGCAGCCCAACCGCTGTCCTCAGGCTGTCATAGAGGCAGGTAGTCTTGGGCAAACATTTGAATTCTATTGGATCTCATTAAATTCTTTGATTGATTTACCTAGTTTCATTAACTCACTAACTTCGTTAACTGATTGGTTCCCATCAAGGACACTGTATAGTACAACTATACAGTGTCCTTGATGGGGTGAAACTCCTACTTTTGTAAGAACAACCAGCAGCCCAACCGCTGTCCTCAGGCTGTCATAGAGGTTGGTAGACTTGGGCAAACATTTGAATTCTATTGGATCTCATTAAATTCTTTGATTGATTTAACTAGTTTCATTAACTCACTAACTTCGTTAACTGATTAGTTCCAGATTCCACTTCGACCTTTTTTATTGGACAAGAATAGAAAAACACTAGTTTCCTTGCCATCCAAGTTTTTATTATTATCACAAGTTTGCGCGATTACTTAGTTTTTGAAATGGGTTTATTGAGCATCGTTAATCTGCATTATGAATCCTCACAATAGTGTTGGATTACGCAACAGGTTTCTACCGCAAAAGGATTCAGATTTGTGCAGAGCCATCTCGAGGTTAATCCATAAAATCATTCCAAATTATTCTCGCCTCACGGAACTACTTACCTTATAGCATTTCGAGCATGTACGTCGAGGTAACAAGTTTCGAGATATCTCGCAATAGCGCTTTTCAAAGTATGAAATACAAATATTGACAATGTGTTAACATTAAATAAACAAAAGTAGGTCATCATTTTTGTTTCAAAGTTTATTTTTACTAGATTATACATCATGTCAAGACATTTCCATCGATGTATGAATTTTTAGCTGATGTTATTTACATAATACATACGTCTATTTAATTGTTGTGATTTGCATATTTATGAGGTGTAAATAATAAATAATGTAAATAACTACACCCACGTCAGGCGTACACGTTACTGTCTTGTGAGCAATAACGCCATCTATACAAGTTTCTATGAAATGGAACATTGAAATTTACCGCGCGGCCGTCTGAAACGATCTGAAACACTTCGTAGACCGTTTTCTCTTTTCTCGCTCAAGTAGCGCCATCTGTTAGAAGGTAGTGTTAACAATAAAAGTGACAGCTTCTCTGTCCCTTCAAGGGTTCTCATCTGCAGTGTTCTTACTCTGAAGAGGTTCTTGTAACGATCATTCGTTGCATTATGTACATTAAGCGCCATCTACGTATTTTGTTACTATTATTTCTAACTTAGAAAATATCGCTTCATTCATATGATGTCAGAGATATTTGAGCTGTCTTTGTGTGCTTGTATAAATACTAGGCTATGAATGAATCTTTTAAAACAAATAAAACAATCAGTATCCACTCCATTCAAAATGTAAATCGTATAAATTTTATTACATTTCTTGACGCAAATGTCGTCATCTAATAAATTTTACGGATATTACAAGGGTTGCTATGGTTATAATACATTTGCATAGCTATAGAACCCTTCCAAAAACTTTTCGTCAACCGACAAGGTCACTGTTGTAAATGAAATGCGGTTGTATGAAATGATATAGTACCTATTTGGGTTGAGCCTACTTTACATTCACATGCAATACGCTTCCTATACGTTCGTTTATGTAACATCTTTATTAACAACTACTTTGTGATGCGAAGTAAGTACTTATGTAAAGTATTTTGAAGATAGCTTAGACTGTACTTTCTACTATTTTTGTTCGTATTTGCCAATAGGTTTAAATGTTTATTATTTATCTATCACGCCTTATCCTCTAAGGGGGTGGCAGGGGCATTTTATAAGTCCACTTTTCACCATGTGCATTCCTGTCCCACGTAACAGGTGATGAGCCCATTGCCGTCTTGAAATAGAAAGACGCAAAGACGTGGTGGCTACCCGCTGTAGAAATTTTTCAAGCCGCCCATAAGGCCTTTAACTTGACTTAACCTTTTCAACTAACAAAAGTGATATTTTAATAGGACTTGCAGTAACACTTTTATTTCCTTTCATTATCATCATCCAAGCACATGTCCCAGTTGCGTCTCGCGACGCCCGGGGTCCAATATAATTTCTTTGGACCTACATATTTAAAGGAAAAGAAAAATGTGTTTTATTCAGAGCTAAGAAATGCATAGTAGGTAAATAGGCACACAGGAAAGTATAACAAAAGAACATACAACACTATATTTAAATAATAATTAATCTAACATTGTAACTAATGTTATGCGGTGATTAAAACTCTTCAAAATCATCCCACAAGCAGACTCTTAGGTCCGTATTCCAGAACGTTTCTCAATGCTGAATCAACGCTTGAGGCTAGATTTTGCTTACTCTCAAGCGTCGATTAAGTATTGATAATCGTTCTGGAATACGGGCCTTAAACTCTGGAAATAACACCATCTCGAAAATACTATATTGTAGTGACTAAAATTATCTTATTAGCACAAGTTTAGTTCTGCTCATGGAATACTGGGATTTGTTCGCGATTAGGTATATATTCGTAAGCTTCTCCCAAGTAATTTGTTAACGTAAGAAATAATATCATACGTTTATGAGCATTTACTTAGTGTTTAATTTACTAATCTTGACTATAAACCTATGAAAGCATCTTGGCGTGAAAATAAGAATAGAATATATCAAAGTAAATTGGTTTAAGTTTAATCAGATTTCCAAAACTATGTTCACCGACATTCATAAAATTCATCGCAGACTTGAAATAGACCCGCGCGCTGTGACCTAGGCCGCCAATGCAAATTGTAAAAATGAAAGAACATGCTATGTTTATAATTTGGGATAAAATTTAAAATTGTAATATATACATATACGACTAGAAATTCGGCTAAACCAACTCTGGTCTTGCCGGGTAGCCTGTTTGATGTAGTACTGTCTACATATCTGTCAAAAGTAAAGCATCGTTAAAATATTATAATCTTATGAAATTGATATTAGTGTTAACTAACTAACTATCTTCACGCTGTATCCCTGACGGGGTAGTCAGAGAGGACAGATCGCCAGGCTTCACGATCCATGAATACTTCTTTTGCTTCTTGCATATTCATCAATAGCTTCATACATGCACGTCTGGGTATCCGAACACTTTTGACTTTTCCGTTTTTGAGCAATTTGCTCACGTGGTCTTCATATGTAAGTCTCGGCCTACCCTGACTCCTTCTACCCCCTACTTTCACACAATATATATTCTTCGACAATCATTACTCACTCATTCGTTAACGAAATTCGATATTAGCATTAACGGTATATTTGCCATTTGTTATAAAAACATAATTACCTACTAGACTAATAAATTACATTTTAAGTATTTACTTGTACATTTACAAATGCCTATGTCAATAATCGTACCGATTGGATAGTATATACGGATACTTATTCCTAGTCCCCATAATAGTAAATCTTGATTGCTAACATTACAAAATATGACTGTAATTGTAATGTAATTTTACTAGGTATATCAGAGAATAAACGTCAAAAAAACGGTCTAAAATTACTGCCCGATTTTCTGACGTCAAACCTTTTTGACTATCTATGTTCAATCGCGATGTGATGAAAATTGATTAAAATATTTATTCTGTTCTGTTTGCTGAACCACCTGTGGCGAGGACATTCTTAAGGGGTCCCAACAAGAATTCCCGGACCCAAGCGACCTTACCCCCCATACCCCTCCCGGATTAGGAGGTCAGAACACAGTCGCTCCCAACAATGCTGAAAATTAAAGCTAAACGGTACCTGCTACTAGCAATCAAGTAAAAGTGAACCCGAGGCTCAAGATATGGTTTGGTAGTTACTGGGAATACACTTAAATAAAGATGTTTTGTACGATATATTCCAAAGTCGATGTGTGAGTGATGAAATTGGTTAGAAAAAATGGTGGTAGTTTTGAGAAAATTAACCACAATCTCAAGTAATAATGCTATAAATTATTTTTCTATAGAAATAGCCCATATTTATCTCAACTCCTAGTATTTACTATGTAAAAGTTGAGCAAGCCTGCAGCCGGCGGGTGTGGAGGCAGCCGGAGCGGGGTGCGTGCGACAACCCTCACTTCGCCACGCGATCATTTTGTACCGAAAGGCGGGCGGGGTGCACGTCGAAAGAAAAACCATCCGCCGGTGCCACCCCATACGGTTTCTTGTATATGTAACCTCGTTAGTTCAAGTGACGTAAAGCCTTCAACGACAAGAGTAGTGAATGAGTACGTACAGCACTGGTTTGCAAGCGAATCGTTGCATCGGATTGTAGTGTGGGAACAAATAAAAGATAACCTTGTTCGTTGCATTTATTATTCAGTGCCTGCGCTGTTACATATAGCCAGGATGGCGGTTTTCAAGGGTAAGTTGTTTTTTATAAAATAATACTTTCAAAAAAAAAAACCCTCTAAAACAATGATATTGAGACAGTATATTTGCAATTTTGTTTTAATTTTCGTATTAATTCATAGCACTTAAAGCTCAATTTGCGGTGACAAATGTACCTGACTGCATTTTCCGACGTGCGCACAATCTATTCGTCTATTTTTATACTCTGTGTACTTTACTATTGTTTTATGTGGGATTCTAGAGTAGTAGCTGAAAGGCCTGCGTTTAGGTAAAAATGAATTTACATCTAGACAATAAGAGCTACAATGTATTGTACTTAAATTAAGAATAGTCATAGTTATAATATAGTCGATGGTTAAAATGAACACCATATTACCATTATTTAATTTAAAACTTTATGCCACCCTCAGACCTTCCAAATAGACCTGAGGCAGTTAGAGAGATTCCTTTGTCAATTAGCTATTACTAGATTGAGCATACATTTTAGCTAAGAAATAAGAATCATTCAGCATTCTTAGCCAAAATATATGTCATTATATTTTTTATCAAACTCACTATTAATATCAAACATTCATGTTACTGTTAAATCGCCATCCAAATAGGTCTGTTTACGATCTTCAGGAGTTATAATGATGACAGATACACCCATACGACATAATCCAGGACATGTACTGAATCACTGGCGATACAAATTTCTTCCACGTTGCCTTCGATGTACACCAGAGGTCCATTTATGTCACATTTTTCAAATTTCTGTTCAGCATGGTGTTGGACGTGCTGTCCGACAGCAGTAGAGACGGACATGAGCACCATCATGAGATCATCCTGAGGGAGTCGGACAGCGTCAGAGTGGTACAACATGAAAATGTATGGAAGGAGTCGCCTGAGATCGGCGATCTGTGGCGAAGACTCAGTACTTGGCTTAGAACCCCAGGGATCTTACGCTGGTCCGCAGCGGGAATATCTTCATCGGGGCAAAGTGAAATATAGTACAGTACGACAATATAATCACCATTCAAAGAGGCTAAAAAGAATTGTGACAAGAGCGGAACCAGTTCACCCCCAGGGGATATGTCGTATGGGTGTAACTTTCATCATTATAACTCCTGAAGATCCTAAACAGACGAACCTATTTGGAAAGTGGTTATATTGTTTTCACTTTTATTGTGTACCGTACTGCATGAGTCTGTAAATCGTGAGGTGGCTTAAGTGTTCCTTTTTCCCTACACCACATTTCCATGCATCTATTAAACACAAATTAGAAGCATTTTTTGTACTGGCTGTGAATCATATGCAGTACTTGGATGACACAGGCAAGAACTCTCCATACTCGCGTGTACCTGAGAAGGGTCCCGTATTCTATCTGGTCCTCGAGTGCAAAGAAGAAAAATGCGCTGAAAACAGCAAATTTGGACATTCTCGGCGCACCGTTTGACCTTTACGAAGATTGAAACCAGTTCAGCAATACCCACAATACTGTGTACTGCTCATACCCCATTAGGGGAGAATCGAGATGGGGATAAAATGATATTTACTGAGTCAAGAAAGTGCCTAAGTAATCCCAACGGGCGCTCTCTCGCAAATTAGTCAGTACACCAAGAGGCAGGAATGACCATGATTGTTAGAAAGTTATGTTCTATTTGGGAACAGCTTTTCCACGTACTTATCTGTCAGAGGAAAAGCTTCAGATCAAATACACATACTACAATTTTATCTCAACATTTTTACATTTACCGATCCAAAGAGTTCAATTTTAATGACAGAATTGACTTTATGATCATATTGATATTATGTGAGTAAGTCCAGAGTAGTTACTGCACAAGTACTAAACAATTTCTGTAGACACCCCTAAATAGAGTAGCGTGGATAGGGCTGGTAGCGGTCGTAAGCCCTTTTTATGGCTTGAACGGTTCATTTACCGCGCCGGTCACTTTATTACTGTTGAACTTTACTTAATGCACGTCGAGACGAGACTCAAACGATAACACCTGATATTAAACTTGACATGGGTCAATTCAATGGCGAACAAGTGTATAGTCAAAGGTTGCAGTAAATCGGTTCACGGTTCGTTACTGATGATATACACTAACGGGCGGTCTCAATAACCTATCTATCTTTTCAATTGTCTAAAATAATGTCAAAATAGTTACCATCGGTACCTATTGACGTCAATTTTGGTTTCAATTACCAAAGATATAAATATTTACCTACGACATTGAACTATCTGTCACAAAAGTTAAAAATTCAACTGTTTATCTGTGGTAGCGTTTAACTGAAGATAGAATATTGAAACAGACCATATAACTGCCTCAGATTTTTCAAAAAAGAGATAGTAAAACACCGTATTAGGAGTGAGAGCTTTGCATTCGGACTGTTAATAATACGCGAAGAAGACCCGAGCAATAACGCATTGTATCATCACGCATTTTTTATCCGCGAAGGGAACAGGCATGTATTCATTTTTCGTGATGTACTGCATTTTTCGTTACTCATTGTACGTTTTATTTTATATTAAATAAATCATTTTTCTCTAAATTATAAATACTTATTTCATATCTCATGCTGCACCATAAACTAAAACATTAATAGACAATACATGTATGTAATAATCACAGTATTATAGGATTGTCTAGACGAGACACGCGTCGAGCGACACTTATGTCTGAGTTTCTACGAGAGTCCAACCCCAATGTCACTGAGGCTTTTGTTCGTTACAATTATATAATAAACATATTCAAACATGTATAAACCATAACAAATAATTGCAGATCACATCAATTTCTGTTTTGATATTGGATTCGATTCTGATACTTCAGCAAAGTTAGACGCAAACACTACCACTGCACCACATTCCTGATGGGGATTCAGATTCGAGATCTTTGTTTACTTCTTTCGCTCTCAGCAGATTCATTAATCGTTTCATTAATGGTCTGGGTATCTGAGTACTTTAGACTTTTTCATTTTTGAGCAAACTGCTCTTGTAGTCTTTATTAGTAAGTCTTGATCCACCTTGATTCTTTCTACCCTTTACTTTTGCTCAATAAATGTTTCTTCCATCAATCGTACCGCACTCATTCGTTGGACGAGACCATCATCATCATCCGAGCTTCTGTCCCAGTTGCGTCTCGCGACGCCCGGGGTCCGCTTTCCTACATTTTCTCCTCCACTTCGCACGATCGTCGGCATCCCCTGCAGTGAGACCATTCGTTGGACGAGATCAAACCAATGAAAATGAAACCAGCGTAAAAAGCAAGGACTTCAAACTAGTAATTATGAGAGTAGTTTTTTCATATGATGTGCTAAAATTCAACCAAAGAATCTCCAATGGAAGAGAAAACTTTAAAAATAATAAAAGAATGATGCTGCCAGCAGCGTCTAGTAAAATATAGAAATCGTTCACATAGCCATAACAATATTGTAGCCTGACATAAACAAATTACATATTATTAAAGCGTTATACCAAAACGATATTCACTTGAATTAGTTTCGTGATTCCAAGTACGTATTGACGTCACGTTAAACTTACTAACGTCCGAGGTATTTGGTGTTTCGTTTTAACGAACAAAGAAAAGCTTAAAGCTTTAAGTGTATATATTTCACTGCTTACGGCAACGCGTGGTGATAATGTTTCATGAGTACGAGTACTTACATTTACCTATTCACGTCTGTTTAGAACATTGTATAGATTTTGGCGTAACTTTACAAAGCTTTGTGTTGAGATTACCTTTGAATAAAGCTTTAGTGGTACGTGTCAGTTTACGAAAATATACAATTTTATATTTTATATTAGCCTCACTATGAATTGAATTTGAGATTTCAAACACATATCCAGGAAACTCTTTAACTCTTTCTTACCTTAACGTTGGAGTATTCAGTATTTCATATTTGAATTGTGGGACATTTTTTTACACAGCGCCATCTAGCCCAATCTAAGCTAATATAAGCTTGTGTTATGGGATCTAGACGACCGATAAACATACTTATATATTTCTAAATATTTTATTAGTTTATCAATAAAATTGTCTTCCCTAGATTTTGGTGCAACGCCTCTATCTCCAATTTACTGTACTTACTTTACAGGAACGCTGACCCTAAGCCTAAACTTTTATACGCATCATTTACTTACTATGTGATAGATCCGATATACACGCACTAGTGATTTTACATACATACATATTGTCACGCCTTTATCTCCGAAGGGGTAGGCAGAGGCATACTATACGCCCACATTTCACCGTACCTATGCATTTTTGTCCCATGTTACAGGTGGTAAGCCTATTGCCGTGTTGAAATGGACAGGCGCAGGCTGTGGCGAAATGCTGTTGAAATTTTTCTATTCGCCTATAAGGCCTTCGACCAGGCTTAACGACTGCCATTTTACTGGCAACCGGGACCAACGCTTAACGTGCCTTCCGAAGTACGTAAACGCTCGCAAATGTAAATTCCACATGGTGGTCACCCATCCAAGGACCACCAGTGAGTAACGCAGTGATCGTTTACAGAACATTGAGTCAGCGTGGCCACGAGCGCTTTTGTTATGTATGTGTGATATATGCACAGTAAGATATTGGAGCAGGCACATACAGAAACTTATAATAAATGTAACTATACTTATACTAATACATAAATGAATACCGAGTTTGATTGACGTTTTATCGCTCCTAATCTAAATACGCATCAGTTTCATTTCACAGATTTTCCCGATATTTATAGGTGATATCTCAATTCAGCACATTATGTTTTAGCTGCGACGCGCTCGCAGCTAAAACATAATGTGCAAAACCGCAAACTTAAGTGTTCTGTAAATAACCTCTAAGTTAAAAATCTTACGTTATGGATGACCTGCGATGGATGGTTTGTAATATTTTCAGCGATTCCGTGCTTCGGAGCCGTTGGTCCCGGTTTCCAGTAACAAAGCTGATATTAAGCCAAGTAGGAAACCTTAAACACGAGACTGGGGTAATAAGATTTCATGAGTACTTCATACTACTGCGTATCTTTAGAACATTGTATAAATATTTGCGTAACATTACAAAGCTTTGTGTAGAGATTACCTTTGAATAAAGTTTTAGTGTTACGTGTCTCCCTTACCTTAACGCGGGTGTATAGTATAATGCCTCTGCTACACTTTAGGGTCCTAGTACGTTATACGTACGTGAGGTTGACTTGGGCCCCGAAGGTTTTGGAGGCCCCATACACCCTGTGGATAGTTTACAGAACACTAAACAAGCGGGGCTACTCTATTATAAAATCAATAAGTGGCCCATTAAAGTTCCCGTTCGCTGTTTACAGCAGTATGCAGTAGATGGACGTGACCTCATTGTGAAGCATGTCTACCTACATATGTATACGACATAAGACACATAATTATATAGGTTAAATAGTTTCAGTGGCGCCTCATGTATGGCATCACATTAAATATGATGTACAAGTAACATTTGAAGAGCTGCGGGATATTACATTGGCAGCATATTCGAAGAAAGCCTTCGCTCAGTGTGGTTCTCACAATTCTCATCATATTTCAACCAATTTACATAGCCTACACCTAAACCTCAATCATAATTACTGCATCTACTGGTTGAACATAAATGATAGTACGTTTATTAAGTTTGTTGCGAACAAACAGAGACGATGGTAGACTATGTTTTATAACATTTAAGCATCAATGTTATTAAACCCGTGACCAGGGCTGGTGTAATCCGGTCGAAACGTCGGGAAGTATAAGGTAGGCTTTGTATACGTCATACGTAATATACGTCGCGAATAAGACCCGAAATAACATAAATATTTAAGCATTAGTTGGTAGCTTATGATAGCTGTATATTTGCGTTCTTGAGCAGGTACTCGTAAACGATATCGGACCACAAAGCATCAGCTTGAAAAATGATGCTCTGATCTCAGAGCATAATAAACATAACATGATACAGCAAGCAAGCAATATAACTTTTTTCGTCATAGGTTTTTCTTTTCAGCTTTCCCATTTTTCATTCCTCTTCCACTTGCTTCATCAGGTTTAGAATAGAAGGATATAAAATTTTAGAATAAATGTTTCCCCTTCGAAATTGCGAAATCTGTGTAAGGTGCAAGGTACAAAATAGAACCCTTGTTTCGCTCACAATGCCAATCACAATACCATTATGAAGTTGTTATTCAAGGAAAATCGATTCTAATTCAGACTCGGTCTCACAATGGTATTGTCTTGAATCACAATCAGAAGTGAAAATATGTTTTTGGGTATAACTATAGTCTCCTCTTAAAGGATTATTCAACTTCGTAGACTACTTAGTAAAATTCTCAAATTATGAAAATTAATTCATATAATAACTTCATTTAGACGGCTTTATTTCGAGTAATATGAATGAATGTATATGGGTTTCACGAAATTTTAATAAATGCCCCGTATTGGTAACTTTAGTATGATGATCGTCACATACGTACTGTTACGCCTGCCAACCCGAGGACCTTCTGCCTACTTTCATGAGCCTTAGTCGGCGCTTTCTCGACTCACAGTATCCAGACCACACAGACCTTAGACTTCCTCCGATCTCCAAGTCACCCGGTTGTCGTGCTAAATCGCTGTACAATTTCTCTAATTAATTATAGTAGTTTATGATACTGTTGCATAATAAGGGTTCTTATAACATGAGTTTTTTTATAGTATCACACGAGTGTTATAAGACCAAGTTATGTACAATGTCATACACTACTTTATCTACTCTCATACTATAATACGTAAAACAATATTGCAAATAAAATGATGAATATAACAACAAATTTATTTTTTAAATATCAAATGTTGGCGCCAAGGCGCAAACATTGATTGCGCATGCGCGCTTGCGTCGCGGACTCGTTCATTGAAACCAATGATTGAAACCTTTTTTTTAAGTAGAGTTTCTACCTCCTTGGTTCAGCTGGAGGTTGTATAGGTGTATCGTTATGATTAAAAAGTTATATTATGATACAGGTGTCCATACAAGACCTGTATCGTAATTAAAATTTTTTTTTTTTGGCCTGTACATAATGTTTGTCATAAGAATTATGTTATCAGTTTTATAATCTTTGTATTATAGTATCAGAGTAGATAAAATATTTTATTCAAGGTTTCCAAATCTTTTTTTGAGTCCGGTTTTCGTCGGCCCGTACGTACTAAAACAGGTTAGTATCCTTATTCAAGTTGCGAAAACGAAGTCATTGATTCTAAAATATATAAAGCTAAATAACCAGACAAGAAAACTTAAGGAAGTCGTTTAATTTTATTAATTTTGTTTTTTATTGTTCACAGAAACAAAGCATATTGATATTTCATTAGAACAATGTTGTACAAAGGCAAGCAACAACACAGCGCCTTTTTTCCAGCAAACATTCTCCTTGTAGTGAAAGGAAATGCGCTGCAAAAGTTATTAGAAGTGTACAAAATAAAATAAATATTATTAAGTTAGTTACATATATATTTATACACACTAAACATTCACATACATGATATACATAAGTACTTTAAAGTAAGTAATATAAATATAAAATTGAGATCTGAATCGACATATTGTAGAACCTAAAGAAATACACTAAATAAACATCTTATCTACTTACCTACTAAAATAATTGAAGAAAGGTACAGTCTTTAATTAAACAGTTAAACGATTGATGTCTGTGATCATGAGAAGATACCACGAAAGTAAACATAATATAAAATGTAATGGTGAAAACTTCCACCTATTACGGGAAAAGGGAATACTCAACATAAGTAGCCGTATGCTGTCACAAGTATTTTAGTAAAAGTAATCAAGATACTTTGCATGCTAGGAATACCAAAATTATTATTTATACGAACTTCTAAAAGAAAACAGAAAAGTAAAAGTAGCGATGTTCGAAGAAAAAGTATCACAAATATACATATTCTGTTATATGGTGCTTTGTACTGTAACGGGAATGTTTATGAAACAGTATCTGTTTATATAGATATAGAAAACATTTGAAAATTGACGTACTATATATAGAACTTCCACCGGTTATCACAAATTATTAAATAACCTTAAAAATTTGAAAACCTAAAATATTTTAATATAAGGAGTCCCTTTAGGCAAGGTTCCGAAGATTCTGGCAGCGTTCCCCCTTTGAATAGCTAGACTAATTCCTTGTCCGAGGTAGCTGCCAGCTCTTCGGTCTCCTGTGATGTCGACTAAACTTTTTGCTATTTCTTTAAAAAGCCTTATAGCCCTAGAACCCCACGGACCAAGGGTCTCGACACCGAATGGGACAAAATATGGGAAAAAAATATTATTATTATATGTTCTATATGGGATATTATCAGTGGGATGTTCTAATTTTCCAGCAAACGTTTAGAGGAGTGTTGACATATTTGTACAACTCGGATTTTGTTGTTAACCGTCATGCAAATATATCTACGTTGTCGTGTTCTGTAAACAATCACTGCATTAAGTCCTGGGGGCCGAGTTTATCTACTATTGACGAACCGTAAAATAGAACCAGAATAGCTGTTTTAACTGTCAAAATGTTAGTAGACTTCTATTGAGTAGAATTCTATTGGCCCACCGGTAGAAGTCTATTGGAGTACGATTGGAATAGTAGACTACGAAAAACAGTCAAAATTGTACCGGTGGCTATTGAGCGACGATTTCGAGACGATTGAAATAGCTGACTCGGCCCCCTGTACATGAGCGACCACTCTGTGGCACTTCCATTTACGAGCGTTTCTGTGCTCGGCAAGACACGTTAAGCCGTAGCACCCGGTTGCCAGTAGGAACATTAGCCTTAAGGGCGGTTTGGAAAATTTGAATATGCTCACCACTAATTACGTGGGACAAAATCCAAATGGTAAAATGTGAGTGAATAAAACCTATACCTACCACTTCGAGGACAAAGGCGTGACTATATGTATGTATATACTTATTTGTATACCCAATTCATTATGGGTTCGAGACTTTTTCTTAGCCTATCTTAGATTCGGATATCGTGAGTGCAGTGTGTGGTGACCCTAATGACTGTTTAACACGAAATGTGGGGAGTTCTCATTTCATTCTGATTGGCGTATCATTGGATAGTGCTTTGGAAAATATTGTACAGATTAGGAAATTCGTTCATAAACCATTGAGCTGAAAAGTATTTTAGTGTAATTTTTATCTGTCAAGGCTTCGTTTTTCTTTCCAGCTAAACGGTTGTTTCTGGCGATGTGAAAAACTTAATGGTAATAAAATTATAAGTAGAGGAAAGTAACTAAAAGTGGGCTAGTGCTTTAATATGGCTAGTAACATTTCTCTAAAAATAACAATTTGTGAGGCGCTACAATCGACTATTTTCAAAACCTCGCAATCACTCAATCTCGCCAGTCCGGTGAAAGTTGTCACCGCGACAGGCATATGATATTTCGCCGCAGCTAAAAAAGATGATAAGGTACGTAAGCTTGTGTTATGTTTCTTATAAAAATGAAGGCTAAATACTGTAACTACATGCTTAATTTATAAAACAAATGTTCAATTTTATTATTTTTGCTCTATTAAATGGTTGTGGTACTTATATGGTTTGTTTGGTATAAGGTCAAGTATATTTCGGTTAATAATTTCGAATATGGGCTATGACTATGTACCTAATTATGGGCTAGCCCATATTTAACACTTAGGTGGTTGGATATAATTTCTAAGTGTCCACTTAGAAATAAGAAAATGGGTACCCTAAAAGCAGCAAAAGGTTTCAAAGTACCAAGATCTTTGCAACGTCTAAGCCAGAACTGAACTTCCTGAAAAGATAAGAAAGATTGAGACAAGAAACCTAAAGATAAGAAAGGAAAGCAAAGAAAACTCAAAATTAAAGGTAGTGAAAATGAAATATTTGACAGTGAAAGTAAAGAGAAAATTTTGATGCAGACATCGAACCAAGTGTCATAATTTATGAGGGCGAAAAACTCCGTAGAAAACTCTGTAGACGCAGAGTGTATATTTTGTCAGCAACTTTTTTCAGGAGACACACGTAAAAATAATGTCGTTCTGACAATAACCAAAGTGATTTAATCTCTTACAAAATAAGCATTTATTATTGTTATTTTAATGTAAGACACTTAAATGTGTAAATGGGATATAGCCCATATTTGAGTACCTGTTTCATATTTAGCGCCTATTTTGTAATTTTGTTCGTTGCTCAATTTTGATATTGTAGTTTATTATTAAAAATATAAGACCATTACTATGCCTTTTAAAAATATATGTATAAGTAATATAACAAATAAAAAATATTAATTTCAAAATAGTTTTTTAATTATTATCGAAAAGTACAATGGTAGCCGATATTTAGTTACTTTCCTCTAATATATTACAAATATTTTAAATAACACCGCTTGTACTGTTCCACTACATTTACTTGATAAATCTAACCGGTTTACCTCACGGCATTCTCAGGTCCGTATTACAAAACGTTTCTCAATACTCAATCAACACTTGAGGTTATATTTTGCCTTATAAATACTACTCTCAAGCGTTGATTGAGTCTTGAGAAACGTTCTGGAATACGGGCCTCAAAGGCACACAATATGACTGGACCTAGTTATACCTACTGAAGTTTATAACATTATTATGTAGGTATATCAACAGTATAAATTATATCACAAATAAGTGTGTTTTACAAGTTCACGAGTACTTAGTAGCCGAGTCGACAATGTACTTTTCATAGAACTCACACCAACAACCATTTTGAAGGTTTTTCCGTGGTTACAAAATTCTTCTGTTTATGTTACTAGCATTAAATTCAACGACACTATCAACGCTGCCTTCAACGAAGCAAAGATTTAAAAATGTTTTGTTATCTTGATGTCATTTTTGGGTAGCATTTTGCTCCCAGCTTTTTGAATATTGCCACGAGAATGGCCGTATGAACGTAAATTGTTTTGCAGACAACTGATCTTCTTGAATCACTATTTTATATATGTACGAAAGTATTTGCTGTCTTACCTGCATTTTCTAGGAGACTACTCTATTATAGATATGATTTTTCTTATATTTTATATACTACTCGGGACTTCACGCGAAACAATTTTGTACTTACATTCACCGACGTTTCGAGCGCGTTGCAGCGCCTGTGGTCGCGGCTGGACTACCGATGATTTTTCTTGTATATGAGAGCAACATTTTAGCGCATTTTCTTCGTAATTACTGCTCGGCAAGACACTTTTATTACTTTTAGATTAGATATGAAAAGTAAATATTTCATCTGTGTATAAAAATCAATACCGATCCAGCTATTTCATTTCATAGAATAACAAGCAATCTTACTGTCGCATTAGACAAATTATCTATGACTCCCCAGTTTAAATTAAAATTTTTAATTTTAAATTGTTTATATGGTAATGTTTATATAATTTTTCTAATGCGAAAGTAAGTTTGTTTGTTATTCTATGAAATCAAATATCTGGATCGGTTTTGATTTTCATACATTACTTTTTATATCTAATCTAAATGTAATAAAAGTGTGTTATCTGTTCAAATCCGATCATAATGTATATGAAAACTGAGAATTGTGTATGAAAATCATATGCAATATGTTGAGAAAACCCTGTCCGATCCGTGAAGCCAATACCTTCACGGATCGGTAGGTGTCGAGATGTGATTTTATTCGTGTAATCCTTTTTAGTAATTACCCCAAAAAATTACCACAAAAAATTTACCCCAAAAATTTACCCCGTATAAAATAACTTAAAAACTAATATAATGTGGTAGCTTACATGGCAACACAGGCAAAGGGCATTCCTGCCGGCTCCGAGAGTCTATAATCCTTTCAAAGATCTTCATGATGTGGGACATCACTTTTGGTACCGCCTTGCGGATGTTACCAAATAAAAGTTGTGGACTGTATAATTAATGGGCTTTAATGCCTTAAATTTTATATTACAATATTGAAAGCAAGTAAGTGCCCGAGGTCTAGCGCGTCGTGGAGCGAAGTGAGCGGGTTAGCCGTGGTAAGCCCCCCGGCCCGCCGCACCGTTACGTTTCGGTCGCCTGTTGCTAGGCGAGATGCGCCGACACCTTTATACCGCGGTAGTTTCCGCACTCCAGCACTGACCCCTAACCTTTGAAGACTGGAGTATTCAGCCTCCATTGGTTTGGGATCTGCCCGCTGAGGAGTATGCAGTTAAAAAGGTTTACTAAGAACCTCTTTGTGCTGTTTATTAAGCAGCTCGTGGAAATACGACCGCCATCTCTCCTTTACTGCGAGATCTGCGCTTAACAGATTGCCCTCAGGGTCTTTTACACAGCGACACTTGTATATACCCAGTGCCGCTTTGACCCTGGAGCGCACCAACTTATAGATGGATTTTGTGCCCCTCAGACGATTCCAGCTAATCATACAAAGGTTGTAAGTGGTCTCGTCTGGCTCTGGCTACAACTCTCTTTGTGGCGCGCTTGGTAGCCCTGTACGCGTCGCGGTCTTCGGGAGATCCGATCGCTTGCCACTTTTCAAAGAGAACTTTCTTCTCCCTAGTCTCCCTCTGGACTGTGTCGTTCCACCACAAAGTTTCCTTGTCATATTTGCGACCACCCTTAGACTCGCCGAGCCCTACCTTCGCCGCTACAAGGATAGCTGCCTGAATTTTATCCCAGTATTTTTGAATTGGTTTGCCTTTAGTGTACTTTTAACAAGTTTTACAAAAATTTTACCCTGTTAAATAGTACTGTAGAACATATTGTAGAATATTGTAGAACCTAAAGAAATACACTAAATATATATTGAATCTACTTACCTACTAATATAATTGAAGAAAAGTTACAGTCTTTAATTAAATACTTAAACGATTAAAGTACCTTGCTGCAAACAGAAGATATAACGAAAGTAAACATTTAAATTTAATGGTTAAAACTTCCACCTATTAAAGGAAAAGTGAATACTCAAAATAAGTAGCCGTATGCTGTCATAAGTATTTTAGTAAAAGTAATCAAGATACTTTGCATACTAGGAATACCAAAATTATTATTTATACGGACTTTTTTTTTTTTTTTTTTTTTATTTATAATTTATTGACAATATTATATACAAAACAAATAGGTATAAAGCTGCAACATAAACTCGTTCGAGTTTTTCTGTGCACCAGTATCTTCTACAGTGATTAGGTTATATTTTAATCAATACATACTTATCTAATATTACACATTTGCAATAACAATAAACAATATAGAAGTAGTTAGAAAAAATAAAGAATTAGATAAATGTCACATCGCTAGTAGCCACATCGACGCACCTACACGTGCAAGCCATACGCCGAGGAGGGGATAAGCGATGCACTACACATACACAGTATGCTCCATAATCCACATAAACGGATTTGAACGGTTACTTTATTTAAGAGATTTTTTTTTTTTTTTTTTTTTTTTTTAATTATTTTGTAGGAAGTATTGTTTTAGCTTCTTTTTAAAATTTTGTTTGGTTAATTTTTCCATTAATGATTTTGGCAATTGATTGATTAGATAGGGTATTATATATTTTAGTGTTCTTTTCCCATATAGATTAGTATACCTTGGTAGTAATAATTTTGCGTTACGAATACTACGCGTTATTATAGTATGTTTGTCAATGGATGGAGTTTTTTTATAGTCATCGTTAAAGTACTCCTCAGTTAATAAAGTTAATTTGGTTTTTTCATGAATGGGAATGATTTTACAGAAGGCAAACAGTTGATGGTAGTCATTTTTAAATTTGTTTTTAATATTAGACGGAACTATCCGTTTTAGAATTCTTACCTGAAGTGAATATATTTGGTCAAGTTGGGTCTTATATCTTCTAAAAGAAAACAGAAAAGTAAAAGTAGCGATGTTCGAGGAAAAAGTATCATAAATATACATATTCTATTATATGGTGCTCTGTACTGTAGATGGAATGTTTATTTTCATAAACATCTGTAGTAAGTATCTATTTTATAGATATACATACATACATACATACATACTGTCACGCCTTTATCCCCGAAGGATATAGATATAGAATCTATAATAATAATCTATAATATAGAATTCTCAGTGGCTATTTTAATTTTCCAGCAAACGTTTTGAGGACAGGGTTGACATATTTGTACAAATCGTATTTTGTTGTTAACCGTCATGCAAATATACCTACGCTGTGGTGTTCTGTAAACGATTACCGCATTAAGTCATGATATGAGCGATCACTCTGTGGTATTTCCATTTACGAGCGTTCCTGTGCTCCGCAAGGCACGTTAAGCCGTAGTACCCGGTTGCCAGTACATTATAGCCTTAAGGGCGGTTTGGAAAATTTCAATGTCGCTTACCACTTATTAAGTGGGAGAAAATACAAATGGTACAATATTACTGTGTGATGCCTATACCTATCACTTCGAGTATAAAGAAGTGACTATATATATGTATATACTTATTTGTAAACTTAATTCATTATGGGTTTGAGAACTTTTCTTAGCTTATCTTAGATTCGGATATTATGAGTGCAGTGTGTAGTAGTAATGACTGTTTAACACGAAATGTGGGGAGTTCTTATTTCATTTTCATGTGTGTTGCGTATCATTGGATAGTGCTTTGAAAAATATTGTACAGATTAGGAAATTCGTTCATGAACCATTAAGCTGTAATGTGTAAATTTTTCTTTGTCAAGGCTTCGTTTCTCTTTCCAGCTAAAGCGATGTTAAAGAATTGATGGCAGTAAAATTAAAAGTAATATATTACAAATATTAAATAACATAACATAACATTTTTAATGTTATGTGTTTATGTTATGTTATGTTATTTTAAATAACACCGCTTGTACTAATTCACAACATTAACTTGATAAACCTAACCGGTTTACCTCACGTCATTCTCAGGTCCGTATTCCAGAATGTTTCTCAATACTCAATCAGCGCTTGAGGTTATATTTTGCCTTATAAATACTACTCTCAAGCGTTGATTGAGTCTTGAGAAACGTTCTGGAATACGGGCCTGAGAATGGCCCAAACGCACACAATATGACCACTGGACCTAGTTATACCTACTGAAGTTAATAGATTATTATGTAGGTATATCAACAGTCTAAATTATATCACTAATAAGTGTGTTTTACAAGTTCACGAGTACTTAGTAGCCGAGTCGACAATGTACTTTTCATAGAACTCACACCAACAACCATTTTGAAGGTTTTTCCGTGGTTACAAAATTCTTCCGTTTATGTTACTAGCATTAAATTCAACGACACTATCAACATTGCCTTCAACGAAGCAAAGATTTGAAAATGTTTTTTTATCTTGATGTCATTTTTCGGTAGCATTTTGCTCCCAGCTTTTTGAATATTGCCGCGAGAATGGCCGTATGACGGTAAATTGTTTTGCAGACAACGGATCTTCTTGAATCACTATTTTATTTAGGTACGAAAGTAGTCTTACCTGTATTTTCTAGGAGGCTATTCTATTTTAGATATGATTTTTCTTGTATATTAGAGCTAAAGTTTAGCGCATCTTCTTCGTAATTACTGCTCGGAAACACATTTTTTTTACTTTTAGATTAGATAAGAAAAGTAAAGATGTGTATGAAAATCAAAACCGATCCAGGTATTACATTTTATAGAATAACAAACAAACTTACTTTCCCATTAGACAAATTTTGCTATGACTTCCCAGTTTAAATTAAAATTTTAAAGGTTTAATTGTATATATGGTATTGTGTATATAATTTGTCTAATGCGAAAGTAAGTTTGTTTGTTATTCTATGAAATCAAATAGCTGGATCGGTTTTGATTTTCATACACAGATGAAATCTTTACTTTTTATATCTAATCTAAAAGTAATAAAAGTGTGTTATCTGTCCAAATCCGACCATAATGTATATGAAAACTGAGAATTGTGTATGAACATCAAAACCGATCCAGCTATTGGATTTTATAAAAAATAAAAAATAAATATCCATCACGCCTTATCCCCGAAGGGGTGGCAGAGGCATATTATATGTCCACTTTTCACCGTGTGGAATTTGGATTTTATAGAATAATAAATAAACTTACTTTAGCATTAGATAAATTGCTATGACTCCCCAGTTTAGGCATTTACAAATAGTCATACTACCGTCCGTTATCTGCCAAAATACCGACCAAGGTAATGTACCTATACAATGAAAAGTGAGAATTGTGTTAATATGAAATAACTCAATACTGATATTGTAATCTGTAAAATTGGATACTCAAAACCCAAAGAGTACCAATGTATAAGGTGATTAATCCCAAAAACACTTAAGTTTTAGGCTCAGTTACCTACTGTCTACTTATTACTTTATTTATGTAAATAAATAAATGTTTTACTAACTTGTACCTCATCGGATGCACTATAGTTGTAATTTCTCTTATTATAAACTTCAAGGGTCGTTCAGCGCCTCAAAAAGTAGTATAAAAACCCGAACCCCCCAAAGAAGTGAAATAACACTTAAACCCCCTAAAGAGACAGACATAAAATCCGAATAACTTACGAACGGACAGTCTTTTGGGAGCCCTGGAACTATCCTTCCGAGGGCTCACTTGGGACTCCCGAGTCTCCCGACCATTGACAGATGGAAAGGAAACGTGGTTTTTGTCGGTAGGAGTCCGGAATAGCATCTATGAGGATTTCCACACGAACAAAAAGACATAAAAATGTTAATTAAGACAATATAGTTCGCAATTGTGGTTGGTAGTTACATCGTATCATGGTGTTCATTGCAGATCATTCTCACTCACTATACGCCCACCGCTCCTTGCTACGGCAATTTATGAGACAATTAACTTTAAATGTGATGAGCATCTCCAGTCTTCATGTGAAAAAGGAAATTTATTATGGTAATGTGTAAGTCTAATCGAATTCGGTTGTTTCTTTTCGATTTGATATAAATGATGAAATGATGTGTCATGAGTAGTGCTGATTGTTTTGTTTTTTAATGTAATATTTTAAAAACCTATAGTTTAAGATAGAATAAGGTTGTGGTAACGACGGGTTCCAGTTCAAAACCAGCGCTAGGTGTCCTACACCTAGTATATGCTGAACTGGAAACCTATTTGGTACAATCTCGATTATTTATTAAATACAATTTTTTTATATGTTACATTTTGTACCAAATAAATGTTTCTTTCTTTCAATGATTTTTGTTTGTCATGAAATGGATGTCTAATATTTAATTGCAATTTAATAAAGGATTCTTCAGTCGCATTATTAAACATTTGAATACTATCTATTTCTATTTCTTCAAATTAAATTGGAACACTTTAATGGATCTCGTATAATGTCTTGGTAAGTAGGTAAACAAAAGTGACCGAGACACTACAAAAGAGGCTTTATACTTTATTAATAGTTTATTAATAAGCCTGGTTGAAGGCCTTATGGGCGGCTTGAAAATTTCAACACACACACACAAATTGTAGCATTATCGCGGAGTACCTAAGTAGGTAGGTATTTCCACCACGTACTAAAAATGTAAGCTCCTTATAAAATTAGACCAACATTCAAAATAATCAGAATATAGCATTATGTTACGATTCATAAAAGCGAATATTTTATGTCAGCTATATAGCTACATTAAGCCATACGTTGTTTTGGGTGTTGTTAAAGAAAAATAAATTATTATTATTTAGCCGAGCGACCCATTAACGGCCCCATGGGTGTCAAGCTGCGATTGTGTCGTGCGGTACTTTAGCCATCCATCATTTTGTGGCCCATTATTGCGTAGCGGCGTAGGACGAAGGCTAAGGGTGCGTCGGTTCACGCTATATACAAACAGTTCAGACGCAATGCCTTATGTTGAAATATTTTACAGACAATTATAGCCTTGGAATTTCTGATGTTGTCAGAAAAAAATAATAGTACGTAATAAAAGTTATTTGTTTGTTGATACATTTTTAAACCAATTATTTGCTAGTTTCTCATAAATTTTTAATAAAGTGGAAAAAGACTATTTGATTCGAGACAGGGATTGAACCTGTGACCTTTGCCTAACCAGGGCAATGTTCTAGCCACCTGAACTACCCGAACCGTATCGAATCAAGTTGAAATTCTCCACCATATTTATATCGTCATTTTAAGAGTATGACCAGAGCCATCTATCGAGCTAATGAACAACTCGATACCAATGAACAGTGTTACAACTATTTTTAAACATTGATGCAATGGACTCCACTCAGTATATTGATAAATTTTTAAAGCAATTATTTGCAAATTTCTCATACATTTTTAATAAAGTGGAAAAAGACAATTTGATTCGAGCTAGAACATTGCCCTGGTTAGGCAAAGGTCACGGGTTCAATCCCTGTCTCGAATCAAATTGTCTTTTTCCACTTTATTAACAATTTATGATTTGTTTGTGTTATAAATTAGTTTCTTTATGTTAGTAACTTTATCGTTATTGGGTGTAAGGGGCCTCACCAAGATCTTCGGGGCCCAAGTCAACCTCCCGTGCTAGTGCGTGCACCTGCTGACTAACGGACGAGACCCTGGCGCTGGCTTTCCCCTCTGGTGTTGGGAGGTCTGAGGGCGTCGCTCCCATAAAAGCCACCCGCCGAAACAAAAATGGAAAAGGACTATAGGAATGCTGCTAGGGATAGGGCGCCGCCGCAAAACGGCGCGCAGGAGCCCCGCCCGCCCTGTGGCAAGTGGGCTAGGGCTGCCGTGTGTCGGGCCAGCACGGCTAAAGAAGTTAGCCCCAACCAGTATCCGCTTCGCATCATGGAACATTGGCACGCTGGGAGACTCGGTGGAAGGGCAACAGAGCCCGGCCTCTGCAGAAAGGCTACAAGCTGTATTACACGGGTGCGCCTGGTGGGGAGAACGGGGTGGCCGTGGTGCTCTCCGAGGGGCTGCAGAGCGGCATCTTGGAGGTGAAACGCTGTAGCGACCGGCTTATGATCGTGAGGGTGCTTATCGATGGGATTATTACCCACCTGATAAGTGCCTACGCGCCACAGGCCGGTTGTAGCGACGCCGATAAGATGTCGTTTTGGGGCCAACTCGAGGGAGTGCTTCGGAGCATTTCGTTGTCACAGGGAATCGTTTTGGGCGGCGACCTAAACGGTCATGTGGGTGAGAGGTGTGAGGAGTTTGAGCGTGTCCATGGTGGTTTTGGATACGGCACCCGCAACGCTGAAGGAGAAACTATCCTCAGAACGTGTGCGGCTGCCGATCTGGCCATTGTGAACACGTATTTAAAAAGAAATCCGAACATCTCATCACCTACAAGAGCGGGAGGCGTACAACTCAGATCGATTTCCTACTCACTAGGCGACACAGCATCGGGAAGGTGGCCAACTGCAAGGTCATACCCGAGACAAGGTCTTACTGCACAACACCGTCTCCTTGTCATGGACCTCTGCGTGAAGCCCAAAGGCAAACGCATCGAGCGGTGCCAGCGCCGCATCAGATGGTGGCTGCTTGATGAAACTAGGTCCCAGGAGTTCGTCTCAGCTGTCGGTGACAAGTGCACCGACACTGAAGGCAAAACAAGTCCAAGATTACTGGGACAAAGTTCAGGCGGCCATCCTTGGAGCGGCGAAGGTGGTGCTCGGGGAGTCTAAGGGTGGACGCAAATGTGACAAGGAAACTTGGTGGTGGAACGACGCAGTCCAGAGGGAGACTAGGGAGAAGAAAGCCCTCTTTAAAAAGTGGCCAGAGTCCGGATCTCCCGAAGACCGCGACGCGTACAGGGCTGCCAAGCGCGCCACAAAGAGAGCTGTAGCCAGAGCCAGACGAGACCACTTACAACCTCTGTATGATAAGCTGGAATCGTCTGAGGGGCAGAAGCTCATCTATAAGCTGGCGCGCTCCAGGGTCAAAGCGGCACAGGATATATCCAAGTGTCGCTGTGTAAAAGACCCGGAGGGCAACCTGTTAAGCGAAGACCTCGCGGTAAAGGAGAGATGGCGCTCGTACTTCCACGAGCTGCTTAATAAACAGCACAAAGAGGTGCAGCTTCCGGACCTCCCTCCGAATCAGGGACTAGTGCCTCCGGTAACGCCTGGAGAAGTCCTGACTGCGTTTCGCCGCATGAAGAATCGGAAAGCTGTCGGACCCGATGGAGTCCCCATCGAAGCCTGGAAGGCGATGGGTCCTCGCGGTGTGGGCATCTTAGTAAACCTTTTTAACCGCATACTCCTCAGCGGGCAGCTCCCAAACCAATGGAGACTCTTTTTATTACTCCAGTCTTCAAAGGTAAGGGGTCAGTGCAGGAGTGCGGGAGCTACCGCGGTATAAAGGTGATGTCCCACACCATGAAGATCTTCGAGAGGATTATAGACTCTCGGATTCGGCAGGAGTGTACTCTCTCGGAGTGTCAATATGGGTTTCACCCTGGTCATGGGACCACGGACCCTGTTTTTGCCCTCAGGGTTGTCGCAGAGAAATACAAGTCGAAGAACACGCCTCTGCACTGTTTGTTTCTAGATATGCAGATGGCCTTCGACTGTGTTCCTCGTGCGATGATCTGGTGGGCACTGCGGTCCAAAGGCGTTTCAGAGGTCTATATTGACACTATCCGGGACATGTACTGTGACTTCGATTCAATGGTTCGGACTGCTGTTGGCGACACGAAACCCTTCCCCATCACCGTCGGGGTACACCAGGGTTCGGTCCTTAGTCCGCTTCTGTTCAGTGTAATATTAGACGAATTGTCGGACAGCATCAGGAACTCGCATGAGCAGCCTCCATGGTTGCTCATGTATGCTGACGATATTGCGCTGGAGACGCGGTCAGGGGCAGATTGGTGCGACGTGTAAAGACGTGGATGGAGACGCTTGAGAACGGCGGTCTGAAACTAAATGTGGCGAAGACCGAGTACTTGGCACTAAACTCGACAGATCCCACATCCGTCCGCATAGGCGGTGATTTGGTCGAGCGCACGGACCAGGTTAAATACCTGGGATCTGTTTTTCACACGTCCAGTGACATCGATTGCGATGTCAAGTCACGCATTGCTGCCGCGTGGGCCAAATGGCGGGAGATGACCGGTGTCATTTGTGACCCTAAAATGCCGATCCGGATGAAGGGACAGGTCTACAAAACCATTATTAGACCTGTCCTTTTACATGGCAGTGAGACGTGGCCGATATTGAAGCGACACAAGCAGGAGCTGCGTGTCACGGAAATGAAGATGCTGCGGTGGATGTGTGGAGTCACGCGGTATGACCGCGTGAGGAACTCTCGCATCCGCGGCAGCCTTCACGTCCGTGACATTGTAGACAAGTTGCAAGAGTGTCGCCTTCGTTGGTATGGTCACGTCTTGCGGCAACCGCCGGGCTACGTAGGTAACAAATGTCTGGCCATGTCAGCCCCGCCGGGTCCCGGTAATAGGAGAAGACCCCATATGTATTGAATCTACTTACCTACTAATATAATTGAAGAAAAGTTACAGTCTTTAATTAAATACTTAAACGATTAAAGTACCCTGCTGCAAACAGAAGATATAACGAAAGTAACTTTCAACTGCCTCTGTGGCGCGGTGGGAGTGTATCCGACTGCTACGCAAGAGGTCCCGGGTTCGATTCCCGGGTCGTAACAAATATTTGTGTGATCCACAAATGTGTGTTTCGGAGTTTGGGTGTTTCCTATGTATAATATGTATGTATTTAGAAATATATAAGTATGTTTATCAGTTATCTAGATCCCATAACACAAGCTAATATTAGCTTACTTTGGGCTAGATGGCGCTGTGTGAAAAGTGTCCCACAATATTTTTATATTTAAGTAAACATATAAAATGTAATGGTGAAAACTTCCACCTATTACAGGAAAAGGGAATACTCAAAATAAGTAGCCGTATGCTGTCATAAGTATTTTAGTAAAAGTAATCAAGATACTTTGCATGCTAGGAACACCAAAATTATTATTTATACGAACTTCTAAAAGAAAACAGATAAGTAAAAGTAGCGATATTCGAAGAAAAAGTATCATAAATATACAAATTCCATTATATGGTTCTCTGTACTGTAGCGGGAATGTTTATGAAACAGCTGTTTATTTAGATATAGAATCTATGATAATTATCTATAATAAGTATAGAATTCTCAGTGGAATGGTTTAATTTTCCAGCAAACGTTTGAGGAGAGTGTTGACATATTTGTACAACTCGGATTTTGTTGTTAACCGTGCGTAACCGTAATATACTACGTTGTCGTGTTCTGTAAACGATTACCGCATTAAGTCCTGATATGAGCGATCACTCTGTGGTAATTCCATTTACGAGCGTTCCTGTGCTCCGCAGGGCACGTTAAGCCGTAGTACCCGGTTGCCAGTACATTATAGTATATTATTAGAATCAAAACCCTTTCTTCTACTATTCGCATTGTTTTAAAAAACTCAAAATCGTGGCCTCGGCAGGAATACCAAGCCTTAAGGGCGGTTTGGAAAATTTCAATGTTGTTCACCACTTATTAATTGGGACAAAATACAAATGGTACAATATGAGTGTGTGATGCCTATACTTCGAGTATAAAGGCGTGACTATATGTGTGTATATTCCTATTTGTATAATTCATTATGGGTTCGAGACCTTTTCTTGGCCTATTTAAGATTCGGATATCGTGAGTGCAGTGTGTGGTGACACTGGCTGTTTAACACGAAATGTGGGGAGTTCTTATTTCATTCTCATTGGCGTTTCATTGGATAGTGCTTTGAAAAATATTGTACAGATAAGGAAATTCGTTCATGAACCATTAAGCTGTATAGTGTTAGTTTTTCTCTGTCAAGGCTTCGTTTCTCTTTCCAGCTAAACGGTTGTTTCTGGCGATGTGAAAAACTTGATGGCAGTAAAATTAAAGGAACAAATATTTTAAATAACACCGCTTGTACTATTCCCCAACATTTACTCGATAAACTTAACCGGTATACCTCACGGCATTCTCAGGTCCGTATTACAAAACGTTTCTCAATACTCAATCAACACTTGAGGTTATATTTTGCCTTATAAATACTACTCTCAAGCGTTGATTGAGTCTTGAGAAACGTTCTGGAATACGGGCCTCAAAGGCACACAATATGACTGGACCTAGTTATACCTACTGAAGTAATAACATTATTATGTAGGTATATTAACACATCAACAGTATAAATTATATCACACAGTTTTACAGGTTTACGAGTACATACTTAGTAGCCGAGTCGACAATGTACTTTTCATAGAACTCACACCAACAACCATTTGGAAGGCTTTTCGTGTTTACAAAATTCTTCCGTTTATAATTTGTTCCATTAAATTCAACGACACTATCAATGTTGCCCAACGAAGCAAAGGTTTAAAAATGGTTTTTTTTATCTTGATGTCATTTTTCGGTAGCATTTTGCTCCCAGCTTTTTGAATATTTCCACGAGAATGGACGTATGACCGAGCAAATTTTTTTTGCATCTTCTTCGTAATTACTGCTCGGGAACACACTTTAAATTGTTAATTTTAGATTAGATATGAAAAGTAAAGATTTTATCTGTGTATGAAAATCAAATATTCAAACTAACCACTCCACTACTCTTATAATAAAACCACGCTCAAACATAAAAGACAGGGTCTATGGTAACACATAAAAATAAAGACTGTCTTCTTCCAAGACCACCGTCCTCCATTACTGGGTGCCTGAGAACGGGTGGGCTGCTCGCCGTTCTTACAGAAGCAGGCCCCGGTGTCGGTGGAGTGGCGTGAGAACTACACGCACGTCCTTCACCCCGTCAAGAAAGTGGTATAAAACCCGAACCTCTCAGAGAAGCAAAATAACACTTGAACCACGTATATAACCAGTATAAAACACGAACACCCCATGAACGAAGCCACGGTAGTGGACAATCTGTTGGGAGCCCTGGGACTATTTTTCCGAGGGGTCACCTGGGACTCCCGACCATTGACAGATGGAAAGGAAACGTTTGGTTTTTGTCGGTAGGAGTCCGAAATAGCATCTATGAGGATTTTCACACGAACAAAAAGACATAAAAATGTTAATTAAGACAATATAGTTCGCAATTGTGGTTGGTAGTTACATCTTATATTGGTGTTCATTGCAGATCATTCTCACTCACTATACGCCCACCGCTCCTTGCTACGGCAATTTATGAGACAATTAACTTTAAATGTGGTGAGCATCTCCAGTCTTCATGTGAAAAAGGAAATTTATTATGGTAATGTGTTAGTCTAATCGAATTCGGTTGGTTCTTTTCGATTCGATATTAATTATTTTTCTTTGTCATTAAATGGATGTATGCACGGCTAATATTTAAATGCGATTTGATAACAGACAATAACTATGTTGTATTGTCTGTGGATTTGATAAAGGATTCTTCATTTGCATTATTAAACATTTAAATAGATACTGTTTATTTCTGTTTCTTCAAATTAAATTAAAGCGTTCCGAATCTCGTATTAATATCTTGGTAGGTAGGTAAACAAAAGTGACCGAGACACTACAAAAGAGGCTTTTTATTTTAATAATAAATAGACATGTGGCTGTATTGTGCGGCTGTGGCGTCTTGCAGACGGCCTTTGATAGCGTCTGCGTTGTTAACCCCGACCAACAGAACTACCTATTAAATTTTTACTTCATGTTATTGGTTCCAGACCATTACTGTTGAAAGCCAACAAAGGTTTTTACAAGAAACATATCCTTACGTTACAGTGCTTTCTTAGAGTTATTGTAGACTAGTGCTAGAGAATCTAGTACTATACACTATGAAGAAGGCACTAGGGACGTATTTGTAACAGAGATATTAAGATTCAGTCAGGTCATAGGTCATAGTGCTCACAGTTTCAATGTTTATATTTCTCAAAGATAGAACGAATCTCAAGATAAGTACTGTATATAGTGACTTTGAATTAACAGGATAGGCTAGTTCTGCCGCCCGATTGAGGCAAGGCGGAATACCGTCACGTAGTGGTTTAGTATGTAGTCTGGTCTCTCTCTAAGACTGGTAGTTCCACACATATGGGCAGTCCCCTAGTATTCCTGTAGCATTATCGCGAAGTACCTAAGTGTAGCTAGGTATATCCACCACGTACTAAAAATGTAAGCTAATCTATAAAATTAGACCAACATCCAGAAGTGAGGTTTAATAAAATATATTGTACCTTAATAATCAGAATATAGCATTATGTTACGATTCATAAAAGCGAATATTTTATGTCAGATGTCAGGTATATAGCTACATAAGCCATACGTTGTTTTGGGTGTTGTTAAAGAAAAATAAATTATTATTATTTAGCCGAGCGACCCATTAACGGCCCCATGGGTGTCAAGCTGCGATTGTGTCGTGCGGTACTTTAGCCATCCATCATTTTGTGGCCCATTAGTGCGTAGCGGCGTAGAGCGAAGGCTAAGGGCGCGTCGGGTCACGCTATATACAAACAGTTCAGACGCAATGCCTTATGTTGAAATATTTTACAGACACTTATAGCCTTGGAATTTCTGATGTCGTCAGAAAAAAATAATAGTACGTAATAAAAGTGATTTGTTTGTGTTATAAATTAGTTTCTTTATATTAGTAACACATACAAAAACATGGGACTTTTTTTACACAGCGCTATCTAGCCCAAAATAAGCTATAAGCTTTTTTTTTAATTTATTAAAGAAAGAACTTTATCGCTTCGCGATTATATCGAAGCTATAAGCTTGTACCACAGCCGAAATAGGTTTACTATTAATACTGTGCTTGTACTATGAAATCTAGGCAACTGATATCATACATACATATTATACATAGGAAACACCCAAACTCCGAAACCAACATTGGCATTTAATTATTTACATTATTAGGGACATTGATTTTAGTGACTATAAAAAGCAGTACTTTTAAAAAGTTAAGATCTCATTACAGATGTTGCTTTGGGTCGGAGGTTTTGTAGGCACAACTACCTACATCATTACTAGCTCAAGCCGTAAATTTGCTGGCAACGGAACTCCTTTGGACTTTAAATAAATATGTAGGTTTCATTACAAGGCGTGAAAGGAGTCAGCTTTAGTTTGATCTGAAGGACCAACATAACTTGATATTATTGAATTTGAAAAATATCTATTTAAGTTGGGCTATGATATTAATTGACAAATCATGCAATCAGGATTTAACATAAAGATCAGATTCATAATTTAAGATCATAAATACAGTAAATATAATGTATAAATATATTATATCTTTAATTATATTAATCTATAATTATATTTAGGTTTACTGCTAAATTACATATAATTTACAGCAAAGTAGCATTATATTTTTCCCAAACACGTTTCCACTCACTGTCGAAAACAAGATGAAAATAAACCGCTAATTAAAAAGGATCGGTGCCACTCTGCCCAAAAATAATGGCTGCGTGATATTGATTCCAGGCTTTTACTAAAAGCAATTGCGTAAAAATATAAAATGATGATATCCACTTAAAGGAATGAGTATATTTCACCTTGAACGCTCAATTTATTTAAGGCTTTCAATAAAACATTCAGTCTGCAATGGCTACGGAATTCGCATGACAAATAAGATAGAGTAAAGACGGAAAAAAGTTTATTAGTATATACTTTAAATATTCCATGTTTACCTATAAAATGTACCCGTAATATAGTTGATGAATGATGAAGTTTTCACGTACGCGTTTTCCAAAGGGTAGAAAAAGCTATCCTTAAAAGTTGGACAAATGCCACCGCGGACTTCTCCGTAGACCTATAAAAATTTAAAAATATATACCAATAAATAATCGTTGTACATTGTATTGTTGTACTGATAAATCCCACAGATCAAGTAATCTGTGTCATGTCAGTCGAGCGAGGTAGCGAGCAACAAAATCCGTTCCGTAGTTTTATACGCGCGAACGGACAGAAAGACGCGGCGACTGTTTTAATAATATGTAAACAAATGTATGTAATTTAATGTACTAGTAGCACTGAGAGAGCAGTACCTACTCGTAAGTACTAAGGCCTTGCGAGCTTTTACAATAATTGACCTAACGAACTCAGTGGAGATCCCATTTTCCAAATTGATCCAATTTTCTTTTGTGTAGGTAGGTATGTGTTTAGTTCGCCTCTACAGTCGTATATATTAATAGATTTATATTAAATATATAGGTATATGTAATTAAATTAATGTGTTTTATTTATTTTAAATTATTATTTTAATTTTATGTATTTTTTTATCTTTGGCCATTTTGGATTGAAGCAAAGATGAGGGCAAAAAAAGGAATTTGAACGAAGTGGGCGGCAAGATATGCAGTCGGATCGTTAGCTCGGCGGCGCCGCGGCGTCCCCATCAAGAAAATAAAATACCAAATGGTATAAAGGGCCCCAACGATATCTCCAAGGCCTAAGCGACCTCGCCTGCTAGCGGTGTTACTACTGACTAACGGTGAAGGCAAAGACTCTGAAAGACCTCACGGGGTTGGGAGAACAGTCTCCCTCAACAATGCCCAAAATCAAAAGTCAAACTCCTGGCTCCAAATCTAGGCAAAATTTGGAAGCAACTCTTCTTCAACAACTTCCTTGTTTTATCTTTTTTTTTTAAAGGATATTTATCCACCATGTACCTACATGTCAGCCCCATCGTACCTTATAACATTGCTACCCTTAAGATTAAATCAAATAAATAGGTACAATATATTGATTCAATGTGGAATGACCGCGACCGTAGCTAAATGACAGAGATTTTTGAACGTTTCTGAATTAGGTTTTGACAAAATTGTTTGTATCAGGTCTACATCTATTCTATTTAGATTTAACTCGTTCAACAGTGAGTCACGTTCATGTTGGAAGCAACTTGGAATACACTTTTAATAATACTTATAATAAATCTTTATTCATTTAGGTCACAAAGTAACACTTATGAACGTCAAGAATATTGCTTCTACATTTACATTTACTGCCAGATTCGCAAAGCAATAGGTAGAGCCTGAGGAAGAACCTGGCAATAAAACTCATGGCCACTCTTTTCTAAACGCCAGTAATTACATTAGTTTGATTAACATGATATTTGACCAATTATATAGTAATGAATTTATACAAACAAAAAAACAAAATCAATGTTGTGTTTAAATCATATCAAAATTAGAGCGATTATAGTTGCCGGTTCTAAGGGCAGCCTACCCTTGAAGAAGAAGAATCTGGCAAGAAAGTCAATGGATGCCATTTTAAAATGTAGGAATGGCTTACAACATTAAAATTTAGACGAAGAGATGTGTTGTCAACGTTTATGCCTCACAACACGATCAATCTTGCCTTTTCCCCGAATGGTTTAAAAACAGAATACACGAATTATATTAGAGTTGTCTCTGGTCCTACGGAAAGTGTCGAGCCATTGCCATAATGAGATTTTGTTTCGTAACATAAATATTTAACGCAACAGAACAATACTCGTTTCTTTAAGTTTAGGAACAATGTTGTGGTAATATCCAACCCTAGTAAGTCTAAGCATACAAATAAAAAGTTCCACAATAATAGTAAAAATAATAAGTTTGTAAAATATAAATTGCTTAATAAGCCCAAGCGATTTTATTCTCTTTGAATAAATAAGCCATCTGAAAATGGTCCCATTTGGGGTGGTCTAATATTGTTCGTTTATTCACGAGTCAACATAGAATATGATTACATTTAGATTGTATACTAGCTTATGTCTGCGACTCCGTACGCGTAAAATATCATCGTTTGGACTACTCTGGTATCAGGCCCAACTAACATTAAGCGCTACTATAAGAGTTAGTACAGATATATAAAAGAGCTAAAGAGATCCTAAGGTCATCAATAAGTGCTATCACATAGGAGTTATAGCAAGCTATAACTCCTATGTACTAGGCTATAACTATTATACCCCCGGATTGGGCACAAATTCTTATGATCTTAGGTTCCACTATGGCAATGTAGTGGAGTTACAGAATGAATTTAAGAGGTATAGAAGAGCAATTGTGGAGGAACAGTAGCGCTAACTGAGACCTAAAGCGCTGTAAGAGTAGTATTTTGGTGACCATTAACTCCTTAAGCGGTATGGTAGAGCTACGTGCAGCTTACTGACTCTTTGAGCGTTATAAAGAGAGTAAATTAATGAATCTAAACTCCGGGAGGGGTGTAGTTGATCTATGATGTAACTTGCTTACGGTTTTAGTGGGTGGTAATAAGGAAAATTGTAACGCCTTGAGTTGCAGTATGGATCCACAATAGGAAATTACAGCGTCTAAGGATATATTTTTCCTTAGTTTTTGAAGTGAAAACTTCTTTAGCAGCGTTGAGCACTTTCTGTAATGGGTATAAAATCTTAAACTCGCGTCAGGTCACGTGTCCTGATCGAAAAAGCGTAAGACGAAAAAGCGTAAGACATCATCATCATCTTTACGTCAATCCCGGTCAATTTTTGAAGGAAAAACTTCTTTTAGCGCGGTACGCATATTTTTAGATGAGATAAAATCTCTGGACTCGCGACCATAATCATCATAATCATCTAACGTTGATTCCGGTCATCTACAGGTCTTATTAAATAATGCTGTGTAATCAATTAGGACTCTTTCAGTGTAGAATTATTTTTTATCATCATCATCTTTACGTCGATCCCGGTCAATTTTTGAAGGAAAAACTTCTTTTAGCGCGGTACGCATATTTTTAGATGAGATAAAATCTCTGGACTCGCGACCATAATCATCATCATCATCTAACGTTGATTCCGGTCATCTACAGGTCTTATTAAATAATGCTGTGTAATCAATTAGGACTCTTTCAGTGTAGAATTATTTTTATCATCATCATCTTTACGTCGATCCCGGTCAATTTTTGAAGGAAAAACTTCTTTTAGCGCGGTACGCATATTTTTAGATGAGATAAAATCTCTGGACTCGCTACCATAATCATCATCATCATCTAACGTTGATTCCGGTCATCTACAGGTCTTATTAAATAATGCTGTGTAATCAATTAGGGCTCTTTCAGTGTAGATTTATTTTTCATCATCATCATCTTTACGTCGATCCCGGTCAATTTTTGAAGGAACAACTTCTTTTAGCGCGGTACGCAATTTTTTAGAGGAGATAAATTTGGACTCGCTACTCCCCGTTACGATACGCAGCTATAGTGTGTGCATATATGCATGTACCAACGCGACTAGATAAATAAATTATTAATAAATTGAGTTTTCACTTCTGTCGGCACTCCCGGAGTGCTTGGTTAGGTTTTTTTCTTATAATTTGTTAAATGAATTAAGAAAGATATACCCTTTTTAAAGGGATCAAATAAACATAGTGTAATGCGTTGTGTTTACGAAAATAAATGGCGGAGTTGAGTGCAAAACTTATAACAGATTTTTAGTGCAAAATGAAGCGGAATTTTCATTGCGAAGGTAAGTAAACTGTGAATATGTGTATATATTATTAGCAAATAATTTAAACGCCCACTCTTTGCGGTGTATTTATCTAAAAAATATTTTGCTTTACAAGGTGCAAAACATTATTTTTAGTAAATTTGTAACAAAACTTTGCCTATTGACTTAAAGAGTCGTGACCCTGTTATTAGAATGCTATAAAAATAAATACCTTCATTGTATTATGTTACCTTTTAGTCCGTTTCACTGTTTTTTATTACCTTCATAATCTAAAAATGGTGGACCCATGAATTTGGAGAACCGTAGTATTTTTTAAAACCACTACCTAGCCTACGCACGACTTTTACACGTAGGTATCTCCTAGTTGCACGAGTGCTAAATTGTTTTTATAGTTTGGTTTGCCAAAATTGAAAAGATTTGGAATTAAATACCTACATAGTTCTGTCTACAAAATTACATACTGGAACATACTGCCAGTTAAAGCCTTTGAATATTTGTGGCAATGTAATGTTATTTTTTTAATGGAAGTTTGACTTTATTTCCAGCATAAACTCCTTACGTTCATAAACGACCCGTCAATTGTTTAAACTTTGCATGTGATACTAATTAGCTTTTTTGTACCTACACAGCGAGAGCAAGTCCGGGCGCAAATAAAATAAGTATCAACCATTCGATCTCTGCCCTCCACTAAGTTCGACGTGACATTTGTTGTTTTTGACGCTGTGGTCGGACACCGCGTAAAAACTATGTACCTACTGCTATACTCGTACCTTTGTTCACGTAAGTAGCATTGATTACGCTGTTTTAAAAGTGTCACTCTGTAAATTAGCACTAAATAATATAAAATAAAATAAATCAATATCCATCACGCCTTATCCCCGAAGGGGTGGCAGAGGCATATTATATGCCCACTTTTCACCGTGTGGATTCCTGTCCCACGTAAAAGTGGTGAGCCCATTGCCGTGTTGAAATAGATAGACGCAGGTTGTGGCTACCTGCTGTTAAAATTTTGTCAATCCTTTAACCAGGCTTAACGACTGCAATATTACTGGCAACCGGGACCAACAGCTTAACGTGCCTTTCGAAGCACGGAAACGCTCGCAAATGTAAATGCCACAAAGTGGTCACCTATCCGAGGATCAGCCATAGTGAAAGTAGCGTAACTCAGTGATCGTTTACAGAACACTGAAACCACGGGGCCACGAATGCTTAATAATACACTAAATAATATCGTAAATAAATTGTAATAGGGTTGCTAAAATAAATAGGAGTACAAGACGACATAAACGCTACTATATTTTATTTGATTCTGTTATATTTCAATTTCAGAATGCCGTTCAAAATACACACATCAACACGGTCTAGGGATATTTTTAAAAAAGCGAATTACTATCAATGTGTTAATTATTTATATGACATGTATATATTTAAAAGATACGTTATTTAATATTCTACCATTTTCTAATAATGGTTAAGGTACTTCGATTAAAATTTCAGGATTTTATGGAAAAAAATGAAGCATAGACGGAAACCGTACATGAATTAACTTTTAATTTATGAGTAAAAACTGAAAAAAAATAGAAAAATCATTTAATTTGTGTTTATAAACTTGAAGTTAGTAGTCTGAGAAAGCGCGCATGATGTTCATAACACATCGGCAACGATTCGGCATGCTCAGAACAAGGTTGTCAATGTCTTGCTGCGGAATATTGTCCCATGTCCTTCTGAGGTGCGCAAAAAGTTGATCTTCTGTAGCCAGATTTTCAGGAACTTCCTTCAGAGCTCTTCTTTGCAGCATATCCCACGCATGCTCAATGGGATTTAGATCTGGCGATTGAGCAGGCCAGTCTAAGGCCCTAACATTGTGTGTATGTAACCAAGCTGCTACCGTTCTCGCCGTGTGTGCCCGGGCATTGTCGTGCATGAGCAGGAAATCTTGCCCCATTTGTGTTCTGTGGGGCAAGATTACGGGCCCCAGCACCTGTTGGACGTATCGTTCTGCCGTCATATTGCCCCGCACCCAAACGAGATCCGTCCGTCCTCCAAGACGAATTCCTGCCCAAACCATAATTGTTCCTCCTTGGTATGGGTGAACTTCCTGAGGGTTCTGAAGACGGCTCCATCGTCCAGGAACTCGCCAAACACGCGTCCTTCGTGAATCTGGATGGAAGCCGAACCTGGATTCATCCGTGAACAGCACATTGGACCATTGCTCACGGCCCCAGTCCACGTGGTTCAGAACCCATTCTAATCGTCGTCCACGATTGCCTCTCCATAAAGGTGGGACCTGGAGTGGTCTACGAGAGCGTAGATTGCTTTCATGCAGTCGCCTTCTTACAGTTTGGTCACTCACAAGCACTTGGTGTTCCACTCGCAGCCTTTGGACCAATTGAGTCGCCGTTGCATTTGGTTGAGCTCGCGCAGTAATTTGCAAAAATCGGTCTTGTCTGGGGGTAGTGATGCGACTTGGCCCCCGGTGCCTCTCCGCTACTTCACCTGTGGCACGATAGCGTGTCCACAATCTTGAAATTACATTTTGGTGGGTCCCTATGGCCTCAGCAACATTACGCTGAACAGACCCAGCTTCCAGCATTCCAACAGCTCGTAACATCTCCGCCCTCGTCAAATGTTGGCGTTGCATGGCTACAATACCTCAATTTTAACTTTATCTTTCGTTTAAAAATGAAAGAAAACTGTAACTATACGTAATTCGTATTGTTTTCTAAATTTCGCACAAATGAAAATTCCCTCTCCTACACATCAAGACATTTTTATACCACCGAAACAAAAGAATTTTCAAAAATTTGAATTTGGAATTAGTTTGAGATAAATTACAAACAAATCGGTGTATAAAAGATCCCAATGCGGCCAGTACTTTTCGAGTTATTTAATTGAGTATGAAATATCCCTAGACCGTGTTGATGTGTGTAATAAGAACATTAGAGAAAGGGCAATACAGCCACTGCATTGCACGCGGATATTAATCGATCGTGATGTAATAATTTTGTTTGTAAATCGATTGTGGAGCGTACAAATGATCTAACTTATAATAACACATAATGCTCGCACAGACCTAGTGTTTTATTTATGCCAATATTCACTATCGCCACCTAGTATTTGTATTAAAATATTTTTTTGATGTTTGTAAAATAGTTTGAAGATCTTTTGTTAGAATCCAAATCTCATCATCATCAGATAATTTAAGATCAACATCAAATCTTTCATAGCAGTTTGTTTAATATTCTTAATAGCTAATGTCCTCAAATATTCACTAAAATGAAAGATTCTTAATATAGTCACTGGTATTATTCACATCATCACTACTCAATGAGTAATAACTGTCTCCTTCAGAAATATCAAGACTTGCAGTTGCGATTTCATTCCATTACATACGGAACCATCATATTAGAAAATTTTGAAAGGAGCTCTTTTGCGGCGCCATTTTATGATGTCATGACCGCTTACATGACCAATTAGGGGTACTAAGGTGGTAACGAACTCAATAATTCAACCTTAAATAATATAGAGGCTATACTTGACACTATACGTTCTAGTTATAGGGAAAAATATCCCTACTATTCAGCCCTAAACTATACAAGGGACCTTTGTATCTCTTTAAGAGTAAAGTGTTGTAAAAGATTTATAAAACACCATTGTAGAGTTAGTAGCGTTGATTGCTCCTATTGTGCAACTATCAATGCCTTAAAAGAGTTTATGGTAGCTTGCTTAGAACTTTAGAAGTCAATAATAAATGTTAATTTCTAATATAGATCTTATAGTAGTAAGATTCAATCAAAGCTATAACACCGAAGCTTTGGTCTGTATTGTAGGGATAATAATCGCTGCACTACGCGTTTAACCTTCACAAATTGCTCTTATAAACTTGCTTTGTCACTGTAAGCGTAATATTTTATCACTAACTCTTTTTTGCCGTCGCAAGATATAATTGCAGCTACTACTCTATCTTCACTTCACTTAAGATTATATGGTAAGCTCTATTTGCAGCCAAATTGTTTGTTGGGGGGTGCATCATCGGTATCCCGCGTCCTGACAACTGCTCAGATACTATTTCGCGAGTTAAAAAGTAATTCAGTCGCTGCTTCAGGCGTTTTTTAAGAATGCGGTAGTGGTGTTCGGTCGTTGTATTTGGCTTCTAAAAAGCTACTGAGTCGCCGGTTGCGAATACTAAAATATGCTAGTTTGAGGACGTCACTATAATCAATAAGCGTCAGTGTGAAAACTATTCCGTAGTCCGAACTTTGCTAGGCTAGCCTTATATTTACCATATTTTTTTTATTTATTAACATTTATTAACATTTTTGGAACATACAAAACTGTGAGAAAAACATAAGTTTACAACGATGACAGCTGCAATAGTATACAAATTTATATTATAAAATATTACTAGGAAACGTCCGCGGCTCCGCCTGCCACGGCGTGAAGTATTCCGTACCCGTTACCCACAGGAACCCGTGTACACGAGAAAATCTAGGAGATTAACAAATAGGATTTTATCCCGGGTACAGATTCAGCTCACCTGTCAGCTACTACCGCACCAAATTTTATACAAATTAGTCCCAGTTGTTTGAGCATGTAAAAGTAACAAATATACACACTCATAATCTGTCACCTTTATAATATTTGTACTGATTATAAAATAGACACGGTTCCTTTGTAGCGGCGAGTACGAGTATTATGTTAAACAGACCCGGTGCCTGGTTATGAAGGTATATAATTGACCTACATTCTGTACGCAGGCTTTAATTCAAGTAGACAATAATGACGTACATAAAACCAAGTAACTCTAACTAAGTAACTAACTATTGTCACGCTTTACCCTTGACAGGGTATTCTGACAGGACAGATCGGCAAGCGATCCATGCATACGCATATGGAAGTACCCTGAAACCGATGCGAGAAGAAAACTGTAGATCGAAGGTTACAAAAAATTGTTTTTTGGTTGTCTCAGCAAAACGGTTTTATTTAACGATAACAATAATTGGGATAATAGATCTATTAGTAGATAAATTAAAACATTTTTCTTAGCATTAACCATTTCTAACTTACTAACTGTCTTCACGCTCTGTGGCCCTGACGGGGAAGTCAGACAGGACAGATCGCCAGGCTTCGCGATCCATGCATACTTCTTTCGCTTCTTGCAGAATCATCAATCGCTTCATACATGTACGTCTGGGAATCCGAGTACGTTTGACTTTTCCGTTTTTGAGCAATCAGCTCACGTATGGTCTTCAAATATAAGTCTTGGCCTACCCTGACTCCTTCTATCCTCTACTTTCGCACAATATATTCTTTGTAAATATTTCCTCACTCATTCGTTGGACTATTCTATATTTGATGTCCTTATTGTTTAGTAAATAATTATGACTATAAATTGTAATTTATCTATATAAATGAAAATGAATCGTCACATATGTTGCTAGGCGCAAAACTCAAAGATGGCTGGGCCAAATCGAGTACTTTGTTATTAGTTTATACCTTGAACTCTATGAAAGGTTTTTATGGAGAGAAAAAATGCAACGGAAACGGGAGCGCTTAATTACGCGGGCGGAGCCGCGGGCATCACTAGTAAGTAATATTTTTATTGATATGATTACAAATTCTTTAAAACATACTACGACAATTCTTGCAGTCGGTATGGAACACTGTAGAGAAAATGAAACTATAAGTCTAGCATAGATGTTTCAATTCGAGCCCAATTCGTATAGAAGAGATCCTTTGTGAAATAAACATGCCCCAGTCCGTGACGTATGAAGTTCGTAGTCGAAAATACAGGTACCTACGTAACGTAATTTTATTTATTTTGCTCCTTGATGCTCCTAGTAATTGATGACGGTCGAGTTTATTCGGGTCCGCGACCGCTCGCATGCCCTAACGCTGCTCTATAAATATTAGATGTGGTGTTGCCTTCTTACGCCAGTGCGAGGCGGAACTGCGAGAATCAATAGTCTACAAGGCATATGTGTCAGTATCTCGTCCCATACATTTTAATAACGTGAAATAATGTTAAGGCTCTGAGGTATTCGCATTGCTAAGAATGTATTAGTCAGAGCAGAGGGTCAGAGCAAACAGTTTACGTGTCAATATTTCAATAATAAACAAAATTAAAAACCTTCTTTCTCTTCGAAGTTGTTCGGGGTATACTGTCAGATGAACAGAAGTTTTTTTTTATTAGTCTGCAGTCTGCTGTAGTGACAGATATTGAGTAAAGGCTTCTGTCACGGACTTTACTCAGTAAATATCAGGGGAGGGGGGGGGGTCAGTTAAATTAGGCCGCTTATTTGTAAAGAAAGTTACACCATCTTCGTTTCCTAAAAGGAAATAAGTTTCTAAGTGATTCTACTATCTTGGATAGATGTCACTGATCAATATAACGATCATGATTATAATACTTAATATTCATTTAACTATTTATAACTTTTTATTATATTTAACATTAATTATTAATGATAAAACAATTTTGTTAATTGATTATTCACAATTATTTATGTTACCTATATTGTCCATCATATATATATATTAGAGTATTTGACATTAGCAACCAGGCCATAAAAAAAAGAATATGACACGTTATTTCAAGAACTGATAATATTTAATTCAAAATTTCTAATCGATGTTTTGTTGCTTGTTTAGTGTAATTTCGCGAAATATACGTTTTGTGTGTGTTATAATAATCCTTACGATGCCTCACCGCTGTGCTTTTGGTTGCAAAAACGACAATTTAAGTAAGTATTCTTATAATTTACTAAATTTTGTTAGATTTTCAGTTATACGAAAGTATATGCCGAAGTTAACTAATATTATAAAGCCTAGCAAATATAAGCCTGTAAAATGTTAAATGTAATCAATTTATCAGCAGGGATACAGCGTGATGGATAGATAGATAGATAGTAAATTTCTAATAATATTTATGGATGAGTAAATACCCAATTAGTATCTTATGTAGACTTATATCTTTTCAGATGTTGTAATGCATATGTTTTCAATTCCAAAAAGAGATCCCGAGCGTTTTCAAGCTTGGGTTAATGTACTTGGAAATAAATTTGAAACATTGTCTAATGATGAGATCTACACAAGAAAGAGTATATGTGACTTACATTTCATTTTCAATAAATAATACATAATTATTATATTAAACCCCTGTACCGTGATTCGAAGCATATAAACAATATGAGAATGTCGTACTATTTGCCTCTCTTTCTTTCCTGTTTGTCGAGTGTATGTAGCTGTCTCTGTCGCACACCTTCACTCCACTTGGCCAGGCCGCAACGGCGCTGCGCGCGGTTGGCTTCGTCATTGGCGTCCTTTGCCTCGCCGCGTGCACACGTCTAAACTGCTCCGCAGGTATTATACTAATTAATAAGTGCACAGTCTTTCCTAATTATTTGAATTTTTGAAAAGTATTTTGCTTAAATTTAATTTAAAAATTTTCCTAACGGATTTTCCGTTCGATTGTTGAATCTTTAGTTTTATGTTGAACAATTAATGTGTATGTATCTTTAGCTGTTAACTATGGATAAATCTGAGCAAGCAGGGCCCAGTCAGAGGTCAGACAGGGATACTTCTACGTCTTCAGACACGTCTGACTCATCATCGAAAGGTTAAACGTAAAAACCGGCAAGAAACACTTCTTGAAACGTTAATAAACCAGGTTAGTGAATTACGCAACCAAGCAAGTGCCCATCCGCCACAAAACATGTGCGATTCGGATATACTGGAGTTACACGATAAATTTTACGATAGATGTGGGTACTTCGCTAAAGGACAGCGCAGTGCCCAAAGCGAGTGCCAGTCACATCAACACATTAAATCGACCACAAAGATTTAATACACCGGAGTGGAATGAGATTCGGTTTGCTGAGGTGCAAAAACAATATACTAGCACGCCGGGTTACACCCAGCTTGAATGTAACGATGAGATCGCATCTCTCGATATCGCCACTGACCTATCCTACTCTGAGAGGTCCTATGCCGCACTAACAATGGCGATTGTAAAACAACAGGAAGCTTTTCAAGAATGCTTTCGTAACTTGTTATCGTGGGCGCGCAGCCCTGAGAATCTTACGCATGATAAACTTTGCGAGAAGGTCAATGATATCTTCACAATAGGTGAGTATTGTAAGGTTTCAAATGATATTCTGCAGTTGGCATGCGGGCGTCCTGCTGATCTAATAGAACAAAGGAGAGCCAGAATCCTATCCTACGTTAAAGACCCTTTAAGAAAAACCGTGTTAAGGAAGATACCCCCCTCGTGTAGCAACCTGTTTGCCGCAGAGTAGCTTACAACTGCTCTAGAAAAAGTTGGCGGTGTTAGGAAAACTTTCTGGCCAAAACAACCTAACAAAATGGCTGCGCAAGCTTAACATGCCAGTAAACCACGGCCTACGCAAGGCTGTGCCCATCATAGTAATCTACCTGCGCAAGGTGATAGTTACAAGGGGCCTAGATCTCACTCATGTTGTCACGAACATAAACCAAGCTCCGCACAGGGGCCTGTCAATCACGGTCACGGCTCAAACTACCCCCGACCCACAACTCACACTAACGATCGTGGTAATTTTCGTGGTAGAAGAGGAGGTCAAACGTATGCTTCGCAAAGAGGCAAACGTAATGGGTCACCTTCCTATCATGAGTCACATCATAAACGGCGCAAATATTGACTCGAGGCCATTCAGAGCTGGACAACTGCAGCACTTCATAAACAGGTGGGAGGAGCTCGGAGCACCAAAGCACATCATAAACATGATCTCAAGTTATCGCATCCCGTTTGTAAAAAAACCTCCGCTAATACGTCCCACGCACCTGTCCAGCTCGCCTTATCAAACTCCTATATCCCTAGAAATGACCTCAATTATAAGCCAAATGGAATCGGAAATCATTCTGGAGGTTACGCAAACCGGTCCATGCTATTTATCCAAGATGTTCCTAAGACCGAAAGGAGAAAGGCTCTTGGAGACCGATTTTCAATCTAAAGAGGCTAAACGATTATGTTTACACTCCAAAAATTCGTCTCATATCAGTCTACAAAGTCCCCGATTTCCTTCAGAATCAGGACTGGCTAGTGAAAATAGATATTTCCCAGGCATATTTCCACATCCCTGTAAGTCAAACTCACAGAAAGTTTCTTACCCTCATTTACGACCAAAAAGTAATGCAAATGACATGTTTACCTTTCGGACTGAGCTCAGCACTAAGCGCATTCGCCTCCATAACCTCATGGATAGCTCAAATCTTGAGGAACAAAGGTCTTCGGGTCATAGTGTACTTGGACGATTTTTTATTAGCGCATCAGAATCGTTCAGTACTAATAAATCAAGTACGATATGCGATTTACCACCTGCACCACTTAGGTTGGCAGGTAAACATGAGCAAATCAGTCGTCGATCCTCAACAAGAGATCGAGTATCTAGGCATAACCTGGGATGCTTGCAACAACATAAAAAGGTTACCAGAAAAGAAGACTGCAAACATAATGCAGGTCATTCAAAGAGTTCTGAAATACCAAAAAATGAGCAATGCAGAAGGGCTATCCATTGTAGGCCTCCTGAATTTTGGAAGCTTTGCTGTTCCACGAGGTCGTCTGCACATACGCCATCTGTAGAAACACATCCTTACATGACCAGAAAACGACAGCAAATACCCCCTGACTCCCAATGTGGCATCAGAGCTACAATGGTGGTTAAAGAACTGCAAAAACCCGTCGAAAATACATGCCAACCCACCGACCTGCTTTCTAACAACCGATGCAGCAAGGATAGCTTGGGGGGGCTCGTTTCAACAATCTAGAGATGTCAGGAATGTGGTTCCCTCAGGAGAAAAACCTCCACAGCAATCACAAAAAGCTACTAACCGTGTGGAAAGTCTTGAAGCTGAAGGGTCGCGATCTTTTGAACCAGACCGTTTTCTTACAATCCGACAACAGATCGGTCCTCGCGTACCTACGGAACGAAGGCGGCACGAAATCGCAAGCTCTCATGAATCTGACCTACAGAGTGTATCAATTACTGGACAGTCACAATATAAGTCTCCTCACTCATCACATACCAGGAATATACAACAGCGAAGCCGATCACCTGTCACGAAAGATGATCTCGCCGGAGTGGCATCTGCTACCGGAAGTGACCAAAATAGTTTTCGCAAAATGGGGAGTACCAACCATCGATCTGCTTGCCTCACAGCTGGCGCACGTTGTGAAACCGTATTGCATGATCCCCAGAGTGCTGAATCATCTGAACGAAGCCAAAGGCGTTTACCTGATAGTAGCTCCGAGATGGGATCGTGTGTTTTGGAGGCCGGACATAAAGAGTCGAGCCTTAGACCCACCCTTCACGATTCGAGATCCGCAGAAAGTCCTGATAGATGCCTCGACCGGTCGGCCCCTTCCCAGGTCCAAGGAAATGACACTAGAGATATGGAGATGTGGGGGTGGTCAGCGGAACTAGTAGGATGGACAAGCGAACAACTTAACTTCCTAAAAAGTTCATGGAGGCCCTCTACGTTACGTACTTACAAACCTGCATGGACAAGATGGGTCACGTGGGCCAACAAAAACAACATCAGTGCCTACAATCCTACAGGACCAGAACTGGCTCGTTTTCTAATAGACCTCCATATGACTGAAAAGCTTGCCTATAATACAATCCTGCTGCATAAATCAGTGGTAGTTACTATGTGTGGTTCAAATTCAGCTAAACTTACTGAAAATAACGCTGTGAAACATGCTTTGAAGGCTATTGCGTTACAACACCCAAATATAATGAAACCACCAATTTGGGACACTGACGTTGTGGTTAAATATCTCAAAAAAGCCAATATCAACACTTCAAGCCATTATGAAACCTCAAAGCACCTTTCTACACTAATGCTGCTATGTGCTGGTAGAAGAGTACATGATTTAACACTCCTGCATATAGATTCAGAATATTGCACACTCAGTAATAATGATGTTATATTCTGGCCAGAGTTTGGATCTAAAACCGATTCAGGTACATATCGGCAATCTGGTTGGAAATTTTTAGCAAATCATGAAGACAAGCATTTGGATCCTGTATTTTGGATAAACAAACTGATTTCGTTATCAGCCGAAAGAAGAAAGCTGGCCAAAGTAACTAATTTGTTCCTTTCTACTTGCGGAAAACCAAAAGCTGCGTCTAGAACTGTTATAGCTCGTTGGATCAAATCACTGCTCATATCAGCAGGCGTATCAGCTACTCCTGGGAGTATTCGAGCTGCAGTGGCCTCAAAGAATTGGATCAACAATTTGCCAATAGACGAGATACTCAGTCGAGGAAATTGGAGGGCAGGCAATACCTTTTCCAGATTCTATAGACGCCAGGTGATGTCATCACAATCTAATCCAATCAATAGGTTGTTTGATTCAGTGATCTAAACATAAAGCTACAATTATTTGCATTGATTTGTATTAATCTCAATCTTTTGTTATTAACCAAACATGTTACAATTAATCACTACAGTTTGATTTTGTTTGTATTAACTATTGTCATGGAAGAATAAATGACGGTTATTTTGTCCTAATCTTAGGGATAAGTTGAATAAATAAAAGTCAAATTCATGAAATTATTAATTATTTTATTATTATACTGTTACCTGTTTTTTCTCTACTACAACACTTCATAGGCAGATATATCTTTTAAAATAGGTATTTTGATGAGTCGCACACCAGTAATATCTTTATAAATTGCACCTAGTTAGTATTCACTACTAGTCTACTACTACTCAGTCTGTTGATAGCAATACAACTACACTACATCAAATAATTTGGAATCACATAGAAGTACACACACTATCCTCCACTGGCCAGGCGATAATAAACACTTCTCATATTGTTTATATGCTTCGAATCACGGTACAGGCATATAGTTAAATTGCTGCCTGGCATAAACAAAAGAGCGCAATGACGAAGCCAACCGCGCGCAGCGCCGTTGCGGCCTGGCCAAGTGGAGGGGAGGTGTGCGACAGAGACAGCTACATACACTCGACAAACAGGAAAGAAAGAGAGGGAAAGAGTACGACATTCTCATATTGTTTATTGCTTCGAATCAGGTAAGTGGTTTAATATGTGTTTTATTGGTAGGTAAAACACGTTCATTGTTTTATTTAATGTTTCTTTATCGTGTTTTAGGTTTCAGTTGTACATTGTGCGGCTATTCTACGTCTAAGTTCAGAGGGCAAAGGATACAAGTATAGCGGGCCGCCCTATAAGGAGTGTCTTTTTCAAAAACTTATAATTTTTATGACATTTGGTATGTTTATGATATGAATGTAATTGTGTAACCATACAAATCCTCATAAAAATATATACGGGTTTATTAAAAACATCAATCCTTATAATGCGGCTCGGTATACTTATATCCTTGCATACATTTACATACAAATTAAAATATAAATACAGATACATATTTCTAGATTTAGATAGCGTTAGTTCTAGTTAGGAAATGTAGATAGCGCTTCAAATTACTTGGCATAAATAATCCGAAAGATGGCTCTCTATTTCAATTTTACTTATACTCTTTGGTAAATATAGACACATGTTTATCGGTAAGAGCGGTAAGAGCACTTCAAAGTTTTACGGAGAAAGTGAGTAATTCCTACTGTCATAAGAATTTACAACGAACAAGAGTCACTATGGCTGCTTGAAAGCGATATAATTTATCGTATCGCGCTGGCTACGGTGAAAATACATAGGTTAATGGTGATAGGTACGAAAACAGGTTAGACGAAATTTACATTACGTCTTCTACGATTTTACAGAAGCTCTTGGCTCCGCGGACTCAGCGTTTTGTAAACGATCACTGCGTTAAGCATCTTTCACTATGGCTGGTCCTCGGATGTGTGACCACTTTGTGGCATTTACATTTGCGAGCGTTTCCGTGCTTCGGAAGTCACATGGCAGTCATTAAGCCCAGTTGAAGGTCTTATAAGTGGCTTGAAAATTTTCAACAGCAGGTCGCCGCAACCTGCGCCTGTCCATTTTACCATTGTGAAATGTGGGCGTATAGTATTCCTCTGCCTACCCCTTCGGGGATAGAGGCGTGACATTATGTCATGTCATGTGTTATATGATTATTAGAACATTTTGTAGATCCATTTAATAACATCGAATAACATATTATAAACATAATCTAACACTAAACTTAAAAAAAAACAACTAACTAAACTTAAATAAATATACATTACCTACAACGCGTCAAAAAATTCCTCCGCATCATCACTGACCGGGAACGTTCCCAGAAGACTGGCAGCATTGCCACGTTGAATGGCAATACTAATCCTTTGTGCAAGGAAATAACCAGCCTTCTGGTCGCGCGAAGAGTCGATTAGCCGCTTTGCTAAGTCTTTAAATAAAAAGCGGGCACTTGGACCCCAAGGTCCCAAAGTCTCAACCCCAAACGGCTCAAACATATAATCCCCTACTAGATTACAATATTTGCGCCGCTTGAGGTTTTCAGCAGAAGCAGCTGCGGCACCCGCACAACCTGCTGTGCTTGGAAGATGTAATGGCGCCAGAGTGTCGACGCATGTGGCGTCCCACACCAACGGCCGACCCATCTTCCAAGGCAACAGAGACATACCGTCAGGTCTCTTACCGTCGTCACGCACCAACCCGTTTGGTTCTCGAACGGCTGGTACGCCCGCGCTGGCAAGAGCGCGACGGATAATGTCGTTGAGATTGGCGTGGCGAGATATACGACCTGCGCTTCTGCTGCACGAGAGGCCATGGCGTCCAAGACTATCGACAACTTCTCCACAGTGGCAATGATGCGGACAAACACACGGAGCACCCAAACGGAGACAAGTGGCAAGACGGAAAGTAGTTTCATCCAACTTAGTACCTATGTTGGGTGATGGAAGCGCCTGAATCCATAAGCCTGACTCCCACTCTCCCACAGCCAGCAAACGCGCACGCTCTGCAACATTGGGAGAAGTATTGATTAAAGCAGTTCTTACCAAGCTACAGAGCGGCACATCCCAGAGTCTCTGAGAGGATGGGTTAACAGGCAAGGCAGTATTAGGGCACGCCAATTTCCAGGCATTTATGGCGTCAGTCTTGCACGATACTTCAGAATTAACCAGTGTGTTTATTAAAATTTTTCTGGTTAAATCTTCAGTGCCGTGAACTGACGACAGAAACGCTGGTAGGCTAATGTCAGAAATTTTTCGAATGCCGAGCCCCCCCATACGAACTGGAAGAGACGCTTGGAGCCAAGCTCGGTCGTTCAAGGCCACATTTAAAATTTTGCTTAAGGTGTGTCGAATAGTGTCATCAATTTTTCCCAAAAGAGGCAAATGTTTCCAAAATTGTGATGAACGAACTGCATGAGTAAATTTTGGTACGAATAGACAAAACCGAAGTATAGTGAAAGCCGAATTAATGCTAATTTTAAGTAAACGATCTGAAATATTTTTAAAATTTGTAAGCTTTTCTTCTAAAAAATAATTAAAACCTTAATCTAAAACCGGGGAACCCAAGAGACGGAGTGATACGCTATTTAAAATTTTAATATTTGGTGCCAAAGAATTAAATTTATGTATCGTCGAAAGATGGTCTGCCTTTTCAGTGATAAAAAGTTCACATTTATCCGAATTTAGTTGAAGTCCAATTGCTTTAAATTTATTTATTATGAAATCTAGATCTTGTAATACTGTTTGTATATCGCCTCCAAGAGTCCCGTCGTCTAGATACCATATATTGAATTTTGAATTTAGTTCTTCAATAATAGGATGTATAGCGAGAGAAAAAATGACAGGCCCTATAGGGTCACTTTGCTGACATCCAACAGAGGATTCTAAAAGGTGATATTTATAAACTAATTTTGTAGGAAATCTATAACACTGCCAAAGAAATTTATAAATTTTAGGAGTTTCTAATTTTACTTGGTTCAGCAAGGTATCCCTGTTTAATGAATTGAAGGCGTTCCTCAGGTCCACCTTCAGGATGACCTCTCCCTCACTACTGTCAAGGTACGTGGATAGAGCGTGCAAGGCTGCCTCGCAACCTCCTTTGGAGCCAAAGCCTAGTTGGTAGGGCTGAAATTTCTGTGCAAGTTCACTATTATAAAATTTGTAACAAATTTTGGCTACTAAACGTCTTAAAGTGCTCCCCACAGCAATGGGACGAATGCCACCATCTTTCTTAAGTAAGGCACATAAATTGGCTCCATATAAGATATCAATGATGCCAACGTCCACATTGCCAGAGAGCATTAAATTCACTAAAGCCGTTAGCTCCTTTAACAGTGCATCCCCTGTGTCGCCCACAGTTTGACACAACAAATCCTTAAGATGTTGCGGTGACAAACCGTCCAAACCGCCAAACAAACAAACCGTCCATTTGTCATGTGTTATACGATATACCTACTGTCAACTTTCATTCTTCACTGGCACATCATAAAGCTGAATGAATGAATACAACTTCTAATTCTTCTGATACTTGTATCTAAATAATAGAGCTCTTGACTTATGCTTTGTGACTTCACAGGTGTCTAGAAAAGATTGGTTTCAGGTGTTTGCCAAATAACTTAGAGTCAAACGTAGGTCAAAAGAAAAGGCGATCTAACCCCAAAATAATCTACTGACAAGTCAAAGAATAAATGATTAACTGTGTATGAAGCACAGTTAAAATACCTTTGAAACTTGATGAATCATTGAACTGTAATCAAAATTTATGCTTGATGAACGGTGAGCTCCCTATTCGATAACAAATGAATGAGCGCTTTATAACTTAATAACTTTGTGGAAATGGTAACCTTTATAAATAAATTGCTATCAGTTTATATACCTAATGTTTATGTGAAAGGTGTTTTGAATAATAGATTATTGTGCTGTTGAGTGATATGACCTCGATAGATTTACAACCTGTATATAACAATGTTGGGTCAAATCATCATCAATGACTAAACACCTGCCTGAGTTTTCTCAAACGTCAACAGTATGGTGTTTTTCAAAGGGGTCTTAGAAGGTTTTTACAAGGTCGGCAGCGCTAGTGCTGCACCTCAATTGCAAATGTCCATTGGCTACTGGAACCCCAGTCTTTTGCGTGTCAGGTGTAGATACCAATATACCACTGAAGACAAAATTATTTTTCGTGAAATAGTGAATATAAATAAATAAATATTGTGGGACACTTTTCACACAGCGCCATCTAGCCCAAACTAAGTTTTTAAGTTATTTTTATGAGATCTAGGCACCTGATAAACATACTATATATTTCTAAATGCATACATACATACATACATGACTATGTATGTATGCATTTAGAATAGTATACATATTTATTCCTAAATGTATGTATATAGGAATATATATGTATACTAAATAAAAATAGAAAATTTAATTTGCTTGTAGTGGCTCGATACACTTAAATGGCGCTGCATAGGTACATTGGCGGAGTGGGAGGTGCAGCGCCGGGAACTCGTTGCGGATCTGGGCGTGGTCTCCAGTGGAAGCAAGTGGGACACCGCTGCGTCTTTTTGAGAGCAAGTCATGCTCGCAAAAGAGGTGACGGAGAGAGAGCCCAAGACTACCGGCCTCCGTGACCGGGGGTCTGAGGACGGCGGGTGGACTGCTCGCCATGCTTACGCAAGCAGGCCATATAAGGTGAACCAGCGTGAGGGTTACACGCACGCCCTTCTCCCCCTCAAGGAAGTGGTATAACACCCGAACCCCCAAAGAAGCGAGTTTACTCTCGAATCTCTCTCTTCGGTGGAGAAAGAGGCAAGATAACACCCGAACTCCCTTGAACGAGCCTGCGGTAACGGACAAAGTCTATCGATGACTCACCGTCCGAGAGCTCACCCTGAATTCCTGACCATAGACAGATAGAAGAGAAACGAATGATTTTAGTTGGTAGGAGTCTGGCATAGCATCCATGAGGATTTCCACAAGAAAAAAGAAAGCTCGATATACTCACACTTACACACAGCAAACGGCATTACGATACGTTATTGTAAATATATAAAATAGGTAACAATTTGAGAGAATACTCAATGAAATTCTCCATGAAAAAATAAACGATTCGAACCGGCGGGGAATAGAACGCCGGACTTCGGCATTTCGGGTACTTGAACATTTATTTATTGTGTATGATGCCTGCTAAGCGCTTTGAATGTCAGTTTAGAGGTAACATAAGGTGAACACCTAAATTTACTTAATAGTACATTATTGCAGAGGCCGGGAAATAAGCAATGCCAGAAAAAAAACAGGCAATTGCCATTCCGGCCGAGGCATATATAGTCATTCTCGCAAAATAATGCAACAAAAGTATTAGGTTAATATTAAAAGTTACATTAGCCATATTGAGCAATTACCTACTAGACGAAGAAAATATATTTGATTTTCCTTTGGATTGGATTATACGCAGCAAGAAGGATAAAAAAAAAAGTGTATGCGACTGCCGCGCTGAGCTCTAGGGTTCGATTCCCGGGTCAGAACAATTTTTTGTGTGATGCATAAAAGTTTGCTTCGGAGTTTGGGTGTTTCCTATGTATAAAATATCTATGTCATCATCATCCGAGCGTCTGTCCCAGTTGCGTCTCGCGACGCCCGGGGTCCGCTTTCCTACATTTTCTCCTCCACTTCGCACGGTCGTCGGCATCCGCTGTAGTGAGACCATTGGCACGCATGTCATCCCTTACGACGTCAAGCCAGCACTTCTTGGGTCTTCCCCTCTTACCGGGACCCGGCGGGGCTGACATGGCCAGACATTTGTTACCTACGTAGCCCGGCGGTTGCCGCAAGACGTGACCATACCAACGAAGGCAACACTCTTGCAACTTGTCTGCAATGTCACGGACGTGAAGGCTGCCGCGGATGCGAGAGTTCCTCACGCGGTCCATCCGTGTGACTCCACACATCCACCGCAGCATCTTCATTTCCGTGACACGCAGCTCCTGCTTGTGTCGCTCCAATATCGGCCACGTCTCACTGCCATGTAAAAGGACAGGTCTAATAATGGTTTTGTAGACCTGTCCCTTCAACCGGATCGGCATTTTAGGATCACAAATGACACCGGTCATCTCCCGCCATTTGGCCAACGCGGCAGCAATGCGTGACTTGACATCGCAATCGATGTCACTGGACGTGTGAAAAACAGATCCCTGGTATTTAACCTGGTCCGTGCGCTCGACCAAATCGCCGCCTATGCGGACGGATGTGGGATCTGTCGAGTTTAGTGCCAAGTACTCGGTCTTCGCCACATTTAGTTTCAGACCGCCGTTCTCAAGCGTCTTCTTCCACGCCTTTACACGTCGCACCAATCTGCCCCTGTCCGCGTCTGCCAGCGCAATATCGTCAGCATACATGAGCAACCATGGAGGCTGCTCATGCGGGTTTCTGATGCTTTCCGACAATTCGTCTAATATTACACTTAACAGAAGCGGACTAAGGACAGAACCCTGGTGTACCCCGACGGTGATGGGGAAGGGATTCGTGTCGCCAACAGCAGTCCGAACCATTGAATCGGAGTCACAGTACATGTCCCGGATAGTGTCAATATAGACCTCTGGAACCCCTTTGGACCGCAGTGCCCACCAGATCATCGCACGAGGAACACAGTCGAAGGCCTTCTGCATATCTAGAAACAGACAGTGCAGAGGCGTGTTCTTCGACCTGTATTTCTCTGCGACAACCCTCAGGGCAAAAACAGGGTCCGTGGTCCCATGACCAGGGCGAAACCCATATTGACACTCCCAGAGAGTACACTCCTGCCGGATCCGAGAGTCTATAATCCTCACGAAGATCTTCATGGTGTATGACATCACCTTAATACCGCGGTTGCTCCCGCACTCCTGCACTGACCCCTTACCTTTGAAGACTGGAGTAATAATACTCAGTCTCCATTGGTTTGGGATCTGCCCGCTGAGGAGTATGCGGTTAAAAAGGTTTACTAAGATGTCCACACCGCGAGGACCCATCGCCTTCCAGGCTTCGATGGGGACTCCATCGGGTCCGACAGCTTTCCGATTCTTCATGCGGCGAAGCGCAGTCAGGACTTCTGCAGGCGTTACCGGTGGCACTAGTCCCTGATTCGGAGGGAGGTCCGGAGGCTGCACCTCTTTATGCTGTTTAATATCTATGTATTTAGAAGTATTTAAGTTTCTTTATCAATTGTCTAGATCCCATAGCACAAACTTATAGCTTAGTTTGGGCTAGATTGTGTTGTGTGAAAAAGTGTCAAAGAATATTTATTTATTATTTTTAGCACGTTGACACAACTTTTATGTTCCAGAATCCCATACTCCCACACATAAAACAAGATAAATGCATTTATATTTGAAAATAATATACCCATAGTAAGCGTCCGCTGAAGATGAATATTATAAGAAGTCCAATCAAAGAGTATCTAATAACCCCCAGCACGCCGTTTCATACAACATTGCTGGAGCGTTGTAATGTTCGAAATTCCAAAAACACTCCAGCAATGAATTTCATTTTGATTGTCCGTAAATGCGTTACTTCGGGTATTGTTTTTTCGAAATAATGACAGTATTTCCATGCATGTTTGAGAAAAATAACTTTACTAAATAAGTAGTACGCATATTTCGCAATAATGAATTGAATTGAACAACAATGAAAAACTGTGATAGCTAATGTATTCTCCAGGCTCCAACAAAGTACTGGATAACTCAACCTTTAGTATAGAAATTAAATTATTGCCAAAGTTTCTGACTTTCGGACTTCGGTGCGTTATCTCGAAGCTGTTTGTTCGTAGCGTAACTAAGTTACGTTTTACCTTCGTTATTTAAGCAAAAAGTTGCTGAAGGTATACTTAGAACTTTACTACTGAGTATTTCACTAAAGTAACTTTGAATTATAATAAATTGTATCCATTGTACTAGAGACCGGTGTGGGTGCAAGGGGCCCCACTATAATCTCCGGGGCCCAAGTCTGGTCAATCCAGGCTCCCTTTGGAATTTAGAGGTCAGACGGAATATCTCCCAATAATCCAAATCAAAAGCCAAATTATAGCTGTACCTAGCAGCCAAATAAAAGTGGATATCAAGCACTAAGCCCAGGTTTGGAAGCAACTGTGAAAACAGTAAAATGAAGACAGAGTCCATACTAATGACAGATCCAATAGCTATATAATACATTTTGACATGAATAAAAATGCTTCCAGATCAGTTATACCCACTAAGTACCTTGTATAAGTACCTATTTTTACGCGCTATGAGACCTCCGGGACCCAGTGTAGATTCTGCAACATGGGTGAGTGCTATGTTTCTCCCGTACCTATTCCCGCCACCATTTTTTGCGAACATAACTCACTCTTATTACAGATCGTGGCCATCACCATGGTTTGTAGTGTGAGACTTTCTGGGGGCCAAGTCTACTAATTCTATCGCGTCAGAAGAGAATACAAATCGTCGCTCAATAGAGAACCGACAAAAAATTGTCAGTTTTCGTAGTCTACTATTAAAATTGCGCTGTAATAGAATTCTATCGGCCGGCCGATAGAATGTTGCTGTAAGAAGCTCTTTATTAACATTTTTAGTAGTCTATATTAATATTTTAATAGCTAAAAATAGCTATTTTGTCTGCAGCTTGAGAAGTGTGATAGTAGACTACCTAGTTTTGGACTAACCGCAATAGAACCTATCGGAAAATAGTAGACTCGGCTCAACTCGTCGCAAATGTCAATATCTTTATAAATTATGTTAAAGCAACTAAGGCTACACAAAATGTTTACTTGTTCATCCTAAACAAAGACTGGGTTTCGGAACGAAATGAACAATAAAGAATCTGAATAACTTCATTTAAGTTTCTTACCAAAATTGTTTGGGAACACAAAAGCTTTTCTGTCGTCGTTCAATGACGAAGATTGACCTCATTTCATATTTCTAGAGTAAATAATTAGTTCGAAACACTCATATTTGAAATTAAGTGCCTGATAGTGAGAGGCTGGGTGTAAGAGGGATCAGGGCACAGGTCGTCATTTGGAAGTTGTTGTTGCACCTCTAAAGGTACATTTATATCAATACAAGTTGTCAAGTTTGTCATAAATACAATTCTTATCAAATTATGTAGGATAATTATCTATCAATTTGAAAACAAACTAGATCGATTACTTTTTTCGTTTGCATTTTCCAAATAACCTAAAATAGCCATTGATTTTCTTTAAAATTTGATATTAAGCACAAGGTACCTACCTATATAATTACCTATTTCCATCAGGTCTGCCACCTAAGTGGTATAATAAAAATCTTCAGGTACGTACTCTATAATAAGTGATTTAGAGAGAAATAATGTACTTAGTGCATTATCTCAGTAAGAATTTACCTAAACGCGGTATAAATATAAACAACTATACAGTATTTTTCATGCATGAGGTGGTGCTACGTTAACTTTAATTAAATCTTCCTGGTAAATAAATCCTACGCAATTTAGGTAAATTGCCTATGGAGCGATTGTTGAGCCGATAAGCTGCCTAATAATTTGGATCTCAAATGTTATAATCCCTATCTTAAGGGTATTCTACTCGTAAACAATTTATGGGATATACGAGCACTATCTAAAGTAATATATACCTAAAACTGAAAAGTTTGTTTGTTTGGTTAAACGCGCTAATCTCAAAAACTACTGGTTCGAATTGAAAAATACTTTTTTTGTAACAATTAAAAGATAGATTTGTTTATTTGTGTGTTGCATAGTAGGCTATGGAGTAGGGATATAGGTTATAAGTATGTACGCTACTACCCAGGAAAGCGGAGCTGTAATTGTAAATGTAACCAAATCGAGCAAATTTTCATAGAGTAGGTATTGTAAAAATAATAAATGTTAAATGAGTGCCACGGAGTTCGAAGTACGTTACGGGCGAAGCCGCGAAAGTCATATTATATATTATGTGGAACACTTTTTGCTGGGTGTAAGATTTGAGATACGGTTTCTCCGGTTCAACATTACGGCAGTTAGTCATTTAGTCTATGGATATAACTTAGGATAAATTAGTTCTTTTTCTTTTCATTTTAGTGTATTCCCAATTGCTTCCATACCCTACATTTGGTTAAATATTTGAAGCAATTAGTAACTTTCACATTGATATTTTATTAAAGTGAATAAAGACAACTTGGTTCAAGACGGGGATTGAACCCGTGAATTTTGCCTAACCAGGGCAATGTTCTAGCCACTGAACTAAAAAATAAATTCTTTACTATATTTTAATCGTCATTTTCTCAAATGATATAAAGTCATACTCAAATCGGTAGTTCAGTGGCTAGAACATTGCCCCGGTAGGCAAAGGTCACGGGTTCAATCACCGTCTCGAACCAAGTTGTCTTTTTTTAAAAATAAAATATCTATATATGGAGTCTGAGGCTTACTTTCGACTGCTAGGAGTAGCATCGTTTGACTTTTCTTTTTTGATATTGTTAGGACCGTCCACAAAGCATGGAATATTGCTCGCTTTCTCAATAGCGCGAGTGATATTTATTCCTTTGCTGTGTGGGAGCGCTAGGTTGTCTGACTTCCCAACCCCGTAAGGGCGCCTGCGTCGCCGTGTTTGCCTCGTCCGTTAGTCAGCAGATGCACCGCTGGCACATGATGCTTGGACTCCGGAGATCTTAGCCCCTTACACCCTTTTAAAGCAATTAGCATGCTAGCGTTTTTATTAATACTTTTATTTATAGCAACAAAAGACAATTTAGTTTAGAAGGTTTTGTAGCTCCGTGGTCAGAGCGTTGCCCTTACGAGTATTATGCAAAGGCTACGGATTATTTTTTAAATATTGTGGATATTTCTTTTTACACAGCGCCGTCTATCCCAATGTAAGCAAATATAAGCTTGTGTTATGGGATCAAGACAACTGATATACACATATATATATTTCTAAATACATACATATTATACATAGGAAACACCAAACTCCGAAACAAACATTTGTAGATCACACAAATATTTTTTCCAACCCGGGAATCGAACCCGGGACCTCAGTCGCGGCAGTCGCATGCACTACTACTGCGCCACCAAGGCAGTCAAGGATTGAAGTCCTCTCTGAACTAAATCGAACCAAATTTTACAAAATAATAAAATACATTCAATCTACGAATGTCAAGCAATCTAAACTCAACGTAAAAAGTACTTAATTTGTCCTTTCAATGCAGCTTTAATTCTAATGAAATACACAAATACCTCCTCTAGAACTATGGTACTAAATAAAAATGACAACTAAAATAGCTCCAAATCCATTTCTTTAACAGATTTCAAGAAATAAACTTGTCACAGACGAATGGGGCAGACCGTAATCAATTAGGTACTAAAGATTACGGTCCCCTCTATCTATGTCTTCTACTAAAAGATAGATTTGGGTACTTCTATATCGGTTTAATAGAATATCCGTCCAAGTTTCAATACTTGCTAGTTGTATGCTCAAGTTTGCTCGGCGGTTTTATTTTTCTTTAAACACTTTTTTATAATATATATAATAATAATATAATAATAACATAATTAATTTAAAATTCTAAAATTATCTCTCTTACTAAATTATTTTCTAAAATAAATAAATATCCATCACGCCTTATCCCCGAAGGGCTGGCAGAGGCATGTTATATGCCCACTTTTCACCGTGTGGATTCCTGTCCCACGTAATAGATGGTGAGCCCATTGCCGTGTTGAAATAGACAGACGCAGGTTGTGGCTACCTGCTGTTGAAATTTTTCATGCCGCCCATAAGGCATTCAACCAGGCTTAACGACTGCCATTTTACTGGCAACCGGGACCAACGGCTTAACGTGCCTTCCGAAGCACAGAAACGCTCGCAAATGTAAATGCCACAAAGTGGTCACCCATCCGAGGACCAGCCATAGTGAAAGTTGCGTAACTCAGTGATCGTTTACAGAACACTGAGACCGCGGGGCCACGAGCGCTTCGAAATTATTTTCTGTGAACTCAAAGTCATAACGCCAATAACATATAACTTCTGTGATATATGATAAAACATAATCAATATCCTAAGCGCTCGTAGCCCTGCTAACTTAGTGTTCTGAAAACAAGTTACACTGTTTATCTTGTTTATTTTTAAATATTGTGCAACGTTGTTTTTACACAGCGCCGTCTAGCCTAAAGTAAGCTAAATATAAGCTTGTGTTATGGGTTCTAGGCGACTGATAAACATACTTATATATATCTAAATCCAGTCCGAGACTACCTACAAGGACTACAATTGGTCGTGCTAATTAGTGTCTAGCACATAAGACCTTTTAGCCTTTTTGTTAACACCACACTAAAAAGGCAACGGGTTCAAAATTTCTTCCAAAATTAACATCTAAAAAAGACACATTTTATTTAATTTTATTAAATTTATTCGGCCCTTTAGACCCACCCCAGTTCCGTGCTTCGGAAGGCACGTTAAGCCGTTGGTGCCGGTTGCCAATAAAATGGCAGTCGTTAAGTCAAGTTGAAGGCCTTATTTACAGCTTAAAAAATTTCAACAGCTGGTCGCCACAGCCTGCGCCTGTCCATTTCAACACGGCAATGGGCTCACCACCTTTTACGTGGGACAAAAATGCATACGGTGAAATGTGGGCGTTTATTATGCCTCTGTCTACCCCTTCGGGGATAAAGGCGTGACAATATGTATGTATGTATCTAAATACATACTTATTATACATGGCAAACATCCAAACTCAAAAAACAAACATTTGTGGATCTGACAAATATTTTTTCCGACCCGGAAATCCTACCCGATACCTAGTCACGGTAGTCGCATCCACTACCACTGCGCCACCGAGGCAGTCAATTCAGTCAAACTGTGGTTGGTTCTCGGATGGGCGACCACTTTGTGGCACTTCTGTGCACGAGCATTATTGTGCTTCGTTAAGCAAATTAAGCTGTTGGTATCGGTTGCCTGTAATGGGAGTCGATGAGTCAAGATTAAAGACTGGGCGGCTTGAAAAATTTCTACAGCATGTCGCCACAACCTGCGTCTGTCCATTTCAACACCACAATAGGCTTACCACCTGTTCGTGGTTCAAAAATTGCTAACAGTGAAATGTGGGCGTATAGTATCCTTCTACCTTCCCTTCGGGGATAAAGGTGTGGATGATAGGTACGTTAGTAAATAAACTATTTCTCAAATTTTGGAAAAGTTTCCGACATGAAATAAATAATATATTTAATATATACCACCACGTGCAATAACTAAATATGGCGGACGCTGACGGTATTTCAAATAGAAATCTCTCTGCATCTCCGACATATATAATATATTTAGTTGCAATCGTAAGACGTAGGTATATCAAATAGAGAAACATTATAAAACGGATCTTCTATTATATGAATTTATTAATTCTGGGCCACCCCGTCAGAGATACAACGTGAAGATACTTAATTAGTTATTTTCTATTAAATAATAAATAATAATAAATATCGTTAGGACAACTCACAGAACGCCATCTGATTCCAAACTAAGCACAGCTATAACTAAAACTAACTGATAAAAATAACTGAAAAAAAGATAACTGATAAACATACTTATATATTTCTAAATACATACTCATACGTATTATAGATAAATAACACCCAGACACAGAATAAACCATCGTGCCTATCACACAAAGTTTTATCCTGGATGGGAATAGAACCCACGACCTCTTGCGTCGCAGTCGGATGCACTCCCACCGCGCCACAGAGGCAGTCTATGTATATGTAGTCGTCGGGTGCGGACTTTACAATTTCATGCATTGCGGTGTACACAAAAATAAAACTGGACCTAGTTTCCTAAATGTGGTTCTACCTAACTTTTCTAAGTTCTTCTCACTAAGATGCATGGATAAAGATTGAACATAAATAGCAAATCGAATTGTTGAATTTGTTAAAAGTAGCTTAGATTGTTGGGGGAAAAATTAATCTGTCCTGTGTTTCTCATTCCGCTAAACCTTCAAGTACCAGGTTCTAGTTTTAGATAATGAGTAATAGACCGGTTGCTGTATATACAGCAAATAACCTTATGTTAATGGTGAGATGAAAAAGTCATCAAACTCCTAGTTCCATAGGTGTATGCCTAGCGCCTGATGACAGCCTATTGTCAAGAATAATGACCTAATTTTCAAACATAGCCTTTTGATTTTAACAATAATACCTACTTAATTAAATAAATAAATGAGCAAAGTTTCTATAACAAACGCGAGATTTTAATTTAATTTTAATAACATGGACCACCAAGAGTTATCTAAAAATTTATTAATGTTATTTTTGTGGAAAATAAGGTCAGTCTGTATATTAAGTGAGGTTTGGGGTCGTCGAGACGTGTCGTGTTACGACCTCAACCCGCACAGGAGTGAAAGGAAGGCACCCGCTTACAATATCCGGCTGATCCGCAATATCACTCTACTTATATGAATTTCGGGCATAAAGTTCAATGAACCTAATATAAGCTAACATTGCCTATGCAAATATTACTTTTCACGATAGCGCTTTTTCGTAAAATGACGGCCAATTATGTTTTATTTTGCGTGAACGCGTTAAGGTTTTAATAGCAGATGTTTAACCTATTTTGTTGTAAACATAGTTGAGAAAACAAAGTTTATTATTACCTGAGTCCCACTGCTAATGGTGTTTTCGCTTTGACCAACCCGGTTGGGGTTGTACGCGTACCATATCTGTTATTGCAACCCAAGATTATAATAATAGTACAAAATAGTACAACATTGCGAATAGTAGAAGATATGATACAATAATATAATAAATGTGACCTTTTCAATAAATAAATACATTTATGTAATAGAAATTCACTTCAATACTTGGAGAAGGTTCTCAACTCACTCTCAAAAAGGTTGATTACGATGGAGCTCTACCCAGATCTTCCTGGCCCAAGTTAATTTCACCTGCCAGCGGTGTATGTGTGTATGTGGTGTAGAGGTTATGGCAGTGAGTGGGAAAACTTGAGCAAAACCGTTGTGTTGTATATTGGGATGGCGAACAACATTGGAAAAAGGACTATTTTTCAGTTTAGACTGAATAGGCTGATGGCATCGATTGACACTATACTTTTTTTAGTTGACGCGGGGAATGCATTTAGCCGCAGTCATTCTAACTGCAAGGGCAGCAGAAACGGTGGGACTCCCGGCTAAGGGAATGCCCCAATATGAGGCTCTTCTCGGGGAGGTAGATGTGCTGCCCTCCACGATCACCTGGAGGGAACTCGGAACACGAGGGATGCCAGTCGCCAGAAGGCCATTGTGAGCGGGGCCACCCAACCTACCGCTGATGGTCGTAAACTAGTCGGGGGCGTGCTGAAACTCCAGTTGGCGGCGTTTCCGAGATTGCGGATACGGGAGAGTGCGTCCTGCTCGCTCCCGCATCCGTAACTGTTCTCTTTTTGCCGCCATTGACACATTACCATTACCTAAATATATGACATACATGACATGACAAATCACGCCTTTATGCCCGAAGGGGTAGGCAGAGGCATACTATACGTCCGCATTTCAACGTATGCACTTTTGTCCCACGTAACGTAAAAGATGGTGAGCCCATTGCCGTGTTGAAATGGACAGGCGCAGGTTGTGGTGACCTGCTGTCAAAATTTTTCAAGCCACCCATAAGGCCTTCAACTGGGCTTAACGACTGCTACGTTACTGGCAACCGGGACCAACGGCTTAACGTGCCTTCCGAAGCACGGAAACGTTTGCAGCTGAAAATGCCACAAAGCGGTCACCCATCCAGGACCAGCCGTAGTGAAAGTTGCTTAACGCAGTGATCGTTTAAATAACACCGAGTCCGCGGGGCCACGAACGTTTTTTCTTCCTAAATATATGAAAAACGTATTTTTTACATTTGAGAATTTAAAGTTTCTCCATATCCTTTGGTTTCATTTAAATGTTGTGTTTATCGCTTGACGGGTAAAAAACCGTATAGACAGATTACAATCCCTATGCATTACATCAAATCTAACTAATGAATGTGTAACGACATATTTTTTCTGTTTTACATAATGAGATATTTGGATTTATATTAACTACTTACCAATTTACATTTTTCTTACTTCTTACAGGTAATCATGAGGATCAAAACGGACAACGGTAACGTCACAGTGCGCAACCGACAAAACTTATCGAATATAAAACCCGATAACTTAAGTTTTCAGAATACCAACCATATAGACTCCAATACATCAAATTACTCACAAGTGAAGAGTTGTAACGCTATTATCGACTCTACAAGTTTCTCAGAAAAGTTAGAACGTTTTCAAATCAATACAGAAATAGGTAGTGAGATTGATGAGCCTGTATTAAGTGCAGATTTGGTATGCAACAGACAGTATCGGATCAACTCTAGGAACGTGCTGCCTTTCGAGAATACTAAAGCAGATAATCTGGACGGCAGTGGTATTACGGAGTCTGTCTACAGCCCTTGTGAAATTATTTTAGGTAAGAAACATGCTTCACTTTAAGAATAATATTAATACATACTTTAATTATACTAACTTTTAAACTATCGCGTTGCGTACTATAAGTATATTTGTTACTAACTGGGCTAAACGCGGTTCTTTTGCAAACGCAACCTTTTGTTGCCTTGTGTTGAGTCAGCCTGTGACCACGACCGGTGAAACGTCAGGCAACAAAAGGTACGTGAAAGAACCGCGTTAAGCTACATTAATAACTAATATTCTAAATATACTAATTTGAATAGAAATAACTGAGTGCGAGGGGGATGCCGGAGGCTTGTGACTTATTTTGCACCCCATTTAACAAATTATATGTCCGTTATTTATTAGCTTTAAAGTCCGTTCTACCGACTTTGATGACCATTATGACTACTGTCCCGCTCTCGTGGGTAGCAGCGTAATGATGTTGATATATAGCTTATCGGTTTGCTGTAGATCCTGGCGTACAAGAGTAACAGCAATGAGACTGATGGTGTAAATAGTCCTAAACATTGACTGCTCTACAGTGCCCCTGCAAGCTTTGCAACTTTAAAATTAGGTTCCATAGAAAATATAGAGAAACATAACGTTATTATTATATTTCTGTTATATTTCTTTTATTTGTATTTTTTTCTGTTTTCTTTACTATTCTGCTATTTAGGGCAGAGACAAATCCAACTAATCAAAGATCATTAAAATAGGCTTACTCGTTCTCGTGTGTATGGTGTAGCATGACTTTGTTTTGTGTGTACATTTAAATGTACCTACCTATTGTAAAAAAATAATAATAGGATTAGTAGTTATCTACCTCATAATTAGGTAGGTAATAATAAAATAAAATTTAATGTTTTGTATAAATTTATTTATTAATTAATTCCTCCATTTCATTACTTCATATCATCATATTTACTTCAATATGCTGCATAGTTTTCCTCCACATATTAATAGTTAGGTAGGTATCCTTACCGTTGGTGTTATCCACATAGTGTTATCAGTGTGAGGCGACATTGCACAACGGATGTTTGCATACTGCTATGGTTAAGTAATGCAGTTTTCCTGGATCACACTGTAAACATTTTTTTGGAGTGACATCCAACATTAAAAATAAATTTGAAAAGCTTTTAGTATGATAACTATATCATAAATTTAAAATAATCTACGTCGCCTTAATATGTAAGAGGTGGATAAATTAGTCAGTTTCGAGTATTCTCGGTTGGATAAGCGTCTCACCCGGCAAGTGAAAAGTTTCGAGTCCAGTTCGAGGCTGAAAATATTTCCACTATAATCCTGATTTATCCGGAAGATAAAGCCGAAACAGTTGTCGATCGACATCGGCAACACGTAAGTGTGTTTTTATGCAATGATCCGTTTTTGTTAATAGTATTTTTTTATTTAAGTTATATTACTTTTTTTAACTTGGTCACATTTAAATGTATTAATTATAAATTATTGTTCAAAGCGTCAAAACACATTTACAATAAAATTTGTTGTTTTACTTTCAGAAAATACTAATGCATACACTGATGCTACACCTATCGACGAAGAAAGAGCATTTGATCATTCTGACGCTGATGAGATGTCTGAAACTAGTATAAATCTTGTGCCGAGGGGTATTGTGAATCCAAATTATCCTGGCTTTCAACACTTAGCACACACATTACAGGTAAAGTTTCAGTTACAAAAAGAAACCTTGGAAGTGTTATAATGTTACCCATTACACCAAAGAAGCCCCATTTGTTACATAATTATACTCGGTAAGGAACTGCTCCTACCTTACCGATACACATTTATTGTTCTCCTAGTTCTATTTGATAGACCAAGCGAGGGTAGTAGGTGTCTCCAATTCTTGCTAGTGCGTATGTGTAGGTATGTTTATTTGTCTGCACATCTAATTTCTAAACAAATTTTCATGAAACATGGCTAAAATGTTTTCCTCAATTGTAGAAACTTTTTTGTCGTTGGTGATTTTGATTGAAGGGAAGTTTACGTACTGTAGTATTATTAAACAATCGATTTATAACAAATTCCAAGGAAGCGTTCAGTAACTGATTCAAAACCAGTTGTAGTTAAAAGATTTTTATTAAATTTTATACAATCCTTTTTAATTGTAGACTTAAAAGTTTCACTTTAACATACATCGTACCAAAAATACCAATGTGATGATGATCATCGTTTAAATATAAACGATGCCAATGGTTTGATTGCTTTGCAGGCAGTTTTAAGCTAAAATGATCAATGATTTTCTTTTTTTTTTTGTATGTATCTTCATTAAAAAATCTTAAAATTTATGTGAAGTCTACTAGTCTACTAGTCTTCTAATTTGTCTTTAATCAACAGGACTATTCCTCAAATATTGAAAACTTTTACCATTCTGAAAATGAAATGACGGATGATGACCTAGATGTAGAAATTACAGACCTGGCTTATGAACCTGATACTGGTAACAATGGAATCACTGAATTTAATAAAACTAATAATACCAGTGATACAAAGATTAATTTAGTAAAATCTCAAGTATTATCACCGCGAGATAAATTTTCATCACAAACAAAAACTTTAGATAGTCAACAAAAAGATATACCGGATCTAATAAAAACGGTATCTCAAATTAATAATAATAATAATGATGATACGTATAACTATGATATTACTTGCACTGATGCAGATATAGAAAACAATTTTCATACCAAAGATATAATAGGTGATTTTAATAAGGAAATCGAGGACGAAATAAAACAATTATTAAATTATAATATTAATATGCAAGATGACTTAGAAGAATTGCGTAAGGATATCAAAGATACATTTGCAAAACCTATTGAAAATACTATTAACAATATAAGCGACGTTGTTAATCATGTTATAAAGAAATTAGTGGAAACTCAAAGTGAATGTGTGGATGAAAATGAAGAATTAAAAGATATTCGAATAAATGAAAATATAGTGGACCAGGAAATAAATAAAATAAATAAAGAGAATGCTAAAAATAATCGAAAAGAAATGAATAAAAGTAGACCTACGTTTTTGTTATTAGATAACAACACAGATGGTAAAATAACGGATGCTTTTCTCTCAGATGGTAAGGATGAGATAAACTTTAATGAATATGATACAGAAAAGTTAAGTATTAGCGTCGAGAACACTATTAAGCAGTTGAGCACTGAATTGCGAAAAATTATTCCAAAATTAGATGAAATGCGGGAACGTGACAGACTATGGGCTGAATGTAAACGAGAATCTATTTTCATAGATGGTAATTCAAATGAAATAGCAAATTCTTTGAAAGGTTACCGTATGGAAAATAACCATTGTCAAAACAATATTGATACTAGTAGTATGGTCAAGAATAATGGTAATCATATTAGCAAGAAGCAGTACTCCATGAATTCTCCAAAGTAAGTAAATGTGACTCCATCATTCTGTTTCAATAGTTTAGTAAATTTGTTGATAAGCACCAACATAAATTCATTACCTCATATAAATGGTAGGTAATGAGTATAGCGTCTAAAATAGATTTAACAGAGCCGGTATAATGCTGATAAAATGAGTAGGGAACATTACGCCACGTAACAACGTAGTTTCCTTACTTCATGTAATTTTGTTGGTAAGTGTTGAACATGAACTGGAATCGAATGAGTCGCGATACTTGTTAGTTCTTTGACTATTTACAGTAGTGTTAGAGTGTAATTTAAGATGTTTTCATATTTCAGTGACTCTAAGATGCCCAAAGAAAAACAATCTGAAATTAAATCGTCTAGTTACAATGCTCAAAATAAAACATCCGTCCGTAAAAATGACAACTTAAAACATATGGATTTAGGTAAGTTATATTATTATAAAATATTTTATTATATGTCTTTTTTTGTAATTTGTTACCATTGAAAGCAATATTAAACATTAACCTATTTATTTAGGGCCGATAAGCTAAAATTATCATAATACATATTGTATTTGAATACGAATGAATTTTTAATGAATCCAGGACCTTGTAATTGATGCAAAGATAGGACCTAGACAGGCTTCACTGTTTATGGACTTAAAAATTATTTGGAAATCTTCCATATTTAAAATAATGGAGTCATAAATAGGCATGGAAATTTAGGAGTTGAATCCTTTCGGTAATGTTTTATTATCTGGATTCAAAGGCAATTTCAATCCACCTCAGATAGCAGCCCTGCCGCAAGGTCTTTTTTCATGTGGTTGTTTCTAATTCAGTATTTTAGGACATGAAACGTTCAAAACTATTATGACACTAAAGGTTACGATTATGAAACAATTAGGAGAAAAAGAAAAACAAATCTGAAATTATTTTGCTGGTGTCGAATGGACATTAGATAAAAAAACAATGACTCTTGACGTCACGATAATAGTTTACCTGTAGTACGACGAAAGTGAAATTTATTTATTTTATACCTGGCTGGCATCAAAAAGATGTTAAACTAACTCAAAATGAAATGTTTTTTTAATATGCAAATATATACATATTCTTAGCAGTGGTAGGCAGAGCCCATATTTTAAATGTATGTATTGTTTTATTTTCACGTATACGAGTACTAAGGTGTAGGCCGAGACTACCAGGACTTTAATTGGTCGTGCTAATTAGTGTCTGCACGTAAAACCTTTTAGCATTTTTGTTACTACCTCACTAAAAAGGCAACGGGTTCAACATTTCTTTCACATTTAACATCTAAAATAGACACATTTTATTAAATTTATTCGGCCCTTTAGACCCACCCACAAACAACCTTAAAGCGTAGAAGCGCTCGTGGCCCCGCGGACTCAGTCTTCTGTAAACGATCACTGCGTTAAGCAACTTTCACTATGGCTGTTCCTCGGATGGGTGACTGTAGTGTATGCGACCTATAAGCTCGCTCACAATCACTCTTCACAGACAAGCACTGTCACTGTCTCATTCGCACCACGTCAAATATATACTACGAGAGCTATAGGCGAGAGTAGACGTGTTGGGAGTCTGCCATTAAATGCGTGTACGAGCCTGTGTGATACTCCACCATAGGATTGGTTTTACAGTGACCACTTTGTGGCATTTACATTTGCGAGCATTTCCGTGCTTCAGAAAACACGTTAAGCCATTGGTCCCGGTTGCCAGTAACATGGCAGTCGTTAAGCCTAGTTGAAGGCCTTAAGGTGGCTTGAAAATTTTCACCAGCATGTCGCCACAACCTGCGCCTGTCTACTTCAGCCCTGCCATGGGCTCACCACCTTTTACACGTTACGTGGGACAAAAGAGTATACGGTGAAATGTGGGCGTATAATATGCCTCTGCCTACCCCATCGGGGAGAAAAACGTGACAATATTTATGTATGTATGTATACTTAGGTGTTGAGCTTATTGCCTTGTTGATACGGATAAGAGGTAGGTTCTGGCTACTGCTGTTTGAAATTTACTAAGCAATCATCTGTTTTACTTTTGTAATAAGTATATTGAATGAAAATATTTAAAGCGGGTCCCATACAACAAACGTGATTTTTGCCACTTTTATAGATATTGGTACGACGGAACCCTTCGTGTGCGGGTCCGACTCGCACTTGGCCAGAATTGCATTAATATTGTCGAGTTTCGATTAATGCGCGATTCATCATCATCATCATCCGTGCGTTGGATCTCGCGAAGCCCGGGGTCCGCTTTCCTACTTTTTCTCCTCCTCTTCGCACGGTCGCCGTCATCCCCGGTAGAGAGACCATTTTTGGCACGCATGGACACACGACGATGACATGGCCAGACATTTGTTTCTCACATAGCCCGTCGGTTGCCGCAAGACATGACCATACCAGCGCAGGCGACACTCTTGCAACGTATCTGCAATTTCACGGACGTGATGGCTGTCGCGGATGCGAGAGTTCCTGACGCGTTCTATTTGCGTGTCTCTACACATCCACCGCAGCACCTTCATTTCCGTGACACGCAGCTTCTGCTTGTGTCGAGTCAATATTGGCCACGTCTCACTGCCATTTAAAAGGACAGGTCTAATGATGGTCTTATAGACCTGTCCCTTTAACCGGATCGGCATTTTTTGGGTCACAAACGACACCAGTTATTTCCTGCCCCTTGGCCCACGCGGCAGCGATGCGTGACGTGACATCGCAATCGATGTCACTGGACGTGTGAAATACGGATACCAGGTATTTAACCTGGTCCGTGCGCTCGACCAAATCATCGCTTATGAGGATGGATGAGGGATCTGTAGAGTTAAGTGCCAAGTACTCGGTCTTCGCTTAAGTTTTAGACCGCCGTTCTCAAGCGTCTCCTTCCACGCCTTCATACATCGCACCAACCTGCCCCTGTCCGCGTCTACCAGCGCGAAATAGTCAGCATACAAGAGCAACCGTGGAGACTGCTCATCGAGTGCGCGATTACTAGTAATAGTTAAAATTGCATGACTAGGTACTAAAAATGCACTTATTTCAATTTCAGAGAGCTTCGATGTGTACAATATTGAAACAGCTCTGCCAAAATTAGACTTGGACGCCATTGAAAATCATTTGAAAGCGGCAAAAGAAGCCGAGAGGCGGGTAAGTAGAGTATCAATAGAAAATGTATTTAAATTAAAAAACTTATGAATAATCCCAGCAAGTATTATAAAATCAGAAAGTGAGTTTATTTGTTTGTTACGCTTTCATGCCTAAATCGCTGAACACTTGCCCTAGAGACGGTCATCTATAGGGGCCATAATACTGTTCAGCGAATAATTTGAGGTGATGATTTCTTCAGTCAGGATTTTTTTTTTATCTTAGGTGTATATAAAAAAAAAAGGAAAATTAATTATTATTTTATTACCCTTAGTTCCACTAGGATTTTAGACACTCGTTAAGCACCTGTAAGTAGATCTTCATAAAACGCCATTGTACCGATGGAAGTAACTCTCCAGCAATGTGTCCGTAATGTCACGAATATGAAAGTACGCAAACGTGTAATGCCACCTGCCTACTTGTCTTTTAAGCAACGGCCTTAGAAGAAGTGAATTTTGGAATATGAATGTAGTAGCCATCTCAGATCTCTTAGCCCATGTGGCAGTTATGCTTGCCCGGGCATTCCCTAATTCGAGTGTTACTGGACCCAGGTATTTCACTTGGAAATGGGCTCGATTTTCTGTACTCAAAGTGAGGAGATAAATAGTAAGCGTAACTCGCGACCTAGGTACATCGCCGTCTGTTCAAGCAAGTTCCCCTTCCCAATATATCTAATGAATATCCGACACCAATTATTTAGGCACAGTCAATTCGCAAAATTTAACTATTCATTTGAATTACGCGCTGTTAAGGTAACGGTAACCTCACATTTGCGTTAGATCTACGTCTGCCGCAACCATGTGTAACAGTTAATAATTATCAATAGGTTTTGTTGTGCGTTCTGCTTTCTAAGGTAATTCTGCCACAGACTACTTAGTAGAACTGACGTTGATTCGGCTGTGGCTGTGGCATAGTTATTAGCAAACAACCAGTCTTTGTTATTTTCGAAGCTATTTACGTTGTGCGCGAGCATTGGCTAAGATACAACAAAGTTTCTGTGCTCATTTTTTTAATTCCTTATTTAACGCAGTGATGATGGCGTCAATGCCATATTTTGTTAATTCAGAACAAAGACATTATAAAAAGGATACTAGGTTTTTATTGGATTTGTATACAATAACGTACGATAACCACGAATCAGTTGACAACATTTGTTGCCTTGTAAGTTTTTAATTATTTTTTTTAAATTATCTTTAGCTTGGAGAAATTTCTACGAACGCACATTATGGGATTATTTTAAATGGAACACATTTTGACCTTGGCCTAAATGTCAAATTGACAGGAGTTGACAAGACTGCCATTATTTTTTGTTTATTTCCTTCTTAAGTTTCACCATTGTACAAAGCTTTCCGTGCCATATTATTGCCAAAATATAGAAGACTGATTAGTTTTAGTTATGTTTGAAAATCTAGTAACCAATATTCGAAGGAAATTTATCAAACCATGTGAAGAAAGTCAAGACAGGGGAAATATAACAGCTCCAATAACGATAGAAAAGTCCGGACTCAAAAGAAGTTTACACCTGTTCAAATCTAAGTTTCTTAAAAGTGACCATGGAAATGTGAATTTAATCTCAGAAAAGTCTGAAGATACTGTTTTAAGTCCGAGAGCCGTAGGCACAGCTGAATGTGCCCTTACAGAGATTGAGTGGCCAAGTCTTACTGAGAATAATCCTAACATCTTAGAAAAATTTACCAGAATTGTTAATATCACCGAACCATATGACAAAAATGTAAGGATTCCATTGTATTGTCCGCGTTACGAACTAAATGTTGTTTTTACGATAAATTGCTTTATTCCAATGCACCTTTCAATTAATGAATTTCAGTTAGGTGGCCTCAAAATATGAGTTCCTCCTTACTTACTAACCTATTTTAAAGAACTAAAAAAGTGTCCCATAACATTTAGTTCTTTATTATGAAGTACCCTATGTATTGTAGTGCTGAATTGGAAGAAACATAGAATTATTATTTACAATAATAAAATTCAGTACTGAAAATTTTATCTGTGCCACACAATCATATGGCAGAGCTATCATTTCTGTGATGACTATGCATGTAACATACTGTCCTATAGCATTATAGATAATTTTATCGTGTGGACTCGAGTTTGTGGGAAGCTGTTTTTTCAATACTGCATATTACATTATCAGTTTATACAAATATCTGCTCCAGTTACCTATGTTCAGATTGTTCTGGAGACATGATTGGCTACAACAATCTTGACTTCTATACATTTCTGTTTAGATATGCTTTGAAGGAATTAACCTATGTAATGTAACTGTAGGAATGAATCTGAAATGAATCTGTAGGAAGCATTGCTCTCAAAGTCTCACTTTCTGTTCTCTCTGACTAACCCATTAGGGATACAGCATGAAGATAGTTAACATAATCAAATGCTGTATTGTCTATTACCTCAGAAGATGATGAATTGAACTGTTTATACCTACTATAATTAAAATTATGTGGTCAACACAATATATATGTTACCTACACAATATATATGATTGTGTACCTAGTTTCTTTATACTTATAAAGTGTCTGATTTGTTCCAGAAACGTAATGATAGGGAAGAAATCAGAAGACGACTGGCAATGGGGGCTGATGCTGATGAATACTATAGTATGAGCCATTTGGAGCGACCAGGAAAAAAGCCAAGTTTGCATTCAAGACTACAAGGTGGTAAGCATAAAATTTGTGTACAATTTTGGAAAATTTGTTTTAAAAAAAATATTCATAATAGTGTGTAAAACTGTAATAGAGCAGTAGCAAAGGATGCACAGAGAATGTACTTACTTACCCTTTGTTATTCAGTACTTTTAGATAACCTCATAAAAGACATTCCATGTCATTACATTCTTAATGAGATAGCCTATGCCAGCGACTCTAACCATGTAAAGTAGTATTTAGTTTGTCAAAATAAGTACAACCTTGATAAAATTATCTATAATAATAATAATATAGGGAAGTCTAGAAATGCAACCTTAGCTTCCCATTATATTTCTATGGTCATCATACTTGTGTTATTCCTGACAGGATCTAGTACCATTTTACCTGTTACTTTTCTCCCTCCACTTTGCAAGGTCTTCAGTAAACCTTGTAGTGCCACTAATCCACATATTATTGTTCATTTCATTCAGCTTTTTCTTTAAATTTTTTAACATAAGTAACATAATTGTACAAAAGTACATGTGTAACATAATTCATTTCTGAATTTTTCGTACATGTTACACTTGTCTTGATCTAATTCTCTTACTGAGATCCAGTGAAAATGTATATGATGGTCACTTATTTCTATTATTCTCAAAGACTTGACAGTAATTCTTGAACCATGTAATGCAAAGTGGAAACAAAAATAATTTACTATTTATTACCTAAAACTGAAATGACATAATGAACCATGAAATTGGGTTTTATGAAAATATATTAAATGTTAGATGTTTTTACTTAACATAAAACAATAGATAATATGGGTATTTATAAACTACAGTAAGGCCCACTTGCACGATCTTGGGTTAACGTGTATAACTCGGAGGTATGGACTAACCCCGAGTTAAATCATTAATTTATCTTGCATCACCCCGAGTTAAGGGTAAACCTAGGGTTAAATCCCTAAAATTTTAACTCACTGATTGCTGAGGATTAGTTTGTCTAACCTAGGGTTAGCAGCTGGCAGACAATGTGGCATGTGACACTCCTCAAAGTGACACACTGCGCAATCCTACTACGATAAAATTAAAATGCACTTGGCTGTCATGTAACGGTCATTTGTGTAAGAAAAAGTCTTATGTGGCAAACTGTAGTGCAAAAGAGATAGTCATACATTTTTCATTCTTTGTTCAATCATTAATATTTGGTTGGATGACATAGAGTGACAAGGAGTGACATAAACTCTGGGTTAGTTAACCCGATGATATTTTTCTATGATGCCACACATGATAAGGGTTAAAAAGTTATTTACTTAATTCCGAGTTAACTAACTCTTTAATTAATTATTTAACCCCAGCATACATGCAAGTGGCCCAAGTATTGGGATCCAAAAAGACATTTAACCAAAAAGAAACCAAACACTGTACTAGCTAAACCACTTTCTTTTTGTACTAACATTTAACTTGTATAAAACATGTGTATGTATGGAAAACTTCTGTACATTTTTGCCAGTAGTGGGTGAATATAAGTATGAATGTCGTTATATATTTGTTAAATAACTCGTGTAGATTTAAAAAAATATTTATAATGGGATGTAAAAAAATTATTAAAATGAAATCTTTCATAGGGGTTGAAGGTATAAGTAAGATAGAATGGTAATTAACAGCAGTGTGCTTCCATTTTAATAATCGTGGTTATATCATTAAACTCATGCTTCATAGCTCATATTGTACCCATATATGTACAATAGATTCTCTGATAGTTGTGCCCCACATCATTGTGATTATGCAGCAACTGTCGCTTCATTCCATAATGAAAGTGATTGTACCAATAATTATACAATATTTGTGTTTAGAAACCATCGCATTTCATTTTTTTACTTTGGGTCTTATGTTAGGTTAAGGGTTAATAACTGGATGTAACTGTCACTGGTGCCAAGCCACAATCAGCATATAATTATGTAGCTTCGTACATTTTTTACTGACTCATCATAGACGTGTGACCGGTGGCAACCACTCGCTACGTTACTGCTACTTCTTGCTTTTTGGTGTCGCAATGTGCTACTTGTAGCTGCCACCAGCCACGCGCTGCCCCGCTTCACCTCAGTTAAAAACTACCACCAATAGTCGCGGTCACTGACATGAGGCCCATGAGGCTCTGTCATGACACAAAAAGTTACATTGACAGCGACACGCGAGCTGTTGTGTTTATATGTGTGTGTGTGCTGTGTGTTTGTGCACACATACACACACATACACATATAAACGGTTATTTGTTGCATCTAACTATTGTAAGCATAAGTTTTTTTTGGTATTCTGGGCTTAATCTTTTACCCAGTATTTCACTTTGCATTAACATAATAATGACGGTGACCACTTTCCATCAGGTGGATCGTACGCTTTTCTGTCACCTCAGTGGTATAAAAAATGAATTTTATAATTTAAAAAAAAAAAATCAGATCTGTCAGTTGTCTAACTAATATATATCGCTTTGTGGAATGCAAGTTGTATTACTGGTGGTGTGATTATTTATTGTAACTTGTGATGTCTTCTATAAATGTAACGTGTGGTACAGGGATGAATCTACAAATATGTTTCATGAATGAAACAGCCTCCGACAATGAATCTCAAGCATCAGACTTAGAAAAAAATCACAATAACACAAAAAGTTTATCACGGTCAAGCATTTTTTCCAAATCTAATTACAATCACCCATATCAAACGAGGCCTCTATCAGTCAACATCACTAAACACGACAAAATCAGCACATTGCAGAGTGGTAAGTATCCTGTTTATTGTTCTGTGTCTTTTGGTGTGTGGAATTGATTTAACACAGTGAAATGGTACTTGTATTAACTTAAAGCATACGGTGATACGGGCAGCCACGGTCGGTCGCGGGTAAACTTATTCTTATTAATGTGCCCTTTGGCGCTCATATACCTATCACCTGGCTACCCATCCGGTGCCTGTACCTGCCCGTGCCACTTCATCTGTTAGTATACTGGTTTGCTCGATTTTCGGTGGGCAGCCGTGGTTACTTTGTGCTGGCTTTACCTCCGCATTTCCAATGGGCATTAGCACTTTTACCTATATTTTATCAGTCGCAGCGCCTTAATAGGATTATCCCATTGCAATATTTTGCAGGTGCAAAGCTCCGCCCTTCATCACTATCCTTAAAGAATATTAAATCAAGGTCAACACATTCTCTTGGTCACATCGAGATAAAGGAATCTGACTTCTATGTGCTGCAAGCAACCCTACAGACTGAGGCAAGGATGGCACTAGCGCAGGCTAAAGAGATGGCTCGCATACAAATGGAGGTTAGTAAACTAGATACTTGAAATCATTTAATTATTTATTATTAGTATTACACAACATTTTTATTTCATTACTTGTTTTATTTTGCAATAGACTATAGAAGTAAAGTCAGGTAAATTCGTATTGAATTTACCTAAATTTCGAACTTTGCCTTATTATTCTCCTAGCAAGATAGTATCTCTAACTAGGGTTTCCCGTGTTCCACATACAATACAATCAATCTGACAGACACTGAAATATACTTCCAAATAGCTAAAGTTCATCTGACACTAGCATAATAAATAATACCTAATGACTAAGAATTTGATGATTGGTTGATGTCATATGTCGCAGCGCGAGCGACGCAGTAGGACAGTTTCCCCGGTGACGGAAATGCTCCAGCGCAGTATGGCCAAGGCGAACGCACCTCTCGCCCCCGATCGACGTCGCGTGTCGCGCCAGTTGCTCACCGATATGAACATCGCACAGTTACAGGTATGTTAACATCCTTCGTATTAAGTGTACTTCTAGAACACTCTGAAGTTTGCAGTCTGCACAGCTGCGCATGTTTCTAGATTGAAATTAATACGGCGGTAGCTTCAGAGAAAATCGAACGTTGTTCAAGATCTATATCTACTATCTGACTACCGCTCCACTTATCCTACAGGCTTTTGTTTAGCTCGTCTTATAAACCTGTCCAATTTATGGTAAGTCATGGCGCCCTTAAAAGATTGAGGGTCGTTACTAATAGTAGTGGCCTTAAAGTTTAAGACATCAAATACAATGTTCATCATCTCAGCCGAATAACAGCTCCTGCTGAGTAGGCTTTAAAAGAGGTTAGGCCCTTGGTTAAGGCCTTGTCTAAAGATCGCCACAACCTTGTCACACTATCCTTTGGGGTTTGGCGTAACTGCCAATGGGGTTTCATTTCGAGTTTTATTTCTCTATTTTTTGCGAAAGCTCCTTTTGTGACACCCACGGTTGTAGTTAAGGCATTAATCTGATCTTTGGTTAAATTTATCTTTTTTTACTGTTCAGCGTCTTCCATTGCAAACATGATAGATTTTATGCATGACTCCAAAAATTGTAATTGTAATCAATCAAGTAAAGTTATCTCAGTCTACTGCTAAACGGAATCCTCTCCCAATGTTACCCATAACATACGTGGCCATAATCATGGGTTATGTACATCCTGTACGGGTAATGCTCTTATTTTCTGAATTCTTCAATCATCTCTATCAAATCTTTTTCTCTCATTATATGAGCGATTTACGCTATATTAAGTATGATTCTTAACGTACCAAAAAATATATAGATTTGTGTGCGAATTAATTATTTAACCTTAGTACGACGTACTTTTAACGATGTACTTTTGTAATATTTGCATTAAATTCTTAAACTAAAAATATCAAAAGTAAGACAGACAATCCCGCACATATCAATACGATAAAGAAAAAATGTTTAGAATATTTCTCTTAGAGATAAGATTCCGTTCACTGCATGAGGGTGGTCTGGTGGACCTCTGCGACGCACTTGTTGTTAGGCATCGAAAACTAGAAGATTAAATCAAACGGAAAACCTGTTTAGAAACTGGCTTTGGTAAATTCGATAAAAGGCAGCCAAGTAGACTACAATACAATTGTTCTGTGCTCCGTCAATGCAACGGTTGAGTTTCTGGTAACTTCATAACAATATAATGCCAAAAGCACGTCGCCGTCGAGTCGCTGCAACATGCCGAGGGCGTTCATTACGTACCTACCTCGTTTATGCCGTTCTTCGCGGAGTCATAACAAAAGTATGAGCAGTATTCCATACAAAGAGTCTTAATATTAATATTTACTTTTTTTATGATTGTAATCTAATAATACATGGCCAGTATTATTATACATATTACAGAGAATATATACAATTTTTGGACTACCAAATCCCAGGATGACCTTGTGCGGAAGATCTTGGTCTGCCTACGACTGAGTCATACACAAAGACAGTTAATACTTTGAATGTATTGGTTGAATTTATTCAACAACAATGACTATTGTGAAACGCTTTTGTTAATTTTTTGTTTTGAATACTGTATGTTTAGGTCCCATTACGGATGTTGTGTAACGGAATTAAATTAATTGACACCAATAATAAACGTACAATGCTACGTATCGGTGAACGAACTGTGTGTGACTCACGCTATGAAAGGTTACGTGGGTGCTGCTGTGAACCCACAAAGCCATGATTTTCGCAATTCGAGCAACGTATACTATATTTATACAATGCGATGATACGAAGCGGACCAAAATCTTCTGTGAACTAAGTAAATCCCAGTCTCATTTGCTGCAGTGGTGTATATGACCATTTTTTACAAGTTTGGTTTCGGAGATTATGACCACAAAGTATATTACAGAACAATACGTATTTTAATGACTTTCAAATATCATCAAGCTTGTTAACTTCATAAGAATAAGCTGGAAATCGAGCTTTAGACTTCTAAACCCTTTTTGAGTTAAAAAAAACTTTATAGTTTAGTCTGTCTGTCGAGACCCTCCATCTGTACGCATCCATTTCTCATCAACCATAAGACGTTTGCGGCATTCCATTCAGAACAATGTGTGACAGTGACAACAAAAAAAATATGCATGGGCGATTTCGTAGCTTCTACCACTTTCGGTTTCGATATTGGTTACGGTTTAGAAGTCATCAGATTTTTTGCTACAATAGTGATGGGCGCTTTACTTGTTTAAAGACTGGTCTCATTGGTCAAGGTGCATCTCTTTTATTTCTCTATCATTGTTTTTTTTATTCTTACTGAAAACTAGTTATATAATTGAGAAATTGTTTGTTTATTAAACCTTACATAAACAGCGACTTAAAGCACTACACCTTTTGCGCTTTGGAGCAGAAATTACCAATTTGCATAATGACCAGTGGTTGCTACTTGCGATAAGTGTGTGTTACTTTCTCTACAATTATCACTTTCATTTGAATAAAGTAGTAGGTAAATAATATAGGACAGCACTGTTGCAATATTGCAACCTGCTTGCTCCCCTACAGGGATTCCCGAGAGGTTCCCCAGGGATTGCTTTTATTGGTGTTACTGTGAATTCAGAAAATTTAAGGTTACAGGTTACACCGAACTATATAAGTTCTGTGTTGTATCTGCTTTGTGTTGGAGGATGTATTGGCAAGCCGAGTAGAGTCGATTACAAAAAAATAGAACTGAAATATGAATCAATATACGAGTATATAAAAATCAATGCCACTTTTCGTTGTAATTTTATAACTCAAGAACGGGCTCACCTAGCCAAACCAAATGTTTAGGCTTTGTTCGGACTATTAGTAGATGGTTTATGTGAAGTTCGTACAAAATCGGTCGAGCGGATCATTTACGAGAGATAAAAAAAAATTGAAGCGCTCGTGGCCCCGCGGTCTCAGTGTTCGGTAAACGATCACTGAGGTACGCAACTTTCACTATGGCTGGTCGTCGGATGGGTGACCACTTTGTGGCATTTACATTTGCGAGCGTTTCCGTGCTTCGGAAGGCACGCTAAGCCGTTGGTCCCGGTTGCCAGTAAAATGGCAGTCGTTAAGCCTGGTTGAAGGCCTTATAGGCGGCTTAAAAAATTTCAACAGCAGGTAGCCACAACCTGCGTCTGTCTATTTCAACACGGCAATGGGCTCACCACCTATTACGTGGGACAGGAATCCACACGGTGAAAAGTGGGCATATAATATGCCTCTGCCACCCCTTCGGGGATAAGGCGTGATGGATATTTATTTATTTTTATTAAAAAAAAAATTGGTGGCGCTAACAAAGTTGCGCGGTCAGCTAGTGTTATATAAAAACTCCCGCGTGCGTCCTGAACATGCAACGGTCGTATTCTTGAATCATATGCGTTTATTGTTTTAGAATAGGTATTTTTGTGGCCTTCAAAGTTGTTTGGAAACAATGATTTTACATAATATGCTGATCGCGTCGTCATTTTATACTACAAACATGTTGCCAATTCAGTATGTTTAATATTAATGTTACAGGTAATAGTAAACGAGCTACACTCTCAAATAGAATCTCTGAACGACACGTTGGTGAAGCTACTGATGGCACGCGACGAGCTTCACATGGGACAAGACTCCATGCTTGTAGATATCGAGGATCTCACGCGCTACCTGTAAGTATGATCTACTACTGGTGACTGCTTAAATGAGGAATATAATTTATTTGGGTTTAGAGCTATAACTTTTGAGGGTTTGTCAATTTATTTTTATATACTTTTTAAACGATATATCTTTCGAAATTTACAGCACCTAGAATCTCGATTTTATTAAATTAAATTCATTACTTTGATATAAGTCATGAGTACATAAAAGATATACGCAAGATTACAGTTGCAAAATTATTCCAAAATAGCACATCTGTCACAGTAGTTTACGCGTAGGCATTGTTTTACAAAATCATTATTTCTATTACACGACATTAATTATGTTGTAATTATCATAATAGTGATATTCCCATGTTGTAATTAAAACGTAATTTTAGTGTAATTCATGCAATTAATAAACAATGCTCATGTGTAATATATATTTCGAATGTCACTACCAGTCTTTCAAACCACTAGAATACAAAGCATTTGAACGTGACGTATTTAAAAAAAAAAATGTTTTTTTATATTAATATTTATTTTAATAACATAGTTCCTTAACGTGGCTTACGGGTAGTGCGATTTAGTAGAAATTGTCACGTAACGAAATGTCGTATGCTGTGTGTGTATCGAACATACAACAAGCAAATGAGCACACGAGCAAGTGATTGCGCAGCACTCTCTCTCTCTCTCTCTCTCTCTCTCTCTCTCTCCCTGTCTCTTTTTATCATATAACCTCAACACACGGTGGTACAGACACGTGCTAATTCCGTGAAAACGTATTTATTATTTGTATTTTTGTAAGGAACTTAATTCTCGACGCTAGTCCTTCAACCGCACAATTTAATTATTAACATTATTTTGTTATTAATATTATTTTATTGAATTTAGATGTTCTTCTTTAAATGTACGCAATCCAAGAAATAATAAAATGTTGATAAATTTTTAAAGCAATTATTTGCTAAATTTCTCATAATTTTTTAATAAAGTGGAAAAAGACAATCTGATTCGAGACAGGGATTGAACCTGTGACCTTTGCCTAACCAGGGCAATGTTCTAGCCACCTGAACTACCCGAACCGTATCGAATCAAGTTGAAATTCTCCACCATATTTATATCGTCATTTTAAGAGTATGACCAGAGCCATCTATCGAGCTAATGAACAACTCGATACCAATGAACAGTGTTACAACTATTTTTAAACATTGATGCAATTGACTCCACTCAGAATATTGATAAATTTTTAAAGCAATTATATGCTAAATTTCTCATAAATTTTTAATAAAGTGGAAAAAGACAATCCGATTCGAGACAGGGATTGAACCTGTGACCTTTGCGTAACCAGGGCAATGTTCTAGCCACCTGAACTACCCGAACCGTATCGAATTAAGTTGAAATTCTCCACCATATTTATATCGTCATTTTAAGAGTATGACTAGAGCCATCTATCGAGCTAATGATGATAATGGTCATACTCTTAAAATGACGATATAAATATAGTGGAGAATTTCAACTTGATTCGATACGATTCGGGTAGTTCAGGTGGCTAGAACATTGCCCTGGTTAGGCAAAGGTCACAGGTTCAATCCGTCTCGAAACGAATTGTCTTTTTCCACTTTATTAAAAATTTATGAGAAATAATAAAATGGATTTATTTGACAATGCCGCGGAATCTGAACTAATATTACGATCAATTCTATTAGTAGTCAGTATAGTTTTGTATAGTCAGTATTTCATTATATATATATTTGTTATACGTATGTCATTATATAGTACCATTAACAATCAACAAATAATTATACGTATTACGTATCCATACTTAGAAATAATATTCTCACATGAAAAACTCTTCTTCTGAAGAAGAATCTTAAAAGAAGAAGAAGACGTGAACAGCCAGACTAGCCTCCACAGTGGACACATTTGACACGTAACCGGGAAGTAGATACATAGATTCTACTACCAACTCATTGATATTCTCCGTATGATCCTTGTGTACATTTTCTTCAGTATCAGCCTTCCGTAAACAACGGAAAAGGTGACAAGTATTAGGACCTCATTTAGATATGAAAATGCATTCTTTTACCAATCGTTCCAAGGTCTCGAGCAACTGATAACTACTATCTTTTACCTTGGCACCAAACATTTTTGTATTTTAAGCACGTAAATGTATATTATTTATTTTACTTTTAATCGTATACCAGATAACATATAACATAACAGAACATTTATTTTAGTACATATATTTAGTACGGGTTCAAACCAAACCGTACTAAAGTCAAAAGTAGTTCTTAAAAAAGGGAATGTCAATTTTTAATATAAGCATCTCAGACTATTGACGGTAATGAGTAATGCTCATTATTTTGTGCTTATAATTTAATATAGGAAGCAATGCAGCAAACAGGCAACTTATTATATTCAACCAGATTTTAGTAATTATATTATTTGTAGTTTAGCTCTTAAATCATACTCATTATTTATTATTACTGACAGAGTAACTGTAGATTTTTGCGGGTTTATTTAATTTTATAAACATAGTTGTTGCATTCCAATGTCTAAATATAATTTTAAAGATAAATATTTTATACATAAGTGTACTTAAAAATTTAGCGCAATTATGTATAAAATGTGTGCTTAGCGAAACTACAGGACGATAGAGGTTACACCCAAATACTATATTTTTTCCCATGGGTACCTATAAGACATTTTAATCAGTGTAAAATGTATTATATCTTACTCTTAGATCTATTTTTTTAAAAAATCCTTATTTTGATGAATTTTTAAAGCAATTATTTTGCTAATCTCGAATCGAATTGTCTTTTTCAACTTTATTAAAAATCCTTATTTTAAATCATGCTAATTCATTACAGAGGGATTTTTTTAATAAGATTTATGTTAAATTCATTTTTTGGTTTGTTTTCCACTGTAATAAATTACATAATTTCAGAGGGAATTATATGGATGATTAAATTTCTGTTTTTTCAGAGGTGTGAAAGAGCAGACTAAGAAAACCAAAGGCACTACAACCAAAACAGGAATGAAGAGGCTCACATCTTTAGTGCACAAATAAGTAATAATTAGGCTTATTTGTAACTGCGATTAATTTAATTAGGATGATCAATGCCAATTTGTGCAGTGCGAAAGTTGGCAGATTCGACATTTTTTGGTACAAATTAGTTTTAACAAACATTATTAAGGTTATATACAACTAGGCGACCCCACCGGCTTCGCCCGTGACATACTTCGAACTCCCGTCGCACCTATTTAATTCCGTCGCTTATAAATTCTACAATAATGCATACAAATTTGCCCGATTTGTCGACATTTATGACTACTGCTCCGCTCTCCAGGGTAGTAGCGTGATGATATGTATTCTATAGCCTTCCTCGATAAATGGACTATCAAACACACAAAGAATTTTTCAAATCCGACAAGTAGTTCCTGAGATTAGCGTGTTCAACCAACCAACCAAACAAACAAACTTTTTAGCTTTATATATTACCATAGATAGAGCTTATTTTAGGTTAATTTAGGCTAAATGGCATTGTGTAAATTGTCCCAATTTTTCCAAAGTCAAACATACCGTATAGGTTGTGTGTGTGTATCAAATTTCTTTTTCAAAAAAATTATGTACCCTGTCACAAGCATTTTCTTTATAATTCTAGTAACTAACTGCATCTTGCACATGGCTAGGACAAGAAGAATTGTTAAATATTTTGTGATCAGTGTAATCACATGTGTGATTAGCGCAATGACTTATGTGATCACTCACTGGTTGTAAAATTTTACAATTATCTTAGCAAACTCGAATAACTAGTTGATCTGATTAACTTACACATTTTTTTCCACATATGTGATAACTCTTGAAATAAAAGATCGGCGCACAGTCACTTTCGCACTGCAGAATATGCAATATTTATTAAGAAATAGTTTTATGTCATTTTCTGACGAAAGACTTGGTTTTAAGCGCTCAGGGCCGTTGCCGCTTAGCGTCGCAAGTGGTAAAGTATAAATAATAAAAAAACTATAAAGGATAAAATATCCGATTATCTGATCAATGCAATATTGGAAACGTACTGTTGAACTAAAATGCAATTAATCACATAGATTAAAATCACTTTTTAATAATTAAACCCATATTTTAAACACATTTTGTTCCATAAATTAGTCAGTCATCGTATTGTATACAAATCGTAGGTATTAAAAATCCGTCCTTCTTACGTTGACCGAATCATAATTTGCTAGTAGAGAAAGCTAAAGTAAAACGGAATATTTAAACTGATAGATGGCGCTTGCATAAGATTTGCCTCATTACCGTTTCGGCCCCATTATTTTATCCACATACTTTGTATAACTAGATTCCAATCTTTATAGCCGTTCTGAACATAGCTGTGAGTTCGAATTTGCGATGTACCGTGGAGTGGAGAATACCTACATAACAAAGAATATGTAGTTTCTTTGTGATGAATAGCTGACAGCCGAATTCAGTACTCAACCTGTCAATAGATTGATCTTCATGAAATTAAAATGGGACAAAATGTGACATATTAGCCTCCAAACAAAAAAAAATCAAAATGGATTCGAATTGACGGATTTTCAGATTGAGTAATTAATATTTTTGAAATGTATTGTGCAGCCTATGCGATTAGGGCCACGTCTCATTATGTTCTTTTCTAAATGTATCTAATTCTGAACATAGTAAGCCTTGCAATTCAGGCTCGCGTCTATATTCAGACCGGTTATAAAGTTCGAATATAGTTCTATTTAGTTCATAATAGATGTAAATGCATTAAATTTGTATATAAATGGCTCTCATTAGTGAAGTAAAACCATCACAACTCGTTGTTTATAATAATGTGTATATCAGATCTACTGTATATTCAAAGTTTACATGTTCGCTTTAAATAGATAAAATATTAGCCCACCTAAATATAATATTTTACAATTATTCGCAGATTAGAAAACGATATTTTTTCATAATAGTGCTCATTGTTATCTAACGATATTATACGTCTGTTGCCTTCGATATGAGCACAAATAGTATGGTTTCATTAAAATCTACAGCCAATTATTTCTGCCTAGACCACTAACCATCCAATACCTAGTGTCATACATAACGTACAATATACAATGTCTATCAGTAATCTAGTTTTAATGATACAAGTTCTTTGTTTTAGACGAGATAAAATTGTATATTCTAATAAAGTCTTGGATCTTAAAGAAGCGCAGACCGAGTTTTACACTATAATAATGACGCGAATCTATAACTATATCACAGTTTCATTTGTTTGAAAAGAACCGTCGCAATAACATTTCGTGTAAAAGTGGATGTGTAATATTTATTTTACTGCGCGCTTACCATTAACCATGATAAGTGACTGTTAGTGACATCGCACACTGGCTACTTTTAGCTTCGTCAACCGGCAATTTTGCGACCTTATCGATGCTGCATCGCGATTTTGCGACTTCCTGCGTTCGTACGCAATATCAGACGCGCGCGTTTTATCGTCTCATTCGCCGTGACTGGAGTTATTAAGTGTGTATGTGGTCGATAGCTGCATTTAGCTTCTAAAAAGCGACTAATTCGCTGGTCGCCTATGTTAAAAGTCGCTAGTCTGCAGTGTCCCTTAGATCCATACTTTGTTTTGGTGATGCGTAAATGAAGTGATCGATATAACAAACAAAATTGCCATATACAGTACAAAATTCGATACAATGAGATCGAATATTTTTCTTTCAACCATAGTCGTTGTCTCACATCGATGGCACAGATTTTTATAAAATTAGTATACTCGCATATACAGGTAGGGAGGCATGATGTAGAAGGAGCAAATGTCGTTGATAGTGGATTATCGTTGATGTTTTTAACGCTTGTAATGAATGTAGTTTACATACAAAATTGCAGTTAGAAACAAGTAATGAAAATTCCAAGTTTCAGAAAGTGCGATTTTTTAGCCAGTACTGTATACACGTTCGAATTCCACTAAGTATTTAGTGCCGATAATTTGTTGCGTATAAACAGCTAGCGTGATTATAGAGAACATCAATAAATTACAGTATGTTCACTGCAGATCATCTTCTTTCTTGCCTTATTCAGATTTAATATCTAATCTAAGCTGTATGTCGGTGATACATACATATTATTAAACTTACATGGTATACTATATTAATTATTTGTGTAGTAAGCATATAAACACCATAAAACTGAGTTGTATTTATATTATTATACTGAAAAGAGCAATCTCAAGCAACACAATAAGTACTCGTTCAGAATCTCTATCAATATTTTATTAAATTGCCCAAATGTTATTTTTACATATTAACATAGTTTAGCATCTAAGATAAAGCTAATTTAATTATTCATAATCGAGAATAAGATAATATGAGATAAGTAAAAAAAACTTCTTTCGCGCACCGCACACAGTTTTTTCCGTAGGTAGTAAGTTAGGCTGATCCGTCACGCTCTGAGGTGAACGGCTTGATCGGGTGAACTCGGGAACGCCGACTGAACCCGAGCGAGAAAGATACAGTCAGCTGCTCTTCGCTGTTGTGTCGCTGTGTTTAGTATATTCCATTCATACGTAATAATCGATTGCGATTGTCAATGAAGTTTTTACTTCTACCGTGCGGTCTTAAGCACAAACTCTTAATATTTTTTAACATATTCAAGAATATCTTTCTCTTATTCATCTTAGTATCTTGGGGTCCATTTTTAATTAACTGCTAGAAGCAGCTATCATTTCGCCATTGATTTCCTCCATCGTTGGAAACGACTGCCGTCTGAATTCCCAACCCGTAAAGCACCTGCGTCGTTGCAAATCTAATTATATCTAAAACAGCAAATAATCCTATATATTGAATGGTGAACACCAAAGGTATCAAACATAGCTCACATAGGACCCGTAACATACTAATACCGTGGTTCTTCCCTTTTTCTATAGGATTTACACCTAGTTGCTTTCCAGGTCTCCCGCTTTGCAAAGGGGAAAAAGGATCTTATTCCAACGTTCTCAAATTATCTTCTGATTAATTTCGTTGCGGGTTCTAAGACATTCTAACTTCTCCTGGGACTTCACCGAGATCGAGCTTGGTGTAACTTTAGTGGTCTTGGTCATTTGTGTAGATCCTGGTTTACCGGATTCACAGTAATTGGAATGCTGGTGGGATTATAGTGTGACCACGACCGCTGTACCGCTCACTGCATACAAACTATAGTCCCAATTATTCATTTATTCATTCATTCAAGTTAAAAAATCCCATATTAGTACATATCACATTATGAACTACACAGCTGTTCTAAAGTATTTTTAATTAATTCACCTCTAATAACCTTTATACATACATACATATTGTCACACCTTTATCCCCGAAGGGGTAGGCAGAGGCATATTAAACGCCCACATTTCACCGTATGCATTTTTGTCCCACGTAACAGGTGGTGAGCCCATTGCCGTGCTGAAATGGACAGGCGCAGGCTGTGGTAACCTGCTGTTGAAATTTTTTAAGCCGCCCATTAGGCCTTCAACTTGGCTTACGACTGCCGTTTCATTTGCAACCGGGACCAACGGCTTAACGTGCCTTCCAAAGCACAGAACTTGGGTGGGTCTAAAGAGCCGAATAAATTCAATAAAATGTGTCTATTTTTGAATGTTAAATTTGGAAGAAATTTTGAACCTGTTGCCTTTTTAGTGAGGTGGTAACAAAAAGACTAAGGTCTTATGTGCTAGACACGAATTAGCACGACCAATTAAAGTCCTGGTAGTCTCGGACTCATAATAGAAATAACCTTTATACGACCAAATAATTTTCCATTTCAAACATTATAAATAAGTAAACGGGATTACTCACGCACTCATATGCCGTGAGTAATCCCGTTTACTTATTTATAATGTGTAATAATAACGTTAGTTTTCTAGTTAAAACATTTCAAACATTTTCTTAAAATGCAAGTATCATCTCAAAATAAAATCTCAGTTTTATGGTGGTCATATAGTTATAATAACTGGCTGATGTGACACCAATTTTATCTGTAATTTAGTCCTTATATGGCTCTAAATTAGTAATGTTATGTTAGGTTATGTTCTCTTCAAGCAACATCAGGAGTTTTTTAAACTATCTTGAGATCTCAAGTTGTCCTATTATTGTGTTCTATTAAGTGTATATCTTACTTTAAATGATTGGGCACTCTGAAGTTGTGTTATAGCTGTAGCTGCATTTCGATAAAAAAACTTCTTGTAAACTTAATTTAGTTTGCAAAGAAAGTGTACTCACTCAATTCTATCGTTGTGATATGTCTTTTTCTAATATCATAACGATATGGACGATAATTTAAATCTTTATTATGCAATTACAGCCAAGTGTTGTCATACCTACTGAATTGTATCAAATATGCACATTTAACTGCTTTTTGTATCGTGTGCTCTAACATAATTTTCCGATGGTCACGGTATATTGGTATATAGTGATAAGGAATTACGTATGCAGGCCAGTTTTATATTGTATAACTTAACTTCTTTATTATTATTTTTTTGTCCTAATAATGTTTTGTCATAAATATTACACACAAACTGGATGATAGGTGATGATTGGGGAAAATATAATGAATAAAACTGTTAGGTAACACTATAAGGAAATGATCTGCATACTTAATTCCTTTGCGTTCCGTAAATTCAGCTCCTTTATTTTTATCTGATTTTTATCAATTTGCTTTTTGTAACAACGCCATTCGCGTGAGTTTTTTACTTTTTATTATTACGTGGTTCCTTATTCTAGGCTTTCGTATTCGCAAGTAGTGCGTTGCGAATCAGGCACTTCCGGATCTGAATTTGAATATTAATGGTGAAAATTTGCGACTATAATAATTGTATAAAAAAATATATTTAATTTCATTAAACTGAGCTGATAAATTTACATATCATTAAATGTCTCACGCCGACCGAATTATGAATTTCGTATTGTAATGTGTTTTCGCTATGTTTAGCCTAGATCTCTTTACTGCATAATTATATTAAATTTATTTTTAAATACTCTACCAGCGCACGTGTTCTTTCCTGTACTTGTTATATACTAAAATTTATTTGTAATATGTGATGTGTTTAAGGTAATTCTAGTAGGTATGATTGTTCACATAGAAATCGTAAAAATTGGAGAAATGGCATGCGGTAACATTCGTGTGTCGCAGCGAAATGCTTATCAATCAAGTAACAAGTACGATTAAAATCTTCACTAGTCCTGGGGTCGAGTCTGCTATTTCAATCGTGTCGAAATAGAATCGAAATCGTTGCTCAATAGAAAGAGTACTACTATTACAATCGTACTCCAATAGACTTCTATCAGTAGGACGATAGAATTCTTCTAACACGTACTGCGCCAGTGGCCGCTAGTCGGTTTTGATACTCTAATAACATTTTGACAGCTAAAACAGCGATTCTAGTTCTATTCTACGGCTTGTCAACAGTAGACTCGGTAGATGTTATCCATCTATTGAGAAGGTTTTAAATTCAGTTTTTACATGAAAATGCTGTATTTTAAGTAAATTTCGCTGTGGGGATCAAAAGAACACTCTTTGTCCGATGCGCCATTTGCTAAAATAATCTTGAGTACGTTGAGCATGTCGCGACGACACACGAATGCTCCCACATGCTTATTTCTTCTGTTTTTGCGATTTCTCTGATCATTCCACTTACAGTGCCCAATAATTTTGCTGTGCTAGAATAGTTACCATTATTTTTAGGTATTTATTTTTAAGTTGGGCTCATACTATCTGTCGTACTATTAAAATATACTTGTCGTCATAAAATCTGATGTGGAATACTAGTATTATTGTACAGTCCTATAATATTTTTTAAATCATACTTTCCTTTTGACAGTGTAAATTTGAGCGTTTTTAAAATAAGCGCTAGTTTTGATAAATATGTGATCGTGTGATATTATCATTATATAACATATTTCACAAGTTGTTTTTCATTCCATATGTTAAGCTAAACAACCTGTAATCAGTGTATTTATTGCAAAATATTTTTGTATCACTATTGTTAAAGCACGTCAATGTTTGGTCGAAATCGTTGGAAACCATTCTAGTGACACATTGAACAGAGTTTACAATGTATAAGGAAGGAACTAGGTAGAGAATCTCAAAAAATGTGGTTGTATAAAAGCAAACAGATAGGTATTTATAGCACGGCATCATCACTCCTGCTAGCTGCTTTTGTAATAATACATAGGGTTGTCACAGTACAAAAATACAAACCACTATAAATAATGGCAAGTCGATGAAGTTGTCACTTACAAAGTTGCAACGTTGCCGTCTCTTTGCTTAGATTTACTTCTACCCGGAGTTTAGTTACTACGTAGTTCTTTTCTATACTGTATCAGCCTAAATTATAAAAAGTTTTGTGTCGAATAAGGTGTCAACGATCTCAAGACTCGAGATCTGAGATGTCGATGACAATCAATATATATAAAATTCAATGACACTTTTCGTTGTAATTTTATAACTCAAGAACGGGCTCTCCTATCTAAACCAAATGATTAGGCTTTGTTCGGACTATTTAGTAGATCGTTTACTTGAAGTTTGAATAAAATCGGTAGAGCGGTTCTTCATTTATCACATTTTTGGTGGCGCTAACGAAGTTGCGCGGGTCAGCTAGTATGTCATAGGTATATATCCACCGCGGTGTATTAGTATCCCATTGAGCAGAGCACTTTAATGTTGAACTAAAAGACCAATTTTGCCTAAAACCAGCACAGTTCATCAGCCGAGAAAGGCGAAAAGGGGCTAAAAGACGATCGCAGTAACTACACTGTCGATATATTTTGTATCTATAAGCCTTTATTGGTAGAGGATAAAAAAATTGGCGTCGGTTGTTTGCGTAGACAAACTACTATTTGGTAGTATCTATTGCCGAGCACGTTTTTGAGAGCCATGATGTCGCTTATAAAGTCTCATGGGTGACGGCATATGCGTAATCTGCTGCTGTTAGCACAAGAGTATGATAAATAATAATAGGATATGTATACCGCGATGATTGTACGGCATTGTCGGCAAAGAATTAAAATACATAAGGTGTGATGGGTTAGGAAAATTGTGTTACTCTACAAAACCTCATAAAATTTAGTTTATCAGTCACGCCTTTTTCCCCGAAAGGGTTGCAGAGGCATTTTATGCACCCACATTTTACCGTGTACATTTTTGTCCAAAAAATACGTACAGGATTTTCTGAAAAAAATCTTTATAAGGTGGCCCTGTATATTTATATCCTTGAAAATTAATCATGTTATGTATTTCGTAACTCTGTCCAACAGTGTGTCAGATTCCAATGATCACACCATTCATCTGATAGTATTAATCTTACCTTTTATTATACAAAAACAGTGCAGAATTGAAACCATCTTTAAAAAGATTCGATTTAGTTATGTATACGCTCTGCACTAAAGGTGTTGTAATTATTTTGTTTATTTCTTTTTTTCTCGTTGTTTGCCTCTAGTGTTGGTCTAGCAATGTAGATCATATACCGATGTACTATTTGATAAGATACAAGGATGCTTGACGTGCTTACTCATACCAACATGTGATAACATATTGAATATTCTAAATAAACTGGAAAGTGTTTACAAATGACTTTTATTAAATCAATCATCAAGCAATCACAGTACACTGCTGAACATAAAATTCTCCAATATCGCCTTAACCCACGGCCCTCCACTTTCTTCTTCTCTCATTTAGGCAAAGTACAAAACGTAAAACCGTCATAAATTTTCGGGCAAAATTGAAGTGATTACCTATTCGGCAGCGTCAAAACCTTCATATTCTTTCATTTCTCTTCTCTATTTTACATAACGTAAATTTGCCTTCCTATCTACGAGAGCGGTTTGAATTTCTTGTTCCCAAGGATAAGCCCTGTCGCACTGCCTGTTCACTTCCTCTTCGAACTCCTTCGCATAGTTCTGGTGTTTATGACGAGTCCTTCACTATTCGTGCAGTGCGTTTATGGAACTCATTGCCTCACATTATACGCGATGGCTCCTCATTGAATGTATTCAAGAATAAAGTTAAAGAACTGTACCTTTCTCAAATTACATACATACATATTATCACGCCTGTTTCCCATTGGGGTAGGCAGAGACTATGGCTTTCCACTTGCTACGATCCTGACATACAGCTTTCGCTTCTTCTACTTTCATGAGAACTACTACTCTTGACCTGGCCTTTACGAAAAGATCGTCGATTTTATTGACATACGTACGCCGAGGTCGACCCCTACCAGATTGTCCATTCACTCTCGCCACATATATCTGCTTCGTCAGTCTCTGCACGTGTCCGTCCTCTCCACGTGTCCGAACCATCTAAGCATCCCTTTTTCTATCTTAGTCACTACATCTTCTGTCATACCGCAATGTTCCCTTATCACGCTGTTCCTTTCTTTATCCATCAACTTCACTCCAGCTATACTTCGCAGACTTCTCATTTCCACGGCATTTATTTTACTTGTATGCGTCTTCTGCCATGCCCAACTTTCACTTCCATACATAAGTGTGGGGACCAGCACTCCCCTATGTACAGCCAGTCTTGCCTTCTTAGACACGTTCTGACTGCTCATAAAGGTGTACATGGCTCCATTCACTTTATTTCCTGCCAAAACTCTGCTCAATGTCATAGTCACACTTTCCATCTCTCGTAAATTTTGTACCCAAATATACAAACTCTTTCACTTGTTCTACTCTTTCTCCTTCCACAAGAATTGAGCAATCCGTCGTACTTACCTCTCTTTCAAAAACCATTACTTTCGACTTGTTTACATTCACTTTCATTCCTTTGTTTTTTAACGAATCATGCATGTTTCTCAAATTATTTAACATAGTATTATTTATTTATATGTACGAGTATATATATCAGTTTTGATAGATATATGAATGTGTATGTATGTATGTAACAGTGTAATATATGTATGATTTTTATATTTTCATATAAAAATTGAGTGTACAATTTTAAGCCTCTTCATTACACTTTCATATCAAACTCAACTAAGGTTTGCTGAAAGAGAACTTAATTCTGAGTTAAGCTCGCCTTAGTACATTATTAGTATTATTGTACTATATTATTAGATACGGTATTTTTTGACGTGCAATGAAGTATTAAAAAAAGAAAAAAATATTGGTCTTTGTACAGATGTCCAGTAGCTTCCAAACGCTACCTAGGTATATTTCTTTTATAAGTTTGCTAGCTGACCCGCCCGGTTTTGCCCGTGACATACTTCGAACCCCGTGGCACCCATTTGATCCCGTCGTTTATTAATTTCACAATAATGTATGAACATTTTCCAAATTAGTTAATTACTTCTCCGCTCTCCAGCAAGCCCACACAGCACGGCAGAATTAAAGTTACACGACATTAATTTCTTTGCGCATTATTTTGATTTGCTATATTTCCTAAGAAATTCATTAAATTTGTAAAGGGACAAAATAATCTTCATGAAATGCGGAAGCCAAGTAATCCTTATCCTTACCATTTTAAATAAATAAATAAATACCCATCACGCCTTATCCCCGAAGGGGTGGCAGAGGCATATTATATGCCCACTTTTCACCGTGTGGATTCCTGTCCCACGTAATAGGTGGTGAGCCCATTGCCGTGTTGAAATAGACAGACGCAGGTTGTGGCTACCTGCTGTTGAAATTTTCAAGCCGCCCATAAGGCCTTCAACCAGGCTTAACGACTGCCATTTTACTGGCAACCGGGACCAACGGCTTAACGTGCCTTCCGAAGCACGGAAACGCTCGCAAATGTAAATACCACAAAGTGGTCACCCATCCGAGGACCAGCCATAGTGAAAGTTGCGTAACTCAGTGATCGTCTACAGAACACTGAGACCGCGGGGCCACGTGCGCTTCAGCTATACCTTACCATTTATATATATATTATTACTATAGCTTACCATTTTGATTTTCAATATCAAAAATGATAAGGATTAATAACGTATTTGTGTAAATAGCCTTCAAATTACCGCCTTATTATTGCTGGTTTTTTAAAGTATTAAAATGGATATACTATGTTATCCTTATGAGATAGACATATACCGTCGCCGTCTTTTTTGTAGAACTATAATAAATACACAATTCCACCATACATTATTTTTAAAGGATTTAGGCAGCGTTTTAGTTGAAATCTGAAAAATACTGATTTGTTGTTAATATTACTATTACCACAGCCGAAAGACATACAGTCGGTCGACGAAGCTGTCTAGACAGAGCAATCGTGCGGGGGACAAGGGACGAGACGCGGGAGGGTTTGTCCCGAGCTGCGAACAAAATGTTGTTAGTGGCTCGGGACAGTCTTTCAGGGCTGACGCATTCACGACCGCTTGCTATGATTTTTGAATTTTTGTATAGATTGATTTAATTCATGGGGTTTTTAATATTCTAAATACAAATTTCGTGTTAATTTTGCAATTCAATATGGCCGCCGAGCCGTGGTTATAAAATTTCATGTTGGGTATCATATAAGGGGTTTTTTGGTATGCAGAGTACGAATTTGGTGTTAATTTTGCAATCCAATATGGCCGCCGCGCCGTGACTTTAAAATTTCATGCTGGGTATCGTATAAGGGGTTTTTTGGTATGCAGAGTACGAATTTAGTGTTAATTTTGCAATCCAATATGGCCGCCGCGCCGTGACTTTAAAATTTCATGCTGGGTATCGTATAAGGGGTTTTTTGGTATGCTGAGTACGAATTTAGTGTTAATTTTGCAATCCAATATGGCCGCCGCACCGTGGTTTTAAAATTTCATGTTGGGTATCATATAAGGGTTTTTTTGGTATGCTGAGTACGAATTTAGTGTTAATTTTGCATTCCAATATGGCCACCGCGCCGTGGTTTTTAAATTTCATGCTGGATATCATATAAGGGGTTTTTTGGTATGCTGAGTACGAATTTCGTGTTAATTTTGCAATCCAATATGGCCGCCGCACCGTGGATATAAAATTTCATGTTGGGTATCGTATAAGGGGTTTTTTGGTATGCTGAGTACGAATTTTGTGTTAATTTTGCAATCCAATATGGCCGCCGCACCGTGGATATAAAATTTCATGTTGGGTATCGTATAAGGGGTTTTTTGGTATGCTGAGTACGAATTTCGTGTTAATTTTGCAATCCAATATGACCGCCGCGCCAATTGTTATAAATTTCATGTTGGGTATCGCATAAGATTACTATGGTATGCGGAGCCACACATGTGGGATTAAAACTATACTCTATACTATGTTATCCTGTGTTCAAGTTTTTTGTCATAATTAATATTTAAACTTGTTCAAAGCGTAACCAATATTTTTTGTTGCAGTAGCATTAAGTCCAGTTAGTCAAAAACCGAAAATATTTATCATTAACCCATTTACTACTAATATACCTAATAAACCCGACGAACTTCGTATCTCCATAGAATTTGTTTTTTTTTTCTAAGAGTGCTCATCGGGGCGGAGACAAATTGAACAAATTAAAAATAATAATATACCCCTCGAGGACAGTCGTAATCTTTTATAGGATTAACGCAACCCTATGAGGGTATAGTAGATTCGCTTTTTGAGTCATCCACTTTCTGATATCAACAAAAAAATGTATCAGAAAGTTATTGAAAAGCTCACATCCGCAGGGCAGCTTGTGGCGAGCTGAATGTGCGTGGCTACACATCGGTCCCGATTCCTCAGCATCTCTACAAACTTTCACATTTATAATATTATTGAGATTAAGATATTATATTATAATGTTGATAGTTGATTGCGAGTACGAGTTAATAAATAAATTATAAATAACATCAGCCTTGTATACTTGTGACAACCCTACAAGCATCACTGTCTAGACGTTGTCGGCATTTTTGTCAACTTCAAAGGCGTAACGCTACTGATAGGTTTACTCTTTATTCTGTGCTATTACCACAGCCGAAAGACATACAGTCGGTCGACGAAGCTGTCTAGACAGAGCAATCGTGCGGGGGACAAGGGACGAGACGCGGGAGGGTTTGTCCCGAGCTGCGAACAAAATGTTGTTAGTGGCTCGGGACAGTCTTTCAGGGCTGACGCATTCACGATCGCTTGCTATGATTTTTGAATTTTTGTATAGATTTCTTTAATTCATGGGGTTTTTAATATTCTAAATACAAATTTCGTGTTCATTTTGCAATCCAATATGGCCGCCGCGCCATGGATATAAAATTTCATGTTGGGTATCGTATAAGGGGTTTTTTAGTATGCTAAGTACGAATTTCGTGTTAATTTTGCAATCCAATATGGCCGCCGAGCCGTGGTTATAAAATTTCATGTTGGGTATCATATAAGGGGTTTTTTGGTATGCAGAGTACGAATTTAGTGTTAATTTTGCAATCCAACATGGCCGCCGCGCCGTAACTTTAAAATTTCATGTTGGGTATCATATAAGTGGTTTTTTGGTATGCTGAGTACGAATATAGTGTTAATTTTGCAATCCAATATGGCCACCGCGCCGTGGTTTTAAAATTTCATGCTGGGTATCGTATAAGGGGTTTTTTGGTATGCTGAGTACGAATTTCGTGTTAATTTTGCAGTCCAATATGGCTGCCGCGCCGTGGTTATAAAATTTCATGTTGGGTATCGTATAAGGGGTTTTTTGGTATGCTGAGTACGAATTTCGTGTTAATTTTGCAATCCAATATGACCGCCGCGCCAACTGTTATAAATTTCATGTTGGGTATCGCATAAGATTATTATGGTTTGCGGAGCCACACATGTGGGATTATAACTATACTCTATACTATGTTATCCTGTGTTCAAGTTTTTCGTCATAATTAATATTTAAACTTGTTCAAAGCGTAACCAATATTTTTTTGTTGAAAACAACAGTAGCATTAAGTCCAGTTAGTCAAAAACCGAAAATATTTATCATTAACTCATTTACTACTAATAATATACCTAATATACCCGACGAACTTCGTATCTCCATAGAATTTGGTTTTTTTTTCTTAGAGTGCTCATCGGGGCGGAGACAAATTGAACAAATAATTAATAATAATATATACCCCTCGAGGACAGTCGTAATCTTTTATAGGATTAACGCAACCCTATGAGGGTATAGTAGATTCGCTTTTTGAGTCATCCACTTTCTGATATCAACAAAAAAATGTATCAGAAAGTTATTGAAAAGCTCACATCCGCAGGGCAGCTTGTGGCAAGCTGAATGTGCGTGGCTACACATCGGTCCCGATGCATCAGAGTTTTGTTGCCCTTCTGCAACCCAATAGCCCATTTCTTAGTTAGCACATTTTACAATAGTTTAACTCCCATTGGAGGTGATCCATTATCGTTCTTCTACATAAGGCGGGCGTGGACTGTCTGCAGTCGGGGTCCCATTTCCTTTTAGATTAAAATTCTCAAAGGGCCTCTGCGTGTTGGACCAGTATGTCCGCCTACCAAAAACCCGGGTATCTTCATAAAAAAAAAAGAAGATACCCGTGAAAAGAAGAAACATAATAATATGAGATCACACATGTCAGCTCACCCTTGTTTGAATTCCCAGTATGAGAACTGGGAATTCAAACAAGGGTGAGCTCTCCCCAGCTTCCAGTTCCCATTTCTCATCCCTAGTTCTCATCGTCAATTCTCATTCCTGGTTCATGCTCCCATTCCCTTGATTTTTTTTATAACGACACGGTGGCCATTATGGATTGCGAAATTAACACGAAATTCGTACTCAGCATACCAAAAAGCCCCTTATACGATACCCAACATGAAATTTTATAACCACGGCGCGGCGGCCATATTGGATTGCAAAATTAATACTAAATTCGTACTCAGCATACCAAAAAACCCCTTATTCGATACCCAACATGAAATTTGAAAACCACGACGCGGCGGCCATATTAGATTGCAAAATTAACACGAAATTCGTACTCAGCATACCAAAATACCCCTTATTCGATACCCAACATGAAATTTTATAAGAATAGTTCGGCGGCCATATTGATTGCTAGAAACCCCATAATTTTATATCTACTACGCGGCAGCCATTTCGTAAACGCTTTCTCATAAAAAAAACTATCGATTCGACATGAAATGAACCTTATTTACTTCCGTGTGCAGCAATTGATGAAATCTCAGATCCTTTTTTTAAATCGGTATTTATATTATTGATTTATCATATATATATACTAGTTGACGCCCGCGGCTTCGCCCGTGTAGAGAAGTTTTCCCGTTCCCGTTTCCCATAAGAACTTGTTCCCGGGATAAAAAGTATGTGTGTTATTCCGATGTATAAGCTATATTATTGTAAAGTTTCATTAAAATCTATTCAGTAGTTTTTACGTGAAAGAGTAACAAACATCTCTACAAACTTTCACATTTATAATTATTAAGATTAAGATATTAAATTATAATGTTGATAGTTGATTGCGAGTACGAGTTAATAAATAAATTATAAAAAGCATCAGTCTTGTAAACTTGTGACAACCCTACAAGCATCACTGTCTAGACGTTGTCGGCATTTTTGTCAACTTCAAAGGCGTAGCGCTACTGATAGGTTTACTCTTTATACTGTGCTATTACTGTGATCCCCGTGATTAGGCAGTAGGTCTTGTATAACACTATAACTATATAGGTTATTATTTTTACCATAACACCCACATCCCGTCGTACACAGATGCGCCTGTTATGCCAATGTATCTAGATAATTACCTACTTACTGAATTTACGCAGCCCACCTGTTCTATTTAAACTTGATTAGCTATTATTGAAATTATCGATCCTGGTGATAGATAATTTCAATAATAGCAATAACAGTTCAGAATCGCCCTGTCTTGAAAGTCCTGACTTTAAAAAACCTTTCGAATGTTCGCGATTTTCGTTGATACCTACGTACCATTTGTAACTACGCTGAGTTTGTACTAGTACGTACTTATTTGTACGTAAATATTTGGAGTAGGTTCTATATTGTAGGTTAGGTTAGGTTCTATAGGTAGGTTCTATATTGTATATTGTCTCTTAGCATTCAGATTTTTAAATTAGCATTTTGAATTTTTATGTACCTAAGTAGTTTATCTAACCTGCCACCGGACCAGTCCTGTGACACTGAGGATAAAATGAGTTCGCGGTGGCCTCTGTGACCTGGTCACTGTGCAGATCCAGAGCGTGTGTGGTGCTGTACCTATGTGAAAGCCACGCTAAGATTGGAGTTACCCCCAGCCACGCTTAGAGGAGAAACGATAGGAACAAGAATAAGGTTAGAATACCTTTTATATTCCCTATATCTCATTACGGTGTTTGATCACTACTGCCAATAACATTACATTACATGATGTTGATGATTTATATACTACAAAAAAAATCTACTCCGAAAGTCCGAGACTACCAGAACTTTAATTGGTCGTGCTAATGAGTGTCTAGCACATAAGACCTTTTAGCCTTTCTGTTACCACCTCACTAAAAAGGCAATGGGTTCAAAATTTCTTCCAAATTTAACATCTAAAATAGACACATTTTATTAAATTATTCGGCCCTTTAGACCCATCCCAGTTCCGTGCTTCGGAAGGTACGTTAAGCCATTGGTCCCGGTTGCCAATAAAATGGCAGTCGTTAAGCCAAGTTGGAGGCCCTAAGGGCGGCTTAAAAAAATTTCAACAGCAGGTCGATGCAGCCTGCGCCTGTCCATTTCAACACGGCAATGGGCTCACCACCTGTTACGTGGGACAGAAATGCATACGGTGAAACGTGGGCGTTAAATATGCCTCTGCCTACCCCTTCGGGGATAAAGGCGTGACAATATGTCGATGTCGATGTCGAAAAAACTACAAACCAATTAAAAAAAACATATTTGAGTTGCAGCGCGTCAGTGTTAATTCCCACTGTCTTTATAATGTTACAACAATGTCAAAAGCATGGCTGACCCCAAATTGAAACTTTCACCTGCGCAGCCCAGGTGCGCGAACGCAATTAATATCACCTATAATAATAGATACACTTCTCAACAGTGATATTTATTTGTTTTATCGCAAGCTTATATAGAAACAATAAATTTCATCCTGGCTGTAATTTTATTTTACTTTGTCGCGAAATGAGAATAGTGCCCATTTTGAGGGGAATTCTTTAATCTAAATTGAAAATGCGAGAGGGCTATCGAAATTTATCAATATATAGGGTGTATTAATTGTGTGAAATACATTAGTAATGTTTTATCACCATAGTTTATGGGCTCAGCATTTTAAGACAGAACAATTTCCTATGGGAACCGCTGACTACGTAATAAATATTACTTTACATTAAATCGCCCAATATCGATAACATGGATTTATTACTTTTACATAATAAGTAATTTGTTAGATTATATAATAGATATGCAATCAAGTGACATCTATATCGGTACTATCGTTTCATATCGTTATATCCAAAAATTAAATAACTATCATTTATTGAACACCTTGTAAATTAATTGTAATGGTTCCGGAATCACGGCAATGAAAGCTGACAAATGATTTAAACAAGTAGTCCACTCGAAAAAGCTTTATTCGAATTGACTTCATTTATTCACAGTTCAAGGATTCTTATCAAGCGATGACGAGTTGGTACAGCCCGAACAGGTAAGCTAATTAAGAAGTTGAAGTTTAATAGTGTGTTTAAAGTTTGAGGTTATTCAACCCTTCAAATATCTGTCAAAAAAAAAGCGTTGTTTGTGACAGGCAGGTAATAAGGGTTTCGGGACAAAGATTGGTTACCTATTTTTTGGCAATATAAGAAGCAACTGCTGTTTGAGATCCCAACTTGTCTATAGGCAACAGAGCCTCGCCCGTTTATCAACAAGGCTCTATTTTGCATTCCTTCTAAAAAGGAGGGAGATTTTATGGCCCAAATCAGCCTCATCTGCTAGTAGTGGACAAGGAAAACTCGAAACAACATCCTGTACCAACTCTTCTGGCCAGCGTGGTACAGTAAGCCCAATCACCCTTTCAAAATGATTGGGAGAGGCCCAAATCCAGCAGTTGACTGTGATTGACTGATTTAAATGATTGGCTGCATAATCTACCTTCTTATTCTTTATAGCACCATTCTATTAAAACAAAATGCTTTAATAGCTCTTTGTTATAAAATGATGATATATCGTTCTGTTATAACAAAGTGGTTTTATGTAAACCTGAATTACATAGTCATGTATCTATCTGTTACATACATTAGATCCAATCTTTAAATTTACAACCGTTTTATTTTTAACCGCCAGTTATACCTGTAACTAATCGTAGATATAATCTACGACATGAAGTCGAGAAGCATGCAAATCAGCGTTCCCCGACACGAGCCATGCGGGCGCCCCGTATGCCTCTTCACCGCATTCGGGTAGACGTGGGTGATTTAACAATTACCTTTTTTACCAATAACCAAATATAGTGCAGATACAAATGACGGAAAACCAGGCAAAACGGTGTTATATTTGTCTATGGCACTTGGCTACTTTTCTATGACAAGAATAATCAGTACCCATTAGAAGGATGGCGGCCCGTGCCTCATAGATTAGAATACCCGTGTCTCTTGAAGACAAGTCGTTTAATTTATATTACCTTTTATATACCTGAGCCAACTACAAGTCAAGCCAGACACCCGAACCCAGCTAAACCCCGCGATCACCAATACAATACAAAAGGTAGTAGGCATCTCGTTTAACAAGCATAATTGTTGTGTTAAAATACTTAACGAAGTTCTTAAAATGATATTAAAGTCTACAATCTTGCAATGATTTGCTCAATAATATACTTGTTTATTATGTTCTTTGCTACAATAATTATTCGTTTCCCAGTAGGTATATCTCTCCAAGTTAAGGCAACGACTACTACGCAGGTACTTGTTACGAAATCTTGGTACTATCAAACTATATAAAATAGCAATTTGTACCTTGTTTTTTCGAGGTGTTACCCGTGGTCCCACCGTTGTGCCCCACTGGTGGGTCATCGGGGAAGTTTTAAAAAAAAAAATTCACCATAGTCCCACTGCCGCGGCGCAGAATTAATTATTAACATTCCCATCTGGATTAGTTTTTTTTTTTGGATTTTCCTGTTATTTATTTATATATTATTTTATTTTTATTGGAAATCACCATTTCTAATTATCTAAGTAAGTTACAGAGTCATATCTGGGAAACCATTGATTAGTTTTCGCATTATTTTTATTTTATTTATATATTATTTATTATTGCATTATTATTTACATATAGTTGGATGTTAAATTATCAATGGACTCGCGCAATGTGGCGAAATGGTACGTACAAATATATTTGGTTTGTTCTTTCTTCAATAATAACACTAGTACTATTCCACACGGCATAATCAAAGGTTGACACATATTTAAAAATAAAATGTGTTATCCTTTGATTATGCCATAATGCGAAACCGGTCAGATTATAAATGATGTGGAATAGTACAAGTGTTATCATTGAAGGTGTAGCAAGTTCCACCAAGTGCCATCAATCAACAGTATAAACAATATTGAGCTTGAGTAAAATTAAACCAGAGAACAGATTGGACGCATTATGATTAGACGCAGGTTGTGACGACCTGCTATTGAAATTTTTCCAGCCTTTAATCTGGAGTCAACGACTGCCACATTTCTGGCAACCGGGACTAACCAAATATTTACTACCTAAGCATAATTCCAATTTTATGTGTGTTTTGGTTAACAATTATATTGATTATTTTTTTCAATATATTATAATTTTATAAACCATTTACTCTATTCGTGGCTGTTTAGCGATTCTTCGTCACAAGAAGAATTCCTAAATTCAGGTTAGTAACCCCAGTAGCTTAAACTTTCAATAAGTCCACCACTTTACCTATATAAATATTAGGCAGATTATAGTCACGACAGTCTTAAGACAGACTATTGCTTTACAAAACATGGAACTGCGCACACTTTGCACAAAACGCGTATTAGACAAAACTAAAACCTACAAAATCAGCACAGCGACAAGTCTGACTAACGTTTGTCGGCATCTCTTATGTGGGTATGCGAGCGCGCACATTGACCACAAAACAGTCTAGCGAACTGGCGATGTATTATTTATTTATACACGTCATGTATTTATACGCATCATGTTTACGGACGAGGAACTCGTAGAAAAATTAACCGATGAGGTTGAAAAGAGACCTGTACTTTTTAATAAATTGTGCAAGGAATATTCAGATGTTAATTAAAAAATAAATCAGTGGGACGAGGTAACTATGCAAATAGTCGGTATTGTAGCTCGACGTCCAGTGGCCACGATAGCATTCTTGCGGTAGTTCTTAAGAGGTGTGCAGCGGAGTTGACTCCTGTGCTAACACGCCTGTATCGCCTGTCCTACTCTACGGGTAGTGTGCCGGATGCGTGTAAGGAGGCTTACGTGCAACCGATCCCCAAGAAAGGGAATAGGTCCGACCCAGGTAACATAGACGTCACCTCAGTCATCTGTAAGGTTATTGAGCTCATCATAAACAAGCAGCTTATGTGTTATCTGGAATAAACTACCGGCAATACGGAATTAGGCCGAAACGGTCAATGGGTGATCTTCTAGCATACGTTACAAACCTTTGCGGTGAGGCTATGGACAAGCATGTCGAATCCTTGGCTATCAGCCTGGCCATCGCCAATACATCACTCCTTGCCAAGCTTCCCGGCATATGGCCTGCCCCCTCAACTATGCACTTGCCCCGCCAGCATGAGCGCCGTATTCGGGTCCAATGTGACGGTCAGGCCTCCGATTACTTGCAGAGCAAGGGATATGGGATAAACGGTTGTAAATGTTCCCACGGGACCCAAAACAATGTTAGTAAACCACGCACAGCCTAAACATTACCTAGAAAGCTGAAATTTGTTGAATGTATACTTCAAGTCTTTGGAAAAGCGATAAAAACGGGATTAACGCGGCTGAAGCCTCACACAGTCTAAACTATCAAACATTGGTACACACCTAAAGTTTGGTGATAGTATTTATTAGGTATCTATTTTGAATCAGCACTAAGAAAGGAATACCCGGTATTCCTATGGGAACGGGAACTTGGGTGAACCATACCCAACTTAAAATTTGGTTAACGTATTCATTACGTACCTACGTAAGATGAGCAACAAGAAAGAATTCCCGGTATTCCCACGGGAATGTAATCTTACTAATATTATAAACGTGAAAGTTTATGAAGATTTATATATTATTTGGACGTTGGTTATTTAATCACATTTAGATGAAAATCGGCATATAGGTAGAACATTTCCAAAAGTTGATGAAGTTTCGTTAGTACACAAAAAGGTGTTCGCGCAGGAAAAATATGTTTTCCCGAGATATAAAGTATTAATTACGTGGTACCCTATGTATTAATTCAGGAAATGTCTCGCAAAGGATATTCAGTTCCCGCAGTTTCGCCCGCATGTATATAATTTAGTTGTAAGTAACTCATAAACAAGTATTCCGATTTCATTATGTTTTCTGTTTTTAAAAAGCTTCAAAACTTGTTTTATAAGAATTACCTCCGCGCACCCTCGTTCCCTCTTGCTTAAAACAGCAATATCGGTGAAATCTTTTGACTGCCTCTGTGGCGCGGTGGAAGTGTATCCGACTGCTACGCAAGAGGTCCCGGGTTCGATTCCCGGGTCGGAACAAATATTTGTGTGATCCACAAATGTGTGTTTCGGAGTTTGGGTGTTTTCTATGTATAATATGTATGTATTTAGAAATATATAAGTATGTTTATCAGTTGTCTAGATCCCATAACACAAGCTAATATTAGCTTACTTTGGGCTAGATGGCGCTGTGTGAAAAGTGTCCCAAAATATATCCCACAATCCATTTTGATAGGTACTGAAAAAGATTGTCTGACTATACTATGGTGTGCGCCGCGTTGTAGACAAACAGTTTTAAAACAGACTTGACTATAAGAAACAATTCTGTCTTAAGACTGTTTTGACTATAATCTGCGCTCAGCCTTAGATGAATTCATGATCAGTCGATATCTTCCACCCTAATCTTACTGCAACTGATGGTAGCTACTTAGCATTATAATTAGAATACCAAAATACATTTTACCCCATATCACCCAAGCTTTGAGCCTTAGAGTTCAATGTCAATAGTCGGGTCACCACCGCGGTTGAACCATACGGGCGACTGCTGACGAACAAACCGCTTTGTTATTGTATAATCCATTGACTTTCCGTGACAAATATATGCATAGATGATAATTGAAAAAGGTAGTTTAAAATAATTGCACGGCTAATATTAATCATAAATTATATTTATAGTAATCCGTGTAGGGTATACAATGAACCCCATCAACCGAAAAATGATTAACTAACGATTATACTGACGGATGGGCGGCGCGCGCACTGGCTTCTCTAACCACAGAGTTTATAATCTATTACACCACCTATAGACACCAAATACTATCTAATAATTTAGTTAGTTTAAAAACGACACCAGATATGTTGTTTTTAAATTTAACCTTAAATATATTTGACATATTTGGTTATTACTACTGTAAAAATGAAAACTCTTATAATACATATAGATTGTATTCAATTAGGAAACCTATAAATACTTTGGTAGTAGATTATATATATTAATAGATTTATGAAATATCTTATTTAAAATAAATCTCTTCGTACAAGCCTTATTACCACGATAAAGGATTTCGTGGAAATAATAATGATGAGCATCTACACCAAAACCTTGGATACTATAAGACGGAAATATGGAAGTAGTTATCAACGATATCCCTTTAAATGCGATCAAATTAACTTTATTTATTTATCACGCCTTATCCCCGAAGGTGTGGCAAAGGCAAATGATATGCCCACTTTTCACCATGTGCATACCTGCCCCACGTAATAGGTGGTGAGCCCATTGCCGTGTTAAAATAGACAGACGCAGGTTGTTAGACCTAGTTGCTTTTCAGGTCTCCCGATTTGCAAAGGAGGGAAGAGGCATCCATTCTTTTTCCAACTTACTTAAACTATATTCTGATTCATTTCGTTGCGGGTTCCAAGACATGCTAACTTCTCCTGGGACTTCACCGAGATCGAGCTCGATATAACTTTTGTGGTCTTGGTCATTGCTGTAGATTGTGGTTAACAGGGGTCACAGTAGTGGAAATGGTGGGATTAGACGCAGGTTATGGCGAACTGCTGTTGAAATTTTTCTAATTAACTTCAGGGTGTTATTACTGAATTCGGCAACATATGAAACTGATAAAATGTAACACAACTTTATTGTATTTCGTTTAGAAAAATATAAATAAATAAATATATTGTGGGACACTTTTCACACAGCGCCATCTTGCCCAAAGTAAGCAAATATTAGCTTGTGTTATGGGATCTAGATAACTGATAAACATACTTATATATTTCTAAATACATACATATTATAGATACCCCTATCATGTTAATTGATATCATAACTTACTGCTTAGTATTTTGTGCACGGTCACTGCATTTCCATTTAAGAGTATATTCATGCTCCGAACGGAACGTCAAGCTGTAGGTCCTAGTTACCAGTAAGTCGTTATCGTATCACGTTGGTAGCTTATTAACATATCAACACGCAGTAGCTGCAACTAGTCTTTATCGTTTAAACTCGACAATAATAGTATTAATGCAAAAGTTATTAATATAGGCTCGAATGTGACTAATTACACCTTTACGTTTTAAGGCGACGTAAAAAAATGAAAAAATTGAAAAAATAAAATACTTAATACAATTGGAGAAATGTGGGTGTATATTGTACTATGACTAGTGCTTTGTGGAAATGGTGTGACTATATATATGTAACTCCCCTCTTGATATAATAACTTACTGTATTATCATTTTAGTGTACTTATTACGAATATATATGAAATAATGAATAAATATGTATACTCTGTTGTATAAGAATCAATTATATAGAACAAGTTCCTCAAGTAATGGACGAGATACGTAATGGCAACCTCTGTACAACTCTATGACTGCGGACCTGCTACCAACCGACTGCTGCCTACTGCCATCAACCGATATCTATCTCATTATTTTGCAAAATTTGCACAATCATTTCTCATCTTTCAAGTGAGAGTTCTCTTCATGTTAGATTTTTCCTATTTTTTTTTTAACACTACCTGGATTTTAAGTTCACTTCGGCTGTCATCTTTTAGGGTCGTAATATAGAACCTTACTCAAGCCTCAAGTATTACTTAGAACTAGTTTCAAGCTGAGCTTTTATTATAGAACCTTACTCGATTCGTGAGACGTCAATCTAGAATCACCTGAGAGCTGTCACAGTGAAATGACGTTTGATTCATATTATAGAACAGTGCTCAAGTGTCATTTCAGTGATCCTTTATTTTTAAACCATATTCAGCTCAGATTCGCTACTTGATTAGAGATTTGCGAGCAGTTTTCGTAAGTTTAGTCGACTCCACGCTCAAGCAGAGATTTTAGTTAACAAAAATAAAAGATGGCCTCCTTTATCTTTCTAAAATTGATATTTTTGAAGATAAATAGACTATTACTTACTTATCATTCACGTGTTTATCCCCAAAAGGGTGGCAGAGTCATATTTACGCCCCTATTTCAGTGCCAGCACATTCTACCAAACAGCAGACCCGTACCAATCAATAACAATTACTTTACAAAGATATTAATTCAGTATTATATTAATACCGAAGACAGTGTGATCTTGTATTGTGTGGCAGTGTGGATCGTATTGCTTCATTCTTTTATTTCAACTACCACACGTTTAATAGAAATGTGATAATAAAATAATACCTATGATAATAATGAGATATTTGGATATTAAAAAATAATGTCATTATTATGGTTGTGTTGTAGAGTCAATGTCGCTTACGAGTAGTGTAGCGATGTCAAACACATAACATTAAACACAAGATAATACCTTAAATGATGGAACATTTGTTAAAGCAATACCAGCGTGGACATCCTTTTTATGCCACAGCATCCTTTCAGGATAGTACTGTAGCTTGTGCTGTACTGCACTATTGTGCCTATTATATTAATATCCCTATTGACTTCCAATACACTTTACCCCCTAAGAGAGTACTCCATATAATAAGAACATGATCATTCAATATGTAAGAGGAATATGAATAGATAAAGGAGAGGTTTGGATAAATTTTCAAAGCGATTTGTAGATGCTGACTTTCATATAATTTTTATTAAAGTGAAAAACATGACTTGGTTTAGGATGGGGTTTGACCCGTAACCTATGTCTAACCAGGGCAATGTTCTATGCCACTGAGGTATCATAACCATACCAAAATAAGTTGAAATTATTTACTATATTTTCATTGTCACTCGTTCAAGCCCCATCTTGAACAGAGTTATCTTTATCACTGTAATAACATTTATTTGAATGAGAGGTGTGTACACTACAACTTATAACAACTATCATCAATAGATAAAATATTTATTTTAATGATTTTTTATACTATATTAATTAAATATTCATATTAAACAATACAATTATATTTTATTTTATTTTAATTTTTTAAATAAAGAACCTAAAAATAATTAATCATTATTATTATTATTTCTTAAGATAATGATTTGATGACAGATTCTTTGGTACTTTCTTGTGGTGAATATTGTGCACGACAGGCTCGGCAAGTTTTTGGACGCTTGTGTCACAGTCGACTATCTCATTAATAACAAAAGGACAAGAGTTTCAACTTCTGTTCTCTGAGATACTATTATTTGCACAGTATCTGTTTCAGCTTACAATATCACTGTAACAAAAAAAAATCTTCAGGTATCTTACTGGCTCGGTGGTGTAGGTGATAGTGTATGTGACTGCTACTCATGTGAAGGTCCCATATTGGAATAAATATTTGTGAGATCCCCAAATGTTTGTTTAGAAGTTTGGGTGTTTGCTCTATAACAATGTATATATTTAAAATAAATAAATAAATATCCATCACGCCTTATCCCCGAAGGGGTGGCAGAGGCATATTATATGCCCACTTTTCACCGTGTGGATTCCTGTCCCTTTTTTATTTAGATATACATAAGTATGTTTATCAGGTGAGTAGTTCCCATAACTCAAGCTTAAAGGGTTAGATGGCGCTGTGTGAAAAGTGTCCTACAATGTTTATAAACTCATTACCTACATACAACTGTGATTCACGGTGTTAAAGCTTCTGTTCTACATGTGACTTTAAGCTCTATCTTTCTATCCTCTCAAGGTTGTTTATGACAGAGCCCCGAACCCTATGCAACCAATGTTACAAAGTGTACAAAACTCTATAATATTTTCAACAAATAATAGGTAATTACCCGGTATGTGTCAATAGTCTCTGGTATTTAAATTCAGTGCATATGTTACATTAGATATCTGGATCCATATCGGCATCAGGATAAAGACCTCTACAGACAGTGGCTATATATTACTGCCTTTCACACGTAAGTTCATCACGCTGCCTTGCTCTGAAATTTTACCACAAAGCGGTTCAACGCTCTCTGGATGCCTAGAACAAAAATAGAATGAATCTTATTAAACAGTTATCATGAATTACTAGATGGTGTATATCTGCACAAATATATAAGACCATAAACCTCCAACACTTACTGTTTCGATAGTTTTTGTAGTAAATATACTTTTCTGAAATATTAGCCCAAGACGTTGTATGGCATCGTTTTTTATTTTGTATACCTAATATTCTTGAAAGATTTCAATATTTCTAGTAATAGATTCCTTTGGACGATCGTAAAATTCTTCTTTTTTCAGATATGTACAGAATTAGAAGAATTTTAATTAATCTACAATGTAAACATAACACTGGCACCATAATATCAAATGTCAGTCAAGCAAAGTTTATTAAACTCGCGATCCATTTAACGCAGAGAAAAGGTTCATTTTATGAGTCCGGGACTTCCTCTACAGCAGTTTTTTGTTTAGTATTTTGAAATAAGGATACTTTAAAGCAATCACAGAGGTGATTAAATCATTTCAATGAAAAAAGTAAATAAAAAATAAGCTTTTGAAACATAAATATCAAAAAGTAAGCTGCGTGGAATGAAAACAAAATATGTAAGGAATAAAAATGTAATAGAAAACAGACTGTTTTTAGGCTTGCAACATTCCAATGCGTATTCTGGCGATTGGAGATTTGGATATTTACTCAAGGTTACTTTTCACTGATCTGAGTATGGGGATAGTTCTATAATAAACCACATGCTTATGTCTAGATTTAGCACTCAAGTGTCAATCTGCTAAATTCCGTTTATGTGTGACTTGAGTTAGTTTCTGTAATACGACCCTTAGATTCTTTTAGCATTGTTGAGAACAATTGCCCTCTCTCTCTCTAACCGAAACCTATTAGGACACATACATCGTTGCTTCGTCCGTAAATCAACACTTCAACAGGTGCACCTCTGGTAGGTGAGGTCACTTGGGCCCCCGAGATATTGATGGCCTTTAGCGAGAGGTATGAGCAATTTTTGCTATTTTCAGACAAAAACCTTCGCGACACTTCTTGTTGTGGCGTTTTGACCTCAGTATCGGTTTTATAGTGAACTTCGTCAGTGGTTTCAAGCAGGTCCAACGATTTTGAAGTTCCAATTAGAAATTTTCGTCCCCAAGGCTATTTCGAGCAGTGTAGGTCGGAGAGTAGTAGTAGTAGAAGTTATATTTAGAGTCGCTCGGACAAGTCGGTGATCACTTTCGGTATTAAACCTGTTTACCACAGAATCATTTTTAAATATACGCACGGATAAGTGACAAGTGAACACACATGATGAAGTCTGTCTGGTTCCTACTACTACAGAAATTGTCGGCATTTCGTCAAGTACACTTTCTGTGAGGCTTTGTACTCGCACTTTGGTGTTAAAGTCCTCTATAACAACGTTCTAGTGAGCCTTAGCAGTACCGTGTAATGGTAAGGCTCACTACAAAATGCTTCTCTATGTCCTCGTACGCGGCCTCAACTGCCTCGTCAGTGCTTCACGAGGTCAGGGTATACACTTGTATCATCTTCAGGGAGTACTTGTCGGTGAGTTTCAGTATTAAGTATGCTACCCAAACCTTAACGTAAGTCCCTGACACGCTGTGAATATATGTAAGTATGAGTTTAAAAATACACTACAACCTCTGTAATATTAGTAAGACTGTGGTTTACAGTTTCATCCCTGAGTGAACATACCGCGCGATGCGCCTGCGCCGCGCCGTCGCACGTGCCGCGACATATGGCCACACGCGCCATACTGTTTGTTCGCCAATCATAACGGACATATTTCATCAGATAACGGCTCGCCGCCTCCGACATATTGCTTCAATCTAAAACAATGTGTAACAATTAAAATGTCGTCACTTTCACCAAAATTTATCTCGTAAATTCGCCACGGCATTCAGCGGAGATGATTAGTTCAGAGGGTAGTATATAGAGATGATTAATGATTGATATTTGTTAATTATTAACACGCACATTTTTGTTATTTATGCAAGTGGGGTTTTGTAACTGATCAATTCAATAATCAAGTGGAAAACCGTAACGAGTATCGTATGGTATTAACGTATAGTGACTTTGAAATACGGATCGGATATAGGTACCTACCTAAGTTTAATGTTACTTATTTTATTACCAACTTATTACGGGTGCCTATTAATTCAAAATGTACTATTGAGACGGAAAGTTCTTATCACAAACGGAACCACCATTTTAGAATTAAATGAAATCCGCTTTCTAAAAATTCCTTTTTTTTCGTAACTTCCTACAAATCCTTTCGTACACCTTTAAGCACCTTTGCCTACCACTTTGAAGAAATCGTGTGTTAGTTAACCAGGTACGTTTATAAAAATATTTTAATCAGATCTATGATTCTTAATTTGATACCAACTAAAATTTAATGCTGCTATTATCCATAATGAATACAACGTGTGTCGTCCCGCAGGTGCTCGAATCCCAGCTGAAAACCAGCGACCTATCTACAGACAGCGGCTAATCTAAGTACCCAAATAAATAAGGACTATTGGTACAAATAAAAGTAATTAAGGTGTATAATTACAATATAAATTGTTTCATTGAACTTTGTGGACCCAACTAAATTTACTCGTTTGAATTTAAGCTCAATGCTAATGATATCAATCGTAGTAGTTTTGTAAATGTATGTGTTGTGTAATATGTATGTTTCAAAGAAGATGATCAAATAGTGGTATAATAAGTATCGTATTTGCTTTTGCAGACTTCGTATATAGATAATGGATATTAGCCAATTGAATTTTTGGAATGATATAAAGTACGTACATCTATGGTTTTATTAGATACAAGCCACTACTGGTGTAGCGAATATCATGTTTGATGTTATTTGAATGCGAATGTCGATAATAATTGATCTTGGCGACAAAAAATAAAGCACATCCCATATATTAAACATTTTTTTCTAGATTTGAAAGTGATAGAACCAAAGAAGTATTTCATGTTGTATGAATACGAATATCGATATAGCAAATTAAGCCTCACTAATTTTACACAGCTTTTAACTAGCAACTTGTAATTTAAAAATAATTATTAATAGATTGAAGGTTTATTTTCGCATAAAAAGAAAATAAGTAAAATAAACTTTGTGAATAACTTTTGTAATCTTGCTTTGGCTTATTGTGCGGTGAAGTAGGTAATAAATTAAAAACATAACCCTATCATATTACACATTTAATGTGTCCCATAAAATATCACTTTATCTTACACTTAAAATTAATAAATAAATATCCATCACGCCTTATCCCCGAAGGGGTGGCAGGGGCATATTGTATGCCCACTTTTCACCGTATGGATTCCTGTCCCACGTAATAGGTGGTGAGCCCATTGCCGTGTTGAAATAGACAGACGCAGGTTGTGGCTACCTGCTGTTGAATTTTTTCAAGCCTTCCATAAGGCCATAAGGCCTTCAACCAGGCTTAACGACTGCCATTTTACTGGCAACCGGGACCAACGGCTTAACGTGCCTTCCGAAGCACGGAAACGCTCGCAAATGTAAATGCCACAAAGTGGTCACCCATCGGAGGACCAGCCATAGTGAAAGTTGCGTAACTCAGTGATCGTTTACAGAACACTGAGACCGCGGGGCCACGAGCGCTTCTTCTTACGCACTTAAAATTAAATTTTAATTATAACGATATATAGATACCAAATAATATCGCACCTGACACTAAAGTATGAAACACTCTGAAGTAACAACACAATAAAATCATACGTACTAAATGCTTTATTTGCACCCTAAAATGTATATAATAGCGTTCTTATGTAAACACCTAGTATGAGAATTTTACTAGTGATGTACAATAACAAAAAATACCAATATCGTAACACAATTACAAAAGTGATATTATAATACTCAAGCGTACTTCACACATAGCATTTCGACCGTTCAGATAATCGTTTGATTAAAATACTACAATGTAATAACATCATACACGTAACAGGTTATTTTGTAATACACTATATGACCCGCGTAACTTCGTTAGCGCCACCAAAAATGTGATAAATAAAGTACCGCTCGACCGATTTTGCGCAGACTTCACATAAACCATCTACTAAATAGTCCGAACAAAGCGTAAACAGTTGGTTTGGATAGGTGAGCCCGTTCTTGAGTTATAAAATTACAACGAAAAATGGCATTGATTTTTGTATATATTGATTTTAGAAAATATATACTCATAAATATCCTTGCACGGATGTCATCTGTGATCATAATAACCAACCTTACATGCAGAGGACGTTTCTGCTGGCCAACATACAGAACTCTGGCTGACGTAGTCGCAAATACTTTAAACAGAGCTAAAAACTACCCAACTTACAAATAAAAAGGAATGTTGGACTACCAATTTGATGGCACTTTTTTAAGATGAAACGGACATAGTAATGACAACCGGATGACCGTACAATATTTTGATACTATCAAGTCAACTAACGGATGAGTGGGTAATGGAACTTTATTAGTTGCTACACATGTCTTGAGATAAAGCATTTCTGATTTGTTTCAATATTACTCGTACTCTAAAGTTAAGAAGTTATGTTTATAAATAAATATAAGACAGATACCTATTTACGCACTCATGCTTATCTCTAGCTCGTTTCGATTGGATTGCCGTGGTCACCAACATGCTGGCTCAATTTTGTTTACGGCATCATCCAAATATTTGATCTATTGGCCCACAAGCCTAAACTAGTGGCCATTTAGTATAAGGTTATTTAAAAAGAGTTACCAGCTATACCTACATCTCATTTATGGCCTTGTTTGAAAGTCAATATGCACCATTTATGAGGTCTTTTTTTTCATTGTGGAATTTCTGATAAATTCCATACCTGATTCCTACCGACTAAAACCACACGATGCCCTTCCATTGCGCATCATTTTTACATTTTTAATCGACAAGCAACTAAAGTGAGACTATTAAAATTACATACAGTATTTTTTCAGACTTAAATTAGTCTTATACTTGCTATTTACCCGTCTGGCCATTGTGGTACAGTACAGCTAATAATATTCTCGCTAAATGATTGAGAGAGACCTACGTTCACAAAGCTGATGGTAATTGCTATGCAAATAAAAAAAAAAGTTGAGTATATGCATAAATTCTTAGAGTAGGTAATACTGTTGAACAACGACATGTACTTCTTTGAATAAATGCTTAACTTTTGATATTTAAGTAATTTTTTTTTCAAATAATGTGAAAAGCATTTTTTTTTATTCAAATGTATAAAGTTACATCAATACTAGTCAGATACTGACAAATTGTGTCACCTATTTAGAATAACCAATCAATCTGTGTAATGAATTGTAATCTTATTATTAAGCATGATGTACCCATTTTAGATAAAGGCACGATGGAGTTGACATTTCCTTGAAGGATAAAAACTGCAAAATAAATAAAGATTTACAAAAAAAGCTACAATCCTTATGCGCGCAACTTTAATCAAACTGACTAAAGATTCAAACATATCTCATCATCGCGTGTTTATATGTAGCGGCAAATAAATTCCTCGTTTTAAGTGCAAACAATTATTCTAACACAATATTTGACGGCAAATGTGGGACCCACGACCCCCGTTTCATTGAATGAGACCAATTGATGTAACCTGTAATTTGGAAAGGCACGAGCATGGAGCGGGTGAGGCGCATGTCGATCGACATATGGCGTGAATTCCCTGCCGATTCGAGGGCACACTTCCAAGCCTTATAGCTTGCATTATTATACAATCGAAGACAGTTAACAACTGGATACGCCTTTGCATTCTCCGCTGTATCCTACTAATATTATAAATGCGAATGGATGTTTGTTATTCTTTTACGTAAAAACTACTGAATAGATTTTAATGAAACTTTACAATAATATAGCTTATACATCAGAATAACACATAGGCTACTTTTTATTCCGGGAACAAATTCCTGTGGGAATCGGGAACGGGAAAACTTCACTACTCGGGTGAAGCCGCGGGCGTCAACTAATCCTACCTAAAGGTCCAGTTCAACCAATGCATACAATTTTATTTCTTAAAAATTGTAAAACATTTTCCTATGCACTTTGCAGCTAGTTGTTTATCTTTAATGGTCAAGAGTTGAGTTTGAGGTTTTTGTCTCTGAAAGTTTCTTCACAACTTTACCTTTTACTTTGCGAATAAGGCAGTAAATGTAAATTGTTTAAATTATTTCTTAGTTAACAGTTATTTCATGAATGTATTATTATTATATTGTTTCTAATCTACCTATTCATTTTTATATTACCTTTGTAAAGGTGATTTCAAAGGTTCTTCAAGGTTTTCTAAGTTATATTACAATATTTCTAGAGGCTACCCAGAAGCAATTCTGTCCGTATAAAATATAGGTATTGCATGAACATAATATTTATTCCTTCGGAATAACATTTTCTTTCTACTTACTACGTTGATGATTTATAATAAGTTGCTAGCTTACTTGTTGATCATCTGAGTAACACAAAAAGCTTAGAGGTGGGCTCTAGACTCTACGGCGACTAGTTATTAGAAATAAAACATCAATATTCCGCCATAAATTCTGCTACTCTGGACGGACACTTCTACAATCTTCATTACGACTCTTCACTACGATTAAGTTTCATATAACTTTTTTCATATAACTCGGTTCAGACGTTATGTAGTTATATATGAGTAACCGAAGTACACTTTATTAATACACAACTCGAAAAACAAACTTAAAAGGGAAATTGTATTTGGTTGATAGACTTCTTTGTATGGGGGTGCCATAGTTCTTACTACTTCTTGTCCTGGAAAAACATCCTATTTCCCCTCGAGAAACATATTGAGCTATTTCCAGAATTCACGCTAATGGAGCCTTGGGTGTCTTTTAGTTCTGCATAAGTCCTTTGCCCTATCCAGCAACAAATAAACTTTTTATGCAGATCAGTCATGACCCTCACAAAACTTTTTTTTAATAAATATTTTTTTGACTCTCTTGAGGTTTCTTATTAAAAGTATCGGTTTTTTAATCACACGAATGTTAGTAGAAAGTTGCTGTTAGATTTTAACGGCATAAAAATACGCGTTTTTACATCTCTTTTTTACTATAATAAATTGACCTGATTCTTTGTTATATTTATTAATCATCTTCATTGTTGTACTCGTATTTTTTTAATTAACAATACTAGGAACTTTTAATGTTTACCCAAAAGTTAAGGGTCGGCAGCGCGAGTGCTACGGTGACCACGTTCCATCAGGGGGGCCTTATGCTTGTCTACCACTCCAATGGAGTAAAAAAAACTCAAGTAAATATTGAGTAAGTTTTTTTGTAATAGGAATCGGAGCGAAGACACTACAGGTAATATACGCCTTATTCTTCTTTATCTTAGAGTCTTCCCAGTTACTTCAAAACCTTACCTGGATTTGGACCTCAGGGTCCGCTATAATGGGCTGCTATGAGCCGATACGATTTGGCTTGTTATTATCGGCTTCGTTGGTAGCCACTGCCGCCTGACCTCCAACCCCGTAAGCGCCTGCTTCGTTGCCTTGTTCGTAGTCAGCAGGTGTACTACTTGCAGGTGAAGAAGTGAAGTGGCTTGGCCTCAGGAGATCTTGGTCTATAGGTATATTAATAAATGCGCAACTTTCGCTATGGCTGGTCACGGATGGGTGACCACTTAGCATTTGCGAGCATTTCCGTGCTTTGGAAGGTACGTTAAGCCGTTTGGTCCCGGCTGCCAGTAACATGGCAGTCGTTAAGTCAAGTGGCTTGAATAATTTCAACAGCGGGTAGCCACAACCTGCTGTCTATTTCAACACGGCAATGGACTCACCACCTATTACGTGGGACAGGAATACACATGGGGAAAAGTTGGCATATAATATGCCTCTGCCATCCCTTCTCCCCGAAGGGGTGGCTGAGGCATGATAGATAAATAAATAAAATTTAATACTATTATATTTATCTTTAATACAGGGTCGAGTGTCTACAGGTGGTCATGTCTACAGTTTACCACATAGGTAGCGGTGACAATTTTCCAGGGACTGAGTGGAGTATTTCTTGGCACTATAGTATAACAAAAACCTAGAGGTGGGCTCAAGTAATCCAAATTCCTAAGCAATCAAAAAATAATCTGTAGCTACGCGTCTACGAGGCGGCGTTGATGTCTTTTTTACCAATTATAAATAAACTAGTTGCGCCCTGCGGTTTCGCCCGTGACAAACGCCCCGTGGCAACCATTTAACTACTGTTTTCTTTTTATTTAATTGATTCATTTTCCAATAATGTATGAAATTTGGCCGATTTGTTGTTATATATCAACAATAGGGATTGCGCCAATCTTCTGGGTAGTAGCGTTATGATATAATTATAGCATAAAATTTCCTCGATAAATGCAACATAAAAATACCTTTTTATTTCACTCTAATTTTATTTTATTTTATGTGTTTTGAAAATAATCGAGCACAGAATTTGCATTAACTTTATGTAGAAAAATTTAAAGCTCAAATAACCACTACAATAATACCTAATACAAAAGCATTTTGTAATTATTAGTAATTCCATCGTATTGTTTCTTTCGATATGCCAACACAATAAAGGTGCTCATTAAATGCAAAACATAAACGATTCAGCCACTTTAACAAATGCCTTGTAAAGCCTACAGTGACGTCACTCTGTAGGGTCACATGCAAAATGGCGTATATCATAATTATTTTAATTTGAGTTTAAATTATTAAGATTGTGTCATGAAAGGGTGTAGATTTGCACAACATAGCTGTTAGTCTTGGTAGATCAAGCTCATAGAAGTAACAAGAAATGTAGACATTCATAAGTTCCAATGCTCACCCTTACCTGCTAGGTACTGCTTAAGTCGATAACATTAAATAACGAATTAATATTTAAATAATTATGCACGGCATATTTTCATACAGTTAGACACCACAGAATGAGGTAACGCCAAAGTATTCATCATATCCTTAGTTATGGAAGGAGCAACGCACTTTATTTCATCTAAAAGAAAAGCGTTGCTGCTATTTTAGCATATAAGCTACCGATGAATTCTGATTTTTATAAAATGCTGGGACACAAGTGTATAGCTGTTACGCAATTCCTCAAGTACAACTTTCAGGGTAGCAAGTTTAATATAGGTTATATTAAACTTGCTATATATATAACTCTTGTAGCAGAATTTACTCCTTAAGAAGAAGTAGTTTTCTTTTAACATTAGTTTCATCACGAATGGCAAATGGGTGGCTTAAGATACCTTGGTATAAGTACAACATATTCGATAAGGTTATTAACAATGAGGTACAATTTGTTGTTAACATGAAACAAAGATTAAGTAACTTTTCACATTAAACAAAGATTTTGAACAGGAGAGCACCATCTTGGAGTAGCAATATGAATTATGCTCTAGTTAAGAGACTACAGTAGCTCTAGTTTGTCTACTAAGTACTCTATTGCGGGAGTAAAGAGTCAGATTTACGAATCAAAAACTATAATTCATTTGGTTATTGGAAAATATAAGACCTGTTATTAAAAAAAAAATGACAAAATAAATAAATTAATAATTTTACAGAGTTGCAATTTTACAATTACAATAGTATACGTTACAGCTCAACGAGCCAGCGATTTAGCCGTGGGAAAAATTATATGTGAACAGAATAAACGAAGCCTGATGTCCACGAAGACGGTTAGCCCGGATCCTTGTAACGTCTAATGTTTATGTCAGCATAGCGTATGTGTACCCCATAACTTAACTATAGCTTTAAGTGTATTCCCTTGTACATGAACACGTGTGTTTTATTGAGTGTATGGGTAAATTGGGTGTGAAGACAACCTGTTTATCTGACGAAATGAAAAGGTGGTGCAAGGGAGATAGAATGAATGCAGTTCACTAAGTAGCTACTTTTAATGTAGTTGTTTTTCTTTACACCTATACTAATAATATAAAAAGAAAAACATTGAGAGTTTTTTTGTAATGAATAGGCCGAGAAACTACCGAGCCGATTTTAAAAATTCTTTCACCATTTGAAAGCTACATTCTTTGTGAGTAACATAGGTAATTTTTTAGGCTTCCGTAGCAAATCTCGAATAAGACAACTTCATCACACTGCGGGCATAGGCAAGTTGTTAATAAAGCTATCAAAAAGATGACTTATTCGTGAAAACGCTAATAACAGTATGACCTTTAAATGTCATAAATCCTTTATGTGTCTAGTCTGACGCTACTTTTAGAAAAAAGTAGGTACTCAGCGGTGAGATTTTAGTGAGGGTCTTCTCTTCTCTTTATCTTTATGTATTCCCAGTTGCTACCAAACCTTATCTGGATTAGAAGCCTTTGGTTCACTTTTATATGGCTGCTAGGAGCAGCTATCATTTGACCTTCGATCTTCGACATTGTTGGGGGCGACTGTCATCTTACCTTCCAATCCCGTAAGGGCGTAACCTGGGGGCCAAGTCTACTATTGACAAGCCGTAGAATAGAACCAGAATCGCTGTTTTTGACTATAAAAATGTTAGTAGTTTTGGGACTAATCTCATCCGCAATCCCATTACTGTGAGTCCTGTAAACCAGGATCTACAGCAATGATCAAAAACCAGAAAAGTTACACTGAGCTCGATCTCGGTGTAGTCCCAGGAGAAGTTAGATTATCTTGAAACCCGCAACGAAATTAATCAGAAGATAATTTGAAGGAGTCGAAAAAAGAACGTAACGCCTCTTCTCTCCTTTGCAAAGCGGCAGATCTAAAAAGCAAATCCAAGTAGAAAAAGGGAAGCACCACGGTAATAATATATTATGGGTAAGCTATGTTTGATTCCAGTAATATGTAGGGCAGAAACGTTTAAAAGCACGAATATTTACCCTTGATGCCACGAGATCCGCATAGTAAGCTACTCCTGATGCTACTTGTAAATGCCATTTGCCAAATGCCACACTCCCAAAGTATATGATGAGCGGTCTGATCATATTTGGCATCAGCAGTTAAACACTGATAGAACGATGATTCCACCAGCTTAAACGAATTTAATTTGCTCCTAAAGTTACCATTAACCGTAAGAAATTATGCTAGTAGACTATCGACAATGCAACTGACTAGCGCCACTGGCGCGGTATGTCAGTATGTGTTGGAAGAATTCTATCGGCCGACCGATAGAAACCTATTGGAGTACGATTGTAATAGTAGACTACGAAAAACTGTCAATATTTCTATTCTATATCGCTTTCTATTGAGCGACGATTTCGATTCTATTTCGACACGATTGAAATAGCAGACTCTGCCCTCTGCGTCGTTACTTCGACCATTGATCAATAGGTGCACCGCTAATAGGTGGGCCCGCTTGGACCCGGAGATTTTGGTGGAACCTTTTACACCCGTGTATTACGCTATAAATAGTAAAGCACTAATATAAATAAATACGAACGAAAGCTCTGGTTTTAAAAATAAGTAATTCAAAGTCTGTAAAGATTAAGATTTTTTTTATTTAATATTAAAAATATAACTGTTAATAATTTTCAATGCAACTGCCTAATAAAATATATATTTTGACTTGCTGAGCCCCGCGGCTTCGCCCATGAAGTACTTCTAAAACTGTGGTACCCATTTTAGTTAATTAATTTTACAATAGTGTATAAAAATTAAGCCGTTTTGTGGATTTTATGATTACTGCTCCGATGTCCGGAGTAGTAACTAAATGTAATATAGCATATAGCCTTCCTCGATAAATGACCTATCCAACACAATTATTTTCGATCTAGTTGTTCCTGAGATTATAGCGTTCAACCAAACAAACCTACAAACAAACAACCAAACTCTTCAGCTTTATGATATCACTAAGTGACCCCCGGCTTCGCCTGTGATATACGAACTCCCGTCGCACCTATGTAATCCCGTCGCTTATAAATTTTACAATAATGTATGAAAATTGCCGGATTTGTCGATATTTATGATTACTGCTCCTCTCTTCAGGGTAGTAGCGTGAATAGGGAGCCCTTCCGATCACATAATCTTTTTCAGCATAATGTAGTTTGGCATAACAGTTTCAGCATAAAGTTTTCTCGCATAAAAATAGAAATATGTACTCGTTAACATTATGGTATTCTATATGTATGACTTGTAATGTTTATGCCATAGGGTGAGATGCCAATAAATGTTATGATTAGTAATCGTTATTGTAAAAAAAAATATGCGTAATCATTTTATGTGGGTATATCATTATTATAAAGAAGTTATGGGAAAATAAAGTATGCCTAATGATTTATTCTGTTTGAACGTTATGCGAAATGAAGAGTATGCCAATAAAACGTTATGCAGTTTTAAGTTATGCCTCTAAAATTTATGCAAGCCAATATGACCCGCGTGAATAGAAATATGTACTCGTTAACATTATGGTATTCTATATGTATGACTTGTAATGTTTATGCCATAGGGTGAGATGCCAATAAATGTTATGATTAGTAATCGTTATTGTAAAAAAAAATATGCGTAATCATTTTATGTGGGTATATCATTATTATAAAGAAGTTATGGGAAAATAAAGTATGCCTAATGATTTATTCTGTTTGAACGTTATGCGAAATGAAGAGTATGCCAATAAAACGTTATGCAGTTTTAAGTTATGCCTCTAAAATTTATGCAAGCCAATATGACCCGCGTGAATATATAGCCTTCCTCGATAAATGGACTATCCAGCACAAAAATATATTTTCAAATCCGACCAGTAGTTCTTGAGATTAGCGTGTCCAACAAAACAAACAAACAAACTCTTTAGCTTGATACGGATTCTCCATACATTATATCTACTGACAACTTTAACATTAGCATAGATGTTAAAATTGTCAGTTGATATAATGTATGGAGAATCCGTATACTTAAACTACAACCAAGCTATCTATTCCTAAGGTTGATCGATTGCGACAGTACTTTGTTATTATCTTTGGTATTATTACGCAGGTGTTAGTTTCTACCCTGTAACTGCTTTTTATATAATTGATAAAAAGAAAACAAAAAGAAAAATGATATGTATAGGTCTTTTCTTTGGTTAGCTCTTACCTACACTAAAGCTCAAAATGACAAGAGCTGCTAAGGAATGCTTGGAAAAAATGAGTGTCATCAAGGAAAGATAATTTTGATCCAATGAAAAAAGACGAAGGAGAGTTACCGATTGCTGAGTGAACATGTACTTTCTCAAGAAGTCAGAGCTTCCGCTATTTTTAGCAGGAGGCTATACCAGAAAGAGCGATACCAGGAGGAGAAAATGTAGGAAAGCGGACCCCGGGCGTCGCGAGACGCAACTGGGACAGACGCTCGGATGATGATGATGATGATACCAGAAAGAGCATGAGAGACATGTAAGGCAACACTCTTATTTTAGTGAGGGAACAGAGACTCTATTTACTGCAAAGAGTTTCATCTTTACAATATCCGATAGGTATTATATCCATATCAACTGAACAATTTGACATAGCAATGGACTCTCCACCTGTTACGTGGGACAAAATGCTTACGGTGAAATGTGAGCGTATAGTATGCCTCAACCACCCCTTCGGGGATAAAGGCGTAACTGATTTACATAATAGATTTTTTTTTCCGTGTGGAAATCCTCATGGATGCTATGCCGGACTCTTACCGACTAAAACCACACGTATGCCTTCCATCTGTCTATAGCCGGGAGTCCCGGGTGAGCCCAAATTTCATCCACTTTTAATAATTAACAAATTTATGTATTTATTTAAATGATACATTTAAATAAATGTATCATTTAAATAAATCTGATCGCGCATCTGTGGCGCGATGGGAGAGTATCCGACTGCTAGGCAAGAGGTCGTGGGTTCGATTCCCACCCAGGATAAAACTTTGTGTGATGCGCACAATGGTTTATTCTGTGTCTGGGTGTTATTTATCTATAATATGTTTGTATTTTCAAATATATGAGTATGTTTATCAGTTATCTGGTTACCGTAGTAAAAGTTCTGCTTAGTTTTTGGAAGCGGATAGCGTTGTGTGAGTTGTCCCAACGTTATTTATTTATTCATCTATCAGTAATGCTAATAATGGTCACTTTAAAAATATTAAATTTATCTTTAGTTCTTGCGTATGACATTTTGTAAGCGCCGTTAAAATGATCTATGCAAAATAAAGACATTTTTATTTATTTATTATTATTGTTTATGATCACTAACTGTTCTTATAAATAATAGAAATCTACACTATATTATAAAATGAATAGGTATAAAGGAATTGTCAGCAACTTTTACGATGTCTAATCAATAGTACATTGATTAGAGGTTGTAAATGTAATATAAACCTCACAAAACACAGTGCACTGCAGAAGTGAACCACTGTACCTGTACTTGTCAGTCTTACGATTGTAAGGTGGGGCGGGACACGCGATGACTTGGCGGCCGTCTCCACGCAATGCAGCGGCTAGATCCCACCACTTACCGGCTAACCCATTTAAACACTGTGTTGAAAACAGGACTAAATGAATTAATGCAAATTTATACTATAAAAATTGTCGCAGGTGCGCCAGGACAAGTTCCAGCCATCGTCGGATTCGATTTAACGCGCTTGCGTCTCGTGAAACTTTATTTATAACCGCATACGCCGGTTATTACTCGTTACAAGCACTTGCAATTTGATGAAATCTTATTCATATTCTATGAGAGTATTTTTTCTATTATGTTTTTAATTACTTTATCATAAGGATTTCACGCTGAAATTACATCTGCCTTGGCATTTAATGATAAATTTATGTCATATATTGTTATTCAAACATGGTAACAACTAAACGATTAAAATTGGTATAACCCAAACAGTTTTCGTAGTATGTATAACTGTATATGCTTATCCTTTCGGATACAAAGACGCAAGAATATGGGAAAAAGGCTTTGATGAAAATATAAGCTAGACAAAAACATATATTTTGAAATTATGCTACCAAATGGTACGTACATGTGCTGTCAGTTCCCAGAGAAAAATCAACTTAAAGGAAGCATTTCTATGTATCATTGTAAAACGATAAACTTCAAAATGCTTAGTAATTTTATGGTAAAAACTGAATCGAATAAAAAATATCTTACAGTAGTATTCATTTTTCTTTCTATCCCTCGTATATACAATGAGATTATTATTAGGTGGTTCTGATATTATTCTCAAGGTTGTGGATTGAGCGCCATCCAATTTATTGAAAGCAATTATATTTGCAAGTCGTCATAAAATCTAACTTTATTGCGCCGTACGGTCAGCCTCAAAAGAAGATTAACACAATCTAAATTCACATTATACATTTTTGAATGAAAATGTTTGGTCAGAATGTTCAATACTTTTAGACTTCTAAACCCTAAAGTTTATAAAAGTCGTATAAAAAGGTTTAGTCTGTCCGCTGTCCGTCCGTCTGTACTGTGGTCTGTACGCATTTTGTGGTTTGCGGCATTCGATTCAAGACACCATGAATACCTTCGTGCATAGCCGATTTTGAAGATTTTAGGACTTCTGATTTGAAAACTGGTTTCGGTTTAGAAGTCGTCTGATTCCTTCGCCACGATAGAGAAGAGCGCATTACTTGCTTAGTATTTTTTCATATTCATCATAAGTTGTATACTTAGTTTTGAGTGATAAAATGAATTCTTTATTTTGATTTTATATTTGTACATAATACCTGCTGTGCTAAACGACTTTAGTTGTATAAACTTAATTTAAAAATAACCTTAAATTAAACTTTGACAAAACAAATATTATGACATTTGAAGAAAGACTAATTTTAAAAATCCTGACCTAAGCTATTATGATAAAATTATTGAAGAAACAGATTCTACTACTACTACTAGATTTTTTGTGTAATTGTTGGATAGAGATATGTCGTGGCAAGCGCACACTGAATATATAATAAAGCGTTTGAGCCAACACTCTTACGCACCTTACTAGAGTAGTAAATCAAACAACAGCACTTCCTCGTACTGCATATCACGAATTTGTCACTTCAACTCTAAGATATGGTGTAATGTATTGGGATAATTCAACAAACATGGAAAGGGTATTTATAGCACAAAAACGATGCGTTAGAGCAATATGTGGTATCAAAATTACCGACACCTGTAAGCCCTACTTCTTAAGTCTTGGTATCTTGACATTGCCCAGTTTATATATCTTTGAAATAGTTATGTTCATAAAGAATAACTTTGAATGATTTGCTACCCTCAGTTGTTCTAGACACCAGTACAAAATTCACTGTAGGCAACACAAAAAAAAACTGTTTTTTTATAAAATCTTTTTGGGAATGGCACCCAAGATATATAATAAGATATCAAGGTCAATCTTTGAAAATAACCTAAGAAATAATTAAAATAAAAATGTAAATTAATATCCATCACGCCTTATCCCCGAAGGGGTGGCAGAGGCATATTATATGCCCACTTTTCACCGACTGGATTCCTGTCCCACGTAATAGGTGGTGAGCCCATTGCCGTGTTGAAATAGACAGACGCAGGTTGTGGCTACCTGCTGTTGAATTTTTTAAAATAATTATTATAGAAATAATTAATATCAACATATTTAGAAAAAGGCTTATAGAAATATTAATAAATACGAGTATCTTGAAGATAAGAATTTGTAACTAATAGAAACATTGTTATGAACATTTTAGATTTCCATTTTCTCTTATTATAAATTTATATCTTTCGTATTTGATATTCAGATTGACAATTTTATTTTATGATTGACTATATTTTCATCAAATTCATAGTAAAACCTAGTAAATCTTATGTCATTTGCTAACTATTTTTATTATTGAGGAAGTTATTTTACTTATTTAATTTTATTTTAACTAATTATGTAGTGTAGATTATTTATAAAAATGTTAAAAAGTTGCAAGCCTGAATCGGTAGAACATGGATTGCTTAACATCATATAACATCTTGTATGTATTAAATTTATGTAACATGTTCAGCAATAAAATGATCGATTGATTGGTTGCTGTCCGTACTACTATTAGTGCCACGGTTTAAAAAGAACCCCGAAGAACTACCAAGTGATTCCGTAATAATACTGTACATTCACAGTGGTGTGGAAGTCAAAAAGATGGCATATTTCAAAGCCCGCCAGCAATAATGTTTTCGCAAACGCCATTATTAATATATTGACAGAAAAAAAGTAAAGCCGAGGTTATTCACTGCAATCTGGTGATTGATATTACTAAATAATTGAAAATCTAAAACAAAATGTTTAAAATGGTAGTTTGTTTTTTTAAACTTGATAATCCCCCTGGACGGCATACCTAACGTCTCTTGAAGCTGTGAAAATAATAAAGACCTTCGAAATCGTTCAGATGGATGGATCAATTGGATATTAACATTTAGAATAAAAACACTAGCCATTTTCTACAAAATTACTTTACTAATTTTGTGGAAACGTATAAGTGCTTGCTTATTCAAAATGTGTAGCTGTGTCTACCAAATGCCATCAATCAACAGTATTGACAGTTTGATATTAATATCATTGTTTAGTTACAAATCTAAACTAAAATGTGCTATGATGCATAGCTATACTCTGATGAGCATGTTTTGTTTTTAATTTGTTTAACTATTATGAGCAACTCATCACGATTTTTCAGAAACCTCTTTGCCCTTCGGCTATTGGGACTATTAACATTCGTGTAACTCCTGTAAACAAGGCAAGACCAGTTACTTGAAGCACTAATTGTATAAGTCCCAGATGTTACTAAAATATTAACGTAAAACCTGGTGGGTCAGACGGAGCTTAGTCTTCATAGTTACAATAATCCTGGAATTAGTGCAGTATGGGTGTAAGGAGCCCCAAGATCCAAGATCTCCGGTAGCCAAGTGACGTCACCTGCTAGGGGTACATCTGCTGAGTCTTTACTTAGCAGATGTACTCGTGTTACCTAGCAGGTGAGGTATGTTGTTATGTTTTATGTTGTGGTATATTGATAAATTTTTAATGCAATTATTTTGCAAAATTTCTCATAAATTTTTAATAAGTGGAAAAAGACAATTCTATTTCCACTTTATTAAAATTTTGTGGTATATTGTAAGGGCGCCTGCGTCTTTGCAAAACAGGACCTTTACAGGGTTGAACCGCAGACGGCGGAAGCACCCAACAATGCCGATAATTAAAATCCAAACGATAACTGCTTATAACAGCCAAATAAAAGTCGACCCCAGACTCTTCAGATCTCGGTCGGGATTAAAAGCAACTGGGAATACACTAAGATGAAAAAGAAGATTATTATTTGTATCTAACTAAAAAGTCCTCTAAACAAACAGAGTCAAACTATAGTTAGAGTATATACTCTAACTATATTTTAACCATGACCGCTCACTACAATTTGTACGCAGTGTGCGGTACAGCGGTCGTGGTCAAACTATAATAATCTAACTAAAAATGTAAGGTCGGTTTTGGTATTAAAATGCGATAAGAATACTTAAGAGAACTGTAATGAATGTAATGAGCATAAGTAAGAAATTGTAATGAAAATAAGTGAGACCCGAGTTCCTGGGAGTACGAGGCACTGCGCGCGTTGTGGCAGGTGCACGTATGTGATCAGTCTTACCGTGCCCCAGCATCTCTTGAAGCAGTTAAAGGAGCCCTGCGAGGCTGGCGCTAAAGTATCTCGTTGTTAATATTATTATTATTACACAGTAGGCTTTGCCCAATGGCTGAGATATAAGATGCTAATAAAAGAACTAAAGAGTCCTATGCTATTTTAAAGATGTCATAACATTAGATTTTAGCAAGGCAAAACATGCACTTTTTAAATGTTAGCTTGTTTCAAAGCGATCCTAATAGAATAAGTTTTACATACAGCTAACATACGTACAAAACTTCGCTCGCTTGGCGATTTGTATGTTCCTGACATAAAGTGTAAGACATGGCGGTGTCAACTGTTGTTAGAATCAATAGGTGCGTGTATGTTATAGCCTGCGGCAATCGGTTTCATCGCAATTTTAGCAATCCTCGAGCTCTTGGGATGTAATCACTTCGTCGAAGTCTTCTAAAACACGTCTCTGGAGTAAGATCCATGCGTGCTCCATAGATTTGTTGCAAGCGGCTGCGTAGGCCAGAGCAATACCCGTATGTTTTATAAATAATATAGTTCTTTAGTATCCATTTAAAGGTTTTATCATTACATAAAAAAAACGTCAGGCATCAAAATGTATGTAAAATAATCGCGTTTAGACCCGGTAGTATGCAACGCAATTGTTTAAAAGTTAATATTATCAGCGTGCTGCAATTTTATAAAAAAAAATACGAAATCGAAAGTCGGTGAAAAACAGTTTCAGTTGTTCATAGTATCACAACATGATACCATAACAAAAAAGCCGCTGTATAGATGAACATTCTGAACGCTCTTTCAGTATTTACGAGACGATAGGGTACACCCGTTAATCTACTTCAATCAAATAAAAAAAACAAATCAGTCTAACGTAGTTGCTTACCTCTGTCAATTATTTGTGGGACGGTGTTTAACCGTACTGCACCACGCCAATCAGTCAGACTAGTTGTTGTTCTGTTGACTAGATGGTTAACTGGTGCAGTGTTTAACGCTGCTGGCAGCCACTATAAGTCATCGTAAAAATACCTTCCCACTGCAGGTAGCGTCGAAGTATTGCGGGCCTGTAAGACCCGCGGAAGTACAGCGCTTACGGCCGGGCTGTAAAAGCGAAAGACTGAATAATGAGTGGCGTCGTTAGTCTGTATGTGTCTAACAGTGAAGGCAACTCGATATCTGCATAACTGAAAGTGATTAAGTGCTAATTTCTAATAAACCAACTCTGACCTCTCCAATTATAACGCGTCTAGTAAGATATAGTTCAAACTGTAGAAATCGTTTTGCACAACCAATTTTGATGATACTTATAAGCAGTATTTAATTCGGAAAAATAATCATAAAATTCTAATAATAATATTTTGATCAACTGGCTGGATTTTGCAGTAATCCCGAACAAAAAAACAAACAAAGTTTCAGAGTCAACTCAGAATCTCTTCATGACTTCGTCCATTACAGTTAGTTTTTTTTTACTTTTATCTTGAATGTCGTCACAGCAATAGCTGTAAAAATATTTAATAAATATGTAAATTATAACAATATTTATAAGTTTATAGATCATCAATTAAATAAGAAGCGTCAAGTACGCCCGCTTTCGCGCCAAGTACGGACACAAGCGAAAATTTCGCATTAAATAGCTACCGCAGTTCAGAGAATATAAAAGTCATAACTGCTCAATAATATGATTTCAACTTAAATGAAATCGTAAAATTTTTATCACTTATTGACATAAAGCCACCGTCAAAGTTACAATGAAATTATAATGTTAGTTCTCATTTCTTAATGACAGGTTGAGAATAAGTTAATGATACTCTTGGATATTGACATTTCGCGTTTTTATTTTCCTAAATATGAAACAAAGTCTTCGTATAAATAAATTAATAGTTAATAGTTAAAATAAATAAATTACTTAATCTACTAACTATATATTACTATCTTCACACTGTATATTTGTTAGGTAACAATTTAAGTCACGAACGATTGCTTTGGCCCTATCCAGATTAATAGAAACATAATATTTGGTGCATCAACGTTTGCTTGCCCAGTGTCACCGCGATAAAAACTAAGTCGTTTTTGGATTCTAAAAACGTGGAGCTCGTGACTCATCCTGCAAACATCCTATCTCTGTGTGATTTCCTTGATATCCCGAAAATCTAGATTTAATAAGGATAACGTGAAAAAAATGCCCGTATGTTGTCGTATTTCGAAAACTGTTTGAGTCTACTATTTTCCAATAGAAAGTCGTTGTAGTTCTATTCTATAGCGGTTTTATTGCGAATAGTCCAATACTAGGTAGTCTAGTATTATATATTTCACAAACACACTTCTCAAGCTGCAGAATAGAGACAAAATAGCTCTTTTTAGCTATCAAAATATTAATATAGAATACAAATTAAGAGCTACTGACAGGAAAACTGACAATTTTTTTGTCGGCTGCCTATTGAGCGACGTCTTTCTTCTTCTTTCTTTCCATTTCTATTCTCTGCTGATGCGATTGAATTAATAGACTTGGCCCCCAGGTGTATCGTTAGCCGGTAAGATTACTTGGTCCCCGGAGATATTGGTGAAGCTCCTTACACCCATTATCTTTACACATCTACCACAGATTTAATATGGCTAATTGCCTGCCATTGGCAATAAAACTATAACCGATGAACCTACATAGTTTTAACTGATAACTCCGTCAGCGATGGATGTTCAAAGTGAGTTGTGTGTGTGTGTGTGTTGTTAAAGTAACTATCTTCACGCTGTATTCCTGACGGGGTAGTCAGAGAGGACAGATCGCCAGGCATCGCGATCCATGCATACTTCTTTCGCTTCCTGCAGATTCCGGTATCCGAGTAATTTTGACCTTTCCGTTTTTGAGCTATCTGCTCACGTGGTCCCCATATGAAAGTTTCGGGTGTTTAACTATTATCAAAATAAAGAAAATTATCTTTCAAGCCATTTTTTCAAAAAATATGCCAAACTTATTTATGCCACTTAAATAAAAAAAAAGGATACCGTGCTCAAAAACGAGGTCTTTGAATGCTACCGAGAATAAGGCTTGAATGATGATAGCAATTTTATATTAATATATTGATGAACTTATTATGCACATAACTATGGTGTATGTTGTAGACATGTCAGAGGCTCCCATAAAATCCTTAAAATATCCAATGAAGAGTGTCATCCGATATACAGTTTACGATGGCTGTATAATAGGTTATCTTTACATTATATTTACATGATGTTAAATAGATCCGTTAAAAGCGACTTATTACGATGTCATTGCATCTTAGTGGTAAGTCCCGGTTGCAGTCACAGGCCCACTCTTTATCACGAGGTTCCCTTAAAATCTTTTTTCTAGTAGGCTTTTTTGTCGATGATGTAGGGAGCAACAGTCGACTCCATTAAGTACATTTGCGTTAGTGCATTCATCCGAATAAATAATAAAAAATAATGTGTGCGTACCAGAGTACACAAGTAAGAAGTGTGAAACTTCTCTACGATATTTTTTTTACGGCTAAAGTATTCCTCTCATACGTCGATAAAGAATTTTCACTTATGATAAAGAAGTTTTACTTCAACACAACATGAGGCGTAACCGAAAAACGTACCGATTTTTTTTTTAATTTCTCTCAACATCGATAAAGAAGTTTCACTTATAATAACTACTTTACATCTAATCTACACTGTGTAAATAGAGAACGGTTTAAGATTATTTTGATTTTCTGTTTGAAACATAACTCTTTAACCGTCATAAAGCTATTTAAATTCAGTAATGAACAGATTTTTTCATCAATAACTTCAACATATACAAAGCTCAGAGCGAAAGGCTAAGTAAGTACCAAAATGTATTTTTGTGTGTGAGTTATTTAAAAACTCTGATTCGATCCGATTAATAATCACACTGTGTAGGGTACGCAGTGTAGTTTACTGGAAAATCACACTCCTTAAATTGTTAAATCAAAGTAACGAGAATTCCTATAAATATTTTTGACAAATAGAATCTAGAATGAAAGCACCTGTACTGTTCCACTTATTTACTTTTTAACCTAAAATTCCGTAAGATAAAACCGGTCAGGTTAAAAAGAACCAGGAACAGTAAAAAAATTATCATTCAAGATGTGTAAGCAAGTTCCACCAAGTCCCATCAAACAGTACGAACGGTCTAAAATAAGTACTTAGGCCCTTTCATTTAACCTAATATATTTTTTTATACTAGAACTACAACTTTCATTTCAGCAACAAAGCATCGTGCAACGTTGCTTTTCGGTAGCGAAACCTGGGTATGTCAGAAGATGCATGAAAGTAAGTTGAATGCTGTCAGAAGATGCATGTAAGTAAGTTGAATGCTGTAGAGACGCGATCACCTCGAAAAAGCCTTTGCCGACCGAATACGTAACGAAGTGATACAAAATATGGCAGGTTTGAATTAAAGTGTCAGCGTTAAGCTGGAAAAGGGCGTGCTCCGTTGGTTTGAACACGTCGTTGACAGTGAGGAACAATTGACGAAGAATATATATTGTGCGAAAGTAGAGAAGGAGTCAGGGTAGGCCAAGGCTTGCATATGAAAACCACGTGAGCAGATTACTCAAAAACGGAAAAGTCAAAGTACTCGGATACCCAGACGTGCATATATGAAGCGGTTAATAAATCTGCAGGAAGCGAAAGAAATATGCTTGGATCGCAAAGCCTGGCGATCTGTCGTCTCTGACTACCCCGTCGAGGAAGATAAAGAAGTGAAGATAGTTAGTTAGTTAGTTACTCAATTTCCTTTAGAGAACACTTTAGAGTTACATTAAATATGATAAAACATCACATAGTTTATAACCTGCAAAAGGGTCAAAATATTACTATCAAATACAGCTAAAATTGGAGCGTAGTTCATGTACATTACATTAGTTTTTATTTCACTTCAATACATGGAGTATTTCCGAAGTTATAACGCCGAGAAGTATATAGCCCTTTTTTGAATTTCCGAGATTAGGCGCGCTAATTATGACGTCACAACGTAACACTGATTGCGACAAGGCGCGGCGCGGCGTTCGGGTGCGAACGAGAGCGCGACTGTTGAATGTGTAGTGTTGTGACGTATGCGGTCACCTGCGTTATATGCACTTTGATCGTAAATATTTCAGCCATTATTTGAAATATAAAAAAAGTAAAAACACAGTTTTTCTCGAATATTTTTGTAGATTTATTTGGTATTTCAAGTAAAAAACGTTTGTCAGACCCATTAGACGCTTGATAACATACGTCATTTGTCAAAATATGTTGAGAAAATTACAGTGGAAAAACATAGCATTCCAATTGCCTTTTAACATCGGGTTTCATAATAGTCCAGTCATTACGTCGGAAACATCGGGTTAGAAATGAAAATGAACTGAGAAAGTCAAATTTTAGATATTACGTGGGGGGGCGGGGGTCTCAAAAAGCTATATTTCAAATTGTCGACCAAAATAACCTGATGGGTTTTCAGCCATCTTAAAAAAAGTTAAATTCAGTTTTTTTATTATAATTCTGTTCCCCGATGAGATACGATTTTTTTTAAATTTTTTTTTTGTGTTTTATTTATTTCTTTTATTTTCAATTTTATTATTATTATTTTTTTTTACTTTTTTGAAGATGGCGAAAAACCCTTCAGGTTATTTTGGTCGACAATTTGAAGGGAAACCTGGGTATGTCAGAAGATGCATGAAAGTAAGTTGAATGCTGTCAGAAGATGCATGTAAGTAAGTTGAATGCTGTAGAGACGCCATCACCTCGAAAAAGCCTTTGCCGACCGAATACGTAACGAAGTGATACAAAATATGGCAGGTTTGAATTAAAGTGTCAGCGTTAAGCTGGAAAAGGGCGTGCTCCGTTGGTTTGAACACGTCGTTGACAGTGAGGAACAATTGACGAAGAATATATATTGTGCGAAAGTAGAGAAGGAGTCAGGGTAGGCGAAGGCTTGCATATGAAAACCACGTGAGCAGATTACTCAAAAACGGAAAAGTCAAAGTACTCGGATACCCAGACGTGCATATATGAAGCGGTTAATAAATCTGCAGGAAGCGAAAGAAATATGCTTGGATCGCAAAGCCTGGCGATCTGTCGTCTCTGACTACCCCGTCGAGGAAGATAAAGAAGTGAAGATAGTTAGTTAGTTAGTTACTCAATTTCCTTTAGAGAACACTTTAGAGTTACATTAAATATGATAAAACATCACATAGTTTATAACCTGCAAAAGGGTCAAAATATTACTATCAAATACAGCTAAAATTGGAGCGTAGTTCATGTACATTACATTAGTTTTTATTTCACTTCAATACATGGAGTATTTCCGAAGTTATAACGCCGAGAAGTATATAGCCCTTTTTTGAATTTCCGAGATTAGGCGCGCTAATTATGACGTCACAACGTAACACTGATTGCGACAAGGCGCGGCGCGGCGTTCGGGTGCGAACGAGAGCGCGACTGTTGAATGTGTAGTGTTGTGACGTATGCGGTCACCTGCGTTATATGCACTTTGATCGTAAATATTTCAGCCATTATTTGAAATATAAAAAAAGTAAAAACACAGTTTTTCTCGAATATTTTTGTAGATTTATTTGGTATTTCAAGTAAAAAACGTTTGTCAGACCCATTAGACGCTTGATAACATACGTCATTTGTCAAAATATGTTGAGAAAATTACAGTGGAAAAACATAGCATTCCAATTGCCTTTTAACATCGGGTTTCATAATAGTCCAGTCATTACGTCGGAAACATCGGGTTAGAAATGAAAATGAACTGAGAAAGTCAAATTTTAGATATTACGTGGGGGGGCGGGGGTCTCAAAAAGCTATATTTCAAATTGTCGACCAAAATAACCTGATGGGTTTTCCGCCATCTTAAAAAAAGTTAAATTCAGTTTTTTTATTATAACTCGGTTCCCCGATGAGATACGATTTTTTTTAAATTTTTTTTTTGTGTTTTATTTATTTCTTTTATTTTCAATTTTATTATTATTATTTTTTTTTACTTTTTTGAAGATGGCGAAAAACCCTTCAGGTTATTTTGGTCGACAATTTGAACTTAAGCTTTTCTAGCAACGTAATATCCAAAATTTGGCTTTCTCGGTTCATTTGCATTTCCAAATGTATATAATTACTGACTATAAAGGTTTGAAGTTTTGACACAAAAAAGAAACAAATATTCATAAACTGCAAGATTCATTACCCTTCTTGTTGAGTTTACCGTAGTCGGGTAAAAATAGCAATAAAAAGTTTCTTCGGCTTTTGTGTCCTACCACAGATTATACATATTCTATAGTAGCTCTACTATAATTTACTGTATAGATAACCTCCAGCACTTCTGCCAAAGATTAAGCGGTTAATAATGTCTGCGGTTTTAATACACATACAGGATTTTTTATCTGTGTATATTATTTAACCAGACGAGCACCAGCCTTGCGGTCATATTAATTTTTCTTTTGACAATGTCGTCTTAATTAACGTTAATGAAACTGAGTTAGTTTGCTTTTTATAAGAATTTTTGCGTCTTAATTGTCGAACTGTCTCTAAATTATGAAGTTTAGGGATAAATAGAGTCCTAATATTTTTATATAGAGTACATTATTTTTGCAAGAAGTATCTTGTTTTAAGTTTAAGCGTCTTCTAAAATTATATTCTGAAATAGCAGTAGCAGTTGTCTATACCCCTTACGGATATACAAAGCTAATAATAGCTATGGGCATAATTTGGATTACATGTCGTTGTTTAAAATATTGCTAATAAATCATAACATTTGACATCATCATCATGTTGATCAAAACGTATATGAACAATAAATTTATTACAAGGATTCCATCCCTAGATAAACCAATCAGCTGAACTATGAAGATAGCAGAGTGCAAAAACTGGTTTCAATAACAGGATCTAATGATGTTAGTGGGTAGGTAGTTAGCATCCTATATAATACTGGTTGAAAGTGAATATAGGCCTTAGGCGATGCGCGTAATGAAGGTGGAACAGGCAGTCGGCGCAAGCGCAATGTGCGCGCGCGACCTTTTACGCGTAATTATTAGGCGCGTGCGTCGTGCGCATACTCACCGATCACAGCCTTCTGTCTGCAATACATATATGGAAACGGCTACTTTAGAACATACGCCTTTTGATTAGCATTTTGGTGTACCTAGGTATACTTTAATGGCTGTCACCGGTGACGCGACTTGGGTATGTATTGACCAGACACGCTGCTGCTGAGTACCTAAATTAATAAAAACTTCTATATAGAGCTATCATTACGTCTTTTTTTCTAAAAGGGGTGGCAGAGGCATAATATACATCCATAATTTAATGTATGAATTTTGTCACTCTTAATAGGTGGTGAGCCCATTGCCGTGTTAAAATGGACTGGAGAAGGTTGCGATGATTCAAGCCGCTCATATAGCCTTCAATTTGTCTAATAATTGCCATGTCAATGGCAACCATGACCGACGGCTTGAGTTCCGAAGCACGAAAACGTTCGTAAATGGAAGTACCAAAAAGCGATCACACAGTTGGTTAATATATTTTTTATCATCATCATCTTTCCATCACGCCTATATTCCAGAGGGAAAAGGCAGGAAAGTATTGTACACCAATACTTTGCCAATAATGTATCTTTGTTGGTTCTTTATTGCCGTAACACTACTGGACACTTCTTCAAAAAATAATTATATAACTGTTCTGTAATTTCATTAATCATAATTTCAATAACCAGCACAGATATAACACATCCACAAATACAATCTCTGTAGTCCAAGAATCGTAAATTTTTGAACATGAACTTATTGGTCACAAATAGAATTTCCTTTTTTTTTTCAATATTCTAAATTTAAAATTAATAGGAACTTTTATGGATCGCTATATCAGGTCAAAATTTCTTCTAATACGACAACTACAGATCTATTGCCATTAGATATACACCAAGAGTAACTTCAATAGACTTCTCAATAATAAAAAAAAAATCCTTCATATTCTTCTTCTTTATCATTGCGTATTCCCAGTTCTACTTAGATTTAAAGCGTTTATTGGCTCCTAGTTTGTTTTGACTTTTTATTTCGACATTATTGTAACTGCCGTTTGAACTACCCATCCCGTACCGGCGCCTGCATAATCGCTGCCTTGTGTCTGTTCATCAGAGTGTTCAGATCTCCAGGGCCCCTTAGACACTTCCTTCGTATTGACTAGATGCACATACATACGTACATATTGTCACGCCTTTATCCCCGAAGGGTTAGGCATACAATAACTACGCCCACGTTTCATGCGGTAGAGATGCCATTGCCGTGTTGAAATACACAGGCGCAGGTTGTGACGACTTGGTGTTGAAATTTTCAAACCTCAATCATAAGGCCTTCAACTTGACTTAACGACTATGTTACTGGCAACCTGGGGGCAGTCTGCTATTTAAATCGTGTCGAAATAGAATCGAAATCGTCGCTCAATAGAAAGCCACCGGTACAATTTTGACAGTTTTTCGTAGTCTACTATTACAATCGTACTCCAATAGAATAGACGTACCGCGCCAGTGGCCGAAGCAGTTGCATTTTTGAAAGTCTACTGACATTTTTACAGTTAAATACAGTGATACTGGCTCTTTTCTACGGCTTGTCAATAGTAAACTCGGCCCCCTGGACCAACAGCTTATCGTGCGTTCGGAAGCATGGAAATGCCATAGCGAAAGTTGTTTAATGCAAGGATTTTGAGGGGCGCTGTCAGTAGTCTTGTGGACCATAAGAGTGGCCCTCAACTCGGTAAATGTCGCTATGACTTTCCATCAAGTAGGGTTGCCTGTAAGAGATTGCCTTTGTGCGATAAGGCCGCCAATTGTAAAACCAATTGTTATCACGTTCTTTATGTTTAAATGTAATTCGGTGTTACAATTAAGAATATATCAATCAATCAATCAGGTCGGCGGAGTTATTTTGGCGGGCTAAACATAAAAATAATGTGTTATGGAATACTGTGTTAGCGAGGCCACAAGTGCTACTATGTATATGTAATGAAAAATTATAGCGTTTCATTATTATTATCTCTCTCACCTGCCGGATCAATAGAAGACCGGATCCTGGACTTCGAAACGGGGACTAGAGGTCAATGATGCTGATAACTTTGATATCTTAATTAAATACCTATTAAATATGGACACTCCCGTTCTAGAATTAATATTGCAATTAAATCGGTTCAATTCAAAGGCGGGCCCAATCCGGTTCAAAACTTGTTTTTATTCTCGCAACTGGCTACTGGTGTATACTTAACGAAAATCGATACTCCTATAATCTGCAAGTAGTCGCAAAATGATCAGAGTGCTTATAATTGTGGAATAATTGTCAATACCAATATTAGTAGCTATGCCAAGTGGATAAATAATTTTAGAACAAGCTCTGTCTCCGGACATATGATAATTAGAAGTCTATCTCATCTCTTTCATCACTTTCTCTCTCATAATTTTAGTGTTATCCCAACCCTAACTAGATTTAGAGCCTGGGTCTATTTTTATGTAGTCGTTACAACAACTATCATTTTGTTTTGGCATTACTGGGGGCGACTACGGTATGACCTCCCTATCCCGGAAGGGCGCCTGCGTCGGTATAGCTTGTCCTTTTGTCAGAAGGTAAAATCGTTCGGTGGAGACGCCTTTTCTTTACTTTTACAACCACCGTTAACTGATGGTTTGCGTTTATATGTCTAAAAAGATGCATTTGCTCCCCATTTTTGAATCATTGTCAATATCGGAGTTAGGGTGTTTGTTTCCTAGTATAGATAATATGTATGTATTTAGAAATATATAAGTATATATGATATTTTGGGTCTCATTCGTGACGTAGGTATTATTACACACCTGATTACACCACCCGTGACCACGACTGGTGTTATCCGGTTGAAACATCGCGTCGGGAAGTATAAGGTAGGCTTTGTACCTAATAATATACGTCGCGAATAAGACCCGAAATATTAAATATGAGTGACAATCGCGAAGGTTTAAAAACATTAATATAAAGTATGTTTATCAGTCGTCTAGAACCCATAACACAAGCTTATATTAAGCTAACTTTGGTCTAGACGGGGCTGTGTAAAAAAAAATGTCCCACAATATTTATTTATCAGAATTAGTAAGTTCAAACTTACAAAGATTTTCAGAATAAGCATTTATATACTGAAACATGATAATAGAATTTTAACGTCCAATTAAAGATTTAAATCGATTTAATTAACTGCTCCTGCAGAAGTGATCCTGGCCGGACCACCAAAATGTAATAATTATGTACTTTAATGATAGTGCAATATGACTTGTAATCAGTAGTACCTATGTCAAATTGTGAACTCAATTTTTGCATCATGGTCTTCGAAAAATTTTAAATATTGATTGCATTATTTCTGATCAACGTCATTTACAAGTGAATTTATGTAAAATATTTTAATCAATATTATACTTGTGGAAATAAAAATCATTACCAGCGCAAGTAGCCTAAAGTCAACTGAGTACTGTTCTGACTCCGATAGCAGCCCTCTATCCTTGAATGCTGTCGTGATTTTTCATTAGAAGATCAGAGTAATTTGGTGTTCTAAATATATAAAAAATATCATCAAGGTAAATTTTCAAATAACTTTGATTTGAGAACATTCATATGCAAAAACACAACCTTAGTTTTTTTTATACCACTGAGGTGGCAGACAAGCATACGGCCCACCTGATGGAAAGTGGTCACCGTAGCCTATGGAAGTTTGCAACACCAGAGGTGCAGCACTCGCGCTGCCGACCCTTTAAAAAAATTCTAAGACCCCTTTTGAAGAACCCCATACTGTAGACGTTCGAGAAAACCCAGGCAGGGAGCTCATCCACAACCTAAGCGTACGCTAAATAAAGCCTCTTAGTGATGATAGAAAGCATATAATAACACAACAATGAGGCACATCTTAGCTACCTGTTAACCGTTTTATAATTAGCGAACAGCGAATGGAATCATGCTTATTTAAGAACTAAATTATCGTAGGCCTCTTTTCAGATGGCTTGGGAATCAATTAACTGGAGGTAGCGCGCGCCCGAACCGAGCGGCCTTCGCGCCACCTGCACGGCTACCCCCACCGAGCAACGGCACAGTAGATAAAGTGTACAGTATATTTTTATCTGTAAAAAAGGATTTATTTGCAGCCCTAAGATTGCTCGTTTACGCCCCAAGTGCGGATGATTATGTTGTAATGATTCTAAGGACGCCACTAAAGTGTAATACTGTATTACTATTTGTTTACTGTCAGCTGTCTGACAGATTTCTTAAGAGTTATTTCGTACCACAAGCCAGAGCATCATTGATTGACAATCAGACCTCACTCCTTGGGTTTTCAAGAATCCCGGAACCTTTGCTGATTTTCGTTAATTACGTTAACCTATTTTTAGCCAAATTCTGGTTTTCGGTCTCAATACCTTAATATTGTGTGGTTTCGATAGTGCAGTGGTCGGACTAATTTCTCGGAATCCAGATTTCGGACCAAATTTTTGTGTTGTTTACTGATACGGTTCATATTAAATCGATATTCCTATAATCTGCAAGTAGTCGCAAAATTATCAGCTTATGGGCTCATAATTGTTTGATGAAAATGTAGCGATTTGTTTGATGTGTGCATGGTTTTTTGTGAGAATGAATACACAAGAACTTCTACACCTAGGTACTTAGTTGTGAATATGTCTAGTCTACGTTAATTACTGTAAATGGTTTTTACCCGTTGTAATTAAATATAAAAAATAATAATAATTAATAATATTGTGATCTCTTTTTCTTCACCTTAGTGTGTTTCCAGTTGCTTCCTGCTTGTAAACCTTTTCTGAATTTCAAGCCTGGAGTTCACTTTTAATTGGCTGCTAGTATCAGCTATCGTTTTTGGCTTTTGATTTTCGGAACTATTGTGAACAACTGCCGCCTGACCTCCTCCCTGTCCGTTAGTCAGCAGATGCACCTATTGAAGGTGCAGTCGCTTGAGACCCGGAGATCTACTACTACAGCCAATGATGGCCTAAATAAGAAAGAATTACAAAACAAAAGATAAGAGAATCGACTTTTTTTAGTTTATGTCTTTCTCATTTTAGCAATGAACAAGTGCATAATATTCTATTATAAAACCATAAGTTTTATTACCAGGTTCTTCCGGCTCTACCTATTCGTCTACGAATCTGGCAGTAAATGGAAATGTAGAAGCAATAGTCTTGACGTTCATAAGTGTTAATTTGTGACTTACATGAATATTTTTATTACTTAGATGAGTAGTTATTGATGCACTTAGGTACTAAAAATTGTACAAATCTCCTTTTTTAACAAATATTTCTGCAGCAATCATGATTGCGTGTAATTGCTTTTAAATGCTGAATAATCAAGCGCAGGTGAGTTGCGTCGTGTATCGGAGCCCGAAGGATATAAAACCATGATTTACTTACAGTAGTTAAAACACTCATTAAGCAGACATGAACGGCGACCGCAACGCACTTTCTGCCGCAGGGCTTACATTTACTCAACCATATACCTTTCCTGAACGCTTCGAGTCACCGAAACCAGACCAGTGGCGTGGATGCCAGCACTAAATAATCATTTGTAATCAAAATATGATTTCACTTATGATAATGATACTTACCTTTATAGTAAGGAAATATTTTAGATAGGTATGGTGGTTTAGTTTTATTAATCCATTCTACCATAAAATATAAAAGTATTTTAAAAATAAAAAAGCGATATAATGTAATATAAATTTAAATTTTATTATGTGTTTCAACATGGCCAATAGGCTCATCGCATATTATGCGTCGGCAGCGCAAGTGCCGCATCTTTGGTGTTGCAAACGTCCATAGGTTACGCTGCCCACTTTCCATTCCACCTCGGTGGTACAAAAAGAAGGTGTAATGTGTAGTTAATACAAAACCTTTTTGATTTGTCGACATTTACGACTACTGCTCCACTCTCCAGGAAAGTAGCGTGATGATATATAGCGTATAGCCTTCCTCGATAAATGGGCTATCTAACACAAAAAGTTTTTTTTTAGTTCCTGAGATTAGCGCGTTAAACCAAACAAACAAACATTCTCTTCAGCTTTATAATATTAGTATAGATAATACATATTAGAACAAGTCCTCCGCCGCGTCTGTCTGTCTGTTCGCAATTAATACAAAAACTACAGCGAAGGTTTTTGTGCTGTTTTCACCAATAGATAGAGTGGTTCTCGAGGAATGGATTTGTACAGAATTTGTAAAATTTTTGTATATATTGGTTAAAATATAACGATTCTTGTTGAATGTGTCGTTAAAAATATACCGTCTGGGAGCTTTCAACGAAAAGCCTAAGCCTTTTGAGATATAACATAATAATGTATGGTGAAATTGTGTATCTTATATGGGTCTACAGAAAAGTCCGTATATGTCTATATCTTAAGGATAACTAGCTTATGCAGTGTTATTGCACTGGGGGAAAGGGATCGGTTAAACTTCACCATGCGGCGGGCGAAGCTGTGGGCATATTCTATAATAAATAAAAAACGAAAAAATTGTCTCTTGAATCTGTCTTGAACATACCATACCTAAAGAATTCAGAAGGTAGGCATGTTGGTCTATTCGAGATAAGGTATATCTAGGTTGCTGGTCTAAAGAAATCCAAGTATGGTCAAACGATACAAAAACAACACTGGGGCTTAATGCACCTTTCCAATCAATTACCAATAAATAGCGTACGATAGCTAGAGGACGATGCGGCGACGAATTCCGCGCTTCACTGCCTGAAGCGTGCGCCTACTTTTTGCAAAGGCAGGTGCAAGTGCATATGCTATTAAATTGTCAAAGAAAATACGTGCGCATGCCAGTGTATGCTGCTGATAGCCACCAATAATCAAAAGTCAATGCCTAACATGTTCTTTACAACCCTTTAGGTACCTTAGGGGTGTGCCTTGAAATTACCACAAACTATATCTGCTATGTATTTAATAATATTACAATAAAATATGAATATCTCAACGTAAGTTTTTTGCGGAGAGCTCGTGTAGCCATTGCACAATTAAGCACGCAGTAATCGAAAACCGCAACATAACAGACTGCTGTGGCTTCAGTGTAGGGAACATGTGCTCACTCAATATGAGAGCGAGCAAGAAGGATCGCAATTAGCCGTGAGGAACACAGTTTTTCGTTGTAATGATCGGGCGTGGTATAGTAAACCAGACACAATGCACAGCTTTGTCCAACATGCTTACACTGCACAAGCTTTTACGGTTTCAGTGCGACGACGCACGCCATATGACTCGCCGACATGCGCTACTTGCGGGTGCACAGAATCACTTCGTAACACCAACTGTTGTAACTGTTCTGGTTTTGGCTATAAATGTTGCACTGATTTGTCTTACATAGATAAGGGACCGTGTTTCTTGAATATAGACTTGTTTTATTCAACCAGTTTTTTTTGGATCTGCAGATTTACTGGTAGGTACATCACACGTTGCGTTCAAAATCACCAACTCAACTGGCTCCAAAGTTCAGGTACGGGTTTAGTTGGTTAATTTGGTTATTTCAGTTAAATTGGAACTAATCCTACCCGCATTCACATTACTGTGACTCCGGTTTACCAGAATCTACAGCAATGGCCAAGACCAAAAAAGTTACACTGAGCTCGATCTCGGTTAATGAAGCAAGATAGAAGTCTTTTAAACTTACTTTTCGACAGCTTCCCCAAATACGGAGAACCTATAGGTTAGTTTCTTTGGTCTCCCGGTCAGCAGGTGCGTTAGTAATTATAATTAACTTAAATTCACTTGCAATAATTTCCTCCCAAAGCAGCTAAACCTTAAAAATTAGGTCTAGTTTAGTTAACATACTGTTTTTAATACTATAAATAAAAACATGAAGTAAATAAAAAGGACTAGGTATGTAACTGTGTGTAGATACGTCGAGGTGATTTAGTCTATACCAAATCAATAATTCACTAAAAAGATCGATATTATTATATTGGTCCTTCGAATCTAATGTCAAACAAATAATACTAGACAAGCTTCAAGGAAGGCCACCGGAGCCAACCACTGTTCGCCAAATGTTGCATGGATGGAGTGGTCCAATACAAATACAGGCTAATTGCGTTTCTAGAAAAATATCGCTGTGGCTAGATCTTGAATTTGGACCGCGATTTGTGGCATTCATATTTACAAGATGTTTGGGCCCGGTAGCTAGTAACATGCCAGGTTAAGCGAAGTAGAAGGACTTACAGGTTCGAAAAAAATCAACAGCAAGACCTGCGCCTGTCCATTTTCAACACTGCAATGGGCACACCACCTACATGTGAGAGGAATACACACAATGAAAAGTAGGCGTATACTAAGCTTCTGTCACGCCTTTAGGGATAACGCGTGATTGATACAGTACAAAAAAATCAGCTTTATCGTACAAACATAAAACATTGCGTTAAAGCTATATCTAAAATGAAATGGAAAATCTATGAGTACATCTATGAGTACATCTATGTGATACTTGTTGCTTGAGCAGGTAGTTCTAACCACACTGTTCCCTTAGAAATGTCGAGAAAGTGCTGCCGATAATCAAAACGGGACTAATAAAAAGCTTGAATGTGGATGACGCACGGCACGCGCAGACGTTTCAATAAATCCGTTAAAGGCACATGCCGCGGCTTGGCGCGGGTGCAGTGAGCCGACTCGCGTGGTGAATCTTGTCTCAAACATTGAGGGTGGGTGCTCCTTCTATAGGTTTGCCCTTACGTCGATTACAGTTATCGATATTTACAAAACAGTTTGAAAATATATCACAGACAGTTTATACACTCCCGGACTCTTGAATCGAGCCACCTTACATTCCCGGGCCTAAAAGCCCAATACACAAAGAATATACAATAAAACAAAAAAGTTTTTATGCATTTTTAATGCTGGCATATTTCATCGTCTTTCCCGTATGTATTATTCAAAGTTTGAATTTTAGAATTTAAATTAAGAACAAAAGCCGAGCTTGGTCACTGACTTGAAAAAAATAATGTCTGTTGAAAGTTGCTTTTGAAGCAATTTAATGTCGATTTGGTTTGAATTTTCGCAATTGTTGTTAACCAAAGTTAGTTTTAGTTATTTTTCTATAATTTGAACCGTTTTTGGCTATAAAATTAAGGATACTTCACCTGAAGTAGCCGCGCAAGCTGTAGCACTTCTTCAATCTGGGCTAAGTCAGCGAGATGTGAGTTCACAACTTCACATAAGTCGTTCCGCTGTTCAAAGAGTGTACCATCGATACCTGGAGACTGGCGGCTTCGTTAGGAGGACCTTGTTACCGAGTGACAACGGCGAGACAAGATCAATACATTGTCACTACTAGCTTACGAAATCGACGCCTTAACTCTGTTCAGATACAAGAACAGCTCAGGGACTTCCACGGAGTGGCTGTAAGTGCTCGGACCTTTAAAAGACGACTCAATGAACAAGCCCCATAAGCCAGCCAATGGACCCAAATTGACACGAGCACACCGAATAGCCCGTCTAGAGTTTGCGCGCGAACATCTAAATTGGACTCGACATCAATGGAGCCAGGTTCTCTTCACAGATAATGCTATACGGTAGTGACGGAAGGAATAGTGTTTCGCGCAATGCTGTATTGACGAGAAAGCGAGTTATGGTGGGGGATCATGGACAGTCTGGGGAGGAATCTCTATGGAAGGCAAAACTGAGATTGAGGTAGTGACGGGACCACGACTGCCGCCCCTAGATGGCAATAGATACATTCGCCAATATTTAGAGAACCACGTGATGCCATATGCTGGATTTATTGGCCAAGATTTCGTTTTAATGCATGATAATGCAAGGGCCCATACTGCGGGAATCGTCAGGGAGTACTTAAATGACATTGGTATCACTGTTATGAGATGGCCAGCGCGAAGTCCTGATATGAATCCTATAGAGCATCTATGGGATGAGCTGAAGAGGCGTGTTCGAGCTCATCATCCTGCCCCGCAAACCATGCAGGAGCTCAAAAATGTAATTTTGGAAGAATGGGAGGACATTCCTCAACATGTCATAACGACATTGATTAATTCTATGCCAAACCGTATGAGAGCTGTCATAAATGCACTGGGACGCAATACAAGTTACTAAATAAACATTTCTTTTCATGTAAAACATGTCTTTATTTAAAAATCGATAAGATTTTTTTCCTTGAAAAAAGCAAATATGGACTTGTTTCAACGTAACTCGACTTTTTTTAATAAACTGTAGTTCAAATTTAGAACAGTGGCACTCTAAATGAATGATGAGTATACCAGCTCCAAAACTGCATCAAAACATTTTCCTTCTACATACATCTTTTATAAGTTACAGTACTCCAAACCAAAAAAATCAAGGTGGCTCGATTTAGGTGTCCGGGAGTGTATTTACTTAGACATTAAATGATAAATAAAGTCTCTAAGATTGGCATATAATTATTTTTAAATTTTCGTCGGTGGGTACCGATGATAACTATTTTGACATTATTTTAGACAATAGTAAAAGATAGATAGGTTACGAGGGTTATATAAAGAATGATAGTTGTGACAGCTAGAGTCGGAATAAGGTTACTCTACAATATTTTTTCTCTAAGACTGTCTTAATCTATTATTAGGATTACCTACTATACATACATAATTACCTTATACTTATGGCAAATTAAGATTTCCCGATGATAACAATAACGGGGAACTTTCGTTATGCTTCATTAAGGTAAGAATTTTAAAGACCCTTTATTAGTGTCAAACCTTGCCTATTTCTATAAACACAGTCATCAATGTCGATAGTCGTAAGAACAGGGCACATCACTGATGCGCAGCCACCTGCCACCCGCACCCCATACTATATTTTATTCCACTTAATCGTCCTTTCCGTTATATTACCTGTTTTTAAATACTCAAAGCAAATATTCTTGTTGTCTATAAACGCTACTATGACGGTTCGTCTTGATAAATATAATAGACACAGTTAATTGACAATCTATAAAAGGTTTCGCGAACTGTTGTCCGTATAAGGGATAAACATTAATCATGGTAGCCGTGGCTCTCATCTGCCCAATTAATAAAAGTTGACTGTAAGGAATGGCGTACTGCGACAGCCGCCTGCGCCTGCGCAGCTCCGCGATGCATACGTACCGGTTATGCGGTGCCTGCAGCTGAAACATACACAACTCTTCCACTGTTTTATTTTGATTTACTTATCTATCAAACATGTAGGTACTAGTATATTTAAGAACGTGTTTAAGGATTTGCACGGCTCTTATCTCGATATACGTACCTACACAACTGCACATTACAATATGTTAATTATTTATTTAATTCATTTTGAAGTCTTGTATCTGAATCGGATTAAAATGTGAGCTCAAAACTTTATAAAGATTAAATTATGAAAATATTATTTAGAAATCTTACATATATTTCAAATAAGTACCTACTGTCCACAGAGTCTCTCAAATTATTTACTGTTAGACAATCAAGAATAAAAATAAAAATGATAATATCAAAAAGAAAAACGACACAGTTACTGAATGAATAACGCAACCTTATCAAACTTACAATCGTGATACCTTAAATCCGGCCTCATTAATTCACCAGAAATCGAAAAGGAGGCCCTAATTCGAAATTCGAACAAAGGAAGAAAATAAAAACGCTACAGAAAAAAATAAAATAAAAAAAGATGTATAAAAAGTGGTGCGGGCGCGTGCCGCGGCGACATGTGCACGCGTCGAGGATCGGCGCTAACGGGCCGTGACAAGCGCCCCCACCCTCCTCGCCCCTCACTACTCCATGAACCCGCCTTGGCCGCCGTTATGTTTGCAGCTCTAGCCCCTCTTGCCTTTATCTTCTCAAGCCTCGCAGTCACTGAAGCACTTCCCCCAGCTGAAACCATACATTTCCCTGCGTAACTAAACACGTAGTAACCAAAGCAGATTAGCCGCTTAATTGAATTTCCTGAGATTGTTTTACAATTCAATCATCAGGTTAAATTTATGTTGTAAATGATACTAAGTAAAAGATTGAGAACGAAGTATCTATTTTTTTCTCTATAAAGCAAGTTCTTATAAAACAAGTTTATTTTTAGTCATTTTATATGTGATGCATTTAACACGTTAACAATTTAGTTGCAATATCACTTCAAAATTACTGTGAACTTGAAATGGTTGACTGTGCACTGTATGATTAGTCTATAGTTATGAATGAATTTTAATATTTTCCTCGCTATAATGTCATATAGTGGCGCCTTAGCGACTTCAACCCTGTCAAACAATTTAAATGGGCGAAATTATACAAAATCTTTCTTATTTCATAATAACGAAGTATCTACACTTATACTTAAGACTCACAAATTAGTTAGTGACAAAAAAATATCATATTTGGTACTTCCAGTCTTCTATTTTAGGTTAGTTTACCTACCTACCCTTTAGTTGGCCTAGTAGGTACTAAAAATAAGCCTAAACACATTTATCTAACCAAAACTATGTATTTAAAGAAAACACTGTACCAAAAAATGTGTATCGAATTATGTATATTAAACAATTCGTAATGGAAAAATAACAAACACTGGATCGTTTCATTTAGTTGTTATATCCGACTGATGATGTAGTAAATCTCCGGTCTTCCAGTAAGACTGAAAACATCGGGCTAACATGGCAAAATACACCTTTTTACAAAAACCTTATTGTTGGAAAGAGCACTACCTATTGCCCATAACGCCTCTTTAAAACTCAAACTTTTTTGACCTATTGAATTTTTCTAATTCTCTTTCCGCTACTACAATGGGGGTACCTACCAACACGTGATTGACTTCTAAATACAAAAGTACTTACTGCAGCCTTCAAATCAAATATTTGCTTCAAAAAATCTGATTGTACTTTGAATATCAGTTTGAATATCTAATCTCGGCAGACTGAATCGACTCTCGGCTCTCAGATTCGACCACCTGCATAGTAGGTAACGATTACAATTTACAATCCGATTATTTCAGAACATGGACAAAAATAAGTATGCGTGTTAATAGTTTTGTAAGTATAACATATTTATAACTAAAAGGCTTCTAAGTCAGTATCTAAGCAACGCTCCGCCCAGCTCTAGATTGCGGCCAATAGCGCGCGGTGGGCGGGGCGCAAAGCCACGGAAAATCTAAGCCTCGACGTGTATTTAGTCAATCTCAGTTTCAAGCACAATAGTAAACAATGACTTGAAACTACAAATACCTATTAAACATTTCATATAGGCACTTACCTCGATGCTTTGTTATAAGTGACCAGTCTATTAACTAGCAATAGTTTTCGCAGTTTATAATAGAGGTTTTTAATGTCACATGGGGAGCAACCGCTTATTTCAAGACATTAATACAACAAAAAGCATTTTTCAGCGTATCCTCTGCATCATCATCATGAACGCAACCATCAATTAAGAACGGTGGTCGCAGTAAACGACGCGAGCCACCTGTCAAGGGCTTGTTTCATCAAATCATTTCTTTATTGCTCAGCCTCCGTCCAACCTTTTTTATGGCAGAGTTTTGAAAAAAGAAACGTTATAGTGGTAGAGTAGTCGGGTAGGTCGGGGGCGCGCGAGCCTTATTTCAGTCAGGTGCCAGGCGCCAAACGCGACGCATCGTGGTGTCGTGCCATTTTTCGATCCTACGCAGCCTTACGATAGCCGCGACGACACTTCGTTCCTATTATTTCATGATAAGATGATATGATTTGACTAAAATATAATGACATTATCTGAATTGTGTATATCGGACTGAATTTATTTTATTTGCGTAAAGCCTACAGTGGATCGTAGCAGTGAGTGAATAAGATTTTCGTAGCGCCGTAGAAGTTTTTCAAGGTAAGTTGATATTAAAAAAATTGTATGTTCTGATATACATATATTTGTATAATTAGTTTAAGATATTATAGAGCTTTGGGTGTTAATTTATTTTCGTTTAAATAATTATTAAGAAAAATTATAAATTTAATTTAAATAAATTATATTCCATTCATAATATCACCTACATTAGCTTTTCTTAATACTTCATATTACATTAATTGTAATCCGTAAGAAACACACATTTCAATCATATTAATTTCACTCGTTCTGTGTTTATTCTAATGAACAGAATATATTTTCGTAACTGTGTAAACACTTTTTAACTTTATAGGTATTAAGGTGGTACATTATTAATTACAATTACATGCATTTTGACTTTCACGGTAATTAAACGTAACACAATGAATAATAGTAACAAATTGCATAACATATTACAGATTTAGTATTATACGTTGATAAAAAGATAGCTGATGTGATATAGGTAGTGAAGATAGCTAGCTGGACTTGGGGTTGGATTTTATTGTCTGCTAGGAGCTTTGGTTTGCCTTTATATTTTTGGAATTGTAGAAGCGACTGCCGTCTGAACCTCGTAAAAGCTTTAAGTTTAAGTTTTGTTCGAAAGCCGATGTGAAGCGTCTCACTCGGTATGCAAGAAGTCTTAGATTCGAGTCCCGCTCGAGGCGCTTTAAATTTTCCGCTTTAAATTGATAATCGAGATGGTTTTTAGCTATAAATTTTGAAGATCATCATCAGCCAAATTAAATTGTGGCAAGTATTAACTCTAATACAATCTTACTATTCAAACTTTTGCTAAATATTCCTGGTGGTAAGTGATTACCGTTACCTACTGAGGAGCCAGTCATATAATTTCACTCCCTTTGCCATATTCAGAAGTTAAGACGCTCACGTTTTAAAGAAAGATAGATATATCTATGAGGATAGGAGGAAGCTTGTGATATTTCTAAATACATACATATTATACATAGGAAACACCCAAACTCCGAAACAAACATTTGTAGATCACACAAATATTTTTTCCGACCCGGGAATTGAACCCTTAGTCGCGCCAGTCGCATGCATTACCACTGCGCCACCAAGCAGTCATGTGACTATTAAGATTATTTTGTTTATTTATTTGTTTTTGGATAGCTCAATAGAGAATGAAAATAAAGCACTTTTTTTTAATAATAATAAAATAAATATATATATAATAATAAATCGTCTCTGTTGGACGACAATTCTTTGCGTGTGGCAGTTGCTCTCCGCCTGGGCGGCAAGGTGTGTGAACCACATAGATGCACCTGTGGTTCCATGGCGGATGGGGGCGGCCATCATGCACTGAGTTGTCGTAGAAGCACAGGTAGATTTCCGCGTCACCATGGTCTCAATGACATTCTCCGGAGAGCCTTTATTTCGGTGGTTGTCCCGTGCTTATTGGAGCCACCCGGCCTCAGTAGATCCGACGGCAGGAGACCGGACGGCATGACTCTGGTACCGTGGAAGAATGGAAGGTGCCTTTTATGGGATGCCACGTGTGTTAGCACGGTCGCTCCTAGTCACCTCGGTCGTACCGTTCTGTCTCCTGCAGCTGCCGCTGAAGACGCCGCAAACAAAAAACGCGGCAAATATGCGGTAACCTAACCTAACCTAACGGAGCAATATATATTTTTGCTGTCGAGACGATGGGCAGTTGGGGTGCTGACGCGAAGAACTTAGTGAGGGAATTGGGGCGCCGGCTGAGGGACCAGACAGGTGACTCCCGTTCTGGGTCGTATCTCGTGCAAAGATTGGCCATCGCTATTCAGCGGGGCAATGCAGCCAGTGTGATGGGCACCTTTGCACCGGATACGATGAGGAGCGGGCTAATTAATTAGTTTATAGTATTTGTAATAGATTTGACATGTATTTATAAATAAATTATGCAATACAAAATAATAAAAATGTAATTTTATCTAAACCACCGTCTATCCCAAAGTGAGCTAATATAAACTTGTGTTATGGGATCAAGAGGACTATTATACATAGAATTTAAATTACCATAGAAATTTGCACTTGTTTCTCACATCTTATCACCCTCATTTCTTTAGAGTTATAAGAAGCACCCCGGTTTTTTACCTTTGCGGATCATAAAAATATTTGTTCTGACCCAGGAATCGAAACTGAGGCCTCAGCGCGGCTTTCGCGTACACCACCTACCCCTTAACCACTGAGGCAGTCAATTTATTATGTTTGTTACTTATCGTTGTGCTAATCCCGTCCCATCTTTTAGGCAAACGCTCTACTATCTAGGCGTTGTAGAAAATAGGTAGATACGCCTATTAAACATCCATTCAGATCCACGGCCGTTACATCCTGCTTCAGAATTTAAAAAAAAATATCAACAAAGAAAGTTGAACACACCACTTCAACGATTCACTCACGTTGATGGGTTAAAAGCGCCTGTGGCCCCGCGGTCTCAGTGTTCTGTAAACGATAGTAGGTCCTCGGATGGGTGACCACAGTGTTGCATTTATATTTACGAGCGTTTCCGTGCTTTGAAAGGGACGTAAGCCGTTGGTCCAAGTTGCCAGTAACATGGCAGTAGTTAAGCCTAATTGAAGGCTTGAAATATTTCAACAGCAGGTCGCCACAATATGTGTGTAGGTATGTATGTGGTTAGTGAAAGAGCTGTTATCAGACCTTCCAAACATTGGCCAGAACTACTAATGTTATTGAAGTAATCTGTCAATGTGGCATATTTGTCCTTATGCATTTGAATTGCTAATGCACAGTCTCTTAAAATAAATAAATCTCTTCTTAAAATAGCATCATGACATAGGTATTTGTCTATACGAAATTGAATAAATCTTTTTATTAAAATCATCGGAGTAGTAAACAAAGGTGTCATGAAAGCCTATAGTAGGTAATTGAATATAGGCACGTTTTATCAACTAGTAATTTTCATTCTGCTTAATTAGTGAGAGGTTATTGTCTCAACATACACCATATTTCTCTTAAATGCTTCTGAGACCTTGGACCTGAAAAAAAAAAGATTAATGAAATACTCCTGAGAGTTTTATAGTCTATCATTTTGACATGACGTGGGATGGGATGATATTCGCTTACCAATGGTTTCAATATCGGAGATTTATAAGATGCATCAGTAGGTAAAGACCTTAAAAGGTACCTACTGGAAATATGAAAGCAAAACCTGGATTTTAAAGCGAGGTCTTCGGAATGGCAACTAGCAACCCTCGGTAGATGTTAAACTATTAGGGCCAATGGCAGCTTGCATGGTGTTCGAACCCAATAGGTACCTCTCGTACCTCTAGTGTCTCCTTGCTACTACCGTATCATGAAGAGATCACAACACCTCACAATAGGATTGCAGCTGAAATCCTAAATACAAATAGTCTTCTCCTTATATTATCTCTAAGATACCTACTTGTTTACCTCTTTGTCAACTAAAATCCATATTGGATTTTTGTGAATTTTCATGCTCATTTTTTTTTATAACACAAATGTGGCAGCCAAGCATTACGGCTCACCTGATGGAATGAGGTCACCGTAGCCTATGGATTTTAATACCCTTAACGATTTTTTAAGAGCAATGGATATTATTGGTGATGCAAATCTCAAAAAATCCATCTAACTTTCTTATTACAAGTTACGGAAGCGAAACGTATTTGAAGTTCTACTTTTAAAATGTCTCCGTCTGTGTTTACAGAACAAATATTGTACAAGTATTACGTAGACATTAAAACCATACCTCGTCTGGAGGATGCAGTGCAATGCAAATAATCTGCAATAAATAAACAGACATAACCAAATTTGTACATGTGGTTTGTTAATACTAAGTATTATTGTACAAGACGAACAAAAACGGAGAACATCGGGCGGTGAAAAATTTGCTGTCGTTGGCTCCATCGTAGGTAATCGAGTTTTTGTGCCAACACCTGGATTGTTAGTTTTTTTTTTTGGAATTGTAACTGCATAATTCATCGTTTTATCTGTTTCATGGTATTATTCATCAAAACTTGAAACTGGAATCAAGATAAATTACTACTTTAATGCTCTTGATCCACTAGACTACCTACGACTATTTGATACGACTAGCTAAAGCCACTAACTAACTACTACTACATGTATGGAACCGAGACCTGAGACGTCTAACGTCTTTTTGACTGCCTCCGTGGCGCAGTGGTGGTGTTTGTGACTGCCGCGATGAGGTGCCAAGTTCGATTCCCGGGTCGGATCAAATACTTGGGTGTACCAAAAATTTTTGCTTCGAAGTTTGGGTATTTCTTATATATTTAGAAATATATAAGTATGTTTATCAGTTGTCTAGATCCCATAACACAAGTTTATATTAGTTTACTTTGGGCTAGATTGGCACTGTGTAAAAGCAAATGATCCACAATAGTATATTGAAGTGACATTTCGTTATCGTCCTTGAAAGAAATTTTATAGCTGTAAAAAAATGTCGTAAAGAAGTTTCACTTCTCACCTGTGTACTCTGGTACACACATTTTTTATTTATTATTCAAGGATGTTGTCAAAATAATATGTACGTGTACTATTATAACATTATATGATAGTTTTGCTTTAGGGGATGAAGAGTAGAAGCGTGCACGTCGCCATCCCTGCCAGCTACGGCTGCAATTCTACTCCAACACGAGTGCCACCAGGACGAATTATGCTAGGGCGTGCCCCCGAGGCGACGAGCACCAGTTCGTCCCCGCTGGTGCGAAAAGTGTGAGCCAGAGCGGCGTAGGGGACCGCCACCCTACACGCGCGGCCCGACACGGCGGGAAGTGGAGGATGGAGTGCAGGGTAGCTGCGTGGAATGTTAGGGGAGGAATGGCAGATAAGATGAATGAGTTGATGGATGTTATGAATGAGAGAAAGTTAGATGTAGTGTGCTTGACAGAGACCAAGCGCAAGGGCAGCGAAGTCGTGGAGCTCCCGGGTGGGGTGCTCGCGCTATGGTCTGGAGTACCAGAGAGCGAGCATGGCAGTCGGGGGGTTGGAATTATGTTGTCCTCGCGATTGGCCTTCAGTATGTATGAGTACAAACTGGTAGGTCCTAGAATCCTCTGGATCCGTCTAAAACTTGGTTTGACGAAGATTTTCCTGGTAGCTGCTTACGCGCTAGTATCTTCGTCGAACGCGAGTGAGCTAGAGGACTTCTGGGAGAATATGAGAGAAGCTCTAAATGTGATATAAGGAAATGAAAAACTTTTAGTATGTGGAGACTTGAATGGTTGGGTGGGTACCGCTCGGGATGGTTTTGAGTCGGTACTCGGGAAGTATGGGGATAAAAGGGTGAATGACGCTGGCAAGCTTATACTGGCATTTTGTAAGGAAAAGGATTTGTTTGTGGCGAACACAATGTTCAACCACAAACAAATTCATATGTATACGAGGAGATGTAAGTCAAAGAGAAGCATGATAGATCTATTCCTAATGGATCGGTAAAGAGTCGGCTCCGTAAACAGGTGATGGACACAAGGGTTTATCGAGGCGCTGAACTAGGATCAGACCACTACCTAGTAATAACTAGGATAAGGGGTCTGTTCGCGGGTTGGCGTCATCGCACCGAGTGTCCTGAACCTGAGCCGACTCATAGCATCAAAAACTGGAAGCTGCAGGATGCATCCATTAGGGATAAATAAAAAGAAAGGGTGGCCGAAAAGCTTGGCAACTTCAATGTTAGTAGTGAGAATGTGGAAAGTGTATGGCAGAACCAGACCCACGCAACATCGTAAGCGCCGCATAAGAGAGAGAGAAAGAGTATTCTATGTGACTTCTAATACCTCCAAGAATATGTGTACAAAGTTTCATGATGATCGAATAGTAGTTTTCGCATGAAAGCGTAACAAACAAACTTACATTTTGACATTTAACAATTTTAATACGATTTATTATTGTACGGTGAAATGTGGGCGTTGAATATGCCTCTGCCTACCCCTTCGGGGATAAAGGCGTGACAATATGTATGTATTTAATTGAAGTAAAATGATCTTGGATAATCTTACAGCGGATACTAAACTTACAGAACATCATGGTAGTGAATTCCAATAGCTTCGTGAATTTTAGAGAAGTATGACAAAAAAAAATACAAATTTCAATACATTCCGTCAGATACCTAATTTAAAAGGATTTCATAACATTATTATTGGCTTACACCTATTCGTTCATACTCAAATTAATATTTGCTTATCGCTATATACTCGCTTGCTAATGACATTAATAAGGCGCGTTGATATAACAAACATTACAGAGATTGATTTTCTTAACATTTGCTAGAGTTCCCACTGAAGGCAGTTGTCGCCGGGCTCGTAATTGCTACTACCAACTTACTATAGGGAATCAAGAAATAGCGTCAAATAACTCGCGCGCCAAGTCATTAGTTTTTTTTTTCTTTATTGCCCGACAGAGGATCTTCATTCAGCCTATCTTATTGTGAACAAAGCTCTAGAATAAGAAGATCAAAAGCTGCCATAGACAATATTGAGATGTTAATTTTGACAGCTTAGGAAATCGGAATGTTTTTTTTCCGGAACTTTACGAGGCCATTTCTTTGGTTCTCAGAAATACTGGTTCTGGTTCCAAGACATTCATACTTGTAGCCTGTACCTACTTGTACACCTGCTGACTAAAAATTTACTGACTCTGGCGCCCTTGGTGGGTTTTGAAGGTGAGAAAGCAGTCACACGTTGTCATAAAGCACTGTCCCAACTATTACGTTTAAAGTTTCCAGAGTTCAGATCTCGCCAGAAATTAACGCTAGGTTGAGAGGTCCGTGGAAACATTTCTACTAAGTATAGGTTATCAATATCTCCAACAGACCTGTTCATTAATCAACCTTATTTGAGCATTATGATAATAATGAAATTCAGCAAATCATTGTTCACGTTCATTATTTCTAATTTACGATGACAAATGTAAAATTTTACCACGTATTTGTAAGGTCTTCGAGTTTAATTCCTAATGGATATGGCGTGGCATTGTATCGTAACACACGGACGTTCGTTCTGTAAATACGTAATGTGTGTTAGTCTAATGAAGATTGTTTTACTCGACACGTGCATTATTAATGCGCCCAAGCAGCGGACAGTAGGCGGTCGCACTTTGCCGACCACTTCCATTATTCTGATTCTTCATTTACTTGATTGAGCTTTTAATACGATTCGCTGTCAGCAAACAAGCGACTGGATTAATCAACAAGCGCTGTCAACAAACATGTACGTAAGTAGTCCGTTGGACATTAATGTTGTCGGCCACGTAAAATAATGATGATATCGCGGCGTTTTAATTGATCCACGCTTGCCGTTAAATCTTGATAAATTATATAATTTAATGAATTATATGTAATGGTAACTTGCCCGGAAATAGCGTTTATTGATGTTCATCAAAATTGTTAGACACGTGGACTATCAGGAACTTCAGCGTTTCCTGATAGTCCTGAAGAGTAGTTGCTGAAGATGAGCTTTACCAACATTGCATCTTTCTAATCCATTCCTCTGCTTCAGCGAGTATTATTTACCCGAAAATAATTATTTCCTGTAAATGTGTGTCATGTATAGGCCTAATTTTTATTTCTTCCTATTCTTGAACTTTTTCGACCAGAGACAAGTAATTTGAATCTTACTTGTATATTTTCGTTTTCAAGTCAAAATAAGAATCTTGTAAATTTTAGAGGTATTGTTAAAGATAGCTGCGTATTCATGTATGGGTTTATTTGTTCAAAGTTGTATTCCAGTAAAGTGATGGTATCCTTACTAAAGCTATTTGTGGATTTTGGAAAGTAACAAAAAACGTCACGTTGAAACCGAATTCAAAAGTCTTTATCTTCGCTGTCGCTTTCGAGATCAATTCATATAGCCTTAATTTTAACACTACGTTATTAAATTAAGTACTCTGCCTAAAAACTTGTTTTTCAAATTATAAATTAATCCAAAACTAAACATAAGTCTTGTGTCCTTATCTAATCGATTAATCGATAAACCATTCGCTAGGTAATGACAATTTCGTAGATTTGGTAGATTTATACCTACTATATAGGTACAAAATTATAGCAGGTTGGAATCAAAAGTCTAATTTACATAGTTAATTGAGAAGTAATTATAAAACAAGCGTTACGCACCTGTCTCTAGAATTATTATATTATTAATTGGAAAATTAAATTAATTCCAAGATTAAAAAACTTTATCAAAACATTTAGATAAGAAGTCAATTTTGAATATGAATGTCTACTTTCGGTTAACTGATCAAAGTACCTAAAATTAAATATCTAATTTCCGGACAAATTAACACCTGAACGCAATGAAAATAAACGGCTATATTTGATAGTTAGCAATTCAAAATGGTTGAGAGTCAATATTTAGGTTAATACTTGCATGTTCTATATCAAAAATTAATTACAATTAAGCAAATTATCTATTTATATTAACTATCTAAAATAAATTTTAATATACGCCCCATAGTATCGTGCCAACATTGATGGTAGCATTTCTTCTTTGAGTAAAAAATACGTATTTACTAAGGGTGAGAACTGCTACAGTCGACGAAATTAGGCGATATTTAAAACTTAAAACTCTTATTTTCAGCACATTGGATCCTTTTCGAGATAATATCCCTACGCCAACTAAAAGAAAACTATATAATGTGACATACCTACGATGTGACATAAAATGCATACCTGCCTACCTCTTTGGCAATTGGCAAACGCGTGATGGTAGCAAAAGAGTTTACAGAACACTGAGCCAACGGTGCTTCGAGCATTTTGGCAAATTGACATTTAAGTAGCTAGTTTTAACTCTACTAATGTTTAAACGTAGGTATATTTGCATTATCATTCACAATAAATCTTTAATCCACTTTTATTTTATAAGAAATAATTTAAATTCCATAATAAAATACTCCTCAGCGGCCAGATCCCAAACCAATGGAGACTGAGTATTATTACTCGAGTCTTCAAAGGTAAGGGGTCAGTGCAGGAGTGCGGGAGCTACCGCGGTATAAAGGTGATGTCCCACACCATGAAGATCTTCGCGAGGATTATGGACTCTCGGATCCGGCAGGAGTGTACTCTCTCGGGGTGTCAATATGGGTTTCGCCCTGGTCATAGGACCACGGACCCTGTTTTTGCCCTGAGGGTTGTCGCAGAGAAATACAGGTCGAAGAACACGCCTCTGCACTGTTTGTTTCTAGACATGCAGAAGGCCTTCGACTGTGTTCCTCGTGCGATGATCTGGTGGGCCCTGCGGTCCAAAGGGGTTCCAGAGGTCTATATTGACACTATCCGAGACATGTACTGTGACTCCGATTCAATGGTTCGGACTGCTGTTGGCGACACGAAACCCTTCCCCATCACCGTCGGGGTACACCAGGGTTCTGTCCTTAGTCTGCTTCTGTTCAGTGTAATGAGCAGCCTCCATGGTTGCTCATGTATGCTGACGATATTGCGCTGGCAGACGCGGACAGGGGCAGATTGGTGCGACGTGTAAAGGCGTGGAAGGAGACGCTTGAGAACGGCGGTCTGAAACTAAATGTGGCGAAGACCGAGTACTTGGCACTAAACTCGACAGATCCCACATCCGTCCGCATAGGCGGTGATTTGGTCGAGCGCTCGGACCAGGTTAAATACCTGGGATCTGTTTTTCACACGTCCAGTGACATCGATTGCGATGTCAAGTCACGCATTGCTGCCGCGTGGGTCAAATGGCGGGAGATGACCGGTGTCATTTGTGACCCCAAAATGCCGATCCGGTTGAAGGGACAGGTCTACAAAACCATTATTAGACCTGTCCTTTTACATGGCAGTGAGACGTGGCCGATATTGGAGCGACACAAGCAGGAGCTGCGTGTCACGGAAATGAAGATGCTGCGGTGGATGTGTGGAGTCACGCGGATGGACCGCGTGAGGAACTCTCGCATCCGCGGCAGCCTTCACGTCCGTGACATTGCAGACAAGTTGCAAGCGTGTCGCCTTCGTTGGTGTGGTCACGTCTTGCGGCAACCGCCGGGCTACGTAGGTAACAAATGTCTGGCCATGTCAGTCCCGCCGGGTCCCGATAAGAGGGGAAGACCCAAGAAGTGCTGGCTTGACGTCGTAAGGGATGACATGCGTGCCAATGGTTTCACTACAGGGAATGCCGACGACCGTGCGAAGTGGAGGAGAAAATGTAGGAAAGCGCTAGGTCGCCACAGCCTGCGCCTGTCCATTTCAACACGACAATGGGCTCACCGCCTGTTACGTGGGACAAAATGCATACGGTGAAATGTGGGCGTATAGTATGCCTCTGCCTAACCCTTCGGGAATAAAGGCGTGACAATATGTATATATGTAAATCTTATATTATATATCTATATATATGTAGGCCTTATGAGCGGCATGAAAAGTTTAATCAGCAGGTCACCGCAGCCTGCGCCTGTCCATTTCAATACGGCAACGGGCTCACCACCTGTTACGTGGGACAAAAATGCATACGGTATTGTGGACGTATATTATGCCTCTGCCTACCCCTGCGGGGATAAAGGCGCGACAGTATATATGTATTAAATTTATTTTTAAGGATTATTAAATGTTTCGTCTGTGCTCATGTTAGACATTCAAACGAATAAAAAGAAAGAATGAAATAAAAATCTGCTAAAATCACGCGTGTACTCTGATTCGCTTCCCGATGAACACTGACCCGTCGTCGATGTGTGGACACACCGCTCGCTGCCGCGCTAAGTCGTTAAGTCAAGTTGAAGGCCTTATTAGAAAAATTAGAAAAATTTCAACAGCAGGTAGCAGTCACAACCTGGTTCTGTCTATTTCAACATGGCAATGGGCTTACGACCTATTGTGAGGGGCAGGAATACAAATGGTGAAAAGTGGGAATATAATATGCCTCTGCCACACCTTCGGGGATAAGGCGTGATAAATATATAATATAAATTTACTCGCTCCTCATCCGGTGCAAAGGTATCTGGTACTACCTGAATTGTTCCGCTGAATAGCGCTGGCCAACCTTTGCACCAGATCCGACCCGGAGCGGGTATCACCTGACTTGTCTCGCAACAGACGTCCTAATTCGCCAGTTTTAACTCTAAAAAATCTTACATTTTATTATTTATTACCTACGAAGCGCTCGTGGCCCCGCTAACTCAGTGTTCTGTAAACGATCACTGCGTTAAGCAACATTAGCTATAGGTGGTCCTTGGATGGGTGACCACTTTGTGGAATTTAGATTTGCGAGCGTTTCCGTGCTTCGAAAGGCACGTTAAGCCGTTAGTCCCGGTTGGCATTAACATGGCAGTCGTTAAGCCTGGTTGAAGATCTTATGGGCGGCTTGAATAATTTCAACAGCAGGTCGCCACAGCCTGCGCCTGTCCATTTCAACACGACAATGGGCTCACCGCCTGTTACGTGGGACAAAATGCATACGGTGAAATGTGGGCGTATAGTATGCCCTTCGGGAATAAAGGCGTGACAATATGTATATATATGTAAATCTTACATTCGCCTTTAGATGCTCACTACAGTATTATTTGTCCAGAATGTCGCGGCACGTGCTCCTCTCACGGTTGGCGGAGCAGTTCCAGCCTTCATCACCACCGCCTCAAGGACATCGCTTCCCATCACCAGAAGGCAGTATTTCTCCACGTACACCCACATCACCGCACTCGCCTCCGAGATCGCCCGACTCATTATCACATCATCGAATTGATTTGCTTGGAGATATTGAATTAGCCGGGAGAGCTCTGAAGCAGTACGCCAGGGCCACAGGTACGAGTACGTAGATTTGATTTAAACAAATCAGTATCACCACTAGTCGGTTTTGAATCCCATTTCAGAACAAATATTTGTGTTATCTTCAATGTTTGTTTATGCATTTGTGTAAAATAATATAATTCTTACAAATATTATAAACAAGTTGACGCCCACGGCTCCGCACACGGTGAAGTTTTGCCATTCCCGTTTCCCACAGGAACTTGTTCCCGGGATAAAAAGTAGGCTAGATGTGTTATTCCGATGTGTATTATTGAAAAGTTTCATCAAACTCCATTCAATAGATTTTGCGTGAAAGAGTAACAAACATCCATTCTTACAAACTTTTGCGTTTATAATATTAGTAAGATTAAGTTGGGCTAAATGCCTTTGTGTAAAAAAAAACAGCAAAATATTTGTTTATTTCTTTATTTTCAGTTCTGAGTTATTTGTACTCTACACTAGTTGTGTTATAGTGATATTTTTTTATTATGCAGAATTGGGAGCGCTGATGTACTGCAGTGGCCTAGGGGCCCTATACAGCGGTGCTGGTGTATGGCCGCTTCTTATGCCTCGAGCTTCACCTCAGTACATGCGGTCGCCTCTGGACCACTCCAGGCATACGCCTCCACGAGACGGTAAATATTTTGAACAAAACGCTACTATATAATTGACTCACTGTACCCCAGTTTGAAAGGTCTAGGCGTCTAGACAGTTTAATGCAAATAGTTATTAATATAAATAAAAATAGGTAGGTAGGTCGGCACTAGTACAAAATAGGGACAACATCAATATTAAATAGTCTACTTCCGTGCTTTGAAAGCCACGTTAAGCCGTTGGTCCCGATTGCCAGTAAAATGGCAGTCGTAAAGTCAAGTTGAAGGCCTTATGAGCGGATTGAAAAATTTTTATAGCAGGTGGCCTTACCTGCGTCTATCTATTTCAACACGGCAATGGGCTAACCACCTATTACGTGGGACAGGAATACACATGGTGAAAAGTGGGCATATTATATGCCTCTGCCACCCCTTCAGGGATAAGGCGTGATAGATAAATATAGTAAATAGTCTACAATTGAAAGTCAAAATTGACCTACATAATTTGCAATTAATATAAATGTAACGTACATTCAAATCAAAGTCTGAAAATATCATGTTTGCACAATTGTATATTAGCACATTAAAATTCATATAAACAGAACAATTCAACATATTATTCTAATACTGAAAGTGTTTACGTGTTTCAAGAATCCTAAAAATGGTAATTAGATACGTTTGTCGCATTTCAAAACATTGTTTTGCCTCGGCCTCCTTACGCGACTTCTGAATAATACTCATTAGAATAGCTATCAGTGTAAGGCACCGATTAATAACTCGAAGCGCTGATAGTTCGTCGTTTACATGTCGTTTACCTCCGCTGAAGTTACAAACTCATTTGTTTCCTCCGCTCCAAGGAAAATGACTAAGCATTCGGCGCATTGTCGCTGTTTGTACTATAATTTAAGCATTCCAATTGTTTCTTATCCTTACGAATACCGGTTACAACTCAACCTCGTAGATAACAAAAGAAACCGGTGACGAAACCCGAATTTGTGTACTTGATTTTTATTTAACAGCACTAGTCAATTGTTCGACGAACTTAATTACTACTGATAACGTTTTTACCTTCAAGATTTTACAATAAACACAATTTAAGTTTCTATTACCTCGGCAATGTAATAAATGTAGATTACTAAAGTGACGTTTTTCCAAAAAGAGAGGGTTTCCAAAACAATAACGTTTAATGAATTTCAAAAATCCATAGATTTATTATGTAGACACTTAAACACTCATGCCTATTTGCACTGAAGTTAGGCGTATCATAAGTTCACGCCTATAGTTCTTATGACACGCCTAATGAAAAAATAGATTGCACCAACGCTAGGTGTATCTTATATACGATAAGTCGATTCAAATAAAATGTCAAAATAGACGATGCTTAGACCCAAGACTTTAGTTTAGTGCAAATGGGCATGAATCTCATAAATGTAAATGAACAATTCTTGTACATTCGGTGTACCAAGGCTAGTGAACTTCCGTACATTTATATTTAATTCATATTTTTACGTCTCCGGTTCGTCGCGACCTCAACTGCGAACTGTAGCGTGTGCACCTGCTGACCAACCAAAACCAACTGACATTGATGCAGGCGTTTCATTCTAACAGGAAATTGAAGCTGTACCCACAATGACGTAAAGTCAGCTCATAACTGCTCCTAACAATAAAAAAGCAGACCCCAGACCTGACCCATTTTGATGAGATATTTGATACGTACATATAGGTTCTAAGCTTTCTATATTATGATATTTTGGCAGAAATAGCTATTATTTACATAAAAATATGTGTGCCACTTCACTTACCTAGTCATCATCCTCTTGCCCTTGTCCCAATTTACTTGGGGTCGGCGCAGTATGACTAAATTCCATACTGCAAAATGTTTTGGCTTGGTTTTTATGGTCAGCCGCCAGCCTGACACCAACCCTCCTTGGGAATGCTATCGTTACCTAGTATGGTCATAAAATTATAAATTATTAATAGGAACATTAATGTACCAAATGTAACCATTTACAAATATGGGCGCACCTGTACAGATTTCATAAGTCATTGACAACCGATTTGTCTCGTCCGACTTAAAATAACGTAAAAAACAGTCTAGGACAAATATCCTGTCTGTGTGAGTGTCAAGCAACTTGTCTAATAGTAGACTCTTGTTTGCAGATGACGAAGAAGAACTTCCACTCAATTTATCGACAAAGAACCGTCAGATTTGGTCACCTGGCAGCGCATGTGAACAAGAGAAAATTGACTTCCGTGAGGAATCACCGATGTCTCGGTGGGAAGAGCAAGACGACATAGATACCCCTCTCGAATTAGTCAAGAGATGCCGAAGTAATCCAGATGAGGAAGAGCGTCCTAGAAGCATAGAACCTCGCCGCTGTCCGTCGGCGCCAGCGCAACAAATATATGCTATTAAACCTCAAACCAGTGACCTCAACTACTCGTTGCTTCTCAAAAATGAAAACAGAAATGGGAAATCATTCCAAGTAAGTTTCTAAAAATAGATATAAAAATTCTCATCCCCTGGCGCTGCTGTACTGAGATAAGTTTATCCTTTAACCAGTTGAGAATAACTGTACAGTTTCCGTTCAAAACGCTTTAAAATAGCAAACCAGTATTCGTTTTAGTCTCTTTAACAAATCAAATAGCAAAAACTGCCCCCGTCTTAATAAGTAGTCACGTATCGGAACGGGTCGCGCGTCTCTCGCCGGCGCTCGCGGCTCTCACCGAGTCTCTTTGCTCGTCCTCTTGCCATTTTTGTGCTTTTCGTTTTTTCTACGCGCCAGCCGCCCGTTATAAAAATCCTCAAGGGTTTTAATCAAAATTCCAACTTTTAATATCACGGTGCGGCAGTTTTATAATTGGCGGAATAATACCTTGTGTCATACGATGATAAAAACGTTGTACCACCATTTCAGGTTTTAATAATTTTATAGTTGAATTAAGATAAGAGTTTTTTTAAAAACTTTAAACGCGTCAATCTGACTAGTGGTTCTTAATTGTCAATTTGATATGCAATTGTCAGCATGCAATGATAAAATTATTATTAAATCTCCAAATATACCACATTCTAAAACACTTTAATAAAGTCAGAATCGGTCGTGTCTAATTTGACTAAATACCTATTGCGTAAAAGTGTTAATATGATTGTTGATATAATCAACTAAGTGGAACACAATAAAGTGTGTGGGCCGCGGCCGGCAAGAATGAGGCGCGTGCGCGCCACGCGCCATTCACGCGCCGCCACACCGCTGCTTCACCCACTAATATTTATTTAATACATATCTCATATTTCATATGATCTTCATCGTGAAACACTACCCAGGTATCCTATACCTCGGACAAAGAATTAGTCTAGCTATTCAAAGGGGGAACGCTGCCAGTATCTTCGGAACCTTGCCTAATAGGCAATCATTTTAATAATATATTTTAGATATGTATCTTATTTTTAAGGTTATATTTATCGAATGTAGACTAATTAGTTTATAAGCCATACAACAGGATCATAAACTCCCATAGTTATTGGCTCTCTCAGAACTCTTTTTACTCGGTAAATAAAATTATTTCATAGCAATCACACTTACATTACATATAGAAGCCAAATGACATATTCAAGCCCAATTATTTTCTATAATTCTCATTAATTTGGATGAGTAGATGTGATTTTATTCATTTTTCTTTGATTGGCTTCTCCGTGCATTGCTTGCCACCTCGCATATTCGTAGAGCATCACCTAGGACTTAAATATTCCACCTGAACCAAAAGGCGCCAACTCGTTTTCGAAATATCTATGGCGCCATAGTAGAATATAAAATTTACTTTTATACGAGTTTACTATAAACTACACTTCACGATTAGACATTACTCCCTGTATGCTATTATGAAAATACTAGATGACGCCCGCGGCTACGCTCGTGATTTATTTTAAACCCCTTTGCGCCCATTTTATCCCGTCATTTATTAAATTAAAGTATGAAATTTTCCAGATATGTTGACATTTATTATTACTGCTCCGCTCTCCTGGGTAGTAGCGTGATGTTATATAGCCTATAGAATTCGTCGATAAATGGGTTACCAAACACAAAAATATTTTTTCAAATCCGACCATTAGTTTCTGAGATTATCGCGTTCAACCAAACAAACAAACAAACTCTGCAGCTTTATAAGATTAGTATAGATTTATCCACGAATAAAATATATTTATTTTTTTGAAAACCCAACAATATACAAAAACTATTTTTCTTTAAAGACCTCCCTCGCGTGCGTTCGTGGCAGGTTTCATAGAGCAAAAAAGCACTAGATCTTTTTTTATTCAAACGGCTTTCATAAAAAAAAACCACCTCTGTACGCGCTACTAGCCGATAACCATATGTGGACGGTCATACCCCAGCACCTGTGTTGTTGAGAGTGGCATCGATTGTATAAAAAGGCAACCTAAAAAGTAGCCGTTTTTGTGAGGCGCAAGGCGGTGCAGCTGCCCGGCCAACTGTCACAGGCCAACTACGCGGATTTGTCCTGTGGATTATCATACCGTATACTTAACAGCTAACCACTCGACTAATAACCGCGAGACATGTTTATTTTCTTCATTTAATATACTTTAGGCAATAAATACTTACGACTTCCCTCGACAGGAAAAGTTTCAGGGTTAAAGGAAGTTTGTTAGAGTACCTATTATGATGTACTATACAATGTCGGTAGGTACCTAGTGCTACTAAATCGAATTGCCACAACCGGTCACCAAACTCAGGGTTGACCTATAGTCTACGCCCGCCGCCGCTTAAAACTGAAAAGATGAGGTGAGGTTATGGTCGATTAGATTAAAAAAAAAAAAGTTTGACAACTATGCTCTTTTTAAAGTCTCTTTTAAATTTCTAATCGATTCTAAGTGTCGGACTCCTGAAGTAAAATCAGTAAAATTGTATTCGTTCACGATTTCCCCCGTTTTAGAAGCCGATAAAATTGTTTTTATCGGAGTTAGGGAATAAATAATATTTAAGTTGTTTACACCGCTGCCTGTTCTACCTTTGCATAAATGATTGACGCACCAGTTCCATGACATTGAAAAAATGGCATCATTTACGAAGAATATCAATAAATTCTTCACATTATAGATATAGCGATTCAAAAACACAACTAAAAACAAGATTCGGCACTAGAACTTTATTTGTGAACACACACTGAATATTTAACAGGTTGTGAAATTCTCCTTCAAACTTATCCATATCTAATACACTTGATCTGTGTGTCATTGTAAACAAACTGACTCGCTACTGAAGTTATAGATACCACTGCATACCAAAAACATCTGATTAAATAAATCTTAAGCAAAGTTGCGGTACATACTTAGTTAAAAATCTTTTGTGTGACAAACAAAGGTGATGAGAACGTTTATTTGTTTAACAAGCTTCACGTTTCGAAACCGAACATAATATAATTGTGGAAGCTTGTGTATATATGACATACTGGTCATATATACACTACGACGACGGTAATGCCTGCGGCTCTCCTGCGTGGTGAAATTTTCCCGTTCTCGTTCCACACAGGAACTGGTTCCCGTGATGAAAAAGCCTACCAAATATATGTCGCTAATAAGACCCGAAATATATATAAATTATAAATATGAATGATAATCGCGAAAGTTGAAAGTTATTAAAGTGGTTTATGTCCTAATCTGATGTACTTAAAGCTATATAACTGTAATATTTCATTAAAATTAAATCAGTAGTTTTTGGTTGAAAACAAAAACACCATCCACGGATTCAAACCAATTTGTACATTTTAAATATTAGTCGGTTTTTTTACGTGTACACGGAACATTATATTTTACGTATTGTACACACTAAATATTGGTATGATACGTATAGAAATACTACCACGCAAGGAGGTAGACAGAATTGAATTACACATCCACACGTAAGGAGAGACGATCAGCCTATTTTTTTCCAGTTGGCGGGGTGAGCTTTGAATTTACTTCATTAAATTTCAATTCGGTGCTTGCAAATAGGTACTATTGGACTCTGACAGTATATAAGACTCTGACTTACTCAGTGCATGTAAAGTCAACAAATGGCTTGAAAGCTGCTGCTGTTTATGCTTTGTTTTAAGTTGTGGTGAAACTTTGGGCGTGTTTCAGTCATGCGCACGCCCGGTCTTCATTTTCAGTTTCCTGACGTAGTTACTTAAATGAACTGGTTATTTACTACACTAATAAGTTATCTACTATACTGGTTATTTACTACAGTAATAAGTTTTTTACTATACTAATAAGTATAAGTATAAGAGAAATATAATATTGTTGTTATCAAAACCAATTCCCAACAGCCAGGACAGACGATACACATTCATAAATATATTTACGACATCGTCAAATGTTTATGGCAGTGTTATTTGGTAGTATAATGTATAGCAAATGGAATTCTATAATATTTATCAAAATATGTATTTAGTGGCTATTTGATTGATGAAGTATATTAACTGGTTCAAGAACGTATTTAATTTTTTTAATCTAGATGATCCGGTAACTTATTTCTACCAAAAAAATGGTAGTATTTCATCGAAATAAGCAATTGTAATTTTTCGAGGTTTTACTGTTCCGGCGGGCTTTATACTTTATGAAGTTGAAATTATTGTTAAGGATAAAACATAAAAATAAATATTCAAATAAATTTATTTAACTATTCCATACATCGGTACACAATGCAATTTTGTACAGCCACAGTATTTATAGGTGATGAAAAAAAGAAGTTCAACAAAGGAGAGAGCGCTAAGATAGCTAAGTTCAACAAAAGATTTCTCCCTGCAAACTTTTGGATGATAGAGAGATGAGTCACGTACAAAATCAGACAAATGTAGTAATTGTTTATTAAATACGTCACACAATCAAAATATTCAAATTCGAATTAAGTACTAATAAAGGCGAAAGTTTGTTAGTGTGGACCAATGGCTAGACCAATGTGGATAAAATTTGATTTGGGGTAGCTGACACCCTTAATTAACACATAGGCTACTTTTTATTTCGGATACATTGTAACAGGTACGCGAAACCTTCACCACGCGGACTGAGCCGCAAGTTTTCATAAATCGATAAACATTTTTCATCGCCGCCAAAACATACATAATTTAAACCAATTCAAATAAATGAACAACCCGTTTTACTATTAAGAATTCTGTGGAAACGGCGTTTAATAAGTAGAACAGTCTTTTTAATTACCGGGCAAGGAAAAATTAAAATCATAGTATCACGCTCCTGGTAGGAAATCAAAGAAAATTGTAGAAAGGGGTAGCCCACAAAGCTGTTATTAGTTTATTACTAGCTGTCACTGTACAAGTGAAGGTGATGGACGCTGTCCACTCCTCATTTATAATTATATATAACTTCTTTAAGGCTTTTAAATTTCAACTGCAAAAGTCTTTTGATGTTGCTAAACTTTAATAACGGTATGACTTCAATTATTGAGTAGAAAATTGTTTATTCCAAACATAATGGTCGTTCTTAATTAAAGGAGCAAGCTCGAAAATCTATCTAACTAACTAACTTCTAACTAAAAATCTTCACGCTGTATCCCTGATGGGGTAGTCAGGAAAATATATTTTCAAAATAGCAAATTTTGAAGATAGAATTTCAAATAGCTAGAAAATTGTATAGGGATTACACGAATTTTTGTCATCGGCGAGTTTTGATTACGTGGAAAATCAGGTACAAAAGGGTCAATTTTCTAATATTTAAGTATAGAAAATTCTTTAGAATTGCGATGGGCTTCTTTTTAATTTACTCTTCCAACCAGTAGCTGTAGATAGCGCATAACGGTTAACCATCAAACTTAGTTTGGTATCATTAAAAATGTTATGTAACACCTAATATTATCCTTTTAAAATAATATCTAGTCTGTAATTTTGCAAAAGTCTACATTTTCAGCAATTATAAGAAGAATATGTACCTATATTTAAATAAGTAAGTAAGTAATACTTTATTGTACCCAAGAGTACAGTTTATCAGACTTAGAAATAAAAAATGTACAGGTGATACAATTGGTGGTTATATAATGTGTTATTAACTACTTACTATTAACAGTGGGCTACTACGGTTTAACTGTTCCTATTTTAATTGAAACGTGACATTGTACAAAATAAGTAAACCAATTTTACTCCTACAAAAGTTTTGCCTCTCGGCAAACACCGGGAATCTCGAGCCTACAATATTAAGTTGTTGGAAATAGGAACCATAAATATCTTTTTTTTTTCAATTCTATATAATGTATCTGACAGTGGCTTTATATTATAGTTTATGCATCCTTGGTTGAGTGTCCATTCATAAGGACGTATGCTAACTTACCTAATCGTTTTAAGTAATTTATTAATAATAGTCTTTTAAAGATAACTAGATTTTATAACACCAATATTAACCATGTATTTTTTTCCTAGTGCAAGCAATGCGGCAAATGTTTCAAGAGATCGAGCACTCTGTCGACGCACCTGCTTATCCACTCCGACACAAGGCCCTATCCGTGCCAGTACTGCGGCAAAAGATTTCATCAGAAATCTGACATGAAGAAACATACCTACATACATACAGGTACGTTTCACACAACCTTCAATTTAATATCTAATAGTTCTATACAGATTAAATGTAGAGGCAGCACCAAAGTGACCAAAGTGTCTGGAGCCTAATTTAATCTTAATTGTCAAAAGATTCAGTAGAATTACTAACCAAAAATGCCGAAAACCTTGGAAATCGAAAAATCAATAGGATTTTTTTCATTTTCCAATATGTAAGTTTTTAACAATCAATAAAATGACTTCTCGGTAACAACGATTTTCATCAATGAAACTTCGGACGATTCCATATCCATATTTTCATACTAATATATAAAACTGAAGAGTTTGTTTGTTTGATTGACTCGCTTATCTCAGGCACTACTGGTCGGATTTGAAAAATTCTTTATGTGTTGGATAATTCATTTATCGAGGAAGGCTATATGTTATATATCATCACGCTACTACCCTTGCGAGCGGAGCAGTAATCATAAATGTCGACAAATCGGACTATTTTTTATACATATTGTAGAATTTATAAACGACGGAATTAAATAGGTGCCACGGGACGACGAAGTATGTCACGGGTGAAGCCGTGGTTTTACAATAAATCAATGTATATTTAAGTAAAGGCAAAATATCAAAATTTGTTGTTAAACTATTGAGTAATTTCAAATATGTAAGCACCTAATTACAAAACTTCGGGTCGATAAAGTTTTGAGTTGACAAGTACCTAGGTACAAGTTAACTACCAAACTATTAAAATATGAAGTGAAAATGCCACGAATTTCTGTACAATAACAACTAAATAAAATCTTTATCACAACAAATAACAGGTTTACGTTACTGTCAATGGCTACAAAATTGGTAATAAATTATATACTGTGACACAACTAGTGTGAAACTTCAATTACATATTCTTTAATACGACTCCCTCCAGTGTCGCTTTCGTTGTTGCGGAGACATCGTTACAATAACATCACTTAACCCTATCATTTTTGAAATAATAATTTAAAGTTGAAGAGTCCATATATCGAGGAAGGCTATATCATTTTATCTTTATTTATTTATAGAGGGCTTGAACAAATCATGCCATGCATTATGACAATGTAGAGTAAATATAAAATTGATGTAATAAGTACATTAAATGCACTTTTAATGAAAGTAAATGTATGCTCCTGTAAAAAATTGGGAACGGCTATTGATAAAGTCTTTAGTTAAACGGTCCAGACAATCCAGCGGAATAACACAGATCAATAAGAGACAAGCAGTAAGATACAGAGTTTCAAGACAATAATCAAAACTGTCATTATTACTGACAGTAACGGGTCGATATTGAAATAATATTTTAAAGAAGTCTAAACGTTGGATATGTTAAAGAAATTCTTGGGTTTAGTAACGTTTCGGAAGTTAAAAATGGAAATTTTATCGGTCTGTTGCAAAACACACAACACGGATATTTTTGTTAAAGAGCTCTTTGTATGGCTTGAAAATTGCCCTAGGTTGTGATTATCGAAAATATGACTAAAATAATGAATTTTTATGAACGAAAGTAGTAATTGTTCTGAATGCAAGCGGAGGCGATAGCGGAGATACTAGAAATATACAAACAGTCAGTTTTTCAGACACAGACATATTAAAGCACAGCACAGATCATGTCAAATATCTGCAAATTGTTCAGGACTGCTCAGGTCTAAGTTATAGTATAGTGCATATAAACGCGTTGGGAGGTCAAAAAACATAAACTATCCGATCAAATAAAATTTACGAAGTCGTAAAACACTGAGACATGTTTAAATTTAAACCCGACTTTAATGACAAGATGAGATAAATCGCGATAACAGAATCCCTTATCAATAGTATAAACGTCACTTTAAAGTTCAGTAGTAACCTTACAAAATTTTGTCATTGCACAGTATGTACCAACAGTTTATATTAATTTAATCACATAAAATTTTACTTTCTCAATTATTTGCCAGTGATGTCCAGCCATATGCGTGTCGTGTATGTAATGATAGGTAATCTCCGACGATTGCCCTTTTAATCGAAATAGCGGTGAAGACGTTATCTGACATTATCATCGTCTATTTATTAAGCCGTTGTAAGGCTATAACCAAAGGATATGCAGTACACTTCTACTGAAAACAAGTTCATTAAAAAAGGTAACATATACGTTTATGTGTTTAATAAAACGAATCCGGCAGCACACCGCAGACTGTGCGTTGGGAATTAAACATTAAAATGCCGTTCAATTACTTGTTCGATAGTAAATCGTAGCCGGCCCACAATCTCTTAGTGAATTAAAAAAAAATGATTTAATAACAATTAATTACGTTATTAGGTAATTATTATTGACAATATAAAGGCTCTACTATAGAAATCATAATGTTATCTAATAAAGCATTAAAATAGTTCAAATTTGTATAGCTTAACCAAAATGTAATATATTTTTTCATTAAAGTTGCTTTAAAAAATATCCAAGAATTCTAAATTCGATTTGTTTTTAGCGTGAAACACATCACTAAACCGTTAAGCATAATGTTCAATGGTCCAACTACTTCGAATAAGCATCTCTTTGAGAGACGAATTACAGTAGCTAAAAAATGTAGTGAACATATTTGTCTCGAACGGAGACATCCCGTCACGTCTCTACCCTGTTCCGAATGATTTACAGCAGCCTTACATGGTGCCCGTCCTCCCGATAAATGCCTCATCATCAATATTCCAAAATGCGGCTTGGCCTGCAATTAACCGCGCAGCCTTCACAGGCCTTCACGTCCACAACGATCACGGCATCAACAAAAAGTAAACTTAAATCCTGTTCTATCTATAAAATGACATTAGCATTTTTTGCTATAAGTATTTTAATTCTTGAATTATGTTTTGTGCTTTTAAAGTACCAACCAAGCTTTCGACAACATTAGGAATACGCGTAAATAAAGATTAGTTTATACTTAATATTTCATTTAGTAGGTATAAATGGTTTTATTAAGTACTAGCTGATGCCTATATAGGTATATAGTTAATTTATGTTTTATTGTGCTGTATTGACGTCATACATTAACTTTTAGTGTTAGAATTGATGATGAATAACTAAGTAGTAACTCTGAGTGAGCTGTTAGTTGACTTTGCGACCATTTTTTATTAACGTACCTTGTGAATTGAATTATTTAGAACATCAACCGCCACGCAACTTTCACTATGGCTGGTCCTCCGATGGGTGACCACTTTGTGGCATTTACATTTGCGAGCGTTTCCGTGCTTCGGAAGGCACGTTAAGCCGTTGGTCCCGGTTGCCAGTAAAATGGCAGTCGTTAAGCCTGGTTGAAGGCCTTATGGGCGGCTTGAAAAAATTCTACAGCAGGTAGCCACAACCTGCGTCTGTCTATTTCAACACGGCAATGGGCTCACCACCTATTACGTGGGACAGGAATCCATACGGTGAAAAGTGGGCATACAATATGCCTCTGCCACCCCTTCGGGGATAAGGCGTGATGGATATTTAATTTAATTTTTTTTTTTTTAGGAAAACGCTAAATAGTAATTAAACCTTAGTTTGTTTATAAATCGATAATTATCTATACATATTTATTACGTCACTATACATTAAGTTGTAAATTGAACTGTGATGGCAATTTGTAAAGAATTTTGTACGGTTGTTTTAAAACTGTACGACAACCGGTCTGGAATAAAGATTAAATATATCGTCAAATTTAGATTCGAATCAACCTGTTCTCTTTGAACCTTTTTAGTGTTCCGTAATTGACAAGTTCCTCTATCTTCCTTCTTCTAATTTCGCCGTATCCATTCGTCAGTCTGTCCTCTATCACATACGTATAAATCTAAAACTCTTAACACTAGAAAGCTGTTATAAAACACGGATATAAATATATATCTCAGTCACACCAACCACTTGAAAGTTTCAAATTGGAGATGCTATTTTCTTCTCATCGACCCCATAGTTTGAGGTATTATTGGATTTCATTCAGAATTATTTATTTCCTAACATTTTTCGAATAAGGGATTTCCTTTCCATTTAAGGGATTTGTGAAAGAATGAGCTTTAAATCTAATTATTGACAGTTTTGCTTCAGGAATTTTTTTTTTAAATATTGACTATTTTCACACAGCGCCATCTAGCCCAAAGTAAGCTAGCCATACCACAAGCCATATCAAGACAGTTGATAAACATACTTATATACTTCTAAATACATGCTCGTACATATTATACATAGGAAGCACCCAAACTCTGAAACACATTTGTGAATTACACATATATTCACTGCGCCACCGAGGCAGTCAATAATTTAATGGTTGTTGCAGGCATGCAAAAAAAGCCTCGATAGAAGGGTTTAAAAACAAATAAATAGTCTATAATACATAAATAGAAAACGAAGTAGTTGTATTTTTCGAAGAAAAACCTTATTAAGTAAAAAAATTGTACAAATTGAAGTAGAACCTACGAGCTAGCCACGCTGAACTAAAACCACATGGCGTTCTCTTTCACCCCTAAAATGTTACCACAAAACTTGTTAGTATTATATCGAGACACGAACAATTACCGTTAAAGTTAATAAATACAAAGCTACAAAGCGACGTTGCATATTAAATCAGTACGGAACCTGGCCATAAATAATAAATAGGCGATGATATGACAAGTATTGGCCCATTTCCACAAGCTTTAATTACTTGACGAAGTGATACATAATGCCTATAAGTGGTTTATGAATTAGCTACGGAAATTGTTATTAGCTAACTGTGCGGCATACAGTTAAAGGAATTCCATAATTTCTCATCGACTGTTGTGAGAATTTTATGTTATTAAAAATAGGTTTTACTTAAATCAATATTTGATATTTTATGATTTCATAATGGTTCCGGCTAGCTTGGTACCGCAGGGTTTATAGAAAAAAAATGTATAACCTTTCTGGTATTTCTTCTATTTTTATTTCTTTTTTGCTATTTGGGGTAGAGACAAATCAAGGGTCATTATAAATTGAATTGGTTTTATATATTATATAGATGTCTAACATAAGTACCCTGTAGAAACGAGTATAACGAGCGACTATCGCTATAATAAGATGTACAAGAATTCGTTGCCATCAAAAGTCTTTACCAATACAAGTACTTACCCCTACAAGTTGAGGCTCTAGCTTAGAGTAGACGGTCTGGTCGAACCAGTTGTCAATTTACTTCCATTCCAATAATTTTCAAGAAATAAAACATTTTTTAAATTGAGTTTTATTTGTTGCAGGTGAGAAACCGCACAAGTGCGTCGTCTGCTCTAAGGCATTTAGTCAGAGCTCAAATCTCATCACACATATGCGCAAGCATACTGGATATAAACCCTTCTCCTGCGGTCTATGCGATAAAGCATTTCAACGTAAAGTTGACTTGCGTCGTCACCGTGATTCGCAGCACTCTGATGTGAGTGACTCAACGTCTCCAACTCTGCAGGTATCACATCGCTACAGGTTCTACGAAGACGAGCCCACAGTACCACTCACATCACTTATCACCAATTAAACCCTATTTACGTATTATTTAGTTGTACAGTCATAATTTCTGAGAAAACGTTACGCTATATTTCTAAAAAAGACATAAATTTTTTTAATTAAAGTTTATGGCATGGCTACTTCAGCTTTTGTGCCATAAAAAACATACTTTTTTTTTAATAATGTTTATGGCATGGCTACTTCGGCCTTTGTGCCATTAAAAAACATACAAGATACTTTAAGTGTTGCCAGAGAAGGCTCTTATCCACCTCTGCAGTGGTATAGACTGATTTGTATTTCATAAATTGATTCTGTTTTAATGGCCAAAGAAAAAAAAGGAAGATCCAATTTTTTTTTTTGCATTTATATAACAAATGGTGTCAGTTGTGTAAATACCTAACAAATATATTGTTACCTTTTTAGTGCCTTAGGATATACATACTTGTAAAACGTGTTCAAAGTTGCTCTACATAAAAATAGGAAATAGGATAGTTTGTTATTATATACCTACTATTCAAACATGATTCCGTCCTTTATAACAGTGATAAATAGATGATTACGTTACAATGTGTGCTTAATAGATAAGTAATATGTAGTCTAATACATACCAAAGTAAAGTGTCTTAGATAGTCGAGTGTGAAACGCTTTATTTATTTAGTCCATAGTTATAAATAAGCGTCATATATTTTAGTTTATTTATTGTATGTACTTTCGTTAAATATCAAATTATACGGCATTAAAATGAAACATTTTTTGTAAAATTCGTAAAATTATAAAATTGAAACATTTGTAAATATAAATAAACTACCTAATACATTATGTATACAAAAAATTTTACCAGTACACTTTCGTTTAAATCTTAGCAATAATTGAATATTTAGTTCTTAGTAATCATTTGTAACGTTCAAGAACTTTGTTTTTTTTTGTTCCCACCTGTGGTTGGTTACCATTTACTTGGACTGGAATGAGCATGCCTGTATTGTAATTGTAATATCAAATATAACGTGTAAAATATTTATGAAAGCAATACACGTTTATGATACCAGATTTAGGGCTAACAGCCTACTTACCACATTATGTCACCATTTTAACAGATTATTATTATACTTAAGGTATACTTTGTCATTATGCATTTACTTTAGCAATAAGTTACTATTATTTGACATTGAAAAATATAGACATAGTACATTAGAGGCTATACCTAATTTATATCATGAGACTGCACTTAAAGGCAATTTTACTCTAAATTGGCACAGAAAAATTTTATACTAATTTTTGACAATTTGTTACAATTTTCTATTAATTGAACTAATAAATAGAGTTAATCTACACATATGTTTGAGTGAAACATTTTTGTTTAACTAATACACATAGCCAACCAAACTATTAATCATGATGAACTTTAGCTTGAAGAACAATGATGTTGACATTTCCTTATAGGATTTTAAAATAAAAAAGATTAAAATGTTTATATTTTAATGTTAATATCATTGCCTTCCTGGATCTAATTGACTGATATTCTGTTTATGAAGTTTAATACAAAAAGATTATAAACAACTTTTAAATGGAAAACTTGATTTCCTTTATATTTTGAGTTTTTGCAAAGTACGTACCACGTAATTGTGGTTTCGTGATTATTCCTGAAATATCTAAAAACTTAATTGTGTACAAGTATTCTAAGCGAAAGTATAAGTGTCCTTACATCTATGTACCATTGAATTGTGGAATCTTATGATAGTCTTACAGTTATGTAACCACCTTATTAGGTTTAGATAGGTATAGCTATACAATTGCGTGTTCTCTTAATGTAAGTACCGTGAGCGTTCAACGGCTAGAACACCAAAGAAGTAGGTACAATGGTCAATTTTGATTGTGTCTCTTTACCTTTAATGACTTCAATGATAAACTGAGGGACGTAGTTCATTAATTTAAGAATATACCTTGTACAGTAGTCCTGAAATATCAAGTAATTACAGCGGTAAAACCGTTAACTTTAATGGCCACCAATGCAATCCACACTGTCGTAAATGCCGGTTTGCAGATATCAATAAAATTGTCAGTCAACTTGTATTAATTTGGATTTAAGTTGTAATTTATTTAGGTCAGTTCTATATAAATATTTATGAAATAATTTTGATTTTTTTTTTTTAAATACCTTTTATTTTTTTTAATTCTGTCACGATAACATTCATTCACAATATATTTATTTACTGGGTACACACGACTACAACACAATTTATAAGTATTGTGACAATACGGTTCTACCGATACCTACCTATAAGTAGGATTAGGTAAAATAATAATAAATTTGGTAAGTATGTACCTACATATAAATAGTATCTAATACATTATTATATCTTTGCGCTCTGGGCACAGAAACGCCTTTTTCATTTTTTTTCCTTTTTATAACGATATTTTTATCCATTAAAAGATAACAAGTTTTCAAATATCACATGGTCACATCACAACTCAAATAATCTACAACTTCGTTTAATAAATACATTATTAACTTTATTGTAACAGTTAATACCTGAAGGTATTTATAACTAGTAGGTAGATAATACATATGAGTAATAATATTTATTTTAATGTGCTACCGGAGATAAATCGAATGAAACTAATAAATATATTCAGGCATTATTATTTACCTACTCAACTTTAGATAGTTGCGCCTCTTTTAACGGTAAGGAGGAATTAACTTCAAGCTACAGGCAAGAGTCGTCAAGGCAGGTCCTGGATCAGGGATTTCCCTCTCTATATACAGCCGTGAGAGAGTAGAATGTGGGTTTGTTAGGATCGATTCAACAGTGCATTCAGACTCAGGCCTTGGGGTTTCACCGTAAAAATAGTTTTATATTTTATGTATGGTGAATAGAGAGATATGGTGAAGTTTAAAGAACTACTACCAAATTTGATCGTTGTCTATATTTCTTGAAAAGAGTATTCTTGTTTTCTCATTATTTATTTAAATAATAAGGCAAGAACACTATAGGCACTTTAGAGCCTAACAGTTTTATAGGTAGGTAGGTACCTACCTACTGCTTTTAACCAATTTTTTCGATGTCATAATAAATCGATTTTTAGAGTCAGACAACAATATTTTAATAATAAATAACAATATTAATATAAAAAAATGTTCTGATTCTATTTAACTGATATTATTGTCCAATACGGTATTTGAATAATTACTTTAAATATTACTTTTATATTTTGTACTACATTAATACGTCTAACATTATTGTCGTAGAGAGCAAATGAACCTCACTAAAAGCATAGGTACACAACATTCAAAGGTTACATCTTCATTTGATAAGTTGTACATTATATAGTTGATAAGTTGTACAGTACATAGTACGATTTACACTTATTTGCTCTTGAGAACATCATCAGCTGACGCCTTAACTTCCTCCCAAGATATATGAATATCACTTTCTTCTGAGTAACGTGAGCAAATGGCCAATCTAAGGAAATAAACATCATCAAACTTGGAAGGAACCAAATGAATTTTGCCGCGGCCATTAATACGTCTCAGTAATTCCTCGTTTATTTCGTTTCCACCTTTCAATCTGAAGCACACAAGTCCCATAGTTACATCAAATAACTCAAACCTCTCGTCATCTGTGCACAATATCTCGAAGGGGTGAGCCAATGCAATATGTTTCCTGATGTGCTTCTGAAGGTTTTCTACTCCATATAGGCGTAAAACAAACCACAACTTAAGAGCTCTGAAACGACGTCCAAGAGGAATTTGCCAGTGACGATAATCTGGAGCTGATCCTTGCTGATCATGTTTTAAGTACAATGGATCTACATTGAACGCATCGACAATCCACCTTGGCTGTTTGAGCCACATGGCAGAACAATCGAAGGTGACAAGTAACCATTTGTGAGGGTTAAAATTAAAAGAGTCTGCTTTCTCCACACCCTTCATGAGATATCTGTATTCAGGACAAATGAATGCCGAACCTGCATACGCCGCGTCAACGTGTAACCAAACATCATTTGCTGCGCAAACGTCTCCCATTTCGTCCAAGTTGTCGAAAGTGCAGGACTAAGTAGTGCCCAAGGTGGCCACAGCCTGTAATGAAACATGAACATATGATAGGTATGGATCTGAAAATGATCTTAACCTAGTATGAATGTAGCCCCGACTTCTAATCGGTGACCCATTAAAGGCTGGTAATTTATTAATAGTAACTACTACTAAAAAAGATATGATCACCACGGATATTTTGCCAGTTTCGAACCGACTGGCGCTGGGCATCCCGGAAGGATGTCGCAGAAGCTACGTGTCCCTGGCACTTTTATAACTGTAATGGAGGCGAATTGAAACATACATCCCCGTTTTTAGGCCGCTTCCTTACGAGTGATACAAATACACTTACATAAAAAGATATAAGTCCATTGCGAATGTCTTCGTCTATAGCCTCTTGTGAAATATCTCCGCGTAGGCACCTCTTATTGTCAGGCTTCAAATTGCGAAGCTTAACACCACCCAGCAGACCAGCGCGTTCCACTGATGAGTGAGCTTGCTCTGCGAATGTATTATAAATTATTGTTTGTTGATGGGAACTACTTGTTACACATCTTGAATGATAATGATAGCACTTGTACTAATGTGGTATACTACAAGTTTTATCCAACTGAGGCAGCAAAAACGCACACGGTCTACCAAAGCTGTTAAAAGGTCAAAACGACCATAACCGTAACCTATTAATCCTATTGTCATATTGATAATGGCTGGGATTAACTGTGGCTACCTACTTGCTGTTGTTTCCAAGCCTGCCGTGAGGCCTTCAAATTGATTAAATGCCATCACGTGACTGGCAACCAGGATCAACGCATTAAACGTGCATTCCGAAATATGGAAACGCTCGTAAATGGAAATGCCACATGTTTTACAGAACTCTGTTGTAGTAAGGCCAAGAGCGCTTCAAGACACACAAATACCAAAATGTTCTATGATAAGCAATCTGCAAGATTGCGATGGATGTTGCTTAGATGTTTTATATACTCACTATTGCAATAACCGACAAGTTTTGAAAGTATTTCAGTTTCTGTCCATTCGGGATGTTGCTCCTTGACGCGATGCATTGTTCGTGCCTTTGCTCCTAGCAATGCCACCAGAGTTGCTTCGCTGGCGGTACCCTGGATTACACCACCCGCTTCACCGCCAGATTTAGCCAAGAAACAGTCTGGAAGACCCAACATCTGGCCGAGCCAATCCAACATTACGACTTCCAGTTCCGTACATACTGGACTAGCGATCTGTAACAGAATGATAAGCACTGATTAAAATAAGTGTTACAATACGAATAAAGTAATATTTATTCCTTGACTAATACCTATTAGTAGGTATTCGGTAGGTAATTTGCTTTCATAAAAGAAAAATATTAATATCATTCTGTACAGTAGTAAGATTTCGATTCAATGGTTAAGATGGCTCAAGGTGACACATGAGAGTAATGTAATGTGCTACTCGTATTATGGACTTTTTATTGTAAATTTTGATTGCCGGTAAATGCAAAATATGTGATACTTATTTCGTATTTAATTTATAGAACATAAATCGGTAATAGAAAGTAACGAACATTTTTAGGTAGTAAATCATTAACATAATATCTGTAATATGCACGTCACTTCAAGTTTTTTTTTTCCTCCAGCACCTCATTTCCAGTGCTTCTATTTTCTTTTCCTCAATTTCTTGCAGCGTTCAGGACTCGGTAGCGTACAAAAACATGGGGAATACCAGTATCCGGATAAGTCGAATATCTTCAAGTGCTGCTGTGTAAACAATCCTAATGGTAACCTTCTATGCTAAGTACTCGTGATGAAAGAGCGATGGCACTCGGTCTTCCACGACCTGCTGAATAAGCAATATTAAGAGGTGCAGTCTCCGAATCAGGGACTAATGCCAACTTTAAAATTATGCAGAAGTCTAGACTGTTCTTCGCTGCATGATGATTTGAAAAGCTATCGGAGTCGATGAAGACTCTCTCGATTATATCAAGTTAAACCACGTACTCTTCACCGAAGAGATTCCCAGCCAATGAAGGCCGAATATTATTACTCCAGTCTTCAAATGGAAAGCGGTCGGTGTAGAAATGAGGTAGCTACCGTGGCATGAAGATTTAGAGAAGATTATTAACCTCCGTATCTAGCAGAAGTGTACTCTCTTGGAGTATCAATATGGGTTTCACCCTGATAATAAAACAACGAACCCTGTTTTTGTTCTAAGGATCCTATCATTAGAACAAAAACAGGACCCGTGTTCTCATTACTGGACAAATACAGGACAAAGAGACAAACAAATACTCGTACAGGAAGAAGAGTCTGCACTTTCTGTTCGTGGACGTAAAGAATGCCTTCGACTGTGTTCTTCGAACGATGATCTGGTGGGCACTGATGTCCTAGAACCCTGTCTAGAACCTTTCTAGACGCTTGCACCACTATTCTGTGGATCTGATCGTTTTGGCGCGCGACTTTAACACTCTTTCCTACACGGAGGGAGTACACCAGAGCACAGAACATTCCACTTAGTCCATTTCTGTTTAAGACATTCAAATATGCAGCAACCATGGCTTACTATGAATTCTAATGATACAGCGCTGGCGGACGCGGACGAGGGCAGTTTGGTGCAACGTGTGAAAACGTGGACGGAGATGCTCAAGAGTGGTGGTTTTAAACTTAAGTAATACTTGGCGTTAAACTCTACAGATTCAACCTCCATAGACTCCATCTGGTCTAGGGCATGGACCAGGTTAAATACCTGGGATCTGTATTTCACACGTCACGTCACGCATTGCTACCTCATGGGCTAAGTGGCGGTTGAGGGCTGATGTCATTTGGAACCATAAAAAAAAATAAAAAAAAAATATCTTTATTTTGCATAGACCATTTCAACGGCGCTTACAAAATGTCATACACTAAAACTAAAGAAAAAAATTGTATATTTAAAGTGACCACCGGTTCGGAACGCGGCCCACCTGAGAAGAACCGGCAAGAAACTTAGGAAGGCTTTTTTTTGATGGCCTATTTACAATTTAATATTTTATGACCATAACATTTTATTTGCCAGCAGATCATTTCCAGGCATCCCTGTCCTGTAAATAGTCTTGAATAGAGTAATAACCTTTTTCACAAAGCTTTAATATACTTTTTAAATTTATTCAATGGTAAATTTCTCAGGTCACAGGGAAGCTTGTTGTAAATGTCAGTGTGGTTGAAGGGACAGGTGTAATAAAGCATCATTAGGCATGTTACCAAAGAGTATAATAAGTAATATTGAAATACATTGCCATGCCAGTAGGGTGTAATCATTATTGAAGCAACACAAGCAGGAGCCCCGAATTATGGAATGAAAATGCTGGGAAGTATGTGTGGAATCATGCGGCTGGACCGCGGAAGAACTACCTCAACCGCAGTCTTCATGTCCGTAACAATGCAGATAGGTCAAATTTTTGGCCATGCCGTCTTCTCCGTGCCCCGGTAAGAGGGGAACACCCAAGAAGCACTGGCTTGATATCGTAAGGGTTGTATGTGTGAAATTCACCCGTATATCTTAGGGTCTAGGTTTAGGTCTAGGTCTAGCCTTAGGGGCTATAGAGCAATTTTGCTGGCATAGCTCTCGCTCCGACTTTTTCCTCGTATAGATTAAATTATGTGACTGTTTTTCTTAATTTGTTAAGCAGGTTGTGTTTAAAATATGTGTAATATTTACTGATATATTGTTTTGTGCAAAAAAATTATTAATCTGTTTATTTTGAATTATTTTATTAAAAATACCTTAGTTTATTATACTCAAATGATTTTTGGGATTGAATGGTTACTGAAAAATATTGTCGTCATATTTCCGGAAACAACCTTGTAATTTACTTGTACAGTATTTTTGCCCTTTAATATTACTACAATAACTTGGTTATGATATAATATGATCACTTGTTGCTATACAAAATAACGTTATAAAAGTCCGCAGTATGTTAGTATAGGTCGCGCGGCGAATGATGAGCTCTGTAAGAAAGTGGAAGGGGAATGCGCAGAACTCATAAATTAGGTCCAATTGGCGGGGTGACAGTGGGTGAAGGGCGGGAGTGTAGGAGCGTGGACGCAGGAGTGGTCCAAATCCTACACGCACACTAGGCCACAGCTGCACACTACTCCGCGATACGTCGGCACGTGTTGTCATTAGTCTCGGTACTGTCACGCACATAAAATATTCTACTCTTTTTGACAAATCTTTTAATAGCGTATTGAGGTTTTGATGCCCCGAGAAAATAGTCTGTCCAATCTGGACAAGAAAGAAAAATGGTTTATTATGTATATGGTTTGATCAAATATTTATTATACCAATTATAATTATATAACGCAGTGATAGTGCCAACGTTGCTTTACGGTAGCGAAACCTGGGTATGTCAGCAGATGCATGAAAGTAAATTACATGCTGTGGAGATGCGATCACTTCGAAAATTGTGCGGCGTAACTTTGGCCGACCGAATACGTAACGAAGTGATACGCAATATGGGTGGTTTGAATGAAAGTGTCAGCGTTAAGCTGGAAAAGGGTGTGCTTCGTTGGTTTGGATACGTCCAACGAAGGAGTTGGGAACGATTGACGAAGAATATATATTGTGCGAAAGTAGAGGGTAGAAGGAATCAGGGTAGGTCAAGATTTGCATATGAAGATCACGTGTGCAGATTGCTCAAAAACGGAAAAGTCTAAAGTACTCGGATACCCAGGCGTGCGTGTATGAAGCGGTTGATAAATCTTAAGGAAGCGAAATCAGTATGTATGGATCACGAAGCCTGGCCATCTGTCCTCTCTGACTACCCCGTCAGGGATACAGCGTCAAGATAGTTAGTTTAGTTATAAATTTTCTACAATATCATTTGTTTAATACAAAAATAAATAAAATCACGCCTATCATTCACCGGGGTAAGCAGAGACTTCTTCCATTTATTTTACTTTAAATAAGTATTGTCAGTGTCACACACATTTTATACCTATTTCTACATTAAAATATTACAATAAAAATGTTTTTTTTTAATACGATCACTGAAAAATAAATGAAATATCTATCATGGTTTAATATTTTAACGCAAAACACTTTGAACTCACTTGTTGTAAATAATATAAACCTACTTACGTACCCACCTACCTAAGTTATAAAAAAAAATGTTTAATGGTTCAAAGCAAAGTCGTATTAAACTTGATTCTTTGTGTAAATATATTGTGCGCGATTATACATGCGCAAACTATCCCCACTAATTTTTGTCAGAGCTCATTATTCGCCGCGCGACCTATATGAATCAACACTCTTCAAAAAATTACCACAATAATCCGGTAAGTTACTATTACAGGGCAATAGAACATTTTTTAAAACTGTAAGATCTTTCTTCACAAATTGTAGCTTATTAGAAGCATCTAGTTTGAAACTCATAGCTAAATACTATTTAAAAAAAAATAGCTTTCATTTCATGTATCAATGATGTCAATACTCCCACTGGTTGGAAAGTAATTCAACAAAAACAGTAAATCATTTTTCCTGTAAAATTTGATTTTTGCGATTACCGACTTATTGTCCGGAGGGGTCGACTAGTAAAAGTAGAGGAGGGGGCTTTGACCTTGAACATCGTGGGTAATTGACATGATGCGGAAAAGTAGTGTGAACGGAGGTAAATTTTGGGTCAACCAATATAATTTTTGCCACATGCGTGCCAATAGTCAATAGTAGAAGAAATGAAGTATGCTTTAGCTAGGGTCTTTAGGTTGTTATCGGAATTAACTTTCTTATGATAATGACTATTCTTTCACGAATGTCGAACAACAGACCGGAATTCCTTCGTGCCATGAATTTAGAACAAGATCTAAAGGTTACAATCGATAAGCTATATATACTTATAAATATAATATATAATCTGACTATCTCGGTGGCGCAGTCTCGGGTTCAAATCACGTAGTTAGGGTGTTTTCTATGTAGTAAATATTTTTATGTAGTATATTTTGGAGACAGTGTAGGTAGGCAAGTTGAATGGGGTCAATCGTTGCAGAAGCAGATCTAAGTGTAGTGGCACAGTTTGCTCTGCAGGTGCATTCATCAGAGCACAAGCGGGCAGGTAAGCCGTGGTTCATGACTTTCTACATAGGATTTTTTTAATGTATCCTATATAAATAAATAAATATTGTAGGACATTTTTTTTACTCAGCGCCGTCTAGCCCAACGTAAGCTAATATAAGCTTGTGTTATGGGATCTAGACGACTGATAAACATACTTATATATTTCTAAATACATACATATAAGAAATAGGAAACATCTAAACTCCGAAACAAACATTTGTGGATCACACAAATATGTTTTCCGACCCGGGAATCGAACCCTGGACCTCAGTCGCGGCAGTCGCATACACTACCACCGCATTATAGTAATCAAGTATCCTACTTGAATTATGATGGTTCCGGAGGCAAATGGGTACAGGAAAAATCGAACCCAGTCGGGCGAAGTTGCAGCCGACCTCTTATTAATTAGGTACCTATAATATAAAAGCCTATTAAGTAAATCAAAGAGGTTAACACATTTGAAATCGCCCATTTATTATTTCTAATTTGGTGGCAGTTCTCTTAACTACGAGTACCTACATTGCTAATATAGGTACACTAACAGCACATAATAATATTTTTTATGATGCGTATAATAAGTACATGAACGCCTTAAGGAATGGTACAAGCAATGCCATCAAAGAGTAAATACATTAAGTCGGTACTTACTAGTGGTACCACAGGAATTATTTTGCCCGTGGTACTACTATCATGTCTGGTAGTACCACGGGAGATTTTATATTCCCTCTGGTACTACTTTTTAAATAATATCCAAATATTGTAAAGTATTTTCTAGCTGTGACCGCGATGTAGGTATATCGAGAACATTGTATATTCAATTGCTGTCAATATTCACATTTGACTCTAGTTTACAATGCATAAAATCAGCTGATGCACAATAAAGATGTGAAGCGCTTTTATTGAGAAAAAATATTTAAAACCTTGAATGAATCTGCAAGAAGCGAAAGAAGTATGCATGGATCGCGAAGCCTGGAGAAGACAATTCTTGAATATACCTAGTCAGGTCATAAGTATTGTCACACAGTAAAAACTTTTCTTTTGGAACGCTGGCCACAAAAAAGTTTATTGAATTCGAATTTTGAATTGTTCATGAAAATAAAAAAGTGTACTTTTTAGAATTTTACTCATTTTTAAATATGGAGTGGACGCTTAAAGAAGACCGTGTTGCAGTTATTGCGTTGCATCGTTGCGGTTACGCGACAATTTAAATTTTTGACATACTGAAAATTTTGAATATAACCTAAAGATTCGTTTATCGTACCATCAAACGATACAATGAAGACTCTAGTGTAGATGACAGGTCAAGAAGTGGTCGCCCTCGGTCTGTTAGGACTCCAGCAGTGATAAAAGCTGTGAAGGCGCGAATTCAAAGAAATCCCAAACGTAAGCAGAAACTGTTGGCCCTTCAGATGTGGTTAAGCAGAACCACGGTGAAAAGGGTGTTAAATGAAGACTTAGGGCTTCGGTCATATCGAAGAAAAACCGGACATCGTTTAAATGCTCGTCTAATGGACCTGAGACTGAAGAGATGCCGCGCTTTGTTGAAGCGGTACACGGGAAAAAAATATCGGGAAATTCTTTTTTCGGATGAAAAATTTTTTACCGTAGAAGAGAGCTACAACAAACAAAATGATAAGGTGTACGCACACAGTAGTGAGGAAGCGAGCAACCGTATTCCGCGTGTCCAACGTGTCCGCGTGTCCAACAGCGTGTTGGGAGTTTCTTATTGGGGCTTAACAGAGGTACATTTTTGTGAGAAAGGTGTAAAAACGAATGCAGTTGTGTATCAAAATACAGTCCTGACGAACCTTGTGGAACTTGTTTCTCATACCATGTTCAATAACAGGCACTGGGTATTCCAACAAGATTCGGCGCCAGCTCATAGAGCGAAGAGCACACAAGACTGGCTGGCGGCGCGTGAAATCGACTTCATCCGGCACGAAGACTAGCCCTCCTCCAGTCCAGATTTGAGTCCGTTAGATTACAAGATATGGCAACACTTGGAGGAAAAGGCGTGCTCAAAGCTTCATCCCAATTTGGAGTCACTCAAGACATCCTTGATTAAGGCAGCCGCCGATATTGACATGGACCTCGTTCGTGCTGCGATAGACGACTGGCCGCGCAGATTGAAGGCCTGTATTCAAAATCACGGAGGTCATTTTGAATAAACTTTATTGTCATAAGAATCTATGTTTTGTTAAGTTCATTTTGGTATATAAATGGTTACATAATGAATAAACTTGTTTCAATTATTTTATATTAAACATGTGACAGAATTTATGACCTGATATATGTGTAGGTATTCCTGTGGGAATACCTACAGCGTGACATAGTTAATTATAAATCAGAGTAGGGCTCCTATTTCTGTGTATTTTTTTAATTTCAACTGGTATTAGAATTACACTTATCTCTTTAAGTTACGAAACGAATAGGGGAGTAATTGTGAAACCCAAACGGGTAAACACTTGGAGGCAGATATAGAATTTATAGCTTTGTTTTGTAGTTCTAGACAAAACTATTATTTAGGTATTGAATTTATAGCTTTGTTTTGTAGTTCTAGAAACTATACTCATATACCTCAATACTTAGGTACTTTCTAAAAGTGGATACCTTGCGATTTCATCGACGTAGTTCCCGTTCCCGTGGAAATATGGGGATAAAATGTAGCCAAAGTTACATCTTATAATATCAGCTATCTGTCAGTAAAGTCCCGTTCATTTCGTTCCAGTCGGTTTAGAGATTAGCTGGAGCAGACAAATAGACAAACAGACAGTCAGTCGAATCGTCCCGCCTTTATCTCCGAAGGTGTGGCAGAAACAAATTACACCCACATTTCGACGTGTGCTTTTTAGTCCCACGTAACAAGTGGTGATCCCATTGCCGTGTTGAAATAGACATGAGCATTTTGTAAAAATTTATTACCTTCTGTTGAAAGTTTTTTTACCTATAATCCACTCCATCCACAAATTCGTTTTTTTTTTCATGTAATGTACGTCTAATTAACAAATAGGTTGACAAAAATCTGAACGATGATACCCCTAGCTAGAAAGTCCACTAGACGGTGCCACTTAAATAAACAATTACTAGAAATGACATCTATAAACATTACAAACATGTCATTCGGAATTAATCGTATTTATCAAAGCATTTTCATTTCATTTCCAAGAGCAGGTAAAGTGCTGCGGAAATCAAAATAACGACTGTCGCGTGATAGCCATCAATTGTGTTGTTGTAGCACTAAAAGAATTTTGTAATTTCCACCAACGCAATTATTTCAATAGCTTTATTAATATCTACCTGGCATGGCTGCCAACAGAGACATTCTTTTATGAGTAGGTTTTTAAGGTTCATTAGCTGACAGACTATCCTCACAATCTTGATAAACATAAGTTGTCCGGGGATTAAATTAAACTGATATATCTAAAAGGTGTCGTTGCACCAGTTAATTAATGCAGTATTCTCTCAACGATAACTCTGTTAGGGGTTAGGCCAAGATGGGATTTGGGATATGGATGATTTTTCTTTTCGAGTGTTTTCATTCCTCGGAAGACACGTTAAGCCGTTGGTCCCGGTTGGTCATGGCAGTCGTTATGTTAAGTTAGAAGCCTTATTGGCGGCATCAAAATAAAAAACATACCTTAATTTAAAAATAGCTAGCCAGTGCCTGTCTCCGATCCGTTTCAACATGGTAATAGGGTTAGCAGCCCGGGTGTAACACCTCCCTCCAGTGTTGAAAGCATTTACAGGCTACCTAGAGCAATCAGGTGGGCCCTCCACCTCCGTAGATAGCACGAGATAAACAACATCATTGTATTTATACTATTGATGGCACTTAGTGGAACTTGCTACACATTTTGAATAAAGACACTTGTACTATTTTTGTTTAGGTGACGTGTTAGTCTCTCAGTCTCACTGTTTCGACTTTTCGGCAGCACTCCGCACGACTGACGGAGCAACGACGTAGACTATCAGGGCTGGAAACCTCTCGTCTGTAAATTCATGAAACTGGCAGTGTGAGAATGTGATGTGCTTAGTAAGTACAATCCCATCCCCTGAAATATTAAGGATGTTATATAAAAGTGTACTCACGCGCACTATGATGTAGTAGCGTATGTATCACTCTATGGCAGAGGTGGCCATCCGGTCGAAATTGGCAAAGAAAGAAGGACAAAAGTATTGTTGTGTTACCAGATTTCGTTAGTTGGGTGTAAGAGGCCCAAGGGGTCTATCAAGATCTTCTGTGTCCAAACCACCTCTAGCAGGCTAGAGGTGCACCCTGCTAACTAAAAGAGGCGACGACGAAGGCGCCCTCAGGGGGATTGAAGTAGGTCAGACGACAGTCGCTCCTAACAATGCCGAAGACTAAAAACCAAACAATTGATGCTATAAGCCGCCAAATAAAAGTCTCTCTTTTAATAAATTACTCTAGTGCGCCAGCAAAGGTATTAAATGTTTTTTTGTAGGTAGGTACCCAAATGTGTATAGAATTTTAAAATCCGTACAAGTTATACCATAATCCTGAATCATGTATTTAAAGTCTCGTGTTAAAGAAGCCATAGGTACACTTATTACAACAATATATACCTACCTACATAATGCAGTGGTTGCAACGGGCAACCCCTTTAACGTCAGCCAATAGGATTTTATAACGCAATTATAGAAGTAGGTAAAGACTGCGAACGACATCAGAATCCTTACAAGGACCCTTGTGCAGTAGGTACTTCGTATGTCCGTAATGAGATTTGTTTACTATGTAATAGACACGCAACGCAAACAAATAGAAAGACAATTATTATATAGGTACGAGTGTAGGTAGTGAATAGCTAAATCATTTATTTACTAGTTGACGCCCGCGGCTTCGCCCGCGTAGAGAAGTTTTCCCGTTCCCGTTTCCTATAGGAACTTGTTCCCGGGAAAAAAAGTAGCCTATGTAGTATAATATGTAGTATGTAGTACTATGTAGTAGTATATTCTGATGTATAAGCAGTGGCGTAGCTACCCAGAGGCTAGGCGGGGCAGTGCACCGGGGCCCTCAAGCTCAGGGGGGCCTCGAATCCTTACCAGAAAATCTCGATAACACTGAACATTTGTAAATGTCTCCCTTCAAAATAAATATGACTCCACTTCATCATGGTAACTCAATTGAAAGAAATGCTAACGCTATACCTGGAGAATTACCTTAATATATAACAATATTAATTGCACGACTAGGCAAACCCTTTAATCCTTTCTATTTCGTTTTATTCCAATATCTACACCAAGTTATTAATTGTAATTTATGTTGTTACTGTTTAATGATTTCATTACCCGCCCAGCATTGCACAAAAAAAGGGCTGGGTGCATGGGGCCCTACCAAGACCTTCGGGGCTAAGGAAAAAGAATGCAGCTTGGGATAGGGCGCCGCCGCAAAACGGCGAGCAGGAGCCCCGCCTGATTTCTGTGGCAAGTGGGCTAGAGTGCCTTGTAGGGCCAGCACGGCCAAAGAAGTTAGCCCCAACCCGTATCCGCTTCGCAATTGAGTTGGTCGAGGTACTCTCCAGGCGTTAGGGTGAACGTGGCCCTCCTACAGGAGACTCGATGGAAAGGCAACAGAGCCTGGCCTTTGCAGTGGCCGAGGTGTTATCCGAGGAGCTGCAAAGCGGCATCTTGGAGGTAAAACGCTGTAGCGACCGGCTTATGATCATGAGGGTGCTTATCGGTGGTGCTTATTATTACCCACCTCATAGTGCCTACGTGCCACAGGTCGGTTGTAGCGATGCTGATAAGATGATGTTTTGGGGTCAACTCGAGGGAGTGCTTCGGAACATTCCGTTGTCACAGGGAATTGTTTTGGGTGGCGATCTGAACGGTCATGCGGTTAAGAGGTGTAAGGAGTTTGAGCGTGTTTGTGGTGGTTTTGGATACAGCACCCGCATCACTGAAGGGGATTCTATCCTCAGAACGTGTGCGGCTGCCGATCTTGCCATCGTCAATACGTTTTTCCAAAAGAAATCCGAACATCTCATCACCTACCGGAGTGGGGAGCGCTACTCAAATCGATTTCCTACTCACTAGGAGACATGGTATGCTTAATAAACAGCACAAAGAGGTGCAGCCTCCGGTCCTCCCCCAAATCAGGGACTAACGGATAACGCCTGGAGAAATCCAGACTGCTCTTCGCCGAATGAAGAATCGGAAAACTGTCGGACCCGATGGAGTCCACATCGATGGTAGGCGATGGGTCGAGCGCACAGACCAGGTTAAATACCTGGGATCTATATTTCACGCGTTCAGTGACATCGATTGCGACGTCAAGACACACATTGCTGCCGCGTGGTCCAAGTGGCGGGAGATGACTGGTGTCATTTGTGACCCAAAAATGCCGGTCAGGTTGATGGTTTATAAAACCATCATTAGACCTATCCTTTTAAATAGCTGTAAGGTGTGACCACTATTGGAGATTTTTACGTAAGTACTAACAATAATAGTATTCAATACTACATATGCATATGAAAAACTGTTATGGAATTTGAAATTACAAACGGACACTGAAATTTTATTTCTCTAATCAAGCTTTTATTAGATTTTTCTTTTATCACGAAAATATTTTGTTAAAATATTAAAAAAAAAACTAACTATCTTCACGCTGTATCCCTGACGGGGTAGTCAGAGAGGACAGATCGCCAGAATTCGCGAAATAATAAAAAAATAAAATAATAATAATAAAATAAAATATAGACTGCTGATATCATTAATATTTCTTTTCATGTGCCTAAATACAAAAGTTGACGATATTTCATAAAAAAAATCATCTCATACTCTATTTAAACCCTTAAAAACCTTTTGTAAAAAGTGTAGTCTTTTACCAAATTTTTATCAGAATCGTTCATTGGTTCAAGCTTGAAAGTGGAACAAACAGACCAAATTACTTTACATTGATAATTTAATAGTGATCTAACAATAAAGAGGGCGCCATGGCACCCCAAACAAAACCTTGGCGACTCACCTGGTGAAGATATGGCGAAGAAAAAGAAAACTTGATACAAAATCTCATACCAACCTAACTAGCCGGCATGGTACAGTAAGGTCAAATACCCTCCCAAAGTGAAATTAGGAGAGGCCTAACGTCCAGCAGTTGACCGTGATAGGCTGACTTGAAGGCGCATTGCCCAGGAGAAATAATACCTGACTATTACCTACACGAAACAGAGAGATATAGTATTTTTTTTTTTCATTTTTATACCACTGAGGTGGCAGACAATTATACGTAAGCATCATGTAAGCATAGATGTATCAGATGTATGCCTATGAGAGTGTAATAGACTTCGCTAGTCCGATATGAGAATACAACCAAATTTTCACATGATAACGGGACAATGTTTAACTTTATTCGACTGGTATTGGTCGCGGTCGCATCCGAAGTGCTATCATTGAAGTCAGAACAGAAGTCCGCCAGAATAGAATTCGCATAGAAATTTTCAAATCCAATTGACGGCGTCGGTGGCGCAGTGGTAAGTATATGCCACTGCCGTGTTTTGAGGCCTCGGGTTCGAATCCAGTGTCGGAACTAGTGTAATCCGCAAATGTTTGTTTCGGAGTTTGAACTTGGGTGTTTTCTATCTGTCGTTGGGTGTTTTTTGTTACTAACTTCTAAAGTTCGATTAATGCGGCACACGTGAATAAAACCGTTTAGTTAGTAATAATATATTATATTATCTGTCGTAATAATAAACAACACTCATGAAAGTTATTATACTAATAAATTTGTTAGATTGAACGCGTTAATCTCAGGATCTACGGGATCGAAATGAAAAATTTTATTTTTAATCAATAGCCCATTTATTGAGAAAGGCTATATTATCACGTTTATGCCCAGGAGAGCGGAGCAGTAATCATAAATATCAACAAATCAGGCAAATTTGTATACATTATGGTTTAAATATATATAATATATATAATGTATGGGTTAAATGGGTGCCACGGAGTTCGAAATATGCCACGGGTTAAGCCGCGGGGCAAAGCTAGTTTCGAAATATATACCTTATTATGATTTTCAGCTGTGCGCTATGTATTTTAGCACAAGCTTATATTAAATTTGTTCTAGACCGCCTTGTGTGAAAGGATTAGACAGAAAAGGATAGCTGACACGTTGGTTTAAAAATTAAAACGCTTTAAATTTTTTACACATTACAATCATACAAAAAATAATAATTTAAAAACTGTAGGCGCAGCAGAATCTATTGCATCTTGAATCTATAGCCGCCATTTAAATTTTCATTACAAAGTTGTGGCTAAGATGACTTTATGGGTTAAGATTATTTGAATTCTAATTAGAAACAGGTATTCCAGTCTCTGAAGTTAATATATTATAACAAAATGATTCTATATTGTACTAATTATAATTCAACTTTACGTGCACAAGCTTGGTCATATCCCACATTTAACATAGTATAATTTTTACACAATAATTATTATGCGCTACTTTGTTATTTGCTAATAATCTATAACAAACATCAAAAGGTTAACAACTTCTTTTGTACTCATTGCCAATTTTTATCTCTATTTTGTTGTCAACAACATTCCTGCTAAAGTAATTTAAATTTTATTAAACTTCAATAAGAATCATAGTAGTAACTTTCTTTAATTTGATGTATTTGCACAAACAGTTCATAATTTACCTATTATTTTACTGATTTAACTTGCCAGTGTTAAATGCAATATGGTTGAACTTTTGTGATCTATTTAATATGCTAAGGGCCAACCTTATCTCCTAGGGGTATAAAAATAACATACAACTTATCCTTTTGAAGTTTTTGGTTATTTTTGGTACAACACCCTCAAACTTTTGGCACAATCCTGTCACAGTCTTGAATCTAATGCCCTGGTCTTGCAGGTCTAGGTCTTAACCTAGCACACATAAAAACTGGTGAATCAGTTTTGGACGAGATTGTTAATGAACATTGTAACACAATATTTTTTATTTTTAGATGATTAAAATAGGTTACTATATTTAAATTGACACACCTAATTTATTTTATTGGGGCTAGATTTGCCATAATAAAACACATCTCAGCAACAATCTTAGTGGATCCTTTATGTGGATGAGTCCAGTAGACAAACATGGTTCTACCCACATAAAGTAATAAAAAACGTTTGTAAAATTGTACAGAAATGAAAAATATATTAACTAAAAAATTATGTATTGTAGTTTAAAGTGCATGCGACACTGATATCACAGGATTAACATGTTTTTAACACCAACAGTTTCAAAATCCACAAAACTTCAATCATCCCAATTGACTTGATGACAGTCATGCCATATGAATGCACCTTTAAGTGACTGTGGTGCTTCAAGAGCTAAGTACAGAGGAGCACGAGCCCCTCGCTCTGCAGTAAAATCTCCCATGCCTTTTGTCATGTCTGTCATTATAAATCCTGGATGGACACAGTTCACTGAAATATCTTTGCCTTCATCTGTGAATAGCCTTTGCTGAACAAATGTGAGGGCTGATAGGGCAACTTTAGAAACTTTGTAATCTCCATAAGCACCGGCAAATGATAAGTAAGCATTTTTGCCATTCTTAGTTGCCTCAAGAAAATCGTTCACAAAACCTAAAACTTCATCAACTGTAAGATCATCCTTTATCAAAGTATCTAACCATATCTGTTTACGTATATTCGACAGCAATCCCCAATCACTGCTTAAATTAATAATTCGTGCGGTATTTGTGAGAAGTGGGTATATTATCTTCGATATAGTCAGCAAGCTCATAAAGTTTGTATCGATAAGTTTTTTAGAATCTTCGTAGGTCGAAACAGATTTATCAAAATCTAAAATACCGGCATTATTTACGAAAACATCAATACCCGCGTGATTTTTGGAAATGTGTGTGGCTAAATCTTGAACACTACTTTCACATGTAACGTCCAAAATATGAAATAGGGGTTTCAGGCCTAATTCTTCCAACTTTTTAACGGCCTCTAATCCTCTCTCTTCATTTCTAGCAGTAAGATATACGACACCCTCGAACTTTTGGCACAATCCTTTCACGATCTCGAATCCAATGCCCTTGTTGCTTCCTGTTACTACTGCTACTTTGGTTTCCATTTTGTACATATAATTTAGTAGCTTAAAATTAATTACGTAGAAAATAATACGATTTAATAAAAATAAATACTAGAAGAATGTACCTACTTAAAATAATGACATTTCTCTTTCCGGCTGTAGTGTTTCTGTTTTCACAATTTGACAGTTTACAGCTAATGTCTTTTTTTTTATTAGGCCTATTACATACTATGCGCCTACAATGTTGTAGGCGTATAGTGCTGTATAGTACGGTCCCTAGATAGGTACTGGCGCTTTTAGTAAATTCTAAAAGAACACTAACGCGGCTCTTCTGACTGCGGATTGCATCGTGTAAGATTTGCTATACGCTGTAACATAAGTGTCGCAATGGCGGCATATTTATTACTAAGAGAACTTGATTTTGCTACGACATCTGTTTCTGTTATTTATGTAAATATATGTTATATATATATATATATATATATATATATATATATATATGTTATATATCTTGACCATTTAACTATCTATTTTTGTCATACGTGATCCATCGCATAGAGAGACACGTCGTGGTAAGCAAGCTCTTTCCTGAAGCTTTAAAATAAGGAGTTGAAGTCAAGACGAACTTGATTCAGAAAACTACTTTCAGCGCCCTTGGACCACGGTGGAGCACTCCGGAAACTCTTTTGTTATCCACCTGTCCGGCTCCGCATCTGTGCTGAGAGGTGCGGTCGGCTCTAAGATCTAGTTGAGCGACAATTAGGCGGTCTCACCGTCAGCGTCACTGACGTTCGCGAAGCAATGTCCTTCATGATCCGGAACGAACATTCGTGGATCGCACCAGTATTTCATTATCACACGGGAATCGAGTGCGAGACCTCGGTGCCCCCGAGCCAGTCATAATTGTTGTATTATTTTTTGAGAAGAGAAGAGAGTTGTAAAAGCACAGACATACAGTAGTGGTCATATATTTAGAAACACTTCTTATGAATAAAGAATGTATAACTTCAACGTACAAATGTTCGTAAAAAATATACACATCCAATAATTTATAATCATGCTATAATATAGCCACTCAATTAAAAAACTCATTAAATCATTTTATAATTAATAGTAAGATACATATAAAACATAGGTATCTTACTTTTACCCTGGGACATCCTTCCGAGGAGTTACCCGGGTTGCCCGGCAAAAGTCAGACAGGTAGGGACCGTGTGGTTTTATCTGTTTGAGTCCGGCATGACATCCGAGGGGATTTCCTCACGAAAAAAAAGGTATCTTACTTTTAATTATAAAATGAGTGTTACACATGTAGGAGTTTATTGTCTGTTACTAGCCGCTTGGACACCTAATTAGAAACATTTTAAAAAAGCATCCATAGCTCGTTAATTTTTTGAAATTGGACAAAAACATTTCTTTTTTGGCTTTTCCCATTATTTTGGCGGCAAGTGAAAATTTTATGTGAATTTTATTTTCTTCAAAATGGGCAAAATAAAAAACGCGTCAACTAGACAAATAATTATTAATTTACAAATAGATCATAAGTAGGTATTAAGAAGAATAGCTTAACATTTAATTGTTTTGTTAAACACTAGTTTTGGAAAATAACAACGGCAACAGTGCGTCATGTTCAAGAATTGGCGCCAAACTCCCTATACCTGATAGGGAGTTTGGCGCAAGTGAAAATTTTATGTGAATTTTATTTTCTTCAAAATGGGCAAAATAAAAAACGCGTCAACTAGACAAATAGTTATTAATTTACAAATAGATCATAAGTGGGTATTAAGAAGAATAGCTTAACATTTAATTGTTTTGTTAAACACTAGTTTTGGAAAATAACAACGGCAACAGTGCGTCATGTTCAAGAATTGGCGCCAAACTCTTGAACATGACAGGTAAAATACCAATTAGATTACCAAGATTAGATCGAAGGAAACAAAAAAGTTACAAAAACATTTTTGTTTCCTTCGATCTAATCTTGGGCAGGAATAGCAATACAGTCTCGTCACTTATTAAATACTAAACATCTAAGTAGTATATAATTATATACTATTCTAACCGATAACTGTGCTGTCCTTAAGTTTAGATACTACTTGACTACACACTCAAGATTACTGGCTAAATGCCCAGACACTACTAGTAAAGAAACATTGGCAAGTTGATGCTAAGAGCGCAGAAAGCCATAAAAAGAATTGAATTGAATTCCAGCCTTAGCATTCGTATTTTTTGCTTATTATTCGTCAAGTCCAGCCCTAAGTCGTATGTCCTAGGCTCAGCAAGATAATCAAACTTTACTGCAGCTAGCGAAGGAGATTTGGAACTAGTACAAAAACACCGCTATTCACTGCATCATATCACTATCCCTTTTACGTGTACTTTTTCGAACTCTTTTATGTCTAAGAACCCGCAATAAAACACAAAAACACGGACTAGTTTGAGAGGCATTACTACATACTGTAATTTATAATTTTTATTTAAGCATTAATACATACTGTGCAGCACTCCATAGACTTGTGCCATATGCCAAAGCCATGCCAATAAAAACTTTATAGACGAAAATTGCGCGTCGTTGTGTAGTAGGTACTCTTTCTAATTCCCCAAACTCTTTTTCTTTTATTTACATTTACGTTTTCTGAGGGGATTATCACTGACAGTGCTATTTATTTGCTATATTCTACATAGCTTATGTAAACCTGAATCTAACGTCGATTGTCTTTCAAGAGGTTAAATTTGAAACAGCATCATGGTTCAGGTGATTGTTTTGAAGTAAACTTACCATGTGATTCATCGGCGTCAATCTTTTCCATTCCATATCTTTCAATTGTACATTCCATGAAAATCAATTGTCACTTAAATACCTAGGACCAAGTATAAAAATACTCTGTATATGCTTAACATTTTGTGTTATAGGATTTTAATTCAAGCTTTATTACCAGTTCAGATCAGACCGTGCTATTGGGCAATATTTGAGCCCTACATTAGCAGCATCTAGGGTCTAAGTGTACTGATAATATCGCGCTGGCATACTTTAATAATCAGGTTAGTCCAAAATGTGAACGCGTACCTCTTGGGGACGTAGGCTGGAACCTTATTGTGGCGACAGCACTTGGTCTGCCTCCGAAGAATTCCAAGTGGCAGTGAATATTTCATATCTTAAATAACACATGTTTTGCCAAACAAGTTGTGTGATCACTTCATTGGTTTAGTTAACATATCACAGAGCCTTTTTAGTGTCAACACATACCCAGCCATGCCACTTGTGCATGGTCCCAAAGGTATAGGTAGATACTATATCTATAGAAAGATTGCTAATAAAGTTTTATTTTCATTTCAGGCTTCAGATGAAATGGAGCAGGCAGACCTACCCCAAGCTGTAAAATTATTGAAAGAAATGAATTCAAATGCAGAACAGGTATCACAGCTTGTGGACAATATGTTAATAAGAGTTAAAAGTGGGGAATTATCAACAGACAAAGGTCTTAGTTTCTTGGAGATGAAGTATCAAATGCTTCTCAGTTATCTCATTAATTTGACTTATATTGTGCTACGAAAGTGTTCGGGTGAGAAAATAGAATCAGATCCAGCAATTGATAGGCTCATAGAAATAAGAACAGTCCTGGAAAAAATACGTCCCATAGATTCAAAGTTAAAGTATCAGATTGATAAACTAGTGAAAACTGCTGTAGTTGGCGGTACTGTTGATGATGACCCTCAATCATATCGTGCCAATCCAGCAAACTTAGTAAGTAAGTTAGACAACTCGGATGGTGAGTCTAGCGGACAATCAGATGATGAGGAAGGTAAGAAAGACAAGAGCTCCAAGTCTAATATCTATATACCTCCTAAATTAGCTGCAGTACACTTTGATGCAAACACTTCAAGAATTGATAGTAAAAAGAAAAGTAAGGAAAAGTCAAGAAATGAAATGCTTAATTCAAGTATAATGAGAGAGCTCCGTGACGAATACTCCGAAGCACCTCTTGAAGTTAGCACAGGAAATCATGTTAAGCAGTCCATATCTAAATATGAACAGGAAAAGACTGAATATGAAGAAAACTATTTAACTCGGTTACCAGTTACAAAAGCTGAAAAGAATCGCAGGAAAAAGTTGTCAACGGTAGGATCAATAGCAGATGAAATTACAGGTACCAGCAGTAACAGAATGTCACGCAAGCATAAGCTGAAAACTAAGAAAGGTAAAGGGTTTAAAAGAAGGCGTACTCATTGAAATATTATGTAAATATGTATTGTTGTAGGTTAGTGTTGAGTTCACTAATATTTAACTTTAAAATACATGGCAACTAATGTTCCATTATTATTGTTTGTATTTGTATCAACTTTTTTTTTCTGCTAGAAAATAGCAAAAGTTTTTAGTTATTAGAATTTGTTGATGAGCAGTTTTTTTATTATTTCTTGAATACTTGTTTTATAAGATTGTTGCTAGATAGTGTAAGAAGTGTCAACAATGAAGTCACAGTTCAAAATTACTAGACAGCGTGTCAACTCAGCTCATACTTACAGCTTCCTTGTGGTTCACATGGTATGGTCAGTTGCTGCTAGATTCCCGTAAAGTGTGTGTCTGGGTAATAACATACAGTCTTGAAACTGTGACAGTGCAACAACCAATATTGCTAGTAGATAGGTCACAGGGTAATAAATTGTCATTTTACTTCAATAGCTCTTTCTTCAAAGCTAAAGCGTTTGTTTGATTGGTTGTGTTAGATAGCCCATTTATCGAGGAAGGTTATAGGCTATATATCATTGCGCTACTACACTGGCGAGCTGAGCAGTATTCATAACTGTCTACAAAACAGGCAAATTTTATTGTAGAATTTATAAGAGCGGCGACGGAATTAAAAAGATTCGACGGGAGTTCTGAGTATGCCACAGGCGAAGCTGGGGAGTGTCACCTAGTTGTAGATAATTATAGTAACTGATGTCAGACCCTTTAACATGACAAACTTTGTTTAACCAAAAGCAGATAGGGATTGTGTTAGGTTGCAATAGTAATCTCATTATCATCTAAACCCACATGTGAGAACATACTTTTAATATCAAATCCTTGCATGATAAGAAGATTTGCAGTAACAGGACAGAGAAAACAGAGGAAGAGATTGTTATATTCTTAGGTCCGTATTCCAGAACGTTTCTCGATACTCAATCGACTCTTGAGAGTAGATTTCATAAGGCAAAATCTAGCCTCAAGTGTTGATTGAGTATTGAGAAACATTCTGGAATACGGACCTTAAAGTTCTTACGAGAATAATCTGGGTGGTCAGGTTTACGGTCAGTAAAGAAGTTCATATGATAATATAATAAATTAGGTGAAGAATGTTTGTCCAAGTAAGAGAGAAGGGAGTTAGGATGTTCCTTTATTACCATAAATATTTTACGTTTTAAATACAAAATTTTACTATATTAAATGATGAATCGTAGAAACTTCCACCTCTCCAAATCATGCTAGTTTTAATTATTTTTGAAACATTTGGTTATTTTGATTTTAGTTAATAGTTTTGTTGTTTAATTTAATTATGTCTAATTTGTATTGATTAATAATTAAAAAGATTGCATTATAACATTATTTACTTTCATTTGTGTTCAGTGACTTTGTTAGCCTTGGAAAATCTTGAAGACATGTGGCTGGATCGAAAGATTGATAACGGAACAGCCTAAGTTGCCGAATGTGACCAATCGGAGTATGTGTGTCCATACACTGATAATCACCGCGAGGTGGTGCTGCGCTGTGGTTCTGCGTAAGATCTGATCTAATCACACGATTTAGTAGCCATGTTGGAGTTGGCATCGTGAGCTGTAACACAAAAATGAAATTGAAATTAATACAATAACTAATAAAATCAAGATAGCGTTCCGTGCAATGCGAAATTCAAGTTGTTAACGAGACAGAATGATTGTTAAAAAAAATAATAAAATCACATCAAACAAAAAAGTACATCTAGAAAACCATTTCAAGAAATGTTTGACACTGTTATGCGGCTGTACAATTTCTGCCGTAATGCTAACTACTAACCCGTGTTCTGTGATAATAAGAAAATTGTAATTTTTTTAAAACAAGCCTTAATCAGCCATAGGGGGTTGGTCTGTGATGGCAGTGCATTTGAAGCTATCATCGATCGTCCAACATATCGATCGAAATTCGGATCCGGTCCGGTGGTGTAGTCTGTCAAGGGCCATAGGGGCGCTATTACTCTGGTGGATAACCTGTGGCACCATAGTTTTAATTTTAACCCACTTTACACAAAGACTCAACTAACACCTTCAACAAGTTTGTGTCGGGGACAATTATTATAATTTTTAAGCTATTGCATAGCTTTAATCGCGGGCTTTGAGCGCGGCGACCGAATCAACAAATTCCGTAACGAAAAAACCTAACACCCGAGCTCACACGAGCTTCACCGAGTTTGGCCGAGCGTTTGCTTAACGTGTGTATATGGTATGGTAATGTATATGGTACGAAGCTCACACGTATCGAGACGAGCTGTATAAATAATATTAATAATATTTTATATGTATTATATTTTATATTATATATATATATTAATTATACAGTATAAATAAATAATAATACTGACAGCCTCTGTGGCGCGGTGGGAGTGTATCCGAATGCTACGCAAGAGGTCGTGGGTTCGATTCCCACCCAGGATAAAACTGTGTGATAAGCACGATGGTTTATTCTGTGTCTGGGTGTTATTTATCTATAATATGTATGTATTTAGAAATATATAAGTATGTTTATCAGTTATCTGGTTACCATAGTACAAGCTCTGCTTAGTTTGGAATTAGATGGCGTTGTGTGAGTTGTCGCTACGATATTTATTTATTATAATTGCATAAGTTAATAAAAAATGCTATGCAATAGCTTTACCGCGGCCACACTAATACCTCGGTACCTACTTACTAACATAAAAGAGATGGAAAAGGAACTGAACACACACATGAAGGACAACTAAGTGATTTTAGTAGGCTCGAGTCCGACATTATCATAAAATTATCCCATCATTAGCTCCTCCAGTAGGGTGAAGTCCCTTGAGGCTCCCTCTACACGTAAAAAACTGATTATTTACGCACCGGTTTAAGTATTGAAGGCTTAGGGTTTCTGTAATCATCTTGCTGAGTCGATATATAGTCCATCACCCCAAATTCTGCCGGAAGTTGTGGTAAGTTTGCTTTTTTCATTAACTTGTTTCTTCCAGGGGTGCTGGTACATGCAACAGTAGAAACGTAAAATTAATAGTTTATAACAATATCGCATCATCGCGTGAGTCAATCATAGTACCTATTCAAAACCTGAATCAGGGAGATTTCGATAGGTCAATTATCTCTTTACTCCCCCAGCTCCACGTCAGTAGAAACCCTTTTTTCCGAAATCGTCCGTTTGGTAGGTACAGTCAGCCGACGACGCTGTCTAGGCACTAGGCAGCAATCATACGGGGGAGCCAGAGACCAGACGCGCGCGGGCATGTCCCGAGCTGGGAACAAATTTTGTTGGTAGCTTCGGGACTGTTTTTCAGGACTAACACAATAGTATCGACTTTTTTAAATTAATTACTAAATAATAAAAATGGCACATACGAAAAAATGATACAATTGTGCCTGTAAGAGATTGCAAGTCATCATCGCCGAAAAATAAGGATCGCGATTTCATCAATAGCTGCATGGAACAAAGTTAAGGTGTTTAGGGAATTACTGCGGTGTAGTTATTGTAATTGTCATGTTGGGTACATTTATAATTCATGGGGTTTTATAGTCACGGCACGGCAATGGGCTCACCACCTGTTACGGAGGACAAAAATGTATACGGTGAAATGTGGACGTAGTATGCCTCTGCCTAACCCTTCGGGGATAAAGGCGTGACAATATGTAAGTAGGTATGTATGTTTTTTTTAGTATGCTGAGTACGAATTTCGTGTTAATTTTGCAATTCGTGTTTATAAAATTTTATGCTGGGTATCGTATAAAGTGTTTTATAGTACGGTATCCGTATTATTTAAAATTTGGCTTGACGTGGCTTGATATGCGTGCCCATGGTCTCACTACAGGGAATCCGACGACCGTGCGAGGTGGAGGAGAAAATCTAGGAAAGCGAACCACGGGCGTCGCACGACGTAACTGGGACAGACGCTCGGATGATGATGATCCTTATTTTTTTAAACCGGTGTTCATATATTGCTTTATTAAACTGATATGGAAGAGCTCGTGGTGGTTCTGTAAACGATCACTGCGTTAAGCAACTTTCGCTATGGCTGGTCACAGATGGGTAACGACTTTGTGGTATTTACATTTGGGAGCGTTTCCGTGCTTCAGACGGCACCTTAAGCCGTTGGTCCCGGTTGCCAGTAACATGGCAGTTCTTAACTCAAGTTGAAGGCCTATGGACGACTCGAAAATGTTCATCAGCAGTTAGCCACAACCTGCGTCTGTTGATTTCAACACAGCAATGGGCTCACGACCTATTACGTGGGACAGGAATACACAAAAGAAAAGTGAAAAGTGGTCATAAAATATGCCTCTGCCACCCCTTCAGGGATAAGCTGTGATAGATATATAAAAATACTTAGATAATTTATAAAAATAAATGGATATTAAGTATATTTTAAATTGATAGTTAATTGTGAGTGCGAGTCAATAAACAATAAATAAGTTATTAATAATGTTAGTTTTGTATACTTGTGACAACTTTACAAGCATCACTGTCCAGACGTTGTCGGCATTTTTGTCGACTACAAAGGCGTCACGTTACTGGTAGGTTTCTTTCTTTATACTGTGGTGGTACAGCCGATTTTTAACCGACCGACGCCGACGGTTGAAACATGGAGACAACAATCGCATGGCAAAGAAATTTCGAGAACTAAGACCTTAAACGCTAGCGTTAAGTCCCTTTGTATTCAAGCTATATAGCCCTCCTCACAGAGCGGTCAGCTATATTTGTTTTAGGAGGTAACTACCTACTTAGATTTACTTGATTTTATTAAATTTTAATTGTACTGTAATAGACTGTGACTTACTCAGTGCATGGATAGGATGTAAAGTTAACAAGAGGTTTGAAGGCATAGACAGGATCAGTTTTGGTAAAAATTTGGGCCAACATATGGCGGGTCTCAGTCATGCGTACGCCCTGATCTTCAGTTCCCCAGCGTGTGTAGGTGCTTACGTGGTTACTCAGACCGTCACGATATACATAATTATCTTTTTTCTCGGCATGCATAGAAAAGTCCCAGTTTTCTGTTTTAGTCCTAGGTGGGGTATAAATGTTTTTAGAAAACAGAATTTGCTGGGGTTTTTTAGCCGTCGCTTGTTTGGTTCTCATCTTGATAGGTTAATGGTGGGTATTAGACAAATAAATATAATATTCAAAATCAAATTATCACACAAAATTATGAGGTTATATTCCTGTCACACATATGCCATAGTTATGCCACTGACGCATCCTCAACTTGTATCTATGACCTCAGTACTCAGTACCTCGGTGTAAAGACCTAGTACTTAGTCTAAGACCTACTACTATAGTCTATCTATAGTACTAGTACTTACCTACAAACATCAATTTCTGAGTAAAATGGATAAAATCGTCTAAGATAAAATCCCTACGATAGTTAAAATCTATCCCTACTTAGGTTTTTACGTCACGTAACTTAGATAAGGCTGAATATTGTACTTACGTACGTAGGTGGTAGGTACTTATTTTAGACACCGAAACGCTCGTAGCTCGGTTGCTGAGTACCAAATTATAAAGCATCTTACACTATGTCCGTCCTAAGATGGGTGACAGTTTGTGGCATTTCTATTTACTTTTGTATAAATGATTCGGATGGCACAGAGCTGTTCATCAGGACTGCTAAAAACATGGTAGACGTTAATTCCATGCCTTATGCTTATGGCCGGCTTGAAAATTTGCGCCTGTCCATTTAAACACGGCAATAGGTTCACCACCGCACTGTATATTATCATAAAAGTAAAAGTTTGTTTGATTAGTTAACGCGCTAATCGGTATCACAGGTCGGAAATTATTTAAAAAAAGAACCCGATTGGTCAGCCAATGCTGAAAAACGCGTCAAACGAAAGAATAGTTTATTATTTATGTTAAAATTGTTTATTTTTTATATTAAAACTAGCTGATGCCCGCAACTTCGCCCGCGTGGTGAAGTTTTCCTATTCGAGATTTCTTAGGGAACCCTAAACTTTTTGAAAATCCAACATAGCCTATGTTACTCACAAAGAATTTAGCTAACGGTGTAAGAATTTTTAAAATCAAACCCAGTAGTTTCTGAACCTATTTATTATCTACAAATAAACTTAAACTCGAAAAAGCACCGCTATTTGTTTAACGTTTGGCATTCGGCAATTCGGTTTTTAACCTGCGGCTGAATGCACGAATGTATTTTTTCTTTTCGCGCAGTTTAACTGTTACTTTGTGTTTTAAGTTTTATATTACGTTTCTCAACTTATCAGCATTTCGGGCCAACGGCCCACCTGGATCGGTGTCTGATTTGGGGAGTCAGTACCTGCCGCCCGTAGGGCACAACTACTACGAAGCTATGAGCTTCATCATCATCCGAGCGTCTGTCCCAGTTGCGTCTCGCGACGCCCGGGGTCCGCTTTCTTACATTTTCTCCTCCACTTCGCACGGTCGTCGGCATCCCCTGTGGTGAGACCATTGGCACGCATGTCATCCCTTACGACGTCAAGCCAGCACTTCTTGGGTCTTCCCCTCTTACCGGGACCCGGCGGGGCTGACATGGCCAGACATTTGTTACCTACGTAGCCCGGCGGTTGCCGCAAGACGTGACCATACCAACGAAGGCGACACTCTTGCAACTTGTCTGCAATGTCACGGACGTGAAGGCTGCCGCGGATGCGAGAGTTCCTCACGCGGTCCATCCGCGTGACTCCACACATCCACCGCAGCATCTTCATTTCCGTGACACGCAGCTCCTGCTTGTGTCGCTCCAATATCGGCCACGTCTCACTGCCATGTAAAAGGACAGGTCTAATAATGGTTTTGTAGACCTGTCCCTTCAACCGGATCGGCATTTTAGGGTCACAAATGACACCGGTCATCTCCCGCCATTTGGCCCACGCGGCAGCAATGCGTGACTTGACATCGCAATCGATGTCACTGGACGTGTGAAAAACAGATCCCAAGTATTTAACCTGGTCCGTGCGCTCGACCAAATCACCGCCTATGCGGACGGATGTGGGATCTGTCGAGTTTAGTGCCAAGTACTCGGTCTTCGCCACATTTAGTTTCAGACCGCCGTTCTCAAGCGTCTCCTTCCACGCCTTTACACGTCGCACCAATCTGCCCCTGTCCGCGTCTGCCAGCGCAATATCGTCAGCATACATGAGCAACCATGGAGGCTGCTCATGCGGGTTTCTGATGCTGTCCGACAATTCGTCTAATATTACACTGAACAGAAGCGGACTAAGGACAGAACCCTGGTGTACCCCGACGGTGATGGGGAAGGGTTTCGTGTCGCCAACAGCAGTCCGAACCATTGAGTCGGAGTCACAGTACATGTCCCGGATAGTGTCAATATAGACCTCTGGAACCCCTTTGGACCGCAGTGCCCACCAGATCATCGCACGAGGAACACAGTCGAAGGCCTTCTGCATATCTAGAAACAAACAGTGCAGAGGCGTGTTCTTCGACCTGTATTTCTCTGCGACAACCCTCAGGGCAAAAACAGGGTCCGTGGTCCCATGACCAGGGCGAAACCCATATTGACACCCCGAGAGAGTACACTCCTGCCGGATCCGAGAGTCTATAATCCTCTCGAAGATCTTCATGGTGTGGGACATCACCTTAATACCGCGGTAGCTCCCGCACTCCTGCACTGACCCCTTACCTTTGAAGACTGGAGTAATAATACTTAGTCTCCATTGGTTTGGGATCTGCCCGCTGAGGAGTATGCGGTTAAAAAGGTTTACTAAGATGCCCACACCGCGAGGACCCATCGCCTTCCAGGCTTCGATGGGGACTCCATCGGGTCCGACAGCTTTCCGATTCTTCATGCGGCGAAGCGCAGTCAGGACTTCTCCAGGCGTTACCGGTGGCACTAGTCCTTGATTCGGAGGGAGGTCCGGAGGCTGCACCTCTTTATGCTGCTTATTAAGCAGCTCGTGGAAGTACGAGCGCCATCTCTCCTTTACCGCGAGGTCTTCGCTTAACAGGTTGCCCTCAGGGTCTTTTACACAGCGACACTTGGATATATCCTGTGCCGCTTTGACCCTGGAGCGCGCCAGCTTATAGATGAGCTTCTGCCCCTCAGACGATTCCAGCTTATCATACAAAGGTTGTAAGTGGTCTCGTCTGGCTCTGGCTACAGCTCTCTTTGTGGCGCGCTTGGCAGCCCTGTACGCGTCGCGGTCTTCGGAAGATCCGGTAGCTTGCCACTTTTTAAAGAGGGCTTTCTTCTCCCTGGTCTCCCTCAGGACTGCGTCGTTCCACCACCAAGTTTCCTTGTCACATTTGCGTCCACCCTTAGACTCACCGAGCACCACCTTCGCCACTCCAAGGATGGCCGCCTGAACTTTGTCCCAGTAATCTTGAACTGGTTCGCCTTCAGTGTCGGTGCACTTGTCACCGACAGCTGAGACGAACTCCTGGGACCTAGTTTCATCAAGCAGCCACCATCTGATGCGGCGCTGGCACCGCTCGATGCGTTTGCCTTTAGGCTTCACGCAGAGGTCCATGACAAGGAGACGGTGTTGTGCAGTAAGACTCTCACCGGGTATGACCTTGCAGTTGGCCACCTTGCCGATGCTGTGTCGCCTAGTGAGTAGGAAATCGATCTGAGTTGTACGCCTCCCGCTCTTGTAGGTGATGAGATGTTCGGATTTCTTTTTGAAATACGTGTTCACAATGGCCAGATCGGCAGCCGCACACGTTCTGAGGATAGTTTTTCCTTCAGTGTTGCGGGTGCCGTATCCAAAACCACCATGAACACGTTCAAACTCCTCACACCTCTCACCCACATGACCGTTTAGGTCGCCGCCCAAAACGATTCCCTGTGACAACGGAATGCTCCGAAGCACTCCCTCGAGTTGGCCCCAAAACGACATCTTATCGGCGTCGCTACAACCGGCCTGTGGCGCGTAGGCACTTATCAGGTGGGTAATAATCCCATCGATAAGCACCCTCACGATCATAAGCCGGTCGCTACAGCGTTTCACCTCCAAGATGCCGCTCTGCAGCCCTTCGGAGAGCACCACGGCCACCCCGTTCTCCCCACCAGGCGCACCCGTGTAGTACAGCTTGTAGCCTTTCTGCAAAGGCCGGGCTCTGTTGCCCTTCCACCGAGTCTCCTGCAGGAACGCCACGTCCACCCTCCGCCTGGAGAGTACTTCGGCCAACTCTACCGCACGCCCAGTCAGCGTGCCAATGTTCCAAGATGCGAAGCGGATTCGGGTTGGGGCTAACTTCTTTAGCCGTGCTGGCCCGACACACGGCAGCCCTAGCCCACTTGCCACAGGAGTCGGGCGGGGCTCCTGCGCGCCGTTTTGCGGCGGCGCCCTATCCCTAGCAGCATTCCTTTTACTTCTTTTCATTATTTGTTTCGGCGGGTGGCTTTTATGGGAGCGACGCCCTCAGACCTCCCAACCCCAGAGGGGAAAGCCAGCGCCAGAGCCTCGTCCGTTAATCAGCAGGTGCACGCACTGGCACGGGAGGTTGACTTGGGCCCCGAAGATCTTGGTGGGGCCCCTTACACCCTACGAAGCTATGAGCTTAAACTTATGAATTTTAAAACGAGTATGTATGGGCTTGACGCGAGAATTTCACGCACGCCTTCATCCCCAAGAAGCAGGATAACACGCGAACCAAACTCCAAATATGCGGGATACTCCGAACCATTAGGCGAGGTCCCGAGGCGTTAAACAGATAGATAGAAACCGTGTGGTTTTAGTCCGGTATAACATCCGCCGACATTGCAACACGTGGAAAAGAAAAAAAAAACTATCTTTCGAGGGTCTTCAATAAAAGGTGGCAAAATAACAGATCTGCTTAGACAAGCGGTTGTTCCATGCAAGAGCAAGATGACAGATCATTCTGTTTTGAGATCTTAGACCATTTAACTAATAGACTTACCTTACGTGATCCATCGTATAGACAGGTCGCGTTGAGTAAGCTCTTCGATGAAGCTCTAAAATAAGGAGTTGAACTGTAGACGAACTCGATTCGGAAAACTACTTTAGCCATTGCGTCCACGGTGGAGCACTCCGGAGAAAACAACACTTTTGTTGTCCACCATGTCCGATTCCGCATCTATGAGGTGCGGTCGTCAGTTCAAAGATCTTACAGGTTTAGTCAAGCGACACTAAGGCGGTCACACTGTCAACGTCACTGATGTTCGTGACGACAATTCCTTCGTTATCCGAAACGAACTATTGTGGATCGCACATGTATTTGTTTTGACCCGGGAACCGAGCGCAAGTCTTAGGCGCGGTGGCGCGGCCGCTTGCGCCACCGAGGCAGTCATCATTGTTGTTCTTTTTTGAGAATAGAAGAAAGAGGATAAAGCACAGCCATAACTATAAGACAAGTTAGTAAGTACGTCTATGAAACGAGAGTTGAAGTGGTTTTCCTAAGCATAACTAAATAAAATGACTACTTTCTACAACTTTCATATCTTTAAAAACCGGCTCTGATCGTAACATCGTTTAAGTGGCCACATCAGTCGCCTAAGAGCCTTTAAAGAAGGGACCATAGATTAGAATACGTACTACGTACAGAAGGGACTCTTATTGTGGAGAGGCCAGAGCGTCGTAGTTTAGTCTTCACACAGCTAATGGTAGCTACATACGCTCCGAGATATAGCTACGATTTAACTGTAGGTACAGTTTTAAACATACACACGTTCTAATTATCGGTTCAGTTACTTATGTTATTTCCGTAATAATTTTTGGAGCCTTAGACGATTCGAAGCGTAAGTATGTAGCTACGAGATACTATAAGTATAACTCTAACGTAATGTTTCGTAAACAGGGAATAAGAATAGCTATTATTATTCTCTGTTTACGTTACGTTAATGTGCGCGGAAAACACCTAACCTTGCAAAGGTTAGATGTTTTCCGCGCACATTATATGCCGAAGCCGCTCCTACTCTCTCAGAATCTGTTAAATTCAGCGCCACGACGTCTTTCAGCTCGAATATCACACGTAGAATGGCGTTAGCTGTAGCCCGCGATTAGAAACCATGTAGTTGAAAAGGCTTAACTTAACCAGTAACTGTGGGTTTGTTGGGGATTTTGTTTGAGACCGTGTCGCAGACACTTTACAGGATGAGGTACAATACCTACCTACATCTAGTTCTTTTTTCGCGAGGAATGCGTTTACTCGCTGTCGTTTCTGCTGTAGGGGCAGCAGGAATGGTGTGTGGGACTCCCGGCCTTTGGGGGCCGTCCTACCCACTTAACCCCGCGGTGTTCCGTCTTCTTCCCAACCGGGTCGCAGGATAGGCCTGAGGGCTATTCACTGCGACCCGGCTAAGGGATAGCCCAAAGACGAGGCTCTCCTCGGGGGGCCAGATGTGCTGCCCCCCACGATCTCCCGGAGGAGATTAGTTTGTGCCCGCTTCGAGCCGTCTTCAAACGTCCCTCTGAGAACAGAGGAGTGTGGAGAGGGATCGAGCGGGAACACGAGGGGTGCCAGCCGCCAGAAGGCCATTGTGAGCGGGGTCCCCCGATCTTCCGCCCACGTCCATAAACTAGTCCGCGTAGAGACGGTGCGATACGCCCGCGCCACCCTCTGCGCTAACGTCCGCTGCGGTCTGCGCAGCAGCACTATATTGAAAGCGCAGAGAGCGTCCGCCCAAATAGGTGCTCCGTAGAGCGCCTAGGAACGCACTACACCGTCGTAGAGACGACGGCACGTACTACCCGGCCCCCTGGTATTGGGGAGCAGTCTCGCGAGCCTTTCGACGTATTGGATCAACTTTGGTGCCAATAGCCGGAAATGCTCAGTGCAGCCCCATCGGTTGTCGAGAACGAGACACAAATATTTCATGGTCTTACCAACAGCGATGTGGCTACCGCTCACCACAAGTTGGGTACCTCGAGAAGGCCCTCGCCGAGGCCCCGTGGAAGAACACGGCCTCAGATTTTTCAAGGGCTACCTGGAGTCCCAGCGCCCTGATGCGACTCACAACTTGGGCCACGCCCACCTTGGCCATAATTTCGACGTCCCTACATGTGGGGCCCCGCGCGATGACCAAGGTATCATCGGCGTAGCAGATTACGCCGACTACCGACAGCATGGTACCGCGCAGGACCTAGTCGTAACCGATGTTCCATGGGAGTTGTCCGAGGACCGACCCCTGCGGAACACCACAGGTTAGGTTACACACACATTTCCCTGCGGACTACCCCCGTCCGGGCCGGGTAAAAGATGGCCCGGTCCACAAAGTAGTCCGCAAGGTATTACGAACCGGTGGTCGCTTTAAATATTTTAAATAGTGTATGACATTTTGTAAGCGCCGTTAAAATGGTCTATGCAAAATAAAGATATTTCTATTTTTTTATTTTTATTTTAAATACATGGCATTTTGCACAGCTGTCCTAATCTTGTGGGACAGTTTTTTACACAGCGCCGTCTAACCCAAAGTAAGCTAATATAAGCTTGTGTTATGCGATCTAGACTATTGATAAACATACTTATATTTCTAACACTATACTATAACATATTATATTTAAGAAACACCCACATTCTGAAAAAAACGTTTGCAAACACAAATATTTCTTCTGACCCGGGAATCGAACCAGGGACCTCAGTCGCAGCAGTCGCATACACTACCACTGCGCCAGCGAGGCAGCCAGTTAAGAATATAATACACTATTCCATGCAAGAACGAATACCTGCGGAAACTTGTTAGATTTCGGCATTTTGCCCTGTGCATCCAAGATATCTTCATTGTACCTTGGGTACATATTTGACCCAGATACACATAGACATCAGTTTATTTAAAATGACTGCAGTCATTTCCATCTTTGCAGTTTGGAATTGTTAGAACATGGTTTTGTGCGAAAACATTCGAAAGACCATTTTGTCTTATTTTCTTAGTTTATCAGTCACGCACGCCTTTATCCTTTAAACTCTTTACAATCAGAGTGGGCAACAAATAATAAAAAAAAGACCGTTCAAAGGATGAATACTTATATATTTTAATATCTCGGTAGATCACGACACTCGACTTGCAAACAACAGCAATTATAACGGTTATAACGGGAAAAGATTGTACACAATACAGCTAATTTCTTTTTACTGGAAGATTTACAAACTCGTGAACAAACTAAATGATCGTTGATTTTTGGCGAAGAAAGCAGACGGGACTGTGAAACTTGTAACGTCATTATACCTATCTTAAACTCGAAATTATACAAAACACTTAAATCAAAACTCAAACATTTTTTTTAAATGCAATGTTTACCTAAATATCTATTTACATAAATTAATATCATCAGCAATCAGCAAATTCTTTGTTCAACTCATTCAACATACACACTTGAATACATTACGAATAATACATTGCTATTGATTTTAATCAATTTTTACCGCAGCGTAAATTTTTCTAATGAATGTGTATGCTGCGAAAAATCCAATCGTCCCAGTCAATAGCCAAAACGTTAACACCATTAGACCTGTAACAAGAAGTCAGAAATAAATCTTAATAATATTATTATAAATGCGAAAGTTTGAAGGATGTTTGTTACTCTTTCACGTAAAAACTACTGAATAGATTTCAATGAAACTTTACAATAATATAGCTTATACATCAGAATAACACATAGGCTATTTTTCCCGGGAACAAGTCCCTGTTGGAAACGGGAAACTTCTCTACGAGGGCGAAGCTGCGGGCGTCAACTAGTAACTAATAAAGCTGAAGAGTTTGTTTGGTTGAACGTGCTAATCTTAGGAACTACAGGTTCGATTTGAAAATTCATTTTTGTGTTGAATAGTGCATTTATCGAGGAAGGAGCACCACGCTACGATCAACAGGGTCAGAACATTAATGAAAAATGTGACAAAATCGGGGAAAAATTTTCTATTTCAAAGCTTCCGTTACGAACGCTGCCTAAAGGTTTAATGTTACGCAAAAAATATGTACGACTTAATTGGTTCCCTTTAAAAGTTCTAAAATTAAAGAAACATTTTGCTAAACAGTACATAATGCTTATTATCTATCTTTACAGATTAACTCACTATATGCATTTTATTGTAATCAAATTTGTTCTGAAATGTCGCCACTCGCTTCGCTATTCTTCAGACGCGTCAACGCGTGCTCGGCTCACTACAGAAAGGTTGTGTGTGTTCTGAGACCTACCCTACTTTTAATTATGTTTTGCCGCATTTTATAGTTTGATATAGTATATAGAACACCCATTTAAGCACCCATTTAATGCCGTCATTTCTTAGGTAGGTACTTTTACAACTTTTTTTAGTTACACACTTTTACTTGATCTTTTCCTACTTATTTACGTTCTCCTCTCGCCGGTCTGCTGGCAGATATTTTTCATAGAAATAAGCAGTACCATTGTACCTATGACTCATCATTTTGTATTTGTTGTATTCTTAGTGTGTAAATAAATAAACAATAAAAAGGTAAAAATAATTTATGAAAATTTACTCGATTTGTTGACACTTATGATAACTGCTCCTCTATCCAGGTTAGTAGCGTGATGTTATTTAGCCTATATATTTGGGAGCACTGCAACCCCATGAGAGCACCTGCGTCGTGACCTCTTCTGTTAGTCAACAGGTGACCCGCTAGCAGGTGAGGTCGAATGGGCCTCAAGATTTTGCTGCGGTAACTTACACCCCAACGTTAAGCATTAAGTCAGTTATACTCTTCGGTCTTCTGTATAATCTGCTGCAGTGTATGTACGTGAAATATGTAACTAAACGATTTTGGAAACTTGTAGTAAAAAGTTTTTAGTGAGGCTCTATCTGATAGTCTATTACCAGTTAAAAAAAATAATGTTGTCGATGATTGACAAACTATTTAGTTAGGTCTGACTTTAAGAAAGATATCAACTGTAGAACCCAACCAAGTTGGGCAGCCTTCGGGAAGCTACGGTACATGATTTCTTCTAAAATACCCCAATATCTATGACATCGCGTTATTACCGTGGCGTGATATTTAACGATAAAACTTTACACCACATATAAATTTTTACTCTTTTCTATAAGAAGTGTCTTACCAGTGTAACCAATATATAGTAACGTTGGTATAAATTCCGTGATTTCCAATTTCGTAATAAAATAAAATATGGAATATATCAAAATGTAAACGGCAGATCCGCCTGACACAATAAAACTCTTCCACCACCAGTGATAGTCCTGTAAAAAAAGCAAAGTTAATAATACATTAATAAAGTGGAGGAACGTGAATGGGTAGAGATGTTCCTTTGACACAAAGGGAGGATCCTCCGACAAGGCAAGGTGATCACTTCTGGCGGGTAGCGGCCCAACCGTTGATGTTGGACTGTGTATATATTATTCTTCAGTGCGAACTCTAATAGCGCGTTGTAGGATTATACATATTGTTTATAGAAGACAAAGCACTATTGAAGTTTGTTTATAGACAATTGATGAGAATTTTGAAAAACTCGAACAGATTGACCAAATATATTGAGATAGCTGTACGAATGGGATTTCTTGGGATGCTGCTGTCAGCAGGCAGCTGCAGGAATATGGCAGAGGTCTGTACCTCTCACACGTTCCTGGGTACAGAAACCCTTAGGTGTCTATACAATATATCAATACAATATGCACTTTCACTGTACCGTGCGAATAACAATTAAAAACGGTAAAAATGTATTATATACAACAATATTATTATTAACAAATATATAAGACGGGTAGCGCAAGAGTATACGAATCGATTGGTATATAACTTTTGATATCAGCGACAACTATGGACCGACAATAAGCGAAAAGAACACTAAAAACTTAGACAATTTTCGATGAAATGCAGCGACCAGCGCCACATAGCGAAGAACTTACGAACTACATATATATAGATGTAGTTCGTAAGTTCGAACTACATCTATATAGATGTAGTTCGTAAGTTCTTCGCTATGTGGCGCTGGTCGCCACAATAATCACTAGCATTTAATGTCCAATACTGTTTGCGTATTCGTTTGTTTGGTTTCACACTATGATCGCTGACTCGATTTTGTGAAACTTTCGTGCAGAAATAGGTTTAGGATAATCAGCATTTTTTTAAATTGAATTTGTAAAGACAAAACCCAGAAGCCGCGAATATCTGACAATAAAGGTCATAAAAATGTAAAATTTCTACAGCAGGTCGCCACAACCTGCGCCTGTCCATTTCAACACGGCAATGGACTCACCACCTGTTACGTGGGACATTAATGCATACGGTGAAATGTGGGCGTATAGTATGTATGTAACAATGCAATGTCTAATCACGGCTAACCCTTAGCAGCCACTCAAAACAGAAATTGTAGATATTACGCTACTAAGAAATGTTTCGGAAAATAAAAATACCAACATAATCGCAAAAGGAGTAATTCACAAAATGGCTACAGTAATAAAGACATACCTCTCCACACAGTTGGAAGTACACCATAACAATCGATATTTGTGATACGGACACCACCAGTATACAGAATACCAAGAACAGGAATCCAAACAAATAGTAAAACTGGTTCTCCCACAGCGCATTGAATATGAAAAACAATTCAATGAACACGGCTCCAAATGGTAGTATGCCTGCCATTAGAACACTGAAAATTATAATAAAACAAGATCAGTCTACATTAGGCCTCTCACGAAGATGGTCACAATGTTCAAGGAGAAATATAAGAAATTATAATATTGCAGTCATACCTAAAATGTTTTCCTTATAACTTTTATTATAACTAGCTTAAAGGTTTTAACAAGATTAAAAATGCTTTCTCAGTGGATGTTTACATTATGAATTTGTAAGCTATTTGTATGTTATATCAATATGTCAAAGATCAAGAGTAGGGTACAGCTTTTTCGTCCTTTGAGCTGAACATATGTGAAAGTATGTAGTCAATAAAAGTTCTTACCATATAAATATATTCATGTACCATACTTGCTCTGGTACTTTTCTTGGAATAAAATTAGTTCGTACAGGATGTTGGAAAGGCTGTTTTCGACATCCAAAATAATATCCCAAATACACTAATGGTAAAGATATGCAAAACCATAAACATAGCAATGCCATCATGGTGGAAAATGGCACAGCACCACTAGAGTGTTTGCCCATAATGAAAAAGTTTAAAAAGAAACACGTCCCAAAAACAATAGCTGGGTATAAAGTTGCCGTTAAAAATGCTGCTTGCTTCCATTGTTTGCCTTTCATTGTATTATAAAGTCGCGCTGAATAATATCCCGCGATAAGACCCATAAACACGTAGAGGAATATGGCAGCTGTCATTAGAGCTCCGCGGCTAGCCGGTGACAGCATGCCAAGCATTGCGATGACTGAAAAAGATATAATCGTCACTTAGAGACATAAGGTAGTGCGCTAATTATGGTGTTTATACTGTTCAACACTATAGATACAATAACAGACCAGTGATCAGAAAAGGGAAAGGTAACTTTAAAAGCTGGTTTCCATAAATACATACCCCAAAAGAGGAATCTGGAGGATTGAACTTACCGATTTCATAACAATATACACACAAATGTACTCCATGCATTCATCTTGGGAGTACATGTCATAAGATAGATCTCATGCAAATTGTAATAAATTAATATTATATACTTACATATGGTAATGAGAGCCATGAGGAAAACTTGTATTCCACTGCCAATAACAGCTGCAAACAGCATTCTCTTTGGTGGAGGGCGAAAAACATCTCCATGTACTAACTTCCAGCCAGTTTCTTCCATCATATCATCAATACTTTCATCAGAATTATAACGAGCAATGTCTCTTCTCAATGTGCGTACCATAATCATAGTCAAAATACCTGAAATTTTCACCTGATATTTTAAATATGGCTACCAAATGAGCAGGATGACTTATTAATCATCTTAAATATGCAATTATTACTAACTAAACGATTTTCAGACTCAAATGTATTTTGGGATAGCCCAATAAGTTTCAGACCTAATGGAAGTCCCATTTCAAAAGAAGCATCAAGCTACATCGGAAGCTGCGCTAGCACTGCTGCTACTACTACTACAAACTAGTTGGGCTATCTTGAAATTTACACATGTGTAAAACCATGACTTACTAAAGTTATTAAATCCAACAAGAAAATAATAATAATAAAACGAAGTAAGTTGCGAACTATGTGGTCGGATCGATTATCCAGTACCATCCCCAACAAGAACAGTTATTACATATTCATATCTACCTACCTTGATATTGTTACTAAAGATCATTATAATAGGTATATAGGCTTTGAAATTGCCGTTCTGCAGTACTAGCCATTTCAAATCAAAATATTTATTGTTTGTTTAAGAATTCTAATTTCAAATTAATTTTATTTTTTAATAACATGGAATTCTTTTCCAAAAGCAGTCATTTGATTATTGATTAGTGTTACATTTTCATCGCATTTCAATCTTTTTCGTCATCATGGATACGTTAAAAATTCGAGTAATCATGGATTAAGATGTACCGTCGTGGCAGCAACGCGGCACAAAACATCAACGGCGTTTACGGAGCTATACAAACCAACGCACCACCTGTTATTGGTTTGCTCGCTTCCGTTCTGGAAATTTCGACCTGAAAAATGAACCTCGCGGTGACAATGACGAATTAAAGGCGATTGTGGAAGCTGATGATACACAATCTACGGCTGAATTAGCAGCAGCTTTCGACGTTAGCGTCAAAACAATATTGGTCCATTTGCGTCAAATTGGCGAGGTAAAAAAGCTTGACAAATGGGTGCACCACGAACTCAATGATCGCCAGCGCGTAGTACGCGGCAAGAAGTGCCTTGCACGGCTCAACAGATACAAAAACGAAGGAATTTTGAACCGCATTGTTACCTGTGATGAAAAATGGATTCAGTTTGATAACCGCAAGCGCTCAGCAAGTTGGTTGGATCCTGGTTCAGCACCTAAACAATGCCCTAAATGATAACTTACCCCTAGAAAAGTGATGGTCACTGTTAGGTGGTCTAGCACCGGTGTGATTCATCCCAGCTAACCTAACGTGTTGAGCATTACTGCAGATGTGTACTGTGAAGAACTGGACTCAATGATGGAGAAGCTGGCACATTCCAACCAGCATTGGTCAATCGCTCGTCTCCGCTGCTCCTGCACGACAACGCGCGACCTCATACTGCAACTGCACAACAGACGGTCTCCAAGTTGCAAGAACTGGAGTTGGAAGCTCTCTGTCATCCGCCCTACTCACTAGACCTTGCGCCAATAGACTACTACTTTTTCCAGAAGTTGGATAACTTCTTGGCGGAAAAAAATTCAATATCCGAGAGGCAGTACAAAATGCCTTTGAAGAATTTGTTGCCTCCCGTCCAGCTGATTTCTTTAAGAACTGCCACTGCGTTGGCAAAGATGAATTGATTGCATGGGTGATTACTTCGATTAAAATAAATAAAAAATACATAAAAAAATTTTTCAATTTTTTCATACAAAACGGCAATTTCATAGGTAAAGACCTAATATTCATATATTACCATAAATTTGGGGTAAACTACGTATATTTTTTTTAGCCTTACCTGACAAGAAGAATAACACTACAATAGAGTTAACAATAGAAAACCAATGAATTTGCACATCTTTCATTCCTAAATATATGTCCCATCTTGAAGCCCAACTTATTTCAGACTCGCCCCACTCCACAGAATATGTAAAATATAATTTGGTGCCAGTATCTTCATTTACTAATTGTGGGCTTGGGTCTGATGGAAATGTGCATGTATCTTCTACAAAGGCTAAATCATCTTTATCAATAGAGTATGTCTCCACTTCAAAGCCTACCACTCTGTAGGAATCTCTGAAATACATATGGGTTAATGGTTATATAAAGATTATAGAAGTGTACAGAGAGAACACTAAACAAGACAGGACCTTTAAATAGGATTATATTCTGACAAACAGACTCGTGCACTGATACAGATAAGTAATTAAAAGCTAGTAGGTTTAAACCATAAATTAAAAATAATGAAAGGACTTCATTTGTTCATTATAGAGTTTAAGAGTCAAGTGATAATAAGAAAATTTATTAAACCAATTTTTTGATGAAATGTTGAATATTATTCAAACCACAACAACTAAGTGTAATATATCCCAATGTGCACAAATATGGGATATGGGAATATGGGATATGGAATACAAATTATTGTGCTTGTTAAACTAGATTCATGTCTGCAATAATACTATAGAAATATGAGTTTACTGTACAGAGCTACCAAACAACATTTGAAACATCCAACAGCCCTATAAACACCTAAGGCCCGTATTCCAGAATGTTTCTCAAGACTCAACGCTTGAGAGTAGTATTTATAAGACAAAAACAAGCATCAATCGAGTATTGAGAAACGTTCTGGAATACGGCCCTAAGAGATGTCAAGAGATAAGCTGTGAAGTCTTACACAAAGGCAGATATTTTCTGATCACTTCATTATATAGCAGTACCTGGCCGATGTTTTTATTAGTATTGTTATTAATGTGCAAATATTTCTAATCATGATTGATTAGGTCTTTAATGTGCATCACAATGCCACAAAAGACTAGATTAAATATGAAATAAATGGCATTACATTTATGTAAGTGCATGCATGACATCACTTACATACTGGGGAACTTTAGATAAAGATTGTTGAGAAAAAAAATATTTCAGTCATAATGCAATACACAATATTATGCTGAAATTTTGTCTAACATAAATAGAATAAAAAGATATTATACTTACTGACTGTGCTTATGGTACTTAAGCAGCAATTTCAAATGATTGTTTATGTATGCTTTGCCTTTGGACATAAAACCCAAACGATAACCTTGTTCTATGCTTCTTTCTGCAGTATCACTGTTTATAACCCGAGTAGCAACTGGTAAATTGTCCACAAGCCTATAAATTTTACGAAGTGTTTTATTTCACACATATATCAAAACATAAACTATCATGCACTAGGCACAAAATACTTACAGATGTACAAAATATTCGTGTTCTATACGGCTAGCAACTTTTTCAGATTCTTCAACACTCCAGTTAATAGGATTATTTTTATGATGGCACAATAATCTACACTTAATATTTTCCGCCATATGAACTTCATAAGGTGCGTTTACTATGCGATCACCTCTTAATACTTCACCTAAATTTTCCGATTTATATACAAATGTACCATTTTTCGGCAAACAAAATGGCAAAGAATAATATTCGTAAGGCAGTTGTGTATGTATGCTGGTCATCTTAACAGCTTTAACTTCAATTCTTAGGCCTTTTTTAAACTCCACCGGAGCGACTCCGGGTACGTAGAATCCATAATTAAAAAGAACTAAGCTACTAAATAAAATACACTGAAAAAGAGCCTGGAAACAGAAGAAAATAATTGTATTACATAAAATTTGTCGCGTCCTTAAAATTCTTTATTTGGAAACGCACCGTAAACATATTGAAAAATATTAATCAGTTTAAATAAAATAAAATACAATCATTCCTTCACAAAATTGCTTGCCAGCTTTTCCTCTGGTCTTTCATCTGTCAAAGTTATTTTTTTTTTGTAGTCTTCGCCCATATTGGGCAGGCAAAGGAAACTTTGTCCATACAGCCTAGTCTTCGGTATAAATTTTTTTTAGTATATAGTCCTGTCCAGTCTTTGTCGATGTCGAGTCCTCAGTCCTAGGTCCTTGTCCTTGCCCTCAGTATAATGGTGATTCTTATACTGAGGTTTTCAGTGGATTTTTCGCGTCAAGAGAGAAAATAGCATTTCACAGCATATATATCATTGTCTATCACTATAGCACGTTAACATAACTTTTATGTCCAAGAAACCACCACTCCCACACATAAAACAAGATAAATGCACTAGTTTTAGAAAATAATATACAGCAAGCGTCCGCACTTGTCACTCTCCCGCCAAAACTCCCTGTCAAAGTTAAATACTTTGACACTTATACTCTTTTTTGTTGTTGTTTTTTTTTTGTCTTCGCCCATATTGGGCAGGCAAAGGAATCTTTGTCCATACAGCCTAGTCTTCGGTATTTATATTTTCTTAGTATTTAGTCCTGTCCAGTCTTTATCAATGTCGAGTCCTAAGTCCTAGGTCCTTGTTCTTGCCCTCAGTATAATGGTGATTCTTATACTGAGGTTTTCAGTGGACTTTTCGCGTCAAGAGAGAAAATAGCATTTCACTGCATATATATCATTGTCTATCACTATAGCACGTAAACACAACTTTTATGTCCAACAAACCACCACTTATGGGACATAAGACAAGATAAATGCACTAGTTTTAGAAAATAATATACAGAAAGCGTCCGCATTTTTCACTCTCCCGCGAAAAAGTCGCAATTGCTCTCTCTATCTTTTTTGTTGACTTCGCCCTAATTTTGGGCAGGCATAGCAATACAGCTTTGTCACTAGTATTTTTTGCTCATGATTGGTTGTCTCAATTCCAGACTTCCAGTCCCTCCAAGTCCTGCGTCCCAGGCTCAGCAAGACAATGCAACTTTACTGCAGCTAGCGAAGGAGATTTGGGACTAACAAGAAAACACCTCTATTCAATGCATCTTATAAATTTTCTTTTTTCGTGTACTTTTTCGAAATCTTTTTTATGTCCGCAATTAAACACAAAAACACGGACTAATTTGGTGTAAAAGTATGAAAGGTCTAGCGTGAGAAGTGTGTGAGTAAGTGCGAGAAGAATAATAATATGATAGTATATAGTATATATAATAGAATAGTATGTAGGTGGTAGGTACTTATTTTCTATAGACACCGAAGCGCTGTAATAGTAAGAATTGTGTTGTGTTGGTGTGCTCTTGCAGAAATGAATCTGTTACCTACCTAAGACAGCAAAGTTTCAACTAGGTACGTACCTGAACATACGTAGCTCGGTTGCTGATTAATCCTAAAACCCCTTACACTACGTTTAGTCCCGAGATGGGTGACCGTTTCTGGCATTACTATTTGCGTATAAGTTATTCGGATGGCACATAGAGCTGTTCATAAGGGCTGCTAGAAACATTGTAGTCGTTAAGTCCATGCTTTATGGGCACCTTGAATATTTGCGCCTGTGCATTTCAACACGGCAATAGGCTTACCACCGCACTAAGTATATCCTGTTAATATCGGCCGTGGGCCTCAACTACTTCACCAATAATTGTGATTTGTGAATCTTTGATTATTGGACATTTATAAATATTGCTCCGCTCGCCAGGATATTAATTTGTATTAATTTCTACATGCATATTAAGCATCGGGAGCACAGCTAGTTTAGGTAATAAAACAATACCTTTAATTAAAACTTTATTATTTAGTACCCTCAAAAACTGGACCCATTAGTGATTTCTATTAGTAGGAGAACTCTGCGGGGCTACTGATGTGTCAATCTGGGTCAGCCTTTGTCTCAATTTCAATTCTTCTTCTCTCACTTTAATGCTACGTTCAGCACACTCAACGAATGCTTCAAAAAATTCGAAAAATGTCAATTTTACATTGAGATCCATAATGTATTTATCTTCACACAGTTCAGGGAAAATGTTTGCAAATATTTTAATAATAGTTTTGTTTGATAAATTTGCAAAATTGAAAAGTTTTAACCCGTGTGTATTAATGTTTAATTGATCAGGGAGGTTATCATCTGAAACAAAATTACCTTAAATTTTCTAATTTAATAAAAACTACCGACTACCATAGTTAAACTTTATTTTGTTGCTGTTTAGGTTTTAGGGTCCTGTGTTTTTTGTCGCGTGTTTATTGTCGCGTGTTTATTGCAGTTTTTACGGCTTAGTTTAACTAAATTTTATAGTGCGTTAGTAGTACTTAGATTAGGTTAGACCAGACCTACCATCTTCTGATGAGTTCCTCGAAATTGTTAGGTCGTTGTCCATAGGTAAGGCGTCGGGGGACGATAAAATATCTAACAAAATGATAAAGGAGGCTTGCAAGCTGTCGGGTGAAGTAATATTAAATGTTTTTAACTGATGTATTTACGAGGGAGTCTTCCCCCGTATTTGGAGATGTGGCTATATTCGGATTATTCCTAAAAAAGGCGACAAGCTGCCAGATGACCCTAAGTCGTACCGACCGATCACATTGTTGCCCGCCTTGGGAAAGCTTTAAGAGCGTCTCATAGTACCCCGACTCCTGCCGGGCGGTATTAAATTTCACGAAAATCAATTTGGATTTACAGTAGGAAAATCTACTATTGACGCAGCGATATCAGTGCGAAAGACTGTCACTTCATCGGTTTCTCAATATGTGCTGGCCATCTTCCTAGATATTTCCGGGGCTTTCGATAACGCTTGGTGGCCAATGCTATTAATGAAATTAAAGTCTCGCGGTTGCCATAGAAATTTTTACTCTGTTATTTGTTCATATTTTTCACAAGGTACAATAACTTTAAAATTAGGTCTTATTCTGCTACCAAAACGTTAACAATAGGCTGTCCTCAGGGGTCTGTGCTAGGCCCACACTTGTGGAACTTAGGATTTGATGACTTTTTCAGTTTACCATTACCGGAGGGTTGTTCAATGACAGGATACGCCGATGACGGTATGTTGCTCGTTCAGTCGAATACTCGTGCGGGACTAGAGAGCTTGGCCCACACGTGTTTGCGCGTCGTTGCGGAGTGGGGCGTACGAAACAGGTTATTTTTTGCACCCAACAAAACATTTCAGTTGCTTTTGAAAGTACCACTGCGCATTAAATTCAATAACGTTTACATTAAAATAAAAACTTCGGTTTGCTATTTAGGATTGATTTTAGAGAGAAATTTTGCATTCGTTGAGCACATAAAAACTGTAGGTGAAAAGGCTAAAAATAGCTTTTATGCGTTGTCGAGAATATCTACTGCTACATGGGGACTTTCGTTCAAAACACTGAAGGTCGTTTACGGGGCCACTTATCTAGGCTGTATGTGTTACGGGGCGCCGGTATGGGCAGATAAGGCTACTATTGGTGCTTCACGTTTAAAGTTACTGCAAAGTCAACGCCTTGCATTGATATTTTTATGCAAGGCCTAGAGGACGGTTAGCACGGAGGCTCTGCCGGTGATGGCAGGGGTCCTCCCGGTTGATCTCGAAATTCAGAGACGCGCGGCTTTATACTATTCGGCTAAAGATGGCATGGATGATAGGTTTTTGTTAGAAAGAGATCGCCATAGAATTGCCAGACTGTATCGTGATAATGTACGTGAAGAACTTTTAGACGAATGGCAGCTGTGTTGGAACACTTCCATCAAAGGGCGCCACCTCTACCAGTTTTTCCCAGACGTTCGTGAACGCCTGGGAATGTCCTGGCTGGAGGTTGATCACTGTGTTGCTCAATTTCTTACGGGACATGGTAACTTTAGGAGCAAATTACATTCGTTTAGGCTGGTTGAGTCGCCGTTCTGTCAGTGTTCAACTGCTGACGCCAAATATGATCAGACCGCCCATAATATACTTTGGGAGTGTAGCATTTGGCAAAATGAGCGATATAATATGCTTGATTGTTTACAAGTAACGTCGGAAGTAGTTTACTATGCGGATCTCGTGGCATCGAGGGTAAATTTTCGTGCTTTTAAACGTTTCTGCCATACTTACTTATTACTGGAATCAAACATAGCTCACATAGGACCCGTAATATACTATTACCGTGGTGCTTCCCTATTTCTATAGGATTTACACCTAGTTGCTATCCAGTCTCCCGCTTTGCGAAGGAGGGAAGAGGCATTACGTTCTTTTCTTACTTCCTCACATTATCTTCTGATTAATTTCGTTGCGGGTTCCAAGACATGCTAACTTCTCCTGGGACATCACCGAGATCGAGCTCGGTGTAACTTTTCTGGTGTTTTGGTCATTGTTGTAGATCCTGGTTTACAGGAGTCACAGTAATGGGAATGTGGGTGGGATTAGTAGTAGTTAGGTATAATGTCTACACTAACTAAAGGTAAGTTCTAATACGTAACTAAAAAAAAACAATACACCCGCTAAGTAACTATCTAAATAAGAACTAAGATGTAGGGTTCATCTAGACCTCCGAGAAGAGCCTCAAATTGGGGCATTTTCTTAGCCGGGCCGCGGTGAAAACCCTCCGGCCTATCCTGCGACCCAATTGAAAAGAAGGCGGAACACCGCGGGGCTTAGTGGATAAGACGGCCCCCAAATGCTGGGAGTCCCACACACATTTTACATAGGAATGAAGCCGCGTAAATGCATTCGCCGCGTTGAAAAAAAAGAATGAAGATATAGGATGTAGTATTTAGCGTTTGTTTACTACTATCTACTGATGATACGAGTATTGGAGTTGGTTTGGTAGAACCGCTCACTGGCATACCTAAGGCTACTAGGTTAGGCGAACATACGATGGCACCTCCTCTGTATTTTTTGTACATGTGTTACGGCGTATATTGACAGAGATATAACGTCCAGCAAAGAAATGAATGCTTTAGGCTGATTGATTTTCATTAATATGTTTTCTACCTTACTCTCAAATTTACTAACTTACCAACAATAAAACTCATTTCATCTCCAAATATATAGACATTGCGTCCCAAAGGAAGAAATTCGTCGGGTGGATCAATCATAGGCGGTCGGGGACGATATTTAATGTGTGGAGCACGACGCACTGCTCTAAGGAATGTACGTACTGTATGTGGTTCTCCTAAAGTTTTATATAACGCATAGACAGCTTTTAATGGTATAAATGTTCCAAAACCATTTACCAATCGTCCTGTGGAGAGCAAAGAATGTATTTTTGTATTATCTGAAGTTAACAATCTCTAACGGGGGTTATTAGAGATTGTTAACATCAGTAGAAAAATGTGAGAAACTATTTAATTCACTTTTCCAATCATTGCAACTTATTTACTCAGGACAAAATAGGTACAGTTAGTTAGGGTCTTAGAAGGTTTTTAAAGGGTCGGTAGCACGAGTGCTGTACCTCTGTGTATCAGGTGGGCCGTATGCTTGTCTGCCACCTCAGTGGTATAAAAAAAAGGTAAGTATATACAGAATCGTAATAGATTCGATATTCGATTCAACAGCAGAGCAAGATTAAATGATATAATTAGAGTAGGTACGTATATGTGTTACTTCTGTATGTTTTTTATACCTCTATGTTGACTGCAACCCGTTAAAATATCGCGTTCCATGAAATATCTGAATGCATTTGCTAAAATGGTATCTGGTTTTGGACCTGGTAAAACTCTTTTTGCGTATAATTTGCTTGCAACTGATATTAAGCTATGTAAAAATTGCCAAAAATAGATTTTCTCTAACGGATCATGCGAACTTTTGGCTAGCCAGTCACGATTCTGATAAAAAATAACATCTATGTCATAAAGAGTCAATCCTTTTTCGTGGATACGGCAATCATAATATAACTGCCACAAATATAAACGAGTCATTATAGGAGAGAAATAAATTTCTTCCGTGTTACATATTGTGGCATACTTGTAATATATATTCTTCAAATCAGCTTCATAACACCTTAAAGCTTTACGTAATGCATCTTCTTCGAACACAGCGATGTCTCTAATATATTCTACTGGCTCCGTTACATTTAGTTTCTGTTCATTGTTCCGTGGCTCAGCTTTGCTATTATTAATAGCACAATGAGCCTGAACAGCTACCTCGTTAGTTTTACGGCATTTGTTATTTTCGATATACTCATCTACTAGAATTGATATAATTTCTTGACACTTATCAAGATTTCTGAGTACATTTTCTACATGATAAGACAGACCTACAGTACTATCGCATATATCAAATTGATAAGGTTCTATAGCAGAACTCTTGGCTCGATCTGTAAAGAAAGACTCATTTGATGGCATAGGGCCCACATTATCGTCGACAAATAGATTCTTTTCCTGTAAAATAAGACCGTTATTGGTCACAAATTTTCCTATTCCAGATTTCATGTTGTTTTTGAATTCTCCTTTGTAGAATGAGCCCCATCCCAGTCCAAGACTTAAAACACCCTGCCCATTACGTTGTCCTTTCTCCCAGTGGCCACGATAAGCTTTCAAAGAAGGCGCCGACATGGAGTTATTGTAATTAGCTTCCCAAATGTAGATACCGTATCCAGACATAACTCCGTTTTTCCAGTCACCACGGTAAAACTATAACGTATGAAAAAAGAAACATTATATTAAAGAACCGTAATATTTCATACAAGATACATTAATAGCAAGAACTCACATCGTCATTAGGCCATATCATCAAACCTTTGCCTTCCCGTACATTTCTCACCCATTCGCCTTTGTATCCGCTTGAAGCGGAATATTCTCTTGATCCATATCCAAAGCGTTCGTTCTAGATAAAAAAAAATAGGTAAGTACAAAGCATTAAAATGTACAAAATGCGTTCCATGATGACTGCAGTCAGAAACGATGCTATATAAGTAGTTTAATGCGTATGAAATTTTAGAACTATTTCACCCTTTCTTACCCTAACACATACTAATATCAGAATCGATTGTAATTAAGTTTAAATGTGACCATCTTGGACTTTTGTAGCTATACTGAATTGAAGATAATCTATCTTTCAAATCGAGTCAAAGGTCTACAAAGCTAAGCTAAGCTAACAGGACACGGGACCTTATAAACTAGTACCTTCATGACTAATGGATAAACATTGGTGTAGAAGATATACTGCAGTTGCTTCAAAATCTGTCATCAAAAACACCTTCCTGTTTTATATCCGCTGAAAGTTAAACACTCCACAGAAACAGTCAAACACACACAAACCAGCTAAAGAACATCGTACCTGCAACCATGAACCATCATACGAGTTTTTTAAATCTTTTGAATAAAATATGACTCCTTCTCCATGTTTTGTACCACGATACCATCCCCCAGCGTATGACCGTTGAAGACGAGAGTCTACATAAAGGCCTTGTCCGTGTCGCAGGTTGCCAACGAATTCACCTTCATACCATGTGTCGTCTTTCCATTGAAGCATGCCTTTACCACGTATTTCATTGTGTTTAAACTGTCCCTTTAAAAGAAATAAAATACCCTAGTAGTTCATCAAGGTGCTTTGCTTTGGATTGCTTGATCTAAAGGAAGCTACCTACCTACCTTTGCAGGATGGTTTGCTAAAGCAAATTGCAATTTGACTGACAGCAACATCATCTTTTTAGACTGCAAATCCTTACTCTTAATTCTTAACGCACTGGCTGATCATAATTTTGAATGATTGGACTGGTTGTCGAATAGTGGAATCCAATAATGGTTAATAAAAATCTTGTTTGTCTGATCATTCTTACCAAATAGACTGTCCCATCCGCCCACTGCATTCGACCTTCACCGTGCATACACTTCATCGAGATGTTTCCTTCGTAAATGTTGCCATTTCGGAAACGAATTATGGCTCTTTCATCCGGCGATGACCACCATATGATTTGAGAATCCTGCAGAGAATAAAATAAAGCAGGTATTATAACTAGTAACTATAGATCCAATATCTGTCTCGGTGGCGCAGTGGTAGTGAATGCGACTACCGCGACTGAGGTCCCGGGTCGAAAAAGATATGTGTGATCCACAAAAGTTTGTTTCGGGGATATGGGTATGATTTATAGCCTTCCTCGATAAATGGGCTCTCTAACGCAAAGAATTCTTCAAATCCGACCAGTAATTCCCGAGATTAGGGCGTTCAACCAAACAAATAAACTCTTCAGCTTTATAATATTACTATAGAGTGCACCGTCGGCGACTTGATGCTTAGCCCAACTGGAATGCTTATCGTCTTTTAACCTGCCCGAGGTAAAGTAGGTATTTTTAAAACACGTATCCTTTGACATTAATTGGTCGCGGCTATGGGATTTGGATAAAACTTTTACAAAGGACAACACGTCGAAAAGAGTAATATAGGTAGGCACGTTTAGGCGAAGCGGGTTCGGTGTGGCTGTTCGCTGAATAGCTTTAAAGTCAGAGTAGGATTTAGTGGATTTACTTATTTAATAATCAACCAGACCCATTTATCAAAACATAATAAAGGTATTACACCTACCTGCTGTTCATTTTCAGTTAATGTGAGTTTAGATCTGCTTCGGTTTGTTTTCGAAGGTTTCGCTGAAAAAAAGGTAGAGCTTGAACCAATTACTCAGAATATGGCTGCCTGGTGGTTTATCTATCTACAGGTACTAATATTTAAAGTTGAAGAGTTTATTTGTTTGAATGAACGCGCTACTCTTAGGTCGGATTTGAAAATTATTTGTGTTGGAAAGTCCATTTTTCGAGGAGGGCTATAGGTAGGCTATATATCATCACGCTACTACTCTGTAGAGTGGCGCATTGATCATAAATATCGACAAATCAGGCAATTTTTTTTACATTATTGTAGAATTTATAAACGGCGGGATTAAATAGTTGCCACGGGAGTTCAAAGTATATATCACATGCGAAGCCGTGGGGGGTTTGTTTGTTTTGTTAAACGCGCTAATCTCAGGAACCGCTAAACCGAAATGAAAAAAAAAATTATGATACATTTTTATCGAGGAAGGCAATCATTAAATCTATATAAAAATTAATGCCACTTTTCGTTGTAATTTTATAACTCATGAACGGGCTCACCTATTCAAACCAAAGCTGTAGGCTTTGTTCGGACTATTTAGTAAGTAGAAGGTTAATGTGAAGTTTGCACAAAATCGGTCAAGCAACAACAATCAACATTTACGAGAGATAAATAGAAATTGGTGGTGCTAACGAAGTTGCGAGGGTCAGCTAGTACGCTATATATCATCATGCTAGTGGAGCTTCCCATGAGAGTGGAGCGGAGAAGTAATCTTAAATGTCAACAAATCGGGTAAATTTTCAAACATTTTAGCAATGCGACGGGGTTTCTAAGTATGCTTCGGGCGAAGCTAGTTTTAAATAAAATGAATGACTTACGCATTGGCTTTTTCTTTTTACCAATTGATATAGTAAATGTCTCGCTGGGTATTTTGCTCATATCCAAATTTACATAACTTTCTTCTTTCTTTTCTGGCATGATAGTTTCCCATGACTCCACTATACTACCCAACATTGATTCAAACATCATTGTAACCAGTTCTTTTTGCACTGACCCCTTGGGTCGGACCGGGATTACTGATGTGGTTGATCCGTTGGTATAAATACCTGGGGATTGCCCTAAATATTCGCTTAAATCACCAAGTTCTTTATTTCTTCTTGTGATGATCAAAGAGCTGTCACGGCGAGTAGTCATCCGTTGTGAATCAACGTAAAACATTGTTTAATTTCTATTTAATACGAAGATATGTAATTCACAAATATTCATACGTACCCACACCTAAGTAGTATCTACAACCTAAAATTTAGTGGTTTCATTTTTATTGGAACAGTAAAGAAAGAGAATACATTCAATTCTATCATATAAATACGTAAGCATTGCAATTGGAACTCACAGTAGACACTTGGTACGTTTTATACGTACAATAGGTAGGGCGACTGCAGCGTATTAAGTAATATTGTTTTGTGCACTGCAGCCTTTGCACATTGTGACTGCAGTTGTGTCAAGAGTCAAGACATGATTGTCAAAACAGACTATTGTAATTTTACTAATGAGGTACGATTCGACTTTACTAGGGAGGATGACGTCTGACTCAACCAGACTTTAACCTTACCAAAGTAGGTACATAAATAAGACTTTACTGTCTTGTGTCTGTGGACTCAATCTATTTCAGAAAAAAAAAAACATGACCAACTAAAAACAAAAAGAGTACATAATGGAACCTAATATAATAAGGTGAGGGAAAAAGTTTCTTCGCATTTTATATGAATACTCAAGACATTTTTTTTCAAAGTGAATTTACATTTAATTATAATATATATCTATGTACCATTTTGCTCAACGACTTTGTGCCATCTTGTGGGTAGTGATATGATCCCATTGTTGTAGAAATTTTGGGACTTTTGATCAAAAAAACGTGACAAGTAGTTTTGGCACTCCTCTCTTGATGTTAACCTGACATTGCCTAAAAAAATCTGAAGAGATCAAAACAGGTGGAAATCTGAAGGTGCAAGGTTAGGGCTATATGGATGCATTAACACCTCCCAGCCAAACTCTTAATTTTTGCTGAGTGGCCAAAGATGTGTGTCTAGCGTTATCGTGATGAAAGACCGCACCCTTTCTATTGATCAATTCCGGCAGCTTTCTTTCAATTTCTTGCTTTAATCTCTTCAGTTGTTGGCAGTAAAGATCTGAATCGATGGTTCTGCACCATTCACCATACACAAAGCATCACCTTATTGCGAGTTGGGTTTTGACACAGTCTGTGAAGCCTGACCGACCTTTGACCACGACCTTGTCGTACGTGATCCACTTTTCATCACCAGTTATCAATCTCTTTAAAAACGGTTCAGTTTCATTACGTCTCAATAAAGAATCGCAAATGAGTACACGGTTCATTTGGTTTCTTTCAGTCAGCTCGTGTGGCACTCACATATCGAGCTATTTTGTAAACCCAGCTTTTTTGAAATGGGTTAAAACTGTTTTGTGGTCAATCCCAAGTTCCTCAGCTACGTCATAACTACTGATATGCCGATCTTGCTCCACTTTTTCAAAAATTGCGTAAATTTTATCTGTAACAGGGCGACCAGAGTAAGGTGCATCTTTAACATCAAAATTCCCGGATTGAAAACGCTTAAACCAATTTTATACTACTCTTGCTGACACTGCATTAGGTCCATAAAATTCACAAATTTTTTTCGCGGCTTGCGTTGCATTTTTCCCCTTTTTGTAATAAAACTTTAAAATGTATCGATTTTCTTCATTAGAGGTCAGTGAACCTAATGGAACACACATAGACATACCTACCTATTCTGTCTTAAATCTTAGATACCTTGACACTAAGCTAAATTCATGGGTTCTAGGCCTTAGCCTATATATACCGTTAAGATAACAAATATATATATATTTCAGTACCTACCAAGGCACTCACTGATAAACCCGTCGGGCAACCCTCGCCCATCACGGGGTTTTGCTGTACCTATATTCTACTGTTCGTTCTACCAATACAACATTTTTCTTTTTTCCTCCTTGTTCTATGTATCCTATACATACTAATATAATAAAGCTGAAGTTTGTTTGTTTAAAAATTATTTTTGTGTGATAGCCCATTAATCGAGGAAGGGTAAAGGGTTTTTTTATTTTTTTTTTATTTGTTTGTTAGAGGGGTGTGGGAAATATAATCTGAGATAAGTCGGGCTAATGGATGCTCTCGGACTTTTCTCAGCGGTGGTGGTGCCAGAGGTATATGTGGTAGGAGTTAGGTGTAATACGAGTGGGGTGGTGCAGATTAGGAAGAGTGTAGGGGGTCGTAAGGTGTGTGGCATGAGAGTGTGTGATTGTATTATGTTGTTAGTATTTACAGTCTAGGTTACATTATACATTGGCAAAAAGTACGAAAATAGAGCCTGGCTTTGTCTCTTTTTTCGTATTGTATTGCAGGCTTACTTGCTAACATTTTACAATCTTACTTACTATAAATTCTTAATTTTTTTTTGTATAATTATGTATTTTACAAATAGTTATATTACTTCAATATTTTTTAAACACTTACGTGCTAAAACAACAAGTACAATATACAATCTTAATTGCTAAAATAATACTGTTTTCCATCTTCATTGTAATTTACATTATCTGATATATCCAGCTGTACAGTTATGAACTATGATGGTGTAGTCGTGTGATTTGGTTGTGTAGTGTTGTTGAATTCTTTTAGATGGTTTATGATGTTGTGTATATGAGCTCGGTATGTGTCAGTGGTGCTTTTTCTTTTGATTATTTCTGATAGGTTGTAGGGTTGTTTGCTGTTGTGTGCTGTCACGATGTGATTGAATCGTGTGATGTGAAATTTTGGGCATTTTTCGATGAGGTGTGTGATGGATTGTGGTGTGTCATTGTCACATGGGCATTTACTATCGGTGGTGATTTTGAATCTATGTAAGTATTCTTTGTGGTACCCATGGCCGGATAGAATTTGTGTGGTTTGGAAATCGGTTCCGAATGTGCTAATGAATTTAGTTAATTGTTCGTATGTAGGGAGCAGTGTGAGGGTGTGTGGACTGGCTTCGGTGTAGTATTGAAAAGTTTGCTCGTTTGTGTGTTTTCTGTTTGTGTATTTAATGTGGCTTATAGGAATGTGTGTGTATGTGGGGCCCCGATGTATGTAAGCAGCAGTTTTGGCAGCTTCGTCGGCAAGTTCGTTGCCCGCTATTCCAATGTGACTTTTGATCCAGTGGAAGGTGAGTGTTAGATTATGTGTTTTTGTAAGTGCAATATTTTTTGTGTGTTTGTAGTGCTAATTGGTTTGTTGTGTTAGGGTTGGACAGTTCGAGGAGGGCGGATTTGCAGTCGGAGATAATGTGTGCATAATTGGTGTGAGGTTTGGGTGAGTGCGCGAGCCATTCAGTGGCTTTAGAAATGGCGAGGAGTTCGGCTTGAAAGGGTGAGCAGAGGTCGTGTAGTTTATATTTTTGGGGTATGTTTTAGTGTTTGTGTTATCTTTGTGTATTGCTACGAATGCTGCTCCTACTTTATTGTTGTGTTTGCTTCCGTCGGTGTATATGCACAAGGTTTTTTGTGTAGTTGCGAGGAATGAGTTGTGTTCTTCTTCGGTTGAGATGTGGTTGAAGGATATTCCTTCTCTGGTTGATGGATGTAATTGCTGTGCTGGAGGTGCGGGTGATTCAATTGGGACGTGTCTTGGGATGTGAGGGTATGTAGAGTGTCCGGTGATTTTGGTGTGTTCAGTGTTTGCCATTTCAAGGATTTTGTGAGGTAGTGGCGCGAGTTTCGCGAGAGAGATGGCAGTGGCTGTTCTAATCGTTCTGAAACCTTGAATTATTTTTATGGCGAATATGCGTTGTAGAGACAGGAGTTTGTTGTGTACGTGTTTGTATTTGGTAGCTGTGGGTGCCCAGATGGCAGAGGCATATGTGATTATTGGTTGAATGACATGCTGGTATATTATGCGTACATTTTCTGGGTTGATTCCCCATGTGGGTCTGATGTAACGTGTGAGTTTGTTGTAAATGTTTTTTGTTTTGTTGGTGATGTGTTCAACATGTTTTATGAATTTTAGTTTATTGTCGATGATAAGTCTAAGTATTTGATTTGCGGGGAGAATGAGAGTTGGTGACCGTTTAGTGTTAGTGTTGTGTTCCGTGCTTTTTTGGTGAATGCGATGGCTTGTGTTTTGTCGTGTCCAAACTCGAGCTTGTGTTCTCTTCCCCACGTAATGATGGTGTCGAGTGCTTCTTGTGTAATGTTGGAGAGTGTGCTTATTTCTTTAAAGTGGGTGATGAGTATGATGTCATCTGCGTATGCTTGTATGTGACAGTTGGTTGGTAAGTCTGTGTTGAGAAGTGACTCCACGAGCAGGTTCCACATAGTGGGGCCGCAGACAGAGCCTTGTACGCATCCTTTGGTCATTTTCTTATGTGCAGTGGAATCAGCTAAGTTAATGTTTACGGTTCTGTTTTCGGTGTAGTTCTGTAAGATTTGGTATATGTTTCTTGGGCAGTTTATTTGTTTAAGTCTGTAGAATATGGCCGGCCACCAGGCGTTATCAAATGCGGTTTTTATGTCTAACGATATTGCTATTACTTGTTGTCTTTTGGTTTTGTATTTGTGTATGATGTTCAAGGCTGTGCTGATTGCATGAGTGGTGGAAGTTTGAGGTCCGGGTGCTTTTTTGTGGTTGAAAGTCTTGATGCAATGTTGTACCTCGTTTGTTGTGAATGGTGGGTCATTTGGGGTGTTGACGGTGTGTTTGCTTCTGAACGGATGTGTTTTTGTTGTGTAGTGGTATCTGGTGTGTCGTCGGGGAAGAAGTGGTTTAGCAGAGTTTGAGCTGTGTCTGTCGCATTGGTTGTGTGTGTTCCGTCTGGTTTTAATAGCGTGGTTGGGGGTTTAGTGATTGGTTTAGTTTGTATTATTTTGTTGGTGATGGACCAGACGTCGTCTGTGCCTTGTGTGTTGCAGAATTCTTTAAAGTGTTCTGTGGCGGTATTTTGAATTGCATTTGAGTATTCTTGTTTTAATGTGTTTCTTGTTGCAAGGAGTGTGTCTGGAATTTGTGTATGCCTACGTGCTATGTGTGATATCTGGCGATGGTTTTGAATAACTTTTCGTTTGAGTTTTTCTAATTGATCATTCCACCAGTGGGCTCGCTTTTTGGGTTGTGCTTTACTAGGTAGTATTTTGTCGCCTGCTCTGGTGATAGCAAAAGTGATACTGTGTATTATGTTGTCAAGTTGAAAGGTGGTGGCGGTTCGGATGGTTGATATTGCTATTGGTGAGAGTGTCGATTCAATTTCTTGTTTGAGTTTGTCATTGATGAGTTCCCATTTTATTTGTCCTGTGCTGTATTTGTAGGTGTTGTCTGTTTTATTTTTGATGAAGTTGTGATGGTTTTTGCTAAGTTTGAAGGTAATGGGTGTATGGTCGGATGATGGGCAGATGTCTGTGTGGTTATCCCAGTCTTCTATTAGTATTTTGTCAGTCTCGTTGGTTAAGGTGATGTCGATGTGTGAGGTGCGTTGTCTGCCGAGTGTGATAGCTGAAAATGTGGGTGTTTGTGTTTGATTGTGGATAGTGAGGTTGTGTCTCAGTATAATGGTGTTGTATATTTCATTACCTCTTTTATTATTAGTTTTAGATCCCTATTGGGTGTGCCATCCATTGAGGTCACCGCCTATGATGTGTGTAGCCCCGGGGGTGTCTGTTAGGAGGTAGTCAAGTTTGTTTATGATGTTCATGTCGTCGGTTTTAGGTGTAATGTAAGGTGTCGTGATATAGTAGTGTTTTTCATTAGTATTGCGTAATTGAATGCATGCCATGTTTGTGTTGGAGTATTCTGTTTTACCTATGCATGAAAGTGTGTTTTTCTTGGTGAGTATTAGGGCTTTGACTGGTTGCTTGGTGGGTTCCTGTGATGGGAATTGGTGGGTGTCATACCCAGGTATGCCTTTGAAGATGCCTATTTTGCCTGTATATGGTTCATTGATGAGTATTATTTCTATGTCGTTGTGTTGTACGTACGTGACTAGTTTGTGATATGCGTTTAGTGCTCGGGCGAGGTTTACTTGTAAAAAGCGAAAGGGTGCCTGCTTGTGGGAGTTAATATTGGAACAAGTGTGGTTTGTACGTGAAGTGGGTCCATTAGAGTAGTGTTGCGGAGTGTTGCGTGTGTTGTGTGTGTTGCATGTGTTGTGTGTGTTGTGGTGTTGCTGGGTTAACGTCCGGTTCATATTTGGTTCTAGCTTTTAGCTCGTTTAGCTTGTATTTAAAGATTGGGCAGGAAGTAGAGGTAGCACTGTGTGCGTGTAGGTTGTTGGTGTTGTTTGTTTTGCCGTTACTGGTTTTTTTGGCACAGTTGTGGCACTTGCTTTTGTCTCGGTTGTTTTTATGTGGGCAGTCTTTGTATGCGTGTGCTTCTCCACAGTGTGAGCAATTAGTGAGGTTATTGTTGCACAGCTTCCGAGTGTGGCCGAACTGAAGACACTTATAGCACTGGATCAGTGGTATATATGTTTCGAAGTAAACTCTCTGGTGACTCACGTTTAGTCTGCTGGTGTTTTGGAGTGTTGTGTATGTGTCTGGGTTGGTAATGAGTACGGCGTTATAAAGGTGATTGCTTTTGTTGTTGCGTGTGAATTTAAGTACCAGGTGATATTGTTTTCACGGTAAACTATTCAGTGTGTAGTTTTGTGCTTTAATTATTTCTGTAAGATCTTCCGGATTTATATTTTTGTTAAGTCCTTTGAGTATTATCATTGGTTGTAACTCTTTTAGTGGTTGTGCAGTGAAGCAGCTTCCTGCTTTGGCAATTTTTTGTAAGGTGATTTGTCTTTGTGTTTCGTTCTCTAGGGTTACTTTAATTTTGTTGTTACTAGTGACTTGTGTTCTTATGGGTTCAAAGTGTGTATCCGTAAATTGGATTTTGTCGTGCCAGATGTGTAAGGTGTCAGCCGCGTTAGTGACCTGTTGAGTAGTTGCTACAATAATAAATGGCTTGTTGCCCTGATTTGTGTGTATTGTTGGCTGTGTTTTATTGGTTGCAGGTGTGGGTTCCGTGCGTTAACACACGCATGGTATATTTTGCGTGGTAATATGATAATTTAATTATAATTTATGGTTTAACTCGCTTATTTCAGACTGGAGTGCTGAAATTTGTTTGGTTAATGTCTTCTCGAGCTCTTCGATCTGTTTGGTATGGGGTTTGGGGTTTATATCGGTGACAGTTGCAGCAGACTGGTGTTGAAGGCTTGTGTTGCTACAGGAAGCGCTTACTGTATTTCTGATTTTGCTGATTAGTTTTATGATATCCGATTTATTAGTTTTTGTAAGACCTCTCCCTACGGTGAGTTTCTCAAGTATTAGTTTGGTGTCGCTATCTACTTCGTGCCAACAAGAGACTAGCGAGGCGGGTGAGGTTTCTAAGGAAAACTGGAGACCAATTTCCTCTGTACCAGACGTGAGACTGTAAGTTTTGTTGATCCCCTCTTCGTCGGAAAGATTCAGTAGATTGGCTACAACTGCAGCTGGCTCTGTTGGGATCGCAGTGAGGGGGGCGAGGAGGTCCACAGGCGACCCCCTTCCAGATGAAGGATGCGCTTGATTGGTCGTAACCTTCACTGGTGTTCTATTGCATACGAACATTTTGCCTTTGAACGCCAAGAAAGTAGCTAGCTCAGGAGCGTTCTAAAGTGACACAGTTGTAGCTGTGTTGAAGGTGCTGGTCCTGAGGTGCGCAGCAGATAGCCCACAGCTCAGGCCGTTATCGCAGAGGTGTCACAATCACGATATTGTTTATAGAATTTTGACGGCATTGTGATACGAGTATCACAAACAACTATGGAGTAACCATAAATGCCAACCAAATTTTCATCTTAATGTCAATATATAGCTTGGAAGGTAAGATAACAGTCGCTTCAAAAAGTTAAAAAAGAGAAGTCTTCATTCAGCTGCATCTAACAGCTACCTCAAGCAGCGAAACGCTGCTGCTGAACGCAGGAAAGGACCTATATTCTCAGATAAAGAGATACACCTAGACAACTTATGTTAAGATATTCTCTCATATAATATCCCGAAGGGGGTCCATTCATCCTTCATCCCACCCCTATACAACTTTGTGTGACACCTAAGGCGTCTATATATAATATATAATGTATATATATAATAAAATATAATGTATACACCTTCAATAAAACAAAATTAATGTGTAGGTATTTAAAATTCAATATTTAGTATAATTTTTGTTTTACTTTGAAAAGAAATTTTATTTTATTTATAGATTTTGGTTGATCGCGATGAAATTGCAACCAATGTCGTCCACCATCTTGACTCTCTTTGTGGAAAAAAGAGGGCGTTATCTTTTTGTTAAACGGAGATAGATCTACAATTAAAAAAATAGGTAAATATACAAAGCAGATTTTTAGAATTAAATAATGGTTGAGACTCCACCAATTAGTAAACCGCATAGACTATCCACTAAGCCAAGACAATCTACCTATACACAAACCTTTCTATTTCAATTTATTATCTATCCGATTCTTAGGTTTGTGTATAGGCAAGTCCAGTACTTGGATTGGTGTATTGTCACGATTCTCATGAGAATGGTTCACATTTTTTACTAACCCCAGTTCGGGAACAGTCTCAATGGCTGCCAAATACTGGAGTGCGAATCCAAATCAGCTTCTTCCATGATAACAAATTCCATTTTGTTGCTGATTGTACTTTCACGAGGTTGTAGAACTGGAAGATCCATTGTTAAGTTTTTGTCACCAAAACAAATGCACAAAACTGCACAAGTCACCAATATCTTTCAACAAATAACGCAATGATATAGTTATGTATAGAATGTAAACACTAGCAGTAGATTAGATACAAATGGCTCATTGTAACGCAATAAACAAGTCTTAAGGCCATTACTTTGCCCGTTGACCTTGAAGATTTGATCCCTGTATAGGTGAATTCAAACATCTTGGTCACTCTGAGTTGTAGCGAGTCACTTGCGCAGAACGCAATATTAGGTGTCGCAGGGAATGGGCGCGGGGAGCGGGAGGAAGCTCGTGCTACGTAATCACACGAACGTTTTCGAACGCCGAGAATTCGGGGGTGTCATCGCGCCATACGAGCGATCGTGAAGAAAGTTGAATTAAACGTAGCTTGTTATCCTGCTCATTCGTTCCTAGAATACAGTCGGGAATAGACTGAATAATTAATGTTTTTAAAATTTAATATATTATTAGTTACATTCCGTGTTTGTGGACTGTTATTGTCTTTAGTTTCAATTGGTTTATTAACTTTAATATTTAGCTTTTTTTTAAGATTTTGTTTAGTATATGTTTTTGTTTTCTTTGATAAGATTATTAAATATGCCAAGACGCAATAACGTTTTACGTCGGCAATCGAGAAAGATGGTGTATAACGTCTTGCAATTACTAAAAAAGGAACCTGAGGAGGGAATAAAAATTGACCTTAAAGCTATTCAGAGACGAACTGCATCGGCTACCGGAGTGTCAATAATGAAAATATTATTATACTATTATAATTATTATATTATTACATTATTTTGTTATATCTCAAATGTTTTAGGCAGCGTTTTTGGTAAAAGCACAGATAATATAATACAATTCTTGTAAAAGCTACCAGACGGCTCGTTTTTTCCGACGCTGCCAACATATATTGTTATAATTAAGTTAATGTACACAAAAACGTAACAAATTATACATTTAAACCTTCCCTATAAATCACTCTAACTATTAAAAAAACTGCATCGAAATTCGTTGCGTAGTTTTAAAGATCTAAGTAGACATAAGGACAGACAGCGAAAAACGACTTTGTTTTATAATATGTAGTGAGGATAAATTCGTAAGCATTGTCTACTTAATTGTACGTGCGCGAACCGAGCGCGGCTCCAACTTCAGAGGGACCAAGATGTTTGACTTAGACTGTACTAGTATTTGTTTTTTGGCGCCACCTACCGACCAACGAACGTACTACAAAAAAAACGAACTGAAGATTATTCAAGAACACAGATGTGTCGCAGAGTTGTCATCGTTTTTGCCTATATCATTTGCTCTCTGAGAGGTCTAATAAATTTTGTTCGTCTGGTTTTTGTAGTCTTGTCTTTTTCTAGTCTATCATAGTTTATATTTTATATTTATTTGTCTACATCATAATTTATTTTTAACTACTCGATGCAATATGCCTGCTGACATAGCTTTCATTCTAATAAATGATACATTATGAAGGTTTGATGATGACCAGGTAAGTGGATATTGGTTCTCAGTAACGGAAATAATTAGGATGACCTAGCTTTCAACATTTATCTAATTGAGCACTGGCGATACTACATGGTACATTCTGAAGGTCTGATGATGACCAGGTAAGTGCTTATTGGTTCTCAGTAACGGCAATAGTTAGGATGACCTAGCTTTCAATATTTATCTAATTGAGCACTGGTGCCACTACATGGTACATTCTGAAGGTCTGACGATGACCAGGTAAGTGGATATTGGTTCTCAGTAACGGAAATAATTAGGATGACCTAGCTTTCAACATTTATCTAATTGACCATTGGTGATACTACATGGTACATTCTGAAGGTCTGATGATGACCAGGTAAGTGCTTATTGGTTCTCAGTAACGGCAATAGTCAGGATGACCTAGCTTTCAATATTTATCTAATTGAGCACTGGTGCCACTACATGGTACATTCTGAAGGTCTGATGATGACCAGGTAAGTGGATATTGGTTCGCAGTAACGGAAATAATTAGGATGACCTAGCTTTCAACATTTATCTAATTGAGCACTGGTGATACTACATGGTACATTCTGAAGGTCTGATGATGACCAGGTAAGTGCTTATTGGTTCTCAGTAACAGAAATAGTAAGGATGACCTAGCTTTCAACATTTATCTAATTGAGCACTGGTGATACTACATGGTACATTCTGAAGGTCTGATGATGACCAGGTAAGTGCTTATTGGTTGTCAGTAACGGAAATAGTTAGGATGACCTAGCTTTCAACATTTATCTAATTGAGCATTGGTGATACTACATGGTACATTCTGAAGGTCTGATGATGACCAGGTAAGTGCTTATTGGTTCTCAGTAACAGAAATAGTAAGGATGACCTAGCTTTCAACATTTATCTAATTGAGCACTGGCGATACTACATGGTACATTCTGAAGGTTTGATGATGACTTGGTAAGTGGATATTGGTTCTCAGTAACGGAAATTGTAAGGATGACCTAGCTTTCAACATTTATCTAATTGAGCACTAGTGCTACTACATGATACATTCTGAAGGTCTGATGATGACCAGGTATGTGCTTATTGGATCTCAGTAACAGAAATAGTTAGGGTTATTATCAAAATAAACAATAAGCTATAAATAACCACCTTTCTTTTCTTTATCACTGTCAAGCAATTATTACAATTATAATTATTAATTAATTGTATAATAATGACAAAATCTCAAACTCTTCCCGTTAAAAGTTACTGAAATTTAAATATCGTGAACAGGTCGTTTGGTCATTTATTGGGATAAGTGTTGGTGAAGGCGGTGTATGTAGGCTTTCTTCTTGAAGTACGCACATATTTTCGTCTTCTGTTTTGTAAGTTATGCACCTTTTTCCGGTCTTCCTTGTTCTTTATTGCCTGTAAAATATATGGCGGATTTCTAATTGCCATATTTCGACTGTGCCATGGATCCAAAAGTTCGGCAAAATACAATTTAAATAAAATGTAAATAATTTTATATTCATTTTATGTTCAAAAAAATCATCGTCTCTAATTATTGTTTCTGTTTTCAGAGGCTTTGACTCATTAAACCATACTCCAAATAAACATTTTGCTTTCCGAGTCACATGCAATTGCCCTTGAACTTGGTAATAACAATTGTGAGTTTTAATAACCTGCAAAATGCCCGAGTTATCTTTAACCCAAAAATTAACTTTTTTTTGAGCTATGGCTTCGTCTAGTCCTATCTTGTGCGCTGAGATGGGACATTTCACCTCTACTATCGCGTCTTCTTCAATAAGCCCATCTAGAGTAGCTCCTAAATATGGAATCTCGGGATCTATAAAAGTCCGCATGGTATAATTTCAACATCGTTTTGTATTGATAGCTGATCTAGCGCTTTTTTTCGTGTTCTCTTCCATGCTGTATAGGCGCAGCATCTATATTTATTTTGTAGAGCAGTTGTTTGACTACGCTGGCGCAACTAGTGTCAGGCCTCATTTTAATAACTCTTCCAAAGTTTGAAGCCGTCAACAAGGAGCGCCGGAGTTCGAGCCATTCGCTTGACTCGCTCTGCAAAATTGTTTGTCTTTCAATTTGTCTTCTTTCTTCCTCAATTTTATCTAAGTTGGATAGAAAATTCTCCTTCATTTGTTCTAGCATCGCATCACTCACATCGGGCCTTATGGTTTGTTCTCCATAATCTTTATTTACGGCACCATGTGTCTGTCGTTTTTTGTAATAAATATGTTTTAACAAATTTCTTTTTCTGCGATACTTGTTATCTAAGGTGCTCATTTTGCCCTTAGGACTTTGCCCGACAATTGTTTTATACAATATGGAAACAGGTTTTCTTTTAGTATTTAAATTAACTGCAGACGCTGAACATCGAGTTTGGTATCCACGCCTGCACGAGTAATTCACTCTTTTACCACCCACAAATTTGGCTACCACGCTATGAAAACTTTCCACTATGTTACTGTCAACATCATGAACAAGACTTCTGGAATGCCCCGCAAGAGTGAGTGCTAAAATCTAGTCGTTGTATTTCTTGCTGCATTTTCGTATTGCTTACCTAATGCTCATGATGCGTTTTTTTGTGATTAGTTTTCTGAAACTTATAGGATATTTCGTATCAGTGGTTAGGTTGTCTAATTTGTTGCACAAGTTTCTTAGAAGGCGGTTCCTACATTCTACCTTTTCAACTGTAAATTGAGGATAAGGTCTTGCTTGGAAAATTTTCGCATACGTGCTAGAGTCTCCGTCAGAAATCAGACCATACATTTCCATAGATGCTTTAAACCCTTCCACAATTATTGTTGACTCCATGGCAGTCGAAGATCCCGTAAAATTTTTAAAGCACTGGTGAGTTCTTGGGTTTTGATTTTTATTAAGGTCTTGCATACATAAGGCCAAGAAACAAAATCTTTTTTGTGTGTCTTCCAATTATGGCAGCAGCTCCTGACATTGCTTAGTAGTTCTATTTGTAAGACCTCTTACTCCAGCATCCGTCTACAACCACATCTATAATAGGTATTCCATCTTTGCTGACGTTACCTTTTTTCTAAAGCAATTCTTTTTTCTTCTTCAGCACCATCATTCATGGATTTGCTAAGTGCTTTGTCCCAGGCATTAGAAGCAAAGTCGTGGCGTTTTTGGTATACAGGTTCAGACATCACGGGCAAGTCAAATGCTGATAACAGTTCCTCTAATTGCGAATACCCTATACCAACTGAAACGGCGCCCGCGACCGCTGCTGTATTAATATCTAAGTCGCCAGTGACATTACAAAGAGAAAACTTCTCTTTACACATCAAACATTCTACTGTAAACTTAGAAGCAAGTCCAACACGTTTCTCTCCTATAAGTTTCAAACTTTGTATCCTACAGTTAAAAGCATCATGGCCGCCTATTTCTTGTATTTTGGAAAAGAAGTAAGCTATATCTATAATTCGTCTTCCAGATATTTTTTTTGTTTCTGCTTGTGATTCTTGTTCTTCAATAATCAAATCTGGTAAATCTTCTTCATCTTCTTCAACCTAAAACAAACATTTTAACAATACAGTGTCAAATTAAATTAGCTAGGGAAACTATCGAACATATACTGCAGTGTAAGCAAACACAATAAGTTACCGGCATAATTTGCTCTGCCCCCTCTTCAACTGCCATACTAGACAGATCGTGTGTATCTGTTAATGGCTGAAGTTCCTGATTTTGTGATTCGGAGTTTTGCTGGTTTCTTAATTGCCTGAAAAATAATAACTTAAATGGCTAAAGTAATATTTTTTGCTATTACAGTTTGGTGATAATAGCCATATGTACACCGCAAAAAAACTAAAAGGTATTTTAACTAGGTTTTTTTTAAACAAGATTATTTTTCCGGTGACCTTAGTTTCCATGACCTCTTTCAAATGGATCCAAACACTCTGGTTCTTCGTAGCGCAGTCACTGAGATCCTATACCCACCTTCTTAGTCCACCATCAGGTAGGTGATATCATCAGTCACCAAGGTCTCCATGAGACCTTTCAAATGAGTCCTATCACGATGATTCTACATAGTGCCGTCACTGAGATCGTATACCCACCTTTGTAGTCCACCATCAGGTAGGTGATATCATCAGTCACCAAGGTCTCCATGAGACCTTTCAAATGAGTGCTATCACGATGATTCTACATAGTGCCGTCACTGAGATCGTATACCCACCTTTGTAATCCACCATCAGGTAGGTGACATCATTAGTCAACAAGGTCACCATGAGACCTTTCGAATTAGTCCAAACACGCTGGTTCTACGTAGCGTCGTCACTGGGTTCGTATACCCACCTTCGTAGTCCACCATCAGGTAGGTGACATCATCAGTCACCAAGGTCTCCATGATACCTTTCAAATGAGTACAATCACGATGGTTCTACGTAGTGCCGTCACTGAGATCACATACCCACGTTCGTAATCCACCATCAGGTAGGTGACATCATTAGTCACCAAGGTCTCCATGAGACCTTTCGAATGAGTCCAAACACGCTGGTTCTACGTAGCGTCGGCACTGGGTTCGTATACCCACCTTCGAAGTCCACCATCAGGTAGGTGACATCATCAGTCACCAAGGTCTCCATCCGCCGTCATTCGAAATTCTCAAGATAGCTTAAAACGATAAAAAATAAACACAATAGAAATAATGTACTCAATAGGGTAGGTACTTACCAATAGTTTTGGAGAGCTCGGCCACGCTTCACCTTACTTTTATTCTTATATTTAGGCATAGTCAGGCTTACTCTATGATCGGTTGAAAAAACAAAACGAAATTACAAACTACTTTAAATATATTTACAAACTTAATTACTAATGTTGTTTTACGAAATTATTATATTTGTACTATTTACAACAAGATTTCATTCATAAAACATTCAAAACGTGGACTTTTAGATTTTATTTGGAAAAAATAACGCGCGTAAGTCCACCCGTCACAAGAGTCTTCGAGACACTGAAGTAACGCGTCCCGAGTAAGCGTCACAGGCCTTAGCGGGGGTGCTTCAAGCGGGGTGCTGGTGAGGTTTCGGGTTTTTATTCATAATTTAAAAATTTTAAAAGAAAATAGAAAATAAAAATACAAATTGTGAAATATGTCAGTACATATTTTTTGATACAAAATTCATGCCTAATTATTTAGCCGTTACAGAGTAATTTGTCGTCTGGTCACTTGTTTGTTGACTTAGGTAACTATTCACCGTGTCGTTATTAAAGTTTTGAATTTCTCTCCTCAGACTTTTGGTGATATTATTGAGTCGAGTTTTATCTGGTGGGAATCTATTTCTTTGCCATTTTCGTCTCAATGTCCGTTATTTGGCTAAAATATTTCTGATATGTATAGGGTAACAGTTACTATTAACTTTTCGTTTTAATTCTGGCGTATTACGTCACGCGCATTGTTGTAAATCCGTTACAAATTTCAACACGTCACAATCTAATTGCTGCGGGCTTTTTAATGCTACCTTTAGGCTGATTACTGCTTCCAACTCATACTTGAAGTTTTCCCAATCCGTATATTTATTTATTTAAAATGGTTTACTCTCTTTTTGGGTACGAGTTTCACCCAACATCAATAATATCGGTGAGTGGTCCGAACTCATGTCAAATCCTTCCTCAATTTGTAGAAAATCTGAAGACAAGTTTTTATATATGAAAAAGTCAATTAAATCTGGTAATTTCCCTTTTTCCGTGGGCCAGTAGGTAGGTTTACATGTTGATATAACGTTACAGCTCATTTCTCTTACCGCCCAAAGTAACTGTTTGCCTTTAGAGTTTGTTAATCTCGATCCCCAGTGAGTATTTTTAGCATTAAAATCGCCACCTAAAATAAATCTATTATCAAGATTTCTAAGAAGTGTTTTGTACTGCTCTGCTTTTAAATTATGTTTTGGCGGACAGTATATGGCAGAAATTGTAATTGGGTATTTTTTAGACTTGATAGTAACAGCTATCGCCTGAATAAATTGTTCTTCACACTTATGTTGTACATAATGATTGATAGTATCCTTAATAATTATGGTACTACCACCTCTCGCAGTGTTATTAGGATGTAACGAGTGATAACAATTATAACCCTTGATTCTAATAAATGATTCTCTAGTGAAATGTGATTCTGAAATAAGACAAATATCTATATTTTCGGTATTTAGGACTACTTGTAATTCATCTTGATGTTTTAGAAGTCCATTTGCATTCCATGCCATAATTTTTATTGAAAAGACCATGATTATTTTCTGTAGGTATTAAATTCAAGTTTTTTTAGCCTTTCATCAAATGATGTCATTAAGCTAAGAATTTGGTTAATCTTATCGTCGTTATTAGAATTTGCTGGTTGTTGAGTTGGTTGTGGTTGCAACTGAATTCCCTTTGTTACTTGAGCAAACGATATGCCCTTTGTCACACGCCTTTCAACGTACGGTCTCCCGACAGCACATTCACTAAAAGGCTTTGCCGTCGATGTAGAAGATTTATTTTTTAATGATTTATTTTTAATTTTTTGGAGCTCTTTAGCTACCATGCACCCTCTGTAATTAAATGGATGAGGTTCGCCACAATGTACGCATTTCGGCTTTGCTTCTGCTGGTTTTTGGCAATCTTTCGTGAGGTGTTTACCTGTACATTTTACGCATTTCGGTTCTCTAGAGCAATATTTTTGGGTGTGTCCATATGCTTGACATTTTTTACACTGTGGTATTAGTTTTGAAGTTTTCAAGGGTTGTATGTCCACTTTACAACCAAGTACGGACTTGATTCCATATATTTTTTCGATGCTTTCTTCTTTATCAAATGAAAGCATAAAGATATTAAGAGGTTCTTTAGTCCTCCAACTTAGCTTATTAACCGCATCCAGGATTTTAAACCCTTTGCCTTTCAGATCTGCGATAATTCTGTCAGGTAGGCATGACGAATGTAATTTTTTTGCTACCACTCTTATAGGTCTGTCCTGTTTATTTTCATGGGAGTACCAGGGGCAGTTGTTTTGGAGTAGGATCTTAGTAATAGACCTATAAGAATCCTCGTCCATGGCGTTTATTTTAACGTTCTCGCCATTCATCATTTTCACGATGAAAGAGTCGTTTGCAATTGATGCAGAGATCAAATCGTAAAAATGTTGATAATTTTCAACATTTTCTACAACAATGGGTGGTGGTTGTGGAGGTTTTTTGACCTTCGTTATTTCTTCGCTGGAGCTAGTTCCATGATGTTGTGGTGGGGATGGTGTCAAGTTCAATTTCCTTTTGTTCCTATTCTTTTGACGCACCCACTCGGTTTCTTTGGCGAGTTCTTCTTCGTCAGTCTCATATTGGACCGCTTGAGTGGAACTCTCGTTATTTACACCTGTTTTGTTATTAGAGGTGGTATAATTTTGCTCGTGAACTAAGTTCATTTGACTCTGGAGGCGCTCTATTTGGCCTTTCAGTTCTAGTACTAATTGTTGCAGGTTTTCTCTTTCTGCTTTCTCTTTGACATAGTGATCGTATAAAATACGTTCTGTCTCGGTTTTGATGTTAATTTTAGTTGTCGAAGCCATTATTAAATGTTAAAGATAGCTGCGCCTTAATTAATATTTACTTACATGTTAAATATTTGATTTAACGATAACTGGGTCATCGCTTCGGACGGACGATTCAACGTGAAGTATTCAATGGCTGCATCAGCACTTTACTCGAACACAAATAATTATGCGCGAGGCAGCGGTGACGCGACCATTCGCTGCGGATTTCGAACACACAACACAAAGCCAGTGACCGTATTGCGTCATCGCAAGTGCACATCTTCCGAGGTGCGAGACAATATTTCCAAAATGCCTACTAGTGCAGTGCAAATTTGTAAAAACTATGATACAAAACTAGATATTAATAGTGACATCACATTCCACAAGTAAGTATTTAATTTCACTATATATTTCTATAATAAACATTTTAAAACAATTATTATGTCGGTTACTACTACTTGTACACAGTGTTGCAAGGAAGCGAAATCTATTTACCCGTGTTTTCTTAATAAGTATTAGTAACTTCAAGTATTTGCTAATGATGTATCGACTGTTAGTTTATTTATTTTTTAGATTACTTTATATGCGTTATTTAAGTTTATTTATTATTAAGTGGGTAGGTAAAACAGGCCATGAGACATCGATGTTATAAAAGCGGCGTAACACTTAGAAGACGTCTAATTCTAGCAGCGATATTATAAGAATCTAAACAAGTCTCAAGTTTTTTTTTAAATATAAGAGACTACCTGATGCCCGCGGCTCCACCCGCATGAAATTTGGTCATTACACAAAAAGTGCTTCCCATGAGAATAAGATGTTTTTTTCGGAATTAGAAGTACTATGTATGTTAATCCAGTCAATGTTTTAGCTATATTTAAATCGGTTAACGCGTGCTTGAGTAACAAACATCTTCACAAACTTTAATATTATAATATCAGTAGAAATAAAAGACGCCTGCAGCTCCGCACGTGTGAAATCCAGTTGTTTTCTGGAATAATGTTGATCACTTTATTATATCACTGCGAGAATATTATTATCATAGCGATGATAGTGGGATTGTTTTTTTACACAGTACCATCTAGCCCTTAATTAGCTAATATAAGCTTATGGTAACTACTATAGACATACTTAAATCTTTCTAAATATATACATATTATACATAGACAACACCCAAACATCGAGTAAAACATTAGTAAATCACACAAATATTTGTTCCGACCAGGGAATCGAACTCGGGACCTCAGCGCGGCAGTCGCATTCACTACCTCTGCACCACCGAGGCAGTCAATAACAAATGTTACTATATCTATAGATTTCCAGTCAATCCAAAAATCTTAAATCGTAGGACAGAAATAATAAGAAAATCAAATGAAACAAAATGAAAGTTGGTGGAAACCCAAAACAAGAACATGTATTTGTTTAGTTCACTTTCATCTCGAAGATACAAAACGAAGGGTGGTCGTAAGAGAATAAGATCAGGTGCCGTTCCTACAAAGGTATTATTATTATATTGCGAATTGAAAAACTCGCTCTGTACATATACACATACAAACTTCAAACGAACCATTTAATTCAATACCATTGAAATAAACAATTTTTAAACTGTCACCTATCCACTCCAACGTCCATAAACGTTCACGCTGCCAGAGCAGCGCATTTTTTGTAATTAACCTTTGACCTAATTAACTAAAATCGTGATGTCTTGGAAACTATAATATCTCTCATATATTATTATAAGCTAAATTCGCTTTCTTTTGCACTACGCACACAAACGCAACGGAGTACGTAATAAACTCGCGCCGCGCGCGGCTTACCCACACATGGCTAAAAAAGTGGCAGCAACTTTGACGGTACACATTGTACTGGACGCGGTATCTGAGTGTTTATATAATCTAAGCGCGTTACGTAAACGTTTGAACACAATTCTCGTTTTTTTTTGTGTTTTAATTAGTTTTTATCCCGAAGGGGTGGCAGAGGCATATCATAAGCCCACTTTTCACCATATGTATTCCTGTCTCACGTAAAAGGTGGTGAGCCCTTTCCGTGTTTAAATAGACAGAAACAGATTGTTACTACCTACTGTTAAAGATTTTAAAGCCACCGAGCACTACTTAGCTTAACGACTGTCAACATGACAGTCGTTAAGCAACCGGGACCAACGGCGTAACGTGCTTTCCGAAGCACGGAAGCAATCGAAAATTTAACAAACAAATAAATTACAAGTGTCAAAGTGGTCACATATCCGTCACCAGCTGTAGCGAAATTTGCTTCACGCAATGATCGTTTAATTTGTTCGTCGTTGCCACGAGCGTTTAATTTGTTAAAAAATATTATTATTTATGGTTGAAAATGACATGGAAAACTATAAAGTATAAACTAGTTGAAGGCAAAGTTAAACTCAAGAAAGGCAGTGCCTTATAGTTCGCTTGTCAAAAACAACAATCATTGCCACGTCGTATGGCAAGGCTTAGCCTTTGTGTAAAAAGATACCTTCGTCACGAGTAGTGTTAGTCTTATTAACAGCTTTACAAACTCTTGCAATAGGTTATGAGCGCTTGGTAAAGGTCTCGACCTCAAACGGCTCAAAAACGTAATCACTTACGAGTTGCAAATATATACACACATAGCGTCCCACACTAAACACCTACCTATCCTCCACGGCATTAAAGACATACCGTGGTCGCGTGCCAAACCATTCGGTTCAAGTTTAGCTGGCACACTGGTGGCGACAAGAGCACGTCGGGATAAGTCATTAAAGTTCGCGTACCGTGGTAATCACCCACCACTCCTGCAGCAAGACAAACCGTGATGTCCAAGGCGATCGACGACTACTCTACAATGGCACTGGTGCCCTGGCACCCAACTGCTCTTTTAGAAAATCTGCTTCCATTATATACACTTTAGTGTTATCTATCTATCTATATTTATATAAAAATGAATCCCTATTTCCCTTGGTCGTTCCATCACGCGTGAACAGCTGGACCGATTGGAAAAAATATTTTTGATTCGTTTACGTGAAAGAGTAACCAACATCCATACAAACTTTCACATTTATAATATTACTAGCTGTCCCGCCCGGCTTCGCCCGTGACATACTTCGAACCCCGTGGCACCCATTTAATCCCGTTGTTTAATAATTTCACATTCACAATATTTTATGAACATTTTCCAAACAACGCGGTTCTACTCTCATAATATTCAACAAACCACTTTAAAAGAAATCGTATGAGACTGAGTGATGTAGAGAGATGAGAGTGATCGAGAACACAGAACTTGGACCAAAGAGCAACAAGGAGGTGTACATTAGGTTGCATAGAGGGGGGGGGGGGAGGGGGATGGTGGTTGTGATTGTGGGCCCCCCTACAAACAATGGACCACCTCTTATCGTGTTCACTGTGTCCTAGCACCTGCACCGTGCAAGATCTAAACGGTGCCACCAAAAGAGCCGTCCATGTCGCTGAGTTCTGGGCTGGACACAATTAACTTATTGCCATTGATACGAAGAAGAAGTATATATTGTAGTCGACTCTTCTGTCTGTTCCCTTAGATCTTTTAAAATACTCAACGCACTTACATAATGCAGTTTTAATAAATAGATAGTGATTCAAGAGGATAGTTTATATGTATCTAGGTATAATACATGCCTATTAGTATCTAAATTCCATCCACGCAAAGGCCGGGTCGCTAGTAATGTACCTATTAATAAAAAATAATAAGATAACAATCCACAAAAACTTCTGAATCCATTTATTTACACAATAAATTATATTCATTCCGTATCACAGATGCAACATTTGGCTTTCAACACACTAATCACGAACCTATAGGTGCTTGCACTATTTTAAATAAATTTTAATTCTTTTAACACTAGTAATATACCTAACAACAAATATGAATGGTTAACAATTGGTTATTTATTTTAAACTTAAGATAAACTATAAGTACCTAAGTACTTCGATTGAGTCATTGCATTGTTCATAAGATTTTATTAATAAAGTGAGTATTCATTTATGATTTTGTGCTTTATGACATTATCTTAATTTTAAAATTACAGTTATGTCAATTTTTCTTTACGGGGCAGGGCATTTTGTTATAGGTGTAAATTATCATACAATTATATACTACGCGACTGCCGTCACCGGAGACCTGAGCGAGATGACGTCACAATCTGTGCTCATACAACGCGGGAGTAAAGCAGAATGTTGAAGAGAAGCGAAATTTCGAGTTACAGCGATCGCGTAATATATCTTTGAACAATACTAGCGCCTCGCCCCGATATCATTATATGTGAATACGTCTTTTAAATTGCCTCCATAGGGGACAGTTAAAAAGCACATAAAGAGATACAGTCTGCTGTTGCTGTTATGTCTCATCGTGGAGATTTCAGTTACACCATTGGATATTTACTCCTGTCAAATCGTTCAAAGAATCATATTAACCCCACAGCCTGCTGAATGTAAAAGGGCCGTAACAATTAGCACGTAGCAGAAGAGCAATGTCGCCATTTTGAGGTCATTTTGTAGCGTATTGAGATTTCTATTTTGTATAAATGTTAAAATTGCAATAATGTCTAGACTCGGAGATGCTACGACGAGCGATCAAGCTCTAAAAATATCGTATACGAGACGTATTAGTGTACAAAATATTATTCTTTACTCAATGCGTAGAAATAAAAAAAAAATTGGTACGTGAAATTTACAGCCATTCCTGAGTTAGTCCTTAGTAAACAAAACAAACAACTATTTTCTCTTTATAATATTAGTACAGCTCTGCAGGTACCTACATTATTAATCTATAATACTTATATGTGCCTATTATTCTTTAAAAACATCATTTTATGTTAATATTGTCACACAAGTATACTTACATTTTAAATAACTAACTAACTAACTAACTATCTTCACGCTGTATCCCTGACGGGGTAGTCAGAGAGGACAGATCGCCAGGCTTCGCGATCCATGCATACTTCTTTCGCTTCTTCGAGATTCATCAATCGCTTCATACACGCACGTCTGGGTATCCGAGTACTTTTGACCTTTCCGTTTTTGAGCAATCTGCTCACGTGGTCTTCATATGTAAGTCTCGGCCTACCCTGACTCCTTCTACCCTCTACTTTTGAACAATATATATTCTTCGTCAATCGTTCCTCACTCATTCGTTGGACGTGTCCAAACCAACGGAGCACGCCCTTTTCCAGCTTAACGCTGACACTTTCATTCAAACCTGCCAAATTGCGTATCACTTCGTTACGTATTCGGCCAGCCAAGGTAACGCCGCACAACTTTAGAAGTGATCGCATCTCCACAGCATTCAATTTACTTTCATGCATCTGCTGACATACCCAGGTTTCACTACCGTAAAGCAAAGTTGGCACTAGCACTGCGTTATGAATCGCCAGTCGTGCTTCTTTTACGATGCTTTGTCGCTTTACTAACTGGGACAAAGCACCGTTAACTTTGTTTCCGGCAGCTACTCGCCGTTCCACATCCGAATCACATCTTCCATCTGCGCTAAACATACTTCCTAAATACACAATTTCATTCACTTGCTCTAGACGTTCCTGGTTTACCCTAATCTCGCATTTAGTTCTTACGTCACCTCTTTCAAATACTAGAACCTTAGTTTTACTTGCATTCAAGCGGAGACCCTTACTTTCACACCCCTCTTTCATATTAGTGACTAATGCCTGAAGGTCGGCTTCTGATGAGGCCATGAGCACCGCATCATCAGCGTACAGCAGACAGTTTACTGTAAAGTCACCCAAATTCACACCCATATTAAAATCTTTCAACTTCTGCAGGCAACTGTCCAGATACACTATGAACAGCCAGGCGGACATGACACATCCCTGTTTGACGCCTGTACAGACATCAAAAAGAGGTGACACATCCCCCCCTACTCGCACGCAAGCCTTAGAGTCCCTATAAAGCGACTGTATTGCCCGCAGTAGCGAGCCGTCCACACCATATCCTGGCAGCAAGTCCCACAGCGTTTCTCTCACAACGTTATAAAATGCTTTCTCTAGATCCACAAAAGCGCACTAATATATTTCGTTATTTTTAGGACAAATTACACTGCATCTAGTACTTTATTGGTAGGAAGGAATTATACAATATTTACATATTGTGCTCAATAATCTATTTTGTAGCATTAACAAATATTTTAGTTGTTTAAAACAACTCTGATTAAACATCCGTATAAATAAATTACTATACAGCTGTTGCATAAGTTAAAACATGAATTGGTCGCGCCAAATTTCTTAGTCTCTCTGAAGTTAGCCGCGCAATCGTTTGCACATATAACTTACATGTACAAAACCGTACGAGCGTATTTGCAAACTTCAGAGGGATAATGAAATATAGGTACTTTCTACATAAACATTAACCCTTATAATATCTATTCATTTTAGATTTAATCATCTGTGCAAATTAACTTTTTGAATATTTATTTTTTCCTTTATTTTAAAATGTTAATAAATATTCTACAAACAGTTTACAACCAAGCACTTGCCCACAGGTTGTCTACGATGGTAGCACGCCTGCGGTGACACACTCGGATGCATGGCTCCAGGGCCAGTCTTCGCCAAGGTCACGAGTCGTGGAGCAAACGCTGATAGTGAGGGAACACCTCATAAGGCGGCACATGTAGACCAAACTCCAACGCTACCAGTACAGCAAATTCAAATCTCATCAAGTCTTTCCTGTTGACTCTGAACGTTGTCTCAATACGCTGAAATTTTATTACCATTTTTACTAGTTAGGCTATGGCTATGAATTATGTAAGCGCTCTTATTAAGCTCACGTCAAGAGTAACACATAGAATTTCGTGAACGTTGTTCATTATTAGTAATAATGAACAACGTTCACGAATTATTAAGTGTTAAAGTGCAAATATACTGTCAGAGTCAAGGATCCGATCGCCCCTCTCTCCAGGGTTTAAGGTACTCACTAATCGGTTTTATAGACATGTGAATATCGTGATTGCCCGAATATAGTTTCCGATCTAACGGAAGCTCAAACACGAAATCTATAGTACGAGGGCGGGTCAATAAGTCCGTGACTTTTTGAATAAAACAGTTTTTTTGATTAAAAAATCATCTTATTTTTCAACGTAGTCTCCCTTGAGCTCTATACACTTTGTCCACCGCTTCTCCAATTTTTTTATCCCTTCCAAAAAATAAGATTTGTCGAGGTCCTCAAAATAGGTCTTTGTTTGTGAGATGATTTCATCATTCGAGTCAAATCTTTTTCCACCAAGCCATTTCTTCAGGTTTGGAAACAAGAAGTAGTCACTCAGAGCCAAATCTGGAGAATAGGGCGGATGAGGGAGCAATTCATAGCCCAATTCATGGATCCAAATCTTGCATTGTCTTGGTGGAAAAGAACTTTTTTCTTGGCCAAATGAGGGCGATTTTTTTTAAATCGTCATTGAATCGGCCCAATAAGTTGGCATAATATTCTCCATTGATTGTTTTTTTCTTTTTGAAGGTAATCAATGTGGATTATCCCGCGTGCATCCCAAAAAACAGTCGCCATGACTTTATTGGCTGACAAACCCACTTTGGCCTTCTTTGGCGCCGATTCACCCTTAGAAACCCACTGTTTTGACTGTTGTTTGGTCTCTGGTGTGTTGTGGTGGATCCACGTTTCGTTCACGGTTACAAAACGGCGAAAAAACTCCTCCATATTGCGGTTAAACAACGCCAAACCCTCCTGTGAAGTTGTTACACGATTGCGTTTGTGGTCGACTGTGAGCAAACGCGGCACCCATCTTGCGGAAAGCTTTCTCATGCCCAAGTGATCATTCAAAATTGAAACCACTGAACCATGCGAGATCCCTATGGCTTCCACAATCTCTCGCACTTTCAATCTTCGGTCGGCCAAAACCATATCGTGAATTTTTTCGATTGTTTCGGGTGTAGACACCTCAACTGGGCGTCCAGGACGTTCGGCATCTTCAGTGCTTATACGACCACAACGAAACTCAGTAAACCACTTTTTCACCATTGAAATCGATGGTGCAGAGTCCCCATAGTATTTATTATTAGTATTTATTAAGCTTAGCCTTGGTTTCGGTAATGGTTTTTTTTTGCAAAAAATAATGCTTAATAAGCACACGAAATTCACTTTTTTCCATTTTCTTCTCAGATTTTTTGGGTAGTCTGATAAAAATAGCTGCCAAACACAAACTTACTGACGCAGTAAGTTCAAATTTTGACAGGAGTCGACTGACAGATGCCTGTTGACAGGAGCAGTGTTTCTTTTTCAGTAAAGAGGTCAGAAGTTCAAAAAGTCACGGACTTATTGACCCACCCTCGTATTTACTTTATTAGAAAAATTTGCACGTTAAAGGATAATATAAAAAAAAAACGTATGTTACTAATGCGTACCTATATCCATTCCAAATTAGAGTTTTGTAGTACTAAGGGTAAGAATCAGGTTGCGTAAGAGTTTATTGTTTACTACAGAACTCAACACACGTAACTAATTAAGTTAGGCCGTATTCGACCAGATATTGATTACGCACTAGCAGAATAGAAACATAACCGAGGACTGCTAGAACAAGACATCGAAATCTGGAAACAGTCACAGTTTCTGAACTACTTGTACTTACATCTTCACACTTTAGGGTATGAACTTATTACTACTGCTCATTTCTTATCAAAAAGCAGACTTGGACTTTGGATGTACCTGAGAAGCTATGCTATGAGCTATGAGTAAAATAACTTGTACAAGTAGGTTGAATTGAAATGTGCAAACTTACTTCTATTAGTGCCTTTAAAGCTTCCCCTTTCACATCGTTGAGTTTAGCAGATAACAGTAAACACGCACCGGCACATAGCTTCCTATTGTCTTTGTTAATGAGGTTGGCAAGAATCAGTTTCTCAAAGTAAACATACGCTTGTGCTACAGATAGTAAATCAATTCCTCCACTGTCATGTTTAGCTATCTTCCGCATTTCCTTTTTAATACTGCAAATAAAAGTGATGTTACCAGTTTTTACTTTTTCTGTGAATAAATATAGATCTTATATAAAATTTAGGTACGCTTTTTTATTTGATAAATTGTCGAAACGCCTTATGTAGACTGGCAATGTCTGTCGAAAGTGAAAGACTATAATAGACTGGCAATATGTGTCCGGCGGAAGATAGTGCAGACTAGTTATGGAGTGGAGACCGCATCTCGGCAAAAGGACGCCCTCATATCAGATGAATCGACGATCTAGAAAAAGATCTCGGGCGGGGGGCTAAAATTGGAAGAAGCCTACGTCCAGCAGAGGCTCAGGCTGTTTTGTTTGAATGAACTTTTGACTCCTAGTTTAATAGACCGTTGGGGTGACCCAAGCCGTCAAATACGAGTTTTACGTCTATTACTGAATGTGTAGATATAGCTATTGGAGTTTCTTCAAGTCGCGCGAGTTACAGATAATGTATATTCCATTTTATCTAATGAAAAATATCGTTGCTCCGCACTTACCTTCTTAATTTACTGAGTGTCAGTTTAATGTGTGGAAACTTTTCTCTGAATTTGTCATTCAATTCCTTCTTTAGATCTTGTGGACGAACGTAATCGATTATAGATGTCATATACGACGTAAATGTTAGTAGTGTTCTGTGTTTCCCAGCAATTAGCTCTGGATCATCTAACACATTGGGGCAATATTGTACCTGTCAAAAATTAATTACAATAAAATGATACCATGGCAAGACCCAGCGCGTCTCTAAATGGAGCATGACAAGGTATTATCTTTGGACCACCTGCAACACCGAGAATGGTGTCGGGGCTAGGTTAAATTATATAGCTTATCCTTATCCAAAGCTTGGAGTTCACGATCCAGAAACATACGGTCAATATAGCCAATCGAATATATAAGTAACATGGCCAACATAGAAATTCGTCAAATCAGATTTGTGCTAGCCGGGACGCATTTTTCAATTGAAGAATCAATCAATCAATGTAGGCTTTGAAAAAAAGGTACTGCGTCAACTGGAAGAAATTATTATAAACTAAACGAATTAATAGATCAAAAAATCATACATATTTTTGAGACAGTAACGTTGCTTCATCCCAGTCAAATGTTTTCATATCAACTGAAGAATGTGGCGGTGATGAGGGTATCGTGGTCCTCTGAGATGATTCGTAAGAAAAACACCTACAACAGTTACATTATAATAATACAAATATAATAATAGCCTTAAGGGGATAGTCACTCTCTGACTATGCTACCTGTTGTGTTCGAGTTATTCAAACATGCATTATTTTAAACTGGATTAATGTTACTATGGTCTGATAGCGGAGCAGGAAGAATTCCGGACATTGACCTCAGTATCAAATGCGTCCAAAAATATGAGTAAGATGAGAAATTCAATCTTACGCGAGTGACAGGGGAAGGTGGGTTTGAGTCAGTGTCACTGTAAGAAATTCTTCCTGCTCCGCGATCAGACCCCAGATTATCTAGAATATACAGTATCTTAAATATACATTTCGGCATGCTTTCTTTGTTAATATGGATATCAAATATCCAATGAACCATTCCTGTTAATCACAATCACACATGCGCACCTACCTAGATACTGTAAAAGTGCTAAGTGCAGCAATGATATTATACACAATATAGAGAGCTTCAAATGAGCATTGTTCTCTTTAGTAGAGCCCAATACAGTTAATGAACTTACTATGCGGGACACAAACTACAAAAGACATTATCTCCTTATTTCTACAATAGTTCTGACAAACGTTTTTTACTTTAAATGCCAAATAAATCTACAAAAATACGAGAAAAACTATGTTTTTACTTTTTATTTTTCAGAAAATGGCTGTAATATTTACGGTCAAAGTGCGTATAACGTGGGTGACCGCATACGTCACAACCCTGCATGTCGCGCCTTGTCGCAATCTGTGCAAGGCTGTGACGTCATAATGGGCGCGCCTAATCTCGGAAATTCAAAAGAGGACAAAAACTTCTCGTCGTTATAACTTCGGAAGTACTGCATGTATTGAAGTGAAATTAAAAAAATGTGAGCCGTCACGGGACGCCTGGCAGATGTGAAACATCGACATTATTTTGTAAAAGTAATATGCAGAAAAGAACAGATTGTGATAGGAACTAAATATGTCATAATGATAAAATAAAATATTACGATTTTTTCCAGATAACGATGACTATTTATTGAATAAACATTTATTTTAATTGAATAAAAAAAATGTACTACTTTTTTTTTGAATTTTCGCATGGCGACGCGTCGCCACACTGTACACACTACTGCATATAGACTGTATATATATACCATCATATAGAGTGGCGACGCGTCGCCACAGCATCGTCGCCACGCCAGAAATATAGATGTTTCACAGCAAAAACGAATGTAATGTACATGAGCTACGCTCCAATTTTAGCTGTATTTGGCAGTAATATTTTGACCCTTTTGTGTTCTCTATTATAATCATTTGACGGCAACACTTTGTCCGACGTCTTTATATTTTCTTTTGTATACAATATCATTGGTTAGTAGCGATACACACTACACTTTCTTTAAGCTAGAAAACATATGGATATCTTTGGTTAGTATGTAGGTGATGTGAATTTACCAGAAACCATATATAAAAATTTAGATCCTTATAATAATAATATGGGAAATAAAGGAGATGTATTGTATAAACCAATTAGTTCCAGTCCCAGAAACCCAAGCCTGATACTGCACAATACTTAAATAAAATCGGGTTATTACAATGCTCCGATCATTTAGAATTAGCAGAAGGTGAGAAAATATATTTCCCTTTCTCAGAAGTTAGTTACCTACGTATCATGGTCTACTTGAAACGTGGTCATACCAGCAAAGGGGATTACAGATTGTCTATGACCTGCTTTTGTCAGAATTTGAAGGCAGCTCATGTCTGGGTGCCCTTTCGATCGCATAATTTTTTTCAGCATAATGTAGTTTGGCATAACAGTTTCAGCATAAAGTTTTCTCGCATAAATTATGACAAGCAGAGTGTTATAAAAGCATTATGGTTTTATTGGCATAACATTAACTTACTCTAATTTTATTATCATAATTTTAATCATCATAAATGTAAAGGGTATAATTGTTATACGCCTAAAGGTAATTTATCATAAAATACAAAACGCATAATGGAGGTATGGATAACAATTTAAATCATAAATGAATAATAATTTGACTAGGAATATTTAAGAAATGATAAGACACCATTGTAAATAATCATCTCACTCATAGTCAAATTTTTAAGCTGTAACATATAAAAGGATATTTTAAGTGTTATTTTTTAAACTAGTCTTGAGCAAAGTCGTAAATAGGTACGACGACGAGCGAAGAGAGGAGGAGTGTTAGGTCACTTGTGACCAAACACCCCAAAGCCGAGCGAGCGTAGCAAGCGGGCCGCGACAGGGGCCGGCGATGCGCCAGAATAGAATCGCTCGTTTTATTCTACCTACTTTCTTTTTGTATTTTATTTATATACTAGCTGACCTTCGTCCGTGACATACTTCCAACCTCGTGGCACCCATTTAATTCCGTCGCTTATTACTTTTCCAATAATGTATGAAAATTTCCCCGATTTGTTGACATTTATGATTACTGCTCCGTTCTCCTGCGTAGTGGCGTGATGATATATAACTAAGAACCTTCCTCAATAAATGGGCTATCCAATACAAAAAGAATTTTTCAAATCGGTCCAGCCGTTCACGCGTGATGCCGTGACAACGGAAAACGAGTTTCATTTTTATATATATAGATTCTATATATAAGTGTTGAAATTTTGAACTTCAGTAGATATAGTGACAATCGACATTTTTAATCAGTAGGCATTTCAATCTTAGACAGTTCAAGCTTAGATATAAAAATATGTACTCGTTAACATTATGGTATTCTATATGTATGGCTTGTAATCTTTATGCGAGAGTAAGTAATATGCCAATAAATGTTATGATTAGTAATCGTTATTGTAAAAAAACATATGCGTAAACATTTTATGCGGGTATATCATTATTATAAAAAAGTTATGGGAAAATAAAGTATGCCTAATGATTTATTCTTTTTGAACGTTATGCGAAACGAAGAGTATGCCAAAAAACGTTATGCAGTTTTAAGTTATGCCTCTAAAATTTATGCAACCCAATACGGACACCTCTTGTCTGTATCTAACGATGTCCGACAGCAAGTTCATGCTAAACAAGTACGGTCAAAGGACGAAACCCTGGTGTACTCCTAAGATAACTAGAAAGGGTTTCTGGCCGCGGTCCGAACCTCGGAACGAACGAATTCCGTTATATGATGGTATAAGCATAGGTCTAGGGTCTAGGGTATCCTTTTATAGGGCAAAGCCCACATATTGGAAACTAGGGATTTAGTCAAATGGCTTTTGAATGTCTAACAACGCTGAGGAGCATTCTTTGTGTTGCATTTACACAGACAGTACAAAAGTTGAAATGGGTATAATGGGTATGACTCCAGTTCCGGAAGCGGCGGTGAGCCAGTGTAATCAAACATTACCATTTCGAACGCCAGTCACATTTTGTTACCAGCAGGATTCCGCTCCTAAACATGGTATTAATAATGACGACATGAATAATTTGATTCTCCAACCAAGAGCGCAGTAATAATTTAATCGAAACAAAGGGAGTAAATAATTCTATTCCTTCTACTAATCTAGTCTTTGATCGGAGCATCTGTATAACGTCATAAACCAAGTACCTAGGTTACTTGACAAGAAAGCGATATTAATCAGTCTACATATTAATATTGTAAATATATAGGTAGGTAATTTATTATAATTTCATTATGCATTAGCAAAATCTAAGTATTGCATAGCAGATCGTAAATCAATTGTTTAGTTTTACCATTTTTTATCCTTGTGTCTGGTCAATAACTTAGTCCTGAAAGTCAAATATGTTAGTGATGAAATGACATGAATACAGCATGACAATCAAATGGTTCGGATGCAGACCAAATGTGGGCACTAAATGACAAGTACCAGTACACAACATTCATGAAAGTGTTTATGAGTATTAGATATAGTATGAATAGGTAATATATTTTATTTTCCATTAAGAACATTGAAAATATTCGATTGGCCTAAAAATGTTTCTAATAGCGCTTCGCGTTACGTGTTTTTAGCCGTTTTATAGTAGGTAAAACTACAGTAAACATCTACGCAAGCCATTATGCCTCCTCTACACCTACCCAGATTCATCTGCAGATGTCATAGGCGGACGCGTCCGCCGACGTGTAGAGGGGGTGATTTGCTCATCTGTAGTAGGTATTTGACTTCGGGAGATGCGTTCGCCACTAAACCGTTAGTTGTCGGTTTTTGTAGCACATATCAAAGGGATTCAGTGCGGCAGGGAGCGGTGTGTCCACACATCTGACGTGACGACGGGTCAGTGTTCATCGGGAAGCGAATCAGAGTACACGCGTGATTTTAGCAGATTTTTATTTCATTCTTTCTTTTTACTCGTTAAAATGCCTAACATGAGCACAGACGAAACATTTAACACTACTTAAAAGTAAATTTAATAAATATATACTGTCGCGCCTTTATCCCCGAAGGGGTAGGCAGATGCATAATATACGCCCACATTTCACCGTATGAATTTTTATCCCACTTAACAGGTGGTGAGCCCGTTGCCGTGTTGAAATGGACAGGCGCAGGCTGCGGTGACCTGCTGATTAAACTTGAAGCTGCTCATAAGGCCTTCAACCAGGCTTAACGACTGCCATTTTACTGGCAACCGGGACCAACGTCTTAACGTGCCTTCCAAAACACGGAAATGCTCGCAAATGTAGATTCCACAAAGTGGTCACCCATCCAAGGACCACCTATATGGAATGTTGTTTAACACTTTGATCGTTTACAGAAAACTGAGTCAGCGGGGCCACGAGCGCTTATTATTTGTCTATCACGCCTTATTCCTGAAGGGGTGGCAGAAGCATATTATATGTCCACTTTTCACCATGTTTATTCCTGTCCCACGTAATAGGTGGTGAGCACATTGCCGTGTTGAAATAAACAGACATAATACTTAAAAGTAAATTTAAATAATACTTAAAAGAGTAGAAGCGTGCACGTCGCCATCCCTGCCAGCTACGGCTGCAATTCTACTCCAACACGAGTGCCACCAGGGCGATTACTGCTAGGGCGTGCCCCCGAGGCGATGCGCACCAGTTCGTCATCGCTGGTGCGAAAAGTGTGTGCCAGAGCGGCGTAGGGGACCGCCACCCTACACGCGCGGCCCGTCACGGCGGGAAGTGGAGGATGGAGTGCAGGGTAGCTGCGTGGAATGTTAGGGGAGGAATGACAGATAAGATGAATGAGTTGATGGATGTTATGAATGAGAGAAAGTTAGATGCAGTCTGCTAGACAGAGACCAAGCGCAAGGGCAGCGAAGTCTTGGAGCTCCCGGGTGGGATGCTCGCGCTTTGGTCTGGAGTACCAGAGAGCGAGCATGGCAGTCGGGGGGTTGGAATTTTGCTGTCCTCGCGATTGGCCTCCGGTATGTATGAGTACAAACTGGTAGGTCCTAGAATCCTCTGGATCCGTGTAAAACTTGGTTTGACGAAGATTTTCCTGGTAGCTGCTTACGCGCCAGTATGTTCGTCGAACGCGAGTGAGCTAGAGGACTTCTGGGAGAGTATGAGAGAAGCTCTAAATGTGATAGAAGGAAATGAAAGACTTATAGTATGTGGAGACTTGAATGGATGGGTGGGTACCGCTCGCGATGGTTTTGAGTCGGTACTCGGGAAGTATGGGGATAAAAGGGTGAACGACGCTGGCAAGCTAATACTGGCATTTTGTAAGGAAAAGGATTTGTTTGTGGCGAACACAATGTTCAACCACAAACAAATTCATATGTATACGAAGAGATGTAAATCAAAGAGAAGCATGATAGATCTATTCCTAATGGATAGTCGGCTCCGTAAACAGGTGATGGACACAAGGGTTTATCGAGGCGCTGAGCTGGGATCAGACCACTACCTAGTCATAAGTAGGATTAGGGGTCTGTTCGCGGGTTGGCGTCATCGTACCGAGTGTCCTGAACCTGAGCCGACTTATAGCATCAAAAGCTGGAAGCTGCAGGATGCATCGATTAGGGATAAATATAATGAAAGGGTAGCCGAAAAGCTTGGCGACGTCAATGTAAGCAGTGAGAATGTGGAAAGTGTATGGCAGAACCTTAGGGACAGTATGATAAATGCCGCTGTGGAAGTGTGTGGAGAAACGAAAAGAGGCAGTAGTAATAAGCGTGATGCATGGTGGAATGAGGAAGTGAAAGAAGCAGTTCGAATGAAGAAGAAAGCATGGCTAGACTACTTAGCCTCACGAAATGATTTTAATATGAAAGAGAGATACAAGCTGCAGAAAGTTAACACGAAGGCACTGATAGAAGAAGCTCGTGAAAGGTGCAGAATGAAAGCGGATGAAAGGTTGTCGTCCAATTTCCGGGATAATGCCAAGCTCTTCTGGAAAGAGGTAGGCAAGACCCGGAGTTGTTCGGCAATCTGCAGTATGAATAAAGTGCTTAGTGTTAACAATGACGTCCTAACAGACCAAAGTGACGTCCTGCAGAGATGGAGTGAATATTATGGAAAGATGTATGCAAGAAAAGACAGAGATGCCACATCGGGAAGTGGAGCTCACTTCGATGCTCCGGATCCCGATGTCATTGAAGTCATTAGTATGAAAGAAATAGAACAAGCGATAAGAAGTATGAAATGTGGTAAGGCTGCGGGAAAAGACAGAGTTACTGCTGAGATGATCAAGTACGGTGGGTCGCGTGTCTGGGACACACTATGTCTGTTATGCAACTTGTGCTGGCGGACGGGTGAGGTCCCAGATGACTGGCGAGTAGCAGTTGTAGTACCTATTTACAAAGGGAAAGGCTCGCGCCTAAACTGCTCTCGCTACAGGGCGATCAGCTTGGTCAGCTTAGCTAGTAAGGTGTATGCAAAGGTTATAACGGCACGAATGCAAGAAAAGTCTGAAAGGTATTTATGGGAGGCTTAATGCGGATTCCGACGTGGAAGAGGTTGCATGGATCAAGTGTTTTCCCTCCGCATGATCGCGGAAAAGTTTCTGGCTCTTAGCCAGAAGGTTTTCTGCGCTTTTGTGGATCTAGAGAAAGCATTTGATAACGTTGTGAGAGAAACGCTGTGGGACTTGCTGCCAAGATATGGTGTGGACGGCTCGCTACTGCGGGCAATACAGTCGCTTTATAGGGACTGTAAGGCTTGTGTGCGAGTAGGGGGGGATGTGTCACCTCTTTTTGATGTCTGTACAGGCGTCAAACAGGGATGTGTCATGTCCGCCTGGCTGTTCATAGTGTATCTGGACAGTTGCCTGCAGAAGTTGAAAGATTTTAATATGGGTGTGAATTTGGGTGACTTTACAGTAAACTGTCTGCTGTACGCTGATGATGCGGTGCTCATGGCCTCATCAGAAGCCGACCTACAGGCATTAGTCACTAATATGAAAGAGGGGTGTGAAAGTAAGGGTCTCCGCTTGAATGCAAGTAAAACTAAGGTTCTAGTATTTGAAAGAGGTGACGTAAGAACTAAATGCGAGATTAGGGTAAACCAGGAACGTCTAGAGCAAGTGAATGAAATTGTGTATTTAGGAAGTATGTTTAGCGCGGATGGAAGATGTGATTCGGATGTAGAACGGCGAGTAGCTGCCGGAAACAAAGTTAACGGTGCTTTGTCCCAGTTAGTAAAGCGACAAAGCATCGTAAAAGAAGCACGAATGGCGATTCGTAACGCAGTGCTAGTGCCAACTTTGCTTTACGGTAGCGAAACCTGGGTATGTCAGCAGATGCATGAAAGTAAATTGAATGCTGTGGAGATGCGATCACTTCGAAAATTGTGCGGCGTTACCTTGGCCGACCTAATACGTAACGAAGTGATACGCAATATGGCAGGTTTGAATGAAAGTGTCAGCGTTAAGCTGGAAAAGGGCGTGCTCCGTTGGTTTGGACACGTCCAACGAATGAGTGAGGAACGATTGACGAAGAATATATATTGTTCAAAAGTAGAAGGTAGAAGGAGTCAGGGAAGGCCGAGACTTACATATGAAGACCACGTGAGCAGATTGCTCAAAAACGGAATGGTCAAAAGTACTGGGATACCCAGACGTGCGTGTATGAAGCGATTGATGAATCTCGAAGAAGCGAAAGAAGTATGCATGGATCGCGAAGCCTGGCGATCTGTCCTCTCTGACTACCCCGTCAGGGATACAGCGTGAAGATAGTTAGTTAGTTAGTTACTTAAAAATACTAAATAAATAAATAGCTGCCGCAGCTACGGTCTCGATGTCCATTTTTCGTGCGTACGTGTTGCGTCTCTCGAGAACCAAAACAAACTGATCCACCTACAGACGTGTGGACGGCTCGTGGAGATCCTTCTGCGGATGCATCTGTCGACGTCTGCGGACGCATCGGCTGATGTGTAGAGGAGGCATTAGAAAAGAACATTGGCTGGTTGGCAACAAATACCTACTTAACTAGGTATAGGTAGCATCACTCTATTCTTCAGAAACTTCAAGATTAAAATATTAGTATTATTATTCTACTAAGACATGTGTTTATTTTTTTAACGTTTGAAAACGTTTTAACCGTTTTCATATCATTAAGTGAAATATAATTATTAGTTTTTACCATATAAGATTTTAGTTTGTTTTAATTAATTATATATACCGTTTATCGCGGCTTATTTCTTAGTTAGTATTTAACATCTGTTTAATACATTTAAATATAATAAACAAAGGTCAACACAACTCAACCACTCCTCAAACATAGATCTGTGAGTCATTGTATGTGAGGCATTGTGACGAATAACAAACTCATGTTTCTCTAAAATAATAATTGGTATGTTTCGCATTTAACGTCGGAGTCCCCTGACACGTAGGTACAGCTTGTAGACATGCCTCAATTGGGGCGATAACGCGGGTAATGAAGGAATGAATGAAAAGCTGCCACGGCAATCTGGCAATCTGTTCTATCGGCTGACCTAACAAAGTTGCTTTGGTGAGGTCCAGCTTTAGGTAAACCTAAACTAGGTTTAAAATTGCAGGTGTTCAGTAAAGCAATGTGCCTACTAGAGATTTTACAATGTTTGCCACAACTTTATGGGTATGCTATTGTGAATTTGTGAGTGAATTTTTTTTATAGAGTATCATACATTATATTAAAAATTTCATTTACAACAGTTATACAGCAAAAAGAACCATAGGACACGCAGGACAACAAGGGCACATACATAGGGACACACACAATTTTGTAAAAGGAAAAATAAAACATTCAAAACATGCACTGTAAGAATGTTTACATAAAATTTTATTAAAGTGAAAGTAATCATACCAATGGCTTTAAAAATTTATCCATGTAACAATAATTTTTATTTGGTCTTTGTTACACTTTTACTTCTTCGTAGTATATAGCACAATTAATGTGATGGCTTTTTACTTTGGGACAAGCACTGCAGTTTTCAGCTAATATTTAGCTGAGTTATAGTTTTCAGCAGTACATGCTAACTTTCTGGCTAATCAGTGGGGGTGGGCTGTGTGGATTTAATTGAATACTACATCTTTGAATACTCTAGCAATGAGGATTTGCTGGTACCAACACATTGCTCTATTAAACAGTAACTAACAGTGACTGCCTCGGTGGTGTAAGTAAAGTGTGACTGCCCCACTGAGCTCCCAGGTTCGATTCCCGGGTTTAATAAATATTTGTATGATCCACAAATGTTTGCTTCGGAGTTTGGGTGTTTCCTATGTAAAATATATATTTAGAAATATATAAGTATGTTAATCAGTTGATTTCATACCAAAACACAAGCTTACTTTGGGTAAGATGGTGCTGTGTGAAGTGTCCCACAATATTAAAAAAAAAAAGTCAAAAGATCCCCTGTACTCAAGTGGCTGCCAGTAATAGTTACCAAATCTGAAGAATGTATTAGGCTTTTGGTTCAATCTTAAAACAAAAATCTTCTATTTATATAACTATATAAAAATCATGAATCTTACCGAGCTATCACATGTGGATGCCGATTCATGAATTTCCAATTACCCTTTTCAGTGAAATCACTTTCATACATCTTTTTGTACTGTTCCCTTGTAGCAACCTTAGCAGGAACCAATAATTTTGAATATGATATTTCTTGTCCATTTTCTTCTTTTTCTAAACCTAGAAGATCAAATGGATCTACCCCATTGTCAGTTATGGATGATAGTGGTCTTGGCCCTGAAGTATTTCTGCGTCTCACACCATCCTTACGGAGATCAGATCTATATGAGTAATAAAGGTTAAATTTTTGTTCAGTATATCAATAGTAGGAAAGAAAATTGTAAAACATACTTACCTAGCAGTGCGTATGGTTTTTGAATATGGTATAGTACTAAAAATAAGACAAGGAGCCCCCTGTCCTGAAACTAATGCAAGTCTTTCATCTTTGAAAGAGACGCCCTTGGTTGGCCGTATTAAGTGTACTTCTTTTTTCAATGCATTCTCAGGCACACATGTGTTACTTGTTCTAAATCGACCTGAAAAAGTATTTGGTAAACTATGGATAAATTTTTAAAGCAATTATTTTGCTAAATTTCTCATAAATTTTTTATAAAGTGGAAAAAGACAATTCAATTGGAGACAGAGATTGAACCCGTGACCTTTAGCACCTTTTGACTTTAGGCAAAGGTCACAGGTTCAATCCCCATCTTGAATTGAATTGTCGTTTCCCACTTTATTAAAAATATTTAGTAAACTAGCACTTTCTCAAGATCCTAAAATACTTCAATACAGATTTATTATTAATGTAATAGAAATATACCAAAGATAAGACTCTCTGTACTACTCTTATCATCTGCATTGGCACCAGTAAGAGAAACGATAAGATTTTTGATGGTTAGAGGCGCATGTTTATCTTTAAATGATTCTGTGTTTCCAGAAGAACACCTGTAAATGTAAAAAAAAAACATGTTTTAAAATTGATTAACATTTTATATTTAGAATATTTAACTCACAGATTATTTACCTTTCCCTGAAAGTTGTATTTGCACCTTTAACTGGTGTAATAGTACTCATATAATCCGAATCTGAACTTATAGAATGATTATCAGTTCCAGTACGACAGACTGGACTTAAATGAGGTACTTTTGTCTTGTTACGAACACTATTCCGTTGTGTATGATCTTTTTCTTTAGATTTAGTGTCATTGTCATTGAATTTAGTGCTGAATTCTGATTTACAATATTTCTTTGTGGTTTTATCAACAGTATCTCCTAAATCTTTTTCTTTACTCTTGCCGTCGAGAGAAATGTTTGATAAAAATGTAACAGCAGCGAGCCGTCGACGAGCTTTTTCATATTTATTACGATTGTTAGACATAACTATTATTTTGTATTAACCGATAAACACTAGTATTTCTATTAACTTTGTTTCCCTTTCTATCAGCTTATTCAGTCTGCTAAAATATACTTAGACAGTTAAAGACATAATTGGAAATAACACCATCTTAACAACAAGTCGTAAAATTTTATAAATACTGATTAGTGATGCGTCGTTCCGGACATAAATAGGTCCGGGAACTATGTCCTCTACTGGAACGATTTCGGTGCAATCCACAATGTCAATCGAAGTCGGTCCGCATGTCCGCGGTAATCGGTGCGAGTGCGAGCGAGTTAGGTAGTAGTCTAAAGGAACTCTGTGTCGCATCACACACCGACCGTACCGAACCGACCGACGGCGATAGCCGATGACTCACGAACCGAACCGACCGCTCTCTCTTTATCCTATAAGGCTCTTGCTATTATGGAATAATGTGACTTATTCTATACGACTTAAAGTCGATTATATAATAATATGTAGTAAAATACACACTTGTTAGATGCAACAGCGTAACCCACGGCACGTATATGTATAAATATTTTTTAAACTATGTCTTTAAATACCTGTGTAATTTGTTAATATTTTTGAATGATGTATATAATCAGTTGATTTATAAATACGCCAATCAAGTGCAGAAGTTCTTGTTTAGTAATATGTGACGTGTTTTTTACAACGTAAATGTATCATATCATGTGCCAACTAAATATTTCATCTAGCTCTTGGTTGACAGTCCTAAGCCTGAAAAGTATGAAGGTAAATCAACTGAACGTTTTGGTACCTAATAAAAGTTTTAAACTATAACGTCCATTCTTCATTTATTTTAGTCAACGAGACCTTATAAAGCCGTCTTTCGTTCAATTTTCTTTCAGAAACAAAATCAAAATAATAATGTAAAAAATTGTACAATCATAATATTATGACATCTCCAATCACACGGACATGAAATCAAGAACCGAAAGGCCATATTTGAATCGGTGGAACTAAATAGTTCCGCGAACATGTTTCCTGAACATGGTTCCGAGAAGGAAAGGAATCGTTCCATGTCCGATCCTCTGTAGGACATGATTTGCGCACCTCTAATACTGATATTTTTTCCATTTCACCATTTTAGATTATTTCGGTAGGTACTAATCGTAAATTGTTGAAACATGACACTGACATAACAAAACATAACACATGACATTTTCTACTCTAAGAGCCCGCGCGCATGAACAACTTAATTGCACTGCGTTTTATTTGTCTCTGTCGCCGACTCCTTCTCGTGATTTGAAAGGTGCGCGCACGAAAGCGAGAGTGTGACAGACAATATAGTAGCAGAACAAAAGTTAAACTGCGCGTAAGCTCTAAGCATTTTTTTGTATTGTGTTCTATGAAGAAGTTATGAGCAGAGCCCAAGTGTTAAGCAACCATGTGAGGTCCTGCATTCACGTCCCAGTAAAGCACTACATAATTATAGCGCAGCTTGTAATGGGCATTGTTTACTTTTTTGAATAATAAAAAAATAATTAAATTCTAGTAATAATTTTTCCTAATTTTCAATTTCTTTAAACTACTTAGTCTAAGGTTAACAGATAAGGTTAATTTAGAAATTCTTCGTTTTTAAAAGAAAAATTTCTGGACGAATTTCTTATGAAATTGTTCTGTCAATGTCAAATTGTCAAAAAAATCAGCTTTGTACCTTTAGGTGGAGTGAATAAAATAACTAATTTAAATAATATAAAGTTACAATTGTTTCAATGGAACCTAATATCCCTGGTCCGACTTCTACGGCAAGAGCTACTAGATTTATGATGGAAGGAGTCGGGGCTCGAGTAATCAGAGGGCCAGATTGGAAGTGGGGCAAACAGGTTATTCATTGTTTATTTTTGTAGAAACTGTTTTTCTGTTTATATTTTTTGATAATATGTTTAGATAAATCTTAGTTTACAGAATATAAGAAAACGTCGAATAGTTTATTAAAAATTCACGTCCCTTGTCAATAACAAACGTGTGAAAGTGACATTGTTTACAATTTCTTAGAACACAATTTTGTAATTATCAGCAGTTGTGTTTGAAATTATTTGAGAACATAATTTATTATATATATATATATATATATATATATAAAATATACATATATAAGTGGAAATGAAATAACGTTTATTGTTAAAATAATTACATAGTTATACATTTTCTATACTTCTGCAAAAATGCATGACAGTCTGCTGGCAGAAGAAGTAATAAATAACTATGCTTGTTACACCTAAAAATCTGCAAATAAATTAATATAAGTTGAGTCAATAAAATGTGTATGTGTATTTAATTTTCAGGATGGAGGGGAGGGTCACGTTGGCACTGTCAGAAATTTTGAATCTCCAGAAGAAGTGGTTGTGGTTTGGGACAATGGAACCGCAGCAAATTATAGATGTTCAGGAGCTTATGATTTACGCATTCTTGATAGTGCTCCCACAGGTGTTAAACATGAAGGCACTATGTGTGACACCTGTAGGCAACAGCCCATATTTGGTAATACCCTAATATATTTACTAGAGTCACCATTTGTTATGGATTTAGTTTAATTTAATATACTCATCTATAATAGGCTTGAGGCCACCACCTTAAGTTATGCACTAGTTTTTTGAATAGTAACAACTGATAGCACTTCTTTGGCATTCAGGTCAATAGTGCTTAGAAAAGGCTACCAGAAGCCTCAGCATCATAAATAAACCAATATAAAAACTAATTTGTTTTTATATTGGCTTTATTGACTTATATTATTAAATGTTTATTAATTATTTATGTATCTATATTATTAAATGTTTAATGTATTATCTGTTAATAACTGTTCAAAATTTCATAATCTGTCTATACTTTTTTTGTAAAACGAGATACCAAGGGTTTTCTTCACATATTACCTACTTATTTTCATAATTACAGATGATATCCTGTCTATAATAAGTAAATAAAGAGTGCCCATTTAATTTCTGTGTTATATGTTAATATTAAATTTTAACAAAAAAAAAAACTTTGTTTTGGAGTTTGTGTGTTTCCTATGTATAATATGTATGTATTTAGAAATATATAAATATGTTTATCAGCTCTCTAGATCCCATAGCACAAGCTTAAAGCTTAGTTTAGGCTAGATGGCGCTGTGTGAAAAGTGTTGCATAGTCTTTATTTATTAATTTATACTGCAGCAAATTCATTTTGAATAAACTTCCTCTAAATAATTGTATGATTATGCTTAGTCCAATGTAAATAATTGGTTTTCAGGTATCCGCTGGAAATGTGCTGAGTGCAACAATTATGATTTGTGTTCTGTTTGTTATCATGGTGACAAGCATAATTTAAGGCATAGATTTTACCGCATAAGTGCACCAGGTGCTCAGCGATGTCTTGTTGAGCCACGACGTAAGAGTAAGAAACAAGCTGTTCGAGGAATATTTCCTGGGGCTCGAGTTGTAAGAGGGGTATGTATTACTCTGAATAATAATGTTGTAAAAAGATGAGTAAAGTCATAAGAGTGTGAGTATACCTATCAGCACTGAACATGTCACACTCTACCATGGTAATCATATTATAGAATTCTTTATCTGAAATTATACACATAACATACCAAATGTTTCATAAAATCTAGCTCATTAATTATTCCGTATATAATAATACATTTATTTATTTGCAAGATAGAAATATTACAGTATTAAATCTTCAGATAACTGATGAAATTTCAACATATTACATACAAAACAGTGCTAAAATATTGAGCATAATCTAATAGTACTGTGAGAAAAGTGAACCTTGTCTCTTAAACTAGGCAAAGCCTGTGTCTTAAAGGGACAGTATTTGACTACAATGGTTTTCAGAACTGTTGCCGTTGATGGAATTAGACTAAACTTGTATACTACAAAATTATAGATTAGAAAAAAAGCAATTATCTACATACATATAACATAACCTAAATTAATTAATTTTGTGGGACATTATTACACAGCTCCACCTAGTCTAAAGTAAGCTAATATAAGCTTGTGGTATAAGATCTAGACAACTGATTAGCATACTTATAAATATTTCTAAATACATGCATTATACATAAAAAACACCCAAAGTCACACAATTCTTTGACACGGGATTGAAATCTCGACCTCAGTGCTTGTGACCCAGCTGACTCAGTGTCTGTAAACGACACTGCGTTAAGCAACTCACGCTATGAGTTGGATGGGTGACCACTTCTGTGTTATTTCCATTTGCGAGATTTTCCGTGCTTCGGAAGGCAAGTTAAGCTGTTGGTCCTGGTTGCTAGTGACATGGCTGTAATTAAGCCAAGTTGAAAGTCGTTTATGAGCCTATGTTTTAAGAGTATTATTATTATTTTCTTGTTGGGGACGCCGGCACCGCCGAGCGAACGATCCGACCGCATCTTTTGCCGCCCACTTCGCTCATTTCCCCGAAAAACTTCTCCTTGCGGTTTGGATTGGGTATCCCAGCAGTCTTCACGGCGCCCCGTCGAACCTTCTTGTTTCCTTGCAGAAGCTACCTACTATCTGATCCACATTCAGATGTTCTATGTCTTCTTCTTCTAGTCTGTCGGTGCCCATAATTTCCCATCTTGTTAACGAATACATGGGGCACTCAGCTAGTAGGTGGAAGCTGGTTTCTTCTTCCTCCATGCATTCTGGGCATAATGGGTCATCCATTACTCCTATCACTGTTAGGTGCCTGTTTTAAGAGTATGGACGGCTACAAAAAATTTCAATTGCAGGTGGCCACAGCCTGCGCCTGACCATTTCAACACGGCAATAGGCTCACCACCTGTTACGTGGTACAAAAAATGCATACGGTGAAATGTGGGCGTATAATATGCCTCTGCCTACCCCTTCGGGGATAAAGGCGCGACTATATGTGTGTATGTATGTAACTTTAAATTTTGTTTACTCTATTGGTCATATATGGATGCCTATGCCTGTATGGATATTGAACCAATGACAATTCATTTTACAACTTTGGACATTGTTGTTTTTTGTAAAGGTTGATTGGCAATGGGAGGATCAAGATGGTGGAAATGGCAGAAGGGGTAAAGTGAATGAGGTTCAAGATTGGTCAGCAGCTAGTCCCCGTTCAGCTGCATATGTTGTTTGGGATAATGGGGCCAAGAATCTCTATAGAGTCGGATTCGAGGGAATGGCAGATCTAAAGGTAATGAAGAAATACTTTAGTGTTTTATAATATTGATTTCAAATATTATTAAAAAGTAACAATCTCATAGTAAATAAGAAAAATATGCATGCTATTATTAAAATGGCTAAATGTGCAGACACTTTTAATATTTTTTGGACAAAACCATACCACAATGTACCTATTTACCTCATTTATAGCAAATAAAGAAATTTGGATTTGAATTCTTTCTAAATACTGCATAAAGATTAATTTGTATTGATGAAATTTCGCTTATAAAATTATTCCACTGACAGTATGTCACTTTATTGTTGCCTAATATATGATATAATGGAGATTGAATGTGTTAACTCGATTTCATTATATAACTGTTCTGTTTATAGTTGAGTCCATTAAAATAGGCCAAATTTGACACTTCGTCAAAAATCACCAATGTAACCTTGTAACGGCGGGCGTACAATATGATTTATTTTTTCTAATTTAGAAGTACACAGTTGCTGAACTTTTCTTTGTTACAATTACATATTTTATAGTCTAGATGACCAAAGAGGCTTTTATATTTACTTTCAATAGTAAACAAAAGTAATGAAAATAAACAATTTCTGTTCTTAAGAATTGAACATCTCTACAATATTGTATCAGTTAACCCTTTTTTTTTTATAATTATTTAATGGCCTGGTTTCTAAGACCTTTTAGCCAAATCTTACTTTTTATATCATATTTCTTCAATCTTATCTTCTAATTAGTCTTGTCCAGTCGATGTCGTGTCCTCATTGTCCGTCCTGGTCCTTGCCCTCAGTATAATGGTGATTCTTATACTAAGGTTGTCAGTGGACGTTTCGCGGCAAGAGAGAAAATAGCATTTCACTGCATATATATCATTGTCTTTCACTATAGCACGTTAACACAACTTTTATGTCCAAGAAACCACCACTCCCGCACATAAAACAAGATAAATGCACTAGTTTCCGCCAAAAAAAAAAAAAATACAAAAATAAAAAAATCTCAGTTAACCTTTTTCCTTTTTAAACACTAGGGAGGCTACTAAAAAATCGACGCCCGGGGTCCGCTTTCCTACATTTTCTCTCCACTTCGCTCGGTCGTCGGCATCCCCTGTAATGAGACCATTGGCACGCATGTCATCCCTTACGACGTCAAGCCAACACTTCTTGGGTCTTCCCCTCTTACCGGGACCCGGCGGGGCTGACATGGCCAGACATTTGTTACCTACGTAGCCCGGCGGTTGCCGCAAGACGTGACCATACCAACGAAGGCGACACTCTTGCAACTTGTCTGCAATGTCACGGACGTGAAGGCTGCCGCGGTTGCGAGAGTTCCTCACGCGGTCCATCCGCGTAACTCCACACATCCACCGCAGCATCTTCATTTCCGTGACACGCAGCTCCTGCTTGTGTCGCTCCAATATCGGCCACGTCTCACTGCCATGTAAAAGGACAGGTCTAATAATGGTTTTGTAGACCTGTCCCTTCAACCGGATCGGCATTTTAGGATCACAAATGACACCGGTCATCTCCCGCCATTTGGCCCACGCGGCAGCAATGCGTGACTTGACATCGCAATCGATGTCACTGGACGTGTGAAAAATAGATCCCAGGTATTTAACCTGGTCCGTGCGCTCGACCAAATCACCGCCTATGCGGACGGATGTGGGATCTGTCGAGTTTAGTGCCAAGTACTCAGTCTTCGCCACATTTAGTTTCAGACCGCCGTTCTCAAGCGTCTCCTTCCACGCCTTTACACGTCGCACCAATCTGCCCCTGTCCGCGTCTGCCAGCGCAATATCGTCAGCATACATGAGCAACCATGGAGGCTGCTCATGCGGGTTTCTGATGCTGTCCGACAATTCGTCTAAAATTACACTGAACAGAAGCGGACTAAGGACAGAACCCTGGTGTACCCCGACGGTGATGGGGAAGGGATTCGTGTCGCCAACAGCAGTCCGAACTTCTACTTCGAACCCCGTGGCACCCATTTAATCCCGTAGTTTATTAATTTCACAATAATGTATGAACATTTTCCAAATTACTTGATCACTTCCCCGCTCTCAAGTACTACTCCCGCGCCCGCACGGCCCGGTCGAATTTTTATTACACGAAAATAATTTCTTTGCGCATTTTTTGATATTGCCATATCGCCTAAGATGTTAATTTAATTTGCAAAGGGTAAAAGGACAAAATAATCCTCATAAAATGCTGAAACCAACTAACATATTAAAAATGATAAGGATTAATAATGTTTTTGTGCAAATAGCTTTTAAATTACCGCTTTAATATTGCTGTTTTTTAAAGTATTAAAATGGATATAGTACGGTATCCTTAAGAGATAGACATATACCGTCGCAGACTTTTTTGTAGACCTATATTAGATACATAATTCTACAATACATTATTTTGTTATATCTTAAAGGGTTTAGGCAGCGTTTTCGTTGAAAGCTCCCAGACGGCTCATTTTTTCCGACACCGTCAAACATATATATCGTTATAATTAAGTTAATGTATACAAAAACTTAACAAAATATACATGAAAACCTTCTATAAGAATCAATCTATCTTTTAAAAAAACTTGCATCGAAATTAGTTGCGTTGTTTTAAAGATCTAAGCGTACATAGAGACAGACTGCGAAAAACGACTTTGATTTTTTTTTTTTTTTAAATAATACATGGGGTTGCTCGCGTCCGTAGGATTTTCCACCTTTTCCTAGGCCCACCCTACACGTGTCCCCCGGGTGGTGCAAAACGAGCAACAACGCCGAATCACGGGCGGCGGTCAAGTAACCCGATCAATGGTCTCCACAGGCCAAGAGAAATTAAATAACCTCTAAAAGAGTGGCCAGAGTACCTTGGGAAAGTGCTTTGAGATTACTTCCCAAACCACACTTTTAATATGAAAAAGTCTAATGAGAATGCGATTTTGTCATGCGATCCGGCTAACACCCGGCGCTCTTTGGTTCCCGGGCTGGAGAGTGAGAAATTAGTTACCGAAGACTCCATGGAAGTAGGCGACCAGGCTTTCATGACAGTTAATGTTTCTGGAAGCAAAAAGTATGTTCAGCAAGCTTTCCATCCTAGCTTGTTTGTATCTAGACCTAGATGTAATTCCCTAGGTAGTAAACCTGCAATATCCACGCCAAGCACGGCAACTTTGCAATTCACCAGTACACAACAACTTGATCCTCCAAACACATTGTTGGTGTCAGCTGGTGCATCTAATACAACCTGCCCTCCCGAATGCCAAAGAGTACCCGTACGTAAGCGTAAGAAACTATCACAATCACCCTCGCCAGAGGCGGTCAAAACTTCAAACAAGTTCAGTGGTCTACAAATAGATCTCACTGAGGATGAAATTGAAACCAAATAAAAGCGCCCAAACAAACCACCACCTATTATTTTATATGGGATTGAAGACGTTAACAAATTATCAGATCTTTTAAACACAGTTACCAATAAAGAGGATTTTACGTTCAAGATTGTGAACCGAAACCAACTAAGAATCAACAGTTCCGATATTGAAGTTTACAAGAAAATTATAAGCCTGGTTCGAGAAAAAGGTCTCATAGGTCATACATTTAATAGAAAAGATCAAAAATGTTATCGAATAGTGATAAAAAGCCTTCATCACACAACTCCACACAGTGCAATAGTGGAAGAGATTGAGAAAACTGAAAATAAAGTATATGGAGAAATCATTAACGTAAAATTTGGACCTGATAAGAAGCCAACTTCTACATTTTTTGTTAATTAAGTCCCTACTCCAAATAACAAAACAGTAAAAACTATAAAATTTATATACCATCAATCTGTAATTATAGAAGAACCGAAAAGAAGGAACTCCATACCACAGTGTCAACGATGTCAACAATACGGACACTCAAAAAACTACTGTATGAGGCCGTATCGATGTGTGAAATGCGCAGAAGCACACAAAACGTCAGACTGCCCTAAAAAAGAACGTAACACACCGGCTAGATGCGCTTTATGCGAAGGTTCACATCCTGCAAATTATAAAGGGTGCACAGTGTACAGAGAAATCTTACTAAGGAAAACTAGCAATAAAACTACAGCAAAAGTTTTATCGCAACCAAAACACCCAGCTGAAAAAGTCCAGACTTCCCAAGTATTTGGGAATCAGCCAACTAATGATAGAGACAGACCAACATATGCAGAGATTGCTAGTACCCAACCCAAACTAGAAACACTACTCACACAACAAGCTGAGAAGCTAGACAAACTACTTGATCAAATGTCGACAATGATGAACCTACTCACAACAATCATAAACAAACTTGTTCGATAAAATGTTCACACTCAAAGTGGCCACATGGAACACAAATGGACTATTAAAGCATAAACATGAAGTGCAGATATTCCTTACACAACATGACATTGATGTACTTCTAGTCTCTGAAGCACATTTAAAACCCAACCAGTTATGCATACTAAAGAACTATTGCATATATTCGACACCCTACCCTGATGGCACCGCACATGCTGGGACAGCTATTATCATAAAGAAACACATCAAACATGGGATGCTAAAGGAATATAACACAATACAACTACAGGCTACCACAGTAAGGGTACAAGACAATCTAGGCTCACTCACTCTGTCCGCCGTATACTGCCCACCGAGACACATCCCAAAAGGAGATAATTTTACGAGCTTCTTCAGGACACTCGGTCAGAGATTTATCTGTGGAGGGGACTGGAACGCTAAACACGACTGCTGGGGCTCACGACTGATATCACCCAGAGGCAAAGAACTGAAAAAGAGTCTAGACAAAAACAAACTCTACTTTTTGAGTGGGGAAAACCCACATCCTGGCCAACAAACTGTAATAAACGTCCAGATTTATTAGACTTCTTTGTTTATAAGGGTTTCTCCAATATGTACATGGATATTGAAAGTTGCCTAGATGGCAGTTCAGACCACACCCCAGTGATAGCCACCGTAAGCACTCTAATACTAAGAAAGTCACCAAAGCAAAAACTGTACAACAGGGGAACGGATTGGGAAGCATTTAGACAGCACCTCGAGACTAACCTGAACCTAAAAGTAGCACTAAAGTCAGACGAGGATATTGATGAGGCTGCTTTTAGTCTTACTAATCTCATTCAATCTGCAGCATGGCTGTGTACACCAACACCTGGAAAACCAACAAGGAAATATATCCCCAATAAAATAAAGACTTATGGTTCTAGAAAAGAGAAGACTTAGAAGAGTGTGGCATAACAGTCGTCATCCCTCTGATAAACGAGACTTTAATAAAGCTGCAGCAGATCTGAAACTATACATAAAAAAGATAGAAAATGAAACCCTGAAGCATCGGTTGGAGAATCTTAATACAACAGCCAAGAATGAATACTCCCTCTGGAACACTGTAAAATTCAGCAAAAAATGCGCCACAAACACCACAGCACCCTCTAAAACTAGACAATCACAAATGGGCTAGAACAGACGAAGAACGTGTTCAAGCCTTTGGATCCTTTCCGGCCGAGATATTTACTCCTAACGCTGGAGACACACACAATGAAACCGAAGTTCGTAGTTATCTAGAAACGGATTTACAACTTAGTGTGCCTTTGCTGTGCTGTTCGCCATCCGAGATTTGGAAAATTATACGGAGCCTGGAACTGAACAAATCCCCTGGATATTGTTTGATAACGGCCGAAATCCTGCGACAACTACCCAAGAAAGCCATAATTTTTAGGACACAGCTTTTTAATGGAATTCTGATAACCGGTCATTTTCCATGCATATGGAAGGTCTCAGAAATTTTCATGATCCCGAAGCCTGGAAAACCACCAAATTTAGTGTCATCATACAGACCAAAAAGCCTCCTGCCTGTAATGTCAAAGGTTTTTGAGAAAGTTGTCTCACGTCGACTGAACACTTTACTCAGTGACGGCAACATTATACCACAACATATCTGAACTTCACAACAACAACATCAGTTTGGGTTCAGAGTGGGACACTCAACTGTAGAACAAGTTCATAGAGTGGTTAATAAAATACGAAAGGCACTCGAAAGTAAAGAATATTGCTCGGCTGTATTCCTAGATGTCCAACAGGCATTCGACTTCGATTTTTTTTTTATATTATACAAATAATCGCCAAACTGTCGAGCAGTTTGTTGGCGATAATGGCGCTCTTTTACAAATACTTCTACTTATAAACCATTAATACCCATGCCCACTAAAATTAGCATAAACCAAACATTCATTAAGTTAATCAAAACAAAGTTAATCAATACATATTATAATATAATATGTATTGATATTTACTATTTTCATGTTTGTTTAACATATTTTCTTTGACTTCAATATTCATCTTATTTTGTTAGGTTTGCCGATTTAAAAAAAAAGTTTAAAATTATTCATGGTCAATATTAACTCACATATATATTTATATACAATTTCATAGACCTACACGTGGAAATTAAGTTACGACATTAAGTCGAATTTTTTTTTTGGTCTCGAGGTGGGCTCGAACGCATCTTCTGATTTAACGCATCTGATGCGATACCAACTATACCACCGAGACCTACTCGAACCTGACAAATTAATCCACCTTTTTACGTCATAAGTCGATGTAAGGCGCCATCGACCGGCACTTAGCAAAGTTGCACGGTACGAATGTATAGAATTGCATTTATTATCATTCGGTTTATGATGTCACCTACCTAAACATTAGAAACAACAACCCATCTCGAGACTGAAATTTTTTACCACTTTAAATAATTTAAATTTAGGAAAATGTTAGCATACTAATTGCTTTTCAAAATTGTTTCTGACCTACTTATAGCTTCACAATTCACTATTTACTATTTCAGGTGGTTAATGATGTTAAAGGTCAAAATGTGTACAAGGAACATTTACCACTATTGGGCGAGTTAGGTCCTGGCCGTACAGGCCCTCATGGTCTACAAGTTGGTGACCAGGTAAAATTTCAAAACATTTATATAATTAATAATTTATTTATCTATCACGCCTTATTCCCGAAGGGGTGGCAGAGGCATATTTTATGCCCACTTTTCACCGTGTGCATTCCTGTCCCACGCAATAGGCGGTGAGCCCATTGCCGTGTTGAAATGGACAGGCGCAGGTTCTGGCGACCTGTTATTAAAATTTTTCAAGCTGTCTCTAAGGCCTTCAACTTCCCTCAACGACTACCATGTTACTGGCAACCGAGACCAACGGCTTAACGTGCCTTCCGAAGCACGGAAACGCTCGCAAGATACTAATGTTTATGTATTGATGATTATTTTCAGGTGAATGTAGACCTCGATCTTGAAATAGTTCAGTCACTGCAGCATGGTCATGGTGGGTGGACAGACGGCATGTTTGAATGTCTGGGCACCACTGGCACTGTTGTTGGCATCGATGAGGATCATGATATTGTAGTTACATATCCAAGTGGAAACAGATGGACTTTTAACCCAGCAGTACTAACAAAGGTTTGTTAACATTTTATTAGTTCACTATTCTAACTGCCTCGCTGGTGCAGTGGTGGTGTATGCGACTGCCGCGCTGAGGTCCCCGGTTCGATTTCTGGGTCGGAACAAATATTTATGTGATCCACAAATGTTGGTTTCGGAGTTTGCATGTATAATATGTTTGCATATATATTTATAAATATGTTCGTATGTATATCAACTGTCCAGATCCAATAATCAAGCTTAAGTTTGGGCGATGGCACTGTGTAAAAAAGTGTCCTACAAAATTTATTAATTTATTCCCGATCTTCTATTTGAATTTCTGGTTGCTTCGACTTTGGAGCCTAGGTTCCACTTTTATTGGTTGTTAAGAGCAGTTATTGTTTGTTTTTAATTTTCGCCATTGTTCGGAGCGATGCCGTCTGACCTCCGAACACCGTAAAGTAATTTCGCGTATACCCTAGAGATCTTGTTAACTTGTATAACCATTAAACAACCTTTATTAGTTCACGTGAGCACACTGCTCAAAAACGGAGATGTCAAAAGTATTCGGATACCCAGACGTGCATGTATGAAGCGGTTAATGAATCTGTAGGAAGCGAAAAAATTATGCATGGATCGCGAAGCCTGGCGATTTGTTCTCTCTGACTACCCCGTCAGGGATACAGCGTGAAGATAGTTAATTATTAGTTCACCTATTAATTATGTTATCAATTTTTTAAATTCAAATTAGTCCTACTTCTATTGAGTTATTTTTATAAATTAAAAATAAAACACTGTTTGTAGTATAATTGTTAAGTGACGTCATTGGAAACCAATATGGCTGACTAGTTATGTATTTTGCTGCTACTGCTAGCTGATATTGACATAGTAATAATATTTCATATCAATGTTGAGGAATTTCGACAATAAAACGTTATAAGACCTTTGGGTGTTCTTTAGGTTTGCACAGGTAATTTAAGCACTTCGGCCTCGGCTGGCGGCGTGAATGGCGGAGGGTTTGCTGTAGGGGACCTCGTGCAGGTGTGCGCAGACCAGGAAAGGGTGAAGGCGTTACAACGGGGACACGGCGAGTGGGCAGAAGCAATGGCACCTGTGAGTCTATTCTATGTTCCCCTTGAGAAAGGCCTTTGTTGCTTATTTTTGACCAGTACTCTGACATGCGTGTATTAAACGATTAATGGTGAGCATCAGAATGACTGGTCACTACCGATATTTTGCATCGAAATAATTATAGAGAGATGCTTCCTAGTTGCTAATTTGATTAATGCTACCCTCGTTTTTAAATGACTGGTCGTCCAGACATCAGGGTGACCGGTCACTTATCCAGTGAGAAAAAACTGTGTTAATAAGTCGTGTTTCTTTTAAACCAATAGTCGCTTACTAGTCGTTACCTCAATGTGCATCTTTTTTTTGACCGCATGCTCCTAAAGATAAAAGTTATTATTAAGTCACATCTAAACGCCTGTAGGATAAAATTATCAAATCAAAAAACCAAATAAATGAAATGAATGAAAGTGTCAGCGTTAAGCTGGAAAAGGGCGTGCTCCGTTGGTTTGGACACGTCCAGCGAATGATTGAGGAACGATTGACGTAGAATATATATTGTGCGAAAGTAGAGGGTAGAAGAAGTCGGGGTAGGCCGAGACTTACATATGAAGACCACGTGAGCAGATTGCTCAAAAACGGAAAGGTCAAAAGTACTCGGATACCCAGACGTGCGTGTATGAAGCGATTGATGAACCTTGAAGAAGCGAAAGAAGTATGCTGCCGATTTGTCCTCTCTGACTACCCTGTCAGGGATACAGTGTGAAGATAGTTAGTTAGTTACAAATCAAATACATAATTGGCAAGCATGTCCATCCTCTACTATATCTTGATTTTTTTCTTTATATATTAGAATGACATTTCTGTATGTCATTATTGCTTTTTAATGTTGCAAGTTTGCAACCGTAGTGCCTTACTTAGTCGATTTAGTTTATAAATCGAATCACTCGACTAGTAGGAAAGGATTATAAATTCTATTCTATTAATATTAATACTACAATAATGTTGTAAATATTTCTTAACTATTATTTTTGCTCTGTGAAACTCTGTGGAACATGCGGCCCGACTAAGGTGTGGACGGCTCGCTACTGTGGGCAATAAAGTCGCTTTATAGGGACTGTAAGGCTAGCGTGCGATTAGGGGGGTACGTCACCCCTTTTTGACGTCGGTACGTCACCCCTTTTTGACGTCGGTACAAGCGTCATACGGGGTTTTGTCATGTTCGCCTGACTGTTCATAGTGTATCTAAACAGTTGCCTGCAGAAGTTGAAAGAATGTGATTTGGGTGTGAATTTGGGTGACTTAACAATAAATTGTCTGCTGTGCGCTGATGGCCTCATCAGAAGCCGACTTTCAGGCATTAGTCACTAATATGAAAGAGGAGTGTGCAAGTAAAGGTCTTTGCTTGAATGCAAATAAAACTAAGGTTATTTGAAAGAGATGACGTAAGAACTAAATGCAAGATTTGGGTAAACCAGGAACGTCTAGAGTAAGTGAATGAAATTATGTATTTAGGGAGTGTGTTTGGCGCGGACGGAAGATGTGTTTGGATGTAGAACGGCAAGTAACTGCCGGAAACAAAATTAACGTTGCTTTGTTTCATTTTGTAAAGCGACAAAGCATCGTTAACGCAGCACGATTAGCGATTTATAACGCAGTGCTAGTACCAACATTGCTTTTCGGTAGCGAAACCTAGGTATTTTTCACACACAATTTTCGAAGTAATCGAAAATGAGTTGGCCAAGTGGCCGACCGAATACGTAACAAAGTGATGCGCAATTTGGCAGGTTTAAATGAAAGTGTCAGCGTTAAGCTGGAAAGGGGCGTGTTGGTTTGGACACGTCGAACGAATGAGTGAGGAACGATTGACGAAGAAGATTGGCGAAAGAAGAGGGTAGAAGGAGTCAGGGTAGGCCGAGACTTACATATAAGGACTACGTGAGCAAATTTCTCAAAAAAGGAAAAGTCAAAAGTACTCGGATACCCAGACGTGAATGCATGAAGCTATTGATGAATCTGCAAGAAGCGAAAGAAGCTGAATGAATCGCTACGCCTGGCGATCTGTCCTCTCTGACTGCCCCGTCAGGAATAATAAGTGAAGCACATAGCGTGAAGATAGTTATTATTTTTGCTCTTGAACGACGATAGCACTGCGGGAGCAAGCACTTCATGCTCGCGAAGGAGGCGGCGTAGAGGGGGCGGGTAGTAACCCTCCAAATCGATCTGCAGTATGTCGTCGTAAACTAATTCGATAAGTTAGTCAGAGTGAAATCCGATTTGTTGCTGATCCAGAGCGTACCTTTTTTCTCGTGCGTCACAAACAAGCAACTTGAGATGAACGAAGTCGCGTATCTAAACACATATACGCAAAATCCAAATAAAACTGTATGACTTAAATTAATTAAATTCTAAAATTTCTCATTTAATACTTCAAGAATTTGCTTAGACACAATTTCAAACTAATCAACTAAACACCTATTATTTTTGGCCACGACACTATCTTTTTTTTTGTGATAAAGCGGTAACACTCCAAATGTCATTCTAGTCTATAAAGGAAAAAATCAGAGTATAAGTTATGACACAACTTTTTATTTTTTCCTCTTTTATCACCGGTGGCATACCAGACACTTACAATGTCAAGTCTAGATAATAAAATATAAAAACAGCTCAATTTATTTCCATAAAGTATAAAAGCTCCAAAGTAAATAAATATTAAAAAAGCTCAATTCTTGATATGTTTTATTTTATCCACAGACCCTCGGCAAGATCGGTCGTGTACAACAAATATACCAAGACAACGATCTCAAGGTAGAAGTATGTAATACGTCGTGGACTTACAATCCGAATGCTGTTACCAAAGTCGCATCGTCGGATGGCAGTATACCTGGAAATTCGTCAGGTAATAAATTTGTATTATCCTGGACCGTAGTAACAGCCGCTATGCTCGCTGCTATGTTTATTACATCTCGACAAAAGCTTTGACACGCCTTTTGACCGAAGTCAGTATACATACACATTTAACAAGCAGTATTTTGTTCATACGTAAATTGCCAAAACTGACTGACAGTGGTGAGTGACAGTGACATTCCGTATCCTACACTTTACCCATGGCACCGGTTGAATACTTATGTGTATCAACAACTTTATATTTATCGTATCATCATTACAGCCGACTTGACGCTCTCTTAGCTAAAGGCCAACCATAAGGCAGGAAGGAGATATGGGTTGAATGCCTGGTATAGGAAAATACGTCACAACGTTCAGTCGTGTGTGTGACCTTTGTTAAGTCGCCTGTCCACTTTGCGGGAGGCCACTCCGTGTATCATATATATCATTCGAGAACCTGAGGTCCAATAGAGAACATTTTGCTTCCATTTTTGTATATTTAATTGGACTACCTCCAATGGGAGTTAAACTATTGTGAAATATGCTAATCACGAGATAGGCCGTTGGGTTGGGGGTTAGGTGTATTGTGTGATTTGAACTATGGATAAAGACTGCATCTGCTGTTTTAATATTAGATTATCAAAATAATGGCAGACGTTGACTTGCCAACTTACTGGATGGGCCCCTATATATAATCGCCATAGGCAATATTAGCCTGTAAGGAGACAGAGGGCAACACCGGTGTGAGCGGCTAGGGGTGTCGAGCGGTGCGGCGCTGGTTTCTCCATTGTGGATCAGACCCAGAGCGGGCTTCCCCGTAGTTATGCCCTCAAAAATGAGACGTCCACCCCCGAGCATATAGCTCTGACTGGCCAGTAAAGGCAAGCCAGAGTTGAGATTTATTGCACTCCCGGGAGTAGCGCATTGCTCTTCTCCGTTAGCCCATTAAATGCTAACCGGTGCAGAAGGACAACAAAACTCTGAGGAATCAGGACCAATGTGTAGCTCGCCACAAACTGCCCTATTATTATTGTAAAATAATGAACAAGCAGCAACTTGCTGATATGTCCATATCACACAGAGTTCGTATACTTTTGTTTGCATATTAATGTTACAGTCACTGATTAAAATATTTTTTTATTAATTGATCACACAACTACAAGATTTAAAACTGTTAACCGATTTGGCAGTCACAACACTTTCACGAGGTTTGTTCCACATATCCACCATCCATAACGCGGTTATCTAAACAGTGGTTGGCAGTAAGGCCCCTCTTGTTCTTCGCTCCTGTAGTGTTGTTAGCTTTAGGAGTTTTAGGAGTTCTTCATATGTCATATATATATCGTTGTTCATTTTTAAAGTAATTTACTTTTACAGGTGAACGTCTATCGGCACTTTTAAAAAAGTTGTTTGAATCTCATGTGACGGGAGACGCGAACGAAGAACTGGTGAAGGCAGCTGCAAACGGCGATGCGACCCGATGCGCCGAGATACTTGGGCGAACCGACGCACAACACGTCGATGTTAACGGCTTCTATGGCGGCCATACAGCTTTACAGGTACTTCCTCTTCGTCATAGTGTATTCGAAGCCGCATCCAAACCTAACTTGGATTTGGACTCCATTTTTATTCGTCTGTTAGAAGCAGCTGTCGTTTGGGCTTTGATTTTCCTCACTTTTGTGAACAGTGCCGTCTGATCAAGGACGCTTGCTTTGTTACTTCGTCTATGAGTCAGCAGGTACACCGCCTAGACTATTACATCGCTGGGATCCGGACATTTTTAAGGGGTATAGTGCAACAGCGTTCTACCTAAGGACCTAAGGTCCTTGTTGCTCCAACATTTCAAATTTGTAAACATGTTCAGCTTGCAAATGGTTTTGATTCTTATGACTTTTGAGTTTGGTTTCGTATTTAGAGTGTGTCGTGGGTTCAATTCCCAGCCAGAACATATCTCTGTGTGATGAGCATGTTAATTTGTTCTGTCCGGGTGTAGTTTATCTATATTATGTATGTGTTATCAGTCGTCTAGATTTCATAGCACAAGCTTATTTTGAACTAGAAGGCGCTGTATAAAAATGTCTCAAGGTATAATTTATGAAAATAGCTGATAGAGATTTTTTATTTCGGCCCTGGTGGAAGCGACTGCCAACTGACTTCACTATTCCAGGGGCACATACCCCATATCCGTCGTTCAGAAGGTCTCAAATCTTGTTAAGGTCTTGTGCACTTTACACATTCATGCCTATTTCTTTTTCCTTTTACCTTATTTCACAAACTAATTATTGAAATAAATGTGCATTCTACCAACAGGCAGCGGCCCAAAACGGTCATGTAGAAGTGATTCGTGCACTAGTCGAGGCAGGTGCGGACGTAGACGCAGAAGACCGAGACGGGGACCGAGCGGCCCATCACGCGGCTTTCGGAGACGAACCGGGCGCTTTACGGGCACTAGCTTCCGCTGGTGCAGACTTGAGTGCTCGAAATCGTCGGAGACAAACCCCGCTACACATAGCTGTAAATAAAGGACATCTAGGCGTTGTTAGAACGTTACTACAGCTCGCTGTACATCCTAGCCTTCAGGTTAGTGACTCGCTTGTTTATTATTTTTTTCTAGCTCTCCCAAATGATATGCAGCAGTTATCACCAATGATATGCGGCACTATGCTGAGATGATGACCCTTTCAGAATCTGCACAACCATACAAAATGTTCACCTGTGTTTGGTAAAATACTTGTGTTTAATGTCAGTATTCTGTTGTATGGATGTATGAAAAAATATTTTTCTATCTTTTTTCCAAATGGCTTCACCTGTGACATACTTCGAACACCACAGCACTTTTTTTAAACCATTTATGCCTGTATTTACAATTATTTGTTAAGGAATTAGCAAAGATGCTCTTCCGACACATACAGAGGATCCTCCAACCAGTCACTGTCATCACGCACGGCCGTGTCACAACGGTTGATGTTGGGCTATATTTTCAGCGCGAGAACTGTCATATATCTTCACTATGTGGCACTAATCGTCACAAGTGTTTGGAAAATCTACCCGATTTGTTACTATTTATTTTACTGCACCGCTCTTTAGGGTAGAGTAACATATTGATACATCTGTGTAACTTGACTTTGAAATAGTGACGGATTTTCTAAAAATTGGTTCCGTAGTTCCAGTGTTTATCGACTTCAAACAAATAAATCTGATTATAGAGTAAAGATGATCGGTGCCCTAAAAGAGGCAGGTGCGTATTAAATTGAGCGGCATTTGAGGATGAACGTTTTGGGGGTACTAGCTGCCATTGAAGTCCACTGGAAATCAAAGGACACAGGGTTCATTTATTCAATCTTTCTGGATGTTGTCAGGACGGTTGGTGACTTGTTTTTTTTTTATTAAAAAGACATCTTTTACAACTTCGGTTGAAATGAGCTTACAACCAATCTAAGAAATCGTCAGACGTTTGCGATACCACAGAGGTGTAAAAGTGACGTTTCCGGCACTGTAAATCAATACCCTCTTTGGAGAACACTGTTCACATATACAAGCGAATAAGCTAATGTGAGTAAATAGGGTTAGAAATTACTTTGAGTGGGCGTAACAAAATAATCCATATCCATACAATATAATCCAATAGTAAAATGTGTTTGTTTGTTCTTCTGTCAGTTGCAAATGCCAGTTCTATAAAGTGAATCAAAAGATTTTTCAATGGACATAGTTCAATGTCTGAACATACATACATACATATTATCACGGCTGTTTCCCATCGGGGTAGACAGAGACTATTACTAAGACTATGGTTAAGTGAAGACCTCGCGGTAAAGGAGAGATGGCGCTCATATTACCACGAGCTGCTTAATAAACAGCACAAAGAGGTGCAGCCTCCGGACCTCCCTCCGAATCAGGGACTAGTGCCACCGGTAACGCCTGGAGAAGTCCTGACTGCGCTTCGCCGCATGAAGAATCGGAAAGCTGTCGGACCCGACGGAGTCCCCATCGAAGCCTGGATGGCGATGGCTCCTCGCGGTTTAGACCATTTTAGTAAACTTTTTAACCTTTACTTCTCAGCGGTCAGATCCCAAACCAATGGAGACTGAGTATTATTACTCCAGTCTTCAAAGTTGTTGGGCACAGGAGTGCGGAAGCTACCGCGGTATAAAGGTGATGTCCCACACCATGAAGATCTTCGAGAGGATTATTGACTCTCGGATCCGGCAGGAATGTACTCTATCGGGGTGTCAATATGGGTTTCGCCCTGGTCATGGAACCACGGACCCTGTTTTTGCCCTGAGGGTTGTCGCAGAGAAATACATGTCGAAGAACAGGCACTGTATGTTCCTACACATGCAGAAGGCCTTCGACTGTGTTCCTCGTGCGATGATCTGGTGGGCACTGCGGTCCAAAGGGGTTCCAGAGGTCTATATTGACACTATCCGGGACATGTACCGCGGCTCCGATTCCATGGTTCGGACTGCTTTTGGCGACACGAAACCCTTCCCCATCTCCGTCAGGGTACACCAGGGTTCGATCCTTAGTCCGCTTCTGTTTAGTGTAATATTAGACGAATTGTCGGACAGCATCAGGAACTCGCATGAGCAGCCTCCATGGTTGCTCATGTATGCTGAAGCGAACTGACCAATGTCTTTCACACGTCCAGTGACATCGATTGCGATGTCAAGTCACGCATTGCTGCCGCGTGGGCCAAATGGCGGGAGATGTTCGGTGTCATTTGTGACCCAAAAATGCCGATCCGGTTGAAGGGACAGGTCTACAAAACCATCATTAGACCTGTGCTCCAATATTGGCCACGTCTCACTGCCATGTAAAGACATGGCAGTGAGACGTGGCCAATATTGGAGCGACATAAGCAGGAGCTGCGTGTCACGGAAATGAAGATGCTGCGGTGAATGTGTGAAGGAACTCTCGCATCCGCGGCAGCCTTCACGTTAGTGCCAATGGTCCCACTACAGGGAATGCTGACGACCGTGCGAAGTGGAGGAGAAAATGTAGGAAAGCGGACCCCGGGCGTCGCGAGACGCAACTTGGACACACGCTCGGATGATGATGAGAGACTATGGCTTTCCACTTGCTACTATCCTGACATATATTTCTTTTGCTTCTTCTACTTTCATGAGTGTTTTCATACACGTTCGCCGGTTAAGGGTACTCTTGACCCTGGCCTTTTTCCAAAAGATCTTCGATTTGATTGACGTACAAAGAGTGCCATAAACTACATTTTATACCCGGAACATCTTATTCACACGGAAAACATCTATGCGCCATTGCTAACGTTTATTTGGGTGAAGCCACAAGCAGCTTATAGAAACTATGTAATAAAATAAAGTTAAACCATTTAGACTACTCTATACGTATATCATATTACACAACATTTATAAAAAGAGCTGAAGAATGGCAAACTTGTATTAATTATTAGCGGCTGTGGCTCCGCCCGTGTGTAATTTAACTACCGCACAGAAACCTCGCAACTAAAGTCCTACCACTTTTACCTCTTCAACGTACACCGCGTCTATAAACCAGGTTCGACCTAGATTAATGTTTCCGCTCATTTCCGAAACAATTTTGTTATAACATGGATTTTGAGTCAACCCCGAGCAATCCAACAAATAAACAATAAACTGATACCAAGAAAGCAAATATTGGTTCCGCATCGTCATCCGCATCTCATAAATAGTTATTGCAGTTAAGTAAGAAGTATTTTCTGATTATCTTTTATCAGAAGACGCGCGCTGTTTTGCTCGCGAAATTTAGCTATCTCATCAAAACCTCTTAACTATAATATAACTCAACCACTGTACTTTGACCTCTTCACTTTTTCTTCAGCGTATCTGGTAAACTGGCTTTCAAACTTTATCTAACTATCGGAAGCGACCACTAACCGACTTTGATGACAAAAACCCTCGGAAAGGGTAAAAGTAGAAAAATTTACCCTGGAAAATGCGTCAACTTCAAACAAACGAACAAACAGACACGAAAAAAGTAATCGGGCTGAGAATCCCTTACTTAAATAGTTGATTAGAGTTACTTTTTAGGTTCCGATTTTTTCTTTCAGTAGTTCCGTTTTTTTCCTTTCGGTAAGGAAAAACGAAAGAATAAAACGGAACCCTTATAGGATCACTTTGTTGTCCGTGCATCCGTCCGTCTGTCAAGATACTTTATCTCGGGAAAACGTCCTCTAAGCTGTAAAAATGCAAACTTCTAAGTTAACATAAAAAACCGCGGTGAAACGCTCGTGGCCCCGCGGTCTCAGTGTTCGGTAAACGATCACTGAGTTACGCAACTTTCACTATGGCTGGTCCTCAGATGGGTGACCACTTTGTGGCATTTACATTTGCGAGCGTTTCCGTGCTTCGGAAGGCACGTTAAGCCGTTGGTCCTGGTTGCCAGTAAAATGGCAGTCGTTAAGCCTGGTTGAATGCCTTATGGGCGGCATGAAAAATTTCAACAGCAGGTAGCCACAACCTGCGTCTGTCTATTTCAACACGGCAATGGGCTCACCACCTATTACGTGGGACAGGAATCCACACGGTGAAAAGTGGGCATATAATATGCCTCTGCCACCCCTTCGGGGATGATGATATTTATTTTTATTTATTTACATAAAAAAAAGTTTTATGTCATAATAGATAGATTATGACATTAATGAACTTATTTCTATTGTATTTCGCTTAGTTATTTACAACGCGTAGAAAATTTTATCTGTGTTCCAATTAAATTTCATTGTCAATTTCCCAGTCACGTGATTTCTTGAAATTATGATTCGAGAAGTTATGTTAGTCGATTATGACTTTTAACCGCTAAACCTTTTATATAACAAGACTAATACCTAAATTCGATGTAAATATATGTTTGAATGATAAATGGAAATAGCTTACATTTAAAAATGTGCTGTAAATCAAAAACCATTTCGAGGAATAGGGTTAATACTTATGACTGAGAAAAAAAATAGGTTTATTGGTATTTTAGCTAACATGTGAACAATCTTCATTTAAACTTCAATTGACGTCATCTGTGGCATTAAGGCAGTAACACCTTTGTCTAGGAACGAAATAAAGTGATAGTGTAAAGAACACTGAGCAAGCGGGGCTGCGAACGTCCAAAAGTCACAAGTATGCAATACCCTCAAAAAATCTGTTCTTTATCGGATTCCACTTTACTCGCATAATGGTGAAATTTTTAAGGTAAGGGTAAGATTCACCGTCGCACTATTTAGTCAAACTAGTGTGGAACAGAAGAATTTTCAATTATAATATTTTTTTTTTATAATTGTTATTTTCTTCGAGTATTCTATAACGTGAAGGCTGGCAATTTAGGCATTCAATTATAGTAACATATTCCTGCACAAAAACAGAAAAAGAATAAATGCCTGGTAATTTATTTTTCTATAGATATTATATTATATTCTATATTATTAAATATATAAATAAATAAGATGCGACAGTAGCAATATTACGTTTAGTTACACAAAAATAATAAAAAGGTTTGGAAAATCCAAAAGTGCACGCCTCACGCGCTTTTATTATATTATAAAAATTATGGTTTCGTTTTAATTTAAATTTCGACCAATGACTTAAAATTTTTAAAAACTTATCGCACAATGCCGTCTAACCAAGAAAAAAATTAAGGATTAGTTAGCTTAAATTGCGCTAGATTTGCGTTGTGCTAAAATTGGTTATTTAATATTTATATTCTTCTTCTAGGTTCTATTCCTAATTATACTGAAGCGTAAGAGAAAAAAAAAAAAACTCAATTAGTTAAGTATTTCGGTCGTTATCGTGTTAACAAGAAAATAATCCGTAACATACAGACACACGGACGTCCAATACGGAACTTTTTTAAACAGTTTTTTAACTAGTTTAAATAACAAAAATGGCATCAAAAATATCATACAATATATGATAAATAGAGACATTTTAAGTTTGAAAAATCTGATGTTTTGTGCGAAGTGACAGTAGTACCCATCTCAACGCTTCGCTTGAGGCGTGCAAAAAAATAAAAAAAGAAGTCCTAGATTAGGTATGTATTTACAGAAAAAAAATGTGCTTTGTACGCCGGACCTTCATACGTCGGAGCTCTAGAGCACTAGATCTGGGACAACTGGATGTGAATAGCGAGCTGATTTTCTAGACGGCTAGAAAAAACCCTTCTAAATTATGTTAATAGAACTGGGTTAAGATCATATTTTAAGTGATCAGAACAAATTGTGTTGGCAATGTTGCAAGCACATTAGACCTTAACATGGTAAGAAACCAAATATCGAAATAAAATCAATAAACATACATACACAGGTAGCAGAGGCATATCATACGCCCACATTTCACCATGTACATTTTTGTCCCACGTAATAGGCGGTGAGCAAGTTGCCGCGATGAAAGGTTGGCTACCTGCTGTTGACATTTTTCATGCCGTCCATAAGGCCTTCAACTTGACTTAACGACTGCCATGTTGGTAACCGGGACCAACGGTTTAACGTGCCTTCCAAGGCATAGGCTACTTTAAATAGTATAAAAGGGATAAAATCCCAGAAACAAGTTCCTGTGGGAAACGGGAATGGGAAAACTTCTCTACGCGGGCGAAGCCGCAGGCGTCAACTAGTACTACATAAAAATGACGAAATTACGAAGATGAGTAGGTATGATTAAAACAAAACATAAAAAGTGGTGGAATATTTCAAATTAGTCTTATTTCATTCGATTCTGCTAATAAGCTTTCAATTTTCTTGGTAATCTTCCTAATGTTTAAAAAGGAAAAGAGTCCATTGCCGCAACGTTGTAACGACGTTCAGTTCTTTAGAACATAAATTGCTTATTTTATTTACAATGGTTTATTAGTGAAAATATATAGTAAAATAGCCTTCTTTGGGCATTAAGACAATAAAATAAGTATGTGTGTAACTGAAAAAAGATCAGCAATTGTGTAGTGCTAACTTAGAAAAATTTAATTATATTTTATAGCCGCCGTTACAAGGATTCCCTGGGTATTTTTGATGAAGTGTCAAATGTGGTTTTTTAAAATGACTACTATAGGTGCCAATAGACTTATCCCGAACCCGTGTTTATGCTTCGTACGTAAATATGTATGACCATATCTTCTTTGAATCGATTTCAAGATAATTTGTTTAACTAACACGTGGTTCAATAAGTCCCGAGACTAAGTACTAAAACAAGGTTTTTTTTAAAATTATTTTTATTCATCAACGTTGTCTCCTCCAAGAGCGATACAGTCCCTCCAACGCTTTTCTAACTTTCCTATCCCATGCTTGTAGAACGATTTGTCTTTGGCTTCAAAATAAGCCTCCGTTGCTGTGATAACTTCACTATTTGAGTCAAATTACCTTGGAGCATTTTTTTGAGATCTGCAAACAGCCAGTAATCGCTGGGGGCCAAGTTTGGCGAATAAGGGGGATGAGGAAGCAATTCAAAGCCCAATCCATTAATTTTGGCCATCGTTCTCACAAACTTGTGACAAGGCGCGTTGTCCTGATGAAACGCTACTTTCTTTTTGTTCATTTGAGGCCGTTTATCCGCAATTTCGTACTTCAATCGCTCCAATAAGCACATGTTATAGTCACTATTTATATTTTGCCCCTTTTCAAGATAGTCGATGAAAAGTATTCCATGCGCATCCCAAAATATAGACGCCATAACCTTACCGCCCGATTTCTGAGTCTTTGGCCGCTTCGGGCGGCTTTCACCAGCCGCTCTCCACTCCGCTGACTGCCGATTGGTATCCCGAGTAAAATGGTGTATCCATGTTTCATCCATTGTCATATACCGACGTAAAAAAGCCTTTTTATTACGATTCATCAGCGCCAAACATCGCTCTGAATCATTGATACGTTGTTCCTTTTGATCAGTTGTAAGCAAACGCGGCACCCACTTGGAAGTTCCCCATCATTTGTGTCCATGCGACCTCGTTTGAAGTCGGCATACCACCGACAAATGGTTGCTTTAGAGGGAGCTGATCCCGGATAACATTTTATAAGCCATTGCTGTGCTTTAACGGTATTTTTTTCCATTAAAAAACTATGTTTTATCAACACGCGAAACTCGTTTTTTTTCATTGTATCGAAACTACAAGCGTAGCGTCACTTAAATGTCTGCAAAATCAATACTTTAATGTTTCATTTTTAAAAAATTGACACATATTGAAGGCCAGTACTTTTTAAAAATCAAGTGTTTTTAATAAATACGCCATTTCCAAATTAGTCTCGGGTGTTTTTGAACGATCTAGTATGTGTGTCTGTGTGTGTTTCAATTTTAACAATACATGTTTAAATTTACAAATACACGTCATCTAATCTTTATAAGATAAATGCGTAACCTAGAGGTTATTAATTGAAATAAAACAAAACGTACTGCTAATTGAGATGTAAAACGTTCGTAAAATGAACGTTGAAAAGACGTAATTTCATAACATAAAATGAAATAGGGCGTTTAACACTTCCATCAGGTATTTTAGCGATGTGAAATTATCTGTGCAATGAGTCCGCAGCTGCTATTAATTTAAAATACTTTAAACTAGAAAAGACGTAATTTCATAACATAAAATGAAATAGGGCATTTAACACTTCCTTCAGGTATTTTAGCGATGTGAAATTATCTGTGCAATGAGTCCGCAGCTGCTATTAATTTAAAATACTTTAAGCTTTATGAACTGTAGACTTCGGAGTTTTTTTTTTAATTTTTACCTATTTATTTATGAATCGCTCGTGGCCCCGCGGTCTCAGTGTTCGGTAAACGATCACTGAGGTACGCAACTTTCACTATGGCTGGTCGTCGGATGGGTGACCACTTTGTGGCATTTACATTTGCGAGCGTTTCCGTGCTTCGGAAGGCACGTTAAGCCGTTGGTCCCGGTTGCCAGTAAAATGGCAGTCGTTAAGCCTGGTTGAAGGCCTTATAGGCGGCTTAAAAATTTCAACAGCAGGTAGCCACAACCTGCGTTTGTCTATTTCAACACGGCAATGGGCTCACCACCTATTACGTGGGACAGAAATCCACATGGTGAAAAGTGGGCATATAATATGCCTCTGCCACCCCTTCGGGGATAAGGCGTGATGGATATTTATTTTTATTTATTTTATTTACCTATTTAAAAAAGAAAATTCAACATTTCTTTTTTTTCGTTTTGAGCGCTCTTGCAAACCACTGCGGGACCATTTCCCCTCCCCTGTCTCCATTTCCCCCCGATTGAAAAACCCCCTCGCTAAAAGTTGTTGGTCCTATGAAAAATGCGACCTGTAGACTGAATGGACGGACGGTCAGTCGGACATCAATAGCATTTTTCCCGTACCAGTGGAGTAAAAACGGAGACTTAGTCGGCTCGCTTCGCTCGCCTCCTCAGTCACATACAAGCTCAGGCTCTTTATACAAAGCAGTCCATAAAAGTTCGTTAATTATCGATAAACCGACATGTTGTAGAGCGAATATTCACAACATAGACTGAATAGGCGCCTCAATCAGCTATTACACTGTGCAATGAATTCAGCGGCAGCAGATTAAAAGCCTTTGAAAATGTGGACCGCGTATTCTATTTTTTCCACTGATAAATATTTCGACTGCAAATGTCAAAATGAATTATTATATAGTTATGGTGCATAAGTATGTCATCAATAGGCATCATGAATGTTGCAATATAGAATTTGTGTACAATATATTTTTTTTTTGTTTACAAACGTTGTCTAAGTATATAATGAAGCTTTGAAATTGTGTTATCTTTATAAATACTCGGTGATATGATCAGCGTAATCGGTACCGTGTGGTTTTTGTCGATAGAAGTCAGGCACAGCATTCATGAGGATTACATATAAAAATATCTTTTCTAATACAAGAACCTTGCATCTTTGTTCTGAACTGTGACCTCGTTGTGACCATATAGATAACTTCTGTTCAAGACAAGCTTCAGAGCAATTTTCTTTGACGTCGTTGTACAGTTACTGCAGAGAAAATGGGCTGCGTGTTTTCAATAATGAAATATGTATGCGGCGCAGTTATGTATGCGTTTAATATGGTTATTTGTATTTTATTGCAAGACAATCTTTGTAGCGGAAGTACCTACTTTAAAATCACTGTTTTACTACAAAGCTTTTATTAACTTCTAAATTACGTTTTAAAATTAGAGATTTAGGACTTTTGTTCTGAAAGTATAAAAACATCATTATCGCATTTATATTACTAGTTAGGGTCCTAAATTGATGGCACTAACCACATATCTAATTAATATTTATACTACTCTATGTCAGTGCATCCACCCATTTGCCAGTTTGTAACCGACTGGCTCGAAACTAATCTAGCGAGCAGCGAGCTAATGCACTGCTATGCGATGAAAATGCATAATATACGTACAATATCGTGAACATGTTTCTGATTGTATTGTGAAACTTAACCTATATTACATTTGAAATAAATCATGTATTCCATTGTACTGTCATAGTAAACTTTTCCCAAATAGAGAGTGCCAGTTTACTATAGGGGAACTATTTCTTTGTTCGAACATATATCGGTCTAAGATTTCGCAAACATTAGTGACTAGCGAGTGATACGTCAATACTAACATTAAATAAAATGTGATATCGAATTTTGCCGATTATTACAATAATATATAAACAACTAGTTGACGCCCGCGGCTTCGCCCGGGAAAAGAAGTATTCCCGTTCCCGTTTCCCACAGGAACTTGTTACCGGTATAAAAAGCCTATATTCGTCTCCTGGCTCTAAGCTACCTCCCCACTAATTTTCAGCCAAATCGGTACAGCCGTTGTTGAGTTAGGTATAAATAGTGTAACTAACACGACTTTCATTTATAACTAACTAACTATCTTCACGCTGTATCCCTGATGGGCTAGTCAGAGAGGACAGATCGCCAGGCTTCGCCATCCATGCATACTTCTTTCGCTTCTTCAAGATTCATCAATCGCTTCATACACGCACGTCTGGGTATCCGACTTGTCTTTTATATATATATATAGATTTTCGTTACACGGGAAAAGAGTATAAATAATTATTAGTTAAACTCAATCTCAATATGTACATATAAATCGTAACACTGCCACAAACGACGCCGGAGCGAATAAAGTTACAGTGCCTTGGATAAGGCTCTATGTGTTTTCTCATTCGAACTAAGAATACTTGAGCAAAGGAGAATCTAACTAGGTTATTTGTTTAGATGTTTCAGAACACGAAACGAAGCAGTTCGCGGAGGCATACTTACCTAACTTCTTATCGAACTTACTTGTTTGTTTTCTCCCTCTGAAATTTAATTAGGCTTAAATATTTTACCTCTTTTTTGGTTATTTTTTTTAGGGCGAAGACGAAAAGTGCCTTGTTATCGTATCGTTTGAGTACTATAATTGATTACGTCGCTTAACCAAGAGACACTTCAACTATCGGATAAGATTTAACTACGCTATTTGTTTAGCCGTTGTCTCGAACATTAATTCCATCTTATCCAACGCTCGGCTCGGCATTTCCCGGGACCCGTGTCTCTTGGACTTTTAATCTAGACGAGTCGAGTTTCAGTCGGTAATGAGTGTAGCGACGCTCTCAGACATGCGGTCTCCATAATTGCCAAACTTTGTGCCGCCGGGACCCCGCACCTCTCCTCTTGTCGCGCTTCATTGCGTGGTAACGCGTGTGGTAGATGCCTTTATTCAAACCTACCTACTAAGTTAATACAAAATGAGGGATGGCTATATGCGATGCGATATAGCTAATTTCTCACACACCTACCTAGGTATATTACTATGTCTTCACTAACATAACTGTTTAATATTAGCTTCTATTTATACACTGACAGCGGATATGTTATAACTTAATATTGCTGCGGTCAACACTGTGCTTGAGTTTACGAGTAACCATAGCTCACACGCTCACCCCATTATTATGAAATAAATTACGGATTCTCGTCTTTTACCGGCTTAGGATGATACTTCACATCTATCAGAAAATATTTGTACGCTGCGTGCGTATTTTTCTGTACACGTGTAAGTTAGTTTCAAGTGTATTTATATTACTAGAAAAATATCGTCGAATTATATAGTATAGTCTACGGGTTTTTTACGTGTGGATATCCTTATAGATGCTATGCTGAACTTCTACCGTCTAAAACCACACGGCACCCTTCCATCTGCCTCGAAACGATATCCCCGAGGTTCAGTGTCTACGGTTAGTCTACGACGTAGGCATCTGTAGAGGATCTGTAGGTGTTTCTGGTAGGTACAACAAGCGCCGACTTGTCGTAAAGTTTAATTTATTCCGGCTTCGCCCGTGACATACTTCAAACTCCCGTCGCACCTTTTTAATTCCGTCGCTTATAAATTCTACAATAATGCATAAAAAATTGCCTAATTTTTTGACATTTATGACTACTGCTTCGCTCTTCAAGGTAGTAGCGTGATGATATAATGCCTTCCTCGACAAATGGGATATCTACAACAAAAATAATATTTCAAATCAAACAAGTAATTCCTGAGATTAGCGCGTTCAACGAAACAAACAAACTCTTCAGCTTTATATTATTAGTATAGATTTCTCACAACATAAGCGGATTGGTAGGTAGGTACTTATGCTGTTACAAATCTCAAGCTGTATAATCTTAAATACAAGTATTCTTCAGAAATTTTCCGCTTCCAGGTAATAAATTCTTGATCATATTTAACTCAGATCGTAAATATTTTCGAAACTTAAAGTTCATGAAATTCGTTAAATTGTTTCGTGAAGTATTCTGATGGGAACTTATCTACGAAAGCTTTGTTTAATTATATAACTATTCCCCAAGCTACAGCCATATTGAAGCGCAATTGGGCGTAAAGCTATTTAAATCTGAATAGGGCATTGTGAAGGCGCGTCACCTTGATTCAGCTCCGAGTCTCGTCCTTAATAAAGTTAGAGTGCCGTCGCTCGCGGACACCCATTCTGTTCGCCGCCCACCGCTGCCTCGGGCGTCTCTCGAAATCATCTTGTACGAGCTAAATGCCTTTCTCGAACCTCTTTACACTCCACTACCTAGTTTATGTGCAATGGACCGTTCGTATTTGTGTTAGACACAAAGAGACAGTGATTACTTTGATTATCTAACCATAAATCAGTCGTGACACTAATCCGATTGAATCGATCGCTTAAAACTGTCGCGAACATAAAGATTTACTTTGGGTTAACTATTTTTTGGAATTTGTGGGCTGAAGGAAAAAAATAACCATGTAACAAATATCTCGTGATTAGGTTACTGCCAGTTGGAAATGTGTACGGTTCAGATTTGTTATGTATATATCTATATTCCGTATTACATTGCTTTGTTGCGCCCCAGAAGACGGTGTCAGAAGTCAGCAAAGGCGTCTGTTACGTAAATATCGGCTGGGCGTGTTGCGAATAGGACAGAATACGCGATGAGGGGAGGACTAAAGCATGTCCCGTGTATTCTGTATAAGTAAATGTATTCAACAACGAGTTAAAATAAGTTTATGTTCATTTCTATACGTGACAGAGAACTCAATAGATAAAAACTTCGAAAGTTTATAGATCCGCATTTTGCTCAACTCTCGTCAATACAAAAAATTGGTGATAAAATTCAGCCATTATAAATTTTAAAAGTTACGAACATACACCTGCTGTGTGAACGACGGATAATATAAGCTGACGTCCTATTTAAATCTAATTTGCGTTAAAATTAAAGCTTTTAGTATTAAAGCTTTTCTTTTACATAATTACTGCTTTAACTGTTTTGCCTTTTTGTTGATTATACCTATCCGAAGACGGTATTCTGTCGGTGATTACAAATTGCAATTAATGCTGTTACTTTTTTTTTCTAAAACCAGGTTAAAAAATCGGCTGCTTACATGATTTTCTATTTAGTTTATATCTTTTAAATGATCGCAACTGTTTACCACGAAACGGAAATTCACAGCCCTTCTATTTCTGGTTATGCGTCAATTTATATTCTGCGCCCACTCGCCGCCTGAGAAATCTCATGTTGGAGGTGCTCTTTCAATTTGAATCGGAACACTCGGATCGGGGAATAATGTATTTCGGTATAAACCCTCCGCGCGGCACGGATCCTCCTGTTTATCGCTACTCTCATTTATTCGGGCGTCGTCGCGCCTTTATTTTTTTCCACACAAGGCGATGTCGCGCTGTTTATCTGCCGCGCGATACTATTAGCAGGGTTTTTGTTTTGAAAGGCAGTCAGATTGCGTCCCCTTGACTAAAGGATAATTGAATTGTCACACAACTATGTGTGCTACAAAGGTATTTTAAGCCTCGTGACATATTTATTTTCTTTATATTCCATCAATTTCCTTTCTCCTTATTTCTCGTTAGTCTTGAGGATGTATCATATCTGTTATTGTATTTGTACATATGGTTACGCGTTTATGTAAGACAAAGGCATACTCTACACCCACAAATAATATCACTGTCGAATATGACATTAATGTATTGTTGTTATTTAACTAATATTCAACTTACATGTAAAAACAAAAAAGTGCTAGTAAAAGCCTTTAACGGAGGTCGACATTCACAAAGAGTCTCAAGGGTTTCCAGTTCCTCTATGCTAGCGTCTAAATACAAAGAACTGCGGTGCCTAGTTGCCTCTAGCGAACAATTGAACGATGCACTAAAATGCACAATTGCGCACGTTCGACCATCTTTGAGTAAAATCACATTTGTAGTACGAACACGATGTTGGCATAGAATTGAAAATGTTTGAGTTAGAAGATGTTTGAGGTGAAGTTATTTTCTATATACATAGGTGTGAGTGCATGTCTGTGGTCATCATCATTATCTGGTTGCGCTTTGGCCGACATTTTCCCCCTACAATTCTAGATATGACCAATGAAACAAGCAATTCAGTTTTTGTTTAACGTTAATGAATATTAGATCAATTCGGCAAAAGCCTCATCTAGCATTCGAGTCGCGGATGGAATATCCTGCAGACCCTTAACCCGCGCCCTGTTTCTCCGATTCCGAGGGCCATTTGCGTCGTTTTGTTTGATAATCTGCTATTGTTTCGTTGGGCAACGCGGTCGTCCTGTGAGAATTATGCGAGCTATCTATAGCGAACGTGAACGGCGTGCGAATATGTTATGGTCAAAGTAGCTACATACCATAGCTCTGACTTAAAAACATTTTTTCTTTTGTTAAGAACATTACTGTCTTGGCGTGCAATGTCAGATTTTTGTCTGTCCCCCTGTATGCTTAGGATTTTTCATTAAGATTATTAGGAGTTATCATTAAGGATGATTTTATATTATTATTAACCCGCGTCCCGATAAGTGAGTTTTAGGCTACCTCTCATTGAAGGGAAGCTAGCTTGTGGAGTGGAGAAACTGAGAAATGTTATAACCAATACGACTCCATAGGTGTGACATCATGTATAATATAACTTATGTATAATATAAACTAATAACTAGATTAATATACTTATTTTTGAAAGAAATTTCAAAAATAAGTTCTAATAATACCTTGGAGCTTATGAACAGTGATAGCCCAACTTAACCTTTATTAGCCTGAAAAGCTGCAGATGTTGGTGCGGATAGACCCTACGCCTTTCGTATCTATTGCCCTCAGTCCCTACCGTCTAAAGTATTAGGTTTGCATAAAAGGTATATTAAATTAAATCCTTATTAAGTTATTTTAGGAGAAAGAGTAGAACAAGTGAAAGAGTTTGTATATCTGGGTACAAAATTTACGAGAGATGGAAAGTGTGACTATGACATTGAGCGAAGAGTTTTGGCAGGAAATAAAGTGAATGGAGCCATGTACGCCTTTATGAGCAGTCAGAACGTGTCTAAGAAGGCAAGACTGGCTGTACATAGAGGAGTGCTGGTCCCCACACTTATGTATGGCAGTGAAAGTTGGGTATGGCAGAAGACGCATAAAAGTAAAATTAATGCCGTGGAAATGAGAAGTCTGCGAAGTATAGCTGGAGTGAAGTTGATGGATCAAGAAAGGAACAGCGTGATAAGGGAACATTGCGGTATGACAGAAGAGGTAGTGACTAAGATAGAAAAAGGGATGCTTAGATGGTTCGGACACGTGGAGAGGATGGATGAAAATAGACTGACGAAGCAGATATATGTGGCGAGAGTGAATCGGCAAACTGGTAGGGGTCGACCTCGGCGCACGTATGTCAATCAAATCGACGATCTTTTGGAAAAAGGCCAGGTCAAGAGTACCTGTACCGGCGAGCGTGTATGAAAACACTCATGAAACTAGAAGAAGCGAAAGCTGTATGTCAGGATCGTAGCATGTGGAAAGCCATAGTCTCTGCCTACCCCGATGGGAAACAGGCGTGATAATATGTACGTATGTATTTTTCAAACGTAGTTTTTATTATTTAAATTCATTACTGGCCAAATTCCTTTTTAAATTACATTGCTGGCCGCTCGAGCACACTAGATAAGAAAAAGAACGTAGGTTAAAATAGTGGTACCTTGATGGTTACTGCTTATAAATTGTTGTTCCATTACCCGTTTGCTCTATTATAGACGTAGGTGTATAACATAGTTTTAATTTCGAATTTCATTTGGCATGGTCCTCGAACTATTGACGTCATATGGTTTCGTTGTTATCAGATCTCACGTAAAACCAAGCCCCTTATGCTACAAACTCCAAGCCGTGACCGTTTCGTGGTCGTTGCACTGTCACTCCTATCGGCAAACAGCCAAGCCATGCCTTGGCGAATAACGAGTGGAGTTCGTGCAACCTACTTACAAACGGACGATCTGTTATCATACAACCCTGACTGTTTTCAATTTGGATCTGAAAGCTAGCTATAGTCTAAACAATTTGTAAGCGTCGTGCCTTAGTCTCGCAAACACCTAAACATTATTTTTGGATACTTGTATTTTTTCAAGAAACTGTGTTCGTATTTCATATTTCATTCTTCTCAGAAAAATATGATACATTTTGAAAAAGTTTGTCTAGCTTGCTATTAATTTTTCTTTAATAGTATATTGAAACGTCCTCTCTAGACCAACTGTCCTACGAATTGACTCTGCCAAACGATTCATGAAGCCATTCCGTTTATATGCTTATTTGTATTCCCTCCTACTTTGCGGTTACAGAAATCTCTATACTGAGATGCTCTTTCAATTTGAATTGAAACGGTCGAATTGTGGGAATAATTTATTTGAAGAGCTCTTTTTTATTCGGAAGATCCTATTTGCCTAACCTACTCTGTATTCCCATTGTGGCTAGTTGTTAATACATTGTTTATCATTAAATGATTAAGTTTATGTACAGTGTATTCAGGGCCACTATATAAAGATAGTCATTTTTCAGAAATCTTTTATATATTTTTTACCCCCGACGCAACAAGTGGGGTATATAAGTTTGACATGTCTGTGGGTCTGTATGTCTGTGGTATCATAGCTCCGGAACGGATGAAGCGATTTCAATTTAGTTTTTTTTATTAAAGGATGAAAATCGATTACCGAATGTCTGCAAAATATACTCGAGTAGGGTCTTAAATCGCATCACGTGCACATTACAAAATAATATGTACAATGAAAATCGGTTGAGCTGTGAATAAGCTCTGGAGGTAAAAGTGGTGAAATTACCCAATGTCTGCAATTATGTGTGTAAGGGGAATTTTCAATAAGAAGCTATGTATTAGAAACTTAACAAAACCTACTTAAATATTTAATTAAAAGGCCACCGACGCAAAAACTTAGGCCCTTTCAAAAAGTAAAAATAAATAAAAAAAACTCAATGTTAAAGTATCTGAGTATGTATAAATAGTTCAAAAAAAATACGTCGCCCGTGAAGGGTTCCGTAGTGGCAAGTAACATCATATAAAAGTTCAAAGGTAAATTGCTGTTTACGGTTTATGACCTATAAAAAAAATACTAGATCTCGTTCAAACTAATTTACCATTCTCTTATTTTAGAAGTTACAGGGGGGACACAAATTTTACCACTTTGGAAGTGTCGATCGCGCAAACTATTCGTTTAGAAAAAAAAAATTTAAAACCTCAGTATCATTTTTGAAGACCTATCCATAGATACGCATGGGGTAGAAAAAAAAATATTTTTGAGTTTCAGTTATAAGTATGCGGAACCGCCAAAATTAATTGTTTTTTTTTACTATTTTTGTGTGCATATCTTAATGCGGTTCACAGAATATATCTACTTACCAAGTTTCAACTACTGTTCTTATAGTTTCGAAAAAAAGTGGCTGTGACATACAGACAGACATGACGAATCCATAATGGTTCCGTTTTTTGCCATTTGGCTACGGGACCCTAAGAAATCGTAGATAATAAATAATTAGGAGCTGTCCCCTAATTCGACGTATTTTTTTACAATTATTAATACACACTTAGGTACTTTAAGTTTATTATTCTTTACATTTTAAAAAGGACTTGGATTATGTCTCGGAATTTTTTTTATTTTCAAATACTTTTTTATATAATGTCTATTCCTATGGTTATGAAAAGAGTGAATTTGTATAACAATATAAATCCTCACAAATACTTATAAATACTTACAGAATTTTCTGGAAAAAAAATTTCTTGCAGGGTGGCCCTATATCTATACTTATATCCTTTACCCACTGTACCTAAAATTGTATGTATGAAAAATATACGCTAAAATAATTTTATATTCCAACTCCTACATACAATTTACCCAAGGAGGTTAACTGGAGTTCTAATACATACAGAAATAAATTGGATAGAATGTTATTTCAATTCATCTCGGTCGTTTCGGACACAAGGGCCTGAATTAAATTGCGACCCTAAAGCAGTTGTTTATTTATATTATGCTATATCTATGTACAACTTTTGTACATTTCGCAGAGTTTTAATCACGTTATCAAAACGTGATTTATTTCGGTACAAAGACCCAATTGTTTATAACGATACAGTTAATTTGTTGAATGAACGTAACATGCATACTTTGGAGCCATTATTTGTGCCTGTATCAGCTCACATCGGATTAACAAGTTTATTAAATGAGTTTCTATGTATTTGCAACCTCGAAACATTTCTGTAGTTGTGAGCTGCTGACATAGCATTAAAAGATGGAGCGTGACCGTCTGAGCATTATCCGGCTTCGACTTGGTTTGTTCCATGTCTCGACTCAAGCGTCTTATTGAAATCTAATTTTCGTTATCCTCGGAACGAGTCTGCTCCGGCGAGGCAAAACCATTAGCAATAATATTGTTGTTGTTATTACTCCAATGAATGCATCGCATCACAAACAGCTATTTCTAAATACAATTTTAATAGATGTAGTTTCTTATTTTCTCAGATTGGTTGACTTAGTCTATATTATCTAAATTCGTAAAACACAGATTGGATTCATGTAAATGTGCCTCCTCTGAGATTACTGCCTGCTTTGTGATTATAGTAGATAACTTGCTCATTTTTCCTATCTACATATTTTAGCAATCTGATTTAATTAATTTTCGTATACGAGGCAGATGAAATATTTAAATTAAACCATAAAATTCGTACTAAGGCAATTTCGCCTCCAAAAAGAACTGATTACTGAGATATCCAGAATTCTTGGATATTTTATTTACACAGCGCCATCTAGCCCAAAGTAATATAAGCTTGTGGTATGGGATCTAAACAACTGATAAACATAATAATATATTTCTAAATACAAACATTCCTATTATAAATGTGAATGTAAGTGTGTTTGTTACGCTTTCACGCAAAAACTACTTAACCGATCATCATGAAATACAGTACACATTTTATTGGAGGTATTAGAAGTAATATATCATTATGGTAAAAAAAAAAAAATTACGAACATATTTTCATTTATTTTATTTATTTCTAACAAAGTTGCGCGGGTCAGCTAGATTATATATAAAGAAAACATCCAAACACCGAAACAAACACCGACCTTTGTCAATCGGGATTTCGGAATCGACCCTGAGACTTCACGGCGACTACTTTGACTTACGCTGCCACTTACGCCACGGAGAAAATTTGTTTTGCAGTATATTTTTAACACAGTATACCTAAATCAAAATACCATTTAATTGCGATTTTTTCCTACTTCCTACTAATATCATAAACGCAAAGGTTTGCTATAAATGTTATGGATTGTTACTCTTTCACGTAAAAACTACTGAATGGATTTTGATGAAACTTTCCTGTGATATAGCTTATACCTCAAAAAAACACATAGGCTACTTTTTATCCCGCAACAAGTTCCTGTTGGAAACGGGAACAGAAAATCTTCTCAACGCGGGCGGAGTCGCGGGCGTCAACTAATTCTTACATAAGTATAGGTACCTAAAACGTTAAATAGCGTATTTTTTAATTATCGTTTTTGTATTGTTTTGTGGTATAGCGGCTAAGAATGGGTTTAATTTGTGATATTGGTGTGCCACTGTCGGTACATTTACCGTAATAGGATATTTGACATCAGCTTTATTTACTCACTGCCACTGCGTGTTGCTCTGAGCGGACTTGCGGCGCGAGACGCCTCGCTCTGATTTATGTTATTTGCAAGTAAAGCGGAATTAATGGCTTTATTACTCTTCTCTGTTTGTTGATCTCGGATGCGGAGCTTGCTGAGCCCGTCCACGATTCCATTTAAACAGACGAAAAGCCATTTTGATTCAGCGGTTTGGCAAATACGTAATGTAATCATATGTAACGTTTCAACGAAATTCAGCGTCAGCCATTCTACGGAGAGATTTAAGATCTTCCCATTTTGTACTTAGATGATACGCCGCATATATGTGATGTACTAAAACGTAGCTATAGTGAGTGTGGTAAGTTTGGCTCGGTTTCATTATAGAGCGTCATAATTCATGTTTGAGTAATATCTTGTGTGGCATTCATTCCGCCTTAGCGCGCTCTAGTTGAAAATTTTATGCTTTGTTATAGTGCGAGCTTAGTGTAATATCCCGTTACGGGAATTTGTTGTTTCTCAAAGAACATAAAGTTCAAGTACCTGTTTAATTCTTATAAAAATCCATTTCTGATAGGTACTCTTTTTATTTTTAACGATTTTCGCAACAGACTGGTAATGCTCACAATTTAAAAACACGTAGTGAAAATACCGGGCGTACCACCAGGTGCAAGTGGATTTTCAGCACAATCGCAGTTACGCCGGAATCACCGGTCGTAAATAACACGTCGCATTCGTGCTTCCTTTCTTAAACTTTGCTAAGAGCAGCTTCGGATTTGTTTGCTGTAGTAATACATTATTAAACTTCTGGCATTGAATTACTTGATATTGTGTAGTTCTAACTACTTTATAACTTCCGTAAAGACATAATAAATTGAATTAAAGCTATAGTTCTAACTATAACCTATGGGGTCATTAACGAAACGACCAAAAAAATTGTTATATAATCACAATATTCTTGTTAAATGAATAGGAAAATATGTTAAGTTCATCTCTACTACCTTGTCGACAAAACTGCGGCGGTTTATAGGATATCATTTGAACTAACACATACACATTACCTAGGTTATCTATGTAGCAGTAGGTATACGTTACACCCGCGACAATCGGAAAATGTAAAACGGCATACAACTGTTGGTCAAAATAAAAAAACAAATAGGACTATCTTGGGACGTTATTTATTTTGACACTGCCAGTTTTTAAACTATCAATTTACTAATCCTAAACTTTATTACTTAAAAGTTACTAAGACTATGTATACATAAAGGTGGACGTGTAGAATTGATACAGGAGAGTTTAAATTACGTTAAACCTAAAGTAATTTAGAAATGGCATTTTATTTGACTTTGCAAGATTGAAATAAAACGTTTACCCATGTAAAATTGTACTGATAGGATCGTCTCAAAGCAGTAGAGTGGAATGCAGGCGACGTGCCACTTAGTGTTGTTTGTCGAGGTTGTCGGTTAGAGCTTGCAGGCGGCAACCATGCTCGCAGCAGCTAACGTACGCATGGAATGCAGAATAGTGTTCGGTTGTACTTGCATCGTCCAAATTATATATATACGATTGTTCGTATTGTTCGTAACACTGGTGATGTATACGCCTATGTAGTGCTTTATTGCTATGTGGTATGTAGTTCAAATGGAACAGAATCGCATTGGATCTAAATTGTTAATGATATTACGGGATTGTATGTAGTGTTTGTTAGAGGTTTAAAGTACCCGTAGTTGTAATTGATAAATGAGTTAGGTACGATCGATGAAGAATATATTTATCGTGCGAGAGCACTTGTAGGATGGGACAGTCGTGTAGACTAAGGCTTACATACGAAGACCACGTAAACGGATTGCTCAAAACGGTAAGGTAAAAGTACACGAAAACCCATGTTTGAAACGATTAATCAAACTGCAGGAAGTGAAAAAGTATGTATGGATCGCGAATCCTGTTGATCTGTTGTCCTTGACTGCCCCGTCAGGGATGCAGCGTGAAGTATTTTGTAATTATGTTATGGCCTGGTTGCCTAATAAAACCGTTTAGCCAAATCTTTAAAAAAACCTTAAATCTTCTTATTATTTAAAAGGTCCTTTTATTCTCAAAGTCTTATTAGTTAAGTCTAGTCTTTTGAAGTCAAGGTCAGTCTCATCCCAGTATAGCAGTGGTTGTTATACTGAGGTGTTCAGTGGATTTTACGCGGCAAGATGGAAAATCGCATTCCACTGCATATATATCACTGTCTTTCACTATACAAACGCACGCTCGTTCATACAACTTTTATGTCCAAGAAATTACCACTCCCGCACATAAAACAAGATAAATGCAATAGTTTTAAAAAAAGTACACAGCAAGCGTATGCTGTCAGCCAGTCTAACCAATCCAGCGTGAAGTTTATTAGTATAGTAACTATTACTATACTAATATACTTCACGCTGGATATTAGCCGGCTGTCAAAACGTCATATCATTAAAGTAACACAATTCCGAAAAAAAAAACATTTATCAATACTTGGCAAACTGCTCACGACCATATTTTGTCAGTACCACTCGGCGTTTAAATTATGATATGTGAATGCTACCGATAAACAACAGATAAATATATAGGATACATTTTTAAAGCAATTATTTTGCAAAATTTCTCATAAATTTTAATAAATAGAAAAAAGACAATTCGATTCGAGACGGGGATTGAACCCGTGACCTTTGCCTAACCAGGGCAAAGGTTTTTTATTAAAAATTTATGAGAAAAATATATAGTTAATGATTTCAAAATATCTACATGAATAGGAAAATATTGCGATAAAAAACAATATTATTGTACCCACCTACAACAAATAATTTAAACAACGAAACAAACTACGTATATAAAGATAACAGGAGGGGTTTGGTAAACATACTTAGATTTCGTGAGACAAAATAATCAAATTCATCAGGCTTTTGTCTTGTAGGTGTTCTGTTAACCCGGTCGTCGGACGCGAATAGTCTTCTGTTGTTTACTTCGTTAGCCGTCTCTATCTGAGCCCGCACAGGAGTTGATTGGACGAACTTTGATCTCGTTTCTTGCGGAAGTGTATATTTTTCCCGAGAAGTGAGAACATCTCAATTTAATACTCACTAGAATCGTTGTAAGTTCCAAGAATAATGGGATGATTAAATAATATGATACGGATTTGTATATTAGAACCAAAATTTGTTATTAACGTTGCGTTTCTTAGTTGTAAATAAGCATAGGCTATCCCTCTAAGCCACATATGGCGCCACCTGAGCTCCGCACTACCTCGATCCAAGTAAATTTATGACGCTTTCAACGTTTGCCGTGCCACCTGACCTGGCGAACGACATTTTGCTAGCCAAATATCCCTCTCCTGTTAATATTGGACAAACATTTATACCCAACTACGTTTTTATACATCTACAGAGATCTCAAACCCTCTATCCTTTATTTATGACCTAGCTATCCACTCGTATCTATGCATTAAACTTTGAATCAATTTGTCAGGCTGAAATCAAACAAATAGTTTACTAACGTTATTTTACTCTCCATCATATAGCCCCTTTTCAAGTGTTACAATTTTTAAAAATTAATTGTAAAAAAAAAAAAAATTTGAAAAAATATATGTATAATAGTTTCCAAAGCCTGTATATCTCTATACTAGTACAGTAAAAAAAATTAAGGGTTGCACTCCAGGAGTGCCGACAGAAGTAAAAAAATACTTAATAACTAGTGGACGCCAGCGGCTCCGCACGCGTGGTGAAGTCTTCCCGTTGTCGTTTCCCACAGGACCTTGTTCCCAGGATTAAAATTAGTCTATGTATTATTCTGATGTGTAAACTATATTATTGTAAAGTTTAATCAAAATCCATTCAGTAGATATTGTGTGAAAGAGTAACAAACATCCATTCTTACAAACTTTCGCGTTTATAATATTAGTAGGATTTATTTATAAGTCCAGAGGTTTTATCTCATCTAAAAATATGCGTACTGCGCTAAAAGAAGTTCTCACTTCTAAAATTGACAGGGATCGACGTTTATGATGATGATGAAAAAAATATTATACACTGAAAGAGTCGTAATTGATTACACAATATTATTTAATATGACCTGTAAATGACTGGGATCAACGTTAAATGATGATGATGATTATATTATTTAGAAGCAAGGTATTTAATCTATTTTTGAAGGTATTGTTATGAATAAGAGAAAGTTAGATGTAGTGTGCTTGACAGAGACCAAGCGCAAGGGCAGCGAAGTCTTGGTGCGTAAACAGGTGATGGACACAAGGGTTATTCGAGGCGCTGAGCTGGGATCAGATCAATAGCTAGTAATAACTAGGATTAGGGGTCTGTTCGTGGGTTGACGTCATCGTACCGACTGTCCTGAACCTGAGCCGACTTATAGCATCAAAAGCTGGAAGCTGCAGGATGCATCCATTAGGGATAAATATAAAAAAAAGGGTAGCCGAAAAGCTTGGCGACGTCAATGTTAGTAGTGTGAATGTGGAAAGTGTATGGCAGAACCTTAGGGATAGTATGGTAAATGCCGCTGTGGAAGTGTGTGGAGAAACGAGAAGAGGCAGTAGTAATAAGCGTGATGCATGGTGGAATGAGGAAGTGAAAGAAGCCGTTCGAATGAAGAAGAAAGCATGGTTAGACTACTTAGCCTCGCGGAATGATTTTAATATGAAATAGAGATACAAGCTGCAAAAAGTTAACACGAAAGCACTGATAGAAGAAGCTCGTGAAAGGTGCAGAATGAAAGCGGATGAAAGGTTGTCGTCCAATTTCCGGGATAATGCCAAGCTCTTCTGGAAAGAGGTAGGCAGGACTCGGAATTGCTCGACAATCTGTAGTATGAATAAAGTGCTTAGTGTTAACAATGACGTCCTAACAGACCAAACTGACGTCCTGCAGAGATTGAGTGAGTATTATGGAAAGATATATGAAAAAAAAGACAGCCATATCGGGAAGCGGAGCTCACTTCGATGCTCCGGATCCCGATGTCATTGAAGTCATTAGTATGAAAGAAATTGAACAAGCGATAAGAAGTATGAAATGTGGTAAGGCAGCGGGAAAAGACAGAGTTACAGATGAGATGATCAAGTACGGTGGGTCTCGCGTCTGGGACACACTATGTCTGTTATGCAACTTGTGCTGGCGGACGGGCGAGGTCCCAGATGACTGCTGCGAATAGCGGTTGTAGTGCCAATTTACAAAGGGAAAGGCTCGCGCCTACACTGCTCCAGCTACACGGCGATCAGCTTGGTCAGCTTAGCTAGTAAGGTGTATGCAAAGGTTATAACGGCAAGAATGCAAGAAAAGTCTGAAAGGTATTTATGGGAGGTTCCGACGTGGAAGAGGTTGCATGGATCAAGTGTTTTCTCTCCGCATGATCGCGGAGAAGTTTCTGGCTATTAACCAGAAGGTTTTCTGCGCTTTTGTGGATCTGGAGAAAGCATTTGATAACGTTGTGAGGGAAACTCAGTGGGATTTGCTGCCCGGATATGGTATGGACGGCTCGCTACTGCGGGCAATACAGTCGCTTTATAAGGGCTGTAAGGCTTGCGTGCGAGTAGAGGGAGATGTGTCACCTCTTTTTGATGTCTGTACAGGCGTCAAACAGGGTTGTGTCATGTACGCCTGGCTGTTCATAGTGTATCTGGACAGTTGTTGCAGTTGCAGAAGTTGAAAGATTGTGATATGGGTGTGTATTTGGGTGACTTTTCAGTTGATGTTGCGGTGCTCGTGGCCTCATCAGAAGCCGACCTTCAGGCATTAGTCCCTAATATGAAAGAGGAGTGTGAAAGTAAGGGTCTTCGCTTGAATGCAAGTAAGACTAAGGTTCTAGTATTTGAAAGAGATGAAGTAAGAACTAAATGCGAGATTATTGTAAACCAGGAACGTCTAGAGCAAGTGAATGAAATTGTGTATTTAGGGAGTATGTTTAGCGCGGATCGAAGATATGATTCGACGAGTAGCTGCCGGAAACAGAGTTAACGGTGCTTTGTCCCAATTAGTAAAGCGACAAAGCATCGTAAAAGAAGCACGACTGGCGATTCATAACGCAGTGCTAGTGCCAACTTTGCTTTACGGTAGCGAAACCTGGGTATGTCAGCAGATGCATGAAAGTAAATTGAATGCTGTGGAGATGCGATCACTTCGAAAATTGTGCGGCGTTACTCTAGCCGACCGAATACGTAACGAAGTTATACGCAATATGGCAGGTTTGACTGAAAGTGTCAGCGTTAAGCTGGAAAAGGGCGTGCTCCGTTGGTTTGGACACGTCCAACGAATGAGTGAGGAACGATTGACGAAGAATATATATTGTGCGAAAGCAGAGGGTAGAAGAAGTCAGGGTAGGCCGAGACTTACATATGAAGACCACGTGAGCAGATTGCTCAAAAAGGGAAAGGTCAAAAGTACTCGGATACCCAGACTTGTGTGTATGAAGCGATTGATGAATCTTGAAGAAGCGAAAGAAGTATGCATGGATCGCTAAGCCTGGCGCTCTGTCCTCTCTGACTACCCAGTCAGGGATACAGCGTGAAGATATTAAGTTAGTTAAGTTGAATCTACCAATTAACTATCAAAAAAAATATTTATCTAGACGCGTTCGCGGTAATCACATGCATATATTCGCACACTATAGCTGCGTCTCGTAACTGTATCCGCGAGTCCAGAGATTTTATCTCATCTAAAAATATGCGTACCGCGCTAAAAGAAGTTTTAATTTCAAAAGCTGTGTACTATTTTAAATGTAGTGTGTAGCCGGGGGACCTCCGCAGGGAACGAGTTCCTTATGATATAAAAAATAAATACATACACACATACAAAACTTCGTTCCAGAAGGCTCTGGAATATACCTATATGGAAATAACCAAAACAGCAGCAACTGAAAGCTCTGTTCATTACAGGCTTTTCATTAAGTTGTAATTTTTACAATAGTACTTTGGAGGTAATAACGAGCCGACCATGAGCATCACCGCCAGAAGTAACTTAAAAATAAGTACAAAGAATCACATTAAACTTCTTTTATAATTGTTCAGGAAATGAAAGTAGGTGTTTGAAAAAGTTTTTAAATTATTATTTTATAATTAACGTTAAAAGAAAAGAATTTATTTCAAAGAAAATACTTCTACTTTCTTCAGAACCTCAATTTTTATTTTACGGTTGCGTTTAATTGCATTGGAATCTTCGCCCGTTTCTTGGACGAAGGCCTTATGGAAAAAGTTTTTTAATATCAAACGTTACAGCCTGTCCGTTCGATTGGCAACACCTATCACAGAACAGTGGGAACAAAGGATTTGTTTGGATGAATGAAGTGGTGTTGTGTTTCCCACCGCTTTGTAGATAACAATTTTGTGAAATGTAATTTCATCTTGAGGGACTGCCTACAGTTTGATTCATCTTTTCCTTTGAACGATACTATCTCGCAACCCAAATTACTTTTATGCATAAATTAACTCTGGATCCCTTAAACCTTTTATACATAAGGTTAGAATATTAATTAAGAGATTTATAATTTACTAACTTCAATTAGCTTCTAGGAAAGTTTATAAAAGAAGAGAAAACCTAATCTTCTTTATTAATATATACTTTTTTTTTAACATGTGGAAATACCTTGTTATCGATACCTTCATTTGTTACACGGTGCTGTTTTCTATTCCATCATCTCTAGTAGTAGTCCTCATTCATTACGTTCAAGCTTTCTCTTTATCTATCTCTCCCACTGGGGCTCGATAGAAATGATATTGCCAGATAACAGGTATTATCCGAAAGACCGTAGCAGCGGAGACAAATGTCTTGCGCTTGCCTTCATTATCCGTGAAAAGTAGTATTTCTCTCACACAATCAAACACAAAAACATCCACTGCAGCATAACCGTCCTGCTACAGGCATATACTTCCTGTGGCGCATAGGCATTGGCAAATATTTACAGCCGATAAAATCCTACTCGGTTGCATCCGAAGACATTGCTATGGAGCACAGTGTTAATTTTTTTCCTATTATCTTAAGTCAACGGAATTTTGTTATTCCATATAACACCAGCCACGAAACGTCACTTATTGACCCAAACGGCAGATATGAAATAGTGGTTCTCTATCTGAAATTCTTTTAAAATAGGTAGTCCCCTTTACTTCACGTTTTTACGTGATTTTAACTTGCAGATGGTGAAGAAACTTCGTTACATTTTATCCCCGTAGTTCCACGGGAACTACGCGGGTGACATCGCGGGGCGTTTACTAGTTTTATATAAAGTCTATCTTCCACTAAAAGGTTTAGTCTTCGGCATCCCTTGTACAACCCTACGACGAGATGCCTTTTGTTTGGTCATTCCCTACTTAATGAAAAATCCATGCAAAGAATTTACTGCTCTAGATTCTTATGTTTATTATTACAGACATTTTACGAAATTGTAAGGACTAAAACTAGGGTGGGGTAGTTATGCATAAACTTGGGTGTGGCTACTGGTCGTTTGTAAAATGGCAGACAACATAACTACTGCAGACTAATGGAATGAATGGATTGAAAATGGATTTGGAGCCAGGGGTACGCCTTTGTTGGCTACTAGGAGCACATTTGATTTGGCTTTTTATTTTAGGCGTTGTTGGAAACGACTGCCGTCTGACCTGACAATGCCTTAAGGATGCCGGCGTCGTTACCTCGTCCGTTGGTGAGCAGGTGCACCACCAGAACGTGAGGTTGCTTGGATCCTGTTTTGTATGGCTCCCATCACCTAATCAAATCCATACACACGTCATCGATCAGAATGCATTATCAATTAATAACACAGAACCACCGCACCATACCTGTGCACCGCACTCGACTGAGCTCATTGTTGATACTGCTGATCAATGTAAACAAATGAATGATTTAATTGAGAAACAATTATCGTTGGCTGGGGTTACTCAAAAGGACGGTACATATATGTACATACTAGAAGGCTCTGCATGGCTTCGCCCGTGACATACGTCGAACTCCTGTCGCAGCTATTTAATCCCGTCGCTTATAAATTCTACAATAATGCTTAAAAATTTCCCTATTTGCCGACATTTATGACTACTGCTCCGCTCTTCAGGGTAGTAGCGAGATGATATATAGCCAATAACACAAAATAGAATTTTGAAATCCGATCAGTTTCGTGAGAGTTGAGATAAGTGCGTTCAACCAAACAAACAACCAAACTCTTCAACTTTATAATATTAGTATAGATTATTCATATGAAACATTCAAACCAGTAAATATTTATGCATCACGGAAATATTTTTTTCAATAATTAAGCAACTACATCCGTATACACAGCTAATGCACCATCGAAGCAGTCAAAAACTCTATTAATCTAAACTAATATTCCTGAACATAAAAATCTAAATAAAGTCGCGCCTAATCTTGACTTCAAGCTCAAACCCTCAGAAGCGCTTAGGCTCGAGGTAGTTTGTTTCCGAAATAAAGTTAAGTTCAGTGTGCTTCAGAGTTGACTATTGATTAAGTTTCTCAAGTAAATATGACATACATAGTGTTTATATCTATAAATATGTAAATGCTACACAATTCTGGGTAGTAAAGAACCAACCATAATTTCTTATGATTAATTAGTACGTTGCTGAATGCTGACAGTCGCACAAACACGACGGAAACATTAACCCAATACTCTCTTCGAATAGAATAGAATATAGCCATATTCATATTCAAATATATTCTATTTAGTTCGCATAGGTACTCGTAGGTAGTTTCTGTAATATATTCTTTATCACCCTCCACCCTCTAACATAAAAGGAAATATTACGTATATCTTACACGATACGAAAGTTTGTTGAACGAAATTTTGATTACCAACCCACATAACATGTAAATGATTTGAAGTTATAGAGGAAATAGTAACTGCCCCTGTGATGATAACATTACGTTATAATTACGCTATTCCGATTCAGCAACAAATGGTATTTTAAACAACTTCAATTTATGACTACAAAATCCTCTTTTATGACACGAGAAAAAAAATTTAAGCGAGATTTAATGCACATTCATTACACGAATAATAAAATTCCCATGATTTGTTATAAACCCAAGTCTAAGACGTTATTAATTTCTGTAACTCGTATATAAACTAGTTGACGCCCGCGTAAGTAACAAAGGTAAGAAATCTACATCCATACATTATTACAAACTTTCATGTTTATAATATACTAGCTGACCCGCCCGGCATCGCCCATGAAATTCTTTGAACCCTGTGGCACCCATTTAATCCCGTCGTTTATTAATTTCACAATAATGTATGAACATTTTCCAAATTACTTGAATACTTCTCCGCTCTCAAGTAGGTACCTACGCCCGCACGGCCCGGTCGAATTAGGGTTGCACGAAATTAATTTCTTTGCATATTTTTTTGATATAGCCATATCTCCTAAGATATTCATTTAATTTGCTAGGAGTAAAGGGACAAAATAATCTTCATAAAATGCTGAAGCCAACTAACATATTAAAAATAATAAGGATTATTAATGTATTTGTGTAAATAGCCTTCAAATTACCGCTTTATAATTGCTGTTTATTTTAAATATTAAAATTGATATAGTATGTTATCCTTAAGGGATAGACATATACCGTCGCGGACTTTTTATAGACCTATATTAGATACACAATTCCACGATACATTATTTTGTTATATCTCAATATATATATCAGGGTTTAGGCAGTGTTTTCGTTAAAAGCTCCCAGTTGGCTTATTTTTTCTGACATCCCCATCATATATCGTTATAATTAAGTTAATGTATACAAAAACTTAACAAAATATACATAAAAACCTTCCCTATGAATCACTCTATCTATTAAAAAAAACTGCATCGAAATTCGTTGCGTAGTTTTAAAGATCTAAGCATACATAGGGACCGACAGCGAAAAAGGACTTTCTTTTATAATATGTAGTGAAGTAGGATTTGTCTTAAGGACAATTAATTGTTTTTGTAAATGTAAAATTCTGTATTAGAGAACATTTTGTACCAACGCACAGAACTTGACTTCAATGTAAATAATCAATCCGGTCGCTATAGCGGGCGGTAGCAGCCTGTTATAACTGACATCCCTCTTTGGAAAACATCGTCCGAGATGATGCCACAAAAAACTTCACCCTTGTTTTATTATTTCTACCATGCTAATTAAAATAGCTACGAATAGATTACGGGCAGCTTCTGGCAGCGGCGCCTAATGCTCTGGCTTTACGACGTCACGCTTTATGCTCTCTCATTAGCGCAGTCTCCCAACTTACTGTTATAGGTATACATTTTCTTTCATCTTATATTTCCTTTTTTGTTTGATTAGTTTTTTGCAAGTTTCTTGGACCTAATTGCTGTAACTATCTATCAGTGGTAATAGGATTACTCCCTATTTAGTGTATCTAAAGATACGTATGGCCAGTGAAATGCGGGTGAGTAATGCTCCTAAATTACTTCACAACGTATTATAATTTGTTTATCTATGGAGCAGATACATGAAAGAATCTGTAAACTTTGTTCAATAACTAGCAGTGCCCCCCGGCTTCGCTCGTGACATTCTTCAAATACCCGTACCTCACATTTGACCCATGCCACTTATAAGTATTCAATTAATTTTTCAATTGCAATTAATTTCTCTATTTTCAAAAAGTTATTGTTGATAAGAAGCAGATATATGAAATTATATAACTTAGAAAATTCAGAAGTAGCTGTGCGAAGTTTGGTGTTTTTGCATCTTTGAAAATGTAGAATCTTCCATATAAACTTAAACCCCTATTATACCATTTATCGGTAAAATTAGCAAAACCGCAAAACACGTATTTAGTATTGTAGGTATTTGGAACCAAAACCACTTGTACGTAATTTTTTGCTTCTCACTTTGATGACGAAATTTCATACAAATGTTTGTCCCTTGTTATACCCCCTTAGGGTTGGAATTTCAAAAAACCCTTTCTTAGTGGGAACCTACAATATTAGGATAGCTTACACTAAATATTTTAAGTTTGGTGGTCTAAGGACTTGGACGTTGATTATAAGAATGAGTCACCCACTAATTTTATCAATAAAAGACAAACTCTATTTTTCCTTTTTAAATGTAAAATTTTGCAAAGCAGCGATACACGTGTCCATTTATTTGTAATCAGTAATAGGTATACGTAATTTTATGTCTCTAACTTAGAAAATAATGAACTTTCATACAATCGTTTATGCCTTATTTTACCCACTTAGAGGTGGAACTTTTAAAAATCTTTTACCCTAACAATTTCAAGTTCCTATGTGCAAGGATTTAGGCTGGGCGTTGATAGATGAGTGAGTCACACGTAATTTTATTAATATGAGATAGATATTATCTTGAATATTAAAGGGCTATGATCATTATATAAAAGCAAGAACACCCTGAAGAGGTTTTCAGAGAGAATGGTTGGTCCGACCATGGGTAGCTTTATCAAGATGCATGTTACACAAGGATCTTGGTAAATCTAACGACAGTAGTTATTTTTATATTATTGGTCACTATGAACCTTTATGTCACTTGCAAATAAAATAATTAATATAATTCTGTTAATAATAGAATCTTTAACTTTGGTAACGAAAAGACAATACGTAAGTGGTACTAAAATAATAAATTTCATAAGCATCTGATAATGACGCGCCAAGCTTGTAAGTACGCGTGGCGATTACCATTGTTATTGTTTCAATTTGCAGCACTTTAATTGACATTAACAGAAATCCCTGTTCTATATATTATAGACATTTCCGTGCTAACCCAGGTAAGAGTTTATAAAAAAAATCATTTAGCGAATTTATGTAATATGTATACAACACTACTTGTGTTTTTATAGTATATTAATATAACACGCTGCCTAAATACTCAAAATTGATCCCATGTTTATATCAGATCGCAAAACTAATATTCTGATACGCAACTGATATTTTTATTTGCTGAACGCTATCGACACTACTACAGAGATTGACCTAGTTGCCGCAAGTATTACCGAAAGATTTTGGGGCATGTATCGAAATCTTTTTCACTACCTTTTTGAGAATTACCGACTATTGCAACCCCGCGACATATATTCACACCCCGTTGGCCATTAAATGCCTTTACAAGTTCGTTGTTTTCTGACCGAGTGAAGAGAGTCTCCAAAATATTACTACACGGAAAATTTTATTTAATCTCTGTTTGTTTATCTGTCGCGGCTACAGGTCGCAGTTTTCTATTTTTTTTTCACCTATTTTTATTTCGAATCTCATTGCATTAAGTGAAAAAAAATTATGAAGAATGTTTTTGACTTAGAGGACACAAGAAAATTAAGTTATATTTTTTAAAGTAATAAGTCTTACTTTTGTACGTAATGTACTATGTTACATTGTATGTCCATTCAAAGATTGTCTGAAAGAAATTGCTCTTAGCTATAAGGCCGCCATTGTACATTTTTCATTTTTCATTTGTTGTAATTTAATTCATATTGGTGAACAGTAAAGTTTTACTTACTTACTGAAATTTTAATTAAACCATATTCGGTTTGTTTATCATTTATTAATATTTAACAAGCGGAACTGCGCGCGGTTCCGTCTGCGTGAAAAATCGTTATATTTATTCCATCAGGAAAATATATTTGTAGAATTTAGCTTCTCATGGGATATGGTACTACAAACCTAATTCTCACTAAGATTATTACACACGTACTAAAATAAACTATCTGATAATAAATATTATAAGATATTCTTATATTGGCTGTATTTTATGATTTATATTATTAATAGTAGTAGGATATCTATAATTAAATAATGAAGGAGACGGTGACTGAACCGGAATTTATTAATACACATTCGGCGATAAAGAATTTTTGATGAGTCCAATTTTAACTCTATTAAAATGGGACGCATCAAGTTCCATTTTAATAGAGTAAAATGAGGGTTCGAAGTAGGTAGTTATGTCAATAATACCACATGCTTCATCATCGAGTGAATGCAAACTCAGAACTGTAAATTACACTAATATTTGTACCAGAAGTTAAACAGGTAGTATTCAACTCCCAGTCCGTTTGTTTGTCAGCTGTGATGAAATACAGAATGGTTCCACATTTCCCAGAACCCCTAGCCTTTGTGCTGCTTTACTGTCGGATAGTTTATTTTAGGGGCTTGGCTCGTTAACACTCACAGACCGATATAGTAAATTTAAGCCGACCTTCTTTATATTCTCTCTAGAAATCTTCTTCACAGTAAAACGGTTTACTCGTTTTAAAAATGTATGCTGTTTTTTTTATTTGAAAAGCTCAGTGCCTACGATATTTCGTTAACTATGGGAAAGTAATTTTATGAGCAACCATTATTTAAGAAAGACAAACAAATCATTCCATGTTTTCGAGGTAACTTACGTCTAAACTGGCAACTAATGTAAGTGCACTTGCAACATTAAAAGGTTTCCTGGAGGTTTGCGGTGTTAGATAGTGTATGATGCTCGTGTAAGATAGCTGGTTGCGAGCCGCGTCTCTCGCCTGCGCCCGTACTTAATTTACTGCCACGGTAACGCCACAAGCACGCTCCATATCCACCGCGTTATTGCCAACTTGAAAGCAAGAATACACATTTCCTCCATATCTCTTGAATGTAAGGGTCTGGCCACTCTAACATCACATCATACCTATTATTTTATACACCTCGTTTCAGACGTGAGTTTTATATACTCGTAGCATTTGCAGCTGCTTTTAAGAGGCGATTTCCAGTATTTTCATAAAATATTTATGGTAAATAGGTATATACTCTTTAGTGTCTGTAAACTTTCGGTAAAATATTTCTTGAATCATTTTAGTATATAATGTAATGTAATAAATGTTGCCATTTTCATGCATTGAATTGGTAAACGATATGCAGACAGAAGGTATTTCAGAGAGAATTTCGCTCATGTATAATACATTTATTACACCACAGTCAGCCCCAGAAGCTAATATTTTGTCACCTTTTCGAAAGACTTCTATCATAAAATGGTGCGTATTTTCCATGACTTTTCCACGTGTATACATTTCAGAGCTCTGCTTCAATAGATTTACCTAACTTTCACAACCGCGTTATGTCAAAATTCTTTTGATTTCGACGTTCACACTACATAAGGTTTTCATTTAGAGTTTGTAGTACTTACTGTGTAGTTGCAAAGAAAAATATTTAAGTTTTACTAAAAACGTGAATGTGATTTTAACTTCGTGACTTAATTACTTCGAAGAGCGAATATAACTTGCTAATATAAGCAATTAGAAACTTATTTGACGCTGCCGGTCTGCCTGTACCGCCTCGGGCGCAGAAATCGTGAGCGGGATGAGCCATTACGTGCTTTCGTAAAACTTTTCCTTTTAAAAGTCGTCTCTTACTCATTTGAAACTTATTTATTGGGTAATTCGGCCGAAAATATGTATATGATATCCGTAACTTCAGTAATTCTTGCGAAAAGCAGAACAATTCTGTCGATTACGCTATGAGAAAAGGTCCCCTACGGCGTTTAGCACAGATTAAGGATTTATAAAATTCTCTTCATAGCATTAGCATAAGGTTCCTTTGATTTCTTTATGACAAAAGTTTTGACGTTTAAAACATTACATTAAATCCAATGGCCGTTGTAACATTTTTTGGCCCAACTGATTAATTTTAATTTTAGTTAGTTTGGAATATTCTATCCAATATAATTAAGTAGTATAATGTTCCATTATAGAATACATTATAGTTGGCAAATAGTTTAAATTTAGATTTAAGCTATTTGTTTACTTAATGTGTCAAATCGTACGTCAAAATATTGAACTAACTTCCACAGGGACTATATCAATAGCAAACATGAGTGTATTTGACATAATGTTACATCATTAAAGTGATTGGCAAGGTTGTTTTTGCTTCGCTACTGCTGTGTGTACGTACTTGTATTACCAATTATGCAAAGCATCTTCCGCGCTGCGGTGTGCGGGCGGGGCGTTAGCGGGGTGCAGGCCGCTGTCGCGCTCTTTCCTCACTCGTAGCGAAATAACGACCTCAATTTGCATAACAATGCTCGTCACCCCTTATTCCCCACCAGCGACTTTTACAGGCCACGCGGTTTTGTCCCAGCGGACCTGACACACCTTTTTAAACACAGAATGTAACTAAAGAGAAGCACCAAAGTTTAGTTGAAAAATACATATTTCAAAGGGATTAAGGGGCCCCACCAATATCTTCAAATACCAAGCCACCTCACCTGCTGTAGCACCTGTTGACTAACAGACGAGGCAACCACTAAAGCGCCTTTACAGGATTGGGAAGTCAGACGAAACAAACAAAACAAAAAACCAAGACTAGATTTGGAAGCGACTGGAAACACACCACGATTATCAAGAAGAATAAGACAATAATTTTTTAATTGTTCATTTTATTAAACCGGCTCACCAAGTTCGTAGTTACGAGGGCGGCACTGAAAATTTCGGGAATCAAGGAAGTGACACAACATTACTATTTAAAAATGTATTTATAGCTTTTCGAAGTATTCTCCGCGAAATTTGACACATTTTCCATACGATGGAACCAATCATTGAAGCAACCATTCCATTCGGAAGTTGGGGAATCCAAAATGGCCGTTTTGTAGGCGTCCACAGCTTCTTCAGGTGATGAAAATCTCTGACCACGCAATTTATTCTTTATTTTAGGGAAAGTATAGAAATCATTAGGGCTTAGGTCGGGGCTGTACGGCAGATGGTCTAATAATTCTATATTTTCTTGCTCTAAAAACTCTTTTGTTCTGTGCGCGGTGTAAGAACTCGCATTGTCGGGATGGAGGATGATGCGGCGGTTGCAGTTCTCTTTCCGGAATTCCGAAACGACCTGTGGCAAACAAATGCTATCGTACCATTCTGCATTAACCGTTCTTTGTCCCTCAAGAGGAATAGTCGCAACATGGCCGGTTTTGGAGACAAACGTAGCCACCATTTTTTTTGCAACACTCCGTGAACGTACAATTTTTGTTGGCTTTAACTCATTTTCGAACACCCAAACTCGTGACTGGTTTTTTGTTTCGGGTTCGTACGCTTATATCCAGGATTCGTCACTTGATACGATGTTGTATACAGCATTTGAGGATCCTGCGTGGAATCTTTCGAGAGTTCTGACGCACCAAGTAACGCAAGCCGCTTTTTGCTCTTCACAGAGCGAATACGGTATCCATCGGGAAAACAACTTGTTTACACCTAAATGAACAATTAGGTGTAAAAAAGGTGTTGTTTTGCAAGATTATTTGTATTTGACTCATGCCAATGTCTAAAGTTGCCTGAATTTCGCGGTATGTCAAATGTCGATCTTCCTCAATCAGCTTACGCACAGCATCAACGTTTTCTTGGGTGACTGCAGTTTTTGAACGACCTTGACGGGGCTCATCACTGGACTTGAAACACGTCCACGTTGAAATTCAGCAAACCAGCAATAAATTGTGGTTTTGGATGGGGCTTCATCACCAAATGCAGAAATCATCCGGTCAACAGACTGTTTTTGTGTTAAATCACTTCGAAAATCATAATAAATCATTGCTCTTGAATTTTCTCGAGTCAATTCCATTTTCTCAACGACTAAACAAGTTTGACAAAACCTTGTGACAAGACCGAGAATCTTTCTTTTTAAATAAATAAATTGTATTCGATTTTTAAAACCAAGGAGCTTTCAATTAAAACGATTTTAATATGACAGGAACAGTGGAAATATTCCATTCCAGATACTTTTAGTGCAGCCCTCGTATTATAATAAGCGATGCAAAACTAGGGGAACAGTTTTGATTTAGTGGTACTAATACTCCGACAGCGTCTCGCCAGCACGCCAGCCATAACAGGCGACCACCGCACCGCCGCCTTGCGCGTCTCCTCAGCGAACGAACACTTTCAGGCGCGTTGGTAACTTCTTAGTTCAACTTACTGTTTTAATTGAATAAAAGTTTTCGGCTTTTTGCGGCGAGCGCGCTATCCACGCACGCTTGCCAAACTTTCTTTATTAAATTATTGGAAGTTCAGAAACGTTCGCCTTTGGACGTGAATTCTGAAATAAAATTGAATATAGTCGCGAGTTACAGAAAGTATTTACCCTCTACGGATTCACGACAAAAAGTATAGTTAAAAGCTATAAATAATTAATGAAGAGGGATTTGTAGGGCCGCGATTCGTGGAAAATCCGTACAAAGAACAGCAACGGCAATTACGGTACACAACTCATAATACGACGAATAAACAGTTAATAAAGATGTACGATTCTCTTTGCTAACGACTAAAGCATTCGTCCGGGGCATTGTTTTGCGGCGTAGCTTTATCTGGCGCGGAACAAGTTGTCGTTCCAGTAATTTATAGATCTTTCTCCGCCCAGGCTTTGAGTAACGATATGAGACGAGGAACTAGTGTGTTAGCTGCGAATCTGCCCGGCCCCGCGCCGCTTGCAGGATGAGTCATTATCAGTCACGTTACATATATATATGTAGTACTAGCGTGTCATGTCCCAGATTCATATTTGGATGAAAATGTTACCGTTAAGCTTTTTTTGTACTAAGCTTTTGTATCGACTTTTATATGTGTGGTTATATTGAATTTGAACGTGAACGTCCCCTTGTTATCTTGTATTGTTTTTTCACATTGTAAATTTTGTTGATGTTCCGTTTTTCATTTTTATGTGCCTTGAATCATTGTTATCATCATTGGATGTTGACACATTAGTTTGATACATTAGCAGTTTAGTAAAACAGTTTATAAATAATTCTATTCTTGTCATACTCTTAAAATGACGAATAAAATATGGTGGAGAATTTTAACTTGGTTCGATACGGTTCGGGTAGTTCAGGTGGCTAGAACATTGCCCTGGTTAGGCGATGGTCACGGCTTCAATCCCTGTCTCGAAGCGAATTGTCTTTTTACACTTTATTAAAAAATATATGAGAATATGCATAATATTCAAAGTTTTTTTTTTCTTTACCTGGAAAGTGCTACTTTATTTGACCATTCAAGGGGTTTACAGCGTGATTATAGTTGGATTTCTCAATCCTTGTCAATTCTTACAGGTTGCAAGTGGGCTTGCAAAGACGGACGAACGATCGATGTCGACGACGGACGGAATCATCATGATTATTTTATCGATAGTTGGAGTTCAGGGGCCTTAAAAAATCATGATTTCCTCTAGCTTCTCCTAACACTCATCATGTCCAACATAAAATTTAAAAAATTTAATGGCATCGTAGCATTATTTTGATAACTCGTACGATATTAATTTAATTTGCAACGTCTAAAGGGACAAAATAATTTTCATAAAATGCTGAAGCCAGCTAACGTAGTAAAAATTATAAGGATTAATAGCATATTTGTGTAAATAGCCTTCAAATTTCCGCTTTAAAATTGCTGTTTTTTTTAAGCATTAAAATGGATATAGTACGTTATTTTTAAGAGATAAACATATATCGTCGCGGACTTTCTTGTAGACGTACATTAGATACACAATTACACCATACATTATTTTGTTAAATCTCAAAGGGCAGCGTTTTTGTTGAAAGCTCCCAGGCGGCTTATTTTTTCCAACATCCCCAATAAATATCGTTATAATTTGGTCAATGTATACAAAAACTTAACAAATTATACATAAAAACCTTCTAAAAGAATTACTCTAACTATTGAAAAAACCGCATCGTAATTCGTTGCGTAGTATAAAGTTCTAAGCATACATAGGAACAGACAGCGAAAAGCGACTTTGTTTTCTTGACTGAGAAGGCGAGCGTAGCGGGCCGACGAAAGTCTCTGTTTTAACTCCACTGGTACGTGAAAAATGCTATTGATGTCCATCTGTCCATTCAGTCTACAGGTCGCATTATTCATCGGATTTGTATGCAACTTGGCATGGACAGTCCTTGATGTATGTCCTTGACAACAACTTTTATCGAGGGGGTTTTTCGATCGGGGGGGAAATGGAGGCAGGGGTGGGGAAATGGTCCCGTAGTGGTTGGCAAGAGCGCTTAAAACGAAAAAAAGCAATGTGATTTTTTTTTAAATAGATAAAAAAAATAAGAAAAAAAAAACTCCGAATTCTACGGTTCACAGAACCACTAGTAATATGTAGTGATAATGGCCGGTGGCGAATGGTGAACCGATTTATATCCTTGACTTATTCGATTAGTCTACATTGAACAGTAGAATAGGTAATACTAACAAAAAAATAATTATAATAAATATTCTTTCGTGATGTATATTTGCAATACACAAACAAATTTATTTTGAAAATCCTACTAATATTTTAAACGCGAAAGTTTGTAAGTATGGATGTTTGTTACCTTTCACGCAAAATGTACTGAATGGATTTTGATTGAACTTTACAATAAAATAGCGTACACATCAGAATAACACATAGCCTACTTTTTATCCCAGTAACAAGTTCCTGTGGGAAACGGGAACGGGAAACGTTCACCACTTGTGAGGGGCCGCGGGCGTCAACTAGTATATTTCATAATAGTATTGAAGAATATAACGTATGAACCTTATTGGACAATATTTCTCCGAAACAATGATTATAATGTGTTATTAATTGCATTGAAACTGTATTCATAAACGTGGATTTTCTGAAGCCGATAGCGCCGGATATTGAAGATATTCCTAAGTGTGACGAGATCCGGTGTATACTTTGTGTGCGAGCTTTACTAGCGGATCTCACCGATCCCGTACAATAGCTGTTGGAACACCTAGTAATAGTTCTCCTCCGATGCCATTCATCTAAGATGTACCTATATCCTTTGCACAATACAAGTAGCTTTAGACGTCTCTATGTCTACAGAGAGCACATATGGGTAATAGTTTTGAATGAAATGTTAAAGGAATTTAACTAATATTACTACCGTCTCATTTGTTGTTTTGACAATAAAAGATTGCCATCTCGGCATTATTTTCTTTAAAGGTTTAGGCAGCGTTTTCGTTGAAATCTCCCAGACGACTAATTTTTAAAATATCCAACAAATTCTATACTGTGATGAGATTTAAAAAATCTTTTACCATTAGAAAGCTAAATTGTTTCGTGTATAACATAGGCTATATTGGATTTCCAATAAGTTTAAGGTTCCGTACGAAATTTCGAATAATAAAACTTCACAATGCAGGTGAAGCTGTGGGCATCAGCCAGTCAGTTATACTTTAACATTTTAGCTAATGTATACAAAACCTTAACACATTATATACTAAAACATTCCTCGAGAACCATTGGCGAAAACAGCAAATCTGTGCTTTAGTTTTAAAGTTTATCGCGAACAGATATACAGACGCTGCGGGAGGACTTTGTTCTTTCGTTCTGTTAAAAAGTTAAATCGGTATCGATATAACGATATATCTATATCAGTTCGTTAGGTCTCTCCAAATGCTCCCCATAGCATCCGGTCCTGCGCCATCCGTGTCCAGCCCTTCTCCTTACGACCTTTTCTTGGTCATAGGTATATCTGCTTGCGCGACGTCTTGCCTACCTTATGCTTGCCAAGTCTTGGTGTCCACACCAGAACTACGTCCAATTGAACGTTTGTCGTTTAGACATTTAGGTCTAAAATGCGCTTGTAGGCACGGCTACAAATGCAACCTCTACTACACCCCTCTATTACGTAAAGCGAAAACGTTGTAACCTTTTTTTAAGTAAATTGCGCGAACAAATAAACGTCAAATTTGACACACTTAAATTTTATGAAAAAAAAAGGATATATCAAAATTTTGAAATAAATTGGTTCAAACTTAAAAAATATAAAGAATTCTGGTGGAATTTCTACCATCGTTGTATTCCATTATAGAACCTGAAAGTTTAATAGTTAGACTACCTATGTAATTTAAGCTCCACGGAAATAAAACGTCTATTATACTGTCTCGAGGTAAAAACTCCTATCATAAGGATATTACCATATCGCTTCAGTAAAACATAAAACGCCACCAAGGTATAGCTAAAGCAAGAATAAGTGCAGGCAGAAGGTACGTGCACGTGATGACAGTAGTATGGCTCCCAGCGGAACCCTTCTGTGATCCTCGTAAATTGCGAATATTAGATTATAAGTAGAACTGCGGCGAGAGGCACGGGGGCCATTAGCCGAGTATCGAGCTCGTGCACTGGTTAACGCAGCCGTGATCTGAATCTGCTTTTTAGTTAATCCCACTTGGATTGTTATATCTACCTTATGTTTGAAGAATCTTTCAGTTCGTTTTATTGCGTTTAAAGTAATTTACGACTGATATTTTTATCGCTAATGGACAGGTGGACAGTTTTTATAGTTTATTTTGTATTTCATTTGACCAAATTCGTAATGCATTTTATAGAGAAAATATACGTCGCCCAAGTATAGTCTCAAGGATAAATATATTTATTTACTCTGATATTATAATACAAAGATTATAAAACTGATCACAAAATTCTTATGACAAACATTACGTACAGGCCAAAAATAATAAATAAAAAAGTTTTATTACGATACAGGTCTTGTATGGACACCTGTATCATAATATAACTTTTTAATCTTAACGATACACCTATACAACCTCCAGCTGGACCAAGGAAGTATAACCTCTACTTCAAAAAAAAAAAGGTTTCAATCATTGGTTTTTGAATGAACGAGTCCGCGACGCAAGCGCGCATGCGCAATCAATGTTTGCGCCTTGGCGCCAACATTTGACATTTAAAAAATAATTTGTTGTTATATTCATCATTTTATTTGCAATATTGTTTTACGTATTATAGTATGAGAGTAGATAAAGTAGTGTATGACACTGTACATAACTTGGTCTTATAACACTCGTGTGATACTATAAAAAAACTCGCCTACGGCTCGTTTTTTTAAAACATACTCATGTTATCAGAACCCTTATTATGCAACAGTATCATAAATTACTATATAACTACGGACTCAATGGCTACATATGTCAATGGCAATAATATCTAATTGTAAATTTGTAACAACATATTTAAATCTTGAATAAGTACAAGCCATTTCCTATAAAAGTGGTGTTATATAGCAATAGTCTTTATGTCGATCATGACAATAACAACAGCTGTGGCACATCGCGCCGATGTTGGTTTTCCCATTCCTCGCTTCGTTACGACTTCATTAGGGCACCAGCGGGTATGAAGAGCACTACGCAACTGTCTTCATACTTAAAACATCGTCATTGTGCACAATCCTGCTCGCTGAGCGGTAATAGAATGATCATTACTGTATTAAACACAGTTCCAAACAAATGACCTAAATGTACGTTGATTTTTATTGTGAGGTGACATAATTTAAGTATTTTCTCTCTCTATCTCTTCTCTCTCTCGATCTCTTTCTATGTATAATTGCATATTAACTGCGTATCGACTTTAGATATAAACATCTTTTTCTTTTTTTCTTACAATTATCTTTTTTTTATTTTCATTTTAATAACCCAATTTAAACATATTAAACTTTTGTCTACGGTGCTGCTGTTTTCTAAAAGAACGAATGCAGAGATCAAACAACGACTTAACTTCAATTTAATGAGTAACGAATGCCTTAGCAACAAAAATATAAAAGAACCAATTTGATTTTATAAGACTTTGGCATTGACGACATGGCTTCCAATATTCCTTAAAGTCAACATTTTTGATTTATATGATTTAAATTCGTATTGCCATATTGAAATATTAAAGTAAATTGATGAAAGTAAGAAATATTTGTATACATTAGACATTTTCTACAGTTCCCGCCATCGTACTTTAGAGCCCCGAGGCTTTTGTGTACCGCGACGTGTAATTACTCTGGGACTATGGGAAATAACTCACCGGGCGCAAAAGCACTTTTGTGGTAGGCATTATTGTAAATTAAACCAGATATAAAAATAAAAACGCGTCTTTTACACTTTCAGAGTTAATTACGTAAAATGCAGCCGGAGGCCCGAAAAAAAAACAAAGTTACTTATAATTAATAAATTAAAATAGAAATTACATTTATATTTAAGTGAAACCTATTCGATGCTAGAATATGGAATAACAAATTTATGTTCTACATGTATTAAATCAATTTGCTGCGTCGGCGATCGGTTCTCGAGCTTTCGTCATACGTGTGCTGCGTCGACGATTAATTCTTGTACGGACGTCATGGTGCAACTGCATATTTGCTGTGTCAGCGATTCCGTCTTAGTTTCCATAATATGCATGTTTGCTGCGTCGTCGATATTGGTTAGGGGTCCCTACTTAACATCTCCATCCGCAGAACAGCAACTATTTTGTTATATTAAGAGAAAATGTTGCTGGAGTCACATTATGCTTCTTGGTTAACTTTTCATATGTATGAATCTTAAGAGTTTGCTGCTTCTCTTTGTCTTCTGAATGGATCTCCCATAATTTGTATTTGCGGCTTATCATAAATATAGCAATGACAGCTGCACATACTATAATGATATAAAATGATATTGTTGTATGGTACAGGATAGACGACTGAGTTTTCTGTATCTCTATAGGTTTTTCTAATAGAATTTTGTTCTGGATGCTGTGAAGTTCTTCTAAATTGACTGATCTGGATCCAATTTGAGTAAAGACATCTGACTTGTTTAATTCGTCATATGTCATATGTCACGTCATATGTCGTACGTCATCGTCGTTGCCCTTTTATCTCGTTTCAGTCATTGACTAAAGTGAATTCTGGTGTCCGGATATAGCAATCCATAGGGATAGTAGCGAGATAACTTCCTTATAGTGTGTTAAAGTCTCTTCTGCCGCAGGTCAGTTGTACTTTGGTAGGTTTCGGTAATGAAAGTACGTAGTGTTGGTCGTCCAGTTTTTCTATAGCTTCAGTAGTTAATGAGATCCTGGTCAACTGGCAGGTGTTTTTCAAATTTTGGCGAGTGATGCTTTCCTGAATACAATCAGGTTCGGTGCGGACTTGATGGCTTATCTTCTTTTCACAGAGATATATGCTGCTGTGCTTCGGGCATTCAGCCTCTATGTACAAGAATGATTTCTCGGTTATTGCTATATAAGGAGTAGGAGGTACAAGGGCTAGTTATTTTTCATTAGGGACAATGGATAATTTATATAAGTCGTACATGTCATTGGAAACAATAGGGAAATTATAAATTATTACTATTCTTCTGGTTTGATCAAATCATAATATTCCCGTAATTTTAAATTTATTATCTGATCTCGGTTATATAAAGCTTTTAATTTGTCTATCATAGATTTTAAGACCTCTATATCTATCATGGAGTGGTGTGTACTAGATGCATGTATAAATACTAAAATATTTTCTATTCTAACTATCTCTAACATTATATCTTCTACATTATTAGTTATTATATCTAAAGTTTGAGCACATTTTATAAATCTTACTAGGTTATAATCTTTGAGGGCATCTCTTTTTAAAAGTAATTCTAATGAAGCATTGATTTTTGCTTGGTTTGATGCTAATTGTTCTAAAACACTTTTATGTTGAGACATCCATTCTTTACACAAACTTATATGATTATTAAATTCTGAAACTAATTTATTGCCATTTTCCTGCAAGGTCCTAATGGCTTCATCATATCTTAAGGCGTCTTGATAATCTAAGTTGCCAGTTACACTTTTTATTACTGACCCTAAACTATCTATCAGTCCCCTTTTGACTCTTACGGGTTCCAGTGATTTTATTCGATTTAGAACCTTTTCTAGTTTATTAGTAAGGTAATCGAGTTGATGTTCATAAATAGTGTATGCTCCTTGACTAAGTTTAGTTTTAAACATCCCTAGTTGAGTTTGCACTGACACTATCTTGTCCTCAATATCAGTCAGCTGTATAAACTGTACAAAGGAATGGTAATGAGTCGTTAATCTGGTTGGTCCTAGTTTATATGGTAACAATTCTGGTCCGTCAGCTAAAGTCTCAAGTCTTATGTCTTGAAGGTGCGTCGCCGGTATTATCAGTAGTAGGTGAATCCTGCAACAATTGATTTGCTTTAAGTACTCGTTTTAGCCGAGACTTAGCAACAGGGCCTCGTTTCTTTGAGGAATAAATATGGATCGGTAAGTCGGCTAAGACAGTGTCCTGCGTATATCGTGGTGCTACCTTTTGACGACTAGCGAGAGGGTTTTTAATAAAAACCTGTTGCTGAGGTACGTATTCTACTTCAGGTTCCCGGGATTTATTCGATTAGAGCTGTCCGGTTTGTAAGAGAAGATTCATTGATTGTATTGTAAATCTGTTTCATCTGTTCTCTATGATTCTGCGCGTATTGCTGTAAGATATGTTCAATAAAGTCAATGTCGATTGGATCTCTTGGGACAAAATATCCATTCAGTAAGTCAAACGGTCTACACTTTGTAAAACTATGGATAGAGCTGTTGTATGCTATGATAGCGTATGGCACGAGATTAACTACTGGTTCATTTTTATGCTGTAATTTAAGGATTCTAATATGTTCCAGTAGAGTCGAGTGGAAGCGTTCTATATTACCGTTATCGTTTGGACTGTGGGGTAAAGTTTAATGGTGTGCTATTTCATGGATACGCGTGAACTCGGAAAACAACTGGTTGGTAAATTCTGGGCCGTTGTCCGTAACAATAGTCATGGGCAGTCCATGGTGAGTACAAAATCTTAAAATTGACTGAATTATACTTATAGCCGTACCATCTCGTAGGTGGTCTGCTTGACCATGTTTCGTAAAAACGTCTATGAATGTTGCGTATTTTTCTGACACAACTGTGAATAGATCCATGTGAATAATTTCTAATGGTTTTGTAGCTGGTGGCACTATATTGAAGTAAGGTCGGATTGGGTGTCTATCGTATTATGCTTGACCGCAAAGGTACATTCGTTGGTGAATTTAGCGATCTGGTCCTTCATTTTTGGCCAATAATATTTTCGCGAAAGGCTTAAATAGCATTCGTTTATACCACGGTGGTTTGTTTTACCATCATGGTAGTGTTTGATAATGTCCTGTTGCCGCAGGTACTCTTTAACGTTCTCTAATTCTATTTTAGTTAATACTAACTTGAGATGAAGAGCTTTTGAATTTATCCTGTATAATAGCTAGAACTATTGAATACATAGCTAACGGGGGGTTTATTAGTATAGCTGTTTTAACCTTTGGGTTAACATATTCTTTGATAGCGTTGATAACATCTGATTCTAAGTTTGATTCCGAAATTTGAATTGCTGTTCTTGTGTGTCCTTCAAAAGGTTTAGTCACTATTGGTCTTCGTTTTATGTCACCGACGATTGTAAAATGAATTTGTCTATGGAATTTGTTAAGGGGTTCTTCTGTAATAGGGACTTCTAAAATAGGATGTTCGTTACTGGTATGCACTGTTTCGGTTGAGGAATTATTTCCGTCATCTGGTATATCTAATTGATTGCAATTTTTTTTTATAGTATGTTCATTATTAACAGATAAGGTATCAGCCAAAGAGTTAGCACGTTGGATGGATGGTTCTAAAGGGATTCTGACGAGATTAATTACAGAATTAATCTCGTCAGTCTCGTTATTATGTATTTCTATACGCGAGAGGGCATCAGCGTTGGTGTTAAACTTCCCTTTCTTATAGACTACAGTAAAGTCGTACTCGCTGAGTTTAAGTCGCTATCTTGTCAGTCGGGAGTTAGGCTCTTTCAGGTTCATCATCCATTGCAACGGTTTGTGGTCAGTTATTACCTTAAACTTTCTGCCAAATAGATATGGTCTAAAGTATTTTGTAGCCCACACTATAGCTAATAATTCTTTTTTTATTGTACTGTAATTTAGTTCGCTTTGGTTCAATGTACGAGAAGCGTAACCGACAGACAGGTTTGTCAGATCCTATGGGGCCCTGAGATAACACCGCTCCAATGGCTACGTTGGAAACATCTGTTGTGAGGTTAAACTCTCTATTGAAGTCGGGGTACTGCAGGATGGGATCGTTAGTTAGTAACGTTTTACATTTATTAAAGGAATTTACATACCCGGGGCTATGGATTACCTTGTTACCTTTCTTAAGGCAAAGGGTGAGAGGTTACGTATTACGCGCGAAGTCCGGAATGAATGTACGGTAATAACCGAGAAGACCTAAAAATTGTTTAATTTCCTTTGGAGTGTTTGGAATCGGATACTTTTCAATAGCTGAAATCTTATCGGGATTAGGTTTAATACCATCTTTACTAATTATATGTCAAGGTACGGGGTTTCTAGCTTCAAAAATTCTTATTTGATCCATCTGAATTTTGAAGTTAGATTCCCTAAGTCTTTGAAAAACTCTTTCTAGGTTTTCTAAGTGTTCTTGGAGTGATGAACTAAAGACAATAATATCGTCTAAGTAAACTAGACAAATGCTATTTTGGAGACCTCGGAGGACGTTATCCATGACCCTTTGAAAGGTCGATGGAGAGTTTTTGAGATCCATGGGCATTCGAAGGAACTCAAAATGCCCTTGTTCAATATTAAACGCGGTCTTAGGTATGTCCTGAGGGTCCATTTCCACCTGGTAAAAGCCACTAGCCAGATCTAAAGTCGTAAAGTACTGGCATCTCCCTAACTTGTCCAGAAGGTCAGTGTCGTATAGGATATTTGTCGTCTATTGTCTTTTCATTCAATTTTCGGAAGTCAACGACGATACGCCACTTTTGCTTTCCAGAAGCATCCATCTTTTTAGGTACGACCCATATGGGAGAACTCCATGCAGAGTCAGAGGGTCTAATTATGCCCTGCTGTTGCATTTTTGAAATTTGGTCCCTAACCTCCTGTCTATGAATGAAAGGATACCGATAGCTTTTCGTGTATACCGGTGCCTCGTCTGTTGTACGAATCCTATGTTTGATCTTGTTAGTAAAAGTCAACTGTTCGCCATCAATATAAAATACATCCGTAAAACGACTACATAGTGTTAAGAGATTGACCTTTTCTTCTTCATTAAGATGGTCGGTACGCAGTCGCGATAACACGTCATTTACACGATTTGAGTCCTCAGTTTGCGTACATTTAATATTAAATACATCTGCATAAGCAGGCTGATCTAAATAAAAAATAATATCGTTTGATGTAGGGTTCTCTATTTCTACATAACCTCGACCATTAGTTACCGTAGTAAGGCATTCGTGTAAAATACAGCCACAAAAGTTCTGTTCGTCTATTAAGATTTCACCTTCCGGAGCGTTAATGGGTATTTGAATTATTTTAAAACTTTTTGCTGGAATGATATCTTCATATAGGTTGACATTGCGAGAGTTATATAATTTAATCTGATTTGTTGCGTTTCGTGTAATTAATTTGAAATCTTTTAAATTTATATTGGCTTCCCATTTAGAAAGTATATCTAAGCCTATCAACCCATGAAAATAATCATGAAAACGATATATAAAAAGCTTAATACTATCATTCTAATTAAATTCGTTAAAACATGGTAACGTTATAGAATGTTCACTCCTGCTAACTCCATGTATGTTTTTTACTTCGAAGGAGGCGTGATTAAGTCGGTAATTAGGAAAAAAAATCTGTACTGCCTCGGGACTTATAAATGACTGGTTAGCGCCAGTGTCTATTAAAAAAATTAAGGGAGGGCAAGTAGTTTCTATGTACGGTAATTGTCTTTGAGTTTGCAAATTAAAATCTATCCTTGATCTTTTGATATATTGTAAATCCTGGTTTTGGCTTGCATAGCTAGGCACTGGTTGCGGTTCTAGGTCATATACTATCGGATTTTCGTAAGTTATGTCACTATGAGTCATATTACTGTTATAGTCATAGCCGTAAGGACTATTATAGTCATTAGGGTCTGTGTAACATTCATATTCGGGCTCACAGTAATACTCAGCAGAATAATAGGTATTATCGGGTAACGCGAAGTCATTGAGGTTTATTTCGCGTGCCTTTAAATAATTATTAGGTGGTGGATTACCGGATTTTCGCCAGTCGTGACCTGACGTCATTGGTAGCGCTTTAGGGGTAAAATGTTGAACGCCGCTCATAGGTTTCGCACCAGCATTTTGTGGGGCGTTATTCCTGGGTTGTAACCTAAACATGTTACTTTGAGGGTGGTAGTTAGTAGGCTGTGCACGGAACATTTGCTGTGTTCGTGTGGGGAAACGATTTTGTTGTGGGTTATGCATGTTCAATTTAAAAGCTTGATTTGGAGGTTGCTGTGCCATTGTGGCTGGCCAATTATGTGTGGGATATCGTGGTACACTTTGCGTACTTAGTGGTATATTGAAGGGAATAGTAGGCTTAGGAGTGCTATGAGTCTTTGGGGTATCATTACGTTACTGCAGGTACATAATGTTTAACTCTTCCTGCTCGTATTCGAGAGCTTTTTCTATCGATTCTGGGCGCATGCATCGTATTCGCGATCCTACGGGTTCTTTTAAACTGCGTACAAAAGCCTGCATAGCTACTTTTTATAGAGAGCCCGTTTAGCGTCAATAGTAGTCTGTATGGTCTCGTGTAAGGTCACATATGTCATAATAGTGCTAAACAACGTCTGACATTGATCGTAAAACTCCTGTGGTGACTTATTACCGTGTAGAGCCAGTGAAAGGTCGTTATATAGAGCAGTTTCGTCCCTTTGGTCTGAAAAGTTGTTGATTAGAGCCGCTCTAATGCCTGCCCAAGTTTTTGATATGCCATTTGCATTAATAGTGCAAGCGGCAGACCCTGTGATCTTGTTTAGAATGCTGTTCACTAACCTAACCTAACCTAACTCGCTGCCTGGGTCAGTGCTAGCGTATTGGGCTACTATTCGATCGCATATATTAATAAATCTAGTCAATACATTATGGTTACCATCGAACTCTGGTACGAGGCGTAAGGCCTTGTAGATTACGTCTGGATCGTAAGGCATTTTTAATTCAATTAAATCACTCAAATCAGAATCTAATTCGCTATCTAATTCTCTATTACTATCTACTATATGCCGGCGACCCTGTCGCGATGCTGGATCCCGGGAATAAGATTTTTCATGGCGAAAAATTTTGGAACTGAAAAGGATAAGAGAGGAAGCAACACGAGAAAGATTCAGGTATACTTACATATAATATATCATCTCTGGTTCTTCTTCGTGAAAGTCTGGATTCTCCACCCTGTGCTGCAACTTCGTAGATTCTGGGTACTCGTACTGTGGTTAGAAAACCGCCCGGGCGATTCGCGAACGCGATGAATATCGATTTAAGACGTCCCGAAAGCTCGCGTACCGGCCCGCGAGTATCCTACAACGACTGCGCCAATTACGTATACTGCAGCCGGAGGCCCGAAAAAAAAACCAAAGTTACTAATAATTAATTTATTAAAATAGAAATTACCATTATATTTAAGTCGAACCTATTCGATGCTAGAATATGGAATTACAAATTTATGTTCTACATGTATTAAATCAATTTGCTGCGTCGGCGATCGGTTCTCGAACTTTCGTCATACGTGTGCTGCGTCGACGATTAATTCTTGTACGGACGTCATGGCGCAACTGCATATTTGCTGTGTCAGCGATTCCGTCTTAGTTTCCATAATATGCATGTTTGCTGCGTCGTCGATACTGGTTAGGGGTCCGTACTTAACAAGTTCATAAATAACGACGCCTTATATCGTTGGTAAACAAATGCTGACATATACAATTTCAATCTAATAAAAAAAAAAAGGAAACTTGAACAACACACTTACATTTTGTCGACATTACATTCATTTGTGCTCAAATATGGATATGAAAAACACCCCTAACACGTTCCTGTCGAACCATAGATTGCGTATAAGACTTTCTTTATACGTAACAACTGAAAGTTATCGTCATATCTGAGTTGGGAACTTTAGCAAAGACAAATTGGAGTGGAGGCGGTAAATAAAGTTTTACGATATGCGCGGTTATCAGAAGTGTGTGTAGAAGCGCTGGTGTGAGAGGGAAATGTATTTATCGACGACGTGGGCTACATATCGTTGCGATGTTACCTCGTACCTGTATTAAATACCTCTCATTGCTACTCGTTATCTTCCCACCCACTCCAAATTAAGAGCTTTGTATGTCAGCCCGCGTGGCGAATAAAATACTAATTTTATTCATTTCTCCCATCAGATTGCCTATCGTTACACTCCGCTGTACGAATATTGCTCCATTATCCTACACAAGACTATGTAAAATCTGTCGAGCAACTTGCTAGACAAATACATGCATTTATTTTACACACTGCCATAAATGTTTTACTAAAGGTGCTTTGAGTTTAAGTTCAAAGCCTGTTTGTAGTTACGTTGCGAGGTATCGTTTAAAATTCTTTCTATATACGGCAACCTGCGAAAAGTTCTGCTTAGTTTCCTCCGCCGACGTACCGTGTCTAAGTAGAAAGTACAAGAATGTTTAGAAAGTCCAGAAACGCTTTTAAGCGGTTGGTATATTTATTATGGAAAAGTTAAGGAATGAAATTGAGGTAATTTTTCTTGCAACAAACATAAAAGAGTTGTCTTAAGTGTACTAAGTGCTTGGTTAATAAATGCAGCTGTCTTGCCGCCTTTTACATTAAAATCTGTCCTTTCAGACTATCCCGTCAGGAATATAGCGTGAAGATAGTTGGTTAGTTTTAGTTTGTTTAGATTTTTAACTTATGCTGGGCACTGGGATTATTCCGATGAAATCTCTATTATGTACAGGTATATGGAAACATATATTTTTATCGTTTTTTTTTAAATATCCTTCTGTTTTGTTGGGAGTGTTTCTCAGTGCCACATCAATCACTAAGAATGTAATAAATTAAAAAAAATGTAGTTTAAGAAACAACCCTTAAAAAGTATGAGTTTTCAAAGAGTCGGGTTTTCTGGAGACCATCCTGGTTGCAGCACCAGGTAAACGTGACCGTATTGCAAGATCATAACCTGCAAGATACCTACTCATTGATACTAATTTTTTGAACCCAAATACGATATGCCTTTTCTAAAAACAGGAAAAAGCTTAACTTAACTAACTTAACTATCTTCACACTATCCCTGACGGGGTAGTCAGAGAGGACAGATCGCCAGGCTTCGCGATCCATGCATACTTCTCTAGCTTCTTCAAGATTCTTACGTAGTAAGTACTTTTGACCTTTCCGTTTTTGAGCAATCTGCTTACGTGGTCTTCATATGTAAGTCTCGGCCTACCCTGACTTCTTCTACCCTCTGCTTTCGCACAATATATATTCTTCGTCAATCGTTCCTCACTCATTCGTTGGACGTGTCCAAACCAACGGAGCACGCCCTTTTCCAGCTTAACGCTGACACTTTCATTCAAACCTGCCATATTGCGTATCACTTCGTTACGTATTCGGTCGGCCAAGGTAACGCCTCACAATTTTCGAAGTGATCGCATTCCACAGCATTCAATTTACTTTCATGCATCTGCTGACATACCCAGGTAACAGACATAGAGTGTTCCAGACGCGCGACCCACCGTACTTGATCATCTCAGCAGTAACTCTGTCTTTTCCCTCAGCCTTACCACATTTCATACTTCTTATCGCTTGTTTAATTTATTTCATACTAATGACTTCAATGACATCGGGATCCGGAGCATCAAAGTGAGCTCCACTTCCCGATGTGGCATCTCTGTCTTTTTTTGCATACATCTTTCCATAATATTCACTCCATCTCTGCAGGACCTCAGTTTGGTCTGTTAGGACGTCATTGTTAACACTAAGCACTTTATTCATACTGCAGATTGCCGAACAACTCTGGGTCTTGCCTACCTCTTTCCAGAAGAGCCTGGCATTATCGGAAATTGGACGACAACCTTTCATCCGCTTTCATTCTGCACCTTTCACGAGCTTCTTCTATCAGTGCCTTCGTGTTAACTTTTTGCAGCTTGTATCTCTCTGTCATATTAAAATCATTCCGCGAGGCTAAGTAGTCTAACCATGCTTTCTTCTTCATTCTAACTGCTTCTTTCACTTCCTCATTCCACCATGCGTCACGCTTATTACTACTGCCTTTTCTCGTTTCTCCACACACTACCATAGCATTTACCGTACTATCCCTAAGGTTCTGCCATACACTTTCCACATTCTCACTACTAACATTGACGTCGCCAAGCTTTTCGGCTACCCTTTCTTTATATTTATCGCTAATGGATGCATCCTGCAGCTTCCAGCTTTTGATGCTATAAATCGGCTCAGGTTCAGGACACTCGGCACGATGACGCCAACCCGCGAAAAGACCCCTAATCCTAGTTATTACTAGGTAGTGGTCTGATCCTAGCTCAGCGCCTTGATACACCCTTGTGTCCATCACCTGTTTACGGAGCCGACTATCCATTAGGAATAGATCTATCATGCTTCTCTTTGACTTATGAGTATATGTTATGTCCACAAACAAATTCATATGTGATACATATGAATTTGTTTGTGAACATTGTGTTCGCCACAAACAAATCCTTTTCCTTACAAAATGCCAGTATAAGCCTGCCAGCGTCGTTCACCCTTTTATCCCCATACTTCCCTAGTACCGACTCAAAACCATCGCGAGCGGTACCCACCCATCCATTCAAGTCTCCACATACTATAAGTCTTTCATTTCCTTCTATCACATTTAGAGCTTCTCTCATACTCTCTCAGAAGTCCTCTAGCTCACTCGCGTTCGACGAAGATACTGGCGCGTAAGCAGCTACCAGGAAAATCTTTTGCACCCCACCCGGGAGCTCCAAGACTTCGCTGCCCTTGCGCTTGGTCTCTGTCAAGCACACTACATCTAACTTTCTCTCATTCATAACATCCATCAACTCATTCATCTTATCTGCCATTCATCCCCTAACATTCCACGCAGCTACCCTGCACTCCACAGATTTTGTAATGAAAAAGCTGAAGAACATTCATATTTCCGAAGATTATCCGAAAGAGGTCCTGGACAAGAGAAGGTCATTACAACCAAAACTTCTTGAAGAGAGGAAAAATGGAAACTACGCTGTTCTAAACTATGATAAACTTGTGGTAAAAAAGGGTCTAATTGGAAACGAAAAACGGAAAAGAGATCATTCCACTTCTCATACTACAACAAACCAACCAAAAAAACCGAATGCAACGTCCAAAACTAACAGGATAAACGCATTTGATATGTTGAGAGGCAGGAGTCACTCCTTTTCAACTTCTTCCTCAAATGAACAGAAACAATAACAAATATCCATCAGCCGCCGGAATAACTCAATAAATGACCCTAAACTATAAATATCCATCACGCCTTATCCCCGAAGGGGTGGCAGAGGCATATTATATGCCAACTTTTTACCGTGTGGATTCCTGTCCCACGTAATAGGTGGTGAGCCCATTGCCGTGTTGAAATAGACAGACGCAGGCTGTGGCTACCTGCTGTTGAAATTTTTTAAGCCGCCTATAAGGCCTTCAACCAGGCTTAACGACTGCCATTTTACTGGCAACCGGGACCAACGGCTTAACGTGCCTTCCGAAGCACGGAAACGCTCGCAAATGTAAATGCCACAAAGTGGTCACCCATCCGACGACCAGCCATAGTGAAAGTTGCGTACCTCAGTGATCGTTTACCGAACACTGAGACCGCGGGGCCACGAGCGCTAAACTAAATAAGAAGAATAAAACATTTCCCAAGCCGACAGGTCATCGTGGGAAATTAGACCACCACCCTCCAGCTGTCAGTAATGAACTAGTATTTAATGAATCAACGACGCTAAATATTTGTAATTACAACGTAAGGTCCTTGCATTGAGAGATATTTTGAACTCACATATGCGCTTGAGAATGTAAAATGTGATGTTTTTGGGCTCTCAGAAGTTAAAAATGGGCTATATTGGTCAAACAAAAGGGCTCCACGGAGTTGGATTCCTTATTGCCAAGAAATACAAAACAAACATTATAAACATTAACTAACTAACTATCTTCACGCTGTATCCCTGACGGGGTAGTCAGAGAGGACAGCTCGCCAGGCTTCGCGATCCATGCATACTTCTTTCGCTTCTTCGAGATTCATCAATCGCTTCATACACGCACGTCTGGGTATCCGAGTACTTTTGACCTTTCCGTTTTTGAGCAATCTGCTCACGTGGTCTTCATATGTAAGTCTCGGCCTACCCTGACTCCTTCTACCCTCTACTTTTGAACAATATATATTCTTCGTCAATCGTTCCTCACTCATTCGTTGGACGTGTCCAAACCAACGGAGCACGCCCTTTTCCAGCTTAACGCTGACACTTTCATTCAAACCTGCCAAACATTACAGGAATATCCGAAAGAGTAGCACTTTTGCAACTAAAGTTTGTCAAATTTTCTATTTCACTAATTCAAGTCTATGCACCTACAGAAAGATCGAGTGAAGATGACCTCAATCGTTTTTACGAAGATTTAGACAAAGCACATTCTCTAACTGATGACAAAATAATAATAGTATTAGGAGACTTTAATGCCAAAATAGGACACCCAAGAAAGGAAGAGTCCTTGATTATGGTAAAGTATGGATACGGAAAACGTAACGAAAGAGGCCAAAGATTGATAGATTATTCTTTAGAATACAAACTCTCAATATTTAATACTTTCTTCGAAAAAAGGAATTTTCGAAAATGGACATGTAAGTCACCTGACAATAATACTAAGAATGAAATCGATTTTATAATGACAAACAACCCCAGACTTTTCACAAACTTTGATGTAATAAACACATGCTTCCCTTCGGATCATAAACTTATCAGAGGCACCTTAAGACTATAATCTCTCCATATTAGTAGAAAAAATTTCAACAACACCAAATATTCCAAAGAAAATTAACTACTTTTTGAAAAGTTTAAAATCAAACATAAAAAAATTTAAAGGTGTACTAAACTGATATCCAAACCTATTATATATACTGACGTCCAAACCTATCATGATACCCTTGAAAATGTTATGTTCAGCAGCTCTACAACATGGAAAAATACTGAGAAAAAAGGACGCAGAATATTTAGTAAAGATGCGAAACTGCTAATAAAGAGTTAGTTAGTTTTTTAGTTGTAGTGAACTTGCACAGAGAAAAAATAAAAATATAGATTTGAAAAAAGAATTAATAAGAGTATATAAAGAAACAAATTAATCAATCCGAAAAGACTACCAAAAACATAGACAAAAAGTAATAATAAGTCACTTAAATAAATACAGATGTATTAAAAGAGCGTTTAAGGCGCTAACCATTAAGAAATCATGGGTTCAAAACCTCAAACAACACTCAGAAACAACTAAACCTAGAAAAGACGTAATTAATCTTGCAACAAACTTTTACAAGGATTTGTATCGAAGACAGATAGATACAATGATCAAAGATTTGAAGTTATAAATAATACTTGGGAACCACATGTAAACTCTGTTAAACCAATAGTACAAAATGAGGTATATGACCAAATTAAACAGCTTAAAATTAATAAAATAAAATATCCATCACGCCTTATCCCCGAAGGGGTGGCAGAGGCATATTATATGCCCTCTTTTCACCGTGTGGATTCCTGTCCCACGTAATAGGTGGTGAGCCCATTGCCGTGTTGAAATAGACAGATGCAGGTTGTGGCTACCTGCTGTTGAAATTTTCAAGCCGCCCATAAGGCCTTCAACCAGGCTTAACGACTGCCATTTCACTGGCAACCGGGACCAACGGCTTAACGTGCCTTCCGAAGCACGGAAACGCTCGCAAATGTAAATGCCACAAAGTGGTCACTCATCCGAGGACCAGCCATAGTGAAAGTTGCGTAACTCAGTGATCGTTTACAGAACACCGAGACCGCGGGGCCACGAGCGCTTCGCCTTTCCATTTGGAACGCCATTAAAATATTCGGAATAGACCAAAAATATATAAACATACTAAAATATATTTACGAGAATAGTCAAAGTTGTGTGAAACTTGAAACTAGAGCAAAATTTATAGACATTGAAAGAGGTGTTAGACAAGGCGACCCCCTTATCAACAAAGTTGTTTATTGCTGTCCTAGAGAATATTTTTCGAAATAAAGACTGGTCACAAAAAGGTATAAAAATAAGTGGTCGTTACCTAAACCATCTGAGATTTGCTGATGATATTGTATTACTAGCAGAAACACCCCTAGACTTGGAGGACATGATGCAATTACTTGACAATGAAAGTACCAAAGTTGGCTTAGAATTAAATGCCAATAAAACTAAAATAATGACCAACAGTGACAAAAAATCTATTAAAGTAAGAGGAAATATTATAGACTATGTCGAAGACTACATTTATCTAGGAAAACAAGTCTCTTTCAACAAGACCAACAATGAAGAAGAAGTCGCAAGAAGAATAGCTATTGCATGGAAGAGATTTTGGTCAATGAAATAAATTCTAAAAGGTAACTACAGTCTACTTATGAAAAAAATTCATAATGGACACTTGTGTTCTACCAAGCCTATTATACAGTTGCCAAAATTGGACCTTTACAGAAAAAGTTAAACATTTGATAAGGAGTAATCAAAGAGCAATGGTAAGAAGTATTTTAAAGATAAGAAAAGTACAGAAAATAAGAAGCGACACAATAAGACAGAAAACTAAGATTACCGATGCACTTACACATGCAGTAAGATTACCGATGCACTTACACATGCAGTGACACTAAAGTGGAGATGGGCCACATCTCACGATACTCTGCTGGAAGGTGGACTACTGAATCAACACGATGGAAAGGACCAATGGCGGGGGAAAAGAAAAGTAGGAAGACCAATAAAATGGTGGGCTGACGAGATAAGAAAAGTAGCAGGACAAGAATGGATGGAAAGGGGCAAGGATAGAGAGGCGTGGAAGAGGCTGGAGGAGGCCTTCACCAAAATCGGGATCCATATCTCAGAACCAACATAAAAAAAAGGACGTGTGGCACTCGGAGACTGCCGCGGTAAAGCTATTGCATAGCATACCTTTGTTATTCTTTAATATTAATTCAAATTACACAAAAAAAAAACACCCTCACCCTCACCCCCACCCTAACCCCCACCCCTCACCCCTCACTCTCACCCCTCACTCTCACCCTCACTATCACCCTCATTCCACCCTCACTCTCACAGTCACCCTCATCCTCACCCTCACACTCACTATCATCACGTCTCGATCCGTGCGAGCTTCGTACAATCGTACCATATAATATAAGTACATACACGTTAAGCCAACGCTCGGCCGTGCTCGGTGAACTTCGTGTGACCTCGATTAAAGCCCACTCAAAGCCCGCGATAAAAACTATATATGCAATAGCTTAAAAATTAACAATACTAACATCTACATAAAGCAAATACACCTACTAACAACAATTAACCGCTGCAGAAATGTTTTTTTACTAGATATGGAATAAATATGGCTTTATTATTATTAAGTTATTGCATAGTTTACTAATAATAAAGCCATACACACACATAGACATTTACTTCAAGCTTATAAGACCCCTCTTTTTGCGTTGGGGTTAAAGAAAGAAATGACGTTTCCAAGCAAATTATATGTTTTAACAGTATAAAAGAGAATTAATTTTTATTTTATTCCATCAAAGCATGTGAAACCGCGGACAAATTCCAGTTTATTTTCTGGCAAGGTTTCAACATCGGAAAGTATTCGAAACCTTGTTTTGAAACTGATATTAAATAAAATATTGTGCGACATGTTGTTTTTTATTAAATACTATAGGTTATAATAGTTAAAGTTAGATAGATGGTCTAAGAGTTAAAATGATGAAATAACGTAAGGTAAAAAAAAATAATAGGGATTATGTTACAAGAATGTAATTTTTAGGTGGCACTATGTCTGTACTGTATTCTTGTAATGTGTGTCAGATGATCTTTTGTCGGATATTCGTCTCAAGTTCACGTGAATTCTTATGAAACAAGCCGCTCCCAGCTCGGCTCGGGGAGCCGGCCGTCTCGCGCCAGCGCCCCTCGATCTCATGCCACCCCCGCCGCCCGCACTGCCGCCGCTACCCTACCTCGCCCTACAATACCACGAGGCACTAGCACGAATACCGACTCCGTGAGCGTAGAGATAAAACGTATGTTCATTTTATTTCTACATTTGTCAGCGTTCGTTTTGTGCCCACTAACATAAATTGGACGTGGAGGAAAACCTCGCAGGTGAATGTAAAATTGCCGGGTTTTCCCAAGATAATACCACCGAAATTTTACGACACCATTATACGATTTATTGGTCGTGTCACATTCAAAATGAATAATATTTCCTAAAATACTTTCATAAAATATTACATCAACATGTTTTTGGATGACCTGAAATGACCAGTATAATTTTATTATTATCTTTTCATGTCTGCACTTAAACGTAAATTTCAGATCATGTCATATAAAAATTGGAATAACGAAAACAGAATAAAAAACGTTGACGCTAACTGTAATTTTTTCTCGCTACGAAACGCCTACGTTTACAATATGCTACATCCGTAGATGGCGACTTCAAGATAAACTCTACGAACAGGAATCGCTACGAGCTACGTATCTGTTCTTGTGTGTGTAACAACTAATATCCTTTGATTGCGTTGGATAATGAAGGAATCAGGGGCTCAATTAAACGTAGAAATAAGCCAGCCTGTAGATGTATCGGATAATAGTGATAAGAAAGATCCTAGACTGCTATAAATATGAATAAGATGTTATCCTAGAGTTAGTGCGTATTAGTCCTTCAAAAAAACTACCTTAAAATTAAGGTTTACGCCGCTGAGGGCATCAAAGTAACACATACTTAAATAAATGTCCATCACGCCTTATCCCCGAAGGGGTGGCAGAGGCATATTATATGCACTTTTCACCGTATGGATTCCTGTCCCACGTAATAGGTGGTGAGCCCATTGCCGTGTTGAAATAGACAGACGCAGGTTGTGGCTACCTAATGTGGAAATTTTTCAAGCCGCCCATAATGCATTCAACCAGGCTTAACGACTGCCATTTTACTGGCAACCGGGACCAACGGCTTAACGTGCCTTCCGAAGCACGGAAACGCTCGCAAATGTAAATGCCACAAAGTGGTCACCCATCCGAGGACCAGCCATAGTGAAAGTTGCGTAACTCAGTGATCGTTTCCAGAACACTGAGACCGCGGGCCCACGGCGCTTCATACTAATGTGAAAAATATTCCTTTCCTTCCACAGTAGGATCAAAACCAAAGGTGTTTGTTTGAGTTACAAGCGTAAGCAATAATTAGCTAATGAAAATCGCTCCGGGCGCAATTCTACTTCATAAATATTTTCCTTATAGCCTGTTACCACGAGCTGTCGATAAATTTATGGAAGGGCCGGCGTCACCTGAAATTTTATGGTATTCTTCCTATAGCACTCCCCTTTTATATATTTTTATACTTTGCCACTTTTTAAGATTTACTTTTCTTATTTTTAAAGAAGAAATACCTATAAAGCATCCCACTGAACGCTTCAACCTTTGTGATACTTTCTTAGTATAAAATAATTAATAAGAGATAGTTAATCGTACGACGTTATTTGAAATTCCGAATCAAAAATCTTGCAAATTTACACGCCTGATAGAAGATCCTTCTATCTCCTACCTATTTACAAAATACATGACTGTACAAAAAAGGCCTGTAAATGTTGGCACATTGTAAACGTTACAATTGTATTTACAAAATAACCCCTTATTTTTCACGTTTGAAATTTTGAAGTATTAATTTTGAGAGGATCTATGTAGTGCAAATAGAAAACCCCGCTACGTAAATCACATATTATGTGCAAAAATATTGTTAAATCATGAGGCAACCCCCTATGTCGCACAGAACTAACAAAATAGCAACTATAGATAGTTTTGACTTACTGGTTTCTAAATTATTTTTCGTATATTACATGTCGAGGCTAAAGGCTAAAGTAAACGTTTTTGTTAAAAGTTACTTAAATATTGGACTAGCACATATACCGAGGTAAATAGGTATAAATGTAAGCAGAGCGTATATTTAAAATATCAACTTTGCCCGTGTGCAGACCGGTTATCGCCGACGTGAATTAAATTGAGCGTTAACACTCACATATCTCCTCCCAGGTCTTAGCTTGCTCGTTATCAAATTTCGTTACGATCGGCAGAGTCGTGAAAACACCGACAGGTTTACGGTAACCACATAGACAGGTTTTCACGGATATAGTATTAGCTCCGATTAAATATTCAAGCACGATCGTTTCACTTCGGTTCACTTGGATTTTAAGGTACACGGACCGAAATGTTCACATGATATTTCAATCCTATTATACTCGTACGATACCTAACTATCCACTTTACATTCATTAAAAATTGTATAATTAATATATGTACTAGGTTATGCACATCGACTTTAATTTTTTTACATGTGGAAGTTCTTATGAATGCTATGCTGAATTCCTACCGCCTCTAACCACACCTTCCATCTGCCTATGACCGGGAATCTCGGGTAAGACCTAGTAAGGTAAAACTATCGGGAGCCCTTATTCCCGATAGTTTTATTTCGCAGCCACGGCCTCGCCCCCAGGAGTGTTAGTGTTCCTTGTAGTCATGCTAGACTTCGCAGACGACACACTTACAATCTACTTTATAATCCGATATGGCAGAATTTCTGTTCTTAAATACAAATGCGTCATAATAAATACCTAGGAACCAAATTAAAGCTAAATCCTTTTAGTGGGTTGTTCTTGTATCTTACAAGCATATTTCTATCTTTGGTTGTAAGCTCAAGCTGTGTACATTGATAGATTACTCAGTTACTTGCCTTTCACAAATATAGACCTGCTGAGTTGTTAAAAAGTGTTCGACACTATTTAGCGCTCTAACTTGGTCTTGCAACTAAGTAGGTTACTCAAAACATGTATCTAAAATATCTACGCTTTATTAAATTTTACACACCGTAGCAAAGTTTTTGATATCAATAACTGTGATAGGATAGTTTATAGGCATCTCCACGGTTCTAGTTAGATTACATGCGAAGTTCGCAGTTTTGACCCCCGGGTTCGATTTCTGCCGCATAACTGACACCTGTGCCTGGGCCGCCCAGTTAGCTACATACGAAAACTGTACTCGCATCGTAATATTGGCACACACGCATCGAACCATTATACACATAATAAACATATTTTTTCGTAGAGTATTCAGTACCTATTGTAAGTTTGCGAACTCTTATTGAAATCGTGCATCAGATAAATTCCATTAAATATTATGATAGGGATTAAATACAGTTTTATACTTTATCCACTCTGATACCATAATACAAAGATTATAAAACTGATAACAAAATTCTTATGACAAACATTACGTACAGGCCAAAAATAATAATAAAAAAGTTTAGTTACGATACAGGTCTTGTATGGACACCTGTATCATAATATAACTTTTTAATCATAACGATACACCTATACAACCTCCAGCTGGACCAAGGAGGTAGAACCTCTACTTGAAAAAAAAGGTTTCAATCATTGGTTTCAATGAACGAGTCCGCGACGCAAGCGCGCATGCGCAATCAATGTTTGCGCCTTGGCGCCAACATTTGACATTTAAAAAAATAATTTGTTGTTATATTTATCATTTTATTTGCAATATTGTTTTACGTATTATAGTATGAGAGTAGATAAAGTAGTGTATGACACTGTACATAACTTGGTCTTATAACACTCGTGTGATACTATAAAAAAACTCGCCTACGGCTCTTTTTTTTAAAACACAGTTTCACAGGTTCTTATAACATATAAGAACCCTTATTATGCAACAGTATCATAAACTACTATTATTGCTGTGATGTTATTTTAATTTCGATAGGTATTGAAAGAGTAGATAACAAAGAGTAAATCTGCAATGCGTAGGGATATTTTAAAGACAAATATAACTCTGTTATCTGTAATGAAAGGTTGACATTTTTAACTAATAAATGCGGTGTACCTCAAAGTAGTGTACTCGGACCACTCTTATTTTTAATCTATATTAATGACTTGCCTGATGTAATTGAACATAAATGTAGATTATTTGGCGATGATATATCTATTTTAATGACATCCAATTATTTAATAAATTTTGATACAGACATATATAATACAGTTAGATTAATAATAGAATGGCTAAATAAGAATAACCTCAAAGTTAATTTGCCAAAAACTAACTATGTACACTTCCAAGCTGTAGGCAGAAATTTTAACCCCAAACAGATAAAATACAATGATACTATAATAAAAAAGGCAGACTCTGTTAAGTTTCTGGCCATCAATTTAGATAAGCATTGCTTGTGCAACTGGAAAGTGCAGGAGAGTCAGTCTGCAAGAGAATTTGTAGTTTTGTTTACGTGCTCAATAATAATAATAATAAATCTTTATTCATTTAGGTCACAAAGTAACACTTATGAACGTCAATAATATTGCTTCTACATTTACATTTACTGCCAGATTCGCAAAGCAATAGGTAGAGCCTGAGGAAGAATCTGGCAATAAAACTCATGGCCACTCTTTTCTAAACGCCAGTAATTACATTAGTTTGATTAACATGATATTTGACCAATTATATAGTAATGAATTTATACAAACAAAAAAACAAAATCAGTGTTGTGTTTAAATCATATCAAAATTAGAGCGATTATAGTTGCCGGTTCTAAGGGCAGCCTACCCTTGAAGAAGAAGAATCTGGCAAGAAAGTCAATGGATGCCATTTTAAAATGTAGGAATGGCTTACAACATTAAAATTACACTTACATTGTTCCTTTGGATTTATGTGAGAACAGTCGACTAACCTTAAGTTTACCTTAAATATAAATAAGATTATTTTTAATAATTGCTATAACAGCTATGAGCTGACCAGTCCCAACAGACGGCACCCGTTCACGGGTATGACGCATTATATCAGCCATCGCCCTACTCAACCGTATTATAGGGAATAAGGCGACCCGATACATACGCCACCACTGCCAGGACACTTAGGCGAGCATGACATACTCAAAAACTGCACAGCAACTATCATGTCAATTTCAAAGAAATAAATAAGTCTACATGGTGCTCACACAATAACAAACTCAAATTACATTGTATACCGGGACTAAACGCAGCCAATTTAGTAACCTTTAGTTGTCAGACGTTTCAAATTATTAATAATGTAGAGATGTAAAAATACAACATATATATGCAGATTCAAGGCATATCACAAGATTCATTCGAATCCTAAATAGCTCAAGCGAAGAGCAAGCAACTCATTTCCATTTATTTTTATCGTTAAAATAATCATTAGTTGTGTAATAGGCCCTTTTCAAGAGGTGCCTCTTAATTTTCGCCTTAAATTTATGTAACGGCAGGTTCATAATGTTTAAGGAATTTTATTATATAGTCGTACGCCAATTCCTGCAAAAGAGTCGTGAACCTTTTGTAAACGATGATGCGTTCCAATTAATTTATGCTTATTTCTAGTATTTATCGAATGTATGTCACTGTGTCTATTGTATGTTCTGTTTAACTAACATAATATTTGCAAATATATACTGTGATGCAACCTTTAAAAATGCCAATTTCTTTATTTTTTTCTCTAAGAGACACTCTAGCACTCAATTTATATATTGGACGTATAGCTCTCTTCTGGAGTACAAAAATTACTTGTAGATCAGCTGCTTTGCCCCACAGCATAATACCGTAAGACATGACACTATGAAAATAACTAAAGTATACCAGCCTGGCAGTTGCCACATCAGTAAGCTGCCTGACTTTACTAACGGCAAAGGCTGCCGAGCTGAGTTTACCTGCAAGACACGTTATTTGGGCATTCCACTGCAGTTTGCTATCTAAAGTGATCCCCAAAAATACAGTTGATTCTACAAGATTAAGGGTATCACTGTTCAATGTTATATTTGTACCGCATTCCTGACATTAGGCATGCTGAATCTGATACATTTTGTCTTCTTAGCGTTTAGTAGCAAATTATTGGTTAAAATTACTAAGCGTGCGATCAACTTTAAAAATAAGTGACGTATCATCAGCAAATAGAACAATGTCGCACAAGTTCTGTATATAGAATGGCAGATCGTTAATATAAATTAAAAATAGAAACGGACCCAGAATTGATCCCTGCGGTAGGCCCATAGCAACAGACGCTCCAGGGGAGCGAATTCCATTGACATCAACATGTTGTATTCGATCATTTAGGTAGGAGGCAACAAGGTTCAGTGCAGAGTCTTTGATACCATAATAAAAGAGTTTTCCCAATAGTGTTTTATGGTCAATGCAATCAAATGCTTTGAAGAGATCGCAGAATACACCAATAGCATCTTGTCTATTCTCCCAGGCGTCATATATATGATTCAGAAGTGTCACACCTGCATGAATGGTAGAACGACCCCTTGTGAACCTATACTGCTCCTTATGTAATAGCATATTTAAATTAAAATGAGCTTGTAATTGTTGCAATATAATTTTTTCAAAAATTTTGCTACAGGCAAAGAACTAAAACTAACAGATTACAAAGAACATCTACTCTACAAACACTTCTTCTGACGTATCATGGACACGTCAATTCTGTGCTGCGTTACGGTCTACTGTTGTGGGGAAACTCAACCGATGCCACTCGGTCATTTTTAGCCCAGAAAAGGTGCATGAGAACTATAGCAAGTAACCTGCCGTACCAGTCCTGTAAACAAAAATACAAGTTACTATCACTGCCTGGTATGTACGTCTTCGAAGTAAGCGTGTTTGTTAAAAAATATTCTAGTTTTTTTTAAAAAAAGCTAAAGATAAAATATCCACGTTGCACACGTGACAGTGATATGCTGATTCTTGACTTTACACCAAGAACTACAATTTTCCAAAAAACTGCTACGCCATGTGCATAAAAATTTATAATAAGGTACCGTTGGTTATAAAAAAGTGTTTGGAAAATCCAAAAGTGGACGCCTCACGCGCTTTTATTATATTATAAAAAATATGGTTTCATTTTAATAAAAATTTCGAGCAATAACTTAAAATTTTTAAAAACTTTTAGCACAACGCCATCTAACAAAAAAAAATTAAGGATTAGTTAGCTTAAATTGCGCTAGATGGCGTTGTGCTAAAATTGTTTATTTAATATATATAATAAAATAAATATCCATCACGCCTTATCCCCGAAGGGGTGGCAGAGGCATATTATATGCCTAATTTTCACCATGTGGATTTCTGTCCCACGTAATAGGTGGTGAGCCCATTGCCGTGTTGAAATAGACAGACGCAGGTTGTGGCTACCTGCTGTTGAAGTTTTTCATGCCGCCCATAAGGCATTCAACCAGGCTTAACGACTGCGATTTTACGGGCAACCGGGACCAACGGCTTAACGTGCCTTCCGAAGCACGGAAACGCTCGCAAATGTAAATGCCACCAAGTGGTCACCCATCCGAGGACCAGCCATAGTGAAAGTTGCGTAACTCAGTGATCGTTTACAGAACACTGAGACCGCGGGGCCACGAGCGCTATTTATTATATATAATATTAATTATTTAATGTCTGATTCGATATGGTTTAATTATTATTAACAATTAACCACATCGAATCAGACCGTGAAAATTGAAAGTGTTCTATTCCTAATTATACTGAAGCGTAAGAGAAAAAAAAGACTCGATTAGTAAAGTATTTCGGTCGTTATCGTGTTAACAAGAAAATAATTCGTAACATACAGACACACGGATGTCCAAGACGGAACTTTTTTAAACAGTTTTTTAACTAGTTTAAATACCAAAAATGGCATCAAAAATATCATGAGTGTTCAAAATAGTATTTTTCCTTGATATGTGTGTGTATATATTAGTTTACAAGTGCAATATATGATAAATAGGGACATTTTAAGTTTGAAAAATCAGATGTTTTGTGGGAAGTGACATTAGTACCCACCACAACGCTTCGCTTATGAGGCGTGTAAAATTGCCCGTGGAATAATTAAGGGTCATATTAATAACATGGTTAATTAAAAAAAGACGTGTGGCACTCGAAGACTGCCGCGGTAATGCTATTGCATAGCATGACCTGAGAAGAACCGGGAAGAAACTTAGGAAGGCTTTTTTTTTGATGGCCTATTTACAATTTAATATTATTTCACTTTGCCAGCAGATCATTTCCAGGCGTCCCTGTCCTGCAAATAGTCTGAAATGTTTTTTTTCCTCAAATGACGGCGTTACTGAGCAGTCGTATACTACTTCGTTCTGTGTTTAAAAAATAGAAATGTGTGTAAAAAGTAAACAATTTTCAGTGATCTTTATATCAGTCAATAGTTTAAACTACGAAGAATGTGATGGTGCAAAAACTTTTTAACTAAAATAATAAGCAGTGTCTAATTTTCAAGAAATCAATCTAAAACGACCGGTATTTTTACAAAAGTTTGAACAAAAAAGTGAAAGTTGGGTTTATCCTGTTTATGAACTTGATTTTTGTTTAATATCTCAATAACGCATACACCAATTTCAACCATTTTGCAGTTGGCTATATAGACGAGTGGTGAATACAAGATCCTTTTGATGTAAATGTCAAAATCAGTGACAGAGGGTTCGGATCTGAGAAATTTGAAAATACTTTTTGTGATTTAATTTTGTTAAATCGCATACTCCCTCAACACTTTGATATTAAAAGAGTATAATAATGTCATCGAGTCATAGCAAAGAGTTATTTGAAGACGTTACAATGGCGACACCTCGAATTCGCACTGGCGCTCCTATCATACCGATAAGTAGTACAACAAGGAGGAATGTGACCCTGAGACGAAAGCCAAAAATTAACATACATACAGAAAATTCCTTCGAAGAATTGTCGATATGCTCAGAGGATGAGGATGAGTATTCTTCTACTGGCGCTACACCATGCATTCATGACTTAAATCGTAGCCTGCCGGATTTGAGTAGCAATATTGTTGATGACATTCAAATTATGAGGGAAAAAATATTTACCCTTGAAGAGAAATTGAGTATAGCAGAACATGAAATTGATGCTTTAGTATTGGAAAACGGCAACCAGGCAAAACAAATTACTGACTACAAGCGACGGATTGAACAACTAACCCAGATATGTAAAACCACCCCCTCAAAAAATAATATTAGCAAACCTCACCATCGAAAATTATTGAAATCGAAATTAAATTTTACTTATAATGAAGACCATTCAACGCCTACGAAAAAAGTCACGCTAGCTGCGCCTATGACGGTGGGCACTTTAGGAGATCGAAATAATTCATTGCGACCTGAGACATCCTTGATACTTGCGACGGAGTGCAGCACTGAACAGAATCAATATCAATTGGACTATCACTATAATCTCAACACATTTAATTTAGCAAACAAGGCCGATGCTAGTGTGACTCAAAGTAAACAAAAGAATATTTTTATACTGGGGGACCATGTGCAATCACGAGGAATATCTGCACAGTTCCTAAAACAAAAAAGCATGTTCGGAGACTGTAATTACAAACCCTATGCCTTGATAAAACCGGATGCTCCAAGTTCAGAAATGCTTGAACAATGTGACAGTATTGCAAAAAAACGTTTCACAGGACGACATCGTGATTCTTAGTATCGGAAGTAATGATAGTAACATACAAAAACTACATTATCACTTAAGCTTGATTATTCATAAGTTTAATAAGGCAAATGTATTTATTGCCCCAGTTTACTTTAACCGTTATTTGAACACCATGACGTTAAATAAGACACTAAAACTATGGACTAGTCATATAAAAAACTGTACTATCATAGACAACTGCAACTTTGAAACTGGGAATTATTATAATTATGCTTATTATGTGTACAAGAAAGTTAAAATATGTATTGATTATAATTCTTACAAATATAATTACTTATCACCTAGAAAAATAAAATCATACATTTTTAGATCAAATGAAACTGGCAATAAAACAAATAAAGAACAGAAGTCAAGCATGGACCCTGTAAAAAGGGGTACTATACCATACTACTTTCCACTCTTAAGCTCAAATGACACCAATATTCATAATAAAAAAAACTTTTTTCGATCCTAATTTAAGTAACAACTTAACTCTTCTACATCAGAATATCCATGGTATCCTAAAGAAAAGGGAAATACTGGAGTTAACTCTAACTAACATTAAACCTATGGTTAGCCCTGATATAATATGTCTGACGGAAACTTTTGTTAAATCGGGTACAGAACGTAATATCAACTTGACTAATTATGATCTAGCATCCAGCTATTGTCGAGCAAAGAAGAGGGGAGGTAGTTGCATAAAGGTAAAAAGGGGTATTCCATTTAAAAAAATTGATTTCTTTGACGACCTCAGGGTGATGTTCCATTTTGAGCTTTGTGCTATAAAACTGGTATCGGAGAACATGATGATAATTTGTATATATAGGATACCTTCACAAAACATTCGACATCTGCAACGTTTTCTTGAGTGTTTAAACCATTTGCTATATAAATACCTCTCCAAGCACTCAAAAAGTAATCTTATAATTGCAGGAGACTTAAATATAAACACTCTTGACCATAAAAAAAAAGCAACTCGACAATTTACTGACATGTTAACCAAATACAATTTAATATCTTATATAACTGATCCTACGAGACGCAAATCATGCATTGACCTAATTATAAGTAATGTTAGAATTGCAAAGGCGTGGCTGCTGCCCCTGTATCTTTCTGATCACAACACTGCTCAACTTATTACATGGCCTGCGACATGTCAAAATAAAAAACTTCCTACGTATGTATGCACCTTTAAACGGTGCTACTCTACGGAGGATATAGTCAGATTTTGTGAATACCTGCCTAGCATACAATTTACAAAATTCTATGACGAACTAGACTTAAACTTAGCTTTTAATACCTTTTATGACTATTTTTGCTTGCTTTATAAACTTTGTTTTCCCATAAATAAGGTGATAACAAATGTATTTAAAAAAAATAATTGGATTTCAAAGGGATTGAGAAAAAGCTGTAACTATAAAAGAAAACTGCGTCAAAGATTTTATTCGACTGGATCTAAAACAGATAAACGTACTTATCTAAGGTATGACAAACTATTAAAAAAGTGTATTGTGACAGCCAAGCGGAATAGTAATAAAACATATGTTTTAAATAGCAAAAACAAATGTAAGGCGACCTGGTCAGTGATAAAGAGTGAAACAGGTGACATAAATAAGGGAAATTATATAGAAGAGATAGTTAGGGGGAGTGATAGAGTAACAGATGGATTAGAAATAGCCAATAACTTCAATGACTTCTTCATATCCTCAACAAATGTGATAAACAGCTTAGTTCATAACACATGCACTAAAAACAGACAAGTAAAATCTATATTTCTGTCTCCAGTTGACGAGCCATATATGTATAGAATAATAATGTCTATTTCCAACACCACCTCCGAAGGTAATGATTCTATATGCACAAAAGTTGTCAAAATCTGTAGCAGGCAACTAACACCCATATTGACGCATTTGGTTAATCTCTCATTGGAGACGGGCACTTTCCCGTATAATCTCAAATACTCTGTCATTAAACCCCTTTACAAAAAAGGTGATAAAAAAGACATGAGTAATTATCGACCAGTTGTCCTATTGCCTATATTCTCAAAGATTTTTGAAAAGGTAATGCATGATAAACTTATTTCATTCTTTACTGTCAACAACATAATTGTTGAAAACCAATATGGTTTCCAAAGAAACAAATCTACCAGAGATGCAGCGTTCTTTTTGGTGAATGATATCCTCCGAAACCTTAATGACAAAATGTACACAACCGTGATGTTCCTTGATATGTCCAAGGCGTTCGATTTTGTTCCACATGAACAGCTTTTGGCAAAGCTAGAACATTACGGCATCAGAGGTCCAGCTTTAACTTGGCTAGAAACCTACTTGACAGGAAGATATCAATGTGTCGATGTAATGCAACTTAACTCAGAGAACTATGCAGAAATAAAAAGATCAAAGTATATGAAAAACAGATTTGGGGTTCCTCAGGGTAGTGTGTTGGGTCCTCTCCTCTTTCTGGTATACATAAATGACCTACCTTACAGTACTCTGTATAGAACTATATTATTTGCTGATAACGTATCTGTGATAGTAACTACAAAGAAAAGTTTGACATCTATACAACATGAAATTGACATAAACAATACCCTGACATTAATTATAAACTGGATGAATAATAATAATCTTCAAATAAATTTATCGAAAACACATATAATTAATTTTAATAATCTTATAAATAATAGCATTCGTGTAATATATAACGGACAAAGTATTTCTATGGTTAATCAAACAACCTTTCTAGGAATAAATATTAATAATAAACTTAACTGGAAAGAACATATAGAAAAAGTTGCAAATAAAATGAATGGATTCTCATTCGCCTTGTATAAACTGGCAAGGGTATCTAACCTAAGTACTGCATGTATAGCATACTCTGCTTATGTAGAATCAGTGTTGAGATATGGATTGCTTATATGGGGGAATGGTACCGACATAGATAAGGCATTTATTGCACAAAAGCGGTGCATAAGATCTGTATGTAATATTGCCCCAGATGTATCTTGTAGACCATATTTTAAAAAGTTGAAACTTCTTACACTACCTTCTCTATATATAATTGAAGTCAATAAATTTGTAAAGCAACATCCTGAAGCATTTAAGCAGGCAAAAGATGTTACGAAGCGTAATAATATTAGGAACCCAGAGAGATTAGTGTTAAACATGATACCTAGAACGACACGAATGCAAAAAAACAGTTACTCTATGTGTGTAAAAATTTCAAATAAAACCCCCGAACACTTGAAAGCACTGCCGTTAAATAAATTTATTTTAGCTTTAAGGGAGTGGTTAGTGGAAAGAGTATATTACTCGATTGATGAATTTTTAAATGAGTAAATTATTATTAAATATTTAAAGAACTAGTAAGTCTTAATATTATTGTTTGTATTGAATTATTTTATTGTTGACATAATCTAAAATTTGCATGCTATTTCATATGGCTAAGTGGGCTTGATCTATTAACATAATTAAGTATGACTATTGTAACACCATATTATGTACTACCCCATTTAAAGCAAATAAATATTATTATTATTATTTCCTTTATTCATTATTTCTTATTCATTATTTTATTTCTTTATTTCTTTATTTATTATTATTATTATTATCATACCTTTGTTTTTTTTTGAGATTAATTAAACTTACAGTAAAAAAAAACCCCTGATCCTCACCCTCACTCCTCCCCCTTACTCCTCACCCCTCACGCTCACCCTCACCCCACTCTCACAGTCACCCTCACAATCACTATCATCACGTCTCGATCCGTGCGAGCTTCGTACAATCGTACCATATAATATATGTACATACACGTTAAGCCAACGCTCGGCCGTGCTCGGTGAACTTCGTGTGACCTCGTCTCCTCACCCTCACCCCTCACTCTCACCCTCACCCCACTCTCACTCTCATAGTCACCCTCACACTCACACTCACTATCATCACGTCTCGATCCGTGCGAGCTTCGTACAATCGTACCATATAATATATGTACATACACGTTAAGCCAACGCTCGCCGGGCTCGGTGAACTTCGTGTGACCTCGTCTCCTCACCCTCACCCCTCACTCTCACCCTCACCCCACTCTCACTCTCACAGTCACATTCACACTCACTATCATCACGTCTCGATCCGTGCGAGCTTCGTACAATCGTACCATATAATATATGTACATACACGTTAAGCCAACGCTCGGCCGTGCTAGGTGAACTTCGTGTGACCTCGTCTCGACCTTCGTCTTAGGTTTTTTGCGTTCCGGAATTTCATGATTAAGACCCGCACAAAGCCCGTGATAAAAACTATGCAATACTTTAAAAATATATATATACAGCGTCAATGACATTTTAAATAAAAAATAATTAATTGACATTTGTATCGTCAGAAGTATTAGACAAATTATTTTATATTATTTGACTTTTGTGTAATTTGTATACTTGAATTCTTTAAAGTGATATATAGCCAAATAATTATTTATTTTATATTATTTGACGTTAATAACTTGTTGGTAAAGATTATGCTCTTTTAGCAATAAGGTTTGCATGACAGAAAGGAACGACGACGTGTGTGATGAAATTCATTAAAACAATTACAGCTTATAATACACACATCAACACGGTCCAGGGATATTTTTAAAAAAGCGAATTACTATCAATGTGTTAATTATTTATATAACTAACTAACTAACTATCTTCACGCTGTATCCCTGACGGGGTAGTCAGAGAGGACAGATCGCCAGGCTTCGCGATCCATGCATACTTCTTTCGCTTCTTCGAGATTCATCAATCGCTTCATACACGCACGTCTGGGTATCCGAGTACTTTTGACCTTTCCGTTTTTGAGCAATCTGCTCACGTGGTCTTCATATGTAAGTCTCGGCCTACCCTGACTCCTTCTACCCTCTACTTTTGAACAATATATATTCTTCGTCAATCGTTCCTCACTCATTCGTTGGACGTGTCTAAACCAACGGAGCACGCCCTTTTACAGCTTAACGCTGACACTTTCATTCAAACCTGCCATATTGCGTATCACTTCGTTACGTATTCGTATTCGATCATTTATATGACATGTATATATTTAAAAGATACGTTATTTAATATTCTACCATTTTTTAATAATGGTTAAGGTACTTCGATTAAAATTTCAGGATTTTATGGAAAAAAATGAAGCATAGACGGAAACCGTGCATGAATTAACTTTTAATTTATGAGTAAAAACTGAAAAAAATAGAAAAATCATTTAATTTGTGTAGTAGTCTGTCTAAACTTGAAGTTAGTAGTCTGAAAAAGCGCCCATGGTGTTCATAACACATCGGCAACGATTCGGCATGCTCAGAACAAGGTTGTCAATGTCTTGCTGCGGAATATTGTCCCATGTCCTTCTGAGGTGCGCAAAAAGTTGATCTTCTGTAGCCAGATTTTCAGGAACTTCCTTCAGAGCTCTTCTTTGCAGCATATCCCACGCATGCTCAATGGGATTTAGATCTGACGATTGAGCAGGCCAGTCTAAGGCCCTAACATTGTGTGTATGTAACCAAGCTGCTACCGTTCTCGCCGTGTGTGCCCGGGCATTGTCGTGCATGAGCAGGAAATCTTGCCCCATTTGTGTTCTGTGGGGCAAGATTACGGGCCCCAGCACCTGTTGGACGTATCGTTCTGCCGTCATATTGCCCCGCACCCAAACGAGATCCCTCCGTCCTCCAAGACGAATTCCTGCCCAAACCATAATTGTTCCTCCTTGGTATGGGTGAACTTCCTGAGGGTTCTGAAGACGGCTCCATCGTCCAGGAACTCGCCAAACACGCGTCCTTCGTGAATCTGGATGGAAGCCGAACCTGGATTCATCCGTGAACAGCACATTGGACCATTGCTCACAGCCCCAGTCCACGTGGTTCCGAACCCATTCTAATCGTCGTCCACGATTGCCTCTCCGTAAAGGTGGGACCCGGAGTGGTCTACGAGAGCGTAGATTGCTTTCATGCAGTCGCCTTCTTACAGTTTGGTCACTCACAAGCACTTGGTGTTCCACTCGCAGCCTTTGGACCAATTGAGTCGCCGTTGCATTTGGTTGAGCTCGCGCAGTAATTTGCAAAAATCGGTCTTGTCTGGGGGTAGTGATGCGACTTGGCCCCCGGTGCCTCTCCGCTACTTCACCTGTGGCACGATAGCGTGTCCACAATCTTGAAATTACATTTTGGTGGGTCCCTATGGCCTCAGCAACATTACGCTGAACAGACCAAGCTTCCAGCATTCCCACAGCTCGTAACATCTCCGCCCTCGTCAAATGTTGGCGTTGCATGGCTACAATACCTCAATTTTAACTTTATCTTTCGTTTAAAAATGAAAAAAAACTGTAACTAAACGTAATTCGTATTGTTTTCTAAATTTCGCACAAATGAAAATTCCCTCTCCTACACATCAAGACATTTTTATGCCACCGAAACAAAAGAATTTTCAAAAATTTGAATTTGGAATTATTCTGAGATAAATTACAAACAAATCGGTGTATAAAAGATCCCAATGCGGCCAGTACTTTTCGAGTTATTTAATTGAGTATGAAATATCCCTAGACCGTGTTGATGTGTGTAAATAATATTCATTTTATTTCAAAATGCTGTCTAAAGTACCGTTCAACTCTAAATCTCACCAGGAGTACATTAGCGTTTTCCGATATCAAGAATAGTGTTCGGTTGCGGTCCAGCTGAATAACAAAGAACAGGTTAGTTGAGATATCGGAACACTAATGGACTGTGGAATTTATGAAGCTTTCTAGAAGCTTGTAATGAGTACTTACATTGTATATAAGAAATGAATCATGACGAAACTTTAGGTTTATATTTTTCGGAACATAATGCCGTGAGTAAATGCGAGTGAATACGAATAGAGCAGGGTTTATTTCCGCACAATCAATCAAGGCGACTGATGAGGGCGCATTCTGCTAGTGCTAAATGGGCACCACACCATATTGTAGTAATCAATCGAAACTCGACATATACGCAAAATAGTTTGGAACGATGTATTATTAACGCAGTTTTATCCTCAACGTACAACTAGGGATATTTTTATCTGTGTGTGTATGGTCTGTTTGTCTGTGCCGTCATAGCTTCCGAACGGATAGACCAATTTTAATGCAAATTTTAGAACCCTATCGCTCCTAACATTTTATTAAGTTTTTAAAAGTGGTCGTTTATTGACTAAGGAGGCGAAGCGAAACGACGAAAATTTCGGTTTTAAGTCTACTGGTACGTGAAAAATGCTATCGATGTCCGGACGTTCGTCCGTTCATTCAGTCTACAGGTCGCATTTTTCATCGGATTTGCATGCAACTTGGCATGGACAATCCTTGATATAGCCAAAAACTTTTAGCGAGGGGGTTTTTCGATCGGGAGGGAAATGGAGGCAGGGGAGGGGAAATGGTCCCGTAGTGGTTGGCAAGAGCACTCAAATTGGTGTGACATAGGCTTGAAGTGTGCCGCTGGGCAACGCTTTTTTTATTTTTATTTAAGAACCAGCAGTAAAAAATGTACATGGTACCTCATGGGTGCGCAACAGAAAAGCCATGCATGCTCTCTATTAATAATAATTAACACATTAATCAAAAAAATGTTTAGCTTTTTTCCTCAAATTACTCCTAAGTCTACGGTTCACAGAACCACTAGTATAGTATTTTTAAAAAGGTTGAATCTACTTTCATGTCATTTTGCAAGAAGATACTGCACGCAAACTAATAAAACCACTAATTTCACATTGAAAACTATTTCAAACACAAAGAATAATGTATTGTACACAATAACAAGTACATTGCCATTTAAAATCTACAAAGGCGAGCTTACCTTAGTAATTAGTTTTGTAGTCAAAAGCACTCCAATAATAATAATATTCTGGTGCTTAAATTGAAACAATAAATTTACTTTTCTCAAACGTGCATGGAAATACTGTCATTATTTCGAAAAAAGAATACGCGAAGTACAGCATTTACGGACGGAGAAAATAAAATTCATTGCAGGAGCGTTTTTTGAATTTGGAACATAACAACGCTCCAGCAATGTTGTATGAAACGGCGTGCTTGGGTAATGAAATACTCTTTGATTGGATTTCTTATATCATTATTTTCTTAAATCATTCTTTTTCAGCGGATGCTTACGTAGATACTATAAGTATGTTATTTCCTAAAATAAATGCATTTATTTTGTTTTATGCATGGTAGTACCAACATGATATAAATAATAAACAAATAATCTGGGACACATTTTAATACGGCAATATCTGGCCAATACTAAGCTGTAAGCTTTTGCTATGGGATCTAGATCTGATTAAGATACTCAAATATTTCTAAGTACATAAGTATATTATACTTAGGAAACACTCAAACTCCGAAACAAACATATATGGATCACACAAAAATTTGTTCTGATCCGGAAATCGAACCCTGGAGCTCAGCGCGGTTGTCACATATACATTTTTTTTTAGATTTTCCTTTTTCTTGCTGCGTATAATCCACTGAAGGAAAATCAAAAATATTTTCTTCTAGTAGATATTTGGCCTATATGGCTAACGTAACGTTTTTATAAATTAAATTAATAATTTATAAAGTATGTTTTATTTTTCTGCATTCTTTCGAGAAAAGCACTAAATATGCCTCGACCAGAATGGCAATTGCCTGTCTCGTATTAGTGAAACTTATACTCGACCTGCAATTGCCAATTATGCATGTAAATATTGTCATTATATCAAAAAAAAAAAAGAATACGTGAACTACGGCATTTACGGTCAAAGAAATTGAAACTGATTGCTGGAGCGTTTTTTAAATTTGGAACATTACAATTGTAATGTTGTATATTAAAACTTCCGAGATACTGAATAATGTATATTCACTATAGCACACTGTTATAACATAGATGAACATTACATCAAGAAGCGTATTCGTATTCGATCATTTATATGACATGTATATATTTAAAAGATACGTTATTTAATATTCTACCATTTTTTAATAATGGTTAAGGTACTTCGATTAAAATTTCAGGATTTTATGGAAAAAAATGAAGCATAGACGGAAACCGTGCATGAATTAACTTTTAATTTATGAGTAAAAACTGAAAAAAATAGAAAAATCATTTAATTTGTGTAGTAGTCTGTCTAAACTTGAAGTTAGTAGTCTGAAAAAGCGCCCATGGTGTTCATAACACATCGGCAACGATTCGGCATGCTCAGAACAAGGTTGTCAATGTCTTGCTGCGGAATATTGTCCCATGTCCTTCTGAGGTGCGCAAAAAGTTGATCTTCTGTAGCCAGATTTTCAGGAACTTCCTTCAGAGCTCTTCTTTGCAGCATATCCCACGCATGCTCAATGGGATTTAGATCTGGCGATTGAGCAGGCCAGTCTAAGGCCCTAACATTGTGTGTATGTAACCAAGCTGCTACCGTTCTCGCCGTGTGTGCCCGGGCATTGTCGTGCATGAGCAGGAAATCTTGCCCCATTTGTGTTCTGTGGGGCAAGATTACGGGCCCCAGCACCTGTTGGACGTATCGTTCTGCCGTCATATTGCCCCGCACCCAAACGAGATCCCTCCGTCCTCCAAGACGAATTCCTGCCCAAACCATAATTGTTCCTCCTTGGTATGGGTGAACTTCCTGAGGGTTCTGAAGACGGCTCCATCGTCCAGGAACTCGCCAAACACGCGTCCTTCGTGAATCTGGATGGAAGCCGAACCTGGATTCATCCGTGAACAGCACATTGGACCATTGCTCACAGCCCCAGTCCACGTGGTTCCGAACCCATTCTAATCGTCGTCCACGATTGCCTCTCCGTAAAGGTGGGACCCGGAGTGGTCTACGAGAGCGTAGATTGCTTTCATGCAGTCGCCTTCTTACAGTTTGGTCACTCACAAGCACTTGGTGTTCCACTCGCAGCCTTTGGACCAATTGAGTCGCCGTTGCATTTGGTTGAGCTCGCGCAGTAATTTGCAAAAATCGGTCTTGTCTGGGGGTAGTGATGCGACTTGGCCCCCGGTGCCTCTCCGCTACTTCACCTGTGGCACGATAGCGTGTCCACAATCTTGAAATTACATTTTGGTGGGTCCCTATGGCCTCAGCAACATTACGCTGAACAGACCAAGCTTCCAGCATTCCCACAGCTCGTAACATCTCCGCCCTCGTCAAATGTTGGCGTTGCATGGCTACAATACCTCAATTTTAACTTTATCTTTCGTTTAAAAATGAAAAAAAACTGTAACTAAACGTAATTCGTATTGTTTTCTAAATTTCGCACAAATGAAAATTCCCTCTCCTACACATCAAGACATTTTTATGCCACCGAAACAAAAGAATTTTCAAAAATTTGAATTTGGAATTATTCTGAGATAAATTACAAACAAATCGGTGTATAAAAGATCCCAATGCGGCCAGTACTTTTCGAGTTATTTAATTGAGTATGAAATATCCCTAGACCGTGTTGATGTGTGTAAATAATATTCATTTTATTTCAAAATGCTGTCTAAAGTACCGTTCAACTCTAAATCTCACCAGGAGTACATTAGCGTTTTCCGATATCAAGAATAGTGTTCGGTTGCGGTCCAGCTGAATAACAAAGAACAGGTTAGTTGAGATATCGGAACACTAATGGACTGTGGAATTTATGAAGCTTTCTAGAAGCTTGTAATGAGTACTTACATTGTATATAAGAAATGAATCATGACGAAACTTTAGGTTTATATTTTTCGGAACATAATGCCGTGAGTAAATGCGAGTGAATACGAATAGAGCAGGGTTTATTTCCGCACAATCAATCAAGGCGACTGATGAGGGCGCATTCTGCTAGTGCTAAATGGGCACCACACCATATTGTAGTAATCAATCGAAACTCGACATATACGCAAAATAGTTTGGAACGATGTATTATTAACGCAGTTTTATCCTCAACGTACAACTAGGGATATTTTTATCTGTGTGTGTATGGTCTGTTTGTCTGTGCCGTCATAGCTTCCGAACGGATAGACCAATTTTAATGCAAATTTTAGAACCCTATCGCTCCTAACATTTTATTAAGTTTTTAAAAGTGGTCGTTTATTGACTAAGGAGGCGAAGCGAAACGACGAAAATTTCGGTTTTAAGTCTACTGGTACGTGAAAAATGCTATCGATGTCCGGACGTTCGTCCGTTCATTCAGTCTACAGGTCGCATTTTTCATCGGATTTGCATGCAACTTGGCATGGACAATCCTTGATATAGCCAAAAACTTTTAGCGAGGGGGTTTTTCGATCGGGAGGGAAATGGAGGCAGGGGAGGGGAAATGGTCCCGTAGTGGTTGGCAAGAGCACTCAAATTGGTGTGACATAGGCTTGAAGTGTGCCGCTGGGCAACGCTTTTTTTATTTTTATTTAAGAACCAGCAGTAAAAAATGTACATGGTACCTCATGGGTGCGCAACAGAAAAGCCATGCATGCTCTCTATTAATAATAATTAACACATTAATCAAAAAAATGTTTAGCTTTTTTCCTCAAATTACTCCTAAGTCTACGGTTCACAGAACCACTAGTATAGTATTTTTAAAAAGGTTGAATCTACTTTCATGTCATTTTGCAAGAAGATACTGCACGCAAACTAATAAAACCACTAATTTCACATTGAAAACTATTTCAAACACAAAGAATAATGTATTGTACACAATAACAAGTACATTGCCATTTAAAATCTACAAAGGCGAGCTTACCTTAGTAATTAGTTTTGTAGTCAAAAGCACTCCAATAATAATAATATTCTGGTGCTTAAATTGAAACAATAAATTTACTTTTCTCAAACGTGCATGGAAATACTGTCATTATTTCGAAAAAAGAATACGCGAAGTACAGCATTTACGGACGGAGAAAATAAAATTCATTGAAGGAGCGTTTTTTGAATTTGGAACATAACAACGCTCCAGCAATGTTGTATGAAACGGCGTGCTTGGGTAATGAAATACTCTTTGATTGGATTTCTCATATCATTATTTTCTTAAATCATTCTTTTTCAGCGGATGCTTACGTAGATACTATAAGTATGTTATTTCCTAAAATAAATGCATTTATTTTGTTTTATGCATGGTAGTACCAACATGATATAAATAATAAACAAATAATCTGGGACACATTTTAATACGGCAATATCTGGCCAATACTAAGCTGTAAGCTTTTGCTATGGGATCTAGATCTGATTAAGATACTCAAATATTTCTAAGTACATAAGTATATTATACTTAGGAAACACTCAAACTCCGAAACAAACATATATGGATCACACAAAAATTTGTTCTGATCCGGAAATCGAACCCTGGAGCTCAGCGCGGTTGTCACATATACATTTTTTTTTAGATTTTCCTTTTTCTTGCTGCGTATAATCCACTGAAGGAAAATCAAAAATATTTTCTTCTAGTAGATATTTGGCCTATATGGCTAACGTAACGTTTTTATAAATTAAATTAATAATTTATAAAGTATGTTTTATTTTTCTGCATTCTTTCGAGAAAAGCACTAAATATGCCTCGACCAGAATGGCAATTGCCTGTCTCGTATTAGTGAAACTTATACTCGACCTGCAATTGCCAATTATGCATGTAAATATTGTCATTATATCAAAAAAAAAAAAGAATACGTGAACTACGGCATTTACGGTCAAAGAAATTGAAACTGATTGCTGGAGCGTTTTTTAAATTTGGAACATTACAATTGTAATGTTGTATATTAAAACTTCCGAGATACTGAATAATGTATATTCACTATAGCACACTGTTATAACATAGATGAACATTACATCAAGAAGCGGCCTCCGTCGCCATCTTGTTATATTCCGTCCCGCCGACTAGTGATGCACATCACCTTACACCCTTTCTCTTAAACTACCTTAAGTATTAAAATACAAGAATTACAATCATATCTACTAGGCACCTTTATTGCACTCCTGTCACGTAGATATCATCGCCATTTTTGAGTCTGTTATCAACGTTAACAGGTTTTCTGGAGTGCATTATTTATTGTGAATTGCACCGGGGAAATAATGTCAGCTACAATCGGCATTACTGGGGTAGGATGCTGGGGTTCAACTGACTGTTGATCTTGTGAACTTATGGGTTCAGTGACAATGGAAGTGTTAGAATTATAACTTTCAAAACGACGCACGTGTCGCCTATTTCTACGCAATACAGCACCACTATCTGGCTGAACCAAGTAACTTCTTGGTTCTTTAGTTCTATGCAGTACTACACTTGGAAGTCACAGATGATTTAGAAAATTATAAATATACACTCTGTCACCTCTTTGAAATCGAGGTAACTCTTTATTGTATGAGTAACGATTATAGTAATACTCCCGCTTTCTTCTTTTCAAAATCAGATTATTTTTAACATCCTTAATAACAGCAGGTTTCAGCTGTTGCACTGTACAGGGAAGTTTCGTTTTTAAAAAACGATTAAACATATGTTGCGCCGGCGAGTAGCCAGTATCACTAAGAACAGTGTTCCTATAGTTTAACAAGGCTACACTAACAGAGCTGTGATCTTCAAAAGCTTTTTTCAGAATTGGTTTACAAATAACTCCTTTTTCAGCAAGCCCATTAGACTGTAGGTACATTGGGCTTGAGAATATACAAACAAAATCACACTCTTTAGCAAAATCTTTAAATTCAATACTATTAAAAGGTACATTATCACACATAAATTTTTGTGGGAAACCAAAACGACTAAATATCATAATAAGAACCTTTATTACAGTTGACGCACTTTTTGAATTCAGCAAAGCCATTTCAGTCCAGTTGCTATAAGCATCAATTACAACAAGGTAATCCTTATTATCATAGGTGAAAATATCACAAGCAATACGCTCCCATGGCCTTATGGGTAATTTATGCTGTAATAAGGGTTCTTTGGTATTTACATTGTGGTACTTCATACAAACATGACATCCTCTAATATAAGCTTCTACATCCTTTGACATACCTGTCCAATACAGACATTCCCTTGCTCGTCGCTTACACTTATTTATGCCAAGGTGACCCTCATGTATCTGTTTTAACATGCTATTTTTAAGTGTTTCTGGAACAATGACTTTATTATCCAGGAATAGCAGTCCTTCATCTAGCGTTATACAATCTTTAAGGTTATAGTAATGTTTCAAAAGAGTACACATGCTTTTTGGTTTACACCCGGTGCGGAATACAATAGCGCTTTACTTGCTCTTAGAGTTGCCAGGTCCTATTACAGGGCGGCTGTTGAAAAATGAAAGGGTAATTTGCTACGTAAACTAGTGCATGGGCTGGAAGCTGAGGGTCCGTGGTCGCCTATATACCATGAGTTTAGGGCTAACCGTTCTGTTGATCTTGCCTATGTACGTAATCAGTATATTTGTTAATAACGGGGCTAAACGCGGTTATTCCACATACCTTTGGTGCCTGACGTTTCGACCAGGTTGCACCGGCCGTGGTCACAGGCTGACTCTGATGTGGAATAACCGCGTTTAGCCCCGTTATTAACAAATATACTGATAGTATGCAACGCGATAGTTTAAAAGTTAGTATGTACGTAATATCAAAATTATCAACTCGCATACTATAGGTCTGAAGGGAACCGCGGATTACCTCTTGGATTCTCTTATACCCGACGACTGCTCGGAGAACGATAGTGATTATCACCGACAGATAAGACAGTGGGCTCTTGAGCCACCATACTCACCCCAGTCAGACCTTCCAACTTCTGATGAGTTCCTCGAATTTGTTAGGTCGTTGTCCATAGGTAAGGCGTCGGGGGACGATAAAATATCTAACAAAATGATAAAAGAGGCTTGCAAGCTGTCGGGTGAAGTAATATTAAAAGTTTTTAACCGGTGTATTTACTAGGGAGTGTTCCCCCGTATTTGGCGATGTGGCTATATTCGGATTATTCCTAAAAAAGGCGACAAGCCGCCAGATGGCCCTAAGTCGTACCAACCGATCTCATTGTTGCCCTCCTTGGGAAAGCTTTTAGAGCGTCTCATAGTACCCCGGCTCCTGCCGGGCGGTATTAAATTTCACGAAAATCAATTTGGATTTACAGTAGGAAAATCTACTATTGACGCAGCGATATCAGTGCGAAAGACTGTCACTTCATCGGTTTCTCAATATGTGCTGGCCATCTTCCTAGATATTTCCGGGGCTTTCGATAACGCTTGGTGGCCAATGCTATTAATGAAATTATAGTCTCGCGGTTGCTATAGAAATATTTACTCTCTTATTTATTCATATTTTTCACAAGGTACAACAACTTTAAAATTTGGTCATTATTCTGCTACCAAAACGTTAACAATAGGCTGTCCTCAGGGGTCTGTGCTAGGCCCACACTTGTGGAACTTAGGATTTGATGACTTTTTCAGTTTACCATTACCGGAGGGCTATACAATGACAGGATACGCCGATGACGGTATGTTGCTCGTTCAGTCGAATACTCGTGCGGGACTCGAGAGCTTGGCCCACACGTGTTTGCGCGTCATTGCGGAGTGGGGCGTACGAAACAGGTTATATTTTGCACCCAAGAAAACATTTCAGTTGCTTTTGAAAGGAAGTTTGAAAGTACCACGCGCATTAAATTCAATAACGTTTACATTAAAAATAAAACTTCGGTTTGCTATTTAGGATTGATTGTAGAGAGAAATTTTGCATTCGTTGAGCACATAAAAACTGTAGGTGAAAAGGCTAAAAATAGCTTCTATGCGTTGTCGAGAATATCTACTGCTACATGGGGACTTTCGTTCAAAACACTGAAGGTCGTTTACGGGGCCACTTATCTAGGTGGTATGTGTTACGGGGCGCCGGTATGGGCAGAGAAGGCTACTATTGGTGCTGCACGTTTAAGTTACTACAAAGTCAACGCCTTGCATTGATATTTTTATGCAAGGCCTACAGGACGGTTAGCACGGAGGCTCTGCCGGTGATGGCAGGGGTCCTCCCGGTTGATCTCGAAATTCAGAGACGCGCGGCTTTATACTATTCGGCTAAGGATGGCATGGATGATAAGTTTTTGTTAGAAAGAGATAGCCATAGAATTGCCAGACTGTATCGTGATAATTTACGTGAAGAACTTTAAGACGAATGGCAGCTGCGTTGGAACACTTCCATCAAAGGGCGCCACCTCTACCATGTTCGTGAACGCCTGGGAATGTCCTGTTTCTTACGGGACATGGTAACTTTAGGAGCAAATTACATTCGTTTAAGCTGGTTGAGTCACCGTTCTGTCAGTGTTCAACTGCTGACGCCAAATATGATCAGACCGCCCATCATATACTTTGGGAGTGTAGCATTTGGCAAAATGAGCGATATAATATGCTTAATTGTTTACAAGTAACGTCGGGAGTAGTTTACTATGCGGATCTCGTGGCATCGAGGGTAAATTCTCGTGCTTTAAAACGTTTCTGCCATACATATTACTGGCATCAAACATAGCTCACATAGGACCCGTAATATACTATTACCGTGGTGCTTCCCTATTTCTATAGGATTTACACCTAGTTGCTTTCCAGGTCTCCCTCTTGTCAAAGGAGGGAAGAGGCATTACGTTCTTTTCTTACTTCCTCACATTATCTTCTGATTAATTTCGTTGCAGGTTCCAAGACATGCTAACTTCTCCTGGGACATCACCGAGATCGAGCTCGGTGTAACTTTTCTGGTGTTTTGGTCATTGCTGTAGATCCTGGTTTACAGGAGTCAGACAGTAATGGGTATGTGTGTGGGATTAGTCCCAATACTGACCTTCTAGTGATCAACTGCAACTTCTGTGCAGCTTTCAGACCAAGTAGCGAAGTTGCATTAGGCACATCCACCACAAGAAACTCCATTTTAAACATTTTATTATTAAATGTACACAGCAACATTATTGCACCAACTGGAACAATTGTACCACCACCATATGGTACCAATATATCCTTTGTAGCTTTAATAGGAGTAGAACACGTGATTGATTTAAATTTATCTAATGGAAGCACATTAGTCTCACAGCCAGTGTCAATTTTAAATGAGAAATGACTCTCATTTATAAAAATATCCTCAAACCAACCTTTATTTCCTATACAATAGACAAAACATTCTTCTCCAGTCTCTTCTTTATTGCCATTTTCATGGCAACTCACAATATCACATTTTTTGTTTTTACATACAGTCTGAAAGTGCCCTTTTTGTGAACACTTGCTACATGTGGCATGAAAGGCAGGACATTTTCTGGGTGGGAGCTTACGACCATATCTAAAGCATGGTTTGAACAACTTCACAGCATCTACTGTTTCATGTGCCATCTCAATGCTAGTGTTAGGTCTCAACTCTTTCATTCGAATGGATGTTGACTCACTAGCTTTACATATATCAATCGCTGTCTGTAAGGTTAGATCCTTCTCTCTAAGAAGTCTTTCTTGAGTGGACTGGTTAGATATATCAAATACAATGTGGTCCCGTAGCATCTCGTCCACCTTGTCTCCGTATTCACAAGTACGCACAGCGTGTCTTAATTCAGTTAAAAAATTTTCAAAGGGCAAATTTCCTAGGCAAATTTTATTAAACTTAAACCTCTCAAAGGAGATATTTTTTCGTGGCGCGAAATGATCTTCGAAATAAGCTATTACCTCTTCGTAGGTACTTTTGATATTTGTTTTTGCAAAAGAGTTGTAAGTTTGAAGGCCCTCGCCGCCCATGAGGTTTAAAAATAGTGCTATTTTGCGTCGATCAGGCTCTTTGTCTTGCAAGCTTGCTTCTAAATATATTTCGAACTCAGCATGAAACCTGCGCCATTCCTCGTATACGTTGGAAGACGCGAAATCAAGCTTTTGCGGCAAGCGAACAAAGACTTGCAAAGAATTCACCGACACCGGCGGCGCCTGCCGTTGTGTCGCCATGGTTCATATCACACTCACTAACGGTAACAATCACCTTATTTACACCTGACACCATGTAATGTTGTATATTAAAACTTCCGAGATACTGAATAATGTATATTCACTATAGCACACTGTTATAACATAGATGAACATTACATCAAGAAGCGGCGTCCGTCGCCATCTTGTTATATTCCGCCCCGCCGACTAGTGATGCACATCACCGCTAGTGCTGCACCTTACAACAATGCTCCAACAATGTATGAAATGGCGTGCTGGGGCTATTAGATACTCTTTGATTTGATTTCTTTTATCATTCTTGGCATTTTACATTTGGCACGTCAAAGTGGCGCCGCTCGCCTGATTGAAAGCAATGTCGATCCGTGATTGAAGGCCGAAATCGCAGCCCGCAGGGCTCGGATAGCGACCCTCAGGCTGACGGTCCAGAATTATGCCTTTTGACGCTTCTGTTAATATTCTGCGTTGGTAGATAAGATATTGATCGTTATTGTCGATACGTAATATTCAATAAAATCCACACCGAATATTACAATAAAGTGTTTGAATCAAAATTAGAAATACATGTTATTTTCGAAATACATAGCTAGTTATAGAGAGTAATATTTAGTAACGAGTGGAGGTGGCAACTGAACGGTGGGCCCGCCTTTGGACCGGGCTGTAGTTTCATGCGCGCTACGGGTAGGCTTCGATGGTGCGGTATATGGCCCGTGAATAATCCTCCCGTAATACTCGATTAAATGGCTTGGAATTAAACAATTACTTGTTTTCTTTCTGCTTCGTCAATGATCTAACTGCACCTAGATGTAACGCAATTTCAGACAAATAAATTGTGTTGCTTTTATAATCTTCTAGCTGACCCGGTAATCTTTACCTTATAATTCAAAAACACCTTATATATCAAAAAATATTTACTATAAAAAAACACGTACTATCTCAAGTTGGAACAAAACACTGAAATGTAAAAAGCACGATAAAATCATGACACTTAAATGATATGTAATAAAAAAAAAGACGTGTGGCACTCGGAGACTGCCGCGGTAAAGCTATTGCACTTCATTACACAAAAAATCCTCAACCTCACCTTCACCCACACCCTCACCCCCACCTTCACCCACACCCTCACCCTTACTCTCACTCCTCACTCTCACTCCTCACCCTCACTCCTCACCCTCACTCCTCACCCTCACTCCTCACCCTCACCCCTCACTCTCACCCTCACTCTCACCCTCACCCCTCACTCTCACCCTCACCCCACCCTCACTCTCACAGTCACCCTCATCCTCACCCTCACACTCACACTTACGTCACGTCTCGATCCGTGCGAGCTTCGTACAATCGTACCATATAATATATGTACATACACGTTAAGCCAACGCTCGGCCGTGCTCGGTAAACTTAGTGTGAGTCTTAGGTTTTTTGTGTTACGGAATTTCTTGATTAAAGCTCGCTCAAAGCCCGCGATAAAAACTATGCAATAGCTTAAAAATATGAAATACATTTCACTTTTATCATATCTTTATGTTCTTTTAGTTTCCAGATTGTATAGGTAGATATCTTTATAAAACAAACAGGATTCTGTTAAAATTAAATGTAACTTTAAAACGCTGACTTTTCTTTTATAGTCTGTTTAAGAGCAGAGCTTATTTTACCGTCTTGTGTATTAATCCAACTGATAAGAACTCTTTGTGTTCATAAGGCTTAGTCTTTTAAAATAAAGGCCAAGAATTTTAGTCACAATCACAAGTGTTAAAGAGGCTAACACAACGCTGTAGTAGCACGGATTTCTACATCTCAGATACGATGTGACGTGTTGTTCCTATGTTTGAGTAATAACCTCGTTGTTTTATTGTTTTTTTTTGTGAGGGTACAATCTTTGTTACTGTTATTACATGTTTGTTTTTCTCTTTATTGAAATAATAGCTTTCGTGTGAGTTGTACATTATTACAAATTACACATGAGTAAAACCGTTTAGTTAGTAATAATTGTTCACTCTTGTTGTTTACACCACTAAGAATAATATTTAAGGCTTGAAAGCAGATTACGTACCTCGATATTATAAATATACTATTTATTATAAACAGGTTAGAAAGGGGAGCCCATTTAATGCGGTGAAATTTATTAGCTTATTTAAAACTGAGTATCGGTAGGTATAATATTACAAGACGTAGCGCGATCCTCGATAATAGAAGTAATTAAGAAGTTAGCACGATATGGAATACCAGCCGAATATTATATTTGTTGAAACCTGTTTTTTGATGTTATTCATTAAAATGTCGAACGTAAAAAATATGATCATACTGAAGAATGTCTACACTGAGAAAAATATACAACTAGAAGTTTGAGCAGTAGCAGCGGAAAATGTATAATATCGTAAACTTGTGATTGGGGTTCGTACGTGTTATATTTAGAATTAAAATATCTTGACGGCGAGTGTGTTATGAGCTAGGCTGCTATAATATTCGTGGAGGTATATATTTTCCGACGCTCGGTTTGCAAGTTGCATCTCGCGTGCACCTGCGGATATTGCCGCGTAAATCAAAATTCTTATTTCGCCTCAACACTTATTTCTGCCACGTCTCGTGTTTACTTTGTGCTGCAGTGTCTTGGCTCATATCAACTTGTGATATTAAAAGCATTATTAGCATTTTCAAAAATCTCTACCTGTATACCTTACTTACTATTGAATTATTAACTTACTTAAAATTTAGAGTGATAATATTAAAGTATTGTATGTTTTTTGGTTACAATTTACACACGTCTAAAATGTACAAAGAACATACCTTGGAGCGATCCCCTAAAGGTTTTTATTTGTTTTTTTTTTACGTGAGCGAATCCTCTTGGATGCTATGTCTATAGAGGAGTCCCGTGTGACCCTCGGAAGGATAGCCCCAGTGCTCCCAGCAGACTTTATCCGCCAACGCGGTATCGTCTTCAGGGAGAGGTTTCGGGTGATATCCTGCTTTTTTGGAGGTCCAGGTGTAATTCAGCTTCTTTAGGGAGGATTCTGTGCTATCCTACTTACTTAAGGGGGTGAAAGGCGTACGCGTAGTTGTCACGCCACGCTTCCGTCTAGGGCCCCGCTTCTTTAAGGACGGCGAGTATTCCACCCTCCATCCTTAGGCACCTGGTCATGGAGGCCTGTGGTCCTGGGCGAAGATAAGTCGTCGGAATTCAAGAAGGAGAATTCTCTCCCGCTCCCCCTCCGCCGCCTTTTTCTCGAGCATGACATGTCGCAAAAAGACGCAGCATCATCCCACTGACTTCCGCCGGAGACCTTGGCTCTCACCATGGTCTCCAACGTGAGAACTTCCACACCCAGATCTTCAACGAGATTCCGGTGCTGTAGCGCCGTCGCTGAGCACTCCGGTGTATACATCGCCGTATCTTCGCTGCAGTCCCCGCATTGCTGGCACTCTGGTGTTACCTCTTGGTTTATATGCCACAGAAACTTACCAAACCACCCGTGTCCCGTAAGCATCTGTGACATCCGGTAGGTGAGGCTGCCATTATGCCTCTCCAGCCGGAGTGACTGGAGAGGCATAATGGCAGCCTCACCTACCATGACCGATTCCCTAAATGTAGTAAGAAGTCATGATTGAAGATTTAATTTATGATACATCACCTATAACGTGGGACAGAAATGCACACAATTGAAATGTGGGCGTAAAATACTTCGTGGATAAGGCGTGATGGATAAAATAATCTTGTACCTATTTATAAATATGTTTATTTCAAATATGTTTATTAGTTATAATAATTTTAGGTAATTTTGATATAAATTATACAATTGTTATGCAGGTACATAATATCAACAATTATTGTAATGGAATCATGAGTGTTAAAATAATTGGCAGTTCATGCAATGCCTACACTACGATATTACAGCACGAATTACATCCCGTAATGACAATCTATATGCCAATACGGTTAATATTTAACGCTGCTATTCTGCGCGGAATTACCTCGTGTCTGTGGTTGAGCTTGCACTGAATTACTGCGTCTGAATGGGTGTCGGGTGCTTTGTCATACCTCTAGTATCCCTAGACATAATACCTATATTATATCTATATTTTAAGCTCCTCTGATGTCAAGAAAATCTTGTCTTATAATGCCTATTTATGGAGTTACAAGAATGGAGATATATTACATTTTTAACACAACCTATTGTTTGCTAAATAATGTCCACAACAAAAGTTATGATTTATAAAGGTTTTTAATACAACTATTACATATTAACCGTTGAAAAGTTGCTTTCTGCAGAGACGATTATAGACGTACTACCAGAATTTTACTACCAAATTACTGTTTTGACACTCGATTTTTAGAAGTTTGCCAAATTACAGCTCAATTGAATACTCATAAGTGGTAGAAACCCGGTTTGCTAGTGTTAAATTACGACTGCTTAAGTAAATCAAAGTTTGTAATGACTATTCACATGTAGATATGTCGTAAATTTCATATAGCATAAAAACCTCTCAGAATTTTCTTTTCACCGTGTAAAAACACTCATCTTTCCAACCCTTGCAAATTAATTGCAGGAATGACAGAGCACAACTCTCGCCTCTCTTAATGTACGCTCACAAAGCAAAACGGCTTGGGCGGCGCCGTAGCGGCACGCAGCAGCGGTGATTATGATAATGACGTGGTAGCCGCGCTTTTTGCGATGCTCGCCCTAAATTACTGAACTAGACACTGTTTTTGGTATAGCTCGTACGGCCAACAGCTCAGCAGTGCATCAGCCACTTGCTATTTTGCCTTTACCTTTCTCTGTTCGCCCAAGCTACTTAGAAACGCTTATAAATAATGCAAGTTGCCATAATCCGCACCCTAAACGTCTTCTCCTCCGCCTCAATTATTCATTCAGGCGGTTTGATGTTTTAGAAAATTGTCGCGATACTCGAGACGGGCCGTGCTTTATAATTCAGGATGCAAATATCTTCGCAGCTGCTACTGTCTCTAAATCGGTTCATCCTTTTCTATAATAGACCAATTTGTCTACAAATAGAGAGCACTTAGACAAAATATAGTTTAACTGTGTAATCTTTTACAGGATTCCGAAGGCGACACACCACTGCATGATGCCATCTCGAAAAAGCGTGACGATATGCTGTCTTTATTATTGGAACATGGAGCTGATATGACTCTTACGAACAACAATGGATTCAACGCACTTCATCATGCTGCATTGAGAGGCAATCCAAGGTAAGTTTAGCTATAAAATCTTCAATACAATATAGACTATAACCCCTTCGTATCCTATAAATTAAAATAGCAATGAAAAAAAATTATATTTCATAAGCTCTATAAGTAATTTAATACCAGCTCCAAGTTAACTCGACACGAAACCCTCCTTTAGCCTATTCCTGTTTAGCGTTGTGTTGGATGTAGATAGCGTTAGTGATGGACTTGAGCAGCCACCATAGTTGTGTGGATTGGGAGTTCATGGACAAAATGCAATACCTGGGTCAGAGCATAGCCGGAGACATCGTCTACGACATCAACGTACGTATAGTTGCCGCTTGGGCTAAGTGGCGTGACATTGTTGGTGTGACAAGTGATCCGAAAATCCCTGTACAGCCGAAAATTGAAATATATTAAATCATCATTAGGCCTGTCCTTCTGCAGGGATGCTAATTGTGGAAGACACAGGCAGATGCTGAATATGGTAGAAATGAAAACTCGCTTCAGAGGGAGCCAGAGAGTCACATTGGGTAGCACGAACACGCTATAAGAATGCCAATAAATGTGTTAAATAATCATGGCTTGACGTGATAGACGATACGCAATTGGGTTTAATAATCGATGATGACTTTGTAATTATAAACCTTATGAATTTATTTTGAACATGACTGAACTAGTGGGAATAGAAACAGATACTGGACTCAGCGCTGAATATCGTTACAGTCGCAGAGCTTTTCCACCAAATACCTGATTTATATAATACATACTTTTATCGTATTTAACAGCAAAAAAAACTGGTTCCCACGACTTCGTAAGCGTGAAGAATCTGTTCAGATAATTAAAAAAAAACTGTGTGTACCAAATTACACAGGAAAGAAGTGAAACTTCTTTACGACATATCATTTTTCTACTATTTACAACTTTACGAAAATTGGGTAGATAAGGCTTACGCATACTTCGATAATGAAGTTTCACTTACGCCAATAAGTTTCACTTCAATAAATTCATCATCAATACAAACGTATTTTCTTTAATATGCCTGTTTAAATACAACCGGTGCAGCGGTGCCCTGGTCGGAGCTCCGTACTCCTTTTATCCAGCAGTCTATCCTCCGCGTCATATGGTCTTTAGCCTATGGGTTGCTGAAGACATCCATTCACCCGGGTAGTAATTCGATTTAGATGCTTATTTGTATAGTGTGTCTGGACATAAACTTTTGCATTAGCGTCATATACGTAATTCAAAATATTTTCTCTCCAGAGAAATATCACTATAGTGACAGTTGATTGTAAAATAAGATGTTCTCGTAAATATAATAATCAGGCGCTCTTATCTAGTTGAAACTTTTATAACACGGACTTTGTCCGAAATAAACATAACGTTGCTTCTTGTCCGACATTATCCCTAGGAGAATGGATAGTTATGACCGAGCCTGCCGCACAATAAACTGCTTACACGTCTAATACAGCGTTCCGTGAGTATGTGTCACCTACTAGTACATCTTGTGTGATGTCTTTATTGTATAGTGGCATTCGTGCTAATTTTATCACAAAAGGATATTATTGCCAATGTTTCTTTATAAGTGTTAGTGACGCATGTTGCATAAACTATTCTAGTGATAAATGTTTATCCTATCAATTTATATACATAATTTATACTGTTGATTGATGGCACTTGGTGGAACTTGCTACACATTTTCAATAATAACACTTATACTATTCCACAACATTTACTTGATAAACCTTACCGGTTTCGCCTCACGGCATTCTCAAAGGCACACAATATGACAACTGGATCTAGTAGGTGTACTAAAATTAATAACATTATTATCTAGGTATATCAACACATCAAGATACCAGTTTCGAAATTTACCCCAAAATTAGGGAGAATACAAAATTTTGATCTTAATACAATTTATGTTCAAAATATTAGAATTTCAAATGTGAACGTGTCAAATAGTAAATGTCAAAGTGTCAAATTATTAAATGTTAAGAATATATATGTCAAAATTATTAAATGTCAAGAATTCAATATAATGATAAATTATTAAATATACAATATTGCATTTGTCATTAACCAAATAAGATTACAAACTAACGATCAACCAAACATTACACATTCTTTGATAGTAGTATTAATATGTAGATGTAATCACTTATAATAATGTAGTAAGGGTGAGCGATTTAAATCTAATTGTTGGTTTAAAATAATGTTCTGGTCTGCATTCATGTGTCTACTTATCTCGAGCGCTTCGAGAGCATTAATTTTCCTACCTTTATCACAGGAATGAAGAACCTTGAAATTGACTTTTGGGTCGAAACAATGTTTTTCCGTTAGCAGGTGTTCTGCAAAATTAGACTCAGTTTTTTTGAGTCTCCAGCCACTAACATGTTCTGCAATTCTAATCTGGAAGCATCTGCCCGTTTGACCAACATATTTTTTATTGTAATTGGCACATGTCAGCTCATATATACCACTTTGTTGTTGAATGGGAGTTATATCCTTATTGTTGCAAATTAAGTTGTTCAGATTATGTGTGGTATAAAATGCCGGTTTGCATTCAGATAACTTCCTAGAACACTGGTAAGAAATATTACCGATGTAAGGTATGCGAGCCCATTTTTTTATGTGTGTGTTCAGGGGCCTGGGTGTTTCTCCTTTATATGCTAACTCTGTGACAGCCTTGGCTCTCTGTCGTAATACCATACGGTTAATTGAGATTCGAAACCATTATTTATGAATTCTTGACATTTAATAATTTTGACATATATATTCTTAACATTTAATAATTTGACTCTTTGACATTTACTATTTGACACGTTGACATTTGAAATTCTAATATTTTGAATAAAAATTGTATTAAGATCAAAATTTTGTATTCTCCCTAATTTTGGGGTAAATTTCGAAACTGGTATCTTGATGTGTTGATATACCTACATAATAATGTTATTAATTTTAGTACACCTACTAGATCCAGTTGTCATATTGTGTGCCTTTGAGAATGCCGTGAGGCGAAACCGGTAAGGTTTATCAAGTAAATGTTGTGGAATAGTACAAGTGTTATTATTGAAAAAAAATATATACATGTTTTAATGAAAATTTTGCGTAAAATGAGAATACGAATTCCCTGCCATCTATCATAGTATGAACATAGGTCTTACATAATCAATTTTTCGATTGATACTCGTTTGTGAATTTGGAAGCGCTAACTTATACCACAATCAATTTTACGACCGTACCAGTTCTAGATATGCAATTTAGTGTTTTTTTTTTACACCACTGAGGTGGCAGACAAGCATGCGACCCACCTGATGGAAAGTGGTCACTGTAGCCTATGGACGTTTGCGGTAATTTCATATACAGGGTCATTTGTAAAACACCAGAACCTGCTAGTACTAGGTAGCTAACATCATAAAAACATGTTCTACGATTTTTTTTAGACTTTAATTTTTTTTTTTGAATATTTTGTTAATTATCACTTAGGATGGGGTTGGACTAGTCATAACTCCTGACCTTTTAACCGCATGGATGCGCGCACATCCATTGTTCATCAAATCATGTAGTACGTGACGAAAAAGAGACCCAGGAGTTCTTTTAAGCGAATCCAAGAGCGAAAACCTATAACGAAGCTCAAAGTTTCAATGTACGATAGTACTCGCTGTGTAACGAGTTGCCAAAAGTGGTAGAACAAACGTTATTGGTTATGACCTTCGCCATCTACTCATAGCAGGTTGCTGGTGTTTTACAAATGACCCTGTATATCTTATCCATCTTTTATCATTAGGTAATAATCGCCTGCAAACGATTTACGTTTATACCCGGTAGACGACTGTAGAAATCACAGTCTCGATTCACATATAAACATTTTTAAAGTATTTTTTGCACGCCTCATAAGCGAAGCGTTGAGGTGGGTACTACTGTCACTTCGCGCATAACATCTGATTTTTCAACCTTAAAATGTCTCTATTTATCATATATTGCACTTGTAAAATAATAAAAACACACACATATCAAGAAAAAACACTATTTTTAACACTCATGATATTATTGGTGCCATTTTTGTTATTTAAACTAGTTAAAAAGCTGTTCAAAAAAGTTCCGTCTTGGACGTCCGTTTGTCTGTATGTTACGGATATTTTCTTGTTAACACGATAACGACCGAAATACTTTACTAATCGAGTCTTTTTTTTCTCTTACGCTTCAGTATAATTAGGAATAGAACCCTTTCAATTTTTACGGTCTGATTCGATGTGGTTTAATTGTTATTATCTTTACTTTATTTATTTCATAATAAAGTAAAGATAATACGCGATAATTCATAGCAAAGTTTGTAAGCTTGTAATGCTATTTTTTTTATAATATTATAAAAGCGTGTGATGCGTGCACTTTTGGATTTTCCAAATTTATTTTAATTTTTTTAACATATTAATTCACGTGACAGAAAACCCTACATAGCGCGTCTAAATGCGTACTTAGCCGATTTCTTTTTCAGCCATCGTAATTAATTACTTATTGTAACAAATATTAAGTCTATTAAAGTCGCTCTAACAAACTTCTCCTGTTTTCAGACTTACCACCCTTTCCCTCCCCGTTAAAGTTCACCGGTGACGAGACACTTCAAAATATTGTATAATAAATTTCACCAATTACCTATAGTTGAACAAACGCCCTGCACACTGACAGTGAACAAATTTTAATAGAAATATATTCTAACATATTATAACGCAACGATTTAATATGACGTGAGTCTATGTAAATATTACTTTCTACGGTCCTAAATATGACATTATTCGAGCTTATGTTGATTGGCATTTTTGTAAATGATGAGAGCAGTGATTGCACTTTTATGAATGTAGGTTTATTGCTCTTTTACGCGACAACTACTGAATGAATTTTGTTAAAACTTTACATTAATATAGGCTATCATTTACAAAGATATAGTGTGAGTTATCGATACCATATACATGATTATAAAACTAATAAACGACGGAAGTAAATGTAGGTCATGGGCGAAGCCGCGGGAGTCATCTAGTTGGCTAAATATAAATAATTTATTTATCTCAGAAAAGTTTATCGGCTGCATTGACCACCCTATTTAACCGATTGTCAAATTTAAATAGGATTAAATATCAGTATCTACCAGTATTCGACTCACAAGCCGCAGTCGCTGTAGATTTGTGTACTTTGATATTAACATTTTATGTAGATCCTATAAGACCTTCAAATTTATTGTTTAGGTAAAAGTTTCCAAATATAAATTGTATGCGAAAGGAAGACGAAGCGAAAAGTGAAAACAAAATATTACAGAAGTTACCTACTTATCTCTGTTGTTGCAAGTTCATAAATATACGTTCAGTCACGTTTTGTCAAACCAGTATCGATTTTGCTATTCTGCCAGATCATACCCGAGCAAACTGAAGACTCATTACTTTATTATAGAATGAACCTTTTATATTTTATCTCACAATATAAATACCCTAAGCACATAGTACAACATATACTAGTATATTGAGATCGAAAAACCCAGGAGTCCGTAAGAGTGGTCAGATAAAATTGATCTATGAAAAAGAAAAGTTTGGAAATGTATTATGAATCGGTACGAGTTAGAATAATGAATCTCCGCTGCCGAATCGTGCGTAAAGCGGTTTATTTGTGGAGGGTCCGGGTCTCCGGGAAGATGTCGGAGCCACGGAAACCCGCGCAACGACCGCCCACATTTATTCAAGTCACGTGACGCGTCCCAGGGAAATAATACGAAATGTGGCTACGTGACCAGTTCATTATGCGGTGGCACAGTGCGGAGACCTCGCAGTCACCTCGCCCACTGGTGGACACTTTTTCTTATGTCCACTGTTGTCGCATATTACATACAACAGAACGTGTCGCGCCGAGACCGCTAGACCCTCTTAAATTCTTTTATAAATCACGGACGGGCTTTGATTTTTAAAGGATTGTGAGGGTAACTAGGATCAAAAAGATTTCTTGGTATATACAGCAGTCACTAGGTATCAACATTTGTTTTCTGAGAAATCAAAGTAGCAAAACGTCGATAAATATTTACCTACTGATTGATGCCCGTAGCCCCGCCATGCGTAATGAAGCTTTATTGTTTCCGTTTCCCATAGGAACTTGTCCCCGGTACATAAAGTAGCCTATGTACTTTCTCGGGTTCTAGACTATTTCTGTACCAAATTTCGTTTGAATCGGTTCAATAGTTATAGCGTGAAAGCTTTACTTACTGATAGAGTTACGTTCACATTTATAACTTCAGTAAGGATAATTTTTTTCACCTATTTTTTCATTTCTTTTCATTTTCAGTTTATGTAGGAACTGTGAAGTGTTTATTTTTACCCCTAGTCCGTTCCATTGCCGCGGACATAACGGATTTTTACCGGTCCGTCGATGACAAGGACGACACTTTTAGGTGTTTTGTGTTTCTTTAGTAACATGTTTCGCAACTTGGCAAGTAAGTTTATGAAATACTCGTAGTTCCTTATGTCCAAAATCAAAAAAAATAATAAAACGCGACTTTAAAAAATAACCGAAGATTTTTTAGTAATTGCCTGTCTAAGATCGATACCACCAAATGACATAAAACACACCGTAGCTTCACGATGCCGATAAAAGGTATGGATTAATTTTTCAAAAAAAAATCCGTTACAAATAATACATTTAAAATACCACTTTACGTTATTATAAAATCAAACGCTGTCGCTTTTAAGCCAGTAACCCTAAAACCATTTACGGATAGATTAGTGTGTCAGAATTTAGGATTTTTGAAAGTAGCGGTTTGTGCCAATTAAAAGTTCGTTACGATGTGGTGTCGGTTTTATAGACCGAGCAAAGCGAAGTGTGTTTGTTTTCCTCTACATTATTTTTCTCATTTACATTGATTGTACAAATTAGGGCGAGGAAAATGGGGGTTTAAAGGGGAGATGTCTGTTGTATCTATCTATCTTCCATACATCCATGCATATTTCTTTCGCTTCCTGTAGATTCATTAATCGCTTCACACATGCACGTCTTGAGTATCCGCGTACTTTTTACTTTTCCGTTTTTGAGCAATCTGCTTACGTGGACGTTATATGTAAGCCTCGGCTTACCCTGACTTCTTCTATCCTCTACTTTCGCACAATATATATTCTCCGTCAATCGTTGCTCACTCATTTGTTAGACGTGTCCAAACCAACGGAGCGCGCCCTTTTTCAGATTAACGCTGACACTTTAATTCAAACATGCCATATTGCGTATCACTAAACGTTCTACTACTACTTAACGTACTAATAACTAATTTTACACAAGAAATTTTCAAAAGGTCTTGAAAATGGTACATTATTCTTTACAAATTCGATTGCTGCTGCTGGCTCATATTTACTAGATTAAATCTAATAATTACTTCAAAAATTCGCCGTCCACCGCGCCATTTTTGTCTTTTCTATATACACACACCTCTGTTCGCCCCAGTAGGATGACGTACGTGGGGGTTTCTACCTATATAATAAAAATAACAATGCTTTGCTAACATTAGTGAGATGTGCCACAATTACCACGCTATGGTAGCTGCCCGTCTTTGTTCGTTTTCACAAATAAACCGGTGAACAGAATTATATCCAACCTTTTAACACCTGAAGCGTATTTTACCTTCGCAAAAAGGCTATATATTAGTTTTGTTATTTATTTCAAGATTTAAACTTAGTTGAATTAGTTTTTCCCATAAGATCGTTGTTAAACGTAAAGTAATCGAATAGAAGATTGTCGTAAAACGTTCCTGATTTTATCGCGGAATGAGAAGTCGCTCGCGAGACTTTTCCTATTCGAAAAAAACGTTCGTTTCCCCCTGGAGATGTAAAATCGTTTTATTTTATTACTTCCGCCAGTATATCGTTATATCAGAAGCGCCCGTCTTCCTCCTAGGTTCGAACACTCCTGTACAATATTAAATTCCATATAGAACCTAACTGTACTAAATTCAATTTTAAAAACAAATAACCTGCGGTAAGTAATAAAAACTGTGTTTATCATACTTTGTATTATCGACAAATAATTTAAAGTTATAATACATTTTATCAAGCATAATATTACGATGAGTAATAAAATTGAAGGTGTATAAGTAATAAACTGTACTACTAAATTTTAACAAAGCTACCTACATAGGGGGTGGCGATAGAAGCGAGGCCGTGTTATTACGTCTGATTAGAAACAGTTATCTTTTGTGGTTATCGTTAGAGTCGTACTAACGAGCCCTTGTAAAACTTCCATATTATCATGACACATTACAGTTACCCGATAAGCTCAGGGTTAAGTTACAAGGCATTACGTACTTATTTATAGTAATTTGAATGTGTTTCAGCTTCTTATCAAATATTACCATTTAACAGAGTGATGTTTTGATTAACCTATTATAAAATCCTGCAAATTGCAAGTATTGTTACGGAATATATAAACTTTTTGTTCTTTAGGCATATTGTCAGCGATGTAATAATTTATATTAATATATAAGTACTATGTAACGATATAATATTTGATGATACTTCATCATTTCCTAGAACTTAACGCGGACCAGATAATCTCAGAAACATTATGACATCATTATATATTAATTACATGTCTTCATTTTTCTTTGGTAATAAGCACCACACTAAAGAAGTACTGACATTACTCGATTATGTCTTTATTACTGTAGGAACAACGTCCTATGTTTTGCGGACTTTGTCCATGAATAAATTGACAGGATCTAGCCTTAATCGGCGGGAAGAACATCTGCGTTTGTTGCGACGTCACCACTCTCTCGATAAGACGTATATTCGCGCTGGGCATTAATCGTGAGCTTAAATATTTTAACGCATTTGTAACGTTGATTTATTCGGAGCGTAATCTCAGGACGCGGCTTGTTTGTGCTTCGGCTTTGGGATTTATAAGTATGAATGCACTACGTGCCCTCGTTCCATAGCGTTCCATTCCAACTACCTAGTCCGACCGTACCTGCTATAATTTTTTTTTATTACTCTGGTCAGTTTCCTTATATTTCTGTACACTATTGATCCAGTAAAAAATATTCGCACTGGCGAACTTTCCGCAACCTGCTATAATTTATTTTTATTACTCTGGTCAGTTTCCTTATATTTCTGTACACTATTGATCCAGTAAAAAATATTCGCACTGGCGAACTTTCCGCAAGAACGTACTTTTTAAATATGTAATCCATATATTTTAACAAAATGCATTTGAAAGTCATAATTTATTTTATTTTATTCCCTGTCTCTCTAATCACTGAAACCGCGTGACCGAAGTAGCGGAACTTTCACTGGCAGCTGATATTATAAGGAGTAACGTAGACTGCATTTTATCCCCGAATTCCCACGGGACCGAGAACTACGCGGGTGAAACCGCAGGACATCAGCTACTTCTTTCGTACATACCTTGTTCTGATAATAATTTACCAACACAAAAAACTAAAAATCATCCTAGTAGGTATCGTTCTAAGAAAATATATACTCGTATTATATCCGACATTTTTTTTAGCTGTGTTCTCCAATGCGAGTTCCATTTTATAATTATTCCGCCTAGATTCACATGGTATGTAGAACTAACAGAGCATTCACAGAAGATTTATATGGACACTGTGTAGCGTTAATTACAGTGAATGGAGTGAGGTGCGATAGTATCGTACGGCGTACCATCCGAATGAGAAATGTATAGTGCCCCGTCGACTACTTCTGTGGAGTAGAGTTCATGCGAATAATACGTATAGTAGACGTAGAAATCACGTAAAACACAATGTCTTATTTCCATTATGAACGACATGAATTGGGGTTGTATGACATAAAAATGCCACATTACTAGGTATGGTTTGTAACATACATATAGTCACATCTTTTTCCTCGATGGGGTATGCTTACGGTAGGTCGTATCACTAACTCTGTTTTGTCCCACATAATTGGCGTGTGTGCACCAAAGTGGTGTGCCTATTGCCATGTAAGGGCTAGATTATAGAAAAATATAATTAATCGTTGCGAAAAAGTGGGTATGCATAAGTTACACGCTAAAATCTTTCAAATTAAAATAATATTGAAAACCTATTGGCACATATCCACGGTACCCGTCACGCAACTGGCCAGGACCGCAGCACATTTCAGTATGGCATGGCAGATTTATGAGAACCGACCGACCGACGGCTATAGAGGTACGGGGAGGCTCATAACTAGGAGGGACTGTGGAGAAAGGCCGGGGCGGCTGCGGGAGGCTCTGTTATTGTGCGACGTTTGATTTACGCACGTACCGCTATCACCCTTTTGTTAGGCCGGATACCGACTGCTGTGCCAGTTCCGCTGGCCCGAATGCAGCCAGTTCTTCCCTCGCGCCCCATACCTACATACTGACGATTTTAATTAAATTATTAACATTTTTACTCAAACCATTTCATACATATTCATGTTACACGGGTAAGCTCTTGGCTTTAAATATGTAAGTGTCACAGGAATAATATACTCACCTAAGGGCGTATTTTATACCCTCCATGATAACGGCTGTAACATTGCCATATCTTATATGATACTTTAACAAGCAGAGGCAAAATGATAGCCAAATCGATTAGAATTAAGTGAATTGGTTGTACTGAATGTAAGTTACGGTGTAGGAATGGTTATTGTAGTAGGGAATATCGAATACAGCGGTGCATCAACATCGTTATGTCGTGTATGTGAGAGAGGCGAGGCGCGGCGGTCGGCTCGTCGTTACCCGCAATTAGCGGCTCTGCACACGCGGATAATCCCCGCTCTCGCGCCGTACCGCACCGCACCACACCATACCGCACCACCGCACCACCCGAGGCCCGCACAAGATTGCACTACGGATTTAGCGAATAAATTCATTTGTACGCAAATTGTATCGGCGCTTGCAATTAAAACTTTGTTGGCGCTTCGAGCTAAGATAAATAACACTAATACATTCTGCTTATTGCGGGAAGTTGCCGCGTACAGAGGATATATTAATGTTGTTCATAATTTGTTTGGGCGGATTAACCTTGTTTAACTTTACAGCAATGGTCCCGCTGTCCCATACCGCACATTTAATGCTACAATACTATAAACAATCTGACCAGTTGTGTCTAGACTAGATAAAGTAATTTCGTAAAGATCACAATAATTATTCTTCGTCCTTGATAGCAATGCTGGTAGTCAGGGAGCAGGTTTTTTTTCGTTTGTAAATTTTTGCTTTCCGTGACCACTTCAATATTATTTAATCAATGACCACACACAAGAAATTGTTTGAAACTGAGAGAACCGGAGACAAATTCTACTAATATTCAATTACGCTCTTAGTACTAAACCAATTTGGTATACAGATAGATGATACCCTGGATTATTATATAGCTACGGATTCGAACCCCATATTTCACCGAATAGAAAGCTTACACTGTACGCAGAGCGAAACGCCTGTTGTGTTAACATTTGAACTCAGCATAGGAACGATACATACTCGTACGTTGAAATGTATAGATTTTATATTTTTTTCTTTATGAACCAACATTTATCCCGTGATGAAAGTATCGTATTAGCCCTCTCAAACAAATACGAAAATTCTTTCAATTCTCTGAGGCTATTGTAAATATACATACATACAGACAAAAATATATAAAATACATATTTGCCGGTACTAATATCTGTTTTTCTAAATATGAAGTTGTCGAATATATTTAGTATACACATTTCACTACTTAACAGTTTTGTTAACTATTGATATATGTTTTATGATACGTTGCCTTGCATAGAAAAATAAATGGAAAGCTTTACTTAGTACAATTCCATAGTAAATATTTCACATGCAATGTTTAGTTATGTCAAATAACCGAATTGCAATGTTTCATTGCCACAAGTTAAAGTCGAGAATGCGGGTGTTAGATCTGTGTGTACAGTCTACAAAAGTTCCACTTACAAGAAGATTGAAAATTCTTAGATCCTTGCGATGCAGAATTCTCACCACGATTCGACAGAAGTTTTGAAATGTATGTTTAAAGAAAGTATGCACCACATACATTAGTATGTAGATCGTACCAACTTGCGTAAGTTTTGTCTACTCATTCCATCTCTTTTGTGTGTTCGTCCTTTGTTCCATACGCTAATGTTGTTAGTGTACTTTTTCAGCGACTACGCTAATTTAAATACCTCTTCTTCCTTTTGTGAAGAGACTCGTCTTCCGTTTTCCGCTAGTGGCGGGCTCCCTTTGCGTTTGAGTAGCCCACGTTGGGAGACTGCATTTAAATGAGACACTTAATCACCCAACTCGGGTCTCGCATTTCTTAGCGTCGTTTGTTCCGTTCCATTCATTCATTACACCCTTTTATGGGTTTATAAGGGTAGCAGATTTCATTACTTGACCATCAAATTTTCCGTTTTGTTTGGCATTCTTTAAAAGTCCTGTCTGACACTTTATTAAACATCCACTGTTTCACGTTACTGATTTATTCTAGTAGTTTAAGTATTATGAAAACGTATAGTGGAGATACTTGAATTTGGTTTTAGCACGATGGCTTTCCTTTCTGTGATAAACTAGCTTGCACCCACTGAAAATGTGTAAATATGAATAGGGTAATAAACTCTTGGCGAGTGTCGTGCTCGGATTTGCTTAGATTTGGTACGTGCACCTCCACATGATAAATACATACCCCGCTGTCGTATTTTGCTCCGACACTTTGCTACTTAATTTTACTCTCCACTTTACCGTATATAATATCAAATTTTAATATTACATCGACAAGGTGCTACTAAACATGTCTATAATTGAAAATTTCTATTATCGTATACGATATAAGGGTATTTAGCTCTCTAAATGCATGGATAAGCGACGAACATCAATAATAATAATCGAATTTTGGAAACGCCTGTAAGCTTTTTAAGCATCATGTGAGGCACCGTATTAATATCTTTACTAAGCTGAGTGGATCACGGTGTCAACATGGCTTTCCCAGTTGTAGCCTATGATGCATGGCGTGGTCTGGCAGGGCTCACTTAATGAAATATTCGCCGCGAGATTGAAATAGACACGGCCATCAATCACAGGTGATATCCATGTGCCGACTTGCGCTAATTCAGATGTTTAGGCTAAATGATAAGCTATTTAGTAGAAGTATACGTCAGTATAAGAGAGAAAATATAATAAATATTGTGTAGTTCAAACAGTTATTTTATCACTATTTATATCTTTTGTAGACGATTTTGTAAGAAATAAATAAATTGATGTGTACAAAATATAACTAAGTATAGTCATGGTATTCTACTGACAAAAAACGACATCACAAATCTAAATAATGCTATCATGCTATGATTTAGACATAATTAACATTACTAATATTACTTACATGCTGTAGGTTTGCAAGCAAGTCATAATAATGACCCTGACACAATAATAAACTAATTCCTATCGACTACGACTACGACATGGAGAAAAAAAAAACAATGAATATTACATTAAAGCTAATTGAAAGCAAGAGCTTCTTGGTAAATCCTCGTTGAAATCCGAAATCCACAAAATTTACTGTAGAATGTTATTTTATATGAAAGATATTCATCGGTGCAGTAAATTAGTTCATTTCACCGATAGAATTTTTCATTGGACCAATTCAATATCCTGAGAAGCAATACATAATTTTTAATAGTATTTATAGTTATTACATACATACATGCATAATTCATTATAATATCCAAACGGCTGGGCTAGGTAAAGTGGTAACTAGAAATAATCCCGAATTCCCGAGCATGAACAAGGTACAAAATTATAATTTTAATTTATAAAAACTATTTTACCATAAATTAAAGACTGCCTCTGTGGCGCGGTGGGAGTGCATCCGACTGCTACGCAAGAGGTTGTAGGTTCGATTCCCACCCAGGATAAAACTTCGTGTGATAAACACGATGGTTTATTCTGTGTCTGGGTGTTATTTATATATGATATGTATTTATTTAGAAATATATAAGTATGTTTATCAGTTATCTGGTTACCATAGTACAAGCTCTGCTTGGTTTGGAATCAGATGGCGTTGTGTGAGTTGTCCCAACAATATTTATTTATTTACTAACTAACTATCTTCACGCTGTATCTCTGAGGGGGTAGTCAGAGAGGACAGATCGCCAGGTTTCGCGAACCATGCATACTTCTTTCGCTTCTTCAAGATTCATCAATCGCTTCATACACGCACGTCTGGATATCCGAGTACTTTTGACCTTTCCGTTTTTGAGCAATAGAGCTCACGTGGTCTTCATATGTAAGTCTCGGCCTGCCCTGACTTCTTCTAGCCTCTACTTTCGCACAATATATATTCTTCGTGAAGCGTTCCTCACTCATTCGTTGGACGTCGTCCAAACCAACAGAGCACGCCCTTTTCCAGCTTAACGCTGACACTTTCATTCAATCCTGCCATATTGCGTATCACTTCGTTACGTATTCGGCCAAAGTAACGCCGCACAATTTTCGAAGTGATCGCATCTCCACAGCATTCAATTTACTTTCATGCATCTGCTGACATACCCAGGTTTCGCTACCGTAAAGCAAAGTTTGCACTAGCTCTGCGTTATGAATCGCCAGTCGTGCTTCTTTTACGATGCTATGTCGCTTTACTAATTTTTAACTTAATAACTTTTATCTTATTTTTTTAACGTTAAGTCTGTTTCCGGCAGCTACTCGCCGTTCTACATCCGAATTACATCTTCCATCGGCGCTAAACATACTCCCTAAATACACAATTTCATTCACTTGCTCTAGACGTTCCTGGTTTACCCTAATCTTGCATTTACTTCTTACGTCATCTCTTTCAAATACTAGAACCTTAGTTTAACTTGCATTCAAACGAAGACCCTTACTCTCACACTTTTCTTTCATATTAGTGACTAATACTTTAAGGTTTATTTATTTATATTTATTAATTCAATTAATTTTACTGATTTTGATTGAAATTAATAATATTGCACGTGACTCGACACGCACTTATCTGGTATTTTTTAATACTTTTAATTACCACGACCTAACGCTGATATCATGCCAATGGAAGATGAGATGGACTAAAGAATGGCATCTTTAACTGGTCACGTACATACCATAACTTTGTTGCTAACGTTATTACGTCAGACGTGAAAACAGTAACCGAACAACGTGACCGCAATAGCAATAATCAATTGGATTGTGTTTTATTAGTCTCTGTGCGAGCACCTACAGTGCCCTCACGAACAGTGATTTCTTCCATTATATTCTTGAGAGTATCAGGTCGCCTTCTCCATTAATACAGTTTTCATTAGTCGGTATTAATTTGTTATTTTTCACCTTGTACCTTACTCTATATTTTTATTACCGTAACAAAAAAAAGTGATTCTAATTGCGTCATGTTTTGTCCAAATTTAACGAAAGTACAAATAATTGAGTTGAAAGTTTGGATGGATTTTTATTTCTTAGTCTCGTCATACTGAACAGTTCTGGCTGAAGTTCGGCACAGATAAAGATTATAGTCTGGAATAGCACATTGGTTACTTTTTACAAGCTTTCTACTTACCCTGTTTGTTTGTTCGGGTAGAATCTTGTAACTCAATTTTGAAGCATATGTCTTCAAGCTAAAATTTTATATGCACGTTAAGTTTAAGGCATGATTGTTGCGTGACTTCATTCAAAGTCGAGCATGGTGGAACACCCAAGATGGCGGACTAATTATTTTAATACCAACATACATATTGTCACGTCATTATCCCTGAAAGGCATATTCAAAGGCATATTAAAAGCTCACATTTCACCGTATGCATTTTCTGTCCCACGTAATAGGTTGTAAGCCTATTGCCGTGTTGAAATGGACAGGCGCAGGCTCTGGCGACCTGCTGTTGAATTTTTTCAATCCGGATAAGGCCTTCAAATTGACTTAACGACTGCCATTTCATTGGCAACCGGAACCAACGACTTAACGTGCCTTCTGAAGCACTTAATTTATATTAAAAGTTACATTAGCCATATTGGGTACAGTACATTGGTACAGTGCTTCAGATCAAGACTTAAAGGGTTACTTCAGCATGAACAAAAAGCTGTACAATCATAAACATGCATTCTGAACTCCTTAATTGTGACGATACTTCTACTTCTTTCGCTTTCTGCGGATTCATAAGTTGTGTGCGTTTGGTTGTCCGAGTGCTTTAGACCTTTTCGTTTTATGAGCGGTCTGCTTACGTGGTATTCGTATGTGGATCACCTTCTGTCCTGACTCCTTCTACCCTTTACGCATATAATCGTTTCCCGGTCATTCGCTGAGCGTTTCCGGACCGACGTAGCACGTCTTTTTTATTAGTTTAATGCTGAAGTTTTCATTCAATCCTGCCTTGCATGCCTTGTTATTGTTTGACATTTTATTTTAATTTTATTTTTCAACATCCTAGGCATAGAACGGCAAACTGAAAGTAGAAATACGGAATTTTGTTACCTGCTGTATAGCTGCCCGGTATCTTTGGCGGCAGTGGAAGATCAGCGCTACGGATATTACGAATATATCAGTAGCATTAGCTGAACTGCAGCCTTTTAAGCACACATTCTGCTATGACACTAGCTCATTAGTGTCATAGCAGAATGTGTGCTTAAAACACTTCTACTGTATTGCTCTCTCTTATTATTTTTATGATTTTAAAACTAAGTAGAAGTGTACTGGCTGATTTACGTGTGTTTAATAAAATGCTTTTCTTTTTTAATAGAAGAAGAAAATATTTTTGATATTCCTTCAGTGAATTATTCGCAGCAATATGGAAAATCTATAAAAAAAAGACTGCCGCGCTGAGCTCTAGGGTTCGATTCCCGGGTCAGAACAAATTTTTGTGTGATCCATACAAGTTTGTTTCGGAGTTTGGGTGTTATATAATATTGTATGTATTTAGAAGTATTTAAGTTTCTTTATCAGTTTTCTAGATCCCATAGCACAGATTGTGCTGTGTGAAAAAGTGTCCCAGAATATGACTGCCTCGGTGGCGCAGTGGTAGTGTATGCGACTGCCGCGATTGAAGTCCCGGGTTGGAAAAAATATTTGTGTGTTCCACAAATGTTTGTTTCGAAGTTTAGGTGTTTCCTATGTATAATAAGTATGTATTTAGAAATATATAAGTATGTATATAAGTTGTCTAGATCCCATAACACAAGCTTATATTTACCTTACTTTGGGCTAGGCTAGACAGTGCTGTGTAAAAAAAAATTACCTACAAATGTCCTACAATATTTATTTATTATTTATAGCACGTTCACACAACTTTTACGAGTATGTCCCAGAATTCACCACTCCCACACATAAAACAAGATAAATGCACTTTTTTTTCGAAAATAATATACTTACAGTATGCGACCACTGAAGAAGAATGATAAAAGAGATCCAATCAAAGAGTATCTAATAGCCTAAGCGCGCCGTTTCATACAACATTGCTGGAGCGGTGTAATGTTCTAAATTTAAAAAACACTTCAGCAATGAATATCATTTTCTCTGTCCGTAAATGCGATACTTTGCGTATTCTTTTTTCGAAATAATGACAGTATTTCCATGCATGTTTGAGAAAAAAGTTTTATAACTATTAATTTATTATTTGGAGAAAATGTTCAATAATTAAATTTATCAATGATTAATTGTTGTGTATATTATGTACAAAAATTCTTCATAAATGTAGAAGTTAAGATCGTGTTAGGAGTTCAGCATATTGTTCCTAGATAAATTGCTAATTCACTCAGTGTCTGGTAACGTTGAGTTGTAGATAGCCTTCGCCATTCTTTTTTCATTCCTTTTTTATTTATCCAAATTCAGTTCTTAATATAATTTATTAAATAAGGGGCAGGCTACAAAAACACAATAGGCTCTTGGCATGCAGAATGGACAATGACGTGAACATTTTTTTTCTCCATCAGTCAAGATGACATTTGTATTTTTCGCGGCCAGCGTCCGACGCTCAGGCGCCTTCATTTCGTCGTTTATTATTAGCTTTATCGTCATGTTCAAGCCTTTATTTGTTTCTGGTTGTGTTGTTCACATTATTTGTCGCCCACCGTTACACCCGGTAAAGATTTCGCGTTTCCTACAAGAACTTGTTCCTAGGATAAATAGTAGCCTATGTGTTGTTCTGATGTGTATCTGAGTTATATTATTATCAAGTTTCATCATTCATTATTGAATAAAAGAGTAACTTTCCAATATCCATAAATTCTTACAAACTTTCGCGTTTAAAATATTAATAGGATAAGTATATAAACATGATCAAGTCTAAACTATTTATCAACGTGGCTGTTTAGATTTATTGTGGATGGAAGTTGGAGGCATTTTCTGTGCACCCGAAAGACGGTGCGCAACGTCAGCAGTACGTGCGCCCGTAGTGTGCCGCACTCGACTCGCTTCACGTTTATTATCGAGTGATTGCCTCCCTGCGTGATCTGACTTACCAACTATCTTTGAACCGATCTGAACATTCTTTTCTCGAGATTAACTGCTTTTATTTCTATTTTACAATCCTTTATGATTAGAGCCCGACCGTCATGTCATAAGTCTTACAAAAAACTTGAATCGATCGATCGTGTCTTATACATATACCCGATTCATTGAAATGTATGATCTAATCCTTTGTATGTGTATCGAAGTGTATTTCACCGTCAAAACTGAACGAAATTGTTTGTTTACATAGTTTATTTGGGAAATTATGATAAACTGCTTAGAGCTACTATTTCAAAGCGTTTGATACGTACGAGTACATAATGTCTAGAGCGCGTACTGAGTCCTCTTCGACACTTTGACAGTTAGTAGGGGCAAGTCTGAAATATCGGCGTGCGCGGCTTAATCGCTCAGCGTGCGATATTGGCGTTACATCATGTTGTCAGCGGAGAGAAAAATTGCCGCACTCCGTCCCCCCCCTCCCCCCCCCCCCTCCTATGTTGCGTCGCGCGTTCCACACGCCTCGCTCGCCGATGTCGACAGCGCGTTTATATTACTTGAGGATTTATTGTAGTTTTACGAACGCACATTTATCTGTTTCCGTACAAAAATCATTATATTTTATACAAATATACATGTTTAACTATGAATTATGTAATTTGAATAGCAAGCGGATTTTTTTATGAAAAGGTTCATATTTTCAGATTCAAATAAATGTGTTTTAAATTTGTCTAAGTTGGTGGCGGGTAAGACGAACGATCGGCCACATAATTGACTGAGCGAACGTAGTGAGATAGTCTCCATTTCCAGATGGCCAAATTTTCTTGTTTCTCTTCCACAACTATGGTTTGATTATTCTGTAGGTATTTTTCTTATATAAAGAGTCGTTGTTTTTTTATAAAATCGATGTCATGGTACATGTTCCCGAGGTTTACTGCTCACTCAACTACCTAACTAACTTGCCAGTTATGACGGGATCGTTAATTTTAAACGGTTGAGGCCGGTCGGGGTTCTGGAAATACCTTCCAGTTGTATATCTATATTTAGTTTTTGTGATATATTTATAGGGCAGTATCAAGGAACAAAATGTGATTTTAGTCGGTTCATACTAGAGCCTTATTATTGATAGAATCTATGTGAACTCAATCCACGGATGTACGAATCTCAATCATTATCCCTCCAAATTTTATATTTACTGGTGAATATTTTTGCTAGATGCCTAATTGCGATTTATTATAAAGTGATTTAAAAAAATCTTTATAATGTGCCACGTTACCAATTGGTAGCACAGCGTTAAGCAACTTTCGCTACGGCTGGTAACGGATGGGTAACTTTTTGGCAGTTATATTTGCGAGCGTTTCCGTGCTTCGGAATGCACGTTAAGCTGTTGGTCCCGGTTGCTGGATGGTTTAAGTAACATGGCAGTCGTTAAGCCAACTTAAAGGCCTCATGGGCGGCTGGAATAGCCACGTCCTGCGTCTGTCTATTTCAATACGGCAACGGGCTCACCACCTGTTACGTGGGACAAAAATATACACACAGTGAAAATTGGGTGACAGAGGCATATTATAGCCTCTGTCACTCCTTCGGGGATAAGGCGTGATTGATAAACAAAGATTCACAAAATCTATCTTCAGTAATTAAATCATTACTGTCAATATGATATAACGTTCTATTAAATAATGTCTTTAATGGCCCAGTGTCTATAGAAACGTCCATTATAATAAAGAATGAAACACAAAGGCAGGGTCCGAAGACATCGGTGTCTGAACAATCTGAAATTCCAATTACACAGTTCGTTACTTTCCGAAAGAAAGAAAATGAGAGTAAAATACTAAGATAATGGTTGGTCAGTGGGCGTGACCCTCGCTTGATTTCATAAATGTACACATTAAGGGTATATTTCAGGATAAATATTTTTTAGGTAAATCAGAGCGCATATAATATCAGTATAAAGAATTTCTGTAGAATGGTGGGACATATATTTTTACACAACACTGTCTAGCTCAAATAACATCAATATAAACTTTACTATCTACTGACTCTCCAGACTACTGATAAACATACTTATATATTTCTATATACAAACCTATTATATTTAGGAAACATCCAAACACCGAAGCAAATATTTAAGAATCTTACAAATATTTGTTCCGACCCGGGTTCCGAACCCTTCTTTAAAGATTTTTTCTGTATATAATCTTTCATTTTTTGTGTCTTTTTAACCGACTTGCAAAAACGAGGAGGTTATGTATTCGATAGGTTTGTTTATAAATCACGCCTTATTTCTAAAGGGGTGGCAGAGGCATATTATACGCCCACTTTTCACCGTGTGTATTACTGTCTCACGTAAACTACCCTTATAATGTAGGCACCCACTAAGAAAGGATTTTTCAAAATTCCACCCTAAGGGGTAAAATAAGGCATAAACGGTTGTATGAAAGATTGTCATTTTCAAAGTGAGAGACATGAAATTACGTATACCTATTCCTCATTACAAATGAATTGGACACGTGTATCGCGGTTTTGCAATTTTTTACCTAAAGAGGTAAAATGGAGGTTGACTTTTATTGATAAAATTAGTGGGTGACCCATTCTTATAATCAATGGCCCCTTGGGCTTCGTCTGGAACGAAGCCCATGGTACCAAGAAACATATTTTTTTTAGGTTAAGCTACGCTTAAATATAATATAATGTGATAAAAGTCACACATAGTTGCACGAGCATAGCCACAAGTTGGACATTTTCAACCAATGTTTCTTGAAGTACAAAAATATTGTTAGGCGGGCTATGGGTACGTAGATTATGACTTTTATTTTAATAATACTCGTAGTAACTGACATTTTTCATCTTTGTTTTACTTGCAAATGCATTGCACTTATGCACGTGTTAGAAATGATTATGCGATATAATAAACTAACAGTCAAGGAATCCTATATATTTAATGTTTGTTGGAGTAGCTAACACAAATATATGCAAAGAAGTAATTTAACTATAAATTCCAAAATCAATAATAGTTTTAGTGGCATACTATTTCATTAATTATTACAGTAAGGTTAAGTAAACTATACGTTAAATATTTATTAGTTATTTATTGCAACAGTAACCATCAATTGAAATCTATTTGATGTAACTTTATATTTAATGTGGCACTATGTGAAATATTAAGAAGGTAGGTACATAATCAAACACAAATATTAAATCGGTTTATACTTTTTAATCAATAAAATAGCTAGTTTATTAACATAACTGCAGTATATTTACTGTATAAACTCAAATGTAATTGTAATATGAATAAATACAAATGTAACAGTAATCAAAATCAAAATCACAATCAAAAATATTTTTATTCATGTAGACCATTTTAGGCACTTATGAATAGTCATGACAATAATTAAAATGAGAGTGATTCTAGTTGCCAGTTCCAAGGGCAATCTACCCTTCATGGAGAAGAATCTGGCAAGAAACTCCATGAATGCTCTTTTTAAAATACATGTATGGCTTACAATAATTAATTTACATTGATCTTTGGAGTTATGTGAGAACAGTTGACTACACTTAGTTTACGACAACGATGTAAAGGTACTTAGCTTAGGTTTTTAGATGCTCCGTCCTGTGACTGTCATACAACTAACTCCATATAAAATTACTGTATATCATATATACCGCACTGCAACTACATATAATTATATCATTAGTATTAATCGTCGTAGTTAACAATTCACATGTGCACCGAACTAACAGCGTTTTTCGAACACACCCGTTTTTTGCGAGCACTGCCTTTTATGTCAAATCAGTTGGTGGGGTAAGTGACGTAATATTATGCAGATGGTATTTATATATCGAAAATCTATTCGCTGCACAAGTGGATTAGGATAAACTGAAATGTCAACATCTTTTTAAACGGATGCTGTTATAATCATACATTCAAAATTAATAAATACGAATTTTGTGATTGGCCACGTGTTTGCTGCCGCCAACACACGCGTCATAAATTAAGTCATGATTAGTACACATGTTTTGGAACTCGACCTAGAACCGAACCTGGTACATTTTGTTCTTTAATTTGTATGTAATTATTTTCTGTTTTCTGTACTTAAAATAAATAAATAAAAGAACGTGGAACATAAATAACAAAAGCTACCAGCCTCATACTATTAATCGTTGAGGAATTCTCTTCTACCGAGACGAGACGAACTTCTAACAAATTTATTGGTTTAGGACGTTCGTAGTTATAATTTAATATATACAATTGCAAGACACCTATAATTCAATTATTGTAGTAGCACCGACGCAGTCTATTCAATAACAGGCGCGCAACCAGTAGATTTATGAGCTCCGCAAAATTCATGGTTATTCCCAGCCAACTTATCTCAGAAATACTTCATCTGCAGTAATTCCGCTTCATAAAATAATTATTATCAGCCAAAGTAATATTGAAATTTCAGAACGCTTCTGTTATTGAGATAGAAATAAACTATATGCTTTATTTAGAAAAACTACCTTAATCCTTGTACTGAACAATGAGAGTGTAGGTAATTGTACTGGTAGATTGTCGTGGTTGAGTGTTTGGCATGGTCCACGTGGCACAAGATTGCGGAGGCGATGTTTGCTCTTTGGCGGAGCCCGCAACGGGTTTACGGTTCAGCGAGCCGTGTGGCGAGCGCGCGGCATCTCGGGTCGCGTCGCGTCTCGGGCCAAATTGAAATATTCTCGGTTCCACGATATTCACCACTCGCTTAGATATCTGTACTACGGTCGGTCGCCTGTAGCCACCTCCTCAGATTTGAATCTGAAAATAGACTAAAACTAGTTATAGGTTCTGATAATTTATGTATCTCAAATGAAATTCACTGCCTTGTCACATGTCATGTCCCTTAATAGTTTTCAAACACTTTCATACCGTAAGGTTAAATTTTTGGACGCGTGTTTATTTATTTTTAATCAGTAGTGTAGTGTAGCTATCTTTGAAAATAAAGAATCTACCATATAAACCTATAACCCATATCTTACCCCCCTTAAACTAACTAACTAACTATCTTCACGCTGTCTCCCTGACGGGGTAGTCAGAGAGGACAGATCGCCAGGCTTCGCGATCCATGCATACTTCTTTCGCTTCTTCAAGATTAATCAATCGCTACCTACACGCACGTCTGGGTATCCGAGTACTTTTGACCTTTCCGTTTTTGAGCAATCTGCTCACGTGGTCTTCATATGTAAGTCTCGGCCTACCCTGACCTCTTCTACCCTCTGCTTTCGCACAATATATATTCTTCGTCAATCGTTCCTCACTCATTCGTTGGACGTGTCCAAACCAACGGAGCACGCCCTTTTCCAGCTTAATGCTGACACTTTCAGTCAAACCTGCCATATTGCGTATCACTTCGTTACGTATTCGGTGGGCCAAGGTAACGCCGCACAATTTTCGAAATGATCGCATCTCCACAGCATTCAATTTACTTTCATGCATCTGCTGACATACCCAGGTTTCGCTACCGTAAAGCTAAGTTGGCACTAGCACTGCTTTATGAATCGCCAGTCGTGCTTCTTTTACGATGCTTTGTCGCTTTACTAATTGGGACAAAGCACCGTTAACTCTGTTTCCAGCAGCTACTCGCCGTTCTACATCCGAATCACAACTTCCATCCACGCTAAACATACTCCCTAAATACACAATTTCATTCACTTGCTCTAGACGTTCCTGGTTTACCCTAATCTCGCATTTAGTTCTTACGTCATCTTTTTCAAATACTAGAACCTTAGTCTTACTTGCATTCAAGCAAAGACCCTTATTTTCACACTCCTCTTTCATATTAGTGACTAATGCCTGAAGGTCGGCTTCTGATGAGGCAATAAGCACCGCATCATCAGCGTACAGCAGACAGGTTACTGAAAAGTCACCCAAATTCACACCCATATCACAATCTTTCAACTTCTGCAGGCAACTGTCCAGATACACTATGAACAGCCAGGCAGACATGACACAACCCTGTTTGACGCCTGTACAGACATCAAAAAGAGGTGACACATCCCCCCTACTCGCACGCAAGCCTTACAGTCCTTATAAAGCGACTGTATTGCCCGCAGCAGCGAGCCGTCCACACCATATGCGTGCAGCAAATCCCACAGAGATTCCCTCACAACGTTATCAAATGCTTTCTCCAGATCCACAAAAGCGCAGAAAACGCGCGAAAACCCTCTCGCTAATAGCCAGAAACTTCTCCGCGATCATGCGGAGAGAAAACACTTGATCCATGCAACCTCTTCCACGTCGGAATCCGCATTGAGCCTCCCATAAATATCTTTCAGGCTTTTCTTGCATTCTTGCCGTTATAATCTTTGCATACACTTTACTAGCTAAGCTGACCAAGCTGATCGCCCTGTAGCTGGAGCAGTTTAGGCACGAGCCTTTCCTTTTGCAAATTGGTACTACAACTGCTTTTCGCCCGTCATCTGGGACCTCACCCGTCCGCCAGCACAAGTTGCATAACAGACATAGTATGTCCCAGACGCGCGACTCACCGTACTTGATCATCTCAGCAGTAACTCTGTCTTTTCCCACAGCCTCACCACATTTCATACATCTTCACGCTTATCGCTTGTTCAATTTCTTTCATACTAATGACTTCAATGACATCGGGATCCAGAGCATCGAAGTGAGCTCTACTTCCCAATGTGGCATCTCTGTCTTTTCTTGCATACATCTTTCCATAATATTCACTCCATCTCTGCAGGACGTCACTTTGGTCTGTTAGGACGTCATTGTTAACACTAAGCACTTTATTCATACTGCAGATTGCCGAACAACTCCGGATCTTGCCTACCTCTTTCCAGAAGAGCTTGGCATTGTCCCGGAAAATGGACGACAACCTTTCATCCGCTTTCATTCTGCACCTTTCACGAGCTTCTACTATCAGTGCCTTCGTGTTAACTTTTTGCAGCTTGTATCTCTCTTTCATATTAAAATCATTCCGCGAGGTTAAGTAGTCTAACGATGCTTTCTTCTTCATTCGAACTGCTTCATTCACTTCCTCATTCCACCATGCATCACGCTTATTACTACTGCCTCTTTTCATTTCTCCACACACTTCCACAGCGGCATTTATCATACTATCCCTAAGGTTCTGCCATACACTTTCCACATTCTCACTACTTACATTGACGTCGCCAAGCTTTTCGGCTACCCTTTCATTATATTTATCCCTAATGGATGCATCCTGCAGCTTCCAGCTTTTGATGCTATAAGTCGGCTCAGGTTCAGGACACTCGGTACGATGACGCCAACCCGCGAACAGACCCCTAATCCTAGTTATGACTAGGTAGTGGTCTGATCCCAGCTCAGCGCCTCGATAAACCCTTGTGTCCATCACCTGTTTACGGAGCTGACTATCCATTAGGAATAGATCTATCATGCTTCTCTTTGACTTACATCTCCTCGTATACATATGAATTTGTTTGTGGTTGAACATTGTGTTCGCCACAAACAAATCCTTATTCTTACAAAATGCCAGTATAAGCTTGCCAGCGTCGTTCACCCTTTATCCCCATACTTACCGAGTACCGACTCAAAACCATCGCGAGCGGTACCCACCCATCCATTCAAGTCTCCACATACTATAAGTCTTTCATTTCCTTCTATCACATTTAGAGCTTCTCTCATACTCTCCCAGAAGTCCTCTAGCTCACTCGCGTTACGAAGAATATACTGAAGATACTGGCGCGTAAGCAGCTACCAGAAAAATCTTCGTCAAAGCAAGTTTTAGACGGATCCAGAGGATTCTGGGACCTACCAGTTTGTACTCATACATACCGGAGGCCAATCGCGTGGACAACAAAAGTCCAACCCCCCGACTGGAGTATCACTATATCTCTCTGATACTCCAGACCATAGCGCGAGCACCCCACCCGGGAGCTCCAAGACTTCGCTGCCCTTGCGCTTGGTCTCTGTCAAGCACACTACATCTAACTTTCTCTCATTCATAACATCCATCAACTCATTCATCTTATCTGCTATTCCTCCTCTAACATTCCACGTAGCTACCCTGCACTCCATCCTCCACTACCCGCCGTGTCGGGCCGCGCGTGTAGGGCCGCCACCCTACGCCGCTCTGGCACACACTTTTCGCACCAGCGTGGACGAACTGGTGCGCGTCGCCTTGGGGGCACGCCCTAGCATTGTTCGCCCTGGTGGCACTCGTGTCGGAGTAGAATTTCAGCCGAAGCTGGCAGGGATAGCGACGTGCACGCTTTTCCTCTTCATCCCCCTTACAGGTAATATTATGCACAACCGCGAAAAACCTGTCCATTTATTTATAACCAGAAACACGTGTACGTAATTTTGTCCCTAACTTTGAAAATAACGAACTTCATATAACCGTTTATATTTTATCACCCTGTGAAAGTTTGAAAAGTTTCATCTTAGTAGGGTAAAATTCAAGTTTTTAGGTGTAAGGGTTTTGCCTGGGCTTAGATAGATGAGTACGAGGGCTGCACTAAAAGTATCGGGAATGTAACATTTCCACTGTTCCTGTCATATTAAAATCTTTTTAATTGAAAACTCCTTGGTTCTAAAAATCGAATACCATTTATTTATTTAAAAAAAAGATTCTCGGTCTTGTCACAAGGTTTTGTCAAACTTGTTTAGTCGTTGAGAAAATGGAATTGACTCAAGAAAATTCAAGAGCAATGATTTATTATGACTTTCGAAGTGGTTTAACACAAAAACAGTGTGTTGACCGGATGAATTCTGCATTTGGTGATGAAGCCCCATCCAAAACCACAATTTATCGCTGGTTTGCTGAATTTCAATGTGGACGTGTCAAGCTCAGTGATGATCCCCGCCAAGGTCGTCCAAAAACTGCAGTCACCCATGAAAACGTTGATGCTGTGCGTAAGCTGATTGAGGAAGATCGACATGTGACATACCGCGAAATTCAGGCAACTTTAGACATTGGCATGAGTCAAATACAATTAATCTTGCATGAACAATTAGGTGTAAAAAAGTTGTTTTACCGATGGATACCGCATTCGCTCTGTGAAGAGCAAAAAGCGGCTCGCGTTACTTGGTGCGTCAGAACTCTCGAAAGATTCCACGCAGGATCCTCAAATGCTGTATACAACATCGTATCAGGTGACGAATCCTGGATATACGCGTACGAACCCGAAACAAAAAACCAGTCACGAGTTTGGGTGTTCGAAAATGAGTTAGAGCCAACAAAAATTGTTCGTTCACGGAGTGTTGTAAAAAAAAAGGTGGCCACGTTTGTCTCCAAAACCGACCATGTTGCGACTATTCCTCTTGAGGGACAAAGAACGGTTGATGCAGAATGGTATGCTAGCATTTGTTTGCCACAGGTCGTTTCTGAACTCCGTAAAGAGAACTGTAACCGCCGCATCATCCTCCATCACGACAATGCGAGTTCTCACACCGCGCACAGAACAAAAGAGTTTTTAGAGCAAGAATATATAATTATTAGACCATCCGCCGTACAGCCCCGACCTAAGCACTACTGATTTCTATACTTTCCCTAAAATATAGAATAAATTGCGTGGTCAGAGATTTTCATCACCTGAAGAAGCCTATAAAACGGCCATTTTGGATACCCCAACTTCCGAATGGAATGATTGCTTCAATGATTGGTTCCATCGTATGGAAAAATGTGTCAAATTTCGCGGATAATACTTCGAAAAGCAATAAATACATTTTTATATAGTAATGTTGTGTCACTTCCTTGATTCCCGAAATTTTCAGTGCCGCCCTCGTAAGTCATCCCGTAATTTTAATAATACAGATATAAATAAAATAATTCTGATCTCGAAAAGCAGAGTATCAATGACTATCCATATTATACCAACTAAAGTTTCCGTGTCTACTCATGCTCAAATATGTAACTACGAGTGTACCAGCGATGGGTCAGGCAATATATTGGCATAAAAAATATATATTGGCATGGTTTTCGAAAGATTCAATTTCCTTGCGCAGACAGCAGTTGAATTTACGTGCGCAGATTTACATGCCAACGAAATTATTTGCAAACGGTACCTCCAGCGATTCATCTATATTTTATGATTCGTACCGAGCACGCTTTAAGGTTCCTCTCTTTCGAAATGAAATTATCGCTGTATATTTCGAGTTCTCGTCAAGAAAAGTATTTTTTTTTGTTGTAAAATATGGAAATGTAAACAGATACTTAGGAGATTGTTATGAACGGAGTTTGAAATTGAAGCAAGTTTGTGTATGGGATAGGAAAAAAATCATTTTATTTTTGTGTTGATAATAAAATTTACGGGTGAAACATTACGAATATCATTTGTGGATTAGTGATATTACGTTATCTAAAACATGAAAAGGTGCTACAGAAACTTCGTGCAATTACCACTAGTCACAAAAATATATTTTATACTCGTCACAATCAGTCGACGTAAGCTATTTGTTTTACTACCGCATGAGAAACACACAGTAAATAAGTGAAGCACATGACGCGTGCACACATTGCTTAAATCGATAACCTTTGTAGAGGTGGTTGCCTTACGAAGCCCCTTTGCAGGTAATCCTGCCCACTTGGAGTTATTGCCGCCGAGGGAAGGAAAGATTACCTCGGCGGGAGATAAGGAGGTCGACGGGGTTTCGAGTGCGATTGTCCCCGAGTCAGGCGTCGAATTGTGTCAAGTGAAGCGGCAAATTGAACGGCCGAGCCTTCTGCGCGCCCTGCTCACTAATAGTCACATAAACTGCCGCCGCTTGAACTTTAATTACGCAAATGCTTTTTTCAACTATATTTTGTAATTATACACAGATTACCTTTTTCTACTTCGATTTTTTGAATGTGCAATAATTAAATTTTAAAATTAAGTTAGGAATTAAACAGAATTTATTAATTAAAAATTCCAGAAATAATGCGGTTGATCTAAATTCCGTAGCACAAAATACAAAAGAAATCAATGTCATGTTGCCTAACTGTAATAAAATACCAATAATGATATCTTACATCAGCTGTAGACCCAATACTCCGACAATAAAACTCAGTGTACACGGCTATATGTCAAACAAGAAAGAAAATCTATTTCATCATAATGAAATGTAATAATACCTTAAGATTTTTTAATCATTCGTAGTATGTACTTTCGTGTTTTATATATTTCGTATTAAATGCTACCGACTAGCGTATGCTATGTGGTTTCGCTCACTATACTTCAGACCCCGTTGTAATTCCTTAATGTGAAATCTTTAATATAATATATTAAAGATTTAATATAATTTACAAAAATCTGTTCTTAGTGAATGCTTATTAATTATTTTTATGCAAAATTTGCGCTAAATCTATATTAGCAGTTTACCAACAATACGTTATAGAGTTTCACAGTATATCTTTGTACATATGGATTTCTAAAATGGATAGGAAACAAAACTATATACTATTGTTTATATAAAATGTTGAGAAAATAAAAAATGCTGGTGCAAGAAGATTTTAATGATTAAATATATTGTTAATCGTAGCAGTGTAATTGCCGTAGCAACCGCGTAGCATAATCGTAGCAGTAACACACGCATGATTGAATGTGTGTAGCGTAAAATTGGGTTTTTGAAAAAAAAATTCGATATTTTTATTTATTTCAAAACTTTAAAATAAATTATATTTATAATTGATGCGAAAAACTTTAAATTTTTTTTTCAATTAATTATTAACAATTAAAAATTGATAAAATTTTAATGATAATGATGTGGATATATTTATGATAACCGATTTAAAAAATATATATATTCGGTTCAATTCAGCTGAAGTTCGAGGTGCTAAAGCATTAAGGTAAGTTTGTAAAAAATATTGTGAGTTAAAATATCAAATCATCTATTCTATTAAATACAATTAATAATTTATTTATTTTTAGAGTATCACGTGAGAGTTCGGTGACTGGTACGTGGTGAGAATTACATAGACTTTTGAAATTTCAATTTCGTATAATACATAACCTAACGCGTTATAGAAATATAAAAATACCAAAATAAACCAAAGTAATTTGAAAACAATATACAAATTTATTATGTAATCGTTTGAAATTATTCATAGATTTTTTTTTAATGCTATGACTTTTAAAGTTACGATTTGGAGTTGAAAATTTTTTGTTTTAAATTCTATTTATTCAATTTATTCGTTTACATAACTAATTGTTGATTGCTATATTATTATAAAATACTTACATCAAAATGATCTTCACAACAAAAAATTCTTAAATTCCCATCCCACAAATCTGACTTCTACTCCTATTCTTTTTCAGTTCATGCGGTGAGGCTGTGGAACTCTCTGCCGCCAAATATCAGAGAGGTTAATACTGTCGTGAATTTTAAAAACAAAGTCCGCGAATACTATCTCTCTACCACTTCGAACTCCTAAATTCGTCTTGTCCTATAGGTATATCTGTATTGTTATGTATATTTATGAACATAATATAATGCGCAAGTATGTATATGTGTATGTATGCATTTATATGTTGTATTTATATATATATGTATTTATTTAGAGTATTTGAATAAACAATTTATCCTTTCTAGTTATCTTTCACACTTCTACCTTTTTCAATAGTTTTAGTTTATGCTCTCCTCTCGCCGGCCTGCTGGAAGAGATTTCTTTTAGAAATAAGCAGTGCCATTGTACTCTTTTTCTTATAACTGTTTCTTTATAATATATGTGTGTACATAAACTGTTAAATAAATAAAATAAAATAAAAAAAAAAGATGTTGTTTTGGGATTAGGTCTTCGCACTGCTTGAAACCATTTATTACGACGTTTAACGAGGATCTTAAGGAACATTTAAAAACATTTTTTCGGGGGTTGTTTTTGTAGTATTCGTACATAACGGTACGAAGCAAGCACGATAACTTTTCAAATTCGACATTTTATATATTTATCGATATATTGACGATAATAACGAGATATTAAATACAGAAGCGCTCGTGGCCCCGCGGTCTCAGTGTTCTGTAAACGATCACTGAGTTACGCAACTTTCACTATGGCAGGTCCTCGGATTGGTGACCACTTTGTGGCATTCACATTTGCGAGCGTTTCCGTGCTTCGGAAGGCACGTTAAGCCGTTGGTCCCGGTTGCCAGTAAAATGGCAGTCGTTAAGCCTGGTTGAATGCCTTATGGGCGGCATGAAAATTTCAACAGCAGGTAGCCACAACCTGCGTCTGTCTATTTCAACACGGCAATGGGCTTCACCACCTATTACGGGGGACAGGTAAAATCCACACGGTGAAAAGTGGGCATATTATATGCCTCTGCCACCCCTTCGGGGATAAGGCGTGATGGATATTTATTTATAACGAGATATTATCGGTTACACGTCAAAACACTGTATCAGCTGTATGCTACAATGAGTAGAAATTAACATTGTGACGTCACACGCGCTCGGGTTTGCTCGGGCACTGTCGGCGTGTTTTCGGTACTGGATTCAAAAATTTATTTTTAATTTGATATAACTTTTTAATTTTACCGAAAAAAAAAACTAAAAATAGTTTTGTTATAAAACTTATATATGATTGTTCCATTTACCACAAAAAAAAATTTATTTCAAAAACCCAATTTAAAAGTGAAAACATGAAAAGCGCGAAACTAAAGATAAACCTGTCTCGACTAGTATTTGAGTAATACTCGTAACTATGAATATCCTATTGTAACTCTAAACTGTTGCAATACATAAAAGTCTTCTCGTTTTGTTGACAGATAGATTACTGCGCCGAACTCGTGGATATTACGGGCTATCTGATGCATTTTTTGTATATCAAGTCTATTCTGATTATGCGATATTATAACAGAGAAACGGCTTTATAATATTTTTATAGATGTTATGTGGCATCAATTGGAAGATGCCTGCATCTAACAGTAGACTGGCAGAAGCTGATTAATGTATATCTATAATAGATTTCAATCTGTTGTAATAAAAGTGTCTAGGCGTATTAAACAGTTAATGAATAAACGACGTGTTTTTGAAAATAATATTTAAAAAGTCCTAATATACGGTAAATCGAATCAAGATAGATTGTCGTCGTAAAATTCCGCATTAGTTACTCTGTATAGTTTGGTGTAGTAATAGTAACTTTGGGGTTTCATCAACCTCCAAACTGATATTTGCTAATTCACTTTGACAGCATGATTAAGTTTTTAATAAAACTAGACTTACAAAGTTTTTATAGTCAAGCAATCAGGTCTGTTCAGTTGACTAAAAGTCAATAAGATCAGTCAATGAACGGATTAAATTTGTCTTGCCTTCAACAGCGAGATTAAGTTAAGTAATTAATTTATGTCGGTCAGACTTTCTTATATGATTTACAATAAATATCATAGTAATTACAAATTGGAAACTTTTTTATATTGAAGTATCATTATTTAGTTCAGTCGACTAACGCCCGGTCTCAATAACCTATCTATCTTTTACTACGGTCTAAAATAATGTCAATAAGTACCATCGGTACCTATCGACGAAAATTCGGTTTCAATAACCAAAGATAGATAGAAATATGTACCTACGACATTGAACTATCTGTCACAAAAGTTAAAAATTCAACTGTTTATCTGTGGTAGAAGAGGTCTATGTAAACTATGTCAGTCTGACCTACGTATATGACTTACAATAGATCCCATAGTAATTGCAAATTGGAAACCTTTTTATATTCAAGCATCATTCTTTAGTCAGTCGACTAAAAGTCAATAACATCAGTCAACGAACAGATAAAATGTAACTTGCCTTCGACAGCGTGATTAAGTTTATTAATTAAACGGACACTGAACGATAGCGACAGTGTGAATCGGGTGGCAGGAAGCAAATTGTGAGTGACGCTAATGATAGGGCGTTCAGCAGTCGTAGTGCCACGTAGCGTCTTTCCAATTACGGCGAGGCGAGGCGGTGTGGGCCGTAGTCACGCTGCGCTTCATTCGTTACCGGGACGTGCCGCCAACATCTGGTCTGTCCATGTTATAAGTTCGATAACTTGTTGCTACACAAAATTGCTTTTACTTTGTTTACCGGTTCTGTTACTTTTTCAAGCCCTTTATTAAGTTGCTTTATTCGTTTTGTCAAAATGTCTAAATTTGCACATGCTTTTTCGATGATTCGAAATTCAGCAACAATACAATACTTTGTTCTGTGTTTTTCTGAGATCGAGCCAGGATCGTGTCCAGTGGAGAGCACTCTTCAACGGCTTATCCGAATGATATTTTCTAACTCCTGAATCAGAAACTCGTCCATTTATTTGTAGTGCACCACTTGCTGGTGAATTTATTTATGGGGCATTATAACGTTACTATTTTCCGGGAAGGGAAAAAGGTAAAGTCTAGGAGAAAACTATCACCAGGACTGGAGAAGTCCCGGCTTAAAAGGAAAAGTAAAAGAAAAAAAAGGAAAAGGTAAAGTTAATTTAATAAATGTTAAAAATATAAATATAAGGCCCTGGCCTGACCTTCATTTACCCCCGGTTTCCCTGGAAACCTAAACCATAAATGAAGGTCTTGAAGGTTTCTTTAAAAGAGCAGGTTATCAGCACACGTCGCTAAGAAGGGGCCTCGAGTAGGCCTCCACGTTGCCAGGAAGGGGCCTCAAGTCAGGCCTCCACGTCGCCGACCTCGGAGCAGCAGGTCGCGGTAAATCAAAGCAGGCAGAGGGCTGAAAGTAACCAGCCGTCGGCGTCACAAGCCACTGCAGACAATCACTTTATTATTTCAGAGGGCACAACCCTCTAACTCAGCACAATTCATCAGCACCTCCTGACAAGGCGAGCACCAAAAGTAGACTGATTTGACGGCCCCGGCTCCCTTCTTTTACAGAGCATTTCAAAATTTTAACAATAATTCTAAACATATTTTAAGAATATAAATTTATAACAAGGTCTAATATCTATACAACCTAAGCTACTGGCAGCTCTAGCAATAAATTAAAAATAAAACCTCATTAACTCATTAACTGACATTACAAATTACAAAAGGTAAACAAACATTAGGAGAGCATAAAAACTTTCGAAATATAAAAGCCTAGGAATGCTACAGATAATGGCCATGCAAATAATTTGAGAGAATGAATAATAAAAGATTTAACGTAAGTAAACATACATTACAGCCTCTATACCCTTTCATTAATGTCCTAAATAGTGTCACATGTCCTTAATATTATATCTGTACGATTAAATTACGGATTAAATTTGTCGTAAAAGTGTGTTTGTAGAAGCGCTCGTGGTCCCGCGGTCTCAGTGTTCTGTAAACGATCACTGAGTTACGCAACTTTCACTATGGCTGGTCCTCGGATGGATGACCACTTTGTGGCATTTGCATTTGCGAGCGTTTCCGTGCTTCGGAAGGCACGTTAAGCCGTTGGTCCCGGTTGCCAGTAAAATGGCAGTCGTTAAGCCTGGTTGAAGGCCTTATGGGCGGCTTGAAAATTTCAACAGCAGGTAGCCACAACCTGCGTCTGTCTATTTCAACACGGCAATGGGCTCACCACCTATTACGTGGGACAGGAATCCACACGGTGAAAAGTGGGCATATAATATGCCTCTGCCACCCCTTCGGGGATAAGGCGTGATGGATATTTATTTATTTTATATCTGTACGGATAGGTAGGTACATTCTACTAATAGAAATAGAACGAAGCGGCACATAAGTGGTCTGTACAAAAAGGCTGGCTGCAGTACCAGTGCATTTAAAAGCAGGTTTTACCTCGAATCTCCATTATGATATTGCCTTCGGAGTAGATTTGTTACATATCTTTGTATATTAAACTGACTTTTTGCGCTTTGTGGCATCTATACATGATGCAGTTTATATCAATACCATGGTTTAGAAAAGCATTAAGTGTATATAATCATGCTATAAACTCTTTTCTCTAAGTATTTAACAGCCATTCAAAAACGAAAAGGAATTTATTTCGCCTGTATCTCTCTTCATGAACGATATTCGCCACATGTTAAAGATTTTGGAATTAATTTCTGAAATGTCTAAAAATATGTCTGCTGTTACTTTAAACCATTTTATGTTTTCATGAATAATGATAATCTGAACAAAGGGTACGTGTTACGAACATAATGACACTAGTGGTTCGGTTAAGTTGTCAATCAGGTACATAACTGACAGTGTGACACTTGGCGTGTCATTCAGCCAGGGCTCGCTGACACAGCCGCTTCACTTGAAGCTCCGCACGTGCCGATCACCGCCACTCCTCGTCGATACGATCACACACAACATCCTGTACCATAGTAGTATAGTTTACTGCATTAAACAACAATTTCTAGTTCTTTACAACCATTGTTTTACATAAAGATTAATTATGATGCTACGAAATATATACTTAAACCAGTGGTCGCTAATGTGCCATTAAGCTTACTGTTGCCTAGAAGATTCATAGTTATAGCTCTCCCTGTAGTAATGGATAGAAAATTAGTTATTAGATGCAGCTGTTTCAGTAAAAATAACTTTATATCTTTGATTAAAATAACTATTCTCGAATACGAAAATTTACAACATTTACGAATACACAATATACTTAAAATAACTTCACTGTTTCGGGGTGGTATGGAAAGTGTTGTCACAGTTTTCACGTGATACGGAATCCCCACACTAAAATTAATCAAATTAAGAAAGTTTTCTGCGACTAAACAACGCCGACCCCAATTTTAGTAACATAATTTCGGCGGCGGTCCGTTAACTGACGCGACGCGACAATTATTTTCATATAACATAATCCTGGGGCGTTGTGAGGTGTGTGTTCTCTCGGGACGCGAGATTTGGAGCTGCCGGGCGTCTGGGCCCCTGCCCGGGCCTGTATAGAGCTCAGTGAAACACCGCCGCGGTGCCTCGTCACTGTCCCCGGAAAACTCGCATTAATGTAAATTAGAGTAACCTGTCCTAGCTCGCTCTCGTCAGCACAATATATCCTCGTTATTATACTTTTGACTTACTTATTTTAAATAGCAGATATGTAATACTTATCAGACTTTGTAATAAAATCATGGATTCAATAGATACCTATTTAGATTTTCTACCTTATATAAAAACATCCAAATATTATATTGTCTTAATATGGTATTAAATTTATTTGTTCTGTTGTTCCCAGGTAATATAAAACCTTCTATAGTAAAACAGGTAAGATTTAATTTCTTATGAATTTTGTTATTCTACTTGTACCTGAACTAAAAGCGTAATTAATAACGCCAGACTTTTATTCCCATTTTCTATAGTTGCAAAAATATTGTTTTAAAGGTTTATAGTACCTACAACACTGATATTTGTTTCTGTCGGTATTTGCACAGCCCGCTCGAAACTCTTGAGAACGGAGACATTTGATTTTAAGCCTCGCGTACTATAAGTGTTATTTCTTTGAGAGAAGTATTATTCTGCGACAGGAGCGCAGCTCCGCCGTCTCGAATGCTCCATTTAGTTCCAAAGTTTTTCTCGTTTATCACCGTTGGGCTCTCAGAGGCGGAGATTTTTCCTTTAGATTTGTTGTCACGCCAGACCTTTTTAATGTACCTTTCTTATCAAGGGTCTATTGAAGAGGAGCTTGTTTTAGATTCAACTCTTAACTAAGGAGCTATTTTAATGTTTTCTTTTAATTACGTAGATGGTTCAATTATTAATTAATTTGAACCAATTACGACGAACTTTGTGGTGGCCGTGGGTACTAAAGGTACATAAATATTTGCAATTATGTAACACTTAACTCTAAAAAAAATCGAAACTGTATTTCAAATTAAATTAAGTAAGGAGTGGTTTCTTAGTTCAAACACGGCAATAATAAAAAGAGGGCAGATTAAGCTCGGCTCAGGCTGAAGTGTGGTCGAACAGGTGCGAGGCGGTAAACTACAGGCACATTCGCCCAACTCCACCGCGTGCTTCGCTTAGATAAAAGGATTAGCAGACTTTCTACTCCCTTTTACGAAGTAAGTAGCTACTCACAATTACACTGCGGCTATACTTATCTCTGTAGGATTATAAGTAGCAGCAATGGAAAGAAAACCTAAGATTTTACGTATAATATGCTTAATGAAATAACGCTATAAGTATGATTTTAAATCTAAATGGAATAACTTCTTTTAAACTTACTCATTAATGCCCTGTGTCATTCTTCGAATGATCTTGTAAAATCCGTATATTTCTTATTCACATATCAAAAGCCAGGTAGCGTATCCGAGATTGTTCAAGTGACGATTGAGCGCCGCGCCATAATGACTCGGCTCGGGGCCGACGAGGACGGCCCTCGCTCAGAGATTGGAAAATGCCTCCGCAACTTTTCTACTTATACAAAAAGTTAACGTGAAAACTTTGTTAATGTTTCGATGGCTTAAAGGCTATTTTTATTGTAAAGGACGGAGTTATCCGCGTTTCTTTCAATGAAGTTAGTTTTTTAAATCCTTTTCATTACTTTCCAATAGGTAGTTTTATCTTGGAGCAATAACTTTCTATAGGTATGTAGCTCCGCAAAAAACTTATTTATAGTGTCTGCATCAGAAACGACCCGCGCTTAAACATAATTATGGCCTAATTGTAGCATTTTTATCGAATCTACCAATATGATCGTTCTGATTCGGTGTAGATAAAGTAGACATTATGGTACTAAATGTATGTATGTAACCCCTACCCAATGGAAACATGCACAACAACAAACCAAAATTTTGGACAACAAACCAATGGATGAAATTAGATAAAAAACGACTATCGAGTCTTTAAATTGAGGGCCACTATACGAGATTTGGCAAATATAATGCGTTGTTCAATCTCTGTACTTCAATAAGATTTCCATCATGCACCCGTTATCGCATTTAATAAATAAAATTGTGTTTGCGTTTTGTGCATGTAATAAATAAAACTAATAACAGGTTCGATAATGAGACGATCAAACTTTCTGTTCTAATAGTGTCTACTATGTCACAACAATATGAAAAATCTAAACTCTCTTCTATTTCATGGTGTAAAATTTACATAAAAATATAGTTAAAATGATTTGTTTTGTCGAAAATGTCAGAATTTCGGGCAAATGGTGCTGTAAAAATGTTAGTAGATCGGGATAGGCAGGCTCGCGTAAACAGCTCGGTAAATCACGAGAATTGCGCGCCGCAGCTCGACTTGGACAATATTTGTGCCAATAAAATCCTCCCTAACAAAGCTGTTGTTGTCAACGAAAAGCCGCTTGACCTGTTTTCAGTCTATCATGGATTCTATTGTCATCGTTTCCTAAGCCGAATATAGCCGAATATTGATGATGAACATTTTGTAATGCTTATGGTTATATAATTCCGATTTCTATTAAAATAGTAGGTTATAAATAGATTAACGTCTTCCACTAGTTGAAAGTGTATTTTAAAATTATTTAAACATAAATCGTCCTTGTTGTTTAAAATCGGATGTATTTTTTGCGCAGACGATCCTAAATCTATAGTTTGATTAGAGTCGAATACAAAAGTTTTAATTACATTTCAGAGCGGTGGACCGAAAACTGTTGTAGTTAAATAAACATTATTTATCTCTTCGTGGGATTTTACAGAGGTTTATTTGTTACTAGATGACCCCCACAGCTTCGCCCGTGGAATATTTGGAACGTCGCTTGTAAATTCTACAACGATGCATAAAAATTTGCCCAAATTGTCGACATTTATGACTACTGCTCTGCCTCCAGTGTAGTAGCTTGATGAAACATAGCCTATAGCCTTCCTCGATAAATGGGCTATCTAACACAAAAATATTTATTCAAATCCGACCAGTAGTTCCTGAGATTAGCGCGTTCAACCAAACAAACAAAGAAACAAACAAACAAACTCTTCAGCTTTATAATATTAGTATAGATTACCATTTATTTCTATACTCATCATCATCATATCACCTCTATCGTCTCGCTATCTATGACTTTTGAAAATATTTATTAAAAGGTATTTAAACCCAGAAATGAAAATTCATAAATAGTTAAGAAAGATTTCCCAGAGGTTCCAGAGAGAGAATCTTAATGTAATTGAGGAACGAACGAAACTCGTATACAAGTGCATGTTCTAGACGCTTCTTGCCTGTCAATAACTTGAAAACTATAACCAGCAGCTTTTCCAGATGGATAACTAATAAAGTAAGTTCGAGAGGAAAAGTAAACTAATATCGGGTTTTCTGGACGAGCGTGAAACGGTCGACACCGGAGCCCGACCGCTTTAAGACATCATCGTCGCTACAGATTTATTGCTTTTAATATGTGCCCTCTATTTGCAAATGGTCGCGTTATTATTTGTATAAATAATAACGCGAACATTTGCAAATAGAGTAAAATATAGGTAAATCATCATTTGAGTCAAAAATTGTAATAGAACTCGTGAACTTATCTGTTATTATATGTATATATAATAACAGCTAAGTTCACGAGTTCTATTACAATTTTTGACTCAAATTATGATTTTAAATAGGTATCTATTCATGCCCAAACCTGCTTTCACACTGGTGCTAGTGGCAATACAATTTTATATTTATTCTGAAACGCATTACTATAAACAAAACACAACACTAATCATTAGCACACTCCGCGTCTTTCTGTCTCACTGTAAAAGTCATTTTGAAAGTTTCTCAAAAATTGCTAAAAAGTTTCGGCACAAATTAAGAGCAAATTTTACTTCGTCCGTTTAGCCATCAGTAATTTCAAAGTTCTAATGAATTTTCTTCTCTGACATTGAAAAATGAATTTGTACCTTCCTTAATTTCTGCCGATGGGACATCTGGTAATCAAGGATTGAATTTATTAGAATGCAATTTTTATAAATCGTTAATGATTTTATTTTGTTTAATCTAGCTGTACGCTAAGACTACACCCATGATATATATTCTAACCCCCGTTACATTCAATTAACCTTCATAGAAGCCTGTTTAGTATATAGCCATGACGTAATCATCAAAAAATTTATAATTAACAAAGTTACAGAATAGATTAGTAAATTACTACATGTTTGTTCTTATTTATGCAAAATTGTTAAAAATGTTTAAACTTAACTATCTTCACGCTGTATCCCTGACGGGGTAGTCAGAGATGACAGATCGCCAGGTTTCGCGATCCATATATACTTCTTTCGCTTCTTCAAGATTCATCAATCGCTTCATACACGCACGTCTGGGTATCCGAGTACTTTTGATCTTTCCGTTTTTGAGCAATCTGCTCACGTGGTCTTCATATGTAAGTCTCGGCCTACCCTGACTTCTTCTACCCTCTGCTTTCGCACAATATATATTCTTCGTCAATCGTTCCTCACTCATTCGTTGAACGTGTCCAAACCAACGGAGCACGCCCTTTTCCAACTTAACGCTGACACTTTCATTCAAACCTGCCATATTGCTTATCACTTCGTTACGTTTTCGGTCGGCTAAAGTAACGCCGCACAATTTTCGAAGTGATCGCATCTCCACAGCATTCAATTTAATTTCATGCATCTGCTGACATACCCAGGTTTCGCCACCGTAAAGCAAAGTTGGCACTAGCACTGCGTTATGAATCGCCAGTCGTGCTTCTTTTACGATGCTTTGTCGCTTTACTAATTGGAACAAAGCACCGTTAACTCTGTTTTCGGCAGCTACTTGCCGTTCTACATCCGAATCACATCTTCCATCCGCGCTAAACATACTCCCTAAATACACAATTTCATGTACTTGCTCTAGACGTTCCTGGTTTACCCTAATCTCGCATTTATTTCTTACGTCATCTCTTTCAAATACTAGAACCTTAGTCTTACTTGCATTCAAGCGAAAACCCTTACTTTCACACTCCTCTTCCATATGAAGCCTACTGCCTGAAGAACTAATGCCTGAAGGTCGGCTTCTGATGAGGCCATTAGCACCGCATAATCAGCGTACAGCAGACAGTTTACTGAAAAGTCACCCAAATTCACACCCATATCACAATCTTTCAACTTCTGCAGGCAACTGTCCAGATACACTATGAACAGCCAGGCGGACATGACACAACCCTGTTTGACACCTGTACATACATCAAAAAGAGGTGACGCCTCCCCCCTACTCGCACGCAAGCCTTACAGTCCTTATAAAGCGACTGTATTGCCCGCAGTAGCGAGCCGTCCACACCATTTTCGGGCAGCAAATCCCACAGAGTTTCCCTCCCAGCGTTATCAAATGCTTTCTCCAGATCCACAAAAGCGCAGAAAACCTTCTGGTTAATAGGCAGAAACTTCTCCGCGATCATGCGGAGAGAAAACACTTGATCCATGCAACCTCTTCCACGTCGGAATCCGCATTGAGCCTCCCATAAATACCTTTCAGACTTTTCTTGCATTCTTGCCGTTATAATCTTTGCATACACCTTACTAGCTAAGCTGACCAAGCTGATCGCCCTGTAGCTGGAGCAGTTTAGGCGCGAGCCTTTTCCTTTGTAAATAGGTACTACAACTGCTATTCGTCAGTCATCTGGGACCTCACCCGTCCGCCAGCACAAGTTGCATAACAGACATAGAGTGTTCCAGACGCGCGAACCACCGTACTTGATCATCTCAGCAGTAACTCTGTCTTTTCCCTCAGCCTTACCACATTTCATACTTCTTATTGCTTGTTCAATTTCTTTCATACTAATGACTACAATGACATCGGGATCCGGAGCATCAAAGTGAGCTCCACTTCCCGATGTGGCATCTCTGTCTTTTCTTGCATACATCTTTCCATAATATTCACTCCATCTCTGCAGGACGTCAGTTTGGTCTGTTAGGACGTCATTGTTAACACTAAGCACTTTATTCATACTGCAGATTGCCGAACAACTCAGGGTCTTGCCTACCTCTTTCCAGAAGAGCCTGGCATTATCCCGGAAATTGGACGACAACCTTTCATCCGCTTTCATTCTGCACCTTTCACGAGCTTCTTCTATCAGTGACTTCGTGTTAACTTTCTGCAGCTTGTATCTCTCTTTCATATTAAAATCATTCCGCGAGGCTAAGTAGTCTAACCATGCTGTCTTCTTCATTCGAACTGCTTCATTCACTTCCTCATTCCACCATGCGTCACGCTTATTACTACTGCCTCTTAGTGATGGAAATTAATGCTATTTTTTGATAATTTCATTAGCGTGCTTATTTTTATCTCTTAGCATGCGACGTACTATTGCTATGCTAATATGAACATCAATGAAGTAAACATCAACTTGCTAGGACCACCCGCTCCGGAGAAAATTTAATAATTACCAAAAAACGAAAAATTTACCGGGATCGACGTTAATGATGATGATGATGAAAAAAAATTCTACACCGAAAGAGTCTTAATTGATTACACAATATTTTTTAATAAGACCTGAAGATGACCGGGATTAACGTTAGATGATAATGATGATGATTCTATTATTTAGTAGCAAGATATTGAATCTACAAATTAACTATCAAGAATAAATATTTTTCTAGACGCGTTCGCGGTCTGCTATATATACATGCATATGCCTAACGGTGTCGTGGGTCCAGATATTTATCGCATCTAAAAAGAAGCGTACCGCTCTAAAAGAAGTTTTCAATTCAATAAAAATAAATAAACTTTAGTTCCGTTGTTTTCCTTTCGAGAGACGAAACCCATAAAATACATTTTGTATTACATTATTTATTCCACAATAAAGTACAATCACACGATTTTAGGGTTTATATATTCAAAATAAAAGAATAATACATAAAAACCAAAGTATCTACAACTCGTAAAAAGTACGTACGAATTTCGACTTCTTACTCAACTCAATGGCATTAACAGAATGTCAAAAAAATTTATACTAAAATGGAATAAATAACCCCAAACACAAGCATTTAATAGTTAAAAATAATGGGCTAAATATCAACCATGCACTTTTTCATTCACACACTCCGTATTTCGCAATAGCACAATGGCACGATCCATTCATGAATTAGACGTGAAAATTCATTTTAGCAATCGCAGCGACGCATCATTCGCAGCTCGCCTGCCTCATGATTTAGTCGTCGCAGCGACGCAGCGTTCACAGCTCGCCTGCGATATGAATTTGTCGTGAATTATAATAATGAGTTTTGGCAATTTAATTTAGCATTCACAACTCGCCACTCAGTAGCGGCGCGAACGTCGATGCGCTTAGTCATGTTATGGAGGGAGATTGTGGGTTCGTGACGAATTGTCAATTATTGCGTAATCGATGTCTCTGAGCAATAATTAATTTTAACAAGTACTGTTCATTAAATTAATACGAATGGAGTCTTAGCAATTAAATATGATTGCTAACGCTAATATTTCCTACACTACTGCCTCTTCTCGTTTCTCCACACACTTCCACAGCGGCATTTACCATACTATCCCTAAGGTTCTGCCATACACTTTCCACATTCTCACTACTAACATTGACGTTGCCAAGCTTTTCGGCTACCCTTTCTTTATATTTATCCCTAATGGATGTATCCTGCAGCTTCCAGCTTTTGATGCTATAAGTCAGCTCAGGTTCAGGACACTCGGTACGATGACGCCAACCCGCGAACAGACCCCTATTCCTAGTTATTACTAGGTAGTGGTCAGATCCTAGCTCAGCGCCTCGATAAACCCTTGTGTCCATCACCTGTTTACGGAGCTGTTTAATGTTTAAAGAAGTACATATAAATAATACTAGTTGACGCCCGCGTTGAGAAGTTTTCCAGTTCCCGTTTCCCACAGGAACTTGCTCCCGGGATAAAAAGCTTATGTGTTATTCTGATGAATAAGCTATATTATTGTAAAGTTTCATTAAAATCCATTTAATAGTTTTTACGTAAAAGTTTAACGAACATCCACACAAACTTTCGCTTTTATAATATTATTTAGATACTGAATATTATATTTTGATTTTATATTTGTATAATATCATAATATCCTGATGCCATGCGACTTTTGTTGCTGACCGTACATTAAAGTAGGGTAATTTAATTCGTCGCTAGATGTTTAATTTATAAATTTTTCTACGTTGTTTTATTGAAAAAAGCAGGCCAATTGCCTACTGACCACGTGCATTGTAAGTTTTCGGATCTATCAATTTGTACGATTTTTCTACTCCAACCAACCAAATTACTTCAAAAAGTACTTTATTTAGGTTACTCAAAAACTTGTAGAGCTAGTATGTAACGGCCATTTTTAAAATTTCTAAATATATTTGGCTATCCTGATTGTTTTCATAAACCCAAAATAAATTGTTTAGCTGTGCACCTAAGTGAGTGCGAAAATGTGACCACAAAAGAGCTCAATATTGCATAAACAGATCCAATAATTGAAGCATGCTATTAACAAACCTACAATATTTTTGAAATTATAATTTCAACAGAACCCCATACTATAGGTAAGATGAAAAAATGGCATTCCCATTTTACAGGTAGCGGACGAAAAAAGGATTCTATTATGCAATATAAAAATTTAAAGCTTGACCGGGGCGTGATTGAAATGCGAACGCCATTATAAATTATAGATTTCTAGTACGATTATAGGTTTTTACGTAGACTGCGGATCGACAAACTATAATAATTTCTTTGGTTACTACGGAATCCTAAAAAGGCTACTTTTGTTACCGATCAGGATATCGGTCACCTAGTTGTCATGTATTGTAGTTATATATCGCTAATATAACTATTTGGGATAGTGTAGCACTTTGGTTTATAAAATTATCAATAAGGGCCTTGGTGCTTCAGCAAAGCGAAAGGCAACCGATCCGTATCCCCTCACCCCTCATTACCCCTAACGGTGGCCCATTAAGTGCACGGGCCCAAGTGCCCCGGACCGTAGTTAATCCACGTCCTCATTCACTGTTATTTCGAAGGTCTGATCTAATCTAAACAGGGCTTAGGATCCTACATTGTCAGTATTTTGCGCTACTCATCCCCTTTATGTATTTGACTATCCTTATACCCGGTCCCGCCGGTCGGTTGACCTTTGCCTTTGCTATAAAAGGAAATAACACTTCCGAAACTTCTGAAGCGACTTCGTATTAATGTCTTTGTACGAAAATTAATTTACTTGACAGCTACTGATGTTACAAATTGACTACATTACCATAAGTAATTTTATTTCTTTTGTAAACATTACATAACTAGGAAAATATATTATCAGAATAATTGTATTGGCTTGTATTGATAATACTGAGGTAGGCACAAGTAAAGGTTCTTTTCCGTTCCCCGCGACCGATCGATGTCAGTCGCACGCTGGAAATCGCGCACGACTGGTGCTACGTATAGTAGAAGAATGTAAGGCGCCATTTACAAGATGTGCGATAGACTCGCGCGGCCTCTTACGGAAGTAGAGCGATACATATTCATACTTTGACTTTGTCGCATCATCCGCGTTACGTTATTCGCACTTTACCTTAAAGCCTTATTGGAAGGGTCAATCTGAGAGCTATTATACGATGATTAGGAGCCTACTTCCGGCGGCTGCACTAAGCTGGCGCGTTACAACCCCCGGTCAATTTCGAACTCTATGCATTAGTATTCATCCTTCGCTCATTTCGTGTAACTACTTAACTATACACCTAAACACTACTCTTCGATTATTGAGGAGGTATACCGATTTCGAGTAGTATTTTTTTGATTGGTCTATCTTGATAATTGCGTAGTTTTTTTTTGTGATTTTAGGTTTTTTAATATATTTGAAAACGTTATCACTTTGCAAGGCGCAGAGTTGATGAGCCTGATTAATAAAGTGCTGTAAGAGGTGAAAATGTTTTAGGTCTACCTCAGCAGTAAGCGATTTTTCAATATCTCTTCATTTTTACGATCCGGGGAGAAAATTTACGAATTTAGATTGAGTATTTATGGATTCCATATCCAATATTCATCTTTAGATGAATACAATCCACGTCCGAGCTCTCACGAAGGGAGCATAAAAGTTGAAAATAAATCTTTGATAGGTACTTAGAGATTTTTTTATATTTAAACTTCGAAAAATTTGTAGGGACTAATATTAAGTATAAACTCAAAAGTTTCTGAATGTGTATCTTTGTTACTTTACATTTTCAAACGCTGGGCCAATATTACTTTTTTTGACACAGTAACAGATTCATGTGGGGAAACGGATACGGTACTGGCGTTGTGGTGCCAGCGGAGCCTCGGACATCTACTGGTAATAAATACATGCATGTTAGGGTTTCTACTTCTTAGACACCAGACTGTCACTATGGATTTTTGGACGAATTGTACGTGACTACATGATAATCGTCACTCTACTTAAATTCCAGATGCCTTCATTTTGGTACCCGGAGTCCTTGTCTGGGTACTACTATCGCGTCTATAGGTCCAATCAGCACCGGTCACTAAATGGTATGGCATTTTAACTATCCAGAATCCTTGAGATATATTCTCGGCAATATGAGACGCTCCCTGGATTATATAAATTTTAATTTCGATTTTCTTTTCAATTCCAATGAATTCCAAGAAAAATATGAGGCACAATTTAACAACTATAATGATATTTTTAATTTTTTTTATATACGTTGTTTACCATAAAAAGATATAAAATTAAATGGAAGCAATGGCAGCTTCACGCATAGTGCACCGCGCTACCTAGTGAAAAGTGGTGTAGTACATTGTAGCGGGCCAACAAACGAGGAGTTATGACGGCGGCGGAGGATTACGTGAGTGGATGTTGTAATAAAGCTTGCGATGAAGCCGTTACCCGAAGATAAACGTAAATATCTCCGACCGTGCCAGTTGTTCGCGCACATTCACCCCTGTTTCACCTATCTCCACGCCTCTGTTGCTATCTCAACATTTGTTTGTATTTTTCCTTTATTATTTCATTTCTGATAATAATAATTTCCATAGTTATTGTCTATGTAGTTGTCTTGAAACTTAAAACGCAAAGTAAAAAGTAGTCTCTGTAATATAGAATCGGCTCCATAAATTGAATAAATTAATTTTTAGCAATTAATTAGTTGATAGATAACAGATCTAGGACGACCCGAAGCGTAGTCCCTTAACTGTTGTGTCACGCCCTTTGTATTCCATAACGCATGTATTCTCGCTACTGCTCTTATCTCCTAAATTAATTACATAAATCTTGTTAGCACACGTCTTAAGCTTATCATACAACACGCTATAATTCAACCAGAGTGTGTTTATGTTAGTAATGAAGGACGATTACAGCGTGATGCCATAAGGGATGCATCTAGAATATTGTAATATATTCAGACTGCAACGAATTTTACTAAATACTCGTAGACGTTTCATACAAAATGTCTAAAAGCAATTTGCGAAATTACATTCAGATACATATATTTACTTTTGTCAGGACATAAAGCTAGTCGTGGTATTACTATGTCGGAGTTCATCCTTTCTGTTCAGAGTAGAGAGGCGTCGGTCATGATTTCCCAGGGCGTTCGCTGTCGGGAGTTCACGTGACAACATTGAGACCCATTGCAGTTAGCACCACAGGATGCTACGAGGCACTGCCTTATTGCAATTATATCTACAAGATTTTGTCTTGTATTATATATAGACATACCTAAATTTATCTTAGATCCAAAATGGAGTTGTTAATGAATAATATTGAATGTCAACTGATAACACTAGCGACTCCTTTGAGGTATATAAATAGCCAACTTTGCACTGTCACAGTACAGAATCTGTCTACTTAAAATAAATTATAGGTTAAATATTTTATTTAGAAAGCAAGCTTTTATAATTTAAATAATTTAACTTAGCTCGAACTTAAAGAATAATTCTCAGCTCGAACTTAAAGAATAATTCTCAGCTCGAACTTAAAGAATAATTCTCAGCTCGAACTTAAAGAATAATTCTCAGCGAGCACTTTAATTTGATACGTGAAGAATATTGATAGGAAAGCATTTTGTCCCACATCTTTTGTATTTCACCATATTGAATTTAGAGTAACATCACTCTAAATTCAATATGGTGAAATACAAAAGATGTCGGACAAAATGCTTTCCTACTTTGGTTTTTAAGTTATTCTAAGCGAGATTTTTCATTTAATACCATGTTAGATTTAGAATGACATCACATTGTATTCTTCAAACACAAAAATTCAGCTCTGCAATTTTTGTAATCTTTAAATACAAAAATTCAGCTCAATGAAATGAGTTGAAGACTTCTAGATCTGCTTCAAAGTAAAGTTGCAAGATTTCACAACACGGCAAGTTTATAGAAAGCTTGGAAAAATTAAGCGCTAAATATGTTGGTTCGTGGCCCCGCGGTCTCAGTGTTCTGTAAACGATCACTGAGTTACGCAACTTTCACTATGGCTGGTCCTCGGATGGGGGACCACTTTGTGGCATTTACATTTGCGAGCGTTTCCGTGCTCCGGAAGGCACGTTAAGCCGTTGGTCCCGGTTGCCAGTAAAATGGCAGTCGTTAAGCCTGGTTGAATGCCTTATGGGCGGCATGAAAAATTTCAACAGCAGGTAGCCACAACCTGCGTCTGCCTATTTCAACACGGCAATCGGCTCACCACCCATTACGTGGGACAGAAATCCACACGGTGAAAAGTGGGCATATAGTATGCCTCTGCCACCCCTTCGGGGATAAGGCGTGATGGATATTTATTTTATTTATTTATAAATACGTTGGTAGGCACAAAAATGTCAAATTATTTGTATCTTTCTATATCACGACTTGTTTTTAGATATGCATAGTATAATAAAGACCTTCAATTCCTTACAGCAATATGACAATAATTACAAAAATCTTACCCTCATAGACGTATTGCCAAGATACACAGCTATGTCGATTTCAATCACAGAAACTTGTTGTGCAGTGGCATCTAGTTATGTGAGGAGAGTAAATGAAGAGTTCCTCACAAGTCGTTCAAATATTCCGCGAGCGCACAACCACACTGGCTGGCGGCTGCAGCCGGGCCTCAGAGCGCGCGTCCTACCAGACCACCCGCACCCGAGCAGTAATCAGCTTTTGTGCGCGGTAATTGGGTGTCTGAGCTGCCAACCGAAGCATTTATTCTCGATAAATTGAAAAGTGCTTGGAATCAGATAAATCTGCGGGTAGAGTTTTTTAACTAAGAATTATGTTTTTCTTCCTAAGAAAAACATAATTCTTAGTTAAACAGTTAAATAGTGTAACACACAAATATTTCTTTCGACCCGGGAATCGAACCCAGGACCACAGCGCCACCGAAACAGTCAAACTGTTAATCTATAACTATACATACAAATAAATAAACCATCAAATCCAGGATAGGTTTGGAAGGAACAAGAAGACGCTAAGTAAAGGATGAAGTTACAAAAAAATTGTGTCATGAATAATAACATAGGTTACATAAAAAAAGATTGTTGGGATTTTTCACACAGCTCCATCTAGACCAAACTAAGCTAAAAGCTTGTGCTATAGGATCTAAACAAAATATTTAGTTAGTTCGGAATTGTGGACATCACTGATGAAATCAAATGACGTTAATGAAACGTAAATATCATAAATACCTTTCTCATTTTTCAATTATTATTAACGACAAAATTATGCTAATGGGACTGTATAGAGAAAACACCAAAATTGCCTCCAGTTTTTACATAGGTGGTGGTCAGGCGGCTTCCGACTTCTCTATAAGAACGAGCACGTCAGATAATATTTTCATAAGTCAGCAGGTGCATCAATTCGCACGTTATGCTGTCTTGAGCCTCGGATACCTCATTTGGGCCCCTTCCTAAACAAAACCCGTATATTAGTCTTCATGTTAATGTTGAATTACTTCCATGTTTATTACTAGCTACATACCTACCTATATGAGATAGTTAACCTGCTTAATCCCAAAGTATGCGACATCATAATTGTGAAACTGTATAAAATTGTGATAACACTCGCAGGTAATGGTCTCGCTAATGAAAATATTGCGTCGTTAGAGATATCCTCCCCGCAATTGTAAGGTCCTTACCGTAGTATCTACGCTGTGGAACGGCGTCATTTACATATTTTAATAAAATAATATCGCAACTGAATCGTAACTGAGAACTTGATTTAAGTTCTTACCGCGATGAATGTAAATTCACCACCACCGCGCCCCCGCAATTCCAGATTTCAATTCTGGAATTAATGGCAGCCGCCGCCGTGGCCCGAAGGCCGTCTAATATTTGCTTAGTTCCGGAGACTTCTTTTAGAAATGGAATAAATTAATCCTATTACTAATAAGTCCGTACCATGAGAATTAATCTACGTATATGCTTACACCCGGAGTTAGAATATAAAATTTAAAACGAAGGAAATGTTTAGATGTACTATTTTTCGAGTTAGTTTCAAACGATACACGCAGACGCTTGGCCTGCTAAGCGTGCATTAATATTGTCAATAGTTGGAGTTAGTAGAAGTGAAGTACGTGTTCCGCCTGCTGCTATCTACGGCGTAGCTCGCGCGGTGAATTCGAATAGCCTCTCACACCGCGCCGCGTCTCCACCGCACCCACCCTGTGCCCTACCACCCTAGTAACGCCCCATAAACTCGCGTCTTAATTTTAACTTTATTTTACCTCTGCTGTGTTCTAGAAAAATTAAGTGTCAACACTACACTACTGAAGAATTTTCACTAAATCATGTGTCGTGTAACTTCAAAGTCAATAATTTAATCATTCATTGTCTATAGCAATAGTAAGGACCTATACTGTTAATAGATTTACTTATTTAGTTCTGCAAGTCATTAAATACTTGCATAGAAATATCAATACCATTAGTACTCATAAAATAAAATAAATAAATAAATTTTATTTTAATAAAATATCCTTTTGATCATGTAGTAAATATAAGAACAATATAAATTTGCAATCTAGTAGTTGTATATGTAGTTATTCCAACTTAGATCTAGATCGAGAGCACGCCTCGAAGTGTTTAGAATTTCCAAAGGATGAAGTTTTCTCGGGCGCATGTTATCCCGAAGTTACACAAGTGGGCGGTTGGAGCGCTGAGTGCTATGTAATATGACGTCACGGTATGGCTTGGACGGTAGCGGGTACACGGTATCTTGAGTTGGCAAGAGAGGCGCATACGAACGAACCCTTCGCTCGCGACGCAAAACGTCGCTAGCCACACAATGGCGATTATTGGGGCAATCGAGGCGAGCGAGGACGAACCCAAGACGCGCCCCGTGATGCAAATAAAATTTGGAGGAGGCCACGGCTGGACAACGCTGGGCCTCGTTATTATTCGACTCTCGCGGAATTGCTTTTATGTCCTTAATGGAAAAGCGAGATATTTATTTCTGGTTTGTGAAAATACCTTCCTTTAACATTTTCCTTGTAATGGCTACGAACCGGGACTGAAAATTATACGATTCCGGTGTTATTTGATTTTACATTAATGCTAGCTCTTACAAACACGTTGTTTTTATATCTTTTATTTTATATAAAACTTGATTTATAGCCAAAAACTTTCTTATCTAAGCATATACATCATATTTCGTTTACGTGCCAAATATAACATTGAAAAGCACATCCCACACCACTGTCGCCGCTGGACTTGGCTTTCGAGATGAGAATATCTAATAAGCAGTCCCTAGTGTACACCCTGTGCCAAAATTTTCACAAGTTCATTAGGAAACTCCAGTCTTCGTTGTTTATTCTAGTTTCACCCTTTCTGATTTTGTTTCGTTTTGTTTACGTAGGTAGGTTGCTCATTACCTATGTTCTATATGATACACAATCTTACTGTTTAACCGTGAAACTGTTTATTTCTATTTGAACGTGTATATTTATATTACTGACGTTCCAATGTGCTTATTACCAAACCTCGTTTTATGCGATTTTACATATCGATATTATCTATTCGTATTAACCTCTTCACAAAACTATATTCTTTAAATACATAAAAATATATTAAACATTATAAATCTGAAAAAAATATTTCCGTAATCTGAGTCAACAATAAATAAACTTATAACGACGTAAACTAGTATTATTGAAGTAAATGGCTATAAATAACTTTTACCAGTTGGTGCGAACTGTCCCTTTAATTATGAAAATGTATGCGAAGCACATGAAAGTTTGCGCAATTATGCCGTAGCCGCTGCGCCGCTGTGCGGTGGCCGGCCACGTCCTTAACTACGGAGAACTGGCTTCTGCTACTATTCAATTATCTATCTATCTACACCATTCTGAGAGGAATATCAAGAAGACTGTTACAAATTATAGTGGTATAAAATGTAAATCGTGTTAGTGTTTGATAAATTCTGTTTGAATTCTGTACTATTTTGTTGTTTAGTTTCGTGTGTCATTATTTTTGTACCAAATTGTTGACAATACTATAATCTAGATAATGTCAGTCTAAGCAATTGTCTGAGATTGAATCTGTGAGAAAACGTTACTGTTTAAAGTTTATTGGTTAAGTATGCAGTATAGATACAATAAAATACCCAATTAAATCTTGTCAATCAGCTGTTTTTCATTAACAATTTTATGCTAGTGGAACATTTTCAATATATCTTCTATATTAATAAAATTACGTGTGACTCACTCATTTATCAATGCCCAGCCGAAACCCAAGCACCTAGGGACTTAAAAATTTTGAAGGTAAGCTACCCTTATTGTGAAGGCACCCATAAAGAAGGGATTTTTCAAAATTCAACTCCTAAGGGGTTAAAATAAGGGATAAGCAGTTGTATGAAAGATCGCTATTTTTAAAGTGAGAGACATGAAATTACGTACCGTTGTTCCTGAGTACAAATAATTGGGCATGTGTACCGCGGTTTTGCAAAATATTACCTTTAAATTGGTTTTCTTTTATTGATGAAATTACTGGGTGACTCATTCTCATAATCAACGTCCAGCGGCAGCGCTTGGACGTAAAAACTTAAAATTTATTTCGGGTAAGTTACCCACTAAGAAAGGGTTTTTAGAAATTCCAACCCTAATTTGGTATAAAAGGTATAAACGGTTGTATGGATGTTCGTCATTTTCCAACTTGCAAACATGAAATTACGCAGACATTTTATCTTCATATTCATATCACGGGCAAAGCCGAGGGGGGCTTATCTATATTTTACCTTTATGGGAGTAAAACAGTGGTTGTAAGTATATATGGAAAATTCTTGTTTTCAAAGTTACATAATTTCATATTACCTGCTTCTGATTAAAAATAAACTAACAAGTGTTTCTATAATAGGAGGATCAAGTTTGTATGAACGTATTTGAATACTTATTAGGGGCATGGGTCAAATGTGTGTGGTGCAACAGTTGTTCGAAGAGTGTCACAAGCGAAGCCATACCTAGATCAGAATATTTGGCTGCTTAATTGATACGCCCAAAATGCATAACATTAATATATTATAATATATAATCTGACATAAATTTATATTATAGATGATAACTAGAAACATATCTCGATAACACATTTCGTTGCACACAACAAAGGCGTTGTACTGCTATACCTGTTTTATCTATCAAAATTCAAATAATGTCCTTAAAAATGTTTATTACTTAAGTAGTATAAAATAAGCTAGCAATAAAATCCTCGACCACGACAGTCGAGGGTTATTTACAACCGGGGTCAATTATGTCGCAATAAAGTTTTTAGTGTTGCACAAATTGTCGATTTGGACTCGCTGACGGATGGCCGCGAGACTGGCGCCGGCAAATGAGCACACGATAAAATTATCGTTAGCGGTAACGACATGAATAAATGCAAGAGGGTGGTCTGTTCGCGACCCAAAGCGACACGCGGGACGAGTCTTCCTCGACATTCGTTAGGGCTCTTGTGCTGATTGCAACAAGCATGTAGGTTCACCTCTTCATGTCGCTCTAGTCCGGAATTATTAACCCTTTTGAATCATACTGGCAACTTCATGTTTAAACAGAAAACTTTATACCTGTTAACCATTTACGTAATACTGAAGAAGTATAAAGTGCTTATCGCTATTAAAACCAATTTATCAGTAAATTTTTATTTCATAAAAGTCAGCTGAGAGGTGTTAATAATTGTAATTGGTACCAAATATGCGACTTATAATATAATTAACGTCTATGTGTCTGTCTGTACTTTTATATTCGTATATTCACAACTAGCTTACCCGCGCAACTTCGTTAGCGCCACATAATAAAAACAGACAAAAAAGAGACATTAGTTTTAACTAATGTCTGGTACAGAATTTAGAGGGAGGAGTATTCTATAGTAGGCTTTTCTTATGAAACAACTTCTAAAGTATTCACTTTTCAACAACAAAACACTAAATGAAATCGTAATACTTGTTTGATGAGTTACTTACAACTGAATAATATACACGCGGGCCAAACTGCTTAAACTAAATATCCTGTGCGAGACATTTCCTGAATTAATACATACTTTACATCCCGAGAAAACATCTTTTTCCCGCGAGCTCCACGTGAGCGGAGCCGCGGGCATCAACTTTTGGAAATGTTTTACCTATATGCCGTTGTTTTTTACAAAATGTGATTAAATAACAAACGTCCATTTAATATAGAAATCTTTACAAACTTTCACATTTTTAATATTAGTAAGATAACATTCCCGAGAAAATACCGGGAATTCTTTATTGTTGCTCATCTAACGTAGGTACGTAAAGAATACGTTCACCAAATTTTAGATTGTGTATAGTTTTACCCACGCAGTTCTCGTTCCCGTGGGAATACCGGGTATTCCTTTCTTAGTGCTGATTCAAGGTAGATACCTAATCAATAATGTTACCATATTTCAGGTATGTACCTATGTTCGATAGTTTAGACTGTGTGTTGCTTCATCCGCAAAGACCTCGCTCGCACCGAACTCGCTGGTAATACAGGCCTCAGGATATTCTTCTAAAACAGGTGTAGGTATAACTTTGAAAATGACAATTTCTCGGATTTACGTCCTTAGGGTTAAAAATTCGCAAAACTCCTTCATAGAGGGCACCTACGTTTTAAAAGAAACCCCAATGCGAAGTTTGGACTTCATAGCTACGTTTGCTCCCTGGATTTCGTGATTAATGAGTCAATTAATACAGCCGCTGTTTTACCTCCTTATAGGTAAACTTTTGCGAAACCGCGATACACGTACCCCCAACAGGTGTACGTAAATTAATGTTTCAAACTTTAAAAAAGACGAACTCCCATACAACCGTTTATCGCTTTATTCACTACCTTAGAGGTAGAATTTCGAAAAATCCATTCTTAAGGGAAACCTACGCGTTAAAAGGAACCCCCATGCGAAGTTTGGGCTTCGTAGCTTTGTTAGTTTTATTGGTTTAGTGATCAACGAGTCAGTTATTACAACTCCTGTTTGATCTATCAAAATCCTGGTTTAATTTATCAAAATTCCTGAACATATATTTTTTTATTTTTTTACAAAAGCATGTATACGAAATTTGGTGATCCTATGTTTGAAAATGAAAAATTTCCCACATAAACTTTCAACACTCGTTTACTCCCTTATAGGTAAAACTTTGCAAAACCGCGATACACGTACCTATTTATTTATGACTAAAAACAGGTGTACAGAAATTCAAGTTTCTAACTTTGAAAATGACGAACTTCCATACAACCGTTTATCGCTTATTTACTTCCCAAGGGGTAGAATTTCGCAAAATCCCTTCTTAGCGGAAACCTACGTATTAAAAAGAATCTCCATACGAAGTTTGAGCTTCATAGCTTTGGTAGTTTCAGAGATTTCGTGATCAATGAGTCAGTCAGTGATTTTGCCTTTTATGTATAAAGATGAAATCAATAATAAAAACTATGTTTAAAAAATCCGACTTCAAAAACTAAAATGTAAAAAGTCGGTTTTTTTAAACGTAGTTTTTATTATTTTTTACTTTTTAGTGTCTAATAGATTGTTTTGTAAACAACAGTGCACATTTTCTATATTACTTCAGTTAGACTATAATTTGTATGGGCCGTTGCCGTTGGTCCCGGTTGCCGTTGGTCCCGGTTGCCGGTAAAATGGCAGTCGTTAAGCCTAGTTGAAGGCCTTATGGGCGGTTTGAAAATTTTCAACAGCAGGTTGCCACAGTCTGCGCTTGTCCATTTCAACACGGCAATGGGCTCACCACCTGTTACCAACCTGTTGTAGACCAAAAGGAATACGTTGAAATGTGGGCGTATAGCATGCCTACCCCTTCGGGGGTAAAGGCGTAACAATATGTATGTAGGCTATAACATGTCGTTGCATGGTCTTATATTAAATTGTAATATTTCTAAATAAATAAAATTAAATAAATATCCATCACGCCTTATCCCCGAAGGGGTGGCAGAGGCATATTATATGCCCACTTTTCACCGTGTGGATTCCTGTCCCACGTAATAGGTGGTGAGCCCATTGCCGTGTTGAAATAGCCAGACGCCGGTTGTGGCTACCTGCTGTTGAAATTTTTTAAGCCGCCTATAAGGCTTTCTACCAGGCTTAACGACTGCCATTTTACTGGCAACCGGGACAAACGGCTTAACGTGCCTTCCGAAGCACGTAAACGCTCGCAAATGTAAATGCCACAAAGTGGTCACCCATCCGACGACCAGCCATAGTGAAAGTTGCGTACCTTAGTGATCGTTTACCCAACACTGAGACCGAGCGGCCACGAGCGCTTCCAATATATCTCGTAATATTTCTAAGAAGCTATAAATGGGCCTATGAATGGTGCCTTAAACAATAGAGTTATGATTGAATTTCACGATGAGACGGTAGGCACTGGGTTAAAAGATACAGAGGGCCTAGCGTCAATCGCACCAACATCAGCAGCTTTTTAGGCTAATAAAGGTTACGGTATTATCGAGTGATTAATGCTGCCATTCATTTTAAGTTGGGCTATCGCTGTTCACAAGTTCCAAGGTATTATTAGAATCGGTGAAAAAAAATCTCATAAGGTCAGATATACAGGTTTTAGTCGAGTAAAGAATTTAGATGGCATGGCATTAGGTGATTTGGAACCATCAAAATTACTACACAGACCACAGGATGACGACGCACTACTGAAATGCAAAGATTAAGAAAGTTAAAAGTATATTAATTTTCATTTATATATTTTTGAAATTTGTTTTTATTTATTTCTTCGTTCCGAGATTTTACATACATAATGTCACGCCTTTATTCTGGAGGGGTGGAGGCATAAAATACTCCCACATTTCCCTGTGTGCATTATTTGTCCCACGTAACAGGTAGTGAGTCTATTACCGTGTTGTAATGAACAAGCCCAGGTTGAGGTGACTTTTGGTTGAAATTGTTGAAGTCAATATGGTCAATGGCAAAAGGAACCAACGGCTTAATGAGTTTTTCGAAGCACGAAAACGCTCGTGAATAGAAATGCCACAAAGCGATTACCCGTCTGAGGATCAGCCATATCAAAAGTTGCTTAACTCAGTAATCGTTTACTGAATACTGAGTTAGCAGGGCTACCAGTGCTTCTTCCGAGATTTTATGCAGTCGTATTGGTTATAATATTTCACAGTTTCTCCACTCCGCACGCTCGCTCCACTTCAATGACAGGTAGCCTAAAACCACCTAAAACTCACTTATAGGGACACGGGTTAATCATCATCATCATCATCATCCGAGCGTCTGTCCCAGTTGCGTCTTGCGACGCCCGGGGTCCGCTTTCCTACATTTTCTCCTCCACTTCGCACGGTCTTCGGCATCCCCTGTAGTGAGACCATTGGCACGCATGTCATCCCTTACGACGTCAAGCCAGCACTTCTTGGGTCTTCCCCTCTTACCGGGACCCGGCGGGGCTGACATGGCCAGACATTTGTTACCTACGTAGCCCGGCGGTTGCCACAAGACGTGACCATACCAATCCTTAATGAAAACTCCGTACACAAACTAAAATTACATCGGCCACGGTAACAAATGGTAATAAATTTAAAAAAAGTTCATAAAATGAAAACTACTTGGTCAAACTCTGTTCAATTTTGATGGAATCTAATGGCAACTATTCCGCATCCAACTAAAGACTAATCACGTAAATCTGATCATCAATCTCAGAGTAATCGGTGTGCATTCATAATAAAAAATACCAATCGAATTGAGAACCTCCTCCTTTTTGAAGTTAGTTAAAATTCTTATTTTTTATGGATACCCCATTTATCATGGAAGGCTAGGGGCTATATATCTTCACGCTACTACCAAGGACAACGTAGCTGTAAACGTAAATGTCAACAAATCGGACAAATTTTTACACAGTAAATATTGTAAACTGTTCATAAAATAAAAACTACTGGGCCAAACTAAGTGAAATTTTAATGGGACCAAATGGCAACCATTCTGCATCAAACTAAAGAAGAATCACGCAAATCGGATCATAAGTCTCAGAGTAATCGATGTACATTCATAAAAAAAATATACCGATCAAACACATAACCTCCTCGTTTTTCGAAGTCGGTTAAAAAGTATTCCTCAGTACTTTGCCTGAAACTGACTATAATATTAGTTAGAGTGCCTGCACAGGCCATAGGATACATTTTTAATGTCGTGGTAAATATTTTTACTGATGGTACCTGAAAATCTAAAAAAAAAACGAATTTGTCTATTTATAATTAAGAGCATATTTGAGAGGATGCTGTTGTGTTCGTGTTTATCTAATTCAAGTATTTTGAATTCGAAATCGTTTGTAAAAGGAATAATAGACTATGAAAAATATTAATACAGTGGGTCGAACCAATTTTCATTTAAAATGTCGTCCACCGTTATGATGAATACTAGCAATTTACCCATCGGATCACGAGGGCGATAGTGCCGGAACCCGAAAACTTTTTACCTTAATGATAAATTGTGTTAGTTTTTGGACCAAATTCCCTTTAGGTATGATATTTTAGAGATTAATGTGATTCGTTAAAGTGTTCACATTATACTTGGTTTATATATTGCCAAGGTCCTAAACAGAAAAGTACCGGTCTTACGAATATGCCGTAAATATGTCTATGTACCGTATATATACGTTTTAATGTTCGTGATGTTGTTGACAATATGAAAGAGTTTCCTCCGCAGCTACGTTCTTACGGAGACGGGCAATCTCCGCAAGAACATTCTGTATTCCGTGTACTTAACGAATAAGAGTCTAGTTATGCCATTTTCACCAGGTGCTACTAGGAGAAGATAGATGAAAAAAATCCTGTTTTGACTTGGAAATTTATGGTATGTGGACAAAGCAACGTGGAGGGAAAAGAGTCCGAAGTGAGTGAACCGGATGCAATCTGAATTAATGCTTGGATAAAGATTATAGTGCCGTCAAAGTAGCAAAAGTTAATTTTTAAACATTGAAAACTAGTTTGTACTTTACTCAACAAATCTTCAAAATGAAGCGCTCGTAGCCCCGCGGTCTCGGTGTTCTGTAAACGATCACTGAGTTAGGCAACTTTTACTATGGCTGGTCCTCGGATGGGTGACCACTTTGTGGCATTTACATTTGCGAGCGTTTCCGTGCTTCGTAAGGCACGTTAAGCCGTCGGTCCCGGTTACCAGTAAAATGGCAGTCGTTAAGCCTGGTTAAAGGCCTTATGGGCGGCTTGAAAAATTTCAACAGCAGGTAACCACAACCTGCGTCTGTCCATTTTCAACACGGCAATGGGCTCACCACCTATTACGTGGGACAGGAATTCACACGGTGAAAAGTGGGCATATAATATGCCTCTGCCACCCCTTCGGGGATAAGGCGTGATGGATATTTATTTATTTTATAACAAATCTTCACGCGTACGAAGATAAACATGCCTGTAGCATCGCCTCAGGAGTCTATCTTGACGCTCATGAATAATGATACGGTGTCTAAGTTCTGTTCTGAAGGACAAGAGGTTTATAAGTAGGATGCAAAAAGATTTATTGACAAACAGTATGGTGTATATTTACACCACCAAAATCTCCGGGGTTCAAGCGATCTTACCTACTAGCGGTGGAACTGCTGGTTAAAAGACGAGGCGCCGCGCTCCCAAAAATGCCGAAAATGAACGCAGCATCTCCAAGCAGCCCAATAAAATTGAACTGTTAGCTCCAAATCCCGGTAGGGTTTAGAAGCAATTGGGAATACACAAAGACGAAGAAAACGTCCTTCGATTAACAGCAAAAATAAATATTGCAATGATCAGTTTGCGAGGCCCAGCAACTTCCCGTATCGTGTTAAAAATATGTTGCTTAGACACGCGTCATATGATCATCACGTTAAGCTTCTCAAAATTTCTCCCCTATTCGGTACCAATGTTCTTAATCGCATCGTCATCGCAAGTAAGCACAACTCCTGTCACAAACTCGGTCTACCCTCATAAATCAGTCTACACGCTCGATAGATAATACATTGTCATAGGAAAACCAGTTGGTATCATTGCCTTATTTAACGTAAACATTCCAATCACCGCGGCGCCATTTAAATTGAATCTCTTGAATAAATAAATATCATCTTCATCTGAGCGAAAGTTCCGGTTGCATCCAAAAATTTCGCTGAGGACCCTGAAGTCCTTCTTCTTTAAAAACAAACATAACAAGTTGAATCATTAGCTGTCACTTGATGGTCATCCCATTTTAAAACGACTTCCAAAAGCGAGGAGGTATTCTATTAGTATTGTTTTATGTATGTACATCGATTACGCTGAGATTTATAATTCGATTAAGTAAATATTCTTTAGTTGGATGCGGAATAGTTGTCATTTGATCCTATAAAAATTCAACATAGTTTAGCCTAGTAGTTTTCATTTTATGAACATTTTTTATAAAATTTATGACAATTTTTGTTTACGTGGATGATGTAATTTCAGTTAGTGTATGGAAGTCTATTTTGGAAGTTTTCATTGAGGTTGATTATTAGAAGTTTTCACTAAGGATAATTTTTCATAATTACTAATCCGTGTCCCGGTTAGTTTTAGGCTACCTGTCACTGAAATAAAACGAGCGTGTGAAGTGGAGAAACTGATAATATCTCGGAAGAAGCGCTCGTAGCCCTGCTAACTCAGTATTCTGTAAACGATCAATGTGTTAAGCAACTTTCGATATGACTGGTCCTCAGATGGGGAACCACTTTGTGGTATTCTATTCACGAGCGTTGTCGTGCTTCGGAAGGCTTATTAAGGCGTTGGTACCTGTTGTATTTAACCTTATGGACAGCTTGAACAATTTCAACAGCAGGTCATCATAGCCTGCGCGTGTCCATTTCAACACGGTAATAGACTCACTATCTGTTACGTTCGACAAATAATGAACACAGTGAAATGTGAGCGTATTTTATGCCTCTACCCCTTCGGGATAAAGGTGTGACATTATGTATGTATGTAAAATCTCGGAATCAAGAAATAAAAAAAAAGAAATTTTAAAAATAAGTAAAAGAAAATTAATCTAGTTTTAACTTTCTTAATCGTTACATTACCTGTAGTGTTTTGTCATCCTGTTGTCTTTGTAGTAATTTTGATGGTTCCAAATCACCTTATGCCACGCCATCTAGATTCTTCACTCGACTAAAACCTGTATATTTGACCTTATTCGACTTTTTTATCTGAGGTTTATTACCGCCTTCTCTAATAATACCTTGGAGCTTGTGAACAGTGATAGCCTATCTTCAAATAAGTAGCAGCATTAATCACTCGATAATACCGTAACATTTATTATTCTGAAAAGCTGCGGATGTTTGGTGCGATATTGACACTAGGCCCTCCGTATCTTTTACCCCAGTGGCTACCGTCTCGTCGTGAAATTTAATCATAACTTAGAAAATTTCTACTGTCGTTGACATTTTTTTTTGTTTTCGCGGGGAATGCCTATACGCGCCGTCATCCCTGCTGCGGGGGCAACAGAGACGGTGTGTGAGGCTCCCGGCCCGTGAGAGAGGGGCCGTCCTACCCACTAAACCCCGCGGTGTTCCGCCTCATCTTAAAACCAGGGTAGGCCTGAGGTTAAATCACTGCCAGCCGGCAAGGGGCATCCCAGAGTGGAGGGGTCCGTCTCGGGGCGGCCGGAAAGGCGACCACCCCGGAGCTCCTTAAGGAGCTGAAGAATCTAATTTATTAAATAAATGAGAAGTTAATATTGTTCAAAATATTTTTATTATCTTACAATACATGTAGGTTATTCAGGAATATTTATCATTGAAACTATAAGTTTATGGTAACTGAAATAAGAAACATAAGTTTGAGACTTGATATCTTCTAAATATCTGGAAAATACCGCGTCAATGGTGGTCCCATATTTTGTTGTGGATTCTTGTGGATCATAATTCATTTTCAAATTCAATATTTTCGAAAGAAAAGTTGTCAACCGCTCTGATTTTTTATCAGCGAAGTTGATGTTAAAATCGCCAGCCAATATAAGTGGAAATTAAAAAAAAAAAAGTAAATACGAGTACAGATATTCGTGCGAGCTTCGTAGAGTCGTACATTGAAGTAAATACAAAGAGGAGATAGATAACGTAATAGATATTTAACTCCGAAACTCTAAGCAGGCATGCGTATATAACTATAACTTTATTAATTTTAATATAACTTTATTAATTTCTTTTCTTTCACAAAGGTTACTTATGATAAGCATTTATCACATACTTACTACTAATAAAAACCCTTGTGAGAGACTGGTATCTGAACTAGGAAGATCCTGTCAAACAGATTACCAGGTTTCCCACACACATAACAAAAAAGCAATGGACAATGTGTCACCGGTAATAAATAAGTCGTTTGATAATAACAAAAATGAAATAAAAAAAAATGAAAAATAAAATTACAACAAAAGGACCAGTATTTAGCGTATGTGTTTCTGTGTGTGTTTGTGCGTGTGTGTGTTGTGCGTGTGCGTGCGTGTGTGTGTGTGTGTGTGTGTGTGTGTGTGTGTGTGTGTGTGTGTGTGTGTGTGTGTGATTCATCTTTTATCATATATTTGTTTTAAGAAGATCCTCAGTGTCATTATAACTGAGGGTCCGCTGCCAACTAGATACAACCTGTTTACATTTATTTTTAGGAAAAGCATATATATTAAGTATAGAATTAATTTTATTATACAAGTAACCACCTAGAAAACAATACATATTGTGTGAGAGGCTATATCTGTATAGAACCGGTGAGTATATCCTATTTCTTCGCTTTTGTGAATGGTACAACCATACAGGAGTGTAATTAAATTCGGAATGCTTTTTAAGTATAGTGGAGAGAATGAATAGTTGTCGGACTGTGAGAACCTCACATGTGTTATACAAGGCAACTGTAGGGTAATAAAAAGGGAGAAAATGTGAGACCTTTAACACAGCTCTTTGAGCACGTTCAAGTGGAAGCATGAATGATATCGCAGCTCCACCCCAGACCGTGATACAGTATGTGAGGAGGGATTGACAAATTGCAAGATAGGTATTTTTAATAATTACAGTGTCCGCCGAATTTCTAAGATTCTTAAATACATAGATGAGTTTTCGTATTTTTGATGCCAGGAGAGTTAGGTTAGTGGTTTAAAACTCAGATTCGCATCAATTACGATCCCTAGGTATGTAATATTCATTTTTATTAGTAAACTGGGGCAGTCCCATACAGTAACACCATTATTAGGACATGCGTGGGAAGTAATGCTAAGATTAGATAGTTCAGGGAGAGAGGTGGTTGTCAATGATATGGGTAGATAATGTGTTTTGTTAACATTAAGGGAGAGTGCATTACTGGAGAGCCGTGTATTGACTAGATTAAAGCCGGTCTGCGCATATTTAAAAGTCTCCTCCCAATCTTCCGCACTAAAAATTAAGGCCGTGTCATCGGCGTAACTAACAATCTTTCCATTTGAAAGACAAAGTTCACAAAGGTCATTTATGAATATGAGGAACAGGGTAGGGCCAAGTATACTTCCCTGAGGAACGCCACAACGTACTTCTAAGTCCTCACTAATCAGACTGTCAATTTTGACGCATTGGTATCGATTTGTTAAATAGCTTTGAAAAAGTTCAAATTGTATACCTCTTATGCCCAAGTTATCTAACTTTTGCAAGAGCAGTGGTGTAGAGACTGTGTCAAAAGCTTTAGCTAAATCCAGAAAGACTGCGACCACCTTCTTCTTTTCTTCTAATTTAGTGATTATATGGCCAATTAGTTCGTGAAGTGCATCACTGGTAGACTTATGTCTACGAAATCCACGATTGAGTCACCAGATTGCGGGGCGAAGAGGGGGATTACGCATGCGCAATAACGCCGATACAACCAATGCCACCTAGAGGCGGTTTGCAGAACTAAAGAGACAAGCCTGATATTTCAAAAAGTCATTAAAAGTTCTGCTATTCATCGATAGATGGCAAAACTAAAAAGTATCACCGTTGTGCCGGTCGGAGTGGGGGGCGATAGGTTATTTAAGTTACGGAATTTCTGGATTCGGTCTCCACGCTCAAGGCCCGCGATAGAAGCTATGCAATAGCCTAATATACTAAAAGTATTAGGTAAAAGTTCTGTGAACCGTAGACTTCGGAGTATTTTTTTTCCCCTCCCTTGCCTCCATTTCACCCCCGATTGAAAAACCCCCTTACTAAAGGGTGTTGGCTACTTCAAGGACTGTCCATGCCAAGTTGCATGCAAATCCGATGAAAAATGCGACCGTCCGTTCGTCCGTCCATTCAGTCTACGAATGGACGGACGGACGGGTTCAATAGGTTTTTTCCCGTACCAGTGGAGTTAAAACGGACAATTACATAAATAAAGTAGACGACCAAAATCGGTTCCAATAATATTAAATTAATGATTCTTCACAAATGTGGACAGGCAATAGTGAACATCGAATAATTAATGTTAAATGAATTATTTAACAAAGCATTTAAAACTTGTATTTGTACCGCATATATTTAACTGCAGCAATTTTGGCAGGTAATTAATTCAATTTCGCGTGATAAAGGCGCAACTTAAAGCAACAAAAATTAAAATAATTATTAATTCAATTATCGCTTCATGTGTACGCTTGTTGTTTGCCAACTTTTGCATGTAGAGAGTTACTTGAATATAGCTGTGTTGTAACACACTTATACCTTACCTAACACAGTGGATCCGGAGTACTGGAGTGATTTGATTGGTTTGTTTACACAGAATAAATCTTATCGCTCTCGTTTATGGCCTCTAATTTTGTTATTTACGAACATCTTTTATACTTGATACATAAATATTTGCAAATAACAGGAAGCACAATGTTCTAGAGTAGAACAAACTTCAAAAGTAGCTGGTTTAATTTAAAGTATATGATTGAGCGGGCGAGATAAATAAATTCAAAACGGACTGTATTTGCGAGGAAAGACTAAAATGAAATTTACACGCGATTGTCGACGGAAAAAGTAATGGAAAAACAGGAATATGCACACTACCTTGCTGCTTGCTTGGAGATGCTGAGGTGGAGGCTGCCGAGGCCGTCCCTGGACTTGAATTCCTGGTTTACATACATACATACATATCGTCACGCCTGTCTCCCATCGGGGTAGGCACAGACTATGGCTTTCCACTTGCTACGATCCTGGCATACAACTTTCGCTTCTTCCACTTTCATAAGTGTTTTCATACACACACGCCGGTTAAGGGTACTCTTGACCTGACCTTTTTCCAAAATGTCTTCTATCTGATTGACATATGTACGTCGAGGTCGCACCTTACCAAAAAAATACTCCGAAGCTGCTGGATTTGATAGGATTTCTGTCGAGATGCTGAAAGCGGGACATGGCGTGGTAGCTTGCCAGCTGTACCGCCTTTTTAATCTTTGCTGGAGGAATGGCAGCGTGCCAGGAGATTGGTGCAAGGCTGTCATCGTGCCGCTTTACAAAGGAAAAGGGTCACAGCAAGAGTGCAAAAACTACCGCGGCATAAGCTTGCTCAGCATCGTCGGCAAATTGTATGCAAAAGTTATGATAAAAAGAGTGATGAATGAAACTGAAGGAAAAATGTGGGATGTACAAGCAGGATTTATGAAAGGAAGAGGATGCACGGATCAGGTCTTTTCCTTACGATGCATAGCCGAAATTTTTTTGGCAAAATGTCAAAAGGTCTATTGCATATATGACTTGGAAAAGGCCTATGACCGAGTGGTGAGGCATGAACTATGGACAAGACTGGCCAAGTATGGAGTAAGCAGTCACTTGATACGAGCACTGAAATCTCTCTATGAGGGCTCCAGTGCTTGTGTCAGGATCAACGGAGCTTGCACAGACTTTTTTCACATTGAATAAGGTGTGAGACAGGGTTGTGTAGCGTCACCGGCGCTGTTTAACCTATACATGGATAGTTGTTTCAAAGAACTGCAAGAGAGTGCGTATGGTTTAAAATGAATGAACTGACGGGCGCGCGCGCGGTGTTTGTAGGACAGACTGCCAGCCCACAATCGTGGCCGCTGCCCGTGAGGCTAGAGGCGCGCGCGTAGGTACTTGCGCGCGCGTAATACAGCTGTCTCGCTCCTCCTTTATGCGAGACAAGGTAGGTGCGAAAGAGAAATGGAATAAAGGGAAAGGGGGAGTATCGACAACTAATTAATTAAAAACAAATGTAGATCAGCGATGCAACATAGAAAAAATAACGCGGTTACTCTTTTATCGCATGCCGGCGCAACCAGTATAATTATTTTAGTAATTAAACAAGCCTTTTTTTCTGGTAGTAAAAACGGGGTATGTCAAAAGATGCATAAAAGCAAATTGAACGCTGTGGAGATGCTATCACTTCGTCACGTTGACCGATCGTATATATAACGTGATACACAAATCGGCAACTAAGTTAGAAAAGAGTGTATTCCGCTGTCAGTTAGAAAAGAACGTTCCCAAACACACGTCCAACAAATGACTGAGGAACATTTGACGAAGAGTATTTATCATGCGAATGTAGAGGGTAGACTAAGATTTTCATACGAAACTACGTTGGCAGATTGCTCAAAAAAAGAAGTTGAAAAGTACTCGGATACTCAGAGGCGAATCTGCAGGAATAAGACTAATGAAGCAGCAGGAAGTGAAAGAAGTATATATCGCGAATCTGTACTCTGTGACTCAGGGCCACAGCCTGAATTTTTTTAATAAAATTAAATGCATTTTAGTTAGTTATTTATTGTAGAAATGTGTCTGGATTACGGTTCAATGTCAATTTTATTCATATAGGGCGAATTGCACCATAACTTTGGTAATATTTTCCGTTAAACTTTACTTTAGCAGTAACAATAAGGTTAGCAATAAAATTTAACAATGATGCGTTGCACAAAGCTACGTTATTTAAATTTGATTATTGTTTGTAGATTGTAGTGTCAAGTTGACTGTTACATCATTGCGTCTGTTACTGTTACTATAGCCGACGAAATAACTTTAACCACCAATTATCGGCTTGTTAAAGTTAGTATCAGTTATGAGGTCATTTTCACCATTGTTTGTTTTTTCTTTTTAATTTTTTTGGATACGTATTTTTACAACAAAATATTTAAATTTGTATCATTATACCTAGTAGAAGGTTGGTGTTGGCACTCACATTCGAAACGTCCGCACTTATTTACAAAATGATGTGGGTATCTTAAAAGTATTTTTCTTACAAATATTAAACCTTATTGACTAATACTTAAACATCTATTCGCATTATAAAAAAATCGTAAATACAATCTTTGTTCTGCCACCTAATAAAATGATGTGGGTATTATGAAAATATTTTTAATACAAATATTAAACCTTATTGCTTATTGCTTAAACATCTATTTCACATTGTAAAATTCGTGAATACAATCTATGTTCTAGCTCCTATTGTCTTGTTCAATTTTACAAAAGAAACCTGTTCTATTCATTTGTATTGTACGATAAGCAGGAATTTTATACAGGTTGTTCGATTTAGGTATTCGTTATATTGTTTTGAAATAATATTTTAATTTTTGATTTATAATTTTTAATATTAGAGTTTTGCCAATGAGAATTGACTATATCGTTCATAAGGGTTGGAACGATAAATTCCATAGTTCGCCTACCATAAAAATTTCTACACCTAGGTACTATTAACTTATTTTTGCTAATCAAAATCAAAAATCAAAATCAATAATCTTTATTCATGTAGGTCACAAAGTAACACTTATGACCGTCAAGATTACTGCTTCTACATTTACATTTATTGCCAGATTTGCAAAGCAATAGGTAGAGCTAGAGGAAGAACCTGGCAATAAAACTCATGGCCACTCTTTTCTAACCGCCATTTGACACAGTTTGATTAACATGATACTTGACCAATTATACAGTAATGAATTTATACAAAAAAAGAACAACATAAATGTTTATATTAAAATTACACTTACATAACTATGTAAGTGTATAATAAATATAAATAACTCTAAATAATAAAATTCAAAGGAACTCCTTTGAATTTATGTGAGAACAGTCGACTAAACTTAGTTTGCCTTAAATTTAAATAATGTTATTTGTAACAATTGCTGCTTATAAATAGTGTCAATATAGGTTTTAGATGTTCTGCCATAACTCGTTATGCCATAAGAGATTATAGACTCTGCTAATGCTAAATACATATTTCGAAGAATACTGCAGGGTACTTTAGGTTTAGTATGTAGAATTTGGCCAATAAAGCGCGTAATTTTTCAGAGACTGATTCTATATGAATACCCCAGTTGAAATTATCATCTGCCAAAAGTCCTAAGTAAGTGTGGTGGGTCACTTGATCAATTGCACAGCACCTGCATGAAGTTGTTTGAGATGTATTATGTAAACAGCTGTGACTATGTGCAATTATTTTAAAGGGTACAGATTTTATGTGACTTGAATGGACATGAACTATTTTTGTTTTATTTGCGTTAATTACTAGACCTGCGTCATGTGACCACTTGCATATTCGGGTAAAGTCTTGCTGTAGCCATTGTGCTGCTTCGTTAATATCTTCGTGAGCAGATAAAAAGCAAGTGTCATCTGCATATTGATAAATGGAACATTGGTTTACTACATGCTCCATGTCATTGACGTATGCCAGATAGTGTAATGGTCCTAACACTGAACCCTGAGAAGTTCCAAGTGTGATTTCAACAGCATCACTTTCCTCACCCCCGACCCTAACGACATATTTAAGTTTTTGTAGGTAATTTTTACACCAAGCAAGGATTGGACCGCGGATACCCGTGTTGCCTAGTTTCTTCAAAAGAGTGTCATGTCTAAGCGTATCAAACGCTTGACTAAAGTCTATAAAAAGCAGGATAACGTGGTTCTTGTCATCAAGACACTTGTTGACTTCATTGGTAAATTTTGATAATAATTCTGCTGTAGATTTATTTGTGTGTAATGTAATGTGAATCCGAAAGTACATTATGTTACATGTAAAAGTTTTGTATTTGGTTGCATACATATTTCTCTGCAATTTTGTCAATGACTGGAAGTATCGTGATTGGCCTATAATTAGCATAATCACTGTGATTTCCCTTTTTAAAAATTGGTCTCACTATACCTGTTTTTAGGCCCGTGGGGTATATGCCTTCTTTTAAGCTAGAATTAATAAATTTTGCTTTTTTTTAGAATTAAAAAATATCTACCCCAGGGGCTTTATTTGTGTTAAGTTTTTTTATTTTTTTGAGTATGTCTTCGCATGTAGCTTTTTTAAAAAACATGGATGTATTTTGTGGATAGGTGTATTCTCCTTCGTTCATCATCATTTTATTGCATTTTGGCAATATTTTCAGTACGTTATTTTGGAATTCCCTAGCAAAGTTATTGACTATTTCTTTGGCAGTAACTTTTCGGTTTTGGAATGCCTTAAAAATAGTTTTATCGATAGATATTTTACTACGGCCTGTTATTGAGTTCAGAATTTGCCATAGTTCTCTAATATTGGTTTTATTTGTAATTATTTGTTCTTTCTAGAACTTATTTCGTGATGTTTCTATTAGTTTACGAGTTTTATTTCTTAGTTTGCTATATTGTAGTCGTAATTCCCAATCATATGTATTATTTTTCCACAATCATATGTATTATTTTTATATATAACAAATCTCTCTTTTTGCACATATTGTTTATTTTATTGTTTATCCATGGGTGTTTATTTCTTTTACTATTTTTATTTACTTATTTTACATATGCTGATTCCTCATAGCAAGCATTAAATTTATTTTTAATATATTCATAAATATAATTCGGGTCTTCGTATGTATGTAATTCACTCCAATTAGAATGGTGCAATGCAAAAATTGGCAGTTAGCACCTAATACACCATTTTGCAGGCGACTTTGTTTGCAATTCACTTCCTATTGCAAGATATAAATCAAGCAAGCAAGCATATCTATACTAATATTATTAAGCTGAAGAGTTTGTTAGTTTGTTTGGTTGAACGCGCTAATCTCAGTAACTACTGGCCGGATTTGAATTAATTTTTGTGTTATATAGTCCATTTATCGAGGAATTCTATAGGCTATATATAAATACGCTACTACGCTGGGGAGCAGAGCAGTAGTCATAAATGTCGACAAATCGGGCAAATTTTTATGCATCATTGTTGAATTTATAAGCAACGGGATTAAATAGGTGCGACAGGAGGTCGAAATATTCCACAGGCTGCCAGAAGCTGTGGGGGTCATCAAGTATCATATAAAATCAATGTTCTATTTCAAGAATTTCATGTTTTCCAAGTGAAGTAAACCATCTAAAAACAAGCTGTCTCATGTAAAATGTTGTAGTGCATAACTTGTATTATCAGACCAATACCTAACCTATGTATATGAAATTTAACGGTAATTACCCTAAACCGCTAACTATTGCAGTTCAACAGTGACTTACAACATGGTATTACGCTTATTATTGTCATTAGAATTAACCTATTAGAGTTAAAATAAATAATAAAATTGGTGTGAGAGTGACAGTAAATAGAGTTCAAGACTATACAGCGTAATTCGCACTGGGCTCCCGGCGGCGGCGCCTCGCGGGCGTCCACAGCTAACTTTTATTATTTCTGTAGCACCCGTGCAGTTTTTATTATCGCGAATAGCTTTGACTGCTCCGCCTCTCCTAATACGCTATCTAGTTTGAGCCGATTTCACAAAGGAGCTACAGTGCTTCAATAAACTTGTCACTTGGTGAATTTATGAGATGCTGGTACTATGTTGTTTTTTTTTTAAATTTAGTTACATGTGTTCGTTAAACTAATGCAAAAATGGTTCAACCAATAAATCAAGTATAGGAACTGCAGGCACCTGCTCGTTAGAGTCAACCTGCGGCTGTGGTCAGAAGCGTGATGTCACGTCGTCGGCTCATCCCACCCGCACTGTCATTAGCATACATTATATTCACCATTAAGTACACCCAACTCTGCATATAGCTATTTCTTGTGTTTTGATGGAGTGAAGGTAAGAAAATTGTCGATCAGTGAGGGACTAACCCCTCACTGATGGACAATATTATTACCTTTTTATTCATCACATATGACAGTGATTAAGAATTATATCTCCGAAAGCGGCATTATATTTGTGGTATATTTAAATTTATGACGAACTACACTTTTGGTAGAATAGATTATATTCAAAAATGTGTAAACTTCTGGTATAGCAAATTTTTATAGCCTACGCCTATAATATAACTGATAATTTTCGACCACGTGAACCATAAGCTTGTCTGCCTGTCACCTTATTAGTATAAAAAAAAACCACCAGTGACCTATACAAAAACCTTGTCATAATCACATCTCACATCTGGACATTGTTCAATTATGAAGAATGTTTACTGCAGCTTTGCTTTGTCGAGTTTAATTAAGATATTTTAATACGTCGATGAACACACCAAAGGTAAAGTTACAATATTTTCAACAAACAATCCAAGGAAACTTCTGAAAATTCGTTAAGTAAACTGATTAATTTTTAATAAGCGTATTTATTTTTAATTGCATAACGTATGTAGGTTGCGCGACACGCGTAAATCACAAGCGAAGCTGGCCGTACACCGAGCGAAGCTAATATTTGCATATCGCGATTGATGCGATCCAATCAATACTGCAAATAATGAAAACGTTATATATCATCCACAAATAGATTTCATGTACTGATGACTGGTTATCAGCTAGCAAAGCACAAATATCACCAACCTAACTGACCCCGCCCAACTGGCCACATGGCGACAAGCACCCTGCCCGTGTTCTGGGGTGCCCATGTAACGCAGCTCTGCTTACATAAAGCCGCTTGAGAGAGGTGGAGGTGCGGGCTAGATTCTTCAGTTCGTCAGGGAGCTCTCATCACACTTCCAGCCTCCCCGAGATGAACCCCTTCAACCTGGGGTGTCCCTTGCCGGCTTGCAGTGATTTAACCTTCGGCCTACCCTGCGAGCCGGTTTAAGGTGAGACCGAACACCGCGGTGGTTTAGTGGGTAGGACGGCCCCTCTCTCATGGGCCGGATGACGGTGCGTAAATGCATTCCCCGCGAAACAAAAGAAAAAGTATTAATCTAATAACAAGTAACGCGCCCTTTACTATCGTAGCGAAGAAATCGGACGACTTATAAAGCAAAACCAGTTTCAAAACTGGAAGTGATAGAAACTTTACAATCGCCTATGCATGTATAACTGTTTGTCTCTGTTATGTTTTCTAATGCGTCTGTACGAATCTATTTCTACTATAATAATTATGGATGGACAGACTAAGCCGTTTTAGAAGACTTTTCTAAACTTTAGAGTTTAGAAGTCTCAAAACCAGTTATCTAAAAATACGCGAATATATGTCATTAGGATCTCAATATTCATTTAAACTGCAGACGAAGTAAGAAAACCTGAAAGTATGTCAGTTAAAATAGTTGCAACTCATCCCTTTCGTGAATGCTTTAATTTCCGGTTGGGGATCATTTTCCAATGAGGCCTCTATTTTGCTCACCTTTGCATTTAATACCGTTTTTAGTGTATTTATACTTTTTATAGGAGACTAGCTTTCCACGCTCAGCATCGCTTGCTTAAAAAATGGTTACAGGATAAAATATTCCCCGGACATGGCAAGGGATGTGGGTTCGGTTTCAACCATACTATTGAATGCAGAGTGTCGTGGGATTATGGGACCCCACCAATACCTTTGAAGCCAAACTTCCTTACCTGCAAGTGGTACACCTGCTGACTAACGGACGAAGCAACAACGCAGCCCCCCTGACGGGGTTAGAAGGTCGGACTAAGCCAAATGCTATTGGCTTTTAACAGTCAATCATAACGGACCCCAGGCTCAAAATCCAAATAGGGATTAAAAATAATCGGGAAGATTCTAAAATAAAGAGGAAGAGATGAAGAGAGGTGTAACCTGGAATTGCAAAACAAAAAAAGTTTTTACTTTTCCTGGAATTTATCTCTCATTATTAAGACTTTCTTTTACTTTAATGTAACAAAAAGTTATAAAGCTAAACAGAAAAATTATTAATTTTCAAGCGATACAAAGTCCGTCGGGTCAGCTTGATTTAAAATAAAATGTAGAATGGCATATATTTACCATTTTAAGATAATATAATGAAACATTCAACATGTTTTTACGTGTTCATTTACACCAAAATTATAGAAATACCGGCAAAAGCATCACAACAAATGTAGTTCAATTTAAGACCACCTCTTTTAGCGTAATCTTTTGATATATTTTTTAATTTTCGTGTCAGTTATGTTTTTAAATTTAGCAATCTAGCAGTTGTAATAAAATACTTCAGTTTCTTAGGAAATTGTTACATTAATACAATACTTCCTCAGGAGACTTATCGTTTTTATTTTATTTTTATTTAGAAACGTTATTAAACAAGGAGAAGCCTGACGCTCTTGTCTCGCAAGTATCATAAATATTTTTATAAGCGATGGAAATGAACGCGCAAACAATACCGCACCAAAGTGACGCAATCAAAAAATACATTGTAGGCACGCCGTCTAAATTGCCGTGTCAGTGTGTTCCCGTTCTGATTACTTCATTCTACATAAATAAATAAATTAAATATCGTTGGGACAACTCACACAGCGCCATCTGATTCCAAACTAAGCAAAGCTTGTACTATGGTAACCAGATAACTGATAAACATACTTATATATTTCTAAATAAATACATATATATATATATATATATATATATATATATACTTCTGATCCACTTACCATTTTACACGTTTAATATTAACCTGCAATGTATGTACTTTTGTGCAGGTGGAATCTTTCATCTCAATTTTGAAGCAGATATTATATTTTGAGCTGAAATTTTGCAAACACATTGAGTTTGGATGACAATGCATGGTCAGCTGTGTGACGTCATTCTAAGGCAAACATGGTGGAATTCCCAAGAATGGAATAGTTATAACTCCACTGGTACGGGAAAATGCTATTGATGTCCGACCGTCCGTCCATTCAGTCTACAGGTCGCATTTTTCATCGGATCTGCATGCAACTTGGCATGGACAATCTTTGATGTAGACAACAACTTTTAGCGAGGGTGTTTTTCGATCGGGAGGGGGGGGGGATGGAAGCAGGGGAGGGGAAATGGTCCCGTAGTGGTGGGCAAAGCTAAGTTGTTTTTTTTTTAAAGATAAAACAAACAATTTAAAAAAAATCTCTGATGACTACGGTTCACAGAACCACTAGTAGTAGATTAGCTGATATTAACTCCTAAAATTAATAACCAGTTCATTATTAAGTATCTCTTCACGACCGGGGCCAACGGCTTAACGTGCCTTCCGAAGCACGGAAACGCACGCAAATGTAAATGCCACAAAGTGGTCACCCATCCGTGACCAGCCATAGCGAAAATTGCTTAACACAGTGATCGTTTACAGAACACTAAGTCACCGGAGCCACAAGCGCTTCAAAATTATAGTTTGAATACGAGTTATTGTAAGTATTTCTTACAAACGTTAGTTGAAGCGTAGAAATAATTATAAGGAAATATAAAGTTGTAATGTCATGTTGTTATAGCTTGTAACTGTGAAACAACAGGCATAAATTAAATTTGCTGTCACAAAGCTGGATGAGCACGCAGGAAAAAATACGAAATCTATCGACCGAGCCAACGAGTCTCCATCGTTCTGACAACGTCGCTCGTTCAGCCTAATTCAATTTCTCCCATTCACTTAGCAATTCCTTCAAGTATGTAGATGGGTCACGGATTTAGTTTATTACGAGTAGCATTAACTGAGCAATTAATCTAATTCCAAATTTGATGAAACCAGTAACGTAAGCTTTCTGACTGCGCCTAACTTCCAATAATACCCATTCAAATTTGAGAATTAGCATAGTTAACGAAACTCGTATTCATTGATTGCATCGCATAAATCAGATAGAGCCGTATTTGTTTTAATCCGCAGTATAATAATATTGACTACAGTTATGTTAATCGCCAACTTAACTGCAAAAATGTTAGTTATGAAAATTTTCAGTTAAATTGAGATTTTAGTTTGGAATGAAACTCAAAAATATGAAAATTTTCGAAGTCTAATTAATATCTTGCACTTATTCATTAACATGAAAAGCGTCTCAAGACGTCCATTGTTACAGAAATGTAACGTTATGTAATGTTTTTTCTGAAATTAAGTTACTTACTTTAATTTAATAATCACACACTATTCATTTCACTCTTAATATTTATTTATTTATGATTACTGCTCCGCTCTCTAGGGTAGTAGCGTAATGATAAATAGCCTGAAATCAGCCATCCAACAGAAAAATAATTTTTCAAATCCAACTAGTAGTTCCTGAGAGAAGCGCGTTCAACCAAACAAACAAACTCTTCAGCTTTATATATTAGTATAGATATAAGTAAATGAAATAAATATTGTGGGACACTTTACACAACGCCATCTAACCCAAACTTAGCTATAGGCTTGTACTGTAAGATCTAGACAACTGATATGTCTGATAGGCTTCGCCCGTGACATACTTTGAACTCCCGTCAAACCTATTTAATCCATTCGCTTAAAATTCTACAATAATGCATAAAAAATTGCCCGAATTGTCAACATTTATGATTACTGCTCTGCTCTCTAAAGTAGTAGCGTGATGATATATAGCCTATAGCCTTACTTGATCAATGGGCTATCCATCACAAAAACATTTTTTTTAATCCGACCGGCGTTCCTGAAATTAGCGCGTTCAAACAAATAAACAAACTTTTCAACTTTATATAATAAGTAGTATAGATAGGAAACACCCAAACTCCGAAACCAACATTTGTGGATCACACAAATAATTGTTCCCTCCCGGGAATCGAACCCAGGACCTCAGCGCGGACAGTCGCATACACTACCACTGACTGCGCTACCGAGGCAGTCAATATCTTGAGTAAGTTAACACTTACTCAAGATATTACCTATCTCAAGATATAATTATCTTGAGATAGGAATAAGATACTAAGGTCCGTATTCCAGAACATTTATCAATACTCAAGAGTAGATTTTATAAGGCAAAATCTAGTCTCAAGCATTGATTGAGTATTGAGAAACGTTCTGGAATACGGACCTAAGACTCAGTTGAGTTTAGCAATCTAGTTTAGTAAGCTGGTTAATTTTGTATTCAAAAGTAAAACAATATGATAAGCGTACAATATACATGTCATGTTTATGGTTCCCTTTCTAAGCTTCTTAAGTTACACATCCTTCATGTTCGAAACATTTGATTGCGGATGATCTTCAGGAAAGTTGTTTTCACTGAAAATGGTCTGATTTTTGTGAATGAATCAAGTGTTTAGACATACTGCCCCCGCTCGGTTTCGTCAAGAAGGGTAAACCAAAAATCTAAACTGTTTTGACATTCTATGATGTGTGCTCTCATTATCGGAGTTGCGAAAAAACGTTGGAGCGGGGAAACGTAAAACGTAAACGGGAAACGTAAAGACACTAAAAGACATTTATTTGATCTTTTGATCACTAATAATAGGGTGTTCCATTTTGATTGTAACACTTGCATCTGTACATCTTTGTATTGTCATGATCGCAACGGTTTAGAACTTAGTTTCTAAACTTTCATCCATCAAATCAATCAACATGTATAATCAATTCTCATGAAAATTGTTTGACAAATGCGACTTGTAGAGGAGAACATAAATATACATAAAAAAATAAGTTGACGTCTAAAAATCGCTTGAAATTGTCAATTCAAGGTTCCTCTAGCCTGGCTGCGTTTTCGTACATGTAACGAATTGGTTGCACATTTGCCACTAGTTCAATTATTTATGGTAACTTTACTGTTACTTTATTCACAACTCTCAAAATGTTTTGCGCGCCAGCTTTAATTTCTCGTTTAACACCCCTCAGTTTTCAAGTGCCTGTAGGTGAACTGAACAGTTTTATAGTTTTTTTATGAATTCGCTGATGGCTGAGCAAAGCTTTATAAACGTTCCGTGTTATACCCTCCTACTTGGTACCTACCACATTTCCCATTGGTTTTTCTGTGTGTATCGTTCGTAATCTTTTATCCCTATAGTATGTCCTGGTATTTTTTTTAAGTTACCTAAGTGTAAAACAATATGTCTATATTTAGTTTTCATTCTGCATCAACAGAGGCGAAGTCTGCAATACACTCCTCGGTTTCGTTAGAAACAATTTCATTTGGTTCATGGTCCTTTCAGCTCGTATGTAACAATGAGTTTAATCCTATTAAAACGGACACACATTGTGCCAGAATTGTAGCTTGGTGGCTTTGGTCTGTCGCCGGTCACATCGACTCTCTGTATCTATTAACCGGAAACAGACCTTAAACAGAATTAAACATGGTTTAATTTTCCTACTGAAGTAATACTGAAAAAGCACCGCCTAGTCGAAACACAACTATGTCGTGAGGAAATAAAATAGCAAGGGAAGCGATGCGGGCGTCGGACGAAGCGATTATGCAGTCGAGAATAATGGGCGCCGGTCCACATGCACGTTTTTGTTTGTGGTCTGTGATGCGATTTATACGCGAATTTCTACCACCGCTGAAGTGAGCACTATTCACAATAATTGCCTTTTGTTCTAATTCATGCAGTATATTTATATTTCGCTTGTAATTTAATTGCCTCATATAACTAGTGTGACAGTTCTGGCAAATACACAATATTTCCAGACACTTACGAAATTTCACTTCATAACCAAAGATATAAAAATGTAATTGCGTTACTTAAATATCACAAACATTAAGACTGCCGGAGATGCGGGTTTTGCTCACGCTGTCCTACCTCGAGACTTCACACGCCAACGAACGCGAAGATTGACTCCCACGTATACGTACTGCCGCATATTTATCTCCGCAACATACAACTCCAGCCTGCGTGTGTCCCTTGTCGCTTTGTAGAAGCAATATTTCAAATGTCTGAAAATTGCCAGTTGTCGATATCAAAAGTAGCTTGTCTGCGGTGACCCTAAAAAATCATCTACGTATTATAGCCGCAATCCAGCCTAATCGGATTTTGATATCACATGTGACACGAGCCAACTTACGTCACTCATTGGCCCAACCATCAACAGAGCATAGTGCGGAACCCATCATTAACACTGCGAAACGGTACTTCCTATCGAGTCGAGAGGCAATAACCACTCGAATAGTTTTATTTTGTGGTTTGTAACAAAATTTTATGCCCCAATAATCATCACACTCCTGCCACCGTTCCCTTGTCCAGAGGAATGAGTTCGGAATGTGCACTTAAAGTAATCTTGCTGTGTAATAGTTTTTAGGCGTAATTCATTTTATTCCGCTGTTGCTATGCGCGTTGGTATTTAACCCGGTTTAGGTTGTGCACGACACACGCGGTAAATTTTGTAGGGTTCCATGTTAAATAGAACACCCTAATAGTTTCACTTTATCCGTCTGTCTGTTTGTTCGCAGTCTAGTTTACCCTTAATAGTAGAAACTTTTAATTTGGCATGGTTATTAACGGCGATAAAGTGGTAAAAACACAATCCTCTATCTCTCTATCTATTAAAAATATTTTTAGTAGGGCTACGAGCATTTTTCGAGCAGGAAATCAGTTAGACCGTTATTTCTGAGCATGTGAAAGAAATAGTGATAGTAGGATATATAAGTTTTCTAATAATAATCGTCCAACTGAGATGACAAAAATGCATACAGTGAAATGTGGGTGTAATGCCTCGGCCTACCCCTTCGGGGTGACTTAGAAATTGTATTGTTAATAACTAAAACTTCGTATATTGCAGGTAGGGTGACAAGCCCTTCAACGGTTATTTTTATAATTTATTTGTGTTTCCTTAAACAACATCGCCAAGTATGTTGAGGTCTTCATTAAAAGCGTTTTTAAACATCAATATGATATAAATAAATTGAATGCTGTGGAGTTGCGATCACTTCGAAAATTGTGCGGCGTAACTACCGACCGAATACGTAACGAAGTGATCCGCAATATAGCAGGTTTGAATGAAAGTGTCAGCGTTAAGCTGGAAAAGGGCGTGCTCCGTTGGTTTGGACACGTCCAACTAATCAGTGAGGAACGATTGACAAAGAATATATATTGTGCGAAAGTAGAGGGTAGAAGAAGTCCGGGTAGGCCCAGATTTACATATGAAGACCACGTGAGCAGATTGCTCAAAAACGGAAAGGTCAAAAATACTCGGATACCCAGACGTGCGTGTAAGAGGCGATTGATGAATCTTGAAGAAGCGAAAGAAGTATGCATGGATCGCGAAGCCTGGCGATCTGTCCTCTCTGACTACCCCGTCAGGGATACAGCGTGAAGATAGTTAGTTAGTTAGTTAATATGATATAAGAAGGAACTCGGTAATCACAACGTTGTTTACTTGAATTTATTTGATAACACGAGCTTCCAAGAACAATGCACAAAAACGCACTCGAGGAACGGTTTATCGGAGGGGAATTATTTCTATAGTTCATACCATAGAAAGTAATTTTTTATAGCTAGATACTTTCTAAGCAATCCATTAAGTAAATTATATTCATTACAAATTTCAATAGTCGTGAAACGGGAGATTAGCTCGCTGCCCTCGTCGGTACCCGAACCCTATGAAATATGCCACCGATCATTGACCGTATTAGTATCTGCCTACCAAGACACTTCAGAGGGTTCAAAGGCATTGTTTTCTTTCAAGATGTCGTTTAGACTCAGTTTGCTATGTAAGGCTTATTAGGTAAGTACAGATGTTTGATATGAACCATCTACAGTATGGGGTTCTTCAAAAGGGGTCATAGACGGTTTTCACAGGGTCGGCAGTGCAGGCGCTGCACCTCTGGTGTCGCAAACGACCATAGGCTACGGTGACCACTTTACACTTGACTTACTAAGCACTAAGTTTCTTTCGTTGTATTCTTAGTTCTGTGGATTTAAAATTAAACTTCAACACATTTCTATGTACACTATAAATGTTACTGCAACTTTTCATTAAAAAATAGTTCTGTAGATTTAAAGTTATACGTCAATTTTAATTCACTACACACACAATATTCCATAAACTTTTAGAAGGAAAAGTTAAGCCAATTGCGATGCTTAACAATATTAATATGCTGTATATGTTATATAAGGTTTAAAGCATTGATCTGAGGGCTCTAGAACGGTCTACTACCATTTCAAGTTACATCTATAGACGTATTAGATACTGGATAATCATATTTAATCTGAGCATGGCTTACTTTTGCTTAGACTTGGCACTCGAATTAACCATAATTACGGTGTTATTACAAAACTTTGACCGACGAAGTGTTGTTCTCTATTAGTTCGATTTTTATGTTTTGTGCATTCTGATGTGAACAAATCGGTGCCTCTGGATATGCAAGTGCCACTTTACGGTATTGGTGAAAGAGTTCACTGCCATTAAATCTGCCATAAACAATAAAATTTGCATTTATTGGTCGTCGTCAGTGCCGTAAATTCACAGCGAGCAAACTGCCAACGACATTTTGAATGAATATCTGGTAACAGAAATAGTGACATTTCGTGAACTCGGTGATGCACATGAATTGAACTCACCAGTCAATTAAAGGCGGTGATGGCAGTTGAGCGACGCGATATCGTTGCTCTCTACTCGTCAATTATTGTCATTAGTTCAGTCATCCACTCGTGTACACCCTTCGATCACGTGACTCGACGCTCCGTATAACGATACACAGCACACACATGTATCTATTTACCTAGGTCCTACCAAATTCTTAACCATAGATAGTCACCATTTCTTCCGTAAAAAGTACCATAGTGTTAAAATATTTTTGCAGTACTACAATTAAGACTTCAAAACAACTACAATAACAGCGTTGAAATTTCATGCAGACAAGAAACAAAACTTTGCACTCTCAGTGGCATGTAAGTAGGTGTGTAAGTCCAATAATTCAAGGGGAGCGGGTGGTCGTAATGTTGGAAATTTCCAGGGTAGGTACTCTGAAAAGTTGGAATCTAGTGAGTCCAGTGAACTAGGGACGTTCATTTAATCTTTGTCGTTACATTCGCGACACTCAACACTTTTTTGTTGCTTCTAATTAACCGTTGAGTAAATTAAAATCGCTAAGACAAAAAAAGAATTGAATTGAGTTTTTTTATTCTAGAGTTTTTTTACTAGTTGAATATATGCTTTCAAGTTTATGTTAACACTCATTGATCCATCGAACTCGTTTTACCACAGCATGTCATTCCATACAAGAAGAAAAAAATAATACCCACGATCAAGAACAACAATTCATTGTGACCGTTCTAATAAGCCCAAATATTATGGTATATATGCGGAAATTTTCTAAGGAGTTGGGTATCCTGCAGACTAGTATACCATGTCCTGGAAATACTATTAAAGTTACATTATACTAAATTTCAGAACAATCGGGGTTGTGGATTTTATTGAGATTCTTCTAGCACCTACGAAATGCTAATGATCTTTAAAAAATTATAGCTAATAACAATCTCCATAATATCGGCTTGGGAACGAATAGCCTACTTCAAATACCGGTTCTGTAGTTGTTATGCCAGAGATATAAACACAGGTTAAACTTGTACCGTAGTTTAAATCAAAATAAGTAATGCTTATACACAGGTTAAACTTGTACCGCAATTTAAATTAAAATAAATAATGCTTAAATATTGCAAAAACTGAACCGTCGAACATTCATCCATCTGCCACGCCTCACGCCCCATAATTGTCATTTTTTTTTTCTAGACCACTTTGTTATGCGTTGGTAGTAAAAGTTTTATTCGTATTCAGTCTAAACCTGACCTGACAGACCTGAATAAGCAAAAACAAACTCAAAAGAAAATTTTGCCATCTAGAATGCGGGTTTACATGTCTACCTGCAGGGCTCACAATCATTGATTTACCTACATCATACAGTGGATGTTTGTATCGTCGTGAATTTTTTATGTTCACTGTAACATGACTGCTCTAATGATAATCGAGATATCTTGCTTTTATAAATAATCAGGGATATTACATTGTACAAATACTTTCACGACTATCATAAAATGTTAATCAAAAATAGTAACTACAAAAACGAACTTTTGTAATCTACTTTCCATGAAACAGTACCATCAGGCGCCAAGCTTATAAATTCAAACTTTCCGGTAGCATAAATTACGTGTCGAATTGTATAAAATGTAATAACTTTAGGTGGTCGGATACTAGGTAGCGAGTGGAGCGTCGGAGGAATACAATGGAAGCGATGGCGCGACGACGACGGAACCGGATAGCGCCTATTGCCGGCGCTCTGTGTTCCGATAAGAGCTACCAAGTCGGTAGCGCCCACGACGCGTGCTGCTGCCGACGACGCCTGCTCTGATTTATGTACGACGTGTCTCCTTTTTAATGAGCCCGTAAGAAGATATCTCCCTGAACACCACAATAAATTTCAGAGCAGTGACTTGCCAAAATGTTTCAACGTCGATATCTGCACACAAACTCAGTCCCATTCCGTTAATCTGCCGAAGCCAAAGAACGTATCGCGTATATAAGTCGTGCTTATCTCGAGTAATGGCCGCCTATCTAGTTGATCTGCCAGTTTTATTTATGGCCATGTTTTCCTTTACGCGCTCCTTCCAATTTGTGGAGAGTGAAAGGCATTGTTATAAGGCTGCCATGTTTCATAGCAATAAACATGTGTATCCAAAATAACGACATTAACTATTTTTCTTTGGGTGCTTCCTTACAAAATTCTCTTTTTACATACTTTTTACATTTATCGGATTTAATTTTTACTATTTTCCAGTACTAAATATTATTAAGTTGAAAGTTTATGAGTGTGCTTGTTTGTTACTTCTACACTCTCAAACCGCTTGCGCCAATAAACACCATAGCGGACGGAGTTAGCGATACTCTAGATTAACACATACATAGGCTAAAAGTATCGGGAATGGAACATGTCCATTTTTCCTGTCATATTAAAATCTTTTTAATTGAAAACTCCTTGGTTTTAAAAATCGAATACCATTTATTTATTTAAAAAAAAGATTCTCGGTCTTGTCACAACGTTTTGTCAAACTTGTTTAGTCGTTGTGAAAATGGAATTGACTCGAGAAAATACAAGAGCAATGATTTATTATGACTTTCGAAGTGTTTTAACACAAAAACAGTGTGTTGACCGGATGATTTCTGCATTTGGTGATGAAGCCCCATCCAAAACCACAATTTATCGCTGGTTTGCTGAATTTCAACGTGGACGTGTCAAGCTCAGTGATGATCCCCGTCAAGGTTGTCCAAAAACTGCAGTCACCCATGAAAACGTTGATGCTGTGCGTAAGCTGATTGAGGAAGATCGACATGTGACATACCGCGAAATTCAGGCAACTTTAGGCATTGGCATGAGTCAAATACAAATAATCTTGCATGAACAATTAGGTGTAAAAATGTTGTTTTCCCGATGGATACCGCATTCGCTCTGTGAAGAGCAAAAAGCGGCTCGCGTTACTTGGTGCGTCAGAACTCTCGAAAGATTCCACGCAGGATCCTCAAATGCTGTATACAACATCGTATCAGGTGACGAATCCTGGATATACCCCTACGAACCCGAAACAAAAAGCCAGTCACGAGTTTGGTTGTTCGAAAAAGAGTTAAAGCCAACAAAAACTGTTCGTTCACGTAGTGTTGCAAAAAATGGTGGCCACGTTTGTCTCCATAACCGGCCATGTTGCGACTATTCCTCTTGAGGGACAAAGAACGTTAATGCAGAATGGTATGCTAGCAGTTGGTTTGCCACAGGTCGTTTCTGAACTCCGTAAAGAGAACTGCAACCGCCGCATCATCCTCCATCACGACAATGCGAGTTCTCACACCGCGCACAGAACAAAAGAGTTTTTAGAGCAAGAAAACATAGAATTATTAGACCATCCGCCGTACAGCCCTGATCTAAGCCCTAACGATTTCTATACTTTCCCTAAAATAAAGAATAAATCGCGTGGTCAGAGATTTTCATCGCCTGAAGAAGCTGTGGACGCCTACAAAACGGCCATTTTGGATACCCCAACTTCCGAATGGAATGGTTGAATCAATGATTGGTTCCATCGTATGGAAAAATGTGTCAAATTTCGCGGAGAATATTTCGAAAAGCAATAAATACATTTTTAAATAGTAATGTTGTGTCACTTCCTTGATACCCGAAATTTTCAGTGCCGCCCTCGTAATAGGCTAATTTTTATCCCGAGAGCAAGTTCCTGCAGGCAACGTGAAAGTCGCATCATGCGAATGGAGACACGATTTTCATTGGTATGTTATTAAACCTATTTTTAGATACAAAAAGTAGCTCATAAAGTTATTATTTTGACGTTTATTTTAGTCCATTATTTAGTTTAGACCACAAATTAAGAGATATTGATTTTATTTAATAAAAAAAAATTAGTAGATAGTATTTTAAAAACTGGGCTATATGTAATACCTTTATCTTAGATAATATAATATTATAAATACGGCAAATAAAATGTGCGTGCCATTTTTCTGTAATTTTCTATTACTTATCTACGTTGCTAGTTAAATGGCAGTCGTTAATTAAGCCTAGTTGAAGGCCTTATTTATGGGCGGCTTGAAAATTTTCAATAGCAGGTCGCCACAGCCTGCGCCTGTCCATTTCAACACGGCAATGGGCTCACCACCTGTTACGTGGGACAAAAATACATGGTGAAATGTGGGCGTATAGTATGCCTCTGCCTACCTCTTCGGGAATAAAGGCGTGACAATATGTATGTATGATATCTAAAAATGTCAACTTCCAATAATGAAGACGAGCCGAGTGGTTTTCATTACTTCTTATTGTTTTAGTTCTCTTGTGAAAACAACATATATGTTTTTTTTATTTTATGTCAACTTTGTTAACCTATGTAGGGCATATTACTTAAGTGGAAATAATATTATTTTAATTAATTGAAGTAAAACTTCTTTATCGGCATTGAGAAAAAATTTATAGCTGTAAAAAAGTTCGTCACTTTTTTCGGTTACGCGCCATGTTGTTTTGAAGTGAAACTTCTTTATCATAAGTGTTTGTTGGTTTGTTTTTTATCATAAGTGAAACTTCCTTATTGGCGTAGTAGAGATAGCTGTAAAAACGATGTAAAGAGTACTTCTTACCTGTGTGCTCTGGTACACGTAATTTTTTTTTTCAGTTATCTTGCAAGTGTGTTGAAAAACGTCGTACGATATACACGCGTATATTACCGCTTCGTGCGGTTTTTATTATAAGATTTAAGATATAGGTTAACACATACAATTTATAATCATTTTTAGATCATTCGTGAATTATAATATTTTGATTATTGTTCTTGAACTATCTTTACGCTGTATCCCTGACGGGGTAGTCAGAGAGGACAGATCGCCAGGCATCGCGATCCATGCGTACTTCTTTCGCTTCCTGTAAATTCATTAATCGCTTCATACATGCACGTCTGGGTATCCGAGTAATTTAGACTCTTCCGTTCTTGAGCAATCCGCTCATGTGGTCTTCATATGTAAGTCTCGGTCTACCTTGACTCCTTCTGCCCTCTACTTTCGCACAATATATATTCTTCGTCAATCATTCCTCACTCATTCGTTGAACGTGTCCAAACCAACGGAGCACGCCCTTTTCCAGCTTAACGCTGACACTTTTAATCAAACCTGGCATATTGCGTATCACTTCGTTGCGTTTTCGGTCGGCCAATGTTACGCCGCACAATTTTCGAAGTGATCGCATCTCCACAGAATTCAGCTTACTTTTATGCATCTTCTGACATACCCAGCTTTCGCTGCCGAAAAGCAACGTTGGAACTAGCACTGCGTTATGAATCGCGAGTCGTGCTACTTTTACGATGCTTTGTCGCTTTACTAATTGCGACAAAGCACCGTTAACTTTGTTTCCGGCAGTTACTCGCCGTTCTACATCCGAATCACATCTTCCATCCGCTCTAAACATACTCCCTAAATACACAATTTCATTCACTTGCTCTAGACATTCCTGATTTACCCAAATCTCGCACTTAGTTCTCTTTTAAACACCAGAACCTTAGTTTTACTTGCATACAAGCGAAGACCCTTTCTTTTACACTCCTTTTTCATATTAGTGACTAATGCCTGAAGGTCGGCTTCTGATGAGGCCATGAGCACCGCATCATCAGCGTACAACAGACAATTTATTGTTAAGTCACCCAAATTCACACCCATATCACAATCTTTCAACTTCTGCAGGCAACTATGAACCATGAATCCAGATACACTATGAACAGCCAGGCAGACATGACACAACCCTGTTTGACGCCTGTACAGACGTCGAAAAGAGGTGTCACATCCCCCCCTACTCGCACGCAAGCCTTACAGTCCCTATATATAGACTGTATTGCCCGCAGTAGCGAGCCGTCCACACCATATCCGGGCAGCAAGTCCCACAGAGTTTCTCTCACAACGTTATCAAATGCTTTCTCTAGATCCACAAAAGCGCAGAAAAGCTTTTGGCTAACTGCCAGAAACTTCTCCTCGAACCTCTTCCACGTCGGAATCCGCATTGAGCCTCCCACAAATACCTTTCAGACTTTTCTTGCATTCGTGCCGTTATAACCTTTACTAGCTAAGCTGACCAAGCTTATCAAGCTTAGGCGAGAGCCTTTCCCTTTGTAGATAGGTACTACAACTGCTATTCGCCAGTCATCTGGGTCCTCACCCGTCCGCCAGCATAAATTGCATAGCAGACATAGTACGTCCCAGACGCGCGACCCACCGTACTTGATCATCTCAGCAGAAACTCTGTCTTTTCCCGCAGCCTTACCACATTTCATACTTCTTATCGCTTGTTCAATCTCTTTTATACTAATGACTTCAATGACACCAGGATCTGTAGCGTCATAGTGAGCTCCACTTCCCGATGCGTCATCTCTGTCCTTACTGGCATACATCTCTCCATAAATTTCACTCCATCTCCGCAGGACGTCAGTTTGTTTTGTTAGGACATCGTTGTCAACACTAAACACTTTATTCATACTGCAGACTGTCGAACAACTCCAAGTCTTGCCTACCTCTTTCCAGAAGAGCTTGGCATTATCTCGGAAATTGGACGACAACCTTTCATCCGCTTTCATTCTCCACCTTTCACGAGTTTCCTCTATCTGTGCCTTCGTGTTAACTTTTTGCAGTTTGTATCTCTCTTTCATATTCAAATCATTCCGCGAGGCTAAGTAGTCTAACCACGCTTTCTTCTTCATTCGTACGGCTTCTTTCACTTCATCATTCCACCATGCATCGCGCTTATTACTAATGCCTCTTTTTGTCTCTCCACACACTTCCACAGCGGCTTTTACCATACTATCCCTAAGGTTTGGCCATACACATTCCACAATCTCACTACTAACATTGACGTCGCCAAGCTTTTCGGCTACCCTTTCTTTATATTTATCCCTAATGGATGCATCCTGCAGCTTCCAGCTTTTGATACTATAAGTCGGCTCAGGTTCAGGACACTTAGCATGATGACGCCAACCTTATGACTAGGTAGTGGTCTGATCCCAGCTCAGCGCCACGATAAGCCAAGCGTGTAGGATGGCGGTCCCCTACGCCGCTCTGGCACACACTTTTCGCACCAGCGGGGACGAACTGGTGCGCATCGCCTCGGGGGCACGCCCTAACATGGTTCGCCTCTGTGGCACTCGTGTCGGAGTAGAATTGCAGCCTTGGCTGGCAGAGATGGCGACGGGCATGCTTCTATTCTTCATCCCCCATATTGTTCTTGAACAATAATTAAAGTATCGTAATATCGGAAAAAAATAAGCCGACTAAGGGCTTTCATCGAATACGCTGCCCAAACCCTCAAAAGTCAAAAGTAATCGGATAACCTGACGTGCATGTATAAAGCGATTGATGAATCTTCAGGAAGCGAAAGAAGTATGCACGGATTGCGAATCCTGGCGATCTGTTCTCTCTGACAACCCCGTCAGGGATACAGCGTGAAGATAGTTAGTTACCAAATTAAAAACCGTTATTTAAATTAACAGTTCATTCACATTATAATTGCCCTGTACATCACACAGTTTAAATTAATATCGAACTTACGTGCGACAATATAACAAACTTAATATTCTGTGTTAGCATAATTATCACACTAATATTATAAGTGTGGAAGTATGTGACGCTGTTTGTCAATCACACTCTAACCCCCGAATAAATTTGACTAAAATTTAATGTACCCATAACAGACAAATAGACTTTTATCCCGGGATCAAATTTGATCCTTTGACTTTGACTGTGCGTTGAGAAGTTTTCCGGTACTCCTTTTCTACAGCGCAAAGTATATAAGCTAGATTGCTTTGGAGCGAAGCGAATGAAGTAAGCGTAGCTCCATTTTTCCCCGTTTCGGATTTTCGCTTTGTCCTCGAACTCCTCCCAAACCACTCAACACTTTTCACCAAACAAATTTGACCCATAATACGACATCTAGCCATAGAAGGTTTAGAAAAAATTAAATTGAAAATCGGACATACTATGAAGGCATAATCACCGAAAGGTAAATAGACATAGACACAAATAAATAAATAATTTGAGTCTCGATATTTGTGGGCCCTTATTATACTGTATAACTCCATTGACTAATTAACACTTCTTATAATACATAACTCCTACAAAATCCTGTTCAGAAAAGATATATATATACCTACAATTACAAATAAAATATGAAAGGTGGACATATCTTAAATAAACTTTGTATACAAAACACGATACATAAACTTCGTAAAGTGCTGGTCGCAAAATAGCTTCAATAAATTTTGTCCTTGCCTATATTTTCTGCGATTCTTTATAATTGACTTAGCTGGTACTTAGCGAAATCGAAGAGGGGCGAGACTTTTTTATATCAAAAACTATCCGAAAGAAATGTAATTTCACAATTGTGTTTTATCTGTCGTAGTCAAATATAAAGAATTAAAGCTGTTTATGACATTGTTATCAGAAGCACATATTTGTATGCAATGTTGTAGTGTAGGTCATTAATAATGGACTTTTAAATAAAAATGTCCTGGGGAGTCTGAAAAACGAAGGGCGGGGCGGGTTAAAACAGACCAGTGGTTGCATGCCCCCTCGTTACGGGCACCGGCGGCGTCCACGCTCGTTCTGTGTAAGTAGTGCGTTCATCCTGTTAAATTTATTGCCGCTTTTATATCAGCCGTTACAGAGTCCCCTTTCGTATCGGGCCGTGCGGAGCCCAGCTTAGTAAAGTCGCAATTACGTTTTACCAGCTTTGAGTTCAACGGAGGCGACTTTTGCCGTCCATCGAATCGTAATGGAATTAGCCTTTCAGTACTCTTTTAATTTGTCTTCTATCCTTGTACTAAGCGAATCTTCCACATGAAATATTTATATTCGGCTAAAACACATTTTTGTTAAACTAAATTACGATTTGATTCTTCTTAATTTTTACGTCTTCCTAATTACTTCCCAACCCTATCTAGGTTAGAACCTAGTTTTCGCTTTTATTAGAATCTTATTTAGAAGCGACAATCCTTTGATATACCACCCCGTTGTGCCCTCGGCAGAGCTTCGTCCTTTGGCCAACATGTGAACCATTTGCAAGTGACGCTGGCTTGAGTTTGGTGAAGCCCCAATACGCTCCGTGTTAATTGTTTACTATTAATTTAGTTCTGTCTGACCGTGGCTTCGCATGCGTTGATGACGCTTGTAATTAAAATTTCATTACCCATTTTAACCGACATCAACAATAAAGGTGAATACAGTATGGTACAGTGAGTACAGTAGGGTACAGTACGGTACCCATATTGTAACAAAAATTAGCATAGGCACTGACTGTTGCTAAAATTTTATGATGACGTTGTATATTGTTAACATAAAGCAGCCGGGACTAAGGACGAGGTCAAATGCGCTCTAGATGAGGAAATTTTATGGGCTTATTGAAAGATAGTCGACTTCGACCCACAACCTTAAGTGATGAGATCCGGCCGAACCCCGGCCTTCATAACGTTTGTAATACCGTTTTACGACCAGCTTAGAACGTAACTTATACATATTTTGAATAACTTTACGCGATGCTTAGAAAAGAATTTCTGCGACCCGCCCCACCGAGATTAGCTAATCCTAGTACAAGACTTTTATGAGAACGTAGGTATAATATAAATCTATAATATACTCTGTAATATGTAGAAAAAATCACCGCTTAATTTGTAACGACTGGACTGACTCTGCTAATTCTCATTTTTGAAAAACTTCAAAACAGAAGGATGTACTCAATTCGACAATATATTTTTTATGTATGTTCACGGGTGTTGAAGACACCTGAATCGATTTGAGAAATTCTTTTTTTGTTTCAACAGGTATACATATTTCAGGTGGTCCCATTTGAATTTTATCGAAATCGGTCGCATGGTTTTTGAAAAATCAAAAGAAATCATAAAAAAATATACACCGATTTATATTCAGTCATATTTGCTTCAAAATAAACGAGACATGTAATGAATGATATACCTATGAATCACTTTATCTATTGGTGGAAATCGTTTGAAACTCCATTTGGTAGTATTTGAGTTTATCGCAGTCATCCAGACAGTCTTTTTTTATGTATATTTTAACTTGTGTGTGAGTGTGTGTGTGTGCGTATGTGTGTGTGTGTGTGTGTGACGAGAGTGTATGAGTGTGAGTATGTGTATTTTTCTTTCTCTTTTTCATTGTTTTTTTTTTAAGAAGTAACTTGAATAGAAAGAAAAAAAATACAGCATTAATAAAAAATAAATAAATTGCATAAGTTGATAAAAAATCTTATGCAATAGCTTTACCGCGGCAGTCCCCGAGTGCCACTAGTTTTTTTAGTTCTAAAGGATATACTTCTAGGTGGTCCTGTTGAAATTTAGTGTCGTAGTCGTAGTTAAGTCCAATTAGGTGTTATTCATACTTCTTGTATTTTTTATAAAGATCGCGTTATGCGGCCGAGACTATCAATCTCATTTAACTTGGCACTGACCACAAACAGTTCAGTAGATTTAAACAAAAATTGTCACATTTTGTGGCATTTTTTGGTTTGGTTTTCTTTTGAAGACTAATTTAGCTTTTTTTAAAGTTTATGAAATATTCGCTGAAGCCGCAGAAGGTTTGTATGTAGAGAAGTATTTCAAAAAAAAATTGTTCTGCTGTAAAAAATGTCTTAAAATCTGCCAGAAATCAATACATTATTGTACAATTCATAATACTTGCATGGTGTTATGGCACTTTAAGGTGTTATTAAGACAAACTTACCTAATTCCACAATGAATTCTCTCCCAGCAAACCTTATTGTACCTTTTACAAGATCTATGAACTTATTTATAACTAAGAAAGCTAAGAAGTAAGTATTGAACTCTCTATTGCAGAGTTTAATAGTTACAAAACTTCAACGTATAAGACTAACGCTATAGTTTTTGTACTGCATTCGTTTACGTAAACACATGCGTGCCCTGCCTCTTTATTGGATGTTGTTACCAAGTATCGAATCCCAGAGCTTACGGTGCTGGCGCGTGCACGTCAAACTTTCCCAACCGCCCTTAAGAAAGTTGGTAAAGTTGCGTCCCATCGGAGATGTGCTATATACAGTACCGCCTTACCGAGACGGTCCCGACCTCGTGTAAACTGTAATCCCACAGATGATGCTAGGATTTAGCAGCTTTATATTACCTCGACCAGAAGTTGTTTGATAAATGTTGCCGTTAACCACCAAAGATACACGTCAAATAGGAATAGTTTTTTTATAAAACTTTTTGATATTCTTTTAGTTTTTTACGGAAATATATGGAGTTCTTTTCATTTGTATCACATGTGTTCGCGGCAAAGTAAAAGCCACGGGTAGCTCACGGATTCGCGTCTTCGCACTCGACTGCGCGTGAATGGCGCTCGTATCGTATTATCAACCGTCACTTTGCTCGACAGGTGTCGCCTTCAGCCAACTCGAGAGTAAATTACTAGCTTCGAAGTCGCTGAATCAACTCGACTCCTTAATCGATTTTCAAACGGCTCGCCTTAGAGTTCCAGACACAAATGAGTATAAACGACTGGCGCAAGACTGAAAAGTCTGAAAACCGACCACTGCAGCCTCTTAATGTAAAATTGCAGTATTTGGTTTGGTATGTATCACATAAGCAAAGGTTTAGAAATAAGACATGAAATATTCATTGTCTTAATCATATCGTTGCTATATCTATGCCATAATTGTTCAGGGAATAGTCGAATAGTAACATTTTGTGTGCTTGCTAAGAGCTACGTGCTCGTTTACGTATTTAAATAGGGAAATGGGAAACAGACGCGATGAGTCGACGAAGCACTGGTGCCGTGGTATTGTTTTAATTAAAGTAATTGGAGGAGGCACGTTGAGAGCTACCGCTCGGTTGGCATGATCTGTGCCTTGAGGATTTACACCAATTTAAGACAGAAGTCAGCTAGGCGTCAATTAATGGAACGAATCCTACCTACACTAAATAGCATCACAGTGCACGATTAATCTGTGTACAATATTATATTATGTATTGTTTTGTTATTAGATTTATCTATTTAAACTTTTGAAGTTGTACCTCTTTTGCCGCGTTAGGGAAAAATGATGACAGTAAATCTTTACGATGCGCGCGCAGACCGTCCCGAAAAACCGACTCCATGAAGTTAGCTGTGTCCATGTCAACTTATAACTGCATTTAAAGTAGTTTTCATTCTTTTCATGTTTTATTTTCTTACTAATTAATCATTCCTGTTACAAACAAAGAGTTGTGGTATTTGCGATGAAAGCTTATTAGACTAAAGCAGTATAACTTCTGTACGCGTTTACATAAGTACACAGACACTTTTTTTTATTAACTTTCTGTTTTATCATATCTTAGTTTTAATTACAAATGTTTGACAGGTTATTTCTTTACAACACATTATACTACCTGTTTTGATCGAGTCATCCGGTTGTCAATAACTTACTCTATTGATTGTTTTTAGTCAATTTTGAGCAACTCGGTCACTATAAACTGTTCTACTTAAGAACCTATCCATTAATTTATTGTTTTTATAAAGAAAGGACACACTTGCATTGATTATATATTTACCTAGTGTTCCAATTCCAAGTGTAATATTTTTCTTTGCCCGTTAAGTGTACGCTAATGTTTTTATTAAATAGGAATATTCCATCCGAAACGCAGCTGAATCCTTATCTATTAAAAATAGAAACGCCTAAGCTCGGATTGCTATAATATTATTTAAAAAAAAAACAACTTAATATAGGTGTTCCTATTGCTTCAGTTTCTTTCTGTTACAAATCTGTACAAATGTTGCGGAGCAATATAAGAAACGAAAGAAACTGACAGTAACAAAAAAGCAACCAAGATAAACGGAAACAGACTCGCTCATAGAGAAAAGTATAAACTCCTGCAACAGAAAGTTTGCTAGAAGTCGCTCGTCAGATCTACTTATTTATATAGTAAATCTGTGCAACAAACAATGCTCTTTTTAACAATAACTTAGATTTCTTCTCTTACTGCCGCACTCAGAGTCGATTTAATGATTGATTAAGGAGTTTTAAGTAAAGATTAATAAAAATGTACTTTCAGAGACAGTTAACGAGTCATTATTGTGATTTAATGTCAATTAACTTTAATGGCCGCTGAACCCTTACTTAAATATTAAATAGACATTAAATTGACGTTTACATGCCAAAAGTATGGTTATAGCACTAACACACGTTCGGATTTGGTTTGTCCAGATCGCGGTTTTGATTTGCCTCCCGACCAAATCTTACTGTGTGTACAGCAGTCCAGCGGACATAATTATTATTAATTGAATCCGCCTCGATCCGCATCGGATATGATCAATGTTGCCGTTCTAGCTACTTTGTCGTGAATTTTCCCAGATTAAATTTTATTATTCTTTTTTCATAATGACAGATTTGGTTGGCGGACTCGGCGGATTTGATCTGTCGAAGTCCGGCAGACCAAATCCGAACGTGTGTTAGCGCCATTATGTTACCTATGTTTTTTGCGGAGAGAATCATCCATCCATATCTATGGTCATGCATTCATGAAATATACTTTTATTCTTAAAAATAATAGTAAAACATTATTATTTTTTATTTTGAAGGAAAATAATAACTTTACCCTATAAAATCTACTATATTTTATAAAATTATTTATATGTCCTTAGGCATGTAACGATATAGCACTTAACCGGCATACGTTTCGATACGGCGCACCGCCCTACGTTGACTTTAGTTGGCATTAACTAATGAACCATTAATTTTCGTCTCTAGGAGCAACGGCCAATTATTTATTTTAATCATAATTAGTTAAATGCCAATTTACACTAAATTAATGAACGACTCTGAGTGCGGCTGTTAGATTTCTTTCTGTTTTATTTTGTTCAAAAAAATATACTCGAGAAATATCTCTAAATAACTATCTAAATATACAACCTAAAATTTTCTTTAAACAAGATTACGGTTCTTATTATTGTCACTTTTCTAAATAAGTCGCCACCTTTTCTGTAATCAAGCAAATATTCTATTTTCATTGCGAAACTCAGATTAACCCTTTCCCGGAGCGTTTGTAGAAGTTTCCTTAAAGTAATTAAAGGTTCAAGCAATTTGAACTCTGGGATAAAATTCATAATCTTATTTATTTATAAGGGTTTCTTCAAAAGAATTTTACTTACATTGAAGTCAAAGTCGAGATAACAAAATTTGTTGTTATTATTAAAATATTTGAAACCTTGGTAATTGAAATAAAACAGATATACATTTTAGTAAAAGCTAACACATGTTTCGACAACCGCACAGGCGTTGCGAGAGCATCGCCAAAAACAGTGAATAATGCAAAAGCCTTACAATCGGATCATATTTTTTCAGAGAAATGTGGAATCGCGAAGTGGCAAAACAGAATTTAATATTCGTAAAAGGGTTGACGTCGGGATAGGGGCAGCGCGGCAGTTGACGCGTGCTTGCTCTAGGAGTTTTTTTGGCTACTTTCCAAAATCAATATCTTCTGATACATGGACAGTCGCGCCTTTTGCACTAATCTTACCGAAAAAGCATCGTGCAGTGATGTGGAGTCAACTATTGACATTAGTATTTTCTTTGGGTCAACTTGGCGGTTTTACTGAGAAAAATCAATCATCAATCATTATCGCTACCTTCTTTAGTCCAAAGAATTTAATGATCAAACTTTCGCGGTATGAATGAATTTGTATAAAACCGAGATTTTTTCTTGGACTATCGCCTGTTCTGTTCAGTGAACAATTATTGTGTAACCACAAAGAGGGATATTCGATTCAATTCAATTCAAATAACTTTTATTAACAACCTTATATAAAAATTGTTTACAAAATTAATGATAGGCATCGGTTACAAAAAAACACTAAAGGCTATTTTGCTGTTCAGCATAGGTCTCCCCCAGGCTCTTCCATAGCTCTCGGTCATGGGATATTAATATAATTTAAAACAAGAAACTTCATCTCATACAAATCCTATTTTGTCTCCCAGCAATGTTTGATAACTAAACCGTTTATTTTTCGTTGGTAATTGATTGATATTATATATCGGTTCTTTGTCGTGGGTGTTTACAGGTAGAAAGTGTATTTACTTGCCGCAGTAGGAGATATATTCAATAACCACCTGTACTATAAATTGTCCCTTTTGTTTCACATAGATAAATAAATACAAGTCGCCTCATGTCACATAGGTGGCCTATTCATATTTGTAGGCATGTTCGCTGATTGTCCTCTTGTTTACTTGAGACGTCGCAATTTTAGAAATATTTTTGTCAAAAATATTTTTTGTTGTAAGTAAGACCGTTATATAAGACCAAGAGTTACTTTAAAAGGAGATAACTAAACGACAAATATCATTATCGTACGACCAAAATATCGCGTCGAAATGAAAACGCTCGAGGACACATGAATGAATAATACATGAAAAATAAATCTTTGCGAAGACATTTCTTTTTCGGAGTGGAATTTACAGTAGGTAAATATTATTATCTACATAAGATCAACACAAGTAATAGAAATTTGAGATGTTGTGACTTAGTTCATTAATTGAGTCAATTATTTTTTTCTAAAGAGTCTCAAAAAATATTACATATTTACTTAAGACAAACAAATCAATAACACATTTTTTTACAGAATTGGAAGGGTCTATATTCATGTCCTATTTTATATACCTACCGTCATAGTCAGTGAGGTACGAGTATATACGTATTTGGCACATGTCGTAGGTCTTTTTGTTGAACAACACGCCGGCTTCTCCTATAACTTGCACCGCTTTCATAGGGTCATTCACCACCACTGTCAGTTTGTATAATATGGAATTCGTTGATATTTTCGTATAAAATAATTTCAAAACTATTTTTGCATTGCGGGCGGTTCAGAACTAATATGGTATCCTATAAATTTGGTATGTTTATAACAATCCAAAGACCTAAAATCATTGGTTTAATTGGTCCTAGTACAATTTTGTTCTCCAAAGTTTTTATAACATTCTTAATTTTTCAGATATAGGAATTAGAATAGTCCGAGACTACCAGGATTTTAATTGGTCGTGCTAATTAGTGTCTAGCACATAAGACCTTTTAGCCTTTTTGTTACCACCTCACTAAAAAGGCATCAGGTTCAAAATTTCTTCCAAATTTAACATCTAAAATAGACACACTTTAATAACTTTATTCGGCCCTTTAGACCCACCCCAGTTCCGTGCTTCGGAAGGCACGTTAAGCCGTTGGTCCCGGTTGCCAATAAAATGGCAGTCGTTAAACCAAGTTGAAGGCCTTATGGGCGACTTAAAAATTTCAACAGCAGGTCGCCGCAGCCTGCGCCTGTCTATTTCAACACGGCAATGGGCTTACCACCTGTTACGTGGGACAAAAATGCATACGGTGAAATGTGGGCGTTTAATATGCCTCTGCCTACCCCTTCGGGGATAAAGGCGTGACAATATGTATGTATGTATGTATGTTAATTTTTCAGAAATTGATTCTTATTTATCTTTGCGCATTCCTAGTAACTTCCAAACCGTACCTGGATTCAGAGCTTGGAGTCTGCCTAGGTCCACCTTGGAGCAGCTTTAATTTCTCAGTTTATTTTCGGCATTGTTGGGAACTACTACCGTCTGACCTTCCAACCCCGTAAGGGCGCTTACATCCTCATAGATACTAGTGGGACCCGTTATTTAGTTATAATATGTATGTATTTGGAAATATATAAGTATGTTTATCAGTTACCTGGTTACCATAGTACAAGCTCTGCTTAGTTTGGAATCAGATGGCGTTGTATGAGTTGTCTCAACGATAATTATTTATTTTATTTTATTAAATTTTAGAAACTAGGTGACTGATTTAAATTCCGTATCGATTACCACATACTGTAACGGGTTACGAAGTGGCACACATTTCAAAGCATTATAGTTACATTCATGTAATAGATAGATCACGTTTCGCTCACATGTTAGGGTAAAAAGTTAAAATGAAATTAACTGTGTCAAAATGGCTGGGCGGCGCAAGGGGTGGAGTGGCGCAGCCGGGTGCGAAGCGATGCACCGTGCTCGAGAGCTCGGTTCATTTAAAGGCACTTGTCTGTAATTGCAGAGGGACTAAGACTTTACTCTCACAGAACGGTTGGCGTTATCGAATAAAAAGTTTTAATGGTATCTCTTTATCGAACCTTTTCACAAGACTAACCCCATTAAGCATTTTGACCAACCATTTGGTTAACAGTTTATTCCGAAGTTTCAACATAGAACGTACAGAATTGTGTAGAGATATCAAATAATTGTTACAAATGCCTATTGAGAGTGCACTTAGTTAAGGTAACTTTAAATAACAAATCTCAGATAGCGGTTGCAATTTTGTCGGAAACGTAATAAATAGCTCGGGCGGCGCCGCTTGACCCACTTCCTGTTACATGCCGAAACGCCTGCGATTTAATCGCACCCTGCCTCACTCCATCCTTCCGTTGAGACCCCACACGCTCGCTTCTTAGCCCCATAATTATTAAATTCATTTCGAGCTCGCTAAGAAAAGGGCACACTCAAATAAAAAGACCTACCGTAACTATTGAACCATATACACGTTGACTTCAATAAAATGGCTAGAAATACGAGTATATACATTATTTGCACAACCTTCTTCAATCTTAATGTTTTATACACAGGTAACGAGCTCGCAATTTGCCACTGACAAAGAGGTTTTGATAAACTTTGGCCTCGCTATAAGATCTATTAAACAGACGTGGTATGTGTACACTAATATAATTCCTTTAATGTTAGTTATACTCGTATCTAGAGTGTAATCCATGAACAGAAAGACATTATTGTTTTGGAAACACGGGGACACCCGCCATGATTCACGTTCTCAGTTGAGTTCACATTGTGGCAAGTGCAGGGTGGAACGCGAGCCAGCGCAAGCGTCGCATCACTCGCATCTGATAGCGAAGCGGAAATTGTGGGGCGCGTCGCTTGCGCTGCCTCCCGCGTGTCTGTGACATGTGCTCTATTCAAGTTACTATTTTATTTAATTTTACAACTCGCGCTGTATCGCTCTAAAACCTTTTACACTGCCTCTGCTTTTGAACGATTCTTTCCATTACACATTTTCGCTACTATTTATATAAATGTTAATATTTAAAGGATAAAATAGGTACAGTCAGTGTCAATAATATGATTTTCTTAGGCGTATGATGTTGAGCAATGTGGTTGATTTACAATCACTGTACCGTATTTATAGACAGAATCAAACCCTGCTTTTTTATAAATCATACCGGTAGGACTCTTCATTAACCTAAATAATCGTAAAAGACTGTAAGGAACAGGCTTTTGAGACAGATTTCAATAACACTGCTGAGAATAGTTCTTAAAATTCTGTAGTCGTAACAATCATTAAATCGTAAAAGAATGTAAAAATAAAATATATAACCTAGTCACTAGTAGTCCTGTGTAGAATAGATTTCTCAAAGGAACAAGTTATTTTCCACTGATATTCACCAAGTTTACTAAACTTGGTGCAAACATTCTTAAAAACTCAAATCAACCATTTTTTTCTCCCTTTTTAACCCACTAAAAAAGGAGGCGGTTTACTAAGACAAATAAAAACACGTGTCCCAACATTTTCCTCCGTTTTAAATTCTCCCTCGATAAAAAATCCCAATCTTATACCCAAATGGTAACGTAGCATTACAATAACTAATCTGACATTTTGGGTGTTCCACCATGTTAGTTTAGAATGACGTCACTTGACGTCAAGTGTGTAAACAAAATACTGTATCAGCCCAATCGTTTGAAAATATCTGCTTCCAAATTAAATTGTATCTTAGCAAACATACATATTGTCAGCTAATTAAAAGCTTATATTATGTAATATTGTACGCGTATTGAAGGTTGTAGACTTTGTAGAGGTTCTTAAGGGACTGGTCACAATTTAAATAACCATGACTTAAGGCTTTTTCTTTTATCATCATCGTATCATCATTTCTTTTTATAAACATCTTTATATTTTTATCAAAAGCAACAGTATTTCGATTTCATGTTACTACGAAAGCGTGTGTTGTTTATACCAAGCTTCTAGTAAACCAGGGAGTACGCTTTTGTATTTTTGTGAAATTTCCATGAATATATTAGCAGTAAATATGACTAAAGTAATCTATATCTTACACAGTTCTTTACGGCAGATTGAACGAGTGGGACTATATCAACACTTTGTATGTTGTATAGTTTAGCCAACATAGAGTTAGTTGGAATAAAAAACATCATTCGAGTGAATAAAATTGCCTAAAACTCTTGCTTTTCAGACATGACCTTTTTTTTATTTACTCATTGTCACTTCTTTATAAGCAGTCTCTGATGTATGACTGCACTTATTCTATTTAAAGTACTCTGGTATTTGTATATAAAAGTTGTATATAAAAGGGCGTTTAGCCTGTACCACCCCTTCGGGAATAAAGGCGTGAATGATAAGTAAGGTAAGTTGTATTGTTATTGCTAAAATTGTTGCCAGTAATTACGACACCGGGCAAGTATATAATTAAAGATGTTTTTTACGTGTGGAAATCCTTATGGATGTTGTGCCGTACCCCTATCAACTAAAACCGCACAGTGCCCTTCCATCTACCCACGACGTGGAGTCCTGGGTGAGCCCTCGTAAGAATAGTTTACGTTTTATTCGTGTCTCTGGATCAAATTCTTTCAGCACCAGCATGCAAGGTACTTACGTCAAGAAACTTACGTCACATAACTATAGGCAGCGTACAAAGAGCGCGTCGTAGAGTCTAGTATGCGTGGCGTATGTGTAGGTAGCTACCGATCTGTAAAACTGATGGTGCCATTGTCAGCGTGGTACATCATACGGAATCTAACTGAAAATAACCAACCTAGTAGGCTGCATTCATCTGTAGAACATCGTCATTCTATTCTTAATCATAGTTTGAAACTTGAGTTTCAATTTTTAAAATATATCATTAGTGCGGTGAATCGGTGATGTTTTTACCCGCTTCTTAAGGAAAAGTAAACTAGCTTACCCGGCAAACGGGGTTTTGTCAAATAAAACCCACCCTTATCACCTAGAGGGATTAAAAATGGCTACGACCTATTCTTAGACCTATTTAATATAAACAAAACTTATAGCTTTTTTATTATTATTTCATAATTATAGGTTAAACCGTTACCGACGAGTTCGATAATATATAACACGTACTTTTGGGAAATTAGAAGATTATGTAGTAGTTAAGCCTGGTTGAGTTAAGCCTTATAGGCGGCTTGAAAAATTTGAACAGCAGGTCGCCACAGCCTGCGCCTGTTTATTTCAACACGGCAGTGGGCTTCACCACCTTTTACGTGGGACAACGGTGAAAAGTGGGCGTTTAGTACGCCTCTGGCTACCCCTTCGGAGACAATGGTGTCTCAATATGTAGAAGATGAAACTTCTTAACATTTAAAGCAACATACACACGCTAGGTCCCAATTTTGCCACCGAGACTTCTAGCTCTCGTAAAGTACAAGTTACGCCGTTATATTTTTACGACAGAAACGAATGTCAAGTTTTCAAAAACACGCCTACCGCCTACCCGCGTAGCTTTTATATTGTTTGTTATCTTAGTCGAGAGACAAGTGACCTTTCATTAAATAAGCGCTTACGTATCTAGTAATACTAGAAATGTAGGTATAATAAAAATCATCATCCAAGCTTCAAATATCGCTTCTAAAACTCACAGCACCCTTATTTCGAAGCAGCGTTCAAAGATTTTTCTGCTATTATGACTTCACTTCGCATAGTTTAATATCTCGTTTACTTTCTTGAATCTACCCTGCTAGGATCTTGTTGTGCCGTCGCGATAAGACTAGTTTGTCTCACCTGTCAGGGCAGTCCCTGCAAAATGTCACCGTACTCTCAAAGATGAATCTTCTGCAGCTTGTCCCGCAATGACAACAACAATAAAAAAGACACACCATAATATATGAAGGCATTGGCTGATATCCTGGGTACCCGGTTCGCGGAAGTAGGTAAGAAAAATTATACAAAAAAATTATTGCGATTGTATCAATACGTTCGATATTTGTAAGGAATTTACGAGTGACAGATCTACACTAAACATTTTATTACCCTCTTCCTTTTTTTTTACATATCTATACTAACATTATAAAGCGGAAATATTAGTGTCAGCGTTAAGCTGGAAAAGGGCGTGCTCCGTTGGTTTGGACACGTCCAACGAATGAGTGAGGAACGATTGACGAAGAATATATATTGTTCAAAAGTAGAGGGTAGAAGGAGTCAGGGTAGGCCGAGACTTACATATGAAGACCACGTGAGCAGATTGCTCAAAAACGGAAAGGTCAAAAGTACTACTGTCCTCTCTGACTACCCCGTCAGGGATACAGCGTGAAGAAATATTTGTAAGTTTGTTTGTAATAATATTAGGCTCTGAAACTACTGGGCCGATTTTAAAAATTCTTTCACCGTAAGGAATAATATAAATTGGATTGGAAGTTAAAAAGTTTAGGGTTCCGTACGAAATCTCGAACAGAAAAACTTCACCACTCGGGCGAAGCTGCAGGCTTCAGCTAGTTTTTAGATAATATAGTATTTTAGATTTCTTGGTGCATAAGTTGCATAGTTAAGGATCGATTAGTTAGTATGGGGGCGCGGTCGCGTGCAAGAAGACTATTGCGGGCTGGGCGGCGGGCGGCTCGGTGCGGCGGTGCCTTCCGGCGAAACGCAAGGAATGTTGCCGATAGATTAACTTCTGATCTCTTTTCCGATATTATAGCGGAGCGCTTATGTAAGGAATTCTAAGCTCTTCAATCTGGTTTAAAGCCAACTAAGGCCTTTCGGAGAAATCTGGTCAGTATCTCCCGACGTTTGGTATGTTATTTAAAGTCTGACTTACAAAGCTATTTTCATCATAATAAGCTCTTTATTTATATACATAGCATTGCCTGAATTTCATTTATGTGGTAGTAGGTCAGTAAACTGACAGCAAATCTAAATTTCTGTGTAACGAAGGTCGGTATCGCAAATTCTCAAAAATTGCTTTAGCTAAACTATTTCACTCTGTGATAATTATTAGATAAAAGATGTCTCAAATTAAAGGATAAACAGCCTAGTAAATAATTCAAAGTTTTTATCGTCATTCTTCTAAGAATTCTCCCTAATCGTTCCTTTCTTCCCATTAGCCTATGGGAAGACTCTGGAGTATTTAATACTGGCGTCCGCTCTAGGTGTAAGATTATAATTGCAGCGTAGAACATTTGCAATAACAGACGGGAGCACGAACCTTTTGGTTGAGGTGGAGTGTACAGTTCTGAATTAACTTTCATCCTTGAGTTATTAATTTATGTAATTATTTGAATTGAATTGAATTGCGTAATTGATAATACATATTCTTGTCAACCACTAAGGATCTAAACAAGCATACCCGATCGAATACGGTCATCGCTGGTCGCGCAGCCGACCCTATAATAAAAGTAACGTACTAACTAAATAATGTACAGTAGTAAGTAAAGCTTTTTCGACTTAAAGAATCCCCATACGCATAATATAATGACATTATAGTGATATATGAAAGGACATCAGCTGCTGCCAAGTATTTTCCTTGTCGCAATATTTCTTTATTTCTCTTTGTATTTAGTTAATAAATGGTTACTTTTTTTGTTTCAGGTACGAGTTAATACATATCATCGCGTTATCAGTATGTTTCGTTTATCGTTTTTGTAATACATATTTAATGACAAATTGCTTAAAAGTCTACGTCACTCTCAAAAATTGATCACCCAAGCGAGCTTATTATTAAAACAAGTTATCAGTATAAGGAAAGTACAATCTATGTATGCCCAGTTGACACATTTCTTTAATGATAAAACAAAAAATTTATCACGCCTTATCCCCGAAGGGGTGGCAGAGGCATATTATATGCCCACTTTTCACCGTGTGGATTCTTGTCCCACGTAATAGGTTTCTTTAATTTCTTAGTAAAAAACCTTATATGTAACTAACACCAGAGACTCCGACCATGGAAGGTAAATTTCCCGTATCTATTTCTCACAAGAGAATTTTTTTTATTCCGCTGAGGTGGCAGACAACCATACGACCCACCTGATGGAAAGTGGTCACCTTAGCTTACATGTTCCTAGGTTAAAAATTTGCCTAAAGCATTCCGGGAAAATACTCCTAAAAGGGAAAAGAATCTCAAATTCGACTCAGTAGACACACAGTTTACAACGTCACTTACTAACAAACTTAACCTCTTTAAAATATTACCATAGGTATAGCAGTATTAAAATGGTAAGGTAGTGGGTGATGCATGCTTAGAATACTTAGGTCTGGTATACTCAGGTTGGGCGAGTGCGTTCTGCGGCTTGTTTGCGTACAAGTGAATTCCATTAGATCCATCGTATGTACCCCCGCCGCAACTTCCAAGCCCGCTTCATTCATATGCCATTAGCTGATCGATTTACAAGTACAATATACGGTTACTTATACATTCGTAATTATTCATAACAACATGATTATAGGATAGAGTATAGAGTTTAATCCCTTTCGCAAACAACTACATCGTTTCATATTTACGGTATCATTGATGAAACGAGCGTGTGATAAGATGAGAAAATTGTCTTGTGTGTGTGTGTGTGTGTGTGTGTGTGTGTGTTATGTTCTTCCACAGACCGCATTTCTTAAACGTAACAAAATGAAGCGATACACAGGTTATTTTGCTTCATGGAATTTTAGTCATCGGCGATTTGCAACTCAACAAAAATTTGCCCACATTTTTCCCTGGTTGTGTGTGTGCGAATAAAATGGAGGAAGTTTGTTGTGTTTTAATTTTGTTGTTAAAAACTGAACACAAATTATAACTTGTCATGGTAAGGTTTCGCTTCTACATACAACTTCGTGTATGATAAGGTAGTAAATAACTGTAAATCACGCTTAGTTACGAGAATACAAACTATGGTTTTGTTACAATAAAGGGCTATCTATCTTCTAAAATAAACTTAAAACTTTACATAATACAATGAATACAAACATCCCTCAGCAAGTTTTCTTCATGTTACGGATGTCCTGACTCAGATCAACAACGTGATCCCTATTATCTGACAGTTTGTTTGATCAACAGTTCTGGACATCCTGACCCAAACGTTACGGTGGTGCTCCTGTTGTTCGTCAATTCACCAGGCCAACTGTTTTGGACATCTGTACCCCTTCCATTGTGCCCTGCCCAATCGCCCATCAATTCCGTTGGGTTTGTTACGGTGATCCTGCTCTTTAGAAAATTCTATTCCTTACTGTTTAGGCTGCTGTTACCGAGTTCAACTGATATTTATCTAGTTAAAGAAGACATCTACGTCACCGTGGATCGGAAATCGTTTTTTTGATCATGGTTCATCTCTAAATTTTCTCTTGCCGTTTTATCGCAACTTTTTCCAGTCATTTCCAACCATATTGTAATTCGAGCAAATGCTTTTTGGTTTAAAATAATGTCAGCGTACATGTCATAGTTACTCTTTATGTAATTATAGTAACTTAACATTAAACTCATTTATGTCGCCTAAATATGCTTCAACATTTAAAAGTGTGTTCAACTGTGGCTCTATAGCAGTGGAACAATAAATTAAATTTTCTCTCGGCGCCGAGTGCGGCGTATGTCGTTTTATCAACCTCTGCACTAACTTGCTAGAACCACCTGGAATATTTAATTCAGACCAGCCATCGTGTTTTAATTCACAGGAAATGAAAATCTATGAAATTATACTTTCTGTATGAATCTAAATAACTTACTGGGTAAAACCGACTGCTTAATATCTAAAACTGCTCAATTTTGTAAATTATGTATATGGAACCTTTGTTTGTAAGCTACGTATTTATTTGAAAATAGCTGATACTAACTACTACTAGATACTAGACTTGTAAATCAGAGTTCATACTCTATCCACGTTTTCACTCAATTTTGATAAAACTCGTAGCAGTATTAAAGTTGAGAAAAGGTCTAAAAATTGGTCCATCCGTGTAGGAGCTATTATGCAATAGACATGCAGACCGGTACACGGGTTAAACTGCAAGCAACATTCGTTCTCGGTCGAAGGTTAAACATAGGGTAATAAATTCATTGAATTTAAGCTGTGTCCCTGACAGGGTAATCATGGAGGATAGATTCATGACAACTTGAGTATCCGAGTATTTATGATCTTTCCGTTTTTGAGCAATCAGCTCACGTAATCCTCATATGTATGTTCAGGAAATAAATTATTTATAGTTATTCTATTTAATATTTTACTCTCACCGCACTTTTACTCACTCACTCAATCATTCCCTATCCATTCCGCATCCTACCTTAATTTCAACAAGTTATGCAGAGTTACTCGCTCTAAAACCATTTTGCTTAATTATCGCTATAAATATAACTCTTTAAACATATGAGTGTTGTTAAATAAACAATAAATAAATAAATATACACTTTTTAACAGTACGTATAACCAGCGCTAGAGAATGTGGACGTGGTGAAGATCGCCACAACGCTGAATCAAAGACCTCTATAATAATTTGGTAGTGAAATTCTAAAAGTCTGACTAGGATTGAATACTTCAATTATTTATCAGATTGAGCGGAAATTTTGCAATCCAATGACAACACAATAATCTTGTATTCAAATCTAATAATGAGCCGATCCGATCGATATAGTCTCCGTGCGACGGTACTCTTCACCGGTTAATGACATCGATTTAATAGTTTAAATATACAGTTTACTTCCTTTTATCTTGTTCAGGAGTCTCAGGAGATTTCCGACTTTGATATTTCCGATGAAGTGTAGTCTTCATTGGTTGTCTGAATGAGCTAACATAAATTATAAATAATCAACTTAACTTTTTCTTTTAATTAGTTATATCAGTAAGGTATAAAACAAGGATACAGTCCATCTGATGGCACGGTTGCCATAGCGTGTAAAACATGGTGAAACTCTTTGCCTTGTTTTGTTTATTTATGTTTGGTTATGTTTTTTTTTTGTAACGCGGGGAATGCCTTTACGTACCGTCATCCCTACTGCGGGGGCAGCAGGGACGGTATGTGGGGCTCCCGGCCCGTGAGAGAGGGGCCGTCCTACCCACTAAACCCCGCGGTGTTCCGCCTCACCTTAAAACCGACTCGCAGGGTAGGCCTGAGGTTAAATCACTGCGAGTATGTTAGGTTATGTTAAAATATGACTATATTCATGCAAAAGGACCGTCTCTGACGGATCTATCAACACCATTTATGTATACCTAAAATATTAATATACCATACTTACAGCTCATTTAATATGAAAGCATGAGTGTAACACCTCCTGTGTTGTAAGCATCCATAAGCTTCGGGATTTTAATTTTCTATCACGTGTTTGTCTTCCACTTATGTAGTATAAAAATTGATAACTGGTGGTGCTACGCACAGCACAGTCAGCAGCGCTTCTTAAATTAACATTATCGTTTTATTCGCGATGTCAAACATAGAATCGTGGACCCCCGTTTCATGAATATTATATGAACTCATAATGCGCCTACTTTAAAATTAGTTTTTAGTACTTACAGACTGAAGTAAAGCTTTATACTTTGAGTGCTTGCAAATTCTTACGAGTTTGAAAACTTTGCCCCTTGTAAACAAATATATTATTACATATGCAGAGTACCGCATTACGAGGCTACGAGTACTAAGCACAAAGCGATACTAATAAAACCATAGATTATATCTGCATTTTCTTCATATTACTATGTAACATTGCTTTCTGAAAATCATCATGATCTCAACCCTATACTAATTTTTATTCATTATCTTACTATACACTATCTTCCAAAAATCTTTGTGACCCCTACCCTATACGGTGTATTTACTTACCGAGCGTAGATGAAAATAGATCTGCATTGAAAATATTAAAGTGCATTCAGTATACCTATACTTTTTAGCGTTTCGTAGTAAACAATGACAACTTAAAATTTTGCCATGTGCGCCCGTCCGTAGGTCTGCAGCGTAGCTCATAAAACGTTATTTTCTTTTTTATTTGCAATTTATTAGTCTAAGCTATGTGTCATAAATAATATACATGAATCTTAATAATATTATAAATGCGAAAGTTTATAAAAACTACTGAATAGATTTTAATGAAACTATACAATAATATAACTTATACATCAGAATAACACATAGGCTACTTTTTATCCCGGGAACAAGTTCCTGTGGGAAACGGGAACGGGAAAACTTCTCTACGTGGGCGAAGCCGCAGGCGTCTACTAGTGGTAAATAAATATATGTATATACATAATTATTTTTTCAAGTATTTTTACTCAGGCAGCTACGAAACCTGTGACGCATGACCTGACACGTATTTAACCGATATATCAATAAATAAATCAAGTCATATATCAATAAATATATCAAAAAATAAATCGAAGAATATATATTGTGCGAAAGCAGAGGGTAGAAGAGGTCAGGGTAGGCCGAGACTTACATAATGAAGACCACGTGAGCAGATTGCTCAAAAACGGAAAGGTCAAAAGTACTCGGATACCCAGACGTGCGTGTATGAAGCGATTGATGAATCTTGAAGAAGCGAAAGAAGTATGCATGGATCGCGAAGCCTGGCGATCTGTCCTCTCTGACTACCCCGTCAGGGAGACAGCGTGAAGATAGAAAAAATAAATCAAGTCCCACAATAAATATTATTTTATATGGGACTTTCACGTAGAAGACAAAGTGAATTTGCTTAATACTTACAAAAGTACCTATATTGGTGGTGTGAAGTTGCGAACGGCAATGATTGGCCCGGTTTCTTGCCACCGCCTTATTTCCATCTTATTACCGGCAGCGAGGCGATATTAAAGCGGGCGCTACGCCGCCGCCGCGCCACCCGCGTCTCCGCCCTGTCTTTGCGTCCGTGAATTAGGTTAATGGCCTGCCAGGTGATTTCCTTCTAAGCTGTATTTCGAGCAAAGCGGCACTACCTCAACACGCCAATGTCACTGAAACACCCCTAAAAGTTCAACTTTTTGGTGTAAAATCCGCCTACTACTTGCACGAACTCTCCATTAAGCCTATCAATCAGAGCACTGAATAATTTCCCATACCCATTACAAATGTCCAAAAATCTTACTTTTATACGACGCGTCGCGACGTGGCTGATGTTACCATAATGTTCTTAGACAAGCAAGAAATGTATGAAACGTACACAAACAAAACTTATTGTAGAACCTTATTAGCTCAGCTACTTGAATTTCCCTTGTATTATTATCAGTGACAGAGTGCTTTATGTAAACTTACTTTATGCCATCCGAGGGTTCCCGCGGGTGCTTTTGATTTATGGCACAAAGTCGCACCGCAGAACGGCGCCCGCCGCCGCCGCTGCAGCCACTGCCTCCGGGGTTTTTGCGACCCCTCCGCCCTCTCACGGCAGTCACACTTACAGCCGAACAAAAACTAATCATCTAGAGCAGACAGTCATTTTATTTTAAGTTCTACAAGTAACTTATTCTTAAATATTATAAAATAAAGTCGGACGGATTGTCATGCGAGTTCCCCCATTAGATAGCGATTAGATAAGATTTTATGTAAATTGGTTGATATTATTCCTATTTTTTAGGTCTACAGTCCGCGTTATCATAATATGTCTATCTTTTATGTAAAGTCTACTATATGCTATAGGAAATAGATGCGGGAAAACTTGACCCGCGTTCGATTTAGATCACACATTAAGATGAAACTAAGTCTCGTTGTAACTGTTTAAACTGGCCGGCGTTCCCTACTGGAAAATAAATAATAATACCTGTTTAAACTTGAATATAATCATGTTTATATTATTTTTATTTATTGATTTTTGTACACACAAATGATAATAAAAGAAAATATTATTTTTTATGTTAGAATTATTCATTTATAGTAAGATTATTTTATGTTGTTTGTAAAAATATGATATCTTCAACACGACATTTTGAGATAAATATTAATTAACCCCTCGCCCCGATTTAGCGTGGGTATGGTTTTATGCCCACATTGTGTCACACGGGTTGTTTAATGTTTTCTATTTACTATCTAATAATTAAATAGTTACAGCATATATACAAATCCATCAAAATATTTTTTTACCGCTTGTGAAATGGAGCTATAATTTTAGATCTATCTCACTAACAAACTTTGTACGTCGATGAATTTGGGTCGTTTAGAAGTTAAGTCGATTACGAACTCGTTCGTTTGGTAGCTAGTGAGTGAGATACCTCAGGTACACCGCACTGCTCGTTAAGTAACTAGTAAACCCCATGATCACGGGATGACCGAACAAAGTTTGGTTAATTCATTCTTTTCCAGCTTTTCCTTTTACCCTATGTTAATCGGGCTTATTTTTTTAAATTATGCTTATAACAAAGACCTTCGGGAAAACTCTGGCAGGAAGTTTATTCCACAATCCAGTAATTGTACGTGACCACTACGGGCACCCGTAATTATTTGTAAAAAGCTTTCGTAATCATGTTCACATTGTGTTTACTGGTGTACAATAAAGAGTTTTTACTTTACTTTTACTTACTTACAATAAATTCCTAGGTGACCTCTGCGGCATCGCCCGTGACATACTCCACCCGTCGCACCCATTTAATTCCGTTGTTTATACATTTACAACAATGTATAAAAATATACCCCGATTTGTTAAATTATATTATTACTCATATTTTATAGACTACTCATATTTTATATGGTACTGGTGGCGACCACGGGCGCTGCAACGCGGTCGATACGTCGGTGAATGTAAGTACAAAATCGTTTCGTGTGGAGTCCCGAGTAGTATATAAAATATGAGTATAAACCGCAAAAGTTTAAAAATAACATTTATGATTACTGCTTCGCCTTCCTCGATTAATTGGCTATCCAACATAAAAATATTTTTTTCAATTCGAACCAATAGTTGCTGAGATTAGCGCGTACAACCAAACAAACAAACTCTTCAGCTTAATATATTAGTATAGATAAATAATAAATAAAAGGTCTAGTTTTCTGCTTTACATACATTTCAATCAATCAACTTGGCCTATTAGACATAGGACACAAGGTCTTCCCGCCTTTCGCATCCGGAGTCACCACGCAACACGCGAAGGGATACTCTTTAATAGAAATACAAACTAACACTGACGTAATATGTAATAGTGCTGTTTTACCAGACCAAGTCCTAATCTATTTCATAAGTAATATCCATGAGTAATTATTTTATCTTATACCACTAGTTTCTATTTATATGCAAAGATACTTAACAACACACCAACGCCACTACTTGATACCAGCCCGAGCGTAGGTGATAAAAATACAACATTTTGAACTTTGTGTGTAAATAGACGTTATTTATGTGGTAAGTGCTCAAAGTGACTACTTGTTAACGATTCCCCGAACAATCTTGTTATAATATCAAAGTGCGCTTCACGTTATGATCCTTGCCTCGCGTGCGAACTCCTACCTTCCCTACTTTCAATCAATATTACGAAAGTACAACCACAAACGACTTTATCCACTACCTTCTGAAAGCTTGTTTTCCCAAAGGTACCCCTTGATAAAAAAAAATCTGTAAAGCCATCAAACCTTCCGCACTGAATTCAGGTACGACTCACGAGACGCAATACTTACATTTACTTTTAAAAGCCATTAGGTTGCTTTTGTAGATTATACTCGTAATTCATGGACTGTTGGGCCGATTTTTGTAATAAATGTTTTTTTTAGGAATTGGACCAATGAATAATAATATCGGAACTCTTCCGAAATAAAACTTTCTCACATAATTTTGTGAAAAACAATCGTAAAATCGTTTATCTAAATAGCTGAAGTATAAATGATTTGTAATCTAACCATTGCAATCCTACTTCGTATTTTATGGATACGTTATTGCTTCAATACATAGAAATAGTGATCATAATTATCTCAAATTCTAGTCCGAACAATGTGTCTCTGTGTGTTGGGTGTGATGTGAGACATGAAATGTAATTAATTACACATTGGGGAACACTGTTTGCATTACTTATATAAATTTGTGTTGCGATTATTCTCCAGACGAAAAGAGAAATTAACCCTCGTGAATAACAGATTTCAATTAAGATAAGAACGGATACGCCAGTATCCAAATTGTGCGTTTCTATATTCGCAAATCCTGCTATTATTATAAATGTGATAGTTTTTGAAGATTAATGTGTGGAAAGTTCGACTTTTCATACATATAAATTCTGTCATCTGCGAGAGATCTTGGCGTGCGCTGCAAAAACTGACTGACTTTACTATTAGGCAGATTCACTATTAGCCTGGGGAGTGTCATAGGCTACTTTTAATCCCTAAACCATTTTAATCCCACGAAATTACACATTTTTAAGAAAGTTCAATTTCTTAGCCGAGCCCTGGGTATCTTCTTCTTTCACGTCATCTTTACGATGACGTGAAAGTTTGACGAATTTTACTAGGATTAGTGGCTAATTTGTTTTAATTATTCAACATACAATAATTAAGATAAGATACTAGTCATTCCTTAATTATTTCCTTCGTATTTTTAATCACCTTCATAATCAGATCTCATCTGATAACCTATAGATCAATTACAACAATTACAATCATAAAAATTAACCTACAATATTGAGGACTTGTATTTAGATAAGAATAAAGTTTCCTGAATTTTCTAGATAACGTTCTAGCGTTAGATCTCGACACTATAAACCAATTTAGAATCTCTCACCTTTTAGAAGTCCTTTACATACTTTCATCAACCCTAAAAGTTACAAAATTAGAGGACCTAAACAAAACACGTACTTATTTAATTAGGTTACCTTTCTACTCATGATATATCTAAATTGACTCGATCTATGAATTACGGGCCACTGATTTTATTATTATTATTCAATTTTACTCTTATTATTACAATACAAATTTGTGAAATAAATACAGTTTTATATTTGTCAAAGATAATTCTATACGTAAAACACAATAAAAATTATTTCTTAAACATTTGACACAATTTTTTTTTAACATAAGTTATGTAACTTTTGTTAGGTATCCAATACATTACAGCCGTATGGGCGTACCTTAAAACGAAAAGTATAAAGCTAATTCACGAAAAGTTGAAATAAATCACAGTCACATCATAGCTTTTGATGTATCACGCTGAGTCTTCATTTCTGTAACATTCATGGATATTTTAACGGAGCATATACAAAGTAGAAATTTGTTTTCATGAAATTATTATATTTCCAGTTTTATGCCGTTCTAAACACTTTTTGATCAACGACAATTTATTACCTATACTTACGCGTCTTGCGATTTACAGAAGAGAATACTGAAACAAACGCTGATATAAAAATGTTTATAGCAATGTATTTTGAATTAACAGAAAGTAATATAGTATATTCGATAAGTAGGCGTTAATTTGTATCAAAAGGTCTATGAGTAAAAAGACGGCCAAGAATCGCATTTGACTAAGATGTAGAGTTTGTAGGGGTCTTAAATCTAGGATTCAGTCAGAATGCTGCTCGGCCGATTTCAATATTCTATCGTCAGTTAAACATAGATCGCTACCACAGATAAACGGTTGATTTTTTTACTTTTGTGATCGATAGTTCAATGTCGTAGATAAATATTTCTATCTATCTTTAGTTATTGAAACCGAATTTATCGTCAATAGGTACCGATGGCAACTATTTGGGCATTATTTTAGACAATAGTAAAAGATAGATAGGTATTGAGACTGGCCGTTAGACGCTGTGATGCGAGTTAAGTTAGGACGTGTAGAGTTAGTGCCTTAACTCTATATCATTACTGAGAATTCAGATCTGAGATACTTGTCTTAGTTAAGTTGTAATTATTATATTGGTTTTCTTTAACTTTTTGAAACGAATTCTGAATACCATTTTTTATTATCTAGTTAGAAAACTTATGTTACATTTAGACGTTTATCCACCAAATTTAAGGAATAGTAGTTAAAATGCAGATTTCTTAATTTGTATGTTGTTATTATTGCGAATTCTATCTTTTTTATAAAAAAATCTGTTCAGTAAGTTAGGTCATTGGTTAGTAAGTCAGAATATAAGTCTGGGTATTTGAGATATTAATTTCTAAAGTAAAATAACTATAAGTTTGTAACTTAGCATGTTTTGTAGTAATAAGTACTCTCTTAACATCATATTTTAGTAATGCCCGGTCAAGGTTAAATCTGTAAGGGTACAAAAATACGGCATAACACAAGTTGCCCTGCACTTCCGTTGTCTCGTCTTCCATAAATCTTGACGCGACCCGACACAGTCTTTTCGGTATGACTAGAGATCGGTTGGCTTTCCAACAATGTCTACATAAATATGCTCAAAGAAGTGCAACTATATGTTACAAACAAATTCATTATATTTATACGAACATATAAAGTCACCATTAAATGGAGTTGGAAGGGTCTATATACATACAAACTTTCACCGCTAACAAATATCGTATACAAAGTCTATATAATGTATGTACAGAGAATTTTCTACATAGAATATAATAATTAAATTAAGATCGACCTCAGGCGTGCGATGCAGATAAGTTAACAACCTCTGATTCAAGTGTGTTCTTGCTCTTCTTTCTAGATTTCTTCTGTAATTTGTTTTCCATGAAAGCGAAGCAGATGTCAACTACAGCTGGTTGAAGGGGACCAAATGATATCAAAATTACAATTTGACCCGAAGTCAACCAGCTAAAGCGAACAACGCTTACACTTCCACGTAGTGCGCCGACTTCATGCCATTTCTCTTGCTTTAATTTCTTCACGTGATGTTATTATTTTCAATCACGTACATCTTGGCTCTTGAAATACAATGAACGTACCTAACTTGCGTGGGTTTTTGTGTATAAAAATACAGGCCTGTAACTTTGTATCATCGGCATACTTAGATGGTATATATTTTTAGAAAGGTGTAAAATGTAGCGTATACGTTAGAAACAGACGAGTCTAGGAATAACTCGTAGTGATGGTGCGAAGGCGCGCGGCGCGGTGGCGACGGGCGGCGGCGGAGGCCGTGGCGCCTCCACATATAGGGCTGGCCTCAGCGTGCTCTGCAATCAGACGCAGTGTAAGCTTACCCGCCGAGAGCCGCTCAGGAGCACGCGACGTGCCGGCGCGCCGACATTGACGCGCCGTACCGCATGTAACCGTACACGCCGCCTCGCTATTTTGGTCTCGTCCGGTGCACTAATTCGGGCAGGGTTAACGCGGTGGCCTCCCTGATCGCGGCCAGTCGTTACACACTTCCGTCTTCATTCTTCATGTCGACACTAAATTTTTATTACGATTCGAGGCTTATATTTCTTCTATAAAACACTACACCATAAAGTTTTAGCGACTATTGTAGTTGATCGTACGCCACCGTCGTGTTTAACTTTACGCCTGATGACCTCGACGTCATCGACCTGACGTAAGAGCCGGACGAGGGGTTCGTTGACACCTAACCGGCCTGACCTTGCATCTCGTCAGGTTTGACCCAAAATAAGTTTATTATGGACATCGTTATCCAAATAAAAGGTAAATCGAAGGTGTCCGAAATTTTCAGTCGAGTTTCATTAATAAAAGAGGTGACCGACCCCGGCGCCCAGGTGAAAATCGCGGCGGTACCTCAGGTCGCCGCTCTACGTTCGCGAATGCATTCCGACCGACGACGACGCGACATCGCGAACCTACTAACCCCGCGTCGCGAGGGGCCCTGCGTCCCGCAAACCTCCGAAACCGTCGACCCTCCCGCCCCCCTTTGGGTCCATCCGAAAGCTTCGAAAATATTCAATGTCTATAATCGCGTGTAGGCCCAAATTTCGGAAAGACAATTCTTAAAATTGGTTCGAATGTTATAAATCATTAGTAGCATGCGTATTCGCGATAGGCATGTAAGTAACGAGCATGGAGAGCGGGGGCGCGGGGCGGGCGGGCGGCACCGGGCGGCCTGGGCGGGCGGGCCTCGCGTCTCGACTGAGAGGCGCGCAGCATCGCGCCGCCCCCCCCCCTCCCCGGCCACCGGCCGGCGCCCCGCCCGCACGCGCCCGCGAGCCGCACTGTCTGCGGCGTCTGCAGTGCTACTGCCTGCCACCCGCGCATGCTAAACCCACAACACCACTTCTGCCTAGGAAAAAGTTCACTTCACATGTACCGTATACCAACAACTTTATTAGCACTATACATGCAAAACCGCTTCTCACTTTATGTATTTTTCTAATATGATCTCCCGATCTAGATGGTTCTATGGTATAATTTACGAAAACCTGTTTATAAGTTCGAGGATCATCGCCTTAGTTACCAACAAAGTTATATCACTTCCACAGGTCCATTTGATAAGAAATCGTAAAGTAATAAATGACAGATAGATATTTGTTAATTGATGATAAAAATCAGCCAAGTGCGTGTCGTTTCTCTCTTTCTGTCCCTGTCTTTTGTTATCATATAATCTCTCTACCATCCCAACACACGTTTTTTTAATGTTTTATTTTTATTTTTTATATATTTTCTTAAACGTAAGAAACTTCAAGTCATCCGACCGCACAATTTTTCTTATTTTTTGGCGTATTCTGCTATTCAGTGTAGAGCCAAGTCCAATAAATCCAGAATCATAGAAATCGATCCACCCTTTCTCGTTTTATAAATGGTGTTATAGTGTGTGCGAATTTTGCACCGCCTTAGAATCAGCTTCCATACAAATTTTATTAAGAAAATAACGTTTTCATAATTATTCTAATTTTTCTGCTTGATTTTTACGGTACTACCGGTGGTTTTTTGCCCGTGGTACTAATATGACGTATAGTAGTACCACTGGAGATTTATAAATAATGTAAAATACTTTATGTTTAATGTATCTACATAAATCGCAATCGAGAGCGGATACCCAGCGCATAAATCGCAACCTAAACAGGAGAAAAAAATAGGATACTAAAACTAAAAAAAATATTTTAATGGATTATTTAGTCACGAGCTGCTATTCAGGGTAGAGACAAATTTAACCCAAATTCATCTGTTCTCGATTTATAAATGGTGTAACTAACACGTCTTTATATTATTCAAATATCCATACTTCCATACTAATATATAAAACCAAAGAGTTTGTTAGTTTGGTTGAACGCGCTAATCTCAGGAACTACTAGTTGGATTTTTTTAAATAAATAAATAAAATAAATATCCATCACGCCTTATCCCCGAAGGGGTGGCAGAGGCATATTATATGCCCACTTTTCACCGTGTGGATTCCTGTCCCACGTAATAGGTGGTGAGCCCATTGCCGTGTTGAAATAGACAGACGCAGGTTGTGGCTACCTGCTGTTGAAATTTTCAGGCCGCCCATAAGGCCTTTAACCAGGCTTAACGACTGCCATTTTACTGGCAACCGGGACCAACGGCTTAATGTGCCTTCCGAAGCACGGAAACGCTCGCAAATGCAAATGCCACAAAGTGGTCATCCATTCGAAGACCAGCCATAGTGAAAGTTGCGTAACTCAGTGATCGTTTACAGAACACTGAGACCGCGGGGCCACGAGCGCTTCATTCTTTAATTTCATTCTAGTTCTTTATTCGATTTTTTTAAATATTTTTTTATACCACTTAGGTGGCAGACAAGCGTACGGCTATAGGTTAAATATCATCACGCTACTACCCTGAAGAGCGGAGCAGTAATCATAAATGTTTATTATGTTTTATACGTTATTGTAGAATTTATAAACAACGGGATTAATAGGTTCGAAGGGAGTTCGAAATATGTCACGGGCGAAGCCGTCGGGGTCACCTAGTAATGTATACTTTCAAACTTTTCCCTATACTGTAGTATAAACAACACGGTATCACTTGCCGTATTTCATAGTTCTGTATATAAATTTTGAATCCTTTGGGAGTGTTACGTTATTTTGCCGCATAAACAGCAGTACATTTTATTATGCTATCTTACAAGGTTGATGTTTTCACAGCTTCCAAAAACTGTAGACCTGAGTGTATGGTTTTTAAAACCAGCTCTCGACATAAAGGGTCTTGCAGACAAACAGACGGATGGACAATAAAGTAATCGTATAAGATTAGAAGAAAACGAAACCCCTATATTATTGAAGTATTTATCGACGTTGAAAAAAAAATTTTAGGTGTAAAAAATGTCCTAAAGAAGTTTCACTTCTTTCCTGTGCACTCTGGTACACACACATTTTTTGACTGAGGAGGCGAGCAAAGCGAGCCGGCGAAAGTCTCCGTTTTAACTCCACTGGTACGGGAAAAATGCTATTGATGTCCGTCCGTCCATTCAGTCTACAGGTCGCATTTTTCATCGGATTTGCATGCAACTTGGCATGGACAATCTTTGATGTAGACAACAACTTTTAGCGAGGAGGTTTTTCGATCGGGTGGAAATGGAGGCAGGGGAGGGGAGGGGAAATGGTCGCCTAGTGGTTGGCAAGAGCGCTCAAAACAAAAAAGCAGTTGAAATTTTTTTTAAATAGAAAATAAAAAAGGCAAACTACACTATATATATACTTCTTCTTCTTCATTTGAGTGTACTCCCAATCGTATATATCCAAACCTGGGGTCCAGTTCTATCTGGCTGCTAGGAGCAGTTTTTGTTTGGCTTTAGTTTTTCGGCATTATTGGGAGCTATGCCTGACTGACCTCCCAATACCTACGTAGTCTCCTTCTTCTGCTAATCAGCAAGTGAAGTGACCAAGTCGGTTGGGCCCCGGAGATCTTGGTTACCTCCTACTGGGGTTGCACAACTAGTTCTCACTAAACGAATACAATACCTTTATATCGGACTTTTAAAATTGTACCAACTTTAAAAGTTGTTTAAAAGTTCACTAAGACTAGTTGACGCCCCCGCAACTCCGCCCAGTGAAGGTTTCCCATTTCCGTTTACCATAGGATCTTTTTCGTAAAATAAAAAGTAGCCTATATGTTATTCTGATATGTAAGCTATATTTTTGTAGTTTTATCACGATCTATTCAGTAGTTTTTTGCGTGAATGAGTAACAAACCTAAATCCATAAATTCTTACAAACTTTCGTTCGTTTATAATATTAGTAGGATAGTCAGATTATGTTTTGGTATTCATATTAATAATGTAATTCAGGAGTATTGAGTCCATATCAGACCTAATTCTGTTAATGGTTAGTTTGAATGGGTGACGACGTTCCTGTTATCTATAACTTACTTCGATATCTATATTAATAAAATTTCTGGGTGACTCGTTCACCTACCAACGCCCACCCGAAACTCTTACATCAAGGACATTGAAATTTTTAGCTACCCTTATAATGAAGCGTTCATGGCCCCGCGAACTCAGTGTTCTGTAAACGATCACTGTGTTAAGCAACAACTTTCACTATCGATGGTCCTCGGATGGGTGACCACTTTGTGGTATTTACATTTGCGAGCGTTTCCGTTCTTCGGAAGGCACACTAAGCCGTTGGTCCCTGTTCCCAAACGTTACATGGCAGTCGTTAAGCCCAGTTAAAGGCCTCGTTGGCTGCTCGAATAATTTCAACAGCAGGTCGCATTTCAACACGGCAATGGGCTCGCCACCTGTTACGTTGGACAAAAGTGCATACGGTGAAATGTAGGCGTAAAGTATGCCTCTGCCTACTCCATTTATTAGTTACTTTATATGGCAAATTCTTCATTTACAAAGATAACCACACCAATTTGTATACTAACTTGTTTTCTGATTAAAAATAAATAAACGCGGGTTTTAAGATAACCCTTAATACCTTTGACAAATGTTCATCCCCTATTTTACACCCAAATAGGGGATGTAAATTTATATGAAAAATTTAAAAAGAGATAAGGGGCATATCGAAGTATGTCACTGGCGAAGCAATAAGATACATCTGGTTACTAATAAAAATACCAGAGTAACCGTTCCCGTCATTTTTTTATAAAATAACTAGAGGACGTTTGCGGTTACACTCGTATGAAATTTCCAACCAGTTTACTCTGTCTCTCACTCTCACTCTGACACACTCTATCTACGTTTCCGCTCAAAGGTGATGCAACGTTTGCAACATTTAAGCTGAGAAAACTTATAAAAAAGTATGTAATAGAAAAAATTAATGGTAAAAATGTTATTCAAAGTGAAAACTTCTTTAGCGGCTTTTTGCACTTTTTAAGATGGGTAAAAAATTATCGAAAATTTGTAAGGAGAGTAGATCGTCGGTGCTTTGTGTGTGCGTCTTTCTACCTGCTCCCCTGCTCCTGCTGTTTCGTTTAAGCGACGCCGGGTTACCAGATTAGAAAACTATAATATCTGGACAAGGATACTAAATATAGACATTTTGGCAATTTTACCGGGACAAATAAAAATGCCAAGAGAAAAGTGGGCTTGTCTCTACAAGGACTGACAGTCTGGTCAGGATCGCGATTTCGCGAGCCAGCCATTGATGGATGCAAACAGCGCAGCACCGTTCGTTCGGGAGTAGCGACTATTGAAGGATGAAGGTGGCCTATGTCCAGCAGTGGGCATTCGACAAGCTGAAGTGTTTGCTTTTGTAGTATCTAACAATTTAGATCCATCAGCAGTTTGAAGAATATTGTTAAAGTAAAAGTAATCATTTCTAAAGTTTATTATTATCAATAACTCTTAGGACCATACCATGGCGTTCACTTCGTAGGCGGTTATAGAGCGCTTATTTGAACTTTGACCTCCCTTGATTTGTAAAGCTTTATGTCGGGACCTTTTCAGTTTTGTCGGGATGTCGGCACGCCAATGAAATGTCGGGACAATCCCGACGAATCCCGACCATCTGGCAACCCTAGTGCGTGTGTGTTTTTACTACAGCCTGCTACGCGCATCTACGGATGGTGACTGGTGATGGCTCGACCGTTTGTATACTTGTAAATTTCGTGTATAGGTACATATAGAGTGATTAAAATATGAAAATTAAACAAAGTTAACGTTATATAAATTGTCATGTTTGTAAATGATAACGCAATTAATAATATTGTATTTTACCATATAAATTATAGTACTTTTATACTGACAAATAAAGCAATGCGTGCAAAATTGATCCTAAAAACTTGAACATCAACGTTGTTCATTTTTGAATATTTTGGAATGGTTACAAAAATATTCAAAAATGCACAACGATAATGTTCAAGTTTGCAACCGGGAGGGCCGGCAGAGAGGAGTGTAATATCTCATTCAGTCACATTGTTACACATTGTTGTTTCATGGTGTGACTTATTTGTAGAAAAAGTACCATTGTGTCACACGTGTTACTTAACGGTAATTTTATTCCTAATGTGTTACACTGTTACAGAACTGGGTGTAACTCAACGGGAATAAACCAACAAACGTACGTCTGTTAATGACGTAGTGTTTATTGACATATTAATAAAAAAGTACGCCTGTGCCATTTCATACTTTGCTTTAAAAAGCTTGTCAAATCTCATGTCACATTTTTAGTTATCGAACTCCTCTGAAACGACTTGACCAAATTTTATTTCATTGTTTAGGGTTCTGTTACATTGAACATTTAACATCATTGTGTCTGAACCTCCTTGTTCAGACATAATGCTTGCACTTATATTATGTACTTACTCAAAATAATTTTTATTTTTATGTTTAACTACTTACTAATATCAGAAAGAAGAATTAGGAAGCGCTCGTGGCCCCGCGGACGTAGTGTTCTGTAAACGATCACTGCGTTAAGTAACTTTCACTATGGCTGGTCCTCGGATGGGTGACCACTTTGTGGCATTTATATTTGCGAGCGTTTCCGTGCTTCGGAAGGCACGTTAAGCCGTTGGTCTCGGTTGCCAGTAACATGGCAGTCGTTAGGCCAGTTGAATGCCTCACCACCTGTTACGTGGGACAAAAAGCAAAGCATACGGTGAAACGTGGGCGTTTAATACAGCTCTGCCTACGCCTTCGAAGATAAAGGCGTGAAAGTATGTTATGTTTTACTTACTAATATAACAAATTTGAAGCGCTCGTGGTCCCGCGGGCTCAGTTTTCTGTAAATGATAACTGCGTTAAGCAACTTCTGCTTTTATGGTTGGTCACGGATGGGTGACCACTTTGTGGCATTAACATTTGCGAGTGTATTTGTGCTTCGGAAGGCACGTTAAGCCGTTTGTCCCAGTTGCCAGTAACATGGCAGTCGAGAGTCAAGTCAAGTTGAAGGCCTTATGAGCGGCTTGAAAAAATTCAACAGCTGTTAACCACAACCTGGGCAATGGACTCACCACCTATTACGTGGGATAGGAATATACATGGTGAAAAGTGGGCATAAAATATGCCTCTGCCACCCCTTCGGGGATAAGACAGTTATGTACTGTTATTTTTAAACAAGGAGTATACAAAATAAATTAACATGCAAAAATGCAATTTTGGGAATAATATTTACTTGAAATCGGCTATTAACTAAAATACATAAATCATGATAAAGCAACACACAGGCAGAAAGAGTAATTCTCGTACTTAAAAGTTAGCACAATCTAATCAGTTCTCTTTATACCTATAGTTACATTGTGATATTAATATGAATACCGCTCCACACTCCGTGAATACAACGAAACAATTTCGTATTACCAGAATTTTCAAAATCGATAAATTTTATGAGCGTTTGCTATTTGCGAGGCAACGTTGTGAGAATTCGACATGACTATGACCTTCTTATCGTGAACAATACCAAAATTACATACATATTGTCACGCCTTTATCCATGCAGGGGTAGGCAGGGGCATATTATAGGTACACCCACATTTCACCGTATGCATTTTTGTCCCACGTAATAGGTGGTGAGGCCATTGCCGTGTTGTAATGGACAGGCGCTGGTTATGGCGACCTACTGTTAGCCGCCTATAAGGCCTTCAATTGGGCTTAACGATATACTAACATAGGGCATAACGAGCTGCCCCACTAGGTCAATGTTCTGTAGACGATCACTTTGTTAAGCATCTTACACCATGACTGATTCTAAGATGAATATCCGTTTTATGGAATTTCTATTTACGTGCGTATCCGTGCTTCGGAAAACACGTTGAATACTACCTACCGCCTACCCTTTCGGCGACAAAGGCATAACTACATGTTATGATGATGAGGATTCCTTTTTCAAATTATTGTATTATCATCGGGATTTACATTAAATATATACAAATCCAGGTCAATCAGATATCGACTAAGCGACTGGTCGAAAAATTACCTATAATTTTTGAAATGTTGTGTGTAAATAAATTAAATATTCTAAGAACCATTCTAATATTCTAGTCGACAAAATTTTACTGTACTACGAACGGTTTCATCCGTCAACGTAATCAGTATTTGTCAATACACAGCTACTCGTACCTATACTACCTAAACAGGATCCATGATTATTTCAACACGAACGCAATTAGAGAGAAGTGGCAAGCCTTCTCCTGTTTGTTTTAATTACGTCGAAATATCCGTCGCTGAGTCCGCGGACGCCTGACGCTCCGAACCAATCAACATTTTATTGCACACTGTAAACTTCATTAATGAAAGAAAACTTATTCCATGATTTAATATTAAAGACGGAAAAATACCGATTACTCTGATGGTGGGAAACTGGGAATGCGGGAATTCAATGTAGCCTTATTTATTCCTTATAACATCAGCAATCTGCCAGTGAAATGGTCCTGTTAAATTTGAGTCGAGCCGTTTCAGAGGTACCTGAATAAACGGACACACAGACAAAAATATTATTTTTGATAAGTACTATATGTACTTTCATATTCATTTAGTGAAAAGCTGTTGATTTGAAATTACAAACAGACACTTCAATTTTATTTATCTGTATAGATTTAAAATAAGAGTATTGAAATCAGTTTTAGCTCCTAAAGGACATAAAAAAGTTAAGCTTGTACATACCTTCCGTGCCTTTCAGCTTTGAAGTATTCCTGTTGCAGAGAATGGCTATTGCCATTCGCTTGTTGATGCTGCGAGCGTTATTGCCGACTTTCCACTGGGAATAGTTAGAGGGACCTTCTTATTTGACTAAAAACCTGTGTTGTAGGGTTCCGTACACAAAGGGTAAAACGAGAACCTATTGCTAAGACTCCGCTGTCCGTCCGTTTGTTATCAGCCAGGTCCGTTTGTTATCATTATCTATGAAAGTTGGACAGTTGAAATTTTCACAGATGATGTCTTTCTGTTGCCGCTGTAACAAAAGTTACTAAAAACAGAACAAAACGAATGTGATTTTATTGCTCGATATTGATAACAGGTAGACACTTGAAATATTCACAGAATATTAAGTTTAATATTTACTTTAAAATAAAGAATAACATTTACACCCCCGATCGAAAAACCCCCTCGCTAAAAGTTGTTGTCAACATCAAGGATTGTTCATGCAAATCCGATGAAAAACGCGACCTGTAGACTGAATTGACGGACGGACGGTCGGACATCAGTAGCATTTTTCCCGTACCAGTGGAGTTAAATCAGTTCAGTAGATTCTGAAACCTCACACTCTGATATATAAGCTACATATTGTTAACTTTCAATAAAATTCAAGCTTTAGTTTTTACGTGACAAAGTATCAATTATTATCCACATATCCTCATAACTTTAACATTTATAATATGGTAAGATTGTAATTAATATTATACATTGCCATCGATATACTCATATTGTTGCACACAACTTTGCTATATCACTTTTCAAGTAAAATATAATTTATAGTCTTACCCTGTCTACTACAGTCGGTTCACAGTTATCCGCTTTTGTATTTCTCAAGTTTGTTTATATAGAGGATAGTACTAAGAAAAAGCTCGCTTAGTGTATAAATTTTATGATATAGATTTCAATGTGATTACTGTGTGTACGTTGCCTACATGCTACTAAGAGCAGGGAGCGTTTGGCGTTTAAAATATTATTGTACTGTACGGTGCCCTTATGTTTAACATGGTTACCGGCGTCTTCTATCAACGTCCTTTATGTAAGATTCTAATGAGCGACCTGTAATTTTAAAAGGAAAATGTTATGCTAAGGTCGTTCGCCTGCTAGGTAGTAGAAATTGATGACTGACCGTTGGCACTTGATTGTATTAAGAGGTTAAACGGCTTTCGTTCCCAAAAATACTGAATTTGAACAAGCTCCGTGCTCTGAGTGAAGAGGTTAAAATAGAAAGGTATATAATGAGACATTAAAAAAGGGCAGGATATTAAAGTGATAACGTTTTTTTTCGTGTGGGAATCCCTATGGATGCTATTGACTCCAACGAATAAAACCACACGTTACCCTTCCATCTGCTATGGCCAGGAATCTGACTGACATTGTCCGCTACCGCGACCTAGTCTCAGGGGGTTCTGGTGATATTCCACGGCTCTTTGGGTATTCGAGTGTTGTCTCGTGCCATTGGGGGGTTCACATATTATCCCACTTCCTCGAGGGGGTGTAGGGTGAATGAAGTTCCATCGGCTATCGGGGACGAGCCCAAGACACTTAATAGCGGGTTCGAAGCCGATGCTAAAGCCCCGATGTACTTGTATGCTGGATCCTGTGGGCAGCCCCTTTCGAGGTCCGTGAAAACACAGAGCCTCGAATTTGTGAAGGGCCACCTCAAGACCCAGCCGCCGTATTCGACCCACATTAAAGTGATACTTAGTTAATTGTTCGTCGCTGAACGACGCATTGCTATTAGTATGTCAGCAGGCGTCAACGGTAACACAAACCGTCGTCAAGAGTGTCTGTAAGTTATACATAAGATTTATATTATATTATCTGTGCATATACTGATTAGCTAAGTAATTGGTTTTTTAATTTCCCAAAATAAATTAGCATACTAGATCGTTCAATAAGTCCCGAGACTAACTTGGAAATGACGTATATATTAAAAACTCTTTTGATTTTTAAAAAGTACTGGCCTTCAATTGAAGATAAGTGTCAAATTTTTTAAATTGGAACATTAAAATATTGATTTTGCAGACATTTTAGTGACGCTACGCTTGTAGTTTCGATACAATGGAAAAAAAACGAGATTCGCGTGTTGATAAAACATTGGTTTTTAATGAGAAAAAATACCGTTGAAGCACAGCAATGACTTATAAAATGTTATGCGGGATCAGCTCCCTCTAAAGCAACCATTTGTCGGTGGTATGCCGATTTCAAACGCGGTCGCATGGACACAAATGATGGGGAACGCTGGGGTCGTCCAAATAAAGCAGTGACTCAACAAAATATTAACCAAGTCCTCAAAATGGTAATGGAAGATCGGAAGATAAAAGTGCTTGAGATAACCGAGATAGTGAAGATTTCAGCTGGTAGTGTTTTCACTATTTTACATAAAAATTTGGACATGAAAAAGCTTTTTTCCAAGTGGGTGCCGCGTTAGCTTACAACTGATCAAAAGGAACAACTTATCAATGATTCAGAGCGATGTTTGGTGCTGATGAATCGTAATAAGAAGGATTTTTTTACGTCGGTATGTGACAATGGATGAAACATGGATAGACACATTTTACTCCGGAATCCAATCGGCAGTCAGCGGAGTGGAGAACGGCTGGTGAAAGCCGCCCGAAGCGGCCATAGACTTAGAAATCGGCCGGTAAGGTTATGGCGTCTATATTTTGGGATGCGCATGGAATACTTTTCATCAACTAAAATTTTCATCATCCTTGAAAAGGGGCAAAATATTAATAGTGACTATTACATGTGCTTATTGGAGCGATTGAAGTACAAAATTGCGGATAAACGGCCTCAAATGAACAAAAAGAAAGTGGTGTTTCACCAGGACAACGCGCCTTGTCACAAGTCTGTGAGATCTGTCGATGGCCAAAATTAATGAATTGGGCTTTGAATTGCTTCCTCACCCCCCTTATTCGCCAGACTTGGTCCCCAGCGATTACTGATTGCAGATCTCAAAAAAATGCTCCAGGCTAAGAAATTTAACTCAAATAGTGAAATTATCACAGCACCGGAGGCTTATTTTGAAGCCAAAGACAAATCTTTCTACACACATGGGATAGAAAAGTTAGAAAAGCGTTGGAGGGACTGTATCGCTCTTGGAGGAGACTACGTTGATGAATAAAAGTAGATGTTTAGTACTTAGTCTCGAGACTTATTGAACCACGTGTTATATAGGCTAGCGGTAACTTGGTGCACTCCCTCCTTTCACCTAAAATATTCATTCTGAAGACTATATTTAGTATGCCAGTATTTATGCGATATCGTTTATTTTACCTGAAATTTGGTGAAAGTATTTATTAGGTATCTACCTTGAATCAGCACTAAGAAAGAAATACCTGGTATACCCACGGAAACGGGAACTACGTGGGTAAAGCCATACACAACCTAAAATTTGGTAAACGAATTTTTACGTACCTACGTTAGATGAACACCAAGAAAGAATTCCTGGTATTCCCAGGGGAATGTAATCTTACTAATATTATAAATGTGAAAGTTTGTAAAGATTTCTATATTATTTTGACATTTGTTATTTAATCACATTTTGATGAAAATCGTCATATAGGTAGAACATTTCTGAAAGTTGATGCCCGCGACTCCGGTCACGTGAAGTCGTTTGTACACAAAATTTCTCGCGGGAAAAAAGTATTCACGGGATATAAAGTAGGTACACTATGTATTAATTCAGGAAATGTCTCGCACAGGATATTCAGTTCAAGCAGTTTCGCCTGCGTGTATTATTCAGTTGTAAGTAAGTTATCAACAAATTCCGATTACATTCAGATTTTTGATGTTAAAATGAGAAAACTTCAGAAGGTGTTTCATAAAAATAGCCTACGTGCCACACTCTTTAACTAATGTCTCTTTCTTTGTATGTTTTTCTTATGGGTATGGGTCAGCTAGTGTACATGATATTATCAGTCAGATTAAAGTGTCAAAAGGTTTCTGGTTGGATTTAATTAAATGTGAATTTCTCGCCAGTAGCATAGCTTTAAATAAAAGTCATTTGTGTCCATAATATTATGAGAATGGCTTTAGTATAAATATTTGTGTTCAGCCCACAAACATTTGTAACTAACAACATTCGGACCCACAACAAATAAGGGTCACAAGCCACTATCCTTAGATTTATAACATACTTTGTACTTACCACCGTAACCTACTATAAATAATAATAATATCTAAATAAATATTGTAGGAAACTATGTTTTATTTGTAATATTCATTCAATTTAATGCACGATGAAGTAGGCAGGCACTTAGCTACGTGGTCGTTAAGAAGTGTGTTTATAAGAATTGAAAAGTAGGTGCTCAAATTGAAATATAATCTCTTCTCTTCACCTTAGTGTATTCGCAGTTGCTTCGAAACGCTACCTGGATCGAAAGCCCGGTGTCCACTTATATGGCTTGGCTAGGCACAGTTATAATAGTCTTTACCTATGAAATTGCCGTTCTGCAGTATTGGTCATTTTAAATCAAAATAATTTTTGTTTGGCTAAGAATTCTAATTTCAAATTAATTTTATTTTAAAAACATGGAATTCTTTTTTCAAAAGTAGTCATTTGTTTATTGATTAGTGTTACATTTTCATCACATTTCAATCTTTTTCGTTATCATAGATACGTTAAAAAATCGAGTAATTATGGAATAAGAGTACCGTCGTGGCAGAATCCCATATCGGACCTAACTATGTTTGACCGCTCCGGACGCAAAGTCAAAGGGTGAACATCCTATGTATGGCCAGCGGTGCCATGATAAGTAGTAGCTACAGAGTAAGAAGCTGCTTTTACCGCTTTAAAATTCAGGTATACAATAAAAACAAAATGTATTAAATGTAAGGGGTAATATCTAATGACTCGCTGGGTCAGCTAGTCGTTAGATATTTAGAAAGAAGAAAGATTTTTTTTTAATTTAGGCTCACGTTTGCCATAAATTACAGTAAGAACCTACTTAAAATCTATTAATCGGCAAATACCCGAAAGGCCATCTCAGCTGTAGCTACAGACCACTTATAAGTATGATATGCAGCGCTGATTTTCAGCTCACTTCTGAATTTTTCGGCACTGTTTGCAACTATATTTGAACTGCAATAATTTTTCGAACCGTTGTTGATATTCGATTCAGCTGTAACAATAAAATAAATTATTTATTATTGATTAAGACCTCCAGAATTTTACAATCAGCGTCTCCGCAGGAAGAAACTCTTTAACGGCTGTATCATCGACTTCAAACCTTAATTATACCTTTAACATTTTTCATCATTTACTTCAAGAGATAAAAGCTTGTTTTAAAAATTAAAGTTCTCTTTGAATTTTCTCCTATTATCGTCGATTTCCCCCAATTTAGAGCCGGGGTCTACTTTTATTAAAAATCTTTTGGCTGTTAATATGTCTGGATACAACCAGACCTCCTTTAATAATAACGAATTGGGGCTGTGACTTACAAATGATCAAAGTTGCGGCACCAATCGGTAACCGCAACAAGGAGATAGATAGATGTTATCTCTCCTGTATTTATTTTGAGAACTCTTTATATATTAACAATATTTCTAATAGTTTAAACTTAGTAGGTACATCAAAATATTGTAGACCTATCCGCCGAACTACTCCAAATAGACCTTTAAATAAAAGAACACAATGTTCATATCTTCTGTCAATTTAAAAAAAAATGTACCATGATTTTTAAAGTACCTTTTTTCACATTTCTATGTCTTGTCATCCACTTCAAACCTACACTTCAAATTTCCAGTATCTAGGTCACCGGGAAGTTAGTTCAAAATCAATTACATAATTCCACCCGGATAGATATGAAACGAAGCGAGTTAATAAAAACATGGTAATTAAATTACAAGTAAATTTGCATATCCAAACTAAGAAAATTTAAATATGTAAAACTAACTAACCCCCAAACGTTGTTCATTTGCACTCACAGGAGAGAACTGTCCAAGAGGTTATTGGCATAAGCATTGATTTGTAGCTTTTATATCTTCCAGGAGATAAAATCTTACAAATCTATATATATAAAAATGAATCCCTATTTCCCTTGGTCACGCCATCACACATGAACGGCTGGACCGATTTGAAAAAATATTTTTGTATTGGATAGCCCATTTATTGAGTAAGGTTCTAAGCTATATATCATCACGCCACTACACGGGTAAGCGAAGCAGTAATCATAAATGTCAACAAATCGGGGAATCATTCATACATTTTTGGAAAAGTTATAAGCGACGGGATAAAATATGTGCCACGGGGTTGGAAGTATGTCACGGACGAAGCCGCGCGGGTCAGTTAGTATTTAGATATTTTCTGCTCTCGAAGTAAATACTAAAGAGTATAATAGAGTACATATATAAATCTACGATAATGTACGTATTTGATAGAACCTTTAGCTAGCTAGTTGCCCAACGACACGGTTCGCTCCGTTGCCATTTACTGAGACCACACATTTCCTGCTTCATTGTTTCCTAATTTTTCTAAGCTCTTTCTTCTCTACGCTTATTCGGACTCCTTTTGTTTCGTCGTTTCCTTCCGGGGTCGTTCCGGTTAAATTGTCACTTTTATTATTGTAGAAGGGTGTACACTAAAGAAATAAAATTATAATGACTCACTCCTTTCGTATTATTTCTGTTTCTATGATTTAATTTAACAAAGATGGCCTTTAAAGATGAATGAATAAATATTCTTCGATATTTTTAAGGGTCTCGTCGTGGTTGCTATCGCAAGCAAGAATAAATACACAGTTGAATTTGTAGCTAATTTCGACACCCGCGATTCATTTTTGTGCACGTTATTATAGGATTCAAGAAATAACGTTTGAAGTTGTACATGTAGTCGTGGCTAGTATAGCCATATAATTCTTTCTTTGTCTTTCTAATCGACTCCAAAATAGGAAGAGGATCTCAATTTATCGGAATTTTTAGGGTTCCGTACCTCAAAAGGAAAAAACTGAACCCTTATAGTATACTTTGTTGTCCCTCCGTCTGTCTATCTGTCAAGACCCTTTTTTTAGGAACGCTTGGAGGTCTCAGGCTGAAATTTATATCAAAAACGTAGGCTTACTGTTTCTTGGATCTGTGGAATAATCAAACTTCTAAGCCAACGAAATCAACAGATACAGCCGTTTATGCAGCAAATTTCCGCAAATTTTCGACACTCGCAAATCAAATGAATCAAAATCTACAGGGTACTTCCCGTGAACTCAGAATCTTGAAATTTGGTACGAAGCAACGTCTTATCAACTTTTCAACTATTTTAAATTTCGGAATTTTTCTTTTATCTGTGCTGATAAAGGAAAAATTCCAATATATAATATAATTGAAAATTAAGGGGTCCCCATACATACTAATTGCCAATTAACATAGACCTCTGAGTTGTATGGGCGCTCACACAATTCGGAGGTCAAGCTTAATAAAAATAACTCAAATAAGATACTATTTTTTTATGGAACCCTCGGCGCACGAGTTCCTCTCGTACTTGACCGATTTTTAATAATATTTTTACCAATTATTCGAAGACACCAAAGGGTGCTCCCATTGATGACCGATTGCCTCAGTGGCGCAGTGGTAGTGCATGCGACTGCCGCGACTGAGGTCCCGGGTTCGATTCCCGGGTCGAAACAAATATTTGTGTGATCCACAAATGTTTGTTTCGGAGTTTGGGTGTTTCCTATGTATAATATATATGTATTTAGAAATATATAAGTATGTATATCAGTTGTCTAGATCCCATAACACACGCTTATGTTAGCTTAATTCGGGCAAGAGGGCGCTGTGTAAAAAAAAATGTCCCACAATATTTATTACTATTTTAACAACATATCAATTACATTTTTAAATATATCTATAAAATAAAAAATACATTTAAAATTATAAAAAATAGTGACCCACCGGTATCGGGTACAGGGACCAAGCTACCGGTGGTTAGGGCTCCAGAGAAAGGAATTGCCTCACAATACGTGCCGTGTCGAGAAGAACTGCTTTCTGTATCAGGCCCTTGATCCAGCTGTTTAACGCGAGCCTTTGTAGGTGTTGGTCAAGGCTCTTGGCTATAAGTCCATGTACAGATATGACTATCGGTACAATGGTCGCTGAATCCACATCCCCCACGTCGACAACCTCATGAGCCAAGTCTAAATATTTCTTTTGTTTGGGTACCTCGGCTTTCATGAGGTTCCCGTCATGAGGTATGGTGATATCAACAATCATTGCACGGCGTTCTAATCGATCTATTACCACTATGTCAGGCTTATTGGCGACAATAGTCATGCCCGTGATAATAGACCGATCCCAGTATAATGTGACATGACCATTTTCGAGAACTGGGTCGGGTACATATCTATAGTATGGTACCTCTAAATCAACAAGATTGTACTTAAGAGCAAGTTGCTGGTGAATGATCTTGGCTACTTGGTTGTGTCGATGCAAATACTTACCGTTTGCAAGACTCGAACAACCAGAAATAATATGCCTAAGAGATTCTCCGGGACGATGACATGCCCGACAGATGTCCATCGTACCATCCGTCTGGATATACTTCCTGTAGTTCTTTGTCAGTACAACTTCGTCAGTAATTGCAAAAACAAACCCTTCAGTCTTTCCAAAGAGATCACCAAATCGTAGCCAAGATACTGATGCATTGAAGTCAATATCAGGCCTGTGTAAGGCCTGATAAAAACGACCGTGCAGCTCCTTACTCTTCCATACCTCCTTGCGATCAGTAACACCAAGTACTATAGGTTTATGCCAATTCTCTTTAGCCAACGAGAGCGGGGTTTGTCCTTTATCCACTGCAACCACATCGCGATGCAACATCGTGTCAGCATTGAGAAAATATTCTCTGAGGTTGCATATCTCACGGTTATTAAGGGGCTTTACATTTAAAAAGCCTCGACCTCCACACTTCCGAGGGATATACAACCTCATTACTGATGAACGAGGATATTATTATTATTAAAATTTTATCGAAATAGGGCGAGCAGCTTATAACAATTAAACACATTGCTTGTAACATAACTTTAAGGAATACACAGTAGATACCAGCACAGTAGTTTAATCTTAGTGAAGACAGTGGTGGATGAGTGAGGGGCGTTTAACGGGCTAATTATCAAACGGCTAATGAAGTTTGTATTCAACGGGCGGGCACAGGGCGGCGCGCGGGGCTTGGAGTCGCTACGTGCTACGACTGGCAAAGCGCCCCACCTGATAACTCCCCCGCTCTCCGCAGAAAAATTGCAGAGAAAAAGTTTCATCGTAGGGGAACGTGAATGAAATAAAGAATTTTGTCGGCCGCCGCCTTCAAGATTATTCTCAACATAAAATCCTTGAAAACCTTTTCGATCTGTTTCAATTCACCAGGACGCTTCTTTGAAACATTTATTCTCACAGCTACTTATCGATGTATAATGTTACACAAATTGTGAATGACTGTACAATGCTGTTCTGGGAAATAATATCTTTTGGGCAATTAATAATGATGACTATCCAAAATGTGTGCATTCCCCGTGAGCAAGAAGATAATGTGATCTACCGCTCTCATCAAACTAAATATGTAATGCGTTCCTCATACGTATATTGTTTTCTCTCAAAATGTGTTTTTTTTTTTAGTTTGACTACCTCGGTTATGCGGTGAGATTTCGGGATTGAATCCCAGATCTAGTCTCATAGCACTAGCTTATTATTAGTTTAATTTGGGTTAGATATACTGTAAAATAAAATATCAATCTTACAATATATTTTAACGTAATTGAACGGTGGAAAGTTAATTAAATTCGTTTCTCAATTACGTAAAGACCTTCATCGCTTTAGTTTGCAAACAAGAAAATATTTCAAAATAGATCCATCTATTTTAGTGCTATGATGCCCTAGACAGAATTGATATCTTGACTCATTACAGTTAAACACACTTTGCATTAGGTATGGTCAAAGTTTTATACTTTACATTTGAGAATAGAAAAATCGAACCGAAAAGTGAAGGTCGAAGCCTTCTCCAGTACTATCAGACATTTTGATTTATAGTGAACTTTTTCTGACAGTGTAAGGTACCCACAATTACAATCACAATAAAAAACAATTCATGAAACTTGAGAATAAACAAAACTTTTATAAACATAGCATAGGACGCGCTCGTGGCCCCGCGGTCTCAGTGTTCTGTAAACGATCACTGAGTCACGCAACTTTCGCTAGGGCTGGTCATCGGATGGGTGACCTCTTTGTGGCATTTACATTTGCGAGCGTTTCCGTGCTTCGGAAGGCACGTTAAGCCGTCGGTCCCGGTTGCCAGTAAAATGACAACCTGCTTCTGCCTATTTCAACACGGCAATGGGCTCACCACCTATTACGTGGGACAGAAATCCACACGGTGAAAAGTGGGCATATAATATGCCTCTGCCACCCCTTCGGGGATAAGGCGTGATGGATATATAAATATAAACATAGCGATACATTTTCAGTGTTTTTAAAACACTAGTCGTATTATTTGTAGTCCCGTGTGAACTATTGCAGCACTGCTGTATATACGCCTCATTTCAGGCAATAGCTTGCGCCATGAGTCTCTTTGGAAAAGCCACTTCGTGTAACGATCGCTATCGTGAACCAAGAAAATATAAAAAGGTCTATTTGTTTTATGGGCAAGTGTCAACTACGAGCAACACTGTTCTATTGTGTTTAGAAAGACTATCTAAAGAAATGGCACTTCTAAATACATCGTCATATATTAGAGCATCGAATGTTTGCTTTTAGAAAATTCTATAGACTTGAGCCGTCGCTTTTACTCTGTATCCCCACGAACTTTTTAAGATGAGGTGGACTTTATCTTTCACAGACTTAAGAAATCCAGATTTAAGTAAGTTATAATTTTTGAGATACAAAACCACTTCAGGTGTTAAATTAGATTAAAAGTAAAAAATAGTGTACGGACTGCGAGCTTTACGAGTAGCAAGTGCTTATCGCGGTTCACATTAAGGCGCGTTTACGTGAAATTGTATGGAGTTGCGATAAGTTCCCGCGTTTACAGCTAGACGAGTGTCTTGATTTCATACAAATTTGCGTTAACGTGCTATGCTCACCGTGAGTCTTGAACGGCGCTCGCAATAACTCGCATTAGGCACTCAGTTCCTACCCTACATTTTTTGAACCGCTTGTGCACTATATTATCGTGTAAACATTTCTTAAGTACGTCCACTTAACTGCGCTATTATTTCTGTATTATAAAAATGTGGTTTTAATTACAGCGTTGCTAATTACGCCGATATTACTGTGAGGCGAAATTTTGTAGAGCAATAAGTCTCAGCTAATTGTTTGAAAAGATAATTTGGTGTCGGTTTATTATACGATGGGTGGGCAATACCGCCCGCCACTCGGGACAGACGGTGCGTTAGCAATATGGGCCTCGCCGCGCCTCTCCCGCCCGTCCACTCACAACCTATATGTGCTGCTAATTACTTACTCGCTACAGATTCGTAAATAATGAGAAGTAATAACACGAAGAGGAACTAAATAAATTGACTTAATAAATAAATAAGTAAGTATCTAATTGTTGTTTCCACTGAAATAAAACAGAAAAGGCTGCCTATTATAAAAAAGTGCGTGTGCGTGTGTGTGTGTGTGTGTGTGTGTGTGTGTGTGTGTGTGTGTGTGTGTGTGTGTGTTCAAAAAAACGAATTCAAAACTTTAAAGTATAAAATAAAAATTAATTTAATACACCGCGAACCTAATACATTTAATTTAAAAAAAACTATTATTTGTATGTGCTACCATATGTAGGTACCATATGTAGGTTTTAATTAATGTAGTAATTTCAAGTAATTTGGGTGTAGAGTATACCTCTGCAACCCCTTCGGGATAAAGGCGTGAATGATAAATAAAAAGCTGATATAAAGAATCTTTATTTCTATTCCTATACTTCACTTAAACTTAGGTATAGTTAGAGTTCGCCCCACACCCCTAACTTTCAGCGTTAGTAAGTTTCCTACGATATCTCGTTCCTACACAATTCATGCCCAAACCCTTTTTAACAAGGAAACAATTTACTTTGGTTTAAGGCTACCTTCGACCAGGGGTATATGTTGACGAGGGCTAGCATAGAAAACTAACCTGATATTTGCTGATGAAAATTACTCTGAAACTATGTCTTGGCAGACATTTGCGTACATTTGAAATCATTATATTGGGCCATTGCCCAATATTATGGTTGGTTTGTTTTACATAATGACGTAGAAGAGAACTCTAAAACTATATTATAAAGGTAGTTTTGTACATTTAACAAAATAAATATTAATGACAAAATATAAATCTTTTTGAGACATTTGTACACAGCGCCGCCCGTCTAGCCCAAATTAAGTTAAGCACATATTATACTTACATACATAGAAAACATCCAAACTCATCTCATCTTGCATGAAATAAAATTATAAGCAGCCATTATATATTAGATAAACGCCTGCAAGCAGAGCAGGTAATGAAACTATAGTTTGTTTTTAAATGGTATTTTTTCAAATATTTTCCAAAATATCTATAAAATTCTGAATAATTTTTGAGCTATTATTATTTTACTGACTTCGAAAAAGGAGGAGGTACTCAACTCGCCTGTATTTTTAAATTATTCAATTTATTTTTAAAATTTGCTTAATAAAGCGCATATTCGTCTGTAAAAAAGTCGGTTCGTGAACTGTAAAAATCTAAATGAGATGTTTAGGAAGATCATCATAATATTTTAAGATGATCACATTCTAATTAGGTGATGTTCTGATGATGAAGATTTACAGAAATGTACACTGGTACTCCTCAATAACAAGCAGTAAAATAATAACGATGGCAGTGAGCGTCCATGTATGTATGTATTAGGTATATTCACCACTCCATAACATAATATAGCTGTCTATAGTGTCCTTTTTACTCATCCTTACTGCCTCTGTAGAGGCAAGAGGTCGTGGGTTCGATTCCCACCCAGGATAAAACTTTGTGTGATGAGCACGACGGTTTATTCTGTGTCTGGGTGTTATTTATCTATAATATGTATGTATTTAGAAATATATTAGTATGTTTATCAGTTATCTGGTTACCATAGTACAAGCTTTGCTTAGTTTGGAATCAAATGGCGTTGTGTGAGTTGTCCCAAAAATATTTATTTATTTATTATTTATTTATCCTTGTAAAATTTAGGGCCTTTTAGGTATGGTTTTGAAAACGCTTAAGGTTTTTTAAAAAAACATCTTAAATGATCTAATGTCTTTTTTGATGTAGATAAACATCAAAATATGGACATTACAAATTTATTGTATTAATTACAATATATATATTTTATCATAATCTGTCTAGTAGATAGTAGAGAAGGGTCAAGGGTTTTTATTAAATTTCTCATCTATATTTCAAATTTTTAGTCAAAAGAAAATGATAAAAAATCCGTTATTTCGATATATTGGTCTACATATGCGCAATTATTATCAATTCCTTAATTTTGCTCCTCAAATATTTAATAATAATCATATTTGGGAAGCAAATAATTTAAAAATGTATATGCTGCGTTGTCCTTTTTGGGTACACCTGAACCAGGAACAGCCAGACACACGAGTGATGATCCTATAATAGTGCCATGTATTTTGTTTTGAGGTTCGGTACACTAAGGGCTGTATTCCAGAACGTTTCTCAATATTCAATCTACGCTTGAGAGTAGATTTAATATAAGGCAAAATCTAGCCTTAAGCGTTGATTGAGTACTGAGTAACGTTCTGTAATACGGACCTTATATCTGCAACAGTATAAATTTCCGGGAACAGTAAAACAATCTTGTAGTTCATATTGATGCTGATTGGACTATTGGATCAAAAAAACCGGACAGGTGGGAGTAAGGTTCGTCCACAGAGGGTTTCGTGTTTTTACAATATTTTTGTCAACTTACAAGGTGGATACTTATGTATGTTCGGGTGGTATTTTAAAACTGAAGTTTGAAGCAGATGTCTTCAACTGATTGAGGTGTTATTTTGTATACACGTATCGTTTAGATAACAATGCATAGTAACTCAACTCAACTCAAAATAAAAGCCTTTTTTCTAGAAAAGATTTTTTTAACTATTACATATTTACTTCTAAGCTTGTAATAAGTTTTCTGTACAAAAGGATTATAATTTATAACCCTGCTTACCTTTGGCAGTAGTAACTGGTACACTATTTGCCTGGCGCAATTCTGAGACAATAACCTCATCAGCATCCTCTTTCGAAAATACAAATATCTAATATCCTATGTTCTACTTCAACTTGGCATCAAACAATAATGACACAAAAAAAGTACCATATCAAATTTCTCATTTAATATCGGTAAAGCATAATTTAAACATATCTATGCTCAAATTAAGAAAATACATAAATGATGTCAAGTAAGGCAGATGCTGGAGACTTTACGCCGCTGGACTGTTGCCAACAATTCGTGTGGTGGTTATTTTCTCGCATCATCCACGAACAAGAAGACATCTATTGACGTAGCTTTCTAGCTAAACTTAATCAGATTACATTTCTATGGTACCTAAACCAAAGTACAAGTTGTTATCATTCATACGTCATCTATTATGTTCGTACAAGCATTCGTACAAACCCGTTCATACATTTAACTTGAATAAAAATCACTAAACCGAATTGCACGCAAGTAACTCTATTATAGAACCCTTTGTCTAGTTTTCATTACCCCCTGTCTAGTTTTGAATTCTTTTGTTGCTCGCATTCGTTGCATGGATGCATGAATAAATTGTTTTTGAGAACTCGAATAAACTGGTAGGTCAAGATCCCTTTCTCATAGAAAACTTCTTTGTGCGATAGTAAAAGACGTCCGCTATCAAAGGGCTCGGATCGTGTAAATTCTGGATTTGTGGCGATGTGTAATTATTATTTAATCTATGCAGCAGTCTACGAGGGATCAGATGTCAGTTTTCACTCCTTGATACATCAGCTGTGAGTTGAGTTCCATATCGATTCGGTATGACATCTTTTGACTGGTAATTCAAAACATTCAATATTATATTTTGATCGGCCTTCGAGATCATTGACATGTTATGTCTCTCAGCAGCTGGTAGACAATGTACAGAATTACTTGTCAAAAGATATCGTATCGGGTGGATTCGGCACTCTGAATCACCTAACAGGCCAGTTACATGGCTCGTCTTTTGGCCAAACATATCATTATGTAAGTGTGTTCTTAATAATAATACTCACTCGCTGTCATTGCCCTAGTGCCGACATTGCCCCCTCGCCTCTTGAAACAATGAACGGAACCTGGTTAATGCTTGGCCTGTTATTACGTTCATTTTAAAGTTCTTTGATTACTAATACCTATTCAAGAAACAACAAACGAGAATAAAATATCAAAAGAATGATATTTGTTCCTTATTTTCAAATTATATTTTTCTATGTAAGTCACCCATATTCTGACTAGATATGATTGAATAACTGGATGTATACGTTTAAGTGTTCTGAATTATTTGAAAAGACGATAGTTCGTGAATAAATATATAAGTAGGCATACAACTAAAATCATGATTTATGTTGGTCCCTTAAATACTGACGACATAAGTATTGTGTAGAATATTCTTCACCAGTGCATTATACATGTAAAATTATCCGGAGACCAAAGATAATTGACTATGGTCATGGATAAATTGAAGATGCATGCTGACTTTCGGTGTTGAGTAATAGTAATGGCTCTAGATTACTTAATTACAATATTTTCGTTTATAATTATCTTCATATCTAGTCAGGCATCTGAAACACATAAAAGAACACAAAGTCGGACATAAGATAATATCTTATGCATTAGTAAAGCAACAAAATACACTAAGAAACATGTTCGAAGTAAAGAACAATAATATTACCAAAACTAATAAACAATGTTGATTGTACATCCAAATAATATTGCTTTATTACGGGCATTGTGTTGTGTAAGGGCCAGGCACGGGCGGCGTCCGTTCAGCCGCGACCGATGCGCATAATGAGATGCAGTGCTCCTCCAGATGTGGCGCAGGCGCGGCCTAGCTACTGTTTTTTGTTTTCGCCTTTTTTTTTTTGATTTGAAAGCTTCAGCATAGCAATGTTTGTTACTTGCCTTTGGAACCAACCATTTATGACAAGTTTATAATGAAAACTTATTAGATATTATATTAGATACAATGAAATTACATAATATTATGTCTCTTCCATAATTTAATTAGACAGTTGTAAATTTTGCATAATTTATAGTAATAAATAAAAGATTAATTTGTTTATAATTAATAAATTTTAATTTTAATTAATTTATATATTAATAAATAAATTGTTCTTATTATTATGTAACTGTGATATTGTTATTATGTTCTCATTATGTAACTGTGATATTCTTATCTGTGCTACTGTTAGACCAGAGATTCGTTCGTACGTTCAATGAAATGTTCGAAAAAAATAACACTTTATAGTGTCGATTGAATTTTATAATTCATAGCTAATCCAACATCTTTCGAAGTTAGTAGGGAAGTTTCAATTTAAGCCACGGTCCCAGTTAACCTCGAGTTTATTTATGTTGCCTTAGTCAGAATTATTACCTACGCCAGATGTTATTTTACGACAGTTTGCCACGAATAAACAATCTTTCTTGTTAACTTTTATTCTCCACTCACTAAACAGCATATGTGTTCATTAATTTATTGAAAAATAACCTGCGGGTTAATAAGTTATGAATAAGTTTAGTAAGCCATTATAAAAACTATAAATAATTACCATACCATCCTAGTACGCATTATTTTTACGAATATGTAATCATCTCACAAACTGCATTCATTGATTATCCTGGATAGAGAGCACGTTCTGTCGACCCTTAGAACACATTTACATTTAATACGATACACTTTAAAGCCGCAAACACAAAATAACAAGACAAAGCTTCTGTCACACATGTGAACAACGATGATACGATTTCCGGACCCGTGGGCACGCCTGCGCAGCTCCATACTTCTTTACATTCCATACGATTATAAGCACTATGGGAAGTAAGGAAGCACGGAACTCGCGCAAGGCTTTGTCTTCTCTCTTCAATGTAGATGCATTTGTGGACTCGCTGTCACATATGGTAAATGTGCAGTGGTCCATTGCGACGCCATCTCTTGTGTTGATGGTGATGAAGCACAACGCGACAGTGGGCGACAACGTGGGGGTGGCGAGCGACGCGGCGTGATGGCAGCTCGCTGAGTACTGAAAGCGCGGCCTGTGCGCACGCGCAGACCAGCTCTAAAAATGGAGTCAACCGCCGGAGTTCGCTTACGACTCAAGAGTACCATCCATTCCAAATTTGTATTTTCCCGAAATAGAACCGGCGGCGAGCGTCCATCGGATCGGTTACCCGTACGTGCACCGACCTGCAGCGTGCGGGAACTGGCCGAAGTGCACGGCAGAACTTGGGATGCGGACCCGTCGGAGGCCGGCTCTTATGTAAGGAACACCGTGAACCGCTCCGCGTGACGACTGTTTCAAAAATAAACGTGCACGCCGAGTTCGACGCCGACGGGCGCCACATGTGCGCGCTCCCGTCATCGTTCCAATGATCGCACGCTGGAGGGGAGGCTATTATTAGTTATACACCATCCACCACTGTCACCTCCCGCAGGGTAGTTCGAGCTATACATAGGCCCGATCACGGGATCTGGCAATCCTGAGCGTTCACTGACCTCTGGAACAACATGAAATACGTATTATTTATCTAGGTGTTGAATATGTACATATAAAACTAATATTTTATCTACGCTAAAATGGAAAAAAACATCAATCTTTGTCCAATTATAACTGTGTGATATGTGTATACTTGAAGTAGTGGACGCCCGCGCCTATTCTTCATCTTCATCTTAATGTATTCTCAGTTTCTTTCAAACTCTACCTGGATTTAAAACTCAGTTTTCACTTTAATTGGCTGCTAGGAACAGCTATCGTTTGTCTTTAAACTATCGGAATTATTAAGAGCGACTGCCGTCTGACCTAACAATGCAGAGTCTTCATGAAAGTTCGGTAACAAACAAACGTGTTTTTCCATGGAAATAAAATGTATTGCCGGGATTAAAAAGAGCCTTTGGCACTCTACAATTCAATATATTATCATGACCTACAAATTAAAAATTATATCAATACATTGCTTCTTTGCGAACTGAAAGAAGAATAATCAATAAACACACTTTAAAATTTATAATATACGAAGAAGTGTGTTAAAAATTACATAGACATGTAATTTTGTTAAGGAAAACACATCACAGATTTGTCAGGCCGAGCGTGCAGTTTGTTTACTGACTTTAGGAAAAAAAGGTTGAACAGACATTGGGATATACAGCTATAAGCAGATAAGCACCTATGTCGATTGTAGGTATACCTGTAGCAGCCGAGAATTTCTGCTGCCAAAGCCGCCCGTAAAGCTCGCCTCCATGTACACTCAGTCAATAAACGATTTTGGCAAACTTTCGTAGACAAACAAGTGGGACAACAGCCAACTCATCTTTTGTCTGTTTGAAAGCAACATAGCTTTGTTAGCTTTTCGATACAATGTGGAATACGGAAAATAGATATCGTGGTGGGCCAAGAAGATGAATTATTTTATATTTTGTATAAATGTTCTTTCGGAAATTGTTGTTTTAGATACACAGATTACATAAAACATACATATATAACCTACATGTTATCTCGTGATAATAATATTTTTTTTTTCCGGGAAACACCTACAACTCCATTTTTAGAACTACGTCAATCAAAACATCAATACATCGCTTCATGGCGAGCGACGTAAAAAAGACATACAAACATAATGACTCATTTATGACGTTAATATTGAAATGTGGAGTGGAGGCGAGGGGCTACATTATACGGACCCTATACTTGCAGTCTTGATGCTTATTCGGGTCAAATTTTTACTAAGACTGCTGGCATAGAAGGTTACAAACTGACATAATGCCGCTATATAAGGTCATCATACGAATGCAGTTATAAACAACCGACAACGAGGATTTATCCCGTTCCATGGTCTTCACAATACTACGAAAGGTTATCGCCCGTGGAAAGTTTTGGCTAACTGCCAGCGCAGAATTCCAAACGTCCCCTGCATCTTACAATGTCCAATGACTGTCTAAACTATCCTCATGTAGTCACAAAGCTAGCTTTGGTTTGTCGCTAGCAGTGATCTCTGTTACCTTCCCTACTTATCGCAAATCACAGGAGTGTAAAGAAACGTAAAGATCTCGCTTCTTTGCTGTATTTGAAAGTGTCCTGAAAGTTGCCATTACAATTGACCCCAACATCCCCCCAGTATCGATGATATTACCATAGAAACAATTTCAACTGGAACTACACTGACTCTTATTATTATATTGTAAACTAGTGGTTCTGAGAACCGTAGACATCGGATTTTTTTTTTATTAGATTTTTTTTTTCATCTTGCCAAACACTACGGAACCATTTCGCCTCCCCTGTTTCCATTCCCAACCCTCAACCCTCCCACCCCCCACCCCCGATCGAAAAATCCCCTCACTAAATTTTTTTGTCTTCATTAAGGATTGTCCATGCCAAGTTGCCAAGATCCGATGAAAAATGAGACCTGTAGACTGAATGGACGGGCGGTCGGACATCAATAGCATTTTTCCCGTACGAGTGGAGTTAAAACGGAGACTTTCAAATATCGGTATCAAATGAAAGGACTTGCTAAGATAACTCCAAAAATAAAGTGACACTCTGGCGGATACTAAGATATTTATGCTTTCCTACAATAATGGTGTCAAATTAAAAGATTTGCTGTGAATATTATTTTTAGCGTATTCAAATACAAGCTTGTTATTAAAAAAGATTTAAAAAATGTTTATTATTTTTTTAAAAAAGGTATAACCCAACCAACCCATTATAAGAAATGTTAAAAAAGTAAAAACAAAGATTTTTATCGTATTAATATACAATTCTAAACGCGCCCTCGTTCTAACATTATTAACATATGTATGTATAGGTATTTTTTGTTTTTTAATACGTTCAGGCGAGATGCCTTGCAATTTGTCAGTGTCATGTACACATGACTGCTTTCATCAAACGCTTGCGAGAAGAGTTTCCTTTGAAAATAAGTAAAACAGAGATTAGCATTTCGTTTCTAGGGTTCCGTAGCCAAATGGCAAGAAACATGGATTCGCCATGTCTGTCTGTCCGTCCGTATGTCACAGCCACTTTTCTCCGAAACTATAAGAACTATATTTTTGAAACTTGGTAAGTATATATATTCTGTAAACCGCATTAAGCTTGTCACACAAAAATAAAATAAAAAAAATTTTCGGTGTTCCACATACTTAGTAAGTAGTTTTTTTTTAAAACGTCATAAATCGTAAACCGCAATATACCTTTCATTAAATTACTTGCTGCCGCGGAACCCTTCATGATCTGTACCATGATGAATAATCAAACAAGAAACAGTACATTTTGGTGCCTGTCTGTATAATTTTACAACCAAAATTTCGAAATGAACACATTAGGGCAAATTAGAAACTTGGAACGATCTGTAAACGCACGTGTTTTCCTCCTCTTCCCGTGTACTTCAAGCGGAGCATGAAGAGGCACTCCATTGGGACAGTGTCCATCAAGCCCCTGTCCATACTCTTGTGGACTGTGGTGTAGCCCTTTACTAGATTTCGCCATGGTTTTCTATCAGTCGGCCGGCTTCATTTTGGCGAGCTAAATATAAAAAAAAACGATACAAATTTTCGAACACAATAAATCATGGAACTTAAATACACCGCCAACGAATAATTGTAACTCCTCTCGTTTCTTAGTTGTTATAAATTGAAAATGTAAAGACAGTTTTCACTTCTAAGCTAATTCGGTTTAGTCAGTAAAAAAATAATAAGCTATTTTTGTTAATGGTGGTTAATCCGCACTCGTAATGGTACGTACGTACGCAAATCCAATACGTATTTATTACATAATAAGTAGAAAGACTAAAAAAAAATGTTAAAATACCTTACGACAAGCGTACACGGTAAAAAAGGAATTGTCCCATCAACAAAAAAAATATTGTTAGCAATACCAAGATAATATTTACTTAATTTACCAATATATAGTTACTTTGACAATTTCCATTTCCTTCAAAATACAAAAAAATATTGTTGATTTGCTGTCTCAAATCAAGTAAATATTGTCAGGTAAACATTTTGAAAATTTTAGTATAAGATAACGATTAATCTAGTATTAATAATGCTAGATTTGTTATCCGGACGCTATTATATTGTTAAATTGACGATTTACATTTTCCTATCGAGAATATAGTGAACTTTGTAACATTAAGATAAATTAATTGTCAAAGTAACAATGTCGTTGTTCTTCCGAAACACTACAAATGATTCGATCAATATTTCACAATTGCTCATATTAAAACATGGACTTTTTCATAAGATATCTGACAACTTCTTAGACGAAGATTAAACATTTTCAATGCGAGAATATGTTCAATTGTTATTAGGAATAACAAGTGGTTTTGATTGAAGATCGATTATTTCTTAGAACAACAATATCATTTGTTCAGTCAAAATTTATCTAATTTTCAAATAAGTTTTTACATATACTTGTTTTAAAACAAGAATATTATAAATAATTGCGACAAATTATTTGATGAAAATACAACATTTTCAATGCGAGAATCTGTAAAATGGTTATTAGGAACAACAAGTGCTTTTGATAGAAGATCGATTATTTCTTAGAACAACAATATCAATTGTTCAGTCAAAATGTTTTATATTTTGTAATAGATTTTTACATATACTTGTTTTAAAACAAGTATATTAAATAACAGCGCGACAAATTATTAGATGAAAATTAAAAATTTTCAATATGAGAATGTGTTAAATGGTTATTAGGAACAACAAGTGATTTTAATAGAAGATCGATTATTTCTTAGAACAACAATATCAATTGTTCAGCTACAATGTTTTTTATTTTGTAATAGATTATTACATATACTTGTTTCGAAACAAGAATATTATATAAACAGCGCGACAAATTATTAGATGAAGATTAAATATTTTTAATGCGAGAATGTGTCAAATGGTTATTAGGAACAACAAGTGGTTTTGATAGAAGATCGATTATTTCTTAGAACAATAATATCAATTGTTCAGCCTAAATGTTAAATATTTTGTAGTAGGTTTTTACATATACTTGTTTCAAAACAATAATATTATATAAACAGCGCGACAAATTATTAGATGAAGATTAAATATTTTTAATGCGAGAATGTGACAAATGGTTATTAGGAACAACAAGTGGTTTTGATAGAAGATCAATTATTTCTTAGTATAAGAAATCCGAACATCTCATCACCTACAGGAGCGGGAGGCGTACAACTCAGATCGATTTCCTACTCACTAGGCGACACAGCATCGGCAAGGTGGCCAACTGCAAGGTCATACCCGGTGAGAGTCTTACTGCACAACACCGTCTCCTTGTCATGGACCTCTGCGTGAAGCCTACAGGCAAACGCATCGAGCGGTGCCAGCGCCGCATCAGATGGTGGCTGCTTGATGATACTAGGTCCCAGGAGTTCGTCTCAGCTGTCGGTGACAAGTGCACCGACACTGAAGGCGAACCAGTTCAAGATTACTGGGACAAAGTTCAGGCGGCCATCCTTGGAGCGGCGAAGGTGGTGCTCGGTAAGTCTAAGGGTGGACGCAAATGTGACAAGGAAACTTGGTGGTGGAACGACGCAGTCCTGAGGGAGACCAGGGAGAAGAAAGCCCTCTTTAAAAAGTGGCAAGCGACCGGATCTCCCGAAGACCGCGACGCGTATAGGGCTGCCAAGCGCGCCACAAAGAGAGCTGTAGCCAGAGCCAGACGCGACCACTTACAACCTTTGTATGATAAGCTGGAATCGTCTGAGGGGCAGAAGCTCATCTATAAGCTGGCGCGCTCCAGGGTCAAAGCGGCACAGGATATATCCAAGTGTCGCTGTGTAAAAGACCCTGAGGGCAACCTGTTAAGCGAAGACCTCGCGGCAAAGGAGAGATGGCGCTCGTACTTCCACGAGCTGCTTAATAAGCAGCATAAAGAGGTGCAGCCTCCGGACCTCCCTCCGAATCAGGGACTAGTGCCACCGGTAACGCCTGGAGAAGTCCTGACTGCGCTTCGCCGCATGAAGAATCGGAAAGCTGTCGGACCCGATGGAGTCCCCATCGAAGCCTGGAAGGCGATGGGTCCTCGCGGTGTGGGCATCTTAGTAAACCTTTTTAACCGCATACTCCTCAGCGGGCAGATCCCAAACCAATGGAGACTGAGTATTATTACTCCAGTCTTCAAAGGTAAGGGGTCAGTGCAGGAGTGCGGGAGCTACCGCGGTATTAAGGTGATGTCCCACACCATGAAGATCTTCGAGAGGATTATAGACTCTCGGATCCGGCAGGAGTGTACTCTCTCGGAGTGTCAATATGGGTTTCGCCCTGGTCATGGGACCACGGACCCTGTTTTTGCCCTGAGGGTTGTCGCAGAGAAATACAGGTCGAAGAACACGCCTCTGCACTGTTTGTTTCTAGATATGCAGAAGGCCTTCGACTGTGTTCCTCGTGCGATGATCTGGTGGGCACTGCGGTCCAAAGGGGTTCCAGAGGTCTATATTGACACTATCCGGGACATGTACTGTGACTCCGACTCAATGGTTCGGACTGCTGTTGGCGACACGAAACCCTTCCCCATCACCGTCGGGGTACACCAGGGTTCTGTCCTTAGTCCGCTTCTGTTCAGTGTAATATTAGACGAATTGTCGGACAGCATCAGAAACCCGCATGAGCAGCCTCCATGGTTGCTCATGTATGCTGACGATATTGCGCTGGCAGACGCGGACAGGGGCAGATTGGTGCGACGTGTAAAGGCGTGGAAGGAGACGCTTGAGAACGGCGGTCTGAAACTAAATGTGGCGAAGACCGAGTACTTGGCACTAAACTCGACAGATTCCACATCCGTCCGCATAGGCGGTGATTTGGTCGAGCGCACGGACCAGGTTAAATACTTGGGATCTGTTTTTCACACGTCCAGTGACATCGATTGCGATGTCAAGTCACGAATTGCTGCCGCGTGGGCCAAATGGCGGGAGATGACCGGTGTCATTTGTGACCCTAAAATGCCGATCCGGTTGAAGGGACAGGTCTACAAAACCATTATTAGACCTGTCCTTTTACATGGCAGTGAAACGTGGCCGATATTGGAGCGACACAAGCAGGAGCTGCGTGTCACGGAAATGAAGATGCTGCGGTGGATGTGTGGAGTCACGCGGATGGACCGCGTGAGGAACTCTCGCATCCGCGGCAGCCTTCACGTCCGTGACATTGCAGACAAGTTGCAAGAGTGTCGCCTTCGTTGGTATGGTCACGTCTTGCGGCAACCGCCGGGCTACGTAGGTAACAAATGTCTGGCCATGTCAGCCCCGCCGGGTCCCGGTAAGAGGGGAAGACCCAAGAAGTGCTGGCTTGACGTCGTAAGGGATGATATGCGTGCCAATGGTCTCACCACAGGGGATGCCGACGACCGTGCGAAGTGGAGGAGAAAATGTAGGAAAGCGGACCCCGGGCGTCGCGAGACGCAACTGGGACAGACGCTCGGATGATGATGATGATGGTTATTAGGAACAACAAGTGGTTTTGATAGAAGATCGATTATTTCTTAGTATAACAATTTCAATATTTCTGCCAAAATGTTTATACTTTGTAATAGGTTTTTCACACATTACTATTATATATATTATTGTTATATAAATAGCTGTGCCCCGCGGTTTCACCCGCGTGGATCCAATATTCCAGGATTATCTGGGATAAAATGTATAAAGTAAACAGTAAAGGAGGAAAGGATCCAGGAGTAGGTATCATATATGTAGCTAATTCAGGATCTAAACTATCCGTTTTATATCAAAAAGTCCTGCGCGAAAAAAAAAGGAAAATCTTTTCCCGTTCCCGTTTCCCACTGGAACTTGTTCCCGGGATTAAAAGTAGCTTATGTGTTATTCTGATGTATAAGCTGATATATATTATTGTAAAGTTTCATTAAAATCCATTCAGTAGTTTTTGCGTGAAAGAGTAACAAACATCCATTCTTACAAACTTTCGCGTTTATAATATTGGTAGGATTTTGTGCCTGAACTCGACAAGTTGAGACATGTAAAGTACGGTTAGCGCAGGTACCTAAGTATCTATTAATATTATTCCCGACAATACTGTAAGTTCTTCCGTTAAAATTTTGAATATTCAATCAACAATATTTTATTTTCAACGAAAAGATAGTTGATTCACAAGAAAACATGATTTTTGTTGATTCAATAAATAATATTGTTGATTTCACCGACGCGTCCATAGATTCACAGAAATATCCCAAGACCCTTCAGTGTTTGCATTTTCGGGTATTTTCCCATAATTCTGGGAACTTTTTTAAGTATCAATTAAATTTTTATACCTATACCTATAATTAAACAGTAACGAGGCCGCGTCTGTACATCGAATATAAGCGCATTAGCGTTATTTTGAGGCAATACATCACTACTTATCATTCTTCTTTGGTGTTTCTGCAAGTAGTCCGATAAACTTTAGCGGATTTAACACTACACTATTATTAATATAGGCTTTGTTTCAACAACATCGGCTCAAGAACAGCAACAACGATACAAAAATGTCGTTGCATGTCTCCGCGCTCAAGATGAGTTGGGGAGGTCAAAGCAAGCAATAAAAAATAGATTTTAATGTAAAACAGGTGGATATTAGCTCATAACCTTGAATGACATTTAGATCCCTTTTTCCAAACGCTCAAGTGCGTATGGCACCAAAGTATGGAAATAACTTCGTGATCCCTTTACCTTCATTTTTATACACGATTAGATACGAAAATATATCATTTCCTAAGCGTAAAATAATTAAGCTCGTGAAATGGCAAGGTGAGTCGGCTAATGTAGAAAATGAAATCAAACTAATAGTTATTTGTATAAAACAAAAGTATTAATCGACAAAAAGTAGGTAAATAGTTGGTATTGTAACTTGAAAAGTATTTGGGTTTACGGAGATTGGGTGTTTTCTATGTATAATGTGTTTATTTTCCTACAATATTTTTTATATATTTATCTTTGTTATAATTAAAGATAAGTCAGCGTCAAGCTAGAAAAGGGCTTGCTCCGTTGATTTGGACACGTCCAACGAATGTGTGAGGAACGATTGACGAAGAATATATTTTTTGCGAAAAAAAGTAGAGGGTAGAAGGGGTCAAGGTAGGCCGAGACTTACATATGAAGACCACGTGAGCAGATTGAAAAGTCAAAAGTACTCGGGTACCCAGGCATGCATGTATGAAGCGATTGATGAATCTGCAAGAAGCGAAAGAAGTATGCATGGATCGAGAAGCCTGGCGATCTGTCCTCACTGACTACCCGTCAGTGATACAGCGTGAAGATAGTTAGTTTTTTTAGTTTAGTTTTGAATTAAACCCCTGTTGGGGAAACATACAGCTAGAAGGCTTTTTTTTTGGGCTTGAATCACAGTCATGGTGAATATCACCCATAAACGGAAATAGTCAAATTAAAAAGAAATATTTAATTTACCTATAACTATATTAATTAAAAAAAATGTTTTTTACATGAACCCCAAACAGGCACTTACGAAAGATAATGACTTCAATTCAAGCACCATTCTAACCTCTTCATATTAATAAATATAAAGAAAAAGTACTTTTATTAAACGGGTAATTTCTTGTGATTCGATTTTGGACTTTAACTGTTTGACAGTCGGCAACACTGACACACGACGACTAGCCTATTAGCAGTGCACGTGTGGTGCGGTGCGCGGTGAGGATGGGATAAAACGAGTTTATGTGGTGTGTTTGCAAGCATTATATTGGTGAGTTATAGGTTTTATTAAACTAGATCTAGATATATATTAGCTAGGTAACTTTATTTTCAATAAGTTCTTCTTTTATTCTCATGTAGGCTGGGCTAATCTAAAATATAAATGTGGACGCCGGCGCCGGCGATCGACATCTTGATGCAGAAGAATATGTTGATCAGAAAGCCATTCTGGAATTGCATTCTAAATGGCAAATGCCGTTTGATGACTCACGCGCCCAGACAATAACTTTATAAAGTAAAAATCAATCAACTAAGTAAGAATTTTTAAATGTAGCTTATTATTTATTCATATATAAATAAATATATTAATAATTATGTAAATTCCAGGTATTAATGAAGATATTGTTTGGCTGAAAAATAGTCATGAACCATGGGATGTTGTAATGCAGAAATGGATGAACACTAATGATGAAAGAATATATTGCGCGCAAGACAACCTGAGAGTTTCTAGCTAAATGGCCAGTACTAAATGACTTAAGGAGTGTATTGGTAAGTTTCTCTTGATTATTTCTGTCTACCATAGAATCATAAAAAATTATGATTGTTGTCCTTCACTTTATCCACTTATATGTGGCTAGTGCTGAAAAGATTAGTCTCCTATTGTTACTGGTTGATGGTGGTGAAAATTGTAGTGGTAACCGAGACAGAACCTTATTTATATTGTAAGATTTTGGTATCAGTCAACATATTTTTTATCCTTTAATTTTTTTTCAGACTGCATGTGGTCCATACTAAGGACACACTTGGGGCACTTAATCCCGCCAAAAGGACAGGATGTATTGGAAATAAATGAAAGCTTTCAACAGCTGAAGCCATTGATGGCTTGCTGATACCTGTTAAGGTAACACATTATAAAGTTATTAAAGACACATACTCTTAATAAAACTCTAAGTTTCTTTCAAATTTCCATTATTATTTGTTCACAGAAGCCGAGCGAAATAGAAGACGCTATTACCTCTCAGCAAAAAAAGGCACTCAAGAAAATACAAACAGTTTAACATTATGTTCTCGTACAGGGTTCAACATTAGACAATATATAAATAAATTAAGCACTTTCATAGTTGTGGATAAACTTAGATATTCTTTCACATCTACAGGCAAAACTTTTGACGCTTTGTTCAAATTGTATCACACGTAGGTACCCAGTGTCTTATGAATACTTGTATTAGTTAATTCAACATTCAGTTTATGGAATCACAACACAGCACGATAAAGTGATTCCATACATTGTTGATGTGACGAATCTTACCTAAATCTATAACTATAGTTAAATATAAAATTGAAACGATGGAACTTAATTGTACTGAATGTGGTATTTTTTTTTCTGAATTCAAATAATATGTATTCCATATTGAAGTTCTTCATAATATCTCTATTCGTGTGTTCAATTTATCATACTGCTCATTTCTTAAAATATTATCTTACAGCATCCTTTAGGGGAACAAAAACCTAAAAGTACATTTACTTGTATTACCTAGTAGGTATTAGTAAATTTCTCTGATACAAATTCAAACAAAGCTGCAGTTGCCCATGTTGTTGTTAAAGTAGTAAGTTTTGTAGTAATGTTTTTGTTAAAGCCGATGGTCTGACTCATGGCGCCAAATTCTTGCAAGCATTGTTTTTGACTATTTGAGTCTCATTATTCCATTATCAGGTGAATCTATTTCCCAATAATGCCAAGGGTCGGTCCACTCGTCTTAAGAATGGTTATTTTTAAGAGATATATATATAATCCAGTAAATGAAATATAGCTAGACATATAAATAAGTATTGAATTGTAAGAAATTAAGAATTTATTTAAACCTACAGCTTTATCAATCTTAGTTATCTTACGGGAAGCGCTTACGAATGGCTGGAAATTCAAATTTCAGTTCATACAGTTCTTTGTCGTTATAGCTACGCTATAACTCTCAATAATGATGATCAAAAGATCTCAATAATGGTGGGGGTGTATGATCATTATTTAATTCTTCACATTATGAAGTAGACATTTTATTTTAATGAATAATAATTGTTTGACAATTGATTTAGTATTTAATATTAATATTATGAAAAAGAAAAATATTTAAAGTTTAATAATTAATATTAAATATTTTTCTTTTTTCTTTTTTGAATTATAACCATTGCCTCTTGTGTGCGCTTTTCCTTTAGGGACGAAACGAAAATATGCCCACAGCAAGCTCAATGTTGGCATTTATGGCGCAATTAGCATTTTTTTGCTAAGTCTAATATATTGTCGGTTCAAATAAATTATTCTTAAATTACTGGCAATTCAATTTTGTTATTTCAAGCTATGTTTCATTAACAGGACAATAATACTGTTTTGAAGTAATAATGTAATTTTTAAAGGAATAAATATATATTTTTAAATGCAACAACCGGAGTTTTAATTGAAGTAAATATATTGTTAGATTAACACAACTTTAGTTTCAAAACGAAATATATTATTATTGTAGGTCTAATTGAACTATATTGTTCAAACAACATGTCGTGTATTCTTATACAGACAATAAAAATTACTGAAACAAGTAAAACAAAAGGTTTGAACGGAAATATCTGTTTTTGGTTCAAATAAATCATAATTTTAAAACAAGCTAAGTGTATTCTCCTAAAGAGAATAAATATTCTTGAAACTAGTAAACCATGCGTATGATAACAAAAATCTGTTATGTAGAACCAAGTAAATCTTAAGTCTTGAAACAATAATCAGGTATTCTCAAACTAGCTGCCGCAACAAAATATGTATATTGTTGAAGCAAGTAAACATCTACTGTTATACGAATAATATGTTTACACTCAAACTAACTAAAGCATAATTTTCAAGCTAATGTAATTCGTGTTGTTAGAAAAACAATATTTCTGTTCCAATAAGTAAACCACTGGTATCAAGTTGAAACAATATTTTGTTGGTGTACAAAAATCTATATTGTCCAAACAATCTAATGTATATTATTTTAAAGACAATATACATATTTTTAAAACAACAGAATATAGTGTGTTGAAATAAAATTTTAGATTTGTTTATCTAAATAAACTAAAGTATCACTTCAAATCAATAAGAATGCATGGCACAAGCAAACTATTATTGTTACAACAACAAAACATTTTTTTTAAATCTAGCAATATGGTTTTATTGAGTGAATACAATTTTCTTATCAATATCATATTGTATGTTTAAGTAAATATAGTCTTCCTCGTATGGAAAACACGATTTGCCTTGAATTAAAGCAATTTGCTTTAATTTGACAATTCCTTTTTTTCCGTGTACTTATTTCTGAAATATATTACAGTATCATGTCTAACATACAAGTGTAATGCGCTTAATATTCGTATATTATGCGTCCTACATGTAATTTTTTGATGGTTCATTTATATTTTTATTTCATTCGGTTCTATGAGATCAGGTATTGGGATCTTATACTGCGTAAAGAATATGCGGCGATGCTGTCCTTATAGTAACCGCCCGTCCAAAGAGCGCCTGTTGAATATTAATGCGACATTGTTATTGGCCACTAGTGCCCGCTGCTGCCCCAATCGCACATTTCCATAACTTACTATTCTGGATCCACGGGGAATCAGCTCACTATGTAGGAATATGATCACTCGGGTCACTCATATTTGTTCTGTAAAGTCTGTTCCGTTGGGTCCATAACATTACATTATTCACCACAGAATCTATAAGTGGATGAAAATTTAACTGCGTTCTCGAATGGGCCGTTACTTTTATAAAGATGCAATGGAACGCGTCATGTCAGAAAAATAAACAAATACTCTAAGTAAAGAAATGCCTACATCGATAACACACATAATCACATTTAGAGGTAGAAGATAATGATTGTTTTTATGAGACAACCCTACTTTTACGTTCAACCATTCAACATTCTAAGCGGGTCTTTGCCGCTTTGTTTTCTGTGGATTTATTGACACAAAAGTCGTATTTCAAGTATAAGAGGGTGCGTAACAACCCTACCTACTGGCTTAGATCATATGTATGTTGAAACAGTTAACGCAAAATCGATTCTCAGCACAGAGATAAAACTAAAGAATAGATGAAGTAAATAACAATTACCTTTCTCAAATGATAGGTTTACGAACATTAATTTCCAACCTTCTTTGGAATAAATCGTACAAACTTGCAGTAACTACTGGGTCAGTGTCCAACTATTTCTTATCTGGCGAGCTGGAGCGGCCAGCAATGTAATTCGAGAATGGAACGAATTTTTTAAACCCGAACTATATGACTAAAGAGAAGACTCTTTTCACTAAAAGAATGTGCCATTAGATGTATTAAAAAAAAGGTTGTCTATACTAACTTAAATACTTACTTTTTGAATAGATTATGTCGATTATATATGTTACTAGCTAACCCGCCCAACTTCGCCCGTGACATACTTTGAACCCCATTACACCCATTTAATCCCGCCGTTCATTAGTTCACAATAATGTATGAACATTGAACATTTTTCAAATTAGTTGATTACTTCTCCGCTCTTCAGTCTTCAATAGGCTCGCATGGTCCGGTAAAATTATGTAACACGAAATTAATTTCTTTGTGCCATATTGCACGCCTCATAAGCGAAGCGTTGAGATGGGTACTACTGTCACTTCGCGCAAAACATCTGATTTTTCAAACTTAAAATGTCTCTATTTATCCAATATTGCACTTGTAAAATAATATACACCACGGTTACCACAAACAATACTTACATAGATTCCATATTACCGATGACGACACCTGCCCCTGCGACAACACCACCACGCAAACATTTACACACCTCATTACACAATGCCCACGATTTACTCGCACAAGACTTAACCACGAACAGCACTGTCACCATGATAATATAGACCCATACAATTTAACACTACTCGTCTCAAACACCACCGCCATCAATACCTTCATGACCCACATCACCTACATAGTTAACACACTCAAAGAATTCAACAACACATAATTCACACTTTCTACAATAAACTAAATTCGACTTATTTACGCTTATCACCGCTTCTCTCGCATCATCCACTATTGAGTATAAATATAAAAATCTTATTAACCAAATATATTGTTAACTTATTACAATGTAAATGCAGACAATAACATATAATTACCATATTTTATTTCTGTATCAAATTGCAGAATGAGCTATACGAGAATAAACTCCCCCTCAAGGTGGTTTAACCATGAGAGGAAACAAAAAAAACACTCATGATATTTTTGATGCCATTTTTGTTAATTAAACTAGTTAAAAAACTGTTTAAAAAAGTTCCGTCTTGGACGGTCTGTATGTTACGGATATTTTCTTGTTAACACGATAACGACCGAAATACTTTACTAATCGAGTCTTTTTTTTCTCTTACGCTTCAGTATAATTAGGAATAGAACCCTTTCACTTTTCACGGTCTGATTCGATGTGGTTTAATTGTTATTATCTTTACTTTATTTATTTCATAACCCCTACGCGATAATTCATAGCAAAGTTTGTAAGCTTGTAATTATATTTTTTTTATAATATATAAAAGCGTGTGAGGCGTGCACTTTTGGGTTTTCCAAATTATTTATTTTGATTTTGCAGATATTCATTTATTTGAAAGGTGTAAAGGGACAAAATAATCTTTATGAAATGCTAAAGCCAACTAACATATTATTAAAATTACTAATAAGTAATATTATATAATATTATTAAGTACTCGGATACCAAGACGTGCGTGTATGAAGCGATTGATGAATCTTGAAGAAGCGAAAGAAGTATGCATGGATCGCGAAGCCTGGCGATCTGTCCTCTCTGACTACCCCGTCAGGGATACAGCGTGAAAAATTATAACGATTAATAACGTATTTGTGTAAATAGCCTTTAAATTACCGCTTTATAATTGCTTGTTTTTTAAAGTATTAAAATGGATATAGTATGTTATCCTTAAGAGATAGACATATACCCTCGCGGACATTTTTATAGACCTATATTAGGTACACAATTCCACCATACATTATTTTGTTATAACTCAAAGCGTTTAGGCAGCGTTTTCGTTGAAAGCTCCCAGACGGCTTATTTTTTCCGACATTTCCAACAAATATAATTATAATTTATTTAATGTATACAAATACTTAACAAATTATACATAAAAACCTTCCTTATGAATCACTCTATCTTTTAAAATAAAGCCGCATCGAAATTCCTTGCGTAGTTTTAAGGATTTAAGCACACATAGGGACATTCTGCTCATAAAGGTGTACATGGCTCCATTCACTTGATTGCCTCCCAAAACTCTTCGTTCTATGTCACAATCACGCTTTTTATCTCTCACAAGTTTTATACCTAAACATACAAATTCTTTCACCTGTTCCACTCGTTTTCGACCACTCGACGGATTGCTCGATTTTTGTGGAAGGAATCCACAAAAATCGAGCAATCTGTCATACTTTCCTCTCTTTCAAAAACCATTATTTTCGTCTTATTTACATTCACTTTCATTGCTTGGCTTTTTAGCGCATCATGCATAATGTTAACCATCAACTGCAACACCTCCGCCGATGATGCCAGTATTACCTGATCATCAGCGTATAGGAGGCATTTGACAGTCAGTTCATTCATGTTTAAACCATACGCACTCTCTTGCAGTTCTTTCAAACAACTGTCCATGTATAGGTTAAACAACGCCGGCGACGCTACACAACCCTGTCTGATACCTTTTTCAATGTGAAAAAAGTCTGTGCAAGCTCCGTTGATCCTAACACAAGCACTGGAGCCCTCATAGCGTGATTTCAGTGCTCGTATCAAGTGACGACTTACTCCATTCTTGGCCAGTGTTATCTTAGAAAGAAAAAAATATATTCTGCTGGAAATTATCAGATAACCTGTTATACAATTTATCCCTATCATTCTCCTTCTCTCTTTTTATAAGCTCTTTTGCAACTCGTTTATATCTTTTATATTCATTCTTTGCCATTTTTACATCCTCATCCGTTGCCTTTTGCATTCTTTGATTGAACTTTGAAGTCAGCCAATCCAACCATGCTTTCTTCTTATCAGACAACGCTTTCATGACTTCTGCACACATTCTCTTTACCTTACATCCTTGGCTCCTCTTATTTACCCCACACACTTCCACCGATATTGATATTTGAGAACAGCACTATAAGCCTTGGCCCTGTCTGAGCACTACCGGACTCCATGTCTACGTGCTTCGAAAATATAACCCAAACAGTAAAAACATCACAAAATAGAGGCTACGACAAGACGTGTAGGCACAGAATATAGCTACATGTAAATTTAATTACTTGGCTACATTAGTCATGATATATGAGTCATTATTGCACAAAACCATTTTAGATTTTGTTCTCATATAGAATGATGATCGTCTTGTAAATTCATCATTTCAATATTATTCCCGGTTTTCGCTACGACGACTCCTGGGGTTCTGTTTCGTAACATGTGTTTTATCTAAATATAGATAGATTTAAAGATAAATAGATTCGGCTTATTTATTGTCACCGACTATGAGCCTCGCATCAACCCTGCAGGGGAGTATTTGTGTTGGTGAAACCACCACCCAAGTATATTTTAATTGTCTTGTGCAACTTCGAAATTGAAATAGACTGTTTTTAAAGGCGTGCCTTTCCTTTAGGTACTAGGCAGATATATGTTGGGCATTCATACTTTTTACAATGCACATAGGTTCTTTTGTTGCAGTAGCAATTTTAGGTTATATGTAAGGCTGATTTAAAAAAAAACGAGTAGTAAAACTACCTATTGCAACAAAAGAATGACCATGAGAAATAGTAATACAACGACGCGTGTGTTAGAAATATTTTTTATGTATTAATGTATAGAACAATTAGTATGTTATGGATATATTCTAAATTTCTCATAAATTTTAAATAAGTGGAAAAAGACAATTCGATTCGAGACGGGGATTGAACCCATGACCTTTGCCTAACCAGGACAATGTTCTAGCCATCTGAACTACCCGAACCGTATCGAACCAAGTTGAAATTCTCCTACATATTTTAATCGTCATTTTAAGAGTATGACCATCTATCGGGCTAATGAACAACTCGATACCAATGAACAGTGTAACAACCATTTTTAAACATTGAAGCACCTCCACTCAGTCTATGAATAAATTTTAAAAGCCATCGTTTTGCTAAATTTCTCATAAAGTTCAATCTTTTTCCACTTTATTAAAATAAATTAGTATGCTAACTATAGGTATCGAAAAGTTTGTGTAGATAGACATGTGATATATTATCACTATACTAATTGATGATCAATTCTAATCAATAGGTTGTGTTGGGGCCCTAACCAAGATCTTCGCGGCCCAAACCATTAGACGATATGAGAGACGTAGGCGGCCCTTCTGACAATCAGACGAAAATATCAGTCAATAAAGTTAGACCTCAGACTCCATCTAGATAGGGTTTACAAGCAACTGGAAAGACGACAAGATGCAGAAGAAAATGTAGCTTTCTAATAGAGAAAGAATATTTAGAATCGGCCTTGTGTTTCTAAGCTTATTCATTACAAACAAACTTACAAATCTTTTCTCTTTATAATATTATTATAGACAGAAATTTTATTTATATCCATTGCAATTTGATATCTAATAATTTAGCTAAATGAGATTTTGAATTTATAAACTTGTATTTCATGGACATTATTGCACTTTAGCCATAAGGTATTACTTTTATTTGTAACGAATTAGAAGATGTGTTAATACATAATAACATATTGGTTTTAAGGTTCTATAGTACTAGGATTCAGCCTAAAAAATCCATCATACTTAATATATAAGTATATGATTATATCTTAGTTTTAAATAATGCGCCTGAATATTATGTGCGGTATGTACACATACACAACATGTCTCCTTTAACCGCTGTCTAACTTATTGGTCTAAAAAGTCCCATTCACAATCTATAATTTATTGTCCGTTTATGGTCTATCTGAATGAGCAAATATAGCAAACTCCTTACACAAAAGGGAGATTCTATTAGATATCTGCTTCATAAAATTAGAACATTTAAATTAGAATGTGTTTCGGTAAAAGTCCATTTTCGCCGTATCAAATGAACAATATTACTAATGACATTTTACTGAAAGTTTGATTTAGAAATCATGATGTGTATCAATCAACCAATCCCAAAGCCACGGAACGTAACAATACATTTAGATTAAACTACTTTGGACGAGTCAACGTCGCTAGAGAATTTATAATTAATTATTGCCTGCATGAAAAATAGAACTGCAAATGTTTAACAAAATTAAGATTCTTATACCAGCAGTTTATTATATGATTTGGATTGATTTTCTTGTAAATTGTTTTGAAAATAGGACCTCATGCTTTTCCTTAGAGACGTTCTACGTCATTTTGGAACGAATATTATGTTAGACACATCGTTTTAGATCTTTTCAAGCTAAGTTTTGATCATTTATATTGTACGTAAGTATAATATCGTAATTCCTATGGGTGGTACAAATAAAAGGGGAGCACTTTCAAGGGTGAAAGTGCCGAAAATATTATGTGTATGAAATAATTGAACTTCACTTTTCTGTAGTAGTGTTATTGCATGGATGGTTTTACAATACGACTACAATGTAATTCGAGTACAATTGTGTTTATTTCTGTAGTAAAACTAAACCTAAATATAAAAAAAGAACACAATATATATACCAAAACATAAAATATCTGAATTCACTACTACTCACCATCAATGCTATCACGTTCTTTACTATAGATATTATACTGCAGACATTCTCAAATCAATTTACTCGTATAATTCCATGTCATGCGTGGTCGGTTTTTCACTGTATTTGGGATGATGTCACTATAGTGCAAAATTAATCGTGAACTGTCGATGGGTGCACTGCAATGCATATGCGAACATGATACTGAGGATGCGATGTGTAGTGCCATGTGAGCCCGAGACAATCGGCGCGCCAGAGCGAACTGTAGCGTTCGTAGGACCCGGCGTACGCGCACCGCTGCCGACGACAGTGCCTCGCCCGCGACGTTTGACCTTATTTAATTAGTATGTTCGTTTTTACTCTTTGAATGTAGCATATTAAAAAGCGTAACTACCTAATTCATTGTTGCCATCCACTCAGTTAACTCGTCGTTTTACTGACAATACTGTCCTCAGAATGTAGTTAATTATTCTGACGCACTCACATACCAGTAAATGATTCGTGCTTTAATATAGAAAAATGCCTGCATAAAACAGATAGACGAAAGTTCTTTTTCTCTGTTAAATAGGTAAAGCTTGTGCTACATATAGCTAAAGTTATCTGTCGCGCTATTTCTGTTTCGGGTTCATCCACCTCGATATCTACGTTGATTTTTACAATTGAGATTACATGAATTAGTTTTCTGACGTGTTGAATATATTTACGTTTATTTTTATTTTGCTATTCGAGTAGTAGGTAAACAATTTTCTGTCTGTCATGCATGTCTTATATCTACGTCAGATGTTGTTCGGGAAAAATCATTGTTATTTTAGGACTGGACGTTTTACTGGTCATCATCATTCTCTTGCATCTGTCCTAATTTATTTGGGGTTAGCTCAGTATATTTTCTTTCATTTATCCCTATTATTCATCATCTGATCTTTCACTCCTTTCATATTAAATAATTAATTAAACATTCCATCCATCTTTTCTTTGGCCATACTCTGAATTTCCAATCCTTGAACATTCATATTCATCATTATTTTGACTTTCATCCCTTCTTATCACATACTCATACCAAGATCGAAGGTTCGCGGTTATGAGCTAAGCGCCGATCCCTGGTGCCAACCTACAGCACAACAACACTAAAACTATTAGTAGTACCGGCTAGCGGCTAAGACCAACCACTTGGGCACTTCACTACATCGACTGGAAATTACTGGAACTAACCGCACCTACCTAAAACCTACTGTTTAGGCAGTCTTTTCTTCTCCAGGGCCCACCACAACACGTTTCACATTATTATTTATAGTTTTTAAATGACGTCTGAATATACCAGATTCTATTTATCTGTGATAGTGAAACGTACGACTAGCCTGATAGTGTGCAGTAACCTTTGCTTATAGACATTTTGAACGAGTATCACACGTGGCTAAATATCTAATTTCAATTAAGTGTATGCTAAATGATCTCATCCAATTATGCGAGGATATCCAGAGGATACGTCCTTCCAATATTGACCTACCTGAATACGGATTAAGTTTATTTTGAATATACCCTAAATATATATTGAACCGATCTTAAACATTAATAAAACCACACTAAAATACGTAACAACGCTTAACGGGTCGAGCTGCCAGCTTTAAAATAAAGACGATACTCGTTACAGGATCTTAATTTACTTCAGTATAAAAATACAAATGCATCTGCATGCTAGCACAGACTTAATAATAGTTAATCTCAGCGGGAGATGCGTCGCACAAATCCATTTTTTACTGAAACGATCCTTGATACACTAAAGCTTATCGCTCAATATACGTGGGGGCGTAAATACCTTTTTTATTTCTACTAAAAAATATTTTGTCACAGTCACGGACCCTCACTACCCGCAACAGTGTTTGAATACAGCGCGGGCAATTTACATAAATTTGCATGTGCATACTTTAGAGAACAAAAATCTGAATTTACCATGACTTTCAGAATAAACAACAGATTAGATGAGTATAACAAAGGCATACAGTTGACTGAATCATATATGTGACAGTTAATTTATTTCAGGGTTATCTACGTATATTGCGTCCTACAGAGACTAATTCATCATCCCGCCAAAGCTAATGGGTTAGGTTAGGATTTTTTTGTGTTGTTCACTCTGCACAGTGACTGTGTGCACTTTATGTATCTTATTGAGCACCTACAGGATCAACATATCGTCCACCATGCCAGCTTCTCCAGCTTGCAGAGGAGTTTGGCTTGGGTTAAGGCCATCTTGATGGTGTCCTTTTACACCCCTGTCTTTATTACCTATATAAAATCTTTAGCGAAGCTCACATATCGTACCTCTACAATGTAGGTGTCGGGCCTCAAATACGTTAGTTGTTGTGCCCGCATTCTGTTATTATCTTATGCAACCAGATCTTAAAAATCTGGCTGACGTCATTTACCACGCGTTCTGCGAGCTATTATTGGTGAATGAGTAAACAAATTACCTAGAAATCTTCTTTAAAAAATATATTAGAAGGCTATAGGCTATGTATCATCGCGCTGCTACTGATCGGTTCACATAAGATTACCACTGCGCAGAAGGCATTTTTTTGTACATTTTTTTTTGTACCTGAGAGAGCGGAGCAGTAATCATAAATGTCAACAAAAAAAATTAGGACACTGGAAAAAAGTACTCTCCATAAAAAATTGGTAATCAATCTTTTTTTTATACGACTTAGGTGGTCCACCTGATGGACAGTGGTTACCATAACCTCTGTTGACCCTATTGCCGTGTTGAACCGAATAGGATCAGGTTGTGGATAGCCACAGGTAGACGGCTTAAAAATTTCAACTTGGGTTAACGACTACCATGTTACTAGCCACTGGAACTTACGACTTAACGTGTCTATCGAAGAATCGGAATGCTCATAAATATAAATGCCATGAACGGTCATCCAAATTAGAACCAACTGTAGTAATCGTTAACAGAACACAGCCGCTTCTTACATATTTTTACCATTGCTATTCTTTTATTTAATATATTTATATTATTTATTTATCTATTTCAGTGCCATGAAAATAATGCTCGGTAAGTTGCCGCGGCCATGGATAGTCGACGATGCTAAGGACGACGGGTACACGGCGCTACATTTGGCTGCGCTGAACAACCACGCGGAAGTAGCGGAGCTGCTTGTGCGAGGAGGTGCTAGACCTGACCTACAAAACGCCAATCTGCAAACAGCGCTACACCTCGCTGTCGAAAGGCAACACACGCAAATTGTGCGACTTCTCGTTGCACACGGAGCGAATCTCAACATCTGTGATAAGGTAAGCATAATGAATTTTAGCCGCCCCGCTGTCAGCCGTAGCCTGGATATGAATGCTGGTTTCTTTTATAATTAGTTTGCCAAAATGACGCCGCCCGCCTTTTGGAAAGACATGGGTCACTACGACAGTCCACAAGACTATTGACAGTGACCCTCTAGTTGGCGACCCAATAATAGGGCTTTATCACGCTTCGCTTGTAGAACCTGGGGTTTTGAAAGGACGATAACACTCTGGCAGCGTACGTGTTGTACGCTGTCAGAGTGTTACAAGTTTTTACGATTCGAAAGGAAAATAATCTTTTTAATCGATCAGTGGAATTGGCACCTCTGATTCGCATATTTTTTTATTATTTTATTCTTATTTCGCTTCTTCCAGATTCATTAATCGTTTTATACATATCATGTCTGGGTATCCGAGAACTTTGACCTTTTCGTTTTTGTGTAATCATAATCTGGCTAATAGCTTAGTGGTTGCTGCTGCTAACAAATATGCTACGGATCAAAGATACCCACGCATGTACATGAATTTAGAAGAGTACATATTAATTTAGAATTTCGTATGTTATAACTAAGAATATAATTTGTACCTACCCATAGAACTCACCTTTCATTGACTGAACTCGTAAAAGACCTATCACAAGACTTTCGAAACTTTTGCAAAGCTTTGAAATTTGAAGTATGTTTGATTTTAACCACTACGCAGAGCCACAAATTTAAAGAGAGAGATAATAACAATTTTAACAATGTTCTTGCCCTTTATAGCCGTTGCAGTTGGCACCGTATTTTAGCAGTATCTGCCTATTGTGGTATTATTAGCATAGTGCCCAACAAAAACCACCAGAAGCGTTGATTTAACGTAGATATTCCCGGCAGTTATAAGATTAGATTATACATTCGAACCAGTTTCAAACATGCCGCTTATTTACTATTGGAAATTCTCTGCTTGCCTGGCTTCCTTTGAAGTTGTATGAGTAAATTTACCACAAGTTTGAAGAATAGATCGTGTTGTTACTGTTTACACAATGTATTTACACCATCGCGTTTCGTTGAGTTGTAAAAATTAACTACGCATAGTAATTTTCGAAACTATTATATGTATTATCCAACAGCGTTGTATACTTGCTATGTATGTTCTACGAAAGCTGGACTTTAGTCATCTTGAACACTTTTACGTATTCATTATAATCTTCACCAATAAGCGTAGAATAACGAATAAATTATGAAATATAAAAATTAATAATTCAAACCATTAGGATGGTGACACCCCACTACACGAAGCACTGCGGCATCATACATTGCAACAATTACGTCGGCTACAGGATGCGCGCGACGCATCTCTTCTTACTGGACTAGCACACGCACACGACAAGAAGTCTTCAGCTTCTATTGCCTGCTTCCTCGCTGCACATGGAGCTGACCTCGCTGTCAAAAATAAGAAAGGTATGCAATTTATAGATCTAACAACTTAACAGGCACTGTAACTATTATGTTTACCTGCTCTCTTCATCACAGCGTAGTATACCCAGTTACTTTCCATTGGCTGCTAGAAACAGCTTAATTCGATTTTTTTTTATTTCCGGCATCTTTGGAGTAACTGCCGTCTGATGTTCCAACCTTGTAACCTTGCCTGAGACGTTGCCTCGTCCGTTGCTCAGCAGGTATAACACTAACAGTGTGACTTGTGCTCAGGAGATTTTGCTGAGGCCTTTTACTCCCCTATTCCTCTTACACCACACCTGCGTTAACCTGCTATACATACCTAAGTGTGGTCAATGGGACTATATGTATGTATTTATCATCCGTTTCAGGTCAAACACCACTCGATTTGTGTCCTGATCCGAATCTTTGCAAGACTTTGACATCTTGTCGAAAAGAAGGTACTGCGCTAGCCCCCGAGGGCGCCTCGGATGGCGAGCCTAGCTCGCTAAGTACTGCGAGTACCGCTGCAACAGAGGGCCCCATCGCGTCTACGTCAACCGCTGAAGTCACCTCTACTACTTCAGAGCCCTCGGACCCAACGGCTGATGAGTGCCTCGTGTGCTCTGATGCCAAACGTGATACGCTTTTCCGTCCGTGCGGACATATCTGTTGCTGCAACGTGTGTGCGGCGAGGGTAAGTTTATTTTCACATCTTTTTGTACTTTTTCAGAAATTAAGTAAACAGAGAAATATGGTTTTTTGTCGAATGCAATGCACCACTTTATTCTCTTTTTTTTTTTTTACCGTTTGAAAATCCTCATTGACTTTACCTCGCTTGTGACGAGGTGGGCATGTCGGACTCTTACCGACCGAAACAACACGGCGCTCCTATGCCTTATTTCAGGACGCCCGGGTGTGCCCTAGAGAGGATGTCCCCAGGGGCCCTTAGAGGCTAGGCCGCCAGTTTTACCTGGCGACCACTTCTTGGGAGATGGGTGTAGTCACTCCTTGAAAAGATAGGCGCGAGTTATATCGCGTCGCCTTCGCATGTAAATCCTGCTACTGGTAGAGCAACGGGCAATCGTACCCGTTACTCCCAGGTCTGCTCATGGAGGCCGGAGATTATCAGCAAGCTCCCTTATATACTGCGTTCTCCGGCGTCCGTTTGGGCTTCTTCGGGAGGGGATAAGGAGTCCAGCTCTCTCTCGTTCTAGTCCAATCGCCTCCTTGACAGTCATTACTGCCTCGCAGAAGGAGGCAGAGGCATTCCACCTGCTCTCACTGTAGACCATGGCTCTGACCATGGTTTCCAGTGAGAGGTTGCTCACCCTAAGGGCAGTCTTCAGGTTGCAGCGCTCTTGCGCCCACGCTGGGCATTCCACTAAAGTGTGGAATGCCGAATCCTCCGGACAGTCACCACAGTGATGGCACTCGGGCGTTGGCTCTCGGCGTATGGTAAACAGATACTTACCGAAGCTTCTATGTCCGGTAAGTATCTGAGAAAGTTGGTAGGAGAGGCTCCCATGTTGCCTTTCCACTCAATCCTCCATAATGGGTCTTATCGTCGCTATTGTTGTGTGCCCGGCGCTTGATTGCCCAAGTTGTTCCTTCCACTCCCCCACTAGGGCCCTTTCATGCATAGACCTCTGTGCTTCGATTTCTCGAGGCGTCGATCGATGATCCTGCTCTAGCGCCTCTTTTCGCCACTAATATAGTGACGCAAGGACTCTCGCCTCCAAATCCCATGGCAGAGTTCCGGCTAGGAGACACGCCGCCTCAAAAGATATCGTGCGGTATCCCCTTATCACCCTTATGGCCATTATTCGCAACGGGCGTCGAAGGAACTTTGTGTTACCCGCCTTCAGGTGAGTCGCCCACACTGAGGCGCCGTAAAGGGCCATGGAGCGCACGACACCCATAAAGAGTCTCCTGCAGGACACGTCGGGTCCGCCCAAGTTAGGCAGGACTCGCTTAAGTGCGCCAGCCGTTTTCACCAGCTTAGGAACCAGAGTTCTTAGATGGTACCAAAGTCCCACCGGCTATCATGTACGAGACCCAAATACCTCATCGAGGACTCCATACTGATGCTGACGCCTCTCAACACAATGCTCGATTCCGTTGGTGGTCCTCTTCGAGGCCCGTGGAAACAAAGGGCACCAGATTTGTGGAGAGCCACCTCTAGACCCAGCTGCCGGATCCGTTCAACAACCTGGTCATCCCCAACTGTCTCCCTCAAGGATGCCTCGCGGTACGTCCTGCCCCGCGCCGTGACAAGGGTGTCGTCGGCGTAACACGTTACCGCGACGCCATCCAGTGGTGGAACGCGAAGCACCCAGTCGTACCCGATGTTCCACAGAAGTGGCCCAAGGACCGAACCCTGTGGAACACCGCACGACATTTCACGCCGTCCGTTTCCTGACCAATTCGGGTAGATTACGGCTCTCTCCGACAAGTATGCCCCGACTATACGTTGGAGGTAAAGAGGTACTCCATGAAATAGCAGTGCCTCTCTAATGCAACTCCAGGGCAAGGTGTTGAAGGCATTGGCAATGTCGAGAGACACCGCCAACATGACCTCGCCTGTCCTAATCCGCTGGGGGCCCCTCTTTCCGGATGAGGACCAGTCTTCCTGTCTTCCACAGCTTTGGAAACTGGCCTTGCTCGAAACATGCGTTGAAGAGCCCTAAAAGTCGGGGCACAAGAGCCTCGAGGGCTAGGACTAACGCTCGGCCTGGGATACCGTCCGGTCCTGGGGCAGTATTTTTGGTTTTTAACCTTAGCACCGCTACCCTAAGTTTTACCGAAGTTGCCTCAGGGGATGTCTTCGTTTATCGCTCCAGTCGACCGAGACGGAGCCATACGCGGTGGTGTGTGCTCCTCCTCTCGTGAGGGGAGCAAGGAGCCAACAATCACCTCCAACATGCCGGCTGAAGACTTTGAGTCAGAGGGGGAGACCACGAACGGAGTTTGCCCCTTACCATTAGGTAGGGGCGACCCCATGGATCTTGATTCAAAGCCATCAGCATCTCATGGCGGGCCGCTGCTTTGGCTCGCTTTATGGCTGCTTAAAGCGTCCACTTGGCCTCCTTGTAACTCCTCAAGAGCTCCAGTTCTCGTGTTGCCGCGTCGTCCGGCCGGCGACGCCTTCTTTGGAACCTAGAGTACTGCCGGCGCGCCGTGACGCACGCATTGCGTAGGGTCTCAATTTTCGGCGACCACCAATATACTTGCCTTCGAGTGACTCTGTGTTGATGAACCCTAGGCATTGCCGCATCACAGACACACGCGTCATTGCCTTGTGGAACCAGTTGACTTCGAGTTCAATTTCTGTAGGTCTGTTCGGTGCTGAGACCCAGGCCTGAACAATGGATTCCTCTAGAAGGCGATCCCGGTTCAGCCGTTTGAGCGACCATCGCGGTCCGGGTGGATCCCCTGTAGCTGACGCGACAGAGGCCAGGATGGAGACGTCGAACCGAATATATCGGTGATCGGGCATAGTGTCTACGTCCTCAATGACGCGCCAATCTTGGACACTGCCCACTAAGTCAGGACTCGCGATCGAGAGGTCCACTATAGAGGTGCCCCGAGCATGCACGCATGTGGCAACAGATCCACGGTTCAGGAGAACTAAACCGAGTGATCTAGCCCAGTCCTCCAGAGCTACACCCCTTGCAGAAGTTCTCCTAGAGCCCCAAGCCTCCGACCAGGCATTAAAATCTCCATCAACAAGTCCTTGTTGATGGAGGATGAGGGCGACAACCTGTAATAACAACAGTTTGCTGAGTGAGCCACTCTGCAAACTCAGCTACTTCACGGTTCGGCGAGAAGTAAGTAGCCACAACCGCTATCCCTTCAACAATCGCTGCAATGCATCCGTGGCCTCGAGAGCTGATGTTAAAAGGGAGGGAGGCCATAGCGGTGCCACTGACAATAGCCGCTAAATCGTCTAGGTCTCCTGCACAGGTGTTGCCTGGTGGTACGAAGTACGGCTCAGCGACGACGGCGACGTTAATCGACCACTGTGCCATGCTCTGTAGTAAAAGATCCTGGGCAGCGGCGCAGTGGTTCACGTTCGCCTGCAGGATACGGATATTAACCGTTATTATAGCTCCATCTCCGCATCCCGCCGCGTACTCGGTTGTTCCAGCCGCTTGGCAGATGGTCTGCCTCCCTTACTCGGGCCGGACGTTGCGCAGGCCTTTACACCGATTCGGTGATTGTCTGGTTTGCCGTCCGCGGCACATTTATAGCAGTGCGGCGTCTCTTCGCACTCACGGGCCATGTAACCAGGCCTGCTGCAGCGGAAGCATCGCTCCCCAATAGGACTTTCGGTGCATTTGACACCTACGTGACCGACCGATAGACACCTAAAGCATCTCATCGGCCGAGCACGCAGTAATTGCACCCGTGTGTTAATCCACCCTCCAATAAGGAGGCTGCGCCCATCTACCAATTTCTGGGCCGCCGCGACAGGACATCTCACAATTACTGACCCTAAGCCCCCGCGTCAGAAACGAATTGCTCCAACTTTTATGAGGTTTGTGGGGCACACACCATTCTCAGCCACTGCCGTCATGATTTCGGTGGAGGACACAGACTTGTCGAGGCCCACTACGCGCAATTCAGCGCTTTTCGTGGGTCTAGATATCGATAGACTCTGCCGAGTCCAGTGACTCTCGCAATTTCTCAGCTAATGCATCAGCCTTGGCGCCGCTGGTGGCACCAGAGATCTCCAGCATACGGGCCCCCGTGCGGGTCTCCTTGCTCCGGAGCCCAAGGATTCCCAGTTCCCTGAGATCCACGGTGGTCTTCGCTTTTCGTAGGACCTCTTCATATTTCACGCCCCTCTCCTTACCCTCTTCTGTCAATGTGATCACGACAGCGGTAGAGCGCGGGGCGTGCAGCCTCTTTGGCGCCTCCAGCGAGGTGGCCTTAGTCACTTTCTTAGCCGCCTCATCAAACGCGTCTCCATCTCTGCCAGCATCCGCTCCATCATTTTCTCTGACTTCTCCGACAGAGAAGCGACAACATCATTCCCGTCACATCTCTTACAGATTCCTTCCCTCAAGGTACGCATTTCGGCCTGTACCTTCATGAGTCCCTTTTCTGAGGCGGCTAGTTTAGCCTCAAGATCGGCCACTTGCCGCTGAAGCCTCACATTCTCCTCTGAGGTGGAACGTGCAAGTAGTGCCTTAACGGCTTCTTCTATAGAGGATTAAGCCGTCTGCACCACCTTTCTTCGGGAGTTGTTTACCCCTCGGGTTCCCCGCGTGTCCTCCGAAATACGCGCAAGCGCTTTCTTAATAGTACTACCAATATCTGTGTTACCATCACTATCCGACACTTCGGAGGTCTGGATAGTATATAGTGCCTTTAGGTTCTGGAACAGCTCCTTCAGTTGCCGCTCTTCTGCTGCCTTACTCGCCTTTACAGCGACCGCCTCCCTTGCCAAAGCATTGCTACCGCGTCTACCACGACCCGCCGTTGCCACCTTCGCGGCTGGTTGCTCCTCGTCACTTGAGATAGTAGACTCCGCACTCTGCACTCCAACGGGTCGTCCCTTGGCAGTTCGTTTGGGAGCACGCCAGATACGTTTTAGGGGGCTGCTTGTCCTTGTCAAGTCCTCCTTCTCTAATCCAGTGTTGCTTTTTGCCCTGCTCTTATTGCTCAGGTCAGCGTCTGAGTCTGACGCTGCACTGAGCTGTACCGCCTCACTTATAGTATTTTTATTATTGGTATCCATATTGGTCCCACGAGTATGGAGGAAAGAAGGTCGATCCGGGCGGTGCCTCCTGCACCTGGACAAGCCTATATACTATGGAGGACGGCAGGTATCCATAGGTTTTTACGACTTCGCTGTCGGATGTAAAAGACTTTTCCTTGTCGCGGGCCGGCCAGGGGTTACGAGACGCGAGGGGGGTGGCTAGCCCTCCCCAACACCGACGCTGGCACGAATGCCTCCAGGCTTCTGCGCGAGCAGTAGGCCTACTCGTCCTGGGGTTACTCCGCTTAGTACGCTCTGCATTGTACAGAGTGTAGGCGGAAGAACCCGATAGGCCATTACGGCCCCCTCCTTGGTGGACTATTGGCCGTGGGCGACGACGTGCGCCAGGGTGTACCACGTGGAGGTTGTCCTACCCCACACCCCACCACTTTATTCTCTAAGCTTTTTCTTCCGACAGACACAAGCGCATCCTGAATAAATTTGATTTCGAAGTTCTTCGTACCTGTAGATGCTTTTGGTACATTTAAATGCTACTACTTTGGGACCTTTTAGTGTTGTAGCCACATTACGTAAGCGAAGCCGATAATCCTTGCTTCATAAGATGGATATGGTCTAGAGCAAGAGTTTGTGAAATCCGTGTTAGCATGACTACAACAACATCAACAAGAGTTGACAAAGTGAACTGGAGAAGTTCAGGACTGTCTTGTGTGATAGATTTCACACCTGGTGAAGATCAAGAAAACAATATACAGAGTCCTTTGTAAAACACCTACAACCTGCTAGGAGTAGATAGCTAAGGTATGGTAAGGTATAGATTTAGATAGGTGAGGTAAACTATAACCATTAGTGTTTGTTCTACGACTTGTGACAATTCGTTACAAAGGGAAATACTGTCATATATTGAACCGTTGAGCTGCGTCATAGGTACCCGCGTTGGATTCGCTTCAAAGAACTCCTGGGTCTCTTTTTCGCAAGGTACTGCATTCCACGATGAGCGACGGACGCGCGCCCTTCTATGCCTTTAGAAAAGTTCAAGGTCAAAGGAGCTAGCGCCTGCAAATTAAAAAAAAAAAATTACAGGGGATAGGAGAAACCTATCCCCTGTAATTTCCAGGAGTTGTGTATTACTATAATTTAAGTAGTATTTTAATAACAAGTTAAATTTAACAAGTTAAAAAATTAAAATAAATTGTAGAGCATTTATTTTATCACCTCTTTTTGATGTCTGTACAGGCGTCAAACAGGGTTGTGTCATGTCCACTTGGCTGTTCATAGTGTATCTGGACAGTTTCCTGAAGTTGAAAGATAGATAGATAGCAGAAGGTGATATGGGTATGAATTTGTGTGACTTTACAGTAAACTGTCTGCTGTACGCTGATGATGCGGTGATTCATGGCCTCATCAGAAGCCGACCTTCAGGCATTAGTCACTAATATAAAAGAGGAGTGTGAAAGTAAGGGTCTTCGCTTGAATGCAAGTAATACTAAGATTCTAGTATTTGAAAGAGATGACGTAAGAACTAAATGCGAGATTAGGGTAAACCAGGAACATCTAGATATGGGTATGAATTTGTGTGACTTTACAGTAAACTGTCTGCTGTACGCTGATGATGCGGTGCTCATGGCCTCATCAGAAGCCGACCTTCAGGCATTAGTCACTAATATAAAAGAGGAGTGTGAAAGTAAGGGTCTTCGCTTGAATGCAAGTAATACTAAGATTCTAGTATTTGAAAGAGATGACGTAAGAACTAAATGCGAGATTAGGGTAAACCAGGAACATCTAGAGCAAGTTAATTAAATTGTGCATTGAGGGAGTATGTTTAGCGCGGTTGGAAGATGTGATTCGGATGTAGAACGGCGAGTAGCTGCCGAAAACAGATTTAACGGTGCTTTGTCCCAATTAGTAAAGCGACAAATCATCGTAAAAGAAGCACGACTGGCGATTCATAACGCAGTGCTAGTGCCAACTTTGCTTTACGGCAGCGAAACCTGGGTAAGTCAGCAGATGCATGAAAGTAAATTGAATGCTGTGGAGATGCGATCACTTCGAAAATTGTGCGGCGTTACTTTGGGCGACCAAATACGTAACAAAGGTGATACGCAATATGGCACGTTTGGTGAAAGTGTCAGCGTTGAGCTGGAAAAGGGCGTGCTTCGTTGGTTTGGACACGTCCAACGAAACGATTGACGAAGAATATATATTGTGCGAAAGTAGAGGGTAGAAGAAGTCAGGGTAGGCCGAGACTTACATATGAAGACCACATTCATTTCATACACACATGTCTGGGTATACTAGTACCTTGACCTTTCCGTTTCTAAGCAATTTGGTCACGTGGTCTTCATATGTAAGTCTCGGTCTATATTTTTTTATGATGTCTATCTAGGTTCTAGTATTTTAAAAATGACTATGAAAATTCGGTCTTTTAAGAGTGAACTGTTTGTCCCCAGGTAAAGAAATGCCTAATATGTCGCGCGGGTGTAAGTTCCCGCGCGCGGGTAGGCGAATGCGTGGTATGTTCAGAAGCGCCGGCAACGGTTGTATTCCGTCCGTGCGGAGACGTATGCGCGTGTGCGTCGTGCGCGCCGCTAATGCGCAAGTGCGTGGAGTGTCGCACGCCGCTGCAGACCGTACCGCCTTCCCCGCCCCTACCGCCTGTAGCAGCCACTACCCCGCCTATTGTACCAACCGCGACTGCTAACACCAATCAGCTAGTCAACGTGCTGCCGCTCAAGTTTGACCGTGAGTCTATTAGACCTCTTTTTTTTTTTATACCACTGAGGTGGCAGACAAGCATACGGCCCACATGATGGAAAGTGGTCACCTTAGCCTATGGACGTTTGCAACACCATAGGTGCAACACTCGCGCTGCTGACCCTTTATAAACCTTCTAAGACCCCATTTGAAGAACCCCATACTGTAGACGTTCGGGAATACCCAGGCAGGGAGTTCATTCCACAATCTAAGCGAACGCGGAATAAAGCATTTATCGGACCTAACCGTGTGCGTGCGCTCCAGACGCAAATTGTGAGGGTGAACACCCTGTCTATGGCGGTGGATGATAAAAGGTAGCCGTAACATATTCTGTAATGGACATTGCAGTGGAGAAAGAGGGAGCTAGCAGCAACCTAGCTCAGGTGCAGGTGAACAAAGGGCAACCCGTGCCTCTGCAATCGGCGCCCAACTACATGAACAACGGCTCGAGGTTCGCGGCTGCCCCTGCAGGAGCCCCGGGAAGCACGCCCGCCCCTGCCGCGGCAGACGTGCAGAAGTTGCAGCAGCAACTGCAAGACATTAAGGAGCAGGTCTGTATATTCTCTTTTTAAAGTGAAACTCCCATAGCAAAGTTGTTTTTTGACTCGCCAAAACAACAACAAAAAAATTAAGAGTGTGTACGGTCTTGCACGGCAGAAGTGAAAACTTCATTGGCAATCGCAATCAATTATTATGTATGAATTGAATATAATAAACACAGCGACACAACAGCGAAGAGTAGCTGACTGTATCTTTCTCGCTCGGGTACACTCGGCGTTCCTGAGTTCAACCGATCGAGCCTTTCACCTCAGAGCGTGACGGATGAGCCTAACTTACTACCTACGGAAAAATCTGTGTGCGGTGCGCCAAAAGAAGTTTTCAATTCCAAAAAAAGTTGTCTTTTGAAAAATCGATGCTACGAGATAAGTTGACTGAGCGGTTTGGTCTAGAATTTTATATGCCATTGAGGTGCAAACAAGCACACGGTCTACCTCATGGAAAGTGGTCATCGTAGCCTATAAACGTTTGCAACACCAGAGGTACTTAGGTTCTTGTGAAAAAAAAATTTAAATCCTCCGTATTTTTTAATTTTTAATTTAATTTATTATTGAATATATGAAAATCAAACTAGACGCAAGTGTCGCGCGTCTACCACGTTGTTGTCACGCTGCTAGCGTCGCCGTAAAGTGAAATCTGTCTAAGTTTTGTTGTTAGTGTTCGTGTATGTTTATGTTTTTATGTTTAAACCTATGATATAACAATAAACCGTTTGTTGACAGACGATGTGCCCAATCTGCTTAGACCGACTCAAGAACATGATATTCCTGTGCGGACACGGCATGTGCCAGATGTGCGGCGATCGCATCACCGTCTGTCCGATATGTCGCAAGCAGGTCGAAAAGCGCATCCTTCTCTACTAAACACCTACCACCTCACATACTAGCTCAATATATATAAATACCGGGGTTACTCAGATTGATAGGAACTGAACCGAGGGGTTTATTTTCAAAGCAACTTATTCTGGCTTCAAATCCCTGGTCGGAACAAATATATGTGTGATGCGCAAATATTCGTTTCGAAGTTTTAATGTTGTCTATAAATAATAATTATGTAGTACGTATATTTATCAGTTGATTCAGTTGCATAGGACAAGCTATATTAGCTGAAGGACGGCTGAGGACGCTGTGTAAAAAAATATCCCGCAATATTTTTTTGTATTTATTATTTGATGTGGTGGCCTCAGCTACTTTGCAAAAATTTATAAAGGCTGACGTTTTACAATTTCATAGATTGTATCTATTCGCAACTTTAGTCCTGTTTTGTTTGTGCTATATATTTGATTGATATATTTTTCACTTTTCGTGTTTATGATTCGTTCCGTCTAGTTCCTTCGCCTTATCTATTATTTTTTTCTATAACAGACGCTACTTTTCTCTAACGATATTTCATATATATTTTTTTTTTCATTTTTTTTATTTCATTATAAATTGGCACAGAAAGAAATATTCTCTGAAATACCCCAGAATGAATTGTATGAAACTGTGGTGGCCTAATTTTTTGGTAGTTTAGTCGCTTTTTGTAGAGGAAAATTTATTAAATTTATTAATTTATTAAATTTCCCCAAATATACTCACTTGTTCCGCTGAAAAGTATCAAGTATCAACTGTAAAAAAAATTACAAGAAAATGTACAAATTAAAAACTATGAATGTTTCAGAATGAAATAAATATAGGTACGATAGGTGTCATTCTGATATGATCTTTATAAAAATGAAATATGGTTTGTATTTCTGATTTGGTAGAATCATTGTAATCAAGATGGTCGCCTCCATAGAAATCGTAAATACAGGAGACATGGCATGAAGGAACATTCGTGTATCGCCACGACAAGCTCAACAATCATTTACGTATCAAGTAAAAAAAAAACTAAACTATCTTCACGCAATATCCCTGAGGGGGCATCGCGATCCATGCATACTTCTTTCGCTTCTTCAAGATTCATCAATCGCTTCATACACGCACGTCTGGATATCAGAGTACTTTTGACCTTTCCGTTTTTGAGCAATCTGCTCACGTGGTCTTCATATGTAAGTCTCGGCCTACCCTGACTCCTTCTACCCTCTACTTTCACACAATATATATTCTTCTTCAATATATGTATATTCTACGTATCAAGTAGGTACGATTAAAACCTTCATTAGTTCTGAGGGCCGAGTCTACTATTGACAAGCCGTAGAACAGAACCAGCATAGCTGTTTTCAGCTGTCAAAATGTTAGTAGACCATCCAAAATGTTAGTAGACCATGCAAAATGCAACTGACTAGCGGCCACTGGCGCGGTACGTGTTAGTAGAATCTATTGGGGTACGATTGTAATAGTAGACTACGAAATACTGCCAAAATTGTACCGGTGGCTTTCTATTGAGCGATGATTTCGATTCTATTTCGACACGACTGAAATAGCAGACTCAGCCCCCTGGAATCGCGTAACATAGATATTATTCATGGCTTGCGAAGATTTTAAATTCAGAACATGAAAACGCCATATTTTAAGCAAACTTTGCGGTGGGGATCAAAACAACATTACAATCTTGAGCACGTTGAGCATGTCACGGCGACATACAAATGTTCCCACATGCCACTTCTGTTGTTACTAATTTAATGAGATTTTTTTTTAATGGAACATATTGTCGACGTTGAGAGAAAATTTATACCTGTAAAAATATTGTCACGTTTTTCGGTTACGCGCTATTTTGTTTTAAAGTGAATCTACTTTATCATAAGTGAAACTTCTTTATCTACGTATGAGAGAAATTTTATAGCTGTAAAATGAAATGTCGTTTAGAAAATTCACTTCTCACCTGTGTACTCTAGTTCGCGACTTTTTTTTTATTTGTGGGGTTATATCGGTTATATAAACTCCATCATCATCATCCGAGCGTCTGTCCCAGTTGCGTCTCGCGACGCCCGGGGTCCGCTTTCCTACATTTTCTCCTCCACTTCGCACGGTCGTCGGCATCCCCTGTGGTGAGACCATTGGCACGCATGTCATCCCTTACGACGTCAAGCCAGCACTTCTTGGGTCTTCCCCTCTTACCGGGACCCGGCGGGGCTGACATCGGTTATATAAACTCTCGGATCTAAAAAAAAGTATAGTTCTAACCTCGACTCATCATGTAAAACGTATATGGCAATAGAGGCAATTAATGTGTGCGCGTGCAATAAAAAGAAATGTTAGGATATTTTTAAAAATATCGTGGTGTTTACTCTTACTTTATATTACAATTATATCGGGCACTACTAGCATATAAGCTGGCTTGCTATCTGTGCCAGTGCAGTTCTTGTAAGACAAATAAAATTGTGACAGATTCACTTCATAATAGTGTTACTATCATATTTTATACACTATTCGGGACTTCACGTGACACAAAAATCTACCTACATTCACCGACGTTTCGAACGCGTTGCAGCGTCCGTGGTCGCGGCTATAGTGTGACTCCCTTTCCGTATTTTATAAGGTAATTGTATATTTATGGCACTATTGGTAACTAATTTATTACCATATCCCACCCCGGTATTTAATCGCACAGTTTAATCTTAATATTTAAGCTAGTATAATTATTTGGCAAGGACCATGTTACAAGCATTTATACAACAAGGCTGAAACCGAATCATTTAACCCCACTTGTGGGGATTTGCTATGAAATTAATGATTAATTTATAGATATTTAATTGTTACTTTATTAACTTTATCGCCATTAAGCGTGTGTTGATATACCTAAATGTTATGTAGGTAGATGTGATCATTTTGTTGATTATTAGATATTACTGATTCTATTGTAAAATGTATAAAGAATAAAATGTTTACTGCCTTATATATTTTATTGTAATATTAAATTGTATATTTATTAAACCTTGAAGCGCTCGTGGCCCCGCGGACTCAGTGTTCTATAAACGATCACTGCGTTAAGCAACTTTCACTATGGCTGGTCCTCGGATGGGTGACATCGTTGTGTCATTTACATTTGCGAGCGTTCCCGTGCTTCGGAAGACTCGTTAAGCCGTTAATCCCCGATGCACGTAACATGGCAGTCGTTAAGCCCAGTTGAATGCCTTATGGGCGCCTTGAAAAATTTTAACAGCAGGTAGCTACAATCTGCGCCTGTCCATTTCTAAATAGCAATGGGCTCACCACGTGTTACGTTTGTTGGGAATAATCTGCAGCTTTCTTTTCGTCCATAACGGTCGCTGCTTCGGTGCTAATGGTTCTCTCAAACAAGAGCTCGCGCGTCAAATCATATAATCTGAAGGCTAAGTGCAAGTCCTGGGCCAGATCACTCTCGTCGCAGCGACGAAGATCCTTGTAATACTGGTCAGTCAAGCCGTTGAGATCCGGTGATACTGCGCAGTATATTGGCGTACTGGCTGCCTGACTCTGCCAAACAAAGAAGCCATTAAAGGGAAATAATTAACAGAAAAAAAATACTGACGCGTTTTAGTCGTGTAAATAACCTACGATAGTTACTGCCCTATAGAAACCCCTCTGTCCTGTAGATTCACCATATCGATACACTAGTGGATCGAATAGCACGTAGAAGTTCATTGTGATCTACCACGTGTCTGGTAATAGCTCAAAACCTCCGTAAACTATGATTTCCTAGTACCATTACTGATTTTTTTTATACCACTGAGTTGGCAAACAAGTATGCGGCTCACCTGATGGAAAGTGGTCACCGTAGCCTATGGACGTTTGCAACACCAGAGCCGCAGCAGCACTCGCGCTGCCGACCCTTTAAAAATCCTTAAGAAACCTTTTGAAGAACTCCGTACTGTAGACGTTCGGGAAAACCCAGGCAGGGAGTTCATTCCACAATCTAAGCGTACGCAGAATAAAACCTATATTGGATCTAACCGTATGAGAGCGATCCGGACGAAAAGTGTGAGGGTGAAGTGAACGCCACGGCTACCTTTTATCATAGCACCGCTCACCGTAGACGGGGTGTCTGACGGGGGTCCGTAGGTGGAGTAAAGCCGTGGGCATCATATCAAACAACTCTTCATAGCACAGACCGTTGTACAAGCGATAGTACACGCATAAGGAGGCAAAGTCTCTCCTGTCGCGAAGGGGTTCAACACCGCCCGCTAGTAGAGGATCGTTGAGAATCCTCATAGCACGCCCATCTACAGAGTCGGTTCAGGTGCATGCACCAGCCCAAAGGTGACAGCAGTACTCCAGGTATGGCCGCACTTGCGACTTATAGAGGAGCAGTGTTTGCTCTGCAATTAAGTACTGCAGAGCTCTGTTGAGCACAGTGCTCACATTTTTTATTTTTTATATTAATTTCGTTTCTACCTGTAGAAGCGAAATTTATATTAAAAATCATAATACGCCTCTTTTTCTCCAAAGGTGTAGGCAGAGGTGTATAACAACCACGCCAGATATGTCTAAGACAGAACTGAACAAGAGGCAGACTGGGTTAGTTAGAAAGTGAAAAATATAGGTCTTATTTAATAACTACAATTGCTACAATTAATTTGGATTTAGAATGTGTATGCGAATGGAGTCTTAATTATGGGCTTCAGGTAAATCCTTCAAAGACTCAGGTCATTATCGTAGGTAGTCCCTGGATAATATCACGTATAGACTACACACAGTTGCCCCAGGTTATTTTTGATGGTATTCCTATCAATTTTTCCGAATACAGAAAAACGCTTAAGTGGCTCCCAATTCGTCTTCGACGGAATACTCACGTTCTCTGCTTATTATACAGTATACTGTTCAATCCTTTCACGCCTCGATATCTTAAAGAACGTTTCGGGTTCCTTCATGACACACATTCTAAATTTTTAAGGTCATCAGAGAATTTGAAACTGGGAATGCCTCAGCATTCCACAAATTTCATGGTTAAATCCTTTACGGTACAAGCGGTCCGCCTGTTGAACGCTTTGCCTGTTTCCATAAGACGAGCACAATCCCTGCTATCGTTCCGGAGGATGTTAAAGGATCATTTTCTGGCTATGTCTGTTTAGTACTAGGTACGTGTCTCCTCGTGTATGTATTGGTATATAATGTAGATATTTTTCTTATTGTGTATATTTTTATGTAAGTATTTATATAGTTTTTAAGTGTAAGTATGTATTGTGCACTACCTTTATCAGTTCCACGATTTTCTATCCATCCAAAGGTTGCCTGGAAGAGATCGCTTTTAGCGATAAGGCCGCCTATTGTACATTAAATTTAAAATACTTATTTTTTCTTAAAATGTGTTCCTTTTATGGTGTACAATAAAGAATATTTATTATTATTATTATTAACTATATAAATAATAGCAGTCCGAGACTACCAGGACTTTAATTGGTCGTGCTAATTAGTGTCTAGCACATAAGACCTTTTAGCCTTTTTGATACCACCTCACTAAAAAGGCAACGGGTTCAAAATTTCTTCCAAATTTAACATCTAAAATAGACACATTTTATTAAATTTTATTAAATTTATTTTAGACCTACCCCAGCTTCGTGCTTCGGAAGGCACGTTAAGCCGTTGGTCCAGGGTGCCACTAAAATTGCAGTCGTTAAGCCAAGTTGAAGGCCTTATGGGCGGCTTAAAAATTTTCAACACCAGGTCGCCGCAGCCTGTACCTGTCCATTTTAACACGGCAATGGACTCACCACCTGTTACGTGGGACAAAAATGCATACGGTGAAATGTGGGCGTTTAATATGCCTGCTTACCCCTTAAGGGATAAAAGCGTGACAATATGTATGTATGTATGTATGTATTTAATAACTGCGATGGTTCACATAAACAACATAGGGACTAGTGGTGGATCTTACCTAACACCCTGTTTGCTGTTCGATCCACTAGTGGAGTATATTAGGAGATGAAAGTATCAGAGGATCCACCCACACCGGTGGTGGATCTTACCTAACACCCTGTTTGCTGTTCGATCCACTAGTGGAGTATATTAGGAGATGAAAGTATCAGAGGATCCACCCACACCGGTGGTGAATCTTACGAAACTCTCTGAGTGGTGTTGGATCCACTGGTGGATCATATTACGAGATGAAAGTATCACAGGATCCACCCAGACACGTGGTGGATCACAGTGAACTTCTGCGTGCTATTCGATCCACTAGTGGATCGAGATGGTGGATCCAGGACAGAGGGATAAAAACACAGTACTTAGTATTATTTTATTCGACTTTAATCGTCACTACTGGCGCTGACAGTACCCTAGCTACTTGTGTAATAAAACGAAAAAGTGTTTAGGCAGGTGTCATCACAAACCGTATGATTATAGGTTCAATATTATACAATTCGAACCGTGTACAATTCGCGGCAAATAAGTTGAACCAAAATGGTACTCGTCTGCGCAGGTAAATTTATAAAGAAAAGTGTTAGACAGATTTAAATAAATAATAAGATCTAAAAGAAGAAGTGATTTTGTCGTATTCAAATATGTATATATTTTATGAATTGTGAATCTGAGATGGCAATTTAATTAAACGAAATCAAATGTAATATATTCTAGGATTATTTTATTTCTCGAACAACAGAGGCGTGAGAAGTGATCGTTAGACCCTTATTCGCATGGTTAATTTTTTAACGGGCGTTAAATAAATAGTTGAAATAGAACATAAGCATTCACTAATATGTGTTCACAAGACAGCGATTTTTTAACGCAGCATTCTTTCTTCTTCATTCTTCACTCTACGTCGAAAATCCAATAGTACTTGTTATAAAACGTCAACGTCAGGTTTTAACGTGAGGTATTTTAAAAGTTCGTGCGAACGGGGGCTTTATAAAATAGTTAAAGAAACACTAATACTAGTGGTTCTGTGAACCGTAGACTTCTGAGTATTTTTTTTTATCAATAAAAAAAATCATCATTGCTTTTTTTTTAGTTTTGAGCGCTCTTGCCAACCACTACGGAACCATTTCTCTCCCCTGTCTCCATTTCCCCTCCCTGTCTCGATTTCCCCTCCCCTACCACCATTTTGCCTCCCCTGCCTCCATCCCCCCCCCCCCCACCGAAAACCCCCGTCGCTAAAAGCTGTTGTCTACATTAAGGATTGTCCATGCCAAGTTGCATGCCAATCCGTTGAAAATGAGACCTGTAGACTGAATGGACGGACGGACATCAATAGCATTATTCCCGTACCAGTGGAGTTAAAACAGAGACTTTCGTCGGCTCACTTCGCTCGCCTCCTCAGTCAAAGATACACAGATATCAAGCATTACAAGTTTATTTACAAAAAGAGATAAGCATGAAATACAGTTACGGTTAAGCAAATGTATACACTCGTTGCATGCTATACACGAGCATACTACCTAGTGGCATGTGTATTCCAGGCTAAAAGATATATTTAATCATTCACTGTCACTCATCGGCATGACACCTTCTATATAATTTTCAAGAGATATGGCGGCGGAACTAGGTCCAGCTGTTGCGACTTCGTCTTCAATGTCAGTTGCGGAATCCATTTCAGAATTACTGCTATCAGTATCCCCGACTCGTATTATGAATTCTTCCGTCATTTCATCAATTACAGGGTCGCTTTTGACATAAGCTTCTTCGATGGTCTTGACTTTGTCGCATAACTTCTTCCAATCACATGGTACCATTGCATTAACTTTTTCAGTTAACAACTCTATAACACGGGGTACATTCCATCTTTTATTCTTGCTACTAACGTAGCCCTTTATAGCTGCCCATACCATTTCAATTGGATTTAGATCCGGATGATAGGGCGGCAGGCGAATTATGTCATGCCAATTTCTTTGAAAATCTTGTCTATGCTAAATGTTTTGAAGCTATCTTTGTTATTTTTTACTAAACGATATAATTGGGGCTTCAACATTTCAGGCGTAAATGTGATTTGATTTTCTGTAAGCCAAGCCTGCATATCAGCTTTTCTAGAGTTAGAGTTTGGCGCTAAATTATATTCTTTATTGTGGTATGGGGCGTTATCTACGACTATTACTGAATTAGGGGATAGATTCGGTATCACCTGAGTGCGGGTCCACTTCTCGTAATTATCAAAATTCATTTTATCGTGATAGTCACAGTCTTCATACCGGACTTGAATGTTAACAAGGCGTTAGGCACAAAACCAGTCTCCGATCGAACTATCACGACACGTTGCCCTTTTGATATGGGTTTTTTAATCCCTTTGTAGACCCATCTGTCCAACCTTTTGATTTTGTATGACTAGCGTGAACATACGACTCGTCTGTGTACACAATTGGTCTATTTTGTTGTCGGTACATTCTTAATTTTTGTAAATAATTTATTCTCAATAATCGGATGGCAGATGTTTCTAGTAAAATTTTCCTGTTATTCTCTGTTGCTTTCCATTCAAAACCGAGTTCCTTAATTATTCATCAATCGCTTCATACACGCACGTCTGGGTATCCGAGTACTTTTGACCTTTCCGTTTTTGAGCAATCTGCTCACGTGGTCTTCATATATAATTTATATCTGCACGTAATTTAGCACGAAGCTTACAAAGGGTCGGTAATTCATTTTCAGTTAAATGAAAATTGTGAATGCATCGTTTTATTACCCCTTTGTCAAAATCGTCTATGCCCGTAACTGTTTTTATTCGTTGCCTCTTTTTACTGGGCGTCTTGAATCTCACAAAAAATTCAGAACGTTCGCTTTCTTTTACAATCCTTTTGACTGTGGGCAGAGATTTTTTCGTAGCCTCCGCAATTTTATTTAGAGACTCAGTAATAATATTTTTTTTTTTAAATAATTGTAAACCTCAAATACTATCCTTCTCGCCTGGCTTCTTAAAGTTGGTTGTGGTCGAGGCATTATCTTAATATAAAAGTGAACTTTTTAACAATAATAAAATCTGAAAAAACTTTAAATATGTTGTGTAACTTTTAAACTTTATATATAAAGAACACTATGCGCGATTGTACTCCAGAGCCGAGCGGTACGTGCACAGGCCGCGAGGGGCGAAGTGCGACTAGCGTCGCTACGTTGCCGTGGTTACGCGTGGCCCCTCATGGCCCGCCTCATACCGCACTTCGATTGACACCTAAAAATCTGGTACTGCGCATAGTTCAACTTACGCGCCGCGCACTGTAACTTAACTAAGTGTACGTAAGTAAATTCTTCAGTTCTGAGTGTCCTTAGAGAGCTTAGTTAAGCTTGGTAACTAAGGGAGAAAGGCTGATTTTTTTTTAATTTAAAATAATATGCCCACACTTACTACAGTCTTAGAGAATGGCTTCATTAATTTATATAGTGTTTCGTAGGGCCACCAGTTCGTACAAAGCCTTGTTTTAACAAAGGTCCCCGGGTGGGCGCAGAACACTGCCTTCCCCGTGTTCAGCCAACGGTAACCCAGATAGCGCATGAACAAAATGCCACAGAGCTTGGTAATATTATAAGCCCTTATGGAAGTGTACTCGTGCCTCGTTAGCGACACCATTTCCTTAGTTGGTATAAATTTTAGTGGATACGGCCAATTGACACGTCTGAAAATACGAGTTATTGCATTTCATTACATTACCAATTAAATAGGCATGATAGTTTAGTCGTTCTGGATATTAGCGAACAAACGGACCGATAATTTTTTTTAATGTCGGCGCCTACGTAATATATATTTAAAAAAAACTTATAAGTGCGAGTCCGAATTGCCCAACGTTGGTTCCGTACGAATTTGTAGGCCGTTTCCTACATACTTTTCTATTACCTACTTGCCAAATTTCATTGTTGTAGGTCAACGGGACAACTTGATAGAAGGACGGACAACAAATTAATCCTATAAGGGTTCCGTTTTTCCTTTTGAGGTCCGGAACTAATAAACTATTTAGTAGGTAAAAGCTATCTTCACTGTAATTTTTCTTATGTTTATGGAGGCTAACAAACACATCGAACTTCACGTACCTACCAACTTATATTTCTGAATTACGAATGAATGTATGGTAAGTATACAAGCATAACAAAAACCAAACCTGTGTGATTCAGATGACGTGAACACGACACGAGCCTCTGGTGCAAGTATTTTTTCAATGTTCATAAGCAAGTATGAATGACTCAAGTAGTTGACCTGAAATGTTGTTTCGAGCCCATCTTCTGTCAGAGTCCAGGGTAAACCGAACACCGCTGCATTTAAAATTACTATATCAAGCTTCCTGCAAACACCGGTACGTTCATTTGTATATTTTGCAATTTGTTTTCACGAAAATGTTAACAACCTTTGTATATTAGGTACTTGTGAAAATCCCGTTACCGGAGTTTGGTGCTGGGTATGTCGGACGGAATCGAACCGACTAAATGCTAAGGAGGTGCTAGGCACCAACTAGGTAAGGATAATCTTAGGGCTCTGACCAGCATTTGGAGCCAATCCCGTTGACGTCTGTCCGCTATTTCGCAGTTAATTTAGTCGATTCCACCATAGAGGCGCGCCTTGGAACACGTCATAGTGCAACCCTACTCTCGTCGAGGACAGACATTGTTCCTGCGATCTCTGGTGCCCTGTCGTCTTTATTAATCCGATTCTGACCTACTTAGGGATTCACTTAAACATTAAATAAGGAAAGTGACATAGTCGTGGAGTGAGGCTACCCCGTCCTAACATTGGCCCATCAGACTCCTAATATCGCTCATTCGACGCTTTGCCTATTAAGTACTATAATGATGGCAGGTGTAAGGATCTACTTGCATGGAAGTCATAGAAAAATATGTCATAAGTACCTAAACAAAACCTTATGTGTCACAAAAAACAATATTTCTTGCTCATCTTAGCGTAAATTCCGATTACATCGCAACATTCAGCTTGCGAATCCGGTGCCCGCATTGAGCGGCACTATATTTTTGTTGGAAGCGACTGATTATTACTATACTTTCCAACTAGAGGTGTTGGAGAGTAGAGATAGTCAGTCTCTTGCCTGCTTGAGCCTAATAATTCATTTTACTAGACCCCAACAGCAACGGCGATCCGGTAGTGTCCTATAACCAGTATAAATACGGTACCTACCTAAACACCTTATGGTTTCTAAACTACACCAAAATATTTAAAATGCTCATACGGTACGTCTCTCAGAATTTCCTCTGAACACTTTTGTACTGAAGTAAGCGAGGCAAGATTAATATGATAGACTTTTAGACGATCGGTCCCTCTGCAGACCGATCTGGCAACAACATCAGCTGCATACGTGTTCCGGCATGCCATCAGTACCGTGCAATTTTTGTCACTCAAACAACGCGTCATCTCCAATCCGATTCCACTGTTAGCTCCTGTTATCAAGCATGTTTTATCCGACAGATCAATATCTTTTATCACCTACAAATTATTATTTATCAGTATATTTTATTGATGAGATTGGGATCCACTCTACACTAACTGGTCTGAACAACAAAGTAAAATTACAACCCTACATGGTGCTTTGCGAATTTAATGTTAATTTCCACCGGTCTAATTAATTGTTAACACTTTTTAATTTAGGCGCTCGGCATGGCAATTATAATACTTAAGTACCTAATTTATGCAACGCTGATATTCAGCAAGAAGAATAGTAGGTACTCACAGCAGTTTTCGATGCCTATTAACATAGCCTACCTAGTAAGAATAAAAAACAAAGGACAAGTGCATGTCAGACCATGCGGTGTGCAATGTGTGTGGCATTAAATGTCCTTTAAGTTATGGGCACGGTAAACCAGTGTAAATACCTATCTATGCAGTACCTAGAATCAGTTTACCTAGGTTTGATTTAAGTATTTAAAAATGTAATTAAAAAGCATAGCCATACCTCATCGGCCGTAGGTTGCAAAATGCCAAAATGTCTTACATTCCGTTGAAAAGGATAACTTTTAAATAAATTCTTTGGTGGGGTGCACCAAATAGAGAATCTGTAACAGATAGGTACATAGTGAAGTTCAGTTGTGCTCGGCGCAACTCTTCATCTGGCGTTAATAAGTTCATGTGAGCCTTTAAAGCATACTCAATACTTGCGAGTAGTTGCAAGGGAGACAGTGGTCCAGGGGGCCGAGTCTGTTATTGACAAGCCGTAGAATAGAACCAGAATCGCTGTTTTTAGCTGTCAAAATGTTAGTAGACTATCAAAAATGCAACTGACTAACGGCCACTGGCGCTGTACGTGTTAGAAGAATTCTATCGCCCGACCGATAGAATGCTATTAGAGTACGATTGTAATAGGAGACTACGAAAACTGTGAAATGAAAAGTGTACATTTGGCTTTCTATTAAGGGACGATTTCGATTCTATTCAAAATAGCAGTCTCAGCCCCCAGTTAGCAGGTAAAAATAGCTTAGGCACCGACATACGTTTATCGAGTTAAGTATAATCATTTTTCCTATTGAATCAAGATGTAATGCCAGTCTCACTTTGACTATCGGGAAAATTACTATAGGTATCCAAAAAAATCTTGTTATTTAAAAATACATATTTTCATGTTTTTCATAGAAGGCAGCATTTTAAAAATGACTTTATTCAGTAACTTTAAAAATATCAGAAACTCCCAAATATGATGTTGGCATTTTTTTTTTATGTTGGCATGTCCGACTTTAACCAACTAAAACTTTAGTGTATTTTTCTATGATTTAATCCCCAGACAGGAAGAGTCTGACCCGCGCAGGCCTTGACCGCTACCCTTAGTAACCCCGACAGCATCTTCGAGCCGTGAGTGAACCAGCTATCTATGGATAGAGTCGACAAGCATAGTTGGGAGCAGAAAGCTGCACTAGGCAAGTATCAAATCGAATATTGACTATAAAACTATCGTGGCTATTCGAAATATCTCACAAAATACGCGATTTCATCATTGATCCGTTTCTCCATACAAACCAATTATTCACTAAGCACGATTATGGGGACCTATCTGCGCAACGGGCCGTGCCCAACTAGCGTTAGTATTCTATAATTCTTATATTATTGACAGTATTTTAATTAGTCCTGCAAACAAATCCCCATCAACCCCAAAGGTGTGGCAGAGGCATACTATACGCTCACATTTCACCGTTGGGATGCATTTTTGTCCACGTAACAGGTGGTAAGCCCATTGCCGTGTTGAAAAGACAGGCTCAGGTTTAGCTTGCCGCTGAAATTTGTAAAGCCAACAAGGCCTTCATCTTGGCTTAATGACAGCCATTAATTTATTAATTGTACTCAATTCTGTCTACAATAAATAAATATTGAATACCATGATACATAAAAGAAAATAAGTACAAATGTACAATATATGCAGACCCGCTTATTTCTAAATAGAATTATCTTCGAACAAACCCGGAAGAAAGGGGAGCGAGGTTGCCATGTTACTGGCAACCGGGAACAACGACTTAGCGTGCCTTTCATGGTACGAAAACCCTCGTAAATGAAAATGCCACAAAGCGGTCATCTTCACTCAGGACCAGCCATAGCAAAAGATGCTTATTTTAACACAATTTTTAGTGTAATCACCCAGTGGATGGATATAATGCCTCCCCTGAAGATGGTCTTGAGGTCCGGTCTATGCAGTGGCGTAACTATAGGGTGGCAGGGTTGGTAAAATGCCACAGGCTCCCGGACCGAGAGGGCCCCAAGCTACTGAGAGTTCAGAAATAGTTACGAGAAATATTTAATAAAATATTGTTTAAAAGATATGAGGTTTTTTTTTTCTATTAGGTACATAAAAATCAATCAAAGCGAGACGCGACTAGGGACCATAACATACAAATTAAAGCAAATCTTTAAGATTTAAGCACATTTAAAACAAAAATGTCAATTAATTTCGGAACGTATCCATCGGTGGGTTGCTTCATTTTTCGTCGCGGTACTTTGGTAACGCGGTACTTTGGTAACTGCACGGGCGAGCGAGCTAGTGGCGATGACGATCGGGGAATTCACATATTAATTTTTTTTAACCAAAAAAGAACTTTTATGGCGCTGCTGGCTCCCCGGAGCAATGAAAGGCATTGACATGAATTTGCGAATTGAAGCAAATTGTAGCAAAAAAAGTGATCCTGAATTGTGTCAGACATTATATACAAAAAGTCATATCTGAATAATTTGCCCAAAGTCTGAATCTTCTGTATACAGTCAGAGATGAGACAAGTCTTGTGAATTAGAGGACTTGCTAAGTCAATGTTCTTTAAACGATACCTGCATTAAGCAACTTTTATTATGACTGGTCCTCGGATGGATGACCACTTTGTGACCTTACATTTACGAGCTATTCTGTGCTTCGGAAGGAACATTAACCCGTTTGCCAGTAACATGGCAGTTGTTAAGCCAAGATGAATGCTTTATGCCAGTAGGCTACCACAACCTGCGATTGTCCATTTCCACTTGGCGATGGGCTCACCGCCTGTTACGTGGGACAAAAACACACACTGTGAAATATTGACGTCGGGGATAAAGGTATGACTGATTAGTAATTAGGAATCATTTAATGTTGTGCAGCTTTCCTGAAGTACCTATTTATTGCATCAATGTTTCTTTATGCTACGTCTACACACTTTCCAATCGTCGACAAGCTTCCACAAGTTCAAGCATCTGGATCCGGCGTTAACTTGCCTAGCCTTGCGAGTGCTTGTCGTTGATCCGATCGAGTTTCGGTTTTTGTGTACAGATCAAAGAAAGCTGGTGGTGCTGGATGATTTTGACTGCATTTACAGATGGTAAAGGCATGGAGAGTGCACGTCGTTTTGTTTGAAAATGGCTGAGTGGACGAACGACCTAAGATATTTCTTTTTAATTATTTTTAAGCAGAGGCTTTTTAGGCACTATCGCCGTAGTTACCTCAGCGACTGCCATGCTTGACGACCATGAACTAACTACTGAGCTTGCAAGCATGTGGATGCCCGATGGTTGACTTGCCAGCGCTTACCAAATGGCTTGCTACAAGCGGCTTGGCAAGCGTGTGGACGTAATGTTACAATTCCTGTGACTACAGTTACTGCTAAACGAGTATTATCGAAATTAAAATTTATAAAAGTCTATTTAAGAAAATCAATGGGACAAGACAGGCTTCGTCACTTGACTGATCTGTCAATTGAAAATATTATCTATCTAGATTTTTAAACTTTGATGTCGTTACAAGTATTGTATCCGTAATGTGTAAGTATGTATGTATATGTAAGTAACAAGTGGTGAGACTGTTACGGTCACGGAGTAAAGAATAAAAGGTTACCGTACCGAATGGATCGGTGCAGGTTGTGGTAATCTGCCGTTTAGATTTTTCAAACCGCCCATAAGGCCTTCAGATTAGCTTAACGACTGTTACTGGTAACCGGGACCAATGGTTTAAAGTACATTCCAAAGCATGATAAAACTCGTAAATAGAATACATCAAATCTTATAACAAGCCTTAATGAAAGTGGCTTAACGCAATGATCGTTTTCAGAACACTAAGATAGTGCGACCACGAGCGTTTCATCATTATGTTCTGTTAATAATGTTCAGTAACTACTTGTGGCTCATTAAAATTCAATTATAATGTGACGATTTTTACTAAGAGTCCAACTAAATTACCAATCCAAATAATCTGCCACGGACCTCAGGTGGTATAGTTACGCCACTGGGTCTATGCGTTCGCATCTAGAGATTTGAAGTTGTCGGAGGCCTACCCACGCTGTGTCTTCCTGCATTACGCAGTTGACGAACCGTCGGCCATCACAGTGTAATTCCTAGGTGAAGCACAAATAATACAACTCACCGATGGAAAACAGAACGATACATTGTTTTAAACAATAATAAATGTATACTTATGAATATAATAAGAACACTAAATCGTGAAATGGCACTTGAAATAGTCGCTTTTCCAACTGTCATAATATTTTTGATTTCATGCGACTTCTCTGACTTACCGATCAAAAATTAAGAAGTTCAGTACCACGTAGATATAATACTTCAATATGTACAATTACTTGCTAATAGTCCGTTACACAGTCCGTTACGAATATAATTAGGTACCTGGTACCTAATTATTTATGAACTATAAAAACCTTAAAGCCTCCTGTTATATGGAACTTTATATAGGTAGCCTGTTACGTTGAAATATGGGCTTATAGTTACTATGGCTCTGCAACCCCTTCGGGTACAAAGGCGTGACTGATACAGTCAACAAATAATAATAATATAATATAATATCGTTGGGACAACTCACACAACCCCATCTGATTCCAAAGCAGAGCTTGTACTATGGTTTTTTGTTTTCGCGGGGAATGCCTTTACGTACCGTCATCCCTGCTGCGTGGGCAACAGGGACGGTGTGTGGGGCTCCCGGCCCGTGAGAGAGGGGCCGTCCTACCCACTAAACCCCGCTGTGTTCCGCCTCAACTTAAAACCGGCTCGCAGGGTAGGCCTGAGGTTAAATCACTGCGAATCGATAAGGGGCACCCCAGAGTGGAGGGGTCCGTGGAGTGGTCTAAGGAGCTGAAGAATCTAGCCCGCACCTCCACTGCTCTCGAGCGCCTCTCTGAAAGCAGAGGAGGTAGAGCGCGGCCAGTACGGGCGTGCGCTAAGGGGGCACCCCCTGGAACACAGTAAGGGTGCCCGTCGCCATGTGGCCAGTTGGGCGGGGTCCCCCGACCATCCGCCCATTACGCTTGTACTATGGTAACCAGATAACTGATAAACATACTTATATATTTCTAAATACATACATATAATAGATAAATAATATAAATAATTAGAAAATATAAATACTAAAGACAAGGCTGTATGGACTAAGTTTTAAGATGGGCGAAGACAACTAACAACAATCTCTTCCGGGACTTGACGAGGGAATATTGAAGTGCGGACGCTTGCTGTATATTATTTCCTAAAACTAGTGCATTTATCTTGTTTTATGTGCGGGAGTGGTGGTGTCTTGGACTTAAGAGTTGTGTAAACGTGTTATAGTGAAAGACAATGATATATATGCAGTGAAATGCTATTTTTTATCTTGCCGCGTAAAATCCACTGAATAACCTCAGTACATAAACTACCATTATACCGAGGCAAGGACCAGGACCTAGGACTGAGGACTCGACATTGACATAGTGACGAGACATGACTACATCTAAATAATAAGAAAATATAAACACTAAAGACAAGGTTGTATGGACTAAGTTTTCTTTGCCTGCCCAAGATGGACAAAGACAAGATAACAACAACAAAATCGTCCGTCACTGTCAATTGCATTTTCTCTAGTTTTCATTCAGCTTGTTATTTGTATTAACATTACCATTAAAAATCAAATCAAGCTAAGCTAAGTTTTTTCCAGGACTAAGATACATGTTTTTCTCTATAAATAACAGTTCGCCTTGTGTTTTCTATGGAGAGTCGCTTTGTGATACTTGGATAACAACGAAATTTACCGTAATAAAGTTGTTGAAAAGATTTATCTAATTTAATGCTTAATCAATATTAATAAATAATAACGGAACAACAAATAGGAATATAGAATGAATAAATCTACTAAAAGACGTTATTCGTCATTGTCCAGTTCGGACAGTGCTGAGGAAAGTCGTAAGAAGGATTTGAAAGAACGAGATGAATTCGCTAAAAGGTTAAAGAAACGAGATGAAGAAAAGACTAAAAAGATCAGCGAGGCCTCCAGTAGAAAAACATACGAAGAGGCAGCAAGGCGTTTGAAATTGGAAGCTGAAGATAGGGAAAAGCTATTACCGAAATTGCGAATAGAGTCTAGACGCAAGTATTTGGAAAAGAGGAAAGATGATAAGGTTATTGAGTTAGAAGCTGACATAGCTGACGATGAATACCTTTTTGACGAAAACGCGTAAGTTACCTAATTTTAGAAATTAAATAACTATCATCATAATCAGCCTAAACAATACAATGAAAAAACGAAATACAATAAAAGCTTGTAAACAAAAAAGTTCTGTCACTGGACTTTAAAAAACAAATTGTATTTAATTTAACAAATTTTTGCATCTTTATTTGTAAGTAGTAAACTCTGAAAACAAATTTTCTTCTCATATAATGTAATGTTGATCTAATCTAAAACATAATCTATTTGCAACATGTCAGCTGTATTATTATGTGGACCTAGGTGCAGGTAAAAACATCAACTCGGACTGAAACTTTCAACCTTTAATAGCCACTTTTTATTCCTATAGTACTATTTACCATGTTTGTGTCATTTTAGCTTAACAAAGAGGGAAAGGCAAGACCGAGAACATAAAAAGACAATCCTTAAACTTGCTAAAGAACATGAAAAGGCCCGTGAGTTGGAAAATGTTCATAGATATCATATGCCACAAGACTTGGGAAAAGATGCTAAAGGTATATTACATTGATTTTTTATATAATATTATCTACAGACATCTTAATTTGTTGTGTACTTAATAGAACTTGCATTCAATCTAAATATACATCCTAAAATCATACCAGAGATTGACTTTTTGCAAGGCTACAAATCTCCCTTTATCTCGAGGGTTAAATCCCACTTAGCTCATACTTCAAGTTTGGAGCTTTGGGTCCACATTTGGCATTGCTACAAGAGACTACTAACCAACCCTCCAATCTTTCTATGGTACTTATACTATAAACTCTTCCATCAGTCACCAAGTAAGCCACTAGGTGTGGTAGGTAGGCTCTGGTCCCTGAGATAATTGAGTCTTGTATCACTTGTTTAAAGGCATATCACAACCTACCCAATTAAAGTGTGATTTATATCTATTTCTAGGAGAATATATTGAAGTTGATGAGAATGAAAAACTACCACATTCAGAACAACAAAAGTGGGAGCAAGAGCAAATCAAATCAGCATTTTTCAAATTTGGTGCTAAAGATGCAAAAACACAAGATGAGTATGAGTTGCTTCTGGATGAGCAAATTGATTTCATTCAGGCTTTACAGCTGAGCGGAAGTAAAGAGAAGGCAGAACAGAAGGAGAAAACAGAATATCAAAAAATGAGAATGTCAATTGAGGAAACAAAAAAGTCTTTACCTGTTTACCCTTTCAGAGAATCTCTGATAGAAGCCATTACAAAATACCAAATACTTATAGTAGAAGGTGAAACAGGTTCTGGTAAAACAACCCAAATTCCACAATATCTCCATGAGGCTGGTTTTACCAAAGATGGAAAAAAAATAGGATGCACACAACCTAGAAGAGTAGCTGCCATGTCTGTTTCAGCCCGAGTGGCCCAGGAGATGAATGTCAAACTTGGCAATGAAGTAGGGTATAGCATTCGATTTGAAGATTGCACATCTGATAGAACCATTATTAAATACATGACAGACGGTACATTACACAGAGAATTTTTATCAGAACCAGACTTAGCATCATACAGTGTGATGATTATTGATGAGGCTCATGAGAGAACACTTCATACTGATATACTTTTTGGCCTTGTTAAAGACATAACTAGATTCAGACCTGATTTAAAATTACTTATATCCAGTGCTACATTAGATGCTGAGAAATTTTCAAGCTTTTTTGATGATGCTCCTATTTTTAGAATACCTGGAAGAAGATTTGCTGTAGACATTTACTACACAAAAGCACCTGAAGCTGATTATGTGGATGCTAGTGTTGTGTCGATATTACAAATTCATGCTACACAACCTCTAGGAGATATTTTAGTTTTCCTTACAGGACAAGAAGAAATCGAAACTTGTGTAGAAATGTTACAAGAGAGAACAAAAAGAATAGGCAAAAAACTAAGAGAACTTATTATACTTCCTGTCTACGCCAATCTACCAAGTGATATGCAAGCTAAGATCTTTGAGCCGACTCCAGAAGGTGCTCGTAAAGTAGTGCTAGCAACTAATATTGCTGAAACATCTTTGACCATTGACAATATAATTTACGTCATTGATCCTGGATTTGCAAAACAGAATAATTTCAATTCCAAAACAGGCATGGAAAGTTTAATGGTGGTACCTATTTCTAAAGCATCTGCTAATCAGAGAGCCGGCAGGGCTGGTAGAGTAGCTCCAGGCAAATGTTTTAGGTTGTACACTGCCTGGGCTTATAAATATGAACTTGAAGACAATACTATTCCAGAAATACAAAGAATTAATTTAGGCAATGCTGTACTCACTTTAAAAGCTTTAGGAATAAATGACCTAATTCATTTTGATTTCCTAGATCCACCACCCCATGAAACATTAGTTTTAGCTCTAGAACAGTTGTACGCACTGGGCGCCCTCAATCATCATGGGGAATTAACTAAAGCTGGAAGAAGAATGGCTGAATTTCCTACAGATCCAATGCTTGCAAAAATGTTATTAGCCAGTGAAAAGTAAGACCAAATCATTTTTTTATTTTCCTTATGATTTCTCATTTTCTTGATACGTGAATGATACTTATCTATTGATTCAAAATTAAGAAACACTTAAAAATAATTTCTATATTTACGAAGATGTAATGTAATTTTCTTTTTATTATTTTTAGGTACAAATGTTCAGAAGAAGTTGTCACAATAGCAGCAATGCTATCTGTAAATAGCTCGATATTCTATAGACCAAAGGATAAAATAATACATGCAGACACTGCACGGAAGAACTTCTTTCACCCTCACGGTGACCATTTAACTCTAATGAATGTGTACAATCAGTGGGTTGGTTCAGATTACTCGGTACAGTGGTGTTATGAAAACTTTATACAGTATAGATCTATGAAAAGAGCACGTGATGTGCGGGAACAATTAGCTGGTCTTATGGAAAGAGTTGAAATTGATATGGTATCTAGCATTAATGAAGATGCAAATATTCGTAAAGCGATTACTGCTGGTTATTTTTATCACATAGCTAAGTTTTCAAAGGGTGGACATTATAAGACTGTAAAAAATAATCAAGTAAGTGGAGCCATAGATTAAAATAATAGTAAAGTTATATAAGTAGAAATATTGATGTTTTTAAACTTATATAATAATAATGTTTTTAAACTTATATAGAAAAAATATTAATGTTTTAAGCATAGAAATATGTTGAAACCACAATTAATAATAATGTTTTTAAACTTATATAGAAAAAATATTAATGTTTTAAGCATAGAAATATGTTGAAACCACAGATATAGAAGAGTAAGCAGATCAAACGTTTGCGAAAAATAGCGTAACCTTTTTTACACATATAGACAGGTAGCTTAATCCAGGGTCGCATTCAGCTATCATATCATATCATTTTAATATCTTTCATAATTTATGTTAATTAACCAAACATCTTGTTTAATGGTATCCTTAGGAAACCTAAAACAATATTAACATAATTATTTGAATCGGGCACTACATTTAGCTTGACTTTGGATATTGACATTTCAAACAATTTGCTGAACTGAATTCGTCCCTGTGTACTTGACATGCCGTAACAGTACAAAATTTATGTAAATTAACAAAAATCTTACGATATAGATGACGATAGCGACCAAACGGTTTATGGAACAGATGCTATGAACCATATATTAACAACTTTTCAAGTGTTCATCTAGAAGAATGACCATTTTTGAATAAAATTCTTAGAATAATAACACGTAAAACATCAATTACCTGTGAAAAGTTATTCCTGGTGATTTCTTATGACTATTTTTCACAACACTTCACCATGTTTTTTATACTTTTATAACCTTTATTTAAATATATACACAATATTTCCCTTCGGCACAAAACACTAACAAATTCCTGATTCAAAAATGGCGGCAATAGTTGACATTATGTAGAAAATTAGGCTACTCGCTAAACAACAAATAAAAAGAGTGAAAAGGATGAAGTATAACACCATAAACGTGAATATGTTTGATCTGCTTACTCTTCTAAATCTGTGGTTGAAACCAATTTTATATGTCAAAATCCAAAACCAAGGTGTCTGCAATTGTTACTCATTTTGGCGGAATGTTTAATAATGTTGTTTAATGTTTGTTTGTTTGGTTTATTATTAATCACGCCTTTATCCCCGAAGGGGCGACAGAGGCGTATTATACGGCCACCTTTCACTGTGTTAATTTTTTTGCCGTGTTGCCGTGTTGAAATGGACAAGTACAGGTAATGTTTTGTGGTTCAATATTAAATAATACCTAGTCTACCTATCCCAATATTTTGAAGTAATGTAGTGATTATACCGTAGTCTGTCAGTCAGTCTTTGAGGAATTGTTTGATGTGATGCCTGCGGCTACTTTCTATCATCGCACTGCTTGCCATAGACAAGATGTTCGCCCTCCCACTTTGTTTCGCGCTCACACACAGTAAGGTCTGATGGGGACCTTCTTCTGCTTACGCTCTGATTGTGGAATGAACTCCCTGTCTGGGGAGTGATTAGAAGGTTTTGAAAGGATCTGCAGAACTAGTGCTGCACCTCTGGTATTGCCAACATCCATAGAATACAGTGACCACTTTTCTTCAGATGGGCTACAGCCAGCAAACTTAGGTTGCAGACAAGCATGTACGGTCGTTTGCCACTGCTGAATCTAAATAGGGATAGTGTAGGTCTGAAGATGCAGTTAGCCACAGGAAATGGTTTGTTAAATTTTCTCCCACTCATAAAATATATTAACTTTACTTGTTTTAGACTGTTATGATCCACCCTAACAGTGCATTATTTGAAGAACTACCTCGCTGGCTTATATACCACGAGCTTGTGTTTACATCAAAAGAGTTTATGAGACAAGTTACAGAAATAGAAAGTAAATGGCTTTTGGAAGTTGCACCACATTATTATAAAGCGAGAGAGCTGGAAGATTCTACCAACAAGAAAATGCCTAAGACTGTTGGAAAGTCTTCAAACATTAAATGAGAAAATATATTAACTTTTTAAGGTAATAAATATTTATATGAAATCAGTAAGACCAATATGTTTTTATTTATATTTTAATTTGACTTAACTTAAACTGCATAAACTTCCAAGTTTATCTAACGTTTTACTAGAATACATTCTTATGTATAACTATTTCAAAAATCCGAACACCTTCCTTTTCTTTCCCAGTCGCCATATCTTGTGGGTTCTGGCCCTCTTGGACCACCAATTTCCCCTGTATGAGGGTTAGTATTATTAGGCCATGGTGGCAAAGGGTCAGCTTTAATTTGGGACTCATGCAATGGCTGTTCTCCGAGATCGTCTATAGGTGTAGTCTCCCTTAGCTTTTTACGAAACTCTTCCAGTCGTTTAGAAGGCTTTTTGAGATCATTACCAAGCTGATCAACATGACTCTCTTCGATTGTTGATTTATGACAATGCTTAAAAATTGATAGAACATTCATAGAAGACTCTGTAAAAATATACTTTTATCAAATTGACTCAAACCATACTGTGAATCCTAATGTTGTAAAATATTGGGTGCACATTTTAATAGGTATTTTTAAGGCCAGTGCACAAAGATGCTGTGGTACAACAGGGCATCTGTGTGCTTAGCAGCCTGAATGGCGCTGTAATAAAATGCAGACTGAATTAAGTCATACATTGCCTTACTAGAACTAGTATCCTATAATAATAATAATTTATTACAAAAATCAATAACAAATTTAAATTGCCAGTGGCCCCACACTAGGCAAGCCTGTCCTGTAGGAGCCTACTATAATTAACATTTAACTTAATTATTTGGTTAACACTATCTTATGTTAATTCTAAGCATCTCTCAATTGCAGGACTCTTTAAGCTAATGTTTCATTGTAAAGGATTGATAGTTATATAATTTATTTAGAGAATAATAAGTTATGAAATCAAATCCTTAGCTACTGCCTCACTTAGCGCTGGCCGATGTTTCAATGATTTTTAGGTTTCTTTCGTGCTTGTTTATATTCGTGATATTATATTAGCAAAACTATAGGGATAGTTGGTGCAAAAAGTACATTTTTAATAAAATTTTATGATGAAAATACTACGAATTTGCACGCTCACTAAATACTAAATAGGTACTTACGTTTAGGATTAATTCTTATTAGTGTGGTAAAGCCGAACATACTTCTAATAACATTACATACAAAAAATTGCTATGGACCCAAAGCAGAATTCAATTCCTTTGAAATAGATTTTGATTTGTTTTGAATTCAATTCGATTTTCTTCAGGGCAAGAGGTCAACATGTTTTTTTTTCGTAGTCTTCCCCATATTGCGCAGGCAAAGGAAACTTAGTCCATACAGCCTAGTCTTCGGTATTTATATTTTCTTAGTATATAGTCCTGTCCAGTCTTTGTCGATGTCGAGTCCTCAGTCCTAGGTCCTTGTCCTTGCCCTCAGTATAATGGTGATTCTTATACTGAGGTTTTCAGTGGACTTTTCGCGTCAAGAGAGAAAATAGCATTTCACTGCATATATATCATTGTCTATCACTATAGCACGTTAACACAACTTTTATGTCCAAAAAACCACCACTCCCACACATAAAACAAGATAAATGCACTAGTTTTAGAAAATAATATACAGCAAGCGTCCGCACTTGTCACTCTCCCGCCAAAATTCCGAGGTCAACATGTCACTGACGACGACGCCTGTCACTGTCAACTGTCCTGTCAATAATGATCAGTTACGCAATTCGCAGAACGTTTGTCTGTTCTTGTTACATGTACTTCAACACAAAACTTGACTGTTGAACATTTCGGCCTTCGTTACCAAAATTTTTATCATTTACCTAGTACACTCACAAAACTTGGATCGTATCTAACTGTGGACCGACTTACTAAACCGCTACCAAATCCACACTGAGTTATTGGCGGAGCAATAGTATCGCCACAAGAACAAAAAAAAAAAAAACGTTTGTCTGGACTGCCCGTGTGATTTGAATTTTTTTTTTGGTTTTTTTAATAATCTAGTCTAATTTGTGTTTCTTATTGTGCATAATGTTAGTATTGTGTTTTTAACCGGTATAAGGTATTGTGCTGTGTCTTAATTGCTTATATCTTCATGAAATTATATGTGGTTATTAAAAATGGATAGAACTAAACCTCCAAAAATCCCCAAGATGATCGTCCCGATACTACCACTTTCTCCCCTCTCCTGTTTAGAAACGCACTCTGTACCACAGTAAATTCACAGTTTCAAACTGCCGAAACGGTCGGCAGCTTTTCGGAAACCCATACTCGAAAACGACACGTCAATGAAGACTCCCCAGTAAGCCCACCTTCCAAACAACCAAAAAGTCAGGTTGCACGGAATAGTAGAATTTGTGTCAGCTCGTGACGCCAATATTTTTTTAAACAACAATGTCCTTCCCAAAAATAATTACATCGCCTCCATACCCTCCTTCAATGTCACGCGTATGGGCGTCGTTAGTGACATCCCATCCGACGTTACGGAAGAGGATGCAAAAACGTTTCATTTCAGTTCATCCAGGCTGATGCAAGATACTTAAAATTAGACGAAACAACCGGAAATCTATTAGAGACGGAGTCACAGAATGGAAACCTACTGAGACCTGCGTTTTAACCTTTGATGGTCAGACCAAGGTTTCAAATAACGGTGAAAAAAAGTAACGTTACCATCTCTGGAATGTTGATAACGTTAGTATAAAAGTATCGTTAGTAAATTTAATGTTATTTCATTAGGTCATACCGGTAGTCTTTACTAACGTTCATGGTAAACTAACCAAAACTAACGTTAGTTAAATGTCAATTTGGTATCGTTAACTTTTCAAATGTGGGGATACAGTCATTGCGTTGGATACCTAATCAATCATTGCTTTGGTTCGCTGCCAAGTTGAGCAAAATTTGTACATACATATAATTTATATGTATGTATGCCGCCTTTATCCCCGAAGGAGATAAACAGAGGCATAATGTATTTCACCGTATGCAGTTTAGTCCCACGTATCGGGAGATGAGCCCATTGCCTTGTTGAAAGAGACAAGCGCAGGATGTGGCGATCTGAAGGCCAATTCTCCTAATTAATAAGCATCACAGAGTTAACTGTTATTGAATCTATACTGAATTATTATGTGAGTAAAAATCGGTATTCTCCTAACCAAAATTACAATAGAATGCTGGTAAGGTTTTAGTTAAATAACAGGTGTGATTTCAGTTCAGACTCGTGTCAATTCCCCTAGACGAAGTATACTTTTTTTTAAGTGAAAACGCCTTTTAGAGTGGTACGCATATTTTTAGATGAGATAAAATCTCTGGACTCGCGACTATAATCATCATCATTATCTAATGTTGATCCCGGTCATCTACAGGTCTTATTAAATAATATTGTGTAATCAATTAAGAATTTCAGTGTAGATTTTTTTTCATCATCATCATTAACGTCGACAGCGGTCAATTTTTGAAGTGAAAACTTCTTTTAGCGCGGTATGCATGAGAGATTCAGAGGTAAAATAGAGGTTGTCTTCTATACTAATATTATAAAGCTGACGAATTAGTATGTTTTTTTTTGTTAACTACAGGTCGGATATAAAAAAATATTTTAGTTCGATAATCCATTTGTCAGGGAAAGCTATAGGCTATATACTATCATGCTACTACCCTGGAGAGCTGAGCAGTAATCATCAATGTTGAAAAATCGGGCAAATTTTTATACAATATTGTGGAATTTATAAACGACAGAATTATTTAATCCTGTCGTTTATAAATTCTACAATATTGTAACTAATCAAATAATCAAAAAATCGTAGTAGGTGCGACGGAAGATCAAAATATGTCACGAGCGAATTCGTAGGGGTCACCTAGTCATTAATAAAGTCAATATCTAGAGTATCTCATTCCTATAATTAACGCTCATCTAAAGCTCTTAGTCTGCACGTAGTGGCACAGGTATAAAGCAAGCGGCTATGCGGGCGGCACGGGTACGTGGCTATGGCCCGCGCATCAAAGGACGCGGAACGGCATCTGCAGATATCGTTATAATTCACTTCAAAACTAACGGTAATTCCCAACGTTAAATACGGTAGTGTAAACTAGTAACGTTTAACATTTTGTAACGTTAGCTAGGTATCAATTTGAAACTAACGTTAGGTAACGTTATTTTTTTGGTTAATTGGTAATGTTATCAAGCCCTGGGTCAGACCCTTCCGAAAAGAGTTTATTGTTGCTACACTTCACTGCCTGTACAACAACATGTATTTCCTACGATTCAGTGTCATAAATGTTGCAGGTTTGGACATATTGAGACAGTATGCAGGTCGAAACCCCGTTGTTTAAAATGCGGGCTAGATCATCCAGGCAATAGCTGTTTCGTAATTCCAGAAGAAGCCTTTTGCATTTTATGTTTCGTTAGTCACTATGCTAACAGCAGGGATTGCCCGGAGTATGGAAGGCAAAAAGCAATAAAGATCTCCATGGCTGAACATTCAATTTCTTATGTAGAGGCTAGCAAATCCATCCCAGTAGTTTCACGCGGATATGCAAATGCAGCCAAGACCTCTTCCACACAGTCATACCGTAAGACTGTGACTCTCAAGCCACGCTGTCCTGTCCCTCTCACACCATCCTACGACAAAACCGCCCATAGTAATCTAACAAGTTTACCTCAATCAACACAGCCAAATGGTTGTGGTCTCTCTAACCCCAACATTCAATCTTTCTCCTCTTTCTCAGCTATTATTGAAATTGTAATCCAAGTAATAAACTCCGTTCTATCTTCTACCTCTCCCTCTTCACCGACCAACGTTACAGATAAACTTATTTCAATTTTACTAGACCTTCAAAATGGCTTCACAACTTGTGTTTCTCCAGTGGAATGTGAGGAGCGTGCTTCATAAGAAGCATGATCTCACTTTCTTCCTGAACAAGTAAAACCCAATTGCCTACTGTATTGCAGAGACTTGGTTAGAACTGATGCAGAGTAAGTATCTATCTAGCAGCAGTAGAATTATGTGAGTGTGGAACGACAGGTGCGGCGTGGCAAGTTAAATACTAGGAATGAAAATCCATTTACGGTAAACTTCAATCACAAACTATATTTCACAATTAACACAATTAATCAAATCACATTTTAGTGTTTACAGAATCGATGATTACTTAGATAGGCATGGATACAAATTCACTATAAATCACATTGTAGGCAAAATGGAAACAGATTACATTATCTTAGGTACGTCTGAACAGTACGGTGTAGGAGAGTAAAGAGAATCCGGAAACACTTGTTTTTTATAACTATAGACTATAATAGAATTTCATAATTCAATATTGTCATAGACTTTAAAGCGTTCTTTACACTACCAGATTTAAGATTGTACGGTGTACAGAAACATAATGATTATTAACAAGAACCAGGTCTCAGCTTCCGTATCCCTCGCTACAACACCTTTAGGTGTGACAGAGAGGACGGCTATGGAGGGTCAGCCCTCCTCAATAAAAATACGGTTTCACAAGTTCCTGTACCTATTCATCCGTTTTCGGAGGATATATGTATTGTTGTGCGTAAAATAGAAGACATCACACTGATGTCTATTTATATTGCGTATCCTCCAGTACTGAGACAAATATTAATGAGCCTCATTGGACCTATTATTGTAATGGGTGATTTAATGGGCACCATTTCAGATGGGGTTCGGAAAAATGTGATGCATTTGGAGAAAGTCTGATAGAGGTACTGGATGAACTCAACCTCGTCATCTTGAACGATGGTAGTCCTACCCTTAGGCCAAATCTCGGACAGCGCAAAAGTTGTGTTGATCTCACATTTTGTTCGGCGGATCTAGCTGCATCTGTACAATGGCATTGTACAAATTTGTCACATGGTAGCGACAACTATCCAATAATTATTACTATCACAGACAAAACATACCTGAAAAAGACTTCTCTCCCTCTGCAAAAATTTTATTTAAATAACCCAGACTGGAACATGTATTCTTCCCTTTTAGAAAACAAAATTAATACCCTTCCAAATTTAGCTCGCCAAAACCTGGGTGTGTTTGGTCACTGCCATGCACAGAATTATTTGGACAATCTTGTACGCCCTATCAACTCATGTGCAGAAATGAGTTTTCCATTAAAAAACTCTGCACGGGGCAAAATCCCATCTCCACCCTGGTGGGATCAGGATTGCACTAAAGCTGTAAGAGAAAGAAAGGAGGCAGAGAAGAGATATAGCAGAGACATGACTATGGCTAATTTAATTAACTATAAACATATATCAGCTAAATGTAGAAGATTGCTGCGCAAAAAGAAACGGGCAGGTTGGTTCAGTTTTTGCTCTTCCTTAACACCATTTACGCCAGCATCAGGTGTGTGGAGAAAAATTAACAGGTTTAGGTCAGGTTGCGTTCCCAACATCTCGTCCCCAATGACTAGGAAGACAGCTGAACAGTTTTTTGACAAAATAGCACCACCCTATGTCCCTTCTTTACAGGAGAGGGAGTGTCGGGTTATGGATCAAGACGTTGACCCTATGGACAAACCATTTATCCCACAGGAACTAAATATGGTGCTCGGCCATGTCCGAGACTCAGCGCCTGGACTTGACGGAATACCATATTCCTTCCTTACCCATTTAGGCGGCGACGCTAGAGAATATTTCTTAAATATTCTCAATTTCTGTTACCAAAATAGTTGGATTCTCGAGCAATGGAAGGTCCAAATTATAATTCCCATCTTAAAACCAGGTAAACAGTCTGATGACCCAAATGGATCTAGACCGATTGCTTTGTCGTCTGTTCTACAAAAAATACTGGAACACCTATTAAAAAATAGACTGGAATGGATTGTCGAATCTAGAGATTTATTACCTCCGACACAGTATGGGTTTAGGAAAGGAATAGGCACCATGGACAGCTTGGCGACGCTTTTCACGGACATACGCAATTCTCTTTTTAGTAATTTATCAGTGGTTGTGTCATTCCTCGACATAGCTTATGAAAATGTGATGCTTCCCATTCTCATGCAAAAATTGCAAAAGCTAAAAATACCGGCGAAGATCATCCAGTGCATAAGCAATATAACTATGACCCGCTCACTTTTTTTAAGAGTACAGGGAGAGGAGTTTGGGCAGTGAAGGACTTGGAAAGGCTTGCCTCAAGGCTCCGTTCTGAGTCCTTTGCTGTACAATTTATATACTACAGACATTGGCTCCTGTCTTAATGTAAACTGCCACTTACTCCAGTATGCCGACGACCTAGATTTATATGTGAGTGACCTTTCTATTTCAGACGCAGCCACATCTCTTACTGTTTATCTGTCCTCGTTAAATGAATGGCTACTAGACCATGGTCTGTCGCTGTCAGCATCAAAGAGTACAGCAGTAATTTTCTCCAGAAAGAAATCAATCCCCACAATCCAAATCAATGTTCAAGACCAAAGTTTCCACTGGCTTCAAATGCTAAATTTTTGGGTGTATATTTAGATCAAAAATTGACAGGTCTCCACCACATTAATTACCTAGTAAAGAGATGTGAACGAGTCATCCCTATCTTAAAAGCTCTTACAGGTGTCTGGTGGGATGCCCATCCATACACTATTAAATTGGTCTATAATGCACTAGTTCGCAGTATAATGGATTATGGTACTTTTCTATTAGTTCCTTGTAACAAAGGTGCTTTAATCGGACTAGATAAAATCCTATCAAAATGCCTTAGGCTTATCACAGGAGGGATGAAATACTCTCCTGTAAATGCATTGCAGGTTGAGTGCGCGGAGACAATATTTAGCAAATCGGTTTATATTTCGCTTAATAAGTAAAAATACCCATCCACTTATTCAAAAATTATCTGAATTAAACACCCTAACCAATACCGTTCAATATTGGCAACATAAGCAGATTCCCTTAATACTAAAAACTTTGCGGAATACTCTAAATCTAGAATACCCCTTAATAGCCTATAATAGACTCCCTCTATTCAACTATAAATTCGAAGTGTTGTGTTTTAAACCGGACATTCTGTTGGATATTGGTATTACCAAGGGGAGTGCTTTTGCGGGGGCAATCTTAATTCAATCGTAAAGTCTCAATGGCATGATTTCTATTAATTTTTTACAGATGCCTCAAAATTATCCCAGGACAGTGAAACTGGGGTGGCAGTGTACTATCAAATCTCTAGGATAATCTTAAAATTCAAATGCCCCAGAGAGTCATCAGTATTTACGGGTGAATGTATAGCAATTCTAGAGTCATGCATATATATAGACTCCCATAATATCAAGAAAGCGGTCATTTTCACTGACTCTTTAAGTTCTCTTAGAGCCCTAGAACAAAACCCGTACACGGATAAGCTGCGTAGCTCCATAATACTGGAAATAAATTTGGAAAACCCAAAAGTGCACGCCTCACACGCTTTTATAATATTACTAGCTGTCCCGCCCGGCTTCGTCCGTGAGTGACATACTTCGAACCTCGTGGCACCATCTAATCCCGTCGTAATTCGCCCCCGTAGAGAAGTTTTCCTGTTCCCGTTTCCCACTGGAAATTGTTCCCGGGATAAAAGTAGCCTATGTCCTTCTCCTGGCTCTAAGCTACCTCCCCACCAATTTTCAGCCAAATCGCTACAGCCGTTGTTGAGTTATAAATATTGTAACTAACACGACTTTATATATATATATAGATAAAAAAAATAGCATTACAAGCTTACAAACTTTGCTATGAATTATCGTGTAGGGGTTATGAAATAAATAAAGTAAAGATAATAACAATTAAACCACATCGAATCAGACCGTGAAAATTGAAAGGGTTCTATTCCTAATTATACTGAAGCGTAAGAGAAAAAAAAGACTCGATTAGTAAAGTATTTCGGTCGTTATCGTGTTAACAAGAAAATATCCGTAACATACAGACAAACGGACGTCCAAGACGGAACTTTTTAAACAGTTTTTTAACTAGTTTAAATAACAAAAATGGCATCAAAAATATCTTGGGTGTTAAAAATAGTGTTTTTTCTTGATATGTGTGTGTATATATTAATTTACAAGTGCAATATATGATAAAAAGAGACATTTTAAGTTTAAAAAATCAGATGTTATGCGCGAAGTGACAGTAGTACCCACCTCAATGCTTCGCTTATGAGGCGTGCAATAAAACAACATCTCTTTAACTGTAGCATAAAACAAAAAACTGTTCAGTTAGTATGGATTCCTAGTCACTCTGGTATCAGGGGCAATGAGTTGGTGGATGAGCTAGCCAGAGGGGCTGTCTCTTCACCGTCTACTGGCCTTAGACATCATAACTGCCAGGGATATGATTTATTAAATCTTCCAAGTAAAATGCTACTGGCATCATGGCAAGCTCAGTGGTCTGAAACAAGCAAAAATAAAGAGAAAAATTATTACTCAATAAATTCGAACGTTACACTAAAACCATGGTTTTACCGTTTTAGAAAAACACCTAATTCTGTAATATCTGCGGTCCTTGCTTGGGCCATTGCTGCTCTTCTGTGTTTTTACATAAAATCCTTATATACTATATATTGGAATGTACACATTTCATTGTGTACATTCCAATACCTCGTAATAGGTAAATGAAATGAAATGAAAAATATTTAACTATTCATGTAGGTCACAAAGTAACACTTATGAACGTCAAGATTATTGCTTCTACATTTACATTTACTGCCAGATTCGCAAAGCAATAGGTAGAGCCTGAGGAAGAACCTAGCAATAAAACTCATGGCCACTCTTTTCTAACCGCCAGTAATTACATTAGTTTGAGTTACATTATGTTTGACCAATTATATAGAAATATGGTGGTGAGTGGTGGGTGAGCCCATTGCCGTGTAGAAACAGACAGCTGCATATGGTGGCTACCTGCTGTTTAAACGTTTCAAACCGCTCTTAAGGCTTCAACTTGGCTTAACGACTGCCATATTACTGACAACCGGCACTGACATGCTCGTAAATGGGAATACCACAAAGCGGTCACCCATTCATAATCGGCCATAGGGAAAGTTGCTTAACACAGTGATCGTTTACAGAATATCGAGTCAGCAGGGCCACGAACGCTTCAAGTGTCATCCATTAAATCTAATTACAAAAAAAAACTTATAAACCTACCTACCTCCTTTAAAACGTAATATTCCTAAATATTAAGGCAACTTCATAACTATGAAAATTAAGTTATAAACGATAAAATGTTTAATAAACTTTAATTTTAATTAAATAAATAAATATTGTGTTGTGTGCACATGTTTTTTTTTTTTTTTACACAGCCCTTAGCAAGCTAATATAAGCTTGTGGTAAGAGGTCTTTATTAAGTCTTAGAAAAACTGATAAACTTTCTTAAATATATCGAAATACCTAGTCAGGTCATAAGTATTGTCACACAGTAAAAACTTTTCTTATAGAATGCTGGCCACAAAAAAGTTTATTGAATTCGAATTTCGAATTGTTCATGAACATAAAATGTATACATTTTAGAATTTTGAAAAAAGCGCGGGAAACGGCAAACTAGGCGGGCGACTGTTTTTGAGTTTTTTATTATTTATTAATTATTCAACTATAATTTAAGGATCAAATAGGTTTAATAGTGTAAATATATTAATTTATTATTGTAAATAGTATAGTTCCTGTATAGTAGGTAAGTTTTTTGTATTTATATTGTAGTACATGGGTGATCCAGAAGACCCTGGGGGGACAATTGTCCCCTCAGTGTATAATACTGTTACGATAGATGGATCAGGAATGGATACGGAAGGATCGGTAATAGACACAGATGGCTCCGAGACCAACTCTCGGTCCCATAAGCGAAAGAGAGCATCGGTTTCGTCTAAGATTTGCAAGCACTGCAATAAAAAACGCAGATATCACCATAAATCTTCTATTAATTCCGAGATTGATTGCCAATGTAGATCAATAACAAACACTTTCACTGTATCTGCATCACCCTCACAAATTGTCACCTCACAAACTACCAAGACTAATGCTAACGAGAATTCATCGCGTATTCCTATTGGCCGAAATGTTTACAACTCATCTGACGCTGCCCCATATGCAGTTCATATTCAGAAACTTCCTTCATCTCCCAATGAAAACTGTTCCATTCATCCTGTAGCATTTGGCTTTTTTCTTAAAAAAAACTCATTCAAGAACATTGTCAATGGCAGTCTTAAAAAAATAGGGCGCAACCGTATTTCTTTATCTTTTTCGTCACATGATAGTGCTAACAATTTTGTAGATGATGATGCATTAAAATCTAATAATTACAAAGCTTTTATTCCTTCTGTTAATGTTACACGCATGGGTATAGTGAGAGGTGTTCCTACTGACTGGAGCGATGAGGATATTCTAAGTAATATATCAGTTCCCATAGGTTGCGGCCAAATTATAAAAATAAGGAGGCTAAAAAGAAAAGTCATTAGCAATGAAAAGTCAGAGTTTGTTCCCATAGAAACTGTAGTCCTAACATTTGATGGGCAAGTTTTACCCAAACGTATTTTTATGTGTTATAACTCACTTCCTGTTGATTTATACATTTATCCCACAATACAATGCTTTAATTGTTGTCGATATGGACATATTCGCAGCCAATGCAGATCATCTCCAAGATGTTTTAAATGTGGTCTAGGCCATACAGGAGAGACATGCAAAGTTGAGGAGTTTAAGTGCTGTCTCTGTACAGGTTCTCATCTTGCAACTAATAAAATATGTCCTGAATTCTCTAGGCAAAAGGGGATTAAGGAATCAATGGCCAAAAGTTGTATTTCTTATGCTGAAGCCTTGAAGTTACACCCTCCTGTTAGCAAACCTTATTCTGATACTCTCATGTCTGCTCCTCAACATGGGTCAATACAAAATATTCCAGATCATACTCATCATAATAACTCGTACAAGAAAACAGTATTCTTAAAACCAGCAACCTCAAAAATTTGAAAGATATGGATATGATCAATTAGCCCATTCTAACTTAACAAAAGATTATACAATTCCTTTACCCTCTATTGGCACTCTCAATAACTGTAATAATGATTCTCTATCTGAAATTCCCATTAAACAATTAATTTTAACTCTTATCAACTCTTTACAACAATGTAATATGATTAAATTACCGCCCAACGCTGCTATACTATCAGATACAGAAGTAAATAACACAATTAATAATGGATCAGTTCTCCCTAATGCAATGGAACTGCTGCAGCATAAGCCGCAGAAAAAGTGAACTAATTTACTTGATTAATAAATATGAACCATCTTTAATAGCTATACAAGAAACCTGGCTTAAGCCAGAACATAATTTTAAACTTTCAGGCTTCTCTTGCTTGAGAGAAGATAGAAGTGATGGCTATGGTGGTGTTGCTTTGCTTGTGAAAAATTCTCTTCTTTTTTCTCATGTAGAGCTACCTAGCCATGGTACCGGCTTCTCGATAATATCTGTAAAAATAAATAACATATGCTTTGTTTCCGTTTACATCCCTCACCCATCATCTGAGATTTATGATGAAGTAAATAATATGTTTTCTACACTACCAAAGCCTCTAGTGATAATGGGTGACTTTAATGCACAACATCGATGTTGGGGAAGTTCTAAATCTAACTACTATGGAGCTCGAGTTTTGGAAATGCTAGATACCTTTGAAATGTGTTTGCTAAATAATGGTTCCCTTACTCGGCGAACTACTCCTAATGAGCTAATTAGCGCACCGGATTTAACTCTGTGTTCTCCCAATCTCGCATCTTCTTTGTCCTGGTACACTTTGGAGTCTACCTACGGTAGTGATCACTTCCCTATTGTCATTTCATTTCCTAATAACTTTTCCGGCATCCAAATACAAAAACGTCAACCTCGACTCAAACATAAATTATCTAACGCTAACTGGGATGCGTTTCAACAAAAGGTTAAAAATAGATTTTCACAACTTCCAAACATTAACGACAATAATGTAGACGAATGTAATAATTTAATTAGTAAGGCTTTAATTGAAACAGCTGATTCATTGTTTCCAAGTAAACGTCAAACAAAAGTAACGAAGATCCCCGCTCCTCCTTGGTGGGATTCAGAATGTCGGGAACAGATTAAAAAAAGAAAAACAGCAGAAAATATTTATAAACATTATTCTTCGATGGAAAATTTTAATTCTCTTTCGGAAATTATAACTAGCACCCGTAAATTATTTAAGCGAAAGAAATGGGAAAGCTGGCAAACATTCTGTAATTCTGTATCCCCTAATGTTCACCCAACTATAGTTTGGAAAAATATCAAACGCTACAGATCTGCTTTTAAAGAATCAAACCCTCCACTTCTACACAGAACTGTTGTTGAAAATTTTCTGGATTCTCTGATTCCTCCTTTTGTTCCTCTTAATATTACTCCTTGCCCCTTGCAAACCCAGTGTAAATTGGAAATGCAGTCTTCGAGTCTCAACAAGCCTTTTACTCTTAATGAATTAAAAGGCATTCTAACTTATGTTAAAGATTCAACCCCTGGCTTGGATAATATCCCCTATTCATTTTTCACTCACATGGATGATACTAGTCTTTCTTATTATTTATCTTTAATTAATTCTGTAGTGCTATCAGGCAACATCCCCACAGCTTGGAAAGTGCAAGAAGTGATTCCAATTCGTAAAACTAACAAACCTTCTGCTGAAGCGTCATCTTACCGTCCAATAGCCCTTTCCCCTGTGGTTGCTAAACTGGCTGAACACCTCGTCAAAAATAGACTAGAATGGTTTATTGAAAATAAAGGTCTATTATCCAATAGTCAGTATGGATTTAGAAAGGGTAAAAGTACCATAGACAGTGTAGCCATATTTACCACTGATATTCGTCTAGCTTTTTCAAATAATCACTCACTTCTGGCCTGTTTTCTAGACATAGCTGCTGCGTACGATAGTGTCCAGCTACATATACTGCAAAAAAAGCTTTTTAAATTGGATGTCCCTATATTATTACAAAATTTTATCATAAATTTTCTGTCTGAGAGATGTGTTAAGGTTATCCTTCCGGACTCCCTCACAATTACTAGAATAGCTTCGAGAGGTTTACCACAGGGATCAGTATTAAGTCCTCTCCTTTATAATTTATATACCTATGACCTAGAAAGTACATTAGTGAAAAGCAACATAAATATCTTACAATATGCAGACGATTTACTCATTTATACTTCGGGGCAATCGATTGAGAGATCAGCTGATAGGTTATCATCAGCTCTTGATTCCCTTAAAACGTGGCTGGATACTAATGGCCTAACTCTATCAGTGCCCAAAAGTTCTGTTGTATTATTTTCCCGAATGCGGTGTCCTCCTACCGTATCAGTTTTTTATGAAAACTCACGACTTCCAGTTTATGAGCATGCAAAGTTCTTAGGAATTATTTTAGACGCTAAATTATCTGGGCTCCAACATTGTTACCATATTACTGCAAAATGTGAACGTAATTTAAATATCTTGAGATGCTTGTCGGGTGTTTGGTGGGGAGCTCATCCAACTTCCCAAAAACTTCTTTATAACGCTTTGATTAGAAGTCTTCTAGATTACGGGTCATTTCTTTTAGAACCCTGTGGTATAGTTGGCCTAAATAAACTTGACAGTGTTCAATATAAAGCTCTTCGAATTATATCAGGTTGTATGAAATCCAGCCCCATCAACGCTCTTCAAGTTGAATGTGTTGAACCTCCACTGATACATCGTAGACAATATCTTTGTGACCGATTTGTGTTTCAATCTTTACAAATCACAAACCACCCCTTACATCATAAACTCCAATTACTCTCAGACGTAATAGAAACCTCCAGTTACTGGTCTCACAAAAAGTTTCCTTGCCTTATTAGCAGCTTTCGTAAATTTTTATCTCTACAATCCCCTACTCATAGATCTTCTCGTCTCCCCCTTTTTTCTACATCTTATGATTCCTTAACTATTTCACCTTGTATTATTCTAAACTGTGATCTTCAAAATTACATTAATGCTAATTCCAACTTCAACTACTATCTCAATCACGAATTTCCAGATTGGCATCATATATACAGTGATGCTTCTAAGCATAGTAATTTGGATTGTGTCGGAATAGGAGTATATCACCACCAGTTCAAGATAGTCCAGAAAGTTGGACTCCCACCAGAGACATCAGTATTTACCGGTGAATGCTTCGGATTACTGAAGTCTTTGGAATACATATTATTATTAAAACTCTCAAAGACCGCAATCATCAAAGACTCCAAAAGTGCTTTACAAGCTCTACAGCGATTCCCATTTAAAACAAAGCATTTGACTGTTGTTTTTGAATGTCGAAATCTGTTACAGAAATGTTTATCTAACGGTTTAGACATAAAGTTTTTATGGATACCTAGTCATCAAGGTATTTTTGGCAACGACTATGCGGATAGACTTGCTAATGAGGCAGTTTCATGTGGGGATTTATTCCCTTATAAAAACTACTGCTCTGACTTAATGTCTCTTTCTAAAAAGGATCTACTTGAATCCTGGGGAAAAGACTGGCACACTAGCAGCCAAGTGAAAGGTAAACATTTCAGTCAAATTCAGCCTACAATACCTGTTAAACCTTGGTTTTCAAAATTCAAATTTGGTAAAACGACAACTTCAATAATAACTAGAATGAGATTGGGTCACACATGTGCTCCAGTGCACCTTGCTAAATTTAGAATTATTAACAGTGACATTTGTGAATGTGGTTCAGATATAGGCGACTTAAACCATATTTTTTTCGCTTGCCCTCTATTTAACCATACAGAATTTTTCGAATCCTTAATATCCCTCCATGTTCCTCTTCCATCTTGTATTAACACCCTATTACATAATCTTGATATTAATATTTATAAAACCATATCTTTATTTATAACTGTTAATCATTTAAAAATCTAAATATTACTTTAAGAATATTGTTTCAAACCATTTTGATCCTTTCCCGAAATTCCGTAATCCTTTTTATACATATATTAACCGCTTCCTAACCTTTTACTGCGTCGTGGCTAAGTCCAAGCCGGACATCGCCAAAACAAAAAAAAAAAAAAAAAAATTTTAGAATTTTACTCATTTTTAAATATGGAGGTTCACTCCATATTTAAAAATGAGTAAAATTCTTAAAGAAGACCGTATTGCAGTTATTGCGTTGCATCGTTGCGGTTACGCGCCAATTAAAATTTTTGACATACTGAAAAATTTGAATATAACCAAAAGATTCGTTTATCGTACCATCATACGATACAATGAAGACTCTAGTGTAGATGACAGGTTAAGCGGGAAAAAAATATCATAAAATAATATAGGGTAATTCTTTATTCGGATGAAAAATTTTTACCGTAGAAGAGAGCTACAACAAACAAAATGATAATGTGTACGCACACAGTAGTGAAGAAGCGAGCAACCGTATTCCGCGTATCCAACGAGGTCATTTTCCACCCTCGCTCATGGTATGGTTGGGAGTTTCTTATTGGGGCTTAACAGAGGTACATTTTTGTGAGAAAGGTGTAAAAACGAATGCAGTTGTGTATCAAAATACAGTCCTGACGAACCTTGTGGAACCTGTTTCTCATACCATGTTCAATAACAGGCACTGGGTATTCCAACAAGATTCGGCGCCAGCTCACAGAGCGAAGAGCACACAAGACTGGCTGGCGGCGCGTGAAATCGACTTCATCCGGCACGAAGACTGGCCCTCCTCCAGTCCAGATTTGAGTCCGTTAGATTACAAGATATGGCAACACTTGGAGGAAAAGGCGTGCTCAAAGCCTCATCCCAATTTGGAGTCACTCAAGACATCCTTGATTAAGGCAGCCGCCGATATTGACATGGACCTCGTTCGTGCTGCGATAGACGACTGGCCGCGCAGATTGAAGGCCTGTATTCAAAATCACGGAGGACATTTTGAATAAACTTTATTGTCATAAGAATCTATGTTTTGTTAAGTTCATTTTGGTATATAAATGGTTACATAATGAATAAACTTGTTTCAATTATTTTATATTAAACATGTGACAGAATTTATGAGCTGACTAGGTACATACATATTATGCATAGGAAACACTTAACTCCGAAACAAATATTTTTGGTTGCACCCACTGTTGCTTTTTTTCGCTGTAGTCTTTGGTTGTGCACAGACCACAACTATTCGAATTCCATGTTGATGACTGCGTAAATTCTTCATGAAAAAGTTGCGTTGCTGCACAGATCTGTGCGTTGCTGTCGCTCTCGTGCGCAAACCTTACAAATCGCAGCGAGGTGACGATACAGAGACTAAAAACTTTGCCGGGCAACTTAGTTGCTCGTGCGCGCGAGCTCTTACAAGGACAAAAACTATGAAGCTTACACATGTTAACTACTGCGTAATTTTTGAAGGAAAAATCAAACTTATAAAGGAATCGAAGTTGGAACAGTGATTTATATACCTAGTTAAGATGAACTATTTACAGCGTACTACAGAAAGAAGATTGAAGAAATATGAATTAAGATGAGGCTAAAAGTTCTTTGTAACCATACCATAACATAATTACAAAAAAAAATGTTATTACATGTCAATGTCAAATAGAAAATGAAATGGGACTTTTGGCGCCAACGCGAGCGGTGACGCACGTTTGTCGTATATTATTTTTAAAAACTAGTGTAAAATTCGTGTTTTTGTGTTTAATAATGGTGGAATATTATACATAAAGAGTTCGGAAAACTGCATTAGTGAACGAAAGTGATATATTGCAAAGAATAGCGGTGTTGTTTGTGTTAGTGCCAAATTTCCATAGATCGCCGCAATAAGGGATCCACTGCCTAATTGGGGTACGGACTACGACCTAGGACTGAGGACTTGACATCGACAAACGACTAGACAGGACTAAAACAAAATAATAAGAAAATAAATACTGAAGACTAGGCTGTATGGACTAAGTTTCCTTTGCCTGCCCATGATGGGCGAAGACAACAAAAAAAAGAAGTAAATGAAATGTTGAAAAGTTTTAAGATTTTTAAACTTCCATTATATCTGAAAAATAATAGAATGGCTAAAAGTTCTTTTGAGTATGTGAAATCTTTCGAAACAGATGATAGTCTGTTATCTAACACCTGGATAGTTGTAAGACTAGATGGTAAATGTTTTCACAAATTTTCGGACGAGCACAAGTTTTCTAAACCAAACGATTTAAGAGCTTTGAAATTAATGAATTATGCCGCATTTACAGTACTCCGTGAGTTCAATGATATTTTAATGGCTTTCGGCCAAAGCGATGAATACTCATTTATTTTTAAAAAACACACTACACTTTATAAACGTCGTGCTGCCAAGCTTTTGACTACAATCAATAGCAAGTTCACTTCATCGTATGTGTTTTATTGGAACAAGTTTTTCGACCATGAACTGTTAAAATATCCTCCAACATTTGATGGACGTGTTGTTCTATATCCAAGTGATGAAAATGTAATAGATTATATGAAGTGGAGACAAGCTGATGTACATATAAATAATTTATACAATACAACATTTTGGACCTTGATACAGCAAGGAAAACTAAACCCATCACAGGTGAATATACTTTTCAGATTTGCGTCCAAATAGTATTGGTAAAGATTATGACACCAAAAAATTTTTGTTTGATCTAATATTGAAAATTAAAATCAATGTTTCATGCCATATAAGCAAATCGGTTTATGGATTGTAAACATCCATAGGCTACGGTGACCACTTTCCATCAGGTAGGCCGTATGCTTGTCTGCCATCTCAGTGGTATAAAAAAATATAGACCTATACAGTGGATGTTTGTAGGAAAAATGATGAGAAATGAAAGAGCGGTCGGAGATATGCAACATAACCATAATTTATGCAGCAGCATTCTTTTGCTAAGTTGTAACATTAAATATACATACATACATATTGTCACGCCTTTATCCCCGAAGGGGTAGGCAGAGGCATATTAAACGCCCACATTTCACCATATGCATTTTTGTCCCACATAATGTTAAAGTAAAATAATAATAAACATTTAAAATGTATGAAGTCAGTTCAGAATATCTTAAAAAAATATGAACAGTCTCCTAGAAATGTTTTCCTCTAACTGTAGGTATCACCCTTACCTGTCTTGTCTCAAAAACTGAAAGTAAGAGAGAAATCCACACTTTAAAGTGTGGATTTTTGTCATACTTTCCGTTTTCTGTTTTATTTATCTTTCCGTGGTTCTATAAGCCAATGGGATCTAAGTAAAAATATTTTTTTTGTAAATGACTACGGAATGGAAAGGTATCAATCTAATTAAAACTCCTTTTCATCCACTAGTTAAATGTTTCAGTAATGTATCTTTGTTTTAGGCTGAAAAGCGTCTGTGTGGTACAGTTTCTGCAGATAAAAATGAAATATTATTTCAAGAATTTGGAATCAACTACAACAATGAACCTGAAATATTTAAAAGGGGTACTTTATTAATAAGGAAGAAAATGTCATTAAAAAATATTATAGCTGACGTACATGATGATATGTTAAAAGACAAATTTTGGAAGCAGCATTCAAGCTTGTTATTATGTAAGTCGACTAAACCTATGGAATATGTTGGTCCAGTCACAGATATAATAAGTGAACAAATTAATATAAATAAAGAACAGTTATCCTAGGGTGTGGTGTTTTCTTTCACCTTCTCTACATCTTAGTGTATTCCCAGATGGATTTGGAGCATGGGGTATTTTTTGGTGAATGGCTATGAACCAAAAATAATAATAGATCTCTTATTATGGAGACATGAACTAACAAACAAAAGATATAACTCGTTTCAGGCGCCAGGAGGATAAGTCCTACCAACTTTATGCACACAGATATCAGCGATAGAGATTGAGCCTCTAATCATAAGAGCAGGAACCAAAAATAATAGAATACATCTCTGAAAGTTTCTATATTTTTATAGGTGAATTACTTGAATACACATTATAAACATTATCACTATTGGTATAATTTATTACAGTGATCTAGTAAGCCAAAGATTAACTATTAACAGGGTTGAGGCGTGAAATTTAGAATACCCAGGATAATGCCAGCTTATAAGTCAAAATATATATCATAACATGATTCAAAACAGGAACCAAATCATTGAGTCTTTACATGGGCCTAATCATTGAGTCGTTACATGGGCCTAATCATGAGTCGTGCATCATTATTAGATTAATCTACACAAAAAATAATTCAAACTAAGTACCTGAAGGAGGTTACATTACCACGGGATTCGAAATCACATCTGCAGACCGCGACAGGTGTCGTCTCCACTAGAATGACGAGCCCGTAACCACATGGTCAGCATCCATGGCAAATTTTATCCAACAATAGTATTAATATATTAAAAAAAAAGTGCTTTTCAGCTGCAAAGAAAAGAAATTAGTTTCATTAGATTTAGAAAAACAATTGGAGATATGTTCGTGATTTGAACACATAAAGAAAACTTACCACTTTCTTTAAGGAAAACCAATAAATCTTGAAGAGCAGGCAAATATTCCATTAACGCCTCTCCAAGCTTCGTAATTAGCTGTAAACAAGCGAATAATCCTTCGTTAAACACACCATGTCATCGAGGTTATAAATGTCGTTCCAAAAATCCAAAGATCTTACCGAAATACATAGTTATCCTGATATAAACATTGATAAGAAGTCACAGGCGTGAACTTCCATTTACAATTTATAAAAGATTACTTCTTTTTAGCGAAGTTTAAAAAATATATTTACGACCGACATTTTTCTTCTTCTTCTTCTTCTTTTCTTATAGCAATGGCCCCGTCGTTTACCGACGATTCCGCCAATGTCAAGGTGGAGAGTAGATTTAATAGTGTGAGGTTTAGTTATGAGACAATTGGTCGGTCTCTCAGACAATTTATCGTTATTGTTTTCTGAAATAGGACAGCACAAGTGTTAGTATTAGTATCAATTAGTAAACATATACCTATCAGTTAGTAAATGTACATATACCTAGCACTACTAAGGGCAGCCAAAGGAACATATAGATATTACGGTAGCAAAATGGGAGAACTTATAACTTAATGTTATTTTGAGAGATAAATTTGTAAATGACTTTTATAAGTGGTGAGTTAACTAAAGTTAACAAGAAGGCCAAATTAACCGGACGGGAGATTTTTTCAGGAAGTAGATCGTAGAGAGGAACCACTAATCTGGGACAGGAGAAGAAAATGTGTTCGAGGGAACCCTCGCCTAAACCACACTCACAAAGGGAGTGGTCCCGTACGCGAATTTTGGCCAGAAAGACAGGTGAACAGACAAATCCTAATCGTAAACGAATTATGATTGAGGTAGCAGACTTATTAATATTTTGTTTTTTATTAAAAAACCAAGGTTTAGGGGGAATGGTGGGTTGTAGGGATCCGTAAAATTTACCTTTTAACAAGCGAGAGGATTGCCATACGTCATTCCAGGTTCTAGTTAGAGAAAATCTGGGCAGAGAATGTAAGTCTCTAGCAAAAGTATATTTGTAGGTAGAACATCCTGACTGAGCAGCTACCCTTGCGCAAGAGTCCGCTGTTTCGTTGCCTGATATGCCCACATGACTGGGAATCCATGCTAACACCACCTCTATACCAGACAAGTGACACTTGTACAATAACGATTTAATCTGAAGGGAAAGCGGGAAGTTATTACGTGTTTTGAATGGATTCTTTAACAAATCCTTTAAGCAACTCAAGGAGTCCGATAATATGAGAGCTTTATTAAGCTTGTGTGATTCTACGTACATAACTGCTTCCAGGAGAGCTATGGATTCACCAGAAAAAAATGAGTTAAAAGGAGGGCTTTTAAAGTTGAGAATAATTCTGAACTTTGGGATCCAAACCGTTGAGCCGACTGAAGCTTCCACAGACAATTTAGAGGCATCGGTGTATACAGTTAGCCATTGTGACCAATCTTTATTAATGATATTAAGGAACTTTTGGTTGGCTTCAAGGCATTGTTTAGTTATCCCAAAGTCTAAAATAATCCGAGGTTGAAATAGTAAGGATTCAAAATCTGTATTAAATAGAGGATTGAGAGAGAATTGAGAGACTGGGACAGAAAAGTTAGTAAATTTTGCGAATGAGTTTGAGAGAAGGGGGTGTGATTTGTGATGCCAGTATGGACAAGTAGAGAGAAGGTGTGAGAGCTGGTCAAGAATTGGAAAAAGGGGGTGGGGGCTGAGTTGAGATATATTAAAAAAGAATCTGTCGGCGAGGTATTGTCTACGAAGATGAAGAGGAGGATCAACACACTCAACTTGGAGCGCATTAATGGGAGAGCATTTCATGGCACCTGTTATAATTCGTAGGCACCTAGACTGGATCTTTTCTAGCTTGGCCAGAGCAATCTTTTTGCAAGTTTCAAGGAGGAATGTGCCATAATCAAAGTGGCTGCGCACTACAGCATTATATAATAGTTTCTGGCAGAAGGGGTGGGAACCCCATCGAACCCTGGATAAGGAGCGTAGGACATTTACACCTTTTTCACCTTTACCTATCACATGATTCAGGTGAGGAATACCAGTCATTTTGGAGTCGATGATTAAGCCTAGGAATTTAACTTCATCTTTAATTGGAATTAGCTCGTTAGCTACAGAGAGGGAGATGAAGGGAACATTGCGCTTTCGAGTAAAGATAACTGCAGAGCATTTAGCAACTGAAAGGGAGAGGTTGTGTTCTATTAACCAGTTATTCAGGTAAAAGAGAGCAGAGTTCAGGGAGACTGAGGAGTCAGAAAAGGAAGAGGAGGAAATGTATAGAGCAATATCGTCTGCATACTGTAGAATGTTACAGAAGGAATTGACTGTACGGTCTAAGTCAGCAGTGTAAATATTATATAGAATTGGGCTAAGCACTGATCCCTGAGGGAGGCCCTTCCATACAGCACGAGGAGGGAGAATATTATCATGGAACCTAACCGATATGGTGCGACACATGAGCATGTTGCAAATGATATGAACCAACCTCGCAGGAATACTCAGCTGGAGCAATTTTTGCCTGAGTAGTGGAAGAAGGACATTATCGTAAGCAGCGGAGATATCTAAGAAAACTCCTATAACATGTTCATTTCGTGTGAACGCCAGTCGAATTTCAGAGGTAAGGATGCTGAGGTTATCCAATGTACCCCTACCCTTTCGGTTTTAGAAATTTGAAATTGACTCTGCGCAAGTAATTTTCGATGTTCCACGATCCATTCTAGTCTGAATTTTATGAGGATTTCCATAATTTTGGCCAAAACCGAAGAAAGGGCTATGGGGCGGTAGGAGGTGGGAATTTTGGGGTCTGTACCAGGTTTAAGAATAGGGATAACAATTTGATTTTTCCAGGGCTCCGGAATGTCCCCAGAAATAAAAATAGAGTTGAGAATGTTGAGGAGTATAGATTTACTATTGTTGGATGATTTACAGATAAAGGAATATGGGATGCCATCTATGCCTGGTAAGGAGTCGTGAAGATGATCAAGGGCAAAGGATAGTTCGGAGAAAGAGAAAGGACTATTCATGGGGTCTAGAGGGTTATCTATGATAGGCGAACTGTTATGTGGGAGACATGCGTATTCTGGTACAAAGGGAGGAGCTAGGTTACTTATGAATTCGTTTAAGAAGGAGTGAGGTTCATTACTCAAGATATTGGAGTCTAAGATGCTGCATTTAAAAGTTTTGATGCGTCTCCAAACAAGTGAAATAGGAGAACGGGGGGATAGGGATTCACAAATTTTTTGCCATCCAAGTGATTTTTTTTTAGCAAGTATCCTTGAGGTGTGTGCAGATATTTTTTTAAAATCAATGTAATCAATCATGGTCAATGACCTTGCAAATTTGTTCTCAGCCTCCCTGCGACTCCGGACGTTCTCAGTGCATTCAGAATCCCACCAAGGCGGAGAAGAAATTGATAAGGGAGGGGGTTTCTTTAAGGGGATGGAGGCATCAGCTGCAGATATGATTGAGGTAACATATAGGTCATACAGAGATAGAGAGTTAATAGAATTTACTGGTGGAAGAGAAGCTAGTTTTGAATCTAGCAAATCAGCATACAAGTCCCAATTAGCACCTGTTAGACGGTATTTAAGGAGAGGTTGAAAAGGCGTAGGAGATAGAGTAAATGCTGGAGAATGGAAATAGGTGATGTTAATAGGGAAATGGTCGCTGCCAAACGAGTTTGACAGTGGAGACCAAGTCATAAGGGAAGCTAAAGTAGATGAAACAAGGGAAAGATTTGGAATACTAATATTTTGAGTTGGGAGTTTGCAGATTGCGAGTTGCAGATCCGTCATTCAGGACACATAAGTCTAGTTCATCCATCAAATCAAGTAGAGTGGGAGATACTGAATCGATACAGTGACAGCCCCAGAGAGTGTGGTGGCAATTAAAGTCGCCTAGGACGATTATGGGAGGGGGGATTGAGGACAAAATGGACTTTAGATCGTGCAGGATGTGGTGATTTGGGTAGGGTGTATAGAGGGAGATGATGGATATATTGATGGCTCTGACAGCCACAATATTGTAGCCTGGATCATGGAGAGGTAAATTAATTTGGGAGAAGGATAAGTTCCTGCTAATAAGCAGGGCACATCCTCCCCAACCATAATCTCTGTCCTCACGGAGACATGAAAAGTTCGGAATCCTGAAGTTGATTCCAGGCCTCAGCAATGTCTCCGAGATGGCTAAAAGGGCAGGTTTGTGTCGATTAATAACGTATACAATATCTGGTTTGCGACGACGTATACTCTTACAGTTCCATTGAAGGACTTTGTGAGCCATTGATAACATTATTTTTAGTGAAAACTTTAAGTAGTTGTTCTACAAGAACAGAGACATCGTACGGTAGAGCATCAGACATTTTGGAAAGGATATTAATTAGGGAGCACAGGAGTAGTTCTACTAAGTTGTCATTAGGAGTTGCAAGAAGTGTGGTATCTGTAAGAGGGGTGAGACAGCAGCCATTGGGCTGACTGGAAGATGGAGAGTGTGTGATATTGTTGTGAGCTGTAGTGTCATAAGATTTCCCCAGTGGAGGTTTGGGTCGTGGGGACCGGAATACTGTTTCCTTGTAGGAAACGGGAGAGGCAGCAGGCAGGTTATTACGAGTAGAGTAGAGGGGTAAAGAGGGGGGTTGAGACTGAGGATTTGGGGGGTAAAGAGAGGTATTCTGCGGTCTTGAGACTGTTTCAGAGTATAGAAGTTTGTAGCGTTGGGGAAATCGGGCTGAGGCTTCAGTGTAACTGATATTCTCTTCAGCCATAAAATTTTTTATAGACTTCTGTCTGCTGTGTTCCGGGCACCTAGTGTCTGTTGCCAAGTGGTTACCTCTGCATAGTAGGCATGTTGAATCTGAGTCTGTTACCGTGCAGGAGTCTCCTGGGTGGGGCTGAGCACACTTGTAGCACTGAGACCTAGAACGACATTGCTTGGCAATGTGTCCAAAGCGGCAACAGTTTCTACATTGTATAGTAGGAAGTTGGTACAATGATACAGGTAAAGAAGCGTTAAAGCAGTAGACTTTTTCTGGCAAAGTTTGGCCTAAGAAGGTTAACACTACTGAGTTTGATGGGATCCAAACAGGGGAGTTCTCTTTTTTGGACTTCACATTCAGACGTCTGGCTCTGACAACTTCACCACAGTTGCCCGAGGTGGAGATGCCCTCTACTAATTCCTCAAGGGACCAATCTGTTGGAATATCCCTAACTACTCCCATACGAAATAGCTGAAAATTAGGTATATTAGTGACAAAGTTGTGTTCTTAAAGGATATTTAAATGAGCGAAATTGTTGGCCGATTTAGCAGTGTTAAATGTAATACTAATTTTATTTCGACCTGCGTTTACAATGCTGCCCTCTTTAATATCGCGTATGTTATTTTTAAATAGAAACTGCGCTAATTTTAGTGATTTCAGTGTGAGGCCTGTCTTAGGGTCCGGCTCGAGTCTCGAGACAAACACTGAGAAAGGTCCCTTATCTGATAAGGAGTAAAGTTGTTTAGAGTCAGGCTCGTAGCCTGGTTTATAGAAAACAGACTGGATGGATTCCGCTGGGGAGCGAATCCTTTTTCCTTCAGGATCATTATTTAGTAAAGGATCCGCGGCTCTTTTAACGCCCTTTTGTTGTATATCGGGAGGTATCCCACCACCCCCATCGGGGGGTTTATCCACGCTCATTTCACAAGAAATGAGCGTAAATATAAATAGACACTAACCTTATGGGTTAATCCACCACATCCACACAAACATAAATATTCAGAACACAAGAAACTAAAAAGGTACAATATAGCCAAATATAACCTCAAAACTCACAACTCTCAACCAAGCACAGGACGAGACTTTTTTTTTTTTTTTTTTGTTCTTGTGGCAGGACGAGACTTCGTCGACCGTAGATAGGCGAATGACGTTCCGTCACCACTGTCAAAAGACATTGACCAATTGACAGAACTATTTTAATTCATTCGTTCTAAGAACAGGCTAAGACATTCAAAATCATTCTGCCTACTCAAAACGTAAATTATATAAATTCGATGACAAGTAGGGAGAAAGAGTCAACTATCTACTCTTTTCTCTCTCTCTAAATCCCAAGACTAACAATGACGTTCCAATGTGACGTTTTACAACGTTACAGAATGGGTGCTTTGTAAGGAGCAACTCCGTCTGAACTCCCAACCTCATAAAATCGCTTGACAAGCTAACAGATGAAGTCGCTGGGACCCCTGAGATCTTACTGAAGCCCCTTACACCTTGTGTATCTTTCACCTTGTCTCATGCCTAGTCTTCTATACACTTTGGCTGCTGCCGAACATTTTTGCGAATCAATAGCTATGCTAACATCGGCACACCAGCAGTGATTTCAGTCCCAACGGGTATTTATTAATACCCGTAGGTAGATTGTGAGTGGATATTAGTAGTCATAGTAAGGTGTCTCTACTATTTGCACTTCAAAAACCTCGACTTATATTTACCCATTTTTACTATTTAGTCATTTTAGTCCAAAAGTATTTACTTTTTCACTTTGTTACATGAGTCGAAGTTTACCGATATAACTACATATATATTTACTAGTTGACGCCCGCAGCTCCACTCGCGTGGAGAAGCTTTCCCGTTTTCCACAGGAACTTGTTCCCAAGATAAAATTATGCGTTATTCTGATGCATACGCTAAATCAGCTGCCCCCCTCTGCCCCCCCCCCCTCCTGGGTACGCCCATGCAAGGATGTAAGGGAAAGAGAATATGTGCAGAAGTCCAAAAGGCGTTAGCGTCCAAAAACTACAAAAGTCAATCAAAGGATGCAGAAGGCAACGGATGAGGACGTAAAAATGGCGAAGGATGAGTATAACAAGTACAAACGTACAAACGTATTGCAAAAGAGGTAATGAAAAGAAAGAAAGAGAATGACAGAGATGAATTTGATAAACGGTTATCTGACGACTTTCAACAGAATATGAAATTCTTTTGGAAGTCCATAAGAACAGTCAGGGGTCAACAAACAACATCCCAACTCCATAATATCAGAAACCATAATGGTAGTGTTGTGAAAGGTGAAGAATACTTATCTAAGTATGTGCTAAAAAGATGGAAGCTATATTTTGAAAGTATATTTGAAAAAGGGGGTAGGTATGCAAGCACAGACCCATTTCTGGGAAAGGAGTGAAAGTGGCAATGAAAGCGACATTAGTATGGAAGAAATTGTGGAAGCACTGAATAGTATGAAACTGGGCAAGGCTGCAGGAATTGATAGGATTTCTGTCGAGATGCTGAAGGCGGGACAAGGCGTACTTAGTAGCTTGCCAGCTGTACTGCCTTTTTAACCTTTGTTGGAGGAATGGCAGCGTACCAAGAGATTGGTGTAAGGCTGTCATCGTGCCGCTTTATAAGGGAAAAGGGTCACAGCAAGAGTGCAAAAACTACCGCGGTATAAGCTTGCTCAGCATCGTCGGCAAATTGTATGCAAAAGTTTTGATAAAAAGAGTGATGAATGAAGCTGAAGATTTGGTCGAGCGCACGGACCAGGTTAAACTTAACCTGGGATCTGTTTTTCACACGTCCAGTGACATCGATTGCGATGTCAAGTCACGCATTGCTGCCGCGTGGGCCAAATGGCGGGAGATGACCGGTGTCATTTGTGACCCTAAAATGCCGATCCGGTTGAAGGGACAGGTCTACAAAACCATTATTAGACCTGTCCTTTTACATGGCAGTGAGACGTGGCCGATATTGGAGCGACACAAGCAGGAGCTGCGTGTCACGGAAATGAAGATGCTGCGGTGGATGTGTGGGGTCACGCGGTCCATCCGCGTGACTCTCGCATCCGCGGCAGCCTTCACGTCCGTGACATTGCAGACAAGTTGCAAGAGTGTCGCCTTCGTTGGTATGGTCACGTCTTGCGGCAACCGCCGGGCTACGTAGGTAACAAATGTCTGGCTATGTCAGCCCCGCCGGGTCCCGGTAAGAGGGGAAGACCCAAGAAGTGCTGGCTTGACGTCGTAAGGCATGCGTGCCAATGGTCTCACTACAGGGGATGCCGAAGAGCGTGCGAAGTGGAGGAGAAAATGTAGGAAAGCGGACCCCGGGCGTCGCGAGACGCAACTGGGACAGACGCTCGGATGATGATGATGGAGTGATGAATGAAGCCAAGGTAAAAATGTGGTATGTACAAGCAGGATTTATGAAAGGAAGGGGATGCACGGATCGTCTTTTCCTTACGTAGCATAGCAGACAATCTTTTGGCGAAAAGTCTATTGCATATTTGTAGACTTGTGGTGAGGAATGAACTGTGGTCAATACTGGCCAAGTATGGAGTAAACAGCCACTTGGTGCGAGCACTGAAATCTCTCTATGAGGGCTCCAGTGCTTGTGTCAGGATCAACGGAGCTTGCACAGACTTTTTTCACATTGAAAAAGGTGTGAGACAGGGTTGTGTAGCGTCGCCGTTGCTGTTTAACCTATACATGGACAGTTGCTTGAAAGAACTGCAAGAGAGTACGTATGGTTTAAAAATGGATGGCCTAACCGTCAAATGCCTCCTATAGGCTGATGATCAGGTATTACTAGCATCATCGGCGGAGGAGTTGCAGTTGATGGTTAACATTATGTATAATGCGTTAAAAAACAAAGAAATGAAAGTGAATGTAAACAAGTCGAAAGTAATGGTTTTTGGAAGAGAGGCAATGAATGGAGCTATGTACACCTTTATGAGCAGTCAGAACGTGTCTAAGAAGGCAAGTCTGGCTGTACATAGGGGAGTGCTGGTGCCCACACTTATGTATGGCAGTGAAAGTTGGGTATGGCAGAAGACGCATAAAAGTAAAATTAATGCAGTGGAAATGAGAAGATTGCGAAGTATAGCTGGAGTGAAGTTGATGGATAAAGAAAGGAACAGCGCGATTAGGGAACGTTGCGGAATGACAGAAGATAGAAAAAGGGATGCTTAGATGGTTCGGACACGTGGAGAGGATGGATGAAAATAGACTGACAAATTTATGTGACGAGAGTGAATGAGCAAACTGGTAGAGGTCGACCTCGGTGTACGTATGTCAACCAAATCGAAGCGCTTTTGGAAAAAGGCCAGGTCAAGAGTACCTACCCTTAATCGGCGAGCGTGTATGAAAACACTCATGAAAGTAGAAGAAGCGAAAGTGGTATGTCAAGATCGTAGCAAGTGGAGCCCTAGCCCAAACTAAGCTTATGGCAGGTATGTGATCGTAGTACGTATTCTAATTTGGTTGAACGCGCTAATCTCAGGAACTACTGGTCAGATTTGAAAAAATCTTTTTGTATTAGATACCCCATTAATTGAGGAAGGCTATAGGCTATATATCATTACGCTACTACACTGGGGAGTAGAGCAGTAGTCATAAATGTCAACAAATCGGGCAAATTATTATGGATTATTGTAGAATTTATAAGCGACGGGATTGAATAGGTGCGACGGGAGGTCGAAATGTTCCACGGGCGAAGCTGTGGGGATCATCTAGTACATACATATTATACATACCTAGGACATAGGTACCCAATTCCGAAATAAACATTTGCGGATCAACAAATATTTGTTCTGACCCGGGAATCGAACTTCTACCACCGAGGCAGTCATGATGGTGACCCAGACAAAATTAAGAGTTAGTCAGTTCTGATGGAATAATCAAAAGAAAGGATAATCAGTCTGGGGGTATTTCTTGTGTACATCCAGTGAGTTGAGTTTGAGCCAGTCCGCATTAGAGTACGATCAAATGCATCCTATAGTTCTCCCGCGCAAGGATCATATCGTTGATCTTTAAGTTGAATATCACCATAGGGTGAATTGTCACGCTGGTCCAGATTTATTGATGTCGATTTTGCGCCAGAAATACTGGATTCTCTACGCACGCAATTCGATAGTTCATATATGTATTCCGTGTTTCAAACTTCGTCCGAAGTCAATCGCGCCCGAAATGGCCGATTATCATCCTTGTCGTGTTGTTCAGGCTGCTAAACCGTTCGGTGCAAGCCATCAGTCAGCCATCACTAACTTAAGTGCTCGTTAACATTTTAGATTCGAGTGACTAATATGCTATATTTGCTTTTCAGAAGACAGACTTGTCTATTGGCCGAATTGAAAAACTAAGGTTTAGTGAAAAGTATGGAAGGCACGATAAATCGTCAGTCCCGGTTGCTAGTAACATGGCAGTCGTTGAGCTAAGTTGAAGGCCTTATGGGCGCCTGGAAAAAAATTTACAGCAGGTAGACACAATTTGGGCCTATTTCAACACGGCAATGGGTTCACCACCTGATACGTGGGAGAGGAATATTCGGGGATAAGGCGTGACTGATAATATTTGCTTTTACTGACATAGGTTAGAAAATAATTGGGTACATGCTATGAATACTTTAATCATTATAACATTAAATAGGTGTTAACAATGTTAAATAGGTAAGCAGATTTTATGCAAACTAATTATTTTTTATATAAATAACAATGCAAGAATTTTTATCTATATAAGATATTTATGTGCACAGAATGATAAATAAATTCGAACATACATTTTTCTTTTTTTTCTATTATTAGGTACATCATAATTTAGCTTCAATAAACATTTATGGTCAAACGACAATCAAATGCGTTTTACAAAGTCACATGCTGCTACAAAGATTATTCATGGGGTATTAGTAACATAATGTATTGTACAATTCAATCAAATAAGATTTTGGAATGAATGATTTTACAATATTTCCAATGATTATCTTATATAATATTTTTCCATTAACTATTACTTATACATGGGCATACAATATGTATGCCTCTGCCACCCATTCGGGGATAAGGCATAGATAAATAAATAAACAATTTCTTATAATATCTACATTATACCATATTTTACCATAATACATTATATTATATATTGTATCCACTAATATAAGAAATTTGTATGTACAAAGAAAAATAAATTCTGTTGAAATTATGTAAAGTTTAATTTAGAAAATTGGAATGTAGTTATCAATCTTCGCACGGTGCTTTTGAGCTACACACTCGCTTATCCATACGATGTTACGACATTCTTGCTCTTTCAGTTTTAGGTACGAGTAGAACACACCAAAGTGGAATTGCTGAAGAAATGCGTGGACATTAAGGCTAACCTGCAAAAAAAAATCTGATTGATTCAAATGTCCTTCCAACCCTTAGCACTAATTCGCACCAGTATCTTATCCATTCATCAGCAAGCAAGTGCATTGTACATGCTGTTAAAACTTCTTTGATGGTTAAAACCTGTAGTGGGTCGGTAAAAACCAGTGTTAATTAAGGCTGCATTGTAGCCACAAAGAACTTTATAGTCACCATGCCTTCACTTCAAGCACTGAGACCCTAAGTACTGAAAAGCTGTAATTTAATAGCTGTAGCCAGCTCAAAAATTACTGTTGTTTATAAATGTCAGCAGTAATTTTTGAAAAGTCTGACAAATATTGTCACAGGGAAGCTGCTTGTACAGCTTCCCTGTGACATTAGAAATGTAAAACGTAATCAAATACAAATCTTATCTTAATGGGTATAGAAATTTATCAACAAAAATTAGCAAGAAAATCAATTATCAAAAAAAATCTCAAAAACAAACATTTTGATAGCCACTTTAACTCTTTCGTTTTTGCTGGGGCAAAAGACACCTAGATGTCTCTTCTATTATCTATAAGTGAAGAAAAGCCCAAAAAATTATAGATCTGAGGGTCAGAAACTTATTAACTAATGATAAATAGTGTAACTAACAAAGTTTAAACAATATGTAAAGTGTAAGCAAGACATTGCTAAGCAAAGCTACCGTGATAAAAGAATTGTTTTAAAAACACAACTTATTCATTAACAATGTAATTAAATTTTTTTGCCTTTGTCATCATGTTGTATGATGATATATGATTGCAACATCATGCTACTCTGTAATATCGTACATACAGAGGGTCACAATTTACTTGCAAACATGTTTAGTGCTAGTTTAATTTGTTTACTGAGGTTAAAGCATGGGGAGTAGGTTTATCATGGTAGTATAAAAGGTCTCGAGTTGTTTTATCAAACTACTGCTCATCAATAGATATTAATATCAACAAGGTCAAAATACCTCATGTTCAAAGAACTTATCCTCCAAGGTCTTATCACCAACATTGCTGCCTGCACCTTCAAACAGTGCTTGATACTCTGCATAGTACTCAGCCACAGCCTTGACTTGTTCATAATCATCTGCTCTGGCAAGAGCAGCCAGCCCATCAGGGTTTAGTTTACCACAGCGTGGGTACAGTTTAGCACGGTCATCTTTTGTCAATTCAGTTCCAAATGAATTTATTGTGATGATGATAGCACGACGATCAGCTTCAAACTGGAATTATGAAAATATAATGATTATGTACACAATAAATGAATAATATACATTTTTTATTAAACTAGTAAATACTTACAGCTAAGATTTCACACATGACATCAGCAGTTGTTCCACCAATCTGTTTGCAGAAATCGTAAAAAGCCTCCAGATATGCCTTGTACAGAGTGTTGCGAATGATCTCAATGTTCATCTCATCCAAGTCTTGCTCACTGATGCAATCCACAAAGAATGGAGCAAGTGGAGTGTCCACAAGTACAGCATTGTAAAGCTCAGCTGGTGTAGCAGCAACATGAATAGCTTCCATTTGTTCAAAAGAGCCCAATGGGTGACATTTTGGAATTAGCTCTGAAATTGGCCTCTGGTGCAATGTACCAGTAATCAACAATATGATATTGTCAATCATATAGCTGTATGTAATGAAGTCCAGAAAAGTCGACAATGGCTCCACAGAGTGATTCCTAAGATGTTGGAATTCAATCACGAGTTTCTCACGAAGTTTATCATCAATGGTTGACACAGAGAGAGGGCTGGGCTCATTTGCTAAAAAGGTACCGTAATCCGTACCTTGTAGATGAAGTTTCAAATCTGTAAACATGTAACATGGAGTTGTGATTTACCAAGAAATTTAACAATAAGTAGAAATATTGAAACTAGAAGGGTTGTTTTAAAACTACGTGATCGATAAATAATGAAGACAAACATACCTTCTAAGGTCTCGCATTGCACCAAGTTCAAATAATCTGCCTGTTTGAGGATACCACACTTGAATCCACGGCACAATCCCTCTAAGTAACCACCGTCAATGTTAAAGATGCAGCCCTTCATTTTTATGGTGGGATTGATCACTAAAACTGTTTTATTGGCGACTGTTACCAAATACCTAGAAATCTTACCAGCCCAAAAAGACAAGAAGGAAATCAATCGGAGAGATGATCAATGATCATATGATGTATCCATAGACAAGGCAAAATATAGACAATAGTGATGTGAATTAAGGCTATTTTTAATAATTTCATTGGGATGCTAATTTTCATTTCTTAGTATTCTACGTGCTATGCTAAATGCTAATATGAACTTTAACAATAAACTTAGAATCAACTTGCTTGGTCCTCCCGTTCCTGAGAAAATCAATGATGACACATGGATAGACAGACGGACTGGCGGATTGATGTCCAGACGAACAAGAAAATGAACTTATAAGAATTCCGTATTTTTCCTATTGAGGGGCGGAACCCTAAAAATACAATTAGTATTACATTATTTATAGCACAATGAAGTAAAATACACAAGATTTTAGGGTTTATATATTCACAATACAAGAATAATAGAATAAACGAAAGTATATACAACTCGTAAAAATATTGGGGGTTTTTTTTTTGTTCTTGTGGCGAAGTATCGGGGTTTCCAATAAGGGGTATTATTTGAATAGCCCGCTATTTCGGTATATGTCACTTTTGAAGCTGTCATTTTTTGTAGAAACTACGCCATTAATAAAAATGCTGAAAATATGGCAGAGATGGTTCGTAAAACTCGAACATTTTTGGGTCGTCGTGAAGAACCTTGTCGGACCGCAATACATAAATTGGTAAAAACATTTGACAAGTTAGTGATGTGAAGAGTAAAACCCGTGCACGTCGCTCAAGAACAGCCGAGATATTGCTGTTGTAGCCGAAAGTGTTGAAGAAAACCCAGGTTTGTCCATTCTTGTCGTTCTTTGGAATTAGGCATTCCACAAACGTCATTACACCGTATTTTGCATAAAGATTTGGGTCTAAAGGCTTATAAAGTCCAGTTAACACAAGAACTCAAGCCGTTCGATCATCAACAACGTCGTGTCTTTGCGATTGGGCCGTTAAAATGCATGAAAATTATCCGGAGTTCCTTCGAAAAATCATCTTGAGGGACGAGGCCCATTTCCACCTCGGTGGCTTCGTCAACGGCTCAGAAAACCCAAGAGTTATTATTGAAAAACCTCTCTATCCTCAACGTGTGACTGTTTGGTGCGGTTTATGGTCCGGCGGAGTCATTGGACCATACTTTTTCGAAAATGAGGCTAGAGCAACAGTAACGGTGAATGGATATATATCGAGAGATGATTAACGATTTTTTATAGCCGAAATTGGATGGTATTGATCTGGACAACGGTTACTTTCAACAAGATGGTGATACGTGCCACACAAGCAACGAAACATTTTACGAGAAAAGTTTCCGGAACGTCTTATCTCTCAAAGAGGTGATCACAATTGGCCACTGAGATCGTGTGATTTAACACCTTGCGACTTCTCTCTTTGGGGCCACGTGATAGTCAAGGTCTACACCAACAGCCCAGCGTCGATTCAAGACCTCAAAGATGGCATTCATGAGACTATCGAGGACATTGGGCAGTCACTTTGCGATTTGGTGATGGAAAATTTCATGAAAAGGTAATTGTCCTCTAAGGGTAGTTGTGGTGGTTATTTGCCTGATGTTATTTTTCACTATTAACGGCATACCTTCCTCTTTATACTGAAATAAACATCCGAACATTCATATTAAAAAATGTGGATTTTTCTTTGAATATCAAAATAACACCTCTTATTGGAAAACCCGGTACGTACTGAATTTCGACTTCTCACTTAACATTGAGTTGAGTGAGAAGTCTCTCACACTCGCTTTCACAAATTGTCAAAAAAAAATTACTAAAATTGAATTAATAACCCTATACACACGTATTCTAAAAATAGTTGAAAAATAATAATATGCACTTGCACTTTTTCATACGCAAGGTACTTATAAATCGCAATAGCACAATGTCACGATCCATTCATGAATTAGTCGTGAAAATTGATTTAAGCAATTGTAGCTACGCATCATTCGTAGCTCGCCTCCTCATGAATTAGTCGTCGCAGCGATACAGTTTTCGCAACTCGCCTGCTCTATGAATTAGTATTAAATTATAATATGAATTTTAGCAATTTATCTATCAATCAGCATATAAATATAGCAATCAGTAGCGGCGCGTGTGCTTAGTCCTGTATTGGAGGGAGATTGTGAGTTCGTGACAAACTGACAATTGTTGCGTAAGCGATGTGTCTTAGCGATTATTAATTTAGCAAGTACTGTTCATTATATTAATCCGAATGAAGTCATAGCAATTAAATTTGAATGCTAATAACATCTACACTAATAGACAATCATTTATAACTTTTTACATATCTTATGGGTTTGCAAAATAGCTCAGTTTATTCAGCTTAAAATTGTTACTTCATTATGGAGTTTAGATATGCTTTGACGTTTGTGATGGAATCTTCAAGTATATGTTTAACCGTCCGGCTACGCTGAATTTGATAACGAGACATTAATTGAAACTGTATGTATGCTTGTAACTCCTTGTTACAATGCATACAAGGTTATAACGAAATTCACATCAATCTAACAATTTCATTTTACTTGACTTTTACATATAGTTCAACTTTGCTCCAACCTCATGCGTACAACGCGTAAAGTTGTATGCGTAGGTTAGGTAGGGAGCAAATATATATTTTTGCCTGACATTTCGACCAGGTTGTGCCTAAAGACTCGATTACCAAAAAAAATCATTTAGCAAAAATGACATCTATTTTATTACCAGTAGAGTAGCTATTTCCTTATAAGCGGTAGCTAGCTAAAAACGGTCCTGCGAGAGGGCTCCAAATATTAATGTGTTATTGTCTGACGCGTTGCCAGTTTAACTAAACATTGGATTAGGTAGAAATGATCGAAAATTTTATATTTATCTTGTTTATGATTTAGTAAAATTCACAAATATTGGAACTTATCAAAATATTTCTAAAGTCCCAAAAATTATGATAATAATTTCTTAGTATTACAAAGTACCTCATCAATACTTAGTTAGAGTAGTAGTACTTTAATTTTTGAGGTTAGTAATACTAAATACAAGATTGGCGGATCTTGCATTTAGTATTACCAACCACAAACATTTAAGTAAAGTCTTGCTTAAAGTTTAGGGTCACCATGAATTTGGTTGATCAAATATTTTACAATCTCTTAATAGTAGGTAGGTTGATGCTTACGCAGCGACTGTTAAATGGGAGATGTACCGATACGTTCTGCGCTTCTGTGGCGTGAAAGTCCATGGTGTTCAAGATTTTCGACGGTTTCTCTACAACGGCAGTGATGCACCCACTCGATAGGTACACAGTATTGTACCAAAACGGTAGGTCGGATGATATCTATTATAAAAGCAGGAACACAAGTACTTCTGATCCGTAACCCACGTGTAGGGTATGTGATGTAGATTCCAAAAAAATATTCACACGATATCTTGGTTTTATTTTTTCTAAACAATAAATGAGGTAGGTTCGATCAATCGTTCAAGGAATTTGTCCTGTGTTCTCTATGATCATGGTCACTTATTTAGAAAGGGACACACTACCACCGAGAGCCTTCTCGCGTGGACCGATATTTTCGCCATAGTGCACAGTCTAGTTATAAGCATAATGTCTTTGGTTGCACTAGCCGTGGTCGAAGACTGACTGACTCAGCGGTATACGCCCTCCATCATCGAGTTCGTATGGTACAAGATTATTCATCTACCCGTACGTCCTCGGTGTTTATGATGTTATTTTTCTCTAAGTACCGTCACACACTACTAACTAACGCGCCCCTAATCTGATTTTAACCGACTGTGCATAAAGGCGTGTTGCTAATGACTAGATTTCACGCTTCTGACTTTTAAAATTCATCTTCCCGATTGAAAGTTCCTTGTTTTTAGATCTCAATCGCTTCACGTAAAACACCTGAATAGTGATTGGTATGCTTCGTCTGGCTAGGCAATATTCAGGATCTACTGAAGCTGCAATATATTTGATAAAATCACCTGGGGTTTGTAATGGCACTTTGGCGAAACCACAAAAACGAAACCTTTATACCTGGTGTGTATATTGTCTAAATGGAGTACGTATTTCTTTAACATGGAACCTATTTTATGACTAACCCATTTGATATAAAGCATGTAGTCTGGCTGTAGGTTCAACACTGGATGCTTGTATCTTCTCATCGCCTGCTTCAATCGTTCTTTTAACTGATCGATTATTGAGATAAATTAATTATAATTAATATTTGACTGTTTTTAAATGATATAAAGACACAAATTACTTCTTCCATTTCATACATTTCAAGTTGCTTCCAAATTCTGCCTAGATTTCCCAATCCACTCTCTCAGGGTCCACTTTTATTTTTCAGCTAGGCATTGTTGGGAGCGATTTCAAATCAATATAATTTTTGTTTGGGTAAGAATTCTAATTTCAAATTAATTTTATTTTAAAAACATGGAATTCTTTTTCCAAAGTAGTCATTTGTTTATTGATTAGTTGTAGATTTTCATCGCTTTTCAATCTTTTTCGTCATCATGGATACGTTAAAAATGCAGTAATTATGGAATATGAACCGTCGTGGCAGCAACGCGGCACAAACGGCACGCAAAATCAACGACGTTTACGGGGCTAACACTACAAACCAAAGCACCCCCTTTTATTGGTGTTCTCGCTTCCGTTCTGGAAATTTCGACCTGAAAAATGAAACTCGTGGTCTTCCAAAGACTTTGGTCGACAATGACGAAGCTGATGATACACAATCTACGGCTGAATTAGCAGCAGCTTTGGACGTTAGTGTCAAAACAATATTGGTCCATTTACGTCAAATTGGCAAGGTAAAAAAGCTTGACAAATGGGTGTAAATTACCCTTAGAAAAGTGATGGTCTCTGTTTGGTGGTCTAGCGCTGGTGTAATTCATCACAGCTTCTTACCTAACGGGGTGATCATTACTGCAGATGTGTGCTGTGAAGGACTGAACACAATGATGGAGAAGCTGCCACATCTCCAACCAGCATTGGTCAATCGCTCGTCTCCGCGGCTCCTGCACGACAACGCGCGACCTCATACTGCACAGCAGACGGTCTCCAAGCTGCAAGAACGGGGCTTGGAAGCTCTCCGTCATCCGCCCTACTCACCAGACCTTGCGCCTAGACACTACTACTTTTTTCAGAAATTGGATAACTTTTTGGCGGGAAAAAAATTCAATACCAGAGAGGCAGTACAAAATGCTTTTGAAGAATTTGTTGCCTCCCGTCCAGCAGATTTCTTTAAGAATCAATAAACTGCCACTGCGTTGGCAAAGATGCATTGATTGCATGGGTGATTACTTCGATTAATACAAATAATTCGTTTAAATTTTTTCATACAAAACGGCAATTCATAAGTAAACACCTAATATATGGAATTATGCAGGTATAAATTTAGCTTAAGAAGTAATAGGTTTGTGGTAATTTACATTATAGTAAAATTATCGAATTGAAAAGTGACACACGGTGAAAAGTGGGCATATAATATGCCTCTGCCACCCCTTCGGGGATAAGGCGTGATGGATATTTATTATTTTATTTAAAATTATCGAATTCGCATACTTGTTTCAAATCTATGACAATAAAGTTGACAGAAAAGTTGACAAAAAAGTTAATAGATGTAAAGTAATAACTCATTGTTACTAATAATTTTTAAGGTTCTGGCAGAACTATTCGTATAGGATTAGTATATTCGTGGTCAAACTATAGAAGACGTGTTAAATGGTAGCTGAGCAGTAATTATCAGACTGAACCGGCAACTTTACTTTTATGACTTAGCAGAGACCAAAAGTAAACAATACAAAATAAAAACATTGAATTTTGACCTCAACTTATACATAATAAAAGTAAAAGAAAAACATGAGAAAATAAAAGACGAAGTTCGTCGCCAATACGAAATTTTTTTTTTCTGACTACACATATAATCTTAAACTAGACTGTGCACTACGGCGAAAATACCGATCCACGCGAGAAAACTCTCGGTGGTAGTGTGTCCCTTTCTAAATAAGTGACCATGACCAAACAGAACACAGCACAAGTTGCTCAAACGATTGATCGAACGAACCTACCTAAGTAATTAAAAACTACCTAAAAAACTAGGTTGGAATCTTTTTTTGGAATCTACAATACATAACCTACATGAGGATTACGGGTCGAAAGTACTTTTGTTCCTGCTTTTATAATAGGTATCAACTGACCTAACACACAACCGTGTTGACACAAAACCGTGTACCTATCGACTGGATGCGCCATATATGTATCCATATCATTGCCGTTGTGGAGAGGCCATCGACAATCTTGGAGAATGAACTTTCATGCGGCAGAAGCGCAGGACGTATCGATACATTTCCAATTGAAAACAGTCGGTACTTGAGTTTCTTCCTACTAAAACTAAACTTGATACTAAACTTTAGGCAAGGCAATCTTGCATTTAGTATTACCAAGCCCAAACATTTAAGTACTACTCTTACTAAATATTAGTTAGTTATTTTTTAATACTATAAACATATTATATTAATTATAGGAACTGTACAAATATTTAGATACATTCCAAAGTATATGAATTATTAATTTTACTAACTACCTTAACGCTGTATCTCTGACGGGGTACAGATCGAGAGGACAGATCTCCAGGCTTCACGATTCATGTATGCTTCTTTCGCCTTTTGCAGATTCATCAATCGTTTTATACATGCACGTAGAGGTTTCGAGTACTTTTGAATTTTCCGTTTTTGAGCAATCTGTGTCCTTGTCTGACGCGTTGCCACGCGTCAGACAAGGACACAGACACAGACACACTACCTATGCGAGCCCTCTCCTTAGGACCGCCTTTGAATGCTAAACGCCGAAACTAGATGACCCCCACAGCTTTGCCCGTGGAATATTTCGACCTCCCGTCGCACCTATTTAATCCCGCTTATAAATTCTACCATCATCATCATCATCCGAGCGTTTGTCCCAGTTGCGTCTCGCAACGCCCGGGGTCCACTTTCCTACACTTTCTCCTCCACTTCGCACGGTCGTAGGCATCCCCTGTAGTGAGACCATTGGCACGCATGTCATCCCTTACGACGTCAAGCCAGCACCCTCTTACCGGGACCCGGCGGAACAGACATTTGTTTCCTACGTAGCCCTGCGGTTGCCGCAAGATAAATTCTACAATAATGCATAAAAATTTGCCCGATACGTCGACATTTATAACTACTGCTCTGCTCCACAGTGTAGTAGCGTAATAATTTATAGCATATAGCCTTTCTCGATAAATGGGCTATCTAACACAAAATTTATTTTTCAAATCCGACCAGTAGTTCCTGAGATTAGCGCGTTCAACCTAACAAACAAACTCTTCAGCTTTATAATATTAGTATGGATAATATCAATCTTATAAGAAAATAGATATCTGACTACGCTATCAGGGATACAGTCTAAAGATAGTAAGTGGTGGTTTTTACGTGATTTTTCCCAAATTTTCCTGGAAAGATCAGTAAAGTTTTAACCCTTACTGAGCCAAGAACACAGGACTGAGAACTGGACTTGGCGAAGAAAGAAGACTAGACTTAAGGTTCCTTACCTGCCCAAGATTTTAAATTCGTGCATAAAATAACACTAGAATTGGTACAATTGGTTGGTACCACACATATAGAAGAGTAAGCAGTTCAAACATTTGCGAAAAATAGCGTAGCCTATTTCACACATATAAACAGGTAGCTTAATGCAGGGTCGCATTCAGCTATCATTTAATAAATAACCGTGTTGATAGGTTATTAGTAATGAAATGATTCGGCAATAAAGGAGTTTCAAATTGAACCAACAAGATGCTTTTTGACATATTATGACATAGATTTCGGAACCCGATTTTGAACAGCAATTTAATAAATAAATATTGAGGGACACTTGTGCTATGGAATCTCGACAACTGATAAACATACTTATATGTTTATAAATACATAAATATTATACAATAGAACACCCAAACTATAAAATAAATATTTGTGGATCACACAACTATTTGTTCTGACCCGGGTATCGATCCCGGGACTTCAGCACAGCAATCGCATACACCACCACTTACGCCACCGTGATAGACAATAATCGATGCAGTGCATCGCGGCATAGGTTTTAGTACGTATATACAAAGTAGACCATTTGTAAAACTCCAGCAAAATGATCAGGTAGCTAACAGCATAATCAGTGACGATAAAGTTATTCCATTCTTTTAATTTTAGTGTGAAAATCACAGGCTATGGGGGTGGGCCGGTGCTAGCTCCTTTGATCTTGACCTTTCCAACCGCATTAATGCGCACACGTACTTTGTCCATTGAGACATGCTATACTTTACGAAGAAGAGACCTACGACTCCTTTGAAGCAAACCCATGGCGCAGCTCGACAGTATAATGCTGAGAGAACCTGCTCCGTAACAAATTGACAAAAATAAAAGACACGTCGGTGATTAGGACCTTAGCTATCTACTCCTGGCTATTTCCTGGTGTATAAGACATACGCAGTATTCGCGAGTGATGGGATGTCAAATAATCCTGCAGTTGTGGTTGATAACGATCGCAAAAATACCACCTGCATGCCCATGTTTCTTATTATCTTCGCCAGAAAAAATACTGTCCTACAGTATCTAAAGATAAGGATTAAAATAATAAACACTAATTTAAAAAGTTATTTCTTTTTAATCAATACAATGATTATTTTACAGTTATTAATTAATTCTTACGAGCTCACAAATATTAACTAAAATATGAACTTAGTAAAATCTTTATTTTCTTACGAAGAAACTCTGTCTTTTGGTAGGCTTAAATAGGGACATACTGGTTAATACGCAGAGACCCTTGAGAATTTTTGACCCTTGGGACTTATCTAATAGGAAATGGGACCCTCATTCGAACATATAGCTGTAGTTGGGAGAGGGAAGACTAACCTGTCAACAAAGGCAAGCCTGTTGTAAGATTTGCTGCACTCCTGAGATATAGAGCCACGATTTGTACTACACCGAAAGCACCTTCGCCAAACAGAAATACTGTCTTATAGGGTCTAAGATAAGATAAAATTTAAACCATTATTGTACAAAGTTATTTTTTTAAATTAATACAATAACCTTTTATTTTACAATTTTTAGCAGTTATTTATTGATTATTTTATTGTAAACCTTAAACAAGATTTCCATAACATTTAGATACACTGAGTATTGAAATAAAACATTTTGTGGCCTCTGTACTAAATTCGTCCCTGATTACTTGAAAAAGCATTACAGTACAAAGTGTAACTAAATTAACAAAAAACTTAGCTGTAGATCACGACAGCAACCAAACGATTTATGGAACAGATACTATGAATAGTTAGCAATAACCTTTTCAAGTGTTCACCAAACAATTTTATCATTTTGGATACAAATCTTAGTGTAACAGTACGTAGTCGTAAGTGGTACATAAATTGTCCATGAAAAGTTATTCCTGGTGATTTCTTGTTTACCACTCTATGTTTTGTTTGAATAATTGAACTGTTTACATATTAATATTAGGTCAAAAGTACTCGGATACCCAGACGTGCGTGTATGAAGCGATTGATGAATCTCGAAGAAGCGAAAGAAGTATGCATGGATCGCGAAGCCTGGCGATCTGTCCTCTCTGACTACCCCGTCAGGGATACAGCGTGAAGATAGTTAGTTAGTTTTTTTTTTTAGTTTACATATTTTTTTACTACTTTTGTTACATTTTACAATAATTTTATGTAATATTTTCACTTCGATACATAAATCTTTAATTCAAAGATGACAGCGTCGGTTGACATTAGTAGAAAAATTGGCTACACGCTGGTTGCTGTCAAAGTGTGAGATCGATGTAGCTACGCAGAAATAATAAAGATAGCTTTATACAACAAATGGCAAGAGTGAAAAGAATAAAGTATTACACCATAAACAAAGGAATATGTTTGATCTGCTTACTCTTCTACATCTGTGGTTGGTACCTACTTATTCCTCAGACTAATATCAATACTAGACGGAGTTATAAACCGTTTTTTGTTTATGTGTAAATGTCAATCACTGTTTGTGTAAATTCTTATTATTATAAGGTTATTCTTAGTCTAAGGTGTAAATGGTGTAAATAGTGTTGGGATGTTAATGACATTATTTAGAATCTAGCGTTTATAACTTTTGTGTCATTTTCCTCTCATATTATTTTCTTAGCGGATGTCTACGTTATATTTACGCTGTATCCTAGACAGGGTAGCCAGAGAGGACAGATAGCCAGGCCCTTTTTATCTATGATTACTTATGATTATAGACGTATAGAAACGCCTTTTCTCCAAAGGGTAGGGCATATGCATTTTATACGCCCACATGTCCCCAGTTGTCCTCAGTACCACGTTGGTATTGCCGTTGAAATGGACGGGGCCAGGCTGCAGCTACCTGCTGTGAAAAATTTTCAAGCCACCTTCTAGACCTTTAAATTGACTGCCATGTGGCACTCGGGGACAAGGGCAGAACACTGACAGTTAACGGGCTTCGAGCGCTTCACGTAGATATTTTTTTGTCAAATTTGCTATATATACACGAAAAGTATTTAACTACCAGAAAAAAATTAAGGGCAGAAACAGACATAATATACTTTGACATTGGCCTAATGAGAATATTATTATTATTTACTATGACAAAGTTATTACCATTATGAATATTAAAAACAGATCACAAATCATGGTTCACTTGCCTATGACGCGACCGCTCACCGGCCCGATCCGTGTGGCGCGTCGGTGTAGGCATGTATAGGTAGGTATATGAATACGATCAAACAGCTGATTTGATTTATTCTAGTAAATAGTTAAGTACTTTCAACTTACCTACAAATACTTTAATTGTTGTTCGAAATGCCCAGCATTATTTTGGACACAAACACGTGCACGTTTTTGTAAGTTGTTTTTTAAACTTAATAGAATATCTGTTTGTTGTCGAACTTCGTCAAAGGCGTTATATACTCTTTCCTTTAAAATTTCCCGGGTATTTGGTTCACTCACATACACTCTTCGTTTTATCTCACTCCACATGAAAAAGTCCATTGGAGTTAAGTCAGCTGATCGCGCGGGCCACGCGATGGGACCTCCGCGACCGATCCATCTATCTCCGAACTCCGCATTAAGGTAGGTATGTACCGCACTATGGTAATGCGGTGGAGCCCCGTCTTGTTGTATCCATAGCTATCTTAGGTTTACTAAGGGAATGTCGTCTAGCATATTGTTCAGCATAGAACGAAGAAGATTTAGGTACGTTTTGTGTATATATATATAAATAAATTTGTGCTTGATAGATCTGTCAGTCACGGATCCTTTTATAAATTAGGTACCTACTTGCCCATGACAAAAATGTTGATAGTTGATTGCGTACTCGCAATCAACTATCAACATTATAATATAATATCTTAATCTTAATAATATTATAAATGTGAAAGTTTGTAGAGATGTTTGTTACTCTTTCACGTAAAAAGTACTGAATAGATTTTAATGAAACTTTACAATAATATAGCTTATACATCGGAATAACACATATACTTTTTATCCCGGGAACAAGTTCTTATGGGAAACGGGAAAACTTCACTACGCGGGCGAAGCCGCGGGCGTCAACTAGTATGTAAATATAATAAATCAATAATATAAATACCGGTTTAAAAAAAGGATCTGAGATTTCATCAATTGCCGCACACGGAAGTTAATAAGGTTCATTTCATGTCAAATCGATAGTTTTTTTTTATGAGAAATCGTTTACGAAATGGTTGCCGCGTAGTAGATATAAAATTATGGGGTTTCTAGCAATCAATATGGCCGCCGAACTATTCTTATAAAATTTCATGTTGGGTATCGTATAAAGGGTTTTTTGGTATGCTGAGTACGAAATTCGTGTTAATTTTGCAATCCTATATGGCCGACGCGCCGTGGTTATAAAATTTCATGTTGGGTATCGTATAAGGGGCTTTTTGGTATGCTGAGCACGAATTTCGTGTTAATTTCGCAATCCATAATGGCCACCATGTCGTTATAAAAAAAATCAAGGGAATGGGAGCATGAACCAGGAATGAGAATTGACGATGAGAACTAGGGATGAGAAATGGGAACTGGAAGCTGGGGATGGGAACTGGGAATTCAAACAAGGGTGAGCTGACATATGTGATCTCATATTATTATGTTTCTTCTTTTAACGGGTATCTTCTTTTTTTTTATGAAGATACCCGGGCTTTTGGTAGGCGTACATTGGGACATAATGGTCCAACATGCAGAGGCCCTTTGAGAATTTTAATCTAATAGGAAATGGGTCCCCTACTGCAGACAGTCCACGCCCGCCTTATGTAGAAGAACGATAATGGACCACCTCCAATGGGAGTTAAACTATTGTAAAATAACTAGCTAGCTAACTAAGAAATGGGCTATTGGGTTGGGGGTTTGATGAACTAGGTGATTATAACTATGGATAAAGGCGGCGTCTGCCATTTTAATATCTGATTATCCTAATTTTGGCAGACGGTGACTCGCCAACTCACTAGATGGGCCCCCTATACAATCGCCATAGGCATGATAAGCCTGTAAGGTGACAGAGGGCAACACCGGTGTGAGCGGCTTGGGGTGTGGAGCGGTGCGGCGCCGGTTTCACGGCAGGCCCAGAGCGGGCTTCCCCGTAGTTATGCCCTTGAAAATGACACTTCCACCCCCGAGCATATAGCTCTGGCTCCCTCCCTCTGACCGGCCAATTAAGGCAAGCCAGAGTTGAGATTTGCTGCACTCCCGGGAGTAGCACTCTCAATGCTCTCTCGTTAGGCGATTAAATCCTAACCGGTGCAGAAGGGCAACAAAACTCTGAGGAATCGGGACCGATGTGTAGCCACGCACATACAGCTCGCCACAAGCTGCCCTGCGGATGTGAGCTTTTCAATAACTTACTGAAACATTTTTTATTATTATGTCTTCTTTTTACACGGGTATTTTATTTTTTTTCTCATGAAGATACCCGGACTTTTGGTAGGTTTACATGGGGACATAGGTCCAACACGCAGAGGCCCTTTGAGAATTTTAATCTAATAGGGAATGGGACCCCCACTGCAGATAGTCCACGCCCGCCTTATGTAGAAGAACGGTAATGGACCACCTCCAATGGGAGTTAAACTATTGTACAATATGCTAACTACTAAATGGGCTATTGAGTTGAAGGTTAAATGGAGTATGTAACTAAAACTATGGTTGAAGACGGCGTCTGCCATTTTAATATCTTATTATCAAAATACTGGCAGACGGTGACTTGCCAACTCACTAGATGGGCCCCCTATACAATCGCCATAGGCATGATAAGCCTGTAGGGCGACAGAGGGCAACACCGGTGTGAGCGGCTTGGGGTGTCGAGCGGTGCGGCGCCGGTTTCACCTTCGCGGGAAAGGCCCGGAGCGGGCTTCCCCGTAGTTATGCCCTTGAAAATGACACTTCCACCCCCGAGCATATAGCTCTGGCTCCCTTCCTCTGACCGGCCAATTAAGGCAAGCCAGAGTTGAGATTTGTTGCACTCCCGGGAGTAGCACTCTCACTGCTCTCCCGTTAGGCCATTAAATCCTAATCGGTGCAGAAGGGCAACAAAACTCTGAGGAATCGCGACCGATGTGTAGCCACGCACATTCAGCTCGCCACAAGCTGCCCTGCGGATGTAAGCTTTTCAATAACTTACTAATACATTTTTTGTTGGTATCAGAAAGTAGTTAACTCAAAAAGCGAATCTACTATGCCCTCATAGGGTTGCGTTAATCCTCTAAAAGATAACGACTGTCCTCGAGGGGTTTTATTATTATTTTTTTTTTTATGTCTCTTCTTCTCGGGTATCTCCTTTTTTTTTTCTTACGAAGATACCCGGTCTTTTGGTAGGCTTACATGGGGACATAGTGGTCCAACACGCAGAGGCCCTTTGAGAATTTTAATGTAACAGGGAATGGGACCCCCACTGCAGACAATCCACGTCCGCCTTATGTAGAAGAACGGTGATGGACCATCTCCAATGGGAGTTAAACTATTGTACAATATGCTAACTACTATTGGGCTATTGAGTTGGAGGTTAAATGTACTGGGTGACTTGAACTATGGATGAAAACTGCGTCTGCCATTTTAATATAATATCATCAAAATATTGGCAGACGGTGACTTGCCAACTCACTAGATGGGCCCCCTATACAATCGCCATAGGCAAGATAAGCCTGTAAGGCGACAGGAGGCAACACCGGTGTGAGCGGCTTGGGGTGTCGAGCGGTGCGGCGCCGGTTTCACCTTCGCGGGACAGGCCCGGAGCGGGCTTCCCCGTAGTTATGCCCTTGAAAATGACACTTCCACCCCCGAGCATATATCTCTGGCTCCCTCCCTCTAACCGGCCAATTAAGGCAAGCCAGAGTTGAGATTTGCTGCACTCCCGGGAGTAGCACTCTCACTGTTCTCCCGTTAGGCCATTATTTATATATTTATTTATTTCTATTTTTTTTTTATTATTATTGTCTCTTTTTCACGGGTATCTTCTTTTTTTTTCTTATGAAGATACCCGGTCTTTTGGCAGGCTTACATGAGGACATATTATTATTATTTCCTCTTTATTTCATTATTAACATATTAATTTATATTTTTAAATACATTATATATAAAAAAGACCTATTTAAAAATATAAAAAATAGTGTCCCACCGGCATCGGGTGCAGGGACCAAGCTACCGGTGGTTAGGGCTTCAAAGACAGGAACCTCCTCACAATACGTGCCGTGTCAAGAAGGACTGCCTTTTGTATCAGGCCCTTGATCCAACTATCTAATGAGAGCCTCTTCAGATGGTTATCGAGACTCTTTGCCATCAAACCATGGACCGAAACGATAATCGGAACAATAATTGCCGAATCAACACACCACATGTCAACAATCTCATTATCCAAGTCCAAGTATTTAATTTCTTTTTCTTTTTCAGATTTTAAGAGATTGTCGTCATGAGGAATGCTGATGTCGATAATTGTTGCGCGGCGTTCCAATCGATCTATTACCACTATATCAGGTTTTTTAGCAACTATAGTCCTGTCAGTGATGATAGAACGATCCCAATATAATGTGACATGACCATCTTCGAGAACTGGGTCGGGTACATACCTGTAGTATGGTACTTCTAAATCTACAAGATGGTATTTCAGAGCAAGTTGCTGATGTATAATCTTGGCTACTTGGTTATGTCTGTGCAAATATTCTCCATTGGCGAGACGAGAACAACCTGAAACAATATGTCTGAGAGATTCTCCGGGACAATGACATGCCCGACAAATGTCAATTGTACCATCCTTCAGAATATATCTTCGGTAATTGTTCGTCATGACAACTTCGTCCATAATTGCAAATCAAAACCTTCGTTTTCTCCGAAAAGATTACCGAACCGCAGCCAAGATACAGACGCTATTAAGTCAATTTCGGGCCTATATAAGGCCCGATAAAATCGTCCATGTAGTTCTTTGCTCTTCCATACCTCCTTGCGATCTTCAATACCAAGCACTTCAGGTTTGCGCCAGTTCTCTTTGCCCATTGCCAGCGGAGTTAGGCCATTGTCCACTGCGACTACATCACGGTATATAAGTATCTGTTTTAAAAAAATACTCCCTAGGGTTGCATATCTCGCGGTTATGTAAGGTCTTATATAAAAAGCCACGACCCCCAAATTTCCGCGGGACATACAACCTCATTACAGATGACCGGGGATGATGCATCCGAAATGCAGTCAGTAGTGTTCGTACCCGCCTATCAATCTTATCGAGTTCAGTCTGAGTCCATCTGAGTATACCAAAGGAGTACATTAGGACTGGCATGACCCAGCCATTGCAAGCGCGCAACTTGTTACCACCTGACAAAAGACTTTTTAACACTTTCTTTAGGCGGCCATAGAAACGTTCCTGTAATGCCTGTTTCATACCAGAATCGGAAATTCCTAATGCCTGTGATATACCCAGATATTTGTAGGTTTCGGTTGCAGAAAGAGAGCTGAGCTTAGTAGAATCTGAAAGTTCTACACCATCAGATTCCACAATCACACCTCTTTTAACATGCATGACTGCACATTTGTCCACCCCAAATTCCATTTTGATGGATTTACTAAAGGTATCTGTTATTTTTAATAAATCCACCAATTGCAATTTGTTGTGGGCAAATAATTTGAGATCATCCATGTAAAGCAGGTGGGATATAACTCCACCATCTTTACGCAACCGATAGCCCAGCCCTGAATTCTCTAGCAAAGTACTCAGAGGATTCAGAGCTAGACAGAACCACAAAGGACTCAGACTATCCCCTTGAAATATACCCCGCTTGATGCTAGTTGGTACACCATTACCGCAAAACTGACGACATCCTGGATAGCAAAGAACTTTTTTCCACTGCCTCATACATGCCTTCAAGAAAGTACATAGAGTTGTATCAATTTTATACAACTCCAGCACCTTCAAAAGCCATGTATGTGGCACCGAATCAAAGGCCTTCTTATAATCTATCCAACAAGTCGCCAGATTTTTACGATTACGACGCACCTGTTGGCTGATGGCCATATCGATTACAAGGAGTTCCTTAGTGCCACGGGCCCCACTTCTACATCCATTCTGAGAGATAGATATTATAGAATTTGTCTCTAAATGCTTAATAATTTTGACTCTCAAAATGGATGTTAAAAGTTTATAGATAGTCGGTAAACACGTTATTGGTCTATAATTTTTGGGGTCCGCAGTACTACCAGAAGTAAGTGAGTTATTCCAGTTGTCATGAAATTGGGAAGTGTACCCACATCTAGAGATGCTTGAAATTGTGATGCTAAACGAGCATGTGAGCTTCGGAACCATTTCAACCAGAAATTGTGCAGTCCGTCCGGTCCCGCCGATTTCCAGTTCGGCAATGAACGAACTGCATTGGCAACATCTTCTACGTCTATAGAAATTGGCTCCATATCCTGTATATTTTCACAGGCCCGTTTAACATCTCTCATCCAAACACCTTCCGTATGATCAACAGAAATCGACCAAATGTTGTACCAAAATGCATTTGTAGCATCAACATCAGGAAGAGTAACGTCATTTTCATCTAGATGTGGGTTTCCCATTTTCGATAAACCCACTTCTCATCTCTTTGGAACATACGATTCTGAGTATATCGATCTACTCGCTTTTTGTAATGCCGAATTCAATTCGCCCATGCATACACTTTTTGTTTCAGAAGGTCGATGCGCTCTGTGACACATGATGCGTATTGTTGAGGACTTATATTAGTTCCCAAGAACGCCTGTTTCACAAAGCGCATCACCCTCGGACGACTGTTGCCTGATTTAAAGCATATTAGCTTTCCAATGAGTGCCCTGGTCTCGGAAATACGCCTCTCAATTCTACACTGCCAGGCTGGTTTTGCAGGCCTTGGTCGAGTATTTATTTCATTGACAAAAAAATTAACTTTTGCTACTCGACAGGCTGCAACAGCCGCACAGTATAAAATTGAGTGGGTATCACCAAGATCTCCACTATTCTCTAAAAAAATTAAGAGTAATGAATCCAGGGCACACACAAGCGCCATATTTCTTTTATGCATGGGCATACGAGGAAGACGTGATCTCTTATCTGGACTTGTAAACCGATATTCCAGAAGCGCATGCTCCAAAGCACTCCTTAATCGTTCGTCACATTGGGTACTTACGGATATAGTCTCATTGTCAACAACCTCCCCAGCAACAATGTCACGTGGTGTATGACTTACCGATGAGATTTTGTGACGAAGTAGTGACAAGGAAGCTATTCTGTACGTCAGAACGTAGCCTCTCAAGTGTGGTACTATCAAGAATATTACAACGCTGAATAGCCCGCACCTGATCCGACAATCGTTGTGATGACACGTTGACAGCAGGCTCAAGTTCCTGAAACACAGACAGTAAACGACAACTGTACGCAGTATTATTATTATTATGTCTCTTCTTTTCTCGGGTATCTTCTTTTTATTTCTTGAAGATACCCGGGCTTTTGTGTAGACTTAGGTAGGCTTACATGGAGACATAGGTCCAACACGCAGAGGCCCTTTGAGAATTTTAATCTAATAGGGAATGGGACCCTCACTGCAGATAGTCCACGCCCGCCTTATGTAGAAGAACGGTAATGGATCACCTCCAATGGGAGTTAAACTATTGTGAAATGTGCTAAATATGAAATGGGCTATTGGGTTAGGTGTTAAATGGATTGGGTGATTTAAGCTATTGATGAAAACGGCGTCTGCCTTTTTAATATATTATTATTAAACCATTGGCAGACGGTGACTCGCCAACTCACTAGATGGGCCCCCTATACATTCACCATAGGCATGATAAGCCTGTAAGGCGACAGAGGGCAACACCGGTGTGAGCGGCTTGGGGTGTCGAGCGGTGCGGCGCCGGTTTCACCTTCGCGGGACAGGCCCGGAGCGGGCTTCCCCGTAGTTATGCCCTTGAAAATGACACTTCCACCCCCGAGCATATATCTCTGGCTCCCTCCCTCAGACCGGCCAATTAAGGCAAGCCAGAGTTGAGATTTGCTACATTCCCGGGAGAAGCACTCTCACTGCTCTCCCGTTAGGCCATTAAATCCTAACCGGTGCAGAAGGGCAACAAAAATCTGAGGAATCGGGACCGATGTGTAGCCACGCACATTCAGCTCGCCACAAGCTGCCCTGCGGATGTGAGCTTTTCAATTTACTTTACTTTTTTTTATTTTTATTATTATTATTAATTTGTTCAATTTGTCTACGCCCCGATGAGCACTCTAAGATAAAAAAACAAATTCTATGGAGATACGAAGTTCGCCGGGTATATTAGGTATATTATTAGTAGTAAATGAGTTAATGATAAATATTTTCGGTATTTTCCTAACTGGACTTAATGCTACAATATGCAATAATTATGACATAAAACTTGAACACAGGATAACATAGTATAGAGTATAGTTATAATCCCACATGAGTAGGTTCCGTCATGTCATACAATAATACTCTTATGCGATACCCAACATGAAATTTATAACAGTTGGCACGGCGGTCAGATTGGATTGCAAAATTAACACGAAATTCGTACTCAGCATACCAAAAAACCATTTATACGATACCCAACACTAAATTTTATAACCACGGCGCAGCAGCCATATTCGATTGCAATATTAACATGAAATTCGTACTCAGCATACCAAAAAACCCCTTATATGATACCCAACATGAAATTTTATAACCACGGCGCGGCGGCCATATTGGATTGCAAAATTAACACGAAATTCGTACTTAGCATACTAAAAAACCCCTTATACGATACCCAACATGAAATTTTACATCCACGGCGCGGCGGCCATATTGGATTGCAAAATGTACACGAAATTTGTATTTAGAATATTAAAAACCCCATGAAAAAAAAGAAATCCATACAAAAATTCAAAAATCATAGCAAGCGGTCGTGAATGCGTCAGCCCTGAAAGACTGTCCCGAGCTACTAACAATATTTTGTTCGCAGCTCGGGACAAACCCTCCCGCGTCTCGTCCCTTGTCCCCCGCACGATTGCTCTGTCTAGACAGCTTCGTCGACCGACTGTATGTCTTTCGGCTGTGGTTATAGCGCTAAAACACGATTTGCTTTCTCCCGATCGCGGATTTGATATGCTTTTCGACCAAATCTTACCGTGTGTACAGCAGTCCAGCGGACATAATTATTATAAATTGAATTCGTAAATTTTCCCAGATATAATTTAATTTTTCTCCAAAAGACACTTTTTCATAATGACAGATCATAATAACAGATTTGGTTGGCGGACTCGGCGGATTTGATCTGTCAAAGTCTGGCAGACCAAATCCGAACGTGTGTTAGCGCTATTATGTCACCTATGTTTTTTACGGAGAGAATCAAAGAGCGATATGTATAGTGATCCATCCATATCTATAGTCATGCATTCAGGAAATATTCCGTAATTCATAGTAATTTTCCTTAAAAATAATAGTAAAACATTAAACTTTTTTTATTTTGAAGGAAAATAATAACTTTACCCTATAAAAACTACAAAATTTTATATAATTCTTTAATTGTCCTAAGGCATGTAACGATATTGCACTTTACCGACATATGTTTCGATACGGCGCACCGCCCTACGTTGACTTAAGTTGGCATTAACTAATGATCCATCAATTTTCGGCACTCGGAGCAACGGCCAATTATTTATTTTAATCATATTTTGTTAAATGACAATTTACACTAATTTAATGAACGACTTTGACAGCCGCACTCAGAGTCGTGCATTAAATTAGTGAAAATGTGTTTTTTTGGAGAAAAATAAAATTTAATCTGGGAAAATTTACGACAAAGTAGCTAGAACGGCAACATTGATCATATCCGATGCGGATCGAGGCGGATTCAATTTATAATAATTATGTCTGCTGGACTGCTGTACACACGGTAAGATTTAGTCGGAAGGCAAATCAAATCCGAGATCGGGACAAACTAAATCCGAACGTGTGTTAGCGCTATAACCATACTTATGGCATGTGAAAGTCAATTTAATGTCTATTTAAGAATTAAGTAAGGGTTCAGCGGCCATTAAAGTTAATTGACATTAAATGACAATAATGACTCGTTATCTGTCTCTGAGAGTAAATTTTCGGTTCATGGTTTTGTAAATTACTTGTGCAGTAGTAGTAATAAAAGCTCACAAAACTTACAAAAGCCGATGCTGGTTATAATATATTGAATCGACCAACCGCTAGTTTGTAAGTATAATCTCGTAGTAAGTTTTAATCAAGTTAGCTATTTTTCAGCAAACTCTAGTAACAATTTTTTTTTCTTAATGACGGGTAATTATTTTTGAATTAATCTGTATTTCATTTGATAGGCGATATAGAAATCTTTAAAATAAACCTTATTCTATTATGTTTAGAAATAGTACTTTTGCATGCTAAACCAAAAAATCGTTAAATTATTAAATGTCATTTCAAGAAGGAGAGAGTTCGACAACTAGATGAGTTAAAAGCCCTTAAATAATCTCCAGTCGACACCTATACATAATTATTAATTAATATATTGAGATATTATGTAGAATATTAATAAATATAACTTCATCTTTTAATATATCGAAATTCAATAGGGCAGCATTACGGAAAGGCGCCATTTTTGTTTTTCAGTATGAGTAGTAGGTATACACGCATTTTTCGTAGGTATGCCATCTCTAGTTATTCTAAGACAAAACTGTACAATTCGTGATTTTGCGTTTAATTATGTTTAGGTTGTGGAATGAGCTCCCTGCCTGGGTTTTTCCGAACGTCTACAGTACGGGGTTCTTCAAAAGGGGTCTTTGAAGGTTTTTAAAGGGTCGGCAGCGCGAGTGCTGCACCTCTGGTGTTGCAAACGTCCATAGGCTACGGTGACCACTTTCCATCAGGTGGGCCTTATGCTTGTCTGCCACTTCAGTGGTATAAAAAAAAATGCTCGAAAATGTGCATGAGTTAAGGATAGTGAAATATTGCAGTGTATAGCTGTGTTCTTTGTGTTAGTGCCAAATCTCCATAGAAAGCCTTAACAAAGGGTGTACTGCTTTACTAGGGCAAGGACCAAAGCTGGGCACCGTTAATCAAATAGTTAACTTCGTTAATCGTTAATCCGCTACAAAAAAAGTCAGCTTCGTTAAACGCTAAAGCGTTACATTTCGGAAGAATTAACGCAAGTTAACGTTAATCGTTAATCCGTTAATATGTGTAAAATTACATTTTTATATCGTTGCGTTAGTGAACTTAAAAAACTTATTGGTTTAGGTTCTGGAAGTTAACAGGTTATGAATAAAACAAAATACATGTATTATTCAAATGTGTAATTTAATCGTCGGACATAAGGTGCATATTCCCCTTCATGAACATTAACATGTTGAAGTTCTCGTCTGAAAGCGAGGCTCGTTTTGGTGTCAAAATGTCTTTACCCGTGGAAAACAAACGTTCAACTGCAGCGCTTGAGGGTATAGCAGTATTGTATTTAATAAATAGATTTATGAATATCTGTTCCCCGAGGAATGCAGCATCGTTGAACGAGTCTTTTGATTTCATGTCCAGCCACATTTTAACGAGACTTTGCGCTTTATTCTTTAAAGAATTGGAGCTCTTTGGTTTTTCTGTAGACTGAGTGACAGAATTGAAAAAGTCTTCCTCCTCGTCATCATCGTTGTTACTCGCATTGCTCCCTCCGCCACTTAAACTATCTCTGTCCTTCGAATTTTCCGCTGCTTCTTGCCGTAAGGCATCTTCTATCTTTTTTCCATGCACTTTCTTACTGTATCCACTCTACTGCTGTCATACGTTTCCAGCCATATCAATCGGAACTTTGGGTGAAATGCCGCGGCAAGTTGGCACTGTTTATCATTCAGGAGTGGTCCAAATCTTTTCTCTATGCCATTTAATAATGCATTGGCTAAAGCTGTGCAATTTACTAGGCCCTTAGATTTAATATTTTTTTAATTTATAGACAGTTGCTGCAATCGTCGGTAGTAGTGATCCGAGATATGCTTGAGCTTCTCCTTGGATACGATCGAGGGCATTCGCGACAGGTGCCATAACCTGTAAATAAGTATTTAATATAAGTATTGTGTATTGATATGATGTGGAAAGAAAATAACTTTAGTAAAACGTTATTTTAAACTATGTACATATATAAATCTACCTTTGCGTACTCCTTCATACAGTCACATCTTGGTCATTGAAAGTTGGAATTTTTAGTTGAGTCATAATCCTGTGAAGAGAAGGCCTTTTTGTTTCCAATATAGCGTTGAGAACGACAATAGCATCATACAGAGAGTTCCACCTCGTCGAATTTGGAAGGACAAGTCGTCTGCTTAATTCAGCGTGAATGATATCTGCTGCTACCGTGCTACGTGATTGCTGATTCCAGAGAGTACGTGCCTTGGCTAAGGCACTTCTGTAGGGAGTTTTGAAAACAGTTATTTGTAGAGCAGCATCTGCATCTTTGCTAGCGACCAAATTGAACGTATGTGCAGCACATCTCATGTGAACTGGCAAAGTATTAAAGTTTTCTAATATCTGTTCATTGATTTCATTGCACTGGAGATGATCAGGAGCATTCAGTGTGTTTTCTACTGAAATAAATTCTAAGTCATCATTTTCTTCTGAGTTTGGATTTAAAAGATTGGCAATATCAGGGTCAGACTCAGACTCTAAATCACACGATGGCAACTCTGGAAGTATGTCGATCTCCGAGCCGAATTGCACAAATGCCTTTACAAAGTTACTGCCATTATCCGTAGTAGTCCTAAAATAAAATTAAGCCAGCTTTTTAATGTATGTATGAATGTGGTTTGTGGTTTCACTTGTAAACGTACGAAAATAAAATAACCTAACCAACTTAAAAAGTTGAAAATCCCCGACATTTACATTTCAAATTACAATATCTCCTAAAAGGCTAAACCGATTTTGATCAAACCTAGTTAAGAACATTCTCGATCAAGCCAGCTATCAAACCAAAAAAACTAAATCGAAATCATTCTGGCTCTTGTGATAGGATCTAACCAGTGAACTGTCATGCCCAAATAACTTTTGTTGTGAGCTGACCAACAGTCAGCCGTCGTTGCCACCCAATTAATTTTTCCAAGTAAACTGAAATTAAAATTATAAACAACACATCACGTTTAATAAAAAGCTATAAAAATAAATGAAAATTATATACCTACTGTAGGTAACCTACATGCATACCTATTTTATGAACCCCTAATTATTTTAACTTTCAAATAAAATTATACCTACGTAGGTTACGTAAGGCGAAGTTTATCTTTTAAAAATAAATAGAAAATAGGTATTTATTTTAGTTACTTACCTAATCAGGTGTTGCTTCAATTCGATGTGTTCGTCAGTAATGCGTCTACCCAAAGTTCTTCTTGAAATTGAATTTTTGCTCGGGTTTAAGGTTTTTATCAACGCACCAAAAGACTTGCTTTCGACAACATGTAAAGGAATCATGTTTGAAACAAATAAATTTACTATACATTTTTCCACTTTGGCTTGGGGCACACCGCTGCCAGTAGCTGCAATTCCGAATGACTCCCCGATGCTCAGCTGTCGTCCCTGTTGTATTCTTCTTTTAACAGGATTAGGATTACTGCTACTTGTGCTATCATCGTCAGAATGAGTTCTCCTTTTTGTCTTGCCCCGGTTAGAGCCCGCCTTAACAATCTCTTCAAACTGTACGTACTGTGACTCATGTACCCTTCTTACATGTTGTTTCAAATTATTCAGGCTTGATACATGAACTTTTATTTTGGTGTCTTTCGGCAAGCATCGCTTACACGCAAAAAGTATTTGCTGGCCCGATCTGGATACAAATTCCACATACTCAGTCAAATGTGGCCATGGATTCTCATCAGCATCGCTGGAATTCGATTCCATGTCTTCCATGATATGGTTTTAATTACTACGCTGCACAATACACTTTTTCTAACTAAATTACACTCACAAACAAAACACTCGTCACTGTAAGCACCGGCGCTAAGTAATAAAATGATCAAACGAAAAAAAATTCTTCGCAGTTTTCTCACTCGCACGCGCCGGCCTATATCTAGTTTTGTTTTTGTTTCACGCGCTGCCGCGCGCCGCCCGGCAATTGTCATTCATTTCATACTTGTCTGAACCTGTTTTTCGCGCCGCGCCGCGGTGCCGTGCGGTAAATAGTAGGCATTGGATTAACGATTAACGGACTTCTGCATAGTTAATGTGTCCGTTAACATTTTTAAAAATTAACTTAAAAGTTAATCTGTTAATCAAAATGTTAACTTCGTTAATTAACGATTAACGGATTAACGAGTTAATGCCCAGCTATGGCAAGGACCAGGACTTGTGCAGATGATTCGACATCGACAAAGGACTAGGTATAACTAAAATTAAAAATATAAGAAAATATAAACTCTAAAGATAAGGCAGTATATACTACATTTTCTTTGCCTGTCCGAAATGGGCGCAGACAACTAACAAATATCATGTGTATTTTTTTAACATTCGTGTTTTTTCACTTTTATCATGACATTGACTGATAGATTCGAGTTTGAGTAAACTATATTTCAAACCGCAGTTTATATTCTTAGACAGCAATAAATGTTATTAGAGAAATACGTGCCCGATAATGGATTCCTCGTACAATAATCCTGTAAGACAAAGAATAAACAAAATTTTTGATAATCACATTGTTTCAGACAATACTGATGCATTACATTCAGTATCTAGATTTTGTTCATCTAACTCTTCTTACACAAGAAGAGTGATACTAAATGAAATTGAAAAAAAAGATATGCTTGTAAATAAGACTGTTTTACTAGAATACAGCAAAGTAAAAGACAATTTGCAAATATTACTAGATACTTTGTCTTCACTTGATAGTACTGTCCAAGATATGTCAAGGAGATTGGTAGACTCTAAAACTAAGACACATCATTTAATAACCCAGACAACAAAATTGAAGGGTGAGAGGAAAAAGACGGAGAAGAAGCAAATATGGGTCAATGCCTTTGTAAAGCAATTTCAGCTGACCCCAGAACAAAATGAGTATTTGTATAATGTTTCTATCAAAACACCTTTGACTTTGGAATTTTTTGGGACATTGTCGCACATCGAAAAGCTATATGACAACTGCAAGACATTAATAAAGTGTTGGCATCAAACATCTGCTTTTGATATTATGGAAACAGTAGGTCTTCAACAAGAGATTGCTATAGAGAAACTATATCATTGGACTATTGGTGCATGCCTAAGTACTGATTCTCCTAATAATGTTTTGGTTCCTACAGCACTAGCTAAATTCCAAAATAGACAAGTTCTTTTCTCTAATATTATTGATGAATATTGTTCAGCTCGTAAAGCTACTATTGTGCAATTGTTTATTGATGCCTTAACTAAAGGTTCAGAAAACTCTAAACCTATAGAATTTTATGCTAATGATGCTAAGCGGTACATTGGAGATATACTAACTTGGGTATACCAAGTTATACCTGTGGAGAAAGAAAATCTTGCTACACTTTTTAAATTCTGTAGTATGTCTGAAAAAAATCAATTGATAATAGACGCTTTGACAAATATTATGGAAGCCATTTGTCCGCTGCTCAAAGTTAGAGCAGAACTATTATTGAAACCAGATAAAGAACCTTTAGTGCTCTGGTCTATAGCTAATTTAATTGTTTATTATAAAGATGTCATACAAGCAGTATTGCCTACTGGCCACCTAGTCAACACATTTGAGGAATTGCATAAGAAAAGTGAAGAGGTTTTTCTAATAGCACTTGACAGTAAAATGCAGAAGGAACTCAGCCATGGTGTTAAAGCTCCTCCAGTAGATTTAAACCCTTCTATTGTGGTAACTGATTTAGTAAGCTTCCTTAGAGATCTACTTGCTGTAATGCATATTTCCAACAATATCAACACAGGTGATAGGAAAATGATAATTACTCACATATTGGATCCATTATTACATGCAATCAACGAAACTGCATGCCATTTAAGCTCAACTGACATGTCTGTGTACATGTTAAACTGTATTTACCATATACAATGTACTCTATCACTATATACAGTAATGGACGAATATAATGAACGACTGCAAGCCCAATCTGAAGCTCAAATTGATACATTGACATCAGAGCAGGCGAGTTATCTGGTAGCTAATTTAAATTTGGGACCGATTTATACGATACTACAGGAAAAAATAAGTGGACCTTTATCAGCTATACCTGGAATGGACACATCAACATTGAAGACTTTTTTGAATAAGTTTGATATGTTCTTAGTGTCACCTGATGTATACATATTACAACAACTAAATTTACTTTTGAGTCACACCCACAAATCACTGGTAAAAAAGCGTGCATTTGAAGTCATATCTGCTATATACGCACAACTATATCAGGCTGTTCATGACCCTAGTCATGGTTACACTGACCCGCATCTCATAGTTCGTAGAAACCCTGAGGAAGTTAATAAACTATTAGTGTAAATATGCTACGTAACTTATTTAACATACATTATATATTTAATATAAGATTTGTAATAATAAAATTAATAACAACAATTTATAGTAGCTTGGACCATGAGGCCAAATGCAAGGATTCTTTATGAAATTTTGCCTATAGAGAAAATCTAAATTGTGGTAAAATAAAATGTAATATTATTAAAAATAATTGTTGTTTCTACATGTAACATCTAGACCCCTTAGAAGAAGCTTATAGCTTGGTTTATACTTAATTTCATAAAGCTGAAGAGTTTGTTTGGTTGAACGCGCTAATCTCAGGAAATACTGTATTAATACTAGCAGTAATACATTTATCGAGGAAGGCTATATATCATCACGCGACTACCCTGGAGAGCGCAGCAGTAATCATATATGTCGACAAATCGGCAAATTTTTATACCTTAGATTATATAAACACTATATGTTTATATAATCTAAGTTTTATACATTATTGTAGAATTTATAAAGGACTAGATTAAATAGTTGCGACGGGAAGTAGAAGTATTTAAGGGGCGAAGCCGTGGGTGTCACCTAGTTAATAATATATTGTGTCCCACAATAATATAAAAATACTTTTAATTAAATAATAAAATTATTAATTTTTAAATAGATTTGGTATGAAAAGCTTTAATAAAAGTTATAAATATACACACACAACATTCCTTGATATTGTATTATACTGTTAAAGCTTTCCGTCATAATTAAATAATAAATATTAATTTATATTATTATTAACAATTAATATGTGTTAACTCTCGTACCGAAAGTAAGGTTGATCCAGTGATGATATTATGAGTTAAAGGGGATTACCTCGCTCAAATCCCAAATAACGAGTAAGTTTAAAGAAGATTGCAGATGAATCCTTTTGTGCGTTTCCCTTATAAAAAATATATGATATATTTAAGGTCATCACAAATACATTGTATTGTTTAAAATTTTAATAAACTTCCCAAAAATTTGATAAAAAATCTTATTAAATAGGTACTTTTTCAACCTAAATTGTTAATTTTCTCTGTAACGGCTAAATAGTTAGGCATGAATTTTGTATCAAAAAATATGTACTGACATATTTCACAATTTGTATTGTTTTTTTTTTCTAATTTCTATTAATATTTTCAAATTATGAATAAAAACCCGAAACCTCACCAGCACCCCGCTTGAAGCACCCACGCTAAGGCCGTGACGCTTACTCGGGACGCGTTACTTCAGTGTGTCGATGACTTTTGTGACGGGTGGACTATACGCGCATTATTTTTTCCAAATAAAATCTAAAAGTCCACGTTTTGAATGTTTTATGAATGAAATCTTGTTGTAAATAGTACAAATATAATAATTTCGTAAAACAACATTAGTAATTAAGTTTGTAAATATATTTAAAGTAGTTTGTAATTTCGTTTTGTTTTTTCAACCAATCATAGAGTAAGTAAGCCTGACTATGCCTAAATATAAGAATAAAAGTAAGGTGAAGCGTGGCCGAGCTCTCGAAAACTATTGGTAAGTACCTACCCTATTGAGTACATTATTTCTATTGTGTTTATTTTTTATCGTTTTAACCTATCTTGAGAATTTCGAATGACGGAGGATGGAGACCTTGGTGACTGATGATGTCACCTACCTGATGGTGGACTACGAAGGTGGGTATAAGAACCCAGTGCCGACGCTACGTAGAACCAGCGTGTTTGGACTCATTCGAAAGGTCTCATGGAGACCTTGGTGGCTAATGATGTCACCTATCTGATGGTGGGCTACAAAGGCATACGATCTCAGTGACGGCACTATGTAGAACCATCGTGATAGGACTCATTTGAAAGGTCTCATGGAGACCTTGGTGACTGATGATGTCACCTACCTGATGGTGGACTACGAAGGTGGGTATAGGATCTCAGTGACGGCTCTACGTAGAACCAGCGTGTTTTGATCTATTTGAAAGAGGTCATGGAAAGTAAGGTCACCGGAAAAATAATCTTGTTTAAAAAAAACCTAGCTAAAATACCTTTTAGTTTTTTTGCGGTGTAAATATGGCTATTATCACCAAACTGTAATAGCAAAAAATATTACTTTAGCTCATTTAAGTTATTATTTTTCAGGCAATTAAGAAACCAGCAAAACTCCGAATCACAAAATCAGGAACTTCAGCCATTAACAGATACACACGATCTGTCTAGTATGGCAGTTGATTAGGGGGCAGAGCAAATTATGCCGGTAATTTATTGTGTTTGCTTACACTGCGGTATATGTTCGATAGTTTCCCTAGCTAATTTAATTTGTACCTGTTTTGTTAAAATGTTTGTTTTAGGTTAAAGAAGATAAAGAAGATTTACCAAATTTGATTATTAAAGAACAAGAATCACAAGCAGAAACAAAAAATATTTCTGGAAGATGAATTATAGATATAGATTACTTCTTTTTCAAAATACAAGAAATAGGCGGCCATGGTGCTTTTAACTGTGGTATACAAAGTATGAAACTTATAGGAGAGAAACGTAGACGAAAATATGTGCGTACTTCAAGAAGAAAGCCTACATGCACCACCTTCACCAACACTTATCCCAATAAATGACCAACCGACCTATTCACGATATTTAAATTTCAGTGACTTTTAACAAGAAGAGTGTGAGATTTTGTCATTATTATACAATTAATTAATAATTATAATTGTAATAATTGCTTGACAGTGATAAAGAAAATAAAGGTGATTATTTATAGCTTATTGTTTATTTTGATAATAACCCTAACTATTTCTGTTACTGAGATCCAATAAGCACTTAGTGCATACTAGTGCTCAATTAGATAAATGTTGAAAGCTAGGTCATCCTTACTATTGCCGTTACTGAGAACCAATATCCACTTACCTAGTCATCATCAAACCTTCAGAATGTACCATGTAGTATCTAAATATTTAAATAAAAATGTCTTTATTTTGCATAGACCATTTCAACGGCGCTTACAAAATGTCATACACTAAAACTAAAGAAAAAAAAAATTGTGAATGAAAGTGACCACCGGTTCGGAACGCGGCCCACCTGAGAAGAACCAGCAAGAAACTTAGGAAGGCTTTTTTTTGATGGCCTATTTACAATTTAAAATATTATGACTATAATATTTTATTTGCCAGCAGATCATTTCCAGGCATCCCTGTCCTGTAAATAGTCTTGAATAGAGTAATAACCTTTTTCACAAAGCTTTCTTTTAATAAATAAATATCCATCACGCCTTATCCCCGAAGGGGTGGCAGAGGCATATTATATGCCCACTTTTCACCGTGTGGATTCCTGTACCACGTAATAGGTGGTGAGCCCATTGCCGTGTTGAAATGTACAGACGCAGGTTGTGGGTACCTGCTGTTGAATTTTTTCAAGCCGCCCATAAGGCTTTCAACCAGGCTTAACGACTGCCATTTTACTGGCAACCAGGACCAACGGCTTAACGTGCCTTCCGAAGCACGGAAACGCTCGCAAATGTAAATGCCACAAAGTGGTCACCCATCCGAGGACCAGCCATAGTGAAAGTTGCGTAACTCAGTGATCGTTTACAGAACACTGAGACCGCAAGGCCACGAGCGCTTCTAATAAACTTTTAATTCTTTTAATAAACTTTTTAAATTTATTTAATTGTAAATTTCTCAGGTCACAGGGAAGCTTGTTGTAAAAGCGTACACAGTTACCCTGGAAAGAATCGCCAATCTTATGCAGCCGACTGTGGTGAACTAAAAGATTGTCTAGTGTTTATATTATGTATATCACAGAGTTTAGTAAACTGTGATAGATTTTTCTGGACATACATAAGATTGGCAAAAATGTATTGTGATGCTACGGTTAGAATATTTACTTCTTTGAATTTTTCTCGGAGGGAGACTCTGGGGCCCAAATTATATATAGCGCGTACAGCCCGCTTTTGAAGAACAAAAATGTTGATAAATTTTTAAAGCAATTATTTGCTAAATTTCTCATAAATTTTTAATAAAGTGGAAAAAGACAATTTGATTCGAGACAGGGATTGAACCTGTGACCTTTGCCTAACCAGGGTAATGTTCTAGCCACCTGAACTACCCGAACCGTATCGAATCAAGTTGAAATTCTCCACCATATTTATATCGTCATTTTAAGAGTATGACCAGAGCCATCTATCGAGCTAATGAACAACTCGATACCAATGAATAGTGTTACAACTATTTTTAAACATTGATGCAATGGACTCCACTCAGTATATTGATAAATTTTTAAAGCAATTATTTGCTAAATTTCTCATAAATTTTTAATAAAGTGGAAAAAGACAATTTGATTCGAGACAGGGATTGAACCTGTGACCTTTGCCTAACCAGGGCAATGTTCTAGCCACCTGAACTACCCGAACCGTATCGAATCAAGTTGAAATTCTCCACCATATTTATATCGTCATTTTAAGAGTATGACCAGAGCCATCTATCGAGCTAATGAACAACTCGATACCAATGAACAGTGTTACAACTATTTTTAAACATTGATGCAATGGACTCCACTCAGTATATTGGTAAACTTTTAAAGCAATTATTTGCTAAATTTCTCATAAATTTTTATTAATTATATTTAATAATTTATAACAAAAATGTTATTTTCATCTGCAGCACTCCCCCAAAGGAGAATACCGTAAGACATAATACTATGAAAATAGCTGAAGTAAACCATTCTAGCCGTATCTACATCTGTTAGAGTCCTGATCTTTTTTACAGCGTATGCAGCCGAACTTAACCTAGAGGCCGTCTTTTCTATGTGCGGGCCCCACTGCAAATTGGCATCAATAGTTATACCACAGTATAAAGAGTAAACCTATCAGTAGCGTTACGCCTTTGAAGTTGACAAAGAAGCCGACAACGTCTAGACAGTGATGCTTGTAGGGTTGTCACAAGTATACAAGGCTGATGTTATTTATAATTTATTTATTAACTCGTACTCGCAATCAATTATCAACATTATAATATAATATCTTATCTTAATAATATTATAAATGTGAAAGTTTGTAGAGATGTTTGTTACTCTTTCACGTAAAAACTACTGAATAGATTTTAATGAAACTTTACAATAATATAGCTTATACATCGGAATAACACATATACTTTTTATCCCGGGAACAAATTCTTATGGGAAACCAGAACGGGAAAACTTCTCTACACGGGCGAAGCCGCGGGCGTCAACTAGTATGTATATTTAATAAATCAATAATATAAATACCGGTTTAAAAAAAGGATCTGAGATTTCATCAATTGCCGCACACGGAAGTAAATAAGGTTCATTTCATGTCGAATAGATAGTTTTTTTATGAGAAAGCGTTTTCGAAATGGCTGCCGCGTAGTAGATATAAAATTATGGGGTTTCTAGCAATCAATATGGCCGCCGAACTATTCTTTTAAAATTTCATGTTGGGTATCGTATAAAGGGTTTTTTGGTATGCTGAGTACGAATTTCGTGTTAATTTTACAATCCAATATGGCCGCCGCGCCGTGGTTATAAAATTTCATGTTGGGTATCGTATAAGGGGCTTTTTGGTATGCTGAGCACGAATTTCGTGTTAATTTCACAATCCATAATGGCCACCGTGTCGTTATAAAAAAAAAATCAAGGGAATGGAAGCATGAACCAGGAGTGAGAATTGACGATGAGAACTAGGGATGAGAAATGGGAACTGGAAGCTGGGGATGGGAACTGGGAATTCAAACAAGGGTGAGCTGACATATATTATTGTTTCTTCTTTTCACGGGTATCTTCTTTTTTTATGAAGATACCCGGGTTTTTGGTAGGCGTACATGGGGACATACTGGTCCAACACGCAGAGGCCCTTTGAGAATTTTAATCTAAAAGGAAATGGGACCCCCACTGCAAACAGTCCACGCCCGCCTTATGTAGAAGAACGATAATGCGAAGAGCGGACTTCCCCGTAGTTATGCCCTTGAAAATGACACTTCCACCCCCGAGCATATACCTCTGGCTCCCTCCGGTCAGAGACCGGCCAATTAAGGCAAGCCAAAGTTGAGATTTGCTGCACTCCCGGGAGTAGCACTCTCACTGCTCACCCGTTAGCCCATTAAATGCTAACCGGTGCAGAAGGGCAACTCTGAGGAATCGGGACCGATGTGTAGCCACGCACATTCAGCTCGCCACAAGCTGCCCTGCGGATGTGAGCTTTTCAATAACTTTCTGATACATTTTTTTGTTGATATCAGAAAGTGGATGACTCAAAAAGCGAATCTACTATACCCTCATAGGGTTGCGTTAATCCTATAAAAGATTACGACTGTCCTCGAGGGGTATATTATTATTATTAATTTGTTCAATTTGTCTTCGCCCCGATGAGCACTCTAAGAAAAAAAAAAACAAATTCTATGGAGATACGAAGTTCGTCAGGTATATTTGGTATATTATTAGTAGTAAATGAGTTAATGATAAATATTTTCGGTTTTTGACTAACAGGACTTAATGCTACTGTTGTTTTCAACAAAAAATATTGGTTACGCTTTGAACAAGTTTAAATATTAATTATGACAAAAAACTTGAACACAGGATAACATAGTATAGAGTATAGTTATAATCCCACATGTGTGGCTCCGCATACCATAATAATCTTATGCGATACCCAACATGAAATTTATAACAGTTGGCGCGGCGGTCATATTGGATTGCAAAATTAACACGAAATTCGTACTCAGCATACCAAAAAACTCCTTATACGATACGACAACATGAAATTTTATATCCACGGTGCGGCGGCCATATTAGATTGCAAAATTAACATGAAATTCGTACTCAGCATACCAAAAAACCCCTTATACGATACCCAGCATGAAATTTTAAAGTCACGGCGCGGCGGCCATATTGGATTGCAAAATTAACACTAAATTCGTACTCTGCATACCAAAAAACCCCTTATACGATACCCAGCATGAAATTTTAAAGTCACGGCGCGTCGGCCATATTGGATTGCAAAATTAACACTAAGTTCGTACTCTGCATACCAAAAAACCCCTTATATGATACCCAACATGAAATTTTATATCCATGGCGCGGCGGCCATATTGGATTGCAAAATGAACACGAAATTTGTATTTAGAATATTAAAAACCACATGAATTAAAGAAATCTATACAAAAATTCAAAAATCATAGCAAGCGGTCGTGAATGCGTCAGCCCTGAAAGACTGTCCCGAGCCACTAGCAAAATTTTGTTCGCAGCTCGGGACAAACCCTCCCGCGTCTCGTCCCTTGTCCCCCGCACGATTGCTCTGTCTAGACAGCTTCGTCGACCGACTGTATGTCTTTCGGCTGTGGTTATACCAAGGAACACAGTTGATTCCACAAACTCCAACACTTGTCCATTAAGTTGAACATTGGCCGTAACTTGTTTTACATTTGGTAGAGTAAATTTAATACATTTAGTTTTGTTTTCATTTAGGCAAAGATTATTTGAGCTGAACCAATGAACTTCTCTCGTGATTGCATTGTTTACATCGTCATAATTATCTAATTGTCTTCTAATTTTAAAAATCAATGAGGTATCATCTGCAAACAAAACAATCCTATTCCTGTCCCGTACATAAAATGGTAAATCATTAATATAAATGAGGAACAAGAATGGCCCAAGTATCGAGCCTTGTGGCACACCCATTGTAACCATGGATCCTACAGAACGTGTACCATTAATATCGACCCTTTGTATTCTATTGTTCAAATATGAAGACAGATGGTCGAGAGATTTGCCTCTTATTCCATAGTGAAGTATTTTTTTGCACAATGTTTCATGTTGAACGCAATCAAAAGCCCTGGATAGATCGCAGAATATACCTAATGCATCTTGCTTGTCTTCCCAGGCTTCATGAATACATTTTAATAACTCAACACCAGCATCGGAAGTTGAGCGCCCTTTCGTAAAACCAAACTGTTTTGTATGAAATATTTTATGAATATCAAAATGGGATAGCATTTGATTCAAAATTATTTTTTCAAATACTTTGCTCAAAGTTGGCAGCACTGGTCGGAAATTAGACGGGTCTGTAGCGCTGCCAGCCTTGAACAAGGGTATGACTTTGCTGTGTTTCATTGAATCAGGAAATATACCACTGGAAACACAGTCATTAAACACATTTGCTAGATGCGGCACAATGACCTCAATGATACATGATGCAGTTTTGACTGATAATCCCCAAAGGTCCGCGGTTTTTTTAATTTCAATATATTTAAAAGTTTTTATAATATCCTTAGCGCAAATATCTGTGAATACAAATGCATCCCTGCAATAAGGAACAGATTCTTCTAATAAATGTTCAGAGGAACTGGAAGACGCTTGCAGAGATTTAGTCGTGAAAAAAGGTACATTTCGAAAAAATGTTCAAATTCCGTCGCCACTTCCAGGTCCCCTGTAACATGACAATCATTTACTTTTAAGTTGAAATCCCTTTCTGTCACCGTAGTTCTACCGCATTCAGAGTTAATGATATTCCAAGTCATTTTTATTATATTCACAGAATTTGAAATTTTATTTTTAATAAAGTTTGACTTTGCAAGATAACATGTTTGTTTAAATATCTTAGAATAATTTTTAACATATTCCTGAAAGGTTTGGTTAAAATTATATGATTTTTCTGAATATAATTCAAATAATTTGTTACTACTTTTAAAAATACCTGGTGTAGCCCAATCACTGAAAACAGGACGACCACCAATCTGTAGAGATTTTGAGGTAAAAACTTTGCCAAACTCATCATTAATCAAATTAAATAAGTTTGTATATGACTGGTCTACATTAGTAAAGTCAGGTAGATATGGCAATCTCTTTACTATATTTTCTTTAAAAATATTCATACAACTTTGGTTAACTGGTACATATTTAATTTGTTTTTTGCAGACTTTATTACTAATTTTAGGAAACTTTATCCATTGGTCACGATGATCTGACTCTACAGGATCCACAATACCTTTATTTATTGGTTTAATATTAGTAAAAATATTATCAATACATTTTGCACTGGTGGCTGTAATACGAGTAGGTTCTAAGAAAGTACTATACAGATTAAAGGATTTCAATAAATTATCGCCAGTGCTCAATTAGATAATGTTGAAAACTAGGTCATCCTTACTATTTCTGTTACTGAGAACCAATAAGCACTTACCTGGTCATCATCAGACCTTCAGAATGTACCATGTAGTATCACCAGTGCTCAATTAGATAAATGTTGAAAGCTAGGTCATCCTAATTATTTCCGTTACTGAGAACCAATATCCATTTACCTGGTCATCATCAGACCTTCAGAATGTACCATGTAGTGGCACAAGTGCTCAATTAGATAAATGTTGAAAGCTAGGTCATCCTTACTATTTCCGTTACTGAGAACCAATATCCACTTACCTAGTCATCATCAAACCTTCAGAATGTACCATGTAGTATCGCCAGTGCTCAATTAGATAATGTTGAAAACTAGGTCATCCTTACTATTTCTGTTACTGAGAACCAATAAGCACTTATCTGGTCATCATCAGACCTTCAGCATGTACCATGTAATATCACCAGTGCTCAATTAGATAAATGTTGAAAGCTAGGTCATCCTAATTATTTCCGTTACTGAGAACCAATATCCACTTACCTGGTCATCATCAGACCTTCAGAATGTACCATGTAGTGGCACAAGTGCTCAATTAGATAAATGTTGAAAGCTAGGTCATCCTAATTATTTCCGTTACTGAGAACCAATATGCACTTACCTGGTCATCATCAGACCTTCAGAATGTACCATGTAGTATCACGAGTGCTCAATTAGATAAATGTTGAAAGCTAGGTCATCCTAACTGTTTCCGTTACTGACAACCAATACGCACTTACCTAGTCATCATCAGACCTTCAGAATGTACCATGTAGTATCACGAGTGCTTAATTAGATAAATGTTGAAAGCTAGGTTATCCTAACTGTTTCCGTTACTGACAACCAATAAGCACTTACCTGGTCATCATCAGACCTTCAGAATGTATCATGTAGTAGCACTAGTGCTCAATTAGATAAATGTTGAAAGCTAGGTCATCCTTACTATTTCCGTTACTGAGAACCAATATCCACTTACCTAGTCATCATCAAACCTTAAGAATGTACCATGTAGTATCGCCAGTGCTCAATTAGATAAATGTTGAAAGCTAGGTCATCCTAATTATTTCCGTTACTGAGAACCAATATCCACTTACCTGGTCATCATCAGATCTTCAGAATGTACCATGTAGTGGCACAAGTGCTCAATTAGATAATGTTGAAAACTAGGTCATCCTTACTATTTCTGTTACTGAGAACCAATAAGCACTTACCTGGTCATCATCAGACCTTCAGAATATACCATGTAGTATCACCAGTGCTCAATTAGATAAATGTTGAAAGCTAGGTCATCCTTATTATTTCCGTTACTGAGAACCAATATCCACTTACCTGGTCATCATCAGACCTTCAGAATGTACCATGTAGTGGCACAAGTGCTCAATTAGATAAATATTGAAAGCTAGGTCATCCTAACTATTTCCGTTACTGAGTACCAATAAGCACTTACCTGGTCATCATCAGACCTTCAGAATGTACCATGTAGTATCACGAGTGCTCAATTAGATAAATGTTGAAAGCTAGGTCATCCTAACTGTTTCCGAACTGGACCTTCAGAATGTACCATATAGTATCACCAGTGCTCAATTAGATAAATGTTGAAAGCTAGGTCATCCTAATTATTTCCGTTACTGAGAACCAATAAGCACTTACCTAGTCATCATCAGACCTTCAGAATGTACCATGTAGTATCACCAGTGCTCAATTAGATAAAAGTTGAAAGCTAGGTCATCCTAACTATTTCCGATACAGAGAACCAATAAGCACTTACCTGGTCATCATCAGACCTTCAGAATGTACAATGTAGTATCACCAGTGCTCAATTAGATAAATGTTGAAAGCTAGGTCATCCTTACTATTTCTGTTACTGAGAACCAATAAGCACTTACCTGGTCATCATCAGATCATCAGAATGTACCATGTAGTGGCACCAGTGCTCAATTAGATAAATTTTGAAAGCTAGGTCCAAACTATTTCCGTTACAGAGAACCAATAAGCACTTACCTGGTCATCATCAGACCTTCAGAATGTACCATGTAGTATCACCAGTGCTCAATTAGATAAATGTTGAAAGCTAGGTCATCCTTACCATTTCTGTTACTGAGAACCAATAAGCACTTACCTGGTCATCATCAGACGTTCAGAATGTACCATGTAGTATCACCAGTGCTCAATTAGATAAATGTTGAAAGCTAGGTCATCCTAACTATTTCCGTTACTGAGAACCAATAAGCACTTACCTGGTCATCATCAGACCTTCAGAATGTACCATGTAGTATCACCAGTGCTCAATTAGATAAATTTTGAAAGTTAGGTCATCCTAACTATTTCTGTTACTGAGAACCAATTAGCATTTACCTGGTCATCATCAGACCTTCATTATGTACCATTTATTAGAATGAAAGCTATGTCAGCAGGCATATTGTATCGTGTAGTTAAAAATAAATTATTATGTAGACAAATAATATATAAAATATAAACTATGATAGACTAGCAAAAGACAAGACTACAAAAACCAGACGAACAAAATTTATTAGACCTCTCAGAGAGCAAATGAAATAGGCAAAAACGATGACAACTCGGACAACGGATATAGCTTTCATTCTAATAAATACATAATGAAGGTCTGGTGATGACCAGGTAAGTGCGTATTGGTTCTCAGTAACGGAAATAGTTAGGATGACCTAGCTTTCAAAATTTATCTAATTGAGCACTGATGCCACTACATGGTACATTCTGATGATCTGATGATGACCAGGTAAGTGCTTATTGGTTCTCAGTAACAGAAATAGTAAGGATGACCTAGCTTTCAACATTTATCTAATTGAGCACTGGTGATACTACATTGTACATTCTGAAGGTCTGATGATGACCAGGTAAGTGCTTATTGGTTCTCTGTAACGGAAATAGTTAGGATGACCTAGCTTTCAACTTTTATCTAATTGAGCACTGGTGATACTACATGGTACATTCTGAAGGTCTGATGATGACCAGGTAAGTGCTTATTAGTTCTCAGTAACAGAAATAGAAAGGATGACCTAGCTTTCAACATTTATCTAATTGAGCACAGGTGATACTACATGGTACATTCTGAAGGTCTGATGATGACCAGGTAAGTGCTTATTAGTTCTCAGTCATAGAAATAGAAAGGATGACCTAGCTTTCAACATTTATCTAATTGAGCACTGGTGATACTACATGGTACATTCTGAAGGTCTGATGATGACCAGGTAAGTGCTTATTGGTTCTCAGTAACAGAAATAGTAAGGATGACCTAGCTTTCAACATTTATCTAATTGAGCACTGGTGATACTACATGGTACATTCTGAAGGTCAGATGATGACCAGGTAAGTGCTTATTGGTTCTCTGTAACGGAAATAGTTAGGTTGACCTAGCTTTCAACATTTATCTAATTGAGCACTGGTGATACTACATGGTACATTCTGAAGGTCTGATGATGACCAGGTAAGTGCTTATTGGTTCTCAGTAACGGAAATAGTTAGGATGACCTAGCTTTCAACATTTATCTAATTGAGCACTGGTGATACTACATGGTACATTCTGAAGGTCTGATGATGACCAGGTAAGTGCTTATTGGTACTCAGTAACGGAAATAGTTAGGATGACCTAGCTTTCAACATTTATCTAATTGAGCACTTGTGCCACTACATGGTACATTCTGAGGGTCTGATGATGACCAGGTAAGTGGATATTGGTTCTCAGTAACGGAAATAATTAGGATGACCTAGCTTTCAACATTTATCTAATTGAGCACTGGTGATACTACATGGTACATTCTGAAGGTCTGATGATGACCAGGTAAGTGCTTATTGGTTCTCAGTAACAGAAATAGTAAGGATGACCTAGTTTTCAACATTATCTAATTGAGCACTGGCGATACTACATGGTACATTCTGAAGGTTTGATGATGACTAGGTAAGTGGATATTGGTTCTCAGTAACGGAAATAGTAAGGATGACCTAGCTTTCAACATTTATCTAATTGAGCACTTGTGCCACTACATGGTACATTCTGAAGGTCTGATGATGACCAGGTAAGTGGATATTGGTTCTCAGTAACGGAAATAGTAAGGATTACATTACCTTGTTTTTGGGATTTGAGCAAGGTAATCCCCTTAAGAATAGATTACAAGTTTATTTATATATCACTAGATGATTTATATATAAAAATTGTTTTGGCTATATAGCAATAGGTACTATATATGCTAGCATATACGACATAATTAGCGGAACATAAAAAAAGAGTGAAACCTTTTTCAATTAATGTTGCTGGCTGGTTTGTGACTATTTTATTTTAGAATACAATATTTTAAAATCAGAACACTGTTGATCGTCACTTTCTTCTGTGATTGTTTTAATTTTATCGAAGATAGAATAAAAAAGAATTTAATTTTATAGAAAATCGACGTTTTAATAATTTCGAGTAAGTGTTCCATATTACGGGTGCACAAGTTTGTATGTAAAGATCTTATTTTTTTATTTAATTTAAGACTTTTTGTACTTTTTATGTTCCTTAAATCTTACTTAAGGATAAGGGAAACATTATGCCTGATTTAACCCCGACTGAAATTGTCAGGGCACTTGAGATGAGAAGCAGTAATCAAACTTACAGAGATATCGCCAGAGTGCTTCATCGATCTGTTTCAACAATTCATCGCAGTGTCCAGCGATACAGGGAGACTAATTCTCTCGTTAGACGTCGCGAGCAAGGCAGAAATAGGCGTACATCGAGGAGAGATGACCATTTTATTCAGCTGCGTGTTCGAAGAAATCCGCGTTTGACGGCTGTGCAAGCCAGAAATCTTCTTCAAGAAGTTCGAGGAGTAGCAGTAAGTGAACGCACGGTACGAAGACGGTTCGAAGAAGTGCATTTGCGTTCACGCGTGCCCGCCAAGGCTCCAAAACTCGAGGTACATCATCGCAGAAACAGCTCGAGAGCATTCTCTTTGGATCACGGACCAATGGAGTAAAGTTTTGTTCAGTGATGAGTGTAGAATTCTTTTAAATCAAATTATGGACGTGAAAGATTATGGAGACGTGAGGAGGAACGATACAATGAGTTAAATTTTGAACCTACGGTAGCATACGGCGGAGGGTCCACAATGGTTTGGGGGGGATACGTTTGGGAGCTCGCACGGACTTAGTGGTGTTCGATAGAGGGAGTCTGACTGCTGATCGATACATAAGGGAGGTTCTTGAAGAAAACGTGGTACCTTTTGCCCCCTTTATCGGTGACGGTTTTGTGTTGATGCAAGATAATGCTCGGCCTCATACCGCACTGCGAACTCGCGAGTACCTTAATCATGTGGACATCGCAATAATGGAGTGGCCAGCAAGGTCACCAGACATGAATCCGATTGAACATGTCTGGGACTTACTAAAACGTGGGGTTAAATCCAGAATAATAGCTCCTGTGACTTTGGATGAACTGCGAAATGCCGTATTGGAGGAATGGCAGACACTTTCCCAAGAAACGATAGACAACATGATTCTTAGCATGCCACGACGTGTAGAAACTGATAAGGGCACGTGGAGGAAATACTCGATACTGATTTATCCTTTATTCCAATGAAAAATAAAACGTTAAATTGTTTTTTTAAATTTTTTTAGTCACCGTGAAAATTCAAGAGTGTTTATTTTTCCGTAATGTTTGTTTTTCTCAATTAAATTGCACCAAAACAAAGTACCTTTATATTTTAAAATATGGCATTTTATTTAGGACAGCGAATGGCGATTAATGGTTTTTAAAATAAAATTGTTTAAAAAAATATTTAGCATGTTTTTTTATGTTTCGCTAATTGTTGCTGTTGCTAGCATAGCTATTGCTATATAGCCAAGACAATTTTTATATAGATATCATCTAGTTGTTATAAAGGTAGCAAATAAAAAAAGCTTTTGCAAATATCTGCGAGCAGATGATGCCCGTCTACTAGTAACACAATACGTAGTATGTACTGGCCTTCCAATTCTAACCCCATAGTCGTTGCTTCAAATGTCAGCAGATAAGCTCGCTTAGGCCCTAGAGATCACGATGGGACCTCGTGACCATACACATTAACATGGAACAAGAAAATATTTGAATGTATTTTATACCCAGCCGAATCTTGATTTTTTTCGAGGCGAGGCAAAAACTAGAACATGCCGCCCCCACCCGTCTATATTTTTACTTTTAACATCATCATTATTTCGGTCATCAAAATTAAATGGCCACTGATGGACATAGCCTTACGGAAAGCCTATCTAGCGCTTATTATATTAAATAACACCACTTGTACTGTTCCACAACATTTACTTTGTAAACCTGACCGGTTTCGCCTCACGGCATTCTCAAAGGTACACAATATGACGACTGGACCTAGAAAGTATACTAAAACTAATAACCGTACAATGTAGGTATATCGAAATTACGGGACATGGTAACTTTAGGAGCAAATTACATTCGTTTAAGCTGGTTGAGTCACCGTTCTGTCAGTGTTCAACTGCTGACGCCAAATATGATCAGACCGCCCGTCATATACTTCGGGAGTGTAGCATTTGGCAAAATGAGCGATAATTATTATTAATTAATGAGCGATTAATTATGGAATGGACATGGAAAACTATAAAGTAAAAACTAGTTAAAGGCAAACTTAAACTCAAGAAAGTCAGTGTCTTATAGTTTGCTCGTCAAAAACAACAATCATTGCCACCTCGTATGGCAAGGCCTTTACGTGAAAAAGCCTTTGTGTGAAAAAGATACCATCCATCTGGTCACGAGTGGTGTTAATAAGACGCTTTACAATCTCTTGAAATAGGTTATGAACACTTGGTAAAGGTCTCGATCTCAAACGGCTCAAAAAGGTAATTACTTACGAGTTGCAAATATTTACACACATGGCGTCCCACACTAAACACCTACCTATCCTCCACGGCATTAAAGACATATCGTGGTCGCAAGCCAAACCATTCGGTTCAAGTTTAGCTAGCACACTGGTGGCGACACTTCGGGTTATGTAGTTAAAGCTCGCGTACCGTGGTAATCACCCACCACTCCTGCAGCAAGACAAACCATAATGTCCAAGGCGATTGACGACTACTCTACAATGGCACTGGTGCCCTGGCTCCCAACTGCTCTTTTAGAAAATCTGCTACCAATCTATACACTTTAGTGTATATACACACATCAACACGGTCTAGGGATATTTTTAAAAAAGCGAATTACTATCAATGTGTTAATTATTTATATGACATGTATATATTTAAAAGATACGTTATTTAATATTCTACCATTTTTTAATAATGGTTAAGGTACTTCGATTAAAATTTCAGGATTTTATGGAAAAAAATGAAGCATAGACGGAAACCGTACATGAATTAACTTTTAATTTATGAGTAAAAACTGCCGTCATATTGCCCCGCACCCAAACGAGATCCGTCCGTCCTCCAAGACGAATTCCTGCCCAAACCATAATTGTTCCTCCTTGGTATGGGTGAACTTCCTTAGGGTTCTGAAGACGGCTCCATCGTCCAGGAACTCGCCAAACACGCGTCCTTTGTGAATCTGGATGGAAGCCGAACCTGGATTCATCCGTGAACAGCACATTGGACCATTGCTCACGGCCCCAGTCCACGTGGTTCCGAACCCATTCTAATCGTCGTCCACGATTGCCTCTCCGTAAAGGTGGGACCCGGAGTGGTCTACGAGAGCGTAGATTGCTTTCATGCAGTCGCCTTCTTACAGTTTGGTCACTCACAAGCACTTGGTGTTCCACTCGCAGCCTTTGGACCAATTGAGTCGCCGTTGCATTTGGTTGAGCTCGCGCAGTAATTTGCAAAAATCGGTCTTGTCTGGGGGTAGTGATGCGACTTGGCCCCCGGTGCCTCTCCGCTACTTCACCTGTGGCACGATAGCGTGTCCACAATCTTGATATTACATTTTGGTGGGTCCCTATGGCCTCAGCAACATTACGCTGAACAGACCCAGCTTCCAGCATTCCCACAGCTCGTAACATCTCCGCCCTCGTCAAATGTTGGCGTTGCATGGCTACAATACCTCAATTTTAACTTTATCTTTAGTTTAAAAATGAAAAAAAAAACTGTAACTAAACGTAATTCGTATTGTTTTCTAAATTTCGCACAAATGAAAATTCCCTCTCCTACACATCAAGACATTTTTATGCCACCGGAACAAAAGAATTTTCAAAAATTTGAATTTGCAATTAGTCTGAGATAAATTACAAACAAATCGGTGTAAAGATCCCAATGCGGCCAGTACTTTTCGAGTTATTTAATTGAGTATGAAATATCCCTAGACCGTGTTGATGTGTTTATATAAAAATGAATCCCTATTTCCCTTGGTTACGTCATCACGCGTGAACGACTGGACCGATTTGAAAAATTCTTTTTGTATCGGATCGCCCATTTATTGAGGATGGTTATTAGCTATATATCATCACGCCACGAAATTAGGGAGAATACAATTTTATATTTGAAAAAAATTAAATAATTAATAATCATACTTCTATTTAAAATATGTATGATTATTAAGTTATTAATTTAAAAAAAAATTTAAAATTTAAAATTGTATTCTCCCTAATTTAGGGGTAAATTTCAAAACTGGTAACTTGTAATCTCGATATATACCCCAAAATTAGGGAGAAAACAATTTTATATTTGACAAAAATTAATTAAATTAACTACTTAATAATCTTGTATTCTCCCTAATTTCGGGGTAAATTTCAAAACTGGTAACTTGTAATCTCGATATACCTACATTGTACGGTTATTAGTTTTAGCACAGCCGAATTACTCTTTATACTGTGGTTTTAGTATACTTTCTAGGTCCAGTCGTCATATTGTGTACCTTTGAGAATGCCGTGAGGCGAAACCGGTCAGGTTTAGAAAGTAAATGTTGTGGAACAGTACAAGTGGTGTTATTTAATATGTGTAGCAAGTTCCACCAAGCGCCATCAATCAACAGTATGAATAATCTATCTAACGCTCTCAAACAAACATACATGGACGTGTATGACGGCGCGTTGCCAGCGCCATCTATTATCACGCGGAATGAGAGTGACAGCTGCCCACAGATGTCATTCTGACGGAGCGTCGTGTCTATGTTATAGAAGCGCGGCCATTTTAGGACAGTTGAATTCAGAATAGCGATGAGTCGTTGATGTTTTTATCTTCAACGTAACTAAACGGTTAATTGCAATTCGTCAACTAGTAGATCAACTAGTTAATTTCGTCAACTAGTTGATGCATTTAACCCTGTTAACTAACGGACTTATTGGACTACACGAAACTGAGTAATTGGTAATCAACTAGGTATTTGTTTCGACAGTTTGTAGCTTCAATGCCCAATTTCATTTTACCTATAAATTGATTACTATGAACGGTTATTATGAAACTTGATTTTTACAAAATATTAATATTTTGAAAATTATTTAAATCATTATTTACATATCTATGCATCAGTGGCACGGTGGTGGGTGCCTGTCTCGGTGGCGGAGTGGTAGTGGTAGTGACTACCGTGCTTGCGTTTAGAAATTCAATAAGTATGTTTCAGTTTTATGTGTAACCCGTTGCGTTGAGGAGTTGAACGTTGAAACGAACTAGTTGATCCCAGAACAGTAATAGTCGATGCGTTGATTGTACGTCGAGGGTTGATTTAACTAGTTCGTTTATTCAACGCTCATCACTAGTTCAGAACGGCCGGCGTGCGAGATACATGTCCGACGAATCGTCTATCAAATACAGCTAAAATTGGAGCGCAGCTCATGTACATTACATTAGTTTTTATTTCACTTCAATACATGCAGTATTTGCGAAGTTATAACAATAAGAAGTTTTAGTCCTTTTTTGAATTTACGAGATTAGACGCGCTCATTATGACGTCACCGTGCGACACGGCGTTCGGCCCGGTGGGTTGACCCTACTACATTACGCGCGTTTCGTTTCATTTTGTTTAGATTTTCTTCGTTTTCCTCTTAATAATATTATATAGTAACCTTTATATCCGACTAGCTGACTTGCCCGGCTTCGTCAGTGACATACATCCAACCTCGTGGCACCCATTTAATCACGTCGCTTATTACTTTTCCAAAAATGTATGAAAGTTTCCCCGATTTGTTGACATTTATGATTACTGCTCCGCTCTCCTGTGTAGTGACGTGATGATATATAGCTAATAACCATCCTCAATAAATGGGCGATCCAGTACAAAAAGAATTTTTCAAATCGGTCCAGCCGTTCACGCGTGATGGCGTGACCAAGGGAAATAGGGCATTCATTTTTATATATATACACTAAAGTGTATAGATTGGAAGCAGATTTTCTAAAAGAGCAGTTGGGTGCCCGGGCACCAGTGCCATTGTAGAGTAGTCGTCAATCGCCTTGGACATCATGGTTTGTTTTGCTGCAGGAGTGGTGGGTGATTACCACGGTACGCGAGCTTTAACGACATAACCCGACGTACTTGTCGCCACCAGTGTGCTAGCTAAACTTGAACCGAATGGTTTGGCTTGCGACCACGATATATCTTTAATGCCGTGGAGGATAGGTAGGTGTTTAGTATGGGACGCTATGTGTGTAAATATTTGCAACTCGTAAGTGATTACGTTTTTGAGCCGTTTGAGATCGAGACATTTACCAAGTGTTCATAACCTATTTCAAGAGATTGTAAAGCGTCTTATTAACACCACTCGTGACAAGATGGATGGTATCTTTTTCACACAAAGGCTTTTTCACGTAAAGGCCTTGCCATACGAGGTGGCAATGATTGTTGTTTTTGACGAGCAAACTATAAGGCACTGACTTTCTTGAGTTTAAGTTTGCCTTCAACTAGTTTTTACTTTATAGTTTTCACTGTCATTTAAACCAAAAATAATAAAAAAAATAACAAATTAAACGCTCGTGGCGACGACGAACAAATTAAACGATCACTGCGTAAAGCAAATTTCGCTATGGCTGGTGACGGATAGGTAACCACTTTGTCACTTGTAATTTATTTGATTGTTATATTTTCGAGTGTTTCCGTGCTTCGGAAAGCACGTAAACACTCTATACGCTAGATACAATAAGTGTGACGAAAAAACGTGACGGTGGAAAATTTTATTTTATGCAGCAACTGAATTTTTTTTGTCGAAATTGTTACGTACCACAAAACGCGTCAACTCACAGTGATATTAAAGTAGTTTTTCCTGAATATAATCCAGACATACAAAATAGCTATAGAAGTGCCTGGCGCAGTATGGTCAATACCATTATTAGGTGGTTATTGCAATGAGTAAAAACCTGCGCATAGTGATTTGCTTAGAACAGTTTCACAGGTATTACCTAATTGACTCATTTTCAGCACGCTATGATTACTATATCGAGACTCCTGTTACTTAGTATAGACGAGGCCTTAAAGGATGAAAAATATACGTCATTATGCCACTCGTTTTCTTAGTACCCCCATAAGTCGGTATCAATCATTATCGGTAAAGCAAATGGCGGTAGCGGTTAACACATGCGTCGAAAATCGATCATCGATTACGCAACTCAAACGATACCCGAGTGTAACTACAGCAAGAATTAATGACCTTAACTTATTGTAAGCGGGGCCCTCAACATGGGCTCTCCTCGCCTATTGGTGAAAAGAAGCTACGGATATACCACAGCCGTTGCAACTATGGCGAGATGGGGCACGTGTTGTCTGAATAGTTCAGTAAAGCAAGCGAGCCAGCAATATTAATCATTGAGTTAATATTGTACTACGTACGTGAGTATATTAATCCACTCCATACCACAAATCCATAGTCAATGATATTAATCCACGTTGTGAGTTTTCATTTTTTTTTAATAATTACTTAATGGCCTGGTTTCTAAGACCTTTTAGCCAAATCTTATTTTTTATATCATATTTCTTCAATCTTATCTTCTAATTAGTCCTGTCCAGTCGATGTCGTGTCCTCATTGTCCGTCCTGGTCCTTGCCCTCAGTATAATGGTGATTCTTATACTAAGGTTGTCAGTGGACGTTTCGCGGCAAGAGAGAAAATAGCATTTCACTGCATATATATCATTGTCTTTCACTATAGCACGTTAACACAACTTTTATGTCCAAGAAACCACCACTCCCGCACATAAAACAAGATAAATGCACTAGTTTTAGAAAATAATATAAAGCAAGCGTCCGCACTTGTCACTCTTCCCGCCAAATCTCCCTTATGACGTTAGGCGCTCAAAACCATAGAGTCCTCCTCCACAGAGTACACATCTCCATAGACGATACGTTTTAGGGTCGATACACAACAGTGTGGAATGTCTGCACTGTCAAACTTACCTCGGATTATCTTATATTGGAATCGGGTGAGAGATTTCCATTATAAAATAATAACTTTAGTGAGCTTACTAAACGGTAACCTAGTGCATATGTTACTTATGAAAAGCCTAGCTAATAATTCTCCTGACAAACTTCTTATTAACAAAGTTACCTTGGTAGGCATTGGAATTCTAGTATCAAGTCTAATCTGCTACATTTTCACGATAATAGTGATAAGGGGCGTACACTGCTACACTATAACTATGTACATACTTGTTGCCTGTGTTTCATTGTAGCCTGTGTAGTACGGCACCCTGTGTGACATACTGGTCTGTGTGAGATAGCAGTCTGTAGGATGCAGTGTGGCATAATATAAAGGATACACTTTCGATTCAGATGATGTGACTGTACCCATGAGTGAGTATTGTGCATCTGTTGGGACTTGTGGTCAGTGTGCCTGATCTCCAAGTTGTTTATAGATACGGCAGTTTTGCAGTCTGTTTTTAAGGGTTAGCGAAAGACACGGGTACGTGTGGTGGGGCCTGACGGTCGTATTTGTGATTATTTTAGCTGATGACCATAGATGGAGTTGTGTGTGACACCGTTTTAATTTTCAGATCAGTTTGATAGTCCGATAGGAGCACGTGGCGAATAGACATGGAGTCATGGGCTCACAAGTTGATTTGAGTTACTGTAATAGTGTGTGGTTTTGAATGTCAGAACGTCCCGTGCAGTGGGATACGTATGGATAAATTTGTTTTGAAGTCCTGAAGTGCTGGCACTCACTGGCACGGACGGCAGCTATATTGCGAACTCGGATTTTGACAATTACCTGCTCAGCTCTCCAATACAAAGTGATAATCTGTCAACGCTGAGCCGTCGGAGGGTCGCTTTCTGCTTTACGGGGTGGGGTCCTATCTTTCTTTTTATGATGGGGGATCCGCTTGCTCTTGGGTCAGAAGCAGTGTGTTGGTAATGCTTCTGGGTGCAACACGCAAGGACCTGGTGCACTTTGCAGGTATTAGTGGTAGCGGCGTAAAAAGGCGCTTCTCAAATTCTTGGTTTGGTTAACCAAGAAATTATCTGCACTTATTACTTACTAGTTGACGCCCGCGGCTTCGTCCGCGTGGAGGGGCTTTCCCGTTTCCGTTTCCCTCGAGAACTTGTCCCCGGGATGATGGGTGGCCTGTGTCTTGTTCTGATGTGTGGGCTGTGTTCCTGTAGGGTTTCATTGGGGTCGGTTCGGTGGTTTTTGTGTTCGTGAGTCGAACATCCGTGCGTACTTTCGCGTTTATAATATTATTAAGATTTTACTGGATCGTTACTTTAACGGCGTTTAAATGACATTTATTGTGTTTAACTGTCCATCTTGTTTCACATGGTTGTTGGCCATACTGTTTCGGGGCCGACGTGGATAGGCAGAGACTTGTCAAACCACGGGGTGAGAGTGAATATCGGTGGCGACTGCGTCTCGATCACACGATGCATGGAGGTACATGCCGTGGATGTTTTTGGTTAAGCTATCATGGACGCGGATCTGGTGGACGACGATCGAGTCGTCCTCGTTGAGCCTCGTTGGCCTTATTGCTAGATACAGGAGCGATGATGACCCCAAGGGTGTCTTGCAGGCCTATGACGTGCGTGCCGGAATTTCTTAAGATCGAGCGAGGTTAGTATGAACCCGGATTGGTCGTGCCTATGCAAAAGCTCAGGAATTGGTAGCGGAGAAAGTTCTCGGTAGTATTTACGAGTTATACTAGTTCTCTGAAGTGTCCGGAATATTCGTGTGTTTCTTAGGCATCCTAAGGTAGTTTGGTTGCCCGACAGGTTGGGCTTCGGTGCCTTGGGATACCATCTGTATCAATATCCTATGAACTGCTTGTGTCTGAAGTCGAGGCTGCTTTGCGGGGGTGTCCGATTGGGTCTGTGCTCTGGAAATTTGTTTGATGTGGAGCCCTACTGCCTTCTGACATCGCGCCGCTCACCATGGACGGGGTGTTCGCCATCGTGCTTTACGTCCGGAGCGCTCACGTGCGGTTGAATCCGATGGAGGCTTTGTTCAGCGTGCGCTTGGATAGTGAAGTCGGCTCTCTGTCTGGGTTTTCCCGGGCATCTGCAGTGTAGGGCCCTCTGAAGGGGGGGCTCTTGGAATATTTCTGGGGGGCCGGCGGCGCGAGTGCTGCGCCTCTGGTGTTGCGGTCGTCCGTGGGCTGCGGTGGCCACTTTCCATCGAGTGCGCTGTGTGGTTATCTGCCGCCTCAGTAGTATGGAAGATTGAGCGGCGGAGTATAATGAGTACGCATTGGTGATCATAGATGCCTTCACAAAGTTTGTCCTTGTCGATTACACCCCTTCCATAGTCACAGCCGTAGCACTGAGGGCTCTCAAATCTACCATAGGTATACCTCAGGATCACGATGATTTAGTCGAAGTAAGTAACAACTTATTGAAGAGGAGGCCGAGACGACGCCGATTGAGGTAGAGCCTGATGATGGTAGTCCTGGAAGACTTAGTAGTTGCGAAACATTATCAGCAGGCTCTAATACTATTTCCATAGCATCTGATACAATTACAGCAGGATCAGATACCCTTAGCATCATTCCTGACAATGAGACGTTTGAACACGAAGTTCAAATTCAAGGCAGCCCATCACAGGTGGGTGTGTAAGACTTTATGACGTTATCTGTGGTGTAGAGTAGAATAGAATAGAATAAAACTTTATTTGTATACCAATTTAAAACTAGTTACACAGTTGAGTTGAGTTGTTGAGTTAGACAGTTGAGTTCAGAACGGCGTGCGCGATACAAGTCCGACGAATCTTCATTATTCCGCGTAATCTTAGAAACAACTTTAATGATTATAATTTACTTAGAGGCAATTAAGAGTTTCTCTACGGGCCGTATTCCAGAACGTTTATCAATACTCAAGAAACACTTGAGAGTAGATTTTATAAGGCAAAATCTAGTCTCAAGCGTTAATTGAGTATTTAGAAACGTTCTGGAATACGGACCTACGTGTCTGAGTGCTATTTTGATAAATAACAGTGTGTAATAGTCTTCTTTAAATTAAAGAACATTATATCGTCGATTGGTCGTTACTTCGTCTAATATTTGTCCAAATACCCACGTAGAAGCTATGGCCGATCCTGGTGTAAGAGGACAATCGCTATTATTGTTGTTTGAAGAGCACAGTAAGTATACAGTCTCAAATAAATCGGTTTGGAATTGGATATAGGATGCGAATGGTGCCCTACCTTTTTCCTTGGGGTCCGATACCAGCGTCACCTGCAAGTGGTGCACCTGCTGACTAACGGACGAGATCACGGGGAATAGAAGGTAAATATGAGACAAAACCAAACAAACTCAACCAGTGTGTGTTGTCTTACTGTACCAACTCGTCTGGCCAGCGGCGTGGTACAGTAAGACTAAACACCCTCCCAATATGAACATGGCTATCAGAAAACGGCAGCAGTTCCGCTGTTCCCGGATACAGTAGCGGTCTGGGGTGACGGCAGAAGAGGTGATGGGTAATAATCTCTGGGCTACGTTCTTGTACCATACCGACTAATCCTGGCAACCTATAATGGAAATACCTTAAGGCTGGACGAACGCTCGAGGGAGAACTGGGTCGCATGGCACTGGCACGTATTGTTTGTTTGTTGTTTCCAGCGTCCTGTTTTACTTTCGTGAAGGTGATGGAAGGCATTTCTTCAAGGTCGGTTTCGGTTTTATGATGAAAATGGACCGTGTTAGTAGCATTGTGTCGGCTTGGGAGGCTCAGTTGTAGCGACATGTACTCTCTGAAGGTGAAAAGGGTACACCCCGTCCTCGAGAAGCACTGACGAGATGTGTAGGAGGATATAGCGAAAGCATTACACGGTACTGCTAAGACTCACTTTAACCATGCCCTTAAAGTTGCACAACGAGCTATGAAGTGAATAGTTAGCTCCATAGCTTGGAGTGTCTTTGAAGGATAAACTCCGAAACGAGCTTATTTATCAGAGCACCAGAGTGGTTTAGAAGGTTGACATAGCTCGCAGAGTATAAGCACGGTAAAGTGGTATACCACGCCTATGTTGTGGACCACATCTGTTGAAGAACCGAGTAGTGGAGCAAACGAATTCTGGAGTGAAGACCACACCTCGGGAAACAGTAGGACGACCCCAGATGGACCATTCAAGCCAGATAGACCTGTAGCGCAAGTCACAAATCTCGGATCCAAATTAAACAAACTTCCATAGGCTGTTTTGATTATTGTTGTATTGTACTTATTTTAAATTGAAATTACAATTTTACTCTCTTTTTTTTATTTGTCACATCAAAATGGCACCGCCCAACTGATGGAAAGCAAAGACTACAATCCGTAATTGAGAGTCGCTATCTCAGCTGGTAGGGCCCCCATAGCGACCCTCAGGTTGACGGCCGAGAAATATACGTTTTCATACTCTTAAAGGACCCAGGATTGTAAGAGGAGGGAAACACGTGTGGGCCGCCAGAGAGTTCCATGCTATTATGCTGCGACACAAGAAAGATCTGCGGAATCTTTCGGTTCTGGGCACGATTGTGAGCAATGTGAGGAAAGAAGAGGGTAGAAATAAGTGGAATAGTTCTTCTCTTATATTTTTGTTCTGCAAACAAATCTATGGCCTTGTCATAATGTTAATATATCATAAGCCGTGTGATTTCCTATCGCTAAGATTGTGAGACTCGCCAAACGTTCCTGGTTCTTAGATAATCACAAATTATTTAATTTATAAGTCTTAAGTAGTTTGCTAAAAATTAGCTCACAGCTAGCGGATGTAGTAAGAAGAGTACATACTTACCTATAATAAATGCGCGGAGCAATACCTACAAATAGGTCCGAGACTACCAGGACTTAAATTGGTCGTGCTAATCAGTGTCTAGCACATAAGACCTATTAGCCTTCTTGTTACCACCTCTCTAAAAAGGCAACGAGTTCAAAATTTCTTCCAAATTTAACATCTAAAATAGACACATTTCATTAAATTTATTCGGCCCTTTAGACCCACCCCAGTTTCGTGCTTCGGAAGGTACGTTAAGCCGTTGGTCCCGGTCACCAATAAAATGGCAGTCGTAAGACAGGTTGAAGGCCTTATGGTCGGCTTAAAAAATTTCAACAGCAGGTTGCCACAGCCTGCGCCATTTCAACACGGCAATGGGCTCACCGCCTGTAACGTGGGACAAAAATGCATACGGTGATGTAGGCGTTTAATATGCCTCTTCGGGGATAAAGGCGTGACAATATGTATGTATGTATAACAGCATATTATTTTAGAGTAGTATCATGGGCGTACCCAGATTCTGGGCCAGGGGGGGGAAAAACCGATTTTCCTAAGAAATTTTCGCTCGTAGCCCCGCTAACTCAGTGTTCTGTAAACAAACACTACGTTAAGCAACTGTCGCTATGGCTGGTTACGGATGGGTGATCACCTTGTGGTATTTCCATTTACTAGCGTTCCCGTTCTTCTGAAGGCACTTTAAGCCGTTGGACCCGGTCGCCAGTAACTTGGCAGTCGTTAGCCAATTTGAAGGTCTTATTAAAATAAATCAACAGCAGGTAGTCACAACTGGCGTCTGTCTATTTAAACACGGCAATGGGTTCACCATCTGGGAGAAAAATGTTTACTGTGAAATGTGGGCGTATAATGTGCCTCCGCCACCGCAATGGGGATAAAGGCATGACTGATGAGTCTAAAATTACCTGTTTTAATTTATACAGTTAGGTTCAAATAGATTGTATTTATTTATTACATAAATAAATAAATAAAATTAAAATAGGTAATTGTTTTGTATAATTTCTTTAGTAATTAGGATGAAGAGTAGAAGCGTGCACGTCGCCATCCCTGCCAGCTACGGCTGCAATTCTACTCCAACACGAGTGCCACCAGGGCGATTACTGCTAGGGCGTGCCCCCGAGGCGACGCGCACCAGTTCGTCCCCGCTGGTGCGAAAAGTGTGAGCCAGAGCGGCGTAGGGGACCGCCACCCTACACGCGCGGCCCGACACGGCGGGAAGTGGAGGATGGAGTGCAGGGTAGCTGCGTGGAATGTTAGGGGAGGAATGACAGATAAGATGAATGAGTTGATGGATGTTATGAATGAGAGAAAGTTAGATGCAGTGTGCTTGACAGAGACCAAGCGCAAGGGCAGCGAAGTCTTGGAGCTCCCGGGTGGGATGCTCGCGCTTTGGTCTGGAGTACCAGAGAGCGAGCATGGCAGTCGGGGGGTTGGAATTTTGCTGTCCTCGCGATTGGCCTCCGGTATGTATGAGTACAAACTGATAGGTCCTAGAATCCTCTGGATCCGTGTAAAACTTGGTTTGACGAAGATTTTCCTGGTAGCTGCTTACGCGCCAGTATCTTCGTCGAACGCGAGTGAGCTAGAGGACTTCTGGGAGAGTATGAGAGAAGCTCTAAATGTGATAGAAGGAAATGAAAGACTTATAGTATGTGGAGACTTGAATGGATGGGTGGGTACCGCTCGCGATGGTTTTGAGTCGGTACTCGGGAAGTATGGGGATAAAAGGGTGAACGACGCTGGCAAGCTAATACTGGCATTTTGTAAGGAAAAGGATTTGTTTGTGGCGAACACAATGTTCAACCACAAACAAATTCATATGTATACGAGGAGATGTAAGTCAAAGAGAAGCATGATAGATCTATTCCTAATGGATAGTCGGCTCCGTAAACAGGTGATGGACACAAGGGTTTATCGAGGCGCTGAGCTGGGATCAGACCACTACCTAGTCATAACTAGGATTAGGGGTCTGTTCGCGGGTTGGCGTCATCGTACCGAGTGTCCTGAACCTGAGCCGACTTATAGCATCAAAAGCTGGAAGCTGCAGGATGCATCCATTAGGGATAAATATAATGAAAGGGTAGCCGAAAAGCTTGGCGATGTCAATGTAAGCAGTGAGAATGTGGAAAGTGTATGGCAGAACCTTAGGGATAGTATGATAAATGCCGCTGTGGAAGTGTGTGGAGAAACGAAAAGAGGCAGTAGTAATAAGCGTGATGCATGGTGGAATGAGGAAGTGAAAGAAGCAGTTCGAATGAAGAAGAAAGCATGGCTAGACTACTTAGCCTCGCGGAATGATTTTAATATGAAAGAGAGATACAAGCTGCAGAAAGTTAACACGAAGGCACTTATAGAAGAAGCTCGTGAAAGGTGCAGAATGAAAGCGGATGAAAGGTTGTCGTCCAATTTCCGGGATAATGCCAAGCTCTTCTGGAAAGAGGTAGGCAAGACCCGGAGTTGTTCGGCAATCTGCAGTATGAATAAAGTGCTTAGTGTTAACAATGACGTCCTAACAGACCAAAGTGACGTCCTGCAGAGATGGAGTGAATATTATGGAAAGATGTATGCAAGAAAAGACAGAGATGCCACATCGGGAAGGGGAGCTTACTTCGATGCTCCGGATCCCGATGTCATTGAAGTCATTAGTATGAAAGAAATAGAACAAGCGATAAGAAGTATGAAATGTGGTAAGGCTGCGGGAAAAGACAGAGTCACTGCTGAGATGATCAAGTACGGTGGGTCGCGTGTCTGGGACACACTATGTCTGTTATGCAACTTGTGCTGGCGGACGGGTGAGGTCCCAGATGACTGGCGAGTAGCAGTTGTAGTACCTATTTACAAAGGGAAAGGCTCGCGCCTAAACTGCTCCAGCTACAGGGCGATCAGCTTGGTCAGCTTAGCTAGTAAGGTGTATGCAAAGGTTATAACGGCACGAATGCAAGAAAAGTCTGAAAGGTATTTATGGGAGGCTCAATGCGGATTCCGACGTGGAAGAGGTTGCATGGATCAAGTGTTTTCTCTCCGCATGATCGCGGAAAAGTTTCTGGCTCTTAGCCAGAAGGTTTTCTGCGCTTTTGTGGATCTAGAGAAAGCATTTGATAACGTTGTGAGAGAAACGCTGTGGGACTTGTTGCCAGGATATGGTGTGGACGGCTCGCTACTGCGGGCAATACAGTCGCTTTATAGGGACTGTAAGGCTTGCGTGCGAGTAGGGGGGGATGTGTCACCTCTTTTTGATGTCTGTACAGGCGTCAAACAGGGATGTGTCATGTCCGCCTGGCTGTTCATAGTGTATCTGGACAGTTGCCTGCAGAAGTTGAAAGATTTTAATATGGGTGTGAATTTGGGTGACTTTACAGTAAACTGTCTGCTGTACGCTGATGATGCGGTGCTCATGGCCTCATCAGAAGCCGACCTTCAGGCATTAGTCACTAATATGAAAGAGGGGTGTGAAAGTAAGGGTCTCCGCTTGAATGCAAGTAAAACTAAGGTTCTAGTATTTGAAAGAGGTGACGTAAGAACTAAATGCGAGATTAGGGTAAACCAGGAACGTCTAGAGCAAGTGAATGAAATTGTGTATTTAGGAAGTATGTTTAGCGCGGATGGAAGATGTGATTCGGATGTGGAACGGCGAGTAGCTGCCGGAAACAAAGTTAACGGTGCTTTGTCCCAGTTAGTAAAGCGACAAAGCATCGTAAAAGAAGCACGACTGGCGATTCATAATGCAGTGCTAGTGCCAACTTTGCTTTACGGTAGTGAAACCTGGGTATGTAGGCAGATGCATGAAAGTAAATTGAATGCTGTGGAGATGCGATCACTTCGAAAGTTGTGCGGCGTTACCTTGGCTGGCCGAATACGTAACGAAGTGATACGCAATTTGGCAGGTTTGAATGAAAGTGTCAGCGTTAAGCTGGAAAAGGGCGTGCTCCGTTGGTTTGGACACGTCCAACGAATGAGTGAGGAACGATTGACGAAGAATATATATTGTTCAAAAGTAGAGGGTAGAAGGAGTCAGGGTAGGCCGAGACTTACATATGAAGACCACGTGAGCAGATTGCTCAAAAACGGAAAGGTCAAAAGTACTCGGATACCCAGACGTGCGTGTATGAAGCGATTGATGAATCTCGAAGAAGCGAAAGAAGTATGCATGGATCGCGAAGCCTGGCGATCTGTCCTCTCTGACTACCCCGTCAGGGATACAGCGTGAAGATAGTTAGTTAGTTAGTTAGTCTTTAGTAATTATCTATTTTAAAAGTACGGTGGCCAGGCTTCCCGCTGTCCTAACAGAAACAGGCTCAAGACGATGCATTGACGTGAGAGAAATTCACGCACTCTTATGCTTCAACAAGCAGGATAACACCCAAATCAACCTCTAAGCAAGCGGGATAACACCAAACCGTCAGGCGAGGCCACAGTGGTAGCCAAGTCTGCTACAACATCTGGGACATTCAGAGGATTTACCCGGGGCGCCCGGCGTTAAACGTCGTACACACATCACACAAAACATCCTTGAGGATTATATCATAACTAAAACTTAAGATATCTATGGGATTTCTATACGTAAAAAATGCTATTTTAAAAGTAACTTCTGAGGGCCTTCGGCAGAACGGTTTATGACGTATTCTTGGCAGAATAACATATAGTGTTAACAAATTTTAATGTAGACCATGAATCAATTAAATCAGACTATGGCAGTCTACTACTAGACCCACAACACACGGTCCTGCAACTTTTGCATATATCTTATACAACCATAATCATTTAGAAGTTATTTCTTTTTACTTTAATCGATAAAAGTCGGAGAAATGAACCGAATCCAGGGGGGAGGGGCAGTTGCCCCCTGGATTCGGTTCATTTCTCCGACTTTTATGCAGAGGTAAGTGCTAAAACTTCAAGTGTCATCTATTGTCATCTGAATTCTGGCATACTTGACATATTTCAGTTCAGCTTCACAATGTCAATCAATTTCACTTGAATGAATCAAATCACTTCACTGTTTCGCGTTTCGTAGTGGCGGTAAGTTGTCTTTCTACGTATATCAATCAATCTAGCTTTGGTTTGGACACAGAATAGCTAGTACATCCTAGAGTATATGCTTCATTTACACAGCAGTAATATATCTTTCTGTTGTAGCAGTCAACTGGTTCATAGTTTTTTAATAAAAGCTTTGTTGACTTACTTATTTATCCATCAATATGAAGCCACCATACAAAATCGGTGAGTAATTAATTTAGCTAATATTAGTTTCTCTTATTAATACTATTTTGCTTTCCAAATTCTTTTGTGTATAAGACTTAAATAATTTATTTGCAAGTTTAAATTAGTAACAAGTGTTTAGTTAGGTTATAAACACGCGATGTTAGGACCAACCGGTCTGTCTGAGTTTGGCATGATCATCATGTTACAAAAATTATTATCGCTGACAATGAGATGATTTGTTTTATTTTTGTAACCAGAGTCTATTTTTATCTTAGAAGAATTAATTACAAGGTACCGTAATGTAAATTTCTGGTGGAAAACCCATTAACATTATCAATTTATATTATAAGTGATATTTATTTAAACATTTTACGATTTTAACATAATATTACCAAGATTTATTTAAATATAATGCGATTGATTTTATAGTTAAGTATCTGTCTGTATAATATTTTCAGCTGACGACAAGTTAGCTGAACTGGGCCGTAATGAGATCATGCTAGCTGAGAAAGAAATGCCTGGACTAATGGCGTGTCGTCGTAAATATGCCCCAGCTAAAATTCTTAAAGGTGCTAGAATAGCAGGCAGTCTTCACATGACTGTACAGACAGCTGTGCTTATAGAAACCCTTATAGAGCTTGGAGCTGAGGTAAGTTTCCCATAATCAAGATTTATTTAGGCACATATATAAAAAAATCAATCATTTAATTTCTGTAGAATTTAATTAGGAAAATCTATTTAACACCATATCCCATAAAAAGTTAACTATAGCCAATCCTTGGCTCCAAAGTAATGATTTTTGCTGCTAAATACAATGCATAACATAAGAAAAAAAGGGCTTTTGCCCATTTGTATGTAATAAAAGAAAATAAATCAGTCATGCGAGAGAACTTTATCACTTTTTGTTTATTATTTTTAACACACAACAGCAAAATGGTCTGTTACTTTAAGAAAATATTTAGTTCTTTTTATAAAATTTCCATATTTTTATTTTAATCCATTTACAAATACATTGGTAATAAAACAAAAGCACCAAATCAGTCTTCAATAAAATAAAACTGTCAAGATTTTTCTAATGCTATTCATGCATTGTAATATTATTTAAATCAACATTTAATCCGTGTAAAATTTATCATCTTATTGACATTTCTCAAACCCAGAAAGACAAGATAAGATAAACATTTATAATACTTTTGCTGCTCTCAAGTTATCTTTAGTATTGATAACCAACTATCCTGAAGTTAGATAAGGTTTGAGTCCATCATAATGATAGATTGAAGCGCAGTAACAGACAGATATCAGTCACCATATTTACTATCAGTTTTATATTGTATATGTCTTGCTTATTACTGGTATAATCTGGTATTGTACCAATCAATCTGTTATTTTCAACTACCGGACTTGACTGACAGAAAGTCCTAATTGTCTCTTTCCATACGTTGTCTAAAAGAGAGCACCAGTAGTGAAGCAGAAGCACCCATGACTCTGCTGATCCCGTGTTCTATAGATAATCACTGTGTTAAGCAACGTTTGCTTTGGAAGGTATGATAAGTGTTTGGTCCCGGTTGCTAGTAACATGGCAGTTGTTTGTTATTTATTTTATTTTGAATTGTAGCATGCAATCAGTCCAGGGACTATAAGCAGCTGCTGTAGGGTTAAAATTTGTCATGTTAGACATGCCTCTCCACTGATAGACTGTCTATGATATTAGTTAGATTCGATCCCATGTGTGAGCTCTTTTTAGCCTTCTAATTGTCAGAGGGTCTTTTAGTACCAACACCAAACTATTAACATTAGTAAGAATTCTTTCCTTAAAAGATTTGCAGCTACGTTCGACTTCCTCTTTTATGGTAGGCATTTCCAGGTATTGATGTAGTTCATCATTTTTGGTGAAACATGGTGCATTTGCAATGTTTTCAGGACATTATTTAGACATCTTTGGAGTATTTCAAGGTTATTATTTTTAGCGGTGCCCCATAATTTGATTCCGTAACTCCATGTGGGCTTTGTAAATCAGTAGTTTATTGTTGACTGATAATTTTGAGGTCCTCCCTAAGAGCCACTGCAATGACCTGTGTTTATGGTTTTCGCTATCTATTTTCCTTTTTATATGGTTGCGCCAAGTTTGTCTCCGATCCAGATGAGAAACCAAGATATCTAACGACATCAGTGTGAGGCAGTAATTCCTGACCAAGTTTAACAGGTGGGCAGTTCTGACGTCTAAGCGTGAATGTTATTTGGTTTGATTTTGCAACACTAGCTTTGATTCGCCAATTCCTCATCCAAGTGTATAGCTTATCTAGATGTACTTGCAGGTTTTGCGACGCCAGTTCTGGCGCACTATGAGATGTCAGGGCAGCTGTGTCGTCAGCAAAGGTAGCTGTCATCACATTTTTAGTTTCCGGAACATCAGCTGTATAAATTAGGTATAGGATTGGACAAATGACTGAACCCTGTGGGACTCCTGCAGCCACATCAAAGAGAGGTGACATTTATTCGTTTATTATCACGAAAAACGTTCTGCCTTCCAAATAGGATTTGAGTAAAGTATACAAGTTGTGTGAAAATGTTTTTTTTAGTTTGAAAAGTAGGCCCTGGTGCCAAACCTTATCAAATGCCTGTTGAATATCAAGTAATACCCCTGCACAGTACTGCTTATTCTCCAGGGCAGTACGTACTTTGTCGCTTACTCTGGGGACTTGCTCTATAGTAGAATGCTTACTACGGAATCCGAATTGATGGTGCGGAATAATATTATTGTTCTTTAGAGCTTCCTTCATGCAATGTGCTAGTATCTTTTCAAACACCTTGGATATAATAGGAAGAAGACTAATCGGGCGATACAATCCTGTCTGATGTAGTGGTTTTCCTGGTTTTAGGATCATAGTGATTTGTGCCGTCATCCATATGCTAGGGTAATGCGAGACTCTCAAGATACCATTAAACAATACTGTTCGGTTCTCTATACGGTTCTATAGATAATCTCTGTGTTAAGCAACTTTTGCTTTGGAAGGTGTGATAAGTGTTTGGTCCCGGTTGCTAGTAACATGGCAGTTGTAAGTGCCAAGTTGATGGCTTAATTTACTTGAAGGTTTGAAAACTTTCAGCAGCAGGTATTCACAACCGGCGTCTTGTTATTTCAACATCCCAATGTGCTCACTACCTATTAGAGACTAAATTGCATATGGTGGAATGTTAGCGTATAACAAGCCTCTACCACCCCTTCAGAGAAAAAGGCGTGATTATAAACCTGTAGTGATAAGGCCAAGCCTTGTCTAAGTTAATTAGTAGTCTAGTCTACATGCATACGTCAATATGTATGCATGTAGACTAGACTACTAATTGACTTAGGCCTACCCCTACCCGAAGGGGTAGGCAGAGGCATAATAAACGCCCACATTTCACCGCATGCATTCCCGTCCCACGTAACAGGTGGTGAGCCCATTGCCGTGTTGAAATGGACAGGCGCAGGTTGTTGCATGTTGTGTGCAGTAGTCTAGTCTGCAAGTCCTAATTAAATAATTCAGTATGTAATAACGTAAAATAAAACTCCAGTCAAGCGTGAGGCGAACTCATGCGCTGATAGTTCTGTGACTACCCAATCTAACGCCATAATAAAGTTAATACCTTATTTGAGGTAGGTAGGTGCCAATAAGCTAGTCCTCCAAATTGTATGATCGCCCATATCACTAAGTATTTCACTGTGTAAAATTTTCAAAAAAATTTCAATTTTGGTTTGAAGAGTAGTAGCTGCTAGAGCTATGCTGCAATTCTACTGTAACACAAGTAACAAATGGGCGAACTTTATTAGGGCGTGCCCCCGAGGCGACGCGCACCAGTTCATCCACGCTGGTGCGAAAAGTGTATGCCAGAGTGGCGTAGAGGACCGTTACCCAACAACGACACTGCGGGAAGTAGAGGACAAGTGCAGGGTAGCTGTGTGGAATGTTAGGGGAGGAATGGAAGATATGATAAATGAGTTGATGTTATGGATGTTATGATTGAGAGAAAATTTGATGCAGTGTGCTTGACAGAAACCAAGCGCAAAGGCAGCGAAATCTTAGAGCTTTAAAGAGCGAGCATGGCAGTCGGAGGGTTGAAATTTTGTTGTCCTCGCGATTGGTCTCCGCTATGTACGATAACAATTTGCTAGGTCCTAGAATCCTCTGGATCCGTTTAAAACTTGGTTTGACGAAAATTTTCCTGGTGGCTACTTACGCGCCAGTATCTTGGCAATACAGTCGCTTTATAGGAACTTATGCTTGCGTTCGAGTAGGGGGAATGTGTCACCTCTTCTAGATGTCGGTACAGGCGTCAAACAGGGTTGCGTCATGTCCGCCTAGCTGTTCATAGTGTATCTGGATAGTTGCCTGCAGAAGTTGAAAGTTGCAAGTGAATGAAATTATATATTTAGAGAGTATGTTTAGCGCAGACGGAAGATGAGATTCGGATGTAGAACGGTGAATAGCTACCGGAAACAAAGTTAACGGTGCTTTGTCCCAAATTGGAAAGCGTCAAAGCATGTTAAAAGAAGCACCACTCACGATTCATAACGCAGTGCTAGTGCCGACGTTGCTTTACGGTAGTGAAACCTAGGTATGTCAGCAGATGCATTAAAGTAAATCAAATGCTGTGGAGATGCGATCACTTCGAAAATTGTAAAAGATTGCCTTATGCAAAAAGGCCGCAAATTGTATTGTAGATACATACATCTAATATATACCAGAAGAAGTTTATCGTTATTTCAGATGTAACAAGTGTAATACTATTTGTACATAAAAACTGTATTATTTAAAATTATGCTGATATGTATCACTCACTTTTGACCTCTTACATCTTTATTTAACCTGTGCCCTAGTATATTAATATTATTAGGCTTACGCAATGCTATGGAAATCATGTTGATAATCAATTTGTCATGCTCACTGCTTTGTTAACGTCATAAGATAAGCAATTTTAATGTTTTTATACTGGGAAATCTGCATAAATATTAATAACAATTTTAGTTATTATTTATAAGTATGTTACTTTGGACTTTAAAGTAAAAATGGATTTCACTACTCTAACAGATTTAATTTGCGGGCTCGAAGCTTTATATAAAGCGACGTCTCACATTCATAATAGTAAAATTTTCCTGGAAGTTTATCCTTATTTTTAAGTAAATGTAAAAACCTCGACAATCAACCAGTCTTGACCTTGTAGCTTATTTTCTGAGAATCTTAATTAAAGTCTGTATTTATATAGCACTTACACAGTCTGAAACAAGCAGGAAAAGCAATATTATATCTGATTATATACATCCTAATTTATGCATGCAGCTTCGTTCGCGTTATAACGCAGGCAGTGTTCCTTAAAACCGTTTCCAGGGTCTCAATTGTCTGTGACAAATAGCATCAGTTTAGCAAACTTGCATAACATATTAATTTGGCTAATTAAATAAACAGCATGTAACTGCACATGCTGAGTAAGTATATGTTTTTCTCTTATCTTACTGGTAGGTTGCATTTAAAATATATACCCACTTTGGAACCCGAGGTTATGTTTACTGCTGGAAGTTGCTGCAGTACGAAACAAACCTTGGAAATTACTATTGACGTTTGTAGGTACTAGTACATTGCCTGTTGCAGTGTTAACCTTGAGTGGTAGGCTTATATTCATTGGTGGTCTGTGTCCCAATTGCACTTGATTATTAGCACTCTGAATACCGTAACACATATGTTGATGTTTAATAAAATAAATAAATATAAAATCTTTAAAAGAAAATAACCCGCCTTTGAGGCGTGACTCAACCAATGAGGTCTCATGGGACTTTGAACACCTTTTAAGATCAGCTTCCAATATAATTAATTTTCCACACAGGTTCAGTGGTCAAGCAGCAATATCTTCAGCACTCAAGACGAGGCTGCTGCTGCTTTAGTCGCCGTTGGAATTCCCATTTATGCATGGAAAGGAGAAACTGAAGAAGAGTATGTTTGGTGTATTGAACAAACATTGGTTTTCCCTGATGGGAAGGTAAGAAACTTATTTAAAGATTTTATTAGTAAAATAAGATTATTTGGTGAATTTGTCACCAATTACTAGGTGTGTAGGTCTGATAAGTTAGACAATGTCCGAATTTTCGTATTTGTATCAGTTATCTCGCTTTCCTGCAATATAGTGAAATGATTATCTGAAAAGGTGTGTAAGTGGCTGGAACTGGCTTAGATATTTTGAGCACTGGTGTTAAATTTGACTGTTTGAACCACCCCATTCGGCATGTTAAGTTTTGAGTTTCAATTAATTTATTGCTAGCTAACAGATGTTACACAACACATATGACTAATTTTATACTCTCTCTTTACAATTTTTTAACCCCTATATTGGGATGGTGTAAAAAAATCCAAAGGAAAAAATATGTAACAAATCTGTTTAACAATTTTTGAGTTAATGTGAGACCAACGCACGGCAATCGTTTCTATTAATAAACAGAAAATGTTATTTTTATGGATCAATAGAATCATTTAAAACGTTCAGAATGGGCTACTCTGAGACAATATAAGACAAGACATACTCATTTAATTTTCAGAAGGATCTGTTCCGTTCTGTTCTGTTCTGAGGAACCATGTCACCGAATTTAGTGAAAAGAAAAACGGCATTCATAGATCCTACTAATATTATAAACGCGAAAGTTTGTAAGAATGGATGTTTGTTACTCTTTCACGCAAAAACTACTGAATGGAATTTAATTAAACTTTACAATAATATAGCTTATACAAGATTAGCGGGATAACACCCGAACGCCCTCCTCCGAAAACGATACCGCGCTTGCGAATAAAGTCTGCTGGGAGCCCTGGGGCTATCCTCTCGAAGGGCTAACCCTGCACTCCTGGCCATAGACAAATGGAAGGGCACCGTGTTTTTCGGGCAGGTTTTAGTCGGTAAGAGTCCGGCATAGTATTGAGGATTTCCACAAGTTAAAAAAAAAATTAGCTTATACATCAGAATAACACATAGGCTACTTTTTATCCCGGTAACAAGTTCCAGTGGGAAACAGGAACGGGAAAACATCACTAAGCGGGCGTCAACTAGTTTAAAATAATAGTACAAGTGGAGTACAAGACTCACGTCGGAAATCGAACTCAGAATTATGGAAGAATAAAACATGCATTATTTTTATTTGAATATCGATTGTGTAGATAATATGCAGTAAATATTACTATTAATGAAACTTGTTATCTAAAATGAATTAAAAGCATCGTTTTTCACATTATTTAATTTAATTTTGTAGGTTTATTTATTTATGTATCTGTTAAAGAAGGTTTACATAATATTATATGAAATGCCTAAAACACTATCAAATTATACTTCACAAGATACCATACATAAAATAACCTGCTCCGGTTCGTACCCGACCCAAAGGTGCCCATAACACTGGCAGCATTACCGCGCTGAATCGCGATGGCCAATCTTTGGGTGAGGTACGTCCCGGCGAAGGAGTCAAGAGTTTTCTCCCGTAACCTACGCCCGATCTCCAAGATTAATGACTTAGCCTCCTGCCACCTGCAGCCCATCGTTTCCACGGCTACTGGCACCACAAGGTATCGGGACTGCATTGCCGCATACTTTTGGCGCTTCCTGTTGGCTGCGTCTTCCGCCGCAGACCCCGGTGAATGAATAGTACGACTAAGGTGACTTGCGGCGAACGTACCAACACAAGTCGCATCCCACACTAAATACTTCCCGTTTCTCCACGGCACCAAAGTCAGACCGTCTGGCCTTTTGCCATCCGAACGGGAGACACCAGGTGGCTCCAGTACACTGGGAACATCCGCCGACGTCAAGGCCCTGCGAATGATCTCATTTAGGGCATGATGCCGTGGATGTCTGCCCGCACAACGACGAAAGCTCAGTGCGTGGTGACCGTCAGCTCCCACCATAGAACCGCAAATGCATATATGTGGTTCGCACACTTTGCAGCCAAGGCGAAGAGCCACCGCCACACGCAGGGAGTCATCGTCCATTAAAGTACCCAAATGAGGCGATGAAGGGCGTGCAGCCATGCTCCGGACTCAACCGGCGTCAGCGCCCGAAGGCTAGCCAAGTCCACTCCAGCGGCATTATCCAAGAGCAGCCCGAATGTGTGTTTGGCTCCAATATCGTCCCACGCCCGTTGGGTTTGGGAAGCGTCCGGGCTCGGCGCACCCAAGTTGAGAAAGGCCGGCAAGCCCACTTCCGCCGCTCGCCGTATTCCCAATCCTCCATAGCGAATTGGGGAAGACGCCTATGTCCACTGCGCCTCGTTAAGTAAGACGTTAAGAATAGACTCAACCGTCTCCCTCAACGTAACGTCGAAAGTCGACTTCTCACATTGACAAAGCCATGTCGGAGCAGTTCGCAAAAGGTAAGTTATTTTGGGAAGCGTGAAACACATGCGCAACAACACCAAACCTACGTGCGCGGATAAATCTCCGAGGCGCTCACGTGCGCCTAACAGAACTTGCCTACGCAAATCGATCGCCCCTGGGACAGCATCGAGGAGAATAGGAGACCCCAAGAGAAAGAAAGCAGTGGAAGAAAGTTCTGTAAATCCTGGCAGTAATGCGCAGAAAAGTGGTAAATATTTTTTAGCCTCAGTACCACAAGGCAAGAATTCGCACTTCGAGGGATTCACCTCCAGACCAACCTTCTCAGACGAGGTATGAGGACCTCCAGATCTTGTTGGACATCCTCCGGTGCTCCCCCAATAATGCCGTCATCTAGGTACCATAAATTAAGAGACGACTTGATTTCCACTATTAACTTATGGATGGCCAGGCTAAAGACAAGTGGCACCAGAGGGTCCCCCTGCTGCACTCCCACCCGGGAAGAAATTAGTTTTATCACCGAGGAAGAGGTTAGAGGGAGAACGATATAGTTGGTGGAGAAAAGGGTAAACGGATGGAATGTTTTCCTCGGCTTCACTCAGCAGCACATCTCTCTCCAAGGTACTGAAGGCATTGCGTATGTCCAACTTCAATAAACCCAAGCTGATGAGGTTGTAAATGTTCCGACATGGCCCCTCCCACCGATCTACAAGCCAACTTGGCAGCCAACCTCCTGAACACACTTCCCATCGCTATAGGTCTAACTCCTCCATCTTTTTTTTAAGGGCATAGCATAGCCACGCACTGTACAAATACGGACAAACTCCTGGGTTCAGCCGACCGCTCAATAAAAAGTTTACTAAACTAGTTAAGCACTCAGAAAGTCGCGGTCCGTACTCACCAGCTGAGACTGAAGTGAGCTCCCTCAACTGAGTGGGGCGGATCCCATCCAATTCAGCAGTAGAACCACTGTAGAAAGAAGTCAGGGCATTCATAACTTCCGCCCTCGAAACCGTTAAAGCCGTGTGCGTTGCGTGCCGGTGGAAAAACAAGCGGACGCGATGGACCTGGATGCTTAAGTTCCAAAGCCATCACGGTATCGGGATCGTGCTGAGCAAATGAGTCCTCAGACACAAGTAAGCGGACGGCCCCCCGCAGATCACCCTCAAATACCTTGGACTCTATAGACCTCTTAATTGCTCGAGGCGCATGTCTCCTCTCCACACAGTCCAAGTGATCTCCCAATTGAACTGTGTGACAAGACCCTATGTTAGCCTTAACTTTGGATGTCATGTTACCAGGCGCCTCCCTAGACGGGACTCTCAATGCAGTGAATGCAAAAGTTAGAAGAGCACTCCAGTCCTCCTCCCCATTACGGCTGATACATTTCTCGATATTTTGTAGGTGTTCGGTATGACCACTCTTTTTTCAGTACCTACAACATTCAGCTCTGCATGGCTTAGGAGGCTACTCACACACTAAAAATCTTACACATTGGTGAGTTGACAACGTCCTGGATTCATAATGGTCAATTCACATACTTGCTGCGCCGGAGTATGTGAATAAACTACTCACATGATTCTGATGGGGTTAAATCACACAGTTTAAAAAAAAAAGAGTCAGGTCAAAATTATTGTTTTATTTGCTAATTGCTTTTAAGTGACTTACATTGGTACTACCTAAATAATTAATGCATGTATTACGGAAAACTTACCGTAAAAAAACAATTAAAAAAAAATAAAAATACTTATTTTATTGACTACTAATTTAACTGACTAGACTATTCTTCTTCATTATTCTTTGACGTGAATTGAAATAATTAATAAAATATGTAATATACAAAATGATGAATTTCTAAAAGTTTTAAATATAAGGAAACACAAAAACATAGTTTTTTTATCATTTTCGTACAAACACATATTTATCACAGACAGTCTTAAGAATTTAAAGATGTAGAAAAACTATTATGAATTCCTTTAGCTTTTCAGTTTTTCTATACAGTGTCCCAAAGAAATTTCGCCATCAAGCAACTCTTAGATTGCGTTGTCAATTAGCTGCTGTCTTATCACCTCATTTGTTCGCCTTGTGATATACTTATTCTTATCCCATAAAGCTAAATAGTAATTTGCGTCTTTACTCAAGGTATTTAAAAGAATATATAAGTGCTATATCAGCTCTTCGGCATGTTTTACCAGAAGCGATAAATCGTGGCTGTTTATTTAATTTTTCTCAAGCAGTGTGAAGAAAGGCTAAATAACTTAATTTGGCTTAAATCAAAGGTGTATAAAGGACACATAAAGCGGTGCAATTGCATTTGCATATCTTCCAAAAGAATTTAAATTGCTGGTTGGTTGTATATTTTGTAAGAATGTTTAGATAAAGAAGACGTTAAGATGGCAAACTTTAATAAATATTTTGAAACCTCCTGGGTAAAAATAGTGCTTGTTTATGCTGCTGATAAACAAGCACTATTTTTACTCAGGAGGTTTAGTTTTATAAGGAACATTGTGATAAGACCATGTGCAGGCACATAATGTGACGAAATCATGGAATTCACGTCTAAAAAAATCAAAGACAAACCAAATATTTCTGTTCTTTTAAATACCTTTAGTAAGGACGCAAATTACTATTAAGCTTTATGGGATAAGAATAAGTATATCACAAGGCGAACAAATGAGGTGATAAGACAGCAGCTAATTGAAAACGCAATCTAAGAGTTGTTTGATGGCGAAATTTCTTTGGGACACTGTATAGAAAAACTCAAAAGCTAAAGGAATTCATAATAGTTTTTCTACATCTTTAAATTCTTAAGACTGTCTGTGATAAATTTGTGTTTGTACGAAAATGATAAAAAAAACTATGTTTTTGTGTTTCTCTATATTTAAAACTGTTAGAAATTCATCATTTTGTATATTACATATTTTATTAATTATTTCAATTCACGTCAAAGAATAATGAAGAAGAATAGTCTAGTCAGTTAAATTAGTAGTCAATAAAAAAAGTATTTTTAATTTTTTTAATTGTTTTTTACGGCAAGTTTTCCGTAATACATGCATTAATTATTTAGGTGGTACCATTGTAAGTCACTTAAAAAGCAATTAGCAAATAAAACAATAATTTTGACCTGACTCATTTTTTTTTAAACTGTGTGATTTAACCCCATCAGAATCGTGTGAGTAGTTTACTCACATACTCCGGCTCAGCAAGTATGTGAATTGACCATTATGAATCCAGGCCGTTGTCAACTCACCAATGTGTGAGATTTTTAGGTCCGTATTCCAGAATGATTATCAACACTCAAGAAACACTTGAGAGTAGATTTTATAAGGCAAAATCTAGTCTCAAGCGTCGATCGAGTATTGAGAAACGTTCTGGAATACGGGCCTTAGAGTGTGAGTAGCCTCCTAAGCCTCTGCATCTCTCAGGTGGTGAATTGGACTTAATATTAAATCTATGGTATTCAATGGTGACATAAATTAGCTTGTTTAATAATGACATAACTTCGCCTTTCTAAGGTAACCAGACATATTTTATACTTAAAATAGTCTAGTGGGATTATATCGTGTGGGGTTGCGCACTGACCATTTGATACGGTTCGTTTTATTAATCCATTTGGGGGGCAAAGTTATGATTCAAGAAGTCTATTGTGAGCCGGTGCTCCATCCTGTTGTTGTTAAAGTAGTGTATGTAACAAGTTGTCACACGACAACATGAGCGTAATATGCAACACAAGTTGAATGTAGTCTTGAAAAAAAAAATGGTTACCATAATCCTTCATACAAAATTTAATGAGTATGAAAAATGAGAGTGTTATTTATTTTAGAAATCATGTTGCATAGTAACACGTCTTACTGCTTAAGACCTACACAGTTGATATCCAAATGGAAAAAAATATTGTTTTGTTTTTCGATACTTTCGGGTTCAATTCCCGACTCGAAGGTTTATTTTAAATCTAGGAATTTTCACTAAATTCGATGACATGGTCTCTTAGAACAGATCTTTATATGTCTTATAGTTTCAGTGTTGCTTATACTGACCGTTATAAATGGACCACCTGTGTTATCCCAATACAAATATTCCCAGCATAAATATACCACTAAGCTGGAATGGGATATTGCACGCCTCATAAGCGAAGCGTTGCTACTGTCACTTCGCGCAAAACATCTGATTTTTCAAACTTAAAATGTCTCTATTTATCATATATTGCACTTTTAAAATATTAAACTAGTTATATTAAACTAGTTACAAAACTGTTTAAAAAGTTTTGTCTTGGACGTCCGTGTGTCTGTATGTGCGTCTGAATATTTTCTTGTTAACACGATAACGACCGAAATACTTTACTAATCGAGTCTTTTTTTTTCTCTGTTATGCTTCAGTATAATTTGGAATAGAACCCTTTCACTTTTCGCGGTCTGATACGATGTGGTTTAATTGTTATTATCTTTACTTTATTTATTTCATAACCCCTACGTAATAATTCATAGCAAAGTTTGTAAGCTTGTAATTCTATATTTTTATAATATAATAAAGCGTGTGAGGCGTGCACTTTTGGGTTTACCAATTTTTTTTATGAATGTAGTGCTTTAATATATAGTAGGTAGTCACAACCTGCCTCTGTACATTTCAACACAGCAATGGAATTTGGAAATAGCTGTATTCCCAGTTGCTTTCAAATAAAGGAGCACAGGCAAATCCAGGTGATTTGCCTGTGCTCCTTTATTTGGCTGCTAGGAACAGCAACATTTGACTTTTGATTTTCGGCATCGTTGGGAGGAACTGATGTCTTTTCTTCCAACCGGGGGGGCCGAGTCTGCTATTTCAATCGTGTTGAAATAGAATCAAAACCGTCGCTCAAAAGAAAGCCACCGATAGAATTTTGCTTTAGCACCGACAGCTTTTCGTAGTCTACTATTACAATCGTACTCCAATAGACTTCTGTCGGTCAGCTGATAGAATTTTACTAACACGTACCGCGCCAGTGGCCGCTAGTCAGTTGCATTTTTGTTAGTCTACTAACATTTTGACAGCTAAAAACAGCGATTCTGGTTCTATTCTACTGCTTGTCAATAGTAGGCTCGGCCCCGTAAGAGCACCTGGCGTCGTTGACTCGTCCGTTAGCAGCTGAGTTTGTTTGAGTCTTTCAGATCCTTCAGATCTTGGTTGGGCGCCTTGGATGTAAAGGGGCTTACATATATTTATCACAAGATATTATCTACACTAATGTAATTAAATAGTAAAACCTTTTAATGGTTTTGTGATAACCACGATTACACATTCTTATGAACATATTTATCGGAAGTGTTACATTTACACTTACCAAATCAGCGCTTTCTGGTTATCAGTTGTGAAGTGTTTATTATTATTATATCTTTGGTTGAGTAAACAACCTATTAAAAATTATTATGTTTTTGATTGTAATTTTCATCATTCATTCGGTATGCAATACTTCATTGACTACCTATACTAGCGGGCTAGCGGCACGCTATGATGGCCATGTGACATGTGGTGTGAACACCTACGAAATTACATTAAATGATATGAAAAACAATGACTATTATTCAATTGAGATATCATGTTTCATAGTAATATTTACTGCTCAAGACCTACTCAATCGATATTCATTTAATAATAATGCCAGTTTTATTCTTCAATTATGCGGGTTCGATTCCCGACTCGAGTACAACTTTTCTTTTAAAATCTATGTATGCAGTTTTTCTTTTATCAAAATCGGTGACATGGTTCCTTAGAAGAGATCTTTCTATTTCTTATGGTTTCAGAGTTGCCCATACTGACCGTTTTAAATGGGCCACCCTGTTTAATAATAATACATATTTAACATATCACAGGCAATTCCATACCATTTTATATAATAATGACGCGCCTCTACTGCTTGGGACAATTTTTGACCATTAAACACTAAAGTTTAGTTCGTCTAAAACGGCTTAGTCTGTCCGTCCGTCTGTACCCATCTATTTTTCAGAACGATAAGAGATAGATTTAGAAGTCGTAACATTCGTTCGCTACGATACTAAAAGCGCATTACTTGCTTATTACATACTGTGTTGTAACAATAATGGAGGGTTGGTTCACTCGTGGCTCTCTACAATTTAAGCCTAACCATATGCGCTGCGCCATGTTCGAGGCGTCGGAATAGTTAATTAATGCATATAGTAGGTCGCCGTATATAATATGATAGTTATAAAACTACCGGATGACCTTCGGGGATGAAATGTAGTTAAGTTACTCCTTAACATTAGCTATCTGCCGGTGAAAGTCCCATTGAAATCGGTCCATCCGTTACTAATATTAGCCGTAAAAAACAGACGGACATAGATTTACTTTTAAAGTTTTGTAGGTACCGTATATAGTTTCATATGCATTTAGCGAAAAGCTATTAATATGTGTTAACAAACAGACGCTTCAATATAGATAGCATAGATATAGATTTAGCTATCATCATAAATTGTGTATTTATTCATATTCTTTGATTTTCTAGCCACTGAACATGATTTTGGATGATGGCGGTGACCTAACAAAGATGGTACATAAGAAGTACCCCCAATATTTAGAAGGCATCAAAGGTATTTCTGAGGAAACCACAACCGGTGTTCACAATCTTTATAAAATGTTCCGTGAAGGTACATTAAAGATTCCTGCTATTAATGTTAACGACTCTGTTACAAAGAGCAAATTTGATAACTTATATGGATGCAGAGAATCGCTACTCGATGGCATCAAAAGAGCAACAGACATTATGGTTGCTGGAAAAGTGTGTGTCGTGGCAGGGTATGGAGACGTGGGCAAAGGATGCGCGCAAGCTTTCAAAGGATTTGGTGGCAGAGTTATTGTCACCGAGATTGATCCCATCAACGCACTTCAAGCTGCTATGGAGGGATATCAGGTGACAACTATGGATGAAGCTTCAGAAGTAGGACAAATATTTGTAACAACAACTGGCAATATAGACATCATCACAAAAGATCATTTTTTGAAAATGAAAGATGATGCAATCGTATGTAATATCGGCCACTTCGATTGTGAAGTAGATGTTGCATGGTTAGATAGTAACGCCAAGAAAGTTAACATCAAACCACAAGTGGACCGCTATGAGCTTCCCAATGGAAATCACATCATCGTACTTGCATCTGGACGGCTCGTGAACCTGGGATGCGCTACAGGGCATTCATCATTTGTTATGTCTAATTCTTTTACTAATCAAGTGTTAGCACAGATTGAATTATGGTCAAAACACGGCGCCTATCAGGTAGGCGTTCACACGTTACCAAAGAAATTAGATGAAGAGGTGGCCGCCCTACACTTGGATCATCTCGGTGCCAAATTGGAAAAGCTTACACCTAAGCAAGCCAAATATATTGGTGTTTCTTTAGAGGGGCCGTACAAACCAGATCATTACAGATACTGATACCCTGAAACAATAACCAATCACAACAACCATACATTTCTATAGCTAAGTAAATGAATCTACTGATTAAACACTGACATAAAATAATCGTAAAAGAGTTAATGTTAATTTTTAGCTTAATTAAAAAATAACAATTGAACTGGTTTCTGTGTTTCATTAGTCAACTTGTTACAATAGGTAAAATACTATTAATATCTTCTTTAAAACAAGCACGACTAGTTTGACGACTCATAATATGAAAATATAAGTATGTTTGTCAGTATAAACAACAAGGTCACAATGGCAAGAATATTATAGCTGAGAGTAGTTTTAATTGTTAGTCGTATAATACAATATATTAATTACGTGTAGGGTAGGCCGAGACTTACATATGAAGACCACGTGAGCAGATTGCTCTAAAACGGAAAAGTCAAAAGTACTGGGATACCCTTACGTGTATGTATGAAGCAATTAATGAATCTGCAGGAAGCGAAAGAAGTATGCATGGATCGCTAAGCCTGGCGATCTGTTTTCCCTGACTACTCCGTCAGGGATACAGCGAGAACTTGTGCATACACTTTGTTAAGCTGATCGCCTTGTAGGCGAGAGCCTATCCCTTTGTAAAAAGGTACCTAAAACTGCAGTTCGCCAGTCATCTGAGACTACAAAAAAAAAGGGTAAAAAGAGAAGCGTTTAAACTTCTTGTAGAATGTATTAGTTCAAGTTTAAATTAATTAATTAAATTTCGTTAAGCCTGGCTGAAGGCCTTATGGGCGGCTTGAAAATTTCAACAGCAGGTAGCCAGAACCTGCGTCTGTCTATTTCAACACGGCAATGGGCTCACCACCTATTACGTGGGACAGGAATCCACACGGTGAAAAGTGGGCATATAATATGCCTCTGCCACCCCTTCGGGGATAAGGCGTGATGGATATTTTATAAAAATTAAAGTAGGTATGGTCGAATTTCGACAAATTGGCTTGAATGCATGAGAAAGCGCATGCCCGTGTTGTGAGAAGTGCACAATGCGACATGTAGGTAAAAGTGTACATTTTGTGAGAAGGCTATAAGTACCTATAAGGCGGTGTTGAAGTTGAGATTTACATGGAACATCGGGTGCATGCTCAGTATGCTCACCAGGTAAGAAGTCGAGAAAGTATGTTTTCCGTAGTCCCAACGTCAATGAGACATCCAAAAAATTTTACCTCTGAAGATAGGTTTAGGATTATTAAAACTGACAATATTCTAGTACATACATATCGTCACGCCTGTCTCCCATCGGGGTAGGCAGAGACTATGGCTTTCCACTTTCTACGATCGTGGCATACAACTTTCGCTTCTTCCACTTTCATAAGGGTTTTCATACACACACGCCGGTTAAGGGTACTCTTGACCTGACCTTTTTCCAAAATGTCTTCTATTTGATTGACATATGTACGTCGAGGTGGCCCCTTACCAGTTTGCCCATTCACTCTCTTCTGATAAATCTGTTTTGTTAGTCTACTTTCATCCATCCTCTCTACGAACCATCCAAGCATACCTTTTTCTATCTTAGTCACTTCTTCTACCATACCGCAATGTTCCCTTATCACACTGTTCCATTCTTTGTCCATCAATTTCACTCCAGCTATACTCCGCAGACTACTCATTTCCACTGCATTAATTTTACTTCTATGCTTCTTCTGCCACACCTAACTTTTACTGCCATACCTACATAAGTGTAGGAACAAGTACCTACTCCTCTATGCACAGCCAGTCTTGCCTTCTCAGACACGTTCTGACTGCTCATAAAGGCGTGCATGGCTCCATTCACTTGATTTCCAGCCAAAACTCTTCGTTCAATGTCACAATCACACTTTCCATCGCTCACAAATTTTGAACCTTAATATACAAATTCTTTCACCTGTTCCACTCGTTTTGCTTCCACAAAAATCGAGCAATCCATCATAGTTTCCTCTCTTTCAAAAACCATTACTTTTGTCTTATTTACATTCACTTTCATTCCTTTGCTTTTTAGCGTATCATGCATAATGCTAACCATCAACTGCAACTCTTCCGCCGATGATGCCAGTATTACCTGGTCATCAGCGTATAGGAGGCATTTGACAGTCAGTTCATTTATTTTTAAACCATACGCACTCTCTTGCAGTTCTTTCAAATAACTGTCTATGTATAGGTTAAACAGCGCCAGTGACGCTACACAACCCTGTCTCACACCTTTTTTAATGTGAAAAAAGTCTGTGCAAGCTCCGTTGATCCTGACACAAACACTGGAGCCCTCATAGAGAGATTTCAGTGCTCGTATCAAGTGACTGCTTACTCCATACTTGGCCAGTGTTGTCCATTGTTCATGCCTCACCACTCGGTCATAGGCCTTTTCCAAGTCTACAAATATGCAATAGACCTTTTGACATTTCGCCAAAAAAATTTCGGCTATGCATCGTAAGGAAAAGACCTGATCCGTGCATCCTTTTCCTTTCATAAATCCTGCTTGTACATCCCACATTTTCCCTTCAGTTTCATTCATCACTTTTTTTATCAAAACTTTTGCATACAATTTGCCGACGATGCTGAGAAAGCTTATGCCGCGGTAGTTTTTGCACTCTTGCTGTGACCCTTTTCCTTTGTAAAGCGGCACGATGACAGCCTTTCAGCCTATCTTTTGGCACGCTGCCACTCCTCCAGCAAAGATTAAAAAGGCGGTACAGCTGGCAAGCTACCACGCCATGTCCCGCTTTCAGCATCTCGACAGAAATCCTATCAAATCCAGCAGCCTTACCCAATTTCATACTACTCAATGCTTCCACAATTTCTTCCATACTTATGATGCTTTCGTTGCTTAGTTCATTCCTTTCCCAAGAACTCGTTTGTGCTTCCATATCCTCTTTTTCATATAAGCTGTGGCGATCCTTTATCATAACTGCATGTTCCAGTGTTGGCCCGTGCTATATAAAGCTCATCGGGCTCAGTCGTGTGTGCTTCGTCGCGCCTTGCGAACACTCGGGTTTTGCGCATACGCCAGTCCCGACCGAGCCTTGACGCCGAGAGGCCGCGCGCACGCGCTTCCCTGCGTATTACGACTTGAGTAAATAGACAAGTGCATAACATATATATGGCGGTTTTATTACAAGCCCCCATATATTGGTGACCTTCGACGAAAAGCTCAGAATCAGTAACTACTGTAATAGGCATGCCGACGCCCCAGCGCAACAGACGTCAGGCCGCATCACCGGGCATAGTGCATAGACGGTTCGCGAGGGCGAAGCCCTGCAGCACTCCGAGGCCCGTGCGGGGGCTCTGCGCCCCCGCACCCGCCGCGAACCCGGCTACGCATCGTGGACTAACATTCCCGTCTCCGAGCGCATGTCATCGCATATTACGAAGTGAAAATATACGGCGACCTACGGAAATAATTTCAGCATATTATCGCATGACTTTTTGTTTCTCTTCGGTTTATTTCTAGTGGCTACCATTTTTATTACATTATATTGTATTGATGACGGCGCCCTCAGCGCGTCGGTGCGGCAACCTATGGAATCGTAAACCGGACGAAACAGGTACGATCATTACCTTGTCAGGAGTGAACAAGTGAACCAATTAGCGCCACACCCAAAATTTGATTGACAAGTTCGAATGTCAATTTGTGTAATCAAGTTTACTGTTCAATGCAAATTTAAATTGATTTGACCATCATCGCATGAAAATATTTTATGTATGTGCATGTCGAACGCTATTACCAAATACGCATAAAACAAGTACTAACAAATTTGTGCAACAACAACATCGCTTAAGGAATTTACGGACTCTAAAACTTTAATTGTAAAAATATTGCCGTGTATTTATAGTACTAACCCATATAGCCTAAACTAAAATTGAACTATATTAGCTATAATAATGGATGATTATGCTGATGCTGAGAATCTGGGTGCTACTGTTGGTGACGCCTCTAGTGTGGGGGCTTCTTCCCTTTTCAAAGTTTCTATTCGCCTTTTTCCGTCCTTTACTATGGTTCTGTAGTTTAGAATCACAATTTCTAATTAACGGCATAAAAAAGGAAATTACAAAGTTTCATTATGCTGTGGCACATCTCGACATTGAGTGCACAAGAGAGGTAGAAGACATAATAACACACCCACCTGCCAATGAACCTTACACTATTCTCAAAAACACAATCATTTTCCTAACGCCTAAGTGATAAGGTAAACTGGCAGCCCTTGGCTTACTTTAGTCGCAAACTCTCAAACAAACAAGTTGAATGGCCTACCTACTACCGCGAACTACTAGCCGTCTATGAAAGTGTTCAACACTTCAGACACATCTTAGAGCTCCAAAATGCGACAATCTACACGGACCATAAACCCCTCGTTTACGCCTTTGTCCAACGACGAGATAAATTACCACCCGCTCAGCTTAACCAATTGTCCTTCATAAGCCAATTTACTACTAATATTGTTTATGTGAAAGGAGAGGACAATGTGGTAGCAGAAGCTATGTCTAGAGTAGAGGCCATCACACTAATGGAAGACCATGCCGCAGTAGCGCATGCACAGGCGGCTGACGAAGAGCTCAAAAAGCTACACATGGCTTCTTCTCTCAAATTGGAATCAATCCTAATTCCAGGCACAGACGTCACAGTCACCTGCGACACGTCAACAGGAAAGCCGAGACCGTACCTGCCCCTGTCGCTCCGCCGTGCAGCATTCCAGCGTTTGCACAACCTGAGTCACCCAGGTGCCCGCGCCTCCGCGCGCCTAGTGGCCGATCGCTTCGTGTGGCCAGGCATCAATAAGGATTGCCGCATCTGGGCACGTGAGTGTCTCGCATGCCAGAGGTGCAAGACCACACGCCACGTTACTGCTCCATTGGGTAACTTTTCAACACCATCTGGCAGGTTCAAGCATATCCATCTGGACATAGTGGGCCCCTTACCTCACTCTGAGGGATTTACGTATTGTCTGACAGCCATTGACCGGTTCTCCAGGTGGCCAGAGGTATGGCCTATGCGTACTATCACGGCCGAAGAGGTAGCTGATACGTTTTTACACGGCTGGATCGCGCGATTCGGCGTACCTACCACGGTTACAACTGACCAGGGTCGCCAATTTCCATGTTCCATGCCCCGCGCCTGTTTCGCGTCATGCGTCGCCTAAAACTTTTATTTTCAGGGACCTCGCAAAAGCTACCCATGTTTTCCTGCGCGACGATTCTGTTCGTCGATCTCCACAACCACCATACACAGGTCCGTATAAAGTTTTGGATCGCACAAAGAAAACCCTAAGTATTGAAGTTTCAGGTCGGAAAGTAGAGGTAAGCGTGGACCGCGTCAAACCAGCTTATGTGATGGCAGACTGTGACGTACAAGCTCCACTTGATACTGCTCACAAACTGTTAACGTCGACACCTGCGTAATCTCTGGACGGTAGTGACACGGACATTTCCCCGCCTACTACTGGGGAGGTACCGACGGTAGCACCTCAGCCTCCAATCCGTCAAATGTCAGATCATACATTGAAACCTACTTCAACTACCTTGCCTGTACCTACAACTTCTCACCCCGTCACGACTAGAGCTGGTAGAAAGGTTAAGTTTAGGGAACTATTGAATTTATAAAAGCCTAATTTTTGTATAGGTATACTGTGTACCTTTTGTTTTCTTTTTTTATAACCATTGTTATTTGGACTTAAGCTTAGATAAGAATGTTTATGTACCTACCCTTTCTGTCTCTGTAGGGGGGTGATGTGGCGATCCTTTATCATAACTGCATGTTCCAGTGTTGGCCCGTGCTATATAAAGCTCATCGGGCTCAGTCGTGTGTGCTTCGTCGCGCCTCGCGAACACTCGGGTTTCGCGCATACGCCAGTCCCGACCGAGCCTTGACGCCGAGAGGCCGCGCGCACGCGCTTCCCTGCGTATTACGACTTGAGTAAATAGACAAGTGCATAACATATATATGGTGGTTTTATTACAAGCCCCCATAAAGCTTTCAAAATTATCTTTCCATCTTTTGAGCACACATTCTTCTGCTTTTAGGAAACTGCCATCCTGGTTTCTGATATTACTGAGTTTCGATGATGTTTGTTGACCTCTCACAGATTTTATAGATTTCCAAAAGAATTTTATATTCTGCTGGAAATTATCAGATAACCTACTATTAAATTTATCCCTATCATTCTCTTTCTCTCTTTTCATAACTTCTTTTGCAACTCGTTTATACCTTTTATATTCATTCTTTGCCATTTTATATCCTCATCCGTTGCCCTCTGCATTCTTTGATTCACCTTTGAAGTTAACCAGTCCAACCATGCCTTCTTCTTGTCGGACAATGCTTTCATGACTTCTACACACATTCTCTTCACCTTACATCCTTGGCTTCTTTTATTTACCCCACACACTTCCACCGCAACTTCTACTAGACCTTCCTTAAGCGTCTTCCATACTTCTTCAATCTCACATACTTCATCAAAATTTTTAAATTTCTTACTCAATTTACTTACGAATCCTTCTTTTATGCTCATCTCTTGCAAATTTTCGACTTTTATGCACTCTAGTACAGTTACAGGTTACACACACGACGCTGCCACCGTTGAAACAGACCTCTTACTCGGCTGATAACCAAGAAGTGATCATGATCAAGTGAGTATCAATCCCGGCACCGCGGTATGCCCGGGTGTCTAAAACTTTCTTTCTTAGTCTTGCATCTACAATCACAAAATCAATCATACTTCTCTGGTTTCCCTCTTGTCTAGTATACAAATGAATCTGTTTGTGGTTAAATATGGTGTTAGTTACCACAAGATTCCTCTCCAAACATACTTCAAGCAAACTCTCACCATTTTCATTCACTCGTTCGTCACCAAACTTACCCAATACACTTTCATATCCATCACGCTTCACTCCAACCCAACCATTAAAATCACCTAACATTACAATTCTCTCGTTCCGTTTGCATTTACTCAGAATATCGCTCACACTCTCCCAAAATACCTGTCTCTCACTTCGGTCTCTTGAAGATCGGCGCCACCGCGCATCTTGCGGAGCATAAACGCCCAAAACAAAGATGCGGGTAAGTCCAACCTTCAACCTCAACCAAAGGAGTCTTGGGCTCACACATTAATAGTCAGTCACACATTCATTCATTGTCGCGGACAGTAGAACACCGACACCCTGGCTCGCTGTACTGGTTGTGGTTACACCTGACCAGTAGGCTGTATAGGGTCCATGTGTAGTGGTGTTACATCCTTTCCTCTTTGTTTCATTCACTCACAAAACATCAAGTCGTATTGCTCGCATCGTCTCGCTTACCTCATCAATTTTGTCTTTCATTCCTCCTCTAACATTCAATGTAGCAAAGTGTCTATCCCTAGCCCACTTTCCGCCTCGATGGGAGACGAGAAGTGACGGGCTGTGAACCACATCGCCAATATTCCGGATTTTTAAATTTTCAATATCCATTGTGTTCCCACGAGTGGCAAGGGAATTTCAAAGTCCGCCTAGACAGAGCCCCGCTTGTCTAGGTAAGGCTAGCCTTATTCTGGGGTCACCCGGTCCCAGGGCAGTCAGGCACGTTACGACTAGGCTCGCCCCTTGCCACGCAGCTCATTGGCACGGCAACCTTGGCTTGGCAGAGAAAGGATGGGAAGAGGATAAGGTAGGAAAATGATTAGAGGGTAGGAAAAAGGATGAGATAGGATAGGGTAATTTTGTCTAAACCTTCTGTATTCCAAATCTATAAAATATCCAGGGACAGTTGTTACACGCTTTTTTATCTCTGCAATCCAAGCATTTCTTACGAAAATTTCTAAAAAAAAAAACTTGAGAGGTGTCAAGGGACACCCGGATGGAACGAAGTTATATTGTCCACAAAGAATTATAATATTAAAAAAAAAATACGAATCGAAAATAACTGGCTTGCTTTCTATTAGAGAGAGAGAGAGAGAGAGAGAGAAACACGCGCACGCCGCACGGCTTACAACTATAGCAAAACAAAAAGTGTCGTTACAACTTTTGGTCTTAATTTTTTTCGTCTAGCCCCCTTTCGCAACGCGCGATAAGAACTTCGTTCCAAAAGAATTATCTAAAATAATTCAACATTAAGGGTCTTAATCAATTGAAAAAAAGTATTCATTCAAACAAAACAATTACAGCCAAGAGTTGTGCACAGCGACATCTATATTCGCAATTGTTAACAACTTTACGAGAATGTGTATTAGACAGTACACAACTCTTACCATAGATGACGCTAGTATACGATCTTTTCGAAAATATTTAAAAAAGATAATAACTATTAAACCTCATCGAATCTCACCGTGAAAATTTAAAGGGTTCTATTCCTAATGATACTAAAGCGTAAGAGAAAAAAAAGATGATGTTAATGTATTAATAAATAATTAATAAAAATATAGAATAAAAAAAGCAAATATCAAAAAGTGTCGTGACAACTTTTCGTAAGAATTTTTTCCGTCCAGCCCCCTTTCACAACGCGCGATAAGGAACTTTGTTCCAAAAATTCTACAAACAAAGATGCGGGTAATTCCAACCTTCAACCTCAACCAAATAAGTCTTGGGCTCACACATTCATAGTCAGTCACACATTCATAGTCAGTCACACATTCATAGTCAGTCACACATTCATAGTCAGTCACACATTCATAGTCAGTCACACATTCATAGTCAGTCACACATTCATAGTCAGTCACACATTCATAGTCAGTCACACATTCATAGTCAGTCACACATTCATAGTCAGTCACACATTCATTCATTCTCGCGGACAGTAGAACACCGACACCCTGGCTCGCTGTAATGGTTGTGGTTACACCTGACCAGTAGGCTGTATAGGGTCCATGCGTAGTGGTGTTACATCCTTTCCTCTTTGTTTCATTCACACACTAAACATCAAGTCGTCCAGCTCGCATCGTCTCGCATACCTCATCAATTTTGTCTTTCATTCCTCCTCTAACATTCAATGTACCAAAGTGGCTATCCCTAGCCCACTTTCCGCCTCGATGGGAGACGAGACGTGACGGGCTGCGAACTACATCGCCGCCATTCCGGATTTTTAAATTTTCAATATTCTAGTATCGCTACATGTCATTGTTTCAGACAGACCCATGTTACGGAGTAATAGTTTATGATCTGTGGACCTATGCCTCGCCCGACAGATTCTGCGCCTATGTGCCACGAGAAGCATTAATTTATCAAAATTTATGCTTATTTGATTTGATTACATATTCAAAATTCTCACCATTTAATGATAATGAAATTATGCGTAGTTTTTATTATTAACTACTTATTAAATTTCTATTTACGCCTTCTTGTTTGCAAAGAGGGCAAAGAACTCATTAGAACTTTGCGCTTCACAATCTATCTCATAATTTTGTATTTACCATATTAAAAAAATGTTACTAATATAAGCACTCGTCGTAACCCCGCTAACTTGGTGTTCTGTATATATGATTTCTACGTTAAGTCGTTCCCTACTAGTCCTTGAATGAGTGACCGTTTTGTGGAATTTTGACATGACAGTTTCCGTGCTTCGGAAGGCACGGTGATACCATTGGTCCCGGTTGCCAGTAAAATAGCAGTTGCTCAGTCACGTTGGAGGCCTTATAGGTGACTTAAAAAATCAGCAGCAGGTAGCCGCAACCTGCGCCTGTTCATTTTAACATGGGAATGTGCAACACTGCTTAAAGTGGAATAAAAATGCATAGTATGCCTCTGCCTACCCCTTTGAGGTTAAAAGGTGTGACTGTATGTATGAAGGAGTAGCACAGAGTAAGGAATGTTGCTCGCTACTTCTCAATCGCGCGCGGGTGAAGCCTTGCTATGTGGTTTTAAAAAGAACTATAACTTTTTGATATAGATGAGTGTTGTCATCATATTTACATTAGTCTTATTAAGTATTTTTCGGATATACATGGTCAGCCAGATCCATACATGGCATTAAAAAAAACAATTTTTTGAATGCCATGTATGGATCTCTATTTCGTATTGGCAACATACATATTGTCACGCCTCTATCCGCGAAGGGGTAGGCAGAGGCATATTAAACGCCTACATTTCACCGTATGCATTTTTGTCCCACGTAACAGGTGGTGAGCCCATTGCCGTGTTTACTGATGAGTGAGTGTATTGGCAACACGCTGACTATATATCATGCATTTTTGTCCTACAGGGACATGATATAATATGGGCATATAGAATAAAGGTGCCTGTGAAAGAGAGAGTATAAAACTGATAGCCACACTGTAAGTTTTAAATTGTAAATACTAGTTTAATAGAGGTATTAAAACGCCTGGTACATAAATACCTAAGGTATTATTTATTTTTATGATTTTAGGAATTAAAGAATTGTAGTAGCTCTTGATCTTTGGGCTTAAGGATGCATTTATCTTTCAAGTTCACCACCCATCCAGGATCTAGCCCATAGAATATTTGTCTAGGATCCTTTTTTTCAGCAAGCATACTATAGTTGGGATCTTTTTCTATTACAGGTAAATCATATCCATATTTTTGTGACAGTTTTAATCTTTCTTTTGATATTTCCTCTGGATCTGCTAGATAACCTCGAGTTTTGGCACTTGTATAATACTCTATGGCATCAGGAGGTGGAATCATTCTCCTAGGAATAGCTTGTCCGGACTCAAAAAACCTTTTTGGGTTTTTGAGTAAAAACAGACTGTGTGGATCATAGTATGCTGTAGTTATAACTCCACCATGTCTCTCTATGGCTGCTATGACCTGTTCACTAGCCCACTGAACTTCAATGTTTATTTTTGCAGTAAAAGCATCTAATCCTTCATCTGTAAGATGAATCCCAAATTGCTTTTGGTCAGGAAAGAAATTATAGAGTCCAGATTTAACTATAGTTGCAATGTCTATAGGCTTTGATATATCCACCCAATCCTTATCTATTATAGTTTGCAGTTGAAGTAAAGTGAACGGTGGGTATTCTCTTCTTAGGCTGAAAATCACAATTGTTTAATGAGTTTTTAAGTCTGTACTTATAATGGTAAGTTAAAAATTCTAGTAGTTTGTAAAGAAACGATTTTGATAGAAGATATAGTAGAATTAATTTCTTTCTCATGAGCATGTTCGAGTTAACAATTGTCAGTTATAAATTAAGTGTAACTTAGTTTGTTTATCAATCACACCTTATCCCCAAAGGGGTGGCAGAGGCAGAGGTGTATTCTTGACCCACATAATGAGTGTGAGCCCATTGCCATGTGGAAATAGAAATGCAGGTTGTGGCTACCTGTTGTTGAAATTTTTTAAGCCCCCAAATGTTATTGGCAACTGGGACCAACAGCTTAACCTGCCTTCCAAAGCACGGAAACATTTGCAAATGTAAATGCCACGAATTGATCACTCATCCGTGACTAGCCATGGCGAAAGTTGCCTAACGCAGTGATCGTTTACAGAACACAGTCACTAGGGCCAAAAGCGCTTTTACTTAGTAAACTGTACATTGATCAATATTTAATTTGCTTAATGTTTCAGACTTTTCTACTTACTGATGGCCTCGATAGTAGTGTTCTTGAGGAACTCTCAAGTAGAATGGGTTATTTCCAGTTTCATAACCTAATCTCATAAAATTCTGCCTTTGTCCTGAACCCTTGTTACCAGCACCATGTTTATCTCCACCATGCTGGGCACGACCTCGATTTGCCTAAAAACCATATTTATGTAACAAATCATACAGGAAAATAAATACTGTTTGCCCGAAGCAACATTGAGCTCACCTTCTTCTTACAGTTGGGATTATCACGAATATTGCCAATAGATATTCTTGGCAGAGACCTCAGCATTGACAAAGATTTTTCAATAACTTGCCTGGACCCCATATTTAAGGGTTTTCCAGGATGAAGAGGCAGGAGAGGAGTAGTATTAATTTTCTGTTGTTGTTAGTAGTTGTCGTCGCTATTTCGCCTATCTTGGGAATGCTAAGGAATTTTGGTCCATACAGCCTTTTCTTCAGTATTTATATTTTCTTATTATTTTATTTTTATTATTTTTATATATTTGTCGATGTCAAGTCTTCAGTCTTAGGTCGGTCCTTGGCCTAATAAAGCAGTAAATCCTTTACTAGGGCTTTTTATGGAGATTTGGCACTAACACAAAGAACTACTAATTTACTGCAACATTTCATTTTCCATAACTCATGCACTTTTTTGAACACTTTTTTTAGGTATCATCAATCTTAGAGATTTTGCGCGGCATCTTGATAAATAGCGGCCGCTTGCTGTATATTATTTTCCAAAACTAGTGCATTAACCTTGTTTTATGTGTAAATAGGTAGTTTCTTAGATATAAAAGTTGTGTAAACGTGCTATAATGAAAGACAGTGATGTATTGCAGTGAAAAGCTATTAAGCTATATTTATATCCACTGAAAGCCTCATTTAACGCTCTACCACGGTAATGGGGCAAGGACACAGGACTGGACAGGATTTAATTAGAAGATAAGATTAAATAAATATTATTATTATTTACCCATCACGCCTTATCCCCGAAGGGGTGGCAGAGGCATATATTATATGCCCACTTTTAACCATGTGTATTCCTGTCACACGTAATAGGTGGTGAGCCCATTGCCTTGTTGAAATAGACAGACGCAGGTTTTTGTTACTACCTTCTGTTAAAACTTTTAAACCGCCCATAAGGCCTTCAACTTGGCTTAACGACTGCCATTCTACTGGCAACCGGGACCAACGGCTTAACGTGCCTTCCGAAGCACAAAACTGGGGTGGCTCTAAAAGGCCGAATAAACTTAATAAAATGTGTCTATTTTAGATGTTAAATTTGGAAGAAATTTTGAACCCGTTGCCTTTTTAGTGAGGTGGTAACAAAAAGGCTAAAAGGTCTTATGTGCTAGACACTAATTAGCACGACCAATTTAAATCCTGGTAGTCTCGTACTAAAGAAATATGATATAAAAATTAAGATTTGGCTAAAAGGTCTTTGTAACCAGGCCATAAAATAATTACAAAAAAAATCAATCATAGAAGAAGACAAGAAGTATACTATACAGATACAGATAGATTCAATGTGAGCGTATATCTTAGAGTAACGCGTATACCCGACAAAGACCGATATAGCGTACGTGGTGTCAGGATGTCTAAAGATTTTTCGTTTCCCACGTAGGCCGGTTTGCCACAAGACGTGACCATACCAATGAAACTCTTGCAACTTGTCTGCAATGTAACGGACGTGAGGCTGCCGCAGATGCAAGAGTTCCTCACGCGGTCCATCCGAGTCTACACATCCACCGCAGCATATTCATTTACGTGACACGCAGCTCCTGCTTGTGTCGCTCCAATATTGGCCACATCTCACTGCCATGTAAAAGGACATGCCTAATGATGGTTAGGCCAGGTCTAATGATGACTTGGTTGGTTGATCACTGTATTGCTCAATTTCTTACGGGACATGGGAACTTTGGGAGCAAATTACATTCGTTTAAGCCGGTGGAGTCACCGTTCTGACAGTGTTCAACTGCTGATGCCAAATATGATCAGACCGTCCATCATATACTTTGGAAGTGTATCATTTGGCAAATGAGCGATATAATATGCTTAACTGTTTACAAGTAACATCGGGAGTAGTTTACTATGCGGATCTCGTGGCATCGAGGGTGAATTTTCGCTCGGACTGCAGAGATAATGAAGCGTGTAACAACTGTCCTGGCTGCTGGATATTTTAAAGGTTTGGAAAGGGATAGGATAGGGTAATTTTGATAGGATAGGGTAAAAAAATTACCCTATCCTAGTCCCTTTCCTACCTTATCCTCATCCCATCCTTTCTCCGCCAAGCCAAGGTGCCGATGAGCTGTGTGGCTAGGGGCGAGCCTAGTCGTAACGTGCCTGACTGCCCTTGGACCGGGCGACTCCAGAATAAGGCTAGCCTTATCTAGACAAGCGGGGCTCTGTCTAGGCGGACTTTGAATTTCCCTTGCCACTCGTGGGAACGCTATGGATATTGAAAATTTTAAAATACGGAATGGCGGCGATGTGGTTCGCAACCCGTCACGTCTCGACTCGCATCGAGGCAGAAAGTGGGCTAGGGATAGCCACTTTGCTACATTGAATGTTAGAGGAGGAATGAAAGACGAAATTGTAGAGGTATGCGAGATGATGCGAGAAAGACGACTTGATGTTTTGTGTGTGAATGAAACAAAGAGAAAAGGATGTAACACCACTACACATGGACCCTATACAGCCTACTGGTCAGGTGTAGCCACAACCAGTACAGCGAGCCAGGGTGTTGGTGTTCTACTGTCCGCGAGAATGAATGAACGTGTGAACCCAAGACTCCTCCTCCAACCTCAACCAGGTTGAAGGTTGAACTTACTCGCATCTTTGTTTTGGGCGTTTATGCTCCGCAAGATGCGCGGTGGCGCCGATCTTCAAGAGACTAAAGTGAGAGAGAGGCATTTTGGGAGAGAGTGAGCGATATTCTAAGTAAATGCAAACGGAACGAGAGAATTGTAATGTTAGGTGATTTTAATTTTTGGAGTGAAGCTTGATGGATATGAAAGTGTATTGGGCAAGTTTAGTGACGAACGAGTAAATGAAAATGGTGAGAGTTTGCTTTAAGTTTGTTTGGAGAGGAATCTTGTGGTAACTAACACCAACATATTTAACCACAAACAGATCCATTTGTATACTAGACAAGAGTGAAAAGTATGATTGATTTTGTGATTGTAGATGCATGACTAAGAAAGAAAGTGTTAGACACCCGGGCATACCGCGGTGCCGGGATTCATACAGATCACTTCTTGGTTATCAGCCGAGTAAGAGGTCTGTTTCAATGATGGCGGCATCATGTGTGTGAACCTGTAAGTGTACTAAAGCGCATAAAAGTCGAAAATTTGCTAGAGATGAGCATAAAAGAAGGATTCGTAAAAATTTAGGTGAAGTATGTGAGATTGAAGAATTATGGAAGACGCTTAAGGAAGGTCTAGTGGAAGTTACGGTGGAAGTGTGTGGGGGTAAATAAAAGGAGTTAAGGATGTAAGGTGAAGAGAATGTGTGCAGAAGTCATGAAATTATTGTCCGACAAGAAGAAGGCATGGTTGGACTGGCTGACTTCAAAGGTCAATCAAAGAATGCAGAGGGCAACGGATGGGGATGTAAAAATGGCAAATAATGAGTATTAAAGTATAAAAGATAAGTTATAAAAAGAGAGAAAGAGGATGATAGGGATAATTTTAATAGCAGGGTATCTGATAATTTCCAGCAGAATATAAAATTCTTTTGGAAATTCTTAAAATCTGTGTGGGTGTCAGAAACCAGGATGGCAGTTTTCTAAAAGGAGAAGAATGTTTGCTAAAAAGATGGAAGGATTATTTTGAAAGCTTATATGAAAAAGAGAATATGGAAGCACAAAGCACAAACGAGTTCTTGGGATAGGAATGAACTTAGCAACGAAACCATAATAAGTATGGAACAAATTGTGGAAGCATTGAATAGTATGAAATTGGGTAAGGCTGTTGGATTTTATAGGATTTCTGTCGAGATGCTGAAAGCGGGACATGGCGTGGTAGCTTGCCAGCTGTACCGCCATTTTAATATTTGCTGGAGGAGTGGCAGCGTGCCAGCAGATTGGTGCAAGGCTGTCATCGTGCCGCTTTACAAAGGAAAAGGGACACAGCAAGAGTGCAAAAACTACCGCGGCATAAGCTTGCTCAGCATCGTTGGCAAATTGTATGCAAAAGTTTTGATAAAAAGAGTGATAAATGAAACTGAAGGGAAAATGTGGGATGTACAAGCAGGATTTATGAAAGGAAGGGGATGCACGGATCCTTACGACGCATAGCCGAAAATTTTTTGGCGAAATGTTAAAAGGTCTACTGCATATTTGTAGACTTGGAAAAGGCCTATGACATGCATGGGTGAGGCATGAACTATGGACAACACTGGCCAAGTATGGAGTAAGCAGTCACTTGATACGAGCACTGAAATCTCTCTATGAGGGCTCCAGTGTTTGTGTCAGGATCAACGGAGCTTGCACAGACTTTTTCACATTGAAAAAGGTGTGAGACAGGTTGTGTAGCGTCACCGGCGCTGTTTAACCTGTACATGGACAGTTGTTTGAAAGAACTGCAAGAGAGTGCGTATGGTTTAAAATGAATGAACTGACTGTCAAATGCCTCCTATACGCTGATGATCAGGTAATACTGGCATCATCGGCGTAGGAGTTGCAGTTGATGGTTAACATTATGCATGATGCGTTAAAAAGCAAAGGAATGAAAGTGAATGTAAATAAGACAAAAGTAATGGTTTTTGAAAGAGAGGAAAGTATAACGGATTGCTCGATTTTTGTGGAAGGTAAACGAGTGGAACAGGTGAAAGAATTTGTATATTTAGGTTCAAAATTTGTGATAGATGGAAAGTGTGATTGTGACATTGAACGAAGAGTTTTGGCTGGAAATCAAGTGAATGGAGCCATGTACACCTTTATGAGCAGTCAGAACGTGTCTGAGAAGGCAAGACTGGCTGTGCATAGAGGAGTAGGTACTTGTTCCTACACTTATGTATGGCAGTAAAAGTTGGGTGTGGCAGAAGAAGCATATAAGTAAAATTAATGCAGTGGAAATGAGAACTCTGCGTAGTATAGCTGGAGTGAAATTGATGGCCAAAGAAAGGAACAGTGTGATAAGGGAACATAGCGGTATGGTAGAAGAAGTGACTAAGATAGAAAAAGGTATGCTTAGATGGTTCGGACACGTGGAGAAGATGGATGAAAGTAGACTAACGAAACAGATTTATCAGAAGAGAGAGAATGGGCAAACTGGTAAGGGGCGACCTCGACGTACATATGTCAATCAAATAGAAGACATTTTGGAAAAAGGTCAGGTCAAGAGTACCAGTAAGAGTAGTAAAAGTGGAAGAAGCGAAAGTTGTATGCCAGGATCGTAGCAAGTGGAAAGCCATAGTCTCTGCCTACCCCGATGGGAGACAGACGTGACGATATGTATGAGGGTGAATTTTCGTGCTTTTAAACGTTTCTGCCATACATATTACTGGAATCAAACATAGCTCACATAGGACCCGTAATATACTATTACCGTGGTGCTTCCCTATTTCTATAGGTATCCTAGTTGCTTTCCAGCTCTCCCGCTTTGCAAAGGAGGGAAGAGGCATTATATTCTTTTCCGACTTGCTCACATTATCTTCTGATTAATTTCGTTGCGGGTTCCAAGACATGCTAACTTCTCCTGGGACTTGACCGAGATCGAGCTCGGTGGTGTTTTGGTCATTGCTGTAGATCCTGGTTTACAGGAGTCACAGTAATGGGAATGCGGGTGGGATAAGTCCCAATAAAAAAAAGGTCTGATGATGGTTAAATAAGGTAAAGTACTCCGTACTAAATATTATTTCGAGGGTAAAATCTTTATACTTCTGGTCACCCCACGTACTCTATCGGGTATACACTCGTGTCACATGATCACATCTATGTTATTCTTTATCTACGACTCGTCCTATGTTCCTTGCCAATAAAGCGATTTTTTAATTTCAATAACTGTAAATATCTTTGGTGGTAGAGATAACTGGAGATCCATTTTGAGAAGAACATCCACTTCCCTCTCGGCTTCTTGATTGCAACCTTCGTTCGGTTTGAATACCTCTGCAAGATGTTTGGTAAAGACGTTCGCTTTCTCTAATCCAGATTTTGTCCATCCAGCGTCAGTCTTTATAGGGTATTTCACATCTTGGGGACCTTTCAGCGTCTTTGTTGTCTTCCAGAGTGAGTAGTTAGTGGATGCCGTTGGAGTAAGATTTTCCAACTTGTCCTGGATTGTTCTGTTCTGCACATCTTTCATCACCTCTTTTAGATTTTTAGTGGCTCTATTCAGCGCTGTTTTGTATTGGAAGCCTTGTGTGATGCCAGACACGGCGAAGTCTCCTTTTTTCAAGAACTTATTGTTTAATGTCAAGTGGCAGATTTATAACATTTTGGAACTTTTTTTCGGCGGTGTGTTTTCCCAGCAAGCAACTTGGATAGTGTTTATGTGGAAAGTGGCCTCTTCTATCTCATCTGGGGTTTTTAGGGCTATATTTAACTTTAGACGTTTGTCTATTTGGTCTCTGAAGCTGTTCCAGTCCGTGTGTCTGCTATACAAGCATTCAGGCTTTGCAAGGCATATTAGAGTTGTGCTAATAGTCAGTAGAACTGGATTGTGGTCTGAACTGCCATCACAACAAGCTTCAGCTTTTAGGTAGTGTTTTCCTAGTCCCTTTGTGACAAAGAAGTCGAGTAAATCTGGTTTTTTCAGAGGGTCCGTTGGCCAAGATGTCGGTTCTCCAGTTGAGACAGCGGTAAGGTTGTCACTGTCGAGGCACAGTTTAAGCTGTCTGCCTTTAGTGGATGTCAGTCTTGAACCCCAATGGGTATGTTTGGCGTTCCAATCGCCTCCCGCAACAAATCTGCCACCCAGCGTTGAAAAGTACGCACTAAATGTAAACAATATGGTATGTATATATTATTTTTTTAGTTGTTGTCGACGTGAAAGTCGAACCAGACTGCTGCCACGAATTATAGGCGTAACTCAATCATTTGCGGAGTTGCGCAGTCTGGGGTACGCATGCCCCGCCTACTTACGACTTCTGTTTTTTCTGTTCTGTGAGTAAAACAACACAGCCGCTTTTCTCTTCAACATATCACTTTCCCTTTCTTTGCATTTTCGAAGCCTTTATGTCTAAGAATCAATTTCTTTGAACATAAATTATACACTAGTTTTGGAAACTAATATTTGGTAACCGTGCTCCATGATTAATGGTATGCTCAAAATATCTCAAATACCTAAATATAATGAAGGCACGTTGGTCTCGGTTGCCAGTAACACGGCAGTCGTTAAGCCAAGTTCAAGGCCTAATAGGCGTTTTGAAAAATTTAAACAACACGTCGCCACATCCTGCTTCTGTCTATTTTAATTTCAACACGGCAATGGGCTCACAGCCTATATGAGACAACCAGTGTTTGCACAGCTTACTGCGGCGCCCTAGGCAATTTGATCTTGTCAAATGGTAACGAAAGGTATTGGATGTTGCTTCAGATCTTAAAATCAGGGTTCCCGATACAATTGGAGATGGAGAGAGGTGTATTCGGAATTTCGGAGTTACCTCAGTAGGTAAAGGACTTTTTAGCGGTGAATACACCCACACAAACTGGAGTCTTGATAAGGTATAATTCGACAAGATATTGTCTACCCCAATCGGACACTCTTGCGAGAGTAGCCTCGATTTCAGACACAAGTTGTTCACTACTTTCACGTAGTGATATCAATGAAGGCCAACACAGTCAACGTCAATAATATAGAAACAAGCAATAAAAGTTATAGAAACGATGTTACACAAGCAATGTTTCTGAATAAAACAAATTGTCAGACTAAAACAAATTCTGTGACTTTCGATAATATCGACGCTGACTGCATTTACATGAAAATATAATGAAAATCAAAGGACTTCTAAACAGTTTAATCACCATAGAACAGTTTATAGAGCAGCAGATAGTCATATACAAAACAAATGGAATTATACGACATAACAAAACAAAGAAATAGGTTTTAGATTCGCGCAGGAAAAGTGGGTGGTATTCATTGACTCAATGCCTATGATTCTAATTCAGAACCTTTCATGGCATGGCACTAGTCCTCACATATTCTCCTATCATACTTAAATATATGTACATACGTGACTTGTATGTTATTTGGAATAACTTTTGAATAACCGTGTATCCAATTACTGTTTTCCCAAATAGGTATATATAATAAAAACATATAAAAATAAATAGTAATTACGACACTTCACATAAGAAATTCTTGCATAATTCGCGCAAACATCGGTCCTATCAGTGATGCTCACAGACTAGCAGGCACTCAACAGATGAAAGTTCAAAGTGACAAACATTATGAAAAGGGTATTTTCATATTAACACATTCGTCGCAACATTCAATTTGAAGAAACTTGTGTTCAGTTTACGAGAACAAACAGATATCACAAAGTAACAGTAAATAGATTCAAATGGTGGTTTCACTATCGTACACGTAAAAGGCACTGATAGACTTTAAACAATTTAAAATCTATTAAAACACTGTAACCACCGATAAAATAATATGGTAAGTACTTTTATGTTACTAACCATGTATTCTTGGAAGATATACTTTTGAGCTACAACCACATGGACGAAGGCCTCTTAGTTTTCATAAATTACATTTGTGCATAAAATAATATTGGTATTAGCAATATCTTAAAAAACCGAAATGTCATACACCAAGTTAATAACAACGGATACGTGTAAAATGTATGAACTAAACTTTGGTGAAAATACCCATTTTGAGACTATTTTTTCAGTTGGATGGCAAAATTCGAAGATTCCACCTTTTTCACAAGCTACCCTGTTGGGTTTACGTCTGGTATTGAATGGTCTTTATTAGTTGCCATAACAGGATACATCTTAAGGAAAAAAACTTTTTAATTACATATGTACAATGTGATATTGAGATCAGAAGGCAAATACACATTTCATTCATCACGAAACAAATTAACCTTATATATACTAAAGTTATTGTCAGCGTTATTCAAAATTTACGTTTCTGGAGAACATGTATTGTAATCCAATTTTTGAAAAGTCATAATATGCCTTGTCTAAGTTCTGCCAGTAGTATTAGATGTAACATTCATGATAAGGTTAGAGGTTTGTTGTTATATTTGAATTGTGATGAAGCAAATGATTAGTCGCCAATATGGCGTCCTTCAGCCTCGAGTAACGTCGACGGAATCTTAAACATACATTATACCAAATTTTCATTATGATCGACAATGCCTAAGTTTATAAAATATCTGAGATAATCATGCACGCATCTACACATGCATTCTTACCCACTCATAATTAAAATCTTTCATACATCTTACAAAACATAATAATAATTTATAAAATTCATAATCCCTTGCACATGTGCATGCCTAAAGTAACATACGTCATCTATCATTCGGTCACCTTTCAAACTATCACTTTATCTCACATAAGTAAAGATACCACAGCCACTGTCTGTATTTATAATACCAAATAGGAAAAATGCTTTCAACTTTAAAGATAATTATGGAAAGATTATGGTCAGGCATACCTTATAAACAGTTTCAATAATGCTACGCTAAGTGCACTGTTCGGGGCCTGTATCACTTAGTGATTTGCTAACAAAACTTTAAATGTCTTAAATAAATCAAGCCTTATAAGACTAACAATTCTAAAAACATAACTTCTATAATAAATACGAATTCATGAGCTTGTAAACGCTGTGTCAATATTCTTGCCCCTTCTGTAATTCTAAGTGTAGTTATAAGCTACTTTTGCCTTGTCATGGAACAAATCTCGCTAAATTAAACATAGCAATGGCTTCAGTACTATTGCTATATACAGTTTGGTAACATATTACTAAAAGATATATAACATCATCAATACTAGATATAATATACCATAATAGGCCTGAGTACTAGCCCACAAATACATATACCATAATATAATAACCGTTGGATTAGAGTTAATTAGAAAACAAATAAGGCCGTTAAACAAATGCACCTAACGACTGAATAATATGGACACAATATGCCTGCCAAAACAGTCGAATTTACCAGCAGTAAGTTGTCTGAAACTGCGTTACATCACTGTGGCAGCGCGACGTTTCAAATCTGGAAATTAAATGTTGCTATATAGACTTACATATCTTCATACTCGTTTATTCATTTATTTATTTCGTATTTTATGTATTTTTATGCATTTTAATACATAAACAAGCTGTAGAGCGACAGTGTAACTACTATAATTATGCACTGTGGCACTATTATCTATTACTAGATGACCCCACAGCTTCGCCCGTGGAATATATCGACCTCCCGTCGCACCTATTTAATCCCGTCGCTTATAAATTCTACAATGATGCATAAAAAAATGCCCGATTTGTCGTCATTTATGACTACTGCTCCGCTCCCCAGTGTAGTAGCGTAATGATATATAGCCGATAGCCTTCCTTGATAAATGGGCTATCTAACACAAAGAGAATATTTCAAATCCGACCGGTAATAATAATAATAATATATGCTTTATTGTACACCAAGAATAGCTATTACAGATTAGGTATTATGATATAAATCAAGTACAATGGGCGGCCTTATTGCAAGCAGCAATCTCTACCAGGCAACCTTTAGATGGACAGGACTGTGTGAAAGTTTAATTTTGGGTTTCAAGTTTGGTGACAAATAATACTTTATAAATTACATTAAACATAATATATACCGATATTTTCGAAAATACATACACAAATAAATACATACATACATACATACCCATATAAATACATACATACACATATAAATACATGCATACACATATAAATACATACATACATACACATATAAATACGTTTATACATACATACACTTGCCCAATATACATAAGAAAGAAGGTCAGCGTACAAATAGCTTATATTGAAAGATAATATTCTTTCACTCTGACTTTAAACGATCCCAAGGTTTGAGCTCGTCTGATAGTGACTGGTAGTGCATTCCACAGTCGCGCTGCTTCAACAGTAAAAGATTTATCAACGAAGTTTGTTGAATGTACCGGTATATGCAGTCTCAAGTTGTGCGATGATCTCAGGAACCTTGAGTGCGTGTCACCTAGGAACTCAAAGCGTTCCTTGAGGTAAGAGGGAGCTAGTGGGTTAAATAATATATTATATAGCATAGAAAGGATATGAGTATTTCGTCGAAGGCGAATCGGGAGCCACTTGAGTTGGTTGCGGTATTCAGAAATGTGGTCATATTTGCGTAACCCAAATATAAACCTAATACAGAAATTTTGAAGGCGCTCAAGTTTATTTAGTTGCTCCTCCGTAATATCAAGATAGCTGGCGTCAGCATAGTCTAATATTGGAAGAAGTAATGACTGCGCAAGCGAAATTTTTGTTGGAATCGGGAGGAGACCACGCAATCTTCGCAACGAGCCTGCCGAGGCAAACAATTTACGATTAACTTCCTGCAATTGAGGTCCCCAAGACAAGAGTTCTATCAATATATATCCCCAGGTTCTTAACTCTATCACTTACCGGTAACGGCATACCATTAAAGATAATTTGTGGCAACTGTGCCCAGTCAACTCTGGAAATCATCCAAGTACTGCCTATCAGGATTACTTGAGTTTTAGTGGGGTTCACTTGCAAACCAAAGCTGTTACTCCAAGTACATATCCGTTCATAATCACAATTTGTTACTCTAAAAGCTTCGTGTATGTCATTGAGTCCAGCTTGTGAGTAGATTTGCAGATCGTCTGCATAAAGGTGGTAGGACGAAACTAATTGTTTTGTAATGGAATTAATGAATATTGCAAATAATAGAGGAGATAAAACGCCACCCTGCGGTACACCAACAGAGATATTGTTCCAGGAGGAAACTGCGTCATCAATGCAAATACGTTGTCGGCGACCAGTCAGGTAACTGCGAAACCAATCAATCACTGGTGGAGATATGTTAATAGAGCGTAGAATCTCAAGCATAATACGAAAATCAACTGTATTAAAAGCATTACTGAAGTCGAGAAGCGTCAGTAATGTAAGCCTTCCGTTCTCCATGCCCATTCTTATATCATCTGTAATATTAATAAGAGCAGTAACTGTACTATGCCCCGGGCGAAATCCTGATTGATAGGAGTTAAAAAGATAGTTAATTCCTGAGATTAGCGCGTTTAACCAAACAAACAAACTCTTCAGCTTTATAATATTAGTATGAAAACTAACTATCTTCACGCTGTCTCTATTTGTAGTAGCAAGAGGTTACTCACCAGCTTGTAAGAGGCGTCTGCTGCTTGAGCTTGCGGATCTCCTTGGTGGCCCAGCTGGCCAGCGCCTTGGTGCGCGGCGTGCGCGACCGGCGCGCGGCCTGCAGCAGGTCCAGCAGGGGCCTCGTCTCCAGCAGCGGCAGCACCCGCGCGCCGAACACGGTGCACAGGTCGCCCGTGAGCCCCGCGATCACTGACATGTGCCCGTCCGTGCGCTCCGGCTCGCATGCCACGTGCATCATGAACGTCACGATCGCGGGCACGTGAGGCTCCACCAGCGCCACGTCCGAACGCACCTGTGTAGCACATATAACACTCTTTACCAACTATTAGCTCTCACAGATATGAATTCAGAATCTTTTTCTTTTTAACACGCTTTTATTAGTTTCACCTGTATGTATGTTTGTCTGTAACCGACTCCTTTGGGCTCGATTTTGCCGTACTTTGAACATTCAGATTTAATTAAAATTTTGCACAACTTATCAAACACCGATGACAATGCAATAATTCGATTGAAAAATCCGATTATCCTGATTAAATTCGCCAGGATTCAACAATTTGTCTAGCGCGTGAACTACGCATGCGTGCAGTCCCAGACCATGTCATGTCAGACCAGTCATGCGCCAGCAGCACTGCGTGTTTTTTTTTAAACTATTATTTACTAGATGACCCCCACAGCTTCGCCCGTGGAAATCCGATTATCCTGATTAAATTCGCCAGGATTCAACAATTTGTCTAGCGCGCGAACTACGCATGCGTGCAGTCCCAGACCGGGAGCAGCACTGCGTGTTTTTTTTAGTTTTTTTTTAAACTATTATTTACTAGATGACCCTCACAGCTTCGCTCGTGGAATATTTCGACCTCCCGTCGCACCTATTTCATTCCGTCGCTAATAAATTCTACAATGATGCATAAAAATCCGACCAGTAATTCCTGAGATTAGCGAGTTCAACCGAACAAACAAACAAACAAACTCTTTAGCTTTATAATATTAGTATAGACTTGTTTTTATTGCAATCTATCATTTAACAGACATATATACAGCAATAGGTTGGTAATTTTCTATGGGACTTGAGTGATACTTGTCCAATGACAAGCTCACATCTCTATGTTGCCAAGTCCTGTGGAATCCTCCTTTTCAATCTTCTGGTGGCTGTTTGTGGGTTCATTAAAGTTCTCGCCAGGGGGTTTCTATGTTTTGCAATTCTGTCTCTATAGGATTTTACTCTTTCTGTCACAATCATTTAAGAACACTTATTTATATTTCATTGATAATCTCACAATTGAAGATGCTAAAGTTCATGAAATGTGGGAACTAAAGTCTAACATGGACCTCGGACTACAAAACAATGGCATCCGTTGCACTGGGAATAATACTTTGATGACAATGAATGATGATATGATATCATTAAATACTTTTATCAATAAGCAATAGACAATTATAATTTTAAGAGAGGAGTTAAGAGCCCAATTTTATTGGTAGATAGTAGCAGCTTTGATTTGGCTAGTTATTGTTCATATTATTGACCTACGAAAAAGCCAGAGAATAGCTGTGTATATTTTTGTACGGTCTTACCTCCCCAGTTGATCCTTTCAGGCCTTGTATAATGCCGGTGTATGCTTCAAGCACACTCTCATGTAGTTCACCCAAATATTCAACCATGTCATAATCATTACGGTCTACTTGAGCATTGCTGGCCTGTAAAAATACATTAAAATAGTCATTTTATTTAAATATGAAGGCCCAATAGTGTATTGAATTTTCTGAGTATTACCTGCTGCAACATCTGCATCACAATATCAAAATATTTAGCGAAATAAGGACCAATACTTAAAGCAATATCACCGAACACCGACAGAATCTGTGGTTTTACAGAGCGGTGAATTGAAGGATCACCAAGATTCTCCAACAACAGAACTATTATCTCGTCACAATATGGCAATACCTGAAATATAAAATTCTAGTATAGTATCATTGGTTAAATACTGCTATTTATCTATACTAATATTATAAAGCTGAAGAGTTTGTTTGTTTGGTTGAACGCGCTAATCTCAGGAACTACAGGTTCGATTTGCAAAATTCCTTTTGTGTTGAATAGTCAATTTATCGAGGATTTATTTTATGCTATATAGCATCACGCTACGACCAATAGGTGCGGAGCAGCAATGATAAATGTGGCAAAATCGGAAACAAAATATTCCTTTTGATAGCTTCCATTGCGAACGCTGCGTAAATGATTAAAGTTACGCAAAAACTATGTAGTACATAATTATTCCCCTTTAAAAGTTCTAAAATAAAGTCCGCGACAGCATATGTCTATCTTTTAAGGTTAACTTACTATAATCATTTTATTGTGAAAAATTTGTTCTTAAAATGATAAGTGAAAAGTATGGCCGACGATTTTCGATTTAAGCATGCACGACGTCGCGACTAGCCAATAGCGAGCGAGCTCTGTGACGAAGTCCTCGCGTGTCAATCGAATCAACTCAAACAAACGCGTGTTCGATTCGACTACGTACGGACAAATCGGGCTAATATTCATACACAATTGTAGAAGTAGATAATAAACGACGGGATTAAATGGGAGCGACGGGTATAGAGGCGTGACTGATAAAGGCTATCTACGCTACTACCCTGAGGAGCGCGTAGTAATCAACAAATCGGGCAAATATTCATACATTATTGTAAAAGTAATAAACGACGGGATTAAATGGGCGCGACGCACTATGTGTTATAAACGCCATTTTTCGGACGTCCCCTTTTTATTTCAAAAACTTATAAAACTAAGTATTTAAAATGCTAGAGTAATATTCCCAACTGATAAATATAATTAGTTTAGCCATAATATTTTTTTTTAAATTCAGTGACCTGGATAAAGTTAAGAAATATTATGAGCTGAAAACTAAAGCAAATAAAAATTATCAACTTATGCTGTTTGGAACTGCTACTTAGGCTTTACATTTAAAGGTAATTATAAATCCCGTAACTTGCTAAAAACCGGAGTAATTCTTTTTTTTTTATTTTATGTATTTATTTTTTTCTCAAGTAATCCACTGTAGTTGGAAAAGTTATATATACCAACATTGAGGTCTACTATTTCACTATAGATAGGAAAAAAATCATGGTGTAAGGGGCCCCACCAAGATCTTCGGGGCCCAAGTCAACCTCCCGTGCTAGTGTTTGCACCTGCTGATTAACGGACGAGGCTCTGGCGCTGGCTTTCCCCTCTGGGGTTGGGAGGTCTGAGGGCGTCGCTCCCATAAAAGCCACCCGCCGAAACAAAATTGTAAAGTATAATAGGAAAGCTGCTAGGGATAGGGCGCCGCCTCAAAACGGCGCGCAGGAGCCCCGCCCGACTCCTGTGGCAAGTGGGCTAGGGCTGGCCTGTGTGTCGGGCCAGCACGGCTAAAGAAGTTAGCCCCAACCCGAATCCGCTTCGCATCTTGGAACATTGGCACGCTGACTGGGCGTGCGGTAGAGTTGGCCGAAGTACTCTCCAGGCGGAGGGTGGACGTGGCGTTCCTGCAGGAGACTCGGTGGAAGGGCAACAGAGCCCGGCCCCTGCAGAACGGCTATAAGCTGTATTACACGAGTGCGCCTGGTGGGAAGAACGGGGTGGCCGTTGTGCTCTCCGAGGGGCTGCAGAGTGGCATCTTGGAGGTGAAACGCTGTAGCGACCGGCTTATGATCGTGAGGGTGCTTATCGATGGGATTATTACCCACCTGATAAGTGCCTACGCGCCACAGGCCGGTTGTAGCGACGCCGATAAGATGTCGTTTTGGGGTCAACTCGAGGGAGTGCTTCGGAGCATTCCGTTGTCACAGGGAATCGTTTTGGGCGGCGACCTAAATGGTCATGTGGGTGAGAGGTGTAAGGAGTTTGAGCGTGTTCATGGTGGTTTTGGATACGGCACCCGCAACGCTGAAGGAGAAACTATCCTCAGAACGTGTGCGGCTGCCGATCTGGCCATTGTGAACACGTATTTCAAAAAGAAATCCGAACATCTCATCACCTACAAGAGCGGGAGGCGTACAACTCAGATCGATTTCCTACTCACTAGGCGACACAGCATCGGCAAGGTGGCCAACTGCAAGGTCATACCCGGTGAGAGTCTTACTGCACAACACCGTCTCCTTGTCATGGACCTCTGCGTAAAGCCCAAAGGCAAACGCATCGAGTGGTGCCAGCGCCGCATCAGATGGTGGCTGCTTGATGAAACTAGGTCCCAGGAGTTCGTCTCAGCTGTCGGTGACAAGTGCACCGACACTGAAGGCGAACCAGTTCAAGATTACTGGGACAAAGTTCAGGCGGCCATCCTTGGAGCGGCGAAGGTGGTGCTCGGTGAGTCTAAGGGTGGACGCAAATGTGACAAGGAAACTTGGTGGTGGAACGACGCAGTCCAGAGGGAGACTAGGGAGAAGAAAGCCCTCTTTAAAAAGTAGCAAACGACCGGATCTCCTGAAGACCGCGACGCGTACAGGGCTGCCAAGCGCCAAAGAGAGCTGTAGCCAGAGCCAGACGTGACCACTTACAACCTCTGTATGATAAGATGGAATCGTCCGAGGGGCAGAAGCTCATCTATAAGCTGGCGCGCTCCAGGGTCAAAGCGGCACAGGATATATCCAAGTGTCGCTGTGTAAAAGACCCTGAGGGCAACCTGTTAAGCGAAGACCTCGCGGTAAAGGAGAGATGGCGCTCGTACTTCCACGAGCTGCTTAATAAACAGCACAAAGAGGTGCAGCCTCCGGACCTCTCTCCGAATCAGGGACTAGAGCCACCGGTAACGCCTGGAGAAGTCCTGACTGCGCTTCGCCGCATCAATAATCGGAAAGCTGTCGGACCCGATGGAGTCCCCATCGAAGCCTGGAAGGCGATGGGTCCTCGCGGTGTGGGCATCTTAGTAAACCTTTTTAACCGCATACTCCTCAGCGGGCAGATCCCAAACCAATGGAGACTGAGTATTATTACTCCAGTCTTCAAAGGTAAGGGGTCAGTGCAGGAGTGCGGGAGCTACCGCGGTATTAAGGTGATGTCCCACACCATGAAGATCTTCGAGAGGATTATAGACTCTCGGATCCGGCAGGAGTGCACTCTCTCGGAGTGTCAATATGGGTTTCGCCCTGGTTATGGGACCACGGACCTTGTTTTTGCCCTGAGGGTTGTCGCAGAGAAATACAGGTCGAAGAGCACGCCTCTGCACAGGCCTTCGACTGTGTTCCTCGTGTGATGATCTGGTGGGCACTGCGGTCCAAAGGGGTTCCAGAGGTCTATATTGACACTATCCGGGACATGTACTGTGACTCCGATTCAATGGTTCGGACTGCTGTTGGCGACACGAAACCCTTCCCCATCACCATCGGGGTACACCAGGGTTCGGTCCTTAGTCCGCTTCTGTTCAGTGTAATATTAGACGAATTGTCGGACAGCATCAGAAACCCACATGAGCAGCCTCCATGGTTGCTCATGTATGCTGACGATATTGCGCTGGCAGACGCGGACAGGGGCAGATTGGTGCGACGTGTAAAGGCGTGGAAGGAGACGCTTGAGAACGGCGGTCTGAAACTAAATGTGGCGAAGACCGAGTACTTGGCACTAAACTCGACAGATCCCACATCCGTCCGCATAGGCGGTGATTTGGACCAGGTTAAATACCTGGGATCTGGTTTTCACACGTCCAGTGACATCGATTGCGATGTCAAGTCACGCATTGCTGCCGCGTGGGCCAAATGGCGGGAGATGACTGGTGTCATTTGTGACCCTAAAATGCCGATCCGGTTGAAGGGACAGGTCTACAAAACCATTATTAGACCTGTCCTTTTACATGGCAGTGAGACGTGGCCGATATTGGAGCGACACAAGCAGGAGCTGCGTGTCACGGAAATGAAGATGCTGCGGTGGATGTGTGGGGTCACGCGGATGGACCGCGTGAGAAACTCTCGCATCCGCGGCAGCCTTCACGTCCGTGACATTGCAGACAAGTTGCAAGAGTTTCGCCTTCGTTGGTATGGTCACGTCTTGCGGCAACCACCGGGCTACGTAGGTAACAAATGTCTGGCCATGTCAGCCCCGCCGGGTCCCGGTAAGAGGGGAAGACCCAAGAAGTGCTGGCTTGACGTCGTAAGGGATGACATGCGTGCCAATGGTCTCATTACAAGATGCCGAAGACCGTGCGAAGTGGAGGAGAAAATGTAGGAAAGCGGACCCCGGGCGTCGACAGACGCAACTGGGACAGACGCTCGGATGATGATGATGATGAGGAAAAAAATCATATCCAAATCTCGTGAAGTCTAGAAGTTATGACCAATTTTAAATTTTTGCCAGGGTTGTCACTTCAGTATAACCGGATTTTTAATAAATTGAAAAATGTGTATGTAGTAATGACTGAGTAATTGGTATATCTCATTATAAATTCAGGACTTTTTACACACACAGACAAACTTTATCATCAATATGTTTTATCCGGGAATTACCAATAACTTTCGATCTTCAATGGGGATTTTAATCTTAAGTGAAATTAAATTTATAAATAAATCTGCTATTAGCGTAAGCTTCTAAGCAGCTACGGAATAATAATATTGCTGTCTGACCATAAGTAGATCTTGATGACATGCAGAAATATTTTATTAATCTGAATCCGGCGTTACTTGGTGACAATACATTTTTTTTAGGTATATTTATTGTATTTATATTTCACATACCCTGTTGATTTTGACTACGTTCGCGTGATAATTAGAATTTTTTAAATATTTTAATTTCTCGTGATAGATCAAATCTTGAAAAAATAATTATAGTAATGATAGTAAAAAAATACTAGATCGGGCCATTGATTTTTCAGTGGTGCTCTTAACCAACAAATTGACCAAGATTAACTATTTTGAAGTGTGTCATATGTATGTATACACCATTTACCTTTTTCAAATATATTTAACTAGTTAACGCACGCGGCTTCGCCCGCATGAAGAAGTTTTCCCGTTCCCGTTTCCTACAGGAACTTGTTCCCGGGATAAAAAGTAGCCTATGTCCGTCTCCTGGCTCTAAGCTACCTCTCCACCAATTTTCAGCTAAATTGGTTCGTGGGTTTAGGCGTGAAAGCGTAACAGACAGACAGACAGAGTTACTTTCGCATTTATAATATTAGTAGGGATTTATAATTAAAATATTTTTAGCAATGTGTCTATTCTAGCCTCTTTTCGTGATTAATTGCTGTACAGTTACACCCATTCATGTATTAATTCGACTCATTAAGAGTTGAAACCCTATTTCGTTATAAGTGTGACATTATTGTCTATTTTCCAATAAATAATACCAAATAACAACAATTACAAATTGTCGTTATTCAGCGTCACTTATTGGAAAAAAGTGTGACTGAACAAGAAAAAATATTCTATCAGAATTGCACCGTTACTAAAAAATCTATGTTTTCTGTTTTACTGCTTTGTAACTTCTTTTAAGATATGATAGATATCGTCACATTCCTATCTTGATATTATTTATTTTTTATTATATTTATAAATTACAAAGCTGAAGCGCTCGTGGCCCCGCGTTCTCAGTGTTTGGTAAACGATCACTAAGGTACGCAACTTTCACTATGGCTGGTCGTCGGATGGGTGACCACTTTGTGGCATTTACATTTGCGAGCGTTTCCGTGCTTCGGAAGGCACGTTAAGCCGTTGGTCCCGGTTGCCAGTGAAATGGCAGTCCTTAAGCCTGGTTGAAGGCCTTATAGGCGGCTTAAAAAATTTCAACAGCAGGTAGCCACAGCCTGCGTCTGTCTATTTCAACACGGCAATGGGTTCAGCACCTATTACGTGGGACAGGAATCCACACGGTGAAAAGTGGGCATATAATATGCCTCTGCCACCCCTTCGGGGATAAGGCGTGATGGATATTTTATTTATGTTATTTAAATTACATCTTCATCATTGGAAAAAAGTAGCATTATGTCACACGTGCTACTCAATTCAAATTTGACTCCTAGTGAATCACACTGTTACATTATGGAGTAAAAGTGAATGGGAATAAACCAATGTGAAACGAGATGCGACTTGTGGCAATCCACATTTTTATACTATTAACATCAATAATAACGTTTTGACTTAGGACCTACTGGGAAAGGGCATTTTCAAGAGTCTCCTTAACCGGCGAGCATGTATAAAACACTTAGTTGATAGCAAGTGGAAAGCCAGTCTCTGCCTACCCTAGTATAACTAATTTATAATTATTCCCGTCACTCGAGAATAAGATTCCCATTGAAGATCGAAAGTTATCAGAATTTCCCACATTTCCCACTGGACAACATGATGATGATAAAACGTAAAAATTCATGTTCTAATTAGATAGTATAATATGTGCAACTTTGTGAGATATAAGCCGTTCTGATGCAATTTCCATTGAAAACTTATTACCTATCAAACACCGTAAGTTAAATAATAGGTAGGTACTTAAATATTGTCCTTCTGTATATTATATAACATTACAGAAACGTCACAGATAAATAATAGGAATTATTACAGACACATAAAAAAAATTACATTCAGATAAATGTATTATTTTAAAAAGTGACAACCCTAAAGAGAAAATAACCGGGTATAACTAAAATGGCCTGTAGTTTCTAAACTCCACGCGATTTGGATGTGATTATTTTTTTATAAATAGGACTAGAATGGATCTTAATTTTGATAATAATGTCTTTTCCAACAACCGTGGATTTTTTGAGAATAAAATTAAAAACGGAAAAACATAAAAATCATATATCTCGAGTTCTAGGCAAGATAGGAGGTTCGTGATTAGTTTATTTCAAGTTCTTATTGCATACACTTTTTGTAATTAAATTGATTTAGTTTTTAGTGTAGACAATTTTTGATTGATCTTTATTGGGCGAAATTTTAATGGAACTTTAACATTTTATACTGACTTCACTAATTATTTTTATCACCCCGGAGTTTTACTCTAGCTTTCCAAATGATTTGTTTCACACGTTTTTGTAATAAAAAGCGGGAATAAAGGCGTGACTGATAAACTGACGGGTGTTCGAAGTATGTCACGGGCGAAGCCGCGCGGGTCAGCTAGTTTATCATAAAGAGGGAATAATTTTTGTTTCTTTGTACTGGATGCTAACAGGTGCAACTGCAACATTGAATCAAAGCACTCATCCTTTTATGTGTACCTGTTTTGTCTATAAGTATAGCATTTTGTTTTTAATAATAATAACAGTACAACCTGAAATAATAGTTAGTAACGAAACCGCGCGCAAAAAGGTAATTACAGCATTGAATAAGACTAGTTTCAATAATTACCTTGTTTTTCAACGCACGACAGATGTCACCTGTGAGACCTACAGCTGCAATGCATACTTGGTGTTCCTGATGGTTTTTAAGACCTACAAAAAGATACCTTTTGAAGGCATCCATGTATTTTAGGAATCCTTCTCCTAACACTTCCACTAGGGTTGAAACAGCCATAAGGGCATCTTCCTGGACACCACCAGCTTTTCCTGCATTTCCAGCGAACATAGTCAATAAAGCAGTCATTATAGCATCTGAAATTTGGGGTGCATCTTCTGGTGTCACCTTACGGAGAACGGACTGAAGTGTCGCGCACAATAAACTTTGGAGATCGTTAAATTGTGAACGATCAGCCTGACTTGAAATGTGATTCTCCATTTGTAAAACTTGCTGTAGCCTCTCCAGAATTACCATCGTTGTCTTTTGGACAGTAACATAACAATCGGTTGGCGAATTTTTAACCATTTCCATGAGGGCTTCATAAGCAGCTGACCTTAAATTATGTTGAGCTGCATCTTGACGATCTGTAGTTTCCAGAAGTCTTTGAACAATAAAATCAAAGTAATTTGACATGCAGTATGTTTTAGGCTGATTAGAGTCACCACAATCAGCTGCTTCATAAGCAGCTTCCGCAAGACCAGTGAATGCCCAACAGACATTCGCCGCAACACGAGGCTCTGCTTTTAAGCCATTGACAAGGCTCTCCAAAAGTGGTTTCAAATATGTTTCATTGATAGCAGCTTCAGGAACAATTTCACAAATCCTTCCAAAAGTCCAAGCAGCTGTGTCTCGTACGGCTACACTGGTGTCGTACATAGCTTCTATTAAGGTCGGCATGGCTTTTTCCACCAATGGTTTTAAGGTGTTAGCCTCTAGCCCACCAAGAATAGAACCAAATGCCATCAAAGCAGCTTCTCTGTATCGCCAATTCTCATTTTTGATATTGGTGTTAATGAATGGTAAAACATGCGGGACTACTTCATCTTCACAACAGTTTGATAGAAGCATAAGGCATACAGACGCAGCTTTAGATGGATTCCAGTCCAATTCATCATCAGTATCGTCTTGCTTTGTTAACTTTTGCATCAGAACGGGGGCTAGGTATTGTAATGCTCCTCTGGCATAAAATCTTGATGTTCTGGCAGGAGGTCGACCTAGAAATACAAAAGAACAGAATAGATGTTTCAATAACATTCAAATAAGGTAGACATGTAGGCTTGAGGACGGGTTTTATCAGACAGACAGGAGATATTCGAGCGCAATTTATTAAGACCGTTGACCTTGTTACCACAAATTAAAGTTAAAAATTATGTAAACATCGATATATAGGCGCGTGCACATTATTTCATACTTTAGCTAGAGGTAAAACTGTTGTATTTCCAACAGAGTTAGTTAGTCAGTTAGTTAGCGCGCATGCATTAATATAGTTATAGACATATATGTATGGACACTATGCGCGTGCGGATTTTGAATATTTTTAACTGGTAGAAAAGTCCTACTTTCAAAAAGTTAATACTTAGTATTCGCGCATCAGTATACATAACAATACGCACATAGACGTATTTACATACATATATACATAATATGATCGCGCCTGTCTCCCTTTGCCGTAGACAGACTAGCTTTCCACTTGCTTCAATCCTGACATACAACTTTATTTTCTTCTAATTCATAAGTGTATCATATATGCTGGCTTTTGCCGCTTTTGGTTAAGGGTACTTTTTACCTGACCATTTTCCAAAGGTCTTCGATTTGATTGACACACGTACGCCGAGAACGACCCCCTAGCAGTTTGGCCATTCACTCTTGGCATATAAAAATCCTTCATCAGTCTATTATCATTCATTGTCTCCACATGACCGTACCATCTAAGCAACCTTTTTGATAAACTTCATCTGTCTTAGTCACTACATCTTCTCTCATACTGCAATGTTCCCTTATCATGCTGTTCCTTTCTTAAATCACACTATATTTTACATTAATTATAAAATTTACCTGCTTCTGCTGCTTCCACTTCTTCAATTGCAAGGTCTATCTCCTCATCACTAACATTGGACCAAAACTCAATGCCCTGAAGGGAGATTTCATCAACATCAGATTTCATAGCCTCTAAGGTAATAGGAAATAGTGCTTGACCCATGTATGTTTCCATATGTTGGTAGTATAATGACAGTATTTTAACCTAGAATGTAAAGAGTGATTCATTTGAAACCATCAGATTATTAAAAATAATAACATACAGTAAAACATTCAGTATAATACTAACTAAACATTGAAGAGCAGCAACACTAATCCTCATGTCACTGGATTGTGTAGCCTCACATACAACTTCCATTATAAAGTTTCTTTCATTTTCCTTTTCAAAGTTGGCTTTAGTAAATTCTAATGAGTTGAGTAAAGCCTGAGTTGCAGCAAGTCGTACATGATTGCTAGTTTCAATGGACCTCATGCCATGAATGATTGCAGTGAGAATTGGGTTACTTTGTTCTGTCAATACCTCAGCATCAATTTCTTGGCAAATATATCCTGAAATACAAATTTGAAAGTATAATAAATAATAAATAAATAAATAAATAAATATTGTGGGACACTTTTCCCACAGCGCCATCTAGCCCAAAGTAAGCTAAAATTAGCTTGTGTTATGGGATCTAGATAACTGATAAACATACTTATATATAATTCTAAATGCATACATATTATACATAGAAAACACCCAAACTCCGAAATACACATTTGTGGATCAAACAAATATTTGTTCCAACCCGGGACCTCTTGCGTAGCAGTCGGATACACTCCCACCGCGCCACAGAGGCAGTCATATGATAAATTATATTGACTGAATTTTTCAAGTTAGAGAAATAATTGAAACAGAAATTGTTTCTTAAAGTTATCAATCTTTAAATGTTATATATAAATACATACCAATAGCTTCTAGCGTTGCTTCTTTTTTAAGTTCAGTTGATTGCACATTGACAACATTTTCTACTAGCATGGGTATTAGATCATTCCATTGTCCTACAGGTAACTCTGCAACTGCTACATATGCTACACATTGAGCAGCTGAACTGGGTCTGCTATTCTCTGTTCCAATTGCAGCTAAGATCTAAAAGAGAGATAATTAAAGGTATTCACACACAGGTCTTGCATAGGAACAATAATGTACTCTAAAACTCTTTTATAATAACATGACCTTTAATTTAGAGGAATTCTGCACTTTCTGATGAGCCTAATCACTACATATTATAAAAAAAGTTGCTTTTCGTATTTGTGTATTGAATGTAGGTCTACAAAAATGTTTGCGATGTTATAAGTCTATCTTTTAAGAATAACATACTATTTCCATTTTAATACTTCCAAAAACCATAAATTATAAAGCGGTAATTTGAGGGCTATTTACACAAATAAGCTACTAAACCTTATCATTTTTACTATGTTAGTTGGCTTCAGCATTTCATGAAGATTATTTAAATAAATAAATATCTTACGAATTATAGCAAATTCAAAATAATGCGCAAAGAAATTAATTTAGTAATTTATAAAAGTAATATTATAATTTGCAGAAATTGTATTGGAAGTACCTTATATTTTAGGAGAGGGTGTTCTCCTAAAGTATTACTTTCTTACTTAATCTCAGTATATTTAGTCCCACAATACCTAGTATGAGCTGGGCTATAGTACATGATGCGAAAGGGAACCATGTGTTATGGCGAAAATTGGGCGAGACTGGGATCCAGCAGTGAACTGCAATAGGCTAATAGGCTGATTTGATTGAATAGTAACAGCTGAAAGAAGATTAACTAAACCAATTCTATACTCTTCTTAGTATTGTAACGTTGTAAAACGTCACATTGAAGTGTCATTGTTGGTCTTGAGATTTAGGGCCGTATTCCAGAATGTTTATCAATACTCAAGAAACACTTGAGAGTAGATTTTATAAGGCAAAATCTAGTCTCAAGCGTTGATTGAGTATTAAGAAACGTTCTGGAATACGGACCTTAGAGAGAGGGGTGAGTAGATTGTTGACTCTTTCGCTCCGTGTGTCATCGATTTTAAACAAATTGCGGTTTCTGTAAGGCTTTATTCCTTAGTTCCATGCCATAGGTTAGACTTGGAAAGAAAGAAAAAAAAAACAAATAAATGTCTTTAGACAGTGGTGACGGAACGTCATTCGCCTAGCTACAATGGACGTCAAAAAGATGTCGATTGTAAATATATTTTATAAAATCGTTAAAAAGAAGTAATCTTTTATAAATTGTATATGGAAGTTCACGCCTGTGACTTCTTATGAATGGTTATATCTATGTATTTCGGTAAGAACTTTGGATTTTTGAAACCACGTTTCTAGCCTTGAAAGGTTATTCATTTGTTTACAGCTTATTACGATGTTTAGAACAGCGTTAATGGAATATTTGCCTGCTCTTCAAGATTTATTGGTTTTTCTTTAAAAAAGTGGTAAGTACTCTTTATGTATTCGAATCACGAACAAATATCCAATTGTTTTCCCAAGTCTAATGGAACTAATTCTTTTCTTTGCAGCTGAAAAGGCACTTTTTTTTTTTATTAATTCTATTGTTGGATAAAATTTGCCGTAAATGCTGACCATCTGGTGAATTCTTTGCATCCTGTGGTTACGGGCTCGTCATTCTAGTGGAGACGGCACCTGTCGCGGTCTGCAGATGTGATTTCGAATCCCGTGGTAATTTAACCACGCCGTCAGGTACCTAATTTGAATTGTTTTTGTGTAGCTTAATCTAGTAGTGATGCACGTTCATGTTTTGAATCATGTTACGATATATTTTTTGACTCATAAGCTGGCATTATGCTGGATCTCACTATTCTAAATTTCACGCCTCAACCCTGTGAATAGTTAATCTTTAGCTTACTAAGGACTGTATTCCAGAACGTTTTTCAATACTCGATCAACGCTTGAGACTAGATTTGGCCTTATAAAATTTACTCTCAAGTGTTTCTTGAGTGATGATAAACGTTCTGGAATTCGGCCCTAAATCACTTGAATAGGTTATACCAATAGTGATAACGTATATAATGTATATTCAATCAATTCAATCAAGTCATCGCCATCATTAACCATTAATTGAAATATTATTATTACAGTATGCCCAGTTTGTTTTAACAAATTTTGAATATATATGTAAATAAAATAAATAAATAAATATCCATCACGCCTTATCCCCGAAGTGGTGGCAGAGGCATATTATATGCCCACTTTTCACCGTGTGGATTCCTGTCCCACGTAATAGGTGGTGAGCCTATTGCCGTGTTGAAATAGACAGACGCAGGTTGTGGCTACCTGCTGTTGAAATTTTCAAGCCGCCCATAAGGCCTTCAACCAGGCTTAACGACTGCCATTTTACTGGCAACCGGGACCAACGGCTTAACGTGCCTTCCGAAGCACGGAAACGCTCGCAAATGTAAATGCCACAAAGTGGTCACCCATACTAGGACCAGCCATAGTGAAAGTTGCGTAACTCAGTGATCGTTTACAGAACACTGAGACCGCAGGGCCACGAGCGCTTCTATATATAGAATATATATGTAATTGATTAAAAATATTATGTGAAAAATTTAATTAACATAAAAGTAAAAAAAAAATATATTTTTTTTTTTAAATATTATGTGAAAAATTTAATTAACATAAAAGTCAAAAGTACTCGGATACCCAAATTGATGAATCGGCAAGAAGCGAAAGAAGTATGCATGGATTATGAAGTCTGGCGATCTGTCCTCTCTGACTACCCCGTTAGGGATACAGTGTGAAGATAATAAGTTAGTTTTTACTTAAAAATAAGATAAGTACTCATCATAACTTGAGTGTTACATAGAACACTTACAACTTACATAGTATTAGAATAAAGGGGCCAAAATTAGAAATCAAGTAACTTTATAATACTTAAAGTTATTGGAATTTTAATAGGGTTAATGGTTAATGTGAAACTTTCAAGATCATGAAACTTTCTTTGTTACCTGTTAATCATGATAAACAACAAGATGAGCAAGAGGAAAAGATTAGAAATTAGTTATTTTATTAAATAAATTTGTTTCACTATTTTCATAATAAATCAATAAAATTGGAGGGTGTGCTCTTACATTCTTTTTTATGTATAATCTTATGTCCTCAGGTAGTGCCAGCCACCTTTGTTGGTATTGCTGTTTCAATGTTGGGTCTTTAGAAGTCAAGTGGTTTTTGAGTTGTAAGCCTCCAGCCATCCTAGCCACCTGACTGTTCCCACCCTGTACCAACACATCTGACAACATTTTGATAAATGTTGTAAAATTTGTGGCCGCTGCATGGTTGAGGTAGGTTTCTGCAGCCTCCAACTCATTGCGATCTGGAATATTAATATAGAAGTTAGGTCTCATGCTATGATTTTGAAAGAAATGGCTTAGTGCAGCTGTTGTTATTACCCTTAATAAGTATTGTTATTTTCTGAACACATAAGTGATTTCAGATATACAATTATAATTTTGTAAACCACTAATCAAACAGTATCTATTGTATCACCAATCTAATAGACTGTTTGACACCCATTGTGTGATTACATATCAACCTAAAACCACAAGCTCCAATTCAGTAGCAGCAACATTGACAACTGTTTGTGCTAGCATTGACCTTGGTTTTATATAAGTATTAAATTTAAAAATTATATATATGTACTAAGTATTATGTAAAAATATGAATCAATAATAAAGGCTATAAATCAAAAAAATATTAAATTAAAAGGGTTTTTTTTGAAACGAAGATCATCATATGTGACCAGATTACATGTTGTATTATGTTTACCTAATTGAATTTAACCTTGCCACATTATGGGTTGATCAGTCAACTGAAAGCTGGCCGAACTCTTTGCATCATGCGCTAGTACACACACTGAGTAGGATACTGGGCATGGTTAGAGTGTAGTTTGCTGCCTGGTCAGTTATTCACTTATTGAATTAATGGCAGCATTAATGTGAATTCATTCAATTATTCAAGCAATCACAGTAGGGCAGGGAGAATTATAAAGTGGTGGCTTGATGCACTGCCTATGACAGGAAAGCTGTTGGCCTTACTAGGTATACTGCAGACCATGCAAAGCGGAGGGAGAATAGTAGCAAAGTAGAAAATGGGGTTTCAAACAGTATTTAAACTTGGATGATGATGATGATCTACATAGTATTACTCAAAAAATAATGACTTTATGTAAAATATTGCTACATTGTTATCACATTGTTATTAAATGTATCCATTCTTATCAGGTCTTTATTATAAACTGTAGACTTCTGATAATAGAATACTTCACTATTAATATACCAAAATGTTAATTTCCTTATTAGAATACTTTACTACACATTTGATATACAATGAAAATATTAACCAAAAATTGAGTATTTTCTGGATAATCATAAATACAAAATTAAACTAAATTAAAGAATGTGCACTTAGAAATTTGTAGAGATAGTAATAAATATGTACTGGATAGTAATTTACAATGGAAAATTATAATTCACGGATTTCTATAGATAACAATTTGAATCAAGGAAAACGGCTGCTATGTAATGTCAAAGCTATCATATAGATTACAAATTATAACCTTCAAATAATAGAAAGTAACTATTAATAATCCATGATTATAAAGAATAGCGTCTAGAATACAAAGTAATAAGGATGTGGCGTAGTAGCTAATTGTTTATGTAGCTAACTGCAGCGTATGCTTGTGAAACTTGCAATTGTAGGTGAACCTAGAATTTTCCCAACATGACAGTTTAGTAATCTTGTCATCCAGAACCCACACCACAAATTTCTCATACTGTGAGACATAACAATTCCCGGATAGACTACGCATACTACACTGCTTGTCCGATGTATTACAAAATCATATTTTTAAACAGTTACGTTGTGATAATGCATGTCGGTTGACGACCTAAAACGCCATACATGAACAGTAATTTACAAAACATGTATACTAACCAGGTGATACAGTCTTTTCCAATATTTGAATTAGTGTTAACGTGGTTTCAGTATGCATTGTGTTCACTATTATTTTCGATCTTTAGATAAAAACTTAAATTCGTACAAATTAAGAAACCGGCACACCAACGACGAAAGAATACTCGATTCAATACTCATTTTTTTTTAAATTGTGTTTCGCCCTATTCTTGATCAAGCAAAGAACCTTAGTTCATACAGCATAGTCATTAGTATTGTTCAGTATTAATAATAATAATAATACTCTTTATTGTACACCATAAATAAAACAAATTACAGATTTTTACATTCATAAATGTAGTACAATGGGCGGCCTTATCGCAAACAGCAATCTCTTCCAGGCAACATTTATATGGATAGGATTGTATTAATATCGAGTGTGGGAAGTTTCAATGGTGACGTATTTCTGTGCAACTAAAATATATAAGTACTCAACTATATACTACATATATACTCCTTATAAATATACATACATGCACATGCATACATACATAAATATTTACACATACACAAATACATACATATGGACCTATAAATTAGTTTACATTGATAAATAATATTGTTTTACCTGTGCTTTAAAAGATGCCAAAAAGAGCTCGCCTAATAAATACCGGTAGAGCATTCTTCAAACGCGCAGCTTGCACTGTGAAGGATTTGTCATAAAATTTTGTAGAATGCACCGGCATGTGCAGTCTCAAATTCTCTGACGACCTTAAGAACCTCGAATGTGTATCACTTAGAAACTCAAAACGATCTTTGAGGTAAGAAGGAGCTAGAGGGTTAAATAAAATATTATAAAGTAAGGAAAGTATATGAGTATTCCAACGAAGGCGAATTGGATCATATTTACGTAAACCATAAATAAATCTTATGCAAAAATTTTGAAGGCGCTCAAGTTTATCGAGTTGCTCCTCTGTAAGATCAAGATAGCTGGCATCTGCGTAGTCCAATATTGGGAGTAAGAGAGACTGTGCAAGCGAAATCTTTGTACTGGTTGGAAGAAAGTTACGTAGTCTCCGTAAGGAACTCGCTGAGGCATACAATTTTCGACTGACATCCCGCAATTGAGGTCCCCAGGATAAATTTACATCGATATGTATACCCAAATCCTTAACACTATCACTTACCGGCAATGGCATCCCACCAAAAATAACTTGCGGAAGCTGAGCCCATTGTACACGAGAAATCATCCAGGGGCTGCCTAAAAGGATCACTTGAGTTTTAGTGGGATTTACCTGCAAGCCATAGTTACAACTCCACTCACATATTCGTTCTAAGTCGCAGTTTATGACTGAGAACGCTTCAGGCATGTCATCGAGTGGTGCTTGAGTATATATTTGCAAATCATCTGCATAAAGATGGTAGGATGAGACCAATTGTTGAGTTATGGAATTTATAAATATTGCAAATAAAAGAGGAGACAAAACGCCACCTTGCAGTACGCCAACAGAAGTTTCACACCAAGAAGACACAACATCATCAATGCAAATACGTTGTCGGCGACCAGACATTAACTAGTGCTGTAACAGTAAAACATCACAGATTACTGGCAGTATTATATCAAGAATAGGAAGGATCATATTTCGGCTAATGCAGTCATTTCCGACGGCATTAGACGATATAGATACTATACTTCTCTTAACATCACAATCAGTGAATTGACTAAAAACAAAAGGTGGATATACTGGAGTTGGAAGTTGCGAAAGACGTTGTAATGTGTTAGTTTTGATAGAACTGTCAAAACGAGAAGTAGAGGAGAAATGCCTATTTAGTGCGTTGAGATCAATATTATTTGGATCCACTTCTTGTTTTTCCTTACCAACTCCCAGAGTTCTAAGAAATTTCCAGATTTTAGCTGGATCTCCGTTATCAACAGATGAATGAATATGTTGGCGTTGTGCAATCCTACACACCTTATTACAATAATTACGAATTGACACATACTTCTCGCGGTTGTATTCATTTGGCTTTTATTTGTATTTAGTTTTGGCCCTGCCTTTTTTAGCTATCAGTTCTTTAATTTCTTTTGTGAGCCACGGTGACGGTGCATGTTTCACCTTAACTGCACGCACTGGTGCATGTTTGTCATATAGACTGATCAAGTTCATTGTCAAAATTGATACTTTATCATCCAGAGAGACTGTATTATAGAACGACGTCCAGTCGATCATACTTGCATCCTCACAAAGCCGATCGACGTCCATGCCACCAAAGTTTCGCTGCATCAGCACCCTACGCTTTGCCTTAGAAGGGCGAATTTTATATGAAAGAAAGATAAGATCGTGGTATGAAAAGATATCAGCAGCACACTGGCCGTGTTTAGCTACGTGCTCAGAAGATGAAACAATAATAAGATCTAGGAGAGAAGGTGTTCAGTCAGGAAAATGATGAGTAGTATTTAAAGGGAGGGTATTTAGTATTCACAGGGAGGCAGACCGTGAATCTTTCTTAATAAGGCATGTATTAAAATCTCCCATTATAATGGTGTGCCTAAAGGATGGGACTAGCTTCTCAAGAGAATGCTCAAAGGAAGAGAAATAATCAACCCTGGACGAATGACAGTAAAACACACCGAGAAGGACCTTTGTGTGACAGAGTTCCATCTCTATGAAAATGTGCTCACCCGAGTTTGATGGTGGTGGCTGTGCTGATACCTCAATAACTTTACAAGGAATAAACGTGCGGATATCGATAGCAACACCGCCACCACGAACACAAACGCCGGGAACAGGCGAGCGGTCATTTCTAATTAGCCGGAAACCTGGAAGTGTATAAGAATTGGTTGAATGGGTCCTGGTTTTAACCATGTTTCCGAAACAAGAATGGCGTGTAAGTTGTCAGAGTCCAAAGTGGCCAGCATATCAGAGAAATGGGTGGGAATACTCTGTGCATTGATGTGTACAGCATTGAAGTTCATAGGTACATCAGAAAACTGTGTCTGAAGAATGTCTGCGAATGATGGCACATTTGTAAAACTATTGTTCAAGCTATTAGTTGTTATAGTAGTGTCAGAATCCGTATTAACATTAATGCAATCTAAAAATGACATCACTATAACATAGACGTATAAATAAGTATAATTATGAATAAGTATAATAAATATATAATATAACAATTTATAAATACTGTATATGTAAATATATATAATAATAATGCAAGTAACTATAGGTGTAATCCTATACACCCACCAGTCGAGTGCTTTTACAAAAATAAGAGATGTATTACTAGATTAACGAAACAAAACATTAACAGTATTGTTGCATAGTATTCGTCAAGTACAGTCCTTTATCCTTAAGTATTCGTCAAGTGCACGTTTTCGATTTTTTTATACTTCACCATTTTACTCAACATAAATAATTCACAAAATAAATATTGTGGGAAACTTTTCAAACAGCGCTATCTAGCCCAAACTAATCTTTAAGCTTGTGCTATTGGATGATAGTGTGGCGGTGACGTTAGGGTGGGTTGGTAGAAGACCAACTCCCCCAAGTCAACAAGTTAAGAAAAATTAGGTAGGTGAGAGCTTAAGAGATAAATTAAGCGATGAGACAATTTAAATACATACATTCCATTTGGTGTCGAGACACTAGGTCCATAGGGTCGCGGCGCACATGGTCTTTTTACGGCTTTAAGTAAGCGTCTGAGGGAAGAAACTGGCGATCCTCGTGCAGGTAGTTTTCTCGCGCAAAGGCTTTCCATAGCTATTCAGCGTGGGAATGCTGCCTGCATCATGGGTACCCTACCGAGGGGACCCAGTCTAAATTTTAAAAAATAGGTTAGGTAGTTTTTATTTTTTTTATTTAGGTATAGTTTTAATTGTTTTTTCAGATTTCAGATTAATGTTAAATCATATTAAAATGTTATCAAATAAAAAAAAAAATACAACAGTATGTACGAGTATATTAGAAATTTAAGTAATTAGGTACATTCAGGGCCGGGTTCGATGCAACGGTTCCGTGGAAATATGTAGGTACAAAATATGTGACATGCTTGTTTAAGCAGTGCGATCTCTGACAACCACCAGTACACCTGCCGCGTTGTAGGTTTGGGCTGGGATCTAGGCATCACCACGTTGCAGATATGTGATAGTGCCACCTGAAACCATTTTGCCTTCTCCTCTACATCGATAGGTCCCTCGGGTGTCGGAACGGACAAAGTGTTAAAAAATGTGCATGAGTTATGGAAAGTTAAATGTTGCAGTCAACAGCGGTGTTCTATGTGTTAGTACCAAATCTCCAGAGAAAGCCCTAGTAAAGGGTCTATTGCTTTACTAGGGCTAGGAAACCTAGGACTGAGGACTTGACATCGGCAAAGGACTAGTAATTGGCGATGCAAAAATTCTAACTAGCGCCTCTAGTGTCAAAATTGTAAAGCAGTCTAAGAACGACACTGATAGTTTTCGATATAACTTACGTCAAGAAAAAAGTTTGTTTAAATATATAAATCCATGCTCAACGTCATTTTTTTATTCTCAACACCCAGTTGAGATCTTTCTTTGATACAATTCTGTGTCTGATATCTGTCCTGTTTTCTCGAGCAATTGATTTTATTTTTTGGGTTATGGTAGGTACTTCTTTATCAGAGCTTCTTTTAGGATTATTCAGAGATGGTACGACATTAGAAAACCACTGCAGTCTTTTAGAATCTGGGTCAATAATGGAATCTATCTCTTTATAGAAACTCGCCTTAGTCTAAACTTAATAAATATCTTATAAAATACATATAAGTACAATAAAATATTAAAAACATAATTATCGTGGTATCACTCGTGGCCCTGTTAACTCATTGATCTGTAAACGATCATTGCGTTAAGCTTACCTCAGCTAATTCTTGGATGGGTGACCACTTTGCGGCATTTACATTGGCGAGCGATTCCGTGCTAAACTAAAATGGCAGTCGTTAAGACTAGTTGAAGGCCTTATGGGCGGAAAATTATCAACAGTTGGACGCCCACAGCCGGCGCCTGTCCATTTTAACACGGCAATGCGCTGACCATCACCACCTGTTACGTGGGACATAAATGGATACGGTGAAATGTGGGCGTTGAGTATGCCTCTGCCTACCCCTTCGGGGATAAAGGCGTGACAATATGTATGTATGTGTTTGGGGTATTCCATTCTTTTTATCTTTTAAAAACAAATGAAATCTTATTCCCAAATCTCCGAAAGTACTACATTGAAGAACGCAACAATATTTCGTTTTCCTGCTTGTATTAGCAACAGGTAATCGATCCATCTAAATATGTCTGAACTTATTGCCTTAATACCTCAACTTTTATAGCAGTGTTGTCGTTCTTAGACTACTTCTAAATTTCACCGCTAGAGGCGCGCGAATAATCTTTGCATCGCCAATAAGAAAAGAAAATATAAATACTGAAGACAAGGGTGTATGGACCTAGTTTCCTTTGTCTGCCCACGATGGGCGAAGACAACTAACAACAGTGTTCTGTCTGTCATTGTCAAGTGTCATTCTTTTACACATGAACCGTGTTTGTTAGTGGCGGTTGGACATAACAAATTTGGCCAAAATGGTAATAATCTTTGAATATTGCGACGATCATAGTGTGAAATACATAACTAACTTTAACTATGTGTTATTGTATTGCTGTTAGTGATATATCCAAGAATATTTTGTTGCAGCGAGTGTTTACTAATGTATGTCAATATTGTTTCAGTCGCTGGTAATTCCAGATAAGTTTCAACATATTCTACGTATTATGAACACCAATATCGATGGTAAACGTAAAGTGATGTTTGCTATGACCGCTATCAAGGGAGTCGGGCGGCGTTACTCTAATATAGTTCTGAAAAAGGCCGATATTGATCTTGACAAGCGTGCTGGGGAATGTACTGAAGAGGAGGTTTGTATTAAATATTATTGATGTTTATATTAAATATTTTTGATGTTTATCTATAATAGCGCTATTATAACTTACCGTGCTGGTGCTGTAGTTGGTAAACTCGTCTGGTGTGTTGAACCAGAAGACGCTGGTTCGAGTCCAGCTCGTGACTGAAACCTTTTTCCACTTTTAAATTTAAAGTTTACGATTCGGCTTAGTCAGATTCAGCTTAATCAATATCTAAGTCAAAGTGAATTTAAGTCTTTTCCCGACATATAGTGTGGTAAAATAGAGCTTTGAAGCTTGTTTATTAGAATGATATTGGTTTTGTAAATACTGCCCTAAGGGTAAAACAATTATTTGCTGTCACTCAATTACTAGACCCAATTGATACTGGTTAGTGTTAGCATTAGTTCATTTTTTCAATTAAATTTTGCCAATATCTTTATTATATTTAGTTGTGAAAAAGCTGATCAAAATTATATTTAACATATATAATTTTAGAGTCCTATCTAGGTTTTCAGTTACTTTTGTTTTGTTTGTTACATAAGTGCTGGTATGTTGGCTAATTTCTGAAGCACAGTTTATCTTTAGTTAAACACATTATTGTGTTGGTTTCAGGTTGAAAAGATTGTCACAATCATGTCAAATCCCAGACAGTATAAAATTCCTGACTGGTTCCTAAACAGACAGAAGGATATTGTTGATGGTAAATACAGCCAACTTACATCTTCCAATTTGGATTCCAAACTCCGTGAGGATTTGGAAAGGCTTAAGAAGATCCGTGCCCACAGGGGTATGCGTCACTACTGGGGGCTGCGTGTGCGTGGTCAGCATACCAAAACCACTGGTAGGCGAGGAAGAACTGTTGGTGTCTCTAAGAAGAAGTAATTATTAAAATAATAAACATCATTACTACATAAAGAGTTTTATTTGTTTCTTTTATATTTGATCACATTTTATCTAGCGAATGTCTGTAGTCAACATACATCAAATTATGAAAGATACAAGGTCAAAACTAGGTATGAGCAATAACTTTGTCCCTTTCTCTTTAGAAGTAGCAACATTCACAATACAATAAATATTCATTGTAATTTTTTAACATCTAATACATGTCTATAGATTACAACAGCAGTCGCACTAACATGGTACCACAGAGGCAATAATAAAGTGATGCAAAAGTGGTTCCCTATAAGTATAATAAGTCCCTACACACTATCAGTATTCTGAATTAAAGTTGGTGACCATACCTATTTCACAAATAATAACTACTGCTTTACCTACATGACTATTTCTTTGTAAAGAGCAAAGAGGTAGTCCAAACAATGAGAGCTTGCATTTAGCTTGGATTCAAATGTATAAAACAGTTACTTTACACAGATGTAAATCACAAAATATTCCATTGGAATGTATAATGCTAATGTTGCTCTAAAAAGATTTGAATATGTAACAGTTGTTCAAATAGAGATAATATGTTGGTAAAGGGAATTAAGACTTTAAGTATGCAGTCCCTGACTCTCTATACATGGGGTAACCATAGCATGGAGTGTGAATAATGTAAAATCCAGTTAAAACTCACTAGGCTCATACACATGTTCATCTACCAAGATAGGATTATAGAAATTGGAATGACTTATTTTAATTCAATGTATAATACAGGGCCAAACAAGAATGTATAATAAAGAGTATTTGTAAAAGAAATAAGGTATTTACACATTTGTTTGAAATAGTAAGTTCAGATTTATTATTAGCAGATAAAATAAAAGGTACGAGTTTGTTACATTTTAAATTACCAATAAAGTTAAATAAATAAATATCCATCACGCCTTATCCCCGAAGGGGTGGCAGAGGCATATTATATGCCCACTTTTCACCGTGTGGATTCCTGTCCCACGTAATAGGTGGTGAGCCCATTGCCGTGTTGAAATAGACAGATGCAGGTTGTGGCTACCTGCTGTTGAAATTTTCAAGCCGCCCATAAGGCCTTCAACCAGGCTTAACGACTGCCATTTTACTGGCAACCGGGACCAACGGCTTAACGTGCCTTCCGAAGCACGGAAACGCTCGCAAATGTAAATGCCACAAAGTGGTCACCCATCCGAGGACCAGCCATAGTGAAAGTTGCGTAACTCAGTGATCGTTTACAGAACACTGAGACCGCGAGGCCACTTCACTATCTTATTTTCTAAAGCATTCAACAATCTATATTAAAATAAAGTCTTTAAAAAGTTGCTGTTGAATAATAAAATCATAAATAAATACATAAGGGAAAATTTTAAAATATTTATTTTGTAGCATTACATACATCATAATGTCTAGGCTAGGGTATGTAACATATGTACTGAGATAAATGGCGCACCAGGCTAGAGAGCCCACCGGTAAGTAAAGAGCTTGTTTCGGCTATCCAGCCTATTTTGAGATCTTGGGTAAAAAGGTGGCACGGTGCCTCAACATCTGCTCCACCCACCTCACACAGCTGCTCACAGGGCACGGATGCTTTGGGAAATACCTGAGTGAGGTGGTAGGCATTGAGCCAGACGCGAACTGCCGCCTCTGCGAGGATGGCGTCATGGACACAGCGCTGCATACGCTCGTCACTTACACAGCGTGGACAGGCGAACACGCCTCACTGGAGACCCAAATCGGTCCAGTTGTTTCACTGTCTGCAGTAGTTTCTGCTATGGTGGACAGTGAAGAAAATTGGTTCGCCGTCGCCTCCTTTGCAGAGGCAATCATGACGGTGAAGAGAGAAGCACTGCGAGAGTGAGAGCGGTGTGGCCTGACATTACCGCCTCTCCGACCTCGCACTCGTGGTCAACGGCGGCAGCGCTATGCCAGCCGTTCGACTGACTAAGGTGCGCCCCTCGTTGTCTGGGGCCGCAGTCAGTTGAGTTTCGGGGGATCGTTATAATCCCCCAGAGTCGAGTCTATCGAGGGCAACGCTTGTTGGGTCGCAGAAGTTGAACCCCTGCCTTTGCTGTGACCCAACACCAGCAATAAGAAGGAACACTCCAGGGTTTTAGTGGGTATATCAATTTTGGGGACTCCCACATAACCACATTGCCCCAAACACAGGGTGGTATCTAAAAAAGATTTCCCTGGATTAAAAAAAAAAGGTACTGAGAGGTTGACCTCAATATCTTTCAATGATGTAAGAACAATATAAATTAATAACAATAGCATGTGATGTTGGTTTAATTATTGAACAAAAAACATTTATAGTATAAAACAGCATATAATTTAAGTTTACATATGCTAAAAAAATATTACCAACCTTTGTTAGGTAAGTAAAAATGGAACAATGTAAAAATATTCTTTACTTACTGTTTAAAGAAATACAATATCTATTCATACTGTGCAATAAGTACCATCATATAAACTCCAGCGAGGAGAGCCATAATTTCTTTTATTGATTGACTAAATTTATTAGATCCTTCCAACAGTTCTGGAATAACAGATACAGTGGCAATATAAATGAAGCCCCCAGCAGTAAATGGGAGTATGAGTGAAGAAACCAGGCTGTCACTTGATCCTCGCAAATATATTGATATCACTGTGCCAGAAACTGCTCCAAATGCAGTCAGCAACTGCAACATCATTGCCTTTTTGCGGGAGCAACCAGATTGTACAAGTATGGCAAAGTCTCCAATTTCATGAGGGATTTCATGTAAAAATATTGTAATAGTGGTTATGAGGCCAATGTTTTGTCCTGCAATATAAGACGCACCAATTGCTAGACCATCTGTGAAATTATGAGTGAAGTCAGCAGCAAGGTTTAAATATCCAGCAATCTTGATATCCTCCTTTTTGTCTTTGCCTGCCTTTTTCTGTTTGTCATCAGCTTTTTTCTTGCTAGGTCCATGAGAGTGACCATGTCCACCGTCGAACAATCTGACTGATTTTTCAACTACTAAAAATGTTATGATTCCTGCCAAAACGCCAAGTCCGACAGTTATGTCGTGTGGTTCGTGGTGTTCTCCATCATGTGAATGACTGTGAGCTTCAGAGTTGTCACCAGCCATAATAGCGTGCGGAATTAAATGAAGGAATGCATCGCCGAGAAGTCCGCCAGAAGCAAATGATAATAAGATTTTAAGTAACGGTTGTTTTTCTACAGTACCGTCAATAGGTATAAAGAAGAGTATGAAGAAAGGTACTATGCTTATAAACAGTGTTGAACTTAATGCTCTTACGTATAAATCGTAATCTGATTCAGGTGTTACTTCTTTCTTGTATGGATCGTTAGCGCTTTTGGAGTATTTAAACGCCGGTGCTTCTTCATGAGAATGACTGTGGCTATGCCCCAATGCCACTACTATTGTACAGGCTATTATTAAACGTAACAAAAGTCCTTTATTAGGGTAAAACATTTTACTAATTCTTTTAAGTACGTTTACGACTAACGTTCACTCAGAAAGTAGTGTAATATTACAATAGCTCGCAATAGTTATCTCACATCACATACATAACCACAACACTTGCGTACGTAGACGGAGCGGAGCGTAGCAAGAACTAGATGACACTGACACTGTCATACTGTCAATTTGACAATGACATTTTTATCTTATCAGTTACGTTTTTTTTATGCCACCTAAGAAAAAGAATACTATAAATATGACATGGTACTAAGACCTCAGATTGAAAGAGATACACTTATATTCGCAAACCAAAATGTGAATAAGACGAATATGCTCTATTCCTTTCTCAGTATCGCTTTCTTTTGTTTTTCACAAAATTGTTAGTGCCCAACACATGTTTGTTTACCTAATTATTTCAATATTATAGTGACATACCTATGCCTTATATTGAAACACAAATTTAAAAACAATTTTGAAAAGCCATTAGTTGCACAAATTTACAATACAATGAAAAGCTAAAAAAAAACTTTTCTTTTCAATTACCTATACAAACTTACAATTATAATAATAATAATTTTAATTTAACTAGATAACTAACGTTATTATTACACATTATAAATAAGTAAACGGGATTACTCACGTTTTTACGACCAGTAATAGACCGACCGGTTTCAGCTGTATTTAGACAGCCTTTTTCAGAGGTGCGAACCGTTCGCCAAGCACTCTTTACGCACACTCAGTGTGGTCGTAAAAACGTGAGTAATCCCGTTTACTTATTTATAATTTCAATTTAGGTACATTCACAATGACCCTCATACTGTACAGTGGACTTTGAACCACGCTTCTGTCTACCAAAAATGTAATGTAAACCTTCACAACAACATAGACCTTTGAGTTGTTTTGGCGCTCAAACAAATTGGAAGTCGAGCTTAATTCGTACCTCCCTGGAATAAGGTACTATTTATTATTATGGCGGTATAATGGGTAGGCACGGATTCAAAGGCCAGAAATACCATACCTGCCATTCTCTCGTGAATTATTGACAGCCTTTAAGGCCTATTGATTGCAGTTAAATAATTATAATAATTTATCATAGTTTTGGTATTTTTAAAGGATTTTAGAAATGAACGAGTCTAGATATTTTCTTTTATATAGCATAGTGATTTCTAGGTAGGGTATTTACCCACAATGCCCCCCGCCCCCCCTTCTAGCTACGGCCGTGCCGGGCAGCCCCTGGGCACCCCCGGTAACTTCTCGAAAGTACGTCCTAGGGTTCCACTGCGTGTAATAAGTACCTCGCAGAGTTATCCCAAACGTGTATTATTCAATGCAGGTTTAAATCTGCGTATGAGCTTTAATTGCTAAATAAAATACCACACTCCATACGTACACTGTGTTCGCCAATATACACAAAGTTCGCCCTTGATTCGTTCGTGAATGCATCACGACTGTTCAACAAACAGTCGACATATCGCGCCTGGATTAGAGTGGCGCGACCCGATCGTGGACTGCCTAAGCATACATACATACATACATACATACTGTCACGCCTTTATCCGCCGGTAGGCAGAGGCATATTAAACGCCCACGTTTCACCGTATGCATTTTTGTCCCACGTAACAGGTGGTGAGCCCATTGCCGTCTTGACATGGACAGGCGCAGGCTGTATCGACCTGCTGTTGAAATTTTTTAAGCCGCCATTTTTTTAGGCCTTCAAATTGGTTTAACGCCTTCAAATTGGTTTAAGGACTGCCATTTTATTAGCAACCGGGATCAACGGCTTAACGTGCCTTCCGAAGCACGGAACTGGGGTGGGTCTAAAGGGCCGAATAAATTTAACAAAATAAAATGTGTCTATTTTAGATGTTAAAATTTGGAAGACATTTTGAACCCGTTGCCTTTTTAGTGAGGTGTTAAAAAAAAGCTAAAAGATCTTATGTGCTAGACATTGATTAGCACGACCAATTAAACGTCCTGTACACGTCCTGATAGTCTCGGACTCTAACTGCCTAAGGCAGCAAAATAATACAACAGATCCAATAGACCCAGCAAACGGGCTTTTAATAGCGTATGCCCTGCGTGTCGTACGGCTGGCTGGGTCATAAGCTTACGTCTCATTCAATGGGCAGCCGGTGATACTGGCATCAGCAGATTTTGATTTTGTCGTGCGGACACGAAATAGAAAGTTGTAAGCGGCCTCACGTTTTTATTTCAAACTCTCGCCAGAGAATATCACCGACGCGACGGTTCGGTCTTTTTTAAGGGATAAGATGCCCTAATCGCAACGGGTCGCGTTGTTAAACAGAAAACTAAGGGCTTTGTGCTAGCCTTTTATCTAGATTTCAGTTGTGTGCAAGTGTAGGCAATCCTGAGTGACTTCATAATCTTCCAGTGCGTTGAGTAGTGCGCATAGTTACTACATTTTGTTACAACGAGCCAGGAAGACATTACTAAGTGGTAAGTTTTAGTCCTAAGAATTTAGATTTAGTACATGTAGTACCCGTTTCTGGTACTTGGTAGCAGAGTGCGTGTTTTAAATTGTGAAGGTTTACATTACATTTTTGGTAGACAGAAGCGTGGTTCAAAGTCCACTGTACAGTATGAGGGTCATTGTGAATGTACCTAAATTGAAATTATAAATAAGTAAACGGGATTACTCACGTTTTTACGACCAGTAATAGACCGACCGGTTTCAGCTGTATTTAGACAGCCTTTTTCAGAGGTGCGAACCGTTCGCCAAGCACTCTTTACGCACACTCAGTGTGGTCGTAAAAACGTGAGTAATCCCGTTTACTTATTTATAATTTCAATTTAGGTACATTCACAATGACCCTCATACTGTACAGTGGACTTTGAACCACGCTTCTGTCTACCAAAAATGTAATGTAAACCTTCACAATTTAAAACACGCACTCTGCTACCAAGTACCAGAAACGGGTACTACATGTACTAAATCTAAATTCTTAGGACTAAAACTTACCACTTAGTAATGTCTTCCTGGCTCGTTGTAACAAAATGTAGTAACTATGCGCACTACTCAACGCACTGGAAGATTATGAAGTCACTCAGGATTGCCTACACTTGCACACAACTGAAATCTAGATAAAAGGCTAGCACAAAGCCCTTAGTTTTCTGTTTAACAACGCGACCCGTTGCGATTAGGGCATCTTATCCCTTAAAAAAGACCGAACCGTCGCGTCGGTGATATTCTCTGGCGAGAGTTTGAAATAAAAACGTGAGGCCGCTTACAACTTTCTATTTCGTGTCCGCACGACAAAATCAAAATCTGCTGATGCCAGTATCACCGGCTGCCCATTGAATGAGACGTAAGCTTATGACCCAGCCAGCCGTACGACACGCAGGGCATACGCTATTAAAAGCCCGTTTGCTGGGTCTATTGGATCTGTTGTATTATTTTGCTGCCTTAGGCAGTTAGAGTCCGAGACTATCAGGACGTGTACAGGACGTTTAATTGGTCGTGCTAATCAATGTCTAGCACATAAGATCTTTTAGCTTTTTTTTAACACCTCACTAAAAAGGCAACGGGTTCAAAATGTCTTCCAAATTTTAACATCTAAAATAGACACATTTTATTTTGTTAAATTTATTCGGCCCTTTAGACCCACCCCAGTTCCGTGCTTCGGAAGGCACGTTAAGCCGTTGATCCCGGTTGCTAATAAAATGGCAGTCCTTAAACCAATTTGAAGGCGTTAAACCAATTTGAAGGCCTAAAAAAATGGCGGCTTAAAAAATTTCAACAGCAGGTCGATACAGCCTGCGCCTGTCCATGTCAAGACGGCAATGGGCTCACCACCTGTTACGTGGGACAAAAATGCATACGGTGAAACGTGGGCGTTTAATATGCCTCTGCCTACCGGCGGATAAAGGCGTGACAGTATGTATGTATGTATGTATGCTTAGGCAGCCCACGATCGGGTCGCGCCACTCTAATCCAGGCGCGATATGTCGACTGTTTGTTGAACAGTCGTGATGCATTCACGAACGAATCAAGGGCGAACTTTGTGTATATTGGCGAACACAGTGTACGTATGGAGTGTGGTATTTTATTTAGCAATTAAAGCTCATACGCAGATTTAAACCTGCATTGAATAATACACGTTTGGGATAACTCTGCGAGGTACTTATTACACGCAGTGGAACCCTAGGACGTACTTTCGAGAAGTTACCGGGGGTGCCCAGGGGCTGCCCGGCACGGCCGTAGCTAGAAGGGGGGGCGGGGGGCATTGTGGGTAAATACCCTACCTAGAAATCACTATGCTATATAAAAGAAAATATCTAGACTCGTTCATTTCTAAAATCCTTTAAAAATACCAAAACTATGATAAATTATTATAATTATTTAACTGCAATCAATAGGCCTTAAAGGCTGTCAATAATTCACGAGAGAATGGCAGGTATGGTATTTCTGGCCTTTGAATCCGTGCCTACCCATTATACCGCCATAATAATAAATAGTACCTTATTCCAGGGAGGTACGAATTAAGCTCGACTTCCAATTTGTTTGAGCGCCAAAACAACTCAAAGGTCTATGTTAATTGAGTTTAATATGTATGTACCTATTTCTCTTAAATTTCAACTTAATAAAATTTTTATATTTTTTTTTCCTTTTTTTGACCTGCTTTTGCCCTTGACTTTGCAAAATTTTGGTATTTACAAGCTTTTTAGTATTTATTTGTCCATATATTTTTATGGTGTCGACTCTCTGATTTTTATACATTTAATAGGGACTATAGACCTCAGTATGTATGTGGTAGAAAGTTCAAATAGGTCCACCCATTCCTGAGTAAATCGATGGTGACACACGGAAGGACTGACAGACGGACGAACTGGCAGACGGACAGATGGACAAGAAAGTAATCTTATAAGGGTTAATTTTTTACCTTTTGAGGTACGAAACACTAAAAAGAACAAAATCAGTTGGTCTGAACGAAGTTCTTCACATTTTTAATAACATGGCGAATCGGATAATTTACCTGTTTTAAATATTATTGTATTCATCATTTTAATAATTGACATTATAATTTGAAGCGCTCGTGGTCCCGCGGATCCAGTGTTCTGTAAACGATCACTTTCGCTATGGCTGGTCACGGATGGGTGACCACTTTGTGGCATTCTCATTTGCGAGCATTTCCGTACTTCGGAAGCCACGTTAAGCCGTTGGTCCCGGTTGCCAGTAACATGGCAGACGTTAAGTCAAGTTGAAGGCCTTTAGGGTGACTTGAAAAATTTCAGCATTAGGTAGCCACAACCTGCGTCTGTCTATTTCAACACGGCAATGGGCTCACCACTTATTACGTGGGACAGGAATACACATGGTGAAAGGTGGGCATATAATAAGCCTCTGCCAACACTTCAGGGATAAGACATGATAGATAAATAAATCGTCTGTCTATTTCAACACGGCAATGGGCTCACCACTTATTACGTGGGACAGGAATACACATGGTGAAAGGTGGGCATATAATAAGCCTCTGCCAACACTTCAGGGATAAGACATGATAGATAAATAAATAAATTATAATAATTTTGCAAAAACAATACGATTTAAACGGTAGTTTTGGTCGTATCTATTCCTTTAGAACCATTGAGTTAAATTCGCATAAAGTTGCATCCTCAACAAGTTGATTTCCCAAAATTTGGATTTTTTTTAATTTCCTAAGATTTTGAATTGAATTCCGATAAAGTTGAAATCTTGATATATAGAATTTCTCATAAAGTTTAAATCCTAATTATAAAAAAACAACTCTAAATAGTTATCTAACAGTTAGTTAGTGACCCAACAATTAATTATATCCTTACTCTCGTTCCGACATGGATCTTTACATCCAAATCTATAAGTACAACCATCTTGGTCGCTTCTTCATTGTTCATTGAGGTTTTAATTTTTTTAGATTCAATAAGCTCTGTCACAAATAATTTGTCTATGAATAGCTATTAAATGTACAGTTTAAGATTAAGATAGTATATTCTTTATCTTAGTGTACACCACTGACCTAGAGGTTTGACTGCCTCGGGGGGCGTAAGGGTATGCGACTGCCGCGCTGAGGACCCGGGTTCGATTACTGGGTCGGAATAAATATTTGAGTGATCCACAAATGCTTGTTCGGGGTTTGGGTGGTTCATCATGCATGTTTAATATGTATGTATTTAGAAATATACAAGTTTGTTTATCAGTTCTCTAGATCCCATAGCACAATATTAAAGCTTAGTTTGGGCTAGATGGCGCTGTGTGAAAAGTGACCCACAATATTTAGTGATATACATGGTGATGGATTGAGCCTGTGCTTCGAGGGCAAATCGATTGTTATTTTTTTTACTTTCGCTCTACCTGTAACTATATAATTCTGCCTTACCTCAAATTCGACTCTAGCTACAGCCCTAGTGCCCGGCGATAGACAGGTAGGTAGGGACCATGTGGTTTTAGTCGGTTCGAGTCCGGCTCGACATACGTTAAAAGTGGTAAAAGTGGTAGGTAGACAACAGCGTTAAGTTTTAATGTCAACGATTACGTCATTGTAGGTTAAATGACAGTCGTTCACGTTTGGCTTAAATACCAAATAATAATCCTTATATTTTCCATTTCAGTCAGAAATATTGATCAGTACCTAATACTATTCTTCTAAATGGTTTTTTAAACATAGCACACTAGCTTGTTAGCTCCTATCTCTGCTGTCCGGACTTTAAACTATCACTGTACCAAATTTCATTTAAATTGGTTCAGTAGTTTTTCGTGAAAGCGCGATACACAGACAGACAGAGTTACTTTCGCATTTTTAATATTAGTCTTCTTCTTCTTCTTCCACCTGGCGTTAGTCCCGGCTTTGGCCAGGGTCCGCCTTCCGACTGAGCTTCCTCCACTTTGCCCGATCTTCCACATTCATTTTAGTCAGGCCATTGGCTATCATGTCGGACTTGATGTCTAGCCAGCGCTTGCGAGGGCAACTACGGGACCTAGCCCCAAGGACAGCCATATTCATGCGTCTCCGACAAACGTACTCCATAGGGCGGCATGATGTGGCCATACCATCACAAACGACACTCCTGCAGTTTTTCCTCCACGTCACGGACACCAAGACTACCTCGGATGAATGAGTTGCGTATGCGATCGGATCGCGTTACGCCGCTCATCCACCTTAGCATCTTCATCTCCGTGACGCGAAGCTCCTGAGTGTGTCTGCTTAGTGCTGGCCAACACTCGCCGCCGTACAGGAGGACAGGCCGTATGATGCATTTATATATCTGCCCCTTGAGTTTCAGAGGCATTTTGCGGTCGCATACAACGCCCGTAACCTCGCGCCACTTCGCCCAAACCGCGGCTATACGTGCTTGGACATCATCGTTCACGCTGCCAGACTCGTGCAGCATCCGCATTTTTAATATTAGTAAGGATTTTAAAAACTGAACAATGCGCATTGAAATTTTTTACCTGCTGCGACTATGTTTGTTCACCATAGCGCCTCAACTACTGAAGTAATTGAACCAACTTTAATAGCATTGCATATTTGGTATCAAAATAATAAATAAATAAATATCCATCACGCCTTATCCCCGAAGGGGTGGCAGAGGCATATTATATGCCCACTTTTCACCGTGTGGATTCCTGTCCCACGTAATAGGTGGTGAGCCCATTGCCGTGTTGAAATAGACAGACGCAGGTGGCTACCTGCTGTTGAAATTTTTCAAGCCGCCCATAAGGCATTCAACCAGGCTTAACGACTGCCATTTTACTGGCAACCGGGACCAACGGCTTAACGTACCTTCCGAAGCACGGAAACGCTCGCAAATGTAAATGCCACAAAGTGGTCACCCATCCGAGGACCAGCCATAGTTTGCGTAACTCAGTGATCGTTTACAGAACACTGAGACCGCAGGGCCACGAGCGCTTCTCAAATATATATCAAGGTATCAAAATAAAGGTCTTAAATGTATTAATGTACCTATTTAATATAATTTGCTCAAATCAAAATATATATTTATTAAATGACATTTCACACGGTTCTGACATTTCAGTGGCTGTATATTCATAATGTGAATTAACTTTATTGAAATGGAAATGTGATAATAAACGGCTAGTTTATATGATCGAGAATCGGGAAAAAATCAAGTAGGTATTAATGAAAACAATAAAATTAAAAAACTAACGTGACTATATTATTTTTGTTGTATTGGTGGGTTCGGATAATGAAGATTAGATTTTTTTTCCCCTACTTATCAGAAGCGCTCGTAACCCTACTAACTCTTTGTTCTTGCAACGATCACTGCGTTAAGCAACTTTCGTTATGGCTGGTCCTCGCATGGATGACAGCTTTGCGGCATTTCTATTCACGAACGTTTCCGAAAGGCACGTTGAGTCGTAAACCAGGTTGCCAACAACATGGCAGTCGTTAAGTCAAATTAAAGGCCTTATAGTCTGCTTGAAAAATTTTAACAGCATGTCGACATACCCTGCTATTTGTCCATTTTAACACATTAATGGGCTCACCACCTGTTACGTGGGACAAAAATGCAAACGGTGAAATGTGGACGAAATAGTATGCCTCTGCTAACACTTCGGGGATAAAGGTGTGACTGATAATTTTACTTATCAGAAGGTCTAAGTAGCAAAATGTCTAACAGTACAACTTTACTTCTTGCCAAAAAGTAACCCGTAGTCGATTGCAGGGTTCCATATATTCATTTAGAATATGGCCTGCTAAGCTACTTACATAGCTAGTTAGAAAAATATTTGTGTAAAACGGTAATTAAAAATGTAGGTTTGGTTTCCCAGTCAATGTAAAATGTCAAAGGAAGTTATAACTATTCAATGAGGTCTCTTCCGGTAACTTGGAATAAAATAATGATATTTGGGGCAAGTGGGCAATAGCGGGTAAGTTGTTGTGGCGACAGTGCGGCCGGCGTAGTGCGCAGTGCGCAGGGCGGCGGGGCGGGCGGGCAGCCGCGCAGTGCGGCCCGCGCAGCCCCGGAGAGGAGTTCACTCGGCGGCGCGCCACGGCGCGACATGCCCAGCTGATGTTTATTTATACCGCGAGCTCGGTGGAGGGTGCGCGCGGGAGGCCCTCCCCTCCGCGGCACCACGGTTTCGCGTGATGCAGCCGAGCGAGCTAGCCGACGCCGCGCACGCCGCTAGCGGAAACCCCCCGCAGCGTGGCCTCAACGGTGGCCGTTTCGATTTTGACGATGGTGGTACATATTGTGGTGGATGGGAAGACGGCAAGGCCCACGGCCACGGTGTGTGTACGGGACCCAAAGCGCAGGGAGCGTACGCCGGCTCCTGGCACTATGGCTTCGAGGTCTCCGGTGTCTACACCTGGCCCAGGTGAGATAGTGACTTCGCCCGGGCCTCGCACACGCCCGAGCGCAAATCCGCGTCCGAAGCCGCTCCAAAAATAGGCTGCTATTAATAATTGAGTTCGGTGTTTCGCTAGAAAACGCGTATAACGGTGAAAGTGCCTCATGGCCCGTTCTCAGCGAAAATATTCATATCGATCCGTAGACACTGATAACAGCAGACGATAACAGTATCATATCATAGTAAGTTCTGGTGTAAATGGACTTGTCATTGCTAGGAGCATATCCATTAAACAGTCGATGAGTTGAAGGCTACGAAACGACAATGATAAATGTCGATTGAAACAATTTAGCACATTTACCAGCAGATGTATAAACGGCCGTGATTTATAATCATACTGTTTATTTGAATAAGGCCATTGAAAGAACTAGCGGAGAAATTACTTGTGTGTAATGTAGGTATATTAATTCCAGTAAAGCGTACCATACACTACACAGGATGCTCTGTTATAAACATGCAATCAATCAAATATCATTACTTTTGTCCATTAATTTAAGACGATTTTAAATGGCATTCGATTAAATAATTCAGATTTTTTTTTCTATTTAAGTACCTGTAGTATTTTGATATTTAAAAGTATATGTATCATCAACACAGAAAAAAAAGTCTATAGAAGCCATTATGCATTTGCTATTTACATAGTTATTACTAACATCTGCGAGGTCCAACAACCTCTTGATAATGTTATGATAGAGACTTAAACGGAGTAGGTATCCACTGAACTTGTACACTGAATAGTACCCATTGAACATGATGGTACTGAGTGCGGGTGGTTTGCTCAAGTTTATGTGAACTTATACTTGTAGTTCTAACAACTGTGCACCCCTTACTACACCAACTCCGTAAAGTCGATGCACTAGAAGCCCTGAATTATGCTGGTGATTTTTTCCAATGTTATTTTATAAGAACAAATTTCTAACAACTCCAATTTCTATACTTACTTCTTGTCGACTTTGATACATGATCCAAGACATTACCAGTGGCTACTGTTGTCGATCCTGTAAGAAAGGAATTGTGGCAGTGAGAATGTAGATTAGTATTTGTGCTAAATCTACAGAAATTATACACTGACTACAGCTTCAAGTCCCAACTGCACACACTTTTGCTTGGGTATATTTGGCACGTACCTCCCAACATTTCCTGGTATAGCTAATCCATAAAGTAATTTGGAAAAATATAGGGAAGTAAAGTCTAATGCGACATGTCGCAATGGTTTTCATAAAACAAGGCATATTTTTATGGAAGACAGATGCCAGAGAAATATGCTAAATCAAACCTGGATAATTTTAAGAATTGCGAGTATCTAATTATCTATTTTCATTTAGCGATTAAGATTATTAGTAATTGGGATCTGGTGGCGAGTCTTATCATCATCCGACTCATCTGGGACAGAACCCAGATGAGTCTTGCGACGCCCGGGGTCCGCTTTACTACATTTTCTCCTCCACTTCGCCCGGTCGTCGGCATCCACTGTAGTGAGACCATTGGCACGCATGTCATCCCTTATGATGTCAAGCCAGCACTTCTTGGGTCTTCCTCTCTTACCGGGACCCAGCGGGGCCGATATTACCAGGCAATTGTTTCCCACGTAGCACCAGCGGTTGCCGCAAGACGTGACCATGCCAGCAAAGGCGACATTCTTGCAGCTTTTCTGCAATATCACGGACGAGAAGGTTTCCGAGTATGCGAGAGTTTCTCACGAGTTCCATCCGCGTGACTCCACACATCCAGCGCAGTATCTTCATTTCGGTGTCACGCAGCTTCTGCTTGTGTGGCTTCAATATTGGCCACGCCTCACTGCCATTTAAAAGGACAGGCCTAATGATGGTTTTATGGACCTGTTCCTTCAACCTGACAGGCATTTTTGAGTCACAAATGACACCAGTGTCCTGCCACTTGGATCACGCGGCAGCAAAGCGTGTCTTAACTTCGCAATGGATGTCACTGGTGGCGAGTCTAATTATTACTAATAAAATAACTAAAGCCTCCGATCGAATTTCTCATAGAGATTCTTCCATTGAGATGCTAGTTTTATATTAAAAAGCAGCGTCAAGAAAACAAAGACATCACAAGGTCAAGGTGGATTGCTTCCTGAGAACTTACCCTAGACTACCTACCATATAATTAGTGTCAGTATATTTCATTACATTTCATATGCAACTGAAGGTGACGAAAATGAGGTCCGTTATAATAAGTTTGTACACTTTAAACCAGCGATTATTATTGGGTCTTCCTCTCTTACCGGGACCCAGCGGGGCCGATATTACCAGGCAATTGTTTCCCACGTAGCACCAGCGGTTGCCGCAAGACGTGACCATGCCAGCAAAGGCGACATTCTTGCAGCTTTTCTGCAATATCACGGACGAGAAGGTTTCCGAGTATGCGAGAGTTTCTCACGAGTTCCATCCGCGTGACTCCACACATCCAGCGCAGTATCTTCATTTCGGTGTCACGCAGCTTCTGCTTGTGTGGCTTCAATATTGGCCACGCCTCACTGCCATTTAAAAGGACAGGCCTAATGATGGTTTTATAGACCTGTTCCTTCAACCTGACAGGCATTTTTGAGTCACAAATGACACCAGTGTCCTGCCACTTGGATCACGCGGCAGCAAAGCGTGTCTTAACTTCGCAATGGATGTCACTGGTGGCGAGTCTAATTATTACTAATAAAATAACTAAAGCCTCCGATCGAATTTCTCATAGAGATTCTTCCATTGAGATGCTAGTTTTATATTAAAAAGCAGCGTCAAGAAAACAAAGACATCACAAGGTCAAGGTGGATTGCTTCCTGAGAACTTACCCTAGACTACCTACCATATAATTAGTGTCAGTATATTTCATTACATTTCATATGCAACTGAAGGTGACGAAAATGAGGTCCGTTATAATAAGTTTGTACACTTTAAACCAGCGATTATTATTGGCCTAGCTTTAGACATGAAGCAACTCTCGGCAGGAAAAATGTACCTCAACTTGTTTACCGGGACTAAGCGCGGTTATTTTTCATACTTTTTGCCAGACGTTTCGACCAGGTTAACCGCGTTTAGTCCAGGTAAGAACTAATACACTTATAGTATGCAAAGTATAAAAGTTAGTCCAGCAAACGTTTCTGCAAAATAAATTTATAAAAGAAATTGGCATGCACTTTGTTGTGATACATAAATGAATACAAAATCAAGTGTCAAATTCCTGTTAGTTAAAGATAGTTTATTTCTATATTGCCAAATAAAACTAAAATTGCGATTAAAAAATAAGGGAATCGAGTAGGTCAGTAACAAAATACTTTGCAATGAAATTCTCTTACCTACCAAATATGCAAGAAAAGATGAAATCAGTCGACCCGTTTTGGAGGAGTTCGACGTTAAACACCTTGAGACGTGATATAAAAGCAAGCAGTGTCAATGTACCTATGTGTGATCCCGTGATCTTCGTTGATTTAGCTTTTTAAATCTCTTTTATCAATCTACAGTCTATTTGTTCATGTACCTTATAAGTTGAATATTAAATTAAAGTAGTAGGTAGTACTATACTAAATTAATGCAATTCATTCGAAATGAACTATGAAAGAACCACAGAAAATTATATGCCACGTGGGTTTACTTCTGAACGTTTGCAATACTCGGGTTATGTTGGTGCATAACTTCATATCAAGAATCAGAATAAATCCTCCTTTATTCGTAATTCCTGGAGCCATTCACAAGGAAAAACATTGACTTTATAACATTACCCGCCAAGACTTCGAGAATGTTTTACTCTTTTAAGACTTTACTTAAAAACATTGAATAGTGGTGTCTGCTATTCATTAGTAAATGTTTAATTTAATGACAGCGAGAGTAAATAAATTATGAGATTTCATCCATTAAAGGTAAAGTAAACGAATACCCTTAGTTGTAACTAAATGTGATCACGTTACGAGGTCATTACATGGTCATGTATTTCATGGCACCTGTCTATTTCTACCAGTGTTTATCCTATTTCATCCAGAGCTGGAATAGTTTAAATAAATAAATAAATATCCATCACGCCTTATCCCCGAAGGGGATTGATTTTCACCGTGTGGATTTACCTGTCCCACGTAATAGGTGGTGAGCCCATTGCCGTGTTGAAATAGACAGACGCAGGTTGTGGCTACCTGCTGTTGAAATTTTTCATGCCGCCCGTAAGGCATGGAACCAGGCTTAACGACTGCCATTTTACTGGCAACCGGGACCAACGGCTTAACGTGCCTTCCGAAGCACGGAAACGCTCGCAAATGTAAATGCCACAAAGTGGTCACCCATCCGAGGACCAGCCATAGTGAAAGTTGCGTAACTCAGTGATCGTTTACAGAACACTGAGACTGAGCGCTTCCTAATAGTTTAAAGCTATTTCTTTTTTCCCTCAGTATGGGCAAGGAGTGAAATAATTTTCTCATGGTACTTTTTTACGCCATAAAGACTGGCGTGAATATGTTAAGTAAATAGATGATTGACAGAAATGGACGTCGATTTAAAGAACTCTCGACCTTGGTAAAAATAAAGGAACACCGGTAAAAACAAATGAGCTATGGTAATCTTTGGGTGACCTATATTCTGAAGTGGGTGTCAATAATTTATAATTAGTGATAACTTGACCAATACGACACGAATACATGCTTGTATAAATTTGTTTGTAGTACCAATTTTAATGATTATTTTTAACATTTTTTAATCTTCAGGTCTGTTTATATTTAGAGATATGTTAAAACTTAATTTGATTTTCTAGCTGTTCAAGCATTTCTGAAGGAGTTGGGTGCCGGTCAATTATTTAAGATTAGTTTTATTTTTTTACTAGGGTAATTGACATCTAATCTTCCAGTACTGAGAACAAAGACTTTATACTAAGCTCTTGGGTAAACTATAGCTTAGCTCTTTCTTTTGCCACCCAAAGCCAATATTTACATTACAAAAATTCGACTGAAGGAAAAAAATCTTTCACGAAGTAGATTATAAAAATATTTCATTTATTTATTAAATTTTTCAACAATGGTTATGCAGAAAAACTAAATTTATCGTTATTTCATATTACGACTGTCTGATGCCCCAATTAGATTCAAGGGCTGTATACGGCTGTATACAAGGGCGGTTACCAGGTCTCCCCCTTGTTGTTTACACATTCGATATAGTTTATGCGCTCGTTTGTCACAATAATAATATCCTACTTCAGCGAGAATAGGTTAAAAGTGATTGAAATTGAATGAGTTGAAAAGGTGAGCAAAGACGTTATTATACTGACGTTATATTGAGTGATATCTATAGCCATAATAAAAGTTGCTATTGATTACGTAAGAACAAATAGCAAAATGTGAGTGTATTGTATATCTTAGCCTACCCCCTTAGAGAATAAAGCGTTTGTTCAAGATTAGGATCAAATTATTGTTAGTTTTATGATGAGTAAAATAAATGTTCTTTGTACTATATTCTTAGCCTACAAAGCAATTACTGGTTATTATCATCTACGAAAGTAATAATACCATTTTGTACAGAATAAGCAAATTCAGAAAAGAACGAATAGCTTAAAATACGATATTAAAAAGCAAAAGTAAGTGTAGAAATATAAAAGGATAAGAATAAATTAGGGCCAAACACGCCACCTTGCAGAACCCATAGTTTATCCACTGCTCACACGTGATTATCCAACATTTCGGTTGCAATCGATTCGCTCACCTGCGTAGACCTAATAATTAAGATTGATTTGTGTTCCACTAATTGCAAGGAGTTCCATCTCCACAAAAACAAAAATAGTATCTTAACCTGGTCTAAGACTTTAACCAGATCTAAGATTCCTAATGTATTTGAATCTCTGATTTAGTGTATATTAGATTTTAAATATTTATTATTCTTTACTAAATGTAAAAGCATGACTAGGAACTGAACGTGTTATTATGTATCAAGGAATAATTACATGTTCATGAATCAAACTACCCGGCAACTGCCAGTTACGGTGAATTCATTTATAGGTACGCGACCTTAAACCGCTTGACCTTTTACCACTTCCAATTTTTTCAGTAGAGCGATATCTATTTTCCTTACCCCTGTTTGTATTTTATTACAAAATATGTTTCATAGTGTGGGTTCACTCACTGATACCTGCGTGGGACATAAAAATAATGAAATCCAATACCCAGTTCTTACCTACATGTTATATTCTGCCATATATTATGATATTAGGATCTAATGTCATATTGTACAGTACCGCATCTGATGGAATTGCAGAAAGGAGAGTGTTAAAGAAAAATATCTAAAAAACTCTAACGAAAAAAAAGAACCGTATTGAAACGATGCTGAACATTGATAAAGAATGGGTCAACTAGGTTTTTGCTACGGTTAACGGTATCTAGCTATTATAATCTTAGAATATGTCAAATAGTGTCAACGTGAGCAGGAAAGTACCATGATTTTATTTAGTGCAGTGTTAGACGTTTTGTCAAGCCATTTTAGGGAACCACATGAGCAGTTATTCCAGTTGCCTATATGAATATCCTAAAGGACACCATGCTGGGTGGATGCCAATCAGTGAATTTTGCGAGTGTGAATGTGTTAAGCGAGTCGATTAAGAGTAGCGGTTAAAGCAAATGTGATTAACACCTGGATACTCACTTGTAATTCTATTAATCACTCGTCTCTCTGCAATGACTGGGAAGAGCACAAAGACCAAGTGAAATAACTCGAAATTACCTACTACTCCGGTCCGGAGTCAGGTGACATGAGTTAGGGACAAGTGGAGCCGGCGGTACTTGTAACCCCAAACTGCTGATGGAGAATATAATAAACTATAAAAATTGTGGTTTTACCTAACTCTAAAGAGCATTTCCTTTAGCGACACAAGTAGAAGCTGTGTATCATGGCAACAAAGATGCTACGATGTATATTATATCAAGTGGTGTGACCGCATTATGATCTTCACCATCTGCGGCAGGCTTCATTTCAAGTTCGTGACATTGCACATAGGCCACAGGAGAGTAGCCTTCGCGGTCGCGGCTTAGATATTACCACATAATGTATCGTAATATATAAATTGGTACCTATTTTCATCTAGTAGGCAAGTTAGTAAGTCTTTAACATTTTTTTATATAGTGAAGTTGAATCCAACTCTCATAGATTTAAAATACTGTAATTTTAGATTGGTTATTTACAATTTAGTATAAATATAAAATATGACAATTGAATCCACGTAAATTCATGATTCATCCAAATCTCAATGAATCTGACGGACAGAAACGAAACTGTTTAGTGAATAACGCTATAGAACAAACAAGCAAGACGGCGTAGACGTAGAAATGTTGTGTAGACGTAGATAATAAATATTCCGACACAACTTGCCTAAATTTAATATTTCTCATCGTCTGCTCAGAATATAAAATAAAAGGGAATCATAGAGTAATATACAAAGTTAATAGATACAAACTACTTTTCCATTTTTTTTTATAGAGTAAAAGACATATTAATAGTTTCGCCTCATATCTCTTTTTTAAATAGAAAATTAACGTTATTTTCACACATTTAAATAAGTAAAGGGGATTACTTACGTTTTTTGACCAGCTATAAGACCGAATGGTTGGTTCTTGCGAACTGTTCGCACCTCTGAAAAAAGCTTGTTCAGCTGAAACCGGTAGGTCTATAGCAGTTCAAAAAACGTGAGTAAATCCCGTTTGCTTATTTATAATATAATTTCTCTTTGTTTTTGAAGTGAAACTTCTGTATCAACGTTAAGAGAAATTTTATAACTGTTAAAAAGAAAAAAAAACCGTACTGAAATGGTGCTGAACATTGATAAAGAATGGGTCAACTAGGTTTTTGCTACGGTTAACGGTATCGTTAAGCCTGGTTGAATGCCTTATGGGCGGCATGAAAAATTTCAACAGCAGGTAGCCACAACCTGCGTCTGTCTATTTCAACACGGCAATGGGTTTACCACCTATTACGTAGGACAGAAATCCACACGGTGAAAAGTGGGCATATAATATACCTCTGCCACCCCTTCGGGGATAAGGCGTGATGGATATTTATTTTTATTTTTTTTATATCGTCAAGTTTTTGGTTACGCACCATGTTGTTTGAAGTGAAACTTCTTTATCATAAGCGCAACCTCTTTATGACGTTTGAGAGAAATTTTATAGCTGTAAAAAAATGATTTTTATTGTATCGATCAGGTCCGATCTTATATGATGTGAACTTATAAAAATTACCCACCATTTAGAATAGAGACGTTAACTAGAAATTACAACTGGCTGAACAGATTTTTTTAAATATTACAGAAACTAACCTCTCTAATTTACATGGTTAGTAGAGGCAAGTGCGGAACATGTGGACACTTTCCAGAATTTAGAATAAAACATTTATATATTTGAGTCAGTATTATATTTATTAATTTTTAACATATCACATGTCTTACGGCGTAATCAATTATGCTTAATCTAAAAGTCTGGTCTCAATATCAGGTGATATTGAAACCAGACTTTTAGTTTAAGCAAAATTAATTATATTCATAAGTAAAGGCTTTCTTATGAATATAATCAACTTTTTTAAAAAACACCTTATTTGTCCACAGGTTCAACAGACGATTGTACCTATGAACAGTAAAGTTGTACCTAGGGATGGTTTACATTAGTAAGAAAATAAAATAACAATTATAGACTTCTAGAAAGCACCGGATTAAATACCTTCCTTAAATCATTACTTCCATGTAACTTTAATTATTTAAATATGGTTGACTTTGATTATACTTTTTAGCTACTTTTCTTAGAGAATTGCCACTTTTTGCTTCTTTAACGGCTGCTGTGAGGGTCGTATGTATGCGTATCGGGGCTTACCTATTCCCTTTCTTTTTAAACCAGTTTTGCTGCAAGGCACTGAAATTTGTGTTCCACTAGTCTGCTTAAAGTAAACGGCTAATCAGATTTAGTAAGTAAAATTATGACACTTTTCTACCTGTGGACAGGTACACTCATGTGCGTGTCCACAGGTACAAATTCGGACATAAAAAATAAAAACCGATCTAGCACTAAGGATAAAATAGACTTATAGATAGGGAAAAATGCACTAACTAAGCAATAGACAACACAAATCATACTGTAAATACGATCAATCCGATATCGTCAGTATTTTCACGGTAAAACCCATTAAAACTAAGCAAAATAGCCTTTTTGCCGCAAAAAAATTTCATAGCTGGTATAACAACAACCGCACAGAAAACAAAGATAGCGACACGTTAAACCTGTCAACCATACACAAATCTTTACGATCGCGTTCAAATTATAATTTTAGGGTTGCTAGTTTCGTCGGAATCGGTTGTGTCCAGGTACAAGCGTCCATAGGAACAGCACTTAGACTATCATTTTCTAGCTTACCTCTAACTCCCCTTCGGCGGCCCCTTCGCACACAGCTGAAAACTATATAGGTACCCTCATTCTAGTTAAGTTTAAAAATACTACTGTAGTTGATAAGAAGTAAATTTTCGACAATTTAAAGTAAAAAAACATCGAGAGCTAATTACGCGTACATTGCTCTTCTTAATAAATATTAAAAACTAACTATCTTCACGCTGTATCCCGGGCGGGGTAATCAGGGAGAATGAAATGAAGAATGACATTTCCATGGTTGTGCTAATGTTGTAACTTGACGTGGTGGAGGATGACATGAGTGCTATTGGCCCCATTTTATGGAATGCGAAGACCGTGCGAAGTTTAGGGAGAGCAGGAAGAAAGCAGCAAATCCGGGTTTAACTCGCGATTCTAACCGCAGATTTGGAATAAAAATAGCTACTATGACGTACGACTTACGGCCGGTCTCAATAACCTATCTATCTTTTACTATTGTCTAAAATAATGTCAAACTAGTTACCATCGGTACCTATCGACGAAAAATTCGGTCTCAATAACCAAAGATAGATAGAAATATTTACCTACGACATTGAACTATCTGTCACAAATTTAGACCATCAGAAAAGTTAAAAATCAACTGTTTATCTGTGGTAGCGATCTAAAACATAGAATATTGAAACTTACCGTTAGTATTCTCTACATCAAAATTTAGGAAAAAGGAATAAATTAAATTGAATATAAACAAGTATACCGTATTGAACGAGGTCAATATAAACATCACCTGAAAGGAGTAACAAAAGGTTCTACTTTGGACCATAAGTTTATTACATACGTGGGTAAAATTTGATGTGAATATTGCGTTACAATTTTTTTCAGGATTCAACATTAAACATCCAAATTCCAGATGGTATAAACTGATTATTTCTAGAAATTTACTAAGAACACATTCAATCGAATAGTGCGCAGTTAAATCACAATGACTAAAACGTTTGCTCTGCGTACTCGAATTACATCTGACTTATTAGGATAGGATTGCAGCTCTAATTATGTACGGCATAAGAAAGTTACTCAGAGAATATTGTTCCACATGGTTTCATTATAACATCTGACTAATTCACTGTGGACGATTCAGATACCTGACTATATTTAGGTTTCTTCAGAACTCGAAGCTGTCAATTCGTTATATTGTTATATTTAGTACTAGCTTATGTGCAACGCGTTGCCCACGACGTACTTTTGAATATCGTTTTACTTTTTAAGCTGAGAGCTAAGTAGATTCCATTCTCAGAATCTACTTATTTAAAAATAATGTCTTAGTGAATGCCTGTCATAATGCATATCGCCAAATTCTTTCAGGGGTTTGAGCTGTGCATTGGCAGATCAGTTATAGTTTGACCACGACCGCTGTACCGCTCACTGCGTACAAAGGTACGCGTACGCATAACTGCAATACTCGTATACCTAAGTAAATCATTTTATGTCTGCCAACTAAACGATAACGAGTTCATTATACGGGACGAGATTAGACATATGTATTAAACTCGTGATCTCCAGTAATCTCTTATTTTACCAAAAACGTTCAATTATTTTAAGACAAATTATCCTCACAATCTTTGAAAATGTCATGCATGACATTGTAAAAATGCCACCTGAAAATCAATGTTCACAGAATTGTAAATCCCTTCATTTGATGGCTATATCATGACCGCGCAATTAAAATAACTAGTCCGCTATCGTTTGATGTTTACTATAAGCTGACATGTCATTCAGTGAGCAGCATTTATGTTGAGATGGCATCCTCTTGGAACTGCACAGTTTAAGATGTATGATGTGTGTACGCCTTATTCCCGAAGGGGTGGCAGAGGCATATTTAATGCCCACTTTTCACCATGTATATTCCTGTCCCACGTAATAGGTAGTGAGTCTATTGCTGTGGTGAAATAGTCAGACGCAGGTTGTGGCTACCTGCTGTTGAAAATTTTCAAGTCGCCCGTAAGGCCTTTCACTTTACTGGGCGCCCTTTCGATCGCATAATTTTTTTCAGCATAATGTAGTTTGGCATAACAGTTTCAGCACAAAGTTTTCTCGCATAAATTATGATAAGCAGAGTGTTATAAACGCATAATGGTTTTATTGGCATAACATTAACTCTAATTTTTTTATCATAATTTTAATCAGCATAAATGTAAAGGGTATAATTGTTATACGCCTGGAGAAGTCCTGACTGCGCTTCGCCGCATGAAGAATCGGAAAGCTGTCGGACCCGATGGAGTCCCCATCGAAGCCTGGAAGGCGATGGGTCCTCGCGGTGTGGGCATCTTAGTAAACCTTTTTAACCGCATACTCCTCAGCGGGCAGATCCCAAACCAATGGAGACTGAGTATTATTACTCCAGTCTTCAAAGGTAAGGGGTCAGTGCAGGAGTGCGGGAGCTACCGCGGTATTAAGGTGATGTCCCACACCATGAAATCTTCGAGAGGATTATAGACTCTCGGATCCGGCAGGAGTGCACTCTCTCGGAGTGTCAATATGGGTTTCGCCCTGGTTATGGGACCACGGACCTTGTTTTTGCCCTGAGGGTTGTCGCAGAGAAATACAGGTCGAAGAACACGCCTCTGCACTGTTTGTTTCTAGACATGCAGAAGGCCTTCGACTGTGTTCCTCGTGCGATGATCTGGTGGGCACTGCGGTCCAAAGGGGTTCCAGAGGTCTATATTGACACTATCCGGGACATGTACTGTGACTCCGATTCAATGGTTCGGACTGCTGTTGGCGACACGAAACCCTTCCCCATCACCGTCGGGGTACACCAGGGTTCGGTCCTTAGTCCGCTTCTGTTCAGTGTAATATTAGACGAATTGTCGGACAGCATCAGAAACCCACATGAGCAGCCTCCATGGTTGCTCATGTATGCTGACGATATTGCGCTGGCAGACGCGGACAGGGGCAGATTGGTGCGACGTGTAAAGGCGTGGAAGGAGACGCTTGAGAACGGCGGTCTGAAACTAAATGTGGCGAAGACCGAGTACTTGGCACTAAACTCGACAGATCCCACATCCGTCCGCATAGGCGGTGATTTGGTCGAGCGCACGGACCAGGTTAAATACCTGGGATCTGTTTTTCACACGTCCAGTGACATCGATTGCGATGTCAAGTCACGCATTGCTGCCGCGTGGGCCAAATGGCGGGAGATCACCGGTGTCATTTGTGACCCTAAAATGCCGATCCGGTTGAAGGAACAGGTCTACAAAACCATTATTAGACCTGTCCTTTTACATGGCAGTGAGACGTGGACGATATTGGAGCGACACAAGCAGGAGCTGCGTGTCACGGAAATGAAGATGCTGCGGTGGATGTGTGGGGTCACGCGGATGGACCGCGTGAGAAACTCTCGCATCCGCGGAAGCCTTCACGTCCGTGACATTGCAGACAAGTTGCAAGAGTGTCGCCTTCGTTGGTATGGTCACGTCTTGCGGCAACCACCGGGCTACGTAGGTAACAAATGTCTGGCCATGTCAGCCCCGCCGGATCCCGGTAAGAGGGGAAGAGCCAAGAAGTGCTGGCTTGACGTCGTAAGGGATGACATGCGTGCCAATGGTCTCACTACAGAGGATGCCGAAAACCGTGCGAAGTGGAGGAGAAAATGTAGGAAAGCGGACCCCGGGCGTCGCGAGACGCAACTGGGACAGACGCTCGGATGATGATGATGGTATAATTGTTATACGCCTAAAGATAATTTATCATAAAATACAAATCGCATAATGGAGGTATGGATATCCGTTTAAATCATAAATGAATAATAATTTGACTAAGAATATTTAAGAAATGATATCATCTCACTCATAGCTAAGTTTTTAAGCTGCAATATATAAAACGATATTTTAAGTGTTATTTTTTTAGACTAGTCTTGAGCGAAGTCGTAAATAGGTACGACGACGAGCGAAGCGAGGAGGAGTATTAGTTCACTTGTGACCACAACGCGCGAGCCGAGCAAGCGTAGCGAGTGGGCCGCGGCAGCGGCCGGCGATGCGCCAGAATAGAATCGCTCGTTTTAATCTACCTACTTTCTTTTTGTATTTTATTTATGTATTCTATATATAAGTGTTGAAATTTTGAACTTCAGCATAGTGACTATCGACATTTTTAATCAGTTGGCATTTCAATCTTAGACAGTTCATGTGTAGAAAAAAAAAAATTGTACTCGTTAACATTATGGTATTCTATATGTATGGCTTGTAATCTTTATGCGAGAGTGAGTGATATGCCAATAAATGTTATGATTAGTAATCGTTATTGTAAAAAAAAATATGCGTAAACATTTTATGCGGGTATATCATTATTATAAAAAAGTTATGAGAAATTAAAGTATGCCTAATGATTTATTCTGTTTGAACATTATGCGAAACGAAGAGTATGCCAAAAAACGTTATGCAGTTTTAAGTTATGCCTCTAAAATTTTAGCATCCCAATACGGACCCCACTTTACTTAACGACTGCTTGTTACTGGCAACCGTGACCAACGGCTTAACGCGCCTTCCGAAGCACGGAAACGCTCGCAAATGTAAATGCCACAAAGCGGTCACCCATTCCTGACCAACCATAGCAAAAGTTGCTTAACGCAGTGATCGTTTACTGAACACTGAGGTCCGTATTTCAGAACGTTTCTCAATACTCAATCAACGCTTCAGGTTAGATTTTGCCTTATAAACTCTACTCTCAAGCGTCGATTGAGTATTCAGAAACGTTTTGGAATACGGCCCTGAGTCCGCGAGACCACGAGCGCTTCAAAACAATTACTGTGTTGTGTAGCCAGCTGTGCTTCTAAATAACTGTGTTTACTATTTTGTTTTTATTTAACGTATGCTATGGTAGAACTTGGGAGAGCCCTACGTCTTGCAATGAACTACGAGATCCTGATTTTATTAATTTACCTACTTACATTAGCTATACATATATATATATATATATTATACTAATAATGATTGATTTATGTTTTGTTTTTCTTCTAAACAGATAAATAAATTTGAAGTATGTTTGTAATTCCAAATTATAAATTTTCACAAAATGCACACGATGATATATACAGTGCCTACTTACATCTTCATAATAATAAATCAATTTTTGATTTTTTCTCTGTCGGTCGTGTTTGTTTCGGCTAATCTTTAAAACGGCTGGACCTATTTAAGTAGGACTTTCACTGGTAGATAGCTGATGTTATAAGAAGTAACTTGACTTCCGTTCATTTGTGTTTTTATAGCAGGGAAGATAATGTATCATATGATCACTATGTATAAATATTTTCTCAACATTGATTTATGTTATTTTATTAGGTAAAGCAAAGCTAAACAAAACTCTTTAGCGTCAGTAAAACTAAAGTGTAAACAGAAAAATCTAATCTTTATTTTGAGCAACTGTTACATAGTCGACCTGTTGTTGAAAATTTTAAGCCGCCCATAAGGCCTTCAACCAGGCTTAACGACTGCCATGTTACTGGCAACCGGGATAAACGGCTTAACGTGCCTTCCGAAGCACGGAAATGCTCGCAAATGTAAATGCCACAATTACTGTAATTGCTTTTTGTTATGTGGCGCTAGTCGCCACAAAAGCAATGTAATATAATAAAAAAATCACTTTTGAATATTTCAATGAAAATATTAACGTAGACGAAATATTGTAAAATGTACAAAGGACTTGGGTGATTAGGCACTTTCAGCGCGGCAGTTTGTTTGTAAATTTTTTCGAGTTGTGCTCCATTGTTTTATGTTATGTTTGTGACCTATACATTTATATAAGTTAGATTTTTCAGTAAAATAAAAAAAACAAAACAAAGCTGAATAATAAAAACATTTTCAATTCAAATAAAAAGTTTGAAATCAACGAACCGTCTTACATTTCACAAGAGAAACCTTAAAACTTACATGCTTATTGACTTTCTCATTTCTACATTCCTTCAAAACTTTGTATTAAACGCAATAAACTTGAAAGGGAGGTATGTATTTGTTTATTTAAATCTTGTATATCAAACCAAGTCACAAAGACTGTTAAGTTTTTGAAATTGGTGAACTTATACAACTTTTGAACGAGGTGAAATCATTACAAAGCTTACACAAGTTTGAAGATAGAGGCAAATATATAGGTTTTGTGACCCTCTTTATTTATGTCGTAGCTACCACTAGCTGTTGAAGGTTGTTCTGGATTTCTGTTATTTATCTCTAGATCTGTAATATATGATACAGAAAAAGCATATATAATTATACGCTATTATTGAAATGTCATAGAAAGTATAGTGTATTATTAAAACGCAGATAAGCAGATATTTGCTCTGTGTAGTTTTTCAGTAGTATTTGATGCGCAGTAAAAGTTCAAGGTTTTAAGTTCGGAACGCATTTACTCGTACTTACTCTATTTCTACGATTTTGTTAGAATTACTCAGAATATTGGGAGTTAAGCAGTTACTTTTTCAATAAATCATAGGTATGGAATGTTTGCGTAGCTGAGGGTTGATGACCTATCCAAAATCGATGAGCTTTCATTCTGTAAGATGCGAGAGAGCAGTACCGCGTTCTGTCTATCCCGGATACCAATATCGAGGTTCTCATTAAAAGTGACGAACATATTTCTTTAGAATTGGAAGAAGAAGAAAGAAAATTGTCCTTATCTTATCAATAGAATGAATGTTCGTAATGTTATTACGTTTTACTACCTGAATGTAGCCATGGTTCAACTTGGTACAGAATCAGTTACCTATTAAGGTATATATATATAGTACATAGTAGGTAAGTAACAAAAATCTTTCGTAGTAAATCTACAATGGGGCGGTGCTTTCGCTCACCAAACATACATATTCTAAGTCTACCTCAACTGCTTACCATAATTTGGTTCTTAATATTAATGAGCAACATTTGGCACTAGCGTTACATAATAATGTGGGTTTAGTGACAAGCCCTCATTTTCGCGCTCAAGGTCGACCCTCTTTACAATAAAGTCTGTTGGTTTTACTTGTAATATTCATTTGCGTACGCTACTGCCGACCGTATGTGTATCGAGCGTTATAAATAGAGGTTAGGTCTGAGTTGTTCCGCCCGTACTCAATGCATAACAGGCCAGTCCATTATCTTGCCACAACTAATAAAAACTAAAAGGAATTTCAGAGCTGCTGACACGTGTTCACGGTGTTCAAATCGTTGATCTGATTTTACAGCTGGGAAATATGTTAATTCATTGATTTTATTATACACTATAGCTAAATAAAGTCTCGATTAGGTACCTACATAAAAAATAGCTTTGGCAAACAGATGGGCTTGTCTTTTATCGGGGCAGGGCTGGTCTATTGTTTGTTTTATGGTTACATACATCATTTCTTTATTAAGGGGTAGGCAGAGTTGCAATATTTTTAGTTTGTCCCACGTAATCAGGAGTGATTTACTATTAGGCGTTAGTATGTGCAGGTTGGGGCTAAGGGCAGTTGACATTTTTTAAATAGCTCAAAAGGCATTCAACTTAGCTTAACGACTGTAATTTGACTGCCTCTGTGGCGCGGTGGGAGTGTATCCGACTGCTCGCAAAAGGTCGTGGGTTCGATTCCCACCCAGGATAAAACTTTGTGTGATGAGCACGATGGTTTATTCTGTGTCGTTGTGGGCGTTATTTATGTATAATATGTACGTATTTAGAAATATATAAGTATGTTTATCAGTTATCTGGTTACCATAGTACAAGCTCTGCTTAGTTGGGAATCAGATGGCGTTGTGTGAGTTGTCCCAACGATATTTATTTATTTATTTTATTTAAGAAATCGCTACTAGTCGAAATGCCACAAAGCTGTCACTCTCAGTTCAGGACCAGCCATGGCGAAAGATGCTTAACGCAGTGACTGTTCACTGTGTTAGCGAGGCTATGAGCGCTTTATGTAACTTCAGTCTCGTGCTCCTACTAATTACACCTACTGATAGGAGCACCAGGACATGAGGGTCCTGGTGCTCCTATTGGAGGCACATACGAGTAAATATGCGCGAGATCTCGATTAATGAACTTTACGAGGGACTCTAGGATTGTGTAGAGTCTTGAGGAAAACCAGGTGTTTGAGCCAACATTTCACGATGTAACGACCTCAAACTAACCGTGTCAGGTTTTATTAATGTTACAATAACTGCTATGTCACAGATAGCAAATTTATGTCAAATTTCCGTCATTACACATCGCGTGAAAGTGGTAGGGACACGTAACCTTTATTTACGCACTCCTTCGATCAAATAAACCAACACACTCACGTAAATTTTTAATGATTCATTCATGAAAAGTCGAGAATAAATGATTATAACTGAGGAAGAAAAAAGGAAAATGTTATATTCAATGTCAATTGTGTATTTATAACTTCTGTGATATCAATCAATGTGTGAAACGACATACTTATAATAAAAATGACAAGTTTTAATTGAAAATCTTTTTTAAAACCAGCCAAGTGCGAGTCGGACTCTAGCACGAACGGTTTCATACAGTTTTTAAAAAAAACGTCAAAAATGTCATGTCTGCTGAGAGAGTCTCCTTAAATATTTTATTTATTCTGTTTTTTAGTATTTGTTGTTATATATATAAATTTATGAAGCGCTCGTGGCCCCGCGGATTCAGTGTTCTGTAAACGATCACTTAGTTACGCAACTTTCACTATGGCTGGTCCTGACGGGTGACCAATTTGTGGCATTTACATATGCGAGCGTTTCCGTGCTTCGGAAAGCAAGTTAAGCCGTTGGTCCCGGTTGCCAGTAACATGGCAGTCGTTAAGTCAAGTTGTAGGCAACATGGGCGGCTTAAAAAATTTCAACAGCAGGTAGCCACAACCTGCGTCTGTCTATTTCAACACGGCAATGGGCTCACCACCTATTACGTGGGACAGGAATACGCATGGTGAAAAGTGGGCATACAATATGAATGCCTCTGCCAACCCTTCGGGGATGAAGCGTGATAGATAAATAAATATATACATCATCTGTGAAAATTTCAACTGTCTAACTACCATGGTGCTCATAAACTAGAGTTGGGTCTCAAAAAATCAACAGAGGTGTGTACAGAAATAAATACTGATGTACCTATATGTAGATTTACTGTACGTGTTTCCACCTTACGACGGGACCGATTTAAATGAAATTTTGTGTATATATTTGCTGAATTGGGTTTTATTACTGAATTGCTTGAAAATACAATTGGACCCGGTTAGACAGCGATATTTTTAACACCAACTATAGATTCGTAATAAGTTTTTGTTATTATTTTAATACTACTGAGTTGGTGAAATGGTCACCGTAGCCTATGGCCGTTTATAACATCGGAGGGGGGCACTCTACCGACCCGGCAAAATCCTTTTAGGACTCCTTTTAAAGAACTCACGTGGAGCTTTTTTTATACCACCGAGGCGGCAGACACGGATACGGCCCACCTGATGGAAAGTGGTCACCGTAGCCGTAGTTTGTAACATCGAAGAGGCAGCTCTCGCGGTACTGACCCGACAAAAATCTTCTAAGACTCCTTTTGAAAAAATCATATGAAGCTCTTTTTATACCACTGAGGTGGCAGACATGCATACGGTCTACCTGACAGAATGTGGTCACCATAGCCTATGGAAGTTTGCAATACCAGAGCTGCGGCACTCGCGCTGCCGACCCTGTAGAAACCTTCTAAGACCCCTTTTGAAGAACCCCATACTGTAGATGTTCGGGTAAACGGGAGTTCATTCAAAAACCCCATTAAGGAGATGTTGGGGAAAACTGGGAGCTCATTCTACAATCTTAGCGAACGCCGAGGAAACCCCCTATCCCAAATCGTTTGCGAGCGCTCCGAAAGCAAAGTAGGTTCCCGCGAAATTCCGTTAAATTTCTTATAAGAAATGCTTTAATATTGTTTGAACATTTTTATGCAACTTCCTTTTTTATTTTATTTATTGCTAGCTAGTAATTTATGATAATCGAGTCGTTGATCTCACTACTAATAAATGTCAAAGACATTCTGAAGAAGAGGCGCGGGATAGTGAAAACTTTGGATACAATGCAACCGGGACTAGCGCTCGAATGATGATGGTGACAAACATCTTGGATGACGGACAATAATGAAGTTGCCTCGTTTACTGTTGATATCAAAAGCCCCTGCAACGTGTAGTGCACTACTTAATCTTGATTAACTTATTTTATATTACTTATTTCCATAACTATACTAATAGACACATTTTATTTTATTAAATTAATTCGGCCCCTCAAGACTCAACCACCCCAGTTTCGTGCTTCGAAAGGCACGTTAAGCCGTTGGTCCCGGTTGCCAAAAAAATGGCAGTCGTTAAGCCAAGTTGAAGGCCTTATAGGCGGCTTAAAAATTTCAACAGCTAGCCACAGCCTGCGCCTGTCCATTTAACACGGCAATGGGCTCACAACCTGTTACGTGGGACAATAATGCATACGGTGAAATGTGGGCGTTTAATATGAGTCTGCCTACCCCTTCGGGGATAAAGGCGTGACAATATATATGTATTTACATAACTTATTTATAACTATATCCTGTGTTCCAGTTATACCATATAAAATAATGACGTTTTGAAGAATTGCTATTAATTACAATTCTCTAGTGACATAATGCCTAAATGGCTTTAGGCGTGCCAAACAAGTTCTTTGTAAAAACGTGTGATTAATTTAACTTAAGTCTGACGCAACCTTGAATGAAATGATTTGAATATTACTTACACTTAGCTATCCATTTTTGTTGGAGACCAATCTAACACAATTAACAAACATTTTTTTCCTCTCTGAAATAGGTTTAACCTCTTTATAATAGGGACTAGGTATGAATCTCATGGAAATACTAAGATAGGAATAGGATCCTCTGTGGATTCGGTTTAATATAAGGTTTGTTAAACCACTACCGCAGTATTTGTACAATTTAGTAATGAATCATTCACATAGTATTACGAACTATTTCTCGTGCTGCAAAAATAAATATGTATTTCTTTAAAAGATGATATACCATAATGTTACATTAGGCATAAAGAAAATCTCATGTTAGATGCTCCTCGTCTCGAAAAAATAAGCAATTCTTTTTTTTGTAATATTGTTCTATAAAAACCTTCAAGACCAAATTGTGTAGCAAGCAATGTATATTATATAAAATTTCAGACTATATAAATGATAAGTCTTGCGACAACCGCCGGGCTACGTAGGAAACAAATGTCTGGCCATGTCAGCCCCGCCGGGTCCCGGTAAAAGGGAAAGACCCAAGAAGTGCTGGCTTGAAGTCGTAAGGGATGACATGCGTGCTAATGGTCTCACTACAGTTGATGCCGACGACCGTGCTAAGTGGAGGAGAAAATGTAGGAAAGCGGACCCCGGGCGTTGCGAGACGCAACTGGGACAGGATGATGATGATATATAAATGATAAGTATGTAGACATTAAGTCACTCTAAAATTAGTCAACATAGATAAAAAAAATTGCCTCTACTCGTATGTAACAATTTTCGACTATTGCTTGTGATAGTTGCTAACGATTTCTCAAACCTAAACTGACGAAAAACTATCTACATCGAAAAGGGCCTTTATTAGGGTAGGCTGCTCGCTGTCCTTACGCTTACAGAAGCAAGCCAAAGAAAGCATCGTGGCATGTGAGTTTTATCCATGCCTAACGCCTCAGGTAGTGGAGTAGCACCTGCCTGAACCAAACGCCAAAGCAGCGGGATAATGACTACCACATATGCGCGTTATTATCGTTTGATAATTCTGGATGCGTTATTACAATATTTGGTTTAGTATATCTAGATATATAAAAATGAATCCCTTTTCCCTTGGTCTAGAGTAAACGGCTCGACCGCTTTGAAATATTCTTTTTGTATTGGATAGCCCATTTATTGAGGAAGGTTCTAAGCTGTATATCATCGCCACGTAGATGTAGCCACGGGGTTGGAAGTATGTCACGGACGAAACCGGGCAGGTCAGCTAGTTATGTATAAAATCTATGACATACGTAAACATACTGCTTTGATGACGGCTAAATAGAAGTAAGACGCTTGCGTTCCTCCGTTCTGCGATATTCGAAATGTTGAATGAGTTCTTTGAATATTTGTATTGGGGCGCATGCGTATATCGTACAGCTGCGAGATATTAGTATGTCAAGGCAGGAGTCGGCAGTCGGCAGGGAATCTATACTGCAGTGTGAACTAACACGAAATAAATTTGTCGGACGATAAAAATGCAGTTGTGTGCAAGTAATCGGGACGCATTATCGCAATAACTTATCCGGTATTACCAGCCGATAAAAACGCGCCTATGTGAGGATCTTTAATATCCAAACCCTGAGTAAGTAATCAAAGTAATTCGGAAACACTAGGTTACCCTTCCGAAGAGTTACCCGGGGGGCTTGATAATAGAGAATTAGGTAGGGACCGTGCGGTTAGTCGGATTGAGTCTTGCGTGACATCTGTGGAGATTTTCACATAAAACGCATGTGTTATGTTCATTTGAATAATTTACTTTTATTATCTAGTAGTTTTTGTTTTAAGTACCTTCTGATTGTAGTTATAAAGTTTATCTACGAACAAACAAAAACAATACTATAATATAATATTTTAAATGTAAGCTTATTAGTACACAGTATGCAATTAAATTAATTTGCAAATTCCATTTATTCATTACTCCATGGAAAGTAATAGCTTTAATTAACTACTAACATATATCCATTAACGGCTGTGCCTGTTAATTATTAGGTTAGCCGTAGGACACCTTTCATTAGTTACTACTAGCCATCTTACTAGCAGAAAGCTGTGGCTTCACTTGCTACGAATTAGACCACCATCTATTCTTAAATTTAAAAAAAATGTGTGTGCCAGAGTACACAGCTAAGAAGTGAAACGACATATTATTGTTCTACTATTTACAACTTCACGTAAAATGGGGTAGTTAAGGCTTAAGCATACGTCGATAAAGAAGTTTCACTTCAAAACAACATGGCGCGTAACCGAAACATGACGACTTTTTACAGGTATAAAATTTCTCTTATATGTCGATAAAGAAGTTTCACTTCATAAAAATGCGCATTAGCTCTCCAGACATTGCCCATATTTCTATTCATGACTTTCTGGTTACAACTTTACAGGTAACTTATGGCCGTTTGCACTAAACACAATTTAAGTCAACCCAAGCTATGAAACTCTTTAGTCTAAGCATCGCCTAAGTTGACATTTCATTTGCACTAATTTTATAATCTTATGATAATCTTAACTTTCTGGTTCATAGCTAAGTGAATGAAAATGAAAGAAATTGATGATTTATCATGTATTTTTAGTCTGTTGCTACCTAACACTGTTAACCTCTGTCAACAAAATACACAATTCTTTTCTGGATTTTAGCTGTAAAATATATTATTTTATCTAAACGAATGTATTTTCGAGTATTTATGTGTAAAAAAGGGCCTAGTATCAAGAATTCCTAAACATAAAAGCTTCGACAACGTGTACAAGTGTTGTGCATTTAGAAAAGTCAGCGGAACACGATTTTGCTGTTCCTTTCCAAAATCTACACACGGCTGGAATAAATTTTAAATTTATTTATATTTTCGAGTGTTTATATGTAAAAATTGTGGAATATTAAACATAGAAGATTCGACAACGTGCAAAAGTGTTGTGCAATTGGAGAAGTCAGTGGAATGTCGTTTTTTCTAACATCCATATATAGCTCCAGCAAAGTTACAAACAGCAAGTAAACAAACAAACCTATACATGAAAATGCTACTATATACAGAATGTAGCTTTAAATGAAGAAGATTCTGATAAAGGACTTGAAAACGAAATATAAATAACAAGGAAGATTCTAATTATTTTAATCTAGCACTGGCTCAAGCAAGAAGTCCTAGAAGAAGAGGAAAAATAAAGATGTATTTTACAAACAGCGGTCATGGTCGGAGAATTTATAAAATTGTTATATCTCCTTGAAAACATGGATATATGTTCTGTACCTAAGCAATGCAGACTTCGTGTTTATTGAGCGAATCGAAGCTCCCATGAAGCGACTTCAATGACGTTTGTAACACCGGGCAGAACTTCGCCATTTCTAACCCGTTTTCGGATTTTTTTCTGCTACGGAAATATATTCAAAATTTAAAATTCGATCTAAAAAAAAATTTCATCCGCAAAAATCATGTTGTTTAAGGGAAAATACTTAGTTTGATTTAACGCTTCGCTCAAATTTATGCTGCTAGCATAGGTTACACCTTTGCGACTGCGGCTACCTAGTTATTTTTCAAATCTGATGTATAATTGTACAAGCATTGCGATTTAACGTTCCAATGCTGCCAGAATTTTGAGTACGGTTTTGGTGGACAGTGATGTGGAAGAGATTTTGATGCCAATAAATTACAATTGTGTATAATTTGTGTTTTTATTAAAAAAACTGGTCAAGCGCGAGTCAAACTCATGCGCCGAGGGTTTCGTAACTTACCCATTATACCGACAATAAAATTTGTATGTACCTAATTTGAGGTATGCTCCATTTAAGCTAGACCTTCAAATTGTACGAGCGCCTATACAACTCAGAGGTCAATATAAGCCATCTTTTTATCGTGTTTATTCAGGACTTTGATTATTATGCACCTAATAGAGACTAAATCTCAGTATCTGGTATAAATTTCAACTTGCTAGGGCTACGTCCAGCCGTTCCTGAGAAATTAGATGATGACACACGGACGGACAGACAGACAAGAAAGTAATCGGTTCCTTTTTTTACCCTTTGAGGTACGGAACCCTAAAAATGGTGCATTCTTAGACATCTAAATGTCAAAAACAAGATGTCTAAGGGTCAAAAACGTGCATGAGAATAGGAAAGTAGGTAGCTTGCAGTGAAAAGCGTATTCTGTATTCTGTTGGTGTTACTTAAAAATCTCTATAGAAAGCAACAGTAAAGGTTCTATCGCTTTACTGAGACTAGAACACTGCACTTAGAATTAGACTTGACGTAGACAAAGAGCGGATAATCACGCATACTAAACATATTTGAAACTAATGACGAGGCTGTATGAACTGAATTTCCGTTGCCTGCCCGAGATAAGGGCGAAAAGAACTAAAAGAAATCAAATGTGACAATGACATTAGAAGTTAGGACATACCTAGATGATAAAAGTCGCATAATCGATGTCATAACTTTAGGCATCGACTTAGCGTATTTAAGATACGCCTAGTGTTGGTGCAATGTATTTTTTCATTAGGAGTGTCATAAGAACTATAGATGTAAAGTTATGATACTCCTAAGTTTAGTGCAAACGGCCATTATTGAACTAGCTGTCAAAAATATAGGTTACCACGATCTTTGACATTTAATCAACTATCTATCAACAGATATAAGGTTCTATAATATATCAACTTAACTTAACTTAATATTAACATTAAATACAACCTTAAAAATTTGATACATAACTAAAATAACTATTTCTGGTTACATATGAACGAGTTACTTCATACGTAACAAGAACAACAACATAAATAGCAATAATTCTGAAATTGACAAATAATTGTAAAGCATTTTATCCTGAAAATAGATAAACAAGTTCGATAGATAAACGTATCTGTACGTTGAACTTTTTTTATCACCTTCCTCACTGATGTCATCAATCTCAACAGTTAACGGCATCGACTAAGGTTTTCTCAGCCAGAATTTTGTATTGTTTCAGACTAACAACATCAATTGAAATGACAATATTAATGGGGACACTCGGGGATTAATGTCTTAATTAATAACGAAATCTTCATTAACTGTGATTTACATAAATATAGTAAATAAGTAGGCCAAATTCAGTTAGCTCCATCGGATAGCTAGAACTGATTATAATAGAGGTACTTAAATGAAGCTAAATAAAAGCTTTCATAATAATATATTGCAAGAATCACCAGGTGAAAGTAAATTCCTTTTACTTCATTTGGCTAAAAGCTATCCATTATTTTAATATTTAATTGAAAACTGTGTAACCTTGAACACTCCCTTGAAGTACCTATTCAATATTTTAAACTTTCACAACCAGTATCCCGTTGGTTGTATTAAAATTATTTTCAAATTAAAATCGATGATAATAATGATGTTATTAATTGGGAATATCGTTTACAGTGCTACGATTTTTATAATAAATTTCGCTTTCTCAATCGATATTTCCAATCGAGTATGGTTGCAATAAAATAAAAATACTGTCTGATGTCTGATCTCACTTTATTTTGCGTCAGGGATATAACAGAGCACAATATTACGCCGAAAAATATGCAACTTTCATAAAATCGATGCTATGAGTTGGACAAACGTTCTTAGTGTTAGTAAATGTAGCGTGATGTAGACACATGTAATAAAACTGCTTTGTTTACTTTACAGTGGAAGCTCGTTCGAGGGTCAATGGCAGAACGGCAAACGACATGGAATGGGAGTGGAGACCCGCGACCGCTGGTTGTACCGTGGCGAGTGGACGCAGGGTTACAAGGGCCGCTACGGAGTGCGCCAGAGCACGATTAGTAACGCCAAATACGAGGGTACGTGGGCGAATGGGCTCCAAGACGGTTACGGCTCGGAAACGTACGCCGATGGTGGTAAGTGGCATTTAATTCTATTTATTGTCTAACTATTGGAATTCTGACGATATTACAGATCGATACTGGAGATATGCCTTTCACAATATACATCATAAGGTCCTCCGCCTTTAGCATCCAATCCCACCCCACCGTATTCTTCAGGTCTACGTTCTTGCGATTCCCAATAGTTCAATTATTACCTGCATAAGGGGCGTCCTGCATTATGTTTTCCGTGCCGTGGTTTCCGCTCTACGACTTACGTAGCTATGGCCTTGGCATTCTTCAGTAGAGACATACATATTTAAGAAAGAATGCATTTAAAGTTATTTTATGAATTCGAAAATAAATACCTAACTCATTTACACGTCTATGCCTACTTAGAATCCGGGTTATTTAGACCATGCGTGCAATATTTTAGTTTTAAAATAGCTACACAATTCTTTGTTGAAATCGATTCTCGCTTTTTGAGGTGATTGCAATTGTGAAATAAAGTTGAAGATTTGTTTGTTTGTTTTTTTATAAATAACAAAATAAATTTTAAAATTCGTTACTATGAGAGCGTTACGTCATTCAAAAGTAACAACATAGACAATATGTTATTTCAATGTTAATAAAATAACAGATGAAAATATGTACATTCAAAACTGGTGTAAGCGTAGACCTCGTGACCTATATATATGGTAATAGAGAAAACTAGTAAGGAAGCCCTTATGTTTGTGCAACGTTACTATTGAAATATTTATAGATACTTAAAACAAACATTGGATTTCCAATGTTTTGGTCCGTATTCCAGAACGTTTCTCAATACTCAATCAACGCTTGAGGCTAGTTTTTGCCTTATAAAATCTACTCTCAAACGTCGATTGAGTATTGAAAAACGTTCTGGAATATGGCTCTTAGTGTCGTTCCAAATTTGGTGCCATTTCGTGTTAGATAGAGAAACAGATTGTTTTTGTTATATAATAATTCAAAATATGTTTTTTTTACATATTCTGCTAGTCAGAGACAAATCCAATGAATCGATAAACGTAAAAATTAGCTTAACCGTTCTTAAGTTTATTTTAAGTATTAAGATAAATATACACTCCCGGACACCTAAATCGAGCCACCTTGATTTTTTTGGTTTGGAGTACTGTAACTTATAAAAGATGTATGTAGAAGGCAAATGTTTTGATGCAGTTTTGGAGCTGGTATACTCATCATTCATTTAGAGTGCCACTGTTCTAAATTTGAACTACAGTTTATTAAAAAAGTCGAGTTACGTTGAAACAAGTCCATATTTGCTTTTTTCAAGAAATATTTAATCGATTTTTAAATAAAGACATGTTTTACATGAAAAAAAATGTTTATTTAGTAACTTGTATTGCCTCCCGGTGCATTTATGACAGCTCTCATACGGTTTGGCATAGAATTAATCAATGTCGTTATGACATGTTGAGGAATGTCTTCCCATTCTTCCAAATTTACATTTTTGAGCTCCTGCATGGTTTGTGGGGCAGGATGATGAGCTTGAACACGGCTCTTCAGCTCATCCCATAGATGCTCTATAGGATTCATATCAGGACTTCGCGCTGGCCATCTCATAACAGTGATACCAATGTCATTTAAGTACTCCCTGACGATTCCCGCAGTATGAGCCCTTGCATTTTCATGCATTAAAACGAAATCTTGGCCAATAAATCCAGCATATGGCATCACGTGCTTCTCTAAAGATTGGCGAATGTATCTATTGCCATCTAGGGGCGGCAGTCGTGGTCCCGTCACTACCTCTAGCTCAGTTTTGCCTTCCATAGAGATTTCTCCCCAGACTGTCCATGATCCTCCACCATAACTCACTTTCTCGTCAATACAGCATTGCGCGAAACGCTCGTTCTGTCTTCGGTACACCTTACTCCTTCCGTCATTACCGTATAGCATTATCTTGGACTCATCTGTGAAGAGAACCTGGCTCCATTGATGTCGAGAACAATTTAGAACGTAATTTAGACGGGCTATTCGGTGTGCTCGTGTCAATTTGGGTCCATTGGCTGGCTTATGGGGCTTTAAACCACGTTCATTGAGTTGCCTTCTAACGGTCCGAGTACTTACAGCCACTCCGTGAAAGTCCCTGAGCTGTTCTTGTATCTGAACAGAGTTAAGGCGTCGATTTCGTAAGCTAGCAGTGACAATGTATTGATCTTGTCTCGCCGTTGTCACTCGGTAACGAGGTCCTCCTGTTTGCCGAACGAAGCCACCAGTCTCCAGGTATCGGTGGTACACTCTTTGAACAGCGGAACGACTTATGTGAAGTTGTGAACTCACATCTCGCTGACTTAGCCCAGATTGAAGAAGTGCTACAGCTTGCGCGGCTACTTCAGGTGAAGTATCCATAATTTAATAGCCAAAAATGGTTCAAATTATAGAAAAATAACTAAACTAAACTTTGGTTAACAACAATTGCGAAAATTCAAACCAAATCGACATTAAATTGCTTCAAAAGCAACTTTTAACAGTCATTATTTTTTTCAAATAAGTGACCAAGCTCGGCTTTTGTTCTTTATTTTAAATTCTAAAATTCTAATTTGGAATAATACATATGGGAAAGACGATGATATATGCCAGCATAAAAATGCATAAAAACTTTTTTGTTATATTGTATATTTTTTTATGTATTGGGCTTTTAGGCCCGGGAATATAAGGTGGCTCGATTCAAGAGTCCGGGAGTGTATGTAAAACTATAATTATTGTTCTTTTTAACAGTTTGCATTATTCGCCTACACACGAGGCATTATTAAGACTGCCTGGTAGCCAATTGATTATATAATTATTACTGATTATTTTAGCTCTATCTTCTATATTTTGGGTTTATTCTTGCAGTTTGATGAATTCAAGAAGAAAGCCAAAAACGCCATAGCTATAGCAAAAGCAAACGGCCAAGAGCAAATATACTCACTCGATAGCCCAGAAGGCTAAAAAACTCCTTTATTAAATGGCCAAGGCGAGGGAACGAAAGACGATGTATGTTTAATGAAATGCATAAGAGCGAAACAGGTGAGGTGTAGTCTAGTGATGAAAAAATTACAGAACGATGGAAGATTTATTTTGAAAGACTATTGAATGAGAAAAACGAGTGAACAGACAGAAAATATTGCGGTAAATTTAGGATTAGTAAGAAAGGTAAGTATAGACGAAGTGAAAGAAGCTGTTAAAGAAATGGAGAATGGGAAAGCGGCAGGGCCAGATGGAATACCAATGGAAGTCTGGAAGTTGTTAAAAGGGGATGCATAGAAGTGGCTGGCTTTATTTTTTAATAAGCTATTGCATCTAGAAGAGGTACCCGATAAATGATACAAGAGCTTGCTGGTGGCTATTTTTAAAAATAAGGGGGATGTACTACCCTGCAATAGCAATTGAGGAATAAAGCTAATGTCACATAGTATAAAAGTGGGAGAGTGGGAGACATGTAATTGAGTGATGACTGAGAGAACACAGCGAAATTTCTCATAGCCAGTTCGGTTTTATGCCAGGTCGGGAAACAGCGGACGCTATTTTTATTACACATTATATATTAAGTAGCTTCACCTGTATGTATGTTCGTAACCGTCGCCTTTGGTCGTGATTTTGACCCACTTTAAACGGACAGATTTCGTTTAAACTTTGTAGATTTATCAAGGACCGATGACAATACACTAATTTGATAAAACTATTCCTTTTTAAATTAGTAAAATTAGATTTATTCGGTTTCCTAGAAAAAGTGTGTCTTTTTTAGATTTTATGCTTTTATATTATATTAGTTGACGCTTGCGGCTCCGCACGCGTGTTGAAGTATTCCCGTTCCCGTTTTTGACAGTAACATGTTCCCGGGATAAAAAAGTAGCCTATGAGTTATTCTGATGTGTAAGTTAATCCATTCAGTAGATTTTGCGTGAAAGAGTAACAAGCATCCATCCATACTTGCAAACTTTCTCGTTTATAATATTAAAATTATATATTCATATTGTGTTAGAATTCTGAATTATCCTACTATAATTCAGAATTCTAACACAATATGAATATATAATTTTGATGTACATACTTAATAATATTCGCCAATAGCGTGAAAAATACAGAAGTGAAACACAAGAATTCGCACATGGTGTTTGTTGACCTCGAAAAGCCATACGACCAAATACCGCGAAAGGGTTAAAAGGTGGGCCCTGGAGTACAAAGGAGTGCCTGACAAGTATGTGCTTTTGGTCCGAGCAATATAAAGTCGATGTAGTACCCAAGTTCGTTCTTTAGCCGATATTAATAGTAGTTTCGGTGTAAATGTAGACTTGCACCACGGGTCGGATCTATTTTTTGTATATTATAAATCTAAAATGTTAAAGATCCCCTACGCGAAAATATTTATATTTTAAGGAACAACCTTTATAAAGTATGAGTTTTCGAAGAGTTGGGTGTTCTGAAAAAATTGGTCGAAGTTATCTATTTTTTTTTTCAAACTATGGGTACTGACTCGATATTTATCCAGCTGGTTGAGAGCTACGATGCCACTGACATACAGACATCGGCGTCAAACTTATAACACCCCGCTTTTTATGTCTTTTAAAAATAAAGCTTATTATTAAAATTTCTTGCTTTTATCCAAATGTTTTACACTCATTACGAACCTACAATAAGCAATAGTCACAGTGTTAGATACTCGTAATCCCTAATATAATCTGTCAAAGGAGTACCCAGAAATGATCCAATAATACATATAAGGTTAGTTATTCATCCAAATTTATAATATCGCCTTCAAAGTATGCTCCTTCAGAATCGATAATTCAATCATCAAAACATTTTAAAACGCTTCTTAGAAATTGAGTTCAGTCCTTTCAGTGAACTCTCCTAAATGTCTTCTACTGAATGAAAACAGGTGCCACGATGTGAAAATTTGTGTTTAGGAAAAAGTCAGCTGGAACCATACCTGGTACATAATTTGGTTAATCGATGGTGTGATGCGGTGTTGGTCAAAAGTACGTTCACAAAGATAGCTCGTATGTACGAAGGTGCGTTATGGTGGTGCTAAATTCAAGAAAATTCTGTCGACAAATGCTGTCATTGTTGTTGAATTTGCTTTCTTTAGCAAAGAACATCCCTAATTTTTTATTACCGTTAGACCTTGCTGAAGAATGCGTGCGCATTTTCACGATATTCAAAGAAAACATTGTTTTTTGATCGAATTTGGTGTGGTTTTTCAGTTTTGGTTCAGTTTTAAGGCGCCACTCCAAAGTTTGTTGACTATGTTGCGTGTAAAACTCGTAAAAAACACATCTCTTCATCAGTAACAATGCGTTTCATGAATGTTGGGTAAAAATTTACTCTGTCTAGCATGCCCTTAGCGACCTTATGCGATTAAGTTAGACTTAGAAGAAAATGCAAGTAAAACTAAGGTGCTAGTAATTGAAAGAGATGACGTAAGAACTAAATGCGAGATTAGGGTAAACCTGGAACGTCTAGAGCAAGTGAATAAAATTGTGTATTTAGGGAGTATGTTGAGCGCGGAAGGAAGATGTGATTCGGATGTAGAACGGCGAGTAGCTGCCGAAAACTAAGTTAACGGTGATTTGTCCCAATTAGTAAAGCGACAAAGCTAAGACATCGTAAAAGAACAACGTTGCTTTACGGTAGCAAAACCTGGGTATGTCAGCAGATGCATGAAAGTATATTGAATGGTGGAGATGCGATCACTTTGAAAATTGTGTGGCGTAACTTTGACCGACCGAATACGTAACGAAGTGATACGCAATATGGCAGGTTTGAATGAAAGTGTCAACGTTAAGCTGGAAAAGGGCCTGCTCCGTTGGTTTGGACACGTCCAACGAATGAATGAGATTGACGAAGAATATATATTGTGCGAAAGAAGAGGGTAGAAGGGGTCAGGGTAGGTCGAGACTTACATATGAAGACCACGTAAGCAGATTGCTCATAAATGGAAAAGTCAAAGTACTCGGATACCCAGACGTGCGTGTATGAAGCGATTGATGAATCTTCAGGAAGCAAAAGAAGTATGCATGGATCGCGAAGCCTGGCGATCTGTCCTCTCTGACTACCCCGTCAGGGATACAGCGTGAAGATAGTTATTTAGAAAAAAATATATTCATTATTTTAAATTATTGATTTCGTTTGGCTTAGAAGAAAATAATTTTTTTTTATCGCGGTCTTTTAGGACCAGCCAAGCTGGTAACATTCATTATAATATTTATTTAAAATGTTATGAATAGACTCGTGAGATACGGAAAGTCAGCAGCGGCTATCTCTCTAAAACTTGAATGAGGATTATCAGCCAATATTTCTTTCTTTCTTTGAAATGTTAACTTTGGTTGAAAACGTTGATGCCATAACAGAGCGAGGCAAATCTTTCATCACATCTCGACCCGTGTTTCCAATATTGACGATTACACTAAAACAACACTGTATTTAATCTAACTAACATACAAAAAAAAAACTCTAGCTCCGCGTCAGCATAGAAAATAGTTGTTTCAATCTAACAACAAAAAAGAAAATAAGTGAATTTGCAACCATAAACATTTCATCTTGTTCATGATACTTTTTTGCAGAATGTTTATCCTTAGCTTTTGTTTCCACTATGTTTATCCTTAGGTAACGCTTATTATTGTTTCCACTCTTTAGTGGTTATAAAGCTAGCAACAGTCTGTACCTGCTTTGAGATTGAGTTCTACTTTTCCCGGTATGTACAGGCAGTCTCAACAGGGGAAGTACCACCTTTTCTTTTGGTCGACTTGAAGCCGTGCTATCCCAACAATCCTTTTTTAAATTTTCCTATTGCTAATTTTCTTTTCTTGCCTCGTTCTATTATTATGAACCCAAATTTATTTGAAAGGCAAGACGTAGCCTTGTATTTTAGGTGAGCACTTGTATTCTATTGATTAGCAAGCGAAGGATTCTAAGAAAATATCTGAAACACAAACGTAGCGAAGGTTTCAGATTTTTGAGATGTAGAAAATCTTTAGTGCTAAAGGAATATATTTACCATCTTACAACAGCTTACACAATATATTTTAAACAAGCTGATCCCCGCGACTTTGCCTTTGAGATACTTTGAACTCCCATCGCACCCATTTAATCCATACAGTTTTATATTTTTTAATGATGTATTAAATTTGATGACATTTATGGACTAATTGAATGTGCTTCGCCCCACAGTAGCGTGATGATATCACGATATGTAATGGTTGCAAAAATTGTATGGCATCGAAGTCATCTCCACAACTTTCATTTTGCTTTAATGCATCTTCTGTCATACACAGAAGTGATACGAAAATGGCTGGTTTGGATGACAGTGTCACGTTCAACGAATGTGCGAGGAACGGTTGACGTAGAATATTTTTATAGAGTGTAAGAGTCAGGGTATACCAAAACTTACATAACACGTGAGCAGATTGCTCAAAAACGGAAAAGTCTAAAGTACTTGCATACACAGAAGTGCACGTTTTGCATGAAACGATTAATGAATTAGCAATAATCGAAATACCTTGCGATCTTTCATCTCTACGATACGATACAGCATGAAGATAGTTAGTTAGTCATTACATCATATTTAAATAAGTACATAGGTCATATTTTTATTTACGAGTTTATCATCAATCAAACGAAATTAATTGATAGCATATTAAAAAAAGAAAAGTAAATTAAAAATGTTTTAATTAGTTTTCATGTAATAATTAAAGTGGATACTTTTGGCTAGATGAAACTAGTATTCATCTTAATGACAATGTAATCAGAATCATGATCCAAATCATGTTTAGTACTAAGCACAACATTCTAATAATAAAAGATTTTGTAATATTCATTAGATATTATGTGAATTTTAGAGCGACAAACGTGAATCAAACGAGTGCGAAGTCGGTACAAGTACAACGACATCTATTGCTTCGGCGAGGGCAGGCCGCCAATAATTCTCAACCATACAACATGAAACAGTACACGAAAATTTCTTGGTGAAATGTCTTTTGTCTCATGTATTGCAGTTTCTAAATATGAGTCAAATGACATTTCACAAGAGAATTTCCATCTACGCTTTCAAATCGTGTGGTCGAGAATTAAATCCCAGAGGTATTTTGAGTCGTACCTGTGTAACCTTCACTAAGATTTGTAATTCATTCAATTACAACTATTACGTAATTACAATTATTACGTAACTAGCTGACCCGCGCAACTTCGTTAGCGCCACATAAGAGAAACAGAAAAAGAAAGAGACATTACCTAAAGAGAGTAGCGCGTAGGCTAATCTTATGAAAGAACTGAAGTTTTCGCTTTTTAACAAAAAAAAACTGATTGAAAGCTGAATTCTTGTTGATGAGTTACCTACTTACAACTGAATAACATACACGCGGGCGAACCTACTTAAACTGAATATCCTGTGCGAGACATTTCCTGCATTAATACATAGGGTACCTACTTTATATTCCAGGAAAATATATTTTTTAAAGCATTTTGTGTACTAACGACTTTACGTGAGCGGAGCCGCGGGCATCAACTTTCGGAAATGTTGAAAAGGAAACCTATATTCCGATTTTCATCAAAATGCGGTTAAATAACAAACGTCCAAATAATATAGAAATATTTACAAACTTTGACATTTATTATATTAGTAACATTACATTCCCGTGGGAATACCGAAAATTCTTTCTTGGTGCTCATCTAACGTAGATACGTTAAGAATACGTTCACCAAATTTTAGGTTGGGCATGGTTATACTCACGTAGTTCCTGTTCTCGTGGGAATACCGGGTATTCCTTATTAGTGCTGATTCAAGGTAGATACCTCATAAATACTGTTCCAAATTTTTAAAAATATTCAGCTATGTACCTTAGTTTAATAGGTTAGACTGTGTGTGGCTTCATCCGCGTAGTTCCCGTTTCCATGGAAATATCAGAAATCCTGTTTTTATTGCTTATCCAAAGACTTAAAGTATACATTCATCAAATTTCAGGTTTCTATGTTTAATTTTTAGGGTGTACCTTGTTTACTGAAATAGTTCCGGTTCCCGTGGACATACCGAACTCTCGGGTAATACAGGCCTTAGGATATTCTTCTAAAACAGGTGTAGGTACATAAGAACATGTAACTAACTTTGAAAATGACAATCTTCTATACAACCTTAGGGGTAAAAATTCGCAAAACTCCTTCATAGGGGGCACCTACGTGTTAAAAGAAACCCCAATGTGAAGTTTGGACTTCATAGCTCCGTTGGCTCCATGGATTTCGTGATTAATGTGAGTCAGTTAAAAACCACTGTTTTACCTCCTTATAGGTAAACTTTTGCGAAACCGCGATACACATGCCCATTTATTTGTAATCAAAAATAGGTGTACGTAAATTCATGTTTCTAACTTTGAAAATGACGAGACACCTGCTGAGATATCCGAGGTTATATGTTTTTGAAATTTAAAATACCCCATACCTATGTTATGTGCCAAACTTCGACGCTATAGTTGGAGTACCAGAAAGCGACGACACGAAATGGTGGTATTGAATATTGTCAGTTAGTAACATGAATTTAGGTAGACCTGTTTTGGAAAAAAAACTCCTAAGGCTAAAAGAAGGCTCCTGTATTAACAGTGAGTTCGGTGTTCGCACGGGAATCGAAACTGTCTGCCAATTAAACCCAATCACAAGTTCATAAGAATGGCTAGCTCCTTTTGACAACACCTCAGAGAACTTTCAGGGAGTAAGTAAGGCTTACAATAAAGTTTAACACTCTACTGTCTTCAGAATTATACCGTAAATGTTAACCAAGAAACAGACACTATGAAAACAGAATAGGACTTAAAATAAGTATGTCTTTCGAACCTCAGACAACCTTAAGACATACTATTTTATGCGACACAGTTCTAGCTTGAGTTCTTTGCGGTATTGGTCCAGCTTTCATGAGCATCCATTGTGTGTCTACCCGACAAGAGCATTATTAATTCAATGAATGTTGGGCCATCATCGGCCCTTGACGACAATAAAAACTAAATTTTACTTATGTGTTACCGAACACAATTAAAAATATATCACTAAAACTAATTCACGAGCTGTGAATACAAAGTTAAACAAATAAAAATTAAAAGTTACAGTGCGATCGCATTGAAAAAAAATTCCTAAACAGTTTTCCGAATGTTAGTAGTTACGAGGATATTTTCATAAGTTAATGCATTATTATTATTTTATTTAGATAAATGTGACGTATTGAGATCTTAAATTAACATGAAATACAGGTGATGATATGATTAACGTGATTATGCAACCCTGTACTGTAAGAGCGCCAGCGTCGTTGCCTTGTCTATTAGACAACAGGTTCACCGCTAGCAGGGGTAGCAGGTGTAGGTTGCTAGGTCTCAAGGGATTTTGGTAGGAGGCTTATACCCAACCTCGTAGTGGTATGCAGCAGATCTTTTATATTTTTTTTATTTTTTATTTTTTTATATTTTTATACAGCTTTGCCCGTGGAATATATCGACCTCCGTCGCACCTATTTAATCCTGTCGCTTAAAAATTCTACAATGATGCATAAAAATTTGCCCGATTTGTCGACATTTATTACTCTCTGCTCTGCTCCCCAGTGTATTAGCGTAATGATATATAGCCTTCCTCGATAAATGGGCTATCTAACACAAAAAGATTTTTTCAAATCCGACCAGTAGATCCTGAGATTAGCACGTTCAACCGAACAATCAAACAAACAAACAAACTGTTCAGCTTTATAATATTAAGTATAGATAATTATAGGTTTTAAAGTAATACCTATTCATTCGTTTCTCGATGAATGATCGGGGAGACAAGTGAACCACATGCGCCTGGCGGTGCGTCCAGCAACGCATGACTCGATCAGCCCTCGCCGGCTATATTTAGCACGACACGCCTGCCACGCGCCGCCTCGACATACAATCATGTCGACTACTACACTACAGAAATTATCCATCAGTCGGTTACGTTGTAAAGCAATCGTTTTAATTTGAACCACATTAATAAAGTTTATAAGGTTACGACACTAAAACAATCCATGCTTCTGCTTGCAATGAATGCCATGGCTGAGTAAGGATTATAAATCCTTAAAATATCCTTATTTATTTCTAAAATAACTTAGCATAGCAGAACATTATCTACACATATAAATCTAAATATAGGTTTCAGAATATCATGAATCATGTATTAGTTTTAACAAGTGTACTTACGAGTACATTGTTATTAAACAATTTTACATAGAACAAACATGCAAATTTTCATTCACAGATCTATTCGGTAACTTTGGATTGTGTTATCTACTTCTGATGATGACTGTACCAGGATATATCTTGCCCGTGTTTAAGAGAATTAAAATACATACAATGGTAATTACACTAATAGCAATCTAGATTATGCATCGTACGCTTTTACTAAATAGAATGACTAAGTTATACATTGGCAAAGGTTTATCAAGTCTTTGAACAACAGCTTGCTCCACTAGTTCTACTACTAAGAATGGTCCTTTCTGTAACATAGACATAGTGTCACGTTTTTATCCCCGAAGGGGTAGGTAGAGGCGTACTACACGCCCACTTTTTACCGTATGCACTTTTGTCCCATGTAACAGGTGGTAAGCTCATTGCCGTGTTACTGTAGTGTGAATTTAACTGTTGAAATTTTTCAAGCCGCATATTAAGGCCTTCAACTGGGTTTAAGGACTGCCATGTTACTGGCAACCGGGACCAACATCTTAACGTGCCTTCCGAAGCACGGAAACGCTCTCAAATGTAAATGCCACAAAGTGGTCACCCATCCGAGGACCAGCCATAGTGAAAGTTGCTTAACGCAGTGATCGTTTACAGAACTCTGAGTCCGCGGGGAGCACATTTCTGTAGCACTAAGGTAAATATAATCGCCATAATAAGTTCCATGCCTATAACTATGGGCTGACGAGGAACTTGACCAACTTCATCAAAGCTGAAGTGCGGCTATCATCTAGACTCGATATTGTACACTTGTGAAGCTTGTTCTAAATACCAGGAAAACTTGACGTCTCTAAAATTTTAAGAATAGAAAGAAAAGACATTTTTCAAACTAGGAGCTGTTAGACAAGCTTGAGAGGCTGCATAATTTATGCATTCGTTTCATTTATAATCTCAGAAAGTATGATCACGTTTCATATTTCCGCCAAGAGCTCAAGTGGCTTCCGATTCCCCTTACAGGAACACTCAGATACTCTGTCTCCTCTTCAATATACTGTACAACCCAAATTCCCCGTCCTACCTGAAGGAGCAGTTCTCATTTGTGCGCTCTCCTGATGCTCCTTGTAGGACACATCTTCGTTCCCTTCTTAAATTCCCATCCCACAAATCTGACCTCTATTCCTATTCCTTCTCAGTTCATGCGGTTGTGGAACTCTCTCCCGCCAAATATCAGAGACACGGACTCTTTGATGAAGTTCAAAAACAAAGTCCGTGAATACTATCTCTCTTCCACTCATAACTTCTACTCGTAATGTCCTTATTTTTCATAGAATAATTTTTGACATTTTCCTGAAAGGTTTCGTTTAAATTATATGATTTTTCTGAATATAATTCAAATAATTTGTATCTACTTTCAAAGATACCTGGTGTTGCCCAGTCACAGAAAACATGAGGACTGTAGTGTTTTTGAGGTAAAGACGTTGCCAAACTCATCATTAATCAAATTAAATAAGTTATATATTATGACTGCTCTATACAAGATAGGTATATATGGTAATCTCTTTACTACATTTTCTTTAAAAATATTTAAACGACTTTGGTTAATTGGTACATATGTAATTTGTTTTTTGCTGACTTTGTTACAACATTAAAAAAAATTTTTTAAGTGGTAAAGGACCCTTCGATAGAACCCGTGACCTGTGCCTAACCAGGGCAACGTTCTAGCCACCTGAACTACCCGAACCGTAGCGAATCAAGTTGAAATTCTCCACCATATTTTAACCGTCATTTTAAGAGTATGACCAGAGCCATCTATCGAGCCAATGAACAACTCGATTCCAATGAACAGTGTTACAACCATTTCCAAACATTGATGCAATGGACTCCACTCAGTCTATGGATAAATTTTTAAAGCAATTATTTTGCTAAATTTCTCATAATTTTTTTATAAAGTGGAAAAAGACAATTCGATTCGAGACGGGGATTGAACCCGTGACCTTTGCCTAACCGGGCAATGTTCTGGCCACCTGAACTACCCGAACCGTATCGAATCAAGTTGAAATTCTCCACCATATTTTAACCGTCATTTTAAGAGTATGAGTCGCAGGGGCCACAGTTCTGTCAAGTTCTAGCCTAAAATTGACAGTTAACTAGCCAGATTTATCATCTGTTGTCCTATAACCTAATCTTTTGGAATTTCATTTTCCAAATGTGTAGTGTCAACATTACCCTGCTCAATAAAACCAGTCGTACTTGCAAAATATATATATATATATATATATATATATATATATATATATATATATATATATATATATATATATATATATATATATATACGCCAAGTATTTGGCTTGAAAAATAAAAAAATAGATAGCAACAGAGCTACCTTTCGTTGTAAAGACAAAATACTATTTAATTCTATCTGTACATTCATTCATTATCCAAAAAAATAAATAAAATAAAATAAACATAATAAAAGTTTCGAAGTGAACACATTTTATTATGTTGCCTGCAGAAGTTGAAAGATTTTAATATGGGTGTGAATTTGGGTGACTTTACAGTAAACTGTCTGCTGTACGCTGATGATGGGGTGCTCATGGCCTCATCAGAAGCCGACCTACAGGCATTAGTCACTAATATGAAAGAGGGGTGTGAAAGTAAGGGTCTCCGCTTGAATGCAAGTAAAACTAAGGTTCTAGTATTTGAAAGAGGTGACGTAAGAACTAAATGCGAGATTAGGGTAAACCAGGAACGTCTAGAGCAAGTGAATGAAATTGTGTATTTAGGAAGTATGTTTAGCGCGGATGGAAGATGTGATTCGGATGTAGAACGGCAAGTAGCTGCCGGAAACAAAGTTAACGGTGCTTTGTCCCAGTTAGTAAAGCGACAAAGCATCGTAAAAGAAGCACGAATGGCGATTCATAACGCAGTGCTAGTGCCAACTTTGCTTTACGGCAGTGAAACCTGGGTATGTCAGCAGATGCATGAAAGTAAATTGAATGCTGTGGAGATGCGATCACTTCGAAAATTGTGCGGCGTTACCTTGGCCGACCGAATACGTAACGAAGTGATACGCCATATGGCAGGTTTGAATGAAAGTGTCAGCGTTAAGCTGGAAAAGGGCGTGCTCCGTTGGTTTGGACACGTCCAACGAATGAGTGAGGAACGATTGACGAAGAATATATATTGTTCAAAAGTAGAGGGTAGAAGGAGTCAGGGAAGGCCGAGACTTACATATGAAGACCACGTGAGCAGATTGCTCAAAAACGGAAAGCGTATGTGTATGAAGCGATTGATGAATATCAAAGAAGCGAAAGAAGTATGCATGGATCGCGAAGCCTGGCGATCTGTCCTCTCTGACTACCCCGTCAGAGATAGCGTGAAGATAGTTAGTTAGTTAGTTTAAAAATAATATTAATAAAATACTTAATAATACTAATACTTTTGTAAAATTGAAGCAAATCGTGATAATGAGAGACAAATGCCCGAAAAAGTAGATTAACTGATATTTTAAATTTTATTCGTCATAAATGTTGGTATTCTTTAGTAATAATTACTTAATACTAATTAATTACTTAATAATAATTACTTATTACTAAAATAAAAATAAATTACGTAATAATTACTATTTTTAGCTTTGCCGTAATTCCAAGGCACACCACTCTCCATCTCAATAGTATTAGGATCCTCGATGTTAAGATCTCTACTGACATCTGATACAGTAATCATTTAGAAGATAAGGCGCCAATTGCGTCCAAAAAGCTCGGAGTGCTCAACAGGGCGCAGCAGTACTTTAACTTTGTACACATATTCTTGGAAATATTAGAAGTAACATAGGATACTTATTACCCTGATATTCCCATGGGAACCGGAACTACGTGGGCGAAACCGCGGGGCGCTACTAGTAATGTATATAAAATTGCTGCGTTTCCGGGCATTTGTATCTCACTTATGTTTTATTTTTTTACATTAATGTAACTAAATACATAATTTATTTATATTAAGGCGAAGATCACAGGGTCAGCTAGTCAATATACAGGGTCATTTGTAGAACACCAACAACCTGCTAGGAGTGGATAGCCAAGGTCATAACCAACAACGTTTGTTCTACCACTTATAGGCAATTCGTTACGAAACGAGTACTATCATAAATAATAATAATTCTTTATTGACATAAATAGTTACTTTACTAATTCTTGGCGTATATATATATATATATATATATATACGTACTTGGAATATATATATATATATATATACGCCAAGAATTTGGCTTGAAAAATAAAAAAATAGATAGCAACAGAGCTACCTTTCGTTGTAAAGACAAAATACTATTTAATTCTATCTGTACATTCATTCATTATCCAAAAAAATAAATAAAATAAAATAAACATAATAAAAGTTTCGAAGTGAACACATTTTATTATTTGGCGTAATTTTATTTATTGTAATTTTTCTGTTTGTTTTTCTCACAACTCAAATTACTCACGACATAAAGCTACTGATACTAGAACGGCGAAGACACTGTTTCTCAAAAAACAGTTTTTCACTAGTTTGAGGATTAGGGGACTCAAATTAATGTAACTATTTATGTCAATAAAGAATTATTATTATTTATGATAGTACTCGTTTCGTAACGAATTGCCTATAAGTGGTAGAACAAACGTTGTTGGTTATGACCTTGGCTATCCACTCCTAGCAGGTTGTTGGTGTTCTACAAATGACCCTGTATATTGACTAGCTGACCCTGTGGTCTTCGCCTTAATATAAATAAATTATGTATTTAGTTACATTAATGTAAAAAAATAAAACATAAGTGAGATACAAATGCCCGGAAACGCAGCAATTTTATATACATTACTAGTAGCGCCCCGCGGTTTCGCCCACGTAGTTCCGGTTCCCATGGGAATATCAGGGTAATAAGTATCCTATGTTACTTCTAATATTTCCAAGAATATGTGTACAAAGTTAAAGTACTGCTGCGCCCTGTTGAGCACTCCGAGCTTTTTGGACGCAATTGGCGCCTTATCTTCTAAATGATTACTGTATCAGATGTCAGTAGAGATCTTAACATCGAGGATCCTAATACTATTGAGATGGAGAGTGGTGTGCCTTGGAATTACGGCAAAGCTAAAAATAGTAATTATTACGTAATTTATTTTTATTTTAGTAATAAGTAATTATTATTAAGTAATTAATTAGTATTAAGTAATTATTACTAAAGAATACCAACATTTATGACGAATAAAATTTAAAATATCAGTTAATCTACTTTTTCGGGCATTTGTCTCTCATTATCACGATTTGCTTCAATTTTACAAAAGTATTAGTATTATTAAGTATTTTATTAATATTATTTTTAAACTAACTAACTAACTATCTTCACGCTATCTCTGACGGGGTAGTCAGAGAGGACAGATCGCCAGGCTTCGCGATCCATGCATACTTCTTTCGCTTCTTTGATATTCATCAATCGCTTCATACACGCACGTCTGGGTATCCGAGTACTTTTGAGCTTTCCGTTTTTGAGCAATCTGCTCACGTGGTCTTCATATGTAAGTCTCGGCCTTCCCTGACTCCTTCTACCCTCTACTTTTGAACAATATATATTCTTCGTCAATCGTTCCTCACTCATTCGTTGGACGTGTCCAAACCAACGGAGCACGCCCTTTTCCAGCTTAACGCTGACACTTTCATTCAAACCTGCCATATGGCGTATCACTTCGTTACGTATTCGGTCGGCCAAGGTAACGCCGCACAATTTTCGAAGTGATCGCATCTCCACAGCATTCAATTTACTTTCATGCATCTGCTGACATACCCAGGTTTCACTGCCGTAAAGCAAAGTTGGCACTAGCACTGCGTTATGAATCGCCATTCGTGCTTCTTTTACGATGCTTTGTCGCTTTACTAACTGGGACAAAGCACCGTTAACTTTGTTTCCGGCAGCTACTTGCCGTTCTACATCCGAATCACATCTTCCATCCGCGCTAAACATACTTCCTAAATACACAATTTCATTCACTTGCTCTAGACGTTCCTGGTTTACCCTAATCTCGCATTTAGTTCTTACGTCACCTCTTTCAAATACTAGAACCTTAGTTTTACTTGCATTCAAGCGGAGACCCTTACTTTCACACCCCTCTTTCATATTAGTGACTAATGCCTGTAGGTCGGCTTCTGATGAGGCCATGAGCACCCCATCATCAGCGTACAGCAGACAGTTTACTGTAAAGTCACCCAAATTCACACCCATATTAAAATCTTTCAACTTCTGCAGGCAACTGTCCAGATATACTATGAACAGCCAGGCGGACATGACACATCCCTGTTTGACGCCTGTACAGACATCAAAAAGACGTGACACATCCCCCCCTACTCGCACGCAAGCCTTACAGTCCCTATAAAGCGACTGTATTGCCCGCAGTAGCGAACCGTCCACACCATATCCTGGCAGCAAGTCCCACAGCGTTTCTCTCACAACGTTATTAAATGCTTTCTCTAGATCCACAAAAGCGCAGAAAACCTTCTGGCTAAGAGCCAGAAACTTTTCCCGCGATCATGCGGAGAGAAAACACTTGATCCATGCAACCTCTTCCACGTCGGAATCCGCATTGAGCCTCCCATAAATACCTTTCAGACTTTTCTTGCATTCGTGCCGTTATAACCTTTGCATACACCTTACTAGCTAAGCTGACCAAGCTGATCGCCCTGTAGCTGGAGCAGTTTAGGCTCGAGCCTTTCCCTTTGTAAATAGGTACTACAACTGCTACTCGCCAGTCATCTGGGACCTCACCCGTCCGCCAGCACAAGTTGCATAACAGACATAGGGTGTCCCAGACACGCGACCCACCGTACTTGATCATCTCAGCAGTAACTCTGTCTTTTCCCGCAGTCTTACCACATTTCATACTTCTTATCGCTTGTTCTATTTCTTTCATACTAATGACTTCAATGACATTGGGATCCGGAGCATTGAAGTGAGCTCCACTTCCCGACGTGGCATCTCTGTCTTTTCTTGCATACATCTTTCCATAATATTCACTCCATCTCTGCAGGACGTCACTTTGGTCTGTTAGGACGTCATTGTTAACACTAAGCACTTTATTCATACTGCAGATTGCCGAACAACTCCGGGTCTTGCCTACCTCTTTCCAGAAGAGCTTGGCATTATCCCGGAAATTGGACGACAACCTTTCATCCGCTTTCATTCTGCACCTTTCACGAGCTTCTTCTATCAGTGCCTTCGTGTTAACTTTCTGCAGCTTGTATCTCTCTTTCATATTAAAATCATTCCGCGAGGCTAAGTAGTCTAGCCATGCTTTCTTCTTCATTCGAACTGCTTCTTTCACTTCCTCATTCCACCATGCATCACGCTTATTACTACTGCCTCTTTTCGTTTCTTCACACACTTCCACAGCGGCATTTATCATACTGTCCCTAAGGTTCTGCCATACACTTTCCACATTCTCACTGCTTACATTGACGTCGCCAAGCTTTTCGGCTACCCTTTCATTATATTTATCCCTAATGGATGCATCCTGCAGCTTCCAGCTTTTGATGCTATAAGTCGGCCCAGGTTCAGGACACTCGGTACGATGACGCCAACCCGCGAACAGACCCCTAATCCTAGTTATGACTAGGTAGTGGTCTGATCTCAGCTCAGCACCTCGATAAACCCTTGTGTCCATCACCTGTTTACGGAGCCGGCTATCCATTAGGAATAGATCTATCATGCTTCTCTTTGACTTACATCTCCTCGTATACATATTAATTTGTTTGTGGTTGAACATTGTGTTCGCCACAAACAAATCCTTTTCCTTACAAAATGCCAGTATTAGCTTACCAGCGTCGTGCACCCTTTTATCCCCATACTTCCCGAGTACCGACTCAAAACCATCGCGAGCGGTACCCACCCATCCATTCAAGTCTCCACATACTATAAGTCTTTCATTTCCTTCTATCACATTTAGAGCTTCTCTCATACTCTCCCAGAAGTCCTCTAGCTCACTCGCGTTCGACGAAGATACTGGCGCGTAAGCAGCTACCAGGAAAATCTTCGTCAAACCAAGTTTTACACGGATCCAGAGGATTCTAGGACCTACCAGTTTGTACTCATACATACCGGAGGCCAATCGCGAGGACAGCAAAATTCCAACCCCCCGACTGCCATGCTCGCTCTCTGGTACTCCAGACCAAAGCGCGAGCATCCCACCCGGGAGCTCCAAGACTTCGCTGCCCTTGCGCTTGGTCTCTGTCAAGCACACTGCATCTAACTTTCTCTCCTTCATAACATCCATCAACTCATTCATCTTATCCGTCATTCCTCCCCTAACATTCCACGCAGCTACCCTGCACTCCATCCTCCACTTCCCGCCGTGTCGGGCCGCGCGTGTAGGGTGGCGGTCCCCTACGCCGCTCTGGTACACACTTTTCGCACCAGCGGGGACGAACTGGTGCGCGTCGCCTCGGGGGCACGCCCTAGCATCGTTCGCCCTGGTGGCACTCGTGTTGGAGTAGAATTGCAGCCGTAGCTGGCAGGGATGGCGACGTGCACGCTTCTACTCTTCATCCCCGTATTTTTAAACTGTTAATTAATACCTATTTAATTTAAATAAGTTTTATTTATTTACAACATAAAGTTATTACATACATACATACATATCGACACGCCTGTCTTCCATCGGGGTAGGCAGAGACTATGGCTTTCCACTTGCTACAATCCTGGCATACAACTTTCGCTTCTTCAACTTTCATGAGTGTTTTCAAACACACACGCCGGTTAAGAGTACTCTTGACCTGACCTTTTTCCAAAATGTCTTCTATTTGATTAAAATATGTACATCGAGGTCGCCCCTTACCAGTTTGCCCATTCACTCTTTTCTGATACTCTGTTTCGTTAGTCTACTTTCATCCATCCTCTCCACTTGTCCGAACCATCTAAGCGTACCTTTTTCTATCTTAGTCACTACATCGTCTACCATACCGCAATGTTTCCTTATTCTGTTCCTTTCTTTGTCCATGAATTTCACTCCAGCTATACTCCGCAGACTTCTCATTTTCACTGCATTAATTTTACTTCTATGCTTCTTGTGCCACACCCAACTTTCACTGCCATAAATAAGTGTAGGAACAAGTACTCCCCTATGAACAGCCAGTCTTGCCTTCTCAGACACGTCCTCATAAAGGTGTGCATGGCTCCATTCACTTGATTTCCAGCCAAAACTCTTCGTTCAATATCACAATCACACTTTCCATCTCTAACAAATTTTGTCGTTCGAATCGTTTTCCTTTCACAAAAAATCGAGCAATCCGCCATACTTTCCTCTCTTTCAGAACCATTAGTTTCGTCTTGTTTACATTCACTTTCATTACTTTGCTTTTTAGCGCATCATGCATAATGTTAACCATCAACTGCAACTCCTCCGCCGATGATGCCAGAAGTACCTGATCATCAGCGTTTGACATTTGACAGTCAATTCATTCATTTTTAAACCATACGCACTCTCTTGCAGATCTTTCAAACAACTATCCTGTCTCACACCTTTTTCAATATGAAAAAAGTCTGTGCAAGCTCCGTTGATCCTGACACAAGCACTGGAGCCCTCATAGAGAGTTTTCAGTGCTCGTATCAAGTGACTGCTTACTCCATACCTGGCCAGTGTTGTCCATAGTTCACGCCTCTCCACTCGGTCATAGGCCTTTTCCAAGCCTACAAATAAACGATAGACCTTTTGGCATTTCGGCAAAATTTTTTCGGCTATGTTTTGTAAGGAAAAGACCTGATCCGTGCATCCTTTTCCTTTCATAAATCCTGATTGGACATCCCACATTTGCCCTTCAGTTTCACTCATCACTCTTTTTATCAAAACTTTTGAATACAATTTGCCGACGATGCTGAGCAAGCTTATGCCGCGGTAGTTTTTGCACTCTTGCTGTGACCCTTTTCATTTGTAAAGCGGCACGATGACAGCCTTGCACCAATCTCTTGGCACGCTACCACTCCTCCAGCAAAGGTTAAAAAGGCGGTACAGCTGGTAAGCTACCATGCCATGTCCCGCTTTCCTTTTCAAATCCAGCAGCCTTACCCAATTTCATACTATTCAATGCTTCCATAATTTCTTCTATAATTATGATGCTTTCGTTGCTAAGTTCATTCCTTTCCCAAGAACTCGTTTGTGCTTCCATATCCTCTTTTTCATATAAGCTTTCAAAATAATCCTTCCATCTTTTTAGCACACATTCTTCTCCTTTTAAAAACTGCCATCACTAGGATGGCAGTTTTCTTACTGACTTTCGATGATATTTGTTGACCCCTCACAGATTTTAAAGATTTCCAATAGATTTCATATTCTGCTTGAAATTATCCGATAACCTGCTCTTTTTATAACGTCTTTTGCAACTCGTTTATACCTTTTATATTCATTCTTTGCCATTTTTACATCCTCATCCGTTGCGCTCTGCATTCTTCTATTGACCTTTGTAATCAGCCAGTCCGACCATGCCTTCTTCTTGTCGGACAATGCTTTCATGACTTCTGCACACATTCTCTTCACCTTACATCCTTGGCTCCTTTTATTTACCCCACACACTTCCACCGCAACATCCATCTTCCTTAAGCGTCTTCTATAATTCTTCAATCTCACATACTTCATCAAAATTTTTAAATTTCTTACTCAGTTTAATCACGAATCCTTCTTTTATGCTCATCTCTTGCAAATTTTCGACTTTTATGCACTCTAGTACACTTACAGTTTCAAACACACGATGCCGCCACCGTTGAAACAGACCTCTTATCAGCTGATAACCAAGAAGTGATCTGTATCAATCCCGGCACCGCGGTATGCCCGGGTGTCTAACACTGTCTTTCTTAGTCTTGCATCTCCATCACAAAATCATTTATTTGAGGATTTCATAATTGTTTGTGGTTAAATATGGTGTTAGTTACCACAAGATTCCTCTCCAAACATACTGTAAGCAAACTCTAACCATTTTCATTCACTCGTTCGTCACCAAACTTGCCCAATACACTTTCATATCCATCACGCTTCACTTCAACCCAACCAATAAAATCACCTAACATTTCTTTCATTCCGTTTGCATTTACTCAGAATATAGAAAGAAAGAAAGAAATATTTTATTCATGCCCATACATAAAAAAAAAACGTAATTAATTAAAGACCCATTTTCACATCATGGGCCTGAAAAGGTCACCATCTCAGCATTAATGCGTCACTTAACAACGTAAATATATTGTTAGGTGACGCGCTGGTCTTCTAATGGTACCTCTATGACAACACATCTATGAGTAGGTAAACAACATTTACAGCCATCGAGCACAAAATTATAACAATATATCGCTCTAACTCTCCCAAAATGCCTGCCTCTCACTTTGGTCTTTTGAAGACCGGCGCCACCGCGCATCTTGCAGAGCATAAACTCCCAAAACAAAGATGCGGGTTCGCCCAACCCTTTGCCTCAACCAAAGGAGTCTTGGGCTCACACATTCATATTCTGTCACACATTATTTCATTCTCGCCGAAAGTAGCTCACCCACACCCTGACACGCTGTACTGGTTGTGGCTACACCTGACCAGTCGGCCGTGGACCATGGACCCTCCATGTATGGTGGTGTCACATCCTTTCCGCTTTGTTTCATTCACACACAAAACATCAAGTCATCTTTCTCGCATCATCTCGCATACCTTATCAATTTTCTCTTTCATTCCTCCTCTGACATTCAATGTAGCAAAGTGGCTAGCCATAGCCCACTTTCCGCCTCGATGGGAAACGAGACGTGACGGGTTGCGAACCACATCGCCGCCATTCCAGTTTTTATAATTTCCATTATCCATAGCGTTCCCACGAGATGCTAGGGAAATTCAAAGTCCGCCTAGACAGATCCCCGCTTGTCTAGGTAAGGCTGCCTTATTCTGGGTTCACCTGGTCCCAGTGCAATCAGGCACGTTACGACTAGGCTCGCCCCTAGCCACGCAGCTCATTGGCATTGGTATATTTACTTTGTGCTGGAAGACCTTGCCAAATTTCGTGATTCCAGGTCAAAGAGAATATACTATTTAGGTGTTCGACCCAAAACCTATAGGGTACTTCCTATTAACCTATAATGGCCAATTTTGGTTAAAAACAAAGTAGTATAGCACAAGGAAAGAAAAAAAATTTCGCGGAAGTCTAAATTTGAACATATCTGTTTACCGTGTTGACCCAGGACCATAATTTTTACATACCTAATAGGGCCTATAAACTTCAGTATCTGGTATAACTTTCAACTTACTAGGTCCACCTGTTCCTGAGAAAATCCATGGTAACACATGGATAAAAAAGGGTTTTTTCGTTTACCTTTTGAGGTGTGGAACCCTAAAAATAAAAACACTATGTGGCTAATTACTTTACGGTATGATTTTGTAATATATCAAATACGTTATCCTACTAATATCATAAACGAGTAAGTTTGTAAGAATGTATGGATTTAGGATAGTTTTCTTTCACGTCAAACATACTGAATAGATATTGATGAAACTTTACAATTATGTAGCTTACACATAAGAATAACACACAGGCTTTTTTCCCCCGGGAACAAGTTCATATGGGAAACAGGAACGGGAAACTTTTCAACGCGGGCGGAGCCGCGGGCGTTAACATTTAGAGAATAACTTACCAAATGTAATAATAACAAAATCTCTGCATACTTTTTAATCGTTTTTGTTTTGTTTAACAAGTCTGCGGCCACAACGCCGCAGACTTGTCTTCGCCCACAACTACCGGCCTCTATGACCGGGGGCCTGAGGACGGCGGGTGGAATGCTCGCCGTCCTTATAGAAGCAGGCCCAAGACGTCGGCATGTGATAATTTCACGCACGCCTCATGCCCCCAGAAGCGGGATAGTACCCGAACCAAAGCCCAAAGTAGCGGGATAACACCCAAACTCTAGGCGAGACCGCGGTGGTAGCAAAAGTCTGCTGGGAGCACTGGGACATCTTTCCGAGGAGTTACTCGGGGCGTCCGGCAATAGACAGATAGGCAGGGACCGTGTGGTGTTATTCGGTTCGAGTCCGGCATGACATCCGAGGGGTTTTGAGGGGAACAGAACACGCCTGTCCATTTCAAACATGACAACATATAAAATGCATGCCTACTGTGAAATATAGGCCTTTGTCTACCACTTAATTAATCCGCCTTATGATTGTAAGTAGGAAACACTCTTATAAATTAATGCAAAAAAGTTCCTTTCGATCCCGTACCTGGAAATAAAATTATTCAAGGTCTATGATCTCAAAACTGGACAGGCGCAGTTTCTACTTCTCGCTTTTCAGCAAACCTGTAGATTTTATGATAAAATTAGGTTACACAAAATTGTAGATCATTTAATCTTTAAACATTGAACAAAGTCAATTGAGTTATAACTCAAAAATGAGTGTGCCGATATTTAGGATTTTTGATTTATTAGATTTGTCTCAACACTGAATAGCAGAATTAGTAGAGAAAAGCAAAAAAACATTAGAAACAAATAATATTAAAATAATACTTCTTTACATAAATTTTCAATGGGACGAGATTAAGGTTGGGTAAAGCTCGCCAGGACCACTAGTAAGTATTGATAAAAAAATCCAATACTATTTTCCCAAAATGCACAGTTTCAGAGATATAACGATTCTAAATGTTACAAAATCATGTCACATGTACACATAGGCAGAAGCATGACGAATGAATGAAAATAACTAGAATAATTACTTTCGTGAGCATTGTTCATTATTACTACTAAGTAAACGGTTTTACTCACGTGTTAATTTCGGGAAAGTCAATCACGTTGCTGAGAAAGCTAAGTTATACAAACTGGTCAACAAATTCCAGGTCTTGGAGTTCATTTGAGCGAATTAGCGCACCAAGTAGGCCCCCCACAGCTTCTTAAAAATATTACAACTTAATATAAGACAAAGCAACGAAATTTTATAGTCTACCTGAAGTAATATAGAAAATTTCTACTGTCGTTTACAGGACAATCTGATATAGACACTAAAAAGTAAAAAATGATAAAAACTGCTAAAAAAAACCGAATTCAAAAATGTATAAAATAACTTAATAAAGATTTAATTTATTACACCTCTTATGCTAACCTAATACTTTTAGTATTAATAATGGTAAATTATTGCAAAGGCCGGGAAATAGGCAATTGCAGGTCGAGTATGAGTTTGAAGGCCGAGCCTTAGGCGATGTCCCAGAATCGAACACATAAAACCAGTTAAATATCCATCACGCCTTATTCCCGAAGGGGTGGCTGAGGCATATTATACTTTTCACCGCGTGGATTCCTGTCCCACGTAATAGGTGGTGAGCCCATTGCCGTGTTGAAATAGACAGACGCAGGTTGTGGCTACCTGCTGTTGAAATTTTTCAAGCCGTCCATAAGGCGTTCAAGCAGGCTTAACGACTGCTATTTTACTGGCAACCTCGACCAACGGCTTAACGTGCCTTCCGAAGCACGGAAACGCTCGCAAATGTAAATGCCACAAAGTGGTCATCTATGCAAGGACCAGCCATAGTGAAAGTTGCGTACCTCAGTGATCGTTTACAGAACACAGACCCCGGGGCCACGAGCGCTAAAACAATTTAAATGCAATTATTTTAGAAAATAATATACTTACAGTAAGCGTCCGCTGATAGAGAATGATAAAAATCCAATCAAAGAGTGCCTAATGACCCTAGCACGCCATTTCATACAACATTACTGGAGCGTTGTAATGTTCCAAATTTAAGAAACGTTTCAGCAATGAATTTCATTTTCTCTGTCCGTAAATGCGGTACTTCACGTATTCTTTTTTCAAAATATTGACAGTATTCCCATGCATGTTTGAGAAAATAGTGTATTATTGCAAAGGCCGGGAAATAAGCAGGTGGAGTACGAGTGTGAAGGCCGAGCCGTAGGCGAGGATTTCACTTATACGAGACAGGCAATTGTCATTCCGGCCGAGGCATAAATAGTGCTTTTCTCAAATGAATGAATGGAAATACAACAAAAGTAATACATTATATTGAATTTATATTAAAAGTTACACTAGCCTTATTGGGCAATTACCTGCTACAAGAAAATATTTTTGATTTTTATTCCGTGGATTATACGCAGCGAAATGGAAAATCTAAAAACAAATTGTATATACGACTGCCGCGCTCAGCTCTAGGGTTCGAATCCCGGGTCGGAACAAATTTTTGTGTGATCCATAAAAGTTTGTTTCGGAGTTTGGGTGTTTCCTATGTATAATATATGTATGTATTTAGAAATATTTAAGTTTCTTTAGCAGTTGTCTAGATCCCATAGCACAAGCTCATAGCTTAGTTTGGGCTAGATTGTGCTGTGTAAAAAAGTGTCCGAGAATATTTATTTATTATTTATAGCACGTTGACACAACTTTTATATCTCAGAATCCAACAGTCCCATACATAAAACAAGATAAATGCTTATTTAAAAAAAAATACCCAAAGTAAGCGTCCGCTGAAGAAGAATATTATAAACAATCCAATCAAAGTGTACCTATCTAATAACCAAAGCACGCCGTTTCATCATGCAACATTGCTGGAGCGTTGTAATGTTCCAAATTCTAAAAACGATCCAGAAATGAATTTTATTTTGATTGTCCGTAAATGAGATACTTCGCGTATTCTTTTTTTTAAATAATGACAGTATTTCTATGCATGTTTGAGAAAATACTATTTGTATGTGCTCTATCTACATATATTACGAGTATAGGTTTAAAGTCGGTACTATACCTACACATTGCATGTGGCGATATCTCATTGATCGATTTCTAGATTTATATCACTGATCACTGACCAGTGCAAGACCACATACAAAAATTCGTATTACACGCCTCCACGTTGAGGTGGGTACTACTGTCACTTCGCGCAAAACATCTGATTTTTCAAACTTAAAATGTCTTTAGATATCATATATTGCACTTGTAAAATAATATAATAAGCCAAATTGGAGGCCCTATGGGCGGCTTAAAAAATTTCGATGCAGTCTGCGCCTGTCCATTTCAACACGTCAATGGGCTCACCACCTGTTACGTGAGACAGAAATGCATACGGTGAAACGTGGGCGTTAAATATGCCTCTGCCTACCCCTTCGGGGATTAAGGCGTGACAATATGTATGTATGTATGTATGTAAAATAATATATACACACACATATCAAGAAAAAACAATATTTTTAACACTCAGGATATTTTTATGCTATTTTAGTTATTTAAACTAGTTAAAAATCTGTTTAAAAAAGTTCCGTCTTGGGCGTCCGTGTGTCTGTATGTTACGGATTATTTTCTTGTTAACACAATAACGACCGAAATACTTTACTAATCGAGTCTTTTTTTTCTCTTACGCTTCTGTATAATTAGGAATAGAACCCTTTTAATTTTCACGGTCTGATTCGATGTGGTTTAATTGTTATTATCTTTACTTTATTTATTTCATAACCCCTACGCGATAATACATAGCAAAGTTTGTAAGCTGTAATATATGAAATTCTATTCGTGTGCGGCGTGCAATTTGTGGTTTTCCAAAATTTTTAAATTTATTGTTTGGAGTATGGCCTCACTCCAAAAACAACTTTAAATCAGGTTTTGGCTGTATATTATTTTCTGGTACATAAAAGTTGTGTCAACGTGTCATCACTATGCCATCACTAAAAACGGTGAAATATCGCAGTGCAAATTCCACTGAAAGCTTATATCCTACATCTCGGGTCGGGTACCTATTTGTCAATTTCAAGGCAAGCAAAAGTATTCTTTCAGCGTATTTGGGAGGTATGTTTAGTGACTTCCCTGAGAGAGACGTCGCAGGGCCATCAAGCCCCCTAACCAGAATCGAATATCAGAACCTCAGCATCGGTCGATAATTTCCGCGATTGCTGTGACAGGTGTAATACATATTTACATACAATCACGGGTGTAGCCGGGTTTAGATTTGTAATAATGTGTTTTTCAATACTTGTAATAATGTGTAAATGTCTGGATAGACTGCACATATTTAAGCATTCTAAGGCAGACTTTAAGTGCAATAGGGCCAACATCTTCAGAGTCCGAGCAAGCCTCACCTGCGAGTGGTGCACCTGCCGACGAAGGGACGAGGTCATGGCGAAAAAAAGGAAAATTTGCGACAGTCCTGTATCAACCCGCCTGGACAGCGTGGTATAATAAGTAGCCCCTCCTAATAGGAACGATGTTATCGATTACGGTAGCGATCGGGGTGACGGTGGAAGAGGGGGAGTTGATTTAGTTGAGCGCACGGACCAGGTTAAATATTTGTGATCTCTATTTCACACGTCCAGTCCGTCCGTCCGAAATCGATTGCGACGTCAAGACATGCATTGTTGATCCAAATGGTGGGAAATACCTGGTGCCATTTATGATCCAAAAATGCCGTTTAGATTGAAGGAACAGGTCGATAAAACATCTGGCTTCTGTTGAAAGTGCGTTTCGCAGCAATGAAAATACTGCGGTGGATGTGTGGAGGAATTTTCACATCCGCGGTTTCGCTACTAGCGATGCCGATGACCGTGAGAAGTGGAGAAGAAGAAGTACAAAAGCAGGGGTAGGAGGTGGAGAATTTAAACCCTTAAAACCCTCCCCCTGGCTACACCCATGCATACAGTGACAGTGTTATCATCCGTTGTCATATTCTTGATTGATGACTGTTGGCTTGTTACCTGTGGTATGGTACTACCGTTGACACTACTCACGGGCGTAGCCAAGGGGGGCGTTTAGGGGGTTCAAACCCCCCTAAAATGTTATAGATATTAACAATCAACATCATCCGATCGTCGGTCTGAGTTGTGTTTCACGGCGCCCAGCATCTGCTTTCCTACTTCTTTTACATCCCAAGTAGCGAGACCGCGGTTGCGAGAGTTCCTCCGCAATACCGCGGCAGTATTTTCATTCCCGCTACACGCAGCACCTGCTTGTATAGCTATAATATCAAAGGTGCTATACCTGTCCCTTCTGACCGGCATTTATTTTCACAAGTTACACCAGGCATATCAAGCAAGCAAGCAAGCTAACGCAGCAGCAATGTGTGTCTTGACGTCACAATCGATGTCACTGGACATAATGCAGATCACAGGTATTTAACCTGGTCCGTGCTTTTGATTAAATCAAGCCTATGCCGACAGGTGTGGGACCTGTAGAGTTTAGTGCCAAATAGATGCTCGGTCTTAGCCACAATAAGTTACCATGGAGTCCTCTCATGTGAGTCACTAATACTGAACTGTACAAAAATGGACTAAGGAGCAATTGGGGTACACCAGCAGATCGAAACGATTATACGTTCCGATTAAACTTTTCGGACTCCAAGTCTATTTGGAGCGCAGTAAGTCAGAAAGTCTGCTTAATCATTCCTAAGTGCCAGTGCATTTACGGTATGAAAGTTATAATTTTTGAGATGCTCGGTCAAGTTGTTGATCACTTCAGGTATTAAGGCTGTTTATCACACAAACATCTCTGTATACTTATTTTAAATTCTCTTATCTCTTTAGACTTTTTATTAAATTAAGAATTTATTATAAAGAGCCTCTGCCACTCGAAAACATTAATACGAGTAAGCTCTGTACACCACGCCATAAAGACCAATTTCACCGCATAATTGTAGTCCCACTTTGGCGATAAAGTAGGCCCATAACCACGATGTAATAGCCTCTGTAGTACCGTGTAATGCTGTAGTTATATCCTCATGCAAAGTCTCAACTGCCTCGTCAGTGCTTCCCTGGAGGTGTTCAGGAATATCTATCGGTGAGCTTCAGTATCAAGTATGCTTCCTGAGCCGTCACACTGCTGCTTCCACAACGCTGCTAATAAGGTCATTCATCATCAAACCGATACCGACCTCAGAAGAATGCCTTCCATCACCTTTCAGAAAGTAGAAAAGGTCAAAAAATGTGGACGCATGTGTTACTGTGTCTTCAACTTTCACAGAAACTCGCATAAACTCGAAATGGGCCTGTTTAGGCTATCCAGTTCTACCTCAAGTTCGGTGAGGCGCTGCCGTAGGGTATTTCCATAGGTTGTCAGAATCAATCGTGTATGGTAGCCTCCTGTAGCCCGCAGATTCTTGGCATCCCCTCTTCCGCCGTTACCCAGATCGCTACCGTAATCGAGAACAGCGGAATGGACGGGAACTGGAGCCCGTTTCTTGTTTGTGCCTTCATATTGGAAGGGTTTGTCTTTACTATACCACGCTGGCCCGGTGGGTTGGTACTGGGCTTTGTCTCGAATTTTAATGTTAATCGCCATGACCTCGTCTTTTAGTCAGCAGGTGCACTACTCAAAAGTGGCTTGGAACCCGAAGATGTAGACAGGACCCCTATCGCATCTAAAATCTGCTTTAGAATGCTTACGTTACCGTGAAACCAATCAAAAATTTACACATAAGTATAACAAGTATTGGAAACCTAAAAAAAACTAAAACTTGGCTACGCCCGTGGCACTACTGGTAGTACCTTAGAAATCGTAAGCACAATATAAATGTCATGCAGGAACATTTTTAATTATTTATTATTAAAGTGAATATTTAACTAATGATTATTTTAAGCGTCTACGTGTTGCCGTTAACAATATCAAAAATAGGCAAAAACAAGCAAAAAAAAAAAACAACCCCTTAAATATTTATTTTATTCTGATTTAAGTATTTTGTTATTATAGCGGAACAGAAATACACCATTTATGAAAATATTAATTGCCCAACTAACTATCAAGGTTCATGAGATACAGCTTGGTGACAGATGGACAACGGAGCTTCAGTAGTAGAATCCCGTTTTACCCTTTGGGTACGGAAAAAATATACAGATTTTAATATTTTATACATGAAAATGATTGTCACTATATTTATTAAACATGTCTGTTGTTTTATTTCAGGAACGTACAAAGGACAATGGATGCGGGGATTGCGGCACGGCTACGGTGTGCGGACCTCGGCACCCTTCGGACTTGCGTCACACTATCGAGGTGGTGCGCGCGGCCACCGTGGCTCACTGTCTTCGCTCAACGAGGCTGGCGCCTCGGACCCCTCAGACCGCAGGGTGTCGCGCATGGACGACGCTCGCGGTGGCTTCGTCCTTATTACCAGATCAGACCAGCCATCGGGCAGACGGGGTTCACTCGTCGGAAAAACGAAATCAGGACTGCTTGGCGTAAGTTTATTCAAATTTTGTTGTTTTTTTATAATCCTTAAGCTCGTCTAACTTTCTTTTTTAAACCATATTATAATACTTTTCTTTCTCTATTTGAAGATTGGGTTCTAATACATAATAATATTGTGCTAATTTTTTCTGACGGAAATATTCTTTTAAACATTATATTTCAATAAGTATTTATAGTTTCAATATTGACTTACCAAGACAAACAAAACCAAAATTATAGTATTGCAAAATCTATAACGATTCATGACAATATTATTTAATATATCAACTCCACTTACTAAGACCACGTATACGTGTTTTCAGAAATGGCGCAAACAGCGCAGCGTTGGCGACTTGGACGGTGCCGGCACTGGGTCGGTCCACTCCGGGGGCTCGGGGGGCTCGGGCGCTTCGTGGGTCTCCTCGGTAGACAGCACCCACTCTGCTATGACCCATGCTTCTTTGTACACAAACTCAAACACCAGTTTCGTAATCGAGGTGGGACTTTACATACTTGTTTTATGTCACTAATTCATCACCCACATTATAGTTCGCATGTTAATGCAAGGTCGTATTGCCTTCCACCCCCGGGCCGATACCCTATTATAATAGCGACATGGAGTCCTTTACCCATTATACCCGTATTACCTATGACATCCTTAAATGAAATCGTGCATGTTGACTACTCGTTGATCATTGAGACACATGCATCTCCAACATAATATTATAATTATTAGCATCCAGACCCAAATTAATTTAACTTATAAAAATAATTTCAAAAAATTTACTTTAGATGGCAATGTCCAATGAATTATTATCTAATATTGGCCTTATATTTGTTTTTGTTCATAGTTCTACAATATATTATGAAACAATTTGGTTTTGTTTATCAAATGGTGTAAATATATTAAAAAAATATGCTTTTAAGAGGGGAATTATAATTTACACAACTTCTTTCTGTTTATTTACTTATTTTTTGAGACACTACAAGGTTTTCCTTTGTGGTGTAGCTACAAATCGACTCTCTAGAAGCTTGCCTAGATACAATTTTTATAAGAGGTAGAGCAGTATACCGACTTCAGCGCCTTTTTTTTCTTTGATTTGCGAATGTAAACCATTCAGCGAGCATCCCAAACGTATACAAAAAAAAAATTCTAATCGGTCCAGTCATTTAGGAGGAGTTCAGGACATATACACGTACAGTAGAATTTTATATATTAAACTACGTGAAAGGAATAATTATGTATGGTTCTGTTGCAGGATGAACATTTGGATGCAAGTGTCACAGAAACTTATCTGGGTGAATGGAAGAATGATAAACGGACAGGGTATGGTATCAGTGAACGCAGTGATGGACTTCGGTACGAAGGAGAATGGGCAGCTAACAAAAAGTATGGTTATGGTGTTACCACGTTCCGAGATGGTACGAAAGAAGAAGGAAAATATAAAAACAATGTGCTTATTACAAGCCAAAAACGAAAACATATGTTCCTCATGCGATCAGCTAAATTCCGGGAACGTGTTGATTCGGCTGTGACAGCAGCGCAACGTGCATCCAAAATAGCAATACAAAAGGCTGATATAGCTGTTGCAAGGTTTGTAGATACATTTTGTGGAGTTTATACTATACGTCATACGCAAATAAAGACTTCTTCATAACAAACAAAGAACAAACTTCTCTGGACGGAAAATAAAACAAATATGAATTCATCACGGTTTTGAATGTTTTTTAACGTAGCCAAAATCACAATAATATTATTAATAATTAATAACATAGAAGCCACAAAATCTTTATATTTTACTGCTATTTCCCATGACATTTCGCGCGTAAAAGAATCGTTTTTAGGGAAAGAAACATTTAAAAAACTGCCGTACAGACATTGTTTATTTATTTAAAACATCAAATTAAATTACCTAAATTTACACAATTATAATACAGGGTAGAATTTTAAGACGGGGCTGTATCGTAGGTATCTTAACCATTTTAGTTACAGGAAAACGTTCTTAAATATCAAATAAAACTTTGTGAGTCATTGTCTATGGCACAAAAAAAAACACACGCATATTTCGAATGGGGATCAAAAATCGATTGAACCATTTAAGTTTTAAGAAATGACAGGAATCGCCAATACTTTTACCGGCCGGTGAGTTGAAAAGTAGATGGTTACAAAATGCCCTGTCGTTTTTCTTATTATATTGTATGTTGACTGTATGTTATTAAAAAACATTTTAAAATTAATTTACTGATGCATTTCTAATGTTGTGGACGCTTGTTGAAAAGCATTTACAATTCCAGTTACTATAATTTTAATTTACAAATGTACCTTTGCTTTAAAATCTAAGTCGTTGTTTTCATAATGTTATTGATGTTGTTTAATTATATTTACTGAACACTAGCTGAAGCCTACCCCACAAGGTATACATAGCTAAGTATACCTTGTGGGGTATACTTAGCTATGTATACCTTTGCGGTATACATACTTTAAAAGATAGACTATCATCCCGAGCATTTCTGTAGCCCTCTAAAAAGGGTATGATTATCGTTGTACATTATACTCGTATTGTTATACTATTATGAGAGATTTAGTTTAGGCAGCGTTTTCGACTTCAGTCTCGTGCTCTTACTAAATTCTTTTAAGGGATGCTTCTTAAATATTAGGAATCACTCATAGCCCCGTTAAGTGTTCTGTAAACGATCACTGCGTTAAGGGTTGGCTTTCACTTTGGGTGATCACGGATGGGTGACCGCTTTGTATCATTTCAATTTACGAGCGTTTCCGTGCTTCGGAAGGCACGTTTAGACTTCTTGAACAATTATCCCCATGTTTAACCAATTAACACAAACTCAATATGAAAATATTACACTAACTTCTTCTGGGACTTTTCCAAGTTGTAGCTGTCACTTTCCTGGTCTCGATAATCTTCGACACACGGTAATAGAAGCAATAAAAATTAAAAATAATTATAAACCATCCCTTTATATCACCTTATTTAATGATAACAACAGCATTAAAGTACGTTGCATAGTTTATAAGATCCAAGCGTATAGACATACTGACGACAGGAAGCTAGTTCATTAAAGCTATATAAAGCTTAAAATACATAATTAACACATTTTACACTTTTATTTAAATAGAGACTATTAGACTTGCGTGCGATGGATGTGTCATCGATATAAATCGATGAACACTACTATAGCCAGGCGGACATGACACAACCCTGTTAACAAACAGGGTTGTGTCATGTCCGCCTTGCTATAGTAGTGTATCGGATCAACCAATTAAGTTATATGATAAGCATAAATAAAATAAATAAAATATTTACCAAAATAAATAAAGTTAATGAAGGAAATAAAGTTAAAATATTTACCATCATTGGTTTACTCAAGACATTAAAGCCTTCATGGCAAAAAAAGCTACGCAAGAAAACTTGGACTAGTATATACATATTCGTAATCACTGCAATAAGGAAGCACAACGCTATCACATTCATAAGTCCGTTCAAAACGGTGATCCATCTAAGGTTTGGAACTTTTTGAAATCACAAGGGGTTGGAAAAACATGACCAGAAACTACTCAATCAATCTTCATTTGTTAAATTATCATTTCACAGCCTCGTCCAACTTAAATAAGACAACTAAAGCTATTACCTTAGATTATGTATCATCGCTTCCAACTCCTGATTATGTCCCATTTAATGAAGTCACTGCTTGTGATATTAAGAAGAGCATACTGTCAATCACATCCAACGCAGTTGGAATTGATTGTTTGAGCCGCAACATGGTAATTTCCATATTAGACGAGATCGTCCCAATCTTGTGTCATATTATAAATTTTTCCCTATCCAGTGGTGTCTACCCGTCGTCCTGGAAAGACGCACAAATTATTCCCTTTCCTAAAAATCCTAACCCCCATTCTATTCAGAATATAGTCCAATTTCTATACTCCCATTCCTTTCTAAAGTTATGGAGCGTCAAGTTCATAACCAAATTAGCTCCTTCTTTAACAGGAATAATCTCCTTAACTTACCAATCAGGCTTCCGCCCTGGGCACAGTACTACGACAGCCCTTATCAATGTCACAGATGGCATAAGAATGGGTATGGAGAATGGGAAACTTGCGGTGCTTTCTATGCTGGATTTCAGCAAGGTTTTTTTATACCGTGGATTTCGATGTATTGCTGGCCATCCTCCGCTCTCTTTATTTACTCCAACAGTAATTATTTGGTTTCGCAGTTACCTGTCTGGCCGCCGACAACGTATTCAAATAGAGGATACTATGTTTTCTTGAAGTAATATATTATCTGGGGTGCCGTAGGGTGGCGTTTTATCTCCTTTACTATTCGCAGTATTTATTAACCTCATCTCCTCTAAACTTCTATCATCCTACCACCTTTATGCAGATAATTTACACACATGCTCCACTTGCCCAGCTTTCTGACGCTAGTAGTTTAATAAATATAGACCTGGCACACAGCTGACTGGAGCATTAAATATGGACCGACAGTAGCCTCGGGCTTATTCCGAAAATTGACTGCTCAAAACTTCCTGCAATCGTTTTCAGTGGTACCGTTATTCCATTCAGTGACAAAGTAAAGTAATTAGGTGTGTATTTTGATAAAACGATGTCTTGGGAACTGCAGCTCAGAGAGGTTAGTCGTAAGATTTTCGCTTCCGGTGGTGCCCTAAGGAGATTACGTAACTTTTTGCCCATTGCCACTAAAACTGCACTGGCTCAATCTCTACTATTGCTAATCCTCGACTATGCCGATGCCAGCTATCTAGATCTCACCCAGGAACAACTTAATAAGCTTGAGCGTCTCCAAAATTTCTGCATTAGATTCATATTTGGTTTGCGCAAATATGATCATATTTCTGAATTTATGATATCGCCGTAATACGCATATCCTATTTATTTAAAATAATATCTTGTTTAATCCCTGTAGTCCCGCCTATCTTAAAGAACGTTTCGAGTTCTTAGGTGATACGCATTCGAGATTCCTGAGGTCAGCGGAGAACTTGCACCTTAAAATGCCAATGATTTCCACAAGATTTTTGGATAAATCTTATACAATACAGGCTATTCGCTTACGTGCACATTCTCTTAGCAATTTCAAGAAATTGGTTACCAATTACTAACTTAGGTGGCTTAACAGTAAATTATCTATTGTACGTTGATGATGCGGTGCATGATGGCTTCATCAGAAGCCAACCTTCAGGCATTAGTCACTAATATGAATGAGGAGTGTGAAAGTAAGGGTCTTCGCTTGAATGCAAGTAAAACTAAGGTTTTGGCATTTGAAAGAGAATACATGAGAACTAAGTGCGAGATATGGGTAAACCAGGAATGTCTAGAGCAAGTGAATGAAATTGTATATTTAGAGAGTATGTTTAGCGCGGACTGAAGATGTGATTCGGATGTAGAATGGTGAGTTAACTGTGAAGTTGTTGTCCCAATTAGTAAAGTGGCAAAGCAATTGAAGTAAACGCAGTGACAACAAGACTATTAAATAACTAGTTGACACCAACGACTCCGCACGCGTGGTGAAGTTTTCCCTTTCCTGTTTCCCACAGGAACTTGTTCCCGGGATAAAAGGTAGCCTATGTGTTATTCTGACGTGTAAGCTGAAATGTGAAGTTTTATCAAAATCCATTCTGTAGATTTTGCGTGAAAGAGTAGCAAACATCCACATCCATCCATACTTACAAACGCGTTTATAATATTAGTAGGATTCGCCTTTAACCAATCAGCTGATCATGAGTCCGAGCCTTAACACTCAGGACGCGTACTCCAAGGTTACCAGCAACCTTGTACTCCTCCGTAATCAACCCTCAATGATACGTCGGGTGGACCTCAAATACATATAATATAAGATGTATCTTACTTTAACTGCAGCACACCCTAGTAAGTGGTTGCATCAAGCTTGCAATCAGTGGAAACTTAATAAAGTGTAAAGTTGCGGTAATGTTTCGGTAAATTTAGCGGTATTTTAGCTAGAAGCAATCTGCAACTATCACAAATCTCAATCAATACTAATCCACTATCAGCCCATATTCGCCACACAACAGGAGTGGAAAGCCCTCCAATTCAGGCACACAGCCCTGAATTACGGATTCAATCGCCTAGTCAAATCCCCGAGGTGTCCGTAGCTTCATAATTAAGTTAACACAGTATTATCAAAATTCCATGCAATACGCTTAATAGATACCTACTATAGTAAATCAACGACAACATATCGGACTCCCCGCAGATATCCTTGATAATTAATTATATTTTAATTGAAATAGTTTTTCAGCGTCTACTCTGCTACAATATGTCGATATGATCTCTCAAATTTTCAATGTGCCGTTGAAAATGACTCATCTAAGATTTTATTGTGACCGAGTCACAGTATTGCCCTAATTAAATTTTAGCGTGATAATCTATTATCTGGATGAAGACCAAATTCAAGCTTTTTGCCAATCTAATTAAAAACAGGTAGCAACCTCATCTAGATTAAAGACATACGTCATGACAACTACTGAACCTGACATGAGAACTACTACCGCTAGATGGTGGGTAACTTAATTTTATAGAGTGTTCAACGAAACAATATATTCATTCACGACGATTCACAACACACTACCACGCCTACTCCTTCCACCTTGTCTGGATCTATAGCATTGAGATCTCTAGAAATATCTAATACATTGGACATTTGATTCGTCAACAATGGGCATTGTTGACGAATCTACTACTACGGTTACTCTCTATCATTGCACTGCTCGCCAAGTAGCCATAGATCGGCCATTCTCTCTCAAACAGAGCGTTCAGAAGCTCAGAACCCATGCATTCTTTAAGAATGTTCGATAAAGAATTCCTACTGCATACGAATAAGTTGTGGATAACGCTTACAGTCAAATGTGAGCGCAGAGCATTTCCCTGCCACCCCTTCGGGGATAAATGTGTGAATGATAAGTTACGCTGGATCAGTGGGACTCTACCTATTTGATAAAAAACCTATCATGAAACCCTTACAGTCGTTCAAACTATTTTACAATATCAAATTAATTAGAATTCGTAATTATTACTGCACACACTCATCAAGAGGTTTTTGAGTTCAATAAAAATAGATTAAACTTTAATGTCACTTATAAATAAAACAATTTATAAGCAAAGTACTATATTTATTGTTTTTCAAAATAGTCCCCTATGTATTTTGAACATATTTTCATTCGTTCGAACCATTTTTCGAAAAACCAAAACCATTGGTCTGAGGCATCTGAGGACATGTTTTTCACGTGTTTGTTGAAAATGATCACTAAGTACCTCTTCTGCACCCGTAAATGTCATCCCTTCAATAAATCTTCGATTTTAAACCTGAATTTTCAAAGGATGAGTCACGAGCTCTACGTTTTTAGAAGCCAACAACTACTTTATTTTTATCGCGGTGTGTGCCGATTATTATCGTGGTGCAATTGGATGTGACTTCGTGGTAGTTTATCTAGATTATTTTTTAAAGACACTAGGTAAGACGGTGGTGTACCACTCAGCATTAAGTCTTTTGTTCTCACTGGCAGACAGGACCAGTCTTAGATTTGATTGTCCATGGTAATACTTCAATAACATATTTTTACAACAATCAACTCGAGCCTATTTTTGTTCTGGGGTGATTTTGTAAAGAACCCAACGGCAATAACGGCAATAAGTTGCAGTCAGTGGTCGCATTTCCTTTTAGTAATTGCATTTAAGGCTGACCTTCACGAATTTTATCATTTACATACACACATTCATATTGTCACGCCTTTATCCCCGAAGGGATAGGCAGAAGCATATTAAACGCCCACATTATTTATCATTTAGAGAAACACCAATACGATTAAATTCTGCGTATCAATGCCTCGCGGCGTTCAATTAAAGTGCTTCACTCCCGAAAAGCATTTTGAAGACGAGATTATAATAATAAAAATCATTTATTTCAGGTTAAATCCCATAGTTTTCATTCAATTATACTTATACAATTCACCCACATCATACAACAAAAAACATGTTTACTTTTACACCGTTTATACATACATATATACATATTGTCAAACCTTCATCCCCGAAGGGGTAGACGGGGGCATATACATACACCCCTTATAAATAAATATCTATCACGCCTTATCCCCGAAGGGGTGGCAGAGGCATATTATATGCCCACTTTTCATCGTGTGGATTCCTGTCCCACGAAAAAGGTGGTGGCCCATTGCCGTGTTAAAATAGACAGACGCAGGTTGTTGCTACCTGCTGTTGAAATTGTTCCAAGCCGCCCATAAAGTATTCAACCAGGCTTAACGACTGTCATTTTACTAGCAACCGGGACCAACGGCTTAACGTGCCTTCCGAAGCACGGAAACGCTCGCAAATGTAAATGCCACAAAGTGGTCACCCATCCGAGGACCAGCCATAGTGAAAGTTGCGTAACTCAGTGATCGTTTACAGAACACTGAGACCGCGGGGCCACGAGCGCTTCACACCTCTTATAAATAAAATTAATTTCAAAATTCATTAAATATTAAATTAACTAAATAAAAATATAATTAAAAACAATATACAAATCAGTGTCCATTAACTAAATAAATTAAAATAAAATTAAAATTCATTGATAAAATAATAATAGCAAACAAAACATTAAAAGTACAATTTTAAATTAAAATACTAAATAAGTTCATTTAACGTTCATCTCACGGTGCACACACCCAATGCCTGAGAATGGGACTATCCAAATATTCAGCCAAGGTCTTAACAATAGAATTTTACAACAATGGATACTACCCCAAAACGATGCAACCTGTGACCATGACGGCAAAAAATTCAAATCCGGTTTTTAAAGGGTCGGCAGCGCGAGTTCTGCACCTCTCATCGACGCTCACCAAACGTCCATAGGCTACGGTGACCACTTTCCATCAGGAATGCTTGTCTGCCATCTCAGTGTTATAAAAAAAAAGATAAGCAATCTTGCTGTGAGAGATAACTTTTAAAATGGTAAAAGTAACCACTCTTAATTCTTGATTCAATTTTTGCCTCAGAAATGTAAATTAAAAACAATGTACAGACCATTTCCCAGGACCATTACGTATCCAATTTCAAACGTCTACTAACAGTTAGGAGAGCAAATCGTTCAGTGCGTCTCTAATATCTAATACATCAATGTATCTAATTGTTACAGAACCGCCACGGCAAGGGGTAAAGCTGATCAAGCCGATGAAGCGGCAGACCAAGCAAAAGAAGACTGTGATATAGCGCAAGCTACGGCGAAGCAATTCGCTCCAGACTTTAAGCATCCAGGTTTTGACAAAATAGGATTAAGAGAAAAATATAGACAAAAATATAATGATGCACATGCTGCACAACCCGTTTTGCAAGAATCTGAAATGGTCTTGGATGGAAAGAGCATTCCAAATCATATCCCTCCGACGCATTCGCAGATTCCACAAAATAATAAAACTTCCCACACCGTTTCTTCCAGAAGACCATCGACGACACAGTATCCTAAGACCGTACCGTATGCTAACTACAATGCAGACAATAGAGTTCCGGGACCACCTCATGATCCGTATTACTCAACAAATCAAGATAATTGGTCATCGGCTAACACATCACCTCAATTCTCCCCTGACAATCAAAAACCCTTGCCATTAAATGAACACGTAAATCCTTACGGATCTCAGCAACCTGCTTCTAGATTTAATAGACAAGATGCATTGCAATATCAACAAAATATAGACCAAACTGGTATACACTCTGCTAACCAAGATAGAAGATTATCTTCAGCAACAAGACCACAAATAAACCAAAGAACCACACAACAGGACTGGAATGCTCCGCAACCTCCTCAACGAAAGCAAAGTGTGCTTGGTCAACCAACGTATGACGCTCAAGGGAATGTTATAGAGGGTGGAAATACTGGTTATCGACCTAATGATGTTCGCACTGGCACTGTGCGCTCCGAGGGGCCTCTTGATCGACCAATGACGGGCAGTAACCAGCAGTCATACCACCAGGCGAGTGATCCTCAACAAGTGTATAGGCAAACTCATGACCAAAGTTATGGTCATCAGGTTGACCAATCACACCGCCAAATGACACATGAAAATCAAGTAAATCGACAACATGGTCATTCTGATGCGTCATATCGGCCCACCGCATCTAATGAACAAGAAATGGTCAATGGTGGTCGAGATCCTCGCGCACCGGGTTCACGCCCTTCTATTGACTATTTCGATCACTACAAAAGACCCCCTAGTCGAGATTCAAGTGTTGACCGCTACGGACGTCGTTCGCGACAGCCGTCAGTTGAAGCTGTTCCGTCTGCAGGTTCGCGAGCAGGATCTGTCGCACCACAGCCAATAGTACCCAATCAGTCGCGACCACAATCGCGAGCAGCTACGCCAGCTGGCAACGGACATCTAGCATCTGGGCGGGGCTCTATATCACGCGCGGGATCACGTGACCGTTCTATTCAACCATTTGAAGACTCACTTTTGAGAAAACGAACATTAGGTCAGGAAATATCGCCGTCGCCTTATCAACCAAAGAGGACTGAGAGTTTGTATGTGGCGCAAGTTCCAGCACCTCCACCACCAGTTCCCATGGGTGGAGGAGGAGGTGGTCGAAAGGTAAGATTTTTAATTAGGTCTTGTTTGTGAATTGTTTCCTAACAACTAGCAATCCCAATGAACGGAAAATGCCCCTAAGGTAAATTGCTTGTGGCGGGTGTAGGTCCACTTCGATAGAAGAAATCAAATAACTGGTAGATACAAGTTGAAACTTGTGTTCACTAGTCCGACGCTAGTCCCGGTTGTATTACCTTTCCTACCGTTCGTTGATTGTCAAATCCATTCAGTGACACTGTAATTTTTTTGTTTCCTGTTAATTTAGTTAAGATTTGGTGTGAAGTTAGCTAACACCCTGGATTAACAATAGGCATACTTACTTTTTATTACTTTAGTTTATTATGTATTTTGAATGCTGAAAACTCCATGTATTTTGAACCCCCACTTTTGAGTTACCACTGTTTCACCACAGTCACCTTACTTTCAAAGCCCGGCGCGTCTATAACAAAACCTGTTTGTGTAAGGTGTAAAGAAAATAGGTGTTTCTTACCCATTACCATTCGCTAGAAGTGGCTGAAAATTTGATATATTTTGTGACTAGCTTTTTTCAGTTTTACCCGAGTAGGCCCTTTCCTGCGGAATTACGGAGATAAAATGTAGCCCAAGTTACTCGTTATAACATCAGTTTATATCTGTTATTGAAAATCCCGTTAAAATATGTTCTGCCGTTTTAAAGATTAGTCGAAACAAACAGACAGACAGAAAAAAAAATTGTTTATTTCAGTGCCTCAACTTCCGGCCCTCTACCAACTTTAATCCAGGCCACGAGGCAATCAGAAATGTAAGGCGTAAAAAAAATTGAAATTATTTTAGATAATTAATTTATAAGAATAACCATCATATTCGGCGTTCTTTCATCACTATTTTATTAATCCCCACATACTTACTCCTTAAGGTGCTGGTTGAAAAATCTCCACGTTGTCTCTCCAGATTTTCCTCCCTTTCTTCCCATAATGCTAGGGCGGAACAGAAACAGGACTTCGAAATTACAAACAGACACTTCAATTTTATTTATGTGCTCATTCTCACTTCTTGAGAATGTGAAGGTTCTTCAGCATTCTGAAGATTTTTACCGTTACGGCGTGTCATCAAGGTTAGAAAATCGAGGGAAAATTACATTTAAAAAACATAATTTTGTGAACACTTTCCTTTAGGTTTATGCTTATCTGCCACCTCAGTGGTATAAAAAAGACCAAGTCGTTAAATACATACGATAGCAAAAAAATCATAGAATCAGAAAATTTGACGACATGTATGCATCGTTCAAAAATTGAGATTATATCTCGTTAAAGAAGAAAAGTCAGTCAAAACCTATACTTATTGTAAAGCTTTGAGTCGATGCTGTGAAATAAAAATAATTATGATGATAATAGAGATGATGCCTCACTGAACAATTTGTTCTAAAAACAATTTTACGGAATTTTCGAGAAAACACTGAGTTCAGTCGTTCATAAGTAATTTACAAGGTCAACTTGGTAATTAGCGTAATGAACTTTGTACCTATTGCATTCATTAAAAGAACATTTGTAAAACGAGTATAAAAGTCAATAAGTATCAAACAGATTTTAAAAAACGCATAAAGTAATTCAAGACCAAGGTTATAGGTACAGATACGTGGGAACCCGAGTTTTAAAATTAGTGTTATGACAGAATCTCTAGTACATCATTATATTACAATATTATGAATAGCAGACCTGAAAGAATGGGAACAAAACTTATTGTTATATTTTCTATGCGAAGAACAGCATTATAATTATGCATCACTACGATATATGTGCGAAAGTCATAGTAGTAAGTTTAGTAATGACATGGCTGTAGGCGGCCGGGCGGGTGATGAGCGCGGGCGGCGGTACCGGCGCTCAGCCCGTTCTATTTCTAAATTGAGACAGTCACTGGCAAAAGCTTACCGTGTATCATCTATTAGCTATATATAACTAAAACACATTAAATCGACAAGAAAATTGCACCTAAGAAGGTGATTAACAATATAATACGATTGGTGTTTAAAAAAAAAAGAATAAATTTATAAATCAACAGATCATTGATAATTTAGAAAATATGATATTTATTTGTGAACCGTGATTTAGTGATACTTTAAGATGTGGTTTCAAGGAGATGAAGATGAGGACGAGGATTTGTTGTGCTCTCCGGCCATCCTGGCCCGGCGAGCGTCTGAGAGTTGGATCAATGTGCCTCCGGTTGAGGTAATGATGAGTTGGATAGGAAATGCATGTAAAATGTTCCTACCTACTAGGTACTAAATTAAGTGGTAAATTGTAAAATTACATACTTTTAAATTATGTCTAAGAAAGGTAGAGCGAAGACACACGTTAGCAAGAGTTAATTTTGAACATGTTTACTTGAATGACATTCTTGACAGACATGGAGAGATAGATAGATTTTTACATCAAAAAGAAGGGATCTAAACACACATAACGTACAAAAATGTCAAACTACCATTCTTAGAACAATAACCAAAACTCGTTTTATTTTTTTTGTTTATTATTACTACTAGTGGGTGCTCGCTCCACCTAAATTCAAGAACTTTCAGGTTTCAAGAAAAACAGTCGAAATCCAAATAACATAAAAATAATAATTATAAACAGAATTGCATCTTAAATCCCTGAACGAAATCAAAAACCCTACGTCATGGGATAAAAAAAACAGTCATTTTCATTTGTACTTATTTACTTATCAGCTTATTAGTCATGCCTTAATCCCGAAGGGGTAGGCAGAGACATACTATAAGCTCACATTTTATCGTATGCATTTTTTTCTACGTAACAGGTGGTGACTCCATTGCCATTTGTATGTTTGGTTTACAGATGTTAAGCACGCCACAGACACTGCAACGTAAGAAATCACTGCCGGACGTGGCAGGAATGCCTCGAATGTCGGACGGCACCGGTATGTCCCGCGAGGAGGTATCGGCCCTCGGCTCGGCGCGCCGCGAGGAGGTGCGCCGTATGCATGAAGAAACCGAGAAGCTGAGGGCCAACCCTCTGCTCTACTTAGTCAGTCCGCAAGTCAAGGTCTGAACTTCTGCCGTTATAAATCTTAATGGTTGGGATGAGAAACACGCGTTCTTTGACGTTTCAGGCACCTAGAAATTTTAGTAACAACTTTCCAGTAGTACCTTAATTTTGGCTTATTTTTTCTGAAAATAATTTTTTTTTATAGTATATTAATTATTTTTTTAGGCTGGGACAAAAGCGCTTAGTTATTATGAGATTTTACGGTTTTTGACGAGCATGTTCGGTTGAGTGAATTTGAGAGAGCCATCAGTTGAAATCAGAATGACTGCGTTTATCCCGCCAAAATAGATATACTACTTAGTATGAAACGCAAAAGTTTGCTAATATTTGGATTCCATCACATCCAATGCTTAATTAATACTTACTTATGGGTAGAAACGGCAAAACTACTTTAAACATCGTACGAAATATAATTTGCGAAATTCATTGCAATTTTACTGAGAATTCGAAATCGTAGCGCACAGCTAGTGTTTTTATAAAAGACACATGTTACATATAACAAATTTAAAAATTTTAAAGCTGAATTGAGAATCGCTCTTTACCGAGACATCTTTTTAAACTTCAAGTATGAAATGAAAACCAACTTAATTTAACCTCAGCAAATCTACGTCGTAGAGGCTTCGTAGCAGCTACTACGAAAGCTCTACATGACGCGCTAAATTCAATACTAAGGTAACAATAGTTAAATAGTTTTTTATGTTGTTTTGCAGGACTGGTTCTCTCGGCAGCAGCTGGTGATCCTGGTGCTGTTCATCAATATTTCTCTAGGGATCATGTTCTTCAAGCTGCTCACGTAGCATCGGCGAGTGGCGCACTCGCGCCCCTTCTTCATGATGCTGTTAATGATTTTTGTAAATATTTGTACTTTTGGAACAAAAAATAGTTCAAATATTATTTAATACATGACAAACGTTTAAAATAACATTTATGACTTGTTCCTTTTAGCGAATTACTTATAAAATAACCGATGATATCATATCATCCGTTGTTTAAAAGTAAACATATTTTCAATATACTTTCAATCTGGACTTAAATTTTCTAGTGTAATTTTCTTTGACGTTGTGAAAGTGTGCAAAAAATGGCGAGACTAGAGTGAACATAATTATCCATTTGATTTCGTCGAGCTAAGTTATTGATTCGACATGTTTTGTGCGGGAGTGAATTGAACATGTTTTGTGTCCGGAGTCGGAAACTACGAATGTAAGGAGCATGTGGTTCTTTAAACCTGCATATTGTAGGTTTATATATATTTTAACAACTGAAGTTTGATTGAAACCATACAGTTTTCCAAGGATATGTGGTAATTTTTAAATGTGGAACGAGAACCAATAACTATAATAATATTTACGACGAACGACTTCCTGCCAGTCGTTTTGTTTTATTACTCCAACATTGCACTTACAATGTTTTATGGCAACTCTAGTATTGTATAATAACTCATTGTCAACATTATTATAGGTCTACTTACATTCAGATATTATAGATTGACCACTTTAGGTATCAGCAGGCTTCGATAGAGTTGGCTTGGCTTGAACATGGAGATATTATTTTAAAAAATATGTACTTATTATCTATTTAATAAAATTTTAAATTATATAAAGTATAAATTATATTGGTCAATTTGAAGCGTTTGTGCTGATTGATAAGTAATTGAAATACTACGTACCCCGAGTGATATAATAATGGCACAAAATTAATGATAGATTTATATACTTAGGGATCTATTTGCTTTGAAAATGTATAATATAAGTACCTAATAATGATATTAATTGAAATTTTACAAATATTACACAAAAATACATACAAATTTGTAAGTAGATATGTTGTTATGCTTGCAATTATGTACAAGATAAAATATAAAATGCATAAGCATTATTTTCCTACTCTATTACAATCTAGTGAAATTTTATACAAGATTTAATCTTCATTTTATACCTAAGAAGTCAATTCTCTTGTAATCGAATTGTTTATATAGTTCATACTATATAAATAGATAGTACCTATACATAATAATATAATTTATAAATATTGGCATGGGAAGCATGCGTTTGAGACTGTTGTTACGTAAATATATCTACCAACAACGAATCGTGGAAACGCATAATATTCGTTGAAAAGTTATGTTTGTACAGTTGATAAGACAATTTCACGTTTTCATTATTATGTAAAATAATAAGTTATGTCTCTAAGAATTTTAATTACTTGTATCGATTTTATCTACGTTTCAGAAATAAAATATTTTAACAAAGTAACCATGGATTTCATTTATTTCACTAAGCACCTTTTCACATTTTATCGTACACGTATATATTACACACACAATTTTTGCTCTTCGGAAGGCAGGTTAAGCTGTTGGTCCCGGTTGCCAGTAACATGGCAGTCGTTAAGCCAAGTTGTAGGGCTTAATAAATTTATTATAGCGGCTGCCACAACCTGCGCGGCACTTGTTACGTGGGACATAAATGTATTCGGTGAAATGTGGGCGTATAGTATGCTTCTGTCTACCCCTTCGGGGGCAAAGGCGTGACCATATGTATGTATGTACAATTTTTCTCACATCACATACTTATTAATCGAAAGATATTTCGATGTTTTAAGTACTACCTCTAGTGTATGTGATGTCTCGGGTTCAATTCCCGGGTCGTAACAAATATTTGTGTGGTTCGTTATTATTTAGACTAGTGGGTATACCAAGATTTCCAAGACCCAAGCGACTTCACCTGCCATCGTTGCACCTTCTGACTAACGGAGAAGGGTACGACGGGCAGTCACTCAGGAATCTATATCCAGGTAGGGTTTTGGGAAGGTTGCTTTGAGCAACTGGAAAGACGCTGGAAAAGAAGTTGAGAGTTCAAAATTGTTACGTTAACGTTTCTATATATTGTTTAGGTCGCCTACACACAGTGTACAGGATAAGGACCTATTGCTACATTCATACAGTGGCAGTTGTTTATATTTGGGTCAAAATGACGCCGTCCTCCTGATGGAAAGCAGAAGATTGCGGCGACCGATGATTGTGGGACCCTATCATAGCAAGCAGGGCTACGATAAGAATTTGATTCTGAATTTTGATAGTATTTTTTATACAGCGCCATCTGGCCTAAGCAAAGCTAATATAAGCTTGTGGTATGAGATCAAGACAACTTACTATATATAGAATAAAAAAATACTTATTATATATAGAAAACATCCAATTCCGATACAAATATTTGTAGATCAAACAAACATTTAATCCGACCCGGGAATCGAACCCGAGACATCACCAGATGCCTGTACAACGGTCTGTGCTCTGAGGAATTGTTTAATATGGGCCACGGCTACCTTCTATCATCGCACCGCTCGCCATAGACAGGGTATTGACCACACACATTGCGTCACACTTTGCGTCCGGAGCGCTCGGATACGATTAGGTCCTATAGAGGCATTTTTTTTATGCATCGATCCGCACACGCTTAAATTGTGGAATGAACTCCCTGCCTGGGTATTCCCGAACGTCTACAGTATGGGGTTCTTCAAAAGGGGTCTTAGAAGGTTTCTAAATGGTCGGTAGCGCCAGTGCTACATCTCTGGTGTTGCAAACGTCCATAGGCTAAGGTGACCACTTTCCATCAGGTGGGTCGTATGCCGTACTGCCCAGAAATATGCTTTTCCACAAAAACCCAGCCTGCAACCACTGAATACCGAACATAATCCAAGGGTTACTTGGGCGGCTTTGCTTGACTGTATGATGGGACCACCCTGGTCCAAAACTTTGCCACCTTGCACATTCTATCAGCAGATGCATCACGTGCAGTTGTCGACGTATTAGGGCCCCAGAGATGTTAATAGGGCCTTTTATATCTAAAGTATTGTAGGATACAGGATTAGATCTAACTCGGTCGCTCAGTTCTCTATGTAGGTTAAGCATTCTTATATGAACGGTGCCTTATTTAGTGAACATAGTTTAATTGCCAATGTAAGCATTCTACTTCCGTTGACGCCAATATATTACTATCGCATGCGTAGGCAAGTTTTCTATTAATTCAATTAGGTAGTACGGCTTCTTTCTGAAACACAAAACTGTCTAAAACACTAAACGCAAATGGACATCTCAAATTGAACGTTGTTTTTGTGTGATAGTTGTGTTGAGTGTAATGACGAACGATGGAATTAAAGCGCCTAACTACGGTACTCAAAGAAAGCTATCGGTATTTACCGTTTTACTATTTACACATTGATGACTATTTGTAAACATACAATGCACCGATGTTTTTGATGTTGTTATTGTGATTTTACTTAGATTATTGTGCTCTCTCTCTCTCTCTGAATATTTAAAAGAAGGTTAAAAGTGTTTGTTGATAATGGAATTATAACTGCAATTATACAGAAAAAATACTAAATCAAGTTTGCTGGTTGTTATGTTTTGTAATACATACTTATTAATCATTCATGAAACTATTGATACATAATCAATTACACATACTTACACAATACAGTTAGGGTAGGAGCAATACTCTTCAGCCGTAGCGGAAACGGGAAACATACTGTCAGTGTTTCTGCTACCTTTTAGAACGAAAGGAACGCAATTGTGGAAAATATCACGTTGGGTTTTCCACTTTTGTCATTATACTTATCTCACGGGTATCCATGACTGACATGACCTGGCTCTGAATTGTCTCGGACGATTAAGGGTATACATTAACAAATTTCTTCAATGCTGTTTAGTGCCCCGTCACTAGATATCTTTCTTGAGCGTGTTTGCAAATGCAAAGTACTGTGAACGAAAATTGTAGATATCAGCTTGATTCCCGTCATAAGGCACTTATGTCCGTATTCCAGAACGTTTATCAACACTCAAGAAACACTTAAGAGTAGATTTTATAAGGAAAAATCTAGTCTCAAGCGTTGATCCAGTATTGAGTAACGTTCTGGAATACGGACCGCTAGTAAGTTAGGTGTTAAATCAAATTGAACCCATTCGTTTACTTATCAATCACGCCTAGCACATTACACGCCCACTTTTCACCGTTATTTAAGATAATTAAGTATTGAGCTCAGATGGACGAGTTTACGGGAATATTACGCTTCTAGGATAGATGTTGAAGATTTTTTAAATAAAAAATTAAACCGTGAATGCGGTCATAAGGGTCTGGCAGAGGCAGAGGTCGCAGTGTCCCTGAGTAAGATCTTGCTGGTGGTGACTTTGGAAATCGTCTTAAGTTCGTATCGATGTATATCTTGGTTCCGTAAATAAATCCTCATAATATGCTTCCATATAATTACTTTGGATAAATAGGCGTGACTGATTGTGTGATGATTTATTTTAATTACATCTCCAGTGGTATATATACTATAGCCATCATCATCATCAAAGTGCCAGTCTCATTTGCATCCTGATGCCCATGGCATGATGCACAGTCTTCTGAGTCTTCAGTTATCTCTTGAGTTATCAGTTACCTCATTGTTATTTTGTGACTTATTAACTTTAGACCTGTATAAATTATAAATATCTCCGTGAAACATGAAATAATTTCTATTATTTATTTCATGCAGAATGAAGAACGACATGAAGCCATCGATTTGGATGACTTATTACCAAAGATCGGAGAATTTGGACTGTACCAGAAGCTACTGCTATGGTTCGTTTGCTTACCAGCATGTTTACCTTGTGGGTTCTGCGCGTTTAATCAGTTATTCATGACAGACGTCCCGGATCATTGGTGTAAAGTTCCGGAACTAGAACTACTTAATCTTACGCAGCAACAGCGCAAAGCTTTATCAATACCGCGAGAGGTAAAATTTATTTATCTTAATACCAGTAATATTTAGCAGTGTTTTTATAGAGGTAATATGCCTAAGTATCTGACTGCGAACCGTAGATCTAAGGGTCCATTCCCACCCAATACCAATCTTCGTGTGATAAGAACGATTATTTATTCTGTGTATAATCCGGAAATACCGAAAGTACTTATATTTATCAATATTATCTAGAGTCCAAAGGTTAAAATTATATTAGCTTAATTTGGTCTAGGCGTTGCTGGCTTTTCGGTTCTTGCAGCTCATTGTCAATTATTGCGAGCTATCAACCATTTTAGTCCTCTGAAAGATAACCTCGTCTCAGAGTTTATTAGTGAAGTGGAGATTGGGAATGTGGACTTCGGGTTTCGCTTATGGAACCGGGATTAACACTCGAACGATCATGACATATTGAGAAGACGTAAAACCATTCGTGAAATGAATATCATCCCTCAAACATTAGATTAATTCTGTTACAGAGTGACTCGTCTTATGAGAAATGCACACGTTATTCTAGAAACTGGACTGCTTTTGTTTCTGAAATAGATGGGGTAATTGAATCAAACACAAGCTTGCCAACTGAACCATGCTACGACGGTTATGAGTACAATACATCTGAAGTAATATCATCAGTTGTTATCGATGTAAGTAAATAAATTATTATTTATTTACCTGAAATAAATGATACTTATTAAATAATCATTTATTTCAGTTAAGTACACATCCATAGACAAATATTCAATTACAACAATTCAAATTAATTGAAAACCAAATAAAATGAAATAAAAACAATAATTCAAGTGATAAAAAAATAAAACAGTAAGTACTAATCATAAATACAATAATTAATACCAAATTACAGAAAATTAATATAAAATGAATTTATGATATATTTAATTTATTTATTTATTTATATGGCTTACACAATTTTCAATAATAAGCAGAATTAGGTAAATTACAAATGTAACAAAAAAGAAATTTCAGTCCTTACATGAATTTTAAACATTGCTTAAAATATTAGATAAATTGTAGATGTTATCAAATTTGTTAACATGATAAGTACACAAACAATACTCAAATTAATCTTTGTCAAATTTGTCCCTCAAATATTCATCCACTGAGTAGAAACATTTACGAGTCAAGATTTCTTTCACTTTATTCTTAAAATTATTAAATTCTGCTACTTCCCGTAATGCTTTTGGCAAATGATTATAAATACGTGCACCCATACATAATATACTTTTATTTAATAAAGCTATCTTATACACCTTTACCATATACACCTTTTTTGGGAATTACCCCAAAAAAGCACCCCATACTTCAAAAGCGGTGTGACATAGCCATGGTATGTCATTATTGCAACAGATGCACTCACCGTCCTGCTCAGCATAAAAAGAGCATAAGCGTAAGTATTTAGTCTAGCACATACTGATTTGATGTGCTGTTGCCAGCTTAGTTTGTTATCTATTATCACACCTAAGAATTTTGTTGTGTCAACCTCTTCTATTACTGAATTTAAATAATGAATGTCCATATTACTCAATTTATTTATGGTACTCTGGAATGTCATAAAATTTGTTTTTTAAGATTAATAATTAAATTATTTGAGGTCAACCAGTTAATAATATCGCCCAATGTCGTATATATGTCATTTTCAATGCATGATTTATTTCGTCCTGTTAATATAATTGTACTGTCGTCAGCAAATAAGACAGTCTTATGCTTTGTAGTATTTGAAAGATCGTTAATATAGAAAATAAAAAACAACGGTCCCAACACACTTCCCTGGGGTACGCCAGATGTCACTTGTCTGCATTCAGATGAATAACTAACAAGCTTTTTATCAATAGGACATATTTTAGAAATTCTGGTTATTTGAGTTCGGTTATTTAAATATGATTTTACCATATCTTGAACATTGCCTCTGACGCCATATGCATATAGTTTGTTCAACAGTCTTTCATGATTTACGTAATCAAATGCTTTGGATAGATCCATAAACAGTGCACAAGCCTGATTACCTTTGTCTCTACTTTTTAATATTATTTGAAGAAATGTGTATATTGCCATGTTAATAGACTTGTTTTTTCTGAAGCCAACCTGTTCCTCACAGAAGAGATTATTTGTTTCAAAATAATTATAAATGCTGGTATGTATAACTCTTTCAAATATCTTTGAAATTACTGGTAGTAGTGCTATTGGTCGATAGCAGTTAATGTCAATCGATCATTTTTTTTAAAAAGTGGCTTTATGATATTTAGTTTTAACTTTTCGGGAAAAACCCCATTTGAAATGCAGAGATTAATGATATGACTAAAAATATGTGATAACTTAGTTGAAACACACTTCAATACCTGAGTCGATACGCCATCATAACCAGTACTTTTAGTATTTTTCATAGCGAGAATAATACTGTAAATGTCCTTAGGTACAGTCGGACCCATAAACAAAGAATTCAGAACAAATGGACACCCACACTTCGGATCATTTGAATCAGATTCGCGACGCTGAGGCCTCATCAGTCGCGCGCTGGCGCTTACTGAGGTAGGACCTGGTTAGTTTAGTCGACTGTTCTCACATAAATCCAAAGGAACAATGTAAGTGTAATTTTAATGATATAAGCCATACCTACATTTTAAAAGAGCATCCATTGACTTTTTTGCTTCTTTCTTTCTTTCTTGCTTCTTGCTTCTTAAAGTGTACTTTAGGAAGAAGAATCTAGCAAGAAAGTCAATGGATGCTCTTTTAAAATGTAGGTATGGCTTATATCATTAAATTACACTTACATTGTTCCTTTGGATTTATGTGAGAACAGTCGACTAAACTAACGTATTTAATGTACTTAAATAGCCTACAGGCTGCCCTTAGAACTGGCAAACTAGAATAGCTCTAATTTTGATATGATTTTAAACAAAACGTTGATTTTGTTTTTTGATTTTGTATAAATTCATTACTATATAATTGGTCAAACATCATGTAACTCAAACTAATGTAATTACTGGCGGTTAGAAAAGAGTGGCCATGAGTTTTATTGCCAGGTTCTTCATCAGCCTCTACCTATTGCTTTGCCAATATGGCAGTAAATGTAAATGTAGAAGCAATAATCTTGACGTTCATAAGTGTTACATTGTGACCTACATGAATAAAGATTTTTCATTCATTCATTCAATTAATAATCCCAACATTTTAACGCGAAGGTTTTTTGCGCTTTAGTGGATCTGGAGAAAGCATTTGATAAAATTGTGAGAGAAACTCTGTGGTACTCGTCCGTGTGGCCTGGCTGGCCATCTATACTATATCCGGGCAGAATATGGTGTGGACGGCCAGCTGCTGCTGGCGATACAGTCTCTTTATACGGACTATAAAGCTTGCGTGCGACCAAGGGGCAGGTTCACCTGGCGCCTCTTTTTGACTTCTGTTCGGGCGTCAAACGGGCCGTCGACGGTCCACCTGGCTTTTCATAGTGTATCTGGATAGTTGTGCAAAAGTGTGGCTGCAAAAGTTAAAAGATTATGATGTGTTGTAAAATTGGACAATTTACAGTACATTGTCTGTTGTACGCTGATGATGCGGTACTGATGGTCTCATCAGAAGCCGACCTTCAGGCATTAGTCACTAATATAAGAGTAAAGGTATTCGCTGCATGTTAAACCAAGATACGGGTATTTGAAAAAGAAAAGTAAGATCTAAAAGCAAGATTTGGGTAAACCGGCAACGTTTAGAGCAATTTAATGAAATTGTGTACTTAAGGAGAATGTTTAGCGCGGACGGAGAAATGTTCTGAAGAACAACGGTGACTAGCTGCCGAAGACAGGAACATAACATTATGATTTTTTGATTATAATATTATTTAAAAAAAAAGAGTATCATAATGAGTACGGGACATTTTATTTGGTACTTGTATATAAAGCCTAAATTTGTTATTAAATATATCTTCATAAACTCCTACTAATATTATAAACGCGAAAGTTTGTAAGTATGGATGTTTGTTACTTGCACGTAAAACTACTGAATGGAATTTAAATAATCTTTACCTTTTTTTTCTGTGTTCTGTTATCTGCAATCAGTTCTACTATAAGCAGATTGTGTGAGGGTAATTAGGTGAGTGAGTGTGCTCTCCAGTGGGCACATCTCCCCGTTTATTTCCAATGGGCTCAGTCGTCACTGATTATGTCTTTCCTTTTTAATCTTTTGCTATAGCCTCGATGCGTTAGTTGTGTCGATCTATCTTGGCGGGGGCTGAGGAAGCGTTGTGGTGCCTACACGACTTGGCCTACCGGCCCTTAATGCATTCTTTAAATTTGGTTATATTTTCTACAGAATAGTTGCGTTTTTTAATTCTCCAATATTTAAGAAGGCTTGTAGGTTTTACTGGGCATGTGAGTAGTTGTGCAGTGTGGTCTGATAGTGCATACTCTATAACCTTAGCCGTACATCCCTTTATATTGTACAGAATATTATCTATGCACTTTCCACTTGACAACCTTGTTGATTCATTTACACTAAATTTTAGGTTGTGGTTATATATCATCTGCCTAAACCTTGTCTCATCGTTAGATTTGATAAGTATGTTTCAATGGTTCAATAGTTTTTCAAACATTGTAAAAAAGTTGTCCTTATCTACTGGATTGGATCTTGGTGGTCTGTAAACGCAGATAATGTAAATTTTGTGATCCAACAGCTCAATTCCTGAGCATTCCATAATACTATGTATAGAATACTTCTTAATTTCATCAATTGCTACATATTTCAAGGAACTATTTACTAAGATGCAAGAACCACCATGCCGATTATGCCTATAATAACAAGAACCCAGTGTATAGTTGGGCACATAAAACATATTGCAATCGCTAGCCATCATATTATGTTCTGTGATACACAACACATCAATGGGTATGCTTTCACTGTCCATAACTAATGCCAAGCGAGAGGATTATAGACTCTCGGATCCGGCAGGAGTGTACTCTCTCGGGGTGTCAATATGGGTTTCGCCCTGGTCATGGGACCACCGACCCTGTTTTTGCCCTGAGGGTTGTCGCAGAGAAATACAGGTCGAAGAACACGTCTCTGCACTGCATGTTTCTAGACATGCAGAAGGCCTTCGACTGTGTTCCTTGCGCGATGATCTGGTGGGCACTGCGGTCCAAAGGGGTTCCCGAGGTCTATATTGACACTATCCGGGACATGTACTGTGACTTCGATTCCATGGTTCGGACTGCTGTTGGCGACACAAAATCCTTCCCCATTAACGTCGGTGTACACCAGGGTTCGGTCCTTAGTCCGCTTCTGTTCAGCGTAATATTAGATGAATTGTCGGACAGCATCAGGAACTCGCATGAGCAGCCTCCATGGTTGCTCATGTATGCTGACAATATTGCGCTGGCAGACGCGGACAGGAGCAGATTGGTGCGACGTGTGAAGGTGTTTCCACACCTTGAGGAGACGCTTGAGAACGGCGGTCTGAAACTAAATGTGGCGAAGACCGAGTACTTGGCACTAAACTCGACAGATCCCACATCCGTCCGCATTGGCGGTGATTTGGTCGAGCGGACGGACCAGGTTAAATACCTGGGATCTGTTTTTCACACGTCCAGTGACATCGATTGCGATGTCAAGTCACGCATTGCTGCCGCGTGGGCCAAATGGCGGGAGATGACCGGTGTCATTTGTGATCCTAAAATGCCGATCCGGTTGAAGGGACAGGTCTACAAAACCATCATTAGACCTGTCCTTTTACATGGCAGTGAGACGTGGCCAATATTAGAGCGACACAAGCAGGAGCTGCGTGTTACGGAAATGAAGATGCTGCGGTGGATGTGTGGAGTCACGCGGATGGATCGCGTGAGGAACTCTCGCATCCGTGGCAGCCTTCATGTCCGTGACATTGCAGACAAGTTGCAAGAGTGTCGCCTTCGTTGGTATGGTCACGTCTTGCGGCAACCGCCGGGCTACGTAGGAAACAAATGTCTGGCCATGTCAGCCCCGCCGGGTCCCGGTAAGAGCGGCAGACCCAAGAAGTGCTGGCTTGACGTCGTAAGGGATGACATGCGTGCCAATGGTCTCTCTACAGGGGATGCCGACGACCGTGTGAAATGTAGGAAAGCGGACCCCGGGCGTCGCGAGACGCATCTGGGACAGACGCTCTGATGTTGATGATGATGAACTAATGCCAAGCGACTGGATTTAGACACTAAACCGTCAATGTTCTGATGTAAATTTTTTATATCATTATACACGAAAAAGCTGCTTTGACAATTTTGGAATAGACACTTCGTTTTTGTTATGATTCGATATGATCGATATGAGATGATAAATCACAAATCAAATCAAATTAAATAAAATTATATAGAATCCAATATCCTACTAATATTATAAATGCGAATGTTTGTGAGAATGGATGTTTGTTACTCTTTCATGCAAAATCTACTGAATGGATTTTGATGAAACTTTACAATAATATAGCTTACACATCAGAATCACACACAGTCTACTGCTTATCTCGGGAACAAGTTCCTGTGGGAAACAGAAACGGAAAAAATTCACCACGCGTGCTGAGCCGCGGTCATCAACTAGTAAACCATAAATTCAATTAAAAACAAATAAAATTAAATCAAATAAATTTACTAAAATCAAATAATATTAATAAAATCAAATAAAATTAATGAAATTAATTAAACTAAATACTAAATTTTATTTAAAAGATACGAGTACACAACATTCATTCAATTTTAGACAACATAGTAATAAACACCATTTAACTTGGTACATGTACACCTTTGTGCACAAATCAACCTGCCCTGAGTCTAACGTAGGGCTGTCAATCTTATCAGCCAATGTTACTAAAATACTGTTAGAACTGCCCCTGAGTCTCCGCAACATTGACGCAGAACGCTTGCAAACATGCTTGACGCGCTGCAATACTCGTACCAATACCGAGGCAGTTTCAACAACATTCTAAACGAATTCTTAAATAAACTATCTATTCTATCTTGTTAAAATAATCTACATATTATTACTACTACTAAATATTATAAACGTGAAAACATTACAAGCATTACTGATTTTGATGATTTTTTTATTATTTATTTATCTATCACACCTTATCCCCGAAGGGGTGGCAGAGGCCTACATAATTGTTGTACCTGCTGTTAAAATTTTTCAAGCCTTATTATTATAAAGCCTTCAACTTGACTTAACGACTGCCATGTTATCGGCAATCGGGACCAACGGCTGAATGTGCCTTCCGAAGCACAGAAACGCTCGCAAATGTAAATGCCACAAAGTGGTCACACATCCGAGGACCAGCCATAGTGAAAGTTGCGTAACTCAGTGATCGTTTACAGAATAATGAGTTCGCGGGGCCACGAGCGCTTTAAATATTCAATAATTTAAAAATTTTTAATTTTATTATTTTCATTTCCGCAGTTCGACCTAGTCTGTGAATATGACGTCTACCCAACACTAGGTTTGGTAGCTCTTAACATTGGAGGGCCTATTGGAGTGTATACATTTGGACTTTTGAATGATCGCATAGGGCGGAAAAAGACTTTCTTCCTGTGTCTAACCACATTACTTTTTGGAAGTATTATGACAGCATATGCACACGAATATTGGTTCTGGGTCCTCGCCAGAGTCATAGTTGGATTAACCATTCCAGCTATATACCAAATACCCTTCATCATTTGTAAGTATTACGATTACCTTACTATCAAGCACATTCAAATAAACCTAACTATTACTAATGTCCTTGATGAGAATGTAAATATAACCTGATGAAAATGATTCGTAATGGTAGTTTTAGCAAAAGTGATATCCTAAATACATGGATACATATAGTAAGTTATGCTTTATACCCGAATGGGTGGGCAAGAGCTATACGCGCGCATTTTTCAATATCTAATCCGTCCCACGAAATGGTTAGCATTTTGTCGGGTTGAAATGGAGAAGCGTTGTTTGTAACAAACTACTGTTGAAATTTTCAAGCCGCCCATATAACCTGATTAAAATGAGCCGTTCCATGGATTTCTTTAACTTGACTCTTATGTTACTGGCAACCGGAATCAACGGCTTTACCTTGCCTTTCGCAGAACGGAAACGTAGCCAGATGCGATAACTTCCCGCATTTATAGCCTAACAGTGCTGCGGTGTAGGTACATACAAATTCGCGTTAACTCGCATACTGTGTCTGTAATGGCGCTCGGAATAACTCGCACTAGGCACACATATAACATTGAACTCAGTTTTCCTGGTTTTCCATATGCATAAAGCGAGTTACAGAAACGATAACGCTCGTAACCTCGCACTAGGCACATACGCATTGAGTAAGAGGCTACGATTTCTACTCAACCAAAATACAAAATAGAAATTTTCAATCACTACACGTTCGCTGGGTCAACGAATTCTATTAATGTTTTATTGTATATTTCAGCATTAGAATTAGCTGGACCTAACTACAGATCATTTGTCACTGTAATGACCTGTGTATTCTACACATTGGGGTTAATATTATTATCTATAGTTACCTACTTTCTAAGGGACTGGCGAAACTTAGCTCTGGCGACTTCAGTGCCATTCTTTTTGTATTATTTATACTGGTTCGTTCTACCGGAATCTCCTCGATGGTTGTTAATGCGATATAAATTTGAAGAGGCAAATGAAGTTTTAAAAACTATCGCCAGAATAAATGGCAAGGAATTGCCAGAGGAATATGCGATTCAATTACAAAGACAGGTAATAGAACAAAAGGAAAAAGGAATTACAGATGCGAAGACTGTAAGTGTGTTTGCTCTATGTCGTACTCCAAATATGCGCCTTAAAACTTGCTTAATAACTCTAAATTGGTGCGCTTCGGAAATGGTGTACGTGGGTCTCAGCTACTATGGTCCAGCTATTGGTGATAACCAATATATGAGTTTTTTCTTATCGTCTGTGGTAGAGATACCCAGTTACCTCGTGTGTTGGGTACTCATGGATCGCATTGGAAGAAGATGGCCGCTCTGTTTATCAATGGTGATCAGCGGAATATTCTGTATTGTGACAGTATTGCTTCCTGAGGGTACGTATTATAATCCAGTGGAGAAATTCAATTGGTTTCGGTACGGTTCGATATGCTCAGCTGGTCACACTTACTACTGTAAGGGCCAGTTTTCACTTAAATGGACCGTCTGTTTTCATTGTCCGTCAAATTCAAAGGCCACAAATTCAAGTCCTGTCTCGAATCAAGTTGTATTTCTTCACAATAATGTTAATGAGAAAAATAGAATCCTTGTTTATATTTTTTTTTATATTTTGCACGTCAAAATGGCGTCGTTCGCCTGATGGTAAGCAAAGACAACGACCCGTGATTCAAGGCTGCTATCTCAACCCTCAGGGCTCTGACAGCGATCTTCAATCAAAGGACCCAGGATTGAAGAGGAGGGAAACACGTGCGCCGGCAGAGAGTTCCATGCTTTATGGTGATGCTTATATCCGTAAACTTTAAGAGCCTAATTACAAGTGTAACAATATATTCCAGATGCCTTAACGGAAACACTAATCTTGTATTTAATATCGAAATGTTTTATATCGGCATCTTTCTTATTAATATACCCCTACGCCGGAGAATTGTACCCGACAGAACTCAGAGGTGTCGGTATTGGAACATCCGCTTACATAGGAGGCTTGGGGTTAATAGTAATTCCCTTTATTAATTACTTGGTAAGGATTTTTTTACATTTATCCATAGTTAAATATATAGTCACTTTATCATTAGTCTATCTTCAAATTTGACTGCCTCGGTGGCGCAGTGGTGGAGTATGCGACTGCCGCGCTGAGGTCCCTAGTTCGATTCCAGGGTCGGATCAAATATTTGTGTAATCCACAAATGTTTCTTTGGGAGTTTGGATGCTTCCTATGTGTAATATGTATGTATATAGAAATATATAAGTATGTCTATCAGTTGTCTAGTACCAGAAGCTAATATTAGCTTACTGAGGGCTAGATGGCGCTGTGTAATAAAAGTTACACAATATAAAAAAAAATATCTTAGCGTATTCCCAGGTACTCCCAACTAGATTTGCAGCTGACGGTTCACTTTTTCAAGCAGCTATTGCGAAACGCATTTGATTTTCGGCATTGTTGGGTGCGACTGCTGAACTCCCAAGGATTCTACCCTCTAAACTCTTGTTGTCTCGTCCATTAGTTAGCAGGTGAGGTCACTTGGGCCACGAGAGATCTTGGTGAGGTCCCTTAGACTCACGTAGATAGCTATGTAACAATTATAACGTGCAATATTGACTCAATAACAAATCAGTATATGTCATTGATGGTTTCACGGTTCATCAAGGTCAAATGCCAGTCATTAAATACGACAACTTATTATACTATTATCGGAAAAGGCAATCTACAGCCACCGTGGCTTCTTGTCCAATGTTGATTGGGGTAACAAATTGACATAGGTCAAAAACAGATTTAAGTACGTTGTGGCCCCGCGGACTCAGTATTCTGTAAACGATCACAACGTTAAGCAACTTTCACTATGGCTGGTCCTCGAATGGGTGACCACTTTATGGCATTTACATTTGCGAGCGTTTCCGTGCTTCCGAAATCACGTAAAGCCACAACCTGCGCCTTTCCATTTCGGCTCACCACCTAATTTACTCGTACAACAATATTTAAGTATGTATATTAGGGTGTCCCTTATATGGATGAAACATGTTTTTTTGCGTTTTTGAGAATACCTATTCCTTCTAATATTTTTTATTTTTTTATTTTACTATTCCTTAAAGTTAAAACTTTAAATTCATTTAAAGTTTTAACTTTATATTCATTTCAAGTTTTAACTATAAATTCACTTAAAGTTTTAACTTTCTAAGTTAACTTTAACCCGTGCCGACCGAGTCTGAATGTTTATGGTAGAGAGTAGTTTTAGCACTTATCAATATGGGACTAAATCAGCACGAGTATGCATACTTACTGAAGGTAAATATTGATTAAAGAGCAAATTTAAGTCTTCGGGTTATTGATTTCAAATTGAATTTCATAACTACTAAGGATATTTTCTTTTCAGGGTATCGAATTTACAGTCTGGATACATTTCATATGGTCTTAAACACATCGAAATAAGAACAGTTTTGAGGAACAAAACAGTTCTTATTTCGATGTGTTTTTTTGGTAATTAAACCGTGAAAGGCATTAGCTTAACAGTTCTTTGAGCTGTAATGCTTTTAAGCCAATAATATTTTTAGGTGCGTTTTCATGCCACTAATATTGATTTTGTTAAAGGAAACTGGCATGAATCAAGAGATAACATTTTTACTTTTGGTAGACTGTTCCAATGATTTCCATGTAACAACAAGTAGAATTAATATAACAAATGATCAATATAACAATTTATGAAAATGATGAAGAAACAACATAATTATTCTGACTCATCATTTTAAAACACATCTTCCTTAGAGGGTGTCTTTCCAAGTTGACTATAATTGCCGCTTTACTTTCGTCGTCAATATCATTGTTAAATAGTGCTAGTGCTGTAATTGTTAAAAAACGCTATCAGCCCGTTAATAGTCACTTTCACAGTTCACGCAAGGCTCAGTGTACCCACTCTGTTTTTGTTGCATATTAATGGCATCCTGTTCATTGACGGCATCCATTGCTATGCGTATGAAATAACACGGGTCGCTCCAATATCCGCTCTGCAAAAGAAGTAAGTCGTGAACGGCTTGTATCTACTCGATATCGAGAGTACTCTCGCAAGAGTGTCCGATTGGTGTAGAGAAAATCTTGTCCAATTTAACCCTACCAAGCCTCAAGTTTGTGCATTCACCGCTAAAAAAGGTCCATATACTGTAGCACCGCAATTCCAGGGCACAACTCTCTCCATCTCTAATAGTATTGGGATAGAGAATATTAGTGACGTCCTATACCGTAGTCGTTTAGAGGATAAGGCGAAGCCGGCATCCAAAAAAGTCGTAGTGCACAACAGAGCGCGGCAGTACTTTACTGCGGAGTGAAAACTGCTTCTCTATGAGTCGCAGGTGCGGCCACATATGGAAGACTGCTGTCACCTTTGGGCTGGTGCACCTGAATACCGGCTTCGACCGTTAAACTCAGTAGATGGGCGTGCTATGAGGTTTGTCAACGGTCCTCTACTTAGGCGGTGTTGAGCTCCTTCGTGACACGAGAGACTGTGCCTCCTTATGTGTGTTCCATTGCCTGTACAACGGTCTGTGCTCTGAGTAATTGTTTGATATGACGCCCACGGGTACCTTCTATCATCACACCCCTCGCCATAGACAGAGTGTTTGGGTGAACACCCTGTCTATGGCGAGCGGTGCGATGTAACGAAAGTATGAGAGTGATTGACTGCCTCTGTGGCGCGGTGGGAGTGCATGAGACTGCTACGCAAGAGGTCGTGGGTTCGATTCCCACCCAGGATAAAACTTAGTGTGATGAGCACGATGGTTTATTCTGTGTCTGGGTGTTATTTATCTATAATATGTATGTATTTAGAAATATATTAGTATATTTATCAGTTATTATTTTATATACTACTCGGTACTTCACGCGATACAATTTTGTACTTACATTCACCGACGTTTCGAGCGCGTTGCAGCGCCGTTGTTTATCAGTTATCTAGATCCCATAACACAAGCTAATATTAGCTTACTTTGGGCTAGATGGCGCTGTGTGAAAAAGTGTCCCACAATATTTATTTATTTATTATATTATTTATTTATGAGGGTTCATACTTTGCGTCCGGTATCTTGCACACGTTTAGGTCTGATAAAGGCTTTATTCCGCGTACGCTTAGATTGTGGCATGATCTCCCTGCCTGGGTTTTACAGCACGTCTAAAGTATGACGTGGTTCTTCAAAATGGATATAAGAAGGTTTTTAAAAGGTCGGCTGCGCGAGTAATGCACCTCCGGTATTGCAAACGTCCATTGTCTATAGTGACCTCTTTCCATAAGAATGGGCCGTATGCTTGTCTGCCACCTAAGTGGTAGAAAAAAATATCTTCTTTAGTGCTTCTTACTTCCACTGCCATCATCGCAATATAAAATAGTAACGTTAAATTACCCAACGAGTAGTTAGTAAGTAACGAATAGATCAAGTACACGCGGCACCTGTAATGAGGCATGTTATGAAATTGTTTACGCGCAAGTCGGCACGTGTTGTTGTGCTAATAATGAAGTAAAATTTAATTTTTTACTGTTTTAGTGTCAAATGAACATAACTAGAACCTATGCGTTAGAAAATAATAACTTTGAAAAATAAGGGACACCCTAATGTATCGCCGAATTAATTTAAGAATTTCCGGTGGTTTTTCCCGAACGTCTACAGTATGGGGTTCTCCAAAAAATGTCTTAGAAGGTTTTTAAAGGGTCGGCAGCGCGTGTGCTGCACCTCCGGTGGGCCGTATGCTGGTCTGCCACCTCAGTGGTATAAAAAAAAGAATTACTTTTTTAATATAGGTAACTAATGATTTTCATTACTTCTTCAGGGTTCGAGTAATTTGATTTTACCTCTAGTAGTTATGGGTGCAGTATCAGTGGTAGGAGGGTTGAGTGCACTTCGTCTACCAGAAACTCTACATACTTCACTACCTCAAACTGCTGAGGAAGGTGAAGAATTTGGTAAAAACTGGTCTTACGCTGACTGTATGAGTTGTGGGGAACAAAAGTAAGTATTTTATCGCTTGCATTTATGACTAAGTAATAATATATTATATGACATGATAAATTAAAGAGTAACAAATAGAAAATACTGCGATGGGTAGGTATACCGAGTCAAAGCTAAAGAATGGAGCGTTATGAACTCGAGCATCAACATCGACGTCTGGCAACACAAGATGTCACCTGAATAATACGACATTCTACTTGTTTTACAGTGGTCACATTATTGATGATCAGCGTCCTTATTCAATCAAGTGCCTATCTATGGGTGATTTTCTGATACTCTAGTGTAAAGACTGAGAGGAGTACTACTAGTAATAGATGCAAGCAAACCTGACTACTCTAAATTCTGATTAAACTTAAATAATAATTCTCAGCAAGTTCTTTTATTTGAAACTCGTACTATAGCAAGGCATAAAAACATAGCCAGTCTCTTTATTTGTCCGCCATATAGGTTTTACAGTGGCGTCACTTTACTTTTAGTTATTCTCAACAAGTCTTTTCGTTTGATACCCATATTGTAGCAATGCATTAAAAATAACGTAACACAGCTAATCATACATTAAAATGTTGTCCAAACGTGTATACTAGATTTCAGCTCAATGGGTAAAGTGTCTAGCTACTCCAAAGTTGAGTTCTAATTCCATCTGAACATCCGTATATTACAAGTTGATAAAAAGCTTGTAATAATTTGGATCTAACGTGTCTATAATAATAAAAAAGTGTAATGAACACGCGTTAGAAGCTATACTGCTTTAGTCTAATAAGATTTCATCACATATACCACAACTCTTTGTTGGTAACAGGAATAATAATTTAGTATGAAAAAGAAACATCAAAAGAATGAAAACTACTTTGAATATAGTTATTGGTTGTCATGAAAACGTTTATCAGCTAACTTCAGTGTGTTTATAAGTTGTCATGAAAAAACTTATCAGCTATCTTCATGGTGTCAGTTTTTCGTGACGGTCTGCGTGCGTATTGTAAAAATTTACTCTCATATTTTTCCCTAACGCGCCAAAAGAAGTATAACTTCAATAAGGGAAATTCATCACTATACACGATAGTCCCATTAATGTATAGTACATTAATATCAACGTTTTAATTTCAGAAAAACAGCAAATGCTGATTCATATGAAAATTTAGATCAACTGGAACTGACACAAGCACCACTTGTTGAAGATGACGTTTCAGATATACCTGATATCAGACGCAACTCCATGCGTAAACTGGTACGCCAGACAAGCATAGTGGAAACACAACGAGATATTGACGGCAATATAAATATGACATATTGGTTTTAATGTTCCAAATATAATGAAATCACAAAATATGACAGTAATTCAAAATAAAAGTAGGTACACAAAGGCAATTGCTAGTTTAATTTTATAAATCACCCAATTGCTTAATTACTTGTTACATTCATGCATTAATTACTAGGTACATAAATAACGACGCCATGTTCCTCGAAGTGATATCTACGCAGAGGCAAACGAATTACCTACACCTCACTTGTTGTAGGTATTTAGTTTCACGCAAGAGCGTTTAACCGTAAGTTAACATTCAAGTAATGGTGAGAATAGCCCAGAGGTTCTTCACACCCCTTCTTCCGTCATCAACCTGATCGCTACCGTAATCGTACGTAAGAACAGCTTCTTGTTTGTGCCTTCATATTAGGTCATATTTCTTCAATCTTCTTTTTACCCTAAACGTCTTCATCTTCAGTATATTAGTGGTTTCTATAGTTAGGTTTTCAGTGGATTCAGGATCAGTGCGAAAAGTACCTAATCAACAATTTGGATAATGTTCATACTTAATTATGAAATTAATAAACGATAGGGATAGATGGGTGCCACGGGGTTCGAAGTATGTCACGGGCGAAGCCGGGCGGGTCAACTATTAACATATAAATTAAAGTACTTTTATACTGATAAAAAAAGTAATTCACGCGAAATTATTCCTTAAGCCAAAATATTAAAAAATGCGCAACGTTGATGTTTAAGTTTTCACTTCTGCCGAACAGCCGATTCTCCCGGAGTGCAACCCTCACTCAGTATATATTATACCAATACAATCCTTTAGACAAAAAGTATACAAATGTACTTTGTGGTGCAACCCATATGTCTCATATATAAAAATGTACTCTGTGCCCATGTGCAATCCGCCCTTTTTTTTTTTAATTGTCTTCGCAAGTAAAGGAGGAGGCAAAGGAAACTAAGTCCATACAGCCATGTCTGGTTTAATAAATATTTCTTCTTAGTTTTCTTATTCCACAATATCTTCTATGTGTTAGTCAAGTATAGTCTTAAGTCAAAGCCAATCTTGCCCCAATATCGTGGCGTTATTGAAGCTTTCCATGGAATTTGTCCGGCAAAATGTAAAATCGTATATTACTGCGATATATCACAGTATTTCACTATAGCGCGCATACACAACTTATGTGTTTGAGAATCTAAAATTTTTACACATAAAGCAAGGTTTTATTTGTAGCGAATAATGTAAGCAGAAAATTTCATACAGTAAGCGTCGACCGAAACAAATTACCGAAAACAATCGAAACTTTTATTAACATTAAGGTTAGTTAGATGTTCTAAGCGAGATCTTTACTAAGCATTAAAAACGTTAAAATATTAACTTCAAATAACCGGCAACTTCGGCAAGTTCAGTCAAAGAAAATGTAACACTACGTTTCGAGTTCTGCTGTTTGATCAGTAGTGATGATTCGATACCGTAAAAATATCGATATCTACTCAAATGAGTAGTACTCAAATCATTTATCAGCGTTACTACTCAAAATGAGTACTAAAATATATCGATATCGGCTCATATCGATACTATTTGCATCTTGTTGTGTAAATTATGAAGCATGTAAAATATTGTATTATTATAAGATATATTAAGTATTCTATTTTATACTTGACTAAAGTACGTCCGCGGTTTTACTTGCGTGGTTAAATTTTCATGAACCATTTTCCCACGCTAACTTGATCCCTGAATATAAAGAAGGCAATGTGTTAATGCAGTGTTTCAACTACCTTTACAACTAATTGAAAAATGACACAGTACACCTACATTATAATCATAATAATAAGCCATTTATTGCCTTAGTAAAAGTAACAAATTAGGTACATATGTCATTGTATTAATATTTAATTATTATACACTAGATGACCTACATACACACACATACACATAGACACCTACATTACTTATAAACTATTTGTGCACATTTTCATGGTTCTAGAGCCAGTTGTTTAGATCACTACGTCAGTTTCTGCTTTCTTATTTATAGATTTTGTAATTTAGTTACTTTAATAAATCTGGTTTATTTATCACATTCTTTTATGTTTTAAATGATAAATTTAAAAAGCAGTGCTCTTTTGATAAGTTACTCAAAAAGAGTAATTGTTGTAAATATTAAGGAGACAAAACTCGTTGCACATGTATGCGACGAATCGGTTCGATAGAAGTACTTTCCTTTCGATACCGAGCAGGTATCGCAATAAATGATTCGATACCAAAAGTACTCGGTATCAGAGGTGACGCTCTCGAGACTCTGGGAGTAGTTTCTTTAAAGTGAGTCACTGACTTAAATCTTTTACACCGCTTAAAATGAATCTTTTGCTCTTGTACTCTATTGAATCTCGGTTTCAATCGGCTCGCGTCGCTCGCTGACACTATTGAGTGAGATACACTGTTCAAAGCGCTTCGGCTCGCGTAGTCACCGTCGCGTCGGAGAGCGCCGACTCCGTCTCTCTCACTGATTCGCTACTAGTGGGTGATTGATAGAGACAGCAACACTAGCTCACCTAAACAAGCATTAGGTACGCGTTGTTATTATTTTATTTGTTTGTTTTAGTTGACCTTTGTTTGTGGAAGAAAACACCGGTTTGTTTACGTTGGGTCTGTGATTTTCAATTACATAAGTGTTACAATAAGTAAAGAACTAAAGACAGTTTTGTGAAAGAGTAAGTCTGTCAGTCCTAAGCCTGAAGAAAGTATGAAGGAAAATCGATTTTTATGGTACACATTAGTCAAATGAAATTCAATTTAACAAAATACCAACATAATATTACTAACCTAATATATACTTTACATAATTCTTCAAACAAAGGTCAATAAAAACGATTCATTTAAATTTATTTGCGATAATAAATAGAGCTTAGATACAAGTTGAGTCACTGATACAAATGAAGCACTGAAGCACTTTACTGATTCGAATCTTTGAACTGATCCAGATACAAATGATCTATATTCTACAAAGATTCGTTTTTGCCACCGCTACTCAGTATCAAATGAAACGAATCGAGTACTTCCTTGTATTTACTTGTATCGAATCACTACTACTTTACTTGTCGGTTGTCAGTTGTCAGTCGAGTCGACATCGATACACACAAGTGCAAGAGAACAAAATATTGTGAAGTGAACCTAAAACACAAACAAAGATAGTTTAACAATTACAAAAACAGATGTTGATTTGCGTGACTCAACTATTTAACATATACATAATAAGTCCCAGTAATAATGGTGATAATAAGTGAATTAAAAACCCACTAATGTGACTTTTGTAATATCTAAGTATTATAACAAAACTGCAGTGCAACTTGCCTGTTCCTTGCTCAGGGTACCTCGTTACTCTCTGGACTTGAAAAAAATCAAGCAAGGACTAACAATATTATGTGTGTACCTACTTAATAAAAATTGTATATAGAGAATTGTTACTATCAAAGCATTATATTTTTTTTGTACATCTTATTTATCTAAATATTCCAGTTTCAAACATGGAACATCCAGAATCTGGCGGAAGCAGCCGATCCACTTTTGTGCCTCCAACATCATGGCTTCATCCAGCCAATAGGATACATAGGTTCTTGGCATTACTATTGATGTGCTTCCTTTGTTTTGGTAAGTATCATGGTTCATTTTACATTATGAGGAACATAAATGTTATTCTTAAAATAAGTATAATATATTGTTTATTAATCTTAGTCTTGACCAATATGTGATCAAGATTTCCTTTGATGCCTTTTGTAATACCTACTCTTGTAATTGTAACCTAGTAAATAAAACCTTGACAAAGATTTTTTTATTTAATATCAGTTAGAATGTCTGTGACTCCGCCCAGCATGGTGATTTTCTGGTACCCGTTTCCCACAGGAACTTGTTCCAGGGGTAAAACATAGCCTATATGACAGTCTAGGGGGTCAGCTGTTTGTATACCAAATTTCAGCCAAATTCATTGATGAGTAACAAAATTTCCAAACATTTTACAAACTTTCACACTTTTAATATTAGAAAAATATTTTTCAATATAACACCTAGGATGAAAAATATTACATGTTATATTGAAAAATAAAACATATATATCAATAACAAATATAACAATAAATTACAACATGTATATTATTTATTACAGGTTCATATTTCTGTTATGACTCACCAGGAGCTTTAGCAGACAATTTTAAAGATGATTCACATTTAAATACATCCCAGTTCGCATTATTATATTCTATATATTCATGGCCTAATGTGGTGTTATGTTTCATTGGTGGTTATCTCGTTGATAGGTATGTTTGCTACAAAAGCATATTGCTTATCATAAATTTATTATGTTCATTAATCATAATGTCTGTTTATTATCAAAGTACAGTATAATGGACAGTATTCATTTCTTGTTTTTATTATTTATTATTCCAGCAGATCTGAATTCAAATCATTACTAATTTGAAACTAATAAATACCTAACTCATTACTCTCATTCAAAGTCCATCCTAAATTAGAGCCTGGAGTCCACTTTTGATTAACCGATAAAGGTAGCTCTTATTTGACGTTGGTCGAGCTTTGTTGGGAGTGTCTACTCATCATCATCCGAGCGTCTGTCCCAGTTGCGTCTCGCGACTCTCAGGGTTGGTACTTCCTACTTTTTCTCCTCCACTTCGCATGGTGATCGGCATTCCCTATTATTGAGACCATTGGCAGGCTAGTCATCATCATCCCTTACAATGTCAAGCTAGCACTTGAGAGTGTTACTATATGACCCTAACAGCTATTAGCACATGCACTAGAGCAACAACCATTGGTCAGGACCATACTGAGAGCTACAGGCCCTTTTAAAAATATTTATAGTAAACCCTGTGGTCTAAAATGCAGGTTGCAGAGCAACAGCATAAAGCCTTACTATATTTTTTTATTCTCAATAACAGTTTAAACTTGACCTCTCTCTCCTTAGTTCTGTCTCTCTCTGTCAGCCTTATTAAGAGTTAGTACTGAGAATTTGGTGTTCCACAAAGTTTATTCAAAGCCATTTGACGTATTGTGAACTTTGGCTGAACACAGATGTTATCAGTAGCTATTATAAATAACAGTGCACTCCTAGAGTAACCTACTTACTAGGTGTGTTTAGCCAGCTTCACTTTTTATAAGCATGTTTGCAATAAATAATAGGTACATTTGACCTCATTTTATTGACGACTCATATTCCTTATGTTTCAGATATTTTGGTGTTAGGTTGGGTACCGTATTATACATGACTATAGTTTTTATTGGAGCTGTATTATTTGCATTAGGAGTATATATCAATACCTATTGGCTTATGATACTTGGCAGATTTGTGTTTGGGTAAGTAATAGATATATTATCATCTCTACAACTAATCACACAACGGCTTATTGTTGAATGACAGATTGCCACGGAGCAGAAAAAGCATAAAAAAAAAACTATCTTAAAAATGTGGGCTTGATATATCTGACTCCACGTTTCTTCAGTGTTACTGGCCTAGACTGCATCCTAGTATTGGGAAAAAAATTGTACAAATGTATGACATAATCAAAGTGACATAATCACGTCTACTACAATGCCGACAACACTACAATGACTGATATACTAATAACTTTATACTTTACGCGACAAAATGCCTGAATTTGGGAGTGTCTCTGTTGGGAACAGTCATGAACTGCCATAGTTTTTTCTGAATCTCTGACCGCTTTGCTGCCAGACGGTGCCGCCAGACGGATACAATAAACCTCATGCAGTGCCATCATTCTCATGTGAATGTTCCAAAAGGTCAACATGTCATTGATATGCAGGAAACAAAGAGTGGGCGATAAAACAGACCTCAACGATAACCCGCTTAATAACATAGCATTTATAGTGTATTAACCTGCAGACAGATATTTAACCAAACCAGACGCCCATATTTAGTACTAGTACAGGAAACTGGCCATCCAGTTGCATGATTGAGATTGTAGGCTAACCAAAAACTGATGGATACCAATTTGAGCCATTGTATTGCCACTCAATTGGCGATGGTGGAGAGCTGCCGATCTCTGTTGTCGATCCAGGAATTAACTGTAAAGGGATTTGCAAGCAAATCTGCTTTATCATGGGCCTTTTGAGCTATGGTTGGCAGCTTTAAATCATTTACCATCACAAAGTATCCACAGCAGTACGTACGTGATATAACTTATTAGAGTCGTGACACACGCTGGGCAGCAGTTCTCATACGCCTAAGCCCTAAGGTGGCCTGCGTTAGAGTTGTTTTCCGCGCGAGCCCACCCAGGGCGTGATCGACTGATTTTGTTTTATTAAACAGCTTCGAGTCACTGACGCGGGTATTTGTGTATGAGATGTAGTACTCCATACCAATACAGATCTCGCCAGCTAGCAGAGGTACTTTTCGACGGAGCTCTTTCTGCAAACCAAAATCCTACCAGTTTGTCGACCAATAGTGCCGTGCCATCTTTGCCGCGACAAGTCCCTGCGCGTGCACAAGTTGACTTCTGCATGGAGGCGTGCACTACGCTACTACTGTCTACTGTCAAGGGTACCCAATAGGATTTACGGACACACGTTACTAAGCTGAGCGACTCGTGAACGGTAGATGCAGCACGTAAGCAGTAAGTAGATCTACTTACTCGCGATATTTATTCCAAAAGAATATCGGAACAAGTCCTGAGCAGTATATTAAACTAACTGAACCCACAGGCTTCGCCTGTGACATACTTCAATCCCCCCTTTGGCAGCCACTTAATCCTGTGGGTTATTAATTTTTTAATAATGAAAGCAATTTTTTCCGATTTGTTGAAATTTATGTTTACTGTTCCACTCTCTTGGGTAGTAAGTAGCCTTACTCGATGAATTAGAATTAGAAAAAAAAGACTTTAAAACATATTTTCAATTTCATATTTTTTCAATTCGAGCCAATAGTTTATTAAAATTTACGCGTAAACAAACTCTTCAGCATTATAATATTAGTATACATGGGAGTTGGTTATAATCGAATTGCGGATCGCTGGGAATTTTGTCTTTAAGACGTTAATTTCCGGTTGCTTTCAATTCCAACATCTAAACCTTGGACCCTATTGCTGGGTTCAGTTGTGATTTGACTATTTTTTTGGGTCTCATTGGAAGTGACTGACCTATGACTGTCCATTATGGGCGCTTAGGCCATATCCTCGTCCGCTAGTCACCATCACCAGTGATGTTGACCGGGCCTTGAGATTTTTATCGCGATGTTTTCACCCCAATGGTACAAATTTGGTAATGCTTGTTACAGAATTGGGGGAGAATCGCTGCAAGTTGTTGTAAACAATTATGTCGTACTGTGGTTCAAAGGAAAAGAGCTCAACATGGTATTTGGACTACAGTTGTCTTTTTCAAGGTTTGGTAGCACTGTTAACTTCTGGGTAATGGAACCTATATATAAATGGGTTGCGAATTATTATTATGGATACGAACAATTAGGTGTAACATTGTTTATTGGTAGGTATTGATTTTATTTATTTTTTTATAGTACGCCAATAAATGATTGTATTTAACTAAGTCATATTATACTTTCAGCATCACTAACTTGCTTTGTGTCCCTTGTTTGTGGCGTGTTACTTGGCTGGATGGATTATAGAGCTGAAAAGATACTTGGAAGGCAAAACGAGCAACAAAATGATGAACCTGTACGCCTAAGCGACATAAAGGACTTTAAATCAGTATTTTGGCTATTAACTGTGATTTGTGTTACTTATTATTTGGCAATCTTTCCATTTATTGCCTTAGGAAAGTAAGTACCTATACGCTGTACTTATCCATACTTATTTATTATTTATCTTAATTTTTTAAAGGTGTTTAAAATTCACTACGCGGCATAAATCCTATCCTACTAATATCTTAATCTTAATAATATTATAAATGCGAAGTTTGTATGGATGTTTGTTACTCTTTCACGTAAAAACTACTAAATAGATTTTAAGGAAACTTTACAATAATATAGCTTATACATCAGAATAACACATAGGCTACTTTTTATCCGAGGAACAAGTTCCTGTGGGAAATGGGAATAGGAAAACTTCAACACGCGGGCGAAGCCGCGGGCGTCAACTAGTAATATTATAAATGCGAAAGTTTGTATGGTTGTTACTCTTTCACGTAAAAACTACTGAATGCATTTTAATGAAACTTTACAATAATATAGCTTATACATCAGAATAACACATAGGCTACTTTTTATCCCGAGAACAAGTTCCTGTGGGAAACGGCAACGGGAAAACTTTACTACGCGGGCGAAGCCGCGGGCGTCAACTAGTTATAAATAAATAGAAATAGTTTGTAAGCATGGATGTTTGTTACTCTTTCACGCAAGATCTACTGAATGGATTATGATGAAACTTTACAAAAATATAGCTTACACAGAATTCACACAAATTCTTGTGGGAGACGGGAACAGGAATACTTCACCTCGCGTGCAGAGCCGCGGGCGTCGACTAGTATTAAACATATAGCAACACGAAAAAGGAGTACCTATTCTACTTTTACCAATACATATTATTCTATCGTTAAGTGCGTGGCAGTGGAATTCACGCACTCGTCATAATTCAAATATCGTGTTATGATGCACACATCGATACATTTCGTGGCAGCGGCTCTACACTTAGGTAAAAGAACAGTACAATAGTATAAGTAAAAGTCTGTGTGGCATCTCCTTGGATGTTAGCGTCCACCCAAGAATAATATTTATAAGGAAACTAAACTATTACCTAGGTAGGTACTAGTTTAGTTTCCTTATGAATATTTAATTTAATTTTATATAATTTTGTGATTATAGATAGGTATCTATAATCACAAAATTACTATACGTAAAAATAGAACATATTTTCCGCTGAAGCATGCATGTCCCTGATTTCGTTTCATACGGTTCAAACCAGGCTGAGTTTCGTGTATGCCCATTAAATTTCATCAACAACGTCTTCATTATGACTTCCCTATTGATGATCAAAATTTATTTTCCAGATTATTCTTCGAACGAAAGTTTGACTTCGTTCCGCAAGCTGCGAACAACGTCAACTCGATGGTATACTTATTATCAGCAGCATTGAGCCCATTCTTCGGCATTCTTATTGATAAGACAGGCCGCAATATGATGTGGGTTATAATCAGTATTGTAACAACAATCGCTGCCCATGGCCTAATGGCTTTTACTTTCCTTAATCCATATGCTGGAGTGGTAAGATATTTTTTAATACTTATTACTGATCATTCACACCTTTTTCCTCTAAGAGGTAGCAGAGGCATACTATACGCCCAAATTTCTATAATCCTACTAACTGAATACTTCATACGCTTCCTGCAGATTCATTAATCGCTTCATACATGCACGTCTGGGTATCCGAGTACTTTTGACCTTTCCGTTTTTGAGCAATCTGCTCACGTGGTCCACATATGTAAGCCTCAGCCTACCCTGACTTCTTGACCCTCTACTTTCGCACAATAGTCAATCGTTCCTCACTCATTCGTTGGACGTGCCCAAACCAACGCCGCCTTTTCCAGCTTTATGCTGACACTGTCATTCAAACCTGCCATATTGCGTATCACTTTGTTACAGGGAAAACGTTAAGTTTCATAGCAAAAACTTGGGTTTTGTTGTTGATCTAAGTTTCTTTTTTGTGTTGAAAAAATGCTTTACAGCATGTATTTTACATGGCGAGTCGATGATTACGAGGCGGAATTGAAAAATAGAAAAAGCATGTGGCTTTTTCTTTTTTTGTTTAAAGTCACACAGCGACCAATTCATCAATAAATATTTAAAAACGTGTATTTTGAACTAAATAGTATGGACATTAACGGTAGCTTTGTAACAAACATCTGGCGCCCTCTACAATGAACTATTTGACGAGTTTTCTTCCCCATTAGGATAAAGCACCCTTTACTCTGTTTCCGGTAGATACTCGCCGTTCCACATCCGAATCACGTTTTCCGTTCGCGCTAAACATACTGTAGGGACACACTGCTGACGCAGGAGTTTTAACAGTTTTGTATACCGAGACGCTACCAATCGTTATGCGCAGCAGTCGTCGTCTCCACGCACGCTATGGATTAGGTCATATAAAATTTTACAGTTATTTATGTATTAATATTATGTGTTACTGGTACCAGACAAAATTATATATTTATCAAGAGGATGATTTGCACATTTATTAACTTCTACATTGATGACTCCTATATTGGTGATACCTACTCTCTAAATACACAAATTCATTCACTTGCACTAGACATTCCTGGTCTAACAAGGCATATCATCGACGTCAACCTGTTTACTCTAATGATTTAGAAGTCTGTTTTACACCTAGGGTGACCACCCACCAATATTGTAGTGCATCTTAGAGAAAATACAATGTTACAAATAAACATGCATCAATAAATAAATCTAAGGCTTTCCAGCCTTTAGAGCTTATTGTGATACGCCAAGTTCTCAATTGCCCGAATTTGTAATTACCACCAATACCTAGTATGCGTCAGCCAAAGTAGAATTACAATCTAAGTGCATATACTGTTGATATAATGTTTTCAAATATGATTTTATATTTCAGGTTATACTTGGAATTTCATATTCCTTACTCGCAAGTGGTCTATGGCCTCTAGTGGCGCTAATAATACCAGAAAATCAACTGGGCACTGCATATGGAATGTAAGAAATGTTTCTTATAGGAAGTGGATTATGTGCTATTAAACTTTTTGACTGCCTCTGTTTTGTTTGTGGTAGTGTATGAGACTGCCGCGCTTCGAAAGAAATATTGATGCGATTTCATGGAAAGTCTGGATGTTTTTTTATGTATAATATGTATGTATTTTGAAATATGTTTATCAGTTATCTAGATCCCATAGCACAACCAAAAAAAAGTCATGACGCGGAGCAGTCATTATTTTCTACATCCTTTCAGATTTTGTATTTTCTTCAATCGAATATTTTGTGATTTTGTAAACATAATTATTTTTATGAAGACACTAGGTGAGATTAGAGCGAAATACGTAGGCTCCAGCCGAAGGACTTAAAAAAAACGAAATAAAATTAATTATTTAATTAAAAGAAAAAGTTACAAAAATTATATACTAAGTAAACTAGTGCCTTAGTTCGATATGAGAACAAAAGTGAACTTAAAACTATGCATTTCTTGCGCGTGGCGACGACGGGTCACGTTGCAGCTGGCCGTTGCACGTTGTGCTGACGATGCGACGCTACGCTGTCGGACACGAGGCGGTTGCTAAGCGCATCAACTGGGTCGTACGATTATATTGATGATTCGGCGAGTTATGCGATCGTAATTCCTCCGCCCTTAGAGAAGCAATTATTTTCCTACTTTTAGGGAAAAAATTGCTGGTGTAGCTGGTTTCGCATATATGTGTCTTTCAGGTTCTTCAGAGGTACCTTCTTGCTGGGAGCTGGGATTCTTTTCTATAGTTTCAGAAAGTTCGCGTCTGCGTTGGTGATATCGACGAGCCAGTACAGCCAAGGTAAGTATAGTTACACAGGATAATGTTAAATAGAATGGTATGGTGGTGTGGTATACCATTCCAGAGGAGTTCTTCTGAAGTTGCAATGGAGGCTGGGATATAATTTTATCCCGGATCAAGTGTAGTGATTTCAGGTTTATTGAACTCAAATTGAGGTGCGGTAAAACTACATTCTTCGGTTCTTCAGGGTAGGTAATTTTCATGATTTTCAGGGGCTGGCCTTGCACGACATCATTTGTATTAGTTAAGGTAAGTTCAGACGAGCTTAGTGAGCACTGGTTTGGTATTGTTGCCAAGAAAGTCCCGTTCAGTATGTTGTAAGCTTCAGTACCGCAGTTAAGGTGAATCGTCGTTGGTTCTGGAAAGGTTATCACGTAGCTTCGGTCATCCAATTGTTCTACAGCTTCCGTTGAGAGATGTATAGTTGAGAAACTGCATGTTGAATCGATGATTTGGTTTGAAATTACTTGTTGAATACAGTCATGTTGGGTGCGAAGTCTTTTGTGAGAGCTTTCATCACAGAGAAACAGATTTCTAAACTTCGGGCATTCAGCCTCTATGTACACGAATTCGTTTCTATTAGTTGCTATGTAGGGATGAGGGGGAATAAGGACTTGGTGAAATTTATTCGGTGCTAAGGATAGTTTGTAGAGATCATAGATATTGGTAGAGACTATTGGAAACTTAAAAATTATAACAATTTGCTTTTTAACAAAGTACGATCCTGATCTTATTATATTATAGTACTCTCGAAATTCCAAATCTATTAACTGATTTTTCCCATAAAGCGTCTCTAATTTATCTAACATGGTTTTAAGTACGTTAATACTAAGCATGGAGTGATGGGTGGTTGTGGATCTAGTAAACGCTATTATATTTTCTATCCTTTTTAGTTCGTCAAATAAGGGTTCAATATTTTCTGTAATAATCGCTAATAACTGCGCAAACTTACCGTATTTAATTAGACCGTAACTTTTGTAAGCATTTTCGTTCAAAATTTGATTAAGTGTGTAATTAATTCTACCCTGGTTATCGACTAATTGGTTAACTATTCTATCGTGTTCTTTAATCCATTCGTTATTCAAACTAGAACGACTATTGAACTCTAATGATATTTTATCCTGATTTTCTTTGAGATTTACTAACGCTTCGTTGTACCTAATGGCATCCTGATAATCTAGGTTACCGGTGATGCTTTTAATTATGGTACCTAAGCCGTCTATTAGACCTCTTTTTGTCCTGCTAGGTTCTAAAGATTTTAAGTGGTTAACAATGGAGTTTATCTTGTTATTTAAATATTCCAATTGTAGTTCGTATAACATGTAAGTTTCGTTATTAAGTCTGTTTCTGTAGTCCTGTAATTCGTCCCTAAAGGTAAGTATTCCTTGTTCTATTTTGTCGAGCTCTATATACTGTAAAAATGTATGGTAATGTGTAGTTAGTCTAGTTTGTCCTAATTTAAACGGTAGAAGTCCAGGTCCGTCATCCAGGTTGTCAAGTCTAATCTCTTGAAGTTGTACCAGGAGGGGGGTCAGCACCAGGATCAAACTCGTATCCTGCAACAATTGTATATTCTTTGGTGGTTGTTTTAGACGAGATTTCGCTACTGGGCCGCGTTTCTTTGATGTGTAAATGTGAATTGGGAGGTCAGCTAGAACTTTTTCTTGGGTATAGCGGGGAGCCACTTTCTGTCTATCAGCTAGTGGGTTTTTAATGAAAACCTGTTGTTGAGGTTGGTATTCAATTTCAGGTTCTCTAGTCTTATTGCGTGATTCTATAAAGGCGGTCCTATCCGCTAACGCGGATTCGTTTATCATGTCATAGACAGTCTTCATTTGTTCCCTGTGAGTAATTATATACTGTTGGAGTAGTTTTTCGTTAACGTCAATGTCAATGGGATCTCTGGGGTCAAAGTGTCCTTTTATTATGTCGTACGGTCTGCATTTCGTGAAACTGTGTATGGAACTGTTGTAAGCAATTAAGGCATACGGCATTAGGTTAATTATGGGTTCATTTTTATTTTTCAGGTTCAATATACGAAGGTGCTCTAGTAGTGTAGAATGGAAACGTTCTATGTTACCATTGTCTTTAGGGGAGTGAGGTAAGGTCTTATGATGGGTAATTTTGTGAAGTCGTAGAAATGCTGCAAACAACTGGTTTGTGAACTCAGTTCCGTTATCTGTCACAATTGTCATAGGGAGTCCATGGTGAGTACAGAATAAGAGGAGGGCTTGCACTATACTTATCGCAGTGCCGTCTCTTAAGTGGTGTGCCTGTCCATATTTCGAGAAAACGTCTATGAAGGTGATGTATTTTTCGGATTGCGCTGTGAATAAATCAGCGTGGACAATTTCTAAATAAAAAAATATAAATATAATAAATATAATAAATAATAATAAATTGCTGTTTAATAGGGCTCCTATCGTATGTACTTTGACCACAAATGCTACACTCGTTTATGTACTTGGTTATGTGTTCTCGCATTTTCGGCCAGTAATACTTTCTAGATAAAGCCAAATAACACTCGTTAATTCCTCTATGGTTAGTCTTTCCGTCGTGGTAATGTCTTATTATGTCCTGTTGTCTTAAATACTCCTTTACATTTTCTAACTCTAATTTAGTTAACACAAGGTTCATTGAAGAGCTCCTAAATTTATCCTGAATTATAGGTATAATTTTGTACATAGCTAAAGGGGGAGTTATTAGTAAACCGGTCTTAACTTTAGGATTTACGTATTCTTTCACAGTGTCTATTACGTCGATCTCGAGGTTACTTTCAGTAATTTGGACTGTCACTCTGGTGTGCGTTTCGAAGGGTTTAGTAACAATAGGTCGTCGTTTAATGTCGTTGACTATGGTCATGACTATCTGTCGGTGAAACTTGTTGAGGGGTTCGTCAGTGATTGGTACTTCTAAGATTGGGTGTTCTTGGCTAGTGTGAGCTGTACTTGTAGCTGAGTCATCTAGGTTGGGTTGCTTATCTGAGGCGTTAGCGATTATTGAACTGATTTCCTCGTTGTAAATTTCTATTCTAGATAACGAGTCGGCATTGGTGTTGCTTTTACCTTTTTTATATACGACGGTGAAGTCGTATTCACTGAGTTGTAAACGCCATCTAGTTAATCGGGAGTTCGGCTCTTTAAGACGCATCATCCACTGGAGTGGTTTGTGATCTGTCAGAACCTTAAATTTACGTCCAAACAGATAGTGTCGAAAGTATTTCGTTGCCCATACTATTACTAGCAACTCTTTTTCAATAGTGCTGTAATTTGTTTCACTCTCGTTGAGAGTACGAGAGGCATATGAAATGGGCTTGTCCGATCCTATCGGCCCTTGCGATAAAACTGCTCCTATTGCAAAGTTAGAGGCGTCGGTGGTTAAGATAAATTCTCTCGTGAAGTCTGGGTATTGGAGTATTGGGTCATTCATAAGTAGGTTTTTACATTTTTCGAAACAGTCTGTATAGTCTTTGTCAAAGGTTATCTTTTTGTTCTTTTTCAAGCATTGGGTCATGGGCTTAGTGATTTTCGCGAAGTCGGGGATAAATATCCTATAGTAACCTAGTAATCCTAAAAATTGTTTGATTTCTTTAGCTGTTTCGGTAGTGGGTAATTTTGTATGGCCGATATCTTATCGGGGTTGGGTTTTACGCCTTCCCTTGTAATAACGTGTCCTAAATAAGCTGTTTCCGTCTTAAGGAACTCCGACTTGTCCACGTTATCCATCACACGTTGAAAGGTGACGGAGAGTTTTTGAGTCCCATGGCCATTCTTAAAAATTCAAAATGGCCGTGTTCTACTGTAAATGCTGTCTTCTGAATATCCCTAGGGTCCATTTCTACTTGATGGAAACCGCTGGCTAAATCTAATGTAGTGAAATATTGACATTTTCCTAACTTATCTAGAACATCCGATATGTTGGGAATGGGGTACTTATCGTCAATGGTTTTCTCGTTCAATTTACGGAAGTCTATTACAAGGCGCACTTTCTGTTTACCAGAAGCGTCAGCCCTCTTTGGTACAACCCAAATAGGCGAGCTCCATGCGGATTCGGATGGTCTGATAATGCCTTGAGCGAGCATCCTTTCAATTTGATCCTTAACCTCTTGACGGTGAATGAAGGGTTACCTATAGCTTTTTGTATAAACCGGGACTTCATCAGTAGTGTTGATTCGGTGCTTCACTTTATTAGTGAAGGTAAGAGGTTCGTTTTCTATGTAAAACACGTCTGAATACTTAGAGCATAGTAGTATTACGTTAGCCTTTTCTTCTTCATTTAGATGGTCAGTCCGTAAGCGTGAGATTACTTCTTGAGCACGCGAGGGGGTTGTTTGGTTAGAGCATTCTATATTAAATATATCTGCATTAATAGCGTGGTCTAATGAAAGTATAATGTCATTGTCCGTGGGGTTGGATACTTCTAGTATACCGCGACTACTGCTAACAGTAGTTAAGCATTCGGTTAAGACACAGTTGCAAATGACTTGTTCTGGGATAATGACATCACCATCAGGGGCATCTATTGGCAATCTAACTAACTTGGAGCTTTTCGCTGGGATAATGTCTTCGTATAGGTTAACATTACGAGAATTGTACATCCTGATAGGGTTTACCACAGAATGGGTATTTAAAGTCTGGTCTTTAAGATCTATTTTAGCCTCCCATTTGGTCAGTAAGTCAAGTCCTATTAGGCCATCAAAGTAGTCGTGAAAATTATAGACAAAGAGGCGAATGTCGTCCGGATCGTTAAATTCAGGGAAACAAGGTAATGTTATAGAATACTTGTTTCTAATAGTCACTTCGAAAGGATCAAAATTAAGAGGTACATCGGAAAAATAATTTTGAACAGCTTGTGGACTTAAGAAAGACTGATTGGCTCCGGTGTCAATTAAAAGTTTTAACGGTGGGTTTAGTATTTGAATAAATGGTAACTGTCTCTGTGTCTGTAGGTTTATTTCTATTTTGGCTTTTTTAATTCCTGATCCGTCTGAAAATTTGCCTTTTCGACGGTTGAGCTGTCAGTCGAGTCAACGTTTGGATGGTTTGTCGGGTGATCATGGTAAGGCGAGTGCGACGAGTCGTATTCGTTGTAGTAAGTATAGTCATACACTTCGTCTTGTGAATATTGCCCGTAGTCAAAGTCGTAATTATAGTCGTAGTAATAACTGTCGTCATAGCATTCATTAAAGTTCATCTCTCGGGTTTTAAAGTAGTTATTAGGCGGCGGGTTGCCTTGGGTACGCCAATCATGATTACGGAATCCACCTGCCGGTGGCAATGGCTTTGGGTTATAATGCTGTACGCCACTCATCGGTTTGGGGGCATGCAGCTGATTCGTTTGGGGTCTAGGTTGCAATCGGAACATATTACTTTGGGGGTTATAATTTTGAGGTCTAGCACTAAATATGTGTTGTGTATGTGTGGGCATACGTACCTGAGGTGAATGTTGATTCTGCATTTGGCCTGCTCTAAAGCCGCTTTGTTGGGGCGGCGGCGCAAACTTAAAAGGTTGCGTCCCTTGCATGTGAGGCGGTTGTGGCCTCTGCACGAAAGGTGCGTGTCAAGGCGCATGCCAAGGGACTGTGGCTGGAGTATTTGGAAGCTTTGGAAGGTGTGCAGGAGCCAGATGCGTGACCTTAGGGGTCTGGTGTGGCTTAGTAACGGAATCGTTACGTTGTTGTAAATACATTATATTCATCTCCTCTTGGACATATTCCAAAGCCTTCTCTAAAGTGTCCGGTCTCATACATCTTATCCGTGAACCTAGGGGTTCTTGTAAACCTCGAACAAACGCTTGCAGCGCGAGTTTCCTATACAATACACGTTTAGCTTCTATCGTGGTAGATATACTTTCGTGGAGGGTTACATATGTCATAATCGTGCTAAATAGGGTTTGACAGTGATTGTAAAATTCTTGAGCCGATTGTCGACCCTGAGTGGCCAAAGAGAGGTCGTTGTACAGGGCAGTTTCATCCCTTTGGTCGGCAAAATTATTAATTAGTGTATTTCTGATATCTAACCAGTTATCAGGTATACCATTAGCGTTTATTATACTAGCGGCGGGCCCTGTGATTTTGTTCAGGATACCGTTTAGCAAGCAGAGGTTGGGTAATTCGCTGCCAGGTTGAGAACTGAGGTACGTGCAAACTATCTGGTCACATAGTTTAATAAAACGTGTAAGCACGTTTGGGTTGCCATCGAACTCCGGGACGTGGCGTATAGCCTTAAAAATAATTTCTGGGGTATGGGTTGCCATTTGGCTAGTTTCGAATAAAGTATTTAAATCTAAATTAGAATTAACTAACTCTATGTCTCTATTATTATCTAGATCTCTTTGCCGGCGAGTCTGTCTCTGTGCAGACTCGCTGGTGCGCGAAGTACTTGGGTAAAAAAATGTTGGAATAAAAGGGAACTATATACTAAGGAAATAGCAACACAAGAAAGAATCTGTGCAACTCACAATATCATCTCGTTCTCTGCGTATCGATGTCTGGATACTCTTCCTTCCACGTGGCTGCAGCACTCGTAAGTTCGGATACTCTTGATGGACTTGATAGCCGCCCGGGCGACTCGCGATCCCGAATTTCGAATTTTTGAAAAACTATTCTCGCGAACCGGCCCGCGAGTATCCTACCGACTGCGCCAAATACGTAGGCTCCAGCCGAAGGACTTAAAAAAAACGAAATAAAATTAATTATTTAATTAAAAGAAAAAATTACAGAAATTATATACTAAGTAAACTAGTGCCTTAGTTCGATGTGAGAACAAAAGTGAACTTAAAACTATGCATTTCTTGCGCGTGGCGACGACGGGTCACGTTGCAGCTGGCCGTTGCACGTTGTGCTGACGATGCGACGCTACGCTGTCGGACACGAGGCGGTTGCTAAGCGCATCAACTGGGTCGTACGATTATATTGATGATTCGGCGAGTTATGCGATCGTAATTCGCGTACAACCAAAAAAACAAACAAACAAACTCTTCAGTTTTATAATATATCAAATATTGCTCTTACTCGAAATTTGTACCAAATGTTCAATTAGTTGATATAGGGTTTGGAAGCAACTGCGAATACACTAACATGCAGAGAGGTTCCACTTGTTCAAATTCAATCTATTTTAAAAGTTTAAGATAGAAAAAGGGATGCTTAGATGGTTCGGACACGTGGAGAGGATGGATGAAAGTAGACTGACGAAGCAGATTTATGTGGCGAGAGTGAATAAGCAAACTGGTAGGGGTAGACCTCGGCGTACGTATGTCAATCAAATCGGAGACCTATTGGAAAAAGGCCAGGTCAAGAGTACCCTTAACCGGCGAGCGTGTACGAAAACACTTATGAAAGTAGAAGAAGCGAAAGTGGTATGTCAGGATCGTAGCAAGGTCCTGCAGTCTCTTGCGGGTCAAAGAATAATCATGGGCGCTGATGTCAATGCCTCTTCTACATTATGGTATGGCAAACTACGTGTATTCGATAGGGACCGGCGCTGTGACGTCGAAGAACTCATTGCAGAAATGAATTTATCTATACACAATTGTCCTAATGCACCACCTACTTTTTGCGGCCCTATGGGTGAGTCTTCTATTGACGTGACGCTTTCACGCGGCGACGTCTCGAGATCCGAATGGCGTGTCCTCCCGGATGCGTCCTGTAGTGACCATCGTCTAATCGTTTACAAGCTCTTACCCGGTGATGCACGAAGGGCGCAAAGTACTACATGTAATTTCAAATATAAAAGTAGGGGCGCAAACTGGGAGCTCTTTGGTTCTCTGTTTGCGGCTCACGCTAAAGATTTTGGTAGTGGTAACCTGTCTGTCGAAGAGAGTGCTTCGTTAATGTCAGAAACTATTACCTACTGTGCCGACGTGGCCATTGGTCGTGGATCTATTAACAACACTCGGAGATGTGATTGGTTGAGTGATCGTTTAGCTGAGCTTCGAAGGCGTTTCCGGAGAGCTCGTAGAAAATTAAATTATTTTAAAAAGCATAAAATTAGTGCCGGTGCGGAATACAATAGCGCTTTACTTGCTCTTAGAGTTGCCAGGTCCCATTACAGGGCGGCTGTTAAAAAATCAAAGGGTAATTTGCTACGTAAACTAGTGCATGGGCTGGAAGCTGAGGGTCCGTGGTCGCCTATATACTCGTACCATGAGTTTAGGGCTAACCGTTCTGTTGATCTTGCCTTGATGTACGTAATATCAAAATTAACAACTCGCATACTATAGGTCTGAAGGAAAAACCGCGGATTACCTCTTGGATTATCTTATACCCGACGACTGCTCGGAGAACGATAGTGATTATCACCGACAGATAAGACGGTGGGCTCTTGAGCCACCAAAATCACCCCAGTCAGACCTACCAACTTCTGATGAGTTCCTCGAAATTGTTAGGTCGTTGTCCATAGGTAAGGCGTCGGGTGACGATAAAATATTTAACAAAATGATAAAGGAGGCTTGAAAGCTGTCGGGTGAAGTAATATTAAATGTTTTTAACCGGTGTATTTACGAGGGAGTGTTTCCCCGTATTTGGCGATGTGGCTATATTCGAATTATTCCTAAAAAAGGCGACAGGCCGCCAGATGACCCTAAGTCGTACCGACCGATCACATTGTTGCCCTCCTTGGGAAAGCTTTTAGAGCGTCTCATAGTACCCCGGCTCCTGCCGGGCGGTATTAAATTTCACGAAAATCAATTTGGATTTACAGTAGGAAAATCTACTATTGACGCAGCGATATCAGTGCGAAAGACTGTCACTTCATCGGTTTCTCAATATGTGCTGGCCATCTTCCTAGATATTTCCGGGGCTTTCGATAACGCTTGGTGGCCAATGCTATTAATGAAATTAAAGTCTCGCGGTTGCTATAGAAATATTTACCCTCCTATTTATTCATATTTTTCACAAGGTACAACAACTTTAAAATTATGTCATTATTCTGCTACCAAAACATTAACAATAGGCTGTCCTCAGGGGTCTGTGCTAGGCCCACACTTGTGGAACTTAGGATTTGATGACTTTTTCAGTTTACCATTACCGGAGGGCTGTTCAATGACAGGATACGCCGATGACGGTATGTTGCTCCTTCACTGCTCCTTCGTACTCGTGCGGGACTCGAGAGCTTGGCCCACACGTGTTTGCGCGTCGTTGCGGAGTGGGGCGTACGAAACAGGTTATTTCTTGCACCCAACAAAACATTTCAGTTGCTTTTGAAAGGAAGTTTGAAAGTACCATTAAATTCAATAACGTTTTCATTAAAAATAAAACTTCGGTTTGCTATTTAGGATTGATTTTAGAGAGAAATTTTGCATTCGTTGAGCACATTAAAACTGTAGGTGAAAAGGCTAAAAATAGCTTTTATGCGTTGTCGAGAATATCTACTGCTACATGGGGACTTTCGTTCAAAACACTGAAGGTCGTTTACGGGGCCACTTATCTAGGCTGTATGTGTTACGGGGCGCCGGTATTGCCCATACCGGCGCTATAAGATAAGGCTACTATTGGTACTGCACGTTTAAAGTTACTGCAAAGTCAACGCCTTGCATTGATATTTTTATGCAAGGCCTACAGGACGGTTAGCTCGGAGGCTCTGCCGGTGATGGCAGGGGTCCTCCCGGTTGATCTCGAAATTCAGAGACGCGCGGCTTTATACTATTCGGCTAAGGATGGCATGGATGATAGGTTTTTGTTAGAAAGAGATCGCCATAGAATTGCCAGACTGTATCGTGATAATGTACGTGTAGAACTTTTAGACGAATGGCAGCTGCGTTGGAACACTTCCATCAAAGGGCGCCACCTCTACCAGTTTTTCCCAGACGTTCGTGAACGCCTGGGAATGTCCTGGCTGGAGGTTGATCACTGTGTTGCTCAATTTCTTACGGGACATGGTAACTTTAGGAGAAAATTACATTGGTTTAAGTTGTTTGAGTCACCGTTCTGACAGTGTTCAACTGCTGACGCCAAATATGATCAGACCGCCCATCATATACTTTGGGAGTGTAGCATTTGGCAAAATAAGCGATATAATATGCTTAATTGTTTACAAGTAACGTCGGGAGTAGTTTACTATGCGGATCTCGTGGCATCGAGGGTAAATTTTCGTGCTTTTAAACGTTTCTGCCATACATATTACTGGAATCAAACATGGCTCACATAGGACCCGTAATATACTATTACCGTGGTGCTTCCCTATTTCTATAGGATTTATACCTAGTTGCTTTCCAGGTCTCCCGCTTTGCAAAGGAGGGAAGAGGCATTACGTTCTTTTCTTACTTCCTCACATTATCTTCTGATTAATTTCGTTGTGGGTTCCAAGACATGCTAAGTTCTCCTGGGACATCACCGAGATCGAGCTCGGTGTAACTTTTCTGGTGTTTTGGTCATTGCTGTAGATCCTGGTTTACAGGAGTCACAGTAATGGGAATGTGGGTGGGATAAGACACAATAAAAAAAAAAAAAGATCGTAGCAAGTGGAAAACAATAGTCTCTGCCTACCCCGATGGGAAACAGGCGTGATAATAGGTATGTATGTATGTATGTTAAAAGTTTAAAAGTTATTCATAAATGTGCAAAATGTTCAACTAGTTGGACAAATAATATTTAGGCCATAAGTAAGAATTTCGAGCAAATAATTTGATTAATATACTGTTGTCTCTTCATTCAGATGCCAAGCAGTTCAAAATATGGGCTTAGCGACTGTTATGATCCTAGCAGGAGTCATTGTTGATGAATATGGATATTTGATGCTGGAAATGTTTTTCTTAGGATGTCTCTTTGGTAAGCTTTTTTTTTAATAATAATAATAATAATTTATTTGACCCAAAATTGCATTTACAATATATGAAGTGCTTATTCGAGTAACTAATTTCTAGTACATCAAACATACTGTTTCTGGCACCCAACAAAACCAACTAAGCATGAGCTTGTATTTTGGGAAGCTCACTCAGTATTTCTATCATTAAAGCTGTGTTGTGCAAGATGTACCTAATATTTAATTATAGTAAATTTCCAGTTGCCCTGATCGCCGCGGTTATCATTTACATTATAGACTCCGCAGAAAATGGAGTGCTTAACATGTCACCAGCTATGAGGGACTCTGTTAAAACGTAAGTATTTTCTTGATTTTGTTATGCAAGCTAAAATCACACTGACATGACTTATTCCAAGTAGATTTGACGGCTAAATATGTGATGCTATTTGTGTTGTCACAGGCATGCATACAAATAATTGCATAATACATTTATTATCACTCATCAGTCATATCTTATACGCCCACATTTAACTGTAAGAATTTTTGTCCTAAAAGTTTCATTGAAATTCGTCAAAACCATAATTTAAGTAGATAGTATATGAATCGCGGACACAGTGTTCTGTAAACGATCATTGCGTCAAGCAACTTTCACGACGGCTGGTCCACAAATGGCTACCACTTTGTGGAATTTACATTTGCGAGCGTTTCCGTACTTCGGAAGGCACGATAAGCCGTTGGTCCCAGTTACATGGCAGTCGTTAAGCCCAGTTGAAGGCCTTATGGGCAGCTTGAAAATTTCAACAGCAGGTTGCCACAGCCTGCGCCTGTCCATTTCAACACGGCAATGGGCTCACCACCGTGGTTACGTGGGACAAAAGTGCACACGGTGAAATGTGGGCGTATACTATGCCTTGCCTACCCCTACGGGGATAAAGGCGTGACAATATGTCATGTCATGTCGTATATGAATTAAAATTTTACAGAAGCATGTTAACATCGGGAAGTGACGAAACTGCAAATTTGTTAGACCACGAAGAGTCTACAGACCAAGAGGAAAGTAATTCAGGTCGAATACACGAGTCTTCCTCACAACAACAACCTTCGACAGATACAAGAGACTTTTCTGAAGCCCAGTCTGATAGAATACGTAGTAGATACCTGGCACAAATATTGCCCGTTAGTAATACAGAAAGACCATAGAGATTATACTGACATATCTGTAAATAAGTAATAATAATAAACAATATAAATATGAAGAATAAAAAATTAAATAACTGATGTATAATTTTTATTGCAAACTATCTCATAAGTGTAAACATCATTAATCATTAGGTTAATAATACTCGTTTATTATAAATGCAAACAGAAATATAGTATGTATAAAAATAACATTTGTTTCTGTGCAATTTCCAATCAAACCTACTTATCTATAATATAAAACGGTGAACACGTGATATCTTACAATTATAATATCTATAATACTTCTACAAGGCATTGTGTTCAGACTCATAAAAATGACTACCTATGTACACTTTAGAATATTATTTGTGTAGAAGATCCTGGCACACGAGGCATTTTAGTTTCGTACAAGCCATGTCCAGAATCTGATGCTAACTTAATCCAAAGGGCCCTGATTACCTTCTATGTCAAAATTATTCTGACATATTCTACTTCAAATCTAAATCTATTACAATATTACAAAAATTTGTGCTAATGTGAATTTATTAGTTAAATTGCAAATGCATTGACATGTTATAGGTACAGTAGCTTTGACAAATCTTGGTGAAATTGAGTAAGTAGGTGGGTGGGTACGCCGATTTCGGCACTGGAACTAAACTTTAGCATCAATAATTTATATATTAAATAATAAATTGATAGTAATCGGTGAAAATTTTACTTTATAAATATAACAACAATTTGTTCATAAGTTATTAATTGCGTTCAACGCAATTAAATTAATTACTTACTCTAGGCACTTCAGGTAACACCGTTTAATTAAAATTATGTTAAATTACAAAATTTTAATAACTTGTTTGTACTTTGATTTTAAAATATTACTTAATACTAGGTAATTATTTGTACTTATTGTCGCTGGTCCACTCTATACCATTACCAGGTAAACGGCTTTTAATGAATGGTGAAATCCAAGTTAAATACCATCGGTCACCAAATACTTCAATTAAATTTAATTTCCACCCTTTGTTATGGTATAAATCTTTGGTGTTGGCTTCATGGACTACTCTACCTTTTAAAATATTATTTAAGTGATAATAAAGCAGAAATCCTGTAAAACATGTAACTAAAACATTTATAACTATAAGAAATAAATAAATACTTTCATCTTTCAAGTCTAATAGATTAACAAGAGGAAACAAAAATTTGATTATCAAAAAGTAGTTAAATGTGAACATCATCGACACAAACTTAATATTGTAATAAAGGCCATAAACCATAGATACAAACATGTAAAAAGTAAAGAACATAAAATATCTTTGATTGAAATATCCAACACAACATGTGAAAAATGTACAATGGTGGTCTCTTTTAAGGACACAAATATCACAAGTGTTACAATGCCAGGAACGGGGTGGTCTCAAACATTCACATACAGCACACAATGACCAGTTATCTTTGTTATAACATTCTAGATTTTTTCCTTTAATGGTAGTGTTAGTAAATATACCATAAATCATATTTCCTACAATGTTCATAAGTAAAAAGCTAGCACAACCTATGTGAATAAAAAACTTCAAACTCCATTGCTCTTCTACTTTAGGTAATACTATACACAACTCAAAATAAAGGAAAGCAGGTATCAACACTAACACAATAGCAATGTAAATGCCATGCTCTAGAATCCTCCTCAATGTTTTATTTTTTATTGATTTAAAAGCTAACAACATGTTTTAGTTTTTTTTTATTTGGGAAGGGATACCTATTTGCTGAACCTGGATCTAATTTGAACCTGAAAAATAATAAAAAATAATTAATTACAAAGAAATGAATACTAAAAAAAAGAATAAGTGCCTGAAATATGCAGCTATGGGGCCACACTATTTTGTGGTTCCAGTTACTGTGAATACTACTGGCTGATGGAGGAGTAAGGTATGACTCCCACTCTGGCTCATACTTGGTGCAAGGTATAGCCATTGCTATTCAGCATGGTAATGCAGCTAGCATTTTAGACACTTTTGTAGGTACCAGGTACTGTTAGGGATGGGTTATTTATTTGAGAGAAAAATTATTTACAATTATTTATTATTTAGTCTACTTTTTTGTCTGTAATTATGTAAGTATCTAGATATATAAAGATTATTGATGGTACTTAATTAATCATTTTTATATCTATCTGTTACTGTAAAAATACTACCTGAATGTTAGTGTATTCCCAGTTGCTTGTAAATGCTGCTACTTAAACTAATATTTTATACATAATATATTACTCACTTATTAGTCACACCTTTGTCGCTGAAGGGGGGCATCGATTCTACTACATTTAAGTATAATATATATTCTATAAACTTCATTACACTACAAATCAATGTTTATGTTTATCAATCACGCCTAATCCTCGAAGAGGTTGGCAGAGGAATATTATACGCCCACTTTTCACCGTGTGTATTCCTGTCCCACGTAATAGGTGGTGAGCTCATTGCCGTGTTGAAATAGGCAGACGCAGGTTGAGGCTACCTATTGAAATTTTTCAAGCCGCCCATATGGCCTTAAACTTGGCTTAAAAACTGCCATGTTACTGGCAACGGGGACCAACGTCTTAATGCCTTCTGAAGCACGGAAACGCTCGCAAATGTTAATGCCACAGAGTGGACATCCAACTGTGACCAGCCAGCATTTTCATGTTTAATGTGACTAGCAAAAATCCATTTGACGTTTATGTTAAAAATTATGCTTCCTTACCTTGAAGTACATAATATAATTAACAGTCACTCAAACCCCTATTTAATGTCGAATTGTATTCAATATTATGAACAATTCAATTCATTTTTATTATCTTTCTGTGCTCGCTCTGCAGCAACTTGCCAGTGTCAATTAAGTTTTTTTTTTTAGTTGTCTTCGCCCATCTTGGGCAGGCAAAGGAAACTTAGTCCATACAGCCTAGTCTTCAGTATTTATTTTTCTTGTTAATAGTCTAGTCTAGTCGTTTGTCGATGTCAAGTCCTCAGTCCTAGGTTCTAGTCCATGCCCCAATAAGGCAGTGGATCCCTTATTGCAGCTCTCTTTGGAAATTTGGCACTAACACAAACAACACCGCTATTCTTTGCAATATATCACTTTCGTTCACTAATGCACTTTACCGAACTCTTTATGTATAATATTCCACCATTATTAAACACAAAAACACGATATTTACACTAGTTTTTGAAAATAATATACAACAAACGTGCGTCACCGCTCGCGTTGGCGCCAAACCTCCGTGTCAATTAAGTGTCTCTTAGCTAATAATAAACTATAAATTTTTTTTTAGTTGTTTTCGCCCATCTTGGGCAGGCAAAGAAAACATAGTCCATACAGCCTAGTCATTAGTATTTATTACTTTCTTGTTTTAGTCCTGTCTAGTCGTTTGTCGATGTCAAGTCCTCAGTCCTAGGTCCTAGTCCGTGCTCCAATAAGGCAGTGGATCCCTTATTGCAGCTTTGTATGGAAATTTGGCACTAACACAAACAACACCACTATTCATTGCAATATATCACTTTCTTTAACTAATGCACTTCCGAACTCTTTATGTATAATATTCCACCATTATTAAACACAAAAACACGAATTTTACACTAGTTTTTGAAAATAATATACGACAAACGTGCGTCACTGCTAATCTTCGCGCCAAAAAAAGCAATAAACTATAAAGATGTCATATGTCAAATCTGTCATTGAGTCACTTCTTTTTTTTTAGCTGCTTTCGCCCATCTTGGGCAGGCAAAGGAAATGTCCATACAGCCTTGTGTTCAGTATTAATATTTTCTTTTAGTCATTTTAGTCGTTTGTCAATATCAAGTCCTTAGTCCTGGTCTTTGCACCAATAATGCCATGGATCTCTTATTGTATCTCTCTCTGGAAATTTGGCATTACACAAACAACACCGCTATTCATTGCACATTTCCGAACTCTATCTTAATCTTAATAATATTATAAATGTGAAAGTTTGTATGGATGTTTGTTACTCTTTCACGTAAAAACTACTAAATGGATTTTAATGAAACTTTATAAGAATATAGCTTATACATCCGCGAGCGAAGCCGCGGGCGTCCACTAGTGTATGATATTCTATCAGAATTTAACAAAAAAAACATGAATTTTACTCTAATTTTGGATAAAAATATATGACAAACGTGCGTCATTGCAAATGTTCGCGCCAAAAATCCGTGTCACTTTTCTATTCAATCACTTTGTTCGCTTTAAAGAATTCATTTATCTATTGTCTAAAAGCCAGTGAAAAGCAATCTGGGGTCTACGCGGGAAAATCTACAAGTGCGGACACTTGCTGTATATTATTTTCTAAAACTAGTGCATTTTTCTTGTTTTATGTTCTGGAGTGGTGGTTTTTTGGACATAACACGTGGTTCAATAAGTCCCGAGACTAAGTACAACAACAAGGTTTTTTTTATAAAATTATTGTTTATTCTTCAACGTAGTCTCCTCCAGGAGCGATACAGTCCCTCCAACGCTTTTCTAACTTTTCTATCCCATGCGTGTAGAACGATTTGTCTTTGGCTTCAAAATAAGCCTCCGTTACTGTGATAACTTCACTATTTGAGTCAAATTTCTTACTCTGGAGCATAATTTTGAGATCTGCAAACAGCCAGTAATCGCTGGGGGCCAAGTCTGGCGAATGAGTGGGATGAGGAAGCAATTCAAAGCCCAATTCATTAATTTTGGACATCGTTCTCACAGACTTGTGACAAGGCGCGTTGTCATGGTGAAACACCACTGTCTTTTTCTTCATTTGAGGCCATTTATCCGCAATTTCGTACTTTAATTGCTCCAATAAGCACATGTAATAGTCACTATTTATATTTTGCCCCCTTTCAAGGTAGTCGATGAAAAGTATTCCATGCGCATCCCAAAATATAGACGCCATAATCTTACCGGCCGATTTCTGAGTCTTTGGCCGCTTCGAACGGCTTTCACCAGCCGCTCTCCACTCCGCTGACTGCCGATTGGATTCCGGAGTAAAATGGTGTATCCATGTTTCATCCATTGTCGCATACCGACGTAAAAAATCCTTTTTATTGCGACTCATCAGCGCCAAACATCGCTCTGAATCATTGATACGTTGTTCCTTTTGATCATTTCTCATTATAAAACAATGTTTTATCAACACGCGAAACTCGTTTTTTTTTCATTGTATCGTTATCCCGCTTCTTTGGGGGGTTGGTTCGGGTACTATCCCGCTTCTTAGGGCATGAGGCGTGCGTGACATTTTCACGTCATGCTGACGTCTTGGGCCTGCTTCTGTAAGGACGGCGAGCAGCCCACCCACCGTCCTCAGGCCCCCGGTCATGGAGGCCGGTAGTCTTGGGCGAAGACAAGTCTGCGGCGTTGTCGCCGCAGACTGCGGAACTCGGGCGGGAGAGTCCTCTCCCGTTCCCTCTCCGCCACCTCTTTCGCGAGCATGATCTGCTCGCAGAAAGACGCAGCGGCGTCCCACTTGCTCCCGCTGGAGACCATGGCTTGCACCATGGTTCTCAACGAGAGAATGTCCACTTCCAGACTCGCCACGAGGTCTTGGCGCTGCTGCACCCATGCTGAGCACTCCACTGAGCACATGTGTGGAGCGCTGTGTCCTCGCTGCGTTCTATGCAGTGCTGGCACTCGGCTGTGGTCTCCCGGTGTATAAGCCACAGTAAGTATCTGTGACAACCGGTAGAAGAGGTTGCCATGTCTCCTCTCCAGCCACTTATCCATGACCAGTCTTAGATTGCGCCCCTGCGCACGAGTCGTACCGAAAAAGTTATAATTAAAGTTATTAGTTGAAATTTGTGAAAGTGAAATTGCACGGGATTTTAGTTTATTTTGTTTTTGTCACAATTTCGCGAGTGAATTACATTTACGGGGAATACCGTCTTAGCGTTATACAAAAACCTACCGTGAGAGGTTCGGAAACAATCACATGTCCTACTGACTCCCGAATCTTTCACAGCCCATACTGTGCAAAGATTGCGAGACAACCACTTGATGCCAAGGAATGCAGAGGTTTCCCGGCGGAGACTTGTTGAACAAATATTGAAATATTGGACCGCAAATAAACAAAGTGCTTTTAAGTTTAGTAAATTACAGGTACTACTTAGTAGAAATCTACTACTGTGGTGCATAGCCTGGCAGCAAATTTCGACGAAATTATTTCGGCGGAAAAAGTGAAATGATGAAACGCTTGTGGCCTACAAAATTTAGTCACATTTTGTAGGCTACAAGCGTTTGAACGTTCCAACAGCCTTTTGTCAACATAAATATGGCGGTTGCTATGGCAACGGTAACGTTGCCACTTTTCTCAAATGCCTTACACTTTTAACTAGACTGATTACCAAAAAATTTTATTGAGCTAAAATGACATCTATTTTTTTACACGTAGGGTAGCTATTTCCTTATAAGCGGTAGCTAGCTTAAAACGGTCCTGCGAGAGAGCTCCGAAAGGTGCCGTGTCCTTGTCTAACGCGCTGCCAGCTCAAATAACCATTGGATTTGGTAGAAATGGTAGAAAATTTTATATATTTCTTTTTTATAATAAAAATAATAACCCTCGAGGACAGTCGTTATCTTTTATAGGATCGCTTTTTGAGTTATCCACTTTCCGATATCAACAAAAAAATGTATCAGTAAGTTATTGAAAAGCTCACATCCGCAGGGCAGCTTGTGGCGAGCTGAATGTGCGTGGCTACACATCGGTCCCAATTCCTCAGAGTTTTGTTGCCCTTCTGCACCGGTTAGGATTTAATGGCCTAACGGGAGAGCAGTGAGAGTGCTACTCCCGGGAGTGCAGCAAATCTCAACTCTGGCTTGCCTTAATTGGCCGGTCAGAGGGAGGGAGCCAGAGCTATATGCTAGGAGGTGGAAGTGTCATTTTCAAGGGCATAACTACGGGGAAGCCCGCTCCGGGCCTGTCCCGCGAAGGTGAAACCGGCGCCGCACCGCTCGACACCCCAAGCCGCTCACACCGGTGTTGCCTGTTGCCCCCTGTCGCCTTACAGGCTTATCATGCCTATGGTGATTGTATAGAGGGCCCATCTAGTGAGTTGGCAAGTCACCGTCTGCCAATATTTTGATTATAATATATTAAAATGGCAGACGCCGTCTTCATCCAAAGTTCTAATCACCCAGTTCCATCTAACCCCCAACCCAATAGCCCATTTCGTAGTTAGCATATTTTACAATAGTTTAACTCCCATTGGAGATCCATTACCGATCTTCTACATAAGGCGGGTGTGGACTATCGGGGCAGGGGACAAAGGGGGTCCCATTTCCTATTACATTAAAATTCTCAAAGGGCCTCTGCGTGTTGGACCAGTATGTCCCCATGTAAGCCTACCAAAAGACCGGGTATCTTCATAAGAAAAAAAAGAAGATACCCGAGAATAAGAGACAAATAATAACAATAAATCTTTATTTCAGGTTGCATAGATCCATATAAATATATACCTTAACCTAATAATACATAATTTTTATAACCTAAGGCTGAGCGCAGATTATAGTCACGACAGTCTTAAGACAGACTATTGGTTTACAAAACCTATGAAAATGATCACACTTCGAACAAAACGCGTATTAGACATAACTGTCTAATACCTACAAAATCAGCCCAGCGACAAGTCTGACTAACGTTTGTCGGTTTCTCTTTTGTGGGTATGCGACCGCGCACATTGACAACAAAACAGTCTAGCAATGTACCCCAGTGTTGCCAACCTTACGATTTAAATCGTATTTATACGATCTTTTTGATCCTGATTCGATGTACGAGATGTTTTCGAAATCGTACGCAAAATATATGATCTTTTCAATGCTTATTATGAGTCCGGTCAATTTAGACCAAAAAATGAGGGTGAAGTTACATAAAGTCCCAACAAGCTGAATTTCTGTGAAGTTGTTCAAAACATAATTATAAACAATGTCTCCAAGTTCCCCATCATTCCCGTTTAAGGAAAAAAAAAATATTCAAGGTCAAAGGTCAAAAAAATGAGTTTTTCGCGATTTTCAGCAAAACGGTAAGTTTTATCATAAAAGTACATCAGACAAAAATTGTAGATCATAAAATTATCTATAAAAAATGTTTCAATCCTTTTTTTCTTACGAGCCACCGTTTCTGAGATATAACGATTCAAAAAGTTATAAAAGTTGTTATCGTCATAATATGCATGAGTACGCCACGTATATACATCTAGAGTTGTTATATTTTATATATATATATATATATATATATATATATATATATATTATATATTAAATGTTTAAATATTTTTCTATCGGTCATTGTAACTTATACTTACAATATAAAATATACATAAGTTTTAACTATAAGAATATCAGGTCAAAAAGCCAGTGTAACTTCGAGACATCTGTTTCTTGTTCTACTATTTTTACACGCAATAACTGGCTGTGATACGACATCTGCATTTTACAGGAGGGGTAAAACAGCAGTTTTCAAAATGTTTGAAAAACAAGATTTAATTCAATGTGCTGAAGTTTTTAAAAAGACAATTCAACTCAAGAAGAAGTTATTACCAACGGCATCCGCTTTCTTCTTTCTATGTATGGAGCTCCTAAAAAAACTACCTGTTTAGATAAGCATCGATATGCATGTTTTGTTAAAAATACTAAAAATAAAAAACAAGTTCAATTAGCTTGTCTTCCTCCAACCTCAGTTGCTGCTCACCAACATCTTTTTCGAGTATATTACCAAGTTCAAGTGTGGCTTGGTAATCAGCTAGACCCTACAGACTGGGGTTGGAAGTTGGTCAACAATATATTAGAGCCAGTTCAAACTTTACTTCCACCTGCGCCGGAAAAACTGCTGAACACTATTTTTTGCAACTGCAAAAAGGGATGCAGTGCTAAATGTGGTTGCAAAAAAGTCGGACTGTTTTGTTCTTTGGCATGCACAAATTGTCAAGGCCGGTAGTGCTCTAATATTGAAACACAAACAATGGAAGATTCGTTTGACTCCGACGAAGTATCATGCGATACATCGCTATTGGCGCAATTTACTTGCATCCAAAATGAAGATGAAGAAGAAGCAGGAGGAGAAGAACAAGAAGAAGATCAAGAAGAAGAACAAGAATTTGAAACTTACGAATAAGACAAATAAACTTCAACACTTTTTTTTAATTTACATCGCTTTTATCTTTCCCAATCTTTGAAAATTTCCGTTATTTTGCAATAGTTTTACATTAAACAGGATCACAACTGACCGGTGGAGTAGGCCTACTGGGGTAACCACGTTAAAAAAACGCGCTAAGTACACTACCTCATAGGTGGCGTGGAAACGTGTGCATATTATGACGATAACAACTTTTATAACTTTTTGAATCGTTATATCTCAGAAACGGTGGCTCGTAAGAAAAAAAGTATTGATACATTTTTTATAGATAATTTTATGATCTACAATTTTTGTCTGACGTACTTTTAGATAAAACTTACAGTTTTGCTGAAAATCGCGAAAAACTCATTTTTTTGACCTTTGACCTTGAATAAATTTTTTTCCTTAAACGGGAATGATGGGGAACTTGGCGACATTGTTTATAATTATGTTTTAAACAACTTCACAGAAATTCAGCTTGTTGGGACTTTATGTAACTTCGAATGTCTAAATTGACCGGACTAAATTTATATTAAACCAAGTTAATTGTTTCGACCCAGATAACAAAAATCAAGACAAGACCACATTTCACTTTATTTTTAAGGAACGCATCTAACTATTCCCGTCGTTTTGTTAGTTAGATGGCCATACAGTAAGGTTCTACTGTTACCTTTAATATTATCTGTAATATTATCTTTAAACTTTCGCATATCCCATAACTTTACGCATTATGCAATCCATCCGGCCCGATTGCATAATCCGTAAAGTTTCAAAGTTATGCGATATGCGAAAGTTTAAAGAGAATATTACAATCCTTTTAATTTACAATTAATATATTTTACTTAAAAAATTAATTCGAATTGATAAAAAATATTTAACTCCTCATAGATGCTATGCCACTCTCCTACCGACATAACATACATGGTACTTTAAAAGAAATTAAAATATATATTTTTTTTTTTTTTAAATTATCTTGTGTACTATCTTTTGCTTAGAATTCTCATCAAAATACGATCTTATCTAGTCTGTGGTACGATCCCGTCGAAAATAAAGTTGGCAACACTGATGTACCCTCTCTCATGTATTCTCGTTGGAGCATTGAGAGAGTATACACGTCGCATCATGTTTATGGACGAGGAACTCGTAGAAAAATTAATCGATGAGGTTGAAAAGAGACCTGTACTTTTTAATAAATTGTGCAATAAATATTCAGATGTTAATTAAAAAATAAATCAGTCGCAACAAACTATGCAAATAGTTGGTATTGTAGCTCCACGTCCGTAAGTCCAGTGGCCCCGATGGTATTCCTGCGGTGGTTCTTAAGAGGTGTGCAGCGGAGTTGACTCCTGTGCTAACACGCCTGTATCGCCTGTCCTACTCTACGGGTAGTGTGCCGGATGCGTGGAAAAAGGCTTACGTGCAACCGATCGCCAAGAAAGGGAATAGGTCAGACCCAGGCAACTATCGCCCATAGACGTCACCTCAGTCATCTGTAAAGTTTTTGAGCTCATCATAAACAAGTAGCTCATGCGTTATCTGGAAGATCACTCCTTAATAAACGGCCGGCAATACGGATTTAGGCCGAAACGGTCAACAGGTGATCTTCTAGCATACGTTACAAAACTTTGCGGTGTGGCTATGGACAAGCATGACGAATCCTTGGCTATCAGGCTTGCCATCGCCAATGCATCACTCCTTTCCAAGCTTCCGGCATATGGCCTGCCCCCTCAACTATGCACGTGACCCGCCAGCTTTCTGCATGTGTGCCGTATTCGGGTCCAATGTGACGGTCAGGCCTCCGATTACTTGCAGAGCAGGGGATATGGGATAAACTGTTGTATATGTTCCCACGGGAACCAAAACAATGTCATTACACCACGCACAGCCTAAAAATTTAACATAGAAACCTGAAATTTGTTGAATGTATACTTCAAGTCTTTGGATAAGCGATAAAAACGGGATTAACTCGGGTGAAGCCTCACACAGTCTAAACTATCAAACACCTAAAGTTTGGTGAAAGTATTTATTGCTACATACGCAGGTCATGGAGCTCACCGTTAAGCGAAATCACCTTCAGTCAACAGTGAAGGGTCTAGAAGAGTGCAGTAACACCCGTGAACATGCTCTAAAACGTATTAGCATTCTAGAGTGTGAGCTACCCTAGCTACGGGAACTACGTGGGTGAAACAACATAAAATTTGGTGAACGTATTCATTACGTACCTACGTTCGATGAGCAACAATAAATAATTCCCGGTATTCCCACGGGAATGTAATCTTACTAGTATTATAAATGTAAAAGTTTATGAAGATTTCTATATTATTTGGACGTTTGTTATTTAATCACATTTAGATGAAAATCGGCATATAGGTAAAACATTTCCAAAAGTTGATGCCCGCAGCTCCGCTCAGGTGAAGTTTCGTTAGTACACAACAAGGTCTTCGCGCAGGAAAAAGATGTTTTCCCGAGATATAAAGTATTAATTACGTGGTACCCTATGTATTAATTCAGGAAATGTCTCGCAAAGGACATTCAGTTATATGTAACTTTGAGTCAAATTTATTTAATTGAAATTTGATAGTTAGTTAATAGCTAAATTCCAATCCCTTTATAACCATTAAAGGGGCAAAGTCTATTAATCCACATGAGTAAAATATTTACTAAAATGTTCGTGATGGTACGGTATCGTTTCGTAATGTCATACAACTTTGAGTACAATTAAAACATGATTCTAACAAATGAAGAGAGCAAATATGTATAAAAATAGATTTTACATGAGTTTTAATCTCCCTCACTCCTATTGTATCCATTCATATTCTTCTTTATGTGTAATTTTTAAGCAACCTAAAATAATAAAAACCGGTTTAAAATTTTTAAACTACAATTCACAGTTGACAAATCGATATGACAAATGATTTGATAGACAGCTCTAAAGACTCACTTTGACAGTTTAAAGTGAGGAACTAAAATGGCGAATGGCTTTACTCTATATTCTCCCTCCTCAATGGTCTACGTAGTCTAAGGTGACAATTATTGCATTAGCTGTGAAGTATAAAGTGTAATAATGCGCCCTCAGATTTAGAAGAGTAAGCAGATCAAACGTTTGCGAAAAAAAGCGTAGCCTATTTCACACATACAGACAGGTAGCTTAATCCAGGGTCGCATTCAGCTATCATATCATATCATTTTTATTTATAATTTTATTCATATCTTTCATAATTTATGTTTATTAACCAAACATCTTGTTTAATGGTATCCTTAGGAAACGTAAAACAATATTAATAGAATTAATTGAATCGGGCGCTACATTTAGCTTGACTTTGGATATTGACCTTTCAAACAATTTGCTGAACTACATTCGTCCCTGTGTACTTGACATGCCCTAACAGTACAAAATGTATGTAAATCAACAAAAATATTAGATATAGATGACGATAGCGACCAAACGATTTATGGAACAGATGCTATGAACCATATATTAACAATTTGTCAAGTGTTCGTCTAGAAGAATCACCATTTTGGATGATCGATGGAAAAATTACTTAGCATTTGTGGAGTTGTGAAGTAACAAGTAAGCGCAATTCTTTGCGATAAAATCTCTTACGCACGACATCGAACCTTTTATGTCTTAGATTTACCATTTTTATACATATAATGCACTACTTTTAGAAAATATTATATGCTAAACGTCTGTCATTCTTCAAATTCATGATCAAACAACGTGTTATCTCTCCGTATGTCGTTACGTTTAACTTACATATTGCACGCCTCATAAGCGAAGCGTTGAGGTGGGTACTACTGTCACTTCGCGCAAAACATCAGATTTTTCAAACTTAAAATGTCTCTCTATTTATCATATATTGCACTTGTAGAATAATATATACACACACATATCAAGAAAAATCATAATTTTTACCACTCATGATATTTTTGATGCCATTTTTGTTATTTAAACTAGTTAAAAAACTGTTTCAAAAAGTTTTGTCTTGGACGTCCGTATGTCTGTATGTGCGTATGTTAACACGATAACGACCGAAATACTTTACTAATCGAGTCTTTTTTTTTCTCTTACGCTTCAGTATAATTAGGAATAGAACCCTTTCACTTTTCACGGTCTGATTCGATGTGGTTTAATTGTTATTATCTTTACTTTATTTATTTCATAACTCCGACGCGATAATTCATAGCAAAGTTTGTAAGCTTGTAATTCTATTTTTTTTTATAATATAATAAAAGCGTGTAAGGCGTGCACTTTTGGGTTTTCCAATTTTCAATCTATTATTTATTTTCTATCTATTTCTATTTTATTTTCTTTTTTATTTATGAACGACCCTATGCCGCTACCGATACCACAACTGTCTAGCGTTCAATGGTGAATGCAGTTTTCTCAAGTACAAAAAAAAATAAAAAATGGAACATCGTTAACAATTTCTGTAACAGGTATTTTGGCGGGAACAGCGAAGGACGCGGTCTACTTCAACTCCTTTAAAAAAATCAAAAATAGTGAGTTTTCAATTGTTTATATTTAAAAATTATGGTTTCTTACACTTAATACCTGCGACAACGTGCATAAGTGTTCTGAAATTGGATAACTTAGTGGAACGCGGCATTCTCTGTTACCTTACAAACCCACATATAGCTGCAGTAAAGTTACAAGGTTTAACTGGACTTGAACTTCGATTAAACCTATACATGTAAACGCTGCTATGGACAATAGTGTAGGAATTATTAGCATTAACAATTATTTTAATTGCTAACACTCCATTAGCATTAATTTAATTAACGATACTTGCTAAAATTAAAATTAATTATTGCTAAGAAACATCGATGAAGCTCTCGTGGCCCCGCGGTCTCAGTGTTCTCTAAACGATCATTGAGTTACGCAACTTTCACTATGGCTGGTCCTCGGATGAGTGACCACTTTGTGGCATTTACATTTGCGAGTGTTTCCGGGCTTCGGAAGGCACGTTAAGCCGTTGGTCCCGGTTGCCAGTAAAATGGCTTGAAAAATTTCAACAGCAGGTAGCCACAACCTGCGTCTATCTATTTCAACACGGCAATGGGCTCACCACCTATTACGTGGGACAGGAATCCACACGGTGAAAAGCAGGCATATAATATGCCTCTGCCACCCCTTCGGGGAGAAGGCGTGATGGATATTTATTTATTTTATAAACATCAATTACACAACAGTTTTCAATTTGTCACGAAGTTATAAGCTCCCGCCAATACATGACTCGACGATCGCACTGTTACTGGGTCTACTTACTGACTTACTTGCTAAATTACTGTTAAAATTAATTTTCACGACCAATTCATGAATGGATCTTGTCATTATGATGCGATGCTAATGCGTAGTACCGAGTGTGTGAATGTAAAAGTGCATGGTTTATATTCAACCCATTATTTTGAACTATTATTTCCTTTTAATTTACAAGTAATATATTTTACTTAAAAAATTAATTCGAATTGATGAAAAATATTAAACTCCTCATAGATGCTATGCCACTCTCCTACTGACATAACATACATGGTGCTTTAAAAAAAATTCTAATATATATATTTTTTTTTTTTTTCAAATTATCTTGTGTGCTATCTTTTTCTTAGAATTCTCATCAAAATACGATCTTTTCTAGTCTGTGGTACGATCCCGTCGAAAATAAAGTTGGCAACACTGATGTACCCTCTCTCATGTATTCTCGTTGGAGCATTGAGAGAGTCGACGTCGCATCATGTTTATGAACGAGGAACTCGTAGAAAAATTAATCGATGAGGTTGAAAAGAGACCTGTACTTTTTAATAAATTGTGCAATAAATATTTAGATGTTAATTAAAAAATAAAGCAGTCGCAACAAACTATGCAAATAGTTGGTATTGTAGCTCCACGTCCGTAAGTCCAGTGGCCCCGATGGTATTCCTGCGGTGGTTCTTAAGAGGTGTGCAGCGGAGTTGACTCCTGTGCTAACACGCCTGTATCGCCTGTCCTACTCTACGGGTAGTGTGCCGGATGCGTGGAAAGAGGCTTACGTGCAACCGATCGCCAAGAAAGGGAATAGGTCAGACCCAGGCAACTATCGCCCATAGACGTCACCTCAGTCATCTGTAAGGTTTTTGAGCTCATCATAAACAAGCAGCTCATGCGTTATCTGGAAGATCACTCCTTAATAAACGGCCGGCAATACGGATTTAGGCCGAAACAGTCAACGGGTGATCTTCTAGCATACGTTACAAAACTTTGCGGTGTGGCTATGGACAAGCATGACGAATCCTTGGCTATCAGGCTTGCCATCGCCAATGCATCACTCCTTTCCAAGCTTCCGGCATATGGCCTGCCCCCTCAACTATGCACGTGGCCAGCTATCTGCATGTGTGCCGTATTCGGGTCCAATGTGACGGTCAGGCCTCCGATTACTTGCAGAGCAGGGGATATGGGATAAACTGTTGTATATGTTCCCACGGGAACCGAAACAATGTCATTACACCACGCACAGCCTAAAAATTTAACATAGAAACCTGAAATTTGTTGAATGTATACTTCAAGTCTTTGGATAAGCGATAAAAACGGGATTAACTCGGGTGAAGCCTCACACAGTCTAAACTATCAAACACCTAAAGTTTGGTGAAAGTATTTATTGCTACATACGCAGGTCATGGAGCTCACCGTTAAGCGAGATCACCTTCAGTCAACAGTGAAGGGTCTAGAAGAGTGCAGTAACACCCGTGAACATGCTCTAAAACGTATTAGCATTCTAGAGGGTGAGCTACCCTAGCTACGGGAACTACGTGGGTGAAACCATACCCAACATAAAATTTGGTGAGCGTATTCATTACGTACCTACGTTCGATGAGCAACAATAAATAATTCCCGGTATTCCCACGGGAATGTAATCTTACTAGTATTATAAATGTAAAAGTTTATGAAGATTTCTATATTATTTGGACGTTTGTTATTTAATCACATTTAGATGAAAATCGGCATATAGGTAAAATATTTCCAAAAGTTGATGCCCGCAGCTCCGCTCAGGTGAAGTTTCGTTAGTACACAACAAGGTCTTCGCGCAGGAAAAAGATGTTTTCCCGAGATATAAAGTATTAATTACGTGGTACCCTATGTATTAATTCAGGAAATGTCTCGCAAAGGATATTCAGTTATATGTAACTTGAGTCAAATTTATTTAATTGAAATTTGATAGTTAGTTAATAGCTAAATTCCAATCCCTTTAGAACCATTAAAGGGGCAAAGTCTATTAATCCACATGGGTAAAATACTTACTAAAATGTTCGTGATGGTACGGTATCGTTTCGTAATGTCATACAACTTTGAGTACAATTAAAACATGATTCTAACAAATGAAGAGAGCAAATATGTATAAAAATAGATTTTACATGAGTTTTAATCTCCCTCATTCCTATTGTATCCATTCATATTCTTCTTTATCTGTAATTTTTAAGCAACCTAAAATAATAAAAACCAGTTTAAAATGTTTAAACTACAATTCACAGTTGACAAATCGATATGACAAATGATTTGATGGACAGCTCTAAAGACTCACTTTGACAGTTTAAAGTGAGGAACTAAAATGGCGAATGGCTTTACTCTATATTCTCCCTCCTCAATGGTCTACGTAGTCTAAGGTGACAATTATTGCATTAGCTGTGAAGTATAAAGTGTAATAATGCGCCCTCAGATTTAGAAGAGTAAGCAGATCAAACGTTTGCGAAAAAAAGCGTAGCCTATTTCACACATACAGACAGGTAGCTTAATCCAGGGTCGCATTCAGCTATCATATCATATCATTTTTATTTATAATTTTATTTATATCTTTCATAATTTATGTTTATTAACCAAACATCTTGTTTAATGGTATCCTTAGGAAACCTAAAACAATATTAACAGAATTAATTGAATCGGGCGCTACATTTAGCTTGACTTTGGATATTGACCTTTCAAACAATTTGCTGAACTGCATTCGTCCCTGTGTACTTGACATGCCGTAACAGTACAAAATGTATGTAAATCAACAAAAATATTAGATAGAGATTACGATAGCGACCAAACGATTTATGGAACAGTTGCTATGAACCATATATTAACAATTTGTCAAGTGTTCGTCTAGAAGAATCACCATTTTTGAATAAAAATCTTAGAATTATAACACGTAGTCGTAACTAAAACATCCCAACCTGTGAAAAGTTATTCCTGGTGATTTCTTGTGAATCACAACATTTTACACAACACTTCACCATGTTTTTATACTTTTATAACCATTATTTAAATATATGTACACAATATTTTCCATTCGGCATAAAACACTAACAAATTCCTGATTCAAAAGTGGCGCCGATAGTTGACATTATGTAAAAAAATAGGCTACGCGCTGTTCGCTGTCAATGTGTGAGTTACATGTTGCTACACATGACAAAAAAAGGTAGCGTTATACAAAAAAAAAAAAGAGTGAAAAGGATGAAGTATTACACCATAAACAAAGGAATATGTTTGATCTGCTTACTCTTCTAAATCTGTGTAATGCACCAAAGAAGGCCAAAGACCTTATACCAAAGACTTTTACTTAGATATTTACTTACAAAATATTGAGTAGGTTTGATCAATTGTTTAGTAATTTGTCGTGTGTTCTGTTTGGTCTTGGTCATGGTCACTCTTTTAGAAAGAGACACAATACCACAAAGAGTCCTCGCGCGCGCGCCGGTATTTTCAGACGCACAGTCTAGTTATAATTATAAAGTAGGTAAAGATACAGTCTGTCTATAAAGTCTTGACAATAAATGATGGCGCAGCCTACATGCGTGCTGCAACCCTGTATAGTGTGACCAAAACGATTTTGATTCTAGCAGTTTGTTTAAGTAAAATGAGTAGGTAAACAAATAAGACACATTAGTCATGTTTTGTTTGTTTTATTTACAGTACCGCTTATCAAAGCAGTTTTAATTAAAAATAAATTTTCTAAAACTAAACTAGAACTAAATGCGAGATTAGAGTAAACCAGGAACGTCTAGAGCAAGTGAATGAAATTGTGTATTTAGGAAGTATGTTTAGCGCGGATGGAAGATGTGATTCGGATGTAGAACGGCGAGTAGCTGCCGGAAACAAAGTTAACGGTGCTTTGTCCCAGTTAGTAAAGCGACAAAGCATCGTAAGAGAAGCACGAATGGCGATTCATAACGCAGTGCTAGTGCCAACTTTGCTTTACGGTAGTGAAACCTGGGTATGTCAGCAGATGCATGAAAGTAAATTAAATGCTGTGGAGATGCGATCACTTCGAAAATTGTGCGGCGTTACCTTGGCCGACCGAATACGTAACGAAGTGATACGCAATATGGCAGGTTTGAATGAAAGTGTCAGCGTTAAGCTGGAAAAGGGCGTGCTCCGTTGGTTTGGACACGTCCAACGAATGAGTGAGGAACGATTGACGAAGAATATATATTGTTCAAAAGTAGAGGGTAGAAGGAGTCAGGGAAGGCCGAGACTTACATATGAAGACCACGTGAGCAGATTGCTCAAAAACGGAAAGGTCAAAAGTACTCGGATACCCAGACGTGCGTGTATGAAGCGATTGATGAATCTCGAAGAAGCGAAAGAAGTATGCATGGATCGCGAAGCCTGGCGATCTGTCCTCTCTGACTACCCCGTCAGGGATACAGCGTGAAGATAGTTAGTTATAAATTTTCTATAGTTATAATAATTTTATATAACTAATTATAAAACATATAATATAAAACTGACATTAATCTCTTTCACTCATCATCGGATTCTAAATATTCAACATCTAAAAACGTTTCGTTGCCTCTTTCATCAGCAGCACTGTCATCACTACAGCTGCTGTCACCGCTGCTGCTATCATCGCCTAAGCGAATAATCAACTCGTCTATGTCTCGATACAAACTACGTCCTCGCTCGTAGTACTCTTTTTCGAGTGTCTCGACATGATGGCAGCAGTTTTTCCATGTTTCAGGTGTGATGCTGCTGAAGGCCTCTTCAGCAAGTTGCTTTACATCACGTGATCCAACATTTCGTTCTGCTACTTTTTGTTTTAGGTTAGCCCAAATGAGCTCTATAGGATTCAAATCACAGTGATACGGCGGAAGCCGTACCACTGTGTGCCCATATTCTCCTAAGAGTTCATCAATGGCATAGATGGGGCGATTATGATGCGATGCTAATGCGTAGTACCGAGTGTGTGAATGTAAAAGTGCATGGTTTATATTCAACCCATTATTTTGAACTATTATTAGAATTTTTGTATTGAGGGTAATTTTTTCCATTTTAGAATTAGATTTTTCGACAAACTGTGAAAGTGGTTGAAATGAGTAAGAAGTCAAAGTTCAATACGAAGTTTTTACGAGTTGTACTTTCTTTATTTCATTGTTTAATACATACCTATTAACATTTAGCATAGCAATAGCATGTCGTATGCTAAGAGATTAAAATTAGTATGCTAATGAACATAATAAAAAATAGCATTTATTTTTGTTACTACTATACAACAATGTATCCTAATTGAAAAGATTACTACTTTTGATTTCGTCATGATATCGAAGTTTACAAAACAAGAAGTATTCTGTAGGTACTTCATTTTGGCATTGCTCAAGCCAAAAATTTCAAAACGAAAAAACAAGCTGTCACAGATTCTGACGTATGACGTATGGTTAAAAATCCCCGCCCGTCTCTACTTGCCCCTTTCTCCCCCTCTAACACCCTTCAACACGTAAAAGTTTAGGTTCAAAGTCTGGGTCCAATTTTTTTTATTTAATAAATTATTTTCAGTGGTCTTTTGCGTGATAAATCTTCGAATTATGTCTCATAGTAAGATTTTAAATGGATTGAAAATCCTTAGAAGCCGTAGAGATATGAAGTACATAACTGGTAAGCACTTACTCAATCGTTCACAATTAAATTCTACTAAGTATCTTTACTTATTATTAATAATGACCGCTCATAAATTAGAATTATATAATTTCTAAAGGTTTACAAAGACGGGCCTATGCAGTAGCAGCAGGCAGTCAAGTCCATACAAAATGTAAATTGGTAAATGGTGTCTATGTGATTACCCTCGATTCTCCCAATGTAAAGGTGAGTATTATGCTTGAGCATAGCATTCATGAGTTTATTTAGTATGCCCAACTTTTATTATTCTATAGAACAAAAGGGCAATTCAGAATATTTTCTCTAGATTTAATGGATGGAGTATACCAAAACTTACTGTACATTTAATTTATTACCAGATGAGATGTGAATAATTCACATAAATCCTAGAATGACTGAAAATCTGATAAACATACTGGTGCTAATTCTGTTGGTGAGACCACTAAACTAAATTTTTCTAAAATTTTCTTATTTTTATTAAGAGATTGCCAAATGCTATTCTGTTTTTAAGTCGAACTAAAGTTGGTGATGTCATAAAAAGCACTTAATTTGTATCTGTTATCACTAAAATTCATTTATGTGATAAAATTGAACAAGACATGTAAAATGTACATATACAGTTGAATGTAAATACATGCCGACTAACTTGGTGATTGAACTACCTATGTACATTTTTCACGTTACAACGTTTTACAAGTTTTCACGTTTCAAACGGTTACTAAAATTAATAAACGTCCCACTAAAATTTGACTTTTCACTAAAATTAGACGTCATCTAAATAGGTGGCGTCTAAATTTAGTGTGTCGTTAAATTTGTATCTGACATCACTAACATTCATTTTATGTGATAAAATTCAACATAAAGTGAAAAATGTACATAGACAGTTCAATCACTAAGTTAGTTGGCATCTAAATACATGTTTTGTTGAATTTTATCATATAAGAAATTTTAGTGATCACTGTCTTAAGCAACACATGGTGAAATGTGTGTGTATAATATGCCTGCAACCCTTTTAGGGATGAAGGCAAGACCAAACAAGTCAGACTCTCTTATTTTTGGTTTATTCCTGTTGAGTTACATCAAGTTCTGTAACAATGTAACTTGGTGTAACTCATTAGGAAAAGAATTACCATTGAGTAACATGTGTGACATAATGTGTCTTTTTTTTTTCCAATAAGACACACCATGTTACAACAATGTGTAATACTGTGACTGAATGAGAAAAATATTCCCTCAGAGTACACTTACTTTTTCCTGTTGAGTAATACTGTTGCTAAAAATACTGCTTTTATCTGAAGAAATAAATCCGAAGGTATAATTAAAACTGTTTTCTCAGTTGCATTGTGGTGTAACTTCTACTGAGACATAATAGGTGCCATCACAGGCATATCATGATATATTTATCTCTAAACACAACAATGAAACATACATATCGCCACGCCTTTATCCCGGAAATTATGCATTGTATAGTTATATGTATAAAGAGTTGTATGCAATGTATGCATTTTTGTCCCACAACAGGTGGTGAGCCCATTGCCGTGTTGAAATTTACAGAATAATAGCTTGGCGGCCTTTGTCGTCAGTAATATAAGCAATTTTCCCACATGCCAATGTTCCAAAAACCCAACAGATCACGAAAGGAGTAATTAGCAGAAGCATAACAGTAGAAACCAACCTTAGATGGAGGTCCTCGATAGGCATGAGACAGTCGAAGATCATCATCAGACGAATGGATGCGAAAAGGACAAGCCGACTGGTCAAACTTACCAGAGGAAATATGAGGCTTGTCACAGGACACTGTCGCCTCAACAGGCACCTAACAGTGATAGGAGTAATGGATGACCCACTATGCCCGGAATGCATGGAGGAAAAAGAAACCAGCTTCCACCTACTAGCTGAGTGCCCCATGTATTCGTAAACAAGATGGGAAATTATGGGCACAGACAGACTAGGAAAAGAAGCTATAGAACATCTGAAGGTGGATCAGATAGTAAGCTTCTACGAGGAAACAAGAAGGTTCGACGGGGCGCCGTGAATACTGCTGGGATACCAAATCCAAACCGCAAGGAGGAGATTCGGGGAAATGAGCGAAGTGGGCGGCAAGACATGCGGTCAGATCGTTCGCTCGGCGGTGCCGGCGTCCCCAACAAGAAAATAAGAATAATAATAACCCACTGTTCTTCACCTGAGCTCTGCGCACATACGCAGGCTTATGCGTACCCCTTCGTCGCTTACTTGATTATTTTATTTATTAGTAACTGTAACCAATTAGTATTTATAATAGGTTGGTGATCGAGAGACTATGATTTAAGGGTAACTCTTTAGTACTGGCAGCTCTCTATCGCTAATCTAATACTATTGTAGTTAATTAATTAGTCTAACAGCTGTTTTACTCTTAACCTTTAATATTATTATCTATACTAATATTATAAAGCTGAAGAGTTTGTTTGTTTGTTTGGTTGAACGCGCTAATCTCAGGAACTACTGGTCGGATTTGAATTGTTTTTTGTGTTAGAAAGCCCATTTATCGAGGAAGGCTATAGGCTATATTTCATTACGCTACTACATGGGGAGCAGAGCAGTAGTCATAAATGTCGACAAATCGGGCAAATTTTTATGCATAATTGTAGAATTTATAAGTGACGGGATTAAATAGGTGCGACGGGAGGTCGTAATATTCCACGGGCGAATCTGTGGGGTCATCTAGTGTATTTATAATACTTGTGATAAACTTCGTGGATGTCCCAATTATTACTATGTTAAAACTCTACTACTTTAAGCATTTACTATTGTAATGTTGTTTATTTATATATATATAGTATTTTAGCAACTGATGGGAAAAAATAAGTGTCATTGTGTCACAGTGTAACTCTGAGGGAATATATTTTCTCTTTCAGTCACAGTGTTACACATAGTTGTTACATGGAGTGACTCAATGGGAAAAAAAGTGATGTTGAGTCACACATGTTCTTATCTTATCTTTTCCGGGGTCGGTAAATACCTGCACTGCGTCCCTTCCGGAACTATTGTGCCACACCCCATCGCATCACCCATCCCCCCAGCGCCTATGCAGCGCCTCCATGAACTTCAATATGTTCCCTAGGGGTATGTGCCTGTAATCTTCCGGAGTCGGGTACGCTTGACTGCCACTGGTTTTCATGTGCCTTAGCGGCTGCCTCCTTTAGTATTCGTCTTATTACTCCATAATCGAGTCCGACGAACGGCTCCGGTCCAATGAACCCTTCCTCCGAGCCCTTCCTTGCGAGGGAGTCACACATGTCTCAATGGGATATTTATTCCTAATGAGTTACACTGACAGAACTGGGTGTTACTCTACGGGAATAAACCTTTTTTCTCCTTTTGTGTCTCTGTCTGGGTGTAAATATAAAGTGATATGTAGAAGACGATAATTTATTACTTCTCAATATATACATACCTACTAGCGGTGGCAAAAACGTATCTTTGTTGAGAATGGATCATTTGTATCTGGATCAGTTCAAAGATTCGAATCAGTAAAGTGCTTCAGTGCTTCATTTTTATCAGTGACTAAACTTGTACCTATCCTCGATTTATTAGCGCAAATAAATTAAAATGAATCGTTCTTATTGACCTTTGTTTGAAGAATTATGTAAAGTATATATTATGTTAGTAATATTAATATAGTAATATTATGTTAGTATTTTATGTATTTGAATTTTATTTGCCCAATGTGCACCATAAACGTCGATTTTCCTTCAGACTTTCTTCAGGCTTAGGACTGACAGACTTACTCTTTCACTAAACTGTCTTTAGTTCTTTACTTATTGTAACACTTATGTAATTGAAAGTCACAGACCCAACGTAAACAAACCGGTGTTTTCTTCCACAAACAAAGGTCAACTAAAACAAACAAATAATAACAACACGTACCTAATGCGTGCATAGGTGAGCTAGTGTTGCTGTCTCTATCAATTACCCACTAGTAGCGAATTAGTGAGAGTAGCTCTCCGACGCGACGAACATTGTATCTCACTCAATCGTGTCAGCGAGTGCCGCGAGCCGATTCAAACCGAGATTCAATAGAGCAAAACGATTCATTTCAAGCGGTGTAAAAGATTTAAATCAGTGACTCACTTTAAAGAAACAACTCCCAGAGTCGTTTCAGTAAAGAGCGACTCACCTCTGATATATACCAACTCCTAATTATCTATTACTAGTTGACGCCCGCGGCTTTGCCTGCTTAGAAAAGTTTTCCCGTTCCCGTTTCCCAGAGCAACTTGTTCCCGGGATAAAAAGTAGCCTATGTGGTATTCTGATGTATTAACTACATTGTTGTAAAGTTTCATTAAAATCCGTTTAGTAGTTTTTACGTGAAAGAGTAACAAACATCCATACAAACTTTCGCATTTATAATATTATTAAGATTGCACAACTAAGTGAATGGGTTGCATGGGTATACATCTATACACTCATAAGTATTATGAAAGTATACATAATATTTAATTTTATGCAATTTTAATGTGGAATTTTTTAATATTAATTATATACTCATTCATGGTAGTTATGAATATAAGTTTTATAATATTGGGTACTTGTTGTCTTTTTTTATATAAATTAGGAATATATGTAAGTTCATATAATGACTGTATGTACCAAAATAAATAAATATATATGACTCTTAGTAGAATAGAATCTTATATACTCAGATTCTACGATATTAAGACAGAGTTTATTTTATCCTTTTATCTTCTTACTCAATATTGCAGGTAAATTCACTAAACACTGCAGTAATGGAGGAGATGTCCAATATTGTAAATGAAGTTGAGTCAAATCCAGCTATAGAAGCAGCCGTACTGATATCAGGGAAACCAGGCTGTTTCATTGCTGGTGCAGATATCACAATGCTGCAAGCCTGCAAGACAAAGGAGGAGGTCGTATCTCTATCAAGAAGAGGTTTGGAGTTTAAATTAATCTGTTCCATAGTTTATTTAAAGAAAAATAGTTTAATAAAGATTATAAATCTCATGTTTCTTGGCACAGTATGAAGCTGCATATCTCAGTTCGTTTCAAACTGAAAAGCATATGTGACTATTCATGCAGTTGTCATCTTGAGCAGTGTCAATAAAAAAAATCATGATAGTTGGTTGAAGTTCTGGTAGATAATTTTTTTATTTGAATCTTTGAAAGATACTTGGTTGGTATATATTATAAATTAATTTGTGTTAATATTTTAGGTCATGCAATATTTCAAAAAATGGAGAAATCGCGTAAACCATATATTGCAGCTATTCAAGGTTCCTGTTTAGGAGGAGGGTTGGAAACAGCACTTGCCTGTCATTATCGCATTGCTGTCAAAGATTCCAAAACTGGAGTGGGTCTCCCTGAAGTAATGCTGGGGCTCCTGCCTGGTGGTGGAGGCACGCAAAGGTAAATTAATATGATATTAATAATCGTCATCTATTTTCGTTATACATATACTTACGCCAAATTTTTTTTTTTGTTCCTATATGGTCATAGAATATCTATTGCTATGATGAGTCAATCCAGTCATGCTGTGGTCTGGCATAACTGTTCTTCTATTAGTATTGTAGTGTGGAACAACAGGGTGAGATATTTCTCAAATACAAATGGAGGATTCTTTGACAAGGCTATGTGATCACCCAATCGTTAATATTGGGTTTATTGTTCAACAGACCTCATAGTGCGATGCAGACTTCGTAGTTCGTCTTCAACATATATGTTTAATAGTCTGTGGCAGGATGCTCTTGATCGAAGAACATTGTCACAGTGGTTTGCCATGTGGAAAGGCGAAAATGACCACAGTTGTGTCTATAATTATGAAATTGTGGGACACTTGTATTAAAGTAATATCTATGCAAACTAAATTGATCTATATGTAGATGAAAAACGATCTTATGATTATCACGTTTTCAGACTACCAGCACTCACTTCAGTTCCTACTGCTTTAGACCTAGCTCTCACAGGCAAGACAGTCAAAGCAGACAAAGCCAAGAAATTAGGAATTGTAGATTTGTTAGTCTCACCTCTTGGACCAGGTAATCATTTTTGCTCATATTTGGAATGCGGTCCCACATTTAAAACAAATGTAAACTAATATTAAATTTTTAGGTCTGGGAAAACCAGAAGACAATACTATGAAGTATTTAGAAAGCGTAGCAGTAATGATTGCGAAAGATATCGCTTCTGGGAAGATGAAAATTGACAGGTCAAAGAAGGGGCTAGTTCAGAAAATAACTGCCAGTGTAATGCAATTAGAGTTCGTTAAAAATATGATATTTAAGAAAGCAAGGGAACAGGTTATGAAGGCTTCTCGTGGCCTATACCCAGCACCATTGAAAGTAAGTGTACATTTAGGCTATTTTCCCCGATGTTAAACTGTTTGGTGACTCTTCAGGGCATTGTATTCGAGCTAAAACCACAAATATCTGAATTTTTTGAAGCAACATATGAAAATAAAATGTTATTCACACAATTTAATTACATCACGCGGGTTGCCGGTGCCTTGCTCTAAAGGCCAGCGCAGTCTTAGCAAACTTTTAACTACAAAGTAATCTAGTTATTACTGACGACGTAATGTGACACTAACGACTTGGTCACTGTTCTAGATAAGCAAAAAAAACAAAAAGCACAAACGCTGCGTAAATGTCAAAATCTTACGTTGAGAGTGAAGACAAGCACACGCCAAAAATAAAGACAACACATATGGTACGGGAGCCAGCAATGAATTTGAACTACCGTACCAACAAGATAAAATCATTGCATGCACAAGAATTTCTCATCAGATTACCAGATCCAGCCTTATTTGTTAGGATTTTACACTCTCTCGAAATCATTGAGCCCATTTAAGGAAAGTAAAAACATACATACATACATATTTTCACACCTTTATCCCCGAAGGGGTAGACAGAGGCATACTATACGCCCACATTTCACCGTATGCATTTTTGTCCCACGTAACAGGTGTAAATTTGGAAAGTAAATTTGGCAGATATAATAACTTTTTTTATAGATCCTTGATGTAGTGAGGACTGGAGTTGACAAGGGCCCTACTGCAGGATATGAGGCAGAAGTGCAAGGTTTCGGAGAGCTAGCCATGACACCCCAGAGCAAGGGGCTTATTGGACTGTTTAGAGGACAGACTGAATGCAAAAAGAACAGGTTTGGCAAGTCTCAAGTAGATGTTAAAACAGTGAGTATTTAAATTGATTTCATACTATTCTATTCAAAACTGACAATAAATATTTTGGAAGGTTTGGCTTACACTCTCTTATTTTTACAGATTGGTGTCTTGGGCGCTGGCTTGATGGGAGCCGGTATCGTCCATGTGTCCATCGATAAAGGTTACCATGTCGTCATGAAAGACGCTACCAATGCTGGATTGTACAGAGGAGTGGGCCAAATTCAAACTGGACTTGCAAATGCTGTAAAACGAAAGAGGATATCAGGGTATTTTTTTTTCTTTTCATTAAATACATTATTTCAAAGACAAGCCCTATATTGCGTAAAAGGACTTCTTTTTGAGAAGTACAAGCTTAATTTTTATACTTGTGAACTAGTTGCGATTTAGACATAGCAGAATAGCCATCGTTACCTGCTCCAAAAATGGCAAATCGAGTGATGAAAGGGTTTTTGATAAAGAAGTCAATAAAGGAAAGCATAACACAACTAAGTAAAATATATACAAAAATAATCGAGCCAAAAATAGCAAAGCAATAATATTTCTGTATATTATTGCTTTGCTCAGTCTTTAAATACTTCCGTACTACTCGTAAAACAGATTTTGTCAAAATTGTTGTACTTGATTAATATTCAAAGATAAGGCAGTAATTTTAACTTAATGCTTTCTTTGATACCAGTTTCATTATTTACCAAGCTTTCAGTTGTTTTACCAAGTTCAATAAATATCCACTTTTCCCGTATGATTCTGAAATACTCATTTCATACAAACCTTGTCACTTAAAACAAATAATAAAATAGCCAAATAGGTATATAACCCTCGAGAATACATACAACAATAATGGAGTATATGGTTTATTATAAAAAATAAAATAAATATATATCCATCACGCCTTATCCCCGAAGGGGTGGCAGAGGCATATTATATGCCCACTTTTCACCGTGTGGATTCCTGTCCCACGTAATAGGTGGTGAGCCCATTGCCGTGTTGAAATAGACAGACGCAGGTTGTGGCTACCTGCTGTTGAAATATTTAAGCCGCCCATAAGGCCTTCAACCAGGCTTAACGACTGCCATTTTACTGGCAACCGGGACCAACGGCTTAACGTGCCTTCCGAAGCACGGAAACGCTCGCAAATGTATATGCCACAAAGTGGTCACCCATCCGACGACCAGCCATAGTGAAAGTTGCGTACCTCAGTGATCGTTTACAGAACACTGAGACCGCGGGGCCACGAGCGCTTCATTATACATTCGTTTATTATACATTCGGCAATTCAATTCATAAAGGGATTATGAATTCAATTGGTTAAATTTATGATTATGAATTTACTTTTCAACTAATATTTAAACCTTTTTCGTAGTCTGCAGAGAGACAAATTCGTGGCAAACCTTGTTCCTACATTGGAGTACTCGAAGTTCAAAAACGTCGACTGCGTTATCGAAGCTGTATTCGAGGACATCAACATCAAGCACAAAGTGATCAAAGAACTTGAGGCGGTCATCCCGAAGCACGCTATCCTCGCCACCAACACTAGTGCCATTCCTATCACCAAGATTGCCGCTGGAAGTAGCCGTCCTGAAAAAGTTATTGGTGAGCATGAAAACCGACCATTATTTTATGTAATTTATTCACTCTTTATGAGACAAGAATAAATATGTATTAAAAAAGAATAAAGAAATAATATAGTTAATATTAAAATAAATAAAATTATGTTCAACATTGCCACTGACAGAATCGTCGATAAATATAAGCTACTCTACTCTACTCTACTCTACTCTACTCTTTTCATATAATATGCCTCTGCCACCCCTTCGGGGATAAGGCGTGATGGATATTTTTTTTTTTTTTTACTCTGACAATGAAACAACAACAAACAAACCACTAAGGGTTTTGGGTTCAGGACTCTTGGTTCCATTATATAGTTCCATTGATGGACCCAACGGGAATTTCGAATCCTTTTGTCTCCACTACTGTGAGAATGGGTCCAACAGGATTTCGACAGTACGAGTCTCCGTTGTTCAAAATAAGTGCAACTGTAAAAAATTATGAGCATTATTGTCTTTACTGTTGAGATACTGGATTGACATTTGATCTATAGTTTGGGATGATAAAGTTGTAATTTGATTTGTTACTAAAATTAACGCAATTCAGGAGCTACGTACAAGGAATATTCATGATCAATGTCATCTATAAATGCCAAAGATATGTTTAAATTAAAATGTCATTTAAGTTGCACTTGTTATTCGCAACACAAAATGGGGCACAAACGATTAAGTTTTTTAATTGTTTTTGATTTATTTCTACCGACTTTCATTTGTTTTTCTTTTGCAATCTTAATTCGGCGTTCTGGTGTTATACCGCTTCTTTGGCGATTGGTTCAGGTGTTATCCCGCTTCTTGTGGCGTAAGGTGTGCGTGAGATTTTCTTGTCACGCTGCCGTCTTGGGACTATTTCTGTAAGGACGGCAGCAGCCCACCAGTCTCTCTCAGACCCCCGGTCATGGGTCTTGGGCGAAGACAACTCTGCGGAACTCGGGTTGGAGACTTCTCTCCTATACCAATATTCTACCCCTATGATGGCGAAAGGGGTTAGGTATATTTCAGGCGGAAGCAGTCCCGGGCGTCCGCTAGTAAACTCTTATAATAGTGATGTTATCCAGTCCGTATTGACCCCAGGCATGCACTACTTCTCGCCTGTGGACAAGATGCAGCTGCTGGAGATCATCCGCCACCCCGGCACTAGTGACGACACGGCCGCCGCTGCCGTGGCCGTGGGCCTCAAGCAAGGCAAGGTGGTCATCACCGTAGGGGACGGACCCGGCTTCTACACCACTAGGATACTGTCCACTATGCTCAGTGAAGCTATCAGGTAACTGTTTAAGGCCTATACGCACACAAGTGCCGGCATAGTGCCGACACGCGCCGATCAGTAACGTATACATCAGTGTCAGTGAAAAATTATATTGTTGCATACATTTTGTACAACGTTCGTCAGTGATAGTGATGTTCAGTGCGCACTGAACGTCACGGCACTGTGCCGGCACTGTTATGTGCGAATAGGCCTTTATACTGTTGATTAATGGTACTTGCTACATGTTAAAACACTATTCCATATCATTTACTTTTTAATTCGAACTTTTTCCCCTTTCATTTGACACATATTTTATGTATCTCAGATTTGGACCTTCCGCTTACGGCCTAACTATACTAGCGGCACGCTATGATGACGGCCGTTTTGACGTTTGTCCTTTCACGAAGTTTCGTATTAATTTTTATTTGACATTTGATTTTTAATTATAGAAATATGTGAATAGTTGACCACATTAGAGGGTATTCATACTACGGTAGAAAACAGTACTTATGTAAAACAAGTAAAATATTATCACTATTGTAATATGTCAAAACGGCCATCATAGAGTGCCGCTAGTGTAGCCAAAAGGAACCGCTCAATGAAATTATCTTGGAAAAAAACAGTTAACTCCATATTTTTTTCTCATTCGTGGGTAGTTATTATGTTTGGTATCTTTTTATGGAAACTGCTTTTACCAGTAAATTTTGTACCGCCTTTGATTCCGGTTTAATTCGAATCCAGATAAATCAAGTATCATAAAAATCGGCCCACCCTTTCTCGAGTTACATATGTAGTCAGCTCCAAAGAAATCTCACCCCCTTGGAATGTGAATGTAAATTACTTGGGGGAGATTTCTCTGAAGCTTTTATTAAACATATGTAAAATGTTAGATTATAACACATACTATTTGACTATGCATAGGTTACTACAGGAAGGCGTGGACCCTAAGGCCCTAGACACGATGACCAAAGAGTTCGGCTTCCCAGTCGGTGCTGCGACATTGGCTGATGAAGTCGGCATTGATGTCGGCGCACACATCGCTGTCGATTTATCTAAGGTACGGCAACTAAACTAAGTACCTAAATGCAATGTAAATATTATGGATACATTTTCAAAGAATATAGAATGCTAATTTTTGCATATAAATTTCATTAAAGTCAAAAAAGTCAATTTGGTTCAACCTGTGACATTTGCCTACCCAGAGCAATGCTTTATGTTGCTTAATGATGCTACAAAACTGTACAACGTAAACATTCAACAAGGATTAAAAGTATACCAGGGTCCCAGCTATCTGTATACCAAGTTTCAGCCAAATTGGTTCAGGCGTTAGACCATGTAGAATAACAAACATGCACACTCTCAAACTTTAGTCTTAATTATTACTGATAGTCGCCCAACATAGAAATATTCTTTTCAAAGTATTATTTACAAAGGAAGCTATAGAACCCTAAACTTGCGTTCCTTGACACGGTCTTGGCCAGTTTTTACAAGCTTTCTATTAATTTGCCCTGTATCTATGTTTGTTCGAGCGGATTAAAGACTGTATTTGAAACAGATATCTTTGACTGATTGAACTGAAATTTTGTATACATGTTTAGTTTGGATTGCATTGCATAGTTAGCTGTGTGACGTCATTCTAAACTCAACACGGTAGAACATCCAAGATGGCAGACTAGTTATTTTTTATGCACTTTTTACAATATTGGTATCAATTGAAGTGACTAACTGAGAATTCTTCGAAAAATAAAGTTTAACGTAATTTTAAATCCAATACAACTACCAAATGTCGGATATATTTTTATAAGCCTTTTTACAGTATAATATGAAATGAACAGACTTACTGAGATTCTGTTTAGCGCACTTAATTGTTTTTTGAAGTGAAAACATCTTTTAGCGCGGTACGCAAATTTTTAGATGAGATACAATCTTTGGACTTGCGACACCGTTACTAGACGCAGCTATAGTGTGTGCATATATGCATGTATATACATATAGCAGACCGCGAACGCGTCTAGATAAATAAATTATGAATAAATTTAGTTTTCACTTCTGTCGGCACTCCCGGAGTGTACCCGTATTTTGTTTATTTTTAGTAAACTGTATTTAAAACCGTTATTTCCTTAGGCGTTTGGTGACCGTATTAGTGGTGGCAACTTGAGCATCATGCAGGATTTGGTCAAAGCTGGCTTTATGGGAAGGAAGTCGGGCAAAGGCTTCTATGTGTACGAAAAGGGTACGAAAAACAGAGACGTAAACCAGGAGGCAGTGCAGATACTAAAGGAAAGGTACTCGTTAGAGCCAAAAGGTGCCAACACGCTTGAAGATCAGCAGTTGAGGATGGTTTCTAGGTGAGAATGTTTTGGTATAATTTCGACTAACAAAACCTTGTGTATTATTTTGTTATTTTAACAGTTGATGCCCTCAGCTCCGCCCGCGTAATTTAGATTAACCGTTCCCGTTTCCCATCTGTGCAATTTTCCAATTTTCCTCTCCAAAAAAACCAAAATTACTCGAATTGGCTATTGCTTTATAACCCTGCCTAGATTTGGAGTCTGGGGTCCGCTTTTATATAACTGCTTGGAGCAACTGTCTAACTTTTAAATTTCTATATTCTTGGAAGCAACTTGCCGGCTGACCTTCCTCCTCCGTAAATGCCCCTGCATCATTTCTTCGTCCGTAAGCAGGTGAGGTCGTCTAAGGGCCGTATTCCAGAACGTTTCTCAATACTCAAGAAACACTTGAGAGTAGTATTTATAAGGCAAAAACTAGCCTCAAGCGTAGATTTAGAATTGAGAAACATTTTAAGCCCCTAAGTAATCACTATTAATTAAGCATATATTTTTTTTTTCTTATATCCTTACATGTTCTGTTTCTTTAGGAGACATATTCTAAATACCTCTCTTATTTTAGCATTGAATCACATTGACATCCAAAATATCTATTTTTTTTACATTTGTCTCGCCAAAACGGCTCCACCCGCCTAATGGAAAGCCATGGCGGCATACACCGAATTGATAACCACTCTCAAAGTTTACATGACTACTGACAGTGGCCCTCAAGTTAGTGGCCCAATGATGTGCCTCTTCACACTCCGCTCGAAGAACCTGGGGTTGTTTTAATGGTTTGATACCCTCAGTTCGCTTCGACAGACTACTGGTCGCAGTTTTGATTTAATTTTGTTAAATACTGAGAATTTGTAATAATAATTAAATTACAGCAGAAATAATACTTATTTATTGTGATATTTTTCCAGATTTGTAAACGAAGCCGTTTTGTCTTTAGAAGAAAAGATTTTACACAGCCCTCTTGAAGGTGATGTTGGTGCAGTATTCGGTCTTGGTTTCCCGCCATTCACCGGAGGACCTTTCAGGTATTGCCAATATTAAAATTACTTAACTTGCCAATTTTTTTTCAATTAAAAATATTTTACTTCTCGAAAATGGAATGTTGTCAACATCACTGGTTTGTTTTTTTTTACATTCTGTCATTTATAAACTGGTGTGATAAATTATTTTGAGTTTTTTAAGAGGTTACTTTCGTTTTTTATCTCATTTTCTCACAAGCAATATCTTATTCTTTTTCCTGTGACGCTTGTTCGTTAAACCGAGATTACAAAAATTTATCTTGAAAATTGTAAACAGCGAGTCATTTGATCAACTGATCGAATGACTCGCTAACTAAGTAACTACTTACGCTATAATAACTTTGTAATATTCGATTGCAGATGGGTTGACCAATTCGGTGCTGATAGATTAGTGAAGAAAATGGAAGAATTCCAAGGTCTATATGGTGCGCCCTTCAAACCTGCTCAGACCCTCGTAGACATGGCAAAGGACACAAGCAAGAAGTTTTACATTAACTGAATACAATCACACACTTTCTAAATATGTTGAAGTACATATAAAGTCTTATATTAACCCTTAAAGGGCTTCGTCGCATAAGATTTATTTGTTGTTTATTGGGAGATTGATTTTACTGGAGTATGTAAGTGTAACTATCGTGATTGTGTTAAATCGTATTATCATATTGTTTTACGTGAATATTTATTATTATTTTTGTTAGTCGTAAGAAAATACATTTGCTAAAAACTTCAATATATGTAAGTAAAACGAAACGAAAAAGTATTTGATACTGTAAAGTTTTACATTTTGTAAAATTCAGTCAGAGATTTCAAAAATAAATACTGTCTATATTGTGTATTAAAAAGATGTTTTTTGAATAAATTATTAAATATTATTTATTTTTCTTCTTAAATCCCGTTTTGAATGAGACCAAAAGAAATAATTATGTCTGATGGAATTGGCTATGGACTTTTGCAAAACCAAAAATGTTGCACTCGCTTTGCCTATTTTGTTAGTACATTATATTCACAAAGATAAGTTAGTAGTGCCCGCATAATTTGTTCGAAAATAGTGTTCGCACTGCGAACGCAAATGCACCAATGTGCGTTTGTGTCTTCCATACCAGCGCTGACCAAAATATCTTGCATTCAGCCAAAATTGTGAAATCCACTCTGTTGAATGAATAGCGTAGCTTTATAAATACTAGAAAGACCCTGTTCCGGGAAAAAAACTTAACCTATGTGTTAATCCAGGATGTCAGTTATAGCAACGTCAAATGTTATCCTAACTGCTTCAGCCGATTGAGTGTGTATGCTTATGTAACAAACATACGCTCCCATAAACTTTACATATATAATATAACTCTATAGCCGAAGGAACCACGGTCAACATCTGCGAAATCTGGACCCTAAATATGGGGGGGTTTGTTTGACTAACTAACTAACTATCTTCACGCTGTATCCCTGACGGGGTAGTCAGAGAGGACAGATCGCCAGGCTTCGCGATCCATGCATACTTCTTTCGCTTCTTCGAGATTCATCAATCGCTTCATACACACACGTCTGGGTATCCGAGTACTATTGACCTTTCCGTTTTTGAGCAATCTGCTCACGTGGTCTTCATATGTAAGTCTCGGCCTACCCTGACTCCTTCTACCCTCTACTTTTGAACAATATATATTCTTCGTCAATCGTTCCTCACTCATTCGTTGGACGTGTCCAAACCAACGGAGCACGCCCTTTTCCAGCTTAACGCTGACACTTTCATTCAAACCTGCCATATTGCGTATCACTTCGTTACGTATTCGGTCGGCCAAGGTAACGCCGCACAATTTTCGAAGTGATCGCATCTCCACAGCATTTAATTTACTTTCATGCATCTGCTGACATACCCAGGTTTCACTACCGTAAAGCAAAGTTGGCACTAGCACTGCGTTATGAATCGCCATTCGTGTTTCTTATACGATGCTTTGTCGCTTTACTAACTGGGACAAAGCACCGTTAACTTTGTTTCCGGCAGCTACTCGCCGTTCTACATCCGAATCACATCTTCCATCCGCGCTAAACATACTTCCTAAATACACAATTTCATTCACTTGCTCTAGACGTTCCTGGTTTACCCTAATCTCGCATTTAGTTCTTACGTCACCTCTTTCAAATACTAGAACCTTAGTTTTACTTGCATTCAAGCGGAGACCCTTACTTTCACACCCCTCTTTCATATTAGTGACTAATGCCTGAAGGTCGGCTTCTGATGAGGCCATGAGCACCGCATCATCAGCGTACAGCAGACAGTTTACTGTAAAGTCACCCAAATTCACACCCATATTAAAATCTTTCAACTTTTGCAGGCAACTGTCCAGATACACTATGAACAGCCAGGCGGACATGACACATCCCTGTTTTACGCCTGTACAGACATCAAAAAGAGGTGACACATCCCCCCCTACTCGCACGCAAGCCTTACAGTCCCTATAAAGCGACTGTATTGCCCGCAGTAGCGAGCCGTCCACACCATATCCTGGCAGCAAGATCCACAGCGTTTTTCTCACAACGTTATCAAATGCTTTCTCTAGATCCACAAAAGCGCAGAAAACCTTCTGGCTAAGAGCCAGAAACTTTTCCGCGATCATGCGGAGAGAAAACACTTGATCCATGCAACCTCTTCCACGTCGGAATCCGCATTGAGCCTCCCATAAATACCTTTCAGACTTTTCTTGCATTCGTGCCGTTATAACCTTTGCATACACCTTACTAGCTAAGCTGACCAAGCTGATCGCCCTGTAGCTGGAGCAGTTTAGGCGCGAGCCTTTCCCTTTGTAAATAGGTACTACAACAGCTACTCACCAGTCATCTGGGACCTCACCCGTCCGCCAGCACAAGTTGCATAACAGACATAGTGTGTCCCAGACACGCGACCCACCGTACTTGATCATCTCAGCAGTAACTCTGTCTTTTCCCGCAGCCTTACCACATTTCATACTTCTTATCGCTTGTTCTATTTCTTTCATACTAATGACTTCAATGACATCTGGATCCGGAGCATCGAAGTGAGCTCCACTTCCCGATGTGGCATCTCTGTCTTTTCTTGCATACATCTTTCCATAATATTCACTCCATCTCTGCAGGACGTCACTTTGGTCTGTTAGGACGTCATTGTTAACACTAAGCACTTTATTCATACTGCAGATTGCCGAACAACTCCGGGTCTTGCCTACCTCTTTCCAGAAGAGCTTGGCATTATCCCGGAAATTGGACGACAACCTTTCATCCGCTTTCATTCTGCACCTTTCATGAGCTTCTTCTATCAGTGCCTTCGTGTTAACTTTCTGCAGCTTGTATCTCTCTTTCATATTAAAATCATTCCGCCAGGCTAAGTAGTCTAGCCATGCTTTCTTCTTCATTCGAACTGCTTCGTTCACTTCCTCATTCCACCATGCATCACGCTTATTACTACTGCCTCTTTTCGTTTCTCCACACACTTCCACAGCGGCATTTATCATACTATCCCTAAGGTTCTGCCATACACTTTCCACTCTCTCACTGCTTACATTGACATCGCCAAGCTTTTCGGCTACCCTTTCATTATATTTATCCCTAATGGATGCATCCTGCAGCTTCCAGCTTTTGATGCTATAAGTCGGCTCAGGTTCAGGACACTCGGTACGATGACGCCAACCCGCGAACAGACCCCTAATCCTAGTTATGACTAGGTAGTGGTCTGATCCCAGCTCAGCGCCTCGATAAACCCTTGTGTCCATCACCTGTTTACGGAGCCGACTATCCATTAGGAATAGATCTATCATGCTTCTCTTTGACTTACATTTCCTCGTATACATATGAATTTGTTTGTGGTTGAACATTGTGTTCGCCACAAACAAATCCTTTTCCTTACAAAATGCCAGTATTAGCTTGCCAGCGTCGTTCACCCTTTTATCCCCATACTTCCCGAGTACCGACTCAAAACCATCGCGAGCGGTACCCACCCATCCATTCAAGTCTCCACATACTATAAGTCTTTCATTTCCTTCTATCACATTTAGAGCTTCTCTCATACTCTCCCAGAAGTCCTCTAGCTCACTCGCGTTCGACGAAGATACTGGCGCGTAAGCAGCTACCAGGAAAATCTTCGTCAAACCAAGTTTTACACGGATCCAGAGGATTCTAGGACCTATCAGTTTGTACTCATACATACCGGAGGCCAATCGCGAGGACAGCAAAATTCCAATTGTTTGTTTGACAACACCAGGAAATCGTTGCAGGATTGGGCGTGGACATTCTCTCGCTGGATACCGTCATCTCCAGCGAGCAGTTCATGCTAGTGAAAGTGGCGGCGTAGAAATAGCGGAAGAGAACTTTCCTTAATCTTGACCTCCTGAAATTCCTCAATGACCGGTAACCTAGAAACGGCGACCTTTCTGATCGTCTTCCTTACCTTACTAGTTGCAAGGACGCACCAGGGGCGTCCGCCACTTGACAGCCTTGGTACGTACCGATTAACGCGATAACTGGAGTGGTCACGCTTGATCGTCTTATATTCTTAATTCTAAGGCAATACATTATACTTAGTAACCCCTACGGCTTCGCCCGTGACAAACTTCGAACTTCGCACCTATTTCATCCCGTCGCTTATAAATTCTAAAAATAATGCTTAAAAATTTGCCCGATTAGTCGACATTAATAACTACTGCTCGGCTCTCCGGGGTAGTAGCGTGATGATAGGTATATAGCTTTCCTCGATAAATGGGCTATCCAACACAAAAACAAAAATTCAAATCCGGCCTGTAATTCCTGAGATTAGCACGTTTAATCAAACAACAAACTCTTCAGCTTTATATATTAGTTTAGAAGTATAGATTTTAATACACAGAAATAATTACACGTAAAAAAATTATGAGTCATGAGAACATAGACGAAATTTTATTATAAAACTTTAAAAAAAGAGTTGGTTTACATATTTGACCCGCATAAAATCTTGGGATGGGAAAGTAGGAAATTTCTTTCAGATATTCACAATGGAGACAGATTAAGTTTCTGATTGTCAACATAGACTCTGTAATCTCATGTCAAATGCTGCCTACCTATTATCACAGATAATTGTAATAATAATAATGGCGAGGAACCAACGCCAATTGTAATAATAATATTTCAATGTCTTATTATGGGGACATGAACTAACAAAAGTCGTTTCAGGCGCCAGGAGGATAAGTCCTACCAACTTTATGCACACGGATATAGCGATAGAGATTGAGCTTCTAATCATAAGAGCAGGAACCAAAAATAATGGAATACATCTCTAGAAGAAAGTTTCTATATTTTTATAGGCGAATTGATTGAATATACATTATATACATTATCACTATTGGTATAATTTATTCCAGTGATCTAGTAAGCCAAAGATTAACTATTCACAGGGTTGAGGCGTGAAATTTAGAATAGCGAGATCCAGCACAATGCCAGCTTATAAGTCAAAAGTATATCGTAACATGATTCAAATCATGAGCCAAATCATTAAGTCGTTACATGGGCCTGATCATTGAGTCGTGCGTCATTATTAGATTAATCTTCACCAATACAATATGAAATAGGTACAGGAGGTGGTTACATTACCACGGGATTCGAAATCACATCTGCAGACCGCGACAGGTGTCGTCTCCACTAGAATGACGAGCCCGTAACCGCAGGATGCAGAGAATTCACCAGATGGTCAGCATTTACGGCAAATTTTATCCAACAATAGAATTAATATAAAAAAGTGCCTTTTCAGCTCCAAAGAAAAGAATTAATTCCATTAGATTTGGAAAAACAATTGGATATTTGTTCGTGATTCGAACACATAAAGAGAACTTACCACTTTTTTAAAGAAAAACCATTAAATCTTGAAGAGCAGGCAAATATTCCATTAATACTGCGTCAACCATCGTAATAAACTCTAAACAAATGAATAACCTTTCGTCAAAATACTAAAGATCACCAAGGCTAGAAACGTGGTTTCAAAAATCCAAAGTTCTTACCGAAATACATAGTTATTTTGGTATAATCATTTATAAGAATTCACAGGCGTGAACTTCCATATACAATTTATAAAAGATTACTTCTTTTTAGCGAAGTTTAAAAAATATATTTACGATCGAAATTTTTTCGTCGATTGTAGCTAGGCGAATGACGTTCCGTCACCACTGTCAAAAGGCACCTTTTTGTTTTTTTTTTCTTTCTTTTCAAGCCCAGCCTAAGGCATGGAACCAAGGCAAGCATACAGCCTTACAGAAATCGCAATTTGTTTAAAATCGATGACACACGGAGCGAAAGAGTTAACAATCTACTCACCTCTCTCTCTAAATCTCAAGACCAACAATGACATTTCAATGTGACGTTTTACAAAGTTACATAATATAATATAATTCTTATACTATTATTGATTTAGGACTTCAGGCAACCCAAGTACAGCGATGATGAGTTCTTTAGAGATGTCAGTGTATTAATAAAGTTTTATTTATCTCTTCCAACTGCACCCAATTGAACGATTTGGGACACCTTTTTTTAAATAATTCACACATTTAAAGGTCGCAGTTGTTAATAGTAAATTATGGTACAAATGCGTAAAGTTGGTGATTACCGCTGAGGCGCTATTGAGACCTGAGCCCGCCGTAAGGCGACGGTCTTAAGAGAGCCGAAGACGGTAATCAACAATACACACGTGTATCATACGACGTTTTTTAATACACTTATGAATAATATAATCCTAAAAAAACAAATTAGTATTTTTTATGCGCGCGCGTTGACCACTCACTAAATAATGAGGTTTCTTTTCTTTTGTTAAAGTTGTTATTTAAAGTTTTAAACAGAGAGAAAACAAAAGTTATATTTTAGTGAAAGTTTTGTTCATTATACACGTAAAAGATGAAATTTTCTATTCAATTATGAAGTTGCATGAAATGAACAAGCGATAGGTAGGTATATATTAATTTATTTGTTCTATTGAACGCGATCTTTTTTGTATCGATTTTTTTTAAGAATAATGCAACTCAAACAATATAATCAAAAAAAATATTATCCCACTCGTGATTTAATAACAATCAAAAAACCACAGTTTGATAATAGGTATCATTATGTGCCTAATTGCGGAGAGATTATGAGTAAGTGTATTGAAAATTAGTTTCTATTTATGCGCGAGAATTGACCTCAGAGTAAAGAATGAGGTTTCTTTTTTTGTTAAAGTTGTTGTTTAAAGTTATAAACAGAGAGAAAAAAAAGTCAAATTTGAGTGAAAGTTTTGTTTATTATACACGTACAAGATAAAATTTTCTATTTTAATACGAAGTTACATGAAATAAACAAGAAATATAGGTATATTAATTTAATTTTTCTATTGAACGCGATCTTTTTCGTATCGATTTTTTTTCAAAATTAAAAAGAAATAATGCAATTTATTTATATTTTATCTATCACGCCCTATTCCCGAAGGGGTGGCAGAGGCATATATATTATATGCCCACTTTTCACCATGTGTATTCCTGTCCCACGTAATAGGTGGTGAGCCCATTGCCGTGTTGAAATAGACAGACGCAGGTTGTTGCTGCCTGCTGTTGAAATTTTTAAGCCGCCCATAAGGCCTTCAACTTGGCTTAACGACTGCCATTTTATTGGCAACCGGGACCAACGGCTTAACGTGCCTTCCGAAGCACGGAACTGGGGTGGGTCTAAACGACTGATTAAATTTAATAAAAAGTGTCTATTTTAGATGTTAAATATGGAAGAAATTTTGAAACCGTTGCCTTTTTAGTGAGGTGGTAACAAAAAGGCTAAAAGGTCTTATGTGCTAGACACTCATTAGCACGACCAATTAAAGTCCTGGTAGTCTCGGACTGATAATAGAATCTGGGATAATAGATTTTTTTATTATATTGCAATTTAACCAATATCATAAAAAAATCTATTATCCCACTCGTGATTTAATAACAATCAAAAACCACAGTTTGATAATAGGTAGGTATATTATGTGCCATTACCAATAGGTGATATTATGTGCCTAATTGCGGTGAGATTAGAGCATTATTATAAGTGTTTTGAATAATATATATTGTGATAGTGTGACTCAGTACCCACCAAAACGTAAGATGTTTTAAATTTTACCTGTGTACCTGTATTTCTTTCTGTCTGTCTGTGGCATTATAGCTACTGAACCTAGGACGATTTAACCACTGGACGCGGAATGTACTCTATAAAGTAATCACGTTTATTCAACTTTCGTGCTGGGAACTACACACAATGCAAACTTTTATTCATTTATACACACGATCATAAATTGCCATATTCAAGAACTCACACAGAGTTATTTATGTTTGATATATTTTCATGCATGAAGTGTTGTCACTGTCTAACAACCAATAAAAATACAACGGAAAATACATATAGAAAAATGTAGGTATGCAATACGAATTTGACACAATATTATTCGGCTAATATGAGATGGTAATTCTTTTTATAATGTTTATAGAGAATGAACGTATATTAAATATAGGCCGATTACGTTGTTGGTATGTTTCAATCTACAAGTATATTAATAATTAATAGTTTTTGGTAAAATGTGTTATGTAAATGAAATAAAATTTTACTTACGAGTAAAAAGAAACATTAGTTGTTCGACCGCTATAACTTTTACACCATTTCACAGCACATTTCGTCATTTTTTCTTTTTAAATTACCCTCCAAACGTATACGATAGACTGAGTTCGCGACATAGTTTGTTTGTTTGTTTGTTTTTACTGGGCCGTTTCCGCACTTAGCCACTTGATTGGGCCATTGTGCGTGGATTCTTCATCCATTCACTCCAACCATCCAAGGCAGTCCCAGAAGGTCAGCAGCCTTTTAAGGCCCTGGCATGCGTCCGGGAGTGTTTGCGGCGACTGTAGGATGCGCGCCCGGTCATCTGCCACGCTCCTGCACTCCATGAGCACGTGGTGTGGCGTTTCTTCTGCCTCCATGCATCCTCTGCACAGGGGGCTGTCTGTTACACCTATGGTGAAAAAGTGTTTGTTAAGGGGACAGTGGCCTGTTAAGATTCCTACAATCTTGCCTATGCTTTCCCTATTTAGCCTAATGAGGTTGCGGGTAAATCTTTTAGATATCTCCGGAATCGCCATCTTAGTTTGCCTACAACCTTCGAGGGTTATCCATGCGGTCTTATGTGCTTCTTCAGTGTTTGTGCGCAGCCATGTCTTTATCTGTGCCTAGGGTACAGGTAGTAATGGTTCCGGTCCATATACTGTTTCTTCTGTTCCCCTTTTGGCCAGTTCATCTGCTGCGTCATTTCCCATTGAGTTACTGTGTCCTTTTATCCATTGCAGGGTTACTTTGTTCTTATCCGCAATGTGTTGGAGTTTGTTGTGACATTCCAATATAAGGACTGATGAAATTTTATTATTTTGTAATGCTTGTAGTACAGATGCGCTGTCCGAGATGATTTTAATATTAAAACCACGTAAGTCTCTAGCTGCAACCGCTTGTGCTGCCTTAATTAGACCTACACATTCTGCCTGGAAGATTGTGTTTCGTTTGTCTAAAGTGGTTGATATTTTAATGTTTAAGTCGTCCGAGAAGACGCCAGCTCCAGTTCCGTGTTTGGTTTTGGAGCCGTCTGTGTATATCCTAACTTCATCGATGCCAGAGCTGTCTATAGTTTCAGCGATAAGTTGGATATTATATCTTCGGTCAAAGACGTAGTACCCCGAGGTTTTGTCCATGGGGGCCTTAAGAAGCGGGTATTTCTCGAGAATCTCCTTTAGGACTTTGGTATGTGTTGTTTCTATGTTTTGTCTCCATAGGCCGTTTGATCCTAGTCTTAGTGCAGCTGCTTTTGCTTCTTCTTGTATGACCAGATCTAGTGGTCTCAAGTTCAGCAGATACTCGAGTGCGGCTGATGGGGTAGTTCTCATGCACCCAGTGGTTGCTACACTCGCCAAGCGTTGTAGGCTTTGCAGTTTTGTTCGTGTTGTGGATAGTTGTGTTCTGGGCCACCATACAACTGCTCCGTAGGTCATAGAGGGTCTGATAACTGATGTGTAGAGCCAAAGAGTGATTTTCGGGTTCAGACCCCATCTTTTTCCAACCACTCTTCTACACTGGTTGAAAGCTATACATGCCTTCTTCGTTTTAGTTTCAATGTGACTCGCCCAGCTCAGTTTGTTGTCAAGGATCACGCCCAGATATTTCACTTGAGTTGATAGGGAAAGTTTGGTGTTGAATAATTTTGGTAGGTCCAGTTCTGGTAACTTCCTTCTCTTTGTAAAAAGGATGAGTTCTGTTTTTTTCGGGTTTACTGACAGTTTATGTTCGTTACACCATTGTTCCACTATTTGAAAGGCCGTGCGCATTACTTTGCATAACACGTTTTCCGCGCTGCCGTTGATTAGAATTGCTAGGTCGTCTGCATAACCAGTAGTAGTGTATCCTCGGTCATTGAGTCTCTTTATGAGGCTGTCCACTACTATGTTCCACAGTAGCGGTGATAGGACGCCTCCCTGGGGGCACCCTTTTATTACCCTCGCCCTTGTGGTCGTATTCACCGTTACCTGAACCGCCCTTTTGCTCACTAGCTCTGTGATCCAATCTCTCAGTACCGGCGTGACGTTGAGATTTTTCAGGGCGTGGTTGATGCTACTGTGTATAGTTTTGTCAAAAGCTCCTTCTATGTCTATAAAGGCAGCCAGCGTTGAAATCTTATTTATAAAGGCAGTTTCAATTTTGTGCACCACCATATGTAGTGCTGACTCTGTCGATCTGCCCTTCCTGTAAGCATGCTGTTGGGGATGTAGTGGTCTACTAATCAGTATTCCATCCCTTAGGTGTCGGTCTACTAGTCTCTCTAGTGTTTTTAGAAGAAAGGACGTTAGACTAATAGGTCTGAAGGATTTGGCTTGTGTATAGTCCTCCCTTCCTGGTTTTGGCAGGAAAACTACTTTTGCTTCTCGCCATGGTTTGGGTATATATTTGTGAGCTATGCAGGCCCTAAATATTGGTATTAGGTGTTTGATGACTACGTTCGATTGCCACTGAAGTAGTGCCGGGAAAATGCCGTCGATACCCGCAGATTTGAACGGTTCGAAGCTTTTCAGAGCCCACTCTGTTCTATCCTCGGTCACTATCTTACTCGCATCTTCCCATTGTTGTTTTGTTGGTGTGCAGTATTGATTGTCTGACCACTCGTAGTCATTAGTAATCTGACAGCCAGGAAAGTGTGTTTCAAGTAGTACTGCGGTGGTTCTAGTTCTAGTCTGTGCTTGTATAAATGCCGTCCTCCTTTTTTAGGGTTCCTAAAAGGTTTAAGTTGCCCTTGGCTAGGACTTTCTTTAACCTTGCGGCTTTGTTTGTTGAGTTTATATCACTACAAAAATTGCGCCAGGCCTTCGTCCTCCAGAATCTAATTCGCTTCTTGTAGTGAGATTGTGCTATTTTATAATTTTCCCAGTCTGTTGAGGTTCTGGAATTTTTAGCCCGGTTAAAAAGAGTTCTGAGGCCCTTGCGAAGTCTTTCGAGTTCTGGTCCCCACCATAAACTTTTATCGAGACTTTTGGGGGTGGTTTCCGGGCATGCCTGCTGATAGCTATCTACAAGGGCCTTGGTTAGGGACTGTGTGTTTAGTTCTATGTTGTCTGTACTAAGTGTTGTGTCAGTCATGTTTGTGTCACTTAGTGCTTTGTTTAGTAGGTTTCTGTACTGTGCTATATCGGTCTTACGGGGGTTTCGATATGGGGCAGAGTTTATTTGTTTATGTGTAATCTGGAAACACACGCGGCGGTGATCTGCAAATGATGGCTCGTTTGATACGTGCCATTTTTTTATGAGGTCCACCGCCTTATGTGTTGATAGGGTAATGTCGATAATTGTTTGATACCATGACGTTACGAATGTAGGTTCTGTGCCTCTGTTCATGATGTACAGGTTTGTTATAACTAGATATTCGGATAGCTGCTCACCTCTGACATTTGAGTCCTTACTTCCCCACAGCGGATGGTGCGCGTTGCAGTCTGCGGAGATGATCAGGTCCCAGTTGTGTGTGTCGCAGTGTTGCACCAGGTCAGCAAGCCTTTTGAAGGAACTTCCTCGTCGCCTGGCATATACACCGAGGCGAACACCAGGGCTGTTTGGTTTTCTGTGATGATTTTCACGGTTGTGATGTCTCTAGACCAGAATTGGTTAAGCAGGGTTGTCGGTATGGTTTTTGGCATATAAATGCATGTTCTCGGTTTGTCCACTGTAGTGTCTACTAGTAACTTACCACCGATGTTGTTTAGAAGTTCCTGGATCAGGGCGACGGTCCTGTTGTCGACCTCCAGCACTCTGCGTAGGGTTGCCGTCGCTATCTGTTTGTGCTGGAGGTTTGTTTGTATGACGTCTAGGGAGTTATGGGCTATGCAGGACGTCATCTTCGTCGCTGGTAGCGCTCCCTGACTTCGGCGATGGGATTGTGTCCATCTCGCTCAAACCCTTCCGGGGAGCCGAGGTGGACGGCTCTGCAGTGGGAGTCTTCACCGCGGCCTCGCTCGTCGCCGTTGCTGTCTCCGTCTGGTTTGCGTCGTCCAAGAACCGGATATATCCGCTCCCAGACATGTGTGCTATTCGGCGGCCTCTCTTGACGATGTCGTCTTTCTGGTCCTCAGGAATTCCAAGGATAAGGTGAACTACCTTCTCCCTGAACCCTGCCTCAGTTTGATCGTCCGCCGTCATGTCGTAACACTGCCACGTGTCAACTTTGTACCAGGGGTTCTGGGCACGAAGGACCTTCTGCAGCGTGGCAGCGTCGGTGATGCGGGTGTGGAGGAGAAGTCCTGCCCTGAGCTTTTTTGTCATTTCTGACTGTTTTATGACAGTCAGAGTTGTGCCCGGGATTGGTGACGTCATGCTTTTTGCCGTGTTCACGATCCAGCTGAGCGCGTTCTCATCCTCGCACCACATCGCTAGCACTCCATCCAAAAGGAAGGGGCGACCGCGGAAAGATGGTGCTCGCGCATCGCAAGACGGTGGAGACAGAACTGCTTGCAGAATGCCATCATCAATGGCCTCCCTAAGCTGCTCTGCCTGCGCCTGAGAGAAGTTGCGCGACGGAACGGTGGTAACTGCTATTCTCAGATGCGACTGTGCCGCATCTGCATAGCCCATCGTCCGCTTCGGCCTTGGGTCGGTTTTCGCGCGTTTGGAGTCCCCCCTCGGCGACTGGGTCTCGTCCAGACGTACCCGCTTCGAAGAAGCTTGTCTGTCTGGGAGCCCGCTAGTCTCTTCAGGGTTATCCGCCGCTGCGTTCTGCCGACCGCGGCGTGCACGACATCCTCTCGGCTTCCGTCTGCGTTTTGGCTGGTCTGTAGGCGTTGGAAGGTCCGGCGTGGTTTGTGACGTGGCCGGCTTTACAGTCGGCGTCGACTCGCTGCGTTTCCGCTGCTGCGGTGGTCGACGATTCGCGCTGCGTTATCGCTGCTGCGGCAGTCGTCACTGTGTGTTCTTTTTTTGGCTTAGGGGCTTCCTTCGCGCGCCCTTCCGGGCGACTGCGTTCCGGTTTACCCTTCAGCCTTTTCTGTTTCGTTTTAACCGCGCGCTTGTGGGCGACTACGGTCCAACAATCTCCCTTTCCATCTTCATTTTTAAAATTAATGGCCTCTACGAGGCCAGACAAGTCGAGGCTAGAGCCTGGCTTATGGCACAAAGTGTCCCCCCAGAGTACGTGGGACTGACCGATTGCTCGGTGAGGGATTCTCCGCCTTCGGCGGTACCCTCCTGGAGTAGTTTTATTTTATTTTGTGCTGCCATGGGTTATGAGCTATTTAAATGAGACGCATGCCACCAGCCCATAGAGAGCATGCGAAATGTGGGTGTTGGGACGGGATAAAGGAAGAGGAAATAGGCTGCAGGAAGGATTTTAGGGAAAGGTAGGATAGGGTTTTGGGATGGGGTGGGGTTGAGGAGGAGACAACGGCCAGAGGTTTTAGTTACGTTAATTACAGAAGGTATTTAACCAATAGCGGGCGGCAACCTCGAGAAGGATAGTCCACTGGCCTTGTCTAGGGGATCTTGGCGACCTGCGCTACTCCCTAGACCGTTTGCCAAACCCAACATCGGACAGATGTTGGGAGTAGGGGAAATGCCAAGCACGCACCCGGTTGCTTGATCTTCCCCCCGCCCTTCGCGACATAGTAATCTGGAACTTGCTTGGTTTCGTCTATAAAAGCATTAATACATCAGCATAATTACTTCACGACAGCAATAAGTCACTATATCAATTTCCGAGTCATGATAACTTCATAAACCGTAACGGAAATAAATTATTGCTTTAGTCCCACTCGACCCTACACAAAGCTCTGTTATATCAAAAGCTTTAGATGTGTAATTACCCGCGATGACGCAGGCTCGCTCTCGGCTCTCGAGTTCACAAGAGGCTGGGAGAGGGTGGCTGTGGGAGGGTTAGATGGGGTGACGACCGGACGCACCGTATCCATGGTTACCGTGAAGGGTGCTTACCATTGCAACAAGTGGGATTTATCACGTCAATCTACGTGACATTTTTCGGACTATCCGACTAAAAAGATGCTTAAATGCTGAATGGCGCTTAGACTAAAATGATGATATTAACTTATATGATTATTTTATGCGTGTGTGTGAGTAATAAAAATGAACCCTTTTTTTATATTATACATTCATGATCTCGTTGTAGTTGAAAAATTGAAGTGGAAAATGCGTTTAAGGGGCCCCATCCAGATCTCAGGGGCTCAACCGACTTCACCTACTGGCGGTGCACCTGCTGACTAACGGACAAATGTACGATACAGGCGCCCTTACGAGGTTGGGAGGTCAGACGGCCGTCTTCACTCGAACGCCTCACGAATTGGTAACTCAAACACCTGCAAGTAGCTGTTTCCAAAATTCATCCAAAGTCAATATGTACCTACTTGCCCCGTTGACATCGTTAGCGGCACCCTCGTATTTGCATCGCACCTAATTTTAGTGTATGCTTCGTACAACAGCCTGCTGATTTTCCATGGCTGGAAAGGTACGACGCGTAGGACTGCCTGTTTTCTAATTATAATCAAATCACAAATGTAATATATTTGAAGTGAAACTTCTTTATCGACGTTGAGAGACGTTTTAATAGCTGCAAAAAAAATCGTCTTGTTTTTCGGTTACGCGCCATGTTGTTTTGAAGTGAAACTTCTATATCATAAGTGAAACTTCTTTATCGACGTATGAGAGAAATTTTATAGCTGTAAAAAATGTCGTAAAGAAGTTGCACTTCTTACCTGTGTACTCTGTACTCATCTCATGTGTACACACATGTTTAATTTTACTCTAAATCAGCGGCGTAGCGTGCCTTTGTGCCCTGTATCAAAATTAGTTGGGGGCCCCAATTAAAGTTAACGATTTCTTACAAAAGAAACAAAAATACTTGCGTTAAATTAAAATAATTATTCATTGATTATATTTTAAGTTATCATATCACTTCCTCCTAGAAATTGAGCTAGCTAAACAATTCAAATTAATAGTAGATTAGTAGCCAAGGGCTGTAAGGCATCAATTGCAACCCGAGATATTTATATATTATACCTATAGTTCGAGGGTGCAATTGATGCTTACACCCGAGCTAACTACTCTGCTTTACATCTCGATTGTGAGGTAAGTAGAAAAAAACCGGCATTACAAGAATAAAACATTAAAATTTCATCTTTTTTTAAATTATCTTTTTCAAGAACGAAACTGAGCTTCTCGGTTCGATATTTAAAATTGATGACTATTATACTCATACGACGACAAGACTGAATAGCGAAGCGACCTCTTTTGTCATAGGGCTGAATGCATGATGTCTATTGCCAGTCCGATGGTTAGATGTACGCGAACTTTTTGAGAGCTAAGTTTTTTTTTTAAATTACTTACCGCGCTAGGGCTTTTCTAGCTACATTATTACCCTAGAGCGCTAATTGGTCACCTACAAGCCCCATTTCACAGATGTAGACGACTCTTCTATATCTGTGCCCCATTTGGTGGTAATAAGGACCAACTTACCGAATATGAGAGGCGTAAATGTAATTTTTTTACCTTTATTCCGGCAAATTGATTAATTAAATCATCTATAGCTGAAAACGCTCGTGGCCTCGCGGTCTCAGTGTTCTGTAAACGATCACTGAGTTACGCAACTTTCACTATGGCTGGTCCTCGGATGGGTGACCACTTTGTGGCATTTACATTTGCGAGCGTTTCCGTGCTTCAACCTGGACCAACGGCTCAACGTGCCTTCCGAAAAAAAACATAAGACGAAGATCGAGACGAGGTTACACGAAGTTCACCGAGCACGGCCGAGCGTTGGCTTAACGTGTATGTACATATATTATACTAGCTGACCCGCCCGGCTTCGCCCGTGTCATACTTCGAACCTCGTGGCACCCATTTAATCCCGTCGATTATGAATTTCACGATAATTTATGAACATTTTCCAAATTACTTGATTACTTCTCCGCTCTCAAGTACTACGCCCGCGCCCGCACTGCCCGGTCGAATTTTTGTTACACGAACTTAATTTCTTTGCGCATTTTTTTGATATTGCCATATCGCCTAAGATATTCATTTAATTTGCAAAGCGGAAAGGGACAAAATCATCTTCATTATATGCTGAAACCAACTGACATATTAAAAATTATAAGGATTAATAATATATTTGTGTAAATAGCCTTTAAATTACCGCTTTATTATTGCTTTTTCTTTTAAAGTATTAAAATGGATATAGTACGGTATTCTTAAGAGATAGACATATACTGTCGCGGACGTTTTTGAAGACCTATATTAGATACATAATTCCATAATACATTATTTTGTTATATCTTAAAGGGTTTAGGCAGCGTTTTCGTTAAAAGCTCCCAGACGGCTTATTTTTTCCGACACCGCCAACATATATCGATATAATTAAGTTAATGTATACAAAAACTTTACAAAATATACATAAAAACCTTCTCTATGAATCACTCTATCTATTTAAAAAAACTGCATCGAAATTCGTTGCGTAGTTTTAAAGATCTAAGAATACATAGTGACAGACAGTGAAAAACGACTTTGTTTTATAATATGTAGTGATGATGGTACGATTGTACGTAGCTCGCACGGATCGAGACGTGATGATAGTGAGTGTGAGTGTGAGGGTGAGGATGAGGGTGACTGTGAGAGTGAGGGTAGGGTGAGGGTAAGAGTGAGGGTGAGAGTGAGAGTGAGGGTGAGGGTGTTTTTTTTTTTGGGTTTTTTTTGGTTTTTTTAGTGTAACTTGAATTAATATCAAAGAAAAACAAAGGTATGCTATGCAATAGCTTTACCGCGGCAGTCTCCGAGTGCCGTGTCTTTTTTTGTTTAGTTTTAGTTTTCCGGTAGCGTTTTTTATCACTTCGTTTGAAGAAGATAAGAATTTCTCCGGTTGTAATACTTCGAACGTATAACTCAGGTCACAAAGGATCTGAAATCTTTGTGTGTTTGAGAAATAAATATATCTAAACACCAATAGTACATATTGAACTTGAAATATGATTCCGGGTCTGAAATTCTGTCGTCTTGTGATAAATCATCAAAAAAACGCTTCTTTATCTTTCGCCGTTTATTTTTATAAATAGTTGTTATTACTCCCCACTCTTTTGCTAAATCTCTGGACTCATTTAGCAAACCATTGAAAGAAATTTTATTTCTTATTTCATTTAGTCTATTGAAAAGATTACTTCATTAAATTCTAGCTTTTTTTATATTTGGCACGTTAAAATGTCGTCGCCCGCCTGATGGTAAGCAAAGACGACGACCCGTGAATGAAGGCCGCTATCTCAACCCGCAGGCAGGGTTCCAATAGCGACCCTCATTTTGACGGCACAGAAATATGCCTTTTCACGCTTCTCTTAATGGACCCAGAATTGTAAACGGGAAGCACTTGCGCCGGCAGAGAGTTCCATGTTTTTATGGTGCGACATAAGAAAGATGTACGGAATCTTTCGGTTCTGGGCACGATTGTGTCCACAGTGAAAAGAAAAGCCCCGCTCGTGTTGTTCGGGAACGGAAGGGGTAGGGGGGACCAATCGGAAGAGTCCTTCAGAACACTCACCGTGGTGGATGCTGTAAAATGCAGCTAAGCTGGCGACTGTTCTGCGCATCTCCAACGGTTCAAGTCTGCCAGTAACAGCTGGATAATCTATAAAGCGTCGAGAGCTTCAAGCAAGTACTTGGCGGAGCCATCCCAGAGATGTGAGCTGTATTCCACGCACGGACGAATCTGACATATAGTAAGCATCTCTGTTCCGGCGTGAAAAAACCGCATCACCCTGTTAAGGACTCCGAGCTTCTCGCAAGTTGATGCACCCCTAAATGTAGTTTTATTGTTAAGCTCTCTACGAACGTCTAACCCCAGAATGCTGAGGTAATTTTGCAGCGGTAGTATTGTGTTCTAAAGAGCTGGAAGGGCTCAGCATTCTGGGGTGAACGCACATGCCTGCGTTTTCCTGGCATTGAACTCGACCAGATTTTCGGAACTCCACCGAGAGATACAGTCCAGTCTCCGATCAAGTTCCGCCACAACTTGTCCCCTCATAGCCTCAACATCCGTCCGCTTTGCCGCCGGGTGACTTACATATCTCCCATGTAGCTTTCTGTAAGTCATTATTTTCATGCTGTGGAGCTTTAGAAACAGGATAAATGATTTCAAATAGAAAAGAACAAAAATGTGACAAGCACTAAGAAATCATAACTCTCTAAAATCTTAATTATATTTTTACATTCTTCACGTTCGTCTTATTTACTTTTGGACGCACGCTTATCCTGGGAAAAAAGTGATTGCTTTTTTTGCTTTTTGTCATTTCTGAAGTGAAACCTCTTTAAACACGTATGACAATTTTTTTTTATGTTTTGTTTTTCGGGAAGCACGAGATTAAGTGACATTGTAGATAACATTTTATTAATTTTTGCCTACACTCCTGTAGCCCGGGGGCCCCGTATCATTGATACGGCTGATACGGCGGTAGCTACGCCCCTGCTCTAAATCGAGTGTGGCCATTTTGTCGGAATCTGTAGGTAAGTTCCATGGAGCAAATAATAAGTACCTAGTGCATTTCAATCAGTAGGTATTATTTAAACCTACTGCAGCTCGTATAGATATTATCATAACAATCTCAAATTACAGTCTTTTTTAAAACATCTATGACTTTGCCGATTTCACGATAAATACCAAATCCCCCTTGAGATATTTAATATATTTTTTAATGGAAAGTAATACCAAATCTCCTTTGTTAAAGGAAGTTGGTGTTGTTCTTTTTGGGGGAGAAAAAAGTTGTCATATTTAAAGAGATGAGATAGAATGTTTCAGTTATTGACTTTTAACGAGTTTCATAACTCATAAACTATTTTTTACAGTAGGTATTTCTACCGATATTTTTTTTTATTTATGGCATTTTAACTTAAGCAGTATTGAATACTCAACCTTTATCTGTCTATTTCGATATTATATGTCTGAATCTTTGGGTAATGGGCTCATCACCTATACGTGGGACAGTAATGCATATTTTGAAATGTATGAGGCATACTTATAATATGCCTCGCCACCCGTTCGGGGAATAAATAAATAAATATTGTGGGACACTTTTCACACAGCGCCATCTAGCCCAAAGTAAGCTAATATTAGCTTGTGTTATGGGATCTAGATAACTGATAAACATACTTATATATTTCTAAATACAAACATATTATAGATAAATAACACCCAGACACAGAATAAACCATCGTGCTCATCACACAAAGTTTTATCCTGGGTGGGAATCGAACCCACGACCTCTTGCGTAGCAGTCGGATGCACTCCCACCGCGCCACAGAGACAGTCAACGACGAATGAGACGTGATTCAATACTCTGGTAAATAAAAATCTTAGTTTCACCGATTATTATGAAATCTTTTGTGTATATTTGGCAGTTGTTTGTTGCCACATGGCTCTAAAACGGCTAGACCGATTTTTAGGAAATTTATTATGTAGGACGGGTAGGTCTGAATCGGTCATAATCTATTTTATAGCGATAAGTAATAACAGTGGTCCTTTAAATGGCAAATATGCCGCATTTGCCGGGTCAGCTATAATAGAAAGATAAAATACAGTAAGATTTATTATTTTATACCTACTGCTCTGATATCAGTCTGAAAGTGACACTCTCGATGCCTATCCTAATATATAATATAAAACTTCATACATATAATACCTAAAGTAAATTGTATAAATTTTCCATCAGTAGCAGATTTAGTCGGGAACTCGGGACGAGGTTAAAAGGAATTGAATCAATTCTCTTCTCTCGCTCCCTACGTGTGAGGGTGGCATTGATTTAGCCCGTACCATTTACACACATTTCGAATAGATATAGTGAGTTTAACAATCTAACAAAAAATAGGTCTAATGTTAAAATGAAACTAGTCACGCGCGCCCTTTACTAATTCGTAGCAAAGGAATCAGTCGACTTCTGAATTAGTCTTCTATTAGAATAAATTTCAAAACCGGAAGTGAATGAATCGTAGTCTAAAAAATGTGATTCAATAAGAGTTACTACGTACAACATAGTCGGTAATACTAAAATCTATCACTTGCAACTAAGGGTGGTTAAAAGATTGACATCTTTAAGGCCTAACCCACCCTTAGTTCCAAGTGACACACCTGTTGAGTAACGAATGAGGTCATGAAGAAGAGACGAAGTCGAAACAAACACTGCACCACAGCTAATGTGATCTGTGCGCTGTATTGCCATCTGGTCATCATGGCATGGTCAAATCTATCCCAAAATGAAATTGGGAGAGACTTTTAATTATTGTTTACACTTTGCACATCAAAAGGCAACGCCTGCCTCATGGAAAGCAGTGATTGAGGGCCGCTATTATAGACAGCCGGGCTCCGATAGCGTCACTCAAGTTGACGGCACATAAATATGCTTTTTCAAAAAACTCCTATATTATGCCATTCAGGCTAAAAATAAATCCAACAAATAGGCCCACCCGTATTCGAGTTATGGTAAGTGCTGTAACCAACATAGAAAATAAATGGCGGTTCGAGTCACTAAGCTTTCAGTCGAAAACCTTCCTTCCTTTTAATAAACCTATCTAGTAGATTAAATAGTTTACTAAAAATGAAGGACGCTTGAAAGTATCCTTGTATCGCGATAGTAGATAGTGTCTACTATCGCGGTACAAGGTTACATAATATTAATATTGCGGCACAAGGATACTTTTGTAGTGTAGGGACTACTAAACCTTAGCTGAAACAGTGTAAGACATGGAACAGCGTGAGTTTTGTAACTACACTACAACTACACTCGTATTACATCGTAATTGCAGCTCCTGCGGTGTTAGTCCATAGCCAACCCAAACGTGACCAATTTCGATTTGGTGGGCCGTATATTATATAGGTATAACTGTCTGCCACTGTAGTAGTTTATAAAAAACAAGGTTTAGCTCATGATGGTTTACCCCATGAAGGCCTGCAACAACCCCCGCGTGACATAGAAGAAAATTAATAAAAATTGTAGGAGTATATTTTATACATAGAGCCATCTAGTCCAAACTTAATATAAGTTTGTGCTATAGGATCTAGACAACTGATAAACATACTTATATATTTTCAAACACATACAAATTATAATTATAAGTAACATCCAAACTCCGAAACACATTTATGGATCACACAATTTAAGCTCAATCGGTTTAACATAATCTGCTTCAAATTGAATTGCAAAAATTGCTCCTGAACAAACATACATACATTGCAAAAACCTTTTAATAAAAATAACATGAAAAATTCAACGAGGACAATTAGGACGACGACTGAAACCCTCCTGCGCACATCAATCCCGGAGTCTATTAAAAACCTTTGTTCTTAATAATACATGAGTGATTTACGTAACTAAAATATGTAAATAAATATATTTACTTATGTAAATTCCAATCTTTTATGCGTAAAAATTTTAACAATGTATATATAATCATTCAGAAATATGTAAGTGTATGTATAATCATTCATAACCTTAATAAATTAGTATACATTTGAGTGCTATTGAGGTCTAGGTGAAAATAAGAATCAGTTCAAACCACGGTTTGTGACTAAAGTAAATTAAGAGCATAGTCATTAACAAGTTGATAAGTCCTTTTATTACTTAGACTGCTTCGTTGGTGCATGGTATTGTATTTAAAGCGTGGAACGGGAGTTCGGTGACTGTAATCTTCAAAAAATGTGATATAATCCTGCTGAAAACTACAGGCCCATCGAGCTGACTAGTTCTAGACACTAAGTGAGAAAAGCCCATCTGAGCCATTTTATACAAGTTGATCTTGTAGTCACAAACCGTCTCGCTGGAGAACTCGACGAGCTTCAGCCAAAGGAGCCAACCGGGCTCCAAAGAGCTTTAGTACCGTGGATCCCATCCATACAATTCGGCAGATTCTGCAGAGACAAAGAGTGCAGCAATCTGTGGACTACGAGAAAGCCTTCGACTCTACCGAAACGTGAGTAATTCTGAATGCTCTACAGCGATGACGTATTGATTGGCGATATATCTATGTGTTGACGTACTTATATTACATCGCTACCATGACCGTCCAGCTGCAGGACCAAAAGACCAACACCATTGAACTGCGTAGATGGGTGAGACAGGATGACGTGATATGCCCTTAAACGATGAATGCATCTCACACCTGAGGTTCGCCGACGCATCGTCAGGTAGCGGAGACACTGGAATGATTGAGCTGGATGCTGCACTTGTTTCCAACATGAGCTTGGATAAAACCAAGGTCATGTTCAATGAGCTCGTCACGCCGAGATCAATATATGTCGAAGGATTGAAATGGTCAGAAGGATTCGGTGGCCGCGGTGGGGCAGCGTTTAGCAAATGGCGTCGGGTATTCCATTAGCCTATATCACAATACCTGAAGTACGACCAGTTATGATCTACGGTGCTGAGACAACGACTCTTGCAGTAGGGCTAGTCCATGCCGTCAAAGTTGCGCAACGAGCTAAGGAGCGAGGTATGATTGGGGTGTTTAGTAAACACCGAATCGAGGTTATCTGTAAGAATGGATATAACTCGAATGAACCAGAATGGACATAACTCGCAGAGTAAGTGTTAAAGCGGCAGTCACCTGGCCAGTCAGCAGTCTTTAGAAGAACAGATTGTCAATGGAGCAAATGAGTTCTGGAGTGGAAACCGCAATCTCCCTATCTTACATTTACCGAAAATGTAGGAAGATCCCGCCAGATGGACCGATGGTCTAGAAAATGTCGCAGGGATATACCTATTGTGGCTGCGGAAGGCGCAGGAACGTGTTGTGGTTAGAATCCGGAGAGGCCTACGTCCAGCATTGGACTGTCATAGGCTGATTTAATTGATTATTTGATGTTATCAGTTGTCTAGATCCCATAGTACATCGTATATCGTTGGGACAACTCACACAACTCCATTTGATTCCATACTAAGCAGAGCTTGTACTATAGTAACCAGATAACTGATAAACATACTTATTTATTTCTAATTACATACATAATATATAAATATCACCCAGACACATAATAAACCATCGTGCTTATCACACAAAGTTTTATCCTGGGTGGGAATCGAAGCCACGACCTCTTGCGTAGCTGTCGGATACAATCCCACCGCGCTACAGAGGCAGCACAAGCACATATTTGCTTAAATTGGGTTAGATGGCACGGTGTAAAAGAATGTTATAATTTACTGAAAAAAGATAATGTACACTGTCAGATCAATTGTTAAAGATACACAGGAGACATTTCATTTTCAAAGGTTTCCCCTAAGGTAACTTCACCTAGGTACTCTGTTTCAGTAGTCTATAAGGATAAGCGTTAACAGCTCATGCGCCACAGCTAATCTTCTAAATGGAGTCAGCTACCTATACCTAACTATAAGGTACAATTCACTTGTATCGTTGGTATATAAAGTTGAGAAATTGGCGGCGGCGGGCGTAGTCCAAATCTGACTTTAAAGTGAGCGCACCACTATTCTGTCAACAGAAGCGCGCTTTAATACGAAAGAATAATTACTAACTAATATTTATAATTAAATAAACTTTGAGTTTTGTTGAACGTCCAACTGTTTTTGTGATTCAAGTTTTTTTTCTTAAATCTTGGGTAAGTGTTAATTTATACTTAGTTAATTAAATTATCAACATTTTATTTTTAATTTAGTTTTATTGAAATACTCTAGTATATTAGACTTTTAAAACGATATAGATATTTGGTATTAGATAAATGTTGATAAAATTGTAAGTAATCGTGCTGTAGCAAGGTTGAAATATGATAATGATTATGTTAGTACGAGTAATATTGGCGTGTTTAAGGATACTTAGATATTATTTTCTCACACTGTCAATTGTACTAATTATATCTACAAACAGATTTATGATCAGAGTTCGTAGAAAGTGGATTATTTTTATGATGAACTAAAGTTAATATAGGTAGTTTCTTACAATCATCATCACTACATATTATAAAAAAAAGTCGTTTTTCGCTGTCTGTTCCTATGTATGCTTAGATCTTTAAAACTACGCAACGAATTTCGATGCAGTTTTTTTAAATAGATAGAATGATTCTTATAGAAGGTTTCTATATATATTTTTTTAGGTTTTTGTATACATTAACTTAATTATAACGATATATGTTAGGGGTGTCGGAAAATATAAGCCGTCTGGGAGCTTTTTACGGAAACGCTGCCTAAACCCTTTAAGATATAACAAAATAATGTATTGTGGAATTATGTATCTAATGTAGGTCTACAAAAAAGTCCGCGAAGGTATATGTCTATCTCTTAAGGATACCGTACTATATCCATTATGATACTTAAAAAAAACAGCAATAATAAAGCGGTAATTTAAAGGCTATTTACACAAATACATTATTAATCCTTATCATTTTTAATATGTTAGTTGATTTCAGCATTTTATGAAGAATATTTTGTCCCTTTACACTTTGCAAATTAAATGAATATCTTAGGCGATATGGCAATATCAAAAAAATGCGCAAAGATATTAATTTCGTGTAACAAAAATTAGACCGGGCCGTGCGGGCGCGGGCGTAGGTACTTGAGAGCGGAGAAGTAATCAAGTAATTTGGAAAATGTTCATACATTATTGTGAAATTAATAAACGACGGGATTAAATAGGTGCCACGGGGTTCGAAGTAGGTCACGGGCGAAGACGGGCGGGTCAGCTAGTAAAATTATAAGCGAAATGTGCAACTATTGAAGTTAAGAAAATTATTAAGTTTCAAAATATTTTGACAAACATACAGATATATATATATATATTTTTTATTTGAGAAAATTTTATAAATTCAAATTCTGATTAACAGACTATACATAATTATATAAAGTAACATCATTGTTAGAGAGTTAAAATATTTTTGGATTTGGCTAAATTCTAAATATAATTGTTCCAGTCGTTATCTGGTATTATATACTATATAATAAATTTAAAACATCTTTGCTTTTTAATAACTAGGGATTGTTGAAAAAAGATGTTGTGTAAGAAAAACTCAATCGATTTCAATTAAATTTATAATTACATTGCGTTATTAAACTAATTTAGAAAGATTAAACTTGATCTAGTACAGAGTGTAAAGATATCAACGAATACATACTTACAATTCTTAATAGGTACATCCGAAATAAGAACGTTCCTAATCGGTTGTAAAGTAAAAAAAACCGATCGCTGGTTATAAATGGTAATTTTTTTAAAGTTTTATAATAAGTAATAAAATTGTGTTACTGTTTTATCCTTGAAATTTCAACTTTCGAACGTATCCTTAACTACTAAACGTGACATTTGCAAGGTTATGTCAACTTTATTTATTTAGTAGACTGGTTGACATAACTAAAATATAAATAAACATACCAACAGCTTAATTTTAACATTCCATTGGCATACAATGAAAAGGGGACTTTTTGTGTGATGATACAGATTTGAGTACCGTGTACAGTGTTAACAATATTCTCTAAGTCAAGACTTACAATCAATTGACCGAGATCTCCGAGATCTCGGGGCCTCACCTGTAAGTGGTGGAACTACTGACTAATGAATGAAAAGGAGAAATCGTAACCAAATTTAACCCTGTACCAACTTGTCTGACTAGCGTGGATTAAGAAAATCATCCTTTTAAAATGATTCGGAAACGTCTGCAGTTGATTACAATGGGCTGGTTTAATTGATTGAAATTCAGGTCATAAATCCTATCTTCTACATTAGTAATATCCCTTTTTTTACGCGGGGAATGCGTTTACGGCAATCATTCCTGCTGCAGGGGCGGCAGGAATGTTGGCATACAGCACGCAGCCTGGCGATCTGTCCTCTCGGACTTTACCGTCAGGGATACAGCGTAAAAAATGTAAAAATAGTTAGTTTTATCAAGTCCAATACGTTATATAGACACTTATTTGGCAAAGTTTATTGTTCTTATAAACTTAAAATTTTCTACATAAGCTGAATGACTAATGGCTACTACCATCTCTTAAGCTTCTAAGCAATACTATTTTAATATTACGTTATCTTTCAAAGTGTGAATATGACAGTCGGTGGCCGTCAGGGTATTAGTGTTCAGGACAACCTGACGGACGATGACATAAAAATTATATACCGTAACGATGATTGATTGTTACTTATCCCTCATGTTATACCTACTTAGGAATTTACTTAGGTCCCTAAGTATAAATTAATAAAGTTATAACAATATCTCCGAAATTATGGAAGAATCATACAACCAACTTATAATTATTACGTAGTTTCTATTTTTTCCATAACACGGACATTTATTTAAAACAACGACACCGTTCTTTACTAAAGTATCGTGTAAATAAAATTTATTTACATCTAAATATTTTATATAATTTAAGTGAATGATTTTATTGTTTAATATTAAATTACAGTAAAATACCGTATACAGTATTTATCGACTTATAAAGAACGCACAGTTGCTGTAAGTTTTGTATATTTAGTGCTCAGGTTAGGTACCTTTATTTACGAAGAATTATGCCGTGCCTTAGTCGTTTAGTAAGTGGCCAGAGGGGGAATTAAATCTGTAACTGAAATTATCACATCAACCTGATGTTGAAGGATCAATTAGGTATATCCAAAACTCTTACTAAGAATTCAGTGTTCGATATTCTGGTTTTACCTTTCTGGATATCACTGTCACATATACATAGGTACATAGCAGGTACGTACGTACACACAAGGAAATTTACGGAATAAGTTATTAGGTTCTTATTGTACTTTTATTTTAATTATTATGTTTGTAGCAGGTACTGAATAAATCTGAGTATTTGATAATAATGAATTTTTAAATTTTAATCAAATTAGCATTTGCAACTGCTCTTAAATTTATCTGTGACTAAAGCAAAAACTATAATACAGTGGCGTGTAATATTATAATAAAGTACATAATTAAGTGTTCAAAAATATTTTTAAAATATACGGTTTGAAACTTAAGTATTGTCACTTCCTTATTCAGACAAACGAAGCTCTAACCACGTAATATTTGATTATCTTACATAAGCCTTTAACTGGCATAAAAATATTTTACACTAAGGTCACTAAGACCTATATATGTTGATCAAATTTTGCGCAACTATTAACCAGACCAGAAGGGTTTATGTGATTCTATACAAACAGGCAGAAAAAAAAACAATACTAACATTCTTCATGCGGCGTCTGATATTAGATCCGATCAGAAAATTACATACAGGTAGACTACTTAGGATTAAAAGTAAGTAACCTATGTATATGCACAGGGTGTCATTAACAAATTTAATATTAGTACCTAATTAGTATTGAATGGATAGTTAATGTCCTCGGGTTCTCAATATCCAAGCTTCAAAAAAAGATATTATAGCGTGATTAAAAACCGTCTACTATTTTAAGTCACGCACCACTTGTAATTACAAAGTACATACAACATTGGTTTATTGTTTCTAAATAGCCTTTGTGAGGATACAAAATTGTATATGTGCAAATACATAGTATAGATATCATCACAGCTAAGATTCACGAATCCCAATATGTAGGTAAATAACATTTTTTTACACAAGGTCACATTATAAGCTTGTGATATGCGATCTAGACTATTAATAAATATAATATAGGTACTAGGTGACTACCACGGCTTCGCTCGTGACATACTTCAAACTTCCGTCGCACTTATTTTCGTATTCTATAAATATTATATTTTCTATACTAATAATTCTTATATGTAAATTATTAGTATAGAAAATATGAAATTATATAAATTAGTATAGATAAGATGTACAAGTGGGCAAAGGACATAAGTGTACATACAGATTGTTTTTTTTTCAGATAGTCCTGTATATATTTTTATGAGGTTTTAAATGATTACACCATTTAATAAGTATAGAAAATGTTATAAAACATGTAAAAGATTTTTGAACAGAAAATCAAATCATAGAGCCCTATTTACCTACTTACTTCTTCTTATATTAATAAAATACCGTGTGACTCACTCATCCATCAACGCACAGCCGAAACCCTTACACCTAGAAAATAAGTTCCTGTGGGAAACGGGAATGGGAAAATTTCACCACGCGTGCGGAGTTGCGCGTGTCAACTAGTTATTTATAAAGTCATCGCGTCGCTGTTTTCTGATTCATTTTGTACTTATTATGAGTTTGTCAATGAGACGAGGGATTACCCGCGCTAAGGTAAACGTCAGACGTTTTTTCCTCTTTGCACCAAGCCGGCTGTGAGTGTTGTGACCAAACTTGTTTGTGAAATGTTAAGTTAATACCCAATACCCGTACAACATGCGTTAGCGTCAGTTACTAGGTATTCTTAATTCTGAGAAATGCTCAGTTTTGATGAGACATAGGCAAATGTCAAAAAGGAAACCTCGTTAATGGAATGTTACGGATTTGATTATAACCATATTGGATACCCATAAATCCCGGTTGATGCAATTGCTTCAAAGCCCGGGGTCCGCTTTTCAAACTCTCTCCCTTCATTTCAAACATTCTTCAGTATCCTCTGGTGAGGCTAACAGCATGCATGTCAAACTCAGTCACGTCAAGTCCCGATATTTGGTGTCTGACTTTCCAGCGACCCCTGGCGCAAGACATTTGGTTCCCGTGACACTTTGGTGCCAGTTTTAACCTACTTTTTAAAACGAAGAGGTCTCAACTCCATTGTGATTTTGTATGGCCTCATTTGATATTATAACTAACTAGCTGATATCCGCGAGTACCTGTGATATATCTACTTTGATTATCTGGGTCACCCATTTATTCCCGTCGATTATTAAAATTACAACGATGTTCGAAATTTTTTCCTATTGTTAACATTTATGATTACTGCCCACTCTCTTGGGTAGCAGCATGACGATATATAGCTTATAGCCTTCATTGACAAGTAGGCTCCAACACAAAAAACATTTTTTAAATTTTAACCAGTACCTAGTTCCTGAGCTTAGTGTGTTTACCCAAACAAACTCTTCAGCTTTATAATATTGTATAGATTTCTTCATTGTCTCGCAAGAGTGCAGAGAATCGGTGGATAGGTGTTTTAAGTTTTTTGTGAACAGGAAATTGTTGTTTAACTATTTACCGGAATTAAATATTACAAATCAATCTTCATACATAATGTCTAAGTAGATGAGCCCCCACAGCTTCGCCCGTGGCATATTTCAAACTCCCGTCGCACCTCTTTAATCCCGTCGCTTATAAATCTATACTAATATTATAAAGCTGAAGAGTTTGTTTGTTTGTTTGGTTGAACGCGCTAATCTCAGGAACTACTGGTCGGATTGGAAAAAATATTTTTGTGTTTGATAGCCCATTTATCGAGGAAGGCTATAGGCTATATATCATTACGCTACTACACTGGGGAGCAGAGCAGTAGTCATAAATATCTACAAATCGTGCAAATTTTTATGCATCACTGTAGAATTTATAAGCGACGGGATTAAATAGGTGCGACGGGAGGTCAAAATATTCCACGAGCGAAGCTGTATCTAGTTTCACAATAATGCATAAAAAATTGCCTGATTTGTGGACATTTATGTCTACTGCTTCGCTCCCCAGGGTAGTAGCGTGATGATATATAGCCTATAGCCTTCCTTGATAAATGGTCTATCTAACAAAAAACATTTTTTCAAATCCGACCAGTACTAGTTCCTGAGATTAGCGCGTTCAACCTAACAAACAAGCAAACTCTTCAGCTTTATAATATTAGTATAGACTACGAATAGGTAGGTAAATTATGTCAACAAAAGCTGTACGGATGAATAGATACTTACATTTTTATGTTTGCTCAATTTATATAGACCGCATTTACAATATTTTACACCAAGTGGTGTGGTTGACCTTAACATGTTGCGTCACTTATTACAAGCACAGTTCATTTATAAGCTAAACGTACAAGTTTATTTATCTCTGAGGTACTATGTTTCTAATATATTCTTCTTATAAACTATTCTTCACTACATATTATACAACAAAGTCGTTTCCCGCTGTCTGTCACTAGGTAGGTATGCTTAGATCTTTAAAAGTAAGCAACAGATTTTGATGCGTTTTTTTTAATAGATATAGTGACTCATAAGGAATGTTCTTATTTATAATTTGTTAAGTTCTGGTATACATTGACTAAATTATAACGATATTAAAACTTGTTGGGTGTTTCGGAAACCGTCTGGGAGTTTTCAACGATAACGCTGCCTAAACCCTTTGAGATATAACAAAATAATGTATGGTGAAATTGTGTTTCCAATATAGGTCTACCGGCGGTATATGTCTATCTCTTAAGAATAACATACTATAACTATTTTAATACGTTAAAACCTGCAATTATAAAGGCTAATTTGAAGGCTATTTACACAAATACATACATACATACACATTTTAATACGTTAGTTGGCTTTAGGATTTCTTGAAAATTATTATGTCCTTTTACACACTGCAAATTAAATTAAAATCTTAAAGTCAATTAAGTCAAAATATTGCACAAAGAAATTAATTTTGTGTAACCATAATTCGACCGGGCCGTGCGGGTGTACCCTACTGGAGTGCGGAGAAGTAATCAAGTAATTTGGAAAATGTTCATCATACATTATTGTGAAATTTTTAAACGACGGGATTAAATAGGTACCACGGGGTTCGAAGTATGTCACGGGCGAAGTCGGGCGGGTTAGCTAGTTTTTATATATATTTATTTGAAACTATATTCTTAGTAAAAATAATATTATCTCAAAGGTGCGCTGAAGAACTATGCAGGACACGGGGACTTAATTAAACTTTTATATATGGACTAGGTAACCTCCTACGGCTCCGCCCGTGACATACTTCGATCTCCCGTCGTCGCACCTATTTAATCCCGTCGCTTTTAAATTTTAATAGTTCATATTTATGATTACTGCTCCGCTCTCCAGGGTAGTAGCGTGATGATATATAGCCTATAGCCTACCTCGATAAATGGGCAATCTAACACAAAAAGATTTTTTCAAATCCGATCAGTAGTTCCCGAGATTAGCGCGTTCAAATAAACAAATCAACTCTTCAGCTTTATAAATTAGTATAGATATGGACCTCTTCAAAAATTGAGTTATATTCATGTAGGTATTACAAGTTGTTCCAGCGAAATACGTACCGTACCACCTGAAATCTCAATAGCTCTCAGTGTACCATACTTACGCCCAATTTCTATTTTTCCAAATATTCTCTATGTAACATTTTCCTTACAATAACGAATACAACAAAAATATATAAACAGGCATCAAGTAATCGGTCTCAAGTTTTCGCATGTCCAATGGAAATAGGGATTTATATCTAACAAGCTGTGCTCTGTGGCTTCACCCGTGTCTCACACTTCACCGTGAACCCGAACTCCCGTGGCACGCATTTAACTCATCTTATTAACTTTATTAGTTTTTCCGTAATTTAATAAAAGGAATATTTTTAAATTTACTGCTTTTGTATCTTGGGTAGTAGCTGTTTGATATGTTACCCTTATCCCCTAGGGATCATAGGTGATAAGGGTTTATATGGCAATGCAACATTTTCTGGATCAGCTACTTTTATATTTTACTAGCTGATGCCCGCGGCTTCGCCCGCGTAGAGAAGTTTTCCCGTTTCCCACAGGAGCTTGCTCCCGAGATAAAAAGTAGCCTATGTGGTATTCTGATGTATAAGCTATATTATTGTAAAGTTTCATTAAAATCCATTCAGTAGCTTTTACGTGAAAGAGTAACAAACACCCATACAAACTTTCACGTTTATAATATTATTATATTATTTTAAGATAGAAAAATATTATTATTTTAACTAAAATATTATTAAGATAGAAAGAGATATGATACTAATGTACCTACAAAAATATCGGATGGAACCAATTGACACTTTATAAGATCGTACAATAGATCACAATTTAACATCAGAACTTACTGCGAAGGTATCTTCTCGCAAGACATATTATCTTATTAGGTTACTAGCTGAACCCCGTGGCTTCGCCCGTGAAGTACTTCGAACTCCCATCGTACCTATTCAATCCCGTCATCCCGTTGTTTATAAAATTCGCGCATTGTATGAAAATTTAAAGCGCTCGTGGCCCCGCGGACTCAGTGTTCTATAAGAGATTACTTCGTTAAGCAACTATCACTATAGCTGGTCCTTGGATGGGTGACCACTTTGTGGCATTTAGATTTGCGTGCGTTTCCGTGCTTCGGAAGGCACGTTAAGCCGTTGGTCCCGGTTAAGCCAAGTTGCAGGCCTTATTAGGCTTGAAAAAAATCAACAGCAGGTCGCCACAGCCTACGCCTGTCCATTTCAACACGACAATGAGCTCACCACCTATTTACGTGGGACAAAAATGCATACCGTGAAATGTGGGCGTTAATTTGCCTCTACCTACCCCTTCGGGGATAAAGGCTTGACAATTTTTATGTATTTAAATATGATAATTTTCCAACATCTTAAAATAATAAGGGACGGAATTTAATGGGTACGACGGGGGTTCGAAGTAGGTGTGTCACGGGCAAAACTGCGGGGCAGAGGTACCATAGCCGGGACTCTTGGCTATAGACAGATGAAAGGAAAACGTGTGGTTTTAGTCGGTAGGAGACCGGCATAGCACCTATGAGGATTGCCACACGAAAAAAAGAAACAAAAAGTACCAATGCCACTGTAGGATATTTTATTTGCTCTACGGAATCCTCTATCAAGACACAAAATGTTCACCACGACTGTCCTTCATCTGCTAGGGTTTATAATAGTTGTCCTCAAACTTGTTGGTTAGCTCTACCGCTGGCAATGACCTGTGCACGTTTTTTTAAAATACCTACGTATGTGATGTGATTATTTAGATACATATTATACGACAGCAGATTAATCTGCGTAAAAAAACCGCACACGGAAGCCATTGTCGCATTTTCTGGTATAAAAAGTAATAATAGTGTTATTTTGAAACGAAACTTACAATTTAAAATGGGAACACTGAAAAATTCAAGTTTAACAGATATATATCACAGCTTCCCATACAACAAAAGCAAAAGTCAATATACTGCCAATTTAATCGCGTGATCCGTAGTGTATTTGTTTATTTTTATAGGCATATTTATATATCTTAATATAGGCATTTTTTTTTTCTTAATATAAGTATTTATTCCTATTTTTTTCTTAATATAGGTACATATTAGTATGTATTTCTATCTTGTATAAAGATAAATAAATATTCTCATAAAAATAAAAGAAACAACTGTAATTGCCCTTGTCCACTAAAAGATGTTTGATTGTTTGAATTACACTACGGATGCCGCGATTAAATTGGAAGAATATTGGCTTTTGGTTTGCTTAGGACTGACTACCGTTTTACCAGTTATACCTCCCAAGTCTATAAGGGCGTCCATTGGTCAGCATGTGCACCATTAGCAAGTGAGGTCGCTTGGAGATGTTGCACCCTATGTGATTCCATGTCATCATCATCATCCCTGTACGTCTGTCTGTCCCAGTTGCCTCTCGCGACGCCCGGGCTCCGCTTTCTTACTTTTTCTCCTCCACTGTGCATGGTTGTCGGCATCCCCCGTAGTAAGGCCATTGTCACGCATGTCATCGCTTACGACGTCAAGCCAGCGCTTTTTGGGTCTTCTCCTTTTACCGGGATCTGGCGGGGCCGACATGGCCAGACATTTGTTTCCCACGTAACCAGGCGGTTACCGCAAGACGTCACCATACCAGCATAGAAAATACCCTGTGACTCCATGTAAAATATGTATATATTGTATATTCGACCAGTGTAATCCTTGAAAAGTTCAATTATTTTACTACCTTATAAATTCTGCAACTCTTCAATTTGAATAGATATTACACAAACTAGTGAGTGCCACCCGCTATATATAGGCTACTAAAGCAATAGATGCTTTAGCAACATGTTAATTTTTTTAGGAATCTTTTATTGCGAATACCTAAATTGTGCTGTTTATTTATTGTTTATCAAGTGCCTAAATACAAAGTCTTTAGGTTTTTTTCTCTAACAGTCGATAGAAAAACTTGAAGGGCTTGAAATAGTAGACGAGATTAACTCACTTCAGAATATTCTTAAAACACTTTTCTTCGTCACAGATTGTTGTTTTCTCACTGATTGTCACTCCTAAGTGACATCACGCTACAAATGTCACTCGCTGGACATAAGACTTTCTACTATCTCTATACCAAATCATCAGAATCGGTTGCGGTTCAGCATGAAAGTATTACAGATAGACCGAGTTACTAAAATCATTATAATATTAGTAGGGATGGAATGGGTGCAAGGGGCCCACCGAAATGAACTGCTGACTACAACGCAAGCGTTACGGGTTTAGGAAGGAGGTCTGTCGGTAGACGCTCCCTACAATGCCGAAAACCAAAAGCAAATTAGAACCAACCAAAATAGAAATATCTTTATTTTGCATAGACAATTTTAACGGCGCTTGCTAAATGTCATATACTATTTAAAATTTTTAAAGTGACCATTGGGAACGCGGCCCACCTGAGAAGAACCGGCAAGAAACTTAGGAAGGCTTTTTTTGATGGCCTATTTACAATTTTATATTATTTCACTATGCCACCAGCATAAGTGGACCACAGATTGCAAATCCAGGCAGGGTTTAAAAGCAACTGGGAATACACTCAGATGAAGAAAGATTATAAGTAGGTATGGAGATAATCGTATTATAGGTATATTTATAATTTGTAATTGTAAGTCAATATAGCTTCATCCTTATCACAATTATACCAATAACCTCAATATCTTTTTTTTTATCGTAGTGTTGAACAGATCTTACATAATCGATTCTTTAAGCACCTTTTGATAATTTTGTTTTTGCTCAATTGCTGTTTATGTTCATTTCGGTATACTCTTACTTGAGATTAAATCGTTAATATTGTAACAAATTCATGATATACCTAGTTAATTTAGTCCATAATCATTAACGCCATTGACCTGGTGGATAATTGAGCGATTGTTCTACAATTATCGATACTGTGTTATCCCTAGAAATCTCGTGATGGTTTATAAGTAGCTGCAGATTATCTATATCAAACAAAATTGTGTTTCATGTGAAATATCACGTAATTATAATAGAAATGTTATGATAAAAGTGTTATAGGTAGATAATCAATGTATAAAAAATTGTAGAAATGACAATAATATTTTGTATACTTGACAATTACTTTGAGATCTTAGTGCATGGCGTTACTTAAAGGCGAAACTTATATTGAAGAGCATCCCTGCAAGTCTCTCCTAATCGTATGATACGTAAAATATTGAAATACTTTTAAAATTTGATCCATATTAAAGCTATTTCAATATTTTTTTTATATGTACCTATATACTAAATTATTATATATACAAATAAATTAAATTGAAGTGTCTGTTTGTAATGCGAAATTAACAGCTTTTCACTTAATGTATATGGAAGTACTTATATATGTTTGTGTGTTTGATCAGGATAATTAATCTCTGAAAAGGCTGGACTGATTTAAATGGGACCTTGACTGGCAGATAACATAGGCTACATTTCATACCCCACCCCACGGTAACGGACACTACGTTAGTGAAACAAGCTCATAAGCTGATTGATTGATTGAAGCGTCTAGAATTAGATTAAGAGTCTAGAGATCTATATTGCTACAGTTAAATTACTAGCTGTTACGTTAGATACTTTTTTTTTGCCTAATATATGCCTCTTGCTATCCCATTACTGGGATTTCTATAAACCAGGATCTACCGTTATGTCCAAATCCAGAAAATTGTTACACCGAGCACCAACTCTGTAAAGTCCCTGAAGTTAGAATGTCTCGGAATCCGCATCGAAATTATCAGAAGTTGATTTAAAGGCGTTTGAAAAACAAAGAACGGCCTCTTCTCTTCCCCCATTTGCAACTAAGAAACAAATGAAACAAATCAACAATTGTACCTACATTGGGGTGAAATAGTTTAGTTACAAAAAATAACTAGAAATAGAACAAGCTTCAGCAATGTTTCGGAATTACAAACTTCGCACGCGAAACAAAGTGACTCCATTTATTTCAGCTCGCCTTGACTTATCTCCGCCTTGACCCAACGTAGCGATAATGAATAACGCTTCGTTGAATTAAACATATCGTACTCAGCTTTGAGAACCTCTCCCTGAAAGGGATCTCATGTCATAAATTATTGCCAGACTTCTAAATGAGCCTAAATTTATGGGCACTTTATGATCGTGAAAAAGGTGCTGTTTAGCAAGATGCTAGCGTCCGGAATATTGTACTAAAATCTACAGATAAATAAAATTGAAGTGTCTGGTTGTAACTAAAAATTTTGCGGCTTTTCACTTTATGCATATGAAAGTATATACCGTACTTACGTAAAAAAATTGTGTGTCTGTTTGTTCTAGCTATTCTCTGAAACGGTTGAACTGATTTTAACGGGACTATCACTGGCAGATTAGCTGGTTTTAGAAGGAATAACTTGGGCTACATTTTATTACCGCATTCCCACAAGAACGGGCATTACGCAAGTATAACCGGGGCGCGTCCGCTAGTAATATATTATGAACATTTTAACCAATCTGAAACTGAAATGAAATTTAACCAAGTGGTTCACACTTGTTTATGGTCACGGAAATTAGATATTTACTGCCTGATTCGCAATGAAATAGGTTATATTTTTTGGCGTGGTGGAATGCTTTTAGGTAGACAATTTCTTTTTAGTTTTTTTGTTCATCTTTATCTATTCCCAGTTGCTTCCAAGCCCAAACTGGATTTGGAACTTGAGGTTCACTTTTAATTGGCTGCTACAGGAACAGCAATCATTTGACTTTTGCGTTTCGCGAGCTACTGCCGTCTGACCTCCATTCCTCTACATTTTTATACGAGTGGACATTATTATACAGACTTTACATAATTATTGAAGTTTAATTTGAAGAAATTCAGACAGCGGTTAGATACGTTGAGGTTAATAGGTGAGTAATGAGGTTTTCGACATTAAATCAACAATTATATACAAAAATAGAAACCAGTTTTATAGTCTACGTGTCATCAAGTCATGAAAATAACTCTTTGGGTTTGACTAAAATCTTGCACTGATGGTAGATGGATCTGAACCAGGAATAGTACCTGTAGCATAAGCACTTTTTTTTTTTTATATTTGACACGTCAAAGTGGCACCCGCCTGATGGTAAGCAAAGACGACGACCCGTAATTTTGGGCCGCTACCCTAACCCACAGGGCTAGAATAGCGACCCTCAACTTGACGGCCCAGAAATATGCCTTTTCACGCTTCTCTTAAAGGACCCAGGATTGTAAGAGGAGGGAAACACGTGCGCCGGCAGAGAGTTCCATATTTTTATGGTACGACAAAAGAAGGACCTACGGAATCTTTCCGTTCTAGGCAAGATGGTGTCCACAGTGTAAGGATGACATCTCTGCCCCGCCCGTGTTGTTCGGGAACGAAAGGGGGAGGGTGGGACTAGTTGGAAGAGCTCTTCAGAACACTCACCGTGGTAGATGCGGTAAAATGCAGCTAAGCTGGCGACCGTTCTGCGCATCTCCAACGGCTCAAGATTGCCAGTAACATCTGGATAAATCATGCGGATGGCACGTCGTTGCAATGCGGCGAGAGCTTCAAGCAGGTATTTGGCGGAGCCGTCCCAGAGATGTGAGCAGTATTCCACGCACGGACAAATCTGACACTTATATAATAAGCATCTCTGTTCCAGCGTGAAAAACCGCCTCACCCTGTTCAGGATTCCGAGCTTGCGAGAGGCCAAGCTTATGCACCCCTCGATATAATTTTTATTGTTGAGCTCTCGACGAACGTCCAACCCCAGAATGCTGAGGTAGTTTTGCAGCGGTAGGGTTGTGCTCTGAAGAGTTGGAAGGGGAAGGAAAGGGGATAATTTTGCAGTAAATGCACACGCCTGCGTTTTCCTGGCATTGAACTCGACCAGATTATCGAGACCCCCACCTAGAGATGCGGTCCAGACTCCGATCGAGTTCCGCCACAACTTGTCCCCGCATAGCCTCAACATCCGTCCGCTTTACCGCCGGGTGACTAATATATCCCCCATGTAGTGTACTATCGTCTGCATAGCAATGTATATTGCCCAGGGACAACATATCATTGAAATGCAGAAGAAAGAGAGTAGGTGACAAAACGGACCCCTGCGGCACGCCAGCATTTATCTGCAAGTAGTCAGAAGCCTGATCGTCACATTGGACCCGAATACGGCGCTCATGCAAAAAGCTGGAGAGCCATGTGCATAGTTGAGGTGGCATGCCATATGCTGGAAGCTTGGAAAGAAGTGATGCGTGCCAGACTTTATCGAAAGCCTTGGCGATGTCCAGGCTGATAGCCAAGGATTCGCCATGCATAAGCATGGCTATGGATAACCATAGCCTCACCCCAAAGGTGTGTAACGTATGCTAGAAGATCACCCGTTGACCGTTTCGGCCTAAATCCTTATTGCCGGTCGTTTATTAAGGAGTGATCTTCCAATAACGCATGAGCTGCTGGTTTATGATGAGCTCAAAAACCTTACAGATGACTGAGGTGACGGCTATGGGGGCAATAGTTGCCTGGGTCTGACCTATCCTCTTTCTTGGCGATCGGTTGCACGTTAGCCTCCCTCCACACATCCGGCACACTACCCGTAGAGTAGGATAGGCAAAACAGGCGTGTTAGCACTGGAGTCAACTCCGCTGCACACCTCTTAAGAACCACCGCAGGAATACCATCGGGGCCATTGGACTTACAGACGTCGAGCGACCGCAGTACCTTCCGGATGTCGCACTGCCTGATAATTATGTCTGCCATTGCACTGACACAACTACCGACTGTTGGAGGCTGCTTGCCACGGTCGTCGATCCGGGAATTGGCCGCAAAGAGGTTGGCTAACAAGACAGCCTTCTCTTGGGCCTTGTGAGCCAGGGTTCCGTTAGGATAGCGCAGCGGTGGTAGCGAAGGTCGGCAGAAGTTAGATTGCACGGCTTTGGCCAGTTGCCAATATCCTCGGCTACACGTGGGATGTGACGCAAGCTCCTGGCCAAACCGCGCCATGCGCTGGGTATCCGCTCTTATGAAGGCCTTTTTGCTGGCCTTCTTCGCTCTGTTGTAAGCGGCTCTGAGGTTGGCCACATTCGGGTCACCTGATGCCCTAGCCCTGGTCCAAGCGCGATACGCCGACTGCTTATGTCGAACTGCATCAGCGCATTCACGCCCGAACCAGGGACGGGCTTTGCGGATGCTGGCGATATCAGTGTAGGGGATGTAGTATTCCATCCCCAGACTGATCTCCCCAGCAACAGCGGCGGCGCTCTCCGATGGGGCCTTTCCTCTAAAGACACGCTGACCCCATGGGACGGACGCAAAAAATCACGTAAACCGTCCCAATCTGCTGACGAGTAGTGCCACAGTCTGCGCGCCGCAACCGCAGGACATGCAGGAGATACACCTGCATTTCGGCGCGCACTACGCAGTGATCAGAAGTACCCAACGGAGCTTCTACCGATACACTATACTGGGCTGGGCTGTTGGTCAGCAGAAGGTCCAACAGAGCGGGCGCATGACTTGCCACATCTGGTATCCAGGTGGTCTGGCGTACTAACTGTGACAAGTCATGCGAAAGAGCGAATGCATGGGCGGTTCGTCCCGCATGGTCGGTTTTGAGGGAGCCCAACCATTCTGTATGGTGTGCATTGAAGTCCCCTAAAAACACCAATTCCGCGTTCGGGAACCGCACCTGCGCATTATCTGCCGCCCTTCCGAGGTATTCAAAGAGCCGAGTTATCTCCATATCCCCTTTATGGGAACGGTAAAGGCACACGTAGATCTGGCTAATAGAACCATGATTCACGTGAAGCCAGAGGACAGAGAAGGATGGGTCTTCCAGGCAGCGCAGACGGCGAACGGTGTTTCGGAAGCGCTGTACAGATTTGCCTTTTATTTTGCATGGCCATGTTGATGGGGAAAGAATGAAGCGTGAAACGGAGCGGTATTTGATGCAGCAGTGAGTGACAAAGCTGCTGTTTGCTCGTTTTGTCCAGGGACGTGTGGCTAGGCGGAAGCTAATCCGCCGGATGGAAGGGCCCCCGTACCCCCCCGAGTGCAGTCGCCGGGACCACACATCCGGTCACCAACCGGCACGACGAACCACATCGGGATTATACACGACCTGGTGGGGCAGCCTTCCGAGATGGTTAGTCCCAGTTGGGGCCCTGTACTATGCCGCGGGCGGCCAGCGGCACCACCGTTTCTGGAGGTCTCCCTGGCCGGCGGGTCGACTCGCACCACCCACACTAGACGTCACTCAGCACCCACTGGTCCCACACCTGCTGCATCAAATCTCGCACCAAGCCCGGCTTGCAGCCGCTGAACCCCGAACATAACCCAAAAGTTATTTGGGGGGTTTTCCGCGGGCTGTATGGTGGTACCCCCCCCCCCCCCCGGTCCAAAAAAAAAGGAAAAATTTTTTTTTTTGTGCCATTTGGCATACATTTTGAGTGCCTGTGCGCCGTAGCCTCGTCCGTCGATCAGCAGGTGTACCACGTGCAGGTGAGGTCGGCTTGGGCCCAAAGCTGACGATAGCCCCTTACACCCAAAATGCATTAAGCATACACGTAGATATACGCGAGAATTATATTTACTCGCTGCGTAGGATATCGTCTGGCTGTCGAGGTAAGCTAGTAGCCGATGAAAAATAAGTAAATGCCTTTTTGTTTATATTCTTTTTTTATATATCTTTTTTATATATCTTGGTGGAGGCCAAGTCCATACATAACCTCGCACTAGTTGCTCGTCGGGCGGCGCGCAATATGTTGCACAATCCCAGTATGCACTGCGCCTGCGCCGCCGTTCTCTCGGCATTGAACACAAACCACGTCTACCAACCCATTCACAGAATTTACTTATCAACCGGTAGTATATTCATTGACATTGAATTTGTTACATAATTATCATGTAATAACTGACATTGACCTCGTCATATATACTCATGTAAGTGTGATATGTTTTCATATTACATATCTATAACTACATGTGGAAACGCCCACGAATCAACGCTACCAAAGCGTTGCAATGGCAACGGAGTGAGGTGATCATGGTCACTTTCATACGTACTATTTATTGTAGCTTATGACCAGCTGCTAGGTATACCGGTGATATACTTTTGTGTTTTACTGAATGCTTAAGTCCGTCATAGTAAAATATTCCAAATCCATTATACGGTTAAAAAGCAATGTAACTCGGCTTTATAAGAAGAATACTTTTTGAATTCATATTGTAGTCTTATTAATTGGGTTAATAAACTGTTAACCAACCTAATTATAACAATTAAGGTAATATTAGCTAAATCTTCTTTTAATATGTCATTATAAGGCACATTAGCATAATCGATGCCATTTTAAAACTGTTATACTTACTTGGAGTTGGAGTATCCGTGTATATAAAGTCGGGTGGCCGTGAGATTTGTTGCCAGATTCTTACTCACAGGCTCGACCTGTTGCTCTACGAATCAGGCAGTAAACGTATTATATATTCATAGTAGGTATATATTTATATTCATGGTTGTTGTATTCTATTATATGACCTAAAAAATAAAGATTATTATGTATAAGATTATTTCTATATTTTAATCATACTGACTTTTCTCTACTTACATTACTAACATTTATGTATCATTTTGTCCTAGCCACCACCATGACGGACCAGGATTTAAAACTTAAATTTGGTTCGTATCTACATGTGGCTTATCCTTAGAGTCTTTTGTACCTTTTATGTGCTTGTACGGATTTCTAAGATTTGACTATTTTAATAACAATAATGTTTCATAATTTTTTTTTGTAATTTTTACCTTTTGACACGATATAGATTTTTGTACCTTTGATTTTGTAAAAAAATACAGATATAAGCTGCTTTATTGTGTCCTGTGTATTATCATATACATCACATGTATTATTTGCCTAATTTTCCTGTCTTAGTATGTCAATATATCATTACCTAGTAATATTTAATAATAAAGGTTTTTTTCTCTTTTCAGACACCATGGACGCCGGTGATTTCAAGGACTTCGCTAAAGCGATGACCGAGTATATTGCTGAGTATTTGGAGAATATTAGAGACAGGTTAGTGAGTTTCTTTACTTTTTAATTGGTTTCTATTAGTTTCAGTGCTGTTTCTGTGGTAAATTACGGCATTATTTAATAACGGCTAAGCTATATTTTAGGACAAGGTGAACTGAAAAATATGTGACTCAATAACATCATAAAAAAAGGTATACTGAAAGATTAGTTGCATATTTTTTTTTCACTAATAATGATGTCTGCTTCACGCTATACTTCTGATGAAGTAAATTACAAGGTCCACAATTTCGAAAGTGACTTCAAAATTCATTAAAGTACTTAATTAAATTACCTATTTAGATTTTCTTTTATTGAAAATCTATGTATCAATAATTTGAATAATGGTGAACATTTTATAAATGGGATACGCGGATATGGGGGAGTACGTATTTAAGAACAATACTATAGGAAATTTCTTCTATAGGAAACCCAATAGCATTATTCCTCATTTAAATTCTGTAATTCGCATAAAATAACTATACCTATTAATTATCTTTTTCGTCATCATCATCATCTTAGTGTATTTCCAGTTGCCTCCGTACTCTGTATTAGGTAGAAGTCTGGGGTCCAATTTTATTTGGCAGTAGGAGCAACTTTCAATGTTTATATTTTTCGGCATTAATAGAAGCGACTGCTGTCGGTCCTTTCAACTCCGTAAGGGCGCCAACATTGCCGTCAATTTCTCGTCCGTTAGTCAAGAGGTGCACCTTCAGCAAGTGAAGTAACTTGGGCCCCGGAGATTTCGGTGGAGTTCCTTACACTCGATAATAGTTATATGGATCATCATCATCCGAGCGTCTGTCCCAGATGCGTATCGCAAAGCCCGGGGTCCGCTTTCCACCTCTTTCTCCTTCATTTCGCACGGTCGTCGGCATCGCCTGTAGTGAGACGCCTAGCACACTTGCAGCACTTCTTGGGTCTTCCCCTCTTAGCGGGACCCGGCGGGCCTGACATGGCAAATATTTGTTTCCCTCTTAACCCGGCGGTTGCCGCAGGACTGCAGGACATGATTATACCAGCGAAGGCGACACTCAATACGCAATAGTTATATGGATCATACATTGTTTTCTATTTCATCTATTTAAATCGTGTCTAAAATTTTCCAGGCAAGTCGTACCATCAGTAAAACCAGGATACCTGCGACCCTTAGTGCCGGAGCAGGCACCACAGCAAGCCGAGCCATGGACAGCTGTCATGGCGGACATCGAACGCGTGGTTATGTCAGGCGTCACTCACTGGCATTCGCCTCGGTTCCACGCGTATTTCCCTACAGCCAACTCGTACCCTGGCATCGTTGCAGACATGCTTAGTGGTGCCATCGCCTGTATAGGCTTCACTTGGGTATGTATGAGTTTATCTGTCACACGCTCTAAAGCAGACCAAACGTTATCAGTAACTGTGATATCAATATTAATGCCATTTTTCTTTTGTCTACGACTACGATAATACGATCAATCCAAACTGATATCATATTAATTTAATGTAATGTCATGTTATTGATAATGTTAGATCGCTTAAGATCAAGATTGTCTAAGAATATTTGGTAGCTTAGGACCGGCCCAAATACTTTGAATCTAGGCCATTACAATAATCACACTTACTATTTCCATTGGTGATGGTACAGCAACGGCCTTTAACTTCGTGCGCCATTTTTAAAACGACGACAACATTACAATATTTTTTTGGAACTCATGGACGGCTGAACAGACAGGATTGAGTTGTTCATCCGAGTGGCATGGAGTTATCCATAAATACGATGAAGCATGATGGCCATCATAACGTGAATCAATCAATCAATCAAATAAGCCTAGATGACAATTCACTGCTGGGCGTCGGCTTTTCTCAATTTTCGCCATCATATCGTAGGCAATACGTATATATAATGCAATATTTTATAATTCTGACTTTGCGCTCACAGCCTGCTTTTCGTGTGTGGTTTAATATTAACAAACGTAAAATAAATGTTTAGTTCAATGAATAATGTTACGGATGACAAAGTTGTATTTATTACTACAAGCAAGGAAAACCGGTTACAGTATTGTTGAATCATGAATGTTTTCGACAATTTTTAATAGGTAGGAAAATTACTATGTCATTATTACTACTCTGCTCGGATTATATAGAGATCAGTAGCGCAATTCACAAATCTCGGTGAAAATATATAAAATATCGATGACTTTTGCGCAGTCAAAGCCCTCTCTTCTACTTTTACTAGTCGACCCCTCCAGGCAATAAGTCGGTAATCGCAAAAATCAAATTTTACAGGAAAAATGATTTACTGTTTTTGTTGAATTACTTTCCAACCAGTGGGAGTATTGACATCATTGATACATGAAATGAAATCTATTTTTTTTTTTAATAGTATTTAGCTATGAGTTTCAAACTAGATGCTTCTAATAAGCTACAATTTGTGAAGAAAGATCTTACAGTTTAAAAAAATATTCTATTGTCCTGTAATAGTAACTTACCGGATTTTTGTGGTAATTTTTTGAAGAGTGTTGATACGTACTAACATACTGCGGACTTTTATAACGTTATTTTGTATAGCAACAAGTGATCATATTATATCATAACCAAGTTATTGTAGTAATATTAAAGGGCAAAAATACTGTACAAGTAAATTACAAGGTTGTTTCCGGAAATATGACAACAATATTTTTCAGTAACCATTCAATCCCAAAAATCATTTGAGTATAATAAACTAAGGTATTTTTAATAAAATAATTCAAAATAAATAGATTAATCATTTTTATTGCACAAAACAATATATCAGTAAATATTACACATATTTTAAACACAACCTGCTTAACAAATTAAGAAAAACAGTCACATAATTTAATATATACGAGGAAAAAGTCGGAGCGAGAGCTATGCCAGCACAATTGCTCTATAGTCCCTAAGGCTAGACCTAGACCTAAACCTAGACCCTAAGATATACGGGTGAATTTCACACATACAACCCTTACGATATCAAGCCAGTGCTTCTTGGGTGTTACCCTCTTACCGGGGCACGGAGAAGACGGCATGGCCAAAAATTTGACCTATCTGCATTGTTACGGACATGAAGACTGCGGTTGAGGTAGTTCTTCCGCGGTCCAGCCGCATGATTCCACACATACTTCTCAGCATTTTCATTCCATAATTCGCGGCTCCTGCTTGTGTTGCTTCAATAATGATTACACCCTACTGGCATGGCAATGTATTTCAATATTACTTATTATACTCTTTGGTAACATGCCTAATGATGCTTTATTAGACCTGTCCCTTCAACCACACTGACATTTACAACAAGCTTGCCTGTGACCTGAGAAATTTACCATTAAATAAATTTAAAAAGTATATTAAAGCTTTGTGAAAAAGGTTATTACTCTATTCAAGACTATTTACAGGACAGATGCCTGGAAATGATCTGCTGGCAAATAAAATGTTATAGTCATAAAATATTAAATTGTAAATAGGCCATCAAAAAAAAGCCTTCCTAAGTTTCTTGCCGGTTCTTCTCAGGTGGGCCGCGTTCCGAACCGGTGGTCTCTTTAAATATACAATTTTTTTCTTTAGTTTTAGTGTATGACATTTTGTAAGCGCCGTTGAAATGGTCTATGCAAAATAAAGACATTTTATTTTTATATTATTTTATATTAGGGTTCCAAATGACATCAGCCCTCAACCGCCACTTAGCCCATGAGGTAGCAATGCGTGACGTGACGTGTGAAATACAGATCCCAGGTATTTAACCTGGTCCATGCCCTAGACCAGATGGAGTCTATGGAGGTTGAATCTGTAGAGTTTAACGCCAAGTATTACTTAAGTTTAAAACCACCACTCTTAAGCATCTCCGTCCACGTTTTCACACGTTGCACCAAACTGCCCTCGTCCGCGTCCGCCAGCGCTGTATCATTAGAATTCATAGTAAGCCATGGATGCTGCATATTTGAATGTGTTAAACAGAAATGGACTAAGTGGAATGTTCTGTGCTCTGGTGTACTCCGTCCGTGTGGGAAGAGTGTTAAAGTCGCGCGCCAAAACGATCAGATCCACAGAATAGTGGTGCAAGCGTCTAGAAAGGTTCTAGACAGGGTTCTAGGACATCAGTGCCCACCAGATCATCGTTCCAAGAACACAGTCGAAGGCATTCTTTACGTCCACGAACAGAAAGTGCAGACTCTTCTTCCTGTACGAGTATTTGTTTGTCTCTTTGTCCTGTATTTCTCCAGTAATGAGAACACGGGTCCTGTTTTTGTTCTAATGATAGGATCCTTAGAACAAAAACAGGGTCCGTAGTTTTATTACCAGGGTGAAACCCATATTGATACTCCAAGAGAGTACACTTCTGCTAGATACGGAGGTTAATAATCTTCTCTAAATCTTCATGCCACGGTAGCTACCTCATTTCTACACCGACCGCTTTCCATTTGAAGACTGGAGTAATAATACTCGGCCTTCATTGGCTGGGAATCTCTTCGGTGAAGAGTACGTGGTTTAACTTGATATAATCGAGAGAGTCTTCATCAACTCCGATAGCTTTTCAAATCATCATGCAGCGAAGAACAGTCTAGACTTCTACATAATTTTAAAGTTGGCATTAGTCCCTGATTCGGAGACTGCACCTCTTAATATTGCTTATTCAGCAGGTCGTGGAAGACCGAGTGCCATCGCTCTTTCATCACGAGTTCTTAGCATAGAAGGTTACCATTAGGATTGTTTACACAGCAGCACTTGAAGATATTCGACTTATCCGGATACTGGTATTCCCCATGTTTTTGTACGCTACCGAGTCCTGAACGCTGCAAGAAATTGAGAAAAAGATAATAGAAGCACTGGAAATGAGGTGCTGGAGGAAAAAAAATACTTGAAGTGACGTGCATATTACAGATATTATGTTAATGATTTACTGCCTAAAAATGTTTGTTAGAGAGATTAGATTAGTACTCTCATGTGTCACCTTGAGCCATCTTAACCATTGAATCGAAATCTCACTACTGTACAGAATGATATTAATATTTTTCTTTTATGAAAGCAAATTACCTACCGAATACCTACTAATAGGTATTAGTCAAGGAATAAATATTACTTTATTCGTATTGTAACACTTATTTTAATCAGTGCTTATCATTCTGTTACAGATCGCTAGTCCAGCATGTACGGAACTGGAAGTCGTAATGTTGGATTGGCTCGGCCAGATGTTGGGTCTTCCAGACTGTTTCTTGGCTAAATCTGGCGGTGAAGCGGGTGGTGTAATCCAGGGTACCGCCAGCGAAGCAACTCTGGTGGCATTGCTAGGAGCAAAGGCACGCACAATGCATCGCGTCAAGGAGCAACATCCCGAATGGACAGAAACTGAAATACTTTCAAAACTTGTCGGCTATTGCAATAGTGAGTATATAAAACATCTAAGCAACATCCATCGCAATCTTGCAGATTGCTTATCATAGAACATTTTGGTATTTGTGTGTCTTGAAGCGCTCTTGGCCTTACTACCACAGAGTTCTGTAAAACATGTGGCATTTCCATTTACGAGCGTTTCCATATTTCGGAATGCACGTTTAATGCGTTGATCCTGGTTGCCAGTCACGTGATGGCATTTAATCAATTTGAAGGCCTCACGGCAGGCTTGGAAACAACAGCAAGTAGGTAGCCACAGTTAATCCCAGCCATTATCAATGTGACAATAGGATTAATAGGTTACGGTTATGGTCGTTTTGACCTTTTAACAGCTTTGGTAGACCGTGTGCGTTTTTGCTGCCTCAGTTGGATAAAACTTGTAGTATACCACATTAGTACAAGTGCTATCATTATCATTCAAGATGTGTAACAAGTAGTTCCCATCAACAAACAATAATTTATAATACATTCGCAGAGCAAGCTCACTCATCAGTGGAACGCGCTGGTCTGCTGGGTGGTGTTAAGCTTCGCAATTTGAAGCCTGACAATAAGAGGTGCCTACGCGGAGATATTTTACAAGAGGCTATAGACGAAGACATTCGCAATGGACTTATACCTTTTTATGTAAGTGTGTTTGTATCACTCTTAAGGAAGCGGCCTAAAAACGGGGATGTATGTTTCAATTCGCCTCCATTACAGTTATAAAAGTGCCAGGGACACGTAGCTTCTGCGACGTCCTTCCGGGATGCCCAGCGCTAGTCGGTTCGAAACTGGCAAATTATCCGTGGTGATCATATCTTTTTTAGTAGTAGTTACTATTAATAAATTACCAGCCTTTAATGGGTCACCGATTAGAAGTCGGGGCTACATTCATATTAGGTTAAGATAATTTTCAGATCCATACCTATCATATGTTCATGTTTCATTACAGGCTGTGGCCACCTTGGGCACTACTTCGTCCTGCACTTTCGACAACTTGGACGAAATGGGAGACATTTGCGCAGCAAATGATGTTTGGTTACACGTTGACGCGGCGTATGCAGGTTCGGCATTCATTTGTCCTGAATACAGATATCTCATGAAGGGTGTGGAAAAAGCAGACTCTTTTAATTTTAACCCTCACAAATGGTTACTTGTCACCTTCGATTGTTCTGCCATGTGGCTCAAACAGCCAAGGTGGATTGTCGATGCGTTCAATGTAGATCCATTGTACTTAAAACATGATCAGCAAGGATCAGCTCCAGATTATCGTCACTGGCAAATTCCTCTTGGACGTCGTTTCAGAGCTCTTAAGTTGTGGTTTGTTTTACGCCTATATGGAGTAGAAAACCTTCAGAAGCACATCAGGAAACATATTGCATTGGCTCACCTCTTCGAGAGACTGTGCACAGATGACGAGAGGTTTGAGTTATTTGAAGAAGTAACTATGGGACTTGTGTGCTTCAGATTGAAAGGTGGAAACGAAATAAACGAGGAATTACTGAGACGTATTAATGGCCGCGGCAAAATTCATTTGGTTCCTTCCAAGATTGATGATGTATATTTCCTTAGATTGGCCATTTGCTCACGTTACTCAGAAGAAAGTGATATTCATATATCTTGGGAGGAAGTTAAGGCGTCAGCTGATGATGTTCTCAAGAGCAAATCAGTGTAAATCGTACTATGTACTGTACAACTTATCAACTATATAATGTACAACTTATCAAATGAAGATGTAACCTTTGAATGTTGTGTACCTATGCTTTTAGTGAGGTTCATTTGCTCTCTACGACAATAATGTTAGACGTATTAATGTAGTACAAAATATAAAAGTAATATTTAAAGTAATTATTCAAATGCCGTATTGGACAATAATATCAGTTAAATAGAATCAGAACATTTTTTTATATTAATATTGTTATTTATTATTAAAATATTGTTGTCTGACTCTAAAAATCGATTTATTATGACATCGAAAAAATTGGTTAAAAGCAGTAGCTACCTACTGCTTTTAACCAATTTTTACCTACCTACCTATAAAACTGTTAGGCTCTAAAGTGCCTATAGTGTTCTTGCCTTATTATTTAAATAAATAATGAGAAAACAAGAATACTCTTTTCAAGAAATATAGATAACGATCAAATTTGGTAGTATATTATTATATTATTATTTATCTATCACGCCTTATCCCCGAAGGGGTGGCAGAGGCATATATATTATATGCCCACTTTTCACCATGTGTATTCCTGTCCCACGTAATAGGTGGTGAGCCCATTGCCGTGTTAAAATAGACAGACGCAGGTTTGTCTAAATTTGGTAGTAGTTCTTTAAAATTCACCATATCTCTCTATTCACCATACATAAAATATAAAACTATTTTTACGGTGAAACCCCAAGGCCTGAGTCTGAATGCACTGTTGAATCGATCCTAACAAACCCGCATTCTACTCTCTCACGGCTGTATATAGAGAGGGAACTTCATATAATTTCAAAAGGAAATCCCTGATCCAGGACCTGCCTTGACGACTCTTGCCTGTAGCTTGAAGTTAATTCCTCCTTACCGTTAAAAGAGGCGCAACTATCTAAAGTTGAGTAGGTAAATAATAATGCCTGAATATATTTATTAGTTTCATTCGATTTATCTCCGGTAGCACATTAAAATAAATATTATTACTCATATGTATTATCTACCTACTAGTTATAAATACCTACAGGTATTAACTGTTACAATAAAGTTAACAATGTATTTATTAAACGAAGTTGTAGATTATTTGAGTTGTGATGTGACCATGTGATATTTGAAAACTTATCTTTTATTGGATAAAAATATCGTTATAAAAAGGAAAAAAAATGAAAAAGGCGTTTCTATGCCCAGAGCGCAAAGATATAATAATGTATTAGATACTATTTATATGTAGGTACATACTTACCAAATTTATTATTATTTTACCTAATCCTACTTATAGGTAGGTATCGGTAGAACTAAAAAAACTTACTATCTTCACGCTGTATCCCTGACGGAGTAGTCAGAGAGGACAGATCGCCAGGCTTCGCGATCCATGCATACTTTGTAGAACCGTATTGTCACAATACTTATAAATTGTGTTGTATTCGTGTGTACCCAGTAAATAAATATATTGTGAATGAATGTTATCTATGTGTCTATTTATCACAGTAAAATATGATTACAAATAACGTCTCTTTTTTCTAAGCTTAGATAAAATACAGGAACTATACCCTCTGGACATGAGTATTACTCATTCCTCTTAAAAATCCCCGGCAGATGTTGGCCCGGCTAGCCGGCTACTAGTAAAGTAACACAGCGTAGGTAGGTAACTATACGCTTTCCTCAAGATGGATTGACGACCACAATGATCGCTGTAGTCTGATTATGTGTACAACTGTGTAAACGATAGTTACGTAATTTAAGGTGTTGTTGTGTTGTGTAAATTACGAAAATAAATGTAAAAATAAATCCAAGTACAGATACTATAAAGATGCCCGGGGCCAAAGCGACATCATCTGTTAGCGATTCACTTGCTGATACATGGACGAGTCAACAATGAAAGCGCCCGTAAGGTTTGGGAGGTTAAAGCAACTGGAATCACACCTGGATGAAGAGATCAATTTCGTAGATATGTAATTTAAAAGCGTAGATAGTTTCTTGATGCTTATAATAATGCAGATTTTATTAAAAACTAAAGATAACTACCATCACTGTAAATATGTACAACAAAAATGATAAAAATTGGTACTTTATAAACAACAGAATACACCAATATATTGAATATTACGAAAACTCTTAGCCTTTTGGTGGTCCTTCGAACTTTTTCGTTAATAATATTATCCGCTCTGCTTCACGAATACCACTAAGCCGCGCCCCGTGAACTGTGGCAAAATATCCAGGTACTGTAGCCTCTCCAGCAAACAGAAGGATCGGAGGAACTGGGTCACATGGACCAGGTACAGGCGTGCCCAACTCGCACTGATGACTTACAGTTGAACAGCAACCCATATAAGAGTAAGAACCGCAAAAGTGAGGATCGGCTGCCCATCGAGAGCGTAACATCATATGCGGATACGGTAAGCACGGATTCCCCGTAAATTTCCGAAGCAATCGTGTAAGGCCTTCGGCAACGTCGTTGTCTGCCATAGACTCCATCACTGCAGCTTCCTGGCCTGATATCAGTGCACATAACACGTGTTTACTACCGGGAAGCTCATCTATTGCACACACACCTCGCGTCCAATCGCATCTGCATTGTAATTCTTCTGCTGACCATGCTAATTTTAAATTACCCTCGTGGCATGCCCAAAATGGTTCAGAATATTCTAGAAATACTTTATCGCTAAGACCAAACCCTAGACTACATATTGCATCTAATTTACAAACAGGCAACGGTGGCGCAAATAGTTTGTCAGCTTGACATTTTAGACACCCAAGCGACAGTGTGAGTATGACGTAATCAGCAAACAGTTCTTCACCGTCACAACATTTAACAAGCACACGGCCTGATCCAGTTTGTCCGTGACCCCAACGAATAACGTTTACTGGTTTCTGATACCGTATACAATTGTCTGGAAGCCCTCGCAATAATGGTGCCATCACTCCAACATAGCCTAATGGAACTCGTACGCAGCCGCCTGGAAGTTCTATATAACTACCGTATTGATCTGCGCTAACGAGTGACAAATCGTCACCACACCTGTTTCTTAAAATGTTAGTCAGCCCAAACATGACTCGAGCAGCATCATACCTCTGATCCTCTGGAAAATTATATAATTCTTGCTGGATACGTAAACCAATAAAATTTAATAACGTTCCATGTCTTCTCTCTCCACCGAGTCTGAACAAATTGGCCGCTTGCTGTTCTATTTGTCTGAATGTATGATAAGCCGTAATTGTCACTGGTAAGTCAACTGCACGTCCTTCGCTGGTACAAAATAAGCCTCGGGAGGCATCCAAGCGAGGTAAAGGTGTTTGTAGAAGCCTGTCTTGTGATGCCAGAGTGTAAACTGAGTTTGGTAAGCAAGCACCGAAAATCCATTCCGCACCCATCTCGATGACTGAATCTCCAAGCCAACAAGAATGTATCCTTCCGCCTGGTCTGTGGATTGCAATTATAAATGAGCTTACTGGAAGGTATATAAAAAGAAAAAAGAGACCTACTGACAATAAGATGTACCTACAGTACGCGCCACGAGTCATGAAAGTGCGCAGACGACGATAAATAGGTGTCAGTTGAGGTAGGGGTGAGGGGCGGGACGAGTAACCATGGCAACGAGCGACGTGCAGTGATTCCTTGCCTCTCTCCACCCGCGCACGCACTGGGCTCGCCTTGGGTACCAACGATAACACAAGTGTCACGTAATTTCATTACTTATTATATATATATATCGAACAATACTTATTATAAATTATTTGTTTAGAACGACAATTTTATGTGTTTATTTTAAAAATAATTAAAAAGTATTGTAACTGTACATAGTGTTAGATATATTTGATCTTAGTGTTTTTGTAAACAGTGTTGTAAAGCGGTTATATATAATAGTGTTTTTAGTGTTATTTTAAAAGAAGTGATTTTTTTTAGTATCTACAATGTCTCCGCCAACGAGTAAAAAATATAAACGTACTCTTAATAGACAAGCCAGAAAAATGGTGTATGACGTTTACTGCTTTATGAAAAATAAATTCAGTGGACTGAATTACATTCAGTTGATGGCACAGGTAGCTGAAGCTACAAAAGTTTCTACATCTACTATATACAGGATAGTAAAGCAAGCTAACCAATCAGATTTACTAACGGTTTTTAGAACTCCCGGGAAAAAACGAAGTCGGGCATTTCTTATAACAGGTGTAGATAATTTTGACCAAGGGGTGATAAAACGAGCTATTCACAATTTTCACGTAACAAATAATGAGATTCCAACAGTTAAAAAACTTTTATCTAAATTAAAAGATGGCATAAATTTTCGAGGATCGGAGACAAGTCTCCGTCGCAATTAAAAATAATTAAAAATATATGTTTTAGTTGGAAAGCCACTGAAAACAACAGAAAAGTCCTTATTGAAAAATCCAAGGTTAGATTGTTACGTATAAATTATCTAGAAAAAATAAGAAAGTATAAACAAGAAAATAGACCTATAATATACATGGATGAATCATACGTCCATTCCTCTCACGCTACAGCAAAATCCTGATCTGATGGGTCAACAAAAGGTTTAAAAAAACCCATTTCAAAGGGTCAACGTGTGGTTATTGTGCATGCAGGGTCTGAGGCTGGTTTTGTACCAAACGGCCTATTAGTTTTTAAGTCCGGTACAAAAACTGGCGACTACCACGACGATATGACCTATGAAAATTATGAAAAGTGGTTAAAAACACAACTAATTCCTAACCTCCCCCAAGGTCCGTCGTGGTAGTTGACATAATAAAGAATACGATTCTGCACCAAATTCCAATAGCAGGAAGTCAGAAATGCAATCTTGGCTGACAAGCAAAGGCATATCATTTAGGCCTGAAATGTATAAGCCTCAGTTGTATGAGCTAGTAAAATTAAATAAAGAGACACAAAAAAAAAATAGTATTCATAGAAAACTAGGAGAACATAACCACGACGTTCTCCGCTTGCCACCGTACCATCCTGATCTCAATCCTATTGAGATGGCTTGGGCCGCAATTAAGGGTTACGTTAGTAGTAAAAACGTAGAGTGGAATATCAAACGCGTAACAGATTTGATAAAAGAAAAGGTAGACGCAATGGGGGCTAATGATTGGCAGAACCTCTGCAATAAAGTAAAGTCGATTGAAGAAGAATTTAATAATACGAAAAATTTGAACATTTAATAATACGAGTATAAGATTAATAAATAAATGACGAGTATAAGATTAAAAAGTAATAAAAGTGGAGGATGGAGTGCAGGGTAGCTGCGTGAGAGAAAGTTAGATGCAGGGTGCTTGACAGAGACCAAGCGCAAGGGCAGCGAAGTCTTGGAGCTCCCGGGTGGGATGCTCGCGCTTTGGTCTGGAGTACCAGAGAGCGAGCATGGCAGTCGGGGGGTTGGAATTTTGCTGTCCTCGCGATTGGCCTCCGGTATGTATGAGTACAAACTGGTAGGTCCTAGAATCCTCTGGATCCGTGTAAAACTTGGTTTGACGAAGATTTTCCTGCTTACGCGCCAGTATCTTCGTCGAACGCGAGTGAGCTAGAGGATTTCTGGGAGAGTATGAGAGAAGCTCTAAATGTGATAGAAGGAAATGAAAGACTTATAGTATGTGGAGACTTGAATGGATGGGTGGGTACCGCTCGCGATGGTTTTGAGTCGGTACTCGGGAAGTATGGGGATAAAAGGGTGAACGCCGCTGGCAAGCTAATACTGGCATTTTGTAAGGAAAAGGATTTGTTTGTGGCGAACACAATGTTCAACCACAAACAAATTCATATGTATACGAGGAGATGTAAGTAAAGAGAAGCATGATACATCTATTCCTGATGGATAGTCGGCTCCGTAAACAGGTGATGGACATAAGGGTTTATCGAGGCGCTGAGCTGGGATCAGACCACTACCTAGTCATAACTAGGATTAGGGGTCTGTTCGCGGGTTGGCGTCATCGTACCGAGTGTCCTGAGCTTGAGCCGACTTATAGCATCAAAAGCTGGAAGCTGCAGGATGCATCCATTAGGGATAAATATAATGAAAGGGTAGCCGAAAAGCTTGGCGACGTCAATGTAAGCAGTGAGAATGTGGAAAGTATATGGCAGAACCTTAGGGATAGTATGATAAATGCCGATGTGGAAGTGTGTGGAGAAACGAAAAGAGGCAGTAGTAATAAGCGTGATGCATGGTGGAATGAGGAAGTGAAAGAAGCAGTTCGAATGAAGAAGAAAGCATGGCTAGACTACTTAGCCTCGCGAAATGATTTTAATATGAAAGAGAGATACAAGCTGCAGAAAGTTAACACAACACGAAGGCACTGATAGAAGAAGCTCGTGAAAGGTGCAGAATGAAAGCGGATGAAAGGTTGTCGTCCAATTTCCGGGATAATGCCAAGCTCTTCTGGAAAGAGGTAGGCAAGACCCGGAGTCGTTCGCCAATCTGCAGTATGAATAAAGTGCTTAGTGTTAACAATGACGTCCTAACAGACCAAAGTGACGTCCTGCAGAGATGGAGTGAATATTATGGAAAGATGTATGCAAGAAAAGACAGAGATGCCACATCGCGAAGTGGAGCTCACTTCGATGCTCCGGATCCCGATGTCATTGAAGTCATTAGTATGAAAGAAATAGATCAAGCGATAAGAAGTATGAAATGTGGTAAGGCTGCGGGAAAAGACAGAGTTACTGCTGAGATGATCAAGTACGGTGGGTCGCGTGTCTGGGACACACTATGTCTGTTATGCAACTTGTGCTGGCGGACGGGTGAGGTCCCGGATGACTGGCGAGTAGCATTTGTAGTACCTATTTACAAAGGGAAGGGCTCGCGCCTAAACTGCTCTAGCTACAGGGCGATCAGCTTGGTCAGCTTAGCTAGTAAGGTGTAGGCAAAGGTTATAACGACACGAATACAAGAAAAGTCTGAAAGGTATTTATGGGAGGCTCAATGCGGATTCCGACGTGGAAGAGGTTGCATGGATCAAGTGTTTTCTCTCTGCATGTTCACGGAAAAGTTTCTGGCTGTTAGCTAGAAGGTTTTCTGCGCTTTTGTGGATCTAGAGAAAGCATTTGATAACGTTGTGAGAGAAACGCTGTGGGACTTGCTGCCCGGATATGGTGTGGACGGCTCGCTACTGCGGGCAATACAGTCGCTTTATAGGGACTGTAAGGCTTGCGTGCGAGTATGGGGGGATGTGTCACCTCTTTTTGATGTCTGTACAGGCGTCAAACAGGGTTGTGTCATGTCCGCCTGGCTGTTCATAGTGTATCTGGACAGTTGCCTGCAGAAGTTGAAAGATTTTAATATGGGTGTGAATTTGGGTGACTTTACAGTAAACTGTCTGCTGTACGCTGATGATGCGGTGCTCATGGCCTCATCAGAAGCCGACCTTCAGGCATTAGTCACTAATATGAAAGAGGAGTGTGAAAGTAAGGGTCTTCGCTTGAATGCAAGTAAAACTAAGGTTCTAGTATTTGAAAGAGGTGACGTAAGAACTAAATGCGAGATTAGGGTAAACCAGGAACGGCTAAAGCAAGTGAATGAAATTGTGTATTTAGGAAGTATGTTTAGCGCGGATGGAAGATGTGATTCGGATGTTGAACGGCGAGTAGCTGCCGGAAACAAAGTTAACGGTGCTTTGTCCCAGTTAGTAAAGCGACAAAGCATCGTAAAAGAAGCACGCATGGCGATTCATAACGCAGTGCTAGTGCCAACTTTGCTTTACGGTAGTGAAACCTGGGTATGTCAGCAGATGCATGAAAGTAAATTGAATGCTGTGGAGATGCGATCACTTCGAAAATTGTGCGACGTTACCTTGGCCGACCGAATACGTAACGAAGTGATACGCAATATGGCAGGTTTGAATGAAAGTGTCAGCGTTAAGCTGGAAAAGGGCGTGCTCCGTTGGTTTGGACACGTCCAACGAATGAGTGAGGAACGATTGACAGGGAATATATATTGTTCAAAAGTAGAGGGTAGAAGCAGTCAGGGTCGGCCGAGACTTGCATATGAAGACCACGTGAGCAGATTGCTCAAAACGGAAAGGTCAAAAGTACTCGGATACCCAGACGTGCGTGTATGAAGCGATTGATGTATCTTGAAGAAGCGAAAGAAGTATGTATGGATCGCGACGCCTGGCGATCTGTCCTCTCTGACTACCCCGTCAGGGATACAGCGTGAAGATAGTTAGTTATAAGATTAATTATTATAATATAGAATAATGCAAATAAGGATACATTTTTTTGCATCTGTAACAACTTATTACTATGAGTGGCCCTCAACTTATCGTATTTATAGTACACTTTTTTTTTCGAATATACATGCGCAATCGACGCCATTTTCTTTCATGACTCGTGGCGCGTACTGTACCTAGTTAGGTAAATGTCATTTTTAAATCGGTAGCTGTTGCTTTCATTTCAGAATATAGGCACCTACTAGACGTAGGCTTACTTTGATAGCCACAGCTTTCCTATCTATTTCATTAGGCTATAGGCTCACACCAAGTAGGATTAAAACACATCTTGTATAAATTTACGGACGGGTTTGGCTACCAATATACCTAACAATCTAACTAATTCACGCATGATATAATTCTACTTCGAACTTCTGTTGCACGGGTTAAACCGATGCCCATCATTTTCCAAAAAATGAATGGAAATGGGTTTTCGATTTGTTGACATTTTTGATTAACTGCCTCGGTGGCGCAGAAATAGTGTATGCGACAGCCGCGCTCCTAGTCATGGGTTCGATTGCTGTATTTACAATCGAGGAGTAGTATTAGATCGATGTATGTATTTAGAAATATATAATTGTGTTTATCAGTTAGATCCTATACCACAAGCTTATATCAATGCCTAGATCAATAGTACATTACGTAGGTCGGAGGTCGATACAAAATTACCAACTAACAATTACCTGAAAAGAACTACTAAGTTAGGTAGATTTTAACCTGAAATAAATTGGTAAAATATAGAAAAATATATAATATAGTTATAAAAATGATGAGAATATGATAATGAATGTTGACTAAACGGAAATACTCTACCTCTCTTTAGCTTCTAAAATTATGAAATTACGTATGCCGCACTGTGTGAGGCGATGTGCAGCCGAAAGTCCCGCCATACCGGCTCCCACAATGATCACTCGTGGTTCTTGAAGATTTGGGTGGATGCTACAAGAGTCTAGAATGCAATGCACAGGGCCCGCCGCGCCTACTGCACTAGCCCAATGACGTCGCGCCAGCATCGCAACCCTGCTCGGTCTGTCCAACATTTTTATACTGTAGCGACTGTTCCATAGATCGGATTTCCATATTAGTTTAATACGTGATAATTTCATTGTTATAATAGTATACATGCCATCTAAAATTTAATACAATACACTCGTGGATTTTGAATGCGATTTCATTAAACTATGTTTTTGAGAGAGTTGACGTTTAAAATGCCATAGTGCAAAAACAGAATAATTTTGTTCTTTCCCTAAATATTTGAAGAGTTTTAAAGATGCAGTTAGCTACGTATCTATATAATTCTTATAACACTTATCTATGAATGAAGTATGAGGAAGTATGAACTAGCCCCACTGCAAGTAGGTATCTCGGCACCGTAAGGTTTTATCTGACAAAACGCACTGGTTGTAGCTAAATAAATAAATAATTACATACATACATACTTACATACATACATATTGTCACGCCTTTATCCCCGAAGGAGTAGGCAGAGGCATATTATACGCCCACATTTCACCGTATGCATTTTTGTCCCACGTAACAGGTGGTGAGCCCATTGCCGTGTTGAAATGGACAGGAGCAGGCTGTGGCGCCCAGCTGTTGAAATTTTTCAAATAAATAATTACTCTACAGAAAATCAAAAATTGCTATACAAGCGAACAGAAAACTTGATATAGGTACCTACCTGCCTAGTTGCTGGACGCTCCCCAACTCAAGCGAATCCTTATGGCCATATATTTTAAAAGATTTTGCTATTTATCCTACTCAAGGTATAGGTAGGTACCTACCAGTACCTACGTACCTATACACCTACCTCCCTATTCTTGAAAGACTTCAAGCATCGATTCTTCGACGAATATAGTTCGCAGAGTGAATTCAAAGTTGAACGTGGCCTTGGTTTTATTTTGCATTGCTCTACGGTTTGTCGACAACATTGTCATAATAGCAGAAATGCTGGAACAGTAGTTCCAACGTGAATTTATTGGATAACACATCTCCCTATCCTACCCCACCCCTTCTCAGTCCAAAGGGTCTGTATTTCGGTCCTACAGCTAGACGGTAAAGACGGCGGTGTCAAAATAACTAAACTATCTTCACGCTGTATCCCTAACGGGGCAGACAGAGAGGACAGGTCGCCAGGCTTCGCGATCCATGCATACTTCTTTCGTCTAGTCTAGTCCACAAAAGTCATACATAGGCTATGAGAGGCTATATTGGAGTCTCTTTGAAGCTTATCTCGAGCGGGACCTAAACCGCATTTCACAGTGGGTTTCTATAAACCTGGTTGATTTCAATGCCCGAAAAACACTCGACATCCTCGGTTTCCATCGATGTTTGTTGTGAGCAACTCTCTATATCTACATATATTACCAGTTGTTTCCAATCCCTACCTGAATTAGAGCCCTACCTGGAGCTAGGAGCATTGTTGGGAGCGACTGTCGTCTGTCCACCCAATCCCGTAAGGTTCTCCTAATCCAGTACCTGCGTAGTAACTGTAAGGTGGCGACACCGTTTATTTGAAATATTTCTTGGTATGGCGGCCATATTGCAAAACATAATATTATTTAGCTGGTGAGATCGCTTGAACCTCCGACACTTGGTGGGACCCCGAATAGTCATGAACTCAACATTAAAAGTTATACAGGGTAATTTGTAAAACATCAGCAACCTGCTAGGATTAGATATTTATAGAAAATTTTCTTTCACCTTTTTAACTTTATTTATTACTAAGTACTAGTGGGAATCACAGTAGATAGCGGTGGGCTAACTCATTTGACCTAAACCTGCCAGCCGCACCGATGCGCGCGCGTCCATCGTTCTTCGAGGCATGCAGTAAATTCATTACGAAAGAGACCCAGGAGTTATTTTGAAGAGACTCCTACGGCGAATACCTGTGAGCTCGACGTTTCATTAAATGACAGTAGGTACGTTCCGTCGACAGTATGTAAGTCGTAGAACAAACGTCGTGGATTAAGACCTTAGCTATTTACTCCTGGCATGTTGCAGGTGTTTTACAAATGACACTGTATAGAGAACTGTATTGGAATAAACTCGAAAAATTGGAATACTAAATAAGGTAATTCGATTCTTTATGCCGCACCAGGAGTGTGTGCTGTACCTACCTACATATAGGTACAAGACGTAATTATTCATCCCTGCGTCTAATACTGCTTTCACCTTTGGGACGACTCCACGTAACACTTAAGACGTGTTCGACGTTATTCCTCTGCGTAGCGTCTGGCACGTGCTATTCACTTAATAGATTGTCCTGCCGGTAACAAGAAGCCTTAAGTCGTCAACAATTGCTTCTTTGACTGCATTTTACAAAATCTACCACGGTGAGTATCCTGAAGAGCTCTTCAATTACTTATTCACCCCTCTCCTTTTTGATCTCGAACAACGCGTGTCGACCAGAGGTGCCAGTCTGATACAACAGCGAGAATCTTCACACGAATTGAACCATTAATTTGAAACAGAGTCGAACTATCGAAACATGAACGCTCTGTCAGCGCGCGTTTTCCACACGTTCTACAAGCGGAACGTGAAGAGGTGCATCATTGGGCCGCTAACTAGAGGGCCACTGTCAGATCTTGTAGACTGTGATAGTGACCCTCAATTATTCCGTTCATTGCGCCGTGGCTTTCTATCAGGGATGGGCAGCGTTATTATGGCGAGTAAATACACTTTTCATCAAAAATAAATTATCACCTCTGAAGCTTGGTTTTAGATGACTTTACATAGGGAATTATTATTAGATCATTATTATTAGACCCATAAAACATGTTGCTTAGATACGGATATAATGTAAATATACTTATGGTATTGTTAATATTAATGTTTGAAATGCAAATAAAATTCCTATACGTGTTTATTTATTTAGGTATTGTTAATTTTTGCGAAGCAATACACTAGCTGTCCTGCCCGGCTTCGCCCGTGATGTACTTCGAACCCCGTGGCACCCATTTAATCCCGTTGTATATTAATTTCACATTCACAATAATGTATGAACATTTTCCAAATTCATTAATTACTTCACCGCTCTCCAGTACCTAGGTACCTACATACGCCCGTACGGGCCGGTCGAATTATGGTTACAACACGAAATTATATTTTTGCGCTTTATTTTGAATCTGCGATAACTCGTAAGATATTCATTTAATTTGCAAGGTGTAAAGGGACAAAATAATCTCCATGAAATGCTGAAGCCAACTAACGTAGTAAAAATGATAAGGATTAATAGGATATTTGTGTAAATAGCCTTCAAATTACCGCTTTATAATTGATGTTTTTTTAAAGTATTAAAATGGATATAGTATGTTATTCTCATGAGATAGACATATATCGTCGTGGACTTTTTTATAGACCTATATTAGATACACAATTGCACCATACATTATTTTATAAATGTATTGGTTATTACTGGGACTAAACGCGGTTAACTTTCATACCTTTTGTTGCCTGACGTTTCGACCAGGTTGCACCGGCCGTGGTCACAGGCTGACTGGCTCAGCGATGCACGCCCTCCGCCGTCGAGTACGTGTGGTAGGTTTTTCATCTACCGACACATTCTCGGTGTTTATGATGTTATTCTTTCGCCAAGTACCGTCACACACTACACTCACGGTGTCCCTATTCTGTAAGCTAACTAATACATCCCTATTCTGGTGTTTACCCGACTGTGGACAAAAGCGAGTTTTAATGTTGCAAATCACTGGATTCCACGCTCCTGATAATTGAAACCCATCTTCCCGATTGAAATTTTTATGTTTTTTGATCTCAATCGCTTCACGTACAACTCTTTAAATTCAATCCAGTGATTAGTGCCCGTATCAAGTATGTGCTCTGCGATCGCCGATTTACTGGTCTGGCATTTCTTTATAGCAGCGATGTGTTCCTTGACCATTTCAGCTATCGTACGCTTTGTCTGGCCTATATAGGAACTACCGCAGTTGCAATCTATTTTGTAAACATCTGGGGTTTGTAACGGCACCACATCCTTTGGCGAACCCACGATGTTATGAACCTTTATGCCTGGTGTGTATATTGTCTTAATAGAGTATTTCTTTAAGCCTGGTGTAATAACCAATACATTTATAGAATGCAACGCTATAGTTTAAAAGTTAATACATTATTTTGTTAAATCTCAAACGGTTTAGGCAGCGTTTTTGTTGAAAGCTCCCAGACGGCTTATTTTTTCCGACATCCCCAACAAATATCATAATAGTTTGGTCAAGGTATACAAAAACTTAACAAATTATACATAAAAACCTTCTATAAGAATCACACTAACTATTACAAAAAACCGCATCGTATTTCGTTTCGTAGTTTTAAAGATCTAAGCATACATAGGGAGAGACAGTGAAAAGCGACTTTGTTTTATAATATGTAGTGTTGATGATAAGAAGTAAACTTAGGGTTTCGGTCAGTTTTGAGCAAAAAAGTAAACTGTTTCCGAAACTTAACTTACGGCCGCACCGAAATTGTGTCGTGAATTGTATTCGGTTGACTCGTGAATACAGACACTGACTTCACCGCCGCCGCGCCGTCCAGTGCAATCTTGTGAATTTTGCTATATGCATAAATTATTTAGGGAGATCGATATTTGTTCTGTTTTTACTTAGTTCTGATAACAATTAACGAAATGAAAAAACCAACTCAAGAAACGTTCGAGTGTAGGTAGTTCTATAAGGCGATAATTAACGTCACCTAATCGCGTGACCTTCAGATACAAATATGAGAAGACGCGTACTAACATAATTTCAGTGTTTGTTATTGTAACGGTAAATAGTCTGAAGAGGACATAGTCGAATCAGCCGAATTATAAGCCTTTTCTGGAACTTGAAACGGTTGAGGTCGTAGGTACCTACCTACCCAACAATTTTTTTTGTTCTTCGGAATGTAATTTAATTATTGGGGCTCAAGTCAGGGCTGTATGGACGATGGTCCATCAACTCCGTTTTACAGATTTAAAAAGCGATAGTTTGCAGAGTGGAGTGAGCTCTTATTATCTTCTCATATCGTAACACAAGTTTTGTTTTTTCTTTTGGACTCATATTTATAAATCCACGACTCATCACCAGACACAATATCATAAATAGCATTTGAGCTCCGTCTTTCGAACCGTTGAAAAGCAGACCGACAATAATTATCACGAGAACAAATGTTCTTTGGTCAATCGATGGGGCAGCTAGTGTGGGAAACTAAGAAACTAACTAACTAAAACTAACTAACTGCCCGACACTCAGTTCGTCATGCAATTTTATTTGAATAGCTCTCAAACCAATGCTGAGTGAAGCCTGTATCTTCTATTCCATGTTTATCTTCTTGTATTAATCGGCGTACAGCATCGATGTTTTCGTGTGTTTTTGGTAGACCAGTAGAGGGAACTGTAGTAAGAGATGAACATACTCGACGAAACTCAGAATACTTACCCGCGATATATAGTCGTTTTACTTAGGTCGCTTCAAGTTCATAAATGGAAATAAGTTCGGCAAGGCATTGCTCTAGAGATAAACCTCGGCGAAAGTTGGAAAAAAAATATGACACGGAAATGTTACCGCGTAAATTCCATATTTTCATTGACTTCTTAATTTAAAAAAACTACCACTATATTTTTAAAATAGCTTTTTTATAAATGTAATGATGTAATAAAGAATAGGTACTAAATTTCAAATACCAAAAATATTTAAAGTCAAATCAATTCAAAAGTATCACATTCCTGTCCATTCCCGATCTTTTCGGTGTGGCTCTCGTAGTTTGTTCGGATTACCGATCGTAAACATAATAAAATTAAGTTTCATAATAAAAATGCTCAATAAAATATATGGCGAATTTTATTGGTTGACTACATTGCGAGTTAAATTAGTTTACAATATACTAATATATTTTTAATACCTACTTATTAATATAATAAGTTACTACATTAGATGATATTAGTCCTAAATAATATAGTGACTTGACATTCGATTGTAGTCATATTACGGACATACAGACAATTTGAATAATTTTTTCTAGTATTTACACACATAAGTGTAATTAATACATAATATCAGCACAGTCCTTTAAACAATTGATAAACTCGTAGTGCAGACATTATAGTCTTTTCCATAAAAAAATATCCCAAGTAGGTAGAACATAGGTACCTAAGACAAGACTAAAGACCTTTTAAAAAGATTTTCCCTTATTTTTCTGCAGCAAATGGTTAAAATTAGTTTCTGCAGTAGGTAATGTACATTAATTATACCGACTAATATATGTACCTATACTAAACAGTATGACTAGCAGTCCATTTTTTTTTATATAAACCTTGAAGTTAGTTTTGTAGATTAGACTGTAAAAAATTGTATAAATTAAATAAAATTAAATATCCATTACGCCTTATCCCCGAAGGGGTGGCAGAGGCATATTGTATGCCCACTTTTCACCGTATGGATTCCTGTCCCACGTAATAGGTGGTGAGCCCATTGCCGTGTTGAAATAGACAGACGCAGGTTGTGGCTACCTGCTGTTGAATTTTTTCAAGCCGCCAATAAGGCCTTCAACCAGGCTTAACGACTGCCATTTTACTGGCAACCGGGACCAACGGCTTAACGTGCCTTCCGAAGCACGGAAACGCTCGCAAATGTAAATGCCACAAAGTGGTCACCCATCGGAGGACCAGCCATAGTGAAAGTTGCGTAACTCAGTGATCGTTTACAGAACACTGAGACCGCGGGGCCACGAGCGCTTCTCGTTGTTTACAAAAAATTGTAAAATTTTTAAATCTGCGTTAGATTGTTTAAAATTGTTGGGCACTCAGGTTTTGATACAAGGATTTTTACATCTCAGATTATGATCTTAAGCATAAAATATTTTGTGGATTATTTTTGCCGCAAACACTTGAAACTATAGTGTTAGCGTTTGCATGCTCAAATAAAAAAAAAATATCTATCAGCTGCTGCTATAAAATATATTTATTGTACTATATTAAAGCAGCAAACGATCAATCGAATTGTTTATTGGGAAAATATAAACAGCTTTTGTTTTAAAAAGTTCATATCTTAGGTATTTGGGATATTTTTTATTTTTATTTATTTCTATTGAAATGTCATATGGTTCTACGAGGTTAAGCGTTAGGGCCACTAAGGTGACATCTTCGGAACCTAAGTGACCTTACCTGCTAGTGCGGTACCTGCTGATTACTGGACGTACTGCTTTAAGAATGGGAGTTCAAACGGCAGTCACTTCCAATAATTCTGAGCAGTCAAGTAAATGTAGAACCCAGGCTCTAAATTCAGGTAGAGTTCGAAAGGGAATACACTAATATGAAAAAGATCTGCGACTACGAGATTATCCAATGTTTACCGAAAATATTGCCTTTATGTCGACTCGTTTTAAGTCTAGTCGAGAAACTTCTCTCGTTTCTATTACATCTACGTCGCGTCGCCGAGTCTATGACTTCTACGAATTTATATGGATTATGAAAGATACTTATTTGAGGATAATACTTCAAATAATAAAACTATATATTATAAACCTATTAAACAAACTCGACGGCAACGGTACTAAAAAAAAGCTTAAAATAGCAATTATTTTGCAACAACAATACTTTAACGTAAAGAGACTCTACATAAAGAGACTCGACATAAAGGAAATCATCCATTTACCCTCGACCTGAAGAAATATAATATCATATTGTGAACATAAAATAACGTCTTATAACTATCTAATAATGTGACATTTTGATTACAATCATGAGGTAAGGTATTTATCGATGTATCAGATACTATTTTGGTGGTATCTATTACAAAGTAAATTTTAAACCTTCAAGGAAGCTACCATCCTCTTTACATCTGCTGGAGGTAATTAAAGGCATATCTTCGAAATTGAACAACACCTTTTGGGAAGTGTAATACCACTGTCTTTGCTCTACTGGATAAGAACATATCAAGCCGTTATTGGGCCAAATAAACGAAATTCTATACCATTCATTATTTTTTAAAAAGCAAGGTTCTTTCAGTATTATTTCTATTCTAGTATTATAATTAATACTCTGTGAAAACTCAGTTCTGTTTAAGATTTTATTACGTTCACATTGCACTACGATAGATATTTGCTCAAGATAAAGTGGAGAATCTATAAAACGAGGATATAGTGACGGACCAATTCTAGTTGGTATCGTAATGGAATGGATAAACACAGATTTATTCACCTTTATTCGTGATTCTATCATATTATTATTTCCACCTATAACAGCAGGAGCAACATATCTTATAGGGCTACGGTGGCAATATTGCCAATTTAATTTTAATGATTTCCTAGGTGATGTATTTGAGGCAACAGGCAATTCACATAAGATAATTTGCTTTAGATTTGTTTCATTTTTGCTTTGTATATATTTCATAATATTTTCTATTTCGCTAGGTAATAAAAGATTACTTGAATCATTAACTATTTCTTCTAGTCCATTAACAGATAATGATAAGAATCGTAATAGTTGAAATATACCATTTTTATGTAGTACATCACGTCTATTTTCAAATGTGCTAGGAATATTGTTTTGATTGCAGTAATGGGAAGACCATTCAAACACGTGCTTAATAAGATCTTTTTCCCCTATATTCATGTAGTCACTTTCAAGTACAGTTTTCAAACAAGAGCAGGTAATAATGCTTTTTTCTTGCAATAAATGGTATGTATGTTCACAGATCAATTTACATGCAGATTCAACAATTTGTTTATCTTGCATGTACTCTGGATAACTTAATACGTCAAACACATTATCCAAGTCGACATTGTGTTGTATATATGCAATGCACAGCTCGCTTAACAGTTCCAGCATATATTTTCTAGAGGCATACAATAATTCAAAAGCTTGGTCTATAGTGTCTATTTCAACATTATCAGTATACACATAATTAAGCATTAATTGGAAGATATCAGGCTGAATATCAGTTATCTCTATATTTTCACCAGTAGACAACGGCCCATAGAACATAGCCTCAAAGACAGGGCTGCTTATAGTTAGAATTAACTTATGTGCTTTAAAATGTTTACCCAAGATGGAAAAGGTGCAGTCACTCCATTCCTGGGAAACTAACAATTTCTTGACACGATAATATAAACCGTGCTTACTTTGTATATATTGTAAATCGTAATCCCGAAGACCCATCTGAAAGTAAAAAAAGGGGATAAATTTATTATGTCACATCTTTATAAATATTAGGTTGGAGAAAGTCTTTTCGCATATACCTAGTACCTATGTATGAACTTGTAATAAAATCTCTTAGGCGCCAACTCTATAAAAACCTCTCTTGGGCAATATACCATTTGTAATTTTTATCTGGCTGGTTTTAGTATTATGTAAAAAGCAGTAGTAAAATGTTAAAGTAGTTTGAATTCCCAAGAAGATAATTCTAAATTCAAAAAGTAAAATGTGATTTTATTTGTTTTTCTTACTGTCAAAATGAGTGTAATTAGTGCGTAGTGCCTGATCCCGTGGGAATACGGGAATACAATGTCTTAGCCTAAGATACTCCTGTGAAAGTACCGTTAGTCTTTTCAGAGATTAGATGCCTAAGGCTAAGGACTCACGGAGCGATTTTTACCCGAGCCCGCTGCGGTGGCGGAATGGAGTTTTATTTTCAAAACTCACGAGACCGGAGTTTTGTGCGGTTACGCAGCCGTCGCGGTTGCGATTATCGCTCGCAATCTTGGCGGTTGATTATCGCAAGACGGGCGGTTAAACGATCACTTGAGTTCCAGACCGCTATGGATACCTACACACCAGAAACGAGCTGTTGCGTTATACTTACTTCACAGAAGAATTAAAAAAAGAAGGCCTAAAAGGTTCTGGATACATCCACTGATTGCGGAAAGAGATCGTTATGGATTATTTGTTACTCTTATTAATGAGTTAAAGAAGGATGAAGAAAAGTTCTTTAATTATTTTCGAATGTCCGTATCTAGTTATTTAGAACTTTTAAGAAAAACAGAAACTGCTCTTCAAAAACAACATACCAATATGCGAGATCCCATATCACCAGAGGAAATGTTGGCAGTAACATTAAGGTATGTAAGTTTATTTTAATAATAACTCATACACACACACCCTCACACACACACACACGTGCGCGTTTTTGCGTCAGGTTTTAATGAAACTAGGGTTAATAATGAAATTGTTTCTTTATTAAAAATACACATCATCTGACAAATTAGTGTTGACTGAAGAGACTGATGGAATATTTTGTGGACTTTGGGTATTGCTTTCAGAAGTAGAATAGCTACGATAGCCGATATTTTCTTGACTGTAATTATATGGTGGATATTGATAAGATGGCAATGCTGGAAGATTATTGTCAAGATTATCAATAATTTGTAGAACTGCTATTTGAAATCGTCTTGTTTTTGCTTCATCAAAATTTTGCAATGAAGGCAAAATTCCTCGAAAAAATGACAAATGTCTATCTTCGCGTTGAGACAACATCTCTATTATTGCTTTGTCGGCGTCGTCTTTTTTTTTTCTTTTAGCACCTGCTTGAGAAGAAACTGAGGGGGTAGGTGTAGCAAAAGCTTCTGATGTTGATGCAACAGTAGTAGTGTTAGTAGTAGTAGTTTGATCTGTTGTCGTAGTAGTTTGTTCAGTTGTAGCACCGCTTGTTAAGGTTGAGGACGTATTTTCAATAGCTATATTTTTCTTCAAAAACTGTAACTGTTCATCATATATGTACTTTTTAGTTTTGTTAGCTCCCGACGATTTTGTTTCCGTTACAACTTTTTTGTTGGTTTTCATCCAGCAATCTTTAATATTTTTCTATTTTTTAATAATCATGTTACCTGAAAAAATATAGGTAAGTATAGGTAATTAAGTAAATTTATTTTTTCAGATACCTAGCAAGTGGGACTTCAATGCACGATTTGCATTACATATTCAGAATTGGGCACACAACTACAGGGTGCTTCAAAAAAATGTATACACACTTTGAACTTCCATAGAAAATTTATTTACCGTTCTACAAAGTTAAATTTCAGGAAAATAGAAAACTGAAAGTCCAATGTACTGTAACTGGTATTAATTACCTAACAATGCTTGCTGATTCCATATCCTGCCATTCGTGCATTATACGGTAATGATGATTTTTATTTTCAACAAGATGGTGCTCCGCCGCACTATCACAGGGACGTACGAGCTTACCTGGATCAAAATTTGTCGGGCAAGTGGATAGGACGCAGGGGGCCAATCGAGTTTCCAGCACGCTCTCCAGACCTTACACCACTGGATTTCTTCTTGTGGGGCACAGTAAAAGATGAGGTGTACAAACGTAAACCACGTAACCTAGACATTCTTTGGAATGAGATTCAAGCAGTGTGTAGAGAAATCTCATTGGACGTTTTGATACGATGTACAGAATCTGTGGTGACTCGTACTCAGAATTGTATTGATGCTGCAGGTCACCAATTTGAACAGTATTAACATTTGTTATTTATGTTTCATTTACATTGGACTTTCAGCTTTCTATTTTCCTGAAATTTAACTTTGTAGAACGGTAAATAAATTTTCTATGGAAGTTCAAAGTGTGTATACATTTTTTTGAAGCACCCGGTATATCAACAATTATAAGAATGACATGTGAAAAATTATGGGAGGTGTTAATGTTTGAATGTTTTCCGATAATCACTACAGAACTTTTAGAAGAAATCAGCTAAAAATTTTACAAGTACGCAAATTTTCCTCACTGTGTCGGAGCGATAGACAGCAAACATATAAGAATAATTAAACCAGATAACAGTTCTTCAACTTACTACAATTATAAGATTTTTTTTTCATTTGTGTTAATGGCCGTAGTTGATGCGGATTACTGCTTTGTTTTTGTAGACATTGGAGCACCGGGAAGTAAAGACGATTCAATCATTTTTAAAAATACTACTACCCGGGTCTGTTTTGCCACCTGTCCCATATGTATTCGTAGCCGATGAGGCATTTGGGTTACATCAAAATATAATGAGACCTTATGGAGGTCAATTTTAGAGTGTACAAAAAAGGGTATTTAATTATCGCCGATCTAGAGCACGAAGATACGTAGAATGTGCATTTGGCATTTTGTCAAACAAATGGCGAATTTTAAATCGTGCATTGGATGTATCAATACCTTTATCAATTGATATTGTGAAGGCATGTTGCATAATTCACAATTTTGTACGAAAGCGAGACGGTCATCACATTAGAGAAGAAGATTTTACTCATAATCTTCAGAGTATACAAATACCTCCATCAATACGCAGTGGAAGACAAGCTAACAACATTAGAGATGTTTTCCAACAATATTTTATGAGTGACAGCGGAGCCTTAAGCTGGTAATTGTCACAAATTTAATAAAGTTAATTATTGTAACTTAAAAATAAACTTAAATAATCCTTACCATATGTTTTTTTATTTTTTATTATCCTTATTTAAAATACCGCAGATTTCTTCCCATGCTTTGAGTGTCAAGTTCTTGTACTTATACTCTTCTATGCTCTTATCCCATATAACTGGCCATTCTTGAACCAAAGTAATTAGTAGATCGACTTCAATATCAATCTCCATTTTGTTGACTAACTTGCACACAAACGCGTCCCTACGCAACGAGTAATAACAAGTCACAGCAAAATGCCGTCGGATTTCTGTACCCCCCGCCCCACTGCTGCCCACTGCGGTCGCCCGCCAACCGATCGCAGAGCGCGCGGGTGCAACCCGCCGCGGCTGCGGGACCGCGACTCGCGCCCGCCGGTACAAGATGACCGCCGGTACAAGATGACCGCCGGTGCAGCGGGGCCCGCAAACAATCTCACACGCCGCGGGCGTAAAACGCGTCGTGAAATGTGCTTTAATTTTTTACATAAATATCTGTATTCTACAAAGGCTGCGGGCCCTCAACCGCGGCGGGCGCGGGTGAAAACCGCTTCGTGAGTCCTTAGCCTAAGATACTCCTTTGAAAGTACCGTTAGTCGTTTCAGAGATTAGATGAAATAAACGGACAAATGTATTTTTTTAAATTTGTTCTCATCTGCAATCAGTATAAATATTATAAGCAGGTATGTTGTGTGTTAGATTTGACAGGTAGAGGACCTCCCCCAGTCCTCCAGTGAGGACGACACGACAGCTACTCATCATATTCATAGAGACCAATTACTCTATCTATACAATGTCTTTCCTTTTAAGGCGTTTTTTGGTAGCTAGGTAGGCGGACTTTAATATTGAATTGTATATAAACAGATTATTATCTATTGATAATTTACTAATTCGACCTAGCATCCAGTACAGGTTTCTATGTTGTATGTTAAGTTCCTCCCTTTCAGAGTCTGAAAGTACCTGCACCGAATTTGTTGTGCTGCTTTTAACTCTCCATTTTTTGAGCTACTTTGCAATAGTGTTTGTCCTTGCTGTAGCTACATCAGGGTTTCCGTTGCTGGTCATTAATGCCGTGTTGTCGGCGTAAGTGACAACTCGTCACTCTCTCTACCTCTGGCAGATCAGAAGTGTACAGGGGGTACAAAATCGGCCCCAATACCGAGCTCTGAGGCACCCATGTCCTAACTTGGTAGAACTTTAACATTGTTTCAGATTCCTTGACTTGGAAAGTTCTTTCTGTGAGTTAAAATTTCAGCAGGATGTAGTAGCTGTGGGGGAGGCAAGTCCTTATCTTATAGAGAAGACCAACATTCCAGACTTTGCCAAAAGCCGGCTGGATATCCAAGAATGCAGACGAACAGTATTCTCTTTTCTCCAAGGATATTCTTGTTTTTTCTGCAACTTTCTATGTACCTGATCAATCAGTATCAGTGTCGCTGCCTGAAGTCAAATTCATGGTTGGAAATAAAATTGTTATTTCACAATATTGGCATGATGCGGCGTAGGACTAATTTTCACAGACCTTCGACAGGATGCGCAGAAGACGGATGGGCAAGAAAATGTAATGTTTTTAAACTCACACGACTTATACTACACATTTTATGTTTTTTGGGTCTTTTTCGCGTAATAATTTGACCAACGTCCCACCCAGTTAACGAAAGTGTAAACATTATAAAATAAAATAAAATAAATATCCATCACGTCTTATCCCCGAAGGGGTGGCAGAGGCATATTATATGCCCACTTTTCACCGTGTGGGTTCCTGTCCCACGTAATAGGTGGTGAGCCCATTGCCGTGTTGAAATAGACAGACGCAGGTTGTGGCTACCTGCTGTTGAAATTTTTTAAGCCGCCTTTATGGCCTTCAACCAGGCCTAACGACTGCCATTTTACTGGCAACCGGGACCAACGGCTTAACGTGCCTTCCGAAGCACGGAAACGCTCGCAAATGTAAATGCCACAAAGTGGTCACCCATCCGACGACCAGCCATAGTGAAATTTGCGTACCTCAGTGATCGTTTTACCGAACACTGAGACGCGGGGCCACGAGCGCTTCATTGTAAACATTATAAGGACGAAATTAAGACTTGGTGGTCGTCGGAGGGGTGGGAGAGGCATAGCATTACTGCGGAATTGTTTGGAAGGAAGCTATTTGGTATACCATAGAGAACATTACATCCAAGTGGTTGGTGTTACCATGGGAAGTCCTATAGCACCGGTCATGGCGAATATTTGGCTGGAGCACGTCATAACCGTAACGTCATACCACTTACAAGGGGTATGCCTATGGCAACGGTACGTGGACGACGTGTTCTGCATCATGAAAGGCGAAGGATCGGGGGTTGAGCGATTCCTGGGGCATTAAAACGCGTTGCATCCAAATTTCAAGTTTACGTACGAATTAGAGAGTGAAAAGTCATTAGATTTTCTGGACGTTAAGGTTGTGGTATGTAAGGATGGATCCCTAAAGCACACTGTTTATAGAAAGCCAACGCACACCGACAAGTAGCTTCACGCTGCGTCGCACTATCATCCCCGACACCTACGTTCTGTGGAGACATCTCTAAATAACAGGGCTCATTAATTATGCAACCAAGAGTTCTTAGATGATGAACTTACCCACATACGGAAGGTACTACTAAAAAATGCGTATAGTTTAAGAGGGAAACGTCCTATCTTCCGGATAGGACGTTTCCTTCTTACACTATAGGAGAAAACAACCTGACGTCTCCAGGCTGCAGGCATTTTTACAGAGGAGTAACGGATAAGATTGGTACGATTTTGAAGGCATACTCAATAAATACTATTTTTACTTCCATGTCAAAGGTGTCACAGCAAGTGAGAAAACCAAAGGACAGTATTCCTTACCAGACACCGGGCGTCTACAAAGTGAACTGCAGCTGTGCTCTAGCTCAAGCTCCTATATCAGGCAAACAAAGCGTACAATCGTAGAACGTGTAAGGGAGCACATAGCAGCGGTCACCACCAACGGACGGAGAAATCTGCGATCGCGGAGCATCTATTGCTATCGGGTTAAAATCACTGGATGGAGTTATATGCACCAGAAGTTCTATCCACAGAACGCCGTTACTACCCTCAGATTGTATCCACCATAAGGCGGTTGAAATTTCAACTGCGATGGTGGATACAAGCTTTCCTCCACTTGGAATCTGGTAGTAGAATAGTGCAAGTGTCGGGACAAACCACGCAATGGACGTTCGGATGTTGTGTCGCGGCCCTAATGACTATTATGTAAACGAAATGTGGGTACCTGACGAACGCCGGTACAAGATGATGACGCCCGCCGCTTTCCCCAGTCTACTCGTGACCACGGCTATTGCAATATAGCCGAAACGTCATGAGGTAATACAATGTTTTTGGAAAAATTATTTATGATTTAGACTAAACGAAAAACATTACATGTTAATTAATTCAAAACTAAGCAAACTAAAAATTAATCAGAACTAACCTAACTTATTTACTATTATTATTATTTGATAAGGTGTACCAATGGTAATGCCCAAAATCTAAGATTAACATATTTTCACAGTAACATATATTTATATATGTCATAACATATATTTAAATATTTCATAACAGGACTCAAAAATAAGATTGCTAGTAGTCCCAGCGAGCTATGCACTACCTTTGAATTCATATTCTTTTTGTAGTATTCTCTCTTTTTTAGTAATTAGGATTTTTGCTCTAGAATGAACTCTGTTTCTTTTAATGAATTTGTGTCATTTTTGTCAAAAATATGGAGACTGCACCACAGTCATAAATCATGGGTTAACTAAGTATTTGAAAAAAAATACAATTTTTAGGTTTATAATTTTCAAGCTGCCTATCCAAATCTTTTTTACTGAACACTGAGTTAACTAATTGTCCTGTTATATACTGCCGACTATGTTATATAAGAAACATTATTATTTATTTATGTATCATGCTTTATCCCTGAAAGGGTGGCAGAGGCATATCCACTTTTCACTGTGTGTATTCCTGACCCACATAATAGATGGTGAGCCCATTGCCAATATAAAAAAACATAGTCACAGTAAAGTATTTACAAAACACATCTCTGTATAAAACCCCTTATGATCATCACCATATGAAACCACAGCAGAAATTTGAACATACACATTTGCCTCACTACACAAACTTCAGCATATAATTTGTTTGTGTAAAAAAAAAATGTTTCTATATGTAAGTCTGCATGTCTATACAACACACAGTCTAACCCCTTGTTTACACCAACAAATTTTATGTAATGTTTTAGTTTTTTGTTCTCACTGTAGAACTTGTTGTTTACAAAACTTGTATTAAACTTGTTGCATCAGGTGATTCACCTGAACCAAAAATGGTTTGAAACAATTTTATTGCAAAACATGTATGAAACAAATAATTCTACAAGTTTGGTTTTAGACAATTATTCTATAAGTTTTGTATAAAACTAGCAGAATACTTGTTCTTTTGGTGTAAATTAGGTGTCCACTAACTTATAGCAAACCAGACTTTTAAAAAGCGAGACTTTCCCGCCTGTTCTAAAGTACACACTTGTAGGAGCATGTGATTGTGATGTCATCACCCTCAGGTCTCAAGTAACCAAGCAAGTAACTAAAGCAGTTATGTTTGTTTGTTAATCAAACACGCCTTATCCTCGATGGGGATTTCAGAGGCATATTATACGTCCACTTTTCACCTTGTGTATTCCTGTCCCACGTAATAGGTGGTGAGCCCAATGCAGTGTTGAAATAGAGAGACGCAGGTTCAACATTATTCTTTTTGTAGCACTAGTACAAAGACTATTACTAGCAATGCAGTTACTTTTTAAATTAACGAAGACAGGAGTTACTTATTCAGACAAAGAATATCATCCTAAATTAAGATAAGAGAACATTTACTTACTGTGTGTACTGCGTCCATCTATATTTTACTAGGATTAACCTTGAATTTGAAAGATCACGCGATGTTCCCACTTATTATAATAACTATAGGTATAAGGTACCCGGTTCTCTGTAAGGTTAACAAATATCACATATATTATAACCAAAGAATAATACTACTCTCCTTAGAGTTTAAATTGATTCTTCAGAGATTAATTTCTGGCTGTCTGAACTCTGATGCAGATATCAATTAAATAACACGCCTAGGAAACAGGAAAAATAATACTTTAAATCTATTTTAACTTCGGCAGCGACAGCCTCGACAGGATAATAAAATGTTTGCAAACAAAAAATCATATTTTTTAAATTCTCTTCGATCTTATCTTGGGCAGGCAATAGAAACGCGGTCCATACAACCATGTCTTACATGTACCACCTTAGATAAAGAATACCATAAATATGAAATGGTAGGCTTGGTCGTTGCGCAACGTAGATAGTTATTGAAACTATCTATTGGCACAATATCTGATAGCGTGTTATTGAAACATAGTGAAACAAGCTAACAAGCTATTTATTTATTCACGTGATCACGTTTTCACAAAGACGTTCAGCAACTTCGTTGTCGCGCTATAGGCTATCGAGCTATCGATAGCTATGGGTGGCGCGGCGCAGTGACTGTAACTCGCGCGATTGCGAGATGGAATAGGTACCAATACATAATTACTTTGTCTCACTTTCATACACAAAACCGGCTTCGTTTCGATTAGCGAGTTATTATATTGATAGAGTTGAGTAGATTGCAATTGTCGACCAATTGTTATGACGTATTTATTTGGGGTGAATTTCGTTGCAAATTATTTTGATTTTTACCAGTCACTCCTATATTCCCGGAGGGGTGGCAGATGCTTACTATACACCCACATTTAACCGTATTACAGCTGGTGAAACCCGTTGCTGTGTTGAAATGGACAGGTGCATGTTGTGGTGACCTGCTATAGAATTTTTTAAGCGGCCCATTAGGCCTTTAACTTCATTTAACTACTGCTATGTTACTGGCAACCGGGAACAACGGCTTAACATGCCCTCTGAAGCACAAATGATTGTACACGAAAATGCCTCACCGCGGTCACCCAACTGGGGACAAGATATAGCAAAAGACGCAATGATCGTTTACAGGATACTGAGTTTGCGGGGCTACGACCGCTTTTTTTTATTTACTGAATTCGATTTTTTTTAAAGAATTTGCAATAGTTTAGACTATTGATTTATTGCAGGAAGTCCTAAGTCTAGAAAATTTACATTCTATCATGATTTTGACACCAAGAAACCATCTATTGTCATGTCATCGTCAGCTTTTGTTGCGCAACGACAACTATAATGTAGAACCAGCTAATAGCCGCTACTAAAATAGAGTGTTTCAAGAACTATATAGTTTCGTTTTGCTAACACAGAAAGCCGCGATTACTCACCTCTATGAAATGGTAGCAATGCAGTCAGAGTGAAAGAGATACCCTTATTGTTGTTGTTGTGTTTTATTCATCCAACGGACAGGTGAGGGTATTCAAACCATACTGCCAACTCTTGATAGATATCCTTATACTCGAACACCAAAGACCTTAGATGAAGTATACTATAGATGTGACATGGTTATAATGTCCGTAGTGAACGAGACACACTTGTACGCGCACTCCAAAGAGTGAATAATATGAATCTATGTTTACTTCAAATTAATATTTGTGGATAATGACGCAGTAGTAGCCTTTATCCCCGAAGGGGTAGGCAGAGGCATATACGCCCACATTTCGCCGTATGCTTTTTTATCCCATGCAACAGGTGTTGAGCCCTTTGCCGTGTTGAAGTAGACTGACTGACTGGAATAGCCTGTCCACCTCGCGACCCAGCGACTTACTGATGAAATTTTACAAGTCGCTTATAAGGCCTTCGAAAACCTGGCCTAACGAAGACTTACCTAACCCAACTCAGAGTACACAGTATTTAACTGAATTTGACAATGGTATTGAAAGTTTGTCACGATATTAATAGGTACCAAGGTACTATTATTTTTTGTTATATTTTCTAATCATCACTAAGTCTGTAGTAGAGTTTTCCGTGCAACAAACACTCAGTACATACACAAATACTTACGCTTATATCCCCGAAGGTGTAGGCAGAGAAGTATTATACGCCCATAATTTGCAAGCATATTGCCGTTACCGGAAACTACAAAATTAACACAGTAATCCAAACCAATATGCCAAAAACCAGGACTGATACTACGTAATATATTTTTTGAAATTAAATTTTCTGTAGTCCGAGCTTACAAACAATACAAAGTACTAAATATTATGTATCGATAAGGTAAAGTACTCCATAGTAAATATTATTTCGAGGGTAAATTCTTTAGACATTTGGTCACCCTATTTACGCTATATCGGTCTTTTACACTTATGCCGCTTATGTCACATATAGGTTATTCTCTATGAGTACTCAGATGATATTTTTACCAGTATATTGTCAGTGTACCACTGACAAAATACAATATATAAATATTAATGTCGCACCTAAATCGCGCCCTGTCACGCCCATTCACGGCAAATTTAATCCTGAGAAAGCTTCATTGCACGTTAAGCGGCCCATTTACGGCAGGCAATATTGCTGTCCGCCGTTTTATGTAGATCGTAAATATTGTTGCAGCCTGCATGGTGGCCTGCAACACCGTTCACGATGTGACTCGAGTCCTGCACAAAGCCCGCAAGCTCTTGAATCTCCGTGATTTGAATTCCTTTCGTGAATGAGCTTCCTTCTTGAGCTCCGTGAATTTGAACACAGGAATACAGTCCGCCACTTTGTCAACATTGGACAACACGGGATTAGGGAAATTATATATTAAAAAAACATTGTATACGGGACCCAAAATCCCTAAATTATAGTAACAAACAGTTAAGAAATACGGCACTGTAAGCTACGTTTTTCCCCACACCTTTTTTAGTACATCAAAAAGTTAAAAAAAAAACTTAAAAGATAACTTTCTAGTCCGTATAGTCTGTCCGTTTAGTTAGTCTGAGACTACCAGGACCGCAATTCTCATGCCTTCGAAACAGTCTCGATTTCGAGATAAATTTCGAATTCGAACCTTATTCGAGTTTTATTGACATTTAGCTATTCTCCAAATCTCGAACTCGACTTTTCTCGAAGGGAAGCCACTCGAGTTGCTTCGAATGGTTGGTAGCAGTCGAGACGCAGATTTCGAAGTCGAATCACTATAATCTTTGGCCATTTCTTCAGTGACCGACCTTAAATTAGCATTATATTACATTTAATAAATATCAAAATGAGTGATAAACTAAAGTTTGAAACACGTCGTCGCTGATGTTTCAGCAATTTGATTCGTGATTACAAATAACACAGTCTTCAATAATATAGAAAACACACAGTGACAGTGACACATTCAGATATTTTTAATTTTACGGGACGGTATAAGCAATTTTTAAAATATACATTAAGTAACATTTATTATTAGTCCAGTCATTACGTCGGCAAAATCGGGTTAGAAATGCAAATGAACCGAGAAAGCCAAATTTTGGATATTACGTGGGGGGAGGCTAGAAAAGCTTATGTTTAAATTGTCGACCAAAATAACCTGATGGGTATTCCGTCATCTTGAAAAAAGTTATATTCTGTTTTTTCATCATAACTCGGTTCCCCGTTGAGATACAAAATTTTTTTTTCATTTTTTTTTTCATTTTTACAATTTTATTATTATTATTTTAATTTTTTTTACTTTTTTCAAGATGGCGGAAATCCCATCAGGTTACTTTGGTCGACAATTTGAACTTAAGCTTTTCTAGCCCCCCCCCCCCCCCCCACGTTATATCCAAAATTTGGCTTTCTCGGTTCATTTGCATTTCTAACCCGATTTTTCCGACGTAATGACTGGACTAATAATAAATGTTACTTAATGTATATTTTAAAAATTGCTTATACCGTCCCGTAAAATGAAAATTATCTGAATGTGTCACTGTCACTGTGTGTTGTCTATATTATTGAAGACTGTGTTATTTGTAATCACAAATCAAATTGCTGAAATTTCCACATTGCTGAAACATCGGCGACGACGTGTTTGAAATTGAAGCGAGTTGCAATATGTTTTGCACGTATTAAACTATTTTTTTTTTTTTAATTTTTTTTTAAATTTTTACAATTTTAATTATATTTTTTTTACTTTTTTCAAGATGGCGGAAAACCCATCAGGTTATTTTGGTCGACAATTCTAAATTAAGTTTTTGTAGCCCCCCCTCCTCTCCCCCCACGTTATCTCCAAGATTTGGCTTTCTCGGTTCATTTGCATTTCCAAATGTAAATATAATGGACTACATGCAGTTTACAATATTTTTTCCTTTAATAATTACTATAAAATACGTAATTATTGTTTATAACCTGTAAAATAAGCTTAAAAAACTTTTAGAACATTTTGTTAGAGTAAATAAATAGCAACATTTCTTAAATAGCAACATTTCACACAATAATCTCGAACTTTAGTTCGAATGGTGGTGAGAATAAGACATTCGAAAATACCATCTCGATTTACGAGATTTTATGGTCGAAAAAGGATTCGAAGAGTGAACTCGAATGATCGTGCTACTTAGTGTCTAGCACATAAGACCTTTTAGCCTTTTTGATACCATTTCACTAAAAAGGCAACGGGTTCAAAATTTCTTCCAAATAAAACATCTAGAATAGACATATTTTATTTTTATTGAATTAATTCCTTCAGGCCCACCCCAGTTCCGTGCTTCGGAAGGCACGTTAAGCCGTTCGTCCCGGTTGCCAATAAAATGGCAGTCGTTAAGCCAAGCTGAAGGCCTTATGGGCGGCTTAAAAAATTTCAACAGCGGGTCGCTGCAGCCTGCGCCTATCCATTTCAACACGGCAATGGGCTCACCACCTGTTACGTGGGACAAAAATGCAAACGGTGAAATGTGGGCGTTTAATATGCCTCTGCCTACCCCTTCGGGGATAAAGGCGTGATAATATGTATGTATGTATGTATAGTCTGTCCGTCTGTTTGTCAGTGTGCTACGATCGATTTTCTCAAGAACGGGCGGAACTAGCAAGTTGAAATTGGTACCAAGTACGAAAACAAGAAAATTCGAAAAAAAATTGTTTCGGTTACTTTAATCTTAAAACATAATTAACTTAACTATCTTCACGCTGTATCCCTGACGGGGTAGACAGGTAGCCCAGCATAGCGATCCATGCACACTTCGTTCGCTTCAGATAGATTCACTAATCACCTCATACATCTTACAGCTCCGAGTACTTTGACTTTTCCAGTTTTGAGCAATCTGCTCACGTGGTCTTCATATGTAAGTCACAGCCTACCATGACTCCTTCTGCTCTCTACTTTTGCACAATATATATTCTATGTCAATCGTTCCTCACTCATTCGTTGAACGTGTCCAAACCAACAGAACACGCCCTTTTCCAGCTTAATGCTGACCCTTTTCGACCACTTCGTTACGGATTTGGTCGGCCAAGGTTACGCTGCACAATTTTTTAAGTGATCGCATCTCCACAGCATTCAACTTACTTTCATATATCTTGTGACATACCCAGGTTTCACTGCCGAAAAGCAACGTTGGCACTAGCACTGCGTTATGAATCGCAAGTCGTGCTTCTTTTACGATGCTTTTGCTTTATCAATTGGGACAAAGCACCATTAACATTGTTTTCTGAAGGGCAAGTAACTGCAGAAAACAATGTTAATGGTGCTTTGTCCCAATTGATAAAGCAAAAGCATCGTAAAAGAAGCACGACTTGCGATTCATAACGCAGTGCTAGTGCCAACGTTGCTTTTCGGCAGTGAAACCTGGGTATGTCACAAGATATATGAAAGTAAGTTGAATGCTGTGGAGATGCGATCACTTAAAAAATTGTGCAGCGTAACCTTGGCCGACCAAATCCGTAACGAAGTGGTCGAAAAGGGTCAGCATTAAGCTGGAAAAGGGCGTGTTCTGTTGGTTTGGACACGTTCAACGAATGAGTGAGGAACGATTGACATAGAATATATATTGTGCAAAAGTAGAGAGCAGAAGGAGTCATGGTAGGCTGTGACTTACATATGAAGACCACGTGAGCAGATTGCTCAAAACTGGAAAAGTCAAAGTACTCGGAGCTGTAAGATGTATGAGGTGATTAGTGAATCTATCTGAAGCGAACGAAGTGTGCATGGATCGCTATGCTGGGCTACCTGTCTACCCCGTCAGGGATACAGCGTGAAGATAGTTAAGTTAATTATGTTTTAAGATTAAAGTAACCGAAACAATTTTTTTTCGAATTTTCTTGTTTTCGTACTTGGTACCAATTTCAACTTGCTAGTTCCGCCCGTTCTTGAGAAAATCGATCGTAGCACACTGACAAACAGACGGACAGACTATACATACATACATACATATTATCACGCCTTTATCCCCGAAGGGGTAGGCAGAGGCATATTAAACGCCCACATTTCACCGTTTGCATTTTTGTCCCACGTAACAGGTGGTGAGCCCATTGCCGTGTTGAAATGGATAGGCGCAGGCTGCAGCGACCCGCTGTTGAAATTTTTTAAGCCGCCCATAAGGCCTTCAGCTTGGCTTAACGACTGCCATTTTATTGGCAACCGGGACGAACGGCTTAACGTGCCTTCCGAAGCACGGAACTGGGGTGGGCCTGAAGGAATTAATTCAATAAAAATAAAATATGTCTATTCTAGATGTTTTATTTGGAAGAAATTTTGAACCCGTTGCCTTTTTAGTGAAATGGTATCAAAAAGGCTAAAAGGTCTTATGTGCTAGACACTAAGTAGCACGATCATTCGAGTTCACTCTTCGAATCCTTTTTCGACCATAAAATCTCGTAAATCGAGATGGTATTTTCGAATGTCTTATTCTCACCACCATTCGAACTAAAGTTCGAGATTATTGTGTGAAATGTTGCTATTTAAGAAATGTTGCTATTTATTTACTCTAACAAAATGTTCTAAAAGTTTTTTAAGCTTATTTTACAGGTTATAAACAATAATTACGTATTTTATAGTAATTATTAAAGGAAAAAATATTGTAAACTGCATGTAGTCCATTATATTTACATTTGGAAATGCAAATGAACCGAGAAAGCCAAATCTTGGAGATAACGTGGGGGGAGAGGAGGGGGGGCTACAAAAACTTAATTTAGAATTGTCGACCAAAATAACCTGATGGGTTTTCCGCCATCTTGAAAAAAGTAAAAAAAATATAATTAAAATTGTAAAAATTTAAAAAAAAATTAAAAAAAAAAAAATAGTTTAATACGTGCAAAACATATTGCAACTCGCTTCAATTTCAAACACGTCGTCGCCGATGTTTCAGCAATGTGGAAATTTCAGCAATTTGATTTGTGATTACAAATAACACAGTCTTCAATAATATAGACAACACACAGTGACAGTGACACATTCAGATAATTTTCATTTTACGGGACGGTATAAGCAATTTTTAAAATATACATTAAGTAACATTTATTATTAGTCCAGTCATTACGTCGGAAAAATCGGGTTAGAAATGCAAATGAACCGAGAAAGCCAAATTTTGGATATAACGTGGGGGGGGGGGGGGGGGCTAGAAAAGCTTAAGTTCAAATTGTCGACCAAAGTAACCTGATGGGATTTCCGCCATCTTGAAAAAAGTAAAAAAAATTAAAATAATAATAATAAAATTGTAAAAATGAAAAAAAAAATGAAAAAAAAATTTTGTATCTCAACGGGGAACCGAGTTATGATGAAAAAACAGAATATAACTTTTTTCAAGATGACGGAATACCCATCAGGTTATTTTGGTCGACAATTTAAACATAAGCTTTTCTAGCCTCCCCCCACGTAATATCCAAAATTTGGCTTTCTCGGTTCATTTGCATTTCTAACCCGATTTTGCCGACGTAATGACTGGACTAATAATAAATGTTACTTAATGTATATTTTAAAAATTGCTTATACCGTCCCGTAAAATTAAAAATATCTGAATGTGTCACTGTCACTGTGTGTTTTCTATATTATTGAAGACTGTGTTATTTGTAATCACGAATCAAATTGCTGAAACATCAGCGACGACGTGTTTCAAACTTTAGTTTATCACTCATTTTGATATTTATTAAATGTAATATAATGCTAATTTAAGGTCGGTCACTGAAGAAATGGCCAAAGATTATAGTGATTCGACTTCGAAATCTGCGTCTCGACTGCTACCAACCATTCGAAGCAACTCGAGTGGCTTCCCTTCGAGAAAAGTCGAGTTCGAGATTTGGAGAATAGCTAAATGTCAATAAAACTCGAATAAGGTTCGAATTCGAAATTTATCTCGAAATCGAGACTGTTTCGAAGGCATGAGAATTGCGGTCCTGGTAGTCTCAGACTAACTAAACGGACAGACTATACGGACTAGAAAGTTATCTTTTAAGTTTTTTTTTTAACTTTTTGATGTACTAAAAAAGGTGTGGGGAAAAACGTAGCTTACAGTGCCGTATTTCTTAACTGTTTGTTACTATAATTTAGGGATTTTGGGTCCCGTATACAATGTTTTTTTAATATATAATTTCCCTAATCCCGTGTTGTCCAATGTTGACAAAGTGGCGGACTGTATTCCTGTGTTCAAATTCACGGAGCTCAAGAAGGAAGCTCATTCACGAAAGGAATTCAAATCACGGAGATTCAAGAGCTTGCGGGCTTTGTGCAGGACTCGAGTCACATCGTGAACGGTGTTGCAGGCCACCATGCAGGCTGCAACAATATTTACGATCTACATAAAACGGCGGACAGCAATATTGCCTGCCGTAAATGGGCCGCTTAACGTGCAATGAAGCTTTCTCAGGATTAAATTTGCCGTGAATGGGCGTGACAGGGCGCGATTTAGGTGCGACATTAATATTTATATATTGTATTTTGTCAGTGGTACACTGACAATATACTGGTAAAAATATCATCTGAGTACTCATAGAGAATAACCTATATGTGACATAAGCGGCATAAGTATAAAAGACCGATATAGCGTAAATAGGGTGACCAAATGTCTAAAGAATTTACCCTCGAAATAATATTTACTATGGAGTACTTTACCTTATCGATACATAATATTTAGTACTTTGTATTGTTTGTAAGCTCGGACTACAGAAAATTTAATTTCAAAAAATATATTACGTAGTATCAGTCCTGGTTTTTGGCATATTGGTTTGGATTACTGTGTTAATTTTGTAGTTTCCGGTAACGGCAATATGCTTGCAAATTATGGGCGTATAATACTTCTCTGCCTACACCTTCGGGGATATAAGCGTAAGTATTTGTGTATGTACTGAGTGTTTGTTGCACGGAAAACTCTACTACAGACTTAGTGATGATTAGAAAATATAACAAAAAATAATAGTACCTTGGTACCTATTAATATCGTGACAAACTTTCAATACCATTGTCAAATTCAGTTAAATACTGTGTACTCTGAGTTGGGTTAGGTAAGTCTTCGTTAGGCCAGGTTTTCGAAGGCCTTATAAGCGACTTGTAAAATTTCATCAGTAAGTCGCTGGGTCGCGAGGTGGACAGGCTATTCCAGTCAGTCAGTCTACTTCAACACGGCAAAGGGCTCAACACCTGTTGCATGGGATAAAAAAGCATACGGCGAAATGTGGGCGTATATGCCTCTGCCTACCCCTTCGGGGATAAAGGCTACTACTGCGTCATTATCCACAAATATTAATTTGAAGTAAACATAGATTCATATTATTCACTCTTTGGAGTGCGCGTACAAGTGTGTCTCGTTCACTACGGACATGCAATATGTATGTATGTATGTATGTATGTATGTATGTATGAGTAGAATGTAATACAAGATTACCTTTATGCCTAGTGTTTACATTATGTACATCACTTTCTAAAAAAATGAGTCTATGTTTTTGTGCACATAAAGTAAATTCTCACATATATATTGTGATATAACAGTAAGAATAATAATTTCTTTGAACCTTTCTCTAAGAGATACTTCGGGACCAAACTGGTATATTGCTCTCACAGCTCACTTCTGAATATAAATATCGTATTAATGTCCGCCGAGTCTCCTTAGAGCAGAATTCCGTTTGACATAACACTATGGAAGTAATCGAAATAAACTATTCTAGTAAAATTCAACATCAGTGAGCCATCTGATTATTTTAACTCCATATGCAACAGAGCTTTATATGCCAACAAATCTCTATATGTGGCCCCCACTGCAAGTTTGAATCAATAGTAATACCCGAAAACATTGTAGCTCCAACAGTATCCAACCCTGGTCCATTAAGTTGCACATTGGTAGCCACCTGTCTCACATTAGGTGTCGAAAACTTAATATCTTTAGTTTTTAATCATTTCAAAGAAGATTATTAATGTTAAACCAATGAACAACTTGTGAGAGTACAGTGTTAACATTGTCATAATTAATTAATTGTCTATTTATTTTAAATGTCAAAGAGGTATCGTATCATCCGCAAACAGTACAATCTTATGTTTATCTCCAACATAGTAAGATAAGCCATTAACATATATCAAAGAAAGAAATGGACCAAGTATTGATCCCTGTGGAGCACCCATTACAACTGAAGATCATGCTGATCATTTGCCGTTTAATTCAACCCTTTGAAATCTATTGATTAAATACGAAGTCATAATTATAGTCATAGCTTTATTTCTAATACCGTAATGGCGCAATTTTTTTTACAAGAGTTTCGTGATGAACAATTCTAGCTCTTTTTCTGTTAAATCTCGATATGATGCACGACAGGTTGAGACATTTCTTCATACTGTTACAATTCACAGATGTATTTGATGACTGGGGGCAAGGGATATATTTGTCAGGGCAAAATAAACAAGATAAAAATTTTCTATTTATAAATTATATAAACAAGATAAAACACTAGCTGAACTACTTACTCTACTCTAATTATCCTCCGCTTGATCTGACCAATGTATCTCTGTTTCAGTGCTTGTACCTGAAAAATATATTCAATATAAACTTAAAAATTAACATTCTTAAGGTGAATTATTTTGTATGAAAACTTTACATGAATAACTGGAATTTTACTCGAATTGGTCCAGCTGTTTAGGAGTTCAGTGACACGCTGTAGAATTATATATATATAAAGATATACAAGTTTTATGCCTCATTTGGAAATTTACAAATGTAGATACTTTTAATATTGGTGAAGATGAACATTTTATGATGATCGCAGGTAAACCTCTGAAATGATACACTTTTGCACAGAGATGACCATACCTAAAATATTCCAAATGACCTGTACTATCACCCCTTATAAGGTGATGCAGTCATTAGAAGTCACCCTGTTCGTTGAAAACAAACATTTATAATCTCCAGTACCCGGTATATTTAAGAGTGTCTTAGGGATTTATTCACTAAATTTGACTTTGATCTAACTCTATGGGATGAAAGACAAATTACTTTTAATAGGTTTGGATTGTGACATGCTCTAATATGAGCCATGCCACAATCTTGCACGAGCCACTGAAGGGTTAAACCATTAGATGCAACTATGGCAGTTGACTGAAATAATTAAATGTGTTTTGTACGAACTGGCTGTAACTAATAAAACATTCACCATTTGTATCATTTCACTAAATCACTCGGGTAGATCTCAAAAAGAAGTAACCTATGTTAACTCACCGGAATGTTGTTAGTCGTTGGCTGAAGGAAATCCAAATCAAAGCCAAAAAGAGACTCCTCGTGTGTGGAATTCATTTTAATATGTACTTAATTCGAGCACTTCACAATGGAACAAATACACCAACCTCATTTTAAATCACATCTTGCGTCCGCTCTGAACATACTCCCTAAATATACAATTTCATTCACTTGCTCTAGACGTTCCTGACGTTTCTAGACGTTAATACATGTTGTTGGGGTATCCGGTGGACGTAGGGTTGCGCCGAGGTACACGTGAGATCCGCTTCACTATCGCTCCCGTCCAAACTACTCGGAACGTCTCTGCATGCATAGTTCACTGTGTCTTTAACAGAATCGCTTTCCACACAACAACGAGCACCACGAAGGCACGGCTTCCATGTAGGAGGTAAACTCCAGCCCCATGTCTATTAAAATTCGGCCGCCTCCCTATCTCTATGGCTTCTCGAATTTTTCGGGACACAAAGTGCTTCTCCCGCGACAAGATCTTCTCTTATCTAACCGGATAAAATGACGCGTATCCGAGCTCAGTGCATGCTCCACCACCGCGAATCCGTTGATATCTTGGTTCTTCATGGAGCGAATGTGCTCGCTGAGTCTCGTAGAAACGTTCCGCTTTGTGTCCCCGACGTAACGTTTTCCACAATCGCAGGGAATCATATAAACACCGGGGACACCCAGAGGGTTTCCTTTATCCTTTGGCGAGCGCAATAGATGTCAAAGTTGTGTAAAGAGACGGAAGATTGTGTTGATGCTGTATCTTCGGCGTATTCCGAGTCACACAGTCTCAAAGCCCTGATTAAAATTGCTGATATTTGAAAGTATTAAAATGGATATAGTATCCATTTTAATACTTTCAAATATCAGCAATTTTAAAGCGATAATTTGAAGGCTATTTACACAAATATGCTATTAATCCTTATAGTTTTATTTTCCTTTATTTTCCTTGTCCTTTTACACCTTGCAAATTAAATGAATATCTTACGAGTTATAGCAAATTTAAAATATTGCGCAAAGAAATTAATTTCGTGTAACCATAATTCGACCGGGCCCGTGCACGGTGTACTGAAAAGTGGAGAAGTAATCAACGAATTTGAAAAATGTTAACACATTATTGTGAAATTAATAAACGGATTTTGGATTAAATGGGTGCCACGGGGTTCGAAGTGTGTCACGGGCGAAGCCGGGCGGGTCAAATAGTATTCTATAAATTGAAAATGATTGAGTCTTGCCGAAGCCCTCCTACTCTCCCAGAACTCGTTAAATTTACATGGTATTTATTTTACACGATCGTGTGATTGACACTTATGGAGCGACCCAAGCAGGAGCTGCGTGTCACGAAAATTATATTACTACTCTCGCATCCGTAGCAGTCTTCGAATCCATGACATTGCAGATAAGTTACAAGAGTGTAATCTTGGCTGGTATGGTCATATCATGCGGCAAGCTCAAGGCTACGTGGGGAACAAATGTCTGGCCAAGCCAGCTCCGCGGGGCCTTGTAAGAGAAGAAGAAGTAGAGAGAAGGTGGGAAGAAGTGGCTTGATATCGTAAGTAAAGGATGACATGCGTGCTAATGGTCACAATAATGGGATGTCGATGACCGTGTGAAGATAACAAAGCGGACCACAAATGCTGTGAGACGCAACAAAAATGCGTCCGTTTTAATACTCGGATAATGATGATGATGACACGATTTCTACTCTAGTATCACAAGCAGAACCCTGTTAAAAACATGAATATTTTTATCGTTGCCGACCATGTATCAGCCGTTTAAAAAATTATTAATCTGTTTCCTCTTTACGCAAACGCAGTGTTACATTCTTTTTACTGTCCGCGACTATAATCTGTGGCTGCGATTTGCGTGTGTGTTGTGTGAGCCGCGCCGGTGCCCGAAAAAATAGAAATATCAATTTAAAATGAGGTTGGTGTATTTGTTCCATTGTGAAGTGCTCGAATTAAGTACATATTAAAATGAATTCCACACACGAGGAGTCTCTTTTTGGCTTTGATTTGGATTTCCTTCAGCCAACGACTAACAACATTCCGGTGAGTTAACATAGGTTACTTCTTTTTGAGATCTACCCGAGTGATTTAGTGAAATGATACAAATGGTGAATGTTTTATTAGTTACAGCCAGTTCGTACAAAACACATTTAATTATTTCAGTCAACTGCCATAGTTGCATCTAATGGTTTAACCCTTCAGTGGCTCGTGCAAGATTGTGGCATGGCTCATATTAGAGCATGTCACAATCCAAACCTATTAAAAGTAATTTGTCTTTCATCCCATAGAGTTAGATCAAAGTCAAATTTAGTGAATAAATCCCTAAGACACTCTTAAATATACCGGGTACTGGAGATTATAAATGTTTGTTTTCAACGAACAGGGTGACTTCTAATGACTGCATCACCTTATAAGGGGTGATAGTACAGGTCATTTGGAATATTTTAGGTATGGTCATCTCTGTGCAAAAGTGTATCATTTCAGAGGTTTACCTGCGATCATCATAAAATGTTCATCTTCACCAATATTAAAAGTATCTACATTTGTAAATTTCCAAATGAGGCATAAAACTTGTATATCTTTATATATATATAATTCTACAGCGTGTCACTGAACTCCTAAACAGCTGGACCAATTCGAGTAAAATTCCAGTTATTCATGTAAAGTTTTCATACAAAATAATTCACCTTAAGAATGTTAATTTTTAAGTTTATATTGAATATATTTTTCAGGTACAAGCACTGAAACAGAGATACATTGGTCAGATCAAGCGGAGGATAATTAGAGTAGAGTAAGTAGTTCAGCTAGTGTTTTATCTTGTTTATATAATTTATAAATAGAAAATTTTTATCTTGTTTATTTTGCCCTGACAAATATATCCCTTGCCCCCAGTCATCAAATACATCTGTGAATTGTAACAGTATGAAGAAATGTCTCAACCTGTCGTGCATCATATCGAGATTTAACAGAAAAAGAGCTAGAATTGTTCATCACGAAACTCTTGTAAAAAAAATTGCGCCATTACGGTATTAGAAATAAAGCTATGACTATAATTATGACTTCGTATTTAATCAATAGATTTCAAAGGGTTGAATTAAACGGCAAATGATCAGCATGATCTTCAGTTGTAATGGGTGCTCCACAGGGATCAATACTTGGTCCATTTCTTTCTTTGATATATGTTAATGGCTTATCTTACTATGTTGGAGATAAACATAAGATTGTACTGTTTGCGGATGATACGATACCTCTTTGACATTTAAAATAAATAGACAATTAATTAATTATGACAATGTTAACACTGTACTCTCACAAGTTGTTCATTGGTTTAACATTAATAATCTTCTTTGAAATGATTAAAAACTAAAGATATTAAGTTTTCGACACCTAATGTGAGACAGGTGGCTACCAATGTGCAACTTAATGGACCAGGGTTGGATACTGTTGGAGCTACAATGTTTTCGGGTATTACTATTGATTCAAACTTGCAGTGGGGGCCACATATAGAGATTTGTTGGCATATAAAGCTCTGTTGCATATGGAGTTAAAATAATCAGATGGCTCACTGATGTTGAATTTTACTAGAATAGTTTATTTCGATTACTTCCATAGTGTTATGTCAAACGGAATTCTGCTCTAAGGAGACTCGGCGGACATTAATACGATATTTATATTCAGAAGTGAGCTGTGAGAGCAATATACCAGTTTGGTCCCGAAGTATCTCTTAGAGAAAGGTTCAAAGAAATTATTATTCTTACTGTTATATCACAATATATATGTGAGAATTTACTTTATGTGCACAAAAACATAGACTCATTTTTTTAGAAAGTGATGTACATAATGTAAACACTAGGCATAAAGGTAATCTTGTATTACATTCTACTCATACATACATACATACATACATACATACATACATATTGTCACGCCTTTATCCCCGAAGGGGTAGGCAGAGGCATATTAAACGCCCACTCTACTCGCACATTCTACTCGTCTTGAAATAATCAGAAATTCTTTTATGGGGCAATAAAAGTAATAATATTTTCAATAAATATGTTTAGGACAACAGTCAAGGCCAAATTGTGTAACAAGGCAAAATTTCAGACTATATAAATTATAAAAATGCATAGGATTAAGTCGCTCTATATCATTAGAAAAAGTAATAATAAAGAAACATAATAAATGTAATGTATTAGACAATACTGTTTAAAATAAAAAAAGAAGTGTAGAAGCAATAATCTTGACGTTCGTAAGTGTTACTTTGTGACCTACATGAATAAAGATATTTTCATACACAGTGGGTATATAGTGTATGGTGATTAAAATCCATTTTTAGTTATATACTTTGTAATCATTATTAATATCTTAATGTCATTTTATTTATTGTTTGTTTCAGTGCTCTCAATAGGCACTGCAAAGACTTAAAACTTGATTTAATTAATAAGAACAAAGAATTAGATATTTTAAAATTTAAACTGGACTCTACCACACAAGAGTATACACAAACAAGTTTGGAGTACAAGGAGGCATTGGAAAACTATTCAAAATATGAAGCGGTAAGTAGTATGATTTACTGCTACAACTAACTTATAAGTAGTTAGTATTATTGGCTGAAGTTTATTGAAGTATAACAAATAGCGTTTTTGACCCTACATGGGCCAAACATTAAGGTTAATTAAAATGTGAATGAGTGTTTTATTATGAAATGAGTGTCTTTGATGGTATGATATAATGTGTGATAAATTGAAGTTTAGTCGTCAGTATAAAACCACAATATAACTTTTACTTTCACAATGTGAATCAGACAGCTGGCGTCCTTCAGGATTTTCTGACACTGATACCCTGATGTTTTATTGCAAAATGTTGCTTTTGGAAATAGTAGCAGCCCCCTGCTAGTCACTGATGGCTTTAAGAACAACCAAACTCCTGTTTGGGTAGGCATGGGTTGGATTAAGTAGATTTGACTGTAAAATAACAGTTGTCATATTTCGGCAATATCTTGTTTTTATTCGTGACTAGCTGACCTGCCCGGCTTCGTCCGTTACATACTTCCAACCCCGTGGCACCCATTAAATCCCGTCGCTTATTACTTTTCCAAAAATGTATGAAAACTTCCTCGATTTGTTGACATTTATGTCCGCTCTCCTGTGTAGTGGCGTGATGATATATAGCTTAGAACCTTCCTCAATAAATGGGCTATCCAATACAAAAAGAATTTTTCAAATCGGTCCAGCCGTTCACGCGTGATGGCGTGACCAAGGGAAATAGGGATTGATTTTTGTATATATAGATTAAAGAATAAGGTAAAGCTATGGCACAGGTGTCCTAAAAGGGATGCTGGCTGTAGCTCTATATTAGGCCTTGTCTCTAGCGGCAATCAGCTTTTTAATCTCAACAATAGAAGATGCATTGTCTAGAAGTTAGGGCTATGGGACTACTTGGAACAATTAATGATAATGTTAACTGATGTATATTTGATATTTTGTATTTTTCAGGAATGCACCAATCTTAAATCGGCAAATAAAAATTATCAAGAAAAGTATCTAGAGGCAGAGAATCGTGTTTTGGCTGGGAATTCACATATAGTACAGTTACAGGTGATTTTTTTTTTGTAATACTGATCATAAATATATTTTTCATTTCACTTCTTACCCTGTATACCTCAGATTACCAATTTGACATGAAAAACAAATTTGTTTATTACCTTTTCATTGGTTGAGTAGCCCAATGCTACTGGACTAGTACCTAGTATAGACTTGATGACGTAGGCATGTGAAATCATAATATTTAAAATTGTCTCAATGTTTCAGCAACTTGTCAAAGAATATGAAAGAAAAATAGATGCCATGGAGAAAAATGAAAAGAAGAGAAATGATAAATTAATGCGAGAAAAGGCAGAAAGGGATTTATTGATGTGTAAAAAAAAGCATGAAAAGGAAATAGCAGAATGGCAATTCAAATATGATACTTTACAAAAGAAGTTTGAGGACATGAACGGTAAGTTAGAAAATCCTTTTAATCAGATTTCCTGCCTTGGTAGATATTCTCTTTTATTAAAGGCCTACGATTCGCACAGTTGTTTTTATCATCATCATCTGAACGTCTGTCCCAGTTGCGTCGCTTGACGCCCGGGGTCCGCATTCATACATTTGCACAGGTGTTTCTATATTATAACTTGATTCCTATACAAATCCAAGGAGTGAAGTGCTATGATGGAAATAAATTAGACAAACCTCCCGAGACAGCGATACCACCACATGCTGGAGGTTGAGACTATATTTTCCAGTGCCTCAATCTCTAATTGCAGTCACTGATCTATACTGGACTGTAAATTCCAGAAAGAGTTGTTTTTTTGGGAAGTATCAAAGTGTACTGAAAGCACTGGATGTTTATCAACACGACTTTGCCGATTCTCATGTTGTTTTACAAATTCACCACTGTATAGTATATTATAGGATTTATCAGATTTCCTTGATTTGAGACTTGATTGTCTCATTCATCAACATTCTTTGACAAATAGTTCATATTTATAACTAAGATATACTCGTATATGTGTGTGTTTGTATCTCTATTATAAAAATAGATTATTTTGTATTTATTTGTTTACGTATTATAAATAGATTTAGCTTGTATCTAAAGATGTAAGTATAATGAATATAGAAGCACCTACGCCAAACAACGGCAGGTCGCCCAATGTACCACTTTATGTACTTAATTATAAGCATGTACTTTAATTAAAAATAAAATATTTAAAGGTTAAAATACAATATAATATGTTTTAAAGTTACAATAAATATTAGGTCCTTATTTATATACACTGCGGTCATTACCAAAATTCTTATTACCAATTGGGCTGCATTTAACATCGCAATGTACGAAGTATATAGTCATCTCTATCATCACATGGTGCCAATGGTGTTCATCATACCTTCCGCATCCAATCCATTCCAGTGAACTTTTATATTTCGTCAACCCATTAGATTTGAGAGCGTATTCCTTACGTTTTCCGACACGTTAATTCAACTCTAGAACTCGTCTGCTCCATCTGACAGCAGGTCTAGTCCAAAACCTCAGTCACGTCACACGGTGAATTTAAGGACGAGTTGCGTTTGTGAGGGATTAGCTCTTAAACAAGGTTATCCGTCAGAGAACTTAAATATCAAAAGAGAGCAGGAAACCCACCCCATATAAAGAGCCTCGCGGACACGAGGAATGATGTATCCAGCTTCTCAAGGAAAGGAATATAGAAGAGCTCTTAAAGATGCGCAAATTACGTGTCAACTTAATGCCATATAAATTGAAATATTGCACATTACTAACATTTTGTAGGGTAAGATACCTACAACATGTCCTATACCCCTTTCCGTTGTGAGTTTCGTTCCGTCATTTCTTGTGCATGCTAAGATTGATGAATCAAGGGTGAGTGGTTTCCTTACTTCCTTTTTCTTTATTACTGTGAGTGAGATTGTGACTGGGATTAGTCCGACTTCCGCCGTGTTTTTGGAAAGATAGCTGATAGATCTGATCACAATTATATTATGTTTTTGTTTTCCAGGTAAATTAAATAACAAAATATTAACAAAAAGTGTTAATGATGACAATGATTCTCTATATCTTGGTGAGCACAGCGAAAACGAAGATAATATATCAATAGGTTCTTTATCGCCACTCACTATTCAAGATTCATACCAAAATAATGAAGAAACTGTAAGTAATCAGCTCCTCACATGCATTATTTGAATTTTATAAAGTTAAATGTTATAAATTATAAAGTAATAATTAATTGTATATGAACTTATTAATTTCAGCATCACTCAAGAAAAAGTAAACACAATATATGTAATGATAGATGTGAGACAATAGATAGTGAAAGCAAAACTGAAAGTGTGAGCATTGATACTGGATGTGGGTCTTCTCTTGCTTCCTCTGACAATGAAAAGTGGTTGAATAGTCCAGATTTCATTTTTAGCCCAATACAAGGAGAAAGGGTCGAAAATAACCATGTTAGAAAATTAGAGGAAATGGCGAGTAATCTTATACTCATAGGAAAAAGGATTGAAGCCGCAACGAGTCCATTACCTTCAGTGAAAACGGTTGATGTAGCGACGAGTCCACTAACCACGGAAGAACTCGCCAGTAATCCTATGCTCATAGGTAAAAAGATGGAAGCCGCAACCAGTCCATTACCATCTCTGAAAATGTTTGAAGCAGCAACCAGTCCAATAATCATGGAAGAAGTCGCCAGTAATCATTTGATCATAGGAAAAAAAATTGAAGCAGCAACCAGTCCATTACCTTATTTGAAAATGATTCATGTGGCAACCAGTCCAATAATCATGGAAGAAGTCGCCAGTAATCCTATACACACAGGAAAACGGATAGAGGCTGCAACCAGTCCTTTACCTACAGAAAAAATGTATGATATAGCAACCAGTCCAATAGCCATGCTACCAGATATCTGTACAAACTGTAAACCTCTGTCTAAATCAGTGATCACTAAAGATATATCTGAGAGTCCAATTATTCTTAACATAACCAATATGGAATTGCCTGTACCCAATAATACTAAAGATTTATCTGTTAATTCTTGTATTTTTAACAACATAACTCATGTGGATTTACCTGTATCCAATAAAAATTACAATACCGAGTCAGTCTGCCCTATTGAAACTTTAGAAACATCATCTCACTTAGATGTTCCTGATTTAGATTCTGATGTAGATGTTGAAGATGTATTTCACATAAATATTCAAGAAAAAGATTGTTTGGAGTTAAACAGTTGTAAAAACGTAGAGCCGGATCGTATTAGTGACCAAGAAATAGAAATGATATTAAGTACTATGCGATTAGATTATTCAGTTTTAACACCAATGCCTATATCTCCGAAAAAGATAGCCAGATCTCCTAAATCTTATAATTATGAAACACATAGTGTGTGCCCAGTGGCAGCCATCGCAAGGGATCAAGCATTAGCAGCTAAGGAAGAAGCAGCGACAGCAAGAAAAGATCTCGCAAAAGCAACTGAAGAGAATAAAATAATAATAGCAAATTTGGCTAATCTTATGAAAGATATGAGTTATGTTAAAACTGTTCTCAAAAGTAGATTTACAGTGGCTGATAAAAACTTGTATGAAAATGGTAATGAAACTAACAATAATAATGATTACCACAATTTTTTTAACTCTGTAGCTCACTTACAAAACTCAGAAAACGAAATAGATGTTGGTGATAGGTCACCAATCAATTCACCAGAACCGCTAGTAATGAATATTTCAGAAGAGGCTTTAAATTCGGACACCATACATAGTGAATATAGTGAAAGTGATGTTCTACTGAAACCAGTACAGGAATTGCAAGTTGAAAAGTGCGATATCCGTACATCTCAACAGTGTAATACAGCAGATGCTATGCCTTTAAATCCTATTAGTTCAGAAGTGGAGGCTAAATCACCAATAAAAGAAGTGAAAAACAAAGCTGTCAAAAGGGTTGGCAAATTAACATACCTAAGTAAATATAGGAAGAAATGTGAAGTACGGAATCATAGGATTAAAAGAGAAACGCCACCATTAAAGAAACCACGAATGAAAGTTAAAAAACTACCAAGCCATGGTGTTAAAAAAGTTACAAGTAGTGATAGCTCAGCTACTCTGAATGATAAGCAAATATATGCCAAAGCTGTGAAGGTTATGGCAGAACTAAAAGCTAAAAAGGACAACGATTGTAAAGAGACTGTACCTAATACTACTATTCAGCAGGAACACATTCCCATTACAAGTCCACATAATGTATTACCTGGCATTACTTCACCAAATTTGGTTGTTGCAATCACGCCTTTGTCACCAAAAATGATGTCATCAATGATGGAGGTATCATCTCCAATATCGGACATTACTTCTCCGATATCACCAAATATTTCTGCAAGATCAGAATGTACTACACGAAAAATTACTGCGTCGATACCATCTAGACGTTCTATTAGATTCTCCAAGACAAGTCTCCAAGACGAGGCGGCTACAGATCTTGTAAATACATCACATGAATGCAACACATCACCGATAAGATCACATCCACTATCCCCAAAGACTTCAGTCATATCTCCAAAGCGGGTGGCAAGATCATCCACTCCTCCAATATCGTGTCCAACGACATCAATCACACCTTCAAGACGTTCTGCTAGACGTTTAGTTCTTACAGCATCTCCTAAGTCAGAAACCACATGCCCTCAATTAGACACCACTTCTCCGGTACCTAAGACTACCACAAATCCTGATGTTATAGTGCCAAATACCTGTGTCACCTTGTCTCCGACTTTCGTAGTTCCAAACTCTGTAAGAACAACTTTGAAATCTTCGGACATGACTATAAACTGCACCAAAAGTGTTAGTGATGTGTCAGACATTTCTACTGTATTGGCAAAAGATTTATCAAAGCGTGGATCTACAAGGAAACGTGGACTTTCTAATAGCGAGAACTCACAGTGTAAAAGGGTACTGCGTAGCAATAGTATACAAAGCTTGAACTCCGAAGAACATACGAATGTAAATGATACTGTTAAAAAAGATAGTTTAGTAACCTCTCATGAAAATTGGCACCCTAAAAAAAGTATACTGTGTGTTATGATACAAAAGTATGGAAAAAAGAAACTTAGGCCAACTTGTAGAAATGTATCAGGTATGTATATATATGAAATTTTTATTTCCTTAAAAAAGGCTTGCCTAATGGTAAGCCATGGTGTAGGTCCAGAAATTAAGTATCTATTTGCAGGAAATGCTATTATGTTATTTGATAATTCGTTCTTGTCAGCAATTGATTCAAAAATGTGATTTACCACTGTTGTGAATTACTTGTTTTAATAGTCTTTATATTTACTTGAGCCACTGAAATTAGTGGGTTTGATGAGCACTCATCTCTATGCCCACCGAGTAGAGCTGAATTAAAATTTGGGAAAGCAATCAACATATAAAATGATTAAAGGTTGTTTTTGAAAATCGTCAAGTCATATATATTTATTTGGGGTTATTATATTTTTTTCGGGTTGCTTTAAAATGTCGTTAGAAAATTATAAAATAAATCCAAAAAAATGCGACGATACAGAATTTAACTGACTCATCCCGAAATAAGCCCTCAAACAATTTTTTTTATTTCTTACAGATTCAGTTTTGAATAATATCACACAAAAGATTGACAGTTTTATGTCTAAAATTCATGAAGGTCAGTCTAATAATGACACACACATGAATGAATTAGTAGATGAGCTGAAGACCTTAAGTTATAAGAACTTAGTTTCTGGTATAGTAAGGTATCTTAAAATGCCAGAAAGAAAGATGGAATTGTTTGGGAAAGTTCAAGCACCTCCTGCTCCTCAAATGACAAGATCCGAGGCTGTTCTTCTCTACCTGATAAGACATCTTAGAACACACTGGTCTGTAGACCTTGTACATACAATCCTATCCAGCCTAGAACATACGCTGTTCAAACTGAATCGAACGCCGGACTTTGATGTTATTGAAAGCGTGTCGCATTTTTATGCGCTAGTTTGCAGATACTTTAGTTTACAGAGTCGTTTGAAAACATTTATGCTGGATGCTATGTACTGTATATTATTCAAATCAGCGCCGCTTATAAAGCAGTGTTTGGAAGTATGGCCGCATATAATTCCGCTAGCACATATGAGTGCAGGTAAGTTTTCAGATTTTCTGTTTTAATGACTGTTGCAAGTCTAAGTTTGAGTAACGGAGCTAGCTAAAATAAACCTGCAAAAGAAAGCCTTTCGATCCTATTAAATGTAAGGATCAAAAATCTGTTGGATCATTTAAGGTGAGTACTAGAAGTGAAATTTTAGCAATTTCTGTCAATTCTAGTACTTTTTACATGGTTCAGCGGACTTTTTAGATCATCACAAGATTTTAGGCGGTAAAATGGCAGACAGCGTACTTTAATGACTGTTGCAAGTCTAAGTAACGGAGCAGTAAAATAAACCTGCAAAAGAAAGCCTTTCGATCCTATTAAATGTAAGGATCAAAAATCTGTTGGATCATTTAAGGTGAGTACTAGAAGTGAAATTTTAGCAATTTCTGTCAATTCTAGTACTTTTTACATGGTTCAGCGGACTTTTTAGATCATCACAAGATTTTAGGCGGTAAAATGGCAGACAGCGTACTTTAATGACTGTTGCAAGTCTAAGTTTAAGTAACGGAGCAGTAAAATAAACCTGCAAAAGAAAGCCTTTCGATCCTATTAAATGTAAGGATCAAAAATCTGTTGGATCATTTAAGGTGAGTACTAGAAGTGAAATTTTAGCAATTTCTGTCAATTCTAGTACTTTTTACATGGTACAGCGGACTTTTTAGATCATCACAAGATTTTTTTAAATTATTTTTTAAAACTAGTGATTTTATCTTGTTTTATGTGCGGGAGTGATGATTTCTTGGACACAAACGTTGTGTTTACGTGCTATAGTGAAAGGCAGTGATATCAATGCGATTTTCTATCTGCCGCGTAAAATCCACTGAAAACCGCAGTATAACAACCACTATTATACTGGAGTGAGACTGACCTTGATTTAAGACTAGACTTGACTCAGATGTAGAGGACGGGGTCATTTTAGATAAAAAAAGATCGAAGAAATATAAAATAATTAAGATTAGACTAAAAGATTCTAGTAACTCGGCAATTAAATAATAACAAAAAAAAATCAGCTGTACCTGTTTCGTGGTAATAAAGAAAGAACGTATGCAGTGTGTATTACATTACATACATGGGTATATAAGATATTTTTCGACCAATGGAACTCACTGCGTGACATCACATTCAGAGTAAAATTTCTTTAAAAAAAAAAATGTTTCCTTGAGAAGTGAAACGGCATTTATGATATTATGACTTTCTTTTCCAGCGAAAATACCTCTAGTCACAACTTTCATATACCTCCTTCATTTCTACAAGTGTGAGGACAGATTCAATAGAGTTCAAGACATCAGATTTCTATTACAAAAGAAGTATCATTATCAGCTCACAGAGTGGAATGAAAAGAAAATATTGGAGTTAGTTAGCAATTCCATTAGTGATTTAAAAGGTAACAATCATTTTACATGCTTTGTATTTAACGATGTGGGCGGTTCAAAACCTGCCATTGACAGTTTCAACATAGAAATTAACTCACCGCGTATGACGTGGGAATAAATACAATTCAAGTGTGTAGTATGCCACCGCCTACCTACATTCAGAGAAATAAGTGTGACTTGTGTATGTAATTATATCTTCTTTCTCTATCTTATTTTTAACTGTTTTCCACATTGTAACAGTGTATGTCTGCTGTCGCCACCTGTTTCTATCGAGTGCCATATGCATCTAGTTGGATCCTGCTCATTACATCATCATTCTCTAAAAATGTACGACTTCTTAGGTAGTTTTTAAACGGTACAGGAAAAGAAATGTTGATGTTTGTTTCTAGCGCTTTCACGCGAAGTGGAATCGCAGCTATGTGACAAAGTTATGTTTTCTGCGTGAGTGCAGGTCTTGTAAGACAAATGGATCTAAATCCGATAAGAAGCGCTTGTGGCCCCGCGGTCTCAGTGTTCTGTAAACGATCACTGAGTTACGCAACTTAGACTATGGCTGGTCCTCGGATGGGTGACCACTTTGTGGCATTTATATTTGCGAGCGTTTCCGTGCTTCGGAAGGCACGTTAAGCCGTTGGTCAGGTTGCCAGTAAAATGGCAGTCGTTAAGCCTGGTTGAAGGCCTTATGGGCGGCTTGAAAATTTCAACAGCAGGTAGCCACAACCTGCGTCTGTCTATTTTCAACACGGCAATGGGCTCACCACCTATTACGTGGGACAGGAATCCACACGGTGAAAAGTGGCATATAATATGCCTCTGCCACCCCTTCGGGGATAAGGCGTGATGGATCTAAATCCGTACTTCTTTTAGAAGCAATTTGCACAGGTTTTAAAATTCGTTCAAAGTTTATTCAGCCATATTTGTTCGATAATACGTTGATTATTTATGAAAGGGGTCGCCGTTATTATTTAGGCTGGATAGATGATCTTTATACTTGAATGGTATTGATCTCCCTTTCAGCTTGTCTAAGCTTGAAAGTCACGTCACACAGTATTGTCTATCTTAACCTACGTATTTGTAAATAACGTTTATTTGGTGTAATAAATATTTAGCATATTGAACATAAATAAATAAAAGGTTATTTACCAATTGGTGAACCAGGCGACCTTTGTACAGTCGACTCCAAAAGTTACTTAACGTGTTTAAATTTACAAACACCTTAACATCCGAACTACCATATGTCAGTGTCGTAAAAAGATTCCAAATTATTACAAGCGCCCATAAAACGATGATAAGAGTCTTTCATTTGTCACTAAACATCTTACATATCATAAGTCGCTAATAGTTATTAATTACAAAATTAGATTAACATATCGAATTTTCAATGTTTGGAGTGTGAATCTACTTTAGGCGATCGCAATGTTTCTCGAATTTTGTATTTTAAGACTGGGTTAATATTCAAGTTGGTTAAAAATTAACTAAATAATCTATACTAATATTATAAAGAGGTAATATATATCCTATATATATATATATATATATATATATATATAGGTATATATATATATATATATATCCCTGACTACCCCGTCAGGGATACAGCGTGAAGATAGTCTATAAAGAGGTAATTATTGTGATATGACTATATGATTTTGTGACGTTATAGGGGTAATTTCTAGATCTACTGAACCGAATTTGAAAATGCTTTTACTGTTATCAGTGAAAGAATTTAAGTTAAGTTAATGTTGAAAGTTAAGGTGTATTATCGCTGACTGCTATGGGATTTTTATCCAGTTGATATTTTATGGGTACCCATCAGGTACCACTCAAAATAAAAAAATGATTTGTAATTTTAATTTTTTTCAATTTTTCATGAATTTTGCTAGTAAGGATCAGGATACAGATAAAACCAGCCAATAAGCAAATAATCGGTGTAACTAATAGACTGAACACATCTCTTTTTCTACAGATATCCCATGTGAAAAGAAAATGTTACGGCTTGCTATAATTATACTTGGGAAACGCCATGGTCCCAGGTGGACTCAAAACAATATCATCAAGAAATTATTTCAATTCATAGAGAAAGATAATGTTCCTGATCACATAAAGGCATTTTGTATAGCAATGATTGGGCCAATGATGAAACCATATCCTGTTGATATGAAAGTGCATTGTGAAATTGCTATAAATCAATTAATGGAGGTCCTGAGAACTACAAGTAAGTAAATCATATATTTATTTGGAACTTAATTGGTTTTTTGAGCATAGAGCAAAAAAAGCGTGATTATGACCATTCAACATACAAACATACAAACAAGGTGTGACTGTATATATGTGTACTGGTATAAAAAATGTTTAAAAGTTTCCATGAGAATAGCTTCATTGAAATAAACATATCTATAGAGTACAAAACTGTACTTTGGGTAACTAAATCTTTAAATAACCTTTTAAATAAACTTTGGGTAAATCTAGCAATATTTCTGTTGCATGAATTAAAATATGGGGCATTTCACGTCAAGCGGACAGCTAAAAAATAAGTGAGTGTATATATATATAAAAAATAAGTGTGTACTCAAAAATCGAATTGAAAGTTTCACTTTCGGTTTACTATACGTAAAATAATTCAATTTTAGAATTCGATAAAAAAATTAAAAACTTTTACTTTATTACTAAAAGCAACCCCTTTAACAGTTTTTTTTTACAAATTAATTGATGCAGATAATAAGCATTCAAAAATTCATGATTACATTCTTACTAAATTTTTAAAAGCTCGTAACTTAGCAATAAAGCATAATACAAAAAAATATTTTGTGTACACATCTAAGTCTACTAGAAGTATAAATTACCAGAGTATAAAGAAAATTCACGACCTCACTTTTTTTTTGGTTGTCCGCTTGACGTGAATTGCCCCATGTAAGTTTAATGAGCTTGTTGTTATATTTATAAAATTGAAATTTTCAGCGTCCATGAAAATAGAAGAGGCCGCCATTAGTAGTATGATACTATTGAGTAGACATAATACTCAACGTGTTAACGAAATGCTTCTCAGCAGAAAGTTTGGGCCAATGTCGCTGGAATTAGAAGAAATAATCCGTGGATATGTTAGAATGAAGCCTTTGCATGTGTGGTTGAGAACTATATCAAGACCGTGTGGTCAGGTCGAAAATGAGATATAAAATGTAAAAATATTTGCAAAACAAAGGCTACCTTCAACTAAAATTGTAAAATAATTAAGTAAATTATTTAATTTGTTAATTGTTCTAAGGATTAGCTGTAATACAACAGTCAGGGTAGAGTTATGCACCCATCTCTTGTGAAAAAGATCGTTTCTGCAGACGGATAAAAAAAATAGGTAAATTTCCTTGAAAAATCTACTACATAGATTACTACAGTTAGCATCAAAAATAAAGAGCCCACCTGATTTTTTTAAAATTATCCCAGCGGTTGACGCTGACTGTACAATAATTTTATGTGTACCCTCATTGTAAATTTTATTCAATGACAGCATACGATGTTATAGAATTTCAACAGTGATTAAATATCGATTGATTTGCGTGATTTTCTAATCATTATGTATAATCGGGATATATTAACATGAGTATTATATTTTATTCAAGAGGTTGGGTAAAAATTATGGTGGTTACTAACAAATATTCATTTTAATTATCCGTTTTTTAGTTGCCGACATTCTTTAGTATACGTTAGTGTGTTGTTTTGTCCATTTAGTATTAGTCTTGTTGCAGACCTTAGTGCTGTTTTCCAAGACACAGCTTTTGTCAAATAAAAACATGTCTACCGAATAGTGTTGTAGAACCAGTTTTAATCTTGCGACTAAGGAGCAGATGGTCAGTGTATTATTTTAGCAAATGGAGTGAAACTTTTGTATTTTATTTTAATGTACAGAACTGTAAATATTTAGAAATTAGGTTACTTAATATTCCTATTAGTGATTATTCACAACGTGAATGGTGAAAAGTTACAATGTTGTATTGTATTTTGCCAAAAAAAGTGTTCAATAGTAACATTTCCATTTAGTTTCTACAAAAAGATGGGCAAATTGGTCTAGCGACTAATAGCTACTATTTGGGCGTTACATATGATGCAGGTACATAGTTAAAAATCACTTTTGGCAACCATTAAGTATAGGGTTCTGAGTATTATTTTTATTCTCAAGTGGTACGGCCCACCTGGTGTTTTTAAAGCCTATAGACGTTTGCATCAAGAAGTGAGCAATATAATTTTTAGCTATTTTGCTGTATTTAATACGCTTGATTTACACCTATACAGAAATTTGAGATAAGGTGATAAAGTATTAGTATTTTTAATAACTAATAACATCATTATCTTCTGATTAATTTCGATGCGGGTTCCAAGACATTCTAACTTCTCCTGGGAGTTCATCGAGATCGAGCTCGGTGTAACTTTTGTGGTCTTGGTCATTGCTGTAGAACCTGGTGTACAGAAATCACAGTAATATAAACGCAGGTGGGGATAGTCCAAAAAAAAAAACATATAACATCAGGCATTTCATGGCACAAGTCTTTTCTAGAGGACCCCACCACATCTCTCTTGGAGTTATGTTCTAGGGTGATGATTTGAGGTTGATAATGATCGAGGGTGCGGCGCGTTCCTCTATCTTTCGTCGTTATACTTTCTTTCCGTTTTTGCGAATGTTTTCAATAATAGGTTGCCATTGATTTCTAACATTTTTTGTCTGTCATCATTTTAGTTTAAGTTATGCGCGTCATATAAAAAAAGAATTATAGTTTAGTCATTCACGTCATTCTTGACGTTCAAACTGTGTTATTATTTTTTTTTTGTTTTTAAATAAAGCATCTAAAATATAAGTCTGTTTTATATTAGTCCTACTAGTTAAATTGTATTGTAAATGTATAGTCAAGTGTTTGATTATGTCGAGAAAAAAATATCATTCGCCTTACGTACCAGATTTCTGTAATCTAGTACGGGAAAAGGCAGAAAAATTCCAATATCTTCAATCTTGTAAGAGACACCGCAAACTTGCTACTTTTAGCATCGGTGACTGTCGCAACTCCGATACCGCGTACGAACACAGAAATTCGTGATATCTGTTTATTCTGTATCCCTGACGGGGTAGTCAGAGGGGACAAATCGCCAGGCTTTGCGACCCATGCATACTTTCTTCGCTTCTTGCAGATTCATTAATCGCTTCCTTCATACATGCACGTCTGGGTATCCGAGTAGTTTTGACTTCTCCGTTATTATGTATTAAACTGTACATTTGAATTTATGTAGAGGTAGGTTCTACTTCTTACTGGAAAAACAAATCAATTAGGAAATTAACGCATTCACTGCTGGAGCCCGTAACATATGCATTTCTTTATTTTTCGCGTGTGCGTATTTTCGCAAACGGTGTGCGATTTGGACATACAAGCACCGTGTGTGTCTTTTTGGGACAAAGACGCACCGGGGGTGCACATCATCAGTAATAATAACATAAACTAAAATATTTGTTTTATTAGGTAACAAAACAAAGCTTTGTTTGTTGTAACAGATGTGTGACAATACAATAGGGCGGCACCTTTTCATAAAAATCTACCTGGTTTTTCAATAAAAAAAAGTGGCCGCCAAAATTATCTATTGTTCTAAAGAAAGGGGTTTTAAAGATATAAATCTTTTTTATATAAAAAGGGCCCGCTACCAGCCATGTCGGCGCCGTGCCTTGGAGTAACGTGGTGGCCACATGTTCATTTCAATTTTAGGATACGTATAATTATATATATTTTTAAATCCATTTTATTTATTGAAATTATGTTTTTTTAAAAAAAATAACGATAAAAAAGAAATTGAGTCGCAGATATATTTCTTACTAATATTATGATTGCAAAACTAAAATAATGTATAGATTTAGGTTTGTTACTCTTTCTCATTTAGAATAATATAGCTTATGCATCAGAATAACGCATGATTTTATCTTGGTAACAAGTTCTTGTGGAAAACGGGAAAGCTCCACGCGAGTGGAGCTGCGGGCGTCAACTAGTAAATATATGTAGGTATATCGGTAAACTTCGACTCATGTAACAAAGTGAAAAAGTAAATACTTTTGGACTAAAATGACTAAACAGTAAAAATGAGGTTTGAACAAAAAAAAATATATATAAAATATTAAAATTTTAAAATTATTTTTTAAAAATGAGTCGAGGTTTTTGAAGTGCAAATAGTAGACACCCTACTATGAATACTAATATCCAGTCACAATCTACCTACGGGTATTAATAAATACCCGTAGGGACTGAAATCACTCCTGGTGTGCCGATGTTAGCATAGCTATTGATTTGCAAAAATGTTCGGCAGCAGCCAATTAGTACGAACAAACCAATTTGTGCTTATTAGTACCTATCGAATGCAGATCACTTCTTCATCTTTCTCAGTGACTTTTAAATCTGGAGCCTGAGGTCCACTTTTTTATTTGTCTGCTAGTGCCTTATCGTTAACCTTTGATTTTCGGCATTGTCTGAAGCGATAGCGGTCTGATCTCCCAACCTTGTAAGGGCGTCTCGACTCGTCCGTTAGTCAGAGTAAGGGAGTTTGGGCGCCAGAAATCCCCTGTCTACTAAAATCCATTGATAAAACTTTGGTGGGACCCTCTACACCCGATTACAGATCACTGTTCTTTTGTAAAAGATTTATGTTAGCACGTACATAGCGTTGTTTGAAGTACAACAGCATAACGCCATAATATTCAGTACGGCAAGACACTATGAAAGTATGTAACTGCAGTAAACCAGCCTAGCTGTATCTACAACTGTAGGTTGTGGAACTTTATAAACCGCTATCGCTGCGGAGCTGAGCTTCCTGCAATACCTAGCAACTTGCCATCTAAGGTTATTCGTAAACACTGTTGATAATATTTACATTTTATTTGTTTCACGTTTCACTATGTAGTTTATGACTTACAATCGATGCCCGCAGCTTGGCTCGTGTGGTGAAGTTTTCCCATTCGAGATTTCGTTCGGAACCCAAATTTAATGACAATCAAATATAACCTATGTTAGGTACTCACGAAGAATGTAGCTTTATAATGGTGAAAGAATTTTTAAAATGGGCACAGTAGTTTCTTAGCCTATTAATTACAAACAAACTTACAAATCTTTCATCTTTATAATATTAGTATAGATTATAATCCAGTTTTACTACTTGGGACTTCACGCGAAACAAAATTCTACTTACATTCACCAACGTTTCGAACGCAATTTGATAATTTTAGTACAGCAGCGACCACTGACGCTGCAACGCGTTTAAAACGTCGGTGAATGTAAGTATATACTGCAAGTTTAAAAATAAATATATAGTATAGATAACTTAAGCACGGTTACCGCAATAAAACGCAAACATTATATTCTTCCCCTTTGCATTTCTCTGAGATATCTTCACTGGTCTCTTGTCAGAAAAAAGAGTTCTGTTAAAATACAAGAGATCTTTCTTTTTAAATTGGCAAGTCTTTTTAAAAAAGATATCTTGAATTTGAAAATTGAATGCGAGAGATACAAATAGTTCCTTTTTTTAAAATTAATTTTCCTTTTATCAGCACTCACAGAATGAGTAATTACATCACGCCATTAGACGCGATACCGATTCCAATGATGCATGGTGACTTATTTCAACAATAATTAATAAACAGAATATCAATTATATCATTTAATAATTAGTTTTGTATTTCTTAATTTCAACCATTATGACATGAATATTGACTAATTGTGTTCGTGCATTTGGTGTGAGAAGTTTAGCAAACTTGTGATAATACTGAACAAAGTTTGTAAGCGCCATTTGTAATAGACCAGATCCAGTTACTAGGTTTGGAAACGACACAAGCACTTCTCTATGAATTTCCTCAAGACTTTGCTTCCACCCAGAACTGAACGAAGCAACCAGAGAAAGTGATTTTCGTTCTAAATTAGCCAATTCTGCTTTTTTATCTGAATCAAATAATTGCTCGCCCTCCTTGACGAATTGAATCATTCCACCGAAGTGTGGACTCAATATCTCTTCGACATATTCGGAACTCCTCGCCTGCAATTGATCTCTGAAGCTTTCTGCTTCTTTGGTATTGTCCCGTGTTCTTTCCATTAATATACTTAACACCATATCATAATTGTTTATTAGGAATATAAGTTGTTGTATTCGTTGCGGAAACTCGGCGGCCATTTTGAGTAAAAAGCAATGCACCTCGTCTTGAAGAATTAACAGAATTTTGCTGAGTTCTTCTGAAGGAAACTGTTCACTTAAACTCAGCATTGCTGCTGAGAATTCTGCATATCTCCGAGTGATCTGTAAATGTTTATCAAAAACATATTAGACTATGAATTAATGAACGTAAAAAGGATCAATGAACTTGTGTGACTTGAGGTTTGCCTAATTTTATTATAGAGGTGTAATCTATATAAAAATGATATACTTACGTAATGCGGTCCCATTTCTTTGTTAGATAATTTAGCAGGATCACATTCTCGTACACTTTGTATGTTTAGTTTCAATACATGCTCTAATCTAGGCCACAAAGCATTTTGCAGTGAGTCCCAATAACTAAAAAAATAAAAAAAACAGCTTGAAAAAAAGAACAGAATATATATGACATAAGAGTATGATATTGAGAGAAATTGTTAGTACCTGTCTAAAGCCGCAACAGCTCTTTTATGGCACATCCATCTATATCTGTTTATCAGTTGAATACAGAGGTACAAAGCCAGGCAGTCATAACATTCAATCACATAATTCTCTACATTTTTCTGAAAAGTAACACAATAATGGTTAGTGTCAATATTATTGTACAGTTTTCTAGAGCAAATATAAATCTTTAATTTTAAGTGTAATTATATATTAAAGGAAACATGGGCGTAAACAGAGTAAGCAGCTACCCCCCTCCCCCTGGATTTGATTTAGTCTCCTACTTTTGTCGACGTCGCATTCCACAAGTATTTCATTTTAAGCTATATTTCTATAATAAACAATTTTCAGTTCATCAGTTACTACTTGTACTCAGTGTGTACTAGTATTAACTTCAAGTGTTTGCTAATGTACTGACCGTTAGTTTATTTATTTTTTAGTCCAATTACAAGCCGTAGGCCCCCACCTCCCTATTATCAATAGTGATGGAGCGTGTAATCAATACACAGCTCCTGAAGTACCTTGAGGAACACGACCCGCTCAGTGACCGGCAGTACGGTTTCCGTCACGGTCACTCGACAGGCGATCTTCTTGTGTTGGGCCACGGCTATCGAAAATAAGGGTGAGGCTGTAGCAGTGAGCCTCGATATCTCTAAAGCCTTTGACCAGGTCTGGCACTGAGGCCTGCTATCGAAATTGCCCTCCTAGGGACTGCCCGGAGGGCTTCGCGGAGGGATCTACAGTTTTCTGTCCGGTAGAACCATCAGACCCGCAGGCCTCAGTGGCCCACTGTTTTTACTGCATATCAATGACATGCTGTCATTGACGGCATCCATTGCTATACGGATGACAGTACGGGCGACACATGGAGGGACCTCAATACCAGCTTTGACCTTTCGACTCAGTAGAAGGGCGTGCTATGAGGATTGTCAACGATCGAGCCCTTCGCGACAGGAGAGACTTCGCCTCCTTATGCGTGTCCATGACCTGTGCAACGGTCTGTGCTCTGAGGAATTGTTTAATGTGATGCCCATGGCAGGCGCGTGCGGTCCACAGAATCAAATAAGCACTGCATATCCTAGCCCAATCCCAATACTACAAGTTGTATAAATAATTAATTCCCTTTACAATGAAATATGTGCAATAGTGCCATATATTGGTATTTAAGGGAACTAATTACCTAACACCTAGCAGTATGGATGGAGGTCAGTGCCTTCGTATTGCGCGCAAATACAGCGCTGCGCTCGGATAAATGCAAAGCTTATGTTTGCTTTTTGTAATCATATTTTTATAGGGCAAATCATTTGCTAGTGTGAGTAACTTGTACGATTGTATGCGAAATTATGACTCGCAAAAGAAGCAGTGCCTTCGAGTATAAAGCGACATATTTAAGTAGTTGTCAAAAATAGAATAGTTGTTCCGAATATAGATCTATTTTTTAGGTAGTATAATATGAATACGCCGTTTGTAATTAAAATATTGTTTCACTACAAAGAGCTGTCGAGTGACTTTAGCGCCGTGTTTGATATCTAATTACTAATTAATTACTTAGTTTACTAGAATTACTGTGAATAATGGAAAATTATAGCTGTGAGATCTGTGCTGGTGATGTGTGTTTAAATAAATTAAAAACTCGTGTTTTCTTGACGTTGTCGTTTCATGAAAAAAACAATATTATTGACAAAGGACGTTCTGTTCGCGATTTGAATCTATTTAAAAAGAAAGGTTATAGCATACGTTATTTTAATAAAAAGTATTACGATAATTATAACTGGCTAGCGGGCTGTGTATACACAAATAAATTATTTTGTTTTCCTTGTATATTATTTTCAAAACAGGATAAAAATAATGTTTGGTCTTTTATCGGGTATTTAGATTTAAATATTTTTTACAAAGCGGCTGCTAAACACGATTTGTCGGAAAAACTTATAGATTCTTGTTTAAAGTTCCAAATTTTTGGAAAAGGTAGAATAGAGTCAAGTTTGAATAGCCAGTTCAAATTAGACGTTGATAGGCACAACGCAAAAGTTGATAGGAATAGAAATATTTTTAAACGATTGATAGACGTAGTTTGCTTTCTCGGTAAACAAGAATTAGCTTTTCGTGATCATGATGAACACGCTTCATCATATAATAAAGGTAATTATTTGGAACTTATAGATCTGTTAGCTAAATATGACGGTAATTTAGAAACTCATTTACAATCGACATCTGGTAGCTCATTTACGGGGTTGTCGAATAGAACTCAAAATGATTTGATTTCTAGCGTCCCGTCTGTAATGTATAATGAGATAAAAAAAGAAATAACACAATCTGATTTTGTTGACGAAACTCCGAATGTCAGCGATCGCGAACAGTTAGTTCTTGTTTTAAGATATTTTCGCGACTCGGAAATAATAGATCGATGTTAGTTCTGATCGGAGAGCTGTCACTTTAAGCTCGATTTAAGCTCAACGCTTTAGAGGAATTTAATTGCCTAAATAAAGTAGTTGCTCAAACCTACGATGGGGCGTCAGTTTCATCTTCTGGGGTTAATGGAGTTCAAAGCATAATAAGACAAAATGCCCACTCGCGACGTATGTTTGGTGTTCAGCACATGTTAAGTACATCTTATTCTTTCTAAGTCTTTTGAAAGAGTTTCGGAAACCAAACGTTTTTTTTTGTATTATTTTCTGTATTGTGAGTTAGTTATTTTAAAAATATTACAGCTAGCAGCGCCCGCGGTTTGTTTCACGTCGTTCCTGTTAACGTGGCTACATCACGATAATAAGTAGATATGTTAATCCAGGTCTCTAGCTATCTACATACCAAGTTTCAATGCAATCCGTTGCTGTTTTTACACAACAAACATCCGTTCATCCAAAATTTCACATTTATGTTTATCAATCACGCCTTATCCCCGAAGGCAGGCAGAGGCATATTTTACACCCAATTTACACCGTATGTACTCCTGTGTCACGTAATGTGGTGGTGAGCCCATTGCCGTGATGAAATAGAGAGACGCAGGTTATGGCTAACTGCTGTTGAAATTATAAAGTCGCAGAAAATGGTTGAGCGGGCGAGATAAATAAATTCAAAGTGGACTGTATTTGCGGGGAAAGACAATAATGAAATTTACACGCGGTTGCCGTTGCCGACGGAAAAGAATTGGAAAACAGGAATGGGCACACTACCTTGCTTTTGCTGTGAGATGCTGAGGTGGAGGCTGCCGGGGACGTCCCTGGACTTGGATCCCTGGTTCCATTGCACGAAAACACTATTTATCCATGGAAAACACAATTATTGCGAAAGTTGGTGCGAGTGCGCGCGCGGCCATTGTAGTACCCATACAGCGAGCCTTCAATCCGTGAATCTGTGAGCGGCGTTTTAGATCGCGCGTAATACAGCTGTCTCGCTCTCCTTTTATGCCGGACAAGGTAGGTGCGAAAGAGAAATGGAATAAAGGGAAACGGGGTGGGAGTGTCGACAACTAATTAATTAAAAACAAATGTAGATCGGCGATGCAACATAGAAAAAATAACGCGGCTACTCTTTTATCGTATACCGGCGCAACCATTTCCCCCCCGGCTTGAAGGGTTACCTTCGAAAAAGGAACAACTGACTATACAGTTGCCACTAAGCTTTAGCTGCTAAATAAACAAAATACTATCGAACTAAACTAAACTAAACCTAATCGAACAAGATAAATTTGTTATTGAAGTTACTGTTGATTAGGCAAAGGACAAAGACGAATAACCAGTCGCAAGTACGAACCAGTTGCGGTTTTAACGCGAACTATACGGGTGATCCCATTTGACCCAGGTAAAACTTCTACTACCCCAAGAGGCCAATGTAAAGGAGGCATATTTTCAGTTAAAATAAATACGACAGTACCGATAGTAATAGGGTTCGATGGAGTATTCCATTTCTGACGTGACTGTAGCGTATGCAAATAGTCTGTCCTCCAACGCTTCCAAAACGACTGAACGAGTTCATCCAATAAGGCATGACGCGAGAGAAGATGAAGTCGATCTTCCTCTATTTCAAAAGCGGGTAAGTATTTTAACGGTGTAACATTCAAAAAGTGCGCTGGAGTCAGTGCAAGCGGCTCCGAGGGATCACTAGACAAGGTTCTACAAAGAGGACGCGTATTCATTACGGCCTCGACTTGAGTGAGCACGGTGCTCAGCTCTTCAAACGTAAAGTGTTTGGAACGCAAAAAATTATGTAGTTCGGAAAGGTTACGACGAGCTCCGACGTAATTCGTACCGTTGTCCGAATACATTCGAGATACGGAACCCCGACGCGACAAAAATCTTTTAAATGCAGCCATGAAGCATGGCGTGCTCAAATCACCAGCTAATTCTATATGAACGGCGCGAGTCGTCATACAAACAAAAAGACGAACATAAGCTTTCGTGGAGCGTATACCACGACCACGAGAAACTGTTACCCTGAAGGGGCCAGCGTAATCTGTACCCGTGTGTACGTACGGTTTAGCAGCCTGAACAACATGACAAGGACGATGATCGGCCATTTCGAACATACATCTATGAACTGTCGAACGAATCAAATTGCGTGCGGAGAGAATCCAGTATTTCGGGCGCAAAATTGACATTAATAAATCTGGACCAGCGTGACAATTCACCCTATGGTGATATTCAACTAAAAGATTAACGATATGATCCTTGCGCGGGAGAACTATAGGATGCATTTGATCGTACTCTAATGCGGACTGGCTCAAACGACCACCAACTCGAATGAGGCCATCCTTCAAAATAGGTTTCAAATGCTAAAAAGCGCGACTACAAGGCTTATTCAATTCCAAATTTCTAATTTCAGACGATAAATAAAATCGCTGAAGTTCACGAAGCACGATTAACTCAGCCTTGTTTAAGTCAAAGGCGGTAACATGCTCGCGATGAGGAAGGATTTTCAAAAATCGACAAATAAAAACAACACTACGCAAAAGAATCGACCACGATGAAACACGGCTAGCCAACTCCAAGACAGGCGACTTTTCGAGCGGCGCGGTAGCAACTAAAGAGGCTTTCTTTTCTTCTGGCGGCGTGGACACAGTAGCGGGGTTGAAAGGACTAACAGGCCATTCATCAGGTGGGCCTTGGCACCAGGAAGAGCCATGGAACCACAACGGATGATCCAAAATCTGTGCAGGTGTTAACCCACGAGACAAACAATCGGCAGGGTTGTCCGTACCTGAGACGTGATAAAAGTTTTGCGGCGCCAATTCCGACTGAATTTTTGCCACCCTATTTGCGACAAATGTATCCCAACGATGGGGCGAAGAATGTGTCCAACACAAAGCGACGGTCGAGTCCGAGAATGCGAAAATGTTATCCATATTAATGCGGTGAAATCGGCGATCTGATTCGCGAACATCAATACAAAGAAACATTTGTCTAATGTCGGCTGAAAGCGCGACAGCGAATAAGCGAAAGTTAACTATAATTTCGAACAAATTACCTTGGAGATTTGACCACTGTGCAAAATATCGTTTACCGAAACATTCGAACTAGTTTTGGCGCTGCCATCTTGGTTGGTTTATCCTCGCGGACAACTCTATGGTGCGGTATGGTATACGAAGAAGCGTGCTTCGTCTCTTCGGTTTCAGGAGGCGCGGGTGAAACCAAACCTTTATCCAAATATTCTATTATTACGCTATCGTAAGCCTCCTTCAACTTTGGAGATGTCTGCATTTTCCGTTCTAAACAAAAGAAGCGTTTTTCGGCGGACTGAAAGAATCTCCAAGCGAATTAACATCACCCTTAAAGGGGAGTGCGACAACATAACGACCATCACTATCGCGAGTAGTCGTGCGACTATAAAACTCTTCACAAAGTTTATCATCCGGGCTGACAATAGGTGGGACGTTCACCTCTTCTATCTCCCAGAATTTACGGACAGCGGAGTCCAGCGCAGTGCAGCACAGTGTCATATTGTTGCGCAGTGCAGCAACAATATGACACAGTCGAGTTACAATCAAAATAAGCGGTTGTTACTAAGCGTCAAGTCATACTGCCATGTTACTGGCCCCGGTTGCCAGTAACATGGCATTCGTTAAGCCAACCAACGCTTAAAGATGCCTTCTAAAGCACGGAAACACTCGCAAATATAAATGACACAAAGTGCACATCCATCCGTGACCAGCCATAGCGAAAGTTACTTAACGCAGTGATCGTTTACATAACACTGAGTCAGTGCTTCATTTCTCGCGGGGATTTCGGGTAGTTAGGGCATGCATACCCTATCCGAAATCCTTGTGCACGCCACTGGCCCATGGCTACTTTCTATCATCGCACTTTTCGTCATAGACAGGGTGTTCATTCACCCTCACACTGCGTCCAGAGCGCTTGCACATGGTTAGGTCCGCTACAGGCTTTATTCGGCCTATGCTTAGATTGTGAAATGAACACCCTGCCTGGGTTTTCCCAAACGTTTTTACAGAGTCGGTAGTGCGGGTGCTGCACCTCTAGTGTTGCAAACGTCCATAGGCTAAAGTGACCGCTTTCCATCAGGTATGCTTGTCTACCACCTCAGTGGTATAAAAAAGTGAAAATCTGTTAATTTGGAATTACAAACAGGCACTCCAATTTTATTTATCTGTTAATTTGAACCTAGTCAAATAAATAAATATAAATAAATTAAAACAGGTAATTTAATTCTTGTAAAAAATTTGAATTGCAACAAGGCCCAGAACCTGGGTATGCCTATGAATGGAAAATATATCTTACCACAAGTAATGATAAAGTTTTTCCAAGAATCCTGTCAAACAGCTCTTGTGCATGACTTCCTTTAACATGAAAGAATTCAGTAGTAAATAGGTACTCCCTGCAGCCATTATCAACTAGAGCATATTGCAGACTTCTAAATAATGCTTCATATGAGTACTGTAATTAGAAATAAGAAGTATATAGTTTACTTGCATAGCTCTAGTCAGTGGTTTAGTAGTAAGTACAGACAAATTTGGTTTCATCTATTTCTATACTTTGCTTGGGAATTAGTTTATCGTGTGGTGAAGGTTTACTTCCGATTTTGTTTGATTAAAACTATGGTGAAAGTATTTTTATTGCTCAAAGTAACTAATGGTGTAATTAAAATACTAAAGGACTCCGTATAATTTGTTGATACCTCAGGATCAAAGGATGTCTATGTCAAAGGTAGTTTAGTACAATATTGAACAATATAATCAAGGTTCTTTTATCCCAAGTACATTAAATGAGCATTGACATATGTTAGAAGGATTGAAACTATATAATTCAATGATATACCTTTATTTTCTGCTGTACATGAGGCACGATAATAGGAGCCTCTAGTTGTTGCGCTAGAACATCACCTCTGTTACCTATTGTGAATATAGTGCTTTTATTTTTCAAATTGGATTTTTGGAAGAAACCTCCTTTAGAACCATCTTCGATTCCCATCAGATCATCTTTTGTAGGCGCTTCTTCATATTTAAGCTTGTCAAGCCTTGATGCATATGATTTGAAGTATGAATAATACACCTTGCTAAGTGTATCTATATATTCATTGCATATTTCTTGTGCCACATTTCTTTCATTTGCTAAAATAAACTCAAAGAAAAACTTATACTTTAACATTGCATTCTGTGGGATTTGATAGTTTGCCATTGGTTTTCGAAACTTATAAATTTGTTCTAAAATGTAAGCTCTTATTTTAGACACAGCTTTTATCTTCAGTTTTTCTAAAACATCCTTTACATCATGGCATGCTTTGGTTTCTTTAAAATCCTGTTCTTTCACAAAGTTGACTTTCTGATTTAAAATAGCAAGTTGGACCATGAATTCTTTATCTGTTACAGGGACATTGTTAATACCGCTGAAACAATAACTTATTTTAAGTTATTAATATATTTTTATTTTTGTTAGATAAGCACTAATGTGGGTAGTTATGTCTCAAATGTCAAATAAAGCAGTTTGTTTCTTGAACTCTACTTATGGCGTATCTTTTGTTGGCGACTTCGGAAAATTAATTGTAATTGCGGTGAAATGGCGTCAAATGTTGCAAATATTGTGTTTCCGGGACAATTCAACCCAAAAACCGACAATTGGTGCGATTACAAAGAACTTATGTTGTGTGCGCTCGATGCCGCCGGCTATGACGATACCATGCATAACAAAGCGCGTTCTTTGTTCTTATTACAATGTGGCATCTACCTACGCCTTGATCTCGGCACTGCTGGTGCCTGCGAGGCAGACGGCTGTACCATTATCGGAAATATTCGCTGTTTTGGACAAGTTCTATGAACCGGAAATCAATGAAATATTGCAAGCCGGAAAATTTCATAGACGCTCACAATTACAAGGTGAGAACGTGCAAGACTAGGGGCTGCATTAAGCCTTCTTGCAGCCAAGTGTAATTTTAATCGACTTAAAACGTCAAATGAGAGATCGGTAGGTATTGGGAGTGCGCGATTAGCGCCTAAGACGGGATTTATTGAAGACAAAAGATGTCACCTACGAGAAATCATTACAAATGTGTTTGAACTATCAAGCAATATTTCCTGATACGAGGGTGGATCCAAAAGTTCCTGGCCTAACATAGATAAAGCACGCAGTGATTAAGTACCTGCATAAAAAAGGTCTATCACCAAAACATATTCATGAAGATATGGTGAGCACATTAGGAGAATCTGCTCCATCCTATTCCGGTGTAAAAAAATGGGTAGCTGAGTTTAAGCGAGGTCGGGAGAGCGTTGAAGATGATCCTAGGTGTGGAAGGCCTTCAACATTTACCACCAAGGAAAACATCGATAAAATATGTGATCTTATACTAAATGACCGAAGATTGACCATCAATAAGATAGCTGAGATCACAGGCATCGGTTATGGTCGGGTTCAAAACATCATAACTCAAGAACTGGGGTTCCATAAGGTTTCTGCTCGTTGGGTGCCTAGGTTGCTTTCAGTCGAACAAAACGCGTTCGCTTTACAATTTCGCGTGACTGTTTGGAGCTTTTTGAGGCAGATCCCGAGGATTTTTTATCCCGGTTTGTTACTATGGATGAAAGCTGGGTTCACCACCATACTCCCGAATCCAAGAGACAATCGAAACAATGGAAACGATCCGGCTCACCCACTGCGAAGAAAGCTAAGGTCGTTTTTTCGAGTAACAAAGTCATGGCTTTGGTATTCTGGGATGCGAAGGAAATCATTTATGTGGATTATTTACCAAAAGGCCAAACTATAAATTCAAGTTATTATTCTAACCTTTTACGACGGCTTCGCGAAGAAATCAAAGAAAAACGGCCGGGTATGTTGCGTAAGACAGTTTTGTTCCGTCAAGACAACGCGCGGGTTCACGCTTCTGCCGAATCAATGGCTGAGATCCATAATTGTGGTTACGAATTATTGCCCCACCCACCTTATTCGCCGGATTTAGCCCCCTCGGATTATCATTTATTTCCGAATTTAAAGAAACATTTAGGTGGTTCGAAATTTTCAACCAAAGAAGAGGTCATGGATGCAGTAAATGGTTTAATGTTTTGACGACCTTCCGGAATCATTTTTTTTGAAGGTATAAATAAGTTGCAGTTCAGATAGAAGTGCATTGAACTAGATGGTGACATGTAGAAAAATAAAAAATAATTTACACCCACGTTTCTTTGATTTACATGGTCACGAACGAACTTTTGGTTTTACCCTCGTATGTATTCTAGTGCTGCTGAATCTAAACAAACTCATATAAGTGCACTTGAACCAATGGAGATAGGAAAAATCAAGACAGTTGGGTGCAGTCATTGTAGTGGTCAGTATAAACTTAGTGAACGCTGCCGGTTTGCAGCAGCAAGATGTTTTCATTGCAAAAAGACTGGACACATAGCTACTGCCTGTAGGATGAAGAGTTCAACGGTGCACCAAATAGAGGAAAATGCAGAGGACAGCTCTGACAGATCCAAATCGGAGGAAGAAATGATGGGACTATATATGTGCAGTGTGGGTGATTATCAACCTCCCATAGTAGCAGAAATTAAAAATTGATGGGGCAACAGTACCAATGGTAATAGACTCGGGAGCATCAAGATCAATTATATCAGAAGCAACTTACCAGAAATTGTGGCCTATGCCTCCTCCATTGAAGCCAACTACAGTAAAACTTGTCACTGTTACCCATGAAGAACTCAAAGTGATGGGTACAATACATGTACGGGTGGTGCTTGGTGATAAGGAAGCTCAATGCGAACTCTTAGTGGTATCAGGAAACACACCAAGCTTGCTGGGTAGGAGTTGGTTTGAGGCACTGAACATTTCTGTGTTGGGATTGTGTTGGACAGGTGAAAAGATCACACCATTTATACGAGAATTCCCAGATCTGTTTAAGGATGATCTTGGCGAATACACGGGGCCTGAGGTATCATTGCATGTCCGTGCTGATGCTAAGCCAAAGTATTTTAAGGCAAGACCAGTGTCATTCCCCTTGAAGCAACAAGTAAATGAAGAGCTACAAGAAATGATCAAGAATGGCGTATTAACCCCTGTCGAATATTCTAAATGGGCGACACCTATAAGTGGTAAAAAAAGATGACGGTTCACTTCGTATTTGTGAAGATTACCGTACTACTGTGAATATAGCAATTGATGTTGACACTTATCCGCTGCCAACATCAGTGGAGGCTTTTGTAAAGTTGAGTGGAGGCAGGGTGTTCAGTAAACTAGACTTGAAGCAGGCCTATAATCAGTTGAAAGTGGATAAAGACACAGCAGAGCTACTAACCATCAATACTCCCCTAGGGTTGATGAGAATGAACCGCCTAGCTTTCGGTGTAAGTGCAGCGCCTGACATTTTTCAACGCCTGATGTCATCCGCTCTTGCTGAAATTGAAGGAGTGGCCTATTTGCTAGAGAGTGGCTATCATGGGCCATAATATGCAGGAACATAACCAGAGACTGAACATGGTGTTATCAAAACTAAATGAAATGGGTTTCAGGCTCAATGCCAATGTATCTTTGCTTTGTAATAATAATATGGCGATGATGACTACTAGGTCCCTGAAGGGTGCCAATTGTAATAATAATAATGTTTCAATGTCTTATTATGGAGACATGAACTAACAAACAAACAAAAGATATAACTCGGTTCAGGCGCCAGGAGGAAAAGTCCTACCAACTTTATGCACACGGATATCGGCGATAGAGATTGAGCTTCTAATCATAAGAGCAGGAACCAAAAATATTAGAATACATCTCTAGAAGAAAGTTTCTATATCTTTATAGGCGAATTGGTTGAATATACATTATATACATTATCACTATTGGTATAATCTATTATCATAAGAGCAGGAACCAAAAATAATAGAATACATCTCTAGAAGAAAGTTTCTATATCTTTATAGGCGAATTGGTTGAATATACATTATATACATTATCACTATTGATATAATCTATTCCAGTGATTAAGTAAGCTAAAGATTAACTATTCACAGGGTTGAGGCGTGAAATTTAGAATAGTGAGATCCAGCATAAGGCCAGCTTATGAGTCAAATCATTGTGTCATTACATGGGCTGATCATTGAGTCGTGCATCATTACTAGATTAATCTACACAAAAACAATTCAAACTAGGTACCTGAAGTGTGGTTAGATTACCACGGGATTCGAAATCACCTCTGCAGACCGCGACAGGTGCCGTCTCCACGAGAATGACGAGCCCGTAACCACATGGTCAGCATTCATGGCAAATTTTATCCAAGAATAAAGTTAATATAAAAAAAAGTGCCTTTTCAGCTGCAAAGAAAAAATTAGTTCTATTAGATTTGGAAAAACAATTGGATATTTGTTCGTGATTCGAATACATAAAGAGAACTTACCACTTTTTTAAAGAAAAACCAATAAATCTTGAAGAGCAGGCAAATGTTCCATTAACGCTGTTCTATACATCGTAATAAACTGTAAACAAATGATTAACCTTTCGTCAAAATACTAAAGATCACCGAGGCTAGAAACGTGGTTTCAAAAATCCAAAGTTCTTACCGAAATACATAGTTATTTTGATATAATCATTGATAAGAAGTCACAGGTGTGAACTTCCATATACAATTTATAAAAGATTACTTCTTTTTAGCGAAGTTTAAAAAATATATTTACAATCGACATCTTTTTTCGTCGATTGTAGCTAGGCGAATGACGTTCCGTCACCACTGTCAAAAGACATTTTTCTTGTTTTTTTTTTAACTAAGGAATACAGCCTTACAGAAATCGCAATTTATTTAAAATCGATGACACACGGAGCGAAAGAGTCAACAATCTACTCACCTCTCTCTCTAAAACTCAAGACTAACAACGACATTCTAATGTGACGTTTTACAACGTTACATCACACCCCAACCAGCAATAAAAGAAAGGAACTTTCTTTTTCAAACAATAAAGCTCCAAGAAAGAAATTGAAATAATTCCATTAAAGGAAAACCAAAATCCAAAAACAAAATTCTGTAACAAGAATAAATAACTAACTAACCATAAGTATATTTCCAATAATCTAGTAAACAAACCAGAACATTCACATTCCATGAGTTCAGAAAAACATCCGACTCAACAACACTAAACTAAATACGAAAGTACGGTTGAGCACCATAGCCACCGACTCTATCATCCAACTCTTTACAAATAAGAATATCAAAATTGATACAACAAAAAACTTAAAGTCAAAGCATTGACTTAACCTAAGTACTAAAGATTAACAATAACAAATCCAACCAAGTTCTCAAACCAGGAGTTCAGTTAAGCTATCTAGCCACTGACTCTTTCATCCAATCTTATCCTTATATTTACTGAAGATGCGGTTGAGCTCTATCGCCACCGACTTCTTTCACTTACAATCCCATATATAAAAACAAAATATCAGCAAAACTGTGTTGTAACTTGTAATAATTACAAAGTCAAACAGCAACTGTACAAAGTGTCGTGACAAACGAACAACTTCAATATCAAACAGCATCACCAACGTGGCTGTGACAAACAAAGACACAAAGTCAAACAGTAACTGCACATAGTACTGTGACAAGTAAAATATTCCAACAAAAAATTATTGTAGAAATATACACCAAGCAGATGTGATCGGCTCAACACCACCGAACTCCCGAGCACAAACGCTGTAACAAAACCAAACAGATGTGATCGGCTTAACACTACCGAACTTCCGAACACAAATGCTGTAACAAAACCAAACAGATGTGATCGGCTCAACACCACCGAACTTCCGAACACAAATGTTGTAACAAAACCAATATGACAAATGTGACCACAACCCTACCGACTTTACGAACACAAATGCACATATAAAGATATGATCCTATAGTCAAAAGAGACAGATACCAACATCAAAAGGTATTTCAAAAGTCATATCCGGGTAACTTTGAATTACTTAACAAACAAACAAATTATTCTTATGGATTCATCATTCCAATATAAGAATACAACATGTACAAAATAAAATTTAGGAGTAATAACCTAAACATACAAACAAAACTAGGAAAATTTCCTACAAAACAGAACAATAGCATTCCATAATATAAGTGGAATAATAATGTTTTAATAACCAATTAAGGTTCCAACAAACAAACAAAAAGATAAGATCTTTCGATGTGTATGACAGTTATTTGTGTGAAAAAGTTAATGTTATTTCTTAAAGGCTAATTTTAATAATTCCAAAAGGTAAATTGATAAATTTTTAATCAATTTGTTATATCCTAAGTTCAATTTTTTAAAGATTCAGAACTTGATTCTAATAAAAGTTGTGAAGTAACCTAACATACATCTCTTTCAAACGGCCATTTTCTCTCATACATCATACTAACAAAAGCCAATTCCTTCCAAACCATTACCAAAACCAAGACCAAAGTCTGTAATATTCAAAACAAAATAATTTAATATTTAATTATATCCTTAACATGGTAGCGACCTGTGGCACCTTTATTCAGGTCCTCCAAAAGGTAAACTTTAGGTGAAACCCTAGAAACTACTTTACACTCAACGAACTTAGGTGCAAGTTTAGCAGAAAAATATGCAGGAGCATTAGACTGCACAAAGCTTCTCCTCCACACAATATCATCAACACCAAAAGAAATGATTCGCCTCCCCACATTATAACAACCAGCATTTCGCTTATACACTTTCAACAAACAAGATTGTACTTTAACAAAGACTTCACTAAGTGAATTGAGTGAAGTTGCAAAAGAACTTCTATCTCCTACCTCTAATTGATCCAAATTATCAATAGAGGTACTAACACGGTGCAAAGATGCATCAAAAATAAGTTCTCTACCGAACATCAAAAAGTTAGGAGTAAAATCTGTCGCAAGATTCACACTATTATTCAAGCTAGTTGAACATGAGGTAAAAACTTCGACCACGTTCTATGATCATCTTTAACAAAACATGCTATAAATGTCTCAACGGTTTTATTATATCTTTCAACCGGACCATTTTGAGGAGTATACAAGGAATTATAAAATATTTTATTTATATTATAACCCTTAAGAAACGTAACAAACTGTCTAGCAGTAAATTGAGTTCCATTATCACAAACAAACATTTTTGGAGTTCCATACTTAAGGAAAATCTCCTTCTCAAGAAGTTCACAAATTACATTAGTAGTAGCATTTATCATTGGGAATTACCAACAGTATTTAGCAAAAACATCTACAACAGAAAGCATATATCGATGACCAGAATAAGTTCTATTATTTATAAGAAATTCTAAGTAAGGTCTAGTATCTTTAATTTTTACAAACAAAATAGGAGCTGAATTTATGTTTCTAAACCTTCAAACAATTTAGCCCATGACTGCGTTCTCTTTCATTAGTTGCAGCATCAGGAGCATAACTAAATTTCTTTAACATCGAGTCACTATCAGTTTTTACACAAACCAAACAAGTAAAAGGTCAAAGAAATTCAAAAGCTGAAACAATTAATTGCAAAAATATCCAAAGGCAACCGAGACCGAATGGTAAGATGATAGTAATAGCCAGCAGTCAGCCATTAACATCCAAAAGCCAAAACAAACTCAAAGAAAGCACTGAAAAATCAATCACTGCTATAGTCAAGCACAACCAGGCCTTGACGCCCAGATGATGATTGTCAAAAAGCAAAATATTATCATTCAAACAAGTTTCAAAAGCTTCGAACACTCCGCTGTAAAGTTATACAAGTGTGATAGTAAAGATCTCAGATGAATAATTTAAATGGTTATGTTCTATTTATATTAATATCACCTATTAATAGGCTGTAAAGCAATATGCTGTAAAAATGTTAAACCATTAATGATGCATGGCTCGTACAAATAGTAAGGCTATATAATTAAGTTTGTCATAAAATGCATTATTATGTAAACATAAGTTATCATTCAAAACATTGTTATGTTATTTATAACAATTCACTCATATTCTTATATCATAAAAAGCAAATAATAGTTAAGCAAATATTAGTTATAAATAATAGTTAGTTAAGCAAATAAAGTCACATCAATATGTAGATACAATTAGTACACAAACTAATTACTTTGTATTATTAACAGTTAAGTTATAGGTTATTTCCAAGAAATCATTATAACTTTAGTTTAAGATTACTCCAGTTTTAGATATATACCATATTACCAGTAGAACAGTATTTTTTCATTTGTTGAGAATGTTTCAATAACAAAATAGTTTATTATACTCTTGCAAAATATACAAATATATACTTCAGAGCAAAACAATGTAACAATACCACTATAAGATGCACGACTCACTCACTACAAGCAAATGTATACTCAAATCAATCCTTCAAGTCTCTGTTCACACGAGCCAATTGTAATAATTATATTACTTAATAATGGCGAGGAACCAAAAATAATAGAATACATCTCTAGAAGAAAGTTTCTATATCTTTATAGGCGAATTGGTTGAATATACATTATATACATGATCACTATTGGTATAATCTATTCCAGTGATTAAGTAAGCTAAAGATTAACTATTCACAGGGTTGAGGCGTAAAATTTAGAATAGTGAGATCCAGCATAAGGCCAGCTTATGAATCAAATCATTGTGTCATTACATGGGCCTGATCATTGAGTAGTGCATCATTACTAGATTAATCTACACAAAAAGAATTCAAACTAGATACCTGAAGTGTGGTTACATTACCACGGGATTCGAAATCACCCCTGCAGACCGCGACAGGTGCCGTCTCCACGAGAATGACGAGCCCGTAACCACATGGTCAGCATTCATGGCAAATTTAATCCAAGAATAAAGTTAATATAAAAAAAAGTGCCTTTTCAGCTGCAAAGAAAAAATTAGTTCCATTAGATTTGGAAAAACAATTGGATATTTGTTTGTAATTCGAATACATAAAGAGAACTTACCACTTTTTTAAAGAAAAACCAATAAATCTTGAAGAGCAGGCAAATATTCCATTAACGCTGTTCTATACATCGTAATAAACTGTAAACAAATGAATTACCTTCCGTCAAAATACTAAAGATCACCGAGGCTAGAAACGTGGTTTCAAAAATCCAAAGTTCTTACCGAAATACATAGTTATTTTGATATAATCATTGATAAGAAGTCACAGGTGTGAACTTCCATATACAATTTAAAAAAGATTACTTCTTTTTAGCGAAGTTTAAAAAATATATTTACAATCGACATCTTTTTTCGTCGATTGTAGCTAGGCGAATGACGTTCCGTCACCACTGTCAAAAGACATTTTTCTTGTTTTTTTTTAACTAAGGAATACAGCCTTACAGAAATCGCAATTTATTTAAAATCGATGACACACGGAGCGAAAGAGTCAACAATCTACTCACCTCTCTCTCTAAAACTCAAGACTAACAATGACATTCTAATGTGACGTTTTACAACGTTACATCTTCAAGTAGTATTACATTCCTGGGACACATGATTGATGCTGAAGGACTTCACCCTTCACCCACAAAAGTGAAGGAAATCCAAGAGAAACCAGTTCCAACAAACAATGTCACCTTACGCGCGTTTTAAGGCCTATACAATTTTTATTAAACATTTCTTCCTTGTATCTGTTGCTAAAAACTAAAAGACCATGGAAATGGACAAAGAGAGAGGAGTCAGCATTTTTGAAAGCTAAAGACTTGCTGTCATCCGACCTGACTCTGGTGGGGTATGATGTGAACAGAGATTTACTATTGATTTGTGATTCTTCAGAATATGGTTTGGGTGCTATCATAGCACATGTGATGGATGATGGAGAAGAACGGCCAGTGATGATGGCCTCTCGGACAATGCAACCAAATGAAAGACGGTATGGCCAGATCGATAAAGAAGCCTTGGCTATTATGTTCGGACTAACCAAGTTCCATGATTTCCTATCTGGCCGTAGATTTTGTATAACAACGAATCACAAACCTCTTGTGGGGTTATTTAATCCAGTGAAACCTATACCACTTCAAATTTCCCCAAGAATGCTTCGTTGGTCATTGAAGTTGGGTTGTTATGATTATAACATTAAGTATAGATCAGGAAAATTGATTGGTAATGCTGATGCCCTTAGCAGGTGGACAGCACCCACAGTGGCGGGATTCATGGAAGAACCTTTGAAGGAAGTGCTTTTGCAGGAGGAGCATCCAGATGGCTGGACCTTGGAGGCCAGTAAAATTGCTGCAGAAACAAGGAAGGACCCGGTACTACAGAGAGTAATGTTTCATGTGCTGCATGGATGGCCACGCCACAATACTGACCCAAATCTACAACCTTATTGGACACGCAGAGAGGCTCTTTCACACAGTAGAGATTGTTTACTGTGGTGCAACAGAGTCATTGTACCAGCATCTTTGCAACAGGAGGTACTGAAATTATTGCATGCCCCTCATGAGGGTATAGTCCAGACCAAAGCTTATGCTAGAGGATATGTCGCACACCCGCTAAAAACTGTCACAAGACTCAAAATCAAGAATTGAGTAAAAGACCTTTAAAGTTTTTATAAAACTGCGATAGTTTTTTACAGTAATAATAATGATACTCGTAATAGAGATAAACTTAAAGTAGTATTATTATCTTCATTTAATTTACTTTTATCAGAGTTAACAGTTGTAATCTTTATTTTGATTTTTCTACTAGAAATATTTGTTTAATTATTAAAAATCCTATGTTAGGACTGTTTTCATACAAAAAAATCTCAAAAATTGAAAAAAAAATACAACAGTTTTGAACATAATTTTATACATTTCACAACTTTAAACACTTGAACCATTAATAAACATGAAATTTTAAACTTCTTAAAAGCCTAAAAAAAATATTTAGCATTTTTTTTGGCTTTTTTACCAAGCCATTTGTCAACCTTAGCTACACGTTTCTTTCCTTTTTTTTTCTGGCTCAGCAACATCAAAGTTTTGGTTTAGACATTCCAATACTTCTTGTCTAACATTCTTTATTTCACTTGGTATTTCACCTGATGATTGAGGGATAGAATCATGAAGGAGACTGGGGTAATTACATTTCGATAATGATGGTAATATTTCTTCTGTATTCTCTATTTCAATTAGAGTTGCACCTGGTGATGGCGGTATGGAATCATGACTGGCATTAGGAGAATTACATCTCGATGATGAAAGCGATGAACTGTTTTTGCCCTGAGGGTTGTCGCAGAGAAATACAGGTCAAAGAACACGCCTCTGCACTGTATGTTTCTAAACATGCAGAAGGCCTTCGCCTGTGTTCCTCGTGCGATGGTCTGGTGGGCACTGCGGTCCAAAGGGGTTCCAGAGGTCTATATTGACACTATCCGGGACATGGACTGTGACTCCGAATCCATGGTTAGGACTGCTCTAGGCGACACGAAACCCTTTCCCATCACCGTCGGGGTACACCAGGTTTCGGTCCTTAGTCCGCTTCTGTTCAGTGAATATTAGACGAATTGTCGGACAGCATCAGGAACTCGCATGAGCAGCCTCCATGGTTGCTCATGTATGCTGACGATATTGCGCTGGCGGACGCCGAAAGGGGCAGATTGGTGCGACGTGTAAAGGCGTGGAAGGAGACGCTTGAGAACAGCGGTCTGAAACTAAATGTGGCGAAGACCGAGTACTTGGCACTAAACTCGACAGATCCTACATCCGTACGCATAGGCGGTGATTTGGTCTAGCGCACGGACCAGGTTAAATACCAGGGATCTGTTTTTCACACGTCTAGTGACATCGATTGCGATGTCAAGTCACGCATTGCTGCCGCGTGGGCCCAATGGCGGGAGATGACCGGTGTCTTTTGTAACACTATAATGCCGATCCGGTTGAAGGGCCAGGTCTACAAAACCATCATTAGACGTGTCCTTTCAAATGGCAGTGAGACGTGGCCAATATTGGAGCAACACAAGCAGGAGCTGCGTGTCACGGAAATGAAGATGCTGCGGTGGATGTGTGGAGTCACGCGGATGAACCGCGTGAGGAACTCTCGCATCAGGGATGACATGCGTGCCAGTAGTCTCACTACAGGGGATGCCGACGACCGTGCGAAGTGGAGGAGAAAATGTAGGAAAGAGGACCCCGGGCGTCGCGAAACGCAACTGGGACAGACGCTCGATTGATGATGGTGATAAAAGCGATGAACTGTTTGAAGAACTGCTTGATGAGCTTGAAGACGGACTTGATGAACTTAAACTCGGGATGTTTAACCGAATTATCATCTTCCTTAGAAAACGAGCTATTCACCACAGGGTTCTTTGCTAAGCTTGAGTCTATAGGTGTATGTTCACTGCAATGCGGCATATTCTCAACAACTGCATTGTTTTCTATAATAATAAACTGTCAAAAATTATTTATCTTACACTTAACATAATAACACAACATACCAATATTATTATAGTTAGGTGATTAATGTACCTGTATTTAAGTTGAACACCGTTTTTTTCTGCTTGAGAGTGGTCAATTTTGGAGGTGCCTTCATGTTGACTACTTTTTACTGTAAAATAATAAAGAACAGTTCATTACTATAGATGCTAAGCTAAACACCCATCGCATTATGAAAGAAAAACTATAAAATAAAAATAAGTTACTGATTGACTGTGGCGTAGCATTCTCAACCCACCCCATTACCGCCTTCGTGTTTATAAATTAAATGTAATATTTTGTAAGCGCGTGATCCTTTTCTTCGTATAAACGGTTTCTCCATTTCTTTGTATCTTTAAAAATATTCAATGTAATTAGCTAGTACGAATTAACTATTATAAATTCCAAATTACCAATTACTCACCAGAATAAAGTTGTAACACAGCTTACGACACTTTTCAACACCACGAACACGCGTCCAAACGTAACAAGATGTGATGGCGCACTTTTTTACAAGATGATGGGTTCATTTGGTTGCCGTAAAAAGTGACACTTGCGCCATCTTTCCTCAAATATAAGAACTTACTTTATGGCGATTTTACAGCAGATAGTATATAGAAAAATACATTTCTTACTGCAAAAATCAGAATTTGTCCTTTTTTGTGTTATAACTAACTAACTAACTAACTATCTTCACGCTGTATCCCTGACGGGGTAGTCAGAGAGGACAGATCGCCAGGCTTCGCGATCCATGCATACTTCTTTCGCTTCTTCGAGATTCATCAATCGCTTCATACACGCACGTCTGGGTATCCGAGTACTTTTGACCTTTCCGTTTTTGAGCAATCTGCTCACGTGGTCTTCATATGTAAGTCTCGGCCTTCCCTGACTCCTTCTACCCTCTACTTTTGAACAATATATATTCTTCGTCAATCGTTCCTCACTCATTCGTTGGACGTGTCCAAACCAACGGAGCACGCCCTTTTCCAGCTTAACGCTGACACTTTCATTCAAACCTGCCATATTGCGTATCACTTCGTTACGTATACGGTCGGCCAAGGTAACGCCGCACAATTTTCGAAGTGATCGCATCTCCACAGCAATCAATTTACTTTCATGCATCTGCTGACATACCCAGGTTTCACTACCGTAAAGCAAAGTTGGCACTAGCACTGCGTTATGAATCGCCATTCGTGCTTCTTTTACGATGCTTTGTCGCTTTACTAACTGGGACAAAGCACCGTTAACTTTGTTTCCGGCAGCTACTCGCCGTTCTACATCCGAATCACATCTTCCATCCGCGCTAAACATACTTCCTAAATACACAATTTCATTCACTTGCTCTAGACGTTCCTGGTTTACCCTAATCTCGCATTTAGTTCTTACGTCACCTCTTTCAAATACTAGAACCTTAGTTTTACTTGCATTCATGCGGAGACCCTTACTTTCACACCCCTCTTTCATATTAGTGACTAATGCCTGTAGGTCGGCTTCTGATTAGGCCATGAGCACCGCATCATCAGCGTACAGCAGACAGTTTACTGTAAAGTCACCCAAATTCACACCCATATTAAAATCTTTCAACTTCTGCAGGCAACTGTCCAGATACACTATGAACAGCCAGGCGGACATGACACATCCCTGTTTGACGCCTGTACTGACATCAAAAAGAGGTGACACATCCCCCCCTACTCGCACGCAAGCCTTACAGTCCCTATAAAGCGACTGTATTGCCCGCAGTAGCGAGCCGTCCACACCATATCCTGGCAGCAAGTCCCACAGCGTTTCTCTCACAACGTTATCAAATGCTTTCTCTAGATCCACAAAAGCGCAGAAAACCTTCTGGCTAAGAGCCACAAACTTTTCCGCGATCATGCGGAGAGAAAACACTTGATCCATGCAACCTCTTCCACGTCGGAATCCGCATTGAGCCTCCCATAAATACCTTTCAGACTTTTCTTGCATTCGTGCCGTTATAACCTTTGCATACACCTTACTAGCTAAGCTGACCAAGCTGATCGCCCTGTAGCTGGAGCAGTTTAGGCGCGAGCCTTTCCCTTTGTAAAGAGGTACTACAACTGCTACTCGCCAGTCATCTGGGACCTCACCCGTCCGCCAGCACAAGTTGCATAACAGACAAAGTGTGTCCCAGACACGCGACCCACCGTACTTGATCATCTCAGCAGTAACTCTGTCTTTTCCCGCAGCCTTACCACATTTCATACTTCTTATCGCTTGTTCTATTTCTTTCATACTAATGACTTCAATGACATCGGGATCCGGAGCATCGAAGTGAGCTCCACTTCCCGATGTGGCATCTCTGTCTTTTCTTGCATACATCTTTCCATAATATTCACTCCATCTCTGCAGGACGTCACTTTGGTCTGTTAGGACGTCATTGTTAACACTAAGCACTTTATTCATACTGCAGATTGCCGAACAACTCCGGGTCTTGCCTACCTCTTTCCAGAAGAGCTTGGCATTATCCCGGAAATTGGACGACAACCTTTCATCCGCTTTCATTCTGCACCTTTCACGAGCTTCTTCTATCAGTGCCTTCGTGTTAACTTTCTGCAGCTTGTATCTCTCTTTCATATTAAAATCATTCCGCGAGGCTAAGTAGTCTAGCCATGCTTTCTTCTTCATTCGAACTGCTTCTTTCACTTCCTCATTCCACCATGCATCACGCTTATTACTACTGCCTCTTTTCGTTTCTCCACACACTTCCACAGCGGCATTTATCATACTGTCCCTAAGGTTCTGCCATACACTTTCCACATTGTCACTGCTTACATTGACGTCGCCAAGCTTTTCGGCTACCCTTTCATTATATTTATCCCTAATGGATGCATCCTGCAGCTTCCAGCTTTTGATGCTATAAGTCGGCCCAGGTTCAGGACACTCGGTACGATGACGCCAACCCGCGAACAGACCCCTAATCCTAGTTATGACTAGGTAGTGGTCTGATCCCAGCTCAGCGCCTCGATAAACCCTCGTGTCCATCACCTGTTTACGGAGCCGACTATCCATTAGGAATAGATCTATCATGCTTCTCTTTGACTTACATCTCCTCGTATACATATGAATTTGTTTGTGGTTGAACATTGTGTTCGCCACAAACAAATCCTTCTCCTTACAATATGCCAGTATTAGCTTGCCAGCGTCGTTCACCCTTTTATCCCCATACTTCCCGAGTACCGACTCAAAACCATTGCGAGCGGTACCCACCCATCCATTCAAGTCTCCACATACTATAAGTCTTTCATTTCCTTCTATCACATTTAGAGCTTCTCTCATACTCTCCCAGAAGTCCTCTAGCTCACTCGCGTTCGACGAAGATACTGGCGCGTAAGCAGCTACCAGGAAAATCTTCGTCAAACCAAGTTTTACACGGATCCAGAGGATTCTAGGACCTACCAGTTTGTACTCATACATACCGGAGGCCAATCGCGAGGACAGCAAAATTCCAACCCCCCGACTGCCATGCTCGCTCTCTGGTACTCCAGACCAAAGCGCGAGCATCCCACCCGGGAGCTCCAAGACTTCGCTGCCCTTGCGCTTGGTCTCTGTCAAGCACACTGCATCTAACTTTCTCTCATTCATAACATCCATCAACTCATTCATCTTATCTTGCATTCCTCCCCTAACATTCCACGCAGCTACCCTGCACTCCATCCTCCACTTCCCGCCGTGTCGGGCCGCGCGTGTAGGGTGGCGGTCCCCTACGCCGCTCTGGCTCACACTTTTCGCACCAGCGGGGACGAACTGGTGCGCGTCGCCTCGGGGGCACGCCCTAGCATAGTTCGCCCTGGTGGCACTCGTGTTGGAGTAGAATTGCAGCCGTAGCTGGCAGGGATAGCGACGTGCACGCTTCTACTCTTCATCCCCAATTTTTGTGTTATGAGTTTTTTAGCGGGTGTGCGATGTGTGGTGGGTATACATGGACAAGCAAATTGAAACAATTGTGGCTGAGTGTGAACAATGCCAGTCAGTAAGAAACAACCCGCCAAGAGCCACAGTCTTGGATACCTACAGAGATGCCATGGAAGTAAGTGTGGATTTTGCTGGCCCTTTCCATGGCCTTCTTTGTTTTAGTTGATAGTCATAGTAAGTGGATGGAGGCCGAAATTGTCCTATCAATGAGTAGCAGCATGGTAATTACTATACTGAGAATTTTTTTTGCATCTCAAGGCCTCCCAGAAGTACTAGTATCTGACAATGGAAAAGCTTTTAGTGCAGAAGAGTTTAATGTATTTTTAAAGAAAATTGGTATACGACATCAGTACTCACCGCCATACCATCCAGCAACAAATGGACAAGTAGAGAGAGTCATACAAACATTTAAAAATAAACTTAAAAAACTAGAAAAAACACAAATGGCGTGGAGTGAAAAGTTGTACAAAACGCTGTTTCACTTGAGAACAGTACCTAATAGCTGTACGGGTAAAACCCCTGCAGATTTGCTTAATGGCCGTAAGTTCGTACAGCAATATCTGCACTACATCCGGAGAATATCCCAGCTCAAGCTGATATCCAATTGGAAGCAGTATCGCAAAGCCCACATGCCAGGACATTTCAGGTAGGACAACCTGTACTGATTCATATGTATGGGCCTGGCCAGAAGTGGCAGAGAGCCTAGGGAGCCTAGGATAAGAACGGAAGGTGGAGAACTACACCGTCGACATGCAGATCAGATCCTGGCACGTTCAGTACACCACGGGGAACCAACTGGTCCTGCTGCTGGTCCTCAGAGACGCCCCTCTTGGGATCAACCGAAAGGGCATCCTAATGAACCTGAGCCACCAGAGGGATCTATAGAGATACCAAACCCAGAACTTTGGCCTGAAATTACAGGCATACCCAATTCTTATGTGCTAGTTTTTCTAGGCTACCTACTTACTGTCTACTAAATTGATAAATGTGTTAAGTTTCTGATTCTAAATTAGTATTGTTTTGTTTGTTTATTTGAACTTCCAAATTATGAAAGGAAGGTATGTTGTGTATTTGTCTTCCAAATTATGAAAGGAAGGTATGTTGTGTATTTGTTAGATAAGCACTAATGTGGGTAGTTATGTCTCAAATGTCAAATAAAGCAGTTTATTTCTTGAACTCAACTTATAGCGTATCTTTAAATTTTATTATACATGTAATGCAATCCCACTAAAACCTTGCAAGGTTTGAGCATGGTTAGTGGAATCAACTCGTCACTTACAGTCTTGATATTATATACTTAGCACATGTATAAATTTATACTAAAGGCTTATGATATAGTTGCAGCTGCACCCATGTAAGCTTTTAGTATATGTTTGCACTTCTTAGTATAAATATTACATCACACATGTACAACATCACTACATATTATAAAACAAAGTCGCTTTTTGCTGTCTGTCCCTATGTATGCTTAGATCTTTAAAACTACGCAACGAATTTCGATGCGGTTTTTATTAATAGTTAGTGTGATTCTCATAGAAGGTTTTTATGTATAATTTGTTAAGTTTTTGTATACATTGACCAAATTATAACGATATTTGTTGGGGATGTCGGGAAAAATAAGCCGTCTGGGGGCTTCCAACAAGAACGCTGCCTAAACCCTTTGAGATATAACAAAATAATGTATTGTGCAATTGTGTATCTAATGTAGGTCTACAAATGTCCGCGACGATATATGTCTATCTTATAAGAATAACATACTATATCCATTTTAATACTTTAAAAAAACCATCAATTATAAAGTGGTTATTTGAAGGCTATTTACACAAATATGCTATTAGTCCTTATCTTTTTTTCTATGTTAGTTGGCTTCAGCATTTCATGAAGATTATTTTGTCCCTTACACCTTGCAAATTAAATGAATATCTGACGAGTTCGCAAATTGAAAATAAATTGCAAAGAAATTTAATTTCGTGTAACTATAATTCGACCGGCGGGCCGGGAGGGCCATGCGGGCGTAGGTAGGTAGTTAGGTACTGGAGAGGGGAGAACTAATCAATGAATTTGGAAAATGTTTATACATTATTGTGAATGTGAAATTAATAAACAACGGGATTAAATGGGTGCCACTGGGTTCGAAGTATGTCACGGGCGAAGCCGGGCGGGACAGCTAGTTGATTATAAATTATTACTGTACAATATTATAATCTTAATAATATTATAAATGTGAAAGTTTGTATGGATGTTTGTTACTCTTTTACGTAAAAACTACTGAATGGATTTTAATGAAACTTTATAATAATATAGCTTATACATCAGAATAACACATAGGCTACTTTTTATTCCGGGAACAAGTTCCTGTGGGAAACAGGAACGGGAAAACTTCCCTACACGGGCGAAGCCGCAGGCGTCAACTAGACATTTATAAGTTTATACTTACAATATTAGCGTTTCAGAAACAGCGATATCTTCTATAAAAGTTGCGAGTGGACCTTTGAGTACTTGTCTATTTGACAGTTGGACCGACATGCTGACTGAACGCTTTTGTAGGCTAATGATTTCATTGCTGATACTTCCTAAGTCATTCTGAAACATTTTAGAGCATTTATTCATGAAACTGATATGCTGAGATTATTTTCTATGCAAGTAAAAAAAAATCTAGTGGTCCAAATATTTTAATTAAAAATATGTGGACTTAATATTTAATTCACGTAACTTTTTAAAGATTTATGTTCATTAGATATGGCAAGGAAATCATCTTACTTGGAACACCATAAGCATACTCTCCATTTTCGCCAAAATACCATCACAGTCTTCAATTTGATTATGCAAGGAAGCAATGTTTTCACTTTCTTTTAAGTAATCGGCTACTGAGGTTTTCTCAGCATCTTTTATACCCTTATCCAGTTGCAAAGCATATTCGCGTAGATCTGTACCATTTCGCAAAACTTCCTGTATTTCGAAGTCTTCAAGGTTTTTATCCATAACTTCTTTAATATCTGTAGCTTCGGACATTGCTATACTACAATTTTATACAAACTTACACAAAAAACCAATGCTTGTGGCTGGTGGTGTGATGGTATAGAAGAAGTTTTACATTAATTTATTATTTGGAATGCCTTCGATCACAGAACAATTAGAAGGTTTAAGGACATCTAGGCCAGTATCACAGTACAAAATTAGTACATAGTAACTCAAAGGAGGCCATTATATATTAACACAATGTTTATTTTTGTGAATAAAAATGAATTAATTTGTTTGTGCTAATTAAATAACATACAAGAATGGTTTTTTTTTGTTCTTGTGAACTGAGCATTCTACAAGAATGGTTGAATGAATGCTCAATGCTCAGTTGAATGAAATGATAAAGGTGACACATGACACTCTGACAATTTTAAAGAACTGAGTGACACAGAGTGACAAGTGACACTGACACCGACCAAAGACGTTATACCTATAACTAGACTGTGCACTACAGCGAAATAATCGATCCGCGTGAGATGGCTCTCGGCAGTGGCGTTGTGGCTCTTTCTAAATAAGTGACCATGACCAATTAGAACACATGACAAATTCCTTGAACATTTGTTCGAACCTACTGAATTTATTGTAAGTAATAATAATTAATAACTGGCAATTCTGAGCAACCAACTGCCATGTAATCATTGAACATTTAAAATTAAATAATACAATAAAATATAATAAATAAAGTTCAACAACAAATTCAAAATAGCAGAATAATGAATTTAAGTGAAATATGTACAAATTTAAACATGGATAAAAATTACAGAAAATCACTATGATAAATAGAAAATTTTTCATATCATAGATTTGACATGACGTTCGACGTCAAGTTAAATTCTAAATTATTTTGATAACAGCAAAACATGAAACTGGTATGCTAACAAGATCCAGGGCGAAACAAAATGCACGCTTACCATCTCCGGATTCGCCACATAGCTCTGCCTCGCAGCCCACGGTAAGCACACCGACTGCTGTTGAGGCGTTGAGCTCGAGCTCCAGCGGCGAATATTTCTCTCCGCCGTCGTCACCAACACCAGCGCGGCGGCGTGGGAGAGGCCGGCCACCAGTTTGCTTGGGGTCCCGAGGCCCATCGGCTTCGAATAGGGCTCCCGCTGCCGGTGGTGATGTGCACCGCATGCGATGGACTCATTCCATGAATGAAAACGTCATGCGGACATATTATGTGGCTACAGAGGGAGGAACCAACCTGACCGCGTATCGCGATCGAATGCTTCTTCTGTTTCAGGGTCTTAAACCAGGTGTCAACGTTTCGGCACAACGACTATCGGATCAAGTGCGTGCTATCCAGCGTTGTCATATGTTGGATAGTACCGTACTTGAGAGGCTACGTTCTGACTTGCGGCAGAGTGTTATCTCTCCCACATCACAAATAACACAATTATAGGTACCAACACCATTACCTTTCACATGTACCGATGATGGAGTCGATAGCGTAACTTTAACCGAAAGTACTCAGTGCAATGAACAAATAAGAAGTGCTTTGGAGTGTGCGATGCGGGATTATCTTAATGTTGATGTGAAAATAAGACCACATCTGCCGCGTTTGCCGATGCATAAACGCAATATGGCACTGGTGTGTGCCTTGGATTCGCTATTGTCTAATTATTTAGATAATAGTGAAAATCTCAGTAGTACGCACTCAATTTTGTACTGTGCAGCTGTTGCAGCATGTCGTGTGGCTGGTGTTAAATTCCCAGATCATAAGATCACTACGCGACCAGTTTGTGCTGTACCACTGTGGCAGTGCAGGATTGAGCGGTGGATTGCTGAGACCAGGTTGCTCATTGGCAAGCTTATCTGCTTTAGGTCGGGCAATACTCGTCCGAAAGTGATGCGTTTTGTAGCTCGGGCTTTTGCTGGAATTGGAATACGTTATTGTAACTATGCAACCCAAGTTACAGAACGCATTGACTTCCTGAAGCAGAAAGTTTATGCATGGGCAAACAGAATTAGACGCTATAAAACTAGGACAGGTAGATATGTCCTGAATCGCACATTTCAGAGAGATGAGCGGTGGGTGTATAGAAATTGGGAGCAACGAGATACTGTGGGTGACATGCATTTACCAGATACTGAAGCTACGAACTCATTTTGGCGTAGTATTTGGTCAGTGCCTGTCACCCATACAGAAGGTGAATGGATGCGAGATGTCAAGCGAATGTGTGACTCTATTAATCCAATAGAGCCAACATCAATTACATCTGATGATGTTCCTAATGCAGTCCGTCAACTTCCTAATTGGAAATCTGCAGGACCAAACGGACTGCACAATTTTTGGCTAAAGTGGCTACGGAGTTCACATAGTCGTTTGGCATCTCAATTTCAATCATCTTTGGAATCCGGATTGCTTCCAAGTTTTATGATCACTGGAGTAACCCACCTGCTACATAAGTCGGGTGGTAACATGGACCCCAAAAATTATAGACCTATAACGTGTCTTCCCACGTTATACAAACTTCTTACATCTATTCTGAGAGTAAAAATAAACTCTCATATAACAGAAAATTCCATCCTGTCAGACTTTCAGAATGGATGTAGGACTGGGGCCCGTGGTACTTCTTATTATTGATACGACTATTAGCCAACAGGTTCGTCGTAAACGAAGGGATTTAGCGACATCTTGGATAGACTATAAGAAGGATTATGACTCCGTGCCACATTCATGGCTCATGAGGGTGCTAGAGTTGTATAAGATTGATGCAACTCTATGCACCTTCTTGGAGACATGTATGGGGCAATGGAGTACGGTCCTTCGCTATCCGTGATGCCGAAAAATTCTTGGTGACGATGAACCTTTAAAGATAAAGAGGGGTATTTTCCAGGGTGACAGTTTGAGTCCTTTGTGGTTTTGTCAAGCACTTAACCCTCTCAGTACAATATTAGAGGGTTTAGGGCTGGGCTATCATTTGCAGAGAAATGGTCAAGATATATCCCACCTCTTTTACATGGATGATTTGAAACTCTTTGCCTCCAACGATATCCAATTGAAAGCCTTACTAAAGGCAACTGAAAACTTTAGTAATTCTATCAAAATGGAGTTTGGTGTAGACAAATGTGCAACCATGCATGTTAAAAGAGGTAAGATTGTGGAATCTGAAGGCATGGAACTTTCAGATTCCACAAAACTCAGATCCCTTTCTGCCAATGAAACCTACAAATATTTGGGTATGTCACAGGCATTAGGAATTGATGACAGGGGTATGAAACAATCATTGGTGGAGCGATTCTTGGGCCGCCTGAAGAAAGTACTTAAAGTCTTTTATCGGGTGGAAACAAGGTTCGCGCCTTTAATGATTGGGTCATACCATTGTTAACCTACTCCTTTGGCATACTCAGATGGACTCAAACTGAGTTGGACACCCTCGACAGAAATGTTCGTACTCTGCTTACTACATACCGAATGCACCATCCACGTTCGTCTGTTATGAGGTTGTATATCCCGCGGAAGTTACAACCGAAGATACAACCGCGAGATATGCAACCTTAGAGTATATTTTCTGTCAACGAATGTGTGTATGCATCGGTGTGTGGTAGCAGTAGATAATGGACTTACCCCGCTTAGTCTGGCTAAAGAGAACTGGCGCAAACCTGTTATACTCACTACTGATGAACGCAAGGAGATATGGAAGAGTAAGGAGCTGCATGGAGGATTTTTTCGGGCCCTTTATGGGTCCGATGTAGATTTAACAGCATCTGATTCCTGGCTACGGTTTGGGGACCTCTTTGGGAAAACTGAAGGTTTTGTCTTTGCAATTACAGACGAAGTAGTAATGACGAATAACTACCGAAAGTATATTCTGAAGGATGGTACGATTGACATTTGTCGGGCATGGCATCGTCCGGGTGAATCTTTAAGACATATTACTTCTGGTTGTTCTCGTCTTGCTCATCATCATCATCCGAGCGTCTGTCCCAGTTGCGTCTCGCGACGCCCGGGGTCCGCTTTCCTACATTTTCTCCTCCACTTCGCACGGTCTTCGGCATCCCCTGTAGTGAGACCATTGGCACGCATGTCATCCCTTACGACGTCAAGCCAGCACTTCTTGGGTCTTCCCCTCTTACCGGGACCCGGCGGGGCTGACATGGCCAGACATTTGTTACCTACGTAGCCCGGCGGTTGCCGCAAGACGTGACCATATCAACGAAGGCGACACTCTTTCAACTTGTCTGCAATGTCACGGACGTGAAGGCCGCCGCGGATGCGAGAGTTTCTCACGCGGTCCATCCGCGTGACCCCACACATCCACCGCAGCATCTTCATTTCCGTGACACGCAGCTCCTGCTTGTGTCGCTCCAATATCGGCCACGTCTCACTGCCATGTAAAAGGACAGGTCTAATAATGGTTTTGTAGACCTGTCCCTGTGTTCTCGTCTTGCTAACGGGGAGTATTTGCATAGACACAATCAAGTAGCCAGGATTGTCCATCAGCAACTAAGTATAAACTTGTGTATTTTGAGGTGCCCTATTACAGGTATTTACCCGACCCAGTTCTTGAACATGGTCGTATCACACTGTACTGGGATCGATCTATCATTACTGACAGGACTATTGTTGCCAATAAGCCTGATATAGTGGTAATAGATTGATTAGAGCGTCGCGCAATGATTGTTGATATTATCATCCCTCATGATGAAAATCTCGTGAAAGCAGAAAAAGAAAAACAATTGAAATATTTGGACTTGGCTCACGAGATTGTTGACATGTGGGATGTGGATTCGTCAATCATTGTCCCGATAGTCGTATCGTCGAGTCGAGGCTCGCGTTAGGCAGTTGGGTCAAGGGCTTGATGCAAAAGGCGGTTCTTCTGAGCACGGCACGTATTGTGCGGAAATTTCTGTCTCTGCAGTCCTGACCACCGGTAGCTTGGTCCCTGTACCCGATGCCGGTGGGATACTATTTTTTATATTTTTAAATAGATTTGTTTTATATAGTGTATTTAAAAATGTAATTTATATTTTTTTATATCTCCAAATTTGAAAATCCTTCAGAATTGTTCTCTACGCCTCCTAGGGTCTCCCGTTCTAGAAGATGCCTATGAATCTTTCATTGAAGAAAAGATCAAACATTTATGTGAAGTTTCGGATCGACTCCTTCAAATAAATATACAATCGGCCTTTACAATTATTCGGTATTGTCTTTTCGTCCCAAAATTAACTCATGCCCTTCGCTCATCTCAATTTTTTAAACATCCGACCCTTTTGGAAAATATGGACAAAATTATTCATACCACGCTTTCCAAAATTTTGAATGCAGATTTGGACGACCGAGCGTGGCTCCAAGCGTCTTTACCAATACGCTGGGGCGGCCTCGGTGTTCGTAACATCTCTGATATAAGTTTACCTGCATTTTTGTCTTCAGTACACGGCACTGATGAATTGACCAGGAAAATTTTAATTCCTACACTGGTCAATTCTGAAGTGCCAGGCAAGATTGAAGCCATAAATGTTTGGAAACTTAAGTGCCCAGATACTGTTTTACCGACCAACCCGTGCTCCCAGAGGCAGTGGGATAGGCCGCTCTGCAACGAGGTTAGAAAAAATTTATTGAACACGTGTTCGAATGTTGCAGAACGTGCTCGCCTATTGGCTGTGGGAGAATGGGAGTCAGGTGTTTGGCTTCAGGCTCTTCCATCGCCCAACATAGGTACTATGTTGGACGACACTACATTCAGAATTGCTGTCTGTCTTCGTTTAGGTGCTCCCTGCGTTTCTCCGCATTGCTGTCAATGTGGTGAAGTAGTCGACAGCCTTGGGCATCACGGTCTCTCATGCAGCAGGAGTGCAGGTCGCAGGTCACGTCATGCATACCTTAATGACATTATCCGTCGGGCTCTTGTCACCGCCGGTGTTCCAGCCGTTCTAGAACCTAATGGTTTGGCGCGTGACGATGGCAAGAGGCCAGACGGTATGTCATTGGTGCCATGGAAGATGGGAAAGCCTTTAGTTTGGGATGCAACCTTTGTTGACACCCTGGCTCCTTCTCATCTTCATAACACGGCGAGTTGCGCTTGTGCTGCTGTTGCATCCGCCGAGACTCTCAAGCGGCGCAAATATAATAATTTAATAGGTAATTATATTTTTGAGCCATTTGGGGTCGAGACACTGGGCTCGTGGGGCCCAAGTGCTCGTTCACTGTATAGTGATATCGCAAAGCGACTGGTTGATTCTTCTCGTGACCATAGGGCTGGCCTCTTTCTCGCTCAGAGAATAAGCATTGCCATACAACGTGGCAATGCGGCCAGCCTTATGGGAACCTTACCGGTTGATTTTGTTGGGGAGGAATTCTTCGACACCTAGTCGGGGCATCATTGTCAGTCTTGTAATAATTCCCACCACCCGCCCCCTTCTTTTTGTATTGTTTTCTGTAAATATGTTAAATTTTAATTTGTTAATAACCATGTAATTATTATTTCATTGATTAAATAAATATTTTTAATTACTCAACTCGAATAAATTGTCTATAATATGTTAAAATTTATATGTGTATTTAATTAATAAAGAGAATAATAATAATAACCCCTTGAGGACAGTCGTTATCTTTTATAGGATTAACGCAACCCTATGAGGGCATAGTAGATTCGCTTTTTGATATCTGACTATGACTTTCTGATATCAACAAAAAAATGTATCAGAAAGTTATTGAAAAGCTCACATCCGCAGGGCAGCTTGTGGCGAGCTGAATGTGCGTGGCTACACATCGGTCCCGATTCCTCAGAGTTTTGTTGCCCTTCTGCACCGGTTAGCATTTAATGGGCTAACGGGAGAGCAGTGAGAGTGCTACTCCCGGGAGTGCAGCAAAACTCAACTCTGGCTTGCATTAATTGGCCGGTCAGAGGGAGGGAGCCATAGCTATATGCTCGGGGGTGGAAGTGTCATTTTCAAGGGCATAACTACGGGGAAGCCCGCTCCGTGCCTGTCCCGCGAAGGTGAAACCGGCGCCACACCGCTCGACACCCCAAGCCGCTCACACCGGTGTTGCCTCCTGTCACCTTACAGGCTTATCATGCCTATGGCGATTGTATAGGGGGCCCATCTAGTGAGTTGGCGAGTAACCGTCTGCCAAATTTTTCATAATCAGATATTAAAATGGCAAATGGCCTTCATCCATAGTTATAATCACCTAGTTCATCAAACCCCCAACCCAATAGCCCATTTCTTAGTTAGCATATTTTACAATAGTTTAACTCCCATTGGAGGTGGTCCATTATCGTTCTTCTACATAAGGCGGGCGTGGACTGTCTGCAGTGGGGGTCCCATTTCCTTTTAGATTAAAATTCTCAAAGGGCCTCTGCGTGTTGGACCAGTATGTCCCCATGTACGCCTACCAAAAGCCCGGGTATCTTCATAAAAAAAGAAGATACCCGTGAAAAGAAGAAACATAATAATAAAAGCCTTTATTCACTGACCACTAGACTTAAAACTACTTATAAAACATTTTATCTTAAATCTCATTATGTAGTAAAATTAAAAGTTTAAAAATTTAGTAACCACTGTTAGTCAGGTTGTCCTTTGACATAGGCCTCCCCCAGTTCCCTCCACTTCTCACTGTCTCGAGCAAATCTTCTCCATCCTTTTGGTAAGTCGTCTTCCCATCTTTTAATTTGACGTCCTTGTTGCCTTTCCCATTTCTGGAATACCATTCCATTACTTTCTTCGTCCATTTTCCTTTATCCGTTCTCATTATATGTCCAGTCCAGTTCCATTTAAGTTTTCTTATTGTTTGTAGTACATCTTTCACGTTTGTTCTTTTCCTTATTTTTGAGTTTGCCCACCGGTCTCAAGGTTTTACACTAAGCATGCTCCTTTCCATGCTGCATTGGCAGACTAAAAGCTTTTGGTTATTATGGCTCGTAGCAGGCCAAGTTTGACACCCATAAGTGAGACATGGGAGGACGCATATGTTGTACAGTTTACTTTTCAATGATATCGGTATTGATCCATTTTTAACTATTTCTTTTAGAGACCAGTACCTCTTCCAAGTGTTGCTTATTCTTCTATCAATTTCTTTGAAGTATTGTTCTTTGGTTGATATAGTTTGTCCTAAATATATATATTCGTCTACATATTCGATAACTTCATGTCCTATTTTTATATTTTCCTTTGAAGCATTCGTCATCACTTTAGTTTTAGTCAGGTTCATGGATAAGCCTGCTTTCCTGCTTTCATAATTCAATTGCTGTATCATATTTTGTAATATGTCCGGTCTCTGAGCAAATATAACAATGTCATCAGCAAATCTTAGATGATTTAGAATCGATCCGTTAATGTTAATTCCGATTTCTGTCCAATTTAAGTTCCTGTATATATTTTTCTAACACTGCTGTAAAAAGTTTAGGAGAAAGTGGATCACACCTCTCTCAATGCTAAATTCATCTCCTTTTTGTTCAAGTTGAATCTTAGCTGTAGTATTCTTATATATTTCTGCTATGATTTTTATATATTTACTTTTTACACCTTGGTTTTCTAGTGTTTTCCAGATATATTTAAGATTGAGAGAGTCGAAGGCCTTATTGTAATCAATAAACGCTAAATAATATATTTGCGCGTATTCATTTAGTTTTTCAATTATTTGTTTTACTACTAGGATTTCGTGCCGATTATTCTACTATGGACCACATAGTAGAATAATCGGCACGAAATCCGGCTTGTTCCCTTGGTTGGTTTTCTTCCAATTGCTTCGTTATTCGTTCGAGTATTATTTTAGAAAACACTTTGTATAGGTTGGACATTAAAGATATAGGTCGGTAATTATTGATTTCATTTTTATTGAAAGTAAAAAATACTACTCGGGACTTCACGCGAAACAAAATTCTACTTACATACACCGACGTACTTACTTATTTTCTTATTGTCAACAGATTGACATAAAAATATTTTTTTCAAACATGCATGGTAATATTGTCATTATTTTGAAAAATAATACGCGAAGTAACTAATTTCATACAGTTTTATGAATTTGAAACATTACAACGCTTCTTCTTCAGCAGACGCTCACTGTCTAGTACATTATTGCAAAGGCCGGGAAATAGGCAATTGCAGGTCGAGTATGAGTTGTTAATAAGAGAGGCAATTGCCATTTCCGCCAAGGCATACTTATATAATACTATTCTCAAAATAATGCAGTGAAATTAACCATACCTAGTTTTTAAATTATCCTTTTTCTCAAACATGCATGGAAATACTGTCATTATTTCGAAAAAAGTATACGCGAAGTATCGCGCGGCGAATGATGAGCTCTGACAAAAATTGGTGGGGATAGTTTGCGCATGTATAATCGCGCACAATATATTTACACAAACAATCAAACATTTTTTTTTATAACTTACGTAGGTGGGTACGTAAGTAGGTTTATATTATTTACAACAAGTGAGTTCAAAGTGTTTTGCGTTAAAATATTAAACCATGATAGATATTTCATTTATTTTTCTGTGGTCCTATTAAAAAAAAAACAATTTTATTGTAATATTTTAATGTAGAAATAGGTATAAAATGTGTGTGACACTGACAATACTTATTTAAAGTAAAAGAAATGGAAGAAGTCTCTGCTTACCCCGATGAATGATAGGCGTGATTTTAATTTTTTTATGTCTTAAACAAATGAAATTGTCAAAAATTTATAACGGAACTAACTATCTTCACGCTGTATCCGTCAGGGATACAGCGTGCCAGGCTTCGTGATCCATGCATACTGATTTCGCTTCCTTAAGATTTATCAACCGCTTCATACACGCACGTCTGGGTATCCGAGTACTTTAGACTTTTCCGTTTTTGAGCAATCTGCTCACGTGATCTTCATATGCAAAACTTTACCTACCCTGATTCCTTCTACCCTCTACTTTCGCACAATATATATTATTCGTCGATCGTTTCCCACTCCTTCGTTGGACGTGTCCAAACCAACGAAGCACACCCTTTTCCAGCTTAACGCTGACACTTTCATTCAAACCTGCCATATTGCGTATCACTTCGTTACGTATTCGGTCGGCCAAAGTTACGCCGCACAATTTTCGAAGTGATCGCATCTCCACAGCATGTAATTTACTTTCATGCATCTGCTGACATACTCAGGTTTCGCTACCGTAAAGCAACGTTGGCACTAATAATTGGTATAAATATTTGATCAAACCATATACATAATAAACCATTTTTCTTTTTTGTCAGATTGGACAGACAATTTTCTCGGGGCATCAAAGCCTCAATACGCTATTAAAAGATTTGTCAAAAAGAGTAGAATATTTTTTGTGCGTGACAGTACCGAGACTAATGACAACACGTGCCGACGTATCGCGGAGTAGTGTGCAGCTGTGCCCTAGTGTGCGTGTAGGATTTCGACCACTCCTGCGTCCACGCTCCTACACTCCCGCCCTTCACCCCCTGTCACCCCGCCAATTAGACCTAATTTATGAGTTCTGCGCATTCCTCTTCCACTTTCTTACAGAGCTCATCATTCGCCGCGCGACCTATATCGTATTTACGGTCAGAGTAAACGAAATTCATGTTGGAGCGTTTCATTTCATTTTCTCTGTCCGTAAATGCGATACTTCGCGACTTCGCGTATTCTTTTTTCGAAATAATGAAAGTATTTCCATGCATGTTTGAGAAAAGTATATTATTTTCTAAAATAAGTGCATTTATCTCATAATTTGGGATATATAAGTTGTATCAACGTGCTTTAAATAGTATAAAAAAATACAGTACAAAGAACACAAAATTATGGTAAAAAAATTTGTTGTTTGAGGGTGCACAATTGTTCAACAAATTGCTATATAAAAACTGCGAAAACATAAATGTCTTCAAAAAACATATTTTCATCACTACATATTATTAAACAGTCGCTTCCCGCTGTCTGTCCTTAGTTACCTACGCTTAGATCTTTAAAACTACGCAACGAATTTTGAAGCGGTTTTTTTAATAGATATAGTGATTCAAGAGGAAGGTTTTAGTATACAATTTGCTAAGTTTTTGTTAACATTGGCTGAAATATAACGATATTTATTGAGGATGTCGGAAAAACATAAGCCGTTTTGGTAGCTTTCAACGAAAACGCTGCTTGAGATTTAACAAAATAATGAATGGTTCAATTAGGGTAAACCTACGAATTGTATAAGCGCCATTCCAACTTAGAGGTCTATGTTAATTGGTGATATTATGTATGTATTACTAATACCCCTTAATTAACCCCTTAATAACTCCTTAATTTTCATTTTTTTATATTTTGAAAATTTTCCTTTATCTATAACGTTGCTCCGTACCAAACACTGAACAGAAAAATCAGTTTTTTCTGTTTATTGTGTTAATAATAATAATAATAATATCTCTTTATTGTACACCAAATTTACAATATAACATTGATAACAGTTTGCAGATTATAGGTACAATTGGCGGCCTTATCGCACAGTGGCAATCTCTTCCAGGCAACCATGGGATGAAGAGAAAATAAATTAATTTATTAGGGCAGTGGTGTACGCATATAAAAGTTCAGCACTTTCTACACACATTATCAGACATAAAAAATAAAAAATAATAATGATGATGAAATAAGATTAAATAAAGAGATAAAAGTCTAACACTATACTTCTGATACATATATACACACATACCTTACTTAACATATAACACATAAATATACATTCACATAATCATACACATATCACTATGTCTTGCGACGTCAAACAATGATAACATTAGCAGAAACTCAAGTAATGTTCCCTCACCGATTTTTTAAAGACAGACACAGATTGTGCTCGTCTTATTGTCACAGGCAGATCATTCCATAATCGCACCGCCTGAACCGAAAAAGATTTATCTGCAAAATTGCTTGAGTGGCCGGGCATTTTTAAGATTAGGTTCACAGATGACCTCAGAGTCCTGGAGTGTGCATCACTCATAAACTCAAACCTATTTTTAAGATACGATGGAGTGCAAGGATTAAAAAGAATACTATACAATAAGGAGAGGATACGAGCATTCCGGCGAAGACGGATAGGTAACCACTTGAGCTGTGTTCTATATGCAGAGACATGGTCATACTTGCGCAATCCAAATATGAACCTTATACAGAGATTTTGGACTCTCTCAAGTTTATTAAGATGGTCTTCAGTGAGATTGAGGTAACTGGCATCAGCATAGTCAAGGATAGGAAATAAAAGGGATTGTACTAGCGCAGTCTTTGTGGCAACAGGCAGAAAATTTCGCAGCTTACGCAGGGATCCTGTGGCGGCAAACATTTTACGGCTCACTTCCCGGACTTGAGGACACCAGGTTAAGCATCTATCGAACAGTATGCCCAAGTTCTTGACTTCGTTACTGTATGGGATATTAGTACCGTTACACGAAACCAGTGGGAGAAGCCTCCAGTCAACTTTAGATATCATGCGAGAACTACCGATAAGAATGACCTGTGTCTTGTCAGGATTGACCTTCAAGCCATAAGATTTACTCCATTTACAAATAGATTCAAGGTCTTTATTAATGGTATTGACAGCTTCCACCAATCCATCTAACCTCGCTTGAATGTAAATTTGAAGATCGTCTGCGTATAGGTGGTAGGAAGAAGTTAGTTCTTTAGAAATAGAGTTTATAAAAACTGCGAAGATTAAAGGAGATAGAACGCCACCCTGTGGTACGCCGGCAGACGTTGTGCACCAAGAGGACATGATGTCTTCAATACTAATACGCTGCCGACGGCCAAACAGGTAACTATGAAACCAGTCAATTACTGTTGGAGATATGTTAAGAGAGCTCATAATGCCAAGTAATATTTCGAAATCAACGTTGTTGAACGCATTGCTGAAGTCCAACAGTGTCAGTAGTGTCAGCTCGCCGTTTTCCATACCGTTCCTGATATCTTCAGTAATATGAACTAATGTGGTAGTTGTACTGTGACCAGGACGAAATCCGGATTGAAGAGTATTTAATAAGGAATTTTTGGTAAGAAAAGTATTTAGTTGATTATATATGAGGCGTTCAAGAACTTTGGACAGAAACGGTAAGATGGAAATAGGACGGAAATCAGTAAAAGAGGAAGGATTTTTCTTTTTAGGAATAGGAACTATTTGAGCCTCTTTCCAAGCCGTGGGAAATACATTATTGTAAATAGAAAAATTTAATATGTGAGTAATAACTGGAAGAAGTTCTTCGATAATGGTGACGATCATAGTACGACTGACACTGTCTGTTCCCACTGCGTTGGAAGTGATTGACATTATACTCTTCCTAACATCGCAAGCAGATAATTCACTAAAAGAAAATGGAGAGCAATTGGGAGTCGGGACAGATGAAAGATGTTGCAATGTAGTATCTTTTGTCATTCTATCTAAGTTTGACGAAGCAGAAAAATGTTGATTAAGCGAATCTAAATCTATGTCTTTAGGAATTGAGTCATGTTGAGATTTGCCTACTCCCAATGATTTTAAAAACTTCCAGACTTTAGCTGGGTCACCGTTTACAACTGAATTGTGGATATATTGGCGTTGCGCGTTCCTACACACCTTACTACAACGGTTTCTTATGGATACGTATTTTTCACGGTTATAGTCGGTAGGACGACGCTTATATTTAGACTTGGCGTTTGCCTTTTTGGATAAAAGTGATTTGATATCTTCAGTTAACCAGGGGCAAGGAAGATGCTTTACTTTTATTTCTCGTACAGGGGCATGCACATCATACAACTTGATCAAAGCAGACGTCAACAGCTGTACTTTTTCGTTGTATGTTTTCGGACATTCAGCATCAAAAAGTGCACCCCAATCTATGCTTGCAGCATCACTGCGCAAGCCGTCCAACTCTATACCGCCAAAATTGCGATGAAGAATGATTTTAGCCTTAGGCTTAGGAGGAAGTAGTTGGTATGATAGGAATAATAAATCGTGATAGGAAAATTGGTCAGCTGTACACTGACCATGTTTAGCTACAAGATTTGGAGAAGAAACAATGACAAGATCTAGTAGAGAAGGAGTGCAATTTGGAAAATGATGAGTAGTGTCAGATGGAAGAATGGACAGATTATAAGATGTGACAATAGATTGAAAGGTTGAAGCACGCGTGTCGTTTTTAACGAGGCAGGTGTTAAAATCGCCCATAATTATAATGTGATCGTATGCTGGAACAAAGGCATCTAAAAGAAGTTCAAATGAAGAAAAGTAATTAATATCGGAAGAAGGACCATAAAACACTCCAAGTAGAACTTTGGAATGAGATAGTTTGATCTCTAGAAAAAGATGTTCACCAGCATACGTAGGTGGCGGTTGTGGTGATAAACTTAAAACATCAAATGGAATATGAGAACGTAAATAAATTGCCACCCCGCCGTACGACGATAAACGATCGTTCCTAATAAGGTTAAATCCTGGTAGGGTGTAAGCTGAAGAAGATAAGCAAGGATTAAGCCAAGTCTCAGACACAAGTAAAGCATGAATATAGGAAAAGTGTTCTGTGGTACCAAATTATAAACAAAGTATATATATATATATATATATATAAATATACCAAAGTATTACCAAATAATACTTCACGGGAAGTTCCCAGTAGGTTTTGATTCCCTTGCGAGTGTTGAAAATTTGCGGGGACAACTCTTAATTTTCAACTTTTTAAAATTTTTGGAACTTATCTTTATTATGTGCTATAAAATGTTGCTTCGTACCAGAGGTGAGTCGCTCTTTACTGAAACGACTCTGGGAGTCGTTTCTTTAAAGTGAGTCACTGATTTAAATCTTTTACACCGCTTGAAATGAATCATTTGCTCTATTGAATCTCGGTATCAATCAGCGAGCGCCGAGAGCCGATTGAGTGAGATACACTGTTCGGAGCGCTTCGGGTCGCGTAGTCGCCGTCGCGTCGGAGAGCGCCGACTCCGTCTCTCTCACTGATTCGCTACTAGTGGGTGATTGACTGATTGATAGAGACAGCAACACTAGCTCACCTATGCACGCATTAGGTACGCGTTGTTATTATTTTATTTGTTTGTTTTATTTGACCTTTGTTTGTGGAAGAAAACACCGGTTTGTTTACGTTGGGTCTGTGACTTTCAATTACATAAGATTACAATAAGTTAAGAACTAAAGACAGTTTAGTGAAAGAGTAAGTCTGTCAGTCCTAAGCCTGAAGGAAGCATGAAGGAAAATCGATTTTTATGGTACACATTAGCCAAATGAGAGAAAACAGAGTAATCCTTTAAGGGTTCCGTTTTTTACCCTTTTGAGGTACCGAACCCTTAAAAGGATAAGTAATTTGATCACGAATCAGGCTTCACATATATCAGGAGCTAACAAACTTAATGTAAAGTCTTTTAATGAAAAAGTTTTTAAAATCAGCTTAAGCATTAAGTAAGTATAGTACAGGGGCCGAGTCTGCTATTTCAATTGTGTCGAAATAGAAACGAAATCATCGCTCAAAAGAAAGTCACCGGTACAATTTTGGCAGTTTTTCATAGTGTACTATTACAATTAGTAGACTTCTATCGGTCAGCCGATAGAATTCTACTAACACGTACCGCGCCAATGGCCACTAGTCAGTTGCATTTTTGATAGTCTACTAAAAATTTGATAGCTAAAACAGCGATTCTGGTTCTATTCTATGGCTTGTCAATAGTAGACTCGGCCCCCAGGTCTACAACAACTCATCCAAGGCAGCAACTCTATTGTAAATGCTCGTTTTAAAGCTGTTTAGAAAGACATTAAAATAACAAATTCCAGAAATCTTTCGGCCTATCCAGAGTGTAAGCTCCAGTATTTACTCATTTATTCTATTTATATTTTGCAGAGACTTAGGGCCGTATTCCCGAACGTTTATCAACACTCAAGAAACACTTGAGAGTTGATTTTATAAGCCAATTCTAGTCTCAAGCGTTGATCGAGTATTGAGTAACGTTCTGGAATACGGACCTTACTATTTTGAACTTGCTACTAATAATATATTTAAATAAGTTTCAGGATCGTAGCACTTGCTACGTCGCCGCGTCGTATTCGTTGCTAGTGTTGTGTTACTACGACAGCCCCCTTAGATACCTTGTCTTTTTTTTCATGATAATTCTTCATTAAGCTCCTTCGTGGGAAAATGAATTAACGAATAATTCATTTTTATACAAAACGTACGACTACTATGGGTGTAAATAAAAAAGTCACAAATTCAATTGATGCATCAGCATCGATATTATTTTGACGAAATATTTACAAAGAAAATATGTAACATAATAATATAACAAAAGCACATTTTATGTATCTATATTGAGATTTTTAAGAAATGCATGTTTATTACAAACCTTAAAGAAGAAAATATTACTAGGTACATTCAGTTTTTGTTCTGCATGCGTACCTACACGTAGTGCGCACTTAATGGAGGGATAATATTTGTATTATGATTGTAATAGTAAGTATAAAAAGAATTGTAACTTTAAAAATAGATCTATAATGATATTGAAATGTGGGATGAAACTAGGAAGGGTAATACGGCAGTAGGTATAATAAATAAAAACACCGGATAATATCAGTTACTGTCATTATGATCTGCCGTTATGCGAAAATGCAATTAAAATTTCGGATGTCAGGTACTTATTTAATAGTTGTTGATTTCTTGAGACATGCATAATAAAGTAAACTCTTAGAATATGTGACAATAAATCAATAAGTAAGCATCCGGAAACTTTGCTTACAATATTACTACCAACTACACAATATTGATTCTACTAAGTATGTTTAAGATATTGAAAAAGGTACGGTCAGTACAGGAGGCTTGTTTATAGGAATGTTTTTACTTACAGACGTATGGATGGACAAACAAATTGAAGTTTATATTTCAGCACTGGTATTAGGTAACAATAAATGTCAAGCACAACCAAAGTATATAGACGTACATTATTTAGATTTATTAATAAGAAGAAATTTATTACGTATTTGAAAGTAACAAAAAATAAATTTGTGATTGTTCTTAGAAATCTATAAAATTAATTAACACAAAGGAGATGTGGCAACGAGTAAAAAGTTCAGCATTCATTTATAAAATTTAGGTTGCTACCATTGTTCGTATAAAATTATTAATTTCGATTTGTTATTAAAATTTCTTATCTCTACGATGTATATTAAATAATGATTCGGTTTTCAAGGATAACATCAATTTCAACAATCACTCTAACTACGTCAATACGTCGTTTGGCGAATATTTATTTAATCATCTACCTGTGCTCATTATATAACATCGCCAGATATCTTTCACCTATCTATAAATCTACTTATATTACATAATAGCTCTCCTTTATTGTGAAGTTGGACACAGGTCAACAGCTAGATTAGGTACAATCGTTTTCACATATTTTATGCCTATAGTACACATAGATACGTATTAGTCTTATAGAAGAATGAAGGCAACTTTCATAGTGTTTTATTCCCAATTAGGCAGAAATGTATCTATCATAAGTCGATATGCAATATTATGCGAAATGATGAAATGACGAAATGAAATGAAAAATTAATTTTTGTCAATATAATTGTAACGTGAAGTCTTAATATAACATGCTTGAAGCATATTATATTAAAGGCCGTATTACAGAACGTTTCTCAGTACTTAAGAAACGCTTAAGGCGTGTTTTAACCGTATAATACTACTCTCAAGTGTTTATTGAGTATTGAGAAACGTTCTGTAATACGGCAATAAGACTCAGTTATCACGTACGAGGTATTTGGTCCAGGAAAAATGTTAATCTGGTCACCTATAACGGAAATGAAGACTTTTTAGACATTTCCATTAATATTCTAAAGTGCTAATTTTTATTTCTTATTTTAATTTTAACATTTGTTCCTAAGAACTTAGCTTATAAATTGCAAAGGATAAAGTGCACATTTAAAAATGGTTTAGTGATATGTATATTTACTCAATACATATATAATATGTACTAGAGTAAGCATATAAAAGGTCCACATAAGAAATTTCTACACTACCTACCTATAAAGGTACTCTTTAAGACACGTTGATAATGATTTAAGGAATTTGCATTGGGGCCGTTACATGCTGAACTTTTTCTCAGGCCTTAAATATAATTATCATAACAAATTACAATAGTATCCTAGCGTCTAAAATATTACCAAATAATTTAAAACTAAAAGGTAACTTCCAACAATCGTATCGTTGTGACGTATGTATTGCCATTCAACTCACGCGGGTTTAGCTCTGAAGCCCTGCCCGGTAAGCATCATCCAGCCTCTGCCGCTGGCAAGACACTGCACGATGCAACTGTCATTGTCAGCTCAAATTCGTACAAAAGGACATTAAATGCCTTACATATCTTATTTTAACTTATATTAATAATAAAAAGCCCGATAACTACGAACCAGTTTTATAACATTTCTAAGTCTTGTGACTAGATTTTCCCTATCTAATTAAGTAATATATAAGTAAACAACATAGGAATATTTGTACGACAAGATGCCATCAATCACGAGCGGTAACTCAAATGCAGACTACTAAATACATAACATTGTTATATTAAACGAAATCACACCCAAAGGACAATTTTCTAAACATTTTCAATAAATTAATCTTAATTTAGGACTTATTCAATAAGATTGTCTCCATTAAGTACTTAATTTAGCACGAACCGAATCCGTGGGAGATCACGCCTAACTAACATCCATCTAAAATCTAGAAAAATAGTTTTTATAATCTAAACACTTATAAAAATAACGGAGACGGCTCTAAGATAGAAGGAAATGGGTTATAAAGGCGGGAGTGGTCCACGAAGGTCGGGTGCTGGGTTTTCAGAAAGGCAGGCTGGAACGGAACATGTTTTCGATGAGCGGCGGAGCTGGTACCAGGTCTTCAAGCTTCAAATAAAATATACGCTGCAGGCCTTGCACTGATAGGGACCGCAGCTCAGGTAGGGCGCCTAAAACGCGGCTGAAGTGCGGTGCGCCATTGTTGATGGTACCACCTCCAGGCATGTGTGCGCGCAAACACCCGATTATCCTCATTTGTAGTTGCTCGACACGGTGAGGCTCTTTCAGACCATGTCTCTCTGTTGATAAATAAACGACACTTATTAGTCATCAAAAACAAATAAGTACGACTAAATGCAAAAGTCATTGGAGTTCTTAAATGTTTCCAAGCGATGCAAACTTCGCACTGTTACTTTTTACTTTTAAAGACAAAGTTAATTACAACGTGTAAAATAAAACTAAAAAATAATTATCACCGTTAAGGTACTTCTATGAAATGATTGTAAAACAGGTATAGCTGAATGAAAATCTTTAAAATTGTTACTTGTTATAACGATAGAAGGGGATGGCAGGACGAGAGGCATACGCGAACAACTACTCGTAATTGGCTCTACACTATTTATAGATGTGAAAAACACAGTTAACAAATATACACACCTGTTATTAATGTTAAAGCGCATAGACATGCAAATGTAGATATGTCTATATCCATTGAATGCAGCGTGTTACTGAAGTCTAATACGGCGTGCAGCCAATCACCGAAAGAGCGCTGGCATTGTCGTTTGTCGAGTACGACGCCGTTGCAGAACGTTAATTTAGTATCTTCAGGCCGTGTACGATATGCCAGCCGTAATACAAAAAGCTCCAACCGAGCTGATGCGAACAACTGCTCACGATCTTCTGGACATAGTTCTCCATAGCCGGGTACTTTGTCAGCAAATGTCTTAATCATATCGATTGACGTAGTCAAAAGTGTATAAAACTGTTGGATAACTTCCAAATCTGACATTGGAAGTTCCATAGGATGGGGTTCGCGATACTGCGAATAATCAAGGTTTGCAAAGTCTGGTGATGTATCGACATGAGCCCTTACAAGCGCAGTCATAAGTGATATGGGTGGACTTGGGGGTGATTCTTGAGGACATTTTGGTTTTGATGGCAGTCTGCCACGTCGACCTTTCAATGAATCAGTTCGGACGACTTCCTTGACCATTCCAACGTTTAAACATTTCTGGAATCGGCAAAACTGACAACGATTTCGTCTTCTTTTATCTACTGGGCAAGATTTTTCGGCTAAACAAACATATTTAGAACCTTTTTGGACAGTTCTTTTAAAGAATCCTTTGCAACCTTCACAAGTCCTTACTCCGTAATGTTGACAGGCAGCGGTATCTCCACAAACGGCGCATAGTTGGCTGGGTGACGACGGTGCAGCACGGGAATTGGGGCCCTCTGATAGGGCTACACCAGGTGAACTGCTTGCCGAACTAGGTGCCGAAGCTTGCATACAATGGACTCGATTTCCAGGAATCTTGGGGCTATCATTGGAGCTTGTTGATTCCGATCTTTGAACTGGTAAAGATGCTCGTCGTTGCCTTGCACTTTGTTCAGTGGATATGTGTAAATCCACTGTGCTGGGGAAAGGAGGCAAGGAGTATGAGTCTGTGGTTGGTGTGAGACCACCTGTATCAAAAGTTGGGCTACATTGCTGCGGTGGTGCATAGTATGAGGCTGGTACATATGGAAGTGATGGTTGATGGTACTGATATATCAGTTGTGTAGAGGCATGTCCTTGATATGCACTCACGTTATAACAGTCTTCGTCCATTTTGATTCCAAATTCAGCCATTTCTTGTTTAGGATAACGAACAGAGTACGTTTCTTCAAAACTTGGTAATGCTGGGGCAAGCGTAGGTGAAGACGCTTCGCTAATAGGAGTATCTCGTTGAGATTTAACTTCGGGTGGATCAGGTGCGTGAAATTCAACGTCTGGAAATGGGTCTAGATTTTCTTCTAAGATTTCCGTAGAGTCTTCTTGATATTGCGGCGACAATAAATCACTGAAGGACGAACCGTAGTTGCTCTGTAAAAGAAATAACAATCAATAACGGAGGCGTCGTGACACACAACGTAGGCGGCGGACCGCTCACAGGGGTGGCAGTGACTAACCAATGGCGTGCTTTGACTGTTATCTATATCGTATCTATACGATGTGAATAACGTTACCGCCTGTTTTACAAATGATGCAGGTGTTCTCATGAATTAATTATTTTTATGGGGTTTGAGACTTACTTATAGGAAAATAAGCTTATGATTATCAGAAATCTTACATGTTTATTTACATATATAAGTATAATTAGCTACTAAGGATACTTGTGCTGTAATTTTTCATGCATAATACAGCTCAAAGAGTTTTTTTAAAGGTTGTGGTATTACATTCCTTACACTTAATACCAGTTATCTACTCAACAACACCATACTTATTCTGGATCTTAAAATCCAGACGAGTGGCATAAATTTTAGGCTATCTACTAATGCAGGTAATATCAGCCTTTTCCATAATTAACACGGTCCCTAGAAATCTCTAGTGGCCCTGTATTAGAATTTTCTTTTTCGTATCCATCAAGAAGTAACGATTTCAAAATATGTAAGGTAATTTGATGGATATTTTCAATCAGAGACAAGGTTGTATTGAGTAGTCTGAAACGGGCTAATGCCACCTTTTTTAACGTCCTGAAGTCACATGGACTTTACATCGACAGATGCTAATGGCGAGGTTGGCATGTCAAAATAATATAGACTAAGCCGCAGTGTGTCTCTTTACTGCCTGTGTGCTATGAGACCAAAGGTACTCCTGTGGAGGATGTCCCCAGGACTAGGTAAGGCCGCTGGACGTTCCAGCAACTTCAGTTTATACTACCAATAAGGAGGCGCGTTCAGATCAGAAACACAAAGTAACGCCCCGACCTATTTTTAATAGGGAAGGTTTATGCTTTCATCTCGAGGTTTCAGACCGCCCATCATATACTTTGGGAGTGTAGCATTTGACAAAATGAGCGATATAATATGCTTAATTGTTTACAAGTAACACCGGTAGTAGTTTACTATGCGGATCTCGTGGCATCGAGGGTGAATTTTCGTGCTTTTAAACGTTTCTGCCATACATATTACTGGAATCAAACATAGCTCACATAGGACCCGTAATATACTATTACCGTGGTGCTTCCCTATTTCTATAGGATTTACACCTAGTTGCTTTCCAGGTCTCCCGCTTTGCAAAGGAGGGAAGAGGCATTACGTTCTTTTCTTACTTCCTCACATTATTTTCTGATTAATTTCGTTGCGGGTTCCAAGACATGCTTACTTCTCCTGGGACATCACCGAGATCGAGCTCGGTGTAACTTTTCTGGTGTTTTGGTCATTGCTGTAGATCCTGGTTTACAGGAGTCACAGTAATGGGAATGTGGGTGGGATTAGTCCCAATAAAAAAAAAGGGAAGGTTTATGCTTCTACCACTTTGATAGTGGAAAATGTACCCAAAATAAAAATTGCCAAATTGCTGATTGGATTGTTATGCTATGCTGAAGACTCTAATATTATATAATAGGGAATCGGTACTCATTTTAAGGCAGATTCTATTCCTTTTAAAGATGTCACCATTATGTTTGTAAAATATAATTGATACTCACGTGTGTTTGCAGCAGTAGCATGCTGGAGGAATTGGGTGTGAAAGCGCTTGGCGAGCGCGACTCTACGGCGCTCGGCCCTGCAACAATCCGACATTATCACTTTAGTATGAAAACTCAATACAAATTTACGTTATTCCTATGTTTTCAAAATGTATTACGTATTAAGTAATTAGTTCCCGATGTATTCCGAAATTAGTTTAACTGAACTCGCCGAAGGAACAATTGTGAATGCGTTAGGAATCTGGTAGACATAGATTGACGGCGTCATCCTTTGAACTATCACGCTACTCGAGCCGTGCATTATTTATATTTACCCTCGGTGAACTTACTTTGGCTCTCCTTTCACCACTAGCACTCGTTACAATTAATCAATATATACCTATTCTAGTTGTTTATTTGAGATGTGATCACTGGTGATCGCTACCCTTGTATGACTAACAATGACGATGCCAAGGAAAGGTCTTCTAATTTATACTGCCGTTTTGACAACCGAATATTGGCGTTTTGAATACATTGTGTCACGCTGCTTGATTCGCCACGCCCAGAAAATTGAAATCTATGTATACAACTTATCCAGGTCTATTAAAATAGCGACGCAAAAGGGAACGAAGTGGCCTCGACTTTCTACCCTAACGAAAAACTATAAAGCTCATTTTGCATTACCGTCGAAGGTTGGGAATTTTTGGGGCGAAAAGGCGATAGATCCCTTGGGAGGTTATGAAATCAGTGGCATTTGCAGTTTCTATTATGTTAAGAACCATTAATTCCAGTCTTATTAAGCTATAAACAAAACAGCTACTTTTGTTATCGAGTCTGTTATGATATTTTTTTGCTATTGGTATTGTCAGTATCATTATTCTTGTCTCAGTATAAAACATGATGACTTTTTATTGAAAGTATGATAATTTTACAACCTGTCCGAAGCCAGCAGTTTAGTGTCAGTATCAAACCAGCAAAATTTTCATGAAATCCTTTGCTTTACTCTATCTTCTAGGCTGTAATATTGCCAGTACAATAGGATTGATTGCTATTGGAAAGAAATTTTTTTAAGTCAAGTCAGCCTACTGCAGTCTAGGGGGTACATGGTTTTGTTTCGAGTTATTCTTCTCTTTGCTATGACCTCGTTTGTTAGTCAGCAGGTCAGTTCTGTTAGGTCAGGTCCGTTAGTACCACTTGCAGGTGAGGCTAGCTGGGGCCTAAATGGCTCCATTACTGCACATAACCTAGCTTGTACCACGGGTTCTGTATAACTGATAAATATACCTATGAATTTCAGCCAATTAAATATCATTTTATTAACTGTATTTTGCATAACTTTTGAAACAAATTTTTAATTTTTTGATTACAGTGTCTTTTTACTAATTTTCGAGGGAACATGAGTTGAAAGTATAACTCCTAATGAACTCATTTAGGACTTAGAGGTTTACCAAAATTTTTTTTTATTTATTTATTTTTTATTTATTTGTTTATATCTGCACTACTACCATTAAAGGTAAACTGCCAATGCGGTAGCAAAGCCACATTTCTTAAATAAATATGAATAAACTATTTTAGAAGTACCCAAATTACAACAATAATAACTGTCTTTCTACATAACATATTACAAAAAGTGCCGCTTTTATATCAGTTGTAGGATTTTCGTTTTATATAATAGACCGAACTATAAAAATTATCTTTGATAGAATTATTTTAGATAGCTGTAGTGTCATTTCAAGACTGTACTATTGATTTTATGGCGAATTATATGTAGCGAAGTGATACGCGATATGGCTGGTTTGACGTTGTTTCAGCATTAAGTTGGAAAACGGTGTACTCCGTTGGTCCTAAGAATGAGAGAGGAACAATTCACGAAGAATATCTTTTGCGAAAGTCGAGGGTAGAAGGGATAGACAGGGATTTACATAGTATTACAAGTACATGAGTGAGCTAATTGCTCAAAAACGGAAAGGTCTAAAGTATTCCCTAACGTGAATGAAACGATTTTAGGAATCTCCAGGAAGTGAAAGAAGTACGTATAGGTTGCAAAACCTGTCAATCTGTCCTTTCAGGGATACAGCGTGAAGATAGTAAGTTAGAACAGAACACATGAAAATCCAAATTCTGTGACTGTTTTATTGTTTCTGGGAAAGTTTTATGTGGTATGATTGGAAGTTCAAGTTACAATGTGTTAAGTAATTGAATCGGATCGATCGATCATTTAATAAAGCTACAAGTATATTAACTCGGCATGAATTTCGAAGATATGCTATGTAAGTATTTAGAAATTGATATGTTATATTCATCAATTGTTTAGTTTCTAAACCACAAGTTTATGTTATTACTGTACTTTAGGTTAGATGACGCTGTGCAAAAATGGTACAAATTTTTTTTTTATCATAATAAATTTCAGCTCTATAATTACAAGCTTCTTACGTTTTCTTTCATGTCGTTCAAGTCACGAAGAATATCTATTGCGAAATATCATATTTTCTTTTAATTTCATGATGTACAAAAATAATAAGTACAAACATACATACATACATATGGTCACGCCTGTCTCCCATCGGGGTAGGCAGAGACTATGGCTTTCCACTTGCTACGATCCTGGCATACAACTTTCGCTTCTTCCACTTTCATAAGTGTTTTCATACACACGCGCCGGTTAAGGGTACTCTTGACCTGACCTTTTCCAAAATGTCTTCTATTTGATTGACATATGTACGTCGAGGTCGTCCCTAACCAGTTTGCCCATTCACTCTCTTCTGAAAAATCTGTTTCGTTAGTCTACTTTCATCCATCCTCTCCACGTGTTCGAACCATCTAAGCATACCTTTTTCTATCTTAGTCACTACTTCTCCTACCATACCGCAATGTTCCCTTATCACACTGTTCCTTTCTTTGTCCATCAATTTCACTCCAGATATACTCGTTAAGCGGCAGCTATACTCCTACTATAATAATAAGTACCTGTGTTTAAATAGCAGTGCATAATTTTTTTTTTTTCATTTCTCTTTGGCGCGGTGGGAGTGCCTCCGACTGCTACGCAAGAGGTCGTGGGTTCGATTCCCACCCAGGATAAAACTTTGTGATGAGCACGATGGTTTATTCTGTGTCTGGGTGTTATTTATCTATAAAATGTATGTATTTAGAAATATATAAGTATGTTTATCTAGATCCCATAACACAAGCTAATATTAGCTTACTTTGGGCTAGATGGCGCTGTGTGAAAAGAGTCCCACAATATTTATATCATGTTGAATAAGTATTCATTTATTTATTTATCTATCACGCCTTATCCCCGAAGGGGTGGCAGAGGCATAAATATTGTAAGCCCACTTTTCACCAAGTGTATTCTTGTTGAATAAGTACTTAATTGTAATCTAGATAGCCTTAACTTATGTGTTGACGTGAATTAACAAATATTTTAATACCAGTTCTACTAATGACAAAAAAATATTGGTGACCTTGACCTTGAATTAGAATAAATCTTAATGTATTTAGAGAACCTGCCAAAGAAATCTTACCTATGTGTTAACAATATGTAGTATAACTATTCAAAAAACTAGTTGCGTAGGTACCTGGCTATTACCAATCAACTATACCCCTTAGATTAACTGATGTGGTGAAATAAAATAATTACGTTTATATCGACGAAATTTATTTATATTTTATTAATATGATGTACAAAGCCTACCTTATACTTTCGAAGTATATCTTATCAATAATATCAAAATAATATGAGTAATAATCGCAAAATTTTAATAACATTAATTAATATTTTATGTTTATGCGAAACGAAAACAATTCACAATATACCTATGTTACATTTATAAATTTTTTGCTCTTTTGTAAGTGGGTTAATTTAGTTCTATCAGTTCTCATTGTTGCACACTTTTTACTTGTTATATTCTTGTATTTTCGCGTTATCCTCTCGCCCCGGTATATAATTTTTCACCTCTAGCTCAAAGCTGAGGAAAGTTCAAAGTAAAGCTTAGGACTTGAGCAACTTTCCAATTCTGATCGATTCACTTTATTTACGTTTATATCTGATTTGGTAAACTACAGAACATATGTGTTGTGCAACGTCGGTAAAAGCTGTAAGGTGTCATACTTGTCATAAGATTGTCGTTTAGTGCTGTTGAACAAGACGGACGCACTGTCAGCACTCTCAATAATACGAACAATTCAAATATGTACAAACGTCGATCTTTTCAATTCAAATGATGTAAATAAAACTACCTTAACGCTGTATCACTGACGGGGTAGTCAGTGAGTAAGGGTAGATCGCCAGGATTCGCAAATCATATACTTCTTTCGCTTGCTGCAAATTTGTTAATCGTTTCATACGCATGTATCCGAGTCTAGGTATTCGAGTACTTCTGAACTTTCTGTTTTTTAGTAATCTGCGTGTTCGTCGTATGTAAGTCTCGGACTACCCTGATTTCTTCTATCTTCTACTTTCGCATAATGAAATTCTTTGTCAATCATTCCTCATTCGTTGAACGTACTTAAACCAACGGAAAACGCGCCTTTTTTCAGCTTAATGCTGTTAAATAAACTCTTATACTTTACGTACATCTTTCTATCTCCTGTTTTGCTTACTCATTGTCTGTATTTTTTGCTCTAAATAAGAGACTCATAAAACTGTAATTGAAATATTTGTGTTACCCAATGAGGTAGAATCTGACTAAAATTCAAATTTAGAAGACATGCAAAGTGAGGATACCGTTTTATCTTGATTATCAATGTTGTTTGAGAGATGTTAATGTTTAAGGCAGTATTCAGTTGAGATTATATCCAGGTCCAAAATGTTACAAGTAAGTCTACGTCCGATTACCTCTCATTGGGGTAGAGTATATGTGACATTGTCATATCGTAATAGAGTAAAACCGAACATGAGAAGAGTAACTGAAACGTAGAAACGTAGTGTTAAATACCCCTACTATCTTCGGAAAAAAGGCATGTATAATGGTGTCTGTAGATATAACATTAAAAGGAAAAAAAACAACATTAGCAGAATACAAAATAACCTTCACAAAAGTCAGGAATGTTGCCAGACAGTCCAAATATTTTTGATCAATTACTGAGATAAAATAAACGGTAGCATATAGTGTTTCTAAAAACCGGTTTTGCTAATTTCTAGGATAATTAACATCAGAGCCTAGCTGAATAACTTAAGCATATATAGCTAAAATATATTTTAAGCAAGTATAGAATATACTACATCAAAATGTAGGAAATATATTCATTATTCATCATTCATCACCAACGCGTTAGAACATCTTTAAGACGCTGGAGTGAGAAGGATGAGACGAGACTGCGAATCTATCTCATTTCTTTAGTTTGCTGTCGATATCGTCATAGTAGCGGAAGCGGTCGAACAGTTAAGCGGAGTGATGCACATTTTTAGTAGAGCGTCTCAACGTGTTGGTCTCAATATAAATGTTAAAACTCAAAGAGCACCCATTTATGTCGAAGGATCGAGGCTTGAAGTTGTTGAAGAATATATTTACCTCGGGCAGGTTATCCAGTTTGCTAAGAAAAACCTGGAAAGGGAAATAGCCACAAGGATCTTTACTGCTATATCTACCATCGATTCTTCTACAGACGATGTCACGATGCCCATTGTCAACAAAAGCGCTTACTCTACCCAGTCCACCCAGATTCGTGTGGCTATTTTTACCGTTTATACCAACTAGTTTAGAAGCGACTCGGTAAACATAAGGAGAACCTGATGGACTGACGACCTAGAAAAGACCGCAGGGAGGAACTAGATGCGGAAGAAGTAGAAACTTGTATGGCGTGAATTGGAAAAGTCCTACGTTCAGCAGAATTTTTTTTTGGTACATTCTCACACAGTGGGAGAAATCTAATCTATTTACTACTAATTTAATTTACCTATTTTTTGGTTGATTGATTATTCAGTTATGTAATTTTGAAGGTTAACTATTCTTTATACCGCAAAATTGGCAAACAAGCTACAACCGACCGTACCATATGGCCTTTTGCAACACTAAAGATGATATAATCAAAGTGAATTTTCTGTATTTTTAATTTATAAAAGTGGGAAGTAAGACTAAACTTTCTTTGTTACGTCCTTCGACTTTGATCCGAAAGTTTTCGAAAAACCTTTCTTAGTGGATGGCTACGTCATAAACTCATAACAATAATAATTATTATGCTAAAATTGTACAGATAGATATGACCTATATGCCAAATTTTGCCAGAGGTTTGAAGTATAATGATACTATAGAAATCGTTAAAACTGGAGGAATGCCATGCGGGATCATTCCTGTATCACCGCCGTATTTCTATGTATGATACGTAGGTACATTTAAATACGCTTCGAGGTACTTCAAGCTTCGATCGATTAAAGTCACAATACATAGCAGCCATTGTAAACGATATTTTAGTAGTACCTACAGTATAGTACTTCAAGTGATCTAAAATCAATAAAGTACTGTCTAAGAAACAGCTTATGTTCCAGACACTAGTATTAAGTACATTATCTACCAGAGCTACGCCTTCCGCATGCAGTCCCGTCTCGTTTCCTTTTCCGTATCTAATACTAGATGACCCCCACAGCTTCGCCCGTGGAATATTTCGACCTCCCGTATGCGATTGCCGCGCTGAGGTCCCGGGTTCGATTCGTTTCGTCTCGATCATCTCAGCTTGAAACAAAATCCATCCTACAATCCTACTATCCTATTAATATTATAAACGCGAAAGTTTTTAAGTATGGATGTTTGTTACTCTTTCACGCAAAATCTACTGAATGGATTTTGATAAATCTTTTCAATAATTGACTGAGGTGGCGAGCAAAGCAAACCGACGAAAGTCTCTGTTTTAACTCCACTGGTACGAGAAAAATGCTATTGATGACAGTCCGTCCATTCCGTGTACAGGTCGCATTTTTCATCGGATTTACATACCACTTCTCTTTTTCCATTTGAGAAAAAAAACTATGAAAGTTATTATCTACAAGCATTTTACGAAGAATTTTATTATAACCGCCCTCTTTGAAATAAACGGCGAACTAAGTATCAAAACAGCAACCATCGCTTTAACTTAGTGAGCGATTTTACGGGAAATGTACAGTTTACTGTAGGAGAGCGTAAATAATCTAACAGATGGCAGCAGCAGTTCAAAAACGCCGCTATTGATTCAAATATAAGTTTGATTGTATTACATCTCCCTGTATGTATATTGTATACACACATAGTCTGAGTTAAGTAAAGCTTTTATGAGCTTTCTCGTATTATGACGTATTCGCGCGTAGCTGTTTGCGTAATCAATCACGCAAATAGTACAGTGACGTATGTTTAGTTTAATGATTTCTATTATATCTGTATTTTGTCTTCATCTTTAAGTCCATCATCATCCGAGCGTCTGTCCCAGTGGCGTCTCGCGACGCCCGGGGTCCGCTTTCCTACATTTTCTCCTCCACTTCGCACGGTCGTCGGCATTACTCGGCATCCCCTGTAGTGTCATCTTCTTTAAGTGCCTCTTCATTATTGAAGGTTGGCCGCTAACTTTCTGTACTCCTCCTTATCTAAGGCGAGGCGAAACAATTCCTCGACATAAATGATCCCCGTCCACTCCTTGATATTTCGCAGCCAGGACCTTTCTTCGTTTAATGCGCCTTTTACCCTCAACATTGCCCATCATTATCAGTTGGAGCAGCTTGTACCTCTGGTGTGTAAGCACGTGACCGAGGTATTCTACTTTATGTTAGTAGTATTTTATGTATATTGTAGGTTGCACCTTTTTAGGCACCAGCAGCATTTAGGTAAAGGTCGATACGTCGTAAGATGTAGGTAAAGTTTACTGAAATATAGATCAAGGTATAATTTTAGGGCGTAAAGAGGCTTGGTCAAGATCTCCGCTAAGTTAGCCTTATTTGCAAGTGGTGCAACTGGTGACTGATGGACGAGGTTAGGGCGTAGGTACCCAGAGAAAACTTGGAAGGTCAAATGGCTTTCAACAATGTCAAAAAATAACAGTCAAAATTGAGAAGCAACGCACTTCTCTCTTGTACAATAAATAAATAGACAATCAAGGTGAACCCCGAGCTTCAGATGTAGACTTTGAATGCAACCGGCACTTTGCACTGTGATGAGAGATAGATAAATACATATGTGAATAAAGGTATAATATCACGACATGTAGGTAGAGGTAGTTGAACCTTTCTACGTCATAATCTAATCAGTCGATGTATAAGGGTGCGGACGTCCTATACTTCTAATAAACCTGTTTTTGGTTAACTTATCAGCTGTTACAGCATTGCGTGGGTGGGAGAGACTGAGAAGTGACGTCACGGCCTCTGACGTCATGCCACCCTCTACCGCCTGTATACGTCTACGTGTCTACGTCTACAGGTAAAAACCTTATTGGATATTCGCTTCTATTTGAAGTCCAAATTCGTTTATGGAGGTCTCAAATCCGAAAATATCTTACGTGTGGATAATTTGAACCCACCTCCCCCGTGAAATATTATTAGGTACTTTGCTGTAAGAAGGTCTATTTTTGGTATCAAATTCATAAACCGTTATTACTATACCGATATTCAAGGCTTTTTATTTATAGATCATCACGCTTTCTTTTTATAACCGCAACACCTTAAAAGCCTTATCGTGCGTATTTCTTTATTGATAGTTTTTTTTTATACCACTGAGACAGCAGACAATCATACGGCCCACCTGATTGAAAGTGGTCACTGCAGCCTATGGACGTTTGCAACACCAGAGGTGCAGCATCACACGTGCTGCCGACCTTAAAATTTAAAATTATAGATTATTGAGATAGTATTTTAGAATATAATTTTCATCACAGTTGCACGTAAACAGTATCTAAACATACAGGTTTACTTGGCCGTAATGCCCCATTTAGAATTCTCGAGCTTTCTTATTGTCATGAAACCCAAGGTCGGTTAGGCATTTTTTTTTAATTTATAGCACAGCACACCGGAGGAGTTAACACGCAATTGAAAAATTGTCTTAAAATGTTATCTAAACAGGACTTTCATTGCAATCTCGCTACATTTTACTTAAATACTCAACGAATGTTGTTAATTATCGATTTTAATAGTTTCTTGTACCAAAACTTTTTTTGTATCGAAATATTTTATTTTTTTCATATTTCGTCATGTCTGTATATTTATTTTTCAAAACTTAATGTATATGAATTACCTCACAAAAATGATAAACGTATAATTATTATTTTAAGACTGTCGAAAAGTATCGACCTTCATTTTTTATTTTCATTTATTATTATCCATTTTACGAGTATCTCTCTTTGTCATTATGACAATGCCATCGTTTGGTTGTACTTACACACTAAAGCTATTTAGATTAGTGGTTCCTTTTTACGATCTACTTCCTGAAAAGATCTCTTGTCTGGTTAATTTGGCTTTCTTGTTAACCTTAGTTAACTCACCACTTATAAAAGTCCTTTACAAATTTATCTCTCAAAATAATATTAAATTATAACTTCTCCCATTTTGCTACTGTACCATGTATATATTATGTTCTTTTTGGCTACCCTTGTGCCAGGTATATCTATGTCCTATTTCAGAAAACAATAACGGTGATTTGTTATAGAGATCGAGCAATTGTCTCATAACTAAACCTCACACTATTAAATCTTGTATCGTCGAATCGTCGGTAAACGACGAGGCCATTAATATAAGACAAGAAGAAGAAGGAAGTTATTTAGAGTATGCAAATTTTCAGTTTTATTGTATACTAGCTGATCTGCCCGGCTTTGTCCGTGACATACTTCCAACCCCGTGGCACCCATTTAATGTAGTAGCGTGATGATATATAGCTAAGAACCTTCCTCAATAAATAGGCTATCCAATACAAAAATAATTTTTCAAATCGGTCAAGCCGTTTTCATGGTATGTCGTGACAACGGAAAACGGGTTTAATTTTTATACATATAGATACGCTGAAGAGATACATGGAAATGATGCTGGCCAGATCACAGAGAGATGGCGCTCGTACTTCCACGAGCTGCTTAATAAACAGCACAAAGAGGTGCAGCCTCCGGACCTCCCTCCGAATCAGGGACTAGTGCCACCGGTAACGCCTGGAGAAGACCTGACTGCGCTTCGCCGCATGAAGAATCGGAAAGCTGTCGGACCCGATGGAGTCCCCACCGAAGCCTGGAAGGCGATGGGTCCTCGCGGTGTATCTTAGTAAACCTTTTTAACCGCATACTCCTCAGCGGGCAGATCCCAAACCAATGGAGACTGAGTATTATTACTCCAGTCTTCAAAGGTAAGGGGTCAGTGCAGGAGTGCGGGAGCTACCGCGGTATTAAAGTGATGTCCCACACCATGAAGATCTTCGAGAGGATTATAGACTCTCGGATCCGGCAGGAGTGTACTCTCTCGGAGTGTCAATATGGGTTTCGCCCTGGTTATGGGACCACGGACCCTGTTTTTGCCCTGAGGGTTGTCGCAGAGAAATACAGGTCGAAGAACACGCCTCTGCACTGTTTGTTTCTAGACATGCAGAAGGCCTTCGACTGTGTTCCTCGTGCGATGATCTGGTGGGCACTGCGGTCCAAAGGTGTTCCAGAGGTCTATATTGACACTATCCGTGACATGTACTGTGACTCCGATTCAATGGTTCGGACTGCTGTTGGCGACACGAAACCCTTCCCCATCACCGTCGTGGTACACCAGGGTTCACGGAAATGAAGATGCTGCGGTGGATGTGTGGGGTCACGCGGATGGACCGCTTGAGAAACTCTCGCATCCGCGGCAGCCTTCACGTCCGTGACATTGCAGACAAGTTGCAAGAGTGTCGCCTTCGTTGGTGTGGTCACGTCTTGCGGCAACCACCGGGCTACGTAGGTAACAAATGTCTGGCCATGTCAGCCCCGCCGGGTCCCGGTAAGAGGGGAAGACCCAAGAAGTGCTGGCTTGACGTCGTAAGGGATGACATGCGTGCCAATGGTCTCACTACAGGGGATGCCGAAGACCGTGCGAAATGGAGGAGAAAATGTAGGAAAGCGGACCCCGGGCGTCGCGAGACGCAACTGGGACAGAAGCTCGGATGATGATGACGCTGAAGAGATACATGGAAATGATGCTGGCCAGATCACTAGAATCTCACTACAAAATTTTTATTGTCTTTGGGTTTTCATAAATAATTATAATATTAAAATATTGTAAGATATTCCTCTTTATTGACCGCCTTATAAGGCCACCCTTTGCAAACTGTAGTTAATCTCTTCGTGTAAGTGTTTAATATTGTTGCAATATGTCGATAAAGTTTATTCTATTCTAAAGTATACTAGGTGGACCCCCACACCTTCGCCCGTCGAACTCCTATCGCACATTTTTTAAGCCCGTCGCTTATAAATATACCCGATTTATTATTAGGTACTGCTCCGCTCTTCGGGGTATTAGCGTGATGATATATAGCCTTTCTCGATCATTGGGTTATTCAACACTAAAAATACAAATCCGATCAAGTAGTTCCTGAGATTAGCGCGTTCAACCAAACAAACAAACTCTTCATCTGTAATATTACTATAGATTTCATCTAAATCTGGTATCACAACTGATCAAAAATCGGAATGCAAATTGAAGTTTACTAACATAAGTTCTTTTCTATAGCTCGTTAAGTTTATCAACTTAAATACAGTCACAATTAATTTAATAATACGGTACATTTTTTGTTCCATTAATTAATTAAAATAAACAAAACGGATTAAAATCTAAAAATAAACCTTTTGTAGTTGTTGAACTGCCTCTAGCCATTCACATTCTTAAGCTTTTCCTTGCACTGCACAGTGATCATTTTGTTTTGCTTCGCGTCAGGACAGTTAAAAATAACTATTCGCAAAAATGATCCTGATTGGTTAATCTACTTGACCATAATGTAGAACGCAGATGTAGACTTACTTGCGGTCAGATGTACTAACTTTTAGTTCTTAATTAATTCATCGGGACACATCAAGATTTTCGTATTGCAAGATAGCCTTATCTACTCGTACATGTAGTGCACCTTTTGAATAATTTTTCGCCTTTATTCTCGAAGGGGTAGGCAGAGGTATGCCTCCAATATGTATGTATGTATGTATAATTAATATGTATGCTTGTGAATGTATACTTATTAATTTTTATAACAAAATTGCTTGTCAAGCTTAAAACAAGATCCTGTTGATTCCAACTCGTATACTACAACGTCTGAAATGAGCTAAATAAAAGGTTGTAGGGAAGGACTGGATGCGAAAGGCGCAGCACCGTGTATTGTGGCGTTAGAGAGAACTATATCCAGCAGTAGACGCTATAGGCTGATCATCGTAGCATTTATATTTGCAAGCGTTTCCGTGTTTCGGAAGGCACGTTAAGCCGTTGGTCCCGGTTGCCAGTAACATGGCAGTCGTTAAGTCAAGTTAAGGGACTAATGGGCGGCTTAAAAAATTTCAACAGCAGGTAGCCACAACCTGCGTCTGTCTATTTCAACACGGCAATGGGCTCACCACCTATTACGTGGGACAGGAATATACAAAAGAAAAATTATAAGAGAATGCAATAAGTCTAAATGTAATAATGCGTCTGCCACCCCTTCGGGCATAAGGCGTGATAGATAAATAAATAAGTTCATCACATAAAAATCGTAATCCGTGGTCGCTTACAAGTCGGGCAGTTTTCGAACACAAATGAATATTAATATTAAATGGAAACCAAACCGATTAACAAGTTTCCATACTTAATATACTTCCATAATTAAGTACTTGATGTCGTGTCTAGAGTTTTAGACACATTTCTATATATTTATGTGTTTAGTATTTATAGCATACACATTTTACTAATAAGAGTTTTGGTGTGGAAGTATATCAGCACTATAATAATAAAAGTGAATGTTTGTGAGTGACTTCTACACGCTATTGAAATAAATTTAGTGTGGAGGTACTAGAAAATCTGGATTAACACATAGTCTTTTTATCTCAGTCATTTTTATCCCGGGTACAACAATGGGAAAACTTCATAACACGGGTGTCTACTAGCAATAACAGAAAGCCAACGAGAGAACAAGTGCCATATTAAAGTTTTTATAGTGGTCATAATCATCATTATAACCCGTCGGCTTACGGACAATCTTTACTGTTGGTTAAAGAGAGCCTACAATACGTATTCAAAATACGGTAAGTACAATGGAAAGGGAACCAGTAATGCTTTGTAAACGTGTCTGAATACAGCGGAAATCTGATCGTCATATAAAATATATGTAATATTTCCTTAAATAAAACTTGTATGTGAACGTACAATGTTTTTTTATATACATTTAGAATGAGTTTCGTCGCACTGTCTCAAGGACGTTATACAGTGATCGTTTCGATGTTTTACTTATAGCAGCTGCATAAAGCTAATAACTTCGGCATAACTTAATATGATCAAACTGCTAATCACATAGTCTGAGAGTGTAGCTTTTGGCAAATATAATATCAGCATTTTACGAGTAACATCGGGAGTAGTTTATTATACGGATCTCGTCTCATCTAGGATGAATTTTCGTGTTATTAGATGTTTCTGCTCAAACATATCTCACTATTACCGTGATGATTCTCTTTTTCAGGCCTCCCGCTTTGCCGAGGAAGGGTGTGACGTTACTTTCTTTTTCAAATTCAGTCAAATTATCTACTACCTAATTAATTTTATTGCGGGTTCCAAGGCATTTTCTGGGGCTTCACCGAGTTGTCGGTGAAACTTTTCTAGCCTTGATAATTGCTGTAGACCCTGGTCGTCGGGTCGCATTAATGGGAATATGGGTGGGACTAGTCCCCAGATTAAAAAAATTACCTTAGTATTATTGTGGAGTGAATTTTTTAACGTTAATTATTTTTTACTTAGTATTCATGACTTAAGACGACATGTTTTGTTTACATAAGACATTTTTAAGTTTAAAGGAAGTTAATAGCACAGCCAGGCGTCAAGCAAGGGCGTCCTTGAATTGGAGCGCGGGTCGATATTGATAAGTGACGTACTGCTGCGTGTGACGTCACAAGCGTCGCTCGATGCAGAGGCCGAGGCCGCGGACCACCACCTCACACTGTGCCAACCACCCCTTTCCGCCGGTTCTACACCACCCCCATATTTTTAGATATCATGACGCAAGCTTTAAACTGACAGTGTTAAATCATGAAAAGTTTATGCAAGGTATTTGTAGGATATGATAATATACTTAGTAATATTAATGACTTTAGAAATGCGAGAATATAATTTAGATCAATCATTAGTCCGCCAAAAAACATTATGATAAGTGATAACCATCAACTATAAGTCAAACTTGTAACTTCAACTCAACCGGTAAAAGCTTCCCGCTGCGTACAGCTTTGGGGGGAATTCGCTGTATCGTTTTCGTTGAGAATAGGGGTAAATCGACCCATGGGCTATTCAGAGAGAGTGACGCGCAGGGTCGCGGTTATATCGTGACGTCATTACAGCTGGTGACTGATAACGTACATTATAAAGCCTGTGGAGTACGTATATCTAGAGACGTTTTGTATTTATATCCTTCAGTTCCTTTAATGAATAGTAACTGTTATTCAACTGCATTTTAAAATTATACTTTCTAAAAGCAATTGTTATCATTTTGTAATTATATTGGTTAATATTTTTTGGTTATTATTAGTTAATAAACATTACTAAAATATTTTTTGTCGGGATATATACCATGTTTACTATTATTCGCGAGTATCCGATATCGGCACTGTTGCAAACGCCATGGTCACGGAGAGTAACTCCGAAAAATCGGATACTTTTTTTTTCTATTAATAGAATGTACTCGCGAATAATAGTAAACATGGTACCTAATATCCCGACAATCAATATTTTAGTTACGTATTCTAAAGTTGGTTCCAATACACTTCTTAAAAAAAGTTTTTATATTAATATCAAAGTAGGTTTTTAATAGGTATATCGTAAAACATATTATTTTAAATTATTGCCAAATGCTAATACATATACATTCAGGTAGCATTAAAATCTGACCATCCATAAACGGTAGAGCATTATTTATAGAGCCGCTTTTGTCTAACACATTAAGCACACGGTTATAAAAACAAAAAGTGAAAGTTTGTTATTCTATTTTAGCATCAATTTGTAGTATTTACAGAAGCGGATACGTCTCAGTTTTCTTTACCTAGGATTTAGTGATACTCAGGGAATGAGTCAATATGTGTACAGAAATAAGGAATGTAGTACGTGTTTGGTACAATAGGTAGGTTGTATATGTATGATGGACGATAATTTGCAGTGGCTCGCATCTCGACAGGTGCAACGTCTACCGGTTGCGACAACGGATTGGGCAAGGCAGAAGGCAGTTTGGTTGAGGCCATCGGCTCCGAAGCCGATGGTGACATAAACATATCACATTATAGTCGCAGTTACCTAACGCACATCGTCGCAAACAAACCCGATCACCAATTAACTTAGCGATTTATTAACAATTCTCAAACGAAGCACCGCAGTTATAATCTCGATACTTTATTAACATTAGGACACACCTTGTAATTGAATTTAACTAATATAATAGTTATGGTAAATAAACGGTTCGGGTTGTATGGAACTGGCCTAACCGGTGTGGGAATGTATTTACCTATTTCTGACACGTTTTGCCTAAAATTTAATCAAACTTGTAGCCTGGTCAACTATAGGTATAAAATATAATACACGAATTTAAATTAACGATGAAGATCATGTCATATTAATTGGACCGGTTTGTCGAAAAAGTGTAAGTGGTTTTTCTTATATTAAGTATTGTGAAAACTCAGTATTAAAGACATTTTGCGTGAATTAAGAAGAGTTTCAGGAATAGTTGATTGTAAGTTTTTTCCTCTAGGAGTTCTTTAATTTAAATTTAACTGACGAAATATTATACTAACAGACATAAGTCACATACATTAAGAATTAAAATTGCTTTTCAGATGTCTGCAATATTAGAACTTTTAGGTTCGTATTCCAGAACGTTTCTCAATACTCAATCAACGCTTGAGACTAGATTTTGCCTTATAAAATCTACTCTCAAGTGTTTCTCGAGTATTGATAAACGTTCTGGAATACGGACCTTACAGTGGTTAACTTAGTTAAGTTAATAAACATTATAAAAGGATTATACATTAATAAGTAAAGTTTTGTTTAAAACGTGCAAATTTTTTTGTTAACTGGTGCCACTATGTATTTGTCTCTAAATTTTAATATTGTTTTGATTTGCTGCAACATGCGTGCGTAATGAATTTGACTGAAGCCAGGTCTTGTTTTTTCATCTAATATTGTAGATGTAGTGTGTAGTGTAGTGTAGATCTTTAAAAACTTTTTGAATGTGCTGTACTTTGTGATGTATTTGGGATAATTTAGGATTAAAAATAATTGCAAAATAAAAAAAAATAATCGAAATAAAATAATAAAACAAAATGGGGAGGTACGTACGTGTGTGTTGGAATTGTCTAAGGCCGCAGTGTTGGCTGGAGGGCGTCAGCAACGCACCTCGCATTCTAGCCGATGGCCATCATCACGACAGTCCCACACAGTCTACAACACCCAAAGGTTCTACACAACGAAAGCGAAAATAAACACAGAAGAGGTACGCGAATCGTCGTGCAGGCGCTGACCTGGCGCGGGCTTTTCAGGGTCCAGCGAGGTGGCGCGCGGCTCCAGGGTAAAGCCGAAGCACGCGCCGGACAGTCCCAGCTCGCTCAACAGGATCCTCATGCGGCCTGGCACATTCCACTCACTACACGCGCACTCACTCACTCAGTCTAGTTGCGTCGGGTCAGTTCGCGAGCGCGAGCGTAGAGGTACGCGCTGGTGAACGGGCGGTGCGTTACTGAGGCCGCCGCCGCCGAGGCTAGTGGCTATATCGCGACGTCTGACGTCACTACGGCGACGTCACGGATGCGACGTCATTAACGGTACCTCCCACGGCCCGCCCGCCGCCGCCTCGCCGCGGCCGCCCGCCCGAGCCTGTGCTAACGGCATTGCTTGTACGGGACGGAGCTTTCATACACCAGCGCCGAGCCGCCCGCGTCCGACCGCTACATTGCTTACAGTTCCTGCCGTATCGCGAGCTTTCCATACTTGACTGCATGTAGTTTTACACACTCTACAGTTTCGAAGTTAGAACACATGAGTGAATTATGGATTCGGGGTACTGATAATTAGTCCAAATGGTGTCAATTGCAGACTAAATTCAAGCTACGTGTAATCTGTCTCTTATCTATTTTTGGTAATGTTGCAAATTCAAATTAATTTCCGAGAATAATTTACCAATAACTAACAGTTAAAGTCAACTAGAACTATAGAAAGTGTAATAATAGAGCAAAATTAACTGTATGTAGAGAGCGCCCTATTTAATATTTTCTGCGAAATGTTGAGTTGGTACGCTTCGTAACTTTCATAGGATTAAATAAAATGGGGTCTACTCAATTTCTCTGAAACGAAACTTCGAAACTAAAGAATATTTATCTCTTGTTTCACTCTCTACTCTTAATCTTTTTAGTCAGCATATGACTTCGAATATGAATTTCATTTTAGAAACAACATTGCGTTATAGAAAAGTCTCAATAATCTGTAAACTTAGCTATTGAATAAGAGTAGCTTTACAGATATAAAAAAGAAATACACTGATATTAATAATAAAATAAAAAAAATAAAATAAAAAAAAGCGCTCGTGGCCCCGCGGTCTCAGTGTTCTGTAAACGATCACTGAGTTACGCAACTTTCACTATGGCTGGTCCTCGGATGGGTGACCACTTTTTGGCATTTACATTTGCGAGCGTTTCCGTGCTTCGGAAGGCACGTTAAGCCGTTGGTCCCGGTTGCCAGAAAATGGCAGTCGTTAAGCCTGGTTGAAGGCCTTATGGGCGGCTTAAAAATTTCAACAGCAGGTAGCCACAACCTGCGTCTGTCTATTTCAACACGGCAATGGGCTCACCACCTATTACGTGGGACAGGAATCCACACGGTGAAAAGTGGGCATATAATATGCCTCTGCCACCCCTTCGGGGATAAGGCGTGATGGATTATTATTTAAATAAAAAAAATGGAAGTGCTTTTGGCCCCGCGGTCTCAGTGTTCTGTAAACGATCACTGAGTTACGCAACTTTCACTATGGCTGGTCCTCGGATGGGTGACCACTTTGTGGCATTTACATTTGCGAGCGTTTCCGTGCTTCGGAAGGCACGTTAAGCCGTTGATTCCGGTTGCCAGTAAAATGGCAGTCGTTAAGCCTGGTTGAAGGCCTTAAAAATTTCAACAGCAGGTAACCACAATCTGCGTCTGTCTATTTCAACACGGCAATGGGCTCACCACCTATTACGTGGGACAGGAATCCACACGGTGAAAAGTGGGCTTATAATATGCCTTTGCCACCCCTTCGGGGATAAAGCATGATGGATATTTGTTTATTTCTGATATTAAATGTACCTACTTAATTGCTGTTATAGGGGATTTTGTTGTTTTGTTGCCCAAATTAAATACAGATCGATCCGTCGAGGGCGAGGCTTTTTCCGCAGGGAAATTGTTTGGTTTATCGATTATACGTGGATTTGGCGTCATTGTTGACGGTCAAGGTCTATTTACTTCTAACCAGACAACGATGTCAAAGGGGTACTTCTTTCTTCTTCTAACGTCTACAGATATAATTATGTCAGGTACCTTTGCACACAACTCTATCACATACATACACAAGACAATCAGTCACACCTTTATCCTCGTAAGGGTGGCAGAGGTATACATTAATCCATAAACATTTTTGTCCCACGTAATAGGTAGATCCCATTGCTGTGTTATAATGGACAAACGCAAGTTGTTGCGACCTACTGTTGAAAGTTTTTAAGCCTTGCAAAAAGTATTCAACGGCTTAACGTGCCTTCCTATAAGACCATATTGTCAATATATACTTAAATAGAACTCATTTTTGACTTTTTTAGGTTTCTGTTGAAGAGCACGTGTACCATGGCTTCGTTTCTCAGCTCACAAGTACATTAGTTAGTATTATTAGGTTGGCAATCCTGTTAAAGGGACTCTGTATACCAACTTCATAATCATCATTTACCATTTTTTAATTAATGTTTCTTTCTTACTTCTTGCAATTCCATGCAGCGTGTTATGACTGATAACTCTACTTTTTAATGTTGCAACTCGGATGACGGCTTTACGATATTTATATCGTAAAGCCGTTCCATGATATCTGGACACTTACAGAGGAGCCAACCTATGCATTCTTTCTCTTTCAGGCATTAGTTTCGGAACGAGATTATACGTCGTTGTTGACATAGTTCGCGTGTCTAAGGTTCGCGGAGTAAGCACATTAAAGCTGATGTATTAGACTGGTTCTGGAGTGAAGACGTGACTCAAAAAACGTAAACGTGACGAAAATGACACGTGTTGAAGATTGGTAGAGGCCAACGTCCAGCGGTGGACTGCTACTTTTTGATGTAGATTTTGACACACACTCACACACATGAACACACTCATACCAAACACACACACACACACACACACACACGCACACACGACAAATAAATACTCACTGCAAAAAATTGTGGCTACCCTTTGAGATGCAGGCCTCTACCTAGTTTAGAAGGTATAGTTAATTTATTGCAAATCTCAACTGCCATCACAAACTGTATTATATTATTATTTAGGATTACTTTAAATAGTTTTAACCAAATATATTAATTTGTTGCATAACCGTATTGTGTAGAAGCAAACATTATATATATATCTATATATTATTTTAAAATTATCTCTGTCCTATCTGTATGCATGAATGCAAGTAAAACTAAGGTTCTAGTATTTGAAAGAGGTGACGTAAGAACTAAATGCGAGATTAGGGTAAACCAGGAACGTCTAGAGCAAGTGAATGAAATTGTGTATTTAGGAAGTATGTTTAGCGCGGATGGAAGATGTGATTCGGATGTAGAACGGCGAGTAGCTGCCGGAAACAAAGTTAACGGTGCTTTGTCCCAGTTAGTAAAGCGACAAAGCATCGTAAAAGAAGCACGAATGGCGATTCATAACGCAGTGCTAGTGCCAACTTTGCTTTACGGTAGTGAAACCTGGGTATGTCAGCAGATGCATGAAAGTAAATTGAATGCTGTGGAGATGCGATCACTTCGAAAATTGTGCGGCGTTACCGTGGCCGACCGAATACGTAACGAAGTGATACGCAATATGGCAGGTTTGAATGAAAGTGTCAGCGTTAAGCTGGAAAAGGGCGTGCTCCGTTGGTTTGGACACGTCCAACGAATGAGTGAGGAACGATTGACGAAGAATATATATTGTTCAAAAGTAGAGGGTAGAAGGAGTCAGGGAAGGCCGAGACTTACATATGAAGACCACGTGAGCAGATTGCTCAAAAACGGAAAGGTCAAAAGTACTCGGATACCCAGACGTGCGTGTATGAAGCGATTGATGAATCTCGAAGAAGCGAAAGAAGTATGCATAGATCGCGAAGCCTGGCGATCTGTCCTCTCTGACTACCCCGTCAGGGATACAGCGTGAAGATAGTTAGTTATAGTTAGTTAGTTAGTCCTATCTGTTTGTTCCGGCTAATATCTGAAGCGGCTAAATTGATTTTAACGGAGCTTTTACTGGCAGATAGTTGATGTTATAAGGAGTAACTTGGGTCACATTTTATCCTCGTATTCCCACGGTCGAACTATATGGTCACAATTTTTGTCAGAAGGGGAAAGCAGGTACTTGTAGGATTCAATTAACATGAAAACAGTATATGAACGTATGAAAACATTAAAAATTTTAATGGTTTCACAAATTCGAGCGCTTAATTTTATTGCCCTTGTGATTCAGTGCATAACCTCCTTTATTGTTGGAAGTACAAGAAAAAGATCGCGATAGCGTGCACTCAATCTTTATTTCGTCAATAATTTTCATTACGGCGAATTATAAGGTAGAAGTCAAGGTTGCTGTAGCCTGGTATGATAATTATTTTCACGTGTATTTGTAGGTAGATAAGTAAATTGAGTGAGTCGATTCATTTTATTTATTTTTAGGGTTAACTTTTCATCATCAAGTCAATCTCTGTCACTGAGTAATTGCAGTTTGTCTAATACTTATTAGATTATCAAAAGAGTGTGCTCTTTTAGCCTCTTGACCAAAAAGATTCATCAAACTGCCTCTGTGGCGCAGTGGTAGTGAATGCGACTGCCGCGCCTGAGGTCCAGATTTCAAATCCCAGGTCTGAAAAAATATTTGTGTAATCCACAAACATATGTTTCGGAGTTTGGGTGTTTGCTATGTATAATATGTATGTATTAAGAAATATATAAGTATGTTTATCAGTCCTTTTGATCCCTTAACACAAGCTTATATTAGGTTACTTTGGGCTAGATGGCGCTGTGTAAAAAAATGTCCCACAATATTTTTATTAAACGTTCATATATAATCATTGTTTCTTTATCAATTAGGTGCTTTTCCTTTTCTAATGCCTGCTCCCAAGCACTTACTCAAGGCTAGCTTTACAGTAGCTATCTATCAGTAAGGTTTAAAGAAGGGAATAATTAGAATATAGAGCTATTTATTACGATGCACAGAGACAAATACGTTGATGACGCGGGTGCGACGGCAGGCACAGGGCGGGCAGCGGCTATCGTGTCTCATCCCATGCTCCCATTCGGAGCAGACGGCACGAACGTTTCCGCATTGATTGCAGCCGTCGTCACGCCGCGGACACTTATAGTGCAGCTCAAACACTTATTTCCTAGTTACATTAGTGTGATACATTACATTCATTTCAATCCACTGCCTACTTATAAAACCAGTTAACGATACATTTAAAAATAATTTATTCTGAGAGTGGGCTTCAGATAGTACCTACTGTAAGTAAGTATAGCTACCAGGCAGCGTTGGTGATAATGACATTTAAGCATGATTAAGCTTGAAGGCTTTGATCGTAAGCCTGTATAAATATCGTTGTAAAATTGCTATATGAACCTTACTTAGAGAGGTCAATAAAAGTTAGAGTTAAATAATAATAAAAGTTTTAATGTGACCAGAATGCAAGTAGCATATAAAGCTATAGAAACGATTACAATGTTTCCCCAGTTACACTGAAAGGTGTATTGTAAATTGTAACACATTTCTATAACACTTAAACATAACATAGGCTCTGGTGAAGTACGATTAAGACCCTTTATATTTCACGTTCGCTGTTAAGACGGTCTTTATATTTTTATTATAGACTCAAGTGGGGACAGTTCGATATCAATATTGTATTTTAGTATTCATTTGTAACAAAATAAGAATTTTGTTACATTTTATGATTATTGTAGAATTTATATGAACAACTTCTTATCGCTCATATAAATTATGTAAATAATTATTTCCTTTTGTAGATTTTCTAATTAGATCTTAAAATTTTAAAAACAGCACCTGCTTCATTATAGGTATAAGACTATAAAAAGACATACTTTTTATGTTTAAAGTCATATTATCACGTATAACGTCATAAAAGTACTCTTTAAATTCCCATTTATTAAATTCTTATAGATTCACAAAAGAATCAAATTATTCACAAAAGATTACTTGTTTTAATTAACATAATAAATACGAGTTAAGTCACATTACAATCAACGTTTTGAGTGTTTGGTAGGTAACACAACACTACATGGTCAGGTTGATGAATGGATCTTTGATGAAAAAATTGATGGATGGATTGTGTAAGAAGCAATATGTATAAGAAAGAAGCGAATGGTCGACGAAAAACAGGAATAAATGGAATAAGAAGACTAGATGACATACTAGGCCGATACCCAATAAAATTGGACAAGGGCAAAAGGATGATAATATTATGTTTATGGTTTTGCCATATTGTAAAGCTAATGCACTTAAATTTCTTTTAGTATAATTTTTTAGGGTATTTGAATAGAGACAATGAGTGGTTCACTAAAATAAACATTATTTACTAAATTGCCTTTGCCATTGCCCTTTCCCTGATCCATGTCGTATCGTTTTAAGATCAGTCGGTGTAAAAGTGCTCAAAATAAGCGTCGTTCGGGGCTGGTGATTACGCAAGTTTTAGGTCCTGCTAATGGCGTCAAAGGGAGGCGGTCTGATTACGAGATACTATACAATACCGACGTATTACTCGTAACAAATACTACGTATAGCGGTGTGAGGAGAGTATTGCTGTGGGGGGTAGTTGTCTTCCGTGGTGTGTCCGCATTCAGCGCGCTGCATATATTTGCGGCTGTAACGCTTGGTGGCATGCCCCAGTACTATTTGCTGCTCAGAGAACGGGCAACCGTCCAGTTATTCTAATTTTACATTATAATCGATGTCGTTGTATCGCCAACTCATCGACAAAAGACTTTTGATGTCGCGCAAATATGCGTTGATCTTTATGGGATTCTAATTATTTTAATAGTTTTTATGACTTCTCTTTGGTTTATTATAAAAACTTCAGGGTCTATTTTTGATGTTGTGTGGGTTGTATGAAAATCAACATTGATAATAGTTTTAATATCAGTCTTGAGAATAAGAGTAGGTAACTTACTATAATTGACTTAATTATGACCAATTTGAGTAATTCCAAATAAGAAAGACTGGTTCTGTGGTGCGATGAATAAAACTGATGAAATGAAAAAATGCGAAACTGCTGGAATTTGAAATGGATTAAATGGTATAATTCTTATGCTGTTGTTCAGATTTCGGGTTCGAAAACAGGGTAGGAATAATTATTTGTTTTATTTATGGATACATTTTTAAAGCAATTAGTATGCTAACTTTCTCATATTTTTTTTTAATTGAAAAAGAAACCTGGTTCGAGTCGAGGATTGAATCCGTGACCACTGCCTAACCAGAGCAATGTTCTAGCCACTGAACTACCCGAACCGTACCGAAACAAGCTGAAATTCTTCACTATATTTTAATCGTCATTTAAGAGTATGACCAGAGCCATTTATCGAGCTACATTACAACTCTGATATCAATGAACAATTGATGCGATGGACTCCACTCAATCTATGGATAACTTTTTAAAGCAATTAGTATGCAAACTTTGTGTGATTTACTAAATAATATTTCCAACACAGGTTTAAATAAATAAATAAATATTGTTTTCACACAAAGAATAGCCCAAAGTAAGCTATTAGAAGCTTGTAGTATGGGGTCGTAGATAACTGATAAACATACTTATATATTTCTAAGTACATACACATTATACATACGAAACAACCACACTACGAAACACACATTTGTGGATTATACAAATATTTGTTGCGACCCGGGAATCGAACCCGGGACCTCAAGCGCGGCAGTCACTTACACTACCACCGCGCCACTGAGGCAGTTTTTTGGACTATTGTCTACGTTATTATTAATTATTATCAGTCACGCCTTTACCCACGGGGTGGCATTATACACCTTGTGCATTTTTATCCCACTTTTTAGGTGGTGGTATAAAACCTGCGCTTGTACGCTTGTGGCGACCTTCTGTTGAAATTATTTATTTCAAGATTTTAAAAATTTAATTTTTCAGGCCGCTCATGACACCTTCAACTAGGCTAAACCTTTAGAAGCACGGAACATGTGATTAATTTGAAGTATATAATATTGGATTAGCAAGCGCCTTAAATTGTTTCTACTACTTATTTCAATTTTATAAGTTTGCGTTGTTATACTAAAGAATATATAAAGATTTTATAAATTTTGACTGCTTCGGTAGCATACGTAGTAGTGTAGACAGGTGACTACCACGCTGAAGATTAATTATTTGTGTGAGGCGCAATGTTTGTTTCGGAGTTTGGGTGCTTTTTGAAGTGAAGCTTCTTTATCTATGTATGAGAAAAATTTTATAGCTGTAAAAAAATCTACACGTTTTCCGGTTACGGGAAATGTTGTTTTGAAGTGGAATTTCTTTATAGACATTTGTGAAACTTCTTTATCGACGTATGCGTAGCCTTATCTACCCAATTTTCGTGAATTTATAAATAGTAGAAAATGATATGTCGTAAAGAAGTTTCACTTCTTATCTGTGTGCTCTGGTACAACAATATTTATAATACAAGAACCTATAATGTTTTTGTATCTCTCAAAATTTATGAAATATAAGAATACTAGTAAATGCCCGCGGCTCAAACCGCGTGGTGAAGTTTCCCCGATCCCCTTTCCCACAGGAACGTGCTCCCGGGAATAAAAGTAGCCTATGTTTTTCTGGTGTGTGAGCTATATTTTTGTAACGTTTTATCCAAATCCATTCAGTATTTTTTGCGTGAAACAGTAACAAACCTACATCAATACATTTTTACGAACTTTCGCGTTTATAATATTAGAGGATTAACCTGATAGTAATCATGTATCAACATTTCACCATTCTGATAGAGTTCTTAGTAATCTTATATTTGACCCAATATTTTAAGCAGGCTTGACAAATAAAATAATTACTGTTATTCGGTTGAGTGTTTCACTGAACGCGTATCATTGAAATAGTCGACTGATAACACAGGAGCAGAAATTGTTCCGAATCATTATCGAACTAAAATAGTAAGTTCAACGACTGCCAATATTGCAATTAAAACAATCTAACTAATATTAATATTAAAAAAGTGAAAGTTCGTAATAATGTATGAATGCAGGTTTGTTACTGTTTTACGCTAAAACTACGGAATGGATTTGGCTGAAACTTTACAAAAATATAGCGACATACAATATCGGTTTAAATAGACTTGCAGAAAATTATTGATTGATTGTTATTACAACATATTTTTCTTTGTAAGACGGATATAATGGAGGGTAAAATGGTTGTATGAATAAATATCGAAAGGGTGTAAAAAGCGACTACACCCCTATACGTAACGTCTCCACTACTCGAGGAAATAAGAGGCCCGCTCTGAACTCTCCCCCATCATCGCATTCTATTACCGTAGACGATGTGCGCTCTATAGTACAGGAAACAATTCAGATGGAGTTCTCCAGATTGCTTCACCAAATGAATGATATGATTGTCAGCTCTATCAATAAAGATTTATCTGAAAGTTTCCTTGACCTTTCACACCATGGAGTTCGACAAATTACAATCTGAACAAGTATCAACAAGAAATGTTATCAGAGATTTGAGGGCAGAGAATGAGTGCCTAAAGGATACTGTTGCGGAAATGGGTACCAGAATCAATTATCTCGAACAAAATGCACGGTCAAGCAACTTGGAATTGCAATGCTTACCTGAGAACAAAAATGAAAACTTGTACAATATTATCAAACAGCTTGGCTCAGTAGTTGGTTGCGAAGTTAAAGATAATGACATCTTACACTCAACTCGTATAGCTAAAATTAACACTAACAGCCCTCGCCCACGGTCCATAGTCATTCAGCTCGCAACTCCTAGGACACGAGACCATCTTCTCGCTGCTGTTATTACTCACAACAAAAAACATGCGAATAATAAACTCTATACAGCCGATTTTGGGTTGGATACTACGAACAGTCCAGTGAGAAGTGGAAAAATCTATGTCAAAAAAGATGATAATACTGAGCATGTGCTTATTAGGAATAACGATAGTTTAAGTAAAATAGTGTGTGTGAATAATTTACCAATCTAAAAAAAAAAAAAAAAAATTATGCATTAGATTTTAACAGTTATTAATTAAAATTCCATGGTTTACAGATATTTTACCAAAATGTAGGTGGTTTAAAAACAAAAACTCATGATTTTTATCGAAACATTTGTTGTAATGATTATGATATTGTGATAATTTGTGAAACTCTGAGGGGCAGAAGCTCATCTATAAGCTGGCGCGCTCCAGGGTCAAAGCGGCACAGGATATATCCAAGTGTCGTTGTGTAAAAGACCCTGAGGGCAACCTGTTAAGCGAAGACCTCGCGGTAAAGGAGAGACGGCGCTCGTACTTCCACGAGCTGCTTAATAAATAGCATAAAGAGGTGCAGCCTCCGGACCTCCCTCCGAATCAGGGACTAGTGCCACCGGTAACGCCTGGAGAAGTCCTGACTGCGCTTCGCCGCATGAAGAATCGGAAAGCTGTCGGACCCGATGGAGTCCCCATCGAAGCCTGGAAGGCGATGGGTCCTCGCCGTGTGGGCATCTTAGTAAACCTTTTTAACCGCATACTCCTCAGCGGGCAGATTCCAAACCAATGGAGACTGAGTATTATTACTCCAGTCTTCCATGAAGATCTTCGAGAGGATATAGACTCTCGGATCCGGCAGGAGTGTACTCTCTCGGAGTGTCAATATGGGTTTCGCCCTGTTCATGGGACCACGGACCCTGTTTTTGCCCTGAGGGTTGTCGCAGAGAAATATAGGTCGCAGAACACGCCTCTGCACTGTTTGTTTCTAGACATGCAGAAGGCCTTTGACTGTGTTCCTCGTGCGATGATCTGGTGGGCACTGCGGTCCAAAGGGATTCCAGAGGTCTATATTGACACTATCCGGGACATGTACTGCTGTTGGCGACACGAAACCCTTCCCCATCATTTCGGACAGCATCAGAAACCCGCATGAGCAGCCTCCATGTATGCTGACGATATTGCGCTGGCAGACGCGGACAGGGGCAGATTGGTGCGACGTGTAAAGGCATGGAAGGAGACGCTTGAGAACGGCGGTCTGAAACTAAATGTGGCGAAGACCGAGTACTTGGCACTAAACTCGACAGATCCCACATCCGTCCGCATAGGCGGTGATTTGGTCGAGCGCACGGACCAGGTTAAATACCTGGGATCTGTTTTTCACACGTCCAGTGACATCGATTGCGATGTCAAGTCGCTGCCGCGTGGGCCAAATGGCGGGAGATGACCGGTGTCATTTGTGACCCTAAAATGCCGATCCGGTTGAAGGGACAGGTCTACAAACCCATTATTAGACCTGTCCTTTTACATGGCAGTGAGACGTGGCCGATATTGGAGCGACACAAGCAGGAGCTGCGTGTCACGGAAATGAAGATGCTGCGGTGGATGTGTCAGTGTCACGCGGATGGACCGCGTGAGGAACTCTCGCATCTGCGGCAGCCTTCACGGTTGTGACATCGTGCGATGATGACGATGATGACATGATGCGAGAGTCCGTGACATTGCAGACAAGTTGCAAGAGTGTCGCTTTCGTTGGTATGGTCACGTCTTGCGGCAACCGCCGGGCTACGTAGGTAACAAATGTCTGGCCATGTCAGCCCCGCCGGGTCCCGGTAAGAGGGGAAGACATGCGTGCCAATGGTCTCACTACTGGGAATGCTGACGTCCGTGCGAAGTGGAGGAGAAAATGTAGGAAAGCGGACCCCGGGCGTCGCGAGACGCAACTGGGACAGACGCTCGGATGATGATGATAATTTGTGAAACTTGGCTAAATTGTTCTGTAATGACCACTGAGTTGTTTGACGACATGTATGTGGTCTACAGAAGGGACAGAGATGAATATAATTCTTGGAAAGAAGAGGGTGGTGGGGTATTAATAGCCATTAAAATAACTTTAAATCTAAGTGTATGGGAAAGTAGTTGTGAGAACCTCTAGGTGGTTTTAGATACTCCTGGTTCAGGTTACAATTCTCAAATAACTCTGTGTGCTGTATATTTGCCTCCACCCGTATCCTGTTCATCTCTTGAACACTTTATTAACAGCTGCAACTCTGGAATCCAACAAATGGCGGACCCAGACCTTTTTATAGTGGGCGATTTTAATCTGTGGGAGATATACTGGAAATTAGTGGTGAACTGAAAAGATAATTCTAAATTGAGCTACAAAATTCAATTAATGTTAGATTTTTTAAGTTTAATAGACTAAATCAGTTTAATTCTATTATTAATCACAAGGGCCACACTCTGGACCTAGTTTTGTCTTCAATAAATGCATGTAGGTAATGAAAACGAATGTTTCACGCCCATTAGTAAAATTCACAAGCCACACCCTCCTTTGGACATCACAATCTCATTAGAAAAAAAAAGCAAGCTAACCTATAATACTACTAAGACTAGACTAAATTTCTTTAAGGGAGACTACCTGGCAACACGCACGTTTCTAAATGAATTAAACTGGGTGAACCTACTTGGAAGTTGTAGTGATGTGGATGAAATGCTCGAAATATTCTGCGAAAATTTGAATATTACAATTAAAAAATTTATACCTTCTCGCGTGTCGACAGGTAATAAGTTTCCACCATGGTTCAATCGTTAACTGATAAAATCCTTAAATGAGAAAATCAAGCTTCGAAAACGCGTTAAAAAATAATATAACAATCCAATGGATGAAGTACAATTAAAATGTGTTAGTAGCGTTTTGACCTTTTGGCCCCCAAATGTTACAATAGTTATATTAAATGTATTGAAGGTGAGCTAAGGAAGGATCCTAAGCTTTTTTGGTCATACGTTAAGGCAAAACGAGGAGGTTCTGGCGTGTATCCGGAGTCTATGACCAACGGTTCAGTTACTTCTTCTGACGTCACTGAAATATGCGAATTATTCGCTGATTATTTTTCTTCTGTGTATACCACTAATGACATCATTCCTGATACAGCTTACATGACGAAAAAATTACGGGTTTTAGATCAAAACGATTTGTTCCTCGGTTTACCTTTTGTAAAAAAGGATAACCTGCAGGACAAGCTAAAGAACATTGATACTGGAAAGGGGGCGGGCCCTGATGGAATACACCCAATATTTATAGCAAAGTGCTACTCGGAGCTGACAACACCACTGGTATATTTCCCCAAAAATGGAAAACAGCCAGAGTCGTACCTGTTCATAAATCTGAAGACAATACAGCTATTTGCAATAATAGATCCATATAAATCCTGTCAGCGTTCGCTAAGATTTTCGAAGCTGTGCTCTGTCCCCATTTACAAAATCATGTAAAGCCATACTTGAACGACCATCAGCATGGGTTCGTTCCACATAGATCTACAGCTTCAAACCTCATACTCTTCACAGAACTGCTCATAAGCGCTGTCGACTTGGGCCAGCAAGCAGACGTCATTTACACAGATTTTTCATAAGCTTTTGACAGATTACCTCATATTGTCCTTCTTGCAAAATTACAGGCCTATGGCATTTCGGGATCATTACATAACTGGTTGACTTCGTACTTAAAGGATAGAGTATTTTCAGTTGTGGTGAATGACTATGAATCTAATTTCAAAACTATTTCTTCCGGTGTACCTCAGGGCTCACATCTGGGTCCTATTCTTTTCAATATTTTCATAAATGACATTTCGGAATGTTTCCAATTTTCTGAGGCGTACTTGTATGCGGACGATCTTAAGTTTGTGAAAATAATAAAATGTGATCTGGATGCAAGGCAGCTACAAAATGACTTTAATAGACTTTATGGTGCAATAATAATGGAATGCTTTTAAATGACAAAAAATGTCATCACGTAACTTTTTCGAGGAAACTTAAACCACTAGATTACAATTATTACATCGACAACGATAAAATATTGAAGGTTGAAACTATTAAAGATCTTGGTGTACTTTTTGACAGTAAATTAAGTTTTGCGTCACATGTTGATGAAATCAGAAGGAGGGCATCCAGGATGTTGGGGTTTGTACTCAGAAATAGCAAAGGTTTTAGTAGCAACCACACAAAAAAACTGCTATATAACAGTTTAATTCGTGGCACCTTGGAATATTGTAGTGTTGTATGGCGTCCTCACTTCGCCACACATGCATTGCGTCTCGAGCGAATACAGAAACGTTTTGTTTGGCACTTGGCTTTCTCAAATGGTATTACCAAAAAAATACGCTCTTACAGCGATAGACTTAAGCATTTCAATATGCAAACAATAGAATTCCGCACAAAGCTAAATGAAACAATTTTTGCATGTAAAGTTCTCCAACACCATATTGACTGTTCCCATTTGTTGGCTCTTTTTAGATTTAATGTACCGTCAAGACTCCCTCGAGGTTCAATTACCCCACTTTGTCCACCTTTAAGAAAGACAGTCGTAGGGGCAAATTCTCCTTATAAGGCTTTGTAAGATTGTAAACAGTGTTAGTAATTTAGTGGATTTAAATTATGATTCGATCACCAAACAAAAATTGATTGTCAAACAGTTGCCAAATTTATAATTTATATTGTTCGTCAGTTCTCCTGTTTCTGATTTATGTATAAAAATGTTTTAGTAAATAATCTATGTAAGGTTTATATATTATAATGTCTCCTCAAATTGATATTGCATGTGGTGGTTACCTGTAACAGATTATTGCATTGTCTAATGTTTTTTTCTATAGTGAAATTTTGTAACAAGTATTAATGTAAATAATCGTTGGTTATCCATATAAAAAAAAAACAAAAAAAGCATGGAACAGAACCGTGTTATTCTCTTGTTCAAAAAAGTGATTATGCTTCACTGAAGAATTACAGACCTAACTTAACTAACTAACCAACAGTGGGAGGTGGCTGGGGTGGAGCCGGACCCCGTGTGTCGTCACTGCCCGAGTGGCGTCGTGGACACGGCGGAGCACACACTCGCCGTGTGCACGGCGTGGGACGGGCCGCGTATCACCCTCAAGGGCCTTGTCAGTAATGATTTGTCGCTGCCAGCTGTGGTGCAAGCCATGGTCGGCAGCCAACTGTGTTGGGCCGCCGTCGCCTCGTTTGCTTCTGAGGTGATGGCGGCAAAACGTGAGGAATTGCGGGTGCGGGAGCGTACGGGACAGACGCTCCCGCCCCGCCGTCATGTTTGGGGGCGTGCACGTGCTCAATACATGCGCCCCCCCAAATAGTGTCTGGCCGTGGGCGGAAGGTCGGGGGACCCCGCCCAACTGGCCACTTGGCGACGGGCACCCTTTCTGTGTTCCAGGGGGTGCCCACTTTTTGCGCACGCCCGTACCGGCCGCTCTCACCTCCTCTGCTTACAGAGGAGCGCTCGAGAGCGGTGGAGGTGCGGGCTAGTTCTTCAGCTCCTTAGGGAGCTCCGGGGTGGTCGCTTATCGACCGCCCCGCGACGGACCCCTCCGTTCTGGGGTGCCCCTTGCCGGCTCGCAGTGATTTAACCTCAGGCCTACCCTGCGAGTCGGTTTTAAGGTGAGGCGGAACACCGCGGGGTTTAGTGGGTAGGACGGCCCTCTCTCACGGGCCGGGAGCCCCACACACCGTCCCTGCTGCCCCCGCAGCAGGGATGTCGGTGCGTAAATGCATTCCCCGCGAAAACAAATTTATTTATTATAGCTATATAAATATTAAATAAAATACATTAATACATTCTAGGGTTATACAGGTTTGACGTTTTACAGCCTACCGAACAAGATGTTTTCAGTACCTACCGTAGATCACATACATAAAAACGCTGAGGCACAATTTACAGAAGATTAAGGAATATACCAGGTCTATATGTTTAATGCCTTATCTTTAATAACCTCACAAAGGATTCCAAATGAGTTTGACTGAAAATAAGCATGAGCAGGCAGTGTAAGCTCGATTATAGGCCACTAAATAAAATCATCTAGTTTGGTAGGTCCAACTTGAAAATGATCATCGAATCCATTTGAATCAAATCCAAATGGTTGAGCAGCAATATGTGTTACCACTGGTGACATAATGCACTGTAAAGTAGAGTTTTACAGTCGTCGTCACTGACATGCTGGGCCTCACTTTGTGATCAAATCCACCATAACGATGAATTCTGTAAGAAAACGCGGAGTGTGTAAGCCCGGCCTATGCACGCATCGTGCACTGACGATCTCATATAATCATAGGTCGCAGGAGGCCTATGCCCTGTAACGTCACTCAACGGAGATGATGATGATGAATTTTTGCGGAGTTTATTACTCACTGAGAGACACTGCTATGTTGGTATACCTATATAATTAGCAATTTATGGTACCACCTACGCTACGTTCTATAGGTCTCTATCGAACGGACATCGGTCCGCTCGCCTGCTTCACAACAAAGCGTATTTATTCTTGTCGTCATATGCTTTGTTGTTTCAGATCAGATTTACTTGAAATATTTATTAGGTACAGTTTTTATACTTCATTCATGACATACTATAACCATCGTTATGTGTGGGTGTAAAGTGCCTCACGAACTGTTCAGGGACATAGCCAACTTTCCCTTAAAGCGGTGCTTTTGCTGACAGACGAAGGGGGACAAGGCACACGCAGTCGCTTTCGACAATCCTGAAATAATAGGCTATTTTTTTAAATGATATCCTACTCAGATATTCTTAGTATTAAGTTTTATTTACTAGATATTCATGAAATTTTCACCTGGACGTGTAAGTTTCGTGAGTATCTACATAGTATATAAAAGTTTTACCGTAGTATTAAATAACTTCCATCAACTTAAATCTCTCTAGTTACCGACTAAGGTACTCCGTCACACGGGGTTACAGCTGCTGGATGGCCATTGTGAGCGGGGTCCCTGACCTTTCGCCCACTGCTAAAACAAGCTGGGAGCGCGTACGAACTCCGCCGAACGGAGGTGCCCCCAAACTTGTCGGCAGGACGAGAGTGTGCGTTCTGATCGCTCCTGCACCCGCAGATTCAACACTACCCATGAAGAGCCATACAAGCCATGCACATGGCAAGTATATGCTCAGCAACATCCACGGCGCCGCTAGGGCAGTGACAGTACATGGTCAGTCAGGCACCACTAGAAGCTGCTCAGGTGTTTTGTTTAATGAATGGGCCAAAATCTACAACATCTTGACCACAATCATCTTTAGTTGCGTTTTTGTAGCTGGGCTATCGTCACTTTTCTATTACTGACTCGTAGTACTTAAGACACGAGAGATTAGTACAGTCATTCAAGAAAGTTTCTGTGTGGTCTAATTATCGCTAGATTAACTTTTGTATCCCTTTTCTTTTGTTGTTTCTGTTTTTTTTTAATTTTGTAACTGAGGTGAGTTGTTATTTACTGTTATAATTCAAACTTGACACATGGCATGACGGAAATACAAACCATGATACAAAGAGTTAGGGTCACTTTCATAATAATATTGTAAAGAAAATCGACTTTGTTGTTTTATAACGTTCCAATAAAGGTTCAAATGTTGCAAAAAAAGCTCGTTAGTGAACCAGTAGTAACATCCGCAGTACCCCGGGAAGGTGCGCCTTATTTATCTACTTAAAAACAAATAGGTATCCATTTGATACCACTTCACAGTTAAAGACAGTAAATCCTATTCCAACTGGAATCCATTGTTAGCCTATCGGATACATGACAATGCAATGTTTACGTTTAAGCTCGTAAGATAGGGTACCGCCCACGCTATACAACATCATGTATTGTGTATCTGCGTACCTTTGTTCGTTAAGTACATACCTACGAAGTACTATCAATGTAACATATGTATGAAGTCCTCGGAAACCTCCATTACAGAATAGCAGGTTTCGCCTTAACGCCGGAGATTATAATAATCCACTATCCGACCTGGATCTGTTTGAATCATAGAAATACCTCTGTGCCATCTGTTCATTTCTTTTCTATACCCTACTAGGGATCTCTACCAAGTCTCGGATGTTCTAACGGTGCGCCAACTTTAAATACTAAACACTGTCCTAAAACAGCACTCACTACTCCCATATAACGCGTCTAATATTGTTTTACATAAACGCAGAAAGCACAAGGTCTGTCAAAATGAAAATCAGTGGTCGACGGCATTTTCAGGCAAGTTCTTTGGCTTTTTAGGATTGTACTTATGCAATAAAGTATATGAGTACCTGCATATTTACCAGCTTACAAAATATAAATGTAAAACCATTGTTTCTCGTTGGCTTAAGTCCCTTAGCTTTGACCAAACTGAAAATGTGCTACATATTCCCTCATAGACAAAATTCACACAGGCCCACACACACACACATACACGGTTACTGACTCCCCTCACATTCAAACCATTATTTAATGCACTTTACGGTTATCACTGTACCTATGACCAGAGTTAGGAGAGGCTGGTAATCTGTTACACAGGTATCCTTTACCTACTCCTAGACTACCTTCTCTTAGACAGAATTTAATCTAGTAAAAGTGTAACCTAGCTTAAGATCTATTCTGTAATTGTTACTGTGTGAGAGAGGAAAATAAACGTTATATTATTATTATTATTTTACACCTAATTCTCTTAAACATATATAAAGATGGCCTCATAGAATTCTAGTAAAAATTATAAGTGATAGGTCCCTGGTAGGGTGATCGTTTTGCGGTATTTCTATTCACGAGCTTTTCTATGCTTCGGAAGAGACATTTTTGCCTGTGAAAACCCAGCTAAAGACCTTATTGACTTGAAAAATTTAAACATCAGGTCACCACGACCTGCGCTTCTCCATTTTAACACGGCAATGGCTCACCATCTGTTTTTTAAACCGCCATTGTTGGTTGGTTGTCGGCCATGTTGGTTACTGTTTGTTGTAGCTTTCCAGGCAAAAGTTAACAACTCTTTAATTAATTGGAATGACTAGTATCCTTTTATACCCTATTTTTTTATGGTTGAATCAATTGTAGTTAATTGCAATATGCAACGACAAATTGAAGTCCTCCTCTCCGGGGTCTTGGTTCCGTCGCTGCATCGATTACAAGAGGTAGATTCTTAGCATGGAATCGACCTAACTATTTAACAAAATAAGAATTAGTTAAGGTTTCAAATTCTATACCCGGGTCAAAACAGATTGTGCCAAGCAGTGAAGGACTGATGTGTATAAATTATCAATATAAAGTGATTTTAACACATTTTGTAAATTTTAAAGACTCTAGTAGCCGATATGGTCAGTCCTTAAGGCATTTCCATTTACGAGCGTTTTCGCGCTTCGATCTCTGGTCTGGATCTGGTCCTAGCTGCTTGTAATATGGTAGTAGTTAAGTCAACTTGAGCAGCTGGAAATAACAGCAGGTAGACACATAGACTCACCACATATTTTGTTGGAGTAAATATATATAATTGGTAAAATGTTAAAATGACTAAATTTTTTAGTTAAAAATATTTATATTTAAATGCACAATAAATATTCACATGTCAAATTCAAATAAAACGCCCCTGACCGCTCCCGGTCTAAAAGTGCCCAAAAAATGTGAATACATTTATATTTTATTTATTATATTATTTATTTTATACATTCGTATAGAATGCGTCTGCTTATCACTTCTTGAATTTAACGCGAGCTATGGCGATCACTTTCGTTATGTGACGGATAACCTCGTTTCGGAGTTTATCCCCAATGATACTTCAAGTAAAGCTCGTTCCATAGCTCGTTGTGCAATTTAAAAGGTATGGACTGGCTACTTATGTTAAAATAATCTATGCGGGAACCAATATTCTATAACAGGCAGATTTGATAATAGTAGTATTATCAAATCTCAGACAAATTCTAACAGTATTTTTTAATTAGGTAAACGTCATGTATTTCTTTTTACTCGGGTACGCATTTTTCTTCTCTCCACGGTTTTGTGTGGCACTTCCTGGTCCCGGTTACTCATTTGAGTTTAAAATAGAATAAGTTCAAAAAATAATATAATTTAACTACGAGTCTATTGAAGCTGGAAAACATTGAACGCATGCGAAAAATTTCTAATGCCTTTAAGAGTAAAAACTATTTGGTAGAAAAAGTTAAACTGTCACAGTCATTACCTATATTGTCAAAATAGACTTTTGAAGGTTTGTAAATTTCCCTTTCTGTATACAATTCATATTCTGTATGTAAATGATAACAGACGTAAATAATTATTATCAGTTGTACGGTTTATTTACACAACCGCCGCCGCGTACAGTTGTCATATTTATAGCGTGTGTGTGTTTAGAAGATAGCGTCGCATGTGTGGGTGCGGGCACATATCGGTGCGCGAACGCAGCCGCTCCAACTGGCCGCGACCGCGAGAGAATTCCATACCGTGAACGCGACTAGCTGGTTTCGATGCCGTCAGCGCGTTGTTGTAACACTCTGTGGCTCGCTTGTAAATTGTACTAATTGGGCATGGCGGTCTTCGCTGCCATCCTAGTGGATTCATTAATTCCCATACCAGTGCCCATGTCATACATTGTCCTCACCTTCGACCAGTGAACTACCTGTGTTCTACATAACGCGAGCACTACGCCTAATGAAACTATTAATTCACTAGTATTGGATGCACTATGCATATTGCGAGTGTGTGTGTGAAGTGTTCATAAATAGTCAATGCTAGAGAGGTTCAGCGTAATGATCTGTGTTGTGAGTATACTATCTACATATTTCAATAATAACATTTTGTTGTTTGTTGTAGTTAAAAAGACGGACGTTAGTTGTGTAACATTTTGAGGTTATGTTTAAAAGTGCTCGTCATGAAAATACTACTGGTTGCTGAGAAATATGTTTGCTTGTGTACATTGCACGGCCCTTTCGACTGATTGTCTTGGGACTTGGGATGTTTTGGCGTGTAACCAAAATATTTTGTGTAGGTCGACAAGTACCTACCTAGTTACTCAAGACAAAAAAAGAATACCTAGTTAACTAGGAACTTAAACTAGTTTATTAACATATTATTTAATTTCACTTTTAAGAAAAAAAGTATACATAACCCTAATAATTTTGAAACACAAGTACATATTGTAAAAAAAATAACCTCCTGTGTAAGATACTGAGAAATGTTAGACAACTAAAACTGGGCTATAGGTTGGTCTGAAAGATCTTAAAAAAAATTAGTTTAGGTAGTACCGTATCGATGAGTCAGTTTTCAGATCAAAAGAAAACTTACAAAATCGGTCCATCGTTAAAGCTTACACCGGCACACAAATTTAAACTTTTAACACCCCTTTTTGAGTTGGATCTGGCGTTTAAAAGGTCACTTCAATCAAATGGTCGTTGAACTGGTTTTGATATTGCTTTAAAAGGGACTATCTCTAAGACATGCCCTATGCAACAAATGCTTTACGCACAGGAATTGAGAGTGTCCTTCTTTAGTGAAATCTGTTTTTGGAGTTAATAAATATTTTAAAAGATTCCAAGGTAATTTATAGGTATTCTATACTAAAATATAAAGCTGAATTGTTTGTTTGCTTGAACACGCTAATCTCAGGAACCACAAGTCCGGATTGAAAAAATATTTTTGTGTTACACAGCCTATTTATCGAGGAAGGCTTTAGAGCGTAGTAGTGATCATAAATGTCAACAAATCGGGCAAATTTTCATACATTACTAATTTATAAACGACGGGAAGTGCGATGGAAATTCGAAGTACCTAGGTATATCACGGGCGAAGCTGTGTTATAAGTTATTGAAAAGTAGTTCACCGGAAAGTCAAAAAAGCTAATATTTACAAAGTGTTTCTTTATCGTTATCATGAGTTATCTTTAAGCGGGTGCTCATAAATTGACGCATTCGTGAGCTAAGTGTTTGTTATCAGTCGGTAAGGATTAGCACAGATTTGCTAATGAACTGCAGATTATGTACAAATCTTATCATCTTCGAATCAGCAAGAGATGTTTTAGTAATATCAACTTGGTCTTATTTTCATTCAACTTCTCTAATATTAGTAGGTACTATTCTGTCATCACTAGGGTGAAGCGAGCGAGTCTAGACTAGATGGGCCCTGTGCCCAAAATTGTTGGTATTCTTCTATCTAACTGCGTTGTAGCCGAAATCTAGACTAAAGAGTCTTTGTTTTATTTATGATGCGTAATAATTAAATTATTTAGTCATAAACGCATAACGCTGACTCAGTGTTCAGTAAACTTGTGGTATTTCCATTTACGAGCGTTTCCGTGCTTCGGAAGGCACGTTAAGCCGTTGGTCCCGGTTGATAGTAATATGCCAGTCTTTAAGCTTTAAGGATAGTTAGCGAGACTTATTGTCACCTAAGTGTTAGTCTGGGTTGCAACTAAAGCCCTTGTTTGATATTTCACTGTTCTACTAGTCTCTCTCACACGTTCTGCAGCATGCCTTGTGGTATCGTCTCGCTAACTAGTCCATACCTCCGAAAGTGAACTCTTGTAGCTTGACCGCATCATGAACATAAAGGTTTTGAGGTTTTGCAATGTCACTAAGGAGGCAGATCTACCTGATTGCAAGTGTTCAACATACCCTGTGGTGAAGAAGTGGTACACTCACACAGCCTTTTTTTTGTTACTGAATTTGTTTTTGTACATATAATAATATGTATGAATATATGTGTATGTATGTATGTATGTAAGTATTAGTGTATAATATATATATATATATGTATATATTTGCTATTTTAAATCGATTTACTTATTGGCTTGTATGTATTGTTTAAGTATATTTTTATTTCTACACCAGAACTACCCATCGATCTTATATCTAATATCTTTTTCTGTCCATCCCAAGGTTGCCTGGCAGAAATTGCTTTTTAGCGATAAGGACGCCCTTTGTACATTACCTTGCATTTTTATTTTTGTAAACTTTTTTAAATTGTTGTGCAAATAAAGTTATATTCTATTCTATTTTATTCCTTTTTAAAAACCTTCTAAGACCTCTTTTGAAAAACTCCATACTAAAGCTTATTGTGGGAGATCTTCTACTGTTTCACATTCATACATTGACACGTTTCAAAGTCGTATGAAAGATCAGTTGTAACGATGATTTTACAGATCTACCTTTCCGGCTTTTTCGATATTTATAGGGTCATGTCACCTGACCGACATCAGCTACCTCACTTCACTTGACCCAAGTGATAGCTGTGCTTATGTGCTATGTAAAGTGCCTTGCAGTGGTTGAAGCCCCTACCAACCCCACAGTAATAAATCCCAGGTCTGTCGAAAAGTAAAAAGTTCTATCAAGTCTGTGGTCCATATTCCAGAACGTTTCTCAATACTCAATCGACGCTTGAGAGTAGATTTTATAAGCCCAAAACTAGCCTCAAGCGTTGATTGAGTATTGAGAAACGTTCTGGAATACGGACCTGTATGTAGGTATGGAAGCAGAATTTACATAGCAACAAGACAACCAATCTAATCATTATCTAACGCATTCTTATCTTAAACCATCATCCAACTTCATTACGAACAAGTATGTCGTTGTCGTTTATCTATTCTTGGAGCTGTATGTATAGTAAATTTGGCACAACACTCGTGGCACAAACATTCATCGCTTCCAGTGGTTAATTAGCTATCACGAGTCGCCATTGTTGAATGACTTATAGCTTATTGTTCGTGCTGTCTACCGGAAAGCCAAACTCATATAGCAGACATTAAAGATGTGCCAAACTTTGTACCTAATGGAAAAGTTTCTATTAAATAAACTTTATTTTTAATACAAGATGCAAATGTTAGGTATCTATAATAGTTCGTTTAGTGTAAATCCCGGTTGGTTCCACTTTGGCGGTAGACCCAAGAACTGCCTGGTAAATCGCCGCCTTATCGCCGTTGAAAATGACACGAGTTTTGCAATTGTTACTACTGACATACATGTTTTTCAACTAATATTACAAATGAATGAATGTTTCACCCAAAAACTACTGAATGAATTAAAACATTAGATAGGATTTATTGCTTATATATCAGAATAGGACATAGGCTACAACAGGGAGCAAGTTTTTGTAGGAAACGAGAAAATTTCACCACGCGGGCGAAGCCGTTGCATCAATTAGTGCAATATATATTAAACAATGGCACATGCCTCATACTTAATAGCAATCGTCCTAGCCCAAAGTTCATTGTTTATATTATATGATCATTCAGTGAACTGAAACCATTTGATACCAATTAGTAATCGTCGATTCTTGCCACTAGTCTATAGTAAGGCTGGGTTTTGACCCAATCTTACTAAAAACTGAAGAGTGAACGTTACTGTCACTGACGAGGGCGGATAGCGTCGTACAAAATGTATGCAACAATATAATTTTTCACTGATGTATACGTTACTGATCGGCACGTGTCGGAACTGTGCCGGCACTGTTGTGTGCCTATAGATATAGGTAGGCCTAGTGGTATCCTGAAAAACTATACATATACTGTAAAGCTGTACACTGTAAAACTCTTCAAAATTCTTATGCACTTTCGACGACATACCTATACCTCATGTAATGTTAGTAGAATATCCGTCCTGGTCAAGGGACGATGGATGCAGCGTTTGCTGTGAGTATTTAAGGGGAAAGAAGTTGTCATAAGAGTTAGCTCAAGAAGTTAATGCATGCCGTTGGTTTCACTATCGGAAATACTATTGACCGTGAGAATTAAAATGTAACTATATAACGGCGGGTCACGAGTCTCAACCTCCAAAGGGTGGGCTTAGGGTAAAACCAGGAATAGCATTTGGATTACGATTATGAAATCTCTCTACATAAGAATCTGTCATTATTTGGGCTTGTATGTGGCAATGTAGTTGAGATTGAACCAAATTCAAATTAGTTTTTGCTTCATTCACGAAACGTTTGCACTTATTTTAGGGGCATATTTTTAATATTGTATCTAGTAGGTACGTCTCTTCTTTAACTAAATCTCTTCCCAGTTGATTTGAAATCCAACCATATTTTATTTTGGCGTCTTGTGAGCGACTGCCATCCCACCTAAAATACTGCAAGGACGGCTGTGTTTGGAGCCTCATCTGTTCGTCGCGGTCAGTGTACCAGTTGCAGATAAGATTGGCTTGGGCTTGAAGATCTTGATGGCAAGCCAATCTTTATCAAGCACCGACCAAACAACAGACGACGTTCTAGTATTTACTTCTAGTATAGGTGTTTATAAGTAATTTAATATAAATATTAGTGAGAAGTCCTTACGCTCTTGGTGAAATGTAAGTTTGTCACATGCAAATAGCAATCACTAGTTATCTACTGATCTAGGTACGTAATAAATGAAGTAATCAAACCAGTGCGTTTGATTACTAACAACTACTACTAATTAGTCACGCCACGATGATGTGAAGTTAGATGAAAAGAAAGAATCGATCAATAGCACGAGGTACAAGTTTCAAAAACTAGATACAGACTGCGTAAAATAGGCAGAACACACTAAATTATCTGTTATTTTTAGGCAGCTTGTACCTACTAAACCCAGTCACAATTATTGATACATACATATTGTCTCGCCTTGCCCCGAATGGGTAGGCAGAGGCTATACGCCCACATATCACCGTATGCATTTTTGTCCCACGTAACAGGTGGTGAGCCATTGCCGTGTTGAAATGGACAGGCTCAAGCTGTGGCGACCTGCTGTTGAAATTTTTCAAGCCGCCTATAAGGCCTTCAACTAGGTTTAACGACTGCCATTTTTAAACAGCAACCGCAACCGGGATCAACGGCTTAACGTGCCTTCCGAAGCACGGAAACGCTCGCTGATGTAAATGCCACAAAGTGGTCACCCATCCAAGGACCAGCTATAGCGAAAATTGCTTAACGCAGTGATGGTTTACAGAACACTGAGTTAGCAGGGCCACGAGTGCTATTATTGATCAACTGATATAACCTAAAAACAAAAAACTTTTATGCAATAACGCAACATAGGCTGCAATGGCGTATTTTTAAAAAGCAGGCTAGGGCGTAGTTTAATATGCATTATTATTTTGCGTTGGCTTAAGTACCTTTGTAAAAATACAGAAAATTTAGGCAAAAAAAAGAAATGTCTGTAGATATTACTATTTACTAAGGTTTTTTTAGTAGGTAGTGGTAGTTATTATGTTATATTGTTTTGAAACTAGCTGTTAAACTGGTGTGAAAATTAATTAGCGAACACAATTCTTACATACGTATTAATAGCTGTCCCGCCCGGCTTCGCCCGTGACATACCCCGTGGCACCCACTTAATCCCGTCGTTTACTAATTTCACAATAATGTATGAACATTTTCCAAATTACTTGATTACCTACTCCTCCGCTCTCAAGTACCTACGCTCGCACGGCCCGGTCGAATATGGTTACACGAAATTAATTTCTTTGCATTTTTTTTTGATTTTGACATATCTGAAAGGTGTAAAGGGCCAAAAAAATCTTCATAAAATGCTGAAGCCAACTAACATATTAAAAATGATAAGGACTAATAATATATTTGTGTAAATAGCCTTCAAACAACTGCTTTATAATTGCTGTTTTTTTAAAGTATAAAAATGGATATAGTATGTTATCCTTAAGAGATAGAAATGTACCGTCGCGGACTTTTTTGTAGACCTATATTAGTTACACAATTCCACAATACATTATATATTTGTTATATCTCAAAGGGTTTATTTAGGCAGCGTTTTCGGTAAAAGCTCCTAGACGGCTCGTTTTTTCCGACGCCCCCAACATATATCGTTATAATTAAGTTAATGTATGCAAAAACTTAACAAATTATACATAAAAACCTTCTATGAGAATCACTCCAACTATTAAAAAAAAACTGCATCGAAATTAATTGCGTAGTTTTAAAGATCTAAGCATACATAGGGACAGACAGCGAAAAATGACTTTGTTTTATAATATGTAGTGATAAAACAAAGATATCCGACGGTCTATTCGTGTTAAATTTAAAATCTACAGAATTTATTATATGGGATTTACACTAATAGATAAAGTCATTTGTGAGGAAGGTTGAGGCATAAATTTTGTCCAGATTTTAAATAAATTGATGGAAAAATGACGATAAATGTTGAAAATGTTAGAAAAAATAAAGACAACATCAAAAACGTTGCTTAAACCCTGAAAGATATTGTAAGAATATAATGTAAAACGATATTTTTCATTTATACTCGTAAAGGTCTACACAAATGTCTACAGTGGCATATATCTATCTTTAAGGATACTATACTTAATACACCCTGTGGTAAACGTATTAAAAAAATAACTACTTACTAGTTCTCGTTCAAACCAATTTTCGGTGGTGTTATGGAGAACCCCCAAAATGTATTGTTTTGTTTTTCAATTTTTGTGTGAAAATCGTAATGCGGTTCACAGAATACATTTACTTACCAAGTTTCAACAGTATAGTTTTTATAGTTTCGGAACAAAGTAGCTGTGACATACGGACGGACATAACGAATCCATAAGGGTTCCGTTTTCTTGCCATTTGGCTACGGAATCCTAAAAATGATCGTAACTAACGCCGAAATCTACAAAACAACGTCATTCTCTGTAACAAAATAAAACAGTTCTGAATTAATTCTTGCGTAAATAAGTTTGAAACTACATATTCATATATTAATCTAACCGCTAACCTTGGCATGAATGTTCATTGTTAGATTAGATTAATCTTTTTCCGGGATAAATTAAACACAAAGTAAGCGTGTTAGAGTCAGAAGCAGGCCTAAGACGTCGGCAAGACGTGAAAATTTCACGCACGCCTCGTGCCCTACGATGCAGAATAGCAGAGGAAAGTAACTAAATATGGGCTACCATTTTACTTTTCGTGAACAATAAAAAAAACTATTTTGAAAACAAAATTTTTTATATGTTATATTACTTATACATATATTTTTAAAGGGCATAGTAATGGTCTTATATTTTTAATAAAAAACTACAATATCAAAATTAAGCAACGAACAAAATTACAATATAGGCGCTAAATATAGAACAGGTACTTAAATATGGGCTCCATTTACACATTTAAGTGTTACTATCTTACATTAAAATTACAATAATAAATGCTTATTTTGTAAGAGATTAAATCACTTTAGTTATTGTCAGTAACGACATTATTTTTACGTGTGTCTCCTGAAAAAAGTTGCTGACAAAACATACACTCTGCGTCTACAGAGTCAGGAGCTTCTCGCCCTATTATGACACTTGGTTCGATGTCTGCATCAATATTTTCTCTTTCACTCCCTTTTCTTTTCTCACTACCTTTAATTTTAAGTTTTCTTGCTTTCCTTTCTTTTCTTTAGGTTTCTTGTCTCAAACTTTCTTATCTTTTCAGGAAGTTCAGTTTTCTGGCTTAAACGTTGCAAAGATCTTGGTACTTTGAGACTTTTTGCTGCTTTTAGGGTACCCATTTTCTTATTTCTAAGTGTACCTAGACACTTAGAAATTATATCCAACCACTTAAGTGTTAAATATGGGCTAGCCCATAATTAGGTACAAAGTCATAGCCCATATTCGAAATTATTAACCGAAATAAACTTGACCTTATACCAAACAAATCATATACTCGTACCACAACCATTTAATAGAGCATAAATAATAAAATTTAAAATTTGTTTTATAAATTAAGCATGTAGTTACAGTATTTAGGCTTTATTTTTATAGGAAACATAACACAAGCTTACGTACCTTACCAACTTTTTTAACTGCGTCTAAATAACATATACCTGTCGTGGTGACAGGTTATTTATTAAAAACAAATCAAAACATAAATACAAATCTATCTATCGTCACACCTGTATCCCTGAAGGGGTAGACAGACTTTTTACTCACTCAAACACATGCGGTGTTCAATCGTGCCTCATTAGAAGGTTCAGATTTTCTATTCCCGAGCAGCCTGACGAACGTCACTGAACTACAGGAATAGGTAATAATGATCACCATGCGTACATCGATTGCACAGCGCTCTTCCTACCCCGCAGGTTACGTCACCGTTCGGATCGTGTACGCGAAACGGTGACGTCACTCATTGATGACGAAATATTACGTCTTCGTTTTCTCGCATGCGCACTAACTTAGGCAAAAATATTCCTAAATTTAGATTGCGATGCCGTCATAGTAATTTATATACACATAGTAAGTCATAATTTGTCTTTCATACGTGTTTGCGTCTACCTGTATTTATATCTTAGATTAAATACCGACGCAAATCAGAGGGATGTAATTTTACGGCCAAATAATCTTTCACCATTTTTGTCACTGTCGTCAGTATGTGAGATCGACAGGTACATGATCCGATGTTGAATAATATATTTTTCTTTCAATGCTACTTTAATGTCCTCTATAGTTAAACTTAGCTATGACCCAATATAGCACTAAATTAACGAGGTAAAATCTGTCTGGATAATTGCAAACTCAAAATCTTCTGATCGGGTTTTTCAAACGTTTTTCACCAATGGACAGAGTAGTTCATGATGAAGATTAAAGTATAGAATTCATTACAGGTTTCAAATATACGACTTTCTATAAGTCGATCGAAAAACAGTTCGTTTTTTTTTCCTCAAATTGGGACTTTCCAGTTGGGTAGCATATCTACCCTTTGAAGTTTGAAATGATTAAATTTTTTTTTAAATCGTTTCACGCGCTTTCCAGGTACTCTTGATGTCAAGTTGATAAAGTAAATCATCATTTTGCTTTTAAAATCTTCAGTTTAATCTGGCATCATTCCTTATAGACTTATTAGCGGTCCTTCTGCCAGTACTAAGTACTTGTTAGGTATTGAAATAACTATTGAAGTCGTAGGTACGACAAATCTACGTGTCTGACAAAATAAGATCTTATGTGATATACGATAAACTATTTTTATAAATATAGATTGGCATTTCAGTATTAACGTCTTTGACTATAATAAATATATAAACACGACGATGTGCTCATCATCTATTAAGTGAAACAAAAATCTACGGCACGGATAGTATGCCTCTGCTGCCTACCCCTTCAGGGATAAAGGTGTGACAAAATGTATGACTATAAATAGGTTTACTGTAAAATTAATAATGACTTCATAAATTAACAAACTGTTAATCAATCCGTAAATATAAACGTCAGTAATTATGCTTATATATACTATATGTGTATGTACTATATAATAATAATATACTGTATAATAATAAACAGATGTTTTGGTTTTTCATTTATTTATTGGTTTTTGTAGACACAAATTAATAAAAGAAAATAACAATTAGGACAACATTGTTCAAAAGCCTACTTATTTTTGCAAAAATCTCTTTTAGTAGGCCTGAGATACGAGTATATGACAGATGTTAAGATGTGATAGAATCACTAAGTGAGTGCAGGTTATCGAACATACACAAATAATAATAGCATACTCGTACATGCTCAAATATGTACATTATATTCTATTTAATTATACCTAATATATTTTTAAGTAAGTATAATTAGTTATGACAAAGAGGAGAGATAACGTTCTTTAACATTCTTTTTGAATACTTGATCTTTGCGTTAGTTGTTTTTTGTAAGCGCTCGTGGCTCCGCTAACCCAGTGTTCTGTAAACGATCACTGCATTAAACAACTTTCGCTATATCTGGTCCTTGGATGGGTGACCACTTTGTTGCATTTACATTTATGAGCGTTTCCGTGCTTCGGAAGGCACGTTAAGCCGTTGGTCCCGGTTGCCAGTAACATGGCAGTCGTTAAGCCCAGATATAGGCCTTTAGGCGGCTTTTATAATTTTAAGAGCTGGTCGCCATAGCTTGCGCCTATCAATTTAATTGAGTCGGCAATGAGCCACCTGTTACCTGGGACTAAAAATGCATACGGTGAAATATGGGTGTATAGAATGTATCTGCCTACCTCTCCGGAGGCGTGATAATATGCTTTTTGATTAGTGAAACAGTTTGGCGAAATTGTATCTTTTTCGTTTTAGTATATTTAGCATTTACTAACCAAAAGCATATGTACACAAAATAATTTCGTCAGACCTGTTCCAAAATAAACCTAAAACAAGCAAAAGTAAAAATAAGCCTAAAAAAAGCAAGTTATCCATAGGCTACTCATCCGCATAAAGGATTTCCTTCCAGGAATCCACACACACACACCACAAATCCACTTCCATAACGCATGTACCATAAATATACTCATAGGTAAATACGATATGGGCACAACTATCAACGTTACGGTTACCTGTGACGCACGAACAATAGTGTTCCATATGTATCAGGTAATATATTTTAGTGCACTCCTATGGCGCTTGTGCGATTGTATCGCGGGCTCAAAAAATATTAAAGGTGGACATTCGCATTTAGTAAATCAACAAACCTATTTTAATAGACAAATTAAAAGAGGTAGTTTTCACCTATGTTCACAAATTTAATTCACTTTGTAATTACATAATAATATATGTTTACTGAATAATAGTTTAAATAATAGGAATAAGTTTTCAATACAAGTGTATTTTTAAAATTTGTTTCCTTTGAATATCATCATATTATATTAATCGATTTCAAAAACTTAGTTTTTTATCGGTTTTGGTATTGAATTTTTTTCTACGGAGGTACATAATTATGAACTGGTACAAGCCACAGAGGGTTTTCATGCTATCACTACAAATGACCAAACTTTAATGGCTTACAACATTTATCCTTCTCCGATATTACCTTGTAGTAGTACCTACTTGGCGAATCCGAAATTTAATCTGAAATCAGTTAACCGTGACATCTCACGAATTGAAAGTATAACTTCGGGTAACATACACAATGATAACATTCCAACCCGTGCCATTCCAGCTGCCACGCCACCCTAATGTTCCCCTTGTTCGACGGCAGATGTCGTTCTCGCAAAACCCTCGTCATTTGACAAGCAACATGGCGGTTCAGAGTATCGTCGGGAATAACACGCAATGCCAGTGAAATAGTGCTCTGTTCTTTAAATATATTTTCTATTACACATTCCACATACAATTTGACGTATTTAATTTTGGTTAAAACATGCAGTTCTCAGTTATCGCAGGTATGTTTATTATTTATTAAACGTATGAGGTCATAGCTCTACATAGGTATTGATTACTGGAACTGTGTCATATGTTTTACTACTGCTATTACAATATTTTATCTGTGATTTTTAATATAAGCAATGTAGGCACATATTATGTAGCTTCTGCAATTGAAATATAACTATGTATCATAAAACAGAGAGCAGGATAGTAAATTACGTAACGTTAGAACAAATAGAACTAAAGGAGAATGGGTGCATTTGGCGCATTGCGTTGCTTAGCAACGACATAATCTACGATAAGAATATTCGGTACCTAACTGGTTAAAATATGAAGGGGGCAGGTGACTCAGTGCTTGTTCCGTACACGTTTTAATATTTTTGTAATATATTTAGATTAATTTGAATAATAAAGAATGTAGTATATATTTTAACAATAGATACCAATGCGGAGATGTTATCAATATTTTTGAATATCCATAAAAGTTACTTACAAAAACATGGGAGATTCTATTATCTTGTGCATAGACTTGAAACGGATGTACCTACATTCCCATTTTTTTTTCAAATTAAAGTTATTTTAACAATTCATAACTATTACTGTATTACTCTTCGTTTTTGAAAATTAATATAGGTATCAAGACAAATATTATTTATAAATGAAAGCAAGTTGTAAAAGAGTGCAAGTCCTGCAATTCTATTCTACCTAATATTGAGGTTTAAGATCTAATTAACATTAGTAGGTTGCTACTTTTTCATGAAGTGTTACCGAAAATTAGTAGATTATTAACATTTTATGTGACCTTATGAATGTTACACACTATAATTTCTAAACTAAATATTTGGAAGAAAGAAAAAAAAAAGGAAAATAATATCATTATAGCTAAAAAGGAACTTTTGCAGCCAAAATATCCACTTTCTAAAGAACTGATACTAGGGCAGTGATGGTTTGACAGTATGAGCCGCTTCAATACGGACGTGACTGTTGTCTGGCGTTTTAACTACTCTATGGTTTTTTAGTTAGTACGGCTAAGCGCCCTTCTCAGGTGAGGTTGGCTGGTCAACAATCACGAGAAATACGTTAGTCCTTCACAATGACTCTCAGAAAGTGTACCAAGTATAAAGAAAACGTTACAAATATAAAATCGTAGAAATTACGTGTAGATTATTTTGCAGTGTCCAATTGCCATATTATTAGCACTCGTAGCCTCGCTAACTCAGTGTTCTGTAAACGATCTATGCATTAAGCAACTTTATCATACGCTATGGCTGGTCTTCGTATGAATGATCGCTATGTGGCATTTTATCTGCAAGCGTTTCCGAGCTTCGTAAGGCACGTTGAGGTGTTGGTCCCTGTTGCCAGTAATATGGCAGTCATTAAGCCAAGTTGAAGGGCTTTTTAGGCGGCTTGAAATTTTTCAACAGTAGGTCGCCATAACCTGCACTTGTCCATTTCAATACTTCAATGGCCTACCACCTGTTACGTGGTACAAGATGAACACAGTAAAAAGTTTGCGTATAACATGCCTCTGCCATAAGCATGTGTGCCTGATAAACATATTATTCGAGTCTTTTTACTTAAATTAATGATTGAAGTTTGTTTAAGATTACATTTTATATCTGTTTTCTTCAGTTAGAATTCGACAGTGGCCTGCTGTACTAGAGTATAAATGTGATTTGAGAAACATTTGATTTAGTACTGCCAAGTATTACTTACTTACTACACTTATTACTCTGTGGTATTTGCCGTTAATATAATACATTACAACAATTTGAAGGCAACCCCTAATAAATCGTCGAAAATTTGGTTGAGTAGGAACTAACTATTTTCATTATTTTGTTACAGGTAATGGCACAGATATTCCTGGATTATACTACAAGATAAAGGTATAAAGCGTTCATTTGTAAATATATTTGGACATGGATCCAATTTTAGAAAATGAATCTGCGACGACCGATTCACCGTCCAAACATGGAAAATCTAAACACAAGAATAAGAAGAAAAAACATCAATCCGATACTCAAAATCAAACCGTAGTAGGTGAGCGAAAGAAATTTGTTGTTACTACATTAGCCCCGACAGATGATAAAGTTCCTTGTAGTGTAGCTGATAATAATATACACACAGTTCATTTTGGTACGCGTGGAGTCGAGTCACGAAGACCTCATGTTAGGTCTATATTTAAAGATAAAGCTGCTGATACCTCCAGGCCATCGAGCACAGAAAGGGATTCTACCAACGGCAGTAAGGAATATGAAACTTTTCATGGGACATCTTCTAGTCCACGAAGTTCTATTTTTGATATTTTTCGCTTAAGAAGAAAAAGTGATGCAAAAAAATATACAACTAAACCAGCAAAACCGGCAGAGTCACATGAAAGTACATCTGATGAACATAATGCCGAGGCAAAAGATTCCCATAGAAAGTATTACCATACGGTCACAGGTGCATCTTCTAGAAAATATAGCCCCATTACTAGAGTGATGGATATTTTTCGAAGTAAACCACAGGCTGAGAGTAGTCAGTCTTCTGCAGATACAGCAAAAAAGAAACATTCAAAACAAATTCGTCGTTCATCAATTGAAACCACCTCACCTACATACCATAAAAACTCATATGCCTCGTTAGATCCAATGCAAGCAAAACAAGTATTTAGGGAAGTTCGTGGCCTTCCGAAATATGATCCTTATTTATCAATTGTACAAATTTCAATAGGAGGAAGAGATAAAACAAGACTTTTATTGAATTTCTTTAAATATCATAAATGTTATGAAATTTTACCAAAATCTGCAAAAGTGATTATATTTGATACACAATTTTTTGTGAGGAAAACTTTCCCTACGCTTATATCTCATGGTATTCGTTCAGCGCCTCTTTGGGATTCAAGTAAAAAGCTTCTAGTCGGTATGATAACTGTAACTGATTTCATAAGAATTCTTCTACACCTCGATAAGGAGAATATATCAGTAGAAGAATTAGAACGGCATACTCTTCATAATTGGAGAAAATTTTTGACACAAACACGGAAGCCGTTGTGTAGTGTTGGACCTGATCAATCACTTCATGATGCCATTAATTTACTAAATAAAAATCGCGTTCATCGTCTATTAATGATAGATCCTTTCAATGGTGACGTTCTGTATATTCTTTCCCATAAGAGAATATTGAGGTTCTTATTTGTTTATCTTAATGAATTTCCTGAACTAACATTTTTTCATAAAACAATATGCGAATTAAAAATCGGAACTTATGAAGACATAGTGTCGGTTACAGATGATACAAGTATTAGAACAGCCTTTAAGTTATTGTTAGAAAAAGATGTTTCAGCATTACCAATATTAGACGATAATGGGATACTTATCGATGTTTATGCAAAATATGAAGTATTGAATCTAGTTAATGAAAAATTATATTCGAACTTATCGTTGACGATAGGTGAAGTAAGAAATAAGAAGAAAGACTGGGAAGAAAAATTACAAAAATGTCGTTCAAGTATTACTTTGTATGAGGCCTTAGAAGTTATAGTTAGAACTGAGAGTCATCGATTATTGTTAGTAAATAAAGAAGATAAACTTGTAGGAATTGTTTCACTTTCAGATATATTGGTATATTTAAATAGAATAATTCCTTCTGAAAAGAAAGTATCTTCACTTCAAGAGATATTTAGGCCACTTGAAGAAAATAAAGTAGCTGAATCACCCAAAGAAACTGAAAATGAGATTATATCTATTGAAGTACCAAGCCCAGCACAAACTGTACCTGAAGTTAAAGATGATCTTGCAGTACCAATTGAGTCCAATGCCATATCTAACAAAGAAACTACGAATGAAATCGAACTAAATGAAGATGAAGTTAACTCAGATGCAGACACGAACATTAATTCTTTAAGTAGTGACATTAATAAATTGCACTTAGACCTTGCTATAGGCCCTTCTATGGCTACGATTGAGGAGTCTAATGCTAATGAATAAGTAGGACATTTAATTCCAAAGAAATTGTGATAGGTAAAAAGGCGGAGTTGGTATATTAATCTCAGCTTTTGCTTATATTGATATTGTAATTTAACTTCGTACTCATAAATAGTTGCATCAAATACCACGTGATTGCCTTATTATTTAATTCATTAAAACATTGCTAAATCTTAATAAAATATTTTAGCAGTATATTATCGTGTTCTTGACTAAACCTACAAGTTTATTTTGGTGTTATTGTTACTGCGTTGCTATTTAGGTGGCTGTCACCCGCTTTTAGCAAGACTTAGCCAACCATTGAAGTGTTAAAAACTTTAGTGTAAACTCTAATTATTTAGGGTTAAAAACTACGTTAATACACTATAACAAATAAAATGAAATAACATTGTATCTTGATATATACATATAATTCATAGAATTTGAAGGTGATTTATTTGAAATATATAATTAGTTTTTTTGTTTAAATAGCTCCTTTTGCTCGTACCGCCTCACATGACTATGTGCTCAGATTAGGACTGATTCCTCGCTTCATAGAAAATGTAGGAAAAAGTAAATTTTCTGCATAATGTACTGTTCTGCATTATCGTACTGTTCTACGATAGAGATAGAAACATTTTTCTCAATAGTTATAATAATCACTTTGTTATAATAAAACGCGTGAGAAAGAAAATCGCACTGACTTTAGCGTATGTTCTACGCTAAAGCTAGTGCGATTTTCTACTGAAAATCTCCAAAATCAAATATCTATTACATTATTATTTTATATTTTTATGCAACTGATAATTTATTCGAAACGTTCACGATTTAAATCTAAACTTAGTTACTTTATAATTGTTGATTCACAGTTAAAATTAAATCTTTTATATTATTTACATATAAAATAATGATGTCAATATCTTTGATTGAGCATCAAGTTTCAATCAATTTGCATAGTCGGACACATGTCACATATTTATTAGATATATGTGATTGCAGTACGGAGAGGCCGCTAGGCGCAGGCGGCCAAACCCGGAATAAGCCACTCTGCCCAAGGTCACGCAGTATCTCTTACTTTTAGCGTCCAATTTTATGTTATCTCGTTCTGAGTCGTTTTCCTGACGCTATATAACTAATCACATTCTACACGCCTGTATGTTATCTGTCGTGTCATGATACTCAGCCAAGTTGAGAAAGGTTATTTTGTTAATGGACCTTTTAATGGTGTATATAGCCTATTCGAAATGAAGATATTTATTTATCAGAGTGAATTAGCGAGTTAATGAACCTTACAACATTTTACTACATGCAATTATATACATGGTCCAATAAAACACATGTAGATACTCGTATATTGGACAACAATATAAATTGCTTGGTGTGTAGGATATTATAATGTGATAGCAATAGATACTGGTATAATTAACATACGAAAAAGAACTAGTATCACCCACTCGATTGAAACCGGTAAGTTACTTGGCACTGGGTAAGTAAATATGGAAGCTTGTCTCGTGATTGTGCGACGAATCTGCATTTGGCCTACACATGAAATCGGCCGCGTATATCTTTTGCCAGCGGTCATCGGTCGGCTGGTCGGTGTTACGAGAAAACATCACCATGCTTGCTCCTCGTGCGATAACGTTTTCTCGACTCCGTAGTGTGGATCAATATTACGTAAACAATTTCTATAGATTTGTTGGTTGTAAGTATTAGTATCTAGGTCAAAAAGTAGCTACTTATATCATTTTGTTTGCCGTTATTATCCAAATATGTTAGTTGCCTATACTATTATTTATTCAGTGACTGTACGTGAATTAATTTGCCAAATAAAAAAAACGCTAATAATATTCCTCATAACAACATCTAAATTTTACGGCAGCAATACTTATTTTATTATGTTTATGTGTGTTATTTTGTCGCATTTGCATATATGCCTTGTTACGACAAACACGTAGATCAGAGAGCATTTGAAAATATCTTCAATCTTCGAGTTGGCCCTACCATGCAGTTATAAAGAAATCATTCTCGTCCTTTACGTTAAATACTAGCAACAAAATCCTACTAATATTTTAATCTTAATCTAGTCTAGTAATATTAAAAATGCGAAAGTTTGTATGGATGTTTGTTACTCTTTCACATAAAAAACTACTGAACGGATTTTAATGAAACTTTACAACAATGTAGCTTACACATCAGAATAACACATAGCCTACTTTTTATCCCGGCTACAGGTTCCTGTGGGAAACGGGAACGGGAAAACTTAACCATGCGTGCGGAGATGCGGGGGTCAACTAGTAATATTATAAACGCGAAAGTTTATTAGTATAGATGGATGTTTGTTACACTTTCACGCAAAATCTACCGAATGGATTTAGATGAAACTTTACAATAATATAGCTTACACATCGGAATAACATAAACCCAATTTTTAATCCGGGAACTGGTTCCGGTGGGAAACGGGAACGAGAAAACTTCACCAAGCGTGCGTAGCCGCGGGCGTCAACTAGTAGTCTATAAAAACTGAAATCGATCGTTCTTGCGTAATAAATAATCTAAATTAACATATTAATGGATAAAACGGAGGTCACATTTGGACAATCGCGTTCATATTACCTGTTCAGGTGAGGACTGCTTGCTCTTGCGAAATATCTAATGTTTTCAAGGATGCTACTTTTACCATCGTATTTGAGCTATTTTTGAGTAATGGTGATAAATTTTAGTTGATGTCAATAGTTATTCTTTGGGTTTTTGAGAAGAAAGAAGGTCATAGTTGGTTGATTTATTATTAATTAGGTATTTTTATTGTGACGGTAAAATATATTTTATCAATCATATAACTAAAGTGCATTATACTTTTTTATTATATTTCATGTTGGAATTTATCCATTTATGGTATATTTATAATTCATTTATTTTTAGCATATTTACAGCACATAAGTGGTTACAGTAGTACCCATCTAGTGGTTGAGCTAAATAGGTTACAAATATCCACAGCATGTATTGTATTTGTGAGTTATTTAAATACAACAAATTAATAAAAAAGTCAATTGCAATCTTGTTTAACTTTTTTTATTTGCTACGCCTACCTATATCTTAAAAGATAAGACGGAAAAGATCTCAGTCATTCAGTTTTATTCGCAGCCACTACTTTTAATATACTTGACTTGTTTCTCTTCAAAAGTAGCATAGGACACTTTAATTAAATTACACAATCACTTTTTCTTTAGCAACTATAAACGTATTCGTTTAAATTAATGTGAAGAAGCGCTCGTGGCCTAGCGGTCTCAGTGTTCTGTAAACGATCACTGAGTTACGCAACTTTCACTATGGCTGGTCCTCGGATGGGTGACCACTTTGTGGCATTTACATTTGCGAGCGTTTCCGTGCTTCGGAAGGCACGTTAAGCCGTTGGTCCCGGTTGCCAGTAAAATGGCAGTCGTTAAGCCTGGTTGAAGGCCTTATGGGCGGCTTGAAAACTTCAGCAGCAGGTAGCCACAACTTGCGTCTGTCTATTTCAACACGGCAATGGGCTCACCACCTATTACGTGGGACAGGAATCCACACGGTGAAAAGTGGGCATATAATATGCCTCTGCCACCCCTTCGGGGATAAGGCGTGATGGATATTTATTTAACTATAAACCTAGCTGAAATGAAGTAAGATGACTATTAGAACTTCGTATACTTTTAAGAATTATCATTAACTGGGAATTAAGAATAAAGTTTACACGAACTAAGAGTTCTACTGATGAAATTTACGTTATTCGCATAAATAATCGCTGTAATAGCTGGTATTATGATTACGCACATGACCCGGGCTGTGTGTGATGTTCTTATTACATAAGCGTTGTGATTAGAAATTCCATCTATAGTAATTTCAAAAGTGATGAAGATTCAATAATACTTTATTGTGCTGAAACATTATTTTTGTTGTCCTCACTTTGCCTCCGAAGCAACAACACTTAAAGTGAAGCACAACAGAATTAATGTTTCAGCACAATAAGATTAATGTTTCAGCACAATGGCCTCATCAAAAACCCGCTTAATGAACATTACGTCTTAATTCCATTAGATATTTGTTTAATTTTCTCTAAAAGCGATCCTGTAATAAATAACATGGAACAAATAACTCCACTTTACCATTAAAATGGAACAGGAATGATAAATTAGTAAGAAAAAAAACACCAATATAATTGGAAATTACTTTGAATTACTGTAAATAAGTTGTTATGGAAACAATAATCAGCTAACTTCAAGGTGTCGGTTTTTATGACGGTCTGCGCGCGCATCGTAAAAATATTCTCTCACAATTTTTCCCTCACGCGCCAAAAGAAAATTCCAATAGATTTTCCAATAGAATTAGTCAACATTGCATTTTAAGTTCAACGTATAAATTTTCATGTCAAACCACTTGTGGTATATTTTTGTATTTTTTATCGCATTGCATACTGTAAGTATATTTGTTATTATCGAAGGTAAAGTGATTATTTCACATTTCCTTTGCTGCCTGATGATTTGATACGGTCCTCCTGCAGTGGTCACAAACCTGGTCAAAATGTCAATAACAAAAGATATTTGTAATAACCGCGTTTAGCAAATATATTATGTATGTATAACGTGATAGATTAATAGTAAAAACACTATACTAAAATGGACGTCAAAAATGGCAGAAATACAAACGGGGATAGTTTACGCGAATATAATGTTGGACGTTTTTCTATTCATTATTGAAATGGTGATTCCATCCTTGAACAACATTATTGGTTCGAATTCGTGATTCATGCCAACGTCATTACGAGAAAGGGCCACACCGCGAAAGGGCCGTACTGCAAAAGGGCCAAACCGCGAAAGGGCCATACCGGGAAATTGCCTTGTTGAATAAACGGGGCATATAGCGAAAGGGCCTATACCGTCCAAATTCAAAATTTCCAATCAATCGTAAAGATAAACCTATATCGTTTGAAAGTAAAGGTACAATATGCCACGCGCTAATCGTTAAAATAATTTACAATATTGAGTTGAGTGAGAGTCGTGAGATTTTACGAGTCATTGAAGACACAATTTGCTAACGTTGCCAAAGAGAATGGATTGATTACTTTTTAACTTCTGTTATTGTACTGGCTTTGGCCAACGTGCCTTAGGCTAAGTTTCGAGTTATCTCTTCTTTTATTAATGTTAGTTGTTATTTCAGAGACATCACACTTATCAAAGATGATATATGTTACAGATGATTTGGATATAATCAACCAACAAAAATCTGTCAAGCTATATAAACTCGTTTAAACTAATGCTTGTAATAAAATGTGATCAAGCTTGCAACAGTGCCGAATATTGGAAATGCAATGAAATATTATATAGTAAATGAATGACCAAGTCAGTTTAAAATCAAATAGATATCTGATAATGATGATATTCCTTTTATTATAATTACCATACTTTTATACTTTCAATACATTCTCTAAAATAATGCTAATAAACTGCATGACCTACTTTATTGCTTAAGAAACATGATTATATACTCATTGCCTTTTGGTTAGTTTTAATAAATATACAAGTATTCATAAATCGAGATGCACATAAAATATTAAATGTACGTCATGCCTCATCAGTCACTATAAAAGACGGTGCGGGTTTAATGAAATTTCAAAATTTATTGAAGAACAGCCTTTGTAAAGCCTAGCGAAGTAACGTTGTTACGTGAGTGAGAGTCTGCGTTTTGTAATTCTAAGTGAAGTTGATGTCATAGCGATTGGGAGCCAGTCGTTGACCCCTTGACCTAGCTGTTAATTTCACCTAAATCGAATAGCGGCCAATATAGGCGTGCGCTTGTTTTCGCTCAACATTTGATCACGAAGCATTTTGAGTGATCCGGTTTTAAACTTCCTGTTTCAAACAAATAATCACTGTTTATATTAAGAGCTAATCATTACACAAACATTTTATAGAACAACGATATTTTTTAAAACCATAATAAATAAGAGTTATATTACATTACATCTAAGTTTATAGAATTAATATTCTGATATTTAACAGTATCAGAATATTAATTTATAATAACGATTAATTTATAATAACGATAAAAAATCTTAGATTCAAAATTTAGAAGACATAGATTTTGTTGCTAAATGTTTTAACTAATGATAAATATGTTTTAGATATTTTTACATTATTGTTTTTTCCTTTACATCATTTATAATAATAACTTTTTTGTAGCCAGTCTCTTTTTGGGTATAGGTTCTTTTACACTTGTAGCAAGAAAAAGAATTACAGAATATGAAAAAAGAAATGTAAAAATCTGTCATACACTAGTTTTATTTGTTGTTCAAATAATGTTAAAATAAAAAAAGATTTTTTTGAGCAAAAAGTTATAGCTATAAAACATCAAAAGTCGATTGCCTAGACTCTCAACGTAAGGTCACTCATATGTCTATTTTTAGATGGAATGTTGTAGGCAATGTTCATCGCTGTTATATTTTTTTTGCACAACTATGTAGATATTGTGACTAATAATTATAGAAGTTTACCTAATCACCTTTTCTCTATACATTTAAAAATGTTAAGTTCGCTTGTGTATGCTTCAGAAACGTTGATTGAACTCAAATTTTGAGACGATATACAACCTACTTCAGAAATTGTTTTAGATTTTATTTTTTCGCCGTATTCCCACGGGAAACGAGGTCTACGCGGGTGAAACCCAGGGGGCGTTCACGTTACTTATGTATAGTTTCTTTCCTAATATACAAAAGGAAGTAAAACTTGACTCTTCAATACAGTCAATACTTGCGTAACGTATTTTTGTACAAGAGTATAATATACCTAGTGAAATCTGATGTTTGATGATATAATAAAACATGCAATGCAACTAGGGAATGTAATCCCGTAAGTTAATTCTTATCTAAGTATCGACTCTAAACGGCCCTATGTAGAAAGGAGAACGCTATTTTAAATAGGTCGTACGTAAACCTCTGAAATCAATCGCAATCAGGACTTCATTTTCATGAATTTAACTTTAACACAAATTACAAATCTTTTGATACACTTTTTTTAGACATAAAGTATTAATAAACCATTTAAATACATTTATAACATATTGTTTAAAATTATTTATTCAATACACAAAATGTAAATATATCCTGTACCACAAAGACCTAATCGTAGCTCTTCGAGTCTATCTGGGCACAGGCAAGTCGTTATGATTTTAACATATTCTAATCTTATTACTATTATACATTGTTAAGTATAATAATAATATAATACGTAGGTCACACTATAAATTTTGCGTAACTTAAAAAAAAAACAACATGTTAAAACCAAAATATTATGTTTATTGCTTTTGAAAATACTCTCCTTTACATTTTAAACATATTTTCATGCGATCGAACCATTTTTTAAAACAGGTTGACCACAGATCAGAAGGCATGTTTTCTGCGTGCTGATTGAACGCTATCACCACCTCTTCGGAGTTGGTAAAAGTGAAACCTCTCATCAAAACTTTGAAATTGGGGAAAATACAGAAAATACAGGGTGCTAGGTCGGGGCTATGCGCAGGATGGGTGACGAGTTATACTTTTTCGGAAGCTAAAAATGACTTTGTTTTGTTGGCCGTGAGAACGCGGCTTTTTGGTCGTCTTTCGCGAACTTTTTCTTACCTTTTGGTTAAGAAATGGTAGAATACCTCTCGGCATTAACACTCTTTTGATCTTCAAGTGGAACAAAAAAACGCGATCATTTTTTTACCAACGTTTCTCGCCTGCCTCACTTTTGTTGGCCTGTTCTCATTTTCAAACACCCATTCACAAGATTGCTGTTTTTTTTTTGGGCTCATAACAATATATCCACGTTTCGTCTCCTGTGACAATGTAATAAACAGCATTAGAATGTCCGTGGTCGTACTTCAGTATCGTCTGATAGCACCATTCCACGCGAGCCCGCTTCTGCTTCGCTGTCAGTTCCAGGGATCCAACGACCACAAAGTTTCAGAACTTTCAAATCGTCGTTTAAAATTTTCTGAATTTGGCTCATACCAATCCTCAATAGTCCTCGAATTGTCTCATAGGTAATCCGCGGGTTTTCTTCAATTAGCCGCTTTACAGTAGCCACATTATTTTCGTTGACTGCAGTTGAAGAAAGCGATGATTTTTTATGATATTAATAGTTCTGTCTCACCGCAAGACTGTGCCGCTCGTCTCCTAAATGCTTTACGAAGCACCTTGTTTGAGCACCGTGAGGCGATGGTTTTCTGAATTTGAGAGATGTCGAGTTTCTTTACATGACGAATTTCGCCGCGGAAGACGAAGGCCGCCTCGTCGAGCGGCACAGTCTTGCGGAGAGAGAGAACTTTTAAATCATAAATAATCATCGCTCTAAAATCTTTTCGACTTAATACTATTTTCGTTGCGTACGTAGAACTTCGATGTGAGATAAAAAACAATTGACAAAAGATTTCCCGCCAATTGTTTTTTCTTATTACTAAGAAGGTTGCAACGTTTCAAAAAATATAATATTCGAAATTCAAATAGTTCCTATTAGCTAGAAGTACAAAACTTTTAGTATTATATAGCAATACAATATTCCATAGCTAAATTCAAGCTACATGTTGAGAAGTGCTATTTTAGTTTATTTTAGTATTTTCTAGAATTGCTTTTATATAACACTTGTAATACATTCGGTAATCTGTTTAAAAACTCAAGAACCAAGTACTCGTCAATTCGTTCGACATAAATTGACATAGAATAACATAGCATTAGACATAATGTTGACTTAGCAACAACATAGACATCAATACAATTCTTTTTATGGAGTCAGTTGATTGACATAATCACGTATTTTTGTCATTTTTACATTTTACATTTTTAAACGCTTGAAATTTTTACTATTGGCAAATTGATCCTGTCAACATCTCTAACATTAAAACACATTTAAAGGAAATAATAATGTAGATACTAGATACATATTTATACCTCTTTCCCCATGGGATAGACAGAGACAAATTTAACACACACATTCCACAAGTTATATCCTTGTCCCACGTAACGTTTATTGTGTGTTATTATGTTTTCTTTAGTGTGGAAATTCAATCCTCATGGATGCTATATATTGCCATACTCCTATTTATTAAAATCACACGTTGCCCTTTCATCAGCCTATGGCCGTGAGCCCCGGGTGAGGTCTCGAAAGTATAGCCCCAGGGCAAAATAGAATTATATGGGTGAGAAAAACCATCGAAATATAACTGCGTTTATCTTCGTAGGCCATCCTGAAGGAAGTCCAGGAGGAAATTCTTTAATCCGATTAAGCTGAAATTTAGTAAACCTATGTAATGCTGATGCAGATGATAATGCTCTTCATTGGTGGAGCTCTTCAACGGCCACATTCTAATTGAACCTTATCGTCGTTCATGAGATATATTATACCTACCTTTTCAGATCCACTTCGTTTAGACTTTACAATTATTTATTATTAGTAGAATATTTTGTGTTATAGCTAAGTATATGTTGTTACAAAATAAAAATAAATAGTAAAGCCCATTGTGTACGGTAAATGGCTTACCTGTCTATATATATTAATGACATACACTTAAGACTAAAGAGGATAATTGAATAAATAAATATAAGTAAAAAAAACAATCTTTAAAAACAAGCTTTTTAAATTCTGTGAAAAGATTAAAATAAACTTGAACATGAATCAAACTCTTTATATTAATAGCAATAAACAATTTAAAAAAAAATAGTCAATTATGTATGAAAAAGCTATATTTTTCTTTAAATTTCACGGCTCAATTACATTACATTCTTAATTATATATGCGTGTACACATGTAAACTCGTCTTTTCACCTTAGGGGTAGGCAGAGTCATATACAAAATCAGATAAATCTCTTGACAAGCTTTTTTTATTGTCTCAAGAATATTGTAGACTTGTTTTTAAAAATGTTAAAGTTTAGTTTAAATAGGTAAGTTTTTTAAAGTGTAAATTTTATAGGACAAGATCTCTTTCGTTATAGGTACTTAATATTATTTCGATGTAGTATTTATTGCAGGTAATTTTAACAAGTTTGTTAGACAACATTATTAAATATAATAAGTCTGACATATTAGAGACAAGATTTAGACATGATTAAATTAAGACTTTCAAACGAAATGGTCACTTGTGAAATTAATTCGTGAACATGTCCACTTAACCACCTGCAATTATGTGTTTATGAATTATAGCCTGTAAGAAGAGATAAACTTGTATTAGCTAAAGGCGCTGATCATATTTTTTACTTCATTTACATGTACAACCTATACTACTAACTGCTCACGACTTCGCTAACTAAGATTAAGTGCCGCGGCGGTAGTGGTTCCCAAATGTCCCGTCCTGAATTTAATACCGCAGTGAAAAGCTCCCTGGGGGCCTGTGTTAGTCCAGGTTATATTAAGCAATTCGTCTGAATGAGTATCGAACATTTCATTTCATTCTTCACTTGATTTCGTTTAGGTCTGATTCAGGATTGTGAGTATAGATTTTGAGCTGGTAAAACTGACTGAGCTGGATGCTGCAAAACAAATATCTGTACGCTACAAGAAGGTACAAAACATGATTGCTGACGTTTTAACTAAGGGTCTACTAAAGCTGAAGCACGAAGAATTATTCCATTAAAATATGTCTATTAAAATATGACGTATGTTTTTATCATTCATCCTTATTATTTCAATAAGTCCCGTTGCTCAATGGTTCAAACAGCTGATAGTGACAGAAACCTCTTCCCGGTCATTGTGAAGTTACGCGAAGGATACGTCTTTAGCTCGCTTTTATTCACCGTATCATCAGGGGTTTGTCAGACAGCTTAAGGAATCTAGTTAACAGGCTCTGGTTGCTGCTCATTTATATTAATAATAATTTTATTTAACAACATATCAGTACGGTTATTTTTTTTTACTTCTAGAGGACATACTTACTACATGTTTTTTTTCTTCTATTTCAACTACTGAACCGCTGAGCAACACTTTCTTCCACGAGACTTCTCCAAGTGTATCATAGTATTGACTGCGGTGTCGAGTCACGTATCGTTGACGTTTGGCGGTGAGAGCTCTCGGATCATTAGGACTGTGGTTTGGCTGATCCACATGTGAAGATGCTGTAATGGGTAAGAGGCGAAACGCAAATTACAGGAACAAACATACAGAGAAGTTTTAGATATTATATATTTTGTTAGCATACTTTCATATTTATAAACCTTTTAAAAACCTGTTAGCTTGACATTACATATAGAGAAGTCAATTTAATTTATTTGTACATAGTAGTTAATGCTTATCTTTATAGCATACTTATATACTCATGTAATAGATAAAGTGCAGTATTACAGATCCCACATCCGTCCGCATAGGTGATGATTTGGTTAGCGTACGGATCACGTTAAATACCTGGGATCTGTATTTCACGCGTCCAGTGACATCGAATGCGGCGTCAAGACACGAATTGCTGCCGCGTGGTCCAAGTGGCGGGAGATGAGTGGTGTCATTTGTGACCCAAAAATGAAAAGGTGGAGGAACAGCTCTATAAAACCATCATTAGACCTGTTCTTTTACATGGCTGTGGGGCGTGACCACTACTGAAACGACACAAGCAGGAGCTGCGTGTCACGGAAAAAAAAATAGGCGGTGGATGTGTAGAGTCTCGCATACGCTCATTGGCAGCCTTCACGTCCATGATATTGCAGGTAAGTTGCAAGAGTGTTGCCTTCGCTGGTATGATAAGGTAACAAATGTCTGGCTATGTCAGCCCCGCCGGGTCCCGGTAAGAGGGGAAGACCCAAGAAGTGCTGGCTTGACGTCGTAAGGGATGACATGCGTGCCAAAGGTCTCACTACAGGGGATGCGATGCCGTGCGAAGTGGAGGAGAAAATGTGGGAAAAGGGGACAGATAGGAAATTATAAATTCCCTATCTGTCGTGAGAGGTGGGATGTTAAAAAGTAGCCGTGTTCATTATTTCAAACAATTTAAAACAACAAGCAAAAGGAATTTTACAGCTAGCAGTATATTGGGTATAACACGCAAAATTATGAGAGGGCTTTCAGATTACGAAAGGCTTCATCATTATTTATTTTTAATTTGTCTGATCTCTTTGAGTGTTACCATTTCATACAATAATATTCTTAGATGTAAGAAAAGAAGAGTGGTATAAATATGAATGAAATGTATATATAAATGGATACCCAGACGTGCGTGTATGAAGCGCATTTTGAAGCGAAAGAATTATGCATGGATCGACAAGCCTTGCGATCTGTCCTCTCTCACTACCCCATCAGGGGTACAGCGTGAAGATAGTCAGTTAGTTAGTTTAGTAAAATGTTATACTCAACACATTATTAGTACATACTTAACATAGGTTAGTTATCTTCAATAGATTTGGTAATGTCATATAATGGATTAGAGGTGCGGAGTCTCCTAATACAGGCATATATTTGCTTAAAAAGGGATGGGGACCTTGATCACACCCAAGAACTTCTGTTTACTGACGAAACACTGGTTGATCTACCAATTACTTTGATACTAAAATAAATAAATAAATATCCATCACGCCTTATTCCCGAAAAGGGTAGCAGAGGCATATTATATGCCCACTTTTCACCATGTGGATTCCTGTCCCACGTAATAGGTGGTGAGCCCATTGCCGTGTTGAAACTAGACAGACGCAGGTTGTGGCTACCTGCTGTTGAAATTTTTCAAGCCGCCCATAAGGCATTCAACCAGGCTTCACGATTGCCATTTTACTGGCAACCGGGACCAACGGCTTAACGTGCCTTCGGAAGCACGGAAACGCTCGCAAATGTAAATGCCACAAAGTGGTCACCCATCCGAGGACCAGCCATAGTGAAAGTTGCGTAACTCAGTGATCGTTTTCAGAACACTGAGACCGCGGGGCCACGAGCGCTTCAACTTTGATACTACTTGTAATACTAAATGAATTTTATTGATACTACTTGTAATATTAAATGAAATAATAAAAATAAACAATTGTGCAGCATTTTTAATAAATATTTATATAATTTACCTTGCCACGATCGGTTGGACTAATAATAGCCGCGATCTTTTATGTGTGGAAAACCTCATGTATGCTATGCCAAACTTCTACCGATTAAAACCACACGGTGCCCTTCCATCAGACTATAGCCAAGAGTCTCGGGTGAACCCTTGGAAGGATAACCCCTGCAATATTAATGTTTCTTCACATTAGTTCATTAGAAGAACTTAATAGCTTAAAGAAGGTATAAATAAATATTAATATATAATAGGTAAATTAATCATAGGCATATTTAGTGTTATAATCACTAGCATAATCGTTAAAGTATTTACATTTATAAAGACATACGTTATGACAAACAAGTTGCACGTTAATTCCTTTATTAACTATTATCAATTAGATTCAGTAAATAATAATAATCAAGCGTTCATATTATGTCTCCTTACTTGGCGTAGGAGAAGCATATTTCCCACATGATACGCTGTGAGCCGTCGACATTGTCGACTTTACAGTCGTATTTTATCTAAGTATATGATATAACTAACGTCTGTTTGTTTGTATTATTAACATTTTACATATGACTAATTCCACCCAAATCCCCACTATTCTGATAGAAATCCATATAAATATTTTAAGTTTTTATCAGTATTTTTTTAAAAATATTTTCCAGACCTTAGCCCTCAGATTCAACGAAGACATTTCAGCCGCTAAGTATATAATTTTATTGTTAAACTTTTATACGTAAGTATAACAATAATTTTCTTCTTTTTTTATTCTTTGATTGTCATAGTTATACACCTCTATATAATATTATTTGTTTCATAGAAATAACATAAAGCCGTAGTCTATAGGACTCGACTCTTCACTCTAAGGTCCGTATTCCAGAACGTTGCTCAATACTCAATCAACGCTTGAGGCTCGATTTTGCCTTATAAAGTCTACGCTCAAGTGTCGATTGAGTACTGAGAAACGTTCTGGAATACGGCCCTAAGTGTGATAGACAACACGCTAATAAAATTATGGTGGCGCCAGTATTTCTGATCAGGAGAGCGCCGTGACGCCGTCATTTGATATTTGTCCTAGTTTTGTGAGAAAATGTTTTACTTTGAAGTTTAAAAATTAGCGCCATTTACATTTTTAAGTATGTAAATTATTTTATAAATGTGCCTAAAATAATTTACAAACAGGCAAAGCCAAGTGTATTTAGTGTTTAAGAAGTCACAAGATAGGAATGAAATCAAGTGACAGACCATTACGTAATTCATAAGCAACTCACGGTGAATTATAATATTTCCATGGCAATTTAGATATGTAAGGGAAAACACCTGTTTTCATAATAATTACTAAAATCTTAAGATATTTTATTTATTGTTGCTTTAGTCTATTCTATTTAATTAAAGCTTAGCTTTTTATAGTGAAAACTTCTTATAGCGCGGTACGCATATTTTTAGATGAGATTAAATCTCTGGACTCGCGACACCGTTACCGAGACGCTATAGTGTGTGCATATAATAAAAGTTTTGAAGTAAATTTCGAACTCAGTTATCAACCTTCGATAGATCAGTTGGTAGAGCGGTGGACTGTAAATGGTTATAAATTGAATTTCATAGGTCGCTGGTTCAAATCCGGCTCGAAGTAACTCATTTTGTAATTCCCTTCGGATTTATTTTTGTCTTTTTCTTAAAGTAATTGGGTTTCAAAATAGTAATTTTTTCATCATCATCATTAACGTCGATCCCAGTCAATTTTTGAAGTGAAAACTGCGAACGCGTATTGATAAATAAATTATTAATAAAATTTCGTTTTCACTTTAGTCAGCACTCCCGGAGTGTAACCCGTAATTTATTTTTATTTCAGTATTAAAAGTTGTTCTCCGGTGGTTTGGACACGTCCAATCAATGAGTAAGGAACGATTGAGGAAGAATATGTATTGTGCTAAAGTAAAGGGTTTTTATTATCGTGTGGAAATCCCCTCAGATGTCATGCCGGATTCGAACCGGTTAAACCCACGCGGTCCCTGCCTAACTGTCTATTGCCGGACGCCTTCTCGGAAATTTTCACGTCTTGAGCTTGGTAAAGTAGAGGGTAGAAGAAATAATACGAAGACCATGTTCGTAAAAGATTGATCAAATATGGAAAGATCAAAAGTACTTGGACATCCAGACGTGCATCCTCAATCATCATCGTGCATCCTCAATTGCACTGATGCATTTGCATATTATCGGACGAGGTCATGGTACGGACCATGGAAGAAAACTCGAAACACAATCCTATAATAACTAGTTTGGCCGAAATGGTACAGTAAAGCAAGCCACTCTCAATAAATATCGGCACACAGGCCTGTGTTGAGGTGAAAATTCCAAAAAAAGAATCCTACATTCGGCAGTGAACAGCAGGCGGGTGAATAGTGCCATACACGGCATATAGATTTTCCACCTACTCTCATTTCATATAAGTGTATTCCCAGTTACTTCCAAACCCTATGTGGATTCGGAGTCAGAGGTTCACTTTGTTCATTTGATTTATTTTGACTATTACGAGCAGCTGTCGTTTGTATATGCCGTTCAATTCCCTGGTAAAACAAATTAATGTGTTGTTTGTTTCGGAACTTGGGTGTTTCCTATATATAATATGTATGATTTTAGAAATATATAGTTGTCTACATCTCATAGCACAAGCTTATGTTAGCTTAGTTTTGGGCTAGATGACTCTGTGTAAGTCCCACAATATTTAATAGCTGCTGGGAATACAATATAAGGTGGAGATGATTTACCCAACTTATTGTATCGGATTGTTATCTATGTCAAATTATTGAACGCACTTCAACCGGTTATAAACGCTCTTCATTCGTCTAATTTGATACCGCCTATAATGTGGTACAAAGTGACAGGAAGTATTACACCGAACCGCTCGAATCTGTATAGTATATACCTAGTGACTATTTGCCATTTTAATGGTGGTGTTTTATTACATATCAATTACTATTAAAGTAAATATGCAAATGAGTTATTTTGCATAATAAGTACTTATTATAATCTAGCGGTCGCCCGCCGGTAAATTGGAAATTTGCAATAATTGTAAAAATTAAAAGCCAATTATAGCTGATCTGCCAAGCTCCACATACAAAATTGCAAGCAACTGAGAAGATGTTACTATGGAGAAGAAAATACGTTAATATATGACGTTAATATTTCCCACAAAAAGGAATTTTGAAAACTTTGACGTATGCAAAACCGCAACAATAAAGGGTGTAAGTCATAAAATGTGCTGCATATTTTTCACCAACAAGTTGATTGGCGTAATCGTGGAATGTGGAAAAGTCTCCAGCGACTTGTCCATTATGTCACACTCATAGAAATGTTGGTTACGTATGTAAAAAATCCCAGTCAATCCGCATGATTTTACTGAGTTACTGCAGCATCCTCATCTCCATCACACGCAGCTCCAACTTGTGTCACTCAGCCCCTGCTTCAGTCTATACAACTAGTGTTTATTGTCATCACACATGACGCTTCAAAGTACCGTTTCGAACAAATGGCTTTAGATACTCACCTGCTAAGTAGTTCCACATATAATGAGGATGAATTTGAGATTATTTATTGCAGAACTTGCACTTTAGGTACATTATTACATACATACATATTGTCACGCCTTTATCCCCGAAGGGGAAGGCAGAGGCATATTATACGCCCACATTTCACCGTATGCATTTTTATTCCACGTAACAGGTGGTGAGCCTATTGCCGTGTTGAAATGGACAGGTGAAGGCTGTGGCGATCTGTTGTTGAAAATTTTCAAGCCGCCCAAACCGCCGCAACCAGTTTTAACGACTGCCATTTTACTAGCAACCGAGACCAACGGCTTACCGTGACTCCTAAGGCACAAAAACTCTCATAAATGGAAATATTATAAAGCAGTCACCCATTCGTAAACAGCCATAGCGAAAGTTGCTTAACGCAGTGATCGTTTACAGAACACTGAGTCAGCGAGGCCACAAGTGCTTTTATATTTTAGTTGTATGACATAGAATTAAAATATTCCATATCATACAACTATTTAAAAGATTTAGGCGTTAATCTGAGGCTTTACATAAATAAGTTTACGTACCTATTTGAACATCGTTAGCGCACTAATAAATATACTTTAAACATTAAACCTGTTTTACTGACCTCTCGGTTTCTAGCTGATAAACAGTGATTTGAGATGGGAGATTATGAGTGGGGGCTCCACCAAAATCTCTGGGGCTTAAGTGACCTAACCCTGCTGACTAAAGAGCGAAGCAACGACGCACACGCTCTTACGGGTTTGGAAGGTGATGTCGCTCACAACAATACTGAAAATAAAAAGTCAAATGATAGCTGCTACTCGCCAATAAAAGTGTCTCTAAATCCAGGTAGCATTTGAAAGCAACTGCATGCTACTTATGAAACCAAAACAGTGATATGAGCTATAATAATTCCAATGAAATACATTGAAGCTGTATAAATTTGCTGTTTTGTGTCCATCACGCCATATCCCCGAAGGGGTGGCAGAGGCATATTGTATGCCCACTTTTCACCGTATGGATTCCTGTCCCACGTAATAGGTGGTGAGCCCATTGCCGTGTTGAAATAGACAGACGCAGGTTGTGATGTCCGTCCGTACATTAAAATGATATCTTACACTCCTATATGCGATGGGGATGCATGCATAGTTGGGAATTGGGATGTAATCTTAGCTGCAATGCTTAATTAAATCTTTTATTTGTTTATATAATTTATGGAGAATCTTACACGATAACTCATAGGCTTAACATTGATTTACAGCACAACTCTATAAATTTGTTAAACAGACATTAGCATCGAAGGAGATATAGTGTCCACTCAGGTCGTGCCTCTTACAAAATTAGTCATAAATTACAATAATTGCTTATTAAGAGTGGATTATGTATTATTTCTATATTTTGTGATAATGAATTTTAGAATAAAAAATAAAAAAATAACAATACTAGGCTTATATTGACTTGGAACCTATTTACATCATGGTCTGGATCTCAAGACCGCTCGCTGTAGTGCGTCAGCGCCTGATAATGTGATTTAGAATTTGAAATGTAGTTAATTTTTCTTACTTGTTATATGTTAAAAGCTCAAAATCACTGAATTGCCTTATTTTATCTTGTCTTGTCTTATTTATCTTCACGCTGTATCCTTGATTGAATTGCCCACACACATTATTGGATTTAGATAAAAATGTGTGCAGTGCAAAAATGTGTCATGTCTCGTACCTCTGTAAGTATATATTCTAGTGCCAAAAGGTTATTGTTCGGTAACCGTTCACATATAATATCGTGATCGTGAGGTCCTGGTCTCAATAGATCGTTCATTATTGGGTTTTCCTGTTATGGTTGGTGCCTGACAGTGTGTAATGGGCTCACCTTCGTAAAAATCAGTTAGTATGGTTATGATAATAGCAAACTCATTCTTTATTTTGCTATAGGATATTCTCAATAACGTCAAGTACTAACTAAATCTCATCGCGCTGCAGGAATTGTCGAATTCGAATTGTTGTGATGACAAGGCGGACACAAAATTGAAATGTTGTGATGACAAGGCGGTTGGACGGGAGCGAGAGAAAGCCGGGCTCCTTTCTCGTCTAAAAGAATGACAACCGGACGTCGGAAAGCGCAGGACACGCGAGGACTCTTGAATGACATCCGACCTCTACGAATGCAGGCCTGGGTGTGACAGGTAGGATTGCCCGTTGCCCTAGCAGACGCAGGTCCAAGAAGGCGAAGCGTCGTGCTCCATGCGCGTCGTCCGCAACCTGGAGTGACTACACGCACCTTCCAGAAAGTGGTAGCCAGGTAAAGTTAGTGACCTAGCCTGTCAGAGCCCTTGGGATATTCTCTTTGATACTCTGGCGATACTTTGATACTCTATATTCAGGCGCCCCGAAGGTTTTAGCACCATATGGTGTTTTATTCGGTAAGAGTCTGACATACCCACCTTGTCAACAGATCTGATGAGGTAAAGTCCATTAGGATATCCATATAGTTATAAAAAATGTAGTAAAGTGTGACTAATCAGTCACACTTTACTATATTTTTTATTATATGACATGTTTTTCACCCCCTACATCCAACGTTAAACAGGGGGTGATTCACTGTATCAACTCTGTTTATAGTGTCGTTCAATAATTGGTCACTATGAACAGAAGAGTTATATTACGAGTATAAATTATTTGATAATAAATATTACTTATTTTAATTTTAAATATTACTAATTATAATACCCAATTTTAAGTCAGTATGACTAAAGTATGAAACAATTATGTGAAGTTAAAACTCAGTCTTTACCCGGTGACCCTACAGGGACCTCAGTTGATTAATAAGTTTCATTGCACGTATGAACACGTCCAAAGAGCTTCAATTGATTTTGTTAGAAGTTGTCAGATCGATTGATTGTCTCGTATTTATCATCATGATTGACATCAGATAAAATGCACCGATAACCTTCCAATTTTAAAATATAACGTTTATAATCAAATGTCTGCCATATTAATCAATGTTCAACAAGTTTCGAATCCTTGACAGAAGCCCTCTCAGATATCGATGCAATGATAAAATTTTAGAGGTGGTATTAATCTAAAGATAGACTTATTTTAAAACCTGTCCAACGCTTCATTTCAATAACCATTAAATACGTGTGTGTTTAAATACAGTTTGGCATTGATACATATTTGTGTGTTGGGTTGCTTCATAACAGCAATATCTAAGCTTTTAGGGTAAGTTTCGTAAAGGTTAAGGGCAAGCCACGAAAGTACTCTAGGATAGGCTCATAAATGAATAAAATGAACAATTGATTTCACAAATGAAACATTTGAAATGAACGAAAACACAAAAGCACAGAAGTTCTAACCTTAAAATTGAGCTCAGGGACATCTTTCCCAGGAGTTACCCGGGGCGTCCGGCAATAGACAGTTAGGCGGGGACTGTCTGGTTTTAGCCGGTTCGAGTCCGGCATGACATCCGAAGGGATTTCCAAACGTTAAAAAAAACCTTAAGATTGAAAAACAAAAATATCATTTCAATTCACTTCGATTGGCCCATGTTACAATTTAGTAGGTTACAATAGAACAATTTCTTATCTCTGTGTTTGTGTATCTACAGTAGGTATACAGTTAAAATGACAGTCTTCTTGATAAATATTGAACTAAACGTATTTGCACTTACATGTTACAACTGCACTAAAACTAGATGGTACGTACATGAATCATGTCTTGGTTAATGAATGAGATTGTATGTGGTAAGAAAATCTAACTATACATTAGCTTAGCCACTTAGGGTGTTACGATGAGTAAATAACTATCTATTTGTGTATACTTAATGATATTAACTTATGAAACATTATTATTGATTACAGTTTGTCTATTCACTGCAACAACTGTTAAATTTGCATATAAATCAGCAAATGGTCATCCTGTCTATTGAAAAAGGCTTTCATGAGTGGGCATTATGGTTACAATACATTAGCTTGAAGTCATAGGCGTACCCAGGATCTGGGCCAGGGGGTGGGGCAACTCAGTTTTTTTGTAAAGTTACCTGTTTTTAACCCCCGACGCAAAAAGAGGGGTGTTATAAGTTAGACGTAGATTTCGGTGTGTGAGTGTGTCTGTCTGTGGCATTTCAATGCGGATTTTTTCATTTGAAAGCCCGTTTCTTGGTGGTGGTTCAAGACACTCCAACTTCTTCTGGGACTTTACCGAGTTCAACCTCGCTGTAATTTTATGGTCTTGGTCATTGCTTTAGATCCTGGTATACAGAAGTCATAGAATGTATGGTCCCATACTCTCAGTTACATAAACCACGAGTGTAAATTGATTTTGTCAATTTAATAAAGAAATGGCAGCCTAAATGAGACACAAATTTACATTCGTTAGTTGATTTATCACTATTATTAATATGTCATCAGCTGTGTTAGAGAGCCTTTATGTTTAATTTGGGCGGCCCATCAATCCTTACCTAACGCTGAGCACAAATTGTCTTGAGCAACACTTCCCATGACAGTTCAATAATATTTAATGATGTATCGGTATAATAGACTCGATGGACGTCTCGCGTCGCTCACCGTGCCCCTTGGCCACTCACAAGCGTGTATAAATACGGTAATCAACTATGACAATTTTTTACACGCTGAGTAAAGAGTACAGAAATTTTCTCACCTCACTATGTGTTTTAGGAAGTTACGGAAGTTATTGCGTCATTGTAGAGACTAAGTTCGACCGTTTGTTTATTATTAAACATAAGAGTGGTTTTGCTTGTTTTAGGGTTACAAACCTCAAGAGGAAAAATAATCGAAAAAAGATCACTTTGTCTTGTAAGACAAAATTATCTTTTTCCTCTTTTCCCTCTTTTTTTGGGAATGTATCAAGGTATCGGGTTGAAATGGAAATCATAAACTCAGGTAAGTTCCCCTTGCAATAGTAAAAAAAAAACAAAGTTCTAAGTTAGCTTTATAAATGATATCGACGTTAATGTTTTTAATCTGAAAAAAATCATAATCAATTTTCAAATGGAAATTCTTCATAGTATCTTCATACCTACAAGTTGATACGGAACCCTCAGTGGGCGAAAACAACTCGCACTTGTTCTGTTATACCGCTAAGATGGCACTGTGACAGACAAACATATGGCCTACGATCGAATGTGGTCATCCTAGCCTGAAGACGTTTGCAACACCAGATGTGCAAACGGTAGCGCTGCCGACCCTATAAATAAATTATGTAGGTATAAAATTAATTATGTTAATGTATAAATTGCACTTAACTTATAAGTATTACAAGTTTGTCTGGGATGAACTTCGTAATTCATTAACCAATTTTAAAATGTGTGTTTTGTTGCAACCACAATCCCATCCTTAAGTTCGGTATTTAGTTATAAGAGTTAAGTTAAATTTTCAAATAAGTTTCATTAATTTGCTTTGAAAGTTTACATAGGTCTTACGAATCATTTCAATTTGATTTTTATTACTATAATTAATGACTAGAGACAAGTATAAAATAGTTAATACCCAATTAGAAGCGAGTTCGGGATGGCAGTTCTTTTTACTTCTTTTCAAGGTGTCACAAATCGAATGGTTATGTTATAGGTACAATTCTGTACATTCCTACCGTGTAACTTTCCTAAGTACCGGTAGATGGCGCCTTACTTAATTTCAGCTCAATCGATTGAATACATTAGCTTCAAAATTGAGTTGTAAGTTACCAACCGAACAAACACACTTACAGGGCAAGTTAGTAGAAAACTTGTAAAGTCGCCTTAAGACAGAAAGAGGTGGATTAATTCGTCTGTTTCGGGTAGGTATCGGTAGCGTTGGCAAAGCGTCTGACCCGGCGACGCTCAAGTCCAGCCCGAGACAGAAAATTTTCCACTTTAAATTTAGGACACAGCATAATAATTGCTTTTCAATATTGTTTCCAATCGTACAAACAGTCATTCTGACCCAGGAATGGAGGTCCGTATTCCAAAACGGTTCTCAATACTCAATCAACGCTTGAGGCTAGTTTTTGCCTTATAAAATCTACTCCCAAGCGTCGATTGAGTATTGAGAAACTTTCTTGAATATGGCCCTGAATTTGGCATCTCTGCACAGTCAGACGCATTTATAATTGTATAACGAGACTGCAGATCAGGGTGTAAGGCAAAGATCTCCGAGGCCCAAGCTAGATATCACGTCCTAGCAATACATTTGCTGACTAAAAAATGAGACAACGACGCAGGCTTTACGTGGTTGGTAGGTCAGGCTCAAGTCGCTACTAACAATACCGAGAAACAAAAGCTCAACGATAGCTCCTTCCAGTAGTCAATAAAACTGGACCCCACAGTCTCCAAATTCTGTTAGAAGACAAGGCTATCTTTCCGAGGGCTCACCTGGGACTCCTGGCCATACACAAACGGAAGTACAGCATGTGGTTGGTAGGAGTCCGGCATAGCATGCATGAGGATTCCCACCCATAAAAAAGGTAGGGCTAGAGGCAACTATGAATACACTAAGATGAAGAGAAGCAGCTTAATACTAGACTAGATGTAATCAGTCCAATACCTGATTATGAACATGTTAAAGACAAAAACTGGTTACGCGGACGGTGTCAAAAGTCAGGCTGCATAACCAGTTTTTGAGGTTAAAAGGACAAAACCAATAACCGGTTTCATTTAATGAAGTAGAAAACAATGTTACACAAACCGGTAATTTTCGTTTTTATCTAACCCGTAAACTGGTTTGAATGATTTCAAATCAACACTTAACTTTTTATCCTACCAATATTATAAAAGCGAAAGTTTTTCAGAATGTATCGATGTATGTTTGTTACTCTTTCACACAAAAACTACTGAACGGATTTTGGTAAAACTTTACAGTTATAAAGACTAAATATTATGAACGCGAAAGTTTGTATGGATGTATGTTTGTTACGCAAAAGCTACTAAATGGATTTTGATGAAACTTTACAATAATATAACTTACACGTTACAATAATACATAAGTTATTTTTTATCCTCAAGATCAAGTTATGTGGAAAACGGGAACGGGAAATCTACACTCGGACGTCAAGTAGTTATTTTATGTTTCTTCTAAATGATAAAACTGTCTTTGATGTATATTATAACAGTAATAGATACGATAATGCAGATTCTTCATCCATACGTGCATGTATGAAGCGATTAAGGAATCTGCAGAAAGCGAAAGAAGTATGCATGGATAGCGAGGCGTGGCGATCTGTCCTCTCTGACTATCCCTCTTTAAATAGCATGAAGATAGTGAGTTCTAATTCTTCTTCACAAGCTTCTCATATTTCTTAAGGAGCGAATCCGTAGTTTAAGACTGGCCATGCAGTTGAATTCATTTCTTTGTGAAAGATGATTAAGGAAATACACAATCAACATAAAGAAGATATAGATATTGGTATAAATACAGAATACGACCTATAATATAGCTTTTATACGATTATACGGTCTTCAAGTTTATGACAAATCATATATTTTCTTTTATTCCCCGTGTTAATAAAGTTGAGAAACTGGTTTAGCAACATTGTATACTCCACTTAAAATTTACAAATTTACAAGGCCCCTTGCAACAAATTATAATAATCCAGTAACTATTTAACTCCATTCCTTAGCATTCTTAACCTTTTCTCAGCAGTGGCAGAAGGTAGTGATACTTTGGTCGAACCATACCCAGGACTATCGCAAGCTCTTGTTGTGAAACGATTACCATATCGGAGAAATTTGCTCGGAACTACACAATTTTATTTTGCCTGACCTCTCACGTATACACATCTCCAAGTATGACTTTACCCTAAATAAGCCCAAACATTTTGATGTTCACATTCCTCATGCCTATATGTAGAACTCAAGTACGCCTTAATCTGTATTCCCAGAAAAATAAATACATTGTTTTCAAGTAATTAGGTTTTTTACGCAAACTTTTTAACGTCAGTCAGAATGTGATAAAATGCATAATTGATATAAAAAAATGACAAACTAAAACCCTAATATGAAACTACTATGAAACTAAAATATACTACCACTAACCACTCAAACTAAGTGATCCTAAGGTAACGTGTATCATAGCGTGCCAAAGAGTGCCCTCAGTCTGCAATCGAGTGGCATACAAGTATTATTTGTGTCATTCCCACTGTAGGGGCAGCAGGAACAGTATGTGGGACTCACGGCCCTTGGGGGCCGTCCTACCTACTAAACACCCCGTGGTGTTCCACCTTCTTCCCAATCGGGTCCCAGGATAGGCCAGAGGGCGACCCGTCTAAAAAAAAGAAAAATGTCTTTTTTTTGCATAGACTATTTCAACGGCGCTTACAAAATGTCATACACTAAAACTAAAGAAAAAAAATTGTATATTTAAAGTGACCACCGGTTCGGAACGCGGCCCACCTGAGAAGAACCGGCAAGAAACTTAGGAAGGCTTTTTTTTTTGATGGCCTATTTACAATTTAATATATTATGACTATAATATTTTATTTGCTAGCAGATCATTTCCAGGCATCCCTGTCCTGTAAATAGTCTTGAATAGAGTAATAACCTTTTTCACAAAGCTTTCTTTTAATAAACTTTTTAAATTTATTTAATGGTAAATTTCTCAGGTCACAGGGAAGCTTGTTGTAAAAGCGTATACAGTTACCCTGGAAAGAATCGCCAATCTTATGCAGCCGACTGTGGTGAACTAAAAGATTGTTTTTATGTCTAGTGTTTATATTATGTATATCACAGAGTTTAGTAAACTGTGATAGATTTTTCTGGACATAAATAAGATAGGCAAAAATGTATTGTGATGCTGCGGTTAGAATATTTACTTCTTTGAATTTTTCTCGGAGGGAGACTCTGGGGCCCAAATTATATATAGCGCGTACAGCCCGCTTTTGAAGAACAAAAATGTTATTTACATCTGCAGCACTCCCCCAAAGGAGAATACCGTAAGACATAATACTATGAAAATAGCTAAAGTAAACCATTCTAGCCGTATCTATATCTGTTAGAGTCCTAATCTTTTTTAAAGCGTATGCAGCTGAACTTAACCTAGAGGCCGTCTTTTCTATGTGCGGGCCCCACTGCAAATTGGCATCAATAGTTATACCAAGGAACAGAGTTGATTCCACAAACTCTAACACTTGTCCATTAAGTTGAACATTGGCCGTAACTTGTTTTACATTTGGTAGAGTAAATTTAATACATTTAGTTTTGTTTTCATTTAGGCAAAGATTATTTGAGCTGAACCAATGAACTACTCTCGTGATTGCATTGTTTACATCGTCATAATTATCTAATTGTCTTCTAATTTTAAAAATCAATGAGGTATCATCTGCAAACAAAACAATCCTATTCCTGTCCCCTACATAAAATGGTAAATCATTCATATAAATGAGAAACAAGAATGGCCCAAGTATCGAGCCTTGTGGCACACCCATTGTAACCACGGATCCTACAGAACGTGTACCATTAATATCGACCCTTTGTATTCTATTGTTCAAATATGAAGACAGAAGGTCGAGAGATTTGCCTCTTATTCCATAGTGATATAATTTTTTGCACAATGTTTCATGTTGAACGCAATCAGAAGCCTTGGATAGATCGCAGAATATACCTAATGCATCTTGCTTGGCTTCCCAGGCTTCATGAATACATTTTAATAACTCAACACCAGCATCGGAAGTTGAGCGCCCTTTCGTAAAACCAAACTGTTTTGTATGAAATATCTTATGAATATCAAAATGGGATAGCATTTGATTCAAAATTATTTTTTCAAATACTTTGCTCAAAGTTGGCAGCACTGACACTGGTCGGAAATTAGACGGGTCTGTAGCGCTGCCAGCCTTGAACAAGGGTATGACTTTGCTGTGTTTCATTAAATCAGGAAATATACCACTGGAAACACAGTCATTAAACACATTTGCTAGATGCGGCGCAATGACCTCAATGATACATGATGCAGTTTTGACTGATAATCCCCAAAGGACAAATTTACATTTAAAAGTTTTTAGAATATCCTGAGCGCAAATATCTGTGAATACAAATGCATCCCTGCAATAAGGAACAGATTCTTCTAATAAATGTTCAGAGGAACTGGAAGACGCTTGCAGAGATTTAGTCGTCAAAATAGGTACATTTTCGAAAAAATGTTCAAATTCCGTCGCCACTTCCAGGTCCCCTGTAACATGACAATCATTTACTTTTAAGTGGAAATCCCTTTCTGTCACCATAGTTCTACCGCATTCAGAGTTAATGATATTCCAAGTCATTTTTATTTTATTCACAGAATTAGAAATTTTATTTTTAATAAAGTTTGACTTTGCAAGATAACATGTTTGTTTAAATATCTTAGAATAATTTTTAACATATTCCTGAAAGGTTTGGTTAAAATTATATGATTTTTCTGAATATAATTCAAATAATTTGTTTCTACTTTTAAATCTGTTTGTTAATACCTGGTGTAGCCCAATCACTGAAAACAGGACGACCACCAATCTGTAGAGTTTTTGAGGTAAAAACTTTGCCAAACTCATCATTAATCAAATTAAATAAGTTTGTATATGACTGGTTTACACTAGTAAACCCAGGTAGATATGGCAATCTCTTTACTATATTTTCTTTAAAAATATTCATACGACTTTGGTTAATTGGTACATATTTAATTTGTTTTTTGCAGACTTTATTACTAATTTTAGGAAACTTTATCCATTGGCCACGATGATCTGACTCCACAGGATCCACAATACCTTTATTTATTGGTTTAATATCAGTAAAAATATTATCAATACATTTTGCACTGGTGGCTGTAATACGAGTAGGTTCTAAGAAAGTACTATGCAGAAATATATATTCTGAAATAAATATATATATAATAAAAGAATGCGCCAATATGAGGCTCTGCTCGGGAGACTAGATGGCCTGTACCCCATAATATGTGTGTACATAAACTGTTAAATAAAAAAATAAATAAAAAAAATCTTCTGGATTTTTAATACATCTCTACCAGAGGCAGAGCCACAGAAACTTAATTTGTAATTTTCTTTTTTAATTATATTACGTAGCCGCTTAGGGCTTGTACATTTATATTACATATTTATCTTATACATTTTTTCCACTTTTCATTCTTATAATTCTAATCCTACCTATAATTATGTATATTTGATTTATATCTTCTTTCATTCTAGCCTCCATTATCATACTCGTCACGCTCATATTGTTATCATACTTACACGCTAGTCCTTTCATACTTCACTCATCACATGGGATTGTATGGGGTTTACCAAGTTTATTTCAGTACAATTTAGCTTATTTACAATTTACAGTAATTCATTTTTGAATATTCTATTGTTTTTATGTTTTCTTTATTCCACTATTTATATTTATTTAATCTACTATTATGGCTACTATTATTTCTTATTTACTCTGATTGTTAATCCTTTACTTTACTTTCCCTACCGAACACCAAGAGCACAGTTCAGTTTTTTGTTTCCTTTGTCGCTTTTGTTCAATATGGAAACATATTGTAAAAGACATATTATATTATACCCTATTTCTTAAATTTTCAATTTTTATAATTTTATTGCAGTACTCCAGAAAATGTGTCCTATGGTGTTTGAGCAGGATCGAAAAATTACATTCGTCTAATCTAATTTGTGTTCTAATTTCCAGATCCGTGCGATCCGCTGCGTGAATCGGGCAGTCCTGCAACAGGTGGACCACTGTCTCCTCTACCCCGGGCTCGCAGGCGCACGATGGGTCCCCCTTACACTTGAAACGTGTCAAGTATGAGGAGAACCCACCGTGCCCCGTCAGCAGTTGGGTTACGGTGCCGGCGATCGTCATTTTGTGGACGATACTATACGCTTCCACTGCGCATGGGAAGAAAAGCTTAGCCTGTGCCCGCTTCGAGCCGGCCTCGTCGTCCCTCTGTGAACAGAGGAGGCAAAGAGCGATCGAACGGGCACTAGAAGGCACCCTTGAAAACACGAGGAGTGCCAGCTGCCAGAAGACCATTGTAAGCGGGGTCACCCGACCCGACCGCCCACGGCCATAAACTAGTCAGAAGCCCCCCGCAGCCCCACAGCGTTGTCCCAGAGTACATCCAGGGCGGCATACGAGTACCGCTCTTCCGAATAGTTCCATATAGGTACATTTCAGTAGTCGGCACCAACAAAGATTTTATTGCTGTTATGTTGAAATGTTGATCAGAGTACTTTATTTTATCAAGTTCGTTAGAAGTATACGAGGATAAATATCTGACTACCTCGTCAGGGATACAGTGAACAGTTAATTTTTTTAAATTAGAACAGTAGGTATTATAGAGTTGTTAATTTTATCAAGTTTGTTAGAAGTACAGATATTGATAGAAGTCGGGCTATGCTCACTGACTTTTTCAATTATGGCACTGGGGGAGATATTAGGAATATAAGATTGGATGGATGTAGTAAGTGTGTGGAGGGTAGTTGGAAGAAGGTTTGAGTGCTAACGGCGTAGACAGAGAATACTAGAAGTATTCTCGTGGTATTTGACTGAGGAGGCGAGCGAAGCTAGCTGACGAAATTCTCCGTTTTAAGTCCACGGTACGGGAAAAATGTTATCGATGTCCGACCGTTTGTTCGTTCGTCCGTCTATTCAGTCTACAGGTCGCATTTTCATCGGATTTGCATGCAACTTGGCATGGACAATCCTTGATATAGCCAAAAACTTTTAGCGAGGGGGTTTTTCTACCTATAATGGAGGAGGGGGAGGGGAAATGGTCCCGTAGTGGTTGGCAAGAGCACTCAAAACGGTATGGGGTGATATAGGCTTGAAGTGTAATTTTTAGTAATTTTTATTTTGAAACCACTAGAAAAATATGTAAATGAGACCTCATGGGACCATATGGCAACAGGAAAGCTATGCTATCTACTAATAATAATTAACACATTAACCAAAAAACTACCTGGCTGTAGTAGGGTATAAAATTACATCAAGTAGCTGTAATAGAATATAAATGATATTAGATCCTTATTAAACGGGACTAACGATATGATTATATTGATATTGCAGTACAATCTTTGGAATATTCCAACTGTAATTTACTAAAAATAATGTTTGTAGCACCTAATTAAGGTTTTCTAAAAAATATAATCTCATCCATATGCGAGATTTCTCTTTCAGATGCAAGAAGATTTTATTAAAAACATGTTGAATTGATACATACATATATATTGTCACGCCTTGATCCCCGAAGGGGTAGGCAGAGTCATACTATACGCCCACATTTCACCGTATGCATTTTTGTCCCACGTAACAGGTGGTGAGTCCATTGCCGTGTTGAAATAGACAGGCGCAGGCTGTGGCAACCCGCTGTTGAAATTTTTCAAGCCGCCTATATGTCCTTCAACCAGGCATTTGTTATTTAATTATATTCCACAAAGTGGTCACCCATCCAAGGATCACCTATAGCGAATGATGCTTAACGTAGTGATCGTTTACAAAACACTGAATCAGCGGGGCCACAAGCGCTTCAGTCTACGTTTCGTTAAATTATGTGTAAAAAAAAGTCCCACCATAATTAATTAATTAATTATGAACACATCACAAAAGCTGGTACCTACCTATTGAACATTCACATCATTATGTGACCAGTATTATTGCGAAAGAATCGAAAACATGACCGTATATTAGTTTTATTCAAATAGATCGCCTAAACGCATTCAGCCCACACTATATGGCCACATAGGGCGTAAATTGATCACACGTATGATTTATGGGTGCTATTTTTACATAATAGATTACGAATATTTTTTAATCGGCATATTTGCATGGCATATTTGATTATATTTTTTGAATTGGGTGCACCTATATAAATAAATAAAATTGAAGTGTCTGTTTGTAATTCCAAATTAACAACTTTTTACTAAAAGTATATGAAAGTATATATAGTACTTAAAATACTATTACATTTTGTTTACTGTATATTTGTTTCAGCTAATCTCTGAAATGGCTGGACCGATTTTCATGGGAGTTTCACTTGCAGATAGATAATGTTTTAAGGAGTTTATTCCCGCATTCCCACGGGAACGGTCATTACGCGGATGTTACCGCGGGCTAGTCCGCTACTTCCGCTAGTATACATTCTATAAATTTTGAGTTATATGAATAATTACAGGAGTAGTAAAATGTGTTTTCATAAGTTCTCCACGCTCTCGTCCATCGCACTTGTAGTACAGGATTATGGTTCTAAAAAAAATTTACAGTTGTCATTTGACATTCTTTGCGAAAGAAAGAGACGAAGCTATATTTGATTTTGATAGATCTCTGTTAATTGTGTCGGACTGTTATGTAATAGATGGTGTTGTGGCTTGCTAAAAGTCCTGAATGCGATCCTTGGCCATTTACACCGATGTTAACTCAGTCTTAACACAAACAAGATGGAAGAGACATCGAAAATATGTGAAAGGAATTTAGGTTACTATTCATAAAAAATAGCAAAATGTCGTTTTTAATTTTAAAATTATGAAGGTAAAGTTATTTAAATATGTATCACAATCAAATCACACAAATCATTTTTATAGATTTTTGCAACTAGTTCATATTGTAGGTCGTGGACAAGAAGGTAGCATAATATATTATCCAAAAATATTTGATTTTGTTCAGTACTAGTGGCCCAAGCGAGCTTTGCATTACCGTAGGATCAGCTTACATAAAAAATATATAAGAAAAAGATTTTTTTCACCAATTTTACTGTTTTTTTAAAAAGTAAATAATAAATCTGCCATTCAGGCTAGAGACATATTTAAAAAAAATAAAGATTATAGAATCGCGCCACTTGTTTATAAGTGGTGTAACTAACACCATTTTGTTTTATGTTAGACTAGGTGACACCCTTGGCTTCGCCCGTGACATACTTCGAACTTCCGTCGCATCTATTTAAAACCATCACTTATAAATTTAAAAAAATGTATAAAAATTTACCCGATTTGTCGACATTTATGACTACTGTTCCGCTCTCCAGGGTAGTAGCGTGATGATATAACCTTCCTCGATAATTGGGCTATCCAACACAAAAATATTTTTTCTATTCCGACAAGTAATTTCTGAAATTAGAGCTTAGCAACATATTTTGCGATTCTTCTTATAATTCTAATCATTGTAGTTGTAGTTCCAAGAGCGGTCGGCAAGGGCTTAATGGAACGCCATATTTTTCGCCAAAAGAGAGTCTTGTCCTCCTTGGTCCATAGATAAGTGAGTAAAACTTGTGCACCAACTTAGACGATTGCTCTTTCTGAAAGGTGGCCTGTCACTTGGGCAGAAGCAGGTACAGCGGCACATGCTAGAAAATGAAGGCCTTCCTGATGCAACTCAGAGTAAGATGTTAAAAGCAAAGAAACACAGTCCCATTTATATTTCTTTTAAACTTCTTTAAGATCCTTGATAGCCGGTACTGCGGTGATGGCGATAGATCATAATGAAGACCACAAATTAATTGTGCGCGGCCATCGCACTAAAACTTTAGCGTCGTATAAACGCAGCTTTACTGCCCAATATGCTTTTGGCGCGTTTACTACGCAAGTAACTACGGAACACTACATAGCGTGTACACACAATTGAAATATTTTTTCTGGTAATCCGATTCGTACCTAACTTATAAGTCTCACAATAGATGCTCGTAAAAGGTAAATGGCATGCGTATTGAGTAGTCCTCAATGAAACTATATTTGTGAAGTCATTGCTATCCGGATCTAGGTACTCGATACATTGGAAGGAGCTTCTCTTATCGCTGACGTAATACTACTATTTACAGATTTTACTGATTATGAAAAATAAAAATACTACATCGACAGGATGAAGAAATACTGTCTAGGGGGCTTTGCCAATGTTTCCTCTTTAATTTGAAAAACCCAAGTGCTGTTGAAATTTTTTCGTGTAGTTATTCATCATGCCATTGGTTATGAGGAAGTCCAAAGTGAAGTATTTATAGTTATTTAGTATAAAATACTTACTAGTATTAAGTGCATAGTTTTGTGGATTTTTATATTCTGTTAAAGTAGCAAGCGGCAAAGCTGTAGTAGCTTTATAAACTGCTTCTCTCCTATGGACTTCAGAGGAGCACGGAATCAAGCTCGTGGAGAATGCAGATCGTTATGAAATACTTTTCCGTTACCCTTTCCGCCACCTGCTTTGAGTACATCGCCTCAATATAAGGCCATAGCCAGAAAAAAGATCAGCGGCGTGAAATTTTTCATTTCTACGGCCACTAATATGTGATGTGCGTGCGAACAAGTGCACTATTTATGCTTGGCAGTCTACCAGCTAGTAGACACCCTATCCTTAGAGCAGCCCCAAATGCTTCATAGCACTGCGCCACATCGTGTGGTATATTCTTAAACCTGGCCAATTCAAACTACCCACGTAACGATATTGCTTTCCGAATTTAAAATAGACGATTAAATTTTATTGATAAGAAATCGTGTTTCAAAAAGCAATAAAATATGATCTAAGTATATTGATTACGATAAAGAGAGAAACTTGTAAAAGTAATCAAATATGAGTATATTTATTTTTACGGGGTAAACGCGGTTATGTTGCATATCTTCTTTTTGTCCTGAACGAAACGTCGTGGAACCAAAAAGGTATGCAGCATAATCGTGTTTAACCCCGTGAAACTATTTGAAGTTTTGAAGACGATAGTATAATAAGTTAGTACTTATAAATTTCGACGACTTACTCTTGTCCAAATTTATTTGGGTTCGGTGCAGTATATTTTCTTCTATCATTTATCCCTGTTATTCGTCATCTGATCATTTACTCCTTTCATATTCAAATCGCTCCTTACACAATCCATTCATCTTTTATTTGGCCTTTCTCTGGCACTCCATTCTTGAACATTAACATTCATCTTTTTTTTAGTTACATGACTTTCATCCCTTCTCATCACAAGCCCATACCATGACAGAAGGCCCCTCATTTTTTCAGTCACTGGTGTCACGTTCAATATACACATTTCGTATGTTATCCATTCTAGTTCCACCACTCATAATAATAATAAATAAATATTGTGGGACACTTTTCACACAGCGCCATCTAGCCCAAAGTAAGCTAATATTAGCTTGTGTTATGGGATCTAGATAACTGATAAACATACTTATATATTTCTAAATACATACATATTAACTAACTAACTAACTATAACTAACTATCTTCACGCTGTATCCCTGACGGGGTAGTCAGAGAGGACAGATCGCCAGGCTTCGCGATCCATGCATACTTCTTTCGCTTCTTCGAGATTCATCAATCGCTTCATACACGCACGTCTGGGTATCCGAGTACTTTTGACCTTTCCGTTTTTGAGCAATCTGCTCACGTGGTCTTCATATGTAAGTCTCGGCCTTCCCTGACTCCTTCTACCCTCTACTTTTGAACAATATATATCCTTCGTCAATCGTTCCTCACTCATTCGTTGGACGTGTCCAAACCAACGGAGCACGCCCTTTTCCAGCTTAACGCTGACACTTTCATTTAAACCTGCCATATTGCGTATCACTTCGTTACGTATTCGGTCGGCCAAGGTAACGCCGCACAATTTTCGAAGTGATCGCATCTCCACAGCATTCAATTTACTTTCATGCATCTGCTGACATACCCAGGTTTCACTACCGTAAAGCAAAGTTGGCACTAGCACTGCGTTATGAATCGCCATTCGTGCTTCTTTTACGATGCTTTGTCGCTTTACTAACTGGGACAAAGCACCGTTAACTTTGTTTCCGGCAGCTACTCGCCGTTCTACATCCGAATCACATCTTCCATCCGCGCTAAACATACTTCCTAAATACACAATTTCATTCACTTGCTCTAGACGTTCCTGGTTTACCCTAATCTCGCATTTAGTTCTTACGTCACCTCTTTCAAATACTAGAACCTTAGTTTTACTTGCATTCATGCGGAGACCCTTACTTTCACACCCCTCTTTCATATTAGTGACTAATGCCTGTAGGTCGGCTTCTGATGAGGCCATGAGCACCGCATCATCAGCGTACAGCAGACAGTTTACTGTAAAGTCACCCAAATTCACACCCATATTAAAATCTTTCAACTTCTGCAGGCAACTGTCCAGATACACTATGAACAGCCAGGCGGACATGACACATCCCTGTTTGACGCCTGTACAGACATCAAAAAGAGGTGACACATCCCCCCCTACTCGCACGCAAAAGTCCCTATAAAGCGACTGTATTGCCCGCAGTAGCGAGCCGTCCACACCATATCCTGGCAGCAAGTCCCACAGCGTTTCTCTCACAACGTTATCAAATGCTTTCTCTAGATCCACAAAAGCGCAGAAAACCTTCTGGCTAAGAGCCAGAAACTTTTCCGCGATCATGCGGAGAGAAAACACTTGATCCATGCAACCTCTTCCACGTCGGAATCCGCATTGAGCCTCCCATAAATACCTTTCAGACATACATATTATAGATAAATAACACCCAGACACAGAATAAAACATCGTGCTCATCACACAAAGTTTTATCCTGGGTGGGAATCGAACCCACGACCTCTTGCGTAGCAGTCGGATGCACTCCCACCGCGCCACAGAGGCAGTCAACTCATCCACCTTAATATTCTCATTTTTCATGCATTCTTCTTTTATCCGTCTTCTTAACTGCCCATCATTCTGATCCTTACAATATGACAGGTCTTTTATATTTTACCCTATAGCTTGAGGGGTATCCATGGATAGCATGTTGTGGCCATCACTTGCCTCTATTTCATCCATCCAGCTTTGATCCGACGCGTTATGTCACGGTCGATATCACCATTGCTCTCGAGAAGTGATTCCAGTTATTTAAAGTCGCAGCAAACCGGTAAAGACCTACCTTAGTATATATCTATAAATGAGTTAGGTATTAATATATAACAAAATAAAACACAGTTTCATAAAGCCTATAATCCAAACATTCTTGTGAATGCTCACATTGTGACCTGCATAAGGTGTATAAAATTAACCTATGGCGTGCAGATAGAATTCTTAACTAATTTACATACTGTCTACAATAAAATGTGGTTATACAAATTAACATAATTATTTCAAGCAATTTATTCCATCAAATGTACCTAAAGAATTAAAATATAATATGTATTAGTTTCATTGGTATGTGTTCTATGAATAAATGATGCTTATTGCACACTTGCCGCGCCTGACGCCCACACGTCACGGCGAACCGTGTCCTCGTCATGCATGTCATCTCTCAGCGATTAGTAAAAACTTAGGTATGCTTGCACAACATGTCTTCAATGTAGCTAAGCTTTTATCGCGGGGTCGAGGACCTTCCACTTTATTGTATTATTACATAATATCACTGTTTATGTTTACATAATGTTACCTAATTAGATAGATTTTGATCAAATCCAACGAAACAATCGAATATAAAACTGTAAAAAGCGATACAAATACAAATGAAAATGAATTCGTGACCCGTTATTCAAAATCGGTTTGCGTTTTATAATAAATGTGTTATAGTAGGTAGGTACATCGATCTAAAAGATTGCGGTCGAGACTGACGATCCAGCGGCGTCGCTCAAGGAGGACCGGACTATTCCGAAGCCGGAACCGATCCCGCACATGGAAATTCTGCGCTCACAACAACGTTCCGCCAAATGAAAAGTCGTTCTCTGATCGCTTAAATTAAGAGTGAATATACGTTGTCTCCATTATTCGAAATGTGTTGGACAGAGAAATAAATGGTTGGGGATCAGTTTTTGTATTCACTTTTATTAAATTATGATACAGTTTTAACTTTTAAGATTCCACATCCGTAGTTCTATAAGTGAGGGAGGATGCGATACGTATAGTTGACCACAGAGATGAATGGCTTATTGTTTGGGCAACGGAGTAATGTAAGTAGGTAATGAACTAGTGGCATTCAAAGGTACAAGTTTTTATTTCGATATGTATTTCAGTCAGGATTTTCGTAGTCGCTAGGCGTATCTCAAACGTTATCTTAACTTAGATTATCCTATCTTTTATAGGAAGTCTAAGCCAGAAGCTAATTTACAAAAACAGAAACGAGTTTATGAATAAATAAATAATAAATATTGTGGGACACTTGTCACACAGCGTCATTTAGCCCAAAGTAAGCTAATATTAGCTTGTGTTATGGGATCTAGATAACTGATAAACATACTTATATATTTCTAAATACATACATATTATAGATAAATAACACCCAGACACATAATAAACCATCGTGCTCATCACACAAAGTTTTATCCTGGGTGGGAATCGAACCCACGACCTCTTGCGTAGCAGTCGGATGCACTTCCACCGCGCCACCGAGGCAGTCAATCTAGTCAGAATCCTGGAAAAGTTTATAGATAAGAAGCTACGAATTAAAGTGTTTTGCCATTCTATATTTTAGAGCAATAAACAGACAATAGAAAGTGAAGGCATTAAGATTTCAGGGAGCCTAGAAAACCTCAAAAACGAAAACAAAGAAACAAACAAAACGAAATGAAGTGCCATTTTGTAATTCCAAATTAACAGCTTTTTCCTAAATGCATATTAAATTATATAAGTATGGTAAATAATTATACTGGCAGATAGCTGATGTTATGATAATGTTAGCTGATGTATTAGATACCAGATGTAACTTAGGTTGCATTTTATCTACGTATTTACACAGAAATGATAACTTCGCAGGTAAAACCACGGGGCGTCCGCTAGTCAAATGTAAAGTAAGTATTTATTATGTTGGCAAAATAAATTGAAACATGGTCGAACTCAAATTGGCGACATCACAATATCTCGTTTTACTCGACAGCTCACTCTTCAAGGCTGTCAGAGCTGCTATACGATTTAACTTGATTTATTTTTGTACAGATAAAATTTAAGTGTTATCAAGTAAGTAGAACTATATATTTATATGGAAACAATTCGAAATCTTTTAAAATGGAAATATATTGACGGACACGTGTTTAGATCGTGATATTCATGGTTTTGCATGCACTTTGAAGTAAGTTTCTACGATGAGAAATTGTACATTGGCCTCGAAGATTATAATTTCATATATTTATACCTATGTCTTATTATGTATATTATTACAGCAAGTATTGTCCGCTTTCACTATAGTCCATCAAGTGACTATGTGACAGCATAATTAAGCGCGTCGAATATAATCACGCATGGGTCGCGTGTACTCGGCTGCCTGGAGGCTGGACAAAAAGAGCGGTCGTGACCCCGCCTGAACTGCCGGATGTAAAGAAAGTACTCAGCATTGCTATCTTCCGGAGTCTCATAGCGTTACGTCCGTCGTCACGTGTCATAAGGTAAAAAATAAATAATTCGATATGTGTTTTATTTCATGCTTTACATGTATATGTAAATACAGTAGAATAATTATAATATGGTTTACAGAATGACATTCGGATTTATTAATGAATAAAATAAATATTACAGGTCATTCTTAGTGGAATAAAATCAGTTTGTATGGCCATGGGATGTAGACAACAAATAAACACTTTTATGTATTTTTAAATAAATACTACAACATGGATGGAAGACACCCAAACTCCGAAACAAAACAATTATGGATCACAAATATTTGTTCTGATCCGGGATTCGAACGCGAGAACTCAACACGGCAGGCAAATAAACTAACCACAGCGACGAGGCACTCAACAAAGATCTTGCTACAATGCAGGACAGCAAAACAAAATATGATAGGGAAGTAAAATATTCACAAATACAAGTTCATGACTGCAAAAAGTAGAAGTATTTAGTAAGTTGTGTAACAGTATGAACAATAAATGTGTTATGGACGTGTTATATCGGTGCTGGATGTGCATAGTGTTTTGTCGGGCTTGGTGCGACGTAGAGCGGCAGCGCAGACGCAGCGCAAGCGCAGTGGGCGAGGTTAAACGATTGCTTAGATCCGCGTTCACCTCTCATTGTGTAACCGCATCGGTCGCGAGGAGGGGCGCCGTGGGAACCGCCAAAAGCTTGCTAACGTTATGCGCAGCTTCCGCCGTTACGGCCGCATTAACTTAACGATGCATCTCGCACGCCACTACATCCATACACAACGTAGTGAAGCCGCAGACCCGACTACAAATTGATTCCGTTGTCATTGTCATCTTTAGCAACAGGAAATTATCATATTGATTGGCGCATAACCACCACCTAAATTCCAGCTTTGCAAAGTGAGGTGACTTTCTAGTATTTTGTATTATTATACTTCGACAATACACAAGAGAACGAGCGAGAGTGTTTAGAGAACGGCGAGGAGGAACTCAAATCAACGTGCATGCGGTTAAATGCGTACAAAGAGCATTGTGAAAGTAATGATATTGTTTTGTAATTGTTTCTAAGCAGTACAGAGCGGTGGAATAATTCATAAGTGTTGTTATTCCAGAGAACGGCAATGTTGTAGTCGCGGCGACAGCTGAATAGGGCAATGATGGCGGGCCGTTTAGTGCGGTGTATAGGGCGCGGGTGGACTCGGTGCGGAGCGGGGTCCGCGGGACTGAGGGCGGAGCACCTGAGCGCGCCCTGACCTATGACCTGCAGTGAAAGGCGCCCGCGCGGGCACGGGCCGCGCCGTGGCACCGTACTCATAGCATCGCGCAGTTTCGCATGCAGAGTGACCGTATTTTGCAAACAAAAACAACTATCTAATATTTTGATCTACTGTATCGGTAACAGTCATTATTAAAGATATCTAAGACCAAGTGAAGAGTAGGGTGAAAAACTGGAAAGCAACGCTCACATGATGATTATTTAACCAAATCATACAAATATGTGTTCAAACCCGGGATTTGAACAAGAGACTTTAACAACTGCATTGTACCACTTTTTTTTTATTGTTTTTTCATTGTACTATCATTGTACCACCCAGAAGCAGTCAAAATTGATTGAATCTTATGTTGTGAGAACCAACTCCGGAAACGAGGGTGTTATTGACACGAAGTTGACTTTTGTTGTCAACATATTAATTGGGCACAATCTTACTGCTACCATAATATGGTAATGTTCTTAAAAGATTTACTCCAAAGTCATTATTACATACCTACTTACTTAAACTTATGATCGCTTTCGAGGAAATGTCACGGAAACTTTCAATACAATGTCAACAATAATTATAATGAAATCCATTTTTAATTAATTAATTTTGCATTTAGTGCTACTTGTAAGAATATCTGAGTAAATGTGATGAATAAAAGATTTTGTAAAATTAATTATGTTGATGTCAACTGTTAGTACCACAAACAAGGTTATGAAACATTGGTTGCCTGATATGGTCTCGAATGTTGCGAATAGAGACAGAGTGGAATCAATTTGTCTATGTTTAATGCTCTTTGAAATTAATATTTCACTCCTGAGTGAAATTAGGCTACAAAATGAGGGTTTAGAATGCACCTGAAATAAGCGCGGGGATGATGATCAGAAGGCATTAATTGAATCTTACTGGGTAGTTAATAAAAGTCGATTAAAGTTTTGTGTCATTGTGTAAATTGGGAGAGGGCCGTAATTGGACCGATCTGGCCGAGCACTCCTTCCGCCGGATCCGTAAAAATAAAAAGGATCGAATATTGGTTTGATTTTTGAGATCTAGCGGGATTACCATCTGCATGAAGAAGAAGCTTTAAGCGTTTAAGTCTTACAGTAGGACCAGTTTGACATAAGGCTCGCCTACCATTAAACTAGTAATATTTCACGTTTATCCATACAGTATAATTCACTTAAAAAGGGTAGAAAGTTATCACTTCACAAATTTGATATATAATGAAGTATGTCGGGCGATGAAGACGACGATTAAGCCCCATTAAGCTAGTAAGTATTTGACTGTATAGCCTCTTACTGATGACACGTGAACAATATTATTTGAAACAAATTGTCCGGTGGTACACTGCCACATAACACACGAATCCATCTGTAATGATGCAACTTTCACGTTCACCTTACACATTGGTAAATGATTCGCAAGACGCCGCTTACACGGGTAATGAAGATTGATACTCCGAGCTGTACATGACGATTAGTGTTAAAGTAACATCGTTTGTCATTACCAGCGTCCATATTGTTTTATGTTGAATCTTCTTGATACTGGTTGTAGATCAGGTAGGTTGAATATTTACATATTTTTTCTTCTCTTTGTTGTGAAGACTACTGGTAGCTTACCTTACAATTTAAAGCTCCTAGTTTTGATATAATTAAAGCATATTGACACTTGAAATGTGAGTGATAAAATATTGAAGAGTACGTAATGTCTCTCTGCTTATAACGTTTGGAGATTTGAGTAAGTAAGATATTTGGATATTTGGATATATGCATATATTGGATTATAAGTGGCCCTACCAAGATCTCCAGGGCCCAAGTGACTTCACTTCTAGCGGTGCACCTGTTGATCAACAGAGGAGACATCGATGAAAGCCGGGGTTGGGAGTTCGAATGTAGGTCGCTCGATCGTAATAGTGCCGAAAATTTAAAGTCATATGATGGCTTCTACTAGTAGCCAAGTCTCTAGCTTTTAGTTTTTCTGACCGAACTTCAATTTGGCAAAACAAATATCATGTTACCGGCAGTCGTGACAAACGGCTTAACATACCTTTCGAAGCACGGATACGTTTGTATATATAATATTCAAATACAGCCACCCGTCTCTCAACTGACCACAGCGTAAGATGCTTAACGCAGTGATCGTTCACAGAATACTGAGCAAGAGGCGCTGACAGAAAATGTTCTGCAACCAGATCATTTCTAATTCAAAATCTGGTGACACATTTGTCCGCATGAGTTTTATTTACAAGGTGCACGTGGTTAGTGGGGTTAACGCTAAATGATGATCTAAATAAAAAATTTAAACGTAAAACATTAGAACAACATCAAAATAAAATGAACTAGTTCATTCCCGCGGCACCGCCATCGTAGTGAACTTTTCCCGTACCCGTCAACAGGAACTTACGTAAGTAATTACTGGTTCGAATTGAAAAAATATCTTTGTAATGAAGGCTAAATGCATATATCATGACGCTTCTATCAAGATGTGCAGTAAATATAAATGTACACAAAACGGGTATGTTTTCAAGCATTATTGTAAAATCATAAAATGACGGGAAATATGTGTAACGCGGGTTTAAAAGTAAATCTCGAGCGAAGCCAGGAGGGACAGTTAGTACAATATAAAGGAATATTAGATTCTAGATCCTCATCTTAAATCGTGACCGGCACACAAAGATCAAATAAATACCTGTCCAGTTCCATATACCTAGGTTCGCATAATGTCATTATCCATCTAACTAAACATTACTTTTATATACGTTTAGTGTATCAGAATATGTATTTCAGTGCGTCCATTATCAAGGCATTGATTTCATTTATTTAGATCATTTATTATAAAACCCGGACATAAACCTATGAAATATAAACAGATTTGGGTCAAGTATACCTATCTAAGAACCAGCTCTAGAAAATCCGATTTAAAATGAATGAGATGCATTGAACACAGTATTTTTTGGCGTCCAGTGCATCGTTTGCATGGAAAATTGCTACTTCTCTGACGTTCCTTCGCTCTCAAAACAAGACGACAGTGTTTCATGTACTTTTACTGTCACTTTAAAGTCACTTAACTATGGCCTGCAGCTCCTAAGCCAAACTGAAACATCGTTGCCCCATCCAAGGGTTCAAAGATATTGTTCTTTCACCGTGAGGCAATAAATAATAATAAATAAATAGGTAAATATCGTTGGGTCAACTCACACAACGCCATCTAATTTAGTTTTTTTTTTCGCGGGGAATCCTTTTACGCACCGTTATCCCTGCTGCGGGGTCAGCAAGAACGGTGTGTGGAGCTCCCGGCCCGTGAGAGAGAGGCCGTTCTACCCACTAAACCCCGCGGTGTTCCGCCTCACCTTAAACCGACTCGCAGGGTAGGCCTGAGGTTAAATCACTGCGAGCATCTGATTATAGTATCTTGTACTATGGTAATTAAATTACTGATAAACATACTTTTCTATACATATATTTCTAAATACATATTATAGGTAAATAACCCAGATACAGAATAAACCATCGTGCTCAGTTTTATCCTGGGTGGGAATCGAATCCACGACCTCTTGCGTAGCAGTCGGATACACTTCCACCGCGCCACAGAGACAATCAATAAAAATAAAAGTTGCCTTCATTTTATTCATTTCATGACCGCATTATTGTAGCTTACTATTACCCGTTGAAGCAATAAGTACTGTTATTGTCACTTCTGACCAATTATAAACTACTTCTTGAAAAGGTTAAATCTGACAAGATAATTACAAGCACATAAAATACTTAAATACTTGCTATGTATTGCTATTGATGCTATCAATAAAATAAAACTTAAAGTCCTACGTAACGGTAGTTCGGAATAATGTAAGCTACGACTGTAAATTAGTTTATTAGTCGATTAGTTGACAAACTCAAGTAATTTCTGAAAGTCCTTTAATTGGCGTTTACCTTAAACAGTATATTAATTACACGGTTGACGCGAGTTACACACGAATGTTGCGTGTTCCGCGTGACCTGTGACATAGATTTCCCGGAAAGTATTAGCTTAGGCGCTCCTTCAAATCGCAAATACAGCTCGTTATTTCGAAAGCTTATTTTACACCAGTCGTCGCCGTAGGCTACATGAAGGCAATCTGTAGTCTCGACAAATATTCGGAAAAGATAATGTGCCACTAGTTATGGCTCATATTGTTTTGATGCTATGCGGCAAACGTTTTGTCGGTATTTGGCCTAAGGATTTATATTATCAACTAGTTGATGGCTGCGGCTTTACCCGCGTAGTGAATCTTTCCCATTCCCGTTTTCCATCCGGGTAACTTTTCCAATTTTTCTCTGCATAAAAACTTTTCATAGAGTTCAAGGAATAAATAAAAAAAAAACTTGAACTGGTCCAGCCGTTTTTATATATATTTAGCTCGCCAAAATGACGGCGTCCGCCTGATGGTAAGTTATGACGACATCTAGCGAATTAAGGGGTACTCTCTTAGTCTACATGCCTACAGACAGCGTCCCTCAAGTTGGCGGCCCAATGATGTGTCTCTTCACGCTCCGCTTGAAGAACCCGGCATTGTAAGAGGAAGGAAACACGTGCGCTGGTAGAGCGTTGCAGGTTACTATCGTTCGATAGAGAAACGATCTTTTAAGTAATTCCGTTCCGGCGAAAATTTCCACTGTACGTTGTTCGGTAATGAAAATGAGAGGGTGGGATTAGGTTGAAGAGCTCTTCTGAACACTCGCCGTGGTGCATACGTATAAATGCAACCATGTTCTTCGCTGCGCCAGCGGCCCAAGGCTTCCTGTTACCTCAGGACAATCTATAATGAGAATAGCACGTCTCTTCATAGCGTCGAGGGCGTCCAGTAAGTACCTTGTGGAATTATCCCAAAGGTGAGAACAGTATTCGACACAGGAAAGAACGTCTTGTACAACAGACATGTCTGATGCGGCGTGAAAAAAACGTCTGTAATAAGGTGTTACTCAGGACTTCAGCTTATTCAGGACTAAATTCAGGAATTCTTGCTGTCCTTGAGTTTTGCGCTTAGCTACATATTCTGCTATTCATTTTTATTTATTTAGATTAAACTGCGCTCGCGAAATCACCCTCCAAAAAATAAATGGTAGAGGCCTACGTGCAGCCATGGATTCCGATAGTTTGATTTAATTGTTTGAAATAGCAAGCACATTGAATATAAAAAATACCCAAGTTTTTTTAAACAAAAGTAGATATCGATTATTGACTCATTTAGGCTATTGATTATCTACTATCGCAGCAATTGAAATTTCACTTGTTATTGTTGTTTTATAAGACTAATGACTGAAAAACAACGAAGTGTTATCCTTATACGATGATGCAATAAAATGACCCCGTGGCTGACCACTTTTTGTGTAGTACATATTTGTGTCCAGTCATGATTCACAAATAATCTTTACAAAGAATTACAGATTTCGCTATAATCTTATTGCCTACCTACTTATTAACAAATTTATTTTAAAGGTGATCGATATTTGAGTACTTTTTTTTTTAAAGTATTACTTGTGTTAAAATAACGCTTGAAACAATGATAATTCGGTCTACGTTTCAGAGTCGTATAGCAAATCCCAATAATGACTTAGCCTGGCGTGTGTAATGTAGGACACTTAGAGGTTCTTGAATTTACTTAGATTTTTTCTATTTTCATTTTATCGTTTGCATTACGGTAATACAATTGGTTATTCATAGGGGTTGAATTTTGTACCATAGTATACAGGTTATAATAGCCCGCACTCGTTTCAATAAATCACATTGAGTTGAGGATGGGTCCTCCATATACTACGTAATTATTCTATACCCATTTGTTTAAATGAGCCTGACTGACATATTAGCCTCAAGCATTTTCCACCAGAAATTGACACCTTGTCAGATGCTGCTTGCCAAACAAAATGACTTAAATTAAACGAGTTAAATCTGTGCCGTGGATAAAAATTTTCTATTACGAGGCATCGTTGATTTTCTACAGATACGATTTATGTTCTATTATCTTAAATTTGTAAGTATATTGGCCATCGTAACTTCATTTCAATTTCAAATTATAGCGACTAAGCATTGAAAATCTTATAAAAAAAAATCTTATAAGAAACACTGGTTAACTACAGGTATAAAAACTTCTTGTAAAAATAAAAGATTACTAAACATTTTATGCATAAAGTCAAACAACGCTGTACTTGAAGAATATTATAAATGTTATGAAAATATATTAAAAAAATTAGTAAACACAGCAAAGAAATTACAATACAAAAATCAATTGAAAGTGTCACAAAATAAAACTAAAACAATGTGGAATATAATAAATGAGCGCATAAAAAAGGGGGCGAACAAAAGAATACGTAAATGTACAATTACAGATTGATAACACCCTAGTGTCAGACCCTTATCAAATAGTAAATAAATTTAACAACTTTTTTGCTTCCATCGGCCTAGAAAACATTCATAACAATAAACCGCTTGCTCCGTCAGCGCATTCTCTTTCCATAAATTCATTTTTTCTGAGTCCTGTAAGCTGCCAGGAAACTTATAAAATTATCAAACATCTGAAAAATAAACACAGTTACGGTATAGATGAAATTCCAGCTTCTCTAATTAAACAGTGTGCTGATGAATTGACATTACCTTTCTGCGTACTAATCAATCAATCATTTGATGAAGGTACTTTCCCTGACCTTTTAAAAAAAGCAGTCGTGAAACTAATACACAAAAAAAATCTAAAGTAGATCCTAATAACTACCGCCCTATAGCTCTTCTACCTACTGCATCAAAAATCTTTGAAAGGGCCATGTATGACCGCGTGTACGGATTCAGTGAAAAATATTCAATTTTTGACGAGGGTCAAAACGGATTCCGTAAACACCGATCAATAATCCTGGCAGTGTACAAATTTGTTCAGGAAGTTTTAAACATATTAAACAATATGCAGTTGGCATACTATTAGACATGACAAAGGCATATGATAGAGTTCAATTTAGTATCTTGCTAGACAAATTGTACAACATAGGAATACGTGGAAATGCACATAAATGGTTCACTTCATACCTAAAAAAACAGAGAGCAATATGTGGAAATGGAACATTACGACCGCAGACGTAACCAAATTACTTGTATTAGATCCGAGGGACAAATTTTGAACGCGTCAATACCTCAAGGAAGCGTTATAGGATGTCTGCTCTTCCTAATTTACATAAATGACCTACCAAAACTTATAAACGAAAAGTGTATATTGTTTGCAGATGATATATCTCTGCTTATCTCGTGCCAAAACGGAATTGGCTTAACTCAACGACTTCAAAGTCTTTTTGACGCAATATCCGAGTGGATGAATGCACACAACCTCGTAATAAATTACGAAAAAACTAAGTTAATGACCTTTTACCCACACCAAAAAACTCAACTGAAAATAGACTTCTCCACAAATAACATAAATATAGAAAATGTAACTGAATTCACACTATTAGGAATAACAATTGATAGGCACTTAACCTGGAAGGTCCACATAAACAATTTAAGATTAAAACTGTCCAGATTCGTCTATGCTCTCCGAGAGATCAAGAAAACCACTGATATGCAAACAGCTTTAACCCTCTATTATGCCTACGCTCATGCCTGGCTCAGCTATGGTATAATTATGTGGGGAAATAGTGCCGACGCTCCCTCACTTTTCATCTTACAGAAAACACTTATTCGGATTCTTATAAATATAAACCAAGAAGTTAGTTGCAAACCGTACTTTAAGAGGCTAAAAATACTTACCTTACCGTCCATCTATATCCTGGAGATCTGTAAATTCGTGCGAAACAATATAACCTTCTTTGTAAAACGTGGTGACAGACATACAGATAGACTGGTCAGGCACGAGAACCGCCTGATGTTACCAACTTCTCGCATGACCTTACACTCCAACAGCCCACACGTTATGTCCATAAAAATATTTAACCAACTTCCAGAATCTATAAAAACGGAAGCCAGTAATAAATTATTCTTAAATAAAATAAAAAACATGCTCATTGAAAAAGTATATTATGATATTACCGAATACTTAAATGATAAGAAATAAATCAATACTTCTTAGAAATTCAATAATAATAATAAATTCAATAATAATCATAAATACAATAATAATAATATTTTCAATAATAATCATAAATTCAATAACACATTTAATAATTTTAAAAATTATAATAAATTTCATGGATTTAATAATAAAAATTCTATACTTAATTATAATAAATAAATAATAACGACTTTTTGTTTATGTGGATTGTCAATAAATAGAAACTGAATTACTAACCAAAGAAATAAATAAAATATTATCAAGTACCGAATACATGCAATAATTTAGAAAAATAAGTAAATCGTATTGTCTTGTATTATTAATTATATCTTATACATATACGATGCTTCCTCCTCTCTTCTACGTTGCCGTGCCCGACAGGGTCCATAATGTACCTAATTATATATTTTATAACAACTGTAATCACCTTATGGAGCGCCATAAATGAATATGAATATGAAATATGTAGCATAATTTATATAACATAGTAGTGTGATTTAAACATTGCAGTCAAATCAAATCTATCTTTACAATATGCCATCCTAAGTTGAGCAATCGGTGATTTTGTTTCATAATGTTACGGTAGATTGTTATTTCAAAACTGTATCGAAACAACATTCGTAATATCTAGAACTAAATTTGATTCCAAGAAATATTCAATGTCGCAGAAACGATGGTACATCGGTACCTATGTTTAAATTGAATTACAATAGAGAACAGCCCACGCGAGTGCTTCACTGCACACTTAACCGCATGACTTGTTCGACCATCAATTGTCAAAATAGTTTTGACATGAAACAATGGTCGATCTTATGCTAGATAGAGAGAGTGATTTTCCGTAATTTTAATATAAATAATTGCGGGCCAGTAGAGTGGAAGGCCTTCGACCGGTCACGAACGTGCGTCTCCTGGCTCTTTACGATCCTTATTATTCGAGCCACAGAATTGTCTCTTCATATTACATCAACCGTTTTTGTATTATGTTTACCGCTTATTGTATGCGATTTTACGATATAGTTCATTTAGAGATCCTCGAAAAACAAAGTAAGTTTGGTAAGTATTAACAGTAATAGCAGTTATATTAGCGGCACGCTATGATGGCCGTTTTGACGTTTGTCCTTTTATGGAGTTTCGTATTAATTTTAATTACATTTTATTTGTAGAAATATGTGAATAGTTGACCACATTAAAGGGTATTAATACTACGGTAGAAACCAGAGTATGTACTTATGTAAAACAAGTAAAATATCATCACTATTGAAATATGTCAAAACGGCCATCATAGCGTGCTATGATGAATAACTATTATACTAGTTGTATTTTGTAAGGGTTATGTTATGTTACTCGAGTATGAAATCCAAGAGCATGATACCTAAAAACTTTTGCTGATATTTATTTACTTTCAATTTCGAATTCAATTTAACAAATGATCTAATAATAGATATTAAGGTATACCAATCTACAAAGAATATATCATTATTTCTAGGAAATAATATTATTATAGACGTTTTAAACCATCTAAAAAGCAAAAGCTTTAATAATTTTAAACGTTGACATTGAAAACAACAAGTTAAAATAATACGTGAATTCCGAGTACCCTTCACTTGCTGCATTGTGATGTCCAGTATACTTATATTTAAATCGCGTAAGAACTCAAGCCGGCTATTTGAGTCCAGGTAAATAGGATAATGCGAGCGGTGGAGTACCTAATCAAACTAATACTGACAGCTGAGATAATTAGATACACAGCAAACCGCTTCCGGCCTTTAAAATTGTCACTAATGCAATGAAAAATGCAATATTCTAGAAAGATAATAAGTTGTTTTTTTTTATATCGTTCATATAACTTGCTTTTCTCTTATCGACAAAATACAGTCAACGTTAGAAGTAGAATAATACAATCTTAAATTAAAAAAATCATTTGTGAATTAAAGTTTGCATGTTTGTAAATAAGAACATGTATGGCAAATGTACGAATTTAGTTAATCAATTTTTTTTTCATAGCGCCGTATTGCCCAAAATAAGCTAATATAAGCTTGTGTTATCGGATCTAGACAACTGATATACATTTTCTATACATATAAAAATCAATGCCACTTTTCGTTGTAATTTTATAACTCAAGAACGGGCTCACCTATCCAAACCAAATGTTTAGGCTTTGCTCGGACTATTTAGTAGATGGTTTATGTGAAGTTTGCACAAAATCGATCGAGCGGTTCTTAATTTATCACATTTTTGGTGGCGCTAACGAAGTTGCGCGGATAAGCTAGTACTTATATATTTCAAAATACATACATAGGATACATAGAAAATTCCGAAACAAACATTTTAAGATCACACAAATATTTTATTCCGACCAGGGAATCGAATTTGGGACCTCGGTCGCGGTAGACGCTTGCACTACAAATGCGCCATCAAGGCAGTCAAAAATTATTGCCATAATAGTAAGTACATACTATTAACAAGTTACTCTATTATTCAACAATTTGCCATAATTTTAGATTTGTAAATAAAGTTTTGCTATGCTAAGCTACTTTCGATGCTGACCATACCATTTTGGCATTTTCATAGTCACGTCGATGACGCGTCGATTATTAAATTCAATATTACTAGCACTTAACTTCTGGTTTCGCTATCATAAAACACTTGTTAGCACCTAAATAAGTAGAACTTAAAAAAGTCGATGCCGTATTTGAAAAGCTTCTAGGACATTTGCAAGTTTGTTGCCCCAACCGTTTAGATTATTCGTGGAGGAATCAGTCTGACAAGATACTCGTATTTGGATTGATTTCTACCATAACAATTACTGTAGACAACATCTCGTGCTTTCAAAGTAAATAATGTACTAAGTATGAGATTGGAATCTGTCTTTACCAGTTCTGCAATTATGGAATGAACAAGCACTAGTGGAATAAGTCCGACTAAGTCCATAGCATACTTGCTGTTTCAAATTACAGCGAAACGCTGCAACTGGGGTGGTATTGTCAGCACAATATTTTTGAATATACCCACCTACTAACGGCCTAAATACTACTTAATTTTCGGCTTTTTTAAATTATAGTGAACTGTTTCAAATCAGCCTATCATCAGCCTATATATCAGTTTATTGCTGAACGTAGACTCTCTCATAATTTCATTTTGGGAGGGTTTCCAAGCTGACGCGTTGGTACAGGACTTTGTTTGACTTTTTCTTCTCTTTACGATGACCGCATCCGTTAGGTGCACCATTTACAGGTGAGGCTGACTTGGATATTTAAAATCTCCTTACGGTCTCATAGCATCCCGAGTTTAAGTGATTTTGAAGTGAATTGGGACGCTGCGGTTGCGGGTACAATCAGCCTTAGAAGTAGATTAAATAAATAAAATAAATAATTAAATATCCATCACGCCTTATCCCCGAAGGGGTGGCAGAGGCATATTATATGCCCACTTTTCACCGTGTGGATTCCTGTACCACGTAATAGGTGGTGAGCCCATTGCCGTGTTGAAATGTACAGACGCAGGTTGTGGGTACCTGCTGTTGAATTTTTTCAAGCCGCCAATAAGGCCTTCAACCAGGCTTAACGATTGCCATTTTACTGGCAACCGGGACCAACGGCTTAACGTGCCTTCCGAAGCACGGAAACGCTCGCAAATGTAAATGCCACAAAGTGGTCACCCATCCGAGGACCAGCCATAGTGAAAGTTGCGTAAGAAGTAGATTAACGTACTCTAAAGTTACAGAATAGATCTTGGATGATAATTTGAATGTTTTCTTAAGAATGAACTGATGCTTAAGCAAGTTCATCTTCGTTTGCACTACCATACTAACACACCTTGTTATATGTGTTGTGGGTATCTAGTTATTTTTAATTGGTATTTTAAGTGAAAAAAGTTAGCTTCGTTCAGACGGGACTTCAACCCATGACCCCTACCTAACCAGGGAAATGTTATACTTCTGAGCTATAGACGCGTACTGAAACAAGCTAAAATTCTCTTTACTACATTGTAAATGCCATTTAAGAATATAATGCCAGAGCCAAGGGGCAGATACAAAAACTGAATTTAGATATGAATACTGAACACAAAATCTTATGTCTGTGTCGGCCCATAACTAAATCATGAAATAATTAATGGCAGTATCCTTTAAATCTAATGCGAAATCAAATATTGCATTTAAAAATTTCGACACGAATAATATTTATATAAGTCACATTAAAAAAAGTAATCAAATGCAGACAGGCTAATGCAGTCTGTGGGTTTGTATCAGTCATCTGTAAATAATGACGTCTGAAGCTAATACCAGACCTGTTGACATTATGTTATCGAAGTAGTTCAAGTTGCATTATGAACAATTAGGCAGTGAAAGTATCCATATCTGCACGTCAAAGCTCGTCAAACAGTATGCAACTCACCACAGCCGCAGACACTACGTAAAGTGGTAGGTATTGAATTAGGATTAAACTAATAAAACCTTTCAATCTAGATCTTACCGCATGACTGATCAACCAAGATTAACTACCTGAAATTTAAATACCAGATTCCCAGAGATCGTGATGAATTTGTAATCTAGAAAAGTAAAAAATAACCCTGACTCACTCATGCACTCGAATTCTATGCCACACTTTAGCACTAAGAAAGAGAAAACATATAGAGTAGTTTCTTTTGTATTCGAGAGAAAAGAAATCAGTCTTGAGTATTTTAATATTACGTGGGTAAAATAGGTGATTATTTTAATAGTAAAGTGGAAAACAATCATAAGGCCTATGAGATAGAAAGTGGTCACCGTAGCCTAATATGGACGTTTTCAACAGCAAAGGTGTCAGCTGACCCTATCGCCGCGTTACAACTTACAGGGCAGGCTGATACTCGTAGTTATCTGCTGCTGTTGAAATTTTTCATGTTTTCAACGCATGGACGAATCTATGTCTTGCATACCAGACACCCTGACTCGGAGTAACGTTTCACCTTACCTTATTCAAGATATTTTTAATATTTTAATATATGAAAATCTGTACGGATGTAATGCCGGACTCGAACCGACTAAACATACATGGTCTCTACTTATCCTCTAGCACCGGGCGCCTCGGATTCACTCATTCCAGGTATACACGACTCCTAGTCTACGCGAGACTAGCAACAACCTTCATGGAAATAATTTTAAACAGATTTTCAACTGTGGGACATCCGTCCGAAAAGTTACTCAGGGCGTTAAGTGGTCGTTATAAGTAGTGGCTTTAGTCGGATCGAATCGGCCATGACATCCGTGGAGATTTGTTTGGGTAAATATCCATAAACATAACTGAAAAATTTTTCAATAGACTAAACTTTGACATATCGACGTGTATAAAAATCCAAAGATTAAATTTATCGGCAATAATAGCAGTATAAAATAAAACTTTTATCAATAAATATTAAAACTTTTAAAATAAATGGTCGTATAAACGTGAATTAAATGAAATAACGACTGATAGTTCTATCGATAAAAATAATGAAGAAGTGCATTTGAAGCGAATGCAGTACTGTCATTCGTAATTCCTCATAAGGGATAAGGTCGAATAGGTTACCGACATTCAGTTCAGTGGGTAAGGTTCGTGTAATAGATGAGCGGTGCGATTGCGACGATAAAGCATCAAGGCGGCCGAACTCCGTAGAGGTGGCGTCCCGAGGTGAGAAGCGTGGTAACAAAGCGTGAGATAGCGCTCAAGATACCGTCGACGACCAAACACCCGGCTCCATTCTGTTACATACAACTAAATTTATTCTTGTCTCACTAAATAAGAACAATAACCAACATATTTTCAGCACTTTAATTGATACGAAATCAATTATGTGTAGTGTATGTGGTAAGAAAACTATAAATATTATTTGCGACCTATGTAGCAACCCTAAGTTTGTTTCAATGTCGTATTCATCAATCTTGAAAGTCAGTCATTATCACTTAATTCTCCTTAATCAATCTTAGCTGACCCCAAAATATACTTATATGTCGGAATTAAGGTCTTCTCTTCTTGTTTGACTCTTAATGTTTGGAAAGGAAGGTTGTTAATGTAGCTAATGACTAGCATTGAAACTTAATAAACGCATCCGTGTTTATAGAAATTTTGAATTTCAGGTTTTTCATTTAACTATATAACATTTACGAGAAGTTTCTAACTCAGATACTAGTTTTTCATTTAGCTAGGTATTTGTCATACAAACCTATGGCTATCCAAGGTACGCCATCATCATCATTACACCTTTACACATGACGGAAGCAGGATTGACATGAAGACCCATCGTCTTTAATTTCGTAGAGGAGCGACTACATTTATTTTTAGGAAATAATATAAACCTTATTAACTCATGATACATTATTTATTCATCTTAAACTAAACTTAATTTAGCTATCATCGCGTTATATCCTTGACGAGGTAGTCAGAGAAGACAGATCGCTTTCCCATCCTTCAGGTTCATTTATCGCTGCATACAAGCACGTCATAGTATCCGTTTTGACCCTTCGGTTTTTGTGGAATCTACTCAACCAAACCAAACCAACAGAGCACGCTCTTTCTCAGCTTAATGCTGACGCATTCATTTAAACCTGCAAAATTGCGTATCACTTCATTACGCATTCGGTCGAACAACGTTACATTATTAATCATCTTCGTCTTTAGAGTTCAATCATGTCAAATTTCACACTAAAACTAATTCAGAGGTATTCACTGTATTATATTATTTTTGTATCTACGATATAAAAAAAAACAAAGCTTTTGAATGTCCCCGAGTTTGTAAGATCCTCATTCACTGTTGTAAAAACTGATTGGAATGTTGTTCGTAACAAATGCGTGGTGGACCTACTTATTTTAAATCTTAAGCCTGTAATTATTAAGTTGACGAATTACCATCAAGTAAGATAAGTATGTTATGGCTGTCTACGACATTAATTTATAATACAGTAAGCGCCTTCGATTAGGAAGCTGGTTTTTATATAGTTTTATTTAGTCATTATGATCAACTTTATTATTAGTGACACGGAACAAAAAGTATATAATTTAGGCGGTTTTCGAAAAAAAAACCTTCACTTAGCAAATTGGTATGATAACTATGATTTGTTCCAATATTTAAGTTCTTTTTTGTACACAGTTTCTCGAGTCAACACCTTCTTATAATTAATGTACGTCACGCGATCTCAGCACCAACCAGAAAATAAAGCTTAATCGATTTTCGCAAGTATGGGTTTGCACAACCGACCCTAGTGGCATTTCTCCGCGCCCTCGGCGACACGACATCAACCTTCGTTGACGCTCCATTTCGCTCAACGTTTTCACACTGAACGTTATCTTTCTCGTCATACTTAACGTTTATCGAGTTCTTGCTTTATTTTTTTTCGGGTCATGGTTTGAACATCTGGTGAACTTAAACTAGGTACATAACTTATCGAACATAAAAAAGGAATTTTAAAATTCGTTCACCTTGACTTGAACACTTCAAATTACCTTTTTTATATTTATTCTACAAAATTGAGGGCCATTCTTATATTCCACTAGACGGCAATAATATGAAAAACCAAATTGTTGTCTTTAAAATATGACCAAATACGTCATTTTGACGTGCCAAATATAAAAAAAAACATGTTGGTTAACTTTAATATAAAGTAAACGCTAAACTAACTATTTTAAAATAAACGTTGCTCTTTTAGTGAGTCCGAGATGCCACATACCAAATTCGCTAAAAAAGAAGCATTTATTTCAAAATTATACCCATGTATTTTACTCATGTTCTATACTTTGCATATAACAAACGGTCTTTCTCTTGGGTGGTAAGCATCGGCGTCGACATCACTAAAAGCAATTTCAATCCATTAAACGGTTAAATATATCTTCAAGCCGTTCCAAGCTAAATGTACCTAGTATATTCCATTATGAATATAAGTATTAAATTCATGGACATTTTATAGTAGAAATAAATAAATAAGCATATGAAATGCAAACCTTATCGAGGTTTTTATAATATTTTGCATTTATACCCCAACAACACCTGCCGACCAGGCAAATGCACGGATATCTACCTACCAGAATATCGATTAAACGTCTCGTTAAAGTTGTCTCGCTTCTACTTGTCAACTTTATCGCACACATAGCAATAATCAATCAATCTTTTAATCTTGAAGTACGTGCACTGCTTTGGAAAACTTTTACACCAAACCAAATGAGTAATAACAGCCTTCAGTGTTCGTAATGATACGCTTAGCCGGCGGTAAGTTGAAACGAGTGACGGTTTTGATCACCTCCAAAAATTAAATTCGTAAAACGCTTCTGAAGTACAATGTGGAGTAAAAATTACGCAGTGTGATTATAATGGGCGGTTCTTTCATTACGCTGTCGCTGTTTCGTGCTCTTCAGCCTATAACAAGCTTCTGTCGAAAATTAAGCATTGGAATAGCTATTTTTTTTTTTAATGATAGTTAATTCTATATTAGGAGTTACCATAGTGATAATTATAAGAAAAATAAGTATAGTTTTTGAATGTTACATGTGTAGTCAAAGAAAGAACTAATAGGTACCGTCAGCGAAGGCAAAGGCTCATCCAAAGCTTCAGGCTATTTCCTTTTCTATATCTAGTTATTGAAATCATCTCACTATATGGAGGAGCAGGAGGCAAGTGGGACTCACACCTCTGGAAAGGGGCAACACCGTGGAGTCACCGGAGGTTAAGGCACTGTGATAACGTTTCAGAGGTGGGAGTTCTAGGTTTCAGGACCGTATCAAAACAAAGTTTGATATTATTGATAAAAAAATAAAGAAGAACGATTTCTTAACACCCTAATAATCGATTTCTCAGTCGATTTTATAGACTATATTCGATGTATAGAATTTATCCACTTTACTATTATTACTATAATATATACTAATATATATATCGTCTAATTTGCCCTCAGACCGAAGCCTAGTCTGTTGGTCAATGACCAGTCAGCAAGTAGGTAAGTTTGATTAGTGTCTAAAAATATTTTTATTGCCTTTAACACAGTAACCGTTTATAATAATCGCTGAACACTTCTGCCTATATAATATATTGAAGTTAATGAGTACTAATAACATTATTCATTAATGTTTATATTAATATACGAAACAATTACATAAAATAATAATATCTTGGAGCAAGAGGTCAAAACAAATTCACTTAAAACTGTAACAAGCCATTCACATATAACGAACTTCGCTCTACAGCAAATTTATAAACTCGGGTCATTTTCGAAAACCAGTGCCCGAAAGTGAAACTACCCGCGCATTTATTACCAAGTAAAATATGTAGATTGCTGGCAAGATAATAATGATATGTGCTTGTGGTAATGAAATTTCCCGCCGTCAAACGGTGCCAAAGTAATTTGCGTTGCTTGTCTCTGGCAACGAGTGCCCCAAGGGCCGCTTTCGAGCTTGCGTAAGGCGTTAATGAGACCCACTCAACTTTTGATTGGGAATATAGCTCACAGTTAGGGTGGCCCTAGATCACTAGTGCAAGATCTCTACTTCTTTACCTCTATAACCTCCGCGCACGTGGGTGGGTGGTATTTTATCGCAGATATAGTTAAGTTTGTCTAGATGAAGTGGTGTAATCTAGCTAGTCATGTTCTGCCCTAATATCCATAGCCTAAAGCTGATGTAGGTAAAATGACATAGGAAGATTTGCCTTAAGTGACTTAAAATTTAGCATGACAGTTAAGTTTATTAATAACTGCAGCATTTTTATATTAGCAAAAATGGCAGTCGTTAAGCCTTGTTGGAGGCCTTATGCGGCTTGAAAAAGTGCAACAGCAGGTAGCCACAACCTGCGTCTGTCTATTTCAACACGGCAATGGGCTCACCACCTATTACGTGGGACAGGAATCCACACGGTGCAAAGTTGGCATATAATATGCCTCTGCCACCCCTTCGGGGATAAGGCGTGATGGTTTTTTTTTTTTTTTATATTAGTGTGTTATGAAGATAACTTAATACCAACCCCATATAAAAACTCAACAACCTATAAGTGAGTGTGTCCCTGTATTAGCAAATGAACGCCCTAATAGGCTGACGATAAACGGCTCTCGGTAATATTTTTCGTTGAGAAAAGGAATCGGTCATCGAATGAGAACTTCTTATAAGGAAACAAATGGACATTTTAGTGACTGACTGACTCATGTTCATATTCACCGAGCACGTATGCCGATTACTACTTACGGTAAGTTCCTGCTACGGATATGTTCCGATATGGCTGTTCAGAGTACAATTTACTCGCAAAGGGCCACTTGGTATAGCTATGGTCAGCTATGAGAGTGCTTGGAATTCGGCCTTGGATTGTGTTATGACGACGTGGTGTGTGTAGTAAGGTATCTTTTACGACCCCTCGTTGTAAAAGATGCCTTCTATAACTCACTTTACCACAAACAATTCGTAAGTTCGAGTCCGCACCGCGATAGAATAGTCCGTGAGTAAAACTGACCCCCTCCCCATTGCAATGTCGAAGTTTAGAACTCTAACACAAATTTGATGCTATTTTGAGGAAAAATTAAAAAGTAATTAAAGTATCATTTATCCTGCACCTAATCGTCGACAGTGAAGTTACATTTGTTGGGAACCCTTACTAATTTATACACCAAATTAGCAGCATTGTGACTTGTAAATGTTTAATGATGATTTGTCATTGTGCAAAAGTAAAAGCACAAACGCACTCTGCCAACTCTTGTCAGATTTTAATTTAAACAATTGTAATCACAGGAAATCTAATTATGTCTATAATGTTAATAAATTGATATATAATCCATGAAAATAAAAAGAAGAGAAAAAAATGCCTACGTAACTAAATTATAATAATGTATAAATAATACGTATGATTAAGTGTACATAACAGGCTTAATAATTGTATCCATAGCATACTGAATAAAATCATATATTTCGACAAATAAGGTTTTATGTTGATTAATCAGCTCACTCAATAATTATTAATGAAATTGGTGCAGCTTTCATGAAGAAGCTAAATAGTTGTTAAGGGCCATAACATTACAATTTCACGGAAGAGCCTTTTGGCCACCCTGCAGCCGCACGCAGACGATACTCTCGTATTTGTTAAATCATCGGAACCCTGTAATTTTGATCGATATCTTTATTGACGTCTCAAATTTATTGTCCATTTCTTTGCAAACGTACGTATCTTGTGAATTCAATATGGCAGTCATGCCGCTGTCGCAAGTCGGCGGTGTAACAATCGACCTTCTTGCGTTACCTACTGTGATTATTGCTATGGTTTCGTTTTCAATAGCCATTTTATATCTGATTGACCCAATTTCATTTTATTGGTGAAAATTGTAATTTACTTTGTGTATAATATCTGTAAACTGATCCTCAGGCTTAATGTTAATTTTATTTTTACTTACACGTACGCTTGAATACAAGTTATGTTTTCAAGTAATGAACACACAATTTCATGTACACAATGTCATAGATTACGCTTAAACTAAATTAATTTTTATTTATGCATTATTTATTATGTGCATGTATGAAGCGATTAATGAATCTGCAAAAAGCGAAAGAAGTATGCACGGATCGTGATCGTGAAACCTGGTGATATGTGCTCTCTGACTACCCCGTCAGGAATACAGCGTGAAGATAGTTAGTTTTTAATATTAATTTTCGTCGAATCAATTTTTGATATTTGATAAAAGGACCTTATTGAAAAGTCGATTGTCCTATCGAGATTTCCAGGGCCCATTTGAGGTTCATATTTCAATGAGTGGACCATGATCAATGACCTTATACCTATACCTAGACTGTGCACTACTGCGAAATAAACGATCCGCGTGAGATGGCTCTCGGCAGTGGCGGTGTCTCTTTTTCTAAATAAGTGACTTTGACCAATTAGAACACATGACAAACGAACGAACGATTGTTCGATCGAGCCTACTGAATTTATTGTAAGTAAAAAATATTAAAAATATTATATAAAATATGAAATTATTATACAGTCGGGGACCCCCGTCAGAAACGAGGTAAATACGTTACAAAATAAATATAATTGCAAAAAAAATACATGTATTGAGACCAAGAGAGAAGAGAGAGAGAGAGAGAGAGTTGTGCACCCGGCTGCGCACTCACTTGCTCATGTGCTCATTTGTAAGTTCGATACACACACGCATACGTAGGTACACACATGGCTTATGTCATTTTATTAATACGACGATTTCTACTAAATGGCACCATCCGTGAGCCGCTTTCAAGTTCGTCCCAAAAATCTAAATGTTAGGTTTTGCTCCTTTTCACACAGCTCCAATTTAAACAGCTGCTGCGTATCTAACTACCTAATACTAAGAGATTGAAAAATCTTTAATCCATAAAATACTATGTTACATAAAAAATATGGTTGGTAATAATAATAATAAATCTTTATTCATTTAGGTCACAAAGTAACACTTCATAAGACACGTTAAGAATATTGCTTCTACATTTACATTTACTGCCAGATTCGCAAAGCAATAGGTAGAGCCTAAAGAAGAACCTGGCAATAAAACTCATGGCCACTCTTTTCTAAACGCCAGTAATTACATTGATTAACATGATATTTGACCAATTATATAGTAATGAATTTGTACAAACAAAAAAACAAAATCAATGTTGTGTTTAAAATCATATCAAAATTAGAGCGATTATAGTTGCCGGTTCTAAGGGCAGCCCACCCTTGAAGAAGAAGAATCTGGCAAGAAAGCTTATGGATGTCATTTTAAAATGTAAACAGCATCAAAATTACACTTACATTGTTCCTTTGGATTTATGTGAGAACAGTCGACTAAACTTAAGTTTGCCTTAAATATAAATAAGATTATTTGTAATAATTGCTATAACAGCTATGAGCTGACCAGTCCCAACAGACGGCACCCGTTCACGGGTATGATGCATTATATCAGCCATCACCCTACTCAACCGTATTATAGGGAATAAGGCGACCCGATACATACGCCACCACTGCCAGGACACTTAGGCGAGCATGACATACTCAAAAACTGCACAGCAACTATCATGTCAATTTTAAAGTAATAAATAAGTCTACATGGTACTCACATAATAACAAACTCAAATTACATTGTATATTAGTTAATACCGGGACTAAACGAAGCCAATTTAGAAACTTTTGTTGTCAGACGTTTCAAATTATTAATAATGTAGAGATGTAAAAATACAACATATATATGCAGATTCAAGGCATATCACAAGATTCATTTGAATCCTAAATAGCTCAAGCGAAGAGCAAGCAACTCATTTCCATTTATTTTTATCATTCAAATAATCATTAGTTGTGTAATAGGCCCTTTTCAAGAGGTGCGTCTTAATTTCCGCATGAAATTTATGTAACGGCAGGTTCATAATGTTTAAAGGAATTTTATTATATAGGCGTACGCCAATTCCTGCAAAAGAGTCGTGTACCTTTTGTAAACGATGATACGATCCAATTAATTTATGCTTATTTCTAGTATTTATCGAATGTATGTCACTGTGTCTATTGTATAAATGTATGTTCTGTTTAACAAACATAATATTTGCAAATATATACTGTGATGCAACAGTTAAAATGCAAATTTCTTTAAATTTCTCTCTAAGAGACACTCTAGCACTCAATTTATATATCGCACGTATAGCTCTCTTCTGGAGTACAAAAATTACTTGTAGATCAGCTGCTTTGCCCCACAGCAAAATGCCGTAGCAGTATGCCGGCAGTTGCCATATCAGTAAGCTGCCTGACTTTACTAACGGCAAAGGCTGCCGAGCTGAGTTTACCTGCAAGACACGTAATTTGGGCATTCCACTGCAGTTTGCTATCTAAAGTGATCCCAAAAATACAGTTGATTCTACAAAATTAAGGGTATCACCGTTCAATGTTATATTTGTACTGCAATTCCTGACATTAGGCATGCTGAATCTGATACATTTTGTCTTCTTAGCGTTTAGTAGCAAATTATTGGTCCTAAACCAATCTACAACTTGGGCAAGTGAACTATTTACTCCGTTAAAATTACTAAGCGTGCGATCAACTTTTGTTGGTGCTGTTACTTACCCGTGGAAAGAAAAGCTGCTACCATTATAAGAGTTACACAACATGAATTAACCATATTTCATGAAAATCTAACAGGTTTAATATGAAAATTTACACAATCGCAAATCGAAGCACGAGCATACAATGACCTTATAACGGTACATCTCCAATTTAAAACAATCGATACGTAAGTATATACCTACCTACTATTAAGAGATTGTAAAAATATTTAATGAATAAAATTTATGGTGACCCTACACTTTAAGCAAGATGGCGGGTCCAGGTGGATCTTGCATTTAGTCACACAGCATTGCATTTAGCACAAACTCAAACATTTAAGTACTACTCTTACTAAGTATTAATGAGTATTTTTTTTAATACTATGAAGTTCTTATTAATATTTATAGGAACTGTAGAAATATTTAGATAAGTTCCAAAGTTTATGAATAATAAATTTTACTAAAATCATAAAAAAAGAAATATATAAAATTTTCTACCATTTCTACCAAATCCAATGGTTATTTGAACTGGCAGCTCGTTAGACAAGGACACAGCACCTTTCGTAGCTCTCTCGCCAGGACCGTTTTTAGCCAGCTACCGCTTATAAAGAAATAGCTACCCTACAAGTAAGAAAATAGATGTCACTTTAGCTCAACGATTTTTTTTTGTAATCAGTCTAGTTATAAGTGTTAAGTCTTTGACCATGATACAACCATCCTACTATCGTATTATAGTTGGAGGTTTTAAGGGACTCATTAAGTATGTATTATAACTTTTAACGGAGTAATTTAACATACATACAAGACTATGTTAATATATGTTTCGAACTTAATAACTATGATATTATGATCGAAACCTAGATTAGTTATAAAACCTTACCTTGCGTTCCTCAAAATCTGCATAGTTGTTCTAGAGGTGCCCGCATATTTAAATTGATAGAGCGTAAATTATCACTGAAGATATTCATGTGATAACTATGTGCATCTACGGCCATGTGTGGAAGTAGGTACTCCACGTAATGAAGCGTAGCATCTGAACCCTAAACTAGAAAGAACTAAAGCTATGAAACACTACCACTACGATTTAATCTGATAATCAGCATAAATTCACGCCTTTATCTCCGTAGGGGTGACAGAGACATACTATAGGCTCACATTTCACCGTAAAAAATCCTGTGCAACGTAACAGGTGGTGAGCCTATATTGCCTTGTTGAAATGGATAGGCACAGGTTGTGGCGACTTGCTGTTAAAAAAATTCAAGCCGCTTTTAGTTTGACTTAACGACTGCCATGTTATTGACAACGGGACCAACGGCTTAGCATAGCAGCTTAGAAGCATGGAGATACTCGTTAATAGAAATGCCACAAAGCGGTCACCTATCCGAAGACCAGTTATAGGGAAAATTGCTTAACGCAATGATCGTTTACAGAATATTTTATAAGCAGTGAATTCTGTAAAGTTTAACTGTGAATCTGCCTCAGGAATATTCAAGGTAATAGTCAAGTAATATATCAATATCTGCATAACATCAGTTTTCTTCATGACATTTCTTACTTGTGAATAATTTTAACATTTTATCCGCCAAGTATATTTTAAAGCTTCTGAGCAACGTTGGATATTCTGATTCTTACCAATGCGCACCAGTGACAATAACGGTTTTCGATATTTTGCCATTGTTTCAAATTACGATCGCCATTTACGTACTGTTTATTGATATAACATAATGGTGTTGGGTGATTGTATGCACAGCAGGCGCTGGCTGCGTCACAACGTACGAGCGCTTCAGCCATGTCATATGTTGTAGGCTCGTGTTCGCCACAACCGACGTTATTTCATCGATGTCCTTTCTTATCTTAACCTCTTGCTGGAAGAACGGTGCTGTTCACAATGATTTATTCATACTATTTTTACTTTCTCCTTTCGAGGAAACATTGTCGTTGGTGTTTATGATTATCATCAAAACTAACTATTAAAGTCTTCGTAGTTAGACAAAATATTACAATGATGAAGTAAATGGATTTAACGCTAAATGTTTACAATGAAATGGAGACGTAAGCTGGAATTTTATGAGGTAAACAAATATTATAATTATTTTATTTACGTCCGAATCTTTTCCACTTTAAAATTGTTATAATAATGTTTAGGCATGTGTCATCGCATGATTTCGGTGCAATTCTATACATTCGTGCCGTTTGATGGCGTCTGTGTATTCTTAATGTGTGTGAGGTGGAAAACTTTGTCAGTTTCGAGTTTTCCTCGATAGCTTAGTTATTTCAGCAGCTCTCCCGGCAAGTTTTGTAGAAGCTGAAAGTTTCTGCACTTTTAAAAATGTATAATACAGTCAGCATACTAATTGCTATTCAAAACAATTTCTAAGGAGACATCGTTAAAAAAAGCTTCAGAAACACATTCATTCACAAAATTGTTGGAAATATGAGTGTTAAAAAGGAGCGTTAACTTTAATGGAATGCTTTGGTCATTTGCACGTTATCGAAATGTTTCTTAATCGCCAGCAGTGCTATAAAAATACATTTCTTCTTAAAGTCGTTATTGTGGTTTGAAAGGACCACGGTACAGATGTTAATGACTGAGAGTTATGAGTATCAATCTGACACATTAAGGTCGAATCTCATATCACGACTTAAACAAATCGTGTAGATACATCTCGACAAATGTCAATACAAGTACATTTATCGGAGTATTTAAGATTTTTGTGGTTTTTTGTTTTTCGGTAAATCAATTAGTCTGAAACTAAACACAAGTCTCGTATTCTATATTAAATCCTAGCTTCTGTTTTTATACATTTTTTCGCCTTATTGATTTTATTTTGTACCAAAAATTTAAAATAATCGACTTCAGGGCTTTATCTTATTTTGACAGCTTTGCTTTGGCGCAGTGGTGGCGTTTGCCGTATTGGGGTCTAAGCTGACATACCAGGTTGAAACAAATACTTGTTTGGTTTGTAAACGTTTGATAATGACTATGAGTGCTTACGAGTATGTATAATGTGTATGAATTTAAATATTTCTAAGCATGTATATACTTATTACGTGAACATGTATTAACTTAGTTTTAACAAGATGGCGCTGTACACCTACGACAGAGACTTTATCGTTAGTCAACAGGTGTACCTCCATCAGATAGGGTTGCGTTCAGCTTCAAAGATACAAATGGGCTCCTAATAACTAAAATATATTAAGAACAAGACCCCGCAGCTCCACCACAACCGTGTTTTTTTCTTCTTCGTGTGTATGTTTTCGGGGTTGGATCAAATTCCAGGCGGTTCATCACAACTGTCTTATTAGAATATTGTGATTACTTTTCCAGCTTCAATCCTGCACTGAATTTCAGTGCAGGATTGAAGCTGTATTAATAATTCAGTTCAGCAGAAGTATTAATACAGCTTGACTACATTTTACTAGACGCACTATACATTGGACAGGTCAAAGTATATTGGTTGGTACGATTGGCTTTCATTAACACTTATTTTTTTACATAGTTGATGGTGTTATCTGGAAGTAGTGTACCTACTGACTAAAAGACGAGTTCATGGCTAAGAAAAAGAAACCTTTATCAACCCCTTATCAAGCCCTGTACCAACTTATCTGGTTGGCGCGGCGTGAAGGAATAACGTAAAATACTCTCCAGATTGCCACAGGATAATAAGTACCCATAAACGTTTTCATGGCTTCTATTAGTATGAACAATCGGTGCCGATTACTTATGAACTTTATGTTAGTTACATACAAAACACTACGCGAGCGTAGCCGCGGGCAAAATATAGTTCATCATCTAATAGTTATGGATAACTATCACATCGTAAATTATCGAGTTACTCGACACGAGTTGTCGAAAGAAGGTGCATAAAATGTCAGGTAGTAATAAATTTTCCCGCTAAATGGTTAAGTAAATAAAATAAGAGATAATTTTTATTATTATTATGTGTAGGTGCGTAGATACCAATAAAAAAATTTAACGCAAATTTAAGCGAGGTCGCCTTTGTGTGCGTGTTACGACCGGACATAATAAACGGGAAACTCGGCAGTTCTGGTCTGAATTTGCCATCAGTGGTACGTGGTCGCCAATGCCGCTTTGAATCTTAGCAGTAGTAAATCGCTTTATGAAATTATGCAAATTTTGAACAATGTTTCTAAAAAATGTTTCTTAGATCAAAAAGTTGACAATAGTTGTAAAGATGAAAGTTAGTAACGATGTAATGTTTGTTATTCAATCACAATGTATCCGCTGAACCAATTATACTAAAATTTTGTATAACTGACGACCTGTTAACACATATTATAGGCCACTTTTAATTCCTGGAACATCTCCCTGTAGGATACGCGTACGTGAAATCTTTATCACGTGAGCGGAGTCGCAGTAATTTATAAAAATACTGTATTAATGTTTATAGCGGTGGTTTGAACATAGATATTAAAATTCATATTGATATTGACTTTGTGTGCTTAGTACGCATCACACTATAGACAGTCATACTGTTTAATAAATCACCATTCGTCATGGACATCACCACGCAACCGCCGTAAGCGTAGAAATTGATCACCCACCAAAAAAAACCTTGTAATAAAATACAAAGTCGTGGTCCAGTTACTGGTGCAATTATTCTTTAGTGAAAATACAATAGCGGCTTTAAAAACGTACATTTAAATCACTCAATACTTTCAATGTCTTAAAATAAATGGTACATATAATAAATTATACTAATAAATATGTATGAGAATCAAGACATTGATGTTTTACAATAATGCAAATTTAAGTAGTTGAATATCAAAAATAAATGTTTTGCAAGACCACATCACACTAAGTGTTTCTATGAATTAATAAATGGGCAAATGGGAGTAAACAAGTAACTATGAAATATTTTCTAAATTATTATTCTAATTGAACAACACATTTTCCCATAAATTGTAACGTCATAATAATGTAAATTTGTACACACAAATTAATGTAAATTTGTATAATATTCAAATATTTGCATGTTACGTGTAGACCACAGACAGACTTCTTATAAAATTTACTGTAATTTATAAGGAGTATATTATAAGGACTGTATGTTTTCTACACTTTCAGGTTTAGTCGTTTCGGGAGATCGAATTAAAATTTTCATGTGTATTTTTAAATAAGTTCAAAACAGCTTACTTTAAACTTATATATAACTTCCCTGGGGTTAAACTTCCAAGGGTTCATCAGGGACACTTTGCCATAGGCAGACGGAAGGGCACCCAGCGGGTTTAGTAATAAAATCCATGAGTATTTCCACACATAAAGAAACTTAATTATACTTTCTTGTAATAAGCTCTTGCATCCGAAATATTAATAGGTGCAGTTAGCAACTTTATTTTCTTGATTTATCCTCCATTACCACGTTGTGTATGAAACCATAAATTATCTTAAAGGCTTTCTTGTTTCCTTGAATAAAAAGCATTTTTATATTTTCATTCAAAATTCTAAACTAAGAAGCTCCGGGAATAAATAGGAGAGTATGTAAACCAAATTTCAAGGAAATACTTAAGCCAATTTTGTTAGACCAGGAAGCAAAATGTCAATCCAGAAACATCAATGATTTAATTCATTTACATATTTTTTCGGTTGAGGTTCGGAACCTCAATTATGAATTAATCTCTTTGCAATTTTGATGATTAATTTTGATGTATTCAAATGAATTAATAATGCAATTTTTTACATTATGCGTGCTATATTCCTTTGATGTAAAAATAACTGAACGATAATTAAGGCTTAATAAATATACTTCCACAGATTTTTTCTTTGCAATGCAATTGAATGAAAAAAAATGGCAGTTGAATTATGAAAGCGATCGATAATGAAAATGTTGGTACGCATGCAGGCCAGTAGAAAGTGTCTCGACCTCCGTGAGCTTTCGTTAATTTGGCAACTCGGCGCAGGTCACTTGAACTTCAGGTCACATAAATATGTCGGCATCCCGCCCCCGGCACTACTTTGTTTGTTAATATACTGCCAATTATAATCAAAGTACGCGCACTTGCCAGTCGCAACTACAATATCGACTTCTTAATCTTTTTAAGTCGTTCAGGTTTCCTCGTTTCCGTATATCAGTTGAAATTATTTTACACTGTCTTTGGCGTGTTTTACATTTTCGTAATTTGTTACAGCTGTTTATAAAACTTGTTACGATTATTAAATGTAAGAATGTTTACTTTTATTGCAAAGTATTTATATTAATTTACATTTCCTATTATTTAATACAAACACATTAATTTCGTGTTAACAAAGACTGTTTTCAACACAAATTGTGTTTACAATAAGAAAGTATATGCATAATGTGAGTGATTGCGAAACATAGAGATTGTAACGCCGAAATATGATTCCCACGGTGCGGCCCGCGGCCAAGGTACGATGGCGCAGCCGCAGCGCTGTCGTCCATCAACATCATTATCTATTAAAAATATCACGTCATATTGTTCACTATTTTGTATAAACTTACTTTCCGCATCGGCCACGTCTTGTTATCGTTGAATATCTCGAAACTCCTATAAATCACAACAATAGTAATTATGAAACACTCAACTCTCGCGTGCAGATAACTTGCGAAACGTTTTGAATATGCTACTTTGCATAAACAATGAGAAGCGCTTTAGGAAGGCAATCTTTTAAAATTAGAACATCTTTCTTTGTATATGGATAAGATATAGTATCTTCTTCGATCGTATGTATTTCATTCAGTTAATTGTATTCACGAAAGTATTTAGTATGATTATGCATGTAACTATTAATATATCTATGTAATAGGTAATTTTGCAAATGGATTATAAGTTGCTACTAAATTAGATTTCGTAATTTAGAGCGACTGGTTAAATTTATTTGTTAAAAGCTCGCACACAAGGACAACTAATTAACCTATCGATAAATCAAATTTGAATAGATTATAATTATATGTATATGAATATTTGGCCTATTTATTTATATCGTAAAAGTTCTATAGCATAGAGTAGAATTAAATGGAATTATAAAAATTCACTACTAATACAATAAGATTTTTTATATATATTGTTTCAGAAATGAAAATCTTTTCGAGTACTTAAACGAGTTTTTACATTTTCTTTTGGATTAATTGGTTGCATAACTACATCTAATGAGCTAAATAAGCAGTAAATAATCTTATATTTTGGATTATGAAACATTTGAGTTACACACAAGATTATATTTTTATGTATTTATTGGAGAAAGATAACCTTGTTAACACATCAAACTAATATTATTATTGCAGTTTGGGTTTGCAATTTCGTGAGAGTGAGGTCAGACGGCAGTCACTTCCATCAATACACTAAATAAAATGACAAATCATAGCTACTCCTAGCAGCCATTAAATCGAACTGCGGGCTCTTAGTCCAGGTAGGGATTTGAAGTAGATAGGGAAATGCTAAAATAAAAAGTTTCGTGTCAGTGCTATTTAAATGTAATGTATACAAACATTACATTCTAAAGTAGTAATAAACGGGAAAAAATCATCTGTAAAATGCTCTACTATTGGTCTATTGGTGATACACAAAACAACTTATCATTCTGTAAATAAGGCAGAGAACGTTTATAATTTCATTCATTTCATTTATTTTTATCATTAACCGTTCACGCCTTACCTAATCGCCTTATTTAAAAATATAATGGGCTGCAGACACCGATGCACGGAAAAACTCAAGTGAGTATATGCGGCATCTTACAGTTGTTATATTAAAGTATTATCTTATTTTGTAACAATAAAATAGAACAAAAATAAATTTCACTGTGTGGCATTCCTGCCCCACGTTATAGGTGTTTCATTTCGTTTATCTAATGACGAATGTTTTTTTTCGGATCAGAGTAAGACTTTAGTTTCAAATCATTTAGTCACAATCTTATTAGTCACGCGTTTTATTCCCGAAGGGGTAGGCATTATGAGTTGCGAACCCATTGCCGTGTTGCAAGGAACAGGCGTAGCGACCCGCTATTGATTTTTTTCAAGTCGGACGGCTTAAGGTGTTTAATTTTGCTAAACGGCTGACATATTACTGGCAACCGGGACCTACGTACTATCTTACCTATCTCGTAAACGGAAATACCACAAATCGTCACCAATCTGATGACCAGCCATAGCGAAAAATACTTAACACAATGATCGTTTACAGAATACTGAGTTATCGTGGCTACGAGTTTCTTCACTTATAAACTTAACCGCAATTCGATTACAATATGTACAATGTAAAATAAAAGTAAGTACCTATTCAAGATCATATTTCGATAACAAAATATTATGTCTATGCATATAGGTGTCGCAGTGGGCAGAGAAGTCATATACAGACTAATAATTTTACCTGTCATTGTCTTGTATGGAGATCATTACATGTTTATTTGTACACAATTCAAATTTTTACTACCTACTTGTTATGTACGGCCGTTAATATAGGTTGACGTAGGAAAGAACAGAGAAACCTTAAGCAGCATTCGCGACACTATGCGTCAGGGTAAAGAGTAAAGGCGCAAAGCGGTCGGTGGGGTGCGGTAATTGTGCCTCACTCCTGCCTCGTCCTAGAAAGCTCACCAATCTGCTTCGTTATGGCCCTTAAGACTGATTTATGTCCTTAATAAATATTTTTTGAAAGTTTGAGTGCGGTAATAACTCCATTAATTTTGATTAATGACCATTTCTTAAGAATAATATTCCAAGCTCCTGTCACAGAGTCATTGGGTAGGTATGACCTGTCATGTCGTGGATGGCAGTAAGTCATACTATAATTTAATCAACTCGAAGCACCATGGTCGATTGGTTTAGTTATGGCAACGGATTCAAGAACGGGTTCTTGGTTCGAATCTGTTATATTGCTTTATTCACAACACTCAACTCTGATTTGTAACTTGTACCCATCCTTATCTTTAGTAATTATATATCATCTGATATTTAGATCTCATAACACAACTTTTGCTTAGTTTGAACCTATTAGGTGGCCTACAGGTTAGCTTTTCCAATATGCATTAGGTAGTGTTACTAGCGGTTTGCCCGCTTGTTTACTATATTGTAACTGAATCCATCCACTTTAATCTGAATTCTTCTCTGTTCGGTGGCGCTGCAGTGGTGTGTGCGACTGCCACGCCGGAGGTCCGGGGTTGGAAAAAATGTTTGTTTCGGAGTTTGGGTGTTTCCTATGTACAAAATGTATGTATTTAGAAATATATAAGTATCTGACTGTCGTCTAGATCCCATAACACAAGCTTATATTAGCTTACTTTGGGTAAGACGGCGCTGTGTAAAAAAATGTCCCACAAAATTATTAAAAAAAAAATACCGCGATCTCGTAAATAAGAACTTAAAGTCTATTGACATTTCCACTCAATCAATTTTGATTAAAAATAGCAGCGTTATAGCTCAAAAAATCCTTGTGGACAGATAAAAAAAAATTAAACCAATTTTGTGACAACCCCGAAAATACCAACAAAAAAATTGTAAATATACAAGAAAACACAACCGACAAATCATTATTTTATATAACCAAGGTTATGAATTTAGTTGCAAATAGATGCAAGTCAAGCATACGGCCCACCTGATAGAAAGTGGTCATCATTGTCTATCAATATGCGAAATTTAAACCAAAATAGCTCAGTGTTTTGAGTGTTGATGAAACAGTTGGCCACAGCTGAGACCGAGTTTTACTCGATATATTTTCCATCCTGGTGTCAATAACTAAATCAACGCACGATATATTATAGTCACAACATTTTATTCCTTTGTCTTCATGGTTACCTTCATATATACTTAACTTCAACTGTATTCACTTACTTATGAGAAGCAATTCAATTTCAAATTTTACATGCGCTTTATTTCTCAGAAATATAAACAAACCGTTGCGATTGCGAATTGTGAAGTATTTGTCCCGTACAAGCTTATTTTCCAAGGAGAAATACATTCCGAACAGTGCTTATCGCGGGCGGCCGCTTCGGGTGGCGACACATTCAGTACATTTGCAATGCGAGATATCCCGCATTACCATAAACAGTACAAGGCGGAGGCCACGCCGTCTATCGCGCTACGACATATAAATTATTCAAAATAAAGTATCGCTTAACCTCTGACCTAGCGCCGCAAGTTGCCACGGGCTTGCCGGGAGCGCTGCCATGCCCACGATGCGGTCGCAATGGACCTCTTTCGTCTCCCATCATACGATATTCCGATATTCCCGCAAGCGAACGTGACGACTCTTTCAATACTTACACCTGACTTTGTAGAGCCGTCAGGCATAAATTAAAATTCACCGAGATATAGAAAACTAAGATGGTCTGCCTATGAGTTTTGTACCTAGTAACCCGTTTGTACAGAGAATGTAAACAACTGATACAGTTGAATATCAAAATGGTAATATGTAGAGATAGAGAGTATATTAAGATTCCGTACCGTTTTGGATTTGTAACAAGAAGTTTTCATGAAAGAAATTCTTAGTGACAATTATTCAACGCAGAGTGAAACAAAAGACTTTGTTAGTGAGTTAACTGGTACTAAAATATAGTTAATAATTGTATTTGGATATTAATACAAGTTACCCTACCCTCTTATAACTAAGTAGATAGGTACAGGTTTAGGTAAATTAAAAAAGTGGTAGTTAAAACATACAAAAAGTCAGTAGTTCATAAATGAAAGATAAAAAACTAATGGAACGTGAGCTAGTTAACCATAAATGAGCCGCTTAACGTACGGAATTCTTATTATGAAGCGGCGAGGAGCGGAGACGCGCGTGCGCACCCGGCAGGAACCGCAGGACGCTGCTTATTTACTTAACAGCTTTCGCAAAACGGCCCATTACGGATAACTGTACTAAATAATTACTGCAATGTGCCTTTCTATTTCTATGCGCGCGCGTGCGCTTCCACCTGCCGTTGATCACTGTAATTATTTACTATGCATGAATGCAGCGTACGGCGGCTGTCTAGGACTACTCGGACAAAGAACGGTCACTTCTGCAACGGCCCTTGGACAGGTTCCGATATCAACATGGGCGTGCTGCATAGCAATATTAAAAGTAGCTCATTAATGCATATACGCACGAAGCGACTCCTAGACAAGTGGCCGGCTAAACAACACTCAATTATAATTTGTTGTGTGTGTTTCTGGTTTTATATATACAAATAAATAATACTGCAATATGTACAAGTTACTAACACAAAAAAAAAACAATTTTTCGTGTGTTTTTCTGTTTGTTTGCGTTATCACCCGAATGACTCAATCAATTTTGACATATCCTTCACTATAGATAATTGAAGGAAATTAGGCCGGTCTCTCGCAAAAAAAAACATAAATATTATAAACATGGCAAGTAACTTCACGCTTAAGAAGTCGCGGGCATCAGCTAGTACGATATAAATGAAACTTAATAAATTACCCACTTATCTGCCTTCCTGTTTCGAGTATTTCCTTTTTATAATACAATATAAGTACAGAGTGTTATTTCTTTGGTTTTCATGTTTTCTGTCACGCAATGCTCTTAATTGTCTGTCTGATTAAAAATATTTAAACCACCACTCATTTGTACATATTTTTACAAGATCATATGCAATATGCAAGATGACAACCTACGCAGTAAAGTTGTTTCATAAAACCTATTTCTGAATAGAGAAACAAATGTTATACCTTGAATAGATAACTATTTTTATATTATGTTACTAGCTTTTGCCCACGGCTTCGCTTGTGTAGTGTTTTTTATGTAACTTAACATAAAGTTCAAAACTTTTCGGTATCGATTGTTACCGGCATTCTCCGTTCAACCAACAACGAGGCTCTACTTTTAAAACGTCCAACAAACCACGGACGCAGTGATCTAGAGTGACTGAAAACGCATAACTTGGACTAAAGAACAACAAGAAGGTTAACATTAGGGGCATAGGGCTCTAAAAAGAATTTAGGGCCCCGGACGACTTTATCTGGAAGTAGTGTACCTACTGACTAACAGAAGAGGTCATGACTAAGAAAATAAAACTTTAATCAACACCCTACCTACTTATCCGGCTGGCTCCATGTGGAGCAATATAGAACAAAATGTAAAGGAATACAGCGGTTTCTTACAGTTAAGTACAATGGGCGGCCTTATTGCACTCAGCAATCTCTTCCAGACAACCTTTGGATGAACAGGAATACACAGCGACACAGCGCGGGTAGTACAATCAAATTTTTAAAACTACATAAGTAGGTATACAATACATATGAGGCTTTACGTAGCATACACAAATATGCACACATACATCTATATAAATACATACACATATACCTGTCTGAAGTCTACTGTATTGAAAGCATTGCTGAAGTCAAGGAGTGCCAGTTAGGTTAGACTTCCACTCTCCATGCCCATCCTAATATCATCTGTCACTTTGATAAGGGCAGTAGCAGTACTATGCCCTGAACGGAAACCAGATTGATAGGAATTCAGGAGTTCGTTCTTACATAGAAAGGAATTGATTTAGGAATGTACAAGACGTTCAAGGACTTTGGATAGGAAGGGTAATATAGAAATAGAACGGTAATGGGTGCATGAAGAAGGATTAGATTTTTTAGGCAAAGGTATGATTTGAGCCTCTTTCCAGCTTGAGGGAAATGTTCCTTTTGTAATAGAGAAGTTTAGGATGTCACACATGACTGGAAGTATTAAATCCAGGATGGGTAGAATCATTTTTCTACTAATGTTATCATTTCCCACAGCATTAGAAGAAATTGAAAGTATACTCTTCTTAACATCACAAGCAGCGAATTGATTAAAGACAAATGATATATGACTTTGATACTCTGGAGTTGGGAGAAGTGAAAGATAATTCAATGTATTAGTTTTGGTAGTAGCATCAAAACTACACACAGAGGAAAAATGCTTATTTAAAGCGTCAAGATCAATATTATTTATACAGGAATAATGTTTTGCCTTACCAACTCCCAGGGTTCTTAGAAAATTCCAAACTTTGGCCGGATTGCCATTTTCAACAGAAATTTGAATGTGTTGGCGTTGCGCATTCCTACACACCTTGTTACAACGATTACGTATCTGTACATATTTCTCTCGGGTATAGTCATTTGGACGATACTTAAATTTGGCCTTTGCTCTCGCTTTTTTAACCATGAGGTCTTTAATTTCTGCAGTGAGCCATGGTGCCGGAGAGTGCTTCATCTTAACTGGGCGAATGGGCGCATGCACATCATACAGACGGACTAAATTGGATGTTAAAATGTTCACCTTTTCATCACGAGAATCTGTATTTGTTTACAAATCCCAGTTAATTTTATCTGCATCCCCACGGAGTAATAATATGATTGTGAGTAATGAGTGTAATGTGGGCATACACTATACCTCTGCCTACCCCTTCGGGGATAAAGGCGTAAAAGTATGTATGATACTATGTGCCTATTGATTTATAGGTAGCTACTATAGCTTGTAATATTGATATTATGTAGACTGATAGCTAAGTATTGTTTGATTTTATGTATGTTAACAAAGAGACCTTGGGTTTTTCATATCCTTGTCAATATATATGATATGTTCGAGTGCCGTTTCTAAACAGACCTTGATATATATAGATGACTATCAGCATAGGTACATGAAATGCTATTTTCTTTACTACTAAAAATGTACTGAATTTCTGAAACTTCTTTATCATAAGTAAAACTTCTTTATCGACCTATGAGAGAAATTTTATAGCCGTAAAAAAATGTCGTAAAGAAAATTCACTTCTTACCTGTGTACTCTGGTACACACACATATTTTATTTTTTATTTTTCAAATTCTTTGGTCTAATATTTGTATGTTGTTCTACGGACTCAGTAGAAGAATCGAGAATTTATGGCTCCAATTTTATAAACTAATTTTTATAAACAATTTTATAAACGCTTTTAATAATGTAATAGGTTTTTGTCAGTTGTTTATCGATCACTTATTGATACCATTTTTGGATCTTTTAATCTTTAGTACTAGTTTTTTACTGATAATTGGTAGATAAGCATGTTGCAGTCAAAGCCTTAGAACGAAAGTTATTTTGCTCACCTCAAACTTACCAACTACACTAAGTGGACGCGAACAGGCGAAATCACCATCTGTTTAACATTCAACATGGCGATGATATATCGATAAACTGAGCTCCACTTTTAAAATTTAAATTTGGAAGAAGGACAAATGCTATCAAAAACTTGCTCTAATATGACTTTGAGCAAAACTAATTTGACATGCTCATTATTCTAACATTAATGAATATGTATTAGTTTTACCGCAATATAAATATAATTATACAAAGTCGGCGCCTCTAGCGAATATTTGAATTTCTTTGTAATAAATGTATTCAATAACATTTCAATAACGATAAACTACACTTTATGGACACCGCGGTAGGAAATATCAATTAATCACTTTTGGTGATTTTTAGCTGTTGCTGCTACCTCATAGTGTGTATATGATTAAAAAAAAAACATTAGTAATACAACAAATCCAATCACCAAATAAAATATCACATAATTTTAAATTATATTATGTAAGAGGGCCGCTATTGGAGCTCTGTTTGCTATGATAGAGGCCCTCAACCACGGGTCGACATCTCTACTCTCCTCCAGGATTTCAATTCAAAAGAATATTTAAATAAAAACGTTAAAATAATAAAACGTACAATTAATTCAATCGTTGATGTTATCCGAAACGGACAGTTTCGAGTGTGGAGTGTCACCTAATATTTAATTAACAATTCTGAGGGTATGACATCAAAACTTTTAGTTCATAGCAGTCTTATTACCAGCGTACCTACATGGTATGTTCAGATGTACAGCCCAAAGCAAATGTGTGGCCGCTTGTAACTAAAGCAGTGTTTACATCGCAGTGAATTACTGACGTGCGCAGCAGTGCTCTCCGAGCTTTTCTGGCGGCAACTTTGCTTTCTTGTCTCAATGTCTACGGTACTATAGACTAGAGACCTCGACATATGTTCTGTATGGACACGAAATAATATTAATTTACTACACAGACGTTTCGCATGCGGTGCAGCGCCCACGGTCGCGGTTTGCGTAAAGTGACGAGTACAAAGATACAAAGCGAAATTTAGAAAATAACAACTAAAAGGATATCCGTACTATCCGAGACGGCGACGCCATAAGTTAATAAACCTTTCAAAGAGTTTCATAATGTGAGATTCCTTGATAAGAATCGCATTCATAGATAAGAGTAGTAATACAATACTCTACATCGGAACATTCTTAGTGGTTCGAAAAAGTGCTCACACCACGAGGACTTATTTGGCTTCCACAGTTCTACTATTCGTTTTCCTTGTGGCAACCCTAGGTATAACAGCTGATTTGAATTGGCTCCGTATTTTATATTGTAATATTGCAAAAATAATTATAATTTTAATTAAAAACCAATTCATCATTGCCAAATAATACCATATTGAGTGTTAAATAATCATTTTCACCATTTATTGTGCTAAAAGTAAATAAATATAAACTTAAAAATTGTACCGGTGTAGTGACAGTTAGACCATCGGAAAAATTTTCAATATTTGAAATTATTACTTAGATTTGGCAAGATTTATAAAACTAATAGTTTTTTCAATCAAGGTTTGTGAGTTTATTTACTTTTACATCCTCATATGTCCATTAATAGTGTGATTTTGTAATTTTCTATGAATAAAACATAACCTCGTTTTGTTTCGCATTTCTTTGCTCTAAGTCTACTTTGCTAATAATTACTGATTCTGTAGCACGTAATTATAACAAAATGTCGAATACTAATAACATGATAATGACGCGTAAGGCCTTAGCTCATCAACAAGAGACAAGGCTTCAATTAACGTTGAAAGAATTACAGATTTTTAGGGAGAAGTGCGATAAACTGAACAAGGAAAGGGACGAAAATGAGTTAGAACTGCTAGGTATTTTAAGTAAGAACGGACAACTCAAAAAAGAACTGGCACAGTTGCATTCACTGTATACTGATACCTTACAGGATCGGGATAGGTTACAACTTATAGTTGACAGTTTTGACTCATGTAGGGAACATTATGAACAAACTCTGCACCAAATTAGAATACTAAAGGAGGAGCTACAACGATCGGAAATCAAAATATCGCAACTAGAAGACAAGAAACAGAGCACAGTGGTTCAATCTAATCAGAGTTTGTTCGATGAACTGATGGCTACAAGCTTAGATACTGCTACAGCTCACCCTTCCATTGTCATAGACCTCACTTCTGATGATGAAACCGGGGGCTGTTCTAAATCATTAAAAATTATTAAGTGTAGTAAGAATAAGTTAAAGAAATATTTAAAAATTAATAAGTTTATTACTAAATCTAAAAAAATGATACATAAATAAAAGTTTTTTATAAATAGCATGTCACTTAATAGACAGAGATTGCAACTGATTGACCAGGTAAATATGTATATGTTAGAACTTGATACTGTTGCACAACAGTACAAAACTGATACACAGGCCCTTCAATGTCAGATTGACCGACTTCAAGACTCTTTGAAATCAATTTCATATAAATATGAAACAGCAGAGAAACAGAGTAGGGAACAGGTGTTAGCCATAGGTAAATTAGTAAATTCATGTCATTGTTAAAATGACCAATTGACATCCGCAGGCCATGTTCCCTCCTCACCCTTAAGTTGTGAAAGAATTAGATGCAATGATGAATTTTCACCAATTAAAACTGTGTGCAGTGTGGATAATAGTATATTAAGTTCAAGTAGTAATTGTGAGGCATCTACGAGTATAATAGAAAAGTTGCAAATAAAAAGTGATGCAAAGACCATAGTCTATTGCGATGAAATAGATAAAAATTTTAGACATTATTTATCACAGTTAAGTCATTCTGTAATAAATCATACATACCCAGGAGCTTCATACTCTCAAATTATAGATTTTATATTGACTGGTACACACTGCATGCAGTCTACTATAGTGGTGCTGGTTGGCAGAAGAGGCAATATTAATAGTGACAAACTTTTAAAAGTTTTTGATAAGTTATCAAGTCTGCAAGTAAAACAAGTAATTTTGTCCACCTTGCCATACAGCACTGCTATGAGCCACAAGGAAAATCACTTAAGATACAAATTAAATATGAAACTACATACCACGGTATCATATTCCAAAAAAATTGAATTGTTCGATTGGAACATAATTTTCAATAATAATAGTTTGTTGACATTAGATAGATATTTTCTATCAAAATTTTTACAACGAAAGGTAGCTCTGTTGCTATCTAATTTTTTAATTTTTCAAGCCAAATTATTGGCTAGTACAACTGCTTTTATTGAGCAGGATAGTTTTGATACTTCACATTTGGAAAATGAAATTCCAAAAAACTAGTTTATAGGACAACAGATAATAAATCTGGCCAGTTGACTTTGGCCCCTGAGAATAATCTTAGTAAAAATATTGTTTTTATAAACCTGGTGCACCATAATGTTAGAGGTTTAATAAATGGTAAAGATTTAGAGTTAGAGCTATACATTAATGCAAATTCTATTAATATTTTTTGTGCTACAGAGCACTGGTTAAAAGATCATCAAATCACATTGTTGAACTTCGTAAATCACCAGGTTGCTAGCTCGTTCAATAGAAAACATTCTAAACGTGGAGGCTCTTTAATATTAATTAATAAAAACTTAAAATTTAAAGAACGTAAGGATTTAGTAGCCCTCTCCATTGAGCGAGTTATTGAGATTGCCAGTATTGAGTTTGAGCATTTCATCTTGTTAAGCGTATACAGTCCCCCTGATGCTTCTTACATTAAATTTGAAGAAAAGCTTGAAGAAGCACTGTTCAAATGCCAATGTTCTAAGAAATCTATAATAGTTTGTGGAGATTTAGAAGCGCTCGTGGCTCACTTTGTGGCATTTACATTTGCGAGCGTTTCCGTGCTTCGGAAGGCACGTTAAGCCGTTGGTCCCGGTTGCCAGTAAAATGGCAGTCGTGAAGCCTGGTTGAATGCCTTATGGGCGGCTTGAAAAATTTCAACAGCAGGTAGCCACAACCTGCGTCTGTCCATTTTCAACACGGCAATGGGCTCACCACCTATTACGTGGGACAGGAATCCACACGGTGAAAAGTGGGCATATAATATGCCTCTGCTACCCCTTCGGGGATAAGGCGTGATGGATAATTAAGATTTTAATGTTGATATATTAGATACATCATTAACTCCATCAGAGAGAAATAAAATGAAAAATTTATTTAAATCCTTTAATCTGCATAGTACATTCTTAGAACCCACTCGTATTACAGCCACCAGTGCAAAATGTATTGATAATATTTTGACTGATATTAAACCTAAAGATAAAGGTATTGTGGATCCTGTGGAGTCAGATCATCGTGGCCAATGGATAAAATTTCCTAAAAGTAGTAACAAAGTCAGCAAAAAACAAATTAAATATGTACCAATTAACCAAAGTCGTTTGAATAATTTTAAAGAAAATGTATTAAAGAGATTACCATATCTACCTAACTTCACTTGTGTAGACCAGTCATATAAACACTTATTTAATTTAATTAATGATGAGTTTGGCAAAGTTTTTACCTCAAAAACTCTACAGATTGGTGGTCGTCCTGTTTTCAGTGACTGGGCAACACCAGGTATTTTTAAAAGTAGAAATAAATTATTTGAATTATATTCAGAAAAATCATATAATTTTAGGCAAACCTTTCAGGAATATGTTAAAAATTATTCAAAGATATTTAAACAAACGTGTCATCTTGCTAAGTCAAACTTCATTAAAAATAAAATTTCTAATTCTGTAAATAAAATAAAAATGACTTGGAACATCATTAACTCTGAATGCGGTAGATCTTTAGTGACTGAAAGGGATTTCCACTTAAAAGTAAATGGTTGCCATGTTACAGGGGACCTGGAAGTGGCTACGGAGTTTGAACACTTTTCCAAAAATGTACCTATATTGACAACAAAATCTCTCCAAGCATCTTCCAGTTCCGCTGAACTTTTATTAGAAGAATCTGTTCTTTGTTGCAGGGATGCATTTGTATTCACAGATATTTGTGCTCAGGACATTGTAAAAACATTTAAATGTATCGAAATTAAGAAAACCGCGGACATTTGGGGATTATCGGTCAAAACTGCATCATGTATAATTGAGGTAATTGCGCCCCATCTAGCAACTGTGTTTAATGACTGTGTTTCTAGTGGTACATTTCCTGATTTAATGAAACACAGCAAAGTCGTTCCCTTGTTCAAGGCTGGCAGCGCTACAGAGCCGTCTAATTTCCGACCAGTGTCAGTGCTGCCAACTTTGAGCAAAGTATTTGAAAAAATAATCTTGAATCAAATGCTATCCCATTTTAATAGTCATAAAATACTCCATGCGAATCAATTTGGACCGCGCTCGTGGCCCCGCGGTCGCAGTGTTCGGTAAACGATCACAGAGGTACGCATCTTTCACTATGGCTGGTCGTCGGATGGGTGACCACTTTGTGGCATTTACATTTGCGAGCGTTTCCGTGCTTCGGAAGGCACGTTAAGCCGTTGGTCCCGGTTGCCAGTAAAATGGCAGTCGTTAAGCCTGGTTGAAGGCCTTATGGCGGCTTAAAAAATTTCAACAGCAGGTAGCCACAGCCTGCGTCTGTCTATTTCAACACGGCAATGGGCTCACCACCTATTACGTGGGACAGGAATCCACACGGTGAAAAGTGGGCATATAATATGCCTCTGCCACCCCTTCGGGGATAAGGCGTGATGGATATTTATTTATATTTATTTATTCAATTTGGGTTTACGAAAGGGCGCTCAACTTCCGATGCTGGTGTTGAGTTATTAAAATGTATTCATGAAGCATGGGAAGACAAGCACGATGCATTAGGTATATTTTGCGATCTATCAAAGGCTTTTGATTGCGTTCAACATGAAACGCTGTGCAGGAAACTACACCACTATGGAATAAGAGGCAAAGCTCTCGACCTTCTGTCTTCATATTTGAACAATAGAATACAGAGGGTCGATATTAATGGTACACGTTCTGTAGGATCCATGGTTACAATGGGTGTGCCGCAAGGCTCGATACTTGGGCCATTCTTGTTCCTCATTTATATTAATGATTTACCATTTTATGTAGGGGACAGGAATAGGATTGTTTTGTTTGCAGATGACACCTCATTAATTTTTAAAATTAAAAGACAATTAGATAACTATGACGATGTAAACAATGCAATTGCAAGAGTAGTTCATTGGTTCAGCTCAAATAATCTTTGCCTTAATGAAAATAAAACTAAATGTATAAAAACTTTTAAACTATCGCGTTGCATAATATCAGTATATTTGTTAATAACGGGGCTAAACGAGAGTCAGCCTGTGACCACGGCCGGTGCAACCTGGTCGAAACGTCAGGCACCAAAGGTATGTGGAATAACCGCGTTTAGCCCCGTTATTAACAAATATACTAAATGTATAAAATTTACTCTACCAAATGTAAAACAAGTTGCGGCCAATGTTTAACTGAATGGACAAGTGTTAGAGTTTGTAGAATCAACTGTGTTCCTAGGTATAACTATTGATGCCAATTTGCAGTGGGGCCCACACATAGAAAAGACAGCCTCTAGATTAAGTTCGGCTGCATACGCTGTAAAAAAGATCAGGACTCTAACAGATGTGGATACGGCTAGAATGGTTTACTTCAGCTATTTTCATAGTATTATGTCTTACGGTATTCTCCTTTGGGGGAGTGCTGCAGATTTAAATATTATTTTTGTTCTACAAAAGCGGGCTGTACGCGCTATTTATAATTTGGGCCCCAGAGTTTCTCTCCGAGAAAAATTCAAAGAAGTAAATATTCTAACCGTACCATCACAATACATTTTTGCCAATCTTATGTATGTCCAGAAAAATCTATCACAGTTTTCTAAACTCTGTGATAAACATAATATAAACACTAGAAATAAAAATAATCTTTCAGTCCACCACAGTCGACTACATAAGATTGGCGATTCTTTCCAGGGTAACTGTATACGCTTTTACAACAAGCTTCCCTGTGACCTGAGAAATTTACCTTTAAATAAATTTAAAAAGTTTATTAAAAGCAAGCTTTGTGAAAAAGGTTTTTACTCCGTTACAGACTATTTGCAGGACAGGGACGCTTGGAAATGATCTGCTGGCAAAGTGAAATAATATTAAATTGTAAATAGGCCATCAAAAAAAAAAGCCTTCCTAAGTTTCTTGCCGGTTCTTCTCAGGTGGGCCGCGTTCCGAACCGGTGGTCGCTTTAAATATTTTAAATAGGGTATGACATTTTGTAAGCGCCGTTAAAATGGTCTATGCAAAATAAAGATATTTTTATTTTTTTATTTTTTTTTTATATTGACGAAGATCCTAAAACAATCAACCATCGTCAGACGATAGTAAAACCACTAGTCTAATTTTTGCCCTAAAAATAACAAATATCCACACTCGCATACATCCATCCTCACAAACTTCCACTAGTGATGACTTCCAGTGATTAATAAGTATGTCAATCCAATCATATCTGATATCAAATCAACAAAATCCTTTCTTCATTATTCTTATATCGAACACAGAAAACCATTGAATAATAGTATCTTCACATAAATAGGTGTACACATTCCAAAATATCAGTATAATGAGATGAATGAATCGATGACGCGCAGGCGGAGCCAGACAATTGAATTAATAAGCGACTTTCTAGCGAAGTGAACCATTGAGGCCCCGTGAACTATTCGACAAATTACATGGGAGTCAAACCTTGTAAGGTACTCTTGCACACTTGTATTATTATTGTATAATATATAAATTAAGTTTAAGCCATCACTCCCCATATGGCAACCTATAATTTCGGTGATGTCAAACTGCATTTTATTGAATAACGTGTAATGGATAACCTACTTTCTAATTTCAATAATCTCCTAAGCACCGTCCCGGTTACTTAGTAAGCCTATATTTGGGAATTTTCTAAATACAAAATTATCTAAAAGTGTAAAGGTTGGTTTGATCATGTAAGTCTTTTAAGGGACTATTTTGCACCTAATAACTAGTTTTATGGCCCAATGTTTTAATAACAATATTTTCATTACAAAAATTTTATTCTTAGAAACCTAAGGTTTAGACCTCCTAAGTCAGATGGCCTAAAAAAGGAAGCGCTAAGAAACTGGATGCGGAACGCACAAGGTCGTCTGTAATTTTGTGTTATGATAAAAATTCTGGAGAGGCTAGGTTCAGGTCAGTGAACAGTGAGAGACTGATTCGATTGATAATACTTGCGGATCGGGCAACTGTTTATCGGATTCTGACTATCTTGTTAATATAATTATGCAAACAATGCTTACCAGTCATCTTAATTACTTTTAAGATTATATTCTCGTAGAGCACCTTTCAACTTTCTTTTCTTTTTATTATTTAACCTTTGACATTGAACTTCCTTTAGTGGAATTCCACCACTTTCAGACTATGCAGAAAGTCTTTCATTGTCATGCGAGCGTTACATCCGAACGCCAAATCTCAGAGCTCGAGCACTTCACTAAATCTTTAGGAGACTCGGCCTTTATAGCTCATTCTACTGAAGACTATACAAGTTTTTACCATAAATCATTTATCATTAATAATTTGCCGCATTTTAGCCAAAGCCTAATCTTCGATTGAGTGCCCTATCATTTTAATACCGTCAACTTATTATGAGCACAAACAAAATTGTTTATTCAAAGGGGTCTAATAAGTTTATGCAGATGAGGTAGATGATATTCCTTTAAAACAAAAAAAAGTAATGCACTGCTGTTGTTATAATGCACTCTTTATTACATGGCCACACAATCACAATTCTGAACTCACTGAAACCTTGCTGATACTTTGAACTGTAAAGATAAAATAGTACGAAGTGGTGCACCTGCCAAATAAAGGACGTGTTCATGGCGAAGAGAAGTCTAGCGAGGTAAAGTCAATAGCCTTATCCCTCAACAATATACAAAGAAGCCAACGGCCAGCATTAGTTGTAGTAAGTTGATTAAACTGTAAAGTTAATGTTGTAAGAGCTTCATAGCACATACAAAATTAATAATAGATCATATAATTATATTCACTCTGTATCCCTGAAGGGGTATTCCGAGAAGACAGATCGCCAGGCTTCGCGAATTTACGCATACTTCTTTCGTTAGTTAAGTATTAATGATCGCGATTGGAACGCGTTTTTGTTAAAAGAAATGTTTCCTTAATTTTAATAACAATAGTTCTCATGGCAACCATCATATAACAATTATCCGAAATGCATACCGGTGTCCACCGAGTTAACGGTATTATAAAACAAGCGTTCAATGCGACAAACGGATGTTGACACCTTGCAAAATTTTTAATCAGACAGAAGACGCTACCGACTATAAACCCCGTGTATTGTTTTCAAAAATAATGTTTTTTTTTTTTGTTTCTTGATTATTTAACTATACTTGATTGACTGACGGTAATCAACAAAAATTATACACGCTACCAGCTTTCTTTTATACGTATTGACGTAACACGCTTTCCGTTCACATTGCACCTAACCACGACTTTTGTTTTTAAATATTTTTCTGTTTGTATAGTACCTATATTTATATATCTGTTCCAGTATAGGTACTTATTATTAAGTATCAAGTGGTGCTACAAGTTGGGGTTGAAAACATTGGTTGGTGAGGACCCCCTACAAACGTGTTCATGTCGAAGAGAAGTCTGGCGAGGTAAAGCCAAAAGCCTTATCCCTCAACAACATATAAAAGGCCTACGGCCAGCATTAGGCTTACGTTAAATTAACTGTAAAGATTACTATGTTTTAAGAGCTTCATAGCACATAAAAAATTAAAAATAGATCAAATAATTGTATTCACTCTGTATCCCTAACGGGGTAGTCAGAGAAGACAGATCGCCAGGCTTCGCGATTTATGCATACTTCTTTCGCTAGTTAAGTATTAATGATCGCGATTGGAACGCGTTTTGTTAAGAAATTGATTCCTTATTTTTTAATAACAATGGTTCTCATAGCAACCATCGTATAACAATTATCCGAAATGGTTATAAGTAACATCTCGTAATGCATACCGGTGTCCACCGACTTAACGGTATTATAAAACAAACGTTCAATGCGACAAACGAACGTTGACACCCTGCAAAATTTTGAAGACATTAGTTGGTGAGGACCCCCTACAAATGGAATCACAGTAATTCGGGTCAGGTTTAAGGTGTCCAACCAACTAACAGTCTTCTAATCTTTCGCTTGCTCTAAATTTTTTGTATTCCACATTTTACCTAGAAATTTCACGTTTCTTTTCAGTATTATACTCTTTTTTTTTTGTAAACTGGACGGGAATCATTCATTGGGTATACACTCCACAAAAGGTTAATCAATTCGAGTTTCAAAACAAAACTAAAGTAAATCTCATAACTTTATCCACCCTAAGTTCTGCTCTAGCGTGTCTTTTCTTCATATTTGGAACGTAAAAACGGTCCCACCAGCCTGATGAAAAGCAGAGACGATGGATGTATTATTGTATTAGATTAAGTTAATATAATAAATATTTAAATAAAAAAAAACCGTTGCTGAGGGCCGTTTTCTCTTCGAGCACCACTCTGATTCAAAAAATGTGCCTGGCACATTCTGAGTGCCTGGGCTGTTGACTCGTTCGTTAATCAGCAGGTACACCCCGTGCTAGTCAGGTTTACTTGGACTACAGAATAAGTAATAGTACTTGGACCGCAAAGATACCGCAATTTTGGTAAGGGCTTGCTTACCAAAATTGTTTATTGTGTTTATTCTCCTTGGTATCTGGTACTACGTAACTGGATAAATAGAGAAATCATACAAATTGTGTTTCGTATAGTCACATCAAACATTGAACTCTTAAATTATGCTTAAAATACGATGATGATTCTTTTTATTACCAATGTTTTTTTATCGAAATTGGTCACGGTAGTCTATTGCCGTTTGCAACACCAAGTGTGTTACACTCGCGCTGCCGATTCTATTGATGTGTTGAAACGGACATAGTTAAAGCGTAAAATGCACAGTAAAATATGTCAGCTGCAACTCGGGTATTAAAGACACCTTTGATATCCGAGATCGTTACTAAGAGGTAAACAATTCAGTTCACATTGATTACCATTGATAGATACTAGGTGTATAAAGTAATGTGGAAACATTCAATACGGAGGTTGATGATATTGACCGCAACTTTCTCATAAATATTCAGTAGGTAATGTTATTATTAAAAAAAAAGTAAAAGCATATTCACATGGATCTCAAAGAAGGTTCGTGATTGATCGCTTCTACCAGATTGTGCCTTATGTCTAGGAAGTTTACAATTTATTAAAATTAATTATAGTCTTTTTACTGTCTTGTATCGAGACGCAGACGGTCAACCGCTATAACCTACAAAGGCACTGTTACAAAAAGTGGTTTTTGTAGGTAAATAAAACTTTTAAATTGTGCAAAAAGTGTTTATTACGCACGTGTATCACCGCATTCCAGTCAAAACAAATACAATCACAAATGCCGAATGCCAGTGCGTCATCTCCCCGCGGTAGCGGCGCTTCAATAATCACGCTTCTCTCTGAGATGAACATTTTAATAGCTACAATTTATCACACTCTTCGTTTTTTAGTAACTGTGTATCACAATCAGTAAGATACTTGACTGCAAGGTCGTCGAGTATTGAGAAAAAAACTCTCAACTTATATTTTTGTTCCATTTTTGTTTACGAAGAAAAAGAGTATCAGAACACCTATTTGGAAGTGGCGAGCTCACTGAAACTGGTCGGTACAGGAAGTTAAACTGATTGAACAACAATAAGATTTATGTGCTTTGAATACTTTTTTAAGGTTCCATATTATCAGCGATTATATTTTTTGCATGTAATACGAATATAACGTTTAGTAAGCATGTAAATATTTGCATAACTTATATAAGTTCTTGCTTTTGATTAGTTAGTTGTGTAGGAAACCAGTAAGAAATTATATATTTAACAATTTATGTAGATGGGAGACAGGCGTGACGATATGTATGTATGTAATTTATATATTTTTATATATTTGCTCCGTACGGATTAGATCACAAAGTGTCACTTTGGGAATTGCTCTCTCCATTGCTCTTTGTGTGTCAGGAAGCTTCTCAGTAAGGACCACCGTTACGGGCCAGTTCATCACTGGCCACGCACATTGATACCTGCTTTATACAAAAATTTAAAATGCTATTTCATATAGTATATATTTTATTTAACAATTATCGCTGATGAAAAAAATTCAAGAAAAGAAAACCATTGGTTCGGGAAGATTAACAGTATCAAGTCTAAAAATGACTCTAAGCGCACCACCTCTATTTTCTATAATTATTTATTTAGTTGTGTTTGTGTATCTAACTCATATCAATGCATTGTGTCACTTTAACTTGTCTCGAGTAAATTATGAATACTAAAGCTAATTAATTCATCTATTCGGGCTCATGTCAATTTATGTTGAGACTTTCAACACTTATATTGATTAAGGTAACAATACAAGTCATAATAAATGATGGTGTGAAAAATTTCGTCAAATTCATTTAGATGATACACACATACACATATACAAATATCCTACTAAAATTATAAACGCGAAACTTTGTAAGTATGTATGGATGTTTGTTACTCTTTCCCGCAAAATCTACCGAATGGATTTTGATGAAACTTTACACGTCAGAATAACACAAAGGCTACTTTTTAGTCCGAGAAAAGTTCCTGTAGGAAACGGGAACGGAAAAACTTAACCACGCGTGCGGAGCCGCGGTCATTAACCAGTTTAACATACTTTTATGGGCTTACGGTTTATTATACCTTTGTGGTAAACGGTGTGGATGTCGAAATTATTGATTTACAAGAATTGTTAGTATTATTTAAGCAATGCTTATAGAGATATTGTTTGTTTATCTAAAAATAATTTATAAATATGGTCACAATTAGGTAACAATTATGTACCTATAAAATATTTTTACGAATGAATGAGGAACGATCGACGAAGATTATATAGTGTGCGAAAGTAGAGGGTATATATAGAGGGAGTCAGGATAGGCCGAGACATACATATGAAGACCACGTGAGCAGATTGCTAAAAAACGGAAAAGTCAAAAGTACTCGGATATTCAGACGTGCGGTGCGTGTATGAAGCGATTAATGAATCTATAGGAAGCGAAAGAAGTATGCATGGATCGCGAAGCCTGGCGATCTGTTTCTTTGACTACCCTGTCAGGGATATAGCGTGAAGATAGTTAGTTAGTTGATTATAAGAGTCTTGATGTGATGTAAGGTGCAGCGGCTCTCAACATGTTTCGTTCATTATACGAATACTGTGAGGCATAAGCCACTGGCTATTGTGCTTTATAACATTATAAATAAACTTTATTCAAAATGAAGCGCCATTCGATGCTACGATACAAAACGAGACGAGCGATCGTGGGATAATGCAGGTGAATGGCTATTTTGATGATTTACTTTACCATAACGGGCCGGTTTATTATAAAACGATCACTTTAAATTCTATTACAGTTTTATAACTTTTGTATATAGTTTCAATTGGATGTAATTTATAATATGAAGATGATCGTTCAAGTAAAGCACATCATTCTAGTTACTGCTAGACTATAGGTAGGTACGTATGTCTTTTTTGGAACTAAGTACCTTAACGCGTCTTATAGGTAGTGCGAATTGTAGAAATAGTCATGTAACGAAATGCCGTATGATGTACAAGCAAATTTAATTTTCTATTTTTAGGGTTCCGTACCTTGAGAAAGAAATAATTCCAAAATATAAAAAGTTGAAAATTAAGGTATAATTAATCAATTTCCCCAGACATACATAGATCTCTAATTAACATATACCTCTGAATTGTATGGGCGCTCATACAATTTAGAGGTCTAGCTTACTTGACTTAAAACTCAAATAAGGTACTAATTTTTTACGGAATAACCTTCAACGGACGAGTTTGACTCGTGCTTGACCGGTTTTTTATTCAGTGTAGATACATATTCACAATTTCACGTAGAATTATTTAAACAATATTATGAGGTCGGGGGACCCCCGTCTGAAACGAAGTGACAGACTAGCAAGCATACCATATTATTATTATTTTTTTGTTGAGGACGCAAGGACTGCATATATACCGTAATGGTTAGCTTTTAATATTTTGCTACACCAGAGGTGCTACACTAGCAAAGTACTCTCCTGAAGAATCCCATACTATTAACAGAATGTAATATTAAACTGGCGATAATTTTAAGTTGTAAATTTACATACATTTTTAGTTTAGATACCTCATCTTAATTCATTTATTGTTATCTAAGAACTATCAATTTTAATATATTTTTAATAACTGGTAAAAGACAATTCGATTCAAGACGGGGATTAAACCTGAGGCAAAGGTCACAGGTTCAATCCCCGTCTCGAATCGAATTGTCTTTTTCCACTTTATTAAAAATTTATGAAAAAAATTAGCAAAATAAGCTTTAAAACTTTATCAATATTAAATTTTATATGATACCGCAATAATCATAATTGATTTGACTCCGAAACATAGCGGACAAGTTATAATTACGTACTCCTAAAATAAAATGACGACGTCATGGTCCGCCGTTAGGTCCGAAACTAGTCGGGCTACCCCGAAATAGACATGTGGCTACAATAAATATAAGTTACTAAAAATGATGTCATAGTGTAATATTTTTCGTTTTAACTATCATAATTATACGAATAACAGGTTATATATCAGGTTCTATTTTTACATATTATGTAAATACTTGATACAGGGTTCACAAAACCAGAAAAAGTTTAGCCGGAGCCGCGGGCCAACTAGTTAAATATATAGAGACTAACATGTCGATCGGTATGTGTCGGTTCACAAGCATTATGGACATCGGCAACTATGGATAGATCTGCACTTAATGTCTTGAAGTAATAATGTTACTTTGAACCCTTTATTTTTAAGTTGGTTGACATATCAACATATGCAGTTAACATCATATCACAGAATGAGGTGTTGAAAGACCCCATGTTCACGCTATTATATTACAATGATTAATTGTTATTTAGTTGAGTTTCTAATACAGATATTACTTTCAAAACTCCATTTACAATGCCATAAAATTATTGATAACAATCATTGAAATGCATAATAGGTTTTTTTGCTGCATGTTGTGATGGTGTTATATCTTAATGTAGCATCACCAAATCCGTCCCGTTAAATTATAATCAAACCTGTTCATGAACAGATACTCCCCTCTTGTTATTAAACTATTAACTTAGTTTAAACTAGCTGTCCGCCCCGAGACTTTGCACGGGTGTTCTAGTGACGAAAATGAAGGCAATTTTTTCAATCCTACCCAGCGACTCATAATTTGTGATACTTACTAAAGTAATCTATATAGATTAATTAATTTTGACAAAACTTTATCCCCTTTTTAATAAAATCGCATGAACGGATGTATGTGAAATTTGATATAGTTAAAGTTTTTGGGGAAAAAGTGCACACAGCAATTTTCTTCTTTTATTTTTTCGTCGAATTTCGGTCAATGGGCGACCTCTAGCGCCTACTTACACTGAATTGTGTGTCAAAGTGTTCTTAATGACCTTACATGAATTATTGCTGATACTGTCTGATCTGATATAAATATGAACTTGGCATAAGTACGGGGACTTATAATATATATTAGGTACAGGCAGACGCACTCAAGATAAAATTTACTAGGTACTATGCTACGGTTAAATGTTTACTTCTTTCAACTTGTTGTAGTGGAAGACCAATGGGTGCAAAGCAAATTATGTATCACACAGTGCCCGCTTTTGAGAAAAATAACTACTAAACACTACGAAAGTATCTAACTACCCAAGATGTGGGATAAACACATACTGCATTATTTCTTAATTTTTTAATGTCTAAATCTTAATAGATATACTAATCAAATTACATGAATAATAGAATTACTTGTGACTAACTATTTTGTTAAGTAATAGTTGGTTTTAGTATAGTATTCTCGTAAGTCATAAAACTCCACAGCGGTATCTCGTTGACACACATGAGGATTCGCAAATTGCGTCACATCACAATTTGGTTCTTGTGATTTGCTTGCAGGAAAACAATAAAGTTAAATTTTAACACCGATAGCCATTTGAGTCAAATCACTTTGTTGTAAAATTGTAATAACGAATAGATAACTTGTTTCGTAGTTTCAAGTTTAGGCACTTAAGTCTTTTAGGACGTCTGTCCAATTTGTTATTCTCGATGTTAACTGGTTCAGTTCAAAGTGAATCATTTTTTGAATAAGTTGGTCAACATTAATAATAGGCGTTGATTTATTGAATATTAAACATTTTTTTCAAATTATTGTCAATGTCAAGTTTCTTTAAAAAGTGTTCCAGTTGGTTTGGTAAATTGTTCCATTGAGAATTTTAAGTCGGTCAAATAAATAAATTATAGGCTATGTAAATAAATTATAGAGTAAATAATTAAAGCTAATCACGAAGTGGTCTGTGTAATAATTGACTACTCATAATTGTAATGTATAAACACCTAATATAGACTTTTTATATCAACTTTATAGGACGGTTAGATGCTGTGCAAAATAAAAATGAAGTCGGACCAGTCTATTTTATTTTAATTAAACAAGCTCGTTGAATAATCGGCGCATATTTGGGCATAACACGTTATTTAATGGGTTTTAAACATACACATTATTCAAATTTATTCAATATTTTATTTCATGCCATTTTATAACAATTCACTGCAATGAATATGAATTGATTAATAAAATTCACAACGACTTTATAGTAGAGACAATATTGTTCTCAAGTCGCAGCGGGGTTTCAGATGACATCTCGCAGCGTGCAGTCTTATTTCAACCTTTGCTCCACTTGGCACTACGTCTATTATTGCCCTTTGGTTCTTTTCGATAGAGTTCATTTTACATCTACTCTCACCAAACTACCAAAAACACTCGATACTTTATTTCTATTATAGCTATTGGTAATAAAAGCGTAGATTAAAAATGTAGATAGAGGTACCTCGTTATGAAATTAAGCAACCAAATGGATTTCGATATCTATTCATTGTTTGATTCACGTTGTGTTTCATCTCGGTGCGTTCGCGATTCGGTGCGGGCGAACGGCGCGCTTAGGCGCAGGGTTATCGAGGTTCGGGCGCTCGTCATGGTTCCCACGGCGAGTGGTATTTTAAATACCTATTTATGTAAGTACAGCGACAGGACAGAGGTGCATTCTGTTTGAGTAGCCTCTTCTGGATGGGTCAAGGATCTTCAGGTGAGTGCCGATCCGTGCTCGTTATTCGATGCGACGTCGACCTGGCCTTGTTACATGTCTTGCCATGTTCTCTCATAGAATTCGATTGTAAACATGACATGATTAAATATTATTTTTGTCGGGTTCTCAAATATATTTGAATGCGTAAGTGAATGTAAACTTTAGTCATTTAGGTTTGACCTGTCTAATTAATATTCTACTAGCTTCCGCTTGCATTTACTTTGTTTAATGAATACATCCATATAATTATAGTATTATTTCCACTAATTTCATTTTCTTTGGTCACTATTTTCGCTCCTCTTCTCAAACAATTTAATAATCTCACAAAAAATCTCCTAGTGTCTGAATCTAACGCAGGTGTCTTTAAAAGGGAGGTCTGCTAAATAATTTACCCTCTCTTGACAAACTAAAAGGACCTCGGGTCAACTTTAGCAAACCTTTGATTACAACAGAATAGACGAAAGACAAAGAGATATGCTACGAATGTCCTAGTGTTTTCTTGCACGCAAAAACAAGCAAAATGCGCAACAAGAAAAATTTCTCAAAAAATCTGTTAATTCTTTCCCTTGTCTATCATTTTCTTGTGAAGTTTTCGAATCAGAAAATAAATTACAATATTTATTAGTGATTGTATAAAATAAATTATAATCAAATTTAATTAAGTGGTTACCTTGTGATTGAGTTGATAATTCTATAAATACTTACATACATTATATACTATAGTGGGAGCTTTGTAATGATCTCCTGCTTAGCTGTAAGCGTCAATAGCTACTAAACCAACAAGCCACTTCAATGATACCAAATACTTCTTACGAAAAAATATTTACGTAATCTTGTCTATTTTATATAAAACTTCACTTTTCGAACACACATAATCACCTTATACAATAATTTTAAGAATTCACAGTGACAAAACCATGAGTGTCATGAAAAATAATTTTATTGCACTTAAGTGGTTTTTTGTACGAAAGACGAGCGTATTAAGTATCTCAACGATTAAAGTGGATTGTTGAAAACAAGCATCATTCGCATTTTACGCCGACTACATTACTTTTCGATGAAAAAAATGTGCATTCTTGAAAATTAAAAATGTCCATCGGTAGAATTATTGTTTTGAAGGCGTACAGAGTGTATTTCTCCTGATATGAATCGAATAACTTATGAACTTTTTTGTTTATAGTAACATGACTAATCTGTGTAGTGCAAGATTATCGAGAATTACCAGTCTGTTTACATAAAGAATAGTATCTCGTAAAAATTCATACTAAACCTCAGCAGACACTAATAATATAATTCTTTAGAATAGCTTAGACGATCAAACTGACCAAATAATCTACAAATACTGCTTTGAACTACACTTTTCACAAAACATTTTTTTTCTCTCGTTTTTAATTTTGATTTCTTTTGCGTTATTTCATGTAAGAAATATGATAAATGAGGACAACTTTTCCTTTCATAGTGAGAGGAGATTACTACCTAATGATGAGCAATTGATAAATGAAAGATGATTATTATTGAATAACATTGTTTCATAAGAGCCTTGGAAATAAAAAGATATCCTTTTTGCAAGGTTAGTTGACCTGTACCATCACAAATTACTTATGCGACTAGTAGGAAGTGATGTGTATAAACTTCAAACGATTTGTTAATCCGATGTTTTGTGCATTAAGTAATGGTTGCAAATGGCCGGGGGCTTGCAAAAGTAAAGCTGTACTTATTTGCTGTCATTTATTTAGCATTATTGTGATTATATTTGCGTTTAGTGCTTTAGGTAATATTTTAATACGATAATTGCTCCTCCTGTATTATATGTTAGAAATAGCTAGTGAATAAGTACATCACTGTTCACTCACACGGTATTTACAGGTATAAACTTAGTTTCCATCAGAGTTATTTAAAAAAAAAACTAATACACTGTTGGAATTGTGGAGCCAGTCAATGTTTTCATGAACTTCTAGACCTCTGAAGAGTTTGCCTTATCATAAAGTGGTAGAAAGCGTTTTCCTTTAGTTCTGGCTACAATTCTCATAGTTACATTTAAAGCTATGTACAAGTAATTATCCTAGTTCAGCACCCTAACCGGGGCAACATAATTTCAAAACAACATTGGGCTCACCACCTGTTACATAAATGGTAAGGTCTTGTTATATTTGTAAACTACAATACTTGCCATAATTCATTTATACCTACGTTTTGTCTATTATTACCCTAATAAAATACCTAAAATATAATATTATATATTTTGTCTATTTGGTTGGAATGCCTAGAACATTTCATGTAAGGTGACACTGATTTGCATTCTTAATTAATTATCTTATAATTAATTATACTTAACAAGAAGTCATTAGCTATAAAATAAATTTATATTAAACACATTAATACTATGAGTATCTATTAACTTTATAATACTACAAAGTATGGTAAACATTCTCTTTAAAACTTGTTACAAATCTTATAAGCAATTTACATAGGATACTTAAATAATTATAACAAACTATAAAATATAATGTATTGTAAAAATGTGTTAGTTAAGAATTCTCAACCATTATTTTATATTTACTAATATTAGGTATGAAGACGTAAAATTTGTGAGTTTGCGACGTTGTCAGTTTGTAAATTTGATCTACTGAACTGATTTTGAAAGTTCTCTCCCTGTTAGAAAGGTTTATAATCTCTGAGTTCGATAGCGTGCTTTTTAACTCAGGAACATGATCTTCGGGGAAATACCACGTGAGCGGAACAGCGGGTATTAGCTAGTGTTGTTATAAAGTACTTTTTCTTTTTTAGATAGAAAGTTGTCAAGATCACTTTTCTTTTAAAATAGATTAACTCCCTGTCTATCTCAATCCAGGTTTTAACATGTCACCTCTTTTTCTCTTCTCTTTGATGCAATCGGTAAATTTATAACTTGTTTTGTGTTGGATATTCTCGCGATAATAAACTTAAGGAAAACCTCTCCACCTACCTCAATCCAGGTTTACATGTCACTTCTTTTTCTCTTCTCTTTCTTGCATTCGGTAAATTTATAACCTGATCTGTGTTGGATATTCTCACGATAATTAACTTAAAAAAAACATTACACGCAACCATATTTGAAAATGCTTAGAGCTTTAATAAAGGACCAAAATAAATATTTAATTAAATCTGAATCATTAATGTAATAAGTATATACATATACATCATTCAATTCATATGATAAAAGGCTAGAGATTCAATTTCACTACCATTTTATAGAATTATCATGGGGTTTACCATGTATGAAATAATTTATTTCATTGAGATAACCCGTTAAAGAGTATCTTTCCTGTGGATATGCCCCTCCGGATCACCAGAATTTGACTATGAAATTATTTTATTGTTACCGGTTTGTCAAAAATTTACAGGTCAATAGAACTTCAGGAAATTGTCGAAAATCATTTGCATTATTTCGAAGTTTCTGTTACGGACAGAGCAAGCTAATATAATATAAAATCCACCTATTTGGCTACAGCTAGCATTCACATAGTAATTCCAATATTTAAAAGACAATATATGTAACCGTTGATGTTACTAATCAATTTTATAACTAATTTACCAGTTAGTAAAACTCCTGCCTAGATACTCAAATTACTTTATTAAACTATGAAAAGGTTTATATTATATTTCCTAGGAATTTATTGAGACAAGCTCGCGATAAATTAACGCAACTATTTAAGAATCCTGTTTTAAGATTATACCATTAACGCATCTGAATGTTGCAAGGTACTAGTCGCATTTGGCTAATATTTTGATACATATGCAAATATTACAGACTTGTCAGTAGTTTCCATATCTTCTAAAAGCTTAACCACATTGCAGAAAATAAAACAGTTATTTTTATTTAGTCCTTTAAAACATACATAACACACTTCAAGGTAGAGAAAAATATTGCAATGCGAGTGAAAACACTATCCAAAAAAACTTATTAAGATAGGAATCCTTTTTACCCGTCTGCCCCAGCGACGGTAATGGTGGATTTGATGACTATATCAACACGCGCGTAGGTGTATGTTTATAGTTTTTTATTTCCCTCTATTTTAAATGAAAATTGGTATATTACATTACATTAGTTTCAATTTTGAGATGTGTTGACTAAGAGCGATTTAATCCCAAACATTTTAACAAATTATAAAGTCTGACATCATAAAAATGTATAGTAATAAAATTATAGACAATATTCGGTGAAAAGTTCATTTTACAATCGTATACATTGTCCTACAAACAGTTGTATTTTGTCAAATATAAACGATAACTAGAATTCCTATTAGTGGTAACGTATTATGTTCCAAGATAGCATCATATTGAATGGTACATTTAATTTTCCATTCAATTCCTTATCTATGAGTATGTGGCACGTTATATTTGTAACGTGGGAATCGTCATTGATTGACTCAGGATTGCTTCGATGGCAATCGGTAAGAAAAATAAATTAATAATAACATCGATAGTGGTCGATGTTATCTCCGTGAGCTTCCGAACTGAGATTGCTATGCTTATACAAATTGATCTAAATTGATGCTACCGCTGAGACTGTATAGAATCTTGATCTTCATGTTTTTGTAGTTACAAAGCTAAGTAATTTTGAAGGTAATGCTAGTGATCATACAATTTATTATCGGCTTAGATTTTGTGATTTATTACTTAAATATTTATAATTGCGTCTTCTACTGTAGTTTATCAACAACTATATTTTATTTCGAAAATATGCTATTTTGGATAAGTAGTAAGAATAAAATCTACGAAGCGCTCGTGGTGCCGCGGACTCAGTGTTCTGTAAATGATCACTGCGTAAGCATCTTTCGCTATGCTTGGTCACAGATGGGTGACCACTTTGTGGCATTTACATTTGCAAGCGTTTCCTTGCTTCGGAAGGGACGTTAAGCCGTTGGTCCCGGTTGCCAGTAAAATGGATGTCGTTAAGTCAAGTTGAAAACTTTCAACAGCAGGTAGCCACAACCTGCGTCTGTTAATATCGACACGGCAATGGGCTCACCACTTATTACGGGGGACAGGAATACACATAGTGAAAAGTGGGCATATAATATGCCTCTACCACCAAGGCGTGATAGATAAATAAATTAAATCTACAATCCAGTTTTAGAAAACTGTATACACACAGTACCTACATTACAATCCTCTGTGGACTACATAGTGGGTAACGGCACTCGAGTTGATTCGAGCTCCAGATGCCACCGGGAATAATATTAAGTAAATTACGTACCGTATATACATGATGATCATTATTGAACCCACAAAAAGTACGTTAATACAGATAAGTTATTCTTAACAGAATGTCAAAGTTCCATATCATAAATTCTCACCTTGTTAGTCTGTTTTATTCTTCCTTTCCCTTACCTTATCGTCTGCTGAACACTAAAATTTGTATTTTATGAGCTTACAAGTACGAACACAAAAATCACTTCTTACGACGATTACGAGTACAACCTGTAAAACGGACCATGTGCTTGTAATGTATTAAATTCCACCTCTTTATGGCCACTTGTCTAATAAAACAATCAAATAATTCGGTTATTGAGCATCTTAAATATCGTATTAAGACCTATTTTAAACATATATATTTATAGTTTTATATTAACAAGGTAATAACAACAATTTTCGTATTATATTGGTATGTCGTGAACAAGTTTCGTTATCACTTCTATCTAGAGTGATTAAATTGTTATTTACTGAAAAATATAATAAGGAAAAGCTTTTATTTTTCTTTTATGTTCTTTGTTGTGAATATAAGGAGTACAATATCAACATAAGAAGCGTTAATGTGCAAGATAGAGTGCAGCCGCGCGACCTCGCCGTAAAATAAATGCCGTAATTAAGTGAAATTATTATAATTCTGTTTCAGAATTAAATGGATGCCTTTGTATCAGAACTTTAAGTAACCGTAAATTCACTAAATATTTAGTAGGTATGCTCACTGTCTGCATAAATGGTGTTGTTTATTTATAATTCGCTTTCGTATTGCGTTGTTCCTTTCTGAAAACGTAAGTGACATCAACACTGTCATATCAAAAGTACGTATTTTTTGCTTTGTTTTTATTTGCAAATTGAAGTAAATTTTTGTTGTATTCTTAAATGTCATCATCATTTATAAAATGCATCTGACTAATTATAGTAATTAATTGTAATACAAGCTATTAAAAACTTAAAGAGTGGTGTAACAGGACAATATGTTACTGGAAAGCTTTGACTTCCTTTACATCATGACTTATTTGGAGCTGTTGCGGTTTCAAGTGTGAGGGTAGATATAAAAACGGCAATACTATCTGTTATCAGTCCATTATGGTCACCAATAAATGACGCAGCTTAAAGTATTAAACCTTTTTAATCGGGTGAGAGTCGTGAGTCCTCGCCAAAGTAATTAGCTGAGTTGTTTGTGCAGACAGACTGACCGCGCCGCGCCACAGAACATGTAATATAAGACATTCTTTAGACAATGAGGCTTTTGCTTAGTACTACTTACATGGTTCGTGCTGATTTTAATTAAGTTAGTTAAATTTATAACCCAATATAGTATGAAAGAGCTTTAGAAATTAATTGCATTCAAGCACGTGGAGTACTTACGTAGTGATTCTGATATAAATACCATATATATTATTAAGAACGGATATGTATATATTGATCATTTTAAGCACTTTTAACTAATCTTTTTTTATCGTGCTTTATTTTGCGATAGGTGGCATGCATTATACGGCGCAATAAAATACTTTAGCAAAGATAGTGTGAGTGTAGCTCCACCGGTGGTGTAAGCTTAGGCTATGGTGACCATTGCACTTTTTAACAAGTGGGCTGTATGATTGTATGTCATTTTATAGGTACCAAATGGTAACATTAGGTAGGTAAAATAGTACTTATTTCATCATACAGAAATAAAAAAATCTGTGTAATAAATGTACGCGCGTTAGAAGATATACTTGTTTCGTGTAACAAGATAAAAATATATTTAAAAAAAGTATCTTTCGTCTTATCCAAAACGTTTTACGTCAAAAATTTTAGTTTTTGCTACGTTTGTAGCAAAAACTAAAATGCTGACAGTTAGAAAGTTAGCTATAACTTCAGGATGTTTGAAAACAGTTGTCACGAAAACGCTTATCAGCTAACTTCATGGTGTCGTTTTTTCATGACGGTCTGCTCGCGCATCGTAAAAATTTACTCACATAATTTTCTCTAACGCGCCAAAAGAAGTATACCTTCAAAAATATTGAAAAAAGCAAAAATAATCGTTTCCTTATTACATATATTATTTATTATGTACATATATTTACGCCTTTATCCTTAAACGGCATACTCTAAGCCCATATTTCACCGTATGCATTTGTATCACGTATTAGGTGACCTTTTAAACTGTTATTGTATCTATCCTGTGTATAGACAGGCGCTTGGCTTAATGACTGCCATGTTACTGGTAACCTGGACCAACGTCTTAACGTGTTTTTTTGTCAGAAAGTCGATTCTTTGTCCACCATAGAAACCTAGAACGCCCTGCTAACACTATTACAACGCCGTGTTCTTCAAAGCGAAACGTGAAAATGTACATCATTTGGTCACCAATTTGACGGACGCTGACAGGAGTCATGCGGATTATGAGAGTGGCTCTCAATTCGCAAAATGTCCGTGAGGACAGTGACTATCAGTGAGAACCTCTGGCTTCATAATGTTTATTTCATATTTTTTTAGCGGTTTTTAGTTGGTCCTTAAATAAAGAAAAAAATATTTAAAAAAAAGCATTATAAAACTGTTTATAGTATTGATTGATGGCAATTGGTGGAATTTGCTACACATTTTGAAATAAAAACTCCCTTATGTTCCTTGACTTTGCCTGCGACTTGGGACAACATTAAACCCTCTTAAGTGTAATTAAAAGAAATGTTTTCTTAGTGGATGCACATATCACAACAAATATTAATATAATACTTTTGCCAAATCCGTTCATCAATTTGTACTGTGCGTTGAAAAAGATAGGAAACAAGTGCTACGAATTGCAAGTTCTGCAGTATTATTCTTTGACAGTGCTTAAACCAAAACGTGGTCTGTGTTGTGACAAATTGTGCGATAAGAAGCTGTAAGATATTTATATCGGTCAGCAGAGTATTCGCCGAGACGTCATCTGTCTCGACCATGCAACGGTACAGCCTCGTCTTTAGTAGCTACAACGCATTTTGAAAATATACTATCGATAAGCCTTTAAAGGGTATTTGTGAATATAATAATTTAAAAAATGACTAAAAGCTATAATACAAAGTATATTGAACTCAATTATAGCCCAACATCTTAATAAAGTTTGTATGGATGTTTGTTACTCTTTGACGTAATAACTACTGAATGGATTTTAATGAAACTATACAATAATATAGCTTATACATCTGAATAACACATAGGCTACTTTTATCCCGGGAACAAGTTCCTGTGGGAAACGGGAACGGAAAAACGCGAGCGAAGCCGCGGGCGTCCACTAGTAGAATATTTCATTTCATTGGTAGGTTCCTTCAAGATTTTAACTATTGATTATTTACCAGTCACGCCTATATCCTCAAAGGCGGGGCAGCGGCATACTTACATCCATATTTGACAATATGCATTTTTGTCTCACGTAACAGGTGGTGAGTTCATTTCCGTGTTGAAATAGACAGTCACAGGTTATGGCGACCTAAGTTGAAATTTTTCAAGCCCCCCATTAAGCTAAGACTAAACTTGGCTTAACAATAACCACGTTACTGGCGATCGGAACCAACGGCTTAACGTGCCTTCCAAAGCACGAAAACAAAAAGGAATCTTTATTTTGATATAGATTTTTCTATTTTGATTATATCTTCTGTTCTACCAAATCAATTGCAATCAACAATATGTCAGTTTTTAGTCAAGAATGGTGGATTATCTTTTCTCATGTAAATTGAAACGTAGCGGCGCATTGGCGCGTTCATAAATACATCAGTGCGTTGACTTGCTCTCACCTAGCTACTACCGATGTCTGTAATCAACGTTACCGACTGATGCAAGCGAGCACTTTGAATAAGCATTAGCTTCAGTTAGCCCGCCTAACCTGCATGCAAAATGGCTTGAAGTTTTCGCTGTGTCACACCTTCTTGCAAATAATCGTATACATAATCCGTACTGATGTTGAATAATATAAAACTTATTTTCTGTTCTTCATATAATTTAATGGCTAACTTATATAATCGTTCCTCTTGTTGCTTTGCTCTGAAATACTTTTGGTAAAAGAGGTTAGAACTTGAAGTATTTTTCTATTCGTGAAGGTCTGCTTAAGATGTAAGGGGTTCGTACGTAGCTTGAACAAATATTTTATTGTTTGCTTTTAATAAAACGATAGTCTCTCAATTCACGGTCATTTATCATAGTTAATCATAAATTTACGAATATTACACGTATTAACAAAGTGGAATAACATTTATTTTAGTAGTATTTTCCTTAAGTTATTTAAATTTTAGAATCGGCCTGTTTGCATAATAATTTCCTTTATCGATAACGAAACAGTTTAGATTTCCTTATGCGAGAGCGCCCTGACCAGAAGTCGAGAGACGTGGTGCGATGAACGTGTGCGATACCATTCATTAGGCGGACGTACAGTCCGCTCTAGCGTCAAATTAGCTCGAGTTGCGCTTAATTAGACAGTGCAACGTCGCCTGCCCGCCTGCCCCCATGCACTGTGCACCCCACGCTGACTTCAAACCACGACAAAGAAAACCTGAACCATCCACACATTCTCTCAGGGCCGTATTCCAGAACGTTTCTAAATACTCAATCGATGCTTGAGGCTAGTTTTTGTCTTATAAATACTACTCTCAAGTGTTTCTTTAGTATTGATAAGCTTTCAGGAATACGGCCCTTAGTTTATTTTATAATGATAGCTGCGTTTAAATACTATCTACTACATTTTCTACGATTCAAATTAGACTAAAAGTCATTAATGGTTTCTACAAATAATGGCTATTATGTTTTCGTATGTGGACTGTGATCAGCCATATTCCTTACAAAAAAATATAGTGAGGAGTGCCGTTGATTAATTTGCTATAAAACTAGAGACCTTGAATTGACACTAATTGTAGATATTAGCTTATCAGTAATATATAAACATGGATTATTTAATTATTTATAAACTTAATTTACATAGCAATAGTAAAAGTAAAATACGTAATTCATTTATCATTTACTTCTTGAGGAGTGGAATTTAGTACCAGTAACACCTAGTAACACCTCATGTGCACTCATTGCTTTTTCTTAAGCCTCTCAAATATATCCCATAATGTCAATACAAATGCAAACCATGATCACAAAAATATGAAAAATATGCATGTTAAGAAAATCGCTTTACTGAATATTTGCCTCACCTTTCTCAGAATGACTGTGTCTCCTAATATCATCCGACTTATTTTTCGAAAAGCCTATATATTATTCAATTGAAAATATTTAGTAGTATTTTTTATACAAATCTTTAGCAATACCAAATATCAGCACCGCAATTAATTACACGTAATTTAGAGATAAACTTTATTGTAAATTATCGCAGAATATCGAAATATTCTTAAATAATTTACAACGTACCTAGTAACATCATGATCAAATAATTAATTTCCTTAACAGGTTCTTAAAATAAAAATTAAAGTACTATTTATAAGCTTTTGTGACTGGAGACACGCTACTTTGTGAGCTGCTATGACATTATAAGCTTAATGTTTCTTTACTTAATCTTGATCAAATCTATACATAAGTGTGTACATAGCTTTGTCATGCTTATTTTTAATTTTATAGCTGTACCATTGTATTAAACGTCTAAAATTATTAACAAAGCTTACACTATTGCGTTTAATTAACGGACAATTGCTAGAATCAGCTGCTGAGACCGTTGCAGGTAGGCACGCGATGCAATAGTATCGATGAACAGAGACACTTGCAATACGACCGGATACAAAATAAGCGTACGTTCAAACACCCGTCCGCCTTATGACTTAAGCCAAGATCACTCTTCGATGAACCCAATTATCAAGTTGATACACAATAATTGCAAGGTCTCATCTGTAGTCAATTAGTCACAACTAGTTTTGCTGCATCTTGAGGGTTTTAAAAACTAGCTCGCCCACTTAGCATGTGATGCCCAGATGACTCAAAACGTTTTTAAATTTTTCCTCACAATTTCGATCTGATATGCGGATGCGTTTATAAGGTTTATAATCAACGTCACGTCGTTAAAGTATTTAAATGATAATTGTATCTACTTCAATTACTTTAATTTTTTGTCCATAACTATGATGTAATTAAGTGTACTTGTTCGATAATTCTTGTCCTATTTATTGTGACTTATAAAGAACTGGTTTTGATAAAAATAAAGTTATTTTTATATTTTTAAATTATTGATTTAGGAAAATGTAATGACAGCAAACATACTAGTATATTTATCTTACAAGTCAATGTAAGTACCTTGTTTCATGGAAATAAACGTCCAAATATATCGTAGTTAGCTAAGTATGAACAATTAATGTAATTACATGAACAGCAGGTGTAGAACATCGACTATTCATAATTCCTAGTAACGGAATTGGCTTAAGGCGGTACCTATCGGGAAACTTGCTCGTAGCTAGCAAAATTACTGGTTAACCATAATAGATCCCTATTTTAGTTCTAAGCACCTTCACTCAATTAGCTATTTCTACTTAAAAATTGACGGAAAAATGTATACCTATTTTTACGTTAGTAGTTTTTTTAAAAATAAAAATTAATAAATATCCATCACGCCTTATCCCCGAAGGGGTGGCAGAGGCATATTATATGCCCACTTTTCACCGTGTGGATTCCTGTCCCACGTAATAGGTGGTGAGCCCATTGCCGTGTTGAAATAGACAGACGCAGGTTATAGTTTTTTTAATTATTACAATTTGATATCTCAATGGATACGTCTAATCTGAAATGTGCTTACAATGATATTTACCTATTCTAAATCTTTTGCACTCATTTTTTTCAAGTATGGAACTCAGTGAAGGATATTTTTTTTTGGCCAGGCTATTTATACTGCATATCTTTAGAAATATTGATTAATATCATTGGACCTATGAAGATCTCCAGGGATGCAGGAAACCTGACCATCGCAAAAGCCCGTAAGTCGCAGCCCTGCAGAAACCTGAAAATACTGTTAAACAATTGAGGTGGTAGACCACATGTCGCAAACTTTCAAAGTTTTTCACTTTCACTTTATACTAATTTTAGCCCTTCTTTTCTATAGCTTCCATCCGAAATGTGTTTATTTATTATTTATTATTTATTTATTATTATTTATTATGTCCTTTTCTTCTAGGTCTGATTAATTGATTAGTCAATGTTCCTCCAGGTAACGCGTAAGCCGTTTGTTAATGGCATGTTCGAAGACCTTGTAGTTACCTGAGGTGATTATTTGTTCAAATGTGAGCTATCCACTTTCTTTCAAGTCTCTTGGACGTCTCCCGAGCATTCGGATGAAAATGATGTAACTTACACAATCACAAATTCCATGAACAAATCGATGTCATCGCATGACAAGCAGCTTTTAAACGTGTGATTTAAGGTCTATCACACACATGCTAAGTCATTTCAAGGTCACATTAGTTTTAGCTGTAATAATTATATTTCATGTTTTTGAAGATGTCTACTATGGTATGAAAATCGTAGCCCCGTCCGTGACCTAATCTTTTGGACGCCCCCTTTGATACGGAGTAAAGGGGGCTTCCAAAAGTCAACATTTTCGGTATACTTTTTTATAATGCGATGGTAGTAACACAATTCCATCTCATGGATGCCACAGTGGTTTAATAGTATAAAAATTTTGTATCATACATTTTTTAAGTTTGGATCAATTTTGTTTCTTAACAACTATCACATTTGTAGATATAAAGTACTCAGTATGTCTTTGGCAATTGAAAAAGGTGCTGATGATTTACAAAATAACGAACAGAACTTCACCGTTCATCTTCAAATTGAGATTAGTCCATTTTGCAGTTGAGTTGGTGGCTAATGAACAACTTGTCCATTAATAAATCTGACGTAATCCACAGAAAGTTCTAAAGCATAGTTTTATCACAGGTAATGTACATGCAATAGTTACAGACTGAGTGATTGCAGTTTTATGACAAATACGACCGAGATAGGTGATTAATTGACCGTACATGGCGTTACTACAGGTGAGATATTGGTTGTATTGTTCAGATATCTTAGACAAGTTGCAAAGTTAGGCAGAAAGGCTTGAACTGGTGATTTTAGCAAAGCTCTGTTCTCGTGATTCGTTGCGAGCTCACCGTTGGCAAAATCTCGTGGCACATAAATTTGCCAGGTTCCGTTGTGAAAGCCAATATTCTTTGTGGCGCTGGCGAGTTCTATTTCTAACATTAAATAAATTACACTGATATTACAAGAACGAATCGGTGAAACTTGTTTTAGTCGGACGTGTCTGGACTAGACGTTGCATCGCAAACATCAATTTCATGTTGCCTACTTTTAAAGTTATTAACAGAAAATCGATTTGTTTTGTTTTTATCTTAAATTTAGCACAATTTACTGAATTGTTACACCGTGCCGTTGCATTTAATTTATAGGATAAGAAATACATGAAGAAGTAGCGTATTTTCTACGTATATTAGGTATAACAATGTGAAAGATTTTGTGGATGTGTGGATGGATGTTTGTTACTCTTTCACCCAAATACTACAGATTGGTTTTCAAGAAAATTATAATCTATACTCTATACTAATATATAAAGCTGAAGAGTTTGTTTGTTCGGTTGAACGCGTTAATCTCAGGAACAACTGGTCGGATGAGAAAAAATCTTTATGTGTTGGATAGTCCATTTATCGATGAAGGCTATATCATTATGCTACTACCCTGGAGAGCTAAGCAGTTATCATAAATGTAAGTTTTTAAACATTATTGTAGAATTTGCAAACGATGGGATTCAATAGGTGCGCAAGAGTCAAAGTATGTCACGGGCAAGGCTGTAGGGGTTACCTAGTAGATAAAAAAATCGGTAGGTGCCTATTAAGTTTTCGCAAAATCTAACTTTAATTAGTAAATACCAAGTTAACTTAATATTACCATTAAATATAACCCTAAAAATATGATAAATAACTAAAATATATCTATTATTAAAAGAGGTCCCTTTAGGCAAGGGTCCGACAATACTGGCAAATATTCAATTATGCTGGTTGATATTCTTTCCGTGTCAACTTTTTAATTTTTGAAGTGAAACTTCTTTATCGACGTAGGAGAGAAATTTTATAGCTATAAAAAAATGTCGTAAAGAAGTTTCACTTCTTACCTGTGCACTCTATTACACATTTTTTTGTACACTGTAGGTAAGTAGCAAAGCTTTTGAAGGTCGTTCAATGATTTAGATGACAGTGAGCGGTGCCGCATTGAGTACTAACAAATATAATATAGTGATTAGTAATAGGTATGCCCATATAAACGCATTATACATAATGATTGCCAAGGTTGATCAAAATATATCTATTTTTTATAATGTATTATTTCTGGTTTCAACGGAAATAGTCTTTATTGATTCCGTATCCTGTTCTACGGATGATGTTTGTTGATTTTATTCCGGGTTCTAAAATGAAGGTGATCTGTTTTCATGCCTACATATTCTTACAATTACTAGTTAATGCTCGTGACTCCGCCCGCGTGGCAAAGTTTTCACGTTCCACAAAAACTTGTTCCCGGGATAAAAAGTAGCCTTTGTTTATTATTGTAAAGTTAAAAATCCATTTAGAAATTTTGCGAGAAAGTAACAAACATATATAAATACATTGTTACAAACTGTCGCTTTTATAATATTAGTACCTACAAAAGTACAGATATTCACTGCGTATCCCACTCTCTCTCTCTCTCTCTCTCTCTCTCTCTGTGTCTCTCTCTCTGCTTAGTGATATGCTGTAATGAATTATTTAGAGGATCCAATAAATTACTGCTGATATGTACATCAGCAACAAATCTTCACTGATTATTCATACACAACTTTTAAATTGTTTCTTCGATCGATTCTATTTGGTCACAAATTTGATAACCTTGCTTTGAATTCGATACACTGCAACATCTTGACAAACATACGGAAATAAAATATAAGTGAATTACTACCCACGATTGAACCATACCTGTGCGAATTATACCGTGTTTGAAACTAATTTATGGCTCAATTCAAAAAGAGGTATTATGTGTTTAGATAGTGCATTAGTACAAACAGTGCGCTTCCAATTATTTACGACAGGCATCGAGTGCCTTCGGGCATGTTTCACAACGCTTTATGGACGAGCGTCATTACCGAGACGTTGCTCAAGTTTGACGCCTTTGATTATTCGATAATAACACACGCATAATTACGGTAAGTACCTACTTATTATTAGGATATTAAAAAACCATATTGCACTTTCTACGAAATTTTGTTTATTACTCGCCTAATTTTCTTTTTATACCACTGAGGACACAGACAAGCATTCGGCTCACCTGATGGAAAGTAATGAAATAGGCTATATTTCGTAAGCAAAATCTAGCCTTCCAATAACCAAATACTATTAATCTTACGCTTAACAAACAATTGAATTTAACATGACTACTGCGTGAGGAGATTGCTCAAAAACGGAAAAGTCAAAGTACTCGGATACCCAGACGTGCATGTGTAAAGCGATAATTGAAGCTGCAGGAAGCGAAAAAAGTATGCGTGGATCGGGAACCCTGGCGAACTGTCCTCTCTGACTCTCCCATCAGCGATTCAACGTGAACATAGTTAAGTTTAGTTAAGTTATCTGCTAACGAATGTACTACATACTCTATCTCGCAAAGACTAGTTCTGTAGAGGCGAGGTGTAACTTCGTGGTGGATTAGTGGGTATTCTGAACCTTTCCAGGACTAAGGTCCGTATTCCAGAACGTTTCTCAATACTCAATCAACGCTTAAGGCTAGTTTTTGCCTTATAAAATCTACTCTCGAGCATCGATTGAGTATTGAGAAACGTTCTGGAATACGGACTGGAATATATTTGTTACTTCTATATTCTCAAACGGCTAAACCAACTTTGGTGTGGAAGGAGCTGACACTCTGGATTAACATATAGACAACTTTATGACCCAGGAACCGGTACCTGTGGGAAATACGTACGGTAAAACATCACCACTCGAGCCGAATCACGGTCGTCCTCAAGTATACTATAAAATCTTTAAAAATAGCCATTGTCCTATTTACAAATCACATAGACTCGCTCAATCATAGCGAGGTTGCGCGTGCTCCCGCCTTCGCAATTGTCCGTATTCCATCTATCACCACTCCATTATTTATAATACCAATTATAATGGACTCTATACTTAATAGTGCTTCTTTATCAACATTGAAATCAAAATGCATACAATATGGTTATATAAGTAATTGTGTATCGTGTTATGTAAAATATTAATGAAATTAAGCAGCCCTTTAATAGCAGTATAATTTGTTATTTTTGCTTTGGACTACTCGGATTAAGAAACAGTTTTAATCTGTTTGATCTGAGGTGTGCCTCAAAGTACCCATATGGTCTTCATGATTCCGTAATTAAATGTTCATGTACATTCTGCTTCAGAAGTAGATTGTATAATCCTAAGTTACAAAATAGATTTGTGATTGAAAATTGGCGTATTGTTCTTATTTATATCAAATTGTTTAATAAATAAGTCTGACCATGATTTACTGTATCTATCTATCTATCTTTATTCTGTATTGCTGACGAAGTAATCAGAGGAGACAGATCATCAGGTTTTACAATTCATGCTACTCAATACCAAATAACCATAAATATTGAATCCTGTATTTAGACTTTATATTTGTACATAACATTCTGCTATGCTAATCGTCTTTGTTTGCTGACACAGAACTCATAAACTTTAAATAGTCATAAGCGACTCTCTCAGTTGTTAAGATCCAAAATATTTGTATGATCCGCAAGCGGCTGTATCGGCGTTTGGATGTTTTCGTACGTATTATCAGTTGTCTATATTCCATAGTCCAAGCTAGTAGGTAGCACAAAATAGGTTAGATCGCGTAAGAATATCCCACAACATATATTTATTGTTGACATTTGACTGCATCGGTGGCGCAGTGGTACGGTATGCGACTGCCGCGCTAAGGTCCCGCGTTCGATTCCCGGGTCGGAAAAATATAATATTTGTGTAATCCACAAATGTTTATTCCAGAGTTTGGGGGTATCCTATGTACAATATGTATGTATTTAGAAATATATAAGTATGTGTATCAGTTCCCTAGATCCCATTACACAAGCTTATATTAGTTTACTTTGAGCTAGATGTCACTGTGTAAGCAAAAAATGTCCCACAATATCTGTCGCACTAAAGTAATCCACAAATGTTTATTCCAGAGTTTGGGGGTATCCTATGTACAATATGTATGTATTTAGAAATATATAAGTATGTGTATCAGTTCCCTAGATCCCATTACACAAGCTTATATTAGTTTACTTTGAGCTAGATGTCACTGTGTAAGCAAAAAATGTCCCACAATATCTGTCGCACTAAAGTATCATCATAACCATAATTAATACTAGCGTATAAATCATTTATATTACATGCACGTATTATGAAATGATAAACTTGAACCTATTAATGCTAAACTTGATGTAACGCTATATTAGTTTCCAATAATAATAAGCATGCCTCTATTTATAAGCCAGTGACTCATGTTATTTTGGTACTTCAGTCTAGTAATTATTAGGGGGCTTCGACTTAGGCTTATGTACTTTTAAGATTTGACCACATGATCACTTATGGCTAAGTCCATTTCTGTTTTGGACTGACTTACACAGATTCTGACGCAATGTTTCACTCAATGAGGTAAGTACTATATATTATTTGGGCATCAAATAAACGCAGTTTGTACTAGATTAATATGTAATAAAGTCATTTATACTCGTTTAATTAACATAAGTGTCCTGTAGACATGAAAATTTACTGCACCCAGATAAGATCTTACGTATAAATACAGGTATTGCCAGGCTTGAATATGTCGAGACAGGGCAATGTGGAAATACCTAATAGGTAAGAATCAACACAGGATGCAATATTTTCATCTTCAACCATACTCTACTCTGGCTTCGACAAACACGATACCGTTCCTATAATACGTTTGGGAATAATTACTGTTTAACTTCCTAATCTACAGGGCCTACAGGGAGATGCCCATGTCCGTCTATTTCATAGAAGGACGTGGGCGATTTTTCGATTACTACGCAAGATGTCGTGGGTTCAATTCCCAGAATAATACTTTGTGTGATGAGCACGATGATTTATACTGTGTCTGGATGTTATTTATCTATAATATGTATGTATTTAGAAATATAGTATGTTTATCAGTTATCTGGTTACCATAGTACAAGCTCTGCTTAGTTTGGAATTAAAATTAATAGTATATTACAGTACAGGCTACATACTGTGTTTATTGATATTTGTGTACATAATTTTATTTATTTTGTTGACCGAGTGAACCAAAAAATATTCTCGTCTATCTTTACTAATATTATTAAAAGTTAAATTGTGACGTTGTAAGCGGTAATCTCTGGGGGTAATCAAATTCTTCCACCTTTAGAAAGGTGTATTATCCCTGAGTGCTATAGATTATTATTTATCCCAGGAACATGTTCTTGTGATAAACAAGTTAGGGTATAAATACATGTTTTAACATTAGCAAATGTTTTTTTGTTCGATTGGACCATTTTTCATATTCTTCAGATCCTTCAGATGGACTAAATGAGATTATTCGCGCTTAAAATTTTTTGGCTACTAACTCTGTTATACGTCAGGTATTGGTCTACGTTCTGCTTGCTTGCCCAATCAAAACTCGCGCACAATCCACGTCATATTAGTAGGGCTAATCAAAACTACAAAACCTAGTTTTTATTTTAGTTTATACTTTTTAAGGTTTACATATTGTCAAAAGCTAATTTTTGGCCTGAAGATCACTAAGGCCCCTTTACTTCAGTTTATGTATTTCGTCCTACGATGTTAATTCCTAATAGGGAACATGATAGAAAATTGGGAAGAATATCTTCACACAATAGCTTTGAAATAAAAATATATCATATATCTAACATTGCAAGAAATCTCGTATTACGGGGTCCAATAAAACTATTAATGTACTGTTATGTAGGTATACAATATATTGGAGGCCTGTATGTTTCATTAACAGAATTCATTCACGCCTTTAATCCCGAAGTGGTGGCAGACGCATACCTACTAAACGTCCACATTTCACTGTAAGCATTTTTGTCCCACGTAACATGTGGTGGGCCATATTGCTGTGTTGAAATGGACAGACGCAGGTTGTAGGGACCTGATTTTGAAATATTTCAAGCCACCCAAGACATTTTCAACTTCGCTTAACGATTGCTATGTTACTGGCAACTGGGACCAATGGCTTAACGTGCCTTCCAAAGCACGGCACATTATAGAAATTACAAACATTAAATTTATTTTCATTATTAACTAAAGGATTAAAGTGATTTTGACCTTTGTTTATTTGTTGTAACTACAACTAATGTGCACCTGCTTTCTCTGAAAAGGCATAATTACTTAGAAAGAGATAATAAAGTTACAACCTTAGTACGTTTGATGCAAGAACTTTACCGATCTCTAAAAATGGTGTTATCATCTTCCAAGTGCTACAACTTTACAATCATTCATTTCCTACAGCAGGAATTGTTGCAGAAAATAAATAATTAGATCTACCACGAAAAGCGTTCATAAAATTGTAACAGAAACAAATTATACCTATTACAAGAATATCTTCTAAACCTATTAGTTGTGAATATATCTAGTCTAAGTAGATAATTGCAATTGGTTTTCAACGTTGTAGTTTACTATAAAATAAATAAATGTTTCTTTTGGAGATAAGTGAAGAAAACTCTTAAAGATATAGTCTATAAATGTTAGATCTAAGCTGATCATACTTTTCCATTCTATACCTAGGTACAGTGTTGGTGTTTAGCACCGAATGCGCATGGCTTATTTGTGCCTATAAAGCTGCATCTCGACCTCGCGCGCCAAACATCAAACACTGGGTCGCGCGGCAGCCACGTACAATGAAGACTGGTTCATATACCATCGTTTCTCGCGCGATAAACCAGTTCATGTCAATTTTTGATGGCTTAGCAAAGCATTGTCATTACTTTGAGCACGCGCAGATAGGACGGATATTGACGTATTTTAGTTGATTCGAGCGGTGAATACATGGTCAACGAAAAGTGTCACACTTAAATGAAGCGCTTGTGGTCCCGTGGACTCAGTGTTCTATAAACAATCACTGCGTTAAGCAACTTTCGCCATGGCTGGTCACTGATAGGTGACCAATTTGTGGCATTCATTTGCGAGCGTTTGCGTGCTTCGGAAGTCACGTTAAGCCGTTGGTCCCGGTTGCCAGGTACATGACAGTCGTTAAATAAAGTTGGAGGCCTTATGGGCGGCTTGAAAAATTTTAACATCAGGTAGCCACAACCTGCGTCTGTCGATTTCAAAACGGCTATGGGCTCACCACCTATTATGTGGGACAGGAATACACATGGTGAAAAGTGGGCATATAATTTGCCTCTGCCACCTCTTCGGGGATAAGGCGTGATAGATAAATAAATAAATAAACACTCGATGACGGATCGTCTGCCGCTCTTCTATGGATTTGACCGCTGAAACTGGCGGTTTGGTAGCGATCGAACAATGCTCCCACGGCAGCCGCGCGAAGTCTATACACAGCTTTACACTATTCGTGCCAATGTTAATGAACACGCCAATCTCGGATCTCGTATACTCGTCAATTTCAAACTATTAAGTATAGAATTTACAGCGACAACATTATTACGAAAGCTCCTCGTGAATAATAATATGAGAACTAGGCTTTAATTAACGTAGGTTAATGTGGTTGATTTTCAGGTAAATATGGTTATTAGATATATACTTTTACAGTTTTTATATTATACTTTAACAGTTACGTAAATTTGTTATATTCGACAGCTAATTTTAAGTTTTCATCATGTCGGATTTAGTCTGCCGTTTCAAGTTAATCATGCTTTGTCATCCGAACTAAAAGTATATCTAAATTTGTATACAATATTTGAGCTTGCGAGCTGGAGTTGCTAAATTGGTTCCACCTGAACAAACACAAACATTATATACATATTTACCTTTGGTTTTGCAAACGTCCATAGGCCACACCATGATTTACCACACTTTCAATGGTTAATGATTTCTATAAACGATTATGGGTAACCTTATATTTTTTGAATAATAAACCATGTTGTAATATAAAAACCTAAGTACTTTGTATGAAGATATGCATATGCATTTATATATTGCAACCAACGCAATTCAATATGAATATATTTTTACGACTTGTTCATGGTCTGAATCGAGTATTTCAAAAGTTTTATTCCAAATGATGACTGCCGGCAATGAAAACATAAAAATATTCTTCACATAAACATATTTCGAAATATGCTCACACTATGCTATAGCCGCGGGTCATGCTATTGGCTAGGTCAACATTCCGAGGGCTATCAAGAAGATTGACACCATTTTGGGTTTGCTAAAAGATCGTATCTTAGTGTGTAGTCTTGGTACGAGTAGCATCCTTAGTTTGCACAACCATGTTCCAGGTATGTGAAACTAACTTTCCAATAAGTGGAATATTCCGTAATTATTAATATAGAATACCAAAATAAATATTTTTTTAAATATTTAGTACTTAATTTAAATTATTAATAATATTAGGTATTAAAAAAGTAGGTACTAAATATTTTAATTATATATATTTCACAAAATATTTTATTTGAAAATATTTTTCAACCCTTTTGAAGTGTATGTCAATTGATTGACAGGTGAAACATTGAAGTCAGTGTAAGATTGTTTTTATGAAAAAGATTTATTTTTGATTTATAACAAAAATATAGACTCTAAAAATATTGTGTCAGTGTGTTAGCAGGTGCATCAGCTAGCAGGTGAGTTTGACTTAGGCCCAAAGACCTTGATGAGCTTCATAGTATGCAAAAATAATTAAAAAAAAAAAGAACATAGAGTCTGTATAATGATAGGTACTATAAGACTACGTCACAGAATTATTATAAATATACCTTTGAATTATAAATGCATTTACACCTGCTGAAAAACTAAAATACACTTTTAATTTCCTGTCAGCCGACAATACCTATTTGTTCTTTTATATTCCTAAACCATTACTCTTCGATTAGGTAGGTACCTACCTAGTTATAAGAGTCTATGGTATATAAGTTAAATATATTCTTATCCTTTTGCAGACAAATTTATTCATATGGATTAGAGACTCGAGCGATTAATTTACTTATGGGCTCTGTAAATCAAACAATTCTTATATCAAAAGTCGTTTATACCATTATAAGGCTAAGAAAAATTGATGGAAATTGTCTTAACCGACTGTGAACAATGTACATAGTACATATCACTCTATTAACATAAAAAGGAATTGTTAAAACAACCAGATACATTCACTTAATGAAGACTATTAAGCATAACTAAATTGAAAGGTTAGAAAGAGAGCAAGGATAGAATAAAAAGCAAAATCCATGGGAAAATATTTACGTTTAATAGAATCATGAAAGCTTGCACCTGTTGGCTTTCCGCAATAGGGTGTAGACAAAACCGCAAAAACAATGGCGATAATTGTTCCCGGAATGAGCGGCAAACCAAAACTCATACTTCACTTGCGCACACGTGCTTAATAAGCATTACAATAATGTGGAGTTGTTTTATATAGACTTAATTATGATAATAAGCCCCAAAATATGGGGTCCTTTTTGGCCACACGCTACGGTTCAGCGCTATTAACTAATTTGTTATATCCTGTGAATGTTTTACCGTGCCTTTTTATCGAAATTGGTTGCTACCTGTAATTACAAATAAATGTTCAGTATTGCATAATTGCATTAATACTAAATGTGGCGAAGACAGAGTACTTGGCACTAAACTCGACAGATCCCACATCCGTCCGCATAGGCGGTGATTTGGTCGAGCGCACGGACCAGGTTAAATACTTGGGATCTGTTTTTCACACGTCCAGTGACATCGATTGCGATGTCAAGTCACGCATTGCTGCCGCGTGGGCCAAATGGCGGGAGATGACCGGTGTCATTTGTGACCCTAAAATGCCGATCCGGTTGAAGGGACAGGTCTACAAAACCATTATTAGACCTGTCCTTTTACATGGCAGTGAGACGTGGCCGATATTGGAGCGACACAAGCAGGAGCTGCGTGTCACGGAAATGAAGATGCTGCGGTGGATGTGTGGAGTCACGCGGATGGACCGCGTGAGGAACTCTCGCATCCGCGGCAGCCTTCACGTCCGTGACATTGCAGACAAGTTGCAAGAGTGCCGCCTTCGTTGGTATGGTCACGTCTTGCGGCAACCGCCGGGCTACGTAGGTAACAAATGTCTGGCCATGTCAGCCCCGCCGGGTCCCGGTAAGAGGGGAAGACCCAAGAAGTGCTGGCTTGACGTCGTAAGGGATGACATGCGTGCCAATGGTCTCACCACAGGGGATGCCGACGACCGTGCGAAGTGGAGGAGAAAATGTAGGAAAGCGGACCCCGGGCGTCGCGAGACGCAACTGGGACAGACGCTCGGATGATGATGATGATGGTTCAGTATTGCATAACTGTAGGTTTTTATAATTAACTCTTTACATTTACGATTGAAAAGGCGTTGATATTGCGATGAAGAGATTTTGCATTTAAGTCACAATTTTTACACTGAGCACCAAAATGATCCTACTCTTAGCGTAAGTCTTTTAAATTAAGTATTTTCAGTATTCATGAATTAAATAAGATACGATCTTGTTGCTGCAATATACCTACATAATCTGGGATTACTATATGCGTCATACTTCATATATATGTGCAGTAAGAACTGACCATGTGCAACAGTCGTTTAATCACCACTTCTGTAATTCATCAGTCGGTCGCGACGTGTTTCATCCCATGCCGCGATGAATTTAATTTGTTTTTAACAGCGTCAGTATTCCAATTTATGTAATCAATCACTAGATTGTTATGAAAGTGTGCGATACGAGACGATTTCTTGGTCAAATTTACATCACCGCAGAAATGAGGTTAATAAATTCAACGTAGTCCATCAAGAAAATGTGTTTTAGTTCGATTAAGACTAGTACTTTTGGTGGCTTTGAAAGTAGCTTATAATCCGGTCTAAGTACGTACAGAAGGGGCACCTTCTGTACGTACTTAGACGTATTGGTTAGGTAGGCATACCTAACCAGTCAAATCATAAATAAAAAAAAATGATTTTTCGGCACATCACGAACACTCTTAAAATGTGGGACAATTTCATTTATTATTTATAAGTTTATTTCTTCTTGACTTTTCTACGTAAATCTAGATGTTTATATGTAGTGGAGTACCTTATATATACATTTAGTCATACACAGTGTGCCAGTATTACGATTCATTCATCTTCTCTGAATTTGGGAGAAACGATAAAAAACTATATTATAGTTCGTTTGTTTATGGGGTCATGGTTTAACACATAAAGCGCACAACGACCTCCTGTTCATTATTTTTATTTCAATCGAAAGTCGCAATATATTTCAATGTGACTCAATTTTTATTTAATTGTATTGATATCATATTACACGAAAATAATTACGGACAAAAATGCGTCGTGTCATCACTTTATTAATTTTATTATTTGTTTTTATTAGTACCATAGTACGTTTTATAAAATACTAGATGACCTGCCCAGCTTTGTCCGTGATATACTTCCAACCCCGTGGCACCCATTTAATCCAGTCGCTTATTACTTTTCCAAAAATGTATGAGTGAGTGAGTGAGTTCCCCGATTTGTTGACATTTATGATTACTGCTTTGGTCTCCTGTGTAGTGGCGTGATGATATATAGCTTAGAACCTTCCTCAGTAAATGGGCTATCCAATACAAAAAGAATTTTTCAAATTGGTCCAGCCGTTCACGCGTGATGGCGTGACCAAGGGAAATAGGGATTCATTTTATATATATAGATAAGTACTTAGACATTTTTCAGTTAAGTAGAATACTACCAAATTATATTAATCGGTTCTAGCTTCACAAAGTTGATGAACAACTCAATATTTAATTGCGGGAGATTTTTGAGTTTCTTCTTTAAGGGCCCCCAGTTATGAATGCATTGCAATAGGTTCAGAAATGTCACATAATAACCTACCAGAATCCATAGCACTTCAAAAACTCAGAGACATCATCATCTCTCTTTTGGACCCGCTACAAATTGAAAAAAACACACAAAGACATCACTCTGTCTAAGCTATTAATTGTTGAAAACTGTAATAAATCCTCTAGACAAATACTGTAAGGCATTCTCTCTTAAAGCATTAATTGTTCAAAATTATTTTAATGATCGCTAATAAATTTTCTAGTCTATTTCAGTAGGAGAAAGACTTTAATGTTTTCACAATCGTTAGTAAGCTTGTATATTTGCACAAACAAATGGCTTCAACTTTCATAAGATTTGGTCAATTTATATACCTACAAATGCCTACTGGACTTCTAATTCCATTTAAAATAAGTAAAATTTAATTCTGAATCCTCTCTCTTGCTTAATATCAGACTATTCACATAGAATACATATTTCATAGATTTATTAGTAAATTATGATAATAGTATAAAATAGTTTGAAAATTCTCACATTATACATACATCTGAAGGCTAATGACCAAAATTAAGTAAGTCATCGAATGCATTTGGATGCGTGTGAACATTTCCCTTGTTACATATTATTTTCATAATTATCGACTTGTGCATAAATTTCAGCTGTAATATATCACCGCTAAATACAAATGTTACACAAAATTTACATAATATATGTCATAATTTATGTATTTATGGATCTAGATTTTATTTTATTAATATAGGTAATATTTTTTTAATCAGAAATACAAATTTTAATAATTATAATATAAATTTCTTTATATATATGTTATACATATAATAAATCTGCAATAGGATGAATTTTGAATTTCAATATATTTTAAAAAATTGACTGAGGTGGTCAAGAAATCGATACTGATGTCAAAAATGCAATTACAGAATTTATATCTGTCTGTCAATCTTGCAGTCGTAAGTTTTTAACATCATATTACCATATTAACAACATAGGATACCTATCAATATTTTTAAATTATTATAGAATCTATAGAGTTTAGCCATTTTAAGAACGCTGCTGTACTAAAATAGTAAACATGAAAATTCTGTAAATTACAAATATTTTAATATCGTCAATATCCGAGCTCTAGTCCCAGTTGCGTCCAAAGTCTTTGTGCATCTCTGTCTTCCCATTTATAGTTAAAGGTATGAAGATACCCATGTATGTTCCGATCACACAAATAATCTAAATGACAAAATAAAGTAATTACTACATCTTGTTAGTATTGAAAGAAATCGTTTCCTGTTCAAAGATTACATTAAAAAAAAACATTTTGATATTTCCAAAGGTTTATTCAATTCAAAGAGGGTCCAAATTTCAAGTATCCCACTCTTAGCTCATTGGGAAGCTAGTTTAAATTAATAACAAAATGGTACCCGAACAGATATACCTGGAATGTAGTTGGCAATAATCAAAGATATCAGAAAGATTGCTGCTAGAGTAAGACAGTTAATATAGAGTCGAACGTGAGGAAAAGAGAAGACAGCATCATGATATGTAGGTATTCTCGTTTAGAGACGTAATTAATTAGAATATCTATAATTATAGACTGCATAAATGAGCCATCATAAATAATTGTATGTATTTAGAAAAAGCATGACGATTGACTAACATTACTGACAGCATGATGTCAAGCTTTAAAACCAAATGTAGACAGGTGTCAGGAATTTAAATGTGTTACAGTGTGACATTGTCTACGATATATGCAAACGACACTGTTATTCATATCAATGCAGTAAGTATAGAAAAAGAAAGGTAAGCCAAAAAAAAAATTTCAATCTTTAAATTAAATACGTTGAAAGGTAACCAACCTATCAACACGCAGATCAAACTGCTGTTATGACATTTAGGTATTTATTGTGTCGCTGTCACCTAAGTAAGAATTGTTGAATCCTTAGACTTTAAGAGGGGTGTAATAGGGGTTTGAAGGGAGTGTATCCGATTGCTACGCAAGATGTTCCGGGTTCGATTCCCGGGTCGGAATAAATATTTGTGTGATCCACAAATGTGTATGTTCGGAGTTGGGTGTTATCTATGTAAAATATGTATGTATTTAGATATATAAAAGTATGTTTATCAGTAATCTAGATCCCGTAACATAAGCTCATTTTAGCTTACTTTGGGCTAGATGGCGCTGTGTGAAAAGAGTCCTACAATATTTATTTATTTAATTATTTATAACAGGCTAATAGAAGGATTACGCTTGTTATTGATAAAATCACAAGGCAGGAAATATAAAAACTATTTGTTTGACAGAAATACATGTTATTTGCCGATAATTGAGATTAAATATGTACAAAATAATTAATCTCAATTATCGGCAAATTTCATATATAACATAGGTTTCTAACTGCATAGGGCTAGTGGAGCTAGATCACGTATGCTGCAGATCCTTGCACTTACTCCGTTCCATCTGTGTTGACTTAGACGTAAAAGAAAGTCAGCAAGTCATATTGCAAACCAATTATGATGTATGTCGCTTAAGACGGCGCTCTATCACTGAATCCAAACACACTATACTAGATAATAACAGTTACATGAATCAGATTTCCTCAAAGCTTTCCATTGATTGAGCACACCTGAAAGAGCACTAAAAAGCAAACTTTCATAAACACACCCACTATTTACACAATACATTTGATTCCATCTGGATTTATGTCTTCAAACTACTTATTCAACCCTATAATAAATTTTGCTTTGCGAATCTGTAATTAAAACTTATATTTAGACACTGTAGCCATATTGCTATTACTTACAAATGAATGTCGATTTAATGATGATTGTCTTTAACTTTAAGTACTCGTAACAGTTAACTGCTAAATTATGAACAAATAACGATTAGGCATGTCCGTGTCAACCAAATAGGTACTGCGAGACACGTCACTATGCATGAATTCCGTCATTTTGCAGTCTGTGTAAGCATTCCTATGTAATAAACTTATCTTTTGATTATAAATGCACTTAACTTCGAATAATAATTACTTTTTTGTGTGTATGTAGCGACTGCAATTTGAAGGTAGGTTATTATTAGCAGTGTGATATATATATATATATATATATATATATATTAGCAGTGTGATATATATATATATATATATATATATATATATATATATATATATATCACACTGCTAATAATAGCCTGCTGATAATATTATCAGATGTATTAAAACAGTCATGAAAGTAGAAGAAGCGAAAGTGGTATGTCAGCATCGGAGCAAGTGGAAAACCATAGTCTCTGCCTACCCCGATGGGAAACAGCCGTATGTGTGTATGTAGTGTGATGGGCCAGTTAGTCTAAATTTTAACCAAAGTCAATTACACAAAGCGAAAGCTGCTAAGTTTAGAAACGAATAATTTCCTTAGTAGTAGTTTGGAATATTGTAATTGCTTAATGTATGCATGGTTTTACAGTAAAACGATTCATACACACTCTTATATTGTGAATTAAGTTGAGGTAACCATCAAATTAGTAAACATATGCGTATCAATATATTTGCTAACTGAAGAGAAGCACAAAAATTGTGACGTACTAATGTCACCAATTTACTATTTACTTATCTGAATCCATATTATTGACATTGCACTGATTCCAATAATTTAATTCACCCTCTGACATTTCAATGAAGGATCAATAAATAGAATGTAAAGTAAATTATAACAAGCATACGCTACCAAAGAAGTAATGTTCCTATATATATATATATATATATATATATATATATATATATATATATATATTAGCAGTGTGATATATATATATATATATATCACACTGCTAATAATAGCCTGCTGATAATATTATCAGATGTATTAAAACAGTCATGAAAGTAGAAGAAGCGAAAGTGGTATGTCAGCATCGGAGCAAGTGGAAAACCATAGTCTCTGCCTACCCCGATGGGAAACAGCCGTATGTGTGTATGTAGTGTGATGGGCCAGTTAGTCTAAATTTTAACCAAAGTCAATTACACAAAGCGAAAGCTGCTAAGTTTAGAAACGAATAATTTCCTTAGTAGTAGTTTGGAATATTGTAATTGCTTAATGTATGCATGGTTTTACAGTAAAACGATTCATACACACTCTTATATTGTGAATTAAGTTGAGGTAACCATCAAATTAGTAAACATATGCGTATCAATATATTTGCTAACTGAAGAGAAGCACAAAAATTGTGACGTACTAATGTCACCAATTTACTATTTACTTATCTGAATCCATATTATTGACATTGCACTGATTCCAATAATTTAATTCACCCTCTGACATTTCAATGAAGGATCAATAAATAGAATGTAAAGTAAATTATAACAAGCATACGCTACCAAAGAAGTAATGTTCCTTCGTAATTGTTTTCAAATTGAGTTGAAATACAACAATTCACATTTAATAAAAAAAAGTTGTCTGCCTCTGTGGCGCGGTGGGAGTGCATCCGACTGCTACGCAAGAGGTATGGGGGACACTTTTAACACAGCGCCATTTAGCCCAAAGTAAGCTAATATTAGCTTGTGTTATGGGATCTAGATGACTGATAAACATACTTATTTATTTCTAAATACATACATATTATAGATAAATAACCACCATACACAGAATAAACCATCGTGCTCATTACACAAAGTTTTATCCTGGGTAGGAATCGAACCCACGACCTCTTGCGTAGCAGTCGGATGCACTCCCACCGCGCCACAGAGGCAGTCAAAATAAATGAATGGTTTGATATTTGGGGGAAGCCTTTGCTCTGCATTAGGTTCCAATCAGCTGAGATAATGATAAGAATATAGTAATGGTTATAATATTTTAATAGTCCGACGATAGTAGATATATATTTAATAATCATCATCATCCGAGCGTCTCCTAGTTGCGTCTCGAAATGCCCGGGGTTCGCGTTCTTACTTCTTTTCCTCCATTTTGCACGGTTATCAACATTCCGTGAAGTGAGCCATTGGAACGCATATCATTCCTTACGACAACAAAGACGACGCCCTTTCGCTTTTATAAAAATAAAAATTATGTGGTGTCGTGGGACACCAGGTAGGAACGAAGTTAACAAGTTCACGATTCAATTAATCATACAAAAAGTCACCGTTTGTACTAGGATTCGAACTCCTCTTGCTTCTCAGCCGAGCAGCATACCACCCAAACCACACAGCTACGTTACTGCAATTTCCAAATTAGTGTTCACTTCACTGAGGTAAATAGAAAAATAAAATAAAAATAAATAAATATCCATCACGCCTTATCCCCGAATAGGTGGCAGAGGCATATTATATGCCCACTTTTCACCGTGTGGATTCCTGTCCCACGTAATAGGTGGTGAGCCCATTGCCGTGTTGAAATAGACAGACGCAGGTTGTGGCTACCTGCTGTTGAACTTTTTCAAGCCGCCCATAAGGCCTTCAACCAGGCTTAACGACTGCCATTTTACCGGCAACCGGGACCAACGGCTTAACGTGCCTTCCGAAGCATGGAAACGCTCGCAAATGTAAATGCCACAAAGTGGTCACCCATCCGAGGACCAGCCATAGTGTAAGTTGCGTAACTCAGTGATCGTTTACAGAACACTGAGACCGCGGGGCCACGAGCGCTTCCACGAGGTAAATAGACAGTTTGAAAATCGACACAATTTGTCTGTCGACTGTCGCGCCTGCACACGTCTCATTTAACGCTTTTATTCCACGGAATTTTTCTTACCGTTTTTTTCTTACGGTTTTACTATCACATATTTTTCAGTTCGGTCGCGCAGCAAAATCTCTATCTCCTCCAAGCCTGCCGTAAGGAACTTCGTTCCAATAAATCATGACTTTATGCAAATTTGCCAAAATATCGAACTCGTTTAGTGCCGATATTGCGATTTAGAAACAACATCTCGTTGGACAAACACGTACATGTTAATTATTAAACAATTATACCATATTATTCACTATTTTTGCATATTCTTAATTTTTAATATTCAAAAGACACTGAAATTTAGTCTAGATCAAGGCTGAGCCGGACAATCATACATAAATAGGTAATAATATATCCATATGTTGATACATAAATCACTGATAAAGTGATAACGTACAGCCATATTTAAATTTACTATCTTTTTCTATAATAATTAATCCTTCAAATCAAATCCATCTATGGCACTCAACTGAAGGACGTAGAACTCTCATTTTTTTTAATTTACCACACAACGTTCATATAAAAAAAATTCACATTTTTATTATTATATTGGGAGACTGATTGACTATACTGTGTACCGCTGACTAAAAGGGGTGGTATAGGGCTTGGTTTACATTTTCCATCTCTTCACCATGAGCACATTCGCTAGTCCAAAGTGCACCGTCACTCGCAGGCATGGGTAGCTTAGGCGAAGTAATCGCTAGGGAAACAATTTTGAATAGCAATTAGAAGTAGAAGTAATCGCAGGGAAACAATTTTGAATAGCAATTAGTACGCGAACTTTTTCTAAATTTAAATTTTAAAGTGGTAATTTTTTTTCAGTTTCGATATGGACTCAAACCAGCATCTTCGGGTTCAACCAGAGGTTCTGGTTGATGGCGCCTTACGTCGCCTTAAGACGTAAAGAGGTGGATTAATTCGTCAGTTTCACGCAGGTCTTGGTGGTGTAGTTGGTAAAACGCGTTTGGTAACGCATACGGTACAAAGTCTACCTTATATTCCCGACGTTTTGACTGGATTACATAAGCCGGTGATGAATTCAGCGTCGCCTCCTTGAAACGGAAGTGCTTTTTTTCAGGCTTTTTGTAGGCTTTGAACCTAATAGGTAATATACGTCGCGAATAAGACTTGAATAACATAAATATGAGTGACAATCGCGAAACTAAACTAGTATCATTGTATTCCTCATTTCTATTACCATTAAATTTTTCTATAAGTTAAATGGTTTAATATGGATTTTATTTAAATAATATCCAGATACATACCAGTTATTTTACACATCGCACAGATAAATCGACATTACTAAAATAGAGGTAATATTTGTGTACTTGTCTGTACATTATATACAATACTGTTGTACGCATTCTATTAAGCCTGTTGTATTATTTAACATAAAATCTGTTAAATACAAAATTAATTAAAGTTAACGTATTAAGTCTTTAATTCTACGCTGTTTAACAAAAGCAAAAGACATCAACGCACTGCGAGTAAGTGATGTATTGAAACTTTGTTTTGTGTATGTTTTTAGTGTAGATCGTTCTGCTTTATCTCCTTCAAAGAGTAAGTCACGAACACTTTGCTTGCACTTGCATTAACTTGAAATAAATATTTCTCTGAAATATTATGCTTGTAAAACCTAGACAGTGAAGGCATATCGTCATAATAGCGCATAGAGATATTTTACGCCCCACATGTAGCAGAGATCACACGAGGAATAAAATACTTGTTATGATGGGTGTCTTGGTGAGAATCATAACTCTAGGTAATATTCAAGATTGCAGGTCATCAAATTCTAAGTTTAATTCGGTCGGCGAAATTTATTCATACACACATTTCACCGTATACTTTTTTTGTACCACGTAATAGGTTGTGAGCCCATTGCCGTGTCTGTGCCGTGAAATCTATACTTAAATAAAACCATGTATTAAAAAACCATTTTTGACTACGAATTTTGACGTCATCTTTAAATATAGATTTGCGGGGATAAACGTGTTAAAACCTTAGTGTGTTATACGATCTGATTCATTGAGTTATTCAGTTCATTCATTCTAATGTACAGTGTACAAAACTATTACGTTATTTTCTCAGGAAGACTAAGTCGGATCATTTCTCCGAAACGAAATGAAGTTAACATTGACACTTATCTCTATAAATGAGGCATTATTCAGAGCAGACTCATTCTCTGTAGCTGATCTACTACATATTGTCGTACGCATCACTCACCCGCAATCTTATCAGTGTATCGTGGGAGCGGGCACTTCAAAAGCATTCTCCATACTCACGATTAGAGTGCGTCATAAGCTATTGGAATTGACATCGTCACATCCGTGTACAAAAATCCCTAAATAAATAAAGGAAAAAAAAAAGATCGAATCCAGGGACTTGTGTATTGACTTTTGACCAGGTATTTGTATGTTGACTACCTCGGTGGCGTAATGGTAGTGTATGCGACTGCTGCGCTGAGGTTACGGGTTCGATTCCCGGGTTGAAACAAATATTTGTGTGAACCACAAATGTTTGTTTTAAAGTTTGGGTGCTTTTTATGTATAATGTGTATACATTTAGAAATTTATAAGTATGTCTATCAGTTGTCTAGACCCATACCACCAAGCTTATATTAGCTTACACTAGGACAAATGGCGTTGTTTAAAAAAAAAATATAATTGCTCTTACATGTCGCATTTTAAACCAGCTTACATGAAACTAGGTAAAAGTATTCATTGATTCAACTTTATTTAGTTATACTATAACTTACAACTTAGTGTGAAATATAGTTTGTAAATAGAGCTTATTAAATTCTGGTTTGATTACAATAGAGATTTTATAAAACAACCTTAACATTGTAAGAATAAATTTCAAGGGTACCTCTCAAAACATATTGTAAGGCTCGAAATATTAAAATATATCATAAAAAAATTAAAAAATTATAGAATATGTAAACTTGCCTAATCTAAAACCCTCACATGTAACTAGCGAATGGTGTATATCAATCGTGGCAGTTGTTAGAGAAGAGATCGCCAATCGGTAGCAACATCAGCCACTCGTGAGAACTGAATAATTGATTTCACTAATCTCATCTATGGAGTGCGCACTAATACGTGTCTAGACTGCGCATTAAGTACCTGGCCCACTTCGTTCATTAAACATTCGCTGATATCGTCTGGGAAGTATGATGCATATTACATAAATTTGTTCTCAATACTTTTTAGGAGTCAGCCAATTAAATAGTTATGACATGAATCAACCTGTGATTGAATAAGCACGAAAAAACAAGTAAATTGAATACAATATTATGTTTGAATTTGATACTTTAGACGGTTGATTGCAAAAGTTAAACAAAAAAGAGTTTGACGAAACAATTGAACTAATATTATATTAATCGTTTCTTTTTTATCCTATAATCTTTTCAGGTGATCCTAAAACTTACCTAGATTTAAAGCCAAAGCTACGCTTTATTGAATGCTAGGAGTGGCTATGGTTCCGTTTGCGTTAACGGGTGCCCCACTTGCAGCAGAGTTTCAGTTTGACTTATGAGGACCCAGTACTCTAAGTTAGCAAAGGAATTAACCATTATCAAATGTAAATTATATCTGTTTGTGAGTAATATAGTAATATCCAAAATATTAGCTTGTATGCTTTTGCGTCAGATCTCCACCACGAAATCTAAAAGGAGTTTCCATTTGTATTCTTGTTTTAATTTATGTACTATATATTTTTTATAAATGTACGTATTTTTATTAGTCAATCAGGGTATTTGGTTGTTACCATTATAAGAACACAATGGTATTAAGTGACCTTTTTTAGCTACTACGAGCTATGCGAATCAGTTCAGGTGTCTCACTCAATTTCTCATAATCACGTTGCTAGTCTTAGTCACCTCTGTATACTCATTGAAGGATTATTTATCTATAATCAATTTTGTTCGCCTTATTTACTTTTTCTCACACCGCTAATAGATAAATACTTCAGATAACTATAAGTATACAATGATGACTAATGAGATACTATTGTGACTAAATATTTATCGTAATAACTACGCTTTGTAATACACATGTCTTTTGTTAGTATATACACGTAATTATTTTGAGTTTTATGATATAAAAACCACAGCGAGGGTATTTTATAAAATTGAATACGGAAATCATCTACCACAGAACTCACCGAATTCTAAAAATACAAGCTGACCGCACGGATACGGTGACCGCGGCGCGACCTGACCTTGTTACGTTAATGCACCCTAATTTCACCACAGGCCGCCGTCAGTGTGTACCAAAAAACTGGCCTGTCATTTTGTTTGCACGACTTGCCAATAAATTAATACTGTCCGAGTGCACCCGCGAATGAGACACGCACGATGCAAGTCATCCTGTCGCGCTGCATGTCGTCGCCGAGAAACAGATGCAAGGCGGCAATCTTTCATGCTCTCAACAAAAACTTACTACCAGGAATTCACTTATCTCAAGCCACGTTATCTTTGATTAAATCGAAACGATGAACGGAACGAATCTCCCATATTTTCGTGAAAGTGTGTTGCATTTGGCGATAGAGTGGAAGCAAATTTTACCCGATATATCTTGACTTTAGTGATATTCAACGTATTGCGGATAGGGAGTTGATTAGAAAACGATTGGATCGCAGGCCGAAGGGCAGATCAGCGATAAACTGCCGACGTTGGCAGCGCATGCGTAATTAGAGATAAACAGAAAATAATTGGATGCAATCACGTGCTATAACCGAACGTGCCGAGCGATTAACCACCACTAGCACAGATACAACTAATCTACGAGGACCCCACCGCTATTATCTTCCTTCATTACAAATTTCACTAATTATGCTACAATACTGTAATGGATATTTGACTGTGTGACATAAATTAGCACTGTAAAAGCTTAATATTTTAAAAGGGAATGGCTTGGTAAAAAATTGTGTATAAGCAAACTTACATATATTTGATACACAGAATTACACCATGGACATACTGTAAAGATAGTCAGTTAGTAAAAGTTAAGGCATAAATCTTATTCTTATTACCATGAACATAATTAAAGATCAGGAAGCACAAGCCCTGTACAGTGAAGATAGTTAGTTAATATAACTTAGAGCCCCCGCAGACAGCTTTTTTTGCAACCGGCGACTTAGTAGCTCACGCACTACACATTTAAACACACTAGAAGCGGTGATTGAATCACGCTTCAAATCGTGAAATAGTATCCGAGCAATCGCCAAGACGCGGGATTCCAATGCTGAGCCCTTGTGCCAGAAAATCGCCCAAACACGATGCAGAATCTTCTCAAAATCGCCGGTTGCTAATAATAAGGCTAAGGCATAAATTTAATTCTTATTGTTATGGACTTAAGTAATTAAAGATCGTATGTTACATACTGTAATCAATTGATATTTAGTAGTAATGGAAATTAATGCATTTTTTTATTAATTTCATTAACGTGCAAATTTTCATCTCTTAGCATGCGATGCTATTGCTATGCTAATAGGTATTCATTTTAACAATGAACTATAAGAAATACAACTTATAAAAAAAATGTACTGAACTTTGACTTCTCACTCAATTCAATCGTTTTCATAGATTGTCAAATAATCCAATCCTAAAATGGAATTACCCTAAATACAAGCATTCTAATACTATTTTATTATGTTTATTAGTTACAAATAATTGGCTGAAATATCAACCGTGCACTTTTTCATTACTAGGCGTTAGCATCGCATCATAATAATACGATCTCGTCGTGCCGTGTCGTGAAAATTTATTTTAGCAATCGCAGCAACGCAGCATCTGCAGCTCGCCTGCAATATGAATTAGTCGTGAAGTATAATATGAATTTTAGCAATCTATTAGCATTTTGCAACTCACCACGCTAGTCAATAGCGGCGTGAACGTCGATGTGCTTAGTCATATATTGGCGAGAGATATGTGACTTTGTGACGAATTGTCAATTTTTGTTACGTAATCAATGTGTCTTAGTTCATTTAATTAATACTAATGGAGTATTAGCAATTAAATATGATTGCTAATGCTAATAATTACTACACTAATATTTAGTAGCTAAGTATATCTAACTTTAAGACTGAACATGTTCAATGTTATTTATGACTATTCAGGACATTACGATTCGACTCATAAGTGTAGATATCTATGGAATTCAAAAAAAAAGATCCATATTAAACCAGAAATCAGATAAAAATCATAAATATTTCCTTTGCCCGGTATACATATATTTTTTATTTTATTTTAATGCGGCAACTGTTACTGTTTTTATTTAAAACTAATTACATTTGTGACACTTGGTAATTGAAACCTTATAAGGAAGTATCCACAGACAAAATTACGTGTAAGCGTTTTTGAATTTATATGTTACAGATGCATTGTAACAAAAAGTATTAAATTAAAATACCGTTGGTCTCTAGCAGACTACAAGACATGACAGATAAATTAATAGTTCTACTAATATAATAAAGGCGAAAGCTTGTGATGGTGTGTGTGTGTGTTTGTTACTCCTTACTACCTACTTATCTTCGCCCAAACAGATGGACCAATTTTGTAAAAAATAATATAGTGCGGGGGTAGCTGGATGGACACTCTGGATTAATACATTGGCTACTTTTTATCTCGGGAGCAGATTCTTATGCGTAACAAGTACGCGAAAACGTACGGTGAAGACACTATGTATGATGCTGTGCCCCTGCTGGATGCTGTTGGCATGATGTGATGATCTTTGGGGAGGAAGAATGTTATACCCAGCAGTGGTCATAACATCAGTGGTGGTGAAAATTAAATGTGAAAAGAAATGTTTTGAAACATCTAGCTCAACTTAAGCTGATATAAGTTTGTGCTACTTTGTAGGATTTGTACTAACGACCTGCAGTCTAATGTAAGTCTAATGAACCTACAAAAGCAGCCTAGTATGGATCACAGAATAATGTACAATTCTATACTTAATATGATAATGTGCCCAATTGGCGCAGAGCGTGCAACTCGCAACCACTGCACGGCATTTATGTATTTGTAAATTAGACGCTATCATTATTATTATGTACAAGTCGTTATCTTTACTACGATACGTGAGGTGAGCTTTCATTGTCGACTCTCACCTCTCCGGGATGCAGCCACAGATTAACGACACGAAATCGATGTTTGTACACGTCCGACCTCTTCCAATAATGGGAGCTGATCGATCTGCGAGCAGTAAATTGCCAACTGTAGACATACTTGGAAAATAACTATACTGTATATCATTGTGTATTCACTACGAACACGATTATCGAGTATAACAAACATTGTAATTGTCAGTTTGTCAATTCAAATTGCCGCTACATGCCATTTGTTTTTATCATTTGTAGCTGATGACATCTATGAGCTAATAATTTATTTATATCCTTGTTATTAAATGATATAGAAATGAATCCTCATTAGGAAATAAACTATAGTATACGTAAAGACATGAATCGAATCACATCTTGCAATAAATTTTGTCGGGCTGAAGTAGTAATGAATCAATCTCGGTGACGAAGGTTTTCCACAAACATGTCCAAGCACTCAATCGGCGCCTTGACGCGCTGAGCCCCTTAATTGACATGTGTCAGAATATGTACGGCTGACCCGTGGGTCATACGTGAACATAGTTTGTAGCATTCCGCCGTTACTTTCGCCTTCACCGTACCTCTTTAGAAGACGATCGCATTTAGTGTACCATGTCGACCTACTGACCTGACTAGTCTCTTATTTACTGTCAATTATATAAAAACTGAGAACAATAATCATTATTCTCTACATTTCACATTCCATTTTAAGCTAAATCGGACTCAGTTGTAACTTGCTGAATAAAGTTCTTTGAATGTTAGAACCTTTTTTTCCGAAGTCATTAAACATACAGCCACAAACAACGGCATCTAAAGTTACTCTAGTCTGTTGTTTAGCTATTAATTTAATGAAGGATATACGTAAAGATCATATGAGGAATTACGTCTAACTAAATTATAAGCATAGCCCTCTAGTAGCGGATCTCATAATGTTGCTTAATATTGTGGTACGATGTGCTTAATATTGTTCGATACAGGTATTTTAGAAATGTCGATATAAATAGTGCCTAATCGTGATTCTGTGGAGAGGTTAGTAACGTAGCACCTTCGCAAGCGTTCGTCCCGCGCCTCCGCGCCCCCACATTCCTCTCGAGTCCTGAACCGCGCTGAACTTTGCTCTTATTGTCAATTCGTGCTCACTGGTGCGTTGCGCTCCTAAACTTATACCCATTTAAGAAGTCTTCTAAAGATAAACGTCTTTGTTTACAGGGTGATTGTCGATGGGACGATACTTTCGAGAAAATCTAAACACAGGAACAATGTTATCCGTATTGTGCGATAATATTTTTGAGCCTTTATCAGAATTCAAAAGGTTTGCGTTTAAAACAGGAAAATAAATCATTTCGAAGTATAATTATGTTATAAATTATATTTATAGTCATTTAAGATTTAAGATACTGTGTTTCTCATGGTGAGAATTTACTGTTACGTATCGTCTTATGCAATAATGAGTGATTTTAGTAAAAGCTCCACCACCAATCGTCATGAATCAATTGTTCTCAGCGCGTGGCGATTACGGTGCGGTGTTTCTCAGAACTTTGTATCGATTGCTACTAGTACGTGGTTACCATATATACCTATTGTAACACTAGTAGAGATTAATGAAAATTTTCTTCAATATATATCCTTTTGAAGCAGAAGTATAATGTTTTAGATGCAAATTTTTAACTGACTACTATTTACTAGTGGTTCTGTGAACCGTAGACTTCGGAGTAAATTGAGGAAAAACGCTAAAAATACCGTTATTAGCGCTTTTGTCAACCACTACGGGACCATTTCCCTTCATCCCCCACCCGATCGAAAAACCCCCTCGCTAAAATTTTTTCGCTATCTCAAGGATAGTCCATGTCAAGTTGCATGCGAAAAAATTGACTGATGAAAGGTTTTAAAAGGACTTAAAAGAGTGACTTTCGTCGGCTCGCTGCGATTGCCTCCTCAGTCAATGATAGTTAATTTTATAAATTACTATTGATTGAAAGGTGGCGCAATCAAGGTAAGTTGTATTTTTAAATAAATATGTTTTCTCGTGGTAATACCTACGGTGTTTGTCCAGAATAATATAAAAAGTGATCAGTGATCATAAAAATAATAATTATTGTAAAAATATTTTTAATACTCGTATGCAGTTAAGTAATTTACACAAGAGTTCGACGTTCATTTCAGATAACATTAGAATGATATTAATACGCGCAACATATTATATAGTTATAATATGATATGAATTCAATTCATAATACCTCGAGGCAGACGATCCGTTGACGCAACTCAAAACAATGGGATTTCGGTTCACCGACCTTTTGAGATCTGTGACATCGACGCGAAAATATGGGCACAGCTCATCGCAGCCCGTGTTGCGTACCTACTCACCTACGAACCGAGCGAAGAGATGACGATCAATGGTGCGCCGCTCGTGCTACGGTACGCCCCTACAGATTAATGGGCAATAGTGCTGAATTTCTAATGAGAGTACTTGTGTAATGAAGTTACATTATGTTAGTCACCGTACAAATGTAATTTAGCAACGCATGTAATGCAATTACGTAAAAAATGTTCAATACATACCTGATTGTGTTGGACTCACTAAAATGGCAAATCATCAAGTATTTAACTTAATGATATGGTCATTCGAGTTACACCACATTTAAGTGTATTTAAATGTACAAAGAAGTGGTGAGCTCTCTCACCTTTATGTTAAGAGGTCATCGGTGCATTCTAAAATGGTGATTTATCATGCTATTTTCATCAGAAGTTTATTAAAGATTGCGTGTTTTACACGTAATCATACTGTGTAGGCTAACTGGGAAGTAAACTAGTGCGTGGTGCGGACTGTGCGCGCCTGCGGCGATCAGATAATGCGCGCTCCAGGCCCTCAATAAGAGTAATGCGGTCTCTTTACCACTCCGTACAAAGACGTCTTATTTAGACCCAAACGCGGCACAAACGCGATTCAAATTGAAGCCTTTCAGCGCAATTACCTCCGCAAGCAACGGCCTACGTTTAGCAGCCGACTATCAAATCAACTATAGACTTGCCTTCCAGCAAACCCATGGGTTACTCAAATTAACTTGGCACCACAAATAGACTTGATACTCGACGAATATACGGTTTAAATAAATCATAGTTGGATTATGTACTGTTTAGGACCATGAATAATGTTCGTTGTAATCGTTTTTGTTATCAGAAATATTCAAACCTCTTTACTCACGATGAGTTACAATTCTATGAAAGTTTTTTATTACTTCCTGTTAGCTTAACTTCATGAAACATTCCTTGGCTGTTATAGTTGATTTTGTTAGTCACAGATGCGAGCATCCTTTTATTTCATCTTTATTTATCTCAGCTTTGTACTCTGAGGAGAACCAAAAAAATAAAAACAATGCTATTATGATTCATTGTGTATCTGGTATTATTTTCTAATAAATGATGCGGATTGTATTAGAAATCTAATTATATTAGATTTCTAATACAGTCCGCAAAGCTTAAAACTACACAAATAAAAACAGTCAAAAAATAACTCTTAGCCCTATATCGTCTCGTTTAAGTAATACAATTTAATCTTTTCCTAATTAATTCACTTGTACCGCTAAGAATTTAAGGTCTGTTTATATGAAAATGCATGTAGGTACCGCTCAATAGGGACAGTACTCTCTTATTTTTTTGATAATTATTCATGATTGTATTCATGCCGTTGTTTTTTAATTCTTAACTTTGTTCAGGTGCATTCTCTACTAAGGCACTTTAATCACTACTTCATTAGAGATATAGCGACTAGATTCTAATATACTGAAAAAAGGTAGTATAAATAAATAAATATCGTTGGAAACAACTACTATGGTAACCAAATAACTAGTAAACATACTTATATCTTTCTAAATACATACATATTATAGATAAATAATACCCAGACAAACCCGAATAAACCATCGTGCTCATCACACAAAGTTTTATCCTGGGTGGAAATCGAACCCACCTCTTGCGTAGCAGTTGGATACACTCCCACCGCGCCACAGAGGCAGTAAAAGGTAAATATAGTACGTAGAACGAACAAACTAACAAAAAATACAATTTAACATCTTCCATTTTGTCCAACTGCTAATCTAGTTCAAACGAATAATTCGAAACGACAAATTTGTCCAACATCCAGATAACCACTCTCCAAAATGAGTCCAACTAATCTATAGTCGGAATTGAATTAACGGACCAAATTACGTGCCGCGGGGATGTTATCTAAACGTTTCACAATAGTATTGTTCGCGGAGGTCGGCAGTTGGCTCACAATGGAACACCAAGAGCGGACCTGTCGAGAGAAGTAGGGCGCACGCGGTACGTCGCGCTGAGAGCCGACGGTGGTGAAATGTGCGGTAGGCGGCACCGAACACGCCGCTCCGCCCAGCCCTTTCACCATCCGCCCGCCCGCGGCGCCCCGCCTCGTCGTCCTTCCTCTATCCTACCCTCAACTGCCTCAACAACCATCACAACATACGCCACTACATTTCACAATATCCCCCAGAACAGAGCCACTTGCCGCGGGGCTTGCCTCATAGTGCTTATAATGAAAACGACTATTGCAAAACATCAGACAGATTGCCTGAATCTCCAAACCAATCAACCCTCAATACTACAAGTTTAATGTTTAGTTATTGCGAGTATATGATAACTTTATGATGTACCTGTAAATTGTTTTGATTAATTGTATATTGCTAATTGTATTATTGTGGCTTAATCTATACTGAGAGAAGAAAGATTTGTAAGTTTGTTTGTAAAGAATAGGCTCAGAAACTAGTGGCCGATTTAAAAAAAAATATTTTATTGTTAGAAAGCTAAATTCTTTGATAATAACATAGGCTATATTAGATTTTCGAAATGTTAAGGGTTTCGTACGAAAACTCGAATAGGAAAACTTCACCACGCGGGCGAAGCTACGGGCATCAGCTAGTTATTTATAAACTTAAATGAATTGTGTAACCATTAACCAGTATTTACAACTTTTTGACAATGGTATTCATAAATTTAAGTGCTTAGATAGTGTCAACACAACCTGTTTTTCAAAGGTTTCGGTTTGAAGTCCCGGATTGGTACAAATTTTAATTTTGTTGCGTGTTAATTTAGAACTAAGTAATTATCCTTACATTTATGGATACAATAAGTTTGACCGTTTCTCAAATTCCTATAGTGGCTACTTCGTTGGTTATATCCACAAAAATTGGACACAAGTTGTTTCTCTAAGCTACTAAATTGAATAAATTCTACTTTCCTTTAAATTCATGGCACATTTGCTTATTTGGGTAATTATAACTTAAGGAGCAAATTTCATTGTTAGCCATAAATTCCTATAAAATTAATTAAAGATCGTATGTTACATTCTGTAATCAATATTTAGTAGGTAAGTATCTAACTGTAAGACTGAACAGGTTCAACGTTAGAAGAGAGATTACTTGGAACATTATGATTCTATCAAGAGCTAAACTACTTAAGATTTACTCAAAGAATTAATATATCTACATAATTCTGCTTATAAGCCGTATCCTATTGAATGTATCCTATTATGTTTTGAGAAAAAATCTGGTATTCGTTTTAAAAGAGATTACACCTGAACGCAAACAAATTTTATAGCTGGTACCTAACTATCTAAATGTGTAAGGTATCCTCTTGAGGTCCCGGTTTAAAATAATGGGTTCAAAAATTATGTGTGGTATTTGTAAAAGCTTGTTTCGGAGTTTTGGAAATTTTTATGTTGTATTCGGCAGTTGTGCCAATACTAAGAGGTGGCGAAACAGTTCTTTTCTTAATTGCTTACACGTATCAAACACGTCGTTATGCTAATTAAAGGGAGTGTACTTGTGCGCATTTTAATAAATATAAGATGTAATATATCAAGTACTATACTTTTACATACGATAAATTATGAACCACATCGAAATACCCAATCGTACTTGACAATGATTGTTATGATACGAGTATACTGTAACCATTTTAAGAAGTAGTGATGTTTCATTCAACATAGCTATTGTTTTTTTTTTTTTTTTTCAGTTTGTTTGATTCGGTTTAATAAATCTATTTTAAAACTTCTAATGATAAAATGTTACATGTTTTTACATTAAAAGTGCTAAAATAGAGGAAATTTTCAATGAAAGTTGTTCAGTTGTACAGATTTGTGTTACGAAATTGCTATTTTTTAAATTAAAAATCGTTAAAATATATGTAAATTATTGATAGATTGGGACTTTATCAAATGTATATATTCGAGTACTATTCGCCGGGAGAAGAATTTTCAAGTAAATAATGGAATTATCAAGTAATCAAGTATGTATGTGTCCTTTGTGGGTCTTCTTTGTCCTACCCTTTTCCCATTATTTGGGGTCGGGTCTCCTCACTCTTCTGCGCCAGGATAATCTATCCTGGATTGTCTCTTCAGGCAAATGGGCTTCCTTGAGATCTCTCTGTATTTTGGCCAGGTAAGTGGCGGGCGGCCTCTACCTCTCTTCTGTTCAGGCAGACCAAGTGCAATCTGGACTACATGGTCCTCACCTCGTCTTTTGACATGTCCGTACCACCTGAGGCGGTTTTCGGTGAGTTTCTGGGTAATTGATGCGACTTTAAAGCTGCTTCTTATATATTCGTTGCGCACTTTATCGAGTCGAGACACACCTCCCGCCCATCGCAACATCTTCATCTCGTTGACGTGGGCCTTTTGCTCATGAATTTTCTTCACTGCCCAGCATTCGGATCCATACAATAGCGCTAGGCGGACCACCGTTTTGTATGTGTCCTTTGCTATAATAAATAATCTATACCAACAAAATTAGATTTTGATTTAGACCCAAATCAAAATCTAATTTTGTTGGTATAGATTATTTTAACTAAACCCTCATCATCACAAACTAACAAAGTACACATAGGTACATACAAAAACATAATTGTTAGTTTAGTTCATTTTCCCTTCCAAGCAGCTTTCTATATCAATAGTTTTCTCAGTTTTAAAAATTCTGTTCTCAGAGCTCAACGATGTTTGTATTATTTTGAACACGACGAAATAACGTTTGTGAGCAAATTACGGTAATCCTATAGGGTCCAATGATGATAATAAGTAACTACATCGAGTTTAAGTACCTCAAAGCTAAAACCTAACAACAGATGAAAGGTTAAAAAGCTCAAATAAGCGTGCATTAGGAAAGAGGTGGCCCGCCGGGTCGCGGTTACAATGCAAACTGCCGCCCATACATTAAATCTGCTGCATTGGAATTGTAAAGTCGTGATTTGTCAAAGCATAATCTAAGGAACCGCAATATTCGCACATCGTAATTATTTATCAATTGTAAATGGCAGCCCATCTATTGCGTTTATGTGTTTAACTTGATGAAATTACTTAGGAAGATGTTAACAAGGTTTTGGAAATGCAGTACTGCATTTCCGGGTTTCTAATTATAAACCAGTAAGGTTGCTCAACCTTAAGGTATGTATTGAACATGATGTGCATTTATGAAACGATTAATGAATCTGCAAGAAGCATAAGAAGTAAGCAGAGAATGAGAAGCCTGGCCACCTGTCCTCTCTGACTACCGTGTCAGGGATGCAGCGCGAAGATAGTCATACTAATTAACAAGGTTGTGCTGCAGAGACCGTAACATAAAAGAGAGGGGGGGGGGAGAGTGTAAAATGGTTGAGAGGTCAGACTTCAGTTGATTAAAAAGAAGCAGCCAAATGTAGGTTAATTTGATATGATTTATATCTAGATACATTTATGAACTTATACTATAAAATGAACCTGTTTAGTGAAAGATCCATCATAACAACTAGAACTGTATGCATGAGTACGAAGCAGAAGAAAGAAAAAGGTACGACAAGGCGTCCCCCTGAGAACAGGGTATTCAGAGTGTTCCTGTCGATAAGATTTAGTACCTAATCAAAAAATGATAGTTTTAAATAAAACCGTTCAAATATAACGCTGTCAAATTTTGCAAATCTTCGAAATTATGTTCGATTTCTGAAGATCAAATATAAACCGCATCCCCAAATTTTGCAGGTAATTTATTCATATAATATTGTCATATGCCCCAATTTAGTAGCCCCATATTAGTAGTCCACAACTAAACTTTCGAACACACTAAAACCACACGGTTTTAGTGTGTTCGAATCCAAGTCCACGTCCGGAGTACAGTGCGCTACTAAAGTAGTCTACTAGTTTTCTATTCTTATTGCACGCCTCATAAGCGAAGCGTTGAGGTGGGTTCTTCTGTCACTTCGCGCGAAACATCTGATTTTTCAAACTAAAAATGTCTCTTTTTATCATATATTGCACTTGTAATATAATATATACACACACATATCAAGAAAAAACACTATTTTTAACACTCATGATATTTTTAATGCCATTTTTGTTATTTTTACTAGTTAAAAAACTGTTTAAAAAAGTTTTGTCTTGGACGTCCGTATGTCTGTATGTGCGTATGTTAACACGAAAACGACCGAAATACTTTACTAATCGAGTCTTTTTTTTTCTCTTATGCTTCAGTATAATTAGGAATAAAATCCTTTCATTTTTCACGGTCTGATTCGATGTGGTTTAATTGTTATTATCTTTACTTTATTTATTTCATAACCCCTACGAGATAATTCATAGCAAAGTTTGTAAGCTGTAATATATGAAATTCTATTCGTGTGAGGCATGCACTTATGGGTTTTATAAAATTTTTGCACGCCTAAGCGAAGCGTTGAGGTGGGTACTACTGTCACTTCGCGCATAACATCTGATTTTTCAAACTTAAAATGTCTCTATTTATCATATATTGCACTTGTAAAATAATATATACACACACATATCAAGAAAAAACACCATTTTTAACACTCATGATATTTTTGATGCCATTTTTGTTATTTAAAATAGTAAAAAAACTGTTTAAAAAAGTTCCGTCTTGGACGTCCGTTTGTCTGTATGTTACGGATATTTTCTTGTTAACACGATAACGACCGACATACTTTACTAATCGAGTCTTTTTTTTCTCTTACGCTTTAGTATAATTAGGAAAAAATCCCTTTCAATTTTCACGGTCTGATTCGATGTGGTTTAATTGTTATTATCTTTACTTTATTTATTTCATAACCCCTACGCGATAATTCATAGCAAAATTTGTAAGCTTGTAATTCTATTTTTTTATAATATTATAAAAGCGAGTGAGGCGTGTACTTTTGAGTTTTCCAATTTTTTTTTCAATCTTTTGCGGTGTTTACTTGTATTATTATATAGGTACTATTATGGGATAGTACCCATTTTACTCGTATTATTATATACTACTACTTAAAAATTTCGAGTGGCTTATAACACTACCAATTTTATCTTCGTAATGGGGGAAAAGGATGTTGTTTAACGGCCGGTCTCAATAACCTACCTATCTTTTACTATTGTCTAAATTAATGTCAAAATAGTTACCATGGGTACCTATCGACGAAAATGTCGCTTTCAATAACCAAAGATAGATAGAAATATCTGTCTTGTCTGTCACTTGAACTATCTGTCACAAAAGTAAAAACATCACTGTTTATCTGTGGTAGCGATCTATGTTTAACTGAAGGTAGAATATTGAACCGGCCATAAATGAACTTCAACCGTAGGTTGACATATCACATATTTGACTGACTGTACCTATCAGTTCGGTGTATGGTTCGCTTGATACGAGCACTGAAATCTCTCTATGAGGGCTCCAGTGCTTGTGTCAGGATCAACGGAGCTTGCACAGACTTTTTTCACATTGAAAAAGGTGTGAGACAGAGTTGTGTAGCGTCGCCGTTGCTGTTTAACCTATACATGGACAGCTGCCTGAAAGAACTGCAAGAGAGTACGTATGATATAAAAATGGATGAACTGACCGTCAAGTGCCTCCTATACGCCGATGATCAGGTAATACTAGCAACATCGGCGGAGGAGTTGCAGTTGATGGTAAACATTATGCATGATTCGTTAATAAACAAAGGAATGAAAGTAAATGTAAACAAGTCAAAAGTAATGGTTTTTGAAAGAGAGGTAATTACGACGGATTGCTCAATTCTTGTGGCAGGAGAAAGAGTAGAACAAGTGAAAGAGTTTGTATATCTGGGTACAAAATTTACGAGAGATGGAAAGTGTGACTATGACTTTGAGCGAAGAGTTTTGGCAGGAAATAAAGTGAATGGAGCCATGTACGCCTTTATGAGCAGTCAGAACGTGTCTAAGAAGGCAAGACTGGCTGTACATAAAGGAATGCTTGCACACTTATGTATGGCAGTGAAAGTTGGGTATGGTAGAAGACGCATAAAAGTAAAATTAATGCCGTGGAAATGAGAAGTCTGCGAAGTATAGCTGGAGTGAAGTTGATGGATAAAGAAAGGAACAGCGTGATAAGGGAACATTGCGGTATGACAGAAGAGGTAGTGACTAAGATAGAAAAAGGGATGCTTAGATGGTTCGGACACGTGGAGAGGATGGATGAAAATAGACTGACGAAGCAGATATATGTGGCGAGAGTGAATGGGCAAACTGGTAGGGGTCGACCTCGGCGCACGTATGTCAATCAAATCGACGATCTTTTGGAAAAAGGCCAGGTCAAGAGTACCCTTAACCGGCGAGCGTGTATGAAAACACTCATGAAAGTAAAAGAAGCGAAAGCTGTATGTCAGGATCGTAGCAAGTGGAAAGCCATAGTCTCTGCCTACCCCGATGGGAAACAGGCGTGATAATATGTATGTATGTATGTAAGGAGTGACCCTACATGTGATAACCTTTATGGCAACTATTAAAATATAAATAAAAAAAATAAAAATATCTTTATTTTACATAGACTATTTTAACGGCGCTTACAAAATGTCATACACTATTTAAAATATTTAAAATGACCACCGGTTCGTAACGCGGCCCACCTGAGAAGAACCGGCAAGAAACTTAGGAAGGCTTTTTCTTGATGGCCTATTTACAATTTAATATTATTTCACTTTGCCAGCAGATCATTTCCAGGCGTCCCTGCCCTGCAAATAGTTTTTAACGGAGTAATAACCTTTTTAATAAAGCTTTTTTTTATTAACTTTTTAAATTTATCTAATGGTAAATTTCTCAGGTCACAGGGAAGCTTGTTGTAAAAGCGTATACAGTTACCGTGGATTATTAAGCCATAGATATATATTATAGTTTCAACGCTTCATTAACGCATCGACGCAATTCTCCCATGTACCTGTGCCCCTATCTATATCATTAAATTATATTCCCGGAGCGTGTGCGATGTAACCGTTACGACGACAAGCTCCGATAAAGCTTTGATTTATAACAGCGAATATTTAATGACAACAGACAATTGAAATTTATTTATAAGGCGCACCGTTTAAATCTGTACATAGTTACAAAGTTACAAATAAATTTTACAGTTACCATCACGTTTACCATATTGTTGCCTGTTTACAATGAGACTGCTCATCTAGTCTGTTTTGTATTCCACGCGAGGAACTTTATTGGGGAATAAGGTGTACGATGCTCGGAATAAGTTGGATAATGTGCCCATATATGCCCTTATAAGCTGCAGGGCGAATAATTCAACGAGATAATTCATGCGATTGTAGTACTTGTTAACTGAGTTCGAGAAACAATGGTAAATCTTGGAGACAACACTTACTTTGAAAATATTTATGATGTAGGTGGATATTATAAACTACATATTTATCTTCGCAAATAAGTGCTCATAGTCCCGCTAGCTCAGTGTTCTGTAAACAATCATTGTGTTAACATCTTACGAAACGGATAGTCCTGAAGTAAGCATTTGTGGCGTGTCCATTTAAGAAAGTTATCGTGCTTAGAAATAGTCGTTAAGCTGTCGGTACCGGCTGCCAGTAACTTGGTTGTTGTTAAGCAATGTGCCTTATGATTGGCTTAAAAATTTCAATAGCAGGTCCACAACCTACGCCTATCCATTTTAGCACGTTGATGGGCTCACAGCTTTTCGGTTGCATAAAATGTATAGGTACGGTGTGATGGGTATATATTATGTCTCTGTCTACCCTTTCGCGGATAAAAGGTGTAACTGGTAAGTAAGACAATTAAAGATGAAAAGGACAGTGACCGAATCTGGCCTGAGCGCGGACAGCAGCTATGGAAAGTTATAAAAATTATAATAATTTTTATTTATTATACAATAAATATTAATGACAATTTGGTTGTAGCCACTCATCTGATATTCAAACCGAATTTAAAAAATATTTGTCTTGGCTTACAAACGGATATTATTGTAATTGTCACCCTTGTGTTGCATAAAATAAAAGTAATGACAAGAGTAGGGAGAAATAAGTCGAAACTCCTTAGTTATTAGTCACTAATATTTCATTTAATAACTGAAACTGTGCTAAATGTTTTGTGTAATTATTTTATTGTTATTTTAAAATACTTCTATATTTTTTTAAATACTAAATATGTTTAAATAAATGCGTATTTTTATAAATGATAAAATGTATTGGGTATTTTCGTTTTCATCTTCTAGCAACACTGATTAAACCTGTCATCGAAGTCGAACGACTCGAACGACCTTTAACACAAATAAACAAAGACTTTTTGGCGCGAAGATGAGCAGTGACGCACGTTTGTCGTATATTATTTTCAAAAACTAGTGTAAAATTCATGTTTTTGTGTTTAATAATGGTGGAATATTATACATAAAGAGTTCGGAAGTGCATTAGTTAAAGAAAGTGATATATTGCAATGAATAGCGGTGTTGTTTGTGTTAGTGCCAAATTTCCATACAGAGCTGCAATAAGGGATCCACTACCTTATTGGAGCACGGACTAGGACCTAGGACTGAGGACTTGACATCGACAAACGACTAGACAGGACTAAAACAAGAAAATAATAAATACTAATGACTAGGCTGTATGGACTATGTTTCCTTTGCCTGCCCAAGATGGGCGAAGACAACTAAAAAAAAAACAAATAAACAAAACAACACAGTGTCTTATTTAAATTATATTTTCAACTATATAATTATATAGTTCGCGTTTGTATTTATCGAGTGTTTTGTATCATAATAAATAATTCAATTTCTCACGACCACCATGGCTGTTTGGGTCCTGTAATAAAGACAATGGCATTTTTTTAGTTTGTTGAATCTGTTGTGGTAATGGTATTACACACAGAAGTCATCATAACTCTTGACCTGGCGGAAGTGCCGCATGTAATTCTTCAGTGGATTGTACCCTAAGCAGTGAGTTTTTTTTTTATTTCAACTAGGTTGTTATAAATGGTCGCTTACTTACTTTTAGTACCTACTTGGATACCCAAATGTATGAGACGACTAATGAATCTGTAAAAATATTATGGCGGATAGAGTATGTAGATAAACAATGAAAAGTATTATCTCACTTGAGGTACTTTTTTCCTTTTGATTTTTATTGATTTTGAAGGATTTACTATATCATAATAACTAACTAACTATCTTCACGCTGTATCCCTGACGGGGTAGTCAGAGAGGACAGATCGCCAGGCTTCGCGATCCATGCATACTTCTTTCGCTTCTTCGAGATTCATCAATCGCTTCATACACACACGTCTGGGTATCCGAGTACTTTTGACCTTTCCGTTTTTGAGCAATCTGCTCACGTGGTCTTCATATGTAAGTCTCGGCCTACCCTGACTCCTTCTACCCTCTACTTTTGAACAATATATATTCTTCGTCAATCGTTCCTCACTCATTCGTTGGACGTGTCCAAACCAACGGAGCATGCCCTTTTCCAGCTTAACGCTGACACTTTCATTCAAACCTGCCATATTGCGTATCCCTTCGTTACGTATTCGGTCGGCCAAGGTAACGCCGCACAATTTTCGAAGTGATCGCATCTCCACAGTATTCAATTTATTTTCATGCATCTGCTGACATACCCAGGTTTCACTACCGTAAAGCAAAGTTGGCACTAGCACTGCGTTATAAATCGCCATCCGTGCTTCTTTTACGATGCTTTGTCGCTTTACTAACTGGGACAAAGCACCGTTAACTTTGTTTCCGGCAGCTACTCGCCGTTCTACATCCGAATTACATCTTCCATCCGCGCTAAACATTCTTCCTAAATACACAATTTCATTCACTTGCTCTAGACGTTCATGGTTTACCCTAATCTCGCATTTAGTTCTTACGTCACCTCTTTCAAATACTAGAACCTTAGTTTTACTTGCATTCAAGCGAAGACCCTTACTTTCACACTCCTCTTTCATATTAGTGACTAATGCCTGAAGGTCGGCTTCTGATGAGGCCATGAGCACCGCATCATCAGCGTACAGCAGACAGTTTACTATAAAGTCACCCAAATTCACACCCATATTAAAATCTTTCAACTTCTGCAGGCAACTGTCCAGATACACTATGAACAGCCAGGCGGACATGACACATCCCTGTTTGACGCCTGTACAGACATCAAAAAGAGGTGACACATCCCCCCCTCCTCGCACGCACTTGATCCATGCAACCTCTTCCACGTCGGAATCCGCATTGAGCCTCCCATAAATACCTTTCAGACTTTTCTTGCATTCGTGCCGTTATAACCTTTGCATACACCTTACTAGCTAAGCTGACCAAGCTGATCGCCCTGTAGCTGGAGCAGTTTAGGCGCGAGCCTTTCCCTTTGTAAATAGGTACTACAACTGCTACTCGCCAGTCATCTGGGACCTCACCCGTCCGCCAGCACAAGTTGCATAACAGACATAGTGTGTCCCAGACACGCGACCCACCGTACTTGATCATCTCAGCAGTAACTCTGTCTTTTCCCACAGCCTTACCACATTTCATACTTCTTATGGCTTGTTCTATTTCTTTCATACTAATGTCTTCAATGACATTGGGATCTGCAGCATCGAAGTGAGCTCCACTTCCAGATGTGGCATCTCTGTCTTTTCTTGCATACATCTTTCCATAATATTCACTCCATCTCTGCAGGACGTCAGTTTGGTCTGTTAGGACGTCATTGTTAACACTAAGCACTTTATTCATACTGCAGATTGCCGAACAACTCCGGGTCTTGCCTACCTCTTTCCTGAAGAGCATGGCATTATCCCGGAAATTGGACGACAACCTTTCATCCGCTTTCATTCTGCACCTTTCACGAGCTTCTTCTATCAGTGCCTTCGTGTTAACTTTCTGCAGCTTGTATCTCTCTTTCATATTAAAATCATTCCGCGAGGCTAAGTAGTCTAGCCATGCTTTCTTCTTCATTCGAACTGCTTCTTTCACTTCCTCATTCCACCATGCATCACGCTTATTACTACTGCCTCTTTTCGTTTCTCCACACACTTCCACAGCGGCATTTATCATACTATCCCTAAGGTTCTGCCATACACTTTCCACATTCTCACTACTTACATTGACGTCGCCAAGCTTTTCGGCTACCCTTTCATTATATTTATCCCTAATGGATGCATCCTGCAGCTTCCAGCTTTTGAGGCTATAAGTGGGCTCAGGTTCAGGACACTCGGTACGATGACGCCAACCCGCGAACAGACCCCTAATCCTAGTTATGACTAGGTAGTGGTCTGATCCCAGCACAGCGCCTCGATAAACCCTTGTGTCCATCACCTGTTTACGGAGCCGACTATCCATTAGGAATAGATCTATCATGCTTCTCTTTGACTTACATCTCCTCGTATACATATAAATTTGTTTGTGGTTGAACATTGTGTTCGCCACAAACAAATCCTTTTCCTTACAAAATGCCAGTATTAGCTTGCCAGCGTCGTTCACCCTTTTATCCCCATACTTCCCGAGTACCGACTCAAAACCATCGCGAGCGGTACTCACCCATCCATTCAAGTCTCCACATACTATAAGTCTTTCATTTCCTTCTATCACATTTAGAGCTTCTCTCATACTCTCCCAGAAGTCCTCTAGCTCACTCGCGTTCGACGAAGTACTGGCGCGTAAGCAACTACCAGGAAAATCTTAGTCAAACCAGGTTTTACTCGGATCCAGAGGATTCTAGGACCTACCAGTTTGTACTCATACATACCGGAGGCCAATCGCGAGGACAGCAAAATTCCAACCCCCCGACTGCCATGGTCGCTCTCTGGTACTCCAGACCAAAGCGCGAGCATCCCACCCGGGAGCTCCAAGACTTCGCTGCCCTTGCGCTTGGTCTCTGTCAAGCACACTGCATCTAACTTTCTCTCATTCATAACATCCATCAACTCATTCATCTTATCTGTCATTCCTCCCCTAACATTCCACGCAGCTACCCTGCACTCCATCCTCCACTTCCCGCAGTGTCGGGCCGCGCGTGTAGGGTGGCGATCCCCTACGCCGCTCTGGCACACACTTTTCGCACCAGCGGGGACGAACTGGTGCGCGTTATCTCGGAGGCACATCCTAGCCTTATTCGCCCTGGTGGCACTCGTGTTGGAGTAGAATTGCAGCCGTAGCTGGCAGGGATGGCGACGTGCACGCTTCTACTCTTCATGGTTCATATGGTAGGGGACCATATCATGTATTATTAAAGTGACCAATATACAATGATATATACATAGACTAGCTGTGCCTCACTCCTGACTTCCCATTTTTAATAATTTATTGAATATAATGTATTCAGCATATTAATGTTTTAAACTCTGCCTGATTTTTGATATTTATAATTACTACTGTATTACTTTTACACAACATGTCTTTCAAATGTTAAAATAATTGTTTTTAATCAGTTCAGTGGGCTAGCCAGTAGCTGCATTACCTGCAGGTGATATGGACCTAGATTATTATGGGAGCCTCTTAAATCAACTTTTACCAACAGGTTTGTTACAAATACCTATTCAAGTACTTTTCATTGCCTTTTTTGTTTCAGTTAAGAGCATCTGATAGAACCTGTCATACTTGTTGGATTTGCCCTATGGGCAAGTTAAGTCAAATAACAGAACCCAGAACGAACCATCTTTTTGTCATATTTGAAGAGAGCCCCTGATACTCTATTACATTGTTTTTTCTCCTAAACTGTATCTATGAAGAGAGATATTAAGTTTCTAGGTGACTCAGAGTACATATATATATAAACAAAGTATATATGATATATACTACAGCAATGTCTGATTTACCAATTCCATTTATAATTTCCTTATACTTGGCGACAAAAAATAATGCTTTAATTTTCTATATAATAATGATGTAGTATTTTAAATGCTAAGTTATACTAAATAAAACAATCAGAATCATAATATGGTAAACACATAAGAAATAATGGTACATATTTATTGTGAAATGTGCACAGATAGATCTAGCACCATTTTGGGCATGCTTCCTTTTAGCTGTCAACTGCAGATTATTAAGAGCAAACAAAATATGTTTTTTTTGTTTATATATGCCATATAAGCAAAAAACAAACATGTTTTGTTTATATATGAAAATAACATTGGCAACCTAGACACCATAAAACATTATTATTGTTACAGCATTGTCGGCCAATCACCTATTGGTTGTTTGCTCATATCATGTTTGTGATGTGGTACTTAAGTTGGGCAAGGTATGGTGAAAATATTACTCCTCTAGCTTAATCCTAGATATTGTTTTACAAACATAGATAGGTGATAATGATCACATTTAAAAATTAAATTGAGAATAAAACCTGCAGTTTCATTTTATTTTTATTTATTTTTTAAACTTCCTGTCTACAACAAAATCTATATCATGGGTTTCTACATAGTCTTAGCTATGTAATAGCAGTATTTTTAAGGCGCTACAAAATTGTCCGCATCGAGGCCAAAACCCCATAGAGAGTGGTCACTGTCCTTTATAACCATGGTTTAGATTCATTACAAAAATAACATCACTGAATAATTTTTACTAAGTCACACAACAACCTCTAATTTCCTATGCCCATTGATATAGAGAAATAAATTGATGATGTGTCTTTGGATAAATTTACACTTGTATAGCAATGAATGAATATCGCTGGGTTAAATCGTCTAGCTACTCTTAGTTCTCTTAGTATTTCTCATAAGCCCTAAAACAATCAATATCGCAGAACAATATATTTGAAGTAGTACTACAAATGCATCAGTAAACTCCCACGCTGGCGTATAAACATTATTCGTGATTGCGCTATGTAGGTATCGTATCTGTTGATAAACATTTGTAGTTACCCTTTAAACTGAATAAATAAAACCTTATACTAGAAAGCACTTGAAATTTTGAACCTGCGCTTGTCCATTTCAATACGCACACTCTCTAACCCACGCTCCATTTCAACTGCTCATTATCTGTTTCGTGAAACAAAAGAGCATACTTTAAACTGTGGCGTAAAGTAAGCCTTTGTCACCCCTTCTGAGGTAAAGGCGAGACTGAAAAGGATAATAATAATAAAGAATAATAGAAAAAAATATCTCCTTGCGAACCGTATAAAGGTACGTAATCTGACATTTCACAGGGAAAGACTTTTGCATCTAGCAATTACGTGTATTTGAAACCTTAGTTAAGCGCGAATTATATTATTATTCTTATTAAGAAACGGTATCTATGTGAACAAGTACAGGCAAACTTAACCAAGCGGGTGAAGCTACATGCAGCAGATGAAACAATTCATATAATATCTTCTTGCCAACAACAGAATAAATTAAATTGAACACGCGGTGATGAGTTACAACTGAATTCACATGTTGTCTTTCATTCCCTCTACTAAAGGATATTGTGCTATTAAGCCACACAGGAGTCACGGAAGTAGGAATATGGGTGGTAGTCGCCAAAAGGATAATGAATGTAACTCTAGTACATTTCAAAGCAGTATATCATAAACTACGCCTCAACAGTAGAAAAAAACATAAAAACATACTTTCGCGCCTTTATCCCCGAGGGGGTAGGCAGATGCGTACTATACGCCCACGTTTCACCGTATGCTTTGCTTTTTGTCCCACGTAACAGGTGGTGAGCCCATTGCCGTGTCGAAATGGACAGGTGAAGGTATGTGGCGACCTGCTGTTGAAATTTTTCAAGCCGAAGGCATTCAACTGGCTTAAAGACTGCCATGTTACTGGCAACCGGGACCAACGGCTTAGCGTGCCTTCCGAAGCACGGAAACGCTCGCAAATATAAATGCCAGAAGACAAAATTAAAAACAACAGTAGATATAAAATTATCCAACTAATCCAGCAACACGTCGCATAAAATGATTATACATACTAGTCATTTGAAGCGTGAGAGCAAACAACCCTAAACAGACCCTTCTAATCGAAATTACAGCGAACAAGAAGCACGACCGCTAGTATCGCACCGCATCGGACCGATTGTCGACGTTAGACGGTCCCACCCAGTCCCAACGATACAACCGCTGTCCACGATTTATTAGCTGGACTTATAGACGTTCCTTCAAATTATTAAACATTTAATTACAGTTACTATCGAGATAAACATAGAGCAATTATTTCTAACTCCTAACGACGCCGCGTGTTGCTCAATGGCCAATATTTCGCGCTCGTGGTTCTATGAGCTAATAATAATTGAATTTCCCCGGAGAACAATTGCTCGATTACAGCAGAGCCCGACACGGATCGACGCCTAATGAATCTCCTGCTGTCTAGTTATTTACTGAGATAAACTCAGTGTTTACTGGGTACATGCGCATGATTGCACGAGCTACCTATAAATTAGATTTATCGACTACCTACATACTTATAGTTTGTTTGAAAGAGGTTCTAATGGCGCCATGTTATAAAAATTTAAAGTACGTAACTACAATCAAATTATGTTTCATTACTAAACAATATATCGCCTACAGTGGCGTTATTTTTATCGTGAGAATGTCCTCATGGAAGCTAAGCCAAACTTCTACTGATTAAATTAAATTCTCATGGTTTTTCTTTTGATCAGAAGTCGGAAGGATAACCCCAGGGCTTCTGATAGAACGCATAGTACCATTGTTATTTAAAAACCAAGAACATTCGCAATATCTAATGGAATATTCTATTAAAATTTACAATGGAGGTATAATTTCAGCGATTACTAACCTAACTCTGCACAATAACACAACGTACAAACATTAAATATAATCATTTGTTTCAAAATCAAAACACAGAGCAAATCAATATTGGGTACCGACCGACGCACGCTCAAGCGAATAGCTTCCAATCAATGGGATGGAGACCCCAATTCACGATTTCAATATATTTTAATGAAATGTCCGTGCTTAGTAAAATCTAAATTGTGGAAGGCCAGCCTAGTTCCCGACCTTCAATCATATTAATAACTAAAAAAAAAACTAACTATCTTCACGCTGTATCCCTGACGGGGTAGTCAGAGAGGACAGATCGCCTGGTTTCGCGATCCATACATACTTCTTTCGCTTCTTCGAAATTCCCCAATCGCTTCATACACGCACGTCTGTGTATCCGAGTGCTTTTGTCCTTTCCGTTTTTGAGCAATCTGCTCACGTGGTCTTCATAAGTAATTCTCGACCTACCCAGACTCCTTCTACCCTCTACTTTTGAACAATATATATTCTTCGTCAATCGTTCCTCACTCATTCGTTGGACGTGTCCAAACCAACGGAGCACGCCCTTTTCCAGCTTAACGCTGACACTTTCATTCAAACCTGCCATATTGCGTATCACTTCGTTACGTATTCGGTCGGCCAAGGTAACGCCGCACAATTTTCGAAGTGATCGCATCTCCGCAGCATTCAATTTACTTTTATGCATCTGCTGACATACCCAGGTTTCACTACCGTAAAGCAAAGCTGGCACTAGCACTGCGTTATGAATCGCCATGCGTGCTTCTTTTACGATGCTTTGTCGCTTTACTAACTGGGACAAAGCACCGCCGTTCTACATCCGAATCACATCTTCCATCCGCGTTAAATATACTCCCTAAATACACAATTTAATTCACTTGCTCTAGACGTTCCTGGTTTACCCTAATCTCGCATTTAGTTCTTACGTCACCTCTTTCAAATACTAGAACCTTAGTTTTACTTGCATTCAAGCGAAGACCCTTACTTTCACACTCCTCTTTCATATTAGTGACTAATGCCTGAAGGTCGGCTTCTGATGAGGCCATGAGCACCGCATCATCAGCGTACAGCAGACAGTTTACTGTAAAGTCACCCAAATTCACACCCATATTAAATAATAATAATATTAATACTATCATAATAGTGAATGAATAGCAACAATAGACAGAAAAAGCAAAACAATAGACCAGCTGCAAATATAGAATAGAATAGAATAGAATAGAATAGAATAGAAGAATAGAATATCAAATATTAATCCTAATAATATTTGTTTGTATTTTAAATTAACAAAGATATCGAAACTCCTACAAAGAGATCAATTTGAAAGGTAAAATGGGTCTATAGCGATATTCATTTGTCTCAATTCGCCAGCGAAACCAGGGGCGTACCCAGGGGGGGACAGGGAGGGGCAGCTTTTAAGGTCAAGCCGTTGTCTTGGGCCTGCTTCTGTAAAAACAGCGGGTCATCCAGCGTACTTTAAACATAGTAGAAATTATATTATCAATACATTTTACTATGTTTTAATTTATATGTATTTCTTATTTACTAGTGGACGCACAGCGGTTTAAACTAAATAACTGGATTAAATGTAGCCTGAAGTTACTTCTTATAGATATTTTAATAGTGCCAGTGAAAGTCCCATTAAAATCGGTTCAGTTGTGTGTGTCAGAGATTGGCTGAAACATACAGACAGTGAAACATTTTTAAAATAGTTTTTTTTTACGTAGGTATCGTATTTGATATTATCAAAATCTGCATGATACATTAAGTGTATTCTGCGATCTATCCAAGGCTTTTGACTGCGTTCAGCATGAAACGCTGTGCAGTAAATTACATTACTATGGAATAAGATGCAAAACTATCGACCTTCTGTCTTTAAAATTCTTCTTCTGTCATTTAAAAAAAGGTTTGTCAAAAAGGTTATTACGTTGTTAAAGACTATTTGCAGGGTAGGATTGAAATCGGTCCGTCCGTTTGAGAGCTACGATGCCACAGACAGACACACTCACACACCGAAATCGACGTCAAACTTATCACACCCCTCTTTTTGCGTCGAGGGGAGGGGGGGGGGGGGGGTTAAAAACGGGTAACTTTAAATCTTGTAAAAAATCTGAGTTGCCTCCCCCTAGCCAAGATCCTGGGTACGCCCATGGAAACCACTGATACCCAACACGGTATTGTATTTTTTAACATAGTTTTATGTCCTTTGGGAGAGCGCACTGTCTAATACCCAATAATGTGACATCACATCCTACTATATGACTACCCTTCTCAAAACCCTTTTCTGATGATTCATGATGATGATATTGATGTGATGATGTTGATATAAGGAGACATACATACCTACTTACACACATAACGTCAAAATCATAACCCTCTTGTTTACCTAGCTATAGGTGGGTAAAATGTTGTAAGAGATAGTACCTATAAAACAGTTAAGTGTCTAGTGGTGCAATGCTCAATTCTATTAGCGGTAACATCTTAGTGTAGAGATGACTCTGGCCCAGTTCTGGAGCCGGTCGGACCAGTTCTCGGGGCATCCTTGCGTAACACGACCGAGCGCCTCGCTTGCTTGCAAAAATGCATTACAAAGATCCCAATAACACATGCCCGTTAAAAGCTTTTCAAGATTTGCATGTAAAAGATTACATGTAACGCAATATGCACCTATTCCCGATAAGTTAATGCACAAACTGAAGTATATTGCAACAATGTCAAATAATAAATCACCAAATTATAATTAAGAACTTATGTTACGTATTATATACCACGCCCTAGAATGAGAGGCAATTTTGTTTCGGAAATTATACAGTTGTAAATAATTTATTGCTCTCTTCTTTTCATATTTTTCGACCTCGGAGACTGAATTAATATGCATTAAACAGGGTATTTTCGTATCTTTAACTGGAAAAATGTTCATCCTCGAACGGGTATCGAACCCGCTGCTTCCCACTTGTAGGGTACCAAACCAAATAAACTACAAAGGACACTCGAAACTGATGAATTTTTCCACCTCTAACGCCAGCTTAGCTTACTTTTATCACAAATCTTGACGTGAACTTAATCTTCTAATTCCTTTCAGTATATTCCAAAAACAATTAAGTAAGTAATATTCATTGAATTCATGAATCATTAACATTAACAGACCAGAGCATAACATTTATGGCATTGTCTAAAACTACAGGAGCTTTGTATTAATTATGAATGACTAGTACGATGAACCGTTTGCATATTTGATCTCTAAATGTATTAATTTAAGGTCGATTATAGAAGAAGGTTGTTAGAACATACCTTATTTATCTAGTGCTATGTTCTCGGCCGCCACAACATTACAGCATCAGAACATGATCATCGTGATAATTTCTAGTTCAGAGTGAAGAAAGCGTGCGCAAAGCCTATCCTTATTAAGTGATTCATACATCAGGTGCACCTCTGTTACATGCTACCATTCGCTGAAAATAACGGTACTATCGGTTCGTGTCTAACCAAGTAACATTATGTGGTCAATCTTAACTTATTTAAAGCAGTAAGTTATTGAAATTTCTATGTCTTTCATACATTTCAAAATATAGAATGCGACTTAATCGTGGGGTGTGTTTCCAAATATATGACTTTTAGGAAATTTTGAACGTATATTTTTTTAATTATTATTTAACCTACTTTAAGAGATATGGAAATAAAAAAGGTGTTATTATTATTATTACTCTTTATTATAACACATAAAAATAAATTATATTTTTAAATATACACATATATAAAACTGCATTTAAAAATATAAATCGTAGTATCCCACCGGCATCGGGTACAGGGACCAAGCATCCAGTGGTTAGGGCTTCAGAAACAGGAACATCCTGACAATACGTGCAGTATTAAAAAGAACCGCCTTCTGCATCAAGCTCTCTCAGCTGCCTAACGCGAGCCTCTTAAGGTTTTGGTCGAGGCTTTTGGCTAGTTCGTGCACAGAGATTGCTAAAGAAACAATAATAGCTGATCATGTTCGATCACGAGTAATATACATTCATTCATACTTAAGAAATCGAATAGAAAGTAAGGGAGTGGACATTTGTAATACATTTATCATAAACATTATATGTATGCAATACAAATCCAAGTCCACAATCTCGTGGGTCAAATCCAAATACTTAGCTTGTTTGTCTACTTCTGCCTTCACGAAATTGTCGTCATGTGAAATAGTGACGTGACATCAGTTATTATTGCAAGGCGCTCTAAATTATCTATTATCACTATATCAGGCTTATTGGCAACAATAGTCCTGTCAGTGACAATAGATCGATCCCAGTACTATGTGATATAGTCACTTTCGAGAAATAGGTCAGGTACATTTCTAATATGGTATCTCTGATTCAATAAAGTTATACTTCAAAGCAGGTTGTTGATGGATAATCTAAGCTACTTGGTTGTGTCTATGCAAATACTCTCTAGTGGCGAGACTAGAATAACCAGAAATAATATTCCTATGGGGCTCTCCGGGACGGTGCCACGCCAGTATTTGTCATTACAGCTTCATCAGTAATAGCAAAGACAAAACCTTCGGTTTCTCCAAATGGGCCACCGAATCGTAGCCAGGATATAGAGGATAGTAAGTTTATAACAGCCCCATGTAGGGACCGATAAAACCAACCATGCAACTCTTTACTCATCCATATTATATCCTTACGATCATTGAAACTCAAAATATTTCAAGTCATCCATGTATAAAAGGTGGGATATAACTTGACCATCTCTCCGCTATCGATAGCCCAACCCTGAATTCTCTAAGTATAGTACTCAGGGAATTCAGTGCTAAGCAACACCTTTATGGACTAAGACTATCTATTATTATATAAAAATGTCTACAATAATGTTTTTAAACTCACACGACTTATACTATTCATTTTATGTTATTCGGGTCTTTTTCGCGTAATATTTTAACTTTTTCTCACCTCTCGACGTTTCGGCTATATTGCAATAGCCGTGGTCACGAGTAGACTGGGGAAAGTCTATAGGTGAGAAAAAGTTAAAATATTATGCGAAAAAGACCCGAATAACATAAAATGAATGTACAATATTTTAAATTACTTTACCTATATCTTTTCTTCTTCCTCGTCAATTTATACACATCATAGTTAACAATAGAAGTTCAATTCTAAACGATTGTGAATTGATTATATTAGTTCTGTTTAAGTTGACATTACATACGTATAAACTATCATTTACGTAAATAGAGTTTCTTTTCGTTCAATAGGAGGACTGGATGCGGTAGGGTCAGCAGAGCAACTCGTGACTAAGGGGCGCGCGGCGCGTCGTATCGTCACGACCTTGCCCTCGTCGCCTCCAAATAACATGATATTACTCACTAACTGGCCATTTCACGCCCTGTCTTTTCCAACTATCTTCATGAAAATATTGTTTAAGCGACCGTACTAATAAAGATATACGATGCATTTGCTAATTATTTTACAAGGTTTCTAGGTATTAACTTGCCCTGTAAGTGTGTTTGTTCGGTTGGAAACTTGCAACTCAATTTTAAAGCTGATGTCTTCAATCGATTGAGCTGAAGGTTTGTAACATGCTTACTTTGTATATGGTTAGCTGTTTGATGTCATTCTAAATCCAATATGCAGGAACATCATACATGCAAGGCTAATTGTTTTTAATGCACTTCTACAAAATGCGTAAAATTTCATTAATACATAAAAATTAATATTTTCTGTGTTCATATGTTTGTTGCGGATAATTTCTGAAATGACTGGACCAATTTAGACAAGACTTCTACAGGCATACAACTGATGTTATATGGAGTAACTTACGGTACATTTTATTCCCACGAAACGGACACTACGCGATGAAACCGCTTGGCATCCGTTAGTATTCTATAAATCTTGTAATAGGTACACTTAATCCTGTAATATATAAATATGATTTATTTTTAAGTTTATTTTCTTTTTTAGAGCACTTAAAAAGCTTGTTGCTACTATTGTGACCTTATTCGGTACTAACTAAAGGCGCATTGGTAGTGTATGCGACTTCTGCGACGGAGGTCACGGGTTCGATTCCCTGGCGGAAAAAATATTTGCGTGTTCCACAAATGTTTGTTTCGGAGTTTGGGTGTTTCCTATGTATAATATGTATGTATTTAGAGATATATGAGTATGTTTATAAAAAATAAAAAAATATTTAAAAATATCTTTATTTTGCATAGACCATTTTAACGGCGCTTACAAAATGTCATACACTATTTAAAATATTTAAAGCGACCACCGGTTCGGAACGCGGCCCACCTGAGAAGAACCGGCAAGAAACTTAGGAAGGCTTTTTTTTTGATGGCCTATTTACAATTTAATATTATTTCATTTTGCCAGCAGATCATTTCCAGGCGTCCCTGTCCTGCAAATAGTCTGTAACGGAGTAAAAACCTTTTTCACAAAGCTTGTTTTTAATAAACTTTTTAAATTTATTTAAAGGTAAATTTCTCAGGTCACAGGGAAGCTTGTTGTAAAAGCGTATACAGTTACCCTGGAAAGAATCGCCAATCTTATGTAGTCGACTGTGGTGGACTGAAAGATTATTTTTATTTCTAGTGTTTATATTATGTTTATCACAGAGTTTAGAAAACTGTGATAGATTTTTCTGGACATACATAAGATTGGCAAAAATGTATTGTGATGGTACGGTTAGAATATTCACTTCTTTGAATTTTTCTCGGAGAGAAACTCTGGGGCCCTAATTATAAATAGCGCGTACAGCCCGCTTTTGTAGAACAAAAATAATATTTAAATCTGCAGCACTCCCCCAAAGGAGAATACCGTAAGACATAATACTATGAAAATAGCTGAAGTAAACCATTCTAGCCGTATCCACATCTGTTAGAGTCCTGATCTTTTTTACAGCGTATGCAGCCGAACTTAATCTAGAGGCTGTCTTTTCTATGTGTGGGCCCCACTGCAAATTGGCATCAATAGTTATACCTAGGAACACAGTTGATTCTACAAACTCTAACACTTGTCCATTCAGTTGAACATTGGCCGCAACTTGTTTTACATTTGGTAGAGTAAATTTTATACATTTAGTTTTATTTTCATTAAGGCAAAGATTATTTGAGCTGAACCAATGAACTACTCTTGCAATTGCATTGTTTACATCGTCATAGTTATCTAATTGTCTTTTAATTTTAAAAATTAATGAGGTGTCATCTGCAAACAAAACAATCCTATTCCTGTCCCCTACATAAAATGGTAAATCATTAATATAAATGAGGAACAAGAATGGCCCAAGTATCGAGCCTTGCGGCACACCCATTGTAACCATGGATCCTACAGAACGTGTACCATTAATATCGACCCTCTGTATTCTATTGTTCAAATATGAAGACAGAAGGTCGAGAGCTTTGCCTCTTATTCCATAGTGGTGTAATTTTTTGCACAGCGTTTCATAAAATAAAAATAAATATCCATCACGCCTTATCCCCGAAGGGGTGGCAGAGGCATATTATATGCCCACTTTTCACCATGTGGATTCCTGTCCCACGTAATAGGTGGTGAGCCCATTGTCGTGTTGAAATAGACAGACGCAAGTTGTGGCTACCTGCTGTTGAAGTTTTCAAGCCGCCCATAAGGCCTTCAACCAGGCTTAACGACTGCCATTTTACTGGCAACCGGGACCAACGGCTTAACGTGCCTTCCGAAGCACGGAAACGCTCGCAAATGTAAATGCCACAAAGTGGTCACCCATCCGAGGACCAGCCATAGTGAAGTTGCGTAACTCAGTGATCGTTTACAGAACACTGAGACCGCTCAAAACGACCGTTCAAACATGTTGAACGCAATCAAAAGCCTTTGATAGATCGCAAAATATACCTAATGCATCGTGCTTGTCTTCCCATGCTTCATGAATACATTTTAATAACTCAACACCAGCATCGGAAGTTGAGCGCCCTTTCGTAAACCCAAATTGATTCGCATGGAGTATTTTATGACTATTAAAATGGGATAGCATTTGATTCAAGATTATTTTTTCAAATACTTTGCTCAAAGTTGGCAGCACTGACACTGGTCGGAAATTAGACGGTTCTGTAGCGCTGCCAGCCTTGAACAAGGGAACGACTTTGCTGTGTTTCATTAAATCAGGAAATGTACCACTAGAAACACAGTCATTAAACACAGTTGCTAGATGGGGCGCAATTACCTCAATTATACATGATGCAGTTTTGACCGATAACCCCCAAATGTCCGCGGTTTTCTTAATTTCGATACATTTAAATGTTTTTACAATGTCCTGAGCACAAATATCTGTGAATACAAATGCATCCCTGCAACAAAGAACAGATTCTTCTAATAAAAGTTCAGCGGAACTGGAAGATGCTTGGAGAGATTTTGTTGTCAAAATAGGTATATTTTTGAAAAAGTGTTCAAACTCCGTAGCCACTTCCAGGTCCCCTGTAACATGGCAACCATATCAGTCGTCTAGATCCCATTACACAATATTTTATTTAAGTGAAAGGACACTTTAATAAAAAATAAATTGTAAAGTTAGCATACTAATTGCTTTAAAAATTTAATCATAACACAAGCTTATATTAGCTTACTTTGGCCTAGACGGCGGTGTGTTAAAAAATGCCCGAAAATAGATAGATAGATAACTCTTTATTGTACACCATAACATACAGTATATTTATGACTTCAATCTATTGATCAGAGTACAACAAAATATTTATTTTTATTTTTTTTAAGTCATATAAAGATAAATATTTTTAATAAGAAGATAGGTATGTACATACTATAATATTATTCATTATCGAATAGTTCGAAGCCTATTAGTAATGGTACGGGATGGCGGTGTGACTAGCCTTCTTTGACTGCCTCTGTGGCGCGGTGGGAGTGCATCCGACTGCTACGTAAGAGGTCGTGGGTTCGATTCCCACCCAGGTTAAAACTTTGTGTGATGAGCACGATGGTTTATTCTGTGTCTGGGTGTTATTTATCTATAATATGTATTTATTTAGAAATATATAAGTATGTTTATCAGTTATCTAGATCCCGTAACACAAGCTAATATTGGCTTACTTTGGGCTAGATGACGCTGTGTGACAAGTGTCCCACAATATACATTCTATTGGAGAATTTAATTCGTTCAGTGACTTACCACCGAGTGTATCATCATTATGGAGTTACGTGCAAAGTGTATCGAGTATCAATCCATCATGCTTTGTATCAACCGATGTCATACACGCTGTACCTTTCATTCGTGATATTAAGCTTTATTGCTTTGAAAAGCTTGACATGCAATGAACATGATGTAAGCCTTATTATGGGCTAATGATTACGAATTGATAATTTAAACGAATTTCTTTCATTATAATATGTAATTAAATATCAACAAAGCCGAATTTTTTGTGTGAAAGCAGAGGATAGCAGGGGTCAAGGTAGAGCGAAACTTAAATATAATATTAAGACCACGTGACCAGATTGTTCAAAAATGGAAAGGTCGAAAGTACAGTCGATACCCAGACGTCCATAGATAAAACGATTAGTGAATCTGAATGACGCTGAAGAAGTACAATGTATAGATCGTGAAGCCTGACGATATGTCCTCTCTGGCAACCCTGTCAGGGATACAGCGTAAAGATTGTTAATAATGCCGAAAATAATATGTCATATCATATCTGCTGATGCAGCTGTCCTGTCTGCAGTGTACTGTCATTTTCCTACATTTTCTTCATTTCCATTGTAAAATGATTTAGAATATTAGTCATTTTAACAATTAGCCCTTTTGGTGAATAGGCTTTTGGTGAATAGGCTTTTAGATAATTGTCCTTTTGCCATTTTGAATAAGCCATTGGCGACTCTGTTATCGTTTTGATAATAAGGCCTTCTGCGACTAAACGTTACTGATAGCGTCTAGTCCGCTTATTTTAATTAATTTATACCACTGAGGTGGTAGACAAGCATACGGTCCACCTGATGGAAAGTAGTCACCTTAGCCTATGGACGTTTGCAACACCAAACGACGTTAATAAACAGAGCTTCAACTTTTATCATATAACCTGCCCCTATGCTATAAACTTACATACATAAATATAATAATTGAGAAGTGGCGACGGAGTTTGAACATTTTTTCAAAAATGTACCTATATATAAATATACCTATATTGACAACAAAATCTCTCCAAGCATCTTCCAGTTCCGCTGAACTTTTATTAGAAGAATCTGTTCTTTGTTGCAGGGATGCATTTGTATTCACAGATATTTGTGCTCAGGACATTGTAAAAACATTTAAATGTATCGAAATTAAGAAAACCGCGGACCTTTGGGGATTATCGGTCAAAACTGCATCATGTATAATTGAGGTAATTGCGCCCCATCTAGCAACTGTGTTTAATGACTGTGTTTCTAGTGGTACATTTCCTGATTTAATGAAACACAGCAAAGTCGTTCCCTTGTTCAAGGCTGGCAGCGCTACAGAGCCGTCTAATTTCCGACCAGTGTCAGTGCTGCCAACTTTGAGCAAAGTATTGAAAAAAATAATCTTGAATCAAATGCTATCCCATTTTAATAGTCATAAAATACTTCATGCGAATCAATTTGGGTTTACGAAAGGGCGCTCAACTTTCGATGCTGGTGTTGAGTTATTAAAATGTATTCATAAAGCTTGGGAAGACAAGCACGATGCATTAGGTATATTTTGCGATCTATCAAAGGCTTTTGATTGCGTTCAACATGAAACGCTGTGCAAAAAATTACACCACTATGGAATAAGAGGCAAAGCTCTCGACCTTCTGTCTTCATATTTGAACAATAGAATACAGAGGGTCGATATTAATGGTACACGTTCTGTAGGATCCATGGTTACTATGGGTGTGCCGCAAGGCTCGATACTTGGGCCATTCTTGTTCCTCATTTATATTAATGATTTACCATTTTATGTAGGGGACAGGAATAGGATTGTTTTGATTGCAGATGACAACTCATTAATTTTTAAAATTAAAAGACATTTAGATAACTATGACGATGTAAACAATGCACTTGCAAGAGTAGTTCATTGGTTCAGCTCAAATAATCTTTGCCTTAATGAAAATAAAACTAAATGTATAAAATTTACTCTACCAAATGTAAAACAAGTTGCGGCCAATGTTCAACTGAATGGACAAGTGTTAGAGTTTGTAGAATCAACTGTGTTCCTAGGTATAACTATTGATGCCAATTTGCAGTGGGGCCCACACATAGAAAAGACAGCCTCTAGATTAAGTTCGGCTGCATACGCTGTAAAAAAGAGCAGGACTCTAACAGATGTGGATACGGCTAGAATGGTTTACTTCAGCTATTTTCATAGTATTATGTCTTACGGTATTCTCCTTTGGGGTAGTGCTGCAGATTTAAATATTATTTTTGTTCTACAAAAGCGGGCTGTACGCGCTATTTATAATTTGGGCCCCAGAGTTTCTCTCCGAGAAAAATTCAAAGAAGTAAATATTCTTACCGTACCATCACAATACATTTTTGCCAATCTTATTTATGTCCAGAAAAATCTATCACAGTTTTCTAAACTCTGTGATAAACATAATATAAACACTAGAAATAAAAATAATCTTTCAGTCCACCACAGTCGACTACATAAGATTGGCGATTCTTTCCAGGGTAACTGTATACGCTTTTACAACAGGCTTCCCTGTGACCTGAGAAATTTACCATTAAATAAATTTAAAAAGTTTATTTAAAACAAGCTTTGTGAAAAAGGTTTTTACTCCGTTACAGACTATTTGCAGGACAGGGACGCCTGGAAATGATCTGCTGGCAAAGTGAAATAATATTAAATTGTAAATAGGCCATCAAAAAAAAAGCCTTCCTAAGTTTCTTGCCGGTTCTTCTCATGGTCGGCCGCGTTCCGAACCGGTGGTCGCTTTAAATATTTTAAATAGTGTATGACATTTTGTAAGCGCCGTTAAAATGGTCTATGCAAAATAAATATATTTTTATTTTTTAATTTTTTATAATGGACAAAAGCAAGGTATGGTGTCCTACTGTTAAAATGTTTCAAGATGCGAATACTAATAATGCCTTCAACTTGGCTTAACGGTTACTCATATAGGCAACCTAAACCAACGGCTTAGCGTGCCTTCTATGTTTCTAAAACACTCAAATACTCGTAAATGGGAATATCACAAACGGTCACCTATCTCATTACTGACCGTGGGATAATTATGATTAATGAAGTGATCGTTTAAAGAACATTGTAATAGAATCAAATATTTCATTTTTTGACATATAAATATGTATATTGAACTAAAAAAAATAATAAATAAATATCCATCACGCCTTATCCCCGAAGGGGTGGCAGAGGCATATTATATGCCCACTTTTCACCGTGTGGTTTCCTGTCCCACATAATAGGTGGTGAGCCCATTGCCGTGTTGAAATAGACAGCCGCAGGTAGTGGCTACCTGCTGTTGAAATTTTCAAGCCGCCCATAAGGCCTTCAACCAGGCTTAACGACTGCCATTTTACTGGCAACCGGGACCAACGGCTTAACGTGCCTTCCGAAGCACGGAAACGCTCGCAAATGTAAATGCCACAAAGTGGTCACCCATCCGAGGACCAGCCATAGTGAATGTTGCGTAACTCATTGATCGTTTACAGAACACTGCGACCGCGGGGCCACGAGCGCTTCAACTAATATTGAATATTGAACTATTCTTCCATTTTTTTTTTTTTGTCTGCGAATGTGAGTTCCAGTTCTGAAGCCCAATTCCAATTCCAATGGGTACCTTAAAATTAAACTTATAAATATAATTTAGCTTAAAATGCATTATATCCAAACAAATCTTTAAATCAAGACTCTTTAGATGCAGAGATACAATCAATGTGAAATTCGTAATACGCATTTTTCTTCTGCCGCGGCACATTTATTAATAAATTGAGTCGAACGCACATAAATAAAGTTAATGAGGCAAAATCATTGCGCACCGCACAACATATCAACCCAAATAGCTAGTTGTTAAGACAAAATATATTTTAATTACGAGGAAATAAATATTTCGAGCAGACACTGACATTTTTTCTGAAATAATTTAACAGGTAATTTTGGTTTTAAAGGGGTTTTAGGCGACGTAAGAGGTGGATTTTATTCGTCCGTTTCGCGTAGGTCTCGGTGGTGTAGTTGGTAAACGCGTCTAGTGCATTGAACCAGAAGACGCTGCTTCAAATCCAGCTCGAGACTGAATAAATTTTCCAGTAAAAAAATTTAATTGACAAAATAATTAGAATACTAATTGCTTTTTAAAATTGTTTAGCTGAGTTTGGGTCTTTATCCAGCAACTAGAGGGTGTAAGGGGTCCCATTGAGATCTTCGAGGCCCAAACGATCTCAACTGTTAGCGGTGCACCTGCTGATTAACGGACGTAGCCACGTAGGTGCGGAGCCACTTACGGGGTCAGGAGGTCAGACGGTAGTCGCTCCCAAAAAACCGAGAACGAAAAGTTAAACAATAGAAAAACAGTAGTAAATCTTACCAGCCAAATTAAAGCGGGCCAGGCTCCAAATCTAAGCTTAGTGGCAAAAACACTAAGACGTAGAAAAGATTCCATTAGACATTCCAGATTATAAACTTTAGATTGTGTATTTTTTTGATTGGGGCGCTGTTCTTTGTGACGTCAGTCCCTTCGTTGACTGGTACTCTAGTCGTTAGTGTATCTGACTTAGAAATTAGAGATCATGCGCGCGATTACTATGCAGGGAATATATTGAATAGATAAAAGCTGTCTCTATGGCACAGTGATCGAAAATTATGTGACTATCACCGTTGTCGTTGCTGAGGTCTCAGAAACCGTGATTTTTCACATGCTGAGTGAAATGCTTTATCGATCGAGGACATCAACATTTATGATATAGTCAGCATACATACATACACAATGCTTTTCAAAATTATTTCTAATGTTTATGAATGAATGATTATAGGTACAATTCTATACATTCGAACCGTTTAACTTAACTGCTGGTAGATAGTGCTTGCGTCGCCTTTAGACGGTGGAAAAATTCGTCAGTTTCGAGTACTTCTCGGTGGCTTAGTTGGTTACGCAGCTCATCTAGCAACTGAGATATCACGGGTTCGATCCCGCTCGGGGCTGAAATATATTTTAGCTTTAAATTTATGATAGGTATAGACCGCGTACTAATTGCTTATCAAATTACATATACGTTACGACCATAAATAATACTATTATTCTCCTTTGTAAGTAAATTGCAATGTTTATAAGTAAAATTACAAGTAAAGAAAAGAAGCGAAAGAAGTATGCATGGATCGCGAAGCCTGGCGATCTGTCCTCTCTGACTACCCCGTCAGGGATACAGCGTGAAGATAGTTACAAGTAGGTAGTTAAATAAGTTACAAGTTATATAGGTAGTAGTAAATAGTTAGTAAGTTAAATTTACTTAAATTTAAAATGAAATTTTTAATTTTCTTAATACTAATTGAAATATCTTACATTTTTATTCAGAGTAACTAACTCTGTTAGATATAACGACAAAAACAGAATGACAAAACATAATCTAGCTTCACGGATCCAATTAGAATCCGTTTTGTAGCGATTAAAGATAATTGTGGGTCTATTGTTTTGTGACAATAGCGGTGAATGAAGGAGTGTGCGACACCGATCGCTCATCAGCTGTCAGGTGGTAATGGCCAGTCCCTTGGCATGGTTGGTGGAACCACTCGATCACCGACACCCATTTTATTTAAAAGTTCGCCGATAAATATGCGTGCGTGAGTTGCGACACCTTTGTTAACTGCAAGACACGTGCTTCTTTAATAGCTTTTTGTATCACCTACAACGATTGGGTTTAACGAGCTCTGCTGATATGATCAATTAGTAAACTTTATGAAAATTGAGACTATACAAATAGTTTTTTTTATACCACTCAGGTGGCAGACATGCATAAGCCTCATTTTATCGCAAGCGGTCACCGTACTCTACAGACATTTGCGACACGAGTGCTGCGTGCACATGCGCTGCTGACCCTTTTTTTTATACGAGGAGAGATCCGCTTACAGACTACCCTGCTGGCTAGCAATGGGCTTCTGTGGGGGTCGCCCAGCACTGGGAATACCCACTAAAGCTCTTCGGCGCTAAAACCTTCCAAACCCCTTTTTGAAGAACCTCATACTATCGAAGTTTGAGAAAACCGAGGCATTCATTTTGTTATTCAATTTTGATCATAAAATCTACAATGAATTGATGAGATATATTTTGATGAGATATATTTTGATGAACGTGTTTGTGCGTGTGTCAGTTTCTTGTTACTGTATCGAGTTGCGAGAGCAAGTGGAAAATATTTATAACTTAATGGCTAAACCATTAAGCGTATACATGTGTTGCTGATTAAATAATAAAAATGGGTGTGACGTTCACATTCGCCTTCAAAAGTTTCCGCACTTCCGCACCAAGATGTTACATCTTGTAAATTTAATTAGATAGGTTTAACTAAAGCCAATAATATTGTATATAAAGAGGTAGATATCGCACTACCGTGGTAAAATTAATGCACACAAATACCTACTGTGCAATGTTAACCTCCTTTATGTCTTTTTAGTTTTCTGAATAAATTGAATTGATATAAACAAAACCATGGAGCTAATGGTTTTATTTAACATTAATAAGTCTACATTAAGTCTACAGTAAATGGTTGTAAAAATAAAAAGACATAAAAGTGGTTAATATAGCATATTTTTCCGGCCATGAAACTCCACCATAATCACGAAGATGGAGGAAAATGGGGGGCGTCTGATGCGATTTTTAGTTTTATAACCATATATTATGACAATACTGTCAATGTCTGATATTTAATTTAGAATTATTAATGTTGAATAAACCATTAGCTCCATGGTTTTATCTATATTATTTTACCTACAATTATAGGAACAAGGCTATCTCTATCTACAGTTAATGATCCGCATAGCATAGAAAAGTATATAGTATGTTATCCATCACATCGCTCAACAAAAACAGAATAAATTTATAGCCAAAAATTTTAATAAGCTTTTATATCTGTGTTAAAAAAATTGACATCAAGTGCTTACATTAGATACTCATATTTAAGCAGCGCATTAAAAGTAACTACATCATCATCTTATGTGTTCCACATTAAATTTACTTACTACTATTTACTAATTTACCATATTGAATTTAGAATAACGTTATTCAAAATAAATATATCTATAATCATAATAATAAAACGGCAAACCATGTATTTAAAAAGATTGTATGTGTTTAGAAAGACATTCATGTGTATAGAAATCGCTTAATAGGTTGAAGATATCTGCTTACTAATTTAATTGCAAAATTTTACCCAAACAAAGATACAAAACATGCAATTTAAAAAATAAAAATTGTAAAAATGCTTTTCTGAAGGTGAACCTATCCTGCCTAGACATCGTTGCCTAAAACACTTACCTACTCGTACGAATAGATCCCAAGTCAACCCAGTAAACATTGCACAAATATTACCAACATTCATAATGAACATTAATGTATTAACTTAACTGCACACAATAAAATTGATGCTCATTTGCTTATTCATGACAAAGTTATAAAATTTTACCCAAATTAATGTTACAAAATTCAAACAGGTGAGAAAACGGGTATTTTACAATGTAAACTAAACTACTTTCGGTACACAAGATGTCGCAGGCCTTGAATCTAAAAGCGTTTACAAAATACACTGGTAAAGTGAGGAGATCTTCGTCGGATAATACTATAATATTTGAATGTGTTGCATAAATTTGTAGGAACATTCGTAATTATAAAGTTGACATCCCGCTTACAATATTGCAGGTTTGTATACTTCGTATTAATTAGTAGGCACATTGGGCATTTAGGTGTGCATCGCAATTCTCTGATTATACTCATGCATACTAAATTAATTTTACACATTCTTGCAGACATTCTGAAGAGCATTACATAAACATGACATTATATTCAAATATGCCTTGATTACAGCAAGTTCCTTTAAAGGTATATCTCTAAGAACCCGCTCAACTTCACGGACCTTACCCACTATTAACGGTATAATTTGAATTTAATGCAAATACATACATGCTTTAATTAAATAACTACCTTCCAAGTCCATTGTGAGTAGATGGCGAAAGGCAAAGAAAGGACATGTACCTACTTTTTGTTACTATACCATCAATCGCCAATTTAGGTAGAGCTGTATTAAAATTCATTATCTGTTTTAGCATGTTGAATCACTAACTTATGTAATGTCTTTCTCTTATATGAAGTAGAATTAGTTTAATGTCCATTTTTGTAATGTCAGGGTTAAGTGGAGAAAACAGGTTCATTTACATGATTAAAATGAAAACATTTCTTCGTCTGACCTCTCTAGAAAACTCAATAAGCGATGATTAAGTTTTTATAAATATTCATTATCAATGTAATGTACTGTTCGTAATATGGGTCGAAACTGGTCCGTTTTCTCTTTCGTCGAAATCGTGCAAGTGCTGGACAATAAATCAGAAGTGCAAAGTTGCCTCAATTTACGCTCATTATTTCAGTCTTTACGTGCAATTTGCCGTGGGCTAATTGTATTAATTAATGCCCATTAACTTTTGGATGCGTTAAAGCTCTTGTCATTATGTATCATTTCTTAATTTTGACCTCGGGCCGTTTGTTGTGTGCTCAAGCAAATGGAATCCGTGATGTGTTAAATGCATAATTAAACTACAAGTACCATAGCTATGTTAATATTTTTAATATGTACCTGTTTTATGACAAAGAATCTATCCTTCCCAATGTCTGGCCGCTAATTTTCGATAACACGATTTGGAAGCCTAGATGAAAATTTACAATTTATTAATGGGACTAATCCCATCCGCATTCCTATTTCTGTGACTCCTATTAACCAGGATCTACAGCAATGACCAAAACCACAAAAGTTACACCTAGCTCGATCTCGGCGAAGTCCCAGGAGAATATTGCATTAATTGTAATTGTATACTACGGGTCCTATGTGAGGTATGTTTGATTCCAGTAATATGTACGGCAGAAACGTTTAAAAGCACTAAAATTTACCCTTGATGCCACGAGCATAGTAAAATACTCTCCCGATGTTACTTGTAAACTGCTTAACATAGTGCTCATGTGGTGGATAGGCTCATAGTTGAGTTAGGCTCAGAGGTGGATGACAATGCATGAAATTTTAAAATAACAAGAAAAAAAAAGAATCAGAGAAACACGAAGAAAATAAAAAGGACTAAAACAAAAAAAAAATAAGATAACTGCAAAAATAAAAAGAATAAACAAGTAGAATTGCGTTTACTAATTTTATTTTATTTTTATTTTAATTTATTTATTAATTTTGAAAAGTTTTGGCTCATATTAAAAACAGCAAAACGTATTTGTTTTTTTTTAAGTAATGTTCCGTCTACGCTTTCAAGACGTGCGAACCAAGTACGAGTACAACAAAGTAAAGTAAAAGTTGTAGGGTGCAATGGGCTCATACTTCGATCTTCAAGGTTCAAGTCAGTGTGTTCAGTCACCTGCGAGTGGTGCACCTGCTAACGAGGTTATAGCGAAACAAAACCCTGTATCAAACCTTCTCACCAGCTTAGTACCAAACACCCTTTTCCCAGTCCAATGTGATAGGTCGAGGCCCTCATACAGCAGTAGACTGCGGTATAGTGATTTGATTTCAAAATAAATGATCGTGAATTAGCGATATATGATTACTATTATATAAAATAACCTTTTAAAATAAACTAGTTACTTACGACAAAACTTTTTGATTGCAGCAATGTAATTCAAGATAAATTCCTCAAATATTCATTGATTTCAAATACTGAGATTTCAAAACTATCATTAGAATCAATCAATAACAAACATGAAATAAATAAATGTTCGCTCGAGTTCATCATCATTCGATGTTGTACTATAAATAAATCAGACAAGAAAGATGTTAATTGAAAAGTGTAGTACAGTGTCGGGCACGTGTAGTCTGCACGCTATGCCTCTCAGCATGAAGCGGCATCGGGGATTGAATGTAATTAGCAATTTTGCATAGCGCTGTCGGTGCGGAGTGGCAGCTTCGAGGGGTGACCATCAAACCAAATTACACCTTAGGCCATTTTACTTAAAAGAAATTTTATTTTCCCAGACTTAACACATACAGTAAGTAAGTATTACAAGTAAGGCGCCCTTCACTATCTTAGCAAAGTAATCACACAATTTCTATACCATATTCAAAACCGACAATGATAGAAACTTTAAAATCGCCAATGCACGTTTTCATGGAGTCCTGAATCCAATGCCGCAAACAATTTGTCACTATCTTTTATGGTTCCTGAGTAATAGATGCGTACAGGTGGACGGATGGACGGATAGAATGAGCCGTTTTAAAAGACTATTCTAATCTTTAGGGCTTAAGTCCAAAACAGATCACTTTATTTTTAAACGCCACGATGTTTCGCAATTGCTCCAATGAAGTTTTCGGATTAGACCTTTATGAAATTTGTTTGGAGATTCAGTCACTCCAAAAACATTTATTACCTTGTCTCTAAATAGCGGAATTCCCTTTCTAAATTAATGGTGATGTCAGTATGCAAAGCATATAGCTTCTAATAACTGCTTTTAGTAGTCGTGACAACCCTATTTCTAATCGTGGGAGAGGGCACTGGCAATCGACCCAGTGCATAAATATAAAACAACTTCATACACATATCGAATACTGATATTTATGGTCAAGACAGATAGGTCAGGACAGAATAGGGCTTGTAGGACACTTACAACGGTGAGTTCTGTGCTACTATTAATAGATAGGTTTGAATGTATCAAGGACGTTTCGATAGATGTTTCTAAAACCTAGTAGGATTTACTTACCGTCATAGGACTAAGACATTGTTGAAATAAAGGGGCCGTGGTCGCAGCACACGCCTCTGTTCTGAGGCGGGGCGGTGAGCATACTCATTGGTTACCGTCGGCAGAGCGTGACAAGTTTCATTGGACAATTCAACGAACAGTGAAAGTGGCGAAACGAAGCACCTTGCGCAAAACATAACCTATTACAAATTAGGTCATTTAGAACCTATGAACCTTTGTAAAGCGCATAAAATAGACGGTTATCAAAAGTTAATCTTGAAGTGACTTACAGCAATTCAATTATTTTATTTCAGTGACTCTCTATCCAAGATCTAACTGATACTCTGGTCAGAAAGTTAGATGTAAGTTAGCGAACCTCACTAATGGCTCTGGTGAGTTGAGCTAAGCCTGAGGATCCATTCACTCGAGGAGCAAGATTTCATACATATACGAGTCGCCTGTCGCCAATCTCAGGGCTATTTGAAATGTAGATACGCAGCTTAACTCAGTAAGCGCTTACTTAAGACTATGCAAGTGGGGCTTGTAAGATTTTCGTGCAAAATGAACAAAAGATTAACTTATCAAGAATTATAACTTCTTTTTGTAGAGTAGGTAATCAAGTCACTGTGTGTATTGAAGTCTTTATAAGTATATCTTATCCTTTGGACGGTATTTATTTCATACATTATACTTACATTTTCTTCACTATATTTTTATTTACTTCAAACCGCGTCTTTTCGCTACGTCTGAGCTCCACGAATACTACCAAGTCCTCAGCTTAATACAGTTCTAATTTTCACTAATGTTCTGGAAGAATAAAGATTTTTTTTCTCAGTGTTGTAACAGCATGAACTACATCGAGCCTATAACTATATTAACATAGTTACGATTTCTATTAATTATAAAAAGTTTTTAATTACGTATGAAAGGGACTAACAAGCAAGTGACTCTCATTGGATATATACGTACAACATTATAAACAAACTGCAAAGTATTTCAAGTTAATATGTGTACGAAATAGCTTAAACATTAAATTGATGAACGCACATAACTTTATATGATTAATATTTAACATTCGTGGTCATAAAATACACATTTTATAGAGAATATGATTAATGCTTCAATTAGAAGCAAATATCAGCGCTTGTATTATTTTCATGATCTTTAACAACATACGTTCAAATATTATAATACTTATTAATTACATGGCATGCCAGCGGCTCCACTCGCGTGGTAATGTTTTACTGTATTCGTTTACCACAAGACGCTAATGTCAGTATACACAGTAGGCTAAAATGAACCGATAAAATCGATCCACATTGGAGGAGTTATGAAGTAATCAACATTTTAAATATACCTACATCAAATTAAGAATTTGCTTTTTACACGCTTTTTATTAGCTTTACTTTTTATATGTTTGTAATCGACTCCTTTGGGCGCGATTTTGAGCCACTTTAAACGACCAGATTTCGTTAAAACGTCGTAGATTTATCGAGGACCGATGACAATACAATACATTAATTTGATTAAAAATTTCCCATTTTTCCAGTTGCAAAATAATATTTTTGTTAATTTATCTAATTTTCATATAAGGCAGGAATTGATGTTAATTTTAATTTCCAAAAATTACTTACTTATCATTTACCGATATATCTAAAATTAGATAATTTTCAAATACCAAAGAGAATTTTTAACTCATCAAAACAAATAATTGTTTTAAAAAACACGCTTTTAAAAATAAACCTAACTAAAAAGTAGAAAATAAATAATACTTTAAAAAAACAAAAAAACACGCTTTTTATAGGAAACCGAACTAAAAAATTTAAAATAAATTTATATTAAGAATAGTCTTAAAACATTGATTAATAATAATTAATATAGTGTAAATAAGAAAAAAAAAACATTTAATTTTAAAAAATGACATTAAGTTTTTGCTTAACATATTTTCACAAATAATGGTACAAGGTACAAAAATGTCCATGCTTTACAAAATAGTACAAGGAATCCAAATCACACATTCCATTATAATAATAGAAGAAATTGAAATAACACCAATATTCCATTTCATAAACCGTTATACAGGTGATAAAAATACCTATTTGTTTGCTAAATAAATCAGTGGTCATGCGGCGTCGCGTGAATATCAGACATTTTGGGAATATTATGAATAAGTTGCGTTGAACGAATGATGCAAATAACCTTTATTCCATATGTCTAGTAAGTTGTAGTCGATTTAGTTACATTTCAACGTATCCTTGACGAGGTACCTAACATGAGAAAATAAATCCATACCGTTCAACTTCGTTTCAATAGTACACATTGAATTTTCCCAAGGTAGATACTATTATGAACAAATAAGACAGCGATTGTGTACAACAGAAAGCAATAATATGCAAATTGCTACAAGTATAGCGGGAAAATTAGCATAGTGAGCGACAATATTGAAAGGTGAGTCAGCATATTAGTCCATCACCTCCGGTTCTGCTCACTGGCCTATTGTGATGCAATCTATGGGTAGACAACTCGACTGGCAAGCCCGCCCCAGCTCTCGATCAATAACCGTGAAATTCGATTATAAAAATATGGGCCATGAAGACTATACAATCAGGTTCAGAATAGGAAAATTGTTCACTAGACGAGTAATTTATTGAAACTTACAACAATATAATATCAGCAAATATCTATCTCAAGAGTAAACGAGTTTGTTGTAAGCATTGTGAAGCCTCAACTATCCCCGCAATGGATTGACGAAACTGACATTGGTGCCTGCCGTTATATTGATTTGACGACCAGACGCCAAAGCTCCAATAAGTTAAGATGAAATCATCAAATTCAAAAATTAATGCAATCCCAAAATTAATTTCACATAGTGGAGGGACCGAGCGGCCGCCGACGTGTGGGCTTCAGTTTCAATAGGACTAACAAATGTTAGATACCTAGGTATAAATATATTTTAATATATTTTAAATTTTCATATTTTAAGGTTATTTAATAATTTGTTGTAAATAAAGGTACTGAGATCCTAGGTATATATCGCACACCTAATTCAAAAACGGCGTAACTCGAAAATACCAACTTTACAGGAGAGCAAAAAAACAGTTAATTTATGCTGTAACTTTTGTAAGAATTTAACTAACTAACTAACTATCTTCACGCTGTATCCCTGACGGGGTAGTCAGAGAGGACAGATCGCCAGGCTTCGCGATTCATGCATACTTCTTTCGCTTCTTCGAGATTCATCAATCGCTTCATACACGCACGTCTGGGTATCCGAGTACTTTTGACCTTTCCGTTTTTGAGCAATCTGCTCACGTGGTCTTCATATGTAAGTCTCGGCCTACCCTGACTCCTTCTACCCTCTACTTTTGAACAATATATATTCTTCGTCAATCGTTCCTCACTCATTCGTTGGACGTGTCCAAACCAACGGAGCACGCCCTTTTCCATCTTAACGCTGACACTTTCATTCAAACCTGCCATATTGCGTATCACTTCGTTACGTATTCGGTCGGCCAAGGTAACGCCGCACAATTTTCGAAGTGATCGCATCTCCACAGCATTCAATTTACTTTCATGCATCTGCTGACATACCCAGGTTTCACTACCGTAAAGCAAAGTTGGCACTAGCACTGCGTTATGAATCGCCATTCGTGCTTCTTTTACGATGCTTTGTCGCTTTACTAACTGGGACAAAGCACCGTTAACTATGTTTCCGGCAGCTACTCGCCGTTCTACATCCGAATCACATCTTCCATCCGCGCTAAACATACTTCCTAAATACACAATTTCATTCACTTGCTCTAGACGTTCCTGGTTTACCCTAATCTCGCATATAGTTCTTACGTCACCTCTTTCAAATACTAGAACCTTAGTTTTACTTGCATTCAAGCGGAGACCCTTACTTTCACACCCCTCTTTCATATTAGTGACTAATGCCTGTAGGTCGGCTTCTGATGAGGCCATGAGCACCGCATCATCAGCGTACAGCAGACAGTTTACTGTAAAGTCACCCAAATTCACACCCATATTAAAATCTTTCAACTTCTGTAGGCAGCTGTCCAGATACACTATGAACAGCCAGGCGGACATGACACATCCCTGTTTGACGCCTGTACAGACATCAAAAAGAGGTGACACATCCCCCCCTACTCGCACGCAAGCCTTACAGTCCCTATAATGCGACTGTATTGCCCGCAGTAGCGAGCCGTCCACACCATATCCTGGCAGCAAGTCCCACAGCGTTTCTCTCACAACGTTATCAAATGCTTTCTCTAGATCCACAAAAGCGCAGAAAACCTTCTGGCTAAGAGCCAGAAACTTTTCCGCGATCATGCGGAGAGAAAACACTTGATCCATGCAACCTCTTCCACGTCGGAATCCGCATTGAGCCTCCCATAAATACCTTTCAGACTTTTCTTGCATTCGTGCCGTTATAACTTTTGCATACACCTTACTAGCTAAGCTGACCAAGCTGATCGCCCTGTAGCTGGAGCAGTTTAGGCGCGAGCCTTTCCCTTTGTAAATAGGTACTACAACTGCTACTCGCCAGTCATCTGGGACCTCACCCGTCCGCCAGCACAAGTTGCATAACAGACATAGTGTGTCCCAGACACGCGACCCACCGTACTTGATCATCTCAGCAGTAACTCTGTCTTTTCCCGCAGCCTTACCACATTTCATACTTCTTATCGCTTGTTCTATTTCTTTCATACTAATGACTTCAATGACATCGGGATCCGGAGCATCGAAGTGAGCTCCACTTCCCGACGTGGCATCTCTGTCTTTTCTTGCATACATCTTTCCATAATATTCACTCCATCTCTGCAGGTCGTCACTTTTAACACTAAGCACTTTATTCATACTGCAGATTGCCGAACAACTCCGGGTCTTGCCTACCTCTTTCCAGAAGAGCTTGGCATTATCCCGGAAATTGGACGACAACCTTTCATCCGCTTTCATTCTGCACCTTTCACGAGCTTCTTCTATCAGTGCCTTCGTGTTAACTTTCTGCAGCTTGTATCTCTCTTTCATATTAAAATCATTCCGCGAGGCTAAGTAGTCTAGCCATGCTTTCTTCTTCATTTGAACTGCTTCTTTCACTTCCTCATTCCACCATGCATCACGCTTATTACTACTGCCTCTTTTCGTTTCTCCACACACTTCCACAGCGGCATTTATCATACTGTCCCTAAGGTTCTGCCATACACTTTCCACATTCTCACTGCTTACATTGACGTCGCCAAGCTTTTCGGCTACCCTTTCATTATATTTATCCCTAATGGATGCATCCTGCAGCTTCCAGCTTTTGATGCTATAAGTCGGCTCAGGTTCAGGACACTCGGTACGATGACGCCAACCCGCGAACAGACCCCTAATCCTAGTTATGACTAGGTAGTGGTCTGATCCCAGCTCAGCGCCTCGATAAACCCTTGTGTCCATCACCTGTTTACGGAGCCGACTATCCATTAGGAATAGATCTATCATGCTTCTCTTTGACTTACATCTCCTCGTATACATATGAATTTGTTTGTGGTTGAACATTGTGTTCGCCACAAACAAATCCTTTTCCTTACAAAATGCCAGTATTAGCTTGCCAGCGTCGTTCACCCTTTTATCCCCATACTTCCCGAGTACCGACTCAAAACCATTGCGAGCGGTACCCACTCATCCATTCAAGTCTCCACATACTATAAGTCTTTCATTTCCTTCTTTCACATTTAGAGCTTCTCTCATACTCTCCCAGAAGTCCTCTAGCTCACTCGCGTTCGACGAAGATACTGGCGCGTAAGCAGCTACCAGGAAAATCTTCGTCAAACCAAGTTTTACACGGATCCAGAGGATTCTAGGACCTACCAGTTTGTACTCATACATGCCGGAGGCCAATCGCGAGGACAGCAAAATTCCAACCCCTCGACTGCCATGCTCGCTCTCTGGTACTCCAGACCAAAGTCTCCCGGGTGGGATGCTCGCCACCCGGGAGCTCCAAGACTTCGCTGCCCTTGCGCTTGGTCTCTGTCAAGCACACTGCATCTAACTTTCTCTCATTCATAACATCCATCAACTCATTCATCTTATCTGTCATTCCTCCCCTAACATTCCACGCAGCTACCCTGCACTCCGTCCTCCACTTCCCGCCGTGTCGGGCCGCGCGTGTAGGGTGGCGGTCCCCTACGCCGCTCTGGCACACACTTTTCGCACCAGCGGGGACGAACTGGTGCGCGTCGCCTCGGGGGCACGCCCTAGCATCACTCGTCCTGGTGGCACTCGTGTTGGAGTAGAATTGCAGCCGTAGCTGGCAGGGATGGCGACGTGCACGCTTCTACTCTTCATCCCCTTGTAAGAATTTCACTATCTTAATGTACTATATCTTAACAGAAAGAACTAAATGGGCCCTTTTATTCCTAATTATTGACTTTAGAAACAAATCACCTGTTTATTAGCTATTATAAAAAGAAACGAATACGTATTTATTGTATTAGCTTCACAAAGAAATTGTTTACGTAATTAAACATTTGACTATTTTGCATCAAAATTAACAAAATTAATCATGACTTCTTTATACATACGCCTTTATGATTTGTTTCAGGACGGAGTTGTTAAACTCACGCCTTTTATGCCTATCAATTTCAAACATATAACAAGAGGTAAATTTAAATAATTTTCTATTGCACGCAGGTTTGGAACACATTATTTATGTATGTTTCTTACTTCTTTTTGTATTAGACGTTATTGACAGCACTTGTACGTATGTTAAAACAATTTGACAATCTTAAAAATGAAACTTCATAATTACAACTCATGAAGTACACACAATGATGAATCTTTTTTATGAAATTTGGAGGTGGTATATTAATTTATAAATGAAATATATTTTTTTATAAATTTGCGTTCTTTATTTTTATAATTATTACAAATCAGACTCCTTTTGAGATCAATATTTACGCTTATTATCTAAACAAATAAAATCAAATATTAACAAAAACATTCACTTTGGCTGCTAATAATCATAATTATCTTAATCTTAATAATATTATAAATGCGAAAGTTTGTATGGATGTTTGTTACTCTTTCACGTAAAAACTACTGAATAGATTTTAATGAAACTTTACAATAATATAGCTTATACATCAGAATAACACATAGTCTACTTTTTATCCCGGGAACAACTTCCTGTGAGAAACCGGAACGGGAAAACTTCTCTACGCAGACGAAGTCGCGGGCGTCTACAAGTATAAAATAACACGAGAAAAAGCAACAAAAAAAAAAAGCATTTTTATACAGTATTAAAATTTGTTATTATTTAACGATAATTTGTTATTAAATAAAATGTGAAAAACTAAAATTATTTATCGTCCTCTCATTCTGATCACCAGAATCATCTTGTAGAGCTAAGTTTCGGTAAAATCTCTCATTTTGTAAAGGGATACCGTTTAGATCACACAAATTCATCAAAATTTTAAACTGGCCCTAATAATAAACTGTTATCTAAGAACAGTCTATATCTCCTGGGATCTCCCATTTTTGATAACCCCATTCCTCCTCTCTTAGGATAATTGGTAACAAAATTCAATCAATATTCAGACCACATTTCCAAAATTACTAGTCACTGCGCTTTGTTTGTGCGATATTTTAGAACTACGAGTAGATCTTTACCAGAAGTATAGCTTTACAAGCATTCCTGTCTTCGATTTTCAGCTCTCGTGACCTCATAGGTAACGTCTTAAATTCTCCTACAGCCTCAAACTGTGAGATTGCGACTCTGTACGAAGCCTTGAATGTTTGGCTAGCTTGACCAAGTCCAAATTTACCCCCGACACTCAAAAAACAAAGGGCCTGGGACACAATAGCTTCTTCTGTTTTTCTCAAAACTCTTATTGAAAACTCTTTCGGTACTAATCGAGCAAGGCTTTTAGCTGTGTCTCGATCAGAGTCTGGGCAATGGCTTCACGCCTTTACTTCTCCCAACACTGGCACATTCATTGACCCCACTACACTCCGCATAGCAGTTTGTCTCCGGTTGGGTGCTGCTGTGTGTGTTGAACACTCTTGTGTGTCGTGCGAAGCTTATGTGAACCGCCTCGGACTTCATGGGCTTGCCTATTCTTTTGCCCCTGGCCGTCTCGTCTCGTACCGTCTCGGTGCCCAATATGAATTCTTTATAATTGGTGTCGAGACACTAGGTCCATGGAGTCGCGGCGCGCATGGTCTTTTTACGGCATTAAGTAAGCGTCTGAGGGAAGAAACTGGCGATCCTTGTGCAGGTAGCTTTCTCGCGCAAAGGCTTTCCATAGCTATTCAGCGTCGGAATGCTGCCTGCAGCATGGGTACCGAGGGGTCCCAGTCTAAATTTTTTATTTAGGTATTGTTTTAATTGTTTTTTTTTTATTAAATATAGATACAAATAAAATTAAAAGCATAATCTAACACTAAATATAAAAAAAACAACTAACTAAACTTAAATAAATATACATTACCTACAACGCGTCAAAAAATTCCTCCGCATCATCGCTGACCGGAAACGTTCCCAGAAGACTGGCAGCATTGCCACGTTGAATGGCAATACTAATCCTTTGTGCAAGGAAATATCCAGCCTTCTGGTCACGCGAAGCGTAACATTAATGTTAAAGTGATTTTTGGTTTTGGCTGTAATAAATTATATATATAATAAAAATATTAATATAAATTTTAAAGAAGTTAGTATCGTTAGGCCTCACCATTATTATGATATGCATACCTTATGTGAAGTTACGAATTAATATTTAATAAACCTTCCATGCAATAAAGAAGTAAGTAACTTGCTCCATCATTTTTTCTTTAGCATATATTTTATTGGGACTAATCCCACCCACATTCCCATTACTGTGACTCCTGTAAACCAGGATCTACAGCAATGACCAAAACACCAGAAAAATAACACCGAGCTCGATCTCGGTGATGTCCCAGGAGAAGTTAGCATGTCTTGGAACCCACAACGAAATTAATCAGAAGATAATGTGAGGAAGTAAGAAAAGAACGTAATGCCTCTTCCCTCCTTTGCAAAGCAGGAGACCTGGAAAGCAACTAGATGTAAATCCTATAGAAATAGGGAAGCACCACGGTAATAGTATATTACGGGTCCTATGTGAGCTATGTTTGATTCCAGTAATATGTATGGCAGAAACGTTTAAAAGCACGACTATTTACCCTCGATGCCACGAGACCCGCATAGTAAACTACTCCCGACGTTACTTGTAAACACTTAAGCAAATTATATCGCTCATTTTGCCAAATGCTACACTCCCAATGTATATGATGGGCGATTCTTTAGCATATAGTGCAATAAACTCTTGACTCAATTATCCTATTTCTTGACAGTAACTTTAACATGTTTTAGGCGTAGTAAATATTTTTAAGCTTTTGTTGACACTTAATATTGATAAAATAGGGTGGAGTAATATTTGTATTTTTATTCGATATTTTCATGGTTTTTTAAGATAAAAATATGAAAAAAATTGAGAACTTGCAATGAAGGATTCTGCATCGTTTAGTGAAATAAAAAAAGTCCGAATATTCAACTACGCCTTTTTTGAATTAGGTGTGCGATATTTTAGAACTACGAGTAGATAGGAACTGCCAATTCTTCTCTTACACTGAGCGGTTAAGAGAGCGGTTTACGAGCAACAGCTAGAGACCGACGACCTACTAAAGGTGGCTGGGATGAAAGGGATCCGGAAAGCGCAGGACTATGTGTTGTGGCCTACGTGCCAGCTGATTTGGATAAGATAGGAACTCAATCATCATCACTCTAATTTAATGCTATTGGATTGTATTTCGAGTTTTGATTGTTTGTTTTTTTTATTGTTTCTTTTTAATTCGTCGTCCGTTAGTCAGCAGGTGCACCACTTCCAGAAGAGGCTGGCTTAAATTCCGATTACTTTAAATTAGTTTTATTGTCACTTAAACTACAGTGCTTTATGGTGTACCTACTCTACTTCTTCGCCATCTTGCCTTACCTTTCCAGTTACTATGAAAACCTATTTAGATTTGGAGTCCGGGGTCGAGCTTCATTTGGCTGCTAGGAGTAATAATTAGGTATTGTTTGACTTTAGATTTTCGGGCGTTGTTGAGAGCGTAGCTTGGTCGTAGCCTCGTTCATTAATCAGTAGGTGCACCTGCTAGCAGGTGAGGTTGTTTAGGTCCTTAAGAAGATGATGGGGCCCGTTACATCCAAGCTACTCTAGTCGACTACGTAATTTATAAACATATATATTCGTACTACCTTCAGCACTCTGAAGCTTGAAGCTGGAATCAGTAGCTTACTATTCCAAGACTAACGACAGCGAGTTCAATGTTAGCCTTATTTTAATCAAAAAACTTAACAATAAAGTATCTACTTTTACGGCATCTAAAGTTTTTTTATTGATTGTATCTAGTAAAGTTGCCGCTATAAATTTTAGCTAATAGCTAAACTTTATAGCAGCAAAATTTATTGATTAATAATACAGTAAGTAATTACCATATTTCATTCAACGGAACACTGGTAGCACTGAGTTTGCTCATTACCTACAATGTACTTAGGTAATATCTTATCATTAAGTACCTGGGTACGTAACACTTAATTACTTAAGTACCCATCTTAGATATAATTATCTATCTACGAGAATTTACTTTATAGACATGTGCCCAATAGACAGTGTACCTACCTAATATGGAATAAATCATTCGTTTACTGTTTCTAATAAAAGTCTTATTATGATCGTGAGTGATCTTACCGAAATCCTATTAACTGATTGTTAATAAACCTTGCAGATAAAAACAGTAAAGGCTTGACTGTCAACAAGCATTTTGACCAAAAGTCTCATATACGCATCACCACGAGCTAGAGCAAGTCTTCCACCAAAACTTTCCTACTAATTTTTCCTTCAGTTTTCACACTCTTCAGTATCATACTCTAAAAATTTATGAAAAATCATACTCTAAGTCAACTGCACTGAACATACTCTAAGTCAAGTTGATTTTTGTGTCTTTTCTACCTTTCAAGTCTGGACGGTAACGAAGCTAAGTCGCCGAAAACAATAAGTCGTGGAACCTGCGAGCGAGACGATGCGAGTGAAAACAGCTAATAGACAAGGTTTGGAAGTGAAATACATATAACGGACAAATAACGCACCCTTCACTATCGTAGACATGACTTCAGAAATCAGATGACTTCTAAACCAAAATCTGTTTCAAAACCGGAAGTGGTAGAAACTTCAAAATCACCTATGCACGTATTCATGGTGTCCTGAATCGAAAGCCGCAAACTGTTTATCTCTATCTCTTATGATTCCAGAGAAATAGATGGGTACAGACAGACTGACGGACGGACAGACTGAGTCGTTTTAAAGAACTTTTCTAAGCTTTAGGGTTTAGAAGTCTTAAATAAATAAACTACAGATTACCGCATTATTACTGAATCCTTCACAATACCGCGTGTAAACGGTTTAGGTAGAAGATAGAAGCTGCAGATAGAAGACGAACCATCCACGAAGACACGCCCACTCTTACGATAAAAATACGAGTCACTCATCCATTGGTGATGTAGTAATGTGGTTATGCGAGGTTTTAGACCAGTTTAAAGCGCTTTTTCCTATAACTTTAAATTTCACGAAAAAATAAGCATTGATATAAGTACGTATAGTAAATATACGAATACAAAGCGGTCTCTTATCAAAATTGAACCTTTGGACACTTAAACTATTTAACTACCAACGTTTTTTCATGAAACAACGTGTATCATACGATGATCGTTCGTATTTAAATACATGCAAGAATTCATTACAAAACTATCTACCAGTGGAACATGACTACATAAAATTAATCAAACCAAATTTTAAATAATAGGCAGTATAGCCTGGTATTTTCGCTTATTAAAGACATGTATAAAAGTAGAAAATTATGGCAATTGACAGTAAAGACAGTGAAGTTGTCGACATTTGGCGGGAAGAGTGGCAAGTGCGGACGCTTGCTTTATATTATTTTCAAAAACTAGTGCATTTATCTTGTTTTATGTGCGGGAGTGGTGGTTTCTTGGACATAAAAGTTGTGTTAACGTGCTATAGTGAAAGACAATGATATATATGCAGTGAAATGCTATTTTCTCTCTTGCCGCGAAACGTCCATTGACAACATTAGTATAAGAATCACCATTATACTGAGGGCAGGGACCAGGACGGACAATGAGGACACGACATCGACTGGACAGGACTAATTAGAATATAAGATTGAAGAAATAACATATAAAAAATAAGATTTTGCTAAAAGGTCTTAGAAACCAGGCCATTAAATAATTATTAAAAAGAAAAACAGTGGAGTTGACGTTTAAGTTTTGTGTTAGTGTTTTTGTGATTGAAAAAAATAACCTAAAATATAATTTTCAATTGTATTTCTAAAAATATTGACACGAAAAGCTGTACTGTAATAATTTAGCATATTAAGTTTTAAATATGATAACTAATTTCGATAAACTATGTGAGGAGTTGGAGAAACAAGAACTAGAAGTAATAAATTTAATAGTTTAGGAGTAGTATTTAGAAGGGATATGTAGGTGTTTATACTAATAATTTTATGGCAATCTTCCTTTTAGGCTCCAACCGGTGTTGCCTCTGCGTCTACATATGTACAATTACTGGCTATATATCTGTATCAAAATGATTTGTAAGTACTCAACTACCTACTATAAGTGATACATAGCAACCTATACTTAGCTTTTGATTGTATTGCTGTATTGTTAAACCCAGATTGCTGCAAGTAACACCAGCAATATGCAATAATACAAGTGATGACGCTTTTAAAGAACTAAGAATGAATAAATCATTTACAACACAACATAATAACAAGGTAGAATAAAAGTATATCAAAACTAAAAACAGAGTCTGGGCACGAAAAGTAGCTTACCACTAGAACCTGAAAGAGACATCAGCTCATCTTTATATCAACAATCACAAACTTTTTAATATTTTTCTAAGTCCATTCAAGCACAGTACAAAATAATATTTTTAATCTTATTTACTCTCACATTATGGAAAGACTGCGAGTGTATCCAACTGCTACTCAAGAGGTTGTGGGTTCGATTCCCACCCAGGATGAAACTTTGTGATGAGCATGATGGTTTATTATGTATCTGGTTGTTATTTATCTATAATATGTATGTATTTAGAAATATATAAGTATGTTTATCAGTTATCTGGTTACCAGAGTACAAGCTCTGCTTAGTTTGGAATCAGATGGCGTTGTGTGACTTGTCCCAACAATATTTATTTATTATTTATAGTTTACATGTATATTTTCGTACCAACTCTGTAGTAACTTATCAGTTGTTCCTTTACTGTAGTTTTTTTTTCAACTGTGAATAGGTCGTAGGTTATTTTTATACCCTGATGTTTTAAATATACCCATTGTTTTAATAATGGAGTTTATATTGCAAAAGAATGTTTCTCGGGTCAGTTAGTACTTACAAAATGATGGAAAAGCCCTCAAACTCTGATACTAATATTTGCAGATCAAACAAAATATATTAGCTATGTAGGCACAGGTACTGCACTATTGCGACACTTAAACATTGCAAATGAACACAATTACAATTAGCAGGCAATGAACATTGCGTCTGCTGTGATTGACTGATAGAAGTAGCTGTGCTTGTGATTTATCCAATATACTAACTTCTCTAGTGTGCAACTTCACTGAATTTTGACTGCAACTCCTGTAGAAGTATCATTACATTTCTACCTTTTCAACTATTTCTTGACACTTTCCTCTCGCCGGTCTGCTGGAAGAGATTTCTTTAAGAAATAATCAGCACCGTTGTACTATTATCCTAGTATTTTTATCTTTCTGTTATGACATTGTGTACATAATTTTTATATAGGTTCTACTCTCAAAATTATGTACCCTGAAAATATTGTTTTTCAATTCAATGGGTTTGAAAATTTTGTATCTATATTTATAGATTTTTGTATATAACATGGCAGTTGTAGGCCTTATGGGCGACTTGAAAAATTTCAACAGCAGGTCGCCACATTCATCCAGTTCAGTCCATTTCAACACGGCAATGGGCTCACCTGTTACGTGGGACAAAAGTGCATACGGTGAAATGTGGGCGTACAGTATGCCTCTGCCTACCCCTTCGGTGATAAAGGTGTGACAATATGATGTATGTATGTTTACACAAAAATATTCTATTAATTTAATTTTTTATTTTTGGATGGTGTATCTTGCGATCGGTTTGATAACCATTAGCAGATTTGTTGAAGGATAGTAATGGCAGGTGAGGTTCATTCTTCCAGTGAAGACTTTACCCCGTTTGGTACACATTTACTTTGTCACTGCAAAGTCCCATATATGACAACGCTTGAGCCTTTTCTTCTCAGGTGGTTTGCTTAGAGCTGAGGCTAAGCTGTTCTCATGTGCCTGAACTCGATACTTGTAATTCGTTATTCTGTGTTCTATCTCTTCTTTTACAGTCCTAATGTTGAGATATTCATGTAATTCCGAGCTTTTGATAAACCACGGCGCACTGTGATGATTTTTAGAGCCTTATTTTGAAATCGTAGGATTTCCACATTTGAGTTCTTCGCTGAGCCCCACAGTTCAACACCGTACGCCCAAATAGGCTTCAATACTGCCTTATATATGAGTAATTTGTTTTCAAGGGACACTCGCGATATTCCTCCCAAGAGCCATTTAAATTTCCGGAGTTGGAGGTTAAGTTCGTCACGCTTTTTCACTATGTGATATCTCCATGTCTGTTTCCTGTCCAGATGTATACCTAGGTATTTTGCTGTCGTAGCATGTGGAAGTGGGTCTGTCCCTAGTGTAACAGGAGGACAGTCCTCTTTTCTCAATGAGAACGTCACATGTGTCGATTTGTTGGCACTAGCTTTTATTTTCCATGTTTTCATCCACATATCTACCTTAGTAAGATGTTTCTGTAGTGATGTTGAGGCTCTAAGGGGATCCCTGTCATTACATAAGGCAGCTGTGTCATCAGCAAAAGTGGCAGAGAGTACCCCTTCTGTGGTCGGTAGATCAGACGTGTATATTAGGTAGAGAGTTGGTCCCAGGACTGAACCTTGGGGTACTCCAGCCTTAATATCGTAGAATTTAGAGTATGAATCGTTTGATTTCACTCTAAAGAATCTGTTTTCTTTGTATGACTTCAGCAGGCCGTACATGTTATGTGGCAGAAGCCTTTTTATCTTATACAACAAGCCCTGATGCCAGACCCTGTCGAATGCCTGTTGGACATCTAGGAATACAGCCGAGCAATATTCTTTACTTTCGAGTGCCTTTCGTATTTTATTAACCACTCTATGAACTTGTTCTACAGTTGAGTGTCTCACTCTGAACCCAAACTGATGTTGTGGTATAATGTTGCCGTCACTGAGTAAAGTGTTCAGTCGACGTGAGACAACTTTCTCAAAAACCTTTGACATTACAGGCAGGAGGCTTATTGGTCTGTATGATGACACTAAATTTGGTGGTTTTCCAGGCTTCGGGATCATGATAATTTCTGAGACCTTCCATATGCATGGAAAATGACCGGTTCTCAGAATTCCATTAAAAAGCTGTGTCATAAAAATTATGGCTTTCTTGGGTAGTTGTCGCAGGGTTTCGGCCGTTATCAAACAATATCCAGGGGATTTGTTCAGTTCCAGGCTCCATATAATTTTCCAAATCTCGGATGGCGAACAGCACAGCAAAGGCACACTAAGTTGTAAATCCGTTTCTAGATAACTACGAACTTCGGTTTCATTGTGTGTGTCTCCAGCGTTAGGAGTAAATATCTCGGCCAGAAAGTATCCAAAGGCTTGAACACGTTCTTCGTCTGTTCTAGCCCATTTGTGATTGTCTAGTTTTAGAGGGTGCTGTGGTGTTTGTGGCGCATTTTTGCTGAATTTTACAGTGTTCCAGAGGGAGTATTCATTCTTGGCTGTTGTATTAAGATTCTCCAACCGATGCTTCAGGGTTTCATTTTCTATCTTTTTTATGTATAGTTTCAGATCTGCTGCAGCTTTGTTAAAGTCTCGTTTATCAGAGGGATGACGACTGTTATGCCACTCTTCTAAGTCTTCTCTTTTCTAGAACCATAAGTCTTATTTTATTGGGGATATATTTCCTTGTTGGTTTTCCAGGTGTTGGTGTACACAGCCATGCTGCAGATTGAATGAGATTAGTAAGACTAAAAGCAGCCTCATCAATATCCTCGTCTGACTTTAGTGCTACTTTTAGGTTCAGGTTAGTCTCGAGGTGCTGTCTAAATGCTTCCCAATCCGTTCCCCTGTTGTACAGTTTTTGCTTTGGTGACTTTCTTAGTATTAGAGTGCTTACGGTGGCTATCACTGGGGTGTGGTCTGAACTGCCATCTAGGCAACTTTCAATATCCATGTACATATTGGAGAAACCCTTATAAACAAAGAAGTCTAATAAATCTGGACGTTTATTACAGTTTGTTGGCCAGGATGTGGGTTTTCCTGTACTCAAAAAGTAGAGTTTGTTTTTGTCTAGACTCTTTTTCAGTTCTTTGCCACTGGGTGATATCAGTCGTGAGCCCCAGCAGTCGTGTTTAGCGTTCCAGTCCCCTCCACAGATAAATCTCTGACCGAATGTCTTGAAGAAGCTCGTAAAATTATCTTCTTTTGGGATGTGTCTCGGTGGGCAGTATACGGCGGACAGAGTGAGTGAGCCTAGATTGTCTTGTACCCTTACTGTGGTAGCCTGTAGTTGTATTGTGTTATATTCCTTTAGCATCTCATGTTTGATGTGTTTCTTTATGATAATAGCTGTCCCAGCATGTGCGATGTATGTATGTTTACACAAAAATATTCTATTAATTAATGAAGTTCACATGGTTGTTTCTAGTTTGAGGCCACTACGTTGTTTATATAACATCCCTTAGTATTTATTTATTTGTTATCTCACAATCGAACCAGTCCAGGCCATGAGCTTGTAAGTAGTAGCTTAGAATACCCATGGAAAAACCATTTGTAGCTCTAGTATTCTATCCATAGGCCCAGTGCCAACCCTTTATCCTTTCCTCTCCTAAGAACATCTTGAAGTAAGCAGCAATTCAGCATAAATTTACTGTCTTATGTGTTCCAGATGTAATGCAAAGTTTTTATGGAAAAGGATTCCACAAAACATCACTACTAGTAATCCAGAAATCACCGCCATTTGGCTTGTTGGTCAAAAATTATGGAAGAAAGACCTTCCTGGAACTTATCAAGCCTTAGCTGCCTTCAACTGGACGGAGCCCGTGGTCAATATCATTAGAGCTTTAGAAGGTAGTTACTACATCTATATACATAGAATAAAGTCATGTTAGTACAAGTTGAGAATGAGTGTTCCGATTTTTAAGATTCTTAACGTGTTGGATTGTCTATCCTGTCATAAATATTAACCATGATTAGTCGTTTCAACACTTGTTACTAAAATCATGTACACAAGTAATATAATATAATAGTATAAATACTATTATATTTATAGTATATATACTATTATATTGACCTCATTCCCTTATTTCCATCGAACGCTGTTAAAACAGCTGTTCAGGCATTCAGAGTTGAATCAGGTCTTTTTGCATAAAACATATCCACCCATCCTCACAAACTCTTACATGATACTAACTTTAACTCATTTATGATAATTAGTAGAATTCATCAACATTATTTTCTTTTTCAAGCTTTTCTGTGGTTCAAAAGGCATGTTTCCTTCACTGGTCCAGGTTGCCAGTAATGTGGCAGTCAGTTGTTAGGCCAAATCGAAAGCCTTATGAGAGACTTGAAAATTTTCAGCAGCAGGTCACCACAAACTGCACTTGTCCATTTCAACACGGTAATGGGCTATTTACCTGTAACGTGGGACAAAATGCTCACGGTGAAATGTGGGCGTACTATACTCTTCTGCCGCCCCTTTGGGGATAAAGGCGTAACTAATAAACTTAAATGTTTCAATAAAACCATGCCATTCTTTTCTATTTTTCCAGAGAAAATAAGAGAAAGGACACTGAATTTGATAGGGCGCTCATACAGCTCAATATCTCTAGATACAGTGGTTTCTATGACAGGCCTAAGTAAAGATGCCGTACTGCACGTGTGTAGAGATCACAAATGGACTCTCCATGAAGATGGTGTAACAGTAAGTCCAACACCGCCAACTCAGCCTGCACCGTTGCACACATCTAGCGAAGATCAGCTTTTCAAACTCACTGAATTTGTTACTTTCTTAGAAAATTAAGTAAGTACGTGTACCTGCTCTGTATTTTAATATCCATTGTATATTGGTAAGTTTTGCATTTCATTTAAGTTCAATAAAGATTGATAAAATAAATCACATGATTATATTAATCTCGTTTATTACAATACTAATTCAAAGTCTATAATTGTAAGATCTAAAATATGAATCTTTATTACAAAGATACTATTTTAATAGGTATAAAATATAAAATAATTATAATGGTAAGTGGCAGTGTGTAAATTCGTAATTTTACCTTACAATAAAGTTAAATTGTTCGTTGTTGAAATTTAATGACTGCGTATTCTGTTGTCATACATTCTAACAAAGTATATATCACAAGCAATACATTACTCCACTTTTGTGGAGGTTTTAAATGTAAATATTAACTAAATTTATCCTACTAGTATCTACATTTTGTATAACCTATGCACTGTATAGTTTGGCAACGCTCGTTTAAAATCTCTGGAAGGAAACTGTGTTTTGTCTAGGTTGTAATCTCAAAGAATTAGTTTCGTCTTCGTCGCCTATCGTAGTCTCGTATCCTCGGTTGATCTGCCCTCCACTGGGTTCACTGAAGACATCTTTCACGGAAATGTTAGCGGTAGATGTTCTATGACGAGGCGGCGGTGCCACACCAAGGTTATTGTTCAGCTGAAAATAGATTAAGTTCCACTCTTAGTGAAAATAGCCGCAAAGAAAATCAATTCACGGTAAAGTGAAAACTGAAAAAGGACGAATATAAAATGAAAACCAAAAAGAGAAGATTGGGAAGAATGGCACATGGGCCTTTGGCACTCTCATATATGGAATGAAGCAAGGGTCTGAACTGGTTCTACAAAAAATAATGATCGATAATCATCTTACAATTCCTGTGACTCCATATTCATTATTGGCACCTAGTGTCTGCATATGAGATTTCCTCCTCTCAGCCATTACTGAGTTCCGTCTGGTTTCTAAAGCCTTTAAAGTTTCTCTTCTCAATGTCATTTTACGGTTAAGCACCGGTGTACCTGAAAATTTATATTTCATAACTTTATTTATTTGAATATAACTTCAATTTAGACATCAAAATTTCGTTTGTGAAATTGAGAGGCAAACCGCCATTTCAATTAAAGTAAACTGTTAATGGAATTGTTCAATAAATATGATTGTTACCTGGCCCATCAGTCGCGTTCATATTGAAGAATCTCTTCTTGAACGCTACATCAAGCGTTCCTATATTCCTCTTCTTTTGTCTTGCCTTCTCTAAGTTGTGGATAGTCTTTCTTCTACCAACATTGTGTGGCCCTGAACCTGAGTCATTATCGTAGTCATCGTCCAGACCATTTAATTTTTGTAGGTCTTTTACTATCGCTATGGCATTCTTATCCAATAGGGCGTTCTCGGACAAATCATCAGACTAAATAAAGATAAACCAAACGTTATTAACTGTCCCCAGAAATAAAATATAGACATACTTCGTATTATATAAATGTTTACCTTCTTTGAACAGAACCAGTTCAATTCTGTAGACGCTAATATGTGTGATATGGTTCCAAATCTATGGAACAACATGGCGGAAAATTGTATGACTAAGATCAAGGCGAAGAAAAATACAAATACGAGACCGATAGGTTCCAATTGCAAATATTCTTTTGAGATCAACACCTAAAAATATAAAGAGTTATTAGCATGTATCACATATATCACTCAATGGTATTAGTAAATATGATACATTAAACATCAAATCAAATGCGTGCTATCGACTAACTGTGGTAGCAGCTCAAACGAATGTACCATAGTTTAATGCGAGCTTTTTCATTTCGACAATTTTTAACTACTTATAACACGATCAGTATAGTATGGTTTCAGTTCATCATTCAGTTATTATATAAATTTTGATATAAAGACACATTATAGAACACGCATCTGATTTCAATAGGATCAGTGTTGATAGAAAAACCTATGACTGGTTTTGTTATATACAAGTGCCAAAAGTTGTTAAGTATTGTGAAATACTTAGAATGTTAAATTTTGAAAATTATATTTCACATGGTGATTAAAAATGTACATGAAAAAGAATTTACAAATATAGAATTCTAATGCAAATTACAATTTGCAGTTATATCTTAAAATTTTGAAAAGTAAATGTGTTAAGCAAATCACCAAATCGTAAAGGTGTACGATTACATTATGTACATAGGAAACCAGTGTCCCTGTTATAGATTTTAATAGAAAAAATGCCTCCACCTTAATAAACAAGAACCGATACAATAACTCCTAAGTGGATTGGATTGGAAACTGTGCACTAGTCAGGAATGGAAAATCCAGCTATGTATAATAGTTCCATCATAAGTGATATTTCACTACGGTGTTTGAGTAAACAGGAAAATAAAGAGTGTCTTTATTTATAAAGTGTTTCCCATTTACAGTCTTGATGGTTGTACTGGATAGGGATATGAGGTGTGCTGGTACCGTCTTCATGCCCAGTGTGACAGGTATTAAGGATTGGAGATCCGTTAAAGGACATAGAACTTTAAAATGAGATTAATAGATTTCAAAATTCGTATGCTGTAGTTGATTTTAGTTATTACATATACTTTGAGATGGCATACAACTAGTTAGGATTTCAGGTTTGGATTAGACGTAAAACCATCAGAGTAGATTTTTCCTGTCTCCAAGAATCCATGCTGATGTGCCTTCCCAAGACAGACCGGTTAGAAGAAGGTCGTTAGACTGTTGTAGTTACACACATTCTATGGTACATTTAGCTATACCTCGCCTGTGTCTTCGATGTACGTAATATTTGTCTTAATGCCCAAAGGCCAATCCACGTGGAGTTTATCTTTGTTCAGTTGTAACAAAAACACTATCAATATGAATAAAGCATTGAACATAACAAATGCAAAAACTGACTTATTTCGAAGCTCGATCAAGTCTCTTGCTATTCGAGTCTGTAAAAAATTACAGAAAACAAAGATATAAATTATGAATCAACTTTCAAGGGTGACTTGCATTCTAGTTGAAGGTAGAGTGGGTATAGTGTGAATGTAACATCGCGCGTAGTCACAAGTCATCGTTGAAGGCTGATTGCTGCATAATAGTCTCTCACATTACCTCTTGAGAAATCTCATCGTACGTTATGTTAGTTTTTACTCCGAAGGGCCATTTAACGTGAATGTTGTCCTTGTTCAATTGCAATAAGAATACAATCAATACAAAAAGAGCATTGACCATAAAGAATGAAAATACAGAGGAATCTCTCAATTCTTTCAAATCCCTGGATATACGTGCCTAAAATTTGGTGAACATTGTTACATATACACACAGAGAGATAGGTACAATTATAAGTCAATCTGAAAAAAATCTGATTAATACACAAGTTAATTGCTATTATGACTAATTTATGACGATTAAAGTATGATTGAATCTGAAATAAAAGGTAATTCATTTACAAATTATAATTTACGAATTTTGAATACCGAAATAAATTGCTTTGTTAGTGATAAAAAAATGTTAAAGTTGATTTCAGATTGTAGTAATTTTTTTTTAATTCAGTATTTAATCTTACCGCTAAGAAACAGTATATGTAGCAATAATAATCTATGTGTATATTATATCTAGGTGTCTATGTAGGCCTAAAATTTCGATGACACTTTGCGCGTATTCTGAACTATTTGCCTCGGTTTTGCTCGCCCGCACCAGGTGCATCAAGTTTTTACTCGCTGATAATATAGCTATCACTATATAAATAATTTAAATCAAATCAGTTCCGTAGTTTCCCTGTTTATCCAAAACAAACAAATAAGGAAATCTTATAAGGCAATGTCGGTTTCAATTTCAAGTGCATGTCGTCAAATTATTTATGTTACCTCTTCTTCCTTATTAGCGTCAATAGGATATAAATATTTATCGATCAGATCTTTCCAGAACAATGTTTCCGCTGGAGTCAAGAAATCAACTTCTCCTTTCTTTAATTCTGGGTCCTCTATCCAGTATGGATTGATTAGATCGTCTCGTTTTTCCTGAAATCAACGATACATTTTGTTTGAATAATTTAGTAGTGCGCCATGGATTATATACATTACATAATCTAATATAATCAATGGCATATAAACTAATATGATTATATACCATTGATGTAGTCGTATCGGAAAAAAAAATCTATTTTTGTATACCAGTGAAGAATTCTTACTCTTACTTTTTGTTCATGATAATAATTTTTATATGGGCTTGTTCATATTATCTTAACCTCGTTTGGCATCGTCCTGCCTTTGTTAGATTTCATAGGGTATATTTGAAAACCTTAAATTTACCAAAAAAAAAATATATATGTTTCTTTTATACCCTCGGTGCTGTCGAAAGAGTGTCGGTTTCAGATTCAGAACCGTGGTCATCTTCCGGTCCTTCGGCCAATGCGTCCAATTGATGATCCCCATTCGTACTTCCACGATGACCCACAGATAACTTGCGATTTCTACTGAGGCCATGAGGATCAACAGCTCTGAAAATATTCCAAATTTGATTAAGAACCAATCCTCAAATTTATTCACCGAGAGGGTGCCGAATCTTTCATATGGTGAATTGTGGGTACAAAAATAACCAACAGCACTGTTTAGGGAGTACTCCTTTTTATCACTTTTTAATCAGTTACGCGTTTATTCTCGAAGGCATGACAGAGGCATACTATACAACCACATTTCACCGTATGATTTTTTGTCCCACGTAACACGCGATAAGGCCTTTGCAGTGTTGCAACGGAGAGACGCAAGTCCTGACAATATATTGTTAAAAAATTTCAAGCCGGCCATAAGTCCTTTAACTTGGCTTTACGACTGCCATGTACTTGCAACCGGGACCAACAGCTTAACGTGCCTTTTGAAGCACGAGTTACCTGTATTACTGAAATGTTCCCGTCTCTACCTGATCAGATTAGATTAATTTAGTATTATTACATTGCTGTCTGGAAAACTGGATTAAAGTTATTTACTTACTCTCAAATAAGAAGAAGGTATACATACCGTTCAACTACCTCTAATTTCTTTTCCAATTTCTCTAGAGTAGAAGCTATATGTAACAGTTGAACTTTTTCTTCATTTCCTTTGGGATGGGTACACAGAAGACATTTAAATAAACCAGCAAAGGAAAACTCTATAGAGCCTTCATCCTCGTTACTGTTAACTCCCTGAAGGAAACCTAGCAGAGACTTCTGTTTTGCTTTCTTCTTGGCTTCCTCTGCGTCTTTCTTTTCTTGTTCGATTTCCTGTGAATTGTATACTATGTTAAAATGATTTTAAATAAATACACAAGAGAATATTTCAAGTCATTTCGATTTTAGGTCTCAACGAATGACTAGGTATATTAAAGCAGCGCATTATATAAAAAAACATCCAAACTCCAAACCACGCATTGGTGGATCACATAAATATTTGTACCGACCCGGAATTCAAACCTGAGACCTCTGCGCGACGGTCGTTTACATTATTACTTCATCACCGAGATAAAATGGATATATTTACCTTCTTTGTTTTTTTCACTTGCACTTCTCTCGTACCCCACGATACTACGTTAAGGTTTATAATAGAATACAAAATCAATAGCAAGTACATAGATGGTATAGACAAGAGGTATATGATTCCATGTATGATGCACCAAAACTCTTGAGGATGTAAGCAGGCGGCTATGAAGAAAGAGCTGGAGAGTGATATCAAGAAGATGGCAGAAGGAGATCCGATACCGTCCTCGCCTAACTGGAGAGCCGTACCGACGATCACAGCCATCATTATCATGGCGTATGCTGTTGATAAGATTTGCGCCACCAGTAACTGTAAGTAGAGACAATAGTATTTGAAATGTTTAATTATCCCAAAATAAATATTTATTTCATAATTGATATCTTTAAGGTATAAAATAGGCATTACACGAATGGCTACTTTTACGTTCATTTCTGTACCTACTCGTGATTCTTAATGCAAACTGATAAAATTTACAATGGAAGTGTATTAGTTAGACCTCTAGAAGATAGAAATATATTTCTATGAAATTCACATGATTACATGATATTTTGAGGAAATTACTAGCAAGTATACAAAGTTCAGTTATTTCAAATTTACGTTTATTTACTTACTTGAATTTCGGATTTCATCGTGAAGCAGACAAACATAAAGAGGGCAATAGGATACAAATTGTATTCGAAAGATGTCCAATTGTCGATTCGGAAAGCAGCCACGAAGGCACCCACCAACATAAGGAATATAGTGCCAGGGCCCAAGATGGTACCACCCATCAACATCATCTGTAAACAAACAGTATTTATTATATATTAGATAGATCGAAGTATTGTACAATTAGTAGAGAGAAACGGAAACGAGACAGCAGGGTTTTGTGCTGACCTGTCTCGATTTCATACATATATACGTGAGTATATACAGGTGGTAGCAAAAATTCGCACTAGGTACTCAGTAGGCAGTGTTGCAGATAACTTCTCAATTAATATCTAATCCGTTACAAACATGCAGTCGCAGTTTAATGTCCAATGTTCATTCAAAATCTAAATATCTTTGTTCATGTTTGATTACACGGTTACAAATCAACATCAAAATTGTGCTTCTACAATTTACTGTTAAATTCGCAAGGCCTGTGAGAAAAGAACCTGGTAATACTCACGGCCACTCCTTTCTAATTGTCAGTACCTAATTAATTTGGCGATACGGATAATCACTTTAAAATCATTCTACTGGTGTGTAGATATGTCCAACTATTACACTTGGCCCTGTACTTCTTTAATAGCGTACCTGGTAAGCGATATAGGGACTGGAAATGTTATCGTTAATCTTGATAGTGTGTTTGTAATCGGCGAGCAAGTCCATAATGTTGGCGATAGTAGAGGGCACCCATCTACGACGCTGGTTGTAAAACTCGCTAAAACCTTCAGGACAGTGAGTGTATGCGTCCGATGCAGCTGAGTATTCTACCCGATAGCCTCTCTGGAGTAGTAAGGTACATAACCAACGGTCTTCTCCTGTGGATTAATGGATACAGGTGAGTATTATATTTCATTTATATCTTAGTGTGCTGCGAAAACATAGAGGGTAAATATACATATAGTCTGGAAAAGACGATATATTTACCAAAAATATCTTCGATGAGAGCACTCGTGCTATTCCACCACATTATCATCAAGTGTTATCATTGAAGATATGTAGCAAGTTTCACCAAGTGCCATCAATCGACAGTAAAAATACTTAGAATATACTGTTGACTTTTCCAAACAAAACAGCTCTATTTCCATTACTTGTGTTGAGTAACTGTTTTAAAATATTTAGTTAATATGAATATAAATCGTAAAGTTGAATCTCATACCTTGATCGTACTGTACATAATGCCGAGCTTCGTCTGATCGTAGGGTGTACTTTTTCATGACATTATCGTCCATCAAAGCCTTTCCTCTGAATAAAGAGAAACATCCAGGGCTACAGAGTACACAACCAATCATGTGCTCAGTTGCTTTTTGCAGCCAATGACCAATCGCGTACTCGAACATTTGATACCACACCATAGGACCTAAGAAAATATAAAAATGCTTTAAAATAGGCCATTAAATACTTTGTTAATATTGTAACGTATATTTCCCTTTTGTTCCTATAGGAAAATAACGAACTATATATTACTAACGTTTTTTTTTTTTTGAAGGGCGTCTATGGTTGCCTTTGCTATAAAATCATGAGGAACCAATGGATACCATTAAGATAACAGTGTTGTCCCACTACACCTAGTAAGTCACGCGATGGACCTTTGCCTCCTTGGTTAAGACATCAATAAACAGCTAACGCTAGCTACTGTACAATTTTTATGTATCGGTTTCGCACGACAGGATATGAAAGATAAAATAATAAAACGTGATTTGCTTTTTTATCGTCACAGCTACTCACCTGAGCCTACAGGATGAATACGTCCACAAGCAGCACCCAGATTTTTGTTTTTCTTCATTAAATCTATAAGCAGACGCACCGCATGTGGTTGGAAATCGATATCTCCGTCCAGGGTTAACAAAAAGGTGTTCTCGGCCATCACTTCTTTACGGTCCACTGATATCGGTAATTCCATTAGACGATGACCAAGGAGGTAGTACATGTACATCACCTACAAAGGACGAAGGTTTAATGCCTATGATTTTTAGTTGAACCTAGATGTGAATAATGGTAATACCTAAATAACTTTCTAGAGCGACATTTTAGGACAATTTTGTACCTGAGACCAACGTTTCCTATGCCGAATCTTTGACTTGTCTTTCAAATGACAGATCATTTTAGTCTTGCCTGGTAGAACCCAAGTTAGTCGTCCTCCGTAAGGTGCAGGATATCTTTTCGGTGGGCGAACGCGAATGTTGGTTTGATGGACTTCGGAGGCAGCTTCGTCGATGGTGTCTACAAGAAGCTTCACGAAGCGATTCACTTGAGAGTCGTCGTCACTATGGTCTGAGATTTCAAAGGCATCGTCCAAGAATATGTGGGCTGTAATTTTATAAAAATTAAATGTTTTAAGATGTCTTTGCAGTCGACTGCAATTACTATGTACTATATCAGCAAAATATATAGGACGTCCTAAAATTAATAGTTTAATCCGCGTCAATCGCAGACCTTCCCGCGACATATCTCGAGCTATGAAATTCCCGAGCAACGTAATGTTATCTATCGGCTGCAGATTTACCATAGTCGTTTAATTCACATAAATTAATTTAATTATTATAAACAGATGATTATGGATTGACACCATACAATTATAGAAGGTTTCTAGGAAATTACTTAATGTTAATATTAACGCGATTTAGAAAACTATTGGAAGACAACAACACCAAAAAGATTCCATTCTCTTTATCTATTCCAAAATGAAACCTGACTGTTAATTTGCCTAGTCAAACGAGCTGCATTGAAGATAAGTTTATATAATATCTTACTTTCAAATTCGTAGTAATCAGGATCGACCACTCGTAAATACTTCTGAGCAACTCTTCTAGCACACTGATCTTCATCCAATCGCAGAATAGACTTCAAGAATTCCATCATCTCGTCTTTAGTTTCATGCCACATAGTCGCGCATGCGTAAATTCTCGTGATCTGGTCTGAAGACTTGATAGCTTTAGGAGAGGAACCCGTAACGTCAGTGTGAACCGATATTGTTTCGTAATACTCATCGCCTTTCTCTTTTTCAATTTCTGCAAGGTCCTGTAACGATTTTTAATAACTATTAGTAATGCAAGAATTGCTTGACAACTATGTATTTTCAGTAGAAGTCTCTTAAAAATTAAGATATTTTTACCAACTCAGCTTTGTAGTTGCAAATTTTTATACCGACAAACGTTTTGTATTTTGGAACTCTTTAATTTTGTGGATTTGCTGCGGCTATCACGTTACTTTCAAATTCTTTTATGTATTTTGTTGACTGTTGTCTCAAAACCTCATACGTCAATCAGCAAGTGCACTCCCAGCTCGCAAGTGAGGTTGACTTAAGGCCAGAATTCTTTATTTAACCTTTATGGCTTATAGCTTCTTCACTTAATGTCTTTATGATAAAAAAGATACAAATAAAAAAAAAGATAAAAAAATTATAAAAAAAGATTTTAAGATATAAATATCTTGTCTATTGCAAACATAATTAAATGAATGTCAAAATCAATACCTAGGTACTGACCCACATAGAAATAGAAAGCATGTTACAGTACGATCATACTTGTTATATAGTAAATATTTACCGTATTTATTTATTTTTTACCTACCTCCGTCTTAACATCTCTCTGATCATTCCGTTTTCGATTCAGTGCCATACTTTGATCTATAAGCAAGCCATTGTACATGGGGACTACGAACAATTTTTCGGTAGAAGCCAAACGTTCTGCTTTCGGTGTCCATATGTGTATCGTAACCCACGTTTGTGATAGTAACCAAAGCAACCAGACCCAGGCCATTTGACGAGAAATAAAGTCACTCAAGGTGAATACTGAAATAATAAAAACAGTTTATTGAGTTAAATTTTGATGAGAGACAAAATAAATAACACGGTACGGTCAAAGGTATTACATATGCAGTCTTATTCTGCTGCATGCAACAAGAGGTCTTTCGAATGAGCAAAAGGCTAGAAACAGCTTCACAAAAAGTAATGCAAGAATGTTGTAATGTTACTAAGTCATACATAAAGTCAGAAATACTTATCAATATTAAGGCGTGCCAATCTTTGCCTGATTCCTACACTTTAGGAGCAGTTACCGTTCGGCTTTTCAGCTTAGGCATTGTTGGGAGCGACCACCGTTTTACCTACCAACCTCGTAAGGGCGCCTGTGGCTATACCTCGTCCGTTAATCAGCAGGCGGCCGATTCTACTATTTCAATCGTATCGAAATAGAATCGAAATCGTTGCTCAATTCTATTGAGCGACGTTTCACCAGTCACCGGTACAATTTTGACAGGTTTTGGTAGACTACTATTACAATCGTACTCCAATAGACTTCTATCGGTCGGCCGATAGAATTCTACTAACACGCACCGCGCCAGTGGCCGCTATTCAGTTGCATTTTTGATAGTCTACCTTAGACTTAGTAGTCTACTAACATTTTGACAGCTAAAAACAGCGATTCTGGTTGGTTCTACGGCTTGTCAATAGTAGACTGGGCCCCCTGATGCCGTCCGATCCTCTAGCAGGTGAGGTCGCTTGTGACCCAGAAATCTTAGTAGGATCCTTTACATCTTATACAATATTGACCACCTCTTTATTATATAAATAGCTACTTAACTTACCCGGCGGACTTTCAAAGTAAAGATAATCCGGAACGGTGCCATGGAAGAAACAAGTATCGCCGTTTCTGATACCACAAGCAGCTATCAATAAATTCACTGCCACTGGAATTACCAGGTTGATAGGGAAAGCATAACTGAAGCCTTGGATGAGAATCTTGCAGGCAAACTTTCCGAAGATGTAACAGATGTATGCTGCGAATATTTGTATGAGCATTACGTAAACGGCCGCCTTGGTCGCTGCAGCAACTTCCACTGAGTCTCCTGTTAGAGTCACGTTGGCTAAATCCGGAATGACGGTACCACCAAGTTGAATTTGTACCTGGATAATTAAAATGTTGGTAGAGGACAAAATATTGCCTTAATATAATGTATGTACAATAACTAGATTTTTTTATGATATTCAAACCAACAGCTCAATTATAACTACTATGTAAGTACTAGTTAATTGTGTATGGGTCAACCCGTACAATATATAACTTTTGTGTAATGTAAAATATAAGCAGTTTTACACCGCGTGCGCATTTTTACTCCAGTTCGCGTTCGGTCTGCGCCGTGTGTACTCATTAACATTACATCAATTTTCATAATTTGTAAAATATTAAGTAGCACCAGCTTTCATCAATAAACTTATTATTACAACACCTATCGGTACTTATCATTTATAGTTGTCCTGTAAAAATTGCAAACTTTATAATGTGTATGTGTGTGTATAATGTGTATATATAAAAAGAAAATATACTACAAACTACTCTCAATCCAATTACATTTGAAATATATAAGTAGATATATGTACAACTAGTTTTTCCTATAAAAGTAGATCCGACGACATGTCTATAAATGCCAGTCCCAGTAAGCTCGGTATGATCCCCTATTAAGTTTTTATTACATTAATATTAGTGGTAAATATGGATTTCGCAATAAGTATAACTGTTTTCTTTGTATTGAGTTTCAAAAATATTTTACGCAATAAAGAAAATTGATCACAAAATAAAATGTATACTCAGCACATTAATAATAAAAATATTTACCTCTTCAACAACAATATTGTGTGGTCCAAATCCAGCGTTAAACAACTGGAAAAGCATAGATGGATCATCGCCGTCAATCCAAATCATGCAGAGTATGCAAACAAGGAACAAGAGTATCTTCCACACGGATATAAATCGGTACATGTAGTATCGTGTGAAATTCAACTCGTCCTTCAGTCTCGCCAAGCTTTTGATTACACCTGGAAACATGAAAATGTTATGTTGTCAACAAATAAATATTGTGGAACATTTTTACACAGTGCCATCTACCCTAAATTAAGCTAACGATTTTATGATTGTTTGTATTTAGTAGGTTTGGCAATTACTTCATATGGTGAATAATACAAGCGAAACTCAAGTTCCAAAATAGGATTTGGATTACAATTGCTAAGGTATAATGAAAAAAAAAAATATATATTAATCGTATAGTGATTTTTTACTACTACTACACTACTACTTACCGATTGGACTTTGCCGCGTTACATAATTTTCCCACCAGCCTACAGAGATGCATATTGCTGCTATAGGAATGAGCCATAACACGGGTTTGTTCTCCAGCACCGGCCACGCAATACACCCTGTTATTTGTGCAACTATCGCTATTATGTCCACAATCACTTTCATGAATCGCTTCGAATCGCGTGAGTTGCGTGAAAGTAGTCCAAGAATCGCAGGAATAATGCATAAACAATTGGTGATCATAGCTCCTTTGACGACGTCCAATTCTGGGAGTATTAAGAAGAATAATAATGCCAATCCTATAGTTTGCAACGATTCCGCTACAAATACCTGAAAAATAAAACATTTTGTTGCTAAGTTTTCTTGGTATAGCAAATTAAAAAAAGCAATAGATGTGTACCCGTGTCGGTTACCTAATAAATGAATTGATCAGGTTCACCAACTTGCAGCTAAAATTAGCTTAAACTAGGTGGAAATTCTTTATTGAGTCGCTTATTTGAATCTCAAGTTATATTTCAATATCCAGAATATTCAAATATTACTTGAGATTCAAATAAGCGATTAAATTCTTCAAATCTTCAAATTTAATTAAGGTAAAAGTTTGAAATACGGTGAAATCTTCTTCTAATTTGAATTCTAGATCTCGGGCAATTGCTTGTTTTCCCTATCTTATACCCTATTATTTTTAAGATATTTGAGCCATGGTCAGATCCTAACGTTGTCTTAGAATTGACTTTGGACACGAAGGGACTCAAAATTCTGGTTTTCTTATAGAGTGCGTAAAAAATATGTCTTTGTCATCGACGATGAGTCGATGCGAAATGAAAATGTACCTAATTACTTCTTCTACAAGACTTTACCTAAATGGAACGAAAAATTAGAAGCGGTGATATTCAACCGGGTTTTGGGGGATTTTCAAAATCTCTATATTATTTACGTGTGCCAATCGGAGAATTTTGGTCCTCTATAGAATAGAATAATAAAACTTTATTAGTACACCAAGTTAAATATAAGATCACAAAGATATTTGCAAGATATTGTACAAAGGGCGGACTTATCGCTTAAAAGCTTCCAGGCAACCTTGGGATGGACAGAAAAAGATAATAAGTTGTAAGAAAAACATTAGACCGCTGTCAAGACCTACAACCAGCAAAAGAGATTCTGAGTGCCGTTATTTGTAAAAGTTCATTACTACGAGTACATATGCCATATTATACTTAAAATCAGAATTTTGTTTGTGAGGAACGTTGGCGCTGGGAGGTATATTAAATGACAAGGTTGAAAGTATTAACGAGTTTACGCATAATTTATATTTATACACTCATAACTTAGCGAAGCTTAGCACATATTTACTATTTATAAACTAAATACTTCCTGAATTTTTGTTAAGAGAAAAATAAAAAATATTGCTACTTCCTTTTCCGCTTCTTATTTCCGCATTTATGCCCAAAATTAATTAAAATTTATTATGGAGAATAATGTAAAACTTTGGCACACAAACATATATTTCAGGTAAAAATAAAGTTCAGAATACATAGTAAAAAAATAATAAAGTATAAAAGGTTCTTACGTTTACGTCATAATTATTTTCTAGACTGAATACAAGTTGTGCTTACCACAATAAATTGCGCACTAGAGGGTCGTTTAGAAGACTTGAAGAAACATATTCTGACTGATCGTATCAACGTTCCTATCTCGGGGATAGCGAATGCTGCAAATATGGCCCACATCCACGCCACCCGTTCTTCATCTGGGAGACTGACTATAAATTGTTTATCCCTACCTGAAAACATCAAAATTAATTGTTATAGATACTGCTTTATTTAGTTGCTATTGCTAAAATAAAAAATAAAAATCGTGCTAATTGAGAAGATGTCGATTCCTGCAGGCCATTGTGGCTTTTCTTATTCTAACTAGTTAGTAGCAATAAGACCCGTTCAATCAAACACGCCTATCTCTGTCGACTGATAAACAAGGCGTCTCCCAATTACCGACATAAGTAATTATTACATACACTTCTCCATATTCCACATTCAAATCTCACCGCAACCTTTTCTAGACCAATCCATCTGGTTGGTGCCGTCTTACCTACATTGAAATACCTACAGAATATTACTTGTAGTATTAAATTAGGTATGAAAATGTGTGTCATAATACTTTGACCATAAGACAGATTTAATTTATGACTATAATTGCCGAGCTGCCCCGGGAACGAGTTAATCAATCAAATCAACATACCGCAATTTAATAAAAATAATTTACAAAGAATTTATGCTTTAACCTTAATATTTATATGGATTATAAGGATTAGAAGTTCGTACGTGATTCTGATAGAATACTAGGTAAATCTGTCTGTACATAAATGGTTTCTTGTATCCCGTGATCGTAAAATTGACAACGCTCTCCTTTCTCGCAACTCTTGGAAGATATTTCTGTTCAGACATAAACAGAATAAATGACCCTTTGTACTTATTTTGTGTTTTTAGCGATGTTAGTCTATGTTTGTACAATAAATAAATAAAATAAACAATTTGTACTTGTAGTAGGTATCTACCCTATGTAGTACATAGAAACTAAAATTTCTTGTAGGTACGTACATACTTTATTCCACTGCTTTAAATTATGTCTTAAAGTAGTGAAATACCTAAATATATATGATATTAGTTTTCATTAATTTCCCTAATCTATCACCTAAGCGTGGAAAGCTTGAGATTTGTTGGATTAAATTTCCAATGTAATTACAAAACGTGATAAAGCCTGTGAAAGTTGAATTGCGTGTAAACATCTAGGTCAAGTTTATGAACAATTGTTTAAGAAATCGTTATAAATCACGAGATTGAAATGACACAATTACACAATAGTTGACTAAATCATTAAGTATATTTTTTCATATGTAAACTATGAAAAAATATAGTATATGCATGCATCCCGGTTGCCAATAAAATGGCAATCGTTGAGCCAAGTTGAAGGCCTTATGGGCGGCTTAAATATTTCAACAGGTCTCCACAGCCTGCGCCTGTCCATTTCAACATGGCAATGGGCTCACCACCTGTTACGTGGGACAAAAATGCATACGGTGAATTGTGGGCGTATAGTATGCCTCTGCCAACCCCTTCTGGGATAAAGGCGTGACAATATGTATGTATGTAAACTATATACAAGTAACTGTAACTAAACTAACTACACGTGACTAGTAATTAATAGTGTCGGTAAGTTTCAAAGTTCGTATTAAAAGCCTTGTACACTATACAGAATGATTATCTAATTGACAATACATAATTGTCGTTTACACTGAACTGTATTAGGTAATATCGAAATACTCGTAATTGAATTTACCGACGCACTAAAGACCCCAAATCTTTTTTACATTAAAACATGCGTTCAATGTCTTTGAAATGAATTTCATTTACCAAGCTTCAAAGACATGTTATGCTTAAGAAATGACAATTTAACCTTATTAATGAGAAACTGGCTCTGCAATAAATTGCAAAGCTAAAAACAAAATTTCATCTATTTTTTGAAGTGAATCTTCTTGAACGACTTTGAGAGAAATTATATAGCTGTAAAAAAATGTCGTAAAGAAGTTTCACTGTGTACTCTAGTAGGTACACACATTTTTTTTTTACTTTAAATAACATGGCCGCAAATATCAGGAATTTATCAATTGTCCACTATATCTAATTCACTAAATGGTTGACCGAGCGTTGACAAGAACTCGCACAACAATTCTTCTCAATCCCCAAATCGTCACCAAATTTCTTTGTTTATCTTGTCGATGTAAAGTTTTGCTTAGTTACTCTGATAATTAAGAAAGTACTCACCTAAATTCCTATTACAATACGCTAATCTTTTATCTTTTTTTAACTGTGATGTCATGAAGAGTATTGTCCCTTTCGCTATGACGCCGGAACCCAGTACCATGACAAAGACGACTATGTAGGCCAACACCTTCAACAATCGCACTGTGAACTCCAAACATTTCTGACTCTCCATAGACCCGCTGTCCTGCTTTGGCGGGAACTCCCGGAACACGTCCCATCCTTTCGTTTCGTGCACCGTTCTTTGGCTGGAATAGACAATGATTTGCATTTAATTATGAGAACTAAATATAATACACTTATAAGTATAATACACTAAATATACTACACGCCATATATTGTTATACTGTATACTTAAATTAATGGAAAATTAAACATTATATGTACTGGTAAAAAGGCTGTGTATTACTTAAATTTTCTTTTCCCTATTACACCAGTTTCTGCAGAAAAAGAGTACCTACAAACAGTTTAGTGGTACTACAATAAAAAAAATGCACAAAAGTTTTATGTTTAATAAAGTTGATAATCATAAAAAAAATTAAAGCCTACATTTACATATAGACAGCTGTGATAATACCTTTTTTGTAATATGGTGTTGGAAGTTGTATTGTAGGTGTACCATTTGCAAGTGAGGTTTACGAGACGCAATCGTGATCGAGCGAGGTGTAGCCCGAATAATTTAAACACGGCAATGGACTCAACACCCGTTACGGGGGACAAAAATCCACACGGTGAAATGTGAACGTGTAATATGCCTCTGCCACTCCTAGGTCCGTATTCCAGAACGTTTCTTAATACTCAATCAACGCTTGAGACTAGATTTGCCTTATAAAATCACCTCTCAAGTGTTTCTTGAGTATTGATCAACGTACTAGAATACGGCCCCTACATGGGGCGTGGCCGATGAAATAATCTAATATGTATGTGTAACACTTAGTACACGTATAATTTGACAACGACCGCTGTTCCGCTACTGCGTACAAAATTGTACGCAGTGAGAGGTACAGCGGTATTGGTCAAACTATAGCCAATAATTAATTATTATCAAATTACAACGAATTATTGCTGAGTGCGGTGAAAAACATACATACATGCATACATATTGTCACGTCTTTATCCCCGACGGGGTAGGCAGAGGCATATTAAACGCCCACATTTCACCGTACGCATTTTTGTCCCACGTAACAGGTGGTGAGCCCATTGCCGTGTTGAAATGGACAGGCGCAGGCTGTGGAGACCTTCTGTTGAAATATTTAAGCCGCCCATAAGGCCTTCAACTTGGCTCAACGATTGCCATTTTATTGGCAACCGGGGCCAACGGCTTAATGTGCCTTCCGAAGAATGGAACTAGGGTGGGTCTAAAAGGCCGAATAGATTTAATAAAATAAAATAAAATGTGTCCATTTTAGATGTTAAATTTGGAAGAAAATTTGAACTCGTTGCTTTTTTAGTGAGGTGGTAACAAACAGACTAAAAGGTTTTATGTGCTAGACACTAATTAGCACGACCAATTAAAGTACTCGAAAAGTAGTCGCGGTGTAAAAAAATGTGAAATATTTATGTTCTTTTCACAAATTGTTACATAAAACAGTAACATGAGTTTATTATTTGCCAATTAACACGACATGACTATAACACATGCGCTGTGTGTATATCGTGTGCGACTATAGATTATAGAAAAAGAAAATTTAGCTTTCTTACACACTGGCGTGCGAAAGTGCATTTCTGATCTATGCTTCCTGCCGACTGTTTCCGATCATTAGTAACCCTTGACGTGGCCTTTGCGTGTAGAACGTATAGGTACCTACACGCGGATAGAAATCCGTTCCAACGTTTATGATTTCAACATAGTATAGGAGTACATATAGTTCTGTTGCCTCGGTACTGCTCGTGACAGTATCGTTTACGTAATGTTACTGAGGTGGTAGCTAACCCAATTTCTGACAAAATGCGACCGCTTTGTGTCTTAAAATTCTTTCATTTATACATATAACTTGCTAATGCCTGCGGCTCCGTCCGTGTAGAGAAGTTTTTCTGTACACGTCACCCACAGCAACCTGTTCTTGTCCCCAGGATTAAAAGTAGCCAGTGTGAGAACGCTATTGAGTAACAAACATCTTAAAAAAAATCACATTCATAATATTACTAGATATGCTCCGCGGCCTTGCCCGTAACGCTTTACAAACTCCCGTTGCATCCCACACCTCTAACTCTAACCTATGCCCCTTATCAGTTTCAAAATTTTTCATCTATTATTTCGTTCCCTACTGTACAGTCTTAATGGTAGAGTTTTGGAAAAACCTGAACTTCAAACTTACAACCCATTTTATAGGTAAAATATTGCAAAACCGGGATACACGTGTCCATTTGTTTCTAAACTTTGAACAGAATAAACTTTCATAAGCCGTTTATCCCTTATTTTACTCCAATAAGGGTGACTTTCCAAAAATCCTTTCTTACTGAGTTCCTTCCTTGAATATTAAAGGCTGGTCTGGGTGTAAGGGTTTCAGCTAGGCGTTGATAGATGAATGAGTCGAGTCACCTAGTAAATTTAGGGCCATATTACAGAACGTTTCTCAATACTCAAGAAACACTTGAGGGTAGTAAATAAGGCGAAAACTAGCCTCAAGTGTTTCTTGAGTATTGAGAAACGTTCTGTAATACGTCCCTTAGACTGCTGAGCTCATTCGCGACAGGAATGCGCTTGTATAACAGTCTGTGCCCTGAGGAATTGTTTGATATTATGCCCACGGCTACTTTCTAACAGCGCACCACTCGCAATGAGGCTGAAGCATTTGTTTGGTTAAACACGCTAATCACAGAAACCACTGTTGAAAAAAACATTGATAATTAGCATGTTATATAGATATACTATATGTATAATATAGACGTATAGATTAGTAGTATTTACAGCATTCGAGCTTCAATTGTACCTAAATTTAAGTTCAATCATTTGCACCAACCTGCTAAAATTTGACTCGACAACATTACATTCAATAACATTAAGTATTTCTATATATGTATTTGTATGTACACAATTAGTCAAAGATAAATATTAGAGATTCCCGTTATAAGGAAATCTTGGATTAACATGATTTGGTTGGGCAACATATCTAAAGTATGTATTACTATTCATGGAAAATACGATTTTATTCGTAACCAAATTAAAAAGTAAAGGAGCCATAGGCATCCTCTATTAATATTAGCTAATGTCCGCGGCTCCGCCCGCGTTGTAAAGTTTACCTGTACCCGTTTAATACTAGAACTTGTTCCTGAATAAAAAAGTTGACTATAGCACTCAGTGATACATACCTTTCGAACAGTGATAGAATTTACTAACAGTGAACGTATTCTTTAGGTACCTTATATAAGCAAAAAGAAAGGATTGCTCGGCATTCCCACGAGAATGTAATTCTAATAATATTATGATTGTGGTTGTTAGTACCAGCGATTACCCCTTTTCTGCGTGTAAATCCCGACGAATATAGCGGTTCCTATTTATCCGCGTAGGGCTCAAACAGTGAATCTCACAAACATTATAAATATCTTTTTATAATATTAGTACAGATATTCATTATTTCTATAACACTGTTAATATTTCATTGGCTGAAAATATTATTATGAATCAGCGAGTCCATTGCTCAGTATGGTATTAGAAAGTTGTTGATCGAATCGAACACGATTTAATTATGCGTTACACCGCCATTGCTCACAATAATAGGAATGTCAGATAAGATGTAACTGATTATTTCTATTGTATATTAGTACATCTGGTCAGTGCAATGGTTTTTGAGAAGTTATGAATAGACTAAAGTACGACGAAGTACATGCCATCAAATGTACGAATATATTTCGTGGCATGTAATTTATCTATTGAGTTTTCATGATAGTATAATATTGGCTGTAGACCAAATCTTGTTTGGAGATAGAGCTGAACTGTTAAACTTCTAATGGAGGGCTCCGGCCTTTAATGTCAAATTCCTAAATATTTAATCTTGACTCGATACTAAAGTTACCGATTGTCCTATACTAATATCGAATCCTTAATGTCCTCAATTCCGATATTCCCAGCTCACTACCGTTAGTTCCGGTATTCGACAGCCTAGGGCTGCTGTATTTTAAAAATAGAATGTAGGAAGCAATATTGAACATATTTTTGAATTTTTTTGAAAATCGACCACATATTTACCTGTATATACTACAGTAATTCAAAGTTCCATTACTATATATAGAATTGTTATTATTCGGCACATACACTTTTTCTTCATAGTCCTCCCGCTCATTTTTAATTCTGCGCTCGTAATCACTCATTTTTTTAATATTTTTTGTACACTTCACTGCACCATTAGAGAAAAAATTTAAATCACTAGAAATTGTCACAAAATTGTTGAAACATTACACAGATTGTATAGTCTGTGTGAATAGTATAGTACGTATAGAACTCTTCGATGGTTATGAGGACACCGAACGGTCCGATCGCAATAGCCAGTACTAAAGTCGCGTACACCACGTAGCCCAGTGCTTCGTTATTGTCTTCCACTGACAAACTATGAATATTAATTTCTCCAATATCGAATAATGTGCATACATCCATATACCGGTTCATAGGGTTTTTTTAAAACATTAGTAATATTTAATGGAAACGTTATGTGTTTTCACGTAATATATTCAATTAAGAGTACGTCGTTATGATAATTAACTAATTTTATCATTACCTTCCAAACACCACAGGATTATTCATTTATTGGTGTGTAAAACTTTGAATTATAAATAGGTCGTAAAAAAGAGTTAAACGCGTCGTGTTGTTTTCAAAATGGGATAGCATCATTTTATCATTAACTAATAAAACTAAATAAATCCGTATTAATTCTTATTATAATCTCGAAAGTGACATTATTTTGGCAATAAATACAAATCATAGTCTTTCAGTTTTAATTTTAATTTTTTTTTATTTTATTATTATTACTTATTTCCATATTAAATTTTTAGAAACAAATACTATTACTGACGAATACATTAATAGGCTAGTTTTTATAACAATATTTGTAGCAGAGGGAATGCTACGTGAAATTGCTAACACTAATTTCTTTATTTTAATTATATATACAACATTAATATAACTACAGTACCATTTATCTCTTCTAAAATTGTAATCTGAACAGATATTATAAAGGCAGGTGCAAAAAAACTCAATTAAGAAAAATTAAAACTTTATTCCAAAACTTCGGGCTAGACGGCGCTGTGTATAAAAAAAATGTCTTACAGTATTGAATTTAACTTTAGTGACTTTTAGTCAAGTCAAGTCAAAAATAACAAATTTAATCCGAGCTGAGGGCAAATTGTCACAGTGTGCAAAGAGTCGCCGTTCAGCCGCACTGAGCACGTGAAATCATATCGTACGCTCAGTAATTACTGTGATCGCATCAATACCACCCCCCTTGTATTACAACACTTTCTAATCAAACACATTCTTACATCATACGGCAAAAATGAAATGAAAAAACGATAGGTTACTATAGTATAAATATATGACATTTATCTGTTACAAGATGACCCCTGTGGCTCCGCCTGTGACATACTTTGAATTCCCATCACATCCATTTAATCCCGTCGCTTATTAATTTTATTTATTGAAGCGCTCGTGGTACCTCGTACTCAGTGTTCTGTAAACGATCACTGCGTTAAGCAACTTTCTGATAACGAATGGGTGACCACTTTGTGGTATTTACATTTGCGAGTATTTCCATGCTTCGGATTAACCCGTTGGTCCTGGTTGCCAGTAACGTGGCAGTCGTTAAGTCAAGATGAAGGCGGCTTCAAAAAAATCAACAGCAAGCCACAACCTGCGTCTGTCTATTTCCAACACGACAATGGGCTCACCACCTATTACGTGAGACAGGAATACACATGTTGAAAAGGGGGCATAAAATATGCCTCTGCCACCCCTTCGGTGTTAGATAAATAAAAAATAGATTTTATTGACTATCCAACACAAAAATATTTTATTTAGATTAGCGCGTTCAACGAAACAAACAAACTCTTCAGTTTTATTTAATAGTATATTACTAAATACTTTATATAATAATACACGGCAATGGGCTCACCACCTGTTATGTGGGACAAAAATCTGAATATAAGTATATATTAATACTAAAATGTGGGCGTATAGGATGCCTCTGCCTACCCCTTCGGGGATATAGGTGTGACAATATATATGTATGTATAATAGTATAGATTCCAAATCTTTTAGGTAGATATAACTAGGGACGCCGCAGTTGCTTGAAGAACGCAAGAAGAGCGCTACATTGAATTGTATTTACGGAGGAGTTCAACGTCAAACATTCACTCTCTTACTCCATGAGAGCTCCACTCCAATAAGCCAATAATTGAAAAAAAACATTTTTTTGTTTTATTTTTTTAAATTGTTTTATGGCCTGGTTACAAAGACCTTCTAGCCAAATCTTATTTTTATATCATATTTCTTCAATCTTCCAATTAGTCCTGTCCAGTCTTTGTCGATGTCATGTCCTCAGTCCTAGATCCTGGTCCTTGCCTTCAGTATAATGGTGATTCTTATACTGAGGTTCTCAGTGGACATTTCGCGACAAGAGAGAAAATAGCATTTCACTGCATATATATCATTGTTTTTCACTATAGCACGTTAACACAACTTTTATGTCCAAGAAACCACCACTCCCGCACATAAAACAAGATAGGTAAATGCACTAGTTTTAGAAAATAATAAACAGCAAGCGTCCGCACTTGACAATTTCCCGGCAAAAGTTCGAAAAAAAATTTTTTTTTCTTACAGACTATAGGTACTTATTGATAATTTTTTTTTAAAGCAATTATTTGCTAAATTTCTCATAAATTTTTAATAATATTATACTCTTAAAATGACGATATAAATATGGTGGAGAATTTCAACTTGATTCGATACGGTTCGGGTAGTTCAGGTGGCTAGAACATTGCCCTGGTTAGGCAAAGGTCACAGGTTCAATCCCTGTCTCGAATCGAATTGTCTTTTTCCACTTTATTAAAAATTTATAGGTACTTATATTTTCACATTTTCATGCTTTGTCATCTGTATCTTTGGTTCAAATTTCAAGTATCTACGAATAGCTCATCGGGAAGTTAGTTTAAAATCAATAGAAATATTATAAAGCTGATGAGTTTGTCTGTTTGTTTAGTTGAACGCGCTAATCTTAAGAACTACTGGACGTATTTGAAAAAGTATTTTTGTGTTAGATAACCCATTTACCGAGCAAGGCTATATTTCATCACGCTATTTCCCTGGAGAGCGGAGCAGTAATCATAAATGTCGACAAATCGAGCAAATTATAATGCATTATTGTAGAATTTATAAGCGACGGGATTAAATAGGTGCGACAGGAGTTCGAAGTCAGTCACCTAGTCAATTATAAAATTACACAACAGTACACCCAAACAAGAAAGTAAATTAATAAAAATATGTACCTGATGCCTATTTCAAAGTTTATAGTACATTATACTACCTTCATTCTGTGACAATCGCCTAGCTTCGCGATCCATGCATACCTCTTTCGCTTCCTGCTTTTTTTATAATTATGTCAAACGTGATCCAGTCGAGATGGTAGTTTTTATATACTTACTTATTTTATGTCTTATTGCTAAAATTCGTGAGATCTGGTATTACTTGGACCGGTACACACATAAATAGATATCCTATCAAAACAAAGCGACTCGAAATAAAACTAGTTTATTTAAATAATACCAAATAAGGTGTTCAAAAGAGTCATTCATTTGAATATATTCGAAAAGTCTTTAGAAAAATTAAGACGAGACGATTCTGCAAGATATTATAGAAATACCTATGACCGGTTTCAATATTCTACCTTCAGTTAAACATAGATCGCTACCACAGATAAACAGTTAATTTTTTTGTCAGATAGTTTAATGTCGTAGGTAAATATTTCTATCTATCTTTGGTTATTGAAACCGAAATTTTCGTCGATAGGTACCAAAGGTAACTAATATTCCCGGGTCGGAACGAACGAAAATATTTGTTTGATCCACATATGTTTGTTTCGGAGTAATATTTTGACAATATTTTAAACAATAGTAATAGATTGATAGGCTATTAAGACCGGCCGTTAGTTATTTACAAATATAATACGAGTAAGATTTACTTCGCATTCATTCGCTTTAGAATTCAACCGTACACTGCACATTGAATCTGCACTGTATTACAGTGTACACTACTGACGTTGCTGAAGTCTTAGATTTAAAGCCCGGGTCGTAATAAAAATATTTTTGTGACACAATAATCGCCACCTGATGGATATTTCTGGCGACACCTAACGAACTCTATAGGAACGTTATGAAGTCTATATGTTTTCATGTACCTATATAATATGTATACAAACATATATTCATATGATCTCCCCTTTTTGCCCAAAGGGTTAGCTAGAGACATATATACTATACGCCCAGATTTTAACACGTAATAAGCGGTGAGCCTGGGTGTAAGGTATTAACCTAAATCAGCCAAGCCTCATTTTCGTTGCACCTGCTGACTATGACGAGGCTACGCCGCAGGCTTCCTTACGGTGTTAAAAGGTCAGGTGACAGATGTTACCAACAATGTCGAAAATCAAAAGTCAAACGATACCCGTAAATCGACCCCGGGACTTCAGCGCGTCAGTCGCATACTCTACCACTTACGCCACCGAGGCAGTCCAATATTTATACTGTGTATTATGCATATTGTTTAGTAATATACTTGAACTCTCACATTAATAAATTATTAGGAGTGAACGTTGTTCTTCTACAGTATGTAAAAAATAATATGTGTGTACCAGAGTACACAGATAAGAAATGAAACTTCTTTACGACATTTTTTTACAGTTATAAAATTTTTCTCATACGTCAATATAGAAGTTCCACTTATGAAAAAGTAGTTTCACTTCAAAACAACAAGGCGCGTAACTGAAAATCGTGACGACTTTTCTCATATTCCTTTGACTATGTCGACCCCGTCTGATCCCGGTAAAAAGGGAAGACCCAAGAAAGGTTTGATGTAGTTATGATCTCACTACTGGGTATGCTGAGGACCGTGCGAAGAGTAGGAGAAAGGTAAGTAAGCGGTCCCCGGGTGCCGTGAGACGTTACTGGGACAGAAGCTCTGATGATGATTCTCATATACCTTCATTAAACTAAAGCATCACAAAAATTATAATTTAGAAACATGACATCATAAATTACAATAGTTTTACAACAAGGTGAAATGCTAAAAAGTTATTATACGCGTGCATATTTTTTTATAGCTGAATTAAGTTGTCTGGTATATTCGATAGTAGATATAAGTATAGTTATTGCACTCGAGGTCGGAATTCAAATACAACTATACACAATCGACCTTCATACTCATACAGTCCCGACTCTCTACGTAGACTTTATATCTAGAGGTGAATTGGATATTATAGAACCATTAGAATCAAGTAAACATATTGGATATTTAAGAACCATTAACTATCTTCACGCTGTATCCCTGACGGGGTAGTCAGAGAGGACAGATCGCCAGGCTTCGCGATCTATGCATACTTCTTTTGCTTCTTGTAGATTCATCAATCGCTTCATACACGCGTAAGAACCATTAGATTCAAGTAAATATATTAAATATTTTAAAACCATTAGAATCAAGTGAACAGATTGAATATTTTAGAATCATTAGAATCAAGTGAATATATTTGAATAATTAGATCCATTAGAATCAACTAAACGTATTGGATATTTTAAAACCATTAGAATCAAGTGAACAGATTGGATATTTTTGAACCATTAGAATCAAGTGAACACATTGAATATTTTTGAACCATTAGAATCAAGGAAACAGATCGAATATTTTAGAATCATTAGAATCAAGTGAACATAATATGACGTACTGCATAGATACCTAGGGCACGGTTCTGTCTTTAAACAATAGATCGCTCAATGTCGCTTGGACTCACGAAAACTTACGAAAGCCTTCGCGTTACTAACAACCGGGCACGTGCAGATGTTGTAACGTAATAACAGAGAGGTATAATATCGTAACTAAAAACTAATTCTATTAACCGCGGTTATCTAATTCACGATTAAGATGTCCATCATTTAGATAAATTCCTTGTAAATAGATAATTTAATAATGTGGGTAATTTTTTGTAAACACAGAACCATATATTCCAAAGTAGGCTAATATAAGCATGATGTAATGAGATCTAAACAACTGATAAACATACTTATATATTTCTAAATACATATTATTATATTATAATAATATGTATTTAGAAATATATAAGTAATAAAAAATATATAATATATAACACCTGGCAACACTACATAGCAAATGTCGTTTATATAAAATATTTAAAATAATATTACCATAGCCGGAAAGCTTATAAACCGTATTTCTAGTAAAGGAAAAATGAATATAAAATATGAAAATCAAGAAATAACAAATAAAACCTTATATACGGAAATATACAAGATACTATAATTATGGATATGCGTGACATTAGATGTCATGTGACATATCAGAATTAATTTCACAAACATGAAACTTAAACGATATCTTTGCTAAATGCTTACAAGATCCAGGGCTAAAAGGAATGCACAAGATCCATCTCCGGATTCGCCGCATTGCTCCGCCTCGCAGTCCACGGTGAGCATATCCGCTACATCGACTGCAGTTGAGGCGTTGAGCTCGAGCTCAAGCGGCGAATATTTCTCCCCGCCGTCGTCACCACCACCAGCGCGGCGGCGTGGAAGAGGCCGGCCACCGACACGCTTGGAGTCCCGAGGCCCACCGGCTTCGAATAGGGCTCCCGCTACCGGTGGTAATGTGCGCCGCATGCGATGGACTGATTCTATGAATGAGAACGTCATGCGGGCATATTTTGTGGCTACAGAGGGGGGAATTAACCTTACTGCATACCGTGATCGGCTGTTAACTGTGTTTCAGGGTCTTGAACCAGCTGTTAACGTCTCGGCACAACGATTATCGGATCAGGTGCGGGCTATTCAACGTTGTAACATGTTGGATAGTGCTGTACTTGAGCGGCTACGTTCTGAGGTACGAAATAGCCTTGACTGTCCAACTTCATCACAGGTTACAAATTCATCGGTAACAAACACAACACACAATGATGAAGTTGTTGCAGTTGAGGCTATATCCGTAAGTATCCAGTGTAATAATAACTTAAGGAGTGCATTGGAGGATGCGATTCTGGAATATCGATCTATGAGTCCAGGCTGTAGACCTAGCCTACCGCGTTTGCCTATGCATAAACGGAATATGGCCTTGGTGTGTGCTCTAGATTCGCTATTACCTGATTATTTGGATAATAGTGAAGACCTTGGTGATACGCACTCGATCCTATACTGTGCGGCCGTTGCAGCATGTAGAGTAGCTGAAGTAAAGTTTTTTGAAAAGAAACTTGCTTCTTCTCCTAAACTTGCTGTACCAGCTTGGCAGTGTAGAATTGAGCGTCGTATCGCTCGGGCTAGGGCACTCATTGGGAAGCTAATCTGCTTTAGATCGGGAAACACTCGTCCGAGGGTCATGCGCTTTGTGAAGCAGGCGTTTTCAGGCACTAACATCACGCCTCAAGAATATGTGGGAACGTCATGTATCACGGAGCGCATTGACTTTCTGAAGCAGAAAGTTTGTGCATGGGCAAACCGGATTCGTCGTTATAAGAAACGCGTAGAGCGATATACCCAGAACCGCATGTTCCAAAAGGATGAGAGGTGGGTTTACCGACGGTGGGAAAAACCCAATTCCGGTGTGGATAACGGACCGCGACCAAATGCTGATATTACAAATGCATTTTGGCGTGGTATTTGGTCGAGGCCCGTTAGTCATATTGAAGGTGAATGGATGAGAGATGTTGAACGGGAATGTGAATCTATACAGGCAATGGAGTCAATTAATATATCAGAACAGGATGTAGCAAATGCAGTCCGTTCTTTGCCCAACTGGAAATCAGCGGGACCGGACGGACTGCATAATTTCTGGCTTAAGTGGCTCCGTAGTTCACATTCTCGTTTAGCAGGTCAATTCCAGTCATGTGTAGAGTCGGGCTCTCTGCCCGATTTTATAACAACTGGAATAACCCACCTTCTCTATAAATCTGGCGATGCCTTGGATCCCAAAAATTATAGACCTATCACATGTTTACCAACAGTCTATAAACTTCTAACATCCATTTTGAGAATCAAAATTACTTCACATTTAGATAAAAATTCAGTCTTGTCTTTGTCTCAAAATGGATGTAGAAGTGGGACCCGAGGCACCAAAGAGCTCCTTATTATTGACATGATCATTAACCAACAGGTACGCCGTAATAGTCGCAGTCTGACGACATGTTGGATTGATTATAAAAAAGCTTTTGACTCTGTGCCTCATACGTGGCTTCTGAGGGTGCTGGAGCTGTACAAAGTGGATGCAACTCTTTGTACTTTCCTGCAGTCATGTATGAGGCAATGGAGAACAGACCTTTGCTATCCAGGATGTCGTCAGACTGTAACAAATGGCTTGCCTATTGAGCGGGGTATATTCCAGGGCGACAGTCTCAGTCCTTTATGGTTTTGTCTAGCACTGAACCCTCTTAGTACTATACTAGAGAGTTCAGGGCTAGGCTTTCAGTTGCGAAGAGAAGGTCGAGTTATATCCCACTTGCTTTACATGGACGACCTTAAGCTATTTGCCACCACCAAATTGGAACTGATAGAACTATTGAAGTTAACAAAATCCTTTAGTAGTTCTATTAGAATGGAATTTGGCGTTGACAAATGTGCAGTCATGCATGTAAAGAAGGGTGGGATTGTGGAGTCTGAAGGTGTTGATCTTTCAGATTCCATAATACTCAGATCTCTCTCCGCCACTGAGACCTATAAGTATCTGGGTATATCGCAGGCATTAGGAATTAACGAATCTGGTGTGAAACAAACATTGAAGGAGCGATTCTTTGGCCGTCTGAAAAAAGTACTGAAAAGTCTTTTATCAGGCGGTAATAAGGTGCGTGCCTTCAATGGGTGGGTCATACCGGTCCTAATGTATTCCTTCGGTATACTTAGATGGACTCAGACTGAATTAGATGCCCTGGATAGGAAAGTGCGGTCCTTGTTGACCACATTTCGAATGCATCATCCTCGTTCATCAGTAATGAGGTTGTATATCCCTCGGAAGTGTGGAGGTCGAGGCTTTTTAAATGTCAAGACCCTCCATAACCGTGAGATATGCAACCTCAGAGAATATTTTCTCAATGCTGACACGAGGTTGCATCGCGATGTGGTTGCAGTGGATAATGGACATACCCCGCTCACGTTGGCTAAAGAGAATTGGCATAAACCTATAGTACTTGGTGTTACTGATCGCAAGGAGGTATGGAAGAGTAAGGAGCTGCATGGTCGTTTTTATCAGGCCTAACACAGGCCTGATATAGACTTCAATGCATCAGTATCTTGGCTACGATTTGGTGATCTCTTTGGAGAGACTGAAGGGTTTGTTTTTGCAATTACTGACGAAGTTGTAATGACAAAGAACTACAGGAAGTATATCCTGAAGGATGGTACGGTGGACATCTGTCGGGCATGTCATCGTCCCGGAGAATCCCTTAGGCATATTATTTCTGGTTGTTCGAGTCTTGCAAACGGTGAGTATTTGCATCGACACAACCAAGTAGCCAAGATCATTCACCAGCAACTTGCTCTTAAGTACAATCTTGTTGATTTAGAGGTACCATACTATAGATATGTGCCCGACCCAGTTCTCGAAAATGGTCATGTCACATTATACTGGGATCGATCTATTATCACGGACAGGACTATTGTCGCCAATAAGCCTGACATAGTGGTAATAGATCGATTAGAACGCCGTGCAATTATTGTTGACATCACCATACCTCACGACGAAAACCTCATGAAAGCCGAGGTAGACAAACAAAAGAAATATTTAGACTTGGCTCATGAGGTTGTCGACGTGTGGGGTGTGGATTCAGCGATCATTGTACCGATAGTCATATCTGTCCATGGACTTATAGCCAAGAGCCTTGACCAACACCTACAAAGGCTCGCGTTAAACAGCTGGATCAAGGGCCTGATACAGAAAGCAGTTCTTCTCGACACGGCACGTATTGTGAGGAAATTCCTTTCTCTGGAGCCCTAACCACCGGTAGCTTGGTCCCTGTACCCGATACCGGTGGGTCACTATTTTTTATATTTTTAAATGTATTTTTTATTTTATAGATATATTTAAAAATGTAATTGATATGTTGTATAAATAAATAAAGAGAATAATAATAATAATATTGTGGGACATTTTTCACACAGCCCATCTAACCCAAAGTAAGCTAATATTAGCTTGTGTTATGGGATCTAGATAACTGATAAACATACTTATATATTTCTAAATACATACATATTATACATAGGAAACACCCAAACTCCGAAACACACATTTGTGGATCATACAAATATTTGTTCCGACCCGGGAATCGAACCCGGGACCTCTTGCGTAGCAGTCGGATACACTCGCACCGCGCCACAGAGGCAGTTGATATTCTACCAATATTATAAACGCGAAAGTTTGCAAGTATGTATAGATGTTTGTTACTCTTTCACGCAAAATCTAATGAATGGATTTTGATGAACTAACTAACTATCTTCACGCTGTATCCCTGACGGGGTAGTCAGAGAGGACAGATCGCCAGGCTTCGCGATCCATGCATACTTCTTTCGCTTCTTCGAGATTCATCAATCGCTTCATACACGCACGTCTGGGTATCCGAGTACTTTTGACCTTTCCGTTTTTGAGCAATCTGCTCACGTGGTCTTCATATGTAAGTCTCGGCCTTCCCTGACTCCTTCTACCCTCTACTTTTGAACAATATATATTCTTCGTCAATCGTTCCTCACTCATTCGTTGGACGTGTCCAAACCAACGGAGCACGCCCTTTTCCAGCTTAACGCTGACACTTTCATTCAAACCTGCCATATTGCGTATCACTTCGTTACGTATTCGGTCGGCCAAGGTAACGCCGCACAATTTTCGAAGTGATCGCATCTCCACAGCATTCAATTTACTTTCATGCATCTGCTGACATACCCAGGTTTCACTACCGTAAAGCAAAGTTGGCACTAGCACTGCGTTATGAATCGCCATTCGTGCTTCTTTTACGATGCTTTGTCGCTTTACTAACTGGGACAAAGCACCGTTAACTTTGTTTCCGGCAGCTACTCGCCGTTCTACATCCGAATCACATCTTCCATCCGCGCTAAACATACTTCCTAAATACACAATTTCATTCACTTGCTCTAGACGTTCCTGGTTTACCCTAATCTCGCATTTAGTTCTTACGTCACCTCTTTCAAATACTAGAACCTTAGTTTTACTTGCATTCATGCGGAGACCCTTACTTTCACACCCCTCTTTCATATTAGTGACTAATGCCTGTAGGTCGGCTTCTGATGAGGCCATGAGCACCGCATCATCAGCGTACAGCAGACAGTTTACTGTAAAGTCACCCAAATTCACACCCATATTAAAATCTTTCAACTTCTGCAGGCAACTGTCCAGATACACTATGAACAGCCAGGCGGACATGACACATCCCTGTTTGACGCCTGTACAGACATCAAAAAGAGGTGACACATCCCCCCCTACTCGCACGCAAGCCTTACAGTCCCTATAAAGCGACTGTATTGCCCGCAGTAGCGAGCCGTCCACACCATATCCTGGCAGCAAGTCCCACAGCGTTTCTCTCACAACGTTATCAAATGCTTTCTCTAGATCCACAAAAGCGCAGAAAACCTTCTGGCTAAGAGCCAGAAACTTTTCCGCGATCATGCGGAGAGAAAACACTTGATCCATGCAACCTCTTCCACGTCGGAATCCGCATTGAGCCTCCCATAAATACCTTTCAGACTTTTCTTGCATTCGTGCCGTTATAACCTTTGCATACACCTTACTAGCTAAGCTGACCAAGCTGATCGCCCTGTAGCTGGAGCAGTTTAGGCGCGAGCCTTTCCCTTTGTAAAGAGGTACTACAACTGCTACTCGCCAGTCATCTGGGACCTCACCCGTCCGCCAGCACAAGTTGCATAACAGACAAAGTGTGTCCCAGACACGCGACCCACCGTACTTGATCATCTCAGCAGTAACTCTGTCTTTTCCCGCAGCCTTACCACATTTCATACTTCTTATCGCTTGTTCTATTTCTTTCATACTAATGACTTCAATGACATCGGGATCCGGAGCATCGAAGTGAGCTCCACTTCCCGATGTGGCATCTCTGTCTTTTCTTGCATACATCTTTCCATAATATTCACTCCATCTCTGCAGGACGTCACTTTGGTCTGTTAGGACGTCATTGTTAACACTAAGCACTTTATTCATACTGCAGATTGCCGAACAACTCCGGGTCTTGCCTACCTCTTTCCAGAAGAGCTTGGCATTATCCCGGAAATTGGACGACAACCTTTCATCCGCTTTCATTCTGCACCTTTCACGAGCTTCTTCTATCAGTGCCTTCGTGTTAACTTTCTGCAGCTTGTATCTCTCTTTCATATTAAAATCATTCCGCGAGGCTAAGTAGTCTAGCCATGCTTTCTTCTTCATTCGAACTGCTTCTTTCACTTCCTCATTCCACCATGCATCACGCTTATTACTACTGCCTCTTTTCGTTTCTCCACACACTTCCACAGCGGCATTTATCATACTGTCCCTAAGGTTCTGCCATACACTTTCCACATTCTCACTGCTTACATTGACGTCGCCAAGCTTTTCGGCTACCCTTTCATTATATTTATCCCTAATGGATGCATCCTGCAGCTTCCAGCTTTTGATGCTATAAGTCGGCCCAGGTTCAGGACACTCGGTACGATGACGCCAACCCGCGAACAGACCCCTAATCCTAGTTATGACTAGGTAGTGGTCTGATCCCAGCTCAGCGCCTCGATAAACCCTCGTGTCCATCACCTGTTTACGGAGCCGACTATCCATTAGGAATAGATCTATCATGCTTCTCTTTGACTTACATCTCCTCGTATACATATGAATTTGTTTGTGGTTGAACATTGTGTTCGCCACAAACAAATCCTTCTCCTTACAATATGCCAGTATTAGCTTGCCAGCGTCGTTCACCCTTTTATCCCCATACTTCCCGAGTACCGACTCAAAACCATTGCGAGCGGTACCCACCCATCCATTCAAGTCTCCACATACTATAAGTCTTTCATTTCCTTCTATCACATTTAGAGCTTCTCTCATACTCTCCCAGAAGTCCTCTAGCTCACTCGCGTTCGACGAAGATACTGGCGCGTAAGCAGCTACCAGGAAAATCTTCGTCAAACCAAGTTTTACACGGATCCAGAGGATTCTAGGACCTACCAGTTTGTACTCATACATACCGGAGGCCAATCGCGAGGACAGCAAAATTCCAACCCCCCGACTGCCATGCTCGCTCTCTGGTACTCCAGACCAAAGCGCGAGCATCCCACCCGGGAGCTCCAAGACTTCGCTGCCCTTGCGCTTGGTCTCTGTCAAGCACACTGCATCTAACTTTCTCTCATTCATAACATCCATCAACTCATTCATCTTATCTTGCATTCCTCCCCTAACATTCCACGCAGCTACCCTGCACTCCATCCTCCACTTCCCGCCGTGTCGGGCCGCGCGTGTAGGGTGGCGGTCCCCTACGCCGCTCTGGCTCACACTTTTCGCACCAGCGGGGACGAACTGGTGCGCGTCGCCTCGGGGGCACGCCCTAGCATAGTTCGCCCTGGTGGCACTCGTGTTGGAGTAGAATTGCAGCCGTAGCTGGCAGGGATGGCGACGTGCACGCTTCTACTCTTCATCCCCTTCAATTTTGATGAAATTACCATAATATAGCTTATACATCAGAATAATACATATGCTACTTTGAACAAGTTCCTTTGGGAAACGGGAACGGCTCCGCACGCGTGGTGAAGTTTTCCCTTCACGCGTTGCGGAGCCGCGGGCATCAACTAGTATTGTTTATAGGAAACACCCATAACTGTGTTTGTGGAACATTTATTGATCACACAGATGTTTGTTCCGACCCGGGATTCGACCCCGAGACCTCAGCGTGCATGTACATACAATAGGTACATAGTCAAAAAAAATTGAAATCATTTAAAATAAGTAAACAAATCGTGAAGTAAGGCTTCATAAAACAACAGATTCATAAAACTTTCTAATTTCACATGTCATCATCGTAAGGAAATGTTTTGTTATATATGCGAGCCTAAAGGCGAACCCAATGGCCCATCGAGTTGGAGGTCATCGACCATGGTGTCGGGAGCACGATGATATGCACACAAAACGTCTGTCGTTAACTTCTATATTTGTCATATAATTGTACGTGTGGTCTGAGCTTTGACTTGTTACGTCTGCTTATAATATTACTACATTTATGTTAGTCACATTCGGATGTATATAAATTTTACAATTAGTAGTCTACAGTTGAGCTTTCTACGATTACGGGTCGTATTCCAGAACGTTTATCAATACTCAAGAAACACTTGAGAGTAGATTTTACGGCAAAATCTAGTCTCAAGCTTTGATTGAGTATTAAGAAACGTTCTGGAATACGGACCTAAGTAACAAAATGTGGGTAAAACTGTTTAAAAAAACAACCTAAAAACTTTTTTTAATGATATTTTGGGTCTTATTCGTGACGTATATCGCCGCGAATAAGACCCGAAATATCATAAATATGATTGACAGTCGCGAAAGTTTAAAAACATTAACCTTAAAACTTATCAGCTCGATATTTCGTCATAATTTTAATCATATGGAATCATATAACAGATTCGATTGAACCACAAGTCGGTATCTACGTAAAGAACCAGTAAGTGGTACATTGGTTCGCTAGTAGCGTTACTAAATTCAAATCACGTATAACCTCGCTCGTCTCGGTACAGCAACCACCTAACTACGAAAGTTTACCTACAAAATACTGTTTAGTGAATATTCAGATCCATAACTTTCAAATTCAGGTAGAGACTTATTGTCCCATATTTCGTATTCAGTTTATAAAACGTAGTCTTATGAAAAATATTGGAGTATTCTACAGAGAACTAGGTACCTACATTTAATTGCTTATGTGTTAAAGTGTATTTTAGTGAAATACTCTTCTTTAAATAAGTACATTCTTTTGTTTGCAATTCATACTCGTAAGTCGCTGTACAAATAAAAAATAACAATAAAATTTGTAATAATACCTATTTAGGTACCTAGTCCTTAATGTACCTGGCAAATAGGTAGTATTGCTCGTGTATAGTACCTACCTTCTCCCTACCTACAGCTGATATTACGTGTAAGATATTGGCCTCTGAAATCGAAATAGAGTGCAAAAATTTAGCGATTCAGCGATCGATCGAAAGTTGTGTCGTTCAAGTTGTCAACCTTGGCATTTCAACGGGTTCCGGGCCGCGGTGACCGATCGTTATGACTCGACCTCTATCTAAAATATGAAACAAAGCACTTAATACTTTAGTCTTGGTCTAGGCCGAGTATTTAATATAGTATTTAGTATGTGGGTATTTATTATGTATATTCATTGTTAATCAGAGCATAAATTTAAATTATATTAAGTAATGCTAGCGCCCCAAATAATGGAGAGTATTAAAATAATTATTTTTCAGTATTTTACTTGAGACACATTTTTTTAAGTTATAAACCGATTTTAAACAGGTCATTTGTATCTTCACCATTTTCAGGCAAATTAAAAGTATCAACTTTAAAATCAAAATTTATTATCGACTATAAGACATAGCATGTGCTTGAGCATGCTCGTGGCCCCGCTGACTCAGTGTTTTGTAAATGATCACTGCGTTAAGCAACATTCGCTGTAGGTGGTCCTTGGATGGGTGATCACTTTGTGAAATTTACATTTGCGAGCGTTTCCGTGCTTTGGAAGACACGGTAAGCCGTTGTTCCCGGTTGCCAGTGACATGGCAGTTGTTAAGCCTGGTTGAAGGCCTTATGGGTGGCTTGAAAATTTTCAATAGCAGGTCGCCACATGTCCATTTTCAACACAGCAATGGGCTCACCTGTTACGTGTGACAAAAATGCATACGGTGAAATGTGTGCGTACCTATAGTATGCCTCTACCTACCCATTCGGGGATAAAGGCGTGACAATATGTATGTATTTATGATATTTCGGGTCTTATTCGCGACGACGTTTATTACCCGTGGCCACGGCTGGTGTAATCCGGTCGAAACGTCGTGAAGTAAAAGGTAGGTTTTGTACCTAATAATAGACATCGCGAATAAGACCCAAAATATCATAAATATGAGTGACAATCGCGAAAGTTTAAAAACATTAATAGGTATGTATGTATGAGCTTGAGAAGAGAAGGACTTAGAAGGAGATGCGTAAGTGATACCCAGCTGAAGTCACCGTGTGGTATAAAATATCACTTTTTATAAACACATTTGCAACATTCTTGCATTTCATTTGCAACGTTCGTGATAAAGGATATGCCTGGAATTGTAGAGAATAGCTTATTTATAAAATATACCTCTGATTTTAACGCTTCATGCATAATTGCACCTTGAATTCGCTGGATGTTTCGTTCAAAAAAAGCGCTTTTTCACAGTCGGGTAACGCTCAGAATGCGGAAGAACATTGTCAGTGTAGTGTGTACTGTAGATTCAGATGAGTCTACCTCGCAATCAGAGTGACACCGCCTCTTCAGCACAGTACATTATATACTGTGACTTCAGTCTGCTTGTGACTACGACTGGTGCAACCCAGTCGAAACATCAAGCGAATTTAAGGTAAATAAGCGCGCATAATCGCGTAAATAACTGTGTTTTTTATGTATCTGTATCGTGCAACGCGAAACTTTAAAAGTTGGATAGAATACTATTTTAGCAGCAAAGAGATCCGAAGGACCTCAGACCATAACAACTTACAGCAATGATACTTGAGGGGCAATGGTAGTTTTTTATTATCGATATATAGCTTGACCTGGAAATTATTATAAATGATAACCTTTTTAGGAAATATTTTAAATATTGTAATCTTGACCAAAAAAATAACTTAAAATGTTTAAAATATTTCGTGACTTGACCTCACCATGACAATTACAAGAATAAAAAAATCACAATACTTTGAATACTGAGTCACTAGCATCACGTAAATACACGTGATGCTAGTGAGACTTAATTATCAGAAAATATGCTTCATGACAGGATAATGATGATGTAGTTGATCTATAACTTCATTAGAAATATGTTGTAAATGTCGTATATTACTAACCGTTTGATAATTTTGTAATCTAATTGTTGTCGTTTAAGTGACATGCGCATTTGTAGCCCCATTAACTCAGTACTCTGACCTATTACCGTGTTAAACACCTTACGCTGGGCTTAGTTCTGAGAGGTGTCCATTTGTGGCAATTCTATTTGCAAGAATTTGTAAGCTTTAGGAAGCATTCAGCAAATTCCATTAGTCGCTATCTACAATGCTAAGAATTAAAAGTCAGACAATAGACAAATGAATTTTGAAGAAATTTTACATCAATATAGCTTACACATCAGAATAACACATACGCTAGTTTTTATCCCGGGAACAAGTTCCTGTGGGAAACGGTAACGGGAAAACTTCACCACACGTGCAGAGCCGGGGGCGTCAACTAGTATGTAATAATTTCTCGCAGTAATTGTTGTACAGTCAAGTTGAATGCCTTGTAAATCTTGTAGATCTCCGGTGCTCCGGTGACTTTATCTGCCAGAGGTGCACCTGCTTACCAACGGACGTGGTAACTACGCAAGCGTCCTTACGAGATTCGGAGGTCATCCATTTTTCGCTCTCTACAATGCTCAGAATCAAAAGTCAAACAATGGCTGTTGCTAGCAGCCAAATATAAGTAGACCCCAGGATATAAATCCAGCCAGAGTTTTGAAGCAACTGGGAATACACTAATATGAAGATATGTAGCCACAGCCTCTTCATGTCACTTTGAACACGTCAATAAGGTTAGCAGTTTGAGCGTTACACTTGCAATTGTGATGTAAATTGCAAACGTCCATTAGTCTACTACATTGACGATGTTCGATTAAGTGTGTCATATACTTTTCTGCTACCTTAGTAATAGTATAAAACTATATTTATTTCTTAATTTTTGATTTATTTTTTTTTTTCAGAAGTTTTACACACTAATCTTAATACTTAAATTAACTATACAACTAAAAACTTTACATTTTGCTAACAAGCCTCCGTATTTAAGCATTAGTGTTTAATAAACGGACATGATCATTCTTACATTTAACTACACGTTCAACAAAAATATATTGCAAATCTTTTTCATTATTTACGTGATTATAACCTTGTCATTTTGAAATGTCATATGATTACAATCGCAACCAAAGATACATCTTGAACTTTTATTCAATGATGCGATTCTATATAATCTCACATTTACACTGGAGAAGCACTTACCAGTTAATTGTGACAATGTACCAGACATGGTGCCACGACAGTTATACTAATTTGTTTGTTTAAGGGTGGTAGAGGCTGTCCCACGTTATAGGGGGTGAGCCCATTGCCGTGTTGACTACCTGCTGTTGAAACTTTTGAAGCCGCACGGAATGCTTTCAACTAGGCTTAACGACTGCCATGTTACTTGCAACCGGGAGTTGGTCCCGGCTTAACGTGCCTTCCGAAGTACCGAAACTAAAATTAAACTAAACTTAATTTATACTGATTTCAAGAACTAAATTATGGCAATCGTAATAGTTACCCTCGGTTATATTATCATAATGTAATACAGGTAATCATGCTTTCACGCTCCTTCACATTACATATTTCCCTTCATAGTAGTGGGACCATAAACATAGTCTTTCCTGGCTCAGAGCACCCGCTAAAGATATTTAAAGTGTCATAGTAACTTTGTTTTTGGACTTGGGGCACCTCCAGTGTGGTAATGGAAGTTCCTGTGGACCCACCAACCGAATTGTGATAGACCGTGACTTTTTTTTAATCGGCCTTTACAGGCCATTGCTGGACGTACGGTACTGAGACTTTTCTTGGTAGTCAGTCTGTAAATTCTATCTGGTGATTTTGCCGAGTCAATGTCGCAGATTTCAAAATAAGTAATAATTTGTCATGTTTTTCGTCAGTACTCAAGCCAGTAAATCTTAGGTCTATCTCTTCTTCTGCAGCCCAACGATATGGCATAGTTACACATCTTCTTCTTCATTTAAATGTATTCCCAATTACTTTTATACCCTTCCTGGATTTGGAGCCTGAGCCCATTTTTGCTTGCAGCTGCTTCTTTTGACTTTTGATTGTGGTATTATTAAGAGCTACAAATTTCTATGACCCGCCTGAAACAGCAATTTGATTGTGGAAAAAATTACAAAACCTACCTAATATGGTTACAACAATAAAAAAATACATCTAAAGGCAATTTAAACTGCTTTATATAGATTAAATACTATTAATCATTGTAAGTAAAAAGTATCTTTGTTTCCTATTTACATCACCAGTACATAAAAACCAGTAGCAGATGTGAAAGTAACTCACGACAAGATACGCCACAATAAAGGTCAATACAGACTGAACAAATAAAAATGCACAAGCAGCTACAACTTGTATCTCTTTGGCAGTCTCGAGCAGTTTTTTCACGTCTTACACTTAATAAATCCAGAATTATGCATGTGAATACAATATTCCCTAAATTACAAAGTGTAATAATTTCGATGACGTGTACACACCTGCTGAGGTTTAGATACACCTGTAGATGTTATTCTGGAAAACAATATCGTAAAAATCTACTAGAGAGCTATTTATTCTTCACAACTGCAATAATTTTTATGACCCCCAAAGTGCGACAACAATGGTCTTAAAAAAACATGATTCAATGTGTGGAATCATGTACTTTAAGGAACTAATGGTCTCACTAGTAGGGATGTCGATGACCGTGCGAATTGGAGGAGGAAAAGTATGAAATCAGTCCCTGTGTGTCGCGAGACGTACCTGGAACAGATGCCCAGACGGTGATGATGTTTTCACCCAGGATCTAATGTGCGTCTTATACAGAAGGTATTTGTGCTCGTGCGTAGTAACTGCCTCAACTTTTTTAGAATAATTAGATTTTAAGACAATATCGATGTATAAGTATCTAGGTTTTTAGCAAAATGTCGATTTCCTGCAGTGAACGAGTGGATATGAAAGTACACCAATGTTCTCTTGATGTTGAACTCGTCCAGGGTCTCTGTCAAAGCCCAAATTTTAAAATATTATAAAATTTTCTGCATAGCTAGAAAGCTCAACCTTATTTTTGCAATAGTAAAGTTAGAAATCGGTTCGAATCCAACATGTGTATCTCACCTTTAGCTTCAAAGGGGTGCAATCTGAGTGGGATTTAAAAAAAATATACCAAGATTCAAGAACAAGGATTTCGCCATATAGCCTTGTAGAAATCATTACGACAATTCCGTTGAAACTATTATACTGGTAGTTTCGAAAATCAATTTGCTTCAAGTTTACGCCTTATATTTTAATGCTTACATTTAATAAAATTTCATGGGATGTGATTTCATTTAAATAAATATAAATATCCGTCACGCCTTATCCCCGAAGGGGTGGCAGAGGCATATTATATGCCCACTTTTCACCGTGTGGATTCCTGTCCCACGTAATAGGTGGTGAGCCCATTGCCGTGTTTAAATAGACAGACGCAGGTTGTGGCGACCTGCTGTTGAAGGTTTTCAAGCCGCCCATAAGGCCTTCAACCAGGCTTAATGACTGCCATTTTACTGGCAACCGGGACCAACGGTTTAACGTGCCTTCCGAAGCACGGAAACGCTCGCAAATATAAATGCCACAACGTGGTAACCCATCCAAGGTCCAGCTATAGTGAAAGTTGCGTAACTGCGCCCCGCTGTCTCAGTTTTCTGTAACCGATCACTGCGTTTACAGAAAACTGAGACAGCGGGGCTGCGAGCGCTTCGAGTCGAGTCGAGTCATTAAAAATAATACACTGCTGCTTATTATTTTCTTTTGCTATGAGGTAATAATTTCAATAGTTATTATATTTTTAAATATTTTAAGTTTTATTGGACTATAGACCTTCACATACCTGTTAAATGCATAAACAGTATTTTTTGTCAAACTTTTAAGCTCAATAATATTATAAATCAAAAAATTTACCCCTACGCCAATAAATACTTATAGTTTAAGAAACAACACTTAAAAACTATGAGTTTTTGAAGAGTTGGGTTTTCTGAGATTTTTTTGTTTTAATGCTTTTAACTAAAAGTTTGTTTTTAAAAAAGATTTTTACATTATATTTATTTACATATTTATCCAAACACTCACAGTAAACCAACCTGCCTACGATACCAGGAAGACGTGACGTCATAACTCGCTATATCATACCAGTTATCGTACAACTGTTTTAACATTTGAAATAAATTTTGATTTGACTTAACAGTCAATAACCTAATATGTTTACATTCGTTCTTATCATCTTTAAAATAACATCATTGATCATTACATATTACATTAAGAGCTGGCAGCTACCTCGGACAAAGAATTAGTCTAGCTATTCAAAGGGGGAACGCTAACAGGATCTTCGGAACCTTGCCTAAAGGGACCTCTTTTAATAATATATTTTAGTTATGTATCATATTTTTAAGGTTATATTTAATGTTATTGTTAATATTAAGTTAAGTTAAGTTGATATTTATTAATATTGTTCAATCCAATTAATAAATTACATTATTATTATACATTTGATGTGAGAAAAAAATTATCTGCTGGCAAAGTGAAGTAATATTAAATTGTAAATAGGCAGTCAAAAAAAGCCTTGCAAAGTTTCTTGCCGGTTCTTCTCAGGTGCCGCGTTCCGAACCGGTGGTAACTTTATATATTGTTTCGGCTTCCGGATAAAGCCGCAATAATTGTCAATCGACATCGACAACACTTAAGTGTTTTTACGCATAATCTCATTATTCTTAATAGTGTTACAATGTGCGTAAGTTTTAATAAATGTACATATTCATTAGTTAATGCGTACCTGCCGCCATAGATGTCGTTGGCGAGCGGTGTGAGCTCGTCGTCAGAATTGTCGCTCCCTTCTTCTCGTCGTTTCCCTCCAGAGGTCGCCATTGTTTAGTTTCTGCAATGCAAAGAAATTACCAATTAAGTACAGCAGTTTTTAAGTAAAATGTATCTCACATTATTCATTATATATACCCTCTTGACAATAGCTGCTTAGATTGATTTCTCTTTTATTCTGAGAAAAAGGAAAATTATATGTTTGTTCCAATGTGTCATTGGGTATCATCTATGAAGAGTTCATCTGGGGCATATATTTTGTTGTTTACGCAACCCACTGTCAGTCTAAAAATACCACTTAGTTTGTAAATTTATCAGAATACTGATAAATTCTCTAAATACATGTTCTTTTTTCATTTTCACCATAAAGATATTTGAGATATTATTGGTATTTCTAAAGCAAACACGATTTATTTAAAGCGGCAGTTGAATTACAGTGGCTCAAGATCATCATCATCAGCACCTGGGGTTCGCTCTTAGGCTATAAGGAGCAGCTAAACACCAGAGCCTCGTTTATTGGTTACCAGCAGGTGAGGTTGACTTGAACCCTCAAGATTCCAGTGTAGCAGTATTAAAAATGCTTACACAAATAACTAAAATGATACACTATAAAAACATACCTAAATTTTATTGGAAATTGAATTACATTTGAAAAGATATACTTTTAACTGTATAGTGTGTATATTAATCTAACAATATTTTCTCATCTTGGTTGTTTGGTCTTGGTGAACCTAATTACCTAATATCAAACGCTAATCACTGCGCATTTTAGTAAGTACCTCGTACAGACTTTACTAATGAAGAAATTGTTAAAGTTTTTAAAGGATCTCTTCCTTTCAAAGGTTTTAAATGAAAACACCGACGTTTACAAATAATACAAAATAATGACCTCATTAATTGAGGTCTCTCTAGTATTAAAAATGATACTAGAGTTTTTGAATTTCGAATTAGCGTATGCATAATGAAAATAACTAAAACATAGTTGGCTATAAATTAGACATAGACATATTGTCACGCTTTTATCCCCGAAGGGGTAGACAGAGGCATACTACACGTAACAAGTTGTGAGCCCATTGCCGTGTTATCTATGTTAATCAATTCTATTATTTATACTAGAGCTATAAATTAGGACACAAATTTATGTTAAAAGTGTCATTAGCATGAAGTACATATTTAGAGAAATTGTCGAAGGCGTCACTTTCCATTTTGAAGAACTGTGGCCATTGTCACGCTTTTACCAACTCGAGGAGGCCGAGTAAACTCACAAATCTGGTTTTACGCCGTTGTTATGGTGTCTTCTTTGAATATTTAAATAAATTATGAACTGGATCTGATTTTTGTTCTGATTATATTAATATTAATTTCTACTTATAAATATATTTATTAGCCATAATGAAGTTGAAAGGTGAATAATCATAGCTAATTCGTAAATTTTTAATTCTTATATTGGGTATTATATCTCAGCTCAATCGCTCGAGCGCTTATGAAACTATGAAACCCGGCTCAGTATTCTGTAAACGATCACTGCGTTAAGCATCATGCAATACGCTTGGTCTTGTGATGGGTCATCCTTTATAGAATTTCTATTTACGGGCTAATATTGTAATAGAACGGCTACGAATGGTAACCCGATTGTCAATGACATGGTAGTCGATAAACAAAGTTTTCACAGCAAAGTTATAAAAAAATTCACAGCAGGTAACCACAATTTACTTCTGTTCATTTATAACGTTCATTATAACGATTGCAATGTGGGTGTTTATTATGTCTGTATACCTCTTCGGGGTTACCTATGTGTATATGTATTGACGTAATAATTTCAGTTACAAATCTTAATATAAATTTACTAGTTACTTATACGCAGTTAGGTCATAGAGTAATCTTACTGCATGGCTCAGCTCTTAAATCCAACCATAATTCCTTATAGTCACTGTGTAGGAAAAGTGACAAAGAAAGCTTTGTAGGTAACCTAGTTCAGGGATTACGAGACCAGTGATTAAAGGTTAGAATACCAGCCGTGAAAGATAGATTATTTCAGCATAGATACATGTTCTTTCTAAGTTTTTAACGTCAGTCCCTCAACCTTTGTTCAATCTGTAATATGATCACAATATGCTAGCGTCTCGAGCGAGTTCACGCCTGACCTTTTGACTAAAAGGTCAATCATTTAACTCTTAGTATTAATATAAGATAAATTATTATTAAGTGTTAAATGGTTAACGCTCAACCTTTATATACACTTTTATTATTATTTTATAAGAAGAATTGCCTAAAGTATTAGATATCAAAACTATCCTGAAAGTAAGTTCACAATGACATAATCGCCATAGCTGATATATTTTATTTTATTTACAAAAAAAATTCTAAAAATGTCTTATTTTTATTAGGAGATTGCCAAATGCTATTATGTTATTAAGTCGAACTAAACTTAGTGATATCATAAACATCACTAAATTTTATGTGATAAAATTCAACAAAACATGTATTTGAATGCTGGCTAACTTAGTGATTGAACTGTCTATGTACATTTTTCACGTTACAACGTTATACACGTTTTCACGTTTCAAACGGTGACTAAAATTAAAAACTCACTAAAATTAGACGTGACCTATTTAGGTGACGTCTAATTTTAGTGTGACGTTAAATAATAATAGATAAAAATTTAATGCTGTTTATGATATCACTAGTTCAGTTCGACTTAATAACAGAAACAGCATTTGGCAATCTTAATGAAAATAAGAAAATTTTAGTGATATTTTAGTTGAGTGGTCTGAACAACAGAATTAGCACCATTATATGCATCAATAATATAAATGTCAATAAAAAACAAGAAAATAGTGTGAAAGTGGCAGTAGCTTTGCATCTATTTTCCAGGAGGCTAAGTCTACTATTTTCCAATAGTGAGCCGCTCGATCTCTGTTCTATAATGGTTCTATTGCAATTAGTTCAAAACTAGGTAGTCTACTAAAACTATTATATATTTCACAATCAGACTTCTCAAACTGCAGAATAGAATCAAAATATTAATATAGACAACCAAAAATGTATATTAAGAGGTACTTACAGGCGCTACACAGGTTAATAACATTATATCGGCCGGCCGATAGAATTCTATTGGAGCGCAATTGTAATAGTGCTAGCTACTATAACTGTCAATTTTTTCTGTCGGCTCTCTATTGAGCGACTATTTCTATTCTCTTCTGACGCGATTGAATTAGTAGACTTAGCCCCCTGTATTGGCATTTTAAAACCAAACCTAGCTTAAAATATTTTTGTGAGTAGGTCCTATGAATTAAAACCAAATTAATTGATTTCTTTTCTCTTATCCATCTTTGTGTATTCCCAGTTTCCAAACTCTACCAAAATTTGGACCTCGGGGTCAAATTTAATTTGGCTGCTAGGAGCAGCTTTTATTTAGCTTTTGCATTACGGCATTATTGGGAGCGACGCCCGTCTGACCTCCCAACCCCGTAACGGACCTTGTCGATGCCTCATCTGTTAGTCAGCAGTTGCACCGCTAGCCGGTAAGGCTGTTTGGGTCTCAGAAATCTCGGTGAGGCCCCTTACACCTCACGGAACTAAATTAATCGGTATATGTGTAAAAATACGTTACGTGGGGCAAAATGCAAACGGTGAAATGTGGGCGCATAGTATGCCTCTGCCTACCCCTTCGGGGATAAAGGCGTGACAATATGTATGTATGTATGTGTAAAAATTTACATACAAAACCCAATTTATTTTAATGCTTACTATACCACTATATAGGAATATTATATGCGTTAATACTAATAAAAATATATAATAACTAGTTCAAGATTACAATAATTAATATGTAGGTTTACCTTGACTTGATTTTTAACTAATTGGAATTTTTTATCATTAATTAAGTTTTTATCAAACTGCAGTCACGCGTATTAATAAAATATAGATAAAGTACTATATTTAATTGAGATCATTTTAATGACCACGCCTTCCCAATAGAAAGATATACTCGTAGCAACATCCAAGGATTGAGGATCACTTTGGTAGTTAATAATTTTTTATATTACATTTTTGATGTACATGAGAAAGAACATTCTTAGAAACATACGATTTGCGATATAACTCTGTCCACTATAAGAGGAATGCATACTACAAATGCTTTTCGAGACCAATTAATTACTAATTTGCTGACTTGTGAGAGTCTAATGTAGTTGTTCTGGAAGAACTTGGAAAGAAGCCTATAAAAAGTTTGCTCCTGTACGTCAAACTGACACTTGATTTTTTTAGTGGGCAACCGAGACCGCTGACCGAGATTGTTTGTATTTTGGTTGCCATAAATTTATTTTATGTATTTCTTTCTTTATTTCTGTATTTTGTATATTTATTTATATATTTAATGATTTATGTAGGTGCACACATACACATTATATTACTTAATTAGGAGAAAGAGTACATATGTACTCTTTAACAAATCGGTATATTATAATCGTATACATATTTGAATATGGGATATTTTTAAGTTATGCGCATCGTTGGTGAATCACAGAGTCCAAACCGGCCATGAAAGTGGCACATTCCACGCGAAAGCCCTCGGCCTTGCCGGTCGTTCATCCCTCACAGAGTTATAGACCTTCGCAAGTGACTTATCGTCCATTGGTGCACGTCTAAGTATGCAGCTAAAGAAATGTATTCTTATTTTGTAAAAATATATTGTTTATTATCAGTCTTGGTGCATTGAGTTCTATGGTATTGTTTGAAATATCATTTAAATTCCCCTTTTATACACTTCGCTGGTTATATTAATTACATAACGAAACAAAGTGCATAGGGCACAGTTAAGTGTATACAAGTAACAGTTTCAAGGTTCTTACACAAAGACACAATAAAAAATATTCTACTGACTTGTATTGTTCTCTTCTCCGTCCTATCAGCATACCATCATCATCGTATCGTATCGAAAAACTGAATCCTTCGCTTCGATGCCCGGAATTCGCTTGAAATGTTTTTTATTTTAACCTTCGAGCGTCCCCATACAGAAGACATTGACACACCTTTTATCTTTTAAGAGTTCATCGATATTCTCCTACTATTTCTGGGACTCTATTCTAAGTATGGTGGCGAAATGAAGGCAAAATAATACAATTATATTTCACATTAGAGCCGCTTTGGCCGCTTATTGACCACAGGATGAGTCCTACGTGAATGACGTCATGACAGCAACCATAGAAATTGCGTGCTAATCTCGGGATCTATTTGGGAAGTTTCAGTCAATTGAAGATGGTATATCTACACTAGTGATAGCTGCTAGTATTATTTTTTAAGAATACTTATTTTACACTAGTTGCTCACTAAAAGTTGACACAGATTTTGTTTGTTTTAGTTAGATCAAATAAGAAGGTAGTAAGTCTTTCTTTTAACAGTTTTTCTTTCTGGTAGGTATGTGTTTACGGAAATCAGTTACTCCGAATAATGTCAAAAAAAAATAACAAATAGTAGTTAGCAGTCAATAAAAGTGGATCTCATGCTCTCAACTCTATGTAAAGTTTCACAGAAATAAATAAAAAATGCATTCCGTCTAACATTTTAAACTTTAAATTATTACGAGTACTTGTACTGACGTAATTTTTTCCTACCGGAAACAACGAAGTGTTATGTACGGACCGTGTTTTAGATTATTTACAACGTAATAAGGTTAATGGTCGGATTTCGTAGCGGTAGGTACAATAATCTGAGGTGAGGTAGTTTACAGATTCCATTTTTAACTCGATTGCTACATATCTTTGTCATTCCTTAGTCATACGAGTATCAAGAAATATTAATTTAGTCATCGCTTAAATGTCGAACATTATTAATGCTATTGCATAAAGATCTTTTAGACTTCTCCTTTTGTGTGATGATTTAAGACTCGTTAGGTTCCTAGTGCATGTTAACCTGTAAGAGATCCACAACTCAAAAGTATTTGCTGATTGTAGTGCGATCTTTTTACATTCTGTGATTAAATAATCATTTGACTTAGAAAGCTGTTTGGAATTCGGTACATAATTATAAATTCTTGCAAATATCACAACTGTGAAAGTTTGGAAGGATGACTGAATATTTACACAGTGAAAAATGTTTGAATTTAGATAAATTTTTAAAGCAGTTATTATGCTAATTCGCTCATAATTTTTAATAAAATGAAAAAAAAAATTGATTCGAGACGGTAATTAAACCCGTGACCTTGGCCTAACCAGGGCAATGTTTCTTTAAAAGTGTATGAATTTATTAAAATATTGTCACGTTGACAGCAGCAGATTAAGCTGACTGCTTATTTATAAAAAGTTGAAGATACCTAATGACTAACAGATATGTAATTTATTGTATTATACGTATTAAAAAGTATTAGCAAACTTTATAAGCAGGTTTAAGTCTAAAACCAAATTAATTCTTCATCGTAAAAGGTTATTAAAATATGAATGGAATGAATGTTAGATGTACATTATGAATGCCATTAGAATGTTGCATTGCAATACGTAGTGGTAAATCATAATCGTATTAAAGAACCAAGTGTAGTTGAACTAGTGGCGAGGGCCACCTCGGGTTTACTTTCACTACTAGAGGCCGCCAGCTGGTACCCCTCCCTCCGCAGATCACCTCACCGCCCCTCTACCCTCCGATTGCGCTGCGCAACGCTGCCTTATATTTGTAACTTTACATAGTGTCGCTGTCGAGTACATACCTTGCACAAGATGATGAGTTAACGATTAAGAATGCTTTACCTCATACAAACTTAACTATGGCGTGGGTAAACTGAGGAATTAATATTGGTTTAGCATTTTGCATCTTCTAATTAAACATTGGTAATATAACTATATTACAGGGACTGTTTGCTTTAACATATAAGCCTTGTGCTAGTTACGTCAAAGTACACATATTTAATATTTTAAACTTTTGCGATTTTTACATACAATTGGATATGTCCCTGATGAGCGTCGCGCCGCGCGTCGTCGTATGATCGATCGAAGCGTCAGGATAGCAATCGTTCGATTGCTGCCTATAAATAACTTGACATCAATATCTATTCAGTAAAATCATATAATATTCAGTACCTATTGGCATGTTACGATGAGTTCTTAACATGCGAGTGATACCTGTGTCTCTGCGAAATAGTCATCCGTTGATCGAAGATTAAGTAATTAATAATGACATCACCAAGACTAGCAGGAACTATAATACTCGAGCCATTTACAACCAAATTTAAATATCAAGACAAATTAGCATCTCGATTGGCATATCAAACATGTAAAACAACATCTTAGTAATATATTACGTAGGTAAATAAACAGTCGCTGGAGCGTGGAGCCTGAACAGAGCATGTCAGCGAGTAGGGCGTCGTCGACCTCGGCAATCGCTTACCGCAGATGGATCAAAGATACTAATTAGTGGTCCTCTTTTATCGAAGGACTTATTCCTAGAAATCTTCTATCATACTTTTTGAACCCGGATATAAAGTGCTAAAGAGAGTTTGTTTGTGAGTTTTGACCAGAACGAAAACTAATATTGCATCGTCAGGTTTTATATAACTTGGTAGTAATTAAAAAACCAGATATCTGAATAAAAGGTCGCCACTACACAACTGACTACCTCAGTGTTGCAGAAGAAATAATTTGATATGCAGTTCGATTACTGAATTGAAACATATAATTTATACGAGCTGCACTATACTTGTTTCAGAGTTTGAGTGTTTTTTGCCATCTCTGCTAAGTCTACGACTGGATTGTGTTACGCACAAAAACGTATTTTAAATATGCTATATAGAATGTAAACCTTATATGTATAGGTATAACTTATTTATATTTTTACGTAAATTTAAAGTTATTTAAATTTAAAATACAGTTCAGGAAATCAAGCACATATTCTACATCGTACGTATGTAGAATATGTGCTTGATCGAAAGAATAATTATCTAAGTACAATATTTTCATACACACCTAAACAATCATCAATCAAATCAGCATATCCTAATTCACAGCTAGAGTTATCTTATCCGTCACACCTTTATCCATAAAGGAGTAAGCAGAGGCATACTATAAGTTTTTCACCATATGCAAATTTGTCCCACGTAACAGCTGGTGAGTCCATTGCCGTCTTGAACTGTGGTGGTTGTGGCGACCTGCTGTTGATTTTTTTCAAGCGGCCATAAGGCCTTCAACTTGACTTAACGACTGCCATGTTACTGACAGCTAGGACCAACGGGTTAAGGTGCCTTCCTAAGCACGGAAACGCTCGTAAATGTAAATGCCTCAAAATGATCCGCCATCTGAGGACAAGCCACAGCAAAGATCTTTAACGCCGTAATCGTTTACAGAAATACTGAGTTACTGGGAAGAACGAGCACTTGGTGTAATACTGCTGGAAGTAGGCCTTCCATAATTATCTTGGTCGTTGGTGGATCTGGTCCCACCACATGGGTGTACCCAGGGGGGGGGGATAGGCTAAGAGGGGCAGCTGCCCCCCCCCCCCCTTGATTCGGTTCATGTCCTCTACTTTTGCCAATAAAAGTAAAAAAAATATCTAGATGTTCTTTAAAATAGATTATGGTCGTAAAAATAAATGCGATAGGCGCAAGAGCGTGTGTTCTGGCGTAACTATTCACGCCTACGTGGATAGAGGCCTACGTCCACGTCCAGCAGTGGACCGCCATAGGCTGATTTAATTGATTGATGGTCGTCTATATTTAAATTTGTAAGCACTATATGCTTATTCAATTTTCAATTTTATTTATTGTATAGTAGGTTTGAACCTAACTGTATTAATTAAAACAGGTAGTTTTAGGCTCATCAGTCATGCCTTTATCCCCAATGCGGTGGTGGAGGCATATTATATGCCCACATTTCACAGTATGCATTTTTCTCCTAGGTGGTGAGCCCATTGCCATGTTGGAATAGACAGACGCCGGTTGTGACTACCTGCTGTTGAATTTTTTTAATAAGACCTTCAGCTTATCTAACGACTGACATGTTACTGGCAACCAGGACCAACGTCTTAACGTACCTTCTATATAAGATATAAATGGAAATACCACAAAGCGGTCACCCAACCAGCCATAGCGAAAGTTGCTTAACACAGTGATCGTTTACAGAACACTGAGTTAGCGGGGCTACGAGCGCTTTATGCTCTTAGGAAAACCGAATTTGTCCCCCCCCCCCCTCGCACAGAACCTGCCTCGGTACGCCCATGTCCCACCACCTTTGTTAAGTCGCCATCTCCATTTCAGATTTGTCTGCTTTATCGGCAGTCTTTCTTCTATAGATATAGCTAGGTCATATGTGTGTGTCAATATAACTCGCTGAATAACCATAGTAAAGTGTTATACCATGGTTATTCTGCGAGTTATATTGACACACAATAATGTAAGGAAATTAATAACTTAACTAGTATGCTGTTATTGCGGACTGTGCCACCTAACCACCTATGTTTGTAACTGTAGTTATACGTGCTAGTTATTTCTTATATCGCAATATCGGTAGGCCAATAACGCTTAATAAAAATTTAAAAGTTGTTAGTCTTGTAGCTATGTGATGTTGAATTAAAAACCAAAAAGAATAACTAATTCTACTGAGATTTCGATTTTAGAAGTTTTGTGGTATGGATGTGGGGTGTGGACTATGGGGCTTAGATAAGATATAAACATACTTATACATTTCTAATTACCTACATATATATTGAAGGTACATAGAAAACATTCCAAAGTAACATTTGTGCATCCTATTATTATTAGTTCTCACCCAAGAATTGAACCCGATCCCTTTGTAACAACAATCGTACATACCACTGCTCTACAAGATAGTCTGAAATAAAATTTGAGATTTTTAGAAATTCAGAAAGTTTATGAGATACTTTGTGAATACTGTAAACTTATCCCTTTTCTTTTACTGTAGCATATATCTAGTAAATCCAGTAATAAGTAAGTTCAGAACATTGTGCTGAACTAGATCACAATTGATGTATGCTAAAGCCGGCCGAGTCATTCGCATTGTATGACGGTATGATATTACATTTAAAGGTAAACTTTTTCTGTAGATAATCATGTCACTTCATATTTATTTGCAGTTGTGGTTTTTTAATAGATTTTTTATAAAAGAAGTGTAACGTATTGAATGTATGCTAATATATAAAGCTGAAGAATTTGTTTGTTTGTTTGGTTAAACGCGCTAATCTCAGGATATACTGGTAAGAATTGAAAAATTCTATCCAGTATATCGAGAAAGGCTATATTTCTGATGATATATGGTCTTCCTTGTTAAATGGCTCTTCTGATGTGATTATTATGCTCTAGAGCATAGTAATCATACATTTCAACAAACCGGGAAAATGTAAACGCAGAAGGTAGTGTAAAATTAATAACGACGGGATTAAATGGATACCACGATGTTGGAAATACTATATTTAGTGTAACTATCGAGTCTGTTTTAATGTTTTTCTCCAATAAGTGATATGAACCGAACTAATGGCATTTTCCCCAAGAAATAAAGTGGGTTAGAGGAGCCTAAGGTATCTACTTCTTTAAATATCTGATGCAGATACAGTTTTATATACAAATTGCTATCTACTACTACTATCCATCACGCCTTATCCCCGAAGGGGTGGCAGAGGCATATTATATGCCCACTTTTCACCGTGTGGATTCCTGTCCCACGTAATAGGTGGTGAGCCCATTGCCGTGTTGAAATAGACAGACGCAGGTTGTGGCTACCTGCTGTTGAAATTTTCAAGCCGCCCATATGGCCTTCAACCAGGCTAATGAAATTCAAATTGCTATCTGATGTGACAATGCGTATTAAATCGAAAGCGCGAGTGCTACATTGGCTGCTTTCCATAAGGTGGGCCGTATGCTTGTCTGCCACCTCAGTGGTATAAAAAAAGCAGTCTTCGTTGGATAATTGGTCAAACTACGCCCACTAATCAATTTTATTCAAACAGAACATGAAAAATAGTTCCTACATACGAAACTGGCGTGCAACAATAAGTATTATGTATATTAACGATTAAATCACATGACTTCATCAGCTTACGTACATATTGAAACGCGGGAATTTGCTAGTATAAGTGAAAGTGGCTTAGTAGCGCAATTGTTATCATGATTTTATTGTCTCACTGTCGTACTCAGTTTTTATCTCATTTAACAATTATTTTTATTATACTTGCTAATACTCTTGGCTCTGCCCTCATAGCAAAGATTTGAAGTACGCGTTTCCCCAAATAAAAGCACTCAGGGATGAACACCCTCTTTTAGCAATGAAAGATGTTTCGAAATAATTCAGTAGATCCATTACACCTACAACCTCAGAGATACATAAAATTTACCTCATTATAATATAGTACTTTCTTTCAAAGAAAAGCAATTAGCCATCAAGAACAGCACCTTAATACATGAAAATATTTTCACGAACAAAAATGTTTTACTTTTTCAGGTAATGTAGAGGATTTTTGGCTTGAAAATATACTTCTTATGTAAAATAAATATCGGATGTTATAACTAGGTAAAGTATAAAATGTTTTATATTTTTATTCATTTCAAAATTGCCAGTAAGCTAATTAATTATAATTTAAACCATCCTTACGAAACTGTCTTTAAATTTTGATTTTCTGGGGCTTAAGTTATCCATTATTCTTCAATGTTTGATACGGTTATAAAAATAACTTAAATTTCTATGGTTGTGGGTTATATCCTCGAATACTGACTTTGAAATGGAACTGAATTTGGGGGTAATGGGTTTAAACAAGATAAAAAAACGGATAAGTGTAAATCGAACTCTACCACCGACCGCGACCGAGGGTTCCGTGTCTTGCGTCATAAACGGCCAAACATTTTTGAAGCTATACTGTCTATTGGCGCGTTAGTGAAAAATGATGAGAGTAAATTTTACGATGAGCGCGCAGATCGTCACAAAAACCGCCACCATGAAGTTAACTGATAAGTGTTTCCATGACAACTTATAAACACTCCGAAGTTAGCTGATAAGTGTTTCCATGACAACTTATTCTACATTACATTAACTGCATTCAAAGTGGTTTAAATTCTTTAGATGGGTTTTTCTTACTAATTTATCATTACTGTTACAAACAAAGAGGTGTGGAATCTTATTAGACTAAAGAAGTGTAATTTCTAAAGCGTGTACATAAGTACACACACACACTTATTCTACATTAACTTAAAAGTTTGATTTTTTCTCAATTTTAGGAGACCGTAGGATATTGTGTTAAAATCAACTCGATTCCTTTTACCTTTATCGAAATAAAGGGTCTTCACAGACAGACCGACGAACAACAAAGTATTTCTATATGGCCCACTTGCGCGATCTTGGGTTAACGTGTATAACTTAGGCCCACTTGCATGAATGCTGGGGTTAAATAAATAATTATAGAGTTAGTTAACTCGGAATTAAGTAAATAACTTTTTAACCCTAATCATGTCTTGCACCATAGAAAAATATCATCGGGTTAACTAACCCAGTATTTTATGTCACTCTATGTCATCCAACCAAACATTAATGATTGAACAAAGAATGAAACAGGTATGTCTATCTCTTTAACACTACAGTTTGCCACATAAGACTTTTTCTTACACGAATGAATGTAACATGACATCTGAGTGCATTTTATTTTTATCGTATTATGTTTGCGCGGCGTGTCACTTTGAGGAGTCCGTGTCACGCATGTGTCAAGTGCCACCATATTGTCTGTCAGCTGCTAACCCAACGTTTGACGAATTAACCCTCAGAAATCGGTGAGTTAAAATTTTAGCGATTTAACCCTAGGTATACCCTATATTCGGGGTGATGCGAGACAAACTAATGATTTAACACGGGGTTAGTCCATACCTCCAAGTTATACACATTAACCCAAGATCGCGCAAGTGGGCCTTAGAGGTATGGAGGTATGTATTAATGATTTATGGATATTAAATCATTAATTTGTCACGCATCAACCCGAGTTAAGGGTATACCTAGGGTTAAATCGCTAAAATTTTAACTCACCGATTTCTGAGGGTTAATTCGTCAAACGTTGGGTTAGCAGCTGACGGACAATGCAGTGGCAATTGACACATGCGTGACACGGACTCTTTAAAGTGACACGCAGCGCAAACATAATACGATAAAAATAAAATGCACTCGGCTGTCATGTTACATTCATTTGTGTAAGAAAAAGTGTTATGTGTCAAACTGTAGTGTAAAAGTGATAGACATACCTGTTTCATTCTTTGTTCAATCATTAATGTTTGGTTGGATGACATAGAGTGACATAAAACACTGGGTTAGTTAACCCGATGATATTTTTCTAAGGTGCAAGAAATCATTAGTGTTAAAAAGTTATTTACTTATTTCCGAGTTAACTAAAAACTAAACTAACTATCTTCACGCTGTATCCCTGACGGGGTAGTCAGAGAGGACAGATCGCCAGGCTTCGCGATCCATACATACTTCTTTCGCTTCTTCGAGATTCATCAATCGCTTCATACACGCACGTCTGGGTATCCGAGTACTTTTGACCTTTTCGTTTTTGAGCAATCTGCTCACGTGGTCTTCATATGTAAGTCTCGGCCTACCCTGACTACTTCTACCTTTCACTTTTGAACAATATATATTCTTCGTCAATCGTTCTTCACTCATTCGTTGGACGTGTCCAAACCAACGGAGCACGCCCTTTTCCAGCTTAACGCTGACACTTTCATTCAAACCTGCTATATTGCGTATCACTTCGTTACGTATTTCGTATTCGAGTTAACTAACTCGATAATTAACTATTTAACCCCAGCATTCATGCAAGTGGGCCTAAGAGGCTCATTTTTGATGTACGGATCTCTAAAAATTTGATAATTCACACACAACCTATCTTAAATGAAGCTTATATAAGCTTGTGCTATGGGTGATCCCCACTAGTAAACTGGTAACACACTAAAGTAAATTACTACTAAATACAAATATGTTATACATAGAATACACCCAAACTCCGGTAAAGCATGTTATCCGTTAGTCAACAGGCCATCGCCAGCTGGTTAAGTTGCTTGGCCCCGAAGATTCTGGTGGGGTCCTTTACGTTTTACTTTCTGGTGGGTTACTTTCCTTTTTATATGCCTTATATATATATAATAAATATCGTAGGTTCGGTATAATCGCTAATTAATCAGGTACATTGTTTTAATCCGGTTTGAATCAGCGAGTTGTCTATTTAAAACCTGCTTCTAGAATCAAGCCCACCCACAGACTTATAGACGAAAGTAACGTTCTGTGATTTACATATATAATATTTATTTCTACGTTTATATATGTGTATATTTTAAATTATATTCAAATCACGTGCCCGGTATTGAGTGTCATAATTTGCGGTAGGCTACGATTAATTTTTCATATGGGCCATAATATAATTCTTCCACACCAGTTAGCAGTAGGTAATAAAAGATAGTTGTAATCTTCCAAACAAACAATCACTACATAGTATAAAACAAAGTCGCTTCCCGCTGTCTGTCACTATGTATTTTTAGATATTTAAAACTACGCAACGGATTCTGTAGGTCTACAAAAAAGTCCGGGACGGTAAATGTCTATCTCTTAAATATAACATAATATAATATATATGGGCATATAATATGCCTCTGCCACCCCTTCGGGGATAAGGCGTGATGGATATTTAAATATAACATACTATATCCATTTTAATACTTTAAAAAACCAGCAATTTTAAAGCGGTAATTTGACGGCTATTTACACAAATACGTTATCTATCCTTATCATTTTTAATACGTTACTTGGCTTGAGCATTTCATGAAAATGATTTTTTCCCTGTACACCCTGACTAAATGATCCCAAACTAAATGAATACCTTAGGAGACTATCCATACTAATATATAAAGCTGAAGAGTTTGTTTGTTTGGTTGAATGTTCTAATCTCACGAACTACTGATCGGATTTGAAAAAAATATGTGTGTGATGGATAGCCAAGAGGATGGCTATAAGCTATATATCATCACGCTACTACCCTGGAGAGCGGAGCATTAATCATATATGTCGAAACATCGGGAAAATTTTCATATTATAAACGATGGGATTAAATAGGTGCGACGGGAGATCGAAATACGTCACAGGTGAAGCCGTAGGGGGTCACTTAGAATTAAATAAAGTCGATTTATTGAATCTCTGTTCTTGAAACTTGGTTAAAAAATATTCTTTGTATATTTTGTTATTTAAATTTTTTCTGGTTCAATGACATTGGCGCACTGGGCGTGCGCGTTGATGTCTTTTGTAGGACAAATTGTGGGTTTATTTTTACATTATAATTTTCAATTACTGTAAAGTGAAAATATTCTATATTTTAAAATGCACTTTGCATTAATTTACCATAAACTTTATCACCTCGCAGCGCCTACAAGTCTGGCATTCTCTATCTCGGCACTCACTTTTTGGAAACTATGTTTAATCTTTAGATTTTTAAGCGACTCTAATTATGCAGGTACTTTAGGTATTTCAAATATCACTGTTAGAGCTTAAACTTCTTTAAGCTTAAACATATTTACATTTGATTCACTTTTTGTTAGGTTTATCTTACGCCTCAAACTGGTCAAAAAACACCTCTACGAGAGCAGAAAGGCAGCCCAGGAGTTTTTGTGGGTATTCCTTGTACCACCACGATCAGGTGCTAAGCCATCGTTGCACAGGTCCATTGCTTAGTCAACAGTAGGTAGTATTTTTAGAGAATTTATCACCTCGTATAAAAAAGGTTTACCGTATTTGACCTGAAATCTTAGCAATTTAAAAAGTAATCTCAGGACTGCAGTCGGATTTTACTTTTTTATTTTTTTTAAAGATAAAAAATAAAGATATTACTTATTGATTAATATAAATTAAATTTTTGACTAGATTAAGGTCCTATTTTTTGTTAACTATATTCACGCTATATCCTTGGGTAGTCAGAGAGGACAGCTCGCTAGGCTGCACGATCCATGCTTACTTCTTTCGCTTCTGCTATTATCTAAATATAAAATGGCTATTGAACGAGCACATGTCATTTATTATTAATAAAGTAAATAGTTTATAAATCCATTAAATAAGGCTATATAATTGTACATTTTATAATAATAAAATTAGCCTCGGGATGTTTGTGTATGTTATAACTAAATATCAAATCTAGTTTTTTTCTGAAACTTTATATACATTTCATGAGACTGCCTTTGTGGCGTGGTGGGAATGTATCCGACTGCTACGCAAGAGGTCGTGGGTTCGATTTCCACCCAGGATAAAACTTTATGTGATGAACATGATGGTTCATTCTGTGTCTGGGTGTTAAATATCTATAATATGTATGTATTTAGAAACATATAATGTATGTTTATCAGTTATCTGGTTACCATAGTACAATCTCTGCTTAGTTTGGAATCAGATGGCGCTGTGTCTGTTGTCCCAACGATAAAAAAACGATTAAACAAACGTATTTACATCTACTATCAGCTAGTTTTATAAAAGGAAGCTGGAAAAATCTGGGAAGATTTTCAAAGCAACTGCCGACTGTTCTCTATGATTCGGAATCTCATCCATTATTAAACCGGAACCTACTTATTGAGGAGGTTAGCTTGAATCCCGAAGATAAAGACGGAACCGACTTCTATCTCTTTTTACAGCAATATATCTCTTTATCTACCAACAGGCAGATTAATCGCTGCAAAAATGTTTCAACTTTTCCTGAACTAGTCCACTGATTCCACTTCTCGTCCCTTGGTCAGTAAGTACACCGCTAGCAGAAGAGATAACTTTGATCCCAGGGATCTGGGTGGAAACTCTTACACCCATATATAAAAGTGAAATTAGTTTTATAAGTACAAAAATGAATTAAATCAAGTATTATTCTGTGCTATTAGAAAATCAGGAAACGCCTCGTGTATCTAACTAAATATCAAACTACTACGGAAATCAGCTCAAGGTTCACGCACGAAAGTTGTTACTCAGTACTGTTTAACGTTCCATTGATTTATTGCAATGTATCAGCATTGACACTAGTCATACAAACAGCGCAATGTAACTTGAAATATGAACACTTGCGTAATGCATACTTTACTTTTTATGGTACAAGCTATGTTAAGTTCACAACATTCAATGTGCTACAGCAGGATATTATGACATTTACCACGCATAAACATTCCAAGAGAGAACTAGATACATACATATCATCACATCTATCTTCCATCGGGGTAGGCAGAGACTATGGCTTTCCACTTGCTACGATCCTAGCATACAACTTTCGCTCCATTCCAAGAGAGAACTGATACTAAATAAGTGTAATATATAAAATATTTTGGGGAGCACAGCACTTTAAAGTCTAAATTAATTTAATATAAACTTGTGCGATGGTAAATCAGAAACAAATATAAGCGAATCTTAGGAACTTTCAAATATGTAATTAATTATATTGATTAACTTTATGCATAAAACTTTTCAACGGCAGGTAGCCACAACCGGCGTCTGTCTATTTTCAACACGGCAATGGGCTCACCAACTATTACGTGGGACAGGAATACGCATGGTGAAAAGTGGGCATATAATATGCCCCTGCCACCCCTTCGGGGATAAGGCGTGATAGATAAATAAATACTAAATAAATAAAAGGTAACCGTATCGATATCATTACACAGTTTAATCCAATGAATGGATTTAACTTCGGTATTTCGATAGTTACTAAGATGATGGCATCCACATAGGCTCAGATCCGTAGATTGCACTAGAAAGGTTATTTAATCAAACCTTAAACAGGTACAATGGGGATTGGAATATGACAAGGGCAAAATCACGAGGCATAGGCTATTATTATTAGATACCACAGACAAACATCAGATATTATTGAAACTAAGTATAAGGCTGCGTATTTGATTATAAGTTTATTGTAAAATTTAGTGTTTTATGGTTTTAATACACTAAAACCTTCGGTTAAGAAATACTCTTTTATTATACTTTAAAATTTCTTATTTTTTAGGTTATCGTTTATGCATGATCAAGCATTTAGGTAAATACGTGGCATATATGAACTTCAGTAGCCATGGAGCATAGATATTTATACTGAAAGAGTCAGTTTTAACTCGAGTTATCTTAGTATTACAATAAATAAATAAATTGTGGAACATTTTTTTTTAACACAGCGCCGTCTAGCCCAAACTAAGCTAAAATAAGCTTTTGTTAAGGGATCTAGACAATTGATAAAGATACTTAAATATTTCTAAATATATACATGATATACATAGGAAACACCCAAACTCCGAAACAAACATTACACAAATTTTTTTTTTCGACCCGGGAATCGAACCGAATAAAATCATACTGTCACAATGCCTATAATAAATTAGCCTTCATTTCCGCAACAGTGACTAACACTAATAAAAACTCGCAGTTCTATTTGCTGAACTTGATTTAACTCTAATTCGTCCTTATAGATAAATATTATGACGTAAATAATTTTGGTATTTCCTAACTTAGGTCGGTGTAAATGGTTTCTAAATATATCGAGAGTTAAGTCGAGGAGCTTAGCGCATAAGAAAAGTTTGATTTCTGTTTAAATTTATATATCTATAAAAATGAATCCTATTTCCCTTGGTCACGCCATCACGTGTGAACGGCTGGACCGATTTGGAAAATTATTTTTGTATTGGATAGCCCATTTATTGAGGAGGGTTCTAAGCTATATATCATCACGCCACTACACGGGAGAGCGAAGCAGTAATCATAAATGTCAACAATTCGGGGAACCTTTCATACATTTTTAGAAAAGTAATAAGCGACGGGATTAAATGGGTGCCACGGGGTTGGAAGTATGTCACGGACGAAGTCGGGCAGTTCAGCTAGTTACATATAACAATATTACTATATTAGTTATATTGGATAAATTACTATATTATTTGTTTAATTAACTATATTATTGACGTTTTGGTCATGTCTACAAAACCGGAGGTCAAGGGTTCCCACCCCGAACAAATCTCTTTGTGTGATGAACGTTGATTTGTTCTATGTCTGGGTGTATATATAATACGTATATATTGATAAAATATACCAATGTTTATCAATTGATTATTAATAGAATCCCCATGCTATTTAGAAGAATCAAAAGATCTTATTATGAACATTTTTTTTCTGAGTTTTTTTTGGTAACTTAATGTCGAACTTTTTACATATACCTAACTAATAGTGTACACAACAATATGTAAATATATACCAAATGTACATAAATTCTTTGGATGTACGCTTTGTATCACACCGGGCAGCGACTGCGTAATCCAACAGTATTATTAATTAGTTAATTGCGCTTAGCTAACACCACTATTGCGGAAACCATCAAATCGTTCTTGTTCCAGTGAGAACGACCCTCTCGTACCGGATACGAGCGAGGCCTGCACACCTCTTTGACTCACTAGTTATTTCTTAATATTTTATTGAATTAGTATTGTAACTCCGGCATCGAATACATTGACACTTAATTGTAATTAATTGCCGGAACGATTAGGAGCGACAGCATTCCAATAATTTGTGTAACTTACCTATATTATTGATTACTAATTGATACATTTGTTAATGTATTTATTTTGGAATTTTATAATTTATAAATTATATGCTGAAAAATATTGTGTAATTGATATGAAAGTAATATTCTTTTCCGTTTATGTAACTACACTACATGTTATACTTTATACAACATTTATTATTTAAATATAATGCATATATACTATATATAAAGTCCTAAATAGGTTTTAAAATATTTTCGTAGTATCTATATTAAGTGTAGGTAACTATTTAATTTAGGTACCAATAGCTATAAGGTCGTAATTAGTTTTTGTTTTGTACCTATACCTATATCAAACAATATTTTTTATATGATTGATTACATCTACGTAATCATCATAACTCTCTAGGTTATGTAAATAAACAATAGCAACTCTTAAAATTGTATAATTGTCATACATTACGTTGCTTACTGTATACCTATCTACCTCTAAATACCGTGTGTTGTATCTAGAGGTCAATCGGCATAGCTAAGGAACTGACGTAGACGTTTCCAATCTCTATCTAATACACCGCCTACATTCTCTTTTGTTTACGTTATTCACCAACGTTTGAGAATTTGGTATAGCCAAAATTATGGAATAAATAAAACATTTATGATTCATAATATATTGGTCAGTATCAGGTGAATATACTTTACATAAACGTGATTGCGAAACTTTCGAAAGAGAAACCGGCGTAGAGTCACACGCTCACTTTCAAAGACAACATATGCCTATCAACTGTTGACAAGTTTTCGAAGGTTTCTGCTAAAACACAAACTAAAATTGTGCAGTAAGGCGAATGCTAGTCACCCTTGCACACTTTCGCAGCTGATCATGGACAATAAACACACTCTGAAGCTGCAAAAGGTCACTACTATATAATTATATAAATAAGGGTAATACTCACTGTAGAAAGTTATCCTAGGAGTTAGTGTTGTGTATTAAAATCCTTATGTGTACTGTATCACTTCACAATATGTAGGTAAAGCGTGGAGTGCACTCGCGAGAAGTTGCGTGCGCGCATGGTGCGCGTGCGTTGTATTCGAGCGCGCGCCGTTCACTACCGCAAAGCTGTCTTGTGGCAAACCTACACAAACTGGTTTAACGAAAACCCTAAATGAGGTCTCTATTGTTAGGGATTTTCCGATTTTTATTTAAATACTTTTCACCAAATTTTAAACTACTAAAAGTTGGATAGTATGAGTTGCTAGCGTTACCCATTAAGTTACATGCATGGAAAAGGTTGGGATTGGGGGAGTATCAGGCCCTAAGTACCAACTACTATTTTTATTTTAGCGCAAAGAGATATAGGGAATTAATGTAAATTTAGGTCTCACGGGACTTGAGGTTATCATACAAATTAAATAAATAATAATTAAATACCAAAACAATTTTGTATTTTTGGGGCTAAACGTTGTTTTATTGCATTCCTTTTGTTGCCTGCTTATGCATGCTTAGTAAAAGAGGAATTGACTCGACGAAATCTATGGACTCGACACTACCGTAGAGAACATTGTTACAAAGACATAAGTTACTCATTTGATTTCCAGTTCTATTAGAACTGTATTCAGAGCGATTCAGAGACTATAGGTAGGTACCCAATTACGTCGTATTTTGCTCTAGTTGTGTATATTAACCATACCACAAAAGCTTATGAACATTCATACATACTCGTACATACATATTGTCACGCCTTTATCCCCGGAGGGGTAGGCAGAGGCATATTAAACGCCCACATTTCACCATATGCATTTTTGTCCCACGTAACAGGTGGTGAGCCCATGGCCGTGTTGAATTTTTTTGAAATTGCTGTGGTGACCTGCTGTTGAATTTTTTTTAAGCCGCCCTCATTGCTTTCAACCTTGCTTAACGACTGCCAATGTATTGGCAACCGGGACGTGCCTTCCGAAGCACGGAACCGGGGTGGGTCAAAAGGGCCGAATAAATTTAATAAAATGTGTCTATTTTAGATGTTAAATTTGGAAGAAATTTTGAACCCGTTGCCTTTTTAGTGAGGTGGTAACAAAAAGGCTAAAAGGACTTATGTGCTAGACACTAATTAGCACAACCAATTAAAGTCCTGGTAGTCTCGGATGATCTTAAAAGCTTATGAAATTGAAAAATATTGGTTACGCTCCTCAAAACACCTTGTTGTTCTCGCGTGTCTTTCTAATATAAAGGGGGAAGTGACACTAAATAAGCAGGGAAGCCAGTGTTAAAGACTAAATTTAGTCAAAGTTTGAGGAATTTCGGAGAAGGGTATACCAGATACCCTGGCCATTTTCAAAAAATGATGACACTGGATTTTCTAAATGATTATGGTGGCACACTGTGGTTTTTTTAATAAATAAGTCCAACATGTCAATCTCGCTGTTAGTTCATATAGGATCAATAAACCGTATTGTTGCGTGTGTTATTCATTACGAATTCATCCCATGCTGTAATAATTTTGCTGCTCTAAATGCAGTTACCTGTCTTCTATTTTGTATTAATTATAAAAATAATTATAATTGGATGACAAAGACTGTTAAACTCTTTAATGCCTGGTTCTTTTCTCACAGATTATACGTATAGTATTGCGAAACATGACATTTATTTTAATGTTACTATTTGCTAATTAGGTACATATTATAATCGCAATGGGAAATCTGAACGGCAAGTTAGACTGGTCTGGGCTAGATGGATATGTAGGAGCCATATGGTTTTAGTGGGTTTGAGTCCGCCACCACATCCTAAATGTTAAAAACAACCGGGCGAGTCTTACAGAAGAAGAAAAAAAATAGAGATGAAATATAATATAATTACCCTATGTGAAGTCCTAAATTAATTCGTCATATTATTCGGCGAATTAAAAATATATATAAAAAAATAATTGTACCTCTATTTATAAATTTTATTAATTTATAGGTACTTTATTTGTACGCCGGAAAATACAGTTGTACATTGTAGTTTTGATTGTTGGATGGATATTTTTTGTGAAAGTGATTAGCGTAAAGGGACAAAATGTTTTTAAGAAACCAGGGAATGGCGCGTTACTTTACATAACGAATTAGCGCGCGTTCTACCACTTCTGTATCCAAAGGTTGTCTGGTAGAAATCGCTTTATGTGATAAGGCCGCCCATTGTACTATTCTTCTAACTAGTAAGTTACTATGATACAATAACCCTTTACGATAATCACTTTCACATAAAATATCCAGCAAACAATTTGAAAGTTGTTAAACATCATAAATCGTCGCTCAAGTAGGTATTATGTAGACAAAGGTTAAACTTCACTTAAGGGCACGTTGTCCAGTTTCCTGCTAATCTCTTGGTCCATGTGTCAATAAACCCCTCAATTTGGAGTGTTTATAGTTGAGATTTGTAGGAGTGTTCAAGATTTTAGCGTGAAACTAAGAGCTGTACCAGGTATAGGTATAATACACACTGCATGGACTCTCCCTAGAAATGCGGAAGGCCTATATAACTGTGTGATCTTGTGCAGATAGAGTTCCCAAGTAGGTAAGTACATTGGCTTTCTTGGCACTATCGGGACGTAGAGAGTATAGCTCAAAAACAATATTTTTCAAGTAACAGTAGGTATGTGGCTAAATTGGAAAATATGGGCAATAGCGGAAAATACTTAAATAAGTCTCTTTTGATGAAAATATAAACGGAGAATTGATTTTTGAATAATCAATATTCATTGTGTTCAGGATTTAATTTGACTTTTTTGAAAAAATCACCTGTATTGCTTAATAAAAATAAATATTAGGTATGGATCATTTTTTTATACAACGCCTTCTAGGCCAAAGTTAGCTAATATAAGCTTGTGGAATGAGATTTTTTTCCGACAATAGGTTTAATATCAAGCTTAGTACATGAGCAGTTTCCAGTGCTTACTTATGTTGATGACGTCGTGATGTCGTACTGTAACAGGGGTAGTAGATGTACGTGTTTGTACAGCGACCTGAAGCTAAATATGACGAAGGCCGAGTACCTACTAGGCATGTTATTGAAATGATCCTACATCCATCCGCATACTTACGCAATACACAGGGTCGAGCGCACGGACCGTGTTAAATGTCTAACTAATAAAACTAAATAACTATCTTCACGCTGTATCCCTGACGGGGTAGTCAGAGAGGACAGATCGCTAGGCTTCACGATCCATGCATACTTATTTCGCTTCTTGCACATTCATCAATCGCTTCATACATGCACGTCTGGGTATCCGAGTACTTTAGAGTTTTCCGTTTTTGAGCTATCTGCACACGTGGTATTTATATGTAAGTCTCGGCCTACCCTGAGTCCTTCTTCCCTTTACTTTCGCACAATATATATTCTTCGTCAATCGTTCTTCACTCATTCGTTGGACGTGTCCAAACCAACGGAGCACGCTCTTTTCCAGCTTAACGCTGACACTTTCATTCAAACCTACCATGTCACGTATCACTTCGTAACGTATTCGGTCGGCCAAGGTACACCGCACAATTTTCGAAGTGATCGCATCTCCACAGCAATCAATTTACTTTCATGCATCTGCTGACATACCCAGGTTTAGAATTAAATGTTGAATGTTTAGGATCTGTTATTCACACGTACGAGTATCATAGTTTTTAAGGTATTTTCTATTAAAAATAGCTTAGAATCTTCTCTGATTACAAGCGCATGTAGCCTCGCTAAATTAGTGTTCTGTAAACAATCACAGCGTTAAGCAACTTTCGCTACGGCTGGTCCTCGAATAGGTGACCGCTATGTGTCATTTCCATTTACGAACATTCTCGTGCTTAGGAAGGCACGTTAAGCCGTTGGTCCCGGCGACAGTAACATGGCAGTCGTTAAGACAAATTGAAGACCTTGTGGGCGGCTTGAATAATTCCACAGCCCGGTGGACACAACCTACGCCTGTCCATTTGAATACGGCAATGGGCTCACCACCAGTTACGTACCTTGGGTATAGTATGTCTCTGCCACCGTTGGGGGGATAAAGGCGTGACTGATAAAAAAATGTTTGTGTACCAGAGTAGGTACACAAGTAAGAAGTGAAACTTCTTTACGACATTTTTTTACAGCTATAAAATTTCTCTCATACGTCGATATAGAAGTTTCACATATGATTAAGAAGTTTCACTTCAAAACAACATGGCGCGTAACTGGAAAACGTGACGACATTTTTTACAGCTATAAAATTTCTCTCAACGTCGATAAAGAAGTTTCACTTCAAAAATTCCAAACACAACAATACAATGAATAGAAATATTTTATTATCACATATAATAACCAATAACCAATAACTTTGTTATAGGATTTTAATAAATATATATTATTATTATTATTAATAACCTAAGAGGATTAATAACCTAGGATTTTAATAAATATATATTATTATTATTATTAATAAATCCTATAACAAAGTTATTGGTTCAAGCATAATGCTCTCTAAATCGTACAGTGCTTCTTCGAGGTAAAGGAGAATCTTCGTCACTGTCAAACGCAGGCTCGTAGCCGCGATTGAGATAAGCCCCTGAACTGGCGGGACCTGCTCCTATATCCGTCAGCTGAATAAAAAAAAACAATTGTTGGTTTAGATTTGTTTAGAAAGAAATGATGAATTATATGAAAGGTGCGAACTGAAGATAGAACAAAAATCTGATTTATTTTGTTAAAACATAACATTTTAAGAGCCTCAATCTTATCTTATCTTATTGTTATTGGGGTCGGCCCTACCCAAGCTTTTCGACCCTATTAGGTATTTTGTGATGTACCCCTACCCGCTACACATCTCCCCAGTGCTCATGCAGCACCTTCATAAACTTCAGTGTTCTGTTTGGAGAGATGTGCCTGTAGTCTTCATACATACATACATACATATTGTCACGCCTTTATCCCCGAAGGGGTAGGCAGAGGCATACTATACGCCCACATTTCACCGTATGCATTTTTTTATCCCACGTAACATGTGGTGACCCCATTGCCGTGTTGAAATGGGCAAGCGCAGGCTGTGGCGACCTGCTGTTGAAATTTTGAAGCCGCCCATAAGGCCTTCAACCAGGCTTAACGACTACAATTTTACTGGTAAACGGGACCAACGGCTTAACGTGCCTTCCGAAGCACGGAAACGCTCGCAAATGTAAATTCCACAAAGTGGTAACCATCCAAGGTCCACTTATAGCAAATGTTGCTTAACGCAGTGATCGTTTACAGAACACTGAGTTAGCGGGGCCACGAGCGCTTCAGGTAGTCTTTAGGTGTTGGATATGCCTTTTCTAGAAGACACAGCAGATGGTGCATGGTTTCGCCAGCATCTTCACAGGTCCTACATGTCGGATCCTCCGCGAGTCCCATCTTGTGGAGCTGCTGCGTTGTTGCATAGTGCCCTGTGAGTGCTCCAGTGACAGTGAAACCTGAGGGGCCCTACCGGCTGGGAGAGCGGCCCTCAATCAAGGATTCGTGGTCTCTGCTTTCCAAGAGGAGAGCAGCGCGATTTTGACTAATATCTCTGGGACTCAAATGACGTCACCTGCTATCGCAATAATAATAAGCATCAGCTGACTAACGGACGAGGCAAAGACGCAGGGGCGCTTCGGGGTTGGGAAATCAGAAGGCAGTCGCTCCAAACAATGCCGAAAATTAAAGCAAAACCAAAACTACTCCTAGCAAACAATAAAGGCTGACCCCAGCCTCCAAATCTAGGTAGGTTTTTGGAGGTAACTGGGAATACGCAATGATGAAGGAGATGATACAATTTGCATCGTCATGAAATTCCTGTTTTCGGTTATGTAAGAGTACATACAGTAATAAACGTAAATGGAAAAGACGCTGTTCAGCTTCATAAGCTTGCACATGTTAAAGTCATCTTTTCTTATGTTTATTCCTTTGTACATTTATGAGACAAATCTCTTGACAAGAGAGTTTGATATTGATGTGCAATATTTTTTTTTCTATTCTATTCCTATTATACATCAATCACGCCTTATCCCCGCAGAGGTGGCTTATTAGGTATTTTGTGATGTACCCCTACCCGCTACACATCTCCCCAGTGCTCATGCAGCACCTTCATAAACTTCAGTGTTCTGTTTGGAGGGATGTGCCTCTAGTCTTCAAACATACATACATACATATTGTCACGCCTTTATCCCCGAAGGGGTAGGCAGAGGCATATTATACGCCCACATTTCCCTGCCCTGCGTCTTTGCCTCGTCCGTTAGTCAGCTGATGCTTATTATTATTGCGATAGCAGGTGAGGTCATTTGAGTCCCAGAGATACTGTGCCTCTTGTAAACCAGGGTCTACAGCAATGACTAAAACCACAAAAGTTACACCAAGCTCGATTTCTGTGAAGTCCCAGGAGAAGTAAGCATGTCTTGGAACACGCAACGAAATAAATCAGAAGACAGTTTGTGTATATGTAAATCAAATATCGTCCTACCGATATATGGTCAGCGTTATATAGGAAGTCGTTGTTAGAAGTTCGCGCCTGTATCTGTGAGCGGCGCCGTTGTTCAGAGACCGAGTCGTGTCGGGTCTGCAACGCTCTGAGGGTAGCGCGTCTAGTCGCCGGGTCTGCGCCCAAAGATGGAAGTCGGGCTATCACATCTGTAACAAATAATTTACAGCTTGTTAATAACCTCTTTGGACATAACTCTTAAGAAGCCAGCGAACAACTAATTTCCCATAGAAACGTAATACCAAAATCATTTTTAATTTGAGAGTATCTCGACATATCATCGCTGTTATTCGGATTAAGAAAGTATTTATCTATGTTTTTTTTTAAATATTTATCTACTTAAAAATATATTCAATTATATTTCGTACATTTTACGACATTAACGAGATATTTTCCGCCTATTTGTTTTATATTAAAAAAACGCAATTAATCATTATGTAATTTTAACAGAAACACAGCTTATATTGTCTAGTTACACAATTTCGTAAAGAAAATCAAAATATAATCAAGTTTCAGTCATCATTTTTGCAAATGATGTGTTTTCATTCATAATTTTTTAAATTTCTACTAATTTCGGCGGCCATCTTTCTGTTCCACACGCACGGGACGGCGGCGCGGGGCGAGCGGCAGAGATAGCGATATGTCCGAGGAACGGTGGCGTTCTACGCGAACTGAATTTGAACTGCCACTCCGCCGGTCTCTTAAATGACGATAACAGTACAGTGAAGAAATTCAGCTTGTATCGGTACTTTTCTGGTAGCTCAGTGGATAGAGCATTGCCCTGGCTAGGCAAAAGTTTTAAGTCGGGTTTAAGTCTCGTCTCGAACCGTGATGTTTTTCTTTCAATTTGATAAAAAACCTCTCGAAATAGACTTATTAATTTTATTATGCATGTTGGCAACATTGTCATAAAGCTGTCAACAACGTCATATGTCATTGAATTTATTTAAAAGTATACGACAATTCATATTAAACATTTTGTTTTGTCGTAAATATACGATACGATATAGAATAACGGCTTCATGATTTTCTACATCTTTTAACCAGGCTTTAAAAATCATACTGATTTCTGTAAGACTGCATAATAGTCTAATGATAATCCGAGAAAGAATAAGTATCTAGTATCTCGTCAAAATAAAAAAAAAATGGTTAGGCTATAGTAACTTTACCCTCCTTCAGAGTCTGTGAAATAAAAAAGACCAGAACTAAAATAGTTATTTTCACCTCTCCAGCAGCAAAATGGCACTTTTGCTTCGTGAAATCTCGAAGGAAAGTTACTTTTGCTGCGAGCGTGAGGCAAAGTAACCTTTTTTAATAATTTTATTTCCCACTTATTTTACTGAACAGTAGAACTAATGAAACTTTTTTTTCTCACGATACGTATTGTTTTGTTACGTTTTGTTCTACAGTATTGCGCTCAGTAGTCTAAAATATTAAACCATACTAGTAAAGCGACTCTTACCCGGGTTAGCGTTATTCTGCAAAATAGTCAACCTTCTCTTAAAATTTGCGTCAAGGTTCACACCATTCTGCTTCGCGTCTTTGGCTCTCTCCAAGTTGTAGATAGTCTTTCTTCGGGTGACGTGGTCATCTTTTGGACTGTTCCGATCCAAATCGTCTGTATTTAACCGCTGCAAGTCTTTAGCTATTTGAACTGCATACTTTTCGATAAGGGCGTCTTCCGACATTTCGTCTGGCTGTGTATAAAGAAAAACAAATGTGTGTACCAAAGGTAAGAAGTGAAACTTCTTTACGTACGAAATTTTTTTACAGCTATAAAATTTCTCTCATACGTCGATAAAGAAGTTTCACATATGATAAAGAAGTTTCACAAATGATAAAGATGTTTCACTTCAAAACAACGTAATCGAAAAACGTGACGATTTTTTTATTACAGCTATAATTTTTTTCTCAACGTTGATAAAGAAGTTTCATATGTTTTAATTATATAGTTGAACCGGAAATCGAACCCGTTACACGAGAAAAATAATAACCCTGTAGCTTTATCATACTGATAAAAAGGCTTCATCATAAGGATTATTTTTTGCTAAATAATATAGAGCCAGAAATAAAAGGAAGTAAATAAGGCAATACATCCGGCCAATTTTCATACAGTAGGTATTGTAAAATTAGTAAACGACGGGATTAAATGGAAGCCACTGGTTCGAAGTACGTCACGTACGAAACCACAGGGCTCGGCTAGTAGTAGATAATCATTTGTCAGAAAAAATATGTAATTACCGTTTTAGTGAAGTACCAGTTTAGAGTAGTAGTAGAAAGTAGATGGATGAACGTGCCCAATCGATGGAACAACATCGCCGTAAACTGAATTATCATTACTGTTCCAAAGAATATCAGGAACACCGATCCGATCGGCTCCAGTGTCAGATAGTCTTGTGTTATAGTGATCTGGAAGCATAACGTTAATAAATACTAAAGTCTCCGACAGTACTTAACCTATACAAGGTTACTATGAGTGAACAGGCATAAGAGATACATACATACATATAGTCACGCCTTTATTCACGAAGTATATGCTATGCCCGCACCTCTTCAAATGAACAGGCGCAGGTTGTAGTGACTTGCTGTTAAAATATCCACGCCGGCCTTCAACATGCCTTAACTGCCATTACTAGCTACCAAAACCAATAGCTTAACGAGCTTTCGAAACAGAAACATTCGAAAATGGAAATGCCATAAAGCGGTCACCCATCTTAGATCGAGCTACAGCTATAGTGATAGTTTACATATAATTGACTCAGTGGAGTTAGGTATTAAGGCATAAGAGATATTTTTTTTGTAGTGAGCTATTAAAGCAACATCTCGTTCGTATTTCAAATGATCGTATAATAGAAATAAAATTACGGCTGAATTTACTTTATGCGTACAATCATTATATCGAGTTTGATTGGCTGAACAGTTGAATAAAATTATACGGTAGACATATAAACCTTTAAAGCCGTGTTCATAACTATGACACAACCATGTTAACAATAAAAAGCAGTTCGATATGAATATATATGGAACAGAAGATTGCTTAATGTTCTAATAAAGTAATTCACGATATAATTCATATTACAGTTTTAAGGTAGTTTATTAGTGTTACTCGATAATCAATTACAACCTTAACGTAATAGCATTAGAGTAGAAAATAGGATACAGTCTATAAAATTCAACTAGCGGCAAGTAGGTTATAATGAAAAAGTTATAATGGATTTTTGAATATAGAAGTTATGATTAATTACCGTGTAAAAACTGTTCAAACTCAATGAACTCAATCTTTACGCTAAAGTGTTATCGTATTTGTCCCAACCACTTGTAAGATAGTACACAAAACCGTATGATTTGCAATATGTTGCCAATTTAATATAGGATATAGAAATAGCAGCGCATAAATTACAAAAATAGGACGAAGGATGGCAATATAATTTCTGGACATATGAAAGAAAAGATATGTAAATAATCCTCATATCTCAGAAACCTTTCACCGAGTTTAATATTGGCCTACGTCACTAGAAAGTGACGTAAGCCAAGGTACTATACCTACAAGTATTTCCAATAAAAATCTAATTTATCTACAGACGATTTATATACTTCTTCAGACGTGAAATAAGAACAAATAAACACTTTATCAAAACTATTGCGAGCGAACATACTGATTGTGAGAGCCTCCATTTCCAGATGTTGAAGTTGTGTGTGTATTAGTTCTGCTCTACCATAGTTGTATTTATAGTTTTATTTTAACCATTTTTCACAAACTATTGTGTTAAGGGTCCGTCATCTTACTTACAAATGGCGCTGTTGGTGGTTGGTTGCATAAGAGTTTAGCACTCGTGGCCGCGGGACTAAAGTGTTCTGTAAACGATCACTGCGTTAAGCAACTTTCACTACGGCTGGTCCTTAGATGGGTAACCACTTTGTGGCGTTTATATTCGCGAGCGTTTCCGTGCTTCGGAACGCACGTTAAGCCGTTGGTCCCGGTTGCCAGTAACATAGCAGTCGTTAAGCCCAGTTAAGCGCCATATGGGCGGCTGCTTGAAAAATTACTTGTCAGGTGGGACAAAAGTGCATACGGTGAAATGTGGGCGTATAGTAGGCTTCTACCTATCCCTTCGGGGATAAAAGCGTGGGATTATTAGGTAAATTAGTAAAACATCCATGCATTCTTTAAAAAATAGTAGAAAATGGGTGGCAGCATAAAGTGTTTTATGGCTACGTAAACCATTCGTCATATTATCATTATATTGTTATCGAGGAACATTTGACGGCACAATAAGTCATTAAGTACCTACAAAACGTTTAATTATTAGGTAAAGTGCGTAATGGCCCCGTTGACCCAGTGTTCTATAAACGATCACTGCGTTAAGCAACTTTCGCTATAGCTGGTTACGGATGGGATTACCCTTGTGGTATTTTTATTTATGAGCGTTTGCGTGCTTCGGAAGGCACGTTGATCATTTGGTCCTGGTTACCACTGACATGGCGGTCGTTAAGCCAAGTCTATAAAATTCAACTAGCGGCAAGTAGGTTATAATGAAAAAGTTATAATGGATTTTTGAATATAGAAGTTATGATTAATTACCGTGTAAAAACTGTTCAAACTCAATGAACTCATCATCATCAGGCTTTATTTTTGGACGGCTTAAAAAACAACAGCAGTAGCCACAAACTGCGTCTTTCTATTTCAACACGACAATGGGGTCACCACCTTTTACGTGAGACAGGAATGCACAAGGTGAAAGATGGGCGTATAATATGCCTCTACCACCTCTTCAGCGATAAGACGTTATTGACAAACAAATATATAGAAATATATAGAGATATTTAGTAAATCTTACTAATAATATGAACGCGAAAATTTGTAAGTATGGATGTTTAGTTTTTTTTTTAGTTTTTTAGTATGTAGGTACATATAAATTATTTCTTCAATATCTAATTCAATGACATCTGAAAAGTAATGCCTACCAGAAAAAGTGTAGAACGTCGAAATAGTTGACAAGTAAGGTATTCATTACTCTTTCACGCAAAATGTACTGAATAAATAAATAAATATGATCCAAACTAAGCAGAGCTTGAACTATGGTAACCAGATAAATTATAAACATACTTAAATATTTCGAAATATATACATATTATAGATAAATCACACCAGACAGAATAAACCATCGTGCTAATCACACAAAGTTTTATCCTGGGTGGAAAACGAACCCTCTTGCATAGCAGTCGGATACACTCGCACTGCGCCACAGAGGCAGTCAAAAGAAATGGATTTTAATGGATTGGAAAACTTCATCACTCGTGTGGAGACGTGGGCGTCAACTAGTATAGAATATATATAGAAATCAATCAATATGGTTTTATTACTTCTTCCATCTGGGCCTCGTCCAATATACCGTAAAGGCACGCGAGGTTTACTGCTCTTAGTAGCATGGATAAATTCATATTGTACTTACCTCATTCGAATCACTGTCATAATCGACAGAAACCTGTTGTCCAAAAGGCCATCTGAAATGGAGCTGGTCTTGGTTCGACTGCAGCAAAAATATGACGAGCACGAACAGTGCGTTCAACATCACGAACGCGAACACCATTGTATCGCGTAAGTTCTTCAAATCGGTTTTTATGCGTTCCTATAAGATTTAATTGTAGAACTGGCTTAATTAACAAAAAAAAAACTAAAAACATTATAAGTTAATGATGATGATAAGTTTGTTAATTATCATAATATAAGCGCTGATTAGATTGAGGCATTTTTTTTTATATTTAGCTCGTGATAATGAATGATAAAAAGGCATGGCGACATAAAAAGCCCACTTTCACAGTCAGTGTTAAGCTGACATTTTGGGGTATACCTTTGCCGGTATAGCTAAAAATGGCATTGCATGTAAAACTCGCCCCTCGACTTCTATCATGTTTACAAAATAAAGAAGCAGTCTGTAATTTTGGAAAAAGAACGAAAATTTGTTACAGGAAACTGGGTAAGCGCGCCTTACTTGATTTGACCAATGAAAGCGCGCGGTGGTGGAGATATGGCTGTGAGATGTTGCTATTTTGAATAAAAGATTAATATAGAAAACAACGTTCATACAGTTTGTGGGTAAAACTTACTAGTTCCTCTTTATTCTCATCAATAGGGCGCAGGTATAAATCGATGAGATCCTTCCAGAATTCTGTCTCTGCAGTCTTTAAGAAGTCCACTTCTCCTTTGCTAAGATCCGGGTCTTCTATCCAGTATGGGTTTATGAGGTCGTCTCTTTCTTCCTGTTAAAGACACAGTGGGTAGTATAGGTATATCTTGACTCCTTAAATCGTGAAAACTACGAGTACATAGTTCGAGTTCGAATACATTTAATAATAATAATTAACAATATACACATCTGTTCTGGAACGTAATAAAACTAGCTCGGCCACACAGCACAAGCGATGTCTAAAAAACAAAACAAGTATTTCAATTATAGGTGTCACTGAAGTCAGTGCCAGCGCAGCTTCCGACGTAGCTTGACGCTCCTCTTGAAAAAGGACCTCTGTTAGGTCCGAAACTAGTCGGGCTATCCCGAAATTCACACGTGAGTATAACCGTAGTTTGTAATAATGCGTTTGTATATTTCAACACGGCAATGGGCTCACCACCTGTTACGTGAAACTGATAAACCGAAAAGTACTAAATTGGTAAAAGTACAGTACAATAATGATGCGTTAATTACACATCAAACACAAAACGCTATGGAGGATGTCTCTCATAATATTGATAAATCTATTAAAGTTGGTGAAACGGTCTGCGTTTAAATAAAATGGGGTTGGGTTTCACACCGTACTGGGTTGCACTACGTTGACTGCAAAAAAACCAACTTAAAAACACATGCATAAACCTGAAGGCCAGTCTTCCAATAAAGCATACAGAGGAACCTGTTTGTTTGTGCTGATTGTAGCACAGAACGCAATCACACAGCGTCGGTACAGCGCGTAACCCAAAGTTCAATGTTTTGAGTAGACTTCGAAGGAAATATAAATACACCAATACCAGTAATTGATGACGGGGCAGTGAGGTGGAGATGCACCTTTTGTGACGTTGGCCACAAATGTCGTCGCCCGTAAGCGGCTATGGGCGGCTTGTCGAGCCAACCAACAAGCTTGTACAATGTGCGATCAGATGGCGTTTCACAATCACTGATAGCGGGTGTGAGCAAAAGTCAAGGGGGTTTATTCCTGTTAGCAAACTCATTATATTGGTAGGTCATCCTTGTTAGAAGGTTTTAGTCGTAGGTCGTAGTCGTATTTAAGTCTGTAAATGTTTTTGGAGTTGCTCTAACATACATATTTTTAACCACTACCATGTCACTGGCAGGCGGTACTGACGGCTTAAGGTTCGTTCCGAAGTACTGCATAGCTCGTAAATGGCAATGCCCCGAATTCAGCCATCTCAGGACTCATCATAGTGTACGTTAACAGCAGTAATCGTATTCAGAACAATGAGCAAGCGGAGGTACGAGCGCTTCATAACCCGTACCGAACCTAACTCGTAGTACGGTCAGCTCCAAAGAAATCTCATCCCCTTAGAATGTAAATGTATACTCCTAGGGGTGAAATTTTTCTGGAGCTGGCTGTACAAGTGTATTTACCCTTGGTATGTCGGCGGAGACCTCGCTTTCGTTGTACTCAGGCAACATGGTCAATGGATCCACAGTTTTACGTCGCATCACCGTCGATGAACGTCGACGCGTCGACGGTTCAATCACTTCAGGAGCACCGCTATGGAGATAGTAATTTTATTTTAGCACCCTATTTACAATGTTATTGAGGGATATTTAATAATGTAAGCGTGTATGAGGTCTCATTAAGATTTCCGGGGCCCAAGCGACCTCACCTGCTGATTAACTGACGAGGCAACGACGTAGTTCAGTTAGCAGACACTTTCAGTTTTGCCGAAAATGAAAAGCCAAACGATAGCTGATTCAAGTAACTAAATAAAAGTAGACAACAGGCTCCAAATCCAGGTATGAGTTGGAAGCAATTGTAAATTAAAAAGAAATCTTTATTAATATTTCCAGTACATAGCCTAATTATCTTCGTAATTACCATTGAAATCGGAAAAATCGGAGAAGTGGCATGTCCCCTCGACAGGCTCAAAAGCAACGTGTTTATTCGCTAGCTGCGCTGCATTAGGGATGTGATCATGCAGATCTACCATCGTAGGAACTACACGTTATCGATAACATTTTCTTGGGTGTGTACTTATTATAAACTCGGTTCCAAAAATAACGGGTCTGTCGCTTAAACCCGAATATCACCCGAACTACGTATGCTATCCTAATGAAACGAAGACTGTTCAATTGAGAATTTAAAGAGAGTACTAAGTATTTGATTGAGTTGGTATAAAATGTGTAAAAATAATGTTATTAGTTTTAATCTAACCGCGCTAAATAAATACATATAATAAAACCGGTCAAGCGCGACGACACGAAACTCACAGTGATTGCAATCTCTTATCAATCTTTTCCATCGCGTTAGATATCTGTAGTAGGTGCAAATCGTCCTTGTGGTCCTTGGGGTTGGTGCAACACATGCATCTAAACAGACCAGCTACGCCGATCTCTAGAGAACCGCTCGTCTCTTCTGATTTGCCGCCTCCAAACCATCTCAGTATACTCTTATTGTCCATTTTATTCTTAACCTCTTCGGCTTCTTTGCGTTCCATTTCCATTTCCTAGTATAAAGACAAATAAAGATATATACTTAAGAATTATCTGTATTTTTGTATTAAGAAAAAAAAACAAATTTTTAAATATATTGATGCTAGAGTAGTCTTATACGAAGATTAATTATCATCTCAGACAATTATTCATGCCCACAGTTAGGCAATGGACCTGCCCAAATTGTAGACAAAACGTTATTTCGTGAACACGAGTCAGCGTATGCTGTATAGGGAACATATGAGGGAACACCCGTATCAGCGACAATCTACAAGAACCTAGATTATCATCGGTACAGTTAAGTTTCTATGTATGATATCGAGAATGTAACTTATAATAGGAATACCGCCATCGCTGGGACTCAGTAGGAGAACTTGGTTCCAAGAAGTCCTAAATTGGTACCAAGTTAGACTATGTAGTGTATGGTGGCATGGAATGTGAGTGGAAGAAGATGTGAAGACACAATATAGGAAAGCGGAAGATATGTCTTGAATCAAAGGAATGAACTTTCCGGTACAAACACTTTAATATTGTTTATTTTTTTTACTATAGTTTCATTAAAAAAAACAACCTAAATTAATTTGATGAGAATTTTATATGCCTTTTCTATTCTACGAAAGCAATAGATAAATTTCACTAACCTTGGCTGTCTTCTTTTGGGCCACCTCTCTCGTTCCCCATGAAACGTTGTTCAAATTGCACAACGAGTATATAATCAGCAACATATACATACTGGGGATAGTTATATAGTAAATGGTTATATAGAACAAACAGATTGCTTCCTGAGGATGTAGCGCGGCTGTAATAAAGAATATGCCGAACGTGGCCACTGTGAACATACTCGAAGGAGCCATCCAACCGTCCTCTACAATTTGTAGAACAATTCCAACTATGACCAGCATCATGACCATTGCGTAAACGCAAGTAATTATGTTTGCGACAAATAACTGAAAATAAAACAAGATTTGAATTAGTTAAAAATCTTTTTCAATCAATTTTTTACATGCGCTTTGCTTTTGCTCTACAAGTTTTTACATTTACATACATACATACTGTCACGCTTTTATTCCCGAAGGGGTAGGCAGAGGCATACTGTATGCCCACATTTGACCGTATGCATTTTCTTCCCACGTAACATGTGGTGAGAACATTGCCGTTTTCAAAACGACAAGCGCAGGTTGTTGCGACTTGTTCTTGAAATTTTTCAAGCTGCCCTAAAGCTTTACCTTGGCTGAACGACTGCCATATTTTATGAAAGTATAAAAACATGACCTCTTTATTTTTCGAGTTATTCTCAGCACGTCATTTCATTTGATGCCAAAATTGAAGCAGTGCATTAAAGATAACTATCCAAATTGTAGCAGTGCATTAAAAATATATAGTACGCCACCTTTATTAAGATGCCGTAATGGATTAAGAATAGCGAAACAAAGTTTCGTGTATAGTCATCTTAACTAAATGTGTATACTAAATCTCATCTCAATCTGTTGAAGATATGTGCTTCGACATTCAACATACATTGCAATTTACTAATAGTTAATAAAAAGTTTGTAAAAAGAAATATAGTAGGTACCTACAAAATTGAATTCAGCAGTGGAACGACACTATTTGTATTAGGTTATCCTACAAAGGTTATCCTTCATGATATAATTCAGGGAATGTTAATTTAATATAATAAATAAATAATTACTTACTTAATAAGCAAATACAAAAACATTAAAATATCAAAAATCACTGCCTCTGCTACAAACCACTGTCTCAATTTATTTCTTAAATCTTTTAGCCATTCAAAATATGCACTCATGAAATTAGTAGGTACTTCTTATCACGATATTTTAGTCATAAAGAATGAGGTATTACTTACATGAAGAATAAAAAAGTATCAAAGTTGTAGAATGTAGGTTTACCTGAGTTTCAGACTTGCAAGTCATACAAATAAGGAGGAACAATAGAGTAGGCACAAGATTTAAAAGGAGTGCGTTGAAGTTACTCATCTGTGTGATAGCGTTGATAGCGCCAATCATCATTAAGAATATCGTGCCTGGTCCCAGAATTGTGCCCACCATTAACATCATCTGGAATCAAACACCGAATTCAACTACCTGTAAAGTTCAAATTTGAAAATTGTGTGGATCGGAACAATACTGAAGTAATAATAAGTCACAGTCAGAGGACAGTCGTTATCTTTTATAGGATTAACGCAACCCTATGAGGGCATAGTAGATTCGCTTTTTGAGTCATCCACTTTCTGATATCAACAAAAAAATGTATCAGAAAGTTATTGAAAAGCTCACATCCGCAGGGCAGCTTGTGGCGAGCTGAATGTGTGTGGCTACACATCGGTCCCGATTCCTCAGAGTTTTGTTGCCCTTCTGCACCGGTTAGGATTTAATGGCCTAACGGGAGAGCAGTGAGAGTGCTACTCCCGGGAGTGCAGCAAATCTCAACTCTGGCTTGCCTTAATTGGCCGGTCAGAGGAAGGGAGCCAGAGCTATATGCTCGGGGGTGGAAGTGTCATTTTCAAGGGCATAACTACGGGGAAGCCCGCTCCGGGCCTGGCCCGCGAAGGTGAAACCGGCGCCGCACCGCTCGACACCCCAAGCCGCTCACACCGGTGTTGCCCTCTATCGCCTTACAGGCTTATCATGCCTATGGCGATTGTATAGGGGGCCCATCTAGTGAGTTGGCAAGTCACCGTCTGCTACTATTTTGATAATAATATATTAAAAAGGCAGACGCCGTTTTCATCAATAGCTTAAGTCACCCAATCCATTTAACACCCAACCCAATAGCCCATTTCATAGTTAGCACATTTCACAATAGTTTAACTCCCATTGGAGGTGATCCATTACCGTTCTTCTACATAAGGCGGGCGTGGATTGCCTGTAGTGGGGGTCCCATTTCCTATTAGATTAAAATTCTCAAAGGGCCTCTGCGTGTTGGACCAATATGTCCCCATGTAAGCCTGCCAAAAGACCGGGTATCTTCATAAGAAAAAAAATAGAAGATACCCGTGAAGAAGAGACAATAATAATAATAAATATTCTTTATTGTACACCATAAAAACATTATTATAAAAACAAACCAAAATTAAAAAAGTATGTAGTACAATCGGCGGTCTTATCGCTCACAGCGATTTCTTCCAGACAACCTTTATGCGGACGTAGCTCAAGGACACACATTAAGGGTATAAGTGGTGTTATTTTAGCAGTATGAAATAGTTTTCAGTACTATAAATAACAATATAAATACATATACCTACATAAGCACTCACAATTAGAATCGTACAAAATCAAATATATATATTTATAAACAATACATACACTTAAATATAAATATACACACATAAAAACAAAAAAAAAATTAATAATAATACACGTACATATACTAATACATACATATAGACTCACATAGGAATATAGTCATATAAATTCATACGTATACATATGCATAAACATATTTATTAAAACCTAAATAAAGAAAGCAATCATAATACTTAAAAATAATTAACTGCAAGGCAATGACAGATAATGATTCTTAACCATTTTTTTAAAAGTATTATGCGTCTTAGCTTGTCTTACTTCTAAAGGCAACGCATTCCACAAGCGAACTGCCTTCACCGTAAATGAATTGTCATAAAAACAAGTGGAGTGTAAAGGTGTAGCCAGTTTCAAAGTACAAAAAGATGCATACGTATAGATTAATATTTGGAATGTCATTTTCATTTAGAGTTGTGCATTGAATACACAAATAATTCGTTATAGGTATAGCATGTGCTAATACGGTCTCAAACTTTAATTTGGGACCCGGCCCTGGAAATGTTGTTAGAACATTCACAATGCAATACGGTACAAAACTTCATGGTACTATGCCGTTGCTCCTAGACACGTATAATTAATATTAAGGGTTAAAGTATGAAATTGTCGTTTATACTGAAAAAAACTCTGAGAATCTAGACTGCACAAACTGTGTGAAAGCATTTTGTACTGCCTCCTGGAAAGAAAACTTCTTGTCACGTATATAACTGTGCAAATCACGAAAAAAATGGTAGTCCGTTGGAGCAAGGTCTGGCGAATACGGAGGATGACGAATGGTTTCTAACTGCAGTACCTGAAGGGTCAAATAGGTTTCTCGTGCTGTATGAAGTCTCGCGTTGTTATGGAGCAATAATGGTGAAGATCGATTCATGAGTCGGGGCTGTTTTACTGCTAGTTTTGCCAACATTGTTCGGAGTTCGGCACAATAGACATCTGCCGTTATTGCTTGACCAGATCGGAGAAAACTATAGTGAATAACACGATGCTGAGACCACCAAACAGTTACCATTACCTTTTTATTGGTAAGTTTTGCTTTAGGACACTGTTGTGGCGTTTGACCTGGGGTCAGTCATTGCATTTTTCTTTTACGGTTATCATAAAGAATCCACTTTTCATCACATGGCACAATTCGATCCAATATTCCTTCATTTCTGTACCGATTCAACAAGGCAACACTAGTTTCAACATGCGTTTCTTTCTGCAGATCAGTCAAATCATGAGGCACCCATCAATCAATCTCATCATCGCAATCATTTTTTTATTTTATTGATTTGACGCAAATGAGTCAGTATTGTGGGTAAGGTAACGTTAAACCATGCCGCTAATTCCTGGGTAGTTTGACTAGGATCGGCTTCCACCATCTCTCTTAATTCATCGTTATTCACCTGTGTGGGCGGGCGGTCTTCCTCGTGGCTCGTTCTTCAAGTCGAAGTTTCCATCACGAAAGCGTTTAAACCAAAATCGCACGGTGCGTTCATTAGCAGACCCCTCACCAAACGCAACATTGATATTGCGGGCTGTTTCTGCCGCGTTACTTCCGCGTCGGAACTCGTATTCAAAAATCACTCAATTTTTTGCAGTATCCATCTTTCTTGTCTAAGTTGAATAACAAAAACAATTGAAAGTCGATATTCAAATGTTTCACATTTTTAAAAAAAAATAACATCATAGAAACCATGTGAAAAAAGTTTCGTTCGAAAACCTCAAACCATGAAGATTCTATGCCAATTCAAAAAAACCTATTACAATAAACGGCAACTTCATACTTTAACCCCTATTATTAGCACAAAATTTCAGAAACGTCTTCAACCTCGGGTGGGTACAAAATTGGAGTTCGTGAACGTATCATTATTTAACAAAATTCGACATTTGTAATCTTTATTTTTTCCGGTCTCTCGTTTAGAACAAGAGGGAAGTGGAGTTCTTTCTTTGCAACTACCTCAATATATCTTCTGATTAGCTGTTTACACTGTTGATTGATGGCACCTGGTGAAACTTGCTACACATCTTGAACAAAAACACTCATACTGTACCACCTATATATTACTTAAACCTGGCCGGTTTCGCTTTATGGCATTTTCAAAAGTTTATATTTATTATATTTCTTTGGATAAAATATGTGGTTACCTTTGAAAACGCTGCAGTAATAAATAAGTGGAACAGTACAAGTGTTTTTGTTCAAGTTGTCTTCTGATTAAACTTCTTCTGGGTCTTTCTAGCTGGATGTGATTCTGGTCTTGGTCATAGCTGCAGATGGTTTACAGGAGTCACAGTAATGGGAGTATAGTTGGAAATAGTCCCTACCCTTATTTTACCCCAATAGATACAATACCGACAGGCATGCTATTTAAAAAAGAAACGGAAAATCTTTAACGGTTTGTACTGACCTGGTACAGAATATATAAAGTAGATATATTATCATTGACGCGTATAGTTCTCTTCGAGTCTGCCAGCAGGTCCAAGATATTAGCCATAGTGGAGGGCACCCAACGACGACGTTGGTTATAGAACTCGTCGAATCTCTCCGGACAGTGAGTGTATGCGTCAGACGCGGCCGAGTACTCGACACGGTAGCCTCGCTGAAGTAGTAATGTGCATAACCATCGGTCTTCGCCTATAATGTACATACATTTTACCGTCGAATTGTCTTTTTTATAAATAATTATTTTAGATAATTCTAACATAAAACTATCTAACCCAAACAACTCTTCATCTCAGTATATTCCTAATTGCTTTCAAACCCTAACTCGATTTGGAGCCTGGGGTCCACTTTTATTTGGTTTGGAACGACTGCCGTGTGACCTCCCAACACCATAAGCGCGTCGTAGTCTCGTCTGTTAGTCAGCAGGTGCACCGCTAGCAGGCGATGTCGTTTGGGCCCCAAAATCTTGGTAAGGCCCCTTACCTCACTTATCACTATCACTTATCTCACTTTCTAACCAAAACTAAGTCAACATGATCTTGTGCCATAGGACCCTGGTGGGCCCACGAGTCATCACCCGACTCTTGAGTAGATTTAAGTTAATAATGTCTGTTCTATCATCGGAATACCTTGATCGTATTGCACGTAATGTCTTGCCTCATGTGACGTGAGTGTGTATTTCTTCATGACGTTGTCATCCATCAGCCCTTTCGCTCTGAACAAAGAGAAGCACCCAGGGCTACACAATACGCATCCGATCATATGTTCAGTGGCCTTCTGCAGCCAGTGTCCGATGGCGTATTCGAACATCTGGTACCATGCCATGAAACCTGGAATAATTGGAGTGTAATATACCTATTACTGTTAATATAATAAGTTACATATAAGTATAATTATAATTTAATTGCAGTTATATAAAATAATTATGTTATGGAAACATTAAGGGGCGAGTCCTTAAAAACGCACAAAACACTACTTGGCGTTTTAAAAATGCTATGGCACTGGTATCATTGAATTGTCAAAAAATATTATTTTCAGTTTCTTAAAGAATGGATCTATAACAACAGCACGCGCGATTTACCTAAAATAAAACATTTTTTTTTGAGAAAACTTATCGACAACATTGATAAAAACAGCAAAATCGGCCTTTTATATTTTGTCTCTGTCAGGTAAATCGTTGATATAATTGAACACATTTTTAGTTAAAATTGGAGACAAAAAGATAGATAATTAATTTACCACAGTAGTTTTATTATCGATTTAAATTAAAAGCATCAATCTAAGCCTAAACATATCTCATTTTCTTACGGATGTTTGTTCATACATTTCAGTATGGAATAGTAGCCTCCATTTTAAAGGATTTTTATTAAAATACGCGACCGCTAAAAATTCAGTGCCGTCCAGAAATTTAAGGAGAGAGCACGTCGCGTCGGTCTGAAGTTTATCTCGAGTTCTATTGTTCCGCGATGTTTTGAACTTGGAACTGAATTTGGGTGGGTTGCGAGGGTCAGAAATCTGATAGTTATAATGTACTATTAGATAATTTACGTATTTGTACCTAATGCATTATGTCATATCATATTCAATTTTTTTTTAAAAATTATCATCATCATTATTAGTCCTTGCGGCGCCCGTTACCCACGCCCCTTTTTGAGTATTTTTAATGAGTTTTTAGTTGCAGTAGATGCGGGTTTGATGTTTGAATGTTGATTACTATCCGAGCGTTAGTCCCGGTTGCGACCGAAAACCACGCAACCAAGTATTTGATCAATTTTTATTAGAGTAGAGGTTCGATGTTTGAATTTTCAAGGTCACCTGAGTGTTAGTCCGGTTGCAACCGAAACCTTGACGAATTTCTGAGAATTTGATGAATTCGTGATTGGAAAAGATGCTGGTTCGATGGTTGGAATGTTTAACGTTATCCGAGCGTTAGTCCCGGTGGCAACCGAAACCTTAACGAATTCGATTAACGAATTCTTCAAAAAAACAATTTGTGTTTGAAATAGATGCCGGTTCGATGTTTGAATATTCAAACTCATCCGAGCGTTAGTCCCGGTTGCAACCGAAACCTGCAAAGGTTTTGTTTTCGGGAATTTGATGAATTTGTGATTGGAAAAGATACTGGTTCGACGGTTGGAATGTTTAACGTCATCCAAGCGTTAGTCCAGATGGCAACTGAATCCCTAACCAATTCTAATGAATAAAATAAGTATTTAATGAATTTGTGTTTGATATGGATGCGGGTTCAAAGATTGAGTGTTCAACGACATCTGAGCGTTGGTCCCAGTTGCAAGTCAAACCCTTACGTTTCTTCCAAGTATATGATGAATTTGTGATTGAAATAGATGCTGGTTCGATGTTTGAATATTGAAAGTCATCCGAGCGTTAGTCCCTGTAGCAACCGAAACCTGCAAGGGTTTCGTTTTCGGGAATTTGATGTATTTGTGATTGGAATACTTACCATCTTTGTGATTGGAATATCTTCAAACATTATACATATCAGATGGTTCAACGTTTGAATGTTCAACGTCATCCGAGCGTTAGTCTCGGTTGCAAATAAAACCATAACAATCTTTTGAGTATTTGATGAATTTCTGTTTGAAATAGGTGCGTCTTCAATGTTTGAATGTACAACATCATCTGAGCGTTAGTTGTTTGAATTGTTTGTGGTTCATCCGGGTAACGTAGCTGTGGCGACAAGCATTGGCAAAAGTTGACCTGCACAGCATTGGTTGCCAGTATCCACGAGTGTGCTGCCCTTTAGATGCTACGTAAGCAGGTAGCAAGTTTTACGACTCTGTCTTAAAGGCGTACAGTAGCCCTTTTGGCTCTGTTGAATGCCGCCTTGAGGTTATTCATGTTATATCACGCACCGCCCGAGCCCTAACCCACCGACTGTTTTGTTGAACAACCTCTGCGTACTCAGATCTTGCCAGTAATAACAGAGGCACTGTCTGATATATATATGATATAGATAGTTTTAATCTGAAATATACGTTAATGGTCGACTTCAAAATCCATATTACCTGTTACACACGTTATTCAATTATATTAAACACTAGACAAAATCTTAAAAAAAAATACATAATTATCATTAGACTCGAAAAGCACACACTTTGGCCCCACCCATTTTAGGTACGCGGTGACAGCAGTCCGCCACCACGTAGCTAACGATCGGAAAACAAAAACCAAATAGATAAGTTACATTGCCGGTTTGTTGTGACATTCATATACATTCTGTAAGGACGAACTCGCGATGTATATTATATTTGTACGAAACACTGTCCGTTCATTTATTCGAATCCAGGGTACGTATAATATACTGCGTGATGCGTTTGTGTGAATTGAAAATGTGAATGTGGGTGTACAATCACAAATTCCCACGCCAGCAAACGCGCCCCTTAATATCAGAAATCTTTTGATTTTATTTTATTGATATTTAAACGACTGATTATCTTGTTATTAATTTTCTATGGTAAATTTATAATTAATATATTTTTTATTACGGAGATGTATAATATTGCAAGTAGTTGGTATAAACTCTTAAAACCAATGAGCTTGTGCACATTTTTAGTGCGCACCTCATTAATACATATAGAAACTTTAATGAGGTATTATAGGTAACAATGACCGACCTAAAACCTGTGCTAAAATAGTGATTCTCGGTTAGAAGAGAGAAATGCTGTTTTACTTCTCAGTGAACCCATGTTATTCACATTGACCATTCCTAATGACAATAATTTCGTTTACTGATCTATACTCTATGAATGCGTTGTGGGGGATGTAGTAAGCCTTCCTGCAGAGCGCTACCTATACTCGGCCTCCCCCGTGAGTAGCGGCAGAGCCGTGAAACTAATTACTACACCACGATGACAAACCGAAGCCCAAACAACTGTCCGCTAACAAAGCCGGCTCTATGTGTAATCTCGATAAACATCGAAGGGTTCTCCCAGAACAAATCAGATATCCTCTCGGATCTCTGCCGTTATACAAACAGCGATATCCTTTGCGTTCAAGAGACCCACCGAGATGCATCCCAGAGCCGCCCACAAATAGCTGGACTCAAGCTTATCGCCGAGATCCAAAAGCACGGTAACGCAGTGTTTGCTGCTCCCGGCGTGAGCATCGTTTCTACCTCATGTTCGTCTTATAATGGCATCGAGCTCATTACAGTCGAAACCCAGAACTGCACAGTGACTTCAGTGTACAAGCCGCCTAGGACACTTTTCTATTTTGATCCTCCGGAGAATTTTGAGAATCGGTCGGTGAGGGTGGTGGTGGGAGACTTTAACAGTCGAGGCGCCAACTGGGGCTACAGTGATACGGATCCAAGTGGACATGCAGTGGAAGAGTGGGCGGAAGCTAATGATCTGAGTTTAGTCCATTATCCCAAACTACCGGCATCTTTCAACAGTGGCCGATGGAGGAGAGGGTACAACCCTGACCTGATCTTTACCACATCTTCCATTAGCTCTCAAGCCTTCAAAAGTGTATCCCCACCTATACCTCGTACTCGGCACAGGCTTCTTTTGTGCACGTTACAGCCAATTATCCGTCCCACCAATGTCCTGTTCAGAAGGCGGTTTAATTTTGCCAAGGCTAACTGGGAACTGTTTGCGCAGTATGTCGATGGTGACCTCCTTGGTGTGTCGCCTTCCTCGGAAAACTACGACCGGTTTGTCGAAACCGTGTCCATCGACGATGTATTCCGCGAGGTTGCAGAACCTCTTACATCCCAGGGCTATCACCAGACTCTGCCAAACTCTTGGAGAAATATGAGTCGCTGTACAACTCGGAGCCTTTCTCAGAGCAGACCACTCTGGTGGGCCCTCGCCCATTATGCCTAGCTGTACCTACCAATAGAAATACCAGAATTTATAAAGAGAGGGCGCCAGGTATCTCTCCATCAAACGAATGATGCAATTAAAAAACCTCAAGTATCTACTTATTAATTATATTTTTTTAAACTATATCCATATAACTTATAGCGGTTGACGGGCTTGGTAGGGGTGGTGCGCACTAGGTAGCAACAACACACCTACATACACCCATCAGGTACGGTTAGTAATCTGCTGTATGTATGCTGGTAGCTATTGATTAATATTGGAGAAAAGCGAAGGGAGAAGTGGGTTAACACCGTCTCCAATATTGATATGACCCACAACAGTAAGAAGGCCTGGGCCACAATTCGAAAACTCACCAGCGAGCCCCCTCAGCCCACAATGCCCAGCAAGGTCACCGCGAATCAGATTGCCCACCAACTATAGGTCGCGCGGCGAATGAAGCTCTGTAAGAAAGTGGAAGGGGAATGCGCAGAACTCATAAATTATGTCTATTTGGCGGGGTGACAGGGCTGAAGGGCGGGAGTGTAGGAGCGTGGACGCAGGAATGGTCGAAATCCTACACGATATGTCAGCACGTGTTGTCACTAGTCTCGGTACTGTCACGCACATAAAATATGCTACTCTTTTAGGCAAATCTCTTAAGAGCATATTAAGGTTTTGATGCCTCGAGTAAATCGTCTGTCCAATCTATGCAAGAAAGAAAAACGGTCTACAAAGTAAATTATACGATCAAATATACCAATTATAAATTTCCGACAATTTGTTTAATACAAATCACTGAAAACTAAATAAAATACCTATCATGGTTTAATAATTTCACGCAAAACACTGAACTAACGTGTTGTAAATATTATTTACCTACTTACGTACCTACATAAAAAAAGAAAAAAAATGTGTAAAGGTTCTAAGCAGTGTCGTATCCAACTTGATATTTTTGTATAATAATATTGTGCGCGATTATAAATGCGCAAACAATCCCCACAAATTTTTGTCAGAGCTCATCATTCGCCGCGCGACCTGTACTTCTGAATGGGAAGCCACCTCACCGCCTAAGCAGAGCCCTAAAACTAAAAGGCTCCATCAACACCTGCAATGCTGTCAGTCGACCCTTCACCCTGACTAATATCTGTTCTGCCATAAACGGCCTTAAAACTGGCAAGGCCTCCGGTGTCGACGATATCTCGGTGGAGCTAATTAAATACCTTGGCCACGTGGCGGTGTCCTGATTGCTTCACATGTTCAACTACAGCATGGAACATGCGTCTATTCCACGGCTCTGGCGAAAAACAAAAGTCTTCGCGATTTCTAAACCGGGTCCTAGAAATTTCGTCGGGTAATCCTAGAATTTTCCGGCTTATTTCATTATTAATGTTTTTAAACTCACACGACTTATACTATGCATTTTATGTTATTCGGGACTTTTTCGCGTAATATACTCGTATTAACTTTTTCTAACATATTTCATTACTGTGCCATACATATAAATTATTTGAAAGAATGCTGTTGGCCCGTCTTACGCCACTGATCGAAGTGATGCTGATTCCCGAACAAGCCGGATTTAGACCCGTAAAATCTTGTAGCAACCAGACCCTTAAACTTATGCTACACATCGAAGACGGTTTCAAGAAGGGAGTGGTTACTGGTGCTGTATTTGTCGACCTGTCTGCAGCTTACGACACGGTCAATCTGAAACGGTTACTGTGGAAGGTGGAGACCATAACTAATTACATCAAGTTTGTCAACGTTCTCCGCGAACTTCTGCAAAACCGTCGATTTCAGGTCCACCTTCTTTCCGAAAAAGGTCGTTGGAGGGCACAGAAGAATGACCTGCCTCAAGGCAGTGTCTTGGCGCCCAGTCTTTCCAATGTGTACACCAGTGACCAACCGTTGGCTCCCTATACGTCCCGCTTCCTCTACGCAGACGACCTCGCGTTGACCTCCCAAGCTTCCAGTTTCGAACAGGTTGAACTGAACCTATCTGGTGCCCTGCAAAGCCTGGGAGAGTACTACGATGCGAATTGATTGAGACCGAATCCGAGCAAAACTGAAACTTGCGTTTTTCATCTCCGCAACAGAGAGGCGGCACGCCAGCTCAACATTCAATAGCGAGGAACTTCCATCGAACACAACTCCTTCCCGAGGGACTTGGGCGTCACCCTGGATAGATCGCTAACATTCAGGAGGCACTGCGAAAACGTCAAGCGGAAGGTATATGCCAGAAATAGCCTCTTGCGCCGTCTCGTTTGCACGAAATGGGGAGCTTCACCAGATGTTTTGCGTACTACGGGCCTTGCGCTCTCCTTCTCAGCGGGTGAATTTGCGTGTCCTGTGTGGAGCCGCTCTGCTCATACCGGGATGGTAGATACAGCATTAAATGAAACCTGCCGGATCATTACTGGATGCCTCAAGCCAACCCCGATAAAAATATTGTACCCGCTAGCTGGTATCTCGCCTCCGGGGGTTCGCAGAGCGGTGACTGACTCTTCCGAGAGATCCAGAATGCTGGAAGACACACGGCACCCTCTTTTTTACCATGATCCTGTACCACAAAGACTGAAAAGTCGAAATAACTTTGTGAAATGTGTGCCTCCTCTCTGTGATGACAACCGGGCAAGGTAGAGATGTAGACTGTAGCGAGAGGGTGCCACTCTTCCCAGCCCGTTTGTCCTATTATCTGTGAGCCTACCGCCGGGACATGATCTACCATGGCCAACCTGGAAGTCTTTAAATAGACTCCGAACACAGATCTGCCGGAGTAAGGAGAACCTCTTTAGGTGGGGCTTCTCGGATGGCTTGAATCTGGAGTGCACATGTGGGGCTGTCCCCCAGACAATGAAATATCTGATGTCGTGTTCTGCGTGCCCTTCCAACTGCACGCAGGAGGACCTAATAGTTTCCTCTCGGAAGCTATACGATAATGTAAAAAGTGAAACATTCTTACCAGAGCCCACTGGATGAATACGTCCGCAGGCAGCGCCTAAATTTTTATCCTTCTTCATAAGATCGATGAGTAAAGTCACAGCTGTTGGTTTAAAATCGATATCACCGTCCAAGGCAAGTAAGTATGTATTTTCTGCCAATATTTCCTTACGATCTACGGAAATCTGTAGGTCCATGAGACGGTGGCCCAGTAAGTAGTACATGTACATCACCTAAAATACAGGGGATCGTGAATACCAAATGATGATAAAACAGAGTACGTTCGCATTAGAAGAGAAAAACAGTATTCAAGAATCGTCTTAATCTAATCTATACTAATATTATAAAGCAGAAGAGTTTGATTGTTTGTTTGGTTATTTTTGTGTTAGATTTTTTTGGCATTTATCGAGGAAGACTATAGGCTATATATCATTATGCTACTACACTGGGGAGCAGAGCAGTAGTCATAAATGACGACAAATCGGGCAAATTTGTATGCATCATTGTAGAATTAAAATTCGAAATATTCCACGGGTGAAGCTGTGGAGGTCATTTAGGTCTAGATATGCTCCACGGCCGAAGGGTAGATCGTATATATACAAGATTCAATTGTACATATACAAGATTCGAAGTATATTCGTGACATACTTCGAATCTTGTAGCTCCTGTTTAACCCATATACTGTATGAGAATCTGCCCGATTTGTTGACATTTATTATTACTGTTGCGCTCTCTTGGGTAGAAAAATAAAAAAGGTGTGTAGAGCTGATGTATTAACACATCTCACTTTAATTTATACCATTAAGATAGCATAATGGAAAGTGAGCACCGTAGATTATGGATGTTTGCTATATCAGAGGTGATACATTCGCGCTACCGACCTTCTCTTAGATTATATGTATTTTTTTTTGTATAGTGTACCAACAAGGTTTTCATCGCTATACATATTAATTAGCGCATTGTTGTGCCAACTTAGTTGACGTGAAACATTCTCTAAAGAGAAAAAATAGAAGGGAAAGTTCGACTTAAAATGTAGGTCGGGTAGGTGCATCATTCATGTGAGTGTATGACGTGTATACACGCATACGTACACAAAAGCAAATAATCAAAATATAACAGATAAAATTCATTGATTAATGGCATAAACAATTTTGATAAGAAGCACTAATATCAAGTTGCCACTGTTATTTATTTCCACCTACTCGATAGTTTAATCTATATCTACATCCGATGGATTAAATATAATCACCTGTGACCAACGTTTTCTATGTCTTATTTTAGATTTGTCTTTGAGGTGACATATCAGTTTGTTCTTGCCGGGCAAAGTCCATTCGAGACGACCACCATATGGTGTGGGGTACTTCTTTGGTGGTCGGAGCCTGATGTTGGTAAGATGAACCTCAGACGCGGCTTCATCGATAGTGTCCACCAAGACTTTTACGAAACGATTCACTTGGGAATCTTCAGCGCTGTGATCTGACACTTCGAATGCGTCGTCCATGAAAATATTGGCTGTGGATAGTAATAAAAACGTTTTAAAAACAGAATAAAAGAGAATAGCAAGAGAGTTGATGAGGAGAAAGTAATATCTCAAGCAAGATCTAAGGTAATTAAAAAACATATTCGTTCGTCTACCCTAACGATATTTCACAATGGAATATTTTTTATCAATTACAGCAGACTGTACGTCAATGGAATTGTTATTAAGAGTCACAGGTTCCTATCGTAACTAACGCAATTTCTAAATAAACCACCAACGAACACAAGCGGTATAATTAAACTAGTATCGATATCAATTCAAATGATCGACTCAGTGACGCACCGGTAAGAAGTAATCTATGTTTTAATTTGCTTTGTAGATATTTTCCAATAATTTTTCATTTAAAGTGAAATTATAAATTTTATTTACCCAAAGAAATTAATAGATTTTGAGTATTGTATTCATTCTATCAACATTTTATTACACAAATTACCAATAGCGGAGTTCGTGACTTCATACAATGACGCCTTTTTTCCTGTGGCTTGTCATGTTGAAATGAAAGGGACATAAGCAGGTTGTGGCTATCAGGCCGCAATTCTATATCATACGACTTGAAAGCGTAGACTTAAAATTACTGGTGTACATATCACGAGCAAATTTCCGTCTATGCTTCCAAGTCGTGCGTTCGAGGATTGGGCCTCTGCTATTGAAATTTTTGAAGTTGCCCAGATGACCTTCAACTTGAATTAACAACTACCATTTACTACATAGCAGCCTTCCTTCCACAAACGGTTACCTATCTAAGGACTGACCGTAGCGTAAGATGCTTGGTTTACCTTCCAGTTCATAATAATCAGGGTCAACAATGCCCAAATACTTCTGTGCCACTCGCCTAGCACTCTGGTCCTCATCCAGGCGAAGAATTGACTTCAAGAACTCCATCATTTCCTCTTTCGTTTCATGCCACATAGTAGCACATACGTAAATTCTACGAAACACAATGTAAATTAAAAATTTCGAAGAGCGAATGTGAGGGAGAATAAAATGGGTAGAACCTTACTTTAATTTACGGACCCGGTATGTCGTTGTACCCGCAAACTGACGAATGTAAGGGAGAATGAGATGGGTATATTAGGACCTTTCTTTAATTTACGGACTCTGTATGTCGTTGTACCCGCATACTGACGAAGGAGAATGAAATGGGTATAATAGAATCTTACTTTAATTTACGGACTCGGTATGTCATTGTACCCAAATACTGCTGAAAGAGAGTGTGAGGCAGAATGAAATGGGTATAATAGAACCTTACTTTAATTTACAGACCCAGTAAGTCATTGTACCAGCATACTGACGAAAGAGAATGTGAGGGAGAATGAAATGGATATAATAAAACCTTACTTTAATTTACAGACCCGGTATGTCATTGTACCCTTATACTGACGAAAGAGAATGTGAGGGAGAATGAAATGGGTAAAATAGAACCTTACTTTAATTTACGGACTCGGTATGTCATTGTACCCGCATATTGACGGAAGAGAATCTCTACAATTCTCACAATTTAAAGAGTGTAATTTGTCATCTGTCAGTTTCAAATACAACTTTGAGAAATAAAGAATGCTCAACAGATTTTATATCAAATTGTGTTTTTTAAATTGTAAGGAATGTGCGCTCTTTAGGGTGACATGACAATATATAGTGTATACGACTGCCGCGACTGAGGTCTCGGGTTCGATTCCCGGGTCGGAAGAAATATTTGTGTGATCCACAAATGTTTGTTTCGGAGGTTGGGTGTTTCCTATGTATAATATGTATGTATTTAGAAATATATAAGTATGTTTATCAGTCGTCTAGATCCCATAACACAAGCTTACATTAGCTTACTTTGGGTTAGCCGGCGCTGTGTAAAAAAAATGACCCACAATCAATCAACATACATACGCCAATAACCTTCCTTGATAAATGAGCTATAAAACACAATTTATGGCGTCAAACCAGTAGTTCCTGAGACTAGCGCGTTGAAGCAAAGAAACTAATTCTTCAGCTTTATAATATTTCAAGTACAGATTGAATCAATTTGATGAGCTAGTGTCGACCGAAATAGCTCAGACGTAATATTACGTGGTATCATTATCGTAAAGACTTAAAGAACTTATCGAATTTCTTCGTTGAAATTGGTACCGACATTAAAACACTTTTGATGGTAAGTGGTATTAAAGGGCATTAACGCTAATGTTTTTCATAAACAACCAAACAGTGTTTTGATAAAATTTATAGTAGGTATATAGGTTCTAAGTACACACACTGTTTATCCATACTAATTTATGAAGCAGAAGAGTTTGTTTGTTTGGTTGAACGCGCTAATCGCGAAACTACTGGTTCGAATTGAAAAAAGTATTTTGTGTTGGGTAGCCCATTTATCGAGGAAGGAAGGAAAGATATATATTTTATCACGCTACTACCCTGGAGAGCTGAGCAGTAACCATAAAATGTCAACATATCGCGCAATTTTTTCATACATTATTGTAATTATCGAGGAAGGAAGGAAGGAATATATTTCATCACGCTACTACCCTGGAGAGCTGAGCAGTAACCATTGAAATGCCAACATATCGCGTAATTTTTTCATACATTATTGTAAAGGTAACGGAATTAAATGGGTGCGACGAGGGTTCAAAATATGTCACAGGCAAAACCGCGGGGCCAGATAGTACTTAACACTTGTAAACACTGATCTTATCTGGACTTCTAAATTCAAATAAGAACTATTGAACAGATTATTATGTGATTGTCACCTATATAAACATATACTTACAACGAAATTGAAATATGTAAGTTAGTTAAAAATGTATTACCTTGTGGCACAATCTGTTGGTTTAATGGTTTTGGTTATTTTGTCCTCACTGCTAATAGAATTGAAGTCGTCGTTGGGCGTGGAATCCTAAAACATAAAACATAAATAATATACATATTATAAAAAATAATCCTTATATATTATAACACAAAGTACCCCACTAAGTCTTTTTGTCTATCTTTCTGTTCGCGATAAAGTTAAGAAGTCGTGATCAGATTGTTGTGGGATACTTTTTTTTTACACACCGCCGTCTACTCATAAGCACTACTACTTTACCAATAAACACCTCGTAAGGTAAACGTTGTTTTAATCAGAGAAAGCTCGCGCACCGTCGGTCGGTACTCAACACTCCTTCCTAACTCAGATCCAGTAACAAAAGGTGTAGGGCTCTCCCCGTACAGTCGTTAAGTCAAGTTGAAGGCCTTATGGACGGCTTGAAAAATTTCAAGTAGCCACAACCTGCGTCTGTCTATTTCAACACGGCAATGGGCTCACCCCCTATTACGTAGAACAGGAATACACATGGTGAAAAGTGGGCATATAATATGCCTCTGCCACCCCTTCGTGGATAAGGCGTGATAGATAAAAAATACTTTTTATAATATTCATATAGACTACAATGATATTTAAGTTAACCCCGTTAAGATGATGGACACTGGGGTTTAATCTTATTACATACCTCAAAATAAATATCGTGATCTTCATCCTTGGTCCTATTTAGGAGCAACGACTGGTCTATAAGAACGCCACTGTACCAAGGCTTGGCGAACAGTTTGTCCGTAGCGGCTAGTCGTTCGCAACGCGGCTGCCATGCATGGAGCGTGATCCATGACTGTGATAGCAACCATAAAAGCCATATCCACGTTGCTTCGCTTGTGATGAAGTCTCCCAGTAAATACACTAAATAGAAATCAAAGTTTAGCTTTTCAAGGTACATGATAAAATGTTTCGTTACGCAATTAGAAGCGAGTGCTTCATTAGTGAACTTTATAGCACATTTATTTAAGGGTTTCTTTATATGTTTAAGTGTTTTTATATACTATATGTAAAGTGCCTAATAAATGTGTTTTATTTTCCTTTTTTATCTTTCTTTCTTTCATCAATATTAAACACTAATATAAAGAAATTACAGTTTTATAAATATACAACGAGCGGCCTCGCTAAAAAGCAATCTCTTAGAGGCAACCTTGAGTAGTAATTAGTGTTGAACTAAGTAATGTATTTACTAAAATGTTTCAAGTCATCATCATACATACATAAATATTTATAAAAATACATAAAAATACATATACATACACTATGTACAATATATATTTACTTATTTAAAATAAACAACTATAATTACAGGGGTTTTCACCTAATTTATACATTCATAAATACTACTGTCGCGACAGCTCCACGCGCCAACGAGCAAATACGCGTGATTGTGTGCATAGTGAAAAAACATAATAAAGTAATAAATAGTGATATAAAAACTGAGATATCAGTGAATAGTTCGTGTAAATAGTGTTATCGTAACGTTATAGTGAGACAATAACAATCTAGTGTTTTTACATAGTGCCTAAATAGATAACCTAATTTTTACCTATTTAGTGTTGCTTTTTCTCATTGTGAATTTAGCCACAACCTGCGTCTGTCTATTTCAACACGGCAATGGGCTCACCACCTATTACGTGGGACAGGAATCCACACGGTGAAAAGTGGGCATATAATATGCCTCTGCCACCCCTTCGGGGATAAGGCGTGATGGATATTTAATTTATAGTAATGTTTTGTGTTTCGTGGTTATGTCTAGTTAAATCGTGTACGTTTTACTTTCGTTTAGGGCCTTGCCTTGGACCTAGGTCCTAAACCGTGTGACCTGCGCTATCACGAATAGTTTCGTTTTGTAGCCAGTATAGGTAACTTCAATATATAATAGTGCTGCTACACCTATAGATAACAGGAAAATAGAAATTTATAGATAAATAGAAATTTATAGATAAAGGTGTAGTGTGTGTCGGAGTTGCCTAAACTGAGCTAGACTTACAGGAATCTAGGTCATGACTGTTAGACATAGATATATAAGAATGACCTAGTTCAATAGATATTTGTAAAACCTATAGAATTGTAATTAATTGTAACCGTAGCATAAATACTTTTCGAGTTGTAACAGTTTTTGTTGATTATTAATATTCAATTATGCAACCTTAATTAAAGGATTTGTCGGGCTCACGTCATGGTAAAGTTCGTGGTACAATAGTAAACACGTTTCGTTGGTTGAGCAAGCGCGGCCTACAATCGAGCGAAAATACAGCAAGAAAAATAGAAGACTGGAAGAACTTCAAGAAGTGAACCAGTTATAGGCGAACGTTTGCTAACCGTATTTCCGTATTGTGCTCAAGCCGCGATATTAGGAGCCAACAGAACCCTTTCTCGTTGGTTGCGCGTCACGATTCATCGGTGTTTCCTTCTTCACCCTCGCTGAACATCTTGTGCCGCCTACGATGAGTCCACAAAAGTTAGTGCTGTACCCTGATTTCCACCCCCCGGGACCTATTATTACATCTATATTTCAAACCAACGAGGCGCAAGCAGCTCATTCGCCGCGCCGTATTGATTTTGCCCGTCTCGTATAACCATAATGACAAGTAGTGCTCTTTAATCACTCAGAAATCGGATGATTATGAGGAGCAACAAGTTTTGGGAAATATTTTCTTGCTTTTTGCCTGCCTGCCTTCTGCCCTACCATAAATTCCTTAGTCAATCCTTTCAATTTACCCGGGTAGATGAATAGTGGAATCAGATTTATTAAATTATTTTTTGAAGAGCTCATGGCCCCGCTAACTAGTGTTTTGTAAACGATCTTTGCGTTAAGCAACTTTCGCTTTGTCTGATCTGATGAATGAGTGCCGCTTTGTGGCATTTTCATTTACGAGCGCTTTCGTGCTTCGTAAGGCACATCAAGCCGTTGGTCCCGGTTGCCAGTAACATGGCAGTCGTTAAGCTTAGCCGACGGTCTAAAAATTTCCAGCGCAGGTCCACAAAACCTACGATTGTCCATTTCTACACGGCAACGGGCTCACCACCTGTTACGTGTTATAGTTCCAGAATAAATCGACTACAAACAAACGATTATTTTTATTTTATCAGTATAGACAAAATAACAACTTACTTGGTGGGCTATCAAAGAATAAATAATCCGGTATAACGCCATGAAATGCACAACCATTTGAATTCTGCAAGCCGCAAAACACAAGCAGCAGATTTATTGTGACCGGTCCAACGAGACTGAGCGCAAATGTAAAGCTGAAATTTTGTATAAGGATCTTGCAGGCAGTTCTACCAGCTGAATAACAAATATATGCGGCTCCTACGTGTATCAACACTACCCATAGGGCAGTACCCCAGTAAGCTGGGAGCAGTGCTGTACTACCAGTCAGCTCGTATCCTACCGTACCATCGAAGTCGCCTGGTCTTACTTGGACCTAGAAATAAGATATCGATTTCAGGTTCAATATTATCATAATAACGTCATAAGATTTCGGCGATAAAGTACCTATTATGTCTGGGTGATTGACACGAAACAAAACATTTTTAACCTATAAAGGACGATTATATTGGTGTGAAGTGAATAGATGTTTGTAATATTATAATTATATTTTTTCCAAGAACAGAATCATCTTACGATGTGTTTGTTGCCGATAATGAGACCAAAATAAACCAAACTAGAAATAGACCAAATAATGAGATCAGTTCCCTCTTCGGGCCTCTTCTTTTCGGGGGAGGTATGGTCATTGTTCCCAACTTATACCCGGTTCACATTTATTCAGTTCCGCGATCGATTCTAGCGCTGGAATGCAACTAGAATAATGTAGACGGGTACTGGAATGTCCGTCTTTTATTCATAGTACGATGGAGCCCTACCAAGATCTTCGGTGTTCAAGCCAACCTCACTTGTAAATGGTGCATCTGCTGACTAACGGGCGAGGTCAAGTCTAAGAGAAGGAAATTTTGAAGTATAATCTTGTACTACAAAATTATTGGGAGACTGCCATAAGCTAATTTGATTAATTAATGTTGAGTCATTTTAATTGGCCACATTTGACACTTCATCAAAAATCACCAACGCGTCATTGTAACGGCGGGTCAAAAATATTATTGAATTTTCGAAGGTAGAATTACACAATTGCTGAACTTTTCTCAGTTACAATTACGAATTAAATTGTCTAAATTTCCAAAGAAGGCAGTTTACTATTAACTTTCACTAATAAATCTTTATAAAGAAAACAAACAATTTATGTTTTCAAGAACTGAACGTCGTTACAATGTTGTGGCAGTGAACCCTATTCTTTTTAAACACTAGGGAGGTTACCCGGAAAATCGTATTTTAGTAGACTTATTTGTAATATTCGTCCAATGTTAAATATTTTGTTTTAATCATACTCATGTTCATAATTTATCTTCTATCTTCTCTTTCTATTTCGATATTTGGTTTCTTAACATTTTAGGTTTAATCTGCTTGCAACATCGCCCCTTCCAACACAATTTTTCGTGACCACTTAAAATATGACCCTAACACAGTTCTGTAAACATATTTTAGGAAGTGTATTTAACCATCTAGAATATCAGCTCGCTATTTACACAGTAGATTATTCTCCACTTCTAGCGTTCTAGGGATCCATCGCTGCAGAGATCAGAGCCTAGATTTTTTATCCCACTGAGGTGGCAGCCAAGCTCACCTGATGGAAAGTGGGCTCCGGACGCAAAATGTGACGGTGAACCCCTGTCTGTGATTCAATTGTTCAAGATCTAGTTCTGTACAGATTCAGCGTATGAAGGTCCAGCGTTCGTAGCAATTAATTTCTTCTCTAAATAAATACTCCAGGACTTCTTGTGTTTTTTTTATTTCTGTGTAACTAAATGTAATACTACTGTTGTCTCATCTTATTTATTTATAGAATATATTATAGAAAAAGATTGCAACGCGATGCAAATATAGACACTATTTTTGGAAATAAATGATGATGATGATGATGACGACAATATTCTCGTTGTAATTTTAATAGTTGTCATATGTTGTTCCAAAATTTACGATGGTTAAAGTCTAAATAATTAGACTGGGATTTGACTGATATATTTAGAATAAAATTAAAGTAGATATCTATAAGTACTTTTTCAAAATAACTGATTCGATATATACAGGGCCATTTGTAAAACACCAGCAACCTGCTAGAACTAGGTAGCTAACATCATAAAAACATGATCTACGATTATCGATCGATCGATTTAGAATTAGTTAAAATATTTTTTTTAAGCTATTTTCCTAACTTAAACTTTTATTTAATGCACTGATTGAATTTCAGTAATACACAACTCGTAAAAATCACAGAGGAGGGGGATGGACCGGTCATAACTCCTTTGACCTTGACTTTTTTTCAACCGCATCGTTCCATCGTTCATCGAAGCATGCAGTAAGTGACGAAAAAGAGAACTAGGAGTTCTTTTAAGCGAATCCAAGAGTGAAAACCTATGACGAAGCTCGAAGTTTCAATGTGCGACAGTGCTCGCTATGTAACGGTATTTAATTGCCAAAAGTGGTAAAACAAACGTTGTTGGTTATGACCTTGGCTATCTACTCCTAGCAGGTTGCTGGTGTTTTACAAATGACCCAGTATATGTTTGACCGTCCGTATCGGTTCATTCACATTAATCGATATTTTTAATCAAGTCATCTCTTTGATTGCATCTGTGGCGCGGTGGGAGTGCATCCGACTGCTACGCAAGAGGTCGTGGGTTCGATTCCCACCCAGAATAAAACTTTGTGTGATGAGCACGATGTTTTATTATGTGTCTGGGTGTTATTTATCTACAACATGTATGTATTTAGAAATATATAAGTATGTTTATCAGTTATCTAGATCCCATAACACAAGCTAATATTAGCTTACTTTGGGCTAGATGGCGCTGTGTGAAAAGTGTCCCACAATATTTATTTATTATTTATTTATCTCACTATGAAGCTAAAACTGGCACTTGTCAAATGTGGGCTAGTATAATGACTTTACTATAATATAGTATTATTAAAAACTATTTTAAAGAAAGTCAATGCTATACAATTTCTTACCTCAAAAACATTATAATTTCGCTCGCTGAATGCTTCTTGTACTTGAGTGAAAAATGATAGAGCGTCATCATTCTGTATGTTCATAAACAGCAAGATACAGCACATAAATACGATTATCTTCCATAATGAAAGCACTCGCTGGGTATAATATCTTGTCTTTTTGAGACTTTCGCGAAGTTCTTGCAATGGTCGCATACCTGAAAACACAGTTTCTTTAATGCCGTAAATAATTTCAGTTATTTCTTTATTAACAGGCAGGCACTAGAAGGTTATAAGATCTCTATTTAAGAGTGATTCGGAAGTGAACGGTTGTCTAAACTAGTCGGACGATCCCGAAATATACACGTGAGTACAACCGTTTACTTAGTAATAACAGTTCTTCTAAGATTCAAAATTTACGAGCAATATCAAAATTTATATTATACAAAGAATAAGATTCACAAGATCAATTTCAAAGCAAAGCAGCGGTTTTTATAAGCGTTGAGCGGCGCTCAAGTTTGTAATTTGTATTCTCAAGTAACAAAAACGGCGACATGGCGCTAAAACATTCTTACTGCTACCTATCTAATTTTTAAACAATAACAATGCAAACTTGTTCAATTTATTTATTTTATGTCATTGTAAATAGACATGCAATATGTGCAACTGGCGGTAACGGTTTTAGTACTAGTAGTACTTCGAAAGGCATTTCTAACTTCTTTTATGTGTTCCGGGTGTAGTTCTTACGCCATTCTTTCACGCAATACTTTCAATGACTAGACAGATACGTACTAAAATGACAACCTAAAAATTATTGATTATATATGTCGTACCACTTACCTGGAGTATGCCTACTCAAAGATCCTACGAAATTCTCCCACCATCCCAGTGAGATCAATAGGCACGCTACAGGTATTGTCCATAGAATTGGATCATCTGATGACAGCAACGGCCAAAGCACGAAAGCGGTGGCTTGGGCCGATATAGCGAACACATCTATAGCTAGCTTAACTGGGTATCGTGGATCGATTCTGTCTCTGGAAACGGCGTTCAATATACCAGGAACTATACATAGTGCGTTCATTAACATTGCACCTTTGACAACATTGAGTTCAGGAAGAATGATCAGTATTAACATTGCTATGCCGAAAGTGTGTAGTGTTTCTATCAATAGAGCCTGAAATGTAACAAAACATAAATTGATTCGAGGATCGACGATTTGTTCAATTTCTAATTTGGGAACACCTACCAATTTTAATTGTTTGGTACTCAGGCTTAGAACATGTTATATTGTTTCATCCTCTATACAATCCCAGGATCTTTTAACGGGTCTGGTCCTTTTTTTGTTTCTATATTTAGCTCATCGGGACGGCACTTGAACAACCCGGAATTATAGTAGGAGATTGGAGGGAAACACGTGTACTGGTAGCTTTTGGCACAGCTGGGAAAAAAAATTAGGAATATTTCGGTCCGGGAGGTGATGCTGACCATTGTATAAGAGTGGCACATCTGTTCTACACTGTTTGGGATCAAAAAGGAAGGCATCTAGTCAGTACTTCGTGGAGTCATCTCTTAGGTCTATCAAGTTGAAGTCAGAGTACGTTTTGATTGGTAAGGAGCTTTGAGAGTATTTGCTTTTTATAGGTACATCCCAACTCACATACAGGTGCCTTCGCCATGTTTTCGTCCGTCAGTCAGCAGGTACACCACTATTAGGTGTGTTTGGCTTAGGTTCCAACCTACAGTGGCACCCTTTTCCACAAAAATTATATTTTATGTACAACGAATTGATATACGTAGCAGATTTAAATAGAGTTATCGTGATTTTGTTGTTCTTTTAATTCCAGATAAGACTTTGATTTAAATGAATAAGCCAAACTTACGATGCAAAACTGAAGAATAGTTGGCTTCTTGAAACTTTTGAAAAAGCAAATTCTTGCTGATCTCACGAACACGCCTAGTTCTGGTATACTGAATGCTATTAAAGCTGCCCATAGCCATGTTATTCGCTCTTCTAATGAATGAACTGTTATGAATTGTAGATCTAAACCTGATAAAGAACAAGATACACATTAAGTTAAACAAAAACGTGTTCAGGCAAAATGTTATATTCTGTAGTTGTGCCTCCCGATTTACAACTTTCTATACAACCCGCAAAGGATTGGGTTAAGGTACAGTAGCTTCTATTAAATTTTACATTCATCTTACAGTATGAATGTAGAATTTAATAGAAGCTAAGCTTTAAATAAGGATATAAGGGGCCCCAACCAATATATTGAGGACCCAAGCTACAAGCGGTGCACCTGCTGGCTAATGAATAAGGCACCATCGCTCTTACGGGATTGGGAGGCAGAGCAGACGAAAATCAAAGCCAAACGATTGCTGCACATAACAGATAAATAAAAGTAGACTTCAGGCTACAAATCTTGCTAGGATGCTGAAGCGCAATAGACATATTCGAGTATGTATATTATGCGGTGTGAGCAAATGCTTTGTTGTCTTTCGCAATAATTATTTTTTGTCACGTCACGTTTATGTCTGCGTGACGCATTTATATCCGGTGTGATTTCATATTTTAACAATGAAGTGGGGACTAAAATGTTATTTTTTAATAAAATTAGATTTCATATCTACTTTATCGATAGAAAACAATAGATTGTTTACTACACTACTTATCTTTAACTATCAAGAGTATTTTCGGACCTTGAACCCTTTTACTTCAGCTACCTGATAGTCAGCAATTTTTTCATTTCCGTATGCATTAGGGGTGCACGGGTTTGTAACACTACTTTATCACCCTTTCCGAATTCGTATTCAACTTGAGGTATGCGCCCTCTAATCACGAACAGAATCGCGAATTAATTAGGTCAATTTTCTTTCAAACGTGTACTCAATTCGATGCAACACATGTAAATAAAAATACGCTAGCATCCCGGGGGCGTATCATGAGACCACCTAGTGATCAACAATCGTCAGAGAGCGTTAGTCTCTCTGATGAATGTATTCATCATTGATATCCAAAAGTTGTCAAAGAATCACGCAAACACTATAAAGTACGAGTATGTCAAGCTTTAACGAGTAAGATAGGTTTAGTACTGCCCCACCCCAGAGTACCTACCTAACTAGGTATAGTTAGGTTAGTTCCTAAAGACACAATGTCGATTTCAGTAGGTATACTGGGTATACTGGAAGGTATACTGGAAGTTTTGATATATATGTTGACTAGCTAACCTTCGCGGCTTCGCCCGTGACATATTTCCAACTCCCATTGCACCGATTTAATCCCGTCGTTTATAAATTTTACAATAATGCATGACAATTTGCCCGATAAGTTAGCTTAGCTCCACTCCCCTGGGTAGCAGCGTGATGGTATATAGCTTATACCATATATAGCCTAACTCGATAAATGGGCTATCTAACATAAACAGATTTTTTCACTTCAAGCCGGTAGTTTACGAGAATAGCGCATCAACCAAACAAACAATTCAGCTTTATATAATAGTATAGATAGGTATAACAGAACTTTAAACACAAGATGTTCTTGCAACTTATTGTACAGTAATAGACCACTTACCTAAAGGTATGTTGCAGTGACGTATTTCTTTATCTTTTTTTAATTGCGATGTGATAAAGAGAAGCGTGCCTTTGGCTAGAACAGCAGATCCAAGAACTAAGCCAAATATGAATATGTAGGCTACAACTTTGAAGACCTTTACACTGGCATCAATGCATGCAGTTGATGCCATAGATCCACTGTCCTTCTTCACTGGAAGCTCTCGAAATAGATTCCATCCTTTTGTCTCTTGGGCTGTTCGTTGGCTGTAAAAATGTTGATTCGCCATGTAAATAATTACAATGAAACTTTATCCGCCTAAATTATGCTAAGCATAAGGTCATACTCTTTGCCACATATCAGGAATCAATAAGCTAGTTATAGTTTCGCAGTCTTGTTCAATCGATCGCTATGAAAATACAGAGAATTTTATGAAACACTAGCAACCTACTATGAGAAGATAACTGAGGTCACTGACTCATAACCAACAATGTTTGTTCTACTTTTGACAATTAGTTACGAAGCGAAGTAAATTGAACTCGCTGATCGTACTCGCTGTTGGATTCGCCTCAAGAATTCCTCTCATTTTCGTGACGCACTGCATGCCTCAAATGGCGAAAAACGCGCACGCATCATAGGTAGTAACTAGTGCCGACCTACCCCCATCCCCTTTGATTTCCACAAGTTGCGTAGTATTATATGTACATGTTTATGGATTCCCTTCGTCTCGTATCTCGAAATTATTATCAGTATTAATTATATATGTACTTAGGTCGATATTGTAAATAACAATAATATATTTACTCTAATTCATCGGCATCGTCGTAGAATGGTGTGTACTCTGAGTCCGACTCGCTGTCGTCTCCCAGACCCTTGAATCCCGGTGTTCTAGGTTTTGTGGCCATGCCTTATTGTACTGTAACAATCAATTGATAAACAAAACCCGCAATTAAAATAGTATATGTAGTATATCTCCTTTAGGATAGTATAGGTACGATACAATATTTTGCTTTTGTATTTTGATAATCACTGTAATAATAACTTTAAACTGTGTCATGGTTTAAATACAATAGGCAATAGATAATATACGTTAAAACGTAGGTAATTTCCGGTAAAAGAATTTATAGAACATACCTTTATCAAAGAACATTCCTGAACGTGAACATAATTTTATATCATTATCACACTCCTTTATCACAGAAAGATTCGGCTTCGACTAATCAATCGCCCAAAACATTGCCAAGTGAATAGTTAAACAATAAAATTATACACATACTAACCCGATTGGTAATCCTCATATCTAATGACGGCCATAACGATATCGAAGCTGATTGCACTTTTATCACTAATCGTAGATCAATCGCGTTTTGATTTTCCAAGTTTGCTTTATTTGTTATCTTGTGCACATTGTAATTATTTACATATTATTGCTCAAGAATTTCCAGACCCTTGATTGGACGGACCTAATAGCTCTGACGTCAGCTGTTCCTTTCGGGGTTAAGAAAGTTCAACTCCCTTAAAACAACAATCAGCCGCTATAAAAAATAAACAAATCGCCACTGCAGTGGCAATTTATAGAGGCACTTTATCGGTTTCTCAGCTGGAAGGGAAGTAGGTAATAAACTTTTCAAAGGCATTCGGTGCTGTCTCCTGGAATTTATTTCGCAAAAACTTGTTCATATTCTGTATAAAAAAGTCTGCGATGGCAAGCAATAAAAGTAACTGAAAACAGATCTAAAAGCCTAAAGAGATTTAAGATCCGTCAAAGAGAAATGGTTCAATAGGTTCGACATGGCAGTCTCAGCTACTGGGTGACGCAGGTGCTCATCTGGCACGGGTACTGCGGTGAGAACCTGCATAGCATAGTTCGGAGTCATCACCAGAGTAAAACTAGACATAGACACACTAGTTATTTACACGCCGCGCCGCTGGTAGTCTTCAGCGTGGAGTGAGCGGAGATGTGCTACCCAGGTGTTGAGCATAGGCTGAGTACTTGGAATGTCGCCATCTAGATCTGCAAGGAGGTGATGCGTGTGGAAGGACCAGTACCTTTTCCAGCCGCAGGTTTACCTGGCGCCGAAAATTCGGATCTCTGTCCTCCATGAGCGCAATAGTTCCGGTGAACCTTGGCTTACTAAAGGAAGCCACAGAGTGACCAGTCGCATTGTTTGTCTGCGCGCGTCTACGTAATAAGGTCATGAATGCAACGAGCCGGGGTCATGTCCAGATGTCATGCCTTCGAAGTCTAGAGTAGGTAAAGAAAATTCAACATTATTTTGAATATTTTATTTCGTAGAAAATAAACATTATAATTAAAGATACTAAGCACATAATATCAGTGACAATGAAATAAATAAATATTGTGGGACACTTTTCACACACCGCCATCTAGCACAAAGTAAGCTAATATTAGCTTGTGTTATGGGATCTAGATAACTGATAAACATACTTATATATTTCTAAATACATACATATTATAGATAAATACATTTCACTATTCATAATTTGATTACTTAATACATTACAAGCTGAGTCATAGTCTTTAATACTTCGGTACTCCTAATGAGACAATGTAAGTATAGGCCGATCAGTAAAATAAAAAACCTCACCGTATTGCGGATAACTATTAGAAGTAATTTCTTCAAATAGTAATAATCTTTGAGTCATTCATTATTGTCGTCTGTCACATTGTGGTGTCAATTGTGTGTGGTCTAGTTCTTAGATATAATAGTGAGATATTTGTGCGTTAAAAGGCCGAAAACTAAGACCCTTGATTGGTCATAGGTTATTATTAATTATACTAATATTATAAAGAGGAAAGATTTGTATGTAAGTATGTTTGTAACGAATTGGCTTAAAACGCACTGGAACGATTTTAAAAATTGAGCAATATAGGTTATATTGTATTTTCAAAAAGTTAAGAGATTCGTTTCGAAATCTCGAATAGGAAAACTTCACCACGCGGGCGAACCTGCGGGCATCAGCTAGTTATTTTTTTTTACAATATAACGATGCGTTCGTAGCCCCACAGAACATAAAGAAAATCGCAATCGAATTCGCTCTGTGTGCAATCTATATTAATATTCTAAATCTGAAGAGTTCGTGTGTTTGGTTGAACGCGCTAATCTCAGGAACTACTGGACGGATTTGAATAATTCTGTTTGTGTTAGATAGACCATTCCTCGAGGAAGGCTATAGGATCTATATCATTATTGCAGAATTTATTTTTGTTACCTAGTTATGTATAAAATACAAGAATTTTATGCCGTTCGAAAAGAAGTACTAAGAAGTGTAGTTTTAGAGGTTTTTTTCGGTATAGTTTTACTTTTATGGAAGCTGGTTTTACAATATTTTAGAACATGATATAAATGCCACGTCCTTGTAAATTTACAATAGTCTATATCATTGTCGGCATGTGTATGGCTGTACTTAAGTGTTGCTATATTCATAGTTCAATTAGCAGGGGCGCCAAGTGAAGGGTTTTTTATTTTACTGGTCAGGTTATATATTATAACTACCTAACTATCTATAACTATCTATCATAGTCAACCTCAGAGATATCAGGAATTCAGACCCGTTTAACTTATACATCAAACTTCTATTACTATTGCTAAGTAGATTCAAATAAGTAATATATTATGACTAAAAAGTATTTCCAAGATTTTTAGCTGTCATATGTGAATAAATGATTCTACAAATCAATTATCAATGTGAACGACATGTTTAACCATAGGTAATAATAGTAGATACAAATATTTATCGACATTTTATTTCGATTAAACTTATCAGAGATGACTAAATATAAAACCAATTTGCTTACAAACACATCAAGTACTCGTAAACCAGAGTACATACACACACACGTACACTTAAAAGTGTTATAAAAGAAAATCACAGAATGTTCATACTCATATCACACGTAGATCTGAGCTGCTATTTTGAATAGTGGAGATGAGCTACCGTAAAACTTACTTTGACTCTAGACACGTCAAAAAAGGTCCATTCAATTATAATTACTACTCGATATTTTGTATAACTTATCATTGTATTCAACATCGTGAAGTTTTTTTTAATTATCGTTGTCGTTACCAACCGCTTTGCTAGAACTGTAATCCTGTATTTCTTTCCCATAATCTTTAGGTTCATCGTGTTTGGAAAAATTTCCCATGGCGACTTGCGCGATAGTGTCTACAATACTCGATGTATTCATGTAAGAATGGCTCGATGGTGGCACAGACGTCGTTAGATCGTCCGGTTTTGTTAATTTCAAAGGTTGACTATAGTCTGACAAATAATCAGGCATAGTCGTTTTTTTCGTTAATTCTAACATCTGATTTAAAAAGGACTCTCCACCAAGTCGCGATGGCATACTAAAATCCGTAGCAGTATCCATGCTATCTGATTTAGCCGTTTCAACTTTCGAAGAAGTGCTAGTTTCACTAACTTTCATAGCATCTAATGGATTATCAGATTTTCCTTTACCAATACTACCAAAATCCGGTGGTAGATAGTCTTTACTGCTGCTTTTAAGTAAATCGTGAGGTGATTTCATCAACATGTTCTGATCCAATCCGGCTTTCGTAGAAATGGGACTACTGGTCGAAAGTGGTTTCATTAGTGATTCTTGCATTTTCATCAACGATGGCGATAGAAACATATTGTTAGCCGCTAGCGTTGACTTTGACATTGGATCTGGAATACCTAGTATACCTGCACTAGAATATTTACTAGCTGAGAATAGTGCATTAGCGATATCTGCTGAACTCATCATAAGATTTGATGCCAGACTTGCTGGTATAGGCGTACTAGATGACGTGTTAGTTGAAGTACTAGTTGAAGTTTTATCGTAATTTCCAATATTGCTTGATAAATTTTGAAGAGTAGCAGCGTAAGACGGTGGATCAGGTAGTTTGCTACTAGATAAACTAGCCGCTAGACTAGAAGACATTCCTGGAGAAAGACCAGTCAGCATATTGTTTGCGGCAGCTAAGCTGTCTAAACCAGATGTTCCCAAAGGCATAGACATATTGGGTGTACCTAAGCCTAGCGCCATACTTGTAAGCATATCTAATCCACTTGGATATGTAGATGGAAGCGTCGGTGTGGCTGATTTTGAGGACGATTTAGAAGATGTAGGTAGCACAGGTATATTCAGTTGTGGCGTTTCAAACTTATGAGGAGATCCAGACCCAATTCCTGAAGAAACATTAATGGGAGGTACACCCGCCGGCCGACTCACCATTTGTTGCAATGTACTAACAGAGGGGAAGTTCGGCACAGTTGTAGGTTGACTGGGTTTCGATACCGGTATTGGTTGTGGAACTGCCAATAGAGCATCCAAATCCATTTTATCATCTTGTTCAGAAGAACATCCTAATTCCTCTCTAATGAAATGCCATAGTAAACCATCGCTTTGTTCTCGTGGAAACTTTGCAGTTAGTGTACACTTTAGTTTATCCAAATAAGTAATGTCTGGTTTAAAGGAATCCTTAAAATTAATAATGGTATCGTCCGGATATGTAAAATAGTACTTAATGCTTTTACGTATTTGTTCCATAGCGTGAGGCGACAAGTGACTATCATGCACCATATTATACTGTAACAGTAACGGTCGGGGGTATTCTGTGGGTCTCTGCTCTGGTGGAGACATTACCCAAAAGAAGGTAAGAGATGACTCTAAGACTGGGCTCTCTGGATTGTAAGGAGCTGAAAAGAAACAACTGTTATGAACAAAATGAAGTCGAAATATGCAATATTAAGTATCTTTAATCCTCTAAAGATAAATATGGATTTCATTACTTGCTTATTTTTGCATAATACTTATTTTTTTAGATAACGCTCAGGTTGATAAATATAAATATTTATGACAGATTTTAAAGCAATCACATTGCAAGGAATAATAGCTACATTAAAATAAATCAACATTAAAATTAGAATACTTTAAAATATACTTACAACAAATAACTCCAATACAAGGTATATAAGATATTTCACTAGGTCCTCGCATTTTAATCTGATACTCTAATTGATTATCACAGTCTCTCAAACTCGGCATGGCAGGGTTAGTAGGGTGGGAATGGTACCATCCTAATAGTATAAGTCCCAACTTTTCTATTTCCATTTGTATCTCTAGTTCCACGTAAACTCTTGGTCTTTTGTCACTTTTACTGATTAAGCAGGGGAATGTATGGGTGATTATTAGATCTGTAACATAATGGAACGTTAAAAACTCATGTAAGATAACATATAATAATGTATTTATCCGCGAAGGGGTCGGCAGAGGTATAGTATACGCCCACATTTCACCATTAGCATTTTTCCCACTTATCAGGTTTAGTGTTGAATTGAACAGGCGCAGGATGTGACTACCTGTTGTTGTAAGTTTACAAACCGTCATTAATATGGCCTACAACTTGGACTAACAATTACTGTCATATTTTGGTGACACACCATTCATGCTAGACATGCTTGACATGCAGACCGCATAACATGTCAACCGTTAACGCTCCTAATTGGAAATGTTACAAATCAGACACCCATTACAGGCCAGACCAGCGTAAAATGCTTATTACAGTGTTCTGTAAACGATCACTGAGTTACGCAACTTTGACTATGGCTGGTCCTCGGATGGGTGACCACTTTGTGGCATTTACATTTGCGAGCGTTTCCGTGCTTCGGAAGGCACGTTAAGCCGTTGGTCCCGGTTGCCAGTAAAATGGCAGTCGTTAAGCCTGGTTGAATGCCTTATGGGCGGCATGAAAATCTTCAACAGCAGGTAGCCACAACCTGCGTCTGTCTATTTCAACACGGCAATGGGCTCACCACCTATTACGTGAGACAGAAATCCACACGGTGAAAAGTGGGCATATAATATGCCTCTGCCACCCCTTCGGGGATAAGGCGTGATGGATATTTATTTATTATTTAATTGGAAGTGTTACAAATCAGACACCCATTACAGGCCAGACCAGCGTAAAATGCTTATTACAGTGATCATTTAGAATACAAAGTTAATGGGGAACACTGAGTTATGTATACAGATATTTATGTAACTAGCTTCGGATTTGCAAGAGTGTCGCCTTCGCTGGTACATGGTCATGTCTTGCGGCAACCGCCGGGTTACGTGGGGAAAAAATGTCTGACCATCTCGACCCCGCCCGGTTTCTGTAAGAGGGGAAGACCCAAGAGGTGCTTGCTTGACGTCGCCGCGTCGTAAGTATGACATGCGTGCCAATGGTCTTACTGAAGGGGATACTGATGAGCGTGCTAAGTGGAGGAGAAAAAGTAGGACAGCGGGCGCCGCAACAGGAACGCTCGGATGATTATGATGAAGTTCAAAAAGAGAAATACATTGTGAAAATGTTACATTCATGCATATGAGAATGGTTGAGTTCTTACAGAAGTTAGTAACCTATATGCCCCAAAATTAAAACATAACTTATATATTACAGTCCACTACTGGACTTTTATTACACATCCAGTACAACTGTATTCTTTTCTGGGTTGTCAGTTCAACTTACTAGTTTACTATGATTTTTTTTCTATATGGACTGGAATGACAGTTCCTTTCCACTTTATATTTTAGCGTACAAGTATAGTGCCCTACTTAGTTGATTTATTTGTGTATCGAATCACTAGAATAATAGGAAAAGTTTGTTCGCAATTAAAATTTATGTACCAAAAACAATGTCATAAAATATTTTAAGGGATATTTTCTGGACGTGGATATTCTCTCGTTAGAGACTCCAGTCTCCAGTGGAAGCAAGAGGGACGCTGCCGCGTCTTTCTCCGAACAGGTCATATTCGTGATATAGGCGATGGAGAGGTGGCGGTATCAAAATCTACCGCCCGAGATTCGCATTTTCGATTTCGCGAAATTTTCAAGCGGCCTATGGCCTTCAACTTGGCTTAACAACTGCAATTGTACTGGCAACCGGGACTAATGGGTTAATGTGCCTTCCGCAAAACGAAATTACTCGTAAGTAAAAATGCCTGAAAGCCATCACCCAGGACCAGCCCTTGCGAAAGATGCTTGACGCAATGATAGTTTACAAAACTGTCACTGCATCAAGCAAGCAAGGTGCTACGAGAGCTTTATGGTTGTTATATGGATATATAAATATATGAATATCCCAACAAGGTGATGTTTTAATATCTCACATGGTTTACATAAAATAATTGTGCATATCACTTACTATGACTATTTAGATCCCAAGTTCCAGCCAAATATCCGTAAACCTCTTCCTTCTTCAAGTGACAATGTATGTCTAGTACAAGACTAGCATTTGAACTGACTGACACAAGGAAAGGCTGAACTTTTCCAGCTGATGAAAATGATGCAGCCTCAATTAACATATTGGCGTCACTGTAATTTTATAACATAAAATTAATTTTAATCATCAAAAATTATTTTTATAATAATTTTTGATGATTAAAATCTCCAATTGCCTCTACGTTTAGGATGATATACCCCTATGTAAGTCTTCCAATAGACGGAGTTTAATCATAAAAATAAAATAATATACCTGAGATGAGTAAAAACATAATAAGTAAATGAACTATAAATAAATTAATACAATACTAGTTTTAATGGTCTGAAACTAAATGCTGTGAAGACAGAGTACTTTGCACTAAACTCGACACATCCTACATCTGTCCGCATAGGCGGTGATTTGGTCGAGCGCACGGACCAGATTAAATACCTGGGATCTGTCTTTCACACGTCCAGTGACATCAATTGCGATGACAAGTTACGCATTGCTGCCGCGTGGGCCAAATGGCGGGAGATGACCGGTGTCATTTGTAACCCAAAAATGCCGATCCGGTTAAAGGGACAGGTCTACAAAACCATCATTAGACCTGTCCTTTTACATGGCAGTGAGACGTGGCCAATATTGGAGCGACACAAGCAGGAGCGGAAAGCGGAAATGAAGATGCTGTGGTGGATGTGTGGAGTCACGCGGATGGACCGCGTGAGGAACTCCCGCATTCGCGGCAGCCTTTCATGTCCTTGTCATAGGCCATAGTTATAAGTTTTAATGGAACTGTTCAAACTAGAAAAATCAAATCTAGGAACTCACAATATCCTTACACATCTACCCATAATAACACAACCCAAAATCATCGAAGGTACATTGTCGGTGGATAAAAACGCGTTACTTTTTCTCTTTCAAGGTAAAAATTAAAGAAGTAAAAAAGTTGTAGCAATAGTAATTAATAATTAATTAATTGATTGATTAATTATTTATCTATCACGCGCTATCCCCGAAGGGGTGGCAGAAGCATACATATTGTATGCCCACTTTTCACCATGTGTATTCCTGTCCCACGTCCCACATAGGTGGTGAGCCCATTGCCATGTTGAAATAGAGACAGGTTGTGGCTACCTGCTGTTGAAATTTTTCAAGCCGCCCATAAGGCCTTCAACTTGACTTAACGACTGCCATGTTACTGGCAACCAGGACCAACGGCTTAACGTGCCTTCGGAAGCACGGAAACGCTCGCGTATGTAAATGCCACAAAGTGGTCACTCCTCCGAGGACCAGTCATAGTGAAAGTTGCGTAACTCATTCATCGTTTACGGAACACTGAGACCGCGGGGCCACGAGCTCTTCAATTGATTAATTATATTATTGAGTAATTAATTTATTGAGTAATTAATTTATTGAGTAATTAATTTATTGAGTAATTAATTAATTGATTTAATTAATTGATTAATTAATTAAATAATTAATTTATTGATAAATTAATTTATTGATTAATTGTCTTATTGATTAATTAATTAATTAATTGTCATGTTTTTTAACTTATTGATTAATTAATTAATTAAATGTCATGTTCTTTAACTTATAATTAATTCATTGTCATGTTCTTATTTAGAATTGATTAATATCTGATCTTATGATAGTAGTAGCTAAAAATACTTACTGTTGCATCATTCTGTTGGGTACAGTGTTATGTTTCATTACAACTCTTTGTGGGGGTGGTTCAGGCGGATTTTCTACTTCTATATTTTCTACCTCTTCTGTAGTAAAAAATAAATTATTTGAGACAAAAACCATCTCAATGTGTGTAATGAAAATCGATGGTGACACACGGACAGACAGACAAACAATTGATTTTATAAGGGTTATTACTTGTTTCTACTTTTATATTGGTAGAAATCAATTGAGTAACATTTTTAGAATAGTAATAGCTGTAGGTCTGAAGACTAGCAAAAATCGGTCAAGCGCGAGTCGAACTCGTGGGCCGAGGGTTCCATACCTACTATTTAATAATGATATAATTATTTCAGTAATAGCTGTAGGTCTGAAGACTAGCAATGGCTTATATGAACAAAAAACCGGTCATGCGCTAGTCGAACTCGTGGGCCGAGGGTTCCATACCTACTCATTATACCGCTGTAATAAAATAAGTACCTTTTTTTTTAATATGACTAATTAAGCTATACCTCTGAATTGTATGAGCACCCATACGCGTTGATTGGTTTTTACTATGTATGTATAGGGATACCTCTTAATTTTCTCGAATTTTTCCTTTATTTGTGCTACAAGACTAGAATTTACTCGATTCCAGGTCAAGCTTAACCTATAATCGTCAATTATAGTTAAAAGCAAGATTTTATAACACAATAAAACGGAAAAATCCAAAGAATAAAATTGTAATTAAGGTAAATTTTGGTACTTATAAGTTTTTGCGAAATCCCTAAATTTGCCCATATCTTTTATCATGTTGACCCAGAACTTTGATTTTTATACAACTAATAGGGACCTTAGTATCACTACATATTATAAAACAAAGTCGTTTTTCGCTGTGTGTCCCTATGTATGCTTAGATCTTTAAAACAACTACGCAACGAATTTCAATGTAGTTTTTTTTTATAGTCAGTGATTCATAGGGAAGGTTTTTATGTATAATTTGTTTAGTATTTGTACACATTAAATTACTTATTATAACGATATAAATGTTGGGGGCGTCGGAAAAAATGATTCGTCTGGGAGCTTTTAACGAAAACGCTGCCTAAACCCTTTGAGATTTAACAAAAATGTTTTGTGAAATTGTGTATCTAATAAAGGTCTACAAAAAAGTTCGCGACGGTATATGTCTATCTCTTAAGGGACTACTCCATTAATATCCATACATATCACATACATACATAGTAAAATCCATAAGGATACTATATCCATTTTAATACTTAAAAAAACTATATTATAAAGCAGTAGTTTGAAGGTTATTTACACAAATACATTATTAATCCTTATCATTTTTAATATGTTAGTTGGTTTCAGCATTTTATGAAGATTATTTTCGATATTTTACTTTACACCTTTCAATTTAAATGAATACGAGGGTAAATCCAAAAGTTCGTAACCTGACCATGAAAATCAAAGAAACGAGGGTGTAAATTATTTTTCTACATAGTCACCATCTAGTTCAACGCACTTCTTCCATCAGAACTGCAACTTATTTTTACCTTCAAAAAAAATGATTCCAGAAGGTCGTCAAAATAACCATTTACTGCATCAACGTCTTCTTTGGTTGAAAATTTCGAACCACCTAAATGTTTCTTTAAATTCGGAAATAAATGATAATCCGAGGGGGCTAAATCCGGCGAATAAGGTGGGTGGGGCAATAATTCGTAACCACAATTATGGATCTCAGCCATTGATTCGGCAGAAGTGTGAACCCGCGCGTTGTCTTAATGGAACAAAACTTTCTTACGCAACATACCCGGCCGTTTTTCTATGATTTCTTCGCGTAGCCGTCGTAAAAGGGTAGAATAATAACTTGAATTTATAGTTTGGCCTTTTGGTAAATAATCCACAAAAATGATTCCCTTCGCATCCCAGAATACCGAAGCCCTTTTAGTTAAAGTTGAAGTTACTAGACTTTTCCATTGTTTCGATTGTTGCTTGGATTCGGGAGTATGGTGGTGAACCCAGCTTTCATCCATAGTAACAAACCGGGATAAAAAATCCTCGGGATCTGCCTCAAAAAGCTCCAAACAGTCACGCGAAATTGTGAAGCGAACGCGTTTTTGTTCGACTGAAAGCAACCTAGGCACCCAATGAGCAGAAACTTTATGGAACCCTAGTTCTTGAGTTATGGTGTTTTGAACCCGACCATAACCGATGCCTGTGATCTCAGCTATCTCATTGATGGTCAATCTACGGTCATTTAGTATAAGATCACATATTTTATCGATGTTTTCCTTGGTGGTAGACGGTGAAGGCCTTCCACACCTAGGATCATCTTCAACACTCTCCCGACCTCGCTTAAACTCAGCTACCCATTTTTGACACCGGAATAGGATGGAGCAGATTCTCCTAATGTGCTCACCATATCTTCATGAATATGTTTTGGTGATAGACCTTTTTTATGCAGGTACTTAATCACTGTGCGATGTTCGATTTTGTTCATTCTTGAAAATCTTTTCCGATACTCTTAAACAAATATCCACAAAAAACATTCGCGCGCACTAACTGAACCAAACTTTGCTCACTTGCTACTGAATAACTATAGTACAGATAGAGGGTGGGTTTAAATAAAAATTGCTTTGCTTTATCTATGTTAGGCCACGAACTTTGGATCCACCCTCGTATCTTTGGAGATTTGGCAAAATCAATAAAAATGCGCAATGTAATTAATTTCGTGTAACCAAATTCGACCGGGCCGTGCGGGTGTAGGTACTTGAAAGCGGAGAAATAATCAAGTAATTTGGAAAAAGTTCATACATTATTGTGAAATTTAAAAACGACGAGATTAAATGGGTGCCACGGGGTTCGAAGTACGTCATGGGCGAAGCGGGGCGGGTCATCTTGTCTGATATAAATTTCATCTTGCTAGGTCTACCCATTCCTGAGAAAATTGATGTTGACACACAGACACACAGACAAGAAAGTGAATATAATATATAGAATGATATGTAATAATAATTAATGTTAATTAATGCATGAAGATGACTACTAGGTCCCTGTATAAAATAAATAAATTGATATACAGCCAATGTGGTTTAAATTACCTTAACAGTACATCTAATCATGAAAGGAAATCTTACATTGTCTCATTACGGAGACTTGAACTAACAAACAAACAAAAGTTATAACTCGGTTCAGGCGCCAGGAGGATAAGTCCTACCAACTTTATGCACACGGATATCGGCGATAGAGATTGAGCTTTTAATCATAAGAGCAGGAACCAAAAATAGAAGAAAACTAGAAGAAAGTTTCTATATATTTATAGGCGAATTGATTGAATATACATTATATACGTTATCACTATTGGTATAACCTATTCAAGTGATTTAGTAAGCTAAAGATTAACTATTCACAGGGTTGAGGCGTGAAATTTCGAATCGTGAGATCCAGCATAAGTGCCAGATTATGAGTCAAAATATGTGCCAAATCATTGAGTCGTAAATCGCTGAGTCGTATCATGGAGTCATTACATGGGCCTAATCATTGAGTCGTACATCATTACTAGATTAATCTACACAAAAACAATTTGAATTAGGTACCTGAGGCGTGGTTACATTACCACGGGATTCGAAATCACATGTAGACCGCGACAGGTGCCGTCTCCACGAGAATGACGAGCCCGTAACCACAGGATTCAAAGGAATCACCAGACGGTCAGCATTTATGGCAAATTATATCCAACAATAAAATTAATATAAAAAAAGTGCTTTTTCAGCTGCAAAGAAAAGAATTAGTTCCATTAGATTTGGAAAAACAATTGGAGATTTGTTCGTGATTCGAACACAAAGAGAACTTACCACTTTTTAAAGAAAACCCAATAAATCTTGAAGGGCAGGCAAATATTCCATTAACGCCGCTCTAAGCATCGTAATAAGCTGTAAACAAGCGAATAATCTTTCGTCAAAATACTAAAGATCACCAAGGTTAGAAACGTGGTTTCAAAAATCAAAAGTTCTTACCGAAATACATACTTATTTTGGTATAACCATTTATAAGAATTCACAGGCGTGAACTTCCGTATACAATTTATAAAAGATTACTTCTTTTTAGCGAAGTTTAAAAAATATATTTACAATCGACATCTTTTTGTCGTCGATGTAGCTAGGCGAATGGCTTGTTCCGTCACCACAGACAAAAAGACATTTTTTGTTTTTTTTGTTTCCAAGCCTACCCTATGGCATGGAAACTAAGGCATACAGCCTTACAGAAATCGCAGTCTGTTTAAAATCGATGATTCATGGAGTGAAAGAGTCAACAATCTACTCACCTCTCTCTCTAAATCTCAAGACTAACAATGTCATTCCAATGTGACGTTTTACAACGTTATAGATACTATATACGATAAATTAGCGTAATGGTAGTGGTCAACTTTGCTTTTGTGAAAAACGTGTTGGTATTCTCTGTATATAATATGCCAACTATTGTATCAACCTATGTAACATGACTAGCACAAAAGACCCAATAGGGTCGAAGTGCTGGGGTAAAACCAACCCCAATAACAAGATATGTAACATGACTGGCTGGAACAGAAGAATAAACATACCATCAGAATGCATGTTTTCCCTTTGCAACTGTTTTTTACGAAGATAAGTTGCTTTTATTGTATCCAGTTTCTTTCCTCTATACTTGACAGAGGCCCAGCCACAGCCAGACCTTTTATCAGGGTTTATAATTCTTTTACAATGTATGGCCCATGCCGATGGCGAACAGAATACTGTTTCAGTTTCATGGGACTTTATTTTTCCATCAGGTTGTAGATCACCAACAAACTTTTGACCCTGGAAATTAATATAATTTAAATAAGTATAGAGGTCTAGAAATATCCATAAAATTATATTCTTGCATTTTGAATTAAAACACTTGGACTTTTCCACAATCTTTTTAACCTGACCGGGTTCACCTTACAGCATTTTCATAAAAAAACAAATGTGTAGAACTGGTAGGAAAATAAATTTTGTGGAAAAGTACAAATTCTCTGTACGAACATTGGGAAGCCATATTGCTTAGTTTCTATGAAGTGTAATTTATATGTCCTGATATCAAATAAACTTAAGTCAAACTGGTATTTCATTAATTACTGAATCCTGTCATGTATCTTTGTAAGGATCTATCCTTTAAATGGCATAGTTCTTAGGTTTAAATTTTTTATTGAAATTATAAATAAAATAAAAATAAATATCCATCACGCCTTATCCCCGAAGGGGTGGCAGAGGAAATTATAATTATTTATATTAATACATACAAGATACTCTATTGTCATGGAAGCAATTCCTGGTTCCAACATTTTCTCTTCCAATAGCATCTGCAGTGTAACACCTCGGCCAGGCATGGACTTGTTGCCAGGCTGTGCTTCGCTATCCTGAAAGATGAAATCCAATTTATTAGAATTTTGGTTTAAATAAAATAATTTGTTCCAAAAAATTGTTTGTTATGCTTTTTCCAAGAATGCTGGGATGGCATTATTTAAGAAATGCTTTCATCTAGACATATTAATAAAACTGAAGTGGCTATTTGTAATTCCAAATGAACTGTTTTTCATTAAATGTATATGAAAGCATATATGATACATGGTGCATACAATTTTTATTTTAATTTCTTTGTGTTTCTGCCAATCTCTGAAATATCTAAATTGATTCGACAAGACTTTAGCTGATGTTACTAGTATTAATGTAGGTCATATTTTATCCCCATATTCCCATGGGAACTGGCACTACATAGGTGAAACCACAATCTGTGTGTCTGTTTAAACATAAGAGCAATATTTGCAATACAGGGAAATCATTCTATAGGATCAAATACAACTGGCAAAGTTGGGTTGTAACTAGAGTTGCAAACCATACTATACTGTATAGTATTTTACTATATTTTGTATCTGCGTACTGTTGAAGATATATAAAGTACTCAAAAATACTATATTTCATACAATACCACAAACAGATCCTTATTAAAATAACAAGTTTCAAAATGAACCTTTACTCTGAAATAACAAGACTAAATAAATATTTTGTAAAAGTTAGTTTAGTATTTTTATGTTAACAAAACATTGTTAAAAATGAAATAGGTCCGGTAAAATTTTTTTTTTCTAATAATAAAAATGAAAGCAATAATCAATCAATAATATCAACATTTGATTTGAAAAATACTCTATTTTGCCGAAGAAATGTTGGCAACCCTAGTTGTAACTATATGTAAATTAATTAATTAATTTAATAAACCTGTCTATCCTGTTTAGAGCATGATTGTGTGCACGTATCTGCTATTCAATGATCTCACCTCATCTGTAAAATCTTCTCCACTAGCTGCCTCTTCTTTTTCCTCGCTAGGTTGCTCAACTGAGCGAGGTTTCTCATTTTTGGTGTCTTCGTTCATACTACTCTGTGGGGCAGCTAGCGAAACGTCCATGGGTGTGTTGTTATAAGTTGGCCCGGACATTAAAGCTGCAGCTAAATGAGATGTTTGTAGATCCATTGTAGGCAAGAAGAATCCTAGAAATATACTAAACTTAAACTAAACTGTATACATACAGGCTTTTTACATACATAACTCTTATTAGAATAATTACTGTTAGATATTTGACATAAATGGGTAAATCACTAATCTAAATTAAAGATTTTCCTATTAATCACCTAGCATAATCTTAATTCAATCACATCATCAAACAAGCATCAGCATCAAACAAACACGAAAAATGCCAAATTGACATTAATTTTTTTTTGTAGTTTTCGCCCATCTTGGGCAGGCAAAGGAAACTTAGTCCATACAACCTAGTGTTCAGTGTTTATTATTTTCTTGTAATTTTGTTTGTCCTGTCTAGTCGTTTGTCGATGTCAAGTCCTCAGTCCTAGGTCCTAGTCCGTGCCCCAATAAGGCAGTGGATCCCTTATTGCGGCTATCTATGGAAATTTGGCACTAACAAAAACAACACCGCTATTCTTTGCAATATATCACTTTCGTTCACTAATGCACTTTTCCGAACTCTTTATGTATAATATTCCACCATTATTAAACATAAAAACACGAATTTTACACTAGTTTTTGAAAATAATATACGACAAACGAGCGTCACCGCTCGTGTTGGCGCCAAACCTCCAAATTGACATTCAGTTGTCAATACATTTGACAACAGCATTGGCTTTTCTTTTTTTTTATAAATATAATTATTTTATGGCCTGGTTTAAAGACCTTTTAGCTAAATCTTATTTTTTATATCATATTTCTTCAATCTTATCTTCTAATTAGTCCTGTCCAGTCTTTGTCGATGCCGTGTCCTCAGTCCAAGGTCCTGGTCCTTGCCCTCAGTATAATGGTAATTCTCATACTGAGGTTTTCAGTGGACTTTTCGCGACAAGAGAGAAAATAGCATTTCACTTCATATATATATCATTGTCTTTCACTATAGCACGTTAACACAACTTTTATGTCCAAGAAACCACTACTCCCGCACATAAAACAAGATAAATTCACTAGTTTTAGAAAATAATATACGGAAAGCGTCCGCACTTGTCACTCTTCCCGCCAAAAGTCCAACAGCATTGGCAATTCTATAACGACACAGAAACAAAAAAAAGTTTTAAATTATATATCTCTCTACGTTCCTTGAAATAGTTTATGATTTCAGAAAGCGAATTGAATTTGTTTAGGTTTTAAATTAGTAAAAGAATAAATAAGCGACATCGAATATCGACATAGAATAAAAAACCTTAAATAATTTAAACATTGCATGTAATGGAAGTGGATACAATTTATTGCCTGCATTCACATTATTATTCCACAAAAGCACCGCCGAGACCGAATAAAATTTGTTAGAAAAATTGAAAGTGGCATTTTAATTAGTAATTTGCCGCTTTTCTTATATTTTTCCGCTACCCATGAACTACCGGCAAGGAAATAATTTATGAAAGGGTTCAAGATGGAGTATAAAGAGGAGTTAAACGGCCTTACAGTCCTACTGCCTAATCTCCTAAATCGAACATTGTAGATACTGTGAGTCAGACTTCAAAAGAAATAATTGTATATCATTTTGCTTACAATTTAACATTTTACTTGACGTGTTAAATAGTAAAGACTGGAAAATATTTTTCTCAAACATGCATGGAAACATTGACATCATTTTGAAAAAAGAATACGCGAAGTATCGCATTTACGGACCGAGAAAATGAAATTCATTGCTGGAGCGTTTTTTGAATTTGGAACATTACAACGCTACAGCAATGTTGTATGAAACGGTTTGCTGGGGCTATTAGATACTCTTTGATTAGATCTCTTTTAACAGTCATCTTCAGCGGACGCTTACTGTAAGTATATTATTATACCTAGTCAGGTAATAAGTATTTGTCACACAGTAAAAACTTTTCTTTTAGAATGCTGGCCTCAAAAAAGTTTACTGAATCCGAATTTCGAATTGTTCATGAAAATAAAAATGTATACTTTTTAGAATTTTACTCATTTTTAAATATGGAGTGGACGCTTAAAGAAGACCGTGTTTTGCCGTTATTGCGTTGCATCGTTGCGGTTACGCGTTAATTCAAATTTTTGACATACTGAAAAATTTGAATATAACCAAAAGATTCGTTTATCGTACCATCAAACGATACGTGGAAGAAGTGGTCGCCCTCGGTCTTTTAGGACTCCAGCAGTGATAAAAGCTGTGAAGGCGCGAATTCATAGAAATCCCAAACGTAAGCAGAAACTGTTGGCCCTTCAGATGGGGTTAAGCAGAACCACGGTGAAAAGGGTGTTAAATGAAGACTTAGGGCTTCGGTCATATCGAAGAAAAACAGGACATCGTTTAAATGCTCGTCTAATGGACCTGAGACTAAAGAGATGCCGCGCATTGTTGAAGCGGTACGCGGGAAAAAACATCGGAAAATTCTTTTTTCGGATGAAAAAATTTTTACCGTAGAAGAGCGCTACAACAAACAAAATGATAAGGTGTACGCACACAGTAGTGAAGAAGCGAGCAACCGTATTCCGCGTGTCCAACGAGGTCATTTTCCACCCTCGCTCATGGTATGGTTGGGAGTTTCTTATTGGGACTTAACAGAGGTACATTTTTGTGAGAAAGGTGTAAAAACCAAAGGCAGTTGTGTATCAAAATACAGTCCTGACGAACCTTGTGGAACCTGTTTCTCATACCATGTTCAATAACAGGCACTGGGTATTCCAACAAGATTCGGCGCCAGCTCATAGAGCGAAGAGCACACAAGACTGGCTGGCGGCGCGTGAAATTGACTTCATCCGGCACGAAGACTGGCCCTCCTCCAGTCCAGATATGAGTCCGTTAGATTTCAAGATATGGCAACACTTGGAGGAAAAGGCGTGCTCAAAGCCTCATCCCAATTTGGAGTCACTCAAAACATCCTTGATTAAGGCAGCCGCCGATATTGACATGGACCTCGTTCGTGCTGCGATAGACGACTGGCCGCGCAGATTAAAGGCCTGTATTCAAAATCACGGAGGTCATTTTGAATAAACTTTATTGTCATAAGAATCTATGTTTTGTTAAGTTCATTTTGGTATATAAATGGTTACATAATGAATAAACGTGTTTCAATTATTTTATATCAAACATGTGACAGAATTTATGACCTGACTATAGTCTGGTCATAAAAAGTAAATAAGTGTATTATCTTGTTTTATGTGTGTGAGTGTTGGATTCTGAAACATAAAAGTTGTATCAACGTGCTATAAATAATAATTCAATATTTTGGGTCACTTTTTCACACAGCACAATCTACCCTAAACTAAGCTATATGCTTGTGCTATAGGATCTAGACAACTGATAAAGAAACCTAAATATTTCTAAATACATACATATGCGTTGTGTTTACGAAAATAAATGGCGGAGTTGAGTGCAAAACTTATAACTGATTTTTATTGCAAACTGACGCGGAATTTTCGTTGCGAAGGTAAGTAAACTGTGAATATGTGTATATATTATTAGCAAATAATTGAAGCGCCCACTCTTTGCGGTGTATTTATCTAAAAAATATTTTGCTTCACATGGAGCAAAACATTATTTTTAGTAAATTTGTAACAAAACTTTGCCTTTTGACTTAAAGAGTCGTCACCCTGTTATTAGAATGCTATAAAAATAAATACCTTCATTGTATTATGTTACCTTTTAGTCCGTTTCACTGTTTTTTATTAACTTCATAATCTAAAAATGGTGGATCCATGAATTTGGAGATCCGTAGTAATTTTTCAAAACCACTACCACGCACGACTTTTACACGGAGGTTGTAAGTAAATTGTTTTTATTGTTTGATTTGCCAAAATTGAAATGATTTGGAATTAAATACCTACATATTTCTGTCTACAAAATTACATACTGTAACATACTGCCAGTTAAAGCCTTTGAATATTTGTAGCAATGGAATGTATTTTTTTTAATGGAAGTTTGACTTTATTTCCAGCATAAACTCCTTACGTTCATAAACGACTCGTCAATTGTATAAACTTTGCATGTGTTACTAATTAGCTTTTTTGTACCTACACAGCGAGAGCAAGTCCGGGCGCAAATAAAATAAGTATCAACCATTCAGTCTCTGCCCTCCACTAAGTTAGACGTGACATTTGTTGTTTTTGACGCTGTGGTCGGACACCGCGTAGAAACTATGTACTTACTGCTATACTCGTACCTTTGTTCACGTAAGTAGCTTTGATTACGCTGTTTTAAAAGTGTCACTCTGTAAATTAGCACTAAATAAAATAAAATAAAATAACACACCATGAAGATCTTCGAGAGGATTATAGACTCTCGGATCCGGCAGGAGTGTACTCTCTCGGGGTGTCAATATGGGTTTCGCCCTGGTCATAAGACCACGCCTCTGCACTGTTTGTTTCTAGACATGCAGAAGGCCTTCGACTGTGTTCCTCGTGCGAAGATCTGGTGGGCACTGCGGTCCAAAGGGGTATCAGAGGTCTATATTGACACTATCCGGGACATGTACTGTGACTCCGATTCAATGGTTCGGACTGCTGTTGGCGACACGAAACCCTTCCCCATCACCGTCGGGGTACACCAGGGTGCGGTCCTTAGTCCGCTTCTGTTCAGTGTAATATTAGACGAATTGTCGGACAGCATCAGGAACTCGCATGAGCAGCCTCCATGGTTGCTCATGTATGCTGACGATGTTGCGCTGACAGACGCGGACAGGGGCAGATTGGTGCGACGTGTAAAGGCCTGGAAGGAGACGCTTGAGAACGGCGGTCTGAAACTAAATGTGGCGAAGACCGAGTACTTGGCACTAAACTCGACAGATCCCAAATCCGTCCGCATAGGCGGTGATTTGGTCGAGCGCACGGACCAGGTTAAATACCTGGGATCTGTTTTTCACACGTCCAGTGACATCGATTGCGATGTCAAGTCACGCATTGCTGCCGAGTGGGCCAAATGGCGGGAGATGACCGGTGTCATTTGTGACCCTAAAATGCCGATCCGGTTGAAGGGACAGGTCTACAAAACCATCATTAGACCTGTCATTTTACATGGCAGTAAGACGTGGTCAATATTGGAGCGACACAAGCAGGAGCTGCGTGTCACGGAAATAAAGATGCTGCGGTGGATGTGTGGAGTCACGCGGATGGACCGCGTGAGGAACTCTCGCATCCGCGGCAGCCTTCACGTCCGTGACATTGTAGACAAGTTGCAAGAGTGTCGCCTTCGTTGGTATGGTCACGTCTTGCGGCAACCGCCGGGCTACGTAGGTAACAAATGTCTGGCCATGTCAGCCCCGCCGGGTCCCGGTAAGAGGGGAAGACCCAAGAGGTGCTGGCTTGACGTCGTAAGGGATGACATGCGTGCCAATGGTCTCACTACAGGGGATACTGACTACCGTGTGAAGTGGAGGAGAAAATGTAGGAAAGCGGACCCCGGGCGTCGCGAGACGCAACTGGGACAGACGCTCGGATGATGATGAAATAAAATAAAATAAATTAATATCCATCACGCCTTATCCCCAAAGGGGTGGCAGAGGCACATTATATGCCCACTTTTCACCGTTTGGATTCCTGTCCCACGTAATAGGTGGTAAGCCCATTGCCGTGTTGAAATAGATAGACGCAGGTTGTGGCTACCTGCTGTTGAAATTTTGTTATGCCTTCAACCAGGCTTAACGACTGCCATTTTACTGGCAACCGGGACCAACGGCTTAACATGCCTTCCGAAGCATGGAAACGCTCGCAAATGTAAATGCCACAAAGTGGTCACCCATCCGAGGACCAGCCATAGTGAAAGTAGCGTAACTCAGTGATCGTTTACAGAACACTGAGACCGTGGGGCCACGAGCGCTTAATAATACACTAAATAATATCGTAAATAAATTGTAATAGGATTGTTAAAATAAATAGGAATACAAGACGACATAAACGCTACTATATTTTATTTGATTCTGTTACAATTATATTTCAATTTCAGACTGCCGTTCAAAATAGTAAGAACATTAGAGAAGGGACAATACAGCTACTGCATTGCACGCGGATATTAATCGATCGTGATGTAATAATTTTGTTTGTAAATCGATTGTGGAGCGTACAAATGATGTAACTTATATTAACACATAATGCTCGCACTGACCTAGTGTTTTATAATATAAGATTTTCAAACTAAAACTCGTTGCCGTATAATATGCTTAAGAAATAAATTCAAAGTATGTAACACACTTGAATTTCAAATACTGTGAAACGCTCGTGGTTCCTGCTATGGCTGGTCACGGATGGGTGACCACTTTGTGGCACTTTGTCCCGGTTGCCAGTAACATGGCAGTCGTTATGTCAAGTTGAAGGCCTTATGGGCGGCTTGAAGAATTTTAACAGCAGGTGGTCACTACTTGCGTCTGTCTAATTCAACACGGCAATGGGCTCACCATAATATTTGTATTAAAATATTTTTTTGATGTTTGTAAAATAGTTCGAGGATCTTTTGTGAGAATCCAAATCTCATCATCATCAGTTCATTTAAGATTAATATTCTTAATAGCTCATGTCCTCAAATTTTCTTAATATGGTCACTGGTATTATTCACAGTATAACTAATGAGTAATAACTGTCTCCTTCAGAAATATCAAGACTTGCTGTTGCGATTTCATTCCATTACATACGGAACCATCATCTTAGAAAATTTTGACAGGAGCTCTGTTGTGGCGCCATTTTATGCTTTCATGACCGCTTACATGACCAATTAGGGGTACTAAGGTGGTAACGAACTCAATAATTCAACCTTAAATAATATAGAGGCTATACTTGACACTATACGTTCTATTTATAGGGAGAAATATCCCTACTATGCCGCCCTAAACTATACAAGGGACCTTTGTATCTCTTTAAGAGTTAAGTGTTGTTAAAGATTTATAAAACACCATTGTAGAGCTAGTAGCGTTGATTGCTCCTATTGTGCAACTATCAGTGCCCTAAAAGAGTTTATGGTAGCTTGCTTAGAACTTTAGAAGTCAATAATAAATGTTAATTTCTAATATAGATCTTATAGTAGTAAGATTCACTCAAAGCTATAACACAGAAGCTTTGGTCTGTATTGTAGGGATAATAATCGCTGCACTACGCGTTTAACCTTCACAAATTGCTCTTATAAACTTGTTTTGTCACTGTAAGCGTAATATTTTATCACTAACTCTTTTTTGCCGTCGCAAGCTATAATTGCAGCTACCACTCTACCTTCATAACACTTAAGGTTATATGGTAAGCTCTATTTGCAGCCAAATTGTTTGTTGGGATTCTATCTAGGTACACATAGCTACCGCGCGCCAGCTGTCGGAATGAATAACGGTACATCGATACCTGCGCGAGCGCAGGCAGGACAGCGATGAAGCCTCTCGCTCTCCACAGTCACGACCTAAGCACCGCGCCGAGTGCACGTACTTCTGTCGCGAATAGTTCTATACACGCAACGTTTATTCTCTCGCTAAATTATCAGCGGTGCTCTTAGCTCATTGTAATTTTCGCCTTCTATTTAGTGTGGAGTAAATTATATAAATATCGAAGTAAACAGATACTTAGGAGTACATTATATCGCTTCTCATATACTTAGCTTTACATACAAACTGTTCATTTGCAACTGTGCAATATTTTCAGATACCACTCTTCTGCTTGTATTCATCAATTCTACATGGCCAACGATACTCTAGTTTGCAATGGAAACTCTGTACTGACCAACATAGAAGCGCTTGTGGCCCCGTCAACTCAGAGTTCTGTAAACGATCACAGCTTAAAGCCTGAATGCACAGACCGCGGCCCGCGGGTCGCATGCGGCCCGCCTGTAATATACTGGTGTACTGTAAAAAATATTGAATTTTATTCCAGAATAAAACCAAAAAAAAAAAAAGTTCGTAAAGTAATTTAAATATCGCGCGCGCGCTATTAAGTGCGCTTATCGGTGCGCCTTGCGTGCGTCGGCGCACGATTTGGCGCTATTAACAGCGGTCGGTAATGTTCGTGTTGATTTCGGTAATTCGTTTTCTTGAGGAGCGCGGTGGCGGCATATCCACGGGTTATATTGTTAGTGTTAATTTGAAAACTGTTTTATTATAATATTACTAAGATTACTGCTAAGATTATTACAAAATAATAAATATTAACATACTTTGTGGCGGTCTCAGTATTCTGTAAACGATCACTGAGTTACGCAACTTTCACTATGGCTGGTCCTCGAATGGGTGACCACTTTGTGGCATTTACATTTGCGAACGTTTCCGTGCTTCGGAAGGCACGTTAAGCCGTTGGTCCCGGTTGCCAGTAAAATGGCAGTCGTTAAGCCTGGTTGAATGCCTTATGGGCGGCATGAAAAATTTCAACAGCAGGTAGCCACAACTTGCGTCTGTCTATTTCAACACGGCAATGGGCTCACCACCTATTACGTGGGACAGGTAAATCCACACGGTGAAAAGTGGACATATAATATGCCTCTGCCATCCCTTCGGGGATAAGGCGTGATGGATATTTATTTTATATTTATTTTACTTTGTTTCTTTTGATATTGTGAGCGACGTCCATAAACGTATGAAAATCATTCAAATACCGCGCCAGTTCATGAATGAAACGACGCCGCGGCCGCGCCCAAAAATACTAAGTCAAGTAACATCGCTTGCCGCCTTTGTATAAAGTTCAAAATAGTAGAGAAATCAAGTATTTTCTAGCGCGGTGTGAGCAAGCGAATAGCAATAGTCCCGTATTCCCGATTGCTCGCGTAGATACACGAAGCTTCCAGAGTCGGTTTCGAGATTTTTCGACTCTATACGCGCGGTATAAAAGCCACGCTAACCGCAGTGACCGACAGTTCGGTTTTAATTTGAGTGAAGTGTCAACAGAAAGAAATAGGCGCGAAAATATAAAGCGAAGTAATAAATGGTTGAGAATAAGTGCAGTTTAATAGTGTTTTTGGAAGGCAATAGTTCTAGTCTAGATTTTAACTCGACTAGCCGGTGTCATATATTTTGATCCACATTCAACGTAGATTTCCTGTTGCAGTGTTAACCCGTCAAGTGCCGTGTATAATTGTGTTGTGAAATCGTAAGTAAAACTCTGTTATTAATAAGTGTTTCCCTACCTATTTAATCAATTGTTTTTGGTAATTAAAAAAGGATGGGTAATTGAAGTAGGTACTGTAATTGTTTTTAGGTGCTGTGTTAATCCTAGCCAGGATTAGGACGCAACATGGACAAGCCAGGACCCAGGACCTAGTAAAAAACGTAAGGTTAAAGATGAAAATCGGCAGTTTCAAGAAATATGGACTGAGAAATCCTTTTTTGTATGGTTGCTTAACAAAGTCGTGTGTTTAATTTGCAAGAATGCTGTTGCGATTGCAAAGGAATATAATGTAAAAAGGCACTATGAAACGCAGCATTCTAATTTTACCAAGTTTACAGGCGAATTAAGAAAGCAAAAAATATTGTCTTTAAAACGGGAGCTTATTGGTCAGCGAGCTATGTTTACAAAACCCATTCAAGATTCAGAAACAGCTACAGAAGTTAGTTATGAAATTTCTCGAATGATAGCAAAGCGAAGTCACCCCTTCAATGATGGGGATTTTGTAAAAGAATGCATAGAAATTGCCGCTAAGAAAATGTGTTCAGAAGCAGCAAAAAAGTTTGAGAAAATTCAAGTGAATCGTATGAATATCCAAAGACGAATTATGTCTTTGTCAGGTAATATTGCGGAACAATTAATTGAAAAAACTAAGATCATTGATTTTTTTTCATTAGCACTCGACGAATCCACTGATATTAGTTCCACAGCTCAACTTCTCATATTCATACGAGGTGTTACTCAAGATTTTGAAGTCTTAAAAGAGTTATTAGGAATGTGTTCATTGAAAGATCAAACCAAAGGAGTTGATATACTCAATGTACTTTTAGATGAGTGTTCGAAAACTGATTTGGACTTATCAAAATTATCGGGAGTTGCGACTGACGGTGCTCCTTCGATGATTGGTGTCAATTCCGGGCTAGTTACTTTGCTAAAAAAGTATCTGCAAGAAAAAACATAAACGCTGAAGATCTCATGCAGTTTCACTGCATTAAACGCCAAGAAGCCCTCTGTTCTAAAAAAATTGAATTTCAATTAGTCATAAAAGTGGTAGTTTCGACTGTAAATTTCATAAAATCACGAGGACTCAATGTCCTCGTGATTTTATGAAATTTACAGGCAATTCAAACAATTCCTTGATGACATCGAAAGCGAATATGGAGATTTACTGTATTATACAGAAGTAAGGTGGCTAAGTCAAGGATTGACACTGGAACGATTTCTAAATTTAATAGAAGAAATTGGGATATTTCTGGCGGAAAAGCAAGGGATGTCCCGGCACTTAAAAATCCTGATTGGTTGTGTGATTTGGCTTTTTAGTTGACATTACAAATCGTTTGAATGTCTTGAACACACGGCTTTAAGGCAAAAATCAACTGATATCCCAGCTCTACGCTACCTGTGTGAACCTGGCACCCTACTTGCAAAAATCGAATTTTTTTTTGCGTATTCTTGATAAGGTTGGTATGTAGTTGATTGTAGTAAAAAAAAATTTGTTTGTAGTTGAACCGAAAAAATATTATGGATAAACCAAAAATAGCCAACCCCCGGATTTATAAAAATTCAATTCTAACGGTTGATTTGTATGAAGAATCGTTAGTAGTTGATTGTGAACGAATTTTCGTTTGGAGTTAATTATAAAAAAAAAAAAAAAAATTCAATAGTTACTTGTTATTAAACCTTTTGCCTGATTTGAGGTTTTGTAGTAAAAGAACTTTTAAGTCTGTTAGAAGAGAAATTCATTAGAATCGATGAAGTTGAGTAAAACTCGTTTTCGAGCGATCTCCACGGAATTACTCCGGTTGTGAAGATTGGTCGACTACTACAAACGTCAACTATGACTCAAACATGCTCGTAGATGTTTGTAGTGGAGGAATTTTCGATAGTAGTAGGACGAAAATTGATTGAGATCGATAAAGGTGAGTAAAACTCGTTTTCGAACTATCTTCACTGAATTACTCCGGTTGTGAAGATTGGACGACTACTACAAACGTCAAAAATGACTCAAACATGCTCGTAGAGGTTTGTAGTGGAGGAATTTTCGATTGTCGTAGGACGAAAATTGATTGAGATCGATCAAATTGAGTAAAACTGGTTTTCTCGGCATCTGGACTGAATTACTCCGGTTGCGAAGATAGGACGACTACTACAAACGTCAAAAATGACTAAAACATGCTCATAGAGGATTGTAGTGGAGGAATTTTCGATTTTAGTAGAACGAAAATTGAATGAGATCAATCAAGTTGAGTACAACTCGTTTTCGAGCGATCTTCACTGAATTACTCCGGTTGTGAAGAGTGGTCGACTACTACAAACGTCAACTATGACTCAAACATGCTCGTAGATGTTTGTAGTGGAGGAATATTCGATTGTGGTAGGACGAAAATTGATTGAGATTGATAAAGTTGAGTAAAACTCGTTTCCGAGCGATCTTCACTGAATTACTCCGGTTGTGAAGAGTGATCGACTACTACAAACGTCAACTATGACTCAAACATGCTCGTAAATGTTTGTAGTGGAGGAATATTCGATTGTAGTAAGACGAAAATTGATTAAGATCGATCAAATTGAGTAAAACTCGTTTTCTCGGAATCTGGACTGAATTACTCCGGTTGCGAAGATTGGACGACTACTACAAACGTCAAAAATGACTAAAACATGCTCGTAGAGGTTTGAAGTGGAGGAATTTTCGATTGTAATAGAACGAAAATTGATTCAGATCGATCAAGAAAAGTAAAACTCGTTTTCGTGCGATCTCGACTGAATTACTCCAGTTGTGAAGATTGGACGACTACTACAAACGTCTAAAATGACTCGAAGATGCTCGTAGAGGTTAGTAGTAGAAGAATTTTCGATTGTAGTATAACGAAAATTGATTCACATCGATCAAGTTGAGTAAAACTCGTTTTCGAGCGATCTTCACTGAATTACTCCAGTTGTGAAGATTGATCGACTACTACAAACGTCAAAAATGACTCAAAGATGCTCGTAGAGGTTTGTAGTGGAGGAATTTTCGTTTGTAGTAGAACGAAAATTAATTGAGATCGATCAAGATAAATAAAACTCGTTTTCGAGCAATCTCGAATGAATTACTCCAGTTGTGAAGATTGGACGACTACTACAAACGTCAAAAAGACTCGAACATGCTCGTAGAGGTTCCTAGTGGAGGAATTTTCGATTGTAGTAGAACGAAAATTGATTGGGATCGATCAAGATAAGTAAAACTCGTTTTCGTGCGATCTCGACTGAATTACTCCAATTGTGAACATTGGACGACTACTACAAACGTCAGAAATGACTCGAAGATGCTCGTAGAGGTTAGTAGTGTAAGAATTTTCGATTGTAGTATAACGAAAATTGATTCACATCGATCAAGTTGAGTAAAACTCGTTTTCGAGCGATCTTCACTGAATTACTCCGGTTGTGAAGATTGATCGACTACTACAAACGTCAAAAATGACTCAAAGATGCTCGTAGAGGTTTGTAGTGGAGGAATTTTCGATTGTAGTAGAACGAAAATTGATTGAGATCGATCAAGATAAATAAAACTCGTTTTCGAGTGATCTCGAATAAATTACTCCAGTTGTGAAGATTGGACGACTACTACAAACGTCAAAAATGACTCGAAGATGCTCGTAGAGGTTATTAGTAGAAGAATTTTCGATTGTAGTAGAACAAAAATTGATTGAGATCGATCAAGATAAGTAAAATTCTTTTCCGAGCGATCTTGACTAAATTACTCCGGTTGTAAAGGACGAAACTTGATTGAGATTCATAAAGTTGAGTAAAATTCGTTTTTGAACGATCTTCACCGAATTACTCCGGTTGTGAAGATTGGACGACTACAACAAACGTCAAAAATGACTCAAACATGCTCGTAGAGGTTTGTAGTGGAGGAATTTTCGATTGTAGTAGAACGAAAATTTATTGAGATCAATCAAGATAAGTAAAACTCGTTTTCGAGCGATCTCGACTGAATTACTCCAGTTGTGAAGATTGGACGACTACTACAAACGGACTCGAAAATGCTCGTAGAGGTTAGTAGTGAAAGAATTTTCGATTGTAGTAGAACGAAAATTGATTGGTATCGATCAAGTTGAGTAAAACTCGTTTTCGAGCGATCTTCACTGAATTACTCCGGTTGTGAAGATTGGTCGACTACTACAAACGTCAACTATGACTCAAACATGCTCGTAAATGTTTGTAGTGGAGGAATTTTCGATAGTAGGGGGACGAAAATTGATTGAGATCGATCAAATTGAGTAAAACTCGTTTTCTCGGAATCTGGACTGAATATACTATTACATTTTTAACGTGTGGGTTTAACGTCTGATACCTGTAATACCGACTATTACTACACGCTGTCCTTTCATCTGCCTATAGTCAGGAGTCCCGGGTGAGCTCTCGGAATGATAACCCCCAATATTAGATTCTTATTATTTACCTGATTGGCATTAGGCTCACAACCGATTACGTGGGACGGGAATGCACACGGTGAAATGTGGGCGTATAAGATAAGGCGTGCTTGAATGATCGATATTATTTACCTGAAAGACGCTAATTAATTGATTAAACAGTAGTATAGTATAACATGTTGTGTTGACTACATGGAATGTCGATACGATTTTGTCAACTAAAACTTGGACGAGTTAATGGGCTATACGTAACATCGTTTATAATAGAAATAACTACATTTAATAAGCAACAGCCTTAACATTTTTTAGAATAAGCACTAGTAGTTATACTTACTTTATGAACACTGTATCTGGATAAGTACATATTAAAAAATCAAGAAACATATCAGAATATAGAGCGTTTTCTCATAGTGATGAGAACAGTTCTCATATTCTGTTTCTCAATTCTCATACAGTTCTCAATTATGACTAAATATCGAGAAGTCACCTAACCTAGTTGGGTTAGTTTTCGAGCGATCTTCACTGAATTACTCCAGTTGTGAAGATCGGTCGACTACTACAAACGTCAACTATGAGTCAAACATGCTCGTAGATGTTTGTAGTGAACGAATTTTCGATAGTAGTAGGACGAAAATTGATTGAGATCGATTAAGTTGGACTGGACTGAATTACTCCGGTTGCGAAGATTGGACGACTACTACAAACGTCAAAAATGACTAAAACATGCTCGTAGAGGTTTGTAGTGGAGGAATTTTCGATTGTAATAGAACGAAAATTGATAGAGATCGATCAAGAAAAGTAAAACTCGTTTTCGTGCGATCTCGACTGAATTACTCCAGTTGTGAAGATTGGACGACTACTACAAACATCAAAAATGACTCAAAGATGCTTGTAGAGGTTCGTAGTAGAAGAATTTTCGATTGTAGTATAACGAAAATTGATTCACATCGATCAAGTTGAGTAAAACTCGCTTTCGAGCGATCTTCACTGAATTACTCCGGTTGTGAAGATTGATCGACTACTACAAACGTCAAAAATTACTCAAAGATGCTCGTAGAGGTTTGTAGTGGAGGAATTTTTGATTGTAGTAGAACGAAAATTGATTGAGATCGATCAAGATAAATAAAACTCGTTTTCGAGCGATCTCGAATAAATTACTCCAGTTGTGAAGATTGGACGACTACTACAAACGTCAAAAAGACTCAAACATGCTCGTAGAGGTTTGTAGTGGAGGAATTTTCGATTGTAGTAGGACAAAAATTGATTGAGATCGATCAAATTGAGTAAAACTCGTTTTCTCGGAATCTAGACTGAATTACTACAGTTGCGAAGATTGGACGACTACTACAAACGTCACAAATGACTAAAACATGCTCGTAGAAGTTTGTAGTGGAGGAATTTTCGATTGTAGTAGAACGAAAATTGATTGAGATCGATCAAATTGAGTAAAACTCGTTTTCTCGGAATCTGGACTGAATTACTCCGGTTGCGAAGATTGGACGACTACTACAAACGTCAAAAATGACTCAAACATGCTCATAGAGGTTTGTAGTGGAGGAATTTTTGATTGTAGTAGAACGAAAATTGATTGAGATCGATCAAGATAAATAAAACTCGTTTTCAAGCGATCTCGACTGAATTACTCCAGTTGTGAAGATTCGACGACTACTACAAACGTCAAAAATGACTCGAAGATGCTCGTAGAGGTTATTAGTAGAAGAATTTTCGATTGTAGTAGAACGAAAATTGATTGAGATCGATCAAGATAAGTAAAATTCTTTTCCGAGCGATCTCGACTAAATTACTCCGGTTGTGAAGGACGAAACTTGATTGAGATTGATAAAGTTGAGTAAAATTCGTTTTCGAACGATCTTCACCGAATTACTCCGGTTGTGAAGATTGGACGACTACTACAAATGTCAAAAATGACTCAAACATGCTCGTAGAGGTTTATAGTGGAGGAATTTTCGATTGTAGTAGAACGAAAATTGATTGAGATCGATCAAGATAAGTAAAATTCTTTTCCGAGCGATCTCGACTGAATTACTCCAGTTGTGAAGATTGGACGACTACTACAAACGTCAAAAATGACTCGAAAATGCTCGTAGAGGTTAGTAGTAAAGGAATTTTCGATTGTAGTAGAACGAAAATTGATTGAGATCGATCAAGTTGAGTAAAACTCGTTTTCTCAGAATCTGGACTGAATTACTCCGGTTGCGAAGATTGGACGACTACTACAAACGTCAAAAATGACTAAAACATGCTCGTAGAGGTTTGTAGTGGAGGAATTTTCGATTGTATTAGAACGAAAATTGATTGAGATCGATCAAAAAAAGTAAAACTCGTTTTCGTGCGATCTCGACTGAATTACTCCAGTTGTGAAGATTGGATGACTACTACAAACGTCAAAAATGACTCGAAGATGCTCGTAGAGGTTATTAGTAGAAGATTTTTTGATTGTAGTAGAACGAAAATTGATTGAGATCGATCAAGATAAGTAAAATTATTTTCCGAGCGATCTCGACTAAATTACTCCGGTTGTTAAGGACGAAAATTGATTGAGATTGATAAAGTTGAGTAAAACTCGTTTTCGAACGATCTTCACCGAATTACTCCGGTTGTGAAGATTGGACGACTACTACAAACGTCAAAAATGACTGAAACATGCTCGTAGAGGTTTACAGTGGAGGAATTTTCGATTGTAGTAGAACGAAAATTGATTGAGATCGATCAAGATAAGTAAAATTCTTTTCCGAGCGATCTCGACTGAATTACTCCAGTTGTGAAGATTGGATGACTACTACAAACGTCAAAAATGACTCGAAGATGCTCGTAGAGGTTATTAGTAGAAGATTTTTTGATTGTAGTAGAACGAAAATTGATTGAGATCGATCAAGATAAGTAAAATTATTTTCCGAGCGATCTCGACTAAATTACTCCGGTTGTTAAGGACGAAAATTGATTGAGATTGATAAAGTTGAGTAAAACTCGTTTTCGAACGATCTTCACCGAATTACTCCGGTTGTGAAGATTGGACGACTACTACAAACGTCAAAAATGACTAAAACATGCTCATAGAGGTTTGTAGTGGAGGAATTTTCGATTGTAGTAGAACGAAAATTGCATGAGATCGATTAAGTTGGACTGGACTGAATTACTCCGGTTGCGAAGATTGGACGACTACTACAAACGTCAAAAATGACTAAAACATGCTCGTAGAGGTTTGTAGTGGAGGAATTTTCGATTGTAATAGAACGAAAATTGATTGAGATCGATCAAAAAAAGTAAAACTCGTTTTCGTGCGATCTCGACTGAATTACTCCAGTTGTGAAGATTGGATGACTACTACAAACGTCAAAAATGACTCGAAGATGCTCGTAGAGGTTATTAGTAGAAGATTTTTTGATTGTAGTAGAACGAAAATTGATTGAGATCGATCAAGATAAGTAAAATTATTTTCCGAGCGATCTCGACTAAATTACTCCGGTTGTTAAGGACGAAAATTGATTGAGATTGATAAAGTTGAGTAAAACTCGTTTTCGAACGATCTTCACCGAATTACTCCGGTTGTGAAGATTGGACGACTACTACAAACGTCAAAAATGACTGAAACATGCTCGTAGAGGTTTACAGTGGAGGAATTTTCGATTGTAGTAGAACGAAAATTGATTGAGATCGATCAAGATAAGTAAAATTCTTTTCCGAGCGATCTCGACTGAATTACTCCAGTTGCGAAGATTAGACGACTACTACAAACGTCAACTATGACTCAAACATGCTCGTAGAAGTTTGTAGTGGAGGAATTTTCGATTGTAGTAGGACGAAAATTGATTGAGATTGATAAAGTTGAGTAAAACTCGTTTTCGAACGATCTTCACTGAATTACTCCGGTTGTGAAGAGTGGTCGACTACTACAAACGTCAACTATGACTCAAACATGATCGTATGTTTGTAGTGGAGGAATAATCGATTGTAGTAAGACGAAAATTGATTGGGATCTATCAAATTGAGTAAAACTCGTTTTCTCGGAATCTGGACTGAATTACTCCGGTTGCGAAGATTGGACGACTACTACAAACGTCAAAAATGACTCGAAGATGCTCGTAGAGGTTAGTAGTGGAAGAATTTTCGATTGTAGTAGAACGAAAATTGATTGAGATCGATCAAGTTGAGTAAAACTCGTTTTCGAGCGATGTTCACTGAATTACTCCGGTTGTGAAGATTGGTCGACTACTACAAACGTCAACTATGACTCAAACATGGTCGTAGAGGTTTGTAGTGGAGGAATTTTCGATTGTAGTAAGACGAAAATTGATTGAGATCGATCAAATTGAGTAAAACTCGTTTTCTCGGAATCTGGACTGAATTACTCCGGTTGCGAAGATTGGACGACTACTACAAACGTCAAAAATGACTAAAACATGCTCAAAGAGGTTTGTAGTGGAGGAATTTTCGATTGTAGTAGAACGAAAATTGATTGAGATCAATCAATTCTTCTTTTTCGAGTCATTTTTAACGTTTGTAGTATTCGTCCAATCTTTACAACTGGAGTGATTCAGTCGAGATCGCTCGAAAACGAGTTTTACTCAACTTGATCGATCTCAATCAATTTTCGTCCTACTACAATCGAAAATTTCTCCACTACAAACCTCTACGAGCATGTTTGAGTCATTTTTGACGTTAGTAGTAGTCGTCCAATCTTAAAAAAAACGGAGTAATTCAGTCCAGATTCTGAGAAAACGAGTTTTACTCAACTTGATCCATCTCAATCAATTTTTGTCCTACTACAATCGAAAATTCCTCCACTACAAACCTCTACGAGCATGTTTGAGTCATTTTTAACGTTTGTAGTAGTCGTCCAATCTTCACAACTGGAGTAATTCAGTGAAGATCGCTCGAAAACAAGTTTTACTCAACTTGATCGATCTCAATCAATTTTCGTTCTACTACAATCGAAAATTCTTACACTACTAACCTCTACAAGCATCTTCGAGTCATTTCTGACGTTTGTAGTAGTCGTCCAATCTTCACAATTGGAGTAATTCAGTCGAGATCGCACGAAAACGAGTTTTACATTTCTTGATCGATCTCAATCAATTTTCGTTCTATTACAATCGAAAATTCCTCCACTACAAACCTCTACGAGCATGTTTGAGTCATTTTTGACGTTTGTAGTAGTCGCCCAATCTTCACAATCGGAGTAATTCAGTCCAAGATAGTTCGAAAACTAGTTTTACTCAACTTTATCGATCTCAATCAATTTTCGTCCTACTACAATCGAAAATTCCTCCACTACAAACCTCTACGAGCATGTTTGAGTCATTTTTGACGTTTGTAGTAGTCGTCTAATCTTCACAACCGGAGTAATTCAGTCCAAGATAGTTCGAAAACGAGTTTTACTCAACTTTATCGATCTCAATCAATTTTCGTCCTACTACTATCGAAAATTCCTCCACTACAAACATCTACGAGCATGTTTGAGTCATAGTTGACGTTTGTAGTAGTCGACCAATCTTCACAACCGGAGTAATTCCGTGGAGATCGCTCGAAAACGAGTTTTACTCAACTTCATCAATTCTAATGAATTTCTCTTCTAACAGACTTAAAAGTTCTTTTACTACAAAACCTCAAATCAGGCAAAAGGTTTAATAACAAGTAACTATTGAATTTTTTTTTTTTTTTTATAATTTACTCCAAACGAAAATTCGTTCACTACAATCAACTACTAACGATTCTTCATACAAATCAACCGTTAGAATTGAATTTTTATAAATCCGGGGGTTGGCTATTTTTGGTTTATCCATAATATTTTTTCGGTTCAACTACAAACAAAATTTTATTTACTACAATCAACTACATACCAACCTTATCAAGAATAAGCAAAAAAAAATTCGATTTTTGCAAGTAGGGTGCCAGGTTCACACAGGGCTCTACGCTCATGTATCATCCTTTCAATGCAAGCTGACACTTTTCAGATCGCAACTGAATTCAGGAAATTACAATCATTTTCCGAATTACAAGAAAATGGCTGAAAAATTCAACAAAACTGCGATTAATATCAGTTATGTAGAAAAGCTAGATATTTTGATTCAACCTCTTCAAGACAGATTTTCAGACTTTAAAAAAGTGAAACCTCTGTTGGACATATTCAGCAATCCTTTCACGATTTCAATTGAAAATGCGCCAGAGTCAATGCAGTTAGAAATTATCGACATTCAAAACGACCAAGATTTACGCAACAAATTCAACGAAGGAGACTTGCTGAACTTTTACCACTGCATTGATAAAATTATATACAAAGAGTTGCGCATAAACGCTCTGAAATGTGCCAGCTTATTTGTTTCTACCTATATAATATATGTGAACAAACTTTTTCAATACTAAATAATAATAAAAGAAAAAATCGAAACCGCCTTGCAAATTAAAGTTTGGAAGCAGTTTTACGTGTTGCTACAAGTAAATTTGAGCCAAACATAAAAAAAGATTGTAAGCACTGCAGTGCCACGCTTCAAATTAATAAATTCGTTTTCAATTTTTATACATTATAATCAATTCTTTATTGTCTTTAATTACCTATACTTCTGGCGGCCCGCCATCAGTTCATGATTTGCCCGAGTGGCCCCTAGTCTTAATAAGTCTGTGCATCCCTGGCCTAAAGCAACATTCGCTTCTGCTGGTCCTCGGATTGGAAACAACTTTGAGACATTTCTATTTACGAGCGTTTCCGTGTTTCGGTAAGCACGTTAAGCCGTTGGTCTCGGTTGCCAGTAACATGGCAAGCTAACTTGAAGACCTTATGGATGGCTTGAAATATTTCAACAGCAGGTCTCCACAACCTGCGCTTGTCTAATCTAATACATGGGGTGGCAGAGGCAAATTATACGCCTGTATTTCACAGTGTGCCTTTTTATCCTACGTACTAGGTGGTGAGCCCATAACTGTGTTGAAATAGACAAACGCAGGTTGTGGCTACTTAAAAATTTCAAATTTTCATTAGGCATTCAACTTGCCTAAACTACTAACATGGCAACGGGGACCAACGGGTTAACGTGCCTTCCGAAACAAGGAAACGCTCGTAAATGGAAATACCACAAAGTGGTCACCCATCCGTACCCAGCCATAGCGAAAGTTGCTTAACGCAGAAATCTTTTACGGGCCAGAAATAGTTCAAAAAATATTTTTTTAAGTTTTCCTATTCCCGTTTCCCACAGGAACTTGACAACTTGGACAGAAAAACATGCAGCCTATGTCCGTCTCCTGGCTCTAAGCTACCTCCCCACGAATTTTTAACCAAATTGGTACTAATAAATAATGTAACTAACACGACTTTCTTTTCTATATATAGATTATTTTTAGAGATATCCGTAAGTTTTTTTTTTTGACATAGATTTAGGCGTAAATATTTTGAAGAGTTGGTAAGCGCCTTGCGCCGTTCCGTTAACTCAAAGATTCCGACTGAAGGACATGTATCCATGGTCATCCAATAAACTAAAAAAAAAAAAAAGCGCCGTGCCGTTGCGCTGTTATTGGGTGGTGGCGGAGTGCCGGAGTAATTATATGATCTGTGGCTGTAGGTGGTGGCCTAAATTTAAATACATATTTAATTTTATCTCGAAATTCTTTTTACGATATGTTTCATGTTATTAATAACTATTGTATGTAGCCTTCCCTGCAAGTAAAATAAGATGGCAATAGTTAAAACCCCGGTACTGAAAGTGATACTATGTGGTGAATACGGAGTAGGGAAAAGTTCCTTGTTCCGACGATTTATCAATAATACCTTTGTCCCAAACTCTGACAGAAGGTCAACTTTAGGATTAGATCATTTTGAAAAGCTATATGAGCTTACAGACAAGGATGTCAAGGTATGTTGTGTAGCTAAATTCATTAAAAGGATTACAGTCTATAATTTATCGCCCAATTAAACCTTATTGGATTAACTTTCACATAGATCCGTTTGTTTTTCAGTTACAGTTATGGGACACAGGAGGTATGGAACGGATTGCTTCAGTAACATCAAGTTACTATAAATTTGCTGAAGCAGCTATTCTAGTGTTTTCCCTGGACAATGCATCCTCATTTCATATTTTGAGTCAACATTTGTTAGATATTGTAACATATGCTGAAAACGCCAAAATATTTTTATGTGGTAACAAATCTGATTTAGAGGGTTCTTCACCCCAAGTTACAGATTCAGATATAGAAACTTTCTGGTAATTAAGTCCTTGAATTTAAATTTAAAATAACTTCATAAATTATTTTTTATAAATAGATTTCATGTCAAATTTAATTTTTATTTCAGTGAGCAGTGTCACAACCTCATTAGTACCACCTACAAAACTTCATGTAAAACTGGGAAAGGTATAGAAGAGATGTTTACAGATATTGCTGTACAACTCGTGGAATCAAATAGGTCGAGAATTGAATTGCAAACTTTAGACCATGACAGTTTTAAGATATCTAACCCAGAGCCGGTAGATGAACCTTCATGTAGTTGTTAATAAAAAAAAAAATTCCTGAGAGATATGTTGCTAAGCATTATGAAGCTTAATATGCATTATTTAATTGTGTGTAACCTGAATTTCAAAATGACTGCAAGATATATTATAATAAATAAGAATCTCCTAAAATTAATATCAACAATTTTGTATTGACAACTGGTAATATTAATAATTGTGTAAAAACAGCTGGCCATTCTTTAAATAAGTATTTTAACAGTATTACAAGGTATTAAAGGCATCTAGTTCAATTGAATTTCAAGCATTACGGTCCATATTCCAGAACATTTCTCAATACTCAATCAATGCTTGTGGCTAGTTTTTGCCTTATAAAGTCTACTCACAAGCACCGATTGAGTATTGACAAACATTCTGGAATATGGCCCTAAGTGTTTCATATTTCTGTTATGTAATCAGCTTTAATTCTAAATGTAATAGACCACTGTATGTTTATATATTATGTTGAGTAATTTGTTTTCTACCTAGTCAGGTCATAAATTCTGTCACATGTTTAATATAAAATAATTGAAACAAGTTTATTCATTATGTAACCATTTATATACTAAAATGAACTTAACAAAACATAGATTCTTATGACAATAAAGTTTATTCAAAATGACCTCCGTGATTTTGAATACAGGCCTTCAATCTGCGCGGCCAGTCTATCGCAGCACGAACGAGGTCCATGTCAATATCGGCGGCTGCCTTAATCAAGGATGTCTTGAGTGACTCCAAATTGGGATGAGGCTTTGAGCACGCCTTTTCCTCCAAGTGTTGCCATATCTTGTAATCTAACGGACTCAAATCTGGACTGGAGGAGGGCCAGTCTTTGTGCCGGATGAAGTCGATTTCACGCGCCGCCAGCCAGTCTTGTGTGCTCTTCGCTCTATAAGCTGGCATCGAATCTTGTTGGAACACCTATATATATTGTTATTGAAAATGGTATGAGAAACAGGTTCCACAAGGTTCGTCAGGACTGTTATTATACACAACTGCATTCGTTTTTACACCTTTCTCACAAAATTGTACCTCTGTTAAGCCCCAATAAGAAACTCCCAATCATATCATGAGCGAGGGCGGAAAATGACCTCGTTGGACAGGCGGAATACGGTTGCTCTCTTCTTCACTACTGTGTGCGTACACCTTATCATTTTGTTTGTTGTAGCTCTCTTCTACGGTAAATTTTTTTTCATCCGAAAAAAGAATTTCCCGATATTTTTTTCCCGCGTACCGCTTCAACAAAGCGCGGCATCTCTTCAGTCTCAGGTCCATTAGACGAGCATTTAAACGATGTCCTGTTTTTCTTCGATATGACCGAAGCCCTAACTCTTCATTTAACACCCTTTTCACCGTGGTTCTGCTTAACCCCATCTGAAGGGCCAACAGTTTCTGCTTACCTTTTGGATTTCTTTGAATTCGCGCCACACTTTTATCACTGCTGGAGTCCTAACAGACCGAGGGCGACCACTTCTTGACCTGTCATCTACACTAGAGTCTTTATTGTATCGTTTGATGGTACGATAAACGAATCTATTGGTAATATTCAAAATTTTCAGTATGTCAAAAATTTTAATTGGCGCGTAACCGCAACACAATAACTGCAACACGGTTTTCTTTAAGCGTCCACTCCATATTTAAAAATGAGTAAAGTTCTAAAAAGTATACATTTTTATTTTCATGAATAATTCCAAATTCGAATTCAATAATTTTTTTTGTGGCCAGCATTCTAAAAGAAAAGTTTTTACTGTGTACTTATGACCTGACTAGGTATTATGTTGTGATCTACCAATTTTTAAGTACTATGACATAATAATTATTACTTGTGGCATAATAATAAGTAAGTTTTATTTGTTATAACTGTGTTTCATTGTCAAGAATTAATTAGCAATTAGTTTAATATTTATAAACTGGTCCTCTAATCTTAAAATGGTTCAAAAAAATCAAGAAAATTATTAGACTTATACAAAAAAAGTGTGTACTTATGTACATGTGTTAGAAGTTATACTGCTTTAGTCTAATAAGATTTCATCACATAAACCACAACTCTTAGTTTGTAACAGGAAAGATAAATTAGTAAGAAAAAAAACATGAGAAGAGTGAAAAATACTTTGAATGTAGTTATAAGTTGTCATGGAAACACCAGCTAACTTCAGGGTGTTAAAAAGTTGTCATGTAAACACTTATCAGCAAACTTCATGGTGTCGGTTTTTCGTGACGGTCTGCGCGTTTCGTTCGCGCGGTCAACTTTAAACCCTAAAAGCTTCTTTATTTCTACTTAGACAAATTTTTGGTTAGTTGCATTCGGTTTTGACAAATTTCGTAAAATTTTTGGATGAGTGCTTTTTTTGATTGGACACCGTGGCGGAGGAATCGAAACGTACACCATTTTCCCTTAACGCGCCAAAAGAAATATAACTTCAAAAAATCCTTTCTTTAACAAAAGCTTTTTTTTATTATCTTAACGGATAGTCCCTTGGACATCGTTCCGGGGAGTTACCCGCGGTGCTTGGCGCCAGACAGGGTAAACGGCTATTTGAGCTAGATTTTTATTGCGACACTATAGGATTTATTTAACTTGACTCTTTCGTTTTTGAGCAATCCGCTCACGTGGTCTTCATATGTAAGTCTCGGTCTACCTTGACTCCTGCCCTCTACTTTCGCACAAGATATATTCTTCGTCAATCGTTCCTCACTCATAAAATAGGTAAAATTCTTGTACCGCCACTTGATCCGTTAGAAAGAAGTGTACCACTGATTCACATAATGCAGGTGCCCTAAATAGAGGGCGCCCGTGTGGTGAACTTTTGCGTAGGTGCCTGTTTAGAATCCTGTTCCCTTTACAGCCTAATGCATTATTTAGGACTAGTTTCCGTCCGCGTAGTGAAGTTTCCCATTGGCACATATTTCCGGGATTAAAGTAGCCTATGGCCTTTCTCAGGCTCTAGACTATCTCTAGTTAGGCGTCAAAGCGTAACAGAAGACAAGAAATACTTTCACATTTATAATATCAGTAGGGATTACCCGCCGAACCTGTGCCGTCCCAAATAGACAAGCTTGTTTAGCAGTGTAACAATCTATAAGCAGCGCTCCTGGTCCCACGGACTCAGTGTTCTATAAACGATCACTGGGTGAACACTGACCACTTTGTGGCATCTACATTTGCGAGCGTTTCGGTGCTTAGGAATGCACGTTGAGCCGTTGGTCCCGGTTGCCAGTAAAACGGCACTCGTTAAGCCCAGTTGAAAGACATATGGGCGGCTTGAAAAATTTCAACAGCAGGTCACCACAAACTGCGCCTGTCCATTTCAACACGACAATGGGCTCACCACCTGTTACGTGGGACAATAGTGCATACGATGAAATTTGGGCGTATAGTATGCCTCTGCCTACCCCTTCGGGGATAAAGGCGTGACAATATGTCATGTCAATCTATAAACAGGTACAACAGAGTAACGTAAAGTACAAACAGGTAAATTAAGCACTTAAATAGACTTCCTTTTCCTGAAGGCTGTTTGAAACAGCCTCTTGCACAAACTCTTAACTTCGTGATATTAGTATATTCTATGTAGATATTACAATGCTATTACTTTGTTTGGCTGAACGCGCTATTCTCCGGTAATACTGCTAGTTGTCAGCTAGTTTGAACATTGAGTAATAAATTCATGTAAACTTGTATGTATTTTTGAAAATGATACACTTTGTTAATAATATAATTATTGCTTTATTTTTTTGTTCAAGAGAGGTCAGAATATAATATTACTTTACACTTTTACTCGTTATTCGACTACATATTAGAATGTTTTTACGATGTTATGTCTATGGTACAAGTAGGCACAGAAGTTTCTTAATAAAAGAAAGTGCTTAGGGCCTTCACAGCAATACATACAAAACACAAAACGACAACCACCTTACGCATACCTACTTTAATTCTATTGCGAATGCTTAGAAAAATGTAACATCTGTTCAATTATAATACTTTAATACATGTTCCCCTCGTAAAATTATTTCATCGAGGTCACGCACCTAATATGAAGATTTCAAAATAAACATGTACTTAACAAAGCATTTATAATATTGAAATGAACTAAACATTCGTTACAAAATATATTTCACGAAAATTTAACTATAATTTCTCATAATAAAAACTACTGAGTATGAGAATATATGACGTCACGTATGTGTAGTATGTCACCAGTATGTCTGATCTTTCTTACTTGCCACCCTATTGATATAATTTATTCTTCGGGTTTCCTGACACAAAAGTAATTTAAATAATTATTTATCCCGAAGTGTATATTCAATGTAAGGTCGCAAAATAATTTTAGATACTAAACTAAGGATTTGATCGATTTTTATATAGGTATAATAAATGTGATGAAACGCAAAAGAAAATAAATACATACAGTGATAAACAACTACCTACAATAAGCAAGAACAGATCTCTTTAACGCGACCGCAACACTTTGTCACATACAACATATTTTTGTAACAACTATAAAATATGCAAATTTAATGCTGGGACCACTGAATTGTTTTGATATCCACGCCTTCCTGCACCATTTCCCACAGGGGACTCATTTCCCTTAAACGTTCTACATGTCGGATTGTTTTCTCAGCCGTGTACTCTACCTCATCCATAGTTGTAAATCTTCCCAAGCCAAATCTGTAACAATAACTCTTTAGTTTATTTTTATAACGACAATATAGCTGAAAACGAAAACAGTTTTTATACGACTGTGGTTGCAGAAAAGTATTCGGCCTACCTGACCGAAAGTGGTCATCGTAGTTTATGGACATTTGCAACACCAGATGTGGTGCACTCGCGCTGTCGGCCTTGCATAAACCTTCTAAGTCCTCTTTTGAACAACCCTATAATGTAGACGTTCAGGTATACCCAAGCAGCAAGCTCATCCCACAATCTTAAGCTTACACGAAAGAAAGTCCCTATCGAACCTACAAGAAACCTATAAGGACAACGAGAGGGTGGGACGCTTTGGTGTGAGGAGTAACACCCTGTCTATGGCAAACGGTGCGATGGTAGAAAGCATAAGTCCGCATTTTACAGTAATTTACAACACTAAGCTCACACGAACAGCCTGTGTTGGAATTGGTACCGCGATAACAGACTGTCAGATTGATGCGACACATAATTGGCAATCGGGTTAGGATTTATGACCTCTTGAAGAAGGACATCCTTTAGATCCGATGCTGATCTGCTATGTAATTCACAAATCTCGGATCCAAATCCGCTACGGCGCAAATGTCATTGATATTCGAGTTCTATGAATATCGATGACATTTGCGCCGTAGCGGATTAGGATCCGAGATTTGTGAATTGCATATCAAGCTATTCCTAAATTTACATGTGAGTAATTCATAATAAGCAAAGGAATGGAAGTCGCTTGTAGTCGGCAGCCTAAAGCTAAAATAGAGTCTTCGGCTACAGGCTTAAAGATCTACCATCCGCCTATTTTAGTAATGACGTGATCCAGGACACTTATAAAGGTAAATACGACTACGCGACAGTATGTATGTAGGCAGATGCTTGGCAAGGATGACTCCAAAGTGCCTGTTGAAGTAGCAGGTCCAAAAACGTCACAACTGGGCTTATTATTGGATGGATACCTCTACTGAGTTCTATCATTCACATTGATGTTGTTATTAATAGAAGCAATTATCACTCGACACACGTTTTAATCAACCACGCAAATGAACGCATGATATACCAAGAGATACTAAACAATTATTTGTTTACTTACTACCTTTACTTGTATAGGTACATACTTACGTCATTTGCATAGAGTAATAAAATTTATTCATTTAAAATTGATATCAAAAGCAATGAACGTTGGTAGGTACATTGACGTGGTATTTTTAACAAAACATGTTTTTCGTCCCTTGCTTTGCTTTTATAGTCAAACAGACGAAACTCAATAGACTCGTTAGTTCATTCATATATTAATGAAATAGCATGAGATTTTTTATAAGGAGAATATATCCTATTAAAATATAGAATAATTAATCACAAATAAAATTCCGGTTCCTAAAATGATGCTTTACCTGATTGAGCTGTGTGCCAAATCTTCATCAGTTCCTATTGCTCTTAGGACATAGGAAGGTTCCAAAGACGCTGAAGTGCAGGCCGAACCACTTGATAAGGCAACATCTTTTAAAGCCATTAGTAACGATTCACCTTAAAATATAGTAAATTATTATGTAGGATCATACATGGACATTATCAGTTTTGGGCTGGTGCATCAGAATACCAACTTCAAATATTCGACCCGGTACAAAGGCGAGCTATCGGCGTTGACTGTGTCGAGACCATTGCGACAGGACTAACTTCGCCCCCTTATGCGTGTTTTCCCGCTTGTACATTTGTTTCTGCCCCGAGGATTTGTTTGAAATTATGCCCACGGTACCTTTAGATCATCGCATTGATCCTCACACTTTGAATGGTTCTTCAAGAGAGGTCGGCAGTGTACTATGGTGTTGCAAACATCCTTAGGCTAATACTGACCACTTTTTGGTCAAGTGTACCTATGCTTATTGGCACCAAGTGCCACTTGGTATAAAATATTCTGTAGAGTAGATAAATGCGTAGAAAGTACGTGAACACATGCACGTGAAATTAAATTTCAAGGACAAAGGAGCGAAGATATTTTAAATGTTTACTAATACTAGTATGTCAATATTATGATAATTAAAGAAATCAAGACCCTGGAATGGTGGAAACACCTATAAATGTACAATAGATTTCTGTAAATGTAGAAAAGAATTTGTACTTCTTTTCTTTTAACGTCTCATGGTGTATATACAAGTGTGTATACAATAAATAAATAGACTACAGAATAAATACAATACACACCTTCAACATATGCAAAGGACAAGTTAATGCAACCCAGATATGTCTGTTCTGAGTCACCATTTCTTATGACATGTGTTAACTTTGAATATATCTTATCGAGAAATCTTTGTGACAATTTCTTCATCCATTCATGGTCATATGCCATCTCGTGCTTGGCAACTTCGCAAGCTGCACCTAAACCAACAGCAAGAGGAGTTGGTACTGTTCCACTGCGCATTCCTCTCTCCTGTCCACCACCACTCTGAATGGGTTCTATTCGTACTCTGGGTCTACGCCTAATGTATAGTGCACCAATTCCTTTTGGTCCATATAATTTGTGTCCAGAGATTGACATAAGGTCAATGTTCATTTTGTTGACATCTAACGGTATTTTGCCTACTGCCTGTGCAGCATCTGTGTGGAAATAGACTTTCTTGCTTTTGCAAATGGCCCCAATTTCAGCAATTGGTTGTTTTACCCCTGTAATATGTATTAAATATATAATGAGTACGAGATTGTGCAGAGATACATGATTGGAAGTACTTCAATGTTTGAAATTGCAGAGTACAAGTTCTGATTCGGCCTTGACGGTGCAGTGGTAGTACTCGTATATGCAACACCGCACTGAGCTCCCGGGTCGGAACAAATATTTGTGTGATCCACAATTGTTGGTTTCGGAGTTTAGGTGTTTGCTATGTATAATATGTATGTATTTAGAAATATATAAGTATGTATATCAATTGTCTAGATCCCGCAGTAGAAGCTTATAGCTTAGTGCAAGATATAGATTAGCTAGATGGCGCTGTGTAAAATGTGTCCCACAATATTTATTTATTTGTGACACCTAAGTGTTCACCATTTTCACCTCTATAGATTTCCAGTATGAATTAGATCAAGGAAAACCTGGCTGAATACGCACGAAATCCCACGCACAATGGCCCAATCAAGTGGCTAAGTGTGGAAACGGCCCAGTAATAACAAATAAACAAACTAACCTGGCTGAATATGTTAGTAATTTATCAGTTATCTAGATCCCATACCACAAGCTTATATTAGCTTACTTTGGGCTAGATGACGCTGTGTGAACAGTGTCTATAGAATATATTATTTATTATATGGCTGGTACAGTAATTGAATTAATCAGTAGTGGCGCTAACAAGTTTTGAGAGTCCTATAAATGCATGCACCAAATATTGTTAATGGTACTTTGATCTTTGTTTGATTGAATAAACTACTAGTCACAAAAGTAATATGTTAAATTCCAAATATAGCGCATTAATAGCAAAATAAAAGCAAAGACTTAACTGGTTTCATGGTAATCTATTAAGTCTTAAATAATTATTTATTTTCATATATATTGCCATAAATTTCCAATGAAAAGTAGTTCTAAAGATTGTTTTTTTTTGTTGTGATTAAAAACAGTTTTAATTCAAACTGTTTTAAACACTTATTTAAACATGTGCTTTAGAACAACTTGTTTAATCATGTCAACCCTGTGCTAAGTGGTAGAAAATATGTGTGGAGTGTGCTCTATGTCCCACTTAATAAGGTTGTGGCTATCTGCTGTTCTATACCCTCCCATAAAGCTTCCAACAAGACTGATCATATTACTCGCCACTGGGACTAAAGGCTTATTGTGCCTTTTAAAGTACAGAAATATTCAAAAATGGAAATGCCAGAAACTTTTGCCAAATTCAAGACTGACCACAGCATTACAGCTATAGCTATTATTGGTTACAAAATTCTAAGCAAGCAGGGCTACAGGTACTTCTTTACATTTCAATGTCAATTGTAGTATTAATTTTTTTGTTTCAGTTTTGACAAGTAACACAAAATTATGATAAAAAGTAAAATCATACCCTACCTATTTCATTGTTGATTGCCATAATTGACACCAAACTAGTTTCTGGAGTCAGAGATTTTTCCAAGTCTTGTAAATCAATTATTCCATTCTGTTTAACAGGTAAATATGTAATTTTGAAACCTTCTCCTTCTAAAGCCCGACAAGAATCCAGTACACACTTGTGTTCCTTAAAAAGAGTTACAAACCTTATGAGTTAAAACATATTTGCTGCATACTCAAGAATACCTGTTTGCATGCCTTACTTACATTTGGAATTGTGCAGATTTTGCTTAAACAGAGTTTTTAGCTTATTGAATAAATGTTTATTGCAACTTACAATTTGAGTAGTAACAACATGTTTCTTCCTTGGAGCATAAAATCTTGCCACTCCTTTAACAGATATGTTATTAGACTCTGTAGCGCCTGATGTGAATATTATTTCTTTGGGTTCAGCACCAATCAGATCGGCTACTTGCTCTCGAGCCTTCTCAACAGCACTTTCACTTTCCCATCCATATGCATGAGTTCGAGAATGGGGATTACCATGGTAACTTACTAAGTATGGTAACATAGCATCTAGTACTCTAGGATCCTGTAAAGATAGAATTAGCATTAAAAATGAATGATGGGCTTGTAAATGAACTGAATAATTTCATTTATAATACCAACCATAGGCGTGGTAGCCTGGGCATCAAAATACAAAGGTCGCCCAATTTCTTCATATTTTAGAGCAAATTTACCAGATTTATCTAAAATAATACAATAATATATCAATATCAGTTTGTAACTTATCCAAATAATTTATTAGGGATCAGACAATAATTACAACGACAGGGAGGTTTTGTTAGAATATATATTGCATCGTAGTTAAAATGTAATGATACATTATGAAAAGTTTTTTCTATAACCAAGAAAAGGTTTCATTTGCGTCAACTACGACGTAGTAAAATAATAATTATGTTTTGACTAATATGTATAATATTATATATTTATACAAAACATTGCGTTACAGTTAGTTCAAATGATAGTAGACAAGAGTTATCTCACGTGCCCTTTGCGTTAAGTATCTACAATATAAGTTACGGTAATTCTAAAATTTTGATCTTACCGGAATTTGAAAGTAACCTCTGTGTCTGCAACAATAACAAAATATTTTGTCTTTGTGTTTCTGTCTTCCTTCGGGCTGTTTTATAGAATACAGCTGTTAGATTTGATAGCCGAAACATATTCTATTTTTTTGTATTCAGTCGATTTATTTTACTGTTTGATCCTAGGTTTGATCGAATTTTTAACAAAAAGTAGTCTGATAATATGTCAATGTCACTGGTTGATTGTTGTTTTAGCCCATCTTGGACAGGAAAAGGAAACCTTACAACCTTGTCATCAGTATTAATATTTTCTTATTTTTTTTTGTTCTTGTGGCGATACTATTGATCCGCCAATAACTTTGTGTGGATTTGGTAGGGGTTTAGTAAGTCGGTCCACACTTAGGTACGATCCAAGTTTTGTGAGTGTACAAGGTACAAGATAAAAATTTGGTAACGAAGGCCGAAATGTTCAACAGTCAAGTTTTGTGTTGAAGTACATGTAAAAAGAAAAAAAAGACAACATTAAAGCACACGAGTTATGTTAGTTATTTAGAGCAAACACACAATGTTCTAGAGCTTTATGTTATTGGAATCAATGTAGTCACACATAAGGTATATATGAAGAGAATCAACATAGCTCAGGAGAGAGTTAAAATTGGGGAAATGTTCTGTAGGCAGAGAGTCATATAAGGATCCATTCCTTCTCAGGCATTCAAAGAAGATATGGTTTGTAGTATGTTCGTCCAAACCGCATTCACACAAAGAATTATCTCGAATCCTTATTTTTGTTAAAAAAACGTTAGTGCAGACATGACCTAACCGCAAACGACACATAATCGATGTTGCTCTCTTGCTAGCTTCTCGAAATTTAAAAAACCAAGACTTAGCTGGGATATCACCCTAAAGGGAAGCATAATGTAAACCCTTAACTTTACTGGATATAGTCCAGAGGTCCATCCATTTTAAAAATAGACTGGATTGAGAGAGAGAGGTAAGATCTTGAGGATAGGCTCTGTATTGGTCTTGGCCAATACAAAGCCTATCCTTAAGATCTTATTAAAGATGCTATTACTAATGGCTCTCTTGAGAGCCATTAGAAATAGCATCTTTGGCCAATGAGTCAACCATTGTATTGCCAACAATTGCACTATGCCCAGGAATCCAGACCAGACAGACTAATAGTCCCTTGGATTGGCATCTAAAAAGGGAGTTCTTTATTTGGAGGATTAAAGGAGATCTAACTTTACTGGCGAAATGATTAACCAGAATAGCCATTAAACAGCTCTTAGAGCTCTTAGAGAGCTCTTAGAGTCAGTAAAAATTTCTGACTTGCTTTTATTATGTGACTATATACAAAATGGTTTCAAGTATGGCAATCGCTTCACCTGTGAAGATAGAGTTCACAGAAGGAGACTTAAAGGGGAGGATAATTTTGTATCGGGGTATCCAAACTGCAGACCCATAACATGAGGAGCCTGTCAATTTAGAGGCATCTGTAAAAAATACCAATCGATCTTGCCACTTTTGATGAATTAAGGCAAGTAGGTGTTTATTAGCCTCTATAGAACCTTTACTGATACCAGAATTTATTTTCAGTATAATGAACTGGCTTCGAATGGGGATTCAAATAGGGGGTTGATTTTGGACTGTGAGCAAGGGAATGGGAAGCGTAGAAAGTTAAGAAAGCTATTAAATAAGCAGGGATGAACTTTATTTGACCAGTAACCACCAGATGATATAAATTCCGAAAGAGTATGTAGTTTAGGGATAAGAGGATGGAGGGCAAGTTGAGAAGTTTTGTAAAAAGTACCTGTCAGCCAGGTACTGTCGCATTAGAAAGATGGGAGGTTCCACACATTCTACCTGCAAGGCGTTTATCGGCGAGGATTTCATTGCACCAATCACAGCGCGCAGGTATTTAGCCTGGAGCTTATCCAGAGATTTAAGGGGCTCTTTGTTACATGGTTCTAGAAGGAAGCTACCATATTCCAGGTGACTGCGAAAAATTACTTTTGGCAATAAGGGTGGTCTCCCCACCAGGTACCAGATAAGGACCTTAGAATATTAATATTTTTTTCACATTTAGAGACTATTTGATTTATATGAGGAATACCAGATAATTTTCTATCCAAAATCATACCTAGAAATTTAAACGACTCTCTTACTGGGAAAACTTGATTTTCGTACGAAATTTGGCAATCACTTATGGATCTGTGACGGGAGAAAACCACAATTGAGCTCTTGGGAACTGATAAAGATAATCCGTGATCTGCAAGCCATGTTTGGAGGTAGTAGACAGCAGACGTAAGTCTAGTTACAGCATCGGATATGTCATCCACAGTTACATAAAGTGCAATACATCTCTCATCATCTGCATACTGCATACTGCAAGATATTGCGAAAGGAGTTTACTGAGAGCTCTAAGTCGGACGTATATATGCTGTACAGAAGGGGACTAAGCACAGAGCCCTGTGGTAAGCCCCTCCACACAGTTCTGGGGGATAGAATAGAATTTTGTAATTCGATTGAAATTTTTCTACCAGAAAAAATATTGGATATGAAATTGACTATCTTCTCTGGAACACTGAAATAAAGCTAATACTTAACTAAAATTATACTTTTATTTCTATCTAACAAGTTGAAGTAAAACAGAATGACATTTTAAAAACACAATTGACAAGTAAAAAGAATGTAGTATTAAAGGAGTATATAACATTCCTCCTGGCTTTAGTTGATTTCCTCAATGAGACGATGCGGTGGCCGTATAGTTCGCTGGCTTCGTCTCAATCCAGGAGTCTGGTCTTGAGCTACCGGTGAGACCTCAACCAGACTTTTCCTCATTGGTGTTGAGCTGGCAGCAGACTGCTGCTCGCGCTGAGGTGTGGTATCTAACTGAAGTATAGATGGAGTCTCCAGTTGAGGTGTGGTCGCACTGGCAAAGGTTGTTGATGCCGTGACTGATGTTGGTGAGGTTTCCCTCAAACTCTGCGTCTATCTAAAGGACGGTGTTTGTTCAACACTGGTCTGCGGTCGTATATGATCAGCATGTCGGCGTATTAGAAGGCCCTCCGGAGTTCTTATGATGTATGAATATCTATGTTTTCTTTCCTCTATCACACCAGGTTGCCATTGTTTCTCAAGTTTTATCCTAATGTAAACTGGTTCCCCATTTCTATAATTTGGTATCTCTTGTTGCGACTTAATGTTGGCTTTAACATGTTTAAATCGTAACGACCTTCTCATATTTGGTCTTATGTTATCTAACAAACAGTTCAATTGCCGGTCAAACATCATTTGAGATGGTGACTTACCCGTCGTAGAGTGAGGGGTGAAAATATTTTTTTTTGTAGTTTTTGCTTTGGGCTGATCCTGTCAGACTCGCTTGCAGCCATTCTTGTCTTAAAAGTCCTAACGAGGCGTTCAGCTAATCTATTGGTTCTGGGGTGATAAGGCGATAATGTTATATGTACAATGCCATGCGATTTACAATATACTCGAAAGTCTTGGGATGTAAACTGGGATCCATTGTCTGAAACTATAATTTGGGGCAATCCAAATGTAGTAAAAATACCATCTAATTTCTCACATAAAGTTTTAGTAGTAATTTTGACCATCGGTTTGATTTCAATCCATTTTGATAGTGCATCTGCTAGAACTAACCAGTACTTCCCTTAAAAGGTCCGGCAAAGTCAACATGAACTCTCTCCCATACCAGCTCTGGTATGGACCATGACTATACGGGAAGTTCTGGATTATTTGGTCTATGCCCTTGGCATTTTAAACATTTTTTTACAAATTTGTCAATATCTTCTTCGATTGTAGGCCACCACACATAGAAGCGTGCAAGAGCCCTCATGGAAGAAATTCCAGGATGGCCAGTATGTAAATAACGTAATATTGTATTTTGTAACTTGTCTGGTATTACGATTCTACCTTGCCACATGATTATATTGCTCTCTATAGATAGCTCCTTACGTTTCCTGAAAAAGGGTTTAAATTCATTCAACGTGCTCGACTGCGCCGACCAATCAGTTTTAATGCAATATAGGACTTGTTTCAAAGTGGCATCCTGATTGGTTTCTGTTTTAATGTATTCTTCACTTAAAGTCAAATCCTCTATTTTGTTCCGTTGTAAATCTTCAGTGATTCTACATATTGATACCTCTGAAAAGTGGGGCTTTTCTTCACTTTTTGGCATCCTAGACAAATAATCAGCTATGATATTATGTTGCCCTTTTCTGTAAATAATCTCATAATTATAATTCCCAATCACAAGTGCCCATCTAACCAATCTATTGTTAGCTATCTTTGGTAGATTCCGTTGCGTACCTAATATGTGAATCAGTGGCTTGTGGTCAGTTACAAGTGTGAATTTTGTTCCTCTGAGATATTGAGCTTCCCGATCAATAACAGAATACTTGCTTTCCGCTGGTTTGAGTTTCCTTGACCCGAATGCAATAGGCTGTTCAATATCTTTCTCTTTGTGGTACAATATTGCTCCTACACCTTTCTCACATGCGTTACAGGCTAAGAATAGAGGTTTGTTTTCGTCAAATGCAATAAGTGCCTTAGATTTTACTATTAGTTTCTTTGTTTCTTCAAACACTTCCTGTTGGTGTTCATTCCATTTCCATTTGTGTCGAGATCCTGTTAATTCGTGTAAATCTGCGCACCGACTATGCAAATGTGGAATAAATCTTTCGTAAAAGTTAACTAGACCCAAGAATGCCCGTAGTTCCTGGGGTGGAACTTTGGCAATTGCTTCTATTTTGGATTTCGTTTGGTCTCACCCCATTTTTGTTAATTGTGTGTCCTAAATATTCTATTTCTGGTTGTAGAAAAGTACATTTCTTGAGATTGACTTTTAAACCAGCTTGTTTTAGCTTGTTCAAGACCATTGACAGATTATGTACGTGTTCTTTGTCATTTTCCCCAGTGACAGCAATATCGTCAAAAAATACAGCTACATTGGGTATATCATCCAGCAGCTTATCAAGAAAATGCTGAAAAACTGATGGTGCTGTAGCGATACCAAAAGGCATTCTATTATATCTAAAATAACCTTTATGTGTTGATATTGTAAGGTATTTTCTTGATTCAGGAGCTATTTCGAATTGAAGATATGCATCCTTGAGGTCAATTTTTGAATATTTATCTCCTTGTGCCAAACGTTGTCTTAATTGATCGAATAGTGGCACCGGATGTGTATGTTTAACCAGCACAGGATTGATAGTTGTACGGTAATCGCCACAAATACGTACCTGGCCATTTGGTTTAAAAAAAATTTACTGTGGGTGTAGCCCACTCGATAGGTGTTGTATTTGGGTCAACTTCTGTTATTATTCCTTCATGTAACAATCTTTCTAATTCAATTTCTATATTTTTTTTCATGCTGAACTTGATTGGTCGTGCTGGTAAATGTATTGCTTCACTACCAGATTGAATGTATATGTTCACTTGATAATTTTTTACTTTTTATTCATTCATACTTCCTTTAGACAACCCTAATGTACAATTCCCTTTAATCCTATTCTGAAATATAACCTAGCAAGGGCAGACTGGGGGACATACTCTAGTTGTCTGGATCAAGAAATCAACCTGATACCTGCTCCTAACCCTTTTACTATTCAGGATGTCTATTGTATCTTTAAGAAATGTCTCTTAAAAGCTGCTGATAAAGCCATTCCTTTAAAAAAAAAAATTTTTACATCACCTATCTTACGCGGTATTGTCTGTTGCTAGTTACGCGGTATTGCAGTATCAGCGACGATATCTCTTGAATATGTTTTTTCTGCATCTTTCCTTTTTTTGCATGCCTGTAAGCAAGATTGGTTTCACCATGGAGGTGATGGGAGGCGCCTATTTGGTTTTTTTTTAAAGGAATGGCTTTATCAGCAGCTTTTAAGAGACATTTCTTAAAGATACAATAGACATTCTGAATATTAAAGGGGTTAGGAGCAGGTATCAGGTTGATTTCTTGATCCAGACAACTAGAGTTTGTCCCCCAGTCTGCCCTTGCTAGGTTATATTTCAGAATAGGATTAAAGGGAATTGTACATTAGGGTTGTCTAAAGGAAGTATGACAATAGGATAGTGGTCACTACCATGGGTACTGCCTAACGTCAGCCATCCTAGACTAGAACAGAATGAAGGTGAACAAATAGAAAGGTCAACAGCGCTAGGATGGGGTTGAGAGAGGGTTGATCTACGAGTTGGGACACCATCATTTAAAATGTAAAGGTTTAGTGAGTCTAAAATTGCCAGAAATATGGATGACATTTCATCACATAAGTAGGAACCCCGTGAAGTATGGTGGATATTGGAATCCCCTAAGACTACAACAGGAGGTTCAATGGAGGATAATATGTTTTTCAATTCAGATAAAATTGAGCGGTCTGGATAAGGGATATAGACAGATAGAAAAGAGATATTCATGGTTCTTACAGCAAAAATATGAAAGCTGTCACTGTGAGGGGGTAGGGAAATTAGGGAGTAAACTAAGGATCTGGAACTAATATACAGGTTCCAGCATGACCATCATTTCTGTCATCCCGAAAACAGGCATAACCTGACACTCTAAACCGAGAGGCAGGCTTAAACCAAGTTTCCTGGATGGCAATAACAAGGGGTTTATATTTGTTTTTATTATTTTTACGCAACTTCCAAATTCCCACATAAGTAGATGTAATTATGGATGATCCTCCCGATCCTGGTGGAGGTGATTGCGCTTGCCATTTCCACGATCCTTCTTCCTCATCACAATCTATTTCCAATTCTCATTCTATAAAACGAAATCATCTTCTTGATGACCCTTCATCCCCTGCTCTTAAAAAATCTATTACTGATCCATCACGAGCACCTCCTTCCATTAAAACTTCTTACACCCATCCCGATTTTGATAACAAGCTCACGAGATACACCGAAACTAATGCTGGTCCGTACATAGTCCATGTATCCAGATCGGTAGACAACCCGTCCTCAGGTACGGTGTTCCGTCCAATTAAGTTCGGTCATTTTATCCACAATAATAAAATATCCAACGTAACTGAAGATGGCATTAAGCGTGTAGGCCGTAACCGTCTAGAATAGATAAAAACCAAATAGGCGCCTCCCATCACCTCCATGGTGAGACCAATCTTGCTCACAGGCATGCAAAAAAGGAAAGATGCAGAAAAACATATTCAAGAGATATGTCATCTGACAATTACCTGAACTATAAAAGGATAGCAGCAGAAACTGTCAGACCTCAGTCACAAAAAAAAAGGAAGGATGGCGTCCATTCTGTGAGTCTCTGTCTCCCCGTACTCATTCACCATTAGTTTGGAGAAATATCCGAAGATTCAAGAATTCAATGTCTGACATCCCCATGGTTTCTAACGATACATCAACATGGATTCAAGGTTTTAAGCAGAAACTCGTCCCTCCCACCGTCCCTTCTGCTTCTAACTTCTAAATGCTTAACTCTCTCTTCCTTGTCTACTCTTACCAGACACACCTTTGACTACCCTTTCACTCAAGATGAGGTTCTGACTATTTTAGGGTCCCTGAAAGATTCCTCACCTGGGGTTGACCGAATCCCCTATTCTTATATAGTTGGATACTAAAAACTATTTCCTTAAAATCTTAAATCTTGTTTTCTATTCTGGCATACCCCCTGATGAGTGGAAGTCCCAAATCATTCTTTCGATATTGAAACCAGGAAAACCGAGTAACGACTGTTCAAGCTATCACCCTATTGCCCTTTCCTGTACTATGGATAAAATAATGGAACACCTCATCAAAAATCGCTTGGAATGGTTCATGGAAAGCCAAGAGTTACTCTCGAAGACCCAGTTTGGCTTCCATAAGGGCCTCGGAACTATGGATAGTCTAGGCATTTTCACTACTGATATTCGTATAGCAATGTCTAAAAATCAGTACTGTGTGGGCGTATTTCTGGATATAGCAGCCGCAAATGATAATGTTCTTCTTCCTGTGCTTAGGCAACACTGCTTAAGCTGAGTGTTTGTTATATACTCCTTTAATACTACATTCTTTTTACTTGTCAATTGTGTTTTTAAAATGTCATTCTGTTTTACTTCAACTTGTTAGATAGAAATAAAAGTATAGTATAATTTTATTTAAGTATTAGCTTTATTTGACTGTCATCCGGAGTGTTTTTTGGATTGCACGTGTGTTCAGCTTCTGGTTTCAGTTTTTAATTTATTTGTGTTTCTTCCTTTGATTCGGTTTGTATTGATGTTGTGTAGTTCCCAGTTAACTATTAATTTGATTTAAACGGTTCTTACTTGCCTCCCAACCATTATGGCTGCTAAACCTCCTGATCCCCCTGACCCACCGGATCGTCATACTCCAGTGTTTTATTCTCCTTCTACTTCCCCTTCCATGAGTTCGAGTTCATCTAGCCCGCTCTCGCAATTAGCTACAGCCGCGCTCCCCGATTCTTCCATAGATTTACGTGAGTCCCCAATTATTTCGCGTAAACGCCCCGTTGTTGACGACAACCTACCTATTCACCCTTCAAAACAACTAAAGAGTCAAGGGTCTAGAAATAAGTACACTAGTGATGATAAAAGTCCATTTGTCATTCATGTGAGTAGAACTGAAACTCAACAGACCACAGGCTCCACTCTCCATCCAGTTACTTTTGGAACTTTGCTTTTTAAAAACAACATAGTGAATATTGTTAAAGATGGAGTGAAAGGAGTTGGTAGGAATCGTGTGTCCGTCGAGTTTTTAACATACCGGGATGCTAATGCTTTCCTTGCGAACCCTTGTCTCAGTAGATATATGCTCACTGCTACAGTTCCATCCTTTAATGTATCCCGTATGGGAGTTGTATCTGGTGTCCCAACAGACATGTCAGAAGAAGAGGCCAGGGCTTATATGTTTGTGCCTCAGGGCTGTGGTGAAGTCCTTAAAATTAGACGCATTAATAGAAAGGTAGTTACTGATGGCTCTGTAGAATGGAGACCTACGGAGACGTGTGTCCTCACATTTGATGGGCAAACTTTACCAAAGAGAATTTATCTATGTTACACGTCACTTCCAGTGGCACAATATGTCTACCCTACAATCCAGTGTAGAAAGTGTTGTCGGTTTGGACATATAGAATCCCTTTGCAGATCGAAGCCTAGGTGTTTAAGATGTGGGCAGGAACATCCTGGTAATGGTTGTGATTCTGTGTTCTGTGCTCGGGCAGTCATTTTGCTAACAGCAAAGATTGTCCAGAGTATAGAAGACAGAGAGCGATCAAAACTGCAGTGGCTGAAAAAGCCATCTCATATGCAGAGGCATCTAAATCAGTTCCTCTTAGACGAAATAATGCCACCTATGCCACGGTTACCAAATCTAATCTACCAAACCATTCGTCCCGCAAAACAGTACTTCTAAAACCCAAGCCCCGTATACCTCTTTGCCCATCCTATGATAAAATTTCACACAGCCAAATCACAGCTTCCCCCCTTTCCACCCAACCTAATGGACATGCCCTGCAATCCTTAAACAACAGATCCACAATAATTGACCTCTTAATACAACTATTATCATCCTACATCTCTTCTAACAATTCCCAGTCCCCCTCTTCTAGATCTAATAACTATAATTCACCGTCCAACGCTGCCTTAAATCTGATAGCTCTTCTCTCTAATAATAAGGATGGCTCCAAACTTGATCTTCCTTCAGTGGAATGTGAGGAGTGTGTTCTATAAGAAGCACGACCTCTCATTCTTACTAAATAAATACAAGCCCACCATCTGTTCGGTTACTGAGACTTGGTTGGAGCCAAGTCTCAATTTCCGTTTATTTTTCCGTTCCGCCACTTTATAGAATTCTTAGGTGTGACAGATTTGATGGATATGGCGGATCTACCCTCATTATCAAAAATAATGTTCCTGCGTCCCCTTTTCCACTCTGGTACCACCTCTGGTAGGCGATTTAAATGTAGTGGCTACTATATTTCAGAACATTACAGTTCTCTCTATTTATCTTGCACACCCTAATCTGAATTCCATCTCAGTCCTAGAAGACATACTAAAATCTGTGAATGGCCCACTATTTGTTATGAGAGATTTGAATTGTCATCACTATAGATGGGGCTCTGAGCATTGTAGTCCTGAAGCTATGGCCTTAGTGGACGTTCTGGATAACCTCGGCCTCTGTGTTCTTAACAACGGTAGCCCTACGCGTAGAGGCAATCCTGGTGAACGGAAGAGCTGTGTCGATATTACATTCTGTACTTCTGACCTTGCGGCCTCAGCCCACTGGCAATGCACAGATCTTACACATAGTAGTGACCATTATCCTATCAATATTTCCCTTTCAGAGAGACTCTCCTTACAGAAGATCCCTCCTCCCCTGCTTAAATATAATCTTACCCAACCAGATGGGCTAAAATATAGAATTGAACTGGAATCTAAAATAGAATCCCTCCCGAGACTAGATCAACATTCTTCTTCTCACAGGGTTTCTCTGCCATGTTTAAATCTGTTGCGAAGGTCTTGTTTCTGTTATTAATGCTGCTGCAGAGTTATCATTTCCAGTTAAGAGCATTGCTCGAGGCAAAATCCCTTCTCCACCATGGTGGGATCAAGACTGCACAGTGGCAATTAAAGAAAGAAAGGTGGCAGAGAGAAGATACAACTTAGCTATGACCACCGAAAACTTCATTGAATATAAAAGAGTGTTTGCAAAAACTAAGCGATTACTCCATAAGAAAAAGCGCCAGGGTTGGAAAACATTTTCCTCTTCCCTGGCTCCTACCACTCCACCATCACTGGTGTGAAAGAAAATTAATCGATTTCGTACTGGTTGCTCACCTGCTCCCGCCTCCCCAATTTCAGAGGAGATAGCCGATGCCTTCTTCAACAGACTGACGCCTCCCTATGTCCCTACACTAGACGAAATTGAACTTCCCCCAAGCCCCTTATCAGATGACCCCCTAGATGCCCCATTTTCAGACTATGAATTAGAGATGGTTCTCAGCAGGGTTAAGGATTCAGCACCGGGAATTGACGGGATCCCATATTCATTTATTGTTCATGCAGGTAACAAAGCTAAAATGTATTATATGGACATATTAAATTTTTGTTTTCTAACTGGTTGGATGCCAGAACAATGGAAGACGCAGATTATTATACCGATCCTAAAGCCAGGCAAAACTGTCGATGACCCTAATAGCTACCGCCCCATAGCTTTATCCTCTGTTCTGCTGAAGATATTTGAGCACTTAATTAAAGTCAGACTGGAATGGGTGGTAGAGTCTCGCGACATACTGCCTAAATTTCAGTTTGGGTTTAGGAAGGGCTTAGGAACTATGGATAGTATCTCTATCTTAATGTCAGACATCAGAATATCTTTGTCAAAAAAAGATTCGGTGGTAGCATCGTTTTTGGATATTTCTTCAGCATATGACAACGTCCTTCTCCCAATCCTCAAGCAGAAGTTATTGCTTCTGAGAATCCCGGCGAAAATAGTTCAATGCATATGCGAAATTATGATATTTCGCTCCCTGGTACTACGTGCTCAGGGCGGGGAATTCCAAAAGAGGTGGACGTGGAGGGGATTGCCTCAGGGTTCCGTCCTCAGTCCTCTTCTATATAATGTGTATACTCATGATATTGGGACATGTCTCAATATTAACTACAGTATGCTCCAGTACGCTGACGACCTGGCAGTATATGTGACTAATAACTCCATCAGCGATGCTGCCTCCTCTTTGTCCATCTCCCTGGACTCTTTGAATCAGTGGCTACTGAGTCATGGCCTAAGCCTCTCTGCTCAAAAGAGTTGCTTAGTGGTATTCACTCGCAGGTATAATAAATAATTCGTGTCCAAATACAGGGACAGGCAATTCCTGTTGTACAAAAAGTTAAATTTTTAGGTGTTTACTTGGATCGCAGGCTCTCTGGTACTTTTCATATAAACTACCTTATCCAGAGGTGTGAGAAAGTAATACCCATCCTATAAGTTCTGACAGGGGTGTGGTGGGGTGCCCACCCTTTCACAATGAAATTGGTGTATAATGCTCTTATTCGGAGCATTATGGATTATGGTACATTTCTCCTTCCCATAAGGGAGCTCTAGTTAACTTAGACAAGATACAGTACAGGTGTCTTCGGATTGTTCTGGGGTGCATGAAATCTACTCCCACAAATGCCCTTCAGGTAGAATCTGCGGATCCCCCATTATCACTACGTAGACAGTACTTGGCCTCCAGGTTTGTGTCCAAGTGTGTAGGCATATCAACCCATCCACTTATGATTAGACTGAGAATATTGAATGACTTGTGCTCTAACCACGTTGATTATTGGCGCCACAAAGAACTTCCCCACATCATAAAAGCCTTCCGATTCATTCAAAACCTCGAATGTGAGATCATATCCCTCCCTAGACTCCCAATGTTCAATACTAAATATGAAAACCTATGTTTTAAGCCTAATGTCATCTTAGATATTGGAATTTCTAAGAGATCCCCAGCAGCTAATGCCGTTTTTAATACTCTGGTGAACGAGCACTAAGGGTGACTACCAAAGATTTTACACAGATGCGTCGAAGAGTCCCAACGAATGTGCAGGTGTCGCAGTCTACTTCCAAATTCTAAAATAGCCCTACAGTTTAGATCCCTTAGTGAATCATCAATCTACACTGGCGAATGTATTGGTATCCTTGAGGCTTGTCGGTATGTAGAGTCCCACAGCATACAAAAGGCAGTAATGTTCACTGATTCTCTTAGCTGCCTCAAAGCACTACAACGAAGCCATTGTGGAAGTAAAAAGCAGAACTTTCTCCTGATTGAAATTAAAGAATCCCTTTTTAAATGTAACCAGAATCAAAAGATTGTCATTCTTTTTTGGATCCCTGGTCACCGTGGCATTGTAGGAAACGAGTATGCTGACTCCTTAGCTAAAAATGCTGTCACTTCAGATATAGCTGACCATAAGCATTTCTCCATCCAGAACCGTGACCTGATGAACCTTCACCATCAACACCTTAGGAGGTCATGGCAAGAATACCGGAATAAAAGCAGCACCCAAAAAGGAAAGTTCTACTATGCTATACAGCCTGACATTCCCCCGAGACCCTGGTTCTACTATTATAAAAAGGTTCCCAAACCTGTTGTATCAGTGATCTGCAGGATTCGTCTGGGCCACTGTTGTACTCCAATAGTTCTGCACAAAATCCATGTTCGGCATACATCTCTATGTGAGTGTGGTATAGACGAGGGTTCCCTGGAGCATATCTTTTTCTGCCGTCCAATTAATAACAGTTTTGACCTTTACAGCCGCCTTCCTAAACTGAATGTACCCGTTCCTACCAACAATCCGTCACTTCTAACAGACTCATCTCCAGAACTCCTTGAGGTCATGATTTGCTTTGTCCAAACTAATTCTATCAGATTGTAAACTTTAGAGAGCTTCGTAATTTCTGTGTTTTAACATAATCAGGAAGATACACAATATCATTTAATTTGAGAATTTTCAACATTCTTTCTTTTTACTATCTTTATACACACGAGTGTCCATAACACATCTGATTTTGGCAGTAGTCGTCGGTGGACATCACTACCGATACCGTTTGCCATTCAAGAAAAATTGAATTGAATTGAATTAGCTTTATTTCAATGGCGACGAGCGCAAAATAGAATATTATAAGCTCTACACAATGAACGCTGAACAATTTGCAGCTTTTCTGTCCACACAACAGGAACAACAGAAACTGCTAACAGCGCTTCTCCAACAAATTGTTGAACAGCAACAACATCAGGTACCTTAAACTCATAATAGTGATAAAACCGAACCTTCGACATATAAACATTTCCTAATCAAAAATTTCAAATGTGAAAAATTTAACCCTTCCACTACTACTGCAGAAAATTTTATAGATTTGTTTGAGGCAAAATGTCGAATATGGGGCGAAGAATCAACCCAAGTTCAAAAAGACCTATTCATAAAATACCTCATATTTGGCTCTGGATAGGGAAGGGTGAGTTAAGAAATTGTTAGCGTCTACAGCATATTTAAATTGAACTGATAGACGGTTACGGCCTACACGCTTAATGCCATCTTCAGTTACGTTGGATATTTTATTATTGTGGATAAAATGACCGAACTTAATTGGACGGAACACCGTACATGAGGACGGGTTGTCCACTGATCTGGATACATGGACTATGTACGGACCAGCATTAGTATCGGTGTATCTCGTGGGCTTGTTATCAAAATAGGGATGGGTGTAAGAAGTTTTAATGGAAGGAGGTGCTTGTGATGGATCAGTAATAGATATTTTAAGAGCAGGGTCGCATGAAGCATAAAGGGTCATCAAGAAGATGATTTTGTTTTTTAGAATGAGAATTGGAAATCGATTGTGGAAGAAGGATCGTGGAAATGGCAAGCGCCATCACCTCCACCAGGATCGGGAAGATCATCCATAATTACATCTACTTACGTGGGAATTTGGAAGTTGCGTAAAAATGCACACACAATGTTTTGTGTGTGCATTTTTACGCAACTACACAAAAGTACTAAAAATACGACAACAGCGCTTGTTTTTGATGAAAATATCTTTGGAAAAGCCGAACACATTTTACTAAGCACTAGACCACAGATCTAAAAAAAAACAGTCTATGTTCAAAAACGTAATCCATTTTCTTATTATTTAGTCATGTCTAGTCCTTTGTCAATGTCAAGTCCTCAGTCCTAGGTCAGTCCTTGCCCTAGTAAGGCAATGGACCCTTTAGTATAGATTTCTATGGAGATTTGGTGCTAACACATAGATCACCACTGTTTACTGCATTTCACTTTCCATAACTCATGCACATTTTTCAACACTTTATGTATGTATCATAATCCGGTGAATATATAAATACTGATGACAAGGCTGTGTGGGCCAAATTTCCTTTGCCTGCCAAAGATGGGCGAAGACAACTAAAAAAAAGCTGTTGAGAAGAAGGGGGATGGCGAGACTTTTGGCGCGAAGATGAGTAGTGACGCACGTTTATCGTATATTATTTTCAAAAGCTAGGGTAAAATTCGTCTTTTTGTGTTTAATAATGGTGGAATATTATACATAAAGAGTTCGGAAGTGCATTCGTTAAAGAAAGTGATATATTGCAATGAATAGCGTTGTTTGTGTTAGTGCCAAATTTCCATAGAGAGCTGCAATAAGGGATCCATTGCCTTATTGGGGCACGGACTAGGACTGAGGACTTGACATCGACAAACGACTAGACAGGACTAAAACATAATAACAAGAAAATAATAAATACTGAAGACTAGGCTGTATGGACTAGGATGTTTCCTTTGCCTGCCCAAGATGGGCAAAGACAACTAAAAAAAAGGGAGATGGCGAAAATATCAGTTCGTGTTTGTTTTGCATCACAGATCATAAAACTATTACATTTGTATTATTAATAATAGTGTTTTGAACAGGGTGCTACCTAGCTCTTATATTAAAGAACACATATATAATGTTTTATACTATATAATAATGTTCTTCTTTATCTAAGACCTAGCTATATCCAATCGAGGATACTGTACTAAAAGACTACATTAGTATAACTACTAACTGTACTGAAATAATTGTACAATATTTCAATAAGAATAACTAAAGCTTGTGCTGTGATCTACAAAAATGGTCTACTTACATTTTCCTTCAAATTTAACTGAAGAAGAATTAATGCTACAAGCAAAATATCAGAAGTTGAAGAAGAAGAAAAAGGCTCTACAAGCATTAAAAGCCCCTAAACAAGAGCCTGAAAAACCGATATTACCTAAACGTCCAACTGAAGCTCGAGATGCTCGTGAAATAGCTCGGAAATTGATAAAAAGTGGTGCTATTCAAGCCATCAAAAGTCCTCCACCGCAACCACAAAATGCAACGTTTAAGCGACCCAGAGCAGGTAAGCTCAGTATACTACCCGATTATCAAACGTTAACACCTGATTATAACTGAATTTTTGGGCACTTCTATGTAGTATGTCAAGTGTTATCCATTTGATACATCTCTTTTATCATCGAAGGGGATAGGCATACTAAACGCCCACATTTCACAGTGTGCAGTTTTGTCCCACATAACAGGTGGTGAGCCCATTGCTGGCTATTATTAATAAATGGTATTATAAATGTAATTTTATTTAAATAAAATTTGGGACAATTCAAAATCAGCTGTTAACGATAGTGTTGCCACAGAAGCTTGCCATAATAGAAACAACCTTACTCTTACTTAAAATAGAGAGGCGCAGGATGTGGCCACCTGCACAAGGCCTGGCTTAACAACTGCCATTTACTGGCAACCGGAACCAACAGCTTAACGCTCGCAAATGTAAATGCCACAAAGTGGTCATCTATCTGAGGACCAGCCAGAAAGTTGCTTAACACAGAGAATGTTTATCTATTTGATATTCTAGGTTAACTATTGATTTATTTTGACTATCACACCGTTTCCCCAAAATGTGGCAGTGGCATACATATTGTATGCATACTTTACACCATGTGATGGCCACAAGCACTTCTTGTATCTAAATATTGAAATGAAAAGTCCTTCAATCTTCAATTGGTATTAAATATTTAACACCTTATACAGCATTACTATAAGGCGGCTAGATGTGGACTCTTTAGACCAGTCATTTCACTATACATGTGTCTCTTCAGCTTGCAAAAAGTAATTGATGTGTTTATTAGTAATTTATAAAATTCAGTTAGGTTACATAGAAAAATTGGGTGCAAGGGCCCTACCAAGATGTCTGGGGCCCTAGCAACCATGCTGCAAGAGACAACAATGCTTTTTGGGGTTGGGTAGGTCAGACAGCATACACTATACAGAAAATTATGAGCCAATCAATAGCTACTTTTAGCTGTGAAATAAAAGCGGATCCCAGGGTTCGTATCAAGTAAGGGTTTGGGAGCACCCTGCGAAAACACTTATAATGAAGAGAAGAGTTTTAAAATAGTTAATAAAGATTTTTCTAGATAATTGTACATGAAATTCAATCTCTTTTTAAAGTTGGACAAAGCAGTTATCTACTATAGTTGTCTAAATGGGTCTGATAAACGTCTTTTACTTTAAATGCCAAATAAATCTACAAAAAAATACGAGAAAAAACGGTGTTTTTACATTTATATAGTTCGAAAAATAGCTGAAATATTTACGATCAAAGTGCGTATAACGCGGGTGACCGCATACGTCACAACCCTGCTCATTCAACAGTCGCGCTCTCGGTCGCGCTTGAACGCCGCGCAGCGCCTTCTCGCAGTCTGTGCAAGGCTGTGACGTCATTATAACTTCGGAAATACTGCATGTATTCAAGTGAAATAAAAACTAATGTAATGTACATGAGCTACACTCAAATTTTAGCTGTATTTGACAGTAATATTTTGACCCTTCTGTGTTCTCCATTGTGTGTTGAACCTAAACTATATAAGAGTAAGATGTCTTGTATTTATATCTCTTACAGGCAGAGAACGAAAGCTTAGCGGTTCTGCTGGTGCTGTAGGAGGTGTGGCATCATATCAGCCCTTCAGTGCTTCTCAGGAACCTCCACCACCTGAGGAGAAACCAGCTCCACGAGTCAAGTACTTGTATGACTCATTTGTAACTGCCAGAGAAAAGTAAGTGTGCTCTTTGAAGAAATTGTCAAACACAATCTTACTCACTTTCGTAGTGTATGTGACATTGCAAACTGCAATCTAGATAGCTTGGATTCCAATCAGGGTTTGGTACACCTGTAAATATTTGTGTTTATGTATTGAGTAGGAAGCGCTTGCTCTGCTTTCTCGGTATTTTAACTATTACTGTAATAAGTATCGTAGCTTATCTAACTTTGTGGCATTTCCATTTATGAGTATGTAAGTGCTTCAAAAGGCAGACACATTAAGCCATTGTTTGGTCCTGGTTGCCAGCGACATGGCAGCCATTAATCAAGTTGAAGGACATATGGGGGCCTTGAAAAATTTTACCAATATGTCGCCACTGCGCTTATCCATTTCAACACTGCAATGGGCTCACCACCTATCACATGGGTCAAAAAATGCACACAGTGAAATGTGTATGTATAATTATGTCTACCAATCCTTGGGATTAAGGCGTAATTGATAAACATAAACATTAAGTATAAGTATCTTAGACTATGGTCTGTTCTAAAATGGCTACCTGTTTTCGTTTGTACATTTCTATGTGTCATGGCCTCATGGGGCACATTAAGCCATTGCTCTAGGCTGCCAGTGAATGGTAGTCATTAAGTCAAGTTGGATACTGTGAGTGACTTAAATTAATTAAAAGATAGCTTCAACACGCAAATAGGTTCATATTGCTACTGTTGCAAGCATCATGATCACAAATGTACGAAATATAGGAAACTCAACAATTCATTAATGGTCAGTTCCCACTTACGAGGCGTGGCACGTCGCGGCACGACAAAGGATTTTATTTTCGAGCAATATACTCTGAACCTATCTTCGCGCTGTATCCCTGATGGTACCCCATACTGTCCGTCCGATCTTTCCTCTCTGACTACCGTCAGAGAGTACAGATCGCCAGGCTTCTGAACACTAATGTTTAAAAGTCTACTTTGATTCTATGATCTTGTGGCATGTCAATGAATGCTGTTGTGTCTGTAATGTAGTGATGGATGTCTTATTTGACTGCCTCGGTGGCGCAGGTTTGATTCTCGGGCCGGAAAAAATGTTTGTGTGATCCACAAATGTTTTCAAATGTTTTGGGTGTTTCCTATGTATAATATGTATGTATTTTGAAATATATAAGTATGTTTTTCAGTCATCTAGATCCCATAACACAAGCTTATATTAGCTTACTTTGGGCTAGACGGCGGCGTGTTAAAAAAAATATATCCAACAATTTTTGTATAAGGCTGCCATATAGATCTGTCCTGCCGCGCTGTTAGGGGGTGTCGGCCATAAGATCTCTGCCATCATAGACAAAGCAAACAATAAACATGAATTGTAATGAATTTCAGCAAGTAATAACATGATTTTTCTTATGCTCAGAGAGGAAAAAGCTCGTAACCATCCTGGAGGAACACCACACGGGTCAACTGAACCTGCCATCCCACCACAAGCGGCGCCACCACCTAACAAGATTTCTGTTCTGCTGGTGACTGGTCCCCGTATTTCAGAAGAGACTATCAGGCGTCGCTTGGCCAGTTACGAGCCGTTCAGCTTCCAGCAAGAACCTGACGATGATAAGTATGTTGACGTCCTAGTACTTATTGCAATATTTTATTGAATGCGTATTTAGCTGCCTACTTCGTCCAACCATATATTGCTAAGATACATTATTAGTGTTATACAGTTCTAGTTGACGGCCGCGGCTCCGCCCGCATGAAGTTTTCCTGTTCTCGTTTGGCACAGGAACTTTTATGTGTTATTCTGATGTGTAAGCTATATTATTGTAAAGTTACATTAAAATCCATTCTTGTTCTTCATTGTTTTTGCGTGAAAGAGTAACAAACACACATCCAATTATATTCTTACAAAGTTTCGCTTTTATAATATTAATGGGACTAGCTTTTCGAAGGCATTTTTTAATACCAAAATATTATTATAACAGAAGTAAAATGGTCGTTTAGTATACTGGCTCGTAAAATCCTACTAATATTATAAATGCGAAAGTTTGTAAGAATGGATGTTTGTTACTCTTTCACGCAAAATCTACTATATGGATTTTGATGAAACTTTTCAATAATATTGCTTACACATCAGAATAACACATTTTTATCCCGGGAACAAGTTCCTGTGGGAAACAGGAACGGGAAAACTTCGCCAATCATGTGGAGTCGCGGGCGTCAACTTGTGACTAATAAATGTCTATGCTAGCTACGCCGCGCTGCACTGAGCAATGGAACTTAGTTCTTTTACATAATTTTACATAAGATTTTGTAGGTTCGATTGAATGATTGATGAAAAATTGTTTACAGGGCTTTTTTGTCATTCGAAACACCAGAAATAGCAACCCAGGCTCTAGCATCGATGGACGGACTTGAGGAAAGTTGGCGTGTAACGCTAGCGAGAGGCAAACCACCAACTCATGCCGCCTCATGGACGCCTCCGCAACATACACCTCGCAACCAGATACCGCCTAAGGACCCTAAACGTACTTTATTGACTTACGATGATATATTTGATTAAATAAGTGATTTTATTTATATCATTCTCTTATTTTAGAAGTTACAGGGGGTGATACACTCATTTTACCACTTTGGAAGTGTCTCTCGCACAAACTATTCAGTTTAGAAAAAAATTATACTAGAAACCTCAATATCATTCTTGAAGACCTTCCTTAGATACACCATACAAATAGGTCTGATAAAAAAAAAAATGAGTTTCTGTTCTAAGTATGGGGAACCTATTGGAAGGAAGGAAAATTTATTGTTCTTTTTTCTATTTTTGTGTGAAAATCTACAGAATAAACGAATGAATTAAATGAATGAATGAATGAAATGAATGAATGAATGAAATGATGAATCTACTTACCGAATTTTAACAGTATAGTTCTTAAGTTTCGAAAAAAAGTGACTGTGACATACGGACGGACAGACAGACATGACGAATTCTAAAGGGTTCCATTTTTTGCCATTTGGCTACGGAACCCTAAAAAAAGGACAGCGTACAGGAGTTCTAAATACTTATAAAGTAAATACGAACATGCTTAATCACACTAGTTGCATTACACTTTTACTTACAGTCTACCTCTCAAAGAAATCACAAAGATTTTTTTTAGAGTTTCCGAGTATTGATATAGGTCAAAATCGCTAAACTTTCTACTTATTGAATTAAATTCTCTGCTCGTTCTAATATATTGTATTGTTATAATATTGATATTGTTCTTTTAAACGTGTGTGTATGTCTCGAGTTGTGGAAATCGGAACGAATGAGGTTGTACCTAGGTCTTCGGGATCCAAGCGACTGACAACAGCTGATAGCGGTTCACCTGCTGAAGAATGTACGAGACAATGACGTAGACTAGGCCTTATGGCAGTCGTTCCCAACTATAGAAATCGTAAAAACGAGAGAAATGGCATTCGGGAATACTAGTGTAAAATTGTATCGGTGTCTTTCTATTGAGAGACGATTTCGACACCATTGAAATAGCAGACTCGGCCGCCAGGACTAGTAAAGGGTTTAAACGTACTTGATTGTTGTGCATCCCGCGGCGACAAACGTGTGTTCCCGTATGCCATTTTTTCACCTCCGTTTTTATGATTTCATGTTCCTGACGATGCCGAAAATTAAAAGCTGAAAGTATGCTGCTCGTAGCAGCCATATTTAAGTGGCTCCCAGGCTTTAAATCCAGATGGAGTTTGGAAGGAACTGGGAATACACTATAAGATGAAGGCTGAAAGTCGTAACTATAATTAGGTATTTCATTTATATTTGCATCCTAGTTAAATACCTACTTAAACATTTAAAATTAATTAAAGTGAAGATTTAACATATTAAAAAATTTAACATTTATGGAATACGAGCGTTTCCGTGCTTCGGAAGGCACATTACGCCGTTGGTCCCGGTTGCCAGTAAAATGGCTGTCGTTAAGCCTGGTCGAAGGCGAAGGGTTTGAAAAATTTCAACAGCCGGTCGCCACAGCCTTTGCCTGTCCATTACCACCCGTTCGTGGGACAAAATGCATACGATGAAATGTGGGCGTATAGTATGCCTCTGCCTACCCCTTCCGGGATAAAGGCGTGATAATATGTATGTATGTTACAGAATACGAAACGATTATTATTGATATATTATATATTATAGCTATCGTAAGTGAGAATAGAAATTAAAATAAGGCTCCTATTCCTGTCTATGAAGATGTCAACATACCCAGCTCGCTGCTAGCTTCAATGAGGTCATAGAAACCATACGATGTCTTCCACATATTAAAAAGTAGGTATATTCTATGTAGGTACTGGTACCTACCAGTACCTACATAGAATATGTAAACCAATAATTCTATTTAAACTATTAACTATCTTCACGCTGTATCTCTGACGGGGTGGTCAAAGTCGGCAGGCATCGTGATCAATGCATACTTCTTTCGCTTCCTGTAGATTCATTAATCGCTTCATGCATGCATGTCTGGGTCATCATCATCATCCGAGCGTATGTCCCAGTTGCGTCTCGCGACGCCCGGGGTCCGCTTTCCTACATTTTCTCCTCCACTTCGCACGGTCGTCGGCATCCCCTGTAGTGAGACCATTGGCACGCATATCATCCCTTACGACGTCAAGACAGCACCTCTTGGGTTTTCCCCTCTTACCGGGACCCGGCGGGGCTGACATGGCCAGACATTTGTTACCTATGTAGCCCGGCGGTTGCCGCAAGACGTGACCATACCAACGAAGGCACTCTTGCAACTTGTCTATAATGTCACGGACGTGAAGGCTGCCGCGGATGCAAGAGTTCCTCACGCGGTCCATCCGCGTGACTTCATTTCCGTGCAGCATCTTCATTTCCGTGACACGCAGCTCCTGCTTGTGTCGCATTATCGGCCACGTCTCACTGCCATGTAGAAGGACAGGTCTAATAATGGTTTTGTAGACCTATCCCTTCAACCGGATCGGCATTTTAGAGTCACAAATGACACCGGTCATCTCCCGCCATTTGGCCCACGCGGCAGCTATGCGTGACTTGACATCGCAATGTGAAAAACAGATCCCAGGTATTTAACCTGGTCCGTGCGCACGACCAAATCACCGCCTATGCGGACGAATGTGGGATCTGTCGAGTTTAGTGCCAAGTACTCGGTCTTCGCCACATTTAGTTTCAGACCGCTGTTCTCAAGCGTCTCCTTCCACGCCTTTACACGTCGCACCAATCTGCCCCTGTCCGCGTCTGCCAGCGCAATATCGTCAGCATACATGAGCAACCATGGAGGCTGCTCATGCGAGTTCCTGATGCTGTCCGACAATTCGTCTAATATTACACTGAACAGAAGCGGACTAAGGACCGAACCCTGGTGTACCCCGACGGTGATGGGGAGGGGTTTCGTGTCGCCAACAGCAGTCCGAACCATTGAATCAGAGTCACAGTACATGTCCCGGATAGTGTCAATATAGACCTCTGGAACCCCTTTGGACCGCAGTGCCCACCAGATCATCGCACGAGGAACACAGTCGAAGGCCTTCTGCATGTCTAGAAACAAACAGTGCAGAGGCGTGTTCTTCGACCTGTATTTCTCTGCGACAACCCTGAGGGCAAAAACAGGGTCCGTGGTCCCATGACCAGGGCGAAACCCATATTGACACTCCGAGAGAGTACACTCCTGCCGGATCCGAGAGTCTATAATCCTCTCGAAGATCTTCATGGTGTGGGACATCACCTTTATACCGCGGTAGCTCCCGCACACACATGCATGTCTGGGTATCCGAGTACTTTTGACTTTTCCGTTTTTGAGCAATCTGCTCACATTGTTTTTACCCTATTTAAAGTGTCTGGACCATAAATATGTTTGTATGTCACATTAAATTTGAAAATATCTTAGTCTAGTTTGAGTTCATAGTGACTGAATCGCACGGGAAATAAATCTTCATAAGAGATTTTAGAATTTGGTTTGATCCGCGCTTGCTCGGGACAGCTGAACATTCGAAGTTGCTTTCCCAACCCAGCCAAATATCAAATGAATTAAGTACTTGGAACTTATGCATCTATATGAAGATACCTAAATGTTTACTTATTTATTATTAGTAGATTTCTACTTCATAATTCCACGAAGATAACAAAACGTAGTTCATATTATCGTCTAACAGGCGTTTTCTGATAGACATAGACAAAAATCCAAACAGCAGTGGGTCAAGGCAGAGTGCTCAAAATCGGAAAGGTCAAAAGTACCCAGACGTGTATGTATGAAGCAATGAATCTGCATCAAGCGAAAGAATTATGCATGGATCACGAAACCTGGCGATCTGTCCTCTATGACTATGCCATTAGGGATGTAGCGTGAAGATAGTATACCTAATGTGGGTAAATAAATAGACCTGTCACAACAGATAACCTAAATTTTTGTTTTAGCTCAAGCAACACTATTTGAGTAATAAATCGACACGTCATTGTTACTGATACCTATTTTGTAACTAACAAAATATACCAAAGTATTAATTAGTGGTTTTATATAGGTAAATTCCATACTTAATACTTTACTTTTTTTATAAAGATACACCAGTGTTGCCATATTAAAGTGTTATTGTAGGGAAGTAACTATGTATGTAGGTATTAGTCATTGCGGCGATGAATGAGTAACTTTCCCAGAACGTTTCATACTAACAATATATAATTCCGCTTCGGTGACCTTAGTGCATTTCATAGTCGTGTGAGTGGTGCAACGCTATCGTGTCAGTAGTTACTTTGTATTTTTTTGCGTAAGAAGAACAAAATGGATTACTTAAAGAAAACCCAAGCAATTCTAGTGATTGCCTTACTATCAGCGTTTTGTTTACAAACAACATTAGCGAGGACAATCATAAGAGACACGGAAAATAATGACGTATCGGCGGTTCCGGAATTTGGCAGCAAAATACCAGGTACTTATGATGTTTCAGTTTATTATGTGTGTGTGTCCATTGTTTACGGTCTTATTTATGAAATACTAGTTAACGTCCGCGGCTCTGCCCTCGTGGTTAAAATTTCCTGTTCCCATTTCCTACAGGAACTTGTTCCCGGGATGAAAAGTAGCCCTTGTGTTTTTCTGATGTGAAAGCCATAATTATTGTCAAGTTTTATCAACATCCATTGAGAAGTTTTCGTGTGAAAGAGTAACAAACCTATACTACATAATATACATTTTTACAAACTTTCGCGTTTCTAAAGTAGGTACTTAGTAGGATGTTCTGTTTCATATCATATGAAATGTATAAATTTTTTAATGTAGGTACGTACAGAATATTTGTTAATAAAAATATTAAAAAGTTTCATCACATTGCATAGTAGCGTTATGGTCTCCCTTTCTCTCTGGAACCTGGAAAGCTGGAGACCCGTCTTTCTTTAACCCACTTGATTTGGCTTGTAGGTATTTTCCCTTTGATTGATTTATTTGGCATTTGACCTAACATCTTGGGCGAGTATGCTAATGCTTCGTTTATCGTGGATCTCGAAATAGGTATTAACCTCTATCAAAGAATTTAAAGAAGTAGCTTGGAGATTCTTTTTATAGTCCTCAGTCCCATTATGCTTATCGTGACGTATACTTTGTCATAACATGAACATATAGAAACACTTCACTTTAGTTTATTTGTATCTAAATATTATAGTAGGTAGGTACCTAGCACATACTCACGCTTTTCCTACAGCGGGGTAAACAAAGGCATACCTAGGTACTAAATGCCCTTTTGTATAACTGTTTTTATGTGACTGTGATCTTATAAGAATATGTAGGTATTTGTACGTGGACGGTATGTTGATGTAGGTACCTAAGCGTTATATATAATTGCTTACAATAGGTATAGAGTATGGCTATTTCTAAAGGTATTGTCTAGCAAATCTATCATACATACATATTGTCACGCCTTTATCCCCGAAGGGGTAGGCAGAAGCAAACTATACGCCCATATTTCACCGTATGCATTTTTGTCCCACGTAACAGGTGGTGAGCCCATTTCATACTTATGATATTTTTTCTAGAATTAGAGGTAAATAAATAATGTATATAGGTACTGTGTAGCTGTGTACGAATACATAGTAGCTAAGTTTTACATCGGACACTTTATACGCGTTACGAATTTAAAAACCTATCTAAATATAAATTGCTAATAAGTTCCGACTGTCTGACCTTTAGTTTGTAAAATGAATTTGAATAAAAATGCCGTAGGTACTTACTAAATAGTTTGCTAAGCATACATAGCTCAAACAGCTAGATCAATTCTGGAAGGCTCTATTGAGATAACTATCTTCACGCTGAATCCCTGACGGGGTAGTCAGAGAGGACAGATCGCCAGACTTCGCGATCCATGCACACTTCTTTCGCTTCTTGAAAAGTACTCGAATACCCAGACGTGTGTCTATGAAGCGATTGATGATCGCTTCATACACGTACATCTGGGTATCCGAGTACTATTTTTCTATTAAGATCAGATGATAAAAACAAAAAAATAGTGTGCATTGAATGTTCGCCCTGTGACAGTATATTTGCGTGATAGTACACTACTTCTGAATAATTGTAATAATTTCTAAGTTTTGATTTCAGATCAGACTGCTACACCATACAAGCGTATAGAGTGTGAATTTGACGAACCTACCGAAACCACAGCCTGCCAGGAACACTGTTTACCCAAAGGATACACGTACGGCATATGCGTCAGCCGCACTTGTAGTTGCATTTAACCATTTTTAGTATTATAACATATCTGAAAAAGAAACTTAAGGATTTCGAAGAGAATAATAAAATGCTTTGTTAGTTTTAATGTTTTATACAAATAAATTTCTAAACTAAACTATTATACCAAATTTGAACATTTTTTTTCGTCTACGCTACGTATCAATCACCAACTTTAGTCACGAATGTGGCGTACCTATCCTTAAAGGCAAGTTACACTATGCTGGTGCTATACATTTCAAGTTATAAAGACTACTTAGATTTAACATCATCACAGATCTCTCTACCAACTAGTGAATCAACGGCTACCTGTGCCTTGCTACCAATTTTCTCCACACTAAGTAAATCAACTTCATCTGTGATTTGTTTCCAGCTATAATCGATGTCTTCTTTATTTGTCAATCGATAACAGACTACAAATCTGATCATGTACCTTTCTCTATATGTGCCTGCTACCATAAAAATCTTCTTTTTCTTTGTTAAATTCTTTAGTAGTTTCTTCGTAATGTGATCACCTTGCTTTAGTCTAAAACATACTAATCCCATCGACGGTTCCGGTTCAACTAAAAATCTATCGTCTGCTCGTACCAATTTTGCAAAATATTGAGCAAGATCTATGTGTGTCCTTATTTGGTTTCGGAGGCCTTCAGCGCCATATATTCTCATTACAGTCCATAATTTTAAAGCTCTAAATCGACGACCGAGAGGTATTTGCCAGTGTCGGTAATCTGGGATTTGAATATCAGGTTCCACATCGTCAAGGTAGATTCGCTGTACATCGAATGCTCGAATAAGGTCGTATCCATTTTTAACCCACATAGCTGAACAGTCGAAATTAACATTCATCCATTTGTGGGGATTCAAGTCAAAAGAATCTGCGTACTCAACTCCTTTCATCAAATGTCTGTATTCGGGACATATAAAAGCTGCACCGGCATAAGCTGCGTCCACATGGAGCCACACATCAGCTTCTTTGCAAACTGGTCCTAGCTCATATAAGGGATCAAAAGCACAAGTACCAGTAGTACCAAGGTTTGCTATAACGTACGACGGTATAAGACCTCGTTCTCTGTCTTCTTCAAACGCTCTTTTAAGAGTTTCACCTCGAAGTCTTCCATCAGAATCGGCTTTTAATAATCGCATTTTCATTGATCCTAGTAACCCCGCTTTTTCAACTGATGAATTACATTGATCAGAGGTATAAGCGACTAGTTTGGGTTTGATTTCATCTTCATCCAGGCTGGGGTCGTTCCTCAATAGCTTACGCACTGTTTTGTCTTTGGCAACCATCAGCCCCACAAGAGTTGCTTCACTAGCTGAACCCTGTAAAAATATTAACAAAGAATAGTAATACGAGTCAGAGGAATAAAAAAAAGTAAGTAATTTATGTCAGTCGCACTCTGCTAGAGATACCTTAATCTAAATATTTCATACAACTACATGTTTAATTTTAAGATATCTAGGTACTTAGGTAACGTAACATTTGAGAATATCTCAGGATGCACATTAGCGTATCTAGCTTTGATTTGGCTTGATCTTTTCCAGGTCACCCTAACTTGAGATTCTACGCCATTTTGACTTTTTAGTGACTTCGACATTAATGTTATTTATTATAACGCTTTGTATGGGATTGCATATCACAGTATAAAGATCACAGCACCGAAACGTATACCTCCTACATCACGGTTGAATCCCGCATGTGGTACCAATGCGAGGGTCTCCTCATCTTACAAGTTACTTCCAAACCCAACCTAGATTTGGAGCTTAGTGTCCGCCTTTATTGGTTGCTAGGGGCAGCTTTGGTATGGCTTTTTATTTTCTGCATTGTTAAGATCGACAGCCGTCTTATCTTCTAACCCCGTACGGGTGCCTGCGTCGTTGCCGCGTTCATTTATCAGCAGATGCACCGCTAGTAGGTGATATCACTTGGGCCCCGGATATATTGATGGGGATTCACCCAATTCGAGGCTGAAGAGGCAAAATTGTAGCATGTTTGTCAGGGCCATCACGTGACCCAGACAGCAGATCCTAACTTGCAAGCTCATAATAATACTGGTTGCTATGTGAATAATTTACCTGGATAACTCCACCGCCAGGTCCACTGGAGCAATTAAGGAATTCTTCAGGCAGCCCCAAAAGTTTCCCCAACCAATTCATTGTCAGTACTTCTAATTCTGTGCAGGCTGGACTTGATAACTACAGAAAAATTAAAATCGTTAGTCACGGGCTTTGGGTAGAAAAACGGTGTTTAAAGAACTTTGTCCAACATATCCGGCTCCTTAATAAAATCAATGACAAAGTGCTTTTGGGCTAGCCTTTGTTGTGCTACCTGTAATTATTTTGGAATGCGGAGTCAAACGGTCAGCGGGTCACTTTCTTGTATTTTTAGTTCCTTAGCTTACTAGACTTGGCTTGATGGGAAACTATGATGACGTTCACAGGTTGTGGGTTACTTAAAATTGCCTTTTCCAACAGAATGGTCTAAGAAAATAAGTAATGTACTTATTTACTTAGACCATTCTGTTGGAAAAGGCAATTTTAGGTCTGAATTGTGTATTCATACTTGTATTCAACTGAAATCTGTATTCATAGTTTGTTACCGATTTAATTCCCATTACATATTTCGGAATTTATCGCTATATGCTTATTTCCATTAAGTTGTAATAGCGTAAAGTATTTTGTTCATTAACAATCCGATAAAGTTATGTGATTGGGTGAGACCCTATAGGTTCATTACTTATCATCATATGAGCTTTAGTCCTGGTTGCATTCGACACCCGGAGTTTGCATAAATATATTCTCTTTCCATATACAACAAACGTGATAATGGATTATTGTCAAACATGAAGTTATTCTGCACCACGTCCAGTCAGAACTTATTGAATTACCTTCCCATTTGGGACATGGCGGCGGCTGGTGGTGGACTTATGCATTGCTTTCCCAGATGCATATCTAGGTAACTACCGTCTCAGGATCGATTGTGACGACTTATCTAAGACGACGATGATCTAAATATGATTTGAGAAAGATGTGATATTGAATTTCAATGAAGCATTTACCCAACTGAATCCAATAACGCCCAAACCGTCGCTGAGCATGTTACCTAAGATGCTGGCGTAAGATGTGCCGGTTGGATAATACGCGTGGAACCGTGGAGAATGCCAATGAGTGATCTGGAAACAACAAAAGTGGTAGAATTTCTAAGGAGCCTGTCAGTCCAGGTAATAGCAGGACGGAGAAGCCGCAGATCGTGGTTTCGACTCTCGTCCAGGTTAATTTAAATCTTTGTATGATGAGCATGATCATTTGTTCTATGAAAAGGGTGTAATCGATATATAAATAGTTGTCCCGGAGAACTTTGTACTTACAGCCCTTAAAATAAGGTTCCATAGATGTTTTTACACATTAAGCCGTTTGTCCCGGTTGCCAGTAACATGGCAGTCGTTAAGCCAAGTTGAAGGCCTAACGTGCAGCTAGAAAATTCAATTTCATCATGGCAACAACGGCAATTTCAACACGGTTTAAAGTCCAAAGCGAAAATGAGGCTTACGTCTAGAAGTAGGTACACTGTGGTTGATTTAATTTAGCCAATATTTTATTTAAGGAACACTTACACCAGGTAGAATTGTTTGATTAAAGTCTTTTATGATATCTTTCCAATCTTCTGGTTGCTCCGGTGCACTATCAGGTAGTTCCTTGAGAAGGTACCCTGGTTCCACAGACGGCAGGACATCACTATAAACAAAGACAATATTTTATTCGTAAGGTATTCTAGAGCTCATTCTACTTTGCATTAGTAGGTACAATTATATGTACCTACATATACAGTTTCTATAGAATATTAAACTACTACTAGGTATTTATTTACTGATAAGTTACTTGACTTTGAAATCGGCACCTCGGTGATGAAATCTATTTTCATGATTTTAGTGCTTCTTATACAAACTCAGCAATTAAGGTCGCCTAAAATTAAAAAAATAAAATCTAAATAAAGGATTCAATAGGTATATATCTAATGATCTGACTATTTTAAAAAAAGCGTACCCCGTTCTTAAACAATTTGACACAAATAAGAACAAATATGCAAATTTACATTCGCAAATCTATTCTGTAACTTTTGATTGTATTAATTTTAGTACCTCTGAAGATGACTGTACATGATCGTGTCACCAGAGCTAAGGAGAAGGAAGTATATTAATAGCTGTGTCAATCACTGGAGTCTTTATTCTTGGGCATAATTTCTGCTGCCATCTTGTGGATGGCGAGGTAAGTCGACAAGTTTATAGTATTTAAAAAAAAATAAAAATAAAATAAATAAATATTGTGGGACACTATTTACACAGCGCCTTCTAGCCCAAACTAATCTATAAGCTTGTGCTATGGGATCTAGACAACTGATATACGTATTATATATTTCTAAATACATAAATATTATACATAGGAAACACCCAAACTCCGAAATCAACATTTGTGGATTACACAAATATTTGTTTCGACCTTAAGATTTCCATTACTTAAATGCATAATTTTATTGAAATTTTGCGCAATTTTATGTGTCCCGCGTATAGTTTCCTCTTTCAACTTCTTCCAATTATCTTCTGATTAATTTTGATGCTGGTTCCGAGGCACTCTAACTTCTTCTGGGACTACATCAAGATTTTTTTTTTTGACCTCCTTATAACTTTTCTGGTCTAGGTCGTTGCTGTAGATCCTGTAAAGGAGTCACAGTTATGGGAAGGTGGGTGGGATTAGTTCCAAACTTTGCTTTGTAACGTTGTAAATTTGTCATAAATGTTAACTTAGAAGCTTGATTTTTTCATAGCTTCAAGAGACTGATGAGGTTGTTTTTTACATGTGGAAATCCCCTCAGATGTCATGCCGGGCTCGAACCGGCTAAAACCACACGGTCCCTGCCTAATTGTCTATGCCGGACGCCCCAGGTAACTCCTCGGAAAGATGTCGTAGAGCTCCCGGCAGACTTTGGCTACCACCTCATCTAAGGGTTCGGGGTGTTAATCCGCTTCTTAGGGCGTGAGGCGTACTTAAAATTTTCACGCCATGCCGCCGTCTTGGGCCTGGTTTTGTAAGGACAGCGAGTAGCCCACGCACTGTCCTCAGGCCGCCGGTCAAAGATGACTTGAACTCCGTTCGACTGTCTGTCGAGACCCTTTATATATTATAAAGGTTCTTAACCTACAGTCGGACGGACTTCGAGTAGGACCTAAGCTCGGTTTAATGTAGTGATTTCAGGAAATATCAATTCATAATATTGAGTAGGATTTACAATTACTCGAAAAAAATCTATATAAGTACCTACCTAGTGCTAGGCAATGGGTTCATCACCTGTTACGTGTGACAAAAAAATACTTACGGTGAAATGTGGGCGTATAATATGCCTCTGCTACGCCTTCGGGAATTAAGGCCTAGATGATGTACTAGTGATGTTTGCAATTTATAACAAGATTGTATCAGCATTCTGTCGCTTTGAAATATCTAACACGAATACCTACGTAATGTCTAGAACAATGCACCATTAACGGCCCTATTATACCTAGTAGGTTGTTACATCAATGCTAGTAGGTAAACGATTTACTAGTTTTTTTATTTTTATGTACTTTAATTAGTTGCAACGAAGCCCTATAAATTTCTTCAGAAACTTTCCAATAATATAGCATACACGTCAGAATAAATAGGCTACTTTTTATCCTGGCATCAAGTTCCTGAGGGAAATGGTAACGGGAAAACTTTTCAACGCTGGCGAAGCGTAATGCTAAATAATGCGAAACATCAACTAGTAAACACATAAAATAAAGTAACCACAGAAATCTGAAGTCTTAATCTGTTCAAAAAAATTGTGTAAGTTTAAATTATAACCAAAGTGGTTATTACATAAAGGAATTGAACATTTCTAAGAGATTAGCACGCTTAAAAAAACCTTACAAAACGTGAACAATTTCATAATGAAAACAATTCATTTGACAGCACTTTAATATTTGAGGCTTTGTAATAAATAAATGCGTTATCATTAATTTAACCAGTTTGTCAGACTGACATTTGTATAGTGTAATATGGACACCATATTACACTATACAAATAAATAAAATTGAAGTGACTGTTTGTAATTCAAATGTGACAGATTTTCAATAAATGAGATATGAAGGTAGAGAAGTTTACATAAAAATTATTCCAGCTAATTTCTAAAATGGCTGGACCAATGGACAACGATTTTTACGGGACTTTCACTGGCAGATAGCTGATAGTATAAAGAGTATTTTAGGCTACATTTTATCCCCGTACGGAAAGACTAGGTACGCGGGTGAAACCTATAGTTTCAATTAATTAATACAATAATATTTTAGCTAGGTTATTTGCATCTGCATCTGCACTTGTATATTTTTGCACTGCGGTTTACATTTTTTGTTCAGCAAAGATAGGTTAAAAAATTATGAGTGCAGTTTTAGATTTCATAGGTAATAATGCAGACAAGTAAGATTGCAATTTGCTAACCAATTTACTTACAAGCTGTAGCACCGGTTCGTCAAGATTTGGCGCTACTTCCAAATGCGGAATGTCAGGTTTTTAAAGCGAAAGCGAGTCAGATATTTTGTTTTGGGACGCGAAAACATCATTTCAAAATACACAGAACCTATTGCTAAAATATTGATTGTCGGAATATTTACCATGTCTACTATTATTCGCGCGTATCCGATATTTCGGCACTGTTGCAAGCGCCATGATCACGGAGACACTAAAGAAATATGTGTATGATAATGATAGTTTAAATTCATATATCACAGGAACTATGTTTCTTTCTCCGTAACAAAATATATTAGCGAGTCAGTGTGAGACCTTTGTGTTTTTCAGATTTATATACATATTAATATTCTTATATATTTTGCCTTTATTTGTATATATATATTATATTTATTATTTATATATATTTTCTTTCGGGACCATGCAAAATACGGATGATCTTTGTAACTTAAATAGCAGTTATTTTTTCGTGCTCCTCTGCCTCTGACAGTTTTCACAGTTTAGATGATGATTCCTCTGTTTTTCTATCCCTGCATGATCACCTCTCTTCTTTCTCTTCAAACTATCTTTAAAATCTCAACCTAGCTCATATCAATGCACAGAGTGTTAACGGCCACCATACTGATCTTCTGGCGTCTTTTAGTAACTCCTCTCTTGATGCTATCCTTATCTCTGAAACATTCCTAAAGCCTTCTATACCTTCTACACAGTGCTCACTTTCAGGTTATGTCTTAGTGCGTAACGATAGGACTGGAATACGCTGTGGTGGTGTAGGAATCTACTTGCGTGCTAACATCCCATACAAGGTTGTCAGTACATCTCCTTCTGCCTACACCGAATCAGCTGAACACCTATTCCTGGAAATTTCCTTACTTCACACTAAATTTATACTTGGAGTCTTCTACAGCCCCAACTTGCACATCGATTATTTCAACTCTTTCGATAACCTTTTACATAATTAAAAGCTCTTCCCCTCGGATCGCGGTTGCGTACAGATGTGCACCCGTATAGCTAAAGTTTACTTATATTTGTAATTAAATAAAAATAAATTAAAACTAAAATCAGTGATGTACTAGGAGCGCATACAGCTAGAAGATATCATCGAGTGAAAGTTGTGTTATTACGCGGCGAAGCTACGTGACAAGTTAAGACGCTGACACTCGAGTGTGCTGCGGCGTGCGTGAGTCACACAATCAGTTTATATTAGCGCCTAGTAAACTGCTTATTGCAATAGACTCCACCACAACACAGCTCTCATCCATAAATAAGGCTCCTATTGCTATCAAATATCTAGAAGTATAGGGTCTGCATAATTATCGACAATGGACACGTCAATGGACAAATCTCTATCAGATACGGAGTTAAACCTTACTGCTAAAGGTCTTAAGACACCAACCGGCTATGTATTTAAGCGTACAAAAAGAACTCGAGATGACATGGATGACTCAAGTTGCAAGCAGCTGGAGGAATTTAAAAATGAAATGCAAAAAATTATAGATATTTTTTCAGAAAAGCACGGTAGGGAGATTAAACAAATTACTACTACGCTAACGGAAATTCGTCAGTCTAACATTAGTATTGAGAGTTCTATTGCATATTTGACTGGTCAAAATGAAGAGCTACAGAAGAAAATTGTCAAATTGGAGGATCAAGCCGAAGACGATAAAAAGTGTATTACTGTTCTTGAGAGCAAAATTGAAGAGTTACAAGTAACCAGTCAAAAATGTAATTTTGTACTGAAAAATGTACCACGGCGGAATAATGAACAGAAAGAAGATCTCATTGAAATGGTCATGTGTCTTTGCCGTAATCTTAACTGTAAAATTAAGAAATACGATATTAAAGATAAATATAGAACGGTTGGTAAAAATAACGAAAAACAAAGCTCTCCAATAATTGTAGAAGCCAGTTCAACTCTGCTGAAGTCAGAAGTTCTAAAGTTGGGTAAGATATTTAACTTGAAACATAGGTCTAAACTATGCAGCAAACATTTGGGATTTAAGACCCAAGAAGATACTCCTATGTTTTTATCGGAACATTTAACCCCTAATGGGTCCCGTCTATACTTCCTTGCCCGAGACTTGACCCGATCTGAATCCTATAAGTTTTGTTGGACTGCTTATGGCAAAATATATATAAGCAGGGACGTCGATACTCCGATTATTCAGATTCGAAACGAAGAACAGATACATCAATTAAAACTTCAGAAATGACTAGTCTCTGGTAATGAAATTGTTCTGATACTTATAAACCACAATCATCAATTACTTTTGAAATTAGCTTTACAATATATCTTAATTTTGTGCGTTGCTGTGTCTGCAATGATAACTGTTTATGTTACTAATGCTGTAATATACTATCATTGGATCAACAGGAATATCCCACTTCATACACTCGGACATGACTACATAGTCTACACTCACACTCTTCCACACATTTCTCACATACAACTAAATTCTATGCTTAAATATATAAAATTTCACTTACATAAAAAAATAGTAACAAGTACTAAACAAATATCATTACATCTTCCGTATATAAGTCATGATTTTTCCTGTTTTATCATATTTCGCGGGTTGGTCACTATGTCTACTTTGATATCACCGCAGTTTAACACATTGATGACCTAAATGGGCGATACACTACAAACTCTTCACGAAAGAGATGTTATACAAATGGCGAGCACGATAGAATGTACTTGTTCAGAACTTAATAAGCAACTGAAAATAAAAAATAACGATCTAACTATTATCGCACAAAATATACATAGTATATACGCCAATTTTGAAAACTTGAGGCTGTCTTTAACTAAGTTAAGGTTTCAACCAGACATCATTATTTTAACAGAGTGCCGATTAGACGATGACAAACCTATTCCACAACTTGTCAATTATTATTTTCAAATTACAATGCAAAAGTTAAACCAGAACGACTGAGTGGTTGTGTATGTAAAAAACAATATAAAATTTAAAATTAAAGAAGTAAAACTGTCCCAGGCTTCATGTCTTTAATTAGACATACTCAACAACATCGTTTTGTGTATATATCGCTCACCTTCTAATAATACAACATTGATATTTTTTTTAATTCTCTTAGTACTCACCTAGATACGTTAAATTCACAAAAAAACATTGTCATTGCCGGTGATATAAACATAAATATTAAGCCTAAATCGTTGGAATTGTCTCAGGATCGCAAAAATAGAATTAACTATCCTAACGCACTAGCAATACATGGGATACTACCTGATCATATTTTGCCAACTAGAGATGGTAATTGTTTGGACCATTTTATGCTCAGGATAAATAAAAACAAAATATCAGCCTCAATTGCCATCTTGCAAACCACCATTACTGACCACTACACTACGCTTTTGTCACTGGCCAGCACTACAAATTTTCAGGTAATAAAGTAGATTTGGAGTCGGCACTGAGGCAGTTACAGAATAGTAATCTTGCAGAGTTATTGCTTTGTGATGACCCTGGCACATTGGTTAAACTTCTCATAGACAAATTAAGACAGTGTATAGATGCCAACACATTTACTGTAAAAATTCCCAACAAAAACAGAATTATAAAGCCATGGGTAACGACAGGTATTTTGCGCTGCATCGCAAATCGTAATATACTACAGAAACAACTCAAAAATGACCCAAACAATGAAATGCTAAAAATCACATATTATAGGTATAGAAATTTCTGCAACAGCTTAATAAAAAAATTAAAAAGAAAATATGAAAGGGAATTGATCACTAAATCGGTTAATAACAGTAAACTACTTTGGAAAAATATAAAAAATGTAACATATACAAATAACTCAAACAGCCCTAATACAGAGTTATTAAATATTAAAATGTCTTCATTAGACTCGGTTAATTATGTAAATGATTACTTTGTAAATATCGGAAAACATCTCGCGCAACAAATTCAGCCTAGTATAAGTATAAATGATGATGTTCAACCTACTGCTGAACCTGCGCGACTAAATTCTTTTGTTTTATTAGATACGGATATGTTTGAAGTTGACAGTATTCTGAATAGCCTTAAATCTGACAGTGCCCCTGGCTGGGACAATATCTCCACTAGATTTTTAAAATATGTTAGAAATGAAATTGTTCCGGTGATTACTCACTTAGCAAACTGCTGCTTTAGTACAGGTATCTTCCCGGACCCGCTAAAGAAAGCAGTTGTTACTCCCGTATATAAGGGTGGGGACAGAGACGATGTCAACAATTACAGACCAATATCTGTTTTACCAGTCATATCCAAAATTATTGAAAAACTAATAAATACGAGGTTACTGAAATATTTAAAAGAATTTAATGTACTATCTGACTCACAGTTTGTTTTTAGGCAAGGATTATCAACTGAGGACGCTTTTATTGCTCTAAGTTCATTAGTAACTAAAGAACTTGATAAAGGTAATAAGAGTCTTGCAGTATTTTTGGACCTTAAAAAATCGTTTGACACCGTCTCTATCCCAATTCTTCTAAAAAAGTTAGAAAATATTGGGATTACAGGTATACCACTAAACTTGTTCGAAAGTTATTTGTCTAACAGAAAGCAGCGGGTTAGGATCGGTCGGTGTGTAAGTTATGATGCGGATGTATTGCATGGTGTACCGCAGGGAAGCGTAATGGGACCTACGCTGTTCTTGGTGTACATAAACGAACTTTGCAATCTAAAATTAAAAAATGCACATGTGTTCTCGTATACAGATGACACTGCTATAACCTTCACTGGACATTCTTGGACTGCAGTTGAACGCAACGCTAATGAAGGTTTAGTCCAAATTGCTAAGTGGCTGAGAAACAACCTGCTTACGCTGAATACTTTAAAAACTAACTTCATGTGTTTCAGCATTTATAATAGTTCACAACCAACTAACATTAACCTCAAAGTACATACATGTGGAAAATGTACTGATAAAGAATGTAGTTGCCCAACTATAAGCAAGGTAGATAATACTAAGTACCTAGGTGTAGGTGTCGATCAAAGACTGTCATGGTATCCCCAAGTAGAACAAGTCATAAATAGAGTTCGGAAATTAAGTTGGATTTTTAGAACTTTAAGATATATTGTTCCACAACTTAGAAACGATGACCATAGTTCTTCTAGGAATATTTTAAACGATATATACATTGCCTTGGTTCAATCGGTATTGCTGTATTGTATCACAGTATGGGGAGGGGCTGCTAAAAGTAGATTTATTGAGTTGGAAAGAGCTCAGCGTGCACTAATAAAATGTACGTATTTCAAAAATTTTAAATTCTCTACAAATAGGCTGTATAAAATTTGTAACCTACTCTCAGTACGTAAATTGTATGTAATCCAAATAACTTTAAAAACACATAGATCACTTCCATTTAATGTCAGCCTTCTTGAAAAACGCAGGAAAGATATAATCGCAACGATTCCTCAAACGAAAACAATGTTTGCTTGTAATCAGTTTTATAAAAGATCGGCGATACTGTATAATAAAATAAATAAACACGTTTACATCTACACAAAACAATATTATGATTGCAAGAAGTCTGTAACGGATTGGATAACGTCACTCACTTATGAAGATACAGAAGGACTTCTGGAACACTTAAAATAAGTACTTAATACTATAAAATTGTAATTAACTAATATTTACATCGTTACACTCCTTAGCACTCATAATTAAAACCACTCATAGTATACGCTAGCATAGATTAGATCATAACAACAAAGCAACACGTATACATACATGCCCACACGCACACATATATACCCATACGCGCTAATACATGCCCACACGCACACATACATGCCCTCACGCACACATACATGTCCACACACACACACACACACACATACATGTCCACACGCACACATACATACCTACGCGCATCCATACATTTCCACACGCAAACATACATGTCCACATTCAGACTCAAACACACGGCATTGTAAATATTTATTCCGTATTACAGGAATCATTTTTATTGTTTACAATACAAAACGTAGCAACGTGTTTTAGTAACTATTTACTGCATTGTATGTTATGAAGGAGCGGTCTCTTCTACTACAGGCATTTTTTTGCTGACAAGGAGAGTCCAATCACATTATTGTAACTAAAAATTGTTGAAGAAAATAAACGATTTTGTATTTTTGTATTTGTATAATCTCACCCCATCCTACAGTCACGTAGTCATAATGGGTGACTTCAACACTTGTTTATTAAAAGACGATTTCCGCTCTCGCAAATTGTTATCTCTATTGTCTGCTTATAACCTTCATGTTTTGCCACTCTCTTCTACCCACCATGTCCCTAACTGTAATCCCTCACTACTTGACCTTATCATAGTTTCCTCGCCCAACGATGTGAGCACCCATGGTCAATTGCCCGCTCCTTTCTCCTTTCACGATTTAATCTATCTTTCCTATCGTGTTCGCCTTCCCAAACGTAAGCCGCAAATTTGTTTCCTTCGCAATTTCAGGGGTATGGATCTGGAGGCATTACAAAGTGATGCTAGCTCTATTGACTGGTCGCTAGTGTTCAACTCTACCAATGTCAACGATATGGTCATCATTTTTAATTCCATGGTTACTGCTTTATTCGACCGTCATGCCCCCGTCAAACGAGTTCGTATCAAACACTACCCGGCTAAATGGTTGAACGCAACTATAAAAAATCGAATGTCACGTCGTGATAGAGCTAAAAGGCGGTTCAGAAAAAGCCCTTCAGAACAAAACTTGGTGGCTTTTAAGTCACTGTGAAACCGTTGTAGTCGGATGTGTAGAGATGCTAGGAAACGCCACTTCTATGATTCTCTCAACGGTCGGAATTCTGCTGATACCTGGAGGTTTCTTCGGTCTGTTGGCATAGGTAAATCTCCAGTTTCTGACTCCAAGGACATTGATGTAAATGCTCTTAATAAACATTTCTCACAGTCACCTGTTTTCTTGGAGGCAGATGTAAAAAGTGCTACGTTACGCAGTCTCATGGTTGGGCCTGTGCCACTGACCTCTCCATTTCAGTTTCAATCGGTCTCCGAGTTTGACGTTGAGAGATCACTCCTGTCTATTTCTTCATCAGCTTCGGGTGACGATGGTCTTTGCTCAAGGATGGTCCTGCCTATTCTCCATATCGATCTTCCTGTCATCACACATATGTTCAATTTTTCTTTATTCTCTGGCTCCTTTCCTGCTGTTTGGAAAAAAACAGCTAAAACATCCAATCCCTGCTTGTTAACTGATTACCGACCAATCTCCATTCTTCCTTTTCTCTCTAAAGTCCTTGATCATGTTGTCCATCGGCAGCTCACAGTCTTTCTGACATCTTCCAACACGCTCAGTCCCTTCCAGTCCGGTTTTCGCACTGACAGTGCTATGCCAGCACTGTCACTGCGCTTGTTAAAGTGACAGACGATATTCGCTGGGCTATGGAGCGGAAAGAGTTAAGCCTTTTAGTTTTACTTGACTTCAGTAGTGCATTCAATTCTGTCGATTTCGATATACTTCTCCGTACACTGAAGTCTATAAATATCTCCTCTTCTGTTATATCTTGGTTTGATTCTTACCTTCGAGGGCGCTCGCAGTGTGTTCGCATCGGCCAGACCTCCTCGGATAGGTGTGAGCTGTCTGTTGGCGTTCCTCAGGGTGGCGTACTATCTCCTCTTTTATTTTCTATCTTTATCAACTCTGCTACGAGTCTTATCTCCAGTAACTTCCATCTCTACGCTGATGACTTGCAGCTGTACCGTCATTTTACGGCTACTGATGCATTTTCCGGGATATCTTCTATAAACCGAGATTTAAATAAGTGACTGGGCTAGGTCGGTGGAATTACGCATTAACCCGCAAGCTATCATCATCGGCAACAAATACCAATGTGGCACACTCCCGGTTTCTGGGTTGAATCCCGTGGTATTGGACGGCACTCAGATACCTTACGCGGATTCCGTGAAGAGCCTGGGTGTAATAATGGACACCACACTATCTTGGAGCACGCATATTGGTGTTGTCAGCAAAAAAGTACACTTTTCTTTACAATCTTTGAGATGCCTCCAGGGCTTCCTGCCCTTGCGGACGAAAATCAGTCTTGCTCAAACTATTATTCTACCCATTATCGACTACGCTGATGCTTGTTACTTAGACGCTACTGAGGAGCTGCTAGATAAACTTGAGAGGTTGCAAAATTTATGTATACGCTTCATATTCAATCTTAGAAAATACGATCATGTATCCGAATTTCGCAAAGAACTCAAGTGGCCCCCAATCCGCCTTCGCCGGAACACTCGAATTCTCAGTCTCCTTTTCAATATCCTTTACAATCCATCTTCCCCTTCCTATCTAAAGGAGCGCTTCTCTTTTGTTCGCTCTCCTGATGCTCCTTGTAGGTCAAATCTACGCTCAAATCTCAAATTCCCAAATCATAAAACAGATTTCTACACTTATTCTTTCACAGTGCATGCAGTTAGACTGTGGAATTCTCTTCCGCCTGTTATTAGAGACGGTAAATCTATTACTACTTTTAAAAGGAAAGTCCGTGAGCACTACCTTTCTACTCTGTAAACCTTATTATTTATATGTGTAAATATATAATAAGTGTAAAGTATATGTGTATGTATAAGTATTATTATTATCATAATTTTTTTTATTCTTTCATTATACGTATTTGTATATATCCTTATAGTTAATAATATTATTTTGTCTATTTTGAGTTATTTTGAATGTGTGTTGATTTAGTTCTTGTCTACTTTTTATTTACACACTTTTATTTGTTCTTTCCTATTTATTCACATTTTCCTATCGCCGGTCTGCTGGCAGATATTTCTTATAGAAATAAGCAGTACCATTGTACCTATTACTCCTACTTCTGTTTTTACTATATTCTTGTGTGTACATAAAAAACTCTCTTTTCTCCAAAATTAAATTTCATTATTTAGAAGTTTCACTGTCTACTTATTTATCAGTCACGCCTTAGGGTCGGCAGAGGCATACTATACGCCCACATTTCACGGTATGCATTTTTGTCCCACGCAACAGGTAATGAGTCCATTGCCGTGTTGAAATGAGCAGGCGCAGGTTGTGGTGACCTGCTATTGAAAATATTCAAACCGTCCATAAGACCTTTAACTTGACTTAACGACTGCAATGTTACTGACAACTGGGATCAATGGCTTAACTTGCCTTCCAAAGCACGGAATCGCTCGTAAATGGTGATCTTAATAAGCGGTCATCCGTTTGAGACCAGCTATAGCGGAAGATACTTAACGCAGATATCGTTTATAGAACGCGCTTCTCTATTTCAATACGGCAATGGGCTCCTCACCTCTTACGTGGGACATTAGAGCTTATGGTAAAATGTAGGCGTATATAAGCTTCTGCTACCCCTTCGGGGATAAAGATATAATTTATAATTAACCAAATTCATTGTCTCCATAATCACTTCATCTTTATTTTTTTACATTTTCTTACGTGGTTTTTAACAATTTTCTCGATCCAAAGGTTGCCTGTAAGATATTGTTTTTTAGCGATAAGGCCGCCCTCTGTACATTTATAAAATTGTTCTCTCTTTGTATGATTTATTTTTATAATGGTGTGCAATAAAGTTTATTCTATTCTGTTCTGAGTGTTTCATTTTTATTCATTTTAATTTCGAAACTTATACCTATAGGAATGGTAAAAAAAAGAGAAGAAAGTAGGCTGAAACTTCGTTTCTGCTGTATTAAGTACTATAGCCAGTGGTATTTTAGGTTTGATAACTATAACTGTGTATCATCTTCTAGACTTTGTCACAGTTTTCCATCAGACAAAAGATGTTTGTAACTTTGCTGTACTGTATGTAGTTTAAATGCATCATTGTATTTCTTTTAATTCGCTCTTTTATACCTATGCGTTCAGTTCACGAACCTGCATTCAAACAATGGAAGGAAAACTTCTGTCAAAGTGGTCTCGTTTTTACTATACTACGCAATTAATTGAATAATCGTATAATTAGTGTTTCGTGTCGACATTTGTGTTTTTTTTCACGTGATTAGTATCTGATGACGGGTTTAAAGTTTTATGATGGGTCATGGAAATATACTCAATTATAAGAAATAAGCATAAGTAAATATTTCATTGAACAACAACAGTTATAGGCATATAATTGCAACACGCAATGATACAGGATATTTTATACACAACACTGTTAATAAATTTTATACACAACACTGTTAATAAATGGGCTGTGTAAAAATGATTCACATAATTTTTAATTTTTTAAATATTAATTCTCTTTCCATTTATGTAATTTGAGAAAACTATGATTACTTTGTTATTATGGGTGGACTCCTAACCTACTAAAACCACACGGTGCCCTTCCACCTGTTTATAGTCTGTGGGCCTTCGAAAGGATAGCCCCTAGGCTCTAGACAGATTTTATTCTCCAACACGGCGTGGTCGTCCTTGGTTTCGACGTAATCCCACTTTTTTGGGGGTTCGGGTGTTATCTTGCTTCTTTGGGGAGGGTTTGGCTGCAGTCATACGTCGTTAACACAAACTGTTTAATTCCGCAGTTAAACGATAAATAATAACGCAGTGAAGATTGCTAGCAGTTAAATTAGATTACCTATTATGTTGTAGGTAACAATATACCAGGTCTACTCCATTGTTACATCCCTTTCTCTCATCTTAGTGTTTTTTTTGTAATTATTTTATGGCCTGCTTACTAAGACCTTTTAGCCATATCTACTACTACACTACTACTACTACTACACCACATACATTCTGACTTTTAAACCACTTAGAAGACCTACATCCCCGATAAAATCTTACCCTTTTAAGCACTGCCTACGATATATACATTATATAGCCATGCCTGGTTATTTAATTGCATTTACCTTATACTCAAATATAGTTCGTGCACTAAATGTTCTAACCTATGTAACTATACTAAATAATATTTTGTATAGGAAACGTGCAGATATTACTCAAGCATACATTGATGCTTTGTACCCTAGAGGTGATAAGCAGAGGCGTATAACATGCCCTCCATTTACACAAGTACACATTTTATTCATTTATCATTTATTTATTCCTTACGAACTTATGATTATAACTCTATATATAATATACAAACATTATGGATAGCACACTAGAAAATATAACTGAATTAGACAATCTAGAAATAGCGCGTACTATCGAGTGTGATAGTAGTGAGCTCGCCAAACATATATGTGTTACCACAAGTGATCTCACTATTATTTCCCAAAATATTAGGAGCATATACCGTAATTTGGACGATCTCTTGGCAACATCGACAACGTTGGTATTCGAGACTGACATAATCGTTTTAACGGAATGTAGACTTAACGCTGATAAGCCCATCCCGCAAATAAAAAACTACGATTCCTTCGCAACTACACGGCAGCTTAACCAAAATGATGGGGTGGTTATCTATGTAAAAAGCTCGTTGAATCCGAAGGTCAAGGAAATAATGTTATCCCAGGCCTCCTGCCTCCAATTAGACGTACTAAATAGTAACATATTGTGCATCTACCGATCCCCGTCAAATAAACATGCTGACAGTTTTGTTGAATCTCTTGATACCCATTTAAATAGTATAACCACACATAAAAATATTATAGTTACGGGAGATATAAACATAAAGATCCTACCGAAATTGTCTGAATTAGCTCATGAATATACAAATAGAGTTAACTACATAAACATGCTTTCCCTGCATGGCATACTTGCCGGTCATAAACTCCCTACTAGACAAAAACTTGCCTGGATCATTGCATGCTTAAAATAGATAAGAAAAAGATATCTGCATGTGTAGCTATCCTACATTCTACCATTACAGATCACTTTACAACTGTCTTAGTGTTGTCTAAATTAAAATACAATAACACCATTCAAAAAACAACTACTACTATAGATTATCAACAAGCTTTTAACTATTTAGAAGGAAAAAAACTGCATGAATTATTGCTACATGATAATCCAAACATACTGTGTACCCAATTGATACAATATTTGACTGAATCCATTAAATTGAATACTAACACAATAAACATACCTAGTAGCAAGCGCATCAAAAAACCTTGGATTACCAATGGAATATTGCGTTGTATAAAAAATCGCAATCAGCTACAAAAACGTCTTCGTCATGATCCAGAGAATATGACTCTAAAAGTAACCTACATACGGTACAGAAACTATTGTAATAATTTAATAAAAAGATTAAAAAGAAAATATGAAAGAGACCTCATTGCTAATTCTATAAATAACAATAAATTACTGTGGAAAAATATCAAAACTATAACTTATACAAATAAAATAAAAAATCAAAACAATGAATTATTAAATATTAAGGCAACTCCCCCCGAATCAGTAAATTTTATTAATAAGTTTTTTGCCAACATTGGTGCACAATTAGCTCAATAAATCCAGCTAAGAAATAATGTGAACTCTAATCAGATTGAGTTAACTTCGCAATTAAACTCGTTTGTTCTTCTTGAAACCGACACTGACAAAGTGGGTAGAGTTGTGATGGGTTTGAAACCTGAAAGCGCTCCTGGATGGGACAATAACTCGGCAAAATTTCTAAAATATGTCAATAAAGAAGTAGTTCCTGCCTTAACACATTTGGCCAACTTATGCTTTAAGAAAGGTATATTCCCAGCCCAATTGAAGTATGCCATCATCACGCCAATACACAAGAGTGGAAGTAAAGATGACATCAATAATTATAGACCCATATCGGTTTTAACTACTTTGTCTAAAGTAATAGAGAAATTAATAAACATTAGACTTCTTAATTACATAACTACATTTAACATATTAGCTGATGCTCAATTCGGATTTAGGCACGGCAAATCTACAGAGGATGCAGTAATTGCTCTAAGTTCACTAATAACTAAACACGTCGATAAAGGAAATAAATGTTTAACTGTTTTCCTGATTTAAAAAAGGCGTTTGATACCGTTTCTACGTCTATCCTTGTGAACAAATTAGAAAAAGTCAGTATCAGAGGTACTGCTCTGAATCTATTTAGAGATTATCTAGCAAATAGGAAACAAAGGGTCAAAGTGGGGTCACACATAAGTGAGGATACACATGTGACATATGGCGTGCCTCAGGGTAGTGTGCTGGGTCCTACGCTTTTCCTTCTTTATATTAATGACCTCTGTAGCATAAAAGTTGCTAACGCTAAAGTGTTTTGCTACGCCGATGACACAGCAGTGGTCTTCTATGGGAGAACTTGGAGCGAGGTCAAACAGTATACTGAGACTGGTATGATTCACATTGCTGACTGGTTACATAAAAACCTATTAACCCTGAATACATCCAAAACCAATTACATATGTTTTAGTATATACAATATTGCACAGCCGAAAATTGACTTCAACATCAAAATACATTCTTGCGGTGATGCAAATAGTGGAAACTGTAACTGTCCTAGTATTAATAAAGTGGGAGAAACAAAATACCTCGGCGTAATAATTGACCAAAGACTGTCCTGGTACGCTCACTTGGAACAAGTCACGTCAAGAGTGCGGAAACTGACGTGGATTTTCAAAACGCTTCGACATATTGTACCTAGAAATATGAGAAGCGAAGGAAACTCCATTAGAAGTATCTTAATGCAGATATATTTAGCCCTGGTACAATTTATTTTAATGTATTGTATTTCAGTTTGGGGGGGAGCAGCAAAAACCAAATTTATACAGGTCGAAAGAGCTCAACGGGCACTGTTAAAAACAATATACTTTAAAAAAAATAGGTTCCCTACAGAAAGACTTTATCTTATTAGCGATGTACTTTCTGTCAGGAAATTATATATAACACAAATTATATTAAAAAAACACAAAACTGTAAGTTATGACGCAGACAAAATTAGAACAAAAAGAAGGATACCCCATGTTGCTCATACTACCAAGGTGAGAACCACATTTGCTTCAATGCAGTTTGACCACAGATCCTCGCATTTATATAATAGGATAAATAAAATACTAGCTCTACACTCCATGTTACACTTTATATTACAAGCACATTGTGTTAATAACACTAGTGAGTTAGGAAGAGCGGAGGCTGCTAACACAGGCATTTTTTGCTTAAAAGTGGTCTCCGAACAAATTTTGCATTGTATGTTTTTATTATGACACTATAAATTAAACTAAACTAAAATTAAACTAAACTATATCTTAATTCATATTTCTTCAATCTTCTTTCTTAATATCTAAAATGTCCAAGTCCTCTACGTCTTAGTCAAGTCTAGTCTTAAGTCAAGTTCAGTCTCACCCCAGTATAATGGTGGTTGTGGGAGGCTTTTAGTAGATTTACGCGGCAAAATAGAAAATAGCATTTCACTGCTAATATATTAATGTAATGTCTATGTCCAAGAAACCACCACTCCCAATATAACCCAAAGAAGCTAGATAACACTCGAACCACCCAAAGAGGCAGGATACACACCCGAACCCCCCCTGAAGGAGCCTGCGGTAGCGGAGCCCTGGGGCTATCCTTCCGAGGGCTCACCCGGGACCCTTGGCCATAGACAGATAGAAGGGTAACGTGTGGTTTTAATCGGTAGGAGTCGTATACTCGTAGCATCCATGAGGATTTTCACACGAAAAAAAAAAGTAGGAATCAATAATATGCTAGAACTACATACCTTAACTGTAGTTTTATAGCATAAATATTATTGATTCCCGTCTAGTAGACTCTTCTATTTTGTACCTAGTATAAAGTATAAATATGATAAAAATATGAAGAAAAACAGTATATCACCTTTAAAGTAACTTGTATATTATGTGTAGGTACCTACCAATATTATAAACGCGAAAGTTTGTAAGATTCTATGGATATAGGTTTGTTACTCTTATAAGCATAAAACTTCTGAATGGTTTTTGATGAAACTATACAATAATATAGCTACACATCAGAATAACACGTAGGCTATTTTTCACCCCAGGAACCAGTTCCTGCGGTAAACGGGAACGCGAAATTTTCTCCAGGTGCGCGTGCGTCAACTACTGATCTATAATAATGTATGTGCGTATACATGTATATAAAATGTATACTTATGTATTAATAGGTTATTATGTTATGAATAGGTCCTTAAGAGAAGCGTGAAAAGGCATATTTCTGGGCCGTCAAGTTGAGGGTCGCTATCGGAGCCCTGTGGTTTGAGATAGTGGCCCAAAATCACGGGTCGTCGTCTTTGCTCACCATCACGCAATTTTGACGTGCCAAAAATAAAAAAAAATAAAAAAAAAAGCTTATTCTTATATATGTTTCTTATATATTCATTTAAATTAACCGTTAGGTATTTTCGAAGCATACTTGTATGTTTTTTACAGCACTGGCAATTAACTCTGCAGAAAGTTTAAATTAATGAGTATAAGTTTTTTTATTAAGATGATGTAACTGTGTGGTTACCTCATAACAATTACAATCTAGTCTAGAGACTAATAATTAATTTAAATTTAACTTTATTTGCTACAAAAAACTTACAGAGTAAAGAATGTGTCCATTGGCACTTTCTTATGGTCTCTATTATAATGTTAAGAACTTTGTTCTTGTGTTCTTCAGGGGTAGCACTTCACTGCACTCCGTAACACAACTTTTACTAAGCTAACTCAAAAGGATTAGTCCTTTTTAGTCTCATTACAATGTCCGTGCTGTCAAGGAGCTAGATAGCCTCGACATTCACATGTTGAAAAAGTATCACAGATATAGGTCCGTATTCCAGAACGTTACTCAATACTCAATCGACGATTGAGAGTAGATTTTTAAGGCAAAATCTAGTCTCAAGCGTTGATTGAGTATTGAGAAACGTTCTGGAATACGGACCATAATGTCTGTGATGAATATCCTATTAATTGTTTATATTATGGCTAGATGGCGTTAGGTGTATGCGATGTACTGCATTTATTTTATTTTTACTCAAATTGGACGTTATGGCTCACAAACAATTAGCAGTTATGGCTAAACGTTAATATGCTAAAATATTATGTGTATAAATTAGATTCATTTCATTAGTACCTACCTACAGCGATATGTAAGAACAGATGAAGCATTAAGGTTTAAAGAATAAGTATTATTATCATTAAAGATTTAGGGATTTAGATAAAATCTACTAAACGGTTAGTAGATTTAGAACGTTCTTCAATACTCAAAAAACGCTTAAGGCTAGTATTCACCTTAAAATACTATTTTGAAGTGTTTGTTGAGGATTGAGAAACGTTCTAAAACCGACCCTAACATACATTACCGTTATGAGAACAGCTATAAATTTATATAGATAGACAATATTGAAGTGTCTTTGTCTTGTGTTTGTAATTCCAGAATTACAACTTTAGACTAAATGCTAAAAATAGATATCTTTATAAAAAAATCAAACAAATTTTTCACTCCCTCTCTGTCTGTTTGTTTCAGCTAAACTCTGAAATGGCTGGAACACTTTTAACGGGACTTTCGTTTGAATTAGATGGCTTTAATTTAATGGATCAAACCGAGAAGCAGAATTTTTATGCTTATTAAAAAATCGTTTCAGTTTAAAACTATTAACAAAAAAATCACAGATAAATTATGAATTAGTTACCTACTCTAAGTAATTTTTCAGATTATATTACGATTATTATTATTTTATGACGCATGTTAGGTTAGTGGTTTTCTTTTTTGATTATTTTAGTTAGCTAATTGTAACGGAAAAGTCAAAAGTACTCGGATACCCAAACGTATAACGTAACGTATGAAGCGATTGATGAATCTACAAGAAGCGAAAGAAGTATGCATGGAGCGCGAAGCCTGGTGGTCTGTCCTCTCTGACTACCCCATCAGGGATACAGCGTGAAGATAGTTAGTTAATTAGTTAGTTGAGCTAATTGTAGTATTAATTAACATGAAAAGTTTTCTTTTCATTGTATTTTAAAACGCATATATTGTTATTTATTTGATTAGATGTTAACAAATGGTTGTTTATAGGTTTGAGTGTTTCTTATCTATTATTTGTTTGTATTTAGAAGTATGTTTATAGAATTTAGCTTATATTTCCCATGGCAGAAGCTTATTCCTATTAGCTTAATTTGAGTTTAAGTAAAGCGTCTCATAATATTTATTAACATGTTAATGTCTCGGACTATATTTAAAACAAATTTATTATCTACTGCATACCATATTGTAGTTGTTTAAATTAATTATTTATTATATAGTTTTGAAACTACAGTCTTTCTAAACTAAACTAACTAAAAACCGCCTAACATGAGTCATAAAATTTCTCTTAATCTAGTATACGATCTAGCATAGGATTCGTATTTTATTTAAAGAATTAAAAATGGAAAGAATGAACAAAAACAAAAAAAAGCTAAGCTTTCACTCTCATCTGATTGACTCATAGCAAGGTATCTACATTATTTTGTATGTAACGATGTGCTCCTATATTATTAGGTATTAATGGCGCATTTGGAGTACCCGAGTAGGATTTTATAAAGACGGATTAAAAAAAGTTATTTCTAATTTCGTCACTTCATAAGTTCTTATTTAACACAGCCCAATTTGAAACATATTATCAAACTCACCGGTCTCGTATATTTTCCACATAGTCGGCCAGCAGGTCAATAACTGCCGTGCCAAATTCCCGAAACTGTTGAGAGTCCATTTTACACCATAGGCACTGTCTTTATTGATGAAAGTTACTAACAATGAACAATAAAAAGATGAAAACGCTTTTACGGTGAGATTTAAGAACAAACTGACATGAAGACAATTCTGAGAAAATTCTTGTTGATGAGGTAGATGCACTTGCAGTTATTAGGACGATCTCAGAGACAATGGTGGAGCATTCACGCGAGAGGTGGATTTATAGGCGCAGATCAGCTTTCTATAGCCGTCGAGATGCTCACGGGTTTGTTTAATAACATCAAATGAACATAAAGACGGCATTGCATGAGCTAAATACCTACCATGATGAGCACATAATGATATTTTTAATGTTAAGTAATAGCACTCGTCGACAGTTTTATAAATACTATTGTATTTTGGTGTAAAGCCCAGCCCCCCCCCCCCCCCCCGTCCATGAAGTCTAAGGTATAAGCCCCACTGGACTACCTGTCATTAACCAGTACCTTTAACGGTACAACTGGCACTGTTTTGTCCCATTCGTAATTGTTTGGAATTCTTTTTTTAAGACATGTCTGTTAATGACTTCAGTTTTGGTTTTGTTTGTTTTGTAGTGGTGTCTAGCGTAATTTCAACTACGACGTTAAAAATGTTAACAAATAAATAAATACAATATTAGCACATTGATGATATTAATGGTACCGATGTATCCCATAAGTACCGGTATATAGATACAATTTTCTAAATTAAAATTTAAGTTGGATTTTTTTTACAAATTCAAATATATAGATACAAACGACACTGTTTTATGGCACCAGTACCATTAAAGGTACAAAAGGTACCTATGTATTCAATAGATAAACAATATTTGCTCTAATCAAGAAAGGAACCTCCTTCGTAACGAACCGACAAACTGTGCACCTACAGATGAAGCACCAACGACATCAGCGCAACATTGCTAAAAAAGTCGAATCATAGCTGCGGCCATCGCAGCCCGAGCTCACTTAAGAGCCCTTGCTCCTTAGGGTTTGAAAGCAAATTGATAAGCGAATTTTATACGTGTTTCTAATCTTCTTTTTGTATCCGTTGGATAATGCTGCCCGCACTGAGAAGAGACATTACCGCTTTTGCTCCACGTGGAGGTCCCTACCTAATTCGATGCAATTTAGATGAATATTTGGTATAGATCTGGGTGCTAGGAGTGCCATTTTTTTATTTGAAGTTCGTTATTGTTGAGAGCGACTGCCATCTGATTCTCTAATCCCGAAAAGGGGCCTGTGTCTTTGTTAGTTAGTCAGCAGGTGCACTGCTAGCAGGCGAATCTGGGTCCTTTTTATAATAGAAGAGGCCCTTTTAAGAAAAGGCATATTTCTGGGCCGTCAAATTGAGTATCGCTATCGGAGCCCTGCGGGTTGAGAAAGCGGCCCTTAATCATCGCCTTTAACTTACCATCAGGCCGACGACGCCATTTTGACGTGCCAAATATAGAAAAAGGTGAGGTCGCTTGCCAAAGGTCTTGGTGAGGCTTCTTCTACCCATTCAGTATATTAGTATTAGGGACCTTTTTTCTGTGAGGAGAGCAGGCGGGAAGTTTTGAACGCGTCTACCTACAGGCCATTAAGACTTCTGATGTGATTCAGGAAATTTGTACTTTAATTTACTGTTTTAAAATGGGTCAAAAAATTAATGACAAGAAAAAATAATTAAAATTTAATGAACAATATTATTCGATAAATAAATATAAACATAGTTAGGTACATAAGTACTATCAAATAATTACATACATACATACCTATACACAAATTATAAAGTGAACAAAGTGAAAAAATAATGGAATGATTAAAGATAAATAACAAGAACACCAAACGTCTAAGTCAAATTTTATCAAAATAGTGTGTTAAAAATGTATCGGAAACAGTTTGTCGCTTTCGTCTGCGAGCGTTGCTGTTCACACGTTCACGCATTTTCTGTATATTTATCTGTATACTAGAATAGGTATCTATATATTGTATAAAAATGAATCCCTATTCCCTTTGTGACGACATCACAGGTGACCGGCTGGACCGAATTCGTTACCAAAATTTGACAACAAAATTATTAACTCTCTGCATGCATCGTGGAAGACTCCACAAAGACAATTCTGTAAGTGCGAATATCCATGCCACATTCTGAAGTGAATGTGATAGAGTATTTCTCCATCTTATCATTGAATGGGAGGGTGATTGGCAAGGATAAAAGTGCGTCAGTGTGTTGATCCAGCGTGACGCGGTCGATCCGAGGCAGGAGAGATTTCGATGACAGTCGATATGTATTATGGCTTCGAAGAATATGGTTTAGCTCCGACATACTTGTACCTCCCTCCTCGAATAACATGGCCAAAATTATTTTACCAGTTGTTGTATCTGTAACCATGCATAGATTGTTAAAAATAATAATATAATCATGTCTTGTGCTATAAATCTGATCAATGGAACATGCATGTATGAAATTCAACACCAATGAGACGAGTATGTAATAAATTCAAAATACCTTTTTATGGCTTTCACGCGTTTTCTAAGTATTGTTATTCATTACTAAAATAGTTCACTAACATGTGTCAAAACTATAAAGATAGTTTCCAACGTGAAAGAAAAAGAAAAATTGCATCTGGTATAAAAAAAATTTGGATGGCAGGCGAAGTGGACGAACTAAAGGCATGTGCATTCTACCAGTAAAAACCTACGCCAACGAGATTTACTTACAATGGGGCTAGTCCATAACATAGTAAGCTTATATTTAGACTCACTTTGAGGGTATAACAGGTTATTTATGTTATTTGTCAAGGAATCAAAGTTGTCGTATATAGCTCGTACAGTAAGCACGTCAAATGACTAAAATAGCAATAGGTTACCTATCTCTCGAAGAAACGATGACCGGTGGAGCAGAAGAAGTAGGGACAATATATACTAATTCTATATAATACCGATGACCTAGAAAAGGTCGCAGTGCAGGACTGAATGCAGAAGACGTTTTAAGGCAAAAATTAGAAGAAACCTACATGTAGCAGTTTACTGCGATAGGCTGATTTATTGTTTGAGATAATATCAAGGTAGTTTAAGCAAAATATAACCAGAACTCGAAATTTGCCATGCGTACCTATTAAAACTAAATACCTGTTAAAACTCAATCGAGCCTTAATATATAATCACACTTACCGATTAACTGATCGTAAATAGTCATCATTGTTGCAGAAGCATGTTCAATTAAAGCATATCGCAAAGCTTTGAGCATTAGCTCATTCCGATGTGGCACCGTTAGAACAGTTGTTCTGTAACACTCGCATGATTCTCCACAGCTGCATGGATCCACTGGCCATACATGCACTTTAGCTTGTAAAGTATCTAAGGCTAAATCCCAGCGGGGTTGAGTAGTTACTCTAATAAAAAATTGTCCTATTTCACTTCTAAACCAAATCCATGTGTTACCAATTTGAGTACAGAGGCAGATAATTTGTAGAAACAATTTGTGCTCTAAAACCTCTTGACCCGATTCTTTAGGTGTACCATTCAACTGTACTTCTTTGTCAATTAAGTTAAGCCTTCTTATATAAAATCTTGGTTTATGACCATCATCGAAATTCACAGGAATGGAAGGTTCAATATCAGTGATAGAAACACTAAAAAGTGCCGCGCATTGAAACGGTGAAGTGACCATTATATCCACTTTATTTGGTCTATATAATGGTCCAGTTACTTTACACTTTCTTTCTGGATTTAATGCGCTTATTTGCCCCCGAAGTATGAACACCACATAAGTATCAAATACACGTGTTTTGTTATATCCGTGTACAAGGAGCAAACATTCCTCCTTATCAACAAAATTAGCAGTATATTTCACACTCAAAAGCATTTTTTTACCGTTATCGGTCGATGCAAGTTTTTCAACAGCAAAGGCGTTTCTATTGTTATTAAGTATGATATAGGAGAATATCAATGACTCTTGACTAGAAGGACATATTGATACGTGGCGTGTCGAACTTCTTAGAAGTGGCGGGCTAAGAGTTACAATGGCCTTGGGTTTAAACATCGGCAAGACTATATATAGATGGATTGATAAAAATAGCATTTGTAAATAATTCGGTTCAAAAAAGTCCTTGCTACATAGTGGAAAATATAATCTTAGCTGATTCATTGCCTCAATAATGAGACAGGCATTGTTCACAATATCACCTTCTCTATTTTCTTCGCTAACTTCACAAAATATAGAAAAATGCTGTTTCAGAAATGGGCAATTGTTTGCAATTGCAGATGCTAGAGCAACACCATCCGTTAAATCTGTAGTTATATTTGTGATTTGTTTAACCGGCTGATGTTTTCCAATTAAAGTGTTATGTTGTGCAAGTATCTGTGCATTATACCATGCCACTAGAATTTTATCGATATCTCTTGGCCGGTTGCTGACACATACACATTCAAAAAAACAGCTATCCATAACGAATACTTTATAACTTTGTAATATAAAATCAATCCAACTCTGTTTATTTAGTCTATTAAATAAATCTGTATCCGACAAAAGTAATTTAGTGAGTGCGATATCAGCGTTGCACTTTGGTGTTACATATTCTGCATAAATAACAAACTGTTCATAACTTAGAAGAAAAGTAGGCTGCAACGCCCAAAGATTACAACCTCGTGATTGTAATAATGAAAGAATACCCCTATACGTATCATGAATTTCATTTACGTATTTAAATGTATCATCAACTGCATGTTCCCTGAAATTAACGTAAATAAATAATGAGACAACAGATTTATGTAATTGATTAATATTATGTAAAGAATTAGGATAATTATTACTTACGTAACTTTTCGTACGTGCTTCATCAAGGGTCCTGCAATTCTACGAACAAAATTCATATATGAAACATTAATTCCTTTGCCTGATTTTGTTGAACCTTGTGACGAAACAGCTGAAGAAATAGCATGAAAAGTATCGGGTATTATTGGATAAAGATCTCTTCTAAAACCTTGCTGAAACATCCATTTCTCCAGAAAGGTACAACATTTTTCCATGTAATCATAGAGAGCTACATCTAAACTTAAAGGATAATACGGAAAAGGATTATCATCTGGTTCAACGAAATGCGTTGCATGTAATGTTATTGGGCAGAAAGTGATACAAAAGCGAACTTCTACATCACATCCTGCTTCACTCTCATGACTAAAATTAAACATCACAATACCAGTATGAGCAGTTTCAGAATAAACTCTGAACTCAACAGTTACAATAGTGTGATCTTCATTATCTATTGTAGTAATTTCATGATTTATGAATGAAACTGAGACACATTTCTCGTTTTTAGATTGACTAATAAAGTCATCTAATTCAGATATTCCTTCGTAATCTATAGTTATAATTCGAGTTACTGTAGTTTCAACGTGGCACGGAGGAAATATTACCCGGTAAGAACTCGGTATCATTGCTCGGGACTCCCTTTTTCCATAAAATGTCAAATTAGAATATGGGACTGACATATGTTTATCTAAAAACAACATTGCTGTTGCTACAAATCGGCCATTACATTTAGGGTGAAATTTCACAGCCATTTCCACCCTTTGTCCTTGACTTAGCTCAACTTTTATTTGACTTTCATTGATTACTGTTGTCTCGTCGTGAGTGTGTACATCTAAACTAAAATTTGGTACTAATTTTAATGTCAATATAGTTAAGTACAAATAATATTTTGATATGTTTGTAACTGTAAATTCTATTATATTATTTTTATGAGGTATATAATCAAATTCAAATTTGTCCACTGAAAATATTAACCATGGCACAGTAATAACACCAGTTATGCGACAATAGCTAATGTCTTTGTTTAGGCTCTTCAATTTTACCTTCGGGTTACCTTCGTAGAATCTAAAAAAAACATAACCAAAAAATAAAAGATTTGAGGTAATGCATATTCCTAAGAATAAAATGTTTTAAAGGAAACTTACTGCTCATATTCACCAATGTAGTACTGGAGTTCTGTTGATCTAGCTTCGTGTTGTTCAGGGGGGCCAAGTAACCCATTAATTTTAAATGGAATAAACATATCATACTCCCTACGAAATATATCACATACCTTAATAAATACAGTTTTTGATAGCCCACCTTCAACTGTGAATTCTATCACTCTTTGTTTTTCGTTTCCTTGAGCTATGTACACATCAAACATATTATCATCACCTGTATCTAAAACCTGAACTTCAGTTTTAACTGTGCTAAGATTTTGAAATGTTACAGGCACATATGTTATCATGTGGCATGGTATTCGAGGCATGTAAATATTTTTAGGCTGTATAATTATTTTTGGCTCTACAACAGTTCCACTTATAGTCAACACCACATTTTCCTTATTATTGATTTTAAGCAGAACATCAAAGGCAAATTCCATAACGCAAGGAATTTTTACTATGATTTCAAAAGTCATTATCATCTTTGGGCGGATGGTGCCACTCATAGGCTCAATTTTCAGCCCTGGTATTAAGGGTTCAACTACATAAAATAGGGCAATCTCTCTGGAAGAATTTTCCAATTTCACTCTTTCTACAGCTTCCATATTTAAGGGAATTTCTTTAAAAATCACAGCCGGCTGTAGGAATTTTATTGATAGCTTTCGAGTTACAATACTTAATTCAATTTTAGTACTTGAATTTTTTGATACAAAATCTACTTCATGACTTTTTGTTTTAGTAGGTTTACAAATGTACATGACATCGCATATTTTGCAACTTTGTCCGGGTATTGATCCTGACATGGGAATTATTTCAAATGGAATGTCTGCGTGTATATCCGTCCAATCAAACAAGGCTGTATCATTAAATTGATTGTATAATTTTATTGGAACGGAGGTAATAAAACTTTCAGTTGATACCATGCCAAATTTTAAATTTTTTTCCATAACCATCAATGTCGGTTGGTCCACTTGTAGAGTATATATGTGTTTAAGCCTATAAGTATTATCAACAAGGTACTCAAAAGAGCCTTGAAAAATTCCTTCTGCACCGCCCAGGCATAATATTGTTAGATTCAATTGCTTAAAAGGTTCAAGCTTTATTATCGTGCTAGCTACTTTGTTTTCAGTGTACAGTATATAATTATCAGGACACAAACAAATGGTTACTTTATATTTTGTTCCGTTTTTTATTGTCAAAATTTCTCTGCCATAAGATGATATACCAACTTTACCAAAATCTACCATAAAAGGGAGAAATCCTATGTCAAAGAGATCATATATAGATGCTCTTGGTTCTACAATTTTACAAAAATTTCCGTCTGGTTTTACTGCCGGTATTGTATCTAAATAGCATTTAACTCTTCCTGTTGTGAATTTTTCTCTTAAAGTTTTCTTTATTTCTGCATATTTAACACATTTACCCGCGTCAAAATTTTTTAAAGCCACTGCCTTTCTATTTTCATGAATTTCAAGTTCTTTATCCAAATAGGTGTATTTAGGAAGTTGATCATATAAATGATGCAACGATTCGACTACAACATTTTTTGGAGTTTTATTATAAGTTATATTTATTTTGCACTTAATAGAATATGTTACGTAATTTCTATCTACTGTTGTGTCATCATATGGATTTTTTATTTTAAAGTACAAGGTTGTTGGGAAATTTAGAGAAGTCGGTCTCATTGTAATCGATAATCGTGTGGATGAATTCGGAGGTATTATAAACCTTTGTGGCACTACTTCAAAACCACCAAGTCTTTCATAAAAAACTTTTGCAGCTATTACATTAGATTCATTTCGCATGCGAATGTGTTTAGTTACCTTATTATTAAGAACCACGTTACCAAAATCGAGATTTGGATGATGAGTGATTTGACAGAACTCATATTGACCACTAATGTAAAATCTCCCAATTTCCGCGTGAAGTTCATTATTACAACATCTTGTTTCATTCACTTGAATCAAGCGTAAATCAAAAACGAATCTGTTACTGATTTCTTTGTTGCGCTTTGCTCTAGATATGCATTCATTTTTTGGTTGATATGTTATTTCTATCGTGTGGTCGTCAATTTGCACTATATCAAATGCTCTATGTGATGCAGATATCTCACGAGCCTCACTAAATTTCTGTAAAAAAAGACTGGGTTACTAAAAATTAAATCAGAATTATTTCACACGTATTTTACACCTTATTTGTATTCTTGCAAATTAATATCATCACCAAATTCTGACCAGTTATTGCTATTAAATACTACTTTTTCTAATAGTAACCTCCACAGGCACTTTTTTAGCAATAGGGTTGACAAAAGTTATAAAGTAATCCACTGTGACCGAAACAAACAAATAAACTATTTTAGCTTAGTTTGGGCTAGGTGGCGCTATGTAAACTGTGCCCCACATTATTTATTTATTTATTATACCCGACTCTGTGTCAATATGTGAGTCATGCCGCCCAAGTGTAAGCGTGTTTGGGCTGCATTGAAGGTGCGTCATCACATGCGACTGGTAGGCTGCCCGAGGGTGTAACGTTGTGGCACGTGGCCTATTTGCGATCATAAGAGTGAGAAATCTCACTATGCAGGCCTCATACTGCCACCTCGTTTTGTAATGAGGTGTTGTATGCAACTGAATAATTTTAACAACTGAAAGAGGTCACCCGGGGCTACTGACCAAGTTTCCTCATGGTCATAACGCATAGGGGTGTCTTTTCGAGGGCGTACCAAGTTCTCTGGCTACACACATGAGGGAGCTTCGTATGGTTTTATTCATTCAATATTTGCATTGGTCATTGGCTCCTATGGCATGGACCACCAAGAAAGACTATATACATATACTCCGAACACCGTTAGGTTTTTTTTAGTAAATTAATAGCAATTTATATAATCAACACTCTTACTGTAATTGTAGGTAAAACGTATCACGAAATACATTTGCTAAAATTAGATCTATAGTAGAGGAATTATGCTAAATGCACAAAGTAATAACTTACCAATAAATTACCTTGACACAAAGTTTTAAGATATGCAGATGTGTTGAGATCAATTTCTATGTCGAGTATTTGCTTGGTAGAGAGTTCTACAAAAGATGTTGGGAATTCCACCAATTTAAATCTTCGAAAAACCTTGTCTGGATTATAGAGGGCACAGTCACCCATTATTTAAATAATTTAAAGATTGAAATTAATTAAATTTAGAAAGAAAATTGCATAAAAATTATTACAAAATAAAATACGTCCAAGTCATATTTTTGTCACAATAACAAGTAGCATAGAGGGTATAAACACACATAGAGTTTGGTAAACTTTAATACTATTTAGAGTTTAGTAAAGTATAAGTAGCTATAGGTAGTATTAAAGTCTATGCCAATTTTATACTAAACCGTACGTAGACCATGATCTACGTACTTAGACCCACTTAGATCATACTAAACGTATTTTCTCATCTGTGATTTAGATTTTACTATAGATGAGAGTCATGTAGATAAAACCTTTTCTATGACTGCTTCTGTTCCGATTACGAAAATTCAGTCTCTTATTCATCGGCAATGAAACTACTATATCCAGAAAAAGGATATCTCACCGTGGATTTGGGGACCTTCACTAGATTTTGTACAGTCGATAAAGAAAGTGTTCTACCGTTATTGACAATAATATTTTCCGTTCTCGTTACCCACAGAAACAAGTTACCGGGGTAAAAAGCCTATAGCACAAAGGGATCACCTTTCTAACAGAGAATTTTCAAAATTCATTTAGTAGATCCGGAGATTACCCCCTACAACTTCACAAAATCACAACATTACTAAATCACAAACTTTATTCCATATAATATTTGTATAGACAACAACGAGAGCAATGATCATTGTCATAATTTTATTGGCTAAGGACAATCGTCTTTGTTACTTAATGATGTTCAAACGAACCTCAACCTAAAGGGTTAGACCACATTTTTGGCTGACTATACGTAGAAACTCATTGAAGATTAATTTATTTTATTATTTAAATTTATTAATGGTTAAAATTGTCGTGGCAAACAAACAATACTTACAAATCTAGTATGATTTTAAAACTAATTTTAGAAAAGTCCCATTTTTTTCTTAACAACTTATTTTTCATCGAAATATAACGATCAAAAGCAGTTTATCATTTTTTATTATTTAGGGAACTAAGAAAGAATGTTGCGTTGCGACTCGGCACGCTAAGGAATAATGCCGACTCCGACAGTTACAAAATTATATTTTGCAATGTGAGATATGAGGAATTTCTAAAATATTTATAATTTAACTGAAAGTTGGTGACTGATGACGTAAATCTGGATATAGGTGAAACATTTTTTGCCCCTCTAAACATATCCTCAAAAAGATTTATGATCTTCACCTTAATACTAATATAAAAAATAATTTTATAGCTATTTACAATGCAAACAATTAACATGAAGGGCATTATAGCACTCTTAATTAGTTCTGAGTTAGATTGGACTATAAATTAAACAATAATTATTTTTATTAGGCTTGTGTCCGTGAATGTACTTATACCTATATTTAGAGTTTAATGTAATACCATTCGATTAATGCAAAGTAGGTACTTGTTTATCCAGACACCATAATTAGTAATGAGCGAGAAGATCGATAGGGTCACCAAATATAGGATGTGTCATTTTTATTAATTCAAAGGTTACTTGAAGGACTAGAGTATCTAACTGTTGTAGGGTTTTCGACCTAGTTGTTCCAAAGATAACGTATGTTTGAAATGATTATGAACAATATCTGTATGAAATGATTATGAACTGCAGGAAGTGAAGGAAGTATGCATAGATCGTCGAAAAGCTAAAGGTTGGCGATCTCTCTTCGGACTCTAGCTACCAATTCAGGGATACAGTGTAAAGACGGTTAATTAGTTTTAAGAAATAAGTTTTGTTTTTTTTTTTGGATGTAATAAATTGGTCGCTGATCTTGAGTCTATATAACTCAGGAAAAACTAATTTTAGAATTGTCGATGATAGTTCCCATAATTGCTGTAATAGGTGTTGAACTTCTCAGCCTTGTTTGATGTCTTTTAAGTTGTTTGTGATTGTAAGCATACCAAAATCCAAAGACAGCATTGACGAAAATTTAAGCATTTATAATATGTCTTGGTATGACTTTTTCAAGCTATTTTACCGTCACCTGGTCTGCTAGAGGAAGTTTCCTTTTACCAGATTATGGTAATGTCAACAGTTTTTTTTAGAAATAAGTAACACCTTTGTACCTACTTTTTTGTCCTTAAATTATTCCTTAATGGAATTCATGACTTGGAATTTGATTATTTCATGCCAGAACCGCAAGCTGCGTAACAGTAAAGTAACTATGTAGTTCACCAATTAGACTGTAGAAGGAAAAGTATAAGTCAAAAATTGACGTAGCATTCTTAAATAAAGGTATGTACTTTATTATAATTTCAGAATTTTCTTTCTTCACAGTAGGTAACTAAATGGCTACAAACGAAGTACCCTTCTGAACGGGATAACGTGCTGGAGTAATATTGTAGATGGATGTAAGTACCCGGGGTGTGTCGTACGACTCCAACAAATTAGTTCGGGGCGGGGGAGCCGCGCTACCCCTCGCCTCAGGGTTTATCAGATTCAGGGGGTAAAAAATGACTTCTCAATGGGAGGCTAGAGGGCGGCGCGGCGAGAGCGTGCGGCGGTAGGGGCGGGCATGGGCGGCGCCGCCACGTGACTCCGGCTTTGCGTTGCGTCGCGACGCTCGTTGCACCCGCTCTGCACAATACTGATGTGGAAGTATGCACAGGTGTTGCTCTCAGTGAGGTGTTCACGTGACTGGTGCGGGATGGTAATTAGTGGAGACGTGTCTGAATGTCTGCAGTGCTTGTGTCGGACGTAGTGACTTGTAGTGGGTTGATGGCGGCGGGCTATCGCGACATGGTGGAGTGCGAGAGGCACGAGAAAGCTCCTATGGATGCAACACTCGATACTATGCACCCGCTTGATCCGCCACCGCCTGATGTACTGCTGGCTCTACTAGCAAGGAATAAAGCTCTTGAAGGTATAGGATGCTATTCATTTCAATACGAAACCTGAATCTACTTTTCAGGTATAAATGTTCGTATTTCTTCTTTAAGGAAAGATGATGAATAGACACGTTCTTTAATCAACTAAATAAATTGGGTCATGGATTTATCTACTAATAATGTAATAGGTACTCGATATTTGGAAGCTGGGACTAACAGTTGCAACCTGATTGCTGAGAGAAGTTGCTATACACGTGGACCTCATTACTTATTCGGCGTCTGCGGTATTTATTTTATTTGCGAATTTGCAATAGTTGTTACAACAATACTCGTAATCACACGTGATAATTAATTTAATGTAATATGACCTATATATTTTTTCTCGTAACAACGCATAATTTGAATTCATTCTATAGATACGATTGCATTTGCTAAAAACGTAAAAGGTTTTGTTTTTACGATGGTAACAAAAATGTATGTTTGCTGTAATCAGGGGCTAGTGACTCTGTCCTCTCTGACTACCCCGTCAGGGATACAGCGTGAAGATAGTTAGTTAGTTTAGTTTTAGGGGCTAGTGACGCGTGGAGGAGCTTTGTTGAAGGACGCCGCCACGCGCCTGGGCGGCCCGTACCGTAGGGCCTCGATGGCACCATTTCATCGTTTGATATAAATTTACACGCACACCATGGGGTTTGAAATAATCAAGTTAAGTGCTCTTTACATGTAGGTACGTGCACAGGAGTGGCGATGAGCTTTTTTATTTTATCACCAGACAAGAGCTGACAGACGGTGCTATTGTACCGATAACATTTTATTAGTAAATTGAAATTGTTATTAGTAAATTTGTTACTAACGGCCCTAAACGCGGTTATTTCACATAACATTTGTCGCCTGACATTTCGACTAGGTTGTACCGGCAGTGGTCACAGGCTGACTGGCTCGGCGGTGCACGCCCTCCGTCGTCAAGTACGTGTGGTAGAAGTTTCTTCATTCATTCGCATATGCTCGGTATTCTTGATGTTGTTTTTTCTCCAAGTACCGTCGCACACTAAACTCACGATGTCTTTATTCTAGAAACTAATAAGCGCGTTTACCCGACTCTGCATAAAAACGAGGTTTTATGCTGCTAATCACTGGATTCCACGCCCCTGATAATTAAACCCTTCTTTCCGATTGAAAGTTTCATGTTCTTTAATCTTAATCGCTTTAGGTATAACCCCTGAATAATAGTGCCGTTCAGTGGAGAGGACTTGCGTTCAATGAAATTCAATCCAGTGATTAGTGCCCGCTTCAAGTTAATGCTCTGCAATCGCGGATTTACTAGTCTGGCATTTCTTTACAGCTGCGATGTGTTCCTTGGCCTTTTCAGCTATAGTATGCTTTGTCTGACCGATATATTAACTACCGTAGCTGCAATCTATTTTATAAATACCTGGGGTTTGTAACGGCACTACATGCTTTGGCGAAACCACGATGTTGTGAACCTTTATGCCCGGTGTGTAAATTGCTGTATGGAGTATTTTTTTAAGATGGAGCCAATCTTATCCATTACTCCTTTGACATAAGGCATGTAGGCTGGCTGTCAGTTCACTTCTGGATGCTTGCGTCTGCTTGTCGGCTGCTTCATTTGTCCTTTTACCTGATACCCGTTTCTTTTAGTACCTCCTTAACATGGTCCAGTTCTCGCTCTAAATGTTCAGAGCCACACAGATCGTAAGCTCTATTCTGGAGAGATGTCATATTGGACTGAAGGTGTCAGGGATGATGATGTGAGGTACCGTGTAAGTACCTAATTTTTTTGAAATATCCGCAGCTGCTCAACGCTAATCCGAAGTCTACTCATTAGGCGACCGCCTGTTACCTTATACTACTGATACCTTATACTATACAATTAATATGCTTACTTTTACTAAATTTGTTTTTTTAAAGTGAAAAATTTTTTTGTCCAGCTCTGGACTCGAAACACCGCGACCTGCTTGAAACTGACGTATGAATCCACCTCTTTACTTCTTAAGGCGACGTAAGGCGCCATCGGCCGGCATTTAGCAAAGTTGCACGGTATCTACGAATGTATAGAATTGCATCTATAAATCATTCGATTTGTGATGACACCTGCCTTAATATTAGAAACAAATTTGAAAAGCAATTACGATGCTCAACTTTTCTATTTTTTTTAAAATTCATATGCTTATCTGTGTATCGGTGTCTCGTGACAGGTATGTTGTCCAAGAGTCAGGCTATCTCCAGACTAGTAGATCCTTAAATATGAAGGCATATCGAGGTCTCGAGGTTTGGTGCCAAGATACATCTACACTACAAAACATGCATGTAGGTATGTCGTAGTATTGTCATCAAAGTGGCATTTTGTATCTTCACAACTTATGAAGAGGTATAAAGAGGTAAAAGAGGATAAACAAGAGGTATTTTGTACCAGTAGATGTTTTAAATATCAAATCAAATTATGTACATGGGTAAAAGAGGCACTTAAAAATATGCAATAAGTTTAAATGAGTCCCTTTATGTTCTACCAAAAATTACTATTACCTACTACATTTTTTTTTAAATTGAAATGATTAAGTTATTTATTATACTGGGATGTCATAATATAAGATAGAAATACACTGAGATTAAGAATATACTATATTCTTTAGTTTAGGTAATACGTACTAGGAATCCTAAATATTCTATGCTCTTTTATGTAGTAGACTCCCTAGTATATAAATAAAATAAATCAAAATAAAATAAAATGCCTTTCCTTTTCTTGCATTAGAAAAGAATATAATAAATTTAAATTCACATGTAAAATTGTCACATACAATAAATAATTATCTGAGCTATTATTTAATTGCATTATTATTAATTCCACAATCATTCTAATAAAAATTAATTAGCATGTTAATCAATAAATCAATCGTCTATTTATAATTCTTATTTCATTAATAGCATTATAATGATTTAATTTTATATAGATTACAATTTCTAACTTATTTAAATATATTTGTTGCATTTGTACTTTTACATTTTGGAATATCTGTAATAACATGCAATTTTAATAACAAAATGTTAAATTTGCCACATGTCATCTGTATTTTCTTTTAGTTACAAGTAACTAACTAACTATCTTCACGCTGTATCCCTGACGGGGTAGTCAGAGAGGACAGATCGCCAGGCTTCGCGATCCATGCATACTTCTTTCGCTTCTTCGAGATTCATCAATCGCTTCATACACGCACGTCTGGGTATCCGAGTACTTTTAACCTTTTCGTTTTTGAGCAATCTGCTCACGTGATCTTCATATGTAAGTCTCGGCCTTCCCTGACTCCTTCTACCCTCTACTTTTGAACAATATATATTCTTCGTCAATCGTTCCTCACTCATTCGTTGGATGTGTCCAAACCAACGGAGCACGCCCTTTTCCAGCTTAACGCTGACACTTTCATTCAAACCTGCCATATTGCGTTTCACTTCGTTACGTATTCGGTCGGCCAAGGTAACGCCGCACAATTTTCGAAGTGATCGCATCTCCACAGCATTCAATTTACTTTCATGCATCTGCTGACATACCCAGGTTTCACTACCGTAAAGCAAAGTTGGCACTAGCACTGCGTTATGAATCGCCAGTCGTGCTTCTTTTACGATGCTTTGTCGCTTTACTAACTGGGACAAAGCACCGTTAACTTTGTTTCCGGCAGCTACTCGCCGTTCTACATCCGAATCACATCTTCCATCCGCGCTAAACATACTTCCTAAATACACAATTTCATTCACTTGCTCTAGACGTTCCTGGTTTACCCTAATCTCGCATTTAGTTCTTACGTCACCTCTTTCAAATACTAGAACCTTAGTTTTACTTGCATTCAAGCAGAGACCCTTACTTTCACACCCCTCTTTCATATTAGTGACTAATGTCTGTAGGTCGGCTTCTGATGAGGCCATGAGCACCGCATCATCAGCGTACAGCAGACAGTTTACTGTAAAGTCACCCAAATTCACACCCATATTAAAATCTTTCAACTTCTGCAGGCAACTGTCCAGATACACTATGAACAGCCAGGCGGACATGACACAACCCTGTTTGACGCCTGTACAGACATCAAAAAGAGGTGACACATCCCCCCCTACTCGCACGCAAGCCTTACAGTCCCTATAAAGCGACTGTATTGCCCGCAGTAGCGAGCCGTCCACACCATATCCTGGCAGCAAGTCCCACAGCGTTTCTCTCACAACGTTATCAAATGCTTTCTCTAGATCCACAAAAGCGCAGAAAACCTTCTGGCTAAGAGCCAGAAACTTTTCCGCGATCATGCGAAGAGAAAACACTTGATCCATGCAACCTCTTCCACGTCGGAATCCGCATTGAGCCTCTTATAAATACCTTTCAGACTTTTCTTGCATTCGTGCCGTTATAACCTTTGCATACACCTTACTAGCTAAGCTGACCAAGCTGATCGCCCTGTAGCTGGAGCAGTTTAGGCGCGAGCCTTTCCCTTTGTAAATAGGTACTACAACTGCTACTCGCCAGTCATCCGGGACCTCACCCGTCCGCCAGCACAAGTTGCATAACAGACATAGTGTGTCCCAGACACGCGACCCACCGTACTTGATCATCTCAGCAGTAACTCTGTCTTTTCCCGCAGCCTTACCACATTTCATACTTCTTATCGCTTGTTCTATTTCTTTCATACTAATGACTTCAATGACATCGGGATCCGGAGCATCGAAGTGAGCTCCACTTCCCGATGTGGCATCTCTGTCTTTTCTTGCATACGTCTTTCCATAATATTCACTCCATCTCTGCAGGACGTCACTTTGTTCTGTTAGGACGTCATTGTTAACACTAAGCACTTTATTCATACTGCAGATTGCCGAACAACTCCGGATCTTGCCCACCTCTTTCCAGAAGAGCTTGGCATTATCCCGGAAATTGGACGACAACCTTTCATCCGCTTTCATTCTGCACCTTTCACGAGCTTCTTCTATCAGTGCCTTCGTGTTAACTTTCTGCAGCTTGTATCTCTCTTTCATATTAAAATCATTCCGCGAGGCTAAGTAGTCTAGCCATGCTTTCTTCTTCATTCGAACTGCTTCTTTCACTTCTTCATTCCACCATGCATCACGCTTATTACTACTGCCTCTTTTCGTTTCTCCACACACTTCCACAGCGGCATTTATCATACTGTCCCTAAGGTTCTGCCATACACTTTCCACATTCTCACTGCTTACATTGACGTCGCCAAGCTTTTCGGCTACCCTTTCATTATATTTATCCCTAATGGATGCATCCTGCAGCTTCCAGCTTTTGATGCTATAAGTCGGCTCAGGTTCAGGACACTCGGTACGATGACGCCAACCCGCGAACAGACCCCTAATCCTAGTTATGACTAGGTAGTGGTCTGATCCCAGCTCAGCGCCTCGATAAACCCTTGTGTCCATCACCTGTTTACGGAGCCGACTATCCATTAGGAATAGATCTATCATGCTTCTCTTTGACTTACATCTCCTCGTATACATGTGAATTTGTTTGTGGTTGAACATTGTGTTCGCCACAAACAAATCCTTTTCCTTACAAAATGCCAGTATTAGCTTGCCAGCGTCGTTCACCCTTTTATCCCCATACTTCCCGAGTACCGACTCAAAACCATCGCGAGCGGTATCCACCCATCCATTCAAGTCTCCACATACTATAAGTCTTTCATTTCCTTCTATCACATTTAGAGCTTCTCTCATACTCTCCCAGAAGTCCTCTAGCTCACTCGCGTTCGACGAAGATACTGGCGCGTAAGCAGCTACCAGAAAAATCTTCGTCAAAACAAGTTTTACACGGATCCAGAGGATTCTAGGACCTACCAGTTTGTACTCATACATACCGGAGGCCAATCGCGAGGACAGCAAAATTCCAACCCCCCGACTGCCATGCTCGCTCTCTGGTACTCCAGACCAAAGCGCGAGCATCCCACCCGGGAGCTCCAAGACTTCGCTGCCCTTGCGCTTGGTCTCTGTCAAGCACACTGCATCTAACTTTCTCTCATTCATAACATCCATCAACTCATTCATCTTATCTGTCATTCCTCCCCTAACATTCCACGCAGCTACCCTGCACTCCATCCTCCACTTCCCGCCGTGTCGGGCCGCGCGTGTAAGGTGGCGGTCCCCTACGCCGCTCTGGCACACACTTTTCGCACCAGCGGGGACGAACTGGTGCGCGTCGCCTCGGGGGCACGCCCTAGCAGTAATCGCCCTGGTGGCACTCGTGTTGGAGTAGAATTGCAGCCGTAGCTGGCAGGGATGGCGACGTGCACGCTTCTACTCTTCATCCCCTAGTTACAAGTACTTTTTACATTTAATTGCAAGAAGGTCCCCCTCTTCTAGAAGGTCTCCTCCAGAGGTCTAACGTCCAGTCGGTACTTTGTAATATCATCCTCCAGCTATAAATGCGCTAAAGGTCTCTGTCTTCTAGTCAGCTAGACCGAACTAAATAGTTATTTTTTTTGTTCCACGAATGTCAGTTTTGACAATATTATGTTGAATGTAGAAAAGAAAGTTATTTTTTTGTAGAATCCTATTATATACGTGAAATAAAATGGTGGCCACTTGGGTAGCTACTGTAGTAAAGATCTGATTTTCCATATCACCTTAACTTTAAAAAAAAAATACTTAAACTCTAACAGAAGGTAGCTGCTTATGAGGGGTTTTATTTGTTTACTGAAGCTGCTTCTTTTTATTGCTCACTAAAGCACAAATAGGTATTCGTGTATAATTTTTTTTTACACACTTATAAACAGCCTCAAACACTGTAATAATAAATTGATAATGATAACAATAATTAAGGGATTATTACATGTTTGAGGGGTAACCAGTGGTCACAGCCTATAGCTACCGACAACGGCACGGGTGGCGGGAACACACTGTGGCTATTGTTACCATTTTAGTAATCTCCTGTGTATCATAATATTACATTTGTATTATATTCAAAGAAAATATTATAAAATAACATTTTAGCGTGAGAATATCAGAGTATATTTTAACAGGAATCGATGAAACTGAAGGGTTAATAAGCTAGATTTGTTTGATTGAAGTTGAAGTAAGTAACTCATAAACTATAGCTTTATACTCTAAGTTTAACGAGAGTAATTACATTACATTACATTATTATATACAATTAAATATGTTCGAAATGTAGGTATGTAGAGCTATAGTGTTCAAAAGTTGACCATGTACTATTAGTTTCAGTAAATGAGACTTTTTTTAGCTTGATGATACACAAACACGAGTCCTGGTGGAGTTCAATTAGGCTTTTATTATTTTGATTATTGATTGGCTTCTTTAACATTTTTTTTTTCTTTCCCAATCGAGCACTCTTGTAGTATCATTTTAATTATATTTGAAATAATTATAGTATCAATTTAAATCAAATTTGGGTTAAATATTCAGTAATTAATTCTATACATCACTGAAAATAGTATATAATCAGTCACTTCGAAAATTTGCTTGTACAAAAGAACAATAATAAATTGCCATACAGACAATATTAATACCAATATTTTGGAATCTATAACGTAGTAAGTATGTACAATGTTTTTATATTATGTATAAGTGCCTCGGTGTCGCAGTGGTAGTGTATGCGACTGCCACCACTAAGGCCCCGGGTTCGACTCCCGGGTCGGAAATAATATTTATGTGATCCACAAATGTTTGTTTCGGAGTTTCGGTGTTTCTCGTGTATAATATGTATGTATTTAGAAATACATAAGTATGTTTATCAGTCATCTAGATCCCACAACACAAGCTCATTTAACTTACTTTGGACTAGGTGGCGGTGTGTAAAAAAAAATGTCCCACTATGTTTATGTTTGTGTATAGGTTCAGATCGCAAACCTCGCTATTCTGAAAAAGTGCGCTTACATACATACAATACATATGTCACACCTTAATTCCCGGAAGGGTAGGCAGAGGCTTATTAAACGCCCACATTTAACCGTATGCATTTTTATCCCACGTAACAGGTGGTGAGCCCACTGCCGTGTTGAAATGGACAGGTGCAGGCAGTGGCGACCTGCTGTAGAAATTTTTTAAGCCGGTCAATAAGGCGTTCAACCTGGCTTAACGACTGCCATTTTATTGGCAACCGAGACCAACGGCTTAACGTGCCTTCCGAAGAACGCAACTGGAGTGGGTCTAAAGGGCCGAATAAATTTAATAAAATGTGTTTAATTTAGATGTTAAATTTGGTAGAAATTTTGAAACCGTTGCCTTTTTAATAAAAAAGGTAAAAAAAAGTGCGCTTAAATATATAAAGCTATAGCTCTAGTCCTTACATGCTAAGATAATTGAAAACTAAAGTAGTCTTAATCGATCCTAAATGTATCAGTAAGCCCTTCAGCCCTCGTAACCATAGCGAAGCATTTCTCTGATTGATTAAAACCCTAACAAAGGGATAATACTGATCACTGCGGGCTTTGTGCGTGAAGCCCTTTATGTATAAAGTAATCAAAAGAGCCCTCTAAAAAATCATCCACCAAAATTATAACTTTTCATCGTTTGCCTTTTATGTTATGTGATCTGGAAAGTCAATTGAAGTTGTGCTTTGGAATTCTTGTTTTGATTAAGACTGAAATTGGATCAAAATTTTTACGCAGGTGTCTTCATTCAAAGATGTTTGCTTTATATTTTTTTTATACCACTCAGGTGACTGACAAGCATAATATAATATACTAGCTGTCCCCCGTAACTTCTCTCATGACGTATTTTAAACCCGGGGCAAACATTTAATCTAGTCGTTATTAATTTTATAACACTGTATGAAAATTTGCCCGATTCGTTGACGTTTATGATTACTGCTTCGCTCTCCTGGGTAGTAGCGTGGTGTTATAGTTAACCTTCCTCGATACATGGTCTATTTAACACATAAGGAATTCTTCGATTTGAATCAGTAATTCCTGTGATTAGCGCGTTCAACCCAACAAACACTTTACCTTTATACATTAGTATAGATAAATTATAATTTTCTGGTAAAGGTATTGATAGGAAATATTATGACGTGGTCATAGAGATTGGAGATAGATGGACATTAATATACCCTTATTTTGCCAAGCGGTGATGTGAGCAAAAGTTTCTTCAAAGGCACAGCACTCCCTCATGATGTTAAAGATACTCAGGGTGTGGAAGACCTGGTACAATCTGTTTTCCAAAAGCATGTAACTGTTCAGAAACGTGTCGAGTGTCGTGCCGTGACCATAACTGGAACTCCTCTAGAAACAACAGGTAATGTTTGCTAGGGTTGACAAACAAATCAACAAAATATCATCATCATCAAAAGGTCACATAGTCGTTAAGCCCAGTTGAAAGCCTAATGGGCGGTAAATAGTATGCCTCTGCCTACCCCTTCGGGGATAAAGGCGCCACAATATTTCATTGTGGCGCCTTTATTGCGCCTTTAAGGCGCTAACAATCTGTTCATTGCCTTAAATTAGGTCTAGAAACCTTAAAAAAAATATAGGAATGTCAAAGGTCACGGTTTCAAGTCCCGTCCCAAACCAAATTATCTTTTTTTACTATAATACAATTTAAATGAAAAAGTTAGCATACTAATGGCTTTAAAAAAATATCTTTAGATTGAGTAGTATCTATTATGTACTATCGCACCAATGTACACACATCAACACGGTCTAGGGATATTTTTAAAAAAGCGAATTACTATCAATGTGTTAATTATTTATGTGACATGTATATATTTAAAAGATACGTTATTTAATATTCTACCATTTTTTAATAATGGTTAAGGTACTTCGATTAAAATTTCAGGATATTATGGAAAAAAATGAAGCATAGACGGAAACCGTACATGAATTAACTTTTAATTTATGAGTAAAAACTGAAAAAAATAGAAAAATCATTTAATTTGTGTTTATAAACTTGAAGTTAGTAGTCTGAGAAAGCGCTCATGATGTTCATAACACATCGGCAACGATTCGGCATGCTCAGAACAAGGTTGTCAATGTCTTGCTGCGGAATATTGTCCCATGTCCTTCTGAGGTGCGCAAAAAGTTGATCTTCTGTAGCCAGATTTTCAGGAACTTCCTTCAGAGCTCTTCTTTGCAGCATATCCCACGCATGCTCAATGGGATTTAGATCTGGCAATTGAGCAGGCCAGTCTAAGGCCCTAACATTGTGTGTATGTAACCAAGCTGCTACCGTTCTCGCCGTGTGTGCCCGGGCATTGTCGTGCATGAGCAGGAAATCTTGCCCCATTTGTGTTCTGTGGAGCAAGATTACGGGCCCCAGCACCAGTTGGACGTATCGTTCTGCCGTCATATTGCCCCGCACCCAAACGAGATCCGTCCGTCCTCCAAGACAAATTTCTGCCCAAACCATAATTGTTCCTCCTTGGTATGGGTGAACTTCCTGAGGGTTCTGAAGACAGCTCCATCGTCCAGGAACTCGCCAAACACGCGTCCTTCGTGAATCTGGATGGAAGCTGAACCTGGATTCATCCGTGAACAGCACATTGGACCATTGCTCACGGCCCCAGTCCACGTGGTTCCGAACCCATTCTAATCGTCGTCTACGATTGCCTCTCCGTAAAGGTGGGACCCGGAGTGGTCTACGAGAGCGTAGATTGCTTTCATGCAGTCGCCTTCTTACAGTTTGGTCACTCACAAGCACTTGGTGTTCCACTCGCAGCCTTTGGACAAATTGAGTCGCCGTTGCATTTGGTTGAGCTCGCGCAGTAATTTGCAAAAATCGGTCTTGTCTGGGGGTAGTGATGCGACTTGGCCCCCGGTGCCTCTCCGCTACTTCACCTGTGGCACGATAGCGTGTCCACAATCTTGAAATTACATTTTGGTGGGTCCCTATGGCCTCAGCAACATTACGCTGAACAGACCCAGCTTCCAGCAATCCCACAGCTCGTAACATCTCCGCCCTCGTCAAATGTTGGCGTTGCATGGCTACAATACCTCAATTTTAACTTTATCTTTCGTTTAAAAATGAAAAAAAAAACTGTAACTAAACGTAATTCGTATTGTTTTCTAAATTTCGCACAAATGAAAATTCCCTCTCCTACACATCAAGACATTTTTATGCCACCGAAACAAAAGAATTTTTAAAAATTTTAAATTTGGAATTAGTCTGAGATAAATTACAAACCAATCGGTGTATAAAAGATCCCAATGCGGCCAGTACTTTTCGAGTTATTTAATTGAGTATGAAATATCCCTAGACCGTGTTGATGTGTTTATGACAATGGTTCTAATATCTATTGTTCATTGATATCAAAGTTGCTAAGTAGGTCGATAGATGGCTCTGGTCACCCTCTTAAATGATGATAACAATACTCAGAAGAATTTCGACTTCTTTCGGTACGGTTCTGGTAGCTTATTGTATTAGAGCAATGCACATTGTTGTGTCATATCTACCTACCTATCTACCTACTTATACAAAAATGAAAGTTTTAAGACTGTTTATATTGTTGATTGATGGCACTTGGTGGAACTTGCTACACATTTTGAATAAAATAATTGCATATTATTTTCTCTTTTTTTTAAATGAAAGTTTTAAGAAGCTAAACAAAAATCGATAAGAAGAATCCCTATTCCCAACGGTAGGCACGTAGTAATCATAGACGGTATAAATCAGGTGAGTGAAGGTAAGTTAGGGCCAGTAGGCTAGGGGTCGCAACCCAGCCCGACAGATGTCGCCCCCCGCCGAGCGGATGATGATCCGGCCCCCAGCTAAAGTACGCACCATAAAGTTTTGTTAGGAATAATTTTAGTCAATTGTATTGTCTCTCATGTATGTCAATACGTTCTTTGTTTTACAGACTGAGATAGGGTCTAATTAGCTACTACGCACTATAACAGAGCTCGGTCCCTCTCGCTCGAGAGCGCGCAATTCCTTCCAAATTTCGTGAATTTTTTTTTTGTAAAAGATTCAAATTCAAAACCAATAAATTGTTTTATTGAATTTGTTACATAAACTCTGAGGTTATGTAGAAAAACACACGGCACGTTTATCGCGGTTTTGCAAAATTTTACCTATAAGGGGGTAAACAAGGGTTGGAAGTTTATAACGGAAATTCTTCGTTTTCAAACACAGCAATATAAAGCATAGCAACATAATATACTTTGTGAAAAATAATAACAGTTTAATAAAATTATGCTCAGGTAACATTTTGACCAGCAATGGCCCATAAGACAATACATAATTTGACACTAGATTCGACCGGAAGGAGGCGATTCGCCGCGCACCCACCGCCACGCGACTCTCTTCCGGTTTTAATGCGATAATATAATAGGAGACATCTCCACATCCAACCCCATTTGGTATAAATACTTTGTAAATATTTACCGGCCCATTTTCTCACACTTTTTATAAAAGTAAAAAAGTGACGATTCATTGTTATAATCCCTAAAAATCGTATTGATTAATATTGTGGGACATTTTTTTTTCATAGTGTCTCGTCTTGCCTAAACTAAGGTAAGTAATATAAGTTTGTGGTATGGGTTCTAGAAAACACTCAAACTTCGATATAAACATTTGTGGATTGCACATATATTTGAACCGAACCGGGAACCGAATCCAAGACCTCAGCGCGGCAGTCGTATTCACTTCTACTAGTAATGAATTCGTTTAATATCTATTCCTTTTTTATGTATTATATCTTTAGCAAGATCTATTGCCATGTCTAATCCCCGCAACAATAGACTAGTCAAAAAGTGCTTATTAGGTCAAACTTTTTTCTCAGTCTCCGAAAATTATGATTGAGATACATTCGATGCGAAATGGCATATATAATGTATACTTTGAAAAAAAAAATACATCTCGCTTAATTTGATTGGGGTGTCATATTCAATTCAAGACTATATTCTTGACTTTTAAATGTTCCTTACCAATGAGTACAAGTACTGTGATATTTTTTGGGCAGTTGAGTCCCTGGAAGGTTTACTGACTGCTCCAAAAAATTTTATAGTTGAGAGGTGAAAAAACAAAATTACTTAAAAAAACATTCTCCTTAAACCCTAATGCATTTACGCATTCGTATAAAACGGCATTTGAGACGTTTAAAAATAGTAGATTGTACAACAAGTGAACTACATACATACATACATATCGTCACGCCTGTCTCCCATCGGTGTAGGCAGAGACTATGGCTTTCCACTTGCTACGATCCTGGCATACAACTTTCGCTTCTTCCACTTTCATAATTGTTTTCATACACACACGCCGGTTAAGGGTACTCTATCAAATTCTATTAGAAAATAAATTAGAGACACTATAAAGTAATCAATGTATAAGTTAAATTTAATAGAAAGAAATAAATGAAAAAAGGTGACTACTAATTAAAACTTAATATTTATATTTGATACACTGGCGCAATTTTGAAAATTCATTTTCCAAAAATGTCTTCGCTTCTTTTCTATTTTTCCATAGAATGGTCTTTTAATAATTCTGTCGGCATTTCGTGGGTAGTAAGTTTTGTATAACGATATTATCTTATATTTTTATTGATTCAGTATTTCACGAATTGTTTGCAGAACTGTTTTTTTCTTTACAAACTACTATCAAGCCCGATTCCACGAACAGAGGAGTAGTTCCCGCGTATGTTTTTTTCAGTTATTTTAGCATCTCGCCGTTCAGTCAAAACGTACAGTCAGTAATTCATAAAAAAATATATTTACGGTGAAAAGTGGGCATATAATATGCCTCTGCCACCCTTTCGGGGATAAGGCGTGATGGATATTTATTTATTTTTTTATTTATTTAGTAATTCATACAGTTTTCGTTCGATTTCTATGAACAATTTATGTTCCAAATTCAAATCTAATGAGAAATGTCTGCCTGCTGAAAACTCTCTTGGAGCAATGAGTTACTTTCCAACCGCTTAAAGAGGAACAATATGGCAATTTTCGAGGGATGAAAAATAATAAGTAATATTGGTAAATATTGTATGAAAGTAGAGGGTAGAAGGAGTCAGGGTAGATTGAGACTTATATGAAGACCACTTTAGCAGTTGACTCAAAAATGGAAAGGTCTAAAGTATACTCGGATACCCAGACGTGCATGTTTGAAACGATTCATAAATCTGCAGGAAGCGAAATAAGTATATATGGATCGCGAAACCTGGCGATCTGCTCTCTCTGACCCATTAGGAAAACAGTGTGAAGATAGTTAATATAGTAAAAAATAACAATTGAATTCTTCGATACTTCTTTTACAGTATTAAGTTTTCACCCAAGAAACACCTTTTATATCGTGTAAAATAAAAAAAATAAAGCAGATCGCTTATAGGTAAATCGATAAAAGAATAGGGTACAAATTTAAAGTCACTTAGCGTATTAAGTGACTTTAAATTTGTACCCTATTCTCCTGCAGAACAGAAACTACAAAACTAAAATGAAAATATAAGGACTCGAAGATTTTAAACAGGTATACACAGTTCTTAAACAATTTGACATAAATAAGAACAATTTGCATATTCATTCATTTATCTATTCTATAACTTTGGATTGTATTAATCTACTGGCTGACTTTAGAGCCGAAGTATTAAAATTTCCATGGTTCTAGCATAGTAACTGGAGTAGCGGGTGCGCAGCGTTATCTTATTGAAAAATAATACCACGGACATCTATGCCTCCACGTGTTCAGCTCCTACGCTATTTGAGGCAGTGACTGCTAATGAAGTAGGCAGTTAGATTTTTGCCACTCTAGTGGTATAAAAAAATTACTATACTTGTTTCATTCAAGTCGCTGCCATGAATTTTACTAGAAGATAAATATTACATTGTGACGGGTTTTAAATACTTTACGTACGTTGAAGCCAGTACTTACCCGTGGTACTACCGGTGGTACTACTGGTAGTACCACGGGAGATTTTATGTTACCCCTGGTACTACTTAATAAATAATAATTTAATTTGTGAAGAATACACATTTCGCCGTTGTGTGTTATCTTCACAAATTTGGATTAACCTAGACATAAACTGACGCGCACAGCTGCACAAAATAGTCTTCTTACCGGTCAATTCATATTGATGGGTTGCGAGCTCAAAGAGTTTATAAGCTCAATACCTAATTGTCAAATTACAAATTATTACCTATGTCCTTTGACCTACGGCCTTTGACCTGTCCTTTGAACTTTGTTCGTTGTTTTATGTCCTTTGACATTTGTCCTCGACCTACGCTCTTTGACCTTTAACATTTGTCCTGTGTCCTTTGACCTATGCCCGTTGACCTATGCACTTTGACATATGTCCTTTGACCTTTGTCCTTTGACTTATGTCCTTTGACCTTTGATCCTTTGACTCATGTCTCTGAACTATGTCCTTTGACATTTGTCCTTGACATATGCCCTTTGTCCTTTGCCCTATGTACTTTGACCTTTGGCCCATGTCCTTTGACCTATGTCCTTTGACATATGTACTTTGACCTATGTCCTTTGACCTCTATCCTTTGACCCATGTCTTTTGACCTTTGTAATTTGACAATTAAACCTATGTCCTTTGACCTACGCCCTTTGACCTTTCCTTTGAACTTTGTTCGTTGTTTTATGTCCTTTGACATTTGTCCTCGACCTACGCTCTTTGACCTTTAACATTTGTCCTGTGTCCTTTGACCTATGCCCGTTGACCTATGTACTTTGACATATGTCCTTTGACCTTTGTCCTTTGACTTATGTCCTTTGACCTATGTCCTTTGACCTATGTCCTTTGACCTATGTCCTTTGACCTATGTCCTTTGACCTATGTCCTTTGACCTATGTCCTTTGACCTATGTCCTGTGACCTTTGCTCTACGTCCTTCGACATATGTCCTTTGACCTTTGTCCTTTGACCTATGACCTTTGCCCTATGTACTTTGCCCTTTGACCTTGGCAACAAAGGACGTAGGGCAAAGGTCAAAGGACATAGGTCAAAGGACATAAGTCAAAGGACAAAGGTCAAAGGACATAGGCTAAAGGGCAAAGGACATAGGTCAAAGGTCAAATGACATAGGACAAAGGTCAAAGGACACCGGTCCCAGGACTTAGGTCAAAGGACATAGGTCAAAGGACATGGGTCAAAGGTCAAAGTACATAGGGCAAAGGACAAAGGGCATATGTCAAGGACAAATGTCAAAGGACATAGTTCAGATGACAGAGGTCAATGTACATAGGTCAAAGGACATAGGTCAAAGTACATAGGTCAAAGGACACAGGACAAATGTTAAAGGTTCGTAGAGGTTATAAGAGCGTAGGCGAGGTCTTCCTCGACCTACGCTCTTATAACAACGAACAAAGTTCAAAGGACAGGTCAAAGGCCGTAGGTCAAAGGACAAATGTTAAAGGTCAAAGAGCGTAGGTCGAGGACAAATGTCAAAGGACATAAAACAACGAACAAAGTTCAAAGGACAGGTCAAAGGCCGTAGGTCAAAGGACTACATATTAAGTAGTACCAGGGGTAATATAAAATCTCCCGTGGTACTACTATACGTCATAGTAGTAGGTACTGGTTGAAGCATAAATGAAATTCTTAAAAGTCGATAAATAAGTTAAATGTATATATCGATGTCATTAACCATTATTCTCTTCTATGTGGAGACGATATAACTAGATTTTACTATCAGATTTATAACATTGTCACCAGATTTTCAGTACAGTGTTATCAAAATTACAATTTTAGTCAAAATTAACCGCTGAAGAAATATAAACGATTCAGGGAGACGATTCTGGTCGCATCACCAGTATTTGACTACTGAATTATTTTATTAACACTGAGTTTCATTCCAATACTTGCAATTTTTTCCTGAGTGTAATACTAACAAGTGAATGTAAAATTGCTTGAATTTTTGAAATTTTTATGACGAATAGAGTAAGCTACTTTGCGAGCTTATAAAATTACTTATTTTTCTACTAAGAAACTTATTAAAATAAATAAAATAAAAATAAAAATATCTTTATTTTGCATAGACCATTTTAACGGCGCTTACAAAATGTCATACACTATTTAAAATATTTAAAGCGACCACCGGTTCGGAACGCGGCCCACCTGAGAAGAACCGGCAAGAAACTTAGGAAGGCTTTTTTTTTGATGGCCTATTTACAATTTAATATTATTTCACTTTGCCAGCAGATCATTTCCAGGCGTCCCTGTCCTGCATATTCGAACATTTATATAATAATTAATTACCTACACGTGTTTATGTGTTTCAAATCGATAAGGTAAGATTTCTACTTCACATATCGATCCAATACATATGCGTTATACAACAGCTAATTATAATATAGTTTTTATTTAAATGCCCTAATAAGAATATTGTGGGACACCCACAATATAATAAGAATAATTGTCAACAAGTCCTTTCATTTGATGATTATATAGATTTTCTTATACCACTGAGGTCGCAGACAAGCGAACGGCCCACCTGATGGAAAGTGGTCACCGTAGCCTATGGACGTTTGGAACACGAGGTGCAGCAGACGCGCTGCCGAGCCATTATAAACCTTCTAAGACCCCTTTTGACAAACCCCATAATGTAGAAGTTCGGGAAAACCTAGGCAGGGAGTTCATTCCACAATCTAAGCGTACGTGGAATAAAGCCTATCGGAACTAACCGTATGCCTGTGCTCCGGACGCAAAGTGTGAGGGTGAACACCCTGTCTATGGCGAGCGATGCAACGATAGAAGGTAGCCGTGGGCATCATATCAAACGGCGCTACAGTAAATGGGGCTTTTTTAGGGGTGAATGCACAAACTTAAGTCATGGTAGGTTTAAATTGGACAAGATTATGTCTATCCCAATCGGACACTCTTGCAAGAGAAGCCTCGACACAAGTTGTTCACGACTTTCTTGCACTGCAGACCGGGGATATAGGAGCGACCCGTGTAATAAGTGTCACCCGTACTATCATTTGCATAACAATGAATGCCGTCGATGGACAGCATGTCATTGATATGCAGCAAAAACAGGGTGGGTGATAACACTGAGCGTTTATGGCCTGAACAGCACCCGTCAACGACGGCTCTGAAAGCTGGATACCCATTCGCCAAGTCTCCCGGGTAGTCCATAGGAGGGCAATTTCAATACAAAACCACGGTGCCAGATCCAGTCAAAAGCCTTAGAGAAATCGAGACTCACTGCTAGAGCCTCTCCCTTACTCTCGATAGCCGTCGCTCAGCGGTGTGCGAGGTACACAAGAAGATCGCCAGTCGAGCGACCGTGATGAAAACCGTACTGCCGGCAACTGAGCTGGTCGTGTTCTTTCATGCCCCCCAGTAGCTGTGTATTGATTGCACGATTAAAGGCCTCCCTTAAGGCTATCGGCCTATAATTGAAGGGATCGGTACTGTCATCCTTCTTAGGCACAGGATTCACATTCGCGGTCTTTCATAAAGCCGGGACTTGTTACATGGAATAAGAAAGAGTGAAAAAACGTGTATATACCGGACACTCTAAGTTAAACTACATCAGCTTTTTGGCCCCTGCGGTAATCCAGCGGTAAGGAATATTACTTTCCATGCCCGCCAAGATCCCCTTAGCAACTGCTGCAGCGCATGAGTCCACATCGTCTGAAGTGAAGCAAAGCCGCCTTCACGGGTATGATGCAAAGAACTCTCGCAGTCCTTTACGAGAGGCACCCGTGCCCGAACGAGACAGTGATCAGATGCACTGATAACGTAGACAGGTCCCTGACTTTGAGACTCTTAAGACGGCGACAGCAGATATCATCATACATACCCCGGCTGCGCAAATAAAAGAAACAAACTCAGCTGTTATGTAGAATTTGAAATATTTAAATAAATACTACTCAAATCATTACTGACATAGTTATTCAGTCGAGAGTTTGTTTCATGTTTAGTAATATATTTCTACTATAAAAACATAAAGTTAATATTAGGTCAGGCAAATATATCAAATTATGTGGGGTATGTACTTACTCATAAAATACTTTTTTGAGTACATAATTATAAATTCAAAGACACAATCTTTAACACCGCGATAAACTTTAACGAGGCCCTACAAAGGCGTAGTAAAGCTATTAATAAGGACTAACAATTTACCTGAATGGGACGATGAGAAGCAAATTAAGGAGATGCCCGACCTCGGCTGCTCATTACAACAGTGTATTAAAAGCATCCGCCCTTCTGCTAGAATATGCATTTTTACGAGCGGTAGGGCGCAAGTCTCGTGCATGTTTGATGCGAACAATCTCGGCTGAGTCTGCGTGCCAACCTGCCACCTGTGACCGACCGTGGACCGTGACTTCACGTGATTCTCGAGATTTCTTTCGGTTGTTTATATGTTCGTGTCCTTTCGTTTATTAAAAGATAGATGGCGTCAGCTACTTATCGTCAGGGTAATTTTGACGTTTGTGGATCAATATCATCAGCAAGCAAATTCCACAAACTATTCTGGGTTACCAGACAGCATCACCTTTACTGACACCTAAGGCCCGTCTCACCACGGTATTGTGTTCGTTATTTATTTATTTCGTTTCCGAATCAAATACACTAGGCCTTTGCCAAGTGTATTTAATTCACACACACGAAACACGCCATTGAAACACGTCATAGATAACGAATTATATTCTTCTACTTGCCAGTTTCAGTAAATAGGAGAAATCATAACAATAAGCTGCATATTTCTATAGAAAAACTATCACAATACCTTTCTCCTGTTATGTAGTTTAAAATTAAATATTTTCTGTAAACTGAACAATGAAAGTTATACACGACATCCATTGTGTAGGCTTATGTGTATTGCAGTAAAGTGGGGAGCAATGTGGGGGAAAGTGGGGGTGTTTGAGGGAGTGCTGTAATCAAGAAGAGTACCCCCCGTCCCTTGGCGCAGGCTGCGTCGAGCTACCCTCCCTCCCCTCGCCTCACCGCTCCCGCCCCTGCGCTTCGTCCCGTCTCGCTAACCACCTCGAGGGCAATGCCTCAAACCTCTATTGACTTGCCGTTTGGTAAAGAAATTTTTCAAGTTTTCTTTGTGGATATGAAGTCAATACCCTCCTCGGGTGCTTTTGAGATAAAAGAAAATATATTTTTCTGTTTATTAATATTTTGATAAAAAAAATGTATGGGATCTTTTGAGGTTTTTTCGTTACATTACATAAATACATGTGTTGGATTATTTTCCGAAGGGAGAGGCATACTAAACGCCCATTATGTCACAAGTTTTTAAACGTGAAAAATAATGAAAGGAATTTCAAGAAGGAAAATCAATTTCAAACATTTTATATGTTCTAAATAAAAATTGTTTGTGATAATGCCTTGAACCTTAATACCTACTATTCTTGTAAAAAAGCGAATACTTTGATAACACGGAACGGAAAATAGGGTATATGTTTGAGGTATTGCTTATTTTAACAATAAATATTAGTAATTATCACGGTCGGCTCTTAATAGTTTCATTAAATTTATATTCATTCACATTTTCACATTCGAAATAATAGTAGGGAACAGTGGAACGATTTCATAATATCCGACATTTGTGCCAACAATCGGGCTGTAATGCGTGGCTTTTGTAGCATAACAAAAGTTAACCTGTCGACTCGTCTGGTCGTAGAATGGAATCATTTTAGGGTTGCTAGGGAAGCAATGACAAGGCAAGGCCCTGCAATGCACTCAATAAAACCATCGCGTCACTGCACATGGTGAAAAAAACGACAAAGGGATTTCAACCTTATTGTTTCTTCTATAAGGTGGAAGTGTCACGAACCTAGCAGGTTTATAGTTATAACAATCTGCCATGTGCTTTCTTCACTGCCGCATGGTGCGTTGACAGCACCAAGCGATCATTATTGTGCTCGTAGACATTGACTTACTGATTCCGTTCAATAGCTTCCAAATAACCAAGGGCTGAGGTAGTCCTTTTATTAGTTTTAAATAATTACTTAATCAATATTATGGTGTACATTTGTTTACTGAGTACGTTGATGGTATACCCATAGTCAGTAGGCTGTCTACACAAAACGTCGCGTTCATAGAGGTGTGAGATCAGTCAGAAAACATGTTAGGGGCTTGATAAAAGATAGCTGAGTGATCTAGTGGATTTCCTAGATATACCGCAAAAACTGTCAAAAAAGCCTCATCGCATGGTGATAACTATACGGTATTATACTATTTGATCAGTGCCTTTCGAATCATGTTGAATATTTCACATTTCGTTTTTTACAGAATCATAAAGATTTTGGTACAGTCAAAATAATGTAAACGACTATAATTTTTACGAGAAAATCTATCTTATAATAAATGTTTATAGTGTAATGATTATAGTTTGTACCATGTTCTTTTTACAAGAAAGTAAGTTAATAAAAGTAGGGTAAAAGAGATAGTGGATGTGGTAAAATTCGGTCACCTTTCAGTCAAATTACCAATGCACCCAGCCCGATGCCAGTTTTTAATTTGTCCAGTTATTAAGATAGTTTATGCATCCTTCTGAATGACACCTGTTATTTTTCATTTCTTAGTTTTGATTGCCGACCTGTGGAACTAGTGTTTCTACTTTCTAGATATTACGTAGCTTACGAGTTATTGAAGACATAACTAAAGAATTAACATTAGTGATAAGGTTGGTCTATGAAGTTGGTCTACAATGACCGTATTAAGACATTGTAAACCATCTTTAGAATTGTAAATTTTTATTTTTAAATATCCTTGATACTCATAATTTCTATAGCTATCAAAGTCCGTATTAAAATTAATGCTCAAGATTCTGTTTTATATCTAAGCAAATGTTGAATAAATCTACATTATTTGCACTTATAAGCTTAATTTGGTCATAAAGTCGCAAATCGAGCGATTAAACAATATAATAGCTAATACCATTAAGTGATAAATGCAACGGGTCGCGTATGAATAATTCCACTGGATGGATACAATGTACGGCTTTCGCTAAACGGCTCCATATTTTCAAAATCCCCATAGAGCAATAATATTCAATGAGTTACTTGAGATAGATCTATTGCAAGTTCAACTAGAGTGAGAGAGATAGATGGTGACGAGGGACATTGGATAGCAAATCCAGGAGATTAGCGCGACGAGAGCGACATGTGGCCTCCCGGCACTTAGCACCCCTCCTCGCCGGAACACTCCCTCACATACCCGCACTACAAAACGATACACCTATGACACACTGCATAACTAATCCGATCCCATAAATGTTTATGGTTAGCATTAAATAAACATAATCGAACACATGATTTTACAGGCACCACACGTTGAAGTACATAATGGCCGGTTTCAATATTCTATCTTCAGTTAAACGTAGATAGCTACCACAGATAAACAGTTGAATTTTCAACTTTTGTGACAGATAGTTCAATGTCGTAGTTAAATATTTTTATCTATCTTTAGTTATTGAAACCGAAATTTTCGTCGATATGTACTGGATGGTAATTATTTTAACATTATTTTAGACCATAGTAAGAAATAGATAGGTTATTGAGACCGGCCGTAAATGACGTGCGTAAAGCATGTGATGGTTATAAATAATATACTCTTAAACATACTATAATATACTCTTAGTACTACTAAGAGTACTAAGAGTTACTATAATTACTTTCCATAAAATAAATTTAAAATTGTACTTGCAGTAAGGACTTGGCCAGAGCAAGGCGTATCCAGTAATTTCTGATTTGGCCTGTTCGAGTGGCCAGGAATGTAATTTGAAAAAGGAACGACTTTTACTAAATATTATATAATGCAAATACCTAAAGCGGTGACTCGCTAATATTTTATTAAAATTTTGGATGCTGGTATGACATAGAAAATGTATCATAGCATGAATTGAAGAAGAATCTATATTAGGACTTTTTAAATAAAAAAATCATGGTTTATTTTAAATCGACGTCACGTATTTTGTTGGTTTAATTTGCATGTTTGAGAAAATAGCAATACAAACCTTGACTACCACTGAGTATTACCGGACTCTGTGATGTTTGCCTAGGCCCCATCTCGGTCAGTAGATTTACTTAAAATCGTCAGACAATTCTATTGCGGACCGCGACAGTAAATGGCTTAAGGCATGCAATGATAGGTATAATATAAGAATTATATTATATTATCTGTGGTATAATGTAGTAAGATTTGAAATTAACTAAGAAATCACTAAGATAAAGAAAAAAAAAGATATAGAAGAAGGTTTTACATGATTTATTTTTGTAATAGTAGATACTAATTTCTACCAAAAAAGGAATCCTAAATTTCAAGTCCTTGAGTCCTAACAATACATCTTTATATTATATATACGGTGTATGTGACAACCAGTTACAAATTTATTGCCACTCAAAAGAATATTTGCAGTCAAAAGAATACAGACAAGGATTACCATGCGGGTAATTTGCAAATGGATATTTAACAACTATTGAATCCGTTTAAATGTAACATTTGTCATTGACGTGCAGTTTATAAAAGGGTAGTTACAATAGGTAAGCACTCAAAGGCTAGTGTCCACTTGTGTAGCGATCGGATCTGTGACGGTGTGATATGGTCTAAGGTCGGTGCGGGTCACTTGAGCCGGGTATATTGGGCCCCAGCGGAGCGGAACGAGCGACGATGACGCCATATGTTGAGCACATTACGACTCGCTGGTTCACTCCGCACCCCTTGAAGATTGATGACGATTCTCTATGCGCATTCAAAAGTACTAGGGCATGTAAATGTTATGCGATCACTTAGGCTAATAGCTTGCGAAATTATATTAGGCATTAAATAGTTTATGAATTATTTTGGGCCGTATTAAATTAAAAATTTTATTCTCGTTGTGGTTGTTCCAATCAAATATAAAGAAAAATTAAGTTGGATTAAATTTAAGTCCTTCCTTCGGCATTGCATCATAATAAAATTAGAAAAATTTGGAAAATCCAAAAGTGCACGCCTGTGTGAGGCGTGCACTTTTGGATTTTCCAAATTTTATTATATTATTAAAAAAAATTTAAATACAAGCTTACAAACTTTGCTATGAATTATCGCGTAGGGGTTATGAAATAAATAAAATAAAGATAATAACAATGTTTAATTGTTATTATCTTTACTTTATTTATTTCATCGAATCAGACCATGAAAAGTGAAAGGGTTCTATTCCTAATTATATTGAAGCGTAAGAGAAAAAAAAGACTCGATTAGTAAATTATTTCGGTCGTTATCGTGTTAACAAGAAAATAATCCGTAACATACAGACACACGGACGTCCAAGACGGAACTTTTTTAAACAGTTTTCTAACTAGTTTAAATAACAAAAATGGCATCAGAATAATCATGAGTGTTAAAAATAGTGTTTTTTCTTGATATGTGTGTGTATATATTATTTTACAAGTGCAATATATGATAAATAGAGACATTTTAAGTTTGAAAAATCAGATGTTTTGCGCGAAGTGACAGTAGTACCCACCTCAACGCTTCGCTTATGAGGCGTGCAATAGATACTGAGAAGATTAGCTTGGTGTAAGGGGCCCCACTAAGACCTCCGGGGCCCAAACGACGGGGCTCTAAACTGAATGAAGTAGCAATGCCTAATCTTGTATGGCCACTTCGGAATTTAGATACCCATTATATTACTTTTATTATCTAACTAAGTATTTCAGATATAATCACAGTCGGTCAATAACTCCTCGATATTAATAATCGATACTAATTATTTGATTTCTAACCAAACAAGCTAGAAGTCTTTTAAATTAAGAAAATTGATGATCCCAAAGTTGCTACCAAAATTGCTTGACTGTGTAATAGGTACAGACTGGTATGACACAGTGTCTTATCAAGTTATCAGTTGATCATCTTAGTATGCCTCTTTACGCCCCACCGCCTATTTGCTCCTTGTTTATAAACTTAAGACAGATAATATGACTGCAAACATTTAAGAATCTAAACTCTAAACTACGTACTGACTTTAAAATTAACAAACAAAATATTTAAAACAAAGACTAAGGAAATAAGTATTTTAGGTCATGCTTACATAAAATACAGTAGGTTATTAAGCTTGCGCCACTTATATAAACTTGCGTGTGTCACATCTTCGGCATCAGACAAAGACGCGTTTAATTATTCTCACCGGCACGTAATCACAAAAACGAGATCTTTATCAGGTCATTGAACCCCCTCTTAGTTTTCACTTCACTTCATTAACTTAATCGTCTTGAGCAGTTTCTCTCGACCTCTTATTTATTATTAAAATGTCAAGGTGTTGTAAATAGGTCTCACTTTCGACGTAGTCGAAATTCGCACAGCTGCAAATAAAAAAAAAACAATTTACATGTGAGACGCTAACGACGTAACTCTGCCATAGTATAATGACATCGTGTCAATGCCAATTCTGACTTTAGAACTATTTGAACTCCATAGCAGAACATACTTTACAACTGCGTTTGATCTTTGGAAATTTCGATTTTCAAATTTTAAACTGTTGACACACGTAGGACTTCCACTTTTGATTTAAAAGAACTGAGAAAGTATGACATTCCTTCAATCCTCTGTCCAGGCAAAGCATCGCATGGGTAATCTCATTCTGCGTAAGATCTTCAAAAATGCTAGCAGTTCGAATGAATACTGTCAATACATGGAAAACGTTAGTTATAATTGTTATAACCCCAAATATAAGAATAAATTTAAAAAAATGTGTATGTATTATTACTTATTATGTACACGCGTTAGAAGTAATACTTCTCTGGCGTAACCATATAAAAATCTTTTAAAAATAATTATTTGTCGCCTTATCCTACGTTTTTAGAAAAAACTAATATGTTGACTATAGCTAACTTCTGGGTGTTTGAAAACAGTTGTCATGGAAACACTTATCAGCTAACTTCGTGTGGTCGGTTTGTAGTAACGGTCTGCGCTCGCATCGTTAAAATTTACTCTCATCATTTCCCCCTAACGCGCCAATTGTAGTATAAATTCAAAAAGATAATTTAGAGAAACATAGTTTATTCAAAGCCGGTACAAAGTTCGGCGGGACAACTAGTTATTTATAAATAAAATAAACCTCATATTCAAATTGATGACAGAACGTACTAAATAACACACATAACTGACTCCCCAAATATATAAAGTTTTCTTCGCAAAAAAATTCACAACAAATATTTTCTTTCTCACAGACGATAAAAAACAGTGAGGGCATGTCATTCGTTTTGTTGGGTCGTTTTCACCCTTGTTATACCACCAAAACACTTGGCACAAAAAGTGTAATGGAGTTTAGTAATGACCCCCTCTGCGAGAGAGCAAACAAACTGCGCCTACCCGCAGAGATGCTGGTTGCCACCACTGTTATAAGTACTTGTTTTATGTGAACGATCAACAAACGATACTCGATTCAATTTGACACATTAAGCCTTTTTCATTCGAATATGTTTAAGTTTAATAATATTGAAATGCAAAGATCGAAAGAAGTTATGGTACAGTAATTCTTAATATTGCACTGGTTTATTATTACATTCTGATGATTAAGTTGGCATATAAGCAAATTAAGTTATTTTCAAATGAATACAGAATAGACATTTTAAATTAGGATGTATGATTATTGATTTGTCTCTATGAAATAATTTTAAAATTTATATTTTTTAATTTGCTCGTCATATCAAATGTATGAAATAGCGTATAAATTTATCATAAAACAAAATTGTTCTCAATTTACAAATAATATAAACGAAAAGGCACACTCTGTAAAATGTTAGAATAGGAGATAATATCTTCTTTGATTTATTCTCATACCACAAATCGGTAACTAACCAATATTGGATTAAAAATAAATTTAAAACTAATCATAACTTGTCGGTTATGAAATAAACAATTAAAATTAACACAGAGTAAGGATTAAAATTTACCGGCCCCCTGCGTGTGACTTACATTCCTTGTTCTGTGGAAAAAAGGAAACGGTTAGAAAAGAGTGGCCATGAGTTTTATTGCCAGGTTCTTCCCCAGGCTCTACTTATGGCTTTGCGAAACTGGCAGTAAATGTAAATGTAGAAGCAATAATCTTGACGTTCATAAGTGTTACTCTGCGACCTACATGAATCTATAAGAATATAATGATTTCATAAAAATCACCACACTTGATTCTGTTTCACATCTCACGTAAATCTTGCACAAAAAGTAAACAATTACACTATTGTGAAGAGCCATACGAATCAAATGTAACACTAATGTGCACCCAGGGCTCTTCGGACCCCCTCACTCAAATTATCACGCGGGACTCGACCCATTGTTGAATGAAAATGATACTTGTGAGAGATTGTTTTATTGTTTTTTCTCGCGGTTAAAAAGTTTTGCACGTGCCCCAGTTTTTTACAAGATGGATGGAGTAAATGATCTCACTTACAATTTGAAAATGTAAATAAAGCTCGGATTAAATATTGGTCGACAATATTATTGGTGTCCAATGTTTTTAGCGATTTAGATCTTTATGTTTTAAATAATATATAATACATGCTACATTTATTTAAAATTATTGACCATATTTTAACATGTTGGGATTTACTTGGGCAATATGTTTACTTTTAAAGGGTTATAAATACAATGGCCGATTTGATTATTTATCGAATTTTAGAAGTGAAACTTCTTTATCGACGTTGAGAGAAACATTATAGCTGTAAAAAAAATCGTCACGTTTTTCGGTTTTGCGCCATGTTGTTTTGAAGCTGAAACTTCTTTATCATAAGTGAAACTTCTTTATCGACGTCTGAGAGAAATTTTAAAGCTGTAAAAAAATGTCTTGAAGAAGTTTTACTTCTTACCTGTGTACTCTAGTAAATAAACATACTTTTTCTTCTTGTGATGGAGATTGAAAAAATAAAATTGTTGTACCTACGTAAATAGACCTACAACAGACCTACAATCAGTACTGTACAGTACTGCGTTTTTCTTATGTGGCTATTCAACCAAGTGACTATGCTTCCAGATACCCAGTAATTTCGCTTAACATTTTGTCACATCTAAATTGGAGGTGAGCCTATAATGTGGTATTTTGTTCGGTTATGTGTAAAGCATTTGTAATATAAAAGCTTTGTTGCTTATTTTTAGTTGTACCGTAGTTAATAGTCAATTTTAAATAAAAAAATAAATGCGGTATTAAAAATACCTACATATAAAAATTTGCTTAAAAATGACATAATAAGATTTCGTGAAGTTTATCGAAACATATTTTACCTATGTTGAGACAATTATAAAGACCTACGAGAATCTTGGAGTCGCTTGCAATGAAGAGCCCATTATTAGTAATATATGTTCACTAGGGTAGTACGAACATTTATTTTCTGTTTATTTATCTATAAAGTAGTAAACAGGTGCGTCTTTGTGCGTGTTACGAATGTATCCCGTGCGTGGTGCGGAAAACGGATTGTTCTACAAATTCAATTACGACTCCACCACAAACCAACTTCTCCGGTTTGATTCAACAATAAACTACACTAAATCAAGCTAGATCCAACCGTGTGAAAGTTCATTGTTTTCACGTAAAACCACACATTTTTCTTTTGCTCTTAATGTGGTGGAACATTATGATGTATTCCATTATAAGTAGAGATATACTATGACAACTGGGCTTTGTTTTGCTTACGACACTGCCCTAGCGACACTACCTAACCACTTATAAGTAAGTATATATCGTGAGTACTTAAATTAATTTTATAATTACATCATAGATGCATCTTAGACTATTACGTTATGATCACACAGATGCTAAGGATTTTTGAAAAAATTATTCATGTAGTAAACGACTAACATAAAATGTTTAAATTGATGTTACATCGGTTAAACTTAGTTTGAAATATTTCTTAGAGGTAATAGAAAACAACAACTGAATTTAAGCATCAATGAATGACTGATTAATGTGTCAAATAACATTTTCTAAGTAAAAATCCTTATTACCTACCTAAAAATTAATTTTGAAGTTTGATTTTTTTACAGTTTTAAAGGACTGTACACACAAATAAATGGTTTTGATATCATGTCCATACTGCCACGCGTTACAACAAACAGATGGGCTGACGGCCAACATAAAGATTCTTGTTTTACCTTTCGGAACGTTAAAAATCACGTGGAAAGAGTGCAGAGTTACGAGCTTGACTCTTCATGAGAACTCATAAATTTTACAGTGCTTTACATTAAATTATTTTTTTTTTGGGATTATGCTGTACTCATGTTTTCTTGGTTGTAAACCACCTTGGGTCTAAACCACCTTGCTTACTAGCTGTGCACCTGTAGACTAATAGACGAGACAACGAAGCAGGCCCCCTTAAGTTAGACGGCAGATGCTCCCAACAATGCCGAAAATCAAAAGATTCAATTAAAACCCCAGACTCTAAATCCAGGTAGGGTTTGGAAGAAATTGGGAATACACTCAGATGAAAAGAGTGAGGCAGAGAGATGCTGGACCTACCTACTCTTAAGTTTAAATCTTGTGACTTATTCAGTTTTTTGTCCTAAAGGTCTAATAGTAAATCGGAAAGGTATGTATTTTTGGATCAGAATGCTATTAAGAATCATTTTCATAAATACAATTGTCATGGATACATCAATGTTTATTAAAGTACTTTTTCCGATTATGTAATAGGACTGTCAAGATTGTATCGATTGATGGATGTGTATAAAATAAATGAATGTTTCTTTTTATACCACTACACTGGCAGACAATTTGTTGTCTGCCACTGTCCCAACTGCCAAGGCCCAATTGACTAAAAAGTGGTTACCGTTGCATATAGACGTTTGCAACACCAGACTTGCTAGATTCGCGCTGCAGATCCTGCAAAATACTTCTGATGCCCCTTTTGAATATTCCTATGCTTATGCAGAAAACTTATTCCGCAGTCTAAGTCTAAGTCTAAGTCTCAGGTACCACATTTTGCGAGTAGGTAATATACTCTCACAGTAGAAGAATAATATTTAAAACTGTGGTAGCATTATATTCTTACCATCACTACCATTAGGTTAACTATGTTATCTTTATCTAAGTATACTAATATTATAAAGAGGAAAGAGTTGTATGTTTGTTTGTAGTGAATAGGCTTAGAAACTACTGGACTGAGTTTAAAAATTCTTTCACCATTAGAAAGCTACATTCTGCGTCAGTAACATAGGCAATATTGGATTTTCAAAAAGTTTAGGGTTCCGTACGTATTCTTCTTCTTCTTCATAATTGGAAATCTTCGCCACGCGGGCGAAGCTGCGGGCGTCAGCTAGTAATCGATAAATAAATAAATTCACTTCACTTTACAAGTATTACTAGACGAACTAGTCGTATATTCGCAAAATTCCATAATGAACAAACATTACATTCTGTGCATATTATGCTACTGTGTTTTTTACTGCTTTAGTAAATATCCATCACGCCTTATCCCCGAAGGGGTGGCAGAGGCATATTATATGCCCACTTTTCACCGTGTGGATTCCTGTCCCACGTAATAGGTGGTGAGCCCATTGCCGTGTTGAAATAGACAGACGCAGGTTGTGGCTACCTGCTGTTGAAATTTTCAAGCCGCCCATTAGGCCTTCAACCAGGCTTAACGACTGCCATTTTACTGGCAACCGGGACCAACGGGTTAACGTGCCTTCCGAAGCACGGAAACGCTCGCAAATGTAAATACCACAGAGTGGTCACCCATCCGAGGACCAGCCATAGTGAAAGTTGCGTAACTCAGTGATCGTTTACAGAACACTGAGACCGCGGGGCCACGAGCGCTTCAACTGCTTTAGTCTACTACTGAAATTACTACTAAAGGTCTCTACTGAATTTCGAAGAAATGACTTGTCTAATTAAAATGAGGACTATGTAAGTACTCACAAAAGGCAGGATGCAGCTAGCTGTAGATACTTATTTTATATATTATTAGCTTAATTTACGCTAGATGGCACTGTTTTAAAACGACGCTAATTATTCGTCGGACTCTTGTCTTATAACCACAATATATATTATAAAACAAACTCTTCCGCCGCGTCTGTCTGTCCATCTGTTCGCGGTAAACTCAAAAACTACTAAACCAATTTTTATGCTCTTACGTGATGATAGGTATAACCCTATAACCTTTCTCGATAAATGTGCTTTACAACAAAAAAACTATTTTGCAATTCCAACCAGTAGTTCCTGGGATTAGCGCTTAGCAACAAATTTTGTGATTCATTTTTATATAATTATAGAGATTGTCAAAATCAGAGACTCCATATAAATAAAAAGAGGTGACGCCATCTTGTTAAAAAAACTTGTATTTTTCTTACAGTTGCGTTCCATTTCAAACTCCATTAGGGGAGGCTTATTATTTGTTTGTGTTATGCCAAGTGCCAATCATACCTGCTTAGTGTCAAAACTACATGCCACTGCATCACGTAGCAATTATTTTAATGAATATTTTTTATTGAATTGAATTTGGTTCCATAAAATTAGATACTTGCTTTGGAATATCCAAAGCAAGTATCTAATTTTAGGTGTAATTAAACATAAAAACATGTGTTTACTATTAGGTTTTTAAGTTATAATTAATAATTTTAAAGTGAAGCACTAAAGAGGTTTTGAAGTTATACTTTTTTTGGCGCGTTAGGGAAAAATGAAGAAAGTAATTTTTTAAGGTGCGCGCGCAGACCATCACGAAAAACCGGCACCATGAAGTTAGCTGATAAGTGTTTCTATGACAACTTATAAACACCCTGAAGTAAGCCGAAGAGTGTTTCTATTACAACTTATATTATAACTACATTCAAAGTAGTTTTCATTCTTTGATGTATTTTTCTTCTCATGCATACATACATACATATTGTCACGCCTTTATCCCCGAAGGGGTAGGCAGAGGCATATTAAACGCCCACATTTCACCGTATGCATTTTTGTCCCACGAAACGGTGGTGAGCCCATTGTCGTGTTGAAATGGACAGGCGCAGGCTGCGGCGACCTGCTGTTGAAATTTTTTAAGCCGCCCATTAGGCGTCAACTTGGCTTAACGACTGCCATTTTATTGGCAACCGCGACCAACGGCTTAACGTGCCTTCCGAAGCACGAAACTGGGGTGGGTCTAAAGGGCCGAATAAATTTAATAAAATGTGTCTATTTAAGATGTAAATTTGAAAGAAAATTTGAACCCGTTGCCTTTTTGGTGAGGTGGTAACAAAAAGGCTAAAAGGTCTTATGTGCTAGACACTTATTAGCACGACCAATTAAAGTCCTGGTAGTCTCGGACTGAATTTTTTTTCACACTAATTTATAATTCCTGTTACAAACAAGAGTTGTGGTATATGTGATGAATTCTTATTAGACTGAAGCAGTATAACTTCTAATGCGTGTACATAAGAACACACACTTTTTTTAGGGTTCCATTGTAAACGAGGAACCTTTCACCACGTAAGTTTATTGCGTATATCTTTTGTCTGCAGTGTGGCTCAGAGACCTTTGGTTTTAGAAAACTGTAATTTGGCTTATACCTATAATAAATCACGCTAGTGAATTGGTGAAACAGAATTATGAATAAAATTACAGTACTACCTCCTGTGAATATCAAGTACATATTTATGTATACGACGTATAATGGATATCTTTAGTCTTTCAAAACTATTTTGATTGGTTTAGACTATTATTCGGTTAAGGTAGTCGTGTAGGGAATGTTACGTTCAGAATGATAATTGCTGACGTAACTCAGCTATGCGGGGATTTCTGGGTATATGAATATTTAGGCATAGTAGTAGGATATTATAACGAAAACCTTTACTCGTACATAATAAGGCATTACAAGTTTTTGAAGTTCTCCGACCAATAAACTTTTCAGCGTTTTTAATGTTAGTACCTATAGATTAAATACGATTATAATTTAATCAGGAAATATGCAATCATACTTTACAACCATAGCTAAATTGTAAATATCGAATGCACAACTATAAGGAAATTCAATCTGGTGTTTACAAATAATTTTATTTGTCTAATAAATGAAGTAGTGTTGTTGAGACCTTCAATTTGATCTTTGTAGATGTTAGTAGTTCCTTACGACTAATGTATAATATAATAAATATAAACAGGTATGATCAATCAGTCTGATAATAAACTTTATTGTGCAAAATAGCATACAGGTCATTACACGAAATCGGAATCATTCACCACCACAAAGAGCAAGTAGTTTCCTGATCTAGAATATTAAAGAAACATTGAGAAAACACAAGTCAATTAAAATTTAGAATCAAAAACTAAATATTTTTTTTAATATATTATTTAGCTATATTTTAACCCCAGGATTTTTATTATAATGCATTAAAATTAAGTATTAATACATTATAAATTGTTCTGTAATTGTCACTAGATATAAAAATTGTTATTACAAAATTGAAAAAACAATCGGGGATAAACACAGTTTTGTAGCATACCTTTTTTATGTGACATTTCAATTTCAACCACGTTGCATCGGCGATGATCTTTGTCCAAGACTACTGGCCTCGAAGACAGGGGCCATAAAACAGCGAGTGGGCTGCTCGCCTTTCTCACAGAAGCAGGTCCTAGACGGCGGCGTGGCGTGAGAGCTACACGCACGCCCTTCAAGTATTACTATCCCACTTCCTTGAAAGAGAATAGTAATGAACCCCGAAAAATGCATACCCGAACCCCTTCAAAGAAGCCGGATAGCAGCCGAAACTCTGACTGACGGAGGCTGCAGTGGGGCACAAAATCATTCGGAAGCCCTGGAGTTATACTTCTAAGGACTACGCGCTACGGTAAACTCTTTCCATAAGGTGCGCCGCATACTTGTCTGCCACCACAGTGGTATTAAATAAACTTCTGAGGGCCAGTAATAAAGTACTGTGTAAATGACGAACTGTGTAAATGTGTAAATGAGGTATCTCTAAGGTCCGTCATCTCTAGTCTAAAATAAATTGTGCTTTACACAGGTATTCCACATTACCTCGGTATGAGACAAAAAAGACCTCTAGTTCAGCATTGTGCTACTTCATCAAACGAACAAGCGCTGATATAAACAAAACGAGATTATTTTCAAAATCCACCTCTATTAAAATAATTACCTTTTAATTGTAATGAATTCAGAATCAAATTGTTGACTACTTGATTAGCAGTTTACATAAAATAATGGAAATGGATGTTGCGTGTTGCGACCACGTACCAGAGAACACCATCTGGCTTCCCCATGACGTCAAATCACTATTATGGTGATACGATAATTACCTTTTTACAGTCATAAAGACAATGGGGTTGTTATGTGGGTGAAGCACGTAACCGGGTGCATCATATATTTAGCGAATGACCGTGACTCCGCCCGTTTGCTGTCCCACAGAAAACTCTTATCTTTACCGCACCCATTTATTCTGACCTCTTCAACGTGAAGTTCAGTACACAAATGAGTAAATCAGAGTAGAAAACTATGGTTTTGTTTGTCATTTTCATCATCATCCTTTAAATAGTTAATTAGCATTCCGAAATAGCTACACCAAATAGTCACATTACGCGAAGCATTTAAATAATAATAACAGTTTTGAAATTTTACATTTATGTGAAGTGTCTTTAAATGTCCGTATTAGAGCAGTTCGAAATTATAAACCCTGACAGGTGTACTTTTCTGAACAAACAAACAGACTTCCACACTTCGCCATTGCTTAGTTTGTTCGCAAATAACAACAACGACTAGATAGAATCCTGCATCGCGCCATCGTTTGGTCACGTACAAAGTACAACAGTTTGAGCTGAACGCGCAAGCTTTTTTGCTGCCAAACAATCTTGATAACACCTCGTGTGTAGGCGCGAAACACGTGTCAACATCATACGACATTTAAAACGCAGAAAATTGCAAATTAAATATTAAAAACGAAAATAATTATAGTTTAAGTATTGTTAAATAATTTTATTTACACCCAAAATGAGTAAGGTGTAAAACTTACAAAATATTGTTGCGAAGAGAAAATAAACATAGAAGCTTAGAAGTTGTATTTCATGTATCAGCCCATTCTCAAAAAACCTTGGCACGATGTCGTAGCATGACTTATCGTCTACGACGTAGTCAGACGTACCAATCTTACTATCGACACAGAATCCTTTTAATATTATAAATGCGAAAGTTTGTATGGATGTTTGTTACTCTTTCACGTAAAAACTACTAAATAGATAGATTGTAATGAAACCTTACAATAATATAGCTTATACATCAGAATAACACAAAGGCTACTTTTTATCCTGGGAAAAAGTTCCTGTGGGAACCGTTACGAGAAAACTTCTCTACGCAGGCGAAGCCGCAGGCGTCAACTAGTAATATTATAAATGTGAAAGTTCGTATGGAGGTTTGTAACTCTTTCACGTAAAAACTGAACGGATTTTAATAATACTTTACAACAATGTAGCTTATACATCAGATTAACACATAGGCTACTTATTATCTCGGGAACAAGTTCATGTGGGAAACGGGAACGGGAAATCTTCTCTACGCGGGCGAAGCCGCGGGCGTCAACTAGTAAGTAATAGTACTACGTACAGAAGTGTCACTCCCTAACAAAAGTCAGTTTTAGGTATACCTATCGATCACGAAAACACGACAAATTGAAAACTGCGAGTAGGAAAGCAAAAGCTAAGAATTCGTTGAAAAAATGTTAATGATTAAAATTTTACATCATTTAGAGAGAATAATAAAAAAGTTACCTGTTATCCCCGGGGCTCCAATATAATCGTCTATATAAAAAAAAATAAAGCGCAAAACTCGAAGTTTATTCTTTGAATTATATGGTAGGTATTTATGGTGAAAAATATTGGAAAAATTGCATGGATGAGAAAAGGGTACGGGAAAGCTTCATTATTTAGGCGGAGTTTGAATATAATTAGGAATAGTACCTACTCATTTGGTGATGATATTAAACGAGGTAATAGATAATAATAACTGTTTGATAGCCATAATCAGATTTTTGTTTGACTATTCATTGCTTTGTGTTGAGACGGTGCAGATAGGGGCGCCCTAGATCTATGTATAATATTATACATTTACAAGCCTTTTTTAATTTGCAATGTATGAATGTTTGTTCAGGTGACATAACTCCAATTTTAGGTAGATACAGGCAACCGATTGAGACAAGTTTGGAGCAAAGAGCATAGAAAGCCATAATAAGAATTGAATTGATAAGTTTGGATGATACATGACAATGCATGGTTAGCTATAGTGACGTCATTCTATATCTAACATGCGACATTTGGTAGCTGTGCATTAAATATAACAAGTCAAAAGGAAGGGCTTGCAGAGACTAGTTCAAAAATAAACTAACGTCCTTTTAAATCCAATATGGTGAACCACTAAAGGTACTAGACTAAGCTTTTTTATGATTTCCTACAGTCATCATCATCATCCGAGCGTTTGTCACAGTTTCGTCTCGCGACGGAATCCGTCTCCCTACTTTTTCTCCTTCACTTCGCATGGTCGTCGGCATTCCTACAATATGAGTATCAAATGAAAAGAGAATTATTTTTCATCTCTCTCTTTTTTTTTAGATTTTATATACTTATTTATTTCTTTTACAGTCTTCATGTAACCTTTACAGAACTCTTACAATATTTATTTACAGATTGGTAGGTACTTGATTTGATTTTGATGAAAGTGTCGGTGCGTAGTTGGTATGATATTATCTGATGAGGGGCGCGGCGCCATCTGTCCGGCAGATGTATTGACGTCACGCGAAGCCCCGCGGCATAGGGCTTCGCCACGCGCCATATCATCCCGCGTATTGACCAGCTGACTTTTACTGATTTGTTGATCAATATGGCTAGTGGTACGAACATAGACGATACCAGAAAAATTATGGCAGATTATACAGGGTCATTTGTAAAACACTTGTAACCTGCTAGGACAAGATAGCTAAGGTTATGACCTTAGTTATCCTACAACGTTTGTTCTACTTTTGAGAATTCGTTACGAAGCGAATTCTATCATATATTGAACCGTCGAGCTGCCTCATAGGTATACATAGGTACTCGTGTTGTTCATTTCACTTCAAGAACTCCTGGATCTCGTTTTAATAATCTACTTATTTATTTAAATTATAATAAAGTACTTAGAGATCATGCTAGGAATTATCTTATTGAGGGCGCCAATGGTAGAGCTGTTTTGTAAAACGGCTAACGTCTTTATTGAACTGATCATTAATGCATTCACTTAAATAAAGGTTAATTTAAAAACCTAAGAATTTTTTTCGTTGCACTGACATTAAATGACCCTGAAATTATCCAATGACACAGTCTCTCCATTCCCTCCAAAAATATAATTTAAAAAATACATGAACACAAATATAATATATGCCTACAATAATGTTAAGTATTTCTATATTAATAAAATCACGCGTGACTCACTCATCTATCAACGCCCAGCCGAACCCGCCCTTGCACCTTGGATCTTGAAATTTTTAGGGGGTAAAATAAGGCATAAACCGTTGTATGAAAGATCGTCATTTTCAAAGTTAGAGACATGAAATTATGTATACCTATGCCTCATTACAAACTAATAGACAAGTGTATCGCCGGCTTTCAGATTTTTACCTTTAAAGAGGTAAAATGCAGGTTATTTTTTATTGATATGAATTTAAACTTTCATGGTCATAAACATTACTAAAATATTGATTGTCGGGATATTTACCATGTTTATTTTCATACGCGAGTATCCGATATTTCGGCACTGTTGCAAGCGCCATGATCACGGAGTAACTGGAGACACTGCGGTTGAAATGTTGTCACTAGCACATATATCGTTCTACCCTCCTTCTAGTTCGTTTACACGGAACGACACCACTACCACTGTTTACTCGAACTGGGAGGGCTCGGAGGAGCTCGAACTCGAGCTGGGAGGCACAGCTAGTATATTAATAACGGTGTGTTTATTTCTCAATGGTACATTACTTTGTTATGAAATTAAAAAACAATATTTACAGCATATTTTACATAATAATATTTTCAAAGTATAAAATAATAAATAAATAAATATTGTGACACTTTTCACACAGCGCCATCTAGCCCAAAGTAAGCTAATATTAGCTTGTGTTATGGGATCTAGATAACTGATAAACATACTTATAAATTTCTATATACATACATATTATGCATAGGAAACACCCTAACCCCGAAACACACATATGTGGATCACACAAATATTTGTTCCGACCCGGGAATCGAACCCGGGACCTCTTGCGTAGCAGTCGGATACACTCCCACCGCGCCAAAGAGGCAGCAAAAAAAAAAAAAAAAGGATGTATAAAGTATATATATTTAATGCTATGTATTTATTATATAGAAATATGATATATTTATATAGAATTTAAATTGCTGCGTAACAATGTAGTAATAATATTCTCATATAAGTTTGACCTTATATCAAAGATACAACATACTACAAGAAGCTGTCACGCAATCTTTTCTCATCATTTGTTGCAAAAATAAGTGCCGCACAGACATCTGAATGTAAGTACTAAATAATTAGGTGTGTCAAACTAATGATGTATTCAAACACATTGTCATAGAGTACATTATCGTATCGTTGATATTCTTTAGTGTTGTTCATAATTGGCTGCTCTGTTCGTCAGCACGCGACGGCATCAAGCACAAGGGCAGGTTAATCAAATGATCACATAGTATCTATGTCGGTCCTGGTGCTAAGGACACATAGGTTTTATTTGAATTATAAAATTGAATGGTTTAAGTAATAAAAAAAGAACAAAATAGCTTTTTTCTGTTCTGTAGTTCTATGCTCATGCCAATCATTTCTGCTGCCATTTGAAACACTTTGTTTCCTCGCAAAATGGATCAGAATTCCATGCAGTATCGCTCACGATCATGGCTACTACATTAGTATTTTTGCACGGGAATTAGCACATGGTCAGGGTGACTTCTCAGTAATTATGTTGAACCTCCACCGAAGGTTTTTTGTATTCTAGGTTATGTTTACTAAAATTATTACCTATGAGCGTATCTAAGTATCTTCTTCTGTATCTTATCTGAATTTAGAGCCTGGGATAAATTTTTATTTGACTGCTAGAAATGGCAGGTCCTTTACACCCAAAATAACTCATAGGAATATACCTGGAAAAGTGTTACGTAGTAAACTAGGTGCACTTGCCGTCCCCGGTTAGTCTAAATGGAGCCAAGCGTTTTGCAATTTTTCGATGTTGTAGAAATCTTTTTTCTTTAAGTCATTATTCGATTTAATATGTCCGATTTACGATTTTAATTTTTCTAAACCATCTGTGGCTAGATATCGTATTATGAGTCAAATTTGATCAAAAAGTGTTGAGTGGTTTGGGAGGAGTTCGAGGACAAAGCGAAAATCCGAATCGGGGAAGAATGAAGTTACGCCCACTTCGTTCGCTTCTTTCTTCTTCTTCGCGAAATTTTTGTATAGACAAGAAAATAATACCGATAGACAGTGTATACCACTATGTAGGTACAGAGCACCATGTGACTAATATCAAGTGGTATTGGGTATTGAGTTCTATCTATTAGGGTGTTTTAGTGAGGTGTTTTTTAAGGACGTCATAAAACTTGTTGAGGGTGATAAATAGGCTTATTACGTACTTAGCTCCAGTTGAACTAAGTACTTATTTCAAAGTACTCTTAATAAAATCCTCATGTGAGAGCTAACAGAATCTTTATGAAGTATATCGTATGGGTAATTAATTTTATAAGACAATTAGTTTTGAACAAATGGGGTGGATAACGATAACACTCAAATAAGCATCCGTTCAGCAAATCTATTTATTAGAAACACCTGTCTTTATAATACGTCTATATTTAAATCGTGAGGTAAAGGCTAAGGGAGTATTGCGAGGAAGCATAACTAAATGGGTGTGAGCACAGTCGGCATGCGTATGAGATTCAATTTCTGCCATCGGACCCGACGACGTGGCGGCAAGTTCGCCATGCTCACATTGTGGGTTAATGAGGTTGCGTTAAAAATATGCTCCTTCTTTTTCTCTCCTTGTAATCCAACCTCATTAAGCGACAAAACCGCGTAAACAATAACATGTTCTCGCTACTCGCAATTTGATACTGGTAGTTATATTTCAGTGCTGTACAGGGCAATAAAATGGATAGTTTATGAATCCATTTTTATAAGACTATTCTAGAACTTTAAAATAACACTGAATTAATTCCATTAATATTATAAATGTGAAAGTTTGTAACAATGATTCGATGTTTGTAACTCAATCACGCTGTAATCCCTGAACTGATGTGGTTGAAACTTGGTATATGATATGCTATAGCTAATATAAATTATGAGAGATTTCTTTATTTTTTTCGCGGGGAGTGCATTTACGCACCGTCATCCCTACTGCAGGGGCAGCAGGGACGGTGTGTGGGGCTCCCGGCCCATAGAGAGAGGCCGTCCTACCCACTAAACCCCGCGGTGTTCCGCCTCACCTTAAAACTGGCTCGCAGGGTAGGCCTGAGGATAAATCACTGCGAGCCGGCTAGGGGCCTCCCAGAGTGGAGGGATCCGTCTCGGGGCAGCCGCAGAAGCGACCACCCCGGAGCTCCCTAAGGAGCTGAAGAATCTAGCCCGCACCTCCACCGCTCTCGGGCGCCCCTCTGAAAGCAGAGGAGGTAGAGAGCGGCCGGTACGGGCGTGCACTAATTGGGAATCCCGTGGAACACAGAAAGGGTGCCCTTCGACAAGTGACCAGCTGGGCGGGGTCTCCCGTCCTTCGCGCGCATGTACTCAGGACATCGTCGCCCCCGAACTCGACGAAGGTCAGCGCTTCGTGTGCCCTCTCCACCCAAAACTATGAGAGGTAATTGGATAAAATTATACCAATAGCACATTCTACTATAGCAAAGTCAGAAATTTCAATACATTAATTTAATATTGAGTGGTTCATTCTTTATCTTTTATTTACAGTGTGTGCTTTGCTCTCAATTTAATGAGAGCGGTGTCAGCGAGTATTATATAATTTAGTTTTAATATTAGTGTCTCATCTTATTTTTCAATGCTATAGTAGTTAGGTGAAGCAAATTATGTATTATTAAATTAAAACGTGTGTCCTCAAAATTATGAACCTGACGACGACAGTATCTTATTCTAACACAGCTTATGTTCATTATAATCAAGTTCATTCAGTAAGTAAAGAGGGACGGATTTGCTGTCACTTCATCATCAGGACGCTCACGTAACTTCTGCCTAGTGAGTACCTAGTAATAGTCTGAAACACTATGGAACTGAATTATAATACCTACTTATGAAGTTTGTCAATATTAACGAAAATTATTTTATCTTGTCTTGACCTTGACGCGGCAATGGGCTCACCACCTTATCTCTTCGGGGATACAGGCGCGACTATTGTCACGCCTGTATCCCCGAAGGGGAAGACATATTTGTCTATGTCTATGTGATCTTGACCTTCTTCTTCGTCATATAAGTCTATTCGCATGCAGTTGCTTCTAAACGCTACGAGGACTTGGAAGGTATCTTTACTAATATTACAAAGCTGACTGCCAAAGAGTTTGTTTGTTTGGTTGAATGCGCTAATCTCAGGAACTACACTAGTTCATATTGAAAAGTTCTTTTTGGAGAGCGTAGCAGTAATCATAGATGTCAACAAATCAGGAAAATTTTAAAAGTTATTTAGGACGGGTATTAAATGGGTACGACAGGGGTTCGAAATATGTTACGATTGAAGCCGCAAGGGGTCAGCTAGTCTGATAAATATACATTAGAAGATCCAAAGACGCAGGTTACAGTTTTGTCAAAATGAGTCTCACACAGTTGCGTATTTTAAAATATTTCTGGTGGTTTACTCTGACGCGATTTATACAAACTGTAATGTAATAATACAAATATATGAAAATATTATTTGAAAAATTGTTTGTATAAGTACATACTTATACAAACAATTTTTCAAATAATTTATTAATGTTTGTAATCAAATTTACAAAAAAAAATATTAATGTTTGTAAATAATAATGTTTACAAACATGAATAAATTGCAAAAAGTGGGCAGAAGAAAACTTAAAAGATTATTATCGCACTAGGGTTGGTGTTTACTCAATGTACCTTTGATGATTCAAATCAATTGATATATTTTATCACTCAGAAAATTTTCCTAATACTTATGTCCTCTTTTTGCGCCTCATCAAGAATTTCCGATGACAGAACAAATCATACAATCAAGGAACAGGAAAGTATCTACAAAATTTATTGAAAATAGTCATTTGTTGATAAGAACGAACTGTATATAAAAGATTTGGTCGACCTGAAATATAATTTCCATGCTGTCAATGTTTTTAAACATATAATTAAAAAAAAATTGATGTAGGGTTATTTCTATTGGCATGGGGATTATTCTGGTAGTGATTGTAGAGAACATTAAACGTTATAATATTCCAGTTTTAAGACGTTTTCTAAAAAACTCACGTGTTTCTAAGATTTAGAATTATATTCAATGATCTTCTCGACAGATTTTCGTCTATAGTTAACAAATATTTATGTGATCCATGAATGTTTGTTTTGAAGTTTTCTTGCTTACATATTTATGTATTTAGAAATATATAAGTATGTTTATCAGTTATCTAGATCCCATAACACTATATTATACTACTTACATTAGCTTACTTTGGGCTAGACGGCGCTGTATAAAAAATGTCCGTTAAATATCCCTCAATTATGCAAAACACAATAAAAGTCAATAAGTCAAAGTCAATATTATTTATGGAGCATTTACAATACGTTAAAACAAAAAAAAACTACAAGCATGAATAGTGTTTGGCACACATCGCTTCTTTGTAGTGATGCACCGATCCGCTCTTTTCCAAGATAGAACCGTGATTCAAATCCGTGAATGAAGATCGGAGTAAAACATTACAATCCACAAAATCGGATCAAACTTATAAAATGCGCGTCCCAACTTCTTTGTAAACATCCATACCTGCTACGCTTTACTTGTCCAATAATATTAGACATGTAGGTTTCATAATTAATACATTCTAGAAACACAAACAGATCTCGTTCTAATTAATTATTACACAAATAAAGCAAGTGCGGTTATTGAAAATATTTATTCAGCAAACATGGGCCCCTTCCCTCGAATTATAGAAGAGGATTGTAATGGTGAGCAAACAAACATCAAAGAATCCAAGTACGTGCTCTAATGTAAAGTGAAGAGTCACTCGAGAGTGCAGTTTAATGTCTATTTATTGCTTCTTGAATTCTGTCAGTTCCTACAACTCTTATGGATTTTTAACACCGTTGACTACGCAAATAAAATGAGCTGTATCTGAGAACGGAATACTGCCGTTCACAAGACTGTTTTGCTAGCCTTATAAAAAATATAAGATAGGGTAAGAAAGCTCTCTAGACTGACATGATTAATTGTCTGTGTCTAAATTCTCAACCTTTTAATCGAGATATGAGTTAACATCACATGTCATACTCATAACTAATTCATTGTCTGCTTGCGTTCTGATAGAAATAGAACATTGTAGTTTTCTTGGATCATTTAGGGTCGTATTACAGAAACTAACTCAAGTCACACATAAACGGAATTTAGCAGATTGACACTTGAGTGCTAAATCTAGACATAAGCATGTGGTTTATTATAGAACTATCCCCATACTCAGATCGGTGAAAAGTAACCTTGAGTAAATATCCAAATCTCCAATCGCCAGAATACGCATTGGAATGTTGCAAGCCTAAAAACAGTCTGTTTTCTATTACATTTTTATTCCTTACATATTTTGTTTTCATTCCACGCAGCTTACTTTTTGATATTTATGTTTCAAAAGCTTATTTTTTATTTACTTTTTTCATTGAAATGATTTAATCACCTCTGTGATTGCTTTAAAGTATCCTTACTTCAAAATACTAAACAAAAAAACGGCTGTAGAGGAAGTCCCGGACTCATAAAATGAACCTTTTCTCTGCGTTAAATGGATCGCGAGTTTAATAAACTTTGCTTGACTGACATTTGATATTATGGTGCCAGTGTTGTTTACATTGTAAATTAATTGAAATTCTTCTAATTCTGTACATATCTGAAAAAAGAAGAATTTTACGATCGTCCAAAGGAATCTATTACTAGAAATATTGAAATCTTTCAAGAATATTAGGTATACAAAATAAAAAACGATGCCATACAACGTCTTGGGCCAATATTTCAGAAAAGTATATTTACTACAAAAACTATCGAAACAGTAAGTGTTGGAGGTTTATGGTCTTATATATTTGTGCAGATATACACCATCTAGTAATTCATGATAACTGTTTAATAAGATTCGGATCCGGAGAGCAGTTAACCCGCTTTGTGGTAAAATTTCAGAGCAAGAGAGCGTGATGAACTTACGTGTGAAAGGCAGTACCATATAGCCACTGTCTGTAGAGGTCTTTATCCTGATGCCGATATGGATCCAGATATCTAATGTAACATATGCACTGAATTTAAATACCAGAGAGTATTGACACATACCGGGTAATTACCTATTATTTGTTGAAAATATTATAGTTTTGTACACTTTGTAACATTGGTTGCATAGGGTTCGGGGCTCTGTCATAAACAACCTTGAGAGGATAGAAAGATAGAGCTTAAAGTCACATGTAGAACAGAAGCTTTAACACCGTGAATCAAAGTTGTAAGTAGGTAATGAGTTTATAAATAAACATTGTAGGACACTTTTCACACAGCGCCATCTAACCCTTTAAGCTTGGGTTATGGGAACTACTCACCTGATAAACATACTTATGTATATCTTAATATATACATTGTTATAGAGCAAACACCCAAACTTCTAAACAAACATTTGGGGATCTCACAAATATTTATTAATATGGGACCTTCACATGAGTAGCAGTCACATACACTATCACCTACACCACCGAGCCAGTAAGATACCTGAAGATTTTTTTTTGTTACAGTGATATTGTAAGCTGAAACAGATACTGTGGAAATAATAGTATCTCAGAGAACAGAAGTTGAAACTCTTGTCCTTTTGTTATTAATGAGATTGTCGACTGTGACACAAGCGTCCAAAAACTTGCCGAGCCTGTCGTGCACAATATTCACCACAAAAAAGTACCAAAGAATCTGTCATCAAATCATTATCTTAAGAAATAATAATAATAATAATGATTAATTATTTTTAGGTTCTTTATTTAAATTAAATAAAATAAAATATAATTGTATTGTTTAATATGAATATTTGATTAATATAGTATAAAAAATCATTAAAATAAATATTTTATCTATTGATGATGGTTGTTATAAGTTGTAGTGTACACACCTCTCATTCAAATAAATGTTATTACAGTGATAAAGATAACTCGGTTCAAGATGGGGCTTGAACGAGTGACAATGAAAATATAGTAAATAATTTCAACTTATTTTGGTATGGTTATGATACCTCAGTGGCATAGAACATTGCCCTGGTTAGACATAGGTTACGGGTCAAACCCCATCCTAAACCAAATCAGGTTTTTCACTTTAATAAAAATTATATGAAAGTCAGCATCTACAAATCGCTTTGAAAATTTATCCAAACCTCTCCTTTATCTATTCCTATTCCTCCTACATATTGAATGATCATGTTCTTATTATATGGAGTACTCTCTTAGGGGGTAAAGTGTATTGGAAGTCAATAGGGATATTAATATAATATGCACAATAGTGCAGTACAGCACAAGCTACAGTACTATCCTGAAAGGACGCTGTGGCATAAAAAGGATGTCCACGCTGGTATTGCTTTAACAAATGTTCCATCATTTACGGTATTATCTTGTGTTTAATGTTATGTGTTTGATGGTACATAGCTACACTACTCGTAAGCGACATTGACTCTACAACACAACCATAATAATGACATTATTTTTTAATATCCACATATCTCATTATTATCATAGGTATTATTTTATTATCACATTTCTATTAAAAGTGTGGTAGTTGAAATAAAAGAATGAAGCAATACGATCCACACTGCCACACAATACAAGATCACACTGTCTTCGGTATTGATATAATACTGAATTAATATCTTTGTAAAGTAATTGTTATTGATTGGTACGGGTTTGCTGTTTGGTAGAATGTGCTGGCACTGAAATAGGGGCGTAAATATGACTCTGCCACCCTTTCGGGGATAAACACGTGAATGATAAGTAAGTAATAGTCTATTTATCTTCAAAAATATCCATTTTAGAAAGATAAAGGAGGCCATCTTTTATTTTTGTTAACTTCTAAATCTCTGCTTGAGCGTGGTGTCGACTAAACTTACGAAAACTGCTCGCAAATCTCGAATCAAGTAGCGAATCTGAGCTGAATATGGTTTAAAAATAAAGGATTACTGAAATGACACTTGGGCACTGTTCTATAATATGAATCAAACGTCATTTCACTGTGACAGCTCTCAGGTGATTCTAGATTGACGTTTCACGAATCGAGTAAGGTTCTATAATAAAAGCTCAGCTTAAAACTAGTTCTAAGTAATACTTGAGGCTTGAGTAAGGTTCTATAATACGACCCTTATATTATGATTATACTACTCCAGTCCGAGACAACCAGGACTTTAATTAGTGTCTCTAATTAGTGTCTAGCACATAAGACCTTTTAGCCTTTTTGTTACCACCTCACTAAAAAGACATTAACATCTAAAATAGACACATTTTATTAAATTCATTCGGCCTTTAGACCCACCCACAATCTACTTTATAAGCGAAGAAGCGTTTGTGGCCCCGCGGACTCAGAGTTTTGTAAACGATCACTAAGTTACGCAACTTTCACTATGGCTGGTCCTCGGATGGCTTACCACTTTGTGGTATTTACATTTCTGAGCGTTTCCTTGCTTCGGAAGGCACGTTAAATCGTTGGTCTTGGTTGCCAGTAACATGGCAGTCGTTAAGTTAAGTTGAAGGCCTTATGGGCGGCTTGAAAAATTTCAACAGCAGGTAGCCACAAACCTGCGTTTGTCTATTTCAATACGGCAATGGGCTCACCACCTATTACGTGGGACAGGAATACACAAATGGTGAAAATTGGGCAAATAATATGCCGTCCCTTAAGGCGTGATAGGTAAATAAATAAAAAATAAAAGCGGAAAGGCTAAGAACGCTCTCTAAACTGACCTGATTAATTGTCTGTGCCTAAATCCTAAACCTGTTAACCCAATTTCGAGATATGAGTTAACCTCACATGGACATAACTAATTTATCGTCTGCTTGCCTTCTGGCAGAAATAGAACATTGAAGTATTCTTGGCTCATTTATATTATCATTACTAGACTAGAAAATATATCACTAGCTTATTAAAAATGGAAGCTGAGCTCATTATAGCAGAGACTAAGCTGGCAATGGATTTGTTTAAATAATAAAAGAAGAGTGTGGGAAGAAGTAATATTCTTCACGCACAAACAGCTGGATCAATTTAAATTTTTGTGTGGAGGTAACTGACATCCTGGATGAACACATAAAGACTATTTGCTCCGAAACTAACACTTTTTTGCGGATTACACGAATATTTATACCGCCTCCGGATTCGAATTCATACTAAAAAGGAGGGGAATGTACTGAAAGAAAGCGTCACATACTGTCAACATATCAATAAGTAAGTATGCATACATATAATTATTTTTTTATTAAGTTATATATAACTTCAAATAAAAATAAGCTGCCCTATTTTCTCCGTCTTACGACAGCTATTACAGAGAGTAATTCTGCTTGCAATTCTCTTGCTTGTTGATTGAATAGCACGCCAAAAATTTTGACTCGGATGAGAATTTGTTTGGCAAAAATCATCATGATTACATATAGTTTCCCAATTTTCAAACTTGATGATATTATACAGTACATCTTCATGACAATAATGACCCCTAGGTTAAGTAACAAACATAAAATTCATAATTTTTTTATAAGTGTTACAAGACAATTCGATTCGAGACGAGGATTGAATCCTCGTCTCGAATCGAATTGTCCCGTGACCTTTGCCTAACCAGGGCCATGACGATTAAAATATGGTGAAGAATTTCTACTTGATTCAATACAGTTCGGGTAGTTCAGTGGCTAGAACATTGCCGTGTTTAGGCAAAGGTCACGGGTTCAATCCTCGTCTCGAATCGTTTTGTCTTTTTTCACTTTAGGTATTATTAAAATTTTTTGAGAAATTTAGCACAATAATTGCTTTAAAAATTTATCCGTAATATTATTAAAATAATCTATCTCAATATCGTAAACTATCCTAAAATTCTGCTAGTGCTCAATCAGCAAATTTAAAAAAAATATCCACTAATATAAAATCATCATCATCCTCTTGCCCTTGTCCCAATTTACTTGGGGTCGGCGCAGTATGTCTAAATTCCATACTGCAAAATATTTTGGCTAGGTTTTTATGGTCAGCCGCCAGCCTGACACCAACCCTCCTTGGGAATGCTATCGTTTGGTGGTTTGCCCGCCACCACACGGGAGCCTTTCCAAGCCTTTCAGTACTCCAAACCTTTACAAGGGGCAGGTTGCTTTTTCACAGTGAGAGGTTCTTCTTTGATATTAGTAGTCCTTGTCTATACAATGCGTTGACGTCAGCCATATCTATGCAATACGGCATATCCCTGTCTTGTACCATACGGGATAATAGTGCAGCCCGCGCTCCTTATACCATGACGTCCATCGTGCTAGGTTCTTCTTCCATATATATTTTCGGCTCCTATAGTATCTAACGCTTTAAGAAACTGCCTCTGACATCTCTAGTAAATCTGATCTCCCAAACTTGGGTGTTTGGAGCAAGGTGACTATCCACTTTGACGGATTAATTCTTAACTAGACGTAAGAATATCTAATTTGTGAAAGGCATTTGTTATTTAATATAAATTTTATACAGAAATCATGATATTTGAGTAAAACATTTAGTTACTAATAAAAAATAAACTAACCAAATGCCAGCCAAACGTTAACCATAATTTGGTTTACGTTGTTTGTCAATTATATTACATCTTTATTGACACAAGCCGGTCATTATGCAGCCGAAGGGCCCACTTATTAATTTTAATAAGAGGGGTACTCGCGCTTTCAAGAGGGATGACAGTCCGTAAGGTTTATTTTGTTAGCTCTGATTTTATGCTTTTTAGTGCTTTTCACCCTTATTGTAAATAGATGACTTGAAAATTAGATATGGCTTTATTTTATTGTAGGTAAAAGAGTCTGATAGTAAGTAGTGCAAATAGTAGATATTCGGTACTTTAGCGTGGCAGCTTAACTGGATAGTTATCTTCCTCTCTACCAGGATATATCATGTACAATCAAATTTATTTCAAAATGAGTTAGGAACGATTGACAAAGAAGATATATTGTGCGCAAGTAGAGGGTAGAAGGAGTCAGGGTAGGCCGAGACTTACATATGAAGACTACGTGAGCAGATTGCTCAAAACGGAAAAGTCAAAAGTCGGATACCCAGACGTGTATGTATGAAGCAATTGATGAATCTGCAAGAAGCGAAAGAAGTATGCATGGATCGCGAAGGCTATCGATCTGACCTCTCTGGTTCTCTCTGACTACCCCGTCAGGAATATAGGGTAAAGATAGTTAATTAAAATTTCTTGACTACACATATTTCATGATACTGACATTACACAAGACCCTTGGATGTTTTGAAAGAAAATAGCCCCAATCGGTCTCGGATCTATAAACTGAACTTATCCATTATTTTAATCTACTACTTCGTTCTGGTAAAGTGTAAAATATCGAAAACAAATATGTACACAATTATTTTCATATTTTATAAATACACATACAGAGTTTTTAAGCTATTCCATAGTTTTAATAGCAGGCTTTGAGTGGGCTTTAATCAAGAAATTCCGTAAGGAAAAAACCTAAGACGAAGGTCGAGACGAGGTCACACGAAGTTCACCGAGCACGGCCGAGCGTTGACTTAATGTGTATGTACATACGATTGTACGAAGCTCACACGGATCGAGACGTGATGATAGTGAGTGTGAGTGTGAGGGTGACTGTGAGAGTGAGGGTGGGGTGAGGGTGAGGGTGAGAGTGAGGGGTGAGGGTGAGGGCGAGGGCGAGGGCGAGGGCGAGGGCGAGGGCGAGGGCGAGGGCGAGGGCGAGGGCGAGGGCGAGGGCGAGGGCGAGGGCGAGGGCGAGGGCGAGGGCGAGGGCGAGGGCGAGGGCGAGGGCGAGGGCTAGGGGGGAGGGCGAGGGCGAGGGCGAGGGCGAGGGCGAGGGCGAGGGCGAGGGCGAGGGCGAGGGCGAGGGCGAGAGGAAGGCGAGGGCGAGGGCGAGGGTGAGGGTGAGGGTGTTTTTTTTTTGTGTAATTTGAATTAATATCAAAGAAAAACAAAGGTATGCTATGCAATAGCTTTACCGCGGCAGTCTCCGAGTACTACACGTCTTATTTTACTTCTATAGAATTCTAGAGAACGAACGCAAAGGTAGATTTTAATGAATCTTAGGTACATTAACAGATTTTTCTGAACCTTACCAGTTTCTATAAAAATCTATACTAATATTATAAAGAGAAAAGATTTGTAAGTTTGTAAAGAAATTTGAAGATTTGTAATGAATACGCGAAGAAACTACTGCGCCGAATTTATAAATTCTTTTAATTATTTCTTATTTAGAAAGCTACATTCTTCGTGATTAACATAGGCTATATTACTTAGATATTTAAAAAGTTTAGGGTTCTGTACGAAATCTCGAATAGGAAAACATCACCATGCAGGCGAAACTGCGGGCATCAGCTAGTATGATATATTTTGATTTTGTAGATATATATATTTTAAGCAATTAGTTGATATGCTACTTTTTCATAAAACCTTTTATTAATATGTAGAAAGAGATTCATAATGACGATTAAAACACAGTGTAAAATTTCAGCTTGTTTTTGTAAAATTTCTTGTTCAGTGGTTAGAGCATTGCCCTGGTTAGGCAAAACACACAAGTTCAAGTCCTACCCCAAACGAAGTTGTGATTATCATTTTATTAAAAATTAAAATAGAATTTGGTTTAAAAACTAAATCATTTCTTAAATCGATCGTTAACAAGAACGCCTATTAAAAAATTCTTTGCAAAGCTATAATCGACTGCAACTGATTTATTTTGATTAATAAACGACCATAAATAGACTTGGCTATATCAAAACTAACCAGCAATCGCTCGTTTTGAGTTAGTATCGTACAGTCCCAACTTGAAGCCACGTCATCAGGGTACTAGGGTAGCGCCCAGCTGCTACCATAAAACTGTTTCGACTGACGCGTGGCGGCCCGGGGTGCATCTCTAAATTGCGTTTTAACCTAATTATGAAAGTATATAATTTTTCGGTTCTATCCTAATCTGATCAAGCAAACATTATCAAATTAGAATATCGTTTTAGTGAGGCGGGATCGTGGCTGACTCTTCCAACTCTACTGTTTGTTTTGATTTCGTTATATATCATGCATAGTTAAAATTTAACTTTGTACTCGTATTATAAATTAGTCCACCTCTGTACAAATTTTGTGCATAAAGTTTTTAAATAACATAAATAAATAAATTGTTGTGTTCCATTTACATATGAAATCGTCGCTAATCTTATAATAGGTGACCATAACCAAACAGAACACAGGACAAATTGCTTGAACCCAGCTAATTTACTGTGAGTAAAAATATGTGTGTGTATCACAGGTAAGAAGTTAAACTTCTTTAGGACATTTTTGTTAATAGTTATAAAATTTATCTCATACGTCGATAGTGAAGTTTCACTTATGATAAAGAAGTTTCACTTCAAAACAACATGGCGCGTAAAGCGAGCCCGAAAAGCATGTCGATTTTTTTTACAGCTATAAAATTTATCTCCATGTCGATATATAAATAATAAACGTAGAAATAATAAGTATTCAGTAGTTTTGTAGCGGTGGCGGTAGCAAAACAGTTTTTTTAAGTAAAGTAAGAAACTATTTTCTACCAGGAAACAGATTAATGATCAGTGACCGTATTAAGGATCGGTTCATTCCTGAATAAATCAAAACCAGGCGTTTGATTTAGTCTGGAATTAATTGAATTACAAGTAAAATAAAGCACTCGTATCCCCGCTCCTTCAGAGTTTTGTAAAAGACCATTGCAGTAAGCATTTTACTCTACGTTAGGGTCTGAGATTGGTAATCCTTTTTTATATCTCCATTTAGGTACGAGGGTTTTCCGTGCTTCAGAAGATACGTTAAGCTGTAAGAGTCGCCCAGTAACATTATAGTCGTTAAGTAAATTTGGAGGGTTTATGGCTGCCTTGAATATTATAAACAGTAGACAGCCACAACCTGTTCCTGCCCGTTTTAACGCGGCAATAGTCAGCAGCGCGAGTTCAAAACCTCTAGTGTTGCCTCAGCATCAATAATATAATTAGGTTATGCATTGATCGCAGCAAACATTTTAGGGTATTTTCCTTACAAAACTGTTAGTCCACACCCCTAACATGTTAACACGAAAACACATTGCAGCGGACAGGAACGAATTTTGAACAGGTATTTTGATAAATTATTGAACATGAAAATTATTTTATAGCCGTGGTACAAATTGCTATAGGCTACAGAAACCAATTTTAAAACTGGGCGCAGTAGGTATACCTATGTAAAAAAGTTAAGTATTTTGATAAATTTGAATAAAACTTGAGAATCTGTATAATATATTCAATTAATGTTGGTTTAACTATAAAAGTCTCAACATATAACTAATAAACACTGCACTATTTTATCATGACTGATTTGGTTTCATCTTCATAGTGTCTTGAATTTTATGATGTTACTATAATAGATGACCTCTCAACTTCGACTCCCCCCAACATCTCCCGTTACACCTATTTAATCCCGTCGCTTATAAATTCTACAATAACGCATTAAAATTTGCCGGAATTATCAACAATTTTTTTTTAATTAGCAACCTTTAGTCTTGTATGATAAGTTTTACTTTGTATTATTGTTACAAGCGCTCGTCCGCGGTGTCCGCGGGACGGACACAGTTTTCTGTAAACGATCATTGCGTTAACCATTTATGACTACTGCTCAGCTCTTCAGGGAAGTAGCGTGATGATATGTAACCTATAGCCTTCCTATAAATGGGCTATATAATACAAAAAAAAAATGTCAAATCCGACCAGTAGTGCCTGAGATCAGCGCGTTCAACCAAACAAACAAATCCTTCAGCTTTATAATATTAGTAGAGATAAAGTCCTTAGAATGGAGACCACGACTCGGCAAATGAACGGTAGCACGACTGCCTGATGGACCGACTATCTAGAAAAGGTAGCAGGAACGGTCTTTATGCGGAAGGCGCAGTACTGTATGTTCTGGCGTCTCAATTTGGGAGAGGCCTAAGTCTAGAAGTAAACTGCCATCGGAGATAAATAAATAAAATAAATATTGTTGGGAAAACTCACTCAACGCCATCTGATTCCACACTAAGCAGAGCTTGTACTATGGTAACCAGATAACTGATAAACATGCTTATATATTTCTAAATACATTAAATCTAATTAATTATTTAACACCGGATAAACTAGCAATTTACCATTAAAAATAAACATGCCTAGGTACATTAGACACGAGTTGTTTAGATTTAGACCATGTATTGCTAGATTTATCATATATGATGTCCACCGCTATTGAAACCTTTCAACAATACTAACAATACCTCTACAAATTAGATACCATCAGTTGTCAATATTTATCAAATGAGCATGGGAATATGTTATGGTCCAATGCACGTCAGTTTCCCATAGAAATTGGACACCGTCGCGTCGTACCGTGAGGCACCACCGGCACGTGCCCACGAAACAATTAGGGCCCACTTTGATCTTGTATGATAAGTTTCTACTTTGTATTCTTATTACAAGTCAATATTGCTGTTTAAGTAGTATTAAATATTCATTTAACCCGTTGGAATTTTAAAAGGCATTACCAATTTTAAGGGGTTACGAGTACTTATAAAGATATATTTTTTTATTGAGTGAATATGCTTTATAAACAAATTTTCGAAAACCTCACTATTTTAGTTTGTTGGATCCAAACACATAGGTATGGAAAACAATTTAACACATGACTTGATAGAAAACGGTTTAATGAAACATTTTTGTAGTGTAGTGCTACCGTAATCGTTTCAACTATTTACAAAACATGATCTATCAAAACGCTGTGCAAGATATAGCAACATTATTCTTTATGTAAAATGAAGTTAACGCTCGTAGTAATGTTTCCACGATTCTTACAGGAACTTGTTCCCCGGAAACACTTTTATCCCGATAAAAGTGTTATTCTGATGTATAAGCTATAATATTGTAAAGTTTTATCAAATTTAATTCCGTAGTTTTTGCGTGCAAGAGTAACAAACCTAAATCCAAACTTTATTACAAACTTTTACGTTTATAATATTACTAGTAAGATGTAGGATATTTAAGATAAACCTTAACAAAACCAGGGAGGATGGCTTTAGATTGTATTTTAATCCCGTATACCCACTGAAATGGGAACTACGCGCGCGAGAATCCGCAGAGGATCCGCTAGTGTTGCTAGTGTTTTGTAAAAATATAAAAAGAAACGATAAAAGTGTATTTTAAAGAAACCTAAAACTTCCCTAATGCTTCCGAGCGAGTTCACGGCTGTCGCATCCGATGTGCAGATTGAAGGGAAAGAAGCACCAGCAGTGCCAGTAGACGTACTCACATACGTAACCATCAATTACCGCAGGCCCGCGCACGCGCCGGTGCCCCTGGGACCACTGGGAACGCACGCGACCGCCCCCGACAATTTATGAACAAAGTGCGTCCCTGTTTGCGTTTAAAATTCATAAAATATTTTTTTAAACGGGATGTTATTGTAAGTCATAATTTTATAGAGAAGCGAGTGGTTGAGCATTTTTAAGTTTTCTAATAGTAAGTTAGGTACGCGGTTGATAATAGATATTTTCTCAAACATGCATGGAAATACTGTCATTATTTCGAAAAAATAATACGCGAAGTACGGCATTTACGGACAGAGAAAATAAAATTCATTGCTGGAGTGTTTTTTGAATTTCGAACATTACAACGCTCCAGCAATGTTGTATGAAACAGCGCGCTGGGGTTATTAGATACTCTTTGTTTGAATCTTTTTTATCATTCCTCTTCAGTGGACGCTTACTGTAAGTATAGTATTTTCTAAAATAAGTGTATTTATCTTGTTTTATGTGTGGGAGTGTTGGATTTTGGGACATAAAAGTTGCGTCAATGTGCTATAAATAAAAAATAAATATTCTGGGACGCTTTTTCACACAGCACAATCTAGCCCAAACTAAGCTATAAGCTTGTGCTATGGGGTCTAGACAACTTATAAAGAAACTTAAATACATACATATATTATACATATTAAACACCCAAACACCGAAACAAACATTAATGGATCACACAAAATTTGTTCTGACCCGGGAATCGAACCCTAGAGCACAGTGCGGCAGTCGCATTTACTTTATTTTTAGGTTTTCTAACTTGCTGGGTATAATCCACTGAAGGGAAATCAATAATATTTTCTTTAAGTAGGTCATTGCCAATTGCATGCCGAATATATGACTTTAATATTTATTTAAATAAAATGTAAAATTTAAAAAGTAATTTTCATTTCTCTGCAGTCTTTTGAGAAAAGCACTGTATATGCCTCGGCCGGAATGGCAATTGCCAATTACTCGAAGACAATTGTAGTGACTCGATTTAGAAAATTACTCTTTTGAATGTTTAATTTACTTCTTATCGTTATATTTTATCTTGGGTTTTGTGTCCAGGTGTCATTAATTGTGACAGGTTAACCTTGGGTTAATGAATGAAGTAGAATGGAAGATTTTTGTTTTAAACTAAATATGATAAGAGAATTTATACAAAGGGTGGGTAGCTCTCTTTCAATGAGTCGTAAGTACCTACTAGTTATTTGATCATGCTGACCCACTGGCTCGCAAGCAACCACGATTCAAAATTGAATTAAGCCGAGCGCACGTTTCATAATGTATAACCTTGTAACCTGGCTTTGCACACTCGTTTAGGGTGGTAGGAGTGACGCTAAGCCGTGATTTATTTCGTCGTAAAGTTGCACACGCCCGTGCCTCGCGTTCACTTGTATAATTTATCGTAGCAGAACCACGCATGGGTCACGCTTGACCAAGGCCTAGACCAGATTGAGTCGACATTTCATTTTGAGTATTTATAGTATCGTTGCTCCATAAAACAGCTCGAAAGTATTGGGGCAAAATAGTTCAAGATATAGTGTGCTGGTGGTTGCAAATATCTTGACCATTCTTGTTAGACTGGGTGTTTGAATTTATTAAAGGTATATTCATTGTAAATAGACAATACCTATTTGTTCGTTATTGGGCGGATGCAAAATTACATGTTAATGACCGCTACGTAAGCGGCGTATTCTATGGTCAGTTTCGGAAGGTACCCTAAGCAGTTGGTCCCGGCTGCTAATAACATTGTAGTCATCATTACAAACTAAACGGTTATTTATTATTACAAACAAAACTCACGTGTGAATTTTGGGATAGCCCGATTAGTTTTAGTTTGTAATAATAAACAACGCTTACGAAAGTTATTATTCTAACATAGTAGTCATTAAGACAAGTCAAAGGTACTATTACATTTTTAAAATATCATACCTTAACAAAAATTACAATAATATGACACCGGGAGCTGATCTAGTCATAATTTCTACTATTTTCGGTTCATTTGGCTGGTATTGACAAACATTGTAGAGGCTTGACGACTTAGAACTAAAATAAAAATGATGAAAGAAGGTAGACGGTACAAAATTTACCCACTTAAGTATAGTTTAAACAAACATACATATTGTCACGCCATTATCCCAGAAGGGGTAGGCAGTGGCATACTATACGCCCTCATTACCCGGATGCATTTTTTTCCTAGGTGGTGAGCCCATTGCCGTGTTGAAATGGACAGGCGAAGGTTGTGGCGACCTGCTGTTGAAATTTTTCAAGCCGCTCATAAGGCCTTCAACCAAGCTTAACGACTGCTGTTTTACTGGCTACCGGGACCAACGGCTTAACATGAAACGCTCGCAAATGTAAATTCCATAAAGGTCGCCCAATCCAAGAACTACCTATAGCGATTGTTGCTTAACGCAGTGATCGTTTACAAAGCACTGAGTCAACGGAGTAACGAGCGATAATAAATCGCAATAAATGTATGGAATAGGGACGTTGGCAACATTAACCAATCATATCTGCCTGTAATATATACACTGTAGACCTGACACAATTTTCCCTATTACACACTGTCCTGAGCCATTACTCTATCAGTCCTTCCACAACGTTCTCGAGGTCTTCTAGTCGAATAAAAATGTATTTGTGAAAATGTTAAAACATGTCATTTTTTTGAGAATCTATCAGCATCCCGATAAATTCATAATTGTGTATGACATGATATGACTTTATGAAAAAAAAGTGTGTATGTACGCACGCAAGAAGTAATACTGCTTTAGTCTAATAAGATTTCATCACATATATCACAACTCTTTGTTTGTAACAGGAATGATAAATTAGTAAGAAAAAAGAAACATTTAAAGAAAGAAAACTACTTTGAATGTAAGTAGTTATAAGTTGTCATGGAAACACTTATCACACGGTAAAAAAGGAATTGTCCCATCAACAAAAAAAATATTGTTAGCAATACCAAGATAATATTTACTTAATTTACCAATATATAGTTACTTTGACAATTTCCATTTCCTTCAAAATACAAAAAAATATTGTTGATTTGCTGTCTCAAATCAAGTAAATATTGTCAGGTAAACATTTTGAAAATTTTAGTATAAGATAACGATTAATCTAGTATTAATAATGCTAGATTTGTTATCCGGACGCTATTATATTGTTAAATTGACGATTTACATTTTCCTATCGAGAATATAGTGAACTTTGTAACATTAAGATAAATTAATTGTCAAAGTAACAATGTCGTTGTTCTTCCGAAACACTACAAATGATTCGATCAATATTTCACAATTGCTCATATTAAAACATGGACTTTTTCATAAGATATCTGACAACTTCTCAGACGAAGATTAAACATTTTCAATGCGAGAATATGTTCAATTGTTATTAGGAATAACAAGTGGTTTTGATTGAAGATCGATTATTTCTTAGAACAACAATATCATTTGTTCAGTCAAAATTTATCTAATTTTCAAATAAGTTTTTACATATACTTGTTTTAAAACAAGAATATTATAAAATATTGCGACAAATTATTTGATGAAAATACAACATTTTCAATGCGAGAATCTGTAAAATGGTTATTAGGAATAACAAGTGCTTTTGATAGAAGATCGATTATTTCTTAGAACAACAATATCAATTGTTCAGTCAAAATGTTTTATATTTTGTAATAGATTTTTACATATACTTGTTTTAAAACAAGTATATTAAATAACAGCGCGACAAATTATTAGATGAAAATTAAAAATTTTCAATATGAGAATGTGTTAAATGGTTATTAGGAACAACAAGTGATTTTAATAGAAGATCGATTATTTCTTAGAACAACAATATCAATTGTTCAGCTACAATGTTTTTTATTTTGTAATAGATTATTACATATACTTGTTTCGAAACAAGAATATTATATAAACAGCGCGACAAATTATTAGATGAAGATTAAATATTTTTAATGCGAGAATGTGTCAAATGGTTATTAGGAACAACAAGTGGTTTTTATAGAAGATCGATTATTTCTTAGTATAACAATTTCAATATTTCTGCCAAAATGTTTATACTTTGTAATAGGTTTTTCACACATTCCTATTATATATATTATTGTTATATAAATAGCTTGCCCCGCGGTTTCACCCGCGTGGATCCAATATTCCAGGATTATCTGGGATAAAATGTATAAAGTAAACAGTAAAGAAGGAAAGGATCCAGGAGTAGGTATCATATATGTAGCTAATTCAGGATCTAAACTATCCGTTTTATATCAAAAAGTCCTGCGCGAAAAAAAAAGGAAAATCTTTTCCCGTTCCCGTTTCCCACTGGAACTTGTTCCCGGGATTAAAAGTAGCTTATGTGTTATTCTGATGTATAAGCTGATATATATTATTGTAAAGTTTCATTAAAATCCATTCAGTAGTTTTTGCGTGAAAGAGTAACAAACATCCATTCTTACAAACTTTCGCGTTTATAATATTGGTAGGATTTTGTGCCTGAACTCGACAAGTTGAGACATGTAAAGTACGGTTAGCGCAGGTACCTAAGTATCTATTAATATTATTCCCGACAATACTGTAAGTTCTTCCGTTAAAATTTTGAATATTCAATCAACAATATTTTATTTTCAACGAAAAGATAGTTGATTCACAAGAAAACATGATTTTTGTTGATTCAATAAATAATATTGTTGATTTCACCGACGCGTCCATAGATTCACAGAAATATCCCAAGACCCTTCAGTGTTTGCATTTTCGGGTATTTTCCCATAATTCTGGGAACTTTTTTAAGTATCAATTAAATTTTTATACCTATACCTATAATTAAACAGTAACGAGGCCGCGTCTGTACATCGAATATAAGCGCATTAGCGTTATTTTGAGGCAATACATCACTACTTATCATTCTTCTTTGGTGTTTCTGCAAGTAGTCCGATAAACTTTAGCGGATTTAACACTACACTATTATTAATATAGGCTTTGTTTCAACAACATCGTCTCAAGAACAGCAACAACGATACAAAAATGTCGTTGCATGTCTCCGCGCTCAAGATGAGTTGGGGAGGTCAAAGCAAGCAATAAAAAATAGATTTTAATGTAAAACAGGTGGATATTAGCTCATAACCTTGAATGACATTTAGATCCCTTTTTCCAAACGCTCAAGTGCGTATGGCACCAAAGTATGGAAATAACTTCGTGATCCCTTTACCTTCATTTTTATACACGATTAGATACGAAAATATATCATTTCCTAAGCGTAAAATAATTAAGCTCGTGAAATGGCAAGGTGAGTCGGCTAATGTAGAAAATGAAATCAAACTAATAGTTATTTGTATAAAACAAAAGTATTAATCGACAAAAAGTAGGTAAATAGTTGGTATTGTAACTTGAAAAGTATTTGGGTTTACGGAGATTGGGTGTTTTCTATGTATAATGTGTTTATTTTCCTACAATATTTTTTATATATTTATCTTTGTTATAATTAAAGATAAGTCAGCGTCAAGCTAGAAAAGGGCTTGCTCCGTTGATTTGGACACGTGCAACGAATGTGTGAGGAATGATTGACGAAGAATATATTTTTTGCGAAAAAAAGTAGAGGGTAGAAGGGGTCAAGGTAGGCCGAGACTTACATATGAAGACCACGTGAGCAGATTGAAAAGTCAAAAGTACTCGGGTACCCAGGCGTGCATGTATGAAGCGATTGATGAATCTGCAAGAAGCGAAAGAAGTATGCATGGATCGAGAAGCCTGGCGATCTGTCCTCACTGACTACCCGTCAGTGATACAGCGTGAAGATAGTTAGTTTTTTTAGTTTAGTTTTGAATTAAACCCCTGTTGGGGAAACATACAGCTAGAAGGCTTTTTTTTTGGGCTTGAATCACAGTCATGGTGAATATCACCCATAAACGGAAATAGTCAAATTAAAAAGAAATATTTAATTTACCTATAACTATATTAATTAAAAAAAATGTTTTTTACATGAACCCCAAACAGGCACTTACGAAAGATAATGACTTCAATTCAAGCACTATTCTAACCTCTTCATATTAATAAATATAAAGAAAAAGTACTTTTATTAAACGGGTAATTTCTTGTGATTCGATTTTGGACTTTAACTGTTTGACAGTCGGCAACACTGACACACGACGACTAGCCTATTAGCAGTGCACGTGTGGTGCGGTGCGCGGTGAGGATGGGATAAAACGAGTTTATGTGGTGTGTTTGCAAGCATTATATTGGTGAGTTATAGGTTTTATTAAACTAGATCTAGATATATATTAGCTAGGTAACTTTATTTTCAATAAGTTCTTCTTTTATTCTCATGTAGGCTGGGCTAATCTAAAATATAAATGTGGACGCCGGCGCCGGCGATCGACATCTTGATGCAGAAGAATATGTTGATCAGAAAGCCATTCTGGAATTGCATTCTAAATGGCAAATGCCGTTTGATGACTCACGCGCCCAGACAATAACTTTATAAAGTAAAAATCAATCAACTAAGTAAGAATTTTTAAATGTATTAATGAAATTCCAGGTATTAATGAAGATATTGTTTGGCTGAAAAATAATCATGAACCATGGGATGTTGTAATGCAGAAATGGATGAACACTAATGATGAAAGAATATATTGCGCGCAAGACAACCTGAGAGTTTCTAGCTAAATGGCCAGTACTAAATGACTTAAGGAGTGTATTGGTAAGTTTCTCTTGATTATTTCTGTCTACCATAGAATCATAAAAAATTATGATTGTTGTCCTTCACTTTATCCACTTATATGTGGCTGGTGCTGAAAAGATTAGTCTCCTATTGTTACTGGTTGATGGTGGTGAAAATTGTAGTGGTAACCGAGACAGAACCTTATTTATATTGTAAGATTTTGGTATCAGTCAACATATTTTTTATCCTTTAATTTTTTTTCAGACTGCATGTGGTCCATACTAAGGACACACTTGGGGCACTTAATCCCGCCAAAAGGACAGGATGTATTGGAAATAAATGAAAGCTTTCAACAGCTGAAGCCATTGATGGCTTGCTGATACCTGTTAAGGTAACACATTATAAAGTTATTAAAGACACATACTCTTAATAAAACTCTAAGTTTCTTTCAAATTTCCATTATTATTTGTTCACAGAAGCCGAGCGAAATAGAAGACGCTATTACCTCTCAGCAAAAAAAGGCACTCAAGAAAATACAAACAGTTTAACATTATGTTCTCGTACAGGGTTCAACATTAGACAATATATAAATAAATTAAGCACTTTCATAGTTGTGGATAAACTTAGATATTCTTTCACATCTACAGGCAAAACTTTTGACGCTTTGTTCAAATTGTATCACACGTAGGTACCCAGTGTCTTATGAATACTTGTATTAGTTAATTCAACATTCAGTTTATGGAATCACAACACAGCACGATAAAGTGATTCCATACATTGTTGATGTGACGAATCTTACCTAAATCTATAACTATAGTTAAATATAAAATTGAAACGATGGAACTTAATTGTACTGAATGTGGTATTTCTTTTTCTGAATTCAAATAATATGTATTCCATATTGAAGTTCTTCATAATATCTCTATTCGTGTGTTCAATTTATCATACTGCTCATTTCTTAAAATATTATCTTACAGCATCCTTTAGGGGAACAAAAACCTAAAAGTACATTTACTTGTATTACCTAGTAGGTATTAGTACTGATTTCTCTGATACAAATTCAAACAAAGCTGCAGTTGCCCATGTTGTTGTTAAAGTAGTAAGTTTTGTAGTAATGTTTTTGTTAAAGCCGATGGTCTGACTAATGGCGCCAAATTCTTGCAAGCATTGTTTTTGACTATTTGAGTCTCATTATTCCATTATCAGGTGAATCTATTTCCCAATAATGCCAAGGGTCGGTCCACTCGTCTTAAGAATGGTTATTTTTAAGAGATATATATATAATCCAGTAAATGAAATATAGCTAGACATATAAATAAGTATTGAATTGTAAGAAATTAAGAATTTATTTAAACCTACAGCTTTATCAATCTTAGTTATCTTACGGGAAGCGCTTACGAATGGCTGGAAATTCAAATTTCAGTTCAAACAGTTCTTTGTCGTTATAGCTACGCTATAACTCTCAATAATGATGATCAAAAGATCTCAATAATGGTGGGGGTGTATGATCATTATTTAATTCTTCACATTATGAAGTAGACATTTTATTTTAATGAATAATAATTGTTTGACAATTGATTTAGTATTTAATATTAATATTATGAAAAAGAAAAATATTTAAAGTTTAATAATTAATATTAAATATTTTTCTTTTTTTCTTTTTTGAATTATAATCATTGCCTCTTGTGTGCGCTTTTCCTTTAGGGACGTAACGAAAATATGCCCACAGCAAGCTCAATGTTGGCATTTATGGCGCAATTAGCATTTTTTTGCTAAGTCTAATATATTGTCGGTTCAAATAAATTATTCTTAAATTACTGGCAATTCAATTTTGTTATTTCAAGCTATGTTTCATTAACAGGACAATAATACTGTTTTGAAGTAATAATGTAATTTTTAAAGGAATAAATATATATTTTTAAATGCAACAACCGGAGTTTTAATTGAAGTAAATATATTGTTAGATTAACACAACTTTAGTTTCAAAACGAAATATATTATTATTGTAGGTCTAATTGAACTATATTGTTCAAACAACATGTCGTGTATTCTTATACAGACAATAAAAATTACTGAAACAAGTAAAACAAATGGTTTGAACGGAAATATCTGTTTTTGGTTCAAATAAATCATAATTTTAAAACAAGCTAAGTGTATTCTCCTAAAGAGAATAAATATTCTTGAAACTAGTAAACCATGCGTATGATAACAAAAATCTGTTATGTAGAACCAAGTAAATCTTAAGTCTTGAAACAATAATCAGGTATTCTCAAACTAGCTGCCGCAACAAAATATGTATATTGTTGAAGCAAGTAAACATCTACTGTTATACGAATAATATGTTTACACTCAAACTAACTAAAGCATAATTTTCAAGCTAATGTAATTCGTGTTGTTAGAAAAACAATATCGATATTGTTCCAATAAATAAACCACTGGTATCAAGTTGAAACAATATTTTGTTGGTGTACAAAAATCTATATTGTCCAAACAATCTAATGTATATTATTTTAAAGACAATATACATATTTTTAAAACAACAGAATATAGTGTGTTGAAATAAAATTTTAGATTTGTTTATCTAAATAAACTAAAGTATCACTTCAAATCAATAAGAATGCATGGCACAAGCAAACTATTATTGTTACAACAACAAAACATTTTTTTTTAATCTAGCAATATGGTTTTATTGAGTGAATACAATTTTCTTATCAATATCATATTGTATGTTTAAGTAAATATAGTCTTCCTCGTATGGAAAACACGATTTGCCTTGAATTAAAGCAATTTGCTTTAATTTGACAATTCCTTTTTTTCCGTGCAGCTAACTTCAGGGTGTTTATAAGATGTCATGGAAACACTTCATGATGTCGGTTTCTCGTGAAGGTCTGGGCGCGCATCATAAAAAAAATTTTCATCATATTTCCCTAACGCGCTAAAAGAAGTATAACTTCAAAAAGGGTTTGAGGTCTTCTTATGTTCGTAAAGTCGCATTCGCCATTCTACACTTAGTTAGAAATAGTTTTTTTAACATATAAAACGCTCGTAGCCCCGTTAACTTAGTATTGTGTAAACGATCACTGCGTTAAGTTGCTTTGGCTATGGCTGATTCGGAGATAGGTGACCACTTTGTGGCATTTCCATTTTCTAGCGTTTCCATGTTTTGGAAAGTACGATAAGTCGTTGGTCCCAGTTGCCAGTAACATGGCAGTCGTTAAGCCTAGTTGAAGTCTATGGGCGGGTTGAAAATTTTGAACAGCATGGCACCAATTCTTAACTATAAAATTCTGTCTACTCTTTTAAGTCGAATGGTCGAGAATTGGGCACCTGGTCGCCACAACCTGCGTCTGACCATTTCAACACCTCTATAGGCTCACCACTACACTTACATGTTACAAAAATCCATTCGCTGAAATGTGGGCATATATGCCTTTGGTGGCCCTTTGGGGATAACGCTTAACTGATACAAAAGAATTAACAAAATAAGTTCAATTAAAAGTACATTATTGCAAAGGCCGGGAAATAGTCAATTGCAGTTCGAGTATGAGAGGACTTCACTAATACGAGACAGGCAATTGCCATTCCGGCCGAGGCATATATAGTGCTTTTCTCTAAAAAATGCATGGAAATGAAACAAAAATATTATACATTTAATTTAATTAATATTAAAAGTTACATTAGCCATATTGGGCAATTACCTACTAGAAGAAAATCTTTACGAGTTTCAGTGGAAGAAAGAAGAAATCTAAAAGAAAAGTATATGCGACTGCCGCACTGTGCTCTGGGGTTCGATTTCTGGGTCAGAACAATTTTTTGTATGATCCATAAATGTTTGTTTCGGCTTTTGGGTGTTCCTATGTATAATATATGTATGTATTTAGAAATATTTAAGTTTCTTTATTAGTTGTCTAAACCCCATAGCACAAGCTTATAGCTTAGTTTGGGCTAGATTGTGCTTTGTGAAAAAGCGTCCCAGAATATTTATTTATTATTTCTAGCACATTGACGCAACTTTTATGAGTGAGTTCCAAATTCAAAAAACACTCCAGCAATGAATTTCATTTCCTCTGTCCGTAAATGCGGTACTTCGCGTATTCTTTTTTCGAAATAATGACAGTATTTCCATGCATGTTTGAGAAAAAATTAATTTTTAAATGGCTCTATCTCTTGAAAGATTATAAAAGTCAATGAATAAAGTAACTTTTGAAGAATTACCTCACGCACTTTAATGCCGACATATGCACTTGGACAAAATTACACTATCAAGTACCTAATTGTATTATCATACTAGTTGACGTTGAAGTTTTCCCGTTCCCACAGGAACTTGTTCCCGGGATAAAAAGTAGCCTATAAGTTATTCTGATGTGTAAGCTTTATTATTGTAAAGTTTCAACATAATTCATTCAGTGGATTTTGCGTAAAGGAGTAACAAACATCCATCAATACGTACAAACTTTCGCGTTTATAATATTAGCAGGATACATATTAAGTATGCCAAATTTCGGGTCAATTAAATAGTAAGAGATACTGAAACATCGATTGAAAAGAACATACCTATATAATCCTTACTTACTAATACCTATAAAATTTGGTACTCAGATACATTTTAAAACCCGAGATAGGAGATTAGGCTACTTTTTGTCCCGGGAACAAGTACCTGTGGGAAACGGGAACGGGTAAGCTCGCTTACGCGGGCGGTGCCGCTGATAACAACTAGTATTTTAAAACATATCTCAACTGAAACACTTTTTCTTCCAATTTATTGTATTGAGATTAGGTAAGAATATGAATAAGTAATGTTTTATTAATAAAAAAAAATGTCACAGGTAAGAAGTGAAACTTTTTTACGATATGTTTTTACAGCAATAAAATTTCTCTCATATGTCGATAAAGAAGTTTCACTTCAAAACAACATGGCGCGTAAACGAAAATCGTGACGATTTTTTTACTATAAAATTTCTATCAACGTCGATAAAGAATTTTCATTTCAAAAATATGGTAGGTAACATATTCTTTTTTTTTTATAAATTTGTTTTCTTTAAGAACTCGTATGTATACTTTAAGACTAACAGTCCAATAAATACCGACTCACGCATCACTGTTTGTTTTGTTTTGTGTTTGTGTGTGTTGCACAACTGACCAACATTATTGTAATAAATCGCATGCGCCCTGTGCCATCCGCATAAGACGCACTTGCTGCTTAGGTACTAAGGTACCTGTACTATTTCCCTCATAACTTAAGTAATTGATTGAAGAGACTAAAATATTTTTTAAGAGCTAACAAGAAACAACATTTTGTTACTTGTAGTATTAATTTTAGTAATTACAGAAATCTAAAAACATTTAATTAGGCACCTAATTTTCTAATGAAAAATGTATCGATTGAATATCGTTTAATAACATTGCGTACGATTGAATACCTAAAGTACAAAAATAGTAGTGTAGTTAGTAGTTGTAGCTTAACTAAAAAAAAAAAATTCTATTTAATAGATTAGACTAGTTATAAGTAGATAAATGTAATAATAGTACGTGTTTACTATGATTGGAAGCGTGACTTTGCAGAAAACTGCAGCGAAAATGAAAAGTACTTAATTTAAGGAGACGGGTCTGTATGTAGTGTAATAAGTAGTAAATTAAAAAAAAAACGTGTGGCACTCGGGGACTGCCGCGGTAAAGCTATTGCATAGCATTTTTTATCACCTTATGAAATTTTAATTATTTATTTATAACACTATTATCTAACCCGAATAACTTCGTTAGCGCCACTTAAGAGATTTGTTACAAAAATGTGATAAATAAAAAACACTCGACCGATTTTTTGTGCAAACTTCACATAACCCATCTACTAAATAGTCCGAACAAAGCCTAAACAGCCTGGATAGGTGAGCCCGTTCTCGAGTTATAAAATTACAACGAAAAGTCACATTGAATTTTATATATATAGATTATTAATATATATATTATATATTATTTTTACAGCTCGTCTCGATCCGTGCGAGCTTCGTACAGTCGTATTATATACATACACGTTAAGCAAACGCTCGGCCGTGCTCGGTGAAGTTCGTGTGAGCTCGGGTGTTAGGTTTTTTTCGTTACGGAATTTCTTGATTAGGTCACCGCGCTCAAAGCCCGCGATAAAAACTATGCAATAGCTTTAAACTCTTTTTAATAGATTAGACTAGGTATTCATATTTACTACTTGTACATGTTTTACGTGGATGGATTCGTGTCTTTTCCAGAAATCTGCATCCAAAATGACAAGTACTTAATTTAAGGAGACGAGTCTTATACTGTTCGGTATTGTGTATACATTCGCTCTAGTTACCATAAATAAAAATGCCAATATATTATAATTATAACGCAACGAATACCATAATTTACCCTATAATCTTTAGTAGAAATAAACGAACAAATAGAAAGTAAAGCGATGTAGCTGCGCTCATCTGCAAACACTTGGACGATGTAAACTGTTCAATATCGGTGGGAAATGCTGCGAAAATTCTTTTTACAATCGATCGCTGGGTGTACCCGCTGCTTATGTGGATTGGCCGGTGGGCGTGGTGCTTGTTATCATAGCAGTGACGACAGCCAATGGCGCTGGATCACTGATAAGAGGGTTGGGGATGCGCGGTGGGGTGGCCTCAGTGCGCCGGACGGAGCGGCCTGGGGCGGCCGCGCTTTAGTAATCATGTTGGGGACAATGATGTACCCGGGGACAGAGGACACCGACCTCGAGGACATGCGAGTACCGCCGATACAACTAGATCACTTGCCTGAAGTATTCTTATGTACGTAAAGTTGTGTTTATTGCCTGTGTCAGTGTTCTCGTTGAGTGCCGTGGTTTTAGGTGTAATTGACAACTGTTTTGGTATGTTTACAAGGCTATGCAGATTACATGTTCGATTTTTTGATTATGAATCGTGAGTTAATTATACAATAATGTGTGTATGTTTAAATAAGTGAAGTATCGTTCAGTATTACCTGACGTTAACAAGTTCGTTACATATTTCTTAGTTTTAATTTTGGTTTATCTAAATATCTTTTTAATTTGATTACCTAATTAACAGGTAGGTAAATTATTCACTTAAGAATCAATTCTAAACACACTGGTATAATTTTAGTTGATTGCACAAATATTTAAGGTTATTTACCTATATGGGTAGCTACCTATCATAAAATGGGTTTTAAAGAACAAAAAAGCGCTCGTGGCCTAGCGCTCTCAGTGTTCTGTAAACGATCACTGAGTTACGCAACTTTCACTATGGCTGGTCCTCGGATGGGTGACCACTTTGTGGCATTTACATTTGCGAGCGTTTCCGTGCTTCGGAAGGCATGTTAAGCCGTTGGTCCCGGTTGCCAGTAAAATGGCAGTCGTTAAGCCTGGTTGAAGGCCTTATGGGCGGCTTGAAAACTTCAGCAGCAGGTAGCCACAACTTGCGTCTGTCTATTTCAACACGGCAATGGGCTCACCACCTATTACGTGGGACAGGAATCCACACGGTGAAAAGTGGGCATATAATATGCCTCTGCCACCCCTTCGGGGATAAGGCGTGATGGATATTTATTTATTTATTTTAAAGAACAATAAATATAGGTTTTAAAAATCAACGGCTATTTAAGATATCTATTAGTACAATTGCAGCAGAGTAGCTGCGTGCATTATCAAATCGTAGCTTGTATTAAACTCTATCTTAACGCTGTATCCTTGACGGGGTAGTCAGAGAGAAAAGAAAACATCGATGAGCGCCATCTATCCGTATTTATTACATTTGCCACGTTGCCAAAAGACCTAAGACTGAGCCGAGGAGTCTTGGTGTAATTTAAGATGGTACTATCTTAGATTGCACACCAAGACTCCTTGACTGTACACAATTCTATGTGAAGAATTGTGTACAGTTTTTAAAAATATGTGTGAGAACTTACGTATTGATTTTAATAGTGTTTATCTTCCAAACCAAATTTGCCTCTTTTTGTCCCCATATTTTCGTCAGACCGATATCGGAAAACCTATAAATACAACGTAAATGTCGACCAAAGTTTTATTAAAATCGTTGAGAGATGCGATTGTAGAGGAGAATAAACACACACAAAAGAAAATTTTTAAAATCGCGATTGGAAGGTCTCTCTGACACCTTCACTCTGTTATATATAGCCGATGCCACTAGTTTGATATTAGGCCTGTAGGTATATCAAACTAGTGGCACCTGCGAGCCTTGCACCACCATAGAATTAGGTTCCATAGAAAGTTTTATGAAAACGAAAAGAAAGTTTATTGTTACCTGACGTTTCGATCAGGTTGCACTGGCTGTAATCTAGCTGGCAGTTTGTCTGGTCTATTGGCCAAATTTGTTTACAATGTTTTTAAACTCACACGACTAATACTATGCATTTTATGTTATTCGGGTCTTTTTCGCGTAATATTTTTAACTATTTCTCTCCTCTCGACGTTTCGGCTTTATTGCAATAGCCGTGTGTCTACTCGAGACCACGGCTATTGCAAATATAGCCGATACGTCAAGAGGAGAGAAAAAGTTAAAAAAACATAAACATAAAATGCAAATTTGTCTAGTCGCCCTAAAAGGTGACATCAGTACCTGCCTGTATGCCTTAAAAAGTTTATTAAAAACAAGCTTTGTGAAAAAGGTTTATACTCCGTTACAGACTATTTGCAGGACAGGGACGCCTGGAAATGATCTGCTAGCAAAGTGAAATAATATTAAATTGTAAATAGGCCATTAAAAAAAAGCCTTCCTAAGTTTCTTGCCGGTTCTTCTCAGGTGGGCCGCGTTCCGAACCGGTGGTCGCTTTAAATATTTTAAATAGTGTATGACATTTTGTAAGCGCCGTTAAAATGGTCCATGCAAAATAAAGATATTTTTATTTTATTATTATTATTATACTCTATATAAGGTCAAAAACAGAACCCCGTTGTCGCAAAAATCACTACACTCCGAAATCTCGCACTCTAGTTGCACCGGCAGCTGTCAACTTGCTTATGATAGAGCACAATGGTTTAGGTAAGCCCTAAGATTTTTAGAACCGATCTCTGTGATTTTCCATGTAAGATTTTTCTTTGATCTTTCTTTGTATGTTTATCAGTCATCTACATCCCATATCATAAGCTTATATTAGCGTACTTAGGGCTAGACGGCGGTGTGTAAAAAATGTCCCACATTATTATTATTATTATAAGGATTTAATTTTAGACCTGCATCAGCTTGAAAACTTCTTAAGCCGTAGCCACAAGGAAACTAGTCCTTTGTTTGAAGAAAGATCCTAGGGCTGTACCATTTGCATTTAGCATTAGTTTTTTTACCCAGTTTGTTTTACACATTCAAAGATATCTATTGCTGCATTGACTCTAAAGCATGCCTAACTTGTTGATGCTGTATCGTAGACTTCAGGCTTTGCTCCAGGTAAGTTTTAGTTCCGACAATATTCCTCTCAGCGGCACAATTTGCAACCTTATATATTGCAAATTTTTAAAGAATCTGAATTTCGTCTATAGCAGTGCTATGTGGAATCTCAATCAGTATAAATATTGTACAGTCCCTTCTTCAATAACGTTGCAATTTGTCACCGGTGGCTGATGCAATAACTTCATCAGACAATCAACACCTAATAACGGACGAGAGTTTTGCGAGAGAATGCTCTGACAAGGTATTTTAAATTTCAGATTTGATGGGCTATCTTCTATTGTAATCTTAAGGATTATTAGTATACGTATTCGTGCGGGAGTGTATTCCTTCATTATTATTCTCTTGAGTCTATTTTGTTATGCATTTGGGCTTAATATCTGGCATTATGGTGCCCGTGCCATAATCCCTTTGGTCAGTAGATGCATTATCACATGCAGGTAAGCTGAATTTCAACGAATTCTGTATGTAAGTACCAGCTGAGCCGGTAAACGTTGTTTGTTACGAAAAGGGCCACTCATTTTTACTTATTAGTATAAAAATAGTTTACGACCTACCGACTACATACATGAAGCCCTCGCAGCACCGTTAACTCGGTGTTCTGTAAACGATTACTGCGTTAAGCATCTTTCGATATGGCTAGACCTCAGTTGGGTGACCGCTTTGTAGCATTTCGTACGTTAAGCCGTTGGACTCAGATGCCAGTAACATGACAGTCGTTAAGCTAAGTTGAAGGTCCCATGGGCGGCTTGAAAAAAATAACTAAAAGTATCTACAGCCTGCCCCTGTTTCGGCAGAGTCGCCTTACGCCATTTTCAAACTGTCTAGTAAGTCCCACCAAGTGCCATCAATCAACAGTACCTATAAACAGTAAACCTGCAATTCTTTTGCTTTCTTACCTTGATATACATATTTATTTAATACTTTATTGCATACCTGTCCATTTCAACACGGCAATGGGCCACCACCTTCTGGGCACCAAATGTTGGGGGTACCTATATTATGCCTCTGCCTACCCCTTCGGGGATAAATGCATGACAATATTCATGTATGTATGTATACCTTGACAATGCACATAAAAGATTTATTCATTTAAAGTAATAAACAATGATGTACAAAGGAGAGCTTATCTGAGGAGGTTCAATTTTACATAAATCTATACTAATATTGTAAAGCTGAAGAGTTTAGTATGTTTGTTTGTTTGGTAAAACGCGCTAATCTCAGGAACTACTGGTCGGATTTGAAAAAATATTTTTGGATTATATAGCCCATTTATCGAGAAAGACTCATCACGCTACTACCCAGAAGAGCGGGCGGAGCAGTAGTCATAAATGTAGACAAATCGGGCCAACAGTTATGCATTATTGTAGAATTTATAAGCGACGGGATGAAATAGGTGCGACGGGAGTTTGAACTGCCACTGGCGAAATCGTGGGGGTCATCTAGTAAATAAATATAGTGTGTACATAAATAAATTAATACAATTTTGTTCCAGTAAGCCTTTGACTGAGAAACGAAAACTAAAATGCTACTTTATATTTTAAATGTTATTTTTTATTTTATTTTTGTTATTATGGCGTGGTGTCAATATTAAGGTAACATATTTAAATTTGGTGAAACGTGTATTGATACTACAAAAAAAATAGAGAAATAAATATACTGTACCTGTCTGTTAGCTGTGTTGGCAATAAATCATATTTTCTTTCTTACTTAGCGGTTAACTGTTACATATTTAACTATTTAACACCAAGTATATAACATACACATACATAGATTAATCATTCTTATTAGCACTTGAATGCATACATAATTATACCGTACCAACATAAAGGCGAAAGTTTGTAAGTGTTTATGTTTGTTTCTTTTACACGATCAAACGGCTGGACCAATATTGATCAAATTTGGTGTGGACCGACACTCTGAATCACCTAATACATAGGTTAGCCTTTTTTAATGCGGGAATTGGTTCCTGTGCAAATCCTGTACGGGATAGCTTTATCACACGAGCAGAGCCGCGGGGGTCATCTATCATGATCTACATCCAGTTACGTCCCACAACGCTTCTTTTCTACTTCTTTTCCTCCACTTTGCACGATATCGACATTCCTAGTAGTGAAGCCATTAATGGCATGTATGTCGTCCCTTACGACATCAAGCTACGCAAGCCAACTCTTTGTGAGTCTTCTCCTCTTACCGGGACCCGACGGGGCCGACATGGCCACAGATTTGTTCCCCATGAAAACCGAAATAAAAAAAATCAAAATACTTTATTGGTTACTACATTTCCTTTGCACAATTTACAAATGTTTGACGTCTTCTTTTAGGCATAATAATGCCTGTACTAGATACTGCCAACGTTTGCGCAATAAATACAATTGTATTAATGAAGATGCAAAATGCAATGTCTAATATCTAGCCCTACGACGCCATAGGCGTCTTGGGTTCGGAACTGTCTTTCGACGTAACCACTAGATTTAGAGTATCTATTATTTAACCTGCTAATTTTCTGCGTGTTAATATTTTAAATCATGAAGACTATAAGGACTTGGTAGTAAAAACCCCATGAAGCATAAAGATACATAAATATACCAGAATGAAGCGCTCAATGTTCTGTAAACGATCACCGCGTTAAGCAAGTTTCACAAGTTTTCAAGCAAGCACTTTGTGGCATTTACATTTGCGAGTGTTCCCGTGCTTCGGACGGCACGTTAAGCCGATGGTCCGGGTTGCCAGTAAAATGGCAGTCATTAAGCCCACTTAAAGGCCTTATGAGCGTCTTTTCAACAACAGGTCGCCACAGACTGCGCCTGTCCACTTCAACACGGCCATGGGTTCACCACCTGTTACGTGGGACAAAAATGCATACGGTGAAATGTCGGCGTATAGTATTCCTCTGCCTACCCCTTCGGGGATGCACGTGACAATATGTATAAATGTTAATATACCAGAACCAGAACGCGCTTTTTTTGGACGAACTAATGTTTTACCATTTTATGTAAAACCAGTTTTATCATCCTTAAAATCGTTACTAACACATAAATACCTAATAGTTGTAAGTTGGCACTTTAATTAACGTAAAAGTATATCACATATAATATATTTCTTTTCATATTTTATCTAAAAATCACAACGTGAAACGAATTATCTGAAATCATTAAGGCATAAAAAACAAGCATAGATGATACGCCAGAATAAAATCCATTGGAAACAATACGCGTGTAAATTATGGAATTATGTATTTAGAGCTTGCAGGTAAACCATCCAAATTATAAAACATTGCGATACAGTTGTGTAAGCCATTTGCTGTGGGTACCTACCGTAGATTATTTATCGTATTTACTTATGTGAAGTTAGAAAAATAAATCCCAATGAAAGCCCATTCTACGCTGTCTGCGCAATGGTAGTTGGTAATAAATATTATCATATTTGGAATAATCCACTCACCAGTCTATTTAAAAATATTTTTTATTTTTATCCAATTTTCTATTGGTATTTGGGATCTATCTCTCAGAATCGATCTTTCGACGGAAATTAAACACGATCTTAATTTTACCCCAACTCATGTTTTGATCCAGGCCCAATTCCTGAGTATTTCTCCAACGATAGAATTATCCCCGAGACTCATACGAAATATACAGCATCGGATTTGCGTAGTAGCCTCGAATGTTTTGTTTAATTCTGACCGTGTCCATCGTGGTCACCTCGGGCTACGTTTGACCTCTAAGACAAGAAAAATTGTTGTTTCACCACATATTGGAAAACAGTTTCGTTCGCAACCATTCCCATGCTTATCTAAATATTATCACATGCAAATTAAAATTTTGTCAGTCAGGTCCTCTTTGCTCTCTCTACACTTTTGTTATCTTTTGGGTTCAGTCATCTGGTATAAATGCCCAATTTCATTTCTTCTCTGTGTAATTGATATCTGTGATTTGACTCTTTTACGGATGTTTGTGTTTTTTGTGTTTCTTGTGTTATCTATTTTCTGAACATATCACTTGTATCCCCGAAATGGTCGGCAGAGGCATACTATACCTGGAGCCAGCTGCTATTTTTTCAAATCACCCATAAGGCCTTTAACGACTGCCATGTTATAGGAAATAGATGCGTACAGACGGACGGACGGACAGACTGAGCTCTTTAATAAGACTTTTCTAAACATATATGTTTAAAAGTCGAAAAGTAATGTTTACCAGTCACGCCGTTATCGCCAAAGGTATGGCAGAGGTATATTACACGACCACATTTCACAGGTAATAGGTGAAGAGGGAACCTACCAATTGCCGTGTTGAAATAGACATACACAGGTTGTGGCTACTTGCTAATGAAATTTTTCAAGCCACCGGTAAAGCTTTGAACTTGACTTAAAGGCTGCCATATTATTGGCAACCAGGACCAACGATGAATAGTAAAGTCAATTGATTTATATGGTCACTTTGTATGACAGACGCCAAGACCCTTTCCCTCTGGACGGGGACTATGGGTCATATCGAATTGAATATCAAATATGTACTAAAGTCTAAATAATGCCTTGAACTTATAAAAAAATCTCAGTTTTAAGTCAATGCGTTCAAAAGTTCTATCGTTTACGTTGTAATTTTCGTTTATTTTCATACTCTCAAATCTCTAAACACTTGAATGAAAGTCTATCGAGTACCTTACGTTATAACATAAACATAAAATTTGTATATTTGTTTTATAGCACATACTCGTACATACAGATAAAATTCGAAAATTGATAATTTATTATTGATAAGTTACATTTAAATTTTCCGGTGCCAGTAACGGTTTAAAAAGGTTATATCAGTTGTCTGTAGATTGCGTTAAGATTTTTTTTGTACTCAGATATTCCTCCGTAATTCTAAGTTGTGAATGTCGCTTAGATTAAGCCTCGTTGGATTTTTCAGTTACCCCAAAAGACTACCTTGTAGTACAGGTCAATTAAGCAATATTTGACTTCGATATCCTCTAATTTCGCTTTCCTACTAAGCCACATCTCTCCTGAACTACATATGCTGATTTTAAATAAATACATTTATTTATGGGACACTTTTCTAACAGCGCCATCTAACCCAAACTAAGCTTTTAAGGTTGTTCTATGGGATCTAGACAGCTGAAAAACATACTTATAAAATTTCTAAATACCTACATAGGTACATATGAGGTTATACATAGGAATCGCCCAAACTTCAAAACAAACAGTTGTAGGTCACACAAAAATTAATTTCGACTACTACCACTTAAGCTAGTATTACCTATATGTTTTACGTAAAATGGTTGTAGATTAATTTAGTAATACCTACATAGTTTATAATTAAATCGATATGCACTAGCTATCGGGTATCGGTGACATTACATATCTTCGTTTACTTTTAATTTCAACTGTAAAGATTGTACTCGTAATTGCAAGTACTGATGAGCTGCCGTCGGAGTATTACACTTTGTTCGTGGCACAGACAGTACAACCTAAGGTTAGGTTGTATTGTCAACATTAGGCTGTATTGTCTGTGATACGTGGCCTCAACCAATGGCCAACAACATTCATACTACAACGACGATGACACGAGGTGGCTAGAATATTAGGTAGTCATAAAATTCTTGTTAAATGTGTTCAGTATAACCGGAATTTAGAACCTATAAATTATTAAGCCTATCCTTCGGTACGGATGCAAAACGTAGTCAGTGCTTGAAAAACACAGACAGAAGCTATATTTGGCGGAGATGAACATGCTACGATAGATGTAAGGCGTCACACAGAGAGACTGTGTGAGGAATGGTTAATTCCACACAAATTGTCGTCAAAACCTTGTCTAAAACGACACACGCGTTTAACCGTACCTGATGGGTGTACGTAAGCCCGTCAACCGTTATAAGTGTTTGCGGGTGCGGGAGCATACGGGACAGACGCTCCCGCACCCGCAATTCCTCAAGTTTAGCCACCTGGCTAGCAAACGAGGCGACGGCGGCCCAGCATTGTTGACTGCCGATCATGGCTCGTACCACTGCCGGCACCGACAAATCAACACCAATGAGGCCCGTGAGGGCGATACGCGGCCCGTCCCACGCCGGGCACACGGCGAGTGTGTGCTCCGCCACGCCACGCTCCACGACGCCATCTGGGCAGTGACGACACACGGGGTCCGGCTCCACCCCCGCCACCATTACGCCATGCCCTGTGAGGAGCTGACTGATGTAAAACGTCGGCGCTCCGTGTGCCCTCTCCACCCAATTATGAACTACAGTTTGATTTAATCCGATAGGATTTCATAACTATTCCAAAATACCTTTGATTGTTTTATCTATAGCTCAAAATACTAACTTCTACTGAGATTTCTGATCAACAATTGCCTTTTATAGAATAAACAGTATATTGTAAACAATATATTGAATGTGTTGCAGCTAGTATTCCGAAATGCGGAGGATGCCACGAGATGATAGTGGACCGCTATGTGCTGAAAGTATCCGATCGCACGTGGCACGCCGGCTGCCTGCGATGCGTGGAGTGCAGAGCCATGCTGTCTGGAAAATGTTTTGCGAGAAATAATCAACTATACTGCACAGATGATTTTTTCAAGTAAGCCTCTTAAATTGATTCAAAAATAAAATTTTATGTGTTAAACCACGGGCTTATAAGGATCCTTAGGAAAATGTAAAAAGCTGAATGTTTTCGTCTGTGTAATCACTGAGAGCATTGTTAGAGAATTCCTAAATTAATTCGAGTTTTCTGTTTGCATTCATAATATATACTTTTATCATTTAAAAAAGCGTTTACCTTTATAATAATGATTCTAGATGGTCTCTTTGCCATTACATCAGGGTGGGATTTTGGAAATCTCTCATACGCCGTGCCGTATTCAGATCTTGTTGAATCATTTTTAGTCAAAAGTGGATCTGTGTACTATCACAGCGTACAATAGTTTCAATTTACATACATACATACTGTCACTAGCGATATGTGCGGCTTGAAAAATTTCAACAGCAGGTCGCCACAGCCTGCGTCTGTCTATTTTAACGCGGCTATGGGTTTACCAGAACCCCCTGACACATGACATGAAACACATGAGACAGAAATGTACACGGTGAACCCCTTCGGCCGTAAAGCATGATTGATTAAATAAAATTTTGGTTTTCCCGCATAATAGGGGCCAATCGTAATGCACTATATTCCGGGCACAGGGCAATAGTTTCAAACACGTTGATAATGTTGTTGTTCTATCGGCTGTTGTCCTAGGCGGTTCGGCACGAAGTGTGCGGGTTGCGGACAAGGAATCCCTCCGACGCAAGTAGTGCGACGAGCTCAGTCCCACGTCTATCACCTAAGGTGCTTCGCATGTGCTGCCTGTGCACGAACGCTCAACACTGGTGATGAGTTCTACCTCATGGAAGACGGAAAGCTTGTATGTAAACCAGATTATGAAGCGGCGAGAGCAAAAGGTTAGTAAGTACCTACAGTTCTAATAATTTTTACGCATTTTTACTGGAAACTTTATTCTTAATTTTATTTCTTTACACTAAGTCAACAAAAAAACACTTATAAACGTCAAGATTACTTACAGTTTTTACATTTACTGCCAGATTTGCAAAGCAATATGTAAAGCTTGAGAGAAAGAACTTGTCTATAAAACTCATGGCAACTCTTTTCTAATCGCCGTAATTTCATTAGTTTCCTTTTACATAATATAAATAAAAATCTCATTACTCCGTCGAGACACAAAATACCTAAGTATAAAGTTATATTTTAAAGTTATTACCGTAGTCCATCGATATTTGCAACATCAGAGCTGCTAGTGCCGACAAAAACCTTTTGATAACTTTTTTATATAACTCTATACTACAATGGTTTTGGAAAACCCTTGTAGTGAGCTTGATAGTCCGAGCGTACGACGAAAGAAGTCGCTATCGTACTTTACTGTACTACATTGTTAAACAAAAACGCGTTTTTAGAATGTAGCTGTAGGCAATAAACCCTCAGACTAGGCGGATATCTGCAAGAAGCCATTAAAAAATCAAATTAAGTTTGTGCACACTATTAGAAGCAAAAATGTCTACAGCACTATTTCGGCTTAAACCCAGTTTAAAGATTGACAATTTGTAACTATATTTTTCTATAATGAGAAGTGCTCGTGGTCCTGCTGACTCAGTGTTCTGTAAACGATCACTGCGTTAAGCAACTTTGGCTATGGCTGATCCTTGGATGGGTTACCACTTTGTGGAATTTACATTTGCGAGCGTTTCCGTGCTTCGGAAGGCACGTTAAGCCGTTGGTCCCGGTAGCCAGTAAAATGGCAGTCGTTGGGCCCAGTTGAATGCATTAAAGGCGGGTTGAAAAAGTTCAGCAGCGGGTCACCACAGCCTGCGCCTGTCCATTTCAACACGGCAACGGGACAAAAATGCATACGGTGAAATGTGGGCGTATAGTATGCCTCTGCCTTCAGGAATAACGGCGTGACAATATTTATGTATCTATGTATGAGTACTGCTATATATACCCATTATTTATAAACAGGAGGTGAAGGTTCCCTAGACGGTGATGCGGCGAGTAAAAGACCACGAACCACAATTACAGCCAAACAACTGGAAACATTGAAGAACGCGTACAGCAGTAGTCCAAAGCCGGCGCGTCACGTCCGAGAGCAACTAGCCCACGATACTGGCCTCGATATGCGCGTCGTTCAAGTGTGGTTTCAAAACAGGTGAGTTTTGAGTAATTATTATCATTCTTTACATAGAAATCTGAACTTTAAATTGTTACAGCAAAGAACGTCAATGCCTAATCGACGATATACCAACTGAGCATAAAGTTAATGTATCCTAACAAAAGAGTGCTTGTCAAGAGGGTTCCGACCGTAGCTTTAAGCCCGTCACACACATAGCTATAATATATATTAATGTAAATTACAACAAGGCATATACAATATATTTTCTATAAAAATATTCAAGAGACCTCACACGAAGCGATAATATATATTTCTATGACGTCACCACCATATACCGTAATTTAAAAACTTAACTTAACTTAACTATCTTCACGCTGTATCCCTGACGGGGTAGTCAGTCGTAATTTATACTATTGCAAATTAATATATCTACAAACCCTAAGCGACCATCAATGAATGAAGGCTAAATATATATATACTCGTATAATAGCATCGTCTTCGTGTGTGTTAGCTTACTAGAATATATATTATAGCACGGCATATTAATATATATATTATAGCTACGTGTGTGAAGGGCCTTAATCTCAAATATTTTTTTCTTAGTCTGTTGGTTAACTATTACTCGTAAACTTGCAAAGCCTACTCATCTGTGATAGTTTTCTTTCTTTCTGCTATCATTGTCTACTTCTTTTTGTGATATGTTTTACAGGCTTTCATACAACCATTTAGCTGACACGAAATTTGGACTTAAAGACTGTTCAATCTGTCATGTGAATACTGACTGTTCGAAATCGACAGTGCAAATATAAAAATCACACTAACATTGGTTGTTTGTTATTTTATATAGAAATATTTTCCAACTATTGTAGTTTCATTTTTGAACTAGGAGTTCTCAGGTTATTATTTTCGGACATCTGTTCAAAGACTTATCTTAAAAATGAAATCTATACGTTTGAAATCTGACAATTCAATAATGTATATTTTAGAAAGACTAACAATATCCCACACCATGCGACAGACTAGAAGAGACAGCTTTATCTATACTTAAGCATAAGGGAGGCTTCCGAAAGAAATCATAAATAAATATCCATCACGCCTTATCCCCGAAGGGGTGGCAGAGGCATATTATATGCCCACTTTTCACCATGTGGATTCCTGTCCCACGTAATAGGTGGTGAGCCCATTGCCGTGTTGAAATAGACAGACGCAGGTTGTGGCTACCTGCTGTTGAATTTTTTTTAAGCCGCCTATAAGGCTTTCAACCAGGCTTAACGACTGCCATTTTACTGGCAACCGGGACCAACGGCTTAACGTGCCTTCCGAAGCACGGAAACGCTCGCAAATGTAAATGCCACAAAGTGGTCACCCATCCGACGACCAGCCATAGTGAAAGTTGCGTACCTCAGTGATCGTTTACCGAACACTGAGACCGCGGGGCCACGAGCGCTTCAACGAAAGAAATCATTGGAATATTTTATTTCTAAACTTCAAACCGCGCCGCCGCACTTGACGATTAAACATAGCGGATGTATATAATGGTTCCTTGTTTATTTTGTAACCCTAAAATAAAACATGTTCCTAAAATGAGTATAGATATATAGATATATATAGTCAACCACCACTCATCTCACTCACCACAACCATCTATATACCGGCATGTACCGAACATAGTTTGTTGAAGTATCCTTTTGAAGAAGTGATTTGTCACTTCTTAGTGCACAATGAGTGTAGTAACCATTATTCGCTAAACAAGAAGGTAGGTCAAATTTAACGTAATATTCAGACCAAATATTTCATCTACAATGGTTATTTTACAAGCGTTATACGTTATTATTTTACGCATGCAACGATTGCGTCTAAACTACATTCGTTGCATGTCATAATCAGAGTGGAAAACTTTATAAAACACCTTTATTAATCGTTAGAGTTGACTATTTAAAGTAAATACTCTCTCATTGACATTTATTTCTTTGGCTAAGAAACAATTAGACATGCAGAGAAGGGTAACGCCTCTTTAACCGTGCCAAATAAACCAGAACAGTTGATATATGTAATCAATGTTACGCGGGAGCACCTACTTGCAGAATACTGAACAAGTTAACGAAATGATTTTGAAATGGTCAAGTGATTTAACAAGACGTAAAGAGAGATTAGAGGTTTATAACCACGCGGAGCTAAACAATAAAATGTTCAGTAAAATTAATGTGACGCTCAACGCAGACTATAAAATACTAGAAATAATTTTCTATTTGCAAGTAGGTAGGTACCTTTAGTGTTACAAATTTAATAAAAACGACATGACATGACATATTGTCTCGCCAGAAGGGTAAGCAGAGGCATACTATACGTCCACATTTCGCCATATGCACTTTTTGTCCCACGTAACAGGTGCTCACATTGCCGTGTTGAAATGGACAGGTGTAGGGTTATGGCGATCTGCTATTAAAAATTTTCAAGCCGCCCATAAGGCCTTAAACTGGGCTCAACGACTGCCATGTTACTGGCGACCGGGACGAACGGCTTAATGTGCCTTCCGAAGCACGGATTAATAAAAACGAGTACTAAGTATAAGTACCTATTTGTATCATCGAGCACGCGGCAGCTCCAGGACTGTCTAGTGGGTCTGGGCACGGATATTCTCCATCTATGTATCTTCACGCTGTATGCCTGATGGGGTAGTCAGAGAGAACAGGGCATCGCGATCCATGCATACTACTTTCGTTTTCTACAGATTTATTAATCTAGATATTCCTCGATGGAGATAATGATGCTTGCTTGGTATCTAGCAGGAGCAAGTGAATGCCTGCTGTTCCTGACTTTGGGCCTAGGGACGGTGGAATGACAGCTCACCGTCCTTACTAATTACTCTATATAATAGGCCTAAGTAGCGATGATGATAAGATCCGAGATCCGAGCAAACCCGCAAAGAAGTGGTATAACACCCAAACCCTGAGAATTCAGTGGTAGCCAAAGTCTGTCGGACAGTCAAGGACACCTTTGCAAAAAGAATAATCATTCGCCTGGCGCTGGACTATGGATGGTGGTAGAGACGTATTTTTTTTGCGGTTCACAACCCAATGTAGTTAACTGGCGACTTTTGTGGCAACTAATAATTAGTTTCGATACTATCTACGTAGTCATACTTCTTTTCCTCTTTCAGCACTATTAAAAACCGATGATCAGAATTTTTTTACGTAGGTATATGCCTGTCCACCGGGACATCTTTCAGGGGGTGACCGTCAGTAGACAGATAGGTAAAGAACCGCGAACAGATCAAACTAATCTTAATAATATTATAAATGCGAAAGTTTGTATGGATGATTGTTACTCTTTCACGTAAAAACTCCTGAATAGACTTAATGAAACTTTACAATAATATAGCTTATACATCAGAATAACACATAGGCTACTTTTTGTCCCGGGAACAAGTTCCTGTGAAAAACAGGAACGGGTAAAAGGTAGATGACCGTTTACCCGTTAAAAAATTAAGGTCGAATAATTTTCAACAAAAGCCCGTCCTTCAATATTTGCACATTCTGTCTATTCCGTTTGTAGTATTTGTAAGCATAGGCACAGAAGTATATTGTGTCGCGCGCGAATGGCCACAGTCACGGCACCGGTCACGCCCTGCACATCGGCCTCGCCTCGTAAACCTGAACGCGATATCACAATGCTCGACTTCTTTACTTTATGTGTTTGAATACAAGTACACACAATACATACAAATGTTAAACATGGCAGCCGGCCCTCATTATGCCCAACCATTAAAACCACGGAATTTTAAAAATATTAGTAATACCTGTTTTACCTCGTTAATAATACTAAAGTTAACTTAACCTACTTAACTATCTGTACGCTGTATACCTGACGGGGTAATCAGACAGATCTTTAGTTCTAGTGTATGAGATTGCAAAATAAATACATTTAATTTTACTTCTTCCGCTTCCGCCTAAGAGAAAAAGAGAGAAATTCGTTCTAAGTATCTCCAATAACTTTATTGTCTATTGCCTAATATTAAAGTTATTGGATATTGTTAGAATTAATCTCTCTCCTTCTCATCACCGTAAAGTACTTCATTACATTCAATATATCTTTTAGTGACAGTGCTTTGAAAGATTATAATTTAGAATCTTTTAAACTATCTCCTACATGCATAAAGTTAGAACTGTATTGATAAAACGTTGGAATTGAAGAGTTATTAGTATTGAGATCCTTGGTGTTGAGATCTCTAGTGACGTCCAATACCGTAGTCATTTAGGGGATAAGGCGAAGCTGGCGTCCAAAAAGCTCGGAGTACTCAAAAGGGCGCGGCAGTACTTTACTGCGGAGCAAATACTGCTTCTCTATAAGTTGCAAGTGCGGCCACACATGGAGTACTGCTGTCACCTTTGGGCTGGTGCACCTAAATACTAGCTTCGACCTTTTGGCTCAGTATGAGGGCTTGCTATGAGGATTGTCAACGATCTTCTACTAGCAGGCGGTGATGAGCTCCTTCGTGAGGAGAGACTTCGACGGTCTGAGCTCTGAGGAATTGTCACAGATAGGGTGTTCAACCTCACACTTTGCGTCCGGAGCGCTTGCACACGGTTAGGTCCTTTAGAAGCTTTATTCCACGTACGCTTAGATTGTGGGATGAGCTCCATGCCTTGGTTTTCCCGAACGTCTAAAGTATGGGGTTTTTCAAAAGGGATCTCAGAAGGTTTTTAAAGGGTCGGCAGCGCAAGTGCTGCACCTCTGGTATTGCAAACGTATATAGGCAAAAGTGACCGCTTTCCATCAGGTGGGCCGTATGCTTGTCTGCCACCTCATTGGTATATAAAAAAAGTTTTACTACTAGGTAGTTCTTTACTATACAAACGGTAATAGTGTTATGGTAAAACTTATTAATGTATTAGATTAATTGGGGCTAGGTAGAGCTAGTAGATGGTAGTTGTTAGGAGTGATAGTAGGTAGGTGGATGGAGTACCATGAAGCGCTCGTGGCCCCGCTATCTCAGTGATCTGTAAATGAACTTTCGCTATAGCTGATCCTTGGATAGGTGACCACTTTGTGGCATTTACATTTGAGAGCGTTTCCGTGCTTCGGAAGGTACGTTAAGCCGTTGGTCCCGGTTGCCAGTAAAATGGCCGTCGTTAAGCCCATTTGAAGGTCATATGGGCAGCTTGAAAAATTTTAACAACAGGTAGCCACAGCCTGCATCTGTTCATTTTAACACAGCAATGGGCTCACCACCTGTTACGTGGGACAAAACTGCATATGAATGCAATGCATATGAAATGTGGGGGTACAGTATGCGTCTGACCACCACTTAGGGGATAAAGGCTTTCAATATGTATGTAGATGGTAGTTAGTTATTTATTTAATATCTTTAGACAATGTTTATTGTTATAATGTTTGTGTAGGAGTAAGCCAATGTCCTAATATTGAATTAATTATTGTTTTTAGTTTAGTAATAAATAACAATAAAGATAACTTCCTTTGATAAACAGATAACACTGCCGCAAAGATTAAAGACAAATCCAATTGTTAAAAAAGTATGAAAGTATCTACCTATTATCGATATCTACAAGGCAATTTTATTGGAAGTGAAAATAGGAAACTTGGTTCTACCGGGATATAATATCTACCCACTATTTTATCATGTACGAAAATAATGGTGTACTGAAATCAAACAAAATAAAGCAAGATAAGTACCTCGTTGGCTTAAGAGGTAGTTTGGGTGTTTATTATATATTAGCTTCCTTTGGGCTAGAAGACACTGTGTAAAATAAAAAAAATCACATTGTCTAAACTTTATACCTACGTATCAACTGCGTCATTTCAGAAACACATAAGTTAATTCGAGAAAATGTGTATCAATAATCCTAGGGAGGTATATCGCAGCACGCGTTATACGCTCCCAGTGGACTGGGCGGAGGTACTTTAATTAATCAAGCTCTTTGTTGAAAGCCCATACCGGCACCCCGCGTCGCTTCGGTAATAACAACGCACGCAAAACATTCCAGTAGGGTGTTTTGTTTACATCGCTTACTCAATTATTTATTTTAATCGAGAGTAATTGAAGCGTTGTAACTAAGACAACAGAATAAGTTCAGTTACATCGAAATAGGTAAAATAATATGATCACGTCATACATACTTATATTAAACTTTCCCTATGTACATAGCTGATATTAATGTAGTCTCGAAAAAAATAATTTTCCTAAAGGATTGTAAAATGAAATAAATAATCGTGGGATTTGATTTTACACTGGTTGATACCCGTGACTTCACCTGCGTGTAGAAGTTTTATAATTCCCGTTTCGTTTGGATTTCTGAGTGCTTTGACCGTTACGTTTTAAGCGATCTGCTTAGATGATAGATTCTCGTATTAACGCCTTGGACTACCCTGACGTCTTCTACTCTCTTCTTTCGCACAGTAAATATTCTTCATCAATTGTTCCTCACTCATTCGTTGGTATGTCCAAACCAATGGTGAACGCTAGCTTTTCCAGGTTTGATGACAGGCAATTCACTTCGTTGCGCATTTGGTCTACCTTGTACCCAATAATGTAGTTGCTTGTAAACTACATATTCTGAATATTTAGTAAATAAATTTTTCCATTATTACATTTTACTTATATATTTTATAACGTTTCTATTTAACAGACGAGCAAAAGAGAAAAGATTAAAAAAGGACGCTGGTCGTACACGATGGTCACAATACTTCAGGTCGATGAAGAGCGGCGGAGGGTCTCCCAGACACGATCGGCTACTTGACAAGGATGAACTCAAGATAGACTTGGATTCGTTCAGTCATCATGGTAAAAAATTAGACTAGAATAGATTAATGAACAGCAGACCTTACTTAAAATACTTTTTTGTGTGTAAAAAATGTTTTTAAAGTTTCGCTATTCTCACTCATATTTATGATATTTCGGGTCTTATTCGTGATGTATATTATTAGGTACAAAATTGGACCGGTCAGTCAACCCGTGACCACGGTTAGTGTAATGCGGTCGAAACGTCGGCTTTGTACCTAATAATATACGTCATTAAAATAATATTGATGTTATTTTTAAATTTTCTGGCTGGCTGTAACAATTCTAAATCTATATTATATATATATATATATATATAAATTTAGAACCACTACCTACTAGCCAGCAGATAATAATAGTTTTTTTTTCGATTTATATACATAGCGATTGAAAACTTTTGGAGAAATAAAATGACAATAGGTACCAATAGGTATCAAGCGTTATTCCTAAATTAACGCCTTTTAGACATTTTTGGATTAAAAAAAGTAAATATAAATATACTTGAAATACAATTTAACAAATATAGAATTTTTTTGAGAGTACATTAAAATATACGGTTCTACAAACGAGGGTACCTGCCTATGACAACACTAACTTGTTCCTTGTTATTCATTCGAAATTAATTTTGTTACTACATAGCTTTTTACAAGTTTTTTATTAACCTGAAATGAATGTATCAAATAAAATTATGGTGAGAAATACTTGAATAATAAAATGACGTCACTTTAAATGCAATTTAGCGGACTATTTTTTTAATACAATATTGGTATCAAATAAAACGACTTGCTGAAAACTATTCTGGCCTGTAATTCACAAATCTTGGATCCAAATCCGCCACTGCGCAAATGTCATCGATATTCATAGAACACAAATATCGATGACCTTTGCGGAGTAGAGGATTTGGATCCGAGATTAGTGAATTGCATTTCTGTTTAGGACATTTGACGAAAAGGTTATTTTATAAAATTCGATATGTTTTGACTAATATCCACTCTAACAGTGGGTAGGTTCTTATGTCAATTTTAAATTCTGGCGAACTACAATATAGTTCTTTACATGACAGAGCTGAGTAACGATAGCTACAGTACGGTGGCGCTGGGCGGCGAGGAAGGTTCCCCTGCAGGCGGCGGTGCTGCGGCCGGAGGAGCGCGGTACGGCTCCACTCCACCCTACCTGCGCGCACACTCGCCTCCCCATCCACACTACCACTACCCGCCGGACCACCTCGTGTACACCAACATTGGTAAAGTACCTTCATTTCACAACCATTAGGTATATTGAGCATTCATTCGTAGGGTGTAATGGGCTCTATCAAGATCTCCAAGACTCAAGCAACCTAACTTGCCAGTAGTGCACCTGCTTACTAACTAAGCTACGACGTAGGCGCCCTTGCAGAGTTGGGAGGTCAGACGGCAGTCGCTCTTGACAATGCCGAAAACCTAAAGCCAAATGATAGCCAAATATAAGTAAACCTCAGCGTACAAATCCAGGTAAGGTTTGAGAGCAATTTGCAATACATTAAAATGAAGAGAAGACATACTTCTATTTGTAAATTTTCAATACCTATTTACTATTGGATCTATGACATAATTATTTAAGACTACTTCGAAATGAACTAGATGTTTTGTGAAACCTACAGCCAATTAAGACGCAAAGAATTTCCAACATGTCACTTGAAAATTAATTCTTTTTAATCGTGGGGTGACAAAAAGACATTTATGATCGTTTGTATTTACATTTAGAAAGACCAGATTCGTAAAGCAGAGCAGTGAGAAAAGAGTAAAGCAAGAAAACTCACGCCACTCTTTCCCATACTATATAATTTGAAAGTATAAGTAAATCATTTGAAATTCATTATGTGCCACTAATATATAACTACCATAATCACGTGTCCACAAAATATGATGCTTACCTGCAGTATTGCTGCAATTTATGCAGGAGTAAATTTTAAACACTATCTTTAATTTCACTGTAACATGTTCACAGGTCAAGCAATGAGTGGGGCAGGTATCGGTGCTACCGGAGCGGGTGGTGCGTCAGACTTGAGCAGCTCATCGTCTCCTGCGGCGGGAGGATACCCTGACTTCCCTCCGTCTCCTGACTCGTGGTTAGGAGAGGCCCACCACTACTCGCCACGAGCATTCCCCTAGCGGCGGCCACCGCCGGCGCACGCGCACCCTGTACCTCCCGCGCTCGCGTCTGCACCACTTCACACCGCACCTCAAATGGCACCAATGGCTCTCTATCAACCACTCGAACTCGTTGTCAAACGCGAGCTGTGACTGAAGATCGAAGACATTTTGGACATAAAATAAAGTTTATAGTCATCATAAAGTATACAGCGAATGTTCTCCAATGTACGTAAAATAAAAACCGGTTCAAATATTTATAAGAGGAAATTAGGGTAACATTCTAATTTCCTCTTATAAATATTTGAACCGCTCGACACATGATTCTCGACTCGACAATGGACATTCATAATAGCCGTCAAACGCGAGCCATGGCAGGCAAAGACATTCCAATAGTAGTTGAAAGTGTATCTGATCTACATCCCTAACGTAATTCGTGATTTTGAGAGAATTCTGATCAATTTTATTCATGGCATCTGCCGACACCTCGCTTAGCACCTACAGACTACCTACCCCTATCGACTCTACGAGTACAACTAATGTTTAGCGTGTTACGCACAATGTAATTGTATAGGATGAACAGTGAAAACGTTCCTAAAACAAAGAAAAATTGTAAGGTTTTCACAAACCGATTTCAATCTTTGATCACAATGTGTGTTAAGAGATTCTGAAATGTACAGGAATTTATAAATAACCTTATTTTATTTCAACTTTTTTAAGTAGGTAACTTATCAATGTAACAATTTGAACCTGTGCTATTAATCCAACTTGATAAGTTGTTATTGCGTAAGTATTAAATACGTGGAGGTGTCGATTTGTGATCATACCGTTTGCTTAGAATTTGTAAAGTAGAATTTGTACATAATATGTAATAGAAATGTAAGCACAAAATATTTAATGCCTTACGGTATTTGGTAAGGTGATTGTAAATAATACAAGTACAGAGTCATTAATAGCAGTACAGCTATAAGAATATCAATATAATGTACATTAAATAAAATATGATTTACGTAGATCTAACGCAATATTTATTAACAATCTTAAATTTTACAAACATTATCTCAACATTGTAAATAAGAACTAATGTAACATAAGTAATGATAGCTGATATAGGCAAGTCCATAGTGATTATAATACTTTGTGCAAAAAATCTAGTCGCGAGATGAATGGTATCTATATAAATAATTGTACATGTAATTACAATAAAGTTTTATTTACAATAACTTTATGCTACTATAGTAGTAAATTCCCAACAAGGAACTATAACTCTGTCGTGGCAACCCCCCAATACTGCTGCATACGGTTTTCGACATCCAATGAGTCTTGGTTTGATTTCTCTTGTATCACAGCAAAGTCGTACTCCAAATGATACGGCATGAGCCGCTGTAAAGAACCAAAATAAGCGGCGTTTGGACCTCCATTCGGTATACGACCAGAACCAAAACGGAAATCAGGTTTTAAAGCAGTTCCGAAAGATCGAGCACTACCAAAATGTTTTGATAAAAATGGTATTTTTGATTGTTTACCAGCTAAATGCAACTGAGGGCTACTTCCCGATAAACCTTTTAAGTTTCTAAGACTACTGACATTGGATTTAATACCTTTAGATAAATTATCTAATTCTTTATCAAACAACATCTGGGTATTCTGCTCGAGCATATATTCCCAACATTTAAATTGTTCTTCAGGGTTACCTATTTCTTCGTTTCTGTGGTCATCCTCTTTATCTTCTTCAACTCGTACACGAATTGCTCTTGCAACGCCACCTCTACAACTTCGTCGTTCAGATGCTTTGGCATGTGAGCGCACACTAGCATAATGTTGATGGCTTATAGCTTCACTAGGTGGACGGTCACTCTGTCCACTAGGTGACGAACGATCACTTCCCGGTTTTGGAGGTGTCACAGAATGACAACATGGTTCTAACCGTGAGCAACAGCAATCAGATTTACACATGGACTTATTACTGTTTATTGTCTGTCTTAATTCTCGCATTAATAGGTCTACATCTGATTTTGCTGTATCAAACCTAATTATTAAGACTGATATACAGTCCTCCACACCGTAACTCTGAGCTAGATCCTGTAATCGTTTAGCTGCCAGGACAGGATTACGTTCAGCTCTAACTTCAGACACAGCTGTTTCTATATTGACAGCACTCCAGAATTTTCCATTACCCAATATTAAAAATTCATCATCTTCCTTTATGACAGTTTGTATAACATCAGGATCAGGGACAGTACAGGGATATCGAGTAGAATACCCTAAGCGTTTGTTATTTTCTATACCTAAGCTTAGAGGTCCATTTCGTCTACTCAAAACTCCCTTTGTATCTCCAACATTTGCAAGTCTTAAGCTATATTTTTTAGCAGTTTGACCAAATCCGTTTTCGGATATAGTTATTGGAGACAAATGACACATAATTAAACACGCGCCCTTTTTCTGACCCTTTTCTTTTAGTTCTCTGTGTGCAGATAGAACAACATATTTCATGTACTCGTTTACAGTTTCTTTAATTGATTTTTCTTCCAGCAATAATCCTGGTATACATGTTTGTAAAACTTTTGGTACCTCTGTATCTACTTCACCATCAATTATAGCGAATAGACCTTCTTTGTTACAAAATGATGGAAGACGAATTTGTGCACAACACAGTTGCAATGATTTATTTGGGCATTCTGAGAAACCTGTAGTCCAAGAAGTAGATCCATTTAACTCTTCATGATAACCGCTTTTTTGAGTCCCTGGCAAGGAATTTCGTCCTGTGACGTCTACTAAGCTTAAAGGTCGTTGACATCTGTAGGCATTAAATTGCGAAGGATCCACTTGCAACTTCTTATTACATGATATATCCAAAAACTTTAATTGTTTCGGAGCGAGAAGCCTTAAGTCAATACTATCCAGTTCATTATGAGCAAAATCCAAAATTTTTACAGACGCACTGCACGCAAACATTGGGACTGAGCGCAGTCTATTAGAATGAGCTCGTACAATTCTAATATTATTGAGCTGTGGTAAGTTTTCAGGCAATCTTGAGAGACAATTACCTGATAGTACAAGTTCTTCAATATTAGGCCAAAAATTTATACAAGTTTCTGGTAATATAGTCAAGCAATTGTACGCAATGTGCAATATTTTTAATCCTCTAAAAGCTATTATTACATCTGCTACTTCGTCTGTTAAACAATTTGCTGTTAAATAAAGTCGTTCCAAACAATGCGATGACGGACCCCTCGCATGTGGTAATCGACTGAGTCGATTGTTTGTGAGATTTAAAACACATAGTCTGTCACATACTGAGAAGAAATTTTCTGGTAAATTCTGTATACAATTATCATGAAGAAGTAAGTCTCTTAATGGAGCTCGCAATCGTGGCATTGATGGTATACTGGAAATTTTATTGTGGGCCAGATGAAGACTGCTTAGACTGGAAAGTTCACTGCAGAATAGATGCTCAGGAAGTGATGTTAGTTGGTTGTTGCTGGCATGTAGCGTCGTAAGATCAGAACATCCACTAATCCATTGTGGTAATGAACTTAACTTGTTGTGTGATACGTCTATTTCGACAAGGTTTATTGGTGGGACTGTTGTTGTTAGAGTTTCGATTTCTGAAATAAACAGTCAAGTGTTAATAATTCAGCGTTACATGTATTAAATAGAACGCAGAAATGAATGGTCCCAATGCCAAGCAAGTTATTATTCCTAAAATATTTAATAAATAAATATAGTTTTATATGAAGCGCTTGTGGCCCCCCGAACTCAGTGTTCAGTAAACGATCACTGAGAGTTACACAACTCTGTGGCATTTACATTTGCCTTACATTGCCTTTACGTGCTTCGGAAGGCACGTTAAGCCGTTGGTCCCGGTTGCCAGTAACATGGCAGTCGTTAAGTCAAGTTAAAGGCCTTATGGGCGGCTTGAATAATTTCAACAACAAGTAACAACAACCTGCGTCTGACTATTTCAACACGGCACTGGGCTCACCACCTATTACGTGGGACAGGAATACACAGGGTAAAAATGGGGATATAATACGCCTCTGCCACCCCTTCGGGAATAAGGCGTGATAGATAAATATATATAAAAAATATCGCGTAAGTTTATGTTATCAGACCAATAGAGAAGTTATACAACGTATCTACTTAAATTATGCCTTACTTGAATCACTACAAAAAAATTGAAAAAGGGTTAGTAAGGTTTGTAGGAGTTTGGTCCCACACAAACCCTACGGCCCACTTCTAAAATGAGAGCAATTAAGTGAAGTGTACGTAGCCTCGCTCTTCTTCGTGTTCTAAAAGGATCACAGCTTTAAGTAGTTTTCATTGTGGCTAGTCCTTAGATGGGTAACAACAGTTTACTGGCATTTTTATTTACGAGCATTTCAATGATTTGGAAGGTACGTTTCGCCATTGCCAAGGAGTCCCAGTTGCCAGAAATATGGCAGTCGTTAAACCAAGTTGAAGGTCCTATGAGCTTGATAATTTTCAAAAGCATCTCAAATCAACGGGATCAAAATTTCTTCCAAATATAACATCTAAAATAGACACATTTTATTAAATTTATTCGGCCCTTTAGACCCACCCCAGTTCCGTGCTTCGGAAGGCACGTTAAGCCGTTGGTACCGGTTGCCAATAAAATGGCAGTCGTTAAGCCAAGTTGGAGGCCCTATGGGCGGCTTAAAAAAAATAAACAGCAGGTCGATGCAGCCTGCGCTTGTCCATTTCAACACGGCAATGGGCTCACCACCTGTTACGTGGGACAGAAATGCATACGGTGAAAAGTGGGCGTTAAATATGCCTCTGCCTACCCCTTCGGGGATAAAGGCGTGACAATATGTTTGTATGTATGTATCTCAAATCATACGCCTGTCCATTTCAACACGGCAATAGGTTCACCACCACATGGGAACAAAGCCTACACAATGCGCGCAAATGTGGCGTATAATATGCATCTGCATACCGTTTGGAGGACAAAGGTGTGACTAATAAGTAAGTAAGTAGGAAATAAAAATAACAAGTATACTTACGGTTATAAGGCGCTCTGAGTGTCTTCAACATAGCACCATGTAATGCAAGATGCCGAAGGGTATTGTGAGCAGCATACAGTTCACGCAGACCTCTTAGTGCTGATACTACCAATACTTCTATACTATTGTACGACACGTCCAAAGATACCAGATGCTGGAATAATAAAAAATACACATTAATTTCGAACTTAGAAGCGAAGATATCCTTATTTTGTTAAATGTAACGCTCCATAAACATATTCGGATGCATTTAAATCATCGCAGCTATTCTAAAATTCATTACCATCATCAATAGTCTGTTGAAGATATTGATGTGCTATGAATAAAAAGCATTAAGATACCTAAATACCTGTTAAAAATTTAATCGTACTAATATGTGCATAATTTGACGATGATAAGTAATGATATCAAGTTATACATGGAGAAAGTTCATTTTACACCCATAAAAGAAAAAAAATAGATTCGAACTAACTAAAACCACACAGTGTTCTTTATGGCTGTGTATACACAAGGACCTAGAGCTACCTATGGCAAAGTAAAGTTACTATATTATTTTAGTCAGTTCAGCTCTTTGGGTTTTCAGTTTATTTTCTTTACTTTTCCCATTAGTTTTTGCCTTTTTAACCGGGTTCTTCATCTTAGCTAATTCTTAGTTGCTTCCAAATCATATCTGGGGGCCAAGCCCACTACTTAATAAAATAAAAATAAAATAAAAAAATAAAATATCTTTATTTTACATAGACCATTTTAACGGCGCTTACAAAATGTCATACACTAATTAAAATATTTAAAGCGACCACCGGTTCGGAACGCGGCCCACCTGGGAAGAACCGGCAAGAAACTTAGGAAGGCTTTTTTTTGATGGCCTATTTACAATTTAATATTATTTCACTTTGCCAGCAGATAATTTCCAGGCGTTCCTGTCCTACAAATAGTCTTTAACTGATTAAAAACCTTTTTCACAAAGCTTGTTCTTAATTAACTTTTTAAATTTATTTAATGGTAAATTATTCTCAGGTCACAGGGAAGCTGGTTGTAAAAGCCGTTCTAGTTCTATTCTATAGCGGTTCTATTGCGATTAGTCAAACACTAGGTAGTCTACTAAAACTATTATATATTTCACAATCACACTTTTCAAGCTGCAGAGACCATAGAGGTCAGACAGAATAGCTATCAAAATAGTAATCATCATCATCATCCGAGCGTCTGTCCCAGTTGCGTCTCGCGACGCCCGGGGTCCGCTTTCCTACATTTTCTCCTCCACTTCGCACGGTCTTCGGCATCCCCTGTAGTGAGACCATTGGCACGCATGTCATCCCTTACGACGTCAAGCCAGCACTTCTTGGGTCTTCCCCTCTTACCGGGACCCGGCGGGGCTGACATGGCCAGACATTTGTTACCTACGTAGCCCGGCGGTTGCCGCAAGACGTGACCATACCAACGAAGGCGACACTCTTGCAACTTGTCTGCAATGTCACGGACGTGAAGGCTGCCGCGGATGCGAGAGTTTCTCACGCGGTCCATCCGCGTGACCCCACACATCCACCGCAGCATCTTCATTTCCGTGACACGCAGCTCCTGCTTGTGTCGCTCCAATATCGGCCACGTCTCACTGCCATGTAAAAGGGACAGGTCTAATAATGGTTTTGTAGACCTGTCCCTTCAACCGGATCGGCATTTTAGGGTCACAAATGACACCGGTCATCTCCCGCCATTTGGCCCACGCGGCAGCAATGCGTGACTTGACATCGCAATCGATGTCACTGGAGGTGTGAAAAACAGATCCCAGGTATTTAACCTGGTCCGTGCGCTCGACCAAATCACCGCCTATGCGGACGGATGTGGGATCTGTCGAGTTTAGTGCCAAGTACTCAGTCTTCGCCACATTTAGTTTCAGACCGCCGTTCTCAAGCGTCTCCTTCCACGCCTTTACACGTTGCACCAATCTGCCCCTGTCCGCGTCTGCCAGCGCAATATCGTGCAACCTACCTAATACATGAGCAACCTAACCTATACATGAGCAACCCATGGCTGCTCATGTGGGTTTCTGATGCTGTCCGACAATTCGTCTAATATTACACTGAACAGAAGCGGACTAAGGACCGAACCCTGGTGTACCCCGACGGTGATGGGGAAGGGTTTCGTGTCGCCAACAGCAGTCCGAACCAATGAATCGGAGTCACAGTACATGTCCCGGATAGTGTCAATATAGACCTCTGGAACCCCTTTGGACCGCAGTGCCCACCAGATCATCGCACGAGGAACACAGTCGAAGGCCTTCTGCATGTCCAGAAACAAACAGTGCAGAGGCGTGTTCTTCGACCTGTATTTCTCTGCGACAACCCTCAGGGCAAAAACAGGGTCCGTGGTCCCATAACCAGGCTATAATAGTATAGCGCAATAGTAATAAAATGAAAGTTTTTCTGTCGACTCTCTATTGAGCGACATTCTTTATTCTTTCTGACGCGATTTAATTAGTAGACTTGGCCCCCTGGATTAAGAGCTATTGTTCGACTTTTGATTTTCTGCATAGTTGGGAGCGACTGCTCTCTAACCTCTTAACCCAGGGAGGATGCCTACATCGTTATCTCGGTAGTTGGTCAGCAGGTGCACCGCTAACAGGTGAATTCGCTTAGGCCCCCGAAATCTTGATGGGGCATCCCCGTACGCCTATAGAACCCAACTATGACTAAGAAAACAGGAAAGGAAATGAAATAAATATATTTGTTACAATAAAAGTATCTTATTGTCTGTGGATTATAAGCTCTGTGACGTACCTAATATCCTATTCAAAGTGGCGCCACAAAAAGAAAAGAATGTCTTAGATCAATTTAAATATATTTTAAACTGCATGTTATATATCAAACAAAAATCTTAATTACCTCTCTTCAAAAATATATATACTATGTTTCTAGATTTCTCAGCACTTCATACTTTCATACTTTATGAAAGTTTCATGTACTTTAGAGCGTGATTTTAAGTACACACTACCTCACTGCTGGCTTTTAGACGTTGAACTTTTATCTTTTTACCAGGATGACTCGGAACAAGGATGTTTTGTTGCATTTAAGTTATTCGTTCTATGGTGACATTCTATAGCATAAACAGCACAACTAATTTCGAACACTGAGGTTGTGCGGCATTCCCCGGAATGTCATAATTTTAGTGATATGTGAGTAAATTCAGGCTTTTTTTAATTGACTTATTAGCTTGCATTTGTGATAGTCTACTAACATTTTGACAGCTAAAAACAGCTATTCTGGTTCTATTCTACTGCTTTTCAATAGTAGACTCGGCCCCTTGTTGGTTTGTGCACCAGTCGACTGATGGCTACGGAGGTTTGTTGTAGGCTCTCAAAGTGTGACAGGGAAGTTAGAAGGCATTCATTTCAAATAATGCAAAAAAGATCAAATAAGCATTCAATACAAAGTATTCTTGTTTCTTTAACTCAGTGTACGTTACCTATGCAGCTCTATCGTTTGATTTTCGATTTTCTGCATTTTTGGGAGAAAACGGTTGAGGGGATATTAGGCATTGTCGCCTGTCATAACCTGAACCGTTGCCTCGTCCGTTATTCAGGACCTAGGTGGTGAGGTCGCTAGGCCCCCGGTTATCTTATTGGGAGGCCTTACAAGGTATTCTTTGGACTAAAGGAAAACAACTAAAGGACTTCACGCTAAGATGAATAACGATAGGTTTAAATGGAAAAATGAACATACCTCATAGTTACCCAGAATGATGCTCCCTTTTAGCTTGTTGTGGCGAAGGTCCACGGTGGTAAGAGGCGCTCGGTACTCCGATTTATTATCATCGTCGGGAGTCATTTGCGCTGTATTGCTACTCTGTAAGCATTTCCATAATAGATTCGTTTAATAAGCCTTGTCAAATAGAATAATGACTTCTACATCTCTGAATATGATGCTAGGTTGGGCTTGGTTAAAAAGGTATTAATCTAACAGTTCCTTATCCTATCTTTAAGTTGTTATCTTTCTCGCTCACAGCATTACTTAGGTATCACTTGAGCTTCATTTAGGATCTATCGTAAAACATTGTTACTATATGCCATTATCTACTTATCAATACACGATGGATTTTTGAGACGAAACAATAAGTACCTTACACGTTGCAAGGCAAATATTCCTAGAAGACCATTTGAAACTTTTTGAAATATTCTGACTGCATTAACAGATTTTGAAAGAGAAAGTCTATTGGATAATTTAAGGTCAATGAATGAATGAATGTCGAATGAAATCGTCCGAAATTTTTCTTACACTTCCATCTCAAAAATCCTCTGGCCATCCTGTATCTCCATCCTATATAATATGTAGGTACTAATAATGTGTGCTGTTATCGTTAATAATCTGTAGATAGGCGAATAAAATATATGTATTAAACCACCATTAGGTACACCGAACATATACAAACACCATTGAGCGCATAACACAATATTGATTATTCGATGACATATACAGCAATTGCGCTATTTCCCAGAAGAGTTAGAAAAGAGCACATCACACGTCCGTACTTTCCCAGTTGTATGTACTCGAAGCGAAGTATGGTTCTGGGACATCAGCAAGTGTCAGTAGTCATCATAAGTAGTCGAGAGAGGTTATCGAGTAATATCACGGTAGCCTCTTTGGTATTGTCCTAACTAAATTTAGTCGAATTTTACTTTATAAGTAGTATAGCATATGCCCAGCAAGATCAGTATCAATTAGTGAAGCTATATATAGCCTTACTATTTCATATACTGAGATATTAGATTATAGCCAGAACATAACTAGACGAAGTAAGAAAATAAATAATGCGTTATGAATACCGGTGTTTTTTTAAACCCCATTTACACTCTCGCACTATCCAAGAGACGAACTGCGTGACGAGCCGCAAGCTCGAAAAAAGATGTACCATAATACTGTGTTTACACTCGCGGCTTGTCTCGCAGCTCGTCTCGTGGCTCGCGCGAGAGTGTAAATGAGGTATTAGAAAGTATTCCAAAAAGATAAATGTACTTACACCAAAACTAGTAATAAGGTTTCGGGAGGCTATTAGAGCCCTCAGGCGCGGCAGTCCGAGCGCGTTGTCTATTGACCTCAACTCGTTGTCGTTCACTTGGAGCTCTTCCAATCTGTAATTATTGTAAAACATATTTTCAGAATCAAAATTGGAAAGCAATTAGTATGCTAACATTTTCTATATTTAAATTTATAATGGAAATTTTAGTCTCGAGCTGGGCTCGAACCAGCGTCCTCTGGTTCAACGTACCAGACGCGTTTACCAGCTACACCACCGAGACCTACTCGAAACTGACGATCTACTCCATAAGACTCCATCTGTTTACGTCTTAGAGCTACGTAAGGCGCCATCGACCGGCACTTAGCATAATTTACCTATTTAGTAGAACAGATCTTCAAGTTCCTTTGTTTATGGAATAGGAGAACTACAACTATTACAGAACCAGACCCAAGTGACCTACAATGTAATAAAAGAAAGACTTTGTTTTAATCCAAATCAAAGTGGATTATTATTCTACCGAGTAATTAGGTATCTATAAAAAAATATCTAGATAGTTAAAGACTTCGTTGCTTTGGTCATCTTGATAGGTGCAAGTCTCGAATAAGTTCAATTTATTCAAGACTCAATACTGAAAGTAGTTTAGAAGCATTTTATTATATACGGCAAACGTGGACCTAGTGCTCAAGACAAGACGAGTGCTAGGAAAGACCAGTCTAGGACTACTTTCCATTGTCTTTGTCTCGAAGTAGAGAGTGTGCGCAATTAACATATAGGTTTAGATCTTTAAGTTTTCCTGAAGTTGTTGGTCAAAATGAAACCTTCTTAAAACTAGTGGTTCTGTGAACCGTAGACATCGGAGAATTTTATTTTTTAAGCTATTGCATAGTTTTTATCGCGGGCTTTGAGCGTAGCGACCTAATCAAGAAATTCCGTAACGAAAAAAACCTAATACCCGAGCTCACAAGAAATTCACCGAGCACGGCCGAGCGTTGGCTTACCGTGTATGTATATAATACGACTGTACGAAGCTCGCACGGATGTTCAATATCATCATCATCATTAACGTCGGTCCTTGAAGTGAAAACTTATTTTAGCGCGGTATAGTGTGTGTGCATATATACGTTGGGGGTCTGCTATATGTACCATAGCAGACCCCCAACGCGTCTAGATAAATACATTATTAATAAATTTAGTTATTTTTTTTACCATCAATAACGAATAATGCTATGCAATAGCTTTACCGCGGCAGTCCCCGAGTGCCACACTTCTTTTTTTTCTTTTTCTTTATCGTTTTCAAAATAAATTCGACATCGCTTTTTTTCGTTTTGAGCGCTCTTGTCAACCACTACGGGACCATTTCCCCTCCCCTGCCTCCATCCCCCCCCCCCCCCCGATAGAAACACCCCCCCCCCCCCCGCTAGAAGTTGTTGTCTACATCAAGGATTGTCCATGCCAAGTTGCATGCAAATCCGATGAAAAATGCGACCTGTAGACTGAATGGACAGACGGACATCAAAAGCATTTTTCCCGTACCAGTGGAGTTAAAACGGAGACTTTGGTCGGCTCGCTACGCTCGCCTTCTCAGTTAATTATAAGCATATAGAAGTACTGAGGCCGAATACAATATATTCAAATAGTTTAGGTAGGTATATCCTGAACAATGCAACATGGAATAAAACTGCCTAATTCCATTCGTAAAGTCCTGCTGAAGAGAAACAGTGACCAAGCGATTGAAGAGAACATAGTACAATGTACTTTGTATGTAGTTTTATTATCATCTACAGTTTACTTTTTCTAACGTTCATTACGAGATTCCTGGATCTATTTTTTTATTGTCCTCGGATGAGGAATTGTTTGATAGTCAGTCACATAGCTGTCAAAATCGAAATTGGAGACAATCTTATAATGAAATCAACGCTAAAATTGTTTTTAAATTGGGGAGGAGGAAGAACGGCTAAAGTGGTTAAGTTCATTGTAAGAGTTATTATTATAAATAGATTTTGCTTAAGTTTATAGGAAACATCAAGAACAACATCTTATAACAAAATATATATATTGAAAAGATTTTCGTAAAACGTTTTCAGTCACCTGCTCAAATAAGTCATATCATAAGATTGTTCATTATTAAGGCTCTATTAATTTTGACATAGTTATTACGTCCAATTTAGTATGAAAACGAAGACCAGTTCAAACCATAATAGAACTGTTACATAAGTTTTATACATTAACAAATTTCGCAGCTATTTAAAGGAAACGGCGTGCATTTTTATGCGTACCCCAGAAGGCTAAAACACCGTGACCATCATTTAAAAGCTTTTTAGTAATATGTTTTATTTTTCAAGCATTTAGCATCTTTTGAGTAAAAGGAAAACCTATATCTAGAAAGTTATATTTGTAGGTAATTTTAATAAATTATAATATCTAAACAAGATTGCGAAATCCATTATGTGCAAAACTTCTTCTAGAAAGGCTATTTATGTAAAAGTTATTCATAAATCACTTTAAAAGGCTCATCTATTAAATTAATAAGCAAGAATTAAAGGGACATTCTATGTCTGTGAAGGAGTTCTTACAACGCGTTTGATCGAACCGAAACTCGAAGTTAATGACATCTTTTGCGCAAGATTCACTACGTTTGCAACGCGGAGGTTAACAAGTACTTTCGTTTATGCTGGATTATGAAATTTAAAAACGAATAATTATATAGACATTTATATATTTAAATTTTATATCGATTATTATTTAATAACGGTCTTACAACAGGGTATGCCGACGACCATGCGTAATTGAATAGAAAAAGGCGGACCCCGGGCGTCGCGAGACGTAACTGGGACAAACGCTCGGACGATGATGAATAATATAGACATTTTTTTATTATTTAATAAAGAATTGTACACAAATAGACCTTTTTCGTAAACTATCCTACTATTTATGACCTTATCTCTTTTATCTTTCTAAAAGGAATTTAAACTGCTCTTAAGTTAGTAAACATGATGTATATCACGAGATGCGATCATGTCACCTTACAGTGTGACATGTGGAGCAACGAGAGCGAACACTTGTGCCTTTAATTACTGGTAAATAATTATTATTTACAAGTTCATAGCTGTTGACCGACATAAAAAGATTTTGTTACGGTAACTTATCTTAACGGTAATATATATTTTTTTCTCTTTGTTTACCATCACTGCTTTAGTGTTAAAGTACATGTTTAAATTTGTACACAAAAAAATACACGTTAAAAAATATTAAATAAATTAAATAGTATTTAATCAACTTTATTATGTTTGTAACTCACCAAGGTAATGTGTAAGTATTCAATTACAAAATAATATCGTAACTGTATAAAAATAAACAGATACTTTAGCCACTTCACTGAAACACCAATTAACCATTATAATAATGTAAATAGATATTAAAATATTAGTAAATTCTAAGGTCACGAAGGAAATTATTGATAGATACAATATTAATATTATAAAACAAATACTAGTAACGTTATAACGTAAATGTGAATGTGTGGAAGACTGACCGCAGAGCCTTTACCCGCGTCGCCCCACTGACCACGCTGCTTTAGCAACAAAACGCAATGGCTTCGCGATCTACCATCCATGTTACATGCAAGCATTGTTGTGCTATATCTCTATCCATGGATCTATGAAACACCTATAACTATGAAGACGTTCTCCATGTTACTACATACATTTTTCCTTTTATCGTTCACTACTTTATTTATTGATGGCAATTAGTTGTTGCATAAACACCAAGCACTGATACCTTGAGCTGGTTACTTACACAGAGTATTTAGATTGCATTTTTAATTATCGAGTTCAAAAATATATCGATGACTTCCTTTCAAATAAATGGATCCAAATTTTACTCTGGCTATCTTACCCTCTATCCCCCGACCATCGAAACGTCAAATTTACCTGCAATTTATACTTCACAATTGTCGAAATAGTATTTTTTTAAATTTTCTACACTCTTAAGGGAATCAATAGTTTAAAATATTAAACCCTCGGTGGGCGAGTCAAAATCGCTATTTTCTATCATTTATTTTTTAATTCGCGTTTTCGAAAGATGTTTGATTAACTATGTGATATATCAAAGTTCAAGCGTACTCTAAGCGTGGTCGATCTTGTCCGATTTTCTCTTACTCGAAGAAACATCTTAACCTATCATAAAGTGCAACCTACGTGGCTTTCAGCTTTTTAATTGTCGAAATAGTATAATTTTCATAGTTTTAGATGTTAGGAATATGATTGGAAAAAACAATAAAAAATGCATTTACACATCAAATACGAACACAATCTATAACAATATTCTAGGTAACGTTGAGAAACACCTGTTAATAACAAATTATTTGATCGTATCGTACTATGTTTGTGAGTCATTTGAAGAATTTATTCGTCCTTTAACGTTTCCGTACATTCTACTGTAATAAATATTGCATTTATATATGTTTTGTATTAGCCATCAATTATATTATTTGGATTATTAAATTGTTACTTGATATCGTATTAACATGTTACAATAACCTATTCACTGCATGTACAATTACTATACCTACTTATATCTTTATAGCCCACTTTATCTTACTTTCTACCCAGTTGATTCCAAAACCTTTTGAAGTATGTAGTTTCGCTTTTCTGCTAGAAGCACTTATGGTCTAGATTTTTATTAAGAGTGCCCGCCCAAAGTCATAAGGTCACCTGCGCCAGAGCCTCATCAGATGACTTGGGTTTCGAATAGGGGAGTGTAGAGAGATGTAGTCTCAATTATCCAATACCATCGATTTGAGTAAAATTTACACGACACGTCAAGTAAAACACATAATGGTGTAGGCCATTTGGGCGATATTTTTTTTACACAGCGCCGTCTGTACCTAAGTAGGCTAATATAGGTACTCGTCAACTTGTTTTATGAATCCACTGATAAACATACTATATATTTCTAAATACATAAGCATTATACATAGGAATCGCCCAAACTCCGAAACAAACATTTGAGGATCACACAAATATTCTTTCCGACCCAGGTATTGAATCGAAGGCAGTCGCATAAACCACCACTGCGCCACCGAGGCGGCCAATATAAAAAGAAAAAAATAATGTGGCCAAATGCGAGTCGGACTCGCCCATGAAGGGTTCCATAGCAGCAAGTAACAGCATATAAAAGTTCTTGTATTTCGTTTAAACGTCGAGCGATGTTTACGATTTACGACGTATTAAAAAAGCTACCTACTAAATCTTGTACAAACCAATTTTCGGTGGAAGTTTGCATGGTAATGTACATCATATGTTTTTTTTAGTTTTATAACTAACTAACTAACTCTCTTCACGTTGTATCCCTGACGTGGTAGTCAGAGAGGACAGATCGCCAGGCTTCGCGATCCATGCATACTTCTTTCGCTTCTTCAAGATTCATCAATCGCTTCATACACGCACGTCTGGGTATGCGAGTACTTTTGACCTTTCCGTTTTTAAGCAATCTGCTCACGTGATCTTCATATGTAAGTCTCGGCCTACCCCGACTTCTTCTACCCTCTACTTTCGCACAATATATATTCTTCGTCAATCGTTCCTTACTCATTCGTTGGACGTGCCAAAACAACGGAGCACGCCCTTTTCCAGCTTAACGCTGACATTTTCATTCAAACCTGCCATAATGCGTGCAATTCGTTACGTATTCGGTCAGCCAAAGTAACGCCGCACAATTTTCGAATTGACATACCCAAGAAGCCTGGCGATCTATCCTCTCTGACTACCCCGTCAGGGATACAGCGTGAAGACATACCCAGGTTTCGCTACCGTAAAGCAAATTTGGCACTGAATTTTGAATCGCCAGTCGTGCTTCTTTTACGATGCTTTGCGCTTTACTAATTGGGACAAAGCACCGTTAACTCTGTTTCCGGCAGCTACTCGCCGTTTACATCCGAATCACATCTTCCATCTGCGCTAAACATACTCCCTAAATACACAATTTCATTCACTTGCTCTAGACGTTCCTGGTTTTTTTTTTTAAGTTTTATCATTCTCTTATTTTAGAAGTTACAGGACATATTACCTACAGGACACAAATTCCTCCATCCTCCTCTTTCACCTCCATATTATTTTTGAAGACCTATCCATGGATCCACATATGGGGTTGAAGAATAAAACTTTTGAGTTTTAGTTCTAAGTATGAGGAACCCCCAAAAGCTTTGTTTTTTTTCTTCGGGTCGATTTTTATGATCCTAACTTTTATATAGTGTTATTACCACGAATTCTTGATTTGAATAAATTGATGTGGGGTAATTTAAACTGTCACCAATACACATGCTTTGGCATCGTCATTACAAAATATTTAAACTAGTTGACGCCCGCAGCTACGCCCGCGTGGCGAAGTTTCACGTTACCATTTACCACAGGAACTTGTTTCCCGGAAAATAAAATATCCTATGTGTTGTTCTGATGCGTAAGCAATATTATTGTAAAGTCTCATCAAAATTAATTTAGTAGTTTTACGTGAAAGAGTAATAAATAAATATTGTGGGACAATAAAAGCTTATGGTATGGGATCTGGATAAGTGATAAACATACTTATATATTTTTATAAATTTTTAAAGCAATTATTTTTCGCGACAGTCGCGTACACGAACACTGCGCCACCGAGGCCGTCTCAAGAGTAACATCCATACATCATTCTTACAAACTGTCGCGTTAATAAAAATAATATTCTACTGATATTATTTCAGTAGTATATCATTTTTATTAAAAAAAACTTTAGCTACGGCAAATAAAAACGTCAGGTGTTGAACTAAATTTTCTGGCTGTTATTACGTTTATTTATATTTACGTTTATGTAACCTGAAAAATCTATATACTGCACCATAATGCTAACCACTCATCATCTCTGATTCTATTGAAATCTCTAGTAGCGTCCAATATCGTAGTTTCTGGAATGCTCAACGATATCAACCGGATCACCAGATTTAGAATTTACTATACTTACCTTATCGGTATAAGGTAAGTAGAAAGAACGAAAACTAATTTATTGCAATTAGCACAACGTACTTACATACATATTACATACGTACATTCTTACAATTAATAAGATCATAAAAATCGAATTTTAAGTAAAGTAAAATATCAGTTTTTCAGTCAGTCTTTCAGTGCCTATATGAAATTTCAACTTAATCGGTTATCTTTTAAAATTTTGGGTAACGATCTGAACGGGGTTATAAGAAGCTTTTAATAAGAAGATAATATGCTACATATTTGGTCCAATGAAGACTTACTTCCAAGTGATATATTATGTAAGATCCTGCCCTGGATATTTTAAAAGTATTTATTAAGTAAATTTTTAAATCAATAGTCGTGGAAGAGTTCGCTCCTAGTCGAAAAGTTCGCTCCTACGAAGATGATTGATATCATTAAATTTCACTACGAGATTATTATAGTGTCACCAAATAGTAATTAAAATATCAACTCCATAGACACGTTATTGACTTTTGGCCCTTTTAAACAACCCCATTCTGTTTATATTTGGGAAAATCGTGGCAGGAGCTCATTCCACATTCTAAGCTTACGCGGAATTATGAGCGCTCCAGTCGCTAAGTGTGATTTTGGGCTATTATCAGAGCAAGGTTATAATAACATAGGAATATATGCTACATATATAAGTATGGATTAGATCACAGGCGTAGCGCTGCCGGTAAAGTAAAGTGAACGTAACGGGCACGGTTCGGCGCGCAGATGTAGATAGCTTGGCTCCAACCCACCTCAGCTGTGCCTCGTACGCAAGCAGTCACTTAAAAAAATTAGCACACAACGGAAACACCGTGCTTTTACTGGTACCATATTGTCTATTTAACTGTCCTACAGGTAAGTGTCCCCCTGTCTGTCTGTATGTCTGACTGTTTGTTCCGGCTAATCTCTAAAACGGCAAGACTGATTTTAACGAGGCTTTCACTGGCAGATAGTCGATGTTATAAGGCTACATTTTATCCCCGCAATCTTAAAGGCAGGTGCACTACGCGGTTAAAACAGCGGGGCGTCAGCTAGTGTGTTATTAATTTAAAACCATTTCGAGGAATAGGGCACAATTTATTTCGACTCAGAAATCTACGACTTAGAAATGGAAAATAATGAAGGATTATTACTATTTCAGTCAAATCGTGAACAACCTTCATTTAACCTTCAAATGACGTCATCATTGGCATTACGATAGTAACGCTTTTGCTTAGGAACGGTAAAGCACAAAAAACCCATCAAGCACGAGTGAAACTCGTGCGACGAGAGTTTCGTAAAAAATATGGTAATTATTTGAGGTAAGTGCCGAGTGCCCATACAACTCAGAGTTCTATATTAATTGGTTTTCACTATGTATGTATGGGGACACTCCTTAATTTTCAACATTTTTTATTTGTTGGAAATTTTCTTTTATTTGTTCTCTAAGATTTTGCTTTTTGTCAAATTTAAAAAATAACAAATGTTGAAAATTTAGGTAAATTGTGGTATATTCTGCGAGAGTGATTGTAACCTTACGTACCACACTGATCAGGGATACAAGGATTTGTTTCGAGTTTTCCTATCATGACCTCGGCTGCTAGTCAACGGTGTACCACTTGCATTTATAGCAAGCTCGAATCCCGAAGATCTCGATGTGGCCCAATCGTACCCTCACTAATCTAAGAGTTTAATAGCTTGTATAAGCAATTAATTTTGATATTTCAGTAAATTGAAGAGAATCACCACGATTGCCTCGTGGTTTACCAAAGTTACATACCCAGTAGAGTTTAGTGGCACCAAAGCTTTTGTTGAGATTCCTAACCCCCATTGCTTCTGTTAAAGTTTTCGGGACAAATATACACTGTGAAATTTGGGCATATAACTCTGCCATATGTATATAGGCGTGATTCACATACATATATAAATAAATAAATTAATATTCTGACACATTTTTTTTACACAGCGCCGTCTAGCGCAAAGCTTATATAAGCTTGAGTTATGGGATCTAGACGATTGATAAACAAAATTATATATTTCTAAATACATACATATTATACATAAGAATCACCCAAACTCCGAAACAAACATTTGTGGATCACTTAAATATTTTTTCCGACCCGAGAATCGAACCCTGGACCTCAGTCGCGGCAGACGCATACACTACAACTGCGCCACCGAGGCAGTCAATGAAAAAAATCTCAGTAGAAGTAATCATAATCAATTTAAAAGGAAAATCTAGATTAGAAGGCTAAAGTTCAAGAGGTGGATCAACTGAATTCAGATGCTGGATGACTATCACAACCAGCTGTAAAGAAAAACATGAACCAATTGATTGGTACTAGAACTTCATTGCGTATGACTCGACAGTAAATAAAACACGATCTCTAAGATGATAGCGATGCCCATATCCTAAGACCTCTCAATAACGCACGAAGTTTAGAAAAACTACTAATGAGGTTCTTCAGTAGCGACCATTGTGTTTGTAAGAATTGCCCATAGAGCAAGCAATGTTGCTCGCTCCCTCTCGTTCGCACCCTAATTGACATAAATACATACATATATATTATCACGCCTGTTTCCCATCGGGGTAGACAGAGACTAATGGTTTTTCACTTGCTATGATCCTGATATACCACTATCGATTCTTCTACTTTCATAAGTGTTTTCATACACGCTCGCCGGTTAAGGGTACTCTTGACCTGGCCTTTTTCCAAAAGGTCTTCGATTTGATTGACGTACGTACTCCGAGGTCGACCCCTACCAGTTTGCCCATTCACTCTCGCCACATAAATCTGCTTCGTCAGTCTATTTTTATCCACCCTCTCCACGTGTCCGAACCATCTAAGCATACCTTTTTCTATCTCAATCACTACATCATCTGTCATACCGCAATGTTCTACCCTACCCTAGTAGAGGCGAAAGTAATAATAATTTCTCGTGCCAAAATTATGTCCGGCTGTAGACGAAAATCGCATACGCCGCCTGTCAGATGTCAGCCATTCGTCTGTTGCTAATTACCACAGTAATGTACAATGTAAGTAATAAATGTAACGAAATAAAAAAAAATGAAACACGCTTGGTTGTATGAAATTGTAAATAAAAGAGTGCATGTCACATTGATTCAATGGACTGTGTTAAAACCGTTATCATCATTCCTGCTAAAGAAACTTATTTCTTTGTAAATGTACATTTCAACTCTCTGTACATATTTCTATAAAAAGTTTTCTGTAGACTAACTCTAGTAGAATTACAGATATAGTATACTTTTGATGTTTTGTCTATACCAATATTATAAAGACGAAAGATTTGTAAGTTTGTTTGTAATGAATAAATAGGCTCAGAAACTACTGAGTCGATTTTAAAAATTCTTTCACCTTTGCTAAAGTTACATTCTTCGTGAGTAACTAGGCTATATTGAATTTTCAAAAAGTTTAGGGTTCCGTACGAAGCTGCGGGGCGGGCATCAGCTAGTTGATGAATAAGATAGTCATAGGATGTTCTTTTTTTAAAGACTACTATCATTCCCGAAAGAAAAACATATTTTACGATAAATCTTTGTACTGTTTTTATACTATGTTCAAAATATGCTTTGCCCTCTCAATTTTTTTAAAGTGTATGGTGTATAATAACAGACTGAAGGCTAAGACTCTACGGAGAGGTACCAAGATCGATACGCTCTGGTGATGTGAGTTACTGAATGGAACTAGCAACGTTCGTACCTATTACATACGTAACGTACTATATCATACAGTCGAGTAACAATTTAATGGTTACATTTATATAGCTATTCGATTCTATTGTTAGTGACAATACGTATCGTTTTCATTACTTTCGAAACAAAATCCACTATCAGACAGACCTCGTTGAGACAGGGCAACAATATTAATGTGAGAATTGAAGCAATACTAGTGGTCGTCTATTGGTCTAATATCAACCCTATTTTTACAAATTAGTTTGCTCTTCATCTCCACATAAACTTTAACTGTGTCAAATTATAAAACAAAGTCCTGTCTGTTCGCGATAAGCTCAAAAAACACGGTCCCGGTTCTCATGCTGTTTGCAAATGGATAGAATGGTTATCGAGAAATGTTTTAGTATATAATTTGTTATGTTTTTGTATACGTTGGCTAAAATATAACTATAATTGTTGGAGGTGTTGGAAAAAAAAACTACCGTATGGGAGTTTTCAACAAAAAGACTGCCTAAAGCCATTGAGAGATAACAAAATTATGTATGGTGAAACTGTGTATCTTATAAATAAAATATTGATTTTCGGGATATTTACCACGTACACTTTCACGCGCGAGTATCCGATATTTCGGCGCTGTTGCAAGCGCTATGATCACTGAGTTACTCCGTGTCATCCGTGATCATGGCACTTGCAACAGTGCCGAAAATCAATTGTACGTGGTAAATATCCCGAATCAATATTTTACTATGTGTATGACCATGATAGCTTAAATTCTTATATTGTTTATCTTATATAGATTATTGTATGGAGTAACTTAGAGTACATATATATCCCCGTCTTCCCACGTGAACGATAACTACGCGGGTGAAACCGTGCGGCGTCCGCTAGTATATAGATAAAGAGCTGCGGTCTGAGATTCCTTGTCGCTCGCCTGCAGTAGCTGGTCACCAGTGTTAGATAAAATATGAGCTAGTAGAGTAACACATTTCTAGATGACTGGGTGGGTATAATTGTCAGTCTTGGGTCATCATCGTAGAGTTAGAGGATTTTTAGCATCCACAGAACACTACTGGCAGTAAGGCGTGGTTACTACTGGAGTGACACAAGCAGGAGCTACGTGTCACGGAAATAAAGATGCTACAGTGGATGTGTGGAGATACGCGGCAGCCTTCACGTCCGTGACATTAGAGATAAGCTGCAAGAGTGTCGCCTTCGTTGGTATGATCACGTCTTGCGGCAACCGCCGGGCTACGTGGGAAACAAATATCGGGCTATGTTGGCCCCGCCGGGTCCCTGTAAAAGGGGAAGACCCAAGAAGTGCTGACTTGACGTCGTAAAGGATGACATGCGTGCCAATGGTCTCACTACAGGGGATGCTGACGACCGTGCGAAGTGGAGGAGACAATGTAGGAGAGCGGATCCTGGACGTCACAAGACAAAACTGGGACAGAATCTCCGATAATGATGATGATGACAGAACACTACTGGGAAACCGTAAAGTCACATAAAAATGGCGTTGGTAAGTTCATTTTAGAAACGAATATGTATGTGCAGAGTTTCAAGCTTAAAAAACTAAATAAGATCCAGTAAGAATAAATAAGAAACTGTTGATAGGAGATGCAAAACAATATATAATAATAGGAAGTCGTGTTCTGTGATTGATACAGGGATAGATAGCTCATACTCTGAAATGCTTTCACACAAACTACAGGCCTTTAAATATCCACTTCATTATTGATTGATGTTATCCCAAAACAACAATTCACGATGTAAAAGAACAGTTAGACAGAACGCTCGCTTTGTAAGCAGGAACTGATTCATCAGCTAAATTTATGCCTTGCTCAAAAAAAGGTAAGAACTACATCAACTGAAATAACCATTAAAAATGTCAAAAGTTATTGTTCATTCGGAGTTTATAATTTATTTTGAAAGTGACAAGATAACGTTTACAAAAGTGTCAGCGTAAAAGGTACTCTCCTATAGGTGAAGAGCTCATTGATATACATTAACGGTGTTCCCTTAACCAATACTCATCACAAGGGTTTTCTACTAGGTAGGCTACCTAAAAGACCACCATGGTTGTCCTTACATATCAGCTGCTTGTAGGTAGCCCAAGTAGTGTGTTATTGCCCACCCCGAATACCTCAGTCCATTGTCAGACTCCAACCAGTGTCAGGTTGCCCTTTGTTCTAGAATGTACCGGGTCGGTGCGCAGCCGAAATCCCTACCCCACTTGTGAAGGGCGTAAATATGATGATACCATTTTGGTTGAAAAAAAAATCAATAGATATGTCACCGGTTAACCGATCTATACCAGTGGTCTATATGATTAAACCGTAATGTAAATCCGGTATTTCTCGTTAAAACATGTAAGCTAGGTACTTGTTAAATCCAACTGTCAGAACCACAGATCATAGAAAGTTAGAAAAGTGAAACAGTTGTTAATAAATGTAATTATAATGTATGTTAGTAAGAACTACTTGTAAAATCTGGTAATGCCTACACTTTTAATTTCTTATTTACTTCATCTTAGCTGCGTATCGTATTTTATCATAAGCCGTCTCGTAGATGTTTTACGGCCGTTCCCTATAATCTATCTACAGACAATTATTTATACAATATAGTTAAGTTAAGTTAAGTACAGGGTTAAGGTATAGTTAAGTTATTGATTGATATTATAATGTATTAAGTTATATACTTGTAAAGTATTAGCCAGTTGCGCTCCAGGGATAATGTGTCTCCTCCTCGGTACCCTCAGTACCAACTAATAATATTATAAAAAGAGAGCTGTTAAGGCCATTGATCTCGCCCCTATGAAATCAGTGGACGAAAAATAATTATGAATCTTTTATAAAATCCCATTTGCACCAGAGACGAGTAGAGTCATGAGAGTAGGTAGATAAAATTATATCAATAGATTATTTTATAGAAGACTGTTCATATTACCAAGAAAAAAAACTTAGTGCTTTCTACACAACAACCAGTTTTGAAATTTCGAAAGCGGCCGCTCTCGAATCAACTATGTTTCATTTTAACCGATTTCAGAATGTAGAATGTTCAGAATTAGACAGATACATTTTCTGCTTTTGCTTATACTACCTACTTGAGTATGGTTCATGACAACGACTAATAATAAGTCATGCATGACAAAGTTATGACATAGTTGTTCTAAATTGTGGTTCACAAGTTCAGTATTAGAGGAGAGACATAAATATGTTGAAGTAATAGTAGAGGAGTTTTAATCTGAAGGACCTTGGAGTTCTAAGATCGGGATAATAAATCTAGTTAAATTTGGAATCAGTTTTAAATGGTTTGTAAGATTGAATAATACATAACATTCTATATTATTTATAGCTGTCAAATTTAAAGCACTTTGCTTTGAGGGTTAATGATCTAAAAAATATTTATGCTACTCACTGCGTTAGTTGACATATTTCCCGTGGAAGCTCCTGAATTCTGTTGTTACTGATATCCAAGTACGTAAGGGTCTTCAGAGTCCATGTCTGCGAAGGTAGTGAAGTGAGTGCGTTATTCCGTAACCGCAGGACTCGTACTGTGAAAGGTCCTGCTGCATGCTGATCTAGTGCTGTCCCCAGGGATCCTCGTCCACCACCGCTCAAGTCCAAGATATTTGGGGGTTGAGTACTCTGAGTACCCTAAAAATCGTACAATATAATTACAACAAAAATACGCAAATAGGTATTACCTACTTTAAGTTTAAAGAAACTAATTGTGTTTTTTTAAAAATCGAAGAATTAACGTGACATTTTAAATTAAATATGATAACTAATGAGTATACTTTGAATTGCGTACCTAACACTTAAGCTTTACTTCTTTGGTAGAGATTTGAAATAAACTTGTATTTTTTTTTATTAAAAGTATACATGAAAGTATACAATGTTGATTAAAATGGATAAACACCAAGGCATTCCATATGAATCTAATGAAACAGCAACAATAATGTTGTACAACTATGTGATCAGAATTTCCACTTGTCTTAGAATCAGGATTTATTTTATTTGATAAATCCTGATTCTAAGACAAGTGGAAATTCTGATCACGTTTGCTTTAATTAAAATGGCTTAAATAAACTAGTGCAACTCGGTAATAAGAAAAAGATATCACACTATTGTGTCCTATTGAACCTGGAGGTCATTAAGAACAACCTAAAAATTCTGCCATTAACTTATACCTTAGTCTTATTATAAATCAATGTTGACTTCGAAATTTCAAACTGAACTTAGAATATAATTTTAGAACATTAGAATATAGAATCGGACCAACCAATAGTTCACATTTCTCTTTTAACGTGTTAGGCTCCAGACTATCCAAGAAAATGTCTTCAGATGGGGGTGGTGCAAACACATCCAAACTGTCAGCCTCATCCTCTTCACACTTCATTATTTTTCTTTCTACCATCACAATATTTAACACTCACGCACTACACACAGTGTGATAAATATTCGGCGTGCGTTGACGCCGACACTGTCAACCTAGCAGCGCATTGTTGACGTTATGTCAAACATTTTGAAACTGCAGTAAGACAGTGTTCGTCTGTCTCGGTGTATAAGCACAGTGGGGCCGACGAACTTCTCTAGGCATTGTTATTCCCAAAGACTACGGAATAACTCCTGCACAGTTCATTATTCCGTTCACGTTGCTGTTACTTGCATAAACGGCGATTTGTCCTTGATGATTTCCCTTGTAAATTGATATTTGCAAGATTATCGACGTTCGAATAAGAATACTTTGGTTGCGAAGAAATTTATTAAACTACGTTCTAAGCCAGAATGAAAACGAAAATGATCACTTTCGGCTATTTGCCGCAGTGTGAGCACTTCAAGACACTTGTTGTATGTGGCGCATCAGAGGAAGTTGGTCACTATCACCGGACCGAGCATCTTATTATGCACACAAAGCATCTCAACCGTAACATTTCTCTCAGACTGACGTCGAAACTATTCTTAATTAACAGATTTTACAACACATTCGCTGCGAAATTATCTACTTTTAAACTCTTAACAAGCTCGCATTACCTATGTTACATTTTAATCAGCTACTTAACATTAAATATTGTCTACAATGCTTCTGATAAGTTACTGAATAATTTTACAACAATATAACTTTTTTTAAATCCATCTTCTATGGATTTTTTAATAGAATTTAACTAGGTAGGTACTTATTAGACTGTTTTTAGTCTTCTTATTTCATCTCTTTCTGTCTAATAGAAAGTTAGGTAGCTAGTATTGATTATGTTTACAAATGTAATAGGTAATATCTGTTTTACTTAATTAACTTTTAAATAACAAAACTTAGTACACACATGTAGCACCATGTCTTTTTACATGAATATGAATGAATTGAAATGAAGCGCTCGTGGCCCCGCGGTCTCAGTGTTCTGTAAACGATCACTGAGTTACGCAACTTTCACTATGGCTGGTCCTCGGATGGGTGACCACTTTGTGGCATTTACATTTGCGAGCGTTTCCGTGCTTCGGAAGGCACGTTAAGCCGTTGGTCCCGGTTGCCAGTAAAATGGCAGTCGTTAAGCCTGGTTGAAGGCCTTATGGGCGGCTTGAAAATTTCAACAGCAGGTAGCCACAACCTGCGTTTGTCTATTTCAACACGGCAATGGGCTCACCACCTATTACGTAGGACAGGAATCCACACGGTGAAAAGTGGGCATATAATATGCCTCTGCCACCCCTTCGGGGATAAGGCGTGATGGATATTTATTTATGAATGAATTACATTATTTATATAATAATGAAATTCTCTGTAAAGATAATATTACTCAACCCAAAGTTGATTGATGTCAAATTGCACATAGAAATGTCAAGGGTTTGATAAGCTCTATACAATTTCTACCAATTTGCCGCTATGTGTTGACGGTTCGTTAGTTTGCGAAGTGTTCCGGAATTAAACCTCAATCATCTGCTAAGAAGACTTATCTATAGGCTCCAGAGCACGCGACGGAACTAAACCGAACTACATAAGTTTTGCTCCAATTACACTTATGCTCATCGACCGTTGAAAACCAATTTAACCACGTTTCAACAGATTATTTTTTAAACAAATTCCATTCGAATAGAAGTATTTCATGCATCGATTACGTACCTCTTTCAACCAGCAAAACCACATGTTTCTCTCCCAAATGGTACTAAATCCAAGAAATAGGTGATTCGTATTGTTATCTCCAAATACAGTGTTGCCTTGACTACGTGGTTTGACACAGAGCACCAGCCTCTGAGCCTTCGGTTGACACAGCTCAATACACCCGCCACTGAGTTCCATCATTTCCCAGGACGTGCCTAGAATAGTTTGTAAAATATCACTGGCTTGAATAAACACTTTTTTTTTTAATAGTAAGCAGTATGCGTACCATAAGAATGAAGTCTTGATCCTATAACATAAGTTGGCCGAGGTTTCCATTGTGGGAACACATGTCCCTTTAGCACATAAACAGTTCCAGATCGAGGGACTCCACCGAACCGTGGAGCCGGACCAGAACACCAACGTAAAGAATGACGGAACTCTGGATCTACAGCCATTCGTAACCTTCGAGCTTCCGACCTCCATCCACAAGTCGCCAAGAACTGTTCTTGAATTCGCAGTGGATACTCGTCTAGTTCCAGACGTCGAGTATTCTCTCCGCCAATTTGCAGCCATAAAGACAGTTCTTCGTGTAATCCCAAACTTTTATTTACTTCTTCCACGGTAGTGTTGAGAGTGACCTTGATCAATTTGCTTGGTGCGTCGACAGAGAAGGGTTCTAGGCCCTCAAAGACTCGGAGCCATCCAAATTCATTGTGTGCGCGAGGCTTGAAACCGCGTGTTGATGCAAGGCGCCGTAGCGACTTGCGCGGAACGTGAGGCGATGAGGCATGCAAGCCATCGTCGCAGACCATGGCGGCCGGGTGCCGGGCAGGTGGACGCGAGGTACGGACGCCGGCAGCACAATGCCCGCGCGCCGGACTCCGTGCCTGCCGCTGAATTACAAATGGGTCGGAATCGGTAGTGGGGGTGGGAAACATGTTGCTCGGTCAGTCGGGAACACGACTGAATACAAATTAACGCTAATATAATTCACGATAGTTCTTATAAACCTAGTATTTACATAAAAATGACACACACATACACAATGTGTCCACAACGGTCACCTTTGCAGCAGTAAATAAAATTGAGATGATGTTTAAAAGATTTTGTAGTCTGACATTTAACTATGAATTTTAGGCAGTTACCAATTACCTAATAATAATATTGACAATCATTGTTACTTTTTAACTTATTTTATTGATTTGATCTCAATCTCAAATCGGTAAGTTATGGATATGCCAACTAACCACATACAAAAAGTAATTTACGTGCCTACTAGAGAAGTTTGAGTATTTAAATAATTTTAATTTATTTTTTTATTTATTTTATATTTTTGTTCTTACTAAAATTCCAAATACTTTAGCACAGTTTGTCACACTAAGCTCAAATAATAGCTCATCGAAACATCTAATAGGCAGATACCGTTATTTAAATTTCTACAAAACACACCAAGAAAAGAAGGGCCGGTCATCGTGGTTGGTTCCGCACCGCTTACCACCCCACCTGTTGACTCACCTGTCTCGCACGAGAACTTACGGACCCTTACCCGAAATACAATCATAACGGAAATGATGTATCAATTCAAATTAGAAAAAGGATTCAATGAATAGTTATTATAGAAAACTTTTACAAATTGAAAATATGTATTTCGCCCCCTTTACCTACTTATACCTACTGTCAATTGTAATGTAATATCTAGTTTTATCGAGCATAGTGCTTTGGTGAGAGTTTATGTACTTAGCTGTTTATTTTATTATACACGTTTTATTCATAATTGGCGTTGTTTATTTAACCGGTTTGCCAAAATTCCTGAATGCTCAATTCATTTATAATGTTATCCATTCTATAATTATCCACTTACATACATACATACATACATATTGGCACGCCTTTATCCCCGAAGGGGTAGGCAGAGGCATATTAAACGCCCACATTTTCACGTATCAGGTGGTGAGCCCATTGCCGTGTTGAAATGGACAGGCGCAGACTGCGGCGACCTGCTGTTAAATTTTTTTAAGCCGCCCGTAAGGCCTTCAACTTGGCTTAACGACTGCCATTTTATTGGCAACCGGGACCAACGGCTTAACGTGCCTTCCGAAGCACGAAACTGGGGTGGGTAATAAAGGGCCGAAAAAATTTGATAAATAATATGTGTCTATTTTAGATGTTAAATTTGGAAGAAATTTTGAACCCGTTCACTTAGATGTTCTATAATCACTCTTTTGCGCTTTTTATTATAGTTACAGGCTTTCGAGTAGTTTTATTTTTTATTTATTTATTTTTTATTTATTTATTAAGTATAAACCCATATTAGCTTACAGTTTGAACCAAAACGGTTTCATGCTATGATAACTTATGCAAATTCTTTGAAAATTAACCATTTACAATTCACATAAAACCATAAATTTATTTCTATAAATCAATTAATTAATCGATAGGCAGGCCAGGCCAATTGAATTTAATTAATATTTTTTTTTTATATCGAAAAAAGACCTAATGATTAAGTTACACAAAGTTTTTCAGTGCAGTGTTTCACACGTATTTTTGAAGATAATTCACAATTCTTTGTCCTTGTCCGCAAGGTATGTTGTTAATCGCTTGTTTCAGTATTCACTGAACTTACGAGTATTCACAGTAATTAATTATACAATAATGAGCACGGAATCTATTATTTATAGTGGCACATTCGCCCTCTCTATATTATTATTATGTCTCTTCTTTACACGGGTATCTTCTTTTTTTTTTCTCATGAATATACCCGGGCTGACATCCCTATAGGTTCAACACGCAGAGACCCTTTGAGAATTTTAATCTACCAGGGAAGACGCCCACTTCAGATAGTCCACGCCCGCCTTATATAGAAGAACGGTAATGGATCACCTCCAACGGGAGTTAAACTATTGTAAAATGTGCTAACTATGAAATAGGCTATTGGGTTGGGGATTAAAAGGATTGGGTGATTTAAGCTATTGATGAAGACGGCGTCTGCAATTTTAATATTTTAATTTTAGTATTCGGTACCGGCAAGTTAGTCGCCTTTTAAATACAATATTGATATTGTTCTATCACAGTGAGTAGTAGAACAATCTGGCCTTTTATTGTCCAATTTGTTCTATCGTAATACAAATAGTATAACTAAATGCAGTAACCCTCAGAATCATCGGTTGCGGATAATAAAAGTAGTAACTCTGTGGTGGCAATTAATGTCAGATAATGTTATAGTCAAACTTCCATTAGTTTTTTCTTCAAGATTCTAAATATATAATATTTTGAAATGCAATTAATTGTTGTTCATTTTTTTATTATTTTATATAATAAGTAACACAATTCTTACTAAAGCTAAGTAAACTAATTTATTGCCATGGATAATTTTTATGTATTCTACTTGTGCATTGGCATGTCGCGTTGCAGATTCCTTGATTGCAGATACTTGGTGACATGCGTTTCAGTTGCGCACAGTTTGAGTAATAGTCTCTCTGGATACAGGGATTAGCGCACAAGTTGCCTGAAATACAATGTGCATCGCAATCTCCACAAGGTTTTCCGATTTTGTATGGATAGTGTGTAATCCTTTCAATGTTGCCCCTGAAAAAAAAACAAATAACTTTAGGCCGATTGTTATGATCCTTGCTTTATTGGATTTGTACTGAAAAGTAGAATAGGTAAATAAAAATATCATGAAAAAAAAGGTGTCATGTTACATATTTTCTATGGAACTCAATTTTAAGGCGGCGCATAAAAGTTTTAAAATAATGTCAATAAAATTTTATATGATAAGTAACAATAATTGAGTATGTAAATGAGTGTGTGTTTTATAAATGAATACGTTTTTGAAATATTTGTCTTATTCTTTATATCAACGACTGTAAATGTCCATTCATACCTTGACTTAGCTTTGATCTATTACCAGAGACAAAAAAAATGTCATGTGCTTGTTTTTTCTGTAGTATAATATAGAATAAGCTCTACGGGAGACATTTGGCGGGAAGAGTGACAAGTGCGGACGCTTGCTTTAAATTATTTTCTAAAACTAGTGCATTTATCTTGTTTTATGTGCGGCAGTGGTGGTTTCTTGGACATAAAAGTTGTGTTAACGTGCTATAGTGAAAGACAATGATATATATGCAGTGAAATGCTATTTTCTCTCTTGCCGCGAAACGTCCACTGACAACCTTAGTATAAGAATCACCATTATACTGAGGGCAAGGACCAGGACGTAGCCTGAGGACATGACATCGACTGGACAGGACTAATTAGAAGATAAGATTGAAGAAATATGATATAAAAAATAAGATTTGGCTAAAAGGTCTTAGATACCAGGCCATTAAATAATTATTAAAAAAAAAAAGCTCTACGGCTTATTGCCTGATCAACAAATAGTGTAATAGATAGCGATACACCTGTTGAGTCATTTAGTGCACCATTTACAGGTGAGGCTAGAGCATGAAAAAGCATTAAAGATAACGGTGCCATAGACATATCAGGATTGAATCAAGCAGTAAATTAAGCTGTTTCAAAATGTGTGAAAATGCACTTCGATACAGTTCTAACTCGGTTGTTTGTGCTGGCCGTATAAGATGTAGGTGTTCACTGGAATAACAGTATCCGATGTTAGCCATATACCATGGTCATGGTAGCTATACAACTAATGGTCCATGGCCTCCGGGTACTTTATTATCGAAGTCACGCCTTCCAGCACCTAATTATCCATGCTAGTAGTCAGTGGCAGTTTTAGTTTTCTCATAATAAGTAGGTCTTAGTAACTGAGAGTAAGGGGCAAATAAAGATCTCCGGGGCCCAAGGTCAATGACCTAGGCGCCCTTAGGGACTTGGGAGGTCTGACTGCAGTTGCTCCCAGCAATGCGGAAAATCAAACGATAGCTGCTCCTAGACAATAGAGTGAAGAATTTCAGCTTTTTTCGGTACGGTTCTTGTAGCTCATTGCCGTAATTAGGCAAACATCAAGTCTCGTCTTGAACCAAGTTGTTTCTTTTTCACTAACTAACTAACTTACTATCTTCACGTCCCTGACGGGGTAGTCAGAGAGGACAGATCGCCAGATTTCGCGATTCACGCACTTCCTTCGCTTCTTGCAGATTCATCAATCGCTTTGTATCCGAGTACTTTTGACTCTTTTTTTTCACTTTATATTAAAATTTATATAGGAGAAAGATGTACGTACCCAGGACAATAATGGCACACATAGTTATAGAAGTGACCCCAAGGTCCGCCTCTGCAATGAGCTACTCCACAGCCAACTTTATGACTTGTTGCCCATACCATTTGAGTATAGTGACCGATTTTCTTTAGATTATAACTCGGATGGCCGTAGGTGAAGTTTCGATACTCAAGGAACCACGTTTTCAGAGCGAAGAACCTGTAATTTAAACAAAAAAATTGGTATTAAATAGTGACCATGGTTCCAATAATATGTGTTGTATCTTTATAGTAGGGGAGGTAGGAATTTTACACCGGCTGACATTTTTAACACTAATAGTTCTTTACTAGTTCATAACAGATTTGACCGTCAGTAAGTCTGGTAGTGGTGGAATCAAAAATTTTTTTTTTGTTTTTGCGATGTCCGGCTTGGGCTTAGCCACGACGCAGTAAAAGGTTAGGAAACGGTTAATATATGGAAAGGATTACGGAATTTCGGGAAAGGATCAAAATGGTTTGAAACAATACATTTTTAAAATAGGCAGATATCACATCTGCGTTTTTTATTGCAGTGCTTGCAAATCTTTGACGAAACCGATGCTCTCTTTCGCTTATGGGACCGAGAGTTGGTCTCGGAGCCATCTGTGTCTATTAACGATCCTTCTGTATCCATTCCTGATCCATCTATCGTAACAGTATTATACACTGGGGGGACAATTGTCCCCCCAGGGTCTTCTGGATCACCCATGTACTACTATAGTATAAATACAAAAAACTTACCTACCATACAGGAACTATACTATTTACAATAATAAATTAATATATTTACACTATTAAACCTATTTGATCCTTAAATTTTAGTTGAATAATTAATAAATAATAAAAATCTCAAAAACAGTCGCCCGCCTAGTTTGCCGTTTCCCGCGCTTTCACGTCTCGGAATCAAAAGAAAAATTGCCAATTAAACTAGACCTCCAATTTGTATGAGCGCCCATACAACTTAAAACTTTATGTTAATTGGTATTAACTACGTATGTATGGGGACCTAGAATTGTCAATTTTGGGCAAAAGCGTGGTCTTACAGCACAAATAAAAGAAAATATTTAAAAAAACAGCAGTAAAGACCCCATACATACATGGTTAATACCAAATAACATAGACCTTTGAGTTGTAAAGGCACTATTAGGACCATTGACCGATGATAACTTTTATAGTGTCTAAGCAAAAACAAAAAACCTAATCGGCTTGAAGCCAATTTACTCTGTGTTATAATCACAGCTTTTAGGGTAGGAATTAACTGTCGGCTTCGCAGTGATTCGGTTATTAAAATAACTAATAAACAATTTATACATGTCTTATATATCTTCACGCTGTATTCCTGATGAGGTAATTAGAGAGGACAAAACGCAATGCGGGTGAGTTTAGCCCTGAAACCCTGAGGTTTTAATACTTTGTCGTAACTAGTATGGTAGAACTCTAAGCTCAAAGTACTCATTAATATTATTTAAATTCAAAGTAATAAAATCTACTAAAAACTAACTAACTATCTTCACGCTGTATCCCAGAGAGGACAGATCGCTAAGCTTGACGGTCCATGCATACTTCAATCGGTTCTTGCAGATTCATTAATCGCTTCATACCTGCACGTCTGGGTACCCGAGCACTTTTGACTTCCGTTTTTGAGCAAACTGCTCACGTGGTCTGCAAATGTAATTAAATTTTACCCTTGATTTATTGTTACAAATCACAGTCACGATTCTAAAATAGTTTTTAATGGAATACTTGATCAAAGTCAACTAATTTATAATCTGTTAAAATTAAATACAAATGATATAATCGCGAAAGAGCATTAAATAGTGCGTGCCTACATCACTGTTACATAATTACTCGTTCACGAACTGACAATTACAGGAATCAAGTATAGAGATAATCGTGAGGAGGCTTTGAACATCTACACCAGGAAATCAGCGCAGAAACCAAATAAAAAATACTCAGACGTATTTAATCATCTTCAGTCCCTCCGTTCGAGAATATCATTAAACTTAGCCTTGAAATTTAATATCACATCAAACTTATTAATTGATCAGCTCGCAAATATACGGTATAATGCGTGTGGTACAATTGATATAGTATGCTTAATTGGGTGATTTATGAGCTACTTCTGAATTGAACTACAAGTGCTACAATACTCATTAAACAACATTGAAAGTAAGATGCCCGGTTACCAGTAACATGGCAGGCGCTTAGCCAAGACGAAGGCCGTATGTGCGGCTTGAAAAATTTCAACGGTTTGTCATCACAATCTGCGACTCTCCATTTCAACACGGCAAAAGGCAAATGTCACCACCTGTTTCGTGAAGCAAAATGCATAAGGTAAAATGTGTACCTACAGTGTACTGTAGGTACGTCCACATTTCACCAAAGGAAAAATTGTCCCTGAAGGAGTGGTACCTCTACCCCTACTTCGGGCACAAACGCGTGACTGAGTAAATAATTAACTTTCACGTATTTCATGTCTGCGTATTGATAGAGTCTCTTACAAAGTTTTTGCAACAATATCTCAAGTACCTATCTGGGTATATAGTGTGGGAAAGAGTGAGATTATCGCGACCATGTTCTCGAAATTATTGAGTTCTGACTCCGACCACACTTATACTTACTAGTACTTTGCTCCGACAAAGGTGTTGCGTCTAAGTTTGGAAAAACATCTCTCTCGGTCGAGTAAATAATTTTTTTGGTGTAGACGCCTTCAAATCTTCACAAGGCAATTGCATTCCAAACCTTTACACTAATATGATACCTACTGATTGCTTTTACATTTATGATTCATTGTGGCGGATATTATTTTTTTGTTTTAGTTTGAGGTTTTGAGTACGGATTCCGGCATGTTACCTACCACTTGTATGCCAGATTATTTTCGCTGAGGTCGTATATAGACCTAGATCTTAATGGAGTATCCTAGCAGCTTGGTTATGTCTGTATCCGAGGCCACATGTCTGAGAGTTTATGACACATATAACCAAATTCCACATTTCATCCTTCAGAAAGTGCCTCCTGTTGTTGTTCGTCCTAACTTCTGATTTTGTATTGCACAGACAAAATGTTCGTTTTCCTCTCAAAAAGGTCCCAAAATAGTCACGCACCCAGTCGACACACCCTCTCGACGGATCGTTCTCAGACCACGTGAAGTTAATGCAGAGCCTACAAAAATTGTCGATTGATACGTCTTAAGTCCAGTTGAAGGCCTTATGGGCGGCTTAAAAAATTTCAACAGCAGATCGCCACAACCTGCGCCACAAGGTGGGACAAAAGTGCATACGGTGAAATGTGGGCGTATAGTATGCCTCTGCCTACCCCTTCGGGGATAAAGGTGTGACAATATGTATGTATGTATGATACGTCCTCGCGCTCAGAGATATCAGCTACCGTCAGTGCACTTCACTCTGCTGTTACCAAGGCTTCAGGTTTTCCTCCGGAAAAATTCCAATCTCAGGGAATATTTTCGTTAGAAAATTTTCGTTAGAAAATATTCCTTGAGATTGGATATCTCGTGGTGACCGAAGACTTCGAATTTTAGGAAGGGAGATAGTCGCATAAGTTTCTCTGCCCAAGGCATCCAGTTCAATCTAAGATCGTACACATGAAGTTGTACAACAGTCTGAACTTCATTCAGTCTTCAAACGCCTATTTTGTTTACAGCGGATAAAAATGTTTTATGAGCGTTTGAGTAAAAGTATGTTTGTTATTATTGTGGATCATAACAAACAGACTTTTTTCAAAATAAATAAATAAATATCCATCACGCCTTATCCCCGAAGGGGTGGCAGAGGCATATTATATGCCCACTTTTCACCGTGTGGATTCCTGTCCCACGTAATAGGTGGTGAGCCCATTGCCGTGTTGAAATAGACAGACGCAGGTTGCGGCTACCTGCTGTTGAAATTTTTTAAGCCGCCTACAAGGCCTTCAACCAGGCTTAACGACCGCCATTTTACTGGCAACCGGGACCAACGGCTTAACGTGCCTTCCGAAGCACGGAAACGCTCGCAAATGTAAATGCCACAAAGTGGTCACCCATCCGACGACCAGCCATAGTGAAAGTTGCGTACCTCAGTGATCGTTTACCGAACACTGAGACCGCGGGGCCACGAGCGCTTCTTCAAACGTTCATAAAACACGTTACAGACTTTATTGACGTCGATACTTACATTCAACGACATTCTTAAGTACTGGTATGTCTAAGAAATCCATCTTTCTATGCATTGGGTTTTGCAGGGTAAGAAACACCTTACAAATGCTAACTCTAACAATCTGCAAGACCTAACGAAAAGACTCTCGGGCTTCTATTTCCATCCCTAAAAATAATTTGATTGTTGAGAAGCCCCTTATTTTAACGTGTGGAAATCTTCGCGAATGTCATGCCGAATTCGAGCGAACTAAAACCACACGGTCCTTACCTATCCATCTAAAGTGCCGGGCGCCCTGCATAACTCTTCGGAAGGATGTCCCAGGAATCCCGGCAGTACTGATAAGGCCCTTAGCCTAAGCGATACCATGTCCTATCCTATACTTCCAATAGATCAAAATTTACGCTACACGACCATTCTCGAGAACTTTTTGGGCTCTTTCCCGTAGTATAGTACTACAAGACAAGATTATATTTGAAGAGAAGTTGCTAATGCATTTATTATCTTGATTGCTTAATAACATGTCTAAATAGTTTTTCATTGGCAAGACGTGAACTATCAGTATCAATATGGGTAAGAATTTTTTCTTACCTATATATGGGTAAGAAATCTTTCAGACAATGTATCCTGTAGTAATAAAGGTCACATACCTAAGCCGCAGGCCTGCCGGGACTATCAAAGCGGCCTGGTTATAAAGACCAATTATTAAAATTAAGCTTAGCCCGACGGGGGCTAAGCTGGTAGCCTAACACATAAGGCCGGATAACACAGCGACGTAATGTGTTAAAACTCCCGGCAGCCGGCACATACCTAAACATAAAAAAAATATAATTATGTGGTGGCGATAAATAAATTACCATGGAGTCTTCTGTGCAGCAACAAAGAGGTTCTGTCCGCAAGTACCAAGACGTCGTACGGTGTTCTCCCGAATGTCGTTGTGTGTTAGAAAGAGGCATCTTTCTGCATACGCCTGCGCTTGCCGGGCTGCACCTTCATGCCATGACTGTAACATTTAAAAATCATCGATGTTTTAAACGCTCAAACCCCTTCTACCTCTTCTTCATCTTAGAGTATTCCCAGTGGCTGCCAGCCAAACACTACATAAACTTGCATTAAATAAATAAATAAATATTGTGGGACACTTTTCACACAGCGCCATCTAGCCCAAAGTAAGCTGATATTAGCTTGTGTTATGGGATCTAGATAACTGATAAACATACTTATATATTTCTAAATACATACATATTATAGATAAATAACACCCAAACACAGAATAAACCATCGTGCTCATCACACAAAGTTTTATCCTGGGTGGGAATCGAACCCACGACCTCTTGCGTAGCAGTCGGATGCACTACCCACCGCGCCACAGAGGCAGTAGTCGACATTGTTGAGAGACTGCCGTCTGATCTTCCAACCTTTGTAGGTAAGGCAAGGTCACTCGGGACTCGGAGATCTTGGTGAAGCGCCTTACACCCAGCTCAGATTGCTCATATCGCTATAATTGAATATTTATTGAATATTTATCGAAATATTATGATATAATGTATCCACTAAGAAGCGATTTTCGAAAACTCCCATCCTAAAGAATAAGCTGTACTATACTAATTATAAATCTCAGGAACTGCTGGTCGGATTTGAAAAAATCTTTTTGTGTTAGATAGCCCATTTAACAAGGAAGGCATACATCACGCTACTGTCTTGGTGAGCGGAGCAGTAGTCATAAATGTCGACAAATCGGGCAATTTTTATACATATTGTAGAATTTATAAGCGACGGGAGTAAATAGGAGCGACGGGAGTTCAAAGGATGTCACGGGCCACGCCGCGGGGGTCATCAAGTTGAAATATACACACAAAATTTCATCCATATTGTAGAATTTATAAGCGACGGGAGTAAATAGGAGCGACGGGAGTTCAAAGGATGTCACGGGCCACGCCGCGGGGGTCATCAAGTTGAAATATACACACAAAATTTCATCCATATTGTAGAATTTATAAGCGACGGGAGTAAATAGGAGCGACGGGAGTTCAAAGGATGTCACGGGCCACGCCGCGGGGGTCATCAAGTTGAAATATACACACAAAATTTCATCCATATTGTAGAATTTATAAGCGACGGGAGTAAATAGGAGCGACGGGAGTTCAAAGGATGTCACGGGCCACGCAGCGGGGGTCATCAAGTTGAAATATACACACAAAATTTCATCCAAATCGATCCCACTGTTTAGGAAGAGTTAGGTGACAAACACACATACAGAAGAATTATATATTATTAATTTTAAATTAATATTAATTGATGCCCACGGCTTCGCTCCCGTAACGAAATCTACCCGTTCCCGTTTTCCACAGCAACTTGTTCCCAAGACAAAAAGTAATTTATGTCCTTTCTCGGACTCAAGACTGTTTCTATAATAAATTTAATTTAAATCAGTTCAGTAGTTTTGGCGTGACAGACATACAGAGTTACTTTCGCATGTATAATATTAAGTAAGTAGTCCATAGAAACTTTACATTTGGGGTTGCGTTTTTTAGAGGACGCAATTTTATTGTTTTGATGTGTAGGGGTCAGTGTAAAACTAAAACCAAGTTTGTGGGGTCGCTACCCTTGCCCTACGGCCGCCATCTTGTAAATAGGCGTAGAAATGGTTTTTACGATATACCTCTTAAACTATTTATCTGATAAAAAATACTTTTAAGAATTTTTTGTTGCAATATAAATTCTCTATATAACTTTGGTCCAGTAACTTTTGTCGTAGAATTATAAATAAAAAAGTTATAAGCGAAAATGTTCAGAATTTCGAGGAAAAAAAAAAAATTTTTTAAATTTTTATTAAGTAATAACGATCCTGAAGACTGGGGCTGAAAAAAAATTTGAAAATTATTGATGCCAGTGCAGAGCTCTAAACCTCAAGCACCCCCTAAAAAAACTAAACTAACTATCTTTACGCTGTATCCCTGACGGGGTAGTCAGAAAGGACAGATCGCCAGGCTTCGCAATCCATGCATACTTCTTTCGCTTCTTCAAGATTCATCAATCGCTTCATACACGCACGTCTGGGTATCCGAGTACTTTTGACCTTTCCGTTTTTAAGCAATCTGCTCACGTAGTCTTCATATGTAAGTCTCGGCCTACCCTGACTTCTTCTACCCTCTGCTTTCGCACAATATATATTCTTCGTCCATCGTTCCTCACTCATTCGTTGGACGTGTCCAAACCAACGGAGCACGCCCTTTTCCAGCTTAACGCTGACACTTTCATTTAAACCTGCCATATTGCGTATCGCTTCGTTACGTATTCGGTCGGCCAAGGTAACGCCGCACAATTTTCGAAGTGATCGCATCTCCACAGCATTCAATTTACTTTCATGCATCTGCTGACATACCCAGGTTTCGCTACCGTAAAGCAAAGTTGGCACTAGCACTGCGTTATGAATCGCCAGTCGTGCTTCTTTTACGATGCTTTGTCGCTTTACTATTTGGGACAAAGCACCGTTAACTACTCGCCGTTCTACATCCGAATCACATGTTCCATCCGCGCTAAACATACTCCCTAAATACACAATTTCATTCACTTGCTCTAGACGTTCCTGGGCTGATTTTAATTTAATTTTCCTGAGCCGCTAAAATTGATCTTTTGCAAATTTAATTCAATAAGCCGATGAGATGATGAGCTGCAGCCTGGTCCATCGAAAAGACTGAGGACGGAGTAGTTCAAATTTAGAAAATCACCGTGGATTATACCTATTGGGATATCATGTGAAAAAAGCGCCTCCAGACTCTACCTCGTGGGTGGTGGGGAAAAGAGTCAATAATTAATTATTAATAATATTGCAAAATTTATAATATAAAAAAATAAAAACAATAAAAGAAATCGATTACTGATGACACATTATTAGTACACACGTACTCGTATAATATACCTATGGATAGTTAAGAGTACCGAAAAATAATACTCACTTCGGAGCGCTGTAAAACCTTAGTTATTGATTTAATGAAAAAATTTTGCTTTTAAAAGTTGTTCCTTAAAAAACGATCTACAAAAATGGTCTGAAATATTTTTTTTCGTAAAATGATAAAACGAAAAGTTATATCGAAAAATATAATTCTCGAATTTCTGAAAATTTTCGCTTATAACTTTTGTATTTATATTTCTACGACAAAAAGTTACGGACCAAAGTTGGAGAGAGTTTAATTTGCAATAAAAATGTTATTATTTTTTTTTATGAGATACCTAAATAGTTTAAGAGATATATCGTAAAAACCATTTCAACCCCTATTTTCAAGATGGCGGCTGTGGGACAAGGGTGCGACCCCACAAGCTTTACACGGACCCCCCTACACATCAAAAAAATTAAAATTGCGTCCTCTAAAAAACGCAAGGTAAAGCCTAAAAAATGTAACATTTCAATGGACTAAAGGACTTTTTTTCGACAACCAACAGACAGTATGATTTTTTTATTTCTAAAACAGAACTGTGTGTATTGCAACAAAACAGACCAAAACATCGGACCTCATTCTATATACAGTTATGAAACAAAAGAATTTCTGAATGTACCGATAAATGTTTGACAATCAAGTGACCCTATTTACAAATTTCTAAAAAACTAAATCGAGAACGAAGATCAATGTTTTCAATTTATACTGGCAAATGAAATTGTCGTTTTTAGTATTTTTCTTTACTTATCATTTTTATTTCGAACCGTTTAAACCTACCCTGAACCTTTACCAAAATTAGCCAAATCGGTCTAGCCACACTCGAGTTTTAGCGAGACTAACGAACAGCAATTCATTTTTATTTACAAGTATACCTATAGATTTCATGTTTCTAACTTTGAAAATGTCCAAAGGCTTTCGATCTAATTTCATGTTTTAAAAAAAAGGATTTAGGATTTAAAAAAAATATTTCTTAAGGGGTTCCTACATTATAAGGGTAACTTCTTTTCTAGCTCCAGTAGCGTTACATCGACCGACCGACCGTAAGTCAACAGGTGCACCGCTAGCAGATAACGTCGCTTGGGCCCCGGAAATCTCAGTGGGCCCCTTACTGTTATTAGCTGTTACATAATATTTTCGTGCTGATAGAAGATGAAAATAGACAGATCTGTCCTTGATGGATATAATCGCTTTAGAATTTGTTATTGGCGACTAAAATACTTTGAGATAACTTTAATAAATTTAAAAACATTGGATAATTTACAAAAAACACACACTACGTAAACAAACATAAAAACTTACCATTAGCAACATATTTGACGCACTCGGTCGTACTTTAGAGCGGAAAAAATTGTGATAGAGCACTATTTTTCGCCTCACAATCGCACGTCGAGCGTCCAACGCATTGTTAGGTATCAAATGTGGCGGAAATAGTTCTGAAAATTATTGACAATCGTAATGAAAAATGCAAAAAGAAAGCGAAAGAAAGAAAGAAACACATTTATTAGGCACAAACAATAACAACAATAAAAATAAAAACAAGTTAAATAAAAATAATACCTTATTAGTAATAAAAAATAAATTAAAATTATCAAATGTACCTAAAAGGCTACAGCTCAGCATAATGCTGCGGAGTACCGCAGCGCTGAAGCCCGAAACAAGTAAAGCACACTTCACTATCGTACTGAAGAAATCAGACGACTTTTAAACCTAAACCAGTTTCAAAACCAGAAGTGGTAGATACTTTAAAATTGCCTATGTAGATACGTATACATGGTGTCCTGAATCGAATGCCGCAAACCTTTGCCTCTATCTCCTATGGTTATTGAGAAATAGATGCGTAATTGCATACTGACGGACAGACAGACTGCTCCGTTTTCTAAACTTTAGGGGTTTAGAAGTCTAAAAATTCTTAGATCAGCTCATTTATCAACTCGTACGAAAACAAACATGGCCCTTTGAACGAATGAATATTATTATTTTTTCAACTTGTCATCGGAACAGATTACATACATATATTTATTTAGTCCCACGTAACAGGTTGTGAGCCCATTGCCAAAATGGACAGGCGCAGGCTGTGGCGACCTGCTGTTGAATTTTTTCAAGACGCCCATATGAACTTCAACCAGGCTTAACGTGCCTTTCGAAGCACGGAAACGCTCGCAAATGTAAATTCCACAAAGTGGTCACCCATCCAAGGACTACTTATAGCAAATGGGGCTTAACGCAGTGATCGTTTACAGAACACTGAGTCTGCGGGGCCACAAGCGCTTCAAGCTTCGGAATAAATTAAACAGGCAATATTCTCAGTTGTTTAAAATTTCAGCCAAGTTCATTTTAGCCAAAGACCTTTAGCCATGTTTGTGTAACAAACAAACGGATCTAGACGTCACGCGTCGCCTGAGTAAAACTATTGATATAAGTACCTACCAATTGTTTACAGCAACCTTCATTTACCCACTGTAGAATTAAGTATGTGCATAAAGCTTTTACTAAATAAAAAATAATTGATAAGTACATTGTTTTTTTTTGTCTGTCGTGTCCAGATTATCTAAAAATATAGATAAGCTTCCTATTAAGCCCTAATTTAAAGATTTTTGTCGTACTTACTCATGTCTTGGTCAAGGTTACCTATTAGCCTAGTGTAATTATGGTCTTTACTAGACCATATTCACTAAAACAATTCAAGAATGATCTACTCATAGGTTTGATTGTATGATTATATCTCAGCACCAACTACTCTCACTACCACTGTATAACCGATAAGTGAGAAAGGATAGTAGAAGTATCTCTTAGGTAATATTAACGTGTATTATAACTCTGCCGTTGCCGGTCCCAAGCCCGGTTGTGAAAAGAGGAGGGTTGGCTGAGAACGGCGAATGGCCTTGAACATCAAAGACCAGAACTCTGAACATGCAGTGTCAGCCGTAAAATTTCGTCAACGCCGAGCCATGGGCGGCGGTTAAATAACCCATAAAACGTGTAGTGCAGGCCCAGAGAGAGTACAAAAAAAAAAAAAAAAAAAAACCGCTGACGCCGAACATTGGACGGCTGTAAATAACCTGACTGCAGGTAAAACACTGACCTTGAGGAATTAAATATCCCCACAAAGTGTGTCACTGGCATCTTGGGAAAGTGCCAGGAGAACTAATCCCACCTTTTTTTAATGGAAAATGTCTAATTACGAATGCGATTTGTCGTGCGACCTGGCTAACCCCCGGCGCTCTCCGGTACCCGGGCTGGAGAGTGTGAAATTGACTACCGAAGACTCCGTAGCGGCGGGTGACCAGGCCCTTACGGCTGTTAATGCTACTGGTAACTTTAAAACCAAAAGAACTGCCCCAAAAATTATCACACAGCAGGTGCTCCGTCCATCTCTGCTTAATAGGCTTAGGGCACAGTCTTTGAGCAATTTAGATACAAACCCAACACTCGAAAATGATAACGAAGAAACCTGGATCCAACCTCAGACGAGAAAAAGATCACGTGTAAGTCCCGAGGTGCAGCACACGTATAAACGAATTACGATATTCGATAACGAAAACGATTTACGATATTCGATCTCTCTTACACTGTAGAGTTAAAATCGTACCTCCAAGGCCAAAGCGCGAAATTCCTCAATGTGCGAACTGCCAACAATATGGTCATACCAAGCGATACTGCAACAGGAAGCCTAAATGCATAAAGTGTGCGGGCAGTCACCTTTCATCAGAATGTGACCGAAAAGCTAGATCAGATGCAGTTAAATGTGTTCTCTGTGAGGGTAGGCATCCTGCGAACTATAAAGGATGCAGTGTCTACCAAGAATTACAGAATAAAAAAAATGTATCCCACCGACCTGTCATTAGTAGGCCAACAAGTAATAAAGGTCTTAATATCATACCACTGAAAGAAAAACAAAATCAAAACAAACAGTCAAAAGTCACAAGTTACCGAGATGCAGTGTTGTCAGGAACAATTCCAGCTAATAACTCTGCCAAACAAGACACAGATAAGCCAATAGAAAACAATAATAATGAGTTACTACAAATGATGTCCGCAATGAAGGATCTTATGAACCAAATGGCAACATTGACCAACCTTATGTTGGACCTCATGACAAAAATGTCACAATGGACAAATTAACTATAGGCCTTTGGAATGCCAACGGGCTGACAAAACATACCTTAGAGGTAGACAAATTTCTAGTATTAAATAAAATTGATATACTTTTGATATCTGAAACTCACTTCACAACAAAAAGCTACTTTGAGCTACAAAACTACTCGTTTTATCACACTAGACACCCAGATGGCACGGCTCACGGAGGTTCTGCAATTCTTATAAGGAATAACATTAGGCACTATGAAGCTGAACCACACGTGACTGCTGAAATACAGGCAACATCAGTAATTGTGGAGGATTGGAAAGGACACCTGAAGGTTACATCCCTGTACTCACCGCCTAAGCACAAAATAAAACGGGATGATTACATAAACTTCTTTCAATCTCTTGGTCCGAGATTTATAGCTGGTGGATATTACAACGCAAAACATGTAGAGTGGGGTTCACGCGTAACATCTCCAAAAGGAAAGCAACTTCTACTTGCAACACAGGCCTTAAACCTCAATGTAATTTCCACCGGAGAGCCCACATACTGGCCAACTGATCCGAGGAGAATGCCTGATCTCGTCGACTTTTGTGTGACTAAGGGGTTGCCATCGGGTTTCCTCACATGCAGATCTTGTTTAGACTTATCTTCGGATCACACCGCAGTCATTGCGGAGGTGCACGGTGAAGTCATACTGAGGACACCCGCTCCCAGACTACACAGTAATAAAACTGACTGGGAAAAGTTTCGACAGAAAGTTGCAAGCTCCATCAATACCAGTCTTCCTCTGAAAACGAGCGATGACATAACATTGGCAGTTGAACACTTTAACAATATCATTCAACAAGCTGCTTGGGAATCAACTCCACCGGCACGGAACACAACCCACCTGAAATGCTCGCTAACAGCAAGGGAACTCGTTTACGAAAAACGACGCGCACGCAAGCGATGGCAAATGATTAGATACCCTGCTGATAAAACTCGGTTAAATTACCTCACAGCTAAACTCAAACAGGTTCTATATTCGGAAAAAAATGAGGAAGTCCAGACTCACTTGAAGAGTTTGAATGCTAGGGCGGATACCGACTACTCCCTCTGGAAGGCGACTAAAAAGCTAAAACGACCCATAATTTCTAAACCCATAATTTCTATTAGAAAGAACAATGGATTGTGGGCGAAAAGCGATGCTGAAAAAGGGAAAACTTTCGCTTCCCACTTAGTTACGACTTTCACGCCAAATGATACTGAAAGTGACCTTGAGACTATACAAGAAATCAGGGAATATCTAGAAGCGCCCTATCAGATGGATCTACCTATTCGAAAGATCCGCATGGGCGAAGTCAAGTCTGCAATACTAAAGTTAGACCCAAAAAAAACTCCCGGCTACGATCTTATAACTGCTAGGATACTGCGCGAACTCCCCGACGTGGGTCTGACGTTCCTGACTCACCTCTTCAATTCCGTGTTATTGAGAGGATATTTTCCTCAACAATGGAAGGTCACTGAAATATTTATGATCCTTAAACCCGGCAAAAAAGCTGAAGACGTTTCTTCTTACAGACCTATAAGCCTTCTGCCCGTTGTTTCAAAATTGATGGAGATACTGTTTTTGCAGAGACTCAACTCAATGATCAGCAAGGCTAAAATCATACCAGATCATCAGTTCGGATTTAGGGGAAAACACGGCACCGTGGAACAAGTTCACAGACTGGTGGAATGCATTCACAAAGCTTTTGATAACAAACAATACTGTTCGGCGGCGTTCTTGGACATATCGCAGGCCTTCGACCGTGTTTGGCACGAGGGATTATTATATAAAATCAGAAAGACCCTGTCAACCAATTACTTTATTCTTCTTTAATCTTACCTGTCAGAAAGATACTTTTACATACGACAGGGAGATGACACAACAAATTTGCACAAAATACATGCTGGCGTTCCTCAGGGTAGTGTCTTAGGACCAACACTGTACCGACTGTTTATAGCTGACCTACCTGTGGCCGAGGGTACTGTGATTGGCACTTTCGCTGATGACACTGCAGCTATAGCAACCAGTAGTACCCCAATGGAGGCAAGTTCTAACCTACAAGAATGTCTTGATAAAATAACAGTGTGGCTCAAGAAGTGGCGGATAAAGGTTAACGAAACCAAGTCAGTGCAGGTCACCTTCACAACTAGGCATGATACTTGTCCACCTGTTGCTCTAAACGGTACTCAAATACCCCAAGCAGACGATGTTAGATATTTGGGACTATACATGGATCGCCGCCTAACTTGGCGTAAACATATTTTTACCAAAAGAAAGGCCCTAGGAATCCAACTGCGTAAAATGTACTGGTTGATGGGGAGAAGATCTCAGTTATCACTAGAAAATAAGCTGTTGCTTTATAAATGTATCCTCAAACCTATCTGGGCTTACGGTATCCAGTTATGGGGTACAGCCTCACATTCTAATATAGAAATACTCCAAAGGTTCCAGTCTAAGATGCTGCGTATTATCACTGATGCACCATGGTACATTACAAATGACCAACTGCACAAAGATCTTAAGGTTGACAAAGTTGAATGTAAAATAAAAACTTCGACAGCGTCTTACTTGAAACGTTTAAAAAGACATCCCAACATCCTCGCCTCAAGCTTAATACAGACGGACACTGGATTCACGAGACTCAAAAGGAAAACCACTAAAGATCTGATTTAGTCAGTTAAGAGAGAATGGGTTCCAGTCAATGGACTGAATGCCCCACAAGACTTTACTTAATTAAACTTAAATCACGTGCTGAAGGTCTACGAGACAGTATTGCACTGAGGAAAAAAAAAAAATATCTATCAGTCACGCCTTTATCGCCGAAGGGGTGGCAGAGGCATATTATATTTCCACATTTCACTGTGTATATTTTCGTCCCACGTAACAGGGTGAGCCCATTGGCGTGTTGAAATGGACAAGTGCAACATGGCGACCTGCTATTGAAATTTATAAGCCGCTCATAGGGCTTTTAACTTAGGTTAATAGGCCGTCGGTCCCGGTTGCCAGTATAATGGCAGACCATTATACTGGCAACCGGGACCAACTGCCTTACGTGCCTTCCAAAGCACGTAATCGCTCGTAAATGAAACCACCACATAAAGCGGTCACCCATTCGTGACCAGACATGGCGAAAGTTACTTAACGCAGTGGTCGTTTACAGAATACTGAGTTTGCGGGACTACGTCTAGGTACTTCAGTATCGTCTATCACGTCTTTCTAAGTACCATGATAACTCTTGCCTCTTAATTACAATGGTATCTCTGCGGGGGTATTACAATGACGGCCATATCAAAATATTACAAGCAGGAAACAAAGCATTGTACTCACGTTTTTCATTCCAAGCTCTCACAATATCGAATGGTATGTAAATATTGAGCACAAATAAAATTTGTAACCATAGTGCGCCGCGTATATACATCCTATAAATGTAAAATAAGCCATGGTTAATGGTTTTATATATTAACAAGAGTCTACTGTAACTAAAGCTATACCTATATATTTAAATCAATACCAAGTGAATTCCGGTACAGCGATAGTACCAAATTAAAACAAGTGTTGCGAACATAAATTGGAACCATTTAAATCAATTTCAAACGAAGTGTTCGATTTTCGTACGAGTTGTCGTTCCAATACCAAAATATTGTTACTGTATCTATGGCACCAACCATTTACAACGAATAGTGGAAGTTTGCCTTCAGAAAATCAAACCAAACTTGTGTGCAAAATATGATTTTGTACTCAGGGATTGTTGTTAATAGGAAGTGTAACTTCAACGTGAATTATATGAAACTTACTTTCACGAAGTAAATTACAGAAGAGAAATTTACATTAATCAGATCTAAACATGATTCGATTTTGTAAAACTAAAATCATATGCCTATTTAGTCGAACTGATGTAAACGATTTTCGATCAATAATTGGTCAAAAATTACAGGAGGATAATATTATCGAAAAATATTGTCTTTTTTATAATAGCTTATGGTCTATTAACATCGACTCTTGAATATGATTTTACTCGTGACAATATCGGTGGTACGCCTAGGATTGGATTAAATAGGTAGTAGGTATTTAATGAAAAACCCTAAAAGAAAAATTATTACAGAAGCGATCAATATTATGATATCAGTTGGTTTTAAACTTACTTTTTAAAATATAATTCAGGTCAGTAGGTTTAAATACAATGTCCTTTATCATCACCCGTCTCTTGATCACTAATAACTGATTACTGAAACAATAAATTCGGCAAACATTCTCACAGTAAAGAAGTATGTGGTGTGACCTTTTTAATGTCTGCCAATCACACCCGTACGTCACGAACGTTTGAATTGAATTAAACGATATGTGTTTGGTGATCACATCGAGAAACGTAAATTATCCTGCGCACGTGCAACTGCTACTGAACATTATAAAAAACTGGCTAGATACATAAGATTTTTTTTTCAATAGCCGGCAAATTACTTCTTTTGATTTTCAAATCAAAGATTACAGCATAAAACTAATTTTATACGCTGTGGCAATAATACGCGACATGTACCTAAATTATCTCACAATATTGCATATTATACCGACCCCCACCTTAATGCGTAAGCGCATACGGAGTTCTCTGATTTATTACAAGGTGTAGGCCCGCACCATTGCACAATCAGGAATTTAGGTTGATTATGGGCTATGTATTTGCCTTGCTATTAATAGGATTGGATTGGATTATCTGTTAATAGGATTGTTTTTTTTAGAAGATACCTAAGCCGATTGGGCTCTAACAAAATTACAAAAAAATAACAATTAATTTTGACATTGAACAGTTTACTATTAACTGTCAAAGTTTATTGTATTTTTTTTCCAAAAATTAGTTTTTATGTTCAGAGTTAATTCTCATCGAGCTTTTCATTCTTTCTTCGTCGCAGTGCATTAAAGTAACTAATTCGCCATTTTGGGTAATCCATCGTGTTAGATTTAGAATGACGTCACACAGCTTTTTTTTTTTAACGTGTTATCCAAACTATACGTGAATACAAAATTCAATCGATTGAAGAAATCTGCAAAATTGAGTTGAAAGATTCCACCCGAACAAACATACACACATTGTGAGTTATATTGTCTACACAGATTTTTGTTACTTTTTCTCAAACGGCTCTACCAATTTGGATAAAATTTATTTATTATCTATAGCCTATGTGCTAATCCACGGGTGATTAGCACATAGGCTACTTTTTCCCGTGGACAGGTTCCTATGGGAAACGAGTACGGGAATACTTCATCACGTCCTCTAGTAGCGTAATAAATCTGATACTTTGACTCATTTGATATTTTAATATCTTGATATTTAATACTTAGATACAACAACTCTAGACATTTTAATTTTCGACACGCAAATAGACACCCATAGAAAATGGCGAAAAGTAATCGAACACAACAGCACCTACATACTTTATTTAAAGGAGTTAGAACCGGTGACGCTATGTATGCACTATTAGATGATGTAATAGAAAAAATAACAAGAAGTTGAAAGTGGCTGGTGTTTTTCTTGATCTAAGCTCCGCATTTGACACAGTAGATCATAAACTTATGATGTGTAAGATGGTACACTACGGTATTAGAGGCAAAGTACAGCAAATGTTCGCAAATTTTCTCCATAATAGTAAAGTTCAGTTTTAGGACCTATTTTGTTCATAGTGTTAAATGACAGGTTCACGAATGACTTAGTAAAGGTAAAAAAATAGGCGTCATGAATTTTTTCATTAACATAAGTTAATGAAAAAATTCATGACGCCTATCTAACCGTTTTTGCAGACGACACTAATACAATTGTGGAAGGCGACAATATCAAAAGTTTAACTAAAAAGTTAGTGCTTTATTAAATGAGTTTTCTGTGTGGTTTACGGTAATAAATTAAAAATCAGCACTGCCAAAACAAAAGATCAAAACAACCACACGAAAAAAATACTTTTTAGAAGTTTCATTGAATAAGGACAAGATTGACTCAGTGAGTGAAATTAAATTTCTGGGCATATACATAGACAATCTATTAAAATGTAAAATAGAGCTGAACGCTATAGATGCTCCAATTTCATCTGCATGTTATGCGTTGAGGACATTGAGAGACGACATGGATGTGGAACATTTAAAAATTGTATACCACGCGCTTGTGGAATCTAGATTGAGGTACAGTATCCAGTTTGGGTCCGTATTGGGTTGCATAAATTTTCGAGGCATAACTTAAAACTGCATAACGTTTTTTGGCATACTCTTCGTTTCGCATAACGTTCAAACAGAATAAATCATTAGCCATACTTTTTTTCCCATAACTTTTTTATAATAATGATATACCCGCATAAAATGTTTACGCATATTTTTTTTTACAATAACGATTACTAATCATAACATTTATTGGCATATCACTCACTCTCGTATAAAGATTACAAGCCATACATATAGAATACCATAATGTTAACGAGTACATATTTTTATTTTTATATCTAAGCTTGAACTGTCTAAGATTGAAATGCCCACTGATTAAAAATGTCGATAGTCACTATACTGAAGTTCAAAATTTCAACACTTATGTTTAGAATATATAAATAAAATACAAAAAGAAAGTAGGTAGATTAAAACGAGGGATTGTCTTCTGGCGCATCGCCGGCCGCTGCCGCGGCCCGCTCACTTCGCTCGCTTCGCTCGCTCGGCTCGCGCGTTGTGGTCACAAAAAACCTAACACTCCTCCTCGCTTCGCTCGTCGTCGTACCTATTTACGACTTTGCTCAAGACAAGTCTTAAAAAAAAAACTCTTACAATATCTTTTTATATGTTACAGCTTAAAAACTTGGCTGAGTGAGATGATTATTTATTATATAATTCAATAATATATAAAATAAATATATATTATATATTTATTCTAAAATATTCTTAGTAAATTATTATTCATTTATGATTTAAACGGTTATCCATACCTCCATTATGCGTATTGTATTTTATAATAAATTATCTTTAGGCGTATAACAATTATACCCTTTACATTTATGCTGACTGAAATTATGATAAAAAATTAGAGTAAGTTAATGTTATGCCAATAAAACCATTATGCGTTTATAACACTCTGCTTATCATAATTTATGCGAGAAAACTTTATGCTGAAACTGTTATGCCATACTACATTATGCTGAAAAAAATTATGCGATCGAAAGGGCACCCATCCAGTTTTGGGGACATAGCTACAGTTACAACAATAGTAAAGCTTTCATATTACAGAAACGAGCAATCAGAACAATAATGAGAATACCGCAAACTGAGAGCTGTAGACAATATTTTCTAGATTTGGGCACATTAACTGTGCCTAGTCACTACATTATAATTGTACTAAGTAAGTTTTCAAAATATGTTGCAAATTACGAAACGAAGGGGGAAAGACAGACAAGGGAAGAGGACCAGAAGAAAAGATTTTAAAAGTCAAACACAACCTAAATTTAATATTGTCAAGCAAGGCTCACATTACCAGGCAATTCATTTGTTCAATAAGTTACCTGTAGAGTTAAACATTCTCCTGTACAAAAGATTGTTTAAAGTTACGCTTAAAAAAAAAAGATGTTTGTATAGTGTAGATGATCCCTAATAATTTTCCTTTGAAAACTCCATTTCATAATGATTGAACTTTTTTGAATTGTAATAATTTAAGGGACATGGATTGAATTTTTGACATTGCATGACATTGTAGTTTTTATATAAGGTTTTTCTTTTTTATTGTAGTTGTACTCGTATTTTGACTTATTAATGTACATGTATAATATGATGCATTTCTAACTAAGGTTTAGAAAATACAATAATTGAATATGGTGCCTATTAAATATTTATCAGTTTATTTGTAAGAAAGAAAGAATAATAGATAAGAGTCAAATAAATATATAATGAAAAAGAAGGAAATGTTATAAACTATATTCAATATAATGTAAATTATTTATGAATGAATAAATGAAATAAAAATGTAAATTAACTTTATTAAAAAACGTTTTAATATTTCATTTAAAATGCGAGGAAACTTTTTTCCTAACCTATTATACTCATGAGAGAGAGAGAATATATGAATATAATTTATAAGACTTTCAGTGACTCATGATTTTATTACAAACATTAATAGCTGAATGTCGTTAGTTATGAAGAGTTGTCGATTAGTAATAAATTTCTTGATTGGTTCTTGGAACGTAGAGCGACCGTAGCACAGCTTGAACTATTTTAATTTCAATCAGGCGTTAAGGTAACAATAATGTAATTATTGTTAACTTCAATAATTATATTAACAACAGTGTGACTGATTGGGAACTTAATAATAAATAAAATCCATGAAGTAACAGTGCGTTGTTTTCAATTAGTAGTTGTTTGGAATTTTATAATTAACATGCCTCCAACCAGCCGCAGTGTGACAGACGAGAGCGTTGGGAACAAGCAGGCCCACCAGACGGTGTGCTTGTCTGCCTGCCTTAGGCCGAGTCCGGCAGAGGTACCTAACTCTCATGCAGTTTTTCAATACCACCAACTTTAAAGGTGGCGTAGATGCGGGTGTGACAGATTGGGTGTGAATAAGTGTATAACCTCCGCTATGTCTGTGTGTGTCCGAGAAGGAGGAGAGTTAGATCAAGAAAAATTCTGAGCGGGCACAATGAACAATGAAGACCTTGCGAGTTAAAGCAGAAAAATAGAAAGTAGGAACCTGGAGTCCGAAGTGAGGGCACCCGATTCTATCGGGATTAACGCTTGAATGATCAATATAATTTGTGTAGTGATCCAGAACCTAAGGTTGCTTTTCAAACGATTATTTCAATCAACTTCACGCGTAGGTAGAAACTCGCAAGCACAAATTTACAATAAAAATAAAAATGATCATAAATTTATCAACATGTACCTAAATAACTACGTGTAAAAATAGCAGTAATATAATAAATCTCAGCATCATTGTTAGTCTTATCGCTGGGGGAACTTGTTAATTACTAAAATTATATGTATAATAAGGTTGTATGGTGTATTTTAATTATGACGTTCTTCAAATGTCTGCAGTACCTACCTAATTAAAATAACTAAAGATTCTATTTATAAAATCTCTGAGATACGGAAGTGACTGTCATTTGAACATTGAGAATGTTTGAATTGCATTTATGGGGCGCGGTACGCTTATCGCCCGCAAAGCCCTCGACTGCGACCGCCTAAATTGTCGTTCCACTGACGTAAATGGACTGCGGGCGTTAGGGTCGAAATTTGTAGGTGAAACGCACATCTTGAGCGCTGTACTTCTCCACTTGGACCCATATTTTATGGGCGAAGTGGGCGCATTGCGGTCGCGATCAGAGACGTCATACGATCGCTTGCAACGACCACGAGCCTTCGGTGGAAAGATACATTGGGTGTAACGATCGTTGCGGGCGTTTAGTGGAACATAGCCATTGACTAATCTTAACATTGATAGGTACGGTCGGCAACAAAGGTCGCATAAAAGAATAGCTTAGCATAAAAGAACTTCTATGTGTATTCCCAGTTGCTTCCATACCTTACTTGGATTTGGAGTCTAGGTTGACAGGTCAGCTAGGAGCAGCTATCGTTCGAATTTTGATTTTTTGAAGTTATACTTCTTTTGGCGCGTTGCGGCAAAATTATGAGAGTAAATTTTTCATCAGACCGTCACGATAAACCGACACCCTGAAGTTCGCTAATAAGTGTTTTCATGACAACTTAGTAGTATAGTAGTTTTCAAACACCCTGAAGTTAGCTTTGGTCAACATTTTAGTTTTTTCTACAAACGTAAGATAATTCGAAAGATGCTAGAAGCAGCTTAGTTTTGGCTTAATATTTTCGGCGTATAAGGGCAAATTTTAAAACGTATGTGTTGTAAAATTAATAAACGACGGGATTAAATGGGTGCCACGGGAATCGAAGTACGTCACAGGCGAAGCCCCGGGGCTCAGCTATTTTTCTATACATAATAAGTAAACGGGATTGCTCACGTTGCTGAAACCGATCGCTCTGGGTAAAAAAAAACGTGAGTACCTAATTTCGTTTACTTATAATCCTGTCACATATTTTTTTATTTCTAAAACATTCATTGTGAGATTGAGTTAGTATTTAATTTTTATATTTGCTAAGATCGTCTTTTAGCGGGAAGAGTGTCAAGTGCGGACGCTTGCTGTATTTTATTTTCTAAAACTAGTGCATTATCTTGTTTTATGAGCGGAAGTGGTGGTTTCTTCGACATAAAAGTTGTGAAAACGTGCTATAGTGAAAGACAATGATATATATGCAGTGAAATGCTATTTTTTCTCTTGCCGCGAAAAGTCCACTGAAAACCTCAGTATAAGAATCACCATTATACTGAGGGCAAGGACCTAGAACTGAAGACTAGACATCGACAAAGACGGGACAGGACTAAATACTAAGAAAATATAACTACCGAAAACCAGGCTGTATGGACAAAGTTTCCTTTGCCTGCCAAATATGGGCGAACACAATCAAAAAAAAAAAATTGCTAAGATTATTTTGAACAGTTAGGTCGTATTTACTTATTATTAATTCTGTTCTAGTGTAGTGTGTCTAATGTAATTTATTTCGCTCTCCCTTTATAAGACATGATTCTTTCAGAAAAGTTGAATGCCTTATGGGCTTGAAAATTTTCTAGTACTCGTAGTAGCCACAACCTGCGTGTGTCTATTTCAACACGGTTATGGGCTCACCGTCTATTACGTGGGATCCTTAAGGCGTGATTGAAAAAAGAACTTCTTTCAGAAAAATATCTAAGAATTAAACAAAACAGTTGAGTCATATTATATTTAGGTAAGTAGAAGACGAAGTAGAGGACGCCTGCAATTTCGCCCGCGTCATGAAGCAGGCAGCACCCATTTCCCACTAGAACTAATAAATATTTACCTCGGGATAAAAAATAACCTTTCCATTACTCCAGTACCAACTACCTCCACACCAAATTTTATTCAAATTAGTATAGCCGCAAAAATATATACACAAACACAAACTGTCGCCTTTATTAGTACACATTAGTGCTGTTTACACTAGGATTTTTTAAAGCGTTCAGTGTATTTATTTTATACGAGTATAATCATTTTTAATAATAATATATTTGCAAAACATAACTTAGTTACGGATTTAATATAATATTAATAATATTGTAAGACTTTTTTTACACAGTGCCGTCTAGCTCAAAGTAAGCTATATACATACATACATATTATCACGCCTGTTTCCCGTCGGGGTAGGCAGAGACTATGGCTTTCACTTGTTACGATCCTGACATACTTGACCGGTCAAGAGTACCCTTAACCGGCGAGCGTGAAAACACTCTTGCCAGTTGAAGAAGCGAAAGCTGTAAAGCCAGCCTTTTTCCAAAAGATCTTCAATTTGATTGACATACGGACGCCGAGGTCGACCCCTACCAGTTTGCCCATTCACTCTTGCCACATATATCTGCTTCGTCAGTCTATTTTCATCCATCCTCTCCACGTGTCTGAACTTAGTCACTACATCTTTTGTCATACCGCAATGTTCCCTTATCACGCTGTTCCTTTCACTCCAGCTATACTTCGCAGACTTCTCATTTCCACGGCATTTATTTTACTTTTATGCGTCTTCTGGCATACCCAACTTTCACTGCCATACATAAGTGTGGGGACCAGCACTCCTCTATGTACAGCCAGTCTTGCCTTCTTAGACACGTTCTGACTGCTCATAAAGGTGTACATGGCTCCATTCATTTATTTCCTCACAAAACTCTTCGCTCAATGTCATAGTCACACTTTCCATCTCTCGTAAATTTTGTACCCAGATATACAAACTCTTTCACTTGTTCTACTCTTTCTCCTTCCACAAGAATTGAGCAATCTGTCGTACTTACCTCTCTTTCAAAAACCATTACTTTCGACTTGTTTACATTCTCTTTCATTCCTTTGTTTTTTAACGAAACATGCATAATGTTTACCATCAACTGCAACTCCTCCGCCGATGATGCTAGTATTACCTGATCATCGGCGTATAGGAGGCACTTGACGGTCAGTTCATCCATTTTTATACCATACGTACTCTCTTGCAGTTCTTTCAGGCGGCTGTCCATGTATAGATTAAACAGCAACGGCGACTCTACACAACCCTGTCTCACACCTTTTTCAATGTGAAAAAAGTCTGTGCAAGCTCCGTTGATCCTGACACAAGCACTGGAGCCCTCATATAGAGATTTCAGTGCTCGTATCAAGTGGCTGTTTACTCCATACCTGGCCAGTATTGACCACAGTTCCTTCCTCACCACTCTATCATAGACCTTTTCCAAGTCTACAAATACGCAATAGACTTTTTGACTTTTCGCCAAAAGCTTTTCTGCTACGCATCGTAAGGAAAAGACCTGATCCGTGCATCCCCTTCCTTTCATAAATCCTGCTTGTACATCCCACATTCTTCCTTCAGTTTCATTCATCAGTCTTTTAATCAACATTTTTGCATGCAATTTGCCGACGATGCTGAGCAAGCTTATTCCGCGGTAGTTTTTGCACTCTTGCTGTGACCTTTTCCCTTATAAAGCGGCACGATGACAGCCTTAAACCAATCTCTTGGTACGCTGCCATTCCTCCAACAAAGGTTAAAAAGGCAGTTCAGCTGGCAAGCTACCACGCCTTGTCCCGCTTTCAGCATCTCGACAGAGATCCTATCAAGTCCCGCGGCCTTTCCCAATTTCATGCTATTCAATGCTTCCACTATTTCTTCCATACTTATGACTTCTTCCTTGCCAATTTCATTTATTTACCAGTAACTAGTATGTACTTGCATATCCTTTTTTTCAAACAAGCTTTCAAAATATTGCTTCCATCTTTTTAACACATATTCTTCTCCTTTCATTAGACTACCATCATGGTTTCTGATATGGTTCAGATGCGATGTCGTCTGTAGACCCCTCGCTGTTCTTATGGACTTCCAAAAGAATTTCATATTCTGTTGGAAGTCATCAGATAACCTTTTATCAAATTCATCTCTGTCATTCTCTTTCTTTCTTTTCATCACCTTTTTTGCAACACGCAAAAAAGGTGATGATGAGAGGAGTACAAAAGGTTATACCTTTTGTACTCCTCTTTCGCCATTTTTAGGTCCACATCCGTTGCCTTCTGCATTCTTTAATTGACTTTTGTAGTCAGCCAATCCAACCATGCTTTCTTCTTATCTGACAATACCTTTCGGACTTCTACACACATTCTCTTTCGCTTACATCCTTGGCTTCTCTTTTTTACCCCACACACTTCAATCGCAACTTCTACGAGTCCTTCCTTAAATGACTTCCATACTCGTCATTCCATCATCTTCGATCATCACGTCACGTTCCATCGTCTCCGATCTCACACACTTCATCAGAATTTTAACTTTTGCTCAGCTTACTCATAAATTCCGCTTTAATGCCTATCTCTTGCAAATTCTCAACTTTTATGCGTTCTAATACACTAACAGGTTCATATATACGATGCCGCCACCGTCTAAACAGACCTCTTACTCGACTAACAACCAAGAAGTGGCCTGTGTCAATCCCGGCACCGCGGTATGCCCTGGTGTTTAACACTTTCTTTCACATCCATGCATCTAAAATCACAAAGTCGATCATACTTCTCTGATTTCCTTCATGTCTCGTAAACAAGTGGATATCTTTGTGGTCAAACATGGTGTTAGTTACTACAAGATTCCTCTCCAAACATACTTCAAGCAGACTTTCCCCATTTTCATTCACTCGTTTGTCACCAAACTTTCCTAATTCACTTTCATATCCATCACGTTTCACTCCAACCCAACCATTAAAGTCGCCTAACATTACAATCCTCTCATTTTGTTTGCATCTACTCAAAATATCACTCACACTCTCCCAAAATGCCTGTATCTCACTTTGGTCTTTTGGTGATCGACGCCAACGCGCATCTTGCGAAGCATAAACTCCTACAACAAAGATGCGGGTGAGTCCAACCGTCAACCTCAACCAAAGGAGTCTTGGGCTTACACATTCATATTCAGTCACACATTCATTCATCATTCACACCTACACGCTGGACTGGTAGTAGTGACACCTGACCAGTATGCCGTGTGGGTTCCATGTGTGGTGGTGTCACACCCTTTCTTTTTGTCTCATTCACGTACAGAACATCAATTCGTCTCTCTCGCATCATCTCGCATACCTCTTCAATTTTGTCTTTCATTCCTCCTCTAACATTCAAAGTAGCAAAGTGGCTATCGCCAGTCCACTTTTCGCCTCGATGGAAAACGAGACGTGACAGGTGGCGAACCACGTCGCCGCCATTCTGGATCTTATTTTTTAAAACCATTGCGTTCCCACGATTAGCAAGGGAAATATCATAGCCTTGTTCTGGGGTCGCCCGGTCCCATGGCAATAAGGCACGTTCAGACTTGGCTCGCCCCTAGCCACGCAGTACATAGGCACGGCAACCATTGGCTTGGCGGAAGGAGGATTGGAAGAGGATGAGGTAGGAAAAGGATTTAGGGATGGGACAAGGACAAGGAAGAAGAGGGGCTAGGATAGGGTATATCTAAAATTACCTTCTGTCTTTCAAAGTAAGCTATATAAGCTGGTGTTATGGGATCTAGACGACTGATAAACGTACTCATATATTTCTAAGTACACACACATTATAACTATAGTGTATCAAATAAATATTTTTCCCGACCCGGGGATAGAACCCCGGACCTGTCGCGGCAGTCGCATACACTAGCACTGCACCACCGAGGCAGTCAAATTTCTTTTCCTGGATTGGAATACCTATCTACGAGTTTAATAAGTGCATTGCTATATTATTATTTAGTTTGTAACCTTTAACCTAACTTTAACCTTTAACCCCTTTTCTCCTTCCTATTTGAAAGACCGTTTTGTTTTTCTGAATAAATGTAATACAAAATTCTTAAGATCGTCAGTTAATCTACACCTGAAAATGCCACTGCATTCCACAATTTTATGGACAAATCTTTTTCTGTCCAAGCGGTCAGGTTATGGAATGCACTACCTGTATCATTAAGACGTGCTCAAAGTTTGGCTTCAAGTTCAAGGAAGTGGTATGTAACCACAAACTCCAAAGAAGCGAGGTAACACTCGAACCCCCCAAAGAGACAGGTTAACACCCGAACACCCCCAGAACCTTCCTTCCGAGGGTTTCCCCTCGACTCCCGGGTGTCCCGACCATAGACAGATGGAAGGGATACGTGTGGTTTTAGTCGGCAGGAGTGCAGCATAGCATCCATGTGGATTTCCACATGAAAAATAAACCCCATATAGTTCTTATCCATAACCTAGAAAACTCGGATGTTTTGTAATAATTCATCGCAATACCGTAGCGATTACCTACGTAGTAGGTACCTAGCCAGTGTATTCAACTGTGTTGATGTTAAAAATATGTATTACGTAAATGAAACAAGATGTATCGTGCAAATTTATTTATGTGAAAATATTTTTATATAAGAAAATCATGTATGTGTATACGAATGTGGTACCATGACCGTCAAACTGATTGTTTTTGTTAATGTTTCATGCGTGAATAGTGATTCATGCTACTCAAGGGCGACAGAAAAGGTAGCTAATCTAATGGAGGGTACAAATATTGCTAGTAAACGTCAGTGTGCATGTAAAAGACCAAGACAACTTGAGGATGGTTTACATTTATCTACGTATGATTTTCAGCATCCATGCAGACAAGTTGCAAGAGTGTTGCCTTCGTTGGTATGGTCACGTCTTGCAGCAACCGCCGGGCTAAGTGGGAAACAAATGTCAGCCCCGCCGGATACCGGTAAAGGGGGAAGACCCGAGAAGTGCTGGCTTGACGTCTTAAGGGATGACATGCGTGCCAATGGTACAGGGGATACCAACGACCGTGCGAGGTGGAGGAGAAAATGTAGGAAAGTGGACATCGCGTCGCGAGACGCAACTGGGACACACGCTCGAATGATGATGATTTTCAGCATCCATGGCATGTATACAATATCATTCTTCACGCCATCAGTGTCCTGTTTATAATTTAGACTGTAACACCGCTTTTGCTTGAGTTTTAGACAGGCGTTAGTATTTTAATCAACATCTCGACAAGAAATAAATGCAAAGTCTACAAATAGGTATGTATATAGGTTTATTTGTAGATACGTAAGTACTTATAGATAATACTACGAATACCCATTGACCAAACTCACACAAAGTGTGATTTGATAGATAACGCAGTATGAACTATAATTAAGGAGACATAAAGTACGAAAATGGAACATTATATTTAAAAATTTATAAAATCAAATTCTCTATCTAACTTTAGGGTCAACTGTAGCGTATCTTGATCGGAATCCCAATTAGCACTCGATCGATCAGGATCAATTCCATGAGGGAGAGGCAACCTCAACAAATATTGTGAAGAGCTCACAGTCACGCTCGTATTAGTCACTGACAAATCCACATTTTCCTTCTTATCGCCAGGCATCTTGATTCTTACTATGAGATTCTCACAGCTGGCAGAGCTTGGTGTCTTTGGACCAATCTGCAGACAGAAAAGTATTTAGGTAAGTAGCCAATCGACCCCATTTCGGACTGGGGACCTCTTATCTCACAACTTTGACAGATCTAATTCATATGCAGGTCCCTCACACAGTGCACGTGTGTTGAAAATTGAATGTGCGAATACTGTGTGAAAATTTTCTACAACCCAGAAGACGTCCAATTTGACTTAATGCCTACCATATTATTGGCAGCCGGGAAAATCGGTTTATGGCAAACCCAGAAGAACAGATATCAAGCATTGCACCCATGTCAGTTATTAATCACTCTAAAATTGTGTTGACATACAACACAATTTTAAATAATATTGTTACTTTATCATGACCACCTTAAATAGGTATGTTTCTTTTTATTCTTCATCTTGGTGTATCCTGTTATCTCCTAACTCTACTTGAGCTTAAAGCAGTCTGCTTTTGAGTGCTAGTAGCCGCTATGGTTAGCCGTTTTATTTTCGACATTGATTGGAGTTATTTTCGTTCGATCTTGCAATCGCATCTGGCGCCTGCATCGTTATCACGTCCGTTGGTTAGTAGGTGCACCATTAGCAGCGTGAGTAATCTGGGCGGTAAGACCTTAGTTACCTACCTGGAGATAAACATCTTCTGCTGAGACCGATTGCTGGTAGTTCATAGTATATTCAGGAGCTTTGCGGTCACCCAACCCAGAGCCAACATGTCCCAAATTTTCAAGTTCTTTAGCTTCTTGTTCTTCGTATTCTTCAATAGTTTTTGGTGTAGTTTTCTCCACAGGTGGTGCTTCGTTTCTGCATGCAGTTATGTCAAAACCTAAACAGTTTAGTCAAAGTTATCTTAGGTTTAGGTTTAAAGAATTTTATTTCTCATAAAAACGTACAGTTCACTTAAAATGAGAAAGTAACATTTCACAATTTACAATTTCTCCTCCAGGCTGTACCTTCCGATTTTTTGACACTAAGGTTACATTTGTTGTACATATTCTTTCAATTTACTCCTATAGATATTCATGTTGTCAATGTTTTTTATGGTGTTGGGTAATTTATTGTAAAGCTTTGCTCCATCAAACAAAATCGTCCTCTTGCCGTAGTTAGTGCGTGGGTGAATTAACTGTATTTTGTCATTATTTCTTAAGAAGTGAGTATTTTAGGTAGCTGTGTATTTGTTTGAATGGTGTTTGTAGTAATTTTTTTAACTAAAATGAATGTAGTGTATATGTATAGTTGTTTTACATTTAATAATTTCGTTTCTTGGTATATTTGATTAGTTGGAGTTAGGTAGTGATAGTGAAATAATGACTTTATAATTTTATTCTGCGTTCGTTGTAAAGATATTAAGTTCATTTTGGCTGCTTAAAGAAAGAAATGTGTAACAAACTCATTCGTTGGAGTTAGAAATGTCAACAAATGTCTGCTCATACCTACATAATGCATTTGTGACGTGTGTCCAGTCATTTTAAACAGAAGTGATACCTAAATAAAATAAAGCACTATTCAACTTACAAATAATTGGGTAAGTAAGTATAATCATTAATTGTAAGTCTGTAGCTTATAATTTATTTAATTAAAACGACCTTTAAACTCAAAATGTAAACGGAAGAGGACTACCTATAGATGTCGCGTCATATCACAACATTCGTAGATGTACACTTGTGCAGTAGCACAGAACATTAATTTAGCGCCATCTAGTAAATGTTATGTGAACTATAATATACCAGTGTTGACAATCCACCCAGTATGCATGAAAGCATCATGAACGACTAGGTAGTCCTTGCCCTTACTAATCCCTAAGAAATATCAAACCGTTAACACCACTATTATGAACTAGGTAAATATACATTCTAAATATATATAGATATACCTATTATGCAATCCAAATCAATTTATTTTATTTACGATCACCAAGTGGTTCAAGTGATAATCTTTTGAATATAATAATTTCGTACCCTTAACCCAAAGACCCAGGTATGGTATATACATTTTAGCTTAATGTCTTTGTCCACAATCTGTTTTTTTTTTTACTTCATAGTGTTTTTTACCTACTATTATTATATTATCGTTGACTTTGTTACAAGCGAGTAGCTGCAATGGGCCGTTAAACGTTAATTAACAAAGTTAACTTTTTGAATAACGGATTAACTTTTTTGTTTACTTTATAAATTGGCAACCGCTTATTTACTAAACATTTTTTTTATATCCTACCTTTCGAGGGTAAATCATCGCCTTGAATAACTTCTGGTACAGGTGGAGTAAGCAGTTCTGCTATCTTTTGCATAGTTCCCACGGTAAACTCCATTTTTATATCCAATGCTCTACCTCGACAACGATGTATAAGTACTTAGATTCTATAATATATACCTATTAAGTAGGTACGATTTGTTGTGAAACTCAATTTAATTGAATCTTATGTCAATGGATTGTGTAATCAATCAATATGTTGCTATGATACCATTTTTGATATTGAAAAAGAGGTGGATTCCCTTTTCAATTGACCCAAGGAGCGTTGACAGAGATTCTCTGTCTACGCTTCTTGGGTCAATTGGTCATATCCGAGTATACATAAACTAGCTTGCTTATGTATACTCTAAGGCTAAGGTTATATCACATACATAAATACTTGTATGTCTGTTGGTTATATCGGGTTATATCATAGTTAGGTAATATAGGTACCTACCCAATTACCAACTAATTTGCCCCATCTTAGAATCCAGTTTTATAGAAAATGTATGAGAAAAATACCTAACGTATTTTACATAATTGTTTCTTTTTATTTGCCTTTTTTTAACTTATTCTGCTATTCAGGGCGGAGGTAAATACAACAAATAAAAAACTATGAAAAGCGGTCCAGCCGATTTAAAATTATGCTTAAGTGCAGTTAGTATGTACCTAAGTAGGTACTATTAATTACTACTAAGTGTTCGAACAAACCCGACGTTGTTTTATGTATTTTGATACATTCGCCTGTGAATCGATTTCGATGCCTGTTTTTATTTTCGGTAGTGTGCCAGCTCCTCTGCTAATAGGGCTGTGGGGCCCAATGACCAATTATATCTGAGTTTCTGGGTTAACTTAAAACAATTTCACCAAACTGACGAGGATATGTATTACTAACTAACTAACTAACTATCTTCACGCTGTATCCCTGACGGGGTAGTCAGAGAGGACAGATCGGCAGGCTTCGCGATCCATGCATACTTCTTTCGCTTCTTCGAGATTCATCAATCGCTTCATACACGCAATATCTATTACTAACTAACTAACTAACTATCTTCACGCTGTATCCCTGACGGGGTAGTCAGAGAGGACAGATCGGCAGGCTTCGCGATCCATGCATACTTCTTTCGCTTCTTCGAGATTCATCAATCGCTTCATACACGCACGTCTGGGTATCCGAGTACTTTTGACCTTTTCGTTTTTGAGCAATCTGCTCACGTGGTCTTCATATGTAAGTCTCGGCCTACCTTGACTCCTTCTACCCTCTACTTATGAACAATATATATTCTTCGTCAATCGTTCCTCACTCATTCGTTGGATGTGGCCAAACCAACGGAGCACGCCCTTTTCCAGCTTAACGCTGACACTGTCATTCAAACCTGCCTGATATTGCGTATCACTTCGTTACGTATTCGGTCGGCCAAAGTTACGCCACATAATTTTCGAAGTGATCGCATCTCCACAGCATTCAATTTACTTTCATGCATCTGCTGACATACCCAGGTTTCACTACCGTAAAGCAAAGTTGGCACTAGCACTGCGTTATGAATCGCCATTCGTGCTTCTTTTACGATGCTTTGTCGCTTTACTAACTGGGACAAAGCACCGTTAACTTTGTTTCCGGCAGCTACTCGCCGTTCTGCATCCGAATCACATCTTCCATCCGCGCTAAACATACTTCCTAAATACACAATTTCATTCACTTGCTCTAGACGTTCCTGGTTTACCCTAATATCGCATTTAGTTCTTACGTCACCTCTTTCAATTACTAGAACCTTAGTTTTACTTGCATTCAAGCGAAGACCCTTACTTTCACACTCCTCTTTCATATTAGTGACTAATGCCTGAAGTTCGGCTTCTGATGAGGCCATGAGTACCGCATCATCAGCGTACAGCAGACAGTTTACTGTAAAGTCACCCAAATTCACACCCATATTAAAATCTTTCAACTTCTGCAGGCAACTGTCCAGATACACTATGAACAGCCAGGCGGACATGACACATCCATGTTTGACGCCTGTACAGACATCAAAAAGAGGTGACACATCCCCCCCTACTCGCACGCAAGCCTTACAGTCCCTATAAAGCGAGGTCCCAGGTCGCCGGTTACATAAGTAAATGCCGAAGTCCTCCAGGTTGAAATGGTGAATGCAAATAAAACTTTAGGTAGGTACGCTATGATAAAAATAATTTAGATTAAGCAATACATTAAGGTAGGTACCTATCTACGTAGGTACTATGTACATAATTATGGAAAAAATATCAAATATAATAATTACGCTATTACCACTATTACTAACTAAATAATGTTGTGGTGTGGCCAGAGAGGTCGCTGGCAACGCAGTGCCAGCGCAACTTCCGACGTAACTTGACGCTGCTCTTGAAAAAGGACCTCAGTTAGGTCCGAAACTAGTCAAGCCATACCGAAATATACACCTGAGTAAAACTGTTTAGTTATAATTAACAACGTTAATTATTATAGTAATAATTAACAACACTTAAAAAGTTATTATTGTAATTTATTACGCTAGCTCAGTGTTCTATAAACGACTACTGTGTGATGGATGTTACGCTATGGATCCAAGACCCAAGATGGGTGACCTTTAATGGCATTACCATTTACAACACTTTCTGTTTTTCGAAACTTGATTGTCGATTAGCCTAGTTGTAGGCCTTATGGGGGGCATGAAACTTTTCAACATTACTAGGTACAGCCTGCCCCTATCCAATTTAAAACGGCAATAGGCTCACCCCTATTACGTTGTGTAGGTACAGTACAATGTAACTGGTAAAATATGGTCTCTAATATGCCTACTCGCTTGGGAAGAAAGGCGATACCGTATGTTTGTATGTATGTAGGTATGTACTAAAAACTAGTACCTACATTATACTTAAATTTAATAGCGCTAAGTGCTCGTAGGTGTCTAACACGTTAAGCAACTTTTGCTATGACTGGTCCTCAGAAAGGTCCGCTTTGTTGCATTTCCATTTACGAGCGTTTCCGTGCCTCGGACGGCAAGTTAGGTTGTTGCTCTCGAGTGCCAGTAACGCGGTAGTCGTTAAACCAAGTTGAAGGCCTTCTGGACAGCTTGAAAGAGTTCCAATAGCAGGTCGCCACAACCTGCGCCTGTACATTTTCAACGCGGCAATGGGCTCACCACCACTTACGTGGTAGAAAAAATGTAATGGTGAAATATGGTCGTTTAGTATGTCTCTGTCTACATCATTGGGGAGAAAGCCGCGAAAAAAGAAGAAAAAAATAAATAAAAGAAAGTCGTGTTAGTTACACTATTTATAACTCAACAACGACTGTACTAATTTCGCTAAAAATGAGGGGGGGAGGTAGCTTAGAGCCGTCTCCTGGCTTCGCATTCCTGTTTCGCACAGGAACTTGTTTCCAGGATAAAAACTAGCCTATGTGTTATTCTGATGTATAACCTATATTATTGTGAAGTTTCATTAAAATCTATTCAGTAGTAATTTCGTGAAAGAGTAAGAAACATCCATACAAACTTTCGCATTTATAATATTATTAAGACTAGTCGACGCCCGCGGCTTTGCCCGCGTAGAAAAGTTTTCCGTTCCCGTTTCCCACAGGAACTTGTTCCCGGGATAAAAGTAGGTACTTACTTACTTATCTATCACGCCTTATCCTCAAAGGGGTGGCAGAGACATCCATATTGTATGCCCACTTTTCACCATGTGTATTCTTGTCCCACGTAATTGGTGGTGAGCCCATTGCCGCGTTGAAATAGACGAACGCAGGTTGTGGCTGCCTGCTGTTGAAATTTTTCAAGCCGCCCATAAATCCTTCCACTTGACCTAACGACTGCCATATTACTGACAACCGGGACCAACGGCTTAACGTGCCTTCCGAAGCACGCAAACGCTCGCAAATGCAAATGCCACCAAGTGGTCACCCATCCGAGGACCAGCCATAGTGAAAGTTGCGTAACTCAGTCATCGTTTACAACGAACACACTGAGTCTGCGGGGCCACGAGCGCTTCACGAGCGTTTCACGCTTTTTTTGGATAAAAAGTAGCCTATGTGTTATTCTGATGTATAAGTTATACTCAGCGACCGATCAAGAGCTCCGACCGCCCTAGGCTAATTGTAAGGTCGCGCCCCCGTCAGCCTAAAAAGTAGTATGTTAGTTTTTTTTATGGAGAACCCGGCTGTTTGAACTCCTTCCGCCTGATATTGACGCGGTGAAGGAGGTCCAAATAAGATGCTAGATAGAGCAGTGATGTGACGACCACTGTCCTACCTGCCCGCCACTTGCCGGCAAAATAGATGCATTTTCAAGGAACCCATGTTGTAAGATTGTGTTGCAATATACAACCAACTGAGGGATCCCGTCTTATTGTGGGAGGTGTATGCATCGGAGTCGGGCCCTCCATGAAGTACTTGGGGCTTTGGCTCGATAGCCGGCGGAACTTTTGGGCGCATTTCCGAAATCCCAAGCTCACGGGGGAAGCATTGCTGCTCTCACGACCACTGCTTAACTTGAGGGGGCCCGACAAGTCCTACTGCTGCAGGAGGCTTTACGCGGGGATCGTTCGGTCAATGTCTCTACGCGGGGATCGTGTGGTCTATGGCTTTACGTCTTGGGCCCCAGTATGGGTGGGGAATTTAACGGCCGCCAGTAATGAAGCAACACTAAGACGTCGATTGCGACTGCTGACCGTTAGGATTATAAGAGGACACCGCGCAGTCTCTTTTGTAGCTGCGCGTCTCTTAGCTGGTACTCTTCCATTGAGCCTGGAGGCGAGAGCTCTTGCATCACTCTACCCGTGGTGTTAAGAGGCGATGGAGCAGGATCAGAAATCTACTCCATGAGAAATCGAGGAACAGCGATCCCAGCTCCAGGTGGTCGTGAGGTCGTCGAGGAAGTTGAAGGAGCTACTCGGGAGGCCAACTGCTTGGCGACATAGTTGAGGCGCTAAGACCTTTGATGAAGGATTGGCTAGAGAGGCGCCACGGTTGCCTCTCCTACCGACTGACGCAGGTGCTCACTGGGAACGGTTGCTTCGGTGTGTTCCTGCATCGTATACGGCGTGAGCCAACGTCTGGGCCTCGTTCAGGCTGTTCAGAGAATATAGTGCTCCACACGCTGACAACGTTCCCTGAATGGATGGAGCAGCGGCGTGGCCTCTTGGTCCATAGGAGCGGATGTAACGCTGCAGACCATGATTCTGGCTATGGTCAGCAGTAAGAGTGCATGGAACCTCCCGTGCCGCAGAAGACGCACAGGCGCAGAGACGCTTATGGGGAACGGAGATCCCAGAGCAATCTCCGTCATCCATAAGCGTCAGCTGCCCATAAGTGGAGGCGGAACTTGCTGTCGCGTGCGCCTCTTTTTTGATATTTTCGTTCTCCTTACAGTGCGTTTGGTGGACTGCTTGAAGACAATGGTCGGGGAGGTCAGTGACCGGGGATGGTCAGGGTCGCTGGGATTTCCTTTCGAGGGTACACCAGATTCTCTGGATAAATACAGCCATTATTTATAGAAGGAAATAAAAAATAATAATAGTAAAGGGGTGTCCCAATACATACATAGTAACACCATTTTACACAGACATCTGAGTTATATGGGCGTTCATACAATTTGGAGGTCTTCTATCTATATTATATAAAAGGCAAAATCACTAACTGACTCATTGATCACGAAATCTCTGAAAGTACCAAAGCTATGAAGCTCAAACTTCGCATGGACATTCTTTTTAATACGTGGGTGTCCGCTAAGAAAGCATTTTGCGAAATTCTACCCCTAGGGCAGTAAATAAGCGATAAACGGTTGTATGGAAGTTCGTCATTTTCAAAGTTAAAAATATGAATTTACGTACACCCGTTTTTGGTTACAAATAAATGGGTACGTGCTTCGCGGTTTTGGAAAAAATTACCTATATGGAGGTAAAACAGTGTTTGTACTAATTGACTCATTGATAACGAAATATATGAAGATAACGCAGCTATGAAGCTGAAAAAAATGGGTGTAAGGGGCCCCACCAAGATCTTCGGCGCCCAAGTCAACCTCCCGTGCTAGTGCGTGCACCTGCTGTTTAACGGACGAGGCTCTGGCGCTGGCTTTCCCCTTTGGGGTTGGGAGGTCTGAGGGCGTCGCTCCCATAAAAGCCACCCGCCGAAACAGAAATGGACAGACACAAAAGGATTGCAGCTAGGGATAGGGCGCCGCCGCAAAATGGCGCGCAGGAGCCCCGCCCGACTCCTGTGGCAAGTGGGCTAGGGCTGCCGTGTGTCGGGTCAGCACGGCTAAAGAAGTTAGCCCCAACCCGAATCCGCTTCGCATCTTGGAACATTGGCACGCTGACTGGGCGTGCGGTAGAGTTGGCCGAAGTACTCTCCAGGCGGAGGGTGGACATGGCGTTCCTGCAGGAGACTCGGTGGAAGGGCAACAGAGCCCGGCCTTTGCAGAAAGGCTACAAGCTGTACTACGCGGGTGCGCCTGGTGGGGAGAACGGGGTGGCCGTGGTGCTCTCCGAAGGGCTGCAGAGCGGCATCTTGGAGGTGAAACGCTGTAGCGACCGGCTTATGATCGTGACCGGGTGCTTATCGATGGGATTATTACCCACCTGATAAGTGCCTACGCGCCACAGGCCGGTTGTAGCGACGCCGATACGATGTCATTTTGGGGCCAACTCGAGGGAGTGCTTCGGAGCATTCCGTTGTCACAGGGAATCGTTTTGGGCGGCGACCTAAACGGTCATGTGGGTGAGAGGTGTGAGGAGTTTGAGCATGTTCATGGTGGTTTTGGATACGGCACCCGCAACGCTGAAGGAGAAACTATCCTCAGAACGTGTGCAGCTGCCGATCTGGCCATTGTGAACACGTATTTCAAAAAGAAATCCGAACATCTCATCACCTACAAGAGCGGGAGGCGTACCACTCAGATCGATTTCCTACTCACTAGGCGACACAGCATCGGCAAGGTGGCCAACTGCAAGGTCATATCCGGAGAGAGTCTTACTGCACAACACCGTCTCCTTGTCATGGACCTCTGCGTGAAGCTTAAAGGCAAACGCATCGAGCGGTGCCAGCGCCGCATCAGATGGTGGCTGCTTGATGAAACTAGGTCCCAGGAGTTCGTCTCAGCTGTCGGTGACAAGTGCACCGACACTGAAGGCGAACCAGTTCAAGATTACTGGGACAAAGTTCAGGCGGCCATCCTTGGAGCGGCGAAGGTGGTGCTCGGTGAGTCTAAGGGTGGACGCAAATGTGACAAGGAAACTTGGTGGTGGAACGACGCAGTCCTGAGGGAGACCAGGGAGAAGAAAGCCCTCTTTAAAAAGTGGCAAGCGACCGGATCTCCCGAAGACCACGACGCGTACAGGTCTGCCAAGCGCGCCACAAAGAGAGCTGTAGCCAGAGCCAGACGAGACCCCTTACAACCTTTGTATGATACGCTGGAGTCGTCTGAGGGGCAGAAGCTCATCTATAAGCTGGCGCGCTCCAGGGTCAAAGCGGCACAGGATATATCCAAGTGTCGCTGTGTAAAAGACCCTGAGGGCAACCTGTTAAGCGAAGACCTCGCGGTAAAGGAGAGATGGCGCTCGTACTTCCACGAGCTGTTTAATAAACAGCATAAAGAGGTGCAGCCTCCGGACCTCCCTCCGAATCAGGGACTAGTGCCACCGGTAACGCCTGGAGAAGTCCTGACTGCGCTTCGCCGCATGAAGAATCGGAAAGCTGTCGGACCCGATGGAGTCCCCATCGAAGCCTGGAAGGCGATGGGTCCTCACGGTGTGGGCATCTTAGTAAACCTTTTTAACCGCATACTCCTCAGCGGGCAGATCCCAAACCAATGGAGACTGAGTATTATTACTCCAGTCTTCAAAGGTAAGGGGTCAGTGCAGGAGTGCGGGAGCTACCGCGGTATAAAGGTGATGTCCCACACCATGAAGATCTTCGAGAGGATTATAGACTCTCGGATCCGGCAGGAGTGTACTCTCTCGGAGTGTCAATATGGGTTTCGCGCTGGTCATGGGACCACGGACCCTGTTTTTGCCCTGAGGGTTGTCGCAAAGAAATACAGGTCGAAGAACACGCCTCTGCACTGTTTGTTTCTAGACATGCAGAATCTCAAAGACTCACCGAGCACCACTCGGTGAGTCTAAGGGTGGACGCAAATGTGACAAGGAAACTTGGTGGTGGAACGACGCAGTCCTGAAGGATACCAGGGAGAAGAAAGCCCTCTTTAAAAAGTGGCAAGCGACCGGATCTCCCGAAGACCACGACGCGTACAGGTCTGCCAAGCGCGCCACAAAGAGAGCTGTAGCCAGAGCCAGACGAGACCACTTACAACCTTTGTATGATACGCTGGAGTCGTCTGAGGGGCAGAAGCTCATCTATAAGCTGGCGCGCTCCAGGGTCAAAGCGGCACAGGATATATCCAAGTGTCGCTGTGTAAAAGACCCTGAGGGCAACCTGTTAAGCGAAGACCTCGCGGTAAAGGAGAGATGGCGCTCGTACTTCCACGAGCTGTTTAATAAACAGCATAAAGAGGTGCAGCCTCCGGACCTCCCTCCGAATCAGAGACTAGTGCCACCGGTAACGCCTGGAGAAGTCCTGACTGCGTTTCGCCGCATGAAGAATCGGAAAGCTGTCGGACCCGATGGAGTCCCCATCGAAGCCTGGAAGGCGATGGGTCCTCGCGGTGTGGGCATCTTAGTAAACCTTTTTAACCGCATTCTCCTCAGCGGGCAGATCCCAAACCAATGGAGACTGAGTATTATTACTCCAGTCTTCAAAGGTAAGGGGTCAGTGCAGGAGTGCGGGAGCTAAAGGTGATGTCCCACACCATGAAGATCTTCGAGAGGATTATAGACTCTCGGATCCGGCAGGAGTGTACTCTCTCGGAGTGTCAATATGGGTTTCGCGCTGGTCATGGGACCACGGACCCTGTTTTTGCCCTGAGGGTTGTCGCAGAGAAATACAGGTCGAAGAACACGCCTCTGCACTGTTTGTTTCTAGACATGCAGAAGGCATTCGACTGTGTTCCTCGTGCGATGATCTGGTGGGCACTGCGGTCCAAAGGGGTTCCAGAGGTCTATATTGACACTATCCGGGACATGTACTGTGACTCCGATTCAATGGTTCGGACTGCTGTTGGCGACACGAAACCCTTCCCCATCACCGTCGGGGTACACCAGGGTTCTGTCCTTAGTCCGCTTCTGTTCAGTGTAATATTAGACGAATTGTCGGACAGCATCAGAAACCCGCATGAGCAGCCTCCATGGTTGCTCATGTATGCTGACGATATTGCGCTGGCAGACGCGGACAGGGGCAGATTGGTGCGACGTGTAAAGGCGTGGAAGGAGACGCTTGAGAACGGCGGTCTGAAACTAAATGTGGCGAAGACCGAGTACTTGGCACTAAACTCGACAGATCCCACATCCGTCCGCATAGGCGGTGATTTGGTCGAGCGCACGGACCAGGTTAAATACCTGGGATCTGTTTTTCACACGTCCAGTGACATCGATTGCGATGTCAAGTCACGCATTGCTGCCGCGTGAAACCAAATGGCGGGAGATGACCGGTGTCATTTGTAATCCTAAAATGCCGATCCGGTTGAAGGGACAGGTCTACAAAACCATTATTAGACCTGTCCTTTTACATGGCAGTGAGACGTGGCCGATATTGGAGCGACACAAGCAGGAGCTGCGTGTCACGGAAATGAAGATGCTGCGGTGGATGTGTGGAGTCACGCGGATGGACCGCGTGAGGAACTCTCGCATCCGCGGCAGCCTTCATGTCCGTGACATTGCAGACAAGTTGCAAGAGTGTCGCCTTCGTTGGTATGGTCACGTCTTGCGGCAACCGCCGGGCTACGTAGTTAACAAATGTCTGGCCATGTCAGCCCCGCCGGGTCCCGGTAAGAGGGGAAGACCCAAGAAGTGCTGGCTTGACGTCGTAAGGGATGACATGCGTGCCAATGGTCTCACTACAGGGGATGCCGACGACCGTGCGAAGTGGAGGAGAAAATGTAGGAAAGCGGACCACGGGCGTCGCGAGACGCAACTGGGACAGACGCTCGGATGATGATGATGAAGCTGAAACTTCGCATGGAGGTTCTTATTAACTCTTTCATAAAGGGCACCTACGTGAGGTGCCCTTTATGAAAGAGTTTTGTTAAATTCCACCCCTAAGCACGTAAATAAGGGATAAACGGTTGTATGAAAGATTGTCATTTTCAATGTTAGTAACATGAACTTACGTACACCTGTTTTGGAAGAATCTCATAAGGCTAAAAGAAAGCTCCTGTATTACCAGCGAGTTTAGTGTTCCCACGGGAACCGAATATGCGGGTATACCACGCTCAGCCTAAGCATTAAACATAGAAACCTGAAACTTGGTGAATGTATACTTTAAGTCTTTGGAAAAGAAAATAAAACGGTATTCCCGATATTTCCATGGGAATGGGAACTACGCGGGTGAAACCACACACAGCCTAAACTACCAAACATAGGTACATACCTGAAATTTAGTGAGAGTACTTATTAGGTCTACCTTGAATCAGCACTAAGAAAAAATTACCCGACAGAAAAACATAATAGATTACATCCCTCTGGGAATACCGGGAATTCCTTTCTTGGTGCTCAAGACAATCCATCTTAGAACCCGCAACGAAATTAATCAACCGATAATTTGAAGGAGTCAGATAAAGAAAAAAAAGAAAGAAAGGGGATACTTAAAATGTTGTTTCTCTTATGTGGCGCAAACGAAGTCGCGCGGGTCTGCTAGTACTATTATAAAAACTACGACTAATTATGGGATTGTGAGTTCGAAAATGTAATTTTTTTCTTCGTGTCTGTTTGTTTGTTTATTTGTATGTTTGTTCGGGGTTGGAGCAAAATCCAGGCGGTTGATCACAAATGTCATTGTGGTTACTTTTCCAGCTTAAATACTGCGCTATTTTCATCAAAATCGGTTCATCTGATATAATGATACAGCTTGAACTACATTTTACTAGACGCGCTATACAATGGAGAGGTCGGGCCGATAGGTTGGTAGGCCCCTCGGTTAGCCCCCGGCTCGTGGGGGCTGTCCAGCCCATCCTACGTGCTTGGGTGGAGAGGGCACACGGAGCACCGACGTTTCACCTCAGTCAGCTCCTCACAGGGCATGGCGTTTTCGCCAAGTACCTGTGGGAGGCGGCGGGGTGGAGCCGGACCCCGTGTGTCGTCACTGCCCGAGTGGCGTTGTGGACACGGCGGAGCATACACTCGCCGTGTGCCCGGCGTGGGACGACCCGCGTATCGCCCTCACGGGCCTCATTGGTGTTGATTTGTCGCTGCCGGCCGTGGTGCGAGCCATGGTCGGCAGCCAACAGTGTTGGGCCGCCGTCACCTCGTTTGCTAGCGAGGTGATGGCGGCTAAACGTGACGACGACGTGCTGAATACATGCGCGTCCCCGAATAGTGTCTGGCCGTGGGCGGATGGTCGGGGGACCCCGCCCAACTGGCCACATGGCGACGGGCATCCTTTCTGTGTTCCAGGGGGTGCCCCCCCTTTAGCGCACGCCCGTACCGGCCGCGGCCGCGGTCCGCTACTCGGTAGAGGTGCGCGGGCTAGATTCTTCAGCTCCTTAGGGAGCTCCAGGGTGGTCACTTTTCCGGCCGCCCCGAGACGGACCCCTCCACTCTGGGGTGCCCCTTGCCGGCTCGCAGTGATTTAACCTCAGGCCTACCCTGCGAGCCGGTTTTAAGGTGAGGCGGAACACCGCGGGGTTTAGTGGGTAGGACGGCCCCTCTCCCACGGGCCGGGAGCCTCACACACTGCGGGGGCAGCAGGGATGACGGTGCGTAAAGGTATTCACCGCGAAACCAAAATAAAAAATTACATTTGAGAGGTCAAAGTATTTTGGTTTTTAGTTATAATTTCATTAAGACAACATTTATCAATGCCCATTGGTTTCAGTTATGAACATACTTATATCGAGTTGGCTTCACTGATGACTAAATTTAAGTTTAATCTTTCGTTTCGTTTTTAAAATTTTATCGCACTAAGAATTAGTGCGATTAAATTTTGGATGGGTAACCATGTAAACTTTATGTTAGTCACATACAAAACACCACGCGGGCAAAAGATAGTTTATTATATTTTTTGATTATTTTAGATATCATCTTATATTTAAGTCTCTCGTAGTAGTAATAACGTTTAGTTCACGAGTGTATACTTGTACAGATCTTCACCACCAAACAGAGTGATGCTAGTGAGCGCTACCATAAAAATGCTTAACTACCCCTCCCCGCAGACAAACGCGGGGATGTTATCAATTCGTCGCAGTTCACATGTGAACGTGTTTATGTGTATGCTCTTATGTTTATGCTGTATACGTGTTGGTTACTCTGTCTACGACGTGTTTATTAACAAAAACTGTAAAGCGCCGCCCGTTTCGTGTCAATGAAGTGTGTTAGTTTGTTAACTAACTCGAAAACACGAAGAACCAGACTACTAATTATAGTTTATTGTTATAATCAGGAAGTCCTAAGCTTTTTCAGTTCACAGCGCATTTATTTTTATTTGTTTCGGACTATTCAAATATGTAGTGTAGATGCAATGATGCTACATTAATAGTGCACTCGTAGTCACGATTCGCGCGCCCCCCTGCAGTAGTATTATGTAACTAAAATGGATATCATTTTGATTGCGATTTGCGCCAATCACCTGTCAAAATTCAATTTTAGTATTATCCAAGTTCATTGGGCAACTGAAATGACGTCATAGATGCGATATCCATTATGATTCAAATTTGACAGCTATTTTCGTATCGATAGTCCTATATATGCGTGAAATTGGTATTACTTATCTAAGCATAATGGACTTCAAATATAACTAAAATCGTTTTCAAAGCAACTCGGTGACTTTGCCGAAAGCGGTTGCTAAAGAGATGCGTTTATGAAGTTTTGATGAAAAGCAACTAAGTATTATGCAGTTGATTTAAAAAATGTCAATAGCCTAAAAAACTAATAAATATTGATGTACTTGTAATTTGATGGGATAATATCCTTACCTACACGCTTTGTCGTTGTGGCTTCAGAGATTTACAAGGGTGATAACTGCAAATCTGTACGTTTTTTAGATTTTAAAAAGGTAATGGGCTCACCACCTATTACTTGGGACAAAATGCACATAGGGAAATGTGGGCGTTTAATATGCCATTGCCTTCGGGATCTGCGGGACTAATAAACTTATAAGGTAGCTCGTGCCATATTTTGGGATTTGCCGAGGAAGGAAGTTGGGAGAGTAGGTAGGTATAGTGATATATATTACTAGACGACCCCCACAGCTTCACCCGTGGAATATTTCGACCACACGTCGCACCTATTTAATCCCGTCGCTTATAAATTCTACAATGATGCATAAAAATTTGCCCGATTTGTCGACATTTATGACTACTGCTCTGCTCCCCAGTGTAGCAGCGTAATGAAATATAGCCTATAGCCTTCCTCGATAAATGGGCTATCTAACACAAAAATATTTTTTCAAATCCGACCAGTAGTTCCTGAGATTAGCGCGTTCAACCGAACAAACAAACAAACAAACAAACTCTTCAGCTTTATAATATTAAGTATAAATAAGGAGCTAAAACTTGGACAAAAATTAAAACGAGACTTGAGCAATTATTGATTGATTTTATATGAAGTTGAAACTTAGCATAATTTTGTGCGGTCATGTACTTAGGTTTATCGAGACATGTGAATATTTCGCGATTTGGACCCATGTAGTATTGGTAAAAGGGCTCTTGCGTTGTTGGTGGCAATACTAATTTAACCTATAGTTTATCGTACACAAGCGGGTCCATATTTACCTAACTATTTTTACACATTTTTTGCCATATCTCTTAAACGGTGCGTCTGAGCTTGAAAATAAAGAGATTTTTGATCCCTTTTATAACTTCCGAACACCTTCACTACTAATTAGAAGATAAAGAGGATAGAAATTTGACGTTTTTTAATTTTTTTTATGACAGAACCAAGTCACCTTTTTACGCCTGTCTTTTGCGATTAATATATTGTTACGAATAGGAGTGGATTTAATAAAGAAATATACCTACTCACAAACAACTTAATTATCTATTTTACAGCTTTTAATTAATTATTTAATTATGTCTAAAAGTTATTACTAAAATTGGAACAAATCTACAGCACTTTAGCAACGATTCAACTCACACGAATTCACTTAATCACACGTACAAATGATCACAAAAGGAATGGCTCATGTACCTATCCTTGGTATTGACGTCTCGGCGATCAGCAAGCAAAAAGGACTTTGCTCGAATTGGCGCGCCTTTATATAGGGCGCACCGCCATACACAGTAGATAGCGGGTATACAGCTAATAATATTACCATTGCATAATAAAAAAACGATGGAAATTGGAAAGTCCTGCCTAAATACCTGACTATAATTCGGACCCTCTTCTGCATCGATTTTTCCTGTACAAAAATCTTGTTACTATTAAACTAACATTGCCTACGATATACATGAAATAATTTACTCACATTATAATATCCAAATAATAGTAGAAAACAAAAATACAATAGCGTTCGGATGCCAAACAATTCACAAGGTTTTTAAATTTGCCGCAAATAACCAACATTCCATAAATTCTCGGTGTCTATCAACTATAAACCGTATACGTTACAATGTTTGTTAACTCGTCCTTGTCGCGGGGGTGGGCGCCACACACCTCAGTACGCCGGGGTGTGCTGGTGGCTGAGTTCGGCCGGCACCCAGGTCTGCGGGGTATAGCGCCTAAGCCGACATTTCAGCGACAAGATCGTAGAGATAAATAGAATCAGTGACCGTATCATCTCAGTCAAAATAGCCTTGGATCGGCAACCATGTCTAAACGTCATATCTATCTACGCATCACAAGTAAAGCTGGCGAATTGAACGAGTTCAAATACAGACATCAACGGGAGATGGTACGAGTATTACAAAGACCTCGTGAACAAAGAGTTCCCCCGACATCTTGAAAAGGAAGAACCTAGAGTTCAAGGACCTATCGACGCAATCAGCGAAGGTGAGGTTAGACGGGCCATCTCCAAAATGAAAAACTGTAAAGCAACTGGACCGGACCAGATTCCTGCGGAGGTGTGGAAAGTACTCGGCGACGATGGCGTCACATGGCTATCGGGCTTATTCAATAACATTCTAACAGAAGGCCAAATGCCCAAAAGTCCAAAACAGGACTAATAACAGTGGCTCTCAAGTTGGCGGCCCAACGATGTGCGTCTTCACGCTCCGCTTGAAGAACCCGGGATTATAAGAGGGGGGAAACACGTGCGCTAGCAAAGCATTCCAAATTTTTATTGTGCGACAGAAAAACGAACGAACGCATTTACGATATTGTTAAGATATTAAGATTAAGATGGCAATAAAACAGCAATCTATATTTATTTAATTTATATTTTTAGAATAAGCACGCTCAACATACTATGCAATATAGATAACTAATGCATCTAAAATATTAGGTATTGAGAGTACAAAATTAAGGGAATCCATCATCATCTTCCTCAGCCATCTCCTTGGCCAATTCCAGATCCTGCTGCTCTCTCTCGCGACGTTCTTCAGCACTTTCCAACTCCTTTCCATATGACTTAGGTGGATATCTCATAGCTTTAACACTCTGATTGTGCAAATCCAGACAAAATGATATGCGCTGATGGAAGGCTAACTGAGGCTCCCTAGTACAGTAAATATCTGAGCTCTCTTTATTGCTCATGTATCCCTTTTCTGGATCCAGTGTAGCCTCAATGACTCCATCTCGGATAGCTTTAGCTACTATAAATTCTGCATCTTCTGCAGAATCCAGTCCCAACTTTCTTGCTATATCCTTTGGAGATATACGGGAGTATGATAGCCCGATTGAGCGAATAGCTGTCTTGATGACATTTTGTCGGAGACGTAGAATCAAAGTAAATGTGTGATCCTGACGAAACTGGGGACCAAAGTTTTCTAACACCTCTCCAAATCTCTGCAAATTACCAAGTCTCACTGCTTGGGTCAGTTGGAAATATGGAGCCAAAGCTTTTCTAAGTTGAGATTGCCGAAATATAGCTCTTTCAGGAATATCTCCCAGTAATAACTCTACAACAATCGCTAACTTCTGTACAGTTTGACGGAAGCCAACAGCAGCCGACTGTGGTGCCTTTCTTAAAGCCTGCACTAGATGCTTGTGAGCATCACTGTACTCAAGACGGGCAGCTTTAATCCTTCCAAGATAGTACATGAATCTTGCCCACTCATTGTTACTTGCATTTTCAGGAAAAGCTGACTTGCTAACCAATTTATCTGCTTGGTCATACAAAGAATAATGCAAGTAGTTACGTAAGAGACAGTTGATCAGTACAGCTTGTCCTTCATAGTCATTGCGAAGAGTGGATGTTCGAAGTCGAGCATGCAGTAGTCCTCTTATATTATCTAGCTTATTGGTTAACTCATAAACTCTTGAATGGTAAAAGTAGCATTTGGCTGCAATTAGGTCAAGAGTTCTTCTATTCTGAGCTAGCACTTTCGTCATCAACTGTTCAGTGCAAGTAGATGCCTCTGCTAATTTATTAGTATCAAGGCAGCGCAGTAATACCAACAGGTGCATATATACATCAACTTCTGGAACAGGAACTTTAGTAGCGCTCCTAGAACGTGGGAATTCTATCTCTACTGCATCAGGTTGGCGAGCTTCAACGAATGAAAGTAAATTCTCTTTCTCAGAACCTGCTGGATATAGCTGATTAATAATTGCACGCAAAACATTGCCATTCAGTTTCCTTCGTGTGGTTGGAAGAGACCTCAGAACTCTCATCGCAAACCTAGGTTCCTTAGAAGTCACTGCTTTATCAATTTGTTTAACATGTTCTCTTAAATCATGAACAGTTAATACATCAGCATCTTTCTTTATCTCTGGTGTTTCTGGATCACTAGCAGCTGCAGGGCTTTCAACGTTCTTCATTTCTACATCTTCCACGGGAGCCATTTTTAGTTATTAAACTCTTCAGCAGTAATTAAAAACCACAAAAGCAATTTATGTAGGTGAAATATTAAATTTTCTCAAAATCACAAATAATATCGTTCGCTCGGTTCTTGTCAAAAAACGCCGAGTAACTAGTCGCGTTTCATTAAAAAAAAGTCGTACTTTATCTCATCTATAATATATGCCTCTCTTTCATTTGGTTGAAATATACGTATTGTTAGCTCTGGAGTTTCTCCTCATAAACTGACAGTTGTTTTAAGTGCCGAAAGCGGAAATGTATATGAGTGAAGGAAAGTGTTATACTGCAATGAATAGCAGTTATGTTTGTGTTAGGGCCAAATTTCCAGTGAAAGCAACAATAAGGGATCCACTGCCTTATTGGTGTAAGGACATTGACAAACGACTAGACATGACTAAAACTAATGTGAAAATATTAATACTGAAGATAAGGCTGTATGGACTAAATTTCTTTTGCCTGCCCAAGATGGGCGAAGACAACTATAAAAATAGCGCTCCTCAGGTCGTAGACAGAGAATACTGATAATAGTATTCTCTGTCTACGCCTCATATACTAAAATCCAAAGACCTTATACCTATAACTAGACTGTGCACTACTGCGAAATAATCAATATGCGTGAGATGGCTGTCGGCAGTGGCGGTGTCTCTTTCTAAATAAGTGACCATGACCAATTAGAACACAGGACAAATTCCTTGGACGATTGTTCGAACCTACTGAATTTATTGTAAGTAAAAATACTATAACATACATTCACGCCTTTATCCCCGAAGTGGTAGGAAGAGGCGTATTATACGCCCACGTTTCACCGTATACTTTTGCTTTTTTTGTCCCACATAACAGGTGGTGAGCCCATTGCCGTGTTGAAATGGACAGGTGCAGGCGGTAGCGACAAGCTGTTGAAAAATTTCAAGCCATTTCAGTTACTGGCAACCGGGACCAAGGGCTTAACATGCCTTCCGAAGCACGGAAACGCTCACAAATATAAATGCCACAAAGTGGTCACCCATCCGAGGACCAGCCATAGTGAAAGTTGCTTTATGCAGTGATTGTTTACAGAACACTACGTCCGCGGGGCCACGAGTGCTTCAAGTCAAAGTAAAAAATATTAAAATAACATATATAATATAAAAATATTAAACAGTCGGGGACCCCCGTCAGAAACGAGGTATATACGTTACAATATAATAAGTTATAATTGCAAAAATACGTGTATTGAGACAAAGAGAGAGCGAGAGAGAGTTGTGCACCCGGCTGCACACTCACTTGCTCATGTGCTCATTTATAGGTTCGATATACACACGCATATGTACACACATGGCTTATATTATTTCATTAATACGATGATTTCTACTAAATGGCACCATCCGTGAGCCGCTTTTGAGTTCGTTCCAAAAATCTAAATGTTAGGTTTTGCCCCCTTTCACACATCTCCAATTTAAACAGATGCTGCGTATCTACCTACCTAATACTAAGAGATTGAAAAAATCTTTAATCAACAAAATACAATGTTACTTAAAAATTTGGTTGGTGCTGTTACTATGCTGTTGTTTACCCGTGGAAAGAAAAGCTGCTACCGTTATAAGAGTTATTTTTGCACCTTGTCACACAACATGAATTAACCATATTTCATGAAAATCTAACATGTTTAATATGAAAATTTACACAATCGCAAATCGAAGCACGAGCATACAATGACCTTAACCAAACCCCCAAGTATCATAACGTTACATCTCCAATTTAAAACAATCGATACGTAAGTATATACCTACCTACTATTATGAGATTGTAAAAATATTTGATCAATAAAATTTATGGTGACCCTACACTTTAAACAAGATTGCTGGTCCAGGCGGATCTTGCATTTCGTATTACCAAACTCAAACATTTAAGTACTACTCTTACTAAGTATTAATGAGTATTTTTTAATACTATGAAGTTCTTATTAATAATTATAGGAACTGTAGAAATATTTAGATGAGTTCCAAAGTTTATGAATAATTATTATTACTATTTCATAAAAAAAAATATATAAAATTTTCTACCATTTCTACCAAATCCATTTTGGTAGAAATGGTAGAAAATGGTTATTTCAGCTGGCAGCGCGTTAGACAAGGACACAGCACCTTTCGAAGCTCTCTCGCCAGGACCGTTTTTAGCTAGCTACCGCTTATAAGGAAATAGCTACCCTACAGGTAAGAAAATAGATGTCATTTTAACTCAACGAATTTTTTTGGTAATCAGTCTAGTTATAAGTGTCTAGTATAGTCTTTGCTAAAATCTAAGACCTTATACGAACTAGACTGAGCACTACTGCGAAGTAATCGGTCCGCGTGAGATGGCTCTCGGCGGTGCTGTGTCCCTTTCTAAATAAGTGACCATGACCAATCGGTACGTAAATTCTACCTACCTACTACTATGAGATTGAAAAATATTTGAGCAATAAAATTTATGGTGACCCTAAACTTTAAGCAAGATGGCGGGTCCAGGCTGATCTTGCATTTAGAATTACCAAACCCAAACAGTTAACTCTTACTAAGTATTATTGAGTATTTTTTTAATACTATGACGTTAGTATTAATAATTATAGGAACTGTAGAAATATTTAGATAAGTTCCAAAGTTTATGAATAATTAATTTTACTAAATCATAAAAAAAGAAAAATATAAAATTTCTACCAAATCCAAAGGTTATTTGAGCTTGCAGCGCGTTAGACAAGGACACAGTACCGTTCGGAGCTCTCTCGCCAGGACCTTTTTTAGCTGGCTTCCGCTTATAAGGAAATAGCTACCCTACGGGTAAGAAAATAGCTACCCTACGGTTAAAAAAATAGATGTCATTTTAGCTCAACGAAATTTTTCGGTAATCAGTCTAGTTATAAGTGTAAGGTCTTTGACTAAAATTATCATTTGCTGCTACTCGTACATACTAGGACCAAGTATCATAATGGATACAGCCATAAATATTTTAGCGAATCCATTTTATGGTAGTGTGCAACGCAACTATCGGAGTGCATTAGTGTGCATGACTAGGTCTTGAATCCCAACAAATGACTACAATATTCATGCATATTTCAATGATAAGTTATTAATATTAAATTAACCAATGCAATCTTAAACAATCTTACTGAGAACATTTTAAACTGCTGATTTTTATATTTTATTATTTAAAATTGAAACTTGTTAGCGAAATAATGCTTATTAAAAAAATTACCTATGAAATGCGATTTCTGAGGTTTCCACAGATCGTTATTTATATCTCGAGAAACAGAATACCGCAACACACGCCATTACACGAATGTTTGATAATTTGCAATAGATATCTCATAAAGTTACATAGAAAATACGCTGTAACCGGCACCTAAACACAAAGATTGATCATCCTATGGTTACAACAGTGGTTACACTTCACACAGACTGTGTGATGTTGCCAAACTTACACTTGCTGTAACTGTCACTCTTACGACATTCAGAACGATAGACAAAAATAGGGTCACACGGAAAGGTTACACGGATACAAGAACGGCAACAGCATGGCTTATGTTTATGCTCGGTCCATTATGATACTTGGGCCTAGCGTACATACGACTACTGTACTTTTGGTACTTTTGAACACGGTATACACAGACGTCGACTCAGTCTATCGTACACGTTCGGCGGGTAATTTATAAATAAAAAATTACGAAATATACTGTGAAATGATGTAAAAGTAATAGCGGTCGAACAATTAATGTTTGTTTTCACTCGTAAGTAAGAATTTATTTCATTTACATAACTATTTTTTTTGTATTTTATTGGTTTTTAGACAGTGACAAAACTTTAAGCAAGAGTAAGAAAACAATATGTGTGTAGTTTCTCCATCGCACGAAAGTTGGTTGAACGTGATTTCATACTTTATTGAGTAAATTACGCGTCAGTTGGTTAAATCGTCCTAGGGTTCCTGTTGAGACCTATTATGTTAACCTATTATATTACTACTATTCATAATTTTTACTATTTATGATTATTTATATATAGGACTAAACATATTAAATGTATTTTTTGCATTTCATTTGTTTTATTAACAACATACATACATACATGAGAGATGAAGGGGCATAATAAACGCCCATATTTCACCGTATGCATTTGTGTCCCACGTAATAGGTGGTGATCCCATTACCGTGTTGAAATGGACAGGTGCAGGCTGTGGGGAACTGCTGTTGAATTTTTTTAAGCCACCCATAAAGCCTTCAACTTGGCTTAACGACTGCCATCTTATTGGCAACCGGGACCAACGGCTTAACGTGCCTTCCGAAGCACGGAACTGGGGTGGGTCTAATCATCATCATCCGAGCGTCTGTCCCAGTTGCGTCTCGCGATGCCCGGGGTCCGCTTTCCTACATTTTCTCCTCCACTTCGCACGGTCGTCGGCATTCCCTGTAGTGAGACCATTGGCACGCATGTCATCCCTTACGACGTCAAGCCAGCACTTCTTGGGTCTTCCCATCTTACTGGGACACAGCGGGGCTGACATGGCCAGACATTTGTTACCTACGTAGCCCGGCGGTTGCCGCAAGACGTGACCATACCAACGAAGTCGACACTCTTGCAACTTGTCTGCAATGACACAGACGTGAAGGCCGCCGCGGATGCGAGAGTTCCTCACGCGGTCCATCCGCGTGACTCAACACATCCACCGCAGCATCTTCATTTCCGTGACACGCAGCTCCTGCTTGTGCCGCTCCAATATCGACATCGTCACACTGCCATGTAAAAGGACAGGTCTAATAATGATTTTTTGTAGACCTGTCCCTTCAACTGGCTCAGCATTTTAGGGTCACAAATGACACCGGTCATCTCTCGCCATTTGGCCCAAGCGGCAGCAATGCGTGACCTGACATCGCATTCGATGTCACTGGACGTGTGAAAAACAGATCCCAGGTATTTAACCTGGTCCGTGCGCTCGACCAAATCATCGCCTATGCGGACGGATGTGGGATCTGTCGAGTTTAGTGCCAAGTATTCGGTCTTCGCTACATTTAGTTTCAGACCGCGTTCTCAAGCGTCTCCTTCCACGCCTTTACGCGTCGCACCAATCTGCCCCTGTCCGCGTTTGCCAGCGCAATATCGTCAGCATACATGAGCAACCATGGAAGCTGCTCATGCGAGTTCCTGATGCTGTCCGACAATTCGTCTAATATTACACTAAACAGAAGCGGACTAAGGACCGAACCCTGGTGTACCCCGACGGTGATGGAGAAGGGTTTCGTGTCGCCAACAGCAGTCCGAACCATTGAATCGGAGTCACAGTACATGTCCCGGATAGTGTCAATATAGACCTCTGGAACCCCTTTGGACCGCAGTGCCCACCAGATCATCGCACGAGGAATACTGTCGAAGGCCTTCTGCATGTCTAGAACACCTGTATTTCTCTGCGACAACACTCAGGGCAAAAACAGGGTCCGTGGTCCCATGACCAATTCGAAATCTATATTGACACCCCGAGAGAGTACACTCCTGCCGGATCCGAGAGTCTATAATCCTCTTGAAGATCTTCATGGTGTGGGACATCACCTTTATACCGCGGAAGCTCCCGCACTCCTGCACTGATCCCTTACCTTTGAAGACTGGAGTAATAATACTCAGTCTCCATTGGTTTGGGATCTGCCCGCTGAGGAGTATGCGGTTAAAAAGGTTTACTAAGATACCAACACCGCGAGGACCCATCGCCTTCCAGGCTTCGATGGGGACTCCATCGGGTCCGACAGCTTTCCGAATATTCATGCAGCGAAGCGCAGTCAGGACTTCTCCAGGCGTTACCGGTGGCACTAGTCCCTGATTCGGAGGGAGGTCCGGAGGCTGCACCTCTTTATGCTGTTTATTAAGCAGCTCGTGGAAGTACGAGCGCCATCTCTCCTTTACCGCGAGGTCTTCGCTTAACAGGTTGCCCTCAGGGTCTTTTACACAGCGACACTTGGATATATCCTGTGCCGCTTTGACCCTGGAGCGCGCCAGCTTATAGATGAGCTTCTGCCCCTCAGACGATTCCAGCTTATCATACAAAGGTTGTAAGTGGTCTCGTCTGGCTCTGGCTACAGCTCTCTTTGTGGCGCGCTTGGCAGCCCTGTACGCGTCGCGGTCTTCGGGAGATTCAGTCGCTTGCCACTTTTTAAAGAGGGCTTTCTTCTCCTTGGTCTCCCTCAGGACTGCGTCGTTCCACCACCAAGTTTCCTTGTCACATTTGCGTCCACCCTTAGACTCACCGAGCACCACCCTCGCCGCTCCAAGGATGGCCGCCTGAACTTTGTCACAAACAAGTGCACCGACACTGAAGGCGAACCAGTTCAAGACTGGTTCGCCTTCAGTGTCGGTGCACTTTTCACGGACAGCTGAGACGAACTCCTGGGACCTAGTTTCATCAAGCAGCCGCCATCTGATGCGGCGCTGGCACCGCTCAATGCGTTTGCCTTTGGGCATCACGCAGAGGTCCATGACTGGTCACACATGATGGTGTTGTGCAGTAAAACTCTCTCCGGGTACGACCTAGTGAGTAGGAAATCGATCTGAGTTGTACGCCTCCCGCTCTTGTAGGTGATGAGATGTTCGGATTTATTTTTGAAATACGTGTTTACAATGGCCAGATCGGCAGCCGCACACGTTCTGAAGATAGTTTCTCCTTCAGCGTTGCGGGTGCCGTATCAAAAAACTACCATGAACACGCTCAAACTCCTCACACCTCTCACCCACATGACCGTTTAGGTCGCCGCCCAAAACGATTCCCTGTAACAACGGAATGCTCCGAAGCACTCCCTCGAGTTGGCCCCAAAACGACATCTTATCGGCGTCGCCACAACCGGCCTGTGGCGCGTAGGCACTTATCAGGTGGGTAATAATCCCATCGATAAGCCCCTCACGATCATAAGCCGATCGCTACACCGTTTCACCTCCAAGATGCCGCCCTGCAGCCCCTCGGAGAGCACCACGGCCACCCCGTTATCCCCACCAGGCACGCCCGTGTAATACAGCTTGTAGCCCTTCTGCAGAGGCAGGGCTCTGTTGCCCTTCCACCGAGTCTCCTGCAGGAACGCCACGTCCACCCTCCGCCTGGAGAGTACTTCGGCCAACTCTACCGCACGCCCAGTCAGCGTGCCAATGTTTAACGATGCGAAGCGGATACGGGTTGGGGCTAACTTCTTTAGCCGTGCTGGCCCGACACACGGCAGCCCTAGCCCACTTGCCACAGGAGTCGGGCGGGGCTCCTGCGCGCCGTTTTGCGTCGTCGCCCTATCCCTACTTGCATTCCTAGAATAAATCTTATCCATAAGTTGTTTTGGCGGGTGGCTTTTATGGGAGCGACGCCCTCAGACCTCCCAACCCCAAAGGGGAAAGCCAGCGCCAGAGCCTCGTCCGTTAATCAGCAGGTGCACGCACTAGCACGGGAGGTTGACTTGGGCCCCGAAGATCTTGGTGGGGCCCCTTACACCCTAAATGGCCGAATGAAATTAATAAAATAAAATGTGTCTATTTAAGATGTTAAATTTGGAAGAAATTTGAACCTGTTGTTTTTTTAGTGAGGTGGTAACAAAAAGGTTAAAAGATCTTATGTGCTCGACACTAATTAGCACGGCCAATTAAAGTCCTGGTAGTTTCGGACTCAATTATTATTAACTAGTCAAACTTTATTAACAAGTTAAAATAAAATATATAAAGATACACGATCATGCATATATCACATTCCACCTGAAGTGCACGATCGCGCAGGGTAATTCCCGGGATACTGTGCTTTCCCGATTTTTATTTAATTTTTGTAGATTACTGGGCACACTATCACTAGAATATTGTAAAAACAACAAATATGTAAAAAAAAAGGCAGCTTGCTACTAGTAAATTAATCTGTGGTTGAAATCTAGGACTACAAAACTGTAAACGCAATTATTGTTCCTTTAAAGGTGTGTGTGGTAAAATGCTTCGATATGAGCAGTACCGTGTGTTGGACACTATTTGAGTGCACGTTTGTGAGAACTGAGTTCTGCACTTGGATTCATGTCTCAATAAGGCTAGGACAAAGCCCCAAAAATTTTGTACATTTAAAAGGTATAATTTGGTTTCTTACTATGTAGGTGACAATATAAAGACATTTTAAGGTAACGTTTAACACCAGTTTTGAAAATTATGGATTCTCAGTTTAATCTGTGCATTTTTTATCTTTAGTATTTTCTAGACATTTGGCGGGAAGAGTGACAAGTGCGGACGCTTGCTTTATACTATTTTCTAAAACTAGTGCATTTATCTTGTTTTATGTGCGGGAGTGGTGGTTTCTTGGACATAAAAGTTGTGTTAACGTGCTATAGTGAAAGACAATGATATATATGCAGTGAAATGCTATTTTCTCTCTTGCCGCGAAACGTCCACTGACAACCTTAGTATAAGAATCACCATTATATTGAGGGCAAGGACCAGGACGTAGCCTGAGGACACGACATCGACTGGACAGGACTAATTAGAAGATAAGATTGAAGAAATATGATATAAAAAATAAGATTTGGCTAAAAGGTTGTAGAAACCAGGCCATTAAATAAATATTAAAAAAAAGGGGGAAAAGGACTTTTGGCGGGACGCTTGTTATATATTATTTTCTAAAACTAGTGTAAAATTCGTGTTTTTATGTTTAATAATGGTGGAATATTAAACATAAAAACACGATATATAAAGAGTTCGGAAAAGTGCATTAGTGAACGAAAGTGATATAGTGCAAAGAATAGCGGTGTTGTTTGTGTTAGTGCCAAATTATCATAGATAGCCTCAATAAGGGATCCACTGCCTTATTGGGGCACGGACTAGGACCTAGGACTGAGGACTTGACATCGACAAACGACTAGACAGGACTAAAACAAAATAACAAGAAAATAATAAATACTGAAGACTAGGCTGTATGGACTAAGTTTCCTTTGCCGGCTCAAGATGAGCGAAGATAACTAAAAAAAAATAGTATTTCCTACCTATTCCATAGACTAAAGATGAGACAAACTATAGCATTGCCTTTACTGTAGTTGCTTAACCAATATACTGTACTTCGAAAAGACGGATATAAAGCTTAAAGTTACTAATGTTACAAAGGAATAATATTGGATTACAACCATTAGATTATTACGATACTAGCGTGTGTCAAAAAATATAAAAACGGACGCGCTTCGGCTGCAGGGGACCGGTTGATTCTTAACATAAAATTTCAATGTGTTCTGGAAATGGTTTGCAAAGAGGACGTGGTATCATGGTTTAAAGAATTGGAAAGCTATAAACGCATAGACGCGATGTGTACACTCTTAAATATGTGTTTACCATTTGAGCTTCGTTTCATTGGCACATACCTAGAAGAACTGGGCAAGCGGGACTTTCAGGAGTTGCGTGGTGCTGAACTGCGAGCCAACAATCCCACAGACCTGGCTGCGGATATTGGAGGCGCTAATACAGACCCCAGGACAAGACGGAAAATGGCCTTATATGTGTCTTTGTTACGTTCATGTAATTTCGCGTGTGCCACTACATTGTATAACGCTATGGTCAGCTTGGAGCAATGTGGATTATTGAAAGGCTTATACGGTGATCTTTTAGAAGAAATTTTACTGCTATACACAATGGCGTTACACCATCCAGCTTTTACATTTGATCAAAAAACTCATTTTGGTGAAATTTTAGACAAATTAAAATTGGAAGATCAAAGATTACAATTTCCAGAGCCTCAAGAGCATATAAACATAGTGCCTGTTAGTGCTTGTCATACACAGTCTAGTATAACAGCCAATATGTCAGTGCCACCACCTAGTTTATCAACCCTAGGGCCACCCCCTGGAATGATGTATGTTAAAACAGCTGGAGTGCAGGTTAGTTTATTTGTTATAAGAAATACCATAATGATATTCTGTAGCTTTCTATATAACATGCATCTGTTCAGTGTTTCTTAAATATAACCATCCAGAATGCTATACCTAGATATTTTTAACAAAAAAAACATTACTAATATATTTTATACTAACTGGTATGCAGTATTATGTTTTGATGGTCATATTTGTAATATTCCTCAAGTTACTAATATTACTGCTATACAATATACATGCCTTAAACATAATCTATGGAGGGTACTATTAAAAATATTATCTCTATCTGTTCTAGTAGTTTTGGAGTTTATTAACTTATTGGAATTCAGCTTTTGCTGCCTTTTTATTTGTATCTATATATATTTCTTCCACAGCAATGGGCTCACCACCTGTTATGTGGGACAAAAATGTATAAGGTAAAATGTGGGTGTATAGTATGCCTCTGCCTACCCCTTCGGGGATAAAGGCGTGATAATATGTATGTATGTATATTTCTTCCATATATAGGTGTATTCCTAAAGGAGAAAGTAGAGTTTAAACTGCTACAAATCATTTCTTGGTTTTAATTTCAAATGCAGATTTGCCTGTTGTTTTAGTTATTGGGGCTTTGTCTAATATAAAACTAATACACCACATTTTCACAATAATTATGACCAAAATATTTTTTTCCTATTCATAGTTATATAACATGTGGATATAACAGTCCAAAATAATAGTTTTGATAAAATCTGATCTTCAACTCAAAATTAAAATGAAATAATCTAATAAGAATTTAAAACTTATGATAGGAAATTGTAATATCAAAATTATCTGATCTTGGCTGTGGTTGAGGTGATAGATCACAATAACTGAGTTTCAAGACAGTCTCATAAATTGATGAGCCTGTTGACTGGTAGATAAGACTGGTAATGCCTCCTGTAAAGCCTATTGGAAGTCAGATGAGTTCTAGTCCTGCTGTACACAAAGAAACATGTCTTACGAAAACTAATAGGCTCTGATAGGATAAGGCTTAGATGTATTTACATAATCATTGGGAGGTGTTTTCTTTATTGTTCCTTTCCACTTGACATGGTTTTGAGCCTAATTATAAATATTTATAATTTATTTTGTGATAAATGTTAAATATTTTTGACACATTTTACATCGCACAATCTGGATCAACTTATTATAAGCTATTATAAGCTTGTACTGTGGGATCTAAACCATTGATAAATATTATTATTTTCCATATCTTTGGGCTTTTCAGCATATACAGGTGGTGGAACCAAATGTTCATATGTTGTAGTTTCATTTCAAACCTGACAAGATTGCATAATCTGCTCAACTCTCAAATTCCTCAGGCCCTCTAGATTACTCTGTCCATCCCTATTATTTCTGGTCTTATCAGTAAGTACTACATAAGGCTACAAGCCAATAGGTGGATGCTGATCTCTTCCATGCATTATGTGTACTCTTATTACTGTCAGATGCCTGTTAAACTAGATTAATGTTTGCTCTGGTCAACAATTGGTTTGTTCTTTTTGTATCCATTCCTTTAATTAAGATCTTTATCCATCTCATTCCGGCTGACCAACATTTCTGATATGTCTATGATAATGCTTGTGCTGAGTATTCATTCAATCCAATACCATAAAACCCATTAGATACCACCCAACCCATATAATACCATAAAGACCATTATCCAATCAGACCGTCTCCTAAACAGTCTGATTGGAGAAATAATAGACCTTTTCTTCAGTAACTGATAAACATCTGTGTATACATTTCTAAATGCAAATCCTACATTGGTAAATCACACATGTATATTTCAATTTTTGAATTGGACCCGACACCTCAGTAACAGTATTTGTATGAATTATCATTCCACTACCAAGGCAATTATAAACACTAGATTTTGAAATAAAAAGTAATTTATATTCAGGTCATACCCAAACATAACATTTAACCATAATTGTTTTCTCATTTTCCAGCCACCAAGTTCAGAATCAGTGCCTGAATTGAGTTCTCCACCAGTGTTAACTGGACCTGCGGGAGTAGTGCCTATTATGGGAGAGGTTACACATCCACCACCGGGGTTGCCTCTGCCACAGTATAACATGAATATGGGAGAATACCTTGGACATAATGCGTGGCCTGGAAATCTTATAGTATCACCAATGAATCAACCTATAGAGGTAAAAATAATATGGTTATGTTTACATAGTTTTATAAACAGTATATTAGTTTATTATTACTTTTGAGGCCAATACTAATAACCTTCAGTCCTACTAATATAACCATGTTAGAGTAGCAATGGTTCAAAGGAGGTACCTAGCCTAGATCCTAGATCATTCTTTGTGTGTTAGCTAAACAAATTCTAGACCTAAACAACTAGCCTATTCGGTCACACAAAAAGTTTAAAGTCCTCATTGATTTAAAATTCATACTGGTTGCTGCATTTTAGTATATTTAACAAAAATAAGTACATAAATAAAAAGTGTATTTTATGCAGTTGCAGACACCTTAACACTTGCTTGAACTTTTTTTGTGTTCTTCTATTTTATTTGTATTCATTTCAACTTTATAACTGCCTTGGTGGTCAGTCAGCAGGTGCAGCAAATTGCTCAGTACTGGGTACAGTACTCAGTAAATGGGAGGCATTACATTAATTTCAACCATTCATTCTAATATGTACATATTCTAAATAGTCTTTGATAGATTGAAAAAGAGATATATTAAACTCTTCACAGTTTATTTTGGTCTTACTATTAAACTAATAAGGTGATCCAACTTATTAGTTTAATAGCGAAGCGTATTACCGTGTTCGGCATGTGTGACCCCCTGGTATTAAAGGTTGTTTATTAGAAAAAAAAATAAGTAATAACTGGTAACAAACAAACTGGTTAAATCAATACAGAACATGAGACAAAGTCGCACATAAACTTTACAACATTCTGAGACTATGCATGTCTTGACTGATAACAATCTCAGGAAACTTATCTTCATCAACAACGCAGGAATAAAGAATAAGAACAGTACTCCGTGGGAGCTCCTTATATATCAGGTGGCGCAGGACGCGGACACGCTCGCAGTAGTGACGTTGTAGGACTGAAGGGAGTGAGGATGTGGAAACAACGCCACACATGGGTGTTATAGACCTGGCTAGAACGACAGCTCTCTCTCTATGTGTTATGTGCTTGATAGTGTATGCAAATATCTGCCAAATTTCAAAATTCATTGTTTAATCGTTTTTCCGCGATGATTACCCAATCAAATGTTTATTCAGATACCTGAAATGCTTCTCTTAGTAATAAATAAATAATTAATTTGCAGGTAATAAATTACGTTCCTCCAAGTGGTGCGCCGACTTCGCCCCTAGTGTCATCTCCTGGAGACAGTCGTGCCGCGTCTCCTCGCAGCAGGCGCCGAGCTTCGCGGGAACGGTCACCTCCGCCCCCTGTGGGCCCACCAGACCAACCTCCATTGCCACATCAACTAGCTGCTAACTTTGAAAACCTCTCAGTCGCCGAAGTAAGTTTATTAACTAACTATCTTCACGCTGTATCCCTGACGGGGTAGTCAGAGAGGACAGATCGCCAGGCTTCGCGATCCATGCATACATCTTTCGCCTCTTCAAGATTCATCAATCGCTTCATACACACACAAGTTTATTATTTACAATTGTTTCTGTTTTATGTTCTCTTGGGGCCTGATTTATTGACGTTAAGTTGGTCAGACGTATATAAGACAAGGACTATTGTTTCCAAAGACATGCACTGAGTAACATTTCCATAACTTTTCTTATAGGTATGGTCATCGATTTCCGGTTTTGCCGGCTGTTAAATTTGTCTAAATGATCTCTATTGAAATCTTAGGTGTGTTAAAACAACTTTATTTATTTATTTATTATACACTTTACTGTACGCCAAGACAGTATTACATTAATAGCGATAGCGTATTTACTGATAGTGGTTCAACAGAATAGAGGATGATATGGAATTTTAAATTGTTCATAGAAATAGGGGTGTAAATGTGAATTTTTTAGAATATTTTTGGCAAATTTTTTCTTAGGTAATGTCAGCAATTGTAAATTTATTAGTGTCTGTCTGTTTCTGTCTTCTGTTTGTACCTTACCACTTTCGTTTATAGTAACAGCTGACCCGCCCGACTTCGCCCGTGACATACTTCTAACCCCGTGGCACCCATTTAATCCCGTGGCACCCATTTAATCCCGTGGCACCCATTTAATCCCGTGGTTTATTAAATTCACAAGAATGTATGAACATTTTCCCAATTAGTTAATTACTTCTCCTATCTCCTGTACGCCTGTAAATCAGTTGCGTAGTTTTAAAGATCTAAGCATTCATAGGGACAGACAGCGGGACGCGACTTTGTTTTATACTATGAAGTAATGGTGGACGCTTTTAGTGCAAAAGAAATTAGAGCTTATTTCTTAAGCTTCGGGAAGTATTGGTCATCTAGCCAATAAGTATGCCAATTGATCAGCACATGGCGACAAGTATGTATAGTATTATCTTGCATGCGCGGTTCTGAAACGTAAAAAAATAATACAATATCAACGATAGATAGAACGATATGGGGAGTCCCCGGTTACAATAGAAATAAAGTCGTGTATGCATTACGTTCGACTGCAATAATATTTGGCGATTATAAACATTCTTATAAGTACCAATATTAGACTCTTAGGATATGGAATGTAGTAGTCAATATTACATGAAAGTGGAATTGTGGATTTTAGTTAATTATGGAATGTTTTATTTTTTATTTTTTTATTTGTTTATATCTGCACTTATAACTACCATAACAGGTAAACTCCCGATGCGGTAGCGAAGCAACATTTCTTAAATAAATATAAATTAACTATTTAGAAAAATATATGTATAATAATATGTTTGTATTTAGAAATATGTAAGTATGTTTATTGGTTGTCCAGATCCGATAGAATTAGCTTAATTTAGCTTATTTTGCCTTATATATAAAATTAAAACAGTGTGTGTGTGTGTACTTATGTACACGCTTTAGAAGTTATACTGCTTTAGTCTAATAAAATTTGATCGATACTTTGAATGTAATTATAAGTTGTCATGGAATCACTTATCAGCTAACCCCAGTGTACTTATAAGTTTTCATGGAAACACTTATCGCTAACTTCATGGTGTCGGTTTTCAGTTACGGTCTGCGCGCGCATCGTAAAAATTTACTCTTATCATTTTTTCCTACATGCTAAAAGAAATACAACTTCAATAAATAAAATAAATACTGTGGAACATTTTTTTTACACACCACCATGTAGCCCAAAGTAAGCTAATGCTTGTGTTATGCAATCTAGACGACTGATAAACATACTTATATATTTCTTATATAAATATATAGGAAACACCCAAACTCCGAAACAAATATTTGTAGATCACACAAATATTTATTTCCGTCCCGGAAGTCGAACTTGGGACCTCAGTCGCGGCAATCGCATACACTACCACTGCGCCACCGAGGTAGTAACTTAGACCTAACCTAACTTTCTAAGAATTACTGCTTTAAGCTTGCTATGCACAAAGGGTTTTTTACATAAGTCAGAGAACAATAAGGAAACAAAGAATGATTTACACTCGTATTTCTTCAACTTCTTGATATATACTGTCATGGGGCTATGTTGAACCACGTTATTACATCGTTTTATATCTCGAATGTGCTTAAAAGACACGTGAAGCGATGTGATCTCGATCCATCACAGTGGGAGGCAATGGCAGCGGAACGGCCACGATGGAGGCACACCATACACACCAAGGTGTTTGAGTTTGAGACGAGGTGGAGAGAAGAGCTCGACCACCCGCGGCCATAGATTATAATTATATTGGAGGGGTGCTGACTTGTAGCGTGTGTAATCGTACATGCGCTTCAAAAATAGGTTATGTCAGTCACCTGAGGGCACCCCAGCGAAGCTCTCAATAGTAGCAGTAGTAAGTCGCTGTGGCCGAATACGGTCAGGAGAGTATATACTACTTATATCTCGAACACGTACTATTATGTAATAAGGAAAAACGACGTTTTCTTTGATCTTATACAAAAAACTCTTGTGTCTGACTGTGCCAAATGTTGTACAAAGGAGCAATGTGTCCTCTGAACCTGAGTAGTAGTGATCCCTTCATGACGCCCGGCATGACAATTTCCTTTTTTTTAAAAATTATCGTAAGGGATGCGATATTATAAACGCGAAAGTTGTAAGTATGGGTGTTTGTTACTCTTTCACGCAAAATCTACTGATTGGATTTTGATGAAACTTTACAATAATATTGCTTACACATCAGAATAACAAATAGGCTACTTTTTTATCCCGGGAACAAGTTGCTGTGGGAAACGGGAACGGCAAAACTTCACAACGCGTGCGGAGATGCAGGCGTCAACTAGTACCTCATATTGCTGCCTCATATCTGTTGTGCTAGGATACAAAGGCTGTAAAACGAATTTTAAAGCGTCTATGAAGCTTCACCGCATTCACAACAGTTTGCCTTAACGATGGCGATGACATAAACAGCATTCCAACAATCGTAGACATATTTCCAGAGATATATCGTCACCACCACAGAGTGGAAGAATCACATATTATGACTTAAGTCTTACCAATAATTATCTTTCCCTTCCAGATACGTCACAATATGGCGGACGAGAGGTTACGCGAGATTAGCGCAATACATCAGCAGCAGTACCGTTCTTTGGAGAAATTAAACGGAGTGCGGCGGTTACCGGGCGTGTACGGTGCACCGCCGCGTTCCTCGTCAGACAGTGGCTCGTCAGCCACGTCGTCGCCACCGGACACACCGGCACCTCCGAGACGATCCACCCCGTCCGCTCCGCCTCCTTTACCGTTCCTGCAGTACCCACCGCGACCTTTCCCATACCCCACTCCACCCCCCACATACCGCCAACCACCACCGCCCTTCGCCAACGGTGAACAATCACCGTACGCCCCTCCAGCTCCTTACGCCGGTTTCGTTTCCGTGCTATACGCGCCACCGAAATTATCTTGCTGGAACTGTGGCGCGGCGGGACATTCCGGCCACGAGTGCAAGGAGCCCAGCATGGAGGAGATGACCCGAGCTGGTGGCTATCAGCTCGACTTCGGTGGAGCGCCTCCCGAATCCGCAGACAAATAGTGTTGTTGAACGTTCGCGACGAGCCGCTTGATCTGTCCAGGTGATTACCAAAGAGGCCGATATTGTAAATAGTGACGGTCCCTCTGTCGGCCGTCGTGACGAAATGGAAAATGACGAGTCCCGATAGATTTCCTTTTGTTGTAGAACGAATTGTTAGGTTGATATGTGGTGTAGATTATTTGCGCTTATCAAAACTAATTTATTGAAAGGATGAACTTTTATCTGTTATGTTTAAGAGTAATTGCACTTTCGATATATTTATTGCCTTTAGATATTCCAGCTTTTGCAACTTTAATAAATAAAGTGCAAATTAAAATTATATCATTTATTATTCTGCCACTTCACGACGTTCAATAAATAGTTCCTAAAATAATTTAAAACAATTACCGTTTTATGCAATGTACATATGAAATAAATTCCAAAATATTAATATTGAGTGTTGCAAATAATTACTATTTACGAATCGTATGTAATTAAAAAGTGCAATTATTAATGAACATTATTGCATGCAGATGTAAGGATTTTTTTAGGGAATTCCATTAAAATAGCACTCCCTGTATACAAATTGGCAGCTAAACAAACTTACTTTATAATTATTATAATCACAAAACATTTAAATTGATACTATTTTTAATTGCGTGCCATATTGTCTCCGATATAACAGTTCGACTGTTTGTTTCAAAATAAGTGCATACAAGTTGATAACCATTTTTTTTATATAGCGATAGGTAAGTTTGTCCATTTGTGTTACGTCCTACGGATATTAATTAAGTATAGTATTTAATAACCCTTATGCTTAATTTATCACCGTGCCTATTTTTAGTACAACTCGTAGCAATTTATAAGTATTGAAATTTATACTGAAAACTGAAAAAAAAAATTATAGTAATGCACGTTTAAGTTAGTACATCTATTTGAGTACAAATAGCAATTGGTATGAGCAGGATTGTTTAAGATTTATTAGTTAAGACCTGATTTATTAAACTAGCGTAGTGAAAATATTATTAATGTTAGTTTTTTTTATTAATTACCTGTATACTGGAATACCTTGTTAGTTATTGGACATTAATATCGTGCTAACATTCGTCTATAATCATTGAGGTACTCTGGAATTCCCTAAAACTCCTTTTAAGACTATGTATGCTGTACGTCGAAGTCCATAGAATCAGAATATGTAATTATAGGTAACTTCTAACTATTTAATATAACAGTTCAATGTCGATATTTGAGGAATTTTATGCTAAAGAAATGAATTTGTTTCCTTTGCCCCAAGACTGATCTCTAATACTAGCTAATTATTGGGCTTCAAAACATGTTCAATATTCTAGTTGAATATTGACACGTGTCAGAATTTGGGACTGTTTGTTTTATGGTTGAGAATGCCTTGTAAATATATGACTGGTCACATTTTGATGTGATCATACCTGGTGACGCAGTTGGATAGCTCATATTTTGATATGATGGTACCTCGTGACGTAATGGAACTGTTCAGATTTTGATAGATCGTATCTAGTGACGCAAGTGGACTGGTCGCATGTTTGATATGATCGTACCTAGTGACGCAGGTGGAATGCTTGTACAGGGTTATTTGAAATACACCAATGACGACTTTCACAGCACATTTTTATAATTAACAACTTTGATCTACGACTTTCATATTTTTACATTAATTTATCTCATACGAAATACAAACTCATGATTTTATAAAATCTGATCGAACTTGCAAATGTATTACGAATAAAATATAATTAAAATTGACAGCGCTCGTGGCCCCGCGGACTCAGTGTTCTGTAAACGATCACTGAGTTATACAACTTTCACTATGGCTGCTCCTCGGATGGGTGACCACTTTGTGGCATTTTCATTTGCGAGCGTTTCCGTGCTTCGGAAGGCACGTTAAGCCGTTGGTCCCGGTTGCCAGTAACATGGCAGTCGTTAAGTTGAAGGCCTTATGGGCGGCTTGAAAAATTCAACCGCAGGTAGCCACAACTTGCGTCTGTCTATTTCAACACGGCAATGGGCTCACCACCGGTTACGTGGGACACGAATACACATGGTGAAAAGGGAGCATATAATAAAGCCTCTGCCACCACTCCGGGGATACGGCGTGATAGATAAATAAATAAAATAAATAATATAATAAAACCACAGTTCGGGTCGAGGGAGAAGGAGTTGATAAATCAGTATCTTTGTATTATCTATAAGATAAAAGGAATGTTAAAAATGTGAAATCGTATAACAAACTACAAAAAGAAAAGTGATATGTAAGGGATGTTAGTTCAAATCTCAAATAGTCCTATGTTAGGTACGATCGTAGTGACGCAGGTGGACTGGTCACATTTTGATATGATCGTACCTGGTGACGCAAATAGTGATACAGTTATGAGTAGAACAAGGGGTTATTTTGATCAAGCTCACGAAAATGCAATGCTCTTAATTAATGTTTATTATAATAGTCATTTGTATATAGTTACAAATAAATAAGAGAGTTTGACACGTCGCGGCTGATGTGTTCATATTTTGTAAATAATTCAGTTTATATACATTAGTTAATATTTAGAGATTGACTATATTTGTAAATTACGTTGTAATAATTTGAGTGTCCCTATAGAGTATATTTGATTGTTTCTCTATGATCACCGTCACAAATCACAATAAATTGCATTTTATAAGTCCCAGTTTTAATGAAAGTTCAAATTAGGAGGGTTGTATAAAATTGTTTTTGCATAATTTAAAAAAAAAGTAATGTTTTTTTAACTGAGTCGGATGAGTCACGCGCATGGGTGGATGCTTAGTGTTGTCGCTGTGGCCAATAGATTTACCTTGCAATGCCTTAAATGGATGTTTACGATTACTTGATAAGACTTATTCTTTTCAAGTTGCACCATATCCCAATGATGGTAACTGTTGTAACTCGAAAAGAATACGTTATTTTTTAAATCGAAATGATCTTAATAATAATATAGTAGCTCGTAGCAAGACCGAGAGGGACGTTTTAATTTATAAGAAACTTCTCACTCCTTAAAAAGGTTGTAAGTCCACATAACGTAACTTTTGTGTTATTTATATCTTAACAATTTTATTATGATATTTAAAACGCGTTGATGAATAGATTAAAACATAGGAAAAGTAACCTAATATTTGTATAACTTTATAAGTATGCCTGTAGCCTAGCCCCAGTGTGGTACAATTCATGCAATAAACTGTTAGCATTAATGCGGCATATCATTTAAAATGTTCAATTGAGTGTTATGTAAGGGAAATATTTTACAGATTGGTATGCTCAAATATACGTTTTCGGTGAAATATCACTAAAGTTCTGTTCATACTTAGGCAACAAACAATAATTATGATAAAAGTCTGGAATGTTTAAGCAGCCTCGGGCATAGTTCAGATGTCTGCGTCGCTATTGAACAGGCCGAGACGAAATGTGTACAAATTCTAATATGGTAATGTAACAATCACACAGATTAACATGGCTTTTGCCTCGCGGTCGTCTGTACTAGCCTTTACTTTTAGTAGTGAAATATGAAAATATTTTTTTACTTTGTACAGAATGTTATAAATGTGATAAATAATTTGACATAATTAGAAATTGCGATTTAATAAGGTGTGTAGTTTATAAAAAAATCTCGCTATACTAAATAATCAAATTGTCTCTACAGCTATGTATAACATTGTTTTCCCCACATTTTTATATTTGGGTACGTCTATATTCTAAGCTGTTGTACCGCTAACTACTATATAGGAACAGGAGTATCAATGTTTCGGCCCAGTATTGACAGACCTTTGTATCCCACCAATGCTGTGAATCATTTGCTTCCTGAGAAATAAACAACCAAAATCTACCTTTTGTTTTCATTCATTTCTTACTAAGCCCCTGCTGAGTAAGTTTTTTACCTGTTGAACTCCCCACGGATGTTATGCCTATACTGCTTTGGAGGCGTAAATGGAAGTGATTGATTAGAATTGCAGTAGATTGTGACGTGTTGGAGTAGAATTGCAGCCTGGGCTGGCAGTGATGACGTTGGGCACGCTTCTACGCTTCATACCAAAAAAAGGATTTAATAAATAGAGATTTTTTATTTTTGTCTTATATCTTATATGTACTAATATCTTGGGTAGTCTTGGCTTTAATCAATTCAACCGTCGGAAATTTGGTTGGTCTATAGATTTGACAAATCAGAACTAATGATAGGCTTGACGAATTGAAAAACTTGACCAATTAATACTACTGATAGACTTGACGAGTTAGTACTTGCCATAGACTTGTCCAATCAGAACTTTTACATGGCTTGACGATATGAAACTTTATGAAAAACCTCACTAGATGAGTTGAAACAATTTTCAGGCTTGACCAATCATACCTTAAATCGATGCGACTGCTGCGCTGCACTCTGGTTCGAACCCTGGGTCGGAACAAATATTTGTGGGAGCCACAAATATTTGTTTAATAGTGTGTTTACTATTTAATTGTATAATATGTATTTCTGCCTCGGTGGACCTGGGAACGCTGAGCCCCGGTAATAATGGACCGCTCCAGCGGTTTGTATCAATGGCATAAGCTTCCTCGCTTCCGGGCTCCATAGCGGGGTCCCGGGAAAGGTAAATAACAAAGAAATAAATATTGTAAGACACTACACAGCGCCATCTAGCCCAAACTAAGCTTTAAGCTTGTACTATGGGATCTGGATACCTAACTGTAATACATACTAAAATATTTCTAATACAATATTTTAAATATTCAAAACACCCAAACTCCGAAACCAACATTTGTGGATCACTCAATTATTTGTTCCGACCCGGAGAACTTATAACTAAAACTATATGTAAAATAACAGTTTTTTAAGCAGCGTTTGAACCGTCAGGCTCTCCACCCATATGAGTGTTCCTCTCGCGGTACGCGATTCGTAGTGACTCCTGTTTCAAATTCTTAAATAGTTATGCATGGATCGCGAAGTCTGGCGACTACCCAGTCAGGGATAAAGTGTGAAGGTACTTTTTTAGTATTTAACTTTTATATCGATAGATAAGAAGTTCTCATGGCCCCGCTAAATCAGTGTTCTGTATAGCTTATATTCACTATAGCTGGTCCTTAGATAGGTTACCACTTGTGGCATTTACTTTTGCGAGCGTTGCCGTGCTTCGAAAGGCACGTTAAGCCGTTGGTCCCGGTTTCCAGTAAAATGGTTCAATAAGCCTGGTTGAAGGCCTTATGGACGGCTTGAAAATTTCAACAGTAGGTCGCCACAGCCTGTCCCTGTCCATTTCAACACGGCAATGGGCTCACTACACAATGGTTGAAATGTGAGCGTATATAGCATGCCTCTGCCTACCCCTTCGGGGATAAATGCGTGACAATATGTATGTATCGATAGCTAGTATCGAGTACCTATACAGGCCTCGAGAGCTCGGTGTCGATGCTAAAGCATTACAATACCTACGGAATTGATGTCACTCGCGCGAGACGTCAGACTCTTTATATTTCACACAACCAAGCGTGTCAGGAGGCTTCACCTTTTCTTCATACGGTTACACTAATTACTACAGACAAATAGTTGGGAACTGACTGATCGTGTACCTATGAAACTTTCGCATACAGTTTGACGTAAACTTGTCACGCGGTATCTATAATAATACTCGTATTATAATGCTGAAGAGTTTGTTTGTATGGTTGAATTTTTTTAAAGTTTTGGCGCTAATCTGTGATTACAACAAATATTTACTTAATTAGGTATCTACTTATAGGTACATACTGATACAAACAGGTTTTATACTCAGAATTTTTACCTACTCATCGAAGTAAGTAGGTACCTAGTATGACAAAGGCCTGGGGGCCGAGTCTACTATTGACAAGGCGTAGAATAGAACCAGAATCGCTGTTTCTAGCTGTCAAACTGTTAGTAGACTATCAAAATTGGAACTGACTAGCGGCCACTGGCGCGGTACATGTTAGTAGAAATCTATCGGCCGACCTATAAAAGTCTATTGGAGTACGATTGTAATAGTAGACTACGAAAATCTGTCAAAATTGTACCGGTGGCTTTCTTTTGAGCGTCGATTTCGATTCAATTTTGACTCGATTGATATAGCAGACTCGGCCCCCTGCTTCAATTATATGTGAGCCAACACCGTCATGTACACGATAGTTGCCTCTAGCCATTTATGCGTCTATCTCTAATAAGATTCAGTAATTAATTAATTAGTTATTACGACCGAATTATCTATCAATCTCAGTCAGTCTAGGTAGGATATCAGGATATCCGGTCTAATTATACGTCCTATCTACACCGTGCTGAGTTGTAGGTATCTACACTACACTGCAACTATATTGTTATGTTATTGATATATAGTATTCGTTATACTTTATACAGAGCCGCGGTGTATTGTTAACTACCTAATGCCGGCGGCTCCACCTGGGGTGCGACGATTTCACATTTTCGTTTCCCGAAGGAACATGTTCCCGGGATAAAAAGTAGCTTATAAAACTCAGGGACTCATCTTTCTAACCGTGAAATAATTATAAATATGGGTTCAGTAGATCCAGAGATTACCCCCTACAGCCTCACAGCACTTATGCGCGAAGCGCTCGTGGCTTCGCTAACTAATTGTTCTATAAATGATCACTGCGTTAGCGACTTTCGCTATGGTTGGTTAAGGATGGGTGACCGCTTTGTGGTTTGGATAAATTTTTAAAGCAATTATTGTGCTAAATTTCTCATAAATTTTTAATAAAGTGGAAAAACCTAGGACGATTAAACCAATGGTATCTTACCGTTTGCACCTATAGGTACCCCGCCTGCCATTTGCTAAGCATTTTTAGCTAAGTCGCGGTTCCGCGGACTCAGTCTATCGTACACGTTCGGAGGGTAATTTATAAAGAAAAAATGACGAAATGTGCTGTGAAATAATGTAAAAGTTATAGTGGTCGAACCATTAATGTTTATTTTCACTCGTAAGTAAAAATTTATTTATATTTTTTTATGAAAAATTCATATTCTACAAACATTAAACAAAGAGTTACCATCTCAAATTAGCCGAATAATATTGTGTCAAATTCGTATTGCATACCTACATTTTTATTGGTTATTAGACAGTGACAACACTTCATGCAAGAGTAAGAAAACAATAATTAAGGTACCTAGGTCGAATATGGCCAGCCTGAAAATATAGCCACTCGTAATCCTCGCTTTAATTACTGCGACCCGGCGTACGCCATCATACATATTAGATAGTCTATGTGTGTGTAAGTAAACGGCGTAGTGCCACCCTCCCCACGCTGCTACCACTTGCTAGAAAGCAACGTTTATTTAAGAAATCACGTCTCGTTTTTAGAATTATTCTACGGTAAGTTTTTATCGGTTTTGTTTATTAATTTAGAAAAATCGTTTAAACATTTATTGCATTTTTGTCGTTAGTTATCCTAGATAGCCTGTTCATATTATTTAGTTTTACTTTACATATCTTGACTAAGTGTACTTCCATACCCAAGATCAGGTGAATAAAATATGGCCACGAAATGTTTAACTTTTGCAGATTGTCGTCATTTACCATTTTTGCTTTGTTTTAGATCATGGCACCACGTTATGTTAGAGAAGAAAAATGTGAAAGAGGTTTTTGGAATGTATCCAGTATATAAGTACCCGGATTCCCAGACGTGTATGCACAGTATGTATGAATCGACTAAAGTATATGCCGGAAACAAAAAAAAAATGCTTGTATAGCGGGATGTGTCCACTCTGACCACCCAATGAGGTTTTTAGTGTGAAAATAGTATAGTATACTTATACTTACACCACAGTAATACCTACAAAACTTCTACGTTGCTATTAATTTTTTATTGTTTTTTCTAATATAAGTTAAACGAGTTTTACAATGAGAATATGTATTTAATTCAAATACCTGACCTTTTGAATTAGACTTAGATGGACAACAAGTAAATAAATAGTTTTTCAATAAGTAATCATCTATGTGTACAAATTCATAGCGTGGCCATATTTGACTACACTTATGGGAATATAGCCAAATTCCTATTTTTTACAAAAAGATGAAAAAGTACAGTTGTGCTTGAATTTTGTTCTTTTTATGGCTATATCACGATAGCTACATATATAGGCGATGAAACAAAAATAGTCTGATTACGTCATGTATTAAACATGGCCAAAAAAAGTCTGTCATAAACCTTATGGTGGCCATATTCGACCAGGTACCTTATGTATGTAGTTTCCCCACCGCACGAAAGTTGGTTGAACGTGATTTCATACTTTATTGAGTACATTACGCATCCATTGGGTAAATCGTCCTAGGGAAAAGACAATTCGATTCGAGATGGAGATTGAACCCATGACCTTTGCCTAACCAGGGCAATGTTCTAACCATCTGAACTACCCGAACGTATCGAATCAAGTTGAAATTCTCCACCATATTTTAATCGTCATTTTAAGAGTATGACCAGAGCCATCTATCGAATATCAATATCAAAATAATCGCTTTGTGGTATTTCCCTTTACGAGTGTTTCCGTGCTTCGGAAGGCACATGAAGCCGTTGGTCTCGGTTGTCAGTAACATGGCAGTCGTTAAGCCAAGATGAATTATGCGCGGCTTGAAAACTTTCAACAGCCATCAGGTAGCCATAACCTGTGTCTGTTTATGTCAACATGGCAATGGGCTCACCACCTATTACGTGGAACAAAATTGCACACAGTGTAATGTGGCCGTATAATATGCCTCTGCCCCCTTTGGGGATAAAGACGTGTCTGAAAAATTAAGCGTTATACTGATATAAAATTCTATCGTTGGAAGGATAAATAGTAATTCCACAACAGTTAGAAATCGACTGTAAATGATGGGTCTCTATACAGGGTCATTTGTGAAACACCAGCAACCTCCAAGGACTAGGTAGATAACATCATAAAAATATGTTCTATGAACAATATGTTTAAATTTTTCTTTTAAAGTTATTCTTCTTTCACTTGGCACGTTATCAAAAAATTAAGAGAGTATTTTTTATAGGTGCGCGCGCAGACTGTCACGAAAGACCGACACCAAGACGTAAGCTGATAAAGTTTCCATGACAACTTATAAATAAATTCAAAGTTTTTTCAAACACCCTGAAGTTAGCTTTATTTTTGTAATTATTTTATGGCCTGGAACTATAAGACCTTTTCTTTTAGCCAAATCTTACATCATATTTCTTCAATCTTCTTTCTTGTTATCTATAATGGAGAAGGTGTCGTCGTCGGACCACAGGTAAATTCGGATAGACTTCTACCCTCCAAATAACATACTGCCAACTATTGTGAATCCCCCGGAACCGCACTGGGCAGTCAAACACTTGAATCAGGAGGCTCTTCTGGAGGCAGCCATCGTGCTTGCCTGGATTCCAGCACCGAAGAGGCCTGCCGATGTTGAAGAGGCGGAGTGTTTCAGGAGAGCCATGTCGCAAAATCTGCGATGCGGGGATACCTAGGGCTAGGACCAAACCGGCAAAGAGGCAGGTATGTTGGCGATCGCCGGTGAATTGCTCAGCTGCACGCAGCGTGCGTCACCGCGCGCCGTCTATACACCAGGTTTCACCGGAGGCATATCCGCCCAAATGATGCGACGGCCCGAGAGACGGAGCTACACGAGGGTTACAAGTAGGCCAAGAGGCCATAAACCTTGGCTATGCCCTTCTAGAAGGTTGCTGGTGTTTATGCGTACAGAGAATATAAGGGCCGTATTCCAGAACGTTTATCAATACTCAAGAAACACTTGAGAGTAGATTTTAAAAGGCAAAATCTAATCTCAAGCGTTGATTGAGTATTAAGAAACGTTCTGGAATACGGACCTAAATATCTCAACAACAATGAGTTGGACTTATAATGTGCATTATATGGGTGTCCCTCGCTTTGCGTCAACATTCTGTGTAAAGCTCACTATTAGTTTACTTTATTCCAAAATCACACAAAAGTAGGTAATATAAATACTTACTTTTCTCTCGGTGACGTACCTAAGTGTTAGTGTATGCGACTGCCGCGCTGAGGTCTCGGGATCGATTCCCGGGGTCGGAATAAATATTTGTTCACACAAATATTTATTGAATTATGAATGAAGCGCTCGCGGCCCCGCGGTCTCAGTGTTCTGTAAACGATCACTGAGTTACGCAACTTTCACTATGGCTGGTCCTTGGATGGGTGACCACATTGTGGCATTTATATTTGCGAGCGTTTCCGTGCTTCGGAAGGCACGTTAAACCGTTGGTCCCGGTTGCCAGTAAAATGGCAGTCGTTAAGCCTGGTTGAAGGCCTTATGGGCGGCTTGAAAACCTTCAACAGCAGGTCGCCACAACCTGCGTCTGTCTATTTAAACACGGCAATGGGCTCACCACCTATTACGTGGGACAGGAATCCACACGGTGAAAAGTGGGCATATAATATGCCTCTGCCACCCCTTCGGGGATAAGGCGTGATGGGTATTTATTTATTTATTTTATTTAATATTTATTCCGACCGATGTTTGTTCCGGCTTTGGATATTTCCTATGTACAATTTGTATACCTTTATCTAGAAATATATAAGTATGTTTATCAGTTTTAAGCTAAAAGCTTGGTTTGGGCTAGATGGCGCTGTGTGAAGTGACCCATAATATTTATTAAGTATTATTATTATAATAAAATATTTTAGTAGATACAATGAAACTACTTAGGTACAAATTCGTCGATCTGTCCACCTTACCATCGCCATCACCCCGATATCATCAATAGTGACGTCAAAGGTGACGTCACTAATGACGTCAGGCAGGTAACCGGTAGTAACATAAAAATAAACTCTATCCTGCACGATAATAGGGAGTAGGCCTTGTATGAGAAATATGATATTACTTAGCTAATCTAATAACATTATTTCAGCTATGCTTACAAACTTAACTAAACATTTTTCTCTGAGCCTAGAAATAGTAGACATAAAGTACTCGTAGACCTTATTAGGTACTAGATGACCCCCACAGCTTCGCCCGTACAATATTACGACCTCCCGTCGCACCTAATTAATCCTGACGCTTATAAATTCTACTCGTACAATGATGCATAAAAATTTGCCCGATTTGTCGACATTTATGACTACTGCTCTGCTCCCCAGTCTAGTAGCGTAATGATATATAGCCTATAGCGTTCCTCAATAAATGGGCTATCTAACACAATTGTTTTTTAAATATTTTTTTTTACATTCGGCCAGTAGTTCCTGAGATTAGCGCGTTCAACCAAACAAACAAACAAACAAACTTTTAGAGATTTTCTGCAGTCTACTACCATTTTAGTTCTATTATACTGCCAAGGGCTACGAAGAGGTCTTTTATTCGTAAAAGCATAGTTATATAAGGTGGCTTAGTTGTACGAATTAGTACACCCGCCAGGAGCTTTGCATGCCTTGTAATTAAATTGTGGTTGGACATGATTTTAAGCATAATAAGGCGTAACGTCAGATCTTTGTGGTAGAGTGTTTATGGTTTGGTGATGTTTTGCAGAGTAGTTTTGCATATATAAAGATAATTATATTACGGTCCGAGAACTGGTAAACATTTTTGAGTGGGTTGTGAGCTCAAACATGAAGCAAATTGAAAATTTGACAGATGACTTATCACTCTTATATTATCTGTTATACAGGAACGTAGACCAAGCTGAAGGGTAGCGGTAATTTTACAAACCATCAAATAGTTTTTAATGCAAATCATATTTTTGAGACAAGTTGTATTTGTTTTAAATTAAATGATCCTTTTTTGAATGAATTTCTATTATATAGTTGAATCCTACTTCTCCTCCTCCACTTCGCACGGTCATTGACATCCCTAGTAGCGAGACCGCAGATGTAAAAAATCTTCTACAGAACCACCGCAGTTTTTTACGGCGACACCAGTTTTTGTGGCTCAAACAGAGACCAAAGATGTTATAGATCTGTTCCTTCTGACCAGTATTTTAGGGTCACAAATTACTCCAGGAACTAGACTTACGCAGCAGCAATGTGTGTCTTGACGTCACAATTGATGTAACATCTTCGCCTATGTGGGACCTGTAGAGTTTAGTGGCAAGTAGGTTCTCGGTATTGGCCACAATAAGCAACCACGGGGAAGAGACTTCTTTTTGTATTATATAGCCAATTTATCGAGGAAGGCTATAGGAAAAGATCTTGTACCATCCATTTCAAAAAATTTACACATTATTAAAAGTATTGGTCTGCTTTAGTAAGGACGACTTTTAGCCCACAATCCGTCCTCATCGCCATTATAGTCTTGGTCGACGACAAGACTGCGAAATAAGGGAGGGACCGTTTTCTACCGCTTTCTCTCCGCCGCCTCTTTTTCTTTTTCATAGATAGATTTCTTTGGCATAGAGTCAGGTCCTCTGAATATATTTTAATTGATTTCGTTACTACAATGATTCACTTACATAAAAAGGTTAAGGTCTCTCAGTGATCTTTCAAGTCATTCTAATAGGCGGCGAGGTTAAGCATTTTGATTTTAATCAGAGCTTGGTTACTGCTAAGAATAAAAATTACAATGGCAGAAAAGCTAACGACAACACTTGGTATAGGTTGTCTAGGCAAAAGTTATATCATAATAATAAAAAAAAAAAAATACTACTCTTTTAATTCGAATAAATACTATTAGTTACCCCTTAATTTATGGCGCGATGGTTCTTCATACATTTTCCACCTGTATAATTTTCACCCCTGAGCTTATTGTACCCAAATGCCACAAACAATTATAATTGTACTTAAAAATGCAAAAAACGAGTTTTAAATAATGAGTTCGATTCAATAAAATTGCAGCCTGTAGAGTCTGATGTTGTTACAACTTGCAACCCGTGCCCTTTCAACCCTTTTCAAGTTAACGAGAATCTTTTTGCACACCATTTATTTTTCTGATCCCTAGTCAGTCTAGCAAGTTTCATTCAAATTAGAAATTAAATTGTCCGACAATTCAATTGGTATATTAAATAAATAAAAATAAATTAAAATTGTGGAATGATTTGCTTTAGAATCAAATCGGTTGAAGTTTTGGAACGTCTTATCTAATTCGTAGTCAGTGACAATTTAGGTCCGTACTTACATCGAGATTCTCAATTCTAAACCTGATTGAATGGGTTTGAGGATGCTTTATGAGCACATTTACTCGAAGTATGTTCTACCTAGTATATAGCTCAAGTATTCTAATTCAAAGACTTACTTAACTAGTTACAATGTGTCAAATATTAATTAGGTCGATAAGAAGCTAATATCGATGTATTTAATCATCATTATTGTATATATATATATATATATATATATATATATATATATATATATATATATATATATCCGTGCCTCGGAAGGCACGTTAAGACGTTGGTCCCGTTTACCAGTAAATTGGCAGTCGTTAAGCCAAGTGGAAGGCCTTATGGGCGACTTGAAAAATTTCAGCAGCAGGTCGCCACAACCTGCGCCTGTCCATTTTTAACACGGTAATGGGCTCACCACCTGTTACGTGGGACAAAAGTGCATACTGTGAAATGTGGGCGTATAGTATGCCTCTGCCTACCGCAGAGATAAAGGCGTGACAATATGTACCATACTAGTAAAATTTGTTCATTGACTTGTAGCCACATTTTTGGCAGAAACTAAGTGAGAAACATTGATCTACAGAAACTTGACAGAAACACTATTGTATAAGCACATTATTCCATCCGAGTTAAAGAGTTCCGAATAATGTTCAGCTGTCTAAGAATTAACTTTCTTCCGTATTCCCTCGGGTGTAATAGGTACAAGGTGATTAAGAGTTTTTGCCGCGGAACGGAGTTGGTCGTGGTATTTGTCAAGTACGTATTTTGATTGAATATAGGTATCTATCTATATATCTATCTACGTGTATTCAAATTATAACACACTAGTTGACGCCCGCGGCTCCGGTGGTAAGTTATATTATTATAAAGTTTTATCAAAATCCTTTCAGTAGATTTTGCGTGAAAGAGTAACAAGCATCCATACTTACAAACTTTCGCACATTATAATTATTATTTATTGGACACAATTGAGTTCTATTGTCAAAAAAGCGTCCATGCTTACCAACTTAATTAACTTATCTAATCGTGACAAACTATAAATTTATTTGATCAAAGGACTTTTGGCGCGAACATTAGCAATGACGCACGTATGTCGTATATTATTTTCCAAAACTAGTGAAAAATAGTGTTTTTGTGTTTAATAATGGTGGAATATTATACATAAAGAGTTCGGAAAACAAAATTAGTGAAGGAAAGTGATAGGTATATTGCACTGAATAGCGGTGTTGTTTGTGTTAGTGGTTTTTGGCGGGAGAGTGACAAGTGCGGACGCTTGCTGTATATTATTTTCTAAAATGTTATGTGTGGGAGTGGTGGTTTCTTGGACATAAAAGTTGTGTTAACGTGCTATAGTGATAGACAATGATATATATGCAGTGAAATGCTATTTTCTCTCTTGACGCGAAAAGTCCACCGAAAACCTCAGTATAAGAATCACCATTATACTGAGGGCAAGGACAAGGACCTAGGACTGAGGACTCGACATCGACAAAGACTGGACAGGACTATATACTAAGAAAATATAAATACCGAAGACTAGGCTGTATGGACAAAGTTTCCTTCGCCTGCCCAATATGGGCGAAGACTACAAAAAAAAAATGTTGTGTTAGTGCTAAATTTCCATAGAGAACTGTAATAAGGGATCCACTGCCTTATTGGGGTAAGGACCAGGACCTAGGACTGAGGACTTGACATCGACAAACGACTAGACATGACTAAAACTAATTAACAAGAAAATATAAATACTGAAGACTAGGCTGTATGGACTAAGTTTCCTTTACCTGCTCAAGATAGGCGAAGATAACTAACAATTATTTGATAGAAATGAATATTTAAATAATTGTTTAACACACTTGCTCGTAAAGTGGGTCTAATTTCATCGGTTTTAGATATATGAAGCAGTTCATAAAGCACGCGTGCGTTGTGAACCCAAATAGTGAAGTATTCCATAACCGCACAATTTGCTTTTTTATAATCAACAAAGGGTTGTCATAGATATATTGTATTTATAGATATATAAATATTATTGTTAAGAAATAAACTCTATTACTATGTATAACGTTTATTTTCAAACCGTTATTTAGTTTTGTCTTCAAATTAACAGTGTTATTTATTTAAAAACATTATTTATTAATTATTTAAAAAATTAGGCTGTATCTAGTAGGTAGCTTAATCGTACGTAGCTAGTTACGGCAGGAAACAATGCGCTCGCCATTTTTTTTAAATTTATTTTCTTTTTATTTATACATATTTTAGAAATCTAAATGTCAACTTCCAATAATTAAGAATAGGCGAGTGTTTTTATTACTTTTTATAGCGAGCGATATACACGAGTGTTTTATTGTGAAAATAACATGTTTGTGTTTTGATGTTATAGGTAGGTAGGTAGGGGCATATATGGTAATATATCCCATATTACCAAAGTAAACAAGAAATATTTTGATTGATTTTTATTCTGTTTCCTTCCAAATGTGTTGAAAAACGTAGTACGATATATGCGCTATATTGGTTAAACTCACTCGGCTCTATTACGCCCTCGCCTACAAGTCGGGCTGAAACATCGCCTCGTGTGTTATGTTATAACCAATGATGGTTGTAACGTACGAGGCTACTTTTTTAAAAACCTTAAAACCTTAGATAAAGAATAACTACTATAAATGAATATAGGGTTGGTGTTATAAAATTATGTATGTTTCTCTTGTACAATATCTAAGTGAACAGACAGCGGAAGCAACTTCATTTTATACTATTTTAAGAAAGAAATGACTAAAAATGATTAAAATATTCAAAAAAACATATTGTACCAATTGCTTACCTATACCTTTAGTAAGTACTTACCGACTTGGTAGTCTGGTAGTGCTGTGCCGATCCGATCCGATCCGATGTCTTTGAAGATTGGATTGCGGGCAAATACATATCCATAGCTCTTCGCAACTTGGTATAAGAAGATAATAAAAAATTGCCAAGCATGATATATCAGAAGGTGTTTATGTAGCACAACAGTGTTCTTTTTATACTTCTATGTTAGCAGACAAGCATACAGTCCGTCTGATCGAAATTGGTCATCATAAACAGTGCTAGCAGGCAACATCAGTTGTGATTAACTCGCGCTGCTACATGGCGGCTAGATGAGGCTACCCGACTTTGATAGTTATCAAACCCTTCGGGCGGAAGACTGATGTGCCCACATGACTGTGGCGCAGATGGCTGTAAAATAATTGAAGGGTCAAAATCGCAGTATCTCTCGATAGTACCAATAATATCCAAGTGAAGTAACAGGTGACAAACGTTAACAAGCGTTAGTAACCCCTCCTATCTGGATCAGAGTTATAAGAGGGATTCCGAATAAATAGGCTTCCGACTCACCGTCACGCCACTTTGTCAGACCACTGTGAAACAAAAGAATTTACTTCTTTACCGTCACACGAGTGTAGTAGTAGTAGCTTACGATTTTTTTATATCACAGTCACTATTTCATCTTTAGATTTAGATTTGTTAAGAAATTGAAAAAGAAATTAGTACACGAGGGTCGAAAAGGCCCAGACTTCCCTTCTCTTTAGACCGCGAAAACGAGTAGTCGTAGTGTATACGTGTTGCAAAAATCTATATATTATAAAATTAATTTTGGAAAGTTTTACTGATGTTTACTAACTGAAGTACCAGGCACGCATGAGCACACGAAGTGTATACAGCTGTGAGGAAAGAAGACTACAAATTTGACAAACGTATTTTTATTTATTTCGATACGTGCAAGTGGGTAACATCTTTTGTTCTACTTCCATTATAACTTGGCCCTAAATGGTGACCTCGTCAACTGTATACGGAGCTCAACTAATATTGGACGTTTAACCACATACACTTCGGACCTTACGTAATCTAAAGTATGGCTGCGTTGAGAACACCACCGGGTAGGTTCAGCATGGTTCAACAGGTTTCTTCTGAGAGTGATTTATTTAAACTTGATCCCGATACATCATTAACCCATGCTGGAAGAAGACAAAAAAGACCAAGAAATGAGGAAGAGGTCAGTGGATTAAATACGTCTCTCAAGGAGGAGTTGATAACTATGCTATCAGATTGGAAGAAGGATCAAGAAAATATTTTGAATAAATTGTATACAGACATAGCGGAACTCTAACAGCAAAATGCGAGTATAAAAACAACAAATGACGTACTTGAAAAGTCTCTGAAATTTATATCCCTCCAATATGAGGACATGAAAACAAAGCTTCTAAGCATGGAACAAGAACGAAGAGAAAATATCGCCTAAATAAATTTAGAAGAAAAAGTTAATGATTATTAATACCAATTTATGATAGCGAAAGCCCGACCAACAAAGATCGGAAACTATACGCCATGGTCCGTGACGCAGCAAAGACCTTTAATTATAAATACTGCTGGATTAGAAAGGGTAGTATTTACATGAGAAAATCCGATGGTGGAGTCCGAGTGCAAATAAGAAACGAAGCTGACCTGAAGGCAATAACCAAAACATGACTAGGTACATCATCGTTTTTTTATTTTGATATATTAGTTTTGTAATTGCGTTTGTTACATGCATGCACTCAGTGTACATGTACCTTAATTTTGTTGTACCTGTTTATGATTATACCTACTTTTTTAGTTCCTAAATGTTTTTATACCCGATTACCCACAAATTATATACACTTTACAATTAATTCAAACTGCGCTGTTTACTTTAAATCTAGTTTTATACACAACACACATATTATTTTACACTATTACAACCTTTTTAAAAATAGAACACCCCCATTAATGACAGTCAATGTGTCGGTATTTGATTCATGTGGGTTTTTACAGTACAATTATGGCTTAGTTTTTTTTTTGGACCTAACCTAACCTAACTATTGATATGGGACTTGCAGGTTTCAGTGTTTTGTGCAACATTTTACAAGAGAACACAGTGTGTGTCGAGAATTATTCTAGATAAAATTCGCAGCAGTTAATGATTTATTAAACAATCTAGGTGACGTGACTTTTTGTGATGCTGTTTTGTGTAAGGCCGACTCGTGCGCGGATTTATTGCCTAAAACTAATTCACGTATGACTATACTATCACAGAACATACGTAGTATTACAAATAACTTTTCTGGACTCTTGACTTTAATGGAAAGAATCGGCAGTTCCAGTGATATTATTGTTTTGTCTGAGTGCTGGTTATCTTTAAATCCCGTAATTCCTATTCTAGAAGGGTACCAAAATTATAGGACTTTGGTGACGCATAACCAAAACGATGGCGTTGTGCTTTATATTAAATCATCATTACTTGAGGTTACGGCCACTGAACCAAACATGAGTGACTGCAGTAGTCTATTGATCACTGTGGGTACAGAATTGGCAATTATTGCCACATATAGGCCTCACGCTTTCAATAATCCCACGAGGTTTATACAATCACTGGATATCCTTTTGGAGGGGCTTAAGTCTTACAGTACTATTGTTCTTGTGGGCGACATAAACATCGATATTGCATATGGCCAATCGGATGTACATTCACTCGACTGTATAGACGTCCTAGCTCATCATGGACAATTTCTCGGACACACCTTCCTAACTCACAATATGACCTGCCTCGACCATTTGAATTTAAAAACGCCACTTCCGGCCAAAATTCTTGTTGTTGATTCAACTGTTACCAACTACTTTACGGTGGTTATGGCACTCTCCTACAAAAAGCAAATATCGCACTGTCGCACCTCAGCTACCAGAATCAACGAAGACCAATTATCTGTTGACTTATGGAGCATAAATTACTGTCGTAAATATTCTCTCTATATATATTTTTGAAGTGGCTTTATTTGTGAAAACTAACCACTTATTTCCCAAATTGTCAGACATCTCGACTCGTAGACGTAGAGATGAGTTATGCAATTTAAAGTCTAGCACAACACTTAGGTATGTGGAAAAGCGTATTCTGCCTTGCACCAAAAATATATAATAAATTTCCTGATTAATTTAAAATGTTAAGCCTACACCTATTTAAGAGACGGATCAAGGATTTATTAATTGCTAGGTGTTATTACTCAATCTCGGATTTTCTTGATGACACTCTTGAATAAAGTTAACTAATGCACAACAACTCATGCTATATCTGGTAAAAAAGACATCTTATCATTATTTTGTAATAATATAATTGACATTGCCTCATGATTTATATTTCCTTGACATTTAAATTTTTTATTATTTGATTAATCTGATTATTTTATTATTTGTATCTGATTGTTTGATTCTTAATTTATTGTAATTGTTTAGACGTTAGACCATGACGAATTTGATATGATTAACAGCTTCATGAAATTTTCTTTATTTTAAAATTTTGCACACCGTCCAATTACGGTGAAACATGACCTACCAAATTGTAATTTACCATCTTCTTTACCATGTTTCTAGCAAATACATGACTCTGATTCTGATTCTGAGCTGTCATACTTATAGATACAGTCCATAGACTACTGTGACCACTTTCCGTCAGGTGGGCCGTACGCTAGTCTGCCACCTTAGTGGTATAAAAATAAGTAAATATACCTACACAATATATAAACGTAAACAACGATATTATATTTCACGCACCACGCCACGCAGCGCTAGCACCTCGCTGAATTTAGTCTTTTCATCGGATAGATACAAACTTTATGTTTAAATCAAAAGTTTTGCTAAGTTATATGGCACGTAGTGTAAACATATAAGAAGCAATAAAATGTAGTTATGTAGGTTTTCGGCTAAAATAGTTTTGTGTAGTATCTGTATATAACATTTGACATTGACACATGTAGTTATTATGCCTGCACTATCCAGGTAATTTATCGACGATTCTACTGATGACTGGTGCAATTCATGAATTAAAACCATAGACAACACAGTTTAAAAAGGTTTTGAAATGACGGGTGTCAATAAAAATAGGCCGCCCTAGTCGCCCTAACGTTTGAGTGGTTATAAAACATTTTGTAGATTATAGAAAGTTTTGAGTTCAGAGTTGTTATGTAGCTCAATAGATGGCTCTGGTTATACTTATAAATGACGATTACAATGTAGTGAAGAATCTTAACTTGTTTCGCTATGGTGCCGGTAGTTCAGTTGCGTAGAACATCGCTCTGCTCTGGTTAGGCAAAGTTCACAGGTTCAATCCCCGTCCTGAACCAGGTTGTCTATTTTCACTGTAATAAAAGGTTTTAGAAACCTTTCTAATTTTCTATAATTATTCTAATCCAAGAAAAAAAGGATAAAACATATACAACAGATGACTGTACCCTCTTCTTCTCGCACTTAACACCTAAACGTGTTAAGTGCGAGTAGAAGAGAGTACAGTCATCTTTTGTTATCTGTTCAGATAATAAAATTGGAGTGTACCCCCAAAGAAGCGGGTTAACAAATCCGCTTCTTTGGGGGTACGGGTGTTATCCCACATCTTTAGGGAGATTGTCTCTAGAGTGCAATTGACTAGAGGAATGTTATATTTCAGATTTTAACGTAGGTAAATTAGTAGTATTACGTTACGTAGTATTTTGATACAATTAATGTGAATCAAGTAAATTCAAAACAAATTAAATGGGCATATTTTTTCGTAAACGTCTAATACTTCGAAATACCTACGCGTTTAAGAAGTTGAAATACGTACCTACTAAATTAATTTCCTTAGATTATATTTCATTTTCAGCAGCCTTAATTTATGTGTCGACATTTATTACCTATCTCATATAACTTTCAGCGCTTTTTCTCGGATGCTTTGTTGTGTATAAGTACCGATAAGAATTGTATAGAAACATGTATTTGGCACCATTCAGCAACTCAAGACGTCAGCTTACGATCTCCTATAAAATATGAAGAGCAATTCGCGCTCCCCCATGTAAAGGATAAGCGATGACTAAAATGCCTCCGGGAAATGCTAGTTGTGTAATAGAATATTTATACACAAAGATGCGTGTGTGTTGAGTACCATTTCCGTCTTCTAATGCCTGCTATCTCACACGTTAAATTATGCGACGAGCGTTAAACATAATAAGATTTAAAGATATTACGTAAGATTTAGTTGAGGCCTATTACTGTACGGTAATTTATTAAGCAATTCAAGAGTCAAACAAGCAAAAACAAGCGCAAGTACCAAGATTTATGCGTTGGACATGTAAGAGCACTTCTAGAGTCAGTTTCTAAGAAGCTGAAAAAGTTCAAATGAACACTAAGTCATTGATATTGTACAAAGCATTATATTGTTTTCAATTTGAGAGTAAATAAATAAATAAATAAATATCCATCACGCCTTATCCCCGAAGGGGTGGCAGAGGCATATTATATGCCCACTTTTCACCGTGTGGATTCCTTTCCCACGTAATAGGTCGTGAGCCCATTGCCGTGTTGAAATAGACAGACGCAGGCTGTGGCTACCTGCTGTTGAAATTTTTTTAAGCCGCCTATAAGGCCTTCAACCAGGCTTAACGACTTCCATTTTACTGGCAACCGGGACCAACGGCTTAACGTGCCTTCCGAAGCACCCATCCGACGACCAGCCATAGTGAAAGTTGCGTACCTCAGTAATCGTTTACCGAACACTGAGACCGCGGGGCCACGAGCGCTTCAATTTGAGAGTATTTCCCTTTTTTATCATAGTCTCGGAAGCGATGTCCTAACACAAAGATTTTGCAGAACGAGCCATGCCCAACATATGAGCATTTCATTTTATAAGTCTTAGTTAATAGTTACTGCTATTGCACTTGAATTATAAGTACCTACTTATTTCGAATATTCGACTGCTTCTGTGGCGCGGTAGGAGTGTATCCGACTGCTACGCTATAGGTCGTGGATTCGATTCCCACTCAGGATAACGCTTTTTGTGATGAGCACGATGGTTTATTGTGTGTCTGGGTGTTATTTATCTATAATATGTATACATTTAGAAATATATAAGTATGTTTATCAGTTATCTGGTTACCATAGTACAAGCTCTGCTTTGTGTGGAATCAGATGGCGTTGTGTAAGTTGTCCCCAGCAATATTTACTTATTATTATTTATTTATCAAGTATACAAGTAAGTTTGGTGTAGTTATAAAAAGGTACCTAAGTACCTTTATAACTTATTTTTAAATATACCAAACACTTATTTACATATCCACAACATCAAACTATTTTAATGTTATTGATAGTAACCAGTGAGTAACTTAAATTCCGAAATAAAGGTATAGAAGATTCAGAGACCAAAATAGAAAAAAGGATGCTTAGATGGTTCGTATACGTGGAAAGGATGGAAGAAAATGGACTGACGAAGCAGATTTATGCGACGAGAGTGAATGGGCAAACTGGTAGGGGTCGACCTCGGCGTTAGTATGCCAATCAAATTGAAGACCTTTTTTCAATAAGTCAGGTCAAGAGTACCCTTAACCGGCGAGCGTGTATGAAAACACTTATGAAGCAGAAGAAGCGAAAGTTGTATGCCAGAATCGTAGCAAGTAGAAAGCCATAGTCTCTGGTTACCCCGATGGGAGACAGGCGTGATGATATGTATGTATGTATGTTATGTATGTATGTATGTATGTTATGTATGTATGTTATATATGTATGTAAAGGTAAAGATAAATGACGATAAGACGGGTGTAAGAAAACAATATAGATAAGAAAACCAGTTACCGTTACAGGGTTGGAAGATCAGACGTCTTAGCAGTCAAATAAAACAGGACCTCCAGATTTCAAATCCAAGTAAGGTTTGGAAGCTACTGGGAATATTATACTAATATCATAAACGCAAAAATAATAAACGCGAAACTTTGTAAGTATGGATGTTTGTTACTCTTTCACGTAAAATCTACTGAATGGATTTTAATGAAATTGATTACACATCAGAATAACACATAGGCAACTTTTTATCTCGGGAACAAGTTCCTGTGGGAAACAGGAACGGGAAAACTTCACCACGCGTGAAGAGCTGCGGGCGTCAACTAGTACTATGATAAGAATAGAAGATTTGCAGACGATGCCAACATTTGTCTGTGTGATTCTGTTTTGAATCGGTCCTGTAAACTTACTTTGTCAGCAACATACATTGCTGTATGGTCATTTCTTGCGGCAATCGCCGGGCTACGTGGGAAACAAATGTCTGGCTATGTCGGCCCCGCCGGGTCCCGGTAAGAGGGGAAGACCCAAGAAGTGCAGGCTTGACATCGTAAGGGATGACATGCGTGCCAATGGTCTCACTACAGGGGATGCTGACGACCGTACGACGTGGAGGAGATAATGTAGGAAAGCGGACCCCTGGCGTCGCAAGACGCAACTGGGACAGACGCTCGGATGATGATGATGATTGTTGTCTAATGCATCACATGGGCGGTCACGTTTTACTTGAAGCAACGAAAAAGCTACCTACATTTTAACCGAAGACATTCTTCTCAGTAAAGTAGATACTGTGTACTTACATTAGATAAAGATAAGAAACTAATTGCTATGGCGCGCCGGCTCGAGCGCTATACGCGACCAGCTCCTCTATAAATTAAAAATTTAATTAAACTACCTAGTGGTTGCAACTGCTTGATAAACGCTTTTTCCTTACTTTGCTCTCGTTAATTACACGATAAATATGACATTTACAAGTGTTTTATCATTTTACACATAGAAATCGTAAAAACAGAAGATATATATGCCATGCGGGAACATTTGTGTGTCTTCACGACATGGTCAACAACCAAGTACCTACGTATCAAATACGATAAACCTTCTCTAGTTCTGGATTACCCTCGATCAGTTTTCACATGAAAACCCCCGTATTTTGTCACAGGCACACATGTTTCGACGTTTTCATACGACGTTTTTCAACACACTTGCGAATAAAAAACAAAACTCTACTTACATTTTATAAATGTTGCATAGGTCGCTAACTTTTCATTCAATTTTGATGGTAAAAGGCTATTGCACGCGCTTATCGCGTGGAGGTAATAATAGGTTTTCTTAATTTTATTTCCTAGAACTAAACGTTATCGTTAATTTTTCTTCAATTAAGCTTTACAATTAATCTAAACTTCTTTACAGCCGTCAATTAACGAAAAATGGCGATGTTTTTTTTCTTGCCGCGATGTCGATGCTGCGCCTAGGCCTACGCAAACGAGAAACAATCCCCCGCGTACTTTTTTTGTCCTTCAAATATATCCTTCACGTTTATATTGACTAACGCACACGGCGGAGTAACTAATATGAAAAGTCCCCCGTAAAACTGAGGACATCGACAGACCGGACTGGGCAAAAGTACGCGGGAGTCCCTGAAAAAAATACAACTGACGTAGGTAGGCGCAGCAACGCACACAGCGGACTTTAGTCCGCGTTATTTGCTAACATAGCATGCATTTCACTAAATTTCTGTGCAATAAGTATCAGCAGACCGAGTGCGTTGAGGCCGCGTGAGGTAATCAGCGGACATTTTCTTCACGTTTCTGGAATTTTTTGTTCCTCTTAAGGCACGAACTAGGTAAGTAAGTGGATCTGCCAATAGCCAAGATTAAAAATGTAATAATTTGTGTTTAAAACACAATTACAGAATTTTTTCAATGATTTTAAGGAATTTTAATTATTCTTTAATATTCAAAAATCAGTTTAATAAAAACGTCGTTTTGAGCAAATGTGTCGAAAAGCATATTATTTAAGTATCTATCTTCGCGCTGGGGATCAAAAGAACTCCTTGTCCCACGCCATTTGCGAATAATCTTAAGCACGTTGACATGTCGCTGCGATACACAGATGCTCCTTCTTGCATGGCCCTTCTCCTGTTTCTAAGAGCCTTATTACAGAACTTTTCTCAATACTCAAGATACGCTTAAGGCCTGTCTTCGCCTTAATATACTACCCTCAAGAGTTTCTTGAGTATTGAGAAACGTTCTGTAATACGGCCCTAGGATTTCTAGGATTTTACAGCACCATTGTCCTCCCATTAAAGTTTAAAGTTAGGTACTTATCTATTCAAACAAACGTCGTCGGTAAATTTCTCTGAAAATTAACTTGTAATGTGTGTTTGTTGATAGGAACTCGTGATATTATTCAGGTTAATCCATTACAGTAAACTCAGTATGCCGAGATACTCCGTATTGTTTGCGTATCACCTCGTATTTCAAACGGAAACTTGATGTGGTTTGTTAATTACTTATGGTAACTTTAAACGTCTACTCGTCTTAACTTTGTCATTCCTTTTTAAATAGACAATCTTTAATTAATTTCGAATTACCTTATGCATGTGTATAGAAATCTTAAAAACAGTAATCGTAGTAATACACAGTAATCGTACAATTTATACGTGTAGGTATGGAATTTCTCTAGCGACAAAGTCGAATGCAGCTGGATAACTTCCATTACTATTTATTATTAATACTAATATCTCATCATCATCATCATCCGAGCGTCTGTCCCAGTTGCGTCTCGCGACGCCCGGGGTCCGCTTTCCTATATTTTCTCCTCCACTTCGTTCTCCACCATTGGCACGCATGTCATCCCTTACGACGTCAAGCCAGCACTTCTTGGGTCTTCCCCTCTTACCGGGACCCGGCGGGGCTGACATGGCCAGACATTTGTTACCTACGTAGCCCGGCGGTTGCCGCAAGACGTGACCATACCAGCGAAGGCGACACTCTTGCAACTTGTCTGCAATGTCACGGACGTGAAGGCTGCCGCGGATGCGAGAGTTCCTCACGCGGTCCATCCGCGTAGCTCCACACATCCACCGCAGCATCTTCATTTCCGTGACACGCAGCTCCTGCTTGTGTCGCTCCAATATCGGCCACGTCTCACTGCCATGTAAAAGGACAGGTCTAATAATGGTTTTGTAGACCTGTCCCTTCAACCGGATCGGCATTTTAGGGTCACAAATGACACCGGTCATCTCCCTCCATTTGGCCCACGCGGCAGCAATGCGTGACTTGACATCGCAATCGATGTCACTGGACGTGTGAAAAACAGATCCCAGGTATTTAACCTGGTCCGTGCGCTCGACCAAATCACCGCCAATGCGGACGGATGTGGGATCTGTCGAGTTTAGTGCCAAGTACTCGGTCTTCGCCACATTTAGTTTCAGACCGCCGTTCTCAAGCGTCTCCTTCCACGCCTTTACACGTCGCACCAATCTGGCCCTGTCCGCGTCTGCCAGCGCAATATCGTCAGCATACATGAGCAACCATGGAGGCTGCTCATGCGGGTTTCTGATGCTGTCCGACAATTCGTCTAATATTACACTGAACAGAAGCGGACTAAGGACAGAACCCTGGTGTACCCCGACGGTGATGGGGAAGGGTTTCGTATCGCCAACAGCAGTCCGAACCATTGAATCGGAGTCACAGTATATGTCCCGGATAGTGTCAATATAGACCTCTGGAACCCCTTTGGACCGCAGTGCCCACCAGATCATCGCACGAGGAACACAGTCGAAGGCCTTCTGCATGTCTAGAAACAAACAGTGCAGAGACGTGTTCTTTGACCTGTACTGCTGTGTTCTCTGCGACAACCCTCAGGGCAAAAACAGGGTCCGTGGTCCCATGACCAGGGCGAAACCCATATTGACACTCCTAGAGAGTACACTCCTGCCGGATCCGAGAGTCTATAATCCTCTCGAAGATCTTCATGGTGTGGGACATCACCTTTATACCGCGGTAGCTCCCGCACTCCTGCACTGACCCCTTACCTTTGAAGACTGGAGTAATAACACTCAGTCTCCATTGGTTTGGGATCTGCCCGCTGAGGAGTATGCGGTTAAAAAGGTTTACTAAGATGCCCACACCGCGAGGACCCATCGCCTTCCAGGCTTCGATGGGGACTCCATCGGGTCCGACAGCTTTCCGATTCTTCATGCGGCGAAGCGCAGTCAGGACTTCTCCAGGCGTTACCGGTGGCACTAGTCCCTGATTCGGAGGGAGGTCCGGAGGCTGCACCTCTTTATGCTGTTTATTAAGCAGCTCGTGGAAGTACGAGCGCCATCTCTCCTTTACCGCGAGGTCTTCGCTTAACAGGTTGCCCTCAGGGTCTTTTACACAGCGACACTTGGATATATCCTGTGCCGCTTTGACCCTGGAGCGCGCCAGCTTATAGATGAGCTTCTGCCCCTCATACAAAGGTTGTAAGTGGTCTCGTCTGGCTCTGGCTACAGCTCGCTTTGTGGCGCGCTTGGCAGCCCTGTACGCGTCGCGGTCTTCGGGAGATCCGGTCGCTTGCCACTTTTTAAAGAGGGCTTTCTTCTCCTTGGTCTCCCTCAGGACTGCGTCGTTCCACCACCAAGTTTTCTTGTCACATTTGCGTCCACCCTTAGACTCACCGACCACCACCCTCGCCGCTCCAAGGATGGCCGCCTGAACTTTGTCCCAGTAATCTTGAACTGGTTCGCCTTCAGTGTCGGTGCACTTGTCACCGACAGCTGAGACGAACTCCTGGGACCTAGTTTCATCAAGCAGCCACCATCTGATGCGGCGCTGGCACCGCTCGATGCGTTTGCCCTTAGGCTTCACGCAGAGGTCCATGACAAGGAGACGGTGTTGTGCAGTAAGACTCTCACCGGGTATGACCTTGCAGTTGGCCACCTTGCCGATGCTGTGTCGCCTAGTGAGTAGGAAATCGATCTGAGTTGTACGCCTCCCGCTCTTGTAGATGATGAGATGTTCGGATTTCTTTTTGAAATACGTGTTCACAATGGCCAGGTCGGCAGCCACACACGTTCTGAGGATAGTTTCTCCTTCAGCGTTGCGGGTGCCGTATCCAAAACCACCATGAACACGCTCAAACTCCTCACATCTCTCACCCACATGACCGTTTAGGTCGCCGCCCAAAACGATTCCCTGTGACAACGGAATGCTCCGAAGCACTCCCTCGAGTTGGCCCCAAAACGACATCTTATCGGCGTCGCTACAACCGGCCTGTGGCTCGTAGGCACTTATCAGGTGGGTAATAATCCCATCGATAAGCACCCTCACGATCATAAGCCGGTCGCTACAGCGTTTCACCTCCAAGATGCCGCTCTGCAGCCCTTCAGGAGAGCACCACGGCCACCCCGTTCTCCCGACCAGGCGCACCCGTGTAGTACAGCTTGTAGCCTTTCTGCAAAGGCCGGGCCCTGTTGCCCTTCCACCGAGTCTCCTGCAGGAACGCCACGTCCACCCTCCGCCTGGAGAGTACTTCGGCCAACTCTACCGCACGCCCATTCAGCGTGCCAATGTTTCAAGATGCGAAACGGATTCGGGTTGGGGCTAACTTCTTTAGCCGTGCTGGCCCGACACACGGCAGCCCTAGCCCACTTGCCACAGGAGTCGGGCGGGGCTCCTGCGCGCCGTTTTGCGGCGGCGCCCTATCCCTAGCAGCTTTCCTATTATACTTTTCCATTATGTTTTGGCAGGGTGGCTTTTATGGGAGCGACGCCCTCAGACCTCCCAACCCCAGAGGGGAAAGCCAGCGCCAGAGCCTCGTCCGTTAGTCAGCAGGTGCACGCACTAGCACGGGAGGTTGACTTGGGCCCCGAAGATGTTGGTGGGGCCCCTTACATATTAATACTAATATCTATCTATACAATAATAAATCTGTAAGTGGTCGCTGTCTGTACATCTTAATAATACTCGTATTATAAATGCGAAAGTTTTTATGGATGTTTGTTACTCTTTCACGTAAAAACTTCTGAATGGATTTTAATGAAACTTTATAATAATATAGCTTATACAACTGAATAACACATAGGCTACTTTTTATCCCGGGAACAAGTTCCTGTGGCAAACGGGAACGGGGAAACTTCTCTACGCGGGCGAAGCCGCGGGCATCAACTAGTATTTCTAGAAGTATATTTTTGTTAAGTTTTCAACAAATCATTTTTGCTGTCCTATCTAATGCCAAAATAAAGTGAGTAATTATTTGAAGTAAATCTTCTTTATCGTCGTTGAGAGAAATTGTATAACTGTAAAAGAAATCGTCACGTTTTTCGTTTACGCGCCATGTTGTTTTGAAATGAAACTTCTTTAACATAAGTGAAACTCTTTATCGACGTATGAGAGAAATTTGATAGCTGTAAAAAATGTCGTACAGAAGTTTCCTGTGTAGTCTGGTAAACACACATATTTTGTTAAATGACGTCTACTGTGTGTGCGTTGACACAATTGCTTTTATGGTTAAAACTTCAAAACTGTAAATAACTTGTAGCGTCAAGGATATATTTCTTAGAAATTGCATCCTAACTAGTCCATTCACGTCTCCTGCTGACTCAATGGTCAAAAACATATAGGCATGTGCCAATAGTCTGAACTAGCGGAATGTTAATGGTCAATAGAAGTGGAAACTTATTAGCGGTAAAAACAACAAAATGGCTATAAAAATCGATCGATGATGTGATGACCATCAAAAACGCGTATCAAATTGATTCACTACATTCATTATTAGAAACATAGATTTATTTTCTGCTTGAGTGCTACCATTTTTTTATATTTTAATTAGTTCTGCACCTCATAAATAAATTTACATGGGAACATTGATATATCTATTGTTTACAAGGGGACCTAATAATTTATTTCACGCCTTATCCCCCAAGGGGTGGCAGAGGCATACATATTGTATGCCCACTTTTCACCATGTGTGAGGTGGTGAGTCCATTGCCGTGTTGAAATGAACAGGCGCAGTTTGCGGTGACCTGCTGTTGAAAGTTTTTAAGCCGCCCATAAGGCCTTCAACTTGGCTTAACGACTGCCATTTTATTGCCAACCGGGACCAACGGCTTAACGTGCCTTCCGAAGCACGGAACTGAGGTGGGTCTAACGGGCCGAATAAATTTAATAAAATGTGTCTAATTTAGATGTTAAATTTGGAAGAAATTAAAAACCCATTGCCTTTTTAGTGAGGTGGTAACAAAAAGGCTAAAAGGTCTTATGTGCTAGACACTAATTAGCACGACCAATTAAAGTCCTGGTAGTCTCGGACTATTGGGACCTAATAATACTTATTATAGACTTAAGGTTAGTTGCATAGCAGCATGTACAGTCAGCCATAAAAGTCGCTTATACACTTAAGCAGACAAAATATTCTGAACATTAAACTTACCATAAGTTGGTGCTGTCACACACTATCAAAATAAACTTAACATCACAAATTTCTGTCTGGAGTCTTTCATTTGTCACTTAACATCTTATAAATCATAAGTCGCTGACAAGATATTCACTACAAAATTAGATTTACAAATCGTATTTTTAATGTTCTTGCGTGCGAATCTACTTTGGGCGATTCTGGTTTCATTATATTTTTGTATTTTAAAACTGTTAATTTTATAAGTCAAACCTATTTCATCTTTTAAATGTAACGATAACAATTATTAATTATTGAAATACATAATTACCTATATCAATTAACCATATAACTATACCCTTTAATATGAAAAAAGTTTTTATTATTAAGTAAATTATTATGACATTTTTTTACACATCATATTCTAGCCCGTATTAAGTTAATATAAGCTTTATGCTACGGGATTTAAACAACTCATAAACATACTTATATATTTCTAAATACATACATTTAATACATAGTTAACATACACACTCCGAAACACACATTTGTGATCACACAAATATTTGATCTGACCCGGGGTTCAAACCCGAAACCTGATGAGAGCGCGGCAGTTTTATACTGACGCTACAGAGGCCGTCAAAAATATAATATTTTGAAATAATAATAATAAATTTTCTCATTGGTTATTTTGGTTTCAATATTTTATTTCAAAATATTAAATTAGGGTTACTATTTAATTAAGTATCAATCAAGCAGTAAGTTCAAGGCGCACTTGAAACCTTGATAACAGTAACCAACCTGTACACGGCGACAATTCACAATTACCCTGAAAGTGGGTAAATTAATATTATTTTATATTACTACCTTCATTATTTTATATCATGCGTCTCATTTTGTTGGTCAAATAAACTACTTTTTAGACAGTAGATATTAAACAGGGATCCGCTCAATAAATCAGCAATCAATACCTGAGAGAGCTTTAGGGGACAAGATATATACGACAAAATGTGATATCTTCCATGAGAAAACGTTATTCACGCAAATGGATGACATAAAATTCTTTTACCGACACTATTACTCAATGAGTTCATTGTCTATAGTATTTAAACTAGCCTATCTACCTTCCACCGGTAAATAGTAGGAGGTTGTGCATCTTTCTGCAAGCAGGTGTCGCTCGCAAGAAGATGCAGCAGTAGGTAGAGAGAGAACGAGAGAGGAAGCATCCACTCGAGTTCTGAAGTTTGCGGCGGAATTGGCACAGACTTGTCTTCAACCATCTTTATTAATAGGGGCCTGAGACGGCGGGTAGGCTCCTCACCACCCTTACAGAAGCAGACCAAAGACGGAGGCCTGACGTAAGTATTTCACGCACACCTCACGCCCCAAGGAGCGGGGTAACCACCAAACCAACACATTAAGACGTGACATTAACACCTTACGACGTGGGATAACACCCAAACCCGCCGCGGTGATAACTCTGATGCCAGTAACCCTGAGACATCCTTCTGACAAGTTGCCCTGGGCGCCCGGCACTAGTCAGATTAGGGACCATTTTATTTTTTGTTTTTAGTAGGTCAAGCTCGGCATTATATCCGTAGGGAATTCATCACGCAACAAAATAGCCTGCCTGCCTAGTATATAAAAATATGAAATACGATTTAAATAACCTTAGGTTTTAAAATATCTTACTAAAATATATAATACTCGCCAATGCCAGAGGCTCAAACCATGTGGGAAATTATCCCGTTTCCTACAGAAACAGCAGTTAGGGATAATACAACTTAACTTTTAACATTAACTTAACTTAAATACTTTCACTGATAACAGTAGAAGTATTTTCAGAATCGGTTCAGTAGATCCAAAAATTATCCCTACATAGTCACAACATCACATAGTCATATCACAAACTTTAACTCTTTATAACATTAGTATAGATTATTCTAATTAAATATGATACTTTTTTACCAACTTGAATACTGACCCACTCTTAAAATACAATAATCGAGAATCATTCCGATCGCCAAAAGTAGATTCACACTCCAAAACATTGAAAATACGATTTGTTAATCTAATTTTGTAATGAACAACTATCAGTGACTTCTGGTATGAAAGATGTTTAGTAACAAATGAAAGGACTCCTATCATCGTATTATGGGCGTTTGTAATGTTAAGTTTAATTTGGATTCTTGTTACGACACCGACATATGGTAGTACGGATGTTAAGGAGTTTTGTAAATTTAAACACGTTAAGCAACTTTTGGAGGTGACTGTACCTAGGTAAGGACACGTCACAGACAACGGCACCTTTATCCTTTCTCTCCCTACCTTCCGCTGCTGGAGTTTAAGATTTTGAGAACATTTTTTTTTATAAGTATTGTGTGACACTTTTCACACAGCGCCATCTAGCCCAATGTAAGCTAATATTAGCTTGTGTTATGGGATCTAGATAAATGATAAACATACTTATATATTTCTAAATACATACATATTATAGATAAATAACACTCAGACACAGAATAAACCATCGTGCTCATCACACAAAGTTTTATCCTGGGTGGGAATCGAACCCACGACCTCTTGCGTAGCTGTCGGATGCACTCCCACCAGACAGAGGGGTATTAATCTTAGCTCTCAATTGAATCGACAGATTTTGTAGTGTAGTTCACAAACTATTTTAAGTAAAATAAATGTATAAGCTCGTTATGACGTTTAAAGATCGGGATCATTTTTTAAATTTATTTCCACTAGTCTAATGACATTTCCTCACAAACAGGGGGCCGAGTCTGCTATTTCAATCGTGTCGAAATCATCGCTCCTTAGAAAGCCACCGGTACATTTTTCGTAGTCTACTATTACAATAGAATAATAGAATTCTATAGGTCGGCCGATAAAATTCTACTAGCACGTACCGCGCCTGTGGCCGCTAGTCAGTTACATTTTTGATAGTCTACCTAACATTTTGACAGCTAAACACAGCGATTCTGGTTCTATTTTACGGCTTGTCAATAGTAGACTCGGCCCCCAGGTCCATTGACTTTATAATGGTTTTAATTAAGTCTTAAGTCTCAAAGGTTATTTTATTGTTAATAATTGTAGCGGTACTATTAAAATATAGTATCAGGAAGACTCAGTTTAAACCAAATACATTCACATATAGACCATATTATTAACTATTTAAACGGCAATGGGCTCACCACCTGTTACGTGAGAGAAAAATTCATACGGTGAAATGTGGGCGTATAGTAAGCCTCTGCCTACCTCTTCGAGGATAAAGGCGTGACAATATGTATGTATGTGTGTAGGTATAGTATAAACTATTTTATTTGAGATCGACCTTCAACCCAAAGGTCTTCAATAGTTTGTGAACTTTTTATGTTGTATTCCAATGTACCTTTATTTAGATTCGCTCAACATCTTTTCCTCAAACGACTTTTTACATTCCACACGACCGGACTTCCGTAGAAGGACAACAAACAAATACTCACATAGATATTTTCTGTTTGGCATGGTTCTGTTATGTAGTATGAGATTGTATTTTTTAAATTCTTTAATCAAATTTGCTCTCCCCTTTAGAAAATAACTAAAATTAAGCAATGTTGATATTTCGGTAATGTAAAAAAATATCTGCAGCGAGAATACGGCGCTGCGTACACTGGCAGAGTGTTCGAGTCGGAGCTGCAGCGCCGGGACCTCTCTGCGATTCTCACGGACGCCTCTGGGTCAGCAAGTTATGCTCGCAAAAGGGGAAAGGAAGCGGGAGAGAACTCTTCTTCTCAATTTCGAAATCGAGAGCTTGTCTTCGAGAGCATAAAAGCTTGTTTTCATCCAAAACTACCTGCCTCGATGACCAAAGGTTTAATGGCAACGGGTGGACCGCTCGGCGTTCTTATAAAAACAGGCCCTAGACTGACACGGAAGCCCTTCAACCCCTCAATGAAGTGGCATAACATCTCAAAGAAGAGAGATTACACTCGAACCGTAAATAGAGGCAGGACAACACCGTAGGCGGACAAAGTCTGTCAGGACCCCTGGGGCTATCCTTTCGAAAGCTCACGCGGGATCCTCGGCCATAGGCAGATGTAAGGGCAGCGTATGGTTTTAGTTAGTAGGAGCCCGGTATAGCATACATGAGGATTTCTACACGAAAAATATAAAAATGATTTGAATACCCATTCGAGAAAGAAACTTCCATACAGTTTGGCGTAGACGGTATAATACCTCTCCGTGGGTCATGAGCTCGAGCGAATATTTTGTTTTATCGTTTACCTTCACAAAACGCTGAATTACTCTGTGATAATATACACAGCACAAATATAACATTTATCTTATTACAGAGTCCATTTCACTGTACTAATTCAATTGCTTTACCCGTAGCGGTTAGGCTAAAACACTGCAGGTAGGGGAAAGCTACAAGTAAGCGTTCGGCATTACTGTTTAATGTCGTTTTCGAAGCTGTCTGCATTCTGTGGTTTAAGCAACAGTGCTTCATTGCATACAAGAGATACAGTAACAATGTTAGCATTTATTTGTTCAACATTTCCTTTTATCTAATTTCATAATTTTGAACGTCGAATACTATGATGATGATATTACGTGGCCGCGTGATATTACGTGGGATTTGCTGGACAATGTTCTGTAAACCACTATACGTTAAGCATCTTTCGTAATGGTCAGTAATTAAAATGGGTGAACGTCTGTTACATTTCTTATTCTATTTATGAGTACCTACTATTAACGGTTTCCGTTTATTCTGGTTGTCAGTAATACGACAGATAATATAAGTAATATTAACTAACGAATACGTAACGAAGTGATACGCAATATGGTAAATTTGAATGAAAGTATCAGCGTAAAACTGGTAAAGGGCGTGCTCCGTTGGTTTGGACACGTCCAACGAATGAGTGAGGAACGATTGATGAAGAATAAAATTATATTGTTCGAAAGTAGTAGTAGGCCAAGACTTAAATATGAAGACCACGTGAGCAGATTGCTCAAAAACGGAAAGATTAAAAGTACTCGGATACCCAGACGTGTATGAAGCGATTAATGAATCTGCTGGAAGCGAAAGAAGTATGCATGGATTGCGAAGCCTGGCGATCTTTCAGGGATACAGCGTGAAGATAGTAAGTTACTTAGTTACGAGTACTAACTATCACGTATAAGCACTATAACATGCACGTATAAGTACTTTTGACCATTCCGTTTTTGAGCAATCTGCTCATGTCTGTCATGTGTCATGTGTCAGTCTTGGTTTACTGTGACTCCTCCACTCTTTACTTTCATACAATATATGAATATAATATACTTATATATTCTTCGCCAATCGTGCCTCACTCATTCGTAAAGATAGCAACACATATTAGCAATGTTTAAGGCATTGTGAGTGATTTCAAAATTGGCAAAATCAGGTAGTTATAACACATCCTGTCCCTGTTCGTTTCTCCACGAAAATATGCTCTCGACACCTATTAAGTGGGACTAAACTGACTCACATATTCCATTCAGATTTGCTGCTAAGAGCCTACTTACTATATAGTCTGAACTGCTGTAGGAATAATCAAGAAAAAAACGCGTTAGTAACCCCTTGGCACATACACATTGATTATGTAAATACACGACATATAAACATGAGTACAGTTCCTATGCCATATGAGCTTTGTATGAAATATTAATCCACTACCGAGTTGAAAAATTTACTGCCTGGCAGTTTTTTACCGACTTCAAAAGAGGAAGAAGTATTCAATTCGCCTGTATTTTTTATGTGTAAAACCGATTTTTATGAATTCTTCTTTATTTGGGAGCAAGTGTTTCTCACGTGTTCGTATTTAAATTTAGTTAAAATACATGTTATTACACTAACCGAATTGGCTTTGTTCAAGTGCAAAAAAAACACCTTAAAATTCTATTCCACAGAAAATGTAGAATAAATTCTTTTCTTTTTCATATTTTTGAAGTGAAAACTTCTTTAGCGGCGTTGAGCACTTTTTCTGTAATGGGTATAAAATCTTAAACTCGCGTCAGGACACGTGGCGTCAGGACACGTGGCGTCAGGACACGTGACCCTGATCGAAAAAGCGTAAGATTTTCATCATCATCTTTACGTCGATCCCGGTCAATTTTTGAAGGAAAAACTTCTTTTAGCGCGGTACGCATATTTTTAGATGAGATAAAATCTCTGGACTCGCGACCATAATCATCATCATCATCTAACGTTGATTCCGGTCATCTACAGGTCTTATTAAATAATGCTGTGTAATCAATTAGGACTCTTTCAGTGTAGAATTATTTTTTATCATCATCATCTTTACGTCGATCCCGGTCAATTTTTGAAAGAAAAACTTCTTTTAGCGCGGTACGCATATTTTTAGATGAGATAAAATCTCTGGACTCGCGACCATAATCATCATCATCATCAAACGTTGATTCCGGTCATCTACAGGTCTTATTAAATAATGCTGTGTAATCAATTAGGACTCTTTCAGTGTAGAATTATTTTTTATCATCATCATCTTTACGTCGATCCCGGTCAATTTTTGAAGGAAAAATTTCTTTTAGCGCGGTACGCATATTTTTAGATGAGATAAAATCTCTGGACTCGCGACCATAATCATCATCATCATCTAACGTTGATTCCGGTCATCTACAGGTCTTATTAAATAATGCTGTGTAATCAATTAGGACTCTTTCAGTGTAGAATTATTTTTTATCATCATCATCTTTACGTCGATCCCGGTCAATTTTTGAAGGAAAAACTTCTTTTAGCGCGGTACGCAATTTTTTAGATGAGATAAATCTCTGGACTCGCTACACCCCGTTACGATACGCAGCTATAGTGTGTGCATATATGCATGTACCAACGCGTCTAGATAAATAAATTATTAATAAATTGAGTTTTCACTTCTGTCGGCACTCCCGGAGTGGTTATTTTTTTTTTACCTTAGTTTTTCTGCTTTTCGGGGTAAAACAAACCCAGCAAATCAAGGATCATAAAATAATAGAATATCAATACCATAGAATCATAAAAGAAATGGTGTAACAAACAATTTCTTATTTACAGAAAAATAGCGATATTATAGTAAGCATATTAAGCCTGGTTGTAAACAGCTACAATATAATTAGTTTCCTCGACAAGTACCTACTTACTTACCTAATAAGATTTGCCACATCAACAAAGATATTCCCGAAAATGCGACACCAAAATACCAAATAATAGTGATTACGTACATAATTTTGTCGGGTGAATTTTGGAGAAATTTTACCGTACTTAATACACAAGAGATACAAAAGTTTTTATTACCTACTTGGAATTAAAATAGCATGGCCGTACTCACTTTAAGTAAGGGTTCCGTACTAAAACAATATCTGGAAAACATCTGCTTATTGCGAAAATTAGGGATTCTGCGTTATCAACGAAACCGACCGTGTAAATGACAAGAAACACGCAGTCAATAGATGCTTATAAAATAAATAAAGTGTAAGTATAGCAGATTAACTACAAAATTGAAATTAAGACTGAAGCACAGGCAAAAGTATAAAATAAAGTAAAATATAGGTACAAAACGATAGTGCTCATATAGTATATTTCTAGGCACACAAAATCTAGATATAATTCTAAGCACTTTGTAAATTAACTTTTCCTCTTTAGAAATTATCTATCTAAGAAATTGTAATGAGCACAACACTTAGGCAACTAGAGAGAGGAGCCATGGCAACCTCTTCTACCACCAGACCAGTAAGAGCAAGTTGTCTTCGCCCAAGACTACCGGTCTACATGGCCTGAGGATGGAAGGTGGGCTGCTCGCGGTCCTTACAGAAGCAGGCTCAAGACGTCGACATGACGATTCAAGTCGAAAATTTCACGAACGCCTCATGCCTCAAGAAGCGGGATAAAACCCGAACCAACACCCCAACGAAGCTGGATAACACCCGAACGCTAGGTGAGGCCGAGGTGGCAGCCAAAGTCTGCCGGAAGCGCTGGGACATCTTTACCTAAGGTAGTGTAACTATATAGGTACAATATGTTAAGAAAACCCTGTCTAATCCGTGAAGGTATTACTATGTATCGAGGTAAAATTTACCCCGAATAAAATAAATTAAAAATTAATATAATGTTTACATGGCATAAATTAATTTACATGGCAACACAGGGAAAGGGCTATTCTGGAATGCAAGGTCAAAATGTCAGCTTACACCTGCCGGCGGTTTCTTTTAATATCACATACACTCGTCGCCGCATGCCAACAGAGGTGTTGTCAGTTTTGAAAATTTGCTATATTTCAAGGAAATTGGACTAATTCTAAAACTAAAAACACGCATTTAAAAAAATTATAACTATTTCATACTTACAAATAATAGGATTTTTAATATTTTTTTGGTTATGTTATTGAAGTGCCTATGTGGCCCCTTTCGGGTCGGACAGGGTTTTCTTAACACATTGTATTTATAGTGTAAGGGTAACTACCCGGGGCGTCCGGAAATAGACAGTTAATCAGGGACCGTGTGGTTTTAGCCGGTTCGAGTCCAGCATGACATCCAACAGGATTTGCACACGCTAAAAAAAGGCTGGTTTGTACGCCACAAGTTAACGTTAAAATTAAAAAAGACAGCCGTATTTTTTAGATTATCCAATAGAACCCTAAACTCCACTACAAAATTCCATCTTTTTTAGTTGAGTTATAACTTGTTGGAAATGTTTTTATTCTTTCCTGTGAAGGTTTGTTGTGGAATATATAAAAAATTGGCTTTTTCAGCTTCAATAAATGCATTGCTTTTAGTAAAAAGTTTATCGGTACGTTATACAAAACGTAACGAACTAAAATATATAAAGTTTTTGATAAAATAGGTTTTTTTAAACGACATCAACGAACAAAACGAATCTAGTTGGTAGTATAGGTACCTACTTAAGTTCACAAATTAGTTTAATTGTGTTTATGCTTGTGCTGCTGTGCTGAGGTACAAAATGCAAATACATAGAAAACCTCAGAGCTCCGTTATTAAGTGCCTGCGGAGGATAATTGTTTATGGTACAAGAGCATTAATATTCTCCCACAATGCTTTAAAACCTTCGCGATTTTCACTCATATTAATATATATTTCATGTCTTTCTGTCACAAACTACCTTGTACTTCCTGACATGTCGATGGGATTACACCAGCCGAGGTCACGGGTTCCGTCAACCCGAGACCACAAGGTAGGATTTGTGCCTAATAGTAGGTACGAGTACGTATAGGTACGTCGCGAATATGAACCGAGATAAAAGTATATAACAATTTAGGGACATCTTTCCGAGGAGTTACCCGGGGCGACCAGCAATAGACAGATAGTCAGGGATCGTTTGGTTTTAGTCGGTTCGAGTCCGGCATGACATCCGTGGGGATTTCCAAACGTAAAAAAAGGCTGGTTAAGTGTCGGTTGCACATTTATGTGACAAACAATCTAACACAATACAAATATTTAATAACTGCAGAGTTTGTTTGTTCGATTGCTTGGAAATTCTTTCATATTAGATAACTCTTTTACTACAGGCGGTGACGAACGCAGTGATGTGAGTATAAAAGTCCACAAATGGATAAGTAACGCTGCAACAGGGGTTAGACGTTTGTCAAAGACGAAACCGTTTGCAAAGCTAGTCTATATCTATACAGATAAATAAAATGGAAATATCTGTTTGTAATTCCAAATTAACAGCTTTTAATTAAATGCATATGAAATTATATACCTGCGGTACTAACATAAAGAATTCAATTATTTTAATTTCTCTCTGTCGGTCTGCATGTTACGACTAATCTCTGAAAAAGCTGTAGGTACCTAGTTAATCGGAACTTTTATTGACAGATAGTTAATGTTATAACAAAGGTTACATTTTATCTCCGCATTCCCACGAGAAGGAGCACTACACGGTAGAGCACACGGGGCATATGCGATTTTTTAATAAACCAATAGGAAAGGCAAAGTGACACTGTTAAGCTCCTCAGTCTTTGAACGTCGGCCTTCGGATTCAAGCGTAACGTCAAGAACGATACCTATTAAAACTCGACAGCCGATGTGGAAATACTACTAATATGATAAACGCGAAAGTTTGTAAGTATGGATGTTTGTTACTCTTTCACGCAAAATCTACAGTATGGATTTTGATGAAACTTTACAATAATATAGCTTCAACATCAGAATAATACATAGGCTACTTTTTATCCCAGGAACAAGTTCCTGTGGGAAACGGGAACGAGAAAACTTCACCACGCGTGCAGAGCCGTGGGTGTCAACTAGTCATAAATAAAAATCAAATTACACTGTACAATTATAATGACGCGATTATAATTTGTCTGCGTCTTGAGATGTGTGATTGCTTATCTAAATCCTTCGTAATCCATAATTGTATTGATATAACTGTAGAATATAGTTGGCGTACTATGATATCTCCTACAGCGCTCGTCTCATGTGATTGCAAACAGAGCTGATTGGCCATTTGTGCGACATTGGATTAATATCCATGTCTCACACGGCAATTATTCAAATTGTCCGTTCCTAATATAGTTAGGTAGGTTTCTGAGTTCTATCTATTATTAGAGTATTAGAATCATTCAGAAGTCATTTGGGTGCCTTGTGCAAAAAGAGATTACCTAAATTTAAAAGAGCCCCGATTGCATTCGAAATTCAACTTTTATAAAGTCCATTTCACGAAAGAAGTCCCGCGGACAATTGTGGAACTAAATTTGACAGATGGGGAGATCGACCATGTTGTCGTTTCTCGATGTCATCAAGGTGCGTTTGTTGTGGTAGATATTTTGTGAGTTTATTATTGGATTAGTGCGTTATAAGGTTTTTTTACGATGCCAAAAGTTGTAAAAAGTGCAGGTCGAGAAATGATTTTAAAGTTGAAGGAGTTCTGTGAAGCGGGACACAAGAATCGCGGTGTTTTAATACCAATAAACAATGTTCGCGAAATCTCAATGTGGAGAAAAAATCTGTAGTATATTTAGACGAGACATATATACATAACACTTATCATGCCAAAAGCTGCTGGCAAAGTGAGGAGGAGCCTGAGATGTTCGTGTCAGAGTCATCAGGGAGTCGTTGGATAATTGCTCATTCGGGAACTGAAAATGGTTTTGTAAATGGTGCATTGTTAATGGTGCATTGTTAATGTTCAAATCCCAATCCAAATCCTCAGATTACCACGATGACATGAACTCAACAATTTTTTTGAAATGGATGGGTGAAAATGTTATCCCTAACCTTCCTGTAAGGTCACTTGTGGTAATGGACAACGCTCCGTATCACTGCACTCAAATAAATAAAGCACCTACAATGTCAAGTATTAAACGTGACATGCAGGAATGGCTGCGAGAAAAGGGAGTATATTTTGAAGATACTTGGACAAAAGCTGTATTATTTGAATTAATTAAACAAAACAAAGGTCCACCTACATATGCCGTGGATGCATTATTAAAATCTCACAATCATGAATTACTAAGATTGCCGCCTTACCACTGCGATCTCAATCCGATCGAAAAAATGTGGAGCCTTGTAAAGAGACGGGTAGCGGATAAAAACGGCCAAGATCCAAAAGAAATTGTACGCCAACAGAAGAGGCTTTTGAGACTGTTACAGCGGAAGATTGTGCAGTTCAATGTAAACATGTACAGCATTTGGAGGAAGAATATTTAAAAAAATATGGTTTTATGGATGAAGTAATGGATCGATTTATTATATCCACGGCTAGTAATAGTAAAACAGAATCTGATTCTGTTTCTATTCACTCTTCTGACAGTGATCATAGTATGACCGATCATAATTATTCAATAATTGGTCGAACATCTCTATTTTATTTTTTAGAAATTACAGTAAGATTTATTTTTCACTAATCTGACCTTAGCAGTATGGACATCAAATAGGTACCTATATTAAAAATACATACTATTAAAAACATTTTTTTTCTTATCTAACTATTCGAGTACCTAGTAAATAAAATGAAAGTAAATGAACTATAAATTATTTCCCCTGATTTCCCCATATTTAACCGTGGCAACATTATGTCGCGCGAATACAGCGCTGCGTCTGCGGGACTTCTTTCGTGAAATGGACTTTAGTTAAAATTTATTTCAAACCTCATTTCTCCGGTCCTTCCTATCCTAAATTTGAAAACAAACTAACAATAAACAAAAGAATATATACCTATGCGTGTTTGTGTCAAATACATAGCAATGTGTGATTTTTTTTAATTGACTGAGTATATTTCTTATGCATAATTTTAAAAAAGTATAAGCATTCTTCACTATTGACATGCACCATAAAGGCAGACGTAAACCAAAAAAATTGGGTATGGATTCTCTATGGGTACTTGCAGTGACAAGTGTCCGCCTATCCCTTTGGGGATGAAAACATGACTGATAAGTATAATATTTTATTTTCGAGTAGTTTAAATTTCAATTCGTTGGTGCGGGCGTTTCTAACTCGGGTTATGATTGGATATGCATAGATATATTTTCCAGACGTTTTTGTGCAATAACTCTGCTAAGTTATAAAATCTAACGACTAATATAATAATAATAATAACGACTTATATAATCTAATCCTTGCGTCCTTTTAAAATAATAATAGTTTTGACTTATGCCTAAGTAAAAGAAGATATACATTTTATGAAATAAAATTCATAGTGGGACCGACAGTCTCTATTAATATATTTTAGGAAATAAACGTATCGCTAACATGAATACCTATCATAACTATTAAAATAAATTAGATCGAACATTAACGTAGGTACCTACCACAAATGTTAACATAAAATGTAATATTATATTCGATAGAAAATATAGAAGTCGCAACGTCCTCATATTAGACAATTAATTCATTTAAAAACCCACAGAACTTTTTCGATTCGAGATCTTAATATAGGAAATATATGTTCAACTAAGAATTTCTCTTCTTTCACAACAAGTCTTAAATATTTTAATCCGATCCAATCTAAGTAGTACTTAAGTCAATATTTTTTGTTTATTTTAGATGTTAAATTTGGAAGAGATTTTGAACCCGTTGCCTTTTTAGTGAGATGGTAACAAAAAGGCTAAAAGGTCTTATGTGCTAGACACTAATTAGCACGACCAATTGAAGTCCTGGTAGTCTCGGACTAATTTTAAGGTACTGATTCTAAGGTATTAAATAAGCCCTGGGGCTATCCTTCCGAGGGTTCACCCGGGACTCCCGGCTATAGACAGATGGAAGGTATACGTGTGGTTTTAGTCGGTAAGAGTCCGGCATAGCATCCATGAGGATTTCCACACAAAAAAGAAAATAAAGGTATTAAATAAACCTATATACAGATGTCAACTGATGCCAATGGGCTCACCACCTATTACGTGGGACAGGAATACACATGAGGAAGACCGAGTACTTGGCACTAAACTCGACAGATCCCGCATTCGTCAGCATTGGCGGTGATTTGGTCGAGCGCACGGACCAGGTTAAATAAAATAAATAAAATAAATATAGTGGGACACTTTTCACACAGCGCCATCTAGCCCAAAGTAAGCTAATATTAGCTTGTGTTATGGGATCTAGATAACTGATAAACATACTTATATATTTCAAAATACATACATATTATAGATAAATAACACCCAGACACAGAATAAACTCATCGTGCTCATCACACAAAGTTTTATCCTGGGTGTTTTGTGCTATTTTTGTTTTTTTTTTGTTTTTTGTTTTTTTTTTTGTTTTGTTTTTGTTTTGTTTTGTTTTTTTGTGTTTTTTTTTTAAATACCTGGGATCTGTTTTTCACACGTCCAGTGACATCGATTGCGATGTCAAGTCACGCATTGCTGCCGCGTGGGCCAAATGGCGGGAGATGACCGGTGTCATATGTGACCCTAAAATGCCGATCCGGTTGAACGGACAGGTCTACAAAACCATTATTAGACCTGTCCTTTTACATGGCAGTGAGACGTGGCCGATATTGGAGCGACACAAGCAGGAGCTGCGTGTCACGGAAATGAAGATGCTGCGGTGGATGTGTGGGGTCACGTGGATGGACCGCGTGAGAAACTCTCGCATCCGCGGCAGCCTTCACGTCCGTGACATTGCAGACAAGTTGCAAGAGTGTCGCCTTCGTTGGTATGGTCACGTCTTGCGGCAACCGCCGGGTCCCGGTAAGAGGGGAAGACCCAAGAAGTGCTGGCTTGACGTCGTAAGGGATGACATGCGTGCCAATGGTTACTACAGGGGATGCCGAAGCCCGTGCAAAGTGGAGGAGAAAATGTAGGAAAGCGGACCCCGGGCGTCGCGAGACGCAACTGGTACAGACGCTCGGATCATGATAAGGAATACACATGGTGAAAAGTGGGTCAACCTTTCGGGTATAAGGCGTGGTAGATAAAATAAATATATAGAGATGTGATTTCCCATAGACAATTTAATTTACTCTATAACTTTTTAACCAATTAAAATTTCTTAAATTCTTAATGAAAAAACCTACCTCATAATGCCTAATCATAATTTTAAATCATAACGACTGGACCTAGAAAGTATACTATAGTATACTTTCTAGGTCCAGTCGTCATATTGTGTACCTTTGACAATGCCGTGAGGCGAAACCGGTCAGGTTTACAAAGTAAATGTTGTGGAACAGTACAAGTGGTGTTATTTAATATACCTAATCATAAGGTTTTTTTTAATTTTTAAAATCGGCCTATTCGTTACCGAAGAGTTTAACGTTAAACAATCACTCTTCTTACTCCATTTTATTCTAGAATTTACATTTACTATATACTTATAATTTACTCGGATATGTAATTTAATTTGTCATTAATTTATTGTGCCATTTTTAACCAGATAGATTGAACGCATTATGCTCAGTGAATGAGTTCATTAGCGTTTTAAACTAATATGCGGTTGCAACTCAACAGAATTCTAAATAGGCATGAAGTTTAACGTTAATATATCGAGACCGATTAGTTTCATGGATTACTATCGATTACTTACAAATCGACTACGAGCAAAACAATAACTAACTGAACTAAAACTCTTTCCCCGCAATCACGCGTAATTGATCCAATTCATTTTATTAGCGATTGTACTGAATAAATTTTTAAAATGGAACAATAATGTGTATTGGAACAATCGCGAATTGGAATATTTGCGCCAAAAAGAATATAGGTATTTAACCTTTACTCAAGATTTGTCCAATACTTACCTATTCATTTACAGTCAAGTTATGCAAATATATTATGTTTATCAATCACACCTTATTTCCAAAGTGGTGGCAGAGGCCAATTTTACGCCCACTTTTCACCGTGTTTATTCCTGTCCAAAAATATAATATACCTCGAATATAGAATATGCGCTAGGCAGTGTATTGTATATCTACTTTATATATGTGTGTGATGGTACCCGTATAGGATATTGTGTAATCCCTTTGTGGAATTGAAACTGTACCGTGGCTTCAGACCACATTGCTAAAACATTAAATACATATGCCCAGTTCACTGACTACTTATAGAACGTCTGACTGTGTGACTCGATATTACTGAAGTACAGTTGAAAAGCGGCTTTCGTCGTAATCATACATCGATCATATTAACATTCGTTCGGTTTAACTTTGATCATACATCACAAAGCGCTTTGTATAATTTGTATAATGTCAGCTGTTATTGAAACTCACTAGAGCAATCAGATAAAGACATACTAGATACACATGAACTGTTCGCTTTGCTATATGAATTAGTTCGATTAGTTGACTGCCTCTGTGGCGCGGTGAGAGTGCATCCGACTGGTACGCAAGAGGTCGTGGGTTCGATTCCCACCCAGGTTAAAACTTTGTGTGATGAGCACGATGGTTTATTCTGTGTCTAGGTGTTATTTATCTATAATATGTATTTATTTAGAAATATATAAGTATGTTTATCAGTTATCTAGATCCCATAACACAAGCTAATATTGGCTTACTTTGGGCTAGATGACGCTGTGTGACAAGTGTCCCACAATATTTTTTTTATTAGTTTAAATGTCACACACACCAACACACACACACACACACACACACACACACACACACACGCATACACAAACCACACACGTACTACACATATCACTTTATGAATAGTATTGTTATTTGGTTTTATTAAGGTTGCCATTTCCGACACAAAGACGATTCGCTTACGATTATTATTGAAGGAACACTAGTTGCCAAGCCACAGGCATAAGCCTAGTTTGGGAGCCAGGATACTTAATATTGTTTATCTCATCTTCTCTTATCGTATTATTAAGTGATATTTTCTATTTTTCTTAGAAGTTAACTATTATTATTATATAAATTAGTCTGTTCTTTCAAAAGTTTCAGTTGTTGTGATAGAACCTTTAGAACTTTCAGAAGTAGGTATGAGGTTCAACTGAAGCGATATTATTAATAAGCTGTTTTATTTAGCTTGCTTTGTTTGTTTATATGTTTGGGTCAATATTTTTTGAAGTGAAACTTCTTTATCGACTATGAGAGAAATTTTATATCTGTAAAAAAAATCGTCACGTTTTTCGGTTACTTGCCATGTTGTTTTAAAGTGAAACTTTTTTATCATAAGTAAAATTACTTTATAGAAGTATGAGAGAAATTTTATAGCTGTAAAAAATGTCGTAAAGAAGTTTCACTTCTTACCTGTGTACTCTGGTACACATACATTTTTTTCAGGTACTTACTGCGGCTTATCATGGTTTCCTTAATATTACATTTTATTAAATTCGGTTATCACACAAATACGTTGTTAATACTATTTGTTGCCGGGATAAAAGTAATATTCATCTTACTAGCCATAGGCCTAGCACAAAAGACCCAAAAGGGTCGAAGTGCTTTGGTGAAACCAACCCCAATAACAAGATAAGAAGCTATAGGCCAGTGGCTTCATTGAGCTTCATCTGAGCCCGGGGTCCATTTTCGTTTGACTGCTAGAAGCAGCTATCATTTAACTTTTGATTTTCGTTATTATTGGGAGCGACTACCCTTTGATCTTCCAACGCCGTGTATCATTGCTTATGGGTAGATATTGTTGGGGTTGTGGTCCCTTACACCCTACGGCACTTCACAGACCTAAAACTTCTAATGGCTTTCTAGCAACATTTTTTTTCTTAAACATAGGAAAGTGTGTTTCACTTTTTGTTGAATGCTGGCTATAAGTATATACGTACCTACTTGTACCTGTGTACGGAGAACACAAAAGAATTTTATTATTTTCTGTACGCTCTATGTACTTCTGCGTTGATATCATTTATGTACTGTTCCGTTCTTTCAAAGAGTTTTATGTCCTCCTAATCTATGTGAAGCTGAAGAAACAAAATTATTTCATATTGTACCACTTGTTATGTAGCTAAAATAGCAATTAATGTGAAAAAGACGATTTTGTTTTGGAAGAGCAATATACTGTTAGGAATATCAATGGAAGAAAAAATAAATAATATTAGAACAAATCTAACTTAGACGCACACAATTATTTAACTAAAATTGTATAAAATTGTGACACCTTTGGGTCAGGTACGAACCGGAACAAGTTATTTGATATAAAGTAAGTATCTTGTAATTTATGCAATGCATTGATATATATTGACTGCCTCGGTGGCGCAGTGGTAGTGCATGCGACTGCCGCAACTGCCATCCCGGGTTCGATTCCCGGTTCGGAAAAAATATTTGTGTTACCTACAAAAAAACTAAAATTTTACTCAGTTATTACTATAGAATGGACTCACGTGACCTATTCAAGTCAAGCACTGAAATTAAAGTGTTAACACAGATTCACTAACGCAAAACATCTTTACAACCAAGGGTACGTTGACACGTTTTTGAAGTAGCTCATCGGCATTCTTTAGTCTTGTATGACAAGCTACGCGATCTTAGCGCTTTGCCGAAACATCGCTAGCGATAACTTATCAAAATGTATAAAGTTATGTATTCATAAAGTCAAAACATCTTCTCCTTCGATGACAACCATGCCTTCGCCTTCAATATTATCTGTCAAATCAAAAGCTTAAAGATTGGTGATTTAATCTAAGTTTTACAGTGTTTATTTCAATAAATAATATTGTATTCTGATTTTAGTAAAGTGATAGCATATTTAAAAAATAAAGTGCTGACTGGCTTCAAAAAAAGATTTCACAGTAACCTACGGCTTATGCCCACACATTGAATTAGATTACGCAGTTCCTGAAATGAGACCGGTTCTGAAATATATAAAGGCTGAGAACGATCATTGTCTAGGCAGCGACATTGAATCTTTTCTCAGAACTTGAATATTTGTGGATCACAGGTGTTACCAAAACTATAAAGTTTCCTGATATACTCATGGAACCCTAAAAACAGACGACACATAATTAGAAGCATTATTGTGTAAAATATTTCCTGTCCACTAAATGTCTATTGTCATTAAATTGTATCAAACTTGTTGAACATACATAATACAAATCTGAATTCATGTATGCCAGTAATGGTATTTGTATAAAATAAAACGTGTATACAAATTCAGTTATTAATGAAATTGGGAATGCATTACGCAATTTTAATATTGACTTGATTTATAGAAATGAGTCCATATCCATTTGCCTATTTGTTTGTGACGTGAGTCACTGTTTGGTATAATATTATTTACAAGTTTTAACATCACTAAAGTAATGGACTTGGGGAAAATAAGTAGGTACCTATATTTTCAATTCATTTTTTTATCATAATAAATACTCATAATAACTTTGTTTATCAATCACGCCTTATCCCCGAAGGGGTGGCAGAGGCATATTATATGCCTACTTTTCACCATGTGTATTCCCTGTCCCACATAATAGTAGGTAAGCCTATTGCCGTGTTTAAATAGACAGACAGCAGGATGTGGCTACGTGCTATTGAAATTTTTCATGCAGCCCATAAGGCCTTCAACTTGACTTAACGACTACCATAGTTACTGGCAAACGGGAGCAACGGCCTAGCGTGCATTCCGAAGCACGGAAATGCTCGCAAATGTAAATGCCACAACGTGGTCACACATCCGTGACCAGCCATAGCGAAAGTTGCTTAACGCAGTGATCGTTTACATAACACTAAGTCCGCGAGACCACAAGCGCTTCATAAAACATTAGTATATTAGATCACTGCATCTCGGATGTCGGTCTTTATTTCTTAAGACAATACCCATTCTTTTGGTAGGTCATAGGTCACACAGGTCTAACTTGAAGAGACCCTACGAGATTTATACTTAATTCCAAAATGACATGGAAGACACTAAGAGCAAAGAATTCACACTCGCCCTTTAACATTATTATTTACATTCAAGTAGTCAGGCTGTAACCACTGCCGGCGCAATCTGATCTTCGCAATTTGGCAACAAAATGGTATCAATTTTTGGGACATCTTTCCGAGGAATTACCCCGGGCGTCCGGCAATAGACAGTTAGGCAGGGACCGTGTAGTTTTAGCCTTACTGGGGATTGGCCTGAGGTCCGAGGGGATTTCCACACGAAAAAAAAGGACTTGTTTTAACGTGTGAAAATACAGAATTTAGCAACCACTGCGGCCTCTTCTCGGGGTTTAGTTGCTATGCCGCTTCTTTAGGGGTTTGCACGGGTGTAGAGCACCTTCTTGGAGCGTGATGCCTGTTGAAAATTCACATATTACGTCGCCACTAAGTCGGCCTGGAAAGTAAAGCTGCTTCTGTAAAGATGACGAGCGGCCCGCAAGCCCTGATCATGGAGGCCGGTAGTCATATAATTAGCACTTAAGCTACATTTAAGGTAACTACAACCAAACCAGACAAAAACCTGTATTTCACTACCTATATAAAATAATATTATACTCCCCGTTTTTGGAAGTCGGTTAAAAACTTTCCTATACTCAATATAAAATTAATAACTACCATTAATACAAATTTGAAATGTTATCAATGACAAAATTTCATTCCAATACATGTCATTGTATTGTGATTATTTCTTTTTAGATTAGGTTTACGAGTTTCTAATACAAATAACTGGAGTACTTACAAAAATCCCGCTTAAGAAGGTCCTGGTCTATATTGTCAAGATAAGGTTACAACAAAGCCTGTTTTTATCCAGTTTCGTCGAAAAGTTTTGAAATCCATAGTAAATGGAAATTGGGGTTAAATTATTCAACGAAAATAATGCGAATCCAACTAAAACATAGTGAGCTTTGTGTTTGTGGAATAGCTTAGACTATATAATATTTCCATTGAAACTGGGAGTGTAAAACGCGGTTCGTTTCCATTTAAGCGGAGATGTGTAGGGAACCACATATAACGGAAACGAGTGTATTCGTGAGACGATATAGAAAAAGTTCACTTCAAATCTCTTTTCGTCGACCCTCTTCTCGTCTTTGCAGTGACCGCTTCCTCTGAAGAGGAACGGAGATAAGAAGTGGATTTCAAGGAATATGATTGGCCAATTTCGTCACACATCTTGGAAACGTTCTGTAAACGATCACTGCGTTAAGCATTTGAGGTTAAACCCAGTTGAAGACCTTATAAAGGTTTGAAAAATTTCAACAGCAGGTCGCCACAACATGCGCCTATCCATTTCAACACGGCTATGGGCTCAACACATGTTACGTGGGATAAAAGTGCATACGGTGAAATGTGGGTGTATAGTATGCCTCTGCCTACCCCTTCGGGGATAAAGGCGTGACAATATGTAATGTAACATCGCAACTGTCATCTGTCCGCCCCACCTCGACCTCATTGCATCCAAAAATTACCTTTTATTCGGCATGTTATATTTAGTGCCCAATGGCATTGGATTCGTGTGGTGTTTTAGCCATGATAAATTTCAAACAAAACTGACGTAGTGAGTGAAGTGTGTCGCCGGCCTTATCCTGCATTATAATAATAATGGAGGGTAGCTACAAACAAAAGTAACTCCATGCATACTCTCGGCCCTCACCATCAGTCCAGCCGCGACCACGGGCGCTGCAACGCGCTCGAAACGTCGGTGAATGTAAGTACAAAATTGTTTCGCGTGAAGTCCTGAGTAGTATATAAAATATGATAAATTTCAGTTTGAAGTACTTATTATATACAGTCTACGTAAAACCGCAGTCTCGGATGTGCAGATTTGACAAAAATATATATCTGCCAACCAACGGCATCCTAGTAATTATTACCCCTGCAACTTATACACGCAGAAACCAACGATTTGTGACTGCTATTTTGATTACGCGTGTTTGCGACTACCTGGTTTGGTACGACTTCGATCAATTTTGGACAGGACAATTTGTACCTAATATAAATTCGAAGTTTAACGTTTGCTGAACCCAATACCATCATTCAGGATTTTTATTTCTGGGTTGAAGATAACCGCAGCGAAATGAAATTGGTTGTCGCATTTTGCTGCCCGACCGTTTATCGAGATACATCTAATACCAATATAATTAATTTGGCTTTCGCTCGATCTATATGAATGTACTTTTTGTGTGGAACCTCTAGCGGCTGTAACCCCCAAAACCGACAAAACCCCACACGTTGTGCCTTCACGGCATCCTAATTGCTTTTCAAATTAGTTTCTAATGTTTAGGCAGCTGTCATCACAAATCGAATGATTATAGATGCAATTCTATACATTCGTACCGTGTAACTTTGGTAAGTACCGGTCAATGGCGCCTTACGTCGTCTTAAGACATAAAGAGGTGGATTAATTCGTCAGTTTTGAGTAGGTCTCGGTTGTGTAATTGGTAACGCGTCCGGTGCGTTGAACCAGAAGACGCTGGTACGGGTCAAGCTCGCGCCAAAAAAAAAAATTATACAATTTAGCATACTAATTGCTTTTCAAAATTGTTTCCAGTGAACATTACTCTATAGATCTAAGAATTTCTGAAAAAAAATCTAAGAGAACTGCCAATTACTTATATCCTTTGGTCACTGTACAAACTTAATTTTGATTGGAAACGATTTATATACAGTTTTTGAAATCTAGTTTTGAATACTTTTGAAATTTAATGAGTAACAATGGTCCTTTTGTAGGTTTAAGCTCTCAATGATAATACGGAGACCTAAAATTACAAATGCCTAAAACCCAGTCATGTGTGTGTGACCTTTTTCCCCAGTTACGTGGAAATTCATCAATTTAATTATTATAGGCGTAAACTAACTTTCGGATGTTGTAAATTAGAAAAGTTTTAGATCGTTTTAATTATTATATTAATATTTACACATTAATTCTTTGCTTTTTAAATTATCACTTGTTATCTACAAGTAGAAAGGGTTAAGTTGGTTAATTTTGCGCTGTTGTAATGAGCAAATGGTTTCAACCTATTTTAGCATGAAGTAGACTATTAAAGTGAAACATTTGCCCACAATTTGATAGCAAGTGTGCAATTTAGTAGACGGGTGACCTGAGCTTACTGAGCTGAACTGAAGCTTTAGAAATACAGTATCTTTAAATTTCGAAAACGCACTCAATATTATATCTCACCACATCGGTTACAGCTCGTATGGATCAGCTATAGTATACTAATTATATTAAAACTCGTGATATAAATTTTCCAAATCTTCATATATAGAATTTAAAATTTCCATATAGATACAAAGGGTTAGTAGCGTGAGCGTAGCACCGCTGCTGTTACAAACGTCGACAGACCACGGTGACCGCTTTCGATAGGTAGTACGCTTGTCTGATACTTCAGAATTATAAAAAAAAATACATTACTTTTGTAACATGATACAAATTTTTATTTGTATTGTTTTATAGTCGAGGCTGTGCAACTTGAATACGTGTATCAAGGTATGATTTTGCCTTAAACATAGTTTTAGTTTCGTATGAAAAAATACGTCTACAAAGAAAATGATCTATTTTTGCTCGAGGTTCTTGTACTCAATTAACTGAACTATAATTTAGTTTTGTCTTTTCGTACCAAAATTTATCATGCTATTCGTTCATCACAATTTTGGAAATAATTGCCCCCTCTTGGGAAAAATAGATGACACTATTTTGCACACATTTTAATAAGCTAAATTTTAAATGAACCTTGAACGACCGAGCCGCAGGTTTGGCGTTCGCAAAATTTCTCACATTAGCCTACCAACGTTTTTGTCGTCAGTTGACGGCATTGAACATTTAACCAGAAAAAAAATAATTATCACACAGGTTAATTATGAGGCATCGTGCAAGACTGACGCCATAAATGCTTGGAAATTGGCTTGCCCTAATACTGACTGTTAACCCATCCTTTCAGAGACTCTGGGATGTGTGGCTCTGTAGTTTGGTAAGAACTGGTTTAATCAATATTTCTCCCAATGTTGCAGAGCGTGCGCTTTGCTGGCTGTTGGAGAGTAGGAGTCAGGCTTATGGATTCAGACGCTTCCATCACCCAACATAGGTACTAAGTTGGATGATACTACTTTCCGCCTTGCCACTTGTCTCCGTTTGGGTGCTCGGTGTGTTTCTCGGCACCATTGTCATTGTGGAGAAGTTGTCTTAGACGCTATGGCCTCTCATGCAGCAGAAGTGCAGGTCGTATATCTTACCACGCCGATCTCAATGACATAATCCGTCGCGCTCTTGTCAGCGCCGGCGTACCCGCCGTACGAGAACCAAACGGGTTCGTGACGATGGTAAGAGACCTGACGGTATTTATTTGTTGCCTTGGAGGATGGGTCGGCCGTTGATGTTGAACGCAACATGCGTCGACACTCTAGCGCCATTACATCTTCCAAGCACAGCAGGTCTTGCGGGTGCTGCAGCTGCTTCTGCGGAAGACCTCAAGCGCCGCAAATACTGTAATCTAGTAGGTGATTATATGTTTGAGCCGTTTTGGGTTGAGACGTTGGGACCTCGGGGTCCAAGTGCCCGCTTTTTAAAGATAGCAAAGCGGCTAATCGACGCTTCGCGAGACCAGAAGGCCTTTCCTTGCACAAAGGATTAAAATTATCATTCAAAGTGGCACTGCTGCCAGTCTTCTGGGAACGTTTCCGGTCAATGATTAAATTAAAATTTTAAGATTAGTTTGTTGTTTTTTTTAGTTATATTTTAGTATAATCATGGCTAAGTAATAAAATGTACATATAGTAGTAATTTAGTATAGAATATTAGAAATTTGTAATTAACTGAACCATGGTATTTTTATAATAGTATGTACTTTTTATAATAGTATGTAAGTAGGAACTGAGTTTATTCAGCTTTACTCGTTTTCTGAAACCTTAACAGTTATTGAGATGTATCAGAGTTGCCAAAAAGGAAAGCAGTATAAATATATTTTCGTCGGTCGCCAATGCTAATAAAATAGTGTGTACGCTGTGGCCATTACTTTGATCGAAGACTTTGCAAAGAATATTGTTGCTGAAGGCAGCTATCATTTGTTACACGGTACCGTGTGTGCAGACGGGCGCGTAAATGAATTCAACGCGTCTGTACAAATGCAGGACGTTGAGGAAACCTATGAAAGTTATGTCTACGATGATATTTTCAATATTCGAATGGCAGAAAACGTCTATAATGTACGTCAAGAGTATCACATATAACTTAAATATAAGATCATAGAAAGTTCCTGGTCTGAATTCGGAACAGAAAAACCTAAGACCCGGCTGGGGTTTATCATTTCAATATCAATTATTTTTTATTTATATTGTGTCAGCGGCTCAAGCGCGTGTTGAAACACGCTTGTCTGAAACGCAACCAGATCGCGGTGCGGTGCAAACGTGTCATGGGTGCGGATTTTCAACATACTTGGATGCTTCTTGTCTCAGTTAAGTATGATATAGAGCTAAACTTTGACACTCTTTTCTTGGAATAACACTTCATAATCTTCTTCTGATTCTTACTATTTTAAGTCAATACGCGCTTTCGTGATTTGTAGCTATTGTTTCAAATAAAAGCTATTTGAAACAATATTTTAATACCAACAACATCAAGAATAACTTTCTGATCTTCACGCTGTGTACCTGACAGGGTAGCCAGAGACTATATATATTCTGTCACTTTCTGCAGATGCATTAATCATATTTGAAAAAGGCACGTCTGGGTATTCGAGTACTTTTGACCTTTTCGTTTTTGAGCAATCTGCTCACGTAATCTTTGTTCATATGTATTCAAGACTATCAGTATAATAATATGATATTCCGAAAAAAACGAAATCTATACTACTGAAGTGGCAGACAACCATACAGCCCACCTGATCGATGTTTGCCGATCTATGGACGTTTGTCCGACCCTATTGTCGTGTTGAATTGGATATATAGAATAGACTGTGGCCAACTTTTTTTTCTTCGTCATAAGAAAGTCTATTTTATTTGCCGTTAGAACTGGCAACTAGAAAAGCTCTCATTTTCATTTGATTTTGTTTCTTTTGTATAAAACTCATTACTGAATAATTTGTTCAAGTATCATGTAAATAAAACTAATGTAATTACTGGCGGTTAGAAAAGAGTGGACATTTTATTGCCAGGTTCTTCCTCAGGCTATACCTATTGCTTTGCGAATCTGGGAGTAAATGTAAATGTAGAGGCAATAATCTTGACTTTCATAAGTGTTACTTTGTGACCTACACGAATAAAGATATTTCATTTCGCTTAAAGCCATCAACTGACAACTTGACTTAGTGACTACTATGTTATTGTAATGCTCGTAAATGACAATGCCACGAGCAATCACCCATCACAGTATCGACAGTAGCTTAAAATACTTAACGTAGAGATCGTTTAGAGAATTTGAACATGAACTAATCAAAATCGTAGGTGAAAAACAATATTGCTTGCCATGTGTTAAATAGTAATAATAGTAACCTACCCCTGTCCATGTCATGACCCTGTCCATGTCATGACCCTGTACTTTTCATTAATAGTAAAACCCCAATGCAAAAAGTGGTACCTATGTAGCTTGATCTAAGTATCTATATGTTCTCTATATCATCAAAGCTCCCTAATGGAAGGACCGATTTTAATGTGTTATTTCTGTTTGAAAGCTGGCGTGATCGCCTACTTTTTAGCAATAACATCTGAAAATATTTTCAGTTGAATATTATTTGATCATTTTATAGTTAATATAAATAGTGTGACCTTTATCATTATATATTAAAAAAGACGTGCTAGTTTCACCATAATTGTATGGCTTGAGAATGTGTGGGCTGATTTTTATGATACTTTTTATGTTGGATTGGTTTTACCCCCATAGCAAAATAATTATAAAAACAGAAAAGAAAAAGATTTTACTCATAACCTAACTTAAACTAACCTAATTTTCTATCTAGCTAGACTTGCATGTATTAAACGATTAATGAATCTACAGGAAGCGAAAGAAGTAGTATCTCCACTGGTACGGGAAAAATGCTATTGATGTCCGTCCGTCCATTTAGTTTACAGGTCGCATTTTTCATAGGATTTGCATGCAACTTGGCATGGACAATCCTTGATGTAGACAACAACTTCTAACGAGGTGGTTTTTCGTTTGGGGGAAAATGGAGGCAGGGGAGGGGAAATGGTCCCGTAGTGGTTGGCAAGAGCGCCAAAAACGTAAAAAAGGAATGTAAATTTTTTTTTCTTAAATCGATAAAAAAGAGGATGAAAAAAAAAATCTCCAAAGTCTATGGTTTACAGAACCACTAGTATATAGGTAGGTACATAAATATAATGTATATGGGAAAAGGGAAATAACTAAGTGGAACGTTACGCGGATTCATAACTATTTAACAGCGTAGATATTTCAATTCCCTAACAGATACAATAAAACCTCTGGGCACGTAATAACGCACTTTTGGCAGAACATTTCCCATTTTATGTTATTGCGCGCCACTATTACTTATTCTGTGGCTATACTTTTACTTTAAGTACTGGTGAGGAAAATGAGATCTCTTAGTTTTATAGACTTCAGGTTTATAGTTTGTGGTATAATCACTTTTTCAGTACCTCAATTGATTAACGGAGTATGATCTGAATGACTGAAAGGGTTAGTGTACACTGATAGCGAAGCCGAAGGTTCATTTTCCAAACAGGACAAAAAAATGTGTCATGAGCGCGATGATTTGTTGTGTTTCTGTATGCAAACGTTTTTGTTTGTTCAAACAATAATGTAATATTCTTATACAATTAATTTGGTACACAAGCCGTATGCCTGATCGAAAGTAGCAACCGTAGCCTATAATTAAAAAATTAATAATGTCCCCTAAATTTTTAATATATTTATAAAAAAAAACCCTAAATAGGGGATATTTTATTACACGCACTATCTATATAACTGATAAACATACTTATATATTTGTAAATACATACATATTATACATAGGAAACATCCAAACTACTATCAAGTATCTGCGGTTCACACAAATATTCGTTCCATCCCGGTTGAAGTCGCTTTTTTTGTAATTATTTTATTGCCTGGTTACTAAGACCATTTAGCCAAATCTTAATTATTTCATATTTATTCAGTCTTCTTACTATCTAAAATGTTCCCGTCCTCTACGTCTTAGTCAAGTCTAGTCTTAAGTCAAGGTCAGTCTCACCCCAGTATAAAACTGGCTGAAATACTGAAATTCTCAGTAGAGTTTACGCGGCAAGATGGAAAATTGCATTTCACTGCATAACCGAGGCAGTCTCAGTTAACAACACCAGACAAAGGTGCTACACTTACGTTTATCTTAGATCTTAGTAGATTATTGTACATATTGTCAATTCATTTGTCTTTTACTATCCCATAATGCATATAGCATTTAATTTGGGCTGACTACGTTGTATAAATATAAACTAAGATATTTTATTTATTTAGATTTTAACAAAATCAGGTAGTTAAGTATTGGTTTGGCAATAAAATAATAATAGTCGCTATCCTCACGGTACTAGTTTTAACGTGCTTACGATAATAGAAAAAAAAATCTAGTGGGTTTTGTGGTGTCACGAGAGGTGAAGACATCGCAGTTGCATAATCGCGTATGTTATAGGTACCTATTTTTACAAACTTTCGATCAAAAGATTGAAAAGCCTAAGTAAGGACAGTTAATTTAGAGATTTGCGGCAGAAAACTGGGAGTTCCATCACTGGTTACAGTATATTTTACATAGCCTCTAAGCATATTAGTCTTATAATCATTCGGGTAAATCTATCCCTTTCTTCCGAGTGTATCTACTTATAGCGAGCAAACGAGTTACCTACTGATACGTGTGTTGGAAAAAAAAAAAATTACTGGTTGCACTCCGGGAGTGCCGACTAACTAACTAACTAACTATCTTCACGCTGTATCCCTGACGGGGTAGTCATAGGGAGTGCCGACAGAAGTGAAAACTAAATTTATTAACATTTTTTATTTATGAGTCAAGAGATTTTATTTTATCTAAAAATATGCGAAGAAGCGCTCGTGGCCTAGCGGTCTCAGTGTTCTGTAAACGATCACTGAGTTACGCAACTTTCACTATGGCTGGTCCTCGGATGGGTGACCACTTTGTGGCATTTACATTTGCGAGCGTTTCCGTGCTTCGGAAGGCACGTTAAGCCGTTGGTCCCGGTTGCCAGTAAAATGGCAGTCGTTAAGCCTGGTTGAAGGCCTTATGGGCGGCTTGAAAACTTCAGCAGCAGGTAGCCACAACTTGCGTCTGTCTATTTCAACACGGCAAGGGGCTCACCACCTATTACGTGGGACAGGAATCCACACGGTGAAAAGTGGGCATATAATATGCCTCTGCCACCCCTTCGGGGATAAGGCGTGATGGATTTTTTTTTTTAAATATGCGTACCGCGCTAAAAAGTTTTCTCTTTAATAAATTGACCGGGATCGACGTTATAAGGATGAAAATAAATCTACACTGAAAGAGCCTTAATTGTTTACTCAATATTATTTAATAAAATCTGTAGATGACCGGGATCAACGTTAGATGATGATGATGATTATATTATTTAATAGCAATGTATTGAATCTACCAATTAACTATCAAAAAAGAACTAGACGCGTTCGCGGTCTGCTATATGTACATGCATTTATTATAATGCATACACTATAGCTGCTTCTCGTAGCAGTGTCAAGTCCAGAGATTTTATCTCATCTCAAAATTAGCGTACCGCGCTAAAATTTATTCGAAACAAAATAACAGGAATTATAGTAAGCAGTACGCATTACAGTACAACTTTATTCTTATTTCAGATCAGACCTGACCATAGATTGACGTAGGCCTCGACCTTTTAGGTTTCTGACGTGCCTGCGGAACAATGCCTTCGTTAATTGAATTACAACCATTTCACACGAAATCGTACCCTTATTATATTTGTGCTCAGTGAATCGTACAAATCGGGTCATTTATGATGAACAAACAAGTGCCATTCCTAACACACAAATACATTAGTATTTTAGAATTTGCCGTTTCCAAGTGAATCTATGTCTAAACAATAACTGATAGATGAAAGTCACTTGGTCAATTAATTAGTACCTGCAGATAATGTATTTAGAAATATTTAAATATTTTGTTGTTACCGTATTAAGATACATATTTATTTTAATACCATTAATATAATAAATCGTCATAAAATGTAAGTATTTTTTTAAGATTGTTCGCGTCAAGAACGCAATTACTCACTTTTGGTCTTTAATGTAGCCATGTGTAATACGATATACCGATATACTAAAGTGGACTTTGAACGAAACATATTATAAGTGACGTTTAAAAGAAGACAATATTTTTTACAATTTAACACGTTTTTTCAAAAAACAAATAAAACCGACTTCAAAGGTAAACATAAAATGCCCAAACCTTTAAATGGACAAGTTATAAGAATAGCTGATCATCCCTTGAAACCGAACAGGCAGGACATTATGTTATGGAATATTGAATTTAATACGTACATGTACACTTACTGCAATAGTGTTTGTTTTTAAATACTACCGTTGTACATAGAGAAATATGTATTGAGCTGAATTTGCAACTACAACATCTTATGAATCATATTTCAAGCAAATAATGTGAATTGAAATTGATCTTTATCAGAACATCACCTAAATAGAATGTAAATACATTAAATATTATAATGCTCTTCCAAACCATCTTATATACATAGTTTTTGTAGTTCATAAACCGACTTTATTACTGACGAAAATACGCATTATTAAGGATAATTTAAAAACTACTAGTCAGATTTGGATAAAATTTTAATGAATTTATATATAGATAATAAAGGACCACACGAGAAGCACTTGCTTTCAAATAAAAAAGAAATCATCTAAATCTAAAATTTATGAGGTAAAATACGGAAAAAAAATTGAAGTTGGTAAGAACTGAATTGTAGTGCATTCTTAACGCGATCGAACTATAAGGTTATATACTTTGTAGATACTTATATAACCAACACCAAAAGATTTCTAGTTATACTTATAGTATATGTAATAAGAATAAAGAAAGTAAGTAACAAATAAAGTAATTACTTGTATCAAACTTTATGACTCCATTTTCCTGAAACTAACGAACTATGTTATACGGCTAATAACATTATCATACACGATGTTATTAACATTCCTTTAGTTTGAATTTGATCACACATCACAAGGCGTCATAAAGCTTGACCTATTACGATAGGATGCTTGAATATCCAATTACAAAATCTTTCAAAAAAGGAGATACTACTGGTTCTGAGCTAATATTATTAGTCCAAAACAGGTTCTATTCGTACATCAATTCGTACAAATAACAAAATCTGTATGAACTTTGATTTTAAGAGCTTGTAGCAATGGTGTAAGACTTATTACTTTCATTGTAGTTTGTGAAAACATATTTCATATCTTAAAGTCAAAGTTGTATCCAACACCTCCATGTCGGCCTCGGTGGTGTAACTATAATCGTGGTGGTATGGAGTTAGTAGTATTTTAGAGTGGACACTCATACTTTCAATATTCATCACACATTAAGGTAATGTTTTAGTTAGGTCGAGTCAAATATGGGACATAAATATCAGTCATGTAACAAACTCAAATTAGCCTATCGTAGTCCACTGCTGAAAAGCCTCACAAAGATCTCTAGGGCCCAAGCGACGTCACCTGCACCTGACGTAACGGTGCAGCTGTTAACGGTGCACCTGCAGATCAGGCCCTTAGGCGTTTGCAACGCAACAATACCGAAAATCAAAAGTCAAATGATAAAAGCTGCTCCTAACAGACAAATAAAAGTGGAAGGTGGGTTGTAAATTCAGGAAGGGTTTGGTAACCACTGAAAAAAAAAACTAGTATGAAGAGAGATTAGTTTCTTGTACCACGCTGTCGATACAGATTGGTACAGGATGTTGTTTCGAGTTTTCCCTCTTTTCGTAACCCGCCACTACTTGTAAGTGAGTTTGACTGGGACCCAGTAGGTCTCAGTAGGGCCATTTTACGCGCCACGCTATATAACAAAGTCGCATTTCGATGTAGGTACTAATTTTCTCTGTAGCTAAAAATACTGATGTATGTGGTGTCGTATACCAGTTTTATTTTGACAGAGATAAAATAATCCATTCTGACAGTATAAATATTGATGTTTACCAAAGAGCAACAGCAACTATCACCTCGGCAGTTTTATTGATAAAGTTCTCCCCCTTTTATATAAACACAAACTTTTATCAAAGTACCACGTGCTTCTGTCTCGGTGGAGTCGAATTCGCATCACCTGGTATTTATCTTCTCATAGATATAGTCCTAGGTGCAGATACAGTATAGTTATTCTCAATCTTAGGTACGTTGTAGAGATTGTAATCGTCTAAACTGATACTTCTTTATACCCACGGCGTCACCCGCGTTGTGAATATTTTCTGTACCTGTTTCCCACAGAAACTTGGTCCCGGAATAAGAAGTAGGTACCTACTTCTTATTACGGGACCAAGTTTCTTCTTTCAAGATGTCAATAAAGTGTAAGTGTAGTGTAGTGATGTGTAGTGTAGTGATGTGTAGTGTAATATAGTATCCATATCCATACTAATATATAAAATTAAAGTGTTTGTTTGTTTAGTTGAACGCGCTTATATCAGGAACTTCTGGTCGGATTTCTTAAATTCTATTTGTGTTGGATAGCTCATTTATCGAGGGACGCTATAGTTTATATAACATCACGCTACTATCCAGGAGAGTGGAGCAGTAATAATAAATGTCGACAAATCGGGCAATTTTTTATGCATTATTGTAGAATTTATAAACGACGGGACCAAATAGGTGCGACGGGATTTCGAAGTATATCACGGGCGAAGCCGTAAGGTTCACCTAGTAAGTAGTATAAATACCCTTGAACCTAGTAGTATATATTCTACATTTGATCTACAAATCTATTTCAGGAAATCTATAGGAAACTGTAGACTTAACATTAGATACCTACTCTACTGATAATTTATTAACATAAAACATACTTTCACGCCTTTATCCCCGAAGAGGTAGACAGAGGCTTACTATACGCCCACGTTTTACCGTATGCTTTGCTTTTTGTCCCACGTAACAGGTGGTGAGCCCATTGCCGTGTTGAAATGGACAGGTGCAGGTTGTGGCGACCTGCTGTTGAAATTTTTCAAGCCGCCCATAAGGCATTCAACTGGCTTAACGACTGCCATTTTACTGGCAACCGGGACTTTAACGTGCTTATCGTGCCTTCCGAAGCACGGAAACGCTCGCAAATATAAATGCCACAAAGTGGTCACCCATCCGAGGACCAGCCATAGTGAAAGTTGCTTAACGCAGTGATCGTTTACAGAACACTACTAAACTGGAGGCAAATTTATAAAGTCTGTTACATAATAAAATAATTTCTTTTGCATTTTGAATTCCTGTTATGATACAAATTTGTTTGTAACTTCGAAACTGACTTTCAGTTATGATGATGTTTCATAGTTACGTTGCATCAGTGTTAACATAGGTTAACTGTCTACAAATGTAACACGGAGTTTTATTGCATAAAAAAGGGCTCTGGGTTATGTGCGGCTCTGTACCATGAGATTCGTGTAAGTAACATTTGCTTGTATGATTATATATTTATGAGGTTGCCAAATTTGTTAGACAACATACCGGCTACTTTTCGAGGACATAAGAGGATTTTCCGAGAAACAAGAAATGGGAAAAGATTTGTTTTACCACAGATTCCAAGAACCTCGCTTTATAAAACTATTTTTTTTGAAGCGAGGTTCTTCGAATCTGTGTAAGAATACACTTCGATTATTATTTTAAGAATCTAATAAACATATGTAGGTATACGTTTAAAAATAATGCTAAACAAGGTTTTTATTAAATTAACTTTTCAATAAAATGTAATAATTATATCTTAAAACAATTTATTCATAATATAGTTTGAACACACATTTTAAAGAAGTGGACATGCATGCGTCATTTAATTATCTCATGTATGCGTATGAATTGTGAACATAAATAATCGAAATAAATTGCTACACAAATATTTTACGCTTAGAAAAATGGGCTCACCACCTGTTACGTGGGACAAAAATGCATACGGTGAAATGTGGCCTATAGTATGCCTCTGTCTACCTCTTATAAAGAGGGGATAAACGCGTGAAAATATGTATTATGTATAGAATAATGTTTTGGTTTGGTTTAATTCAACAGGTCACTAATCACAGTGACGTTTTGGGCCTATTTATACTTAATTCCGTAATTTGGCAGAGAAGGCTAAGTCAGACACGTTTGTAATTTTTACTGTGAAATTGTTCAGGCGGGAGGCGAACCTACTATTATGCAACATATACTAATATGCAACATATAAACCTTCCTCTTAAATCACTACCTATTGCCGAAAACTGCATTAAAACCCGTTGAGTATGAGTAGTTTAAAAGATATAAGCGAACAGACAGCGGAAGAGCCTTTACTATATTATACTATGTAAAGATTTCACGAACGTGAAGGCTGTCGCGAATGCATATCCACCCCAGCATCCTATTTCTCAAAGGTATAATTTTAAAGTATACCTTAGTATTCCATTTTTTGAGGTTTTAGCGACCCTGTGGTCTCAACAAAATAAAACAAATTTTACGTGAAATGAAACTAGTTTTATCAGAATTGGTTTACGAATCATCTTGACACGTAAAAATACTCGTAGTAGGTAAGTATTGTTACGTTCGTAGGGTGGGTACTAATAGGAATTGCACTGATACCACAAATTTAAAAGAAACACTTTATTTACTCTAAATAAAAACATAAAATCAAAACTAATAATCGCCACTAAACACACTAAACACAAATTCTTCTCTAAGATAATCGCACTGTAAAGCCGCGAGCTCGGCCCTTTAAATACGCCTACTACTGTTCTGGAATATTCGGGAGAATTCGTTCGGTACCTACAATCGGGTACATCTCTAGAATGTTCCACACGATACTAGTTGCTCTTCGGTATGTGCCGGAAGGTTCTCGACCTATTGCTGTCCCTTCTGGTGCTACCTCTATCACATAGTTCTAGAATGTTCTTAGTGTATGTATCTCTTTCTAATTCTGCTATCCTTGTCACTCCTTCTTAAAATTTCGCCATATACTGAAGTGGGCTTCAAAGGCCCATAAGGGGTCCTGAAAACGCCTGAAAAAGGGTTTTCAGGTTATGATGAAATGTGATAGGGGGTGGCCTAAAACGAACTGATACATAGGCGCCTGAAAACATCGGCAACTGGGGTGAAATTCGGTTAATTTGGTATGTGATAGAGCCTCCTCGGAAACGGCCTGAAACCGCTGTTCAGCCTGCTGAAAACGTTCCCAAGGCCCAAAATGACGTTTAAAGTTGTTCAATAGTCCGCCGGCGTACCCCTACTAAGACATGCTTGTCCCGAGCATCGTTGTCTCCATGATAACTGGCAAGTCGGTCAATGTGAACTATCTTGCAGGGACTACGAGGACTCCGCTGTATTCGATACGTGAAGTCATTGATACTAGTAACCACTCTATACGGTCCTTCCCAGTTAGGAGATAGCTTTGGGGACTTCCCTTTCCGCCGCATAGGATAATGTAACCACACCAATGAGCCTTCATCAAACCCAACGTGGATTGATCTCCGATCATATCGAGTTTTCATCCTTTCACTAGCTTGAAGCCCGTGTTCACGAACAAGTTTGTGAACATCGCCGATCCGATCCCGTAACTCGCTCGCGTACTCGGTGATGGATCTAGGTGAGTCTGGAGGACGCCCAGTTAGAAGATCTGCAGGTAGACGAAGTTCTCTCCCAAAATTCACGTATTCACGGGTAACAGCTGTGCTTTCATGAGTGGCGGACCTATACGACATCAAAAAGAGCGGAATGTGTCGGTCCCAATCTTTCTGGTGACTCTCGACAACTTTGGCCAAGTGTCTTTCCAGTGTCTGGTTGAATCTTTCGGCCATTCAATCCGATTGTGGGTGATATGCCGTAGTTCTCGTTTTATGCAAACCCATTATCCGGCAAGTTTCTTGAAAGACCATACACTCAAAGTTCCTGCCCTGGTCGCTATGAATTTCAAGTGGTACTCCAAACCGACAGAATACCTCATTAACAATTTTTTCCGCTATGGTGGTCGCTTCCTGGTTGGGAATAGCAAATACCTCCGGCCATTTAGTGAAGTAATCCATCACCACCAAAATGTACTTATTCCCGGAGTCTGATGTTGGAAACGGGCCCTAAACATCCAAAGCAATTCTTTCCCAAGGTTCTCCAACGTTGCACAGCTTCAGTGCTCCTCTACAGCGGGTAAGTGGACCCTTGACTGATGAACAGCTCGTACATTTTTTACACCAGTCTTCAACGTCTTCACGGCAGTGAATCCAGTAAAACCGCTGGCGAATTTTCATTAGCGTCCTTTTCATTCCAAGATGTCCGCCGGAAGTTTCGTCATGAAAACTCTTCAAAACATCTCTCACTCTTATATTTGGAACAACAACCTGCAGGTGAGCATCTTTCCCATTCGCAGATTCCCATTTCCTGCACAGTATACGCCATTATGCATGACCAGGCTATCCCATTGTGCCCAAAAGCTCTTTGCTACTGTGCTCATCGGGGCTACTTCACACCATATCGGTTTGGGTATTCCTGCGTTAATCCAATTGAAAATGGTTTGGATATCTAGGTCCTCTTGCTGCGCTTGTTTCATGACTTAATCGCTCCACTCTTCGCTCACGGTGTCGGTCCTGAACATTCACACATATTCCTTGTCTTCTTGCCTTAGGCAATGTTTGCAGTCGTCAGGACAAGGTCTTCGGGAGAGAGCGTCTGTGACGAGGTGTTACACCAATTTCTTCTTTGACAACCTGACTATTCCCGTCGTTCGCCTGTGGGATCATGTCTGGGACATTTTGACCACCAGTCAGCACTCGTCCTATAGCCCTGGCTGTAACTCGTTTCACATGCGCAGACCAGGCTATCCCATTGTGCCCAAAAGCTCTTTGCTACTGTGCTCATCGGGGCTACTTCACACCATATCGGTTTGGGTATTCCTGCGTTAATCCAATTGAAAATGGTTTGGATATCTAGGTCCTCTTGCTGCGCTTGTTTCATGACTTAATCGCTCCACTCTTCGCTCACGGTGTCGGTCCTGAACATTCACACATATTCCTTGTCTTCTTGCCTTAGGCAATGTTTGCAGTCGTCAGGACAAGGTCTTCGGGAGAGAGCGTCTGTGACGAGGTGTTACACCAATTTCTTCTTTGACAACCTGACTATTTCCGTCGTTCGCCTGTGGGATCATGTCTGGGACATTTTGACCACCAGTCAGCACTCGTCCTATAGCCCTGGCTGTAACTCGTTTCACATGCGCAGAGCCTGAGGTCCTCGTCATCGGGGCCGGGTCACCAGCTTCCTTCTTCCTATTGGGGCAACTAGACTGTATGTGCCCTCGTTCGCCGCAATTGTAGCATCGCGGTTCAAAGTCACGGCGTGGAGCAATTTTTTCACAATGTACTCCAACGTTATCCACCTTCATTGCTCCTTTGATGCGTGTATGTGGACCCTTAACTGATGAAAAGTCTTCAAGATCATCACGGCAGTCACGTACTCTTCTGCTGCTTTTTCTCTTGGGGCAACTTGACTGTATGTGCCCTCGTTCGCCACAATTGTAACATCGTGGTCTAAACTCACGGCGAGGTGTAATTGGCTCCCTAGCAGAACTTCCAGCACCCTGTAAGGCTTCGATGAATCCTGCCGTACAGCCTCTACTTCCAGTGCGTGGGCAACTGCGTCCTTAAGACTCCCGTGGTGCCCCAATCGCACTGCGGCTCTTACCTCAAGGTCCCGTATCCCGTCAATAAAGGCCTGCACCAGCATACTGTCCACCAGAGAGGCTGAAGCTCGTTGGTAAGCCTTCCTGACCAATTTCTCTATTTCTAAGGCCCACTGTTGTAAGGACTCATTACGCCCCTGGCTTCGGTCCTTCAATTGTGCTCGATACACGTGCTCCAGGTGACCATCGCCGTACCGCGCCTCCAGAGCTTCAAGAAGACGATCGTACGACCTGTCGTATCCCAGGGCCTCCAAGATGGTGAGGGCCTCATCACGTAGGGCTAACATTAACGCCGTCTTAGCTTGCTCCTTACTCCAGCCGTTAGCCTGGGAAACGTACTCGAACTGCAGCTTATATGCAGTCCAGGACGACGTACCATCAAAGGGAGGTGCTTTGAATCTTCCACCTCCCGACATGGTAGTCTTATGCACACAGGAACTGTTGACTGTTTTTGCCTTGGTCTCCAATTTCTGCAGGCGGTTTTCGTGCGTCTTCACCTTTTCAGTCACGTCGTGAAATCTAGTCTCAAATTTGACGTACATGTCGGTAAGTTTCTCCTGGACCTCTTGCATTTATTTTTTCCACGCTGCACTATTTTCTAGAACTTCACGCAGAGCTCCAGATTGTTCTCTGACCTGTTCATCGTGTTTTCTAGCCTGCTCGTCCTGTTTCTAGCCTGCGCGTCCTGTTTTCTAGCCTGTTCGTCCTGTTTTCTAGCCTGCTCGTCCTGTTTTCGAGCCAGCTCCTTTAAAAGGACTAGCATGCTGCTCAAGTCCACTTCTTGCTTGTGTGTGGTCTGCGGCTCCGATGTTCCAGCAACAGGCGTAGATTCTCCACTGGCTCCCATTTGGCTTCGGGTTTAAACCCCCCTGGGCTCGGTTTCACGTGGCATAATCGGCATTTCCTATCCTACTTCTGACACCAAATGTTACGTTTGTAGGGTGGGTACTAATAGGAATTGCACTGATACCACAAATTTAAAAGAAACACTTTAATTACTAACTTTTAAACTATCGCGTTGCATACTATCAGTATATTTGTTAATAACGGGGCTAAACGCGGTTATTTCACATATCTTTGATGCCTCACGTTTCGACCAGGTTGCACCGGCCGTAGTCACAGGCTGACTGGCTCAGCGGCGCACGCCCTCCGTCGTCGAGTACGCGTGGTAGAAGTTTCTCCATCCACCTGCACATCTTCGTTATTCTTGATGTTATTTTTTCTCCACGTATCGTCACACACTACACTCACGGTGTCCCTATTCTGAAAGCTAACCGACGCGCGCCTATTCTGGTGTTTACCCGACTGTGCACAAAAGCGAGATTTTATGTTACTAATCACTGGATTCCACGCTCCTGATAATTTAAACCCCTCTTCCCGATTGAATGTTTCATGTTTTTTAATCTCAATCACTTCACGTACAACTCTTGAATAATAGTGCCGTTCAGTAGAGAGGACTTGCGTGTGATGAAATTCAATCCAATGATTAGTGCCTGCTTCAAGTAAATGTTCTGCGATCACGGATTTACTAGTGTTGCATTTCTTTGCGATATGTTCCTTGACCCTTTCAGCTATAGTACGCTTCGTTTGGCCTATATACGAACTACCGCAGCTGCAATCCACCTTATAAACACCTGGGGTTTGTAACGGAACTACGTCCTTTGGCGAACCCACGATCACTTCAAAAATTGTGCGGCGTTACCTTGGCCGACCGAATACGTAACGAAGTGATACGTAATATGGCAGGTTTGAATGAAAGTGTCAGCGTTAAGCTGGAAAGGGCGTGCTCCGTTGGTTTGGACACGTCCAACGAATGAGTGAGGAACGATTGACGAAGAATATATATTGTGCGAAAGCAGAGGGTAGAAGAGGTCAGGATAGGCCGAGACTTACATATGAAGACCACGTGAGCAGATTGCTCAAAAACGGAAAGGTCAAAAGTACTCGGATACCCAGACGTGCGTGTATGAAACGATTGATGAATCTCGAAGAAGCGAAAGAAGTATGCATGGATCGCGAAGCCTGGCGATCTGTCCTCTCTGACTACCCCGTCAGAGATACAGCGTGAAGATAGTTAAGTTTTTTTTTTCAAGTTTATGCCGGGTGTATAAATTGTCTTTATCGAGTATTTCTTTAAGATGGAGCCGATCTTATCCGTTACTCCTTTGACATAAGGCATGTAGGCTGGCTGTCGGTTCACTTCTGGATGTTTGCGTCTGCTTGTCGGCTGCTTCATTTGTCCTTTTACCTGATACCCGTTGCTTTTTAGTACCTCCTGAACATGGTCCAGCTCTCGCTCTAAATGTTCAGGGTCACACAGATCGTAAGCTCTATTCTTGAGAGATGTCATAACGGACTGCAGGTGTCGGGGATGATGATGCGAGGTACCGTGTAAGTACCTATCCGTGTGATTAGGTTTGCGGTATACACAGTGTGCCAAGGACCCATCCAATCTCACTGTCACTTTCACGTCTAAGAAGGACAACTACCTCTCCGACTCCAAATCAAATGTGAACCGCATCTTCGTGTGAATGGAGTTAAGATGGTGTACATATTGTTCTACTTCATTACTGTTTCCTTTAACAATACTGAAGATGTCATCCACATATCGCTTCCAAAGTCTGATGGTCTTTGACACGTTAGGGTGGGTTGGTGGTAGACCAACTACCCCTAGTCAACAAGTTAAGGAAAATAAGGTGGGTGAGAGCTTGAGAGATAAATTAAGCGATGAGACAATTTAAATTCAAAAGTATGTATATTAGAGTTTTAAGTTCTTAGGTACATTCAGGGCCGGGTTCGATGTAATGGTTCCGAGGAAATATCAGTTAATTATCACACTTGGAAGTCCCTCCGCGTGTCCGAGATGACTTAGCTTGTACTAGGAGGCGGCGGCAGGCCTTGCAGAGGGGTTTAAACTATCAGGAGCGTGGAATCCAGTGATTAGTAACATAAAATCTCGCTTTTGTGTACAGTCGGGTAAACACCAGAATAGGCGCGCGTCGGTTAGCTTACAGAATAGGGACACCGTGAGTGTAGTATGTGACGGTGGAGAAAAAATAACATCAAAAATAACGAAGATGTGCAGGTGGATGGAGAAACATCTACCACGCGTACTCGACGACGGAGGGCGTGCGCCGCTGAGCCAGTCAGCCTGTGACCACGGCCGGTGCAACCTGGTCGAAACGTCCGGCACCAAAGGTGTGTGAAATAACCGCGTTTAGCCCCGTTATTAACAAATACACTTTATATATCTAAATAAAAACAATAAAACCAAAACTAATAATCGCCACTAAACGCACTAAACACAAATTCTTCTCTAATAAAATCGCACTGTAACAGTATCGCACTATTTAGCTTTGATCACTTCGATTCGCACTGTTCGCTTCCTCAAAGGAGACTGTCCAGTAGTCCAGTAGCTCGGCCCTTTATATACGCCTAGTATTGTTCTGGAATGTTCGAGAAATATATATTTTTTACAATAGAACTAAACAATACAATTTTTACTTATACCTAACAATATTAACCCATACCTAAGTGGGTACATTGTTAATAAAAAAGTATACAATACTATTACTACCCACTACCTTGCCATAGTAAGCTAGTATGCCGTACGGCTTTGCTATTCAATGTCTTACGAATTACATAGGTATATGCAGGTTGTTTAACATTTTTTGGCTGTGTTATAATTTTGTAAATTATTGTAATTTATTTTTAATATTCTCATTTGTAAAAGAATCTCTGACCAATAATTGTAATTCATTTATAATATGTGGTACCATGTATTTCAGTGTTCTCTTCCCATAAATATTTGTGTACCTCGGCAATAACAGCTTGGAGTTTCATAAACTACGAGTAATTCTTTGAAGGTAATTTACTTGTTTTAATTTTTTAGAGAATCATTGAAAAACTCTTCTTTTAGTAACATCATTTTAATATTTTTTTTATAAAGTGGAAAAAGACAATTCGATTCGAGACAGGGATTAAACCTGTGACCTTTGCCTAACCAGGGCAATGTTCTAGCCACCTGAACTACCCGAACCGTATCGAACCAAGTTGAAATTCTCCACCATATTTATTTCGTCATTTTAAGAGTATGACCAGAGCCATCTATCGAGCTAATGAACAACTCGATACCAATGAACAGTGTTACAACTATTTTTAAACATTGATGCAATGGACCCCACTCAGTATATTGATAAAATTTTAAAGCAATTATTTGCTAATTTTCTCATAAATTTTTATCTCATAATTTTTTTTAACATGCGCAATTGCAGCGTATATATTTTGGCGAGATGAGATTTATATGTCCTACCATAACTTGACAAATCATACGATATAATTGACTCAGCCAAAGATTTATAAAGCATAAGTAGTGCCTGATATGGTATTTTATATTTTATTATGGAAAATTTTGCAAGTATACCCCTAAGTTTAGCACAAACTTGATTTATGTGTTCCTTCCAGTTAATACGGTTGTCAATTGTAAGACCTAAGTATGTTTGATTTTCTACCAGATCTATCGGGGTACAGTAACATGTCATTGTTACCCTATTGCGACCATGTAAACAATGATGACATTGGAAAATGAGTGATGGTTTGTATTTGGCCCGGTTATTGCTGGAACTAATATACATCAGCTTTGTCTTTTTTTCATTTATTACAAGACCCGCATTGTGAGACCATTTTATCAATAAATCAAATTCCTTCTGTAGCAATTCCTGAGCTTCAGTTACACTACGCGCTGCGGCCACAAGACACCTATCATCGGCGAATTGATATATTTCACATACTTTTATTAAATTAGACAAACTATTGACATAGGTTAATTTTTTTTTCGTTCGGTGCCTACAATCGGGACATCTCTAGAATGTTCCACACGATACTAGTTGCTCTTCGGCATGTACCGGAAGGTTCTCGACCTATTGCTGTCCCTTCTGGTGCTACCTCTATCACATAGTTCTAGAATGTTCTTAGTGTATGTATCTCTTTCTAATACTGCTATCCTTGTCACTCCTTCTTAAAATTTTGCCATGTACTGAAGTGGACTTCAAAGGCCCATAAGGGGTCCTGAAAACGCCCGAAAAAGGGTTTTCAGGTTATGATGGAATGTGATAGGGGGTGACCTGGAAGGAACTGAAAACATGTTTCAGGCGCCTGAAAACAACGGCAACTGGGGTGAAATTAGGATAATTTGGTATGTGATAGAGCCTCCTCGGAAACTGCCTGAAACCGCTTTTCAGCCTGCTGAAAACGTTCCCAAGGCCCAGAAAATGACGTTTAAAGCTGTTCACTAGTCCGCCGGCGTAACAGTATATAACGCAATCGAATCTGTACAACTTTTATCACGTTTAGTGAATAATTCATTATTTTAATCTACACTACGGGAAAATTGCTATTATAGTGAAGCAAAACAAGCAATTTCGCCTTTTCGGCGAAATTGCTTGTTTTGCTTCACTATAAATACAACAGCTATTATAACAACGTGTCCGTGGAAACGGCCTATTTCATGAATTTCATTACTTTCACTTAAAAGCTTGTAGGTATATTGCAATCATGTTATGGTACTGTTATTGGATTTTAATGTGACATTCTCTATGGCATTCGGTGAATGTAAGAGAAAGCTGATAACAATTTTCTACCATATGTTTCGTCGTCAGTTTTATAAAAGTTTTGTAAGTGGGTGAGAGAACTGGAGAGACCAACTGGCAACAGAATCTATACTAATATTATAAAGCTGAATACTTTGTTTGTTTTTATTGAACGCGTAAATCTCAGGTCGGATTTAATACAATATTTTTGTGTTTGATAGACCATATAATGAGACTATATATCATCACGCTACTCCCCTGGAGAGAGAAGCAGTAGTCATAAATGTCGTCTTTTTGTTGTTTGAGGGAATCAGTAATCATAAATGATAACAAATTGGGAATTTTTTTCGCCGAAAAATAAATTCAACAGCTATTATAACAACGTGTCCGTGGAAACGGCCTATTTCATGATTTTTTTTACTTCCATTTTAGCTTAGGTTTGTATATTGCAATCATGTCATAGTACTGTTATTGGATTTTAATGAGGTATTCTATGGCATTCGGTGAATGCAAGGGCAAGCTGATAACATTTTTCTACTATATGTTTCGTAGTCAGTTTTATAAAAGTTTTTGTAAGTTTCTGAGAGAACTGAAGAAACCAACTGGCAACAGAATCTATACTAATATTATAAAGCTGAAGAGTTTGTTTGTTTGTTTGAACGCGTAAATCTCAGGTCGGTCGTCGGATTTGAAAAAATACTTTTGTGTTAGATAGGCCATTTATCGAGGAAGGCTATAGGCTACACACCCTGGAGAGGGGAGCAGTAGTCATAATGTCGACAATTCGCGCAAATTTTTATGTATTATTGTAGAATTTATAAGTGACGGGATTAAATAGGTGGTACGGGATTTCATATATGTCACGAGCAAAGCCAGGGAGTCACGAAGTATGTATATAACGCTGAAGAGTCTGTTTGGTTGAACACGCTAATTTTATTCATAATTTAGTTTGAACACACATTTTAAAGAAGTGGACATGCATGCGTCATGTAATTATCTCATGTACGTACCTATAACTTATGAACAAATATTTAACGCTTAGAAAAATATTTTGGTTTGGTTTAATTCAACGATTCACTAATCACAGTGACGTTTTGGGCCTATCCTTAATGCCTTAATTTAGCAGAGGAGGCTTATTGATTTCCGAATTGATTTTTTTATTATTGTCCGTATTGTTTTTTTTTTGTATTGGATAGCCCTTTTATTGAGGATATATATTATCACGCTACTATTCAGGAGAGCAGATCAGTTATCATAAATGATAACAAATCAGGATTTTTTATACATTTTTGTAATAGTAATAAGGTTCTTTCTAAAATTTAATAAAGTTGAAAAAAGTAAGATTTATATTGCCGTACCGATACACTTTTTATTGTATACTAAAACTCCCTACCCCTATTTTGAGTAGATCATCTTTTGATATCAAGACAATTACGAATATTTACGGAAATTAAATTCGTAATATAACGTTACCTGAAGTCAATACAAATATTTTATTTTTATTTCAAGGGTCGGATACTGACTGTACTGGTATAAATAATTCTGTCTTTTTATTTAAATATTTCTGTGAATCACAAATGTTGGTTCCAGAGTTTGGGTGTTTCCTATGTGTTTACGGAAACAAATACATTTTGATAAATTTCTTCACCGCTCTCCTTCACCGTGTCGGTGCGGGTCCCACTTGGTCGTTCTACAGCACTCGCTGTTGCTTAAGACTTACCTATCATTGTACTAAAGTTATCAAATATATTTATATTTTTATTTATTAGAATTTGGTTTCCATGTAATCACAAGCCCCAGATCAGATGTTATTATGTATTTATTTTGAAATATATAAGTATGTATTTCAGTTATCTAGATCACATAGTACAAGCTTATAGCTTAGTTTGGGCTAGATGGCGCTATGTAAGAAGTGTCCCACAATATTTATTTATTTAACTTAACTTAACTTAACTATCTTCCTGACGGTGTAGTCAGAGAGGACAGATCGCCAGGCTTCGCGATCCATGCATACTTCAATATTTATTTTTAATTATTATTTTTAGGGTTCCTTACCTCAAAAGAAAAAAGGGAACCTTTATATGTTAACTTTGTGGTCTGTCCGTCTGTCTGTCAAGACAATTTATCTCAAGAACGCGTGAAGGTATCGAGTTTTTTTTTTTTTTTTTTTTTTTTTAATCTTTATTTAATTAAAGGGCTTAGTCACTAAGTGAATATGCCGCCCTCATTGACAGTAATATTCTTAATTATTCTACATCTTAACTAGATTCTTTCCATGAAACATACTTTAGCCAAATTATATAGCACTTTAGCTTCACCTGAGCAAGGTCGGGCGAGAATACTGTTACATTCACCGATATTACTATTGCGGTTGCTAAATAATTGTCTTCTTTCCGCTTCGTTCCGGCTACACTCCATCAGAATATGGTAAACGTCTTCTACTACATCACATATAGTGCAATTAGGTGAATCAGTCTTATCCATTAGGTACGCAAACCTGTTCAATGGAATATGTCCAGAACGAAGTCTAAAGGCCATAACTATTTCAGATCTGCTCATATTGGCTTGATCGATCCAAGTGTGCTTCTGTATATTTGGCTGAATAGTGCGGTACCAAATACCTTTGGTTTATGACCTCTTATCAAAATATTCTGACCATATTTGGGTACATCGATTTTTAACGAGACATAACAACTCAGTGAAGTATGGAGCAAACGTAAAATTCAAACCATCATTCAGTGATTCTTTTGCCAATAGATCAGCCCTCTCATTCCCAGCCAAGCCAATATGAGCAGGTATCCACTGTAACATTACATTTTTATTATTAAGTTTAAGGTTTTCCATGGCGTGCATTATACTATAAGCTATCGGACTGCCTCTTGTTTTTGAGGAGCATCGAGCTAAATGATGGAGGGCGCTTTTTGAATCCGAAAAAATTACATACTCGCCGCTTTCAAAAGATTCAACATATGATAAGGCCTCACGGATTGCAATGAGTTCGGCAACCATTATGTTAGCTTCACACTTTATATTAAGTTTCAGGCTAGCGTTTGTCTGTGGATCAAAGAACGCAGCTCCAGCATGACAACCTTCCGAGCCGTCAGTGAAAATTTTATAATATTTTCCATAATGTTGGTTTATATATTGGATACATGTTCCTTTAAGGTTATATGGTGTATAAAACCGCTTTGGGGCATGGACATCCTCTATACTAGTTTTAACATTATTTGAAAGATCCACATTGGTGACCCAAGTGTTCATAGAAAACATTTCTAGTTGTGGGCTAAAGTAAACCACTATATCTCTAAGATATTCATGTATGGTAACTAATAGGGGTAATTGTCTCTGTTTCCAATATACGCTATTACTAAGATTTCGTAACTGATTCAATGAGGTTATGACGTTATTTTTCTGAAATGATTTTGATGTAAGGTAAAATTTGCCTGCTAAATAATGTCTACGTATGTGTAAAGGTTGTAAATAGAGTTCGTTTTCCATCACGTGTATAGCTGTAGTTTTTATGAAACCTCCTATTAATCTTATGTATATATTCTGTAATCTATCTAATTTAGTAAGATGTCTTTGAGCCGCATCGTCATATAATGCACCGGCATAATCAAATCTACTCCTAATCAATGAAATATACAGTCGCCTTATATGTATCGGGTGTACACCCCATTTTGAACCGCTGAGTACTTTGAATATATTTAAAAACTTCATTACTCTGTCACGTGTTGCATGAATATGTTTAGACCATCCTCAATGAGCGGTCAAGCCATAATCCCAAATATTTGACATTTCTACAACTGGTAATGCTACTTCCTTAACTCTAAGGTCAACCATTTCCTTTCTATAACCTCTTTTAAAAATACACACTTTACTTTTTGTTTCCGATATGTCTAGACCTATATGTGAAAGTAAACTATTTAGTTCATGTAGGGCCTGCTGCAAGTCTTGTACCGTCTCGGACACATTATCACCAGTGGAGTACAACGCAAAATCATCAGCATACTGTGAAATACTAACTTTACGTATTTCCTTACAAATCGAAGCTGTTGCAATATTAAACAGTAGTGGAGATAGTGGGTCACCCTGTGCCAAGCCGCGTCCAGTCATACGGGTTAGTGTGTAGTTATCTGAAGAGATATTAAGGTTTCTTTCCTTCAGGTAATTCCAAATGTATGTACACATTAATTTACCTATACCGAAGTGATCCATTATTTGCAATAAACCTACTATGTCAACATTGTTGTACGCATCATTTATATCTATAAAGCAGGCGATTGTAGTGAGATTGTTTGCAAATCCGATTTGAGTTTTTAAAACGAAATCTGCTAAATTATCTAATGTTGAGCGGCACCTTCGAAAGCCTGTGGTCGACGGCGACAAATGATTATGTTTTTCGATAAACCATTCTAATCTAGTCATTAAAATGGTATGAAAAATTTTACATACACACGAGATCATAGATATTGGTCTAAGTGAAGACAAGAAACTCGGATCCCGGCCTAATTTTGGAATTGGCACAATGTTCACTTCGCGCCATTGATTCGGGACAAATCCACTGCGAAAAAAATTGTCATATAATAATAGTAATATCTGTTTTCCATTTTTAGGTAGCTTCTTAATCATGGAGTAAGAAATATTATCGTGTCCAGGTGACGTGTCTTTAGCCCGAATAGCTCTTGTTAATTCCTGATTAGATATTTCAATTTCCAGCGAGGGGTTGACATTTGAAAAAATTAAATCTAAAGGTCTGACATAATCAGGTGATAAATTATGCAGCAATTGATTGGCTCTTGTTTGATCTATGTACTCACCGCTAGTTACCTTTAAGCCATCTCATTTTTTTCCATACGTCGCTTGATGAAGATGTTTCATTTAAAGAATCGCAAAATGTTTGCCAGGACTGACATTTAGCATTGCGTATCAATTTTTGGGCACTACGTATTTTTTCTTTGAGTATTTCAAAATTCTGAGGAGTTGGATTGCGTCTAAATATTGATAACGCGCGTCGGCGCTCGGCCACACATTTCGAAAGCGTCGCGTTCCAATAGGGTTTTGGGCGAAACTTAGAATTAGGGTTTTGATTAAAGTTTATACGTGGTATATACGATTCAGCTGCTAAGTTAATACACTCGATAAATGAGTCATAACATAATTGTAAATTGTTAATAAATTGAAAACTTGTAAAAAGATCGGATAGCATGTTTTGGTAGCCTTCCCAATCAGCTTTTTTGAAATTTCGACGAATAATATTATTACTACTTACCCCTATATATTTGAAGAGACTTGAACAATGTGATGATCACTGCCAAGTGTTTCGTTTGAGACTTTCCACTCAAATTTCAGTACTATGTCGGTGGATATCAGTGCTATATCAGGAGCGGTTTGTTGGAGAACACCTCTAACTAGTTTAATTCGTGTCGGAGAACCCGTACTTAGAACTATAAGTTGATGATCCAGTATTGAATTTAAAATCTGTGTACCCCTACTATTAGTTTTCGATGACCAATTCAAATGATGTCCGTTTAAGTCTCCTAGCAACAAGGTCTTATTAACACATTTTGAAAAAATTTCGTCCCAGTCTCTTTGGGTAGTTTGTACCGTGGGAGGACAGTAAACAGAGTATATGTAATCAATATCTTGACAATTAAAAATTCGAATAGATAATATTTGTATATGGGGGTTGGATACTTGTATATCTTGGAGTTGAGATCGTACCGATGAATGTGCGATAATAGCTACCCCGCCGTAACCATCGTTTCTATCTTCCCTATAAATGTTAAACCCAATTATGCGCAAAGTGCTATCTTGTTCTAACCATGTTTCACTCAGGGCCGCAATGTGAATCCTTTCTTGGAGTAACAAGTTTTCAAACGAAGTAAGTTTTGGCCGTAAGCTTTGTGCGTTCCACTGAATAATATTGAGTCTATACACTATTTGGTTTCTATCCATTGATTAAGTCAAGTATTTTTTTTAGTATCGGCCAGTCAGCAATATTATCTACTACCACTAAAATTAACCACTGCACGCAACATTTAATAATATTATGAAACTTAGATTGTCTAGAGTCATTTTTCAAAAATATAATTTCTTTAAGTCTTGACAGTAATTCTTCAAAATTTACATCGCTTTTTCTTTTGCTTGATGGTTCCGTATTCGGTATATCACATATCTCGACATCATTTAAGGGAGGTTCTGATAATAAGCAGCTACCTGGTGTACTTGGCCTGTGTGATTTCTCTTTAGCCATGTGACCTGATCTTTTTGGTTTATCCTGGTGCACAACAGCTCCTACTTTGCAAACGTTGGCATATGTGTTTGTATTACAAAAACCGGTTTCACTGATGTTCATAGGTGTAAAAATGTTCGTTTGGCTCGGCTGATCTACGCCTGTTGGAGGGTCAGGTGTACTGGGTGGACGCTTTTCGGTATGTGCAATTAAATTGTGCCATAAGGTCTCTGATCTTTTTTTCTTTGGTATAAATCGGACATGATCTTACTAAGGCCATATGATTTCCTTTGCAGTTAACGCATTTATAGGTTTGTGTTTCACAGTTGGCGTGATTTCGGACAAGCTATATGCTTCGATGTACAAGCCTTTGCTATATGACCGAACTTCCAACATCTGCTGCATTGAGTAACGGGGAAAACATATGGTTCTACTCTTATGCGTAACTCATCAACTAAGACATGCGATGGCATGTACGAACCTTTAAAACATAGACGTACCGCTTCGCTATTTAGCCATGCATCTTCCCCTGACCTATTAGTTGTATTACGTTTTTTAAGTCGCCTTGCGGACAGTAGTTGCACACCCTCGGGGCAGGAAATACTTTCTAATATAACTTCGTCCGATATTTCACTATCAACATTTTTTATCACTCCGTACGAGCTATTTAAATCCAGGGCTCTGTTAATCCTCCACCCTAGGTCAATAAAAGTTTTAGAAGTTTCAATCCTGTCTGCCACTGTCTCCTCTTTGAGCTCAATACGAAGTTTATAAGGGTTTATGTATTTTATTTTTATAATGTCTTTGATTCCTTCCTCTTTAAATATTTTAGCCAATGCGAATTGTTTAGGAAGCCCTTCTTTACAGGAAATGTAAACTTCAATTGAGTCTTTAGCCCTCTTGCCTTTCCTTTGAATCACGGTCCAATCATCCTCATTATCTGTATCCTCCCTCATCCTTTTACTTGATATGCGTCCTCTATCCTGAAGACTGCACTCTTGATTGTGTTCTGTACCTTCGTCTAACATATCGTGCTCGCTTATTGAGTTATTCTCGGATAACATATTTGTATACACATAGTTACTTTTTTCGTTATCACTTTCCATTATACAAAATATCCAATGGAAAAAAAAATTAGCTAGTCATATTTAAACGAATGTTATATCGATGCAACGGCGCCGGGGAGCCGGCCGGGCATCAAGGTCACCTTGCACGAAGCGCAGGTAATAAAGTAAACAACTTAGTATAGCGGCCGCGTCTATCACGTATGAATGCCGTAACGCGAGTGTGGTATCGAGTTAAGATTAAAAGTAATATATACTCAGCTTTATAGTGCATTGAAGCTGTGAAATAAAAAATCTTCGTAGTTAACGTAAAAAATGTTATGGCCGTTTATGACGTAAAATACCGTACTGGTCCGGTTTTTTTAAAATAATTGTTTACTTTACCCCGCGGACTCATTGTCTGTAAACGATCACTGCGTTAAACAATTTTCACTATGGCTGGTCCTTGGATGGGTGACCACTATGTGGCATTTACATTTGCGATCGTCCCCGTGCTTCAGAAGGCACGTTAAGCCGTTGGTCCAAGTTGCCAGTAACATGGCAGTCGTTAGGCAAAGGTCACAGGTTCAATCCCTGTCTCGAATCGAATTGTCTTTTTCCACTTTATTAAAAATTTATGAGAAATATATATTGTGTTTGAAATTCCACATAAGCCTAGCCTATAATTTTATATAATACATTATATTAAATCAAATTACAAATATCAACTTAAAGGTCCCAAAATACATAGATGTCAAAATATTACAAAGATTACAAAATAATGTCATTAGAGTAAATTTTCAATCCGTATTCTGAAATAAACTATTAAATTTTAAAATGTAATTACTTTAATTTTTGAATAAGTTGATAAAACCAGTTTAACCTTCTACATCTATCTCTATAAACCAACATTCAGTTCATCAACAGAGTAAAAACATTTGTCCAACAAGAAAGTCCTCAGTTGCGCCTTAAACGTGTATTTTTTATACACCAAGTCCTTTAGATAAGCTGGCAATCTGTTGAATAATTCTACACCTTGATATGTAGCGCAATGTTTGACTATATCCAATTTAGGTGCTATTCTATTTAATATAACCTTTCGTCTTGTTCCTTCTCTAACCTCCCTCTCATTTGGTGTTTCATATTTATGAATGTACTTGGCAAAGTTACTTAATACTGTCAAAATATATAAACTGGAAACTGTTAATATGCCCAATAATTTAAAGTGATCCTTGCAAGACTCCCGTTGTGGAATTCGAACAATGGTTCTAATTGCACGTTTTTGAAGGACAAAAGCCTTTTGTATGTTATAATCATAACTATTGCCCCAACACATTATACTATATCGTATCTTAGATTCTATTAGCGCGAAATAAACTGCCTTTAGTTGTCTGGTACTAATTTCATCTCTAAGACTTCTTAACGCATAACATGCAGAAGAAATTGATGAATTGAGTGATTCCAGTTCGTCTTTCCAATTCAGTTGAGAATCTATGTTTACACCTAGAAATTTTGTAGTGTTAACTATTTCAATTTTGTTATTGTTAAATATAATATCAATTGCGTCATTATTTCTACATGTGAATTTGAAAAGTAACATATTGTTTTATTTGTGTTAATAATTAAATTGTTGACTGTAAACCATTCATTTAAAACTACTAAAATATTGTTTATATATGTAGACAGGTTATCTAGATTATTAGCACCCACAACAACATTAGTGTCATTTGCAAAAACAGTAATTTTCGCATCTGGTTGTTTAATTGATCAAGTCATTTGTAAATATGATAAACAGTATAGGCCCTAATATAGATCCTTGAGGCACACCTCGTTTTATGCTTTTTATTTTAGACGTGTAAACTATTTCATTGTTTTCCTCATCGACCTTTCTTAATTCAACATACATTCTTCTGTTATGAAGGTAAGAGTGCATTAGTTCTAAGGAATCTCCTCTTATACCGTAGTATTCTAGTTTTCCCAGAAGTATCTCATGATCAATTGCATCGAAAGCTGAACTTAGGTCGATTAATAGCCCTGCTACTTTAATTTTTTTATTCATTTTACCAACAATATCATATATTAGACTATTATTGGGATCTGTACTTCCAACACCCTTTTGGTATCCGAATTGCCTGTTATTAATTACTCTACTTAAATTAAGGTGGGTCATAAGTCTACTTTTTATGATCCCTTCGAACAGTTTTGACAACGTAGGCAGTAATGAGATGGGTCTATAATTTTTAGGATCAGACTTAGAACCCTTTTTGAATATTGGAATGACTTTAGCGATTTTCATTTGATCTGGAAATACCGAGTCCTCTAAACATTTGTTATAAAAATATGAAAACGGACATGCAAGTACTTCGATATTTTCTTTGATAATCGTAATTGGTATTTCGTCGTATCCACTTGAATTTGAATTTCGCATTTGGTTTACTATTTTGGTGATTTCAATTGGACTTGTTCGACTGAAGGTCAAGACCGATTCCACCCTTGCCGTTGACTCTTTAAGATAATTTATTGCTGTAGTCCTGTCCTTCCTACTAGGCTGTAACGTTGATGCAAAATGTTCAGCAAACAAATCTGCGACATCTCGTGAGGTATCTATAATTTTATTATCTATGTGTAATATGATGTTCCTGTCACATTGTAGTCTATTTCTATTGGTGTATTCATTGACTAGTCTCCACGTCTCCTTGATAATATATTTTGCTGAATTTAAATGTTCCTCAATAGCTAGCTTTTTCGCATGCTTAATAAATCTTCTGCATATACGGTTATAGTTAGTTTTGTATTTTTTTAAACAAGGTTCAATTTGGCCATGCGCGGAAAGCACTCTTTTCATTTTATTTGAGATTTTGATGCCCTTCGTAATCCATTTAATTGAAATACTCTTTTCTGGCTTTATTTGAATTATTTTTTTCTTGTTACATCTACGAAAAACATTAGTAAAAACTTTTAAAAAACCATTTATACCCAGTTCATTCCATTCTCTGTCCGACACAGCTGTTGTGAATAAAAACCTATTTTTTTTGTTAAAAATACGTTTACTTCGTTTAATTATGCGTTTTGCAGTATTGCTTTTTGTATTGCTTTTTTCAAGTATCATATCGCATAATATTGCACCATGCCATACCATGCATCCACAGCGAATTGTATTATGCACTCATCAGGTAAATTTGTAAAAAAGTTCTCCAGACAAGATAGGATATCATTTCTAGTAAACGTAATGCTTTTTATTAGGTACGCAAAGTTGAAACACTTTAAAACGCAAATAAATTCAAATACTGTCTTACTTTCCTTAAGGACATCAACATTAAAATCACCACAAATTATGCACCTCTTATTGAACATGTATGTCAATAGCTTTTCCAATTGTTGCGCAAAACTTTCAAAATTAGTATTATAGGGATTCCGGTAACAGCAGCATATATATAGGCCTGTCTCAACATCCCTTACACAGCATATTTCAAAGTATTCTGGTTTATATAATTTATTACCAAAAACTAACTAACTATCTTCACGCTGTATCCCTGACGGGGTAGTCAGAGAGGACAGATCGCCAGGCTTCGCGATCCATGCATACTTCTTTCGCTTCTTCGATATTCATCAATCGCTTCATACACGCACGTCTGGGTATCCGAGTACTTTTGACCTTTCCGTTTTTGAGCAATCTGCTCACGTGGTCTTCATATGTAAGTCTCGGCCTTCCCTGACTCCTTCTACCCTCTACTTTTGAACAATATATATTCTTCGTCAATTGTTCCTCACTCATTCGTTGGGCGTGTCCAAACCAACGGAGCACGCCCTTTTCCAGCTTAACAATTTTCGAAGTGATCGCATCTCCACAGCATTCAATTTATTTTCATGCATCTGCTGACATACCCAGGTTTCACTACCGTAAAGCAAAGGTGGCACTAGCACTGCGTTATGAATCGCCATTCGTGCTTCTTTTACGATGCTTTGTCACTTTACTAACTGGGACAAAGCACCGTTAACTTTGTTTCCGGCAGCTACTCGCCGTTCTACATCCGAATCACATCTTCCATCCGCGCTAAACATACTTCCTAAATACACAATTTCATTCACTTGCTCTAGACGTTCCTGGTTTACCCTAATCTCGCATTTAGTTCTTACGTCACCTCTTTCAAATACTAGAACCTTAGTTTTACTTGCATTCAAGCGGAGACCCTTACTTTCACACCCCTCTTTCATATTAGTGACTAATGCCTGTAGGTCGGCTTCTGATGAGGCCATGAGCACCGCATCATCAGCGTATAGCAGACAGTTTACTGTAAAGTCACCCAAATTCACACCCATATTAAAATCTTTCAACTTCTGCAGGCAACTGTCCAGATACACTATGAACAGCCAGGCGGACATGACACATCCCTGTTTGATTTATTACCAACTTCAATATTTTCAAATTCCCTATCTTTGTGGCATAAAATAAGGCTACCTCCCCGTTTCTTTTTACTTCTTGTGTTATATGTGGCTAAATTAAAACCACTGAAACTAAATGATTGAACTGATTTACTATTTAAGAAATGTTCCGTGATACGTAAGTAGTCAACTTTTTTGTTAATTGACTGTATATATAACTCGTATTCTAACTTCTTATTACTAATTCCACATACATTCTGATGGATAATATTGATAAAACTCTTAGTATGATGTGACACTGAAATAGGACGGCAAGGCATTAACAATGCTGTATCCCTAACATTATTCAAAAAAAAACTGTGATTGTAAGATGGGATCTTGCTGTGTTATGCGACTTTCGTCATCCAATTCGTTCCTGTACACAGTTTGCGTACTGGCATCTTTTAAATGCTTAGAGGAAGTTGATACCATGTTAAGCTTTTTAGCTTCAAGTACATATTGAAAATGCTTAGATTTGTAGCTTAAATGTAATATTTGCCTATGTAATAACCGACAGGCATACAACAAATTAAATCGGTTATTTTGGTTATAATGGTTATCTAGAGTAAGAAAAGATGAGTTATTACAATTTGTACAAATACATTTTAAGGTATTATTTAATTTAGCTACATTTAGGTATTTATTATTGTTTACGTTGCAGACTATGACGTTGGTCTTGTTAGCGTGCTGTAAAGTTTCATAAAGATAAGTCATAACATTCAGAGGATTTTTGTCATTTGCGCCTGCCATTATTACAATAAAATCATCGCTATTAAAATCTTTACACATAGATGCACATGATGCCAGAATTTCCTTCATCGGCGCATTTGGTTTGACAATTGAAGTTATACTATATGAGTCCCCAATGTAGTATTGTAGAATTTTTCGTACACCACGACCATACTGGTCTCCTAGTATAGTAATTTTATGTTTTGTAGTATATAGACCTGGCGCCTTCTTTTGGTTATACGATGGAGAGGTGGTGTTTTTGGATTTAACATAGTTCAAAGTTTTATTTACTTGAGAGTCTTTTCTGCTATCAGGAATACATTTGTTGAGTGACATAAATTGATTCTGAAATTGACCAACTTGAAGACGGCTCTTTTGCGACGCAATACTTGAGTCTAAATCAAATGTTTTTGTTTCGACTTCACCTTTATTCTGGGTTTCAGAAGACTTCAACAGAATATGTGACTTGTGCGGAAGTGCCATAGACCGATTGTCCAACAAATTCTACATAATCGTCGTACCGATTTTATAACGTTATAGGTTTTAGAAATATTTGCTTTCGATACACATGTGCGACACCGTTTTTGATATTGACGTGAATAGAACTTCATAGGCGTAGACTCTTAGTCCATGTTTCTACCATTGTCTTGTACTCCAACTGATCTATATAATTTTATTTTATTTTGACAGGTTTGCAGTTTACGTTTCAAGGTATTATTTTCTATGTTCAAGTTATCTATTTCATTTCATTATTAGCCGTCTGTAGTTCTATTTTTAGTTGGTATCGTTCGTTCTTTAGTCCATTAACGCTTTCGTTGGTGGTCGGTAGACTTTGGGATGACAAGTCCAATTCACATTCACAGTCGATGATGGTTATATTATGTTTGTTTCGCCCTCTTTGGGTAATGTTTACAAATTAATTCTCCATGTCAATTTATTTGTTCGTATAATATAATTGTAAATATGGTGCCACAGTAGTAATCTGCCAGATAATAGTTCACTAAAAGTGAATGTTAGACCCAAGGTTTGAACTCAGCACCATACGTACACAATTTGAACCTTCTAACCAACTTGCTACTTAGAAGATGTGTTGAAATTTCTTAACATATGATGCTTTAGTAAATTTTTTGTAAAAATTCGTAGATATTTCTAAGATTGTTTTTCGTATGTTTCAGACTGCAATAATTTTAACAATTTTTACACATTTTACTATTTTATCTAACTTTTATCCACTATTATTGACATAAAAAGGTTTTTTGTCACTGACGTTATAGGCTTGAAATTTTATCTTAAAGAAATTCACTGAAATATGTTATCGAATGTTCACTTCCAGACTTCTTGTTTCATTTTTCACTTAAAGCGTACACAGCACTGAGACAACATTTGTGCGTAGTAATTAGACTGTTTTAAACGTACTTCACTCTTCAAACACTGTCTTACAGCAGATTTACAATTATTAAACTCTGAAATACGCGGAGCCAATGTTATTACAGGCAAGCAGCGCCATCTCTTTTGAATTTTGAATTTTTTTATTATTATGGGTGGATTGAAATTTTTTATCAGCAGGTCGCAACAACCTGCGCCTGTCCATTTCAACACGGCAATAGGCTCACCACCTGTTACGCGGGACAAAAGTGCTTACGATGAAATGTGGGCGTATAGTATGCCTCTGCCTACCTCTTCGGGGATAAAGGCGTGACAATATGTCTATGTCTAGTCATACTTTAGTGGAGTGAAAATGAATAAAATGAAAATATTTTTATTCGTGTAGGTCACAAAGTACCACTTATGAACGTCAAGATTATAGCTTCTCCATTTAAATTTACTGCCAGATTCGCAAAGCAATATGTGGAGCCTGAGGAAGAGCCCTGGCAATAAATGACCACTCTTTTTAAATCGTTTACATAATTAAAATGTGGGCATATATAAAAGTGGGCGTATAGTACGCCTCTGCCTACCCCTCCGGTGATAAATGCGTGACAGAATGTGTTTACGTTTATGTTATTGAAATGATTTTCATTTGTGTTTCATGTGTTTTATTTTATTATGTTTTTTTATTATTAAATAAATATCCATCACGCCCTATCCCCGAAGGGGTGGCAGAGGCATATTATATGCCCACTTTTCACCGTGTGGATTCCTGTCCCACGTAATAGGTGGTGAGCCCATTGAAGTGTTGAAATAGACAGACGCAGGCTGTGGCTACCTGCTGTTGAAATTTTTTTAAGCCGCCTATAAGTCCTTCAACCAGGCTTAACGACTGCCATTTTACTGGCAACCGGGACCAACGGCTTAACGTGCCTTCCGAAGCACGGAAACGCTCGCAAATGTAAATGCCACAAAGTGGTCACCCATCCGACGACCAGCCATAGTGAAAGTTGCGTACCTCTGTGCTCGTTTACCGAACACTGAGACCGCGGGGCCACGAGCGCTTTTTTTTATTATTAGTTTTTCTATTTGTATATTTATGTGTGTAAACTTAGAGCGACTTACTCCCATGCTTTTTTATCAATGTCATCATGTCCAAAATTTTATAATATTCCATGTTACAGAATTTGGCCTTGACTTTTGTCTTACACATATTAATTGACTATATTCTAATTTCGTTGGGAAGCTTGTTATAGAATCGTATACATTGCCCCATAAAATAATTGCTGATTATTTCGAGATGAGTAGAATGTAATACAAGATTCCCTTTATGCCTATTTGTCGATGTCAAGTCCTCAGTCCTAGGTCCTGGTTCTAGCCCTAGTAAAGCAGTGGACCCTTTACTAGGGCTTTCTATGGAGATTTGACACTAACACATAGAACACCGCTGTTCACTGCAACATTTCACTTTCCATAACTCATGCACATTTTCGAAAACTTTACGCATCATAATCAACCATTATTAAACACCAAATCTCGAATTATACACTATTTTTGTTAAATAAAATACGGCAACCGTGCGTCATCTTCCAGGATTGGCGCAAAACCTCTGGTTGAGTTGCATTATTCATAAAAAACAAAATCGATACAAAAAAGAAAGCGTTCAACAGAACAAATAAATTAATATACCTACCTATTGCTTTGTTAATTTCATGCAACTTCGTATTTAAATAGGAAATTTCATATTGTACGTGAATAATATACATAACTTTCAGTCAAATATAACTTTTGTTTTCTTTCTGTTAAACAAAAGTGTAAACAACAATGTAAAAAAAAATCCCATTCTTTACTTTGTGGTCAATGCCAATTGATCACATTATATTTGAATACCCTGCCTATAGTTTACAACGCCTAATCCTCATAGATGACCTTTTAGAAATCTATAAAAAGCTAAAAGATATCCCGCGCAACATTACATGCTTATTAAAAAAATACGATATTTAATTTTATAATAACGACTGGAGTGTAAAAATGAAGAAGAAGACTTAATAAACGAGCTAACTACATTATTATACAACATTAACCTTAATGAATGACTAGGCTGTATGGATCGAGGTTCTTTGCCAGCCCAAGATCAGGACGAAAATATATATAAAAAATACTCTGTGGTCAATGCGCGCGCATAAAATAAAACAAATTTGTTTTATTTTTGTTTAAATTATATAAGTTAGTATTATATTATTCATAAGTGTATTGAAAAACGTCGTATGATACATGTGTGTATTGTTGATTACCGTTTACTAATAGCGCCTCAGCGATAATCACCAACTTTACACACTTGTACCACAGTATAAAGATGATCTATGTCTTTCGGCTGTGCTTGTACCATAATCTACTATTACATGCGCAATTTTATTCACCAGCAGCGGATGCCCCGTGATGTCACCCGAGTAGTTCCATTTTTTTTTGGTTGTCTTCGCCCATATTTGGCAGGCAAAGGAAACTTTGTCCATACAGCCTGGTCTTCGGTATTTATATTTTCTTAGTATTTAGTCCTGTCCAGTCTTTGTCGATGTCTAGTCCTCAGTACTAGGTCCTGGTCCTTGCCCTCAGTATAATGGTGATTCTTATACTGAGGGTTTCAGTGGACTTTTCGCGGCAAGAGAGAAAATTGCATTTTACTGCATTGTCTTTCACTATAGCACGTTAACACAACTTTTATGTCCAAGAAATCACCACTCCCGCACATAAAACAAGATAAATGCACTACTTATAGAAAATAATATACAGCAAGCGTCCGCACTTGACACTCTTCCCGCCAAAAAAAGCCTGCGTAGTTCCAGTTCACGAGGAATCATCTATATGACAGTGAAAGGTTCGTTAAAATCGATCCTGCCGTTTCAGTGATGAGCCTGAACACTTATACAGACGACGGCAATAATTTATATTTGTTTTTTATTTATTTAAGTATCGTATATACTTTCACATGCATTTAGTGAAGAGTTGTAAATATAAATAATATCTCAATTAATGTAAACTTATAGCAAGGAGGTGCTTAAAATTTCTCAAAAATCTGATAGATAATGAGTTACTTATAATCAACTTTTGAGGTAATACATATATAACTAATGATGGATGTCCTTCAAACTTAGAAGTTTGCGATGTTTGCCTAATCTAACTGAAGTCAAATTAGTTTAGGCAACCGCTTCAAGCTTGCTTTAATAATGGTCTGAAATGCCGGGATAGTCATTTATTAGACACGATATTCATCATGAACCTATAAAAGAAAAAAAATACAGAATTCACAATTCAGGATCTGTAACAATAAAATAAAATTTATTATAAACTTTAATTTATAAATTCATATTGTATTTAAACTGTACTGTCAATTATCTTAAATAACATCACTTGTACTGTTCCACAACATCTACTTTTAAAACCTAATCTAGTTTACACCTAACTCTATGACAGGTTTCGCCTCAAGGATCTCTCAAAAGTACGTAATATGACCATCACGTACTTTTGAGAGTGCTGTGAGGCGTAACCAGCTAGGTTTACAGAGTAAATGTCGTGGAACAGTACAAGTGGTGTTATTTAATAATGTATATCAAAGTTTGACCAAGTGCCACCAATCAATACAATAAACAATGTACTATTAATATTTTTTTCTCTACCCTAAGACGAAAATGCGTAAATTTTATGCGTAACGAAAGCGGGTCGCTAGTTTCCATAATTCAATCGACTTTGGTAGAATTATTGGCTAACACGGACAGTTGACACAAATGCTGACTGTCCCAAATACAATAGGAAGTTATTGTAATGAGTTTAGTTACATAATTTCTCAAGAAAGTGCCACTCGAAGTTATTGTTCCAGTAAATAGTAATTTATTATTCTATGTCCAACAAGGTATTTATGCTGTTAATATTCATAATGGAGACCCCTTCACAGTTTTCGAGTGATTTCTCGAATAACGATGGCTACCTGTCCGTCTGAGTTGTTACGAATTTCTTCTGGTATTTTTGTTTTTATGTCTTATTACGTACACAGTTATATCAATTACAAGTTGAATTCAAGAAGTGTACATAGATGAACTGGCAAACTGGACTCAATATTGAGTTTCTACCAGAAAACCTTGCCTTATCGTAATTTATTTATTATACTTCCACACTAATATTAGTATGGAAGTATGATATATAAATTACGATAGCTAAATCAGTGTTCTGTAAACGATCACTGCGTTAAGCAACTTTTGTAATGGCTAGTCCTTGGATGGGTGACCACTTTGTGGGATTTACATTAGCGAGCGTTTTCGTACTTCGGAAGGCATGTTAAGCCGTTAGGCCCGGTTGCCAGTAAAATGGCAATCGTTAAGCCCAGTTGACGGCCTTATAAGCGGAAAATTTTAAAAAGCAATAATTTGCTAAATTTCTCATAAGATTATGAGACTTATAAGCGGTTTTAAAAATTTCAACAACAGGTCGCCACAGCCTGCGTCTGTCCATTTCAACACGGCAATGGGGTCACCACCTGTTACGTGGGAAACAAATGCATATGGTGAAAGGTGGGCGTATAGTGTGTCTCTGCCTACCCCTTCGGGGATATAAACGTGACCATATGTACCTATGTATGTATGTAAAAATGCCTTACATCAATTTGAAAAAGAGCTGATACTTTTACACTGCTGGACTGGTAATAACAAAACATAGCTAAGAACCACTGCAAAGAAACTAGCTTACAAATGTAAAAAAACCGCATCGATATCGGTCTATGCATTTGAATGCTACGATGCCACAGACAGACACACACATACACACACAGAGATATCGATGTCAAACTTATAACACCCCAGTTTTTGCGCCGGGGGTTACATATTTTTATTTATGTCGCTACACTACAGATTGGCCATAGGCTACTTCACACACAACATCACTTTCCCATAGGCAAACACATATTTCTAAGTTTTAGGATGGAATTTTTCTTTGGTGTAGTCGAAGTTAGTAATATAATATATTAATAGTCAAAATGACTTCTTCAAAACAAGCTTTTATTTAAATACGCTTAAAAATTTAATTCTAAGCAAGTCCTTTTATTTGGTGGCCATATTGCAGTAGTTGACAAATGAAAAATAATTAGTAATTCTATCTTAGATGACATTTATAATAACGTCACGCAGCCAGTCATACTCGTACATTGCCATCAAAATTTAACGTGTATAAAAAATATCAGAACAACCGGTTGAAGTATATCTGCTTCACAATTGAGTTGCAAGATTCCACCCCTAGAAACATATATACACTGCTATTTAAATATAAATGATACACTAGATTATAATCTGGGGCCCCACCAAGATCTTCGGGGCCCAAGTCAACCTCCCGTGCTAGTGCGTGCACCTGCTGATTAACGGACGAGGCTCTGGCGCTGGCTTTCCCCTCTGAGGTTGGGAGGTCTGAGGGCGTCGCTCCCATAAAAGCCACCCGCCAAAACAAATAATGGTAAAGTACAATAGGAAAGCTGCTAGGGATAGGGCGCCGCCGAAAACGGCGCGCAGGAGCCCCGCCCGACTTCTGTGGCAAGTGGGCTAGGGCTGCCGTGTATCGGGCCAGCACGGCTAAAGAAGTTAGCCCCAACCCGTATCCGCTTCGCATCTTGGAACATTGGCACGCTGACTGGGCGTGCGGTAGAGTTGGACGAAGTACTCTCCAGGCGGAGGGTGGACGTGGCGTTCCTGCAGGAGACTCGGTGGAAGGGCAGCAGAGCCCGGCCTTTGCAGAAAGGCTACAAGCTGTACTACGCGGGTGCGCCTGGTGGGGAGAACGGGGTGGCCGTGGTGCTCTCCGAAGGGCTGCAGGGCGGCATCTTGGAGGTGAAACGCTGTAGCGAGCGGCTTATGATCGTGAGGGTGCTTATCGATGGGATTATTACCCACCTGATAAGTGCCTACGCGCCACAGGCCGGTTGTAGCGACGCCGATAAGATGTCGTTTTGGGGCCAACTCGAGGGAGTGCTTCGGAGCATTCCGTTGTCACAGGGAATCGTTTTGGGCGGCGACCTAAACGGTCATGTGGGTGAGAGGTGTGAGGAGTTTGAGCGTGTTCATGGTGGTTTTGGATACGGCACCCGCAACGCTGAAGGAGAAACTATCCTCAGAACGTGTGCGGCTGCCGATCTGGCCATTGTGAATACGTATTTAAAAAATAATTCCGAACATCTCATCACCTACAAGAGCGGAAGGCGTACAACTCAGATCGATTTCCTACTCACTAGGCGACACAGCATCGGCAAGGTGGCCAACTGCAAGGTCATACCCGGTGAGAGTCTTACTGCACAACACCGTCTCCTTGTCATGGACCTATGCGTGAAGCCTAAAGGCAAACGCATCGAGCGGTGCCAGCGCCGCATCAGATGGTGGCTGCTTGATGAAACTAGGTACCAGGAGTTCGTCTCAGCTGTCGGTGACAAGTGCACCGACACTGAAGGCGAACCAGTTCAAGATTACTGGGACAAAGTTCAGGCGGCCATCCTTGGAGCGGCGACGGTGGTGCTCGGTGAGTCTAAGGGTGCACGCAAATGTGACAAGGAAACTTGGTGGTGGAACGACGCAGTTCTGAGGGAGACCAGGGAGAAGAAAGCCCTCTTTAAAAAGTGGCAAGCGATCGGATCTCCCGAAGACCGCGACGCGTACAAGGCTGCCAAGCGCGCCACAAAGAGAGCTGTAGCCAGAGCCAGACGAGACCACTTACAACCTTTGTATGATAAGCTGGAATCGTCTGAGGGGCAGAAGCTCATCTATAAGCTGGCGCGCTCCAGGATCAAAGCTGCACAGGATATATCCAAGTGTCGCTGTGTAAAAGACCCTGAGGGCAACCTGTAAAGCGAAGACCTCGCGGTAAAAGAGAGATGGCGCTCGTACTTCCACAAGCTGCTTAATAAACAGCATAAAGAGATGCAGCCTCCGGACCTCCCTCCGAACAGGGACTAGTGCCACCGGTAACGCCTGGAGAAGTCCTGACTGCGCTTCGCCGCATGAAGAATTGGAAAGCTGTCGGACCCGATGGAGTCCCCATCGAAGCCTGGAAAGCGATGGGTCCTCGCGGTGTGGGCATCTTAGTAAACCTTTTTAACCGCATACTCCTCAATGGGCAGATCCCAAACCAATGGAGACTAAGTATTATTACTCCAGTCTTCCAAGGTAAGGGGTCAGTGCAGGAGTGCGGGAGCTACCGCGGTATAAAGGTGATGTCCCACACCATGAAGATCTTCGAGAGGATTATAGACTTTCGGATCCGGCAGGAGTGTACTCTCTCGGGGTGTCAATATGGGTTTCGCCCTGGTCATGGGACCACGGACCCTGTTTTTGCCCTGAGGTTTGTCGCAGAGAACTACAGGTCGAAGAACACGTCTCTGCACTGTTTGTTTCTAGACCTGCAGAAGGCCTTCGACTGTGTTCCTCGTTCGATGATCTGGTGGGCACTGCGGTCCAAAGGGCTTCCAGAGGTCTAAATTGACACTATCCGGAACATGTACTGTGACTCCGATTCAATGGTTCACGAAACCCTTCCCCATCACCGTCGGGGTACACCAGGGTTCTGTCCTTAGTCCGCTTCTGTTCAGTGTAATATTAGACGAATTGTCGGACAGCATCAGAAACCCGCACGAGCAGCCTCCATGGTTGCTCATGTATGCTGAGAGCTTGAGAACGGCGGTCTGAAACTAAATGTGGCGAAGACCGAGTACTTGGCACTAAACTCGACAGATCCCACATCCGTCCGCATAGGCGGTGATTTGGTCGAGCGCACGAACCAGGTTAAATACCTGGGATCTGTTTTTCACACGTCCAGTGACATCGATTTCGATGTCAAGTCACGCATTGCTGCCGCGTGGGCCAAATGGCAGGAGATGACTGGTGTCATTTGTGATCCTAAAATGCCGATCCGGTTGAAGGGACAGGTCTACAAAACCATTATTAGACCTGTCCTTTTACATGGCAGCGAGACGTGGCCGATATTGTAGCGACACAAGCAGGAGCTGCGTGTCACGGAAATGAAGATGCTGCGGTGGATGTGTGGAGTAACGCGCATGGACCGCGTGAGCAAGTCTCGCATCCGCGGCAGCCTTCACGTTCGTGACATTGTAGACAAGTTGCAAGAGTGTCGCTTCGTTGGTATGGTCACGTCTTGCGGCAACCGCCGGGCTACGTAGGTAACAAATGTCTGGCCATGTCAGCCCCGCCGGGTCCCGGTAAGAGGGGAAGACCCAAGAAGTGCTGGCTTGACGTCGTAAGGGATGACATGCGTGCCAATGGTACAGGGGATGCCGGCGACCGTGCGAAGTGGAGGAGAAAATGTAAGAAAGCGGACCCCGGGCGTCGCGAGACGCAACTGGGACAGACGCTCGGATGATGATGACTAGATTATAATCTAGTGTGCCATTTATATTTACATAGCAGTGTTATAACACGTATGCCAATCATTTTTACGGGTCCGAAAAAACTTCATCACGCGGTTGGAGCCGCAGGAATTAGCTAGTGGGGTGATAATGAAAAGTTAGCATAAATAGAATAGCGTTTATTTTTATAACTAAATTTGATTAAACAATGAAAATTATTTCGCCCGCGGCACTGTCAGCGTGAAATTTCGTTATTCCACAAACGTGTTTTCCCGTAGGAATTAAATGTTTTCTGAGTTAAAAACTAGTCCATATAATTCTCCAGATAAAACACATATGAATGCATTGCTTCCTTTTTAAATAAAAAATGGACAAAGAAACTATCCACTTTTATGACGTTATAATCGATTTTGTGCCAAACCGCGAGTGATAATTGTTTGACTTTGTATTTGCGGTTTATTAAACGTGACACATTTCGTTTTTTTTTTAATAATTATTTAAAGGCCTGGTTTCTGAGACCTTTTAGCCAAATCTTATTTTTTATATCATATTTCTTCAATCTTATCTTCTAATTAGTCCTGTCCAGTCGATGTCGTGTCCTCAGGCTACGTCCTGGTCCTTGCCCTCAGTATAATGGTGATTCTTATACTAAGGTTGTCAGTGGACGTTTCGCGGCAAGAGAGAAAAAAGCATTTCACTGCATATATATCATTGTCTTTCACTATAGCACGTTAACCCAACTTTTATGTCCAAGAAACCACCACTCCCGCACATAAAACAAGATAAATGCACTAGTTTTAGAAAATAACATAAAGCAAGTGTCCGCACTTGTCACTCTTCCCGCCAAATGTCCCCCACATGTCGTTATTATGCCTGCGTTACACAGGCGATTTATCGACGATTCTACTGGTATGGAATTCATTCATTCAAACCATAGATAACACGGTTTAAAAAAGATTTGTAAGTAATTTATTATTAATAAGCTTGTAGTATAGGATCTAGTCCCATACCACAAGCTATACTAGCTTGCTTTTGGTTAGATGGCGCTATATTTATAATAATTTCCCCACAATAAAATTATATGAGCTATCTATAACGCGTTTATTGTTAGCTATTTGTCATAAAACATTTATTTATACAGATATCGTAGAAAACTCAATTTGAAACTAATTTAACCTAGTTTATAGGTAGGTAGGTACTTGTGTCCGTTCCTGCTTGTCTTCAAACTTAGTATTAAACTAGGTCGTATCTTGATAAAACAGTTGCGTCACTTAAGTTAAAGGAAGCTCTTTAAATTCCAAGTTTGGAAAGAGATCACAACTAATAAATTGATTGCAAACTTCCTTGTTGTTTATGTGCGATATGGGCTACCATATTTACCTATATGACGTTTGTAAGGTTCGCAAAGTTCTGTATACTATATTTATGTATACATACTACACATACTACAGTCATGAATTATTCGCCGAAGGGGGTAAACAGAGCAGAACCTTTCTTATCAGTCGTCTAGAACCCATAACACAAGCTTATATTAGCTTACTATGGGCTAGACGGCGCTGTGAAAAAAGCATGTCTCACAATATTTATTTATTTATTCTTAACACTACTATGTTTATATTTCGGGTCTTATTCGCGACGTATAATAATACTCACCTCACCCTCACCCTCACTCTCACCCTCACCCTCACCCTCACCCTCACCCTCACCCTCACCCTCACCCTCACCCTCACCCTCACCCTCACCCTCACCCTCACCCTCACCCTCACCCTCACCCTCACCCTCACCCTCACCCTCACCCTCACCCTCACCCTCACCCTCACCCTCACCCTCACCCTCACCCTCACCCTCACCCTCACCCTCACCCTCACCCTCACCCTCACCCTCACCCTCACCCTCACCCTCACCCTCACCCTCACCCTCACCCTCACCCTCACCCTCACCCTCACCCTCACCCTCACCCTCACCCTCACCCTCACCCTCACCCTCACCCTCACCCTCACCCTCACCCTCACCCTCACCCTCACCCTCACCCTCACCCTCACCCTCACCCTCACCCTCACCCTCACCCTCACCCTCACCCTCACCCTCACCCTCACCCTCACCCTCACCCTCACCCTCACCCTCACCCTCACCCTCACCCTCACCCTCACCCTCACCCTCACCCTCACCCTCACCCCTCCACCCTTCACTCTCACCCTTCACTCTCACCCTTCACTCTCACCCTCACTCTCACCCTCACCCCGCCCTCACTCTCATAGTCACCCTCATCCTCACACTCACACTCACTATCATCACGGCTCAATCTGTGCGAGCTTCGTATTCGTAATCGTACCATATAATATATGTACATACACGTTAAGCCAACGCTCGGCCGTGCTCGGTGAACTTCGTGTGACCTCGGGTCTTAGGTTTTTTGTGTTACGGAATTTCTTGATTAAAGCCCGCTCAAAGCTCTATGTAAGCATTGTATAACTTTTTGTGAAAAGCTGTTAATTTGAAATTACAGACAGCACTTCAATTTTTAAGATTTGTATAGATTTATAGATAACCCGCATGTTATTGATTGTAGTGTTGTTAAATGCGAATCGAATTATTTTGTTGAGTGTACTTATATGTACCATGCAATTTATACTCGTTATTGTTACACGAACATTTTAACTTAACTTGACTTAACTTAACTAAATAATAAAACATTTTGTCAACTGAGGTCATATTTTAAAAGTTTGCAATTACTAGTTTATCTTTCGACTTTATTACTGTAAGACGTCTGTATTTAAAGAGATATTGTGCAATTCATGTTTCGTTATCTTTAGCCAAAATGTTAGGCTTATTTCAGCAGTGCCAAACTTTAGGATTTACGTGGAGCCAAGATCGCGTGATTAGGTACAACGTTTTGAAATTGTACTGTTGTCATAATCATACTCCTTAAATCTAGGTATATAGTTGTACTAATAAATGCATTTTTAGGCATGTCGGTTGTAGTTTTGTCCTCTACTAGCCGCTTCGTAGTGGTAGAAGAAGCAGGCCATGGAAAGTGGCGCAGCGTGAGGGTTACACGCACGCCCTTTACCCTCTCAATAGTGGTATAACACCCACACTCCCCAAAGAAGCGAGATAACACTCGAACCCCCCAAACAGGTAGAATAACACCCGAACCCCCCTGAACGAGCCTGCGGTAGCGGACTAAGGCTGTCAGGAGCCCTGGGGCTATCCTTCCGAGGGCTCACCCGGGACTCCTGGCTAGAGACAGATGAAGGGAAACGTGTGGTTTTAGTCGGTAGAAGTCCGGCATAGAATCCATGAGGATTTCCACACGAAAAAAAAATAAAGAAAAAAAAGAAAGGATCGGCAGCGCGAGTGCTACACCTCTGTTGTTGCAAACGTCCATAGGTTACGGTGGCCACTTTCCATTAGTTCAGACGTATGCTGGTCTGTCACTTAAGTGGTATAAAAATAAATAAATATATATACTAGTTGATGCTCGCGGCTCCACTTGTGATGACGTTTTTTCCGTACCCTTTACCTGCAGGAACTTGATCACGAGATATAAAGCCTTTGTGTGAATTCAGGTTATCAGCTATCTGTATACCAAAATTCAGTCAATATGGTAAATAAATAAGTACTCTTTATTGTACACCAAGAAAATAATTAAATAAAATTCGATTAGGTACTATTTATATGTGATTGTTCAGTAGTTAAGCGCTCGTGGCCCCGCGGTCTCAGTGTTCTGTAAACGATCACTGAGTTACGCAACTTTCACTATGGCTGGTCTTCGGATGGGTGACCACTTTGCATTTACATTTGCGAGCGTTTCCGTGCTTCGGAAGGCACGTTAAGCCGTTGGTCCCGGTTGCCAGTAAAATGGCTGTCGTTAAGCCTGGTTGAATGCCTTATGGGCGGCATGAAAAATTTCAACAGCTGATAGCCACAACCTGCGTCTGTCTATTTCAACACGGCAATAGGCACACCACCTATTACGTGAGACAGGTAAATCCACACGGTGAAAAGGGGGCATATAATATGCCTCTGCCACCCCTTCGGGGATAAGGCGTGATGGATTTATTTTATGTTCAGTAGTTAGAGCGTGGTTGAGTATAAAATTTCCATACATCTTCACATACTTTTACATTTATAATATTAGTAAGAATTTTTACCAAACTTATACTTACAATACTGGAAAAACGTTCTGCCATATAAATAGTTACCTTATATGCGTATAAAAATATACCTACACAAAATAATTTAATAACGTCGTTCCCAGAACGTCTATATAGAAGACTATTAAGAGGATGTTAAAATATTACATTATAAACTAGGGCTAAAAGAAGAAATAAGCAAAATGAGAAGTTTATGTATCCGTGGTTAGATTGCATTGTTAGATCAGTCTGACCACGTCCACTCTATATGCGTCATGAATTTTTTTCACATCGCAGTCCTTACCTCGTTGGTAACGTTCCCAGAACCTCAATACAAAAAAGCAACCAGGTTCCCTACCTATCTTTACCGTACCTATCTTTCAACAGTGTTGCAACCTTTTTAAAAAAATTGCGACCGCTCGGTCTTTTTGAATTCAAGGTCTCGAGTTATTAACCCTCGTTCATCGTTGTTGACTATAAATCAATTTTATGAGAGCCTGACAGGGAGGACTCACTAGCATTCAATCATAACATTATTATTATTTAATAATAAATTTGATCTCTAAGTTATTAACTTACTTCAAACCTTTCTCAAACATTCATCTGCCTCATGTGTGAGCTATTTACACAAACTTTGCTATTTATATAATAATTATATTATATCTGACGGTCAAGTATGATAATTGCTAAGGTTAGGTCGGGTAGAATAAGATAGGCAGGATTGTAATTCCCGAGATCATAGAAGTATGCGAGTTTATGTACCTATTTTGTTTCCATAATACCTAGTTGATTATGATATTTGTAGTTCATACACAATCACACACAACGTTAATTGTGATAGTTGGCTACTTGATCTCTTAATTCGAGTGTTTGAATGTTTTAAGCAGGGTGGTCTATTGATCTAACATAAGATAAATATCACTGTTGATTTATGGCAGTGGCAGCTGAAGCCCAGTGACTTGTATACAGCGCTTCAACTATCCCAGTTATATCGGTAAAAGATATATTTTTGCAGTCAAATTGACTCCACAAAGCTCTAAAAGGTATTATATGGTATTTTCTTTTTGTTGTGGACATATGCCGGTATCGCTACCGGCATAACTACTATTCGTTAAATTATTGTAGTCTTTGATAACTAAGTACTATTATTTTGTCTTTTACTGTATGCTCTGACATCGCGATGACATTGTGACTAGTTCTTACAACTTTTTGTGACATATTATGCGAAATAAAACCTGTCTAGTAGAAATTTTTGGGTCTGAAGACCTCTATACTATCGGCATTGAACTTACATTCATGCTTTCCTACATTTAAAGCTCAATTAATTTCGAAATAAGACATGAAAAATCTGTATAAATATAAAAAGTAGGTAAATTTGTAGGTATTTACTTGTTGTTCAAAATTGAATACATAATTAAGCTAAAATATCTACGCCTGAGTCAGAGGATTTACATCACAATACAGTACGTAAGTACTATTAGTAGTAGGTTAGTAGCTGGAATATTACAGGCTCTGTATAAAATTTATTATTAGAACTATACTTTATTAAATAATGATTAAACAATGAAATAATAATTACATGGTTATTAACAAATTAAAATTTAACATATTTACAGAAAACAATACAAAAAAAAGGGGGCGGGTGGTGGGAATTATAAAAAAAAAAATTTTTATTAGAACTATTATTATTATTATTATTTTATTTTACTATTTATTATTAGAACTATTGATTTATTTTTTTATTGAAAGTTGTAGTTCAGCCTACACATAAAATGGTTGTGATGCGGTATAGGTTATTAACCAACCTACGTTAAGGATATATAGGTTAGTTAATAGGAAAAGTGCTGATTTTCAAAAAGATTTTTGTATCACAGTTTGCACTTTCCACCACAATTAACACTAAGTAGTTACGTACATATACTTTTTTAAATTATAGCAAAATTTTTAAGGTAAAAATAATAATAATATATTTTTAATTTCAGGCAACATGAGAATAGTTACAGGACAGGTGTTATAAACTAATTCTACGGCCCATAGATAAATACCTTAAAACTAAAAATACATTTGATAAATACATAAACTTAACCTATTTCACACGCGACGTCGTAATAATACGTATGTGTAATTATGTGGCCAGTTCCAGAAAGCAGTACTCCTTGATACGACACGTATTGTGAGGAGATTTTTGTCTCAGAAGTCCTAACCACCACTATCTTGGTATCCGATGCCGGATACAGGAACCAAGAATTTATTAATAAATATAAAAATAAATATATTTAAATTTATACAAAAAAAAATATTTAAAAATATATAAAACAGCATCTAATTTGTGTATAGAGTGAATAAAGGAAATATGTATGTGTAATACTGGATACTTACATAAAACATCAGTGATGCAAGAGATATAAATGTAAATACTATATTATATGATTAAGACTTAAATAAGTCTGCCATGTGTTTAGTTGCGTGAGTTGTTCTGTGAACCGTAGACTTCGGAGTAATTTTATTTTTTTTATAAGCTAAGCTCGTGTTTGGGATCTAGGCATGCCTTTTAAGTTTTGTCAAAAAACCCAACTAGAACCTTATAGTAATTTTATTAATTTTTAAAGTAATTACCACGTAGCTTAATACACTTTTCCATTCGCTCAAACCAATTATTTTAACAGGAATCAGGATTGTAGACATAGATCCAAAATTCGTCACCACCGATGATGTCGTAGACGTGATTTGACTCTCCTCAGTTGAACCAAGCGCTTCATGTAAGATCTTCTGAATGGTTGTCCCTGCGATGCCAAATAGAGCCTCTATCTCTAGATACGTCACATGACGATCTTCGTGAATTAGGTGTCTCACAGCAATGATGTTATCTTCAGGGAAGGCGGATTTTGGGCGTCCGTCGCGAGATTTGTCACTAACACTAGTATGTCCACCCTGGAATTCTAAATACCAGCGTTCGACAGTCCGCAGACATGGGGCTTGGGCTTGGCTTGGGATGTTAGCTCTTAAAAACACTGAAGCCGTGTCAGGCCTCTTCTGAAGTTGTAGAAAATTATTGCACGAACATTTTCCTTAGAAAGATTCATTTTCGTACGTAACCTGATAGGTTATCTGCCAGGTTACGTACGAATCGACGCTTTGACTAAACAGTAGCATTAATCCTAATAATTTCAACTATTTAGAGATTTAAAATTTAAACACATTCGAATATAGAACAGTTCCAAATTCAAAATTACCGGGAAATATGGAAACGACAGAACTTAAAAGGCATGCCATTTCAGGACCAGTGACGTATGTACTTAATTCTTGTTGTCAGCATGTTGCGGCAACACACACGTGTTCAACAAAAAAAACAGAAAGTTATTGAAAAGCACAAGTTAAGGAACCCCAAACCACTCACATTAGCTTTGTCAGCAAATCCAAACCAGCACTAAATCTAGGACATGCGTCATAATGTAAAACGCATAGTCAACAATTATCTAGTATATAAGATCGATATTTGTAATAATTAATCAATTACTGTTTAGTTTTGTAACCGAGTCGTAACTCTGTTCATTTAAATAAATATTTTTTTCATTTAAATCCGTCTTTGACATCTTAAATGGCGCAGCCATGGAAGGATTTCCGTAGTCAGTTGTCGCGTATAAAATTTACAATAGCAGCCGACGTCCGTCTCTACGGTTTGACGGAAAGCAGAACCTACAAACAAGCAAATTTTTTAAGAACCTTAAGCCGGAAAGAAGCAATGTTGCAGACCAGCAGTACAGTAATTCAAGGGTTATGGAATACGCTGCGGAATTGTGAGTAAATCTTATCACCTTCCTTTCAGCTCTCCAATTGTACCCTCTACCTTATAATAAGTCTGTGTGTTTTGTATTATTAGGGATTAGAAAACGCCGCGATAATACTTTCCCATAGATTCTTTTATAACTACATAGTTCTAGGTAGAATAAGTTATTTTATTTCGACTGTTTTATTTTATTTTTGTTCGTGTATAATCACCAATTTCACGATGGAAAACATAAACAGAGTACCACAAGAAATGGTGAAAATATTCCAGTATTTAATGGGGAAGCCAGATCCATTATTTGTTAAAAAGTGCGAGTATATCATAGCGAGATATCAAGGTGATTTTGTTCAAAATGAATATTTATTTCATGTATTAATGAGTAGATTAGGTGGCGAAGCAGCAAAATTGGTAGGAGAAAGAGATTATACAGATAATTGGGATCAATTAAAAGGGTTGTTAAATGAACATTTTGGAGATCCGCGTACCGTGGAATGTCTAGCTGTAGAGTTAGAAAACTGTAGGATTAACAGGAACGAGAGTTACGTAGATTTTTGCCATAGACTACAACATTTGAGAAGTGTTTTATTCGCTAAAATTGCAGAAGTAGATAGTGATGGCTCTTCACGTAAGGCAAAACAGACTATTTACTGTAATAGATCACTTCATATCTTCCTGTATACCTTACCATCATTTTTAGTTAGAAAAGTACGTATGCGCGATGTATCCACAATGGAAGATGCCTTAAAGGTAGTTCTAGAGGAACAAAACTTCCAAATAGTCTATGATTCAAAAACACAAGACCGCATTTCTAATAGAAACCTAAACTCTAAACCAACCCAAAATCATAATAATCGTTCATTTAACTCGCGTAGTATACCCAGTTCATCTGCACCGAATAGCAGTAGGAATACTACACCGAATCACAACGAGAATAGTTTACCGTCGTCGCAGAATAATTCATATCAATTTAGGAATTTTAAACTGAATTTTACCCATCATAATAATTATAATTCAAATTATGCGAATAAAAACTTTTTGCAGACGGTTAACTAGGTCACCGTTTCCGTCCAGACAAAATGAACATTACGCAAGTAAATCACAACACGTGTCGCGATTTGCACCGCAGGCATCATCTTCGGGTACGAATACCGATGTCACGATGCGAATGGCTAGTTCACGACGTATTAATTTTATCGAAAATAATGTAAACGACTCGAATAGCCCTAGTTACGAGTATGATTGCGAGAATTACATCCCCGAATTACCAGTCGTTGAAAATTTTCATATAGCAGTCAAGCCTCGGGAAAACATAGAAATTAATTTAGATAAGCGTTTAAATTTACCTTATATTATAGTTCCAGAACTTAATGCCGTTTTTATATATCCTTTATAAGTCCTCATATCGCGTATAAATATTTTAAGAGCTGTTTGCAATACGAACCCTTCGAAGTAGTTAGCACTCACGCTTCAAGTGTTCATAGTGAAACAGTAGTTATTTTATTGCCGCAAGTATTTAAGTGTAACTTAGATTAAATCTTCCAGTTAACTAGTTAGAAGGAGAAGCAATAATAAAATTTAAGCAATTCGAAGAAAGGATACGAATGCCCTGCGCTTTAGTTAATTGTATTGACGGTTAAGCATTAACTGTCATTCAAAACTATACGAGTGAATCTGCAGACTTGGTCGTAACAGGTCCTTTTAAAGTTGAGTCTTATTTTAGCCCGTTAAATACCGTTAACTTCACGGAAAATAACCGGGATTTAGATCATTTATTATTAGATAATTTACAAAAAATTAGGTTAGATCATATGAACTCAGAGGAGCGAAAAGCTATTGAAGAAGTTTGTAGAGAATACAGAGACGTATTCTATTGCGAGGGTATCCCATTATCATTTACTAACCAAGTGAAACACAGGATTCGTACAAAAAATTAGGACTCTATTAATATAAAAGCGTGTAGGCTACCCCCAACACAGAATGCCGAAATTAGGGATCAGGTAGAGAAAATGCTACGGGACAATGTCATCCAGGAATTTTACTCTCCCTGTGCATTTAGTACTGAAAAAGATCGATGCTTCGGGCAAGCAGAAGCGGAGGATGGTCGTCGACTCTAGGCGTCTAATCGAAATAACGGTCGACGATAAATACCCCTTGCCCAATATAAACGAACTATTTGTTATGTTAGGGAAGAGTACATATTTCACAACTCTTGACCTAGCCAGTGGTTACCACCAAATAGAAGTAGCTGAGGAGGATAGGGATAAGACAGCGTTTAGCACTGTATCAGGCCATTATGGCTTTAATCGCCTTCCCTTTGGCCTCAAGACGGCTCCTGCTATGTTTCAAAAGGCCATGGACAACGACCTACGAGGGTTACAGGGCTTACATTGTCTGGTATACCTAGACGACGTAAATATATTTTTGAAAAGTTTACAGGAACACGTTGAAAAACTTAAAATGGTTTTCGATTGCTTTCGACAAACAAACCTAAAGGTCCAACTCGATAAGTCACATTTCCTTAGAAAAGAAGTCCTTTATTTAGGACATACAATAACTAGTGAGGGTCTTAAACCAAACAATGACAAAATAGATGCTATTTTGAAATATCCCATTCCTGAGACTGTTACTCAAATAAAAAGCATTTTAGGTCTTATAGGATACTGCCAAAAATTCATTAAAGCCTTTGCTAAAATAACCAGACCTCTGACTCAGTGTTTGAAAAAGGGTCGTAAGATGAGAAAGGAAGAAGATTAATGAAGAGTACAGAAATTGTTTCGAGACGTGTAAAAAATTACTTACAAATGCACCTCTCTTACAGTACCCGGATTTCAGTAAGAGTTTCATCCTTACTACTGATGCATCAAACTTTGCAATCGGGGCTGTATTATCACAGGGATCGGTAGGCGCTGATAAACCAGTAGCTTATGCCAGTAGAACCCTTAGTGACACTGAAACCAAATATAGCACTATCGAAAAAGAACTTTTAGCTATAATTTGGGCTGTGAAACATTTTAGAACATATCTTTATGATAACAAGTTTACAATTTTCACCGACCATAGGCCGTTGGCTTGGCTATACTCACTTAAGGAGCCCAATAGTAAGTTAACGCGTTGGCGTTTAAGGTTAGAAGAGTATGATTTTGAGGTCCGTTACAAAAAGGGACACCAAAATACAAATGCAGACGCTTTATCGAGGGTTAAGATCAACGCAATTGACGACGACTTAGACTCGATATTTGTAAACGTTGGTGACAGAAAAGAACGTATTCAAAAGGTGTTAGAGGAACTGGAACATGACCTTTCGTTTAATGAAACCCCTATAGAGACCATAGAACTCTCGGACTCCGAGGATGGAGTTACCGCAAATTCTGTTTCGAACAGGGAACATGATGATACACCCATTCTAAACGAAGCCATTGATTCCAAACCCAAACAAATTTTGGTACACTCATGGCTCAAGGACAAGTTAGCTGTTAAGGATATATCTAATAGAAAACAGAAAATTTTAGAAGTACATTTACCTTTAGATAATGAAAGCTTAGTTAAGGACTTTTTAAAAGAGTACATAGACCCTAAAAACAAATATTTCCATTATTTTGAAAACCCTTTTGTTTAGGGAAACCTTCTCTAGTGTAGTTATTAAGTTATTTAAAAAGGGATCCATCAAATTAAGCGAATGCACTGAACGTATTGTGAATTTATCAGATTCTGAAGAAGACCAAAAAGACGTAGTTTTAAAATACCAACACCAAGGCAATACTTGCCATAGAGTATTTAGAGAAACCCTTACTAAACTTAAAAGGCACTATTGGTGGCCTAACATGGACGAAATGGTTACAGCAATCATAAACAGCTGCGAACCATGTCTAAAGATGAAATACGACAGGAAGCCTATTAAACCACAGATACAACTTACCCAAAGTCAGGATGCTCCTTTTCAAGAAGCTTTTATGGATGTATTATACATAGAACGACAATACTATCTTACTTTAGTAAATGCGTTTAGTAAATTAGGACAAGCAATATATATTCCAAATAGAAGCACCCGGAGATAGTTAGATCATTAATTAAATATTTCAGCATGTACGGTTTACCTAAGAAAATTAATTGTGACTCGGGTACAGAGTTCAACAATGCACTTTAGGGATGTTATGGATATAAAATTTTGGATACGGATACGGTTTCGGATATAAGAATAATATTATAACGATTTCGGTTACGGTTACGGATATGTAATTATTTCGGATTATCCGATAGTTTCGAATAATTTCGGTTTCGGATATTGTTTTTAAGGAATTTTAAAATTAAATTAGTTTTATTTTTAAGTCATGATTTTGTATTACGAACAGTTTCAATCAATTGTCATTAAAATAAATATCATCTTAGTTGCTAACTACTTACATTTATCGTTATATTTATGCAATTAAAACCACACTTTTTGCGGTTACGTACCTCAAAAGGTAAAAAAAGGAACCCTTATAAGATCACTTTCTTATACGTCGATCTGTCCGTCTGTTCACCCGTGTGGCATCATTGATTTTCTTAGGAACGGAAAAACAATATATCCAGTAAGTCATAGTAATCTGATAAAATTAGAACGTAAACTTATAGTTAAATCTTATATAGATAGCAGTCAAAGGTTAGTTTTTGTTTTAGAAGTTCCCTTAATAGATACTGAAACATACAACTACTATAAGGTAATTCACATACCTATCCACAATACCTCATACACATTTACCATTATCCCAAAGCACCCTTTCCTATTGGTGAATCGATTGAAGTATATTCCAGTAGCAACGCCCTGTGAAGAGATCGAGAACAACAGATACCTTTGTACTGAAGGTAATTTGGTACAATACCCCATGGAGACTAGCATCGAACAAATAATGTTGATGAAAAGTAACTACAGTCAATGCCTGCAAAATCACATCAAGATCGAATCTTCGAAAGTTCAGAAAATAACTGACAACGATTGGTTGATTTATTCAGAAGACAATACGATCGTCAGTGAAAACTGTAATAATGAGATGCGGAAATATAATATCCATGATACATACATTGTAACACCCACACGTTACTGTGAAACTTACATTGGAGATATCCTGGTCAACGCGGCTACATACACCACAGATGCAAGATTACAATTACCTCTCATACAGATGCCAGAGCTGATGAGCAGCATCGAAGTTAAAACCAAGAAGTTGGACTTGCGGAACGTAGACTTCAGTGATGTAAAAGAAGTGCTCCAAAGTGCTAAAGCCAGTGTCAGTGCCTATCCAATTATAGACCAAATAGTGACATACCAAGCTAGCATATGGACCATCTGTCTCTATATTATAAAAAAATATTGTTACCACCATATTTATTATTGTAAAATTTCGGAATCATTTTCTTAGCCGAAATTCTCAGAAGCTGAAATCTCCACCTTCAGATAATTAAAATATATAAGGAATCCCAAACCAGCAAATCCAAACCAGCACTAAATCTAGGACATGCGTCATAATGTAAAACGCATAGTCAACAATTTTCTAGTACACGAGTATAAGATCGATATTTGTAATAATTAATAAATTACTGTTTTGTTTTGTAACCTAGTCGTAACTCTATACATTAATTTTTTTTTTTAAATTTAAATCCGGCTTTGACATCTTAAATCACACATCCGCTAATCTGCAGGGCTGCTTGTGGTAAGCTGAATGTCCCGATTACTCAGAGTTTTGTTGCCGTTCTGCACCGGTTAGCATTTAATGGGCTAACCGGAGAGAAATGTGTTACTCTCGGGAATGCAAAAAATCTCAACTCTGGCTTACCTTAATTGGCCGGTCAGAGGGAGGGAGCTATGTGCACGGGGGTGGAAGTGTCATTTTCGAGGGCATAACTACGCGGAAGCCTGCTCTGTGTCAGGCCCGCGATGGTTAAACTGGCGCCGTACCGCTCGACACCCTTAGCAGCTCACATCGGTATTGCCCACTTTCGCCTTACAGGCTTAATATGCCTATGGCGATGCCCATCTAGTAAGTTGGCAAGTCACCGTCTGCCTGTATTTTGATAATAATATATTAAAATGGCAGACTCAGTTATCATTAATAGCTCAAGTCACCCAATCCATTTAACCCACAAACCAATAGCCCATTTCATAGATAGCACATTTTACTATTAGTTGAACTCCCATTGGAGGTGGTTCATTCCCGTCTTCTACATAAGGCGGGCGTGGATTGTCCGCAGTAGGGGTCCCATTTCCTATTAAGTTAAAGTTCTCAAAGAGCCTTTGCGTGTTGGACCACTATCTCCCCATGTAAGCCTACCAAAAGACCGGGTATCTTCGTAAGAAAAGAAAGAGTAGATACCCCAGAAGAAGAGACATAATAATAATTATTTTATTTCAAATCATTGAATTCATATTACATAGTAATTACATAATAATAAATTAAATTAAAAATAACTTACACAAATAATTTAAATTCAATTCAATTCAATAAAAATATCAACAAATTTAACCTATTTTTACTTTCAATTATTCAATTTACTTATACGCCTAATTATGGGACAGTCCAGTTTATTAGCAATTACGCTCAGGAGACTGTTGGTGCTGTCACTCTGTGCAGCACGTTCTCGTCTAATCGCGGCGAAGCCAGCAGTATGTGCTTTCGCAAACATGCCACAAGTGCTAAAGTATCGCGGCAACCCCAACAGCGCCCTGAACGCATTATTATACTGAACTTTAAGGGCATTAACAGCCCCCCACGTACAGTTTGTCTAAAGGCTACACGTGTAAAAAAGTTGGCAATAGCCTTTAAGTAGCGTTATTTTAACAGTATCCGAACAGTGTGCGCTTCTTCGTACCAACATATAACATCGGATAGCCAACGCCCTCCTTTCCCTGTCAACACTAGTTCATCCTTAAGACTGTCCTTTACAATATACCCAGATATTTCTATTGACGACACTGCCTAGGATATCAACTCTTAAAACGACACTTGGGTAGTCATCCAGATCCTTCTTACCCACTTTAAAGATTAATAATTGACTCTTAGCAGTATTATATCTCAATCGTGCTCCTACAACATTCATAAACTTCAATTATTTTTTAGACCTGCATTGATGGGCTCAGCAACAAAATGTCATCGGTATAATATTAGACATGAGACTATGGATAAATTAAATACAATAAGCTAATTTTCACTAATATTGCTCTCATAATTCTCATAAGCCATAAGTCGTCAGAAAAAAAACAAAATTCAATTCTAAAAAAATACTTGTACAAAATTCACCGACATTTGTAATTTTATTTTTAATACGTAGTTGGTATATATAATTTGGATGGGGACGTTAGCGGGAACATTAGGACGGTTACCTTGGCTAGTACCTACCAATTCTTTAAAAAAAAGTAAAGCTAACTATCCCACGCCGTTAATCCTTTTAACTCTTGTTGCATCCTTTAAACCAAACTGTCCGTAATTATATTAGTTCTATCATGGGACACAATAGTGTGGAAGTCGGCCCGATTTGTTGACATTTATGATTTCGAGGCCGCTCTCTTGGGTAGTAGTATGATGATAATTAAGTATATAACCTTAGGTGTTGTCCTAATTAAACGAGACTACGCAAACATCGCGTGAACAAACGCTGTGACCCTGGGTCATCTGCCAATAAAACTGGAGTATTTCAGTCGCGCGACTTCCAATTACGGTGCCTCTTGAGGATACAATGTTTGATCACAAGTAAAATTCGTACGCACCTAGGCGTTTAATTAGGGCAAGGCATAATACCAGCTCAGCGAACTATGGTAGAGAATTCAAACAAATTGCTTCTTATAATATTAGCATAGCTAATTATATCACTACATATAAAACAAAATCTCCCTATACAGTCGATAGACTTAATGGGCTTACTGGTATTGCGATAAACTCAAAAACTAGGTAGGTACTGCACCGCTCTTCATGTTGTTTTTGTTGTTCAGGTCTCTAGGACGGTTGTAGTATATAATTTGTAAAGGTTTTGTATGCATTGGCCAAAATATAACGATATTTGTTGAAGTGTCGGAAAACATCAGCCGTCTGGTAGCTTTCAACGACAACGCTGTCTAAGCACTTTGAGATATAACAAAACAATGTATGGTGGAATTGTGTATCTTATACAGGTTAGGAAGCGCTCATGGCCCCGCTGACACCTAGTCAGTTCTGTTAACGATCACTGCGTTAAGCAACATTCGCTATATGTGGACCTTGGATGGGTGACCACTTTGTGGAATTTACATTTGCGAGCGTTTCCGTGCTTCGAAAGGCACGTTAAGCCGTTGGTCCCGGTTATGAGAAAAATGGCTGTCATTAAGCCTGGTTATGGGCGGCTTGTGAAATTTCAACAGTAGGTTGCCTGTCCATTTCAGCACGACAATGGGCTCATCACCTGTTACGTAGTACAAAATTGCATACGGTAAAACGTGGGCGTATAGTATGCCTCTGCCTACCCCTTCGGCGATAAAGGTGTGACTATATACATGTATGTATGTATGTATACAGGTAATTATAAGATATTATCCCCGTATTCCCATTAGAATAGGCTTTACGTTGGTGAACGTTGGCGTACGCTGGTCAAAAATAATATGTTCCTGATTAAGTGTTCAATAACGGTTATATGTTTCAGACCATAACTAAAGCAATCTTCAAGCAATTCCTTGAACTAATTTGGCTTCCTATATAATAGGTCGTTCTAATAGTACTCGCTTATGTAACTGTTACTACTAGTTTTATGAGAAAATAGGGATATTATAAGTAATAGCACTGCGTACTTAGATGAAGCAGGAACTAAGGCGTTTTCATACCTTAAGTACTTATGTGTGCATATGTGTGTGTGAGTTTTTGCTATTCTACTGCAAATTTTTAGCCCTCGACAAAAAAATGTTTGTCGTTTCTAGCGCTTGTTGTTAGATACATACGTTTTATTTAAACCAGTTTTTGTCTAGATTCACCTATTCTATTTTTTATATATAAATCTCTACTCACAGTGTTCGTTATCCAACGCATTCGAAACGGCATGACAAATTTTTATGATGTTTTTAATTGTGTGTGACATATTTTTACCCCCACGTGATATCTAAGGGGAGACCGTATATCAGCTAGTCGATTATAAGAAAAGGTAATAAGTTGTAGGTAGGTAACGCCAACCGTAGGGTGAAAGGCCACTTTTTTGGCCGACTGTACAGAAGTATAATTAGGTTATACTAAGTACATATTTTGTAACCTTGATTTAATACTTTAATTTATCACCAAACGATCACTTTATTTTATTTTATTATATTCAAGTAGGTATTATCAACAATGGCCAAAACGACTTCGAAATGACGGTTGTTAAGGTTGAATTAAATATGTTAAAAAGTAATCGTAAAAAAGATTCAAAGATAACAAACTAACTGATCTATGCCTCACGGGCTAGTCTTTACTTTTTTCGCTTCCTGCAGATTCAATGAATTGTTGTCAATGAAATGAAAAATGAAATATTCAAAAGATCAAACATCTGAGTAGGATACCTAGTAGTACTTTTCCGTTTTTGAGCAATCTGCTCACGTGGTAAACATAATATATGTCTTGGCCTACCTTGACTCCTTCTACCATCTACTTTCGCACAATATGATAAAATTAAAAGATATTTATGTCTATAATGGTTGATTTTATATTTTGTTCTGGTACAGTTTGTGTCCATAATGTAGTTCTAAAATTCATTATTTTTAAAATATAATCTGTCGCAAATATATTTATGCAAATTTAAAAATCACATCATATCTCATTGGATAAAGATCATTAATATTATATATGAAAGCTATCTAACCTATACTTGTTTATTTTAAAATATTCATTATATCATTATTTTTATATGTGCTGGGATAGTGCTGTAGTTACGAATCCACCCACACATAAAACGAGGTGCGTATTTACATAATTCTATGAATCTGAAACAACCTACGTTATAGTAATTTTGGCAGCACATTTATTATGATAGCTGGCTATTTGCTTTGACAGTTAAATCTCGTCGTCTATATATACTCGTAGTATTGGAATATTTGAGCGGAGTGGTTTATAGAACGTAGACATAAGATGGATTTTATCGTTGAAGTCATGTTTCAAAAGCTGTGGTAAAATGTGGTTGGTTTGTTTCCACAAAGCTACAAACGGTAAACTGGACCATTTAGAAGTGGGTTTCGATGACTCTTAATTATTGCTTGCTATTCGCTGCTCAAATAGTAGTTTATGATACTGTTGCATAATAAGGGTTCTTATAACACGAGTTTTTTTATAGTATCACACGAGTGTTATAAGACCAAGTTATGTACAGTGTCATACACTACTTTATCTACTCTCATACTACATCTCTCATAATACATTACATACGTAAAACAATATTGCAAATAAAATGATATATAACAACAAATTTATTTTTTAAATGTCAAATGTTTGCGCCTTAATATGAGATATGTAAATGCATTAGAGTGCAAGATCTGCGTGTTATTGTGTGACGGAGGCGAGCGGGCGCGCGGGGTGTCGGAGGCGGGCAGGGCGGCAGTGAGCGTCGCTCTACCGCCTTGGTCCAGCTGGAGGTTGTATAGGTGTATCGTTATGATTAAAAAGTTATATTATGATACAGGTGTCCATACAAGACCTGTATCGTAATAAAACTTTCATTTTTTATTTTTGGCCTGTACGTAATGTTTGTCATAAGATTTTTGTTATCAGTTTTATAATCTTTGTATTATAGTAAAAAAAAAAAAAAATATCTTTATTTTGCATAGACCATTTTAACGGCGCTTACAAAATGTCAGACACTATTTAAAATATTTAAAGCGACCACCGGTTCAGAACGCGGCCCACCTGAGAAGAACCGGCAAGAAACTTAGGAAGGCTTTTTTTTTGATGGCCTATTTACAATTTAATATTATTTCACTTTGCCAGCAGATCATTTCCAGGCGTCCCTGTCCTGCAAATAGTCTGTAACGGAGTAAAAACCTTTTTCACAAAGCTTGTTTTTAATAAACATTTTAAATTTATTTAATGGTAAATTTCTCAGGTCACAGGGAAGCCTGTTGTAAAAGCGTATACAGTTACCCTGGAAAGAATCGCCAATCTTATGTAGTCGACTGAGGTGGACTGAAAGATTATTTTTATTTCTAGTGTTTATATTATGTTTATCACAGAGTTTAGAAAACTGTGACAGATTTTTCTGGACATACATAAGATTGGCAAAAATGTATTGTGATGGTACGGTTAGAATACTTACTTCTTTGAATTTTTCTCGGAGAGAAACTCTGGGGCCGAAATTATAAATAGCGCGTACAGCCCGCTTTTGTAGAACAAAAATAATATTTAAATCTGCAGCACTCCCCCAAAGGAGAATACCGTAAGACATAATACTATGAAAATAGCTGAAGTAAACCATTCTAGCCGTATCCACATCTGTTAGAGTCCTGATCTTTTTTACAGCGTATGCAGCCGAACTTAATCTAGAGGCTGTCTTTTCTATGTGTGGGCCCCACTGCAAATTGGCATCAATAGTTATACCGAGGAACACAGTTGATTCTACAAACTCTAACACTTGTCCATTCAGTTGAACATTGGCCGCAACTTGTTTTACATTTGGTAGAGTAAATTTTATACATTTAGTTTTATTTTCATTAAGGCAAAGATTATTTGAGCTGAACCAATGAACTACTCTTGCAATTGCATTGTTTACATCGTCATAGTTATCTAATAGTCTTTTAATTTTAAAAATTAATGAGGTGTCATCTGCAAACAAAACAATCCCATTCCTGTCCCCTACATAAAATGGTAAATCATTAATATAAATGAGGAACAAGAATGGCCCAAGTATCGAGCCTTGCGGCACACCCATTGTAACCATGGATCCTACAGAACGTGTACCATTAATATCGACCCTCTGTATTCTATTGTTCAAATATGAAGACAGAAGGTCGAGAGCTTTGCCTCTTATTTCATAGTGGTGTAATTTTTTGCACAGCGTTTCATGTTGAACGCAATCAAAAGCCTTTGATAGATCGCAAAATATACCTAATGCATCGTGCTTGTCTTCCCAAGCTTCATGAATATATTTTAATAACTCAACACCAGCATCGGAAGTTGAGCGCCCTTCGCGCGTCTGTATCAGAGTAGATAAATATATTTGCAATACACTTACTCATAATATGGCTCTTATCTCACCGCAATTAGGCACATAATGATACCTATTATCAAACTGGTTTCTTGATTGTTATTATATCACTAGTGGGATAATACATTTTTAAATGCACTGGTTGCGATGCAATATTCTTAAAAAAAATCGATACAAGAAGATCGCGTTCAATAGAACAAATAAATTAATATACGTACCTATTGCTTGCTCATTTCATGCAACTTCGTATTTAAATAGAAAATTTGATCTTGTACGTGTATAATAAACAAAACTTTCCCTCAAATATAACTTTTGTTGTCTCTCTGTTTAAAACTTTATACCAAAACTTTAACAAAAAAAAAAGAAACTATATCTACTCTGTGGTCAATGGGTGCGCATAAAAAAAACCTAATTATTTTTTTTTCCTCCAGTACCAAAAATTCGTTTTCCCTGTTGAAATTAAAGTTATTTTATTAATTAAAATGTCTACAAGGACTAGTTATGAAGAAAACGATTTATGTAGTACCTACATCGCCCGATATAAGATGTAAAGCCCTTAACTTTATAGAAAGTTTACTACCTGAAATTTCCAATGAAAAATATCTATTTGTTTTATTTAGTATTATATTATTCATAAGTGTATTGAAAAGCGTCGTATGATACACTTGTACCATAATCTACTATTTTTTCAAAAGAAGAATATATGTCAAGTTGAGGGCCTTCCGGGTGACATCGAAATTCCGATTTCAAGTACTCTTAAAATATTTATTTTATATTACATGGTAATTAACCAAGTTTGTGTTAGGTTTGAATGAAATGAGATTCTTGTTTAAACCATGACTGCTACGAAATCTCTCCTCTTAGTGTTAAAGTAAGCTACTGGGGTGAGATTGCACAAGAGCTGACAGTATTTGCACAGATTATCTCAAACGAATAATGAAATAATAGGTAGGTATTATTGGTTTAATAGTTATTTAAGCAAATAGATAAAAAGATGACCTATTGATTTTTTATTGCCATTCGATATGACCCAATTTAAAAATCTCTAAATTCAATATGGCTGATTACAGAACTTTAATGCCCAGGTTTTATACTTACTTTCCTATAATACGGGTATCAAAAGAAGGGCTTGCTGGGAATTTTTATTCTAAGCGCATTTCAATAAAATATTAGTACCTATTATATAGCTGTTGTATATTGAGTTGACTTTTAAGAAAGCATTTATAAAGATATACTACTTACCATTATGGATTACCGTTTGGTTTTAGCCGGTTTGAGTCTGACTTCCCAACTCACATTGTCTCCGATGCTGTGAAGTATCTACACGTAATAAAATATATTTTTATTGTTCTTATATAGGTACCTAAAACATAGACAAATACTTAAAGTATTATGAAAGACAAACATAAGTACAAATATCTGTATATTTAAGCGATTAAGTATTTCCTTTGTTTGCCGTGCGATATGTAATTGAAATTCTTTTCCCACACAAATTTTCCTTCTACCTGTAAGTAATCCCGGACTTTTTTATGCGAAATGTAATAAGACGTCTGTACATAGACGCCTACGTAACTCAAACTCGCAAGCAATACTTTGGGCTTCTTTCGTGTCTAAGCATTAGGTGAGGGAATTAATAAAGGTAAGCTATTATTAAGAGCAGCAATAAAGAAAAGGGAAATAAAGGGTAGAAAAGGAAATGCTAAACATACAGTATTGCATTTCCCTGCAAGACGCAAAGACTCACGGGAGGCTCCATAATCCTATGCCTAGGCTTATGCGTCATCATATCATCCTTTCCTACATACTCTATGGTGTACCCGTGTCTTAAAGCACACATGCTGGAAGAAGACACCGTGCAATTTAATGAGTACAAACTTACGTGGCATTGTCCATGATAATGATCTTGAACGATAAAAAAACAAAGTTTAGGGTCAGAGAGTGAGAGAGAGAGATCACATGAACGAAAATATCATGCAAAGTCGTGATAATGTAGGTATGTATGAACCCTATAGCGGAGGAACTCTTATTAAAACATTTTTCAAACAAAATTGGAGATATTTCCATAACAACGGCGACCGTTTTAGATTACAGACTACAACAAACAAAGGCCTACTAGACGTATAACGATTGAGTCACGACGTCAAAATTGCGACAATTTTCCCAAGCATTACTGTATATTACGCGTGGGGGACAGTGTGGGTTGCGCTAAGATATATAAAGATTTTCATGATCATAATGAATCCAGGAGTTTATAAAAAATGGTAGAAAGTCAATATATTGTAAAATGCAATGCTTATTTGGAACCAGTTTACTTTTATCTATTTGTAGTTGGTTTGGATGTTACGAGCAATGAAGGAGAATTCCTTGAGACTCGACAGTCTTAGGTCCAGCGAACTCAGAAAATTATGTCTTGCTCCTTATTTATAGTCCAAGTAAGATTAGCGTAAATCATAGAGATTCTTAAAAATAAATAATTTCTGTTCAGGTGCATTGTAGATAGTGTTACTTCAAGAGTTGGTATCGGTTGCGTTTTAAGTTAATAAGTTTTTCCGCAAGTTAGGGCCCTAATTTCTGCTCCATTGAGTATGTATGCCTGCCAAGTCTGCCAAGTAACTGCTTCCGATGCAACTGAGACCGCACAACTTTGGACCATCTCATACTATACAAAGCCAACACTTGGCATAATTTTCCAGTCGGAATCTGGTAGAGCTGGCATTTATTTATTTCTCGAATAGTCCCTTTGACTCGTCTGCCTCGGTAGCGCAGTGTTGACTGCCATTACTAAGGTCTTGGATTCAAATCCCGGTCAAAACAAATATTTTTTTGGACTGCAAATGTAGGTTTCAGAGTTTGTTTTTTTTCTATATGTATAATATGTAACAATTTACTTAGAAATATATTGGTATCTATATTCGATGATAGTATAGAAAAAGGTTATATTAGCTTAGCTAGCTAGCGTAGAAGGTTTAAATAGACGATTAACCTATTGACACTAAAACTAAGTAAGTACTTATATGTTCTAGTGTCAGTCTTATGTTCGTCTTGGCCCTTGTCTCCTACAAGGGCCAAGACGAACAAAATTCCCCCTATAAGGGGAATGTAGGTGGAAAATCTCTGTGGATGTAGAAAAAATGAAATATCATGCATTTTTAATATAATTTTATTCATTCTTTTATAATTGTCAGAGTTGTACAACTAAATAATCACAGTTGAAACAAAATGTACTATGTTTAAGAAGTACAATATAATTAATATCTAAATTAACACAAAACTGGTATTCACCGTGAGACGGAGCTACGGTCGAGTCGTTTCTCATACCGTAGTCTTTTGTACTGGGATTGTGTGCTCTGCATTCTGCTTAAGTGTACGTGTAAAAGCTTTGTGAGCCGAGATTAAGTAACAAATACATTTAAATTCGTTTCAAAGAATTATTTTACTATTGCGGTAGGTAAATTTTTCTTTAATTTCTTTATGTACTAACGGAAAAACACGTAAAAGTCACTTCAGTAATAGCTAGTGTAGATTTTTTTATAACACCAAGGAGTTGCTTGTGTGGGCCGGACCACAGACTATTCAATTTCTTTATACGTAGATAAATAGTGCGGGGTTGTGCTCGCCACAAATTAGGCGGCGATTTCCGAAACATAAAAGGCTCACTGTATGTTTAGTAGCTCAAGCCTCTAAATATTGCAGAATGTGCATTGTAAAATATGTGTAGGTATAAAATTGGTTACATATCTAACTGGAGAGTAACTTGTTGAAAACCCGACATTGGTCGATACACATTGGTATAAAATCAATATACACGCATTTTAAAAACAATAGACAATAAAGTACACGAGAGAGCGCAGAGCGTGAGTAGAACAACAGAATCAAATGTACATTGTGCTTGCAGCACCCCTGTTGTGGAAAATCAAAATATTGCTTTATAAAACAGTTCAAAAACTTACAATATACCGTTGTAAAAGACAGAAATATAAAATCGGACCCAAATAACTATCGTAATTCGTCAATATGTATGATACTGGCAGTGTAACGATATCGATAAAATAATAATAACTATGAAACCCTACTTATATGAATGTAATTAACGAGAATTGCTTTAATATTGATGTAGGTATTTGATTTATAATTATTTATTTGTCTTTAGTGCAAACTAGAGGTGGACTTACTTTAGGTAAGTTAATAGAAGACTATTTAAACCGAGTCTACAAAATCTTAGGCTTCAAACACATAATAAAATCAGTCATTTTAACACAATACAGTATTATTCTAAAATTTACACCGATTATAATTCGACGTCGAAGTGAGACAGCTCGCCGCACCATTTTATTATTATATTTTACTATAAATTCTTAAATATTATAATTTATAAATTAATGACTTCTACAGATCGCCGCAACTATCTCACGTCAAGATCGATGGAAATAGTATCTAGCACAACACTCTTAATAAGTTATTGATATTTTTCTAGGTGCGACTAAATTTATATGTAAACATACGAATAAATAAAGTGCAAACACTTATTTCTACCTTCTTTAGCTGCATCGATAATGCTAAGAAATTGGCACAGTCCCACTCATAGTCACGCACCGCCTGTACCACGACGCGGCACGACACGCTAGCGGCACGGTGTGGCACGGTGCGGCGCGGTACGGCACGGTTTCGGCTCGCAGGAACGCAGTACGGCCGTGCGCGGCTTGCATATCGACGCATACATACAAACTTCACGAATGGCGTTTATTACGCAAACGCGCTCACTCACTTAATCATCTCACTCACTCACTCACTTAATCATCTCACTCACTCACTCACTCATATATTAGCTCAGACACTCAGTGTCGGTCACACAGACGCGCGAACTAAATACTCTTATGACCGTGACTAAGATTACCTACTTATATCTACAGTTAACTTAAGTTACTGGTAGACCGCAGTCGTTCCAAATATTCTATCACACTAGCACTACTCGGAGACATTAGGAGAGGAACACCGGTCACTGTACAGTTCGCTTACACATTAAAGATTAATTAGTAGTTCACGTTTTATTAAAATCAGGGATACTTAGTTGTTTATAGATTGTTATTGTATTTACAACCCCAATATTGATTTAATTTTCATTTAATATCGAATGAGCATTATATTCGAGCTCGGCGTCCGAGCGGACCAACTCGTGAATTTATGACCTACCCTTATTAAAATATAACATATTCTTTAATCACTAATGACTTCTGCGGGAGAGCCACAGGTTTAAGTGATCACGTAAAGCTGAGGACTTACAAAATACTCGTATAAATTATTCACATTTATAGCACACTATCTACAAACACCCACAGGTCAAATTCACGCCCGGGCTCTGCCGCAGAAATTACTTTAATCCGTAACTTTCAATAAAATACTGACTCATAATATGGCTAAATTGAATAAAAACTTATATCAAATATTTGGTGAAAATTTGTAAGCAATTAAATAGGTACCTTAAACGATTACATAAGCTTAAAACGTCTACCGTAATAAATTAAATTGTATAAAATTGGTAAGAATTAGAAATCAGAAAAGTGGCGCGTCCGTCTATCACCTCAAAGCCCCCGTGACGTTCCACAGCGAGGGTAACACAGCTTATTTATATACAAAATGAAATTAGGGGGTAAATGAACGAGTGTCGCCCCTGAGATAGCGGCTTTATGTGGCTTACTGGTTACGATTGTTAGAGACAATTGACTAAATTAGAGGCGAGGGTGTATCGAGGGCGTCTACAGTTGTTCGTCCATGTCCGGGCCGTACAGGTCGGCCAGCTTGTTGAACCGCGGGCCCCATGCGCCGAGGTAGTCGTACTCGTGAGCTTCGTCGTCAGTACCTAATAAAATAGTACCGCATTACGATTTCATATGAATAATTCATTTCAGAATGAAGTTGCTTCAATTTTTCGCTTCATACATTGTGGATGAATAGCCGCAAGCTACCGTCAAGTCATAAATTTTTAAGCGATTCGAGAAGCTAATTTTCTGATGTGGGTATAATGGTTTGTGTATCAAAGCGGTGTGGGCTATTCAGGAAATAATTTTAATTTTATTGTATACTAGAGGACGCCCGCGGCTTCGCCCGCGTAGAGAAGTTTTCCCGTTTCCCACAGGAAGTTGTTCCCGGGATAAAAAGTAGCCTATGTGTTATTCTGATGTACATGCTACATTGTTGTAAAGTTTCATTAAAATCCGTTTAGTAATTTTTACGTGAAAGAGTAACAAATATCCATACAAACTTTTAAATTTATAATATTACTAGTTGACGCCCGCGGCTTCATCTGCGTAGTGAAATTTTCCCGTTCCCGTTTCCCTCACGAACTTGTTCCCGGGATAAAAAGTAGCCTATGTGTTATTCTAATGTAAAAGCTATATTATAGTTTTAATTAAAATCTATTGCTGCCAAACAGTCTTGATAATGCCTCGTGTGTAAGCGAAACACGTGTCGACATCGTACGACATTCTAAAAAAGCGGAATATTGCAAAAAAAACATTTAAAATCAAAATAATTATAGTTTTTAAATGGATTTCCGCCATGTAACGCCTGATTCTATTAGTTATTTAATTAAAATCTATTCAGTAGTTTTTACGTGAAACAGTAACAAACATCCACACAAACTTTCGCATTTATAATATTATTAAGATTAAGATATTATAAATATCATAAGTATTATATAAAAAGTACGTTAATAGATTGAAAACAGAATCTGATTTGAAACTGAGAGAGTAGCGACTCTTGTTCTAAAAAAATTCAATCTGTAGAAACCAACTTGATAAGGTATATTCGCACATGACCTTAGTACCTTACATCAAGTATAAGAACGATTGTAAGTGACTGGGAACGAAAAAAAAAACAAAGCCTTTGTTATACTCCTATCGTAGTGCCAAATCTGGTGTTATAAATAATGTTAACTTATTCGCAATTTCATCGCTGACAACTGAAAGATTACAGAATAATATAGACTGACAGACAAATGGGTTGTCAACCTAAATATTGTGCTGATCTGACGTAAGGCTGAGTCGTAACCCGTATGGAAATATCGTAGCTACTTACCAGAAGCTAGTGACGAAAGCGAACCAGCGGTGCTGCCACCACCTTCGTACGCATAGTTCCGTAGGTCATCAAATGGCGGCGCGTTAGGGTCGCTGTCGGCTCGGCGCTTGTGGTCCTCGATGAACATACCCACGTTCGTCTCACCGGCCAGGGGCACACCCACACCCACACCCACACCCGGCGGCACTCCCACACCCATCGGAACAACACCCAATCCAACGCCCATTAAAGGATCTGATTGAAATTAACATCATTTATTCTATATCCCATTCAAACTGTATTAACCTTAATCCAAAGATCTATTACATTTTGGGAGAAAAGGTAGGTATGCCAACTAAACGGTATATAGCAGTAATGAGCCGAATCAAATTTGTAGCGAGCTATTAAACATTATAGTTCCTTGGGATAGGTGTACTCCAATTTTGTAGTATCGTCGTCGGTTCTGTTGACATGTTCTACTTATGAAGGAATGTGAAGCACGATATTTTTCTCAGCCTATTCTTCAGATAAAATATTAGAATTGTGCTTTTATATAAAGAACTAGTTGATCCCACAGTTTTGCCCGTGACATAATTTAAACTTCCGTCATAAGTGCGAACTTAATCATGTCGTTTATAAATTTTATAATAATGTATGAAAATTTGCCCTTTTTGTTGACATTTATAGTTACTACTCCGCTCTCCAGAGTAGTAGAGTGATGACATTATTGCCTTTCTATATAAATGGGCTATACAAAAATATTAGTAGTTCCTGAGATTAGCGCGTTTAACCAACCAAACAAAGAAACTCTTCAGCTACATATAAAACTATAGAAATAGATTTATGTACTTTATAGTTATAGATTTATGTACGGCAATGGGCTCACCACTTGTTACGGGGAAAAAAATGCATACGATGAAATGTGGGCATACTAGCCTCTGCCTATCCTTTCGGGGTTAAGGCGTGACAATATGTATGTATGTATATTATGTATAAAAAAAGTAAATTAATATAATTCAAATGTACACATGCATTTAACTCATATAAAAGGTTTCTGTTCACTTACATGGTAACTTTGTTGAAGCATGGTCAGGTAATGGACCTCCGATGGGTATTTGCAATGGCGTGATATCGAAAGCTGTCATGTCATCCTCACCACCACCTTCATCGTCGTAGTTTATGATGTTCTCACGAACGTCGTCGTCAGGACCAGGGTACTTGATGTGTGCTTCCCGACGACGGTTGTAAACCACAAATACTAACACCAGAACTGGTAAACAGACAAACATGTTTTAGATTACGTATATTTTGACCTACTGCTTTTTGGATTTCAAACTGTGTCAGGTAAAAATGGTCTACAGAATATGAGTTTTAGTCACTAATAAAAGCAAGTTGTTAATTGGGTTTAAGAAATTACACAATGTGTGCAAAAAATAACATTATATTTAGGTACCTATTTTTAGAACTGTGAAAAGTCAAATGTTTATTTAAAGTAAGTATACCTAAATGTTTAAAAATTTGACAGGTATGTTAATGGGATTTCATTGGATTGCAGAAACTAAAATAAGAGAAACCACACTACTTAATTTAGAATTATGATGAAACTTCAAGTTGGTTTGTTACTTTGTTAAAAAGCAATCACACATGAATGCTGAATTCAAACAACATTAAGAAGATTCTTTATAAACGATGTAAACTTAACCTTTTTGCTTCTTGTTATTTGCATTGCCGCTGTTTGTACACAAACAAATGCAAAAAAAATTCTTTTCACCCCTTTTATCGTATCAAATTAAATATTAAAGTTGCCTCCAATCCTTCCTACTGCAAAGAGATTACTCCTCTTTGAATAACTCATGACTACGTTTTTGCCTTTTTAAAGTTTGCTGTATATTGATTTTACAAGACAATACCTAAATATATAGAAAAAAAATTAAAGGAATTAATTTTTCAACATATTTGCTTTAGTCGATATTATTTCACCGGTTTTAGATACCTACATAAAGCAGCTCATAAAACAGGGTGCGTTATAGATGCAGGATGCATGTCAGCAAGGAGTGTTTTCGTCCTGTTGTGAAAAAAAGACGTGTGGCACTCGGAGACTGCCGCGGTAAAGCTATAGCATAGCATTTTTTATGAACTTATGTAATTATAATTATTGGAACGAAGTTCCTTACGGCAGGCTTGGAGGAGATAGGGGTTTTGCTGCGCGAACGAACTGAAAAAAATGTGATAGTAAAACCGTAAGAAAAATTGGGTGAAATAAAACCGTTAAATGTGACGTGCGCAGGCGCGAAAGTCGTATACACAAGCGAGTAGTGTATAATACCTTTCTCTTTCTCCCTCTTTCAGTGAGGTTGGGTGAGGGTGGGGTGAGGGTGGGGTGAGGGTGAGAGTGACGGTGAGGGTGGGGGTCTTTTTTTTATTTTAATTTTTTTTTTATTTTTTTTTTCTACATTAGTTTTTTTGAAAGTTCGAACTTCGTTCCTACCTGGTGTCCCACGACACCACATCTTTTTTATTTATTTTATTTATGCAGTTTTTTTTTTCCTTTGTTTTTATTTGATATTAGTTTTTAGTTACACTTTTTGAGCGTGGTGACCGATGAGAAAACATTTTTTTTCTTTTATTAAATAAATGAGAAGTTAATATTGTTCAAAATATTTCTATTATCTTACAATACATGTAGGTTATTCAGGAATATTTATCATCGAAACTATAGGTTTATGGTAACTGAAATAAGAAACATAAGTTTGAGACTTGATATCTTCTAAATATCTGGAAAATACCGCGTCAATGGTGGTCCCATATTATGTTGTGGATTCTTGTGGATCATTATTCATTTTCAAATTCAATATTTTCGAAAGAAAAGTTGTCAACCGCTCTGATTTTTTATCAGCGAAGTTGATGTTGAAATCGCCAGCCAAGATAAGTGGAAATTTATTACCATTTGTAAATACAAAGAGGAGGTGCCCTTACTCCGAAACTCTAAGCAGGCATGAGTCACCAGATTGCGGGGCGAAGAGGGGGATTACGCATGCGCAGTAACGCCGATACAACCAATGCCACCTAGAGGCGATTTGCAGAACTAAAGAGACAAGCGTGATATTTCAAAAAGTCATTAAAAGTTCTGCTATTCATCGATAGATGGCAAAACTAAAAAGTATTACCGCTGTGCCGGTCGGAGTGGGGGTGTTAGGTTATTTTCGTTACGGTATTTCTGGATTCGGTCTCCACGCTCAAGGCACGCGATAGAAGCTTAATAAAATTTTGGTGTTTTGATGTTATAGGTATGTAGTGCTAAAGTGCAAATAGTACATTATGGTACAAGTGTGTAAAGTTATTATAGCCGAAGTCGGTAATCAACAATACACACGTTGATACACGTGTGTATTGTTGATTACCGACTTACGACGACGTTTTTCAATACACTTATGAATAATATAATACTAAATCAAAAAAAAAATATTTTTCCTTGGAGTTTTCAGGTAGTAAACTTTCTATAACCACAGTTTAAAGTTAAGGGCTTCACATCTTATATCGGGAGGTGTAGGTACTACATAAATTGTTTTCTTCCTAACTAGTACTTCTAGACATTTTAATTAATATATATCTTTGATTTCAACAGGGAAAACGAACTGTGAAACTTTTTGGTACTAGCGGAAAAACAATTATTTAGTTTTTTTATAAATTTGTTGTATAAAATTTTAAACAGAGAGACAACAAAAGTTATATTTTAGTGAAAGTTTTGTTTATTATACACGTACAAGATGAAATTTTCTATTTAAAATACGAAGTTAAATCTCGCTCGTGGCCCCGCGGTCTCAGTGTTCTGTAAACGATCACTGAGTTACGCAACTTTCACTATGGCTGGTCCTCGGATGGGTGACCACTTTATGGCATTTACATTTGCGAGCGTTTCCGTGCTTCGGAAGGCACGTTAAGCCGTTGGTCCCGGTTGCCAGTAAAATGGCAGTCGTTAAGCCTGGTTGAGCCTTATTACATTTAGGCTTAAAAAAATTCAACAGCAGGTAGCCACAACCGGCGTCTGTCTATTTGAACACGGCAATGGGCTCACCACCTATTACGTGGGACAGGAATCCACACGGTGAAAAGTGGGCATTTAATATGCCTCTTTCGGGGATAAGGCATGATGGATATTTATAATTATATTTTATTTTAAGTTGCATGAAATGAGCAAGCAATAGGTACGTATATTAATTTATTTGTTCTATTGAACGCGATCTTATTTATATCGATTTTTTTTAAGAATAATGCATCACAACCGGTGCATTAAAAAAAAACTATTATCCTACAAGTGAAAATATGGGTAAGAGTAATGAAAAAAAAAAATTTTCAATACACTTACTTATAATATGGCTCTTATCTCACCGCAATTAGGCACATAAAGATACCTATTATCAAACTGTGGTTTTTTGATTGTTATTATATCACTAGTGGAATAATAGATTTTTTTTAATGCACTTTCAGAGGTGCTATATCTATTCTTAAAAAAAATCGATACAAATCCATCCATCCAGATAAAAATTCATCTTGTACGTGTATTAAAAACAAAACTTTTACTCAATAAAACTTTTGTTGTCTCTCTGTTTAAAACTTTATACAAAAACTATAACAAAAAAAATACTGTCTTCGGCTCTCTTTAGACTCTCAATCTCAATAGCGCCTCAGCGGTAATCACCAACTTTACACACTTGTACCATAATCTACTATTGATTGATTTTCTTATTTTTCTCCTCCCAAGTGTGTTGAAAAACGTCGTATGATATACGTGCGTATATTGGTTAAACTCACTGGGCTCTATTAAGCCCTCTTCTACGACTCGGGCCGAACATGTGATATTTGCGGAATAAGAGCAAAATTGTGCTATTTAAATGACAACGCGTTAGAAAGAATTGTTTCTGTTTTTTTTAAATTCTTCATTTACTGTCATATTTTATTTGTCCGCAACTTCATACACATAAAAAAAATAAGAATAAATATTGTTGGAAGACCTCAGACAACGCCTCTGATTCTAAACTAAGCAGAGCTTGTACTATGGTACCCAGATAACTAATAAACATACTTATATATTTCAGACACATAATAAACCATCGTGCTCATCACACAAAGTTTTATCCTGGGTGGGAATCGAACCCACGACCACTTGTGTAACAGTCGGATGCACTCCCACCGCTCCACAGAGGCCTTCAAAGAATCTACCACAAGAAAAAAAAGTAAAAGTATCAAGTCTACGTTACTTTCTGTACTAATGTATGTAGATAGCCCAACCCCTATCAAAGTACTGTACTAATGTATGAAAATACAACCCCGTCAATACCGGTCTACAAGACAGGGTATAGCCTAATGGCTATACCCTGTCTTGTAGACCGGTACTAAAACTTACTAAAATATATTAAAAACTATCTAAGTTTGTCTACTTTCTAATGAAAGGAGACAAACTTAGATAGTTTTTCAAACAGCTTTATTAGTGTAATACCTACCTTGTAAACATTTAAAAGGGATTCAATAAAAAGTTGTTATTTGTATATACAGGGTCATTTGTAAAACACCAGCAACCTGCTAGGACTAGGTAGTTAACATCATAAAAACATGTTCTACGAAATTTTTTTTCAATTTTAAATTGTGGGCATATAATATGCCTCTGCCACCCCTTCGGGGTAAGGCGTGATGGATATTTAAATTGTTTTATTTTTATTTTTTTTTCAAATTATTTTTCCTTTAATGTAGGTACTGATTGAATTACCCATTACAAAACTCGTGAAAATCACAGGGGATAGGGGTGGATCGGTCATAGCTCCTTTGACCTTGACCTTTTTCAACCGCATCAATGCGCACATCCATCGTTCATCGAAGCATGCAGTACGTGACGAAAAAGAGACCCAGGAGTTCTTTTAAGCGAATTCAAGAGCGAATAAACGTTGTTGGTTATGATTTTGGCTATCTACTCCTAGCAGGTTGCTGGTGTTTTACAAATGACCCTGTATAATAAATAAACACTTCAATTATATTCATTTGTATAAAGGATGTATGTAGTTAGCACGTAAAAAAAGAAGTTCTGTTTCAAAAAGTTTTTGCCGAGATGTATGTGATTTGAACTTTTACGTGTTTCAAAACATAATTTAAAGGTGAATAATTCGTATGAAAATGCTGTGCGAGAATGAGAAGTCAACAATGTCAGTATGTCATCTCATATCTTTAAGTTAGGTATTTTCAAACATTTTTTTAACTTATAAAAGGAAATAAATTTTTGATTTGTATTAGACAGCAGTTATTTATTGGTAATAATTGAACCGTTAACGTTTAGAATTGTATCAGTAATTTCAATTTCATTCCGGTATTTGTCAAAGGACGGGCCTCTGGGGACGCTTATTTTATGGAGTTATCTATAGCTTTAGAAATAATGAACCAATTACCTTTAATCCAGATCAACTCTCTTAATGAAGATATTCTAGATTCAAAGTTAGAAAATACACTAACATCATTTACTAAATGTGATTGGATATCAAAATATGAAACCTATTCCATAATTAGAGCAGGAATGAAATCCCATTAACAAAACAAAGGCCTGTTAAAGTATAAACTAGGTTGATGACAATGAGTGGGCTATCAAAATGTTAATAATGCAATAAATGCTAAGTATTTGATGAATGACACAAAAGCGGTAACGGCATGCAAATAAACATGTGGTGCTCACCTAAAAGCATGAACAAACAAACAATGATAGCTATAATGAAGTCTCTGGAGGGTGTGATGATTCCTGAAGCGAGAAGTTCCAGCTCGCAGTCATGCCCGGTGTAGCCGAAAGAGCACAGACAGTCGTACCGGCGCGCCGGTTCTCTATCCACACACGTGCCGCCGTTGAGGCACGGGTTGTTCAAGCACTCGTTGACGTTGATGCAGGTACCGGCCCCGCGTACTGAGCCTCCAGGACACCTACACAATGTGCGCTTTACCTCACCGTCATCCTCACCAACGTCGCGCGCACTGAGCCCCTCCGTACACCCCAAATATAGCATGCACTACTGTAAAACATTTAGCTAATGATACTACTACATAAATGTACACAGATATACCAATATCTATATGATTAGTGCGGTGGTGATATGTGCGTCGGGATGAGCGTTTAGTGGGACACGCCTGAGCGTGACTAAGTTAGTGCTCACTCATGATAATTAGAAGGCAGACGAGGATAGCCGCTAGCGCCCCCATGCTGAGCTTGAGCGTTCGGCCTTCCTGTACGAGCTCGCAGTTCTCGCCCCAGAACCCTTCAGGACAGTGGCAGCGGTAGCCAGGCTCGCGGTTTACGCACGACCCACCGTTGCGGCACGGGAAGTAGAGACATTCATTCTTGTCTACGCATCCCTTGCCGTCCGGTGACAATACCAAACCCTCACCGCAACTGAACACAATTTCATATGTTAGATATAGAAAGCTTTGACTATGTTATTAGATTTTTTATTATGAATATAAAGTTAATAATATAAAGAGATATTAATAGAGTAAGTAGGTATTATAATTAAGCTTTATTAAATAAATAAAACAAAAATCAACCAGAATATAATGATGAAACTCAGTGCGCGCTCCAAATTAAAGGTTCATAAAAAGATTAATATGAGACTGCTATTCGCTTGCAACTTTGCTTGAGTTAGCTTTACTTTTTTTTAGTTCAGCAAAGCTTACTTACAATGGTAAAAGGAAGTTTTAAAATCGAATCAATAGTAATTATTAGACTTTACTCATTATTAACAACAACCAAAGATAAAGTCAAAACTTCGGTAAATACTTTTATAAAGATAAAATGAGAATAAAATGTCAGTAGAGAAAGGAATTATAATATGCCAAAGTTACTTACGTGCACTCATATTCATTCCAAAGATCAACGCAGACGAAAGGCTCAGTACAGTGAACGTTGATACACGGGCTGTTTGATGGACAGCTCCGATCCAAATTCCTAGCCATAGTTGCTTGTCCCCACTGAGTACCATTCATTGCCGGGGGGAGAGGTAAATGCTTGCCTTCTAACCTGATATCATCCAAACATCCTTTCTGAAAATCAGCATATACTTCAAACGTTCTGACACCAGTATACTCAGCTTTGCCACCTGCATAGACACCCTCCTGTTTGTCCACCAGCAACCACTGATGTCCCTCAAAACTGAATGTTTCGTTGTATCTCCTTCCTTCACCGCCATCTATCTCAAGCATTGCGGCGCTACCGTATCGGCTTACACGAGCTATGTGCCATTGACCATCATCAACAGCAACCGAATTTAGCCAAACATCACGTTCCTCTGTACGCAGTGAATTTAGATTGTACCGGAAATGTAACCGAGAGTCTTTCACTTCAAGTATGCCGTACTCTCGGTTGTGTTGATCACTAACCCTAAAAAGTTCACCGTGAGGTTCACGCGTTCTGAATCGTAATTGAATTTGGGTGCTAAATCTGTCTGGCTCAAAACTCAACGCAAATTTAACATAGCTTTGCGGTCGAAAACTGGTAGGTGTAGTTGCTAAGTTACATGATGGCCCGGTCCAACCGGGTCGGCATTGGCATCTTGCTTCTGAAAAGCTACCTACACAAGTACCGTGTTCCCAGCACCTAGATGTGGCATCAGCTTGATTGCAAATTTCGTCAGTCTGTGGACAACCTGCTACGGAATTCCTAGATAAGCCCGGATGTGCCAAATCATATAGTTTGCTATTATGTATCAAGTTTCGTATGCACCCATCAAATCCTTTTCCAATTGGCATGTATTGCCAATGATAATGGGTTGGATCAAAATGTTCAATGTAGAGACCGCCGATTTGTAGCGGCGCATTTACATTTAAGTATTCATTGAAAGGTGGTATAGTCCCACTTGCTTGACAAGTTGAATCATCGAATTCTGGTGGAGTACCATCTTCCATCTCTTGAATATCAGCAGATTTACAATAGTCAACAATCATTCTAACATTTTCTGTATCCCAAAAAATGTCTATGCGATGCCACTCGCCATCATCTAGAGACTTTTTCGTTTTTACCCGCAGCTCTAGAGTACCAGACCCAAAATCTATAAGGAGCCGTGGATTTCCCCTTTCCAATTCTACAGATATAAAATCCGATACCATTAATTCTTCTGGTTCTGGTGGTACTATGGGTCCATTGTATAATAATACACCTTCTGATTTCCGTGTTATAAATTCAAAACTTAAATGGGAACTATCACACATTTCCAATGCCGGATACCAAGCCCATCCTGTACCTCTGAAACTTCTAGAGGTCTGTTGACATCTTGGTCCTGAGTATCCAGGAGGACAAGAACATGTCAAGCCATATTTACCTTCTAAACATCTTCCTCCGTTATAACATGGAGAGTTGCGACATGTCTCGGCTTGAGTAAAATTACGTGCACCACAAGTGCACTCTGCAATGACATCAACTCGGACGCCGACAAGGGCTGTCTTATTTGCATTTACCATGTATGGAAGGTTACTAATATCTAGAACATTGGTGCAAGATCCTTCGCACATCTGATTTTCATATAAACATTCATCTATGCCTACCATAGTTATATTAATGCCTACAGTCCTTTCAATTTCCTCTCGATGCATAAGCACAATTCCATTTAACCGTATAGGTTTATAGTAATGTGCTCCATGTGCAGAAAATCTTATATCGGTCACAGGTGGGTGTTTCTTTCTAAGTTGTACACTAAAAACGTCAATGTTTTCACGTTCAGTATTTAATAAGTCAGCCAATTTGTCCTTAAATATATCCAATTTGCTCCTTGAAACACTCAGAGTTTTATAGTTCCAAACTCTTATGAAATCTTCATCTGATAAACCAGATATTCGAATTGAGCCCGAATTTATAATGGCTTCATGTGATATTTCTTTAACATACACGGTGACGTTAGCCGGAACGTCTGTTTGAGTATGTTTCCGATCGTAAACTTTGAATTTGAGATGATATCTGCCCTCTCTCGTTTTATGTCTCATTTGAATCATTCCAGTTTCTTCATTTAGAGTAAAGTTTGGATGTTCTGAACTTTCCCAGAAAAACTTTTTATCGGGCAGGTCCCAATCATCGAGATCATATACGTAAACTCGACCGATTTCAGTATCAGGTGCCTGACCTTGGTAACTATACACAAGAATCTCTTTAGAACCCGGTTGCATTTTATTGTCATTGACATCACCTATCACTACAGTTAATGTACTTGTCCCAGTCATAGCTGGATTACCATGATCTTTGATAATAATGGGAATAAGATACTCCTTTTGCTGCTCTCTATCAAAAGATCGTAGAGATGATACAATAGCCATCCCATCTCCGTTGGCACCTTTTTGATCTTGTTCAACTTTAAAAGAAGCTCTAATAATGTCATCTGCACCAGGGTCTAGTCGGAATTGGAAAGGAGGACCATTACTTTTAGAGCGGTCATCATCATCTGTAGCTAATATTTCTGCAACTTTTTTAGGTGTTATATGCTCTGTTAAAACTGGTCTGTAATCTTTCAGGAAAGTGGGAGCATTATCATTTATATCCTGTACAATTACTGTGAGAGTGGCTGTTGCCGTTCTGGGTGGGACCCCGTCATCTATAGCTAATATTTTAACTTGATGGCGGGGGGTATCTTCTCTGTCTAAAGATCTTTGAATACTTACAGTTCCTTCTTGACTGATGGAAAATTGACGTTTTCTATCTGATGATCGATCAATTGCATACGAAACTTTACTTTTTCCACCTTGATCTGGATCTGTTGCTTTGAATGTTTCTAAACTTTTTCCAACTTCTGCATTTTCATAAACTGAAACTTCTATATTAGCTCGTTCAAATTGAGGTTTATTGTCATTAATGTCCCTTAACTTAACCACTACCCATGAATATGCTACGTGATATTTATCATTGTCGTTATCTTCTCCTTTGTCATTAACTTGAATTCTAAATCTAAAGCCATTACTTTGTAATTGGTCTTCATAGTCTAAAGGTTGAACAATTTTCAATGAACCTGTGCCGTCATTGTTCCTGACCATCGTAAATTTATCGGCACCATATCCACTATTTTCAATAACTTTATATTGAAACTTATTCGTTTCATCCTCATCGTGTACAGTGACTGTCAAAATAGGCATTTCGGGTAAATTCGTTCCATCTGTTTCATCTACTTCAGTAAACCACTCATCTTTTGTGAATTGAGGTGGCATATCGTTTATATCCTTTACCCTTATCGATGCTGTTCCCGTCCCCTTTAACCCTCCTCCATCAGATGCAACTATCTGTATAGAATAGTCTGGTGTTCTTTCGCGGTCTAGGCAGCATACAGCAGTTTTTATCACACCAGTTTCAGGCTCTATTTCAAATATAGGTGAGCCAGTTTCTTCCTCAATTACATTTTTTTCAATGGAATACCATAATTTTGCATTATTACTTTCAGCTGGATCATCATAATCAATGGCAGTCATTGTCATAACAACCATACCAGCAGTGCCATTTTCTGTGACATTACCGAAATAAACTCCCTGAGGGAAAATCGGTGCATTATCATTAATGTCTTTAAGATTAACTTGAACATCAGCATATCCTACAAGACCTTCGCCCCCTTCATCTTGTGCAAATACTGTGAATCGCCATTGTGGCCTGCCATTAGGCTGATCTCGATCTAAAGGCTGCAAACAAAGAAAACAGAATGTACCGGATAAAGTAGTCAAGCACTTTGCATAGACACTGGATGTTTTGTTTGCAATAATTTACTCATAAAAAAATATTTAAGAGATACAACATAGAAGTGGTTTATTTATTACACTAATGCTTTTCTAATCGCGAAGCCTGGCGATCTGTCCTCTCTGACTACCCCGTCAGGGGATACAGCGTGAAGATAGTTAAGTTAAGTTTTATTTCTAATCCATAGATTGCTGGCGCAATAATACTGCACATTATTTGATTCAATTTTATTTATATATACGTAATTTACGCCGGAATAAATATACAAAGACAGGCGTAACTTAATTTCACTAATTGTCTTTGATCTAGGTCTAGCACGTTTAACGTCAATCGAGGTCTTATAGGGACGTTTTGTACTGATGGTCTTGAACAAAATAGCTCTGTTATTCGCGAGTCCACACTGAGAGTTGTTTATATTTCTACTTTACAATTACAAAAGCTTACAGCAAGTCAATATGGTCAAGTCCCTGCTATGCTTATAACACTCGTAAGTGATGTACAGGTACACGTAACATATTACGCAAAATGTACAAATGATTATAAAAGGGTTTCAGTAAATAAAAAGATAAGTGTTTGCCTAGTAATGTCAAACAAGGGGGCCTAAACTCACAGCAAAGTTAAAGATACGTGTATCCTTTGCTGTCGGACAGAGAAACGAGTCACCAGATAAAAATTCAATTTTTTTAAATAGTAGTAATTTCATTTGGAGTTCAGTTTTTCTCATTTCACGAATCAGATATTCGTACAACTATGGATGTAAATGGAGTGCATTAAATGTAGGATTGTTACTGTACATGTAAAGTTTCTGTCTAATTAAATGAGTTTAATAAGTTCCACAATTATTCTATTCAATGGTAATGGCATCAGGTGTGAGCACACATTTAAATATTCCTATTATTGAAAATAATACTTGATTTATTTTACTGAAATTACTGACACTTGATAATGTTTACCGAATGCTTCTGTTCAAATCTCGATAAGAGCGAATTTATTGAAATTTTGTAGTACCTATGAAATATTGGAATCTGATTGACGGTGTGAAAATAGAAGATATTAAGTATTCGATGATGCGATGTTGGTAGCAGTAATACATATCTTTCTATGCACATATTCCTCTTAAGATGTATGGATTTCAAATGTGATGAATTATACATATATTATTATTTATATAATACTCACTTTTAGTACAAAAATCTCGCCGGTAGTACGATTGATATCGAACTTGCTGTTTGCAGGATTGTCAGGATCGATGCCCTGGCCAGTCAAGAAATATACAATGTTCTGCTGTCTATCTTTATCGCCGTCAGTGGCAGTGACCTGTTTATTTAAAAAAAAAATAAAGTAGTGAAAATTTCTAATATCTAATGTACATTAAAAAAAAAGTATATAACAATCTTAAACCGAGGCAAGGAAAATCTTATATTTTAGTATAAGCAAACTGTGATGAAAAGCAAGCAAGAAATAAGATCACGTACGCAACAGTTATTGACATGCACCTCTTTGATAACTAACTACATTCAGCTCTGCATTGTGTTTCATTATCAAATCATAGAACAACAATTTTTATTGCATTTTAACAACAGTTAGGAAGTTTGCATCTTGATGATAATTTGCCCTGACCCTTCAGAGTTTACTGAACTCAGCAGGATTAAGAAAAACAAAATAGGATAATATTATGCTTCAATAAAAACAACGGATAATAATCTCGTTTATAACTTTGAAAGTTTGGAATACATCGCACAGTACTTTCACGTAGGAAAGTAATAAGGAGTATTTAGGGTGAATACACATCTTTGTATATTTTAAGATACATATGCTATTGCTATTGATAGGGTATCTAAATACTATTTTTTGTTAGTATTAGATGACTAATAATAACAATGTAATATTGTGCTAGAAGTGTTTCAAATTGTGCTTGAATTAAGTTATCATTTACAGATATTACATAGATACTCTATCTTGGATAAAAAAGTTAATTATATGATTTGACTAGTTTCATTATAGAGGCCTTGTTGCCGTAAACGTCTGTATGTAATAAAAGGTGCTGTAGTTGGAAATAAAAACAGGTAAACAATATCATTTATTATTTACCTGTTATTTTCCAAGTTTCCATTTCCTTACCTACCGGGAGCATTTCAAAGTTCTATTTTAAAAGTTCGATAATTACGGGCTATTTCATTACTCCTTGAAAACTGTATTTAATATCATTTAGTACAAAATAGAGTGACTCAAAATATCATAACTTATTATTATTAAATTTATCGAGAATTCGATCGAGTAAAATGATCCCCGTGAAATTGGGATGCGTAAACTTATTGCAACAGGAATGTCCAATTACTTTGGACTGGCGTAGTAACTGAAATGAAGAGGGTTGACGTTTGCGTAATTACTTGGATCATTTGCGAATCTCACTCCAATTATAAAAAAGCTTGTCACTACAAGCGACTTGGGACGAGGGCCTAACTCATAGTGGGCGGTCAATTTTCATTATTCGCAGTAAAATTAAAACCTATGTTTGAAACCCTCCTTAGAATTAATTCGAAACTGGTTGTGCAACAAGTAAAGCTTTTGAGTTTCTTCGTACCTACTTAAGTTAGGAAATCAAAAGCTTTACCTTTAAGCTTTAAGTCAACCTTTGTGTTGTAATTAATCACTAAAATCGAATATTGAAACTGTGACGTCTCTAGAGTGTACCATTCAATTTCCATGGTTGTACCACTTCGTTGGTTGTATCAAAAACATATGGCACTACGACTTTCAAAAATATTCAACCTCTATAGAAGGGCTCGTGGCCCCCATGGACTCAGTGTTCTGTAAACGAGCACTGCGTTAAGTAACTTTCGCTATGGCTAGTAATGGATGGGTGACCACTTTGTGGTATTTACATATGCGAGTGTTTCCGTGCTTTGGAAGGCACGTTAAGCTGTTAGTCCCGGTTGCCAGTAACGTGGCAGTCGTTAAGCGAAATTTAAGGCCTTATAGGCGGCTTAAAACATATTAACACTAGGTAGTCACAACCTGCGTCTGTCTATTTAACACGGTAATGGGCTCACCACTTATTACGTGGGACAGCTATTAACACGGTGAAAAGGCGTATATGCTTCTGCCACCCCTTCGAGATAAGGCTAAAATTTTCACTCTCTTGAACAGCTATTGCTCGAATGCTCTGCGCAGCCATAAATAATCCTTAATAAGGTATAAACCCAGTTTTATTTCGATAAATATAAATTGCGACGTGTAGTGTATGACGCCTAATCGTAAACGGTGGAGAGATCATACTGTCTGCCTACGTCCCGACAATGCATGGAATACAATAAGTTAAATTCTTAGAATAGAATGAAGTTAATTAAGTTTAAAAAAAAAAAACTTAACTATCTTCACGCTGTATCCAATCAATCAATTAAGTTTAAACTTATATTAATATAATTAAAGCTAAATGGCAGTCTGTGTAAAAGTGACTCAAAAAGTAAAATTAGATTAAAAATGATTTAAATCAAATTATAGACCGAATTACTTCTTTTCGTTTGTCATTATTTGAAACACAAAACAGAGCTAAATTTATGAGAAACTAAAGTTATCAAATTGCAGAACTAGAATGGCACTACACATACTCTGAACTACAATATTGTGTACACTACAAGGATGCGTGAGATTCTAAGCACTTAAGCTCTCGTTGTAGACAGTTTTAATTACTTACCTATGCAATCAGTGATAGGTGGCTTTAACAGCTTTGATAGGAGAATACTTAGATTATGAGACCCAGAGTATAAAAATTGATAAAAAAATAACATTAAATAAATTATAGAATAGAATGTAGGACTTAAGTAAACTAAATAAATAAATACCTCAAACTTTACTATACCTATTAAACCATGAGTATATATTTTTTCTGGATGGAGACTTTGTGGCTCCTGGCATGCTACGTTGACATTTTTGCCTATATTTTAGATTGATTTTATAATTTATGTTTATAGGCGTATAAACCTGATAATAGTGAGAAGAGTAAAAGAATTGCGAGGGATGATGAAATTTTATGCTTACTAGGCACAAAAATACAAAATTTATTCTTGTATTAGTAATATAATATATTATTTATCTTGTATTAATAATAGGAAATAAAATCTTGTATTTTTTTACTTACCACTGAGGTGTCAGACAAGTATGCCGCATACTTGTCTGACACCTGATGGAAAGTGGTCACCGTAGCCTTTAGACGTTTGCAACGCCAGAGGTGCAGCAAATTAAATTTTATTATTTTATTCAATTTGCTACTGACAATGTATTCAATAAAGTTATTTATAGAGTTAGATTGAAAATTAGCAAATAACTTTTTTATTTCTACAATGTTATTATAATATAGATTAGTATAATGGAAATATTATATGTGTTGGGTTAAAGAAAATTAGTATCTGCGGAGCTTAAGTAATAAGGTTAGGCAAAATGAAATGAAAGTAAATAAAAATAATTCAAACAAAACCTTTATAAGGGAATGTGGAAAGGGTCCAGTCTCTTCTAACGCTTGTGTGACATAGGCGCTCCGCGTGAACTTAGGCGGTAAATCGTTGACGTCAAGCACTCGTACCACCACACGCGTAGAGTTCTCGTTGCGCCCATCCGAAGCCACCAGCGTCATGTCGTACTGCGTACATCCACATATACACTCTCCATGCCCATGCATCTCACTCCACACCATTTCGTCATTGTAATTTAAGTTTTATAAATACCATCATCGTACAGACTGGTAAAGAATCTGTATTCAGATAGTTGAATATATTTTTTATGTTATACTTCTTTTGGCGCGTTGCGGTGCTTAGTTTTAACAATGTGCGCGCAGACTGTCAAAAAAACCGATACCATGAAGTTAGCTGATAAGAGTTTCCATGACAACTTATAAACACCCTGAAGTTAGTTGATAAGTGTTTCTATGACAACTTATAACTACATTCATAGTAGTTTTTATTCTTTTGATGTATTTTTTCCTTACTAATTTATCATTGCTGTTACAAACAAAGTTGTGGTATATGTGATGAAATCTTATTAGACTGAAGCAGTATAACTTCTAACGCGTGTACTCGTACATAAGTACACACACTTTTTAAAAATAAAAAGTGGTTGTGTTTGATTTGCGACTCCCAAACGTCCGTTATATAACAGATAAGTCACGCAACAGTTTTACAGCCGCAGTTATAACGCATGTCGCGACAACGAGTAAAATATTATTGCGATATGCAATGATTTATACGTTTTAACGTGTTGGTTTTATTAAACTTTTCTTTTGTATTTCAATTTACGTAATAAAAACATCATTGAATATCTTTCATCAAGAGGAACCGCAAATTAATCATAAGAAGTTAATTTCTGCCACGTGAAGAACTTTGATTTTGGCCATTTGTGCTTTGTGCAATAATTGAAAAGTACAAATTTCAAACACTATAGCAGCGAACTCACGATTACTGCCAAACTTTTTAGTCATTACCGTTATAAAAATTGAAAAAGTCGAGTTATACTCAAATTGGTTTTTAAATTGCTCAGCAACGTCTTGCGGCTAGCAATAAATATTAATAACCACAACGTGTCTACATAAGTAACGATAACTTTGTATAAGACTCTCACCTAATCACTAACTTTAGTAGTTGTTTCTTTCTCAACCGCTCCGTTATACCTAACATCATCTTGCGTAGATATTAACAAAGTCCTAGTCTACTATTTTGCTAGATGACCCTGTGTAGAAACAACCTGCCACTGTATCAAAAAATATAACACTTGTTTTAGTCTGACCCAACAGAACTAAAATTTAATACAGAAATATCCGTATAGCCCACTCTGACTAAAGTTACGAATCTGAAAATAATAAGGGACTGGAGTATCTTTAAGGGTTCTGAAAAAAAGTCCTGTCCTTCGAAGCTGCAGACCACCGTAACAAACAAATTGTATGCAAATAAAACAAAGATACTAGCAACAAAAACAAAATACAGTAACTACTACGTAGTGACACGGAATTGCAAACGAAACCTCATGCCATGCAAACTACCGAACTATCTAAAAGGGTGAATTCGGGAACTTGGAACCTCATTCGATCCTTGTTTGAAATGTTGAAGGGAAATCCATTCAAGAAAGAATCGAATTCGGCGGTAGTCGTCAAAATTCGGACCTGTAGTACGCGTTTTGGTAGATTGCGGTCGTCTTCTTCAGTGATCTGAGTGCGGTACGTGGGTCGCTCGAATACAGGAGGATTGTCGTTCACATCTTTCACATGGATCACAACAGTAGTGTAGTTCTCCTTCAAATTGTCCGATGCAGCCAATTTCAGCTCGTACTGTTGCCGTCGAACATACAGAACAAATACGTAGAATAACAACGAACTACAAATTATCTTTTCTATTAATTAATTTGGCCTATCCCATAGCCTAACTTTTTTTGAAGCTATTATCAACACAGGAACGGAATCGTTTTTTATTCATAACGGAAACTTATTTGACTTAGAAATTAGAAATGAAATAGATAATTTAATAAAGTTTGGTGCGTTGATTTGGTAACTTGAAAATGTTTTATAGACAGTTGCAAATTACTATTTTGCAACTGTGTCTACTGACATAATTAATTTATTTGAGCCTTTGTCTTACAGTATAAGAAGGTATCTAATCTTTTAAAATAATTAAAACTACGTTAAAAATATTATGACAGATCTAAGAATTTAAGAATGGTAGTGAAATACTTATTGCAGTTATCGAACGAATCAACTGTATAAGGTGTTAAAAAAAAATACACTCCTAACTTGATATCGGAAATAGAGTAGGTAAGCGCTGCACTCTACAGGAGTTATTGGTATCATTTATCAGTGCCGTTCGGTAATTTCCTCACGTCGAAGGGAAGTGTTTGTTTCAAAAGTCATCTTAAACTGTCGAAAATTTGCAAATCTGTACGAGTATATCATTCCAAGTGTGTGCATTAAAATTTTACAGATGTATTTGAAATCTTCTTAATGAGGGCTCTGTGGTCTCTGCTAACACATGATAATACCGGGCACAGGTGTATTCGCAATGTATATTCGGTTAAAGCGATCCTCTAAAACCCCCGCACCAAGTTTATAGCCTCCTAACAGGGGCACAGCATACAAGCTTATTACAATTCAATAATTTACATTTGATTTTATAGTGCTTATTTATTTCAGAATATCTAACTCAGACGCAATTCAACTAATGTAGTCACTCAGTATATTGTAGCACATCAATTTGGATAGTCATCTGCCAGTCTAGGTCAAGTGTTATAAAATTTTTTTAAAAAAACTTTACCAATGATGTATAACAGACAACAGTATTTTACTCTTAAAAAGTAAGAATAAATTTCACTTTCCAAATATATCAGTCGATTCTGAAAAGCTTAAAACAAAAGCGGTATATTGAAAGTTAACTGGTTTATATCCATAACGGAGCTTTCGTGAGAATCTGCAGTCTAATAGCAATACGAGCCTTTGGTAACAACTGCGCCGGCTCGCTTTAATGGGTGCTAAATATTAAATTATTTATTTTGTGAAAAGTTGTACAAACTTTGTCGGCTAAGTAACAAAGACGACCATTCTGATAGGCGCGCGCCTCAGAGCCGCGGCGAGGAGCAATACGCCATCACCTCGTCGGTACCCAGTTTTAAAATTGAAACTCACCAAGGGGCAAAAGAAAGTAAGTGAAACATTGTTAATGTTCAACGCTGCCGTTTATTTGAGCACAAAATTATTTTCAAAGAATGATTAATTTTCTTTTGAACTTGTTCACCTACAAAACCTACGAGAATTAAAACATAAAAAGTATATTTTTTCCTAAAACAATGTTTTTATTTGCTTACTTTGAAAATTAATTCGTAATATTTTTGTACGAACAGATTGTAGAATAATGGCAAATATACGTACATTATTTATTTTAGAATAACTAATAACTATTTGTAAATGATGAACTTAGATTTGCTACTTCTTTACGGTAAATTTGTGTTAATTAGTTTATTATCCAAATTTACTTTACTTTAATTTTGTTTAAGAAGTGACATCATTTAAAACTGGGAAACTGTTTAATACAGTTTAATATACTATAACCATATAATTCCAGTTTGCTCAATTCAAAAAAATCTTGTTCGTTCATTTTGACTATGCTACATTTCTCCCGGGAGCCATCTGTTATTATAACCGATTATTTTGAACTAGTATTTAAAAGCTACGTTATCATACTACATCATTATAAATTATTTGGATGTAGTGTAATTAATGGAAATTCGACAAATGAAAAGATTTTATCTAAATAGATAAAATATTTGCATTTCATAATGTTCCAGTATTGTGGAAAATAACATGACATGGAAAATAACATTAATTAAAGATACAAATGTACAGTCAGCAACGTAATCATCTAAAATCTACAAATCTCGTCATTAGTACTCAAACAATAAATAAATATAGTAAAAACCAGAATAACAATACATTTTATACGCTTATTTTTAATTGTAAACACTTGCGATGCTGACTGTACTAGAAACTCTACAAGACGAGTTCGGATACAGTTTGAAAATAAAAAAAAGAATGACAATATCTTACCCGTTTTCTAGTTTCATAGTCAAGCGCACCCGCCACGTAGATGGCACCAGTCATATTCTTAACAGCAAATGCACCGCCTATGTTCCCGCTCGTGATCTCGTATCGAATACGCGACGCTGTAACAATACAATACGTTATATGCATCCAGATGTATCAATATATCAATATTTCTTCAGCAGTAGTTTCTTATTTGCCTTCTATGTGTAAAATACGCATATAGAAAGCTATTTCAGATTTCCAACGATAAAGTGTATAAAGTAAGAAAAGTTTCATGTCCTTCCTCGTTTTCAAGTTATAACACCCATTTCAGATAATTCTCCGTACCTATCTGACATGGTAAAATTTTACAACATATTTAAGAAAAGTTATTTTACGCATATATGTGGAATGTATTCTGTAAACGAATGTTCTTTAAGTTCGTGTGGAGTCAAAGTTTAACAATTAGTAAGTTATTTCTTTGAAAATAAACGAAGGGGTTTATATGGGGGGAATTATAATGGGAACAAGATGTGAGTACGACCATTTTCCATTGTGACAAATTTATGTAAATAAATAAAATTGAAATGTCTGTTTAAAATTCCAAACTAACAGCTCATCACTAATCAAAGCTTAATTTTTTTCTGTCTGTCTGTTTGTTCGGCTAATCTCAGAAACGGCTGGAACTATTTATTTATAAGGGATAACTTATTTTTATCCCGGTATTCCCACGGGAATAGGAACGAGAAAACGAGGGACACCCGTTGGTATTAAATACGAGTGGATGCCAGGTCATACCATGCTCGGCCCGCGCGGTGGGGTTATCGCGTAACCGTTTCCTACAAAAACCTATTTCCGGGACAAAAAGTTGTCTATCTGTTAATACAGGATGTCAGTTACTTCCACACCAAATTTTATCTATATTGGTTTAATTATTGCCTTTGTAATATTAGTACTGATTATTAACGCTATTTTTCGATCGCGATGGCATTGGTCAACTAAAAAAATTATGTCAAAAATTTAAAACCGCGTCATCATCAACGAACACGAACAGGTTCCATCAAAAACTTATGCTTAAACTCAGTGTCAACCGTTTATAATTTTTGATTAAAATTGTAAAAAAAAATAAAAAGGAGATACGGCGATAAGTAGGTACTGGTTGGTTAGGTTATTTCGGTTAGCGATTTAAACAAAATCTAATAAAAACTTATTAAAATTTAGTATATACACGATTTTAATTGAAGAGCATGAATCCTATGATCAAATGTTCCACCAATTGATCGACGAAAATAGGGCTATGAAAAGAGGCTGAAAACGATTTCATGATATACGATGTTGTAATAGATAAAATATCGTCGAACTAAATTTTTATTCAGAATTATTTTTCTCTGTGTTATATGGCGCAGAGTCGTATAATAGTCATAAAACTGAGAAAAGTTACTACTTACAGCAAATACTAAATTAGGTAGTATAAATCTACTAGCTAGTGGTGAGTGCTAGCGGTGGTTCGTACAATTTCACGTTGTTTATAGATCCAAAAGTTAAAGCTTTCGTCGTGTAACTATGGAAGTTACTAACGATGAACGCTAAAGCCCCACGTTTTCCGTTTATCTCGCTTAAATAGTAATTCGATTTCCATTACATATAATGGTCAGGGTTACTAGATAAACGACCGTGCAACTTTGGCCCCAACTCCTTCATGATTGTTGGAAGATTACTTTCATTTTGGGGTCTGTACGTAATCTCAGACTATTTTTGTACCGCTCTTGGGTTGGTATACCCAGTCGACCGGCTGATGCGTATTATCTCATTACGAGCGTAAAGGCAGTGTAAGTAATGTTGCTATCGACCCAACTAAACCACTCACTGCTGAAATCTCGTCAAACTTTCTGTACGGGATTCAATAGTTCATTATACTTTGTTGGCTTTCTTACAAGACATAAGGTTTACAAAGCTACCTTACGTATCTATTTACTCATCAATATTAATAAATTGTAAGATGTTTAATTAATAAAATCAGTGTCATTTCAATTAATTAAGAACTAACTGGATGTAAATAGTAATAAAATAGCCCTGCCTTAATTATGTTTATTACGTCAGAAAAAAAATTTCTAAGATCCAAAGATCGCGTACTTCTTACTCAGATGAATGTCACTCGGAGGAGGGATATAAAAGACTTTTAATAAGTTTTTAGAGTATTAAGGCTGGGTTTATTTTTCTTTTGAACAACAGTTTAACTTCTTTATTGTAGGCTTGTAGCATTATTTATTAGGAATGTAGGCAATTGGCAGTGTTGCCTATTATTGTAGATTCACAACATGGCGACTTTCCTTTATTCACTCACTTTCATATGAAACTGACAGTCTGACACGGCGGCGCACTGGTAAGTGTATACGACTGCCGGGCAGAGGTCTCGGGTTAGAATCCCGCGTCGATACAAATATTTATTTTGGAGCTTGAGTTTGCTCTGTGTATAAAATAAAATGTATGTACTAGAAATATATATGTATGGTTTTCATTTTTCTAGATCGCATGGCCTTATTCTAACTTAATGTAGGCTAGACCTGCATGAAAATATCCTAAAATATGAAATATCACATTCACTACAGTTTATAATTTAAGAATTTGAGATCGTAAATATAGTCAGTGATTCTCAAACGCAATTTAGTTACGTATCAGAGTTATAATTTTAATGTAATAGAAACCTTTATTATATCCGCTAAAGACTTTCATGCTTTCTAAAACCAGTTAAACAAAAAAGATTATTATTATATTTGCTAAAACGACTGAATGCATTTACAAAATGTAAATTAAAAGTAAATTTGCCTACTGAAATTACCAGAACCATCTGCGGTCCCTTTCAGACAGTGTAACGCTATTAATGCTATTTGTTAAAGGTTTATTTCAGTAATATATTGCTACCCAGTTGAGTTTACACATTCTAGGAGTGTTAATGGTATTTATACCTAATTTTATAATGAGAAAGTCGTATCACGCTGCCGCCACATAAGCCGTAATGTGCGTAATAATGTCCTATAATTAAATACGCGCGTTGTAAATGTGTCCATTAATGAATTTGTGACAAGTGAAAGAAGTATGCATAGATGGTGAAACCTAACGATCTGTACTCTCTGACTACTCTGTCAGGGATTTGTGAAGATGGTTAATTGATTATTTGGTAAGTGGATTATATGGTTTTTTCAACTGTTGATAGAATCCAATGAAAATTTAATCATCTATTCAAAAGCATAGCGTGTTCTCAAGTAAAAAAGACTCTTTTGAGCCTATTTGCGCTACTACAAGTTTATATTATTTAATAACAATAAGTACCTATTTATAAGTTGTGTCAGGTTAAAATAATTGAAGTGTTAAAAAATGACAGGGCCTTTTATAACATTATTTAATCGATTATAACTTAAGAAAAGGGACAGATTAAACTTCAACATAAAAATGCCATGAATCATAAACGTTTAGAAGGCTAACCACATTTAATTGTCACTCGTTACGCTGAATAAATGAACGTCATAAATTTTGCTCGTGCCGCTTCAAAACGAACGATTTTTCTTTCATAGAACATAAGATTCAATAAGGCAAGCGCGGTGGTCGAGTACGCGGTAAATCACCTACTGACGTGGACGGTCTTATACGAGTTTGAATCGAGAAAACCACTTTTTAGCTAACTATATAAGAGTATAAATTTGCCGCGAGGGTTTTGGACAATGCAAAGAACAGATAAATATTTTTAACCCCACTCGGAAAATCTCTGCCAATTGAAAAGTAATTGGAATCAGGTCATAGTATACTTTAGTTGATTTCTTTTATAACTTTTACAACTTTTTTTTTAACAGATTTTCAGGTATAATTACACGTATTTTATGTAATCTGCAATCGTAAAAGAATTAAATTGATAGGTTTTGTTAATGCATGTTTCACTTACACACAATGCAATTTACACACAATTACACTACACGGCAATGGGCTCACCACCTGTTAGGTTAGATTAGGTTAGTTTGCTAAAAATGCATACGGCGTATAGTATGCCTCTGCCTACCCCTTCGGGAATAAAGGCGTGACGATATGTATGTATGTATGTAGGTTTCACTTATGGTGATAGGATTCTTATAATAGGTTCAGTGGTAGTTTCCGAAGGTATTTGTTCTTTACATTACTTTTGACCATGGTTTTTATTAACCGTCTTCATCGTTCGCCTTCTTGTATAATCTGTTCAGAGGAATTTTACAATAGATTTTTATTTAAAATAAATAAATAAATATCCATCACGCCTTATCCCCGAAGGGGTGGCAGAGGCATATTATATGCCCACTTTTCACCGTGTGGATTCCTGTCCCACGTAATAGGTGGTGAGCCCATTGCCGTGTTGAAATAGACAGACGCAGGTTGTGGCTACCTGCTGTTGAAGTTTTTAAGCCGCCCATAAGGCTTTCAACCAGGCTTAACGACTGCCATTTTACTGGCAACCGGGACCAACAGCTTAACGTGCCTTCCGAAGCACGGAAACGCTCGCAAATGTAAATGCCACAAAGTGGTCACCCATCCGAGTACCAGCCATAGTGAAAGTTGCGTAACTCAGTGATCGTTTACAGAACACTGAGACCGCGGGGCCACGAGCGCTTCTTTTTTATTTAACGTTCCGTTTAAGTTAGATGGGTTATTGAATTGTTGATCATAGCTCAATAGTGGATGACAATATATGAAAATGTGAAAAAAAATTTAGAAAAACAAAAGCACGAGACAAATATGAAGAAAATGAAAACAACGAAAACAAAAAATAGAGGACAAAACATCAACAATAAAAGAGATAAATCACGTTGACTATCCCTTATAGTCCGTTACATTTGTTTTAAATTGAATAATCAATCTAAACATTGGCAAAGGAAGTGAGTTACATTACCAACTACTTATATAAGAAACCTTACAGTGAACTATTAATAGTTTACCTTTGATATTGAACACGTGTACGGTAAATTTAATTAATATTTGTGCATAATAAATCGGTTGACAAATAAAGTTGTTAAATCGCTACCTAAAATCAATATTCAAGCCAAAACATGACTAGTAGGTACAGCTGCTAAGTATTAGCTTCTTGTGAAATGAGGGTTCGAAGAAGTATGTTTGTACGTAAAATTCTTTGACAGTAATACTTAAGTCACCGAAAAGCTTTATTTTTGAATAGAAATCTAAAATTAATTTATATAAACCTAATTCTGTACGTGACTTGTTGTACGTACTCACAAGTGAAACAAGAATTTTGACTGCTCTTATAAGTTCCATATGCATGATGTCGGCTTGTCTTCTTCTTCTTTTTCTTCATATTAGCGTCAGCCCAGTTACCTTCAAACGCTACATGGAAATGGACCTTACAGTCTGATCTCCCGTTCCGACCTTTTACCACAAGCAGATAATGTCGTTTAGACCCCGGAGATCTTGGTGGAGTGGCGCCTTAGCTCCGTCAGTATAAATCTGTACAGGATGTTGAAATGAGATGGCGAGAAGATGACTAATATATAAAATGTAAACTCGTTTTTGTCATAGTGACTAATGACAGAGAAGTCAGGATGAGGACTGTCTCTTAGGTCTAATTTCCCTAACAATGAGTGACGTGACTGGTCAACTCTCTAGGCCCTACGTTCAAAGAAGACAGCAATACAGTTTCACGATCAGCTAATGCACACGCACAAGATATTCCCTCCCGCGGCGATCATTCACTCAGACGAGAACAAAGTATTTGTGTCACTGTTACTGTCACACGTCTCAGAGCTAATAACAAACTCACCTACTTCAACAAATTATGGCTCTGGGTAACGAAAATATGTAGCGAAGCTTAGTCCATTAATCAGATACTAATGTACTGCGGAGTAAATATAATAAGGTCCTATCATCAACCGCATGCATATAGCCCACTGCGGTACTACGTGTCTCTCATGTTACTTCAAAGCGTTCTAATTAGGGCATAATAACAACTGAAGAATTTAGAAATAACGTCAATATTAACATATTTTGATATGAGATATTATCCGGATATTGCCAGATGTCGTCCTCATTCATAGATCATTAACAAGGAACCATAGCTTGTTTCGTCATTCAAATATTTTACTATGGTTTAACTACTATAGCTGGCGGTCCATTGCCATCGTTCTACTTGTCTATAATAATTTTGGATAAAATTTCCATAAATGTGTTTTAGACCAATAAAACCTCATGTTAGACTTCCAACGCGTATCTTTGTAAGAAACATAATAGAAAATAGCTACCAGAGTTACGTAAGACTCATAAGAGCAGCGCTGTTATAGTTACATTTTGCTTTATTACCATAATATCTCATTGTTAGGCTGAACATGTACTTCACAATCATAATCTGGCCCACGCCTTTAAATGCGAGAACAGTTGTGAAAATGGCCCACATGCTTTTGTGAAATTTGTAGGTCTACTCTGACTTTTTTACAAAATAGCTGCGAAGAGGTTACTATTTAATATAAGTGTGATGTGAAAACTCAAAAAAGAGTCTGTCAACTGGGATTTGCAATAAAAAGTCTGTGTTTAAGCTTTGAGTTCGCATTATTAGGCAACGAATGAACCCGAAAAACGAAACGTTTTCCTTAAGTTCTTGTTGTCGTTTATTTATATCTGCAAATAAACATCCAACGTAGGACGAACGAAGGACAAGCTCAGACCCTCAATATAAAGTGAAAGACAGATCTGGCTCCAAATCTGGAAGTTGCTCAAGATCATCTGTCACAATTTATCCTAGTCTAAGTAGTTATAAAGAATATGGTGAAATTGAAAGTATTTAGAGTAAGCAAGACGAATACCCACAGATTACATGGTGACTCAATTTTTCGGTTAAATTACTTAGCCGGGATGACGTTGAGAGAGTTTAGTAGAGAGTTAGGTATAGTATTAAAGAAAATAAAGGGTTATTTTAAAATGCGTGTAGAGTCATAAAACCACAGTTTGCAATTTAATAGATAAACGCAATTTATAAGTGCATGAATATTTATTACATTAATCAACTTTATAAATAAATAAATTAGATTTGTGGGACATATCTTAAACAGCGTCATCTAGCCCAAACTAAGCCATAAGCTTGTACTATGGGATCTAAACAACTGATAAACATACATATTATATGTATATAATGTGTATATAATGTTAGTATGTATGTTAAAACGAACTCGTAAAACGATAATTATGTACCCTTTTTTGAAATCTAACTAACAATAATTTGCGTTGAGAATTAACGAACGTCTCATTCAATTTGTGTGCCCATTTTCCAATCAATCAAAGTTATCAACGACAAAAAATAAGTACAACCAAGAAAAATTTACTCCAGGTTTTATGTAAATCCGTTGCCAAATGCAACCTGTAGAGGACAATAAACACATACACACACAAACAAACACAAAATTTGGGCATCTGGAAATGGAGAATCTCAATCACTGCGTCTCCGCTCCGTTAATGAAATGTTTAAGTTGTTTGTACTTAGTTACGTTCTGACAAACTGAATTTTCAGCAACAATGGACAAAATCTTGGAAAAATAATAAGCTAATTTATTCAGAAAATAGGTTGAAGTGAACCACTGGCGAACTGCAGTCATAAGCAAGTTGTACATAATCTGTTGGATGTCAGCCAGACGTCATAAGGCAACTGGCGAAAAATCTCGTTTACAGTTTTGTACAGCGATGCAAATCTGTATTTGTGCCTTCACGACTGTCTTCATTCTCTTAATTTTTTTTTTCTAGTCACTTTTTATTATTGTATAGAACAGAAAAGACTGGCAAAGGAATATTATATCCTCAGAAGAACACATAATAAAAATGCTTTCATTTTCTCATAAGTACCATTTCTTGTGAGAAAAGTGAATAACATTTCTCATATATTACATCACAATAACAATAAAACATTTACGGCAACTTTTATTTGTCTATGTAATATTCAGGTTGGAATAAATATATACTAACTGTTTGTCCGTTTACCGTGTCACCTCAAGCCTGTATCGAGTGGCTAGTTTCGCATGCGAATGTAAAGTGCTCATCAGATATATTAGCTACAGTCTTATCGTAAATAATATTAGGTACGATACTTTAGATTCCTCATGTTCCTATATTTTGTTATTGCTACTTTCTACCTCTTTACTTTTTACAAATCAGTATATTAAAATAATAAATGCGGTAATAGGTAGTGATTCCCGTGTTCAAATAGATAGACGCAGGTTGTGGCTACGTGCTGTTTTTCGTGTGTAATTTTCGTACTCGTAGTTAACCTACCGCTTAACAGGTCTTCCGAAGCACGCAAACGCTCAAACATAATATATATACCGATTATCCCAAAAACTTAGTAATGGCGAATAGGGTTGGCATATGTTCAATAAAATAAAGTTATGCCGACCAGTAATATACATCCGTTTGAAAGAACTACGCAACAATCAGCTTAGATTTGACATCCCGAAGATATTTGGTAGATAATTAATATACACTTGAAAACTTTTTGTATAGTATTTAAGCAACACTTAGTCCGTTTTCGACTTAGTACTCCCTTGGTAGGGCACTTCGTATAAGTACTACATAATGTAACTTTCCGAGTAATTTCTTGTTATGAATGCTATAATATTCACCAAATTATCATAGGTCTTTAAGAAACTTTCACTAACGAGCAACTTGTGTGAAATCTGGATTACTACCAGATTTCAGCTGCAGAATTATATTCATAATCATCATTCAGGTGCTATCTCCGGTTACATTTAAAGGCGTCGCTTTGGAGTTTAATACTCATATCTTGTTATTATGTTTATTATAATCGTGGTAGAATAACAAATATCATATCAAATATTAAATTGTAAGAGTTTTTAAAAGATATATTATTTCTCAATTCAAATGATAAGTGTTCAATTACAACTGTTGATTGCGCCTTGATTCGCTATTTGGCTGCTTTGAAAGTAGTTTCAGTGGAAACAGAATACATTTACTCAAGCTAATAACAAAAAAAATTAAGTGACCATAAACAGGGATCATTATTTAAATGTCTGGCATTCTTTTCGTCAAATATATTCTACCAGAATTTTACCCAATCCTATACATACAAACTTCAGAACCGATGTTACCTGTATATTGAGGGATGTAAATGAATATTACAAAAGTTACACTTATTAATAAACGTTAAAAAGAATACCGTATGAAAACAAATCAAATTATGAGAAATCTAGTGACATATTTAAGTAATGCAGCAATCACGAATATTCATTTTATACTAAATACGATGCGTTTACAATTTAAGTACTCGTAATATAAAGTATAGCATAACACGCATACAATTAAGACATCATAGTTGTCTACGGGTTATGGGTTACATTCAGTGAATAATTTAGGAACCATAGTAGAATATAATATGTTAGACCTTAGTTCGTAAATTAAGTTTAAATAAATTTGTATGTATAAGTACTAATTTAGACTATTAATTTCATTACTCTTCCTTCATGCTATGCCTATGTAGGGTAATAAGTTGCATAGCAAACATTTCTAAGGGAATCACTTCCGATCAGGTGGGTGTATGCTTATAAACTCAATAGTAAAATGAGAGGGCGTGAAGACTGAACAAAAATGTCTAAACTGAATTAGTGGAATTTAAATTAGACACAGAAAAAATAGAAACAGAGTTGTTATACTCTTGGCGTGTTCTGTTTTTATTATATGTTAATAGTACGGTCACGATCTTTAATTAGGACCTTAGGAGAATATTGTACAGTAAACTGAAAACATTTTGAGATAACACTGTTTATACCTATATGTGTCTAAGGACAATCGCTTAACGACGTGAAGTTTTTGATCTTATTGCGTTGTGTGTTGTTGTCAAGTCCGAGACTACCAGGACCTTAATTGGTCGTGCTAATTAGTGACTAGCACTTACCACCTCACTAAAAAGGCAAGGGTTCAAAATTTCTTCCAAATTTAACATCTAAAATAGACACATTTTATTTTATTAAATTTGTTCGGTTGTTTGACCCACCCCCGTTCCGTGCTTCGGAAGGCTCGTTAAGCCGTTGGTCCCGATAGCCAATAAATGGCAGCAGTTAAGCCAAGTTGAAGCACTTATGGCGGCTTAAAAATTTTCAACAGCAGGTCACCACAGCCTGCGCCAGTTCATTTCAACACGGCAATGGGCTCACCACCTGCTACGTGGGACAATAATGCATACAGCGAAATGTGGGCGTTTAATATGCCTCAGCCTACCCCTTCGGGGATAAAGGCGTGACAATATGTATGTATGTATGCGTTGTGTGTCCTAACTACATTTCTCAGGTTCTCAATTTAAAGTTCAAGACCTCACCAATCGGTTTTCGATATTAGAATAAAAAAAGAAATAATTTCTTTAATAAACAGTAATTTTCTTGTACAATCCATGAAAAACCGACAGACTGTGCAACATTTTGCCATTTCAGTTCACAAAATAACGTAAACACAGACGGGTGGAAGCGACATCGAGGTTAAGGTTCCGATTTCCATTTGAGGTAATTTTGACGTCATCAATTATCTCTGAGTGGTCAATAGATCTTTGATACCATTCAGAACTTGGTTAACTGTGCAACTTTATCGTCAATATATCATAACAGTATATTAAGTACGTAGTAAGTAGAGGTAATATATCTTCGCAATATCGAGTAGCTTTGTGAGGCCACAAATTGGTTGGGATACGAAACATCACTCGAATCCTGTTAAAATTCAGAAGACTGGATTAGTGAGTCCCCTATAAACAAGGCCGATGTTATCGGTTGATCAGATGGTTCGTTGTAGGGACTACTTTATACATAATTCATGAGTATTGCGTTCACTGTCCGATAGAACAAGAACATTTTGTTAAAAGTTTATATTAGTAAATCTTCATTTAAAAGCATAAACTAAAGTAGATTAATTTCTGAAGAATTTGTTTATTTACAAAGTTTTTAGACAAAAAGTAGAGTTCTTTTTGATTGTGTTTAACAGCTTCTAAATGCATATGAAACTATACGGTATTTAGATAAAATTTAAAACATATTTTAAAACTTTTGTCTGTTTGTTCTCCGGGACGGCTGGACCAAATTTAACGGGATTTACACTGGCTGATAGCTAATGTTATAATGAGTAACTTAGGGTACAATTTAACTCCGTATTCTTACTGAAACAAGCTTAGATACTGCTACAGCTCACCCTTCCATTGTCATAGACCGCACTTCTGGTGATGAAACCGGGGGCTGTTCTAAATCATTAAAAATTATTTAGTGTAGTAAGAATAAGTTAAAGAAATATTTAAAAATTAAAAAGTTTATTACTAAATCTAAAAAAATGATACATAAATACAAGTTTTTTATAAATAGCATGTCACTTAATAGACAGAGATTGCAACTGATTGACCAGGTAAATATGTATATGTTAGAACTTGATACTGTTGCACAACAGTACAAAACTGATACACAGGCCCTTCAATGTCAGATTGACCGACTTCAAGACTCTTTGAAATCAATTTCATATAAATATGAAACAGCAGAGAAACAGAGTAGGGAACAGGTGTTAGCCATAGGTAAATTAGTAAATTCATGTCATTGTCAAAATGACCAATTGATATCCGCAGGCCATGTTCCCTCCTCACCCTTGAGTTGTGAAAGAATTAGATGCAATGATGAATTTTCACCAATTAAAACTGTGTGCAGTGTGGATAATAGTATATTAAGTTCAAGTAGTAATTGCGAGGCATCTATAATAGAAAAGTTGCAAATAAAAAATGATGCAAAGACCATAGTCTATTGCGATGAAATAGGTACAAATTTTGGACATTATTTATCACAGTTAAGTCATTCTGTAATAAATCATACATATCCAGGAGCTTCATACTCTCAAATTATAGATTTTATATTGACTGGTACACACTGCATGCAGTCTACTATAGTGGTGCTGTTTGGCAGAAGAGGCAATATTAATAGTGACAAACTTTTAAAAAATTTTGATAAGTTATCATGACTGCAAGTAAAACAAGTAATTTTGTTCACCTTACCATACAGCACTGCTATGAGCCACAAGGAAAATCACTTAAGATACAAATTAAATATGAAACTACATACTATGGTATCATATTCCAAAAAAATTGAATTGTTCGATTGGAACATAATTTTCAATAATAATAGTTTGTTGACATTAGATAGATATTTTCTATCAAAATTTTTACAACGAAAGGTAGCTCTGTTACTATCTAATTTTTAATTTTTTAAGCCAAATTATTGGCAAGTACAACTGCTTTTATTAAGCAGGATAGTTTTGATACTTCACATTTGGAAAATGAAATTCCAAAAAACTAGTTTATAGGACAACAGATAATAAATCTGGCCAGTTGACTTTGGCCCCTGAGAATAATCTTAGTAAAAATATTGTTTTTATAAACCTGGTGCACCATAATGTTAGAGGTTTAATAAATGGTAAAGATTTAGAGTTAGAGCTATACATTAATGGAAATTCTATTAATATTTTTTGTGCTACAGAGCACTGGTTAAAAGATCATCAAATCACATTGTTGAACTTCGTAAATCACCAGGTTGCTAGCTCGTTCAATAGAAAACATTCTAAACGTGGAGGCTCTTTAATATTAATTAATAAAAACTTAAAATTTAAAGAACGTAAAGACTTAGTAGCCCTCTCCATTGAGCGAGTTATTGAGATTGCCAGTATTGAATTTGAGCATTTCATCTTGTTAAGCGTATACAGTCCCCCTAAAGCTCCGTACATTAAATTTGAAGAAAAGCTTGAACATCATTAACTCTGAATGCGGTAGATCTTTAGTGACTGAAAGGGATTTCCACTTAAAAGTAAATGGTTGCCATGTTACAGGGGACCTGGAAGTGGCGACGGAGTTTGATCATTTTTTCAAAAATGTACCTATATTGACAACAAAATCTCTCCAAGCATCTTCCAGTTCCGCTGAACTTTTATTAGAAGAATCTGTTCTTTGTTGCAGGGATGCATTTGTATTCACAGATATTTGTGCTCAGGACATTGTAAAAACATTTAAATGTATCGAAATTAAGAAAACCGCGGACCTTTGGGGATTATCGGTCAAAACTGCATCATGTATAATTGAGGTAATTGCGCCCCATCTAGCAACTGTGTTTAATGACTGTGTTTCTAGTGGTACATTTCCTGATTTAATGAAACACAAAAAAGTCGTTCCCTTGTTCAAGGCTGGCAGCGCTACAGAGCCGTCTAATTTCCGACCAGTGTCAGTACTGCCAACTTTGAGCAAAGTATTTGAAAAAATAATCTTGAATCAAATGCTATCCCATTTTAATAGTCATAAAATACTTCATGCGAATCAATTTGGGTTTACGAAAGGGCGCTCAACTTCCGATGCTGGTGTTGAGCTATTAAAATGTATTCATGAAGCTTGGGAAGACAAGCACGATGCATTAGCTATATTTTGCGATCTATCAAAGGCTTTTGATTGCGTTCAACATGAAACGCTGTGCAAAAAATTACACCACTATGGAATAAGAGGCAAAGCTCTCGAGCTTCTGTCTTCATATTTGAACAATAGAATACAGAGGGTCGATATTAATGGTACACGTTCTGTAGGATCCATGGTTACAATGGGTGTGCCGCAAGGCTCGATACTTGGGCCATTCTTGTTCCTCATTTATATTAATGATTTACCATTTTATGTAGGGGACAGGAATAGGATTGTTTTGTTTGCAGATGACACCTCATTAATTTTTAAAATTAAAAGACAATTAGATAACTATGACGATGTAAACAATGCAATTGCAAGAGTAGTTCATTGGTTCAGCTCAAATAATTTTTGCATTAATGAAAATAAAACTAAATGTATAAAATTTACTCTACCAAATGTAAAACAAGTTGCGGCCAACGTTCAACGGAATGGACAAGTGTTAGAGTTTGTAGAATCAACTGTGTTCCTCGGTATAACTATTGATGCCAATTTACAGTGGGGCCCACACATAGAAAAGACAGCCTCTAGATTAAGTTCGGCTGCATACGCTGTAAAAAAGATCAGGACTCTAACAGATGTGGATACGGCTAGAATGGTTTACTTCAGCTATTTTCATAGTAATATGTCTTACGGTATTCTCCTTTGGGGGAGTGCTGCAGATTTAAATATTATTTTTGTTTTACAAAAGCGGGCTGTACGCGCTATTTATAATTTGGGCCCCAGAGTTTCTCTCCGAGAAAAATTCAAAGAAGTAAATATTCTAACCGTACCATCACAATACATTTTTGCCAATCTTATGTATGTCCAGAAAAATCTATCACAGTTTTCTAAACTCTGTGATAAACATAATATAAACACTAGAAATAAAAATAATCTTTCAGTCCACCACAGTCGACTACATAAGATTGGCGATTCTTTCCAGGGTAACTGTATACGCTTTTACAACAGGCTTCCCTGTGACCTGAGAAATTTACCATTAAATAAATTTAAAAAGTTTATTAAAAACAAGCTTTGTGAAAAAGGTTTTTACTCCGTTACAGACTATTTGCAGGACAGGGACGTCTGGAAATGATATGCTGGCAAAGTGAACGGAAGAACCGGCAAGAAACTTATTTCTTGCCGGTTCTTCTCAGGTAAGCCGCGTTCCGAACCGGTGGTCGCTTTAAATATTTTAAATAGTGTATGACATTTTGTAAGCGCCGTTAAAATGGTCTATGTAAAATAAAGATATTTTTATTTTATTTTTATTTTAGTACTACGCAAGTGAAACCGTGGGCGTCAGCTACTAAACCTATAAAACCGATAAACAAACTTTTAAGTTTCATGTTGATAGTCAGCAGAATCTAATTATTCTGGCAGTAAAGACTAAGATCTGATTATATAAAACATTAAAAGTCGCAGGTACACGTTCGTTGTTTTCGTAGAAATTTAAAAGCAGGCTCCTTCTTTCTTCAAAGACTTTCGCCACACAAAAAACTACTGTGAAACAACGCAATTTACATAATGTTATGTTCGTTTTGTAGAGTGGGGTCAACAGAGCTTATTGGGGTTGTGGAATCGACAGGGCGGGGTACACTGAAATTATTACAATAGCTTATTAGCCTGTAACCGTTTTATAACAAGAGGACTTTTTGTTCGTAAGCTTAAATCAAAATAGAACTTTAAAAGTCGCAAATACGACGGATTATTCTAAACATGTACGGATTTCAATGGTTCTAGGAATTCATATAGTTGAACTAAATACGCGTATAACTCATATTTGAAATAATCTGTGCAGTACTCCCGTCGGAGTTTTAATAGTCCTCTAAATACCTCGGAGCAGAGGTACGCGCTCCGAACAGTTATGTAATTTTAACCGCCAGCTCTACTTTGGAAAACATTCCTGTTTTCTATAGACGTTTTGTGCGTATATAATTTACATTCTAAAGTAATGTCCTTAAGCCGAAGAATTTGTACTCGTTTTCTGTCTATTCGTGAAGGAGGAGTAATTGGGAGAGTATGGGTGTGGCTGCCCCCTATCTTTGGCTCATGTTTTATGTTATGCTCTGCGTTAATGTTGTGGTTGAGATATTAAGTTATGAAGAGATACGAAAGTGTATAAAAGGATATAAGTATGCCATGTATTCTCTTAAAGACGATTATTATAGCATTGACATATCTTTGTTCAAGTTTCTCGGTTCGTTAATTTAAGCCAATGTGTTAGTAAAATTCTCATAAAATTTTAAGAAACAATAGCGTGGTAATTACTAGTAATTGAAAAATATTTTATGGGCATAAAATAAAATTTATTAATCTGCAGGAAGCGAAAGAACTATGTATGAATCCCCGAAGGCTAGCGATATGTCCTCTATGACTACCCCGTCAGAGATACAGCGTGAAGTAATTGGTAAATAAGGTACCTTTCTCATGAATTCCTTCATCTATTGGTGAAAATAGTATGAAAACTTTGTATATTTTTTAATATTTGGCATAACTTTGTCATAATATATAAGGATTAGTAACAAATAATTCAATCGAAAGGAAGATAGATATTTGATAGCTATAAGGGTTCAATTCAGGCGTTTCATAAGTATGTTTTTATATTATAACGTGCAGGTTAAAAAGCATAAACTCGTGACACGTATGACAACTCAAAACTGCAGGTACTAAGAATCTGCGACACCCTGCCAAATGTCTCTCTATACAACTCCTTCTGACGCGATACTGTTCGTGATAAATTATTTTTTACTGGAAAGGAAATGAAGGGATCATTTCACAAAGAGATATTAAAGACTTCTGACACGGTTAGTACCTATCTACTATAATATAAAGTCTGTGTTAATATAGAGTTCCACACTGGTGTGACATAATGGTGAGACGGTGAGTCATACCCTGTAAAAATTTGTTTAGTATAGAGTTCAGAATACTTCAGATTATAAACAGTCACTAGCTGATGTGTCGCCCGCGCGGTAAATTTTTGCCGTGCGTGTTTCCTACAGGATTATCCATTAAATATAGACATAAACTGGCTTTTTGTAGATCTATAAAAAAAGGAATAATATTGTTCTATATCAGAAGCGCTCGTGGTCCCGCGGTCTCAGTGTTCTGTAAACGATCACTGAGTTACGCAACTTTCATTAGGGCTGGTCCTCAGATATGCCTCTGCCACCCCTTCGGGGATAAGGCGTGATGGATATTTTGTTCTATATTATTTTGTCCTATATGTCAAGGTTTAGGCAGTATTTTCACTGAAATACACAACCTTGTCGTACATATTTCAACCATTTTACATAACAACTTTGAAAAATTGTATGCCTAAATTTACCTCATGAATTACTTTATCTATAGGTGAAAAAAACTCTCATAATAATCCGTTTAGTACTTTTTAAGATTTTCGCGACCAGTAGAAAGACAGACATGGCGAATGACTTTGTTTCATAATATTTAAGGATTAAGATTTTTGTGGGCCTGTAAGTTTTAATTACACAATCTCCAAGAGAAGCCAATGTGATGTTCAAATGACAGACTGTTTTCTATTTACAATATTTTATATATTTTTGCATTTAAATTTTTATTTCATTTTCGGTATTCTTATAGAAGAAAAAACTCTGATTCTATAATACAATATATACCAGGCTATGTAATATATAGGGGTACAATGTTATAAAATATTTTAGAATTGTCGTCCAAGACAAACACGCAAGTTACAGCATACTAAGCATTTTAATTAAAAATATCTCGAGTACCCTTTATATTTTCTACAATATATAATCACAACAAGTACTTCGATGTAGACGGAACTCACTACTATGATATAGGACGGGTTATAAAGCTAGCGCACAATACCTTAATGGCCAAATATTTATGAAATGTTTTATACATGAATCCCTTAGACCGCGCTATTGAATTCAATTCATGTTAATATCCATGATGGAATAAACAATTGGCTCGCCTCTTCTTATGAGAAGCTGTGGGTGAAACGGTGGACTTTCTCTCCTAGTACCACATCGCCACTGAATAATTCACGACTTGTCTAAAAGTGTTAAGCTGTTTGCGAAAACAATGTAATATTAGATTAGCATAGTATTACATTGCCTTTCATATGGGTACTTGATGTAATTTACAATATGTTATTTTAACGTGCATATTGCCATAAATGTTATAACGCACTTAACTGGATTTGAACCCACTGAAACCACACTGGGTCCTTTCCAGCTGTCTGGTACCTCGGGCGCTCCGAGTAAGGCCTAAGAAGAGATCCCGACAGACTTTGGCTATTACTGTGGTCACACCTCTAAGTTCGGGTTTGGTACACTTTTATCCCCAAAGGGATGGCAGAGGCGAGAGAAATAATATGCCCACATTTTACTGTGTGTGTTTTTGTCTCATGGAACAGGTTGTGAGAACATTGCCGTATTGAAATGTAGAACTCTAGAGATGGGTGAACGCTTATGACACTTCAAATTACGAGCGTTTCCGTGCTTTGGAAGGTACATATATAACGACCGCTGAATCTATCATTTACTGTTGTCTAAAATAATGTCAATATATAATAGTTAGCATCGGTACCTATCGACAAAAAATTCGGTTTCAATTACTCAAGATAGAAATATTTACCTACGACATTGAACTATCTGTCACAAAAGTAAAAAATCTACTGTTTATCTATGGTAGCGATCTATGTTTAACTGAAGATAGAATTTTGAAACCGGCCATAAGCCGTTGGTCCCTATAGCCAGTAATGGTAGTCGTTAAGCCAAGTGAAACGCTAATTAGTGGTTTAAAATATTTCAACCACAAATTGACCCTGTCCGTTTCGAAACAGCAATAGGCTCATCACCTAAGACGATTTAGAGCACCACGGATTAAATTCAACTGATGAAATGTACAATATGCCTCTGACTACCGCTTCGGACGAAATGGTGTGACTATATGTACGTATTACGTACTTAGAAGCGACACCTTTGCAACAGCGATGTTTGGAAATATTCTGCAAGGTTTAAAAATATTTTTATTTCAAATAGTACGTGCTGCTATTCTTTGGATTACTTCTCGTATAATAGAGTTTAGAATGTTAGACACATATTGCAAGATCAGAACTCTCAACCGATAAGGCACCCCGCGAGGCAATATAACGAGATGAGGAAATCATTGGCAGTAGTTACAAGATATGATACGAGCGACTGCGATTTAAACGTTGGGTGGTACCAAACATATCATAGTAGTACCACGCAATAGTAAAATACGTTCTTGGTTGTCAGTATACTGCGTCGGGTTTTATTTTCGCCTATACCGAAATGCCTCAAAACATACTTCTACAACCATAGTGGTCTACCAGTTATGAAGCCGAGACGTCGACATTTACGGTAAGCGTAATCCATAACCCAAGAAGCTATACAGCGATTTATGCTTAAAGTTTATTTGAGAGATAAACTTAGAAAGAAGGTTACATAGAGAGATCAGAGAACTAATCAGACCGAGCGTCGCGAGACGCAACTGGAACAGACGCTCGGATAATGATGATCAGAGAAACGACATAGCTCGTCGAGAAAGCGCGTTGAAGTGCCAATGGGCTGGCCACCTCTACAGAAGAACTGACAGCCGAGATGGAGGAAACTTGTGGAGTTGAGACCGCGACACGGCTAACGTAAGATAACCTTAATACCAGTTGTATTGTTTATCCCTTATTTAATCTCCTAAAGGGTGAAATTTCCAAAAATTAGTTTTAAGTGGGTAGCTTATTCTAAAAGTTTATTGGTGTATGGGTTTCGGCTATGCGCTGGTCACCAGATAATTTTATTAACATAGATACACATTTACGAAACAAATTTATTAATAGGTACATTATATATTAAGGACACGACGTTAGCTTACGCATTATAGTTATTCACATTTATTTTTTGCGTTTGAATAAAGATATCAAGAAGATAACAGCAAAAAAAAAACACTGAATGTAAATATTTATTAATAATATCGGCTGCGGATCTCACCTACAGACGAATCCATGAAAGCTTTCCCAACTGACTTTACGAACATTATGTCTGGGATTATAGGATTTCAGGATAAGGTACACCTCTTCTCGGATTTCCAGTTCAATTTATTCAAACCTGCTTGTAGACTAACCTTATAGTACTGTGCAATAGGATTGGTTGCGACTTTCAACTCAAGATTTAGTTTATTGTCATTCGAACAAAAAACTAAGAGAAATTGCCTCTGACAAATAATCATGAAAAGCTCTATTGATCTAATTTTTCGATGGCTCTTCCTTGAAACTACGAAAATTATATATTTTACGAGTATATTCGATTACTCACAAGTAGCGAGCGCCATCGAAGAATTATGTCATTACAAAGTTTTAAGGACTTTACTTTCAATGTCTAGTTGTGTACTCGTATGTTGTCAGATAGATAACAAAAAGCAATGGAAATAGAATACCATCTATCAATGTGCTGAACTTAGTTCTACTCTAGCAGTGATATTTGTTGAGGAACAAACTGATGTTTACCAAGTCGAAAACTGAGTCCAGAATAGTTCAAATGCAGGTGTTTTGAAGTTAATATAGCTAACACAGTGGGGAACTTCAAATAAAACTCAAAATTGAAGTTTCAAAACTGAATGCATTAGTTGTGACCTTAAAGCAAATTTGAGAGTTAATTAGGCTAGTTAGATGTATATATATATTTTAAGCAGACAAATTCTAATTAAAATAAAACAGTATAGTAAACATAAGCTATTAACATGGATCTTACTAAGAAAAGACTCCTCGAATCTCATATCTACATGTAAACAGAAATTGGTAACTGTTTAGTATGAATAGGAGGCTTTATAAAGCTGGCTATTTATCTACCCCTCTCATCCTAAATTATACGGCATCATTCTTTTCAAAACAAGCGTAGCGAAGAAATGTTGTCACACTTTTTATCGCGACACGTTAGGTTTGTGTGTGAACCTTACCAAATATCTTGCGTAGTCGTTCTGACCGGATTTATATGGATATATCTTTTTTGCATAAAACAACGAGTACGACATATTATTTGTAGCTAAATTATGTGTGTTTATACCTGTTGTTTTTTTTTTAGTGTGTAGTTATGCCGGAGTCGAACTTATTAAGGTCCCTATCTCTTTGTCCTACTCCAGACGCCCCCAGTAACTCAATGGAAGGATATTTCAGGGTTTCCGACAGACCTTGTCTACCACAGCGGCCTCCATCTAATGGTTTGGGTCTCATACCGCTTCTTTGGGGTTTGGTACGGGAGTGATCTCGTCGCTTGTGGTGTAACGTGTGCGTAAAATCCTCACGTCACCCCTTCGTCTAGAGCCTGATACCAGTTGGACTGGAATATCATTAGTCATTATTGATGTTTTTCTCCATATGTGAATGTTTAATTCACAATCATTTTTATTTTGTAATCATTACTATTATGATGAAGTTTGCCACAGTTCCATGTATAATAATATAATTAAAACATATCGATGCCGGTTTGCAGTTATCAATATGTAGGATGTCATTAAAATATTATTGGCATTATCTACTCAATGTTTCAATACTTCTTCAGATAATAAACCTATAATAATTAAGAAGTACAACCGAAGAATGGTATAATAATTGTTTATGGAAATAGTGCGGCGTACTGATTCTAACTATAAAAAGAAGTAGCAAAAAAATACCGACGAGAACAGGCCACATCAAAGATATAACGGCAAACGGAAAGAAAACTTCCAAAACAAAGCTAATAAAACCAGCGGTGAATTTGTAAAGAGCCAGAGCAAAGGTCTTCAAAAACAATGTGACTGCTGAGCACCCATCTCGCAAAGCTTGATTGCGTCACAAAGAAATAATCCAACAACTCCGTTGTATCCGTTTTTTGTTAAAAGTATAATGCACCGTGTTGATCAATTGCGGTACATGTAAAATTACTTATCTCCAATTTTCAAACAATGATTCCTTTGTTTTTTCACTTGTATTTTTTCTTACCAAACTTCAGCAGTTAGGGCACGTAAGAAAAGAATTTAAGCTTTTAAGTTAAATAACACTACGCGGTATGTAACAAATTAAGTACTAATTTCAAAACAAGCAAGATTCATAGGTATCTAAATAGTTTCGAAATTTAAGTGGCACGTTAAGTTAGGAACAAACACGTGAAAAGAATTTCAGCGTAAAGGTGCTTTCGTTAAGTACTTTTCTTTTACAAGTATGAAGAGAACTGTAAATTTTGTGTGTTTACACTGAAAATATAGGGGTGGATGGTAATGTAAACCATATCTATAACATCAGAAAGAATGTTATAAAGTAATGAGATAAAATATGAGAGACATTCGATGGTACTATTACATCACCTCCAACGTAATGAAGCTGAGTAGCTGATGATAAATAAGATCAATAAGATCCATTTTTGCTAAGCAAAAATTACGACGTTTTAGTTTGCTGAACGGTGGGATTAGGGCGGCCACCAAGATATCCAAGGCCGAAGTGACCCCAGCTACTAGTGGTGCACTTGCTAACTAATGATCCAGCCTACGCAGATGACCTTGCAGGGTCGGGGATCAAAAGGCAGTCACTCCTAACAATGCCGAAGATAAATCTCCAAACGATAGCAGCTCCAAGCAACCAGATGAAGTGGATTTTAGGCAATAAGTCCAGGTAGAGTTTGGAAGCAACTTCATCTTAGGATATTCCTTGAATAGGTATCCTAAGATAAAGAAGAGTTTCCTGAAAAGAAATCACTGTGTCAATCAATAGCGAAAATCAGAGGAAGAAATAACGGCTTCCAATGTATTTTCTTTTATTTAAGACCCGACCTCCTTTCTCTCCGAGAAAAATGTAGTTATTCCCCAAGCACCTTTACCCTGCATAAAAAGTAAATAAATGAAACAAATAAAAGCATGTTGAAAATTTAACGGAGGAAATGGGTACAAAATTTGTATAAATACATTAATAATCGTTTTTCGTATTCTTTTATAATGAAACATTAAACAAACTGTCGTCGAAAATCGTATTAATGTCTGTTCGAGTTTTCCAGATTGCTCGATGTTCGCTTTTAATTAGTTTCTGTCGAGATCTGTTCGATGCCAGCACAGCGCCTCTCAAAGAAATTACTGAGCATCGGCACTGGCTATTGAGCTGCCTTGTGAAAAACGCTTACATAAAAAAGTAAGCCGTGAGTGTTTCCTATATACAAGTTTATATTACAAAATCAATGTGAACTCAATTAAGCACCAAGTCTAGCGTCGCATGTAGCAATTTGGCCATTTAACCCTCGACATTTTGCTATATATTTATAAACCAACTTTATATAGATTTATGTTTAATACAATGCCCAACAAACTGTAACTAATTTTCGACACGCAGAGATTCAATATTAGATTGTGCTTGTCGCTAGTCTATTCGTCTGTGAAGGAAATATTGTGTTTGGAATAAATATCAAGAAATTTTAATAAATAAACCATATTTCTTTTATCATAGTATAACACTTCCAAACACTACCTTGTATTTAAATCCTGGAGTACCCTTCTATATTATTTGTTTCGTGAATCTGGCAGTAAATGTAAATATAGAAGCAATAATCTTAACGTTCATATATGTTACTTTGTGACCTTCATCAATAAAGATATTTTCATTCATTCATTTCATTTGGCTGCTAGAAAGAGTTACGCTTGATGAATCCACTTTAACTTAAAAACTTTCACTTTGCATAATACAAATAAATATGAAATAAAGGTATGTTGTTGAATTCGCTTGACGTTTCGACTAGGTTGCACCAGTCACACTGTTTTAACTATGTAGGTTCGGTTAAAGCTGCGTTTGGCTAGTGCAAGTCAGTCGAACGTCCAGCAAATTCAAAGTAAAATAAGCCAAAACGCGTTGGGATAACTGCCGTCTGAACTCTCAACTATATTAGGGCGTTTGCGTCGCTGCCTCGTTCTTTGGTCGACAGATGCACCGTTAACAGGTGACATCACTTGGATACTGGAGATATTAGTGGGGCCTCTTCTACGCAACAATATAATAAGAAACCAATACCTGAAGTTTACTAACTTGACAATATATGACTATATTAAACCGTAGTGATATAAATTTCAAGTCGAAAAAAGGAGGAGGTTCTTAAGTCAACTGCATGTTTTATTTAATTTCTTACTAAAAAGAACTTTTATATCTCTAAATACGTGACAGTGCCGAGGACCAAGACTATTTTGATAATATTTTTATTCTCTGTAAAACTAGTCGCAGCTTTATCTTCAGCTAAAAACATATCCGTATTATAAACTCTGACTACCCGACAAGACAGCGAATGACCATGAATCGTAACCTGAACCTCTTAAATACGAGATACCCCGACAAGATAGGATAAAATCTACACATACTGGCATACATAAACGAAAGAAATAAACGTTACGTTGTCATCCAAAAATGGGACAAAGCAGAGATATGATGATACATTGTACTAAGTCCCCCTGTTCTAGTTTACGTTGGCGCTATGTTATCGTACTTTCGTAATTAATGAATACACATAATACGCTATAACCCGGTTATTTACGATGTGTGCCGGAGCTCCGCACAGGTGTAATTTAGTAAAGTAATATTGACATCTTTCCCGAAAAAGAATTTAATTGATTCCGAGAACTATAGGAAAAATATTTATTTTTGAAGCGTAGTACATAGAAAAACTACTTACAATTTGTAAAAACAATATTCAAAACTATACTTGCTCTGAAGTTCCACTTTTAACTTTCCGTGAATAAAGTATATCAAACAAAGAGTGTGCAGCGATGTGAATGAAAGAATCATCGGCCGTACGAAAACCAGCAGCGAAAAGAAATTAGTTTGGAAGCTCGCCAACCCATACCCACTATAGCCCAGGGTCCATATACACTCTTCGTATATGGTATATGAAATTGTTAGTAATAAATGCACGCAGATCATCCCCCACAACATCACTTCTTCTACTTCTTCTTTTGAGTCGGCGTGGCCAGTCAATATACTGTTCCTTGCCTGACTCGCAGCTCTACCCCAGCTTGTACAAAATTTTGCGAACATGAAGACTGACACTAATTTCTGTGTTACTTACCGTGCACACTCAAATTTTATTTATTCCCTCAATAAGAAACTTCATGTGCCGCTTCATAACCGGCCATGTTTGACTCTCTTTAAGAAAGACAGTTTGATAGATCTGCTCATTTAGCGTAACCTAAATTTTTAGAATCTGTCGCGCCAGCCACTTGCATGTGTTGCATGAGAGTACCTGCCTGCCTGGGAAGTACTGTATGTGAGCAATGATGACGTGGTAGTCGACATCACTGATCTCCTACAGTATTTCCCAGGCATTTGCCAGATCAGTGCGCTAACCAAATCATCGCCTCGACGAGCGAGAGATCTTTGGTTTTCCAAACAGAAAGAAAACTTTAGGTAGGCCTTTTATAAGTGCCCCATTTTATGTATTTACTTGCCTATGCCTTGTACCAACCTACGACACTAGACTCTGATACACATTAGCCAAGTGTATAAGACTTTGCTTTTCTTTTATAGGTCTTTGTTAGGCAGCGATTGAATTAAAGTGGAAGATGTGAGAAAAGTTGCAACTTCCAACAGCAACCAAATCTAAACTTGTGTAAGACTTTTCTGTATAAAACTTTAAAGACGAATGTCTTCGTTGTTTATTTCTAATAGTTTTATATTCTTTAGTATTATTTTAGTACTAGAAACATAGTCTAAAAGAAATAAAGACCATATTTGCTTTTGGTAATAATAAGTTTGTGTTTGAAAAATCAGTCAAAGTCGACGCAAACGAAACAACTAGCGGGTAGATAGAGAAAAATATTAGTATTATTCACTGTACATCAGTATGGTGGAAACGTCCATCTTGATTACGTCGTTTGTGGTTGGCGAGGTCGTTTTATCTATTGCGTACTGCGTACGACAAGCTTACGTGACGCATTGAAAATATCTACCCATTATACTGACAAACTTGAAATACTATCTGATTTTATACTATATGAAATGATTGCCTCTGTGGCGCGGTGGGAGTGTATCCGACTGCTACGCAAGAGGTCGTGGGTTCGATTCCCACCAAGGATAAAACTTTGTGTGATGAGCACGATGGTTTATTCTGTGTCTGGGTGTTATTTATCTATAATAAGTATGTATTTAGAAATATATAAGAAAGTTTATCAGTTATCTGATTACCATAGTACAAGCTCTGCTTAGTTTGGAATCAGATGGCGTTGTGTGAGTTGTCCCAACGATATTTATTTATTTATATTTATCTTAGATTACAATAGCAAATCTTGTTCAATATTTATGGTTAATAAGTATTTATGGTTGCTGGTTAAGTTACCAGTAACTCCTTTTTAAATAATAAATTTTTGTATACTCTAAAACATAATGCTATTTCTTAATTGTAAAAGATGTTCTTTGTGTCCAATATGGCAGATTTGGAAAAAAACTAAAACAAGCTGTTAAAAAAGTGAATTACGTATTATTATTATTACGTAAGTAATTAACATTTTTAACAGCTTGTCTTAGCTGTTAAAAAAGTGAATAACGAGAGAGTGAAAATAATGATGATTACAAACTCATGTACAAAGAGTTATTTAACACACTTTGTGCAGAGGTAAAGATAGAATATTAAGTAATGTCATTAAATACAAAATAAGCGCGATTATATTTAAAAAATGATATAGGTTGTCAAAATTTCGATTTTTGGCTAAGACGATTAGAATAAGTAACCTGTTAGAGGCAATAAACTAGGTAGCCGTAGTCGCAAAGGTGTAACCTATGCTAGCAGCATAAATTTGAGCGAAGCGTTAAATCAAACTAACTATTTTCCCATAGACAATATGATTTTTGCGGATAACTTATTAGATCGAATTTTGAAATTCGGGCTTCATCACGACCTGCATAATTTGAATAGATTTCCGTAGCAGAAAAATCCGAAAACTGATAAGAAATGGCGAAGTTCTGCCTGGCGTTACAAACGCCATTGAAGTCGCTCCATGGGAGCTTCGCTCAATAATACAGTAGACTTAAATAGTGCACCGTTTATATATATATATTTTATGCAAATTAAGATACCTGAATCTGAATCATTAGTTCCAACATGAACATAAAAATAAATTTATGGTCAGAAAAAAATAATATAAAATATTATTGTTCGCTCCAAAATATGTAGGCGAAGATAGTTTTGAGAAGACACTTTTTTGCAGAAAGATTTCTATACCATCTGGCTACATTGTGAGTATGCGCTACAGTTTAGCTAACCGAGTGTATCATAGTTTTGTTTACTACTTCTAAGTTTTAGAAGGTGGACAATTTATCTCACGTGTTATTCCCGATACTTGCTTTGGGTTAGTTTATTTTCATTACAAGTAACCTTTTATATGATATTCGAATTTTTCGTATTTGAAAGATAAAGTACCTAGAAATAATATTGAAAAGCGTTCATGTGTGTGTAACTGTGAAAAGTATACTGACGAATGTATAAAATTGCACCTATAATCATCCTATTTGTGATGACACCTGCCTAAACTAAACGTTTTCGTGTTTCTGAGGGCACGTTAAGACGCTTTTAGGTACCTGTAACATGGAAGTCGTTAAGCCATGTGGGAAGCTATATGGGTGGCTTGAAAATGTTTAATAACAGGTAACCTGGTTCTATCTGTTCATCACCTCTTATAATGCAAACGTCCACACGTTACAGTAACGACTTTCGTTCAGGTGGTGCTATCTTAGAAGTATATAACATAAATAGGTATATTTTTATACAACTGGGACACAAGATGAAATAATATTGAAATTAAATTTACAAATTCTACGTGATCTCGAAGACAAGCCATTTGATTGATTTTAAATCTTTTGATAGATTCTCTATTGCGATTAAAATAGATAGTCGTATCAGTATAAACACTTTATTATTCGTTGCTACATAACAAAAACTTGATCAAGTTCGATATCTCCGGTTTTAATTCAGCAAGCGCACTAACTGTGGCACATAAACTACGAGAATGCCTGATTTATAGAACGCTAAAACGAATATTCCCCGTAAGAGCGCAAACATTTTAAAACGTAGCGAGTAAACAATGTTATTGATATATTTTTGAAAATAGTAAAGGATATGTGTACCTAAGGATGATATTGCTAGCATTTATGACGAAGATTATTAAAACAAAAGATGTGTAGTAAGTTAACAGTTATAAAACTTTATTTAAATCAAACTTGTATTTAAATGCGTTAAAAATAATAATACTCAGGAAATTCCTTTCATTTCATATTCATAGTGTAGGAAATTTGTCAATCTTAGTAGTCTGCGATATTGAATTTAAAGTTATTTCAAATTACTTTGAGAGTTATTTCATTTGATACCTATATTATAGCAGTAAAATAAAAATTAAAAATATTTAGTCTGCCATCTTGTGTATTCCACACAGCTAATCATGCAATGTTATTCTAACTATGCGTGCATACAAAATTTCAGCTCAATAGCTTAAAGACATCTGTTTCAATATTGAGTTGTAAGATTTCACCCGAACCAAGATATCGATATAAATATACAAAGTAAGTTAGTAAAAAGCTTGTAAAAAACCAGTTTATGGAGTTGAAGCTTAAGGCGCCATCATGACGATTAATAGGATAATTGTGTTTTAGAAAATCATATGAGGTTATTGAAGTTATATATACTTCTTTTGGTGCGTTAGGGAAAAATGATGTGAGTAAATTTTTACGATGCGCGCGCAGTCCGTCTCGAAAAACCGACACCAGAAGTTAGCTGATAATTAGTGTTTTATTGACAACATATAACTACATTAGAAATAGTTTTCATTGTTTTGATGTTCTTTTTTTCTTACAAATTTATCATTACTGTTACAAACAAAGAGTTGTGGTATATGTGATGAAATCTTAGTAGACTAAAGCAGTATAGCTTCTAACGCGTGTACATAAGTACATACACATTTTTTTATAGTCTATTATTATCATTATTAAGCTGGAATAGGGCGTGCTCTGTTGGTTTGGTCACGTGCAACGAATGAGTGAGGAATGATTGATGAAGACTATTTATTGTGCGAAGCGAAGACAACGTGAGCAGATTACTCAAAAACGGAAAGGTCAAAAGTACTCGGATACCCAGACGTGCATGTATGAAACTATTAAGGCCTCTGTGGTGCGGTGGGAGTGCATCCAATTGCCACGCAAGAGGTCGTGGGTTCGATTCCCACCCAGGATAAAAGTTTGTGTAATGAGTACGATGATTTATTCTGTGTCTGGGTATTATTTATCTATAATATGTATGTTTTTAGAAATTTATAAGTATGTTTATTAGTTATCTGGTTACCATAATAAAAACTCTGCTTAGTTTGGAATTAGATGGCGTTGTGTGATTTGTCCAAACTAACAAAAAAATATTTATTAATCTTCAGGAAGCGCCAGAAGTATGCAAGCATCGCAAAGTCTGGCGATCTATCCTCTCTGACTGCCACGTTAGGGATACAGCGTGAAGATAGTAAGTTAAGTTACAATAATATGCAAATGTGTTACCAACCGACAATGAAAATCGAGTGTGTACTTTACCTTTTATAATTCATTACAATAGTGTAATTTGGCTTTGAGTAATTTGCAAACCTATTTTATAATTCATTAATAGTAATGAATTATAAAATAGGTTTGCAAATTACTCAAAGCTTGCAACAGGTATGAACGTTTCAATTTTACGATCCATTGTAGTACTATCAACACTGGTTTAAAGTTTAAGGCAAAGAAATGAAAATGAACAATGTAACGAGGACGGGGTGTTGGATCGCAATGCAAATTAATACGCGCCTCTGGATCGACTACATGAATATGCATGGATGGTCCCGCTCGTTTCCGGAATAATATCCGAGTGGCCTCGAACAAGGTCCGGACCGTGTCTTCTGCCCGCCGCGCCGGTCAGTACGCAAGGCGAGGCAAATGTAGAGGTTTCTGCGTGATTAACGTATCTAGGTATCATCAAAAATATATATATAAATATATATAAAGTACTAATTTGATAAACAAAAGTAAAAAAACCGTGACACCAAAACTGCCTTTAAACAAAAGTTTCAAAATAAACATCTTTTAGGTTACATAATAACACTTATGAACGTCATTAGAAATGATTCTACATTTAAATGTATTGCCAGATTCTTAAAGCAATAGGTATAGCCGGTTAGTATTTCAATCGCCAAAAAATGATATTATTTTAAGTATCAGTGATCGTAAGTGAATATAAGAAAAGACTAAGCTATACAAATAAGATACTAATTATGACCTACGATTTGACAATAAGTAGCTCAGTTCCATATTTCTGTATTATTTAGTCAATGCCTTAAACAAGGTATACCTGGGATAGTTAATAAGACATGGCAATGATTGCATGACAAAAATGATTTAATCGAAGTGGTGAACGAAAACACGAAATCAATTTCGTAGAAGATATAATCAAAATTGTAGACGAAGAGTATTAAGTACTTGCATTTACATTATATTGTAGAGCTTCACGCAATTTCATGTATTCAATTTTGGCAGTCGTAAAAGTGTAGTTGCGATTAAAACTTGGCATCATTTTACTTGGCGTAATACAGTTGTAAAGAACATCAATTTTCAGAAAAGTAAGGTACCTACCCAACAAAGAACAAGCATTATGTTCATCTCTTTGAATCACAAGAAGTTTTTAAATTTCACGGGTTTTCTGACGGGTTATAAGTTTAAAACATTCCGAGTTAATTGGAGTTAAGACGTGATAGAATAGCGAAATTTACGGGCGGATGTCGTATGATTAAGTGGAATAGCGTGGGACGGCACATTATAGCACCTAGTCTGTTATCACGTTCTCGTAAATGGCATTGCCGGCATTCCATCGTGTCACGATTTCCTTTGAATTCAGCGCGTATCCGGTAAGCTCTACCACGCGCCCGGCTCTTGTTCTATTCACCTTTCATTACTTAAAGTAACGCTGCGGTCGACTTTGTTACTCGAATATATTGTTTACAAACTGCTCTAAGTAATGGGTAGGTACTAAAGGAACAATTTAATTAAACTTACAAAATGAGGGTAATATTACAGAGAGAGACTATCTTAGTTCCAGTAGGAATATTGTCTGCAGTGGTATAATTAACAGGCATAAAACTATAACAGCAGCGGACCCAGACACTGTCATACCACACCACAGTCAATAGCCATTATTATTCACAGTGTGGGGATTTAATTTATATCATTATTGAAAAAAAAATTAAGAAATAAATAATGACATTGACACAATTTTAGTAACTTGGGTCAATTTAATGTCATTACTCATTGCGTAGGTCACTCATCAATATTCAATGCCTTCGTTATGTTTATCAACCACGCCTTATCCCCGAAGGGATGGCGGAGACAAATTAACCTCCAACATTTTACCAGGCGTATTCCTGTCCCACATAATAAGTGGTGAGCCCATTGTCGTGTTGAAATAGACAGACACTGGTTGTGGCTACCTGTTGTTGAAATTTTTCAAGCCGCCTATAAGGTTTCAATTTGGCTTAACGACTGTCATGTTACTGGCAACCAGGACCAACGGCTTACCACGGAAACGCTCACAAATTTAAATGCCACAAAGTGGTCACCCATCCACCGATGGCCAGAAAGTGATAGTTCCTTAACGCAGAGATCGTTTACAAAACACTAAGTCCACGGGGCACGAGCGCTTCATATGCTAACTATTCATACCTATAATTTCTATTTCAATAAAAGCTTACGACTGCTTTTGATCTATAAAACTAAATTTAATTAGGACGAAACATAAGCTGAACAATAAACGAAAGTACCAAATTAATTTATTAATGTTGAATAAATAAAGTGCAAAGTAAAAAGACCTGAAAAAGGTAACTTAGGCCTTATATGCTTTCTATGTGCAAGTTATTCTCGTGAAATAAGCGCTGGAGAAGGAGCGGGAGAGGACTCTCCCTCCCCAGTTCAGCAGTCTACCATTTTACGTGACCGGGTGTCTGAGGACGGTGGATGGGCGGACTCACCTTCGAATATTGCTTATATCGGTATTCTATATGGTAATCTTATATGGTATTGAAGCGTGGTCGCAAGGACTAACAAAGTCTGTAATGGAAGCCGTCACCCCCATTTTTTTTTCTAAAGGCTCACCCAGGACCCCTTGCTATGAGTCTTTGGCATGGAATCCACACGCAAAAAGCTTTTTTCTTCTTCAAAATTATCAAAACAACAACAATAATCAATCAATTTTAAAAATCAATTGTAGGTATTTAGGTAATTGTGTAATTAATGTAGCGATAGAGACGGCAGTTAGTTATTAGTTTTTAATTAGAAATCGTTGCGAATATGTACTGTATTTGTTTCCTATTAATTACTCTCTGGTTTTACATATACCAATGTTCAGTTTAATTAGTTTTTGTTCGGATACGAGCGCTAGGACCTTTAAAATAAATGAGAATTTAGGCAAATAAAATATTTGTAAAGCTTCGTAGAACTAAATCAATCCACTTTTTGTACAGTCAACTTCTACAGAGTCACAAAAATTATGATTAATTGACTGGAATGTACTAGGCAGGCATACAAGTTTCGCAACAAAACTTTTAATGGATTACAAACGTAAAATAAAACGAGCATTCAGAAAATACAATCAGACAGTACAAAAGATATAAAATGTGTATAAAATTTAACGTGATCAGGTATAAGGGTATATTTTTGTGAAAGACACTTTATCCGATGTATAGCTTTGTGCACAAAACAAATAGACTAGCGCCTCGCCCTAATGCCCACGTTGATTTATTGTATTACACGAATGTAACGAAATTTTCCACAAATCCAACGGATGGTATTGGCATTTGAGGATTGATAATATTATCAAACATCTCCCCGTGTAAATACTCCGGTACAAAAAGAACGTACATTCGCCTTGTCGGAAGTTGGGAATCGAACCCAATACCTTTGGACTGCACATAAAATATCAATATTTTTATATATTAACTTACATCCGTTTTCTATTTCATCTGTCTTTATATAATTTAGATATCAAAGTCCTTAATCAGTTTTCAATATAATATAAATAAAAAAGCTCGTGTTATGGGTCTAAGGCCACATAAAATATATTTTTTCTGAAATGTATAATATATTAATAGGTAAGGTGACATCCTCTCTTTCAATACATGGATTTAGTTACTTGAGGCAATATTTACGTAATTTGTAGTATCTAGTTGAAAGTAGCTATGCAACGAAAAATTGGCAACGCGTTTGAAAACGGTCCCACATGAATAATTAGACGGAAATTCTGACCAACTCGACGCCGCAAAAAGAATTATTTCGGCTAATGTTCGTCTCGGTGGTTGGCGGGCAGTGCCGGCAATTTGTCACAGTCCACAACGGTGGAGATGTTTATTCAAACTAGGAGATTTTATTGCAACGACATAAATCTTCGGGCAAAGGAGACATGAAAGTGACGTGGTCTCGTAATCGAGCGACAATGTGCTTTTTGTCGCCGTGCCGTTCTTTCCGCCTTCCTTAAATATTTTTACTATAAGGACATATACCTATAATAGTAAATTCTTTTTTTAGGGACGTAGGTAATGTATTTATATATATATCCTATTTTGATCATAGACAAATCCTCAGTCAATTCAAGCTCCATTTAGATAAGCAATGATTTATCCTTACAGATACGCTTTTAGTGTAGGTGTGGTATCTGATTTTATTCATTAAATGACGCCACTCGCCTTATAGAAAGTTAACACCACACCCAAAGTTTGAGGGCCACTAAGGCCATTAACAGTGGTCGTTAAAGATGACGACCAACTAAAATGTCACGATACTCTGAGTTGAGATTAGATTTAGAATAGTCAGATGAGTTTGTAGTCAAGCGCAAACCTATATAAAAAGATTGATTACTACAGATTCACAGAGATCTTCTGTATAGTATTTCCGAATAGAACTATTGTAAGGACATTTTGTGGGACATTTTTTTACACAGCGCAGTTTAGCCCCAAGAAAGCTAATATAAGCTCGTGTTATGGGATATTTACTACTGATATACATACTTATATATTTCTAAATACCTACATATTATAGATAGGAAAAACAAACTCCGAAACAAATATTTGTGGATCACAAAAATATTTTTTCCGACCCGGGAATCGAACTCAGGCACGGCAGTCGCCATACGCTACCACTGCGCCACCGAGCACTATTACCATACAATCTGTATAATGCAATATGGTTTTCGGGTCGCAATTATAGCAGTTTAAAAAATATGAATTATACGTAAAAAAGATTGAATTCCATAACGAATAGAACAATAGAATTTTTTTAAACAACAACTACTAACAGCAATGTTTAAAACCTGGAATAAACTTCAATCCTTACATATGAAATAGTATATGAAATACATATTGTGACATCTGCTAGGGTAGTTAGCGAGTTAATAATTCAGCTGCCCGTCAGTAATCCTGCGGGGCAAGAGTCCGCGCTACATGTCGTTATCATTTTGGACATTAATAAAGCTATCCGGGATTTCAAATGGATACGCCACAACTTGTTCCAGGGGATTGTATTTACATGACTTTAGCAGAGGCTGACAGTGGGTCTAGTGCATTTCAGTCAGAGAGGACAGAACGCGAGGCTTCACGATCCATGCATAGTTCTTTCGCTTTTTGCAGGTTCATCAATCATAAAAGTATCCGAGTACTTTTGACTTTTGCGTTTTTGAGCAATCGGCTCACGTGGTCTTCCTACTCTCTACTTTCGCACAATATATATTCTTCGTCAATCGTTCTTCACTCATTCGTTGGACGTGTTTGGTCTAGTGCATTTTGAGGCTGCTAATTACCTAGTTTAGATAGACGTGAAAGTACAAATGACGAATTAGTAATCGAGCTTTATGTGCCTCTGCTATTGTAACATATGTAGCTATCTATAAATATGCTATTCTATATTCAATAGCAATAATATGTATTGCTTAATATGACTGTCGAAAAGTATAAAAGTCCATCTACTATTGTATTCATCTCAAAAATTTTAATTAATTATTAAAAAAAATTAAATGTGTTTGCAAAACTATTTTATTTTTTCAAATATGGCGAAGTGAGAAATTCAAACACTACTGGGTGCATGGTGGTATGCAGGGTGCAACCCACCCGGTTAGCGACATTCATTTGGTCATAAGGGAAAAAGATATACCACCAAAAACATTTTCTAGTAAAATGTTATCAAGATTGCCAGATGAGACCAGTAATGACAAAAAATTGATATTTGATGTATACCGACAAATTATCAGACTAGTAGTATATTAGGCAGACAATGAGTCGGGGACTCATACAGTTGTTTATTGCCATGTAACGAAAACAGCGAGCTCTTCCCTACAGACCTTGACGCCTATTTACGGGCAGCCACTATTTGATACTTTTATTATTTGTGCTAACAGTTGTAGGTTCTATTAAAGAGTATATTACAAAAGAAAAATGTTAAACAAACTAAAAATCGCTCGAATAACATTTTAAGATTATAGCCGTCATGTTTTTCGAGTGCTTCCGAAAACATGACGGCTATAATCTTAAATTGTCCATTTGTAATCACTTTGAACCTGTATATCACTTTGACTTACTTTGTGGGGAACAAAGTAAGTCAGTCAAAGTGATATACAGTTAAGAACATAAAACCCGGACAAAAGTAGGTGCCGAGGTTATCTCCCATTTAATGAACATTCAAAATACATTTGTATATTTCGATTCGACTATTCCCACAAGTAGCTCTGGCTTTTAATTCGAAAAGGTTCGATTAGTATAGGATCCTTAAATCCCGGGGACCCAAATTAATTGACTGTTTGGTAAGTATAATTACTACTGAGATAATAATTTATTAAAAAGGTTTTGTTACTGCTATTGGATGTTCTACATTCATACTTATCCTACAAATTTGACTGTGTTTTAATTTCCTCCCCTAACGTCGAAAAAGATATAAAACACAAAAAGAAAGTTAGCGAAAAATGTTTCTTAGCTATATATTTTATCATCCAATGCCGATATTTTACCTGTATCTATGTTTTAAAGTACCTTTTTATGTATTAATGGATCCCGTGCATGTGTTTTTGTTTATAATACATACACAAACATCTGATACCAGTTTGTTCTCTTCCACACTTCTACAATTATCAACATTTTCATCTCAACGTTCTCTCGCCGGCCTGCTGCATGACATTTCTTTCAGAAATTAGTCGCTTTTCTCCCAAATATTTCTTCCTCTAGTACTTGTATCTAATTATGCAGTTTTTTAAATAAATAAGGATCTAATTCGCAATAGATTTTCATGATTTTTGATACGGATTTATAGGTCTGTAGAGTGACGTAAGATAGTTTTAATCAAGGAAATATATCTTGAACCTTAGGGAAAATACGTTTGTTGTATATCCAAAATTCCGGCCGGAACCGCAACTTTATTACTTACTAACGACCCAGCCCGGCTTTGCACGGGTACGGGCAATGTACATACTGGCATGTATTATATATATAAACCTTTCTTTTAAATCAGTCTATCTGTTGTTGAAAACTGCATTAAAATCCGTTGTATAGTTTAAAGATTTAAGCGAACAGATAGCTGAAGCGACTTCATTTTATACTAAGTAAAGATTACAATTGAATTAACACGTAAATAACCAATTTTGGGTCAGACGAATTGTTTATGAATGTAGCTCAAAAGGACCATGCGTAATATTTTCAGATATATAGTTTTATATTAGATATGAAGTACTACATAAATCCGATGCTTTAGCCATACTAGCGGATAACAAAGCTACATAATAATAATAATGCTTAAGGACCCTCCCCTGTAATAGGGGCTGTAACTTGTGAGAAGCTTATACGAGTATGGTTATTGGTAAATAAATTCGTTTACAAACCACAACCGTACTATAACAATATCTTATTTATTCATAAATAATAATAAGAAGGAATCATTATTTGGCAATGCCAACATTATTGGGCAGATATCTTATTCATAATAGTATAAGTAATACTGTTGTTAAATGAGAATTTATTATATTCCTTGTACTTTTAGAATGGTATTCAACGAAAGTACGCCGCATTTAGGCACACAACGCTAAGAGGATTATTCTACCCAGACTGGAATAAGCATAATGATGTATTTGTCTTGAGCATGATTGTGTACAAGATAATCCAGATTACAAATTATTATGACCTATACCGTCCATTAATAAAAATCAAATATCACAATATGAAGCATATCTAATGAACCCCTTTTCTTACAAATAGTGGTGGGTATTTATTGCAAAAACGCAGTAATACAGTTTCTTGTTAGTTTATGGAACAGCCTGGTCCGGTATAATAATTATTTTCCTGTTGTAATAAATTACAGACGTTTCGCTACGATGTTCTTTAATTCTTAGGACAGCGGAGTGATAAATGCGGGCAGCCACCCTATAGTTACATTTCAGTGGGAGGTTTTTGTGTACATATTTGATGGTATTCGTTACATCAAAGAAGTGTTTTTGTTGAGTGCTGTGTGTGAGCACAAAATTCATACCAAAATGATGGTAATTTGTAAGAAAAATAGTCTTAGTCCATTAATCTTATTCCCAGTTGCTTCGAAACCACATCTGGATTTGGAACCTGATTTCCACTCTTATTTGACTGCTAGAGAGAGCTTATTTACCTGCGGAATCTTTCGGTTCTGGGCACAATTTGTATCCAGTGTGAAGATGACATCTCACACTGTGGATACATATTGTTGGGAAAGACTGCACTTTGACCACCTAACCTCGTAAGGGCACCTACGAGTACGTCCTTGCCTTTATGGGGGCTTACACTCCTAAATCTCATTACCATTACAATATTATTCATCACAAACAGGTGGTTTTGTCTGGTATTGTACTAAATTTAAATGCAAAAGTACTTAGAGCTTTGTGAGCCTCTGCTGTACATATAAGCACAATAATGTTATTCTAGCGGTGGCGATGCGAGGGCCATATATAAAAAAGGTTCTGATGAAGCAGAGACTGATATCAATACCCAAAAGTGAAACATAAATAGCTTGAACTCAAAACTGATTTCATTAAACTTTATACGGCACCTATTTGAGACGGTTCTTAAAACAAAAATTAACTGTAAACATGGTAAACCTCTTTGTGCCCTAGCTCGTACTTACATAATTAAGAAACATAAACCACACACGAAACAATTTTCAAGAATTTAATAACAGGCATTAAAATAACAGGCATTATGAAGTTTAAAACAATAAAAACAAAATCTTTTGCTTTAAGCCGATTACAAGTTGTAAGGCTATGAAGCAGCCGTTAGATAAAATTATATTTCATCATAAATATAATATGTTACCTTCATTTATTTCTTGTAAAACAGAAATTAACATATTAAGGTTTAAAATGTGCCATAGAAAAATACTGCAACCCAGATACAAATCTTTTCAGTGATGTATTTTTGTTAAACCACCGTATGATATGTGTTTAAGCTAAGCCCTTAAAGAGTAACGGGTGTGTAAACACAACGCGCACAAGGATAATGCAGTGAAAAAATATCGAGTTGACAATAAACTGACGGAGAAAAATGTAGCGACATTAAAAATATTTCAACGTTGTTCATTAAGTATTCCGGCCGGTTTACTGAAAAACGTACGGAAAGCTGTTTTTTATACGTCGCCAAAAGATATTATCAAAATAGAATGATCAACATTGTTTTTTATACTGTTGAAGTGGTATTTTATACCGTATACTTATATACCAGTATAAATAAGCGCACAAGCAAACGGCCTTCCTTATCGAAAGTTCCGTAAGCTATTTTTGTACTACTATAATGGCACCTGATCAAAAGCGGTCACTATGTAGCCTATGAACGTCGGCAACACTGGATATACTCGCACTGCGAACACTGCAAAACCTACTTATCCCACTTTTGAAATCTGTAGTGTAGACGTTCCGTAAACCTAGAAGAATACTATACTCGTAGATGTTCGAAAAAACCTAGGCAAGCAGACACAATCTAATCGTTCGCGGTAGAAAGCCTCTATCGGACCTTACCGTATATGAGCGCTTCAGTTGCAAATAGAAGTGCTACAAAGGGTTACCCACCTTAATCTTAACCGCACCGTAAGATGCTTAACGCGGTGATTTTTTACAGAACACTGGTAAGCGAGCTTTGAGTAATTTACATATTATATACTAAAATCACTGCGTCTAGTCTCAGTCGTGGGACGAGGAAAAACTCACATAAAATAACACGTGAATACTTTTATAGGTAAACTATCATGAACAATTTACAAAATATAATTGATTTGACATCAACATTAGATTGATGTTGTTTCCACGGCACAGAAGTGTAATAAGTCTCGTAGCTCAAAACGTCTTGTAGCTCAGTACGTCTCGTAGCTCCAGTCGTAGCAATGTAGCTTGATCGAAGCATATATAATTTTACACACATTTCTTTATTCGTGTTTTGATGTGTGACAAAAAAAAACGAAAAGAAAAGAAGCGCTCGTGGCCCCGCGGTCTCAGTGTTCTGTAAACGATCACTGAGTTACGCAACTTTCACTATGGCTGGTCCTCCGATAGGTGACCACTTTGTGGCATTTACATTTGCGAGCGTTTCCGTGCTTCGGAAGGTACGTTAAGCCGTTGGTCCCGGTTGCCAGTAAAATGGCAGTCGTTAAGCCTGGTTGAAGGCCTTATGGGCGGCTTGAAAAAATTCAACAGCAGGTAGCCACAACCTGCGTCTGTCTATTTCAACACGGCAATGGGCTTACAACCTATTACGTGGGACAGGAATCCATACGGTGAAAAGTGGGCATACAATATGCCTATGCCACCCCTTCGGGGATAAGGCCTGATGGATATTTAATTTAATTTAATATTTAATTTAATTTAATTTAAACAAACCAAATTAATAAAATATTTTTTAAATTAACGATGATTTTATAACAGAAGTTCCTACTTCTCTTGAATCACAATTACATGCATTGTCATCCACTTCTAAGCTAGAGTTCAAATTTTAATTATCCAGCTTATCGGAACGTTGGTTTAAAACCAAATACAAAATTCTATTCGGAAAGATATAGAAGAAAGGGAATTAATAAGCCATAAACAGATGGTGAAAATTGGCTTTTAGTACATTGATTCAACAATAAAGTATCTTTTGTAGCTTTGCTTAACTTTATTATTGTCACAAAAGTGACAGCACTTACCAAAGAAAATACTTGCTGTAAATGCAATGATATTGGGATATTTATCAAGGAAAATACGATCTCTATAGGAACGATATAGAAAGCGATGAATATAGGAGGCGTAACAAATAAAGTAGCTACATAAGTTAAGACGGCTTGACAGCGAGAGCTCGCAAGCCACTCGCACTAGATCTAGTCAGCCGTTCTCATTACCAACGAAACTTGTGCCTGGCAGAGTTTGATAAGAAAAAAAAAGGAAAAATACATGTGTGTGATGTGGTGTGTACTAATGCTATTTTTTTAAATTATACTTTCTTAGCTTAACAGAACAAAACTAGCTAAAGATGTTATCCTCACAGCACTGGTTGTAAAAGAAATGATAAATAAAATAATGATGATAAAAAAACACAAAAGAATGAAAGGTACTGTTAATGTAGTTGAAGTTTTTCGTTCTAACCCACTGCACGGAAACAGTAACTTAATTTCATTATGAAACAGGTATAAGCTACCTTCATCATGTGGCTTTTGGGCTATCATTGCGCAATGAAATCAGCCTAGGGCAGTACACAACTGGACGTAGGCCTTTCAGATTCGCGCTAAAATACACGGTCGTGCGCCTTTCGCATCCAGTTCCTGGCTGCGACCATTTTCAGGTCCTCGGTCCATCTAGCGAAGGGTCGTTCAACCGTACGTCATTGCATGCGCGTATAAAGTAAAAGTTACTCTCACACATTTTTCTAAAGGGACAGACAAATGTATAACTTCACAAATCACTTGTATGATAGTGAAATTAAGTCGAAAAAACTGAGCTGAGTTCGCAACAAAATCATAATGTAATTTGTCATGTGTCACGGGAATGTGTACACACACCTCACGTGGGAATACGGCTTGAAGATTATAGCCATGTTCCTGGCTTATATTGATGATACAGGGATGCTGAAATTGCTTTTATTTAGTCAAAGTATTTTACCTTCATTGTCTTATTATTAAATTTTATCTACTTTATATTCAAGTCACGGTGAACCTTTTAAAGTAATCTTTCATAAATAGCACTTTGGCCGCTTCTAAACATTTTAAGGATTGAAATATAATCTATTGTTCTGATTAATTAATTTTAGTAAAAGATTTATAAATGTCTTGTTAGTCATATTTATTTCTCTTTTGTTATTACAAGAAGTAATCTTTTTTAAATCGCACGATTTGTATAATAAATACTGGTATGTAGGTCTTTTAAGCGTCTTATATTTTTGGAAACTTGCGCACCCCTCGAAGTTTCAACTATATTACAAGAATCGAGGTCATCAACTAACTATTTTAACGCTGTATCCCTGACGGGGTAGTCTGTATCCGAGTACTTTTGATCGTTTCTATTTTTGAGCAATCAGTTTCCAAGGTCTTCGTATGTAAGTTTTGGTCTACCCTGACTCTTTGTGTTTTGTAGTGTTTGGTCAACATTAGTGGCGAGATTAAGACCTCTGCCGTTGCTTAAACAATTTGGCAAGAAATGCACCATTTGCAGGTGAAGATGATATGTCAGACTTGGAGATCTCGGTGGAGTCTCTTACATTTGAATAGAGCTCAAGATCCGAAACGAGGCATTCGATAGCAACTGCAACTAACGCTTGAATGCGGATGAGAATTTGTTTAAATTGATAACTAATGAAGAAAGATTACTTTCAGTTATATATAAGTTAGTTCGTTATAGATCTATTCTATTTATAGTTAATTAAGTTAGTAGTTCTCGAACGGGAGTGAAGGAGGTTGGAGGAGGTATAAGGGTCGGTGTGACGTGTTCTGATTGTTTACGTCACGGCGAATTAGTGAGACAATCACTCAATGTGACGCGACGAATCGAGCGTCACAATGGACGCAAATGGAGGATTGTACTTCAGATGAGTGACTCTCTGGATGGAGTTGACTTATATGTGTCTTGAACGGTGCTCGTCGCATTATGATAAGCTGCTGATTAAATTAACGTATATATCGTCTTAATTTAATTTGAGCAATAGTGTACTCTTTTACTAAAGCATTATAATACAGAATTGAAAATATATATGATGTACACCTTGCACCCTGTGGCTCAGCTTGCAATTTATTTCTGACTGCCTTTCTAACCCTTCAAGAAAATCCTTTTTGAGTGGATGTCCATTTTCTAAATTACTACCAAACTTTTTCAGCAGTTTATCTGGACTTTGATAGATCAATTAGTTAAATAAACATTTTACTCTCATTTTACTCAATGAGTTAAAAGTAAGGGGACCAAGTGCTCTAGGTTCCAAGCTCACCTGTTACCTTCTGACTAACGGGCAAGGCATCGACACATGTGCCCTTACGGTGTTAGGACGTTATACGGTAGTCTCATTAGAAGTCAAATGACAATTGCGCCTAGCATCCAAATAAAATTGGACCTCATGCTCCAAATCCAGATAGGATTTGGAAGCGACTGAGGAAACACTTAAGATGAAGAGGAGGGTCAATGAGTTAAAACGTAAAATTTAAACACACTACTTACATGTTGTCACGCCTTTATCCCCAAAGGAGTAGGCAGAAGCATACTATACGCCCACATTTCACTTTTTGCATATTTGCCCCACGTGGTGAGAATTTTACTGGCAACCGGGATCAACGGCTTAACGTGCCTTCCGCAGCACGGAAACGCTCGCAAATGTAAATTGGTCACCCATCCAAGGACCAGCCATAGCTAAAGTTGCCTAACGCGGTGATCGTTTACAGAACACTGAGTCACGAGTGCTTCAAATCGTAAAAAATAAAACATCATTAAAATATATAACGCTTTTCTGAAGAGTATAATTTTATTCCACAAGTATAAGATTTGAAATAGTAATCAAGGAACTGAGCGTATGAGAGCTATCTAAAACTCTATGTTGAGCTTTTAACGAGGGACTATTTAAACATACAAGTGGTTGGAACCCCGCTGTAATTTATCAACCATTTCCGAGGGTTTCCTTAATTTATTCCGTTGTTAGCCACGTTGACGTTGGTTTTATCATTCATTAGTGGCGGTTTTCAGGAGCGACGCTTTCAGCTCGGCGTAATCACGCAAGTTGGAGATGAGAAGAGCAAAATATGTCCACAATTAAAACAGATTATTAATGCATTAAGTGCAGCTATAATTAGCGCTTCGCATCACCCGATACTGCAGAACGCTTCATGATTTATAGCTTCTATTCATAAAGATACTACCAGATGCGCGGATTAAGTTAACTCAAGATATAAAGCAACCTTGTGATTTATGCGATGCTTCAAATTATATTGTGATTTATAATATCGAGACAACTGAATAAAGAACAATGTTGAAAGTTGCATACTTGTACATTAATCTTTTTCACCCTGCATAATCACCGCCTAATGTTCTCTCAAGTTTTTTAGCATCAAAAATCTTCTTAATAGACACGGCATTTACGCATTGAATTATTGTATCCTTACATAACATGTAAATAATATCTACTACTAAAGAAAAATATTTACTGCGCCAAGAAAGATTTGTTTGTATGTTTTTGTCTAAATTAACTAATATGCCCATAAAATAAGAAGCAATGTGATTGTTTTGTTTACTTCTTTATCTATATGCTATTAAATCTCAGTTTAGGTCTACTAATCTTGGAAGAGGAATTGATAGTTGGTCGTAAAAATCTAAGCTAAAACACAAGTTACCTAATAAATCCATATTATACGGTTTCAACTCGCAACAATCAGTAAAGCTGTGTGATTGTAAATATAATATAATTATGTACGAAGCTATACAAAGGTAAAGGAGTCTCATTACGTTTGATGTTAAAGATTGAAAGTTCCAACACACATTGTACTTGTAAACGTGGTCTTTACACAGAAGCGGTTTATGAATTCATAGTGTGATATAAATTTATTCAAATCTCTTATTATAAAAGCTACCTAAGCTATATAGTTCCCGAGAAGTATATTCTATATTATCTGATGCCAGCGATTTGTGCGCGTGAATTATGTTATTGGGAAAGTTTATCAAAATAAATCCATCCTTTTGAATTGCCATTACTTCTTTAGATGTCACTATAACTATCCTCGCTTTGGGTCCAAGGATTCTTATTCCTATTTTCCTTCCGGCGCGGCGGCATGCCTTAGATACTTTCATATCAGAAAATGTTCTATAAAACCATATCTTGATCTTGTTAGCTTTGATGGCACGCAATGATGTAATTTTTCATTAGTAACATCAAAAGTAAAAGAGTTGTTAATTTCAATTTAGATTGACGTAAATAATATCCAATGTGTTATCATAAATAATTACCTCATGAGACAAGGAGTTCGCGTGCAAGTATATTGAAATCAGAACACAGCGTATTTTCTACTGACATTTATATTAATAAATGGTTCTGGTGTTCATGAAACGGCTCTGTACTAACAGAGGTACCCATTGTTAACATCTATTCACAAAATAAAAAAGATGTGGTGTCGTGGGACACCAGGTAGGAACAAAGTTAACAAGTTCACGATTCAATTAATCATACAAAAAGTCACCGTTTGTACTAGGATTCGAACTCGGGCCTCTTGTGTTTCAGCCGAGCAGCATACCACCCAAACCACACAGCTACGTTACTGCAATTTCCAAATTAGTGTTCACTTCACTGAGGTAAATAGACAGTTTTTAAATCGACACAATTTGCAAAACAAACGACTGTCAAGTCTGCGCACGTCTCATTTAACGGTTTTATTCCACGGACTTTTTCTTACGGTTTTACTATCACATTTTTTTCAGTTCCGTCGCGCAGCAAAATCCCTATCTCCTCGAAGCCTGCCGTAAGGAACTTCGTTCCAATAATAACATAGACAGATAATATGCTTTGGAAAGAAGTCTCAATCACTGTTTTCGGCTAGATGTAAAAGTCGGTTTTTATAGGACATATCTAGGTCTTATAGTTGGCATAAGACTAAAAAAGGCATTTGAATATAATTAGAAAATGCCGCGCAGCATCGCCTGTGACATATCCAAACTCACATTAAGCCTCTCGTTTAACAAATACCGGAGACTGTCAATTGGAAACGATCAAATAATCTACAAAAATTGGGTAAACTAACAACTTTCACGCGCAAGAAGTCGCGAGCAGGCAGCTGCTAGAAGTAATATTAATAATTTATACTGAAAATGATAATATTATGCGCCATGTTTGTTAAGTGAAAAGTATGTGTATGTTTTATGTTGAAAGATATTTAACCTAATATTAACATTAAATATAACCTTAAAAATTTGATACATAACTAAAATATATTATTAAAAGAGGTCCCTTTAGGCAAGGTTCCGAAGATACTGGCAGCGTAGAAGAAAGAAAAAGATAAAGAAAAAAGAAAGATAATAATAAAAAAAGAAAGAAAAAAAAAATAAAGAGAAAAGATAAAAATAAGATAAGATAATAAGATTTAATTAAAGATATTTTAATAATGAACATAATTTGAAAATTTCTCTCAAGAAATAATAAGAGCAAGTTACATTGTGTTCTTGTTAATACATACGAGTACTTTGGACATTACGTCTAGTTTCTTATTTTTAAGCTACTCTGAAATGTGTTTTGACTAAACTTTTATATATATTAGCCATAATACTTAAATCGTGTGTATGTAGCTATAATATTAATTAAAATCCTGTGAATCAAACTGAAACAAATCGAATAAAATTGAAATCCGAAAAGCCCAAGATAAAAAGAAAATTTTAATTTGTTAACAACAGCTTTCATCTGAAACTGTCTAAAAATAACGCTACGATGCTTTTAACATGAGATTTTTCTATGGCTGTGAAGGGAATTAATGATTCTCCCTTGCCACACGACCTCCATATTACTTTTATAGGGTTTTAAAATTAAAATCTCATCAAGTTGGGTAATTCTCGATACAACCTTATAAAGAGGATACAATTTACATCTAAAATCAGTCGATTTCTACTTTGAATCAGTCGATTTCTACTTTGAATCAGTCGATTTATACTTTAAATTAGACCATTTATACTTAAGGAGATGAAATGGTTCGAATATATGTTATCTTGTTGCTTTAATGTAATGGGATTTGGTGGATTCGACCAGTATTAGATAATGACACTTATTCCCAGACTTTTCTTCAATGGTGTGGCTAATTTGTACTTCTTGAGATATATATGTACGAATTATTCAACGTCATCTGTAATGGGAACTTGTCGGAATGAGAGATACTGGATAATTACTTTTAGTTCAATGATCAGGAAGTAGGAAAAAATATAGTTTGAAGCAATTATTGGCTGTGATTTGTTTATGTGATTTATATGAAAATTACATATAACAATAACGCAGTGTTTTAAAGTTTAAATTAATCGTGCTGATGTAATTCTTAAAAACATTTATGAACTCAAATATAAAATGGCGGACGAAACTAATCTCGGGATCAAAGTGAAAAGTTGCACTTTGAATTTGAGATTAGTTTTTTTGAGATTAGTTTTTTTAAAGTTCATTATTTACTTATCCTACATATGGTGAAATATGTCTTAATTGGATTTATTTAAAATCTGCGACAAATTCACCGAAAATGTTTTTACACCATTTTGAACGGTTAGAGAGAGGAGTTCTAGAGAAAGATGTATTATTACGAACGAAATAAATAATTACGTCATAGTACATACATACATACATATTATCACGCCTGTTTCCCATCGGGGTAGGCAGAGACTATGGTTTTCCACTTGCTACGATCCTGACATACCACTTTCGCTTCTTCTACTTTCATAAGTGTTTTCGTACACGCTCGCCGGTTAAGGGTACTCTGGACCGGGCCTTTTTTCAATTGGTCTTCGATTTGATTGACATACGTACGCCGAGGTCTACCCCTACCAGTTTGCCCATTCACTCTCGCCACATAAATCTGCTTCGTCAGTCTACTTTCATCCATCCTCTCCACGTGTCCGAACCATCTAAGTCCCTTTTTCTGTCTTATTCACTACATCTTCTGTCATACCGCAATGTTCCCTTATCGCGCTGTTCCTTTCTTTATCCATCAACTTCAGTCCATCTATACTTCGCAGACTTCTCATTTCCACTGCATTTATTTTACTTTTATGCGTTTTCTGCCATACCCAACTTTCACTGCCATACATAAGTGTGGGGACCAGCACACCTCTATGTACAGCCAGTCGTGCCTTCTTCAAGACGTTCGGACTGCTCATAAAGGCGTACATGTCTCCATTCACTTTATTTCCTGCCAATACTCAATGAAGCAAATTTGCATAATTTGTAAAATAAATAAATTTAGTTAGTAGTTAAAAAGCTTTGAAATTTATAAATACTTTGAAATGTCTACATTGTTTAAAAAAGATTTAATGTGAGTATTAGTGAGGGATTTCTAATGGATCTGCAAGGAGGCAAAGTTCAGCAAAAATACTAAGTAACAAATCCCTTAATGAGATACAATGTAATCCTCCATCTTAACTCTAAATACTTTAATTCTTAGCTGGTTTAGAGATTGAATTAGATTTAAATAAAAGTATATTTTTTATTATAATCTAATCGATTAGGCGCAAGCGTTTGATTAATATTAAGATTCAAACTAAAAATATTAAATTCAACTTGACCTTTTATTAAAAGCCTAAATTTCTCATCAATTTAAAAATGGACACTTCTTCTTCGTATCGATGGCAATACAGAACACAAAGGTATCCAGTCCAGAACGACATGGATGGTTCCTTAGGTCGCATCGTTTATGACTTCTGTCGTGCAGGTGCAAAGAAAGGGGATACGACAATAGGTGGTCCATCGTTTGTATGAGGGCATCAAATTTTCAACCACCATCAACCGCACCCAGATAACCCCCATTTCACCTCACATGGTTTTTATAGACATGGACACATAGAAGAATGAGTGAGGAAGGACTGACAAAGAATATATATTATGCGAAAGTAGAGGGCAGAAGGAGTCAGGGTAGGCCGAGACTTACATATGATAAAAGTCAAAAGTACTCGGATACCCAGACGTGCATGTATGAAGCGATTAATGAATCTACAAAAGCGAAAGAAGTATGCATGGATCACGGTGCCTGGCGATCTGTCCTCTTTGACTATCCCGTCAGGGATACAGCGTGAAGATAGTTTAGTTTAGTTTTTTTAGACTCATAGAGAGAGACTGCTGTTGAAAATTTTCAAGCCGCCCATTATGTATTTAACGACTACCATGTTAGTGCCCTAGATCTTGAAGTGCAGCACTAAAATGTTCGTAAAAGAAATTGCCACAAACGGTTACCCATTTTAGGACTGACAGTAGAGACAGTGAAACTACCTATACAAATATAAATTTACAGCTAAATCACGTTTCACAAAGTTAGAGGACGGTTCCGATCAGTTTATTATGTTGCCTAATCACAAGTTTTAGTATTCCAATTTCAAACAAATGAAAATGACAGTACTGAGACCAGTTAACTATAAATTAAACTAGCTATAAATTATTTGAAATATATAAATTAAACATTTAGACAGCAGTTCGACCAACGTTTAGATGTTTCTGTTAAGCGAGCTACATCAATCAATTCCTAACTAATGAAAATATTTTGCACAAGGCACTAATTACTACTATGAGTACCTAATTTAAGATACTTATCACGTACGCACGCAATAAGTTCGCTAAATACAAAAACATTTATGAAAAACACAGTATGAGTAATCACTAAAAATTTTACCAAAATAGTTTTGAAGGGAACATGTTCAATTGCTTAAGCTTTTTTATTTTTTACTACAAAAAAAGGCAGTTTAAGGCGAGATTCAATCGAAAGACGCCGACGTCATCTGCTTCAGACACTTGGAGATTTTAATACGAAAGCATTCCCTAGTAGCTAGCGGCAAAATTCTGCTCTGGCATGTTAAAACGAATCTAATACATTATTGGTTTAATAAATTGGTTTAAGTATATATTCACTGACAGTCGTAGGCTTTTGAATTGATGTTATCTTTATTTTTACCTACTACTACCTTTTCTGTCCGAGACTACCAGGACTTTAATTGGTCGTGTTAATTAGTGTCTAGCACATAAGACCTTTTAGTCTTTTTGTTACCACCTCACTAAAAAGGCAACGGGTTCAATATTTCTTCCAAATTTAACATCTAAAATAGACACATTTTATTTTATTAAACTTATTCGGCCCTTTACCCCAGTTCCGTGCTTCGGAAGGAACGTTAAACTGTTGGTCCCGGTTGCTTAAAAAATGGCAGTCGTTAAGCCAAGTTGAAGGCATTATGGGCGGCTTAAAAAATTTCAACAGCAGGTCGATGCAGCCTGCGCCTGTCCATATCAACACGGCAATGGGCTCACCACCTTTTACGTGGGACGAAAGTGCATACGGTGAAACGTGGGCGTTTAATATGCCTCTGCCTACCCCTTCGTGGATAAAGGCGTGACAATATGTATGTATGTTATTTATACCTAAATTGAACGCCCCTCGAACCCCCATTACAATTTTTTAAGGTAAGTGTTATAAAAAATCAAATATGTTCAGCTATCAGCCGAGGTTCCACTCAAAGTGTAAAAGCACGGGACTTTTAGACTCAGATGAATTCCAATGCACGGCTACTGTTTATGTTGCTTTGTCAGCTATCATGAGGTCATTGTAGCTGGCGGCTAAAACACATAGGCATCGAAACTGCTATTCAACTACAAAGAGCTACAATCAGTAGGTAAATCAAAACGCATCAGAGCAACACAATGAGATGCAAACGTCAACTGTTTTCGTGTGAAAGTCCATAGGGGTACAAATCCACCGAGAACACTTCAAAGTAGATATTTTGATGAAGAACTGAGGTCTTTATATGAGAACAACTAAAGTACCTTTTCGATAATAAAGCTATTTGTTGGTATATGGATATAAGATTATTAAATACTAGTTTACGCCCGCGGCTTCGCCTGCGTAGATAAGTTTTCCCGTTCCTGTTTGCTAGTGCAAGTTATTTGCCCACTACAAAAAGTATGTTCATAGCAAGCAATAGCAAAGTTTACACATTATTAAGTGAAAAAACCACTGCTTGAAATTACACTCTCTTAGTTTCAATAACAAGCGCATTACAAACGTTACTCGGTTACTAAATTACTTTATTTGAAAGGTAGATGACACAAAAAGGTAAATCAATTTCATAATTCCCTTGGTGAAAATAAACGACCGGACATCTGTGACACCAAAGATTTATGATGTGGTGACAGATTTTTTATTTTAATTCTAAATTTTTATGGTTACTGTTGATTCAATGTTAAAGATATAACTATGGAAGGTTTATAATGTTGATAGATGGCACTTGATGGATTTGCTACAAATCATGAATGAACAAAAAAATACTATTTTATTTTAATAACCTAACCTAACCTAACCCATTTCCGTAAAGGTTGATATATATGTGTCAGTCTTTGAAAATGCGTAAAGGGAAACCAGTCATATTAAAAAGTACTGGAATAGTGCACCTGTTTTCTTTCAAGAGATTCCTGTGGTGTACAAAAAACCTTTCAACCCCAATAGATAGATATAATTTAAAAAATGGACCATGAAATTTTATTATTTTTTTAAAGTACATCTAACTTTTAATTTACAGAAAAGTTTAAAGATTGTAGTGTAGTAGTTGAAGAAAACTAGATTCAAAACGCTTCTTCATAATAATACGTAGGTAGCAACGTGCAATCTAGGCGATCAAATTTAAGAGCTACACTTGTTAAGCAAATAATGTCGTACTTGTAAATACAGAGTTCTTGCTTGCTCACGCAGTTCTCACGCCTGGCAACTTTTATGTTCTCAACTAGCTCTTCGTCGCCCTATTACATTGCCGATGCCAGGAATATTCATAATGTTAGATCTTTTGGCACTGTACTATAATAACTCTACGTCAACGCTTGAACCAAGGCGATATTATATAAGCTATACTATGAGATTTTTTTCGCATAAAGTCAATTGAATACGAATTCAAAGGAATATTATATCGCTACATATGTGATTGTAAGAATGAACTCGGCTTTGATGGATGAAAATCTACAAAGCGCTATACAACCACTGATTCAAAGAGAAAATAAGATTTATTCTCAAATTAATATTATCCTCAACATACTGTTGGTTTAGGAGGCTTCAATTTAATGAGCACTAGGAAAATTACCTCTAATTGGCCGTAATAAAATCTGCCAAATTATTTTTAAAACTAATATTTTAAAGTTTTTATTTTTTTTTGTATTTACAAACAGTGTGACCAACGTATAGTGAATTTATTTGGTGTGAAATGACCCTTGCAATATTGGGATAATGGAGAAAAACGTAGTTTCGAAGTACCTACGTCGCGGGCAAAGTCCCAGGGACTTCAATATATGATTATAAAATCAAATACATTATATTTTGCTTTGTCTCATTCATTAGTTGTTGATGATGACCTCACTATCATCATACCAATAGCTACATGTTAACATTGTAATCCAATTTAAATAAGTATACCAATTTTCAATATTGCTGGACATCCTAGTTGGAAATAGGCCAAATTAGGCTACAGAGACAACAAAACAACACCAAGAACTTGATGATGAAGCCATGCAACGGAAATTTCTTCAACCAATAACACAAAATACTTTTGCATATGTGTCCTTGTACCTAGTTTATTGCTTAAAGCAACAGAGCATTTACTTACTAAGGACGCCGTGATTGTGTACCTTAGAAATAACTAATGAACATGTAGGTAGCAATACCTTACGAGCTACTTGGATAAAGATACGCCCACTAAGAACTACCATTTGTATACGATTCAAACCGAATTCATCCTCGATCCAAACTTTCTTGGCTCAGATAAATCGTTCTCATTTCGAATAGCAACGTAGCTTGTAGGATTTATTTTTTCAAGAAAATATATCGAGGTATTTTACTGTATTCATAGGAATGCACATTTTTTAATTTTAATCTTCACTTGCACATATTTACAATAGAAAATGCTCTGGAGACTTAGTTTATACAAAATAAACGTGTTCAACGGATATATTAATTAATATGTCTCTAAAATTTTCTTTTTCTTCACATACATTTCTATATACATACTTAACTTGTCACACTGAAAGTTTTTTTTATCTGGACAGTTGTACCGAAAAAAGTATTTGAGTATTAATTTCAACCTATTTATATATCTTTTTCGACGATATGTTTATTCTTAAATCTTGTGTCGTCAATTAGAAAAAAATTGTACATCACATATAAAATAATTTACTACGGTAACATTTTCGGTCGATAATTTATTACGCCTATCGGTGTGTCGTTATCCGAAACCAATGTTATTAAAGACTACAGGTGGCATTACATGACGAAGATCCATCCTGTACCACTGTTTACAACTGGTTCTGTGAGTTCATGCACCGCAGCTCTAGAAAACGATTGTCGATTGCGTGAGGGTCTTACTGTAACAGCCACTACTGACTGACTATTTCCAGAAACAATAAAAGGTATACTTACTACTGGCTTTTATTTTATTTTTTGTATGCTACTAACTCCAGTATAGTGAAGAAATCCACGTTTAGTGAACTAAGTTGGTTTCGAATCCCAATATTTGTTGATTTCAGTGTATTTTATTAGTTGGTGCTACATGTTGGTTACCGTTGAGTTAACCGGTAAAAGAGTACCGGTTACAGTTGAGGAAGAAACGAGCCTCATAATTCTAATTTTATGTACGTTTTTTTAATTTTATGTACGGATATACGTAATAAGAGTCCTCGGTCTCCCTACACCGATGGAAAGGCCTGTTGCTAATAAATTACATTATCATTTAATAGAAAACCAGATAATAAGGAATATTACTCTTAATAAGAAATAACATTTTCTCAGGTCGGCTCAAAGAAAGCCGAGCGGACAAAGCGTTGTTTGAATGAAGCGTGTGAACAATAGCAGAAAAATATAGACTCAGTACCTATGTCTTTGACAATACAAGCTTTTAGAGAATTTAATTTAAAATATTTAGTGAATTTCAATCACGTTAAAGATTTATTGTCAATGACCAGCCATCTGCATCAGATATCTGGTACGATAAAATGCAGAAACATTTCTCTGCTGATATTGAAAAATCTGCATACAGAAAAATAGTATTGATAAAAGAAAATACCATTAAAATCATTTTAAAGCTCCCACTTATTCAGGAAATATATAAATTTTCATGGTAATAAATTTCTTTAACATCTACTGAAATGAGGGCTTAAATTTTATCTCGTAAACATACTTTATTCGGAGAACATAATATCTACGGAAGACTAACAAGCACAGCAATGTAATTTTGATGAGAGCTTGGTATTAGGTAGTTACGATACAATCAACGTCTGAATTCAATTTCAATAAATGGCTCGAAGATTGAAATCCTTAATCTATATATACAACGTGAAGCATGTTACGGAGTCATTGGGATTTAATGTCTACCTTATTGCGTTTATATTATATTCTTCACGAAGCTAATATCATTCGACTAAAATCCTTATGCACAGTGGAATATCACAGGATTCCAAGAAGTGATTTTCTTTGTACAAAGTTAAACGGAACTTGAGCCAATGTTATAACATATAGCGACCATAATATGTGTGCTACTTTTTGTTTTGTTTTAGGTGTCCTCTCCTTATGTGTTGTTCCTTCGTACTAGGGTCGCATATTTTTATACTATCAGGCAGTTTGTTCTTTCCAAGTTTTATAAGTTGTACGGGTGTAAGTTATAATGGGTGAACCATGAAGTTAGCAGCCAATTTATGTGAGTGTGTGTTTGTGTATGTGTGCAATTTAAAAAAGTTTACGTATCCCTGACACTTTATCGCAAAGTGTATGATGGCATATTGAAACCATAGTACTGTGAGACAAATGGAATTGTTTCCCATTTAAATATTCACATAATAATATTGTAAGATTTCGCACGTACATATATAAAGTCCAAGGCTATACCTATATAGATGAATATAGAATACCAAAATAAACGTGTTAGTCAATAAAGTTAGAAAGACAAGGGTTAACTAAAGTTACTTACATTCATCGTGATCTTTGGCGGTGACAGTAAGCACTGTGTGTTGAATGTCCTCATTTTCGTCAACCTCTGCCTCGTAAAGCTCCTTGTCAAAATACGGTGGGTTGTCATTCTTGTCAGCGATCCCGATGCGGATGAATTTGGTCACTGAAATAGAAATGATCCTTTAGTACGAGTCCATCGAATTTTTGTAACTTACACGTATTATCACAATGCAAAAATGTATTATCCGACTATATGGGCAATACGCAGAACTGAAATATATTTATTTAACAAAGGCTATCATTTGTATGCTATAATGAAGTTTCTATGGCAATATTGTAGGTAATAATTACAGTTGAGTAACAACATTAAATTAGTTTTAGTCAGCCATCCATGTTTTTGGATAAAGTGAGTGTTTTAATACTAAATAGGTACAATGAAATAATTTGCCGAGTCTAGCAGTATATAAATAAGACAAGATATTTAAGTCATTCGTTGAAGTTTTATATGGACGTAATTTTTACGAAAATTCACAATTATTACGCCCAAACAATTTTGTATAATAGCAAAAGAAATGGCAAAGAGCGAACAAGAACTTGTTCACGAATCACTGGATATCATCTGAGGTCTTACACTTCAATAGATAAGTAAAAAGCAAAATCCTTTACTGAAAAAGTTCTTCGACGGACGGACGGAATATTGTTGTCAGTTTCATGAGTTTGCGTTTCTAAGATTTATATAATTGGAATAAACTAGTACATAATATTTGATTATAATAATAATCTAGTATGTCAAATCAAATATCAACAAAATCAAAGCGCTCGTGGCCCCGCGGTCTCAGTGATCTGTAAACGATCACTGAGTTACGCAACTTTCACTATGGCTGGTCCTCGGATGGGCGACCACTTTGTGGCATTTACATTTGCGAGCGTTTCCATGCTTCGGAAGGCACGTTAAGCCGTTGGTCCCGATTGCCAGTAAAATGGCAGTCGTTAAGCCTGGTTGAATGCCTTATGGGCGGCATGAAAAATTTCAACAGCAGGTAGCCACAACCTGCGTCTGTCTATTTCAACACGGCAATGGGCTCACCACCTATTACGTGGGACAGAAATCCACACGATGAAAAGTGGGCATATTATATGCCTCTGCCACCTCTTCGGGGATAAGGCGTGATGGATATTTATTTATTTTATTTATTTATCTAATATGTACATAATATGTAGTATGTCACTATGACTACCGTTGACCCAGGTCGAATGCTGTACGACTATTTATGTGAACTGCAGAACTTGTTTCGAGTGTTTTCTTATTATAATATTTATGTATATTCAGCTCGGTTATTACACGTTTCTTATATTTTAATGTGATTTATACAAAGTATAATCTAGTCGAATGAATTTATTATATTCATATATTAATTATCATCTTAATTTAGAATAGATGGTACTGCATACAAATTCTAAAATATTAATTTACTACCATGTCTAATACTTCATTACCATGTCAAATAATACATTTTTCAGAACAAATTCTTCAACGCCTAGAGTAATAAGAGCTACGCATACAATAAAAAAACATCAAAATCTATTATTACTAGAAATTCAAATAATTACTAGAAAACTAACGTTATTATTACACATTATAAATAAGTAAACGGGATTATTTAATAAAAGCTGTCTAAATACAGCTGAAACCGGTCGGTATATTACTAGTCCTAAAAACGTGAGTAATCCCGTTTACTTATTTATAAAGCATAAAAATCGTTTTAATTATCGCACTTTTCAAAACAAATAGACAAATTTACAAAAGGAAACTTTTACTTTGAAGTTAAAATTACATAAGCTTAGGCTTTTTTTCAGGATTTAATTTCAGTTAATTCTCAAACTTCGCTTAGATAATAGCATTAATGAATACAACGTCTGGTTTGCCTTAAAGGGATTGTGAATTCGTATGCCATCAGAGATTGCAATTTAATTCTAAGACAGACATTTATCCCAAGCTGTGTCTCCGTTTTGTTGCGGTTAGTTCTGTAGAACTGGGTATTTCTATTTTATTTTTATTTTTAGTCTTATAATAATAATCTGAGTAGAGCTTAGGAACTCAAGGATATTTTCATAGCTGTCAAAATAGTTGTTAATAATAATATTGTGTTTTAGTATCAGGTAAATATGTAACATTATTTCTTTTAATTTGCCTTTTTTGGGTTCCATATCTCAAAAGGAAAAAATACGGAACCCTTATAGGATCACTTTGTTGTCCATCCGTCTGTCTGTCTGTCTGTCAAGATCTTGGAAACGCGTAAAGGTATTTAGTTGAAATTAAAACTATATATAATCAAATCTACAGTCCCATGAAGCTGTAAAAAAATCAAGTTAACGAAATAAAAGTTATCTCCGTTTATTCGGACAACTGTCCGGTTCCTTTTTCTTAATTTCTCTTTTATAACCATATCAGTAACATGTGCATAGTTTTAGTCATAGAGAAACATCGCACTGTCTTGTTCACTCTTTGTATAGGAAAATTGACGCGTGAGATTGCAAGGAAGAATAAGAAAAGTGTACACGTGTGGTACATTATAGTTCATCCCATTATAAATATAAAATATAATAAATTAAACATTGAGACTCACACAACCCTATCTGATTCCAATCTAAGCAGAGCTTGTACTATGGTAACCAGATAACTGATAAACTTACTTATATATTTCTAAATAAACACATATATATATAAATTTTAACATTAATAGGTAAATAACACCATCGTGCTCATCAAACAAAGTTTTATCTTGGGTGGGAATCGAATCCAGTACCTCTTGCGTAGCAGTCGGATACACTCCCACCGCGCCACAGAGGCAGTCAATACAAATAACAGGTATGATTTGATTACTGGTTTAATATATTTAATCAAATTATATTGACACAGGTGCGACCTAGTATCAATTTACGAACATTATGTATTAAATTGCAATAAGTACGTGACGTATTTCAAATAAGTAAATCTATGTATAATTTCGATTAACAGATTTGTCGATATTCTGTATTTAAACACGAACGCAAATTAATGTTGAAGCATGCAACAAATTTATAATAACTTTGTGGTAAAACACAGTAATTGTCAAAATGTCCAATTATGATTATGATTTTTTATTATAAAACTTCAACATAATAAAATTTGCTGCGAAAGCAATTTTAGAAGCTTGATTCAATAGAAAAAGTTTTCCTGACAAACCTAATTTCAAAAGTTACTAATAAGGTAAATTAATTACTTAATCACTTTTGTTTGATTCAGGTACAAAAAATATTACCATCAAATGAATATAAATCAAGGAAAAAATAAAAGTAGACTTATGTACTATAGGTACCACATTGATTTTTCTCAGCTTTTCAATATGTAATCATACTGAAAAGCTGTGTGTAATCATTTCAATATCACGTTACGTAAACCGCAACAAACATTTTATTTCAATGTATCTAAAATATACAATGAATAAATTTAGTTTTATCCTCTGCTTTTGGTTTTGGATCCTAATTAGGCGATCTCAAATGATCTTTAAGCTGAGTTCTCCAGAGAGAGTATTTAAAAAACGAGAGCTAGACGGAAATTGCTTTCGTTTGAGCCCCACTCTAACAATGATAAATTAGGGCTCCTCTGGGTGAAATGTCCGGCGGCTTTATTAGCAAACACACGAAGCTTTTAAGTTTGGTTTCAGGAATATAGCCCTTATCTTCATGGACTGAGAGCTACTCACGACATCGAAAACACTAGAGATTTCAGCCGACCTGCTTTCACTTACACGAACTTCGTCTGTAATGAATTGGTGACAAAGCTTTCAAGGCACTATGTCAAATTACAAGTCGAATAATTTTATGTAACTACATTTTCTTTTTACTCCGTTGAGTAACTCATCATTTACAAGCGTTTTTATAGTAGTACTACGATGCTTAAAGTCCTAATGGGATAGAAACTAATTTTACTTTTAAGTGTAACTTAACAAAACAGTTTTATTTCCTAAGGACGCAGCCTTCGATTTCAATAGAATTCGAAATTGGTTGAGTTAACTTAGTTGAAGACGTAACGAACATAAGCCGTGACCAGCATGGAGGTATCTTTTATACCACTCAGCGGATATAATCTATTTATGTATTTTCTTCTTCTCTATACATGTAATATAATTTATTATTCATAAAAATTTACCTAATTCATAAGTTTCGCGCCAACTACTATAATAAAAAAAAACATATTTTAGCTCAATATTATAGCACCTAGTTTGGTTAATTCTTAATATCTAATGAATTCCACATAGTCAGCCTATGTAAATCCCATGAATGGCTTACTCTGCAATAATGAAGGGTTTCTCGATAACAGGCTATAGACTTAAGTTCGTTGAGCGGATTTGAAGTATTAGTAAGATGGATGAGTATGAATTTAAACCATGGTATATCTATATTAGTCAGTTTCTTACAAATAATGTAAGTGGGAAGGTTGTAATGACGTTTGGATGTTTGTTACTCAATCACGGTCAAACCCTTGAAGTGAATAGCAACTTGGCTAAAACTTGGGCAGACATCCGAAATTCATATTTAGGCTAGCCTTTTTCCTTTGGCTTACCTTCCTTTTAAGTTCTCCTGGGAGATTTTTACGACAAAACTATATTCGCGAACGGAGCTGAGGGTATCAACTAGTTCTACTAATATTATAAATGTTAAAGTTTGTGTGAATGTGTAGATAGATGTTTGTTACCTTTTTACGCCTAAATTACTGAATGAATTTTAATGAAACTTTACAGTATAATAGCTTCCACATATATACATCATCACTTTTTTATCCCGGAAACAAGTTCCTGTAGGAAACGGGAACGAGAAAACTAACTACGCGGGTGGAGCCGCTTGTAACAAACAATTGCTACTGCATACGTATACGGCTTTTCTACTGAAAAGCCGTATTTTTTTCCGATTCGTATAAAACTATTTTAAATGACTACAAAAACTTGCTAACATATTCGAAACTTATATTTATGATATTTCGGGTCTTATTCGCGACGGTTATTAGGTACAAAGCCTACCTTATACTTTCCGACGTTTCGACCAGATTACACCAGCCGTGGTCGCGGGTTGACTCAATGAGACCCGAAATATCATAAATATGAGTGACAAAGCGAAAGTTTAAAAACATTACTAGGAACTTTAAAATGAACATGTCAGGGGTGCTCTATTAATATAACTAACTAACTAACTAACTATCTTCACGCTGTATCCCTGACGGGGTAGTCAGAGAGGACAGATCGCCAGGCTTCGCGATCCATGCATACTTCTTTCGCTTCTTCGAGATTCATCAATCGCTTCATACACGCACGTCTGGGTATCCGAGTACTTTTGACCTTTCCGTTTTTGAGCAATCTGCTCACGTGGTCTTCATATGTAAGTCTCGGCCTTCCCTGACTCCTTCTACCCTCTACTTTTGAACAATATATATTCTTCGTCAATCGTTCCTCACTCATTCGTTGAACGTGTCCAAACCAACGGAGCACGCCCTTTTCCAGCTTAACGCTGACACTTTCATTCAAACCTGCCATATTGCGTATCACTTCGTTACGTATTCGGTCGGCCAAGGTAACGCCGCACAATTTTCGAAGTGATCGCATCTCCACAGCATTCAATTTACTTTCATGCATCTGCTGACATACCCAGGTTTCACTACCGTAAAGCAAAGTTGGCACTAGCACTGCGTTATGAATCGCCATTCGTGCTTCTTTTACGATGCTTTGTCGCTTTACTAACTGGGACAAAGCACCGTTAACTTTGTTTCCGGCAGCTACTCGCCGTTCTACATCCGAATCACATCTTCCATCCGCGCTAAACATACTTCCTAAATACACAATTTCATTCACTTGCTCTAGACGTTCCTGGTTTACCCTAATCTCGCATTTAGTTCTTACGTCACCTCTTTCAAATACTAGAACCTTAGTTTTACTTGCATTCATGCGGAGACCCTTACTTTCACACCCCTCTTTCATATTAGTGACTAATGCCTGTAGGTCGGCTTCTGATGAGGCCATGAGCACCGCATCATCAGCGTACAGCAGACAGTTTACTGTAAAGTCACCCAAATTCACACCCATATTAAAATCTTTCAACTTCTGCAGGCAACTGTCCAGATACACTATGAACAGCCAGGCGGACATGACACATCCCTGTTTGACGCCTGTACAGACATCAAAAAGAGGTGACACATCCCCCCCTACTCGCACGCAAGCCTTACAGTCCCTATAAAGCGACTGTATTGCCCGCAGTAGCGAGCCGTCCACACCATATCCTGGCAGCAAGTCCCACAGCGTTTCTCTCACAACGTTATCAAATGCTTTCTCTAGATCCACAAAAGCGCAGAAAACCTTCTGGCTAAGAGCCAGAAACTTTTCCGCGATCATGCGGAGAGAAAACACTTGATCCATGCAACCTCTTCCACGTCGGAATCCGCATTGAGCCTCCCATAAATACCTTTCAGACTTTTCTTGCATTCGTGCCGTTATAACCTTTGCATACACCTTACTAGCTAAGCTGACCAAGCGGATCGCCCTGTAGCTGGAGCAGTTTAGGCGCGAGCCTTTCCCTTTGTAAAGAGGTACTACAACTGCTACTCGCCAGTCATCTGGGACCTCACCCGTCCGCCAGCACAAGTTGCATAACAGACAAAGTGTGTCCCAGACACGCGACCCACCGTACTTGATCATCTCAGCAGTAACTCTGTCTTTTCCCGCAGCCTTACCACATTTCATACTTCTTATCGCTTGTTCTATTTCTTTCATACTAATGACTTCAATGACATCGGGATCCGGAGCATCGAAGTGAGCTCCACTTCCCGATGTGGCATCTCTGTCTTTTCTTGCATACATCTTTCCATAATATTCACTCCATCTCTGCAGGACGTCACTTTGGTCTGTTAGGACGTCATTGTTAACACTAAGCACTTTATTCATACTGCAGATTGCCGAACAACTCCGGGTCTTGCCTACCTCTTTCCAGAAGAGCTTGGCATTATCCCGGAAATTGGACGACAACCTTTCATCCGCTTTCATTCTGCACCTTTCACGAGCTTCTTCTATCAGTGCCTTCGTGTTAACTTTCTGCAGCTTGTATCTCTCTTTCATATTAAAATCATTCCGCGAGGCTAAGTAGTCTAGCCATGCTTTCTTCTTCATTCGAACTGCTTCTTTCACTTCCTCATTCCACCATGCATCACGCTTATTACTACTGCCTCTTTTCGTTTCTCCACACACTTCCACAGCGGCATTTATCATACTGTCCCTAAGGTTCTGCCATACACTTTCCACATTCTCACTGCTTACATTGACGTCGCCAAGCTTTTCGGCTACCCTTTCATTATATTTATCCCTAATGGATGCATCCTGCAGCTTCCAGCTTTTGATGCTATAAGTCGGCCCAGGTTCAGGACACTCGGTACGATGACGCCAACCCGCGAACAGACCCCTAATCCTAGTTATGACTAGGTAGTGGTCTGATCCCAGCTCAGCGCCTCGATAAACCCTCGTGTCCATCACCTGTTTACGGAGCCGACTATCCATTAGGAATAGATCTATCATGCTTCTCTTTGACTTACATCTCCTCGTATACATATGAATTTGTTTGTGGTTGAACATTGTGTGCGCCACAAACAAATCCTTCTCCTTACAATATGCCAGTATTAGCTTGCCAACGTCGTTCAACCTTTTATCCCCATACTTCCCGAGTACCGACTCAAAACCATTGCGAGCGGTACCCACCCATCCATTCAAGTCTCCACATACTATAAGTCTTTCATTTCCTTCTATCACATTTAGAGCTTCTCTCATACTCTCCCAGAAGTCCTCTAGCTCACTCGCGTTCGACGAAGATACTGGCGCGTAAGCAGCTACCAGGAAAATCTTCGTCAAACCAAGTTTTACACGGATCCAGAGGATTCTAGGACCTACCAGTTTGTACTCATACATACCGGAGGCCAATCGCGAGGACAGCAAAATTCCAACCCCCCGACTGCCATGCTCGCTCTCTGGTACTCCAGACCAAAGCGCGAGCATCCCACCCGGGAGCTCCAAGACTTCGCTGCCCTTGCGCTTGGTCTCTGTCAAGCACACTGCATCTAACTTTCTCTCATTCATAACATCCATCAACTCATTCATCTTATCTTGCATTCCTCCCCTAACATTCCACGCAGCTACCCTGCACTCCATCCTCCACTTCCCGCCGTGTCGGGCCGCGCGTGTAGGGTGGCGGTCCCCTACGCCGCTCTGGCTCACACTTTTCGCACCAGCGGGGACGAACTGGTGCGCGTCGCCTCGGGGGCACGCCCTAGCATAGTTCGCCCTGGTGGCACTCGTGTTGGAGTAGAATTGCAGCCGTAGCTGGCAGGGATGGCGACGTGCACGCTTCTACTCTTCATCCTATCGATATTTTTGATATCTATGTCAAAGCTCGTATACAGCTACAACAACACGACCGTTGTCTACTTAGAATTAAACAACATCCTAAAGTGGATAACATCTAACTTTTTTTTCGTTTTACGTAATTTCGTCTAGAAACTTTCGTAAGTTAAATTACACCACAGAACTGTTGTAAAAAGAACTGTAAAAAAACAAAAAGCTGAATATTCAGTCTTATGAATTGTCAACGTGTTTTCAAGACACATTTAAAACTTCTAAGTAAATAACAACTTTGACGTTGTGAAATAAGAATACGACTCATGAGTAAAGACGAATCACCGACAATTCCTACGTAAGAATAAAATTTAGATGGCGATATAAATTTTTGTCTTTTTGAAGTGAAAACTTCTTTTAGCGCGGTACGCATATTCTTAGATGAGATAAAATCTCTGGACTCGCGACACCGTTACGAGACGCAGCTATAGTGTGTGCATATATGCATGTACATATACCTAGCAGACCGAGAACGCTTCTAGATATTTTTTTTGACATATAATTGTTAGATTCAATACCTTGCTACAAATTAATATAATCATTAATCATCTTCATCATCTAACGTTGATCCCGGTCATCTACAGGTCTTATTAAATAATATTGTGTAATCAATTAAGACTCTTTCAGAAAACTTATTTTAGCGCGATACGCATATTTTTAGATGAGATAAAATCTTTGGACTCGCGACACTTTTATGAGTATGCTATAGTGTGTGCATATATGCATGTACATATTGTACATATAACAGACCGCGAATGTGTCTAAATAAATAAATTATTATTAAATTTAGTTATCACTTCTGTCGGCACTCCCGGAGTGTAACCCGTATTATTTTCTGTCCATTTTAACACGGTAATGGGCTCTCCACCTATTAGATGGGCCAACCACAAATGAAAACGGTAAAATGTGGGCGTACAGTATGTCTCTGCCAACCTTTCGGGGATAAAGGCGTGATTGGTAAATATATAAATCTTGGGCTGGTGACATCAAATTCCAATGAAATAAACGTATTTTAACAATCTTAATTAATTTTGTGCCTGTGTTGTTTCGCTTTGGACGAAAGAAAAAGGGTTACAGGGCAAGAATTTACATTAATTTTGGGTTAAAGGATAATCTTTGTATTCTTACAGATCACGTAGTCTTAGCTATGCAAATAACTCCTATATATCAAATCATAATCAACAGTTCTGACGATTTTGGCTGGTAAAGCTTGTGATATTTTCCACAACGATTAATTGTTTCTTCTTCACGGGTATCTTCTTTTTTTTTACAAAGATACCCGAAAAAAAAAAAAAAAAAAAAAAAAAAAAAAAAAAAAAAAAACTCTGAGGAATCGGGACCGATGTGTAGCCACACACATTCAGCTCGCCACAAGCTGCCCTGCGGATGTGAGCTTTTTAATAACTTTCTGATACATTTTTTTGTTGATATCAGAAAGTGGATGACTCAAAAAGCGAATCTACTATGCCCTCATAGGTTTGCGTTAATCCTATAAAAGATAACGACTGTCCTCGAGGGATAATATATATATATGATTAATACTAATACTAATAGCATATTTTCCAGAGGAATATCTCCTATTCTTCATTTTAACGTAGGTATTTCCAGTAGCTTCCAAATTCTGCCCGATTTGGAAGCCTATTCCATCGGCTGCTAAAAGCAACAATCGTTTGGCTTTTCTCATCGAGAGCGACTGCCTACCTCAAAACTCTAGCATATGAGATCGTTTGGGACCGGCGATCTTGATAGCTTTGCATCCAATTTATTATTATTTTTGAAGATATACTTCTTCTGGCGCGTTAGGGAAAATGAGACTAAATTTTTACTTAGCGCGCACACACCGTCACGAAAAGTCGACACCATGAAGTTAGCTGAAAAGTGTTTCCATTAAAACTTATAAACACCCTGAAGTTAGCTGATAAGTGTTTCCATGACTACATTCACAGTAGTTTTCATTCTCTTGATGTTTTTTTTTCTGACTAATTTATCATTCCTGTTACAAACAAAGAGTTGTGGTATATGTGATGAAATCTAATTAGACTAAAGCAGTATAACTTCTAACGCGTGTACTTAAGTAAACACACTCTTTTTTTTTCATATTATTTATTCTAACAATAAATTATTATTTTGGAAATAGAAAGGCTAATTTGGATCCCAGTTAACTACAAACTCGCATAAGATAATAGAAATTTTGATGTTTCTTACGTCTCTGAAGTGGCATGATACGTATATTGCTTTTCACTAAAACCTAAAAAGGGTATTAGAAAGTATTTACGGTACTCACATGGTTCACTCAAGTACTACATTTTGTTAGTCTGTCAATATGTTTGTTCCAGCTAATATCTTAAACGCCTGGACCAATATTTTTACTAATAACTAATGCTATTAGAATTAATTTAGGCTACGTTTTATCTCTGTATTCCCACGGGAACGCGGGTAAAACCACGAGGGGTCCGCTAGTAACACGTGGTTCAATAAGTCCCGAGACTAAGTACTAAAACAAGGTTTTTTTATAAAATGATTTTTTTATTCATCAACGTAGTCTCCTCCAAGAGCGATACAGTCCCTCCAACGCTTTTCTAACTTTTCTATCCCATGCGTGTAGAACGATTTGTCTTTGGCTTCAAAATAAGCCTCCGTTGCTGTGATAACTTCACTATTTGAGTCAAATTTATTACCCTGGAGCATTTTTTTGAGATCTGCAATCAGCCAGTAATCGCTGGGGGCCAAATCTGGCAAATAAGGGGGATGAGGAAGCAATTCAAAGCCCAATTCATTAATTATGGCCATCGTTCTCACAGAATTGTGACAAGGCACGTTGTCCTGGTGAAACACCACTTTCTTTATGTTCATTTGAGGCCGGTCATCCGAAATTTCGTACTTCAATCGCTCCAATAAGCACATGTAATAATCACTATTTATATTTTGCCCCTTTTCAAGGTAGTCGATGAAAAGTATTCCATGCGCATCCCAAAATATAGACGCCATAACCTTACCGGCCGATTTCTGAGTCTTTGGCCGCTTCGGGCGGGTTTCACCAGCCGCTCTCCACTCCGCTGACTGCCGATTGGATTCCGGAGTAAAATGGTGTTTCCATGTTTCATCCATTGTCACATACCGACGTATTATTACGATTCATCAGCGCTAAACATCGCTCTGAATCATTGATACGTTGTTCCTTTTGATCAGTTGTAAGCAAACGCGGCACCCACTTGGAAAAAAGCTTTTTCATGGCCAAATTTTTATGTAAAATAGTGAAAACACTACCAGCTGAAATCTTCACTATCTCGGCTATCTCGCACACTTTTATCTTCCGATCTTCCATTACGATTTTGAGGACTTGGTTAATATTTTGTTGAGTCACTGCTTCATTTGGACGACCTGAGCGTTCCCCATCACTTGTGTCCATGCGACCGCGTTTGAAGTCGGCATACCACCGACAAATGGTTGCTTTAGAGGGAGCTGATCCCGCATAACATTTTATAAGCCATTGCTGTGCTTCAACGGTATTTTTTCCCATTAAAAAACAATGTTTTATCAACACGTGAAACTCGTTTTTTTTCACTGTATCGAAACTACAAGCGTAGCGTCACTTAAATGTCTGCAAAATCAATATATTAATGTTCCATTTTTTTAAATTGACACATATCTTTTATTGAAGGCCAGTACTTTTTAAAAATCAAAAGAGTTTTTAATATATACGCCATTTCCTAGTTAGTTTCGGGACTTATTGAACGATCTAATATAATAATAAGACTTCGTTTGCAATATTTAAACTTTAACATCAATTATCATGCAATGCTTTAACCCTTGAGCACTTAAAGTCCAATCTAAACAAAAATCACAAACTGTGAAAAGTAAAACAGAACAACTTTCATTAAACATTCCCTTTCGAAATATTATTCTCGGTGGATTTGTTTTTGGTAGTTCTCGATCCCTAACTTTTATAGCAGTTTTATTTAACAAATATTATGTTTTATGTTAAATTAAATGTACGCTTCGATATGAAAACGTCTCTCGTCTATTTACAAGTCCTTTAATCATGATAAACATACATATTTGTATTACTATAAGCATGAATGCAGTAAACACAATTTCGTAGAATCCATCTCATTATTTATCAATGAAATGAATTGAATTCGGTGCACATACAGCTTAAATTATCCTTACGGTATACATATACCAATATTTTTTTCTTAATATTTCTGAATTTTAAACGAGTTCAAAAATTACAATTTTAATGAAAATGAAAATAACAGTCGTGAATCTACTGACATTAAACACATCACATTAATGTGACTCCTATATATCAGGATAAAAAGCAATAGGTATAATAAAACATTGATTGTGAGTCCCTGATTGATCCGATATGATATACTATCTTTGTAGATCATCGCCTACAGAAGCAACGAACTCTACTCATCAGACATATTGGAGCTGTATTTGATTCTACATATTTTACACACCAACTTTTAAAACATCGCTTTGCATATTAAAAAGGCGTATTTTTGCTGCCTGACATTTCTTTACAACCTGGTCGAAAAGTACACAAAGTAGAACACAAGCTATGCAAAATAAACATGTTTAGTCTCGTAAAACAAAATACTACATACATAGGCTGCACTAAAAATATCGAATGGAACATTTCCACTGTTCCTGTCATATTAAAATCTTTTTAATTGAAAACCTAAAAATCTTAACTTTTCGGTTTTAAAAATCGAATACCATTTATTTATTTAAAAAAAAGATTCTCGATCTTGTCACAGGGTTTTGTCAAACTTGTTTAGTCGTTGAGAAAACGGAATTGACTCGAGAAAATTCAAGAGCAATGATTTATTATGACTTTCGAAGTGGTTTAACACAAAAACAGTGTGTTGACCGGATGATTTCTGCATTTGGTGATGAAGCCCCATCCAAAACCACAATTTATCACTGGTTTGGTGGACGTGTGAAGCTCAGTGATGATCCCCGTCAAGGTCGTCCAAAAACTGCAGTCACCCAAGAAACCATTGATTTTATTAACTCTTATTAACTCCGTAAAGAGAACTGCAACCGCCGCATCATCCTCCAACACGATAATGCGAGTTCTCACACCGCGCACAGAACAAAAGAGTTTTTAGAGCAAGAAAACATATAATTATTAGACCATCCACCTTACAGCCCCGCCCTAATGATTTCTATACTTTCCCTAAAATAAAGAATAAATTGCGTGGTCAGAGATTTTCATCACCTGAAGAAGCTGTGGACGCCTACAAAACGGCCATTTTGGATACCCCAACTTCCGAATGGAATGGTTGCTTCAATGATTGGTTCCATCGTATGGAAAAATGTGTCAAATTTCGCGGAGAATACTTCGAAAAGCAATAAATATATTTTTAAATAGTAATGTTGTGTCACTTCATTGATTCCCGAAATTTTCAGTGCCTAGTTAAAAATTTACACAGAATTAAATCAGCGTTGACCTAAGCGTTTAGCTAATAAATCACCTTGGATGACGGATCTACGTCAGTTCCAACGATAATTTCACACTTGAAAGATAATATTTTTCATTTTTAGACAATTAGTATTGGTAGTGATTTAATAATAAGAATTCAACTTGAAAAATGTATTTACATATTATTAGTCAGTCTATGAATATCCCGAAATAGGCATACTTACATTGTGAAATTGAAGGGTTTGCGATAATAAACAATATACTCACGTTCGCTAAACGAATATTAAGTATTACCTAGTAAGGTTATTCAGGTACATAAAATACCTCCTAGCTATTTAAAGGTTTCTAGGCTTCCTAGATTTTAATATTCAGATTGTAAGTAAATGACACAAGAAAGAACTGCCACATATCGCATCTCTATCAGCATTTCTGACGTAGTCATGTTATAGCAGATAGTCAGATTTCTTAGTGCTCTTCAATATAAATTGCCATTATATAAATACTTTAACTATTTTGCATATAATACTGTTGGTGTTATCTACAAATCTATTAATGGATAGTTCAAATCTAAATATTTACTATCAAAATACTCGTGGACTTAGAACTAAAACAGAAAAGTTTTATCGTCAACTCTGTCTTGCTTCTTATGATGTTATTATATTAACTGAGACTTGGTTGGTTAATAGTATTAGTGATTCAGAGATATTCAGTGATAGTTATGCTGTGTGGCGGCGAGACCGCGACTATGAGGTGACACAACAAGTATATGGCGGAGGTGTTTTAATAGCGGTACGTAAACAAATATTAGCTGTTGCACGTCCTTCTTTCCATTCCACGGCTGAGGATTTGTGGCTTACTTTAAATTTGCGACAAGTAAACACCAATACAAATATAAAACTGAACTTATGTGTCATTTATCTGTGTACTCAAAATTGTGGATGGTCATTTTCTGCTCAATTATCAAATTATCTGTCTAGTTTGTCTAGCACAATGTTAAGTTATCCTAATGAGAAGTTTTTAATCATAGGTGACTTTAATTTAAGTAAAATATCATGGACTAGATAGGGTAATATTATGTTGCCCGGTAACATAAGTAGCTGGGATGAGTATAGGTTTACAGGTGAATTGCAGGATTCAGGTCTTTTTCAGTTTAATTGGGTGCTGAATGCCGATGGTAGGCTCCTAGATTTAGTCCTGTGCAATGAGGTAGCTGTGAGTGTATTGGAATGTACGGATCCCCTTGTACCCATTGATGTATTACACCCGTCTTTAATTATAACTGCCAGCTTTGTTGAACTCACGTATATATCTCAGGCACCATATGCGCAGTTTATCTATAGGAGGGGTAATTTTGCAGCAATTAATAGGGAAATTTCATCTATTGAGTGGTCTAATGAGTTTGGTAGTAGATCAATGGAGGAAGCAGTGAAATATTTTTATAATTCTGTTTCTGAGCTACAAAATAAATTTATTCCTACTAGGATAATATCGCGAAGCACTTATCCTGTCTGGTACTCCGGAGCGTTAAAATCCTTAATAAAAGAAAAATACAAATATTTTCGTAAATATAAACTATATGGAAGACTTTCTGATCTAGCCACGTTTAAACTTCTACGAGATAGGGTCAGCAGATTGGAAGCCGTTTGCTATGACACGTACTTGAGATCGACAGAGGAGGCTATTGAGAAGAATCCTAAGCGCTTTTGGAGCTTTGTCAAACATCGAGTGAAATCTAATTTGATACCCAGCCATCTTAACTATGGTGATGAAACTTTCGTGTCAGTTGAAGCTATATGTGATGCCTTTTCCTCACATTTTTACTCAACATATTATGCTGAGACCAATAGCCTCATGCCAATGTCATCTGGCATGTCACATATGCATCTGCCTAGTGATGATGCGTACTCTGATGCATTAGCTGATGTTTGTAAGGTAGAAGTCGATGTCAACTCAATACAAAAACTGCTGCTTCAACTAGATCCGTCAAAGTCTGCTGGCCCAGACCTTATCTCACCTCACCTATTGATTGGATGTGCTAAGACCATAGCCCTACCGATTGCCCTCTTGTTTCAAAAATCTATCTCCTCCTCCACAGTTCCACTAATTTGGAAATCGGCCTATATTACTCCTGTTCACAAAAAGGGATTAAAAACAGAGGTGACAAACTACAGACCTATATCTAAGCTGTGTATAATTGCAAAAGTTTTTGAGAGAATTATATATGATCAGGTGTATGCAATATTGAGGCACACCTTTAGTTCGGCTCAGCATGGTTTTTTAAAGGGAAGATCAACGGTTACCAATTTGGCATTGCTTAATGATTATATTACGGATGGCATGGCTAATGGGACACAAGTTGATGTAATTTATACAGATTTTAGTAAGGCATTTGATCGCATTGACCATTCCATCTTGAAGTCGAAGCTTTTGGGCATTGGAATTAGGGGTGATTTGTTCAGGTGGTTTTCTTCATATCTTGAAAATAGATCACAGGCTGTCGTCATCAGTAACTACATCTCTAGCTGGGTCACAGTACCTAGCGGTGTTCCACAGGGATCCCTGATGGGCCCGCTACTCTTTACTATTTATGTGAATGACGTTGATGTCTGCTTTCGATCCTCGCAGTTCCTTTGCTTTGCTGATGATATGAAATTGTTTTCTAAAATTTCATCATTGGATGACATTAAAGCCTTGCAGGATGACTTAGTGCGATTTGAGGATTACTGTATGCGTAATAAATTAGATCTTAACCCACAAAAATGCTCAGTAGTCTCCTATACCAGGAAAAAAGAAATTCTTCCAACCTCGTATGTGATCAAAGGTATTGAGCTTGAGAGATTGGATGTAGTGCGTGACTTAGGTGTTCTTCATGACTCTAAGCTTTCGTTTGCAGGTCATATTGAGCATATCGTTGCCAAGGCCTCAAGGGCTTTGGGATTTGTTATGAGGGTTTCCACTGGTTTCAAACGAGCTAAAACTTTAAAAATACTGTATTGCACTTATGTAAGAAGTCATCTGGAATATGCTTCACAAATATGGAATCCATGTTATGATAAATATATCAATATAATTGAGAGTATACAGAAACGTTTTATGAAATTTCTATGTTTTCGTCTTCGCATACCGTATCGCTCTGAAAATTATGTAAGTCTTTGTAAAAGGTTCCACTTACAGCCTCTATCCTATCGCCGAAGAATTGCGGACAGTAGTTTTCTTTCAAAAATAATAGGGAATGATTTGGATTGCTCTGCACTGCTAAGTAAACTAAAATTTAATGTTCCGACTAGGTCAACTCGGTTTAATCCTCCTATTTCGGTCCCAAAGGCCTCAGTTAATTATAGGAGGAACTCTTGTATTGTGCGAGTGAGTAAAGATTTTAATAAGTTAAATAAGGAACTGTCGTTTGATCCATATATCGCTAGTAGTAGCTTAGTCCGTAAACTACTTAATGAAAAATTTTTCTCTTCATAAGTTTAACTATTTGTTCTCATTGATATTGTTGTAGATGGTAACTCTCACATACATGTTAATTTATGTTTTTTTTATGTATTTAGATGTGTTGTGCTTGAATAACGCAAGTGACTTATTAGTTTTATATTCTATAAATTTAATCGTGAAAACCTATTATTGGCATTCTGTCACTTATTGCTTAGTTTATAGGCTGAAATATTGCTGTTGGTTTTCCTATTGAAATAAATAAATAAATAAAATAAATAAATATTGGCTGGGAAATGTTGGGATATTTTCCACAATGATTTATTGTGACTGTATATTATAAGAAAAAGTTATAAATATAGAATGAAAATATATCTTTTAGAATAACTCGACTGTACGAGTACAATGCTAAGTTATTATTTATACTTACTTATACTTTATACTGAGTACAACGGGTACAACCAAACAAACAGGCTGAAGAGCTTGTTTGTTAGGTGGAACTCAGGAAATAAGTACTGGTTTGAATTGAAAAACTACATTTTGTGTTGAATATATCATTTATCTAATAAGGGCGAGGCAGCAATCAGACATTACAATGAATCGGGCAAAGTTTCATATATTACTGTAAAACTAAAATTACTTGGGGCACAGCTAATATTATAATATTATACGAAATAGTTATACCTAACTTATTTTCATAACTCAACATTCTTTCACATCAGATCCGTACATGAACCCATGTTCATGTGCCATTTGAATCTTAAAGACGATGAGAGAAATGGATTCTACACTCCCGGGCACATCAATCAAATAACAATTCAAGTCACGAGTTCCCTACAAATCATGTCTTATAACCTATGACGCTATCTGCAAACATATTCATATCATGCCACTCGAGCAACAAGCAATAACCGTTATTACATAGTAAATATGTACTAGATTACTTTATGCAATGTAGTGGCGACAATAATAATTACAAATATGTTTATAGAGGTCTACGTACCTACTCGTACATATTTATGAAACACTATTTCTCCTCAATATTACGTCTTTGAACGTGTATCATTTCCTAATGAAAGCTGTGTAATTGTATATTCTAGGAGCAAAGTAGCGTTATTGCCGAATAAGGTATTCGTACGTAATAAAATCTTCTCCGCTTTCATTACTTAAAAGCTATTAACAAAATACAGTACGTATAGAACTTCAGAAGATTAGTCGTTAAGAACCTATTAAGCTGCGACAACTGTAATTGCACCATGATCATCTATAAAAAACATTTATTTGTAAACGACGTAAATGAAAATGCCAACCTTTTCTAGAACATTCATTGACACATTGATGACAGTACAATCTATCGATTGTTTAATATTCCGTCGTGTTATTTTATGTGTCTATTGTCATTTCCTTTATTCAAGTCACGTTAAGTACCTACAAAACAAGACATCGAAAATATTCATCTCTTATTTCATTCAGTAGTAGGTATTATTGGAATTAACGTGTGACTCACTCACCTATAGGTATATAAAAGCCTACCCAAAACCCTCTTGACACTAGATGCAGAGTCTTGAAACTTTTACGCCTTTATAATATTGACTCACACAAAAAAGAGGTTTTAAAAATCGGTAAGATTTAAAAAAATCCTTTATTTTACGAAGAAATTAAAATAGGAAGTTAGAGTTAATTGCACTATGTCACAGGCGAGGGCGGGTACAGATAGCGTTTTATACTACATATAAATATAGTGTTTATTTCGATATCGTATATGTAATGGAAATAATGAACAATAAAAATATCTGTTTACTGTTGATCAACAATAAATATAGATTGAACAGAAACGCAGTGGCTTGTTTACTGGATAAGAGAGTGTAAACTTGTTTACAACGAGAGTAGTGGAAGTAACCAAGTTACAAATAAGCGCCCAACTTTTCACCAGCTTTGACCCCTGCGATAAATTCAAATTATGACAGGTAATTAAAATCATTCCGGGTAAGTGAAACTACGATTATATATTATATTGTGGGACACTTTTCACACAGCACCATCTAGCCCAAAGTAAGCTAATATTAGCTTAATTGTGTTATGGGATCTAGATAACTGATAAACATACTTATATATTTCTAAATACATACATATTATAGATAAATAACACCCAGACACAGAATAAACCATCGTGCTCATCACACAAAGTTTTATCCTGGGTGGGAATCGAACCCACGACCTCTTGCGTAGCAGTCGGATGCACTCCCACCGCGCCACAGAGGCAGTGTAGTATGATTGGATAAGAAAACTAAAAACTCTTTACTTACTCATTGCCAATATAGACATGGAGTTTGTCGACACCCACGCGCGTATTATTGAAAGCAATTTTAATCATCTAAATACCTTTTTAAGAAAATAATTTAATATTTGAAGATGATTTTAGAGGAAATTAGAACTTCAACAGCAATCACCCTCATTCACAGCTTAACAAAGCAACAATAAAGGCTAAGCTGTGAGTGTGGGTGTGAAAAATAGCAGAGAACTGTTTTATATAAAAAAAAACCTTATCTGCCGGAGACATTTATACAAAGGTGTGCTGATAATGAAAATTTTTTATCAAGGGAAGCTAAAAGTGGCGAAACGTGCTTTTGCGCCGTTAGCCTCGTGGGTCTCGGTGAAAGGTCGAGTGTTGGGTTATGAAACCATAGTGGATCATCATATTCTGTGTTACCAATTGCCAATGCTGCAATTACATTTATAGACACCTGATTTGGATTTTTAGTAAATAATATTTATAGGTTTATATTTGTAACTTGTCTCAATTTATACAGTTTCATTGCAGGTAATATATAAGAATATCGCATAGAATCCAAATATTCACGTGTTTTCTATCAACACCATAAGGCGAATGTGGCGAGTGTTTGAGATTGTGAAACAGTTATTATACTGTAAATACCTTTGAAATGTAACAGTTGATTTTATCAAAATGTACGAGTCAAATATTAACTGCCTTTGGATTCTAAGTCAAAACAAACTATCTAAATGGCCGACAAGTGCGACTTTTGACCGCATTGTCCTGTTACGAACTAGAACAAAGCGTCTCTGACATCGGCGAGATGCCGTAAAAATGTAACGTCTCTTCTATGATCATATTATCTGATGTACACGAACTACTTCCAAAGATAAATGGGCATTGTTCGCTTTAAGTTCTCTTTTATATGATATATTGGCTGGATAAAAATTTAATTTTAATATACGAAATTTATACTTCAGTCAATTGTCTTTTATTCTCTGTGTAAAAAAATTTATGATTGAAATATATGAAACGCCCGTTCATTACATCGGTTCCTGTTCCAATTATTGGTAGGTAGGCATGGAATTTTCGCGAAGCTATTGAAAGTTTCAGCAGTCCGCTTTTTGCGTTAAGCGATGTGTGTCGTAATGGTCTCGGAAACAATAAACTACGAATGGTATAGCTCTGCGATTTTATACATGCATAACATTCATCTAGAATATCCAATATGCACGTAGTGATATGCTCGCAATAAGCAATTAAAATCTATGTGTTCTAGTCAACAAGGTTTGAAATTGTTAAAAAATAATTTGAAGCTATGATATTTTTTAAAGTGAGCTATGAATGGAAATCGATCCATCTTAAACTCGTTGAAGTGTGAGGCTTTTGTGGCCCTTGTCGCGACAACAGTATACATAATTTAAAGCATCTGCTAAATTACACGTAAAAAAATCTTTTGGACTTGAATTCTGAAGATTTCTATAATATAGATTTTGTTAATAGAAATCCACACACTTCACCTGAATAGGCCAAACTTAATGAACACTACTGTTCACTAACACGAACACAAAGTTTTTACACAAAAATATGATGACTCTCGCGTTCCCTAACGTAACTACTTAAACTATGGTAACGATGTAGCCAAAAATTTACTGCCTATTACTTGTTTTGTGCTTTGATTGATAAAGATGCGTGACACGAAGAATTTTTCACTGTCATCAAACTAATCAAACTAGTAACAAGACAAACTATGTAATAGCAGGGGCCGGAACGACCTTCGAAATATGTTGACCTACTAAACAAAACGATGAAAACAATTTTTTTTTTAGAAAGTTTAATGAAACGTCTTACTTGGTTAGACAAATCACAGTATAAATAAAAGCCTGTATACAACAAACCAGGTTTTGATTTCCCAAAGGAACAGTAGGATGGTATAAGTATGATCGCGGTCATTTCCGATATGCCACAAGATCATTTCAGATGAAGTCCCCACAGAAGCGTGAGGCGGGTCCCTATCTGTAGATTCAGTCACACAAAGGTAAATGGAAGATGAAAAGACAAGAAAAATTTATCATTCTCGTAATTCATATTTTTACATTTTTCTGAAGGTAACTAAACTACTTTGAGATGGTATATACGATTTAGAATGTAATTTATACCTAATTTTAAAACAAGTAAAATTTCTAGCACTAAAATTGTAGATACTATATAGATACTGAAAAATCGTGCTCTAACAAAAGAATAAAAATATAGTAACAAATTTTTGGAATGTAATATTTGATAAAAAAAATATACACGGGTTTATTTACTCTAGAGGACATCTCATTGAATATAATGAACTGAATCATTGAATATAATATCTTCATTTAAATTTGTTTAACCACCATCCTCTCATTATCATTGTCGATAGCATTTACATGTTAAAACTATATATCGGAAAAAGGCGGTAACCGCTAATTTTTCATAAAAATGATAAAATTATCCTATTTACAATTTATGATATTGTTCTTACACAGATCTATTTAAAATAATTATATACACACAGCGCCATCTAGCCCAAATTATAAGCTTGCACTTTTGGATCTAAACAATTGATAAACATACTTATATATTTCTAAATACATACATATTATACATAGGAAATACTCAAACTACGAAACCAACATTTGTGGATCTCATAAATAATGGTTCCGACCTGGAAATCGATCCCGGGACCTCAACGCGACAGTCGCATACACTACCACCGTGCCAACGAGGCTAAATAATATGTTTGGCCCACAAAAGCAAGTCTGTACGAGACCGAAACAATTCTCTACGAAGTCGATGTCATTTCACAAGTGAGATTTAATCCAATAATATCCAGAGCAAAAAATGAAAAATAATACGGGCTTACTGCAAATGTCGCTATGAGTATTGAATTAAATTGATTGATTTAATTGTGCATTTGCTCACTGAAATCTCATTAAGAACAATCTTATCAAACCGCAGAAATAACTACCCAAATCCTCTAATAATACTTTCCGTTTTCGAGACGATCCCTTAGGGTGTCCAACATGAATCCTTATTCAGGTCCCTTACATTTCATTGTAAAAAGTGTCCCACAATATTATTATTATTTAATATCTTTAGAAATGACAACGCCTTATATTTTCAAAGCTCTAAAATTGTGTCATATGCTGATGACAAAGGTCTTGAAGCTAGTCCCGTTTAAGACGGTTGGTTCTTAGATGGTTTACGCTGATTTTTAAAGTAATTGAGGTATTAATCGCGCATAGAGCTGCAAATAATAGTAGAGTTCTGATCAAATTAATTGAGCGCAATTTAAGATTAAACTGATGACATTAAATTTCGCTGAAGAAAATTTTGATTATATTTAGGTATTAGGACATAAGGATTTCAACAATAATGTTAAATTAAAGTGAATACGAAAACAATGAATAGGTTAAGCAAGCTTTGGAGGACCGCTAATTTAGACAATCGCGCAAACGTCGCTAATCTCAGGAAAAGTCAAATATTATTTAATAATTAAATTACGCTACGCTTAGTAAATCAGAGCACCAAACTGCAACTGAATCGACTGTCAAACCAACGCCTTCCCTGCATCACCGATATCATGCACGGAATCATAGATGCGTATAGTGCGCACGCAAAAGTTTGTCGAGGAGTTACTAAAACACAACCCCACGATTGAATCATTTGTATATGGGATTTTGCAATAGAAGTCAATGTTTACAATGATTGTTTCCAATACATAACTGTATTAGAAATAATAATTAACTAGATTTAGCAGCTAAGACTACTTGTACTAAACAAAACCGTTAAATATTAAAAAAATCTATAGTAGGTATACTATAGAAAAAAATATTATTAACGGTTTTCTTTAGTTTGACCTGTTTGTTGTTTTTGGTACAATTCATACTTAAAAATTATTACCACATTCCTATTGATGTGGCCATTTTGATTTATAGCGATACTGGTGAACTTGTGCTTCAAATTGGTCACAACTCCTTGAATTTGCATATCAAAAGATGGGAGGACTTGGCTAACAAAATACGGTACACTATAAATAAAAACCTAAATACAATATGGCGGCCCGCAAAATGGTGGATTACCTAAATATTATTTCACAACCCTTCACAAAAATTTCAATATTCTGAATTTGAGATTGCCGCAATTTTTTTTGCAGATTTATGAGTAATGTGATATTTCCTAAAAGAGAAGACTAGAGTAGATAATAAGATGAAAATTTAATAAATTAATAAGTTAAACAATTTTATTGAAAAGATTAAGTAACAAAAAATATAGAGTATCGTGATGAGCATCGTAATTAGACTTACAGCTAGATAAGTATAAACAAAAACTTTTAAAGTTCATCTCATCCATAAAATAATAAAATGTACAAAACCTTGCTCATTTATTTCAAATCAAAATCTAATAAGAAAGTACAACTGTTAAATACTAAAACGAAAGAAACAGGTTAAAAAGTAAATTAGTGGAATGGTACAAGTATTTTCATACAAAATATGTGGCAAGTTTCATCAAGTGCCATCAATCAAAATTATAAAAAGTAAGTATCACAAAAGTAATTTTTAAGTATCTAGAATTGAAGCATGAACATATTTCAGAATGTTTCGAGGGTAATTAACAATGGCACGTCTAATGTACTAACCGCACGCAAGCACGTGTAGTATACATGCTAATGTGATATTAGATGCGAATAATTATTTAGTAAATGCGGATGCCGCTCTTACAAGAATATAATGTTTAATAGTTGAATGAATATTGTCGTCCTCGAATTCCTGTGAAAAATTCGTTTGAACTTTTGTAGATGGAAGCGTGCAGTTTGCAAATTCATTTTTTTTTATATTTTTGTAGATGTATTGAAATTCTCTTTCACCTATATTGAGGTCGTAGTCTACGTAAAAAATATTTTTATTTATTTTTGATAAAAGTTTGTTGTGTTTTAAATATATATTTTGTTTTTTTTTTGACAGTATATTCTAAACTATTACGGTAAGGACTAAGAGGACCTGTAATTTAATACTCGCCGTTAATAACTAGATTTATTATTTTTGCTTCGGGAAAATTTGTTTAAAGCCTAGTGAGAGTCAACACTTCAAAGATCTCATTAACTGGCTTTAGTAGACGGAGTTTGGTTTAAATAGATAATGGCTTACCTTCTGTTTTAGAGCACATACACCTATTGTCTTATACGTCTATAACAGTCAAAGTTAAATTTCTAACTTGAAACTGGTTTGTAGAAGCTAAATTACGTTATTTACAATATGATATAACTTTATGTTGGCACGTATATAAAGTTGAGAATTTACTAAGCCATCACATTAAAATTGAGTAAGCATGTAGGTATTTGTAGAGGACATGTGTATACGACATAGGTACTTTTATGATTATATTCAAGCTATCTAAGAATCTTTTCTTATATATCCTGAAATGTAAATTACATAAATGTTAAGTTTAGTTAAGACCTCTAGCTTGATTGAGTAAGAAACATTCACACATCCATCCAAACAAACTTTCACATTTATAATATTAGTAAAAAGTTTCAAAAGCAGTAACTCGTCTCGTGGGCTCAATTTTTCGCGTAACATAATGGGTATACAGGTTGTACAGGAGTCGGTTATGGATGAAGGTGTGTTCAATTTATTATTGACGGGAGGATAAACGCTTTGGTAGAGCAAATCTGAATCATATATATGATTTATCATATATCATTCACGGTCAAGGAATTGTTTACATATTGGTCGTAATCCTTCATAATCGTAAAATTGATCGCATTTAGTTGACTAGCGATAAACTTCACTGATGTTACCATTTATGGATAAAGTAAGTAAGTATACATATAAGTACTATTATTTATTAATCGATCACGCCTTATCCCCGAAGGGGTGGCAGAGGCATATTATATGCCTACCATTCACCATTTGTATTCCTGTCCCACGTAATAGGTAGTGAACCCATTGTCGTGTTGAAATAGACAGACGCAAGTTGTGGCTACCTGCTGCCTGCTGAAAATTTTCAAGCCGCTAAAAGGCCTTTAACTTGACAACGACGGCCATGTTACTGGCAACTGGGGCTAACGGCTTAACGTGCCTTCTGAAGCACGGAAACGGTCGCAAATGTAAATTCCACAAAGTGTTCACCCATCCGTGACCAGCCATAGCAAAAGTTGCTTAATGCAGTGATCGTTTACAAAACTCTATGTCCGCAGGACCACGAGCGCTTTACATTTGAGTACATTATTTAGACTCACTATCTAGTTTCATAAAAAAATATAAAACTTAAAAGCTTAAATTTAGAAATTATGTTTAGTGTGGACGGAAGATGTGATTCGGATGTAGAACGGCGAGTAGCTGCTGGAAACAAAATTAACGGTGCTTTGTCCCAAATAGTTAAGCGTCAAAGCATCGGAAAGAAGCACGCCTCGCGATTCACATTGCGGTGCTAGCTAGTGCCATGTTTCATTAGTAGTAGAATTATTATTATTAGTAGTATACATAGTGCGACGTTACGTTTTCATTTTCATTTGTGCTAAAGTAGGAGGTGAAGGTACGAGGAGTCAGGGAAGACCGAGACTTATTTACGGAGATTACATAAGCAGCTCAAAAACGGATATGTCACGGAGCACTTAGCTTGGCGATCCGTAGTTTCTGACTACCCCGTCAGGGATACAGCGTAAAGATGGTTAATTAGTTCATCCACACTCCGGGAAAAGAATTGTGGATCACACAAATATTTATTCTGACCTAGGATTCGTACCCGAGACTTCAGCAACGGCAGTGGCATACATCACGGTGTAATCGAAGTAATCATAGATTGCTAAGCTAGATAAAAATAGATTCAAAAGATATTTTGAACTCACCTTGTACAGGATCTAAGTATAAAAATAGATAGGACTGACCCAAGTATTCTAATTTAATATTTACGATGTAACTAACTAACTATATTTACGATGTGATTTACATAATTAGGTACTGACCATAATTTCAAAATAATTATAGTAAATAACATAATTAACCCAACATATACCAGCGATTGCAAACTATGATGCTGATCTTGAATTCAACACAACTTTAGCAAATCAATATTTCAATAAATTCGGCTACGATTAATGTGTGGTTAAGTTAGCTGAAGTGTAACAATTCCGACCTCAGAATAGCCGCCAAGAGACGTTCAAGTTTAAGACAAACACCCTAAGTTCAAGTAAACCGATAAAATCAATTATCAACGCCTCATTCCATATCTTAGCTTTACCGTAGATGCCAATGTAAATATATATTATGCGATTAACAAAGTGTATTCAATTGTCTAGATTTCGATTATGTACAAATTAAGTAATATGAAAACTGGTCCAAAAAGACGGCCTGGATTCGTTTTCAACTTACAGGCTGTAAACTTCACAATTTTGTAAGCCACTACCTCATCAGCTCGCCGATGCAGTCTGTGGCTCATATTTTTTCATTGGCATGGCAACCCTACGCGACAACTACTACGAGGGTGCCTGCGGGGACTCTAGGTACTTATTGTCTTATTCAGATTATCCGGCTTTCGTACAACTACAAAGGAAAATCGCTACTAAGTAGTACTTTCATATACCTACTTATGATAATATCTCGAACCTGGCGAAGCGTTCATATAAATAAATGGGTAGGATAGACTATAGTCACTTCCAAAAATATTAACAATGTGAATAAAATAAACAGCTACCTCTAGCGAACTCCAAGCTGGATTTTTTTATATACAGTATGACTTTACGCTATTACTGAAGAAAGTCGGGTTTTTATTGGAAGATTTTCACGTATTCTCAATCGAATTACATGAAACAAACTCCCTAAAAGCATATTTTCGTTTCACTGATGTAAGGAAACTAATTTCGCGTGTTTATCTGGCAGGGGCGCGGAACGAAATCGGCATTCCTAAGACATGTTATAATCGCGCGAAGCCTGTGTTTATGTGTTTGTGATCGAAGTAATGTGCCGTTTTATTTTTCTTATAGATACCTAATGTATCTATTAAAATTATAAATGTGATATTTATGATGATGTTTGAATGTTTGCACTCAATCACGGTATAACAACTTACATCTTTTTTTTTTAAATGGATAGCTTACAGCCTGAATTCGCACAATTGCTCGTTTAAACCTAACTCATATATTGCTATAATATTTTTCTACAACTTATTATATTAGGTACTTATTACTACAATTGTATTATCAATCATGTTAATAACATTGGTGATATATTCTGACATTATTCCTCTTACATATCTTTAATATTTTCTGCAGCTCGAAATATTCATTTATGTACTTATATCAAAATATGGTATGTAATTTCAATTACTATTAATCCTGTTGAACATACAATTACAAGAAAAATACTGTTTAAAAAATCAAAGTAATATATTTTGTTTACCTACTTCATATCTATAAATATTATTAAATAAATACATAACGTTGGGACAACTAACACAACGCCATCTGATTCCAAACTAAGCAGAGCTTGTACTATGGTAACCAGATAACTGATAAAGATACTTATATATTTCTAAATACATACATATTATAGATAAATAACACCCAGACACAGAATAAACCATCATGCTCATCACATAAAGTTTTATCCTGAGTGGTAATCAAACCCACGACCTTTTGCGTAGCAGTCGAATACACTCCCACCGCGCGATAGAGGCAGTCAAATTAGAAATAGATTTGAAAATTCTTCATTTCGTCTCCAGCGCAGATTTATTTGTATTAATTGCTGTAATAATATGCAGTTACACCCTCATAAAATGTGGACAGAGCTGTCTTGTGATATGTTTACGAAGTAAAATAACATTAACCTCTAATAATTGTGCTCCCTAGAAACCTATTAACGAAATGGAAATTCGTGCCCTTGTCCCGGATACGGCCTACCTTTGTGCCAAAATTTGAGCCCCGTATTTGAACTGCTTTTGCTTTAACAGACTTAAACAATTTCTGCTATACTATCTATATTAAGTAAGGATTTAGTGATGTTTTGGAAACATAAATTTCATTTACAGAGGAATTACTGTAGCACGTCTAGTATTGTGACATCCGTCCACAGAGGTACAAGGTCCACTTGAACAATAGGGGGTATAAGGAAAGGATCAGAGAACAGATAGTGCCTCCTCCTGTAAAAACTTTTCAACCCGCCCATCAAGCTTTCAACTTGAACTAAAGAGTAAGGGCCGTATTCCAGAACGTTTCTCAACACCCAAGAGACGCTTTTCTTGCCTTATAAATACTACTCTTAAGTATTTCTTGAGTATTGTAACGTTCTGGAATACGGCCGTAAGTTAAAGTGTTATTCGAATCCTGAAAATTTTTGTAACTGTCACAAAAAAATACCCATCCCAAGACTGACCATATGGTCAGTTTTAAGATAGGTGACAGTGAAATACATCATTTATGAACATGAGCTACTAGAGCTACGAGCGTATCTGCAAAATTATGCCTATACCTATTTGATGACAAGAAAGCAACTTGCTTAAGACTCATCAACTAGGGTAAGTTTGGATAGCGTCCAAAAAGCCACCATCAAAAGTTTTATGGCTGCAATAGATACTTCCAATTCGTTTGACGATACCGATATTATAGAGAAACGCGTGAATAGATTAAAAATTCCGTTCGACAAAGAGGGGCTATGTAGGTACCTTCTAAAATGATTTGTTGGAGACGGAATTGTTTACACCCTGTAGAAATGGTACCTTAAACGTAAAGATATTTTAAACAGTAAATGGAATGAGCGCTTCTGGATTTCTGAAGGGTAGCTATTAATAATTTTTCAAAGGCTTTCTGTCCAAGGTAAGTGAGTGACAGCGTTTTCAAGTATCGTAATAAGAGTCAACAGGATGATGTTCATATACACTAACTAATGTCCACGGATCCGCCTGCAAAGCGAAGATTTCTTGTTCCAGTTTCCCACAGGAATAAGTTTCCGGGATAAAAAGTATATAGCACCCACGGATAATTTAATTTTTCAGAAGTTTAAAGAATTCTTATCATCGGTTCAGTTGTTCAAGAGCTTATCCCTTACAACCTCGCAAACCTCTTTACAATATTTGTTTAGATGTAGGTTTTGTATAATTAATAACGATGCAGCATACATAAAACTATAGTACGTCACATTGTTTATTCAACACTGATAACAAAAAAAAGCATTGTTTGTACAAAGTCAACAAAAACATAAACTTAACCGACCAACGAAAGTACGATTTCATTGTTTTAGGAAGGTTTTAAGTTTCAACCGTGACAAAGTGTTTAAAAGAAGCGGGAAAACACCCTTACCCAACAAGCGGGATCAAATCTGAAACCAGGGAGCCGAGTCTACTACTGTCAACCGGTAGAATAGAACCAGAATCGCTGTTTTTAGCCGTCAAAATGTTAGTAGACTATCAAAAATGCAACTGACTAAAGGCCAATGGCGTGGTACTTGTTAGTAGAATTTTATCGGCCGACCGATAGAAGTCTATTGGAGTACGATTGTAATAGTAGACTACGAAAAGCTGTCAAAATTGTACCGGTGGCTTTCTATTGAGCTACGATTTCGAAACGATTGAAATAGCAGACTCGGTCCCCAGATGTGAGGTTGCAGTAGTAATCAAGGTTTGCTGGGAACCTTGAGGTTATTATTCCCAAGAATTAAGTACCCCTGGCGCCCAAAATTTTGTTTTTCTCTATGATATACAGTTTGAAGTGAAATTTATTTTTTATAATAATTACTTACTATAATTTAACACCTGGTCGCCACGTCCGTCGTGGGACAAAAATGCATACCGTGAAATGAAGGCGTATAGTATGCCTAGGCCTACACCTTTAGGGATAAAGGCGTGACAATATGTATGTATGTATGTATGTATAATTTGAGGTTATCGAATACATTGGGATACCTACTAAGTGGAATTCACGTAGTCACGAATGTAGTCATGTCGATAGGCAGAGGCACGCGTGGGGTATACGTATACCGCTATCGCTTCAATAGGAGGCATTAGTATAAATGGGTTCCGTTCATTGTGGATTGACTGATTGTGTTGAGAGTCTGTCGATTACAGTTTGCGAGCATAGACCCGGCGCTCAGAGTTAGTATTGAGTTATTGTCTCATCTGGGAGGCGCCGCTATGTCTAGGCGCAGCGCAGGTGTTTGTCCTTGCTGTATCTGTTGATGCATTTCTTTGTGTTGAAAACAAAAACTAGTTGGACCCCGCTGCTTTGCCAGTGACATACTTCGATCGATTCGATCAAATCCCGTCGTTTATTTAATGTTAACCCCTGACGTTAAAACTATATGTATTTTTTTTGTGCGTAGGAGGTATTTTTACATTTTTTTGTATTTAATTTGTATTATAAAATTAAAACTAACTATCTTCACGCTGTATCCCTGACGGTGTAGTCAGAGAGGACAGATCGCCAGGCTTCGCGATCCATGCATACTTCTTTCGCTTCTTCGAGATTCATCAATCGCTTCATACACGCACGTCTGGGTATCCGAGTACTTTTGACCTTTCCGTTTTTGAGCAATCTGCTCACGTGGTCTTCATATGTAAGTCTCGGCCTACCCTGACTCCTTCTACCCTCTACTTTTGAACAATATATATTCTTCGTCAATCGTTCCTCACTCATTCGTTGGACGTGTCCAAACCAACGGAGCACGCCCTTTTCCAGCTTTACTTAATTTTAAAATAATGTTAGTATAAAAAGTAGTCCCATTTGATAACCTTTATTATTACTGCTCCGCTTTTCAGGGTAGCAGCGTAATATATAGCTTATAGCGTTCCTAGATAAATGAATCCAAAACAAAGAACTTTTTAATTCGAACCAGTAGTTCCTGAGTTTAGAGCGTTCAACCAAACAATTAAAGAAAGAAGCAAATTCTTCAACTTTATAATATTAGTAAGTATGGATACTTTGCACTCATAAAAGGTTTCATTAGATACTTCATTTGTTTGACAAATGGGATGTACCTACGTTTATCATAAAATACAATAATAATCAACTAAATAAAAAAATAAAAAAAACTCCGACACAAAAACCTAAGTTCCCTTTAAAAAATAAAATTTATCATACTATTTTGTAATGTGCACGTTCTTTCATTTGGGACCCCACTCGACTATATTTTGCATACATTCGGTTACCCTTCCCCACTTTCACCCACAACTTTGAAACTGCTCAACCGATTTTCATCAAACATGTCTAAGAACACTCGCACATCCGATCGCTTCATCCGTTTAGAGTTATGATGAACTTATAAAGCCACTCTTGTTGCGTCAGGGGTTAAAAATCAAATGCAAGTTGCTAAATGCAAGCTTTTTTAACATTTTTTATTTTTATTTTCAATTTTGTGAAATAAAAAGCAAATAATAAGTTTTAAATTGTTATTGCAAATTGATCGAAGCATTTTTTAAATTTTTTAATTCATATTCGGTTCAATATGCATGAACAAAAATTTTAACACGCATCGTAATATGAGCGAAGTATTTTTAATGGACTTTCAATGTTGCAATCCTACAGTTGGGTGATTGATAAGGGCAGATTTTTACGTTCAGTCTGCGTTCCGTCAATTTTACTTGAAAGCTAGCAAGCAAAATAATTACACGTGTTACTTGACTTGGAAAAAATAATCCGAAAATCAATATGCCATGATATTAATTGATTTTTTTTTACTAAGATTCATGATATATTGATTTTTGTTTTGTTTTTGACTGTAATAAATTATTTTATTGATACTCATATACCATGCTTTAGAAAATAATAACCTAGTTCAAATTTGTTTAAATTATATTGTTATTTGTCTTTGTTCATCTTGGGCAGGTAAAAGAAACTGAGGCCATATAGATGGTTTTTTTTTATATTTCTAATCTTCTTAATATTTGTTCATGTCCATCAGTCCTTTGTCAATGCCAAGTCCAGTCTTAAATCCTAAGCCCTTGTCCCAGTAAAACTATAGAGCCCTTACTGCAGCTATATATGGAGATTTGGTACCAACACAAAGAACACCGCTGTTCACTGCAATGTACCATTTTCATTCACTCATGCACATTTTTGAACTATGTGTGGCTATGAGTAGCCAGTTTTGGAAAATAATATACAGCAACAGTGTGTCAAGTTTGATGATAAAGTAGTAGAGTAGTTTTCCCGTTGATGAACTTGATTCCAGGATAAAAAGTAGCCTTCGTGTTATTCTGATATGTAAGCTATATTATTGTCAAGTTACATCACAATCCATTCAGTAGTTTTTGCGTGATAGTACAAACCTACATCCATAGATGATTACAAACTTTTCGTTTATAATATTAGTAGGATAATAAATCATTTGTTTTTTTTAATATTTACATCATATATTATGTTTTAACCAAATTCAAAGATCTTTGAATTACTCCAAAGAATTTAAAAAGTGTATTATGAAATTACTAAGCATATCGTCTAAAGCTCTAAAGAAATGGCGAATTCCTCACTTATGAATAATTTGAGACAAAAAAAGTAAGGCACCTTTAATTTAATTACTACGTGACGGCAACTCTTGCTGTCATTTTCATAACCCATGGTTGCCGCATTTTTTTTCTTTTTATGTGGCCTTTCAAGCGTTTAACTTTGATGAAAATAAAAAGGACTGGCACTTTATGGGACTACTGAGGACCCAACTTCAGGATTTCAGATAAAAACAGCTAAATGGTTTTGGTTGTAATGTCACAGGGATTTTAAATGGTACCGTGCAAAGTATAAATAATAATAAAAGTTTATTGTATAACAAAACAATACAAGTTGTAAGAGCTTGTACATACTAATATAAGAATTTTATTAGAAAACTAAGAATCCTATTACTGCATTCTGGCACTCATGATAAGAAGGGATTTCAATATGACACCCTTCATGGGTGTCATATTGAAATCCCTTGAAGTCTTAGAAAACATGTTACGTAACTAAAGAGTTTCGAATTGCTATGTTCACACGGCCTTATTCTGTTGTAAGTTTTTGTGAGATAGTGGATTTGAAGTCACTTATTATACACGAGCCCATACGAGATTATATTCTAGTATCAGGTATCGATAGTTTCAAACTCCACTAGACTTCAACAGTAGGTAACCACGGTCTATCTGTTCAAATCTACTTCCCGTCCATCAGTTTTAGTGACTTTTTTTTTTTAACTTGTGGAAATCCCCTCGGATGTCATGCCGGACTCGAACCGGCTAAAACCACACAGTCCCCGCCTAACTGTCTATTGCCGGACGCCCCGGGTAACTCCTCGGAAAGATGTCCCAGAGCTCCCGGCAGACTTTAGCTACCACCGCGGCCTCACCTGGGGTTCGGGTGTTATCCCGCTTCTTTGGGGGGTTGGTTCGGGTACTATCCCGCTTCTTGGGGCATGAGGCGTGCGTGACATTTTCATGTCATGCCTACGTCTTGGGCCTGCTTCTGTAAGGACGACGAGCAGCCCACCCGCCGTCCTCAGGCCCCCGGTCATGGAGGCCAGTAGTCTTGGGCGAAGATAAGTCTGCGGCGTTGTCGCCGCAGACTGCGGAATTCGGGCGGGAGAGTCCTCTCCCGTACCGTCTCCGCCACCTCTTTCGCGAGCATGACCTGCTCGCAGAAAGACGCAGCGGCGTCCCACTTGCTCCCGCCGGAGACCATGGCTTGCACCATAGTTTCCAACGAGAGAATGTCTACGCCCAGACTCGCCACGAGGTCTTGGCGCTGCTGCGCCCACGCTGAGCACTCCACCAATGTGTGGAGCGCTGTGTCCTCGCTGCGTTCTACGCAGTGCTGGCACTCGGCTGTGGTCTCCCGGTGTATACGCCACAGATACTTACCGAAGCACCCGTGCCCGGTAAGTATCTGTGACAACCGGTAGGAGAGGTTGCCATGGCTCCTCTCCAACCACTCATCATGACCGGTCTGACCGCCCCGATTGTGGCGTTTCCCCACCTTGGATGCTCAAGTCGCACCTTCCATGTCTCCATGAGTTCCTGTCGGAGCTGGGACCGCTGAGCCTCGATTTCTCGAGGCGTAGGCCCATGGCCCTGCTCCCGCGCCTCCTTGCGCCATTTAAACAATGACGCAAGGGCTCTCGCTTCCAGGTCCCATGGAGGGGTCCCGGCAAGTAGACATGCCGCCTCAACGGAGATCGTGCGGTACCCTCTTATCACCCTGACGGCCATCGCCTTTAGCGGGCTATGTAATATCGACGCATTGCGGGCCGTCAGGGTCTCCGCCCATATGGGGGCCCCGTATAGGGCCATACTCCGCACGATCCCGAGGTACAGTCTCCTGCAGGGCAGTTTTAGTGACTAGTTTTGATCTGATAGGGCCGCGCTCTCGTATGCTGGTCTATCAACTAGTACTTAAAAACAACATGAAACAAAAATACGAATAAGTAAACGGAATATTTACGTTTAATCACAGATATTTCCCGTTTCACATGTCGCTGTAACGCTGAATAAATATTTTTATTCCTACCCTTGTACTTGGAATAACCCTTGTATTTCAAATGCACGCGGCGCCAAATATTTATCACTTGTATATGAACAATTTGAGATTATTGCATTGTCAAAATAGATTTTTTTTTCACACGAAAATGTATACATTGTGTACCTACACTACGTGAAACAATATCGCCTGCGATTTCCCTAAGGCCTCATTGTAATCTCAAGTACCGACTATTTGGTTTTTGTATGTCCAGAAAAGCCACAATCTGTGTTTATTTGTTTCAATACAGCAATAAAATTACAACCTTATTTGTATAAATTTCTCAATAGCTTGTAACATGTGGGTACGCTTTAGAGTAAAAAGCTACCTACATACTTCATATAATATTCTGTGAAACTATATCTTTATATACAACTAAAATATTTAGCAAAATCTCTCTAGGCACCACCCAATAGTGTACTAAACGCGATACGCAAAAAGTAGAATAGCAGGTGGGTGGATGCTCTTTAACTAAATGGGACGTTTCGGAAAAGTGCGGTCACAGTTACCTACTTCACTATAGGACTTACCTATATTCTATTACCCGTTTAGTTAAATGTACGTACTGAATTTTTGGCTGACGATATACCTATCTCGTGAATGGTTTCGTTGGTTGTCAAAAAATGGTAATCAAGCTAAAAGTTCATAGCACAGAACTTACTAAACTTAAAATGGTGTAGGAGTAAGAACAAAACAACAAAGCAGTTGTACAGTTATATTTTTATGTAGGTACAGACGACGACAAACACACAACTTTAAAATCTAATTAAGCTGTTACTCTCTTTAGAGAGCGACCTTTGCTACAAATCCGAACCCATCTCTTTATTAAAGGTGCTTATGTTAATATTATCCAGAAACTTGTATATTGTTAATAATAAAGGTTTAATAAGAGATTCTTGAAATAAAAATAGAAGATAGGGATGTAATAATTTTGATAATAAATCTGAAGTATTTTTTCCTTATTAGGTTGTTACTTAATACTGGGAGGTCAGACGAAATTGACGTTAATAAATTTACTTATAATGAGGGCCTGGTCATGATGCTAAGCAAAATTTCGTTAACGGGCTTAATGACTTTACTATAAAGGGGCTGATTTTTGAAAACAAGTAAAGACGATATCGAATATTACGTTTATTTATAAATTATTTGAGGTCACAGGTTGCAAATCTGAGTCGAAATAAGTATTTGTAATACGAAAATGTTTGTTGTATTAAACCAATAAACTAAGCTGATGGGAAGTCATAGCAACATTAGCCTGTGAGTCATGTCCATAGTCAGGAAAGCTATTGAGAGTAGTTCGCCGGTTTACTGTCCTAAGATGAGAATAGATTTTCCAGCTTTGGGGTTGTCAGAGAAGGGAAACACGTGCTTGTTACAACGTTAAAGATTTTATAAATAAATAAATCAAAAATTTTTTATCGTTGATGCGAAATACGAATCTTCACAGTATGACCGTGGTACCATTGTCCCCTACATTCTGTTCGAGTTCTATATGAAGAGGATGGGACTAGGTTGAAGAGCTCTTCAAAACGTGAGAGTGGTACGTTCAACGGTACGGCGCCGCTGAGAGCGTCCATAAATAATTCCCGAAATCATCCCAAAGGTGTGAGCACAAATCTGCGTCTTGTACAATAGACACATCTGGTTTGAAAAAGAAACGCCTTACCTTAATCATGAGTCCTTGTTTTTGCGGGAGTACCTCAACAGACATCAATGTAATCTTTATTATTGAGCTCATATGAAAGGTCAAATGCGTTGGCGTCACGTCCCACCAGTTTTGAGGCAGCCCAGCCACTCAGTTTAATGGAAATGGAAGTATTCGGAAGTATTTAAAACATCAGCTTAACGTTTGTACACAGAAATTCAGTATCTTCAGTGTCTTTTCATGCCCTTTTTGGGAGGGGTAGACGTGCCCGTATCTGGCTTAGGTATTCATGATCTACGTGTAATGCTTTGCTTTTCGGAATTTCAGTATTTTCTATATATTTAGTCTGTATTTATTCAATGTTCTGTGTAAAATTGTCTCTCATTATTTATTTATTAGCTAAACCAAAATACCTAAGAAAAACAGCATCTTCCTCAAAAAGGTAATATATTTAGGTACGTAGTAAATATGTTGTAATTTGAAAGTCCCTTCGTGTTGGGTTCAAATATTTGTCCACCCGAAGGATGCCTTTAAGAAATTGCTTTATAGCGATAAGACCGCCCTTTGCGTTTTAATTATTTAAACTGTATCTGAATCTCACGCCACAGTTGGTCCTGGCATTCCCATTTACGAGAGTCTTCGTGCTTCGGAAGGCACGGTTAGCCTTAGCTTGAAAAATCTCAACTGTAGGAAGGCACCGCCTGTTCCCGACTGTTTCATCAAGAGACAGCAGCGTGAGTGAAAGTCACACTACTGGTGCTGCAATCTTTCATATACTACGGTAACTAATTTTGATTAATGGGCGGTTTCAATATTCTATCTTCAGTTAAACATAGATCGCTACCAGAGATAAACAGTTACATTTCAAATTTTTGTGACAGATAGTTCAATGTCGTAGGTAAATAATTTTATCTATTTTTAGTTATTGAAACCGAAATTTTCGTCGATAGGTACCGATGGTAACGATTTTGACATTATTTTAGACACTAGTAAAATATAGATAGGTTATTAAGACCGGCCGTAAGTGAACCGTATGCTTGTCTTGCCATCTCAGTTAATCCAACACGCCTTTATCACCGAAGGCAGAGGCATATACGCCCAAATTTCAGCGTGACCGTTTTTGTGCCACGTCAAAGGTGGTGAGCCCATTGCCGTGTTGAAATGGACAACTGCAGGTTGTGGCGACCTGCTGTTAAAGGTTTTTCAGCTGCATAAAAGGCCTTTAATTTGGATTAACGACTGCCATAATAGTCGCAAACGGGATTAATGGCTGCCCTCCTAAGTACGGAAACTTTACAGAATACTGAATTAGCGGGTCTACGAGCGCTTCTGATGGTAAGTCGTGTCGAACCATTAATCGATCGGTCATTTCCACATTAGAAAAATATAGAAAGCGGATCTCAGGTTCAAGATCTTAAGATATGTTTTATTATGTTTGAAGAACTCGTTCTAGGAGGGCAGTCGGTGAATAATTACAAGTAGGTACGGTAAACAAAAGAATTCGGACATAACAACAAAATATATGTAACATACAAAACAATAATACGCACTATTATGACCTTCGACATGAAAGGCCATTGAGTTGACAAATAAGCACACTAGGCTTTATTGGTAGGAACCACGATTTCGTTTATATTATCTGTGTACTAGCTTCCTCTACTTCCCTTAATACCTTACATGAAAGCTTCTCATATTAGACTCTCGATCTGCTTTTTTACGAATCAATACAGATAAATGAAATTTAAATGACCATTTGTAATTTCAAATTAACAACTTTACACTTTTTTGTCCGTTGTTCCGGCTAATCTCTTAAGCGGCTGGACTTTAATGGGACTTCCTCTTGTAGATAGTTGATGCTCAAAAGAGTAACTTAGGTGTAGGTATGGGGTAAACCATGTTTTGCGGGCTATACCGCTAGGCGTCTTCTATTAAGTCTTTAACATTACGTTTAAAAATAAACATTTTTCAGTGGGTGAGAGACTTTTATTTTATCTTCTCTTGAATATAAAATCTATAGTGATATTTATTAACATGGAAGTTCGTTCACATATTATGTAGGAAGAAATTGGTATTCCGAAGTTGTTAGTATCCAGGAGCAAATGAACTAAAGCTCCCCTCTGCCGAATGCGGAATGGACCATAAAACAGACATAAATGACCAACCTTCTCAACAGTGAAGGGAATAAATAAGATGATTGAGAGCATTAAGCCACTGTTTTCATTTCATAATCCGAGTAAATAACTTATTTAACGATAATAAACAAGTATGAACAAATTAAATTAATTAGATTTTTAGAAAAAAAATTATTCATACCTAAATAAGTACTATTCGTTAAAACCCAAAATATTTTCAGCGGGTCAACCATATCCACACGTGCATATAGCACCGACGGTATTTCACCGCATGGCGCACTTTAACTGTCAACGATGATTATTATCACACACAATAACACAGTTTTCAAAACACGAAAAAAACTTATTTTCATAATGCACATTAATTTACTAAGCACGTGTCCATCTTTTGCTCTCTTATATTCAACGAAATTAATTTCCACTGAAGTGAATGTGACTTAGAGGGAAGAGCGCGCGAGGCGGGCGGTTGTCGAGTCGCCCAAGTTGAACTGCCGTCGCGCTCGCCCCTATGTTCGGAGAACCGCCTGGTTGCCGCTTTTTCAGGACAACCATATTTTAAAAGATAAAAACAGGCTCTGATGATAGTTAAGGATATAAACTCGTTTTTCATGATGACATAAGGACTATAAAGACAACTATTTACCAAAGATAAGCGTTATTCTGGCACAAAATAATAAAGTACAAAAATGACTTCAGATATTTCTTTCTCTAATGATTTATATCTATGAAATATAAATATAATATAATATGAAAAAGCGGCAATTTACAATAACTCTGATTCATAAACGTATAAAATCCGATCACAAAATTAATCATGTTTAATAAAAGATTGAATCAAAGCGAATCCTGCAAATAATTAATTAAGTACAAATTAATGTATTGGAGAGTTAAAGCTATCGGCGTAATTAATTTGCACCTTTCGGACGGCAGGTTTGTAGATTAAGTTGGGCGCGATCAACCTGTTAAATGTATAGAGTTAGAATCTGATAAGATTCTCATTAATCACGGTGTGAATACCGTCCAATCTCAGAATTCTCGTAATAGCAATATCTTATACTCAAAAACTGACTTGCATTGTTATATGTAATAAATCGAATCACTACTAGCCGATCGTACGAGACGCACTTAAGCCTCTTTGGCAACATACATAATTTTTGTATCGGTAATGTCAATAAAATATAACAAATTGGTATGTTAGATCAGTATCTAAAATTGGCTAAATAAAAAAGTTCTTGAGAAGAAAACTGAGCAGTCTGCATACAAAACGATTTAGTAACAAGGTATACAAATTTTCGCAAACGCAACAGACTATTAACTTTAACAGGACAAAGAAAAAGATATATAAAGCTTATGTACGAAATGGAATTTGTACTTATGTTGCGATGCAAATTAGTTATTACAGGGCACAAAACGTATCTCTGGTAATAGTAACTGATAATTATATTGTTTACATTTTATTTATGAAATAATTTCATATTCTAGTAGTATATGCCACTGGTGACGAGAAGAGAGACCTTTTAGAAGGAATTGCAACAAATGGTTCTGTCTATTGTAAAATAACATTTTAAAGGTTCCAAATGTTTGATTAGCTATAAATTCTATAGCTCAGCGTTGTTGAAAATAATTGCCTACGTGCCCAATATTTGATAAACAACTGAAAAAAACGAGTGACGAGATTGTAAAAGAAATTGATAGAAAACTTACGTTCGACTGCCTCGGCGTGTATTGTTCTTTTGCTGGGGCGTCTTCAATTCTGAATTTTTTTGGTGTATTCTTTATCGAGGAGATACTGTTTTTTGTCAATAGTCCAGTTTATTGTCAATAACTGATTGATGTTTAGGAAGACTTTTTATTGATTAAATATTTTGTATTATATTTTATTTTTAATAGATAATTAACATAAGTAGTAAAGATAAGCAAGTTAAAAGTTTAAAGTTGGCAGTATTTTTTTGCAATTAATTATATAAACATGAAGACAAACATTACTTAATAGTTAACTGGGTATCTTATGGTGATATTTTCAAAATCGCGATTCTACCACGACATAATATATAAAAAAACTCACAATTACTTTATTAAAAAAGGAACTTTTCAAAGGCTTCTTTCATTTATAAACTATAAATTTCTTTCAACACATCTCTATTTTTCTAGTGGTTGTCAACAAGCCCGTTCATTTTATATCCATGTTGTATCAGTGCATTATAAGTACATAATTAGTCCGCAATTTTGGGCATTTCACCATGTTAAATTAGAAGGCCGACATTAGCTAACCGTACATTGTTATCAAACTAAACGTGTACAAATTTAGCTCAATCAGTTGAACATAATGTCTGCGTCAAAATCGAGTTACGGAAATTTCAGCCGATCAAAACATACATACCTTAGATTATATAAACACCCAAATTAATAATGCGCGCGACGAAAATGCTGCCAAAAAATAGGCACTAGTTCGGGTAAGTCAGTCAATCCGCCCGCCAGTGACCGTATTGCGTCATCGCGAGTGCACATCTTCCGAGCTGCGAGACAATATTTCGAAATGCCTACTTGTGCGGTGCAAATTTGTAAAAACTATGATACATAAAAAAAGATATTAATAGTGACATCACATACCACAAGTAAGTATTTAATTTCACTATATATTTCTATAATAAACATTTTAAAACAATTATTATGTCGGTGACTACTACTTGTACACAGTGTTACAAGGAAGCGAAATCTATTTTCCCGTGTTTTTTTAATAAGTATTAGTAGTATTAGTAACTTCAAGTATTTGCTAATGATGTATTGACTGTTAGTTTATTTATGTTTTAGATTACCTTATATGCATTAGTTAAGTTTATTTCTTATTAAGTGGGTAGGTAAAACAGGCCATGAGCCATCGATGTTATAAAAGCGGCGTAACACTTAGAAGACGTCTCATTCTAGCAGCGATATTATAAGAATGTAAACAAGTCTCAAGACTACCTGGTGCCCGCGGCTCCACCCGCATGAAATTTGGTCATTACACAAGAAGTAGGAATTAGAAGTACTATGTATGTTAATCCAGTCAATGTTTTAGCTATATGCCGTTTTTTTATTTAAATAGGTTAACGCGTGCTTGAGTAACAAACATCTTCACAAACTTTAATATTATAATATCAGTAGAAATAAAAGACGCCTACAGCTCCGCATGTGTGAAAGCCAGTTGTTTTCTGGAATAATGTTGATCAGTTTTCTTATATCACTGCGAGAACATTATTTTCATAGCGTTGATATTGTGGGATTTTTATTTTACACAGTACCATCTAGCCCATAGTTAGCTAATATAAGCTTATGGTAACTACTATAGACAAACTTAAATATTTCTAAATATATACATATTATACATAGAAATCACCCAAACATCGAAGAAAACATTTGTAAATCACACAAATATTTGTTCCGACCAGGGAATCGAACCCGGGACCTCAGCGCGGTAGTCGCATTCACTACCTCTGCACCACCGAGGCAGTAAATAACAAATGTTATTATATCTATAGATTTCCAGTCAATCCAAAAATGTTAAATCGTTGGACAGAAATAATAAGAAAATCAAGAAATGAAAGTTGGTGGAAACCCAAAACAAGAACATGTATCTGTTCAGTTCACTTTAGATACTTACAAAACGAAGGGTGGTGATCGTAAGAGAATAAGATCAGGTGCCGTTCCTACAAATGTATTATTATTATATTGCGAGTTGAAAAACTCCCCCTGTACATATTACTATAAACTATACAAACTTAAAACGAACCATTTAATTCAATAAAAAAGAAATAAAAAAAAATTAAGCTGTCACCTATCTCTCATATATTATTATAAGCTAAATTTCCCAATATTTGCCAAGAAGCGCTCGTGGCCCCGCGGTCTCAGTGTTCTGTAAACGATCACTGAGTTACGCAACTTTCACTATGGCTGGTCCTCCGATGGGTGACCACTTTGTGGCATTTACATTTGCGAGCGTTTCCGTGCTTCGGAAGGCACGTTAAGCCGTTGGTCTCGGTTGCCAGTAAAATGGCAGTCGTTAAGCCTGGTTGAAGGCCTTATGGGCGGCTTGAAAAAATTCAACAGCAGGTAGCCACAACCTGCGTCTGTCTATTTCAACACGGCAATGGGCTCACCACCTATTACGTGGGACAGGAATCCATACGGTGAAAAGTGGGCATACAATATGCCTCTGCCACCCCTTCGGGGATAAGGCGTGATGGATATTTATTTATTTATTTTATTTATATTTAAGGCAAATTAAGTTTAGTTGACTGTTCTCACGGAACTCCAAAGGAGCAATGTAAGTATAATATTGTAAACCATACCTGCATTTTAAAATAGCAGCCATTTAGTTTCTTGCCGGAGTCTTCCTCATAAGGGTGGGCTACCTTTAAAACTGGCAACTAGGAACGCTCTCATTTTGATTTGGTTTGGTTTCTTTTGTAAAGACTTATTACTATATAATTTGTTCAAATATCATGTATATAAAACTAATGTAATTACTGGCAGTTAGAAAAGAGTGGCCATGAGTTTTATTGCCAGGTTCTTCCTCAGGCTCTACCTATTGCGTTGCGAATCTGGCAGTAAATATAAATGTAGAAGCAATAATCTTGACGTTTATAAGTGTTACTTTGTGACCTACATGAATAAAGATTTTTCACTTTCACTTTTACTTTCTAAGATACATACATTGCAAATTGATAAAAAGCTTGTTAAAATCACGAAATTTGACATTAACAAATAATAAAAACAAATATAAACAAATAAACAAAGCAGGAAATAACGCCTATCTAAATCAGTATTCCTTAAAACACAAATAAGTATTGCACAATGTATAACAATGAAGGTTCTCTGCAGAAATCGCAAAGTAACAAACTCGGTTTTAAATTAGATCTGTTCGACTTAAAACGTATGGTATAACAAATGTAAGGAGTATTATAAAACGCACGCTAAATCTTTTTCAAATCCACATCTCACCTCATTTCCCACTCCCAGCAATGCTCACCAACATATTTGCAATTTAAATAATCATGCCTGTGAATGAAATTGGGTATGTTACATCATACCAGCAGAGATATACTATTGTTTACGTTTCCTTTTATTCTTCAGCCAAAATAAAAAGTGGATACATTAAGTTTTATTTTAAAATTACAGTAAAAAAAAGTTATTGGTTTTTTAAAAAATACAAGTAGTAATTTACATACGAAAAAAAAATTGTCTGCAAGTCCTTTCGTTTGATACCTTTAGTAGTAGGTATACAGGTTTCCAACACTTACGTAAGCAGGAGCGGAAGAAAAAAGGCCATGCGTTGGTACACGTAAGTAGTTGTATTGAAATGAAGCACATATAGGTACAGTTTGATTCACAAGAGTTTAAGATCACATTAGTAAGTTTTCATAGTTAAAAGAAGGAGAAATACAGAAGAAATGCGAAACAATAGAACTAGAAAATTCAACACGATTTAACTTAACAGATAATAATATGAAAAAAAAGGTGAAAAGTGGGCATATAATATGCCTCTGCCACCCCTTCGGAGATAAGGCGTGATGGATATATATATATATATATAAAATAATATTTTAGCGCGGCGGCGGCAGTCGTACAAGGATCTACTGATCGACTGGCCGGCGCATACGTCACCGATCGTACCATGTGTCGCCGTTCGGTGTGATCAACGGTCGCGGCTTGCGCGGCAACTCACTACTATAGCAATATAGCGTATTATGCTTGTTTGTTCGTCATCATCGTCATTCTAAATATTTGTTATTATTAAATGTAAATTTATACAAATCAATAACAAACGAATATATTACAGAATGTGAAATTAAATATATATAATAATACTTATTAATATGTGAATACACTGAGATGAAGAATAACAAAATCGAAAATAGTATAAATGGCTACGCCACACTAGGAAAGCATAAAAAACTTTCGTTCGTTAATGTTTAGTTTTTGCCATTTCGGATTTAAAGTGACGAGACTTTGTTTTTATCCTCATTTTTTTATATCTTTTATATAAATAATCAGTTCGGCAGATAGGGTGTTGTTATATGTTTACAAAATATTAGCTTAATCTTTGAAGACATCTGCCTTAAAATTGAGTTGTAAGATTCTACCCGAACATACATATTCAGGGCAAACTAATAGAAAGTTGTAATGAAATTTAAATGAACAGGGTTCAAGTTAAAGACTCTAAACCATTAGTGTTTTTGTCGTAAAATAAAAATGTAGTGACTCTGAGACAGCAATTGTAACATATGTAAATAATTTTAGGTAGACAAATACTCGCAAGGTCAATCCTAAAAACCTAGTCACCATTGAAATAAATAAAGACAGAGACAATTTCAGATGTTACGAATATATAGGTCATAGGCATATTTTATGTCAACAAATCATAATACCTATTTACATTGATTGACACTAAATGATAACTTTTACAACCTGTAGTTGCGTAAACTACAGGTTGTAAAAGTTATCATTTAGTGTTAAAATAAATCTTTAACGTGACACTTCGTAAAGAATCGTGAAAATTTGCTTGCTTTCGAGCTTATGAAAAATGAATAAGTAATTATTACATTATCATACATGAAGTTGTACCACATATGTTAAAATGGTCCCTTAACACGAACAATTTTTCAAGAATATATACATAAAATATATATATAAGTTAAAATTTGTAAGAACTTACAAAAAATGAATTATACGTTCAATTTCGATTTATTTCTAATCGGTGGATAAATTATGCTACAGTTAACCTTCAATCGCTATGCTTTGTTTTTACAATAAAGTAGATTTCCTTTTAGTAGTATGTAGGAGCAAATCAGTAGGTAGCCACAATAGAATATTATGTGTGATCAAAGAAAATCTAATAAATCAATAAAGGAATGGTAACCCTACGAGAATATACCAAGTTTCGTAAAAATCGATTGAGAAACACCACATTGGATCGGTTAGTTATAAAATAATAACCTCTTATAATACTGAATATAGAAAAGGAACAACAAATATTCAAATTATCGTACAGACAATTAGATGTATCCGATAAATAAGTTAGAATAGAATAATATTTATAATAGCACGTACGTAATACTACTTTACCGTCTACACGAAACAATTGCTTCGATAATTTGAGTTACCTACATTATTATGCCAGTTAGGTATACCTACATTTGCAAGAAATCGACCAAGTGCGTATGGGACACGGGGAATGTATAGTTCTGCCGATTTAGGACATAAATTTCAAATTTAGAATATTTTTCCATTACCAAATCTAGCTTTATCACCTATGTACATTTTGTAGCCGTGTTAGAGATTCTTTTAAGTTAACTTTTATATTTTACATCACTGAATTTATATATTGTATTTAATATATTGTACCATTCCAAATTTAGTATCTCTAAATATAGTCACAGATAGACAAAAGGATTGCTTTATTATAATAATATAAAAGAGATCTCCGTTAGATCCGAAACTAGTTGGGCTGTCCCGCAATTTACACGCGAGTCAAACCGTTTAGTTAGAAGTAATAAAGAAAGATTGCTATCTGAGGTCTCGAATCTTTTAAAGAGTTTCTCTGCGGAACTCTAAAAATGAAAGAAAAATATTAAAAGAGTATGTTAGAAGCAGCAATTGCCTTACATGTCTATTTATTTTGTTACGTGTAAGTAGTGCTGGTAAACATATTTACTAAATTTTTCTCATATTTGTACAGGGCTTATTCTGTTCGGCAAATAAAAACATTTTTATATTGATTCAAGCTGACGCTATTGTGTGGCAACACGACGTAACCAGTTAGTGTTTATTACCTATTTACTTTCATGAGGAGTCCGATTGGAGGGTTGAAAGTACCTTAATGTATGGTGATAAAGTTACTTGAAACTGCTAAATAATCATGCCGCGCCTTTAGTTTAAAATTGTATACCTCTCTAGATTACTTTGTAAAAAGATATAGTTGGCAGCTTAACTTGACCCCAAGGTATACATAAAATCTTTAAATATACTTTTATAGAATGCTTACGACATAATAACACTGGATCTGTTTTCTGTTTCATAAATCAAACTGCCTTATTCTAAACAATGATGTCTCAAAAAGTCTAATAACTTACAGTAGAGTCAATTTATTAACATATACTTTATTATAGTAAGTACTTTCTCAATAAAAATATTATTGAGACTGTGTAGCTTTATTGCTTACTAAACTCATAAATATAAAGCAGGTCTTAACAGCGGAAACATATTATTTTGGGTCGTACCTTCATAACATGAAGAATTTGTGTTAACCACATAATGAAATCCTTTTTGAATCGAAGGGAACCATTTTTTATACAATTAAATTTTTATTTGTTTAAACATTTTTTTTTAATGATGAATATAATATGACATTGTGGCATACAATTTACTATATCTATCTTTGTCTTTACGAATTGAAATACTTTGCAGTGCAACGTTTGATCAATCTACGCAATTCACATTCTTTTCGATTTCTAGTCCAACAACACATTTTGACATTAAAATAGCTAAGATGTCAGAATGAAGGGTCAAAATGTCAGAGAAAATGTTTAATGATCTGTTAGAGATGTAGTACCGGATCGATATAGAACTCCGAATCACCTGGTCAGATTACACTTGAGAAAACAAGACAAAATACGTAACATTTACGGAATGCGGCCTTGTGATATAGTGAACAAAAAGTCGTATTAACTGTCTGTTGGACTGGAGTTTGGTAAAACTTAAAACATAAGCAATGTTATTTGCTTTATTACCTACATAAATATTAAGAATGGCTCCGCGCCTATATGTTTTCCTTCGTTTTGATTTACTTCACCTTCATATTTACCTAGGTACAATTTTCTTTCTCTGAAGGTTAAGTAGTTTTGTTTTTAATTTACTATTTAACCTTTAATGCATCTTTGCTATTAGAACATTTACATTTGGTTTCATTAATTATTATATAATGGGGCGTCATATTTTTTCTCTAAATAAAAGGAAGCTATGCTCCAGAAAAAGATATGTCATGAAGAAAAAAATAGTTGACGACGACGTGTTGGGTATAAAATGAATTATGAAATGAAAACATGACAACACAACACTCTAAACCGACCAAAAAAAGAACAAAATCTAAGAACTGAAGTGAATATTGGGGAAAGCTGTGACGTAGATGTATGCCACCTCGTTATAGTCACATGCCGCTCTCATGCATACCATGATTACACTTTTAAAACCGTTATAGGGGTAGGTGGCGGCCACAACTATACCAAATTTTCCTATTTGGTATTCTTTACGGACAAGCTTTTAGTTTTTTAATCTTTTTTGATTTATAAGGTAAGTAACCGAATTTGCTAGAATACATTATTGTTTATATTGGATTCAGGCCGGGATTTAAATATACTCGAGATGGTTAACTTGGATAATACGTCATACATACTTATATACATACATACATATCATCACGCCTGTCTCCCATCGGGGTAGGCCGAGACTATGGCTATCCACTTGCTACGATTCTGGCATACAACTTTCGCTTCTTCTACTTTCATAAGTGTTTTCATACAAGCTCGCCGATTAAGGCTACTCATGAACTGACCTTTTGGCATGCGTACGCCGAGGTCGACCCCTACCAGTTTGCCAATTCCAGGATAATAAGACAAAGGATGTTAAGGTTCCCTCCTAATTCTCCAGGGCCCACGCGATGTCGCCTGCTACCTACTAACGGACTCGGCAATGACGGAGGCGTTTTTACGGGGTTAAAAAGTCACTCTTAACAATATCGAATTTCAAAAGCCGAATGATAGCGGATTCCAGCAGTCAAATAAAAATGGCCTCAAGTTTCCAAATACAGATAGCGTTTGGTTTCACTAAGACGAAGGAGAACAAAACAAAGTCCATGATGAACTCTCCTCATTCAGAAGTTACGAGTTTTAAATCCACAATATTCCCGTTAATGTAGTAGTTTAGAGAGAGTAGACTAAAACGCAAAGTCTAACAAACATTTTGCCGTTTGTGTTTCATAACGGTTATTAAAAGCGAGCTTTAATTCACATGCTTCTCTCAAATAGATTTAGCATTGGTTTCTACACAAAGGTAGATCGGTACCGAACATGTTATGTCTAAAATGGATATACTAGCATGAGCCTGGCAGTGTTATGTGACTGTATATCTGTAGTATTGGGCATCGTTCCTCCTGAGCCAAAACCGATTACCGAACTATTTTGTTTACTACCTCTAATTAGTTGCGACTGCTGAATAATAGGAGAAGTTGTCGCTTTCCTTTGAAGCAAAACGTTGTGGTTGTTGCTGATGTTCGACTTCGAAGTGCTGGCCCATTTTCCTGTTAAGTACAGGACGTTAATTTATTCGGTCCATAATGTTTGTACTATTTCAGCAAACTGCGGAGCGGCACTATATCAGTAACGACGTTGTTGCACATATTAACTGACAAAGCTTAGCGCTAACACAATTTAACGGTTGCATAATATAAAGCATTGAAATACTCAGCTTACTTATTATGGTGGTTAGATAAAAATACTTGTAGCTTTTATATTTTGATCACTATTATAATTAGTCACCGAGAATGCCTATATGTCACCATACCTATACCGACCATATCTAAATATCAATTTCATAACAGTAATCAGTCAACTTACATTACATATAAAGAAAAAAAATTGACTATCATCATCATTCGAGCGTTAATTCTAGTTAGAAGATTAGCCGTCGCGTCGTTCGCTTTTGTGTTCAGTGTCTACTTTCTTATTCTTAAGTCTTCCGTTTTTTTTGACGGTCATAAGCATCCCTTGTAATGAAGCCAACAGCACGCAAGTCATCGTCCACCACGTCGAGCCTCGACATGCATTACCAAACACCTGTTCCCTGTATACTCATGTGGTCTTCTTAGTAATAAAAAGAAGCAATGACCAACAAACTATTATAGAACTACAGAAAGCATAAACAGAAAAACATTAAAAGAAAAAAGAGAACCAAATTTTGAACTGTATATTTCCTAGCTAACTATAAGTCTAACTTCGTACTATGTTTATAGACAACAACACTTCACCTACTGAAATTTTTACCGGCCTCCAGCTTAAAGGCGTTGTAACTATGTGTTTGCATGTCGAATCACCTCATGGAGAAAACCTCAAGTCAAATTTATTATCACAGAGCAAGAAATAATATCCCTATTAAGCGTGAAAGTAATATTAATACCGCGTGCCAAGTTCACATCAAACTTTATGCGAAAATCCCACACGCAACCTATCAGGGGCCCGAGTCTGCTATTTTATTCGTTTCGGAATAGAATCGTAACCGTCGCGCAATTGAAAGCTACTGGTACAATTTTGTGTTGCCGTAGTCTCCTATTACAATCGTACTCCAATAGACTTCTATCGGCCGACTGATAGAATTCTACTAACATGTAAAACGCTAATGGCCAGTAGTTGTTGATAGTATACTAACATTTTTACAGCTACAGTGATTCGATTCTACGGCTTGTCAACAGTAGACCCGGCCGCCAGTTATCTACTATTCGTCTTGTAATCGTATGAGAAAAGGATGACGCCCCTTGACATGCTTGTTTCAAATATATAAAGTAAAGCGTCTCTTGTAGGGCGGGGCGCGAGTGACATTGATTACATGCTCTGAGGTTATTATGTAACATGACAAATACTCTTATTGACATTTAACAACGGAGACTTACATCCGTAAAGATATAAAAAAAAATTAAAAAAATTATTTAATAACTTTTATTAAATAATGTATTGAATACTATATAACAAGCAAGCGTACCCGCTGACCCAATTATCAGACTGTCTGCCACCCCTGACTCCTTGAACCAGCCACAGTGCTACGCAAACAATAAGATTTCAAATATTTTTTTCGACATTCTATCCCTTTGTAATCAGCAGAAACGGGAAATCAATTTGCCTAAGCTAAGGGTGGGCCACTAATTAGATCGTTAGTCATTAATTTACGAAGCGTTTAAGCAGAAAAGCGTTGTAATTCGAAAGCCTTATGGTAGGCGGTAAAAGGTTGTCTTTATCCTTCAACTAGGTTTCTTGAACCATTCATTTTGAACACTTTAAAGATGCATAAGTCACAAAACAGGAGCTTTTCATGTGATCATAGTATATGTATTAACTTGCAACTTAGAAAATGTAATAAACTTGAAAAACACTATTTTAATGAATAGCTTTTTTTTTTAGCTTTTTTCTGTCTATTTCAACACGGCAATGGGCTCACCACCTATTACGTGGGACAGGAATCCACACGGTGAACAGTGGGCATATAATATGCCTCTGCCACCCCTTCGGGGATAAGGCGTGATGGATATTTATTTTAATTTTTTAGCTTTTCTGAAATTCAGCCTGTTATTTACCAATGTTAACTTTAAAGTGTCAACAAATGCCATCGCCACTTAGATGTAATTTGTATAAGTGCTTACTTTAACACTTATTTGTTCCTGGATCTTGCCTAGTACCTATTTGTTATTTTGAATGATATGTATTCCATATTAGTTATACATATCAGAAAATATAACCTTTTTATACAAAAATATGTAAGTTCTGTAATATGTATAATGTGGATGCACTTTATATAAATAAATAAATAAAAAGAAATAAATAAATACTGTATCACCTCATACGCTAATTAGCTCGAAAAGGATCATTATAATCAGTAAAGTAACTACAAATTACAAGTAAAGTACGCCATCATTTTAAAAGCAGTCAAGTTTCGTGATTCCAAATCACACTTTGGCTTAATGGATATTCTAAAGTAAATTCCTCTTGATTTCAGTGGCGTTTAAAGCTGACGTTCGCTACAAATAATGTTGTCACTGTATTAAGTTGAGGATTTTCGTTCCAAGTTAAGGACTTTTTGAAAGATGTGTTTTGTTACGTAAATGTAGTTATCTAGTTAGATATTTTTCATGTTTCAATTACGAAAATCAAAAATGCTATGAACGACGAGTGAAATAGTAAAATCAATAGCAGTTACTTAATATTCATTTTTTTTATACCACTGAGGTGGCAGAAAAGCATACGGCCGACCTGATGGAAAGTGGTCACCGTAGCCTATGGACGTTTGCAACACCAGAGGTGCAGCACTCGCGCTGCCGACCCTCAATGATTTGTAATGTTTACCATAAAAATAGATGGGCAAAATTTAAAAATATCTATCTTAAAAACTTCGCAGTGATCTTTTATTCGCATATGATCGCGGTGATCAATTATAAAATTATAAATTTTCCATTTACCGTACTGAATCAATTTACTATTTTGTGACTTAACGTCAAGCTTTATGCAAAAATATGTGAGTTCCGAGAACATGTATTAGTGTTTATTTATTACAAAAGAAAAGGTCAGAAAAGACTATGAAACCTCACAAACGGTTCAATAGTAATGTAACTTCGTATCGTATGGCAAGAAATGCTTTACATTTGAATGAAATGCGTAAAAGGATTTCACGTCCAACAAGACGCTGCCCCAGTCATACGGATCTAGCGTCATATATACAGCCTTTATTATACTACTAGTAGACGCCAGCGGCTCCGCACGCGTGGTGAAGTTTTCCCTTTCCCGTGTACAACAGGAACTAGTTCCCGGGACAAAAAGTAGCCTATGTGTTATTCTGATGTATAAGCTACATTGTTGTATTTTAATGAAACTTCATTAAAATCCGTTCAGTAATTTTTACGTGAAAGAGTAACAAACATCCATACAAACTTTCGCATTTATAATATTATTAAGATGTATTTTCATTCGACACGGAATGCATACGGTGAAATACGGGCGTATAGTATGCCTCTGCTAACTCCTTCGGGGATAAAGGCGTAATAATATGTATTTATTTATTTTTCATTAGACAGATTAATTTTTAAATTGATGAATGAAAATTATACAACGTTCTTTCTTTCATTTTTATATAATTATATATATATATATATAAAACTAGCTATTACTAACTAAACTAGCTATTTTTATATATATAAAACTAGCTGACCCGGAAGTTCGAACATCCCGTTCCCGTAGGAATATGGAAATAAGAAATAGATGTTGACCGATTCTCAGACCTACCCGATTAGCTGACCCGCCCGGCTTCGTTCGTGACATACTTCGAACTTCCCGTTCCCGTGGGAATATGGGAATAAAAAATAGAAGTTGAACGATTCTCAGACCTACCCGATCAGCTGACCCGCCCGGCTTCGCTCGTGACATACTTCGAACTTCCCGTTCCCGTGGGAATATGGGAATAAAACATAGATGTTGACCGATTCTCAGACCTACCCGATTAGTAGACCCGCCCGGCTTCGCTCGTGACGTACTTCGAACTTCCTGTTCCCGTGGGAATATGGGAATAAAAAATAGATGTAGACCGATTCTCAGACCTACCCGATATGCACACAAAATTTCATGAGAATCGGCCAAGCCGTTTCGGAGGAGATACTTCGAACTTCCCGTTCCCGTTGGAATATGGGAATAAAAAATAAATGTTGTCCGATTCTCAGACCTACCCGATATGCACACAAAATTTCATGAGAATCGGTCAAGCCGTTTCGGAGGAGTTTAACTACAAACACCGCGACACGAGAATTTTATATATTAGATAAGTTATAAAAGTAGTTTCTATAATGTCAACTTTTTATAATTCTCGTATAAATAATGACTCTCTTTCATTTTTGCAACTCGTTACATAAAAAATATTACTTATACCCCGATAAGTTAAGGGAGCTAATAGATTCATCAACAGATATGAGTCGGCTGTCAGTTCTCAGTTCTGCAAGTCAGCAAGGAGGGTTACTGAACACATTTTTTTGCCAGAAGGTGTGGTGGCATAATTTTTACGTTCCAATTCGCAAATTACCAAGTTGTTAAACTTAATTTACTTGGTGTTCTTTTCTGCCTGTCGGTTCGCTAAAGTTATTTTATGTAAAATCGATGCTGTGAAAGTTTAATTTGAACATTATAACCAATGTAATGAAAAATACATAAAATCATATAATGACGTTTTTATCCCCGAAGGGGTAAGCAGAGGCATACTATACGCCCGTATTTCACCGTATGCATTTTTGTCCCACGTATCAGGTGGTGATACCATTGACACGGCAACTAACGAAAAAAATAATGAAATTTACAATGTTTTTTTTTTTTTCATTTCTTATATAAAATTAAGTTATAAAAGTAGATTATAATAGGTACTTATAATATTTGTTAATGTATCCTACTAAAATTATAAAGAGTTTGTAAGAATGGAAATTTGTTAGACTTTCACGCAAAATCTACTGAATGGGTTTTGAAGAAACTTTACAATAATATAGCTTATACATCAGAATAATACATAGGCAACTTTTTATCCCGGGAACTAGTTCCTGTGGGAAACGGGAACGGGAAAATTTCACCACGCGTGCGTAGCCGCAGACGTCCACTAGTATATAATAATGGCACTGAGATTTATCTCAAGGTAAATTTTAGTCTGTGCCATACTATACTAAACAATTGTGTCAAACAAGGTAAAATGTATAAAAATCATAGGGGTTCTTTCACGGCTGACAGTACAAAATAAAGTTTGTATATACGTAGGTAAGTTTCGTACGATACAGCAGTTGGGCTCCTAACGATATATTCTGTAGGAGTTGTAAGGCGCAATATTTAGTTTATGCAGCGTATACATAGTTATTGGGTCGGCTGACTTGGCAGTATTAATTTACCATCAATGTTCTACAAACAGCATTTTCTCAACACACTATTAGTACAACGTATATCGGTACGAAATATAATGATGCGGTCAATTTGTAATAGAAGTTATAAGTGAGATATAGTAGAAGCTAATAGTACAAAACTGGATTCATTGGAACATACATGTTGGAAATAAAATAACATAGTTATGATAACAAGAAAAAAAATTGTCTTTGATAAGACTAAAATAAAATACTTGCCTTAGTATAGAACCACAATACTCTACTCACAATACTTCGATCTAACATTTGTCAGCTATACTTTACTAGAAAAGAATAATGTTAGCGTTGTAAAGTATGGCGATCACATCACCCTATATTACCAAGGCACTCACTATACACTCACATTTTTGGAAATCATTTTTGTCCATTCAAAGGTTGCCTGTAAGAAATTGCTCTTAGCGATAAGGCCGCCATTTGTACAATTTCATGCAATTTATATTTGTGTCATTTGTTTCATATTGGTGTACAATAAAGTTTTACTTACTTACTTATACACTAGACCTGGGAAAAATGATTGTAAGCGAAACTAATTGTTAATAATTTCGTAGACAGATAAGTTTAAAAGCTAAGGTCTTAAAAACTAAAAATAAATGTTTAATCTTAATAATTTAATTATAAAAGTAAAGTTCTAATGCACTGACAGATGACTTATCCACGCCCAGTAAATTTTGAACAGGGGTTATTTTTATGATGTAGAACGTTTTTTTTTTATTCAACCCATAAGTGGGTACCGCCTACCCGAGGAACTAAGACCTACAAAATTCAATAATGTCGAAACACCCACTAAGGCTACCCCTACCTCTACTCCTCTCTAACTACCCCATCAAGGATACAGCGTGAAGTCCAAGAAATGATTTTGTAATAAGCCAAAGTTTATGGAATGCCATTAGCCATGCTATTCCCTATGACTTAATTCCATAAACTTTGAAAGCCGGAGGGCACAGATAGTCTGCAATAAAAACTGAAAATAGAAAATAATTAACCACTGCTGGTGTAACCCGATTGAAATGCCAGACTTGGAAAAAAAATGCAATATAATCCCTCAGCGTAAGAAAACAGATACTTGTACCTAGTATGAATATATGATACTTTGAACTTTGATTCTGTAAACGATCACTAAGTAAAGATTTCTGTGCCAAACGTTTCCATGCTTCGATAGACACGGTGTATGCTTTATGAGCTGTATGAGGCTTGAAAAACAGCTACAACATGCGCGTGTGAATTTCAACACGGCAATAGATCCACCACCTATTTATTACGTGAAACAAATACAAAAGGTAGGGTGTGGAGGTATAGTATGTCTCTGCCTATCACTTCGTAGATAAAGGCGTGACTATGGTATGTTTATTTGTAATAAGCAAAATGAGACTTCAAAATAGAAAAAAATATTTCGTTAAGTTAATTTGAAGGCCTTATTATCAGGTTAACAAGCGCGATTTTACAGACAAAATTTGGTCTTTCCAAGTAAGCGTTTTATCAATAAGCACTCCCAGATATCTTATGATAGGCATACGTATAATTTTAGCACATACGCAGTCGTGATCGTAACGGACGGAGCAGGTAGGTGCGGGAATGCATAGTAAATCTGGTGGTGGCACAGTGCCTCTGCTGATCGCAATAGATATGAAAAACGTCTTAGACAGATTGAAAACCAGTTAGTCACTAGTTAAATAACCTCTTCAGACTTTGTCTGCACTTCTTGCCACGTCCTACCTTCCACTATTAGGCCCGTGTCATCTGCATAAGTAAATATGGAGCATTCGGAAAAGCAGAGCTGATATAGCTGGTTTATGAAAATCAGAAAGAGAGTAGGACCTAAGACACTACCTTGTGGGATTCCACAGCTGGATCGCTGGGCATTCTCACTAGTGAGGCCATTAATAATTGTACATTGCGTCCGGGCATCTAAATAATCGCGAAAAATTTCAAGTGGTATTCCTCTAATTCCAATGCTGTCTAGGTTTTTAAACAACTATCGTGTAAACAAATAAAATCTAGAACTTAATATTCTATATTCCTTCTTTAAAAGTACTTAATTTTATTTCTGTAATAATCGCAATTTTGATCCATGCGATATGCAATATTTAGATTTGTTTAGTCATTTAAGTCATATAAGTACCATTCATACAATAAGTACCATTAATGGTTATGTGATTCAGTAGACAAAATGAGTTAGTTGGTGCAGCAAATCATATTCGGGCTCAAAAGGATTCCTATATTTCATTCCATTTAAAATCAATTTGGGATATTGCCAAACCCATTTTAGTTTAATCCATAATAGTTATTATGACGCAACTTAATATACTGTACAATACTACAATCCGCCCGTTTTGGACTAATTATAATCTGTCCCGATGTCTATACTTATAGTATGTCTAACTTTTTCGATTAGAACTAGCGAATCGAAAAAGTTTCTGAGATTAGTGCGTAAACCAAACAAACAAACTCTTCAGCTTTATAGTACTACAATTATAGACATCGGGACAGATTATAATTAGTTCAAAACAGGCGGATTGTAGTATTGTATAGTTGCGTCAAAATAACTCTTATGTATTAAACTAAAATGTGTAGCAATTTCCCAACACTTTACAAATCCGACCTGAGATTAGCGCTTTCGACCAAACAAACAAACAAACTCTTTAGCTTTATATAATTTGTATGAATATGTTTACATAATTAGTGTGAATATATTAGTATGAGTATGATTCCAAGGATTTCTAAATAAATATTTATTTAGAAATATATAATACTTAGTTAATTGAATATTTATGTCTGTTGATTGTTACGTACTCTGAGTGCTAAGCATCGCCTTACTATACTCTATACCTACTCCTCTCGTGTCAATGGTAGATAATGATGCTGTATGATTAATGATATCTCGGAAAAGTTTCAACAGCTCAACCCCAAAAGAAGTCGAAATTGTAGGTTCCCTTACTACATACAAATTACCTCTGAAGACGAGCCCAAAGAACCCTTCCCTTTTTATAACCCTCTTATAAATAAAGTTGGAAACTGTGTAGATGACGTTGATCTAGTTATACATATACCAATTTTTTGTTATTTATAAAGAAAATATCATCTAAGTTTGATACCAAATGTTTTATTAATTTGCTACCTAATATTACATAGGTACCCACTTGCTCATATGTCAACATTTTCAAAATTAGGAATTAAATACTTAAAAAACTGTTTAAAAAATGAAATTGAACATATTATTCGACATTGGGTCTTCAATTTGTTTTGGCTATTTGGAAGTAGAACTTGGTATTTAATCAGAACGAATATTTAAATAGAACTAGCTGGATCATCGACTTTTGCTGAGCACTTATTGCAACCTAGTGCAATGCTTTCACAAGTGCCGTCTACATGGCGTATAGATACCAGAATTGCTCGAATAAATATATTAGATCTTCTTATCCCTCACGCCTTTATTCCTGAAGGTGTGGCAGAGGTATACTATATATACATATTATACACTTTTGTCCCATTAAAACAGTATACATTAAATGGCCATTAAAAAAAATGTTTCACGGTATAATGTATAAACAATTATAATTATTTAACACAGTATCTATCTACGTTTCTATATTTGCCCAACGTGGTCTATTGATTTATGATATACCAACCGCAGTAACACACATAATTAAACCACATACTTGTATATTTCAGCCAAAACTAAGTCATATAACAATGTTGATGAAGTATTTATACAAAATCCAAGATCCAAACCCTATTTCCTTATGAGTTTTGATAAGATGAAGTGCTGACATACAGGAGTTTATATGGTATTTTACCTATTTAATTCAAGGGGCATAGGGAATAATCGATAGCAAAATTGGACTTGGTACAAACTTAGATACGGCGTAAGCATACAGCTCATTAAACTTCAGCTATCCACACTTGCTTACGTCTGTAGTCAGGAGGTTATCGAGAAAGGCAATGAGACTTGTTAGTTTTATTATAGACCTTTTAAGTTTCAAATAGGTTAAATACAAACTTTCTACTCTCAAAATGCATAACTATCACAATCCCGGAATTTGGTAATATGCGATTTAATATGAGTTACAATAATCTATACATTATTATAAAGCTTGTTTGTTTGTTTGTTTGCTTTAATGCTCTAATCTCAGGAAATACTGGCCGGATTTGAAAAAATATTTTTGTGTTAGATAGCCCATTTATCGAAGAAATCTATAGGCTATATATCATCCCGCTGCTACCCTGGAGAGCGGAGCAGTAATCATAAAGGTCGACAAATCGGGGAAGTTTTTATGCATTTTTGTAGAATTTATAAGCAACGGGATTAAATAGTTAGCTTCGCCCGTGACATACTTCGAGCTCTCGTCGCACAGGAGTTCGAATTATGTCACGGGCGAAGTCGTGGGGTTCATTTAGTATCATATAGAGCCTTAACGAACTGCCTGTCTTTTTATCTTAGCATAGGACACGATATTAAGCTAATAATTGTACATGAAGCACGCTTCCTACAGTTACAAACAAAACTTGTGAAAATACGATTTCATTACATACCTACATACATATTGCCACGCCTTTATCCCCGAAGGGGTAGGCAGAGGCATACTATACGCCCACATTTCACCGTATGCAATATTTTAATCCTAGGTAATTTTTGGTGTCACATAAATGTTAAGCTATTAGAGTAATAAATTGCGGGTCAACATAATATTAATGATTGACATTCATAATAAAAATAATAAAGCACGAAGGCTCGGCTTAGTTTCGATTTTAATGTAAATTACGTGACGAAACTCAAGCTTTAGTCTGCGTTGGACGTTACTCTGTCAAGAGATGACGGTATTTCATGTTTATAAAGCGGTATAAATTAGAAATTATGAGAATTAGTAGAACGTCAAACTCTAACAGGAGTTAGACGGAAGTACTGTAACTATAATAAATTACTATTCCAAGAATAACAATTATTATCATACTATCTTAATCTTATATATATAAATGAATCCCTATTTCCCTTGGTCACGCCATCACGCGTGAACGGCTGGAAAGATATAAAAAAATATTTTTGTATTGGATAGCCCATTTATTGAGGAAGGTTCTAAGCTATATATCATCACGCTACTACACAGAAGAGCGGAGCAGTAATCATAAATATCAACAAATCGGGGAAACTTTTATACAATTTTGGGAAAGTAATAAGCGACGGGATTAAGTGGTGCCACGGGGTTGGAAGTATGTCACGGACGAAGTCGGACCGGTCAGCTAGTAATATTATAAATGCGAAAGTTTGTGAGAATGTTTGTTACTCTCTCACGTAAAAACTACTAAATAGATTTTAATGAAACTTTACAATAATATAACTTATACATCAGAATAACACATAGGCTATTTTTATCCCGGGAACAAGTTACTGTAGGAAACGGAAACTTGTCAACGCCGGCGAAGTCGCGGGCGTCAACTAGTTTGATCATAAATTACAAAAACCAGTAACTACAATAAGCAATATTTTTGTTGGTAAAATAGTTGCAAATTCTTACACCAGCTTGATATTCTTTAAAAAAGCAATAAAAATTTATTGAACATTTCCGAACCTTTTTAGATTTGGTCCCGCATACAAATAAGGTAATAAATGTTGATCACGACAACAAAAACAATTCACTGAAATCTATTATTAGCTACATTGTTGTTAGTGTACACTGTGTCGGACACAAAGCTCATATTGATTAAACCTTAGTCAAAGAAAAAGGAATAAATCGGTTCCTTCTTATCTTTAGATAACTAGTATAAACGTAAAAGGAATTTGGTAATAATATAGGTAGATTGTTTATACTGTTGATTGATGGCATTTGGTGGAACCTGTTACACATATTATATAACACCACTTGTACTGTTCCACAACATTTACTTTGAAAACCTGACCGGTTTCGCCTCACGTCATTCTCAAAGGTACACAATACGACGAATACTTTCTAGGTCTACTCGTCGTATTGTGTACCTTCCTGAATAACACAATACGACGACTGGACCTAGAAAGTATACTTAGTATACTTTCTAGGTCCAGTCGTCGTATGTGTACCTTTGAGAATGCGTTAAGGCGAAACCGGTCAGGTTTACAAAGTAAATGTTGTGGAACAGTAGGTACAAGTGGTGTTATTTAATCTGAATAATATAGGAAACTTTTTCACTAATATTACTCCAACTTATCTTGATATTTGCTCTGCATGACACTTAATCTAGATATAATTTGTTTAAAGAATAAAAACTAATATGAGAACAATTTATACATCTCACCCTCCTTGTGAAATATAGCATTTGTTGTTTTAAATTTTTATTCAAAAGATCAAAACCAAAAGTATTGTACCTACTCGTTAAAATGTTCTTAGATCACTTCAAATCCGTCAGAACCGCATTGAGAGTAGCACAATGAATGCTGACTTCATCTTTGTTATTTTCTTGTTGCTGTTAGGGGCCAAGGCACTTGAATAAAAAGATTTGTATAATATCCGAGCTCGGTTGCCGTACAATAGGACTGCGACAACGCACCCACTGTAATTCTGTGAGTGACCTATAGGGAATAACAAACACATTATATTTTTATAAAACTGGTTCTCTACAATATAATCTAAAAGAGAACACACACAACCTCCCGTTCCGTATACGATACCGTCTATTCAAAATATCCATGAATTTGAAGTTTTCCGAGCTTCAAAGGCATAGTAATAAGGAAGTTTTCAGCAAAGTACATATAAACAAATGTCAAAATATGTCGATAATTTAATTTAAGTTGTGACATAACAACGTCGTGGAAGAAGTAAGTCCGTAATAAAACTTTTGGTTATTTTAGAGTTTGGTAAACTCCAACACTTCGAGAAAAAATAATATATTTCTTAGCTCTACTTTAAGTAGTTTTTAAGTAGTTGGGAGGGTACAACAAATGTAGGTCCAAGCATACAGTTTACATGTATTAAATGAGATCCTTTTTAAATTCTGTATCGGGCTATAGGCAAATTGTGATCGTCACGAAAACGACTAAGGTCACGCATCACTGGATAGACATTATTTGTCAGTGTGGATCGGAAAGCAATTTACCCTAACTCGAGACTATTTGTCACACATAAAACGAAACGGATCCAAACATACTCGTACATCCCGGCCGGTGCAACCAGCCGAACTAACATGAAGGGATTTTTAACGGGTCACAAGTTACACCAAATTGTACCCCTTGAACTGTAGCTTTTTTACGAACTGAGTTATATCAACTGCCATTGGAATAAAAACCTCTTGATGTGAGCATCGTTAAACACGTTAGGATACTGTCATTATTGCAAGATAAAAACAATAAACTACATGTTTAGTGTTTTATCGGACCAATATATTCGACATGTATGGTATTTTGTGTACTCTAAATAAAAGCAAGTATGTATTGGTTGTAGCCATACAAGTCGAGTATCTGAGTAACAAGTACATAACATTACAACACGGGAGTTGTGTTGTCAGAATAGTGTCAGATAGTATGGAGGACGTACAATGAACGTGGGCTATGTTCTCAATATCAGTCTAGCGCCAACGGGCGAAATGTGCCTTCTACAGTGCAGCCGCTATTTTCTGTTTGGGATGGAAAATTGGATTGCCTGTAAGGCTGTATTGAAACATCGTCGGTAGTTCGGTATAGAATCTCTTTCTATAATACCTATGGTATAGATACTAAATACATGCTGTACACACATGTTGTAAATTAAATTGCAGCTATGCTGAATGTGCATATCTGCACGATGACCCAAGATTAACCGTAACTTTACGCATCAGTTAATGCGAAAAATTACGCCTCTTCTTTGCAAACACTCGGCGAATGAAGAGTCTGGTAACACTGTAAGGGTTACCTACTTGAATGAAATTAGAAAATCTAAAGAGCCCTCTCTTTCTTAACGTCCTTAAAAGCTAGAAGTGAAACTTTTCGATTACCGAGTAAAAAGCTTACGTCTACTTACGCCTTTAATTAAAGCTAAAAAGTTTAAACGATGGTGAGATTATGAAGCGCTTTGCACAAGCAATTTATAGAAATGTTTGTCTGCGTGCATCGGTACAGATTTATAAAGGCTTTACCAACGTGTGTTGTGGAATTGTACATAGTTGAATGTAGTCAGAGGCTCTATTGTCGACCTTGTTTACCCGACATTGCCCGCATCGCTCGTCGCTAAGTACTTAATTGTGTCAGCGGTTCCAAACACAAGTAAACTTAAAGTAAATATTCATGTTACTTTAAACTATCGACAAAGTAATACCATTTGGGTGGGCTTCAAATCCTTTTTAAAGGTAAGATTTTAGAGTAAGTACAATTTTAGACTTTTATAGCGATAACACTTGAAAACATTAGATTCTTACTATTGTACTTCTAAAAAAATAATATGATTTAAGTCGAACCTTATTTAAATAAATCGTAAATTAAATTTACAAGATAATCTCTTGATTCTTGTAGTATAAGAACGTTTTTCTACAGGAATCAAGAGATGTATGTGAAAAATAATGCCAAGTAAATTAAGAAAGTTAACAAGATACCCAGTGCCTACTGTAGCTGTCTTAGCTAACGAGTACATGATACATACATTTCAAACCGCATTCATTAGGCAAGATCAAACAACCCTACTATGTTCGCGACGAACGCTGTTTAATTAATTCTTACATAAAAGCTGTGTCAAATTATATTTAGTGGCGTTTACAAGACACGACACTGAGTACCAGTTACAAATTTGACTAAAATTACTTTGATTGTTATATGGCAGACGCATTTAGAGTTCAGATAAAGAAAAAAAGAAAGAAAATATTTTATTGCAATAGCACAACGTACTTTACAGATATTATATTAAAATATAAGTTTACTTAAATACTAAAATAAAAAATCTACACTGACGACAAGGCTGTTTGGTAGTTTCATATGCCTGGCCAAGGTGGACGAAGACAAATAACAACAACCTTTGTCACCAACCATGTGCCAACTTTTGCCACACTTATCATACCTACCAGTAAATATTTTAAACATTGAAAATTACTACGTGGCAGCACGTGTTATTAAGGAAATGCGAAAATATAAGCATGTTGCGCCTGCAATATGGATGACACTCAGCAAACACTGTAAGTTGGCACTTTGTCCATCACAGCACTGATCTTCCGTTCACCCATACACCATCTGACGTCGCCGTCGCAAAGCAGACGTACTATAATTAAATATTTACATTGTAGTAAGTTACATTAAATTTACTTATATATTACGTTTTATAGATAGGTGATCGCTTTGTGGTTTTTTCCAATCAATTCCAAAAACTAGTATTTCCGTGCTTCGGAAGTATGGTAAGCCCTAGGACCCGGTTGTTAGTAACATGGCAGTCATTAAACCAATTTGAACATACCTATATTGCTTGATTGGCTTGAAAATTTTTAGCAGTAGATAGCCATAAACTACGTTTATGTATGGGACATATATAGCACAAAACTAGAGAATACTAGTACGAGTATTTGTCTAAACATGTGTATGTATGTATATATAGTGTTGTCGAGCTCAATAATATTGTGACGATATACAGAGTAAAGATAGTTAGTTAGTTAGTAATAATATTGTATGTAGGTACCTATCACGCTAGTATAAAGTATCCTCGGAGCTAAGTTTAAACGTTAGTTTGATATTATACCAACCAACACGTCGAGAATAAATCAGGAACGCAACATTTGGCGATAATTTAATATGACGAAAGGAAGCGAAACGACAGGCCGTGAGCATTATCTAGGAACATATTATGAGCGTCACGCAGACACTATTTTGTGGAGAAGATACGTGGTAATATTGCCCTTAAGAGATACTCGTATTATTTAGGCTGACTTGAGCTTCAACTAAAATTTACTTTGAATTAATATCTCTTTCTCGACAAATTTCTTTTCTTCTTTATATTAATAGACTAGGTGACACCCCCGGCTTCACCCGTGACATACTTTGAACTCCCGTCGCACCTATTTAATCCCGTCGCTTATAAATTCTACAAAAAAATCCTCAAAATTTCCCCGATTGGTCAACATTTGTGATTACTGCTCCGCTCTCCAGAGTAGAAGCGTGATGATAAATAGCCTATAGCCTTCCTCGATACATGGGCTATCCAACCCAAAAAGAATGTCTCAAATCCAACCAGCAGTTCCTTCAGCTTAATATTAGTATAGATTTGGAGCCTAGAGTTTATTTAACTTCAAATTTTCAGTTTGCGTCCGTTAATCAGCAGGTAAGGTAGCTTAGGTACCAGAGATCTTAGTTGGGCTTCATACATCTATCATTCGACAAACAACATTCGCTATTCCTATATAAATAAATAAATAAATATTGTTGGGACAACTCTCACAACGCCATCTGATTCCACACTAAGCAGAGCTTGTACTATGGTAACCAGATAACTGATAAACATACTTATATATTTCTAAATGTATGTAACATATATAGATGAATAACACCCAGACACAGAATAAACCATCGTGCTCATCACACAAAGTTTTATCCTGAGTGGGAATCGAACCCACGACCTCTTGCGTAGCAGTCGGATGCACTCCCACCGCGCCACAGAGGCAGTCAAAAAATGACCATATTAAAATCTAAGCTAGTTCAAAATCAGAAGTGTAATGTGCTATTTGTGAATATAAAGAACGATATGTATGTATTTAAAATTTTAATCATAAGCTAGTTTTTACTATGTAATAGTAATTGTAAATTCTACCCGGTTTTTGGCCTGAAAGTACCTCATTTTCTTTGCGATTGAAAGTACCTCATTTTCTTCAAGGTAAATCTGAATATTCATTTTCACAACAACACACATATAACAACAGCAGCTAAGTCATGAAACATAAAAATCGGGCACCGAATCCATTACTTGGTTCAATGAAAGGAGCACAGCTGTTGGATCTTAGCCAGGCTGTATTCGTTGTAGTCGATAATATTAAAAGAGTTTTAATATCGTATATTTCATTTACAACAGAACTTAACTTTCGAATGAATTGATTGTGAGTAATTCTGAAACTCTTCTATGAATAGATGGATATTCTAAATCTAAAATTGTCTGCAAACTAATACAAACCAAATATTTAAAACTATCATATACCCTTTTCTCCATCTGCGTTGTACCCATAGACTTCATAAATCTACCGGTATATAAAAGTATTGTATATTTATTTAGTTTGAAAACATTTTCAATGTGATTTATATTTACTGGAAAGTTCTTATACGCGTTCTTTTTCCAGACTTCTCATTATTATTACTGACTCCATGTAGTATAGTCGACTACGTAATGTATGTATATAAAAATTCTTAAAAAAACTATTTTTGAAATGTTAATTTAATTTCAATTATCATTTTTAAAGTTTACATAGCTTGAATTTCACACATGCTGCATTGGATTTATAAATTACAATGAACGTCATATAAATAAAATAAATATTGTGGAAGCGCTCGTGGCCCCGCGGTCTCAGGAAGGCGCGCGTGGCCCCGCGGTCTCAGTGTTCTGTAAACGATCACTGAGTTACGCAACTTTCACTATGGCTGGTACTCGGATGGGTGACCACTTTGTGGCATTTACATTTGCGAGCGTTTCCGTGCTTCGGAAGGCACGTTAAGCCGTTGGTCCCGGTTGCCAGAAAATGGTAGTCGTTAAGCCTGGTTGAAGGCCTTATGGGCGGCTTAAAAATTTCAACAGCAGGTAGCCACAACCTGCGTCTGTCTATTTCAACACGGCAATGGGCTCACCACCTATTACGTGGGACAGGAATCCACACGGTGAAAAGTGGGCATATAATATGCCTCTGCCACCCCTTCGGGGATAAGGCGTGATGGATATTTATTTTATTTTTATTTAAATATTGTGGAACATTTTTACCAAAGTAAGTTAATATAAGCTTGAGCTATGGGATCTAGACGACTGATAAACATACTTATATATTTCTAAATACATACTTATTACACATAAAAAACACTGAAACTCCTAACCAAATATTTGTGGATCACACAAATATTTTTTCCGACCCGGGAATCGAACCCTGGACCTCAGTCGCGGTAGTCCCATACAGTACCACAGCGCCACCGAGGCTGCCAAATGTTTTATTAATATAAACCGAAATTACAAATACCGTGACTGAAGATCCAATTACCTACACAAAATCGTGAACATATTTGCGCATTTATGAATGCGTAAACGAATATCATCATGTTTTACCATAATATAATTCGTATAGCTCTACCTGTGACACTTAAATAGCTATATTAACTGAGGAGGCTGGGACGCAAATTTGCGCAGGCTGTGTCTCATTAACGCTAATAGAGAGGCATTAATCTATGTTGATGAAAGTAATAATGAGCTCAATCTCTCACAGATCGATCTGCGGGACCTTCGAACCCCGAAATGGGCAAGAACATGTATCTTTGAAGCCAGATATATTATCGTTGGCTCAAACTTCAACATTTAATATCAGATTCTTAGATTAAGCATTCACGATATTAAAACCTAATTAATGCAACAAGATCCAAATTATCTTTTTAAGGTTCAGTGCCTTAAAATAATTAATAATAGGATGACTTTGGTGTCCATCAGTCCATCTGTCTCTCAAGATCTCGAGAATACGTGAAGGTATCGAGATGAAATTAAAACTATTCTATGTCTACTATCCCTTAAGGTTGTACGAAAATCAAACTTATTAATTAACGTAAAAAAGTTATGGCCGTTAATAACGTAAAAATACGTATTTTGCGTCATTATCGGTTATAACTTTTCATCATCATCCAAGCGTCTGTCCCAGTTGCGTTTCGCGACGTCCGGGGTCTGCTTTCCCACTTTTCTCCTCCAATTCGCAAGGTCGTTGGCATACCCTGTAGTGAGACCATTGGCACGCATGCCATCCTTTACGACGTCAAGCCAGCACTTCTTGAGTCTTCCCCTCTTACCGGGACCCGGCAGGGCCGACATGGCCGGAAATTTGTTTCCCACATAAACCGGCGGTTCCCGCAAGACGTGACCATACCAGCGAAGGCGATACTCTTGCAGCTTATCTGCAATGTCATGGACGCTATGGCTGCCATGGATGCGAGAATTCCTCTACATCCGCGTGACTCCACACATCCACCGCAGCATCTTTATTTATATGTGACACGCAGCTCCTGCTTGTGTCGCTCCAGTAGTGGCAACGCCTCACTGCCATGCAAAAGGACAGGCCTAATGATGGTTTTATAGACCTGTCCTTTAACCTGACCAGCATTTTCAGGTCACTAATGACACCATACGCCACTGCACTGTCTATACAGTGCAGAGGCGTATTCTTTGTCTTGTATTTCTCCGCGACAATCCTTAGGGCAAAAGCAGGGTCCGTGGTCCCATGACCAGGTTGAAACCCATATTGACTCTCCGATAGTGTACACTCCTGCCGGAACCTGGAGTCCATAATCCTCTCAAAGAATTTCATGGTGTGGGACATAACCTTTATAACCCAGTAACTCCCAAACTTCTGCACTGACCCTTTACCTTTGAAGACTGGAGTAATAATACTCAGCCTCCATTGGTTTGGGATCCGCCCTCTGAGGAGTATGCAGTTAAAAAGGTTTGCTAAGATGCTCACACCATGGGTACCCATCGCCTTCCAGGCCTCGATGGAAACTTCAAAAAACATAAATTGTACAATATTGTCATAATGCTAGGACAATGGGTACGACGCTGTGACTGTGACTGTCCAGCATGCGACAGTCCCACTTATCGCACAATACACTCGTGATTCGTTGTGGGCTGCTCCGTATCCGTTTCATACTGTGAAGCCCATAAGGAGTAATACAACAAAATTTACCTTGAAAATAAATAAACTTCAGCAAACGTTAATTTTCAAGTAAGTCCAAAATCCAAGGGCGCTATTAATTTAAAACTCGGACGCCATAAAATAAGGCGTAGGATATAAAGTGCTATAAAAATCACACAGTGTAAATAATGCGTTGTTTTATAGCAATCAGCCATCTGGGATTCAGAATGTTTGATACTTATAGCATTCAGTATACGAGAATAAAATCTACAGAACGAATTGACAATTAATTTGACAAAACAAATTGAATTTAAATTTACTTTATCCGGGATTTTAATAGAAATTTAAGAAAACATTTTCTATTACAAGCTGAGCGTGAAAAGGTACATAATTGGGCCACCAATTTGAGGGACGCTGTCAGTAGTCATGTGGATTATGAGAGTGGACCTTAATTTGCTAGATGGCACCATGACTCTTCATCAGACTCTTCACGAGCTAAATATGAATAAAAAAATATCGTGTACTTTAATGAGAAAGCGATATGAATTTCAGAACTGAATCAATTTTGTTCTAAATCATTCAATATGTCTCTCTACTGCTTGGTGAGATTATTATAGAAAATGTTATACACAATACTGGATATTTTAAATTTTCATATTTTAAGGTTATTTAATAATTTGCAATACTGGAATTGCAGAACTTCTGAACAAATATATGATAAAATCGTCAACTTGTTTATTTTATTAAATAGTAACTAAAGCATAGTAGTACTAGTAAATATTCAAAATGTGAATAAAAAATGAAAAAAAAAATGTTAATAAAGGGTTAAAAATCTTTTTAAAAAAGCTTTTATTTTATTTTATTATTTATCTATCACGCCTTATCCCCGAAGGGGTGGCAGAGGCATACATATTATATGCCTACTTTTCACCATGTGTATTCCTGACCCACGTAATAGGTGGTGGGGCTCACCACCTATAACGTGGGTCAGGTTACATTGCCGTGTTGATATGAACAGGCGCAGGCTGTGGCGACCTGCTGTTGAAAGATTTTAAGCCGCCCATAAGACCTTCAACTTGGCTTAACGACTGCCATTTTATTGGCAACCGGGACCAACGGCTTAACGTGCCTTCCGAAGCACAGAACTGGGGTGGGTGTAAAGGGCCGAATAAATTTAATAAAATGTGTCTATTTTAGATGTTAAATTTGGAAGAAATTTTGAACCCGTTGTCTTTTTAGTAGTAACGGGTTCAAAATTTGTGGTAACAAAAAGGCTAAAAGGTCTTATGTGCTAGACACTAATTAGCACGACCAATTAAAGCCCAATTTAAGCAGGTCAATTTATTTAATACCCATGTTATGGGAAAGCAAAAAACCTTAATCTGGCATCTTGAATAGTTTGCTGTATTGGATTTAGCGTGACGTCAATTTATTTCACGAGTTTTTCTACGCAATCCTTTTTAGTATCTACCGACTCTTATTATAGCAGTGCATTAAAACTAATCAGTCCGCTATCTTCGGTGGTCCGCCATGTTGGATTTAGAATGATGCGTGCGACACAGCTAACCATACATTCTCATCGAAACGAAATTTGTAAACAAATCTTCAGCTCAATCGGTTGAAGACATCAAAATTAAGTTGTAAAATTTCCACCCAAACAAACATACATATACAGAGCAAGTTAAAAAAGCTTGTAAAAACACTTGTCTATTAACTTAAACTTGAACTTTACCTTCTACAAAATAATTTCCGTTTCCAAATTAATCTCTAGTAAATTACTGAAAATTAAATTACAGTCAAGTGAAGTACATACCTCAATCAAATTAGCCTATGGCAGTCCACTGCTGAGCGTTGGCCTCGCCCAATACTCATCAATTTGGAAGGGTGAGAGAATTATTGTCCCTTTCACCCGCTAGTTCATACCTACATTTAGAGATTGCATGGAGTAATTTAAAATTTCGTACTGCTAGACAATGTGCCAACCCAAATTGGATAAGTGCCGCATCTTATCTTTTTAATCTGTTATTTAGCCTTTTATTACTCTATAGCCATCGGCGTGTCGTTCGTTAGTCAATAAGGAGCTAGTAAGGTAACCCCGAAAACCTAAGCATAGAGGGCCCGTATAAACGATATAAACATCAGTATTCCATAACATAAAAAGCGCTCGTGGCCCCGCGGACGTAGTGTTCTGTAAATGATCACTGCGTTAAGCAACTTTCACTATGGCTGGTCGTCGGATGGGTGACCACTTTGTGGCATTTATATTTGCGAGCGTTTCCGTGCTTCGGAAGGCACGTTAAGCCGTTGGTCCCGGTTGCCAGTAACATGGCAGTCGTTAAGCCAGTTGAATGCCTTATTGGCGGCTTGAAAAATTTCAACAGCAGGTCGCCACAACCTGCATCTGTCCATTTCAACACGGCAATGGGCTCACCACCTGTTACGTGGGACAAAAAGCAAAGCATACGGTGAAACGTGGGCGTATAGTACTTACGCCTCTGCCTACCCCTACGGGGATAAAGGCGTGAAAGTATGTTATGTTATGTTATTTATGTTATTCCATAACATGATCCGGGCGTATCTTACAATATTGAAAGCTGCTTGCTTCTCAGAAAAGCCAATTCCTCAAGTCAAAATTGCGAAGCTACAGTGTGCACTCTGTGGAATTAGCGAAGTACTGTGACGCAAACGAAATGAAATGATTGTTACATTTACAAAATTTCGCAAGAACAGTGAAATGCATTAACTCCTATCTACAAAGTTGTTTTTGTGACCTAAGATCGTCAAATGACGCTTCAAGTGGCCAGCTGTCGTTGTAATAAACAAATTTCTTTTACATTATGTCAGATTTTTACGAGAGCGGTCTTCGTTTTGTGGGTTAGCAATTATCATAAATTCTAAAATGGTGGCATTAAGATATTCTGAGAGGCTAACAGTCACGCTTTTATCTCCTAACGGGTAGGCAGAGGCTTACTATACGCCCATATTTTTGTAATTTGTATTTTTTTACTATTGCAATTTGTAATTTTTTAGTAAATTATACCCAGACTATTAAGCTTAAGCTTAAGCTTTGCACCGCCTTAATGTATAGGAAAAATAATTTAATTTTTATTTGGATTCTGGTATACGGGATAAACACTATTAGAACAAGGCAAAAATCATAAAATTTGGCCTATCCGTTCTTGAGATATAATTGTGTTCGAACAAACACGACTTTGTTTCAAATATTAAGATTTATTAAGTCAAAATAAATTTTGCTATCATATAAAAAAATAATTCGAGTTCTGTTGAATATTTTTCACCCAGACAGATTATTAAAAAGATAATGTGATTATCAAAAAGTGTGTAAGTATTATCTAGGTGATAATAAAAAAAACATTATACGCTGAGTAATTTCGACTCATCCACACATTGTTTGTCGATGTTTCGTTTGTCAAAATATCTCGTAATCATCAAATCTCGTGTCGTTACAAAATGACAAATGTTTGTGCCATAGCAAGCGCTGAGTGCGGTTTTTCAATCCTGCGGCTTCTCCAATGGCCGTATTCCTAACACATTAGCACGGTGCCGCTGCATTGCATGCACACTTTTGCTGGTTTTGTTTTTGCTAACGTAGCATTCCAAACCAAGTACAAAGCCGGGACTTCAAAAATCTATGTCATATTTTTTCGTAACACGAATTCTTTGTAACAATTTGTAATACGTTTCACGATTTTTAATATATAATGTACAGATAATGTACCTGCGTTACTCGAAAGTTGGCGACGCCCTAGTACCTTATTAATATGTTTTCACCATGGTAATTTTAATTAAATTTTTAGCTCAATTACAATATTCATAAAAGAGTAAAATAATATTCATAATTACGAAAAAAATGTGTATTAAAAGAATTTTTTAAAACTCTCTATTTTTTTCAGTCAAATGTAAAGTCAGATTGAAACAGCATTTCGAGCATTATTAGCTATGATGACCTCTATATATTGACGGTCTCTGACGCATATTGATGACCTTCAATATATAGAGGTCATATAGAGAGAAAAAATACATGGTAATTTTTCTAAGGGGTATGGTGAATAACGGACGAGAATCAGGCAAATCTCAATCAAAGACTTGTGGCACTCGGAGACTGCTGCGGTAAAGCTATTGCATAGCATACCTTTGTTTTTCTTTGATATTAATTCAAGTTACACTAAAAAAAACAAAAAAAAACTAACTAACTAACTAACTATCTTCACGCTGTAGTGACAGATTCAGTCAGAGAGGACAGATCGCCAGGCTTCCGCGATCCATGCATACTTCTTTCGCTTCTTCGAGATTCATCAATCGCTTCATATACGCACGTCTGGGTATCCGAGTACTTTTGACCTTTCCGTTTTTGAGCAATCTGCTCACGTGGTCTTCATATGTAAGTCTCGGCCTACACTGACTCCTTCTACCCTCTACTTTTGAACAATATATATTCTTCGTCAATCGTTCCTCACTCATTCGTTGGACGTGTCCAAACCAACAAAAAAAAACAATAAAAAATAACACCCTCATCCTCACCCTCACTCCTCACCCTCACCCCTCACTCTCACCCCTCACTCTCACCCTCACCCTCACCCCACCTTCACTCTCACAGTCACCCTCACCCTCACACTCACACTCACTATCATCACGTCTCGATCCGTGCGAGCTTCGTACAATCGTACCATATAATATATGTACATACACGTTAAGCCAACGCTCGGCCGTGCTCGGTGAACTTCGTGTGACCTCGGCTCGACCTTCGTCTTAGGTGTTCCGGAATTTCTTGATTAAGGCCCGCTCAAAGCCCGCAATAAAAACTATGCAATAGCTTAAAAAAGTCAAACGATAGCTGATTCGAGTCGCCAATTAAAAGTGGACACCAGGTTCCAAATCCGGGTAGAGTTTGCAAACAACTGGGAATACACTAAGATGAAGAAAAAAATCAAGTACTTTTATTCCATTGATCCAGAAAATTGACCAGCATACCAAAATACGATTTGAAACTACTAGTAAGCTTTGGAAAGAACTATCTAACATACTCACCTAAAATAAAAGGTTCTAATCAGATTATATAGGTGCCTACTTATATTTTCTCTCCTCCCCTATCTCATCTTTAATAAGTACTTCGGCAAACAATAAAAAAATGATTATAGCTCTGATTATCTGAGCCATTTATTATTATTATAAATAAAATCATAGCAATAATCAGAGTAGAAACCAATGTTAAATATCAGAGTCTGATATTTTACAACAATTGTTTATAATCTATTTGTAGTTTTAGATATGTTATATTACAATACCATAGTTACATAAATAATGCAAGTCTTTTTTGTTCTATTATCATCATCATATGCCAATAATTTATAATAGTAAGAAGAGAGGTTAGCCGTTATTGATAAGCCTAGCGGGTTAACCTCTTTTCTTTTTGATAACCCATTCTAAAAAGAAGATTTTTAAGTCTCTAGGTACGCCTATTTTTATGTTAATATTTCAAAAAAATACATGGTTATGTATTGCTTTTTAGTAGTTTGAAATATTATAGATCTTATTTTTTTTTATAATAGTAGTAAACGAACAAATAACAATTATTTGTTTATTTAATAGGTTATGTATAGCTTTTTTAGTAGACAGTATTGCACATGGCACGCAGTTGTACCTAGATATTGTTAATCGTGAAAATACTACGCTACTTTAGTAAATTAAAATATTGAGAACAATACAAAGATTATACGCTGACACATCATATTTCACAATGCTCACTCAATGTAATTCAAACAAATTCCCCGAAAAGCAATCTCCATTAAAATAATGCGTCCCGTTCGCCCACACCTTGTTTATGATCTAAAGCATGCCAACCTTTATTATGTCACTTGGCTCTGCTGAGTAAGTACTATTCCATTTTATTAACCCCTATTCGCTTTCCTTGCGAAAAATTTGAGACTCGCAGATTTGATAGAAGTAATATTATCCCACATTTCTTGAGAAAAGGAAATTAAACGCGAGAACTACCACGTATTATTTTCACGTAGAGCTTGATTTTAAAAATAGTCTTTTGTAGCAAAAGCTTTAAATTCTATATCTATCGTAAATGCTTGAGCCAAAAAGTTTCAAGATATTTTAAATGTAACAAATACTGAAAACGTGTATTCAAACTTAACTTAGTATTCTAGCTTAGGTTCGTAGGACGTGCGCGAGTGACCGACATTTTCCCGCTTATGGTACGGTAAGAAAGCGATTTGCTGCAATGTTTCACAGTGAATGTGTTGGCACCAAAACATTCTCTTCCAAATATTGTTGAGTATCTATTGCAGTCGAGTGAAAACTAAATATTGGAATACAATATTATATACAGTCTTTGAAAGTATAAGGAAATATAGATGAGCGAAGCTACATCTTACATCTTTTTTATCATTATCATCTATCTATCTACACATAGAGATCGTGTAAAAGTAAAAGAAGACCTTGTGGTAAAGTAGCTAGATGAAGGTAGTTTACAATGATTTTCTTTGGCTAATAAAAGAAACATTTGAAACTATGACATTGCACATTTTTAGAATGACTCAATTTGCCCCTATTATTTATATCAAAACATATTAATTGTGATAATAAAAAGGTCTAAATTAATTAATTTTTAAATTCTTATCTAAGAACAGCCTATATCTCCTGGGATCTCCCATTTTCGATGACGCTATTCCTCATCTCTTAGGAGAGTTGGTAACAAAATTCAATCAATATTCAGACCGCATTGTCAAAATTAGTAGTCACTGCGCTTTGTTTATCCTTAAATTCTGCTTATTTGTGCCCAAATTTACTTACTTGCTCCGTTGCTGCCCTATTTGGAAATTTCCTAATCTGATGTTACCCATTGAAAATGTTTTAAAATCCCAAATTGAAACTATTCTGAATATTCATCTCAATGAGCAAGCATGGTCCCAAGCTTCCTTACCTATAAGGTTCGGTGGTTTGGGGACCCGAAAAATTTCTAGTATAGCTTTACCAGCATTCCTGTCTTCGATTTTCAGCACTCGTGACCTCATAGGTAAAGTCTTAAAGGCTCCTACAGCCTCAAACTGTGAGATTGCGAGTCTGGACGAAGCTTTGAATGCTTGGCTAGCTGGACCAAGTCCAAATTTACCCCCTTTTTAAAAAAGCAAAGGGCCTGGGACACAATAGCTTCTTCTGCTTTTCTCAATACTCTTATTGAAAACTCTTCCGGTACTAATCGAGCAAGGCTTTTACCTGTATCTCGATCAGAGTCTGGGCAATGGCTTCACGCCTTTCCTTCTCCGAACACTGGCACCTTCATTGATCCCACTACACTCCGCATAGCAGTTTGTCTCCGGTTGGGTGCTGATGTGTGCATTGAACACTCTTGTGTATCGTGCGGAGCTTATGTGAGCCACCTTGGACATCATGGGCTTGCCTGTTCTTTTGCCGCTGGCCGTCACTCCCGTCACGCTGCACTAAATGATATCCTGAGACGAGCCCTTGTCAGTATAAATGTCCCCGCGGTCTTAGAACCGCAAATTATACGAGATGATGGTAAGCGGCCCGACGGGATGTCTTTAGTAGCCTGGAGAATGGGACGTGCACTAGTATGGGATGCCACTTGCAACGTCCTAGTTGCAAGAGTATCGGTCCCGGCTACTAGCAAAAAAGCAAGCGCTGCGGCAAATCTTCGCGAGCGGCTGAAGGTTGGCAAGTACAGTTGTCTCGGTACCCAATATGAATTCATTCCATTTGGTGTCGAGACACTAGGTCCATGGGGTCGCGGCGCACATGGTCTTTTTACGGCTTTAAGTAAGCGTCTGAGGGAAGAAACTGGCGATCCTCGTGCAGGTAGTTTTCTCGCGCAAAGGCTTTCCATAGCTATTCAGCGTGGGAATGCTGCCTGCATCATGGGTACCCTACCGAGGGGACCCAGTCTAAATTTTAATAAATAGGCTAGGTAGTTTTTTTTTTATTTAGGTATAGTTTTAATTGTTTTTTTTTAACTAAGATTTATGTTAAATCATATTATATATGCCAATAAATATAGGTGTACGAACGAAAAAAGAAATTAATTAAAGTATATTTATTAATATTTATGACCATCTTGGTTGAAGTACCAAAAGGTCTATATTTTTAAATCAATGCTAATCAACGCTAATTATTCAAAAAAAAAAAGACGTGTGGCACTCGGAGACTGCCGCGGTAAAGCTATTGCATAGCATACCTTTGTTTTTGTTTGATATTAATTCAAGTTACACGAAAAAAAACACAAAAAATAATAATAATAATAAAAAAAACACCCTCACCCTCACCCCCATCCCCCCCCCACCCTAACCCTCACCCTCACCCCCACCCTCACCCCCACCCTCACCCCCACCCTCACCTTCACCCTCTCCCCTCACTCTCACCCCACCCTCACTCTCACAGTCACCCTCACACTCACACTCACTATCACCACGTCTCGATCCGTGCGAGCTTCGTACAATCGTACCATATAATATATGTACATACACGTTAAGCCAACTCTCGGCCGTGCTCGGTGAACTTCGTGTGACCTCGGATCTTAGGTTTTTTGCGTTACGGAATTTCTTGATTAAAGCCCACTCAAAGCCCGCGATAAAAACTATGCAATAGCTTAAAAATCGTCATGTGTTTCTTTTCAGCCTTTAAACCGTACACGCAATTATAAATTGTGACCGTGTGAAGTGGAGGAAAAAATGTAGGAAAGCGGACCCCGGGCGTCGCGAGACGCAACTGGGACAGACGCTCGAAATCTATCTAATAATAAAACCTGATAAATCAGATACTCGATACGGATCACATTGGTTTGTAAGTTTCTTCAGTCTGCTCTACAAATATAATGTTCTGATAACAAGCCGTACTTTCAGCTACAGTTCGCGTTTGCATGAGCTTCTCATATTGTATGGAATATATTTGATGACGCAAGTTGGAAGTCGTATAAAACTGTCCATATAGGATTAGAGATAAAAGAAGTGCATTGATAGCAGTGACCTTTGTGCGGATGACATACACACGAAAGGAAATTACTTCCCTTCTGTCGGAAATGGAGATGTCTATTGAAAAATCACTGGTTAGGTTTCAAATACAAATAATGTAGAGCATATATTAGAATGTCACAACAATAGTACCAGTATAAGCTGTAAGAAGACTTTCATTATTATGACGTATAAGTTTCCTCATCAGCTTAAAAACATTTTTCGTCCCAACTTATATTGGGTCGCTGTTTGGCAAAATCTCCATACATTTCACACCACAAGAAGTCGTGTTTTAACGTGGGAAAGGATGGCTTGTGTATTATTGGTATCATTGTTACTTGAGATGGCGAAAACAGTGTGAAAAAGAGAGTTAAAGAGAGCAAAGCGGACCTCGGACACTAAAAGATGATTATGAGTAGTTAGTAGCAAATATAGTTGTCCAATGAAGTATCCTGTGTCAACTTTTTTACCGAGAACGGCAAAGCAAATCAGGGGTTATTATTTTGACCAGTATGTATATGTAATCGGTTTGTGTTATGTACCTATGTATATAAGTAAGTAGGTAATACAACATTGAAAAATATATCTAGTAGGAGCACAAATTAGTTAATGCGCAGCTAATTTTTACAGGTAAATGGTTCTCATTTCAACTAAAAATGTAATTAAACCTTCATACTTGACAAATGATTGATCAGCGACAATAGTCCAAATAAATTATTAGCAAGTATCTAGCAAGCTGCAACGTACTAATTTAAAACTGCAAAATTATACTTCTTTTGGCGAGTTAGGGAAACATTTTGAGAGTAAATTTTTACGATGCACGCAAACCGTCACAAAAACCGTCACTCTTAAGTCAGCTGATAAGTGTTTTCATGACGACTGTTGTCAAACACCCTGAAGTTAGCTTTAGTCAACATTTTAGTTTTTTCTACAAACGTAGGATAACGCGATAGATATTTTTTTATAAAGATTTTTATCTTGTTTCGCCAAAGAGGTATAACAACTCCTAACGCGTGAACATTAGTTGATGCACAATTTATTTTTAAGATAAAATGTATGTTGGGGAAAATTGCAGCGTTTGAACGAGGTAAGGGAAATATGAACGCAATAAGTTTCTAATAACATCAATACACTTAACCATGTTGCAATTAATTGAGGTGAAATACAATTTACAAGTTCTATTTACTAGTGGTTGTGTGAACCACTAGTAAATAGTCTTTCAAAGAATTTTTTTTTTTTTTTTAATTAATAGTCCGAGACTACCAGGACTCTAATTGGTCGTGCTAATTAGTGTCTAGCACATAAGACCTTTTAGCCTTTTTGTTACCACCACACTAAAAAGGGCAACGGGTTCAAAATTTCTTTCAAATTTCACATCTAAAATAGACACATTTTATTAAATTTATTCGGCCCTTTAGACCTACCCCAGTTCCGTGCTTCGGAAGGCACGTTAAACCGTTGGTCCCGGTTGCCAATAAAATGGCAGTCGTTAAGCCAAGTTGAAGGCCTTATGGGCGGCTTGAAAAGTTTCAACAGCGGGTCGCCGCAGCCTGCGCCTGTCCATTTCAACACGGTAATGGGCTCACCACCGGTTACGTGGGACAAAAATGCATACGGTGAAATGTGGGCGTTTAATATGCCTCTGCCTACCCCTTCGAGGAGATAGGCGTGACAATATGTGTGTGTGTATTATTTTTTTCTTACCGAATTAAAAAAATTCAACTTTGCTTTTTTTTCGTTTTGAGCGCTCTTGCCAACCACTACGGGACCATTTCCTCTACCCTGCCTCCATTTCCCCCCCGATCCAAAAATCCCCTAGCTAAAAATTTTGGTGTCTACATCAAGGATTGTCCATGCCAAGTTGCATGCGAATCCGATGAAAAATTCGACCTGTAGACTGAAAGGACGGACGGACATCAATAGTATTTTTCCCGTACCAGTGGAGTTAAAACTTTATTTAATCTCTTTATTTGATCTGAACTCTTTATTTGATCTTTGACAATGAAATCCCCATCACTGTAATATCGATATTCAAATAAGTTCTTTACGTGCATAATACTTAGAAATAATGCACGTTTTTTTTTGGTTCAAGAGTCGTAGGTAAACAGAATCGAGTTACAAAACCAAAGAATTATTCATGTAACCACGTCACGCCCTTCGTTTGGATACAGAACATCGTATGAGAGGCAGATTTGTCAGCATCTCAACGCAAATTTCTAAACATTTAGAAATATTCTTGTGTTCCTTTTTAGGGCACAAAAAGCATCACTCAGCTTATTTTAGCTATATTTTCCTTGGCAACGGTATTGGCATCATTTCGAACTTGAAATAGTTAAACAAATATGAAACAATGAATTGAGTATGTCCCAAACATGTATTTGATAATTTTCACGGTATAAGTTTACCCTTGCCAGTGCTAGTCGAATATTGATGATCTACTTTCCACATACAGACTACCAGGACTTTCATTGGTCGTGCTAATTAGTCTCTAGCACATAAGTCTTTTTAGCCTTTTTGTTACCACCTCACTAAAAAGGCAACGGGTTCAAAATTTCTTCCAAATTTAACATCTAAAATAGACACATTTTATTATATTAAATTTATTTAAGTGGGTCTAAATTTTGCCCTTTAAACCCACCCCAGTTCCGTGCTTCGGAAGGCACGTTAAGCCGTTGGTCCCGGTTGCCAATAAAATGGCAGTCGTTAAACCAAGTTGAATGCCTTATGGGCGGCTTAAAAAATTTCAACAGCAGGTCACCACAGCCTGCGCTTGTCCATTTCAACACGGCAATGGGCTCACCACCTGTTACGTGGGACAAAAATGCATACGGTGAAATGTGGGCGTTCAATATGCCTCTGCCTACCCCTTCGGGGATAGAGGCGTGACAATATGTATGTATGTATGTACTTTCCACATAGTAGATTAGAAAGACTGAATAAAGATAGAGACTTACATTGTTACTCCATTTCAAACCCATATCTCATAAAAGAAATGGAATAAAAAGTAAAACATAGACAATAGAAAAGAAAAAAAAGAAACTAAAACTTCCAGCAAGAATTTTTGCTACGAACGTTGCAGAAATACCTAGGTCGATATTGTTTTCAAGTTTAAAGTTATTTCTTTTGTAAGTTTTACACCAAGTATAATTTACATTTTACGTTTTTCATTGTTATACTATGACTATAACAGAACGGAAAATTGAATAAGTTTGAATCAGCTACCTATATTTATCAAAATATAATCCTCTATTGAATCTATATAGTCATCAGCCGTAACGTAACGGAGTGAGGCGGAATTGAAAACTGTCAGCGATAAGCATACTAACTCAAAATAATGGTTTCATCGGACCGCTACCCACCCAATCCTCGTATACTGCGCACCATTATGTCCAGTCGGGTTATATTAGATGCTTATATCTTTTACTTAAGCCCATGTTACCAATTACACGTAAGTGGAGTACTTAAAAATGATACACTCAATTTAATATGCAAATGGTTCATACTTCGTCAACCCACGATGTTCAGGGGACCTAATACAATTTGAGGGATACATATTAACACCATTGTGAAGTAAAATGCACAAAAATACTATTTTGATATAACAATCAAATTTACAAAAGCTTGAACAGTAAAGAGCACGTTCCAAACATTTAAAATAAATGTTTAAGCATACAGTGAGTTCAATTTGTCGCGAAAACTTGGACATGCATCGCATATAATACTCGTATGTAGGTAAAGTCGCGTACACGAGCGTCAACGAAACTTACTTTTATTTAAGTTGCATAAATGAACGAGATTTACGTCACACAGCTAAAGGAAGTGGAGCACTGTCAACAGACTTTCTAACTGTTCCAGATCTCACTTCCTTCTACAAGCAAGTTTCGCGTCTGAGGTACAATCAAGTATCCACACATTTACACAGCGCAGTTAAACACTCACACCTCACGAGAAATTTTGCATAAAATATTAATATTAAATGCCCCAGAGGGTGGTACTGGGTGTATTGTCATGTATTACGAGGCAGGTGTGTTCAAAACATCCATATCAACCCAAGCCACAACACACGGGAGAAAAATAATTTTAGCTTAACCTGATTGAGTTCTTACCCCACCTAAACAATATTATGAATATGTTTCATGTAAATCTATTAAATTAAACTGGTTAAGATCATATATATACAGGAACCCCTTTCTTATACATATCCTATCGAGCAATCTCTGCCTCTGTGGCGCGGTGGGAGTGTATCCGACTGCTACGCAAGAGGTCGTGGGTTCGATTCCCACCCAAGATAAAACTTTGTGTGATGAGCACGAAGGTTTACTCTGAGTCTGGGTGTTATTTGTCTATTATATGTATGTATTTAGAATTAAATAAGTATGTTTATCAGTTATCTGGTTACCATAGTACAAACTCTGCTAAGTTTGGAATCAAATGGCGTTGTGTGAGTTGTCCCAACGATATTAATTTATTTATATTTATAATCCAAAATATTACAGATATGAAAACATATTGTATTGATTCGAGAACCTCATTATTTTAAGTCATTGGTTTTATTATAATTTATACAGTTATGGTGCATTATAATCGGTGGAAATGGCTGACTTCTGGCTTTATCTGCAACTAGCCAAACACTGTCATAGTCACGAACGAGACGTTATCGACACCCGTTCTCAGCAAATCTAATTGAAATCTATGGATATTTTATGGTTCTACCAAATAATATTATTCAAACTAGTGAATTATTTTGTTCATTTCATCTAATGGACTTAATGGTAAAGTTTGAAATATACACTGAGAACTGAAACGTTTAAATATTAATAAACGTGACTTTGAGTGACGATTCTATTCCGTTTGATGCTACGAAAGTAATATGATTGATGAAATGAATCTTCAAAAACCTAAAGTACTTTTTTCTACTAAGTTGTAAAGAAAGATAAGGCGTCCAGTAGTCTATGTAACTATTTATTAGTTTTCAAGGATGAAAAAGTTAATTTGATCCAAATAATGTGTCTGTTATGAATGACCACTGCTTTAGATCTTTTCATAGTATTTCGAATGTGGTTGTAAATATGCTTCCAATGACTATCTACAAGAATGAACATTCGTAAACTTATATGTAGGTATATTGCTAAATATTAAGAGAGTCACAACCACCTAAATAAGTATCGTTAACCTAAACACCTTGAGAACAAACTATTACAAAAAGTAAACGTAATTTTATATCCTATCTTCACGCTGTATCCCTGACGGGTCTGACATAGAAGATAGATCCCCAGGATTCGCGATCTAAAGGACACTGCTTTCGCTTCCTGCGTATTCATTAATCGTTTCATTCATTTACTTTTGGGGTAGTCGAGTACTTTTGACCATTTTTAGAGCAATCTGCTCACGTGGTAATTTCATTAATGTATTTATCAGTATAAATATAGAATCAGGACTACCTAGAAACAGGAATACATAGAGTAGATAGGTGCGAGGAAGTGACAATATGAACCGCAATGTTCATTTTCTGGCTTTTAAGGTGAACAATTTGCAACAATAAAATGCCTTCGTACTATAGTCGTGCACACGATGCATTCCGGTAATTATGCGAGAAGGGTTGCCGGGACGTGTAAAACGGTACATACATTTTAACAGGACAGCAGATTTATAATAAAATTGTAGTTTTTAATAATGATACTATTAATTCCATGGAATTTTATGCTGATCATAGTTAATAATATACAATGTTTTCATAACTATACACAAATACTTGGATTTAGTAGATAGCTCAAAAATACAGTACACCCGACTAACACTTAGACTGATGATTATTAATTTATTATCACACTTATAGTATTTTACCAACTTGCTTGACAGTTGTCGTCGAGGCGTGTATTCGTAGGTTTGTCAAGTTTCATTAAACGAAAGGTAGAAATTTTAGTAGGTACAATATAAAATATTGATATTAAAATATATATCTACGATACGACATGATACGATAGATGTTAGCAGCATACATTTATAAACAATCTTCACACTGAATTCCCAAAAAAAAGCAAATCGCGATACATGCACACTTTTTCACTTCTTGCACGGTGCATACATGAAATGATTACTTAATGACATTTCTTATATACACGTCTGGGTATCCGAGTACTCTGACTTTTGGTGTTTGAGCAAACTCATTCGTTGGACATGTCCAAACATACGGAGCACGCGTTTCCAGCTGACAATTTCAACGAAACTTATTTATGATTGAGAAATTGTAATTTTAAAATAATCCAAACCTATGTGAAGTGGACTAAAACTTCTTCAATCCAAACACGCGCCACAACGCTTGAATGCTAGGCATTTAGCTGTAGATAAATGGGAACACGGACAGAGCCCTCGAGCTTCGCAAAAAATAATTATTCCGCCCGCAATCCTCGCACAAAGCCAAAACGCATTTTTAACTAACGTCTCGAGTCGCAATATCTACAACAATTATTGCAATATTATTTGCGAGATACCAAGTATTCATACAAATATAACGTGTTTGTGGTTTAGGTACATAATTACAAAAAATCACATTAAGATCATAAAAGTCGATGATGTAACTAATACGACTTGGATTTTTAAAACTACAGAATAATATTAGACATATTATTTTACTCGAAAAATAAACTTAAAACATTATACTAAAAATTACTAAACGTCAATAACCTAACATGCCTAATAGTTTTTTTCCGCGTCGCAGTTTGGCAGCATTGCCACGTCGTATGGCAATGCTTAGCCTGATAATAAATAGCCTATTGCTTTCCTCGATAAATGGGCTATCCAACACAAAAAGATTGTTTCAAATCCAAACAGTAGTTCCGAGACAGCGCGTTCAACTAAACAAACAAACAAACTCATAATTTTTAAAAAAAGTGGATTAAGACAATTCGATTCGAGACAGGGATTGAACCTGTGACCCTTGCCTAACCAGGGCAATGTTCTAGCCACCTGAACTACCCGAACCGTATCGAATCGAGTTGAAATTCTCCACCATATTTTAACCGCATATTTTTACCACTTTATTAAAAATGTATGATAAATTTAGCAAAATAATTGCTTTAAAAATTTATCCAAACAAACAAACTTTTCAGATTTATACATTAGTATAGATAGTACTTAATGTAGTAATTAATGTCGATACTAAAATTCCTGCATTGCTATATGAATGTCATCACTATGAATTGTGTATCGCGATGTGACTCTTTTCGCGCTTAAGATACATTTACAACAGCTCAACATTACCTACCTTTACATAGAAGAGGAATATTCAAATAATACAAGTTTTCTTCGTTTTAAGCTTCTACGAATATTCTTTCTATAACTAATATAATTGGGCGTTACATGCCGGAAATCTATCGTAGAATGATAATAAAGGAGGGGACTTAATGTCACCTTGTAAAGCGAAGTATTGGACATTTTTGACAACCTGGAGGGTAAGGTTACCCTTTACCTATCCTACATCCCTTTCCTAGAGGTGTTCGGTTCGTCATCCCTCCGTTACAATTAGTAGAAGTTATCCTTGACCGTTGTGCCGTAGAATTGACGAATCGAGGGTATGTAGTGGGATCCTCCTCCCCTCCTTTATTATCGTTGTATTCTTCTGTTTCAAACAATACCTTAGTGGTCGTTTGTTATAAAATAAATAGAAAAAAGCTCAAAATAATGATGTCCTGTACGGTAATTACCGGAGTAGTTGGTCGATAACGAGTTGGGTCGAACGTTGAACGATCGTAGGTGGGCTTGGACACGGAAATGGTAGCTGCATCCGGCCGCAACAATCGACGTTTTCGCTCATCAACCGCTAGCCGAGAAGCAAAATATTAGGGTTGCACTACTATTGTGTGTCCCATTTGCAAATATTGGCACGCGAAACTTTGATTTTAGACTTCTAAACCCTAAAGTTTAAAATAGTCTTATAAAACGGCTCAGTCTGTCCGTCCGTCCGTCCGTCTGTATTCATCTATTTCTAAGGAACCATAAGAGATAAAGACAAATGCTTTAAAGCATTCGATTCAGGGCTCCATGAATACGTGCATAGGCGATTTTGAAGTTTCTGCTACTTACGGTTTTGAAATTGGTTTCGGTTTAGAAGTCGTCTGATTCCTTCGCTAGGTAAATAATACGGTACATAAGATGAGGAAATATATTCATGGAACGTCTAATATAATGTAAAAGAAAAGTCTAATAAAATTAGTTATGTTAATAAAAATGAACAGTAACCTTTTTGATATTAACCAAGCCTAATTATTGATCGAGGAGGCGAGCGAAGCGAGCCGACGAAAATCTCCGTTTTAAGTCCACTGGTACGGGAAAAATGCTATCGATGTCCCACCGTTCGTCGGTTTGTCCGTCCATTCAGTCGCATTTTTCATCGGATTTGCATGCATCTTGGCATGGACAATGGATTGGGTTTTTCGATCGGGGGGGAAATGGACTCAGGGGAGGGGAAATGGTCTCGTAGTGGTTGGGAAGAGAAGAGGGGAAAACTAACACTTGAACCAAAAAATGGTTAGCCTTTTTCTTCAATTTACTCCTAAGTGTAAGGTTCACAGAACCACTAGTAATTAATAGGGTTCGTCACCAGTTTGAAGTCCAAAATAACCGAAGGCACTTTTATAAGATGTTCCAGTAGTCAGCCACACCATTTTCCTATTCCTACACGAAACGAAGCATCGCCTCTTACGTAGGACAAAACAAAATTGGTAAATATTTTTAGTATTTTCTACCTACACCATGGAATTAAAGAGCGTGACTTTATTTCTTTATTACTTTATATAATATGTGTATGTACAATATATTCGACTGCCTCGGAGGCCTAAATAGTAGTGTAATAATAGTAGTGTGTATACGACTGCTACGCTGAGGTCTCGGATTCGAAGCCTGGGTCAGTATAAATATTTTTGTGATCCACAAATGCCTGTTTCGGAGTTTGAATATTTCCTATATATGACAATTTATGTACATAGAAATACATAAGTATGTTTATCAGATGTCTAGATTCTATAGCACAACCTATTAGCTTAGTATGACTTAGATGGCGCTGTGAAAAAAGTGTAAGTGTAAACAATATTTATTTTTTTATTCTTGAATATTATAATGTCTCAAGAAACGTTGTCAGAACAAAAGAAATATCAAAATATATGCTAAAATTATGCAAAGGTTGCCCATAATAAATACTCATTTCTACGCAAATTTTGAAAACATTAGCAGAAATACCACCGTCCCGATAGCATCCAATCCAATATTTTGATAGATATTTTCGTTTTATGTAAAAACGTGTTTACGTGACCTAGTTAGTTATCCAGTGACAACGGCTAGGGGTCCCAATGAAAGATAAATGTTTCATGCACGAATGTGTTTGGTCTCAACCGATACCCTTGATGTATTGCTACAAATATTTTTTTTATGTCAAAATGGAAACTTGGTTGTATTTAATGCAAAAATATTTATTGGAAAAACATTTACATAATACCAAGTCAAATATAGCAAGTAGGACGCTCACTGTCCTGCAGAATCCGTAATGAGTAATCCAAAATAGCAGCGTGACGAGTGTTTCATTAATACTTCAAAAAAGAAATAAGATGATAATACCGGAATCCCCACAACAAACGGGATCAAAATTCGAATTCAGAAGTGAGGCCCCGCTAGTACTGCCGAGAAACCTCGCGTTAGTCTTCCAAGGGCCCCCTTGGCGCCTGCATGAGTATAGTCAGCTGGCAAGGACTGGTTTTAGTAGATTTGAGTCCGGTATTACATCCGTATGGAATTGTCGCACGTTAAAAATACCACAATTCATGTGGACATAAGTTCAAACAGATTGCATTAATTCCGGTTTAAATCAACTATGAACAATGGCAAATTTCTATAATTTGGAAATTTTTTATTTATATTTTTTTGGCTTTGTTCAATAAAACTGTCCAAACAAATACACGAGCTCCTCTACTTGCAGATGGAATTCACTTGACCCCCAGATATCTAGCTGAGGCCTCTTTAGGCAACTTAGGTTTTCATTGAGGAATAAGAATTGTAAGATAGTGATTTCTAAAACACAAACAACTTTCCACAAGACTCCAAAACGATGTTATATTCTAAATTAAAACTGTTTCGATTAATGTAATAGCTAACTTTATAGAGGTATTTATAGCAAATTAACTCCCAGGTTTACAATGGGGATTTGCATGTCAATGAAGGGTAGCAGTTTACTGATTGTACCTTCTAATTATACAAATTACAATTTCTATTGTCAACATGCCTGAACTGAGACATAATGAATGGTAATTTGAACTCGACTTAATGATAAATCTAGTTCACATAAAATCACATAAAAACTTTCACACTGTAATAAGTATGTAAGAATTTGAAAATTACTCACATTTATCAAGGTTGGACCGAATAATGTCGGGGTAATATTCTTTATACGCAAAATATAGCATGATTTATTTGAGCAATACCTAATAAAGGTATGTATTAAATCGTGCTTTGTATTGCGAAATTCTAATTTTATATTCAATTTTATGATGTGATTTTTGATTCCCGATATAAAAAGAGGTATAAGTTTATAGCTGTGTGCTTGTATCTGTGCTATGGGTTCGTAGCCCTTATACAAAAGAACTAGATCGAATGCTGTTTTTTTTCATTTGAACACAGGTTTTTAATCTGTGCCTCTTAGATACGTTTTATAAATGAGTTCGGTCATAGCTTTTTATGATGAAGCTGCACATAGGCTACGTTTTTACCGAGAAAAGTTTTCTGTAGGAATCGGGTACGGGAAAACCTCACCACGTCTACCATAATTCTTATATCCAAGTAGGGTATTTTGTTTATTTTATATTGCCTTATATGACTATACTATTATTATACACTACTTACGTTTCTGATGGTCTGCCTATGTTAAAAATTCGCTCACCTGAAACAAAGAACAATAATAATTGATTACTCGTCCTCATGAATAAGTCTGTGAATAAGCAGCAAACACTTGATTTTCATACAATATTGCGTTTGGAAGGATACTGTTGTTCCCTGAATACCTATAAAATTTTTTTTTTTTTGATTAATTTTATATTATTCCACTCAAAGCATGATTTAAATTTAAATACTTCACACATAATAATAGTATGTAGAAATTTTGGTATAATGTGAAAAGAAATGTATAATATTAGTATATAGAATATTTTATCGATTAGCAGATATCATTCAAAAAATTATTTATCCTTCAAAATTTAACTTTTTCCGTAGGTAATGCTGTTATACACCATATCCTCGTTGGGGAAATGACACGCACATAATTATGTGGAACTGTCAAATTCTCGGTTTATCTTAATAAATCCGGCGGCTTACCTCGGCTAGAGCACCAGGAACGTATTAGCTGTATCTGGATCAACCCTGCTACATGACTGGAACATATCCCTGGGTGATATGCTATCACGCCCCTTAACATTAACTGGATTCTAAAATATTAGGTGGAATATATAATACAATTCCAAATCGAATAATATAATGCCTTTCCAAAACAAAATGCTCTTGGACCTCCTGAATTTACATATAATTAATAATTAACGAGTATGTACGACCCCGTATTTTCCTGTAATAAATAAATTTTCTGAGCTGAAGTTTTGCATTATTAATATCAATTTTGTTTGCTCACTGCTAAGAAAGAAAAAAGCAATAAAATACGAGAAAAGTTAACATACTCCGGAAACCAAACAAAGGCATTTGTTGAATTCAGTTATGCACACTTTTGTCGCGATGTTTGATTCGCTGTGACTCTGTATTGACATTTAGGGAGCTTGTTAACGCACGTTTTTCCGCCACGTTTCGATTTCCCAATGTACGGTTTGCATTGAACGTAAATCCAGGACATTTAAGTCATCATTTCAACGTAGTGTAAAATACACGTATTTGCTAACCACATTATTGCCGAATCTTTACATATACACACATACATACTTATGACAAAAATACATACTTTTGTGACACACATACATATACATATGTATATATGCATGTGTGTGACAACAGGATTGGAAATTCTAACGTTTTACTAAAGTTGGTAGGATACCAATAAGTAAAAAATCCAATAAATTTCACTTTAAACTTTTCTTTTACATCATCGATCAATCAAAGCTTTACCAATATTTTGAACTCCTGTGATAATACTGGATCATATACGTCAATGTCTTGTGAGTGGCTACGTATTGTAAAATATGATAAATAGGTCTTGTTGCCGATGAAAAATGTTTTATAAACGTATTTTGTACTGGAAGAGTGGGTAGAAAGGCCATCAGCGATTTCAGACACAAAAGAGGATTATTATAGACAGCAGGTTGGCATCTAAGTCTAAGCCATATCTTTTGTACTTTATGAGTAAAATACGTGTCAGAATTAATGGGAATTTTATAGAAAAATATAGTTGTATAAGTATTATAATCTTAGGTAGGTATAGCTAGAGAAACTCGACAGGTATGTATAGCTGTGTGAGCTAATTGAGGAGCATCCACAGGACCTAGGAATGAAAGAAAGAAAGAAAATCAATTGTGTAATTTTCTTCAATTTGTTGACACTGGACTATTTCTATTCGAACTAGTAGTTTCTGAGATAACAGCATTCAACCAAACAAACAAACTCTTCAGTTTTATAAATTAGTATAGAAAAAGAGTCTTGAAAATAGGTAAATTAATTTCGTAAACCTACTACACTAGCGGCACGCTATGTCGGCCGTTCATTTCACATTTTCGTCTCAGAAAAATAATATATTTCAGTTTGATATTAATAAAAAATACAGGCTTGAAACAAAAAAATAATTTAAAGTAACTACGTAGGATATTAATTAATAATTAATTAATTTATTATTATTATTAATTATTTTTTATGTTCCTGTATTAATCATGTTGATATTTATTTTCTTTTCATTTGCATGAGAATTTTGTCACACTACATTGCACTTATAGTAAATGTGTATGTACTTTTGTTGCCAAAAATAAATATAATTCCTTTTTTTTTTCTCTTTTATATTTTATTTCATTAGATCGTTTTTTTTTGTGCATTATTGTAATATGTCAAACGGTCATCATAGCGTGCCGCTAGTATAATTAAAGCACACTTGCTTTGCCAAAAGAACTTAAAGCGAACCAAATACAGACTTAAAACAAGTAAGTTGACAACGCAACAAAGCTCGGTAAATCGGTTAATCTGGAAATTCAAGGGGCAATCAAGCTTACAATCAAGTCATTCATACATATGTGCGCCACGACTTTTTCGACTACGATTTCTCTTCTTTCCATAATCGTAACAAGAAGTGTGCATTTATCTCCTTATAAAACGTGTCAAGATTAAAATACTGTTGGTAAATTAATCACTACCTATTATTAAACAAAGTCCTTCACCGCGTGTGTCTGGGTGTGTCTGTTCACGATAAACTAAAAAAACTACAGCACCAAATTTTTTGCTGTTTTCACCAATGTTTTAGTATATAATGTGTTATTTTTTTTATCTATCACGCCTTATCTTCGAAGGGGTGGCAGACGCATACATATTATATGTCCACTTTTTACGATGTGTATTCCTGTCCCACGCAATAGGTGGTGAGCCCATTGCCATATTGAAATAGACAGACGCAGGTTGTAGCTACCTGAAATTTTTCAAGCCGCCCATAAGGCCTTCTACTTGACTTAACGACTACCATGTTACTGGCAACCGGGAGCAACGGCTTAACGTGCCTTTCGAAGCACGGAAACGCTCGCAAATGTAAAATGCCACAAAGTGGTCACCCATCCGAGGACTAGCCATAGTAAAAGATGAGTAACTCAGTGATAGTTTAAAGTACACTAAGTCCGCGGGGCCACACGCGATTTATAATTTGTTAATGTTTTGTATATATTGGCTAAAATATAACGATATTAGCTAGAGCCGGAATGAAATATACCGTCTGGGAGGTTTTACGTCTACAGAAATAGATGGCATATGTTTAACTATTAAGGATATTCATTTTTATTTATTTGCAAGAAATATAGTATAGAGTATGTTACAATATAATTTTCAATGCACTTACTCATATATGGCTTATCTCACCGCAATTAGGCACATAATGATACCTATAATCAAACTGTGGTTTATTGATTGTTATTATATCACTAGTTGGACAATAGATTTTGATTGATGAGATGTTGAGATGCATTATTCTTAAAAAAAACGATACAAGAAAGATCGCGTTCAATAGAACAAATAAATTAATATATGTACCTATTGCTTGCTCATTTAATGCAACTTCGTTTCATAAACAAAACTTTCACTCAAAAATAACTATTGTTGTCTTTCTGTTTAAAACTTTATACAAAAACTTTAACAAAAAAAAAAAACCTCATTCTATACTCTGAGGTCAATGCATAAAAAAAAACTAAATAATTGTTGTTTGTTCCGCCAGTATCAAAAAGTTTCACAATTCGTTATCCCTGTTGAAATGAAAGTAATATATTAATTAAAATGTCTTCAAGTACTAGTTATGAAGAAAACAATTTATGTAGTACCTACACCGCCCGATATAAGATGTGAGTGAAGACCTTAACTTTATAGAATGTTTACTGCCTGAAAACTCCAAGGAAAAATATCTATTTATTTTATTTAGTATTATATTATTCATAAGTGTATTGGATAACGTCGTATGATACACGTGTGTATTGTTGATTACCGTCTTTGGCTTTCTTTAGCGCCTCAGCGGTAATCACCATACCATAATCTACTATTGTACAAGACATATTTCGCCAGTAGCATATGCATGCATTAGCTACATACAATTAACTTCTAAAGTTGTAAAAATATTACAATACTTACTATAAATGAAATAGGTATCAAATGCAAAAACCACATCAATCAGGTTGGTATCTGATGCCAGATGATGATGATTCCGTAGTATAAAGAAACGTATAATAAAGAAACATAAAATAAGAATGGGAGAATCATAGAAATAAAATTAGAAACTGTTTTTTCGCCGTTTTTGCACTCTAATTTTCGGTAGAAATAAACACCTAACGCCATCTATCTTTTTACACATTGAATTGATCTCGTAGGTCTTCATTCTCACTGCCATCTACACGAAAGCGTTGCAACAAATACCCCTATCCGTTAGCCACGGGATAGGTTAAGCGACATCTAGCGGGTAGTAGAGAAACTTGGATAGGTAAAAGAAACCCCTCGCAGATGGCGCTTTTTCAGAAGAAATGTTTCAGTGGCTTATATTACGTTTACATGAAAACAGAATAGGTGTCGCTGTTGCTGCCTGAAAGTAGAAAATTACATAATGCAAAGTGTGGCGATCAGTTTGTTCTTTTGTATGTATTTTACACTATAAGAAAGATAAGGTTAACACTATATATTTGGCGTAATTTCTTAATATTTAGAGTGTTTAGTTTTATTTTGTTCCTTGAGTAACCATGCGCTTACCACGAATTAATCCATAGGATACTTCAAGTTCATTTTTACTAATTACCATAAGGACTGTTGATGAAACTTAAACAAATAATAAGTGGTTATTAATGTTTTTCTTATTGAAACACTGAAACTTTTATAAAAACCGTGAATCTTGGAATGTAAACTGAACATTGCAATCAATTTCATCAGAATTCAGAAGTCTTGGTGTAATCATAATGTATTTATTTGTAATTTATATTCATTGCGTGAAACCTCACTAGATATAAAAGTATAATTTTAATGATGAATGCGTACTGAGTATAAATTGCACTGAAACAGTGTAGTATGTACTTTTCATGTTAACGTAGGTAATAAATTACTTGACTGGACCTGCAGCTCTGCATATTGGTGCATAACTACTTATGTAGTAGACTTTAGACAGTCAGAATATACTTGCAGTGAATTATTGAACATAAACATTTTAATCGACCGAGTGAATATAGAATAAAATGAAAAAAAAGCTTCATACGTACAATAATTGAAAACTAGATCGCAAAGATTTTTGCAAAATATTGTACAGAATGCGGCATAAGCGCTAAAAAGCAATTTCTTCCAGGCAACCTCAGGATAGACAGGAAAAAGTTGTTAGTTGTAAGGAAGATGGGTTAATTAAAATGTGTGTGTACTTATGTATCTACATCACATATACCACAACTCTTCGTTTGTAACAGGAATGATAAATTACTAAGAAGAAACATCAAAATAATGAAAACTACTTTAAATGTAGTTATAAGTTGTCATGGAAACACTTATCAACTAACTCTATGGTGTAGATTTTTCGTGACGGTCTGCACGGGCATCGTAAAAATTTACTCTCATTTTTTTCCCCTAACGCGCCAGCAGAAGTGTAATTTCAAAAATAGTAAGCAATAGTCTCTATATCCGGGTGCTCGAAGGTTTTTGGTTAGCTTTTGTGTTTGTGTCTATGTTTGATCTCTTTTACATATCCCATTTCTCACCCGAGTTTCATAAAATAACTATCACGGTGGCAGAAGCTTATTTAATGCCCACTTTTTACCAAGTGTATTCCTATCCCATGGTGGTGAGCCCATTGCCGTGTTGAAATAGACAGACGCAGGTTGTGGCTACCCGCTGTTGAAATTTTTTAAGCCGCTCATAAGGCCTTCAACTAGACTTAACGACTGCCATATCACTGTAAAAATTACTTAACGGACAAGTACAGTGACGTTTTACGTTTCGAGTCCGGTATGACATTTGTGGCAATTCTAAAAAAACGTCAATTTACTATCACGCCTTTATCCCCGAAGGGCTAGCAGAGGCATATTATACGTACACATTTCACTGAAAGCCATTTTATTGGCAACCAGGATCAACGGCTTAAAGTGTCTTACGAAGCACGGAGACGCTCGTAAATAGACATGCAACAAAGCAGTAACTAATCTAACGACCAGCCACAGCGAAAGTTGCTTAACGCAGTGATCGTTTCCAGAATACTATGGGGCTACGAGTGCTTCAATTTAACGTGTCCATTAATTTTAAAATATCTTCTACAGCCACGTAGGTACTACCTACTAATGTAACTATATCATTATAAAAAACTACCAACAATATAAATTGAGAGTTCGTTGGCACAAATTTCACGAAACTTTGGTTAAACAATTTATCAGATAGATTTAGTGAGGTTTCCAATTGACCCAGAACCAAATGGGGAAATCACATATTTAAATCTGAAACTGAGCAATTTTATAAATACAAGATAGGCTCATGTTTAACCACATCAAATTTGTCTAGCATAGACTACGCACAGATATTTAAAAATACCTGTTTACTCTGTATTTGAAGACAACCAAGTTGTAAGTGAGTTTTACTAAGGAACTTGGGTTTAAAGCGCTCCGTGTGTTTTCTGGGAATTTCTTCTTATTTATAGACTTAATATAAACGCGTAATTAAGTTAGAGATTTAGATAACTTTTACTTAATTTCAAAAGGGGTATAACCGCGGGTATATCGTGGGCGAAGCTTTGCCCAATTTATTATAGTTTTGAATCCAAATGTTCAAATGACAGAAATTGGTTTGAGCGATAAGGCCACTGGACTTCTTTAATTGTAGTAAGTTTCTTATTCTATTTTTAGTATATTATCTATATATTAGCACGCTACTTCCTAGGAGAGCGGAGATGTAATCAAAAATTGTAAAATTAATAAACGACGAGATTAAATGGGTGTTTTCATAAAGAATAAAATAAATAAATAAGTGCAAACACTTATTACGGTTTTTAGTGTAACCTTTCAAGGAATTCAAAGGGTAAACGATTTCTTTGAATAGATTTTGTAGCTCTAAAGGTTACCAAAAAAAGAAATAACGAACAAATCTCCGTTTTCAACAGTTTAGACGCTACTAGAAACCGAAACAGAATTGTATCCGCTACACCTGGAGTAGATTATCGTTGGAATTGGTACGAAAATTTATTTTTTTATCAAATAAACAAAAATCTATTCTAAAAAGGATTTATTCAAAACTCAATTTACTAGTACATTTCTAGTTAATCTAGTGACAATGGTTATCATGTCAGATGAAGTTCATTCTCGATATTCGCAATTTTGACACTGTTCCAAACAAGTCACTCTTTCATCTTTTATGTCAAACGAGGAAATTGAAGGATATTTGCAAAATTCAACACGCATTCCACGAACGAATATATTTTTATCTCAAGCGTGAATAGATACAACCAAAGCTTTGCTTCATAAAGTATTAAAATTGTGTTTACGAATACAAGCTATACCCACCTACTAACAGTCTAGTCGTTAGTGTGTGTCGGTATATACTTTTTATTCGCAGCTATATATAAGTATATAAAGCTTATATAAAGCTACTATAAAACTTTTATAAAGCTGCGAATAAAAAGTATTTAGCATTTTTCTATGGTGTGCGTTAAATTACGATACAGAACGAAATAAGTGTTTTCATATTTTTTGTGTCAGAAACAGAGGAATCATAATCGGATTATGGAGGTAGGTAAAAGCCCGGTCTGGACAGGTGGACAGAAACGCACGGCGAAACCGCAGCGCGCCAGGCGGTCGTGTGTGGTTGCATTTCACGTCCAGGTTTGCTAATTAATTCCAAACGCAAGCTTTTGGGCAGCACTTAAACGCACACACTGCTCTTTAGCAACGTAACGCAAGCGGCGAGCCGTAACCGACACAGCCTAATACAGCTATTTGTCTACATGACCTAAGGCATTACCATAAATAGGAGAGCGATCCCTTGTGTCTGTTCATATTAATCTCAGGTAAATACCTTCTTGGTGAAACAATTTCCTCTCTTGAATAGATATAAATATATAGAAAAGATTTCCAGTGCTGTGTGGAAAACTAGTTAGTCCACCGTTACATATAAATTTAGTTACATGGTCTCAAGAATACCCACAAGATACCTTTTAGGGTTCCGTACGTTAAAAGGAAAAGACGGAACTCTTTCTTGTCCGTCTGTCTGTACGTGTGTCAGCATCTATTTTTCAGGAACGGGTCAACCAATTTCAAATTTGTACCAAATACTGAGGTCTATAGTTCCTATTAGGTGTATCTAAATTAAGATCCTAATACAACACGATAAAATATATGGGTATATTTAGATCTTAACGCATACCTTAATTTGCACCTATTTTATTTTTATTTTCGGAATTTCCCCTTTACTTGTGCTATAAGAGCTTGCTTCTAACCAAAATTGACATTTTTTTATTGAAACGCACAATATTGTATTTCTAGGTGTGCCATCGGCTAAATTTAAATAGAATCAACGTGCCGGTGGTAAGTTTTCGTACAATCAAAAAATATTTTACAACTTACATGAAAATTTGTTGGCAATCGGGGCCCGTAGAGAACAAAGATTCACAGAAAAAAATACATTTGGTTCAGTCAAAGAATTATATTATATTATCTGTGGTCAAAGTCTCCCCACTACATTTATATCATGCAACTATGTAGATAAGCTATCCGATTTTTTTTCACATCCTAGGTTCAATGACGATTGTCGCGCGCATTTACAAGATGGCCGATCCTTGATCTCACAAAGGCCTAAATTACACCCACTCCGTTAGTATGCGCCCAAGGCCCTAGGCCTTTGTGTAGCGTCGTATTGTGCTGATCACACTCTCTGTCTCCGTTTGCCTTCGTATACATATGCACTAATATTTTATAGCTATAGAGAAACCAAAGTTAGATATTTAACTGAGGACGCCCACGGTTCCGCCCATGTGCAATTTCGTTAAGCACAAAACAAATTTTCCCATGGGAATAAAGACCTTTCGATTCGAGACAGGGATTAGGCTAGAACATTGCCCTGGTTAGGCAAAGGTCACAGGTTCATTCCCTGTCTCGAATCGAATTGTCTTTTTCCACTTTATTAAAAATTTATGAGAAATATAGCAAAAAATTGCATTAAAAATTTATCAATAAAGACCTTTTCTGCGAGAAAATGCAGCTTTTTTTTCATAGGCTAGATTTTATCCCCCCGAGAAATCGATCGATTTTTTTTTCATTATATAAAATATACCAAATGAAAAATAAATTGATTCCATTGCTTTCTTGTAACGTGAGAGAAGGAAGAACTTATGAGCACATGTGAATAATATAAATATATATACTTTATTCCTAAATATTTCTATTTTTTTTTATATAAGTATATAAATATTCCTTACCTTCCTTTTGTAATATGTGTAGAGTTTATAGTAGCTGTAAGTTGTAAATATAAATGTAATATTATTTTTAAATATTTCTATATTTTTAAAATACTAAACCTTATATACATTCTAAAGTGATTCGGTATATATTTCTTGATAATTTTCAATCAGTTTCTCAAGGTTCAATTGGTAAAGTTTGTTGGTTGTATCGACCCTCACAAACAACAAGGATCTATTGTGTTTTAAACTATCATTACTAACTACGAAACTATTTTACAAACCAACTAAATGAGAATGAGCACTATAGTTCTATACTGAACAGTGAATTAAAAAACTTTTTGTACGTCGAAATTTAAGTTACGGATTGTTTTCGTCCCATATGCAGGTCATTGTTCTTCTATCTTGTTTTACTTTGGTATCTAATCAAATTCTTTGCTCAAACGAAATCTTGATGCTTCGATGAAAGTAACAGTGAGTTATTGATTTATTATTATTATTATTTATTTAATTAATAAAAACTGTTATTACATGAAGGTAAATAAATATGTTCCCCAAAACCGAGTTGATGGTTTGACTGGGGAATCTAGTCTAGTAAAACTTCTTCATCGACGTTGAGAAAAATTTTATAGCTGTAAAAAAAATCGTCGCGTTTTTTGGTTAAGCGCCACGATGTTTTGAAGTTAAACTTCTTTATCATAAGTGAAACTTCTTCATCAACGTATGAGAGAAATTTTATAGCTGTGAAAAAATGTCGTAACGAAGTTTCACTTCTTACCTGTGTACTCTGGTACAAACACATATTTTTGTTTTCATTTTACAGTGTTTACCTTTAGTAACAAATAAATTTTATTAGTGTTGGTATTTACGGGTGAAAATTAATTTCTTTTTAAATTCATGTAGCACGGATTTTTACAGTAGTTTTGAAAGAGAAAATCACCAACGGAGGGACACGCTGCGGTTAATCGACGTCCTCTAAACCACACAAAGCATGCAGGACTTCGTGCAGTGATCACATTATCTGAGTTCGTTTTTTTAATTCTTCACATGCAAGCTTTCGCATTTAGGTATCTAATAAAATAAAGTATTTTCAGTCATTGAAAGATAATCATCATTTGATACGCTGCAACTTCGCGTAGCACCCGAATACCGACATGCATTATATTGCTGTTTATAATTTTATATTTTTCGCATGCTTTTTACAAATAACTGAACCATTAATAGAAAATGTGTACCAGAGTACATACCTACTCGTATGTAAGAAGTGAAATTTCTTTACGACATTTTTTTACAGCTATAAAATTTCTCTCATACATCGATAAAGAAGTTTCACTCATGATAAAGAAGTTTCACTTTAAAACAACATGGCACGTAACCGAAAACGTGACGGTTTTTTTTTACAGCTATTAAATTTCTCTCAACGTCGATAAAGAAGTTTGACTTCAATAAAAAAAAAACATCTTAATCAAATATCTAATAGTCAGATTGGCTTCAAGAAATATCAAGAATCTATTATTTCATCTCGCATAAAGCTATATGAAGCCACAATAATACGATGAAATACGTTTGTATTACGGGATTCTCGTAATTTAATATGCTACCCAGCAATAACTAGATGAACGTCTTTGTGCCTCACTATAAAGGGCATTTAGGCTATTGTTTGACTAATACACAACACTGAATCATAACTAGCAGTCATTTAACTGATTTATATGTATGTATATACGCTAACTCAGTGTTCTGTAAACGATCACTGCGTTAAACAACTTTCGCTATGGTTGGCCCTCGGATGGGTGACCGCTTTTTTGCATTTCCATTTAAGAGTGTTTCTATGCTTCCGAAGGAACGGTAAGCCGTTAAGACGTGGTAGTCGTTAAAGTCGCCAGAACCTGCGCTTGTCTATTTTTAAAACGGCTAAAGCCTTCCCACCTATTAATGGGACAAGATGCATACGGTGAAATGTCGGCTTATAATAAGTCTCTGCCCACCCTTCAGGGATAAAGGCATGACAAATACATATGTACTGAGAATATACAGCTAGTAATATATTCAAATTAGTTAAGCACTCTCCAAGGCCATTTATTTCAAAAATCTATATATTTCGTTGAATATCAATGTTCAACACACTGCGATTTTTAAAAAGATAAACGGAACTCTACCCGGAAGAAATTTCTTGCTTCGAAATAAAATGCTGACATTTTGAGACGGCAACCGTAAACTAGTGGCCGTATTCGTGGAAGCCTGTCTAGAGTTTCGAAAAAGTTTAAAAGGCGTGTTGAGGTAGTGCAGGTCGAGAGCCCGTCATAGCCTCTTGACCCCGTCGGGAAGAGATTCGTACCCATGCCCGCGTAAAACCACCGCACTGTTTCTGGATAGTTCAAATTTAAATATTTTGTAATGATAAAATTCTAAGGAGCCACATATTAAATGACTAATGAAGTAAAAATTAAGAGATTCCGGAACCGGACCATGGGAAATCCCACTAACAGTTAAGGGTGGTATTACACTTATCAAATATGTTTGGTATATTTTAATGAAATGTACATTGGGCAAATTATCAAATATGTTTGGTATATTTTGATGAAATGTACATTGGGCAAATATATTTCAAAAGTGTAATAACACCCTAAGTGGGAAGCAATGTAGAAAAATATTCGTTAATATATATTAAATTTTTACACTAACTAAATAAGCTATTAGCAGTATTTATAGAAGGATATTTGCCATAAATTATACATAATATATATATTTTATGGCACCACATACTAACGCACATTAAGCCGTTGGTCCCGGTTGCCAATAAAATGCAAGTTGAAGGCCTTATGGGCGGCTTAAAAAATTTCAACTGCAGGTCGCCACAGCTTGCGTCTGTCCATTTCAACATTGCAATGTGCTCACCACCTGTTACGTGGGACAAAAATGCATATGGTGAAATGTGGGCGTTTAATATGTCTCTGCCTACCCCTTCGGAGATAAAGGCGTGACAATATGTATGTATGTATGTACCACATACTGTCCACACCACACTCGGTCTAAATTATGGAATGCGGTAAATTAAAAAATTAACGGAGACTAAAGTAAATAATAAATTCTATTTCTTTTGTATTTATTGACTACCGTGAAAGAGAAATTGGTAGCTTTATAATCATGGCGCTGGCAGAAGTGCCAAAAATTTATAAAACTTTGTAAAACCGTTCTGTTAACGCTAATGTTAGCAATAAAATAAAAATATTATTATTTGTTAGCATAATACAATAACGAAACCGAAATTGAAACAACATTCTATTATCATATTTTATGCATCAATGTAAAGATGGTTATTTAAATATCACAAAATGTTTAGAGTTCGACTTAAACGCGGAACCTATAAAATTAGATTCTAGGAATAAAACGCTGTACGATATTTCAATATTTAAATACGACATAACACAATAAGTAAGTAATGTTTAATAGAGGAATACGAATCAGTTCTAAGTTCTGCATCTAGTACGTAACCAGAATAATGTGGTAGCTTATTTCTTTAACCAGCATTATGCGATAGCCTGTTTTTCGGATTTATTCGCGATACCTCGAATTAGGGTCAGTCAAGGAGTTAATCGAGATTGACTTGTGTTAAAATTCCACGAAACTATGCTTTCTTTAAATGTATATTAAATACCTTATTTAATCGTCGAAAATTTTAAACTATTGTTGTGCCATCGATTGTTAGCATATTAAAATAACGAAAACCAAATTTAAACAACATTCTGTTATTATATTTTATGCATCAATGTAAAGATGGTTATTTAAATATCACAAAATGTTCAGAGTTCGACTTCAACGCGGAACCTATAAAATTTGATTCTTTGAATAAAACGCTGTTCGAAATTTCAATATTCAAATACGGCATAACATAATAAATAAGTGATGTTAATATAGGAATAGGAATCAGTTCTAAGTTCTGCATCTAGTAACCAGAATATTGTGATAGCTTATTTATTTAACCAGAATATTGCGATAGCCTATTTTTCGAATTTATTCGCGGTACCTCGAATCGGGGTCAGTCAAGAAGTTATTCGAGATTTACTTGTCATAAAATTCCACGATACTATGCTTTCTTTATATGTATATTAAATACCTTTGTATACACCCGCCGAAAATTTAAACTATTGTTGTGCCATCGATAGAATTATCGTTACCAGTGATAAGATTAAATCTGGGACTACGTCAAATTGCAATTTACTAACTTCCATAAAAATGCACAAATGCATTATTTTAATTTACGTGCGTGCCTATCTCTAATCCGTTGGTATTAAACACTTTACATTCACCTTTTTGTTCTAAATAATGTTCATTTTTATTAGAGGAAACCCCAATATTTATATTATTTTATACCAATTGAATAAGCGGAATGAATACCCACTAGTCCACTGAATTAACTTTTTAATTACATAAATCTTTGTTTTTAAACACCTTGTAAAAACTTTTTAAACACCGATTTAAACACGTGTTTTAAAGCAACTTGTTTAAATCATGTCAACTCTGCAAATAACTGAATAAAAGAGAGCAGTTTTTTACATCCGAATATCCTGCATTCAATAGATTTTATGGAGAAGGTATATAGAAAAGAATTTATGGAGTATCCTTGCACATTTACATAGATCCTTAAAATTGGCTCTTTGCTACAGATTGTTTCATAAAAACAGAGAACTAAATAAAACACTTTGGCTTCAGTGGAGGTGTGTCCTTTGTCCATTATTTATTGAGCACTGGCAGCCTGACAGGCGTCCTACATGAACGCTGAAAATCAACCAAGACGCCATCTACTGTTTACAATTGTATTTTTAAATTATCTAGTGATCTATTTATAATATATACACAAAAACGTTAATAAATTTTTTTTTACCATATGTATATTTAAGAATAGAACAGAAGAAGGAAAATAAAAATGGTGTGCATAAAATATGTTGTGTTGAAAATGCCGTAAGGCGAAACCAGTCAGGTTTAAAAAGAAAATAAGTGAAACAGTACCTACAAGAGTTTTCATTCAAGATGTGTAGCAAGTTCCACCGAGTTCCATCAATGAATCCACCATAAATATAATATAATTCTACAACCAATTCTTAGACCCATATTTTTGATACTTCGGGTCTTATTCGCGACGTATATTGTATGGTCGAAACGTCGGGAAAGGTAGGCTATGTACCTAATAATAAACAATAACATCGCTTTTTAGACCTTCCAAATATTCACAAAAATCTGGTAACAGGCATTCGACAACAAAAGAATTGGAACACAATTATATATTTAACTGTGTATTATGAGAAGATAATTATGTACTATAATCGAAACTCGTATAAACATATAAGTAATAAAATGTACTTTCATAATGTTTGAAGTTATGTCAAATGACATGAACTTTTCGAATAAAGCATGTCATCACCATCATGGTCCAGTGTGAGTTTATTCCGCTACTGTGTTCTACGAAGGTGCTGTCACAACCAACAACACAGATATTAATTATCTTCAGAACTTGATAATTAACTTTAAAGTTGGTTGCATACTGAGTTTGGCACTTAGCTACTCGCCGTATGAGGTAAATTTATTGTTACAAATTATGTACGTGAATATGAGCCATGTTTATTATATATGTTCACAAAACTTTTGTTATTAAACCAAAACTGCACCCATTCTTCATAAGAAGTACTAATTTTTGGTTACACTGTGTTAATTGACTGCCTAAGTGGCGTAAATGGCAGCATATGCGACCATGGTGCTGAGGTATCAGGTTCTTATTTCGGAAATATATACTTAAGTGTGACGAGTGTAGACAACATCAGTTGTCTAGATCCCATACCACTTATATTAGTTTGCTTTTTCGGCTATATGCCAATAAGTGAAAAAAATGCGTGATTTATATATTTGTATTTATTTAAACCATACTTATATTATAAAGACTAAAGATACTCGTACCTTTGTTTGTAGTTGATTAACTCCGTAACTACTGAACCGATTTAACTCTTTTGCTAGGTATTATAAAACCAAGTTCTGCTTCTGCAGTAGTATCATGGGCTACGTATCATTATGTTACTACTTAAAGGAGCGGTTTAATAATAATAAATGTCAACAAATTGGCCAGATTTTCAGACTATTGCAAATTATGTATGGTTTTAGTCCGATACTATATCAGACACATATATGTAAACAGGTGCTACGAGTTTCGAAGTAAATCACCGGCGAAGCCGTAAGACGGTTATTTGGGCGGTTTGTGTTCCAAATTAAATCTATTTGTCGAAAGAAAATCTCACTATGTTCCTTTAAAATCTGCTTGTCTTACTTTTTCGTTTAATAGACCGACATGATTTTTTATATATCTAACTTGAATAATTTTCATTCCAGAAAATATCCAATTCCCATGGGCAAACACGTTTGTGGGATAACTAAATTTTACACGAAGAACGTGCTCTAGTTTCAAGATAAATCGAAAGCTTTTAGGTACTGTGTTATCTTCAATAGATAGTCAGTCACGCGTATCGAGAAAACATGTCTTTAGCTTGAACTTCTTACCACAAGTTCGAGACGGAAAAACCACAGACATGACAACACAAGAGAGAACTAATTCGGTAATTACATTTAATATATATTCCTACACGCACCTACGATTTGGTAACTCGCTCAGGAAGATAATAAATCCCTTTTTGTCCGTAGTATCATAACATTTCATTTTATGAAACATTGGCCAAAATTAACACACTATTTATCTGAAAATATCAAGAGTGGTTTATTTTGCAAATAAACCTCTCTTATAAATTTATAATAATTTTACACGTTTTAAACACAACAACTACATTTACCTCGAATTTTATGATTTTTATTATTCTGTCACACTCCATTCGAAAATTGAAAGGATTTAGCTTTAGCCCGCGGCATTCATGACATTAATTTACATTTGTTTCGTTCATTTTATTTCAAACGATAAGTTCTCGGAATTAAAAAGAACACTTTTTTTATCTTGTATTTATTTTAAATAATTCGTCGATTCGGTTTGCTTGATTGATGATATTTTATATCATCAAACAATCCATACATTAATTGTAGCCGGATTATAATAAACAGGCTGTAGACAAAAGAATAGCAGCCGGCAATACAAAAAAAAACATATAAGACAATATTAAGACAACTAGGGCAGCATAAAAATAAGAACAATGTGCATAACAAAACGATCTATGTCAAATTGCAAGCCGCGATATGAATGAACCAGTTGTTTCTGCCATCTAGACGGGGACAACAATAGAAGTTGATGCAAAGAAATTAGTCACCGTGGTAACAGTTGCAAAACTGCCGCAGGGTAACTGCGCACTACATTGCGTTGCTAAAACAATAACGTGATAGTGAGTACGCGCACTCCTTTATTTATTTGAACAAACATAAAATGTACGGTTAGTAAAAATGGACAAAAGGCGAGACGTCAGCGCTCACCTTCACTCCGCCTTATTTTCTCGTACTTTTGAATTGTAAGATCCAGTCTCTGTCAGTCGTTTGTGTTCTCACTAACACGTAACAAATGCAGTACCGGTACAATAGAAAGACATGGAAAACGAGGAACAATTTCTCAAATATGTTGCATCAAATAATTTTCTGAAAGCTATATAGGTATTTACAGCACAGAAAGGAGGATGATTTTGTTTTATTTTAACTATGGTTGCCTGTGTTTGTATTAGAGCTGTATAAGAATGATTAGCCATTGTAATAGTAACAAGCAACGCTAATATTTGTTAAGAAGAACGGTTTAATTATGTAAATGTTCTTAGTCATATCGTCTTAACATAGCGGCCGCGGGCGTTTTGTTAAGTACACGGCGACGAACGCATTAGGAAGATTAAAACTTGTAAAAGCAAAGAAGCGAGTCAACTGCCTTTGCAAACACTTCCTACTACAGACATATGAAATGGAGCACGATGAGGTCTTTTAGTGTTTTATATATTGTATCATATTTCTTGCTATTTGCATGATGGCATATACAAGTACGTTTCTAATATTATTTAATGGCAGAGACATGGGTGGTGCACCTGCTGATTAACGGACGAGGCTCTGGCGCTGGCTTTCCCCTTTGGGGTTGGGAGGTCTGAGGGCGTCGCTCCCATAAAAGCCACCCGCCGAAACAAAAAAATGAACAGTCAGAAAAGGAATGCTGCTAGGGATAGGGCGCCGCCGCAAAACGGCGCGCAGGAGCCCCGCCCGACTCCTGTGGCAAGTGTGCTAGGGCTGCCGTGTGTCGAGCCAGCACGGCTAAAGAAGTTAGCCCCAACCCGTTTCCGCTTCGCATCTTGGAACATTGGCACGCTGACTGGGAGTGCGGTAGAGTTGGCCGAAGTACTCTCCAGGCGGGGGGTGGACGTGGCGTTCCTGCAGGAGACTCGGTGGAAGGGCAACAGAGTCCGGCCTCTGCAGAAAGGCTACAAGCTGTATTACACGGGTGCGCCTGGTGGGGAGAACGGAGTGGCCGTGGTGCTCTCCGAGGGGCTGCAGAACGGCATCTTGGAGGTGAAACGCTGTAGCGACCGGCTTATGATCGTGAGGGTGCTTATCGATGGGATTATTACCCACCTGATAAGTGCCTACACGCCACAGGCCGGTTGTAGCGACGCCGATAAGATGTCGTTTTGGGGCCAACTCGAGGGAGTGCTTCGGAGCATTCCGTTGTCACAGAAAATCGTTTTGGGCGGCGACCTGAACGGTCATGTGGTGTGAGGAGTTTGAGCGTGTTTATGGTGGTTTTGGATAGGGCACCCGCAACGCTGAAGGAGAAACTATCTTCAGAACGTGTGCGGCTGCCGCTCTGGCCATTGTGAACACGTATTTCAAAAAGAAATCCGATCATCTCATCACCTACAAGAGCGGGAGGCGACAACTCAGATCGATTTCCTACTCGCTAGGCGACACAGCATCGGCAAGGTGGCCAACTGCAAGGTCATACCCGGAGAGAGTCTTACTGCACAACACCGTCTCCTTGTCATGGACCTCTGCGTGAAGCCCAAAGGCAAACGCATCGAGCGGTGCCAGCGCCGCATCAGATGGTGGCTGCTTGATGAAACTAGGTACCAGGAGATCGTCTCAGCTGTCGGTAACAAGTGCACCGACACTGAAGGCGAACCAGTTCAAGATTACTGGGACAAAGTTCAGGCGGCCATCCTTGGAGCGGCGAAGGTGGTGCTCGGTGAGTCTTAGGGTGGACGCAAATGTGACAAGGAAACTTGGTGGTGGAACGACGCAGTCCAGAGGGAGACTAGGGAGAAGAAAGCCCTCTTTAAAAAGTGGCAAGCGACCGGATCTCCCGAAGACCGCGACGCGTACAGGTCTGCCAAGCGCGCCACAAAGAGAGCTGTAGCCAGAGCCAGACGAGACCACTTACAACCTCTGTATGATAAGCTGGAATCGTCTGAGGAGCAGAAGCTCATCTATAAGCTGGCGCGCTCCAGGGTCAAAGCGGCACAGGATATATCTAAGTGTCGCTGTGTAAAAGACCCTGAGGGCAACCTGTTAAGCGAAGACCTCGCGGTAAAGGAGAGATGGCGCTCGTACTTTCACGAGCTGCTTAATAAACAGCACAAAGAGGTGCAGTCTCCGAACCTCCCTCCGATCAGGGACTAGTGCCACCGGTAACGCCTGGAGAAATACTGACTGCGCTTCGCCGCATGAAGATTCGGAAAGCTGTCGGACCCGATGGAGTCCCCATCGAAGCCTGGAAGGCGATGGGTCCTCGCGGTGTGGTGGTATCTTGATGGTGTGTATCTTAGTAAACCTCTTTAACCGCATACTCCTCAGCGGGCAGATCCCAAACCAATGGAGACTGGGTATTATTACTCCAGTCTTCAAAGGTAAGGGGTCAGTGCAGGAGTGCGGAAGCTACCGCGGTATAAAGGTGATGTCCCACACCATGAAGATCTTCGAGAGGATTATAGACTCTCGGATCCGGCAGGAGTGTACTCTCTCGGGGTGTCAATATGGGTTTCGTCCTGGTCATGGGACCACGGACCCTGTTTTTGCCCTGAGGGTTGTCGCAGAGAAATACAGGTCGAAGAGGTCTGAACTGTTTGTATCTAGACATGCAGAAGGCCTTCGACTGTGTTCCTCGTGCGAAGATCTGGTGGGCACTGCGGTCCAAAGGGGCTCAAGAGGTCTTTTTGATACTATCCGGGACATGTACTGTGACTCCGATTCAATGGTTCGGACTGCTGTTGGCGACACGAAACCCTTCCCCATTACCGTCGGGGTACACTAGGGTTCGGTCCTTAGTCCGCTTCTGTTCAGTGTAATATTAGACGAATTGTCGGACAGCATCAGGTACTCGCATGAGCAGCCTCCATGGTTGCTCATGTATGCTGACGATATTGCGCTGGCAGACGCGGACAGGGGCAGATTGGTGCGTCGTGTAAAGGCGTAGAAGGAGACGCTGGAGAACGGCGGTCTGAAACTAAATGTGGCGAAGACCGAGTACTTGGCACTAAACTCGACAGATCCCACATCCGTCCGCATAGGCGGTGATTTGGTTCGCGTGGAGCGCACGGACCAGGTTAAATACCTGGGATCTGTTTTTCACACGTCCAGTGACATCGATTGCGATGTCAAGTCACGCATTGCTGCCGCGTGGGCCAAATGGCGAGAGATGACCGGTGTCATTTGTGACCCTAAAATGCCGATCCGGTTGAAGGGGACAGGTCTACAAAAACATTATACCTGTCCTTTTACATGGCAGTGAGACGTGGCCGATATTGGCGCGACACAAGCAGGAGCTGCATGTCACGGAATTGAAGATGCTGCGGTGGATGTGTGGAGTCACGCAGTTGGACCGCGTGAGAAACTCTCGCATCCGCGGCAGCCTTCACATCCGTGACATTGCAGACAAGTTGCAAGAGTGTCGCCTTCGTTGGTATAGTCACTTCTTGCGACAACCGCCGGGCTACGTAGGTAACAAATGTCTGGCCATATCAGCCCGCCGGGTCCCGGTGAGAGGGGAAGACCCAAGAAGTGCTGGCTTGACGTCGTAAGGGATGACATGCGTGCATTGGTCTCACTACAGGGGATGCCGACGACCGTGCGAAGTGGAGGAGAAAATGTAGGAAAGCGGACCCCGGGCGTCGCGAGACGCAACTGGGACCGACGCTCGGATGATGTATTTACATGTTTCAATCGCCCCGCCAGTTTTTACAGGCTGTGTAAACACACATGTATGTTTTTAAAGTCCAAAAACAATGTGTCCGTGCTATTTATAGACTTCAAAGAACCGATAGCTGTAAGCCAATATTTAAAGACCTGAAATTACTTACGCTGCCATGTATATATTGGAGGTTGCTACATTTGTAAAAAGGAATTTGCACTTATATGATATACAGTAGTCGTCATCAATTTGAAATTAGATATCAGCTCAGTAAGACGACATTACTCAATAGAAGCATATTTTGTATGACTTCCAAGATAATAACAAATTACCACTAGATTTAAGAAAATTCGATAATGTTCACAGATTTAAGTGGGAGCTAAAAAATGTATTGGTAGAGAAGACGTATTATAGTGTAAAGGAATTCCTAGATGATAAATATATATATATTATTTGCAAAGAGTATTGCTTCACTGACATGATTGTATTTGACATTGTTTATTTTAGTTTATTTTATGATTTGATTGTGTTTATCTGTTGACTATTTAAATTAGGTATTATGATTTTTTGTATTGTTATGGTCTACTATTAATTAGGTACTTGTAAATTAATAATAAAAAAACTTTGCAAGCCGAAAGGTGAAATGTGATGGGGCCGTTAAGTCTTATGTAACACCATTTTGTACCCATATTCGCAAATAAAGGATTGAATTGAATTGAACACTTGACGTTATCGTCACTTATGGAGTGATACATTAAAGGGAATTTCCCGTTACAGAGTAAACATAAACAATATCTTAAATAAAAGTAGTAGTTACGTAAAAATAATTTAAAAACTAGTTTAGTAAGTCTATCTTACTAGACGTAACATTCTATTATCCATTGAGCGTGCAAGTCCCTGTTTTCAGATGTTCATTTTTTCTTTTTCTTTAGTGTGAGTGTGTATTATATTATTATATTGTTCTCCTCTACAGGTCGCATTTTAGTTCAAGAGATGTGGTACACGTGTGAATGAATTGAAATAAAAATGGGAGTAAAGAGTGGTAAGTTTACTGTAAAAGAATAAAAGCTTTTAAAATAATAAACTGTTAATTTTAACATATAACTTCATGTTATTGATTGTATCAATGTAAATAATGATATGGTGTCTATATTAATTGTAGTAAATGCTTTCGATGGTCTATTGCTCTTTCATAGCGATACAACAATAACAATAAATAAATAATAAATTCAAAAGTACTCGGATACCCAGACGTGCATGTATGATGCGATTGATGAATCTGCAAGAAGCGAAAGAAGAATGCATGGATCGGGAAGCCTGGCGATCTGTCGTCTCTGACTACCCCGTCAGGGATAGTCAGACCTACAGATATTTTTTTAGTTAGTTAAATAAATATTGTGAGACACTTTTCACACAGCGCCATTTAGCCCGAACTTTGTTTTAAGCCTGCGCTATAGGATGTAGACAACTAATAACCATACTTATATATTTCTAAATACAAACATATTAAACACCTACACTCCGGAACTAACATTTGTAGATTACACAAATATTTTTTCTGACTCGGGAATCGAACCCGGTAAGTATATTACTTATTCTAATATTTTTAAAAATAATTAAAAACATAGCTAGAACAACATCCACAAAACTAAATACCTACTAACCATTGTACGTTTATATTGAAATGTCTTGAGAATGACAGTAAGACGTTTACGGTCATCAACAACATTAGTCACGTAAGTAATAAAGGGAAAAAATAACACTACTTTAAATAGTGTTGTCTTATGTGTCGTTTATTATCACAAATGTGACAGATCCGTCGCCACGGGTAAGATTTATTTGATGGTAGGGTACCAATTCCCTAAAATAATTTGAAAATAAAAAGAACGTGACTTGAAATACAAGCCCATTCCTTTAATAACACAATGGCATACCTACCATTTTGTTATTAAAGGAATGGGGTGGGATTCCTGAAACCTATATGCTACGCCAAAAGCGGAGAATGCTTCGGATAACATTCTAACTGTAATGTAGGTTTCTGACATTCATTAAGTATAAACATGCCTATCTAATATAGCTGCCGATATTTGCCGCATTTGTTTGAACTCGCCCATATTTATAACTGTCATCTGTTCGTGTCACCATTACTTTTTGTGACATTTCTTAGGGGTGAAGTAACGAAATTAAGCCAACCTTTTGTCCGTTTTGCTCGGGATAACAGAATATAACAAATATCCAGGAGTTGTATGTACATATATGTGTATATGAATAACCAACAAATCATTGAGTTTGTTGTTTATTAATTTTTTGTACTATCATTTTAAATATACACGACAATATTCTCAAAACGGGTGTATGTATCAACGATTCAGCACTTTTAACCGTTTCATTTTATGCAAGGACTAAATTAATACAATACCACTAATTATATTAGGCCCGCATTTTAAAGACATTCCTTTAACTTTCACTCAAAACATACATACGCAATAGTAAGTAATACACAATTTGATCCATCACCTTAGTTTCTTCATTCAATTCAAGGTAGCTTTAGCCTTAAGCCATGTGTACAATCCTTTTACATGGCGCTATGTAATGAGATTAGTAATGAACTAGTCCCAAATGAAATGTTTGGAAATGTCTGAAAAGTTACATTACATATCTAAAAAGCTCTAAGTTGTAAGAAGCGTTAAGTTGTAATATTCGTTGTTCGCCATCCCGACTAGTTCATAAGTGGAATTTTTAAGCTATTGCATAGTTCTTACCGCGGGCTTTGAGTGGGCTTTAATCAAGAAATTCCGTAAGGAATAAAACCTGAGACGAAGGTCGAGACGAGGTCACACGAAGTTTACCGAGCACGGCCGAGCGTTGGCTTAACGTGTATGTACATATATTATATGGTACGATTGTACGAAGCTTGCACGGATCGAGACGTGATGATAGTGAGTGTGAGTGTGAGTGTGAGGGTGAGGGTGAGGATGAGGGTGACTGTGAGAGTGAGGGTGGGGTGAGGGTGAGGTGTTTTTTTTAGTGTAACTTGAATTAATATCAAAGAAAAACAAAGGTATGCTATGCAATAGCTTTACCGCGGCAGTCTCCGAGTGCCACACGTCTTTTTTTGTTCAACAACATTATTTGATGATCTTTATTTAATCTAGCTAACTTTAAATAAGCATTTGACAGTTAACAACCACTGAATAAAAAGTCTCTATATTTTGTTTAAGTTGCATTAAGAACTCAGATAATGCGCGGTGGTGTAGCAACTCTTTCTACTATTTCCGATCCGGTAGTGTAAAGAACCTTCAGCTCCATTAACGTGGAAATAAATTAGTTAAATTAACATTAGTTTGTACCTCTCTCTACATCTGAACTTTTATTTTAAGTCCTTTCTTAGATGATTAATGAACTAAAATAAAAGCATATTGCAATCTTTTTTAGCTTATTAGTCAGGAAGTTCATTGGTGTCAAAAAAGGTAAAGAACTAAATTACATATCTATAACTTACCTATAATAAGCCGGAGGAGGCTGGCGGCAAGCAGGCCCACGTCTGGTGAGTTAGCCATGGGTCACACTCGCGTACACAATCTTGACACGACCAGCCATGCCATCAACTGAGTCCGCCCTCACACGATAATACTACTAACATCTTCATTAACAATCCAAAACCATTTCACATTTTTTGTTTTCTATTTATCGGTCTTACGATATTTAAAGCCCATTAAGAGCAGTTTCATTTCAAATGCACTTTATACTGGCCGTAGACTAATAAAATAGTCACGTGTGAATTTCGGGATAGCCCGACTAGTACACTTCAGTGCCAGCGCAGCTTCCGACGTAGCTTGACACTCCTCTTGAAAAACGGACCTCCGTTAGGTCCGAAACTAGTCGGGCTATCCCGAAATTCACACATGAGTATAACCGTTTAGTTTGTAATAATGAACAACGCTCAAGATAGTTATTATTCCAATCATAAAATAGTTTTGTTTTTATCTTGTCCACAACTTCACGCCCTCAAGGAAAACTCAAAACAAAATTAGTAGCAGTTATTTCAGTAACGAGATACGTGAGCTGTTCTATTCGAATAAAACACACGTGACTTCAACTCTACTTACACTAAAGCCAGAGCTGAATATTGCATAATAACTCATTGAAATTGGAGTAGCTAACTTTTTTAATTTGCGCTTCTGGATAAATGCACGATCCTCCACGATTTATAGCTGAAAACTGTTTGTAATATTTTAATAAAAAACGTAAGAGGCCTTTATCTCTTTAGTGCATTTATTTTGGAAAATAAAAAATATGGTAAGTACTCGTATACCCTTACATGTTTAAAACGATTAATGAATCCGCAGAAAGCGAAAGAAGTATGCTGGCGATCTGTCTTATCTGACTACCCCGTCTGGAATACAGGTTTTAAGATAATACGTTAGTTGGATAGTGATTTAGGAAGATTCAACAAAAACTATTAATTATCTATAAAATATAAATACAAAGAATGTGGCAAATGGTTCGTGTATTTAATATACACGGAAAACGCCGTCATTACGTGTTCTGAAAGAAGATTTAAAGACTCTATGTTAATAAAAATAGAAGGTCTAAAACTTACGCACATAGTGTCGATTTGTTGGATCCAAGTCTTAAGATTAAGTATAAAAGGTTTGAGTTCACCCTAAATTGTAAGACCAATGATTTATAAATTTTTGAACTGATGCAACGAAATAATTCCTTAGTTGCACATTTATAGTAAAATGTGCAACTAAGAAAGTATTTCGTTTCGGATTACTGATTTGAATAATGTCTGGTCAATACGTTAGACTGCATTACATTTTCAGATTTCTTCTTTTTTTAAATAATAAGTGGAGACAAGCATACCACTACGCACAGACAGTTTGTACTTTCGGTAAACGTGTTTACTGTTCATCAATAAAGCTATACTGAATGTCCTTTTCGTGTTTTTCCTTGCTTATCATCCAGTGTTTACAACAGAGTCTTAAAGAAGCAAATCTCACGGTCAATAAAAGACTAATAGTACTAACTATCTTAACGCTGTATCCAATTATATGTTTATGTTGGAAAGATCGCCAAGCTTCTCGCCATCCACACATGCTTATTTCTCTTCCTGCGGGTTCGTTATAGACCTCAGAAATATATTACCTTTGACAGCCATATGTAAGTGATTTTTAGATTCTGGACGTGGCAATACCTAATCGTCTCTCTCTGTATTTTGTAGAAAATAAAATACAGAATATATTATGTGAGCTTACAACAGCAAGAGCTTTTTCCGAGTAAACCTTTTAGAGGCCAAACAGAAAATGACAATTATTATTTATTATCATATTTGCTTTCCAAATATAAACGATAAAATATTGAATTACTTTACTAGCACACGTGTTTCCACGCTTTTTGACATTTTGGCCCTCAATGTCTACTACGTCGGCTTTTCATCAGGCGGACGGCGTTAGTGCCTACGAAATACGATAAAAATACCATAAATCACAACAGAATTTTTTTTTTCGGGCTTGATTAGGCACATTAATCCGTTGGTCCCTGTTGCCAGTAACATGGCAGTCATTACGTCAAGTTGAAGGCCTTAGGCTTGAAAATTTTCAACAACAGGTAGCCACAACCTGCGTCTGTCTATTTCAACACGGCAATAGGCTCACCACCTAATACGTGGCACAGAAATACACATGGTGAAAAGTGGGCATATAATATGCCTCTGCCACCCCTTCGGGGATAAGGCGTGATAGATAAATAAATAAACACATTAGATAATGTTTAAACTAAAGATATATTTTTTAAACAAATATTGTTATGAAATATATTATTACATATAATTAGTATTTAGTAATTACATATATTTATTATTCATCACCATCAAACAGAAATGCGATGCCATTTTAACGAAGGTACTTTTAGAATAAAGCGCTCAAACATTTTGTATTCGCATTAATTATTTATTAAGCTATTAAACTTTAGAGATTATCTTATTAAGGCCACTCAAAATTTGATTGTGAATTTATCAATACCTTAATTAGTAAATTTTATAAGATCTAGGAGTCGAAGCGGATGGAATTTCAATATTTACTTGTTTACGAGAGAAATTGTGTTTTAATTAACTACTGGAAGACTATAACACTTCAATGCGCTCTAGTAAAGTATGTGAATATTATTTTAACAGATTTGAGTAATACATGGCAAAAAATTTAGTTAACAACAAAAAAAAAACTCGTAATTATGGCATAAGATAGTTTATTTTTTATCACAAGTTGGAATCTAAAAAGTAAAATAACGTTGTTTCTGGCGATCCTGAGGAGTCGGTGGCGCGTTGTCAACCATGCCCAGTTATCAGTTACTTAAAATGCAACTTACTCTCTTTTGTTTGGGAGAGCTGATCCGCCTTGTGCTCGCCAACGCCATACAAAAACACAATACCGATCAAAAGTGCAAGTGGGACCACGCGAAATTTAAGGTTTCGTAGCCTATTTTTATTTGGCTGCTAGGAGCAACTATCGTTTGGCTTTTGACCTTCCAACCACATAAGGGTGCCTGCGTCATTGCCTCGTCCGTAAGTAAAGTAGGTGCACCGCTTGCAAGAGAGGTCGCTTGGTCTCCGAATATCTTTGTGGGGTCCCGTTGCACCCAAACTTGACGTTGTAGACGTCTATTACTATGCACTTTACAGCTTAATGTTTTAGCAAAATTATAATGTTTTTAAAAGACTGATTCAAAGACATCTGACACCATCAGGTATGGCATGTCCACTTTGATCGTAAGAAAGATATTTTTTTAAACTAATTTATTTATTAATAGCTTGTAGGCGTATATGATATGTGTATTCATGAAAAAATTGCAGGTTTCTTACCCAGACTGAGCTAGGCGATAGACAAACATACGAAAGAACATGGCGATACTATAAGGGGTTGTGACAGAACCCTAAAAATGCTAAACACTCATTTATAGGTAACATACACATATATCATTACGATGATTTTTCTACCGCTTGTAAACTGGTGATAAAGATAATTCAATGTGTGACGATTGATTTTTTAACAAACGATTAACATTTTCTAGTTCTCACGAAATATAAGCCACATTTTTAGTGAATTTAAATTATTGAACTAAATATCACAATAAAGGAATCGAAACAATTCTATTCAAGTATCTCTCTGAATTTAAAACTGTCATACGAGATGTGTAGGTAGAAGTGTAAGTAGAATATGTAGGTAGAAAAGTTTTGTTAAATTCATTTGTCCATGTATTGAAGATACATTCAATCGTACAATGGCAAGTTCGACCATGGAAAGGACACGCATGTAGGCGGCAGACAATTTATTTGAGCACTTTTAGAACGCTATTGAATAGGAACTCTTAAATCAGTTTCCTCCACTCCTTTACTTACCCCTTACTTACAAAATAAAATATTCGGCAAGTTCGTGAACGAAATACAAACACGCGTGGGACGCTTGGAGTAGTATTGCTATATAAAAGGACTAGCTGTGCCCCCGGCGTCGCCCAAAACATACTTCTAAGTGTTCTACTACTAACACGTGATTTTTATTTCAAAATGTATATATACGAAATTTGGTGTTGCTATCTTCGAAAATGAAGAATTTCTCATATTTTACAACTTCTATTTTACACTTTTATAAGCATAATTTTGCAAAACCGCGATACACGTGTCCATTCATTTAAAACCAGAAGCATGTGTATGGACGTTATTTCATGTTTCTAACTTTGAAAATGTAGAACTTCCTAGAACTGATTATCTTTTATTTTACCCCCTTTGAGGTGGAATCTTGAAAACCTCTTTTTAGTAGTGCCACCATTATATGGGTAGCTCAAACTTTTCATTTTCGTAGGTGTTGTAAGGTGAGATTTCGGCTGGGATTGATAGTTGAGTGAGTCAGCTGTAATTTTATTAATATAGATTTGCTTTCGCTTTACTTCGCCCGTAACATAGCTACTTGAGAACTAATTGGGAAATGGAAAATCTCACGTATAAATTTAGAATCCCTATTTTACCCCTTTACAGGTAAATTATGCAAAAACCGCGAAACACTTGTCCATTTATTCGTAACAAAAAACAGGTGTACATGTTTAATGTTTCTAACTTTGAAAATTACTAACTTCTATACAACTGCTTATCCCTTAGGAATGGTATCCTTTTTTTGTGGGTGTCTACATTATTAAAGCAGCTTACTCGGCTGGACGTTGATTATAAGCACGAGTCATCCTCTAATTTCATCAATAAAATACGACTCTATTTTACCACATTATAAGAAAAATTGCTAAACTGCGATACATGCGTTCAGTTATTTGTAATCAGAAATAGGTGCACGTAATTTCATGTCTTTAACTTTGAAAATTACGAATTTTCTTACAGCCGTATATCCCTTATTTAACCCCCTTAGGGTTGAAATTTTGAAAAATCCCTTCTCAGTGGGTGTCTACATTATAAGGGTAGTTTACCTACAAACTTTCAAGATTTTGAACAAAGCATCGAGGTCCCGGGATGCGAACCTTACTTTACCCATACCTACATTTGTTTTTACTTTAGCCATTAGACACAACCTCTAATAATTTCAACCTCTATTACATGGAGTGAAAAGCTGATTACAAACTTGAAAATTAACGTAATGAAAACCATTCCGCTCGAAACAATGACCCATTCCAGAAACATTCAAATGGTATAAAATAAATTAAAATTAAAATTCGATAAAGGTTCTTACTTCTACAGACCTACGGCGATATGCTTTACAGATAAATTAATAGAGTAATAAAGACTAAATGTGAAAAACCTTGTCGTTAAACAACGTTTGAAATAATTATTCTGGGTCACAATTTTCAGTGTAATAATTCACAAGAGGCTTAGCAGCTGCGTAGATAATGTTTAAGCAAAATAAATCACGATTTAAAAAGTGTTTTAAAAGGGTGCGTGGGTGTCTCAGTGATTTGTGTGGTGAGTGGTGAGGTAGCGAGACGAGTTACGCCGTCGGCATCGCTTCAGTAAACATCAAGCGACCCGAACCGGGTAACATCCAACAATACGCCTGCACCGTGAAGATAAAAATATGATTCCTCAGCCGTTTGTATTCCCGTCAAGCGACATAACACCGGTTACTCTTGTCAGTCAAACAAAGCATTATACATAAAATCGTTAAAGATACAATAAACTTGAGATATACCAACTGTTGATATAATTTGAATATTACGTTTATTTCACCGAATTTCAGTATTTCTATAATTATTCGGGGTCGCCCTAATCTGCTAGCGGTGCACCTTCAACGTAGGCGCCCTAACGAGGTTGGGGGGAGGTCAGACGTCAGTCGTCTCCAATAAAACCTAAAATAAAAGCTAAACCAAAGCTGCTCCTAAGAGCCTATAAAGGTAGACCCTAAGTTCCAAATTCAAGTAGGGTTAGAAAGTATCTTGGAATTACGCAAAGATGAAGAAGACCATCATTATGATTAACACCTCGAGCAAGAGCCATCTATCTTGCATCGGTTGGGTTATTGGTCTATCATTTTTATAAACAAATAGGATTCTGATTTGTATTTTTAATTAAGACTTTATTACATTAGACTACTTACTTTATTCTCATAAATTGCGCGCGAAACGCTCGTGGCCTAGCGGTCTCAGTGTTCTGTAAACGATCACTGAGTTACGCAACTTTCACTATGGCTGGTCCTCGGATGGGTGACCACTTTGTGGCATTTACATTTGCGAGCGTTTCCGTGCTTCGGAAGGCACGTTAAGCCGTTGGTCCCGGTTGCCTGTCGTAAAATGGCAGTCGTTAAGCCTGGTTGAAGGCCTTATGGGCGGCTTGAAAATTTCAACAGCAGGTAGCCACAACCTGCGTCTGTCTATTTCAACACGTCAATGGGCTCACCACCTATTACGTGGGACAGGAATCCACACGGTGAAAGGTGGGCATATAATATGCCTCTGCCACCCCTTCGGGGATAAGGCGTGATGGATATTTATTTATAATAGTTTACTAAAAACACTTAGTCTGATGTGATTATAGAGAGGTACATCAATCGTTTGTTATAATTAAGTTACGTTTTATCAAATATAATTATATACTCAGTAATATATTATCTTGTAAACATTTAGGATTTATTAATTATGCTCTATATTACTTAACAAAATATTATGCTCAAAATTTTCAGTAATTTAAATATTGAATGTGCACATGTCAAAATTATAACGGGATAGGTTTATAAAATGGGAACACAAAATCATTAAATATAAACAGGTCAGGTGTGAAGTTTACATAATTTACGCTTTCGTGGACTGGGTTGAAATTATTACAGGTATTTATTGCCATATTGTCGTTTTCCAATGGAGTTCAAATATTGGCAATTCAAAGGTATAATAAAACATGAAAATAAAAGATCTAAAAGGCTAAGCATTGCCATACAACGTGGCAATGCTGCCAGTCTGGGAACGCTACCACATGAGTACTGGGGGCCAAGTCTAATATTGACAAGCAGTAGAATAGAACCAGAATCGCTGTTTTTAGCTGTCAAAATGTTAGTAGACTATCAAAAATGCAACTGACTGAAAAATGCGACTAGCGGCCACTGACGCGGTACGTGCTAGTAGAATTCTATAGGCCGACTGATAGAAGTTTATTGGAGTACGATTGTAAGAGTAGACTACGAAACACTGTCAAAATTGTACCGGTGGCTTTCTATTGAGCGACCAGTTCGATTCTATTTTGACACGATTGAAATAGCAGACTCGGCCCCCTGCTATGCGCAGAATTTTTTTCAAGTTTTAGTCATTTTTATTTAGCTTAGTTCAGAATTAATTAGACAGCTCTTATAATATACTGTTAATTAACTCTATAGCTTTTTATACTCTTGAACTTTGTGATCGACAAATAAAATAGATACATAATTCTTTGTAATACATTAAATGAACTATTTCTAACCTAATAATATTCCATTAGTTGCAACCTTTGGATGGAAATCGTAGGCTGAAAAATAAGTTAAGAGCAGTGTATTGTACAGTAGATATAAATTATACTATTCTTACAGTAACATAAGAAGGTCCCTGGAGAAATGAATCTTCATTCATTTCATCAGAACGTTAAGTCCTATTCATTCAAGCTCGTCTTTGGAGCACAGGGAACGCTTACATTTATAATTGGTTACTATTTAAAGAAAAAACCGCATATTAAATTGAGTGCATAAAAAATTTAGATATCTATGTAAGATTAGCTAACCCCCCCGCGGCCCGCCTGTGACATACTTCGCACGCCCGTTGCACCCAAATCCCGTAGCTAATTATTTTTATATTTATTATCTAAAATTCATGAAAAGATTCCCGATTTGTTGATATTTATGATAACAGCTTCGCTCCCCTGGGTAGTACCTACCTTGGTAAATGGGCTGTCAACACAAAAATATTTTTTCATTTCGAACCAATAATTCCTAAGATTAGCGCGTACAACCAAACGAACAAACAAATTCTTCAGCATATATTAAGCATAGATTAAAGCTGAAGAGTTTCAAGAGATCCCAGACAGACAGCGGAAGCGACTACATTTTATGCTATGTAAAGATATTTCGCTATTTAAAAAGAAAAATAAACTACTCTTCATAATTTTACATGCAGTATCGGATTACAAGACTCCTTCACCCACAAAACCTACACATTTATAATGTTGCAAGAGTAATAAAGTTTTCGTGCTCACTGCTGCATATACGCTAGAAATATGGTACGTTGACTTTCTATCTTTTTTTTTTATAAAAACAACAGAGCTTTCCGCTTTGAATACAGCAGCCCAGGCAGATGTGGCGATTAAACACTGGCCGAATTTAAAAAAGCTACATATTTTCTGCATACTCCAAAAAATATTGCCAATGTTCTTATTATGTCTCTTCTTACTTTTTAGATTGCTTTTGATAAGCTATGCGTGTTCCAGATATAGTCCTTATTTTTTTTTCACATTCTTAGTATAAAATGAAGTAACTACCGCTGTCTGTTCGTTGAATAGTTTCAAAGATTTAATCTTTGAAACTATTCAACGAACTTTAAGGCAGTTTTCAGCAATAGATAGAGTAATTCAAGAGTATCTACATTGTTCCCGTGCGTTAACGCCCGCGGTTTCGCTCGCGTAGAGAAGTTTTCCCGTTCCCGTTTCCCACAGGAAATTGTTCCTGAGATAAAAAGTATCTAGTCTATGTGTTATTCTGATGTATAAGCTATATTATGGTAAAGTTTCATTAAAATACATAGAGTAGTTTTTACGTGAAAGAGTAACAAACATCCATTCTTACAAACTTTCGGGTTTATAATATTAGTAGGAAAAATATATTATACAATTATTGTAATTGTATAATATCATACAGTACATTCATAGAGTCTATCTTATAATTGCCAAGAGACATTTCAGAGTTAGATTATAACTTCCGAGTATTTTGACAAGTCTATACCAATTTCTTGACATAGGAAATATAATAAGGGAGAAAACAGGTGATTCCCGGTTAAGATCACGGCTAGTGTTATGGGCACCTTTAGACCGGAAGCGGTCAGGGGTTAGTTATTTGAATTTGACAAGTGAATATGTATTGAATTAACATTTTATTTATTGAATTAATGAAGTATATTTGATATTAAAATGGAGGATCCTCCCCACCCTCGCCAGAACCTTGTTTACACATTTAGGATTGACCGACTTACTGTTCCTATCCATAAATTATATCCTAGCCATTATTCACAATGACGTTTTATCTTCGTAAAATATTTTACTATTTATAAAAAGTTATTTTCCAATAGACTGGCAGTGTATTTTAATAGGTAAATAGGCGGATAAGTCATAAAAATACTGTCTTAAAACGAGGACACTATAACACAGCTGCTGATACTATTTCAGAATCAACGTTAGATAAAATTTAGTACCCCGTATAAAAAAAAACCTTAAATATACTACATTCACACAAAACTTAAATTATGAACACGCCTTTATTTGTATGTATGTAGTGCAATATTAGTCCAAATTAGTATTAAATAACCGGTATACTAAACTAGCAACATAATTGGGTAATAATGTGATGTTCAGGCTCAGTTCAAATGGTTGTTAAGGGCGTGGAAAAGTTAAAACGAGTTTCATACACAGGCCTTTATTTTCTTATAGTGAAAAATGCTACGGGTTGTTCTACACCAAAATCCCTCTCCCTCTCCAAATAAAAAGCAAGGGTCACCATGGGCACCTATAGCTGATCAGGATTCCAGAAATTTCCAATTGAGAGTGTTTATCAAATTTACTCGAAACATGTATCTTTGAAGGAGCATCGTGTAGCTTTAGTTGGTTCGAGTCCACTATCTCCATATCGCCGTTAGCTATATTAGTGAGAAGTGAAGACACAGACTAATGCGTTTACTGCTATGATATTTTGCGGTGCGGTATTCTGATTGTAATCATTTATATCATCGCGGGATCGAAATTAAAATGCAAATTAAGATTTATGATGTATAAATTACGATCATGAATATCACACGCATGACAGCAATAATGCCGTAAGAGTTTTATGAGTATGATAAAATTATCGCTTTACGTCCATTACGTAATAGCGTGGGTTAGCTTTGTCTGAACGATCCCATTCACAGAATATTGATTGCTGTTTAATGTCATTGCTCAAAGCGAAGATAAATGTCGCAGGTGAATGATTAAAGAAAGGATTTGAGACGATGACGTCAAGGATTAAGTCGCTTTTTCGTATTTATGAGGTACCTACTGTCCCACTAGCGATCTCAAACCCCGTGTCAGTTCATATTTTGGATGCGCATTTAAGGTCTAATAGACTGAGGAGGCAAGCGAAGCGAGCCTACCAAGTCTCCGTTTTAACTCCACTGGAACGGGTCGCATTTATCATCGGATCTGCACGCAACTTGGCATGGACAATCCTTGATGTAGACAACAACTTTTAGCGAGGGGGTTTTTCGATCGGGGGGGGGGGGGGGGAAATGGAAATGATAAAAGAAATAAATTTAAATAAAAAATCCTCCGATGTTTACGGTTCTCAGAACCACTAGTAGTATTAAGTTAAGCAAACACTTGCCTAATTAGGCTTGGAACTAACTTAACTTCTCCTGGGACCTTAATATCTTCGGTTTTTCTAGTTTTGGTCATTGCTGTAGATCGTAGTTTACAGTTAGGTTACAGTAATGACAATGCAGGTGGGATTAGTCTCAATTAAATTCCCCGTCTGTCGAGTCATGTTTAGCACTTAAAAAGTACGAATGGGATTTCCTATTGAAGCTTTCCATTCTGATTGTAGCAATGGCACGTTGTAACATGTAAAAACAGACTTGACAAGCGAATAAACTCTGAACGCGATGAGATGTGACATTTATGTCAATGATCGGGAGATAAGCGGCTTCATAGCTGAGATAAACGTTTTTCAGTTATACATGGTTACATAGAAATTGAAGTTAAACACAATTTATACTATTACATTTTTAACGTGTGGGTTTAACGTCTGATACCTGTAATACCGACTATTACTACACGCTGTCCTTTCATCTGCCTATAGTCAGGAGTCCCGGGTGAGCTCTCGGAATGATAACCCCTAATTTTAGATTCTTATTATTTACCTGATTGGCATTAGGCTCACAACCGATTACGTGGGACGGGAATGCACACGGTGAAATGTGGGCGTATAAGATAAGGCGTGCTTGAATGATCGATATTATTTACCTGAAAGACGCTAATTAATTGATTAAACAGTAGTATAGTATAACATGTTGTGTTGACTACATGGAATGTCGATACGATTTTGTCAACTAAAACTTGGACGAGTTAATGAGCTATACGTAACATCGTTTATAATAGAAATAACTACATTTAATAAGCAACAGCCTTAACATTTTTTAGAATAAGCACTAGTAGTTATACTTACTTTATGAACACTGTATCTGGATAAGTACATATTAAAAAATCAAGAAACATATCAGAATATAGAGCGTTTTCTCATAGTTATGAGAACAGTTCTCATTTTCTGTTTCTCAATTCTCATAGAGTTCTCAATTATGACTAAATATCGAGAAGTCACCTTTCTTCATATCAGGGCAGAACGGGTCCTTATAGGATAAACACATAACACTATCTATGATATACTGTGTATAATATGTGCGTCCCTTTCATCAAACACAATAAATCTTAATGATAAATAGACGCCAGTCGCTACTTGACCCACGGAAGTTAGTCGATCGATGAACTTCGCATTCTGTCTAGTGATAATAATCAGCCTGTTGAGATTGGATTGCACAGTTCTAGCCCAATACTGAATAAATTAGGTTTGAAGTTTTATACATACTTATAAAAAGTGGCAATATTTTCAGCCTCGGGCAAGCGTCTCACTCGGCAAGTGCGAAGTCGCGTGTCAGAGTATTGCTCGAGGTAGAAAATTATTCCAGTTTAAATTTATGATATAGTTAAATACTAATTACTTTTCAAAATTGTTTATGTACATATATTTATAATTTACACATATTATTTATGTACGGTTCATACAAATAGGAACCATACTAGATAATATTGGTAAATTATATTAACCAATACGATCCATAGTTACCGTACCATACATAGAACCGTATTAGTTAACGGGTTTTCAGATAAGAAGGTGTATGAGGGTTAAAAAGTACGCTATATAATAGGGAGAGGATATGGATATTTCGGCGAAGGCGAATAGGTAACCACTTGAGTCTTTTTCGAAATTCAGAAATATGATCATATTTGCGTAGTCCAAATATAAATCTTATACAGAAGATTTAGAGTCTCTCAAGTTTTTGAATTGGACCTCATTAAGATCTAGATAATGCTTCTTTTCCCCATACTTGATTATGCAGCATAATCAAGTATGGGGAAAAGAAGCGATTGTACAAGCGCAAATTTAGTTGAAACAGGTAGGAAATTTCTCAGCCTGCGCAATTACCCCGCCGCATCAAACAATTTGTGTCTTACCTCTTGCAACTGAGGCCCCCAGGATAAGCATGAGTCTAAATAAATGCCCAAGTTCTTGACCTTGTCACTATAGGAAATGTAAATACCATTGCACATAACTTAAGGAAGTTGTGACCAATCAATTTTAGGCGTATTTGATACATATTCATATTACGTACTGGTTTACATACATTGGTCTACGGTCTGTTCTGCAAAGAAAACTCTACAAACTTTATTTAGTACCAGTTTCTAAGGCTATCACTATCAAGGCTATTGTAACACTGTAAGGCAATACATAATGCACACAGTACAAACCAAAAAATCTGTATGATGCAAAAAATATTAAGAAGATTAGGGTAGGCCGAGACTTACATATAAAGACCACGTGAGCAGATTACTCAAAAACAGAAAAGTCAAAAATACTATGATACCCAGACGTGCATGTATAAAGCGATTAATGAATCTGCAGGAAACGAAAGAAATATGAATGGATCGCGATGCCTGGCGATCTGTCCTCTCTGACTACCCCATCAGGGATACAGCGTGAAGAAAGTTAGGTTTTTTTAAGTTATAAAGAAGATTATTAATCTATTGTCATGTGGGTCTGTCTCATGTTATCCTGCCAAGAACTCACTATCGTCCATAAGCACAGGTAAGGGCAAAGTGTGGTTTTATTCGATCAGTCATGTATGAGGATTTCCGTCCGATAAAGCCCTGATGGGGTAGTCAGAGAGGACAGACCGCCAGACTTTGCATTTTATTATTTATGGTTATTATTATTTACATGCACATTTTATAATCCGGGTAATTTTGACCTTTCCATTTTTAAGCAATCTGCTCACGTGACCTTACGTGTAAGTCTAGGTCTACCCGGAATCCTTCTACCATCTACTTTCGCACAATATTTAATCTCTGCCAATCGTTCCTCACTAATTCGTTGGACTTGTCCAAATTAACGGAGGACGTCCTCTAGCTTCATGCTGACACTTTCATTCAAACCTGCATTACTTGTATATTAGTAATTCAATTTACGGAGGTTATCCTGTCATTTCATGATCGACTACGTTCGGACTACATAAAATATGTTTGTGAATGTGGATTTTCGATTTAACACCTTTCTGGGTATTAGAATTTTGAATCGAATCACGGGTATAAAATTTCTGCTCTATAAGTCCCCGGTGACGGCAATCGACTTACCCCCTATTACATAGTACTAACAAAACTACTGGCAAATTATGGTTGTGTATTTAACCTCTGTCTTACCCTTCGAGGATATAGTGGGATGGACAATTTCTCAGAGTAATGTATTATGAAAGTGATTATTATGTCAAACGCCAGAATCTAATAGGCTTCCCTCGTAACAAAAACATCTCAGATCGTAGAAATTACACGATTACCTTGCAGATCAAAGGTCAAATTCAGGGGTTGAACTCATTCCTTTCCAATTGGAATTCATTGAAAACAGAAGCAGGCTTTCAATGGAATATTGGAAAAGAGAAAATCATTTATACTACATTTTAGATGATTTAATGCTCAATTCGCCACTATTAATACCATCAATATTTTCTACATATGTTTGAAAGAGTGTTGTTTTGTAAGTATATAACGAAAAAATATCTCTATGCTAAGTACATTGTTCACTTCCGATCCAAGTGTCCCGTATGCATGCCTGCCCCCTTAGAAGTAACAAAAACGTATTCTTCAAATAATGTAGGTATTCTAATAACATATAATTCCGTTTCATATTAGTTCATTGAAACATGCTGTTTAATATTATTATCCATTTTTTTACCTAACAATACAGTACAAATATGAAAGCCCTCTTTAAAAAGTGGCAAGCGACCGGATCTCCTGAAGACCGCGACGCGTACAGGGCTGCCAAGCGCGCCACAAAGAGAGCTGTAGCCAGAGCCAGACGTGACCACTTACAACCTCTGTATGATAAGCTGGAATCGTCTGAGGGGCAGAACCTCATCTATAAGCTGGCGCGCTCCAGGGTCAAAGCGGCACACGATATATCCAAGTGTCGCTGTGTATAAGACCCTGAGGACAACCTGTTAAACGAAGACCTCGCGGTAAAGGAGAGATGGCGCTCGTACTTCCACGAGCTGCTTAATAAACAGCATAAAGAGGTGCAGCCTCCGGACCTCCCTCCGAATCAGGGACTAGTGCCACCGGTAACGCCTGGAGAAGTCCTGACTGCGCTTCGCCGCATGAAGAATCGGAAAGCTGTCGGACCCGGTGGAGTCCCCATCGAAGCCTGGAAGGCGATGGGTCCTCGCGGTGTGGGCATCTTAGTAAACCTTTTTAACCGCATACTCCTCAGCGGGCAGATCCCAAACCAATGGAGACTGAGTATTATTACTCCAGTCTTCAAAGTTAAGGGGTCAGTGCAGGAGTGCGGGAGCTACCGCGGTATTAAGGTGATGTCCCACACCATGAAGATCTTCGAGAGGATTATAGACTCTCGGATCCGGCAGGAGTGTACCCTCTCGGAGTGTCAATATGGGTTTCGCCCTGGTTATGGGACCACGGGCCCTGTTTTTGCCCTGAGATTGGTGCGACGTGTAAAGGCGTGGAAGGAGACGCTTGAGAACGGCGGTCTGAAACTTAATGTGGCGAAGACCGAGTACTTGGCACTAAACTCGACAGATCCCACATCCGTCCGCATAGGCGGTGATTTGGTCGAGCGCACGGACCAGGTTAAATACCTGGGATCTGTTTTTCACACGTCCAGTGACCCTAAAATGCCGATCCGGTTGAAGGGACAGGTCTACAAAACCATTATTAGACCTGTCCTTTTACATGGCAGTGAGACGTGGCCGATATTGGAGCGACACAAACAGGAGCTGCGTCCGTCACGCGGATGGAGCGCGTGAGAAACTCTCGCATCCGCGGCAGCCTTCACGTCCGTGACATTGCAGACAAGTTGCAAGAGTGTCGCCTTCGTTGGTATGGTCACGTCTTGCGGCAACCGCCGAGCTACGTAGCTAACAAATGTCTGGCCATGTCAGCCCCGCCTGGTCCCGGTAAGAGGGGAAGACCTAAGAAGTGCTGGCTTGACGTCGTAAGGGATGACATGCGTGGCAATGGTCTCACTACAGGGGATGCCGAAGACCGTGCGAAGTGGAGGAGAAAATGTAGGAAAGCGGACCCCGGGCGTCGCGAGACGCAACTGGGACAGACGCTCGGATGATGATGATGACAGTACAAATATGAAACTGACAAATTTTACATTAGGAATAAATAAGACGATAAAATGAGTCAATTGAAGTCACAATGGTAATTAAGCTAACATTAAGTTGAAGGGAACCTTGTGATAGTGATCCGTGTTCTGGATATGTTAGAAAGAAACCAGATAAATAATTCGGCGAAAGAATTGTTCAGAGCCAAAACAGGTCATTTCTCAAGAGATTACACAAATGATGAATTGGTCGCGAGCAAGACGAGCAGATTATCGAGGTTACCTTTTTACATATATTTGGATGCCAACTTATTTTTCGACATTATTTTTATTATATCTATATTAATAAAATCACGTGTGACTCAGTCATCTATCAACGCCCAGCCGCAACCCTTGAACTTTTTAACAACTTGTAATTTTAAGCGTAAACTACCCTTATAATGTAGGCACCCACTAAGAAAGGATATTTCAAAATTCCACCCTTAAGGGAGTAAAATAAGGCATAAACGGTTGTGTGAAAGTTCGTCATTTTCAAAGTTAGAGACATGAAATTACGTATACGTATACCTCATTACAAATGAATAGACACGTGTAATTTTACATATAAAGGGGTAAAGTCGGGGTTTTAAGTTTATATGGGAGATTCTTTATTTTCAACGAAAGCAACACCAAACTTCGCATACCTACCTCTGATTAAAAATAATAGTCATCATCATCATCCTCTTGCCCTTGTCCCAATTTACTTGGGGTCGGCGCAGTATGACTAAATTCCATACTGCAAAATGTTTTGGCTTGGTTTTTATGGTCGGCCGCCAGCCTGACACCAACCCTCCTTGGGTAATGCTGTCGTTTGGTGGTTTGCCCGCCACCACACGGATGCCTTTTCTAAGCCTTTCAGTACTCCGAACCTTTACAAGGGGCAGGTTGCTTTTTCACAGGGGGAGGTTCTTCTTTGGTATTAGTAGTCCTTGTCTATACAATGCCATACGGCATATCCCTGTCGTGTAACATACGGGCTACTCGTGCAGCCCGCGCTCTTAATGCAATGACGTCCATCGTGCTAGGTTCTTCTTCCATATATTTTTACGGCTCCTATAGTATCTAACGCTTTAAGAAACTGCCTCTGACCATCTCTAGTAAATCTGATCTCCCAAACTTGGGTGTTTGGAGCAAGGTGACGATCCACTTTGACGGATTATTTGTTAACTAGACGTAAGAATATTAATTTGTTAAAGGCAATTGTTATTTAATATAAATTTTATACAGAAATCATGATATTTGAGTAAAACATTTTATTTAATTACTGAAAATGTTGATGTTACTTTGACGTACAATCCTGGAACACTATTAAAAATAATAGTGTTTCAGGATTTTCCAAAATTCTACCCTTAAGGGTGTAAAATAAAAGATCAAGTTTACATAAAAGTATTTATAAGGGGCATGGGTCAAATGTATAAGGTACAACGAGTTTTCACAGAATTTCACGTGCGAAGCCGGGGGGCACAGTTAGTACCTATATAAATTATATTTGTTTACTATGATAAAATTTGTAGACTAGTAAGAAAAGAAAAAGATTGAATAAAATTGCTATTTTAAGAAAGGCTTTTACATAAATGCCAAAAAAGATTAATTCTCAGCAATTTCTTTCATTTTATAGCCATATTGTAGAAGAAGAAGGTGGTCCGGTTCTACGCAGTAGGCCAGTGATTGGGAGCTAGGCGCAACTTCCCGAAATCTCTGTCTCTACAAAAACTCTTATATATACCTACAGTGTGTTCGAAATAAAACAAAAATGCAAATAAAATATACAAAAAATAAAGAATTAGTCATCTTTAGTACTCCACCATATTATATTTAGAGTAACATCACTTTTTATTTCTACAAGCTTTTAGCAGTGCATTAAAAGTAACTAGTTCACCATCTTGGGTGTTCCATTATATTGGATTAGTACGTCATACAGCTAACCATGCATACAAACTAACCGTAGGCGTGTATACAAATTTTTAGCTCAATCGATTGAAGACATCTGCTTCAAAATTGTGTTGATTCCGCTTAAGATTTCACCTAGATTCTACCCCGAAAGAACATTCACAAATTTCAAGAGAATAGAAAGCTGGTATTAGCATAAGAATTTCCGAGTACTTAAATTAAAGTTCATCAGTGCTTAAAAAAATTATAGATGGTATCCCGGCGTTCACAATAGTAACAAGAACCGGGGAATAGCAGAAATATGTGAGGTCAACCGATTGACGTCGGTCACACGTTGCTGGTTTGGGCACAAAATAGATTACGGTCACCGCTTACAACTTTATTCACTCCGCTCCCGGCCTATTCAAAAGATCAATAAAAAACTGCTTTGAGTTCAATATGTGATGGAGTACGGGTCTGGGGTCAAGCAAGTATTAAGAATGTAGTACACTTAAATGGTGGAGTAGATATAAGCTATGAAGATAGGAATTAGGTTTCAGCTCTGAGGTAGTAGGCAAAAGATAAGTAGACATTTTTGATGTAGGATAAGTCTTGTATCATATACATTTACATATGGTTAGGTGCGATTGAGGCTTTCTTCCTCATACGCTTAAGATTTTGGATAAAATTCCTGCTTGGGTTTTACCAAACGTCAAGTCAACGAATAGTTTTTGCAGGGTAAGCAGCGGGGCTGCCGATCCTCTAGTGTTGCAAACGTCCTCTAGTGTTGCAAACACCATAGGGTGACCACAGTTTATCAGTTGGGCCGCATGCTTATCTTCACTCTTAGTGGTATTCAAAAAACAAAAGACTTCTATAGGTTCAAATCATTCTTGTTTACCACCTTAGTCATAATAATAAATAAGGTTTTATATAAGCACAACCATACACTAGTTTAAAAGTGTAACACAAGCACTGCCAACCCTACTGCCCAGAAACCGACAGAGACATAGTACCTGCTGAAATGTTTCAAGCCAGTAATAACGTATACAAATTGATTATCATGTTACTGGTAGCCCGCGACTAATGAGTTACCGTGTTCACCGAAGCAGGAAAACGCTCGTAAATGTAAATTCCACAAAACGGTCACCCATCTCTGAACTGATCGCTGCGTAAGATTTACAACACACTGAGTTAGTGGGGCTTCAAGTCCTTAAATGAAAATAATTGTGCGGTTGGGGACCTTTTTGTAAAAAATTAATTATTTAATAAATAAATGACGTTTTGGCACTGGCTCATGTGCTCGACTCACACACGCATACACACAAATACGGCATTTCGTTCTAGAAGATTTCTATTAAGGACTACTCGTAAGCCGCATTAAAGAATTTAATTCTATAAAATCAAGAGTAAGTAAAGTAAAAACCAACTTTATTAAATTTAATTTGACGTCACTTAATTTTTCGTATTTTTCTCAACAAACCTTTTCATGTGATACCCTTATCATGACACAGCATAAAAAGTAACTAGTCTTTGAGAGTCATCCTGAAGATAGAATAGGATCTTGGGTAAAAATAAGCTATTACATATATTAACATAAATATACAACCATACGTTATCTTATAACAATATTATGTATTTGATAGATATAAAGGGCCCTACCATATGTCCTGCATTTAGTGCACTTGTTGGCTTAAGGACGAGGTAACGCCGCAGATAAAATTACGGGGTTGGGAGGCCAGACAGCATTCGCTCCTAGCAATGACGAAACACGAAAGCCAAACGATAGCTACTCGTAACAGTCAAGTTAAGGTAGACCCCAGGCTCCAAATCTAAGTAGGGCTTGAAAGCAAATGGAAATTAACTGAGATGACAAAGAGGTATGTAAATTTGTACGTATTACGTAAAATGTCGTTCAAAAATTCTGTCTTCGTCGAATTGGTTGCCATGTCGTAAATGCCGTCTAGAATTGCTCATTTTCCTTAGCCTCTACAACTACACATTCTTTATAGGTACTTTTACAAAACGATGATAAATATGAAAATGAGCAACATCAGTTCAGTCCTTACAATCACAAGATTTTCATTCATCTGATATAATCGGCCATAATATTTAAATTCAGCAGAGATGGTAATAAATTTTCCATAGACTACGAGTCGAAGAATTGAACAAAAACGGCTCTTGTTGAATTCGGAGTCCAACAATGGATAATTTATCGTGGTCGGCTCAGGTTCTGCTTAACGTATAAAAAAGCAAATATCTTCTGGAAGGTAATAACTATTGTTATTCCTCTGGTATATAGTTCATCGCAGTGTTATTACTCATCAGGACAATGAGAATATGATATGAATATTTGATTTTAGGGTCGATTACTGACCTCTATATGAGAAAAAATGCACTAGAGACTCCTTGTACAAACTATGATGATAATAGTTTCGATAGTAACGACCTCAAAGTAGCTGTTACATAAATCCGAAAATCATGAATTGCAAAATATCATCACAGTGTTAAAACTTAATATTTCACGAGGGTACACATTTATTTTCCCGATAACACCAAGCTTGTCGCTTTTGAACGCGAAGCGCAACGAAGCGGTTACATGACAGTACATATATCAAAATTAAAGCCTGCTATGAAACCGAAAAGTACTAAGTGTTATATGTATGTTAAATACTAGTTGTGCCGCCCGGCTTCGCCCGTGACATAGCTCCAAGTGTTTCACTACTGACATGTTTTTTTTATTAGAATTAGGTATGCATAGTTGGTGTTGCTCTTTGAAAATGGAGAATCTTACATATAAACTAAGAATCCCTATTTTACCCCTTTACAGGTAAAATTATGTAAAACCGCGATACACTTGACCATTTATTTGTAACCAAAAACACGTGTAGGCACATTCATGTTTCTAAAGTCACCCCTTAGGGGTGGAATCTCGCAAAATCCATCTTACGTTTTAAAAGGAACTGCCATGCGAAATTTGAACTTCGTAGCTCCGGTAGTTTTAAAGATTTCGTGATCAATGAGTCAGTGAATGATTTTCCTTTTACATATATACATACATACATATCGTCACGCCTATCTCCCATCGGGGTAGGCAGAGACTATGGCTTTCTACTTGCTACGATCCTGGCATACAACTTACGCTTCTTCCACTTTCATAAGTGTTTTCATTCACACACGCCGGTTAAGGGTACTCTTGACCTGACCTTTTTCCAAAATGTCTTCTATTTGATTGACATATGTACGTCGAGATCACCCCTTACCAGTTTGCCCATTCACTCTCTTCTGATAAATCTGTTTCGTTAGTTTACTTTCATCCATCCTCTCCACGTGTTCGAACCATCTAAGCATACCTTTGTCTATCTTAGTCACTACTTCTTCTACCATACCGCAATGTTCCCTTATCACACTGTTCCTTTCTTTGTCCATCAATTTCACTCCAGCTATACTCCGCAGACTTCTCATTTCCACTGCATTAATTTTACTTCTATGCTTCTTCTGCCACACCCAACTTTCACTGCCATATATATAGATGAAAAAGTTAAATTTGAACATCTTTGCAAGAATGGCCATATGTCAGATAATATTTATGAATTACACGAAACAAAATAAGGTTGGGTGTAAACAGAGAGTAGATTCGGTGAATGTGCAAACATACCTACATCGCCAAAGGTATATTTACACACTCACCGAATCTACATACTGTTATAATATTCATTAATAGCTACAGAATTTAACAATTTATAATTGGATTACATGGAAGAGTCCTGATGAATATAATAATACATTTACCTTTTTTTACGTGAGGAACCCCAAAAAAACACATGTTTCATCCCACCGGAGTGAACGGTGGGGTGGGCCTGTCGTAAGAGTATAGTTATTTAACCATAGAGTCTATAGTTGGATACGAGTGTTTTTTACACTGTATTGAATATAGTATAAACAGTGTAAAATTCTTATGAGCACTTGATATACGCATCGACAGGAAACCGTTCTATGGATTTTAATGAAGTTTGGTGTTACACTAAATTCCATTAAAAATGGTATTATTATAATATTTTACATATTTTTTGTGGTCTCAGCAATGTTCCTTAAAAAATCTATTTAATGACGCCATAACGTAGATTCTTCGTCATTAAAAAAATATGTATGGAAGTTTGTTCATCCAGCTAGTTTAATTTGTGGATGGCGAGCAGAAAGAATAATAATAAAAGAAAGTGTTTGGTGAAAACATGAATTATTAATATTCTAAGTGAAACACATAAAAATAGTCTTTAGGTAAGTAGTTTATGTTCGCTAGCATTAACGTATTATGTAATACAACTAAAGCGGAGTTCTTTTTTTAAATAATTTGTACGTCGGCATTGTTACCACATGTAAAAGTTTACATAGACTTTAGGCGCTGCTGGATGAGCCACGATAATATTATTAAGGATCTTCATAGATTTAGACCGATAGCGTAAGAAGCTTACAGTTCAGTGAAATTAAGTTCTAATTTTGAACACTGGACACCTATTACTCACGCAGATCTAATACTGCAAATCTCTATGAGCGTAATAACATTGTCTGTAAAGCCGGGTGATTTTATTATACATACATTTATTATATAGGTAGTACGGTGAGTAACTTTTACATCAATGACACGAAGTTTGATCGTTAACTTGTATTAAAGGAGATACAAACTGTCAGAAACTTTGCAATAAGTTGCTCGCTCTTTGTATTGTGTAATGTATCGAATTGAACTGACATGAAGCATGCCAGAAGCAATAGTTATCACCTAAGCTAAGCTGTTTATTGCATAGTAATTTGAGTCGATATATATTTGTTCGAAGCGCTCGTGGCCCCGCGGACGTAGTGTTCTGTAAACGATCACTGCGTAAGCAACTTTCACTATGGCTGGTCCTCGGATGGGTCACCACTTTGTGGCATTTATACTTGCGAGCGTTTCCGTGCTTCGTAAGGCACGTTAAGCCGTTGGTCCCGGTTGCCAATAACATGGCAGTCGTTAAGCCAAGTTGAATGCCTTATAGGCAGCTTGAAAAATCTCAACAGCAGGTCGCCACAACCTGCACCTGTCCATTTCAACACGGCAATGGGCTCACCACCTGTTACGTGGGACAAAAAAGCAAAGCATACGGTGAAACGTGGGCGTATAGTACGCCTCTGCCTACCCCTTCGGGGATAAAGGCGTGCAAGTATGTTGAAAGTAAATATTTGTAGGTATTGTGGGCCGTACGATCAGAGTAAGTAGCGGTAGCAATCCTAGATAACCTTTGTTTTCGAAAGAATTTAGCTTTATTGTGTGGTCAAAGGTAGAAGCGACCGTATTTAAGTCACGTTCACCAACAAACATCGGCAGACGTTTCTATAGAAGTAAAATACCCATGTGTTGCTAAAATTTACCTCGAAATATAACTACGACGAAGTTCTTTTTTTTTTTTAATCTGGCACGTTGTGACCATATACAAAAGCTCTCATAGGTAATAATCACGTACAGAATATTGTTCTAAGAAACAGTAAAATGCAGAGAAGGTATTCATGTAATATTCGATTTCTACGAAAAAATCTAAGGCTTTAAAACTAATAATTCACTGAAACAAACTCTTAGGTACCTAAACAAACCGTTTTAAGCACTTTCCAGGACCTTTCATCAATCCTTCGCGTCTGTTCAAAATAAATTTGTTTCCAAATAGAACATTTAGGAAATGTGTTTATCTTGCAGTTCTATTTAGTAGGGCATTCCCTAGAGTTAAATCGCCCTTGCATAGATTGTGTTAGTTTAATTAACTAGTTAATTATATTACCAATTAACTATCGTTCCCACTTGTTCACTAACCATATAACTTTATCCTACGCAGAGCCCTATTTATGCAATCAAGTTTGTATTATCAAAACTAAACTTTTAAATTAATTTTATCAATATTTCTTTAGGCGGAATCTGAGGTTCACTTACATTATGTGCCAGGATTTTGATAGTGAGAGTAATTTTTACTTTTGTTCTCAGAAGAAGGTAGAAGTAGGTAGGTACTATATACCTTACCGGTAAGGTTGAAATGAGCTTCGAAGAACTTACTACAGCCCTTTTACAGATAATGTACTAAATAAAATTATACTATAATCAATTTAATTCGAGTGAAATCAATGTATTAGCAATTATTATTATTTTTATCAAGAGTTTGAAGAATTTCAGTATCAGAACATTTGAATGCAAAATAGTTTTAATTTATTTATTAAAGAAAAAGTATTGGCAGTTGCCATGGTGTTTGAACGAATTTCCTTTCTGAATCGGCGACAAGAAATCCGGATACGAAAATTACAGACACAAATTGAAATTGTCATAAGTTTTGATATTAAAAACCTAAAAATTACATTTCAAGCCAAAGTTAACCTGATAATATTTAACATTCGATCAGTATTCACGGTATTGTAGACACAAACATTTAGAATACAAGAAAAACATCTGAAATATTGTAATAAATATTACTGAAGTAACACAAATTCAAATTAACGTAGGTTATAGGTAATATTAGAAACATACTAAAGGCGGTTTTACAAGTCAAAGGATAGGGCAAACTTAGACAATTTTTAAATATTCTTTTAGTATTCACGGTATGCTAGACACAAACAATCGAAAAACAAGCAATAAACCTAAGATAATTTCATTAATATTAATGAAGTAATAATTCAGGAAGAGTACAGAGCAATTACTATCACGAAGAAATAATTTATCGCTCTTGTAAAACAATGAGATTTTAGCAAAAACAAAATACATTATTTGCGCCCGTGTCAGTCGAGGACCAAGTGCCGTTGAGATATATTTTTCCGGCTCGAATTTTCACCGGAGCTGGCTTTTTCAATTTATTTCGTCGTTTTATCCGAGTGATGCCGTAATTACGACACCGCGCAACGCGGCTCACCACATAATCGGCTAGCTGTTTTTTTTGAATTCGGCTATTCGGCTACACGCGATTCCTATAATGGTAGCGGAAATCAAGCACATGTATCTGACATCTCGGAAATTTGGTGTCGCAAAGAAAAAATATATCGACAATATTAGAAACATCCATCTAAAGAGCTCTTCCGCAGGAACCTTTGTATTGACACAAGATGATAAACGACTGATCCGGCAAACTTTACGAAGAATTGATTGAAGATATGTATTAAGTTTTATGTCAAGAATCGGTCATGTCAAAACAGAATACTGTTTATGTAAATTTCTTATCATGTTATCAACATTCCCAACAACCAGCACCTAGAATTTTATGAATGGCGATATAAAATAAACACTAAACAAGTTTAACATAATTTTACGGGAGAGTGGACGCCCGCTATAGAAACTGTCGGATAGAAGTAGCGTTCAATTCTTTTCGCTATAATGTTGCGATAAAAGAGATTGAACTTACTTTGTTCGAAATAAGCACTCCTTAGTTTCGAAACGAGCAACTGGTATTCTGTTTTATTAAAAATGCTGTCCAGATATTAAAAATGTGAATTTAGGTCAAATTCAATTGCTATTATGTGATGATTTTTATGCTGTCGGCTCAGATGATGAAGTTATAGTTTAGATTTTAAATTTAGTACTACAAATCAAGACTACCTTACAATATTGAACTTCTTGATCCCGTTCCAAAAGTATTCCAAATCAATGGTTTAGTAACTAAAATAACTATTTTAATTGACATTCAAGGCTATAGGTAGGCAACCTCTATAGGTTCTTGTAACTCATTGAAATACTTTTGTAAGTTATTTGTTAATCTACTATAGAAATATGGCCAAACTAATTTGATTTAACTCGTCGTCTATCTAAACTGCATCTGTTTCAATAATATTTATTTAGTTTTTGAAATATTGGCGGTAATGCAAGAAAAAAAAAGAATACGTTAAGAGTAAAAGTTTGACAAGTAATTACGTTATCATTTGACGTAACACAAAGAAAAAGCGCTGTAGACACACTTGCTCAAAGTTTCGTAAGCCATCTTCGTTAAGTATCTTACGCTATGGTCAGTCGTGATAAGGGAGACCGTTTGTGGTATTTACATTTCGATTGTGTCTGTGCTTTGGAAGGCTCGTAAAAACATTGGCTCCAGCTGCTAGTAACATGATAGTCGATATGCTATACGAGTATGAGAGTCTTATGAGTGGCTTGATTAAGAAATTAGCTGTAGGTAGCCATAACCTACCCCTACCCGTTTTAGTAGGGTACTATACTATCACATATAGGTACGAATAGAAAAAAATGTTGAACCTACCTCTGCGGACGATATGTATAAAGTAACAAGATGAGATGAAGTTTCAAAACATCATGTTATAGTAGCTGGCGGCTTACAATTAGATATAATTTTTTCGTAATAACAAATAATGTACAAACAACGTAGACATTATGAGGCTAGAATCTATTGTAAGAACGAGAGCACCTTCGATCGCATAATCTTTTTTAGCATAATGTAGTTTGGCATAACAGTTTCAGCATAAAGTTTTCTCGCATAAATTATGATAAGCAGAGTGTTATAAACGCATAATGGTTTTATTGGCATAACTTTAACTTACTCTATTTTATTATCATAATTTTAATCAGCATACATGTAAAGAGCATAATTGTTATACGCCTAAATATAATTTATCATAAAATACAAAACGCACACTGGAGGTATGGATAACCGTTTAAATCATGAATGAATAATAAATTTTATTAAGGATATTTAAGAAATGATGAGACACAATTGTAAATATTCATTTCATTCATAGCCAAGTTTGTAAGCTGTAACATTACAAAACGATATTTTAAGTGTTATTAATTTTGGACTAGTCTTGAGCAAAGACGTAAATAGGTACGACGACGAGCGAAGCGAGGAGGAGTGTTAGGTCACTTGTGACCACAACGCGCGAGACGAGCGAGCGTAGCGAGCGTGCCGCGGCAGCGGCCGGCGATGCGCCAGAACTGAATCGCTCATTTTAATCTACCTACTTCTTTTGTACTTTATTTATATATTCTATATATAAGTGTTGACATTTTAAACTTCAGTATTGTGACTATCGACATTTATAATCAGTGGGCATTTCAATCTCAGACAGTTCAAGCTTTGATATAAAAATATATACTCGTTAACATTATGGTATTCTATATGTATGACTTGTAATCTTTATGCGAGAGTGAGTGAGATGGCAATAAATGTTATGACTAGTAATCGTTATTGTAAAAAAAATTATGCGTAAACATTTTATGCGGGTATATCATTATTATAAAGAAGTTATTGGAAAATAAAGTATGCCTAATGATTTATTCTGTTTGAACGTTATGCGAAACGAAGAGTATGCCAAAAAACGTTATGCAGTTTTAGTTTATGCCTCAAAAATTTATGCAACTCAATACGGACCCTGTAAGAACAATGGTCGTTGATAATGTTCTCATAATGTCATACCCGTTGAATCATAGATACTAAGAACTATAGAAATGATACATGACGAGTGACTGTCTGACCGTACTCTTAATTGTGAGACAAAACAATAGTCCAAAAGACAGTCTCGTAGTCCATTAGGGTAAATGTGTTTATGACAAGAGTATGATCAATAGAGAACCGGTGCGTCGGGTCGAGAGGTCGCTTGATTCAGTGAGGATGATACAGGCATGTACGGATCGTTATTAATAACAGTACCGTAAGCTTACACGAATAACCTCCGTAAATAGGACAGCATTTCAAACCACGAAATATTAGTTCTATAGGATAAAGGCATTGAGTTACTATGTACTAGATGTACATAATGAAAATGCTTCATTTTACAAAGAATTTCAGGCATCCTGAACCTATATACCTATAGTTATTATAGTTAGTTTGGTTTTTTGTTTTGGTTTTTGGAGAAAATGTAGGAAAGCGGACCCCGGGCGTCGCGAGACGCAACTGCGACAGACGCTCGGATGATGATGAGTTAGTTTGGTTTTAATAATTGACAACGGATATTATTAAACTATCAATTCATGACAATATCAGTGTAATATCTCAATTTCTGTAATAACTTTTACAAAATTGAATTATAAAATCCACGTTATGCAAATATTTTTAATTTAATAAGCACTATGAACTAGGTCCAAAATACATTATTGTTACCTAGCTAAGCTATTAAAGCAAATTGCCTGTTATAATATACTTAGTACTTAAATTAGTTGTATTGATGATTCTGCGAAACCTACCTAATATATTACATAGTCAATAGTCATAATATGTGTCAATAAAGTAACTTATAGTTGGTCTAGAGTTTCATAAATTTTCAATCGTGAAAACCCCTGTCTAACTACAAAACAAAAATCAGCTAGGTGGTTATTTCCAAACATTTTCATGGGTCCGTATTGGGTTGCATAAATTTTCGAGGCATAACTTAAAACTGCATAACGTTTTTTGGCATACTTTTCGTTTCGCATAACGTTCAAACAGAATAAATCATTAGGCATACTTTATTTTCCCATCACTTTTTTATAATAATGATATACCCGCATAAAATGTTTACGCATATTTTTTTTACAATAACGATTGCTAATCATAACATTTATTGGCATATCACTCACTCTCGCATAAAGATTACAAGCCATACATATAGAATACCATAATGTTAACGAGTAAATATTTTTATTAAGCTATTGCATAGTTTATATCGCGGGCTTTGAGTGGGCTTTAATCAAAAAATTACGTAAGGAAAAAAACCTAAAACGAAGGTCGAGACGAGGTCACACGAAGTTCACCGAGCACGGCCGAGCGTTGGCTTAACGTATATGTACATATATTATATGGTACGATTGTACGAAGCTCGCACGGATCGAGACGTGATGATAAGATGTAAGTGTGAGTGTGAGTCTGAGGATGAGGGCGACTGTGAGAGTGAGGGTGGGGTGAGGGTATGTTTTTTTGTTTTTTTAGTGTAACTTGAATTAATATCAAATAAAAAAAAAGGTATGCTATGCAATAGCTTTACCGCGGCAGTCTCCGAGTGCCACACGTCTTTTTTATATCTAAGCTTGAACTGTCCAAGATTGAAATGCCCACTGATTAAAAATGTCGATAGTCACTTTACTGAAGTTCAAAATTTAAACACTTAAATATAAAATATATAAATAAAATACAAAAAGAGAGTAGATAGATTAAAACGAGCGATTATATACTGGCGCATCGCCGGCTGCTGCCGCGGCCCGCTCGCTTCGCTCGCTCGGCTCGCGCGTTGTGGTCACAAGTGACAATGGTGTCTTATCAATTCTTAAATATTCTTAGTCTAATTATTATTCATTTATGATTTAAAAGGTTATCCATACCTCCATTATGCGTTTTGTATTTTATGATAAATTATCTTTAGGCGTATAACATTTATACCCACATTTATGCATCCATTAGAACTGATTTATCCCAAATACAAATGCAGACACACGTCCAGTGACATCGATTGCGATGTCAAATTCCTGCCGCCTGGGCCAAGAGGCGAGGGATGACCGGTGTCATTTGTGACCCAAAAATGCCGATCCAGTTGAAGGGAAAAGTCTATAAAACCATCATAAGACCTGTCCTTTTACATGACAGTCAGACGTGGCCAACAATGGTGCGACACAAGCAGGAGCTGCGTGTCACGGAAATGAAGATACTGTGGTGGATGTGTGAAGTTACGCGGATGGCAAGCGTGAGGAAGAGTGTCGCCTTCGTTGGTATGGTCTGCCGGGTTACGTGGGAAACAAATGTCTAGCTATGTCAGCCCCGCTGGGTCCCGGTAAGAGGGGAAGACCCAAAAAGTGCTGGTTTGACGTCGGAAAGGATGACATGGGTGCCAATGGTCTCACTAGAGGGGATGCCGACGACTGTGCGTAGTGGAGGAGAAAAAGTAGGAAGACGGACCCCGGGCGTCGAAAGATGCAACTGGAACAGACGCTCGCATGATGATGATGGCAATAGGCAGCTACAAAATAGTGTCTAACAATGTATAAATATTTCGTTTCCTGCAGATTCAGATCGTATCATACGTGCACATCTGGGTATCTAAGTTCTTAAAACATACTTTACTTGTTTCATACTATTTTCATCGCTCTACGAGCAATCTGACTGACTGAATCTGACTCACTGCGAGCGAGGTTTGGGAAATTTAGGGGACATAATACGCAGGCAAAGCCGCGATCGCTCGCTATTATTATCTACTAAACTCGCTAAACTACTATAATCAAGTCACGTTATCCCTTACACTTTGTATCTAACGAAATAATTTATTTTTGTGACTGAGAACGAATAAAGAGCGTGTCTAAAAGGTAATATGAAAAATAAATAGAAATATTTATTGTAGTAATTCGATCGGATGGGGCCGCAATAAGACAATTTTAAATTAAATCTGACAGATCCCACCGGAGCTTTCCCGTCTGAAACACTATTTCTATCTGCTAAGTATTTATCTTTTATCTACTTTGGAATGATAGAAATCTGTGTTTAAGTCTCTTGTTAGGTTCTAGGTATGCATTAGTGAGAAATTTAATTTATTATACTGACTATTTGTCACGTAATTCGCAGAAGATCTTAACTAGATATATTAATGAATTTCATCTCTATGTTGGGTTGGACATTAACCTTAACTAGGTAGATTAATTAATTTCATCTCTTGTGTCGGGTTACGGTTGAGCAAAAAATTCACTTACAGACTTCTCAGTTGAAGCATATTTTGTGGAAATAATGCAAAAATAACAATATGTATTTGCAAAATGATAGTAACAATATTTTAACACAGTCTATAAAACTTATGGCAGAATTTTAAGGTAGTGAACAAATAGTAGCAATATAAGCAGGGAGATGGAAAACAGCGGATGTTGTATGGCTCATTCATCTGACCATTAAACTGGGTTAAAACGGAGCTCGCTAAAAATCTAAGTAAAATGGTCAAATCTACTGAACAAACTCGAAAGATATGGCGTATCGTAAATTGCAGATCCTTTCTCAGTCGGGATTAATATTGTTAGACAAAGCGTGGAAAAGATGTTATAAATAGCAATTTAAAGTCTTCGATGAATAAGACAAACAGTGTTAATGAAGTTATTGATTACGATCCATTTGTCATGATTGTCAAGAATGTCCATTAGTATTTCTATTAATTATTTCTGAAAGAGTTTTCCTCGTAATGAAATACTTTAAATGAAAAAATAAAAGAATGAATTACACAACAAGTTTACAAGAAAATGGATTGTCTGATTCAAAGATGCCATCTATAAACAATATAATCAAACAAAACTGTGGTGATGTAAAACGTCTTTATAAACTAAAATGCAATATGGTTTTCGGGTGTACCCATACTTTTTTTATAATTTTTGAAAACTTTTATCTTTTAAGTCTACTACGACTTTGTAATATAGACAAAGTGAAGCAAGATTATTTTTTTTTTAAATCCTAAAAAAAATCAAAAGCCTTCATGAAGTATTCATGTTATTAATAAACTTTTTAAAAAGTATTTATTTTGGACAAACATGGAGTGTAATTACAGCATCAACTAAAATAATCATGAAAATAAGCTCATACGAGTATATAGGCTAAAACATCATATGGAGACCGAACTCGTTTAAAACTTTTGAGCCTGTACGAGAGTAATGGCTGGGTCGACAATCATATATCTAAGTGTGCTCAAGTGGGTCCAAGTACTGGGACCAATTCATTATGCAAGTGTTCATTCAAACTGACCGCACTTAGAAAGGCAAACTTTTGCTTAATTTTTAAACTACATCAGTTTCTTTTTGTTTGGATCTAATCCCACCTGCATTTCCATTACCGTGACTCGTGTAAACCAGGAACTACAGTGATGACCAAGATCAGAAAAGTTACACCGAGCTCGATCTCGGTGAAGTCCCTATAAAATTGTTTTTGAACCGACATTGAACTTATTCAGAAGATAATTTGAAGAAGTTGGAAAAATTCAGCTGTCAAAATATGGATTTACATTAACCTGCAAGTAAACAAGGTTCAGGTCTGACGTGGACAACCATTTCTGGAATATTCATTTAAGAGCGTTTCCGTCTTAAGACTCGTTAAGCCGTTGGTCTCGTTTTCCAGCAACATGGCAGTCGTAAGCATAGTTAAGTCACTAGGGCTTGAAGTCACAACATGTCAGTGTTCATTTCGACACGGTAAACGGATTTATCATTTATTGTGTGGGATATATATCTCTTTATTGTATCCTTTTAAAAAAAAAGGCGTGACTATTGGAACGGTTAAATATGATGAGTTGTAGAAGAAAAGAACTGCTATCGAAACATTATGATGTGTAAAAAAGACTTCCATTATGTATTTTGCACGCCTCATAAGCGAAGCGTTGAGGTGGGTACTACTGTCACTTCGCGCAAAACCTCTGATTTTTCAAACTTAAAATGTCTCCATTTATTATATATTGCACTTGTAAAATATTATATACATATGAAGAATGATTTTTGTTATTTAAACTAGTTAAGAAACTGTTTAAAAAAGTTCCGTCTTGGACGTCCGTGTGTCTGTATGATTATTTTCTTGTTAACACGATAACGACCGAAATACTTTACTAATCGAGTCTTTTTTTTCTCTTACGTTTCAGTATAATTAGGATTCGATGTGGTTTAATTGTTATTAAATAAACAAATTTAGCACAACGCCATCTAGCGCAATTTAAGTTAACTAATCCTTAATTTTTTTTGTTAGATGGAGTTGTGCGAAATGTTTTTAAAAATTTTAAGTCATTGGTCGAAATTTTAATTAAAACGACCATAATTTTTATAATATAATATAAGCGCGTGAGGCGTGCACTTTTTTTGTAAATTTTATGCGTTTGTAATCTATGTCAAAAAAATATTCACCCGGCACATACACAGGGTTAATATTCTTTTTATTTCTAGGCTTTTAAACGCTAATCGCCTTCATACAGAAAGGGTGGAAAGGAATGCTTACGGGAAAATTAGGGGACTATACGCCATAGTATACCTCTGCTACCCCTTCGGGAATAAATTAGGTTTAATTTAACTGTTTTTAGAAGTGAAAAGATTTCCTCTATAGTAGAGGAGATAAGAGCATAAAAATAGATAAGTACTATTTCTATTCCAGAAATGGTTGTCCACGTCAGACCTGAACCTTGTTTACTTGCAGGTTAATGTAAATCCATATTTTGACAGCTGAATTTTTCCAACTTCTTCAAATTATCTTCTGAATAAGTTCAATGTCGGTTCAAAAGCGCATAGCAGTTTAAAATGAATATAAATCGGAACTCCAGTATAAATCTGATTTAGATTTTCAATGGTCAAATGGTAGGTAGCTTTCAGCGCCCAGAGCTTGGAAACGTACGAATCGAAAAGACCGATGAAAACATGGAAACTAAGTTACCTGTCGCTCGTATAAATCTGACAAAATAAAATTCCACTCTATCGTAGCTGTCATTTATTCTGACAAAGTCATAAGCCAGGTTATTCATAGGCGATGGCATAGCTTAAAAATGCACTGCATCTATTTATCATTATAAAAAGAAACACGATGAATAAAATATACTGTGGTACATTTCTTACACAACGCTATTTAGCCCAAAATAAGCTAATATAAGCTTGTGGTACGGGATCAAAGTAAAAATCAAAAATCTAAATGCTAAACGCAGTAATCGTTTACAGAACACTGAATCAGTGGGGCCACGAGTACATATCAATTATACAAAAGAAACACACAAACTCCGGAAAAAAAACATTTGCGGGTCACACGAATATTTGTTCTGACCCAAGAATCGAACGCGTTATCTGAGCCCAATAGTTGCATACACTACCACTTATACTTACACTTACACCAACAAGGCAGTACACGTACGTACATACTCGCAATATAATGTCAAAAACATCCGGAGAAGCACGCGATACAATACCCCACATTCAATATTGCCTAGCAACTTCGAAGAAAGCAAATAATTTTAACAAAATGAACAATAAATACTCAACAGGATATATTCAACATATCAAAACATACTGAGGAATATAAAAAAATATATTATGATTATGTTAATCGATCGTGCAAATCAAACAGTTTTCTAATAACGCTCGGAAGTATTATACTTTTGTAAGGAATTATGAATATGCTACTAATTTAAGAAACCTAGGTAGTTGTATCAATTACTAGAAAATGTATATAATTCCGAGCGTTATTAGAAAACTGTTTGATTTGCACGATCGTAATCATTTCTTTTTATGAAATGATTACGATCGTGCAAAACAATCATTGCCTAGTATATGTATGGCGTGATTGATAAACATAGTATATTAGCTGACCCGCGCAACTTCGTTAGCGCCACCAAAAATGTGATAAATGAAGAACCGCTCTAACGATTATGTGCAAACTTTACATAAACATCTACTAAATAGTCCGAACAAAGCCTAAACATTTGGTTTGGATAGGTGAGCCCGTTCTTGAGTTATAAAATTACAACGAAAAGTGGCATCGATTTTTATAAATATTATATTGATTATACCTTTGTACCTTTCAGCCCCACTCTCTTGTCCCCGAAGGGGTAGGATGAGGCATATTATATTCGCAGGCATATTCGGCGCAGATTGTACCGACCTTCAACTTGGCTTTACTATTATCTTGTTACTGACAACTGGGACCAAAGGCTTAATATGCCTTCTGAAAAAAACACAAACGCTCGTAAATAGAAATATTACAAAGTCGTCACCTCCCTGAAGATCTGCCACAGCAAAAGATGCTTAACGCAGTGATTGTTTACAGAACTGAGTTAGCAGGGCTACGCCCGCGAGCTTTATATTTTTTTAGGAAAATTATGCCATTCCAAGATGATGGAAATACATTTATTTTCAATAAGTAATTTATTGTTGCTGAGAACTTATAGCAAAAGGGGCACTTTAGCACAGAGGTCACATATCTAACTCAACCTCACATTACCGAGTCGATCGAATTGCCTCGTTGCCCACTCATACAAAATTTAATTAAATAACCGACGTCAGAGCGGTTTTGAAGTTGCTAATGTGCGTTATATGGTGGTATATATAATATGGTGGTATGACGGATAATATACCTACTTTTCCGTTACGTACATACACAGCATTGAAATTTGTCCTAAGACTGATTAAACATCGTAAATGAATAATATCAAAACAAATTGACTCACATTTTACTCCCTCTTGATATTAAAGCCAGTCTGTTTGCTCAAAGCTTTCTGATATTAGATTTTACCTTTAATAAAAAAATAAAACAACTAACTTAATACCAAATTCTAATCGATACACTATATATAGGTACTAACTACTAACTACAACCTACTATCGTCATCTACACTTAATATGATGACTTCGGTTAGTGTAATTATTTTAATGATCACTTCTATTTTTATACATTGACTCATACTACGTGACAAAACGCATAAAATATCATCGGAGCGAAGCAAACGAAGTGGGCGTAACTCCATTCTTCCCCGATTCGGATTTTCGCTTTGTCTTCGAATTTCTCCCAAACCACTCATCACTTTTTGATCAAATTTGACCCCTAATACGACAACTTGGCAAAAGTAGTGCATAGAAAAAAAATAAAATTGGACAAACCATGGAGAAATAATCATAATCAAAAAAAAAAACTTCGACAAAAGAACCCGAAAAACGGCAAAACACTTCGCTCTATTTAGACTTACCGGGGACGGCAAGTGCACTTAGTATTTGATGGTAAATTATGATCGCTGGAGTTCAAAGATTGTGTCCTAAAACGAAAATAGATATAAAATTATAATGGTCGACAACATAGTATGAAAATACATAATTCGATATCAATTATATATTCAAAATAGGTTAGCACCATCTCAGAGTCCTCATTCCGTTCCAGCGCGTTCATTCGTCAAATCAAATAGCTCGTGCTTCCCCGGTTTCCTGTAACACATTTCCCTTCTAATTCCAAAATCACTCTTACAAAAAATATTCCGAAACCGAGAGAAAAGGTGTTGCACATCAAAAAACTTACTAGAAGAATACATTACCCTCAAAACATTAATTTCCAATTTACTAATGGCTAGAAATGAAACTTCAACATGTGTTGCCAACATGAAGCTATCTCAGACTCGTTTGACTGGCGATATTCTGCCAAAACTACCTGAGGATACCTTTACGCCTAATTAATCGTGTTCTATAATTACACTTCCTTTGTAGAAAGTGATAGGGTTGCCACATTGTAAGATTGGTATCGTGTTACTTGTCTGTTAAAAATTAACTTCTTAGACAGATTATATCAATCTCAATGTGAATTTTAATTAGGCAAGTTTCAAATTCTTCTCTTATACTCTCGAAATAGAAGCACTCGTGGCACCACTAACTCCGTGTTGAACAATGTACAATAAACGATTGCTCCGATAGGCTTCTTTCGCGATGGCTGTTTCTCAGATCGGTGATCGCTTTTTCACATTTCCATTGGCTTTGGCATTTCCGATTGCCAGTAACATAGCAGTCGTTAAGCCAAGTTGAAGATGGACCACTTGAAAATGCATTCGTTGAAATGTGGGCGCATTTTATGCTACGAATTACCCTTCCGAGGACAGAGGTGTGACTGATAATTAAATATAAGCAAGTAAAAGTTAGAAATAAAAAAATCATAAGGATAAGAAAGTCTAGAGCAATTTAATTTTATTGTATGGCATATAATGTCATTTGTAGTATTTGATATCATTAAAATCCTTTAATAAGTATGAATATAAAAGTATCAATATATCAATTCACATTGTTTATTTATAAAACAAACACAACGCAACTGTAACACACTCTAAGAAAATAAAACAGTAGAAAAACAACAAAAGAAATATTGTAACAACAATACTGAAAAGGCACTCACGCAGAAATCACTTTTGGGTGAGTACCTTTTCACTCTATCACACAAAATTCAGAGTAACTTTATTGAAAGAGATCAATCTAGTCTAAACCAGCTTCAGTGAGTAAACGCGATCAGAATGGGACGTTATATTTCTACGCTCATACAAAACATGACTTCAATTTGTATCCACGAGAGATAAACATGCATTTAGAATGTAGGCGATGACTCGATACACTCGTTTCTTTTTTGAAACCGTACAAATTGCAGCGATTTGTTTAAAAGCAAGTTACAACACAATATAGACTGGAGCAAATTTATGTCTCTATCTTCTGGTTTAAGCACGGACAAACCCAAAACATTTGTTAAGAATTATTGTATTGCTGCATGTGTGCACTATTGGTGTATTGCGTATGAATCACAGCCTATCCTCGAAGGGGTGGCAGAGGCATATCATAAGCCCACTTTTCACCGTGTGTATTCGTGATCCCGTAAACGTTGGTGAACCCATTGACGTGTTGAAATAGACAGACGTAGGTTGTGGATGCCTGCTGGCGAAATTTTTCAAGCACCCAAAAGGCCTTCAACTTGACTTAACGACTGCCATGTTACTGGCCAACTGGGATCAACGGCCTAACATGCCTTCCGAAGCACGGCAATATTAATTCATTATTGCAATTATAAAAATCAACTGTGGATCATATTGCTGTTAGCTGCGTTGGTAGATCAAGTCGGTGGACAGATCAAATTGTAGATTAACAAATGTTAAATATTTAATCTCTAATCTCTCCTCACAACAGCGAGTTCTATTAAACATGAGCATTGCGTAGATTGCGCCTGGCCTTGTGGTTATAGCTTAATGAGAATCAGATTGCACGTAATAGGTGCTGTCACCCGAGATTTTCATCAGTTCGTAAAGAATCTCTTTATCGTCGTGTGACCAAATCAATATAAAAATCCATACAAACTTTCGCGTTTATAATGTTGGTAGGGTAATCACTCAAACAAACCTGAGTTTCAAATCAAAAGGATGGAGATGCCTTTGCACAAGAATTAGTAACATATTTTACACCAAAAAGGTCAGTTTAGATTCAAAAGAAAAAGTAGTACGTTATAATGAATCCACCATATTTGTTACAGTATTTTGTGTACAACACATTCGTCAGTTCATCTTTTGCAAACAAAAATATTTCATACACTGTCACAAAATACAGTAATTCCACAAATGCATTGAAATATTCATTTTATATTTTTCGGGTCTTTTTCGCGTAATATTTTAACTTTTTCTCACCTCTCGACGTTTCGGCTATATTGCAATAGCCGTGGTCACGAGTAGACTGGGGAAAGCGGCGGGCGTCATCATCTTGTACGTTCTTCAGATACCCACATCTTATTCACAAACAGTCATTAGGGCCACGACACACTACACTCACGACGTCCGAACGTTCATTAGGCGGTTTGTCTCGACACTTGCACTTTTTGACTACTGGATTCCAAGTGGAGGAAAGCTTGTATCCACCTTCGCGGTTGAAATTGTGATGCTTCTTAATTTCAACCGCCTCACGAACAATCCGAGGGTAGTAACGGCGTTCAGTGGATAGAACTTCTGGTGCATGTAACTCCATCCAGTGATTTGAACCCGATAGCAACAGATGCTCCGCGATCGCAGATTTTTCCGTTCGGTGGTTTTTGACCGCTGCTATGTACTTGTCGGTGTGCGTTGGTTTTCTATGAACAGTGTGCTTTAGGGATCCATCTTTACACACCATAACCTTCATCCACCATCGTCGCACCATCATCCCCGACACCTACGTTCTGTGGAGACATCTCTAAATAACAGGGCTCATGCACTATGTAACCAGGAGTTTTTAGTTGATGAACTGTCCCACATACGGAAGGTACTATTAAAAAATGGGTATAGTGTGAGAGGGGAACGTCCAATTCGAAAGTATAGGGAAAAACAACCTGACGTCTCCAGGCTGCCGGCATTTTTACCCTACATCAGAGGAGTAACGGATAAAATTGGTACGATTTTGAAGGCATACTCAATACACACCGTTTTTACTCCCATGTCAAAGGTGTCTCAGCAAGTGAGAAAACCAAAGGACACTATTCCTTACCAGACGCCGGGCGTCTACAAAGTGAACTGCAGCTGTGGAAGCTCTTATATCGGTCAAACAAAGCGAACAATCGCAGAACGTGTGAAAGAGCACATAGCAGCGGTCAAAAACCACCGAACGGAAAAATCTGCGATCGCGGAGCATCTGTTGCTATCGGGTTCAAATCACTGGATGGAGTTACATGCACCAGAAGTTCTATCCACTGAACGCCGTTACTACCCTCGGATTGTTCGTGAGGCGGTTGAAATTAAGAAGCATCACAATTTCAACCGCGAAGGTGGATACAAGCTTTCCTCCACTTGGAATCCAGTAGTCAAAAAGTGCAAGTGTCGAGACAAACCGCCTAATGAACGTTCGGACGTCGTGAGTGTAGTGTGTCGTGGCCCTAATGACTGTTTGTGAATAAGATGTGGGTATCTGAAGAACGTACAAGATGATGACGCCCGCCGCTTTCCCCAGTCTACTCGTGACCACGGCTATTGCAATATAGCCGAAACGTGGAGAGGTGAGAAAAAGTTAAAATATTACGCGAAAAAGACCCGAAAAACATAAAATGAATAGTAAAAGTCGTGTGAGTTTAAAAGCATTGAAATATGACTCTTAACTCACGAAAGTAGATAAGGTCGACATGTATATGCTTATCAAGCTTATACACCCAAGTAGATAGTGGAAAGTTTGACAATATTGTCGGTCGTGTTGGACATCTTCGTAAACCACAAGTTCCGTACCCCGTTATCTCCATAGTTTCAGCATGATTACATTGAGTTGAGCGCATTTGCCATAAGGAAAATGTTACAGGATGTACATAGCTCATTATGTAACGAAATATAAGATCATCTTCAATATATCCGGCTTAGCTACGTACTTCCTATGAGAAGTTTCATGTTCCAACGTAATAAAATAAATATACTTTATACAAAGAAACTAGATTCTTCTGGGAAAAGAAATTGACTAAATCATTTAATAAGCATTCACTTTAAAAGAAATTTTACAACACTAAATTTAAAAGAAAATTCTATAAAATGGCAGTAATGTGAACACAGTGTCACTCCTTGTGAACAATCAACAAATTACGGGCATCGTAATACATTTCGTTGCAATAAAATGCTGCCCTTCGTTTAATATAAGTAACTGTTTACGACTGTGCTCGTAGAGGTACTAAAAATAACTACATCACTTATGTATTGGTTGCTTAGATGTTTAATATCAGATATTAGACAACATTTGTTAGATATCGGTTTTCTATCTAGCTGATATCCTTGGTATGACATTGAGAAAGGTTTACGACCAGCAATAGATTGCTCTGGTATTTTTAATTGTTGGATGACCTGAAAACAGGGTAAAGTTGTTTTAGTAAATGGCAGCCCACTTCATCAAAGTACCTTAAAATCTCATCGAACAGTCTCATAAATAAGATGTATAGCGATTTGTATGAAACCTAACGGACTGAGAAAAACATGCTTCTTTATCAGCACTCAAAACTTTCTCCCTAGCACTTAAGTGAGCGGTAATAGCCGTAACGAAAATTGTCGACAAAAATAATAAAGAATAGATGTCAAATACTTTTATTGCTTCATAAAAATATTCATTTTGACAGTCAGCATCCATTACTATAAATGGAGATGGTATACACCTATTTCAATATTAGAATTGAGCATATGGCCAACTAAATATTCACCGTAGTCTACGGACGTCTGACCTGAGGTGCTACACTAGCGGGGCCGGTCATGCAGAAATCGTCTAAGAGCCGCATTACAGAACGTTATTCAATACATCAAGAAACCCTTATGACTAATTTTCGCCTTATAATACTACTCTTAAGTGTTTCTTGAGTATTGAGAAACGTTCTGTAATACGGCCTTCAGACTCCGTTTGAAGAACTCCGTACTGTAGAAGTTTGGAAAAACCGAGACAGGATTTCATTCGACAATCTAAGCGTATCTGATTCATGACTTGAATCTAATGACTATACAATTCCAGTCAGCGCTAGATTAGTTCCTGTACTGTCATGTCGCTAACCCCTTATTAACTATGATGTACTAAAAATAAAGACAGGTGATACCAAACAATCACAATGTAAAAATACTCTAAATATATTGATTGAATTGAATTGAAGCGCTCGTGGCCCCGCGGTCTCAGTGTTCTGTAAACGATCACTGAGTTACGCAGCTTTCACTATGGCTGGTACTCGGATGAGTGACCACTTTGTGGCATTTACATTTGCGAGCGTTTCCGTGCTTCGGAAGGCACGTTAAGCCTTTGGTCCCGGTTGCCAGTAAAATGGTAGTCGTTAAGCCTGGTTGAAGGCCTTATGGGCGGCTTAAAAATGTCAACAGCAGGTAGCCACAACCTGCGTCTGTCTATTTCAACACGGCAATGGGCTCACCAGCTATTACGTGGGACAGGAATCCACACAATATGCCTCTGCCACCCCTTCGGGGAGAAGGCGTGATGGATATATATACTCTAAATATATTACTTCAAACATAGCACGGATGATCATAATAATCATTGTTCATCTAGTATAAAAGAATTCAGTAGTTAATGAGAAGAGGCCTCTTTGTGTGTTTACTGGATTTCTATTAGTGGGTGTTTCAGAATTAAAATGCTGGGTTGTGTGCCGAAATTACCGGTGAGAAAAACAAAGGCTATTGTAATCCTCATAAATGAGAAATTGTGTCGCAGGATTATGAATGTGGGAAAAAATATAAGAACAGAAAAGTGCAAACAGGTATTGAATGTATCCGTGCAACTTTGTGTTGAAGATGAAAATACGTCTATCTACACTTCATAATTTTTTAGATCGCTCTATTGGTCTGGTGGATGAAGTATCTGACTACAGTCTCTCACCATAAATCATTTTAACTTTTACGTAGTATAATGAGAATGAAGTCTTTTGGTTAGTTTCAGGTTTTACAATAACAAATACTAAAAATAATGATAGTAAAATACTATGTAGTCCTGAAGTTTATATACGTACAATATAGGTGCTTTTTGTCAAAATGAAAAATAAAGGCACAAAACAGAGTTTGTGCGGATATAACACAGTAGATATTATATTTGAAGCGCTCGTGGCCCCGCGGTCTCAGTGTTCGGTAAACGATCACTGAGGTACGCAACTTTCACTATGGCTGGTCGTCGGATGGGTGACCACTTTGTAGCATTTACATTTGCGAGCGTTTCCGTGCTTCGGAAGGCACGTTAAGCCGTTGGTCCCGGTTGCCAGTAATATGGCAGTCGTTAAGCCTGGTTGAAAGCCTTATAGGCGGCTTAAAAAAATTTCAACAGCAGGTAGCCACAACCTGCGTCTGTCTATTTCAACACGGCAATGGGCTCACCACCTATTACGTGGGACAGGAATCCACACGGTGAAAAGTGGGCATATAATATGCCTCTGCCACCCCTTCGGAGATAAGGCGTAATGGATATTTATTTTTTTTATTTATTTATTTATTTAGATATTATATAACGGCAATATTTTCACGAAAACAACTAATACAATATGCATCTATGTTGACATTACTCCTCGGAAATTCGCATGCTAATTAACCAGAAGCCTCTTAATGTTCAAGTTTGGTGCGATCGCTGCCAGCCCAACATTGTATAACTCAAATTACGACTAAAACTCCGTCATAGAGCTATAAGCAATTCAAAAACTCGTCTGTTCACACATATCAAAAGCTTTTAACGTGCATTCATGGTGCCGTAAAAATATTACCAGCACGGATCACGATAAAATACGAACACGTAAATGTATAACGTGTTCAAACGTGATTTTCACAAATTTGTTCAGTGAATCCTGCAAGTTTAGCAAACATAGCCACACGGACTGTAGTTATTTTACAACTAGAAGTTAAATCCCTAGAACAAACTAGGTATGTAGTATACTCTGTCAACATCTCTTCTGCAAATTGATTAAACCTTAAACGTGCAAATGCTTCAATGCCTATTTAGTTTTGAAGTAATTAAATTAGTCATGAAGGATTTCTTTATTTTCTATTTTACATTTGCGAGCGTTTTCGTGCTTTGTAAGGCACGTTAAGCCATTGGTTCCGGTTGCCAGTAATATGGCAGTCGTTAAGACCAGTTGAAGGCCTTATGGGCTTAAAAAGTTTCAACAGCAGGTCGTCACAGCCTGCGCCTGTCCATTTCAACACTGTAATGGGCTCACCAACTGTTACGTGATACAAAAATGCATACGGTGAAATGTATGCCTACCTTTTCGGGAATAAAGGCATGACAATATGTATGTGTGTTTAATGTCTAACTAGGGATCTATAAAATATATCAATGCAACTTGCATTTTTTATGGCACTATCGATTAAAATGGACTGTGAGAAATCTAAAAGTTTTGTGATCATCCCCAGAAGGGCAATAAACTGTTCTGTTGAATGTCTGCATAGACCGTTCCATTATTATCCTTTGTTCAAGAAACAACAAAGTAGACGTTCAATTAAGAGGCCATTATGATCTATGGTACATTTAGGAATTTAATATATATTTAAAATACCGCCCAAACTCAGCATTAATTATGTAATAAAATGGTTACTGGGGAAAACAAGGTCCGTTTGTTAAAACTTATTGGAATATCAAACGCCGAATTTATTATATTGCGATATAAAGAAATCCTTCATTACTGATTTAATTATATAGCTACTTCAATACTGAACAAAGAGAGTTGGAAATTTCACTTCATATAGTTGACTAGCTAGTCGTTAGCTAATACATCGCATCGCTTGATATGTAGGCAAATAAACTGAAGTTCTACGTATTCCTAATGACAGGGACAAGTACTTGCATCCGGCAAACTTGTTCAATGCGAATGAGGCCTCGGGTGTCATCTAGCGTCATCTCCATGACACCTGCCTGTCATATACAAAGCTCTTCAAATTTTCCAACGGAATAGTGAACCGCACTTGCTCAAATTAAAGCAATTATCCATCATACATTATTACTATCCAAAATAGGACTAATTATTCCGTTGAACAACTAAAGAAATTAATTACAAACTATACATATTGAAGCGACGTGACTACACATTTAATTAAACCAATGCAAACAACTACTGGTTTCTCGTTATCCTCGAGTGATTATGTTGTAAAGGACAGTTGTTATATAACGTCGAGTGGCTAAAGTTCATGTACATTGAAGCGAACTAAACTCTATTTTAGACATTGAGAAATGAAAAGTTGTCATATGCTACTTTTAAGAGATTAAAATTTTAAATATATTGTTGTAACTAATATTAATATGTCAGGTTTATCAACCTAACTCTCACGAAGGTCTAAATTCAGCACTGACGAAATTGAATTAAGTTAGTCCGAGTTAATTTTCAACCGTACAATTTGAAAGCGAGACGGATATATATATAACTCATAATTAGAAATGGCACAATATAATCCAAAAGACATTTATTCAGTAATAAGTTGACGCCCGCGGCTTCGCACGCCTGGTGAAGTTTTCCTGTTCCCGTTTCCCACAGGAACTTGTTCCCGGGATCAAAAGTAGCCTATGTGGAAGCTATTTTATTGTAAAGTTTCATCATTATCCATTTAGTAGATTTTGTGTAAAAGAGTAACAAATATGTAGGCAAAATAGAAACTTACAAACTTTCGCGTGTACAATATTAGTAGGATATTTTGGTTGTGCTTTCAAATCGCATGATTGAGAATTGGATTTCGGTGCTGGTTTTGATTCTGTATGTCGTAATATGAAATCAATTACTCTTAATATATTATTTCTCGTTCACAACTTGCCGTTGCCCATTAAATGTTCTATGTGTACCTAAGATTGGTGGAGCATTTCATCAGTTCTAACTTTTTCTAACATATTCAGCATCTCATGGGAGCACAGCTCGAGCGTAGGTATCATTATCTCCCATGCAGCTGTTACGCTTTACGACCAAAGTTGTATTATTATGTTCCAAACATCATTGTAAACTTGGCCAACGATCCTCAATTAAGGCTTTAACCACGTATGTTGACGTTGAGATTTTTTACTACCGCCACAGAAGAGTACAATTTAATTTTCTTGTCGTTTATAGTGCATTTTAAAGAAGTTGCAACAAAGATTTTAGACTGCAAAAGCTACATTTTATACTTTGAAAAGAGGCGATAGAGGAAAACACTGTCTTACTTTTTCAATTTGTGCTGGATAAACCTAAAACCCACTTTACCTTTCAATTGCTATTCTAAGGATGCAAGAAAATCATATGGTATATTTTTTATCGCACCTTTAATTTTTTAGTTTAAATGTAATTCAACGTGATTATATTGACTATTTTGAACAGGAATATAATATATCGTATTATATTGAATATAATGACATTGCGTGAATTTGTATTGGAATATTGCATTTTTTAATCAGAAATAAATAAAACGCGTAGAGGTCCCTAGCTTGATTCCCGGGTCTGAACAAATATTTTTGGTCTAGCCGACGTTGGGTAAAAAACAATGTTCCACAATGTGGGTGTGAATCGACTGAGATGATAATAATAAACCATTAATCGACAATATCATTTTTTTATCTACTACTGCTCTATCGTAGTAGAAAATGAAGACATCTTCATAAAATTTATTTTGAATAATTACCAATAAACTACAATAAATAAAAGTGATTCCAATAATAATTATTCTTATTTACAAAGCTAGTATATTAGTTTTTTCTATTCCATTCTCAAAATGCTTACTATAGTGTGTTGCAGCAATTTTATTAATGAAGACGTAGAAACGCAACTAAAGTGAAAAAAGTAAAAGTAACAAATTTTCCAGTTGTTGCTGCGAGGTGCATTTTAAATAGCTTAACAGTTTTTCAAGTAAATCTTTGGAGGTTCAAGCGAATACAATACAAGAAAGTAGTTAAAGTTTCTACACCCAGAAAGAAAACAAAATGCTTGAGAAAGATACAGTATTTGAAATTACTTGTGGTATATGGCGAAAGAGGAAACTACGAAGACGTTTAAAATAATTCACAATTTATTCAAAGAAAATCAACTGCCATTTTGCCCAACAACAAACACAGTAAATTGGAAGATAATGATTTTGATCGGTAATTATGTATGTAAAGATAATTATAAATATTTGCCTTACAAAATATTGGAATAAAGTGCATTTTTTTTGCTAGTTTTCATGGAAATCAGATCTAATTAATAACTTAGATAAGAACAAAAAAACACACAACAGAATATTTGGCCTATTGTTTAACGTACTATTTATAACTTACTAAATTAATTGCTACAAATTGTTAGAATAATGGTATTAAAGGTTGAGAGATATTTCAAATTAATTTGAAACGTTACAAGCAAATTAACTTAGGGAGTACCTTCACAGAAACTCAAATCACTGTTAATTTGTTTTTCTCTCAAACATTTAAAAAAGCTCTTAAGTCAAGGTCCATTATCCTGCCCCGCGTTTTCTCATTTATTTAGGATAACAATACCCTTTGTTTCTTTTTATTGGCAATGGCGATAAGAGTATACTGCCAAGGATTGTAGTTATGAACATTAATAGCAATACATATATATAGTATATTAATCAAGCATCTTTCCTCTATGTGTGGAAGTTTCAAAATAGAAAAATACATAAAAAATCGGATCTCATCCTTCCTACTAATAAGAAAAATAATTTAAGATAATGGATTTGTTTAGATTAATATAAACAATAAGAACAGGAAGACTCAGGAATAACGTCGTCTTGCTTTCGATCTATTCTGATTATAAGGCAAAATCTAACCTCAAGCGTTGATTGAGTATTGAGAAACGTTCTGGAATACGGACCTAAGATAATTAAGGCGTGCACCGTTGGTTTGGACACGTTCAACGAATGAGTGAGGAACGATTGACGAAGAATATATGTTGTGTGAACGTCAGAGAAGAAGAAGGGCAGAAGGAGTCAGAGTAGGCCGAGACTTACATATAAAGACCACGTAAGCAGATTGCTCAAAAACGGATAAGTCAAAAGTACTCGGATACCCAGACGTGCATATATGAAGCGATTAATGAATCTACAGAAAGTCAAAGAAATATGCATGTATCGCGATGTCTGGCGATCTATCCTCTCTGATTACCCCGTCAGGGATACAGCGTAAAGATAATTAAGTTAAGATTTTAATATTATAAGAAAACCGATTTCAACAATATAAGTAGATGGATCTCAGCACGCATCTGAGTTTCGTAGATTCTCGTAGAAGTTTTAGGCATTTGTGTTAGTCTGGTACTAGCACTAGGGCGACTGATACTCGCAAAAATGTCGGTAATTATCTTTAAAATAAATTTAAATTTTCCTGTTTCATTCAAATGTGACTATGGTGTACAGCTCTGAGTCACTAGTTTTATTTAATCTCAAGCAAGAAACAAATAGGTATAATTTACCTATGTTAAATGTCATCGTGGGAAGAGATCACTCCTACACAGCTTTATTTAGATTGTACCGTAACCTATTCATTTACATTCACTTATGAAAACATACCTACCAATCACGCCTTATCTGCAAAAGGGTGGTAGATGTCCTTTATGCGCCGACGTTTCACCGTGTGCATTTCTATCCTACGTAATAGGTGGTGGTGAAACCATTGCCGTGTTTAAATAGATCTTTAGGTACCAACCTGTAACCTGGTAAGAGTCATCGATAAGTTAATTTAAAAAGATCTTTAGATGAGATCTGACAATTAAAAAAAATCGAAATGCGCAAACAGCTATAATTTGAAAAAACCGTACCCAGTTTGAAGATAAAACATCCTTTTCTTTTTTAACTCATTTTCACATAACTTATTTCACTTATCTTAATTATGTAATTTAAAAAAATAATCCTCAAATTAATGCTACAGATGCAACCATCTAGCTACGGTAACATTGAGGAGTCCAAGATTGCTTACACCACTTGCTTCGATGATATCGTGAAGAAATGGCTAGAATGTAATTATATTTTTAACTTAAATTCTCACAATTTAAGTTATAACTTTTATTTATTTTCTATCGCGCCAAACGGCAAACACATATTGAAGGAAACATTTCATTCACAGTACTTTTTGGAATGATTACTAGATTATTTATTGAACAATAATTGATCGATGGCTTTGTCATATTTTAAATGTCAAAAAAGATATTAGCAGGTGTACGTCAATGTTTGCGGATTTCCAGATGATTGCAGTTAAAGCGTTTAAGCTTGTATGACGTTAGTGCTCTTTTGTCAGATAGACATTTTGCATTTTTCGTCACTAACTGACAGTTTAACGTCTGCTAATCCCACATCGGTATTCACAAAGTGTACGACTATTTTTGTTCCGTTTAGTCAGCCGGCCCCGGAATTCTTGGTAACACGGAGTTACACTTTTTAAAAGTTTTTTTAATTACTGTTTAAAACTATGATAGTTTGAAACAAATGTAAAATTAACAAAGAAAAGAGAGGCTTTGAGTTAAAAGATCTTTTAATAACGAGTGTTCAAACGATACTTTATAAGAAACAGTACTAACAGCACCGACTACTAAGTTAACAACTTAACTTGTCTATTCAAAGGATAGCGTTAAGAAATAGGATTAAAAATAAGACTCTAAGTATATAATTGTATTCCATGGATTTATATACTTTAAAATACCTTTTACAATACACCATATAAACATTCAAGTACCTCAAAAGGTATTAATCCGTAACGGAAATCAAATTAGTATCGTGAATAACAACGAAACAGTAATAACAATGTAATGAATAAATACGGAATTAAGTAATCAGATTTCATTCGTACTATGACGGATGACAAATAGCCATTAATGTCACCAGCGAATCCTATTAATTGACGCGATGGATACGAGTGCGCTTATATACGTGCATACTCACAATAGCTTTATTAGCAGTCCAATCAATCAGTTTTGAAATCAAACAAACAACAAGTGAATAAGAGTAAATTGTAGTTTGTTATTAACAAGATTATTTATTTAGTATACTACTGGCCTCGGCTAGCTTTGCATCGCCTTAGATTCCAGTTTCATATAAAATGTATGACAGTGGAATTTTTAAATTGATTTTAAATTAACTTCCCTAGTTAAATACTTCATACAAGCATAAGGTGAAATGTGAGCGTATAGTATGCCTCTGCCTACCCCTTTGGGGATAAAGGCGTGACAATATGTATGTAATTAAATACTTGAATTTGTTTTATTTATCGGTCTCTCTGTCTGTTGGACTAATCTCTGAAGCAGCTGGACTGAAATTAACAGGACTATCACTGTCAGATGTTATAAGAAGTACCTTAGGCTACATTTTATCTCTATATTCCCACGGAAACGGACTCTATGCTGGTGAAACCGCGTGTCGTCCGCTAGTTATTGAAGTAAAAGCAAATGCCATCTACGAGTATATATCTACTGACTGCGTAAAACTTATTTTTAGTGTAATAACACCCCTAATTGTATAAAAGCGACGTTTACAGGTATAATAATAAAAGAACAGTATAAAAGTACCAACTTATTATTTTCTTCAATTTACCGCTCGCAGTAGGTACTAGAAAAGTTGTGTTTTAGGAAGTTTGGCCAATTTAATTAGAAAGCAAAGTATAGTTGACGGCATGCCAATTTTCCTGCTTCTACTAATTAAAGCGAATAATTTGAACTGATTTGAAGTAAACCCGTACAAAATTAAATTACATTAAAATTTTATATAACTTGTGATATTGATCAGTCGTTTTTCTTCGTATAGAAACTAAGGCTCATTTTTATAATTCTACTTGTAAGGCATATAAGCTGGCAAATGTCAGTCATTTTATGATTCGGTTCGTTTTTCGTGCATATATAAATGTACGTATGTAAAAGGAACCTACATATTAGTATAGTAGAAGAAGTAAATGTCATTACTACTCTTATTATTACATGTATAGGGTTCAATATGTAATTTTTACTTTAACAAATGTATTCTGATTGCGATCTGTATTTTCAATCCTCATAACATAACTTTTTTATTAACTGGCAACGTATAACTACCCCGTCAGGGATACAGCGTAAAGACAGACATTTTTTTAATTAAGTTGATCTTGTCTGATTAATTGTGGCATCATTTTAAATGTTACATTACATGATGAAACACCCAAAAGTGCGGATTAATCATTTTAGTGCAGTACTAAAATATGGGTATAAAATAAAAAGGCTTGCTGAGAATAACTTCAACAATAAAGAATCACTTTAATAACAATAAAGAATGCCCAACATACAGAAATGAAAACGAACCATTGTGCTTAGTACTAATAAATGAACGATTTATATGCGAAACTTTTACGAAAACCTATTTTACCTAAACAATACTCGACTCTCATGCTATTTTTTTTTTTTTTTTATTTTGATTTTTCATTTTGATTCATAAAACCACAATGCGGTGGTTTTTTGAATCACGTCGTCTAATTTCATTTTAATTAGTACGTACAGTTGAATGTAAAGCTAAATGTGAGAGGTTTCATTTTAACAGAATGTATTTAACATAAGGGAAAGTCCTGTAAGTATTTCCTCAACATGCAAACAGAGCATTTTTCTTTGTAATTAATGTTCTTGTGGTAACAAAATGTATTTAGAAATTAAATGTTGCCATTATAATCAGCACAGATACAAATGGAAAGAACGGCGAAGTAAGCGGGACATAAACAATTTTTGTGATCTACGTGATATTTTATTTGATAATCATCATTAGCCAATTACATATCCACTGCTGGGAACATGCATAGTGACAGAATACTTTCTTCTAATATTAAAATAATTCCATCAATATGAAAGGCATATTTAGGCTACCTCTAAGGTAACGCCCGCGGTTTCGCCTACGTGATAAGTCCAATGATTCTATCTTCGAATATTGTCGTGGTAAATTGACATTAAAATCATCATTATAACTTATCGCAGTTGTAAGTCAGAAAAAAGTGTGTATTAAAGAAATTGCAGGAAAGTCTGTCCAGTATTTCTTGACGCTAATTTATAAAAAAAAAATCAGGAACAATAATATAATATAACCGAATTTAAATAACTCCCAAAGCACATTCCAAAATAATAATTACAATTTGTTACATTAATTTCCAGGTGGTCGAATTTTCTTTTGTGGGAATATTTGTTCTTGTAAGGTACCGAAAAGCTATAAATATAGACTTATAGATTTTTGGTCAGTAAATTTTTACTCTATTTATACTTAATATTATAAAGCAGAAAAGTTTGTTTGGTTGAAGGCGCTAATCTCAGGTACTAAAGGTCGGATTTAAAAAATTTTTTTGGGTTGGGTAACCCATTTATCGAGGACGGCTATAGGCTATAGATATCATCAAGCGACAACTCTGGAGAACGCAGTAGTAATCATAAATGTCGACAAATCGGCGAAAGTTTTATGCATTATTGTAGAATAATATAAGCAAAGCTATTAAATAGGTGCGACGGGAGTTAGTATGTCACGGACGAAGCCGTGGGGGGTCATCTAGTAATGAATATAATGGAGTCAAAAGAACGAATGTTCCTCAAATTCAATGTCCAGTGAAATGGTTTATCATTAATTCTACACAAGGTGCTGTAAATAGTGGTTTTTACAAATCTATTACATAACTTTGTAAAAACCACTATTCAAGAACGAAGTATGAAGCGTGTTTCACACATAGAATTGACACTTACGAGTTCTTTTACTTTCTCAGGACACTAATCTATATATATAAAAATGAAACCCTATTTCCCTTGGTCACGGCATCACGCATGAACGGCTGGACCGATTTTGCTAATTATTTTTTTGTTGTGTTCCTTATTGTCAGGATAAGATTCCTACGAAAGAAAAAAATAAGAAAATTAACGAAATTTCCTGGTATTCCCACGAGAATGAGAACTACTCGGATGAAATCACACACAGCCTGTACTCAGACTTAGAAACATAAAATTTGGTGAATGTATTCTTTAGATAACCACCAAGAAAGAAATGCCCGATTGCCAAGTGTATCGTGGACAAACAATTTTTCAGCTCCTTTAAAATTGTACTATAGATCCTTACGCCCCACTCTTTCTCTCTCTGTTTCTCTCCCATGTGGCGCTAACGAAGTTGCGCGGGTCAGCTAATATAGTATAGAAATAAGTATTTAACCTACATACTTGTAAATATTTAACGTTTTAGGTCATACATAAGACTAGGTAGTACGAAGAACGAATACAAATTAGTTTTGGCGACGGATATTGTAAGGACAGCACGAGGCAATTGCAGGGTATTCGAACATAGATACAGACCAACCGAAATTGGGGTCATGCCATACAAATGTTATTTTAGTAAATCACGTAGGCATAATTGGATGAGCAGATGTTATGAAAATACGATGCTTTTGTTTATTGAATTCAAATTGAATTTTATCTGTTTTAGGTATAAAACTAAATGTTTTCATGAAATTCATCTATTATAATATATAAAGCTATTATGCTGAGTTTGTTTGTTTGAACGGATTAATTTCAGGAACTACTGGTTTGAGTTGAAAAAGAAATATTTTTGTGTTGAGTAGCCCATTTATTAAGTAACATATGACTAGAAGAGGGGAACAGTAGACATGAAATTTTATCAAATTGGTGAATACTTTCACACATTATTCTTAAATGAATTAACGACGGGAGTAAATGGGTGCCAAAGGGGTTCAGAGTATGCCACAGGCGAAACCGTAGGGCTCATCTAGTGTTACTATATATGCGTCCTGGAACACATTAGTACTATAGCAAAAATATAGTTAGCAAAGAAATACGCATGAAATTGAATTAATTTGATTTGTTTGAATTTTCACACAAATTTTCCAGCTTAAAATGCCGGGGACAGTTAAAATTCTATTCAAATAGCTATTCAGTCACTCGAAATAATGTTTTATACCTAAGAAATGTTTCGATGCGAAGAATTTTACGACGACTTGCGCGTAAAAATACTGTCTTCCTACTTTTTAAATTACTTTCAGAAGAGAATTTCCCATCGGTTAAAGGAAATGAAAGTTTAAAATTTCGAACGACAGTAAAGTTCTTACTGTATTAGATTTAGTATTATTTGCATAGAATTCCTACAGATAGTTATAAATTTGCTATTACCAATTTTTTGATCATATTCGTACCGTATACGAATATTAATAAAACCAGTGACCCTAGCGAATTTTCAAGGATCAAGGATCATAAAAATCATCCCATGCGTTCTTGTGTTATAATTAATGTAACTAATACGAATGTGTTTTTATATATACAAGATTTAATATATATCTATCATACTTTGCTCCTATCACACGAGAGTTAATCCCTATCGCTTAAATTAAGATGACTGATGTTACAATACAATTTAGTTGTATACAGATTAAACTATATATATATTATGTCACCAACAGTTTAACCATTAAGAGGAAATGCGGATGATCTTTTTTCCATAGGATTACATATCGTCTCTTTTTCTAATTTATGATTCTTAAGCCATGATATTAACAGTAAAATAAATAATTACGTAATATTTTTAACAATTATTAAGGATAACGTACTATTACGCGTATGTGTCTATGTTTTCCCTTTAAAAGATAGATAACTTTTGTTGGTACCAGAACCAATTTGACATCTATTAATGATTAAAGAAGTACATAGGGACACCCTATATATCTTAGGTCAAGTGGGCCGCAGCCATGTGCGAAAACTTGGTATTATTAAAAAAATCTCATTCTGTTCATACAATCTTTTCAAGCAAGAACCGAAGATTATGACTTTTTACTTGGACTATATAGCCGTAGCTGTCCTTATCACACGAATTTGAGGCAGAGCACTCCCAAAGCGAAAGCGATAGTTTCTTCAAATAGCTAATTTTCAAATCCCTCTCCGCCCGTATTGTGTCTTAACCTTCCTTGGAAATGTTTTTGTTAGTGGTTAAACCGTTTTGTCTGATTAAAAGCGCTTAGTTCCTTTATGTGACCCGCAAATGGAGATCAGTTTGGTCTTGGGTATTTTGCTATTATTAACGTCACAAACCAAGTTTAGTAGACAAGAAAATCCGGTAAGTTTCATGTGGGTTTTTTATATTATCCCAAATTGCTAGGATAATAAATCACAGAACAAGGTATATTTATTCTGTAGCTAAATTAGCATTATGAAAAAAGCTAACGTTACTTTTCGTACTCAATAACATTCATAATGAAAACCCTATCGGTCACAAAATATTTAAATCGGGTTGGATTTAAATATTATGTAATCTTTGGAATTAAGAAGCGCTCGTGGCCCCGCGGTCTCAGTGTTCGGTAAACGATCACGGAGGTACGCAACTTTCACTATGGCTGGTCGTCGGATGGGTGACCACTTTGTGGCATTTACATTTGCGAGCGTTTCCGTGCTTCGGAAGGCACGTTAAGCCGTTGGTCCCGGTTGCCAGTAAAATGGCAGTCGTTAAGCCTGGTTGAAGGCCTTATGGGCGGCTTAAAAAATTTTAACAGCAGGTAGCCACAACCTGCGTCTGTCTATTTCAACATGGCAATGGGCTCACCACCTATTACGTGGTACAGGAATCCATACGGTGAAAAGTGGGCATATAATATGCCTCTGCCTCCCCTTCGGGGATAAGGCGTGATGGATGATGGATATTTGGAATTAAGGAATAGGGTATGTGTATGTTTATCTGTTCCCGCATAATTTGTGAACTACGTACTTATCATAATATGATAAATGAGGTGTTGGAAGACCCCATTTTTACGTAGAAATATCAGCATGGCACATATTTTCAAGTAGTCCCTTGGTGATGATAAAACTGCATGTATGCGCTGTAATAAGCTAGATAGTAATAATATGTATTGACAGATAAAGAGGTTATGTACCACTGATCTCTATAATATGGTCTATAAAATTCGATATTTAACTCAAATCAGTTAGTTTTCAACATTTTAGCGCTGATCAAAGTGCGTGCGACCATAGAACAAATATTCTTTATATTTTTAACTACTTTTTGATAGCAAGATTCACAAAAAAGTACTTTATCAGGACGAAAATGTTTTAGTTGAAACTTAATTTTTATATTTATTTGAAACTTAGTTTTAGTTGAAACTTAAAAAAAACCAAACACAAAAGGTTTATATCCGTATATCGTGGCCGATCGCAGCAATAGTTACAGTATGAAGATGTATGGCGCTGTTCTCAGATTTGTTCTGGAGATTTACGTCAGACCCATACGGTGGACTACAAACATGGCTATTCACGCTCACGTTCACGTCAGTTGGATTGCACGCTACTAAACACGCAAGGCTGTGATATGCCTCAAGAAAAAAAATACAAATTTTGTATTTGTTTTCGGACAATAGAGAGTAATAAAATTTTTAAAAGGCAACCTTTATTTTCATAGGGAATATGAATTACAGTCATCTATAATAGCGATAGGTGATTTCTTCCTCCCGATTTTTAAACTAACTCTTGCCTTGTCGTGCAAAGTGGCTAACGTAAAGACCACATTGACTTAGGCCCGTATTCCAGAACGTTTCTTAATACTCAATCGATGCTTGAGAGTGAATTTTATAAGGCAAAAACTAGCCTCAAGCGCTGATTGAGTATTGAGAAACGTTCTGGAATACGGAGCTTAGACTCCTTGCAGATCATTATAAGAAGAAAAAAGAAGAAATTATGAGTCTTCCTTTATCTAAAACTACGCTCAGGAAATATAAGAATATGTAACGAATGAAAAATACAAAAAAAGAACATCTTCACTAGAAGCGAATTAATATGGTTTTAATATTTGTGAAACAGAATTCTTTATTCAAATTTTTTAATTATCTACCTAACTTCTAGTACGAATATTGTACACTTGTGAAATCGAGAACGTGGATCACAATTAATTTTTTTATGTAATAAAAACAAAATGATAAAAAATGGATAATGGAGAAATCTAATATATAATGATAATGAGATTTAATATGCTGGGAAAATTGATAAGTAAACCTAACAATGGGCAGACGTACATTTCCAATTTTCGTATTTAATAGCGTTCCTATCGAAACCATTACTCTGAGTAAACTCATTGTCGAGTTTTTCGTTTCGGTACTTATGTGTTTGTACAGGATCCTTTTTGTTTCACTAACTATTAAGAGCTTAGTGTCGAAGAGCGTCTCTTTGCAAGTTAATATATCCTGTCAGAAAAACAAACTTTGTTATTTATACATCTCGGATAATTTTATTGACGGCAGTCACTCCAACTATGCCGAAAATAAAAAGCTCAAGGCTCCTCCAAGCGTTTGAGGTAACTGGAAAAACACTGCACGAGAAGCTTTTTGTTTTGTATATATATTTCTAAACGTTGCTTTAGCCCATTAAATCTATTGTTATCCCATATAAGAATAAGTGAAACCGAAATTAAGCTGCCGCTTGAAGAACTGTTTAAAATCAGTTTGAAAATTAGATAACTCTTTATTTGATTAAACCGAGTTTCATTACTGAGTAATATTGGATTATTATCACGAAGTATTTTCTAGTTAACAGCACGGTAATAAATACGCCATCGATTGCGTGGGCACAAAATTATGACTGGCACAAATGAAAGCGTATAAACGCACTTGTGATTATTCACTCGGATTTATACAGAGTCATTGTAGATATATAAATGCACCTTAGATTTGAAGAGTCCAGCGCGATCCTGGTATGATAGGTTGGGCTAGCAGCCGACGACGGTATCAATGCGATGTTTTTCTTAAAAATGGCGCCCCGCTAAAAGTTAAAGGGACTTCCAAAGCCTGAATGCTGCTTAGCAGCAAGAATGACGCGGATTGTAAAATTAAGAATATGTGAGATGGTAAGGAATATGTGAGTTGAAGCGCTCGTGGCCCCGCGGACTCAGTGTTCTGTAAACGATCACTGAGTTACGCAACTTTCACTATGGCTGCTTCTCGGATGGGTGACCACTTTGTGGCATTTATATTTGAGAGCGTTTCCTTGCTTCGGAAGGCACGTTAAGCCGTCGGTCCCGGTTGCCAGTAACATGGCAGTCGTTAAGTCAAGTTGAAGGCGATATGGGCGGCTTGAAAATTTTCAACAGCAGGTAGCCACAACCTGCGTTTGTCTATTTCAACATGGCAATGGGCTCTCCACCTATTACGTGGGACATACAATATGTTTGCCTCTGCCACGCCTTCGGGGATAAGGCGTGTTAGATAAAATGAGTTGGTAAAGAATTTTAAGTCTATATGGGCGGCAAACAAAGACTTGTTCTGTAGTTTGATTCGACTTACGCATTGTTTTCGCGCGTATCTACCTATAGGGATAAGGTAAAGTGGCTGCCAATTAAAGAGCTTAAAGAGTTCCAATCATACTAAAAGGTATGAAAGCTTTCGTGGTCTAAGCTGATTCTCATCGGTACAAGAATCAGCTAAGGCTCCTGAAACCGGATTCCGGAGATAAGTCAATACTAAAGAACAACAAACTGTTACTAGTGCTCATAGACGGGTACGTTTTCAACGATGCTAAAAAGAAATTCAAATCACAGCGTCCCGTAGCAATCAATCAAAGTGGACTCGCCAATACTAAAGTGTGGAATGAACAGATAGCTCAGTAATCCCAAGAGACAGCAAATAGGGGTTTAACAAAAGCAACCTTAAAATATTTTTACATAGTGTAAAATCAGACAATGAGAGTGAAATATCTTCGGAGATACAAACGTCTATAGTCAACTGTGACTCTCTCGATCAAGTGGGTCGTTTACTTGTTTGCCAACTTAGTGGTATCAAATATGTAGTTCCAGCTAAGGTGGGGACCATTTATAAATAAGAATTGCAGCAGCATATCAATCACCAGCATTGCAGACAAGTACAGATTTAATTAGAAGACATTTAAAGCTTCAGCCTTATACGGTAGCTTGCGAACAAGATGCTATCTATGCATAAATTTAAGCACGTAACACGGAGGTCAGGGCTTAAGTGTTCACGGTTAAGAAAGGGGTCTTACTAAACTAGTGGCTCAGTGAATGTGTCTAATTAAGACAAGTAACTTGGCTTTATTCTGTCAGAATTACTTTTATGGAGGTAATATTCTATTTGTAGTACGTAGCTGTATTTAATTACTTTGTTTATTTTAAAAAGAATAGTAGGAACACAAATTAAATAAAACGACATCTCATTTTATTTGTATTCCTTCAATTTCATAGACAAAAGATAAGATAAAAGAAATATAATTTCGAGAATGTACCTATATAGTAGTTTATTTAAAGATTCAATCTTATTCCTCCACAAAGAAAAAGTTAAGCCTCTTGTATACTTAGATCTTTTATACTATTTATTTAAGCACTAAATCACGTTTTTCACAAAGATGTTCACTGTGTGATCCTCATTAATCCGACTTTCATGAGATATGTTCGTTTGAAACTCGCGGTACTAGGCGGGCGGCTGAAACTTGCGGGCTAAGGCTGCGCCGTGTCGGGGAACGCGCTCTCTGTACGCGGACTCTTGTGCCACTGTCGGACTGTGAGAGACCGCGCGTAGCGGCGCATGGGATACGCGCTTCTAATGTCGACGCCACACCAAAAACGCGCACAAAACGTGCTACACTTTTCTCTTAGCTACAAGTATTAACAGTGTTTTAATTAAAAAGCGAGTATGTACGGATTTAATATTTAAATTACACTCAAAAATTACATCACTGACTTTCGAAAGTTACCAGTTTATTATGTAATTAGTTAGGAAACCTAATCTGCTGTTTTTGTGAACCTATTTTCTTTCACTTAATTTAATTTTACTTTTAATGTTATATGTAAATGGCATAATTTATATATAATGGCATAAAGCTGTAATAAATGTTATAGATTTATGTTAAGTTAATTCATAAATATTTGGGACATACAATCTATTTTCCACTTTTCAATTATTTTTTACATAGGTTACCTGAATGAAACTAATTAAAAGAAAATCAGCTGCCATTTTAGATATTATGAAAGTGTCCATAATATAGATAATTCATAGTTTCAATTTTAAAAAATGAGCGCCGTCTTTAATTTCATAAATTTCTTATTTATTTGTCTTTTTACCTTGAATAAAAAAATCATCGACGACAAAAATCCGTATCATCAACGAACTTTCATTCCAAGGTTTACGGAAGGTATTATAGAAATACGTCCAGTAGAGGAAAACAAACACCCACATATTAGATATTTTGACCACCTGAAAATGGGAAATCTCACTTACTAACGTTCTCTCGGTGAATTATTCCACATTCCTATCTAGTCACACGTGTAACTGGTTACTTGCACATGTAGCTTTGTCGCGCAAAGGCTTTCCATAGCTATTCAGAGTAGGAATGCTGCCTGCATCATGGGTATCACCCTGCCGAGATGAAAGTTTCAGGCGTAAGTATTGTATTTTATTTATATTTCATTAATTCCCACATTTGTCATGAATTGGTATAAGTTCAATTCAAAAGTTTATACTTGTAATAACACTTAGGGATATACATAAGTATATGGTTAGCATTTCGGCCTTAATATTTGGTAAATAAGTCACGCGTTGCTCGTGTACTAGATGGATAGCCAACAAAAAGGATTAAGTCAGTCGCGACGCTGACGTCCCATCCCTTAAGCTCACGCATTAAGTTTTTCCAGAACTTGACCTCGTGTTCGGAACTGTACTTATGTAAATGTAGGTACAGATAAGACAAAAAGTTTAATTCCCTATTCTTCCATGTTTAGTATCTAAGTTATGACATGACGCAGTTACGTGGTACATGTATTGTGTATTACTTCATGTTTGGGACAAAATTCACACGGTGAAATGTGGGCGCATAATATGCTTCTGCCAACCCTTCGGGGATAAAGGTGTGATTGTATAATTTGTATACTTGCTATAAAGTGTAATGTAGACGGTAGTGTGAATAAAGAAAAACTCATAAATATAATATGGTTGAGTTCAATTTCGGAACCTGGTTTGTACTTTATATTTCCATGGGCGTCGTAAATAGGAGACTAAATGACATACCTAGGACTGTGTTCGTTCCAATGTTACACACGACCTCAACTCTCTACAGACATGCTTATAGTTGTTATTTTTTGTTTGTTTTTAATATTTTATAATAATATTAATTTCCTCATATTTAGCAATAGCCTAGTGTAGCAATGTAAACGCATTAAGAAGCTTGTTGCTCAACTATAATTAAATAATATTGATAATTTATACTGTTGATTGATGGCACATGGTGGAACTTGCTACACATCTTCAATAACAACACTTGTACTATTCCACAACATTTACTTGATAAACCTAACCGGTTTCGCCTCACGGCATTCTCAAAGGCACACAATATGACAACTTTATGCACACAAGTTTATCAAGTAAATTTTGTGGAATAGTACAAGTGTTGTTATTGAAAAAAAAAATTTTTTTCCTTGTTTTAATTGCTATAACAGAACATTAATTTATTAAGTTGTCAAACGAGCTTGTCTCACGTAAACAAAGATCACACTTGTCAAAATACACACATCAACACGGTCTAGGGATATTTTTAAAAAAGCGAATTACTATCAATGTGTTAATTATTTATATGACATGTATATATTTAAAAGATACGTTATTTAATATTCTACCATTTTTTAATAATGGTTAAGGTACTTCGATTAAAATTTCAGGATTTTATGGAAAAAATGAAGCATAGACGGAAACCGTACATGAATTAACTTTTAATTTATGAGTAAAAACTGAAAAAAATAGAAAAATCATTTAATTTGTGTTTATAAACTTGAAGTTAGTAGTCTGAGACAGCGCCCATGATGTTCATAACACATCGGCAATGATTCACATTGACATGCTCAGAACAAGGTTGTCAATGTCTTGCTGCGGAATATTGTCCCATGTCCTTCTGAGGTGCGCAAAAAGTTGATCTTCTGTAGCCAGATTTTCAGGAACTTCCTTCAGAGCTCTTCTTTGCAGCATATCCCACGCATGCTCAATGGGATTTAGATCTGGCGATTGAGCAGGCCAGTCTAAGGCCCTAACATTGTGTGTATGTAACCAAGCTGCTACCGTTCTCGCCGTGAGTGCCCGGGCATTGTCGTGCATGAGCAGGAAATCTTGCCCCATTTGTGTTCTGTGGGGCAAGATTACGGGCCCCAGCACCTGTTGGACGTATCGTTCTGCCGTCACATTGCCCCGCACCCAAAAGAGATCCGTCCGTCCTCCAAGACGAATTCCTGCCCAAACCATAATTGTTCCTCCTTGGTATGGGTGAACTTCCTGAGGGTTCTGAAGACGGCTCCATCGTCCAGGAACTCGCCAAACACGCGTCCTTCGTGAATCTGAATGGAAGCCGAACCTGGATTCATTAGTAAACAGCACATTGGACCATTGCTAACGGCCCCAGTCCACGTGGTTCTGAACCCATTCTAATCGCCGTCCACGATTGCCTCTCCGTAAAGGTGGGACCCGGAGTGGTCTACGAGAGCGTAGATTGCTTTCATGCAGTCGCCTTCTTACAGTTTGGTCACTCACAAGCACTTGGTGTTCCACTCGCAGCCTTTGGACCAATTGAGTCGCCGTTGCATTTGGTTGAGCTCGCGCAGTAATTTGCAAAAATCGGTCTTGTCTGGGGGTAGTGATGCGACTTGGCCCCCGGTGCCTCTCCGCTACTTCACCTGTGGCACGATAGCGTGTCCACAATCTTGAAATTACATTTTGGTGGGTCCCTATGGCCTCAGCAACATTACGCTGAACAGACCCAGCTTCCAGCATTCGCACAGCTCGTAACATCTCCGCCCTCGTCAAATGTTGGCGTTGCATGGCTACAATACCTCAATTTTAACTTTATCTTTCGTTTAAAAATGAAAACAAACTGTAACTAAACGTAATTCGTATTGTTTTCTAAATTTCGCACAAATGAAAATTCCCTCTCCTAAACATCAAGACATTTTTATGCCACCGAAACAAAAGAATTTTCAAAAATTTGAATTTGGAATTAGTCTGAGATAAATTACAAACAAATCGGTGTATAAAAGATTCCAATGCGGCCAGTACTTTTCGAGTTATTTAATTAAAATTAAAATAAATATCCATCACGCCTTATCCCCGAAGGGGTGGCAGCAATAATACATACATATTATACATAGGAAACACCCAAACTCCGAAACACACATTTGTGGATCACATAAATATTTGTTCTGACCCGGGAATCGAATCCTGGACCTCTTGCGTAGCAGTCGGATACACTTCCACCGCGCCACAGAGGCAGTCAGTTATTCTATTCATTTGCTGGAGAGTTCTCTACAATTGTGTTTTTTTACTGATTTTAAAATAGTAGTAGTAGGCTTGGGTTTAACTGTTATCTCGCCTAATGTTAAGTTATTTAATTGAGTATGAAATATCCCTCGACCGTGTTGATGTGTTTATATACTTGAGAGAAGATTCGGATTTAAACATCAATCTGAAATCACTTGAATTTGGATCGGTAAATTTCGTTTCAAATGAAGTTCAATAATATACTACTTGAAAACAGTTTTAAGACTAGATTCATGACTGAGACACCTTTAAAAATTCGGGCCTTAGTTTCGAGTTATACTTCTTATTGCTATAACCTCGTCCGTTAATAAGCAGGTGCACACTTACAAGTAAAGTTTACTTGGGACCAACAATCTCAGTAGTACCTCATTACACCCCTACAAAGAAGTAGCAGAAATAAATCTGGGGTAAATATTTAAATTAAAATCCCACAGTTACGTTATACCAATTGCTAGTTCATTGATTCCCTAAATAAATATATCTCCATCTCACATCATAAACTAGATCGAGTTCTGAATTCTTCACGAAATAAAATGTTTCATGTTTAATACCAGTGGCATATATAAACGTAAATGGAAATGTCATGAAAAAGCAATTCAATTCCCCGTAGTAATCATAAAGTCATGGTGAAGTAAAAATAGCCAATACCGCAACTATTTCAATACAAATCGATAGAGAGAAATAAAATTAGGTATTTGTATGTAAATTTTCTAATTCCTCAAATAATATGTGTATGACTTCTTTCTCCCCGAAGGCGTAAGGAGAGGCATCTATACACCCACGTTTCGCAAGTTATATTTAGTCCTACGTAATACGAGTACGTATCCATCACCTTTGCTGTATAATATACCCAATCATAACAAGATGTGTTAGCTATCCTATTAGGCTTACTTATACATATTACCGTTAAGGTGCCATTGTTAATATACAGCCTTTTTCACCTTTTAATTTTAACTGAGATACGAGTATTCATATTAAATTATATGATACACTTTTAAAAATATTTTCATTTCTCAAACTATTTTGAAGGGACTTTTGATAGCAAGCAGCTAATATCATATTATAAGGACTATCACGCTACCTGTCTAAGAATTAGGACGACTAAGTCATTTAAAAAAAATCTCGTAATGATCTCGCAAGTAGCCTCTAGTATTACAAAGAAATTCTACCTATGAGAATTTCCTAATAGATTGCTACAGAATACTGCAGATTACGGTAAATATTTAGAAAATATTGTAGGTTTTCTTAAATAAATAAATTTCTCAGAAGCTCAACAAAGAAAATATTACTGGAACGTTGGAAAGCTGCTCCGTATTAGATATAAAAGTTGTACTACGTAGACCCCGTCATATCGTACACCCTATGCATTTTGATATGTACAAGTTTTGAATAAGCAAAATATACGCGTATTATTGATACTTTTTTACGTTTTGGGTAAGTATATATAAAATTTGTTGTATTTAAATTATAAATACGAATTTCACATAAAGTTTGCCGCCACCTAGTACCTTGGAACTAAAACTATTTTTTTTTAAATTTGGCTTGTAGATAGCTTCGTATTTGGAAAAGACATGGTGGACTAATCAATTTTAATTGTCTCTTTTCCAACACATATTATTTATTCAAAACCAATCTTACGACATAGTAGTAGAATCGGTTATAAAACTTTTGGAAATTTTTTCATAAAATATTCTCTGTAAGTACAATAAATCTGTTATATAACAAATCAAAAAGTAATTTCTTTTAACTATAATTTTTAATATTAACTTATAGCAGCGCTAAAACTACAAAACCAATTAACGGAATAAACAATTCAATAAAACGGAATTCGTCCTATTTTGAAGTATTTCTTAAAGTCTAAATACCTGACATGACTAAAATTCTACATCTTTTAAACATAGACCAAGTAAGTTTACTCGTTTCATCTTTCACAAACATTCCTTTAAAAGAATTTCGTAATTGGCACACAGTCATAGTCTTAATGTATTATTTTCATCGTAAAAGCCTTCAGTCAAAGTAAATAGCGGTCCATTAGAAGCAACAGTCGTTTGACAGTACTGGACGTTTCCTGTACAGACGAAAACAATGCGTTTTACGCTTTTTGCAACACCGGACGCTCCTTGCAACGCTTTCAAACGTAGAATGATACGCTCCGATATGCTCCATCCGTTGCCTCAGATGTTTTGTTTCTATGGCGCACACAATGCGATATCCAATCCAAAAACTTCACCGTTTCAACGAACATTGTTATGCAATAATTATTTTCATTTTAGTCCAGGCAACATAGTGTCTACTGTTTGACGAATAGAATATCCACTTTCAGTAAAGGTGGACGCGTTTTATCATATGTCATGAAGTTATTATTAGATTTCTTCCATTGAATGAAAATCCCTGCACGTATTGGATTTTTTTCTTACTTGCTGATTAATATGCTCAGTGTTTTATACATAATTTCTTAGTAAGTCAAAAAAAAAGTCGACAATATATCAGAACACTATAAATTATTATTTTCTTTTACATCACATAGTCATTTTGCAATAAATAGTTTTGAATAGCATAACGCTAATTTCGTCCTTTACTAAACTAACATTGGATAACGGCAGAAGTTAACTTCAATTAATTAAATCTACGTGTATGACGTTTATCATAGATTATTTTCACGACAATCGATAAATTATACATCGACCTATCAGATCTAAACGGGTAAGAATAAATAATTTTATTCAGCTACCTGTCTCTTTTATTGTGGAGGGGTGCAGAAAACGTAAAGCTATCAATCTTTTGTTAGGAATAAATTGGTAACAATCTAACGATTGTTCCGCATCCACTTTTTACACGTTTATTGATTCTTTATGGTAATTTTGAAGCATGAATCATATTTTTACGACTTGATCTTATAAAGAGAAGGTTACAAAGATTTCTTCAGGTAACATAAAAAGTATCATTCTGTGAATATCGGAGTTGATGCCGTTAGCACTGCCTCTTAGATCCAGTAACTTATAAATAAAAAGGTTATATATTATATTACAACCATTAACCATATATACATAGGTATATTATAACCATTAACCATATACTGAGATATCAGATTATATGCACCAACTACCTATACTATACTATAAACCTTTAAGCAAGATCATAGTCACAAAACCGTGGTCAAGAATGCTATACAGAAGTGATATTACCGTTCCCCATACCAGGGATATCGAGCGAAATGACTATTGAAATCTCTGTCGGATTAGAAGTATAGTAGTATATGTATTGAAGAGACTTCAATTGCAAATTATATCTTCAGACTCGTTGGTTTAAAGTTACGTATTTTACTTCAAGAAAAAAACTTTTAAAATGGCAAAAAATAAGTAAAAATCGATAATTTTTTTTTAAAAGTAAGTTATTTACCTTAAATTAGAATTGATGAGCTTATTTAGTTTAGCCTACAACGCCCGCAGGCCCTGCGGCTAAAAATACGTAAATTTCTGGAAACAGTTTAACGTTATAAAATACAAAATCTATAACTTACCTTAAACCGAAGTGAAGACCACGATGAAATTTATGATGAAGTACTATTCTTACCTAAAACAAAGATTTTTTATTATAAATACAGGTTATTAAATCTCTTGTGAAAAAGATATTAACAGCTGTGACAATATAAAGGAAAATGGAAGTATGGATCGTCGGCTAGGAAATTGTGCGACATCGCGTCAGTGACCTGATGCCAACAGGCCGACGGAAGATATGACAGTCACACAATAGATTGCAACGGTGGAGAAGTTTAAATCATTATTTATTGTTTCGTTAACGAGATCGAAAGAAACGCGGTCGAATCTGTAGCCTGCCCCAAACCACTAGCTATCCCATAATTTAGATGATTCGTTTTAACCCTTTTTAAGTAAACTTTCAAGAATTTCCATTAAGTACCCAAACCTTATTGAAATCTACTTTACGGTTTCTCGAATTTTGTTTGGATCTATTTTGATTTTGATGGAGGTTTGGAGGATTGTTCAAATGTCTTTTTAATCGATGGAAAAACGTAGAATGTTTTTTATACATTTGATGAATAAGAATAAATTTTCGTACAAATCACTACAATTGATTGTTTTCGACAAACTTTATTCATTTTATAAAATGCACTTTGAATATCAAAGAAATAATTTAGAACATTCTTGGAAAAATAAGAGAATTGAAACCTTTTTATTTGAGTGCACTAGAAAGTAAGATCAAAAGACACTCTTAACTGGAGTGAACACTAATTAGTATTTACAAGCAAAGCTACCATTTACGTAAGTAAATCGGCACCAAAGAGCAGGAGCAACTTCGTAGATAATGTTATTAAATAAGACCGATAGAATTGCAAGACGTTAACCTTGTTATGTAGACGACGACGGGTCGTTTCTATCTTGGGGCAGAGGCAGTTCTAATGGAGTAAAGCCAGTGATACTATACTCCTTGTCTATACACCCTTGCCTTAAGTATTATACTTAACATGAACACAATGAGTATTTTCTTCGAATTCTTTGTTACGATCATTTATTCGACGTTTCGCCCCAAATTTTTTGGAAGGTCATATTACGACAAATAGTACATGCGTCCTCGGAAATAGTATGGCGAAAAATAAACCCAACCTGCAACCTCCTCCCCTTTATTAATTTACCATTATCTGGCCATAACTTTACGCTTCATCCTGTTAACTCTAATAATAATCTCACAACAAATGCTTTAAACTCATGATATTATTTGTTTTATAAAATGCACTTTTTGACTGCCTCTGTGGCGCGGTGGGAGTGTATCCATCCGACTGCTACGCAAGAGGTCCCGGGTTCGATTCCCGGGTTGGAACAAATGTTTGTGTGATCCACAAATGTGTGTTTCGGAGTTTGGGTGTTTCCTATGTATAATAAGTATGTATTTAGAAATATTTAAGTATGTTTATCAGTTATCTAGATCCCATAACACAAGCTTATATTAGCTTACTTTGGGCTAGATGGCGCTGTGTGAAAAGTGTCCCACAATATTTATTTATTTATTGGCACAGATTTTTGTAAAAAAAGAGTTTAGATTTTGGTAGATACCGCATTGTTTTAGTTCTATTTGAATTCATGTCCAGGATTGTTTAACTTAACAAACGATTAACATGAGGCCCCACAGGAACCGAAAATTGGATTACCTGAAACTTTGTCCCAGAAATATATCTGCTTGCAACGGGTTATCAGGTTGAGTCCATTTCAAAAATCGAAGGTATGAGTTTGTATAGCATTCGCCAATTGCGGCACTTGGCACGAATGCTCTATAATACATTGTACACCTTAGAACCCGGCTTATACAATCAAATTACACTTTAAAATGTATGATATATAAAGTTGTTTCTAGTGTCTATGTAGTCTAAATAAAACGCCATAACAATATATAAAATTTAGTATAAATACTTTGAAACATTATTAAGTAGAATTTAACAAATGTAATTAAGTGGAGACGAGAACAAAAATGTTGTAAAACTATACTTTTATAATGATTTGATTTAAATACAAATTTTAAAATATATACAAGCACAAAACACATTAACTGAATCGTTTTAACGCAGAAAAAATGTTGAGTGATAATATAGGTAGACACTCCATTTTACCGATACTGCGAACAGCTGTTCTGAAAGAGCGACTTATACGAATGAAATCTGCGTAATAAACTCCGATGACATTGATGAATCGTCTGAAGCATTCGTTTAATATTTGCCTAGATACTTTAGCTTAAATTTTATGATGATGATGAACGATAATGGATTTTAGACAACTCTTACTACGCCCATTGGAATGTTATTTTTTTCTGAAATTTCAAAAACGTAATACAAATGCATGATGCAGCAACAATGTCATTAAAAAATACATTAATCTTGACTGTGTCTTTTACATATTATATTAGAACGTCTCGGTAGTATGTGTGACAAGTTCCATCGTACGAAGCCTGCCACCACACACAACAATATGTCCTGCACTATTACAGAGGTATCAGAATACTCTACTTTGTGATTGTCATACGTTTTGTGGACACATACGTTTTTAGTACGTAGATAAAATAAACTTATTTCATCTCGGAAAGAAAAAGAAAGAAACATATTTTTATAGCAAAAACTACGAGATAATAAAAAAACAAGTGCAGTTTTTTTACAATAGACTGCATACAGCCTTTATATAGGGTAGTGTGTTCATCGTCATCGATACATTGTCCAGCCAATATCAAGGCCAAGAACATTAGAAGAAAAATTAAATCACCTCTTTGGCACGTCATTTTAGAAATAATTTCATAGATAAACGATATTGTGTGCATATAAAAAAATCAGCATAATAATTTCATCCGTTTAATTATGTGGCTCGTGGCTCCGTTGACTCAGTGTTCTGTAAACGATCACTGCGTTTTAAGCTCTATTCACTACAGGTGGTCCTTGGATGGGTGACAACTTTGTGAAATTTACATTTGCGAGCGTTTCCGTGTTTCTGAAGGCGCGTTAAGCCGTTGGTCCCGGTTGCCAGTAAAATGGCAATGGTTAAGACCGGTTGAAGGCCTTATGGCTTGAAAAATTTTAACAGCAGGTCGCCACAGTCTGCGCCTGTTCATTTTAACACGGCAATGGGCTAACCACCTGTTACGTGGGACAAAAATGCATACGGTGAAATATGGGCGTATAGTATGCCTCTGCCTACCCCTTCGGGCATAAAAGCGTGACAATATGTATGTATGTATGTTATTTAGGTGCTTTGGCAACTCCTTCTTTCCTTATCATATCTATACGCTGTCTGTAATCAGAGGGGTGTGAAAAGCAATTTTCTGGGCCGTTAATTTAGTGATGACTATTTTGGTAGATATAATAGTGGCCTTCACTCCCTTAGCTGTCACCTTACCATCAGCTATGTGACGTCACTTTGATATAGGTGAGCAACATGACTATAAAATAATGAGAAATTTCTATGAAACTCGTCAGTCAAGATTGTCTACCCTATTATAAAACGAATATTAACACATTAAAATCTGTGATTCTGACGATTTTATTTAATGATAGTATATTTGAGAACGTCTTTAGGTCTTTTACATTCCTCATATTTAAGCTATTTTATTGTTCATCTAAATGGGCTGTAACGAGGTCATTGGTACTCCGACTCTCGCCTCAGGTAGCCGTGACTATCAATGACCTAACATTGAAAATAATGTTCAGCTCTATGGGTCTTAAAATTTTAAACTGAGTATAAAATAATAAAGTACAGACGTCATGCGGAGAATTGAATCAAAAGTCATATGTTGAAATATCATTCATTTCTTGGACTTTGACAGCTTACCATCAGCTGTATGACGTCACTTTGATGTACGTGAGTACATCGCACAACGAGGAATCTCTTTTAAACCCGTCAGTCTTAATGCCTACCATATTATGAAACGAATGCTTTCACATCAAAATTGTATAATATTATAATTCCAACGATTTTACTAAATGACAGCATATTTGAGAACGTTCTTAGGTCTTTGAAATCATTTATGTTTAATTTATATTAAAATCAACCTAAAATGGGCCGTAAATTAACTGTTTAAATTATCTCCAAAGACACTTGTCTTGCTCTAGAGCCAGAAGTATTCATGAAGAACTAGAAGTGCCGCTTGGGTGGATCTCCTATTACGTAATGCTAATATGAAATACAAATTGTAATATATGAACCTGTAATACTCCACCAGGTGCCTATAAAAAAAATAGTATCATACGAAAATCATAACCCAAGCGATGGCTCTTAGCAGCAATATAAAAGTGAACCCCAGGCTCCAAATCCAGGTTTCAATTGGAATCGGCTGGAAATACACTACGATAGAAATGAAAAGGAAAGCGTAACTGACTAATCTATCAACGCCAGTGCAAACCTCAATACGCAGAACAGATTCAGTTCAAAATATATATATAGTTCTACGAAGTAGGTATTCGATATGAAAGGATTTTCGCAAATTCTTAACTTAAAGTTACATCATAGAATTAGAAGTATTTCCTCATTGATATTATGGCTTTATAGTCAAATCAATATCTGCTTTGTTGTTTATATACACTAGAAAGCATTTACCACAACTATTATGTCTATTGATCTGTTTATTATAGATATTCAGACAAATAAATTACTTTTCTAAGCAAAACACTGCTAATATATGCCAACAAAAATATAAATCCGCCTACGATAAACATTTCACCGCTTTAATGGTTTTTACATGTCGCGAGTTAAAAGCAAAGTCAAAATAAAGATTGTTATTTAAGGCTTTAATTGTAGCATGTGTGCTCCAAGACAACAAACTTCGTAGTAAACCTACGTAAAATAGGTCAGCTCATTTTGTCTACACAGAGCTCAGAGAAGTACTAAATTTTTCAATTAACAAATAAACTGATTAAAAAATGGTGTGAGTGCGTGGGCGCGACACGGCCGGTGACACACATCACGGGATTTACTGAGCTCGTAAAGACATTTTACACGCATCGGTGGCTGAGTGCCGAGTTCGTAATTCGTTGAGGCACCCACGGAGACAGGAATGAGCTAACTTTTAGGCAAGACTGCGAGCGAATGAGAAAACATTGGAGAAGTTGCCACCGAGTGATAGACAAAACCTGCTAAATATATGTCGGAGCTTAGTGAAACACATATCACAGGAGAAATTCGAGATACGCCGTGAATAACAATAAGTATGCCTAAACTTGTGCAACTTCGGTGGTAGATATCATCAGAACTTGACATGTGATTTATGTAGGTACACAGATTAACTTGGAAATTATATAAATTTGTACAAGTTACAACTGAAGTAATCAGGCAGTGTGAACTTACAGATGTATGTCAATGTAGCTGAATAAACATTTTTCTATCTACATTTCGCACTATTTCCATTTCTGTACCATATAGAATTGAACTGTGCTGTGTAACCTTGGCCGACGCAATGAAGTGATACACAATACTAATACTCTCATTTTGATTTTAATTCTTTTGTATAGACTCATTACTATATAATTTATTCAAATATCATGTAAATAAAACTAATGTAATTACTGGCGGTTAGAAAAGAGTAACAAAGTAAAGATAGGAGGAGTCAGGGCAGACCGAGACTTACATTTTGAAGACCACGTCAGCAGTTTGCTCAAAAAGGGAAAAGTCAAAAGTTCTCGGATACCCAGACGTGCATGTATGAAGCGATTAATGAATCTGCAGAAAGTGACAGAATTCTTCTGGGTCGCGAAGCTTCAATCAATTCATAAAGGAGTCCTTTTAAAATTGATTTAAGTTTAACGCTTAATAATACTTGAGTTAATAAACAGAATAAGATTATGAATTTTATAGGCCGCCTCAATCCTTACTTTTAATTGTTTTTTATTTACTAGAATTGAGGTTTACTAATCTTGATCTGTACTGTATTTTTAAGACAAAGTCAACAGGAACGAATAAATGTAGCAGTCTAGGTTTATTTGTATGTATGTATATACCTCTAGTATCTAAACTGTTCAACTGTAACAAAACAGGTTGATTTCGACATACAAGAACATAAAAGTAGTTCCAGTAACCGTGCAATGGTGGGTAATCAAGTTAGTACAGAAATAAAATATACCTAACATACGTAGCATTCACACTCGTAATAAGCACCGTTCAGATCGATCATAAATAAAACAAACTGGCATAACACCCGTTTGAGGCACGTCATCGGCAGCTGTTGTACGCCTAAAGTCTTAAAGAATATGTTCCTTCACCTAACCGTCAAACGTTCACTTACACAAAACCTCATTTAGGGACACCGTGGACTAGCTACTTTTAGAATGGGCGACCCGTGATTTTGTGACTGAATATTTTTGTAGTACGCGATCGTCGCATTCAGCTACTAAAGAGCTACCACCGCAATGATGAAGCAGCTTTTTAAATATTTAAGTATAGTTTTTAAGCACTTCACGTCGTAGACTTAAAAACGCCAGTCTCGGCAACTGAGTCGCTAAAACCTGCGACTCCGATAATCACAATGCAACATCGGAACAGTCGCCAAAACGCGATGCAACATCGTTTACAGTCTCCGATGTTAAAAGTAACTAGTCCACTATATCCCTAAATCCAATATGTTAAAGCCACTAACAAATATATTTCTACCCCTTTCTTTGTAAATTTCAACATAGGAAATAAGATCACACCGATTTTTTACCGCTGATAAAATAAACAAATTATATTAATTACTCTAACGAGTGCCCTACCTAATTTTTTGTTTATCTTTTCAAAAATATCATAAAATTGTCATTCCTGCATTCCTGCAGATAAAATCAGTAACGATGACATTACTCGGCCTCTAGCTACTTACTTTGATAAATTGTCATACTTCAAATGAATTTATAAAAAATAAATAAATATCCATCACGCCTTTTCCCCGAAGGGGTGGCAGAGGCATATTATATGCCCACTTTTCACCGTGTGGATTCCTGTCCCACGTAATAGGTGGTGAGCCCATTGCCGTGTTGAAATAGACAGACGCAGGATGTGACTACCTGCTGTTGAAATTTTTCAAGCCGCCCATAAGGCATTCAACCAGGCTTAACGACTGCCATTTTACTGGCAACCGGGACCAACGGCTTAACGTGCCTTCCGAAGCACGGAAACGCTCGCAAATGTAAATGCCACAAAGTGGTCACCCATCCGAGGACCAGCCATAGTGAAAGCGATAGCGTAACTCAGTGATCGTTTACAGAACACTGAGACCGCGGGGCCACGAGCGCTTCACTGAATTTATTTTACATTTTATCCTAATATTTTATCGTTGTACCATGAAATTACAACAATAATTCCTTTAGAGCATTTGTTAACAAAAAATATTTATCACAAAGAGCTTATAACATAAAATTATTATCATATCTACAAAGTACATATTAATAGCCTTTGGACGTCCGGGCTCTTCATAAAAGAAAAAACTATGAGGGAATTAACTTTCCGACCCTCAGAATGTGGTAGTTCATTTAATATGTATGAAGGTAATGTAATTTGTTTTTAGTAAAATGTAAACTAATCAGTGGTAGGTAGGTATATGGTGTTATTTCCGTTCAATGTACACTTACCTATAGTATTTGGATGCGTCCAGATACAAGCTATATTTACTCAATTCATTTATAGACGGTATAAATTAATTAAATAATGATAGAGCCTGGGTTTTCCCGAACGTCTACGTATATATCTAGTATGGGGTTCTTCAAAAGGGGTCTTAGAAGGTTTATAAAGGGTCGCCAGCGCGATTGCTGCACCTCTGGTGTTGCAAACGTCCATAGGCTACGGTGACCACTTTCCATCAGGTGGTCCGTATGCTTGTTTGCCACCTCAGTGGTATAAAAAATTATAGACATTATAAATTAATTAAATAATGATATATAAAATTAAGAAATTAGTTTTATAATTTTACACCATCACTGAAGTATGTTCGAAGGATACCTTACAATAGTCGATTTTATACGGGGTACGAATGATAATTTCTATTAATAATTAATTGATGCCCAACTCTTATTCTTTCATATACAATTATAAATAATTATGAAATTTTCTTTCCAAACAAGATAAAAAATACATTGAATGTCGGGATATATTGTGAAAAAAACATTTAAAGAGGTCTGTACCTATTACTGCAAGTACACGTCGACTATTACTAAGAATTACTAGCTCGTTATTTGCTGGTTATTGCTAAGTAATTATACTTTCCTAGAATATGGGTATCAATAAATCGTTAAGCCTGGTTGAAGGCCTTATGGGCGGCTTGAAAACCTTCAACAGCAGGTCGCCACAACCTGCGTCTGTCTATTTCAACACGGCAATGGGCTCACCACCTATTACGTGGGACAGGAATCCACACGGTGAAAAGTGGGCATATAATATGCCTCTGCCACCCCTTCGGGGATAAGGCGTGATGGATACATATATAAATGAAAGGACTTCCTGAAACTTTTTACTATAGCGCATTTCAATAAAAGGTTTTTTATAATACTAAGATTTTTAACCAATAATTTAATTTTAATCCAATGCCGTATACAATTCCTTAAGGATGTGTTTTAATATGCGTAAGTTAAAAACAAATTGGCACATTAAATTTTCAAATCAGTTCATCATCAATTCATCTTAAAACTTAGATAATGTTTAACAGTTTATGAAGTCGAACTAGTCAGATTAATAGATCTAGCATTTAAATATTGATTTAATCAGCTACGTTAGTCTTTGGATAATGTAGAGATGCCCTAAATTTTCAATTAGATATACACAGAGTTCGTGTCTTGTTTGATTAATGAAAGCACATTCAAAGCTCATAGTGAATCAATTTTCTATAAGAAACAACGTATTACAGCTAGAATCATATTTATTTTACAGTTTTAACTTTCAATCTCTTATTAATATCTTAGTGCAAAGGTACAACAGCAGAAAACTAGTTTAAAAACTAGCAACTAGAAATAATAAAGTATACCAGTAACCTGTCAAAATGTCAGGCAGACTTAAAAATCCAGGCTTATAGTAAATTGCAACCGTGTAAAACCAGCGATTTCTTCCCGTTCTTTATGAAATTTAAGAAAAATATTAGTGTATTCCCAGTTACTTTCAAATAAAATAATAAATATCGTGGGGACAACTCACACAACGCCATCTGATTCCAAACTAAGCAGAGCTTGTATATGGTAACCAGATAACTAATAAACATACTTATTTATTTATATATATATATATATCTAAATACATACGTTACGTTTCCGGTCAGTGATGATGCGGAGGAATTTTTTGACGCGTTGTACGGAATGTATATTTATTTAAGTTTAGTTAGTTGTTTTTTTATATTTAGTGTTAGATTATGCTTTTAATTTTATTTGTACCTAGTATATAATCCGAATTAAGATATATTAAAACTTTAGAGAGTAAATACATACACATTATATATAGGAAAAGCACCAAACTCCGAAACAATACATATTTTTTCCGACCCGGGACCTCAGTCGCATACACTACCACTGCGCCATCGAGGCAGTCAAATCTATTCTTCTACATCTACTATCGGAATTATTATCACACAATACGCGTATAAGTTAAGTTGTCTAAGATAAAAGCATTTTATATTTGATTGCATAGTCCAAAGTAAGAACTATACAGCTTCCATGGCCAAAAAGTCTTGGCAGTATTCTGGAACTATAATTAAACAAAATAAAAGCCTTGTGATTTAATTTCTTACCAAAATCTGTAGTAATAAAACAATCTAAAAAAACTCTATATTCAATCCAACTCTGACCTCTAGAGGTCAGAGTTGGAGCTGTTATAGATCTAGATCTATAACAGCTAAAGCGATATAGCATTGCAAGTCTTTAAATTATGTAGAACCAATTTTAGTAGAAATCTTAATAGAGGGACTATTTTCATAAGATGTCCTAATTTGTTTACATCGAGGTGTGTTTTTGCATATCTCGATCTCTTTTTCTACGGTCCAATTCGTTTCGACGGCTTTTTTCCTTGTTGGCCTATTATTTGCCCCATATTTTTTGTTGAAGTGATAAAAAATATATGTTTCAGATCGAATATCCTTTGGATTTTGTTTCATCAATATTCTTTGTAGGTTTATTTATGTATTAAACATTGTACATTAAACGATAGCAATTTTTTTGGATTAATTTGTGGTTGGATATTCATTACTGCATCAATTATGTGAAAGTTAACAACCATCTAAACAATTATTTCAAATGGAAAATAATAGTTCAAAAATATGACGAAATAGATTAAAAATTAGACGCCGAAAACAGTTAAATTTTATTAACTAATAATGCAGTTAGTCTAACTCAAATTCAAATTTCGTCTTTTGCGTTCGTTCGGTGAATTTATTCAACACCTTTTCATCGAGAATGTTAAAACAAGGGTGATTTTGGTCCCATTACAAGTAATTTGGGTACATAACGGAGACTGTTTCCGGGGTGTCCATCACGGTGACTAAAGACAAACCATGTATTTTTTGTTATACGTATCAGGAGAGGGCTGTTTTGCCAACAACAATTCACCCTCAGAGTGCGTGAAATGTGGGTTATATGACACAAGAGGCTACACAGGCATCTTTGAATACTCTTATCAAAGATCTATGAGTAGATAAGTACAGTAATTATTTAACAAAATAATTAAGAAATATAATTATTGATGTTCTTAAAAATGACGTATGCATTGTCAAGTTTCCAAAGAAAAAAAAGGTAATCAAAAAAATCTTTTCAAATGTCAAATTATTTGTTATTTTAAAGAACTAATTCCAAAGGGTTTATCCTATAGGATTTGGTATTCGTATTTTGAAATTAAACCGTATTATACTGTATCGTTTAATTAACTTTATACGAATTTTTTTTTCACAACTAATTATTTGTGAATTTTGACATAATAATGACTAACCTATTTATTTATGAAACCTACATTATAATTACAAATCAACACAATAATCAGGCCATCTTTCTGTATGATTGGGATGAAGGATGGAACTTCCGTTATCTTAGAAAACATAAATTAGCTTCGTCACTACTTGATAGATTTATTATGTTTCTTATCTCTGCCATACTCTCCATATTAATATTATAAATCAAAATTTATGTTAGTTTTTTTATCCCTTAAGTCGTAAGTAACCAACAATGGATTGACTTTATCGGAGATTGTTCAAGGTCTGTAGAGAATTCAAGGTTACGAAAACATGCATTACTTCATATAAGTCATTGTTATATCAGGTCATAATCGAGTTCAAGATTAAGTCAAAGCCTAAATTAACACCCTTAAGTCTAAAGATACCCGTTTTTTTCTTTTAAAACTACTTAATTTTGTAAAGAGAATTTATTTTCGTATTCAGAAGTTTGCGAGCGCATTATTTAACTTCAGAATCGGCTACAGGAACATGCGCTGTTGTCATTTAAAAGTTCCCAAAAGAAGGAACACGAATTTATTTAATTATTAAATTGGTCACCTGGGTACAAGAGCCCCAACTCTTCGAACGACACTTCGGTAGAGAAAATAAATTTAATTTTCTCTTTTGCGGGCAAAGCCAATCAAGGTTAAGGAACTTAGCAGTCATCAGCCATGTTTGTATTTGCTTTGTGGCTTGCCAAATTAGTTAATTTTAATAAATGCTGTATATATCAATGCAAGCGTTTTATTGCTTGTGGATTATTATTATTTATTTCTTTATCTACGAGTATCACGCCTTCTCCCCGTAGGGGTGGCAGAGGCATACATATTGTATGCCCACTTTTCACCATGTGTATTCCTGTCCCACGTAATAGGTGGTGATCCCATTGCCATTTTGAAATAGACAGACGCAGGTTGTGGCTACCTGCTGTTGAATTTTTTTACGCCGCCCATAATGCCTTCAATTTGACTTAAAAACTGCCATGTTACTGGCAACCGGGACCAACGGCTTAACGAGCCTTCCGGAGCATGGAAACGCTCACAAATATAAATGCCACAAAGTGGTCACCCATCCGAGGACCTAGTGAAAGTTGCGTAACTCAGTGATCGTTTACAGAACACTGAGTCACGAGCGTGTTGCTTGTGGATGATAGGCTTATATTTCATTACATAATTTTCAATATTTAGTTTTCTAGAGGACATAATATTCTGTATAATACGAACACTAATATGGTATAGTATTTGGTATCAAATAAAAAATTTTCATAACAAAATAACACAAGAATAAAAAAATAATTGTAACAATTTTCGTAGCTTTGTTTCAATTTATCATTTTAGAGTGTGATTTTTAGTTACTAAGGGCCGTATTACAGAACGTTACTCAATATTCAGGAAACGCTTGAGGCTAGTTTTTGTCTTAAAATCCTACTTTGAGAGTAGGATTTTTTTTTATTGGTGTTTACGGCCCTAAATATTCATCTTGTTCTACTCTTTACTCTTGTTGATTTTCGAAGTGAAAAGACATGGTCTCCATAGACAATAGACGTGATTGAAAATATAAGTTAATGAATCGTCACTCAAAAGGCCGGTCCCTTTAAGTTACGATGGTAGCAAAGTCACTGGGGCCGGCCGAAATTTCGCTGTAGTTGTATTATATTAACCCTACGGGTAGCTTGTTGTGACTTGTCCTGACTCTTCGTCAAGGACTTCGTTATCAAAAGATCAATATCAGTTTATCAGATTACATCGTAACAACTTTGAGAACCTTGGAAGTAAGTTTAGTCTTTAGCGGCAAGAACAAAAACAACTCTAGAGTTAAAGAAACTGTAATTTGAAGTAACGACTCGTGTTAACAAAGAGAATTGTATAAAAGTAATGTCTAACAAGGCGTTAGTTTAAGACTAAAATAAGACTTCGTTTTTTGTAAATGAAGTATCATTTTTCAAGGTTAAAAGATCAAACGGCATGTAATAAAATTAATAATCATTATAGTATTATAATTATGTCATTCTAATTTAATCTCGGAGCACGGCACAAAGCAATTATTTCACTAAGTACCCTGTGTCGCGTGGTATGCAGATGAGGACCATTTTTTACTACTAAACCTAAAAAGGGGTTGTGTTACGTTCCACAATTTAATTAAATTAATGTTTTTAAATGCCTGCACTTAATATCTCATAAACGAATATTAAAAATGTTAAGGTAACAAACGGCGAATGCGTTGTGCCCTTACATGTATTAAAGTTAATGATTTCTTCTAAGAAAAGCACCGTCACGACTTTCATTATGATTATTTCCGCTTCAAATACGATTTGGCAAAACATAGAGGATGAAAAGGGTCTCGTACCGAGCTATTTAGGCGCCCACCTACGTAATCTTAATTAATAAATAAGTAAACAACAGGTAGAATTACAGAATGGGACTTAAGGTAAGCGGCTATTTAGGCAATAGCACGTTTCGCATTTTGAACTTCGAAACGGTTCACGTAGAACTTCTGAAGTACTACGACGGTGTTGCTCTACGGAAGTCTACGGCGCGTAGATAGCTTCAAGGTGCTTTTATTTGACCAATCTAGTAGATTCTAATCTTACGCTGGCTGCGCTGAACTTTTATGTGCTACGAAGATCGTTTATGAAAGCCTACGTCACGTAAATTGTTCGTAATGCTTTAATCGTGCTGTAGAGAGTGCTATGCTATGCGGTGGTTGCCTTTTCAGCGGTGCGGAGGCGTAGCTAACACCAACATTTTTATTGATTTATTTCAGCAACTATAGCCAGGCAGTATAAAAGGTTTAAAAACATAATTTCCTTTCATCGGCCACATTTCGGCGACAGTTCAATACCAAATGTACCCAAAAATAACCTGCTTGTGGCTGAACTTCAATAACAGTACTATCAGTGGTCTGTTTACGATAGCACAAATTTTCACTCAGCGCTGGTTTTATCGATAATCCAAACTGAACTTGTAAGGATGAGTAAGCAATGTATTTCTTTTAAAAGAAATAAGTTTGGAAACAGAAGCATTTGTGTAATCGAAAGACTAAAAAATACGAACACAATTTGATCAGTTCGGTAATTGAAAAATTTACCCGAAAAGATTACACAGCAACTGTATAGTACTGGTTTTAATCGTTTCACCAGAGACATTCCAGTCCTGTGATCAAAGTCGATTTAATTAAAAATCTTGCAATAGAAGGTTGTCTAAATTCCAAGCAAAGACGAGATTTTTCTTTCAACGAAAGACGGTTTAATGGAATCCAATCAGTGTAGATGGTTTACACAGATACGTGATACACGTAAATAATTTAGACGTTACATAATTATAACAAAAGTTTGACATCTAAAAAGACAGAAAACATCGTGTCTGCTGGCGTGTGAACATCCTGCTCTCACTTTTCCAGCTAAATAGTAGGGGTGAGCTATTGGAAGAAACCTTACTTAATATTTCACAATCGAATCTATTAATCAAAATATTATTTCAGTAAATGTACATTATTTTGGGAAGACCTATCCAACAATACCATACATCATAGGCTAAATGACGAAAAATAGCAACCTCAGGTAGCGTGTCGAAGAAGTACATTATGTATATCGAAATCAAATTACAAATTTCAAGTAGGTACTAGTTAAAGAAAGCGAACGAATCAACGAAACTGTAAAGTTTCATTTTGACTATGCAACCCTAAAAAGACTCAATTAATAGATACAAGTAAGAAGCATTACTTGTAGAAATAAATTTTATCAATAACGCAGCTCAAATAATATAAACTGTACGTGATCTAAATACCTGCGAAAGGGGAAGCGGCGCCTGTACCTGTCTTACAATTCAACATAAATTTCGCGACTAAAATCAGATTTTATTCAAGGTGGAGTTAACAAATGCGAAAATATATTCGCGCAATTTCTTCAACGAGGCCGCATATTAAATTAGACTGAAAGGAGTAAAATAAAAATGTAAAACGAATCCGAGTGAAGGCGAGGGCGAAAATACCAGTGTACGCGCCAGTAGCTCCTTGCACTTAGTGTTCCGTACTATGAGTTACTTTACAAATTGGCTACCTAGCTGACAGTGCTATCCAATCAACGTTTTTATTTATAGCTAGTTGACGCCTGCGACTCCAACCACCTGGAGAAGTTTTCCCATTCCCGTATCCCAAAATAACTTATATTTATTTAACTATCACGCCTTATCCAGAAGGGATGGCAGAGGCATATTATATGCAGACTTTTCACCACGTGTATTCCTGTCCCACGTAATAGGTGGTGAGCCCATTGCCGTGTTAAAATAGACAGATGCAGGTTGTGGCTACCTGCTGTTGTAATTTTTCAAGCCGCCAATAAGGCCTTCAAATTGACTTAACGGCACGTTAAGCAGTTGGTCCCGGTTACTAGCAACCAACGGCTTAACCAGCTTTCCGAAGCACGAAAACGCTCGCTAATGTAAATGCCACAAACTGGTCATCCATCCGTGACCAGCCATATCGAAAGTTAGGTTACTTTATTCCGGAAACAAAAACTTGTTTCCGAAAAAAAGTAACCTATATACAAATTTTTTGTATAAATTATTGCTTTATCAAAAAATATAAAAAATCAAAATCCTTCTAGTAGTTTTTCGTGAAAGCATCCATACATTCCTATAAACTTTTGCATTTATAATAAACAAATTGCAAATTTATGCATTAAATATAAATTTACAAATTTATGCAGTTTGTACTAATGACAGAAGATATCAGGTTTTATTTATTTGAATAGAATGTTGTCCCCTCTCTCATGCGAATGACATTGACACTTTGCAAAGCCAATTTAAGATACGGAAAGTTTTAAAATACAATAGTTTAGATACATATGTATATATAAAATTGTACGGAACTAAATTGACTACCTCTGTGGCGCGGTGGGAGTGTATGCGACTGCTACGCAAGAGGATGTGGGTTCGATTCCCACCCAGGATAAAACTTTGTGTGATGAGCACGATGGTTTATTCTGTGTCTGGGTGTTATTTATCTATAACATGTATGAATTTAGGAATATATAAATATATTTATCAGTTATCTGGTTACCATAGTACAAGCTCTGCTTAGTTTAGAATCAGAAGGCGAGGTATGAGTTGTACTAACAAAATATAAAAAAACGATATATTTTTTTTATCTTTTCTTAACACTATTTACGTTTAATTAAGTTTTTGAATGAAAATTTTATACAAATTGATTGTTAAGTGATGCTACTTCAAATGTCCCACTCTTTTGCCCCATTTTGCCTTCAATCAAAACTCGCCAATGACAAAAATCAGTACACTCGGTGAACGTTTAGGCAAAACTTCATGAAATCAAACGTTGATAAATACGACGTGTGGAGGAAAACAAACACACAATTTGGTCATTACCGAAATAAAGACACATTACGCTCGCTCTATATATAGATAATTATAAATACCTACAGCCTTGTCAATACCTGCTAAACTCTGTAACTAATCGTTGCACACCAAACGCCTGGGATTAAAATTTATCATACAGAAAAGTACACAAAAGCTCTCTACTCAAAGATTTTCGTGCAGTAGAACATAGAGCTGTTGAGAATCGGTCGCCTTCACAAAATGAAATTTAGTATCGAGTGTACCGCCCGCCGGTCTCGAGATACGATGCTCTTCCACTGCGCTCATCCGTATATATTCAAACTTTATATGTCTAGCACACGGAACACAAATACTTCTTTGCATACCCGTATTTTAAGTTTAAACCAGACTTACGACTGGAAAATAAATTCGTACTAAAATTGAAGTCATGACAAATATTAAGGAATCTAATGCCTCGTACACTACTTACTAGTGTCATTTTATATTTAGTTGGTAATTTTAGTGAATATGAAAACTAAATTTAAAGACTTTACAATACAAATCCAATTGAAGTATATTATTCTTAATAATAAGGATTTATTGAAAGTTTGACCTATAGTTTTCATTTAAAAACAAACAATAACTAAACTATCTTCACGCTGTATCCCTGACGGGGTAATCAGAGAGGAAAGATCGCCAGGCTTCGCGAAAACAATGACAAAAAAATATCCATGCATACTATTAATATTAATTTAAAAGTAAGCATGGATGTTTTTTTTTTCATGTTTTCATTTTAAATTAATATTTAATTATCTTATTGTCGGCAGGTGGAAATCAATATTAGTTTTACCTCGCAACTCCTTTTTTTCGCGTGGAAATACTCGTAAATACTATACCGGACTCCTACTGGCTAAAACCACACGTTAGCTTACCAGGTTAGCCAGTGCTCCGACAGAACCTCGCATCCCCTACAGAAACGTGTGAAACCAAAACTTGGCTTGTCGGATAATAGGTTGGCTAGGGCCGCAAATATCTTGGTAGAATTATATACGCTCATTATCAAAGAAATGATAAAATACATAGATTCCTAGTCACTAAGTGATATAATTATTGTATTAAATGCATATTTATATCTGTGAAAATCCAACTAAAGGCATGTTACAACGGCAGCCGTGTGGTTGCTAAGGGCGGGCACAACGGATCTTATTTATCGTCATACACCGTCCAGACTCTGCTTCTGCTATTACTTTATGAGTTGGCGATCTTCGTGGGCGTAAACATGGTAGCCTGAATTTATACGGAACTTGAGACGCGAACCAGGTTACGAGTGTGTTCGCATCATAAAATACCTCTTCAATGAATAGAACAATAGCCACCAGTATTACTACCAGTCTTAAGTGTTATGGTGCGAGAGCTCGTAAAGTGACCACTCTTAATCAGATGAGATATTCTAACATCACGCATAAAATATACCTACCTAGAAGTGCCTACCGTAATGTGATTACAGTATGCCTATTAAAATCCCAATTCCATTGGAACAACTCGAATTTGTACTAGATGTTAAAAACTCGAGATTAAAAAAATCTGAATTATTTAAATATAATAAAATAAATCGCAATGCAAACAGTCAATGTTCTGTCAGTGTTAATTATTCGTGTTGTCATTAAAATAGGTACTCAAAGTGATCTAAAAATAAAATAATAACTTTTTTAATTTAATTAACGTTTTTCTAAAAGTCGGAGATAACGTCAAGTGGTACCAGATGTTGACGAGTGTTATATCCAAGTTATGAATTTTTAATGTCTACTCCAGGAAAATCGAGATGAATATTGAGCACAATAAAAAAGGAAATAATTAAGCTCGGAAAGGATGTTTCCGCAACGAAATGGCTCAGCAACTCTCGGGAGGAAAATTTACGACAAACAGTGAAAAATAATTAAGATAGAATCTCATTAAAGAGATACAGAGTTAACTAGTATAATAAGAACGAAAATTGATATACAAACAAAAACTACCTATTACAATTGTGTCCGTTCCCGTATTTGCAATAAGCCGTAAGATGATATGCTCATATTGAGTTAATGAATATGAAATGTGAATATTGGAGTGTATTGTATTTGCGTTATACTATTGGAACATTGATTTGTGAGTCAGAGCTGTGATTTAATTTCAATACTATTTTGTTCATCACAAATAGTTTTACCTTAGGAGGCAATCAATAACTGTTTCTATTTATTGCAGGTAGATAATATTATTAGAGCGTATTAAATTTTTAAATAAAAATTATAATTTGGCCGCTGCGTGTTGGGTCTTTGTTCTACGATTCCCTTCAGAACAATCCGGTATTTTACCATAAATGTACAGAATATGACAACACAACTAACTTCAATTTACGTTTATTTTCTGAAAGACTTCATATCTACAGAAATCTGTCGCAACTTACCCTCCTAAATATGCAATAAAATCTATTTAAAGCCCAACAAACAAACGCACGCCAAAACTCGTTTAAGATAATAAAACAGTCCTGATAGATTTGTAGCTGGAATTCATCCAAAAGTAAAAGAAAATAACCTTAGAGCATATACAGTGTTTGAATATTGCATTTTTATAATAATGCAAACTTTTCACTAGCTCCTCCTGACAATAAATAAGTCGAAACATCGTACCAATAACCTTCGTAAAATAAAATAAAAACTAGTGAAAATGAAATCAATGATTTTATTAATGCTGATCGCTTCCCTGCGGGAAGGAAGCCAGAAACAGTCTCTTTAAAGTATATTGTCGGCTGGGGACTGACTCTACAAATGCTATTCGCTTACACACCTCAAAGCAATAATTTAGAACATCAACCAAACGACGTCGACTAAATTATAGGAATATTACAGTCAAAGGTAACATATGAACGTGAAAATATAAATGCCATCGTAATGTTTGGCATTTAGGTGCAGCGAATACGGTGCACATGAACGTACTAATGCATTTGTGAACGGTTACAGGTCTCCTAGTTCTGGAATGTGGGCGTACAAACAATGAGAAGATAGTAGATCGGTGAATACAACGTAGAGAGGCCGTTTATTTGACAGTAGTTCAGAGCAATATCGTAAATTGGGAAACTGGACCCTACGCCTCGTTACGTACATTAATGGTGATACAGTATCCTCTGAGAACGTATTGAATGCTGTATCTAGCTAATCCTCGACAATCTTACGAGTTCCTCGTTTACACAACCTATTGAAATATAATTTAGTGTAAATTCTTAATCATTGACTAGAAAACTAGGATTTTTGGCTAAAGTTTATTTATCCATGACCACCATGTTAAAAATACCGTCAATTCCATTTTTATGAATATGCAAATTCAGTCAAAGTTCCGGTTTTCAGCAACCCTCACAGTGTGATGATCAACGACCAGACAAAAACATGGGAGTTGTTGAGAAGTGGGGAAAGAAATGAAAGAAAAAGCCGCGAATAAAGGTAGGATGATGATAATATTTCATTAAAAATCCAGTTAATCAAGTCGCGTTATGTATGTTCAATACTATGTAATCTATACAAGTATTATAAAGAGGAAATATTTGAAATGAAAAATGAAATGACTACCCCGTCAGTCTTACAGCGTGAAGATAGTTAAGTTAAGTATTTTTTTAAATGAAATTAAATTGTATATTTCCAGATTTACATCCATCATTACAATTATTAATTAAATTTGTAACAATTACATTAATTATTATTTATTATTAATTATTAGATTTGTATGTAAGTATGTTTGTAACGAATTGGCTCAAAAACTACTTGATCGATTTCAAAAATTCTTTCACTGTTTGCTACATTATCACTGATTAATATAGGTTATTTTAATTGCCAATATGTTTAAAAATAAATGTCCACCCGTGCGAAGCCGGGACAGGCCGCTAGTATTGAATAATTCTCTGCTTTATAGTATGTCCGTGGTAGGACACCGTCCGTAAGTTTAAAGATGTGAAGTTACAACAGACCACTTAATTGCGACGGAAGAACACATACCATTGTTAAGTTGGATTATTACCTACTTAATTAAAAAATGTGAAAAACCATATAGCCGTTCTTACATGATGAGGTAAAAAACAAAAAGACACACTTTACACTTAAAAATTCTCGATTCGTGTTTTAAAATATTTATAAATTTTTGTGAAATGGATTTTACAGGCTTCTTCACAATTACAGTTTTAATATATTCAGTAAAGCTATTATGAAATTTTAAAAGTACTATATTCAACATAGAAGAGCTTTATGAACTCCAAATGTACGACGTAATTTCGACAGAAAATTCATCACTCGTAGATAACATAACTGTCTCGGGAGAGTTTCGTCCAGCAATCATGTGCCTGGCTGCGTTACCGACGAGTAGGCTGGCGCCGCGAACCACTTTGTGTACTCATTCCAATGCCGCTCATATCGCCATGTTGCCACACGCCGCTATAGGCCAATAGCGCGAACAACACTCCATATTAAAGGCCCCAAATTGCAGTTTAATTTATTCCGGACGTGTCTCGGCAACGGAATCGTAATATCGAGCAAAACAATACCAGCGTTTATTGAGGGCTGTTTGATTGCAGTTATATCTAGTAATAAATACCATCCATTCCAAACAGCATTTGCTTCTAGTTGTCATTCACGAAACTTACGAATACAAATACATTTCTAAAAATAGGTGAAATCTTTTTTTTAAATCTAGTATTTATTGAAATACTCAAAAACAAACTTATTCTCAGCGAGTACTTTAATTTGATATTCTACTTATAAGAAGGCATAAAAACTTACTCCTCTGCCTTTTGTAGCTATTTTGGTTTAAAGTGACGTCACTTTACTTTTCGAGTAATTAAAAGCTTTCAACTTTCAGCCGTTCATTTGATACCCATTGAATTAAAATTATTAGTCTGCCAACTGGAGTGTTCCATCTTGTTGAATTTGGGATGACGTCTCGCAGCTAACCATGCATTGTCAATATTTCAGCTCAATAGGTTAAAGACATCCTTCAAAGTTGAGTTGAAAGATTCCATTTGAACAAACACAGGTACATACATGGCAAGTTAATAAAAAACTTATAAAAATAACCTAAACTTTTCGAAGTTTTTAAATATTGTATATAGCAACTCTTATAAGCCTATAACTACTACCGAAATACTACGTAATAGAATCATAATATAAAGTTTATACAGCGTAATAGGTATAACCGCTATTATATAAAGAACAAATAATGGAAGAGCCAGTACCAGCTGTTGTCCCTATTGTATTAATTTGCATTTGACGACTCTGCTACGTCTGCTTATTTTAAGCGTTTATTTTAAAAATATATCAATATAATATTCAAAATGACTCGGTATACAGCTATACATTCATTTTTAGAACTCTTCACAATATTTCGTAATGAGAAACACCAACGAAGGACCAACAGTTTTTATCTCAAAAAGTTCCAAAGCTTTAAGTTTCCGCATATCAAAAACATATCCATTTTCATATTTACTGTTACATTTGAATGTTTATTTTTTTGTCAAGATTTACTAAAATGATTTTCCAAGTGTGTTGTATTATATTAATGTTAGCAAATTGTCTATTTCTAATAAGTTTCATACAGGAATTACTTCCAAAGTCAGCTCAGTTTTAAATATATGGTTTTTATTGAAATTCAGTGTCCACAATTTTAAAATTGTATGTTTTCAAAAATATTATAATTGAAGTATTTAAATATATTTTTGAGATACATATATATTGCTCTATCCATAAAATCGCATTCGTTTAATCTTAAGTTTCTATACTGTTTCTAGAGAAGTCCGAAAATCGATACAAGTAGGATACGGCTATAGAAAACGTACACTTGAACGTATGGATTTCAATTTAATTATAGTGGATTGTATATTCGAGAGTAGGAACTTTATTTAATAATGGAGGACAGTCGCGTTGAATGAGATTTTCGCAAAAACGTCTTTTTCGTTCGAATAAGTTCTTCCTTAATAAAAAAGTAGCCTATGGCCACACTCCAGTTTTAGTAACGTAGTAGTAGTAAATGTCAATGTATGTCAATCCTATGAGTCCTTACAAAATGAAAGTAGGACAAACATACAAATAAACAAAAACACATTTTTTCATTTATTAGTATAGATTAAACATTTATCCTAGTCCAGCAAAATATCTCCGTTTACTAGTTGCGATTTTAGAGTCCATTTCAAAAAACCTTTCAGTTGAGACTGAGTGTTATTAAGCTTCTGTCGAGTCAACTCCCTAATTACAAAGCTTTTTGTCGTTTTCCGCTTTCGCAGATTGGCAACTTAAAACAGAAAACTAAAAAATAGAGCAAGAATGACACGTAATTGCTGAAGAAAAATATTTCCTTCAAAACATCCAGTTTTAATTACGAACGAATTTAGTTATTAAAAATGAATGGCAGCGAGATACAAGTGGGTACTTCAGGGGCCGTGGGTTCCCCAATAATTTAATTGAAACGTTCAGAAAAAATGTTTAAAATTCATGTTGTTTTTTTTTTATAAATCGAATTACATGACCTCGCTTTATGGTAGATAAAGGATTGTGATGACTATAACATTTGTGTTGTTTGTATCGTGATGAAATGAAATGAAAATAGACAAGAATATATATATAGCCTGTACCGACTTGTGTTTAAATTTTCTAAAGCAAATTCCTGTATGGGATGATTCTGAACTTTGCTCTTTTGTTTACTTTAAAGCATTATGGAAGTGATATTTAACAAATAAAATGAAACCCACAAGGAAAAGAAATCTTGTACTTCTAGATATTTTAACTAACCATGGTGCAAATATTTTTAAATTCAATTTAGATGTTCAATGGTGAATAATATAATAATGGACTTATAGAGGTGCTGGAGCTATACAGACGTCTTTTGGGTTCAAGTCAACCCCCCTATGTTTTGCGGTGGACTGACGAACGAGGCTATTACGAAAGTAACACTGGATGTCTATAAAACACAATTCAGAGAACATTTTCACAAATCTGTGACTTACGCTTTTACCGTCTTTGATAACGTATAAATTATATATAACCATTCATTGTCATCGCCGTGTCGGAGCAACAGAAGAGTAGACTTATAAATGTGCTGATAAATGTGCTGATAAAGTCATTAATTGGAGTAAAATTGTTTATTGGATAGTTTGTTTGCCCAGTCTGCTATAAAGGCAGGCTTGCCGCTTGGCTTTGACAAGAGAAACAAACCTGTATCCGTGCTCCTGTGTTGGAATTAGTTTCATGTTTGTTTTCGTATTGAATGCAAAATCTGTACCGTGTGTCCTAAATAAACAAGTTCATAGAAGATAAAACTGGTCCTTCAGATTTATACGAGTATTGAAACCTTTCTAAAAAGAAATTGTGTGGACATAAAGAATTCAAAATATTCTTTTGATAGGTAACTTATTTGTAACCAAGATTTCATTAAACTCTTGTGTGTTATTCGGCGATTTTTTGCAAAATTAACAGAATCTACAAATTTTCTTATGAATCGTTTTAATAAGAAAATTTGTAGGTAATATTAGTTTCGTGTCACTTTCCGAAGTTATTGTTATTGTAACCAAATGCTTTAAAAAGCTTTTACTTATTTTGGTTATCAAAAATAACCATACCTACTAGTTGACCCGCCCGGCTTCGCCCATAAAATACTCCGAACTTCGTCGTTTAATAATTTCACAATATGTATAAACATTTTCCAAATTTCTTAAATACTTCTCCGCTCGCCCGTACGGCCCGTTTGAATTATGGTTACACGAAATTATTTTGATTTTTCTATATCTCCTGAAATATTCACTAAATTTGCAAGGCGTAAAGGGACTAAATAATCTTCATGAAATGCTGAAGCCAACTAACATATTTAAATGATAAGGATTAATTGCGTATTCGTGTAAATAGCCTTACCATTAATAGCATTGCCGCTTTCTCTTCTCATCTTATCCTTAAGAGATAGATAATATATATTGTCGCGGTCTGTTTTGTAGACCTATGATATTAGCAATACTGAAAATCAAATAACAAACGAAAGCTGCTCCTAGCAGTCAAATATAACCGGACCCCAGGCTCCTAGTCCCGGCTGGTTTATAAGTAACTGGGTATAAACTAAACTGAACACTCATGATAGCGATAAATCCACGGTCCCTAAACTAATGTAGCTAGGTGTCGCGCGTAGAATTGCTTAATGAACAGACGAGCCAGTGTGCCGGGAAAACATCTCTGCTATTGTTTTGGTAACTATTAAAACTGGTACCATACCCGAAGTTCACAAATGAACGCAGTTCAAGAGCGTTTTAAGTTCTATCTAAATATAGATTCTATTTGAAACAAAGAAAATATTATATGAGTTTATTCATGGGTATAAATCTATGTATATAAAAGGCAAAATCACTCACTGACTCATTGATCACGAAATCTCTAAACTTGAGATTACCGCAGCTTTGAGGCCCAAACTTCGCATGGTGGCTCCTATACATAGATACAATAAGATTGTTTTTGTAGGACATTCTATAATCGACCATGAAGCTGAGACTACTAAATCAATAATCAGATATGTTGTTTGCGTAATCCTTTAGCAAGCAAACAAAACCTCTATCTTACAGTAGTATGATAAGAACTACTGAAAAGTTAATTCTGTAAAAGTTTTATCCTTTTCGAACAACCAATACTGAAAAAATGCTATTAGACATTTTTAAAAGGATTTTGGATCTTATGTGGTTAGCAATAGCTATTTATCTTCATAATGACTTTCGCAATGTAAAGCTTTCGGAGGCGGCACACAGTCTTAAGGGTGGACAAGATTTGTTTAAAGAGGGCTGACTAAGTACTCCGCGAAAACGGACATATTGTTTTCGAACGCTTCTGGACTGCGGCGAGGCGACTCTCACACGCTTACCAATAACACGTTAGTTCACCATTTTTCATCTCGACATACATAGTCAACGATACTATAAATCACTGTGTGCCATCCTCTCATACCCGAGCAAAATGACCTCACAGCTGTCACCGAAAACATTCAACAAAAATGTAAGTAAACAATCCAAACCGAAGCATAACGTTAATAATTACCTACCCTTTCCAGTCATTGATAAATAGCATCATTATTATTACCATCGCTTTGAAAAATGGTTCCATCTCTTGATACTTATTCAAATATCTGGTCGGCGGATATTCTTTTTATGAAACTCATGCTTTTTGCGTTTTCCTTTATATATTTTGGAATAGCGGTAATGTAGCGTTGTTCTAAATGCTTTCATTAAAATAAGAAAAAATATGAATGAAAGCTATTCAAATTTTTTTATAATCTATGTAAAAATAAGATTTACTTAAGCAACATTTAATTAAAAAGTGTTAACTGTATTTAAACTAGTATGTTTTCTAATGAAGGAATAGGCAAAAGCACAGCTGCGGTGAAATTAATTAAGTTTGTTAGAATGTTTGTAGGTATGTGAATGTGAACGGCGCTAAAATTTAGCAATTTATGACCATTATAAACTTTTGTCATATGTTACGCAAATTACATTGTGAAGTAAAAGGTCAGTTCTGTTTTGGTTACTATTATTTCAAAAATTCGTATCACATATTACTGTGTAATTATTACATGGCTATGAAAATGGGTTATGTGACTATACGCTATCAGTATTGCACATAGAATTAGATGACATTCTATTGGCACCACGTAGATATCCCGCGTATGTAATTTACATAATTAAAATCGTGTTGTATGTGCTTGGCATTCCTTATTCTATTGGTATGTAATGAAATTTCAATTTGCTTTTCGTGTATCGTAGTCAATCGAGTAGTTCTACATTAAGAGCCTTTTCATAAAATTGACACAAAACATTCTACGTCTCTTTTTTTGTATGTGGCCCGGTGGGAGTGTATTCGACTGCTTCACAAGAGGTTGTGGGTTCGATTCCCGCCCAGGATAAAACTTTGTGTGAGGAGCACGATAGTTTATTCTGTATCTGGGTGTTTTTTATCTATAATATGTATGTATTTAGAAATATATAAGTATGTTTATCAGTTATCTGGTTACCATTGTACAAGCTCTGCTTAGTTTGGAATCAGATAGAGTTGTGTGAGTGATCCCAACAATATTTATTTATTTATTATAATAAAATCGTGAAGGAAAGGACACGTCCACTTTTCACTATGATGAAATGGGCAACGTGTCATTGGAATTTTCAAGCCGTCCATGAGACCTTCAAGTTGTCTAAACGACTACCATGTTATTGACCGGGAGCTATTGCTTAACGTGCCTTCATAAGCACGCAAACTCTCGTAAATGAAAACACCACAAATTTGTCATCAGTCTGAGGGCCAGTCACTGCAAAAAATTTTTAACGCAGTGATAGCTTACAAAACACTGCGTTAGCGGGGCTACAAGCACTTCTTAATATGTAATAAAATATTGTGATGTAAAACAAAACTTTATTTATTTCTTTGTTGTCATAGAATACCAAGCTGCTTTAAATTTTCTACTTCTGAAGTCAGGCACGAAGAAGTCAAGAAGAACCGTAAAATGTTTTAAAACAAAAAGTGTACGATAACAGGGATCGCTTCTATTATGTAAAGTTAAACTGCACAGACTAAATTAATCTATTTATATTCCAAAGGCTTGAGTTGATAAAACTTTTTCCTTTGCGAAACATCTGAATGAAACCGCACAACTACCGGCACAGTATATTCCTGATATATAAATCTACGTGAGTATGTCTGCCGTTATGATACGAGTAAATTAATATTTATGATTGTGCTCCAGTCATTGTTTCTGTAGCAAGCTTTTGTTTCGGTCTCTGTTAAAATAATAATAATAATAAGAGTGGTTAACTGATATCATACGTTCATAACTATTTCAATTTGCTTAGACATGTAATAAGGTTAGGTTGTATATTACTCTATTTTATAAGTATAGTGTGAGGGTATAATGAGAAATGAGAATTCTGCGGAGCATAGCTGGAGTGAAATTGATAGACAAAGATAGAAAAAGGTATGCTTAGATGGTTCGGACACTTGGAGAGGATGGATGAAAGTAGACTAACGAAACAGATTTATCAGAGCAGATTAATTGGGCAAACTGGTAAGGGGCGACCTCGACGTACATATGTCAATCAAATAGAAGTCATTTTGGAAAAAGGTCGTGTGTGTATATATGAAATAACACTTATAAAAGTGGAAGGAGCGAAAGTTGTATGCCAGGATCGTAACAAGTGGAAAGCCTCTCTGCCTACCCCGATGGGAGACAGGCGTGACGATATGTATGTATGTGTGAGGGTGTGCTGAAGGTCTAAAGCCTGAATCTTGTTTATTCACGATGTTGGAGTGATTCGGCGAACATAAACTCGAAGTAATGAGGCGTGACACTACCAGTGCATGATGCGGACGAACGATTTGTTAGTTAAAACGCGGCCAGTCCCAAAAGACCCAGCTACAACCCTTCACTTCCCAGTCCCTTTAATTTCATTCCTTAACTGCCAAATATTTAGTTTGCGATGAATGTTTAAGCACTTTTCTAGATTATTTTACGAATATTCTAGACATCCCGTCGTCAGTACTGAGTAACTAAATTTGGATGTATTTCTACGGTACGATTAATCAGATAAATTACATATACAAAAAAACATGAAAAAATTATCCGCATCAAATCTGCTCACGAAGTAAGAATTTTAAATCAACGAGCTAAATTTGAACACAGACACGGCTCAATATCGATCTCATCCCAAGGGTCTTTTTTAAAAGATTATAATCTTAATACTGAGGAAATACAATAGTATATATTAATACTCGTTTCATTTTGAAATGAAACGAAACACTCCTATATAATTAGATTAACAACAAAGTCAGACTAATTTGTATCAAGGATTAATCTGAGTTGCATGAATGAAGCTCCAAGGTCTGTAATGTGTACCGACTCTAAACAACTCTCAACATTGGTCGAACGCGGACAAAATCCAAATGACCCTGTAATCGAAACTGAATTCTGTTACAGTTCAGTACAGTCACGTCTCATACCAGTATTCCATTATTTCAAACAAGGAAACTGATATTGATAGTTATTACACAAAAAAAATTGAATAAAACCACTTATTTACTCTATAAACCTCACCGGTTTCGCCTTACGGCCTTTTCAAAGGTTGGCACATATTTTATACATCTCTGATGTTATTGAGCATAATATGTGAAGTTGTAAACCAAAAAATGATTAACAATTGAGTAAAGAGACAGCCAATAAATAATTGTTAGTTTAATGTAACTGTATAATTTATCTTTTTTTAAACAAATAAAAATAAAATAAAATAAATATCCATCACGCCTTATCCCCGAAGGGGTGGCAGAGGCATATTATATGCCCACTTTTCACCGTGTGGATTCCTGTCCCACGTAATAGGTGGTGAGCCCATTGCCGTGTTGAAATAGACAGACGCAGGTTGTGGCTACCTGCTGTTGAAATTTTTTGAGCCGCCTATAACGCTTTCAACCAGGCTTAACGACTGCCATTTTACTGGCAACCGGGACCAACGGCTTAACGTGCCTTCCGAAGCACGGAAACGCTCGCAAATGTAAATGCCACAAAGTGGTCACCCATCCGACGACCAGCCATAGTGAAAGTTGCGTACCTCAGTGATCGTTTACCGAACACTGAGACCGCGGGGCCACGAGCGCTTTTTAAACAAATGCTAGAGATATATTGATACAATGACATAACACAAATTTAAGCAGATTAAATTAGAGGATCCTTCATTGAAATCATGCTATGGACTGATTGAAAGCATTTTTCGAGTGTAAAACAATTACTACACTTAGAAACCTCTCGAATAAACTTGATCGTATATCTTTGACGCCTTGTTCGTTCTATTATCTAAATTAAATTTTGTTCAGTAAGTAGAGCGTACATTAAATATTTTTTCATTAGAAATTTTGTTCTGGGCATATTTGGTTGAAAACGGAATGTTCAACATAGAATTTTTCTAACACACTAGTAGTATAATTATCCCGTTGGTTTCGTCTGAAAATAGAATTATTTTTACCTATTATACAATATGTAAATACAGATACAGACATAGATATGTATATGTTTAGAATATTGAAAAGATTAAATACATGTGTAATAAATATTTGGAGAATTCGGAATTTCGGAATTACTACTTGAAACAAAAAAAACAGTGAATTACACGTTAACCAAACAATGAATTACATGGTAGGTAACATTTCTGATATTACTATTTAATGACAGTTTGCCTACGGAAATGAGCGTAGTTTTTGGAACCAGAATAATTATGTAAATCAAGTTTGGCCTGCAGATGGCCGATAAAGATTCTCACGCAAAATATCAAAATCCGCACCAACACGCGAGTTAGTACCTATCATTCTCAATTTTTTTTTAGTTGGTATAGCCACACGACCAATAACACATGAGTATTAGCGACGTTATTCAAGCAATTTGCACAGTGGAATCAATTGGCTCAAGAATGTGAGATGGAAACTGGTACAAATAAACCAAATGTAAAGATACGATTTTTACAGAGACGTCTATCAACATTAGGTACTTACTTATATTGAATTTTATACTCACCATAATATTACGACACTGAATTTTAGAAGACAACAGTAGCAAAGTACAGAAAAATAACATAATACATGAAGCAACGCACGCATGGCTTCAAAAGAAAAATGTTACCTATTTTCTTAACATCTACAAAGGGATCTTGAAAATATCATCTCCGGTGCCTGGTGCGAGTTATATCACAGTTTTAGACATATTTTTTACTTTTAGTATTACCAAAACACTTTTTCATAAGCTATAGTTTTTTTACTTTAGCAAGCACTTGAATGTACACTTTTATTCCTAAAATTTGTAAGTAAATGAAGTTTAATCCAACATTTATGCCAATAGATTAACTACGAAGTTTTAGCGACGAAGACTTGCCGCAATTTTTTATCCATTGACAAAATCCAAGTGGAGCATTCATTAAAAATTCAAATGGAACGCCAACTTAGTAAACCACGAAACTCTTTTGAAAGTTTGAAATTGTAAGAGGAAACTTTCAATGATATTTTAATACTAAGCGCTGGGAGAATATAAACCCCTTCATTTTACGGAGAGTTCAAATACGTTTAAGACATCAAGACATAGTTGCTAATTAATGAAACTAAAATATATTTATTTACAACTAGTGGTCCACCCCGGCTTCATACGGTGGCAAATTTTGTACGAAACCCTAAACTTTTTGAAAATCCAATATAGCCTATTTTACTCACGAAGAATGTAGCTATCTAATGGGGATCAGAATGGTAATCAGAAACGAAGTTTCTGAGTCTCTTCATTACAAACTTACAAATCTTTATAATTAGTATAGATACCGTAATAACCGTAATTACTAGCTATAGATATTGCTGTCAATTATCATTGTCATTGTATCATACGAAGTGAAATGTCTCAAATATATTTTTATCAAATCTCGAATCATTAACTTGCAAGACATTTTTAGGACTATTGCTATAAATTAATGCCAGTAAAACGGAACTTGAGTGCAGCTGAGTAGGAAATATATCAACAGGATGGCACGCCCCACAAAGGCAGCCAAGGACAATCCCCAGCTTGTTGGACTGACGATATTAGGAAATCTGTATACCTAATCTATTTTAATAAAATTTTATAGAGTGAAGAAAACAGCTATAGCAATGCTTTTACCATTCATTAATATACCTATTTCTATTTTTTCTCGCACTCGTAGCCCTCACTTGCTCAGTATTTTATAAATTCAATGCATTAAGTATATAAGTATAGCAACGGTCGGCCTTGAGATGGGTGACCGTTTGTGGCACTTCGCTTTTAAACAGTTTATTCCGGTTGCCAGTGCCATGGAAATCGTAAAGCGAAGTAGAAGGAAGCGCATTTGTTTTTACCGATGTTCATTAAAGTTATACTTCTTTTGGTCCGTTAGGGAAAAATGATGAGAGTATTTTTTTACGATGCGCGCGTATTCCGTCACGAAAAACCGACACCATGAAGTAAGCCAATAAATGTTTTCATGACAACTTAAAAACACCCTGAAGTTAGCAGATAAGTGTTTCCACGACAACTTATAACTGCATTCAAAGTAGTTTTCATTCTTTTAATGTTTTTTTTTTCCTTACTAATTTGTCATTCCTGTTACAAACAAAGAGTTGTGGTATATATGATGAAATCTTATTAGACTAAAGCAGTATAACTTCTAACGCGTGTACATAAGTACACACACGCATTTATTATTATCATCGACATTCATTTGTATTCACATATTCCACACACTTTATTCACAATAACTGCTTACAGATTATGATAAACGTACTCGTATTAATTCAGGTGAACTACAAGGATTATTCAAAACTATGCTCAGTACGGCCGCCAGGTGAAAGAAGTCTACCGTGCGTAGCTCTTAATGCACCCAGGTGATTTACTCCAGGAGACTTAGTAAAAACTTACTCTCATCATTTTTCCCTAATGCGCCAAAATATAAGTATAATTTAATAATGCATTTTTTGGAGTTTTTAAAGCCTTTGCTAGGCCACCTAGATATTTGATTAACATACTCATATAAACATATATATCATACCTGGTCTGCTTCCATAGGATGTATCAAAAACAAACATTAGCGGATCACACAAAAAACGTTCGATCCTAGACTCGAACCCGAGACCTTATACAACGGTATACACTACCACTGCAAGACTGTACTTGAAGCTCTAAGTTACGAAATATTTCAAAGTTCAAACCAAAAATCATTTAAAATTCTTTACTTATGTCTATAGGTAGTAAAGTAATAAATTTAAGTGAGCTGTACCACTTTATAGCTGCCATTCAAGAAAGTGTTAAGGAACTTGGCTCTCGTTCAGATATCCACTGTTTTATCGACAATGCCGTCAATCGTTCTTTGCCCATTTCAATAGTAATTTAATATTTAATAATAATATGTTTATTTAAATTTTCTTTTATAAAGGTGGTTACATTTACACAGAAATAGCATAACGTATGTAATATCCTTTGTGAAAGACTGGCATCTGAACTAGGAAATTAATTCCTGTCATACAGATTTACCAGGCCCCGCCTTATTATGTAATAATAAGTAGGAATGTAAACGAAGTTTCATATGTTCATACATACATACATATAGTCACGTCTTACTCCCCGAAGGGGTAGACAGAGGCATATTATTATATTTACACCCACATTTCACCGATAGCATCTTTGTCCCACGTAACGGTGGTGAGCCCATTGCCGTGGTAAAGGCTGACCTACTGTCGAAATTTTTCAAGCCGCCCATAAGTCCTTCAACTGAGCTTAACGACTGCCATGTTACTAGCAACCGGGACCAACGGCTTAACGTGCCCTCCAAAGCACGAAAACGCTCACAAATGTAAATACTAGGAAGTGGTCACCCATCCGAGGCCCATCCATAATGAAAGTTGTGACGCAGTGATCGTATACAGAACACTGACTCCGCGGGGCACGAGCACTTCCTATTGATATTTTGTTCAACTATAAATTTGATCAAGTCTATTCGTGAATACATATTATATACGTTACAGAAGAGAAAGAGCCATAAAGTAGCTAACGCTGCCACTTCCGAGTACTTCTACATGTTTAATTATATTGCTGTTCTAAATTACTGGATACTACACTTGTTTAAAAATGAACGACAGCACGTAACCAGTATATTTGCAACCCTATTCATTTCTATTCTTACCTGCCAAACTGTATAGTAGTAAATACAAAGTTCGATTAGTAGATTCGAACGACCTTTGGTTCTTATTAAACGAACATTTTATTAATTTACAATTTACCCTGAAATTAGTTTAAAGACAATTTATTATTGAAAATCTTATATATACCATTTTATTTTTAAATTTAATTTAAACAAAAGACAATAGTGCCTGTGCCGACAAATTGGGTATTATTAGTCTATTGAACGTTTTTATACAAATCCGCTGATAAATTACTCTATAGTAAACTTCCCCCTTTAGGAATCCATTTTCTACTCAATAAAAAATCACCAACGTTAAAAAATTTGAACAATTGACGAATATTGTTTCAAGTTTTATGAATATCTGTGGAGAAGTTCGTTCTTTAGAGGAGGTCTAACACACTTACATACATACATACTCTCATTGACCCCATGTTTTTTGGTAATAAGTATATTAATTTTGCGAATTCAAAAATTCAGGCTTTTTTCTGATTTATATTTTAACCTGTAAATTCGTTTTAGTACAAAAATTACCGATATCGGTTAAGAGTTCCTTCGAGCTTTTAACTCCTATGAATATAAAATATGTGGGATTTTAACATTAAAGCGCTCACAAAAGATCCTATCTATCTAGGATCTTTTGTGACTATGCTTTCATGTTAAAATCCCACCTATTTTGCCAACTAATCGTTACGTACACTTTAAACTTACCTGTCGATGCCTAGTTTAAATTTAATAATAAATTGTTCAACAAGCTCCAGTCGGTAAAAACAAAAGTTTTGAAATAAAATACTTTATGGCATATATACTAAATATTTTTTGCTCGGTATCACAATAGATAATAATGAATATTAAGATCTCTATCGTAGGTACGAAGCATCGACAGTCCATACTGGAATGACGAATATTCGATTATTGTCGAGGTTAAGATCGGAATGTAGAGGCTTCCGAGTTAAGGTCACCATTTCATCGAGCAGTGCTTCTGGCTTTACTATGCGGTTAAGGCTTGTGTAAATTATGTATGCAGTCATAGTACAAATTTTGTACAAGAGTTATTTAAGTATTCTTTACTTCATTTTTTTATTAATTGAGATACGCATCTTTTCTCTTTGTATAACCTAACTAGTTGACGGCCGCGGCTTCGCCCGCGTAGAGAAGTTTTCTCGTTCCCGTTTCCCACAGGATTTTGTTCCCGGGATAAAAAGTAGCCTATGAGTTATTCTGATGTATAAGCTATATTATTGTAAAGTTTCATTAAAATCCATTCAGTATTTTTACGTGAAAGAGTAACAAACATCTATACAAACTTTCGCATTTATAATATTAAGAAGATTAAGATCAATTACCATTTTATAAACTTACAGGTATGGTGATAAAAAAGCTGGTAAAACGATACAAATCAATACCAAGCTTCGCTTTTATCGATTTTAAATTTCACCAATACAGCCGTTTTTTCAATAAAACGTTTTTAGCTACAAAAAAAAGTTAATCGTGAGCGAGGCAAACACTCTACACGTTCGTAAAGCAAACATCAGAGACTTAGGTAATTTCGTAGAACGGCAGGCACAAGAGGGTCTACTTCTCGAACACTTCAATTTCGAAAATAAATGAGTTAATCAAAATAAAACAGAATATAGGCATGAAAGCCAAAAACGGTGGAATTAAAAGACAAACACGATTGATTTTAAACCATTTTGCTTTATTATACGCCTCGGTTATTTGGGCTAAAGGTAAACGGTCCCCTCCCCACATGTATTTTAGGACACGTCGTTTGTCAAGCATATCTTTGCTTTGACAGAAGACACGTAAGAGCAAAATTAATAAAAAGCTTCTATCTAATACACCACTACGATACGATATTATTCAATGTGAATTTACCTTATAGTTAGTAAATAAATAAGTAAAGAATAAATATATAGAACTGTCAGTGTGCAGCGAAAAAGATTTTATAAGAAGATTTCAAAGGGCCTTGTAGCGATATCGCCGGGGAATAGACTCAGCTTGAGTTGAATTGACGTTTATCACACAATCAAGTTATCAACTTTAGTAAGATCAAGAATTACGAATAGACTCACAGAGCATTTTTCTTCATTATTTACTAAAATAAAACTGGTGTGAATAATTAGAATAATAACTTTCGTGAGCGTTGTTCATTATTACAAACTACGGTTATACTCACGTGTGAATTTCGGGATAGCCCGACTAGTTTCTAGTAGTAGCTGCGCTGGCACTGGCGCAGCTACCGACGTAGCTTGACGCTCCTCTTGAAAAAGGACCTCCGTTAGGTCCGAAACTAGTCGGGCTATCCCGAAATTCACACGTGAGTATAACCGTAGTTTGTAATAATGGTGTTAATAAGTCCAAATTCTCGTAACATTCTACCTTTTCATACATACATACATACATATTGTCACGTCTTTATCCCCGAAGGGGTAGGCAGAGGCATATTAAACGCTCACGTTTCACCGTATACATTTTTGTCCCACGTAACAGGTAGTGAGCCCTTTGCCGTGTTGAAATGGACAGGCGCAGGCTGTATCGACCTGCTGTTGAAATCTTTTAAGCCGCTCATAAGGCCTTCAACTTGGCTTAACGACTGCCATTGGCAACCGGGACCAACGGCTTAACGTGCCTTCCGAAGCACGGAACTGGGGTGGGTCTAAAGGGCCGAATAAATTTAATAAAATGTGTCTATTTTAGATGTTGAATTTGAAAGAAATTTTGAACCCGTTGCCTTTTTAGTGAGGTGGTAACAAAACTAATTAGCACGACCAATTAAAGTCCTGGTAGTCTCGGACTTAAAATTTCTACCTTTTCATTTAGGATTATACAAAGCCAACATATAGGACTTATATATAATCCAATATTAAACGTCTCCATGAGTATAAACACCGTAAGTTGTAAAGTAAAGAGTAAGAGCTTATTATATACTATATTGTACATGATCTTGAATGCATGTTATGTCCATATTCAAACTTCTAAATGTTTATTATCCATGTTAATTTATCCAATAAAAGTATAGAATAAATGAAGTTGCAAAATATTATGCTGTAAATTTCTTGTTTTAATTGAAGATGTCAAAGAATACTTCCCCTTTATAATCGGTAAAGTTCCAATAAGACAAAATTTAACTAAATTCTATAGAAGATTTAAAATATTCCAAAAAGTATCGGAAAGTATCACGTTTAACTTATTCTTAGTGTTTTTTGTTCATTATATCGTTTACGGAGTTTTAAACTTCAGAGTTTTAAAGTCTGCTTTGATTAAACTAGTGCTTAGATTTTTAGGAGCAGCTGTGGCATTATGCTTATGTAAATATGCAAAAGCAAGACGTTCGTCATGGCGCGACCTATTGAAATAGAACCCAAAATATTTACGTTACAGAAACTATTTATATTCGAGTCAATTTAATAGGCCACATTGACACTTCTTAAAAAGTCACCAGCGTATTCTTGTAAAGGCGGGTATATAATATTATAAAATTTTTTGAAGTTAGAACTACACAACACACTTTTTTTAAGATAAAATTACATATTATATTGTCTAAATGCCCAAAGAAGGTAATTTTACTATTTAACTTTCACTAATTAACCATTGTAAAGAACATAAACAATTTCTGTTCTAAAGAACTGAATGTCGGCACTTATGAAGTCCGACGGATAAAGAATGCAACGCGATGCAAATTTAGACACTATTTTCGCAAATAAATTAATAATATCTGTGAGTGTAGTGATGATGATGACAATATTCTCGTTGTAATTTTAATAGTTGTCATTTTTTGTTTCTAAATTTACGATAGAAAACGTTTATTAAAAATTTGACTGATAATTTTAGATTTGATTCATATATGTTTGAATTCCGTATCGGTTCATTCACATTAATCGATATTTTTAATCATGTCATCTCTCTATGAAGCTGAAACTGTCACTTGTCAAATGTGGCTTCTTATAATGACTCAACTATAGTGAGTAATTATTAACGACGCTCACGAAATTTAGAATTATATTTATCGTTACATATAAATTCCACTTTCAGTTACCAAAACTTAGAGGTAGGTACTGTTCATAATTGCATTGAGATCTCAGATCATTAAAATTAATCTCGAATTTTTTAATTATGGTCTAAACTTGGTATCCATACAATTTTTAGAACCAAGTATAAGAATCCCATGGTACATACAATTTACTTTGAGAGTTACCTACTATGAACTAATTTGACGTAACATGAAGCACTATCAATCATTGTGAGTGCAGGAGGTGGCGGGCGCTGTTACTGACTCCTGGATCCCTGCAATCATTCATCACACTATGACTCTCTTAAGTGCTTCATACACTATAATTAACTCTTTATATCGCCAATTGTATTGTGTAGACCTATTATATCACGTACCATACCAGAATAGTGGTCCCTGTGGAATAGACTAAAGACTACAATAACCAACTTATACCCTACCCTCTTTGATTGGCCTATAGGTCAGAAGTGGATGACAATGCATGAAAATGTGACCAAAAAGAATAAAAATATTGTTTTTATTTACTTTATACTCACGTCAAAGCATAAAGAAATTTAAATTCTTTGTTTTTTTTTTATGGCACAATATAACATGTTTTAAATTTAATGCACCTTGCTCCAAAAATAGTTTCTGTATCTGTATTTGTGTATAGACACCACTGTACATATTGTACCTAATACTACTAGTATATACTAGTATTATATATTATTACTAGTATATTATTATGTTTTATGATAGACACTAAGACAATTTCTGTTTTTTTTTAATTATCACCTGTAGTAAAAATATTTAATATGTACGTAGTGTATGTAGAATTCTTATATAATTTTTGTTTGAGTCACAATTCATCAAAATTGAGGGTTCTATCTCTGTACCTAACTATAATATATGTTTGTTACTAAATATTTAAGTAAGAATCTAAAAAATATAGTAGGCTTAAAACAGTCAAGAAGAGTGTTTCCTAACAACAATAGTAATAACAAAACACTCGTATAGAGTGTTGGAACGGCGCCACATTCAAAGGGCGAAAGATATTTATTAGGTAACTACAAAAACACGTATTTTACGACCGAACGCGTATTTAAAACTTATCCCCAACCTTGGTAGAGAGAATAAGAAAATTGTCATACATCAAGCTTAAGGTTACGTAAGAAGTTTTGATCCAGATACCGTTAGTTGATAAATTAGAGTTCCGTTTAAAATAAATGTACCCAACGCACCTGGAACTTTAGAACCTGGAAAACTTTATGTATGATTTTTTTATTATTCTTTGTGCCAGTTTGAGCAAAGTCGCATTAATATATAAATTTTCTTTGAAATCGGGTCAAGTTTGGAAGTAGCGAGTTCCTTTCGTGAATAAGTATAATATCTGCTTCTATTCAACAGACGACCTTTATTAATATTAAGCATCGAAGAAGTATTTGAATATAGACAAATAAATAAGGCATGTTGTTAATAACTTAGGAAGGAGTAGATTACGAGCCATTAGCCGCGCGAGTGCGAATGTTTAATGCGAGTTTATTGAAATTAATGACTTTATTAAAACGGTCGCGCATCAAAATATGTAAAGTATGCCACACTATCCATATGAATAGACGTGAGCTACGGCAAGAAATATAAAGGCCGAACCCATATTCGTACTCGACAGCGGACGACGTCGAGCGACGAGGGCGAAGCATATTTGGGCCTCAAATTCATCCAACCCGTCTCGTATACACGTCTTTATCAAAGTCGATATTAAACCTGCTACCAGCAGAATACATAAGGTATTGAATCGATTTGACTAAATTACCTTAGAAACAACGATTCATCACCCAAATTGTTTGCTATGTTACCAGGCAGAAACAGTAACATTGGTATCGTGACACAAATCGGGAACTATTTTACGATAATGCTCATGCTTCTTGAATATTGATTTCAGGACTTTCAAGGAAAGCTTCTTAGAAAATATAATGTCCGTTTCATCTGTTTAATTAAAAAAAATACAAAATATAGAATTTAATGATGATTATGCTGAACATTTTGTAATGCAGCGTAGGTTGTTTAATTGCAATTAGGTAAGCCCTGCATAATCTGATAACGGAGGGGTATAGAGTATATGACAAAATACAGATATAGTCGCCAAACTGAATGCACTCACTACCTACTTTCGTATAACAAGTGGCGGGCTAAACTACTCAACTAAGCTAGTGGCCGCTGCACAAGAAAGTTGAACCGCCATTCGTCCACTTCTCACATCCGTTTACTTGTGTTCCCCAACGTTTTACCAACTATTCAAATAACTAAATTGACATTTTTAATACACAAAACGTTACTTTAATACAAAATAAATAATTGAGAACAATAAGGCTTGTTGGGTTTTTACAAATTACAATATCCATTTGTATTTTGTGAGTATTCGGTATTTTGGCACTAAAATCCCTAATGATGTTAACAATAATATTTTTTGTATGATTTAAGCAAAAACATAGACGATACCCGTGAAACAGCGTTTACCTACCTACCTACCTACTTGGGACAAATTACAATAGTAAAATATGGTCTGATAATCGTCTTACCCCTTCAAGAAAAGCCCTTTTTCTTGAAGAGGTAAGAGGAATCTGTGTGTACGTTTGTATGTGCATTTTTTTATAATACTGTAATCTACATCAAATTTATTAATTCGTTTCTTAACTCTAGCATTAGCAGGAAATATGTTGAGTAAATAATGGAGTGGTCATATTATACGAAACAATAACAGGTTGATATAACAGGTTATTTATGGTCCAGGTGACAGGTAATGGATAAACGCATTAAGCTGCCGTTGGGGTTGGGAGCCGCGGCCCTGAGCGCCGCGTGAAATAAAATGCACTAATGATTGCTGGAATTCTGCACCATCCCGCGGTAACGATTCTCCGCTATTAAGGCGACGCAATTTGGGGACCCCCCAGTATAATATAAACCGTAAGTTTTGGAATAATTACATATAGAATTTGACAATTATACGAGTACTATTGAAACAAAAAAATGTACTTTCCGGTTAGTTGGTAGGTGCTTGATAATGAGAATCTCCATTTAAAATTATTGGTTAAATTTGACATTTCATTAATCATTGTCAACTTGATCGAAAAAATAAATCATATCGTGTTACAATATATTTGATTTCTAATATCCCCAAGAGTAATGTGTGAATTTTAGTTCATTATGTAATACTAAACGCCAAAAACCTATAATATCTAATATACGATTATTTTTTAATTAGCCACCACTGGATTATTTTTTTTACACTAGATTATACCAGCCTACAGAAAACAAAAAAGTAATTCGAATAACGATTACAATTATCTGGATTACATCTCTTCCTCGATAATAGCGCCTAAAAGCCATTATTTACACCAAACCATGATGGCCGGAAATTAAATTTTTAATGACCTCTTTTAAAAATAGTATTTTAGTAATCAAAATGTAACAATCTGAATCAGTCAGTAGACAATATTACACGACATGTGTGATCAATATTTGAGAGGCGCTCGGAAAACAGTGATATGCAGTGTTGTGCACTTATTGGTTTTCACATTATTTATCATTGGAACCATAAGCCAGCAAGATATAAATAATTATGTAAGTTTTAATTCATAATAAAGAATTCGTATTTAAAATGGCAAAATACCTGAATTTCTAGGTCATATCGATTTAGCTATAAAAGAACACAATCCATACTTTAATAACTTTGAAGTATGGCATCTTTCCACAAAATAATGCTTACTCTGTAATTCTGCGTGTCATTAGCACATCGGCACGTTTTCTGGACCACCGTGATATCGCACGCTTTCATATTCACCGGTCGATCCGTACTACCCCAAAACACCCAGTTAAGCTAATATAATAATTTATCAGCGAAAGCATTAATCCAAAGAGTGGATATAAAAATATTCCCGTATAACAATCAGGTGAATCGTTGTTATCACTCGGACACGCAATCAAGTCAAGAATAGGATGTTTTCGTGGTAAATATTGTGTGTTTATGTACGTGTTTAGGAGAAAGAATGGAATCAGAGAAAGAGTTTGTGTACGTCGGTTAAAAAATTGGAAGGAATGGGAAAATATGATCGTGTATTTGAGCACAACAGTTTTGGTAGGACAATTGCATAACTTTTAGGTTATTTTTATTAGAAAGACATGATATAAAAGAAGAAGTTGCCCGCATTCATCTTTGGCAGAGTTTTAGAAAGACTTTAAATGAATGATAATGCAGAGAAATACGATAATTATAATAGAAGTCCGAGTGTTTAGTTAATATCAACATGATAAAGTAACGCTCGTGGCCACGCGGTCTCAGTGTTCTGTAAACGATCACTGAGTTACGCAACTTTCACTATGGCTGGTCCTCGGATGGGTGACCACTTTGTGGCATTTACATTTGCGAGCGTTTCCGTGCTTCGGAAGGCACGTTAAGCCGTTGGTCCCGGTTGCCAGTAAAATGGCAGTCGTTAAGCCTGGTTGAAGGCCTTATTGGCGGCTTGAAAAAGTTCAACAGCAGGTAGCCACAACCTGCGTCTGTCTATTTCAACACGGCAATGGTCTCACTACCTATTACGTGGGTCAAGAATCCACACGGTGAAAAGTGGGCATATATATGCCTCTGCCACCCCTTCGGGGATAAGGCGTGATGGATATTTATTTATTTATAAAGGAACGCTACAAAATGGTATACTACTAACAATATAGTCGAAACAGATACCAAAATATTTGGAATAAGAATAAAATATATAGGGTAAGAATAAATAGAGAAACCTGGTATGATAGACCTAGGTACAATTTTCGTGAACGACTTAGTATCATGCTAACAGAGATCAGAAAAATATATGTAGCGAAAGGCCAGTGCCGTTTAACTTAATGTATTTTCTTACTATGTTTAGTCTGATGCAATAGAAACGTGAGTGTATGTATTTATATATAAATAACATCTTTACTTTGTTTTTGTAAATTTATAAGACTGCATTATATTCTTACTTATTGATTAGAAATCGATTTTAGTTAGTGGATTGCTGAGATATTTTTAATTTATCGATTCCATGCACATTACAATCGAATTTAAAACATAACGTCGAAAATACGCAAGTTTCAAATTAACAGGTATTAAAGAACATTTATATACGACCTTTTTTTTATTGCTTTTAGGGTCCGTACATAGTGGTTTGGGAAACGTTTGAAGCATGCAAAGGCCCTAAACAAGGGGAATGTGGTACGTTTAAGATTACAGATATACATAATATGTCGGATGTTAATTTCATGGTAGATTTTCCCAAAGATTGTCCAGCAACTATGGTACGTACAATCGGTTATTTATAAACTGCTCTGCTTTAATTTTTTTATTGTTGTATTAAATGAATGTATTGTACACAGGGAAAAATAGTTGTTACTTCTAACACCAACAATGTTACAAAAAAGCTATGGAATTATGTTCTAAACAAACCATGTGAACATTTTGTTATGGGGCCTGTTCTAGTTAGTAAATTTAACTTAAATAAGGATTGTAAGATTATAAAGGTAAGTAATACATATTTGTTAGCATATTTATAACCAACTAACCATTTACTTAAATGTTATTTTTAAACTATCTTTTGCAGGGTTATTATGAAATACACGCTGATTTTATAGCGCTAGCCAAGATATTTTTGGGCAAAAACTTTTTCTACGGCAATTATACATTTCAAATTATGACGTATAATAGGGTCAATAACTTTTTCTGCATCAAGACCAGAGTACAAATCCGGAAGCATACTTAACTCATTAATCTATAAAAGCAAGTGAAACTCCGTTATGATTAATGATCTTATCTTAACTGGAAATATAGAAAAAAGCATGCATGCTCAATAATCACAGAGTCAATAACGTGTGTAAACAGCCACCGGCAGTTAATTCGCCCAGTAATAATAAGATACACGCACTTGAAAAAACAAAAGCTCTCATAGACCAAGATAATCAGTAATATAAAATCAAGAACAGTTTTCGAAGATCAAGAATTTTGATTTTGATTTCATTTTCTTAAGATAATCACACATAATATTCCTCCATTTATCAATATTTTAATATGTTGTGTGAAGCAGAAAAAAGGTTACCATCTCAGCTAGAATGTTGCGATGCCATAGAAACCTGCAATTGGCATCAAATTCTTCGGAGAAACTTAAACCTTTGTAGACCGAGAATTTCACGTTGTACAGACTTCTAAGTTTCAAATCTGGAGAAGCTCTGTGAGATGCGCGAATGTTGTCCAAAATACTATCGCAGTACTTGCCCACTTCACTAAGTTCAACGTAGTATACAATTTTAAAATCTATATATATTTTGTTTTCCATAAATCAAAATAGGATTTTTAAATTGTATACCTACTCCGTATGGTCCTATTAAATAAAAAGGTGTCAACAAGATCAATCTACCGACAGCGAAGATATTGACGATCATACATCTATAATATAACCTTGTGCCTCTGATAGAGTGCAGTACACCTCACAAGTTTTAACATAGATATAAATAAGTAAGCTGACCATAGTTTGTATATACTATCGACAGGTATTTATTAGGTACATTATCATATATGACTTTGATTGAACCCCTAATATGTTTTGTGTATAATTGTACACAGTTTTTAAAAATCTTTTATCTATGTATAACTTTTGTAATAAGAAACTTTCCACTTATTTGCCTCCATTTCCGAATCAAAAATGGCCGACGAGAAATAAACGACATATACTGCAAGATTTAAATAAAAAATGGTTAAAAAATGCTATATATATATATAATATTTAACCATCTGGAAAATGATGTCTCACAGGTCAAGTAGAGTCTCTTTGTTTAATTCCTTCAAAAATAACTATTCTCAAAGGTCTTATAACTTAGATATGTATGTCAAAATGTTATTAAATAAGTACACTCTTTTAACAGTGTATTGAGTTTTATTGCCATGAGCACTCCAAAATACATTTAACGTCTTCTAGAGTTAATTACGATATAATCTCTAAGCGGATAGATGGCGTCATATAACTAATTTCCGTGTCACGATTAAAACTCGTTAAAAATGGTCGCAGGGGAGAACTCTGAGCTTGTCATCATTACCGTAAAAAGAGGAAAACGAAATCCGCATTAAAATGCGGAGAAATTCTGTGAAATGGAAGCTTACCATGCACGACGCGTACGGGCTACAAACATAATTATTTTATGATGTTTTATACCTCGTTTAACAAAAACCTGTGTTTTGTAGTCGTTGTATCAGTACAGCATTAAAAAAAATTGGTTGTCTGTAAAGTCGGTTTACTGACTATAGTTGAACGTCACAACATCTTAAGAAAATACTGATGGAATGGTAGCATTTTACAATAGAAAATTTTAATTTCATTTGTTTAATAGATTTGTATGTATATAGAGAAGGAGGTAATTGCTCAAGTAGGAGAGAGACGGATGTCGAACGCTGCCGAACGCAAAGGCCGATTGTGCTTCTTTTTCGCTCGTTTCGCGCTCTCGCTTGCACTTCAAGCCTTACATGGAACGCCTCAGAGCGAGGTAACGCCGCATGAGTCATTTTTTTTCGTGAAAAACCATCGTTAGACCTGTCATTTTACATGGCAGTGAGGCGTGGCCACTACTGGAGCGACACAAGCAGGAGCTGCGTGTCACGGAAATGAAGATGCTGCGGTGGATGTGTGGAGTCACGCGGGTGGACCGCGTGAGGAACTCTCGCATCCGCGGCAGCCTTCACGTCCGTGACATTGCAGATAAGCTGCAAGAGTGTCAACTTCGCTAGTATAGTCACGTCTTGCGGCAACCGCCGGGCTACGTGGAAAACAAATGTTTGGCTATATCCGCCAGGTCCCGGTATGAGGGGAAGACCCAAAAAGTGCTGGCTAAACGTCGTACAGGATGACATGGGTGCCAATGGTCTCACTACAGGGGATGCCAACGACCGTGCGAAGTGGAGAAGAAAATGTAGGATAGCGGACCCCGGGTGTCGCGAGACGCAACTGGGACAGACGCTGGGATGATGATGAGTGATACTGTCTGACCTCACCAACAAAATAGAAAAACTCGTCACTTAAATACACTAACTGAAGTTCTTTTGAATATTTACTATTTGTATTAATAACACAAATTTCTCATTCAAAATATATAGTTTATTGGACTACAATGATAATTGGTACAAACATTAAATATTTAATAAAGGAACACGCTTGAGCAGATTAATTAATTAATGAAAACCTACTTTCATCGGTATGCGTAATAAATATATTGTAAATTTTCACTGAAAATAAAATATGTAAACGTTAACACTGGATCCAATTTTACAAAAATTGATGAATGTATTCGCTTCATGAACTTGATACAGGGTGAATGATTAATATAGTTTTAATGAGGTGTAATAATTACACAACAAATTAGTCAACTCAGTGGTGCTCGGCATTTGAAAATAAATCTGGCGTTGTGGCACCTGAGCTTGTGGCGCAATGGCGGTCGCCTCGCTAATTATCTAAAGCACTATATAATTTACCACCTAAAACAACAACGAGCGAACCTCGCTGAGCCTTTTGCAGTAAGTATACAAATATAAAGCTGCCGTCTGATAGTTAAACAATAATATGACATTTTTTTGATGAAGATGAGATGAAGAATTTTTTCTCTATCTTTTAGTCTTAATTTTCTACGATTATCGCTTACTGAAACAGCGAGACCATGTGTACGGCTAGGACATCATTTTTCACATTTTACAAATGATAACGGTTAATTCATATAAAAATACAAAAAATATGTTTTCTAACTTAACGGCCTTATAGTATTTGGACGGCAGAAATATTATTAGCTTTATTTAATTTTTTTATATAATTTTATACTTTTTTTTTTCTTTTTTTTTTATTTTGTTTATTATTTTACTCAGCGCCGTCTAGTCCAATGTAAGCTAATATAAGCTTGTGTTATGGGATCTAGACTATAGATAAACAAACTTATATATTTCTAAATACATACATATTATATATAGGAAACACCCAAACTCCGAAAAAAAACATTTGACTGCCTCTGTGGCGCGGTGGGAGTGCATCCGACTGCTACGCAAGAGGTCTTCGGTTCGATTCCCACCCAGGTTAAAGCTTTGTGCTGATGAGCACGATGGTTTATTCTCCGTCTGGGTGTTATTTATCTATAATGTGTGGTTGCGCCGGTATACGATTCGAAAGATGCCTCGTTATTTTTTCTATGTTGCATCGCCGATCTCCATTTGTTTTTAATTAATTAGTTGTCGACACTCCCACCCCGCTTCCCTTTATTCCATTTCTCTTTCGCACCTACCTTGTCTCGCATAAGGGAAGACCGAGACAAATGTGTTAAATCAAGCGGTAGAAAACCCCACCGCAGCGCTGTCCACTCACAGGTAGCGAGGACGGACTGAATACGCTCTGTATAGTACTGCAATTGCCTCGCTCGCGCTCGCACAAACTTTTCGCAATAGTTGTGTTTTCCATGGATAAATAGTGTTTTCGTGCAAGGAAACCAGGAATTCAAGTCCAGGGACGCCCCCGGCAGCCTCCACCTCAGCATCTCGCAGCAGCAGCAAGGTAAGCGTACCCATTCCTGTTTCCATTTCTCTTTCGTCGACAACCGCGTGTAAATTTCATTTGTCTTTCCTCGCAAATACAGTCCACTTCGAATTTATTTATCTCGCCCGCTCAACCAATGTGTATGTATTTAGGAATATATAAGTATATTTATCAGTTATCTGGTTACAATAGTACAAGCTCTGCTTAGTTTGAAATCAGATGGCGTTGTGTAAGTTGTCCCAACGATACAAACGATTTGAGGATTACACAAATATTTTACCCGGAACTCAGTCATTAACCAATAGAAATCAGGCTAAGTGATTCACCCACTTTGTTATAAGGAGAACCACCAACAGAGTCGAATGATAGTATAAGGGACCTTATCTAACCAAATTACACGCGTCTTGTGAAAGGTTAGGTGCGTTATCGGAACATGGAGATGAAATTGAATTAATTACTTAGACGCAGAATGTTCTTTCAACATTACAGATAAGAAGCGAAAAAAGAAAGTACATAAAAATTAAAAATACCTATGTAGTCGGACTGTTATTATTAGTATTTATTTATTTATTTATTTATTTATGGAAAACTTACAGCTTATAAACCTAAATATCTAACTCATAAGTTACAGAAAGCCAATAACAAGTTTACAAGTTTAGTTTAAGTTTTAGTATACATAATCTTTTACTTTTTCAACGAAATGCTTCGATTTGTGTCGATTCAGCTAGTTAATTATACTCCACGGACAATAAATTAGCCAGGGCAATTCATTGCCTTGAAATGAATCTTAATTTTTTGAACTTTTCAAGCACTTAATGAAATTTCAACAATGTTACACAACTAAGGCAACACAAAGTATTTTCAGAAAAATCGTTCATTTATAATTGTACAAGGAGTTTCAGAATCATAAAAAATAGAAGTATTTTTTACATATTAATTAACTAGTTGGCGCCCGTGGTACCGCACGCGTGTTAAAATTTTCCCGTTACCGTTTCTTACAGGAACTTGTTTCCGGGATAAAAAGTAGCCTGTGTTATTCTGATGTGAAAGCTATATTATTGTAAAGTTTCATCAAAATCCATGCAGTAGATTTTGCGTGATAGAGTAATAAACATCCATTTTTACAAACTTTCATGTTTATAATATTAGTAGGATTAATTAATACTAATTGGTCCTGATTGCCAGTAACATCGCAGTCGTTAATCCAAGTGAAAAGCCTTATTAGCGACTAGAAAAATTCAACTGCCGGTAGCCACAACCTGACTGGGCACCTCTACCACCATTCAGGGGGTAAACGCGTGATTGATTGAAAAACAAATATAGTTTTGGCAAAAGACCTCAATAATAAAGATTTTTTACAAAATTCTTCGAAATTATATATCTTCACGCTGTATACCTGACGGGGTTTTTTTTTATTTTCGCGGGCATTGCCTTTACGTACCGTCATCCCTGCTGCGGGGGCAACAGGGACGGTGTGTGAGGCTCCTGGCCTGTGAGAGAGGGGCTGTCCTACCCACTAAGCCCCGGGGTGTTCCGCCTCACCTTAAAACCGGCTCGCAGGGTAGGCCTGAGCTTAAATCACTGCGAGCCGGTTCCCTGACGGGGTAGTCAGAGAGGACAGATCGCCAGGCTTCGCGATCTATGCATAATTCTATCACTTCTTTCAGTTCGACATTAAGAATTAATTTTAGAATGTTGAAGAGTCTTATAAAATACTATGTATCAAAGTACATATTTTATGGTCGTAAATTGTAAGCAACGCGTTTGCTTATTCACATCGCCTAGGAAGGTACAAATGGAAACCGGAATAGGTAAAGCGTACTGATATAAAATACTATGTAGCGACAACATACACACCTGCATTTCAGCTAGGATTGGTAGTATTCATATCTGGCATAAATCATGATTTCCACACACCAGTATAATATACTCGCTTTAATATGTAGAATCTAGAATACATCGGTAGTATAAATAAACGCAAGCCTTTGCAAATCAAGAAAAGATTTTCAATTAGATAGGTATATACATAGCTATAATAATAGAATAAAGGAACGGTCTTGAAGAGGTCGCCTATTTAAATGCGTAACCGGTCATTAGGCATGCGACTGAAGTGGCCCAGGATCGTTCAAGCACCTACATGCTCGGTGACCTCGTATATTCGACCTGCAAACATTTCGTCTCGTTCACACAACCCAGAGATCCTTATTTACCGCCATTTATTTTTATCGCTTACTAAGCGGAATTCGGCTTTAGATGAACGAGATGAGGATCAAGTGACGGCGACGAACGCAAGTACCTAATCGCTTCTCTAGAGTATTGAACGTTTTTCGCTCATTGACAGCAAATACCTCTCCAATTACATTGCTAACACAATCTTATAAAACAAACAAGATCGAGCTTTATTTTTTGTACGAGAGCCAGTGAAGATGTGTCGTCCTAAGCGAGTTACCATGTCGGATGTCAAAAGCATTTTTTGTCGACAACGACATGAAAAGTTTACTTCGGTGATTTGTTATGGTTTAGGGAATGAAGATTAAAATGGTTATGGTGTGAGGGTACAATTTGACTGTGTATTTTCAGTAAACCATGGAATGTAATATTAATTTGACGGTAAACGAATACAAAAAGAATAGTTAAAGGGTACTTGCCTATATAATGTTGTTTCAATCATGCCATATCCCCGAAGGTGTGGCAGAGGTATATTATACGCCCACTTTACACCATGAGTATTCCTGTCCCACGTAATAGATGGTGGCCCATTGCCGTGTTGAAATAGACACGCGTAGGTTGTGGCTAACTACTGTTGAAACTTTTCACAACAGGCAGCCACAAGGCCTTCACCTTGGCTTGGCTTAATGGCTGCCATGTTACTGGCAACCGGGACCAAAGTCTTAACGTGCATTCATTCTTTAAATATAATGTTAAACGTAAACAATAAAGCGAAAGAAGTATGCATGGAACGCGAAGCCTGGCGACGATGGCCAATTTCTAAATCTATACTAATATTATAAACCTGAAGAGTTTGTTTGTTTGTTTAGTTGAACGCGCTAATCTCAGGAAATACTGGTCGGATTTGAAAAATTCTTTTTGTGTTAGATAGCCCATTTATCGAGGAAGGCTATGGGCTATATATCATAACGCTACTATACTGGGGAGCAGAGCAGTAGTCATAAATGTCGACAAATCGGGCTAATTTTTATGCATCATTATAGAATTTATAAGCGACGGGATTAAATAGATGCGACGGGAGGTCGAAATATTCCACGGGCGATGCTGTGGGGGTTATCTAGCTGTTAGATATACTTTCAGAGTAACCATATATACTCCTAATTTTTTTTTTATAATTAAATATTTTTGAACTTTTTTTACACAGCGCCGTCTAGCCCAAAGCTAATAAGCTTGTGTTATGGGATCTAGACGACTGACAAACATACTTATTTATTTCAAACTACATAGTTATTATACATAGTAAACACCCAAACTCCGAAACAAACATTTGTGGATCACAAAAATATTTCTTTCGACACGGGAATCGAACCCTGGACCTCATTCGCGGCAGTCACATACACTAACACTACGCCACCGATTTTCAGTGCTCCGACCGAAATTTAGCTACATTTGATATTAAACTAGTTTTTGTAGCAACGGGCATAAAGTTAATATAAAGAGAACAAAGAAAAGAAAGAATGCGTAAGAAACAATAATTCTTTCAATTTAGGCCTGATTAACTACACAAAAAAAGTCTTATATTAAAGAACACTTCCCTTTATTTCATAACAAAAGCAAAGTGTTTCATACTGAAAAGAAAGATAAAATTACAAACGGTATGAAGGATAAAAGTAAAAGACTAGGTTTAAGTCGGTAGTAACGAAATTTCTTCGAGATCCAATAGCGGTTGCTCTGTATAATAGGCAATGAACCGCATCTGGTTACCAACAAAACAGCCTTATAGTTTATAATAGCGCATATATTCTTTCTTTTTTGGCGCAATATTTTTCAGTGCTCTGAGGATGGAGTGCAGGGTAGCTGCGTGGAATGTTAGGGGAGGAATGACAGATAAGATGAATGAGTTGATGGATGTTATGAATGAGAGAAAGTTAGATGCAGTGTGCTTGACAGGGACCAAGCGCAAGGGCAGCGAAGTCTTGGAGCTCCCGGGTGGGATGCTCGCGCTTTGGTCTGGAGTACCAGAGAGCGAGCATGGCAGTCGGGGGGTTGGAATTTTGCTGTCCTCGCGATTGGCCTCCGGTATGTATGAGTACAAACTGATAGGTCCTAGAATCCTCTGGATCCGTGTAAAACTTGGTTTGACGAAGATTTTCCTGGTAGCTGCTTACGCGCCAGTATCTTCGTCGAACGCGAGTGAGCTAGAGGACTTCTGGGAGAGTATGAGAGAAGCTCTAAATGTGATAGAAGGAAATGAAAGACTTATAGTATGTGGAGACTTGAATGGATGGGTGGGTACCACTCGCGATGGTTTTGAGTCGGTACTCGGGAAGTATGGGGATAAAAGGGTGAACGACGCTGGCAAGCTAATACTGGCATTTTGTAAGGAAAAGGATTTGTTTGTGGCGAACACAATGTTCAACCACAAACAAATTCATATGTATACGAGGATATGTAAGTCAAAGAGAAGCATGATAGATCTATTCCTAATGGATAGTCGGCTCCGTAAACAGGTGATGGACACAAGGGTTTATCGAGGCGCTGAGCTGGGATCAGACCACTACCTAGTCATAACTAGGATTAGGGGTCTGTTCGCGGGTTGGCGTCATCGTACCGAGTGTCCTGAACCTGAGCCGACTTATAGCATCAAAAGCTGGAAGCTGCAGGATGCATCCATTAGGGATAAATATAATGAAAGGGTAGCCGAAAATCTTGGCGATGTCAATGTAAGCAGTGAGAATGTGGAAAGTGTATGGCAGAACCTTAGGGATAGTATGATAAATGCCGCTGTGGAAGTGTGTGGAGAAACGAAAAGAGGCAGTAGTAATAAGCGTGATGCATGGTGGAATGAGGAAGTGAAAGAAGCAGTTCGAATGAAGAAGAAAGCATGGCTAGACTACTTAGCCTCGCGGAATGATTTTAATATGAAAGAGAGATACAAGCTGCAGAAAGTTAACACGAAGGCACTTATAGAAGAAGCTCGTGAAAGGTGCAGAATGAAAGCGGATGAAAGGTTGTCGTCCAATTTCCGGGATAATGCCAAGCTCTTCTGGAAAGAGGTAGGCAAGACCCGGAGTTGTTCGGCAATCTGCAGTATGAATAAAGTGCTTAGTGTTAACAATGACGTCCTAACAGACCAAAGTGACGTCCTGCAGAGATGGAGTGAATATTATGGAAAGATGTATGCAAGAAAAGACAGAGATGCCACATCGGGAAGGGGAGCTCACTTCGATGCTCCGGATCCCGATGTCATTGAAGTCATTAGTATGAAAGAAATAGAACAAGCGATAAGAAGTATGAAATGTGGTAAGGCTGCGGGAAAAGACAGAGTCACTGCTGAGATGATCAAGTACGGTGGGTCGCGTGTCTGGGACACACTATGTCTGTTATGCAACTTGTGCTGGCGGACGGGTGAGGTCCCAGATGACTGGCGAGTAGCAGTTGTAGTACCTATTTACAAAGGGAAAGGCTCGCGCCTAAACTGCTCCAGCTACAGGGCGATCAGCTTGGTCAGCTTAGCTAGTAAGGTGTATGCAAAGGTTATAACGGCACGAATGCAAGAAAAGTCTGAAAGGTATTTATGGGAGGCTCAATGCGGATTCCGACGTGGAAGAGGTTGCATGGATCAAGTGTTTTCTCTCCGCATGATCGCGGAAAAGTTTCTGGCTCTTAGCCAGAAGGTTTTCTGCGCTTTTGTGGATCTAGAGAAAGCATTTGATAACGTTGTGAGAGAAACGCTGTGGGACTTGCTGCCAGGATATGGTGTGGACGGCTCGCTACTGCGGGCAATACAGTCGCTTTATAGGGACTGTAAGGCTTGCGTGCGAGTAGGGGGGGATGTGTCACCTCTTTTTGATGTCTGTACAGGCGTCAAACAGGGATGTGTCATGTCCGCCTGGCTGTTCATAGTGTATCTGGACAGTTGCCTGCAGAAGTTGAAAGATTTTAATATGGGTGTGAATTTGGGTGACTTTACAGTAAACTGTCTGCTGTACGCTGATGATGCGGTGCTCATGGCCTCATCAGAAGCCGACCTTCAGGCATTAGTCACTAATATGAAAGAGGGGTGTGAAAGTAAGGGTCTCCGCTTGAATGCAAGTAAAACTAAGGTTCTAGTATTTGAAAGAGGTGACGTAAGAACTAAATGCGAGATTAGGGTAAACCAGGAACGTCTAGAGCAAGTGAATGAAATTGTGTATTTAGGAAGTATGTTTAGCGCGGATAGAAGATGTGATTCGGATGTGGAACGGCGAGTAGCTGCCGGAAACAAAGTTAACGGTGCTTTGTCCCAGTTAGTAAAGCGACAAAGCATCGTAAAAGAAGCACGACTGGCGATTCATAACGCAGTGCTAGTGCCAACTTTGCTTTACGGTAGTGAAACCTGTGTATGTCAGCAGATGCATGAAAGTAAATTGAATGCTGTGGAGATGCGATCACTTCGAAAGTTGTGCGGCGTTACCTTGGCTGGCCGAATACGTAACGAAGTGATACGCAATTTGGCAGGTTTGAATGAAAGTGTCAGCGTTAAGCTGGAAAAGGGCGTGCTCCGTTGGTTTGGACACGTCCAACGAATGAGTGAGGAACGATTGACGAAGAATATATATTGTTCAAAAGTAGAGGGTAGAAGGAGTCAGGGTAGGCCGAGACTTACATATGAAGACCACGTGAGCAGATTGCTCAAAAACGGAAAGGTCAAAAGTACTCGGATACCCAGACGTGCGTGTATGAAGCGATTGATGAATCTCGAAGAAGCGAAAGAAGTATGCATGGATCGCGAAGCCTGGCGATCTGTCCTCTCTGACTACCCCGTCAGGGATACAGCGTGAAGATAGTTAGTTAGTTAGTTAGTTGTTTTATGAAGGAAATATCGTTCAATCACGGACAATCGCATGTCATGCCGGACTTGAACCGGCAAAAACTACACTGTTCCTGCCTAACTGTCTATTGCCAGACAACACCGGTTAACTCCTTCGAAATATGTCCCAGAGCTCCCGATAGTGTCCCAATGCTCCCGACAGAAGTTTTACAACTGTTTGATCAAAGACCGTGAACTAATCCTGGAGAATATGTAAACGCACTTACCTACATCGCCTAGCCTAAGCTACAAACTCCACAAAGGTTGAGGAAGTAGGTGTAAGTTTTCGTATGCAGCGTACCATGTAATAGTAACTCTACCGCATAATTTAGCACGTGCTACGATCACTCAAGTATTACAGACATTATGGCACAGAAGATGTCTATATAGATAAATAATTATGAACATTATGTTTAAGTACTTGCCAGTGAAGATACTATATGGAAAGAGGCTTACCTAAAAAGAAAGAAAAACATAATTAGAAACATTTATACTATTGATTGATTGAATTGAATTGGCAATTGGTGGAACTTGCTAAACATCTTGGATGCAAACTCTTACTGTTCCACAAATGTGTGTTTCGGAGTTTGGGTGTTTCCTATGTATAATATGTATGTATTTAGAAAAATATAAGTACGTTTATCAGTTATCTAGATCCCATAACACAAGCCAATATTAGCTTACTTTGGGCTAGATGGCGCTGTGTGAAAAGTGTCCCACATTATTATTATTATTATTATTATTACGTATAGCCCCGCAGACTCAGTGTTCTGTAAACGATCTGCGTTAAGCAACTTACGCTATGGCTGGTCACGTCATCCGTGACCGCTTAGTGGTATTTCCGTTTTCGAGCGTTTCCGAGTCTCAGAAGGCATGTTGAACAGTTGGTCCCGGTGGCCAGTAGCGTGGCAGTCGTAAAGCCAAGTTTAAGGCCTGACAGGCGGCTTGAAAAGTTTCGACAGCAGGTAACCACAACCAGCAGCGGCTGTCTATTACACGTACTTCACACACAACTCAACACTTATATACTAAAGATTGTATTATAAGTAAATATAATGTAAAATACTGCTTTATTTTATTATTATTCTTTCATAGTTCTACGGTAAAATTCCAGTTAGATACAAAAACATAACATTAAATCATGAATATTAACAACGAGTTCCACTTGATTTATTTAGACGAAATGTCAACTTTGAACATCTTTTCCTGTTACATCAATAACCATTCTATGTAATAAGGTTAAAAGCAGACAGCCACAAATGTGCTCCACGGGCTTAAAAGAAAGTTTAAGGATACGATTTTCCCAAGATACGCAATGTGTGTCGGTTTTCTACATAAAAACTTGCAGTGAAAGGATATTGGCGTTGAATCCCTACGCCTCTTGAGATAGCTATAAAGTTCAACATAAACCTTCCTACTTATAGAGTCGATGTGCCTATAGTAGTAGTAGCTGCTTTTGTATGTACTTACATACGTAAAATATTAACCAAGACCTTTGAAAACTTTCCGTAATTTATATTCAGATTAGCTCATAAAGTAAGGAACGTTTGTGTGTTAGTCTAAGACTGAATTTCCGTGAATCGCTGAGTGTTTATATTAAATCCAAATATTTTCAAGTAGTCTCCTCTCTTCATCTAAGTGTGTGTCCAAACCCCATCCGTATTTGCAGCCTGGGGTACACTTTTATTTGGCTGCTAGAAGCAGCTATCGTATATTTTGGATAGAAAGATGAAATACAGGAATTGCTAGATCTAATAGGTACTCAAGCATTACCTGATAATATTTTACTGCAAATAGTTTTCAAGTGAAAATTCTTTATCGACGTTTGAGAGAAATTTTATAGATGTATAAAAAAAAATTGTCACTTTTTCTGTTACGCGCCATGTTGTTTTGAAGTGAAACTTCCTTATCGACGTATGCGTAACACTTATCTACCCAATTTTCGTGAAGTTGTATATCGTAAAGAAGTTTCACTTCTTACCTGTGTACTCTGCGTACATATTTTTTTATAGAATACTCGATTTTCACAAACACTACACTACACTGTATATTGCGCGTGTACAATTTGTATTGTGAGCGTATTTATATCGGTTCATTTATTTGAATATAATACGCAACGTAATTGCTCTAGTTTTCCTACTAAATCGAACATAACTATTTTGCTGAAACGGACTATGTTTTATTACTGACAAACAAATCATTATCTAAACATTAGTAATGGCTGCCATTCAATATTTGCATCCGCTTTGCATTGGAAAATTAAAATTCATTGATGTCACTTGTACCTAGAATTTCACACCGCAATAACAAACATTGATTAAAATAAGACAAGTAGATAGAACCACTTGGGTAAGCAATACAAAAACCGGGTACAAATAAAAAAGAAACAAGTACTAAGACTTGAACGCTCCACTTTGTCAGAAATAGATCGAGGTTCAATGACAAAAAATGTTTATTCACACGCCCGTAACAAATACCTTTACCCTTTTAACAAATATCTCACCGTATAATACACTTATAGATTTATACTATTGGTTTCCAATTGAGAAAAAGAAAAAAGCTAGCCAATAAAAGAAAGCGTAAATCCGCAATGTGGCTCTAAGCTCCCAAAGACTCCTAATGATTCCCTCTAAGATAATCAGACTTACGTAAAAAATCACCATTCCACTACAATGGAATTGCATTCGAAAGTCCATTTATAAATGGGATACACGTTTTAATCCTGCAAAAAATCTCGCGTTAACCACATAATGGTTATTAAGAAATTCGTTCTGTGAGTAACGATTTCTACGCGTATCTAAGATAAGTAATTATTCATGAGCGTCCATAAAATTGTAATACAAGATTAGGACTAAAATCCCTGTGTAATAGCGAGAAAGTAAGATTTCTGGGGATGGCGCTGTGGTAGCATTGAGTACGCTGTGTACTTTACATATACTTTATATTTAAGTATGTTGGAGTCGTGGTACACCGGACGAAATAAGATAAATAAAAATAAGAGAACAGCGAGACCATTGCCAGCTATATTTATTAGTGAAGTGAAATATTTACTGTGTTTGTAATCGAATCTTGTTGTTGGAATATTTCGACCGGACGATCGGAATTATACTACCAAAAAAATTCTGGATTTTACATAATTTTGCCAAATTTGATCTCAATTTGATGAAAATTATCTTTCTGCTTAAACGATCCTGGCTGAACCACCACAATTTCTTTTCCGTACTCTCACCGGATTTACATGACTATTTATCTTAGCTCATCAATCGGCTATCATACTCGTAACTTACAAAATTAGAAATTGTGGTGTTATAAACGGCTTGTTAAAAACAGTTATTGACTGTTTATATTAATGAGGTATTTTATCGAATATGATTATTTGATTTCTACGTTATACTGAAAAAATAACGGAGGTGGTTTGTTGACAAACAAGGCAATTCTACAAGGAAAACAAGGGAAACAAGGCCAAAGTCACCCGCGAATAGTTCACTATGCATCACTGGTGGAATGGTTAGTCGTTGGGAATTTATAGTTCATAATGGTCGGTTTAGTCGTAGTTATGGCGGTTTGTAGCGGATAGACAATTACACTTAGGATCCAAAGTGAAGATCTTCAACTATGAATTAATGCGAAGACGAATGCGTAGTTAACAATTATTATGGAGGTCAAATGTTAAATGTAAGGTTTAATCCACGTCGTAGGAAGAAGGAATTTAGTTTATCAGATATGTTAGTGTCATCACAACATCCTTAAAAGAAAATATTACTTTGTTTCCTGATAATGACCAACTCTCCAACTAAGTCCTTTCTCTCCTCTATACATACAGACATAATCTAGAACATAATACGCTACATTCGTAAGACGAATTACAGAGAACAATTCTTAATAGAAACAACAAAGAGATTAACAAGCAATTCAGAGACATCGATCACGAATACATAGCAAAAAAAATCATATTCCAATTTTATCATACAAAAATGGACTCCAAACGAAGAGACGAGAACAATCCCACATTATATGAAGCTACTGTGCCGTTATTGAACGAAGTATCGACATAAAAACAATCCCAATATAACCGGAAGCTCCTTGTAACAATCTTAGCACACAACACTTGACGTCAGGCCGTGACACCCCGCTTGTGTGCGTGAAATATTCACGCAAAATAGGCTTTCGGTTGACATTTGACATTGAATGTATTTTTACGACAGAGTATTGCTTCCTACAATGAAATAATGTCACATTTAAATAGTGTTTGAAACTCATTGTATATACTTTATAATACATAAAAATCTGATATTTATGAAAGTTTTTATTGAAGTTAAACTTCTTTATCGACGTTTGAGAGAAAATAACTGTACCTAAAAAAGAGTCGTAAAGAAGTTTCACTTCTTACCTGTGTACTCTGGTACAAACATATATTTTTTATATTAGGTAGGTCTTATACAATAGGTCTAAGGCTATTTTTTATACCACTAAGTGATAAGGGTTAAATGGCAAAAATACCTTTGCCGGGTTAGCCAGTAAATATAATATATAACTTAACTAGGTATATAGCTACATATAAAAGAATACAAGATACTAACAGCAAAAAGGATATAAAACGGAATATCCTGATCCTGAAGAAACCTGGATCTATTATAATGGGTAAAAACTAAAAACACGAAAGAAAAAACTCGAAGATAGCTGAAATTACAAGGAGTAGCTTTGGTTGCTTTTATTTTAGAGACAGAATTAAGGTGCCGCCGTAAAATAATTAAAACGTAAATGGCAGATAACTTCACGAGTACAAAATTATAGGCATCATTTACCATTTTTTTTTCTGATGTACCTAGTCGCAACTTTTTAATTACAAGCACAGTGTGTTTACTTGACCTTATTGATATAAGTTTAAGAACGTTGCAAGAACCCAAAATAAAATGGGTTAGACTGAGAGTCAAATTTGATGTTAAAAATTACTTGCAAGGACATCAGACAAATCTGACCAAATTTTTTTATACGTTACGTAGTTCAAGCGAAACGATATCTTTAATATTTAATATTGCACAAAACTAGTAGAACAATAAAAGTTGAAAAAGACAATTTAAATAAGTAAAATAAAGTTATATTGTTTCCCCTGCGTCATTGTTGGGTAGTCACGCGCACATTAGCCGCTCGCTCCACACCTGTCGGCGGCATTTGCCACGAGGGACTTCACTACTAAATATTTCTTTGTATTTTTCCCGTACCACAAGTTTATTTCATGTCTCTCTAGGTATCAATATTGTAAAACAGCTTGTAATACTTTACTACGTACAGGTACAAATATTTCGTTTATTACTTTTGTATTTTAGACATCATTCATTAGAGGATTTAATGTTTTGTTACTAAGTTCAAATATTGTTTATAGTTAATTGATAAAAATATTTTTTGGAAGCAAGTGTTAATTTTATTGCACTCAAAAGAATAATTGTCAGCAAGTCATTTCATTTGATACCCATATTGTAGGACGGCATAGAAATCTTAGTCTGTATAGTGACGTTATTTTATTTTTCGAGTTATTCTCAGTGGGCCAAAGGGCAAATGAAAAAATTTGGCACAATAATTAGTCTGCCATCTTGGGCGTTCTACGAAGTTTAATTTAGTATGATATCACACATTTAACCAGTATTGTTATACTAGACTTGTAGGTATACAAAATTTTAGCTTAATCAGTTGAAGGTGCTTTAAAATTGAGTTGCAAAATTCGAAAGTAATACGAAAAACATATACATTGCAAGTTTATATAAACCTTAAAAAATACATAACAAATATTGTTTAAAATATATGTACACATATTGATCTACGCTCATACCATTTCTTGTTAGCTTTGTCGTAGTCGGCTAAAAAGCTATTTTGTTATTTTTATCGCGTGGATACATCAAAGCTGTTTATCAAGTGATGCAAAGTATTAGGTTTTGTTTGAGGAGTACATTAGAGTGTAGATATTCTCAAACGTCACAGTGTAATACATCATGATAGATTCGTTCACCTTGTGTGCACGTGTCTCCAGGAGTATGTTTTGATTTATCGCATATCTATAAATTACCACTTACATTGTGTGCCCATTTATCATCTCGACGCCTACGTATAAATCATTTATATACTAACCTAACCCGGTCGATGATGTAACGAAGACTAATATGTAGTATTTGAATATATTGTGTTTCAGTTGGTATATTTTTTTTATATATGCCAACGTTTTGTATTGCACTTAATAGTATTTTAAGTATTAGCTACCTGCGGTTGAAATAATTAATTTTAAAAAAGATTTAGAAAATTTAAATGTTGAATTTTATTAGAATGTTATATTAATGTAATAAATATTGTGGGACAAATTGTTTAACACACCGCTATCTTGCTTAAATTAAGCTCATGCAAACTTCCACGTATATGTACTGGATTTTATCTATGAATGGTATAGCCGTTATTATAATAAAATAAAATCTAGTTCATGAAACATTTGTTTACCGATGACACTAATATTTGTTTCAAGCTAAGATATATATCCGAAACCTCAGTAACGGCAGTTACATACCACTGCGTTACCAAGTAGTCGATTTGTTATTATCATTAACTACATCTAAAAGATAGATATTTCTACAGGTCGGTGGTAAACAAAATCAAAGTGCGTGACACACAAAATACACAGGAATATAAAATAATTTTCAAAGAAATGCTTTGTATAATATTTTGTTTAACCCCAGGGCTAGATAACAACGAAACAAATCAGTACAAATTAAGAAGTTGAAGATATTTTCCTAATCGCCATCTCCAAATTCAAACACGAAATGCCGAAAACTCCGAAAATCACTGCGTCCTCAAGAGATTTATTGTTATTGTGATTCTTGCTGCAGTACTATGTTTTCTGTTCAGTTTTACGCGAACGGTTGCCAAATGTTATTATCGTTCCGGATAATTTCAAGAGTAATTATTCATGTTCTACCAACTCAGTTTTTGCCGACTCTAATTGCGCACTTCAAATAGCTTTTGATTTCGTTACAACTTAAAAGGCAAGGTTCCTCCACATAATTAATGCATCCTAGTTAATTGCGATTTCTACTAATCTTATAATTAGTTAGTCAAACCATGAGTCGTATTTGTATTGCAAAAAGGAATTATGTATTTCTATTCCAATATTAAGGAACTACAGTGGACGCTCAAGGGATGCGGCGTAAAGATAGAAGAGAGGAATAAACCTCAAGCCAAATAAGACGCATTAGGTACTGAAGTTTCCAGAACGAAGAACCCAAGAAGAACAAGATCAGGGTGAGGGCAAGTGGCGGCAAGTGTTCCAGCAAGCGCCTGTCTAAATGGTGTGGTGTGGTAAAATAATTCCTAAACAACGGGCAATAATTCCAAAGCTGATCAAAGTCCCGAGGATTTATTTTCTACCAAGGGTAAATCGAGTTCTCTGGCTTATCATAATAGTGTGGGAGCAACGTGTAATTTTAGACGGCTCGAATCCAAAATGTGCATCGTAGCGTTAGATTATGAAAGTTGAAGCACAAAAATGATCCACGAAATCAAAATGGATTAATCTTCGTACATTAAAGATGAAGATTATATTCGAGAAACAGCTTCAAATAGTCCAAATTCAAAATCGCGCAATTTAACTGCACGACGGTGTCGCTCTCAGAGTTCTCTCATATTTAACTGAAGTATTTAAGCACTTTGAGGTTGTGTGGATTAGAATTATATCAACATGCTCCGGATAAGCGTAACGCACTCAAAGCTTGTAGTCGTATTACCTGCTGAATGAGCAATTACGTATTCTGAATCGATACAAATTTACTTTGAAATCGTGGAATAGTCGGAGCCTGCAATCTATATAATAGACTTCTAAAAATCATTATTGATTCATTTGCTTCTTTTACGACCTATTTCGATATTACTCTAATTGAAAATTCCCCGCTGGCAAATTGTTATGTTTATTTTAATACTCATGACTCCGGGCAGTAGCAGATCTCGTGAACATTTCACAATTGTAATTACATAAGTGCTTTAGAATCATATATTTTATAGAACCATTACAGGCTATTTTAGATATTATGAATATACCTGCAGAGTGATACGTAGTTTGTATTTAAATCATAAAGAGCCATCTAAAGGGTGTATTTTGAAACGAACTCCTAGGCCGCCATTTTGTTGGGAATCGTCTCATAGACATTTATTTTAAATTTGCTGATAAATGATACTACAGCAAACTTTGTCCCTTTAGAAATCGTAGCATTCAAAACTGTAGAACCAACGAACATACACGTCAACTTTAATAGAAATTAGTTGATAAATGAGACTTGAAGATGGGAACAAACACACGCACAAAAATTTTGGTCATCTGGAGATAGACACTCAAACTCACTAAGTCGTGCGTACGGTTACATATTAACAAAGATAATGAAAACGAATTGATTGATAATTAGAACCCTAAGATTTTTATTTGTATCACAACAAGCATAGATACAATATTTTATTAATAAAAGTACCGAAAGAGTCACTCCCTTCGACGTTTAACCGAAACCTTTAGACCTAGAAACTTGATTTTTTTAGGGTAAGTGACCTTAATAATGTAGACACCTACTAAGATAAGTCTTTTCTTCACCTTAAATGGGGAAAATGCTATAGCTAAAAAAACGCGAGCGGAGCTGTGAGTGTATCCTAGTAGAATTATAAAACCGGTATGGGCGAGAGTAACATTTACAAATTGGATAGGTATCCAATTTGTAAATGTTACTCTCGATCTAGGTCGATCATATCTGTAAAAATAACTTAACATAAAGTCGGTATTTGCTATTAGCAAAGTGCCTTCCTATTATGAATTGTCGACGACGTGAGCTGAAAGGCTGGTAAAGACACCGTTTATTGGTACACCTGCTTACGTAGAACAATTCGGTCAATTCGGTTTAAAGGCATTCTGAAATTTGAAACTGGAATATCTGTCGCATACTTTAATGTTCTCTCATAAATATATCTAACAACAGCAAAATTTAAAAGAGAGACAAATTCACTGTACTTTGAATTGAATGCTATGAAGTTGTTAAATATAAATACAAGGTTACAAGCAGAGGCTGCCAGCATTTCAATTTTAACTTAAATTTAATTTTAACAAAAAGGTTACTTAAAGTACTTATTAATTACCAACGATACTACTTGCAAAACTACGGTGTACGGTCAAGTTACAATAAATTACAAGAAGTTTGACCACTGCAGTACCAAAGTCATATTTAATTTCATTAAAGCTGTATATTTTGCATTTGAAGTGTGCTGTGAAAGTGGAAGTTCTTCTAAATATACTTAAAGATTAATTTTGCAACTCTAGACAGGAATAAATATTACAATTTACAATCAGTTATTTTTAAATCAATCATAATTCGCTGTACGGACATTCGTAACTTCAACCCAGCATAAGCACCTCTTGTTCTACTGTGTTTTCAAATTGTAACTAATACAGTGATACTGCAAGTAATGTATATAGTTTATTGGTTGACATTAACATCACGCTAAGCTTCTTTGTGTTGTAATAAAAAAATCTTGTGTTTTTTTTTCAAAGTTGCCATATAATGTAGTATAATTTTACCAAACACTACTTTTTGGGTTAGCTAATAGTTAAAATAGTCCCATAGATATTATGTACGAGGCACGAGGGGCAGCTAGCGTGAGATTATGTCACGTTGAGATATTACGGTCAATCCCATACATTCTATCTCCGGGCGTCTACGCTATTGGAATGCCATTCTATTTATCCAGAGGCATATCAACTAAACTACATATACAAAGACATCTCAATGTAGAGATGTTTGATGTCATCTATTTCCGAACTGTTAGGAATTACGTAATTTGCATGTTAGTAGGGTAACCTAGTTGAATATTAATTATATAATTAAATTTGTCTTGACAGACGACATGAATTTACAACGCAAGTAAGGAAAATATGAAAAACTTTTTGTAAGATATTCGAACTTACTGACAAAATACTTTTTACCTCCCTTGCTTTCAAAGAATTTGTTTATCATCCGAAACCTGGGTCGAGAATTGAAATTTACTGTTTTCTTGGATGAAATTTAGTGTTTACAAATTTCGCTGAAAATATTTTAATACTTATTTCGTGGTAGTGCTCCTACAACAACTTTAGGTATAATTGTAGACCACTACAATTATACCTAAATTTGTTGTAGGAGTATATTTCTGATGTAAGTATTCATTGTACTGACCACAGTACAATGAATACTTACATCAGAAATGTATTCAATATAATAACTTAAAACCGACTTACAAACTCTGATAGTCAAAACAAAAAATGCTGAAAATTAAAAATAATGCGTTTACTCACATCTACATTAATATTATTAAGCTAAAGAGCTTTGTTTGTTTGTTAGGTTGAACGCGCTAATCTCAGGAACTATTGGTCGGATTAGAAAAAATCTTTTTGGTTTAGATAGCCCATTTATATAGGAAGGCTATAGGCTATATATCATCACGCTACTTCACCGGAGAGTGGAGCAGTAGTCATAAATGTCGACAAATCGGGCATATATTAATGCATTATTGTACAATTTATAAGCGACGGTATTTAATAGGTGCGACGGGAGTTCGAAGTATGTTACGGGCGTAGCCGGGGAGGGGTCACCGAGTTTACAATATATAGACACAATATTCTGTGTACTTCACTTGTTGTGTCGTTGTTTTGTACAGACACTTATTCGGTCTGATAACCGTTTAAACTTCTGTGTCCGTTATGTACGAGTAGGTACATTCGGATTGCACGTGAACTGAAAATGCTATTGTATAAGCTAGAGAAGCCGTGTTTTCTACTTTCTATTTTAAGTTGAACCTCGTGATTCACGTGAACGTAAACTTTTACAGTTAACTATTTCTTGAAGATTTCAGTTAATTTTGTATGTGTTAATACAAAATTAACTGAAATCTTCAAGAAATAGTTAACTGTAAAAGTTTACGTTCACGTGAATCACGAGGTTCAACTTAAATTTAGGAACAATTTAATCATTGCAATTAATTCATTCACGCCATTTTTTTATTGATTCCTAATACTATGACTTTTGTAAACAATAGGATAGGTGAGTCCGTTCTTGAGTTATAAAATTACAAGAAAGAAATATTTTTATATATATTGATTGTAAAGAGGAAAGATTTGTAAGTTTGTTTGTAATGAACATGCTTAGAAACTACTTGGCCTATTTTAAAAATCCTTTTACCATTAGGAAGCTACATTCTATTATTCCGTACAAAATCTCGAATAGAACAACTTCACCATGCAGGCTTAGCTCTTTTCCGATGATACATATGTCCGATTTGGAGACTTCTACACGCTCAAAATGTACCAATTAATAAATAATATTTGGAGTGGAGGTAGCTGAATTACCGCAAAGGCGGGATACCGTCTATCCCGGGAACAGGTTCCAACAACGTCATCACGCGAGCGAAACTGCAAGCGTTCAAATAGGTACTAGAATTCATTGGATTTGGATTACAAATTTTCTTTTATCGCTTAATTAATGGGAAAGAGGTCGCAGAAAAGAAGACTTTACGAGTTTACAAGTGACAATCGATCGACTGGATTTGGCATTGGACTGCGGATAGATTTATTAACCTTATCTCCTTCGAATTCGATTCAAGGACGTGATATTTTTTAAGTGTAAAAATGGTTCCACGGATTGGCAGAAATCTGGTAATTTAAATTATACAGAGGGTGAATAAAAGCACTTACATTTGAAACGAACAGCCGTGTAATGGTTGTGACTGGACAATAATTCGTATTATTAGTATTCAGGCTGACGACTTTACGGCTATTCCATTAATTAACAAAACCTTCAACAACTTTTGCTCTACGTTTACTAAGAATTTAAACATTATCCTAATTTCACTTCTGTAAATCTTATAAAACAGACTAATGAAAAGTTGATTTCGTAATATAAAACTTGACAATAGTATATTAACAAAATGGACAAGATCCAACTGATAATAATATGATAATTTAACATTATAAAGTTGGAAATGCTATGGTGCTGTAATAGAATATACTTTTAAAAGAATATATTTAGCACATTCAAAGATATAGATAGCTACATCTGTTTTACGATGGATTTTTTAATAAGAAAAGTTTTGAATATTCCGCCAATTTAATGATGGCCATGGTTTACCTTATTTTCTGTAAAATGCGTATTTTATATACTGTTTCTAAGGCATTTTTCACTATATGGATATACTTACTGGATTGGCTGTTCTTATAAATGAAAATAAAGTAAAGGGAAAGTAGAAAGTAAAGGGTAGAAGGAGTCAGGGTAGGCCGAGAGTCACATATGAGTACTACGTGAGCAGACTGCTCAAAAATGCAAATATCAAACTAATCTGGCCTGGCGACAGTCCTCTCTAACTACCCCGTCTGGGATACAGCGTGAAGATAGTAAGATTTTGAAAATAAGGTATGTGATATATATGTTAATACGATGCATTTAACAAATATAACGCTCCATAGACACAAGTTCTTTGTCCAGGTTTATTTCAGTTAGATTCAAATGTAGAAAAATAATTTGTGCCTTTGGAGTTGACGAAACACTGACTGCTTAGTTTCAAAGTCATATTTACAACAACTATAACCAAGTTGTGTTGTAACTGCTTCCTACAGAACCGTCTTCACAAACCATTACGTCGCTACAAGCTCATTGGGGCGAAATGCTGCACGTTTAGAACCTCGATAATTAAGTATACCGTGAAAACTTTACACATTAGCTAATTTACCTACCAGGGTGACCTATTTACTTACTGATTCTATTAGTAGTTCTTAAGCACATACAGAATCTTTATCCATAGATGGAGTGGAGTCCATCGCATCAATTTAAAAATGGTTGTAACACTGTTCATTGGTATCGAGTTATTGAGTAGCTCGATAGATGGCTCTGGTCATACTCTTAAATGACGATTAAAATATGGTGGAGAATTTCAACTTGATTCGATACGGTTCGGGTAGTTCAGTGGCTAGAACATTGCCCTGGTTAGGCAAAGGTCACGGGTTCAATCCCCGTCTCGAGGCGAATTGTCTTTTTCACTTTATTAAAAAAAGATATGAGAAATTAAGCTAATGCTTTTTTAATGTTTTTAAGCAATTTTAATTAATTGCTTAAAAAAATACATATACAGAATCACTGAAATCTTTGGACCTCTTAAAAAATCTTTGGACATTAACGCTAACTAGAAATAGTTTTTCATAAGGGGTAAAAGTTGAACAATAAATTGAATACCTGCTGAAAAATTACGCTTTAAAAACATGAAAACAGAAAACTGAACCATCAATCACGTAAAATTATTATTTTATTTTTATATACGAGTGCTTACATGTATAATAATTACTTTATGAGTACTTACAAGAAAGGAGTACTAATCTTAATAATATTATAAATGCGAAAGTTGTATGGATGTTTGTTACTCTTTCACGTAAAAACTACTGAATAGATTTCAAGGAAATTTTACAATAATATTGCTTATACATCAGAATAACACATAGGCTACTTTTTATCACGGGAACAAGTTCCTGTGGGAAACAGGAACGCCACAGAAACGCGAAAGCTTCTCTACGCGGGCGAAGCCGCGGGCGTCGACTAGTATTTTATAAGAGTACTTAATTCGAACGCTCGTGGCAGCTATTTAACTCATACATCCCGTAATTTATAAATTTTACAATAATTTATGGAAATTTACCCAATTTGTTGATAACTATAATTACCGCTCTCCTCTCCTGGGTAGTAGCGTGACTCTCGAGAAATGAGTTATCCAACATAAAAATATTTTTTTAATTCGAAGATTTATATTTGAGAACAAAAAAGAAAGTAAAAGTACTCGTATACCCAGACGTGCGTGTATGAAGCGATTGATGAATCTTGATGAAGCGAAAGAAGGATGCATGCTCTCTGACTACCCCGTCAGGGATACAGCATGAAGATAGTTTAGTTTTTTTTTATTTAAAACTAAACTAACAAAAGCTTTTGCTTTATGATATTACGAGTAGAATAGATTACGGTTGTTGTTTCGCAACAAAAGAGCAGTGTTTTTACTGAAGGTGGCCATTATCAATCATAGAATTCGCGTGACATAAGTGGACCCTCCTCATGCGAGCTCACAGTTTCATTACTCATGATGCCACGCCCAATGCTGATACGGTCCCCTCCAGTCACTACGACAATAACCTAGCGAAACTGTAACACTACCAGATCGAACAAAAAGATTCCACCATTCAACGTGCGATCTCTCAGCCAAATATCTCTTTGAATTGAATCATTCGACCGGCCACTTGACGTTACGACTAAACCAACAATGGATATCGTTACACGAAAGAAAATATTACTAATAGTAGCTGTGTACTCTGTGTACTCGTGTGAAATCTGTACGTTACGCATTAAAGTTAACATAACTGGAAAATCGGACACTGCAAACGTATGTAATGTTCGCGACTATAATATTATTACTAGCAGAAGCCCCGCGGCTTCTCCCACGTAGAATAGAATAGAATAAAGTTTATTGCACACCAATATAAAACATTAACGTAAAGAGATTATTTCAGTTTTACAAATGTACAGAGGGCGGCACTAAAAAGCCATCTCTTACAGGCAACCTTTACAGGCGTAGTTCCCGTTCTTGTGAGAATACGGGAAATAAAGCCAAAGTAACTGTTAATAACATCGTCTTCTGGTAGTAAAAGCACCCTTACTTTTAGACTTCTAAACCCTAAAGTTTAAATAAAACGGCAGTGTGTCCGTCTATCCGTCCGTCCGTCTGTACACATTTATTGTTCAGGAACTACCGCGGTATTGCAAAATTTTACCTTTTATTTATTTCCAGTTATTTATATTTAATAAGAGTTGTAAGTTTATATGTTATAGCAACACCAAATTTCGCATATCTACTTTTAAAAATAAAAAAACGTGTTTGTAGTGGAACACGTGGAAGTGTCACGGGCGAAGCCGGGAGGCACAGCTAGTAATAGATAAAGACAAACAGTTCGCGGCATTCGAATTAGAATATCATGAATACCAATCATAGGCTTTTTTGAAGGTTCTACTACTTCTAGTTTTGAAACTGGTTTCGGTTTTTTAAAGGCGTTTGATTCCTTCGGTACGATAGTAGATAAAGGCGTTACATCTTTATCCCAGAAACCCCGGAAATGGGTATGGGAAAACTTTACCTCGCTCACACCTCTCGGGTATCTATACTAATATTATAAAGCTGAAGAGTTTGTGTGTTTGTTTGGTTGAACGCGCTAATCTCAGGAACTACTGATCGGATTTGAAAACTCATTTTGCCCATTTATCGAGGAAGGCTATAGGCTAGTTACAAACTGGAGAGCGGAGCAGTAGCCATAAATATCAACAAATCGGGCATTTTTTATGCTATATTGTAGAATATAAGCGACGGGATTAAATAGGTGCAACGGGAGTTCGAAGTATGTCACGGGCGAAGCCGAGGGGGTCACCTAGTAATGTTATAAATGTGAAAGTTTCTTAAGATGTTTGTTCATCAAACACGATCTAAACTCTGAATCAATGTGGCTTAAATATGGTATACTGATAACGTTGGGATTGACACCTAGATTTTTTTGTTCTGGTAACATGTTCTTGTGGAAATGGAAAATCTAGCTAGTACCTACATAAACCATTTGCTTATCAACAAATAGTTGATTAAGCTGGAGTATTCGATTCTAAGCAAATAGGTATTTGCTTCAAAATAGAATGCTCTGTAATTTATGAGCTGATTCATAACGGACTAACTGCTGCCTGTAACTTTAATGTAGTTGGTAAATAGAAGCCCGTGTCCTTTAAGCTATTTCCGTACATTTCCAGAGCTGTACACTTGCATCCTCAAGACTGCTTGACAGCAAGTGTACACTTGCTGTCAAGCAGTCTTGAGGATGCCTCGTGTGTAGGCGAAACACGTGTCGACTAAGTGCCACCTTGTGAAGCGGAATATTGCAAAAGTTTTTGACAACCTGGAGGGTAGGGTTTCCTTTTGCCTCTCCTACATCCTTTTCCTTGAGGAGTTCGGTTCGTCATTCCTCCGTTACAATTGGTGGAGGTTATCCTTGACCGTTGTACGTTAGGATTGACGAATCGAGAGTGTGTGGTGGGATCCTCCTCCCCTCCTTTATTATCGTTCTAAATATAGTGCTTCACAGGGCACGTCAAGCCGTTGCTCCTGGTTGCCAGTAACATGGCAGTCGGAAAGTCAAATAGAAGACCTTATGGGTGGCTTAAAATATTCAAAAGCAGGTCGGAACAACCTGAGCCTGTCCAAATCAACACGGCAATAGGCTCACCACTTGTTATGTGGGACAAAATGTCTACGGTGAAATGTGGGACAAAATGTCTACGGTAAAATAGTATGCTTCTGTCTACCCCTTTAAGGATAACGGCGTGACAATATGTAATGTAAATTTAACCAGATAAATAAGTAGTTCTAGATATTATTTATCACGCCTTATCTCCGAAGGGGTGGCAGAGGCATACATATAGTAATATTGTATGTCCACTTTTCACCATGTGTATTCCTGTTCCACGTAATAGGTAGTGAGTCCATTTTGTGGTTGTGGCTACCTGCTGTTGAAATTTTTCAAGCTGCCCGTTAGGCCTTTAACTTGACTTGGCTTCAAAGCTAATTATTATCTTCTATTCAAATAAAACTAGTGAGTGAAGTCGAGATAATATTTAAACAAAACATTGTCAACATTGACAATTGTGGACTTTACTTATTAATCATCACAATGTTTTTAATTAGAGTTGCTTAGAACGTCTCTAGATACCCAGTAGGCAGTTTTCCAACAAGCGAATACTCCGACTGACAAGCGGTGCTCAGTTTTAATTAAACTTGCGCCCAGACGGCGATAGCTTTCTGTATCTCTCTTTTATAGCCAACAAATTCTGTTGGAATATTTTACACAATCAAAAAATCATTAGAATGTAATCAAACGAGAAATGGGCGTCACCACGTAAGTTAGGCTAAATGTAGAGGAGCTTAATATACACGAACGAGAAGGGGTGAAGTGATTTTTATGACGGTCGAGGCGGGTGATTCCTGAAACTTATGGTGCCTATAAACCCGCTCATTTTGACTTGTCGATTTAGCAAAAATAAACGTTTTGCCTGGCGCAGTAAAATTTTTAAAATAATGTTTTCTATAAATCATTTAATAATAGCGATTTTATACAACATTTAAAATTTGAGGTTAGGCAAAGGTCACAGGTTCAATCCCTGTCTCGAATCGGATTGTCTTTTTCCACTTTATTAAAAATTTATGAGAAATTTAGCAAATAATTGCTTTAAAAATTTATCAAATTTAAAAGATACAGAAACGTATGTAAATACATAATTGTTTTAGTAATTACCTGATATCTTGTTATTAGAGATTATTGATCCTAAACTATTTACTATAACGCAACTAATACCCGAGCATTATAAAGACAGAGAAATATTACTGACTTGGCTAATAGCGCAACTCTTTAAGTCTTCTCTGAATGTCTACTTTTTTTCTGTATTTTCTTTTAATTCATACTGCTGTGGACTGCAGATAGGCCTATTTGATGGCTCATATAAAACCGATTAACCATGCGACAGAGTAGAGACATGATAGAACAAGCAAGAGAAACCTACATAATACTTCACAAATGTACAATTTACTACATCTGTTTGAAAAAGCATAATGGAACACTACTTAAAAGAAGAAAAGCAGTTGTAATTAACAAATATTTTATTATTAGTAACATGGAAGGGAACCACTAGGCTGAAAAAGTAGTAATTTGGTGAAAAGCAATACTTAATAGAGACTAGCTGTAATCCTTTGCAGGCAGTGCACTCAAGAGCGTCCTCATCATGAATTCCCGAGGGCGCAACGTTAAATGTAGGCCACCAAGTTCCCGCCGCCCCGCCCGCCAGACGGAATATTGCTTTGTCACTTGGCGACATCGCACAGCTTCTCTAAGCCCAAGTAATTGGAAATAGTTGAAATAGACAACTTATAGCTACATGGCTCCGCCCCATCGCCGTCATTCCCACGAACATCTCAGTCGTATTGTGAGCCATCGTCTCCAACTAAATTCAACAAATACAATTTATGCCTTCGAAACGTCACGCCCAACCTAACGAGCCTCGTATTTCACAAAGTGTTTACAAACAAAAAAGTTCGTTCTTTTAAACCATGTCTTAAGCTAAAATATTATCCAACAAACAAACCATCACAAAATCTAATTAAAGCAGTCGTACATAAATAAACGATAACAGTCACCGAGATACCCTGGGGTCTAATAAAACACCACGAAACATGAACCAAAGAATATCAACGAAAAAAGGTTTTTTGTACTGTTTAGAGTGCTTCAACGTTGTAGTTTGGTCCTAAAGTGATATTAAAGGCACATAATTTAACTTACAAAGACGAAGGTTGATCCCTACAATCGTCTAAGTTCTATCTGCAGCAATATAAATACCTATAAGATGGACAGAGCCTAAATTTGCAACACGATGGGTTTTAATACTTGTTTCACTCAGTACGAACGCACTCGGTTTGTTGACTTGCATTTGTATCGAGTTTAGAAAATCCCACAGGAATTAAAATTAAAGTCCTGTTTTATCGAAACAAAGCGTTACTTTAAACTGTAAGATTTTCATTGTGTGGAACTGTTGTTACCTTTATACAGGAATTTCCCTTTTTAGCAAACATTCGGAGATTTTTATAATGTTCTTTAGATAACAGCATTTCGTTAAGATAACCTATTGCTGGGTACTCCATATGTGGATGGTGGATTAAAGGGACTGTGGATTTTTGAGGGTTATTATAGTTTCAACGCGTTAATGGCCCTCCAAAGCATAGATATGCCACAATCGGTCACGTAAATCATGACGGCGTAATGACAATACTTAAGCTAATGAGGCTACAAAGGGTTCATGCAACTAGACGTCAAATACTTATAGACTGACGTGCCCATCTATTCAAATATGGTAATTATTATTGTTCTATCATGCTTTACTTTTCATTGTAATAAAATTACAACCATAACACGGAAGTTGCTGGTTTAGATTCCATATTAATATGTAAGATTAAGCGCCGCAATCAAAATAAGAAGTCGAATGTGATTATTGTTCAATATGATACTCATATAAGTACTTCACTTATAACGCTGAGGGTTTTCTAATTATAATTAATTGCAAAACATTTTGCTGAGCGCGGTTTAGTGTTTGAGTAATGTTAATAACACTGATTAACAAAATTATAACATTTTTGTCACATGAAAATACACGTGTACAGCTAATTATAGTCGGCAAAGGTTCAAGTAGGCATTAATAATATCTAGAGTACCTACATGTATTATTACACAATTGATAAGCATTTTTTGTCTAAGAGATTAATAGATATTAATAAGAATTTTTTAAAATGATAATGCTTAGGTTATTATGTTAATGGGTAAGTATCCATTGTTTGATTTTCATAGGCGTGAAAACTAAAATTTGATGTAGCTTTTGGAAATTCTTTAACCGCCTTGAAAACTATTGTGTTTTTTTTTATTTTATTGATAAAGTAGAACTAAGATTTGAACATTGTTTACTCGAAGCGTTACAAGGGCGGCATTTATGTAGTCCATTGGTACTCGTGAAATGACTAGAAAAAATCAAAGATAATTTAAATATAGATAAAAACAAGTCACGCGCTTTTAACTAGGAGCGAAAGAATCAGACGACTTCTATACCGAAACCAATTTCAAAACCGAATAGCTAGAAATCTCAAAATCATGTATGCACGTATTCATTCATGGTTTCCTGAAGCGAATGCCGCAACCCGTTTAAAAAAATAGAGGACACACAAACGGACGGATAGACTGAGCCATTTTATAACACTTTTCTAAACTTAGAGTAAAGAAGTCATATTACTTACAGGTAAAATTATTGACAGAAAAATCTGACTTTAAATATTTGACTGATAATGTGTCTAAGAATTTATCCCCATCGAAATCGACTGTCACAGCTGGCAAGCACGTGGAATGCTGGAGCAGGAGGAGAGCCACATAGTCACGTGAAGACTCAACAAGATATTAGATCATGTTTCCAGTGTGTCTACAATTTAATAATGTACCTAACATTTTTTATTCAAACCATTGCGGCCAGCTTAAGTCAACCGAGTCACAGAACGTGACTATGGATTTAAACGACGCAGTTTACTAGCATTGTTGTAGTCTAGCTACCGCTGCTAGCAAAACTTTGGTGCCCCAGTGACCGCTCTAAAGCCTTTGGTCGGTTGTCCTACAATATGACAAACGTTACGGATAGACGAACACTAATAAATCCTAACAACAAAACTTAATTTAGATTGCCAACTGAGCTTATGCTTGTTAAATTTACTGAGTTCAGATAGCAAACTTTGGACAGTACACACTGTACGAGCAAACTAATCAGCTGCTTTATTTGTTTAGTAAACTGCAACTCATTTAATTATTGAATATATTTTTTAAAGCAATTAGTATGTTCACTTTTACATAAATTTTTATTAAAGTGAAAAAAGTCAATTTGGTTCGAGAAGTGGATTGAACTCATCATTTTATTAATCAAACGTATTAGTTTAAAATTATAATGAAATAAATAAATAAAATATTATAATATCTAATAGACGTACATGTATGAAGCGATTAATGAATTCTGGACGATCTCGATTCGCGACTGGCGATCTGTCCTCTCTGATTGCCAACTCAGGGATACAGCGTGAAGATGTTTAAGTTTTTTAAAAACAAATATTATAAGCAAAAACAAAAAAAAATTAGGATAAAAAAATAAAATCGTGAATCGTGTAATATTTCTAGCATAAATAAATATCCATCACGCCTTATCCCCGAAGGGGTGGCAGAGGCATATTATATGCCCACTTTTCACCGTGTGGATTCCTGTCCCACGTAATAGGTGGTGAGCTCATTGCCGTGTTGAAATAGACAGACGCAAGTTGATATTTCTAGCAACGGATTAAAAAAACATGATTTGCCAATAGTTGGTTATTTAAACTCATTGTATAGAAAGGAACGGACGGAGTACGAGAGATTTTCTAAAAAACACATAACTCGGGGGTTATCTGTGCTAAAAAGGATAGTTTATACTGATGGTCTGATTGTCATTACATCACAGAAGGGAAGCACTTTAACTTATTCACTATACGCCCACAGTTCAGCGAAAGTGCTAGCTCGGCTTTATTCAGGTCTGATTTGCTGACATTATTTGTAAGCTCTGAACCACACCCCAACTATGTTATTCTAGTCAAGTGCGGATTCAATTTTTGACCTCACTACGATTAGCTGGATTCAACAATGGTAGAATAACCTTGGTTGCTTTCAGCTAAAATCGTGTATAGAATAATAGGTATTGTTTATTGGGGGTTGGTTTCTTCTTTTTGAGTTAAATGAATGGCCTAGTTAAGTATTGCAGCCATTAAAAATTTTAGCTGTGCCTACATTTTTTTATATTTGTCTCATCCTTGTCAATGAATGGAAAAATTTCTATTTCATATTTAAATTTGACGATTTATAATTGTACTTGGCTAATGTCTTTGACACAATGTACTGATACAATCATGCTGTTGCGATATAGAATGTTATAACTTCTCTCTTCATCGTAGTGTATTGGTAATTGCTTCCAAGCCCTAGTCGATTGTGGAGCGTGTGGTCCACTTTTATTTGACTGCTAAGAGCAGCTAACAGACATATAAGATAGTACATACATACATACATATTATCACGCCTGATTCCCATCGGGGTAGGCAGAGACTATGGCTTTCCACTTGCTACGATCCTGACATACAGCTTTCGCTTCTTCTACTTTCATGAGTGTTTTCATACACGCTCGCCGGTTAAGGGTACTCTTGATAACAAAGTGAGATATAAGATAGTAAGCAGACAAAACATTAGCGAAAAATAGCGTAGCCTATTACACACAAATAGACAGGTTTTTGTTATACCACTGAGGTGGCAGACAAGCCTACGGCCTACCTGATGGAAAGTGGTCACCGTAGTCTTTGGACGTTTGCAACACCAGAGGTGCAGCACTCGTGCTGCCGACCCTTTTTAAACCTTCAAAGACCCCTTTTAAAGAACCCCATACTGTAGACGTTCGGGAAAACCTAGGCAGGGTGTTCATTAGCTTAGATAGCTAATAAACTCCCTAACTTAATAAAAAAAAGTGTGGCACTCGGGGACTGCCGCGGTAAAGCTATTGCATAGCATTTTTTATCAACTTATGCAATTATAATAATTTATTTATACTTGTACTAGCTGACCCGCACAACTTCGTTAGCGCCACTTAAGAGATTTGTTACAAATAAATGTAGAACCGCTCGACCGATTTTGTACAATCTTCACATAAACCATCTTCTAAATAGTCCGAACAAAGCCTAAACAGCCTGGACAGGTGAGCCCGTTCTCTAGTTATAAAATTACAACGAAAAGTGACATTGAATTTTATATATGTAGATTATTAATATATAATATATTTATATATATATATATATATATATATATATGTATATGTATAAAATATATAAATATATACGTGCGTGTATGAAGCGATTGATGAATCTCAAAGAAACGAAAGAAAACGAAAGAAGTATGCATGGATCGCGAAGCCTGGCGATCTGTCTGAACCGTAAACGTCGGAGTAATTATTTTTAATTGATTAAAAAACATAAAAATATTCAAATAACTAAATATCCATCACGCCTTATCCCCGAAGGGGTGGTAGAGGCACATTATATGCCCACTTTTCACCATGTGGATTCCTGTACCACGTAATAGGTGGTGAGCTCATTGCCGTGGAACAAAAAATTCAACATTGCTTTTTTTCGTTTTGAGCGCTGTTGCCAACCACTACCCGAGCATTTCCCCTACCCTGCCCCCATCTCCCACCCGATCTAAAAAACCCCTCGCTAAAAGTTGTTGTCTACATCAAGGATTGTCCTAGTATTTTTAACAACTTCTACACTGAACCTCGTGTGTAAAGGGTCCTACGAAGATCTCTAGGGCTCAAGCGGCCTCACTGCTAGCGGTGCACCTGCTGACTTACGGGCGAGGCAACGAGCGCTCTTATCGGGTTAGGTCAGTCAGACGGTTGTCGCTTCTAACAATGCCAAAAAACAAAAGCCAAACAATAGCTGCTCCACAGACGTTCAAGAGTAAGCAGACCAAACATAATCCTTTGCTTATGGAGCAATACTTCATCCTTTTCACGTTTGTTTACCTTTTGTAATTTTTAATGTCAGTTAATGACAAGCCTAGGTTTTATTTTTAATTTATTGTTAGAGCTGCCAGTAGGTTAGGTTGTTAGATATTAGACCATGTTATAAATTTAGAAAATATGTTGTATAATATTGTTTAAATTTTGAAATGCTCTGTATAAGAAGGGAGCCGGGGCCGTCAAATCAGTCTACTTTTGGTGCTCACCTTGAGAGGAGGTGCTGATGAATAAGTGCTGAGTGTGAGGGTTGTGCCCTCCAGAAATAGTGAAGTGATTGTCTGCGGTGTTGTGTACTGTTAACCGGCTCTGTTAAAGACGCCGACCGCTCGTTATTTTCAGCCCTCTACCTGCCTGAATTCGCGACCAGCTTCTCCGAGGTCGGCGACGTGGAGGCCTTGAGGGGTCTGAGGCCCCTTAGCAACGTGGAGGCCTACGCGAGGCCCCCTTCTTAGCTACGAGTGCTGCTAATTGGCTCTTTTAAAGAAACAATCAAGAACTTATTTACCCCCGGCTTTCTCTGGTTTTATTTTTATCATTTTTATATTATATTAAATTAACTTTACCCTTTCTCCTTTTTCTTTTACTTTTCCTTTTAAGCCATGACTCCTCCAGTCCTGGTGACAGTTTTCTCCTAGACTTTACCTTTTTCCCCTCCCGGAAAATAGTAACGTTACAAGCTACATCTACCTCACACTTTGACAGCGAACAGCGCGTAGCCATTTTTTCTACTACAACTAAGCTACAAACGTGTAATGACAATCGCCGCTATCAGCTTTAAATCAAAGATGTGAAAGCGATAATAATAATAAGTAGTTTAGGATTTATAGTGTAATAAATAAATTGTTATGATTGATATGAATGTTTATCAACCATAAACATTTGATTGACCGATGATGTATCAACGCCGGAAATACAAAGATGGCAAATACTAATCCCATCAGCGTTGCGCAATGAACGGCAGGGAGACATTAAGAAAACCTATCACTGCTAATACATGGCCCCATGTAATAGCATCACTATTATCGTTAACCGGGCATTTAATATTTTATTATACAAAACTTTTTTCCATAATTGTATTTGCCTTATACTTAGAATAGAATCGTCGCCCTTCTTCGCCATCTCTTAGTAGGAGTTCAATCTCAGCGGAATGAAGCCCACAACTGGGCAAAGATTTCGCCCAAAAATCTAATATCCCATTTTACCTTTACATTTAAGTTACCAACAAATTTAGTAACCAAATAGTATTTTAGCTATGATCTAAAATTGATCCTTACTATGTAGCACCTATCTAACAACAATGTATTGGATTTGAATATTAAGATTTATGAGAGACATAAACTTCGGAGTGTGGATGATTTCATTGCATTTATGAGTTGATTTATTTGCCAACCAGTTTCGTCTTGATCTCACTCTAAAATTTATGATTAAGAGCCCATTTACTTACTTTCTTTCTTTGGTATTGCAATTTTATTACTAGTATTTTTTTTATAAATCCATGATGAAACGTTAAATATACATTTTGGGATATACTCGTGGGACGCTTCGGACGCAGCTGGAAGACCCGAAAATGTATTGAGTATGAATACATTCCGAGAAAGTAAAAATATAAAATATTTGACAAAAATTAAGGATAGTATCGAAGTAATTGATTGCGATAAAACCGATGTGAAACGATATGCATCTAAAGCGACCAGACCAAGTGGCGTTAAGTTGATCAGTATGTAATGGCAAATACCACACCACGTTTTTACCACACCCAGCTGGAATATGCTGAAATTGGTACGCGGCTTGGAGACACAACCATATCCTCCGAAAGTACTACATATATATACCTACATCTCAATAACATTCTTGTAATATTTAAGCACATTCTTGATAATTACGGAATTCATAAACCAAATGACAAAATAGTATTCAACACGATTTACTTTAACATGTATTCCAACCTTTCAATTGTATAACGAAGCTACATAGTAGTAGGTATTTATCCAAAAGCTAGCTATTGTCTTTGTGTGCAGAGATGGGGATGAGTCGCTTAAATGGATTAAGGCACTGGGCGTCGCCTGATTATCCCACTGCTTGATTTACGATGACGCGATACGACAAGGCGGACCGACCTGCTTACCTAATAGAGGCAATTCACCGAAAATGGACAATTTATACTGTCACATGTAGCAATACAATTAATTTCCACGGAATCCGAACGACAAGGGGAAATATTGTGAAATATGAGACCCACATGTCAACATATAGGTAACATTGAGAAGGGTTTGCTTACGCACTCTGCAAATACCTACTGCGATATAGACCACTAGTACAGGACAACTTGCTATGTTAGTACATATATATTATCAGAAGAAAAAGACATTTAAATGCGGGTCGTGACTGTGATTAGCCCAAGGATCGGCGGCACCATCCGCCCTACATTGTTACATGTGCGGAACGTGAATTGAACTATTCCCCCAACTGGATAGCGACATTTTCCCCGGTACCTTTTTCTAAACCGTTTAGGATAATAAAATAACTTAGGAAGGACCTCGCTTGCTCTAATATAAGCGTTTGAAACCAATTTCAAATCTACATAATGCTCCTAACAGTTAGATAGGTGATATGTAATTTACGCATCGGTTTCATGTTATACTCGTAGATACACGTTTCCGTACTGTTACGATTTAATATAGTAGAAAGCGAAATTCTAACTTAATCCAAATATTGATACTTTCCCCTTCCAGCTCCGAGTCAGCAATTAATCATTTTCATGAAAATTATCGGTCCTACGAAAGGTTGATCTAAATAAAAATATAAACAGGCAAGTTACTCTCAAATTATTTTCAAGAAAAATATTTTTTCTCTCCCCTCTAAATAAACCGAAACAACTTTCTTCATCTCATTATCATCCTAAACTTTTCCTGTGGTTTCTTATCCTGGGAACAAATAAAAATCGTTGCAAGGGACTTTAGACAGCTTTAGGGCGTTAACTAGAGACGGGAACAAATACCTGGTTGTTTTTATATTTCAGTTATATTTGTTTGCCTCCCAGACCTCGGCTGGGAATTGTTTTCTTTTATTTACGGCCCGTCACATTACCTTCACTTAAATAAATTCTGGAGAGTGTCGTATAATATGTATACAATGATGTATGACTGCTACTACGATAGTCTTCGTTTTAATATCTAATAGCGTCAAGAGATTTTTACATGCTTAATTTTTCTGTATTGCCAACTAAAAACAAACCTTTTCTAATGAAACATGGCACTTATAAACATTTCCTTTAAAATCTATGATATTTAGATAGGAGCTACCTGATTGACGCTGAGTAGGGTGTAACCATACGATACTAAATTACACTCCTTCCACTATATTTACAAGATGTACTACCTGTATCTGAATCTGTATCGCTGTATCTCTGACTACCCCGTCAGGGATACAGCGTGAAGATAGTTAGTTAGTTTTTTTTTTTTACTATCTGCAAATGTTTACGTCTAAGTTTGATTCAAAGATGTCCATAATGGTACCGTTTACTCAATTGCAAATTAAACAAATTTGTTCGGCCGTAGGTAATACATCGTTGAATATCAGAAAGTAAAATAGGCAACCTGTGTTGTAAATGTTTTATATAAAAATGTTTAAAAAGTAAAGAATAAAATAAGTACGATGCTAATGTATTTGGAAAAGATTACAGTAAATTTTAACCAGTTATTTTTGACGTACAAAAAACCATCTCAGTACTTTTGAGCCACTTTCTAAGTCAAGTTTTTGCACAAAATTTAAATTAGTAAGGTACAGAAATATTACTGTATGCAAATTTATCTAATTAAGAAATTATACAAAAGCACCTTAATTGAAACCTATATATCTCTAGCGCAGCAAAGTACCCTGTTCCGGTAGGACTCCGGGTGGTTAAGTATCGTTTAACTCTAAATACAACTATAATTAACTTAATTTCATCATTAGAATTCTAATTAGGAGGTACAACTTGGCGATTTGAAATAATTATATATATGTCGGTAACATCTTTTACCGTAATGTAATTGGTAGATGGAATAATCTTACGGGCGGATAAAAAAAAAATAGATCTTCAAATAGGTTTCATGATATTGAGATCAGATCATCAATGATAAGAACAAAAAAAAATCTACTTAAAAAATAGTAAGTACTTCGGTGCTTAGATTTTACATAAAGATGAAGTGGATCAAAAATTATAACTTCGAAAGTGTACGATCTCATTTAAAACAGAGGTCATGTTGAAGTGGTTTTTGGGAAATCGTATTGCGCCGATTGATTTTGACGGGGTACAGAACCCCGTCAAAATCACTCGTTCAAGTCATTCTGTTACTAGGGCTCTTAGGGCCGTATTCCAGTACGTTTATCAATACTCAAGAAACACTTGAGAGTAGTTTTTATAAGGCAAACACTAGCGTCAAGCGTCGATTGAGTATTGAGAAACGTTCTGGAATACGGCCCTTAGACCCGATTGCAACCGAAGCAAGGATTTTGGAGTCCGGGACCGCTTTTTTACATTTTTCTATCTTCTTGGGCTAAACAATATATTAATATATGTTACTTAACACTTAAATAATTGGAGTTGATAAACAACTGGACTTATTTTAAGCCTTGGATATTATAAATAACAAAAAATATGCCGTAGGTGTACTCCTTGACATGACAAAGGCCTACGACAAGGTGCAATTTAAAATTTTATTACACAAGTTATATAAATGGACAAGCCCACAAGTGGCTGGAATCATACTTGACATGCAGGAAGCAACTTAAAGAAATATAATTATTTAATAAAAATACCCAAGAGATTGAAAAAATACAGTCCTTCCATACAGATATAACTGCCTCAATCCCTCAGGGTAGCGTGATAGGCTGCTTACTGTTCCTCATCTACATACATAAATGACCTACCTAGGGCAGTGGGCAGGCCATGTGTGTTGTTTGTCGATGATGTTTCTCTACTTGTCTCATGTAAAACCAACTCAAACCGAAATAATAAACTAACCACTATTTTAAAGAAAACCGCATCCTGGATGACAGAACATAATTTAGAAATTAATTATTCAAAAACGAAAGTAATACCATTCCACCCACACCAAAAGGCACCACAAAAATAAATTTTGTATTTGAGGAGATTAAATTAGAAGTAGTCAATGAGTTCAACTTGCTTGGTTTAACTATTGACACGAATATTAACTGGAAACCCCATATCTATAAAATTAGAGGAAAACTTTCAAAATTTTCTTATGCGCTGCGGGAAGTCAAGAAGACAACTGACTTAGCAGCAGCTCTGGTCACCTACTATGCCTATGCATACTCTTGGCAAGTTATGGAGTTATTTTATGGGGAAATAGTACAGACGCACCGTGTATCTTTACTCAACAAAAGAAATTAATTAGAATATTAGTGAACATCGATGAAACAGACACGTGTAGGATTTCACCTCATTTTAGGACTCTGAAAATATTAACCTTGCCATGTATATATATATATATATATCTTGGAAATATGTAAATTTGTAAGAAAACACCGCGAATATTATACTACACGTGAAGAAATACAAAATAGATATATTCTAAGGCACAAAAATAGACTGAATTTACCAAAATCCCGTTTAGTTATGCACTACTCGGGTCCTTTGGTCATGTTAATAAAAGTATACAACAAACTGCCATAGCTGATCTACTCAAACGTTCAAGCTGCTAAAGCAGCTGACTTTTTTTGCCTTTTCTTTTTTAGAACTGACCTCATTTCAAAAATTTTTTAAAAAATGTTGTCTGTGGTTTTAATGAATGAATTTTATACCATTAGAATCGTGGATAAAAAGCCCGTGTATTAGAGGTTTAATATCTTTATGTCACAATATCAAAATTCAAAGTAAATACGGTATAAACATTGCCGGCGGCCATTTTCCCGCCATTTTTTTAGTTTTGCGTTATTATTTAATGGGTTAACAAATTTTTAGTTTTTTTTAGAATAATTATAAGTTATTAGTGTCATATATCGTTTTAATCGTTATAATTCCAAGAATTTAATTATGTAAAAAAAAAAATAGTGTTTTATATTAGTTTTTCGTGTGAGTGGCAAATTTTTGAAAAATAACGTTTATTTATTTTTTTACCGACTTTTTCGTGTTTATACCAATATATCAGTTAATTATGATTAAAATTCCAAATTATTATAGCTATAAGTTTTATCTTTATATATTTAACGATTTTTCAGTAGTTAAAATTTTTTGTCTAGATATTATAGTTTCCAAGATATCACGATTTTAGTTAATTAGGTCATAGGTTAATTACAAAAAATGCGCTGCTCTGGCAGCGCGAACGGATAGTGAACGTTTGAGTGGTGATAAAAAATGTTTAAAAAAAGACGTGTGGCACTCGGAGACTGCCGCGGTAAAGCTATTGCATAGCATACCTTTGTTTTTCTTTGATATTAATTCAAGTTACACTAAAAAAAAACAAAAACACCGTCACTCTCACCCCTCACTCTCACCCCTCACTCTCACCCTCACTCTCACCCTCACCCCACCCTCACTCTCACAGTCACCCTCATCCTCACCCTCATCCTCACACTTACTATCATCACGTCTCGATCCGTGTGAGCTTCGTACAATCGTACCATATAATATATGTACATACACGTTAAGCCAACGCTCGGCCGTGCTCGGTGAACTTCGTGTGACCTCGTCTTAGGTTTTTTTCCTTACGGAATTTCTTGATTAAAGCCCACTCAAAGCCCGCGATAAAAACTATACAATAGCTTAAAATTTTACTAACTAACAAACTAACTAACTATCTTCACGCTGTATCCCTGACGGGGTAGTCAGGGAGGACAGATCGCCAGGCTTCGCGATCCATGCATACTTCTTTCGCTTCTTCGAGATTCATCAATCGCTTCATACACGCACGTCTGGGTATCCGAGTGCTTTTGACCTTTCCGTTTTTGAGCAATCTGCTCACGTGGTCTTCATATGTAAGTCTCGGCCTACCCTGACTCCTTCTACCCTCTACTTTTGAACAATATATATTCTTCGTCAATCGTTCCTCACTCGTGGACGTTCATTCGTTGGACGTGTCCAAACCAACGGAGCACGCCCTTTTCCAGCTTAACGCTGACACTTTCATTCAAACCTGCCATATTGCGTATCACTTCGTTACGTATTCGGTCGGCCAAGGTAACGCCGCACTATTTTCGAAGTGATCGCATCTCCACAGCATTCAATTTACTTTTATACATCTGCTGACATACCCAGGTTTCACTACCGTAAAGCAAAGCTGGCACTAGCACTGCGTTATGAATCGCCATGCGTGCTTCTTTTACGATGCTTTGTCGCTTTACTAAATAACGGACAAAACACCGTTAACTTTGTTTCCGGCAGCTACTCGCCGTTCTACATCCGAATCACATCTTCCATCCGCGCTAAACATACTCCCTAAATACACAATTTCATTCACTTGCTCTAGACGTTCCTGGTTTACCCTAATCTAGCATTTAGTTCTTACGTCACCTCTTTCAAATACTAGAACCTTAGTCTTACTTGCATTCAAGCGAAGACCCTTACTAGGGTTTCACACTCCTCTTTTATATTAGTGACTAATGCCTGAAGGTCGGCTTCTGATGAGGCCATGAGCACCGCATCATCAGCGTACAGCAGACAGTTTACTGTAAAGTCACCCAAATTCACACCCATATTAAAATCTTTCAACTTCTGCAGGCAACTGTCCAGATACACTATGAACAGCCAGGCGGACATGACACATCCCTGTTTGACGCCTGTACTGACATCAAAAAGAGGTGACACATCCCCCCCTACTTGCACGCAAGCCTTACAGTCCCTATAAAGCGACTGTATTGCCCGCAGTAGCGAGCCGTCCACACCATATCCGGGCAGCAAGTCCCACAGCGTTTCTCTCACAACGTTATCAAATGCTTTCTCTAGATCCACAAAAGCGCAGAAAATCTTCTGGCTAACAGCCAGAAACTTTTCCGCGATCATGCTGAGAGAAAACACTTGATCCATGCAATCTCTTCCACGTCGGAATCCGCATTGAGCCTCCCATAAATACCTTTCAGACTTTTCTTGTATTCGTGCCGTTATAACCTTTGCATACACCTTACTAGCTAAGCTGACCAAGCTAAACACCCTGTAGCTGGAGCAGTTTAGACGCGAGCATTTCTCTTTGTAAATTGGTACTACAACTGCTACCCGCCAGTCATCTGGGACCTCACCCGTCCGCCAGCACAAGTTGCATAACAGACATAGTGTGTCCCAGACACGCGACCCACCGTACTTGATCATCTCAGCAGTAACTCTGTCTTTTCCCGCAGCTTTAACACATTTCATACTTCTTATCGCTTGTTCTATTTCTTTCATACTAATGACTTCAATGACATCGGGATCCGGAGCATCGAAGTAAAATTTTACCCTTTCGTAAATAAACTGAAATCATTCTTGGTAAATAAATGTTATTACAGTTTTCAAGAATACCTTGACGATAAGAACACCGTACCTATATGAAAATGCACTATTTTACTTTCTTTTTTTCTTTTTATTAATTAATTATTTAAAATTAAATTCAAAATTAAATAATAGTAATAACTAATTATAAAATAGCCAGATGACATTATGTTGAGTATATCAATTTTTTGTATATTAACTATACTCATAATTCAAAATAGGTAATCATTTATGTATATTCTAATTTAACAGTATTATATTCAAATCATAAGAGACTAATCAAAGAACCTATAAATTTATATTGACATACTAGACTAGACAATGAAATAACATATTTTTTTTGCCTTCAATATAATAATAATAATAATATAAATAAGTAATGATCAGTAAAGGGAGAAAAATTAGTGCCTAATTATGGATATCTGCATTTGAGTTTTGGATGAGTATTATGGCAAAGAAAACACCTATAAATTAATATGTGCTTCCTCTCTCCGACCATATTTTTGCTGTGCCCGACAGGGTCCATAATTGCTACATAGTTTGTCTAAACATCTGTTTAATCACATTATGGAATGCAATAGACATATTGAGTATTGAGTACTGAAGAACTTAGCTAGTAACAAAAAATTGGAATTTCAATATAACCATTCAAAAAAATTGCTAGAATTGTGTATGCCAGTATTTAGTACTTAAATAATATAGACACGTACCTGAATTAGGCTGGTTGTCGGAGTTTGGCCGCGCCGACGGAGCTCCATCTCGTGCCTCCACCTCAAGCGCATACGCCCCCTGCTTTTCTCTATCGAACACCACTTTTGTGAAGATCTCACCCGTCTGCATGCTGATCTCGAAAAAGTCCTTGCCCTCGTTCCGCGGCGAATCCACTATGTAATAGTATACCTAAAAGAGGAATGATTTATTCAGAAAGACCGCAACATACCCTGCATATCTTAAGAGTTCCAATTCTATTGTTTACTTTTACAAGCAAAACCAGCAGAACCCTTCATAAAATCGAATCGGGCGAACTCCAAGTACTTTATTCGAATACAGTACCGTCATAAAAGTGCCGCTGCTCACACACGTGCCTACAGAGATTTGATGAAACGCATTATTAACAGGCCCTATGTATGTACTCGTAGAATTAGCATATACGTATCTACGTGACTAAATCCTAGTTTAACGCTGTGTAATGTGACATTTTAATATCCGCAAATATGATATAAGTTTGCACGAGGGATTCTACTTAACACGCTGTCGCGCACCCCCCATTAAAGCTGTAAGCGAAAATTACTGCGGGAAAAATGTGTGAAACAGATTGACGGGCTTCTCTCGCTATAAAGTCTGGCAGTTGTCAAAATCTGCCACCGTTACATTTGACACATGTCCAATTAGATTTCCTAAGCTTTTATTCACGAAATAATTTACGCAACTCGCTGGAAAATGTAGGAAGGTAGAAAATGAAATATTTTGCTACGTTACAATCGTACTGTAATGGTTATTATTTGTTTGAGAACGTACTTTCAAATGTTATAGTTTTTTATTATGTTTTATTAGATTTTTATTTATTTTTCGATATGTAAGATAAATATAACATGAAGTACACAGTTTAACATTACTGTTCATTTTGACATTTCTTCCAAACCCTGGTTGGATTTTGATCCAGTGATATAAGCAGATGTGATTTCTCCATAGATATCAAAACTAAGTTAGTTAAGGTGTCTATGGAATTTGCTGTATATTTTTAGCATTGTTCGTAGCACCTTATACTCACCTCCCAACCTCATACCTAAACTACACCATCGGTCATCAGGTGCAGGACGTTGATTTAGCCCCGACTCTATTGATTACGCCCCAGTATTCATATAAAATTGTTTCACTCTATTTTATGCTTGTATTGAAGGTTCCATATATGTGACTACGGTATCCTAGTATGTAAGTATTTGATAGAAAATATTTCGTAATAAGTCGTGTAAAAATGCTAGTGCGTCACTTGGTTCTTTCACAAGCTTGGCTGACATATGGCCGTTATTATTCGGAGCCTCCCCATTGTGACATCTTGTGGTGCGACTACAAATGGTCGAATTATCATGCAGAACAAATTAAATTATCTCTATTTCCACAATACTATAATAGAGTAGTGTGAATATCAATAAGTATGTGATATTAAGAATCTGATATTAAATAACATTTTATAAGCTTTTTTACCGATTTCACAAAAGGAGGAGTGTAGAGTTAGGAGTTTACAGTGTTTACATTCTAATTAGGTAATGTGCTGATAAAGGTTTACGGAATATACAACAAAACTGTTCAAAAGAAACCGTAAAATAATCACGATTGCAGAGAGCGTACGTGTATATATTTGTACCATTCCATAACATAACGTCACGCCTGTTCGGCTTCAGAGGATGAGCGGCTGTGTATAGTGTCCCTCACCCATCTAAAAGTTCATATAAAATCGGTAAATTTTGAAGTCGGTTTATGTATTTTTAGATAAAAACGTGTTAAATTGTCATCAGAATAACAAATAGGCTATCTCGAGATCAAGTTTCTGTGGGGAACGGGAACTGTGAAAACTACTGGTCCTCAACTCTTTTAACTCAACAAGATCCATATTTTATTAACGGAGTTCACCAGTGTGTGTATCAAATCAAAAACAAACAACATACAGGGACGTTTGTGGTGCGTTCGACTAAACACATCAGTTTAAATAATAAATGTACTTAGAGCGGCGAGCTCTGTACAACAGATTTACCCGAGCTAGCAAATTGCCCGCTAGTTACTTTATAATGTCGACGCAATGCTATGGATCAGATTTTGTACACGCAATTCAGCTTTACACAAGTAAATCCAGAATGTGCAGCCGCCGTTAGTCCTGGACTAAGACATGTCTACGGCACCCTCGCGGCAGACTGCGGAACTCAGGAAGGAGGTTTTTACCGCTGCGCTTCCTCTTTCACGAACAGGACTTGCTCAGAATAAGATGCAGTAGCGTACCACTTGCTTCCGCTGGACACCATGGCTTTCACCACGGATTCCACTGTGAAAATGAATGCCCAGATCTGCAACGAGGTACCGGCGCTGCAGCGTCAACTGACTATAAGCTTGTGTCCATCGTCTTTAGCAGCCTATGTAAATTAGTCGCGATAGTGGCTGTCGGTCACTCATACGGGAGCTCCGTCTATGGCCATCCTCCTCCGAAAGATCCCAAGGAGTCTCCTACGGGAAGCTTTGGGTCTCCTTTTGGGAAAACAGTAATATAAAGAAAATAGAATTCGAGACGACTGTGAAAAGTACATGACAGTGGTGCAGTTTCGAATCCCGCATCGGAATATATGTTTGTGTCGTCTAGATTTCGTAACACAAGCTTAGCTTTGGGCTAGATAACGCTGCGAAACAAAAATGTCTCACAATATTTATTTATTTACTTATTTGAATTATGTATCAGCCTGTAAATTTCTGCGAAATATATCCTTAGAAGACCGCACAATACACATAAGTTCTACCTTGAACGCAAGCGTGTAACTTTAATATTCACAGGCTCCCTCAGAAGTTCTTGAGATGGAACGGGCGGAGTTCCAGCGTCTACACCTAATGTTGTAGCTTAAGTAAATCTCGCCAGCAGCGTCTCAAATCCAAACAGGTGTTCTGTTCTACGTCGGTAACTTAGAAATGTTACATTTGAGCAAACTCTACTAGGAACAGTATCAATTAGAAATTGTAATTCCTAACCAGAAAGTTTTAGAACTACGTAATACCTAAAATTGTAATTTAGCTTAAAATATTTTCATTCAATTTAAGAATGAGGTGGTGTTGAGAAATAGCGACAATTTAATTTGAATGCTCTACATTTTGTACAACAAGTTAAACTGGAGGGTACTACCCCATCTTAGGAATTGTTTAATATTTTACTGTGCGAAGTTATTCAAGTTTTGACGAAGTTGTATTATAATGTATTAAATCATTTTAAACGACCTAATTAAAAGTTAATAAGTAAGCAAATAATCTGTTATACTATCTTAACTCCTTTTCATCTTACCCACTTAACTTCTCATTAAAAGTTGTAACTACCTATATTTAATCATTTTTATAAATATAAGGTTTAAGTAAGCAACGAATGTGCTATAACATCTTAATTCTTTCTCTACGTTGCTCCCAATCTATACCAATATCATTCGGTATTTTTTTTATTTGGTTGAGTGCGTTAATCTCAGGAATTATGGATACTAATTGAAAAAATATTTTGTGTTGTATATTACCCATATTTTGAGCATAGTAATAATAATCAATAGGAGCTGAACACGAAGAAAAAATTGCGCGAGCCAGCTATTACGAAATAATGTGAAAATAAATAAAGTAGGCAATGTTGCTATCTATTAAATTATTCAATATAGCATGCCAATCCAAAGCGCAATCACAACGGGTGAAAATTGCATTTTTATTCCCTAGTGCTCACGAAAATTATAGGCACAGTGAATTGCAACCGTTGCATATTTGCACAAAATATATATAAATCGCGTTCAACGGACCGCTCCGTGTCTGCGCACATTATCGTGGATTCATTAATTTGTAGGTTTAAATGTACAGAAATAATTTACCAAATCGACATCGCTTGCGAGGTACAGTTTATAAATGTACTATTATTATCCTCTAAAACTATCCCATCCCAATTATATAGGTATATTTTTGAAGTGAAAACTTCTTTAAGCGCGGTACGCATATTTTTAGATGAGATAAAATCTCTGGACTCGCGACACCGTTACGAGACGCAGCTATAGTGTGTGCATATCAGATATATCTAAATAAATAAATTCTTAATAAATTTAGTTTTCACTTCTGTCGGCACTCACAGAGTGCAACCCGTATTTTTTTTACCGGGATGTCGTGCTGGACTCAAATTGACTAAAACCGAGGACAATGTGTTTGATGATGATATCAGTTTACAGGTGGTATAACCATGTATATAACCAGTTTACAGGTGGTATAACCAGGTATAAACTTTTCCATCACGACAATGAGGACCGATAAGTTTAATCGCGGCTCATGCTAATATGAACCAAATTGGTTTTTGTACTACTGAAACATTTTACGATAATGGTGATCCAATTCTAATTCGACATGAATTCTACTATATAATAACAGTACTAAAAGGTATCTCAACCTCATATTTTTGACCGCCATAAATCCGACGACTGGGGATAAGTATACCTAATAGCAGTATTCTTTTATGGCGCAAGTCTAAAGCCAAGTGATAAGAAACTTTATCACGGTGTAATTACTACATAAAACCTCAACATCAAACTTGGACGTATCAAAATTTATGTAAATCTTACCATAAAAAGATTATAGGTACCTTGTTATATTAATTATCTTTCTATTGTTAGTAATAAAACAAAGTTTGTAATGGTAAGAAATCGTAACTAATTGACTTTTTTTAAAAAGGACGTGTGGCACTCGGAGACTGCCGCGGTAAAGCTATTGCATAGCATACCTTTGTTTTTCTTTGATATTAATTTAAGTTACACTAAAAAAAAATCCCTCACACTCACCCCCATAGAGGCTTGCAGGAATGCCATGGTGCAGCGCCACATATAGCTCAGATGGCCCTTTTTTGCGCAACAAAAGCCCTATTCACATGAGTTAAATTTCCCCAAAGTATTAATCCGTAGTTTTGTACAGACGCAATGTATCCATGATACGCCATTATAACTGTATTAAGATTAGAGGTTTTACGTAGTTTAGCCAGCACATAAACAAACCTATTCACCTTGCTACATACCCTATCTATTTGTGCCTTCCAGTTCATATTCTTGTCAATAATTATACCTAGGAAGCACGTTTCATCAACCTCATTCAAATTGTGTGACATATATTTAACATCTAATTGTTTAAGGTTTCGTGGACAAACATTAAATTGTATACCTTTAAATTGGGTTTCACTCAGATTGACTTCCAGGCAGTTATCTCTGATCCATTGTATTATACATTCAATTGCATTGTTAATTTCATTTATATAATTACTATTAGAATTGTTGGATGTCATAAGAAGTGAAATGTTATTTAAACTAGTTAAAAAACTGTTTGAAAAAGTTCCGTCTTGGACGTCCGTGTGTCTGTATGTTACGGATTATTTTCTTGTTTACACGATAACGACTGAAATACTTTACTAATCGAGTCCTTTTTTTTCTCTTACGCTTCAGTATAATTAGGAATAGGACCCTTTCACTGTTCACGGTCTGATTCGATGTGGTTTAATTGTTATTTATATATCTTTACTTTATTTATTTCATAACCGCTACGCGATAATTCATAGCAAAGTTTGTAAACTTGTAATTCTATTTTTTTTATAATATAATAAAAGCATGTGAGGCGTGCACTTTAGGGTTTTCCATTTTTTTTTATATTATTAAATTAAACATGGTCACAAATACAGTTTTAGGTATTAGATTAGGTACATTAAAATAAAATTATGAAATAAGTTAATAATATTAAATAATAATTGAGTGAGCAAAATAATTGACATCAGAACTTACAACAGACTCGAGTACCTACTATTACTGTAATGCTGACTTTATTTCCAGAAGCTATGATTCAACACAGCTAACCATGTATTATCATGCACTAAAAGTGTATACAAAATTTAAACTCCACGTTTTTTCAACTTGCAAGATTTTACCCGAAGAAAGATACAGAATAAAGAACCAATTCCTGTGGGGAAACAGATACAGGAAAACTTCACAACGCAGGCGGAGCGAAGATATATTCAAATACCCAGATTTTGCAAATAACTAAATGAAATTTGTGAAAAAACTTACTTCCCTGGCTTATCAACCTGGCTGATATGTATAGTAAAAAAGTAAATTAAACATTACAGTGGCACGTCCCTAGACTTTCCCATATCGAACGTGTTAGCACGAAAGGTCAAAGCAGATTTTATGATACAGGATGTCACGCATCAGTAAGTAAGTATAATATATTCACGTAAAATATCATAAATGCTGTACAAGGTTTCATTTGAACAGACGATTTTGTATACAACATACATATTTGACGTGCAGATCTGAACCTTTGTGTAGGATCTCCTGAGCTTACAATATCAAGTGATTTATTTATATTTCATGTTGGCAGTGATGTGAACTAATATTTTACCCGGCCCGAGGTTTTAAAACAGGTCGTATGTACTTTTCTTATATTTGAGGTGTGACAGCTCTACTTCTGGTTTTCATTCCTGACTAAAACCACCAAGTTTTCTTTCATGAACGAATTTGATAAATCAATTCTGTCTATGATATCATGACTATTAACACTTTGGCTGCTGCCGAATATTTTTGCGAATCAATAGCTATGCTAACATCGGCACACCAGGAGTGATTTCAGTCCCTACGGGGAATAGAATACCCGTAGGTAGATTGTGAGTGGATATTAGTAGTCATAGTAGGGTGTCTCTACTATTTGCAATTCAAAAACCTCGACTTATATTTACCCATTTTTACTATTTAGTCATTTTAGTCCAAAAGTATTTACTTTTTCACTTTGTTACATGAGTCGAAGTTTACCGATATACCTACATATATATTTACTAGTTGACGCCCGCAGCTCGTGTGGAGAAGCTTTCCCGTTTTCCACAGGAACTTGTTCCCAAGATAAAACATGCGTTATTCTGATAAGCTATATTATTCCGGGTCGGAGCAAATATTTGTGTGATCCACAAATGTGTTTCGGAGTTTGTGTGTTTACTATGTATAATATGTATGTATTTAGAAATATATAAGTATGTTTATCAGTTATCTAGATCCCATAACACAAGTTAATATTAGCTTACTTTGGGCTAGATGGCGCTGTGCGAAAAGTGTCCCACAATATTTATATTAATTTATTCTAAATGAGAAAGAGTAACAAACCTAAATCTATACATTCTTTCAAAGTTTCGCATTCATAATATTAGTAAGAAGTATATCTGTGACTCAATTGTTTTTTTTTTATATAACAATAGGATTTCAATAAATAAAATCGATATAAAAATATTTATAATTTTCCTAATCCTAAAATTGATATGAAATTGTGGCCACCATGTCACTCTACGGCACGGCGCCGACATGGCTGGTATCGGGCCTTTTTTATATAAAAAAGATTTATAACTTTAAAACCCTTTTCTTTAGAACAATAGATTCTTTTGCGGCCACTATTTTTTTTTACAATTTTTTCTCTTGGAATGATCGTATGTCTTTGTTACAAATCAGGTAGATTTTTTTTAAAAGGTGCTGCCCTATTATATTGTCACATGTTTGTTACAACAAACAAAGCTTTATATTGTTATCTAATAAAAAATGTTTAAGTTTATGTTATTATCACTGATGATGTCCATCCCCGGTGCGTCTTTGACCCAAAAAGACACACACGCTGCTTGTATGTCCAAATCACACACCGTTTGCGGAAATACGCAAACGCGATAAATAAAGAAAACGATCATTTTATCGCGATCTTTTCTTTTTGAAAGCTACTATGATCGAATATTCTGACCTTATTTATAGATATAGATCTGTTTAGGCGTATGAAAATCATCGAGTGAATTCCTTAAAATTACAATAATACAATATATTTATAGTACATGCAGTATTATTGCAGAATTTATTTATAATAAAACTGTCATGCTATCTGTGCATATTTTGTCGTTGACAATATATATGTATTAATTGCAAAATATTTTAAAATTTTAAGGGGATACTTACGGATATATTTTCATACCTTGTTTGTCAGGTTTCCACTTACTTATTAATATGGAAAGTGGCAGTTTACAAGTTTGCAGAATATTTCACTTAAATGTAAAATAGTTCAATATAACATAGCGGACAAAAGCGATTTGGCCTCTCCCATCGACTATTTCATTCAAATTTGACTTCTTATTATAAATAATTTAACTTAACTATCTTCACGCTGTATCCCTGACGGGGTAGTCAGAGATGACAGATCGCCAGGCATCGCGATCCATGGATACTTTTTTCGCTTCCTGTACATTTATTAATCGCTTCATACATGCACGTTTGGGTATCCGAGTACTTTTGACTTTTCCGTTTTTGAGCAATCTGCTCACGTGGTCTTCATATGTAAGTCTCGGCCTGCCCTGAATCCTTCTACCCTTAACTTTGAAGATAGTTAAGTTAAATACATAAATATATAATAGGTACATGGTTTGAATTTCAACACATTGCCACGGAAGTATTTTTTACGGACAGAAGGACGCGGAGTGATGGACAACAAATTGATTTACGGTTACGTTTTTTCCTTTTAGGGTACGGAACCCTAAAAATAAAAGAATGATCACTTTGATTATATTAGTATGCCTTTCGGGCTTAGATTCGTCCCGGTTCCTGGTGTGGAAACCTTATGTTAGATGCTAGTCTTTTCTTCCACAGAACAAAGCAATTTTCTACGTGTCCAGGTGCAGATTTCTATAATAATCGACCACAATCATTAACCGGGTTACGTTTGTGAAACAGTATTGTGTACTTCAAAATCATACACTGTTTCAATGGCCTATAATGAAAAACTTACTGGCTTACGTAAACTGTTCAAAATACAATATATTTTTCAAGTATCTAATAAAAGTGTTATGAAAGTGGCCCTATCTGGTTTAATACCTTATTGTGCTTAGGTTATCAAGTTTTATATTACAACATTATGTTTGTTAAGACCGTTCCGAATTTTTCTACTAAGTACCTACATAGTTTTTAGTATATCCCCGAATTTTATATCACTCGTAGATTAAACTATTTAGCATGATAACAAAAATATTGTGACTTCATAAAATAACAAAACACAGCTTGAATATTGAACCAGTTTTTACCCTGATCGTAAGGAAAAATTTTTTTTTGTCCTAGTGCGTGTCGGGTTACGTGCAATGTAGGTTTCCGTAGTAAGAACAAATTTGATCAAAGTTCATTCATATTTAATAATAATAATATCATTGGGACAACTCACACAACGCCATCTGATTCCAAACTAAGCAGAGCTTGTACTATGGTAACCAGATAATTGATAAACATACTTATATATTTCTAAATACATACATATTTTAGAAAAATACCACCCAGAGACAGAATAAACCATCGTGATCATCACATAAAGTTTTATCCTGGGTGGGAATCGAACCCACGAGGTCTTGCGTAGTAGTCGGATGCACTCCCATCGCGCCACAGGAGGCAGTCAAAAAAAAAGTACATTTTCTCCATTGGTCAACGATTATTCGGCTTCGCCTGTGATATACTTCGAACAACGTAGCACCTAATTAACTCATTGTATACAATTATATTTGGAAATCAGCCCGATTGATATTTATTATTACAGCTCAGCTCCTTTGACTGCCTCTGTGGCGCGGTCGGAGTGCATCCGACTGCTACGCAAGAGGTCGTGGGTTCGATTACCACCCAGGATAAAACTTTGTGTGATGAGCACGGTGGTTTATTCTGTGTCTGGGTGTTATTTATCTATAATATGTATGTACATAGAAATATATAAGTATATTTATCAGTTATCTGGTTACCAAAGTACGAGCTCTGCTTAGTTTGGAATCAGATGGCGTTGTGTGAGTTGTCCCAACGATATTTATTTATTTATTTGGGTAAAAACATAATGATATGTAGAGCCTATGTTAACTTTTGAACAATATGGCTTACTATTGGTGGAAGAATTTTTAACATCGGTGCAGCAGTTTCATAGTTTATAACTACAAAAATGTTTTTCTTCTTTTTACTATTAGTACAGATATTTATTTTCAACTATCAACTAGTTAGCCCGAGGCTTCGCCCGCGTAGTGAAGTTTTCCCGTTCCCGTTTCCCACAGGAACTTGTTCCCGGGATAAAAGTAGCCTATGTGTTATTCTGATGAATAAGCTATATTATTGTAAAGTTTCATTAAAATCCATTTAGTAGTTTTTACGTGAAAGAATAACAAACATCCACACAAACTTTCGCATTTATAATATTATATTAAAATAACGTGATAAGAAAATGTGAACGTGAAATCTTTGTTACTATGTATGTTTTAAACAACAGTATTTTCTGGAATTTCAGACACTCGATCGATGCTATGTATAATCGAAAAATGGTCTTAGCAAACGTATAAAATTTTTTAAAGACAACTTTGTGGATAGGAATAAAAAAGACAAACCTAAAAAAGCAATATAAAAAGACCAACGGTGGACGTGAAAAAAATAGCGTCCCTCAGTAGTAGGTAGGTGAGGTGGTAATGAACTTGATGTTCATTTGAGCTACCATAATAAATAATAGAATGGTGAATTTATAAATTACTGGCTGACCCGCGCGCAACTTCGTCGCCACATAAGAGAGATTTTTTTAAAGTATCCTATGTTACTTCTAATATCTCCAAGAATATGTGTACAAAGTTTCATGATGATACATTAAGTAGTTTTTGCGTGACAGCGTAACAAATAAATTTACATTGCCATTTATAATATTTAGTATGAATCTTTTTTAAAAGTATCGTATGGTGCTTCTAATACCTCCAAGAATATGTGTACAAAGTTTCATGATGATACGTTAAGTAGTTTTTGCGTAAATATATAAATAAAATAAATTTACATTGACATTAATACTATTTAGTATGAATTTTTAAGCTATTGCATAGTTTTTATCGCGGGCTTTGAGCGGGCCTTAATCAAGAAATTCCGTAACCTAAGACGAAGGTCGAGACGAGGTCACACGAAGTTCACCGAGCATGGCGTTGGCTTAACGTGTATGTACATATATTATATGGTACGATTGTACGAAGCTCGCACGGATCGAGACGTGATGATAGTGAGTGTGAGTGTGAGGGTGAGGATGAGGGTGACTGTGAGAGTGAGGGTGGGGTGAGGGTGAGAGTGAGGGTGAGGAGTGGGGGTGAGTGTGGGGGTGGAGGTGAGCGTGAGGGTATTTTTATGTGTACAAATGATTGGATTAAATTGATAAAAATTTGAAATAATAGAATTATGAATATAATCACAATTCTATTATTTCCCAATTGTCTACTATCTATTTCCATGGCGAATTAAAGCTTTTTAGTACCAAGGCTCTCTGAGCTAGACTACGGACAAAGTGATCCGTGGAAAGTATACAACGATTTAACTCTACCTCACATCAACCCTAAATGGAACTCATTGGGCACCCGTTCTATTTTTAAATCGTATTACGCAATCTTAGACTAAAGCAGGTGCAGCGGCGGCACCGTAAATTGATTTTTATTTGAAAACAGGTTTTATCCCAGGTAGTGAAAAAGATGTTTTATGAAACGGGGATCCGACATTTTCCTCATATAGGCATTTCCTTTCTGGAATTTCTCTATTATAATGTACAAATGGTCTTACCTGATTATTAGGAAATGTGCCATCTTTATCGATAGCGTTGACTTGAGTGACTTTAGTCCCAATAGGTTCTCCTTCCAGAACAGTTTCCTGCTCCCTCTCTGTGAAAAGCGGTATCTCGTCGTTCACGTCCTCCAGCATGATGTAAACAGTAGCCTCCGAAGCCAATTGTTGTGCCCCATTGTTCTACACCAAAAATTAACAAACTTTCAACGTTAAATTACAATTTCAATGGTCCGTTAACCAATTACGTTCGGTCTGAATATAAATTAGTTTAATATTTTCGAAACTCAATATTACTTCCCTTCGTAGTTATTTTGTAACTAGGTTATATATTATGTGTTCCTACGTAATTGTAATTATTAAGTTTCGTTCACAAATAGTTCCTATTGAGAATAATTAAGGAAATTTGGCCTAAAATTAAAATATAAGATTAATTTTGTAAAATATAGTGAATATCAACTGGTTTCAGTACGTTTCGATCAACTGAGCTACATAATTGCTCAGTAGTGAGTGAGTAAGGACACGAGTCCAAGCTCCGCCTGGACTAAGTTTGCACTACCAATAAAAAAAAACAATATATATGAAAAAATGTTATAAGGTTGAAATTTGTTAGTATATTCATCAAAAACTCCCAAAATATAAAGCTCACCTCAACGCGGATCGTAAGATTATATTCTTTGATGCTCTCATAGTCGAGCGGATGATTAACTTTTATATCGGCCCATGTAAATCCGTTGTCGGCCCTTTGTTGTAAATAGAAAGTGTGGAATTTGTTAGTCTGGGCGGTGGAGCCGGGCATAAGTCGATAAAACACGGTTGGGTTGTTCTCAATTCCCGAGCTGTAAACAACATTACACTGTAATATGCTTCTTAATAAAATATCAAAATAAGGTACAGAGACGACTACTTTAGGCACATGACAACATCAAATAATTGCGACAGATATTGAAATGTTTGAAACAACAACTAATAAAAAAATTGGATATTATTGGACTTCAACGCAAACTAGGAAATAATTTCTTTTGCATAATGATTTTATATCAGCAAGTCAAATAAAAATATAGCACCCGACTTCAAACATTGTAATATAATTTCTGTAATATAACTATATTATATTCTGTACGAGACGACGCTAGTTTAATGCAAGTTGAAAAGAAACAAAAAATAAGTGTTAAAATGGATCCTTTTTTTATACCACAGAAGACGGCAGACAACCATAGGTACGGCCCACCTGATGAAAAGTGATCACCGTAGCCTATGGACGATAGCAACACCAGAGGTATCCTGATTCGAAGTTATAAAATAGGTGCTTCTGTATTAACATAACATAAGATTAAATGTTATTGTTTTTCAAAGACCGCAAGAGCAGTCGGAAACATATTCATTCGGCAATGAATTAAGTATTTGAAGTCGGTTTGTAATAAATCTAAATTATCCATTTATAGTTTGGTAATGTTTTAAGTAATGAACTTATAAAAAATTAGAATAGAAAATTAGATTCTCTAACATATCTTCTCTCATCCTTTCTAATCGAAAAGTGCCTTTTTCCTTTACAAGCGGGAGCAAAGTAGCTCTTTTTCCAAGAGATTTTTTGTGGGAATAACGACATTTGAATTTCGGACATCATTAATTGTTCATAGAAACGAACGCAAATTGTATGAATTTCTGGTTGAACGTGATGACTGTACGGCGCGGTGGGGGGAGCGGGGACACTTAATGAAAAATAAAAGCCAAGTGCTTACGAATAACATCTCTGTTTTTGGAATGGGACTTGATTGAATTTGTAAAAAATATGAGTTATAAATCGAGTTATGAAAGTGACAGTCCATTGACTCATGAAACAATAAAAATAAAAGCTAATAACGTCATTCAAAACTTGCATTTTTATTCTATGGAAAAATAGAAAAGGAGCGTCGACATTTATGTAAATCAAATTGTCATAATTGTAAAAGTAAAGTATATGTCTCAAGGGCAATATTATTTTTCCCTCAGGCAATATTACTTACTTAATACCTACTTCGCTGCGTTCAGGATTAAAAATATCACTCTCGACATTAAAATAGTATTTTGCTCCCTTTTTATAAAGTCTAATATTCCATTAGATATAAATAGTACACACAGGTAAACAATAACGTACCAATATTTTTTAAACATTGAATAACTGCTGATTTATTGTGATTTACCTACTACATTACCAAAATATAAGTGGATCATTTAGTTACATTAAAACTAAGCTCCCGCATCCATAGAGATAGTCTCGGGTTAAACGACAGATCTCTACTTAAATTATTTATTATTTAATTCAGAAAGTGGTCACGTTCGTCGACACAAACGTTATCATTAGAAAGTTACTAAATTCGAGGAGTCGAGTTCACCCAAAACTATCTCGTATGGAGCAATTGATTCTATTAGTAAGGTGAGTTAGTAATGGTTTCGTCTTAATGTTTTACGTTTACAGTGAGTTTGAAATGTGTAGTTTAGGACGAACAGATAGACAATAGAGATGTGAAACAAACTTGCCATCGGCCAGCACTCATTGTGATTGATGCACTATAAAATTAATCTAATAATGCATTACAGTTGTTGATGGCACATCTAATTATTCGGAGCCCGTGGCACATAAGTGATGCACATTCATATTCCCTTATTTATTCTTGTTATATACTAGTACCTACACATACTTACGTCAATCGCAAATGCTTTGCTGAATACACAAACAATTGGTACGAAGTCCACAGAATATGAGTACAAATGTGTCACGATGAGAGTCAACTTAAATGAGAATAAAAAAATAAGCGCTTTATAGTTTGTTTTTATGTATTTGTCTACCAAAATTATAGGAAACGCCTACTTAATCTTGCCTGTTCTAATATTTTTGTCTCATCCCAAAATGTACATAGTTTAAAACTGTTACTGGTAGATCTTGATCGAATTCGGACAATGGAGCGCAACTTGAGAGGCTATGTTATTAAAATTACTATTTTCTTCATTCTTTTATATTCAAGAAATGTATGAAGTTTATGTAAATAGACACACACTTCAAAAGTTTAAAGAGAATTTGAAACTTCCGTTTTTCTCCTCCTCCTTCCATATTCATTTGTAAATAGTAGGGGTATACTAAAGCTGCAACTATGTAAATGGTCTTTGGAGTCATCAAAGTCTTAAGAAAGATAGCCGCGGAGATATATAGGGTATAAGTGATGATAGTATAGATGACCTCCACATAAGCTCACTGTCTAGCCAGCAGTGGACAGTGTAAAGCGGATCACTCCTCTTGAAAAAAAAACCTGTTATGCTAAGATTCTATGATAAATAAAATTGGAAGTTGTGATACAAGCCTCTAAACTCATTAATAAATTGAAATTGGATAATGAAAAGTTTCGCAAGTATCTTTCGACCCCTTGACTGGCGCTATGGTCCAAAGCGAGTTCCAGAGAGAGATTGATGAATCTACTACTAGTCTATCTGGATTATTGTCAGACGATGTTCAAGACTCGTATGAAGGCACTAAGGTACATGTTTATATATTTCAGTTATCATACGATTGAATAATTGCTATATTGACTCCATAAAGTCTTTCATCATTGACCTTCTCCAAGGATCACCCCAATGCTATGTATTGAACCTTATCTCTTACACTGCCTACAACCAATTCTCCTTATATTTACTTTATACAATTCACTGTATTGAACTTCTGTGTCGAACATGGATCAAGAGCAAACTATCGTTAAACTATAAGCTAACCCACGTAGATATTTAGGTCAAATACTTATGTCTCTAAGTCTAATATTTTTACTCATTGATATTTTAACCTCTATATTCGATTTATAACATGTGTTTGAACAGTCTAAAGTAAAATCCTGGACGATTAATGTTATTTATCAGCGTGAAAGTTTTGTCGGCCTGAGATACCTTACGAGTGCTAGATAAGTGGCAATTTTCTACTACATATGAACTTCCGAACGACGTAGGACAATGTTCCAATAACAATTTTACTACGTAATTTTATGTTTATTTTCAACTAGCTGAGCCCGTGGAATATTCCGAACCCCCGTGGTCTCATTTAATCCTGCCGTTAAATAATATAACATAATGTATGAAAATATACCTAATTTGTTGACAATTGTCATTACTGCTCCGGTATAGTAGTTTTGTAGCGTGATGATATATATCCTAACTTGATAAATGAGCTTATCTTAAAAATCACGTTATTATTTAATCCAGTAGTTTCCCCAAAATTAGGAGCATTCACATCTAACCTCAAAGCAAACTTAATGTCGTGGACATTTTGTACTATTTACCTCAGGCTAATGCAGAAATTCCTTTGAAATATCTAATTTTATGGTTGTCATGTTGTTAAGGCCTCTGGGCAAAATCCTTTTGTGGGCGAACAGTGTAGGTGAAAGAATAATTTAATAATATTTTGAAAGTATATAATATGTTCGCCAGTATGGGACAGATTGAGAGAGAATGCTAGCCGCTAAACTTAAATGAGGAAGGTTATCATTCACGACGAAGCTTTAGGCACGGTAAGAGTAAAAAACAAGCAGTTTGAAATAGCGGTAATATAACCATAAAAGGTCACCACGATCTAAAGGGTTACTGGCCTCATAGACATATGAGTGAAAGATATAACTGAAAATCGAAGTTACAATCTATTGGATTTAGAATTGGATTTGCAACTGGAAACCAGAAATGTAAACGGTGTTCCGTCAGCGTTCGAACGCGCACGCTTTCAGGTGAAGGTCTGGGGGAAACGGCAAGATCTCCAGTATGTCCAGCTGTAGGAATACTTAGTAGAAGAAATCCTTGAAACCTATACTCCAAGGAATTCACGATTAAAATTGTACTTTTCCATTCCATCCTAACTTTCCTTCCCTTCTTGCTTAGCAAATAATATCTTTACTCATTACAACTAAAAATTTACTGTTGTCTCTCAAGCACTGTATCACTGTCACTAGTTCATTTAATTGAACCGATTTAATTTATTTAAATAAATTAATCCACAACTCTACGAACTAAATACAACATTTAATAACTCAACATGCTTTTTGAACTTAAACCTCTTAAATGTTCGGTCAAACACAAATATGATTTGTAACCATAATTCATAATGCACTGCTGTCTCAGCCTACATGCAAATACAGTGGACATAGACTTCATAATAAATAGATAAGTACCAATTATTACCTCTCATAGACAATTTAAAAACATCTGTCACGTAATTGAGAATAAATAAAAAAACACGTAGATGTTTTTAAACTGTATAACACAGGTGTTCCCCGTTCCATGTAAGCAGTGGGCCCTTTTAATGCACGCTGGTGCGACACGACAGCCCGCGTGTGCCATGATAATGCATAAATTAATGTAATTCAAAGACAATGATAATAACATCGTATTCAGATCACCACGTGAGAGGCAAACGATAGTTGTCGACGCTCGCGGCACAGCGACCATCACACAGTAGAACACACTAGTTCATTCATCAGAACTAACCTATATAGAGCAACTGAGAACAAGATGACTTTAACTATTAAAAAAGATTAGTCGTAAAATGTATATTGTTCATACTTACAAGTAAGTATACAGATTTATATGGATAGACTATGACAATATGTTTTATCTTCTTTTAGTAAGTTATTGATATCTTTACAGTGTATTTGGTTGTGAAGCTCAAAGGCTTGTTCTGCGAGTGCCAGTGAGCAATGTAATGAGATGGGCGCTGCGTCGCGAAGTCGCACTCTGCGTGCAGGTGAGGGGGCTGCGTGCGGTGCCCGTGCCGAACAGTTACCCACGCACCTTGCTTTCACGGACACCACTTTGGCGCCCACGGGCAAATTCTCTCGAATGTAGATCGGGCCGTACACCGTGTGGTCCCACACGGGGGGATTGTTCGCGCGATCCACTACGTCTATCTGGACCTCCACGGTTCTGGACAAGGGCGGGAAGCCCTTGTCTTGAGCCATAGCCTCCAACTTGTACGTTTCTCGCTATTGGGGAAAGAGTGGATGGAAACAGACAAAACCACGTCGTTAGTAGTGTTAAGGAGTGGAGGTGCGGCGAGCCCGGGGGCCCGCTGCGCCTTATACCAACCTGGCTTTCACACTGGTCACTACGGTACCCACTGTGACATTCTCTTTGATGTGAACGGGGCCATACGTGGTCATGTCCCAGATGGGGGGCTTATTGTTCCTGTCTACCACGTCTAATTCAACGTCCACGTCTGCGGAGGAGGGCGGGTCACCTCGGTCGGAGGCGCGCACGCGCAGTCGATACCTGTCCCGCTACAGATACACGGTTCAAAGGTCAGCGGGGAAAACAAAACATAACACAACTAAAATATAAACACATAAGTACTCATTGCTAATAAACAATCAAAACAATTTTAAAATAAACAAACTGCAATATTTCACTTCCATATTGCTATTGGCTGATTATAAATATCATTTACTTTAAAGGACAATGCACTATAAACGTTAAAACTTACACTCTTCGTCTCACATTCAGTAAGCAAAATTAAATAATGAGAAGTATAGAATTAATACAGCTAAATAGAATACGTCCGCTCACGTCGCCTGCTTCCACTCACAGCCACTGTCGCACTGTAGAATTCATCCCTTACTGTCGTAGCCATTAGATGGTGCAAAAAAAAAATGTAACAAAAATCTTGTAAAATATCGTATTTTACATGTTTCGTCTGTACAATAAGAAGAAAGACAAACTGTACATTATACAATAAGGTACTTTTTACAGTAATGGAACTAAACTAGTCTTAAAAATTAATAAAAAAAAATAATGTAACAAAAAGCAGGCAAGTGCATGCAGCTCTGCATACAAGACATGGCGGAAAGGTCGGGTTGTCATATAAATGGTTTAGCGACCTCATAATACTACAACGAAACGACACTCATTGAAATGAATATATTACAAACGATGGACGTTAGGAAAAACTGTACAAATTTTGGATTCGCGAACGTTGCCCCTTTCACAGAAGGAATATGTCACAACTGGCCAGATGGCCAAACTGCCTTGGGAGCAATCTGACCATCTCAATTATTAACTAATATCATACAATTATATTTATATAGCACAGCCGCCCTGGAAAAAAGTCATAATTATCATGATAGTAATAATAGGGTATTAGGTATATTGCATGAGTTGTCGTCTACTGCACGGCGAGAATTGGTGCGAACGGAGTCGAACCGCCCCGGTGTGAACCGCTCCGCAACATAAAATTAGAGATTAGTAACAAAACATGTACATAATACATATATTATAATATCGATAAGTATGTTAAAAGCGTAAGCTTCTCAAAATTAATCAGTCGATTAATTACATAAAATAAACCTTGAAACTAGTTTGTGCGAAATATACAAAAGTGCTGTTACGGAAACTGTACATGTTTTAGAACTAAACAAAGGTTTCAACGGTGAATTATTTACAGCAGTATCATATCTGATATAAGATAAATATTATACACAAGTTGTATTCATCTGTAAGATAGTCAATGCAAGACGGTGCTGCGGAAATAAACCTTAATGAAGATTTAGTGCGGAGCCGACGCTGGCGGCAACTCAAACTAATTGTGCTGCAAGAAGAACAAGCCCCAGACGGCCGCGGGGCGACACCGGCCTCTCCGGTGACTCCCCGCGCAGCCGTTCAATGGACAACTACTCCTCACAGCCAGGATTAACTCCTCTTCACAGCAATTTACAGCAGCGGTTAATTTAGAACTATTTACATTTAAATAAACTTAAAGTAGGTGCCAATTGAATCCTAAGGCCTGTAGGTAGCACTCATCCACCAAACTTTATGGTAAAGTTGATCCCTTTCATTCGTTCAATCTTATCATTCGTTCTCACCGATTTATCGGCGTCTTTATATAAATGAACAAAATACTTACGTCGAGAGGCTTCTTAAGAACGATCCAACCAGACTCGGGCTGGATCTCAAAATACTCTATATCGGCGGGATTATAAGGAGCGCTCAATGTATATACAATAGCGCCGTTATTATCAGCATCTTCGTCTGATGCAGATACTCTCAATATATTGGTGCCAATACTGGCGTCTTGCTTTACATTCTCCACATATTTCTGGAAGACACATTACAATGATAGTCGACAATCACTGGGGATCGTTGAGGTTCATGCAAACAAAATACATACTAATAGTGATGACATGCAATTTTGTGCGCAATGCATTTCGTTAATATTTACAGTCACTATAATGCTTACTTGTCTATCGAATAATGGAGGGTTGTCGTTTACGTCTGTGATCTCAACAGTAAACGAACAAACACCTTCTAAAGACGGCTCCCCTTGATCCGTAGCTTTCACGGTTACTGACACAAATTTACCATCGTCACCTTCTCTATCAAATACTTTATTAGTCGAAACTTCACCAGTTTCCTCATCTACTGTGAACTTAGTTCCCTTCTGATTCGGTTGTTGTACTATTGAATATTTGACTTGACCATTAACACCTTTGTCTTCATCTGTAGCGTGAACTTTTATAACAGGACTGCCGTTAGGGGCGCCTTCTTCAACTTTTGGAAAATAAGTTGGACAGTCTTTGAATATAGGCTTATTGTCGTTCACATCTGTTATAAATACGACTACAACAGCAGTGGAAGTGTGTATCGTCTCATCCCCTCTAACACAGCAAGCGCCGTCGTCCATTGCTGTCACATTAAGTTCGTATTTATCTCTATCGAGTGTGATTGCTTTATTGTGTAGCCGGATGACACCAGTTATTTCTTCAATGACGAATTGGCCTGAGCTCGTACCACCGCCGACAAAGCCGAAGCGAACGTTGTCACCGTCTTTATCTGATGCTACTACTGTGGTTACCAATGTGTTGGGGCCTGCATTCTCATCAACGTTAGGTGTATACACTTGCTGTGAAAACTTTGGTTCTTCGTCGTTTTTATTCTTAGTGTAAACCCTGACTGTGGCCGTACCTGTCTTTGCTGGTTCGCCTTTATCTTTAGCGGTAACTACGAACTCGTAGTAGGCATTGTTATTGTCGGCGTCGAGTTGCTTATTATTCGTAATTATCCCATTAGAATCCACGGAGAAGTGATCATCTTTAACAAGAAGTAAAAACTTTGCATTATACATATTTATGTCTTGGATTACAACAATATTTTTGTTATAAAAATGATACATATTTATGTCTTGGATTACAACAATATTTCGTTATAAAAATTCTAAAAGTAATTATTTATAAGTCATGTCAATATATATTTTTTATACCACTGAGGTGGCAGACAAGCATACGGCCCACCTGATAGAAAGTGGTCACCGTAGCCTTTGGACGTTTACAACACTAGAGGTGCAGCACTCGCGCTGCCGACCCTTTAGACCCCATAGTGTAGAAGTTCGGGAAAACCCAGGCAAGGTCATCATTCCACAATCTAAGCGTACGCGGAATAAAGCCTCTATCGGACCAAACCGTATGAGAGCGCTCCGGAAGCAAAATGTAAGGGTGAACACCCTGTCTATAGCGAGTCAGTGCGATGATAGAAGGTAGCCGTAGGCATCATATCAAACGACTCCTCAGAGCACAGACCGTTGTACAGGCGATAGAACAAGTATAAGGAGGCAAAGTCTCGCCTATCAGGAAGGGGTTCGACACCGCCCGCTAGCAGAGGATCGTTGACAATCCTCATAGCACGCCCTTCTACCGAGTCGTAAGGTTGACGCTGGTATTCAGGTCCACCAGCCCAAAGGTGACAGCAAAATGAACGCTGCCTAGCCCACACAGTCTCTCTACAATGACGATGTCATCGGCAAATCCGAAGATGTGTTAATATATTCACGCCCTATACATCCAGCGTCTTAAAGACGCCATCAAGTGCGTTGGTGGAGCTTGGGGTATGTAACGTCTCCCTTCTCTCTACACAGTTCAATGGCGTCGGTCTTTTGATCTTGAAGCTGGACGGACGGTTATAGTAATGGTGTCATAAAAGCATCTCAACACCTCGATATATCGCCATTAATACGACATCGCTGTAGCCAATGAATTGTTGTGAGAAAATAAAATTTTCGTGTTTAGTATTTTCTTTACACAAGACATTAATGGTCTAACCATTGTCGAGTTTATGATTTGCATTGTGACAATTCTATGTGCCGTTTTACAACTACAAAATACATTTGCTAAGAGTGCTATGCAGTTCTTTCCTATACTTGAATCATCATCTCATAATAGGGATTCATAATTGGAGATTACGATGACTGCCATCACGAGAGAAATGTTACAACAGAAATACGGCCTCCAGGCTTCGGGGCGAGGGATTTTGTATCGAAAGTCCGGGCCTAGCTTCGCACGGATGTATCGCAGTAGAAAATATTATCAATTTATTTTAACTCTTACGTATATCTAATATAAAAATTGTGTCCATTTAATTTACGAAACCGACAACAATATCTAGGTTCTGAAGGTGCCGTTTTTAACTTCACAATGTTCGCACTGTATCCCTGATAAGGTAGTCAGTAGATACCTAGTTATTTTAGTAAGCCGAGTCAAGTTAGTGGTTTTTCATTATTTTACCATTACTTTCATTTACATTTCTTATTATTGTGTATCGATTACTGTTGTATAGTTCTACCACATTTTCCGTTGTGAAGACTTTCAGGAACAACAACACACATTTGGTTTTGACCATTACTGGAATTTGTAGCTAAAGAAAGGGCATCATCTATACATTCCTTTCTTTAAGTATCTGATATTTAATTGTGACCAATTTTTTGAAGTGAAAACTTCTTTAGCGGCGTTGAGCACTTTTTCTGTAATGGGTATAAAATCTTAAACTCGCGTCAGGACACGTGGCGTCAGGACACGTGACCCTGATCGAAAAAGCGTAAGATTTTCATCATCATCTTTACGTCGATCCCGGTCAATTTTTGAAGGAAAAACTTCTTTTAGCGCGGTACGCATATTTTTAGATGAGATAAAATCTCTGGACTCGCGACCATAATCATCATCATCATCAAACGTTGATTCCGGTCATCTACAGGTCTTATTAAATAATGCTGTGTAATCAATTAGGACTCTTTCAGTGTAGAATTATTTTTTATCATCATCATCTTTACGTCGATCCCGGTCAATTTTTGAAGGAAAAACTTCTTTTAGCGCGGTACGCATATTTTTAGATGAGATAAAATCTCTGGACTCGCGACCATAATCATCATCATCATCTAACGTTGATTCCGGTCATCTACAGGTCTTATTAAATAATGCTGTGTAATCAATTAGGACTCTTTCAGTGTAGAATTATTTTTTATCATCATCATCTTTACGTCGATCCCGGTCAATTTTTGAAGGAAAAACTTCTTTTAGCCTGGTACGCATATTTTTAGATGAGATAAAATCTCTGGACTCGCGACCATAATCATCATCATCATCTAACGTTGATTCCGGTCATCTACAGGTCTTATTAAATAATGCTGTGTAATCAATTAGGAGTCTTTCAGTGTAGATTTATTTTTCATCATCATCATCATTAACGTCGATCCCGGTCAATTTTTAAAGGAAAAACTTCTGCGTATCGTAACGGGGTGTAGCGAGTCCAGAGATTTATCTCATCTAAAAAATTCCGTACCGCGCTGGTACGGAATTTTTTAGATGAGATAAATCTCTGGACTCGCTACACCCCGTTACGATACGCAGCTATAGTGTGTGCATATATGCATGTACCAACGCGTCTAGATAAATAAATTATTAATAAATTGAGTTTTCACTTCTGTCGGCACTCCCGGAGTGGTTAGGTTTTTTTATTTTGTATCGTCTAAGTTTATGATCATGTTTATGATATAGCTCAGTGCACGCGGTTTCACGCGCATTAAATTCAATTACATGAATTTAATGCGCGTGAAACCGCGAGACATACCTAGCTTAAATAATAATAACATTATAGTTCAGTCATGTAATTATTTTAATAATAGCGCCATCTAGTGACACACAGACAAGTTTATGTCAACTATACGAGTATGTCACTAGATGGCGCTAGCAGTATCTGTCTATACAAACGTACCTAATATTATGTGTTTTACTATATTTTATGTTTGAGCAAAATAATACGTTATATTATTTATATAATTACCTGAAACTAAATACTCGATTTCAGCGTTCTTTCCTGAGTCAGCATCCATCGCCTTGACTTTCAGTATACTGGTGCCGAGTGGAATGTCTTCATCAACATTGTGCGCTTGATAGTCGGGTAGCTCGAATTTGGGTGCATTATCATTAACATCCGTCACACGTATCGTTAGCTAGAAAGAAGAAACGAAAAATCATAAACAAACCAGTTTTGTTAGGCAAATTATTAATTGAGGTGTGAAAGAACGTTACTGAAATTCATTTACGTTACTGATTTCATTCATTTCATTCGAGTCAAATTTAATACGTTAAGCTTTTTTTCTTCGCTATTTTTAATTTTGTTATAACGAAAGTTCCATTTCCATTACCTAAAATTAGAAAAATAAAACATTTACCAAACCCACTACTAAACGCTTCGGCCCAGAAGAGAACTGACTAAAACCACAGCAGGCCAGGGAGCCAGGATTACAATCCAAAGGAATCTCTATCAGCTCATAAATCATATAGGAAAAATCTATCGTTCTTTTACACATTATCTTGTGTTATGGAGATCAATTCTCGTTTTCCATATCGAGACGCGGGCACTGGAACACCTCGCGCTGTACCCAGGGCCAGGTAGGTAGCCCGAACCGTTTACCCCCGGCATTGCTATAAAGACCGAGCTCATTCTGCGATCTCCGGTGCCCAGAGCGTCATACGTCACATAATTTGGACCATTAATTTGAATTCCTTTCAACTTTATTTCTAAGAAAACATTTTAGCGTCGAGCCTCTTCTGTCGCAACAACCAACTCTTAACTGCATTAAAAAGTTTAAAAATTGCAAAATATTAACACTGTACTGTTATGCGTACCTCAACAGAAGTCGAAAATCCTCCAGAGTCTTCGGTAGCTGTCACGACCAACGAATACACGTGTGGCTGCCGTAGATCTTCGAAGTCCAGTTCTTTAGCCAGTTTGACGATTCCTGAAGTGGGGCCGATGTTGAAAGTACCTGCGCCTTGACCTTGTGCCTTCAATGTGTACCGGATTTCACGATCGGCAAACGACTTGGCTTTTACTGATATAATGCTGAAATAGAAATTAATTTGTTGATATTAAGAAGAAAAATTTTACACGTAAAATGTGTATATATCGATCAAATCAACCTATCGCAGTCCACTGTGGAAAGTAGTTCTCCCAATAGTTTGGGGGGTAATTGACCTTACCGTACCATGCTGGCCAGACGGGTTGGTACGGGGTTATGTTAAGAGTTTTCCTCCTCTGTGCCATGGCCTCTTTCGTCAATCAGCAGATGCAATACTAGCAGATGAGTCTGGCTTGAACCCCAATGATCTCGGTTTTTTGGGAGTTGTATCGATTATTATTATTATTTTGGTTACACTTTTCTTTACCACATATAAACGCAAACCAGGTAGGGAATGAAAAGATCCTCGATTTAGCTTCCATCTAGTTGACAGATTTTCAATATTTTTACTATATTCTCACAATTATGCACACGGTGTATATTATGCCTCAGCCTATCCCTTCGGGGATAAGGGTGTGTCAATATGTATTAATTCTTTCAATTAACCTTAATCCACGTGCATTCTATTACAAATTATCTTCAGTTATAGAACATAACAAACGAGAAAAAGAAAAACAAATTGTGTAACCGACGAGCTGGTACTACCATCATTTAGCTAATCGATTACCTACGCACTATGGTTACGCATACCGAGATCGTGTTCAATTTACCGCTCAGTTTTGCTACGGTTTAAACAAAACATAAAAACATGCAAATATAATTTGTGGCCCTTTCTTTATGATAATCTGCTTATAAACCATTCGATACTTCCTGGACTCTGGTTAGATTTCAATTTTGGATGTTGATAACCAAGGGCTTCAGTAACCAAGCAGCCCTAGATAAAGTTCGGGTACAACACTGTCTAACATACAATAGGGAACCTATTTTACAATATAATAACAATTCACAATGTTGTAGGTACAACTTTACTAGAATAATAACTTTCGTGAGTGTCGTTCATTATCATTAACTAAACGGTTATACTTGTAAATTTCGGGTAACAGTGTCGTTTCCAACACACACACGACAGAGCTCGTCATGAAAAGGACCTCCGTTAGGTCGGAAACTGGTCGGGCTATCCCGAAATTTATACGTTTAGTTGTACGGCTTCGACGCTTCCATATAATATCCTCAGTTATATTAGTGGACTTTTGTAAAAAGTTTTTGAGTTAGGTAGTTAGACGTCTCGTGAGCGGACCTATGAATGTAAGTAACCTTGGATTTCAATGCTGCCGAGAATACGTTAAGATTTTAAAAAGATAACTTAGAAACGACCTGGCAGTGCCAATAAATTAAAGCATGTCGACAATGATTAACTAAACATGACGATTACCTTTGACAGATTTGACAGAATAGATTCCATCTCCTGTCCTAATTTAAAGTTCCTATGGACGGTGGTATTTAAGCGAAACATGAAACGACAAGAGGACATCATTGGACCGTTAATTTGAAGAATGCTGTCTATAACCTTCTGTACTGTGACAGAAACCTTCTGTACTAAATCGCTAGAAGTCGCCATGACTTTGCATCAGACGAGCAGCGTTAATTTTGCGAGTTAAATGTAAGAAAAATAAAACAAAAGACATTAAGTGCTTACTCAGAATCTTTCTTCTGATTCTCAGCAATTTCAGCTTCGTAGCTTTGTAAATAGAACTGCGGTGCCCGCTTGCCACCTACAATACTAAGACGTTCTTCTGGCGTTGATTGGAATCTTCTTTCATCAACGCGACCATTCTGAAATTGTTCGAGAGTAATATATATTATTTTACATAACTATGTAACGCAGAGATTGTATTTGTGGATGTTTGACTTCTGTGTTCTGGCTGTTAGAATTTTGGGTCGGGAATAGGGATAGTTATAGATGTTATATTGTCCCCATTCACTACTGGCAAAGTGTGGGTGTGTAATTCAGTTCTGCCTGTCCCCTCGGAGATATATGTGTGATTGTATTCCAAGTATAAATATCAAATTACATAACCAAGATAAGTTCGTAAAAATAATAAGTACTTTGACTATTTTCTGGCTCGTAACGAACTCGAATGTATCTCGCTTGTCAATAACGTGTATTTTCGATTCATTTATTCACCACACGTATCTAAAAATGAGGTGTGATCCTTAACCACGAGATGTTATCACCAGAGTCGGCCATAAAGGTCAGCTATCGGCATCTATTTTACGTTCCAAACGATTCGAATAATATACCTATTACCCGAATTGAAACAGTGAGACAGTTTCATCGTCCGGACGATGTGAAGGCTGTGGGGTTTTTCTCATCAAGATCTCTGTAGTTTAAGCAAACCTCACCTGAAAACTAATACACTTGAAGCTGACTAATCGAGGAGGATGAACAGGCTTCATCGATCGCTTCCAACAATATTAAAGAAGTACCAAACCACAGTTGCCAATTCACCAATCTAAACGACTTCTGCCCTGTTTTAAACTGGCACCCAGTCAGTTAAAACCTGGAGATAGTATCCATATCAAAAACAAATGTAGAAAGATATATACCTGATCCTCAGCTTTCACATAGAGCACGTATTCCATATCCAGTTGAAAAGGATCAGTTCCCCTGGTTCGCACCACACCAGATCTCTCATCAACCTCGAATCTTCCTCCAGTCCTATCTCGAACAATGAAGTAATGTATATTGTGGTCAGTGTCAGGATCTCTAGCTTGTAGCGTGAACACGGGTGTATTCGGAGCAGCATTCAACTGCACAACAGTCTGCATTGGCAACGGCCGATTGATGAAGTAAGGTGGTTCATCGTTCACGTCTTTCACGTGGATTATGACACGCTGATTGTCCGTATCTGAAAACGTCATACAGTATAACGTTAAAATCTTTCTCTAAAACATTTAGTAAAATATTAAAACTAAACATCTTCACGCTGTATCCTTGACGGCGTAGTAAGAGAGATCACCATGCTTCGCGATCCAAACATACTTCTTTCGCGTTCTGCAGATTTATTAATCACTTCATACATGCACGTCTGGGTATCCGAGTGCTTTTAACCTTTCTGTTTTTGAACAATCAGCTCACGTGGTCTATCCGAGTGCTTTTGACTGCCTCTGTGGCGCGGTGGGAGTGTATCCGACTGCTACGCAAGAGGTCCCGGGTTCGATTCCCGGGTCGGAACAAATATTTGTGTGATCCACAAATGTTTGTTTCGGAGTTTGGGTGTTTCCTATGTATAATATGTATGTATTTAGAAATATATAAGTATGTTTATCAGTTCTCTAGATCCCATAACAGAAGCTAATATTAGCTTACTAGCGCCATCTTGCCCAGATGGCGCTGAGTGAAAAGTGTCCCACAATATTTATTTATATTTATTTATTTTGACCTTTCCGTTTTTGAACAATCTGCTCACGTCGTCCTCATTATGTAGATCTTGGCCTACCCTGACACCTTCTACCATCTACTTTCTGTTTTTCTCTTTTTAATATAGAGACTCAATAATTTTAGATTCAAATTCAAATTATTATTTTTTTTTTCAATAAATGGGGTTTGAGTTTAACTGCTCAAGCATTTCTTCAGGCCCATTTAGCCATTATAAAATAGCAAACAATATTATTTTTACAAAGTTCAAATATTATTTTTATAAAATATGTACAGAGTTAAGGTTGCATGAACTAAAATAAAAGTTATTCACTTGTATGGAACCAAAATCACAATATTTATTAATTTTTAAAATGAAAAAAAAAACCCCGTCTCAAAAATCCAAGTTCCCTTAAAAAAGTAAAAATAATAAAATAAACTCAATCTTAAAGTAACTAAGTATGTACTAACAATTCTTTAAAAAATACGTCGCGTTGGGTGACCACTGTTCTTGCGTCAGGGTCAGGTTAATAATTAAATAGAAATCAGAAGGAGTCAGATGTTCCCTCCTAATACGATGCCTCTTTAATTCGCGTCATCTTTTCGCTAAATAAGGTGAAATTCCTCACATTCCTCAGGAGTTCCACCTTATATTGCAAGTCACTACAAGCGTACATACGTTGATTATATATAGATACGATACTATTCAGATCAATAAAACTCAAATTAACATAAAATCGTTTAAAATGCACGATACATACAAACCCTTCAATTTCTTTTTATATTCAATTTAGCATGTTGAATAGTGATTTAGTAATTCAAAGAGCGCACTAATGTATGAAACCACAGTTCTAAATGGATTACATAAATAGCTTTGCATGCTAACACAAATTATGAATTAATTTCAGTTAATTATGTACCTATTTGACCTGCGCTAAATGCGGTAAATCAATACTGCGTTTACTTTAAATATTTCAGTGTCTGAATTTCTAGTTAAAAGTACTCGGATACCCAGACGTGCATGTATGAAGCGATTAATGAATCTGCAGGAAGCGAAAGAAATATGCATGGATCGCCTGGCGATATGTCTATTCTGACTACCGCGTAAGGGATACAGCGTGAATTTCTAGTTACAATAATTTGAATACGAATGCAATTTTGAACTAAATAACTGACGCTAGGTCCCAAAGTAAACGTTTCGTCCGACATTGACGATCAAAGAATCAACATAACCAATGTCGATGCTTGCTGCATTGCAAAGTAACACCTAACAAAAATTCAATATGTGTACCGTTTTATAAGTACAATATGCTTGGTAGGATGAAAGCAGGCAATGTATTCTGTGTAATTAACCTTGATCCCGCCGTTGTCAACAAAAATAAAGGAAGATATTTACTAGCGATAACAAAACCAAAGTAACTGCGAAAATAAACTCCAATATAGTTTATTTTTATGTTTTGAAGAAAATAAGTGATTTAAACTTATAAACAAACGCAAATAAATATACATAGTCATATCATTAGTAACTATATACTTACATTTCAGAGCCACTTTTGGGTAAGCATGAAAAAAATTGAGTTCTAGTTAATAATCGTAACAAACATGTTATAATTTTCACATACATTTATAATTAATATAAAATGGGTAAAAGCCCCACGAAGTCTTCGAGGGCTGCAAAGATAATATTGAAAAGTAGGTAACACAATATAAGAAACCGCCACTTCATAAATCATTGTACAAAGTTGAATAGTACACAAAAAAAAATGTTATCATAATATACACAAATCCTTAAACCTTGAAAACAAAACGCAACAGACATCGCGTATCATCAAACATAGCCTGTAATGCCTGCATATCCACATGATATCCTTTTTGTCCTATGGGATTTTCTTAAATCCTCAGTATATATCCGCAGTTGGCAGTAATCCCATTCCGCGACTTCAGTTTCGGCTAGTTTTACACACAACTAAACATTACAGCGCAGTGACCCCTAAGCGGCTTCTTAATAAGATTTTATCCTTCTGATAGTGTTGTATGAAGTCATAAATATTGAAAGATCCCTTAGTTAGAGAACAGAGATTTGGATAAAAGTATAGAAAATTATCTTATCTCTAACTGTGCCCCGCAAATTCGCCGTTGATTGAACATGGCGGATTGAACAAGGATAATATATAATAATAAGGATAAAGTATTCAAACCCCATAGCACCTGTTTAATGCCATAGCACCATATATGCCCGTAATTTACAATACCATATGGAAATTTGTTCGATTTGCTGACATTTATTATTACGCTCCGCCTACACATAAATTTGCCTATATTACTTCTGAAGAACTTGGCTTTATAATGGTGAAATAATTTTTAAAATCGGTTAAGTAAGTGTTCCAGAGTTAATAGACTACAAACACCGAAATCATACCTCTTTTATAGGACTACTCCTGTTGGAAAAGTCTATTACTAGATGGTCCCAGAGCTAGGAAAACGTAACCTTTAAACTTTTCAAGGACTTTTAGTATATAAATTTCATTATTTATAAACTGAAAGGAGAATTCATAAATAAAGCTTCTGCTTGTATAGTAGGCTCTCGGTTGACAAAAATAGTGTGTGGGTGTGGCATTAAAAGATCTTACTAAAATTATAAATGCCGGCGAAAACTAGTAGGATGAATATCACTCGTCGTGTTTTATCATATTCTGTGAATAATAAAGGACCATTGTGATGTGACAGTTTGAGCATGAAGTAGTGAGTCTATTCAGGCTAGTTTCAGTGTGAATGGATATTGTTAGAATCTAGACTATACATGTGAGTACACAAGGTATCTCTGCTATATATACGAGTATAAGTTGTGTTTGCATGTACATTCAAGGTTTATTTTTCATATATTGTGACTTTTTCGGTCTGTTCTATACGTAGTATCTTCGTCCTTATATTTAGGCGTAAAAAATTGCGGCATATGTTTTCAAATATATTTACTTATTTTTTCATTATAAACCTCGTGTAATGCTCGCTTCGTTTGATTTAGAACTGCGATATAGCTGCTTGCAAAAAACCGGGTTAGCGACTAGAAATATTAAATCTTTATGAATTTTGTCAATTTTGTCGAAATTAATAGAGGAAGGGACGTTGTTGTATTTGTTGTACCGGATGGCAGTAAATGCATTAGGCTCTCTAGATTCCAAAACAATGTCCGTCCTCTATGAGGCTGGAGGATGGAACAAGCTAGCTGTGACCCTAGCAGCTGTGCCCTAGCAGGCTCAAGCTGGCAATGTGACGTGTAGCCATGCACATTCTTATCTTGGATACGTGCAGTTTGACTTTTAATCAACTTGTAGCCGCTGTGTCTGGGGACCAAGACTGGTTAGGAATCTTTGCTTTAAAAGTTCTAACAGGTTTCAATTTATTTCTTTATGGAACTAAATCGTTACAGTTTCTTCAAAATTTATACTCCCTTTTTATAATTTTTAATTATATATAACTAGCTGTCCCGCCCGGCTTCGCCCGTGACGTACTTCGAACCCCGTGGCACCCATTTAATCCCGTTGTTTATTAATTTCACATTCACAATAATGTATGAACATTTTCCAAATTCATTGATTACTTCACCGCTCTCCAGTACCTACCTAACTACGCCCGCCAGCACGGGCCGGTCGAATTATGGTTACACGATATTAATTTCTTTGCACTTTATTTTGAATCTGCGATAACTCGTAAGATATTCTTTTAATTTGCAAGGTGTGAAGGGACAAAATAATCTCCATGAAATGCTGAAGTAAATGCTAACGTAGTAAAAATGATAAGGATTAATAGCATATTTGTGTAAATAGCCTTCAAATTACTACAGCTTTTTTAATGATGGTTTAAAGTATTAAAATGGATATAGTATGTTATTCTCATGAGATAGACATATATCGTTGCGGACTTTTTTGTAGAACTACATTAGATACACAATTGCACTATACATTATTTTGTTGTATCTAAAAGGGTTTTTGTTGAAAGCTCCCAGACGGCTTATTTTTTCCGACATCCCCAACAAATATCGTTATAGTTTGGTCAATGTATATACAAATTTAACAAATTATACATAAAAACCTTCTATAAGAATCACACTAACTATTACAAAAAGCCGCATTGTAATTCGTTTCGTAGTTTTAAAGATCTAAGCATACATAGGGAAAGACAGCGGAAAGCGACTTTGATTTATAATACGAGTATGTAGTGATAAAGTTCCATAACCACGTAAAACCATGATGGAACACTGAGTGATTTCTAGTCGTTCGAAACCGAGCATCGGGCACGCGGGAGCTACAACACGTACAAAAACAAACAGGTATTATTTTTTAGAATTTTGAATAAATTTGTGATCTCTTTATCCTCTGTGTCCCTTTCTCAGGATGTTCTCTTTTTTCACGTGTGGAAATCCCCAGGGATGTCAACAATAAGGTCCCTACACACCTGTCTTGGCGCCCGCCCCGAGTAAGTCCTCGGAAGGATGTCAGGTGGATACACAATATATATTTAATCTGTGATATACATTTTGTGATGTATCAGATAGTATAATAAGAATAATATTCTTTACCATAATAATGTTATTCCGAAAGAATATTTTCATATCTCTATTAAGTATTAAGAGCGGATAAGGTTTTACATATTTTCATACAAACTTTGCACCCTTAATTTACAATTTTAAAAAATTTCAACTGTTTTAAAAATTCAGAAATATATATTTCTCTTTGTTTATTAGAAGCAGGTATGCAAATTTTGATGTTAGTTTCTTCGAAAATGAAGAATTTCTCATTGAAATAAGAACCCCTATTTTACGTTCTTATAGGTAAAATATTAAAAACCACGAAGTACGAATACATTTATTCGTAAACAGAAACACGAGCAACTAGTCTGATATTTCTAACTTTGATAATCTCGAACTTCTATACAGCTGCTTATCCCTCTTCATTCTACATTATAAATATAACTTACCCTATAAATTTTAACAAGGGCTTCGGCATTGCATTGCTTGTAAAAGAATGAGTCACCCAGTAATTTTATTAATAAAGACAACCTATTTTACTTTCTGATCTATTTATTTGAAATCAAGAAGAGATATGCGTAATTTAATATTTCCAACTTGAAATTACGCAAAATGATAACGTTTGAAATATTTTTCATGAACTCACCTCATTTATGAAATCAATGAATGAAACTATTTTCCCAAAAATCTAAGGTATGTCCAGTTGACGAAAACATTTAAGTATTTAATTTAAGTTTCATTATGTGGACACGCGTAAAAAAACCTGGTGTGTCCAGATGACAAAATAATAAATAATATTTTTTGGAGTTTCACCAACTGATCACACGTGTGTCCAGGCTCTTGTGTCGAGATGGTGAATAACCCGTTTATGTACACGTTACTACCCTGGAGAGCGGAGCTGTAATCATAAAATAATGTCGACTAATAGGTCATTTTTTATACATTTTGGTAGAATTTTTAAGCGACGGGATTAAATAGGTGCAACGGGAGTTCGAAGTATGTTACGGGCGAAGCTACGGCGGTCACTTAGTTACCAAACTTTACACAAAACTAACTATTCAGTTGTTTTGGAATGAAATTGTCATTAATGTCCAATTGTTTCAAAAGCTTGTATTTTTAACCCCCGACGCAACAAGAGGAGTGTTATAAGTTTGACGTGTCTGTGGCCCAGTCTGTCCTTCTGTCTGTCCTTGGCATCATAGCTCTCGAACGGATGAAGCTATTTCAATTTAGATTGTTTTTGTATTAAAGGTCACCTTTAATACAAAAACTATCTAAATTGAAATAGCTTAGCTACGTGCGAGTGTTCTTAGACACGTTTGATGAAAATCGGTTGAGTCGATCAGAAGTTGTGATGAAAGAGGGGAAGGGTAACCGAATGTATGCAAAATATACTCAAGTGTAGCATCAAATAAAAGAACGTGCACATTACAAAATATTATGATTATTTTTACTTTTAAAAGGGAACTCAGGTTTTTGTGTCGGCGGTTTCAACATGGCAATGGGCTCACCCCCTGTTATGTGGTACTAAAATGCATACAGTGAAAAATGTGGGTGTATAGTCTCTGCCTACCCCTTCGGGGATAAAGGCGTGACAATATTTTTGTATGTATGTATGTATGTACAAAATACATACATAATTAAACTAACTCTTGAAGAATACTGAAGGCAATAACCGAATATCAAAATATAGTAGAAAACTAGAAAAGCTTTGGAGCAATGCCAGATATCTTAAGCTATGTACTCTATAAGTATACGAATCAAGTATAGCTGTATTATTTGTTTTGAATGTGTGCCACCTACAATTTGCCCGCTTCTTATTTACTGTCCAAACTAGGAGGGCCTAACAGAAAACTCAATACTATTCTATTCGATTTATCTGATGTAACATATGTCTGCTGAATAAACATTCTGTGTTATAAAACTTATAATAAATACTTTTCCTTATGTTACGTGAAACTCGATTTGCTTCAAAAATAACAATCTCAAGTTATGAAACGCTACTAGACAGTACACAACTGACCCAGTCCAATCCCAGATACTAAGTACCTGGCTTGCTGCCAATCATGGATAATCTGAAACGTCAAGATAAACCCGCTTCTGAAAACACGGCTTTGTCAACTGAGAAACAACTGAAACGATACAAAAACTTAACGTTACTTGACAATTTTCAGGTTAAAAGCAATAAATGCTTTTAAAATGCCTGTCAGTTGAGATTAAAATAACATGAAACAATTTTCATCTCTCGATTGTTGGGAGAAAGAGCATAAATGACACTCATCGGAGATTGTGATATATCGCAGGTTTAACACGAGGCGAAGGTGGAAATAGGTATTTGGGTGGGGTGGCAACGGCTACCTCACACCAGGCCAAGGCCTTGCTCGTACGACGCATGCGTTCACTGCGCAAGCATGTTTTGCTCGTGACCGTAGGTATACGATTGCTCTACAACTGAACTTCGCATGGATTCGTAGTATTTTTACTATTTTCAGACTGTAGTAAATGAATACTCAATCAAATGTTGTGTTGTTTCATTTTTATGTAATAAGTGCATCCCAACAAATAACTAAAATTTAAGGGTAGTACTAAGATGACGGGATGTCCAAACGTTATTGGTTTTAATAAATACACGTGTATGTATAAAAATGCGCTAAAATAAAAATATGTAATTTCAAAAAGATTTATCTGTCTGTCTTATTTCCGATTATCTCTACAACGGCTTTAGAAGGAATTTTCCTATATGGAAGGCGAGTAGGTACGTGGTGCATCTAATATTGCCTAATATATGCCATCACTTAATAAATGCCTAATGCGACGCAACCTTACGTATTCTGGGCGAGTTGCCTCATTTTCTAGCCTAAATTATCATTGCCAATACCTACTCTAGCTGCTTGTATTGTTAATGGATTCAAATCGGTAGTGTCAATGTCAACAAGATCCAACTTGAACATCTCGATCGCTTACTCGATGCTATCACAATCACAACTAGGGTTGCCAAACATACTATAACATAAAGTATTTTACTATATATCGTCTATAGTCTGCGTACCATATACTGTTGAAGTAATATATAGTACGGAAAAATAATACATTTTCAACACAGCATACAACAAACAAGGTGCCTATATACTATATACTAGAAATAGAAACTTTAAAATCTACTTAAACATTTTGGAGGCACCAGCTAGAAATCCTTCATAAAGTAAAGTACCTTCACGACAATGTTCTTTTTCGCATCCTAAGATTTACCTTTTCTGTACATTAAGTTCTCACACTGTATTTACGGAGAGTACCTTTTCAGTGTGAGTAGAAATCAGCACACAAAAGTTGAAGTACAATTTTAGCATATTCAATACTAATGGAGCAGCACTACACAAACCAGACAATGAGGCGGTGAAACTTTAATTAGGTAGTTGGACGTAGCACGGTAAAGTGTAACGTAGCGACAACCTTGATTCATGAACAAAATCGTTTCATTCACTGCCTACTGAAAGTTCTTTAGTACACGACATTTTTTAGTGAAATACTTTTTTTAAGCATAATAACATTATTTTCATATACTTTACTAGTTGACGCCCACTGCTCCGCACGCGTAGTGAAGTTTTCCCGTTCCCGTTTCCCACAGTAACTTGTTCCCGGGATAAAAGTAGCCTATGTGTTCTAATGTGTAAGCTATAAGTGTTATTGTAAAGTTTCATCAAAATCCATACAGTACATTTTGCGTGAAAGAGTAACAAACATCCAAACTTACAAACTATCGCGTTTATAATATTAGTAGGATGTAGGATAGGATAGTCCACGATTTGTTTATAATAAGGGTCGGTCGCGTTATGAGTGAACGCGTGTAGAATGACATTAATTTGTTATTGTGACAAAAATAATCAAGTTACAACGCTCTAGGATATCGAGAAAGGCAATTCAAGTAGTTAAACATTCAAGACAGTATATTGAGAAATAAAACTGTCGGGCCTTTCATCAGTCGATAGCAAAATCAGCAAAGAAAGGATTTCTTTTAATTTTTAAGAAACAAGTAAAGGAAATAAAATCATAACAAATACTTTATCGCTCAATACAAGACTTATCTACTGCAAATTATAAAAAAAAAACATGCATACCACTCGTATATTTTACGTAACGTTAGCAAAAAAAAAAACAATACAATCATACAGAGCTAAATTAAGAACAATCGTCATTTCTAAACTCGCTTGAAAAATATATCTTTAACACCAAAGTTACAGTAGTAGTTTTGTGGTAATTCGAATTGGCGGGTAGAATTGGTATTATTTGAACTCTACTTGACGCAAAGTGTAAACAACGCCAGTCAAGTGGGAAAGTCGTGTCAAGTGGCTGACCAATGTCCTTTTAAAGAGACCTTCTAAGTTACGAAAGACCTTGTTCAATTCATTCATTCTTTCCATCGTTGTACCCAAAGCAATCAAAATTGATTATAGCTTAAATTCGCAGTCTTTAAAATCGTAGAGGATATTATTTTAACGTCCTTTTAATTTTTTTTTAATAAATTGAAAAAAGACAATTTGAATCAAAACTTAACGTCGTTATTTTGTCTTCTGATTTGAAGTATCTGGACTTCTATCGTCTTAATACCTATGATTTACTAAATGAGCTCATGAACAAACCTACAAGCTGAAAGTAATAGTCAACCTTATTATCTCATCTCATATTTTTTTAATAATAAGAGAATGAGTCATAAAATACGAACAATAAATCTCGAACGTTACTCAATACTCAAGAAACACTTGAGAGTAGTATTTATAAGGCAAAACTAGCCTCAAGCGTTTCTTGAGTATTGGGTAACGTTCTAAAATACGGCCCGTGCAGATCTGTATTCATTTATGACATAAGACGAATATTAATATGTACCTCATTTACACTCTCGCGCGAGCTACGACACTAGTCGGGAGTTCGAATGTAAAAAACATTGGGGGGCTAACTTCACATGCGTACGCAAAAAATTAAAATTTGGAAGTTGGCCCCTCATCATTTTTGAAACCGTTTTTAAATAAAAATCCATCTTGTCTTATCCCCGAAGGGGTGGCAGAGGCATATTATATGCCCACTTTTCACCGTGTGGATTCCTGTCCCACGTAATAGGTGGTGAGCCCATTGCCGTGTTGCAATAGACAGACGCAGGTTGTGGCTACCTGCTGTTGAAATTTTTAAGCCGCCCATATGGCCTTCAACCAGGCTTAACGACTGCCATTTTACTGGCAACCAGGACCAACAGCTTAACGTGCCTTCCGAAGCACGGAAACGCTCGCAAATGTAAATGCCACAAAGTGGTCACTCATCCGAGTACCAGCCATAGTGAAAGTTGCGTAACTCAGTGATCGTTTACAGAACACTGAGACCGCGGGGCCACGAGCGCTTCAAACCGTTTTTGAGCAGTTACGTAGGACGGGAAAGCATACGGTGAAATGTGGGCGTTCAATATGCATCTGCCTACCCCTTCAGGGATAAAGGCGTAACAATATGTATGTATGTATGATACTATATCGCACCTTAGATGCAAAAAAAAATATAATAATGTTTGTTAGTGCCGTTACTAAAGTACAAAACATTAAAAACCAAATTAAGTACGTAAAATCATCCAAAAATACGTCAACGACTGGCGTTGTGTGAGTTGTCCCGTTGAGTTTATATTATCTATATATATATGTCATACCAATTAACGCCCGCGGCTTCGCCGGCGTAGAGAAGTTTTCCCGTTTCCGTTTCCTACAAGAACTTGTTCCCGGGATAAAAAGTAGCCTATGTGTTATTCTGGTGTATAAGCTATATTACTGTTAAGTTTCATTAAAATCTATTCAGTAGTTTTTACGTGAAAGAGTAACAAACATCTTTACAAACATTCGCAATTATAATATTATTAAAATTTATATATTTATGTTCTCTATCTGACCTTTCATGTTAATTTTTAGTTAATTTGATAATTAGTTTAATTGATTTCAACAGTTTACAATATTGGATCTGGAAATCTCAGTAGTTTTCAGACGATGCACAAGGATCACTCTTGTCATTCAGCAGCTGTCAATGACGTATCAATCTTTGCCATCAAAAACGTTGATTGAAGATTTTATCTGCTTTCGTAAGCGAAATGGAATATACGTGACGTACACTTTTCTCAAACGAAAGACATATTACATTTTGTCTGCTTCTGGCAAACAATTTAAGATGATGCCAGTCAATAAGAACCTACTCCAACCGTAGGTACTCTTAGAAAGTCCCATTCAATTAAGTAAAAAGGGCGATATCTATTAACTAGGTATTATCGGTTAATTCGGTAGGTATTTATCGGCTTTTTTAATAGTGTGGTAACATGTAGAATATTTGAATAGACTACTTTCGTTTACATTTTACGTAAGTTTGCAATGTTTGTTTGTTATGATACTTATGACAAATACATCCTTTGTTTTTTTTTTTTCAAATATACACATTAATGTTTTTTTTTGCTCAAATGTTCTACATAATACCACATAGATTCAGATTAAGTACTACCGTGGCTGTAGTGTTACTCACTGACTTTAAATCTAGGTACTAACTTCGGCATTAAAAGCCGGGTTAATGCATGCATCACTTTATTTTACCAATGTCTAGTCTAAACAGCATTGCTGGTTATTCTACTGTGATACTGACATGGTTAGGCATAAAAGATTATATTGTCACGTCACACCTTTATGGCAATGAGGACACGCATGGTCGCCAAGCCTAACTACCATAAACCGTAACTTCACAAGGCACAAACATATATTATATAAATAGTTCCAGCAATGATTTAGCACAGTTTGTAACCTGGTGAAAATGTTCCTGATGTAATATTTTATATATCTCCTTTATTATCATTTGACCAGGGCAATGAGACAATTTAGAATAATAACTATCGTGAGCGTTATTTATTATAACAAACTAAACGGTTATACTCACGTGTGAATTTCACACATGTTTAGTTTGTAATAATGAGACAAGTCTTAACAAATACATTTTGTTTCTTATTTAAATCGTACTACAATGTACCTCCATTGTACTCTCTTAGATAGTCTACATAAAAAAATACTGTTTGTATAATCTGTACAATAAGCATTTATCTATCTATGGACTTAAAAAAACAATACGAGTATTGCAAACATTTTCGCCTATATATTTACAAATACATAAAGCTGAAGAGTTTGTTTGGTTGTAAGCGCTAATCGCAGGAACTACTAGTTGGAATTGAAAAAAATATTGTTTTATGAGGAAGGCTTTAAATTATCACGCTACTACCCCGGAGAGTAGAGCAGTAATCATAAATGCCAACAAATCGGGAAAATTTTCATACATTATTGTAAATGTATAAACGACTGGATTCAATGGGTACGACGGGGGTGCGAAGTATATCTCGGGCAAAGCCGCGGGGGTCACCTAGTGTACTAATAAAATTACCGAGTGATTCACTCACTCACTTATCAACGCTTGGAGAAATGTAGTAATGCGGAGATCGGGCACATGAAGGGCTTAAAAAGTTGCCGGGACAAACACAATAATGAAAATAAAAAAACTACGTTTAAAAAAACCGACTTAAAAAAGTATAAAATAACTTAATAAAGATGTTTGTGTGTGTGTGTGTGTGTGTATGTGTGTGTGTGTATTTGTGTATGTATGTGTGTATGTGTGTTGTAATAAATAATCACGTAAATCGGTTCATAAATCTCAGCGTAATCGATGTACATACTAAAAAAAATACCAATCGAACACATAACCTCCTCGTTTTTGGATGTCGGTTAATAAAATGTAAATATAAATCGCATGGTAGACTGTCCCTCGATCGTTAAAACGTACTAAAATGTTTTTGACTAATCTTTCCCTCTGGCAGGAGGGAAAGATTTGTCATTTCTGCTAAGGAGAGCATTAGCGTAGGTAAATTATATAATAACTTAATGGACACCTATTCTTCAATATTTCAACAGTTTCACATCGATGTAAATTAACTGGGAATTACCGCCGTCCAATAACGACATCGAGTTTCAGAAATAAGGAAGGGAATTTAAACAATTTAATGCATCCTCATAAATTCTGTGTGAAATTGTACCTCTACTATTGTTGGTACTGCAACACTAGTTGAAATCATATTATACATTTATGTTGGTAGTAATGCATTGCCTATGTAAAGCAACTGAGCAAATGCCTAATGGCCATGTTAAAACTGTTAATTGTACGTGCTTTGAAGGTTGTACAATAAATCTATACTTACTGAAATATAAAGCTGAAGAGTTTGTTTGATTGTATGTTTATTTGTTTCTTTGTTTGGTTGAATCTCAGGAAGTACTGGTCCGAATTAAAAAATCTTTTTGTTTTGGATAGTCAATTTATCGAGGAAGGCTATAGGCTATATAACGTCACGCTAAGACCCATTAGAGCAGAGCAGTAATCATAAATGTCAACAAAACCGGCAAATTTTCATACATTATTGTGATAGTAATAAGCGACGTGATTAAATCGATGCGACGGGGATTCAAAATATGTCACGGGCGAAGCCGCGGGTGTCAGCTAGTTCCAGATAAAAAGTGATTGGGAAGATGTCAATGAACTATGTGAACGGATCGGGAAGAGTGTTTAACCCACACAAAATCTCAGGTGGAGGAGAGACGGGGTTTAGGCAAATACCTATAAAGTAATTTTTTTGTTTAAAAACTTCTGCAAGCTGGTGGAGTTGTGTGCATTAGCTAGTGTTGGAATTATGAGAATAAATAAAATAAATGAATATTGTGGGACTAAAATAATATTATGGGAATAAAATAAATAAAGGCTATCTAGCCCAAACTAAGCTAAAAGCTTGTACTATGGGATCTAGACAACATACATACTTGTATATTTTTAAATACATACATACTTATTATACATAGAAAATACCCAAACTCCGAAACCAACGTTTGTGGATCACACAAATATTTGTTCAAAACCTGGCTGAAATAGAACCCGGGATCTCAGTGCGGCAGTCGCTACGCTACCACAGCGCCACCGAGGCAGTCAAAAAACAATAAAAAAGCAATATGCCTTTTGCTTTAGATTTAACCCTATTGGACTTGGGGTTATAAACATCCTATCAATAGACTGCTAACTCGTATCGAAAAGGTAATTTTATTTAGTTGTAGAATGATCTACGCTGTTCAGTCTTCGAACGAAATCAGAATGAAGTGGCGATTTCTGTTACCTTTACTAATTCACATCAATCTTCGTTTCAATTAAAGAGATGGACTCGGCCCTTACCTGAAAGAAAAAAGAAAAGCCTTCGTTAGACAGTAATTTTAAAAGTCCTGTATTAAAAGGAAGCTGATTTTAGGCTACGTGTGCCTTATATTTTTGTAGGTAAAAATTTGTAGTAAGTAATTCAATTTGCCCTGAACCGCCTTTGACCTGATTAGGCTTTACCTTACTTATCTAGTTACTTCTAGTGCTTTACCTTACGTATAAAGTCACCCCATTTACCATCTGGTACACCTAATGACGACCTGACGTAATTCTGATTAGGCCCATGGTAGACGTTAAAGGTGGAAGCCAAGAAGGCAATATTTGTTAGTCGAAAAAAGTCAAATCATAGATTGGTAGCTGTTAGTTTATTCCTAAATAAACATCGAAATAATCTTTTTCATCAAAAACCACTTAACTTGGTCAGTATTCACGCTTAAGTAGGAATAAATCGGCTATATCTAGCGAAGAACTGACGGCAGTTAGGGTAGGGCAGCAGACGAGTTCTGGAGCAAAAATCGCGGCTAAACAAACGACAGTTAGGACAAGGGGTTTTAGGGTCGGCAGCATGAGTGCTGCACCTCTGGTGTTGCAAACGTCCATAGGCTACGGTGACCACTTTCCGCCAGGTGGGCCGTATGCATGTCTACCACCTCAGTGGTATTAAAAAAAAATAGGTGCCCACAAGTGTCACAGATGCTTGTTGAGTCGAATCATATGGACAGGCAACCTTGAAGGTTGAGGGACTAAAAGCTGAAAGTGGATGTGTAACAGTGGACTGCGAGCGACAGATTTGATTGTTTGGTAGGTTATTACAAGCGAGTAATTTAAAAGATATCTAAAAGCGTTCAAAGTAATTTATCTTGATGCAACTGAGAGATATATTATTATCTTCTTACGAATAAAGAAGCTGGTTTGAATAAATAATTTAATAAAGAAATTCCTTACTGTATGGGGCACATTCCTATAGAAATTGTTGCTAAAAGTGTCACATATATACATACAAAAAAATACCAAAGCACAATTAATTCGTTCTAATATTAACGAAAACGCTTATACGTATTTCGACTCTTGGTGAGCGATAAATGTATTAATAAGTATGTCCGGTAGCGCGCATAGCTAACATCTCGTTCAGCTCTATATAATTGGGGTAACACGGTTTCGTATAATAATGTCACATCATCATCATCTCAACTGTGTGACACCCTGCTGGACATATGCATACCCCAAGGATCACCAGAACGTTCACATACAATAGTTTATTAGTGAGTATAGAATATCTTTCTTGTTGAAGAATACAAGTTAACCTTAACAATATGTAGAACGGCGAGTAGCTGCCGGAAACAGTGTTAGCGGTGCTTTGTCCCAATTAGTTAAGCGACAAAGCATCGTAAAAGAAGCACGACTGGCGATTCATAACGCAGTGCTAGTGCTAACTTTGCTTTACGGTAGCGGAACCTGGGTATGTCAGCAGATGCATGAAAGTAAATTGAATGCTGTGGAGATGAGATCACTTCGAAAATTGTGCGGCGTTACTTTAGCCGACCGAATACGTAACTAAGTGATACTCAATATAAGTGTCAGCGTTAAGCTAGAAAAGGGCGTGCTCCGTTGGTTTGGACACGTCCAACGAATGAGTGAGGAACGATTGACGAAGGATATATATTGTGCGAAAGCAGAGGGTAAAAGAAGTCAGGGTAGGCCGAGACTTACATATAAAGACCACTTGAGCAGATTGCTCAAAAACGGAAAGGTCAAAAGATACCCAGACGTGCGTGTATAAAGCGATTGATGAATCTTGAAGAAGCGAAAGAAGTATGCATGGATCGCGAAGCCTGGCGATCTGTCCTCTCTGACTACCCCGTCAGGGATACAGCGTGAAGATAGTTAGTTAGTTAGTATATCTTTCAGACCTATTACGTGGGACAGGAATATATAAGGCGAAAAGTGGGCATATAATATGCCTCTGCCACACCTTCGGGTATAAGGCTTGATAGATAAATCTAAAGCTGAAAAGTAGGATCAAGAAAAACTGTTTGCATATGATTTTGAGGGTCTATAGATAGTTGAAGAATACAAGTTAACCTTAACAATATATCAATTGTTAGGGTTGCCTGTAAGTGATTGCTGCTTGTACATTTATGAAGCTGAAAAATCTCTTTTTGTGAGTCTTTTATACTGGTGTGCAATAAAGTTTATTCTATTCTTTATATCAATAATTGTACATTACATTACATAACATAGCATGCACTAAAACATCTTGTGATAGGCCGCATGGAAATGATTTAGGATAGCCAGAAATTCATATCATTTCCCTATAATTTGCTCAGATTTAAACAAGAACTAATGTCTCCGGTCGTATCTTCGTTTCGGAAGTCACTGCATATATTAGACATTTCAAGGATGTTCTTTATTCCACAAACAACAGAATTAAAAGACAATAATGGTGTGTTATTCCTTGAGGCATTGTTTTCGCATTGGCCTTGCTATTGTTTGAATACTCTAAAAAAAATTGTGTTCCAGTTTTTGTAATACAATTCAAATTAGCACATTTTAAATTCATTTATTAATATGTAAAAAAAAAAATTGGTAGTTCATAATCAATTTATTCTTTGAAATATATACGACTACATTGTTACCTATACAGTCCACCAAGTAAAATGTGAGGTGAGAAATGAATGAAGTACTGGAGCGCCTGCAGCAGTTTTTAAACCGAGGCAACAATCTGTAATTTTTTCTTTATTAGAAAAATTTTTGCATGTGTTTTTAGTCATTGATAAGCTACTTTTAAAAATACTGTTAACACGGAAACAAGCTCAATCAGAGACTCGTTTTGTATATCGTAACTACATTATGGTTTCATTAGAAGATTTAAAATGATAGAGTAACTCGCAACCATTGTTAAATTGCACATTGCACGGTCAGTGAACCAAAACATTGTACAGAATGTCGACCGAGTGGTCGTTTTTCCAACAATTATGAATATGGCACATGCCATACCGGATGATGAAACGGATTGGCACTGTAATTCATACTGCCTAAGTGGCGCTAGTGACTCAGATATAATGTACAACCAATATTTATATCATTCTTAGCTGATTCCCGAGAATTCGTAGAGTTATCCTCTATATAATAGGCGGAACAACTAAGGGCCTACCAAATAGGCGATTAACAATTGAAATTACCAGTGTGTAAGGGTCCATCAAAGATAGGTACATACATATATACATACTGTCACGCCTTCATCCCGAAGGGGTAGGCAGAGGCATACTAAGCGCCCACATTTCACCGTATGCATTTGTCCCACGTAACAGGTGGTGAGCCCATTACCGTGAGCCGATTCCACCAAAGATATCTTAACTAAAGAGTTTACTATGCGAACCTGAGTTGTTGCTGAGTTTATCAGCCTTCCGCGACGTGCGGACGCACTAGATATCGCATAAAATTTCTGTTTAACGCAATCTTTTGCTTGTTTGATTGGCAAAGGATATCTTGAAAGTATACAAAAAAGTGAGTATAAGCAAAGCAAAGTGGTATTGTTTATGTTGTGCTAATGAGTGAATAATTTCCATTGTAATCTAAATTAAAAACGCTTGTTCTGGAAAGGGAGACAGCGCCGCGCGGTTCTTGCATATATTTTTAGTTAAGATATCTATGGAGTTCACCATGATCTCCGAGGGGTAAGCTACCTCACCTACAGGCTAAAAGACAATGCAAGCTTACTTACGGGGTTAGGAGGTCAGAGGAAAATATATATTACAATTGTTTACTGTTTTATTTAAAATTTAAAGCAGTATATAATTACCGTGTTTCTTTAGTAAACAAGTATAGTACTTGTGTCTAATAAAGTTGACCATGGGTCACTTTTAGTCTAAACGATATCACCATGATATTCGCGGTGTATTTGAAGGTGTCCTTTACAGCTCTTAATTACCTATGGGCGTAGATAGGTATCATGATGACTAAACAAAAGACTCATAATTTTTTAATAGAGTGGAAAAAGACAATTTGATTCGAGACAGGGATTGAACCTGTGACCTTTGCCTAACCAGGGCAATGTTCTAGCCACCTGAACTACCCGAACCGTATCGAACCAAGTTGAAATTCTCCACCATATTTATATCGTCATTTTAAGAGTATGACCAGAGCCATCTATCGAGCTAATGAACAACTCGATACCAATGAACAGTGTTACAACTATTTTTAAACATTGATGCAATGGACTCCACTCAGTATATTGATAAATTTTTAAAGCAATTATTTGCTAAATTTCTCATAATTTTTTAATAAAGTGGAAAAAGACAATTTGATTCGAGACAGGGATTGAACCTGTGACCTTTGCCTAACCAGGGCAATGTTCTAGCCACCTGAACTACTTGAACCGTATCGAATCAAGTTGAAATTCTCCACCATATTTATATCGTCATTTTAAGAGTATGACCAGAGATGGCTCTGGAACACTGTTCATTGGTATCGAGTTGTTCATTAGCTCGATAGATGGCTCTGGTCATACCCTTTTTCCACTTTATTAAAAAATTATGAGAAATTTAGCAAATAATTGCTTTAAAAATTTATCAATAAACAAAAGTCTTCAATATAAACCAAGGAATCCTGATGTCTACTGTAAAATATATTCAAAAGCGCCACTTATCAAAACTGTCTAACTACCGCGTTATTGAGTTACGGATTAGTAATTAGTCAAAAGCTATTGTTATTAGTAATGTCTACAAATAAGTAAAGCATCGCGTGAGCCGGTCAATTTGTTGGGTCATTTGAGGGCGCCTGTATGGAATACGGGCCCAGTTATAATGGCAATTAAAACTGCTTTATAGGGCTTCATTAACCACATTTTAAGGTTCAGCTGCTACCAAAAGCACCGATTAATATTTTCATGAGAGGGTTACAAAAACATGCCAACACATTCAAAAAAAAATAACTGTCCGAATCTGCGTAGTCTATGTATAAGTTGCGAACATTAAAACTTATTACTTCATATTAAAAGCTGACACTGTACGATTAACATGTTATTCATTAAAGCTAATGGTCGCACTCTCGCACGCGACTTTTTCCATGTGGAGTTATAATCTTTCTCGTGAACTCCTCCATCACAAAATTTTAATTTCTAATAATTATAAGTGAAAGTGTGTAAATTGGTTCATTAATATTAAATATTTATTTGTTTCTCTGTATCGTTCATGACAAGAAAGTCTTCATCTAAGGAAAACAGTGTATGTTTTGTAGTCAATAAACTCTGTAACTGTACCGATTTTAAAAGTTCTATCACCTATTAGACAGCCAAGTTATTTAGAAGAAACTTAGGTAATATATCATTAAAAAAAGTATGTCACAGGCGAAGACGTTGCGCCCTATTAATCACTTACTATGAAACAAAGTATCCCGCGACACATTTCACCGTATGCATTCGGACTTAATTCGACTGTGGATTCGTGATTAATTTAAAAATTACTGAACAGATTATCATGAGTTTCACCAATAGTGGTGGAAACTTTAGGTATGTCCTGCAGGAAACGTGTACGGGAAAGTACACGTAAAAATAAAACGTTAAAGTTTATCTAGTTTAGTAATATGTCAGGATAATGATGTGTAAATTGACATGTTAATAGCTCAGGGGCTCGATTAAATGTTTACTTTATTAAGGGGTGCAACACAATGGTCACAATTTAAGTAATTTGTGTTAAGTAATGGTTCGGTTGTTTCGTAGACTTACAAGAATGTCAACGTAGCGATATTGTATAAAGCTCATCACATGTGAAATACGAGTAGGTAATACAGTAATTGTTTCGGTGACCGGGTGGTTCACGGGTTTGAACCTCGGGTTAGGACAAATATTTGTTTTGTTTTGGATAGCCTATTTATCGAATAAACCTATAAGCTATCCAGGAGAGCGGAGCCTTAATCCTAAATGTCAACAAAACGGGCAAATTTCCATACAGTATTGATTAATTTATAAACGACGGAATTAAATGGGTGTCACGGGAGAAGCTCAGCTAGTTCATTGTTTTACTGCGTCTCAGTTCTGGTATATAAGTAGTGCATTCATGTACATAATTGTATTTTTGTTCTGGATAGCCTATTTATCGAATAAAGCAATAGGCTATCCAGGAGAGCGGAACCTTAATCCTAAGTGTCAACAAAACGGGCAACTTTTTATACAGTGTTGATAAATTTATAAACGACGGGATTAAATGGGTGTCACGGGTGAAGCTCAGCTAGTTCTTTGTTTTACTGCGTCAAGTTTCTGGTAACTATGTAGTGCATTCATGTACATACTTGTAATACAATACGTAACTGTAACACGGTAGGGTAACTAAGATTATCCGTTTAATATAATCCTAGGGATCTTTTTAATACTAGTTTAAAGTTACTCAGCGAGGGCTGAAAAACGACCGTTTAATCTCTCTTAATATTGATTATACCAACTGGACTAGCCTCGTGGTCTAGTTGATAAAGTACCTGCCTGACTACGAAACCGAATGTATTAGTGCATTTCCCACTCGGGACAAATCGTTTCGGGTGTTACACCCAGACAGAAAACATCAACGTGTTCAATGTGTGTATTTAAAATTATCTAGATCAATAGCATATTAAAGAATTTGGGCTAGATTGCACTGTGTACAAAAAAACCCTAAAATGTTTATATGTTGTTATAGGTAAAAACGCTAACATTACATAGGTAAAATATAAATTACATTGAAAACCTCGAAAAGTTCAATACTGATATCAATCTATTCCAGGAGGCTTTCAGCATAATTTAGGCAATATTTGCAGTGGGATTTAAAATCATTCATATATAAAAGATAAAACGAAAATGAATGGCGCTGTTTTATGTCAATTGATATTCCTGGAGGAAAACCCACATCGTATTAAAGTATAAACGCCTTCAAGCTTTAAAATGAAATATAAGTACCTATATATACATTTATATGGGCTCACCACCTATTATGTGGGACAGGAATCCACACGGTGAAAAGTGAGCATATAATATGCTTCTGCCACCCTTTTGGGGATAAGGCGTGATGGATATTTATTATTATTATTTATATGTATATACGTTGGTTAAAACAAAGTGACCCGTTTCAAATACTAAGGACAAACATTTACTGCATATTATAATAATGTATGTATCAATTATTATAATTACGTCAAAGTATCTAGTTTAGTTGTTTGACTATAAAGTTGACCTATCAAAACGTCGTTAACAAATTTTCATTAAATCTAGTAACGTCGCTGACTGTCTTAATTCTGACAGAGTTGCCGATGTTTATATATTGACATCGACGTAATGAGTAACCGTGAAGGATGATTAACTTTTAAATACGTAAGAATCGATCTAAAGAGTGGTCACTGGACTGTAGTTATTCATCGTCATTCCGACAGTATCTAAAATGCGCGAAGTTAGTCAAATAACACCCATTTCAATTTCATAAAATATATTAAAGTCACATTTATACAAAAGCTGTTTAACTCTGTTTAAAGTCTTTATAATCTTGGTTGAAACCTCTTTGAAAATAACCTTTTATTGAAGGTTATCGTAAGAGAAAATGGCCGACGGTGCTGTCAAAAGCCTTTGCTACGTTCCAATTTTCAGGCTTGTTTGTAACACCTAATTCTACGAAAACAAGGATTGTAGCCTACTTTCAGCGATGTTAAAGACTCATTACCACATCTGAAAAGCTACATAAATGGAGTCAATCTATTAGACAAATACTCTGATCTGAAAATCAGGGTTCAATGAACTGACGAGGAAAAATAAACGTATTTTTAAATGTATTTGTCTTGATCTGAGCAAATCTCTATACAAAAAGGAGTACGTATTTATGTTTAACATATTGATTTACAAGGGGTGTCGGCAACGACACGCCACTTTATCGTACGAGACATTGTAATAACGACGCGAATTTTAGGGAAAACATTTTGTTACATATCAATGTAAGGATTTAGTGACGACCGTCGTTCCAAGAAACAAACACTGAAATGGTGGCACAAAAAACATCAGTTAAGGGTGTAACATAAGCATGTGAGAGGTCATAAAACAGTCCGAGCGAGTGATTGCGGACAATGGTCAGTCAGGGTCGAACCCACGTATGTAACATCAAACAAAACGGCTCCTATAAAAATATTTACAGAATTGGTACAATTATGGACTGTGTTCCGTTGTAATGAAATTCGTCTTATATTGTGATCAGCTTTCGTAACCTTTGTGCTTACATTTAATAAGTATTTGATTTAAATCACCTCTTATAATTTTAACAGATTATAATTTTATTAGCCGTAGATTAAAAATAGGAGGGATGAAAGTCCGCGGACTCACTCCCGAGCCTTGTCTACTCTTCTCCTCATCTTGGTGTATTCCTATTTGCTTTCAAGCCTTACCTAGAGTCTACTTTTATTGTCTGCATCCGTCCGTAAGGTCGCTTGGGCCCCGGAGATCTTGGTATCTTGCACCCCTCCCGCCCCTTGTGTCTACCATTTTATGTTTTTATGCTACTAAGATGCCAAGAAACATATGCTACACCTGATCCAAAATGCATGTTTGTAACACCAGGGATGTTTCTTTTTGGTTATCCTATGTACAATATTTTCTGCCAAACAAACCTATTTTTCTACTTTTGTCCAAATCTCCTGGTAGAAATTTAACGTACAAAGCCATCGTAGAAAAATAATTATAAGAGAAGGATGGCTTAGGTATCTATTCCTTTCATCTATACCCGAACGCTATTTCAGCACAGTAAAGATAAAACAGTAAAGAGCTACTACCGAATTTAGGTTTAGAATTATTGTATAATAATTATTATGATTTCAACTTGTCTCGTTATATTACGATGTAGACAGTATCAGTAGGTAGGTTCAGTGCAAACAGTTTGAGAATTAATTTAGCAGACTTGCATGTGTTGTCCCACAACAAGAAAAGATGTAGGGTATGAAAAACAGTTCAAAGGATCGTAATATTGAAGAAGTACCTAGCACGTTCGTTCATATACAGTCTAGCTAGATAACTATACATCTTTTGAACACAAAACTTTGCAGACATGTTCCATTAAGATCAGCTTTGAATAATATCATCTCCTGGTAATGTAATTCTCGAATTTCTACTTCAGGAGATTCAGACAAAGAGGTTTCCAGTAGATATTATCGACTTCGTTAGGTTATCAAAGTTACTCCGGAACATTGTTCAAACAATTTCATCTGAGCGACTAGCGAATTACAAATGTAAATTCTTAAGTACCTATGTCATTCGCAGTATCCTAAAGAGAACGGATTAAAATATTATGCCACATGATGTACATACAAATTTGTTTTTCAAGTGCGTCTAACTAAATGTGTAAGTCAGTCAACTCCTACACCTAAGAAGATTGAACAAGTATCAAGTACGCTTCAGATTGCTACAGCATCGAAATTGTCTTTTTTGAGGTTGATGTTCTAGTGAGAACATTAGGCAGTCACCAGTACAATGAATTAGGCAGTCATCACTCACCGTACAGCGAACCTCCCAACCGTACTGTAAACGTTTCACGTCGCGTCTGTACTAAGACGATGTGCTAATTAAACGCAAATGCGCGATCATCGCAAGTTCCTACGAACTGTCAATCAATCATATCCTCAAGAAATGTCCTATGGCATTCGCGTTAAATTCTAAGACCACGATGAATTCCCATTGATGTCATAGCAGAATACTAATACAACGCGACCACTCCTATTAGAACTTCTGATAAAGATCTATCATGGCCAGCTTGTTGTACGAGGAATATTAGAGCACACTTACGCGATCGCATCATGGTTTCTTCGCGAAATGATCACGTCGTCAAGTTCAATTAGTACAACGCAGAAGATATCCAATATTTTCAAGCAAATAAACAATATACTACTGACATCCTATCCTCTACGTGGAACAATATTCTATAGTGTACCGCAGTTTCTAACATACACACTTTTTAGAAACCTGTTTTGATAATATTTGCAAAAGTTTTCCTCTAAAATACCAGTAGTACAATGTAACAGAAACAAAACTATAGTCCTTGGCAGTTATTTGTTGTATAAATTACACAATATCGCGTGGTGCTAAATGGATTCAAGACACATTGTCTTTCTTCCCAGTGAGAACAAAGCACAAATATCTGCAGACTACCTGATATGACAGCACGTGCCGACAGCGCTGCTAATGATATAGAACTCGGCACTAATACCAGCAGTCGTTTATTATCCAACGAGTACTATATGCATGTAATAACGGTTCCTCGGAACTACCTCCGCTATTCCACAGTTAGTGCCTCTAAATTATTACTTTATGAACGCGGTTTGTCACAAGGTGTGTACGGTTATATACGGTTTGACAGGCTTGATAGAAAATTATGTAATCATTTTATTAAACTTAGCGCCTATATAGTCGGTTTCAAAGACTACTTGACTGCTTCGGTGGTGCAGTGGTAGTGTATGCGACTGTCGATTCGATTCCTGGGTCGGAACAAATATTTGATATTTATGTGATCCACAAATTTTTTTTTCTGAGTTCGGGTGTTTCCTATGTATAATATGTAGGTATTTAGAAATATACCTACAAGTATTATTTATTATTATTTTTTATTATTTTATTATTATTCAGTTGTCTAGTACAAGCTTATAGTCTAGATGGCACTTTGTAAAAAGTGTCCCTCAGTATATTTGGCCCACAATTTAATTGGTTTTTTAATTAGTAAACATGACAATTTAAAATTTGCAGCATGTCATTTAGCAGATTTTCGTACCATTAGGTTTAGATTTTCGGAGCCCAAGCCCTGCAAGTACTGCACCTGCTGACTAACGGAAGAAGTCAAGGCGAAGATATGGCAAACTCAAAAGAAAATTTGTACCTATAATTTTGGTCAGCATAATAGGTATGGTAAAGTCAGTCACCCATCCTAAATGGTCGGATAAACTCTACGTCGAAGCAAGTTTAATATAAACGTCAGTACACGTAGTCTCTTTAGGTAAGGTGAACGAAAGTTATCCAATGACCCCAAAGACCTTTTAGTTCTAGCAAGGTCAAGCTAGCTAGACTAATGGTGACCAATCATCGTTAGTAAAACTGTCAAAGCTTGTTTTGTTGTAAAGTACCAAAGTTTAAATGGCATGTTAAGACGCTATTACTTATTCTTCTTAATCTTTGCATACCGCCAGTTACTTTAAAACCCTATCTAGATTTTGAGCCTGGGGTTCGCCTCTATTGGCTGCTAGGAGTTTTGCATTTTTTTGGAGAAAAGGGTATGAGAATATTTCATAACCCGCTCAGGGCTTTAATCTAATTCTTCTTCTTTCATTGACATTTCACTGGCTATACCCTGAGATATATAACAAGGTAATGTTTAGCATTAGCTCGTAATTTATAGGTCAATTCTTGTAATGGCCGACATGATTCTTTCATGTCTTTTAAGAGCGCCATATTACCTTTAGAGTATAGAGCGACGTGACTTTGCTTATAATCAGTTTCTAACGACAGCTCATCTGTCAAATTATGCTAAGTACCTAGTTTAAAAGTTATGTTATGCATGATTGGATAAACAGTGTGTATAGAAGGGCTAAAAATATAATCCTCTATTTACTTCACTCTTCTACCCGACTGCAGTGATGCCAAAAGGATTATATATAGTTTCGGTAACAATCATTTCGAACTGCGGGAAATTGGTTCACTCGCGAAAACTCGGTCCGAACACGATGGGACACTTTCATTACTGCGATGTCCGTTGCCACCGGTTCAATGTCCGGTCCACTCTATTTTTAACACACCCTACCCTAGCTGAATGGTAGACTGTAATACACTTTTGTATATACGAACAATATGGTATGGCCAGTAAAATATGACCTTTTGAGAATAGTCGACTGAGAAATCTTAGAATTGAAACGGTTAAATAAAAGGTGTATGTATTTTTTATTTACATTGTGTAACTAGAACACCAACCTACTGTCATTCATTTTTAGTGTAATCTCGATTCCGAAGCTTTCGGTATTTTTGTAGTAGGTATTACTAGATTATTGCCAGCTATAGAAAAAAACCCAGGTTAATTGCTAGCTGCGTACAGCTTAAATTAATCCTGACATCCATTAGCTTGCTAATGTCTATGGTTTATAAACAAAGTTGCTATTAAATTTACATTATATTCCAAATTTCATTTAAGTTAGGTTATATTTCTAGACACGCATTTGAATGATTTTTATAGGCAATAATTTCTTTAGTAATTTGTATTACTATTATTTTAAAATATTCAAGTTGCACGGTACCTACTGCAATGCTTTTTCAAAATGGCGGTACAATTGAGTAACAAACATCGCAAAAAGCTTTAGCAGCAGTAAATGAAATAAGTATGATTATTACATTAAGCTCAATAAATATATTGTTTATTCATAACTACTAATCGAATTTCAGAACACAAAATCCATTCCTATATAATGAATGATAATGGCCTCCATGTGTCAAGTCCTTTACTGATAATGAATATTTTAAGGGCATTACTGCCACTACCACTATTTCGAGAATGATGAATGTACTACAAGATCGACAAAGTGCGTGCGCTATGTAGAGTTTAAAAGCTACGTAGAATTGTTTACATTTAAAAGACTTTTTATTCCAAAGCAGGTTTTTTTACAAAAATTTACTGGTAAACTTATAAAACTACTTATCTGTAATAGTAGTAGGTAAGTCGAATAGTAGGAACCTGCATTGCCCGAGTAACAAATAAATAATTTAATAAGCTTCTTCCAATATCCTGATCGTAACTTTCACCACCAGACTAGATTAAGAATTCCTTCAGAAGTTTGAACGAAGTTTTGGGGTAGTAAACATTAATAAATTTATTATGTATTCATTTAAATACAATGTTTTATTCTTTCCATTTTTCTTTTGTTGCGGAACTTTTGGGTTTTATGTGTTTAGATTTTATGAGAAACACTTTAGGTTTTTAGCAGTCTGTAGATTTTTATACTGAACTAGCTGATTTGCCCGGCTTCGTCCGTGACATACTTACAACCCCGTGGCACCTATATAATCCCGTCGCTTATTACTTATAAAAATGTATGAAAGTTTCCCCGATTTGTTGACATTTAGGATTACTGCTCCGCTCTCCTGTGTAGTGGCGTGATGATATATAGCTTAGAACAGTCCTCAATAAATGGGCTATCCAATACAATAAGAATTTTTCAAATCGGTTCAGCCGTTCACGCGTTATGGCATGATGGAGTGACCAAGGGAAATAGGGATTTATTTTTATATATATACTCGTAGATTGGCAAAAACGCCTTCACAGGATATCTATTCACAGTTAAACTGATTAGTAGTTGCAGTCACATATCAAAGTAACTCAGTTAATGAAGCCATTCAAGTCATTAAGAGGGAGCTCGCAACACAAATGAGCATAAGTGTCGCCGTTTACGGTAGCCCTCTACTCTAACGTAGTCACTTAAGCTCAATTCACTGAAAAATGCACTACTTTTGCAGAATAAATCTACTGTACATTAATTTGAAACTCGTTTAAACTTTGTTTACATACTAGGTACTAAGAGAAAATAGTGTGCTTTGAAATTTAATGAAACCCTCTTCCACAAAGTAGCAGCTGCTGTCTAACCAAAGAATAATTAATAAGTCAAAGGGGAGAAATTAAACGTAACGCGTTGTTTAAGAAATTCTTTACTTTGTTAAATTAGGTACTTATTACATAATTATTAATGTTGTTGTTAAATTTTATACGGTTGTCCCTGGTTACGAGTGCATTATTAAGGGGTCTATCTATCAAGACGCTATGCAGACGTACTTTGAACCTTGTCTTGGGTTCGAATGGCTGATGATGATGAAATGAAAAGGTATATTTGACTTTGAGTATTATGAAGTGTTAGTATGATATTTAAGTAGAATGTTAATCAGTTGACTATAATTGATTCCGTAGCAAAAGCTTATATCAGCTTAATTTTGGCTAGACGGCGTTGCGTTAGAATATGCCCAAAAAACATATCCAATGAAATCCCTAGTAACATCCCTGTACGTCAACCGGTATTATTATTGTGCATAATACCATGTTATTTGTCAACTCACGAAGAGGGTGCACTATTTTGCGCGTTTCCACTACATTATTTTCAAAGCGATATAAACCGCAATAAACGATGATATTCAATAATCCGTGTTCTACATTTCATTATGAAAACAATATCTAAGATGAATATATCAAAATTTGTCAAGCAAAGAAAACGAATGCAAAGTTTCCCCCGCCTCGCTGAAATCAATAAATTCAATTCCGTGGCACCGCGTTAGCGCCCGCAGAGCTGCTTCGTTATATCTTCAAAATATAATTTGCAAATACTAACGTCTTTAAATAAATACCTGCCATAATATCTTGACCCCTATAAGATATCCCGTTCAGGATAGATGTGGATGAGGTCATTAGAATATAGGAATTAACTAACTAACTAACTATCTTCACGCTGTATCCCTGACGGGGTAGTCAGAGAGGACAGATCGCCAGGCTTCGCGATCCATGCATACTTCTTTCGCTTCGTCGAGATTCATCAATCGCTTCATACACGCACGTCTGGGTATCCGAGTACTTTTGACCTTTCCGTTTATGAGCAATCTGCTCACGTGGTCTTCATATGTAAGTCTCGGCCTTCCCTGAATATAGGAATTCATTTGCATTTACTTCTTCATGCTTTCAGTTTACTTCTCAAGTCTATATTTCAAACCTAGAGCCTGCTTTTTTAGATTGGATGCCACGCTAGATTGCCGCGTGTATCTACGTCAGTGACATTTTTATTCTGATTGTATATTTTATTGCATTATTTCATTACAAGTTCAGTAACTATCATTATCTATTTAAATAAAAATGAATCGCAAAATATGTTGCTAAGCTCAAAACTCGAAGACGGCTGGACTAAAGCGAGTATTTTTTGCACGCCTCATAAGCGAAGCTTTGAGGTGGGTACTATTGTCACTTCGCGCAAAACATCTGATTTCTCAAACTTAAAATGTCTCTATTTATCATATATTGCACTTTTAAAATAATATATACACACACATATCAAGAAGAAACACTATTTTTAACACTCATGATATTTTTGATGCCATTTTTGTTATTTAAACTAGTTAAAAAACTATTTAAAAAAGTTTTGTCTTGGACGTCCGTGTGTCTGTATGTGCGTTTGAATATTTTCTTGTTAACACGATAACGACCGAAATACTTTACTAATCGAGTCTTTTTTCTCTTATGCTTCAGTATAATTAGAAATAGAACCCTTTCACTTTTCACGGTCTGATTCGATGTGGTTTAATTGTTATTATCTTTACTTCATTTATTTCATAACCCCTACGCGATAATTCATAGCAAAGTTTGTAAGCTGTAATATATAAAATTCTATTCGTGTGAGGCGTGCACTTTTGGGTATTTTTATTTATTCTTTGAATTCTTTAGAGGATTTTTATGGAGAGGAAATTTGGAAAAATTGCTCCGGAAATGGTAACTCGAACAGCTCACTAATGTGGCGGAGCCGCAGCCCTCAACTAGTTTGAAATAACTATCATTCGTGCTTATATTGACATAAGGTAGTCATACAATTATTGGTTCTATAAGTCTTTTCTTCGAATTGTCTTCAATACATATAAGGTGGCGGGCGTTAGTAAATTTAACCGAAAACACTTTGTTAAACTCTCGAGTACTTACCATATCTAATTTTTATTATGATATTCCGTAGGCATAAACCCATACCTAATAAACTTCATATCAGGTACATACCAGCTAGAACTTCAAGTATAGATTGCAAGTTCGCAACGAGACAAGGCGTAAAACCGTTGAATATGCTTTGTTCGTAGTACCTACTATTAATTACGATTTAAAACAGCCAAACTTTGCACTACACAGTTCCAAATTATATGACATTAATCCCAGTACTCATGAGCCATCAGTGTTAAAGCTATCTCCAAAGATAGCACTTGATAATAGGATCCCAATTTCCAACTAAGCAACAACGTCTTCTCAATTGCACTTAATAGATGTTTGAAGTTCTCAACTGTTTTCTGCTGAAGTGGTGTTTTTTGAACGGTTTAAGTAGGATTAGAGACAGCTAAAGTGATAATGGCATATAAATGACGCTGAATTTTATTAAACTATCTATTAACAAGAAAATAAAGTGTATATGGCAGGATTTCAGCCATATCATATATGGCACCAAAACACACACACACATTAAGCAGATCTAGGTGTGTATAGAATGTAACCAAGTTAACGTTAGTTTCTTTGTGATAAATACCTAATATCCTTCCCTCAGATACCAAGTTAGCAAAAGTTAAAGATCCTAATGCAAATATCATTGAAAACACTCAAAATCATGCTCAGTAATTCCTATACCTACAATAACCTTGAAGAATTTTTCGTCAGTCCGATATACCGACATTAAACCTAAATTGGTATCGATGGCATCACACGTAGCATTTATCGTTCAGGACACGCCCGCAAGTAGGAACAAAACACCGCAGTAGAGAAACTTAGTAAACTCATCAGATAGCTCCCTGAGCACGCCCGCTAGCTTTACTTGTGAGAAAACTTTTTTATATTGCAACAACTTGTCTTGACTATATCTAGATATTATATCAGTTGTTCGACCATTTAACCACAGTCGGTATGTATCACAGATATTTATAGACATAATGGAACTCCAGATTTATGTCAGTGTGTATGGGATTTCACCAAATTCTCAGGAGTCCAAGCGACCTCACTTGCTAGCGGTACACCTACTGACCAACGAACGAGGAAACGACGCTTATGTCTTTACGGGGTTTAGAGGTCAGACAGCAGTCGTTCCTAACAATTGCAAAAATTTAAAACCAAATGATAGCTGCTCCTGGCAGTCAAATAAAAGTTGACCCAGACTTTAAAACCAAGTAGAGAATGGACTCGGGTTAGAAATACTCTATAATGAAGGATATGAAACTTCCAAATTTAAGAAGAAAAATTGTAACATTGTAAAAGGAAAATAGGACTATATTATTCACATACCCCTAACACTTATGTGGATTTGCAGCCCCTCTCAGACGAGACGTCTCAAAAGGGTGTTTTAAAAGAATGCGTGCACTAACATCGAGGGACAACGTTCCACTTCACAATCACTCCCTATTTTCACATATTCGTACCCTTTCAGGTATCTTACGCACACTACATCAAAATATTACCTAAATACAGAATATTTTCTCGTGGAAAACTCTCGACACGTAAATTCTAGGTCCTAAGAGTCACGATATTGTAAGACGTTATCAGCATAGTATGTTAAATAACAACAATAATGAGTACGGAGAAATAGCTCTGCAATGTCACTTATTTTACTAGTGAGACGGGGGTAATTAAGTCTAAAACGTTTTGTATTAAAGCTATGTACAGTCGATGACAAAACGGAGGTTATAAACCTTGTTTCGCTGAAACGAAATATAACCAAGGTTTACTTGTGCAGACACGCGCTTAAAGTGATCAACGTAAATTACTTTGTTGTACATGTTTAATAATAACTATTGCATTGGTATCCCGCCGACAACTTCAAAACCCAATCCAATCTCTACTGCAAGTGGTGCACCTGCTGACTAACGAGTGACTATGGTTTTTTTATACCACTGAGGTGGTAGACAAGCGTACAGTCCACCTGATGGAAAGTGGAAAGAAGAATGGAATGAAAAAAAATGGTGAAGAGAAGTGAAGCTCAAAACGAACCCCTGTACATTAAGGCAAAATACCTCCCCACATACAAATATGTGACAGGTCTACGTCCAGCGGCGGATTATAATTGTCTGATTAGATTAACTGGCAATTGATTACAGTAGTACACATAGTCAGTCCAAATAAAGCAAACCAAACAGAAATCAATTTCAAAGCTTTCCACATGTCATTTTTCTAAAGATGCCATAAAAGAACTCTATAAAACATAATGGCATCTTCACTATGAGATTCGTGCACTTCTTTTTACGATCTAATAAATACAGCACTGTTCTCATAAGAGAAGACGAGACTATCCATCCTAAAGGCTCGCTCTTAAAATTGTAATGAAACTATGAAAAGATAAAAGATCCACTACTGTAGCTAGACCAACAAATGAGTGACATCTACACGAAAAAGAACTGACAAAGTTTGCTATTAAAAACATTATTAACAAGTTATATGAGTATAAAGTTTCTTGCTAACGAGCCCAGTTTCCGTATAATAATATGGAAACTAGTATTGTGTTTCGTTTTTTAAAGGTCTTCTAAAATATATGTTTGCTTTGGTGATATAAATAAATAAATAAATATCGTTGGGACAACTCACACAACGCCATCTGATTCCAAACTAAGCAGAGCTTGTACTATGGTAACCAGATGCAACAATTTTGATGGATTTTTTGTTTCTGTGTACAGTGTTAGACAAAAACCACACTCTCAAACTACAATATACAACATATTATGGTTTTGAAAGTGTGTGTATATGTATATGTTTGATACTTCTTTATTTGAATAAATTTTGTGCGGAGGTAGAGGACACCCTGGATTAACACATAGGCTACATTTTGTCCCGGTAACAAGTTCCTGTGGGCAACTGGTACGGTACGGATAGACTTCAATAAGCAGACGGAGCCACGAGCATCATCTAGTTAAGCAATAAATGCTAATTTACCAGACCCGTACTAATAATAATAAATTCTTCTCGAAGTTCTAAAATTAAAATGTAGTTTGACTACTTTGCAATTATTATTTTTCTACAAAATTAATAACAAGGTTCGTATGTAAATTATGAAAATGTTCGCGAGGTCTGCTCAACTAGTATTATTTTCTATTAAAACACAATTAATAATTAATTCTGATAAATGATGGATAAAACTAGCAGCTCTATAAATTGGTTGGTGACATCATAATTGATATTATAAAGGCTAAAGCTTGTGAGCGGGCATCATTGCTACTTTTACATGCTCGAACGGCTCCACCGACTTAGATAAAATTTGGTTTGGGTTGGCTGACACACTAATATGACACGTAGGCATATCACTTTTTGTACAGCAGGGCACCGTGAGGAGCACTATTTACCCCGCTGTAGTGTTCGGTGGGACTGGGGTTGGTGAAGTACCAAATGAAAACCGCAATGCCAGATCGTGCTTGACCGTTTATTCTTGCCACACAATCTGCCACAGTAAATTCTTGCTAGAACTATTCTTCTGGTCCAGGATTTCTTCAGGATTCTTGAGGATTTCTTCTGTAGTGGACTGTTCTGTTCCTGAGGACTGTTCCTGGTTACTGTTGCCGGTTGACTGTTCTGTTCCTGAGGACTGTTCCTGGTTACTGTTGCCGGTTGACTGTGTCGATACCCAAAATGGGTCGTGTATTTATTCAATTTTCGCATTATTTGTTATTGGACAAAAATACAAGTCCAATCAGAATGTCTACATTTTAACCAATAGTAATTACACAATATTTACAAATTTTTACTAAGCTACTTCGAAACTTTACCGTAACGAGAGCCGCGGCACATTTTTGTCGATTTCTACCTTAAAATCTAATTAAAAGTATATAAACTATATATTTTCTTATTTACTATGTTATTACACATCTATAAAAAATATAACATCAACAAAAAGACTATATAATAAAACATGTAAACAAAACAAATCGAAACCACAAGTACTGTACGTACTAGTCTATAGATACGTAGGTATCATTGTACTATGCGATCTTCAAGTCGTCCCGTACATCTCTCCCGCCGTGCAACTATGTTGCATTATCTTCGAGTACGGGCGCGACGTCTGTTGACACGGGTAGTACTATCAGCTTCTTCACCGGCCGCCGCAGGACGCCTCCTTTGGTCGCGATGTCCACTGTCCGCACGATGTTGTCCGGTCCAGGGTACGTGGCGATAACTCGGCCTCGTATCCACACGTTGCGAGGAAGGTTTGCGTCGACGATCTGTACGAGATCGTTGTTCTGTACTGGCTGTCCTCGTCCGTGGGGCTCCCGCCGGTGTTGAAGCTCAGGGAGATACTCTCGTAACCAGCGTGTCCAAAAGAGGTCTGCTAGGCGTTGTGAAGCCCGCCAGCTTGACCTTGATACTGTGTCTTGATCGGTGAATGACCCAGGCTGCGGTACTCGCCCTTGGCCCCCCAGTAGGAAGTGATTGGGCGTCAGGGCTTCTGGATCCTCTTCGTTTACTGATACATGTGTCAGTGGGCGACTGTTGACTGTGTACTCGACTTCTGTTAATAGCGTGACGAGTACTTCTTCTGTAGGAAAGCGTTCATGTAACGTTGCTGTTAAGGCCGTCTTCACTGAGCGGACCATTCGTTCCCAAGCCCCCCCCATAAATGGGGCTCCAGGGGGATGTAGCGCCATGAGATTGTCTTCTTGGCTGCTTCTGCCTGCGTTGCTTCGTCGATGCCACGTCGAATTTCTTTGTCCGCTCCCTTTAGGTTAGTGCCGTTGTCTGACCAGATTTCTGTAGGGCAACCACGGCGTGCCATCATTCTTCTTAGGGCCATCACTGCAGAGTCCGTGTTGAGCGAGGCAGCGACTTCCAAATGTATGGCTCGGGTGGTGAGACAAGTGAATATTGACACGTATCTCTTCTGGTGACTTCTTCCGACGGTCACTGTGAGGGGACCAAAGTAATCAACCCCTGTGTATGTGAAGGGTCGCTTGTGGTGAGCTAGGCGACACGCCGGCAGGTTTCCTGTTCTCGGGTGAGGCGGTGTTTGAGTCTTCATTCGGCAGAACAGGCAGCTTCGGAGTAGAGTGCGAGTGATGGGTCTTATTCTTAGCACCCAATATTGTTGTCTGCACTCGTTCACTGTTGCTTCGACTCCAGAGTGATGTAGCTGACGATGTACTGCCTGTACCCAGAGTTTGACTGTTGGGTGTGCACCGTCAAGGATCATAGGGCTTTTAAGTTCTTCTGTGATGCCTTGAACGGCTTGGATACGGCTTCTCAATCTGATGACTCCGCTTTCATACACGACGCTCAACTGTCGAAGACGACTCTCCTTGTCGATCGGTTTTTCATTCTTAAGATTTTCTATTTCGACGGCGAAAGAGTCTTCTTGTGAGGCACGCATTAATAATTCTTCGGCCAATCTGAGGTCTTCTGCGGAGGTTCGGAGGAACTGTTTATTTTGTGATGACGCTGTTTTCTTCCATTCAGTCTGAGTGACGGAGGGTTTGACTGTTTTCTTCCATGTTGAATCCTCCTCTGTATTTTTCTTGGTCCTCTTGTAGCAGACTACCTGTTTATGTGGTCTGCAAAGTCGAATGAACTGTAGGACTCTTGCTGTTGTATACCGAAGTCTATCCCAGTTTGAGAAACGAGAGACGTCTGGTAGGCTATTTGCGAGCTTCTTTTCTGTCTTCAGTTTGATGTGATGAGTTTTCTCTTCATCAGTAGATATCTGTTGCTCCGCTGTCTGTGGTTCAGTAGGCCAAAGATCTTCTGTCTCGTAGAGGAAGTCGGGGCCCTTGTACCAGCGATGGTTCTTTCCGAAATCAGCTGGGACGTCGCGAGTGGCATCATCTGCCACGTTCTTCTTGGTAGGCACCCAGCGCCATTCGTTGACTTTGGAGCTCTCTTCTATAGCTGCTAGCCGATGAGCAACGTAGGGTTTATACGACCTTGAACCGGTTCGTATCCAGGTGAGCACTGTTTTGCTGTCTGTCCAGAACACCTTGCAGTCAGGCTTCCTCTCGTGCTCTTCTATTACTGTTTCCGCAAGTCTTGTCCCCATAACGGCTGCTTGTAATTCTAGTCTTGGGATCGATGTTAACTTCAACGGTGCTACTTTCGCTTTGGCCATAACTAGCGACAGGTTGACTTCGCCGCTGGCATTCTCCGTTCTCCAGAATAGGACTGCGGAGTATGCTGACTCGCTGGCATCGGTAATTACGTGAAGCTGTAGCGAAGTAGTGTCACTGTAGCTAAGATACTGTCGTGGGATTGAAACGTTACGTAGACTGTTCAGATGAGCCATCCAATTTTTCCATTCTTCGGCTAAGTCGTTGTCAATCTCGGTGTCCCAAGCTGTCCCTCTGCGCCATACTTCCTGTAGCAGTTGTTTCGCTCTTATGGTGACGGGTGACGCAAGACCAAGCGGGTCAAATAAAGACATTACTATCTTCAAAGCTTCTCTTTTAGTTGGTATTTTTCCTTCGAGAAGTTTCGATGGGATGCGGGTGAGGCTGAGGTTGAAACTGAGTTCATCTGTATCGAGCTTCCAAATAACACCCAGCACCCTTTCTGTTGCTTCGTCTGGTTTGTAAAGTTCCAGATCTTCTGTATGTTGACATTCGCCGAGTTCTTCGAGCAGAGCCGTTGAGTTCGACTTCCACTGTTTGAGCTCAAAGCCGGCCTTTGTGTGTACTTCTCTTACGCCCGTCGTGATACGTGTGGCGTCCTGTATAGTCTTGAAGCTGTCCAAGTAGTCGTCGACGTAGTGCTTTTCGATGATCGCCGCTGCTGCCTCAGGGTGACTGTGCTCATACTCTTTAGCGTTCAGGTTCTTGATGTAAATCGCTGTTGATGGAGAACTTGAAGCGCCGAAGATCAATGAGGTCATTCTGTATTCATCTGGTGGTTGGTTATCTCGTCGGCTGCCGCGCCATAGGTACCGCAGTGTGTCTCTGTCTTCCTTTCGTATCTTGACTTGCATGAACATTTCTTTTATGTCTGCTGTCACGGCGATCGGATGTTGACGAAAACGCATGATGACACCGGGTAGCGACTGTAGAAGGTCTGGGCCTTTAAGCAGCATGTCGTTCAGAGATACGCCCTTCGTCTTGGCTGCAGCGTCATGGACTACTCGTAGTTTGTCCGGTTTCATTGGGTTCACGACGGCGAAGTGAGGCAAGTACCATGTCTTGCCAGGAACTGTATTCTTCGGAGCGAGTTCAGCGTATCCTTTAGAGATGAGAGCTTCCATCTGTTCCGTGTATTTTCTCTTGAGCTCGGGTTCCCTATCTATTTTCTTTTCTATACTGAGGAGACGCTTCAACGAGTTGTCGTAGTTATCGGGAAAGTTTATATCTTCCTTACGCCAGAGTAGACCGGTTTCATATTTGCCTGTTTCTGTTTTCTTCGTGGTCTTCTCTAGGATTTGCAGGGCCTTGACTTCTGGATCTGACTTGGGCTTCTTAGGGTTCAGACTCAGCGCGTCCATCTCGAAGTACTGTCTTACTAAATCTTCAAGGCTGTCTTCAGCTTTTTCTGTGATGTGTGATACGACGTTCATGGTTCTCCCAAAGGTGTTACTATAGGTTCCGTGCAGAACCCAACCCAGTGGTGTGAGTGAAGCCACTGGTTGGTCCTTTCCACCTTTCCTTGTTTCCGATGTCAGTAGGAGATGCCAGTTGTCTTGACCTATCAGCACTCTCGGTTTTACTTCTTCATAAGTGAGCTGCCCTCTGATGTCTTCTAAATGTCGGCATCCTTTGAGCAGACTCACTGGAACTTGCTGAGACGAGACTTGTAAGTTTGTGATGGTGCGTGCTTGTATTCTTTCTTCGTATCCATTACGGCCCCTAAGTTGAACGTTGACCCTTCTTGAGGCTGTTTCTGTTGTCTTCAACTCGTTGATGGCTTCTATCTTGAGGGTTTCCGTAGGCCCTCTTGCTCCGATGCGGTCGGCGATGTTGCTGTCTATCAAAGTGACTGTTGACCCATCATCCAACAAGGCGAAGGTGTCGACTGTTTCTTTGGGTCCTTTGATCTGTATTGGTATGACCTTCAGAAATGACTGTTTCTTTCTATGAGTCCAGGCTGAGTTGATGGCTTCTGTTGTGTCTTCATTCTGTTTGTTCATTGTCGGCCTATCTGTAGTTCTGTTGTAGTGCAGCATCTTGTGATGAAAGTACTTGCAGCTGTTGACACCACACGGCTTGACTCGACAGTGATGCGTCTTGTTTCTATAATGAAGGCACCGGAAGCAGAGACGCTTGGTCTTTGCTATATCCCATCTTCTGTTTTCATCAGCGGACTTGAACTGTTCGCAGTCTGTTGAGGCATGTCCCTTTTCTTGGCATATAGGACATCTCGAATCACCTGTTTTTTCTGTAACATTGTGTATCTTCTGCGACCTCTTCTGTAGTGGAGTATGCGGTACTATCTGTTCAGGTAGTGCATACGGTCCGCATAGCTCGGCTTCTTTCTTCAGGAACTTTTCTATTTTCATTAAATCTGGTTCGTCCCTTGGCAGAGTTGTAGCGAAGTCGTAGAATCTGTATCGCAGCGTAGGTGTGAGCTTGTCGACTACGGTCTTCGAGACTTCCGGGTTGTACATGTAGTTGATGCAGCCCAGTGTCTTCAATGTTGCTACTATGTTGGAGACCTTCGTGGCGAAGACGCAGATGTCACGTGCTGATTCTGTTAATCGTGGTAGACCTCGAAGTGCTTCCATCTCCATTATTGCTATGGATTCTGGTCTTCCAAATCTTGACTCCAGGGTTTTCACTATTTCGGATGGGTGAGCGCTGGTGATAAGTAGGCCCTCGACCGCTTCTTTTGCCTTCCCTTTAAGGTTTCTCCGTAGTCTGTTGGTATTCTCGACCGCTGAGAACATGTGCTCCGTCTCGTAGTAGGCGGCACGGAAGGGTAACCACTCTTGATGTGACCCGCTGAAGAAGGGCAGCTCTATAAACTTCGGGCGCTGTGCGGCTTTGACAGCGCTGGTGATAGCTGCGGCTAGTCCTGCGAAGTCAGGCTGGGCAACCGTCGGTGGATGCCTTGACTGTGAGTACGGTTCCTCTTCTTGCTTCTCTGCGTCTTGTCTTGAGACTACGGGAGTCTTGGCTGGGTGGTCCGTTTCGTTAGTGACCGTAGGCTTGGGTGGTTGTTCATGGGTCTTCAACCAGTGGTCGACACGTTCGTTGGCTTCTGTTCTGCTGCTCGATGAGGTCTCATTGTCCTCTTCATCCTCGGAGTCCTCGGCTTCAATCGTGGCTATCCGCGCTGTTGCTAGTTCAACTTGTAGTCGCAGGAGCTCTTCTTTTGCTTTTGCAATTCTGTAAGTCTTGTTCTTGCTGCGAGTTGACCCCCCCTTACCCCCTTTTCGGCTGGTGGCGAGGTGGTCCTGTTGTCTGCTTGGGCCCGGCAGACCGGGTGCTCCTTTATTGTTCCATATATAAAGGTGCTTCTGTTCTGTACGTTGCTGGCACCCTCCTTTCCGCAGTTGGTTCTTCTGTATGGGCGGAGAGCAGGGCGGCGTCGGTGACAGTCGAGACGGCGGCGATAGTTCTGGCGGCGGCAGTGGCGGCAGACCGGGTGGCGGCGGCGGCGGCGTCTGTGAGGACCGAAGCGACGCATGGCGGCGGCGTGGTGATGGCTTCAACCGGGCTTGATGTGGACTCCAATGCCATGGGGGTTAATAATCTTGTCTGTTCTGTGACTCCCGTGGTGGTGGTCCCTGTGACTGTTGCTCCGGTTGTACCGGTCCTCGAGGAAGCGGCAGTGTCCCCCGAGGATGACGGCGTCTGTTCCACGTGCTTGCGGCTTCTTCCCTCCGATCTGGTTACTGGCATCTTGGAATCTTCAGTACTTCACAATCCGGCTCGACCAGGACCAAAATGTACAGCAGGGCACCGTGAGGAGCACTATTTACCCCGCTGTAGTGTTCGGTGGGACTGGGGTTGGTGAAGTACCAAATGAAAACCGCAATGCCAGATCGTGCTTGACCGTTTATTCTTGCCACACAATCTGCCACAGTAAATTCTTGCTAGAACTATTCTTCTGGTCCAGGATTTCTTCAGGATTCTTGAGGATTTCTTCTGTAGTGGACTGTTCTGTTCCTGAGGACTGTTCCTGGTTACTGTTGCCGGTTGACTGTTCTGTTCCTGAGGACTGTTCCTGGTTACTGTTGCCGGTTGACTGTTCTGTTCCTGAGGACTGTTCCTGGTTACTGTTGCCGGTTGACTGTGTCGATACCCAAAATGGGTCGTGTATTTATTCAATTTTCGCATTATTTGTTATTGGACAAAAATACAAGTCCAATCAGAATGTCTACATTTTAACCAATAGTAATTACACAATATTTACAAATTTTTACTAAGCTACTTCGAAACTTTACCGTAACGAGAGCCGCGGCACATTTTTGTCGATTTCTACCTTAAAATCTAATTAAAAGTATATAAACTATATATTTTCTTATTTACTATGTTATTACACATCTATAAAAAATATAACATCAACAAAAAGACTATATAATAAAACATGTAAACAAAACAAATCGAAACCACAAGTACTGTACGTACTAGTCTATAGATACGTAGGTATCATTGTACTATGCGATCTTCAAGTCGTCCCGTACACTTTTTATTCCAGATACATTTACTGTGGGAAACTGTAAATAAAGGTAAAGTAAGTTTAATACTACTTATCTTAATATAATGTTTTAATTTATCATTACTTAGTAAAATATAAACCCCTCGTCATATCGTTAGTCTATTCTATTCATTCAATAATCTCTTAAACAATACAAATCTGGCTCAAGCGATCGTTTCCGAGTTTCCGATAACAAAACGAGGGTCGCGACCACCAATAGTAAAACCGTTACTATTGATTTTACTGTCGGGAACAATCACTTCGTAAACCATGTCGCTGTCACAGCTAAATCGACGGCATCCGCCAGCCGCCCCTTACTTGATACAAACATAAGCTTATTTATTGTTGATGATAATTTTGAAAACGTCTTTTTCAATTTTGAATATAAACTGCACTAGCGGCACGCTATGAGGGCCGTTATTCACATTTTCGTCCCAGGAAAATAATATATTTCAGATTGATTTTAATAAAAAAATACCCTAAATATAGTATGCTTAAAACATTTTTTTTAAAGTAACTACGTAAGGTGTTTTATTTCATTAAAATCGATGTTTTTGCATTATTGTAATATGTCAAACGGCCATCATGGCGTGCCGCTAGGGCGCTAGTATACCCTACCTTAATGAACAGCACCCATTCCAAAATCGCAATATAATTCGTAGCCTGAATAACTTCTTCAATTTTTATTTAAGTGAAAATGACTGTCTTAGTCTTTTTATCATCAATCACGTCTTTATCCCCGAACGGGTGTCTTTCACTTTAGTAAAAAAGCTAAGTTAAGTTTATTAAAATGAAAATACTCTAAGTCGAATATAAGTAATTGCTTAAAAAAATACCAAATTTCCATTATAGTTAATCGATACGACAAATGTATTTAACAAAGATAAACGTTTAAAAAAGTAAGTAAGTCGCGAGACGCAACTGGGACAGACGCTCGGATGATGATGATGAAACGTTTAAAAAACAAGTTACAGGATTTATCCTTTCCAGTAAAACACTGTTTCTATGTTTTGGTTCCCCACTATGGCAACGGCTAGTGCTGTTACCCTGTGCAAGGACTGCAATGCGCAACCAGAGCTATATTTCATTTTATAATGCAAAGGGTGACTTTATTTTGGTGCTATTGTTAAAATACTATTCCTATGACGAGCTTAACTAACCGTGATGTCATACAATATAAAGGCAACTTGATATAAATTACTGATTATAAACCACCAAACTCTTAAAAGGTTAATTTATAAAACAAATTATAAAATGTTAAATAGATAAACAAATTATTTTCTAGTTATTACTCCTAAACTAATCTTTGCTTTGCACCGCAGCTCTGGGGTTACACGAAGCGAAATACGTGTTACTGTTTAATCGTAGGTAGGTATGTCCAACTAATATTATAAACGCGAAAGTTTGTAAGAATGGATGTCTGTTACTCTTTCACGCAAAATCTACTTCATGGATTTTGATGAAACATTACAATAATATAGCTTACACATCAGAATAAAACATAGGCTACTTTTTATCCCGGGAATAGCCTTTCTTGATAAATGAGCTACCCAACACAAAAAAAAACTAATCCGACCAGTAGTACCTGAGATTAGCGTTTTCAACGAAAACAAATAAACAAACAAACAAACTCTCAGCTTTATATATTAGTATAGATTTATTTCTTTTCTTAATAGCTTCAATAGATACATATAGAGCCAATCGCGACTTTGTTCATGCAAGTTACCCGGTGTGAGCGTAACCCTAATTCTTTTTCTCAAATAAAGGGCAGTTTAGTAACTAAACTGCACTTTATTCTCTTTGATATAAGATTTCTATCAAGTACAGTCCCGTCATAATCGGTGTTGCTTTCATGTCAGTCTCTTGTTGAGATTCTTATGTACTACTACTACGTATTTAGTAAAAAGCTGTTATTTGGTCATACTGTTTTTTTATACTTATATTTCAAAAGAACGATATCTAAACGACGCAGTGGAACTATGGTTACCAGGAACCGCAAAAAATCATCCAGTACATAAGTTAATCATTTACAAGATGCATATTCAAAGATAATAGAATAAGTATATTTCAGAAAACAAATCCACTAGACTACTGCCGATATCATTTCTGCGTAAAATCAAATAATTCCTCTTAAAGATCAGCTGCAAAAATTGTAAGTATTAATTTAAGCAATGGCAAATTTATCGATGTAGTGAGAGACGCCCCCCGACAAAATTTATCTTCAACTTTCCGTAGGAAGAACTGACAAAGCAGGGGTCAGCTTCCCTAAATTGTAGACATGTATATAATAACTATTTGGCAACACGCTTGCTTTACTAACTAAATAGAGTACGAATTCATTTGATATCTTTAGTCCTATTCAATATTAGAAAATACGTTTGTATTTTACAAAAAAAAACCCTCATAACTCTCTTGCCCTTGTCCTAATTTATTTAGAGTCGGTGCAGAATATCTTCTTTTTCATTCATAACTGATATTCATTATCTGATCATTTACATATCACTCCTTACACAAACCATCCGTGTTTTCTTTGGCTATCCGTCCTTCAACATTCACATTCATCTTTCTTTTAGTTACATAACTTTCATCGCTTCTCATCACTTTTAATACCAAGACGTACGATTTTCTCTCATTTTTTCTGTCAGTGATGCCACTCCATGTTTTCAAAATTTTTTAATACATCAACAAACTAAATATCAACTATAGTTTCATCAGGACCGCTGTAACGCTCACTGCAAACAAATATGTACGCAGTGAGCGGTACAGCGGTCCTGGTCAAACTATAAGCAAAAAATGTATCACTAATGCCATGATCACATTTGGTATTTATATACGTCAGCAATTACACAAAACAGTCTGTCAAAGTATTTGGAAGATTAATCTAGGTGTGTTCAAACTTATCTCATTAAAAGATTCTAAATATTGGAATAAAAATTTTACTTTGTTAATAGTATTTTTTATCATATTATCCAATAACTGGACCATATGCCTTGATGCAGTTGATACTGCCACAAGTAATAAATAAAAAATGTCCCATTTCACTCCACACACACCACGCCAAACAAATTAACTTTCTTCACGCTGTTTCCCTGTCAGAGAGGACAGATCTCCAGGTATCGCCTTTCTTGATAAATGAGCTACCCAACAGAAAAAAAAACTAATCCGACCAGTAGTACCTGAGATTAGCGTTTTCAACGAAAACAAATAAACAAACAAACAAACTCTCAGCTTTATATATTAGTATAGATTTATTTCTTTTCTTAATAGCTTCAATAGATACATATAGAGCCAATCGCGACTTTGTTCATGCAAGTTACCCGGTGTGAGCGTAACCCTAATTCTTTTTCTCAAATAAAGGGCAGTTTAGTAACTAAACTGCACTTTATTCTCTTTGATATAAGATTTCTATCAAGTACAGTCCCGTCATAATCGGTGTTGCTTTCATGTCAGTCTCTTGTTGAGATTCTTATGTACTACTACTACGTATTTAGTAAAAAGCTGTTATTTGGTCATACTGTTTTTTTATACTTATATTTCAAAAGAACGATATCTAAACGACGCAGTGGAACTATGGTTACCAGGAACCGCAAAAAATCATCCAGTACATAAGTTAATCATTTACAAGATGCATATTCAAAGATAATAGAATAAGTATATTTCAGAAAACAAATCCACTAGACTACTGCCGATATCATTTCTGCGTAAAATCAAATAATTCCTCTTAAAGATCAGCTGCAAAAATTGTAAGTATTAATTTAAGCAATGGCAAATTTATCGATGTAGTGAGAGACGCCCCCCGACAAAATTTATCTTCAACTTTCCGTAGGAAGAACTGACAAAGCAGGGGTCAGCTTCCCTAAATTGTAGACATGTATATAATAACTATTTGGCAACACGCTTGCTTTACTAACTAAATAGAGTACGAATTCATTTGATATCTTTAGTCCTATTCAATATTAGAAAATACGTTTGTATTTTACAAAAAAAAACCCTCATAACTCTCTTGCCCTTGTCCTAATTTATTTAGAGTCGGTGCAGAATATCTTCTTTTTCATTCATAACTGATATTCATTATCTGATCATTTACATACCACTCCTTACACAAACCATCCATGTTTTCTTTGGCTATCCGTCCTTCAACATTCACATTCATCTTTCTTTTAGTTACATAACTTTCATCGCTTCTCATCACTTTTAATACCAAGACGTACGATTTTCTCTCATTTTTTCTGTCAGTGATGCCACTCCATGTTTTCAAAATTTTTTAATACATCAACAAACTAAATATCAACTATAGTTTCATCAGGACCGCTGTAACGCTCACTGCAAACAAATATGTACGCAGTGAGCGGTACAGCGGTCCTGGTCAAACTATAAGCAAAAAATGTATCACTAATGCCATGATCACATTTGGTATTTATATACGTCAGCAATTACACAAAACAGTCTGTCAAAGTATTTGGAAGATTAATCTAGGTGTGTTCAAACTTATCTCATTAAAAGATTCTAAATATTGGAATAAAAATTTTACTTTGTTAATAGTATTTTTTATCATATTATCCAATAACTGGACCATATGCCTTGATGCAGTTGATACTGCCACAAGTAATAAATAAAAAATGTCCCATTTCACTCCACACACACCACGCCAAACAAATTAACTTTCTTCACGCTGTTTCCCTGTCAGAGAGGACAGATCTCCAGGTATCGCGATCCATGCATACTTCTTCCGCTTCCTGCAGATTCATTAATCGCTCATACATGCAAGTCTGGGTCCAAATAAATTGATTACAATCCTTAAACAGAAAACCTAGTTACGGTAACAGACTAAATTTTAAATTATAAAATTATAAATATCCATCACGCCTTATCCCCGAAGGGGTGGCAGAGGCCTATTATATGCCCACTTTTCACCGTGTGGATTCGTAATAGCTGGTGAGCCCATTACCGTGTTGAAATAGACAGACGCAGGTTGTGGCTACCTGCTGTTAAAATTTTCAAGGCCTTCAACCAGGCTTAACGACTGCCATTTTACTGGCAACCGGGACCAACGGCTTAACGTGCCTTCCAAAGCACGGAAACGCTCGCAAATGTAAATGCCACAAAGTGGTCACCCATCCGAGGACCAGCTATAGTGAAAGTTGCGTAACTCAGTGATCGTTTACAGAACACTGAGACCGCGGGGCCACGAGCGCTTCACTACTAAATGTTTGTACAAAATTAACAACCAAGAGGTTACATAATGTATCCATTTAAATTTTAGCGATAAGATACGGACTAATTTCACTTGGGGTAATTTTGTTCTCAATCGAAATTTTCAACAAGGTTGGTACCATAAATGTTAATTTACGAGTAGTTGGATCAACATAAAACAACATTTAGCTTAATTTAATTTCTGGTTACATTCGCCCGCGATTCGCCCGAGTTTTCAAGATTTCACAGTACCCGTTTCTCACAGGGACTTTTTTTTCCAGAAATCGAATTGTTATTTTTCTAAAGTAATACTTTAAAGCTAGTTTATTCGTTGTATTTAAGCTACTACTAGTTGATATCCGCTGCTGCACCTGCGACATTTTTTTTTTCGATCTCCAAAGATACACCGCCCGCCTGATGGAAAGCCATGGCGACATCTAGCGAATTGAAAGCCACTGTCACACTACACAGGACTATTATGTTACGATCCGCTTGAAGAACCCTGGAAAATACGAGGATAGAAACACGTGCGCTGGCAGAGCATTACATAATATTGAAATGAAGCTTTTCTGTACCCGTTTCCCACGAGAACTTGTTCTCGAACTAAAGACTATATCTCTGTACCGAATGTCATTTAAATCGGTTCAGTAGATTTGGCGTGCAAGCGCGACAAACAGACAGAAGTACCTTTGCCATTATAATATTGGTAAAGATTACCGTAATGTTTTAATATATCCATATTCAACCATTAAATAGATAGAGGAAGCGGTGCGACTTGTGTAGGTTCAAAAAAATATTTCTTGAAAACAACTTCTTGACCGATAGCTTATGCAATTCCCATTACTTGACAAGAGCCGTCACATGTCAACACATGTCACAGAATAAATAAAAACAACTTTCCCATGCAAAGCTCCATAAGTCCATACATATATAATACGATTGTGTTGCCTTTATTTATCAAGTATTTCTCAATCTACCCCCGACTTGATAAAGACACCCTAAGGGTGTTGTAACATCTTATTCACGTCACGAACACCGCTATGTGATTTCAGATAAAACTTATATTAGAAGCTACTATCCTTTTCTACTATTTCTTAATGGTGCCATTTTTATCCCATTTATTGTACGATTAGAAGGATCATTTTCTATCATCGAAAGTGCTTTGAGTTTCATTCGATAAAAGTTAAACGAATATAGGCTATATACTGTGATATAACTTTTTAAATAAAAAATGTCTTGGGATGCACTAGGGACTGTCACAAAGGAGCTAAGTTTGCTTTTTAAAAGTCTGAACTTATCTTATTACTTTGTCTAGCAGATACTTCATGTGTTATATATTATATATGTGTATTAGTCGAGAGCATCAGCTAAAGACTTGAAGGACTTCTACATTCTTTCAAAATTCTATGCTCATTAGGTTCAAATCTCGTCTACGTTTACCAAACTCGCCTTATACCCGAAGGGGTGACAGAGGCATATTATACGGCCACTTTTCACCGTGTGTATTCGCGTACCACGAAATAGATATGAGGTGTATTATTTTAAATAACTTCAAAACTATGAAGCTACTTAATCATACCTAATCGATACTGCAGATACAGACGAACATCTAAACACATTATTGATCCTACGAGAATAAGGATTCCGGTGTTATAAGTTTGCGGTTTGCAATCCTAAAAATAACTATGGGTAGGTACATTCAGAAATCAGAAGAAATTACGAGACTGCATTATTCAATGCACAATTTTTCTTCGCTAAATGTATCGTTATGTTCTTTCAGAAGTTAAGAAAGGCATTTATAAGTTGTGATACAGCATCTACGAGCAATTGCAAAAGTGGAATGAAATCATTTCGCATGTTCGAAAATTACTGTAGCTATTTTTATTCCTTTACAAAGTACGTAATAAATTATAACTAGAAGAAGCCGAAGGCTCCGCCCGCGTTAAAGCTCTCGTTTCACATCCATGCAATTTTTCCCATTTTCTCTTCATAAAAACCTTTAGAGTTCGAGGAATAAAATAGAAAATAAATACTCGAATTGGTCCAGCCGTCTTTGAATTAAATTTGCGCTTGGCAACATATTTTGCGGATCATTTTTATTTATATTTTTCTCTACATAAAAACCTTCCTTAGAGTACATAAAAACCTTCCTTAGAGTTCAAGAAATAAATTTGAAAAATATTACTCGATTTGATCCAGCCGTCTTTGAGTTTTACGCTTAGCATATTTTGCGATTCATTTTTATTCTCTTAACTTATTCTTTTACTCAGTGTTCTGTTAACAATCACTGCGTTAAGCAACATTTGCTATAGCTGGTCCTAGGATGCGTGACCACTTTGTGGCATTTACATGCACGTGCATGTAAATGCATTTGGCGTTTTCGTGTTCCAAAGGCACGTTAAGCCAGTGGAAGGCCTTATGGCTTACGGCTTGATAATTTTCAACAGAAGGTTGCAATGGGCTCACCTCCTGTTTTGTCCATCACGTGGGACAAAAATGCATACGGTAAAATGTGGGCGTATAGTATGCCTCTGCCTAATCCCTTCGGGGATAAAGGCGTAATAATATGTAATGTAGTGGACTATCATTCTCTTTGAAATTATATACCTTAATATAAGCTAAGTTTTTTAGTATTAATTACGAAAATAGTAATTTTGGTAAAGATTTGAAATTACAATGAACGATAATACATAGTAACAAATCATAAATAAATATCCATCACGCCTTATCCCCGAAGGGGTGGCAGAGGCATATTATATGCCCACTTTTCACCGTGTGGATTTACCTGTCAGGTGGTGAGCCCATTGCCGTGTTGAAATAGACAGACGCAGGTTGTGGCTACCTGCTGTTGAAATTTTTCATGCCGCCCATTAGGCATTCAACCAGGCTTAACGACTGCCATTTTACTGGCAACCGTTAACGTGCCTTACGAAGCACGGAAACGCTCGCAAATGTAAATGCCACAAAGTAGTCACCCATCCGAAGACCAGCCATATTGAAAGTTGCGTAACTCAGTGATCGTTTACAGAACACTGAGACCGCGGGGCCACGAGCGCTTCACAAATCATCGAACCTTTAAATAAATATTGATATTGAAATTGGAAATGTCTAGGGATTTAAACTGGGTCTTCCAATGTCAAGTCCACCATTGCCACTATCTAATGACGTAATGAGAACTTTAGATATGCAACATATAACTGGTGTAAATATAAAAGTAACAAGCGACACACTCAAACTTAAATTGAAGCTAATTATAATGCTTGTGGTATGTGATCTACACAACTGATAAACATACTTATATATTTCTAAAAACATACATATAGTATGAAAACATTTCAACTCCGAAATAATATCTGCCGATTGTTTTGTCTACTATTTGTTTAGTCTATATGTCAAAATGAAGACTTTATGACATACACTACCACGCGCTAATACTTCAATCATCCAATATAGTTTATTTCATACTTTCTTTGGAAGTAGACAAGATACGACTACCAGCCAACTTAATAAAATAGTTGCTTGACATGATACTTCCATGAAACGGAACGCTAGTAAACTTTTCTCAGAGATTCCAATACTTTGATGAACAGAGAAAAATTGTAGTCAGCGAAACTACCCTTGAAATCGCTTCCCGTGGACGGTTAAGGGCGGGGTACTTGGGTGCGGGGTCGGAATTACATAGCTACGGCCGTTGACACCAATCTCCCGCACTATGTTTATCTATCCTATTGGATTTTTACCCTACGCATTTACCGTGAACGGCTGCTCTCGAATGAGCCGTTTTGTTTTTGGATTTGTACACAAACAAGTAATCGAGTGTATTGAAACAGAACAGTAGCCGTACCTACATGTTTTTCTGTTTGTAAGAAATAGTACCGTTATCGTATATAGATGAAAAAAATACTAGTCAAGTCTTTTCGACTTTTTTCTTTTGTAATAATGACGGGGACGGCGAAAATTGACCATTAACAGATTAGGACGCGACTACGACAAATTCGTAGGGGACTACACGAGACACAAGCAAATGTCAGCACAGATTAAGTTATTGTTACAGGAATGCCAGCGATCGTCAGATAATGTTGCAATTTATTTGATACTGACCATCGTAAGTTAAGATAGGTTTTATATTTACGGAGATGTACTGTTGTTTCATGTCGTTCATTCCCCTAAAAATAAATATATGTAGTTTATAGACGTGCTAATTTAAAAGAATTTTATATAATTAAAAGTTTCCTAATCCGAATGTAATGTACATCGATATTTTTATTGGTGATGAAACTCTCTTGTTTATCCCAATCTCATGTAGTTTTTATGGAAATGGTTTGATAACCAGTTAAGTCCGTCTGTATCATATAACCAAAAATTGTTGAATTTACTGTAATATTTATCGTGAAATAAAATGTGAGCTAGCTAGCTATTTTTTAAAATTTGTATGAGGCTATTATCTTGAATAACTATTTAACTTTTACACCAAACTCGTGTCGGTGGACCCCGCCAATTGATGGTCATGTTGCGGCTGGCATCCCTCAGTGTTCCGAGGCTGTATTTTAGTGTCAGCTCCACTGCTCTTTATCTCCTCTGCTTTTCTAGAGAAGTTCTTAAGAACACTGCGAAGAATCTAGTCCATCTTGCCCCTCGAGAAGAACCCCATGCCTTTGCCGGGTCGCAGTGAATTAATCTCTGGTCTATCCTGCGACCCGACTAAGTCAAGGCGGACCATTGTGGTGGTTAGTGGGTAGTCTCCAAAGGCCAGGCATTAAGGGATTCTCCGCGTCAGCAAGTTTTACAAAGTTTACAAGCACGGTCAATGTTTATTTACAAGTTATAGTCAGCCGAAATCTCTATTATCAACAAACGAAAAGGAAGCATATCCTTTATTGATGACTTCTCAGAATAGAATCAGCATGTTTTTAATATAAACAAGCTCCATGTCTTTCTTCATGCTATAGCAATAACAATCATTGATAGTTGTTACTAGAATTATTACATTCATTCATTAGAGGTTTGCATAACATGTATCGTCTTCTATTTTTCAGGCAAATAAATAATCTGATTCTAATTTAAAGCTAGCTGCTAGCAATTTATACCACGACTTTAAACGCATGAATAACTAAAATCAAGTTTTTAAATAAATTTAGCCATTTCAATAACAATCTAAGATTCCTTTGACGTCACTTTTACCATCTTCCAAGGGTTCTTGTTAGCTAGTGATTTTACAGCCAGGATCAGCGAAGTGTCGTTATTATTTCATACACTTTTCCATGCGCTACATGAAAATGTGAATGAAACAACGTCGAATCAGACAATAACGCGTAACTAGTAACAATCCAATCTCGATAGAGATCTAGAGCGGCTAAAAATTGCTAGCCTAATTTTCTTCGGTCACATCGTCGTCGTGGGCATCGTGGGTGACGCGTGACGTCACGCTGAGTTGACCGATAGCAATGAACGCATACTAGTCTAAAATTGACTTGGTTTATATTTTATTTTTAAATTCATGTTAACTTATAGCACAAATTCGCACTTTATTTATAAGTATGAGTATCAGTGTATTAAAATGCTTATAACTAGGTGCACTTGTCGTCCCCGGTAAGTCTATGTAGAGCGAAGCGTTTTGCCATCACCATTTCCAAACACGAACTTTCGGAGATTATTGTACATATACCTGTCACCTGCGTTCGCTATTCTATTAGGTCGGTGTAGGTAGGTAGGATAAAATATAAATTAGCGGAGGCGCCCCGCTCTGAATGTTCCTTTAATGAATTATATAGGGAGTTAGTTACGTAGATACGGTAAGATTTGTGTGTAAATACATATATATTTTAACGTATCTGCGTAGTGTGTATCTCGCTTTATGGGTCTAAAGGACTCAAGAAGATAAAAGGGGCACCGTGACAGCCTTAAAAGATGACGCACCTGCTAAACCAAGAACGCTGGCGACAAACATTGACATCCAAGTCGAAACAAAAAGTAACTACAAATGGAATATAAACAGGCATGTCTTAAGGCAGACGGCTTATGGGCCACCATTTAATAGTAATTCAAACCATGAAAGTGATTCAAAAAAACTAGATTATAAATCTATGTATAAAACCGGAACTTAAACTACGATGAGATATATTTAACTAACGTATTATTTTTAAACAGTATTTGTAAAGAATTCATGATAGAAAACACTCACGCCTTAAATAAACCCTAGATTGAGAATACCAAAGTACAGACTGGTACAAACGGTGACAGTGAGAGTCAAAAATAAACGATAGCAATTTTACGAGAATAATAATGCCCACTTAAGTGGGTCGCATCACTCGCAGTACAATTAGTAAGAATTAAACAATTGACTGACATGTATCTAATGAGTGGTCACTGGTCACTAGCGAAGTGATGAGTGGTGAATGACTATTTTATTAGTATGTACAATTGAACGCTATTTTCAGGCGTATTGCATAATGCCTCTGTGGCGTGGTTGTAGTATGTAGTGTTTGCAACTGCCGCGCATTTGTTCCTGGGTTCGATTCCCGGGTCGGAACAAATATTTGTGTTATCCACAAATGTTGGTTTCCGAGTTTCAGTGTTTCCTATGTATAATATGTATGTATTTAGAAATATTAAAGTATGTATATCATTTGTCTAGATCACATAGTACAAGCGAATAGCTTAGTTTGATCTAGATGGCACTGTGTAATAATAAAAAAAAACATTAACAATTAACTCTAAAAAGTAAAAAATACTGAATCGATTTAGTTAATCATATCAAGGTCTTTTTATAGGTAAGTAAAGTTGTGGGTTTGTTTATATGTGAACAAACGCTAAATAACAAATAAATATTGTGGGACCACTTACTTTTTAGAGTTAATTGTTAATGTTTTTTTTAAACTAGGTACGTTAAAGAACTCGACCTGTAGGTCAAATTTAATAAAAGTAAAATGGTTACCATTATATGAAAACAAAAGTTATTTCTAGTGGCGCAGTGGTAGTGAATGCGACTGCCGCGCATGAGGTCCCGGGTTCGATTCCCGGGTCGGAACAAATATTTGTGTGATCCACAAATTTTGGTTTCGGCGCTGTGTAAATTAAAAAGTGTCCCACAATATTTATTTATTATTTATTTTTTGTACTACGACTAAACTAACAAGACTGAAACGAATAGACTGAATTATGATTCATCAAAATTAGTCCTTGTTTCACCGGTTGAGTAAGCAACAAATTCCTTTGCATGATGCAGTCGGACAATAAAGCCTTGTTAAAAGCCATTTCAAAGGTACTTCATTCCGTTCATAAATATGAATTCATGTAGACACAGGTGGCATACAACTTCTTCAAATTAATTATGTACACAGAGTGGAGTATACGAGCCTCCGAGGTGTGAACTATCTAACTTCGGTATACAAATCACATAATGCATACGAATTAAACACATAATCTGTGAGCTTCAGATGTCGACGTTGTGACTTTGCGGATGTTTGTGTTTATATTATACAAAATGTATGCATCGAATAAGCGATCTACGTAATGTATTTTAATCGGCATATTCCTAAGTCGGTATAAACTTCAAAGTGTATAATAATATATGGTTGTAGATTAGTTACTCTCTTACGCAAAAACTACTGAGTGAATTTGATGAAACTTTACAATAATATAGCTTACACATCAGATTGACATATAGGCAACTTTTTATCCAGGAAAGAAGTTCCTGAGGGAAACGGGAAAAATTCGCCACGCGGGCGGAGCTGCGGGCTTCAACTAGTCATTAATATTACAATGATGCATTGTTCATTATCTTCAAAATCTTTGCGTTTTTTATCAAAATTAAATCGAAGACTTTATAAAAAATAATTCTTACACAACTAAGCTGTAAACAAGTTTTTCAATCATTCTCATGCATATTTTTCTCCAGTCGTTCGTCGAGTACACAACGTAATTGATCAAATGACCACAGACCTAAAACAAACTCTAGGTATCGTGTAAAACAAACTCTCTATCGTGTAAGCTAAATAAATAACTTCAGCCAACCAACGCACGGTTCAACTTCGTATTTTGGATAATTGAAACCCAATTTGACATTAAATCTTGTTATATGGAGAAATAATCTTGTTATAGAGAGAATAACAAGAGGTTTCTAGGTTTCGCCTGTGACCACGATCGGCAAAAATAGATAATAACTTTCGTAGTTTGTATACATTATGTTTCGCATCTAATACCTACTTCAATGTCTTTTTTTCTTTTTAATCGCGCGTAACCATGAACAATTGAACATCGTGGTTTATATGTTTATGCGCGAATGAAATGAAAACGAAATACTATGTTTTTCGAATTGGAACTTTTCGATTCCTTGTGGATGCTATGCCGGACTCCTACCGACTAAAACCACATGTTACCCTTCTATCTGTATATGGCCAGGAGTCCCGGGTGAGCCCTCGGAAGGATAGCCCCAGGGCTCCTGGCAGACATTTTCCGCTACCTCAGGCTCGTTCAGGGGGGGTTCTGGTGTTATCCTGCCTCTTTGGGGGTTCGAGTGTTATCTCGCTTCTTTGACCTATATCAATGTGAAAAAAATCCTTTCGACAACGATGTAGGTATGAAAATATGACAAGAGTCCGACAATTGCAAAGTTGTACTTGTCACATTTTACTCACACTCATTGCACGCCTCACAGCGCGTAAGCGTGTGGGAGTGCTTTACTCTCGATATAAAATCGCTCTTATCTCCAAAGTTAGACATTAAATGAATAAAAAAGGGGTGTTTTGAAAACTAGACATATTAAATTTTAAAGTCAGCGTATTTTTTTTTTCAGTATATATAACAAAAAAATGTAGTTAACAAGTTATTAGTACTGCTGTCCGTTGGTCTGTGCACTTGTTTGTCTGCACGTTTTAGAAAAATATACGCAATTAATTGTAATAAATCCTTTTGAATAAATTTATATTTATATTTTTATATTTTTTATATATTTTTTTTTTATATTTTTTCTGTCTATTTCAACACGGCAATGGGCTCACCACCTATTACGTGGGACAGGAATCCACACGGTGAAAAGCGGGCATATAATATGCCTTTGCCACCCCTTCGAGGATAAGGCGTGATGGATATTATTTCTACTTATACTGAGGATGAACCCTATATCCTCTTGTAAAGTTTCATCATGATTGACCTGATAACCGCTTTAAAGATATTAACGAAATTCAAAAAAATCTTACTTCTTTCTTTTTCTTACGTATTTTCTTTTTCGAAACATTTTCTTAATACTACTCTAAATTCGAATGTCAATAGGTTTTAGAACGTTTTATTCAATAGTTTAGTAAGTTTCTTCTTTAGTAAATTAATTTCAATTTGTAATACAATACGAGTGTGAGGCGTGCACTTTTGGATTTTCCAAATTTATTTTACTTCTGTTAACATTCGCAAAGTATACATTGTACATCATATAGGAACCCACTTATTTATTTTACATAAATCACATGTTTAATTCAGAAGCCACTCCTGTTCCCTCAATGAAAACAACGTTAACTTGAAGATTAGAGAGTAGGTAATGTGGAAATAATATCTTCATAAGTTAAAAACCATTAGAGATAAAACATAAATGTGATGAGCTTCTAACATTGTAACCACCGCGGTTTACAAAATAAGATGATTTGTTTTAGATCTCTCTTGTAGATCATCACAGTCACAATTCACAATTAAACGCCCTCACGATGTAAGGTTTCATTCCGTACTAAATGCACAATAGTGAGTTATCAACGCTCCTGATCATTGAGGTGGTCACGATTTCACTATTGTGGGAAATAAACAACGCCGCCTGGCCCTAACAGGTCACATAAAACTATTCGTTTCGTACTAAATATGGAAAACGTTTGTGACAGGTACTGTAACTTTGAGGTACTGGTAAAGGTAATAAAAAAAAATGTGAAATATTTTACGTTCAATAATTTTTAACAGTATTCTTCTTTGTAAGCAAATGGATCGCTTGGAAATGAGTTTCGACATACACATAGCAACTACCTCGTAGATTAATAATCTTAAAAATAAATGTAAACAATAGAAAATAAACGCTAGTATTACCCACTAAAAATTGGGGTGCAAAATTGCTGTGAAAACATTGACTCACATGTATAAGTGTTGGAATCGGCATTAAATGGCGGAAATTTATCGTCGTACGATAATAAAGCTGAGGAGGCATAGGAATTTAATGACGATCTTACCTATTTTTAAGACTTTACTCCTCATAATAAATATTTGCATAAAAACCCTGAATAAATTATACAACATGTACCTGCCTGCACACAACATAGATCGCATTGTGTGACCACACCGTTACACACGCCCGACCATACGCTGTAATTGAACCGCTCACTTCCTTCCGAATACCTGCCCGCTCCTATCCATTGATACACACATCACAATGGAACTTATAAAATAAATACGTTTTATTGCACTTTGTAAACATAGGTGGAGGGTTATAATATCACAATTTAATCTCTGAGTAAAGCGATAAAAAGAATTTTTATCTTTTTTATCTCTTTACTCAGACTCTCTCTCTCTCTCTCTTTACTCGTTCTTCAAGTTCTTACAAGCTAAGTATACTTTGTCAACTACTGTATACTACAAACAAGACAGACAAGACTAGCAACAAATGGAAGATATGGGTGCAAACAAATACTAACTAAAGATACAACCACTTTAATACTTTCGATTGCCAAGGCTTTCAGTAAGCTCTTTTTTAGAACGAATATTCAAAGCAACATTGTTAGGTATACTACAGGTTAAGTAAGACCTCAAGAGTCTTATCTTTATTCTGAATTATTCTACAAAGAGTAGATTTTGCCACATAATTTAATTACGGAACCTCAGCATGAGTTTCAATTATGGAGGTTTCTCACTTTTCCAGGCCCCACTTAACCAAGTTTCAGTGAGTGTGAGTAGTGTGAGAATATAACAGACAGCGGAGTTGATTTCTTACATGGGCTAAGAAGTGGATAAAAGCAGGCTTGAAAATGAAATATAAATGAAAACGTCGCTATGTAAAGCTTTTTATCAGTCTCAAGTCTATTGTCTGGCGTAAACGGCTACAAACTAGACTTGAGACTGATAAAAAGCTCTATTACATTTTCTCTATTATATGGTCAATGATGACTGATTATTCTACATATAAATAGGTATAATGAATCAAAAATTGACCAACAGAAAAGAGTGGTGATTCTAGAGAGGGAGAAATGTCATTTGCCTGATATTATGAAACAGCACCAGCAACAATTATTGAACATTTCTTTTTCTTAATCGTCACCAGATTAGATTCAATCATAATTTATTTAACTTATTGAATCTGGCGTTACATGGCGGAAATCCATAGTAGAACGATAATAAAGGAGAAGAAGAGGATCTCACCCCACACCCTCGATTTGTCAATCCTAACGCACAATGGTCAAGGGTAACCTCTACTAATTGTAACGGAGGAATGACGAACCGAACTCCTCAAGTAAAGGGTTGTAGGATAGGTAAAAGGTAACCTCCAGGTTGTTAAGATTGAACAATACTCCACTTTACAACTTGACATATAGTCGAGACGTTTTTCACCTACACACGAAGCATCCTCAAGACTGCTTGGTAGAGGTTATCCTTGACCGTTGTGCGTTAGGATTGACGCATCGAAGGTGTGTGGTGGGATCCTCCTCCCCTCCTTTATTATCATCGTTCATAATTTATTCATTATCCATATTAAGCCATTGTAATAAACTTGAACACACCACGTTCTACGTTGCTGTGATTAAGTATTATTTAAACGACGAAATTGAAATACGACTCGGCAAAACTGATTTATTTTTCTAAGACATACACAAAAATCGATCGCGTAAATACTTTTTCTGACAAGCAAGTTATTGCAGTGCATGGCCCATGGTTCTTCATGAAATCAAACCAGTGACAAATTCAGAGAATCAGTTGAACTATACAGTCGAGTCTTTGAAAAATGACTAACGGGAAAGACATATTTGTAAAATATAAACTCCCTTAATAATATTACTGCAGAGTAATATTCCTAAAAAGTTCGTCAACCTTGCTAACTCGTAAAAGCTGACCACCGCATCAAATTACGATATTGAATTGGTGTCGCTCTACACCGTTTGGCATACCATCGAAGCTGTACATTTTCTATCATAGCTACTGATCGAACATATTATATAACAGAGAGTACATGAACTTTAGAAAACATATCTTATGAACAGTATGCCTATGCCAATATAAAAACACCTAGACTGAATGTGAGCCACATGCCACCCGCCGCGATCGATGTCTGACCCCCAAGCAATGTCGTATTCGCCATTTCGCACCGCCCCCAGCTTTTGACGGACTTGGAAACATTTCTTAGTATTTGTCCTAAGAACTATTTTTTTTATTTTACACTAGGTTTTATTGTTAATAATAAATAATATAAGCTAAGCTTCGATTCGGATAACAGCATGTGCATTACCATATTGAAGCAATCGTCACACACACTATCCAATTCAATATATTCAAGATCCATTTCCGTTTTACGCCCACTAACACAGCCGCTCATCTATCCTCACCGAGAACTTTAGTCAGAAAAAATAAACTAAAGCTCATTGCTCGATGAATACGTAATAGGTTTGTATTTGTGTTCTCACAGTATTGTTCGATGAGATATAATGTACTAGGGATAGATTCATTATAGGAACACAATGACGAGGTTGATCTTAGAACTTGATTCCCAACAGATCGTAGGAATAAACCTTTGAACTACCAGTGGGAAAGTAATAATTCTTTCGTTTTATATAAAACTAGTTAATACCCGCGTCTCCACCTGTGTGGTCCGTTTCCCACAGGAAGATATACGGAATAAAAGTAGCCTATAGCACTTAGGGATAATACACCTTTCTGACAGTGACAGAATTTAGAAGATTGGTCTGTAAATCCAGAGTTTACCCCCTACAACAAAGTTACAACATCATAAGCTCACAAACTTTACCTCTTTTTAATATAACGTATAGATTAATAAAAAAAATTCAAGTTTAAATTCCTGTTGACATCGTTAAGCTAAATTCGAATCTGCAACTTACCTTTAAATGGAAAAATAACCAATCATGTTTCATAGTACCTATCTAATAATTAATTCATTTAATATGGGTACCGGTATTATAATTTTATATGCATAAACTTTTTAAAATTAAGTCCCTATTTTAATGAAAATAAAACAATGTAATGTAGTAATTTATTGGACCTTGTGACGTAATAAACGTCTCATAAAATATTTACCAAACGCGTATAAAAATATATTGCTGCATGCGTATCAGTTCTGTTTATTGAGTCACTTCGTCTAATCTATGAGCGAGAGCCCGCACGTGTGGCGCGGGAGAGTACGATCGCGGCACGACGGAGCACGCCGGGCGTGCGGCGATCTCATTGTTTAGGATTTTACGTACAATATGGCGCGTAAATATTTCGACAAAGCTCTAAAAGGTAGCGTCTATAAAAGAACTCCTTAGAACTGCCGATAATAGTTGCTTGAATAAAAGGAACAAATGCATTTAATGTAAACAGTACCTACCACGTTAAATAAAATACTTACATACTAAATCTGGTTCAACTAATCAGACTCAATAGCTGCCTTTACCTATAAAAAATAAAGTAACTTAGTAACTAACTATACCTAAAATATAAATATAAGTCTGGCAGTTTAATTCATATTACTGGACGTAGGCTTCTCCCAATGGGTACATTACGTAGGTACCATATCTTTAAATCTGAGATGTTAAAACAAATCGTGAGAAGCTGTATTCATTAAGAACTTATCAAAGCCGCGGGTGCGCAGGGCGGGTGCGGAGTAGGAGGGGCACAGCGACGTCAGAAAGCAGCACAATAAAAAGTTTGGAGTGCAATGTCGCACACGTGCATCCGTTCGCCACTGTGCTTGCGAAGTTATTTATAATGAATGCATGGAACGCACCATAAACCCGACCTCCGAAGATTCTACGCAAACCGAGATTAGAAGAGCTTAGGCTCAGTGCTATTTTTGATTTTGACTTAAGTAACTAAACGTAAGTGGGTTTTAAATAAAAACGAATTATTTACTTTTTGCTAACTGAGGGCCAATTCTCCTAACAATTTTAACTCATTTTACTCGTCTCATATACACTTTAGCAAGAAATAGAATATTCGTTTAGCGGGCTACATATTAATACAATGTCTGCATATTGGTAACCCTGGGGGTAATCTGAGGGCCCACTCTATGCTACCAGCCATAGGCAGATTGAAGAACATCGTGTTTAAGACCGGTATGACATCCAAATCCAAAAAATGCCGGCTATATATAGACACGTCTAGTTTTGTTAAACATATATTTTTAAAGAGAGATATCTCCAAATGAATAATTCTTATTAGAAACAATATAACTAATCAACTTTCAACACCGCACCACCGCACATCGTGTTATTGCTAGAAGCGTAACTAAATAGTTATAAAGCCGCCGCAACTCGATTTAACGACTAAACGTGTTAGGTTATTAAAAATCATCTTCATTCGAGCTCATAAGATAAACATTTTTTATTTACGCGGTGCCACTCGTCTCTATCTTGATTATGATATCAAAGTTGTATCGTCAGCTTTTTCTATCATGTGCACGTGTTATATCTCTCTCTCACTCTAAACGCAGGATAAATCTATCCAACATTTCATCGCCAGCATTGACTATTAAACACGCTTCTATGCACGGTCTCGTATTTTATGCTATGTATATTAAATCCTCAGAGAACAACGACACACTAGATGAGCCTGCATCTATATTTCATCTCATCAAAGCCGCGTGGAGCTCAATGGGATGACGCGGCGAAACCTCTTTCAATGTGTTTCTCAAATATGTAATTACGCAACACGGATTTCTAAATAATGTACTTACACGAGTATGTCAGCGTTCTATTAGCAGGACCGGTAAAGTTCGGAATGCAAGTGAGGCGTCCACCTTAACTTTAGTTTCGGTTCAGACGAAGGGCGTGGGAACATCGGGTAGATTTGTTAGCCGTGCACGCAAATGAAGTGCAATTTCGCCCGAGGTAGCTATTGCGGCTGAGTTCTCGCGAATGCTGAGTGGGCTCCGGTTAGCTAGGAACCTGAACTCCGGTCACGATATGCATTGTTGAAGGTTATTTCATTATGAGCTTCACTGTATTCCCAGAATTACTGGATAGCGGTAGTCTAGTACTTATTTGATTAATGTACGTAGGATACGTAGTTTCCGGTATACCACTAAAGATACAAAACAGACACGATAAGAATCTGGAACGATTCCCGGTTATTCCATTGTTAAACATAATAACTGTTTCAATTTGACCTAATTAATAAATACTCACACCGTTACAGAAGCAACAGAAATAAATATAGACTTACGTATCTATGAGGTTTTTTTAAAGCGTTATTAACTTTCCGTGCTGTGGTAATTTTTGCACCATCAATCGAAAACGTGCCGGGGTAAAAGGTCAACATATTTGTTAAATTATGGTTATAACGCACCTATTAACCAAATCATGAGAAAAATAAAAATAATTTTAATAATCAAATTTTTAAACAACCAAAATCTTGAGAAAAATATATTTATTTTTGATAATTATAAACAAGATTATTTAATCGGCATCTCAAATCGGCAATGTGCTCATATTACGTGGGACAGGAATACACATGGTGAAAAGTGGGCTTATAATATGCCACTGCCACCACTTCGGGGATAAGGCGTGATAGATAAATAAATAAATAAAAAAATATAATTTAGATCGATAGCACTAAATAAAACATGCTTGGAAGAATTCCAAGCATGTTACGCTACGAAGCTGTACCTACATATTCTATAGCTGTATAAGTGTTTATCTGTGTATCTAATAATCTCAAGATAAAAACATCTCATCATTTCACTATGGCTGGTCGTCGGATGGGTGACCACTTTGTGGCATTTACATTTGCGAGTGTTTCCGTGCTTCGGAAGGCACGTTAAGCCGTTGGTCCCGGTTGCCAGTAAAATGGCAGTCGTTAAGCCTGGTTGAAAGCCTTACAGGCGGCTTAAAAAATTTCAACAGCCGGTAGCCACAACCTGCGTCTGTCTATTTCAACACGGCAATGGGCTCACCACCTATTACGTGGGACAGGAATCCACACGGTGAAAAGTGGGCATATAATATGCCTCTGCCACCCCTTCGGGGATAAGGCGTGATGGATATTTATTTATTTTATTTATAAAAACATCTGGGTATAATTCTTTAGGCCCTGTACATATATTATATTTTATATACTACACACATCTTCTTAACTGCTTATCATAAAGAAGTGTAAGACATTAACTCTCATGCTGGCTTTGTAAAAGTTTCTCGTAACTTTTTTCATATTTTGGCACTCAAAATAACTATTGAAACTATTAATAAAAGTGGGTTTTTGTTTGTTATGAAATAATTATTAAGAGACTGCCCGTTTAGGTCGTAATGTTATTACTTTATCGCAACTGCCTATTTATTTATGATCCATTGGATACGGTACGAGAAAAAAAATAAAAAAAATAGGCAATGATTAAAGGTTCTTGTTTTCTTAAACCATTTAACATGTACTATTTAAGCATTCCAACGGTAGGTGTCCGACCCCTGTGGAGTAAGGTTCAATTCTATTTAACTATCATAATAATGATATATGGGTTGTTTTAACATAATCTCTATTTCTATACATTTAATGGAATCTTGTAAATGCAGTGAATGTATGTATGTCCAAATAAATATTAAGATTCCCATGTCCAAATCAAAAACTGTAGGTGTATCCGCAATGTATCGTGATAGCCACAACTCGTGTCGAACCTCGCGCCGGCATAGCAATTGAGGTTCATTATAATCAGACCTAAAACAGTCAATAGTGTGTGCACGACATTAGCGGAACCCGTTAATTTAGGCATCGCCGAATCAGAGCACGCGATCAACGCGGTAACCAAAATATACGCTCAACAACTATCAAAGAACAAATTAGTGTAATTAACAAAAACTGTCAACTATTTCTGCTATTGTACAAAACTCTACTAAACCTTCACTTTATCATCACGAATTCAATACAACCTTAGGTACTAACTAATAAACTTTTTCAAGATCCTTTTATTAAAGACCATGCCGTAGTCGCAGTCACACCCGGCTTCGCCCGTGACATACTTTGAATCCCGTTTAATCCCATCGTTAATTTCACAATAATGTATGAACATTTTCCAAATTCGTTGATTACTTCTTCGCTCTCCAGTACCTACGCCCGCAAGGCCCGGTTGAATTTAATGTAGTAAAAATGATAACGATTAATAGCTTATTTGTGTAAATAGCCCTCAAATTACCGCTTTATAATTGATGTTTTTTTAAAGTATTAAAATGAATATTATGATATTCTTAAAAGATAGACATATATCGTCGCGAACTATTTGTAGAGCTATAATAGATACAGCGAAAAGAGACTATGTTTTATAATATGTAGTGATAATCATTATACATTTTGAGCCATATCGGACAGAAATTCTCGGTAAATACGGAAAATCTCCCCTCGTCGTATGTCTATTACGATTGCAAATGACATTGCTAAAACATTCTCTCACAGAAATTAGAGTGAGAGACATTAGTGGCCCCGGTAAGAAAATTTCATCACATAACTAGTAGAGCCCTCCGTATCCCCTACTTCGAATTCCCGTGGCACCCATTTAAACTGGTCGTTTATTAATATTTGTTTAATTCGAACCAGCAATTCCTGAGATTAGCACGTTCAACTAAACAAATAAACTTCAGCTTTATATATTAGTGTATAATCTATACACACAAGAAGTATTTACTTAATATTAAGACGTTGATGAATATCCGGTACATACCGCAGAACAAAAAGCAGTTAACAAGTTCTTACACATCTTATGCAACCTATACATGAAGTTAGTTAGATATGCATCTACAATACATATATAACTATGATGTTAGTTTTGAGGTGCATTGGGGCCCTACTGAGGTCTTCGGGGTCAAGCCAACCTCATCTACAAGTGCACCTTCTGACTAAAAACTCGTTACCAACCTGTCTAGACAGCGTGATACAGTAAGGCCTATCATTATTCAAAGAGGCTTGGTACGTCCCGCAGTGGACTCTGATGGGCTGGTAAGATTGACATCGATTACTAACTTCTATGGGTTGTGCAAAGGCCAAGGCAAAAGTGTTATTAACCTCTAAAAATGAAATTGATAGTAATTAGACGTGGACATTTATTGGAACGGATAGCGGTAACCAATTTTTTACACGTAGTAATGCTAGTTACCGGGATAGCAAGTAAGCACTTTTCTCACGGTGACATTGTTGTTATTCAAGTTTATTTAGATATTATATCATAGTACATTCAGCATAATTGTTCTATTTGTAGACAACGCTAACATATTATTGTTTGCAAAACGTTTCATTTAGAACAATTGCGAAGTAACTTTTATTTGATTTCTAAAAATTTTATTAAAACCGATTCCAAAGAATTATAAAGTTGAAGTATTAAAAGTAAGTATTTATAACTAAAAAATGAAGAAGTTAAAAGACACATAAAAGTTAAATTTATGTTTAACACATATCACTGATTGTTGTTTCGTTGCCTGTAAACCGAACTGTTTTGTTGAATGTTCGACCATTTTTATAAATGGTCGTATATTCCAAAAAAACAGTTCGGTTCACATTTAACGTTTATACGTGAACCATACATAATATATTATGCTATAGGGTTCTCGTGTATGCGAGGGTCAATAGAGCATTATGACCCTACGGTATTTCCCCTGGGCGTCAAAAAGTATGCTGATAATTGCACACAGACCCCCGAGGTGTTGTAAATCTTAATAAGGCCACTGAAGCGTGTCCCATCTACCATACATTCTTAATAAATTAAGCTGAACAGCAAAATATATCTTCCTATATGGTAGAATTTGTAACAACACCACCGGAGTTAAAGTATGGAGATAGCTAATTAAATTTAATGGAAACATTATATTAAAACCTTACAACAGGCATACCTTTAGCCTATATAGGAGGGCAGAGCATCATCCACTCACTGTATTAGATAGAGCCAATAAATGTAATTTTGCCAAAATTTGTGAATTTTACATACGAGTAGCATTAAGATCAATTTTGTAACAATAAAATTTATGGCGATTCATAAAGACAATAAGAATCAAATTGCTAAATGTGTAATTTAAGTTACATTTGCTATACCCGATATTCAAAGTACTTTCCTTCCAGATGGTGTTACAAAATATACTCTTGTATATTATGAAAAAGTATAACTCATAAATCTGTAAGAACATAATATGAATTACTTTAACCTCCTTATAAAACAGCAGTTAGGTACCATAAATAGATGAATAATATGTTTACAGGAACGTATTAAAAATATTAAATAGGTACAAGTATCGCAGCTTAGCTGTACTAGTTATCTCTAAATTTGATATTGTTATTAGAAAAAATATAGTGGGCATTTGTTACTCAGTGTATTGGGCACAAAGCTAGTTTTAAGATCCTTATTTTGTACATCGCTCTTCTTTATACAGTGGCGTCGGCTATAATTAGCGGCGACTGCAGTTTGTCTGACTCAGCCATTGAACTTTCGTCCTCCCAGAACCATTGGTTCCATCGAGAATTAAAGCTCGAATTGAGATTATGATATTTAGATAACGTTACGTAACGATAAATAACGTTAGATAACGTTCGCAGAGACAACATTTAAGCGTTATTAATATCAAACACATGTTTATAGCAACTAACCTCACATATACTCATATTGAAAACTCTTCCTACAACTAAAATTTGAAAAAAAAAACTATCAATCAATAATAATGGAATTAAAATTATTGCTTCAATAGAACTTTATGATCTAGGTAATAACTTCTCCAAAACTACATACATGACAAAACTCAATAATCGCAATAAAATTGCACACGAACGCAGTATTCGTTCTTGAGTCTAGGTATTTTCACATAAGAATTCTTATTTCGAACCGCATACAGTTAACAGAAGTTATAATATGTCTTATACAAAGTCACCCCTTTAGTAGGGGGGCTGAACTTTAATTCGTCTGGTACAAGCGGTGAATGTCAATGGTAGGATGTGGCTGGAGTGCTTTCGAGTGCTGCCATTGCGGATCCGAACAATGCAGATTGAAGTGCATGGCGCGACCACTTTGCACACGTTTCGCAGTGGCTACGATACTCCTAATGCTACACCCCTTTTTACGTTACTCTAATAAATTAATTTTATTTTTGAAATTGATTATCTTAATATTCATAATTAGCTTTGGGTTATCTTTCTTTGAAATTTCAGAAAAACGTTACAGCTACGATTGATACAACAACGTTACAGATACGCAATGATGTTTCATTGCGTGGAATCGTAGCTTTATTACACATTTCCCAATTTACATATCCATTGCTACGTAGGTTGAAAAAGAAGTATTTATTGGCCATGGAAGAATGGAGAGAAAGCTTAAAGTGGAATTTTTATCATCACTGAGAATGATGTTTGGAATAATTTTATTTTGAAGTTGTAGTCCTGCGCAAAGTACAAAAATAGCATTAAATATTTCTCAAAATATTTTGCCAACTTGCATAGTGCCCGCAGTGAATCGTTTAAGATATTTAATGTCTAAATAACGAATATACTTTAATGAGTTTCGGACATTATTTTCTATGAACATCGACAAGCATTAATCCAAATCCTAATATATACCTAAAAATATACACGGCAGTTGAAGGAGCTAAGGTCGTGTGAACATTCATTGTACTAAACATAGGTTTCGTACACCGTTGTTGAAATTACACGCCTATTAATGTTATTATCGTTGCGTGTTAGCTGAGGCACCACGATATGTTCCTACAATTGATTGCCGAACATCATACCACTGCGGTCCGATTGACTGAGATCTATTGCGACATTAATCATATATAATAGTCATTTGCTGGAGATGTTGAAAGTCGAAAGCTTGTAGCAACATAAAAGTAAGCATTCCCTGATTTATGAGCACAGTTTTTATCCACTGAAATCGATATCAACGAGACATATATTATATTGGTATATCTAAAGGACAAATTAGGGGTCGTTTAGAGATAGCGGTTAAGCGTGTCTAGGTTCGGAGAGTTGCATTTTCACAGACAAATAAGAAATAGACAAGTAAGTACCTTTTGATCCGTGGAATGAATCTTTTATTAAACCGATATTTTAGTGAGCTCAATCCACTGTTAGATAATTTATTAGATGCTAAAAAAACTCGTACTAATAACATAACTTCGGTTAAGTGTGTATAAGCATTATGGTCAGGCAACGTTTAGGTAGACGAGCAAATGACCGCAATCAAATTACAATCAGAGTGAAAGCCCATATAATGGTAGTTTGAGATAGCAGCACTCTCGCAACGACTCCTCTGCTGTTTACCAATGCGTTAGACTTGACGTAATTATAGAAAATGTGTGCACTTCGCCCACGACCACGAACTTGAAATGCCGAACGTATTGTTTCTACAGCTACTTTACTACAAATTAAAAACAATAATGATGTGTTAAAATCGAGTAGAATGTAGGGTTTATCACATTCTCACGCTTAAAGAATCGAAATGCAATCATGCCTTAAAATAAAGTATATAATCAATAACTGCTATAAAACTTTATTATCTAATTGGACATACTTTTCTAAGATACAGACAGAACTTCTGCCGATGACTTCTTTTACTGTTGTAAGTACTGATTTTGTTCAAAGCATTTAAGTATCTATGTAAGTTATTATCTTTTTGTATGCAATTTACTAAGAAAAGTCCCACAATATTTATTATACTACCTATTTAAATTAAAAAATATAATAAGTAAAGAAATAAAATATCTTATGTTTTAAAAAAAGTCCTAGTGTACCTAAGTAAATATCTGATAAATATTTCTACACCAAAACTACCCATCGATCTTATATCTAATATCTCTTTCTGTCCATCCCAAGGTAGCCTGGCAGAAATTGCCTTTTTAGCGATAAGGCCGCCCTTTATACATTACCTTGCATTTTTATTTTTGTAATTTTTTTTAACTTGGTGTGCAAATATAGTTATATTCTATCCTATTCTTTAAAATAAAGGCCATACACTAAATAAATTTAGTTTATGGTTTGATAAAATAAGCATACGTGCCTTACCCTTAACAGAATGACTCAGAAGTTATTCCAACAATAATAAATATGAGTCCCCAGAAATAATCAGGGACGACCACAACGCGAACAATACCCAACTGAGACGTATTTTGATTAAAATAAATGAGGGGGGAAGCAAATTTTATTAACGGCTCCCTGGCTAGCTTAACACCCTTGAGACAGGAATTAGTGAAATTACAGAACATTCACGCTATGCCTGATTGATATTCAACAAGAAAAGATGTGAAACAAATACGTATCAATTATATTTAACGTGATTGTTTTTATTTTAATACTATGGAAGTGTTATTCTTATTGTATCAGTAACCATAAATATGCGTTAAAAAATGGAAAGTTCATATGACCTTCAACTGAAGAATAGGTAGGTAACTTGAAAAATAAAACAAAAGAGCTTGTTAATAACCAGACCAAACATTTGCAATGTTCTAATTAAACCCATTCACGATTATTAACAGCCAAGACGCATCCTAATAAAAGAGGCGTAAGAGCAAAACGAATAAAGAACAGATGCTGTGATCATGATATAGGGCGTAGGGTCGCATGGTCGAACATAGGAAGTACGCATACGTAATTGTGGTGAATGGACACAATGAGGGGAATCGGCCAGTACCTCAATTGTAGTGCGAGCGACGCCCGCACCCATGACCATTGATTGAATGACCGACTATATTAACAAACAACGCGTCACAATTCAACGGCCCCTAACGCAAATAAAAACAATGTAGTTTAATTTCGGATTTATATGCATAAGTACGTATATTGTCATCCATCATTACATAATATCATCGGAACGAAAATCGTCAAAATAATATAATCAATCATTCTGCTTCATTAATGCCAATTAGCACTCAAAATATTTATATTTAGTCCAGCCAACATTCGATCGGATAGCCAAACTAGGTTAGCCGAATTCGTCTCACGAGATGGTCAGACCCCTGTCCGGATGTGCCAATTTCCAGCAGACTACTACTTGACGTGCGTCATATCGACTATCGTATTCAATTATCGACTCGACTTAAAACAATATTGTAGGTGTACTTCAAACTTGGGCTTCCACTCAATATCCGATTTACATAAATTTGCCAATTTAGTAAGTGTTTTGATTAAAATTAGTAATTTGTATATATTAGATTTAAGAGATGTAATGATTATATCGACGAATGATTAATTCCACAGACAAACAATTACAAAGAGGCATGGGAACGACTATCATAACACAAGTTACCATAACGACGAAACGAATCCTTTACTTATGCAAAAGAAAGCGTAAAATTGCAGAACATATTTTTTAAACTGCGACCCAGATGTCCTTGTGAAGTTGATAATTGATAACTCCTAGGGACTGAGCGCTTCTTCTTCGTTGCATTGCGCTATTTCTCTTATAGGATTAAAATGACAGTGTGTGACACCGCAGCTTTATTACAGGAAAAGTATGGGTACAATATAAAACGTTACTTGAATACAACAACAATAAATTACAGATACAAATTATGGCACTCGTATATTTCATAAAATCAATGCAACATTCTTGTAAAAAGTAGTTAGAAAAGAATTCTGAAAATGTTCTAAAACGTTATTTAAATAACATAAAAACGTTTATTCGAAAAGAGTAGAGAATTAATTTGCCAATAAAGCTCGCTTTTTCGTAGTTAAAGGTGTTTTGTATAGACGAGGCTTTCGAATAATTGAATACAAAATTACCTGTAGCATGTTGCAAGAAATTGCTTCATCTGCGCAATAAACTTAATCGATGCGGTCTTTTATAAATACAGAAGACGGGAATTGAGAGCCAAATAAAAAAAAACTCTTTATTGTACCTTGGCTACAGTTTTGTTTACTTTTAAACAGATTAATAAACACATTTAAACAAATTAAGATTTGACTTGTTGACTTTACAATGGGAAATATTTAAGGGCAATTTGATGTCCAATATAAATCATACTATGTGTCTACCTAAATAAAAACATTTAATTTAATGAATACAGTTTTATTTTAAATGCTATATACATATATACATACTTGTACATATATCAGTATACTGTACACTTAACTTACATATTAATAAAATAAATATCTAAAAAAATATAATTAGTCAACCAATAAAGTAATTTACATCACAATGACACGCGGATAGTAAGTTGTTCCCTGACTAACGTCTATATGATATGTAACAATTGTGCACGTTGGAAAATTTAATAAAAAAATGTAATGTAAACAATAGATGGATTATCTAAATAGGCAAACAAGAAGAAACAACATACTCATGATTGAGATAATGTGAACAGATCCACACAATAACGATTAGATTCCTGGCAAGGGTCGGGGTGATTCGGCGCCCGCGGCTTACCTCGGCCACCCACCTTGGAAGCGCCTGCCCTGATCTTATAATTAACCAACAGTTTCGATTTATTTTGATTATATCCGATAGCAGCCAACTGGATCATGTTTTAGAAACCAATCGTCCTACATAGGTTTACGATGTATTTATTATTTTCTGATGTTTCTGTGTTTTATTTGTAATTGTAGTTTTTTTTTATTCTAGAAGGTTTTATCATTGCTATAAAATGACAAGTTTTTATTTCTAATGTTCAAAGATTTTTGTACACATTAGGTACCTCTTAAAATGTAATTTTGCCTACTTATATGTTAACTACATAATTGTCAATATAAAGGGTGTAAATAAGTTACCTATATCAAACTCCATGCAGAACTTCCAAAAATATATCGCACAAACTGCCACATTTCTAATATAACTCAGTAGGATGTGCTGATTAAATACCCAAAACTCGTCTGACGCGAAGTTGACCCTAAACTATACATATTCTTTATAACCCTTTAATAAAGGCACAGCGACGTGGTCAAGGCAGAAACTATGGAAAAGTAATATTGGGATTGGGATTAAGTACGATGATCTTGTTGCAGAAATGAAAGAAAATGCTTCAGATCATGTGGCAGTGAGCACCCTCTCCCTTTCTCTCGCATATTAGATTATAGATACTGCACACAATCATGCAGCATTACATTGCAAAGAATAATATTACTAGATATTGCAGAATAACAGTAATTTTGCAAACATTAAATTCAAAACGTTTCGAACGCTTTTCTAACGATTTTGATGAAAACTGATATCATACCTGTGCCCAAAATTGTTAGTTAAAATGTGTAAAAAGCTGTTCAGCCTAATAAGCTTATGCATTTGGCGAACCAGCTTTCAAAACATCTATATAAATAAATCTAAAGATAAGAAAAAAAATAACCGCCATAATTCTTCGACTGTCTGCAGTGTTTAAGTTTTCCCCACGAAGAATTTTTACTACCGTTGGAAATAAAAGAAAATCGCATGGATTCGTGAGATTTCTTCAAGGTAAACCCTCGTTTATAACCATGAAAAATTATAGCACGACAAGTTTACGACGAGAAATCCATTATTGCAGATATAATAAATTCGAAAAAGAACTAGGTGGTAAATGATTTTATTTGAGATTTTTTTGAAATTTGTTATCAATTCAAATTATATTCAAGAAAAAAGATATGATTTTATTCTGTAGCTAACGATTTCAGATCTAGTATTTATTAATGATGAACAATTTACTTATTTACAAAAGTTAGAACGCCATCTTCTTGTGGTGCTTGCGTTGTTAAATGTTGAGTTGTTACGGCGGGGTGCAAAAAAAATCTGAACAAGTATCGGTCATTACGCTAGTTATAGTAAGAATTTAATACATTATATAGGTTTATATGGATAAAATACCTGATAGTCACATTTTGCCCCGGAAGCGGTTGTCATTAAGAAGTTGCTTATTTATGGAACTCAGTAGAGGTGACAAAAGAAGATTCCCGGAAATGTATTCACAATTAACCTAAATAAAAAATGTAAATACTTATGTGAAAAAACTACGATACAAAAAATATTATTGGAAAGGATTCCAACATTAGCAGAGTAATTGTCACGAATTACGACGCGTGGAATTGGAAGCGACACCGCAGGCCGCGGGCCGTGCGACAGGTCCCCGATTATGAACGCAACGCATTCTGCACGGTGGCCGCAACCTGCCGCCTGCTACCATTCCACTTGACAACTATGATTCTACATTATGGGAATACCATGCGTCTCGAGACACACACGTGCCATTGGTGTTTTGCCGTGTACATTTCGTAATTAACACTATGGTATACCGCACATATAAATACGTTTTTAGGTTAAGTACTGAGTTAGTATTTACATGAATCTGCTTCACACAGATATACTGTAACCAAATAAAAATAATTTCAAAAGTATTCGTGTACTGAAAAGTATTATAATAAGTAAACCAGAGCAAACAATCAGTTAATCGTGATGGGAACGAAGATGGCGGTCCGTGACTCGTGACAGGTTGAACAGCACGGTACAGGACCTGTTCACGACGTTATGCTCCATTGCACCATTCGATTCGTCAGGTGCATGCCATCAGTAACCCATATTCTTTTTTATCATCACTTGCCACTAAGAGACTTAGGGTTTTTTAACATTGGTTCTATTTACGGAAACACGAGTGTTATTTAGATTTAAATGGTAAATAAGTTACCATAGAAATCTAAATAACAACTGCTATGGATACAATGCAACACGTGCAGCAATGAGATATTTTTTACACAGCGCTATCTAGCCCAAAGTAAGCTAATATAATCTTGTGGTATGGTATCTAAACAATGGGTAAACATCCAACTAATATTATAAACGCGAAAGTTTGTAAGAATGGATGTTTGTTACTCTTTCACGCAAAATCTACTAAATGGATGTTGATGAAACTTTAAAATAATATAGCTTATTACACATCAGAATAACACATATGCTACTTTTTATCCCGGTAACAAGTTCCTGTGGGAAACGGGAACGGGAAATCTTCATCACGCGTGCGTAGCCGCGGGCGTCAACTAGTACTTATATATTTCTATACTTACATATTACAAATAGCAAACACACAAACTCCTAAACAAACATTTGTGTTATTTCGACCCGGGATCCTGGCAAACCAGCAGCCAGTTGTAATATTAATAATTGGTAATGATGGCGATGATGACTACTAGGTCCCTGTATAAAATAAATAAATTGATATCCAGCCAATGTAGTTTAAATTAACTTAATGATTAAATATAACCTTAAAAATATGATACATAACTAAAATATATTATTAAAAAAAGGTCCCTTTAGGCAAGGTTCCGAAGATACTGGCAGCGTTCCCCCTTTGAATAGCTACACTAATTCTTTGTCCGAGGTAGCTGCCAGCTCTTCGATCTCCTGTGATGTCGACTAACCTTTTCGCAATTTCTTTAAAAAGCCTTATAGCGCTAGGACCCCACGGACCAAGAGTCTCGGCAAATAAAATTAAATTAATTGTTTTAATTACCTGAACTGGCAGGCAGGATGCATAGAAGATAATGAATATGATGAACTGATCTAATCATAAAAGGAAAACTTACATTATCTCATTATGGAGATTTGAACTAACAAACAAACAAAAGTTATAACTCGGTTCAGGCGCCATGAGGATAAGTCCTACCAACTTTATGCACACGGATATCGGCGATTTGCACGCATTGTAAAAAAATTGGCCCTCTATAAACGTTTGTGGTTATTATTTTGTTGTTGCATACCGAGTTCTATTACTTTATAAATAACTGACATAATCACACAAAAATTTTCGTCACCGGTTCTTATTTGGTCGACAGTTTTACGGTGACACGGGTCGCAATATTTGTTTATTGCGTAACTATTGTTATGATGTGATTGATGCTTTATTTGCTTAATAGTTCATTATTTAATAATTTTACTAGATAATATATTCGATTGACTCAATGGCGCCAGATAGGTATTATCTTTTGTACAAAACATGTTTTTAGGTTTTAATATGTGACCATACAGATAAATCACTACCTAATGCATGGGACAGGAATACATACGGTGAAAAGTGGGCGTATAATATGCCTCTGCCACCCCATCAGGGATAAGACGTGATTAAATAATTCATTTTTTTATTTTTGCCTGTCTGTGTGTGTTTGGTCGACTCTCTCTGAAACCCCTGGACCGATTTTAACGGGGCTTTCACAGGTAGATAGCTGATGTTATAAGGAGTAACTTATGCTACATTTTATCTCCATATTCCCACGGGTACGAGCCGAACACTAAGCGAGTAAAACCGGCTAGTTTGTTGTATAAAACACGACTGTGACAACAATATTCGTATAATTATTCAAGCTCCTCAGCCCGCATACTGCCAGTATTGAATAGCAGCCCTAGCTGGCATTGTAAGTATGCTGACATTTGGCAGGCAGGATGCATAGAAGATAATGAATATGATGATCTGCAAACTGCGAGTAAACCCATGTTCAATATCGCAGAAGCGCTTATAAAATAAAATTTTATAGCCATACAAATATCTGAGATTAGGTGATGAACCGAAACTAATGCGCACAGAAATTAATTTTATGTAACCAAAATTAGACGGGCTTGCGCGGGCGTACTGGAGAGCGGAGAAGTAATCAAGTGGGTAATTTGGAAAACGTTCATACATTACCTATTGTGAAATTAATAAAAGACATAATTAAATGGGTGCCGCGGGGTTCAAATTATGTCACGGGCGAATCCGGGTGGGTCAGCTAGTACTATATAAAACTTACCAACTTTAATTGTTGCAACAAAAACAACAATAAAAGACCTGTGAAATAAGGACCACTAGCCATTTATTTTGACCGGAGATGCAGACATTAGCAACACAAAAAATATCCACCCCAGTCAATTGTTCCCTATCATTATCTCAATTTGCCTTGGATAGAGACGTCGGGAATACAAGATGAAAAAAAATAAAGGCATTTAAATCACAATCTACGGGCCTACCTTTACTTTTTAATGATTGTTAATAAGTTTATTTTTAACACGCTTTTATTAGTTTCACCTGTATGTTTGTTTGTTTGTATGTATGTAACTGACTCGTTTGGACTCGATATTGCCCAACTTTAAGCGATCAGATTTACTTTAAACGTTGTAGACTTATCAACGATCGATGATAAGCTTATCTCATTATCCTAATTATGATCGCCAGGATTAATGATTTTAATACAGGTCCTCTGCGTGAGAGCAAAAGTGATAGAAATCCTTGAATATGTTTTCTATCGAGATACAACTGTTAAAACGTCTGTACATATTAAAAACGGTTTTATAGCAAATCGAACTAAAAAGTGAAAAATAAAATATAGTTTAAAAAACTAAAAAAACACGCTTTAATAGCAAATCGAACTAAAAAAAAGAAAATAACATTTAATTTATATTTTATTCAACTGTCAAAGTTATGAAAAGAAAATTAATTTCATTGTAAAATAGCGTGGGGTTAACAGTTGTATCTCGATAGAAAACATATTCAATGATTTAATTTTATTTATTTAATTATATTCAGTATTGTCATGGAGCGTTTATGAATTGCATCTGCATTGTACGTTTCATTTATATTGCAGAAGTATAATTAAATTGCAGAGGTTCGTAGGAATCATATTTTTGTACTAATCAATGTTTGGTCATTTCAGGACCAAATGAATATTTTCCCATACCTAGCTTATATGAAAGTTTTGCTCCCCGCCAGGTATTCAGCTATTCTAGGTACTTCTGGTTAATTAAAATATTAAGTAGATACCTTAACGGTTTTTGTACTTCAAAAAAAAAGTTATATTAACGACTAGTTGATGCCCGCGGCTACACTTACATAATAAAGCTTTCCCGTTTCAGTTTTTTTGCGATTTATTTTTTTATATAGATTTTAACTGTATGGCAATTAAGGTAAAATATTTTACTAGTAAGTAATATTTACTTACTTAATTCATTTTCATCATAGAAATAGAAGAAGAATAAGAATAAGAGCTACAAAATAAATCCGTCAATTATTCCGACGATCTTTTAATACGGCGCCAATAAGTTCTACATTGCCAGTTGCCCAAATCATCAGTCATATTAATTTCCTAGTTCTAATGGCTAGATCAAGTAGAAATTGTACAGTAAAACTTTGTATATTTTAACTGGTAACTCAATTCCGTACTGACTACCAGCAAATACAGTTTATAGTTCTAGAGGACTATCCCAAATACTGAGTATCCCTAAGTGAATTGAATGTAATTTATTGAAGTTAATATCAACTGAAATATTGAACTTACCTCCATTGCCGGCGTTGGTGATTGTCACCCAGAAGTCAATTGTCTTCTCAGGTCCCAGTTCTTCATAGTCCCACTTCTTTTTAACTTTCACTACACCACTTGGTTCAACTGTAACCCACGGATTTTCGTCCCGAATTTTAAATGTCTCGCGGTCAGTTTCTTTTTCTAAAGTAAAAACGGCACGACCTTCTACCTCACCATCGGCTTCCGTAAATTCAATTCTTTTCGTTGGTCTAACAGCGCGTGTAACACGACGTTTCTCGCGGTGAAGAATTGGTAGCTTTTTATTGTCACGAATTATAAATTGGAGGAATACTCGTGCAGGTTTGCTTTTGCGTGGAGGGGTGCCCGTATCGTGTGCAAGAACTGTCAACTCAGTCTCATGACTGTCTGGTTCGTCTGCCAATATCAATTCTCCAGTTTGGGGCACTATAACTGCCAAATTGGTAGGAGTTTGTAGCGAATAATAAACTCGATCACCATCGTCGTCATAGGCATGAACTTGACCGATGTTAGAGAACCGTTGCCAGTGAATAGTGCCATTGGGACCATTTTCGTCAGTCGTCCCGTTAATGGCAAAGTAGTAGATGTATTGATCAAATACTGGCTCGTGATCGTTTTTGTTGATTACATTTATTCGAATATTTAAACTAGCTTTATTTGCTCCATGAATATCGGTCGCCTGGACTACTAGGTCATATACTTTCTTCTGTTCGGCATCTAGAGATTTTAAAGCAAACAATTCTACATCACCTTCAGTTATAACTGATTTCACTTCTGGATTATTGACGATATTTCCCTTAGCTCGTAGTGAAAACTCTGAATTTACATTCCCTTTAATAATCTTATAAGCCAGTGGTCCTACATCAAGGAGTGCCGTTGCTTTAAGTGGTTGCAGGTCAACGACTGTTCCAGGTGGTGAATTTTCTGGAATTTCTCCTATCAAGTCATTTGGCGTGGCAAAATGTAGCATCCGTCGACGATCCATGACCAAAAGGTGAATGGAATGAGCAGAACTACTATAGGGCGTTTGTTCTAATACAGCCAGATTTATAGGCTGATCGAGTAAAGGTGTTAAATCTGCTGTGGTCATAAGTAGTCCATCGTCAAGAAGAGTGAAGAATGACGTGTACTCCGGTTCGAGAAGTGTGTATCGTGAGTGGTTCCCGACGAAATGTTGAACAGCGTGGCCGGGTCGGACATCGTGGGGTAGCAGGGTATAGGCGCGCGCCTGGAGTGCCACGCTGAGGGCACAGAGCAGCGCTCCGCCTACCACCACAGTATGCGCCATGGCTCTCGTTACTGAATCAGTCACTTGGACCACATTTCACACCTACAACAAAACATGCATTAGGTTAAATGTATAGAATAGTAGATACTTAGGTACCTACTTCTACTTTTAAAATCAATCCGGTTTTTTAGAGCTGCATTTACTATAGCACACTTAACGGTTGCAATATCAAGGGTATTTGTCATGGAGCCATTTAAAAATTTGTAAGGTGGCGTGTAACCAAAATAGGTACTATGTACATACATTTTAACATACCTATTATGTTAAAATGTATGTACATAGGACCTATTTTGGTTTGTGATAAAATTAACCATGAATTTAACTAAGTATATTTTGTGAATTCTGCAGAAAAAACTTCGTGTGAATGTGAAATCTACAAATAAATAATGTTTATTTTCTGTTTTTTATCGTTAGACATTTTGCATAGAATTGTATTTGTAAGTGGGCATATGATATGCCTCTGCCACCCCTTCGGGGATAAGGCGTGATGGATATTTATTTATGTATTGAATCATGGGGTAAAAGCGCATGTTAGTTGATATGCGACGGTGCAGTAGTGGAAGACGGCGGTATCTACGTAGGGCGGCGAGGCGGGGCATACACATGCGGAGCTTTATTTAGGCGGCAGGCGAACGCCGGCGTCTCGCGACTCGCCGTCGTCGCCGATCAATACCCTAGTTGCGCCGCCGCGCGACGCTGACCGAGCGAATCTCGACCCTATGAGCGCTCCGGTTCACGACAGACCATCAAAAATTCACACACTCATTATACTGAACTAATAGCACGAGCCATTTCCACCAAACTCTACAGATATCGCGTATAATAAGTAAACAATCTCCATAACATGCCACTCCAACAGCACCATTTTAAACGACACCAAAACTGAGTGAAAACACGAGTAACACCACATTTTGTAAATCACACTAAATCCATGAGAAAAATCACTGATTTTAATTGTAATAATGACTTATATTTATTAATTACAAGGCACAATGTACTCGTAAACATGTGGATCGAATGTAAACAAAATATTAAAATACGATAAAACTCAATATTTTCACTCACGTATTTAATGTAAAAGTGTTATAATTAGCAACTATGGTTTATTTATTTAATAAAATACGTACTTTCGTAAACGTGAGACTTTTATGAATATCGTAACGTTTTGACAGGTGCACTTCAACAAACGTGATACGGACCGAACACAACGGTGCCGAAATGCGACTGGGTGAGTGAAGTGCGGCGCACGCGCGTATCGAGCGCTCTCCGCCCGAGCCCCTTCACCCCCGCTACTACAACCCCTGATTGTCCCGCCCGCGCCTCGTCTACGGCGCTACAAGCTTTTTGGTTCTTCACTTTTCACCCCCTACGCGTGCTACTCTATAACTGCATTTCGTAACGCAATAAATTTTCTTACAATTTGGAACGATACTTTGCACGAAATTGTTATGAACATTGAGCACATCATTATGTTATTTGTTGATGAATGAATATTAGTTATTATAAGTATATTAAATAACAGCAAAAGGTACAATAAATGGGTACTGTAGAATACCTAACAAATCAATAATTCATAGAAAGACATTTTTGCAGTTTAATCTTATTAGACTCCGTCAACACCAAAATGTAGTTATCGCATTTCAGGATTCCAACACGACGTTTGTTTTATGACATGAAACTTCCAGTTTGGCCACCGACATTGCGTTCAAACAAATTAGTGGTAGGTACTCGTATTTGGTACAACCTATACAAAACAGGCATTTGCGAATTAACTATATCAGGTAATAAAAATAACAATTAAATCTATAACCTACATGTTATTTTAAACTTTCACAGTATACAGGGTTACAGGAACAGTCGTGCTAGATCCGTTAAGGGCGTGGAGTATCCATCATTTCGGACTTATTTCACTAAGAAACACCCTACCCTAAACTTAACCCTTATCGAGATATTCGACTTTTAATTTTTTTATTAAATTTTGCCGATTTTTAGGCTACTAAATTTCATTTAGTTTATTTTGTGTGTCTTATTATTATTATTATAGCATTTTAACATGTATAATAAGCTGCTTTAGGACGTTAATCAATTTAAAAAAATATTAGAATGTTTATTTTTCTCTGAGAAATCTAAAAAAATATCGCACCGTCATCCTTGTTGCGGGGGCAGAAGGGATGACGGTGCGTAAAGGTATTACCCGCGAAACCAAAAAAAAAATCTGTTCCACCAAGTATGGCACAGTCAGATCTATATTCGACTATTTCGGTGGCGTGGTAGTGTAGGTATACGACTGACTTGCTGAGGTTCCGGGTGCGATTCCCGGGTCGGAATAAATATTTGTGATCTGCAAATGTTTCTTTCGAAGTTTGAGCGTTTCCTATGTATATTACGTATGTATTTAGAAATATATAAGTAGATATGTTTATCAGTTGTCCAGATCCTATACCTAAAGCTTACATTAGCTTACTTTGAGCTAGATGGCGCAAGAAAACTTTAGTTTTAGTAGCTGTGAAATGCCTCCTCCAGCAAACTGGGTCGTGCTGCCCATGGCCCTCTACAGTCATTGGCGTGGGATTGGTGCAGAAGCGCTTAAATAAATAAAAATCTATGCTAATGTTCAATTACCTGTAAAACATGTATGTTGACTACTACATGAAGAAAAATGCTGGACTGTATCATGATAATGTACGTAAAGAACTTTTGGGCAAATGGCAGCTACGTTGGAACACTTCCATCACAGGGCACCACCTCTACCAATTTTTCCCAGTCGTTCGTGAACGTCTGAGAATGTCCTGGCTGTAGGTGGGTCATTATGTTGCTCAATTTCTTACGGGACATGGTAACTTTAGGAGCAAATTACATTTGTTTAAGGTGGTTGAGTCACCGTACTGTCAGTGTTCAACAGCTAATGTCAAAAATGATCAGACCGCCTATCACATACTTTGGGAATGTAGCATTTGGCGAAACAAGCGATATAATATGCTAAGCAGTTTACAAGTAACATCAGGAGTACTACCTATGCGGATCTCGTTGCATCAAGAGTGATTTTCGTGCTTTTAAACGCTTCTGCCATACATATTACTGGAATCAAACATAGCTCACATAGGATCCGTATTATACTATTACGTAGTGCTTCGCTATTTCTATAGGATTTACACCAAGTTGCTTTCCAGATCTCCCGCTTTGCAAAGGAGGGAAAAGGCGTTACGTTCTTTTTCCAACTTTCTCAAATTATTTTCTGATTAATATAGTTGCGGGTTCCAAGACATTTTAACTTCTCCTGGGAGTTCACCGAGATCGAGCTCGGTGTAACTTTTGTGGTCTTGTTCATTGTTGTAGATCCTGGTTTACAGGAGTCGCAGTAATGGGTATGTGGGTGGGATTAATCCCAATAAAAAAATACTGCTTGAAAAAGTAACTGGGAATTTTAATACATTGATAAAAGCAGTATATTTTAATACGTAGAAAATTTGTCCCTAAGTACTTACTAGTTTCAAATAGACCAAATGCTGGTCAAGATATGGTATCACTACCGTATGTCCATATCATTATGAAACATTTTGGTTGGAAACTTAAAATCTGCGTAGGTATCAGTGGGAGTGGAAGGGGATTTTTTTCCAAGTAGAATTTGGTAATTATGTACTAATAAAAATCTGATAAGATCTAATTTGTTTCTATCTATCTATCTATCTTCACGCTGTATCCCTGACGGGGTAGTCATAGAGGACAGATCGCCAGGCTTCACGATCCATTCTTTCGTTTCTTGCAGATTCATAAATCGCTTCATACATGCACGTCTGGATATCCGAGTACTTTTGACTTTTCCGTTTTTGAGCAATCTGCTCACGTGGTCTTCATATGTAAGTCTCGGCCTACCCTGACTCCTTACTCCTTCTATCCTCTACTTTCGCACAATTTTTTTTTATGATAATGTTTCTAAGTATGTATAAGTACCTATATATATTTACAAGTGTACAATTAGAATTAGCTTAGAGATCAACTATGTCCATGTAGGTAAAAGTTATAAAATAGAGAAAAACCAAAGATTAAAACTATATGCCTCGGTAGCGCAGTGGTAGTGTCGACTACGACGTAATACGACTGCCGCGCTGAGGTTCCGGGTTCGGGAACAAATATGTGTGTGATCCATAAATGTTTGTTTAGTTTATTAGTATTTTCCTATGTACCTATAATAATGAGCAAGTGAATGAAATTGTGTATTTAGGGAGTATGCTTAGCGCGGATGGAAGATGTGATTCGGATGTAGAACGGCGAGTAGCTGCCGGAAACAGAGTTAACGGTGCTTTGTCCCAATTAGTAAAGCGACAAAGCATCGTAAAAGAAGCACGACTGGCGATTCATAACGCATTGGTAGTGCCAACTTTGTTTTACGGTAGCGAAACCTGGGTGTGTCAGCAGATGCATGAGAGTAAATTGAATGCTGTGGAGATGCGAAAATTCTTGAAAATGCTTCGTAAATTCTGTGCGGCGTTACATTGGCCGACCGAATACGTAACGAAGTGATACGCAATATGGCAGGTTTGAATGAAAGTGTCAGCGTTAAGCTGAAAAAGGGCGTGCTCCGTTGGTTTGGACACGTCCAACGAATGAGTGAGGAACGATTGACGAAGAATATATATTGTGCCAAAGTAGAGGGTAGAATAAGTCAGGGTAGGCCGAGACTTACATATGAAGACCACGTGAGCAGATTGCTCAAAAACAGAAAGGTCATTAGTACTCGGATACCCAGACGTGCGTGTATGAAGCGATTGATGAATCTTGAAGAGGCGAAAGAAGTATGCATGGATCGCGAAGCCTGGCGATCTGTCCTCTCTGACTACCCCGTCAGGGATACAGCGTGAAGATAGTTAGTTACCTATAATAATGTATAACATAACATATTGTCACAACTCTATCCCCCAAAGGGGTAGGCAGAGACATACTATACGCCCACATTTCACCGTAAGCATTTCTGTTTTACTTAACAGGTGGGAGCCCACTGCCGTGTTGAAATGAACAGGCGCAGGTCGTGCACACAAGGCGTGGCAATATGTATGTATGTATTATTGTTTGTAAGTATAATATATATTTTCTTCACGGCAAGAACCCGATCTCCCATATTGGCCACACTAGTCAAAGTTATTAGTATCTAATCGGTATCATGAAATAGAAGGTTACGATATACTTAGATAATTTCGGAATTCTCTCCATTTCTCGGAGTAGTTTACATAATTTCTCTCGGAGAATATTACATAATTTTTTTTAGGGAATCTCGACACTATCACCTAACAGTATTAAGTATGCTCCATCCTCTAAGTATGCTCTATGTGTAAGTTTGTAAGTATGTATTTTTGTTACTCTTTGAATGGGTTTTATCGAATCTTTACAATAATATAGCTTACACATCAGATTAACACATGGGTTACTTTTTATGCCGGGAACAAGATCTTGTGGGAAACGGGAACAGGAAAACTTTACCACGCGTGCGGAGCCGCGGGCGTCAACTAGTACCTAATACTGGTAATCGTGTCGGACGCGGTTATCTGAGTGAATTTTAAAAAAAGAACATAATCATTCACGCGCTTTTCAATATCAGAATACCACGCGCCGTAAAAAAAAAAGTGGGTAGTTTACTGAAATCTCTCGAATCACCTCAATTTTTCTTCGATATAGCTGTAAGCATGTAGTAAGCTGTTTCAGAATATAGGTGTAGAAAAGTCTTGTATGCAACTGTTGATAATTAGCTATTAAAACACTCATGTGTTTTAATACCTTAATTATCAACAGTTGTTTGGGATGACAAATAAAGGGTGAAATTAAGTAGAGCACTTCTTCAGAACACCCTGGATGGTAGTTTCAGCAAAATTTATTTATGCTAGTTGTATAAAAGGTATGGTACCCATACCCAACTTCCTTTGTTACATTTTACCAAAATTAAACAAATATTTGTCAAGATTCTTAAAATGCACCCAAGGGGGAATGGAACATGCCAAAGGTGCAAATCATATTCCACACGCAACAAACCTGAAAGCTTTTATTCAATAAACTTCAAGGTTAAGAAGCAAACAGTATATTTGAAAAGGGTAATTCGCAGCAATCATTTTAAACAATATATTATTGGAAACAAATATTATATTAATTATATTAAAATAATATTATTACAGACTAGTATAAAAATAGCCAAAGCTACAGAACTGAGCAATATTATTTGTGACATTTAAGAGTAGTAATTAAAATATTTCATTATATTCTTAACTGGTATCATATTTAGAACAGGCATTTTGCACTTAGTGCATAAAATAATGGCAACACTAGTTACCATGAAGCTCTTACTAAATATTATGTGTAAACTGTTTGGGTCCAATATTTTCACTTGTATTCTTATATCTAATCTCCTTGATGGTCAGCTGTTTCCCTTGATGTATTCTTTGTAAATGACTCCTCATATCATATGAGCGAGAAAATGATCGATGACATACAGGACACTGAGTTTTTCCAGCATGTGAATCCTTGTGCAATGTTAATGATGTAGGATGTTTAAAACCTTTGGGACATAGTTGACAGCGAAATTTTGCTAACTCTGGATCTAAAATTAATACAAAAACACAAAGTCAATTTAAAGTCCAGCTCCAAACATATACAAAATGTGATGAACACTTTTAGACAGGTAGTTTTCACCTTAGTGGATATTTATCTACCCCAGTAAATAGCAGTATTTAGCGCTCTCTGGTGTTCTCACTATATCCATATCAACTATGGCATCATCAAAGCAAATCCTACATCACACTATGAAAGTTCAAGAACTAGAGAATGATTTTTGTGATTTATAAATAACTGTGCAGATATTCACAGATGGGTAGCATTCTTTTATTATAACTGAAAATTGAAATACCTGTCAAGAAAACAATTGAGAACTGAAGCAGTCTGTTGTGATATAACTCCCACAGAGGCTAGAGGATGCATGCATATTTAGTAAAATGGATTAATGAATGGACTCAAGAAGTAAACATGTATTAGCTGTAAAAATATCAACTATACATGTTTTTTTTAAATATTTATCTTTGATTTTAAGTAATTTTTTTTAAGTACTTTTAATAAGACATGTCATTTGAATTGCAAATAAAATTTGAGACAAGTATTTCAATGTCCATCATAATTCTTTTTCACTTACCCGAATTGTTCTTTTCAGACAAATCTTCAACAACTGTAGGTTGTGTATCTATCTGCATATCTTCAGTAGTTGGAGTTGCTTTTTTTGTATTCTCATCTGATGTAGTGGCCTCTGGCTCTACTTCTATACAACCATTTCCTTGCTCAGGAATATTATCAGAAATAATTTCTTGTGGAATGTACTCATCTCTAGCACTTTGCATAGTCGCTAAATTAATTGGTTCCTCAGAAAGTATAGGCACAATATCCTCTAAATATCTACTAGATTTCGAACTGAGGTCTAGAGATGTATTGTCAGTTATCCTCAGTTGACTCTTGGACGTATCATCTTCAGCATTATCTGTCAAACCTTTAACCTCCAAAAGCTCAGCGGTTACAAGGAAGGATTCCAACTGTTCCTGGAAAATATTAACTTCACCATGATACATGAAATTGACAATCGCATTGATGTCTTCGAACTTAAAGTTTCTGAATATAATCACAGGATGCTGACATGGATTCTCTTTAAATATTTGTTTGAAGTAAGTGCTGCAGGCTGATAACAACATTTTGTGTGCTTTAATTTTACCTCCATCGCAACATAAAGTTACGTCCACTAAATCATTTTCAAAGCGAAGTGCATTGAACGCTTCTGTTACGTGAGATACGTAATTATTCCATCGTAGAGAAAACTGTGGTGCATTATTCATTGTATCTCCTAGCTTCTATAATCTTAAATAATTTGGCAAATACGAATTGACTTTTAAGACTTCCCAAGTAGAAAATATTTTCTATAATGTTTACACACTTATTGCACAAGAGAAACACAATCAATTATATCCACAATCCACAAATCAATTTTATAAATAATTTCACAAGTACATTCCACAAATCACAAACTAATGTCAACTATCTGTCAATGTCATGTATTAATCTGTCAATGTCAAAACTTTATCTTTTTTAAAATTGTTTTATGGCCTGGTTACAAAGACTTTTTAGGCTTCGTATTTCTTAATATCATATTTATTTTATCTTATCTTCTAATTTAGTCCTGTCCAGTCTTTGTCGATGTCGAGTCCTCAGTCCTAGTTTCTGGTCCTTGCCCTCAGTATACTGGTGGTTCTTATGAAAATGAAAAATCTTTATTCATGTAGATCACAAAGTAACACTTATGAACGTCAAGATTATTGCTTCTACATTTACGTGTACTGCAACAGGTAGAGCCTGAGGAAAAACCTGGCAATAAAACTCATGGCCACTCTTTTCTATCTGCCAGTAATTACATTAGTTTTATTTACATGATATTTGAACAAATTATATATTTAGAATCGCTCGTGGCACCGCGGTCTCGGTGTTCTGTGAACGATCACTGAGTTAAGAGGCTTTCACTATGGCTGCTCCTTGGATGGGTGACCGCTTTGTGGCATTTATATTTGCGAGCGTTTCCATGCTTCGGAAGGCACGTTAAGCCGTTGGTCCTGGTTGCCAGTAAAATGGCAGTCGTTAAGCATGGTTGAAGGCCTTTTGAGCGGCTTGAAATCCTTCAACAGCAGGTCGCCACAACCTGCGTCTGTCTATTTCAACATGACAATGGGCTCACCACCTATTACGTGGGACAGGAATCCACACGGTGAAAACTGGGCATATAAATTGCCTCTGCCACCCCTTCGAGGATAAGGCGTGATGGAAATTTTTATATTTTTATATAGTAACTAGATGACCCCCACAGCTTCGCCCGTCGAATATTTCGACCTCCCGTCGCACCTATTTAATCCCGTCGCTTATAAATTCTACAATGAATAAAAATTTGCCCGATTTATCGACATTTACGACTACTGCTCTTCTCCCCAGTGTAGTAGCGTAATGATATATAGCCTATAGCTTTCCTCGATAAATGGGCTAACTAACACAAAAAGATTTTTTTCAAATCCGACCAGTGGTTCCTGAGATTAGCGCGTTCAACCAAACAAACAAACAAACAAACTCTTCAGCTTTATAATATTAAGTATAGACGAGTCTCATACAAAAGAAACAAAATTAAAATGATGACCCTTATGACGAAGAATCTAGCAAGAAACTCAATGACTGCTATTTTAAAATGTAGGTATGGCTTACAATATTAAACTTACATTGTTCTTTTGGAGTTACGTGAGAACAGTTGACTAAACTTAATTTGCGTTAAATTTAAATAGTATTATTTGTGATAATTGCTATAACAGCTATGAGCTGACCAGTGCCAACAGACGGCACCCGTTCACGAGTATAACGCATATATCAGCCATCCGATACACACGCCACCATGGCCAGGACACTTAGGCGAGCATAACATATTCAAACTGCAAAACAACCATCATGTCAATTTCAAAAATAATAAATAACAATCCACATGGTGCTCACACATAACAAACTCAAATTACATATCTTTCATACACTTAGTTGCCTGACGTTTCAGATTACTTATGTTGAACTAATGTACATTATATTTATTATGGTTCTTTATTATTATTTTTTCTATTTGTGTGTTGACTTAGAGCGACTTACTCCCATGCATTTCTATCATTTATATAGTCTGAAATTTTATAATATGCCTTGTTACACAATTTGGCCTTGACTGTTGTCTTGTAGACCAATGCAGATAACTTTTGAAACAAAATAAAATTATAATAGAATGAAACCCATCGGAAAAGGAAGAGAATATTATGAAAATGAAAGGAAAAATAATTTACGGGTGATCTGAGGTCGGGTAAGGTAAGTTTGTGAGATTTTAAATGTAAAAAACGGTTTATTTCGATTTCTGGCAAAACTACAAGTCCTATGGAAAAAAATGAAATGGCAAAGTTATAGGTAATAAAAAGACCTCAACTTTTGTATTTCCAATTTTTTCAAATAAAATAAAAATATATGTGAAAAATTCAAAAAACCAATTTTTTAGTTTTTTTATTTACATCTCTCAAAAAAAATATCTATTTGACACGAATATCTAGTCTTATATCCCAAATACACTGTAATTTATTTGAAATAAAATATTTATATTTTCACTTTAATTTCAAAAAACCCTAATTTTCAATCGAAAATTCTATCGTCAAAATATCAGCTTTTTTCAAAAAGGTGGTATGCTTTCTGTTTGTTAAAATTTTTGTAACATATTTCCATAGTGAATCTTCTGAGTATTGCAAAAATTCGAAACAACTTTTTAAATTATTAAATAAATTTTGAGCTACTTATTAAAATTTACACTTTAATTACTCTCTAAATTATACGCGCTTATCTCAGGAACTATTGGTCGGATTTAAAAAATTCTTTTTATGTTAGTTAGCCCATTTATCGAGGAAAGCTATAGGCTATATATCATTACGCTACTACACTCGGGAGCAGAGCAGTAGTCATAAATGTCGACAAATCGGGCAAATTTTTATGCATCATTGTAAAATTTATAAGCGATGGGATTAAATAGGTGCTACGGGAGGTCGAAATATTCCACGGGCGAAGCTGTGGGGGTCATCTAGTCGTTTATAAAAATACACATGCAGGCTGACTTACTTTAAGAGAATTATAACAAATTTATATAATAATAGAAATAATATATAATAAAACTAGCTGACCCGCCCGGCTTCGCCCGAGACATAAATCAAGCTATGTGGCACCCATTTAATCCCATCGTTTATTAATTTCACAATAATTTATAAAAAAAACCAAATAAGTTGATTACTTCTCCGCTCTTCAGTATGCCAGCATGGCCCAGTCGAATTATGGTTATGTAGCAGGTACTAGATCGTTCAATAAGTCCCGAGACTAAATTGTATATTAAACGCTCTTTTGATTTTTAAAAAGTACTCTCCTTCAATAAAAGATATGTCTCTTATTATAAAAATGGAACATTAAAATATTGATTTTGCAAACATTTAAGTGATGCCACGCTTGTAGTTTCGATACAATGGAAAAAAACGAGTTTCGCGTGTTGATAAAACATTGTTTTTAATGGGAAAAAAATACCGTTGAAACACAGCAATGGCTTATAAAATGTTATATGGGATCAGCTCCCTCTAAAGCAACCATTTGTCGGTGGTATGCCGACTTCAAATGCGGTCGCATGGACACAGATAATGGGGAACGCTCAGGTCGTCCAAATGAAGCAGTGACTCAACAAAATATTAACCAAGTCCTTAAAATTGTAATGGAAGATCGGAAGATAAAAGTGCGCGAGATAGCCGAGATAGTAAGCTCTCTCTCTTCAGCTGGTAGTGTTTAGACTATTTTACATAAAAATTTGGCCATGAAAAAGCTTTTTTCCAAGTGGGAGCCGCGTTTAACATGGATACACCATTTTACTCCGGAATCCAATCGGCAGTTAGCGGAGTGGAGAGCGGCTGACAACAAAAAGAAAGTGGTGTTTCACCAGGACAACGCGCCTTGTCACAAGTCTGTGAGAACAATGGCCAAAATTAATGAATTGGGCTTTAAATTGCTACTCATCCCCCCTTATTCGCCAGACTTAGCCCCCAGCGATTACTGGCTGTTTGCAGATCTCAAAAACATGCTCCAGGGAAATTAGACCCAAATAGTAAAGTTATCACAGCAACGGAGGCTTATTTTGAAGCCAAAGACAAATCGTTCTACGCATGGGATAGAAAAGGTAGAAAAGCGTTGGAGTGACTGTATCGCTCTTGGAGGAGACTACGTTGATGAATAAAAAATAGACCCAGACCCGACTAGCCCCTTCCCCATTCCTTTTCCGATGGGTTTCATTCTACTATTATATTTTTTCATATCATATTTTTTAAAGGCATCTGCACTCGTCTTTTAAACATATTTATTGACAATATTCTGATTTCACTGGGAAGTTTGTTATAGAATCGTATACATTGCCCCGTAAAAGAATTGCTGATTATTTCGAGACGAGTAGAATGTAATACCAAGATTATCTGTATGCCTAGTGTTTACATTATGGATATCACTTTTTTAAGAAATGTGTTTGTTTTTGTGCACATTAAGCAAATACTCATATATATATTTTGATTTAACGGTAAGAATATTAATTTCCATGAATTGTTCTCTTAGAGATACCCTGGGACCTAGCTGGTATATTGCTCTCACAGCTCTCTTTTGTAAAATAAATACCGTATTAATGTCCGCTGAGCCTCCCCAGAGAAGAATTCCGTATGACATAACGCTATGGAAATAACTGAAATAAACTATTCTAGCCAATTCAATATCAGTAAGCCGTCTTATTGTTTTTACTGCAAATGCAGCAGAGCTTAATTTGCCTGAAAATTTTTCTATATGTGGTCCCCAACTCCCCACTGCAACTTTGAGTCAACAGTTATACCCAAAAACACAGGAGCCTCAACCTCAGCCTCAGTATCCAACCCTGATCCATTAAGTTGCACATTGGTCACCACCTGTCTCACATTAGGTGTCGAAAACTTCATTACTTAAGTTTTTTTATCATTTAAAAGAAGATTATTAATATTAAACCGATGAACAACTTTTGAGAGTGCGCTATTAACATCGTCATAATTAATTAACCGTCTATTAATTTTAAATGTCAAAGAGGTATCTTCCGCAAACAGTACAATCTCATGTTTATCCCAAACATCGTAAGGTAAGTCATTAATGTATATCAAAAAAATAAATAGACCAAAGATTGATTACCCATTACAACTGAAGATCCTGCTGATCGTTTACCGTTTACGTTAACCCTCTCAATTCTATTGCTTAAATAAGAAGTCATAAGGTCAAGAGCTTTATTTCTGATACCGTAGTGGCGCAATATTTTTACTAGAGTTTCATGATGAAAGCGATCTAAGGCTTTAGATAAATCGCAAAAAACACCTAATGCATCTTGCGAATCCTCCCAAGCCGCGTAAATACTTTTGAGTAAAGCAACCCCTACATCCACCGTTGAGCAACCCTTTGTAAATCCGAACTGTTTCCTGTGTAGTAAATTATGTAGATTAAAGTGCCACCTCTTGCGTAGCAGTTGGGTGCACTCCCACCGCGCCACAGAGGCAGTCAATATCATTGTCTTTTACAATAGCACGTTAACACAACTTTCATGTTCAATAAACCCCCACTCCCTCGCATAAAACAAAATAAATGCACAAGTTTTAGAAAACAATATACAGCTCAATTTACAGCAAGCGTCCGCACTTGTCAAATATCCCGCGCAAAGTCATATCAAAATGTCATGATTGGTGTTTTTTGTTTTTGTTACTACTAATATTTCTTAATGATGGAATATTATACAAAAAGAGTTCGTAAATGTGCATTAGTGATGGAAAATTATATATTTTTATGAATAGCGGAGTTGTTTGTGTTTGTGCCAATTTTTTATAGAAAGCTGCTATAAGGGATTTTCTGCTTTATTGGGGCAAGAACCAGGACCTAGACATCGACAAAGCACTATACATGACTAAATACGAATGCTCTCACATGTGGTCCCTCACATGCGAGTAAAGATTCGTAGATTATACAAATGTTTGCAAGCATGTGAAGGGCCGCCAGACACTTATTTGTAGACTCTGTGAAATTGCAAATGAGTTCGCATACTTCATATGCAAACCCATTTGCTGTTCCTCCTATACATGTTTACGCATGTCTCAGTACTCTCAGTGTTGCTTGCGATTTTGTAAACAATGAATATGATGTGATGTGATGACTTATATCATTATATTGCATAGAGCAGATCGACACAATCGCCAGTTACGAAGAAGATGTATTTGGATGAGATGATTGTACAGCGAAAGAACTAGGTAGGTAATAGGTACTTTGCATTTTATTACTTGCTTAAACGAAATAACTACGTAGTTTTAAATCAAATATTTCACATATATACACACATACATAAAAAAAGTCTTGCTAAGTTTCTTGCCGGTTCTTCTCAGGTGGGCTGCGTTCCGAACCGGTGGTCACTCAAAAATATTAAATTTATCTTTAATTCTAGTGTATGACATTTTCTAAGCGCCATTAAAATTATCTATGCAAATAAAGATTTTTTTTTATGTAGTGAAAATCTGTTAATTTGGAATTACAAACAGACAGTTGAATTTTATTTATCTATATAGATTTAAACCTAGTCAAATAAAAAAAAATATTTTTTTAAAATAACTTAAATTTCAAAATCCTAATACCCCAAAATATACTTGAATTTTATGGAACAACCATTAAAAAGTACTATTGAACCCAGACACTATATGTCTGCTGAGTTTTCGAAGTGTCGGGTTCTCTGGAGATAATTTTTATTGCAGCATTAGGTCAAAGTTGCTGATACTCGTACACTGCTGGACCGATATTAACCAAAAATAGCTAAGAACCACCACCAAGAAACGGACTTTCAAATGAAGACCCGAATTGAAATCGGTCCGTCCGTTTGAGAGCTACGATGCCACAGACAGACACACTCACACTACGAAATCGACGTCAAACTTTTGACGTCGAGACTCTAAAACTAGTGCATTTATCTTGAATTAAATGTGGGAGTCGAGGTTGCTTGGACATAAAAGCCGTGTTAACAAGCTATAGTGAAAGACAATCATATTTAGGTAGTGAAATGCTATTTTATATCTTGCCTCGTAAAGTCCACTGAAAACCTCAGTTTAAGAACTACCATTATACTGAGGGCAGGGACCAGGACCTAGGACTGAGGACTCGACAATGACATCGACAAAGACTGGACAGGGCTAAATTAGAAAATAAGATTGAAGAAATCTTAATCTTATAAATATTATAAATGTGAAAGTTTGTATGGATGTTTGTTACTCTTTCACGTAAAAACTACAGAACGGATTTAAATGAAACTTTACAATAATATACCTTATACATCAGAATAACACATAGGGTACTTTTTAACCCGGGAAAAAGTTCCTGTGGGAAACGGGAACGGGAAAACTAGTTTACGCAGGCGAGGCCGCGGGTGTCAACTATTATTTTAAATACGAAAGTATATGGATGTTTGTTACTCTTTCACTTAATAACTACTGAAGGGATTTTAATGAAACCTTACAATAATATAGCTAATACGTCAAAATAACACATAGGCTACTTTTTATCCCGGTAACAAGTTCCTGCGGGAAACGGTAACGGGAAAACTTCTCTACACGGGTGAAGCCGCGGTTGTTAACTAGTATGATATAAAAAAAGGATTTGCTAAAAAATCTTTGTTACTGGGCCTTAAAATAATTATAAAAAAAAGTTTACAGCTGTTGGTCCAAAGGTTTTTGTAACCAGGCCATATAATCCAAAAAAAAATGTACAATTGATAATCATTGCTAATCTTCTGATAGTTCAAAAAAAAAGTATACAGCCAGCTGATTGCTGCTTGTTGCTGCTTGCTAACAATTTTTCAGTGTTTCAGAGCGTAGACAGTAGTGTTCTGTCTCTACGTTACAGAGTGAAAAGTGTCACCACATAATTTATTGAAACAGATTATTTTTTTAGCACTATTGGATAACTGCAATATTCTTCAACATGGTAGGTTATAATTTGTTTGAACTGTAGCTATTGATATCTGTAAAAATCAACAACAACAATCTGTAATAGCTATAAATTTTACCTTTCAGCATGGCAGAGTAAAAGTTCGTACAACTGAAGAAGAAAAAATAAGGAAAGATAAGGAGCGCCAAGAGAAACTGAAATTATTCAAGTATGCTATGCAAAAGATCCAACATAAGGTTTGTTAAATTATGATCCAACATAGTTCACCCGACAAGTTTATAATGCTATCATCATCAAAACAATAAAATCCTTGTAATATATTTTAGAGACGAGAATCTGAATTTGATAAGGAACTTTTGGAACTCACAGGAAAAGTGCTATCTTCCAATCCTGATATTTATACATTGTGGAACATAAGAAGGGAGATATTAAGTTTATTTAAGTGAGTAATATGGCATTTTACATTAGGATAAGATCAATTAAAACAGTCTGCATATAGTTAGCAACTAATGGCAGATAACTATGAAAGTAAAGTTATCAATTTAACAAATATTTATCACTAAACAGCACTTAACCATAATTTAAAAAATGTGATATTCTTCATGACATACTTCGAACTCCTGTCGCACCTATTTAATCCCGTCACTTATAAATTCTACAATAATGCATAAAAAATTGCCAGATTTGTTGAATTTTATGATTACTGCTACACTCTCTTGGGTAGTAGCGTGATGTTATATAGCCAATAGCCTTCCTCACTATATATGCTATCCAATACAAAGAGATTTATTTCATTTCAAACCAGTTATTCCTAAGATTTGCATGTTCAACCAAACTATATATCAGAACTATGAAATATTAGCTTCACATTCACATTTATACTATTTTTATGTCGAATATATTGTTATTATTATTATGTTGAAGAGTTTGTTAAGTTATACAAATTAATCTCAGTTTAAAAAATATAAATCTCGCTAAAATTGAAAACTATTTAGTGTTGGATAGCCCAATTACGAAATCTATGAAATCCATTTTGTTATTTACAGAATTTTACTTAATATCTATGTGAGTATTTAAATTATACTAGGATATCAGAATTTTATTAATGACAGTTATGTGCAATTTAGTAATTCGATTACTTAAAATTCTTACAGAAAAAATAATGAGCCTGAAGAGGAGATATTGCAGCTATATGATGCTGAACTTCATTTGACCGAGTATTGTTTAAAAACAAATCCTAAATCTTATTGTGCATGGCATCAGAGGGAATGGATTCTGACTACCAGAAATGACCCTGACTGGGAAAAGGAACTCTTGCTGTGCAACACTTATCTGAAGTTCGATGAACGAAATTGTAAGCTTATGGATAATATAATGCTTATACAAATTAGATATACTATCAGAGATGAGTATGTGATTTTATTGAATCCTGTTGATTGACCAAGATTGATCAGCGGGTGCATGCTAGCAGTTGAGGTGCTGAGGTTGCTCGTAGTTCATGTCACTCTGGGCTCTGGAGATTTTGGTGAAGCCCTCCATTAATATTCTAAAAATTGACAAAAAAAATTAATATAGGTAAAGTGAAGTATACATCATGTTAGTAGGTATACATGTATCTTTAGGTATACCTACAATCTATCTGTAGATGTACCATGGCCTTCTTTACTGAATTCCATAACTTTAATATATTTTGGGTTTGTTACTTTTAGTATGTTAGTAGAACTCAAATATGAGTTTAGCAGCATTTGTACATGCTTTTTGTTTTGTTTGTTGTTGTTACCTATGTAATGTGTACAAAAAACAAAAAAGTATTGTATCATTTCTATGTAGTTGCCGTAATCACCTTTTGTAAATATTGTTAGTAGGTAAGAAGTGCTTGTGGCCCCGCTGACTCAATGTTCTGTAAATGGTCACTGCATTAAGCAACGTTCGCTATAGGTGGTCCTTGGATGGGTGACCACTTTGTGGAATTTACATTTACGAGCATTTCCGTGCTTCGCAAGGCACGCCAGTAAAATAGCCTGGTTGAAGGCCTTATGGGCGGCTTGAAAAAAATCAACAGCAGGTCGCCACAGCCTACACCTGTCCATTTCAACACGGCAATGGGCTCACCACCTGTTACGTGGGACAAAAATGTATACGGTGAAATGTGGGCGTATAGTATGCCTCTGCCTACCACTTCGGGGATTAAGGCGTGACAATATGTATGTATGTATGTTAGTAGGTAAAAACTTATGATAATAAGAATTTAATGTTATTTTTACAGTTCACACATGGGATTACCGAAGATTTATTGCCAACAATTGCAATCCATCTCTTAAAGATGAATTTGATTACACTACAGAAAAAATTCATGACAATTTTTCAAATTATTCAGCTTGGCATTATAGGAGCAAAATATTAGTGAAACTGTATCCAGATATGGAAGGTAATTAATGAAAACTTTTATTTGTGTTTCGATTCACAGCTCACTTGGGTCCCGGAAGAGATGCTTTAACTGGGAATAACACTCAAATATTGATGTTGACTCCCCAACCAACATGCACTTTGATTACTTTGATTTTGTAATGAGATTTCTTTACTACCTAATAAAATCTGACGAGAAGTCTACTTACCTATTAAGATATTAAATACTAGAACATCTGCGTCAGTTTGTAATAATATTATTTTTTAATAATGGTTAATTAATGGCGATGATGACTACTAACAAACAAACAAAGGTTATAAACTCGGTTCAGGCGCCAGGAGGATAAGTCCTACCAACTTTATGCACACGGATATCGGCGAAAGAGATTGAGCTTCTAATCATAAGAGCAGGAACCAAAAAGAATACAGCTCTAGAAGAAAGTTTCTATATTCTTATAGGCGAATTGATTGAATATACATTATATACGTTATCACTATAGGTATAACCTATTCAAGTGATTTAGTAAGCTAAAGATTAACTATTCACAGGGTTGAGGCGTGAAATTTAGAATCGTGAGATCCAGCATAATGCCAGATTATGAGTCAAAATATATATCGTAACATGATTCAAAACATGAGCCAAAACATTGAATCGTAAATCGCTGAGTCTAATCATGGAGTCATTACATGGGCCTAATCATTGAGTCGTGCATCATTACTAGATTAATCTACACAAAAGAAAAACATTTTTAGGTACCTGAGGCGTGGTTACATTACCACGGGATTCGAAATCACGTCTGCAGACCGCGACAGGTGCCGTCTCCACGAGAATGACGAGCCCGTAACCACAGGTTTCGAAGAATTCACCAGATGGTCAGCATTTATGGCAAATTTTATCCAACAATAGAAATAATATAAAAAAAGTTCTTTCTCAGTTGCAAAGAAAAGAATTAGTTCCATTATATTTGGAAAAACAATTGGAGATTTGTTCGTGATTCGAATACATAAAGAGAACTTACCACTTTTTTAAAGAAAAACCAATAAATCTTGAAGAGCAGGCAAATATTCCATTAACGCCGCTCTAAGCATCGTAATAAGCTGTAAACAAGCAAATAATCTTTCGTCAAAATACTAAAGATCACCAAGGTTAGAAACGTGGTTTCAAAAATCCAAAGTTCTTACCGAAATACATAGTTATTTTGGTATAACCATTTATAAGAATTCACAGGCGTGAACTTCCATATACAATTTATAAAAGATTACTTCTTTTTAGCGAAGTTTAAAAAATATATTTACAATCGACATCTTTTTGTCGTCGATGTAGCTAGGCGAATGCTTGTACCGTCACCACAGACAAAAAGACTTTTTTTTGTTTTTTTTTCTTTCCAATTCTACCCTATGGCATGGAAACTAAGGAATACAGCCTCACAGAAATCGCAATTTGTTTAAAATCGATGACACACGGAGCGAAAGAGTCAACAATCTACTCACCTCTCTCTCCAAATCTCAAGACTAACAATGACATTCCAATGTGACGTTTTACAACGTTACATGACACCCCAACCAGCAATAAAAGAAAGGAACTTTCTTTTTCAAACAATAAATCTCTAAGAAAGAAATGGAAATAATTCCAATAAAGGAAAACCAAAATCCCAAAAACAAAATTCTGTAACAAGAATAAATAACCAACTAACCATAAGTATAGTTCCAATAAAAATCTAGTAAACAAGCCAGACCATTCACAATCCACGAGTTCAGAAAAACATCCGACTCTACCAACACTGAACTAACTACGAAAGTACGGTTGAGCACCATAGCCACCGACTCTATCATCCAAATCTTTACAAAAAAGAATATCAAAATTTGAGACAACAAAAAACTTAAAGTCAAAGCATTGACTTAACCTAAGTACTAAAGAATAACAAATCCAACCAAGTTCTCAAACCAGGAGTTCAGTTAAGCTATCTAGCCACTGACTCTTTCATCCAATCTTATCCTTATATATACTGAAGATGCGGTTGAGCCCTATCGCCACCGACTTCTTTCACTTACAATCCCATATAAAAAAAATCATACTTCAGAAAAAAATATCAGCAAACAAAATCAGCGCTTTAACCTGTAATCATTACAAAGTCAAACAGCAACTGTACAAAGTGTCGTGACAAACGAACAACTTCAATATCAAACAGCATCACCAACGTGCCTGTGACAATCAAAGACACAAAGTCAAACAGCAACTTTATATAGAGCTGTGACAAGTAAAATATTCCAACAAAAATTTTTTGTGTAAAAATTAAATCATACAGAGAGAATAATTTTATAAATGTACAGAGCGATAAGGCCGCCTTATCGCTAAAAAGCAATCTCTTACAGGCAACCTTTATATATAGTTAGTTACGTTATTTTTCTATAAATTGACATCAAGACTAAGTCAAGACACAATGTATACTCATGGAGGAGTGGGCAAAAATGTTTACTTATATTTTGCAAACTTCCACCTTAACATGCATTACTGTCCTCTTTTTCAGGTGGCAGACCTATAGAAGACACCCATCACAAACAGGAGTTGAAAATAGTCCAGAGTGCAGCATTTACTGATCCAGATGACACTAGTGCTTGGTTCTATCAAAGATGGTTACTAGGTTAGAATCCTAACTAACTAACTATCTCCACGCATCTGACGGGGTTAGTCAGAGAGGACAGATCGCCAGGCTTCGCGATCCATGCATACTTCTTTCGCTTCTTCAAGATTCATCAATCGCTTCATACACGCACGTCTGGGTATCCGAGTACTTTTGACCACTCCGTTTTTGAGCAATCTGCTCACGTGGTCTTGATATGTAAGTCTCGGCCTATCCTGACTTCTACCATCTACTTTCGCACAATATATATTCTTCGTCAATCGTTCCTCACTCATTCGTTGGACGTGTCCGAACCAACGGAGCGCGCCCTTTTCCAGCTTAACGCTGACACTTTCATTCAAACCTGCCATATTGCGTATCACTTCGTTAAGTATTCGGTCGGCCAAAGTAACGCCGCACAATTTTCAAAGTGTTCGCATCTCCACAGCATTCAATTTACTTTCATGCTTCTGCTGAAAGTAAATTGAATTTAAATAGGTTAGAATCCTTTTTATCATATTCCACACTATCTAGGTTTATAATTTCGAGTATGTACTTACATTCTCATTTATTGAAATGTATGCAGATATATCCTCTCCTACCCAAATTGCGCACATGTATTGTACTGCAATACTATGCTCTGTGGTTTTCAGCTTATTATAATATTCCTAGCTATGTATATCAAGTTAGGTTATAGGTTTATCGTTCGCCGATGAACGGTTCCTCGAAAACACCCGGATCAAGACGGTTATAACTAAACGATAATTTGTAGAACCGACGACGAACTAAGGGTGTTTTCAGTAAACAGCTTATCAGAGAAAGGTAATTCGGCATTGGATTCTACACTCCAAATTTTAAGGCCAAACATCCATAGGACACGGTGAACATTTTCGATGCCTTTTGCTTGTCTGCCACTGTTCAGTGGAATAATACTTTTAATTAACTCTGAAGTTGGAACGCCAAATTCGCAAATGAATAAGCTGCAGTTTCTCAATAGATTTGTAGTTAAGTCTTCTTCATTTCAATATATTCGCAGTTGCTTCTGAACAGTACCTAGATTTGGAGCATCGGATCCACTTTTAGCTGCTAGGAGCGATCATTTGACTTTGGTATGTAGGTAATATTGTATTGAATTTTGGTTCGGACGACTGCAGTCTGACCTCCCGACCCCGTCAGTACGCCTACGTAGTCGCCTCGTCCATTAACCAGCAGTACCTACACCGCTAGTAGATGAGGTCTCTTGTATATCTTGGTGGGTCCCGTCCCTTACACCCGATCTTTGGGGAAGTCTATAGGTAGGTACTAATTACTCCATGAATATATTTCAGGAGCTGTAAAAGTTACAACACAACCTGTGGTATATGTTGTATCGCCAGTAAAAACGACTCTAGCATTTAATAATCATGTGGATCATGATTATATTTTGTCCAAAATCAGATTCTTTTGTAATAATGGTTTGATTGATGGTAAATGGTACTCTTGTACTGGAAATAAATATGACGTTTTATGGTTATTTCAACATGATATTGCTATTACTGACAATTTGGATATCAAGGTATGATACTTTTTTTTTTATAGTATAAAGGCAGCCAAGTGTGCCACATAAAGAATTGTTCCCAGAGACCTATTCAACCATTATACGATAAGCTTGAAAATCGTCTAAGGGAAATAATGTATAAGTAGGTGCGATCATCAAATATCGCTACATAGAGGTCTGAGGTTACAACGTTGATGCAGTAAAAAGATAGGGGTACTTACTAGAGCTGCTAAACAAGCTGCAACCAAATGCAGCAACCGGACTGCCCTCTGAATCAAGGAATAGAGTCACTAACACCCGGTAAAATATGGCTCCCAGCCACTTGATAAACTGACAAAAAAAAACAAAAATTATAGAGTCGAATTATAAGCCTGAAAGGTCCCAATCCTTCGATTGTGGCTATACTGCCTCTATCAGATCGCAGCAGTTCATACAGACCCAAAAAGTATTGATCGACATTATGGTAGATATCTGCTGATGCTTTACTAATAATGGATACTAAAGTCCGTGCAGGGATTCGAGAGAAGAGTTTGAAAGCGGACCTCCAAAGCCTCCTCGGTTCCAAAGCGATTAACGCTCGGATGATAATCATTATTGGAGGTCTGACCTCCTATTGACTCCCTATCTCCACATCTTCGGTATCTGCGTCAGAGCCTCGCCTATCAGACAGCAGATAGCAAGCAAGCAAGAGGTGAAGTTGGCATTGTCACTAAATCAATGAAACATTACATTTCTTTATTTATTTAATATTGTAATACATAAAAATAACTCTAATAAACACTATACATCATACTTAAGTGATTAAACTATACTATTTGGAAAGCATTGCATTGTATTAGATTATTTGTATTACAGATGGAGTATGATTTGGAAGATGGCAATATACATATTATACCCAGTGTGAAATTAAATGCAAATTCTTATGTAGGGAAAAACAAAATAAGTTTTAAACGAAACTATTCAAAGCCAGTTGTGGAGGAATTGATTACACAACTTGTGGCTTGTCGTCAATTACTTGCTATGGAGCCAGACAGCAAATGTAAGATAACATTTTTTGTCGTATGGATATCATTATGTTATGACTCATTCACACAAGTTACAGATCTGTAGATAGTTTTGTTTTATTGTACCAGTATTTTGGTAACAACTTAACTATGAAGTATGTCAAATAAATGTGTAGTTGACCAAACATAAAAATTGCTAAATCTACTAAATACGCAGCAGTTTGTTTATACGACACATTTTTCGGCAATGTAGTTTTTGAATCTAGTTTCCAGTAAGTACACAATGTGATAGTAAATCCATTTCTATCACTCCGTTCCATTCAACCCTAAGTTTTAATTCAGTCATATGGTTTTTTTTTATATTGTTGCAGGGACCCTTTTAACTACTACTGTATTTCTACACTGCATCAATGCAAAAGAAAATCATAAAGAGGTTATAGAAAATTTACATGCACTAAAATCTATAGATAAATTACGAGCTGGATATTACGATGATTTGATAATGAAATGGAGCATAGAAGATCAATTGTCTATGGGTTTTTCAAATAACAACAATACTAATTTTAAAATTACGTTCGATCACAAAATAACAAGTTTGGCATACTTACAATACTATAGTTATTGTGAAAATGTTGATTTATCAAATCAAAATATAACATCCAATGTGTTACCATCTTTAATTATGCTCCAACATTGTAAGGTAAGGTATTTTGAAAACTACCCTCAATATTGTACATTGTTGTCCAGCCTCTGAGAGGTGTTTGCAGAATTGAAAGCTGCTAGATTTAGGGTGGCTCCGTTTATTTAATATTTTTACCCAATGAGCAGCTTTCATAGAGCTCACAAATTAGCTATCAAAAACATGTGTGATTTCAGCGGCAGGACTTATCAGTGCTTATATTAATGGTCATAGATCGATAGAGACATTGCCTCTGACAGATAAGCGACCAGTACCTCCATAAATTATTGTCACCACACCAGCTAACCACGTGGTCCCATGGGTGCACAACGCGTGGTCAATGAATTTCTTTTAACGATAGGCACCAGTAGCGCAATTCACAAATCTCGGAGCCAAATCCTCTACTGCGCATGTCATCGATGTTCGAGTTCTATGAATATCATTGACCACGCGTTGTGCATGTGTCTTCACACATGGTTTCGTTATGTAAATTTTAAAAAGCGCGAATCTTGTTGTTCTGATAAGTTAATAATATTGGTTGCTCAAATGAGCTATGACCTTCTACAAACACAAATATGTATAAAATAACAGCTGTTTGACTTAATTTGTTTCAGAAATTATCATTAGAGAACAACAAACTAACAACTATATCTAACTTACCGCAATTGAATTTGGAAGTATTAAATGTGAAAGGTAACCCTGAACTAGATGAAGAAGTGGATATTTTAAGAAAAAAGTGCAATTATACTATAATTTATTAGGGAATAACAACACAATATATTTATATTAAACTAATAAAGCAAAATTGAGATACTATTAAGTAAATCATGTCCTAACTCCTAATTCTATGAACATAAAATTAACACAATATGAACATTATATACTAAGCAACTGAGATTGTCTTTTAAATGTTATCCTTACAAATTATTTAAAATAAAGTACTCCGCCGCGTCTGTGTCTGAAGCGATAAACTGAAAACACCTCGTCCTTTGTTTTCCGTGATTTAATTGATGAACTGACCACAGTAGCTGGTTTTTCGGTGGTTAGAAGCATGTACCATGGACTGCTGATGAGCGAATTTATGCCACATGGACACACTATTACACTTACTAAATAAGAAATCACATTGTATATATGTGTTATCTGTCTGTGATGAGAAACGATTACAATTACGATTTACGATTTCTACATTCGTGTGGCTATGATGAGGTTGTGTTTATCAATTTCGATTTCTATTAGAGAACTGTCTAGAGACTACATATTTTTTTGCACATTAATTGCTTATTGTATTACAAATCAAAGATTTACATTATTGCCATCCATAAAATACGTCACAGGAATTATAATGGCTCTGACCCTACTCCTGTATTTATGGTTCAGGACTATTGGTTCCATTGATGGGTCCAACGGGATGTTCGGATCTTTTTGTCTCCATTACTGTGAGAAAGGCTCCAACAGGATTTTGACTGTACTCGTGTTTCCATGGTTCTAAATAAGTGGAGCTATCATAATTTGTGAGTATTATTATTTCCACTGTATTGTTCCACACACAGTAGTGGAGAAAAAAGGATTTGAAACTCCCGTTGGAACTGTCAATGGTACAAACAGTCCTGAACCTCCTTAAATTTCACATTTTAATACTATTTTAAAATGAAATAATGTTGATGTGACATGTAAATTGACAGATGGCTCCATAATGTTTCATATTTTGTATTGTTCTTTTTAAACTTGTCTTTACTTCAGTAAGCTTTTTAATTATAATACTGAATTCTAAACATATTGTTTTCTTTTACAAAAATACAGTCAAAAGTGGACCAGTCACTGTCAGTAATAATGTCATCAGTTATGTACTAAATTTATGTAATGTTTCCTTGCCACTGTAAAACTAAATACTTGGGATTTAAACTTATTTTTTCATTATTTCAACCTCCTCACTGTCAATAGTACTTTTTACTGATAGTGTCTGGTCAATTTATGTTATTTACTTGCTAAGATTTTATGTTTTTGTACATATATCTTAATATGTTTAACACGCCTCCTTACTTATGAGATAATTTAAGAATTATTCACAAACAAAAGATTATTTATTTGTACTCATCTTACTCAATTGGCTACCAGAGTCTAATCTGTATAACATTATAAACATCTTCACTGACTTGCTTAAATAATAAGTCTTCATCCCAAAAAAGTTTTCCACATGCTTCACACAAAATGGCTGGCTTATTGGCAATGGATAATTCATCAGGTTTATATATTTCTATTGGTACACCCATTCTGGTTTGCAATTTTTCTTTACGATTTAAATCTGGCTGATATAAATCTTCATCATCATCTGAGTCAGTTAGAAAATTGTCATCATAACCAAGTTCATCATCACAGTCATTATTATACCTTACAGAACACATAGTATTAGAAGTGGCTTCATATTCTTGGCATATTTTAATAACGTCTTCTACAGTAAGTTTAGTTACATTCCTACTATTACAATTAATACAGAAACAAAATAAATTGTCTTGTTCTACCGTTACATTAAAACTATGAATCACTTTTCTTAGTTTTTTATGTAAAGAATTATGTTTTAATTCAATTATTGAACTCTGTGGGAAGCTTGCATAAGGTGTGTATTTCAATTTACTTACAATAATAAAACGATCCTCAGATATAGCTAAATTTACAACATCATGCCATAACATAACTGGTGGTATCACTGTTGTATCCATTCCACAGTACCTTAAATGTGGCATAAAAAGAGCCAGTTCATGTTCAATTAAAAATTTTACGTCTTTGGCTAATCGTAAAGGCACTATACAATCTGCAACTTTAGGCTTTTTTGGACATTTCTTTTTGTTTTCCAACATAACATCATTACATATCTCATCAAAATTGATTTTTTGCTCCATACACAGCTTTTGAAGAAAAATATATAATTGGAGCAGTACATGAGCATCAAGTGCAGCATATACTATCTGTGTACTTCTTAAAGGCCTCAGCTCCCAATTTGAACATTGTTCTGATTTTTCAAGAGCTAATCCAAAACATGATTGCACTAAAGTACTCAAGCTGTTGCCACTAATGTCACTGTTTCCTGGAATAATAAGACCATTACCTAAAAGGCTCTTCCACAGAAGATTAAGATCTAATAATCCTTCACCTTGTACTTTAATACTTCCTAAGCCAGCTACAGTGGCTTTCACTTCTTTTAAGTCTTGTTCAAGACCAAAACCTATTTTAATTATTTCAGCATTGTCTAAAAATGATTTGTAAAAATAATTCCAGCAATTGGAATACTCTGGTTTATTCAGTATTAATGCATCAATTAAATAAACTTTATATGGTGTAGCGACTTGAATTAATGCTACTTGAGATTGAGTCGCCCCAAAGGAAGGCTTCCATTCGCAATCAATGCCTGCAATATTAGCTTTAACAATATCTGGCATCATTACATTGTAAATGTCTTCACATGTATTGATAATACAAATTTGGTCTTCAGGCAAAGAAAGCTTGTAAAACTCTTGAGATGTATCTGTATTTGTATCCCAATTTTCCTCCACAGGCTCATTTTTAACTGCAATTTCCTTTAATGCTAATGGTAAGAGATCAACAGGCATGTTCAAATATGATGCCCACTTTAGAGCTTCATTATGATCATACTTCATTAACATATCTATAAATTCCTTACCAGAACCAGCATTTTGCTTCAGCGAATCTTTAACTAAATCATCCCACACTGATGAGCTAATATTGTGTTCTTGATACTTCTGATATATAAGATATCTCAATCCACCTGTTGTTCGATTTTTGCTAAGATTCTTACATGTTTCAATAGGAATGTTGAATTTATTGCATAAACGAGCAACTAATTTGCCCAAAGGTTTATAGTGAATTTTATCATACTTAATATGAGAAATTTTGTTTTCTTCAATATAATTCTGCACAAATTCACGTATGCTCAGTGTTTTGTCTAACAAATTATCTAAATACAAGACCATGGGTTTCGCTTGACTAGGGCACTCCGCTAAGTACTCATCAATTAAGTTTGGCTTATCCTGCAATACTAATGGAAAAAGTAAACTCTCAACAGATATATCCTCAAACAATTGCATGGCTATTATGATTTGGGATGCTTGTTTGCAATTATCATCTCTGATCATATCCTTCACAATAGGTAAAATTTTATCTTTAACAGTCACCAGATGATATGTTTTCACAATGAGACTAATAAAGGATTGACTTCTTTGGTGTGTAGCTATATGGAAAGCAGGTAATTTGAGGTTATCTTCTGGAAGTACACCAGTTGACTCTGATATTTTCTGTAATACTTCTACTATTAAATAAGGTAATGACTTCGGTTTACTATCTTTGTAATCATCACATCTAATGACAAAAATAAGGGCTACTCTATAAGGATCTGGTTGAGATTGAAGAAAGGCCTCTATGTATTTTTCAATTGCTGGAGATTTCTTCCAAGTTTTCCAAGTAATTTTCAGTTGCTCAAACCATGCCTCACATACATTGTCCAAATCCACAATTAATCCCATGGACTTCAAAGTATCTTCGATTGATGGCACAATCTTAATAGATTGACAATTAGTCACCAATGTGTTGATATCCATTTCCGACTATTTATTTTCTTAGGTAGATAATAAGGACGTCACATTCGCTATTTTAACATGATTATCTTTGTGTTATGATAACTACTACACTCGCCTAGCGTGACAGTTAGATCCTATATAGTTTATAACACCCTCATGAAACAGATTATTTGTTCATATGGTGAAGTATGAAAATAATTAATTACTTGAATTTGCTGGGTATAGTATAAAAACTGAAATTAATGTTCTTGAAAAAAATACAATCGTGTAGTTTTTTTTTAATTCACTTCGCCCATCTTGAGCAGGCAAAGGAAACTTAGCCCATACAACCTTGTCATCAGTATTAATATTTTATTATTCATTAGTTTTAGTCATGTCTAGTCGTTTGTCAATGATAAGTCCTCAGTCCCAGGTCCTGCCCTAGTAATGCAGTGAACCCTTTATGATTATTATGTAGGAGAGGCTGTGGCGGGCTAGAAAATCCTGTAGCACTGCGACCTAAAAAGGTATATTGTGCTCGACTAAATCTTAAAGTTCGCTGCTGATTCCTATGACAGTAAGGAATTTGAGGATGTCTTTAGCAGCGATGTGCTGTAACTCGTCTGGTTGTAGCTGGTGATTGCCAAAGGAGATGTATTGTTTGTGTATGAGAAGGCCGCAGTCGCAGAGAATGTGCTGAGGCGTTTCATATCGAGGCGTTACAGAATCTGCAGTGGCTGGTTGGGCTGAGGCTAAGGTTGGCCATGTGTTTCTTCAGCCTGCAATGACCTGTGAGTGCCCTCGTCAAGACACAGAGGTTGCTTCTGCTCAAGTGGACCCTTTACTAGCGCTTTAGCGAGATTTGGCACTAACACATAGAACATCGCTGTTCACTGCAACATTTCACTTTCCATAACTAATGCACATTTTCGAACATTTTATGTATCATAATCCACCATTATTAAACACAAAGAACACACGAATTATACACTGGTAAAAAAATGCGGCAACCGTGTGCGTATCTTCTGGAATTCGCGCCAAACTTCTCAATGGTGTAATTTTGGGTCAGTAAAATTAATTGTTGTTGGTTGTTTTCACCCATCTTGGGCAGTCAAAGGAAACTTGGTCCATACAGTCTGTTCTGCAGTATTTACATTTTTTTGAAACTTTCAACATTTTCATGTTGGCGCCAAAAGTCCCCAGTACAGTCCTACCAACTTATGTCAAATGGCGAAAATTGGAACTATGGCCGTCATGTTGAAATGTCACTCGATTGTTAGTGTTGGTTACTGTACGTTAGTGTATATGTCGTAGACAGAGAATACTATAGACACATAGTCAGCGTGCCGTTGAAAGGGACATGTAGTGTTAAAATTGGGTTACCATATGAAGAAATTTTCCCCATATTTTGTGTTATTAAAATTCTAAGTTTCCATCTACGATCCGTACTTTTGATCATTTGACTTTTAGTTTTCGGAATTTTTGTGAGCTGTCTGTCTGTCTGACCTCCCAATCCCGTAAGAGCACATGCGTAGTTGTCTCATTCGTTAGTTAACAGTTACTCCGCTAGTGGGTGAGGATATTTGGAAACACCCTTACACTCACATAGAATATACCTGAACTCCTTAACAAATATTTGCGGTTCAATCAAATATTTGTCCTCTCTGTTGCATACACTACCAACTGCACCAGAGAGGCAGAGGATAGGTTCTAGTTTTCGTGAGTAAATAATAGAGTATGTTATTTTTTTAATATGTTTATTTAGTCTTGTAGTTAATTGACTTAATAAACATTTGTAAGCAAGCAGAGACTTATAAAAAACATATCTCCCAAAAAATATATATTATTATGTCTTTTAAATTCATCACTATATAATAGAGTCTTTTTCTTTTGTTCAAAATAACAAAACTTTTGTTCAAAATGTTTGCTGCAAATTCTTGAAGTTGATTTTGGTGACCAATTGGTTCGTCCTGTAGCTGTTATCCAAATCTGACGCGAATCGCCACTTTTTACGAAAGCTGCAAGTAACCAATAATTATTTAACTAAACAAAACACAATAAAAAACATAACAAGTGCTTAAGTATATTCACATGCAATACAAGCTGATACACCTGCTGACAAATGAACAAGGTCGGGCACAGGAGCGGATACCTATTAAAAGAGATTAGGAGATTAGGCAGCAGTCGTTTCTAACAGCACCGACAACAAAGAGATTACAACATTTCACCGTGTGTATTCCTGTCCCAGGTAGTGAGTCAATTGCCGTGCAGGTGGTGAGTCAATTGCCGTGTTGAAATAGAAAGACGCAGGTTGTGGCTACCTGCCGTTGAATTTATTCAAACCGCCCATATGGCCTTCAACTTGGTTAAACGACTGCCATGTTACTGGCAACCGGGACCAACGACTTAACGTGCCTTCCAAAGCACGGAAACACTCGTATATAAGTGGTCCCTGAAATATTACTAGACTAGAGTTTACAGACACTAATATCACAGCCTCACAGGTGTTCTCTCTTTATACTACACTAAGTTATAAGAGAACGTGTTTCATATATTTAAATGTTTGCTTTCAAGTATGTTTGTCAGTTGTTTGTCTTAATTTGGACTACACTATCTTGGCGGGTCTTGTAATAATGTCTTTTTATCTACGGAGCATAGGTGGATACTTAGCATTTTAATAATACAATATATGGGGAAAATTTCTTCATATGGTAACCCAGTTATAACACTACCTGTCCCTATCTGCGGCACGCTGACTGTGTGTCTATAGTATTCTCTGTCTACGGTCCATAGTATTCTCTGTCTACGGTATATGTTCAGTTGTTGTTGTTAATTGTCTTCGCCCATCTTGGACAGGCAAAGGAACGTCAATCCAGTTCCATACACCCTTGTCTTTTGTATTTATATTTTCTTTACCTAAACATGCGGACTGGAACTGACTAAAATTAAATAAAGATTTAGGTAAGAAAATATTTGTCGATGTCAATTCCTCAGTCCGTTTCGAACTTAGACTAAAGTACCAATAGACAGAGCCATAGCGTGGCCGGCCGGCTATGAGACAGCAATATATTTTAATGTTATGCCATGTGCATATTTTTTCCCTAAAGTAGGCAAAATAAATCACGGGGTGTGCGTGCCGCCAAATTAGGTGGGGGTAAAAATAATTAATAATAAAATGTAATACTACAAATGTCATAATGACGTCTACATTTTACGTTTCAAAATTAGACAGAAGATCTTTTGATCTCATCTGGAGTTGACACTTTAAATCCTAAATATTGTCTAAATGAGCTTACCTTCTTTTTAAATCTTATTTTTAAATTTAATTTTAAGCCTATATGTTGATTTTATCTTCTCGGTCTTAAACAATTTTATTGAAGCAAAGAGGTTTGTTTCATAGTTATAATCTCATAGCATTATAATGTAAAAAGAAAGTATAATTTTGTTTTGACAAAAGAGAATGTCAGTGGAGATGTAAGAAAAAATGTTAGAGAAAATTATTTTTTCTGTTAGTTGTATATTTGTACCCATTTGCTAGTATTATATATGTTACTAAGTTTGATATATATTTCCTTGCTTAAGCATCCTAGAGAGTGGTGCTACCACTGTCGCCCTGCCTTACACTACCAGGTTATGGTCAACCAGCACTAAAGGAGTATACTATCATAATGTTAAACACTGGGAATAGGAGTTCTGTTAGCATAGTAAGCTCGAGTGAGAGATCACATTCATCCCATGGAGGTAACATGAGCTCAGTACTACCGGCGATTAAGAAGCTAGATGGTAATGCTGATTATAATACATGGAAGTTCATGATGGAACTCTATTTAATCCATGAAGATTTATGGGCATACACAATGACAACACCGGATGCTTGTGATGAGTCAGGTATAAAAAAGGACCAAAAGGCCCGAGCTAAAATTTGCTTGATGGTAAAGCCACATTGTCTTGTTCATGTACGTCATGCAAAGACTGCGAAAGATGACCTTAAGGGTGCTTTTGAAAATAAGGGTCTAAATAATAGGATGCAGGCTACTTTTAAAGTTGGTCAATATCAAATTGGAACAATTCTTAAGTGTACGAGATTATGCGACAGCCATGATGACGGTAGCGCAACAGCTATTTGAAATTAAACCTCATAAGTACAGAATGAAGCTTTGAGTTCCATGCTCTTGGAGCCTGCTTCAGCCCATACAGTGACTTCTTTAAAAGACAGACACAATCCTCTTTGCCTTTTACCTCAAAGCCTTCTGGTTGCTTCATATAAACGGTTTCAGTTAGATCACCGTTTAAAAATGCTGTCTTTACGTCCATTTGATGAACTTTTAATCCCATTCGAGCCGCCAAAGCCATTAACACTCTCAAAGAACTGTGTCTTAATACAGGTGAAAATGTGTCAAAATAATCAATGCCTCTGCATTGACTGAAGCCTCTTGCAACGAGTCGTGCTTTATAAAGAATATTTCCCCCTGCCTCTTCTTTGATTTTAAATAACCATTTAGAATCAACGATGTTGCTTGCTCGTGGTGGTGGTTTTTGTGTGTGTTTGGCAAAGAAGTGGATGACGAACTTCTTGCTACCCTGATGTTACAGGGGTTGACAGATGTGTCTCAACCCATGAAACTAGCAATAGAGAACAAAAATATAGTTTTAACAACGGATTATGTTAAAACTAAGCTTTTTCATATGAAAGATACATATCAAGCGGGTTCTAGTACTGCAAGTAATGCACTGCAAGCCAAAAATAAATATCACATACAAAAGCAGAGAAGTGCTAATAAAACTAGACAAATAAAATGCTTTATCTGTGATGGACCTCACAAAGCCAGGGAATGTCCGAAGAATCAGAAGACAAAGAAGGATGCTTTGACGTCATTGGCAATGGCAACTGCAGGGAAACAAGGATCTGGAGAGTGGATTCTTGATTCTGGAGCTTCTAACCATATGACAAATAGAAGAGATTGGTTAACAGACTTTAAAGTGTTAGATAAAAAACTAGAGATAGCTTGTGCAAATGGAGAAACAGTATATGGTGTGGCTGGTGTTAATAAGGAGATGGACGTGTCAATAAGAGATGTATTGTACGTACCAGGGTTAGCAGCTAATTTATTAAGTGTGAGCACAATAGTAAGTAGAAATCTGAATATAAATTTTGACAAAACTGGTTTTAAAATATTAAAAGCGGATGGATGCTGTGTAAATGGTGATGTTTCCTATTCAGGTTCAGTAGAGAATGGCGTGTATAAGATTCAATACTTTTCACAGGAGGTGGCGTTAACTTCAACGACTTCCGATAAAATGATTTTGTGGCACAGGCAAATGGGACACCTTGGTGTACGAAACCGATGTTCAGTATCTTTGGTTTTTAGATCCGGCCATGTTTGTCGAAGTATGATTTGTAATTCGGGGTGGTTGATGCCTGTAGCGAAACGATCTCTTAACATTTGATCTAATAAGGTGCTTGTATAGCCGCAGTCAATAGAGAGTTTTCTTAATTGATTGGCATAGTTTTCCATTGTTTGCTCGGGAGAGCGGGTGAGGTTCCAGAATTCTATTAGCGCTTTGAAGCGAGTTCTTTTAGTACGGTAAAGATCTAGTAATTTCGTTTTAATTTCTGCATACGTTTTGTTTTTAAAATCCGGTGTTAGAGCTGTTTTAATTTCATTGAAAGTTTCAGGTTTCAAAGATGCAATTAGTAAATCTTTTTGAATTTCCTTGTATTCGTCCAACATGTTGAATTTTGTTTCAAAATAATTAAGAAAATTTTCCACAGATGTTTGATCTGGCTCAAATTTTTCTTTAAACTGGTTTAATAGCTGAATTTTTGCTCTTACCTCCAATGCTGTTGATGATGATGCTACTGCATCCGAGTTTTTGTTGGCGTTAATAAATGTTCATGTTTTGTGTAAACATGGTAATAAGTTGACTCATTTGTTCATGATGAGCAGTTAGAAGGTGTGCTAAGGCGATTTCATCCATTATTTCCTCGTCGCCAAATGAAATAATATACAATTAGTTCATAAAATGTTCATGTATTAATAATAATCTTTTATACATATGGTAACTATGTACAAAGTGACATAATGTCAATGTTTCTCAGGTACAGAAGAGATATTCATATAAACGTTGAATTAATGAGGTTGTAACAACTACTATGTCCATCGATCCTCGATACAGAGTCCAGAGAGGATGGAGCAAATTCGAAAATTGTAATTGAGGAGGAGCTAGAGGCTTTAAACAAAAACATAACGTGGACACTTGTGAAGCCACCACGAGCAAGCAGCATCGTTGATTCTAAATGGTTATTTAAAATCAAAGAAGAGGCAGGGGGAAATATTCTTTATAAAGGACGACTCGTTGCAAGAGGCTTCAGTCAATGCAGAGGCATTGATTATTTTGACACATTTTCACCTGTATTAAGACACAGTTCTTTGAGAGTGTTAAAGGCTTTGGCGGCTCGAATGGGATTAAAAGTTCATCAAATGGACGTAAAGACAGCATTTTTAAACGGTGATCTAACTGAAACCGTTTATATGAAGCAACCAGAAGGCTTTGAGGTAAAAGGCAAAGAGGATTGTGTCTGTCTTTTAAAGAAGTCACTGTATAGGCTGAAGCAGGCTCCAAGAGCATGGAACTCAAAGCTTCATTCTGTACTTATGAGGTTTAATTTCAAAAGATCAGAAAATGAGCCGTGTCCCTGTACAAAATCACAGGATGGTAAAATAATTATCATTGCTGTTCATTTTGATGAGATTTTAATCTTCTGGAATAATGAGGAAGAAATGCTCAAGGTGAAGAGTCAACTTAAATCCAGCTTTGACATGAAAGATCTTGGTAAAGCTGAGTTAATGATTGGAATCCAAATTGTACAAGATGCTAGTGGGCTTAAGCTACATCAAGAGAAATATGTAGACAAGGTTTTGAGAGTATATCACACGGAAGACTGCAAACCAGTAGTTACACCAGCAGTATTAGGCCAAAGACTAGAGAAGCCTGTACATGGTAGACAACCAGATAAGAACTTTCCTTATCGAGGATTAATAGGTTCACTCATGTACCTAGCAGTTTGCACGAGACCAGATATAGCTCATGTGGTAACTACTTAAGCCAGTTTAATGAGTGTTGCGAGGAGCAACATTGGAACGCAGCCAAGCGTGTACTACGATATCTTACGATATCTCAAAGGGACAAAGGCATTTGGCTTGAGATACATGAGAGGAAAACAGGACGAATTGCTCGAAGTTTTCGCTGATGCCGACTATGCAGGAGATAGCGATCGTCGTTCATATTCTGGCTCAGTGTGTCTTATTCAAGGAGGAGCAGTTTCATGGCAGAGTACTAAACAGCGCACAGTAGCTCTTAGTACTGCTGAAGCAGAATATGTTTCACTATCTGAGGCAACTAAAGAAGCTGTATTTCTTAGAAGATTTATAGCAGAGATGATTGGTAAAGAGGTACAGAATGCAATTACAGTTTTTTCAGATCAGCTATTGCTATTGCTAACAACCCGGTGCATCATCAACGTACCAAACATATTGATATCAGATACCATTTTGCAGCATGGATGCAGTCGAATCTGATATCATAAGGTTGAAGTATCGACAAACTGAAAGAATGATTGCCGATGCCTTGACCAAACCATTGCCAAGAGGCAAGTTTGAGTGGTGCGTGAATGGTATGGGATTGAGTGAATGAAAGATGTGTGAGTGACGCATGAGATTTAACGGAGGAGTATTGAAGCAAAGAGGTTTGTTTCATAGTTATAATCTCATAGCATTATAATGTAAAAAGAAAGAATAATTTTGTATTGACATTAGAGAATGTCAGTGGAGATGTAAGAAAAAATGTAAGAGAAAAATATTTTTTCTGTTAGTTGTTAATTTGTACCCATTTGCTAGTATTATATATGTTACTAAGTTTTGATATGTATTTCCTTGCTTAAGCATCCTAGAGAGTGGTGCTACCACTGTCGCCCTGCCTTACAGTATCAAATTATTTAAGTATTCTTTCTCTCTTGGAAGTGGATGATTGACTTTGGAGCTATATTATCTACATTGATAGAAAATACCTGAAAATAAATCGCTAATCTCTGGGACTACAAGTTCGATTTGCAAAATTCTTATTGTGTTGAATAGTCAATTTATCGGGGAAGGCTATAGGCTATATAGCATCACGCTACGACGAATATGTGCGGAATAGCAATAATAAATGTGGCAAAATCGGGGACAAAATATTCCTTTTGATAGCTTCCGTTGCGAACGCTGCGTAAACGATTAAATTTACGCAAAAACTATGTATTACATAATTATTCCCCTTTAAAAGTTCTAAAATAAAATCCGCGACAGCATATGACTATCTTTTAAGGTTGACTTATTATATTCATTTTTTGTAAAAAAAATTGTTCTTAAGATGACAAGTGAAAAGTATGGCCGATGATTTGCGATTTACGCATGCGTGACGTAGCGGCTAGCCAATAGCGAGCGAGCTCTGCGAAGTCCTCACGTCTTCTGTGTAACTATACTAATAATAATACTAGGTAGCCGCAGTCGCAAAGGTGTAACCTATGCTAGCAGCATAAATTTGAGCGAAGCGTTAAATCAAACCACAGATATAGAAGAGTAAGCAGATCAAACATTTGCGAAAAATAGCGTAGCCTATTTCACACATATAAACAGGTACCTTAATCCAGAGTCGCATTCAGCTATCATTTAATAAATAACCGTGTTGATAGGTTATTAGTAATGAAATGAGTCGGCAATAAAGGAGTTTCAAATCGAACCAACAAGAGGCTTTTTGGCACATTATGACGTAGATTTCGGAACCCGATTTTGAACAGCAATTTAATAAATAAATATTGAGGGACACTTGTGCTATGGAATCTCGACAAATGATAAACATACTTAAATATTTATAAATACATAAATATTTTACATAAGAACACCCAAACTATAAAATAAATATTTGTGGATCACACAACTATTTGTTCTGACCCGGGTATCGATCCCGGGACCTCAGCACAGCAATCGCATACACCACCACTTACGCCACCGTGATAGACGATAATCGATGCAGTGAAACGCGGCATAGGTTTTAGTAGGTATATACAAAGTAGACCATTTGTAAAACTTCAGCGAAATGTCAAGACCAGGTAGCTAACAGCATAATCAATGACGATAAAGTTATCCCATTCATTTAATTTTAGGGTAGATACCTATTATAATACTATGCACCTCGTGAAAATCACAGGCGATGGGTGGTGGGCCGGTGCTAGCTCCTTTGATCTTGACCTTTCCAACCGCATTAATGCGCACACGTACTTTGTCCATTGAGACATGCTATACTTTACGAAGAAGAGACCTAGGACTCCTTTGAAGCAAACCCATGGCGCAGCTCGACAGTATAATGCTGACAGAACCTGCTCCGTAACAAATTGACAAAAATAAAAGACACGACACAGTGTATAAGACATACGCAGTATTCGTGAGTGATGGGATGCCAAATAATCCTGCAGTTGTGGTTGATAACGATCGCAAAAATATGACACCTTCATGCCCATATTTCTTAATATCTTCGCCAGGAAAAATACTGTCCTACAGTATCTAAAGATAAGGATTAAAATAAACAGTAATTTAAAAAGTTATTTCTTTTTAATCAATACAATGATTATTTTACAGTTATTAATTAATTCTTACGAGCTCACAAATATGAACTAAAATATGAACTTAGTAAAATCTTTATTTTCTTAGGAAGAAACTCTGTCTTTTGGTAGGCTTAAATAGGGACATACTGGTTAATACGCAGAGACCCTTGAGAATTTTTGACCCTTGGGACTTATCTAATAGGAAATAGGACCCTCATTCGAACATATAGCTGTAGTTGGGAGAGGGAAGACTAACAAAGGCAAGCCTGTTGTGAGGTTTGCTGCACTCCTGAGATATAGACCCACGATTTGTACTACACCGAAAGCACCTTCACCAAACAGAAATACTGTCTTATAGGGTCTAAGATAAGATAAAATTTAAACCATTATTGTACAAAGTTATTTATTTTTAATTTATACAATAACCTTTTATTTTACAATTTTTAACAGTTATTTATTGATTATATTATTGTAAGCCTAAATCAAGATTTCCATAACATTTAGATACACTGAGTATTGAAATATAACATTTTGTGGCCTCTGTACTAAATTCGTCCCCGATTACTTAAAATAGCATTACAGTACAGTACAAAGTGTAACTAAATTAACAAAAAACTTAGCTGTAGATGACGACAGCAACCAAACGATTTGTGGTTGGGTGGAACAGATACTATGAACAGTTAGCAATAACCTTTTCAAGTGTTCACGAAGAAATTTCATCATTTTGGATAACGTCATCAATCACGCTACTACTCTGAGGAACGGAGCAGTAATCAACAAATCGGGCAAATAGTCATACATTATTGTAAAAGTAACAACCGACGGGATTAAATGGGAGCGACGGGAATAAAGGTGAGACTGATAAAAGACTATATAATCACGCTACTACCCTGAAGAGCGGAGCAGTAATCAACAAATCGGGCAAATATTCATACATTATTGTAAAAGTAATAAACGACGAGATTGAATGGAAGTGACGAGAATAAAGGCGTGACTGATAAACTGACAGGAGTTCTAAGTTTGTCACGGGAGAAGCCGCGCGGGTCACCTAGTGATTATATAAATCTCGATAGTTATTTTTTTTAAGTTACGTCTTAAGTTCGACAGGACCCTGGACTGACTGGTGTATAGACTAGCAGGCAGAGTAAACCCGATATGGGCTTAACCTTCCGTGGGCTTACCCAGGATTCCCTGCTATTTATGACATCCTTGACGGATAAATGGCACGTTCTCTGCTTTTGAAAATTACTTGCGGTAATAATGTATATTTTCGAATCGATATCTACCATCGTTGAAAGGACACTAACAAATAAGCTCGTCTTGTAGCCGGCTCGCGCGAGCCAGGAGCCAAGCGACAAGATGAGCCGCGAGCCACGAGTGTAAACGCGTATTTAATTCAACCCAAAAAAAACGCAACGAACATGAGTCGGGCGATCCACAAGACGAGTCACGAGCGCACGCTTACACTCGCGGCCCGTGGATTATAGTGGAGAATACTATAGACATATAGTCAGCGTGCCACAGAAATGGACATTTAGTCTTATAACTGGATTACCTGTAATACCTGTTGAAGAAATTTTCCCTATATATTGTATTATTAAAATTCTAAGTGTCTACCTACGCTGCGTACCTTAGATAAAAAGACATTATTACATAACTTTATCAGGCCTAAATTAAGGGCCGGTAGGCCAAGTCGCGTAGGCACCACAACGCTTCCTCAGCCCCCGCCAAGATAGATCGACGATGTATTTTCTGCTGGCACGCCACAGTAAAAATGATTGGCAGTAGCAATTGAAATGGAACATCTCTGTTATTGTGTTGGATTTTATTTAAGTTTTATGATATACTAGTTGACGCCCGCGGCTCCGCGCTATTATATATAATATATAGTTATGGTAAAGGAGGAAATAAAACACAGTTTGCTAGGCTATCACCAGCGACTGCGACATCACCCCAATCCCCTGGCCTCACAACTAACGCATCGAGGTTATAGCAAAAGATTAAAAAGGAAAGACATAATCAGCGACGACTGCGCCCATTGGAAATAAACGAGATGTGCCCACTGGAGAGCACACTCACCTAATTACTCTCACACAATCTGCTTATGGTAGAACTGATTGCAGATAACAGAACACAGGAAAAAAAGGTAAAGTTTATTTAAATTCCATTCAGTAGTTTTACGTGCAAGTAACAATAATCCATACTTAAAAAAATTTGGCGTTTATAATATTAGTAAGAGTTTATGATGATATATTTAATAACAAATTTAGGCTTTCTGTACAAGTACCAAATAAAATGTCCCGTATTCAATATACTCTTTTTTTTAAATAATATTAAAAACAAAAAATCATAATGTTATGTTCCTGTCTTCGGCAGCTAGTCACCGTTGTTCTTCAGAACATATCTTCTGTCCGCGCTAAATATTCTCCTTAAGTACACAATTTCATTCAATTGCTCTAAACGTTGCCGGTTTACCCAAATCTTGCTTTTAGTTATAGCTTTTTCTTTTTCAAATACCCGATTCTTAGTTTAACATGCAGCGAAGACCTTTAATTTTATATTAGTGACTAATGCCTGAAGGTCTGCTTCTGATGAGACCATCACTACCGCATCATCAGCGTACAACAGACAATGTACTGTAAAATTTCCTATTTTACAACACATCATAATCTTTTAACTTTTGCAGCCACACTTTTGCACAACTATCCAGATACACTATGAAAAGCCAGGCGGACCGTCGACGGCCCGTTTGACGCCCGAACAGAAGTCAAAAAGAGGTGAACCTCCTCCTTGGTCGCACGCAAGCTTTACAGTCCGTAAAAAGAGACTGTATCGCCAGCAGCAGCTGGCCGTCCACACCATATTCTGCCCGGATATGGTGTAGACGGCCAGCCAGTGTTTCTCTCACAACTTTATCAAATGCTTTCTTCAGATCCACTAAAGCGCAAAAAACCTTCGCGTTTAAATGTTGGGATTATTAATTGAATGAATTAATGAAAAATCTTTATTCAGGTAGGTCACAATGTAACACTTATTAACGTCAAGATTATTGCTTCTACATTTACTGCCAGATTCGCAAAGCAATAGGTAGAGGCTGAGGAAGAACCTGGCAATAAAACTCATGGCCACTCTTTTCTAACTGCCAGTAATTACATTCGTTTGAGTTACATGATGTTTGACCAATTATATGTATAGTAATGAATTTATACAAAACCAAAAAACAAAATCAATGTTGTGTTTAAAATCATATCAAAATTAGAGCTATTCTAGATGCCAGTTCTAAGGGCAGCCTACACTTTAAGATGAAGAATCTAGCAAGAAAGTCAAAAGATGCTCTTTTAAAATGTAGGTATGGCTTACAACATTAAAATTACACTTACATTGTTCCTTTGGATTTATATGAGAACAGTCGACTAAACTTGGTTTGCGTTAAATTTAAATTATATTATTTGTAATAATTGCTATATTATTATTAATTAATTAATTATTAGTTACATGAAATGTCATACATTGTTTAAGGCTACTAACATAAAGTAAAAACATATATAAAAAGCGCTCGTAGCCCTACAAACTCGGTTTCTGTAAAAGATCACTGATTTAAGAAACTCTCTCGGATTTTGGATGGATGACCGCTTTGTAGCATTTTCATTTACCAGCGTTTTCGTGCTTTGAAGAACACGTTAACGTTGCAATCGACACTCGTTAAGTCAAGTGAATAATTATTGAGCGACTTAAAAATTACAACAGCGAGTCGCTACAATCTAAGCCTGTCCATTTGAATACAGGCATTAGGCTCACCACAATATGCCTCTGCCACACCGTCGGGGATAAAGTCGTGGCTAATAAATTTATAAATATACTTAAATAATTAATACTGAAAGCATAAAACAAAGGTCTTGGATACAATTTTAATAATTTATGCGAAGCGAAGTTTGAATATAACAACTGCACTGATTACTTCAGCCAGTGGCAGTCGGTATGTTTAAGCTTCAGAATCTATTGATCAAATTTGTTTATAGGTAAACATACATTGACTGGCCCACTGGCTCAGTTAGTTATATGACTGTCTTCTAACCTGTGGGTACCGGGTTCGATTTTATACTACTTACATGGATAATTTTAACGCTTCTGTGAAATGTAGGTACTTTATTTTATATTAAAACTCTCATATACTTTATTCATCTATCACGCCTTATCCCCGAAAGGGTGGCAGAGGCATATTATTATATATGCCCACTTTTCACCATGTGTATTCCTGTCCCACGTAATGGGTGGTGAGTCCATTGCCGTATATAACTCTCATATATATACACTATATAAAGCTAACTCCGGCCGTCGCGAGATGCAACTGGGACAGACGCTCGGATGATGATTTAATGCTTACTGCTCTCATAAATATACTGTGCCATTGCGAAAAAATAGCAAGAGGAGCGCAACGAAAAATCTAACACAGGCCCTACCTCAGTAAGCGCCTGCGCGCGACTGATCAGGCCTCAGTGTCGCGAATCTGATATTATTTAAACATTTGTTCTATAAAAATCACTGTATATAGTCTAAGTAAGCCATTATGTTATAACGGTTGACGGGCTTGGTAGGGGTGGTGCGCACTAGGTAGCAACAACACGCCTAAATACACCCATCAGGTACGGTTGGTAATCCCTGGAGATGTGTAAGTAACACTATCTCAAAGAATCACCGGTGCACCAGCTAGCAGAGCATGTGTATAGGGAGTGAGTATGGACCAACCTGGAGCAGAGAAATACCAGAATTTATAAAAAAGAGGGCGCCAGGTATCTCTCCATCAAACGAATGATGCAATTAAAAACTCACGTTATCTACTTATTAATTATATTTATTTAAACCATATCCATATGTAGACATGAATATACATATATGAAAGTAAAAAGAAATGGCTTAGTCGTGCATAGTGGGATCAATATATATATGGTCACTTAAAAATAAGTTTATATTTAGTACAAATAAAAATTTAAACCAAAGTATGGAAATGGGCGTGGTCTAAAATGACAAATATTAAAGCAGTTGTCAGATGCCTTAAAAATATCTAAATTATATACAGACATACATTTAAACTATCTCTGAATTTTGTTAACACACAACACCGCTTCCTATCATCATCATCATCATCATCATCATCATCATCATCATACACTACAATATAACAAGGTAAAAATAAAGTTTCACATTAATATTCCTTTGTGATAATAAAAAGATTATAAAATATGTGTAACTGGAACGTCACATCGGTAGTCCAGTATATTAAAGTAGTTGAAATCTACATATGTAATAGAAAAACGAATATTTAAAGTTAAAAGTTATTCCTTTTAAACTATCAACATCAGTCGACCTTTACCGGGTTATTATACATAGAAACTAATTAAAGATTACCACTTATCTGGATTTAAGTTTAAGGAACATCCAAGTCCTTCACATCTCTTCCTATTCTAGAAGTCCAGGTAGTAGGTAACCAGAGTAGGGAAAAATATCCACTTTGCACAATGTCTCAGCTTACTTTAAGTCTTCTTACAGACATTCAGGAGTAAAGATGTAGAATGCAGAGAACGTGAAACACGTTAAACTCAATTATTATGTAGATATAAAATAAAGAACCAAAACGAAAAAGAACAAAAACGAAAAAACTAAAACATAAACCCCTGTAACAACAGAAAAGTTACAGACATTAGTAATTTGTAATAAAAATCACTTTCACCCTCAACATTCTGTTAAGGAATGCAGTCTAAGAGATTATATAGTTTTAACTTACCACCTATATCAGTGGGGTTTTAACTAGATCCTTCTACCATCAATCTTCTTCATATTATTTGCTAAGTCTCTTGAAAAGCAGACTGAAATACAAAGTACAACCATCGTAAGAACATATTATTCGCAAAGGCCAAGTAATCTTACTTAGATTACGAAGAAACAAATATAAACAAATATTCTCACCTCATAGCAAAAATTATTATGTCCACATATTTGCTAAAAAGACTTCGGATATTAATCCGAATTAAATCACCATGACAGGCATATTCTCATCACGCCATGTCGTCACAAAAAGGGACGAGTTCCTTTCTTTTTTTCGCTCGATTACGGCGGCCATGTCATACGGCCATACAGCCTTGACAAAACATTGGCAGAATAAACGAAACCAACATAAAAACCTTACTATTCCTGTTTGTCACACCGCACGCAATACATTATGTGTGGATGTGAGTCAGGACAGCCAATCTATCTAAGTTCAATGTCCAGCACCAAACTGAAAACCACCATAAACACACGCGTTAATTTTAGTACGCGCCCAGAAACTCGAAACGACCGTGACAGTTTTGACAATGTCAAACTCATGTCACTCAAAACAAAAACAAACGAGAATGAAATGTTTTAACATATTAAATAATTAGACAAAAAAGTTTAGAGTTATAACTAAAGTATTGTGAAAATTGAGTTTTTTTCCACAAAAGGGATGTATACAGAAATAAGGTTAGTAAATCAATTCTTATGAATATGTAACCGACACTCAGAAGTGTAACAATGTCTATAAATATTTAGCAGCTATAGTTGTGTATAAAAATTTCATTAAAATTATCTGTAGTTTAGATTTGGCATTGAAAAAACATTTCAAAAGGGGGCAACTTTGGGATGTTTTTCTATCAAGTGAAGTTTATTAGATTTTGTAACAGAAAGCCATTTTGACTAGCTTAAATCCTTAACTAACATATATCTCTTTTTCAGAATCAAACACCCTTTCTTCTACGATTCACATTGTTTTAAAAAACTCAAAAGCGTGGTCTCGGCAGGAATACCAAGCCTTAAGCTTAAGCCCTTTGTGATGGGATTTAGTCATCTAATATATATACATATTTACTTCTAAGTACAATTTACATATAGGAAACACCCCTACTTTAGCGTATTCCTAGTTGCTTCCAAACCCTAGCTCACTCTGTGGTTCACTTTTATTTCACTGCAAAGTAGAATGAAGTTTAAATTTTAATAATTGTAAGTTGTTTAAAGTTTTTTGAATACAGCATGACTGCTGCATTCCTGCTGTGGAAAAAAATGGCTGCCAGTTAAGAAATCTATTTTAATTAATTAAAAAAAAAAAACTTACTATCTTCACGCTGTATCCCTGACGGGGTAGTCAGAGAGGACAGATCGCCAGGCTTCGCGATCCATACTTCTTTCGCTTCTTCGAGATTCAATTCATTAATTAATTAATTTTAACTTATTATTTTTTTTTACCTTATTAGTTTCAGAATTAATACCAGTCAACGTTGATCTGGGGTATAAATAAAAGAAAACGTCTTTATTTTGCATTGACCATAATCTACATCACATCTCGATACCTACCAATCAACCTTCACGAATCGGAAAGGGTTTTCTTAACACTTTGTATAATATACATACATACGTACATATCATCACGCCTTCCCGTAGGGGTAGGCAGAGGCATATTAAAAAGCCCACATTTCACCCTATGCATTTTTGTCCCACGTAACAGGTGGTGAGCCCATTCCCGTGTTGAAATGGACAGGCGCAAGCTGTGGTGACCTGCTGTTGAAATTTTTCAAGCCGCCCATAAGCCTTCAACTTGGCTTAACGACTGCCATTTTATTGGCAACCGGGACCAACGGCTTAACGTGCCTTCTGAAGCACGGAACTAGGGTGGGTCTAAAGGGCCGAATAAATTTAATATAATAAAATAAAATGTGTCTATTTTAGATGTTAAATTTAGAAGAAATTTTGAACCCGTTGCCTTTTTAGTGAGGTGGTAACAAAAAGGCTAAAAGGTCTTATGTGCTAGACACTAATTAGCACGACCAATTAAAGTCCTGGTAGTTTCGGACTCTTGTATAATATAGCCCTTACAAAATGTCATACAATCGCATACAATAAAACTAGAGAAAATTTTAATATATTTAAAGTGACCACCGGTTCGGAATGCACCTGAGAAGAACCGGCAAGAAACTTAGGAAGGCTTTTATTTTAGTGGCCTATTTACAATTTAATATTATAATTATATGTTTTATGATTATTAATATTATTTCACTTAGCCAGCAGATCATTTCCAGGCGACCCTGAACTGTAAATAGTCTTTAACAGCGTAATAACCTTTTTCACACAGCTTTCTTTTAAAATACTTTTTAAATTTATTTAATGGTAAATTTCTCAGGTCACAGGGAAGCTTGTTGTAAAAGCGTACCGTAAAATAGGGTGAGTAGGGACGATTTCAAACTTGAACAATAAGTTTTAATACTTTTTAAATGCCAGAACCTAATTATGATTTTATAATTATTTTTCCGGTGGCATAAACTTTAATTTCTTAAAGTTATTTTGCCTTTTCTTTTGATAATAACGGAGCAAAATACAAAAATGTGTGCAATCCACAGATATAGAAGAGTAAGCAGATCAAACATATTCCTTTGTTTATGGTGTAATACCTTATTCTTATCACTCTTGCCATTTTTTGTATAAAGCTATCTTTATTATTTCTGTGTAGCTACATCGAACTCACACTTTGACAGCAACCAGCGTGTAGCCAATTTTTCTACTAATGTCAACCGTCGCTGTCATCTTTGAATCAAAGATTTATGCATTTATATATTACTTATTATACTCTTTGGATTTATGTATCGAAGTGAAAATATTACATAAAATTGTTGTAAAATGTAACAAAAGTAGTAAAAAAATATGTTAACAGTTCAATTATTCAAACAAAACATAGAGTGGTGAACAAGAAATCACCAGGAATAACTTTTCATGGATAATTTATGTACCACTTACGACTACGTACTGTTACACTAAGATTTGTATCCAAAATGATGAAATTTCTTAGTGAACACTTGAAAAGGTTATTGCTAACTGTTCATAGTATCTGTTCCATAAATCGTTTGGTTGCTGTCGTCATCTACAGCTAACTTTTTTGTTAATTTAGTTACACTTTGTACTGTAATGCTATTTCAAGTAATCAGGGAAGAATTTAGTACAGAGGCCACAAAATGTTATATTTCAATACTCAGTGTATCTAAATGATATGGAAATCTTGTTTTAGGTTTACAATAATTTAATCAATAAATAACTGTTAAAAATTGTAAAATAAAAGGTAATTGTATTAATTAAAAATAAATAACTTTGTACAATAATGGTTTAAATTTTATCTTAACTTAGACCGTATAAGACAGTATTTATGTTTGGTGAAGGTGCTTTCGGTGTCGTCGGTGTAGTATAAATCGTGGGTCTATATCTCAGGAGTGCAGCAAATCTCACAACAGGCTTGCCTTTGTTAGTCTTCCCTCTCCCAACTACAGCTATATGTTCGAATGAGGGTCCTATTTCCTATTAGATAAGTCCCAAGGGTCAAAAATTCTCAAGGGTTACTGCGTATTAACCAGTATGTCCCTATTTAAGCCTACCAAAAGACAGAGTTTCTTCGTAAGAAAATAAAGATTTTACTAAGCTCATATTTTAGTTCATATTTGTGAGCTCGTAAGAATTACTTAATAACTGTAAAATAATCATTGTATTGATTAAAAAGAAATAACTTTTTAAATTACTGTTTATTTTAATCCTTATCTTTAGATACTGTAGGACAGTATTTTTCCTGGCGAAGATAATAAGAAATATGGGCATGAAGGTGTCATATTTTTGCGATCGTTATCAACCACAACTGCAGGATTATTTGGCATCCCATCACTCACGAATACTGCGTATGTCTTATACACTGGGAAATAGCCAGGAGTAGATAGCTAAGGTCCTAATCACCGACGTGTCTTATTTTTGTCAATTTGTTACGGAGCAGGTTCTGTCAGCATTATACTGTCGAGCTGCGCCATGGGTTTGCTTCAAAGGAGTCCTAGGTCTCTTCTTCGTCAAGTATAGCATGTCTCAATGGACAAAGTACGTGTGCGCATTAATGCGGTAGAAAAGATCAAGATCAAAGGAGCTAGCACCGGCCCACCCCCATCGCCTGTGATTTTCACAAGGTGCATAATATTATAATTCAAGCAGTAGGTATCTACCCTAAAATTAAAAGAATGGAATAACTTTATCGTCATTGATTATGCTGTTAGCTACCTTTCTTGACATTTTGCTGGATTTTTACAAATGGTCTACTTTATTTATACCTACTAAAACCTATGCCGCGATTCACAGCATCGATTATCATCTATCACGGTGGCGTAAGTGGTGGTGTATGCGATTGCTGTGCTGAGGTCCCGGGATCGATACCCTGGTCAGAACAAATAGTTGTGTGATCCACAAATATTTAATTTGGAGTTTGGGTGTTCTTATGTATAATATATATGTATTTATAAATTTATAAGTATGTTTATCAGTTGTCGAGATTCCATTGCACAAGTGTCCCTTAATATTTATTTATTAAATTGCTGTTCAAAATCGGGTTCCGAAATCTATGTCATAATATGTCGAAAAGCATCTTGTTGGTTCGATTTGAAATCTCTTTATTGCCGACTCGTTTAATTACTAATAACCTATCAACACGGTTATTTATTAAATGATAGCTAATGAAATAGGCTACGCTATTTTTCGCAAATGTTTGATCTGCTTACTCTTCTACGAGTATATCTGTGGTGCAATCCCAACTCACCCTGCGATTAGGGTGATAAGGGAAACTAAATGGGTGAGTTGGAATTTTCTTCAGGGCTGACACTTTCACCTTTTAAAATGATTGGTAATTATGTAGTAGGTACCTGGGAACCATATAATTAATAATCAAAAAATTTGTTTTTTTTCCTTATTCTCAACATTAATTCTTAAATAGAAAAGTTAAGATTCTATCTATCTATCTTCACGCTGTATCCCTGACGGGGTAGTCAGAGAGGACAGATCGCCAGGCTTCGCGATCCATGCATACTTCTTTCGCTTCGTCGAGATTCATCAATCGCTTCATACACGCACGTCTGGGTATCCGAGTGCTTTTGACCTTTCCGTTTTTGAGCAATCTGCTCACGTGGTCTTCATATGTAAGTCTCGGCCTTCCCTGACTCCTTCTACCCTCTACTTTTGAACAATATATATTCTTCGTTAATCGTTCCTCACTCATTCGTTGGACGTGTCCAAACCAACGGAGCACGCCCTTTTCCAGCTTAACGCTGACACTTTCATTCAAACCTGCCATATTGCGTATCACTTCGTTACGTATTCGGTCGGCCAAGGTAACGCCGCACAATTTTCGAAGTGATCGCATCTCCACAGCATTCAATTTACTTTCATGTATCTGCTGACATACCCAGGTTTCACTACCGTAAAGCAAAGTTGGCACTAGCACTGCGTTATGAATCGCCATTCGTGCTTCTTTTACGATGCTTTGTCGCTTTACTAACTGGGACAAAGCACCGTTAACTTTGTTTCCGGCAGCTACTCGCCGTTCTACATCCGAATCACATCTTCCATCCGCGCTAAACATACTTCCTAAATACACAATTTCATTCACTTGCTTTAGCCGTTCCTGGTTTACCCTAATCTCGCATTTAGTTCTTACGTCACCTCTTTCAAATACTAGAACCTTAGTTTTACTTTCATTCATGCGGAGACCCTTACTTTCACACCCCTCTTTCATATTAGTGACTAATGCCTGTAGGTCGGCTTCTGATGAGGCCATGAGCACCGCATCATCAGCGTACAGCAGACAGTTTACTATAAAGTCACCCAAATTCACACCCATATTAAAATCTTTCAACTTCTGCAGGCAACTGTCCAGACACACTATGAACAGCCAGGCGGACATGACACATCCCTGTTTGACGCCTGTACAGACATCTAAAAGAGGTGACACATCCCCCCCTACTCGCACGCAAGCCTTACAGTCCCTATAAAGCGACTGTATTGCCCGCAGTAGCGAGCCGTCCACACCATATCCTGGCAGCAAGTCCCACAGCGTTTCTCTCACAACGTTATCAAATGCTTTCTCTAGATCCACAAAAGCGCAGAAAACCTTCTGGCTAAGGGCCAGAAACTTTTCCGCGATCATGCGGAGAGAAAACACTTGATCCATGCAACTTCTTCCACGTCGGAATCCGCATTGACCCTCCCACAAATACCTTTCAGACTTTTCTTGCATTCTTGCCGTTATAACCTTTGCATACACCTTACTAGCTAAGCTGACCAAGCTGATCGCCCTGTAGCTGGAGCAGTTTAGGCGCGAGCCTTTCCCTTTGTAAATAGGTACTACAACTGCTACTCGCCAGTCATCTGGGACCTCACCCGTCCGCCAGCACAAGTTGCATAACAGACATAGTGTGTCCCAGACACGCGACCCACCGTACTTGATCATCTTAGCAGTAACTCTGTCTATTCCCGCAGCCTTACCACATTTCATACTTCTTATCGCTTGTTCTATTTCTTTCATACTAATGACTTCAATGACATCTGGATCCGGAGCATCGAAGTGAGCTCCACTTCCCGATGTGGCATCTCTGTCTTTTCTTGCATACATCTTTCCATAATATTCACTCCATCTCTGCAGGACGTCACTTTGGTCTGTTAGGACGTCATTGTTAACACTAAGCACTTTATTCATACTGCAGATTGCCGAACAACTCCGGGTCTTGCCTACCTCTTTCCAGAAGAGCTTGGCATTATCCCGGAAATTGGACGACAACCTTTCATCCGCTTTCATTCTGCACCTTTCACGAGCTTCTTCTATCAGTGCCTTCGTGTTAACTTTCTGCAGCTTGTATCTCTCTTTCATATTAAAATCATTCCGCGAGGCTAAGTAGTCTAGCCATGCTTTCTTCTTCATTCGAACTGCTTCTTTCACTTCCTCATTCCACCATGCATCACGCTTATTACTACTGCTTCTTTTCGTTTGTCCACACACTTCCACAGCGGCATTTATCATACTGTCCCTAAGGTTCTGCCATACACTTTCCACATTCTCACTGCTTACATTGACGTCGTCAAGCTTTTCGGCTACCCTTTCATTATATTTATCCCTAATGGATGCATCCTGCAGCTTCCAGCTTTTGATGCTAATAGTCGGCCCAGGTTCAGGACACTCGGTACGATGACGCCAACCCGCGAACAGACCCCTAATCCTAGTTATGATTAGGTAGTGGTCTGATCCCAGCTCAGCGCCTCGATAAACCCTCGTGTCCATCACCTGTTTACGGAGCCGACTATCCATTAGGAATAGATCTATCATGCTTCTCTTTGACTTACATCTCCTCGTATACATATGAATTTGTTTGTGGTTGAACATTGTGTTCGCCACAAACAAATCCTTTTCCTTACAAAATGCCAGTATTAGCTTGCCAGCGTCGTTCACCCTTTTATCCCCATACTTCCCGAGTACCGACTCAAAACCATCGCGAGCGGTACCCACCCATCCATTCAAGTCTCCACATACTATAAGTCTTTCATTTCCTTCTATCACATTTAGAGCTTCTCTCATACTCTCCCAGAAGTCCTCTAGCTCACTCGCGTTCGACGAAGATACTGGCGCGTAGGCAGCTACCAGGAAAATCTTCGTCAAACCAAGTTTTACACGGATCCAGAGGATTCTAGGACCTACCAGTTTGTACTCATACATACCGGAGGCCAATCGCGAGGACAGCAAAATTCCAACCCCCCGACTGCCATGCTCGCTCTCTGGTACATCAGACCAAAGCGCGAGCATCCCACCCGTGAGCTCCAAGACTTCGCTGCCCTTGCGCTTGGTCTCTGTCAAGCACACTGCATCTAACTTTCTCTCATTCATAACATCCATCAACTCATTCATCTTATCTGTCATTCCTCCCCTAACATTCCACGCAGCTACCCTGCACTCCATCCTCCACTTCCCGCCGTGTCGGGCCGCACGTGTAGGGTGGCGGTCCCCTACGCCGCTCTGGCACACACTTTTCGCACCAGCGGGGACGAACTGGTGCGCGTCGCCTCAGGGGCACGCCCTAGCAGTAATCGCCCTGGTGACTTCTTGACGAAAAGTTAAGATTAACGTATCTATTATATGTATGGGTATTTTTTAAATTTAGGACGGTGCATGAATTATTATAATAATAATAATTATTATTGTATCAATTATTTAATATAAAAAAATGATACAATCCTTCTTTATTATAAATTCGAGTTGTTCCCAAACTCTTATAAAATGTTTTTAAATTAAATTTACCTATTAACAATACAAAACTAAAAACATTTCTTTGTAATGCTTTTTTATTAAGAGTTCATAGTATTTTCTTCTTGTTTTCGTACCAGGTTTTGGCTTATCAACCCTTGGCATTCTGTAAAAAGTATCGAAATGTACCTAAAATCAAACCATTTTCAACTAAACTATCACATGTTAGGTATCCAAAAAATTAACTAGATATTATATACCTACCTATTAATTATAACTTTATTTTATAAAAAATATATTGCGTACTAACTTGGAAAAAAAGAAGAATAATAATAATAAAGAAAAAAGATTAATAATTGTAATTGCAAATTGATAACCCTAGCTAAAACTACCCAACACGCCCCTCAAGCGTCCCTTGGCACCCTCTTCTCCAGCCAACTTACCCCTGTTATCGTCTTAACCCACCTTTATTATGTCCCAATTCGCCCCATTTGTCAGCCCTATACACCCCAAAAACCCACTAAAATTAGGTTCTTGAACAACATTGTTCTTTTTTAGGAGTAAATGTTTAAATAGAATTTTGTTTTTAGTATTTCTTGATCTTTATCGTGCGAGAAAAAGATTTCAATAAATGAATTCACACAGGTAGTGGTTTATTTCGCTAAAATCAAGAGTTTAAACATAGGAAAAACGGCTTCTCTTTTTAGCAAAACTTTGACAGTGTTTTTCTTAAATATTTTAGTGGCTTGGATATTTGGTGTTGCTAGGACAGGAAGAAAAAATACTAAAATCATAGACAAAGACTTTTGCTTGAATCCATAACGTTGTAATATCGTACCACGGACATTGAAAAAATATCTGCGTTGTTGTCCCTTGACGCCCTGCCATTCCTTGTTTCTCCATTTTACGGTATACAGTTACCGTGGAAAGAATCGCCAATCTTATGTAGTCGACTGTTGTGTGCTTATTTTTATATCTAGTGTTTATATTATGTTTATCACAGAGTTTAGGAAACTGTGATAATTTTATCTGGACATATATAAGATTGGCAAAAATGTATTGTGACGATTACGTTAGAATATTTATGTCTTTGATTTTTTCTCGGCGAGAGACTCTGGGGCCCAAATTATAAATTGCGCGTACAGCTCGCTTTAGAAGAACAAAAATAATATTTAAATCTGCCGCACTCCCCCAAAGGAGAATACTGTAAGTCATAATACTATGAAAATAGCTGAAGTAAATCATTCTAGCCGCATCCACATCTGTTAGTCCTGATCTTCTTTACAGCGTATGCAGCCGAACTTAATCTAGAGGCCGCCTTTTCTATGTGTGGGTCCCACTGCAAATTGGCATCAATAGTTATACCAAGAAACACAGTTGATTCCACAAACTCTAACACTTGTCCATTCAGTTAAACATTGTAGAGTAAATTTAATACATTTAGTTCAATTTTCATTTAGGCAAAGATTATTTGAGCTGAACCAATGAACTACTCTCGTGATTGCTTTGTTTACATCGTCATAGTTATCTAATTATCTATTAATCTTAAAAACGGCACGCTCGGCGAAACACAAAAACAAATAGTTATGGCTACGTTCCACTAAATGACCGCTACGATCGTAACACCCAAAGTATCGTTCCACCTAAGGCTTATGGTCGTTGCAAACTATCGTGTGATGCTAGGACGATTTAACCAATGGACGCACTATCTTACCGTATGCGCCTTTACCCCACTTGCCATTTGCCAAGTATCTTTTAACTAGGCCCATGTTCCGCGGACTCAGTCTATCGTACACGTTTGAAGGGTAATTTATAAAGAAATAATGACGAAATGTACTGTATACATGGTGTAAAAGTTACAGCGGTCGAACAACTAATATTTCTTTTCATTCGTAAGTTAAATTTTATTTCATTTACATAACAAATTTTACCAAAAAACATTAATTATTGAAACATGAAAACAACTAATCGGCCTATATTTAATATACGGTTATTTTCTATAAAACATTATAGAAAGGAATTATCATCTCAAATTGGCCGAATAATATTGTGTCAAATTCGTATTGCATACCTACATTTTAACACGCTTTTATTAGTTTCACCTGTATGTATGTTTGACTGTAATCGACTTTTGGGCTCAATTTAGCCGTACTTTGAACGATCAGATTTAATTTAAATATTGCACACTTCTCAAACACCGATGACAATGCAATAATTCGATTAGTAAATTCGATTGTCCTGATTTAATTCGCCAGGATTCATCAATTTCTTTCCTAGTGCGTGAACTACGCATGCATGCAGTCCCATACCATATAATACCAGACATGTCATGTCAGACCAGTAACGCGCGCGCAGCATTGCGAGTTTTTTATTTTTTTTAAATATATTTTTCCATTTGTTGTATTTGCAGTTGTATTTTATTGTAATTTTGACCCAAAGCTCGTGTCATATTTTCCTAAATGGAAGGGTAATTTCAGCGGTCGCGGTCGTTGGTGTTACAGGCGATAAGTGGAACGCGCCCATGGTTTACAGTATTCTCTGGGCAGGAAAGTTGACAAGTGCGGGCCCTTGCTGTATTTTATTTCTTATAACTAGTGCATTAATCTTGTTTTATGTGCGGGAGTGGTAGTTTCTTGGACATAAAAGTTGTGTTAACGTGCTATAGCGAAAGACAATCCATACTAATATATAAAGATGAAGAGTTTGTTTGTTTGGTTGAACGCACTAATCTCACACTACTGGTCCGAATTGAAAAATTCTTTGTGTACCTATTTATCGGGGAAGGCTATAGGCATTAATAACATCACGCTAATACCCACGAGAGCGGACCAGTAATCATAAATGTCAACAAATCGGGGACATTTTAGATAATAAGAAAGAAGATTGAAAAAATATGATTTAAGAACAGTCTAAAAATTCTTAGTCACCAGGCCAAAAAAAATTACCTGTCTACGGTTTACGGCCTCAGTATAACAAATAACAATCGTAGACAGAGAAAATAGGAGAAAACCTTAGACCATTGGTACTTCGTACCAAGTATCATAACCTAGTCACGCACACTAATGCACACCGATAGTTGCAGACTACCGAATAATAATAGGAGAAAACCCTAACAACCACTAATATGGGGTGAGAGTGAGACTGACCTTGACTTATCACTAAACCTGACTAAAACGTAGAGGACGAGGAAATTTTAGACACCTATTAAGAAAGAAGATTGAAATGAATATGAATAAAAATAAGAGTCTGTATCAAGCGAAAGAAGTATGCATGGATCGCTAAGCCTGGCGATCGGTCCTCTCTGACTACCCCATAAGGGATACAGCGTGAAGATAGATAGAAGATTTAATAAAATATAAATGTTTTACCAACCAGGCCATAAACAAATTAAAAAAACAACACGCAAGGCAACGTCGACTGTCAATTTACAGTGACTATTATTTTTCCTTTGAGATTGAAAAGTGCTTCGTATTCTTAGCTAAGATTCATATTGTAAATTTGGTGTGATAACCAACGTTCTCTTTGTATTTGCCAAAACATATTGAAGCTATTTCTCGTCCGTTAAAATGGAACTTTCTGCCGAGGGTAAGACTCCTGAATATATGGAGTTGGCTGGAATAAAGTTCAAGCTTAGTTTACCTCATCTAAAAAACGATCAACAGTTGAAAGAACAGCTTCTGCAGGGAATCAAGAGCGGACATATGGCCCCTTATTACAAAGAAGTATGTAACGATTTAGGTTGGCCAATAGATCAGAAACTGTACGATCAGATGGCCAAGGAAAATCAAGATAAATTATCTAAGTTTCAAGAGGACGATTCGGAGACACCTGTTTGGCAAGATAGGTAGCAAATCTATTCAACTATTTGGAATAGCATTATAACAATGATGTTGGTGATAGTTAATTCATTACTTCTTTTGCAGATTGGATTATCTATGCTCTATTGGTGACAAAGAAGCAGCTACTGCACTTGCAACAACAAAGTATGAAGATTCTACATTGACCACTAATAGGCGATTAGATGCCATTTTTGCTTTGTTCAGGATTTCATACTTTCATGGCTGCAATGTTAAAGAGATGGGAAAATCCATTAATAAGGTTAGCTTTTATGTGATATATGACATAAATGACATGAAAAATATGACCTTTTATATGAGGAATGAACTGTGGTCAATACTGGCCAAGTATGGAGTAAACAGCCACTTGATACAAGCACTGAAATCTCTATGATGCTCCAGTGTTAGTGTCAGGATCAACAGAATTTGCACAGACTTGTTTCACATTGAAAAAGGTGTGAGACAGGGTTGTGTAGCATCGCCATTGCTGTTTTACCTAAACATAGACAGTTGCTTGAAAGAACTGCAAGAGAGTGCATATGGTTTAAAAATGGATGGCCTGATCTACATTTTATGCAATGTATACTTGTCTAATGTATCATTAACCAGTGCTACTAACTTGTTTTCATTTCCTGTAATCTATACTAATATTATAAAGAGGAAAGATTTGTAAGTTTGTTTGTAATGAATAGGCTCATAAACTGGATGATTTTAAAAATGTTTTACCATTAGAAAGCTACATTCTTTGTTAGTAACATAGGCTATATTAAAATTTCAAAAAGTTTAGGGTTTCGTACGAAATCTCGAATAAGAAAATTTCACCTTGCAGGCATCAGCTAGTGCTATTTAAAATGAAATACAATAAGTACTGTTTCTTTGTGTGGTTACCCTATTTTGGCTATTATAATAGCTTTCAGCTATGAAGTAATAAATCCACAATTTCTGATACCTATTATTTAGCAGAAAGTTTTTACCAATAGTTATGCACACTAGATTTGTTGATATTTCTCTTATCAAGTGACTAGTATAAGTACCTATGTCAGTGGATATCAGGATTGAGGGACCAGTTTTTACAGTCACTATCATCAAATTGTGTTGATAGTTTTTCTCCATTTCTTTCAAAATGTTTTAAGAGTTCTACTAAAATTTTATGTAGAAAAGGAAAGATTTTATCTATTATATTTTATTCTATTAGGATAATTGATGGATAAATAATTTACCACACACCACCACCACAGTTAAGTCGCTATATATTTGTTATCTTTTATGTTTTTTGGTCTGTTCTACTAAATGTCTGTAGTCACAATACTTTAATCTTGCAGATACTGTCCTAGATCTGACTGATCCAGACTAGTTCTCAAATACTAAAACATGCGATTTAAATTTTACGATAAAGGAGCATGGTCCCTCAGTTCACACAGACATCAGTTTTTTTGGTTGTACAAATCTCTATCTTTTTTCTAAATTTATTTGTCATTCACATCTTTACCACTGAAGGGGAGGCCAAGGCATACTATACACCCACAGTTCATCATAAGCGCTTTTGTCCCATATAACAGATAGTGAGCAGTGTTGCTGTGTTGAAATGGGCAGGTGCTTGATGTGGGTCTACAATTTGGCTAACAACTGCTATGTCATTGGCAACTGGGCCAAAAAAGTCATGTTAAGCAATGGCTTAACATGACTTCCAGGGAATAGAAGTGTTTATGTTTTAGATATTATACAAAAAGGACAAAAAAAACTAAAAAAAATCCGAACGAAATGTTACTAATATAAAAACATTGCTAACATATGCAATTAGTTTACTTTGGGGGTATTAAGCATTTATGTTGCTAGTATTTTTTTTAAAACCAAAATATGCTAACATATGCAATTAGTTTACTTTGGGGGTATTAAGCATTTATGTTGCTAGTATTTTTTTTAAACCAAAATATCCTGTTTTATATTGCCGCATTGCCATTAACATGCACACTTGATTTTTTCAGGCACATGAATTAGTTGATAAAGGTGGGGACTGGCGTTCCAGAAACAAACTGAAAGCATATGAAGCTATCTATTGCCTTGCAGTGAGAGATTACAGCAAAGCTGCTGATCTATTCATTGATTGTGTCTCAACATTTGAATCCTACGAACTTGTTGATTTTGGTTAGTATCTACATTTTAACATGTACTAATATTTTGAAGGTATACATTCTAATAATAGAGGGTGTCCATGGTACTATCAAGTTCTCCGAGAATCACTTGCTAATTCATGCACCTGCTGACTAACAGATAGGGTAACAACACAGGCTCTTTATCGGTTAGGGAAATCAGACAGCTTTTGCTCACGACAATGCTGGTAATTAAATCCCTAACAGAATTTAGAGTATCTACTCTACAAATGTGCTTGTGGAATAACCTACATTTGACGCAAATGAAATAGGCAATATTATAAATACAACACATGATGAATTAAAACTAAGTACAAAATCTAAATAAAAGCTTTATTTATGTTTGCAGGCACAATTATTCAGTATTGTGTATTGGCTTGTGCACTGGCTCTGGAGCGTCATGCCTTACAGGCAGCCCTGCGTCGACAGGGTGCGGCTGTGCAGGCACTACGATCGCGCTTCCCAGAGCTTAGGGAGTTAGTTGAGTCTCTTCATGAATGCCGTTATGCCGATTTCCTGAAGAGTCTTGCTTGGGTAAGTAGTAACTTTATTTTTTGAGTTTACTCCTCTGGTATATGGAATGGCCCTGTATAAGAAAAAAGAGCTTTTAGAAGCTCTTAGAGGTTTTAGAAGCAGATATGAGATTGAAAATTATTGTACTGGAGCTGACTTCTGAAGTGCCAGAACATTGCATTACTTAGTAGAGCTACAGATTATCAATAAAGTTAGACTTGCTCATCCGTAACATTCAAGGTTCACACACCAGGTTGCTTGATTTTTAACCTCATGAGACTCTGGTATGGTTATGAAACAACATAAATGTTCATGCCTTGTTTTCAGGTGGAGACCCAGATCTGCGTGGATCCAGTATTCCGTCCTCACTACCAGCATTATGTCCGCGAGGCGCGCATCAAGGCGTACGTGCAGTTACTACGCGCCTACCGTTCTCTCAGTCTTGACAATATTGCAGATACATTTGGCGTCACCCGGGAGTTTGTTGAGGAGGAAATCTCAAAGTTAGTATACCTATAAGTTTATTGTTGTAGGGTTGTTAGAAATGGTGGATTGAATAAGGATATATTAGATTTTATTATAAATCACTATATATTCATTTTTATTCGTTGTGAAAGTAGATAACTTTGTTATTGACTTACCTTTTTTATAGCTGACGTGTTCCTCGCGCTTTACCAGTGCACTTATGACGTAGAAGGGGTAGGCTGGGGGTGAAGTTATGGTTACTTATGCACAAAGATGAAGGAAAGATATATTTACAAGAACATGAGCATTTATTCGACTAATTAAGCGTTATACAAAGCAATTTAGAAAAATTAAAGTTTTAGAATTTACGTTCAAGATAAGCTGATAGAAGAAGAGGGGTGGGTTCACTAGGCGAGATCTTTGAGACGTGTCCCGAGATAAAGTGGGAGACGTCACGTTGTTGAGCAGCTGCAGCAGAGAAGGGCCGAGGACGTAAGGTCGTGGGGGCAATGCCCCGCTCCTGGCTCACCCATGTAGCCATGACGTCACACACTGGCATTAAGAAATAAGAAGTAAAATGTGGGGTATATTAAGTCAGCACGAGGAAATCAATGTTTGCGGTAATGAAACATTTAAGGAGGCAAGGTAAATGGATGTTATATGCATCGGTTTTTACTTTTAAATTGCTCATAAACTATTTTGTTTTCCAGCTTCACAGCGGCCGGTCGTCTTCAGTGTCGCATCGATGCAGTAGCCGGTTGTGTAGTAACTGGCGCCGGTCGTGGAGCCGACGCCGACCGCTCCCAGTTGTACCAGGCGACCATCCGTGAAGGGGATCTGCTTCTTAACCGCGTGAAGAAACTGGCCAGCGTTATTAACTTCTAACTCTACATGTAGCATGTTTGCCTGGTAACTAACATATGATTATAACTTTTTAAGTAGTTCTGTAGTTTGTATTTAGACCCTTTACAGCATGCAGCATCGTCATCATCATACTGCCAGAGCATACTAAGTCCGATGTCCGCTTTTAGATTTCTGGAGCGTAAAGATTAGAAAAGTCTTATAAAACGGCTTAGTCTGTACGTCCGTCTGTCTGTACGCATCTATTTCTCAGTAACCATAAGAGATACAGACACGGTTTGGACGGCATTCGATGAACCACAGGACACCATGAATAGGCGATTTTTAAGTTTCTACTATTTCTGGTTTTGAAACTGGTTTCGGTTTAGAAATCGTCTGATTCCTTGAATAGATAGATAATGGCGCGTCACTTGTTTAGTTATGGAGGCAGAAGATAAATAATCTACATTATGTTTGGGGTTCTTCAAAAGGGGCTTAAAACGTTTTCGCAGGGTTGACAGTGTGTGTACAGTACCTCCGGTATTACAAATGTTCTTAGGCTACAGTGACTATTTGATCAGGTGGTCCGTATTGTAATATTAATAATGGTTAATGATGGCGATGATGACTACTAGGTCTCTGTATATAAAATAAATGAATTGATATACAGCAAATGTAGTTTAATTTACCTCAACAGTACATCTAATCATGAAAGGAAATTGTGCATTGTCTCATTACGGAGACTTGAACTAACAAACAAACAAAAGTTATAACTCGGTTCAGGCGCCAAGAGGATAAGTCCTACCAACTTTATGCTCACGGATATCGGCGATAGAGATTGAGCTTCTAATCATAAGAGCAGGAACCAAAAATAATAGAATACATCTCTAGAAGAAAGTTTCTAAATTCTTATAGGCGAATTGATTGAATATACATTGTATACGTTATCACTATTGGTATAACCTATTCTAGTGATTTAGTAAGCTGAAGATTAACTATTCACAGGGTTGAGGCGTGAAATTTAGAATAGTGAGATCCAGCATAATGCCAGCTTATGAGTCAAAATATATATCGTAACATGATTCAAAACATGAGCCAAATCGTTGAGTCTAATCATGGAGTCATTACATGGGCCTAATCATTGAGTCGTGCATCATTACTAGATTAATCTACACAAAAGAAAAAAAAAATATAGGTACCTGAAGCGTGGTTACATTACCACGGGATTCGAAATCACATCTACAGACCGCGACAGGTGCCGTCTCCAGGAGAATGACGAGCCCGAAACAACATGGTCAGCATTTATGGCAAATTTTATCCAACCATAAAGTTAATATAAAAAAAGTGCTTTTTCAGCTGCAAAGAAAAGAATTAGTTCCATTAGATGTGGAAAAACAATTGGAGATTTGTTCGTGATTTGAACACATAAAGAGAACTTACCACTTTTTTAAAGAAAAACCAATAAATCTTGAAGAGCAGGCAAATATTCCATTAACGCCGCTCTAAGCATCGTAATAAGCTGTAAACAAGCGAATAATCTTTCGTCAAAATACTAAAGATCACCAAGGTTAGAAACGTGGTTTCAAAAATCCAAAGTTCTTACCGTAATACATAGTTATTTTGGTATAACCATTTATAAGAATTCATAGGCGTGAACTTCCATATACAATTTATAAAAGATTACTTCTTTTTAGCGAAGTTTAAAAAATATATTTACAATCGACATCTTTTTGTCGTCGATGTAGCTAGGCGAATGCTTGTACCGTCACCACAGACAAAAAGACATTTTTTGTATTTTTCTTTCCAAGTCTACCCTATGGCATGGAAACTAAGGAATACAGCCTTTTAGAAATCGCAATTTGTTTAAAAACGAAGACACACGGAGCGTAAGAGTCAACAATCTACTCACCTCTCTCTCCAAATCTCAAGACTAACAATGACATTCCAATGTGACGTTTTACAACGTTACAGTATGCTTATCAGCCACCTTAGTGGCATAAAAATACTGTGTCGGTTTTTTCAACAAAAACTAAGCTCTTTCTTCTTCACTTAAGGTTAAAACTCGGTTTCATTCAAAATGTTCACTTCTGTTCTTGGATTTGATTTGTTTCGCTGCTAGACAGTTATGATTTTGCTCCTTTTCTCGTAATTATTGTAAGTGGCCATAATCGCCTTATCTACCAACAATCCGTCTATCGGGGATAAGGATTGACGGAGCCTCGTTTCTTGCTCAGTAGGTACATCTTGCAAGCAACACACACTGCAAAATAACGGACGAGGGCGTGGCGAAGAGAAGCAAAACCAAATAAAACCCTGCACCAAGCCATCTCTTCAAAGTGGTACAGTAAGTTCAATCACCTTCCAAAAATGCAATTTGAAGTGGCCTCCGTCCAGTGGACTGCGATAGGCTCATTCGATTGGTGCTTTAACAATTATAAACTAACATAATTTAGATACTACTCGGAACACCACGCGAAACAATATTAACTTACTTAGACCGACGAATATTATTTGACGTGAACTCCCGAGTACTGTATAAAGTTTAAACGATTGTTTTACTGCTGTTGTTGGAAGTTCTTGTGGGTACACTGAGGACTGATTTAAAGGGTTGTGTTGCTACTGGAGTACCATACTTTTTGAAGTGAATCTTCTTTATCGACGTTGAGAGAAATATTATAGCTTTAAAAAAAATTGTAAAGAAGTTCTTCTTACCTGCGTACACACACATATTTTTTTTACTTAAGGATCTTACAAACGTATCAACGATCATACTCGTAGATTAGATTTGAAGCGCTCGAGTCCCGCTAACTTATTCTTCTGTAAATGATCACTAAAAACTTTGTGGTACTTCCATTTACGAGCGTTGCCGTCGGCTTTGGAAGGCACGTTAAGCCGTTGGTCTCGGTTGCCAGTAGTATAGGCAGTCGTTTAGTCAAGTTGAAGGCCTTATGGTACGGGTTGGTGGTTAGAGGCTTTATTTCGCGTACGCTTAGGTTGTGGAATGAGCTCCCTTCCTAGGTTTTCCGAACGTCTACAGTATGGGGTTCTTCAAAAGGGGTTTTAGAAGGTTTTTAAAGGGTCGGCAGCGCGAGTGCTGCGCCTCTGGTGTTGCAAACGTCCATAGGCTACGGTGACCACTTTCCATCAGGTGGGCCGAATGCTTGTCTGCCACCTCAGTGGTATAAAAAAAAACATCACGTGTTACGTGAGACAAATATGCTTATGGTAAAATGTGAGCGTATAGTATGTCTCTGCCACCCGTTTGGGGATAAAGGCGTAACTGTAACCGTTCTGGACATTTTTTTTTAAATTTATTTTTCTATCACGCCTTATCCCCGAAAGGGTAGCAGAGGCATACATATTGTATGCCCAATTTTCACCATGGATATTCCTGTCCCATGTAATGGTGGTGAGCCCATTGCCGTGTTGAAATAGACAGATGCAGGTTGTGGTCTTCAAGTTGACTTAACAACTGCCATGTTACTGGCAACCGGGACTAAGGCCTAACGTGCCTTCCGAAGCACGGAAACGCTCGCAAATGTAAATGCCACAAAGTGGTCACTCATCCGAGGACCAGCTATAGCGAAAGTTGCGTAACTCAGTGATCGTTTATAAAACACTGAGTCCGCCTGAGTTGCTACAAAAGTGGATGTTTTCTTTTTACTTCTGTACTCAAACGTCGTCGGAGAGCGTTACAGGTAGTAAACGTGCTTTTTTTGTCAATAGTGAGATGTGTATGAATATAATTATTACTGAAAACAAGTAACGTGCCCTCTCTCTCGTAGCGAAGGAATCAGACGACTTCTAAACCCAAACCAGTTTCAATACTGGAAGTGGCAGAAGCTTCAAGATTAAGATTTTCAGCTAAAACAACCTCACTTGCAAGCAAGTTCACGCCTGCTGAAAGAAAAATGAGGCTCTAGAGTACAACTTGGTAAAGAGTAGCGTAGTAGTAAATATGGAGGTGCCACCGCGTGTATGTATATTTTATGTAGAAGTATATTTTTCATATGGCGACACTTTTCAAGGCTTCTAAACCCTAAAGTCTTATAAAACGGCTCTGTCTGCCCGTCCCTGTCGTCTGTAGGTATCTATTTCTCGGGAACCAAAAGAGATAAGAGACAAACGGTTTCCGGCATTCGATTCAGGACTCAATGAGGCGGTTTTGAAGTTTCTACAACTTCCCGTTTTGAAACTAGTTTCGGTTTAGTGAGTAGTCTGGTTTCGCTACGATAGTGAAGACTGCGTTACTTGTTGTCTTGAAATAAGAGTACAACAATCTACTTTTTCTTTATTCACCATTAACTGCTTCGCTTGGTAAATTGTCCCGTAAATGATTCCCACAGGAACTTATTTCCTCGGATGTATATGTCAAACCCCCTGGTTTGACATATACATCCCAGGAAATAAGTTGAGAAACACTTGAGAGTAGATTTTATGGCAAAATCAAGCCTCAAGTTTTGATTGAGTATTGAGAAACGTTCTGGAATACGGACCTTAGTTACCACTGACACCACTCACCTTAAGTTTGGTAGCCTGAACCCCTAATAACACCTAAGTCACTAGCAACTTGAAAAGGTTTATGAAATTTTTCACAAATAAAAAAAAAACGGGTTCGAAAGGTAAGGGCAAGGAATAACAAAAAATAAATTGATTATTAGTATAATAATAGTTTTTTTTAAATAATTTGAATACTTTTTGGACATTTACATAAACATTTAATAATTTACAATGATTATTTATACTGACATGACATGACACATCATATTCATGACTACAATAATACTACTGGCTACTATCTATTTTCAACTGATGTATATAAGTGCTATGAGAATTTATTCTATCCAACTAAAGGGTCGCGCGAGCTCTATTGCTCCGCAGGCGTTTAATACTAAGAGTGTATGCATGATTTATAAATAATTTGCTAGGATATTTTATACACAGTTCAATAGTCTTCAAAATATAAAATACATATTAAATCCTTTAAAAAAAGACATTTTAATCAGCATCGCGACTACTGCGCCTACTAACAAGCATTGAGAAATGCATATTTGGAAAAAATACAATATAATGTACAATATATGGGTCAGTCTGCATCAGTGCCGGTGTACTACGAAGTAGCTAAGTTGTAACCTAGTCAGCGTGTCGGAACACCAGTCACTCACGTTTACAACGATATGTTGAAGTATTCTAAAGCAATATAATAGCTATGACTCTAATACTTATTAACTATAGACCTCAAATGCAAATACTTTTAATTTACATGATATGAATATGTCATTAACCTCTGTTACAATTAAATGTAGGTACGTACTGTAATACAATATTGAATACCTAATACAATAGATACATAAGTAATAGAATTTCAAGAATTAGTTTTGGTATTTTCTTTCACACAATGTGCACATCATTAATAGTTATTTATGGGTTAGTTGATTTTCAAACAGTCGTTTTATTAACATGTGTTTTCAGTAATAAAAGTAATAATTTGGAATGTGGCAAAGGACAAAATCATGCATATTGCACTCCATGTGTAATTGTACAATATAACAATACAGTACATTATAAATTTAAGTGCTTATATCTACTATCTCATAATAGGATGTACCTACTACTATACAATGTATTTACATTTAATTTAAAAGATATAATTTTATGAAATTACTTAGTTTTTGGGATAATTTATAGAACTTATTTGATGTCATAGCATGGTAGAGACTGCGTCACACGGCCAAATCGCCTCCCGGTATGTTGACACAGCATCCGTATGTGCACTATCACAGATAATGACATAAACGTGGAACTCGCTAAGAACCACTGAATTGCCCCCGGCCCGTACTCGTGCATTATATAAGTTAATTACAGTAATACGCCTAGTAATAACGACGCGTGGAACAACAACGACACATAGCGCTACACCTCGCAATATTTGCGCTATATTATTATCCTTCAGTACTATATACTCACTATACTATATTTTCTTTGTACAATATTAACACGACGTAACAAGCGCGTCACCGCCGAGGCAATTAGCATCAAAAGTTTAAAATGTCCTTTGGTCGGAGGTTTTAAGTTACCCCTGGAATGTACTTCCTTCTATCTATATCGTTTTGTATTCGCTCTTTATACGGTTAGACCCTCTGTGCGAGCGGGCGGTGGTAGTGAAGCGAGGGAGTGTGGGTGTGAATGGAGAGGCGCAGGCGGTGAAGGCTGAGCTGATGGCGGTGCATGTCCGAGTGTCGGAGGCGACCGATATTCTCCTTCCTCACGCATCTGACGACTTCTCTCTGCCAGCTCCCTTCCGCGTTCAGCTAGTTCACGCATAGCTGCCTGTCGCTCGTCTCCACCATCCAGTGACGGTGGCCTTTCAAGCGGTGAAGCGGCACCCGGCCGCGCTCCTGCGAACGCTCCAAAACCGAGAAGTCCCGGAAACTTGCCAGCAACGCCGTTCTGGCCCGCGCTCTGTTGTATGACTGATATTTCGTTTAGCTGTGGGATGACAACAATTCGTTGTATTCAATGTGAAAATCATAAATAAAAAATATGTGTGTGTACCAGAGTACACAGGTAAGAAGTGAAACTTCTTTACGACATTTCTTTTACAGCTATAAAATTTCTCTCATTCGTCGATAAAGATGTTTCACTAATGATAAAGAAGTTTCACTTCAAAACAACATGGCGCGAAACCGAGAAATTTAGACGTTTAACTTTAAAAATTATGCGACACTTTTTTGAACAGCACCATCTAGACCAAACTAAACTAATATAAACTTGATAGCTATGGGATCTAGACGATAACACACCCATACGTCGAAACACACATTTATGGTTCACACAAATATTTGTTCTGACCTGGGATTTGAACCCGAGACCTCAAAGCGGCGGTCGTTTACCACTTACGCCACCTAGCTAAGTATATGTTGAATTAAAAAAGAAATAACTTAAAATGAGGATAGCTAACCTTTTGCTGCATGCCGTTGAGGAATGGCGCGGGTAGATACGGGTAGAACAGGTCCGGACGTCTCAGTAAGTCATGGGGTTCGTGCAGCGGCCGCGGCGGTAGCTCCAGGGACATGCGACGACCGCGCCGTGACGCGCCTCCGCTCCACATGTGCGTACCCATATGAACCTGGACAAAATATGAAATAATGACATAAAGGACTACTGAAGCTATATAATGCTCGTTCAATCACTGTAACCGATGCAAATAGAATATTTGAGCCAAATTGAGTCTAAAATATGTATAAAGCATTTCATTAACGCTAGTAATTTCAGCATTAGAGTGCAGCAATATGAAACACTCAGTAAAGCAGTCCAGTTCCATTCTGACGGATACCCACGGAGCTTTATTACTGACCAGTTGTTTTGGTTAATGAAATTGTTAGGAATTGTAATAAAGATCCACTACCTATCTAAACCACCAACTCTAACAGTTATCGAAAAAGTAAACCACAAAATTTTAACATCACACTGTTGTTATTAATGATTAGTTATCTACGTTTTTTTCATACATCAATATATAATTCATAACATTACGTCCATTAAAACCCATTCGTATATTATATTTATTATAGGGTCGAGTACATCAGACATAGTTGCTGAATAGTAAGTATCAAAAATAAATCAGTCTTTGATCGTAAATTCAGCTAAGTCGCAAAGATATTTATTTACGATTTTCTTAGTAATTCCCCTTTTCTCATCTCTATTCCCCAGTAGTGAAATTTATATAATTAATAATTAAGGTATTTCAGCTGTCCAATTTCATTTCGGCAATGGGCTCACCACCTGTTACGTGGGATTAAATTGCATACGGTGAAATGTAGGCGTATAGCCTCTGCCTACGCCTTCGGGGATAAAGGCGTGACAATATGCATGTATTTAGATATTAACCACTTTAGTAGCCAAACAAGGCCAGATGACCGTGTTACATGTACAAACAATTTAGAAAAAAAGTACTTGAAATTTATTTACCTTGAGGTTACCCTTCGTTGTGAAGGCTTTTTGACAAACAGCACATCTGAAGGGCTTGTCTCCCGTGTGCGTCCGCATATGAATCTGCAACGCCGACGACGAAGAGAAGTTCTTGCGACACACACCGCAGAGATGTTTAGATGATTGTGGTGGCACTGGGTGTGATGGAACAGTAGGAACTGCGGAACACCATCATATATTATTATTTTCATTAGGATTTTACTTTTAGTGAATTACTTAAAAATATTTTAAAAAGATTGATGAATATTTAGATAATTCATTATGAAAATAATTGTGACAACTCACCTGAAGGTCGCTTAGGCAGCGGCGGCATGTCAATTGCAGGTGTATGAGTAATTGGCATCGGTGGGTGGATGGGGGGTGATCGTTTGAGGTCAAGCTTGTCAGGCGAAGAGCGTCTGTCAGGACTCGACTCGCGGTCATCTTGACCCTTGTCGAAACCAGGAGGAACATCACGGATCTTGTGCGTTAACATATGTTGCTTCATGTTGCCCTGAAGGAGAAAAGCAAAACTCTTTTGTTAACCTGAGCTAGTAATAGGTATATAATGTTACTTATTAGTGGATAGGTAGCAAAAATGTTAGTGAATATAGTGTACAGCTGTAATCTACATAAGTAAATAAATCAGTAGCATTTTTTATATATTTGAAAACAAAATTTAGGCATTAAACTGAACAAAAAGAACGGAGTCTGTATCAGGAGCGCTTGAAGGTCTTTGTATTTTAGAGCAAAATATTTTAAATAAAGAATTTTGAAGTATGAGGGTTTGAACAACGCTCGTGATATAGTTCCACGCTCCTCGGCCAGGCGTCACTCATCCATACCGGGTAAACGAAGGCGTTCCAAAGGTCCAAAGCAGTGGCGTGCGGGGGGCGGGATGCGCGCGCGCGCCTTCCACACCGGCAACCGCCGCCACTGCTCTGGAACCACAAATAAACACAAACGTCAAATATACACACACACATACCACCACGCACGCATGCACGCACATAGTATACGTACGCACGTCACAATGCGGACATAGAACATAGAAAAGAACATCAAGATACCAACAGATTCTGTTATTTTAAGTGCAAATTGCAAATATAGATACGAATTCAATTCAAATTTATTGAATGGCTTACATATATTTTTAATAACTTATATCAAATTTTCGTACACAACTGCTACCGTGTTTCGGGTACAACACAATGAAGTGGCAATATCGGAAGTTGCATTGGCTAAAACAAAGCGATAGCTAAGATAGGTGGCCATTTCAAGTAGTGGAGTGCCCACTAACTCTTATTAAATTGCAGTCATCATTTCTGACTAATCTTCGTTTTTTAGGTAAGTAAGAAGCTTACTTTCTGAGAAGAATAACTGTACCTATACGTACGCAAGACTAGAGTACCGTATCGTTCCCTTTGTCCAGTTAGAAATAGTCTGAAATCTACAATCCTAGGACGTTTATAAAAGATATTTTGCAAATCCTAAAGGCCACGGCCATAATACTATGACTGGTCTTGGTATCTCTTGGTCGGCGAGTCTGTCGTCTCTGCTAAAGAGAGAGCCACAGACCCCAGTGAAAACGACTAATTCTTTAAAATGTAAGTAACTCTCGATTTGACATACTTTTGGTTTGTTTATTTGTTGCGTTTGTCTGTTGTTTTCACAAACTAGAACAAAAAACCTCCGATCAAAGGTTAGACTCACCTACATTCTTAAAACTCAAAGATGGTTTGATTTTGTAGTAGTTAGTTAATGTACCTAAGTACTTCAATCAATCAAATCAGACTATCGCAGTAGGTATATAGCAAGACTAAACTTCCCTCAATTTTCATCATGTTGTGATATTTTTAGGCAAATGGAATTGCACCGTGTGGCTTTAGTCTGTAGCCGTGTATCTTTAGTCCGGTATTTCAACACGTAATAAAAAAAAGAATATTTTACCGACATGGCAAAACCGTATCTTATGCCTCTACCACAGAAACCAACTCTTCCTAGGAAAGTTAAATGCTATGTAAAAAAATGTTTTTGTACCTATGCGTATTTGGAACCGGTTTTATATATTTTACAATAATTAAGATCGTTATAAATGTCATTAACATTTTTCGGTTATTACCTAAATGTATTTTAGCTGCTAAGTTCGTCGGCGCTCCTATTTGTTGTAAATTCAATATTATTATATTAATGGAGTCGATATTGATGTAGGTAAATTTTAAATAGATACATTATGTAATAAAAACTAATATAAAGAGGTGATTTATATTAAAATTTGAATGGATATACACTTTTAAATATTAATTAGGTAATTCACATTCACTGATGATATTAGTAATGCCTTCTGGTACTGAGAAACATTATGAAATATGTTTTATTGATGTTTAAATTTTAGGGTTCATCAGTAGCTTCGACCTTTTGGAAATATATTTGCTCTACCGTCAGCCTAATCAGTATTTCGAGTAACTTGTATAGAACTTCTAGGCTATTTTTTATTTTCAGTAAAGTGCTGTCTCTTTTATTTCAAAATGTTTTGTAATGACAACCTGCGTCAATAGCACGAAGCACGAAAACGCTCGTAAATGCAAATTGTCACACACTGTCACCCATCTTAGGACCGTATCGTCCGTTCGTGCCTACTGTAAGATGCTTAACACATTGATCGGTTACAGAATACTGATTTAGCGGATTAGTAGAGCAGTATGAGTTACTCTACTTATGATTAAAAACTGACTGCCTCGGTGGCACATGGCATTTGTAAGTGGCTGCTGTGTGTTCCGGTTCGAATCATAATATTTGTGTGATGCTCAATTGTTTGTTCCGAAGTTTGGGTGTTGTCTATGTATAATATGTATATATTTAAAAAAACTTAGTAAGTTTATCAGCATTAGGTAAGTTAATTTGGGCTATTTACGAAAAAATTAAGTATTCGAGAAATCGGAGAGAGTGTGGTGCTTTTGGCAGTTTGAGTGGCCACTTTAACAACCTGAGGTTGGCAGACGTCCGTCTCCGAAAGTCACTCGTCATTAGTTTTTAGGGTTAACAGAAAATGAATACCTACTAGTGGACGGTGAGAAATATGTCCAATGTATTAGAAACCATACAATAATCACGTCTTTCCGGTAAAATTAAATATGCTTTGAAAGGCGTTGCTTTAAAATTACTATTTACCTACATTATAATTATAATATAATGTATTATTTAATAAGTATTCTACGCTTTGAAGTAGTAAGGTTGAGAATAGTCGCCTAGTAATTTGCAAACTTTAGACCAGAGCTGGCCAGCTTGATTAGACTCGAGAAGTAGGTACTGTTTACTAACGAGACTCTGTACGATCTACTAATTACGTACGTCTTGAAATTATAATTTTATTTTTGTCCTGCCACGATCGATTGGACTGTCGATCGCGATCAACCGGTTGGTTACCGTGCCGCTGCCTCAGACCATTGCAAACCTACCCACAACTTTGTTGCAAACCTACAGACATACTTTATAACTGATTTCATAAAAAGTCTTAGCTCTTAGCCCCGGAAATATTGTTTTATGGCATTTTTATAAATTTTTCATAGGAGACTGTGTATACCTAACATATTTCAACATTCTGATATAAAACCATTATGATTCAATTCGATTCCGAACACCTGCCGTTTTATTTTTCTATTAAACATCGTTACTGGATACGTGATCTAAACACATGTTTTATAGAAAGTAAAACACTAAACAGCGACACAATTGTCGCATAACGTAAATATATATTTAAAAAACATTCACTAAAAGAGAATTTCGGTTGTAAATCTTTATTTTATGTAGGTGTGGCTACACTGTGGGTAACAATCGTGTATGAGATATGGGATTTTATATTTATAGCTGATATTAGTATTTTGAAATTTTTGACCTCAGAAGTCAATAAACTGTTTAATATGGTAACGTGTGTAGCACAAGCAGATTGGAATAATCGATAAATGGTTTGGCGCGAGAACTTTCGCGGTTGCAATGCCGACTCTTATTGTAAATTTAAATGTGCTTGTAAGCAGTTGGTTCTGGCGCTAGTTATCGCCTAGTATACTCATGTTTAAAATCACTTACCCGGGGCAAGAGGTACGAAATTCTGAATTTGAATTTATAACCAAACGTTTATACTTAAATAATAGGTAGTATCTACTTACTAGGTAACTAGGTTTTAAGATTTTTCTTTAGGGATTTTTTGTGATGGTAACCTACCTTGTAATCGTTCAAATTTAAGAACGCTTTTTAAAAAATAGAGACTTTTTAAAATATTCGAACATTGAAGCTTTGTAATTGGCCTTTTTGATTTTTATTTCTCTTCACCAATTTTTTTAAAAACGCGATTTGGTAGTTTAGAAAATTTCTCAGTTGGTAGTGGTTCTGAAATCAGTACCTACCTAGTTCACTTTTGCAACATAAAACATCGTTAAGAGTTGTTTACCTACATAAATTATTAGAAACATGAAAGATCTAGTAATACCTAGTCTCTGTAATACCTACTAGCATTAGTTTGCTCCTTATGTATATAAGAATGTTTGAGTTCAAAATATTCACACATTCATAATAATATGTAGTCGCCATCTGTATTTTCAATTTTAAGTTGTACGTACTTCTTTTGGTGGAAAAATTATGAGAGTAAATTATTACGATCGCAAAAATCCGACACTATGAAGTTAGCTGATAAGAATTTCCATGACAATTTATAACTAAATTCAAAGTAGTTTTCAAACACCCTGAAATTAGCTATAGTCAACATTTTAGTCTTTTATACAAACGTAGGATAAGGCTAAAGGTAATATTTTTAAAAAGATATTTATCTTTTTACGCCGAAGAAGTATAACTTCTAACACACACTTTTTTATAAATATTGTATCAACAAGTAGATGTCTTTAATGTGTGGTAATCCTACCGTGATCGAACCGACTAAAACCACACGGTCCCTACCTACTCCTCGTCTAGGACCGGCGCGGCGAAGCTCCGGGTAGGTTATTCCCGAAAGGATATCCCCGGGGTACTTGCATACCTACCTTAATATAATATGAGGTTTACTGCCTCGTAGGCGCAGTGGTAGTGTATGCGACAGCCGCGACTGAGGTCCCGGGTTCGATTCCCAGGTCGGAAAAAAGTATTTGTGTGATCCACAAATGTTTGTTTCAGAGTTTGGGTGTTTCCTATGTATAATACGTATGAATTTAGAAATATATAAGTATGTATATCAGTTGTCTAGATCCCATAACACAAGCTTATTAGCTTACCTACAATTGGCTAGACGGCGCTGTGTAAAAAAAATAAATGTCCCGCATTAATATTGCAAGTAGGTAAATGTTTACAATAGGTACTTAAACCCGTAAGAACTGTCATTAATAGAACTGTTCAAAAGTGTAAATAGACATATTTATTAGATAAACCGTCTGTTTATACCTACATCTAAACATGTTAATAAGTGTTTGTGAACGACGGACCTAATAGCAGCATTGTATTGTCAAGTAGGCGTTATTATTTAAACATTAAAAACTACTTAAAATTGAGAACTAACTATCAGTTTTTACCATTCCTTGTCAGATTTTCTTTAGTAAATTTTCCTAGCACATTACTTACATAACACATGTTCGAGGAAAGTTTTATAAGTAATTTCTATCGTAACTTACACACGATTTGTTTAATATTATAGCTTTTGTCAAGTCGTGATCAAGACTATTTCAGTATAGCTGAAATGCTGAGAGGTGAGCAAACTTTCATTAATTTAAATAATACGCGAAAAAGATCCGAATAACGTTTTATATTGTGAAGTTATTAACTTTGAAACAATACATAGTTCTTTCTATAGTAGGTAATCTTAGACAAAGTATAAAACTAAACGGTTATCGGTTACGTGTCTAAGAAAAAGCATCGTAAAAGAAGCACGACTGGCGATTCATAACGCAGTGCTAGTGCCAACTTTGATTTACGGTAGCGAAAACTGAGTATGTCAGCAGATGCATGAAATTGAATGCTGTGGAGATGCGATCACTTCGAAAATTGTGCGGCATAACTTTGGCCGACCGAATACATAACGACGTGATACGCAAAATGGCAGGTTTGAATGAAAGTGTCAGCGTTAAGCTGCAAAAGGGCGTGCTCCGTTGGTTTGGACACGTCCAACGAATGAGTGAGGAACGATTGACGAAGAATATATATTGTGCGGACGTAGAGGGTAGAAGCAGTCAGGGTAGGCCGAGACTTACATATGAAGACCACGAGAGCAAATTACTCAAAAACGGAAAGGTCAAAAGTACTCGGATACCCAGACGTGCGTGTATGAAGCGATAGATGAATCTTGAAAAATCGAAAGAAGTATGCATGGATCGCGAAGCCTGGTGATCTGTCCTCTCTGACTACCCCGTCAGGGATACAGCGTGAAGATAGTTAGTTGGTAATCTTAGACACAAGGTAAACGAAGTTACATGTTATAATCTGAGGTTAGGTTACAAATATCTAATCACCTGTTCTAAATAACTTCACGCTACATTCCTGATGGGGTAGTCAGAGACGACACATCGCCACGCTTCGCGATCCATGCATAGCCCCTTCGTTTTTTTTTCTATCACCTGTTCTAAAGACTAAAATCTAATAAACTAGTTTTTATAAAAGTTATAAAAATAATTGTATCTAGCTTTGTAAGAACTTTGCTAGACAATTTCTTAATGTAGGTACCTATCTAATCGCTACAACTTAGGCTACTCAAAGTACCGACTAACCGAGCTTATACCTAGTCAGGTCATAAATTCTGTCACATGTTTAATATAAAATAATTGAAACAAGTTTATTCATTATGTAACCATTTATATACCAAAATGAACTTAACAAAACATAGATTCTTATGACAATAAAGTTTATTCAAAATGACCTCCGTGATTTTGAATACAGGCCTTCAATCTGCGCGGCCAGTCGTCCATCGCAGCACGAACGAGATCCATGTCAATATCGGCGGCTGCCTTAGTCAAGGATGTCTTGAGCGACTCCAAATTGGGATGAGGCTTTGAGCACGCCTTTTCCTCCAAGTGTTGCCATATCTTGTAATCTAACGGACTCAAATCTGGACTGGAGGACGGCCAGTCTTCGTGCCGGATGAAGTCGATTTCACGCGCCGCCAGCCAGTCTTGTGTGCTCTTCGCTCTATGAGCTGGCGCCGAATCTTGTTGGAATACCCAGTGCCTGTTATTGAACATAGTATGAGAAACAGGTTCCACAAGGTTCGTCAGGACTGTATTTGATACACAACTGCATTCGTTTTTACACCTTTCTCACAAAAATGTCTGTTAAGAATAAGAAACTCCCAACCATACCATGAGCGAGGGTGGTAAATGACCTCGTTGGACAAGCGGAATACGGTTGCTCGCTTCTTCACTACTGTGTGCGTACACCTTATCATCTTGTTTGTTGTAGCTCTCTTCTACGGTAAAAATTATTTCATCAGAAATAAGAATTTCCCGATATTTTTTTCCCGCGTACCGCTTCAACAAAGCGCGGCATCTCTTCAGTCTCAGGTCCATTAGACGAGCATTTAAACGATGTACTGTTTTTCTTCGATATAACGGAAGCCCTAAGTCTTCGTTTAACACCCTTTTCACCGTGGTTCTGCGTAACCCCATCTGATGGGACATACGTTTAGGATTTATATTATACATAGGCTTACGTGTGGGATTTCTTTGAATTCGCGCCTTCACAGCTTTTATCACTGCTGGAGTCCTAACAGACCGAGGGCGACCATTTCTTGACCTGTCATCTACACTAGAGTCTTCATTGTATCGTTTGATGGTACGATAAACGAATTTTTTGGTTATATTCAAATTATATTCAAATTTTTCAGTACCCATGTCAAAAATTTGAATTGGCGCGTAATCGCAACGATGCAACGCAATAACTGCAACACGGTCTTCTTTAAGCGTCCACTCTATATTTAAAAATGAATAAAATTCTAAAAAGTATACATTTTTATTTTCATGAACATTTCGAAATTCGAATTCAATAAACTTTTTTGTGGCCAGCATTCTAAAAGAAAAGTTTTTACTGTTGTAATGTATCATTTTTTACTTACTTTTTTAATTAAATCTTTCATTATTCATTCTCTCAAATTATTTGCATGGCCATTATTTGTAGCATTCCTAGGCCTTTATATTTCGAAAGTTTTTAATGTTTGTTTACTTTTTGTAATTTTTAATGTCAGTTAATGACAAGCCTAGATTTTATTTATAATTTATTGTTAGAGCTGCCAGTAGGTTAGGTTGTATAGATATTAGACCTTATTATAAATTTATATTCATAAAAATATGTCTAGAATATTATTGTTTAAATTTTGAAATGCTCTGTAAAACAAGGAAGCCGGGGCCGTCAAATCAGTCTACTTTTGGTGCTCACCTTGAGAGGTGCTGGGAATAAGTGCTGAGTGTGAGGGTTGTGCTCTCCAGAAATAGTGAAGTGATGGTCTGCAGTGTTGTGTGTTCTTAACCGGCTCTGTGAAAGACGCCGACCGCTCGTCAGTTTCAGCTCTCTACCTGCCTGAGTTCGCGACCAGCTTCTCCGAGGTCGGTGACGTAGAGGCCTTGAGGGGATTTGAGGCCCCCTTCTCAGCGACGTAGAGGCCTACTCGAGGCCCCCTCTTCCTAACAACGTGGAGGCCTACTCGAGGCCCCCGTCTTAGCGGCTGTACTTGAAGAATCAAGACCTAATTTTACTCCCGGCTTTCCTTGCTTTTATTTTCTTAACATTTTTATATTATATTAAATCAACTTTACCTTTTCTCCTTTTTCTTTTACTTTTCCTTTTAAGCCAGGACTCCTCCAGTCCTGGTGACAGTTTCCTCCTAAACTTTACTTTTTCCCCTCCCGGAAAGTAGTAACGTCACAGTTTGGCGCCCAACTTCTTATTAACCCCCCCCTTTTTAATTATTTTCAGGTTCTCTAAATTCTAAAACAAACTTGCTCAAGAGATTTTTATTTGGTAAGCTTATATTTTCATCACCTCATCCACCTCGACCTTTACAATACTTCTTTACACTCTACTTATACATCACTATACTGCATCCCACACACTTGCACACCACGACGGTTACCCAATGGTAATTGTCATCCATTCTTCGCTTGCAAGTGTTTTTAAAACCATTCGTGGTCATTTACAAGTTGGGGTTTGGATTCTCTACGACGTACTAAGGACAATATCCTATAGTCGTTATCACCTAGGCACATTATAACACTCTACTAATACATCATTATACTGCATCCCACACACTTGCACACCTCTGCGGTTACCCTCTGGTAATCGTACCCAGTCTTCGCTAGTGAGTGTTCTTAAAACCATTCGTGGTCTCTTACTAGTTGGGGGCTGGGACACTTCACGACGGCTGCAGGACAATATCCTGTGGTTGTTTATACAAAACTTAACATAAATTAACACTTTAAACATTATTTCATTTAGTTTGATTTGTTACTACGACAACATTGTTACCATGGTAACATGTGGTAATAAACTCATTTAATATTTTAAAATCTTTACAAAATTTACAAAATTTATAAAATTTATCTAATCCTTTTGGGAGATTAGCACGTTGAACTTTTCGCTTATCATGCTTTGATTTTGATCTGAAACATAAGAGAAACTGTCACCACTTTTTTTTCACTTTGGAGCGGCTTAAGAGGAAAATGGCATGTTTTATGTTTTGTTGAAAGTGTCGTTTTATATGTGCTGTGTTTTTATATAAATTGTTTAATCTTATTTTTTTTTTAAACTTTAATGTTTCAACGGTTTTTTTTTCCTTGATATCTCTAAAAATATTTTTTACTTATCATTTAACATTAAGTTCATTGTAAATACTTCACAAGGTTTACTTTCTCCAAACACTTTTGGCATTTTTCCTTTCTGTTTTTTCTTTTTTCTTCATAGAGCGGTACACAACTCTTAAAATAAGCCATTGTGTATCGTTTGTAATACTTCAACTTAGCTTCTTGAAAAAGCAATTTTGTTTTTAACCTTGACTACTTTTCTTAAGCTGGAAAGCTTTATTTTTAATACTTGAACTACTTGAAACTTGAAGGCTTTTCTTAAGCAATTATGCTTTCAAACCTTGACTGCTTTTCTTAAGCTGGGAAAGCTTTGTAAATATTTCTTTTAATTTTAACGGGTTTTAAAAAAGGTGCGGGTTACGACACCTAATTTAAATAAATAAGCCATCGTAATTAAAAAAAAAAATGTTTTTTTTCCTTGTGGAGTATGTGTCATAGAATGTGAACCATATCCCCTAAGTATGTTAGTGATGTATGATTGAGGGAGTATGAAATGTGGGTTGATGAAAGGTGTATGAAAGAGCAAGGTTTTTCTTTTACAACATCGAAATTTTCTCAGTTATTAATTTTCAGGGGTTATCGGGTAATGTAATTTTTATCTTTTGTAAAACTTTCTGTACCACTGTAAATAGTCATATAGGTTAATTTTAGCTGGTCAATGCCTTCTTTCTTATAAACAAAATTTTTTCATTACAATCAAAAATTTTCCGGGGTTGTCGGGGAAATGTAATGTATCATTTTTTACTTACTTTTTTAATTAAATCTTTCATTATTCATTCTCTCAAATTATTTGCCATTATTTGTAGCATTCCTAGGCCTTTATATTTCGAAAGTTTTTAATGTTTGTTTACTTTTTGTAATTTTTAATGTCAGTTAATGACAAGCCTAGATTTTATTTATAATTTATTGTTAGAGCTGCCAGTAGGTTAGGTTGTATAGATATTAGACCTTATTATAAATTTATATTCATAAAAATATGTCTAGAATATTATTGTTTAAATTTTGAAATGCTCTGTAAAACAAGGAAGCCGGGGCCGTCAAATCAGTCTACTTTTGGTGCTCACCTTGAGAGGTGCTGGGAATAAGTGCTGAGTGTGAGGGTTGTGCTCTCCAGAAATAGTGAAGTGATGGTCTGCAGTGTTGTGTGTTCTTAACCGGCTCTGTGAAAGACGCCGACCGCTCGTCAGTTTCAGCTCTCTACCTGCCTGAGTTCGCGACCAGCTTCTCCGAGGTCGGTGACGTAGAGGCCTTGAGGGGATTTGAGGCCCCCTTCTCAGCGACGTAGAGGCCTACTCGAGGCCCCCTCTTCCTAACAACGTGGAGGCCTACTCGAGGCCCCCGTCTTAGCGGCTGTACTTGAAGAATCAAGACCTAATTTTACTCCCGGCTTTCCTTGCTTTTATTTTCTTAACATTTTTATATTATATTAAATCAACTTTACCTTTTCTCCTTTTTCTTTTACTTTTCCTTTTAAGCCAGGACTCCTCCAGTCCTGGTGACAGTTTCCTCCTAAACTTTACTTTTTCCCCTCCCGGAAAGTAGTAACGTTACACTGTGTGACAATACTTATGACCTGACTAGGTATAATGAATAAGAAACAAATTAAAATAATACAGCACTTGTCTAATATGTTGTTTTAAGTACAGGCGTTTTAACTGCGGGTTTTAAAATGCATCGCGTACGTGGCGACATGTTGCTTGCTGTCTATCTAAGGTTACAGTAACCCGTTTGGGTGATTTAATTCTTATGGTACTTATATCACCCATAACTTAGGCTTTGTTTTAAACATATTATATATTACTGCACGTTAGATAAAAAAATCGGGCGATGTGTCCTCTCTGACTACCCCGTCAGGGATATAGCGTGAAAATAGATCGTTAGATCAAAAATCAAATCGAACTGCAATAATATTAAGAGAGAAACAAGAGCACCTATGTACTCTCTTTTTAACTTAGTATATCTATTTTTAACAAATAAAGATGTCTTAATTTTGCATAGACCATTTCAACGGCGGTTACAAAATGTCATACACTAAAACTAAAGAAAAAAATAATATATTTAAAGTGACCACCGGTTCGAAACGCGGCCCACCTGAGAAGAACCGGCAAGAAACTTCGGAAGCCTTTTTTTTGACGGCCTATTTACAATTAAATATTTTTATTATATATTTTATGACTATATTATTTCATTTGCCAGAAGATCATTTCCAGGCGTCCGTGTCCTGTAAATAGTCTTTAGTAGAGTAATAACCTTTTTCACAAAGCTTTCTTTTAATAATAATAATATATCTCTTTATTGTACACCAAATAAACAATGAAATAAAGATTACATTATGTGTACAAATCGTTTGGCGGCCTTATCGCACTACGGCAATATCTTCCAGGCAACCATGATTTAGCTGGGGTAGCTTTTAATTTACTTTTTAAATTTATTTAAAATTTACCTTTCATTTTTCAACCTCTTTTCAAACAGTCTGTCTACCCAAACCCGTGGGCGCCTGCGTCGTTGCCTTATGTATTGCCAATGTATGAAATTATTTCTGTAATTTTCGTTTACTGTCGTTTCCAAGAGCACATATAAAAAATAGGTAAATAGGAGCACATTCTTTTATCTGAAGTTTAGATTTCATTTAAAATAAAATCTTTATAATAATTTTAAGTACGACTACTCATTACAGATAAGACTATAGACTTCTAAATGAAGTACCTAATGATGTTGGAGTACCTACATGTTTTGTTATTTCAAAGTAAAAGTGACTTCTTATGTAGTTCAGTGCATGCACGCATTCCGTCTCAATTATATTGTTAAGCAACCGTGACTTTATTTGTTGTTAACACCATTGAGCATTAAACGAATATTCTACACGTTGTATTAACGTACAGTAGGTATCTAATTAAACTAAAAGGATAGATGTTCAGATTGCAGACAGGTGGCTTAATTTTATTACCTAGATATTATATGGGTGTCAGGGACCCCACCACGATCTGCGGGGCCCAAACAACCTCACCTGCTGGTGGTGCACCTGCTGGATAACAGACGAGTCTACTACGTAAGACACCCTTACGGGTTTTACGGGTTTGGGAGGTAATCGTCTTACATCTCAAAACCGTAAAACCCGTTTGGTCTCAACAATGCCGAAAATGAAAAACAAAACGATAGCTGGACGAAAGTGCACCCAAGGCTCCAAATCCAGGTAGGTTTTGGCAGCAATACTAACCAGAAACAGATGTAGGTACCTTGCTACGTAATTTAATGTTTCTAAATTTAAAAATGATAAACTTTTATACGTTTATTTCATTTTTATTAATGCTAAAAGAACTTTGTTCAAGATAGAATTTGAACCTCTGACCTTTGCCTTTATGCCTTTGCTCAACCAGAGCAATGCTCTAAGCCACGGTACCGAAACGAGTTAAAATTCTTCATTATCTTTGTAACCGCCAATCGTTGTCGCTTATTTTACTGTACCTATGTATGTATTTTGAACAGTCCTTTTTATTGAGTGACACATTATAAGGGTAGTTTAAAATAAAAAAAATGGAGGGTTAATAGATGAGTGAGCCAACTGGTAATGTTATTAATGTAGATACTTAGGTATTTTGAAATTTTCTGATCACTATTCATAAGCACCTCTAAAAATAATTTAAAAAAAATCCCATTAGATATAAAGGCGTGATTGATGAATTAATATAAAAAAATAGTCGTGTTGAAGTATTGGCCAATCAGTTTTCAAGTTTTGACCAGTAACACATTTAGGAATTAACTAACAATCGTAGGGTTTATGCTTAAATAGTTATTACTTTATCTAAAACCCAGATCTATCATCTTTTATGTAGCTGCAGGTGAAACTTAGCTTTACTTGCAGCTGTCAACCGAACTCGATGAATGGTAATAAATAAATATATACTTGTTATACATAATTTTGAGCGCCATCTTGAATATTATTGTCGTTATTTCTTAGTATTAAAACTATTAAGACTATTTAGAAATATCCTATTTGTGGTAAATTGTCAATTAAGCTTAGGTAATGATAATTTATTATATTGTTCGCTAATAGCCATATCGATCTGTCATCGCTGTTATTATTAAGTATTTATGAGTCAGATTAAGGAGTGGTTGTAGCGGGCGTAGCGTTTAAGTCGTAGTTACGACCAATAGCCGCTGTTAGGTATGCAACGGTTATTATTGAGTAGAGGAGAGTAGGCTTTATACCGCGTAACAGATGCTAGAGGATACTTGCTCTTTAATTGTACATCTAGAGCGTAAAGCTCTTGCTGTAGTCGTTTTTTAAGCTAGAGAAGTACAGCAGGTACTAATGAATTCAGACATTCAAACAAATATGTGTAAGTACGGTTTTTCAGATAGTGGTACAAATGCAATGTAAAACAAAAGTATTGTCATTACTAATGATAGTAGGAACTTTTACTTTGTAACAGTAGTAATGATTCATGACTCGTTGGTCTCATTGTTGGGACTTCGCAACAATGATATTTTTTCAACATGGCAATGGGCTCACCACCTATTACGTGGGACAGGTAAATCCACACGGTGAAAAGTGGGCATATAATATGCCTCTGCCACCCCTTCGGGGATAAGGCGTGATGGATATTACCATCGGAATAAATATTTTTGTCATCAACAAATTAGTTTGGTTATAATAATAATAATAATAAATAATAAATCATTTATTGCGTGAAACATGGTATTTTAAAAGGTTTTACATGAATTAATGCTCAGCATGTTCCGCAGATTCATCTGCATGCAAAATTAATATGTTGCTTAAATTTCTTCTTATTTTACTATGTCATAATTTTATAGGGCTTAATAATTAAACAATAATAAAAACTATAAAGATTTATTTATAAATTACATAATTAAAAATTAAAATAACATTGTATTGAAATTAATTACTTACAATAAAAATAACTAACTAACTAACTATCTTCACGCTGTATCCCTGACGGGGTAGTCAGAGAGGACAGATCGCCAGGCTTCGCGATCCATACATACTTCTTTCGCTTCTTCGAGATTCATCAATTGCTTCATACACGCACGTCTGGGTATCCGAGTGCTTTTGACCTTTCCGTTTTTGAGCAATCTGCTCACGTGGTCTTCATATGTAAGTCTCGGCCTACCCTGACTCCTTCTACCCTCTACTTTTGAACAATATATATTCTTCGTCAATCGTTCCTCACTCATTCGTTGGACGTGTCCAAACCAACGGAGCACGCCCTTTTCCAGCTTAACGCTGACACTTTCATTCAAACCTGCCATATTGCGTATCACTTCGTTGCGTATTCGATCGGCCAAGGTAACGCCGCACAATTTTCGAAGTGATCGCATCTCCACAGCATTCAATTTACTTTCATGCATCTGCTGACATACCCAGGTTTCACTACCGTAAAGCAAAGTTGGCACTAGCACTGCGTTATGAATCGCCATGTGTGCTTCTTTTACGATGCTTTGTCGCTTTACTAACTGGGACAAAGCACCGTTAACTTTGTTTCCGGCAGCTACTCGCCGTTCTACATCCGAACCACATCTTCCATCCGCGCTAAACATACTTCCTAAATACACAATTTCATTCACTTGCTCTAGACGTTCCTATAAAAATGTCAATAATAATTATCCAATGTCAGTATTTTCATAAATTATTTATGTCAATTCTACGCCTATTACACATTAATTGTCAATACATAGTTGTTTTCATATCCATTAAATACCTAAACTAGATTGAACACATGAGTCACTGTTACAAAAGCATTTTAGTAATTATTTTTTTTTATTTAGTCTATTTATCGTCAAGAAACTCTTTGACTGTATAGTAACACTTCTCAATAAGCCAGTCAACAAGAGTAGTCCTAAATTTTCGCAAACTCATTTCTCTTATGCCATTGGTATATGATTATAAATTTTTATTGTCATGTAATATGAATTATCTTGATAGAGTGACGTTTTACTGGGGGGCAGCAACAGCTTTGTGTCATCTCTAGATTTGTACAATTTGTATTCACTAGCCCTTTCAAATAACTCTGGATGACTTCTGACAAACATACCTATTTCTGTTATATATAGTGACGTCACAGTCAGTAACTTTAGATTTTTGAAAGCTGGTTTACACGAGTCTAATGGCTTTATATTTGCTATAGCCCGAATGCACTTTTTTTGACATATGAAAACCTTCAAAACGTCGGTAGGTTTACCCCATAAGATTAGACCGTACTTCAGTATTGACTCCACGTAACCGTGATAGGCAGTCAGAGCGGTTTTCAAATTGACTGTTCGCCGCAATCTTCTCAGTACGAAACCAAAGCGGCTCACTTTAGTACACAGGTCTTTAATATGAGATATCCAACTACAGTGTTTGTCCAACATTATACCCTGAAATATTGTTTCTAATGCGATCTCTATGCTTATGCCTTGGTATGAAACTTTCAATGGTTGATTATTTGATTTATAGTTCTCAAACTGCATGATTTTGGTTTTTTGCTGCTGCATGCTGCAAATATTTTTCTTCCGTCAAAGTTTACACTGTAGTATAATTTTTGAGAACTCGAACAGATATTTAGTTTGGCTTGTAACAAACACATCGTTTTATCAAATTAACGAAGCTGCTGTTTTATTTCCATTAGATCACAAGTTATTTTGTGATTAAGATGTTTACTTCTTTGTGGCACTCACTTTTTTCACAATTCGAACTTTTATGTTCTTTGTTTGGTTTTGTGTAACTAAATAACGTTTGCACATTCACTTTATAAATCACTATGCACTTATAACGGTATTTTAGTTGAAAATTATCGTGTTAAATATTTTTAATTTCAAATAATACACGGAGCTGATCTTTTCGTGACGACTTGTGCGCCATCTTTTTGGTTGTTTTTATATAGATCATTAGTAAAATCATATACCTATTACCTACATTAATTTTAGTTAGGTGGTGTTGTGCAAAAAATCTATAAATATAAAAGAAAGTCGTGTTAGTTACACTGTTTATAACTCAATAACGGCTGTACCGATTTGGCTGAAAATTGGTGGAGAGGTAGCTTAGAGCCAGGAGACTTTTTATCTCGGGAACAAGTTCCTGTGGGAAACGGGAACGGAAAAACTTCTCTACCCGTCGAAGCCGCGGGCGTCAACTAGTGTTTTATAATATCTAAACTAATAAAAATATGGGAGAACAAAACATCTATCAACGCTCAGCCGGATATCTTGGAGAAGTTTCATTTTTTTAGGCTACCCTTATAATGTAGGCATCTACTAAGAAAGGTTCTCCAAATTCGTATTCTGTAGGAGTAGAAGGGGGTTAAAGTTTATCGTAGTATTTATTTCACGACACCGGCGTAGCCGGGGGGCACAGCTAGTCTTAATATAAGCAGTTCTGAGCAACAATGTGTGGGTACTGGGTATTTACGTATGTACCTATTTAAAAAACATAGGTGATTTATGTTTTTACCCTTATTTGCTAGAGTTCTTACCGGTCCGCAACGTCGACGTTCAAAAAGTTTAATTCCCAAAAAAATTCATTCTCATAATCATAACTATACGAGGAAATTATAGGTTCTCTTATTAGGACAAAATTACAAAATTGTAAATATAGGCATAATTATTTTATTTTTTAATCTACAATTTGGGTAAGTCAGTATAGATACTTAAGTGCTGGTATATTTTATCTCAAGAACTAATTGAATCGCGGGCTCCGAATACATTTTTAGGGGTTTTTAAACTTTTAACCTCGGCGCCACCGTAAACAACCTATATTTTATTGATAAGAGACCCGGTAACTTTCGGTAACATACGAAAAATGTTACTTTGTCAAGCATAAATAATCTTTTTATGACGAGAAGCGTAGGTAAAGGCTCAAGGATTTATAAGCAATAAATATTTTACGACATGAATTAATATTCCGATCGTTTTCCGTGACGTTGTTTTTATGACTTATCATTTTTGTGGCGAGACGCTATGGACCGTCGCAAGCGCAGCTTTGCTCTACACACTTGAAATATTGGCCGAACTGAGTATAAAACTTGTATAATCATAAAAATGCTTTTAACAACCTTTATTTACTGTCTAAAATATTAAATTCATTCGTTTTGTTGGTATTAACCTCATAATAAATGTTTCACATTATTTATTTAGATGTTTAAATAAAATTATAAAAACAGTATAGTTTAAAATATTTATTTGTAAGTCAAAAGCGCCAATAGATAGATTCAGTTATCAATTCAATACCGCCACTATCACGATGTTTTATGGTGATAGAGAATTAAATATATTAACAATGTTAAGTAGCATGTGTTAAATGTTATAAATATAAAATAATCGTAAAAATATAATTGTATAATTTGCAATCGATTCCACGATCTACGAACCGGTTTTAATATAATACAGATGTCTATCTATATTTTATTTAAAACACATAATATAAAAATATCTACAAATTCTATGGCGTCTTTTCAATATTATAGATTGATTTCAAAAGGCGCTAATGTATTCGTAGGCATTTTTATATGATATGTATTGTTATCTTGCAGCACTCTGCGTTTATCTCCAACTTGTCAACTCTCATATAAATTTTAAGCGATATTTGATCCAGTATACCTGAATCGAGGTTTCCTAATACTCCGGGACCTTTATAAGGCAGGTCTTACTTCCAGCGCGGACTCGTCTTTTCTATATCTCCCGGTAAGTACCTACCTACTATTGTCAAGGTGGTTACTCTTTCTTCAACTCGAGCTACTTGACTAACATTTTTTTGGTTTTGTTACTTTTTTTATGCCACTGAGGTGGCAAACAAGCATACGGGTCCACCTGATGAAAAGCGGTCACCGTTACAATGGACGTTTGCAATACCAGAGGTGCAGCACTCACGTTGCCGACCCTTTAAAAACCTTCTAAGACCCCTTTTGAAGAATTTTATTTAATTTTAATTTTTATAAATTACTATTTTAATCTGGAAAATGAGCATCAACAAAATATCTAATTCGTATCGTATGTAAGTATATCAAATCCGTATCTAATATGCTTTTGTAAAATTTAATAAGCTTTTGTAGTCTTAAAAAAGCAATACTAAGACTAATTTTAAAATTCACCCGCGTATTGACCGCACCCGTGGGAATACGGGGATGAAATGTAAGTTACTCCATAAACATCGGCTATCTGCCATTGAGTCTCGTTGAAATCGATCCAGCTTATTCAGATATTCCCGGAACACAGAGAAAAAATCAAAAAATATGTTTTTATTTATGTAGGTAAGTACCGTATTTATGCATTTAGTGAAAAACTTTTAATTTGGAATGACCAACAGACATTTTATCTACATATATGTATTCATTTTATCTACTTATATGTGTTCAAAAAGTTCTTTAGATAATGGCCTTATGTAAAAATGCTTCAACAAATTGTATGAAAATTGTTTTATTTTATTAACGCGCCGTTATTTCTGCTGTAGGGGCAGTAGGAACGGTGTGTGGGTTTCCTGTCCCTTTGGGAGCCGTCCTACCAACTAAACCCTTCGTTCCACCTTCTTTCCGACTGGGTGACTCACGTCGACTCGGCTAAGGGAATGTCCCAGTAGTAAAACTAGTACTCCACAGCCACACAGGTAATTTTTAACCAGTACCTAAGTAACATGGCAATTATTAGACTCTTATGTTCCTGGCTTTCACTTTAGGCTTAAACTTTAGGTAAATTGCTACCCATTTCCCAAGTGATCCTTGACAATCTTCTCCATCCAAAGGTTGCCAGTAACAGATAGCTCTTTAGTGATAAGGCCGCCCTTTGTATGTTTATGAGACAGTAATCTCTTGACATGAGTGTTTGATATTGATGTGCAATAGAGTTTATTCTATTCTATTCTATTATGTTACTATTCATATTCATTTACAAATTTATCGATTGCTATACACTTTATCCATGTTCCTAGCCGTCTCGTAGCTTTATTTAAAGGTTAATTCGTGAAATGGCAACATTAAATCAATAGTCAGAACTATTGTAATAATGATAAGTAGGTATTCTGAATATAACAACATAATTTTTCTTGAAACTTCTAGAACTTAGTTGTAATAGGGTACGATGTTTGTAGTTACTAATAATGCAGAAATAATCCTTAATTTGTTTTAGTATTGCATCTATATGAATATTTCTTATGTTTAAAAATATAGTGAAAATTAGTACAAATCTCGTAAACACATGTCTCGCTATTTGTGTAACAATAAAGTATGAACTGGCTAGAAGCCAAAATGAACTATGAATTAGAAAATAAACGATTGTTTTCTTAATTTTGTGTTATCTAAAGGTATTATTTATTTCTTAACTGTTGGTATTAAGATGTTCAGTGGCTTATGCGACTTATAAAATAAATAATTATCAAATAATAGGGATATGTATAGAAAAAATAAGTAGATAGTATATATAAACTAACCTTGGTAGAGAAGCCTCGATCACAGACTGTACATTTAAACGGTCGCTCCTTCGTGTGACTGCGGTAATGTATCTCCAGAGCAGAATGGCAGGCGAATGTCTTGTAGCACAGGTTACAGGTTGTGTTCCCGCGCACTGCACACAAACAAACCCATCATTCAATGCGGTTTCGTCGACACTAATTGCACAACACTCGGAACGCACGATTACACTGAATCATCAAGACTTCTTTCACAATGTTAGTGGTTATAGCTGGTGTGTATTCGAGCGCCCGGCAATTTATATATTAGTCAGTGGACAAGGATCAATATTAGGGAAGGAAATGCAGGCGACCGGGGCGGACGAAAAATAGGTATAAGATCCCGCTAGCGCATACCTGCGGGAGGGAATGCGAGTCCGAGCGGGCTGAAGGGCGATCCTCCGAGAGCACCAAGCGCAGCGATTGGCGTGGGCGGCGATGGCAGCGGCGAGTGCAGCGGCAACCTTGGCGGCGTCGACAGCGTCGACATCGTTGGTGACGGCGGCGAGGCACGCGCGCTCCGCCCGCTCTCCGAACCTGTCGCCGATGGGAGGGAAGCCGTTGTGGTGATGGTTTTTAATTCTCTTTCGGACGCCGAGGCGCAGACGGAGAGCGGCGAAGTTCGACGATACTTCGTATCTAAATCGTCGTCGAACTCCCGAATAGCGGGCTCACGCTCGTCCCGGCCGCTCTCATCGTCGGTCCCGTGGGAGTCCGCCCGTCGGTCGCCGGGAGTGGTCGGAGTGGGAAACATCGGAGGTGGGAAAGGGCGCTGAGCTTGATAGTCACTGACGTCCGACCCATTACTGAGTGATGGAAAACCGTCTATATCAAGGTTTCTCATATGATCAAAAGGGACGCTGGTACGTTCACCCGTGTGAAGTCGAATATGTTGATGTAATACTGAGGGATCTGAAAATTTCTTATGGCAAACTGGACATTGGTGTAACATTTGTACGGGAGGTTTAATGCGATGAACGCCCATATGGGTTTTCAAATTGCCTTTGGTCGTAAAAGCTCGACCACACAATTTACATCGGAAAGGCCTCTCGCCCGTGTGTGTACGATAGTGCATTTGTAAGGCACTTTTGCAAGAGAGGACACGGTGACATACAATGCATTCGTTGGGATCAGACACTTTGTTATCGATATTATCGACCAACTGTTGAAGTTTTGATGTTTCTGATGTTTTTGATATTTCTATTAAACTTTCCCACGAGTTATCATTGCTGCCTGGACGGGGCAGGATAGAATTATAGAATATTGGGTCACAAGCGAGATCTAATTCAACAACATTTTGACCTGTGTTTAGAAATGGAGTGAGGCTACCAGAAGATATACTGCTAGGTGGAGACTGAGGGAAAAGGGGATATGAAGGAAAAGTACGAAGACCCGTTGCTATTGAAATTGGTCCCGATATCGGTGAATTCTTACTTGAGAGATTTTCCGGTTGATCTGGATCAGGCTTCATTTGGGGACTGTCCCTGCCGATTTGTTCTTCATTACTATATTTCGAATCCATGCTGTCGTCGTATGGTGATGTCGAAGGGTATCTATCTGGATCTGCGTCAGGTGCAATATCATTTTCTTCTGGTTCTCTTTTTGGTGAAACACGATCAGTGTCGTCAAAACTTGAATCTCGTTGACTCTCTTCATCTTGTGGTTCTGATTTAACCTCTGGTCCTGATTGGCAAGGGCTCGGCGCGGATGGTTTACTGAGATCTGCCGGAGCTTCTTGTTCTTCTCGCATCACAAATAACGGATGAGGTGGTAATGGTTTATCTCCAAGTGGACGTGGAGTTAAAATATCATGGTGTGTGGGTCTGTACAACGGCAAGCTTGGCGGAAAAGGACCTGGCGCACCCGGAGGGAATTGAAGTGGATGTGGTGGCATACCTGGAATCGGTCCCGGCGATAATTGCGCTAAGAGTGGGGGGTGGTATTTATCCAAATGTTCTGGTACTGGATTAGGGTTCATCTTGACATGCGGAAACTTTGCTGTATGTCTTTGGAAGTGTACTTTTAGATTCCCTTTGGTTGTAAATCGTGACCCACATACATTACATTTAAAAGGTCGTTCACCTGTGTGCGATCGAATGTGAATTTGCAGCGCCGAGTCACTTCCAAATACTTTTCCACAGTAACGGCAGCGATGCTTGAAAAATGGTTCGTTTCTTCCTCCAGATTTTCCATCATAAGGAGACATTTTGCCAGACTTCCGGAAGGCGAGTTCATCGGCAAGATTATTCGCTAGTAAGCCTTGGGATGCATTGTCTAAAACTTCTTGAGCTCGTTTTTGAAGCATTTCTAGTGTATTTGGTTCGTTGAGAGACGGAGGCGGGTCGTTGTTTGTTATTATTGATGACGCTAACGACGAGGAAATTGAGCTATAGGGTGGGTGACTCATCATCGGTGGAGATGATGTTGGAAATTTGGGAACGGAAATCGGTTCCGACTTTGGTGTGAGATGAGAATGGGTTGACGGCAAGTTTTGACTAGTAGGAGGGGCAGGTGCGATAGGAGTAGGCTCCCGTGGGGGACGAGGCGGCGACGGCGATCGAACGGGAGGCGCCGGTAGACTCGGTTCTGGTTCACTCGGTGGCGGGCTCTGGATTGGATCGTCTTTTCTTCGCGTTAATGATAGTTGGTTTTGTAATTGGCGTATTAATTGTAGTTGAAATACTTGTTGATGTTGTAGCGTAAATAAAGTACTTTGTAAAACGGCTAATTCATGTAATGCTGCTTCATTATCAGCGTTGTTCGCCATTGTGGTTGCGGCAAATTGAGCTACAGCAACTTTCGTATTTTGTAAAGCCTCGAGCGTAACGTGGCCAGCCACCGGGAATGGTAGACCAACCGGTGGCACATCAGCTTCAGGCACTTCTCCCTCACCATCTTCGAGGCTGTTATTATTCTCTGCATCTTGTCGATGCCGCCGTACTTGTTCCAATCGTTTCTTTGGTCCGTCCATTTCCTCGTCACCTGATACGACCATTTCTTCGGGATCAGAATGCATTCTTTCTTCACCCATTTGTAACGCTTTCTCATCACACAGTCGTTTGTGGTATAGAAACTCGTGAAGATTCTCGAATTGTTCCTGACATCGTGGGCACATGTGCGCTTCAGGCCGGTCTCTTGACTCGTCAACATTGTTAATTTCGTCCTCTGAACAGGAGCCCGAACTTTCTCCTAGAACAAAAAGATTAATGATTATAATATCAGTTCATATTATTATTACAGTTCGTATCATATTTTTATTTTATCGGAAAGAATGATTTTGACGGCTACCACACCGTTATTGTGTTGCTAACATTGGAACTTTCATGTAGTGAGTAATGAAGACAGTAGGATCTTATCAAGGTAATAGTAGGATCCTATAAAAAGTAGCTACACTAGTACTGCCTCGGTGGAGCAGTGGTAGTGTTTGCGACTGCCGCGCTGAGGCCCCGGGTTTGATTCCCGGGTCGAAACAAATATTTGTGTGATCCACAAATGTTTGTTTCGGAGTTTGTGTATTCCCAATATATAAATAGTACGTATTTAGAAATATATAAATATGTTTATTATCTAGATCTCACAAAACAAGCTTATATTAACTTACTTTGTTACACATTATTGTTTCTGGTTGTTGGACAAATCCTACGATACTGAATCTTGATTTCAATGTGATTATGTCTCTGTTACTTTCATAGGTCTTTACAATTTCAAGTGGTTTAAAAACCCTGGCTTGATGTGATGGAGTGTAACTGCCGCATTCGATGACCATGCGAAATTTAGAAAGAAAAGACCAGGACAGAGAATTGGCCTTCAGCAGAGCTCCTGAATGCATCTCGGACAAACGCTCAAATGATGGAAAATAAAGTCTTATGTTGCGCATTGAAATAATACACAATATGATATATAACTACGAGTATTTTGTGGCAATGGTAGATTTTTTTTATGTTTCAATGATTCTTGCGTTATCATTCCACTTGTTTCTAATGTAAGTGAAACAAGTAATTCTCGGAAACGTGTTTAATAATTTTGTATAATACTTATATAGTTTTGCTTAGTTGTTTCTCTATCTAAGAATACTTACTTATTTATAAATTTTTATCAAACTTGAAAAAGTAACTTTTATTTATCAGGATTTTTGGAAAAAAAAAATTAGGTGAAACTCTGGCATCTAGTTTGTTTTAGTTACCTAGTACCTAGGTGATATTTGTTAACATGTAGGTACCTACCTACATTAGTATTTCATTTATTAGCACGGAAGTAAATTTATAACTATTATTCAATATAGTTACATCTTAATAATATTATAAATGCGAAAGTTAGAATGGATCTTTGTTACTCTTAAATATAAAAACTACTGAATAGATTTCAATGAAACTTTACAATAATATACCTTATACGTCAGAATAACACATAGGCTACTTTTTATCCCGGGAACAAGTTCCTGTAGGAAACAGGAACGGGAAAACTTCTCTACGCGAGCAAAGCCGCGGGCGTAAACTAGTAATATATAAATGTACGTGCTTCAAATATTATAAATGATCAGATCGAAGAATTTCAAAACTTATACACTTTTAGTGTCTTCTACTCGATAGTAGATGGCGCCACACGTATCTAGTGCGCTGCACATTTCATGTTCTTTTGCACATTCATATAGAAAGTAAAATAAATGTGTCATTATCCAAATGCTTAATGCTGAATGAGTTTGGAAGAGTAATTTGTATGCTTTACATAGTATATTTTACAACTATTCGTACATGTACCCAGCCCTACCGTACTCGTACCTAAAGAACTTAAAATTTTAAGCCGTTCATCATTTGAAACTTCGATTGTGACTAAGCCATTGTTTACATATAATAAGTGTAAAAGTGAGATTGCTTGTTTGTTTGTTACGATTTCACGCCAAAATCGCTGCATGGATATTTCGTATAGAAATTAATAAAACCCTGGTCCCCTGGAGACTCTTTTAGGCGAAATTTAGTAAAAATAAATATTTTGTACTAAATCTTACAAAGAATAAAATTGGAAGAACAGTGAAGCTACGTACGAAAGTTTGTTCTTTGTAAATTTAATATTCCTAACATAAAACCAAACATAACATAAATGTTTCATACACGTTTTTCCTGAGTTTTGGATGCAACCGGCACATAATGTTTTAATTACCTAATGACAAATAATAATAATGTGTCTTTGTCTTATGCCTAGTAGGATATCAATATCTTTAGGACATATATTGTTGTATTAGGATATTCTATTTCAACCACTTACGAGAAATGAATTTCGCAAGCAGTTGACAATTAAAATCATCTTTATTGGCAACTGTTGCCAACATTACAATCTACATCCATTTTTGTAACTATAAGGACATATTATATGCATTAATATTCAAGAATTGATGGTCCTTCCTTGACTCGAAGGTTGTATTTCCGCTGTGATAAAGTATGATAATGTAGAGGCAGTAGTGTTACAATTGAACACTCGAGAAATAATACTCGGTAGCAGACGTATATAGATACGTAAGTATTCGGTAAGGATTCGTTTTAATACCGGTTGAGAAACTTGTTTTTCAACACGAAAATCAAGTAAAATGTGTTAAAGTAAAATAAGACAGTTCTATACGCGTTCGTATCATTAAAATAGCTATATGCATATCTAATTGTAAATATGCTACGGCCTTGCAAACTACCTAATTGCATAGATACAGACTTCAAACAGTTATATCTATGTTAATACAGTACAATGTAAAACTAAATTATAACTAGCAAATAAGAGTTGCAAATTCAGAATGTCTTGGTTTGATGCATATCGGAAGAAATGGAACGCGGGCCTTGGATGCCAAGGCAAGGGTTTCGAATGCAATCGGCAAATATAGTTGAGGAAAAATACCACGTTACTATGCTTATACTCAGATGTCGATGTTGACGAATAGCATTACAAAAGAATAGAGACAGAATAAATACCTCTGTATCTAGACTATCAAAATCCACTTCCTTGTAACAGAAAAATCCATTACAGAGTTGTCAGCAGCGAAATAACAGAGTAAGTTTAATGTCTTGAGTAGGTATCGAAGTCCAGATTAGTATTGTTTTGTTAAGTTTAGTCCTACTCCTGATCACAGGCTTTATTATTAAAGCCAGTAAATCTTTTATTTCTCCATTCTCCCTTCATTCAAATCTCAACATTATCTTTTTGTCTTTTATCTACGTTCCAAATCAAGGCCATAGCTACCTATCTATTAAGATTGTTGGCCAAAAGTTCGTTTCTTTTCTGTTTGTTTGGCGTGATGGATTATTTAAAAGAGTCAGTAAAGCTGTTAAAGTTTCATTAATAGAAACTACTTATTTGTTACTGCAGAAAAAATATATTTGTTTACATTCAAGTTTTGAAAGGACATAAAGGTGACTTATTATAAATATTGGCGTTTTGTTCAATGTAAGGAAGCAAGGTTCAGTTGGCGCTTACAATGAGTTCCACTGTATTAGTTAAATACTTATTGTATTTTATATATTATTGTTTAAATTTAATCCAAATTCTAGTTACATGTTAGAAATTTATTCAGGAATACTCGTAGATAGTGAAAGTGTATTGTATTAAATATGTTTTCGACATTAATGTATTCTAACAGCATATTGCTCTTTGTATTTGAATTCTACTTGCATACAATAGAATATATAACTTTAGGTAGTGGCACTATTGTATATTAAGTTCGTTGATCAAAACAATAACGACTATGTTACATGGAAATAGTCATTGAAATATTTTTATTAACCTTTAAATTTAATTGGTACGTATTTGAATTAAATGTGCCTTATTAATGCGTATATTGAACTATTGCACAATTTAGGTTTGTACAGATTATTTAAAAGTTATTGAAACAAGGTTAATTTAATATACCTCGTAGGAGGATACGAGTATACCTAGACAAGAAGGGAAACGCAGGTAGTGGCGACTTGCTGTTGAAAATTCTCATGCAGCCCGTAAGGCTTTAACTTTGCTTAACGACTGCTATATTACTTAGGTTTTGGATTCAAATTTTAATGTAAATAAATACATAATTTAACTAATACCAATAATTTACTCACTCTCCCAAGATGAATTGAAGAAACTTATTCTAGCAGCGGACTGCAATTAGCTGTTTTGTTAATTAATTTTAATACATTAGCTTAGCTCAGTTTTAAACTTAGCCTTTATCTGCTAAGCGCTACTGCAGTTTGACTATTATTTTTCATTGAAAACTCATCAGAGACTGATAGTAAGTAATATACTAACTATACTATACTATAAAGTAATAGTAATAATTATGTCCATTTTACTGCCACTTCTTCCTCTTTGTTTATTAGTATTAACCGACCTCGTTTACTACTAATAAACAAACAAAGTTTACTAAAAATATTTGGTGATATTTTCACATAATGCTATTTAGAAGCGGTCGTAACTGCACTGCGATGTGGGCCTATAACTACCTAGTACCTACTTATGCCTTCCTACCCTTTGGGGATAAAATCTGAGTAAATATATGTAAGTTTATCTATCCCAGATTAAGGTATATTTACCGAATATTATATTACTAATAAACATAGAAAACTCTGTAAGTAACTTTTGCGTGTCAAATAGGTATATGGATTCGAACCCGAAACCTTAGTAAAGGCAGTCATACGTTACCACGGCATCACCGAAGCAATCAAACTGTCAGTAATAATTACATTTTACTAAAGGTATATGAATCATTGACTTAGCTTGTTTTATAAATGTATCTACCACATTTTGTTACAAATCTAAAGTTTAGGTCACGAGTGGGTTTTATAACGTTATAAGCGGTGTCTTTTAAAGTCAAGTTATAATACTGATGTATCTATTAAGTGCCTTCATGATGATATTGGCCCGTATTTCTTATCATAAAGGTGAATTCAATGCGAGGTCATTATGACAGGTCCGACACATAAGATAAACCTAACAAGTTAAGGTACCTACACGTTTTATAGATGTTATTTCTCTTTGATATATTTTTTAAAACAACTCTATCTAACACAAATTAAGCTAATATTAATAGTAATAAATAAATATTGTGTGACACGAGACGTATAGTACTAGCGTGCAATGCTCGGGGTGTCTTTGAGGGATAAACTCCGAAGTGAGGTTATCCGTCAGAGAACCAGGGTGGTCGACATAGCTCGTAGAGTAAGCACGCTAAAGTGGCAATGGGCTGGCCTCATCTGTAGAAGAACCGATGGCTGATAGAGCAAACGAGTTCTGAAGTGGAGATCTCGACTCGGCAAACGTACGGTAGAACGACTCCCTGCCAGATGGATCGACGACCTGGAAAAGGTCGCAGGGAGGGACTGGATGCGGAAGGCAGGACCGTGTATTGTGGCGTAAATTGGGAGAGGCCGATGTCCAGCAGTGGACTGATATAGGCTGATTTGATTGATTGATTGAAATAATATAATTAAGCTTGAGGTATAGAATCTAACTAGACAACTAAGTAATAAATAATATACCTATCTATACTAATATTATAAAGGTGTTTGTGAGTTTGGAAGGTTGTAGGGGAACTGATTTATTTGACTGCCTCTGTGGCGCGGTGGAAGTGCATCCGACTGCTGCGCAAGAGGTTGTGGATTCGATTCCCACCCAGGATAAAACTTTGTGTGATGAGCAACATGGTTTATTCTGTGTCTGGGTGTTATTTATCTATAATATGTATGTATTTAAAAATATATATGTATGTTTATCAGTTATCTGGTTACCATAGTACAAGCTCTGCTTATTTTGGAATCAGATGGCGTTGTGTAAGTTGTCCCAACAATATTATTATTATTATTTTACTGTTAATAGATATGTATGTGCCTGAATAGGCTCCTTTTTATCCCAAGAACATATTCCTGTGGAAAACGAGAATGGGACATAGTAGCCGGTAGTGGGTGACCGCTCGCATTAGCTTGCATTTATAAACAAATACTTTTATGCCAAGATTCAGTCTGGATAGACTACAAATTGTATACATATCCTAATTACTCATAACCCTGCTAACTGTAGGTATTCGTAAACGATTATTGAATTAAACGTATTATACTTTGCTATGATCAGTTCTGAAATGACTGTCCGTTTGTACTATTTCTATATACGAGTGATTCTGCTGTGCTTCGGACTGCACGTTAACCCGTTGGTCCCGACTACTTGCAACACAGTAGTCTTCAAGCCAGGTTGGAGGCTTTATGGGCGGCTTGAAAAACTTTATAAACGGTTTAAAACGGCTATATGCTCACCACACATTACGTAGGACAAAATAAGTACAACTGGTGAAATTTTAGTGTTTAGTATGCTTCTACTTGCCCTTCGGGTTAAAAGTCGTGACTTTATGAATGTATATATATATATCCGAATTCTTGTTAAACATATATTTTGTAGTTAATAGGTAGGTAAGTGAATTCAATGCAAGGTCGTATAATGTCATGTGTGACACCTAAACATAATGTAGGTTTATGTTTAACACCCAGAGGTGTTTTGGTAAATTGAACAGGTTCCAAAACATCTCTACGAGTTCAGAAAGATACCCGAGGAGTTTTAGTGGGTATTCCCAGTGCCACCGCGATTCCGACAAAGCCCATTGCCTAGCCAGCAGTGGGTATTCTGAGGGCGGATTATATTCATGAAAAAAATCTAATAAGTTAGGTTCAAAGTTTATACAGACAATTTGTTTTTGAACGTGTATCTACACAACGCTATTTAGCCCAAATAAAGCTAGTATAATTTTATGCTATGCGATCAAGAAAACTTGATAAACATACTAATTATTACATTATAAATGAATACATGTCATCAAAAATTACAATTTATTATAGTTTCTTCGAAATCTATTCCGTATAAATTGTAATTTCAGGATCATGTCTAATTGAATTTAGGCCCGTATTCCAGAACGTTTCTCAAGACACAATCAACGCTTGTATGTATAAGGCAAAAACTAGCCTCAAGCGTTGATTGAGTATTGAGAAACGTTCTGGAATACGGACCTTAGAACTGTGATATTATATATATATATATATATATATATATATATATATATATATATATATATATAAGTATAATAATGTCAGGTACTTATAGCTATAGATTACCTACCCCAAAGGTTTAAAATTGTAACTGTGTGTATGTACCTAAGTTAAGATAAATCAGAAAATATTTAGTTATTAAAGAAATAAGTAGGTACCATTGAAATTTTTCGATTGTAAGCAGGTCAAAGATTACAAATAATAACATAATTTTCATTGCTAATGACAGTATAATTACACCGCTGTCTTTACCGGCTACATTAGCGTAGCCAATTAGAATTACTTTATTGTTGAACACATGAAGAAATCTCTTATCTAAATCATAACTCATTGATAACTTATTACGGAAGTAAATTCAGTTCAAAACTTTTAAAATTTGGCGCAAAGATATTATATAAATTGACAAAAAATATCAATAAATACATGTAATAACTGTGTTTATTGACTCGTCGCATATTAATTTATGAAGTTTCCAAAAACCCGACATAACACACCTTTTACAAGCCCTATAATATGTATTATTAAAGACATATTTCGAATATATTATCTTATTGCATCCATTTGCTTATCAGCCAAATTATACTTTCACCGTATTATTATTTAAAATATGTATTTTTGTTGATCTACCCGCCTTTTCATATTGGTGTCGAGTTTGAAAGCCGAATTTTGAATATCTCAAACGTACCGTAGCAAATTCTTTTTTTTTGTAACCCATAAGTTGTTGCTGTTTTGAAATACGGACGTTGAAGTGAGCGCCTACACAAAACATTGATATTAATCCGGGATAATGTTGCGGCGAGGGTTTAAATAACTCATTTGTAGCGAAATACCGGTGTGTTTAATGGTTATTTGTACGAAGACGGATTAGTAATATCTGTTGGTATTTGGCAGTAGAGTTCGGTAGCAGGTTGCGGTGAGTTCAAAGTGGTTGTCTCGTTGTGACGCGCCGCTCGCCACCCTGCATTACGCAGAAGTTGTAAAAAGGTTTCATTTTGGTCGACAGTGACGGAAATTCATAGCTAGTTACTGTCACTAGTTTAAAAAAAACTTTGTTGCTGTACACGTGGCCATTAATAGCAATGTCATTATACATGCTTTATTATTGAGTTACTAGCTTCAAAATGCCATTTATATTAATTAATTTATAATAATGTCGTAGTAGGTATGTGATATTAGTATTATTTTATCATTAAAAGTTTTTGATTAATAGCTACTAATGATATTTATTAATCTGTTGACAGAAAGTGTAGGGACATTTTATACATTATAATTTTATTATTCATCATTCAAGGTAAACGAACGGCGACATGCATTTTAGTCGGAATTAGAACCGGCTTAGATTTGTATATAACGAGTTTTTGTTATTTATTGTACAAGCAAACAAATAGAGAATATAAGTTTTTCATAAGAATATGAATAGGTTATATCCATCGTTAATAGATAAAATGATCATAATAATTATTTTATAGATCAATCGTAAAACATGCTACGCGTGTACCTAAGCGCTTTAGCGATGGCGGTAGATAACTAATAAAATTTGACAACGTGTCATTCTTTACTATAAAGACATTGATTTTAAATCAGCGATGGTCGATTTAAACCAATATCGAACCATTACCAACGATTTGGTTATAAAATGCGTGAAACCGGGTGTGTAAAATCAGATCATATTATCTCTCAAAGTACTTCATTGATGTAAACTTTATGTTTAGTTTTCCGAAATTTTTAATATTGATATAAAATGTGTAGAAAAAACACATTTTTTTATAAAGCCGGTGCGGTACTGAAACAATTCGTTCATTTCTTTTAACTTTCAGCGACCTGTTACACTTAAAAAAAATTGGCAAAATCACCTTTAGTGAGAAATATCCATCACGCCTTATCCCCGAAGGGGTGGCAGAGGCATATTATATGCCCACTTTTCACCGTGTGGATTCCTGTCCCACGTAATAGGTGGTGAGCCCATTGCCGTGTTGAAATAGACAGACGCAGGTTGTGGCTACCTGCTGTTGAAATTTTTCAAGCCGCCCATAAGGCCTTCAACCAGGCTTAACGACTGCCATTTTACTGACAACCGGGACCAACGGCTTAACGTGCCTTCCGAAGCACGGAAACGCTCGCAAATGTAAATGCCACAAAGTGGTCACCCATCCGAGGACCAGCCCTAGTTAAAGTTGCGTAACTCAGTGATCGTTTACAGAACACTGAGACCGCGGGGCCACGAGCGCTTTAGTGAGATACTTAGAATATATTTATACCTAACTTTGTAAGTATTTTTACTTACTTTTAAATTAGGTGGATAACTTAGTGTGTAGTATAATAAATTAGGTGTTATATATACATAGGTACCTATAGGTTTTTTTTTTGCGTTTTATGCATTACAGATGCTATAGATCTAGATTGTGGGACATTTTTTGTTTACACAGCGCCGTCTAGCCCATAGTAAGCTTATATAAGCTTGTGTTATGGGATCTAGACGGCTGATTAACATACTTATATATTTCTTAATACATAAATATTATACATAGGAAACACTCAAACTCCGAAACAAATATTTGTGAATCACACAAATATTTGTTCCGGAATCGAACCCGGGACCTCAGTCGCGGCTGTCGCATACACTAAACTATCTTTGATACCAAGTTTTTATCTTTAGGTACCTACATTCTAATTGGTTACAGGGACTATTACATATTTATTGTTTAGAATGTTGTGCAAATGACAGGTGAAGGTGAACTGATAACCTAGAAAAGGTCGCCGAGAGTGTCGTGATTTGCAATTCGTGATTAAAATGCTGAAAACCTTTAGAGTTATAATTCTGATATTCTCTTACTAATTAGTATTTTGTAAATATGCTTTTATCGATTGATAAAACAATGCTCAATATTGGATTTTTTTGATAGGTAGCTATCTACTTAATTATTTAAGCAAGATTTTTTTTCTATAGCTTATGTTTTGTTGGCCAAAATAAAATGCTTCATAAGGTGTCCAGGACCCGAGCCTAAGATTGCAAGATGGCAAGATGGTGCACCTGCTGACTGACTCTGACGCAAGTGACGTCATAGTGATTGGCAGGTCAAACGAGAGCCACTTGCACCACAATGCGGAAAAAATAACCACAAATATTCTGCCGTTGTGAGGCAATAAAAACGGATTGAAGGCTCCAAATCGAAAGCTTTGGATGTAACTGGAACAATCCAATATGAAAGAGAGAGAAAGAAAAAGGTTTTCAAAATAGGACAATATCAAAAATATCTATGCTGAGATATATTGTACCTTTAAATATAACAAAAAAACATCCTGCTGGAAATACCTGTCAGTTAAATTTAGAATTTGGGTTGGAATAAAAAGAAATGACCTTCAGACTTCAGAATTGATCTCAAAATAAAACCGCGTTGTTCCTTTATAATTATCAATTATTGAAGCGCTCGTCGCCCTGCGGACACAGTGTTCTGTAAACGATCACTGCGTTAAGCAACTTTCGATATGACTGGTTACGGTAGGGTGACCACTTTGTGGTATTTACATCTGCGAGTATTTTCGTGTTTCGGAAGGCAATTTAAGCCTTTGGTCCCGGTTGCCAGTAACATGACAGTCATTAAGCCAAGTTGAAGGCCTTGGCTTGAAACATTTCATCAGCAGGTAGCCACAACCTATGCCAGTCTATTTCAACGCTGCAATGGACTCACCGCCTGTGACGTGGGACAGGAATACACACGGTGAAAAGTGGGCGTATAATATATCTGCCTCTACCACCCCTTCAGGGATATGGCGTGATTGATACCTACACCTAAATAACAAAATACAGATTACCGGGTAAACATGGAGTGAATCTTTTCCATCCTTGTCTTTTCCCAATTGCTTCCAAACACAACCTAGGATATTGCTAGAGGACTACACCACGGGGTGTACTATTTCCGTAGTTGTTGCAGACGGGAATTTGTTCCCGGGATCAAAAATAGCCAATGCATTAATCCAAGGTGCCAGCTACCACCACGAAAAATTTTATCCAAATTGATCTAGCCGTTTAAGTGTGTAGAAGTAACAAACATACACATTCACAAACTTCTTTGAGGATCTTTGGAGAAGCCAACCTATGACCCGCAGTGAGCGTCCAATCGTATATACCTACTTAAGTTACTAGTTATGTTATAATCCTTTAAGCACGAAGTTCTGAATACAGATAATATAATATACCTAGATGACGTTCATTTTAGTCTTTAATATCTACTTTTTATACAGGTATAAAGGCCATGAAAAAATAAATAACTAAATATGCTTTTATTAGATTAAAATAGTATTCCGAATTAATGAGATGATTTTGTTAGATTTTTTTTTGGTAATATACGTGAAAAGAATGTAAAAAAGCATAATATATATTTTTTATTGCAAACCTATTATTGCAAATCATGTGAGTTTATAAATAACTTAAAAGAAAATTTTAATGTCCTAATCTTTTTTTTCTTTTTCTAATCCATAGGGTGTCAATGATGATGAATGTTTCTCGGACTAATAAATATTACTATTTCCTCATTAAAACATTGATCTATTTAAATCAATTTAATAAATTATCTGCTATTTAATATTTATAAATATAATAATTTATAGAATTGTTAATTATATCAATTATAAAATGAATTAAAAAACGTCGTGACAAAAATCAATTTAGAACTTAGGTAATATTGATAAGCGTTGACCTTTTATTAAATTAATCAAATATAAAAAAAATACCGGTATATTTTGATAATAGTTGCGAAATATTATTTCTAATAGAATATTACCTACTTATCTATCATATATGATACTTATGTTAATAACTACCTACTTAACAAATTATAAGTGGTATGTATGATTCAAAAAATTCCACATCCGGTCAGCCGTCGCTTACCGCGTGTGTATTAAGAAATTTATTTGTTTTGTATTCACATAAACAGCACTGTTCTGGGCTGAATCTTGCAAAATAGACACAATCACCTATGTCAAAACTAATATAAAAATTCATATTGTTTTCTAAAGTAGGCAGTGTATGTTATGAATTTTTCGATTCAAAATTATTTAAATCGAATGTTTTTTGTTGATAGATTTCTATTGAAATAAACAACATCTAAATAGGCTTATACTTGGGTCGTTATTTTTTCATAAACATAATCTAAGTGCATTTAGTCTAAATTTAATATATACCTATTTTAGGTCTTTAAAATTGGTGATAGCCCTTGGTGATTGCTTGCAACTTTGTTTTTGTACTACATCCAAGTTGTCATACATTTAGGGTAAATATTTGTACCTAGGTACAATATTACACATTTATATACAATAAGCTCATTAGGTCTGAGACATTTCAGCAATTCTTTGCGTTGGGCACTTAGATTTGTTGAGCAATTATTTTGATTCAACTTTAGTGGGTATTGCAACATTTACACTTGGACTTTCAAAGATGCATTATTACTTGAATTATATTATATGACGTTCACATACCTCCCCGAAATAGGCGAGTCCATTTAGGTAGTTAACTAATTTATGTCAAATGTGAAAATTCACTGCACTGTTTACTCACCGCGCCGGTGACAAATTTTAGTGCTCACTTTATGATGTATACCGAATTTTATCGTCGCTAACTCAATCATTTTAACGGTTTGATTTATCCGCAGATTCAACAAAAACGTCCTATGAATTATAACACAGTATTCCTCCGTAAGGTATCGTCACTGTTCCATAGTGAATGACGAGCGCGGTGTGGTAGCGTCATGTGTGATGTGCTGTGATGGATGGATGTCGTGGAGACAGTAAGTACCGATGGAGACGCGTCGGACGCAGGAAGGCTTGACGCGCGGCATGGTGTAGCGCTGGCTGGCGCTCAGAGCCGGTGCATCGCAGAGGCGTCGTCTGGTTCACACACGGTATGTTCGGCGGTTCACTCGCGCGCGGGGCCACTACTCGGCTCGGACGAAGTACTCGGGGCGAAGCGGACACGGCGTGTGACCGAGCGCACCACTCGCCATCTGAAGCGGGACTGAGCGCCGAGCGGCGGGGGTCGGCGAGCGCGCGCGCGCACCAGGTACACGGTTATGACAAGGGGCGGAGTCGCGCCCGGCTCATAAATCAAACTTCGCCCATTCGCACGCGCTTCACCGGCCCCCCTCCTCCATATTCCATATTCGGGGCGGGGCATATTTTCATAATCATAACGCCTCATATTCATAAGCGACATGTGGTCGCGAGTGAAGTGAAGGCGCGAGGCGGCCGCCGACCGGTGGGCGGTGTTGACGCCCGCTAGATGGCGGCGACGGGCGCCCCGCGAAGCCTCCCATACCACCGCCACTCACTTCAACTGCACCTCATAACTTTTTGTTTCTATTCAATCATTTTGTTGAATGACTACCTACTTATTTAATTCATTCGTCACCGACAAGCTCCTGTGATGTCACAAGCTTTTGGATACCAATTTACTTACTATGTTAGATTGGTTTATATAGGTATATCTTATTGGACTAAATCTATAAAATTATATTGGTAGATGTATCACAGAATTTATTGCTTTGCTAATGAAATAATTTATGTCTTATAATGAAATGTCTTTCTCCAGGGTTCAACTAATTCATTTTAAAATCAACATCAATAATTTTCAAGATTTTTAGTAGTAACCTACCCATCTGCTTAAGAATTTATATAGGCTTCTATTAAAATTCTATTAAAAAGTATTCGTAGGTATTATTGAGTATAAAAGTTTTGTTTTTATTGATTTAATAGGGACTTTGACTCGTAGGACTACGAAATCTGTAAATACACCACAGACATGACAGACGCCATGAACTCAAACAGGGCTCCTGCATCGTATAAAAGTTTATAACACATAAGAAAATCAAACATTACCTATAATAAACGCAATTATATTATCAGGATCGTTAAATTTAATATCTCTTCATTAATTTTGTAAGCCCATCGAAAGCAAGCATTGTAAGTATTATTTAATTATAATTATTTATTACACCTATTGTACCCGAATTAGCACATACCTAGGTAGTTATCTACTATCCATTACTCAGACACATTCATTAGAATCTACATTATTTTTTAAGCCCCTCTAGAGTATTAACAAAGCAAGTAGGCAAGGATAGCAGAGTTATTTAATTATAATTGTTTATTAAACCTATTGTGCCCAAGTTATTCTTAGTATCGAATTATCTACTAACTATAACCCGGAATGAAAAATTCAATAGGATCGCTACATTAATTTTTTATATAACGTTAAATGATAAAAAATCAAAAGTATTTCCAACTAAATATAACAGTGTTATTTAATTATAATTATTTATTACACTTATTGTGCCGCGATTGGTACTTACCTACCGAGTTACCGCGGGTGTGTCAGCATCATTTCTAACAATAACAAACGCATTTTTTATCATACCAAACATATTGGTTTAATTTGAAAGCCAGCGCAGCATGGCCTCAAATATTTATTGGGAATCGTTCACCGACACGCAGATAGTCTCGTAAATCTACAGCTACACATCCGTAACTAGGTCCATTGATGACTATCAATTTTAATTTCTGAAACAAATTGACGAGAAGTCGTTAGGTATGAAAAAGAGGGAGCCGGGAGCCATGTCAATCGCTTTGTAGATTTTAAATTAAATATAAAGTTTACCTACGTGTGACTGCCGTAACCCGCCTTGGGATCCAATATTAATGTGATAGAAGTAATTTAGTCGATTCTGCCAGTCATCGGATAGACTATTCGATTGAACAGAAGCGATACCTACTATTTGTTCGTTCATGTCATTTGCCTTCAATCTTCGAGGGTGAATATTTTTTTTAATTAACGAAACTAGTAGGGCGTGTTAGTGATATTAGTATTATTGGTATGTTTCGGATGTTTGTTTGTGACTTTGGTATTTATTTATCTTGTTTATTTCGGTACTTATTTATATTATCTATCTAGAAATACCTATCTCAAGTCTTGATTGAGGCTGCGACTAAACTTTATCAAATATATTTTAAGATATAGGTACCTAGGTATTCTGAATTTTATGCGAACAGCATTTACTGAAATTATTCGATTATTATACACTAGCTTATGTCCCGTGACTTCACCCGTGACAAATTTTGTACCAGGGGTACAAAAAGATTTCTTCCCTGCAAAGTGAGACTTTCCAAAATTCCTTTCTTACTACAGTAGATGACTAGCTACGTTTTATTTATCAGTTGTTGTTGTAGTTTATATTTGTCATTGCGAGAACTCTTATAGCGTGATGTAGGATTCTAAGTTTCAAAGTAGATAGGTACCTAGGTACTTGCCTACCTATTAGATTGCTCTTTAACCATATTGGGCTTGCCTTATTAGAACTAGATGATTAATAAAATAAACCTATTTTCCTCATTTTTAATAGGTGCTTAGGTATGCAGGTCTAAGTGTTACCTATTAAGGTAGGTACATAACTGTTTGAATTCATACAAAAAAGAAAATAATGAGAGAGAGAGAGAGAGAGAGAGAGAGAGAGAGAGATACATAAAAATGTAACGGAACAATTAGAGAAAAAAACATCTTAAGTTATTAAAATATTTCATTGCGCTCTAAGGTACCTACAACACCCATATTGACTTTCAAGATTGGACCGAATAACAAAAACTAGGTACTATCCAGAGATGCAGATGGGCCGACTAAGATCTTTGAAGCCTAGGCAATCTTATTTACTAGCGGTGAATCTGCTGACCAGTTGACTAGTTAGGTATACGTTGAGGGTGTAACAATGTAGTTTTCTTATTTTTAATTAGTCGATTATTGTTGACTGGTGAGGTCAATTCATTCCCAACACTATGGGATAAGTTGTGTCTCCTCACTAGTCTACAGAGTATGGGTGTGGGTAGTGACCGAATAAAACGGTTGACTCCCAGCACATCAACCTCTTTATCTCGCCACGCTCTCCACTTACACTGATCCGGGGTCTCGTCTTCTATCTTCTTTTCTTCCCGTCTTCGCCCGCCGTTGTGTCCGGTCGCACCAGCGCCGCGCCTACGCCGCCGCCTCCTAGTGCAATCTAAGTCCTTCCCTCCATCTCGGACACGCGGAGGGACTTCCAAGTGTGATGATTAACTGATATTCCTCGGAACCATTACATCGAACCCGGCCCTGAATGTACCTAAAGACTTAAAACACCTAATATAATTACTTTTGTATTTAAATTGTCTCATCGCTTAATTTATCTCTCAAGCTCTCACCCATCTACTCTTCCTTAACTTGCCACCTAACGGCGCAATGGCGCCCGAACAGGGACGTCACGTTAGGTGGCAAGTTACACACCCCTACTCTGTAGACTAGTGAAGAGACACAACTGATCCCATAGTGTTGGGAATGAATTGACCTCACCAGTCAACAATAATCGACTAATTAAAAAAAAGAAAACTACATTGTTATAGGGTTAAGAGATCATTGGTCATAACTTAAAAATCTATGCTTACTAATATATTGAGCTGAAGAGTTCGTTTCTCAAGAACTCGGGTTCGAAAATAAAAATTATTTTTGTGTTGGATAGCCGATTTATCGAGGAAGGCTTTATCATCACGATACTACCCGGGAGAGCGTAGCAGTATCTAATTATAAAGGTCAACAGATCTTCTTGTATTTAATAGAGTCGTTTATCAATTTTACAAGTGTCACGGGTGAACCTATCAGGTCAGCTAGTAAAAGTAATAAACAGCCAAATAAAAACTGGGCTAAATGGTAGAGTTTGGAACGAGATACAAAGATAATGAAACAACTACGAAAATGTATTATTTCCTTAGAATGTGCAGTGTTAAGTTGAGATTGAAAATCAAAAGGGACAGTGACGATATAGGCCGAAGAAAAGTTGATCCTAGACAACGTACCTAAATCCCTACTCTTTTAGATGCTTTTGTGACTCTACGTGAGCAATCTACTTACCTATCAAGAAAGTCAAAATAAAAAAATAAATATGCATGTTTAAACATAGATGGGTAAGTAGGTACGTGTTAGTTTCATTGACTAATAACCATAATTAAATATTATTTAGATATTTGATTTGAAAGAGAAAAAAAATGGATTTATTATTTATTATAGGTACTTAGATAACATTGTTAATTCATTTCTTAATTGGCATAATTATCAAGTCATTAGGTATGAACTTATTTTTTTTAATATTATGTAGTCCAAAGGTTGATAATTTTTAATTTAAATAAGCGTTACACGTAAATGTATACACCTAAAACCACCTGACCTGATCCTGTGACCAACTCGATAATCGTATTTTAGGTTTTGGGTTCAAATTAAATTGGATTACATACCTAATTGGTTTGGATGCATTCGGAAGGACGCAAAGATGGAGCCACCATATCTACTGGTTTCCCTTGCTATAAGGATATTATTGCTTGGTATTTAACGATAAGGTAACGTAGCATAGAAAATTATTATTCTTTCAGTTTATCAGTCCCGCCTTCTACCTGAAGGGGTGGCAGAGGCATATTATACGCCCAGGTCCAAGACTAGTCGGGCTATCCCGAGATTTAAAAACAGTTTAGTTAGTAATGGATAATGAACAATGCTCAGAAAAGTTATAAATAATTAATGGAGTTGATGCCTTAATTCAATCTCCATCGATTACCAATACTTTCGACTTTTGATATGGTGGGATTTTTGTAGCCTTACTTATATTAATTCTCAAATTCTATTATGTCAAACCTCTCAACCTCTATTGTATTGACTTAGTACGTGTTGATGTTAAATTCAATTCAGTTGGTTCATGGTAGTGGTTGGTTCATTGGCTGGCCATGGCGTGAATAGGAACGAATTTTTATGAATTTTTGACAGAAAGTTTTACAAAATGCGCATTTCAAATGATAAAAATACTCCAAATAGGTAGTAGAAATGGAAAAAAAATGGTTATTTAGAAATTATTATAATTTTAGTATCTACCTCGTACATCGACACTTTCAGAGCTGTGATTTCTTAGGAAATAAAATAAGCTATCTAGTCTATAAAGGTCAGTAATTTGTCTGAAATCAAAGTTAGCAACATAATATCAATCTGAGTTATCATGATTACTATTTTAGAGAAGCGCTCGTGGCCCCGCGGTCTCAGTGTTCTGTAAACGATCACTGAGTTACGCAACTTACACTATGGCTGGTCCTCGGATGGGTGACCACTTTGTGGCATTTATATTTGCGAGCGTTTCCGTGCTTCGGAAGGCACGTTAAGCCGTTGGTCCCGGTTGCCAGTAAAATGACAGTCGTTAAGCCTGGTTGAAGGCCATATGGGCGGCTTGAAAATTTCAACAGCAGGTAGCCTCAACCTGCGTCCGTCTATTTTCAACACGGCAATGGGCTCACCACCTATTACGTGGGACAGGAATCCACACGGTGAAAAGTGGGCATATAATATGCCTCTGCCACCCCTTCGGGGATAAGGCGTGATGGATATTTATTTATTATTTATTTATTTTACTATTTTAGAGAAAGAGAGGGAGAGATTTGTGTACAGTCTCTATGCACGATTATTGGGAATGTAACTAAATAAATAAATAAATATCGTTGGGACAACACACATCGACATCTGATACCAAACTAAGCAGTGCTTGTACGGTCAGCTCCAAAGAAATATAACCCTCTTTAGTGTAAATGAAAACTACTGGGGGTGACATTTCTCTGGAGCTGACTGTACTCTAGTAACCAAATAACTGATAAACATACTTATATATTTCTAAATACATTCATATTATAGATAAATAACACCCAGACACAGAATAAACCATCGTGCTATCAGTTGTAGAATAAATATCAGTTGTAACAACCTTATTTAAGCTAATTCTTTGATTCACTTGTAGTAGAAATGGTTAACTCAGTAAATACTATGGCTTACAGTCTCTACAAACCGTAAAAATATACGATTTTAGCAACTGAAATAATGACCTTTTGTTTTCCTGACATTTCGAACACATTACACCGACCGCTGTCACCGCTGTGAATCGAGTCCCGATTTAGATTGGGTACAATATTAAAACAACACGCATTGTTAAGGCTTTTTTTGTACGTGTGAATTAACGTAATTTGCCGCGCAGTTTTTGTGGGACACCTAGCCCCGGAGAAGACTAGACTATCCACTAAACTGCCATAGTAATCAGACTGCTACTACCGATTCTCAGAATAGAGGTTAAGTCATTGCTGAGGTTAACTATGCTTAATAACTAGCTATGCTAGGGAAGCTGGTATTCTTTTTTATTATTTTATATATTTCGTGTTTTTTTTTAAGTAATAGGTACTTCTTTTGGCGCGTTAGGGAAAAATTGAGAGTAAATTTTTAAATTGCGCGCTCAAGCCGTCTCGAAAAACGAACACCCTAAAGTTAACTGATAAGTGTTTCTATGACAATTTATAACTACATTCAAAACAGTTTTCAAACACCCTGAAGTTAGCTATAGTCAACATTTTAGATTTGCCTACACGTACGTTTTTTCTACGTAGGATAAGACAAAAGATAATTTTTAAAAAAATATTTTTATACGACACAGAAGTATACCTAGGTAACTTCTAAGGCGTGTACATAAGTACACACACACACTTTTTTTTATTAGTATAAATTATTTTCATATTTGAAGTTGTGAATTTTTAAGTGTGTGTAAGAGGCATTATTTGGTATTTTATTCATTGACGTTGACTATGAAGTTACGCAGCAATTTTTATTTGGAACCAGAGTATTGACAGTTGGAAAACAATATTCCAAACTAATCCTCTTACTTTCTAAGCAATAAAATTAGCGACATCATAATAAACAGAACGTATAGATATTTCAGCAGGGGCACGTTAACCGCGCTATGATTGCCATTAAAAATAATTAGGCAAGCATCTATGTTGTTGTTTTTAACCTCAGCCGACTAAATAATTCCTGTTTATGATGACATCTAATCCCTTATGAATTTAATGTGAGTTCCCTGAACGGCACTATGGCGAGGTGTTATTTCAGATCCATCAGTGCGGCAGTTAAACAAAAATAGCACCAGTAACACGAGTCACATACGATTTAAATACACAAATTTTTGAAAACGTCTGTTTATTTAAGCTAAAGCACGCGTTCCTTGTGCACTGCCGTATATTGAACGCTGCACAGTCATTCAGTGTTCTTATTTGTAGACTTTTTACCTGTTTCAAGTTATATAATTAACTAGCGACCCCGCTCGGCTTTGCACGGGTGCAATGTAAATATAAATAAGCATGTATTACACATATAAAGCTTCCTCTTAAATCACTCTATCTAGTTATTGCTGAAACCCGTATTGAACCCCTTTCAGTAGTTTGAAAGATCTAAGCGTACAGATAGCGGCAGAAACTTTATTTTATACTGTGTAAAGATCATATTAATTTATAAAATTATACTGCGACTAATTATTCTGTCTGTTAACTGTCTTTTAAGAAGTTTTATCGACAACAGGTGTGAACTGGAAGTGTAGAACCTAGTTAAAAATACATTCTTAATTTGTATGATTATATTATGTATAACGAGGGTGAAAATTTAAATTGACCGTTGACGGTATCGGGTAGGTGACCGAGCAATGGGTGGCGGATGGCGGAACGAAAGTGGCGATGGCGAGCGTGGTGTGGCAGCGGACGAACGTGGCGCGAACGCGTTCATAAATTTGAATATGGAAGTGAGTTCTAATGGCGGTGCTGTTTATTTTTACTGCACCCCCAGAGCCGTACGCCCGAATGCGACGCCGAATTTATTTCCATGCATTTTAATATCTCCCTCTGAATAGCTATTGCCATTTTCACGCGGTTTTATTGCGAACTCTATAGTCGTGTTATGCTCTTTGTTTTGTTAGGCCCGCTTTACGAGCGAACGCGATGAACAATATTGGTCGATGAAGCCTCGTAAGGTTTCGAAGGGAGCATCGAGTGTAATTAACGGTACACTCGAACACTCATTGAAGCGATAATAAGTGTGTGCTGCTACTATACATAATCATGTAAATTTCCTCATTTATGAAACAAATTTGTGAAGAAATGCCGAGACAGTGTATGTCAGTATTAAGTCGTTACAAGTGGACATTGATTGATTGGAGTCTGTGTAAAGGGCACGCATCGCTGAAGCACGCAACTGTTGTTCCAACTTATATCTGAGGTAGGTACTTGGTTCGCTTATTCGATTACGAGTACAAACGAGTGTAGCTCTTCTCTAACCACCTGTTTGGAAGACAGATTCTTCTTCTCTTTTAATTTTAGTGTATTCCCAGTAGCTTTCAAACCCTTCTTGGTTTTGAAGTCTGGGATACACTTTAATTTGTCGGCTAGGAGCGACTTTCGTTTCGATTTTGATTTTCGGCATCGCTGGGAGCAACTACCATTTGACTTCACAACCATTAAATTCGATTACAAGTACAAACAAGCGCAGCTCATCTTTACCAAGCGATTGGAGGACAGATTCTTCTTATCTTTTTTATTTTGTGTATTCCCAGTAGCTTTCAAATCCTACTCAGTTTTGAAGTCTGGGATACACTTTAATTTGTCTGCTAGGAACGACTTTCGTTTGGATTTGCATTGATGCGTCGCTGGGAGCAACTACCGTTTGACTTCAAAACCATTAGGTAATGGCCGGTTTTAACATACATAGATCGCTTCCAGAGATAAACAGTTGATTGTTTAACTTTTGTGACAGATAGTTCAATGTCGTAGGTAAATATTTCTATCTTTGGTGATCCGATGATATGATATGATCGATGGTACCTAACTATTTTGACATTATTCACCAAGTAACTTGGGAAGGCTTTTTTGATGGCCTATTTACAATTTAATATTATTTGATTTAATTTCAATTTACTATTTTTTCATTTTATTTCCATTAATTATTATAAAGTATTTTATTGTAGCAAGGTACCATTTTATATACATGTATTAATGAGAAAATCCATTACAAATTATAACTAAGTATCTAGTACTAAAGTACGTGTAAGAAGCGCTCGTGTTCCTGCGGCCTTAGTGTTCTGTAAATGATCACTGCGTCAAGCAACTTTCGCTATGGTTGTTCACGGATGGGTGACCACTTTGTGGCATTTATATTTGAAAGCGTTTCGGTGCTTCAGAAGGCACGTTAAGCCGTTGGTCCCGGTTGACAGTAACATGACAGTCGTTAAGTCAAATTGAAGGCTTGAAAGATTTCAACTGCAGGTAGCCACAACCTGCGTCTGTCTATTTCAACACAGCAATGGGCTCACCACCTATTACGTGGGACAGGAATACACATGGTGAAAAGTGGGCATATATGCCTCTGCCACCCCTTCGGGGATAAGGCGTGATAGATAAATAAACAGTACTAAAGTCACATGACGAAAATCTCAGGGTTCCTAGTATAATAGGAAACACTTTAAAAACTACGTATTTACCTACCTACGCTCGATGAATCCTACTAATATTAAACGCTTATGTTTGTAAGAATAAATGTTTGTTACTCTTTCACGCAAAATCTGCTGAATGATTTTGATGAAACTTTACAATAATACACATCAGAATAACACATAGGCTACATTTTATCCCGGGAACAAGTTCCTGTGGGAAACGGGAACGGGAAAACTTCAACACGCGTGCGGAGCCGCGTGCGTCAACTAGTTTGGTTATAAAATCATTTCTAGAAGTAAATATTTGGTTTTGACAGCCGTTATTCTTTACTTTTTAAGTTTGAAAATATTGTGAATATGTTACATACATACATACATACATACATATTATCACGCCTGTTTACCATCGGGGAAGGCAGAGACTATGGTTCTCCACTTGCTACGATCCTGACATACCACTTTCGCTTCTTCTACTTTCATGAGTGTTTTCATACACGCTCGCCAGTTAGGAGTACTCTTGACCTGGCCTTTTTCCAAAAGGTCTACCAGTTTGCCCATTCACTTTCGCCACATAAATCTGCTTTGTGAATATGTTGTACCTGTAGGTACTTATATGCCTATAACGCAAGATCTCAAATCGTTGTGCGTGTCAAGTGATTATTATCGCTCTACCCACACATTCAGAACAAAATTTTAATGCTTTAAATTATACAGAAAAATATTGTCGACGTTGCTCGTTTACAACAGACACTTAAGTTGTCAAAATGATGACTGTATAAGAACTGTACCAAGATCAAATGTGCTGTGGCACAAATTATTATGTATAACTGATGCCCGCAGCTTCGCTCGCTGATTAGGTTAGTTTTTCATTTCTTTTTCCCACAAGATATAATAAGCTTATCCTTAAAAGATAGACATCACCGCAGACTTTTCAATAGACCTATAAAAACGGAGTATTTTTTTTTGTATAATTGTTTTGTTTAGACCACAGAACAAGGAATCAGTGTCACTCACGCGCTCTCTACTGGAGACGCCTTACTCTAATTTTTGACACAACAAAGCATGTCAGAGGGCGTTACCCTTTTTTTATGCGATTACACTAATAACTGTACACGAATAGCAGGCAACTGACAGGTCGCGTATGCGATTTAAGCATACAGTTTGACGTGAAGTTGGCACGCGGTATTATTATAAATTTCGCCACTATTAGGCGCGAGTGTGAGGAAGTCAGCAACATTTCTTGCTCTATGGTTTATACAGCGTTGTCCCTCAGTTGGCTTCAAATGTTCCCACATCTTGAACAACTATCGTCATATTTTAACGAATTTATATAAACTCTTCACAAATTAAACACCTAAACCTTCATAATGATTCATTCTATCCCGTTAACCCGTTCGGTATTTTTCAAGTTTATCATGAACAAACAGACAGTAAGAAGCAGCAGACTGCTTTGTTTTATAACATAAATGGACGTTATTTTACTTTGCACAATAATTATGGTACGCTTAAACTAGTACAATTTGCTCATCATTATCAGTTACTTATTAGTAGTTGACCTTCAAGAGTTCCATTACAATTATAAAAACTTATTGCGCTAGACAATTAATTTTGTTTAACAATTATAATTATCGTTAGACACGGCTGAGTAAATAATTTAATACGTAATGTCGATAAAGTTGCTAACAGCCATCGCACACTGGCTTCTTTTAGTATCTGCAACTTTTACAACCGGCGATTTCGAGACTGTGCCGCGTTTGGGCGACTTTCTGCCATCCGGGCGCATCGGTACCCGCGTATTGGCGACTGCTCACATACTGTTTCGCTATTTGAATAGTGATATTGAACAGAGCAGAGCAGAGCAACATAGATTAGAATGCGTAGAATGCATACTACGCAGAATATACTGTAATTGTTTTGTTTTTTTTCTTTTCGTCAATTTTTTATTTATTTTATTTTGAATTTTAGTTGTGTAAGATTGTGTATGTTTTTATTATAAGTTTATTTTAAGTGTATGATGCTGTGTTTAGAAAAATAAATGTTTTCTTTCTTTCTTTCTTCTTTCTTTCTGATTAAGTTGCCGCTTCTGGCATCTTTAAGTGTGTGGAGGGAGCGCTTGGTCGGTACATTTGGCTTCTAAAAAGCCACTAAGTCGCCGGTTGCGGATAGATACTAAAAGAAGCTGGTCTGTAGAAGCCAGCTACATTTTGCACATAACTTTGGTTTGTAATGATCACACGGTCGTTTGTTATGTGTGAGTTATGGTGTCAATGTTAGTTTACTATGTTAACTTTACACCTGCATATAAAGTTGTACCATGCGGTCATGTCTCACTCGACTATGTTGAAGCGGGCGGCATAAATACTAGTTGAGAAAATAAACATTGTTGTGATACTTATATTTATCGTTTTAGAACTTATTGGAATTAAACAAGCGTAATTATTTTGGTTGCAACCATTTTAAAGGAAAATATAAAAATATACTTTTACAAGCACATTAGATAATGATAGCGGTTAGCGCACTGTCATTTCTAGAAAGCAAAGAATATATTGACAGATTTAATTAAATGTTGCCATAAATGCAACGTTGTATTATGCCATGGGAGTATTATTTTATAAATAATGTTGCTACAACCTAAAAACTTATGTTTTATAAGTTCATGCACTGCACAGAACTAATTACGACGTATACGTCTAGTTTTAAAAGGAGAAAATCAAGTACGTACAAGTCAAAGTATAAATCTTGCGTAGGAGGTGGATGGGAGACTCGGTAAGGGGTGGTTGGCGAGTCCTCTTGCAATATAAAAGTGTCCGGGGGCACTCAGCGGCCGGACGCTCATATTTTGTTATTTTATTTATATTAAAAGTAATGGTTCTCCGCGAAGCATAATGTTCTAGATGGTTTTTGTAGCATTTTTCTCTCTTCTGCTGTCGTATATTTTCACTTAAATGACAAAGGTACGTGACCCCACATATCTGTGTTATTTTGTATTATTGTGTTTTATAGACTTCAATGTATAACTAAACAATGTCGGCGTTAGAAGTAGGAGTGGGAAAATTGAATTGGAATTTAGTTGTCTATGTTGAAAATAGAGTTTGGTACACGATCAGTGGAGTTATGTTGAAACCTTTTTTATGTAGGAACACTGTATGAGCATATGGTATTGGTCAGTTTTACACCACGTTACTCGTCAGGTGAAACCCATGTAAATCTCCATCACAAATTCAAGAGCTTTGGAAAATTCAATCAGTACAAAAATGTACATACTACTATCTACTACTAACCTCCTATAATTTTAATAGTTACACTCTCGTGCAAAGCTAGGGTGGATCATAATGAAATAGGTAGAGATAGAATGATGCTACTATGAACTTACTTAGAGTGGCCTAACTTTTATACTTAAGCAGTTTGGTATCAACTGCCTGTTTTAAATATGTAGAGGACATTGTACTTTAAATGATTAGTAGATTTGTACTTAGAATAAATTTATCATACCTCCTAAGTAGCTCGTTACTACCACCTTCTAAATGCACTGACGGTGTTTTCTAGCAATATTGTTACCGTAGGGTATTTTCTTATGGTGGAAAATAATGATTGACCTGTTTTTTTGAGTGATGTAGTATTGAGTGGAAAGGAGAGGTATCTATTTATTTAAATGTGTCAATGGTTTAAATTAATTTGCTTGCATTTAAAAACACGATAATTATGCATTTCATGCGTGGAATAATATTGCAATGAAAAACCAATAAATATACAATAGTGGATGCATTATATCTTGTTCAGTATACAGGTACCACTTTGAATACAACATATATTTCTTTCGAAATATTACTCAACCATAGAGTCAAACATGTGTAGTGTGGGTATGCTCACCAATGATTATATCTTTTTAAATCTTGAAAGATTTAGTGAGTGTTTATATTAATTTGAATATTAAGAAACCAGTAACGAATTTTAGTTCTAATTTAAAAAGTAAATGAACTTGTGTAATTTAAAGAACAGCGTGTTCCACACACACACACTGATTTATTATTGGATAAGTACACATTAATGTTAACAGTGTGTCGAGCGCGCAAGTCCGCGTAGATCTTGTGTAGACGGTGCTACACCGGGCACAGCGACACGACAACATAAATTTGCCTACCATAGTTTTATGCTATCATAAACAAGAAATACAGACATCTTCACTATAATGTAGGAAAACGGTCGGTGCTGTTTGAAATGAAAGTGGGAAATCCTTAAGTATATTCGCTCTATTGCTTTTGAGATAGAGGTGGAATTTGCGCATCGCTCACGTTGTAGCAAGTGCGGGTTGGCAGCAATCTGCACAAGCAGAAGCGAGGTGTAAGCGAGGTGCTTGTCGTGGCGTGAGGCGGCCTGCGTTGGCTTATTGTAGACCCTCAGCGGACGGCAGCAAGACCCCGTTCGGCTCGGCCTGGTGCGGCGGCGTCGCTCTTCCGGGGAAGGCACTATCTCGGGTGCAGCGGGGACGGGCGACCACCCCCTCGTAAATAACGCGCGCTGGCGAGCCGGCGAAGCACCCGTGCCAGATTCTACAGCTAGAAACAGTTAAACGGTCATAATTTCGTGCTGGTTAAGCTTATCTTTGTCTCGTGTACGAAATTTCGTTGCACCGTCCCCCTCGCGCGTTTTCGTGGACATATTTTATTTGTTGCAACGGTACGTTCTGTCGCGTCCGGGGCCAAAGTTATAATTGTAGTTCGACATACCAGTGCAGCTTCTGCATAAAGTTGCCCGCGACGTTTACATTGTTCAAATAACTTTATCTGGTTAATGTTTCAAGTTTACTTACTTTGATTTATTTAGAACTTGAAGTTAAATTAACGGCATTTCTACAAAATAAGATATCTACACAAGTAAATAAAATAAAATAGATAGGTACATAGGTACTAATCTTAGCTTAGAAAGACCTTTTGTTTGTAATGTGACCGTTCATCGACCGTTGTAATGAAAACTTTCTGCGATGACAAATTAATAACATAGGTTCTACACTACATATATTATATATAGGTATCTACTACATAAATTAAGGTATATTTGAGTGTAGCATAACTAGAACCTCATACAATTTTTCGCACGAGGTACGTTGAAAAGGCATCTAAGCATTATGCGATAGTGCGACAAGAGCGTCGCTTGTGGGAGGCCTGAGGGATAGAGGAGAGGGGTGTCGGTGGTGTTAAGCTGGTATCATCCCGCCTTATCGCGTCGCGGCGCGGTTTCATAATAATTTTAATACCCGGGGTGGCGCACTACGCGGATTTCCAGCGCATGCTTTTATAAACGCTTTTTGCCTCTAAGAATCCTCGGCGGTGCTGTCACCCTCGCGTGCATGTCTTCAATCTCCACCTCGGTAAGTCGCCGCTGAATACACCCGCGGGATTTTATACTTTTGTTTTGACATTTACTGCCACGTTTTTGTCTTGTTTACGCGGTTTATATGGAAAGATTTAAATTTGTTGAGTACGTGTTCTTTATATAATTTCTCTTTTGGGACATTTTTAGTTGTGAATGTTATTTTAAGTAGGTTCATGTCCTGTTGTCATAATTGACTGTTGTCATCAGGCAATTTTAAAAGCATTGTATACTACTATATATATATACCTAGCTACCGATTAAATGTTTTTTTGATAAAATTTGAGAAGAATTGTTTATACTGTTGATTGACATACACTTGGTGAAACTTTCTACACATGTTGAATGGCAACACTTTTATAACATTTTGATGTGAAACATCTATAGCCGCACGTAAAACAGATTTCTGGCGTGGCGACGCATGCCGTGGTGACGCGTCGCCACGCTATAAAATATAAATAAAATAAATAAACGCTATTAGTGTGTACGGTGTGGCGACGCATCGCCATGCGAAAATATAAAAAAAAATATATTTCATTTTTTTACTTAATGAAATAAATGTTTATTCAATAAATAGTCATCGTTATCTGGAAAAAAAATCGTAATATTTAATTTTATCATTATGACATATTTAGTTCCTATCACAATCCGTTCTTTTCTGCATATTACTTTTACAAAATAATGTCGATGTTTCACATCTGCCAGGCGTCCCGTGACGGCTCACATTTTTTTTTTACTTTTGAAACCGGTCTGATTAAAAAGTAAATAATGTGGAATAGTAAAATGTTATAATACAATATTTGAGTAGAATTCACAAAAATGCATACGGTGAAATGTGGGCGTATAGTATGCCTCTGCCTACCCCATTGGGGGTAAAGGCGTGACCATGTATGTATGTATTTGAACACCTGTATGTGAACAACAACATAAACTGCAATATTTATACATACCTATGTATAAATAGTTACAACTATTATTGAGTTCTATGGCCCTCAAGCTAGTGTGAACTGTGTTTTGAGGAACAGTGTTTATGTATCTGTGACATTATAATGACCTGCGGTGTAACCTTCCAAACCTGTTGTATTTTGCGTCGTTGCCTCGTCTGTTGGTCAGCAGGCACTTCTAACAAGTGAGGTCTCATAGACCACGGAGACTTTGATTTGCATTTGCACCCTACAAAGATAAAATGGACACCAAAGGACGGACGTAAAACCACGGACTTATTAGTTGTATTACAGTAATGAAAGCGTTAATAGACGTAACAAAGTAACACGTACTTAAGAAACTGCAATATCTTTGTCTATTAACCATATTGGCGTACAAAGAGCCCCTTAATTACAGGCGAGAGATAGCTTTATGCGAGATCAGCCAATTTGCCAAAATGGATATAATAAATGACGGAGGTAATAGAGGCGTTTGCGTGTAACATTAATAGAGAGTCAGGTAGAGAGGTAGGGAGGTGGTACTAACGAGCGTTTTTATCCAGGGCGGGCGGATGATCGATGGACCTACTTCCGGCCGCGACGTCCGTACTTCCGTCGTTCCTTTTGTATATTTATCAACATTAATTTCAATGGACTACAAGATATATTTACTTGCTTTGCAGTTTTCAGGCGAAATACTATTCAAATTATTGTTTTTGTTCTCTAATCTTAAGCTGTTTTACAGTTTTTATTAAACTCTTTGGATAAGATTGAGTAAGCAGTTAGTTATTTTAATATTTTTTTATACCTAAGTAAATCTTTAAGCACTCTAAAAAATGTCATCAACGTATTTTTTTTTAAAAGAATCGGGAACGGGAAAACTTCAACACGCGTGCGGAGCCGCGTGCGTCAACTAGTTTGGTTATAAAATCATTTCTAGAAGTAAATATTTGGTTTTGACAGCCGTTATTCTTTACTTTTTAAGTTTGAAAATATTGTGAATATGTTACATACATACATACATACATACATATTATCACGCCTGTTTACCATCGGGGAAGGCAGAGACTATGGTTCTCCACTTGCTACGATCCTGACATACCACTTTCGCTTCTTCTACTTTCATGAGTGTTTTCATACACGCTCGCCAGTTAGGAGTACTCTTGACCTGGCCTTTTTCCAAAAGGTCTACCAGTTTGCCCATTCACTTTCGCCACATAAATCTGCTTTGTGAATATGTTGTACCTGTAGGTACTTATATGCCTATAACGCAAGATCTCAAATCGTTGTGCGTGTCAAGTGATTATTATCGCTCTACCCACACATTCAGAACAAAATTTTAATGCTTTAAATTATACAGAAAAATATTGTCGACGTTGCTCGTTTACAACAGACACTTAAGTTGTCAAAATGATGACTGTATAAGAACTGTACCAAGATCAAATGTGCTGTGGCACAAATTATTATGTATAACTGATGCCCGCAGCTTCGCTCGCTGATTAGGTTAGTTTTTCATTTCTTTTTCCCACAAGATATAATAAGCTTATCCTTAAAAGATAGACATCACCGCAGACTTTTCAATAGACCTATAAAAACGGAGTATTTTTTTTTGTATAATTGTTTTGTTTAGACCACAGAACAAGGAATCAGTGTCACTCACGCGCTCTCTACTGGAGACGCCTTACTCTAATTTTTGACACAACAAAGCATGTCAGAGGGCGTTACCCTTTTTTTATGCGATTACACTAATAACTGTACACGAATAGCAGGCAACTGACAGGTCGCGTATGCGATTTAAGCATACAGTTTGACGTGAAGTTGGCACGCGGTATTATTATAAATTTCGCCACTATTAGGCGCGAGTGTGAGGAAGTCAGCAACATTTCTTGCTCTATGGTTTATACAGCGTTGTCCCTCAGTTGGCTTCAAATGTTCCCACATCTTGAACAACTATCGTCATATTTTAACGAATTTATATAAACTCTTCACAAATTAAACACCTAAACCTTCATAATGATTCATTCTATCCCGTTAACCCGTTCGGTATTTTTCAAGTTTATCATGAACAAACAGACAGTAAGAAGCAGCAGACTGCTTTGTTTTATAACATAAATGGACGTTATTTTACTTTGCACAATAATTATGGTACGCTTAAACTAGTACAATTTGCTCATCATTATCAGTTACTTATTAGTAGTTGACCTTCAAGAGTTCCATTACAATTATAAAAACTTATTGCGCTAGACAATTAATTTTGTTTAACAATTATAATTATCGTTAGACACGGCTGAGTAAATAATTTAATACGTAATGTCGATAAAGTTGCTAACAGCCATCGCACACTGGCTTCTTTTAGTATCTGCAACTTTTACAACCGGCGATTTCGAGACTGTGCCGCGTTTGGGCGACTTTCTGCCATCCGGGCGCATCGGTACCCGCGTATTGGCGACTGCTCACATACTGTTTCGCTATTTGAATAGTGATATTGAACAGAGCAGAGCAGAGCAACATAGATTAGAATGCGTAGAATGCATACTACGCAGAATATACTGTAATTGTTTTGTTTTTTTTCTTTTCGTCAATTTTTTATTTATTTTATTTTGAATTTTAGTTGTGTAAGATTGTGTATGTTTTTATTATAAGTTTATTTTAAGTGTATGATGCTGTGTTTAGAAAAATAAATGTTTTCTTTCTTTCTTTCTTCTTTCTTTCTGATTAAGTTGCCGCTTCTGGCATCTTTAAGTGTGTGGAGGGAGCGCTTGGTCGGTACATTTGGCTTCTAAAAAGCCACTAAGTCGCCGGTTGCGGATAGATACTAAAAGAAGCTGGTCTGTAGAAGCCAGCTACATTTTGCACATAACTTTGGTTTGTAATGATCACACGGTCGTTTGTTATGTGTGAGTTATGGTGTCAATGTTAGTTTACTATGTTAACTTTACACCTGCATATAAAGTTGTACCATGCGGTCATGTCTCACTCGACTATGTTGAAGCGGGCGGCATAAATACTAGTTGAGAAAATAAACATTGTTGTGATACTTATATTTATCGTTTTAGAACTTATTGGAATTAAACAAGCGTAATTATTTTGGTTGCAACCATTTTAAAGGAAAATATAAAAATATACTTTTACAAGCACATTAGATAATGATAGCGGTTAGCGCACTGTCATTTCTAGAAAGCAAAGAATATATTGACAGATTTAATTAAATGTTGCCATAAATGCAACGTTGTATTATGCCATGGGAGTATTATTTTATAAATAATGTTGCTACAACCTAAAAACTTATGTTTTATAAGTTCATGCACTGCACAGAACTAATTACGACGTATACGTCTAGTTTTAAAAGGAGAAAATCAAGTACGTACAAGTCAAAGTATAAATCTTGCGTAGGAGGTGGATGGGAGACTCGGTAAGGGGTGGTTGGCGAGTCCTCTTGCAATATAAAAGTGTCCGGGGGCACTCAGCGGCCGGACGCTCATATTTTGTTATTTTATTTATATTAAAAGTAATGGTTCTCCGCGAAGCATAATGTTCTAGATGGTTTTTGTAGCATTTTTCTCTCTTCTGCTGTCGTATATTTTCACTTAAATGACAAAGGTACGTGACCCCACATATCTGTGTTATTTTGTATTATTGTGTTTTATAGACTTCAATGTATAACTAAACAATGTCGGCGTTAGAAGTAGGAGTGGGAAAATTGAATTGGAATTTAGTTGTCTATGTTGAAAATAGAGTTTGGTACACGATCAGTGGAGTTATGTTGAAACCTTTTTTATGTAGGAACACTGTATGAGCATATGGTATTGGTCAGTTTTACACCACGTTACTCGTCAGGTGAAACCCATGTAAATCTCCATCACAAATTCAAGAGCTTTGGAAAATTCTATCAGTACAAAAATGTACATACTACTATCTACTACTAACCTCCTATAATTTTAATAGTTACACTCTCGTGCAAAGCTAGGGTGGATCATAATGAAATAGGTAGAGATAGAATGATGCTACTATGAACTTACTTAGAGTGGCCTAACTTTTATACTTAAGCAGTTTGGTATCAACTGCCTGTTTTAAATATGTAGAGGACATTGTACTTTAAATGATTAGTAGATTTGTACTTAGAATAAATTTATCATACCTCCTAAGTAGCTCGTTACTACCACCTTCTAAATGCACTGACGGTGTTTTCTAGCAATATTGTTACCGTAGGGTATTTTCTTATGGTGGAAAATAATGATTGACCTGTTTTTTTGAGTGATGTAGTATTGAGTGGAAAGGAGAGGTATCTATTTATTTAAATGTGTCAATGGTTTAAATTAATTTGCTTGCATTTAAAAACACGATAATTATGCATTTCATGCGTGGAATAATATTGCAATGAAAAACCAATAAATATACAATAGTGGATGCATTATATCTTGTTCAGTATACAGGTACCACTTTGAATACAACATATATTTCTTTCGAAATATTACTCAACCATAGAGTCAAACATGTGTAGTGTGGGTATGCTCACCAATGATTATATCTTTTTAAATCTTGAAAGATTTAGTGAGTGTTTATATTAATTTGAATATTAAGAAACCAGTAACGAATTTTAGTTCTAATTTAAAAAGTAAATGAACTTGTGTAATTTAAAGAACAGCGTGTTCCACACACACACACTGATTTATTATTGGATAAGTACACATTAATGTTAACAGTGTGTCGAGCGCGCAAGTCCGCGTAGATCTTGTGTAGACGGTGCTACACCGGGCACAGCGACACGACAACATAAATTTGCCTACCATAGTTTTATGCTATCATAAACAAGAAATACAGACATCTTCACTATAATGTAGGAAAACGGTCGGTGCTGTTTGAAATGAAAGTGGGAAATCCTTAAGTATATTCGCTCTATTGCTTTTGAGATAGAGGTGGAATTTGCGCATCGCTCACGTTGTAGCAAGTGCGGGTTGGCAGCAATCTGCACAAGCAGAAGCGAGGTGTAAGCGAGGTGCTTGTCGTGGCGTGAGGCGGCCTGCGTTGGCTTATTGTAGACCCTCAGCGGACGGCAGCAAGACCCCGTTCGGCTCGGCCTGGTGCGGCGGCGTCGCTCTTCCGGGGAAGGCACTATCTCGGGTGCAGCGGGGACGGGCGACCACCCCCTCGTAAATAACGCGCGCTGGCGAGCCGGCGAAGCACCCGTGCCAGATTCTACAGCTAGAAACAGTTAAACGGTCATAATTTCGTGCTGGTTAAGCTTATCTTTGTCTCGTGTACGAAATTTCGTTGCACCGTCCCCCTCGCGCGTTTTCGTGGACATATTTTATTTGTTGCAACGGTACGTTCTGTCGCGTCCGGGGCCAAAGTTATAATTGTAGTTCGACATACCAGTGCAGCTTCTGCATAAAGTTGCCCGCGACGTTTACATTGTTCAAATAACTTTATCTGGTTAATGTTTCAAGTTTACTTACTTTGATTTATTTAGAACTTGAAGTTAAATTAACGGCATTTCTACAAAATAAGATATCTACACAAGTAAATAAAATAAAATAGATAGGTACATAGGTACTAATCTTAGCTTAGAAAGACCTTTTGTTTGTAATGTGACCGTTCATCGACCGTTGTAATGAAAACTTTCTGCGATGACAAATTAATAACATAGGTTCTACACTACATATATTATATATAGGTATCTACTACATAAATTAAGGTATATTTGAGTGTAGCATAACTAGAACCTCATACAATTTTTCGCACGAGGTACGTTGAAAAGGCATCTAAGCATTATGCGATAGTGCGACAAGAGCGTCGCTTGTGGGAGGCCTGAGGGATAGAGGAGAGGGGTGTCGGTGGTGTTAAGCTGGTATCATCCCGCCTTATCGCGTCGCGGCGCGGTTTCATAATAATTTTAATACCCGGGGTGGCGCACTACGCGGATTTCCAGCGCATGCTTTTATAAACGCTTTTTGCCTCTAAGAATCCTCGGCGGTGCTGTCACCCTCGCGTGCATGTCTTCAATCTCCACCTCGGTAAGTCGCCGCTGAATACACCCGCGGGATTTTATACTTTTGTTTTGACATTTACTGCCACGTTTTTGTCTTGTTTACGCGGTTTATATGGAAAGATTTAAATTTGTTGAGTACGTGTTCTTTATATAATTTCTCTTTTGGGACATTTTTAGTTGTGAATGTTATTTTAAGTAGGTTCATGTCCTGTTGTCATAATTGACTGTTGTCATCAGGCAATTTTAAAAGCATTGTATACTACTATATATATATACCTAGCTACCGATTAAATGTTTTTTTGATAAAATTTGAGAAGAATTGTTTATACTGTTGATTGACATACACTTGGTGAAACTTTCTACACATGTTGAATGGCAACACTTTTATAACATTTTGATGTGAAACATCTATAGCCGCACGTAAAACAGATTTCTGGCGTGGCGACGCATGCCGTGGTGACGCGTCGCCACGCTATAAAATATAAATAAAATAAATAAACGCTATTAGTGTGTACGGTGTGGCGACGCATCGCCATGCGAAAATATAAAAAAAAATATATTTCATTTTTTTACTTAATGAAATAAATGTTTATTCAATAAATAGTCATCGTTATCTGGAAAAAAAATCGTAATATTTAATTTTATCATTATGACATATTTAGTTCCTATCACAATCCGTTCTTTTCTGCATATTACTTTTACAAAATAATGTCGATGTTTCACATCTGCCAGGCGTCCCGTGACGGCTCACATTTTTTTTTTACTTTTGAAACCGGTCTGATTAAAAAGTAAATAATGTGGAATAGTAAAATGTTATAATACAATATTTGAGTAGAATTCACAAAAATGCATACGGTGAAATGTGGGCGTATAGTATGCCTCTGCCTACCCCATTGGGGGTAAAGGCGTGACCATGTATGTATGTATTTGAACACCTGTATGTGAACAACAACATAAACTGCAATATTTATACATACCTATGTATAAATAGTTACAACTATTATTGAGTTCTATGGCCCTCAAGCTAGTGTGAACTGTGTTTTGAGGAACAGTGTTTATGTATCTGTGACATTATAATGACCTGCGGTGTAACCTTCCAAACCTGTTGTATTTTGCGTCGTTGCCTCGTCTGTTGGTCAGCAGGCACTTCTAACAAGTGAGGTCTCATAGACCACGGAGACTTTGATTTGCATTTGCACCCTACAAAGATAAAATGGACACCAAAGGACGGACGTAAAACCACGGACTTATTAGTTGTATTACAGTAATGAAAGCGTTAATAGACGTAACAAAGTAACACGTACTTAAGAAACTGCAATATCTTTGTCTATTAACCATATTGGCGTACAAAGAGCCCCTTAATTACAGGCGAGAGATAGCTTTATGCGAGATCAGCCAATTTGCCAAAATGGATATAATAAATGACGGAGGTAATAGAGGCGTTTGCGTGTAACATTAATAGAGAGTCAGGTAGAGAGGTAGGGAGGTGGTACTAACGAGCGTTTTTATCCAGGGCGGGCGGATGATCGATGGACCTACTTCCGGCCGCGACGTCCGTACTTCCGTCGTTCCTTTTGTATATTTATCAACATTAATTTCAATGGACTACAAGATATATTTACTTGCTTTGCAGTTTTCAGGCGAAATACTATTCAAATTATTGTTTTTGTTCTCTAATCTTAAGCTGTTTTACAGTTTTTATTAAACTCTTTGGATAAGATTGAGTAAGCAGTTAGTTATTTTAATATTTTTTTATACCTAAGTAAATCTTTAAGCACTCTAAAAAATGTCATCAACGTATTTTTTTTTAAAAGAAGTTTAAATTTGGTTTCTATTTTTTAATGCATAGATTTTTATTTAGGATGGTGTATGTGGGCTATAGGGTGTTTATGTACCTATCTCAAAGAACGTAAGAAAATGTTAAAACGGCTATCGAACAACTTCAGTTATTGATCTGCGACTGCCTGTTGCACACGCTGGTGAATCGTCCTTACTTAATAAAACAAAGTCATCCGTCTGTTTGCCTGTTCGCTATAAACTAAAAAAATTCTGAAGGTATTATCATGCCAATTTTACCAAGAGAATAATACATGAGAAATTTTTAGGTATATAATTTGTTAAGGTCAAGGAAATTGATAGTAAACATAAAAAATATGACGATACTTTGATAAAATCAAGTCGACTAAGGCCTTCTTCGAAAACGCTGCTTCAACTCCTAGTAGTATAACAGATCAATGTAAGACGATATTATTGGTTTTATAGGAATAGCTACCCGGTATTAAGGTGATGTCCCACACCATGAAGATCTTCGAGAGGATTATAGACTCTCGGATCCGGCAGGAGTGTACCCTCTCGGAGTGTCAATATGGGTTTCGCCCTGGTTATGGGACCACGGACCCTGTTTTTGCCCTGAGGATTGTCGCAGAGAAATACAGGTCGAAGAACACGCCTTTGCATTGTCTGTTTCTAGACATGCAGAAGGCCTTCGTCTGTGTTCCTCGTGCGATGATCTGGTGGGCACTGCGGTCCAAAGGGGTTCCAGAGGTCTATATTGACACTATCCGGGGCATGTACTGTGACTCCGATTCAATGATTCGGACTGCTGTTGGCGACACGAAACCCTTCCCCATCACCGTCGGGGTACACCAGGGTTCGGTCCTTAGTCCGCTTCTGTTCAGTGTAATATTAGACGAATTGTCGGACAGCCTCAGAAACCCGCATGAGCAGCCTCCATGGTTCTTTGGTGTTGCCCGGTTGATCCCTACACTTAAAGGTAGGTACACTCTGTAGCTTTAGTCGCTTTGATTCCAACATACCCAGCATGTTTGTATGTCTCAATAATTACAACCTGAATCACAAAGAAAAAAAAAACCACCAACAAATTGGTTAAAAGAGCGTCATTCGATCTAAATGAACTAATTAAAGCCAAAGTAACTACTTCTACTGCCCTTTTCTTATACCGTTCCTTTGTCTCTCGTTTATCAATAGCTTATTCGCAATATAACGCTGCCATGTTATATAGGGTAAATTATCGGTAATAAGGCTGCTGTTAGGCATGTCTTTCATCATTAGCCATGTTATCCCGGAGTAATATAATTTATACAGGTTTTGTATATGTCGAGTTTTTTTTTTTTCAATTAAGTTCATTAGCCAGTTAGCTTCAGTTCACAGGGTAGAATCTCAAAGCTGATCTCTACTTCCAAAGAACTTAGAAACAATAAGTAGGTGGATGGCTTTTTTTATACCTCTGAGGTGGCTGACAAGCATACGACCCACCTGATGGAAAGTGGTCATCGAAGCCTATGGACGTTTGCAACCATAAGTGCGCCACTCGCGCTGTCGACCCTGTAAAAACCCTCTAAGACCCCTTTTAAAGAACCCCATACTGTAGACATTCGGCAGGGAGACAAGACAAATCTAGACATGGAGTTCGTTCCACAATCCAAGTGTATGTGGATTGTCTTAATGAATGAGAAAACGAGTGAAATCAACAACAACATTTTATATCTAGTGTAAGATCTAAAAGTGTCCTAAAGCTTCCACACACCCAATAATGGCATTGCATACCTTGAATACCTAGCCCACGTACTGCAGCGTGTGACTTCGATAGCTCATGTATGGAACAAACAAGCTATAAAACAGTTTAAATAGCAATTTATGCAAATAACAAAATGAATTTATATTCGTGTTCATAACACAGTTTACATCGTGCTCCTGCGCACCTATATCTATACGTATCCTTAGCTTAATTGAATTTATACCCACGTCTACAAATGAATATGACTGGAACTCGAAATGTTACTGTATTTAATGTTGTCTTATTAAGTATTCGATGTGCCTCCATAGAACGGTGAGAACCTCGTAACATAAATTTTGCGTATTATTTACGTTGACAAACGTGCATTATGAAATTATAATGTACTGATTGATATGCGAGGAGCGGGTGTGCGCGAGGTAGGACATGTGATTCGTATGGGGCACGTTGCTTGTTGTACTAAATACTTGAGCAATGGCTATTAACGCAGGACTTGACAAGGAAATTCATTGTGATGAGAAAGGCATCTAGTTCATTAGGGTGTAAATACTAACATGGAATTTATTTTGCACATGACTTAAGGAAGGCTTCTTAAGTTGTTAATGAAGTAGCACTTTAGAATGTGTATTATGTAGGATCAAATTTGGTAACATGGTAAAAATCTATCGTAGCACTTATAAATAAGGTGTGGGATGAAAGAGCCCTATCACAACAGCCAAGGATAACCTCAACTAATTGTAAGGACTACCTCAAGGAATAGGTTATAGCAATTAAAAAAAATCATTGAAATGCAGGTAAGAACTTCCACTGTCTAGATTTTTTTATACCGTTGATGTGGCAAACAATCATACGGCCAACCTATTGGCTCCACTCCACTCGCGCTGCCGACCCATACTGTAGACGTTCGGTATACATATAACCCAGTTTGCCAATACTTAAACATATCTGAAAAGAAAGCGTTGTCAAAATGAGACATTTGTCATTTCACCAGTGGAATTCAGCTAGGAACCTATACAAAACATTCCCTTAGAGAGACGATGATAGGTTCTAAGTATTATTTAGATTAGATTTTGATTAGAATTAGATTTTGATTAGATTTAGATTAGATTACAGGTACAAGTTATGTCTTCTTTTTTCATATGTCTTCTATCTCAATGTCTTGATTTGGTACATTATTTTTCATATGAAAATTCTTATGGATGCTATGCCGAACCATACCGAATACTGTCCTTCTATTTGGCTATGTTCGGGAGACCCAATAAAGTTCTATTGAATTGGACTAGAGGACAAAAGACTACCAAAATGTGTCCACTCCTAAAAATGCCAAACAAAATTTAGCTGAAAAGGTTTGTTGGCGGGACAAAGATCTAACTATCATTATTTATTCTAGTTTTACCGGTCACTTAAGAAGCACCTGTTGAGTTTACTGTGAAATATGGATAAATTTGGACATCTAAATGTCTAACATGCGTGATTTTCACTTAATAAATACATACATACATATTGTCACGCCTTTATCCCCAAAGGAATAGGCAGAGGCATAGTACCCCACATTTTACCATATACATTTTTGTCCCACGTAACAGGTTGTGAGCCCATTGCCATGTTGAAATGGACACGCGCGGGCTGTGGCGACCTGCTGTTTTAAATTTTTCAAGCCAGGCATAACGACTGCCATTTTACTGGCAACCGGGACCAACGGCTTAACGTGCCTTCCGAAGCACGGAAACGCTCGCAAATGTAAATTTCACAAAGTGGTCACCTATCCAAGGACCACCTATAGCAAATGTTGCCTAACGCAGTGATCGTTTACAGAACACTGAGTCAGCGGGGCCACGAGCGCTTCTTCACTTAATATGGAAACAGTATTATGTGAGTGAGAGGCATCCTCATTTGACTACTATGCAATGTCGACAGATAGTTATTACGTTCACTGCGGCTTATATATTATGTATCACATCTGCCTTGCAAGACGCTATAGTCCAAATGACATAAGACTCAACTTTAGACAATAATAATAAGGAACTAAAGAGCTTGGTAGGTATAACTATTAGTTTGAGAGTGGTAGGATTACGTGGAATTAAATAAAACTGGTTAAATGTGGATGTATAGTATTGTGTGTGTATGTATATGGGTATGATATGGATGTATGTATGATGTGATAAAACATAAGTAAATGTTCTATCGTTATATGAAACAAACAACAAAATCCTAATGGAATACAATAAAAATACAAATTACTAAACGCCCGCATATTAAAGCTAGCGTTCACACGGATCGATATAAATGCGTGAAAACTAATATATTAACCTACTTACAAACGGTTTGAACAACGTAGAGCCAAAAACCTCACTTTTTATTGCCTTGTCGAATAAAGAGATCAAAGAGAAACAATAAACCAGAAAATGGGGTTATGAGAAATATGAGAATGAGGTGTACTATATAGTAAGAAATATCTGAACGTACGTTGTGTATAGTGAATAGATTCGCGCGAGTCGAAATAAAGCGAGCCAATCAATATTAACACGCCGCAAACAGCGTAAATTGTTGCCTAATGCCATACACACACACTAACGTCCCAGACCGTCTGTGAACTAGCGTCTACACTAGCTGGGGTGTTCCATTTCATAACATTACCGTAAAATATTCTTCACCGGTGACTGTAATATTAATATCTACGCTCAGGGTGCGAAATTAGGTGTACTAATTGATTGTTGTCAGTGAAAACTTTAGTTTTATGAGTAGTAAATTACAGTTAAGTCGCTTTCTAGTTGTATATTTCATGTTTACTACAAATGGAGTAAAGAAAAACAGAAATATCGTGAATGAATAGGAGCACAGGTGCTCTGTATCATCCTGTATAAGTTTAGGTTTAACATTGACACAAGAAGCACACGCAGCCAGGCGCGGGGGTTCGTACCCGTACATGCATACGTGTGCACTCACACAACACACCTCGACCGGCCTGTAATAACTCGGAACCACAATAAATCAATGTGATTAATGTCATTAAGCACTGTGTGCCGGCCTCTCTATATTCCGTCAATATGCACTGTTTTACGACATGCCACGCCACGATAATTAGTCAGCTTTGTTAGGACCGTTTACGAATGTTACGTCCGATGCGTAGAGAAATTAGAGCAATAAAAATATGTATACGAGCGCCGTCAGTGGTTCCAATATACTTTGAAAATTACATCGAGACATGAATGTGACATGTTAGATGAGATCAAAGAGAATTTATAACGGAACGTTCATAAACACGTCACTAACGCAAAAAATGATCTCTGCTATTTCTCAAACTGCGTACACTGTCAGCACGAACAGATTGATAACTATTACCATTTCTCGGTCAGATTCCCAAGTCGTATGTTTATCATACGTCCATTTGATGGATAGCCCGTAATTATTACGATTAGAACGGCATCGCAAATCATGGGAACTGCGAGGACTGGCTGCTAGTTGACATCGATATCGCGCTTCAGATCTCGATTGTTGGCTCAGGGACCATACAGTTGTGTCCGCGTAGCTCCGAACGCGCGTCCATTTTCATACTTTATTTCATCTCTTGTTTACGGCGAATAACCAGAACCCAATGCGTGGTTACTTTGTTACAAATGTATCCAGTATCGATTCTGTCCCATTTAGATCGTTGATACCGCAATTTGCTGACGGACACGACTCGCGCGTCGCCTGCCTCAGAGTTGATGGTAGAACTGTCTTGGGTACTTATCGTGGCTGTTCAATTGATTGCCCTAAATTGTTTGTTTATCGAGATAATGTTCGATGCGTACTCAACAAGCAGCCAACTTTTATTTATTAGTACGTCGATAATAAATAAGTATTCGTTAAAAAAATAATAAACGTTTGAATGACATCTTTATTAAATCACTATTTGATTTACTACCGGAATATTACATCATTATCTATACTAACAATATGATAAAAGTAAAAAGGGAAAAGTGTTTCTTACTTACTTTCTCGTACTTAATAAGAAATCAATGAATTAAAGTGTTTTCTTAAAAAAATGATGGATTTTATCCCGGAAAATCATCATATGCCTTCGAGAAGACACATTTATTTACAGTTAATCTATCTTTAAATGACTTTACAATTCACGAAAATATGAACACGCCTTTTCTATACAGGTTGAGTACTACAACTTAGCCGTTCGTATTCAGTAGCTTTTGTTTTTTTTTTTTTGCTTCTAGTAGGTACAACACAAAAATAGATTCAGTTTGTGACAATGTGTTGTGGTGAGGTGAGACGGCGGTACTATTGTGGTGGCAGTGAAGATGCCGATGACCATTCCGGTTGCACGTTTGTGCTGCAAAGTTCGCAATCAAATAAATATTTCGGCACAATTAAGAAAACGCCGACGAGGGTAGCACTCGTGACAATCGAATAACGGCTCACTGTGGAGACGCCATAATACTCTATTTATTTGATTGTCATAAAGTGTTTGTGTATATTCAGTAATTTTATTAATTTAGCTTATGCTTAGGCGTAAGAAAATATAGGTATTATGATCACTACACATTGTATACGTTTAATTACTAGCACTTTTTTTTATCTGTAATATAAAAAAATGCAGAATGAATATGTTTTCAAACATTTTCCGCAATAATTGTTTATAGTGATATCTGTTTTACACGATTGATAGGATGCACTATCGACTCTACAGAGTTCGAAGTGCGTGCTCTTCGCTCTGCCCACATTCGCTGAAGTATTTTGTTTATTGCTAATGCGATTTTATTTTTTATTGCTTTTTATTTATCTTTATTCAGCGATTGCGGTTTATTGTATTAAAATAAATAAGAATTCTTGACTTTTTAATTTTATTCGAAGCGAAGTACACGACAGTCCCGCGAGGAGAGAGAAATAAATTTTAATAAGCGTTCTTTTTTAAGGCGTGATTCTTCAGTTAAAAGCGATTTATTTTTTATATAAACTTGAAGATAAACCGTATTCATTAGAGATCGACTGGAAAGGGCCTCAAATAAAAATAAACGTGGTCAAGTTGGTGTCGTCGTCGAGTTATTGTCGTTAATCAGCTCCTCTCCTGGAGGCACGTTGATTGGAGCTTTGCCTTGGCGCGTAGGGATGAGCGGCATTGTTCTCTATATTAACATTCGCTTTAATTATAGCGATCGCATACATATACAAACAGTGTATTTACTGTAATGTTTGCTGCACCTTATATTTGTTTCTTGGGGTGGTACGATATAGATTTACGTTACATTTGTCATACAGTTCAAATTCTTAATTAGATTTTAAGGGCTTTTTATGCTTACACCTAAAGTTACATTATAAATACTTTTTCTATGCTTACATATAAAACATGTAACAAAATTTAACTAAGAATTTGAACCGTGTGACAAATGTAAAGCAAAACAATATCGGGTCAAGACTCGCCAAATTGACACCGCCCGTCCGGCTAAAGATCAAGAGTCAGTTTCACAGTCGAAAACACTATTGACAGTGGCCCTTAGGCCCTAAGTTTTATCTCTACATGCACGATGAATTCTATGCTGTAGGAGGAATAAACACTTGTGCTGGTAGAGTGATTAAAGTTTCTATGGTATTGCAGAAAAAAGAGTTTTCCAATTATTCGGGTGAAGATTCCGTCTACTGTACGAGACTGACACCTTTCAGTAAATGCTTTTCATAAAATGATAGACAAACAATTGCATAATACAACAACTTACAAGAACGTATTTGTATTTAAAAGGGAATAAGAATATACCACTTCAATTCTTTCCATGAGTCTTATTAGGTGATAGAATATTGCTTAGCCTAAGTATCATAATAATACGTTTATTTAACTAACTTACCCTCTATCCATAATAGGGTAGTCATAGAGATCGCCAGGCATGTTATATGTGGTACTATTATATCTTTAGCTATACTCTTATGACGATGATGCATTTTGTATTCGAAATTTAAAGAACCAAAAAAAATATTTAGGCGTTCAGTCAAAATGATTATTCATTACCTAAGTATTGAGTGATTTCATAAGGTTAGGTTCATCGTTAAAAGTAAGAAATTAATGTTTACATATCTGAGCCGCATTTCTACGAATTTGTTCACGTCCACAGCTCCAATCGTGTGTTGCCCAACGGAAGTACATAAATAATGTTTATCGATCGATCATCGGCGAGGTATCGTGACGCACTCGTTAGATTTATGCCTTCATTGTCAGTGCCGTAAACTAGATCTCCATAAAAAGGGACATTTCCTATTTATATTAAAAGACAATGGTTAACAAAAAGCAGGCGCCTCTTCGCGAAGCTACAGGCATGCTCGTGCGCACCACGGCGCCAACTGCCAAATCTCTATCGGACGCGCGTAAATTACGCCTTTTTACCTGGATTCCTGTTTTGACATATTTAAGGCATTAGTAATAATTATGAGTGCTCTGTCCGGCCCCGTAATGCGTGTGTGCCAGTTAGTTTTGACACTATCTTAATGACGGACGTCGGGTGACAATAAATATTGAATCGTTATCGCTTACCTATCCGACGTTGCGTCAGTTACCTTTAAATCCTTAAATAGACCTCCCAGATTGGTGATCTCTGTTTCTTCTTTAGTTTTCACCATTATCTATAAGACAACTGTAAAACATCAATAAGTTACTAATTGCAAACGCTCTGGGGCGAGTACCGTGAGTGAGTGGTGAGTTAGCTGGGGTGGCACATCTGTTGTATTAATCCTCCCAGACGCTGTACTAAGTTAACGAATGTGGTCCGACTGTAGTTTTAATTGCAATCCGATATCTACAGATTAAAGAGTGTAAACATCACGAAAATTGTGAACAATAGTAGAAAAAGAACGATCAAAAATAGAAGTGATAACATATAATTTATAAGATCAATTTCTTTTTTTTTGACTAATGGACAGAATCAGGTCAAGTTGATAAATGCAACAGCCAAGTTGTCAAGACTGTCAATCACTTCAAAAACGAAAACTTTACAATGTGCGAAAAATCTGATCAGCAACAGAAACTCAACATAAAAAAAAAGTATATCGGAAAACCCATGATGTGTATCGGGTGGTATGAATAAATCAGATACACCGAGTCGATTGACGTAGGCGCCTGTTCGGAACGGGTAGGTATCCCCGCCGAGTTATAAAACGTCTCAAAAGGTGAACTGAAAGAATACTGCGTAAATATTAAGGGTTTACGAGGGCTCATTCAGTCATTAGAGTTCGTCTTTTGTTTATAACCGCGTCGTAGACTTGTCGCTATACCAAGATAAGATCTGTCTCGTCGGGTCGTCATTATTTATGTGAATTTTGACAGAACAGCACTCTACGGGCTCACACTAAAATGCTATTATTTATGGCAAGTGTAGCCTGCACATAGTCATAAATAACTCGTCATTGAATTAAGACAAAAGCTAGTGTCGATAAGGCCGGCGATTAGGACGCTTCTTATTGTTTCGAAGTTCCATAACTATATTTTTTTCAATTTTATGAGTTCTATACGAAATTACTGCAACTGTTTATGGAATGCGAAATATAGGTTTCTCTGTCATTGTGTATAAATAAAATTACGATAAATAAACATCGGAAAGCTTGGGACATGACAGGCGGATATAAAATTTATAACCCTTAATAGGCTATGGAGAGAAGGGTGGATGAAATACGGTTAATGATAAATCCACAAATGAGATTTGCCGGACGTCTGGCCACTCAAAACTGGCTCTCTATTGTCACTGGACACTCTCACCTTGTATTACACAGATCAGCCAAATACAGCGTGTTCTTCCTACGGCAATGATCTATCTTTGTAACTGTCAAGAAAATTTAAAAAAAATTACTTGATTTTCGATCAATTTTTGTTGTACTGTTAGACATACAGAGGACAATTTTGTATTCAAGTATAAATGACATTTTTTAGTTCATGGACATGTGATAGGTAGATAGAAGGTGCCATATTCAATATAATATGACATTATATACCTACTTAACCTAAACTCAGCGTACTTTTAAAAACATTCTAAAGATTCTTATTTTTTTGTAAAATTATGTTAAGGAGTTTATAAATTATGAGGAAACAGATGACACATAAATACCGATCAAAATCATAACTGGTTTATTTCGTGTTGTTGAGTAAAAATGTGTTATTTTTCTCTCTTCAATAAATTTATAAATATTATCGTGATAATTATAAGATACAACTTGGTGACATGTTTGACCTATATTTGAATCAGCCTGTATCAGAGATATCGGTGTAGGTGGTGATTCGATGATCCAGATGGACCCGGGTCAGCAGCTGCGTGGTAATTAAGAGGTGGCATGGAAGTGGCATGCGCCGGCGCACAATGCCGTTCAATTGAATGAGAATAATCTTTGCACCCACGCGTCTTTTGTGTGCGTGGGTGGACCGATGACCAGTGCGTAAACAATCGCAAAGTTGCTCTATTATAAAATTTATAGGCGCACGTCTACATGGAACGTTATTATAATGCACAATTTTTTGAAAAAATCAGCACTTCAATATAGGTTATTAATTTGTTAATATAATTTACAAACTTACCTTTTTGTCTAAATGTTATTAAGCATTGTATATCAGTTAAAGTACTTTGGAACAACAAAAGTAGCTGAATAATTTTACAGATTAAACGTTGTTGTCCTAGTTGTAGACTTCGAAGTAAGTTGCGGAAAAGGCTAAACATTTTCTTGACTATCATTCATGAGTAATTTATTAATTAATGTAATTTTAACATTTTTTTAAATTTAATTACTTAATCAGCGCTTTTGTCAACCACTACGGGACCATTTCCCCTCCCCTGCCTCCATTTCCCCTCCGATTAAAAACCCTCGCTAAAAGTTTTTGGCTATGTCAAGGATTGTCCATGCCAAGTTGCATGCAAATCCAATGAAAAATACGACCTGTAGACTGAATTAACGGACGAACGGTCGGAAATCGATAGCATTTTTCCCGTATCAGTGACCTTAAAACGGAGACTTTCGTCGGCTCGCTTCGCTCGACTCCTCACTCAGTCAACTAGCTTTGTCCCGCGGCATATATTTCATGGTACGTATTTAACCTGTTGATCCCATAATTTATTAGTCTTACAATAATGTATGGAATTTTGTCTGATTTGTTGACATCTACAATTAATGCTCAGCTCTCCTGGATAATAGCAGTTCATGGCCTGTCTTGATAAATGGACTATCCAACATAAAAACAAATTACAATTCGAACCAGTACTTTCTAAGATTAACGGGCTCAACTTAACAAACAAATGAACTCTTTAGCATTATAAAACTTCTGTGTATGCCATGCCTTACAAGTAGAGCATATATCACATCGTAGCATTCGCACAAAGCAAACAATTATTGTAAAAATTGCTTTAATGATAAATTGGTGACCATTTCTAATGGCCACGGGGCAATGAGTGATTCGACCCGGAATCGAACCCGAGCAGTCATAACGTCCTCGACATACAATTGACCCTCACTTGATGATTTATGTCTTAATTGTATTCAATATGTAGGTAGGTACATTCCGTTAAAGGTGGTTTTATATTAAAGTCATTAAAACTATTATGCCAATATTATTCAGTTAAATTATGATACTTGGTGCAATTTATCTGTTCCTCATTTTCTTTCTGATATTATATTTAGACATTTATTGCTGATATTAGATTAGCTTACTAATATTATGCTTAATGAATATATTGTAATGGGATAGTGGCACATATTTTTTGTACACCACGCCAGCTAGCTAGCACAAATTTAGCTGATATAAGCTTGGAATCTAGAAATACCAGATCACACAAATACCTACCTATTTTTTTCCGATCCGGAATTCGAGTTCAGTAACATACACCAACACATCACCGAGGCACTCATATTTAAATTATAATATCCCCGAAGCAGTAATATTATTTAAAAATTGAAGCAATTTTTAATACTATGTACCTATATTCTATATTGTATCTGGTAGAAATACATGTGGTATGTTAAATTACCCTATACTTTAGTACAATATATCGTCACGCGCCGGGTACCATGTCACATTTGTTCACGCGAATTTTATTAAAGACATCCTGTGTGATTTTTCATTTCTCTCCAGATAATTATATTGCTAGTGTTCGGAGTAAGTCTAAGTTGGAATTGTACGTGGTTCACGCCTCGATTATAAACACAATAACTACAAATAGTACAAATTCACTCCATTGTACAAAATTGGTGTTCTTGTTAAAAAGTGAATATGTCTGAATGTTTTGATTATAATGAAACTTAACAGTAATATAGCATACATCAAAATAGGACTAAGGCTGCTTTTTACCCTGGGAACAAGTTCTTGTGAGAAACGGGAACAGGAAAGCCACGTGACGAATCACCACGTGGCAAAGCCGCGTGCATCAACTAGTTGTAAATGTTATGTTTTTATATATAATAGTAGGTTAAATTTAACTATCTACTTTAGTTTTAATGACAGGGATTGGCAGGTAATATTACAATTAATATTATAATTTTAATATTAATATTATATTTTATATATAATATTAATATTAAAATTATAATATATAAAATTATAATATTAATATTATAACCACGTACAATTCCAACTTAGACTAAGTTGGAATTGTACGTGGTTCACGCCTCGATTATAAACACAATAACTACAAATAGTACAAATTCACTCCATTGTACAAAATTGGTGTTCTTGTTAAAAAGTGAATATGTCTGAATGTTTTGATTATAATGAAACTTAACAGTAATATAGCATACATCAAAATAGGACTAAGGCTGCTTTTTACCCTGGGAACAAGTTCTTGTGAGAAACGGGAACAGGAAAGCCACGTGACGAATCACCACGTGGCAAAGCCGCGTGCATCAACTAGTTGTATATGTTATGTTTTTATATATAATAGTAGGTTAAATTTAACTACCTACTTTAGTTTTAATGACAGGGATTGGCAGGTAATATTACAATTAATATTATAATTTAATTTTGGTTAATTAGTAAAAGTGATTAGTATTGGTGCCTATTAGTAGTATCTATGTATTTTCAGACTTTACAAGTTGTTATTTTACTACTATTAGTAGCTTATTAATGGCTTTGTATAGCTACTTTGTCTTGTATTGTCATATATTTAGCTGATGATCTTCCCAAAATTAAATAAATAGATTAATGTTCGCTGTGCCCTGCAATTATAAGCCTACTCGAATTCTATATAATAATATTCTTCTAATAATAATTCGTCCAAAAAATTATAATCATGAATATTTTTCACAAAATGTGTACCACTGCAACCAATTTTAAATATAACTAACGTGTCATAAGTAATCTGTCTGCTTGAACTCAAACAGAAAAAACAATAAAAAAGAGTTTTAGGATATAAACTACCTCCAGTTGAAACGCTAACAAACTTTAAATTGAAAAAACGTACCATAATAATCAAGACATGTATGAAAAACTGCAAATAGATATTAGACGTTATTGTCAATAAAAGTTGTAAAGAAAACTAATAGTGGTGCTCTATGGCGCTGTTACGACTGTTTTAGTATTTTTACGTCAAATCAGGGATCGCAAACTTTTGGAGTGCATCAAGTTTTTGTTATATATATAAATAAATATCCATCACGCCTTGTCCCCGAAGGGGTGGCAGGGGCATATTATATGCCCACTTTTCACCGTGTGGATTCATGTCCCACGTAATAGGTGGTGAGCCCATTGCCGTGTTGAAATATACAGACGCAGGTTGTGGCTACCTGCTGTTGATTTTTTTCAAGCCGCTCATAAGAACTTCAACCAGGCTTAACGACTGCCATTTTACTGGCAACCGGGACCAACGGCTTAACGTGCCTTCCGAAGCACGGAAACGCTCGCAAATGTAAATGCCACAAAGTGGTCACCCATCCGAGGACCAGCAATAGTGAAAGTTGCGTAACTCAGTGATCGTTTACAGAACACTGAGACCGCGGGGCCACTAGCGCTTCTTATGAATGCCTTTGAGTAAGAATATTTTTAATTGAAATGTACAGAATTTTATACATTACAGTATATGACTATTTCATAACTGTAATTAAAACTATTACTAAGGGGACGTTTTAAAGACCTTTTAATTTTCTAATGTTACAATCAAAATATAAGAGAATCATTGTACGAACGAACAAAAAGTAGCTGTTAATATTTTTGAATAGTATACAAAATGTAATTAGGTACATATTTCATTCCTATGAGAGCTGTAATTAGCTAATATATATTTTTTTTATATCACAGATTACATTTATGTAGTTTCCATTATAAGAATCTACATTGGTACTCATAGCATTTCCACTCTTTATTAACAGAATGAGACAACGATAAAACTTAAAATACTTCAATTTGAATAAAAAACTTGGTGTGTTGATTTTAGAGATAAAAAAACGTAGTGAGTGAAAAATGTTGCATACTGGATTCAATGGAGTGGAAAAGATAGAGGTTACAGCTTGTAATAATGTCAAACACACTACAGGTCTAATGTTTATTTTATCGCAATTAATTTCGATTTATAATTTTTCAAACACAATTCATACCTGCTTATTGGATTTGGGCAAAATCGTTCACGCGACGAAAATTGATAAAATATTTTATATAAATATCCATCACGCCTTATCCCCGAAGGGGTGGCAGAGGCATATTGTATGCCCACTTTTCACCGTATGGATTCCTGTCCCACGTAATAGGTGGTGAGCCCATTGTCGTGTTGAAATAGACAGACGCAGGTTGTGGCTACCTGCTGTTGAATTTTTTCAAGCCGCCCATAAGGCCTTCAACCAGGCTTAACGACTGCCATTTTACTGGCAACCGGGACCAACGGCTTAACGTGCCTTCCGAAGCACGGAAACGCTCCCAAAATATAAATGCCACAAATTGGTCACCCATCCGAGGACCAGCCATAGTGAAAGTTGCTTAACGCAGTGATAGTATATATATATAGTGATAGTAATATTTTATCTATCTTTTTTTTATATGATCCTAATTTCCATCTGTGGGCCATATGCTTGTCTGCCATTTTAGTGGTATTTATACCACTAATACCACATATTTATGTGAAAAAATACGAATATCTATCCTAAATAATAAGTAAGTAAGTAAGTTAGTAATACTTTATTGTACACCAAGAATACAATTAGAGAGAAATAGATACAATTAAATGTGATGCGATTGGCGGCCTTATCGCACAATGGCTATTTCTTACAGGCAACCATGGGATGAACATTACTGCATAAGGATTTTGACATGGGGCAGTATGGTGCATTTTTATATAAATAAGAATAAAAAAAAACTATATTACATAAGTACATTACATTACATTTATATAATCATATATAGCAAATATATACCAATACATATTTCAATATACTACATACACATATGTACATATACATAGATAACACATATATTTATATATACAGAATAATGATTAGCTAAAGAAACACTAAGCATATCCAATCCCTAGCAAATAATAGTCAATGACTTGTTTTTTAAAAGAAGCCAAGTTTGCGCGCGTCTAATTGATACCGGTAGTGCATTGCATAACCTGACCGCTTGGACAGAAAAAGATTTGTCCATAAAATTAGTGGATTGCAGTGGCATTTTCAGCTGTAGATTAACTGACGATCTTAAAAATTTAGTATTACATTTATTGAGAAAAACAAAACGGTCTTTTAAATAGGAAGGAGAAAAGGGGTTAAAGAGTACCGTGTATAATAAAGAGAGGATATGGCATTCCTTAATGTAATATTGTGAGTTTTTGTAGTTATGTATTTGTCGAAACTAAATGGATTCGTTTTGTGCGATTGATATTTCGAAAAGGTTGAGTACTCCCGTTTTCGCCGAAGGCGTATGGGGTTTCGTCATACTATCGATATCAATATGGGGGAGTAACTCTAATATCAACGTTATTTATTGTAAATCGTTTCCTTTGCTTTACTTGCCATAAAACAATTTCTGCATCCCTTAGAAACTATCATTAGTTTCATTTTGTGAGTTTTATAGAAATACTAGCTGATCGTTAAAAGATATGCGGCCGCGGATTTTTCTGTAGACCTATAAAAATGAATAATATCGTTATACATTGTTTTGTACATAATACATTATACTGTACCTACAGTGTAATATCTCTCAAGGCTTATACAGACCCCTATCGATGAAATCTGTCAGTCGGCATAATATTTGCTAACATCTTGAACAATTGTCGTCAAATAACGACCAATCTACTTAAAACCTCGATAAATTATACGTACACCTAAACCTTCCGCATGAATCACTCTACGTATTGGTGAAACTGGCATGATAATATGTTAAGTAGTTTTTAAGTTTATCGTGAACAGAAGAACCTTCAATTAATACAATGAAAACAACCATAAATTTGTAAAATAACCACTGAAAAATGTCTTGTATCGTAGACTCGCTTGTTTAGTGTTCTGCAAACGGTCACTGCATTAAGCATTTTACAATTTACGCTTTTCTATTTACGATCCGTATCCAGTTGTCAATAACATGGTCATCGTTGAGTAAAGTTGAAGGTATTATTGACGGTTTAAGAATTTCGATCGCAAGTAACCACCTGCTGTGTCTATCTGTTTTAACAGGGCAATGGACTCACCACTAGGATGATTTAAAATCGTCCTAGACTCACCACCTATTACGTGGGACAAAACACAACTGGTGAAATATGGACCTATAGATTACCTCTGCCTCTTGGGCGAATACAGCGTAGCTATATATTTTGTTAGTATTGATTTATTTGTGCAGATTAATTCTATTCATTAACGGTTCATGTAACATTGTATTTTTTCAATAGTATTAATTAAGTAAATATTAGTTTGAATATTTGATATTTTAATTCTTAAAAAAAATATATTTATTTCTAACAATGCGTTATGTAATTAAAAAAAATATATAATTGAGTATTCGTTACTTGAACTAAACCAGGTAACAAAAATATGTTATGGCTTTTTATTTTGTTCTTGATGGGTAATGTGGAGGAAGGTAATGATCGTTTAACCAAAAGCGAATCGCAGTAGTGAGTCTTAATAGATTACTAGCATCGGCATCACCTTAAGCTTAAATTCATTTATTATCATTATTCTGGAAATAAAAACTTATTCTTATTAATTTACTGACACGCTCAGTGCCTGAGTTCAATTCCAATAATGGAACATTTTTTATGCAGCGCTATCAAACCCATTTTAAGGTAACATAAGCTTGTTCTATACGAATTTGACTGTGCCATCGTGGTAGTATGTTTTAAGGGCAATAATTCTAACAAGTTTACACAACAGTTTAACCTTAATAATTATTATTATCTAGGGAAGAGCTAAAACATATTATAATAAATGGCAGATATATTTAACAGTTTTTAGAAGATGGTAGGACGTTTATGGACTTCATTACTTTTGTGATGAATATTGCCGGCGTGACATTTCTCTATGCCAAATTATAACTTTCTAGTACTGAAAGTCTTTTAGCTGTGCTGTGGACAGGCAGTCAGACGAACGATATGGCAAACACTTATAAGAGTTCTTTGTTTACGAATGGGACCCTAAAGAGGTTGCACAATGAACTGGAAAAAAGGCGATTGTGCAACGGCACAAAAAATATGAAAGGCTTTCATAAATAAAAGCAGTAAACGCATTGGTAAGTAAAAGAGTTTTTCGACAGGGTTTGTTGCAGATATATCCTGTTCTAAACTTTGTTGATATGATATTGTTCATGTACGTGACCCACGATTTGAGTATTTCTTTCCTACTAATATTATAAACGCGAAAGTTTGTAAGTATAGATGGATGTTTGTTACTCTTTCACGCAAAGTCTACGGAATGGTTTTAATAAAACTTTATAATAAAATAGCTTACATATTTGAAAACCATATAGGCTAAATTTTACCCCGGGAAAAAATCCTGTGAGAAACGGGAACGGAAAAACCTCACCACGCGTGCGGAGCCGCGGGCGTCAACTAATAATGAATATAATCAGCACTATCTAAAGTACAGGAAGCGCTCGTGTCCCTGCGGTCTCAGTGTTCTGTAAACGATCACTGAGTTACGCAACTTTCACTATGGCTGGTCCTCGGATGGGTGACCACTTTGTGGCATTTACATTTGCGAGCGTTTCCGTGCTTCGGAAGGCACGTTAAGCCGTTGGTCCCGGTTGCCAGTAAAATGGCAGTCGTTAAGCATGGTTGAAGGTATTATGGGCGGCTTGAAAAATTTCAACAGCAGGTAGCCACAACCTGCGTCTGTCTATTTCAACACGGCAATGTGCTCACCACCTATTACGTGGGACAGCAATCCACACGGTGAAAAGTGGGCATATAATATACCTCTGCCATCCCTTCGGGGATAAGGCGTGATGGATATTTATTTATTTTACCTAAAGTACTAAAAAAAAAAAATCTTATGCATATTCAAAATTGTATGTAAGTTATGAAGTTTTTAACCTCATTAACAAGTTTATTTTTGACATGCTATTTGACTACTTTAGATGGCAATGATAAGGAATATTAAAGAAATATGTAGAGTTTGTTTTATTGGCATGTAGGTAGTTAGCTAGTTAGGTGTAATTATTATTCTTCTCTCTGAAATGAAAGTTCACTGAAGAATAAGACATTTAAAAAGCACGTAAATGCCATTGGCATGATGTTTTTAGGGTAATAATATTAATTATTTTGCGAAATTCAAAATTTGGACTCCTTCACAATGTGTTACTTGTCTTGTTGATGCGAATTAATCTAAAAATTATGAAAATCGGTTGAGATATCTATGAGTAGTGCGTTACATACCTACGTTTCTCATTGAAGCTGATCCATGGGATCTTCGCTCCAAGTAAAACACAGTGATGTATTAGTAAATATGACTCTGCTCATATGGCTTAGATCAAAACACCTACCGACGTTCAGTAATCATTACAATATATTTTCTCTTAATCAGATCTGGATACGAATCAATCGATTAAATCCAGAAAGTCCATAAGAACCAGTAATTAAATAAGAAAAAAATTAAAACTCGAATAAGAAATGCCCTGGGAAGACATACTAGAAAATTTGACCATCCTGAACGTAGCCTCAATCTCTACTACTGTCAATGAATTCATACTATCTTTGCCACACATTTTCACAAAAAGCAATATGCAAATATATTAACAATATTATTGCTATTACCTAATATGATAAAAATAATATAGTTTTTACAGTATCATTGTAGCGACAGTGAACAGACGGTCGTAGCGGTGACAATGCGAGGGGAGAGTATTTGCGCACCGCGGTATGAATAAAGATATTCCCGTTATTTGTACTACAGATGTCATGTAATTTCATTGTGTCGTACAATATTTTGTGTAAACACGGGGAGACTGCGACTAGATAACATCTCATAGATCCGGTGCACGTCTCCCAATCTACAATACACATTTTTATGTCACAGCAAAAAATATATTTTTCTTCGCTAATAAGGGATTTATATGCGATTATTTGTGATGATATAAAGAAGATTAGCCCCTGTTACCATAAATACGTTAAAAATTGGGTCACACACAATGATTTGTGGAATAATTTTGACAGCATAGCTCTATCTAGTTTATAGAGTAATAGAACAAGCAAATTTCTTTTATTTCGTTTTTATTTTATGACTGTGATTGCAGTGATGTATATCCGAGCGTCAGGAAATAAGCCCCAACAATATAAATATATGAGACATAAATTACATATGTATTAAAAGTAGGTTCCTCGATCTTTAGATTTATGTATTGTTTTTTTAATTTTTAACGGATATAAATTTAAATAAATATTTCAAATAAAATATGTCACTCAATTTTGTTACAACTTAGAACTAATAAAGTAGATTTAGATAAGTGTCGTCAGTGTTTACCTCGTTAATAATTTAATGAGCAAGTAACAAGGGATTTCGAAATCAGAGAAAACAAATGTCAAACAATTATAAATACTTGATTGTTTAAATTTCACTCATGATCCCTGCAATAGAGCTTCCATATGCTGAATAATATATCGTCTTGTCTATCTAACTCCTAAATTGAAGTAATAACTGACGCTGAACTTAAATGGGCATTAATACTTTCTGAAATAAACCCGTCTGAATTATTGAAGCTTTGCTCCTGTCAGTGTGAAATTTCCAACCCGACCCGAAACATCGATATGTTGTTAATAAAATCATGTCAGTCATAGGCAATCGCGACAAGTAAACATGAGCCCTCCATTAAATGATAATCCTACCAATTTATCGGCATGGCAAAAAATATAGGGTATTGTGTTGCGACATGTCGAACATGAAAATTATTTTATCTAAATACATTTAGTATTCCACTGCTCTGCGATGTCGCTCACCGCTTGCAGATTACCGGGATCTTCCCCACTCGTCATCTGATGACATATTTTTTAAAATGGGGTGACGGGTAATGGAATAATAATAAACTGGAATTTACTTTTTGGTCATCGCAGTGAATCAAAAACTGAAAGGGGTGTGAACATATTGCTCGCTGTAGATTGTTTTCATTGTCGTCCAACGGACCAATACTGTGTAATCAACGGTTGACAAAATGAAATGGAACTCAGTCTGAGCTATTTGTCGCATGTTTGACAGCAATAACAGGGTTAGCTACGCATTAAAGTCACCATATGTCGGTCATATCAAATTTATTTCTATTATTTTATTGGTTTCGTTGCCGATGATTGCCTTCATTACCTTTATTGGAAGTCACTGAGTGAATTTGAATTTATGGTCAGCGATATGGGTGATAGCCGAATGACTTAAACAAAGTGAACGAAGTAATAAGGTAATAAATTGGTTTCACGAACCTCAATATTATTATCACTATTATTTGATGACATGCCATCGAGAATTTGTGGGTTTGAATTCAATTATATTGTATGTATACAAACCGTAGCTCTTAAATGTTACCAATGGATGTCGTTTACTTTTCTAAACCGTGTTTTTAAATTTCAAGAAATGAGGGTTACAGATCACTACTTTTGTCTTAGAAATGGAAAATAATAAAGTAATGCCTTTTAGTATTTCAAGCAGAATGTGATTAACCTTCAAATGACGTCATCGTTGGCATTACGACAGTAACGTTTTTGCCTAGGAACGGTAATAAAGAAAAAAATAATAATAAAAGAACACAATATCATACCATGTTTTGCAATGCATGCAAAAACACAGCGATTTCATGCTACTGTTAACGTATTAGTAAACTATTTTAAAGTTCTAATATTAATTTAAAAGTTAAATACGATTAATACTGCCAAATTATTTCAACAAGATTTTTAAAATGCATAAAAAGTAAGGTTTTAAAATGCATAAAAAGTAAGGAATTTTGGTCAAACCCTATTGTAGAAACTTTATCCCAAAGTGGTTATATTATCTTTCTAGAGTAGGTATGTGTTTCGCATAGTACAGAAAGAGACATATTGCATTCGTCTAGTTATCCATACGTTTGTTTGGCTCAACAAAAATAGATACTGTATAAAGCTAACCTTTCCGGTGTATAAAATCATTATTTGAAATATTTATTTTGGAATAATCACAAATTACAATTTACAATTACAAATGTCTTAATCTATCACACATGTTATTTTTTTTTTTATATTTTTTTTTCGTTTTTAAACCACAGTTAACAATAAAAGCAAACCATAAGCCACTAAGGCTTGTCAGGATTGCTGTTTTAAATTACACAGTGTAAAGAGCGGACAATTTAGCAAGAATTAATAACTTTAACCTTATATAATCATGAAAATACATACATTATTTTTCATTGAATAACCCACCCCTGATTGATCAACGCTTTTGAAATATGGTAATTATGTAATCCATATATAACTTTTTAATAAAAAATGTCCATTTACTTTAAAATTTAATGCAACGTACTGTCTCCAAAAAGACCTTCGGCGTTTAATATCAATGTGTAACGATATTAAGATGAGTACAATAGCTCCCTCAACTGTACAAGATTAAAATCATCCATTTAAATAACGTTTTTAAATAAATACTGCGTAGATAATAGGAACAATGCAATATTTTGTCAACTGCCAGGTCCGGGCCGAGAGAGTGCACTACTGCGTGAAGCGGAAAATCCTCGGGACATTTGAGGACATTTTTTGTGGGATAATATCCGCATGACATTGTCAACCAGCTATTTAATACATCATGTAATACAATACTTTAAATACGGTTAGATTTGTGCAAAATTTGAAATCGTTACGCACACTGATTTTGTATTAGACGATTGGATTAATTTGTCTCTGTATCTGTCGAATGCTAGGTTTTATCGTAAGCTCTGTTGTGCTCTCGGAGGGACAATATGTTGACATTGTAATATAAATACCTGTTTAAGTAACTTCTATCTTGAATTATTGGTGATATTTATTGAGGAAATACATATTTTTATCTGTCATCACCATTAAGGTACTAAACATAAAAGTTTATGTTCTATTAAATTGATAGTGTGGATGATAAAGTTATGGATATTCATTATTTATTTGTCGGTCTCCGTAAGATGTCTCAACCCTCATACATTTAGTAAATTGAAAGGCTCCAGTGAGTCCCGCAGTTATACTCTATTGAAACGCAATAAAACAAGATATGACAAAAATATCAGATTTCATAAAGCTTTAATTTCGTGACATGTAATATTATATTGTTTAAGGGACATTATCCCGCCTTTTGTTTGTATTCCTTGCTATGTTTTATGTCACCAACTGAGTCGATACACACTAGGTGAAACTTGGATTCGTTGATAAATTAATAATGTGAGATTTTAATCCATATAAATTTTCATCACAAACGTAGAAAAATGAAATTTTATGAAATAAGGGTAATAATTCATTGAATGGTAAAATATTTTGTAAGTATATAACACTGTAGCGTTTGTATTACGATATTGTTAAAAAAATGCTAGTAGAGAATAAAAACATCTATACAATCTAAGTAATTTGAATGTCGACCAAAAATTTGCTGGAAACACAATAGACGTGAAGCATCAATCAGATTCATTTTAAAATATTAGGCCAATCAATCGTAGATAACTCTTTACTCACCACCTATTTCACGGGAATTTATTGAAAGTATACTTAAACAATCGTACACGCATTGAGTTGTATATTCACCTAGCTCAGAAGTGTGATGGGAAAATAAAGCACAAAAATTGCATCTCTTCACTGCCTTTTTCCAGCCATACCGAAGGCGTTTGACTTTGTCTGTTAACTGTACATATCGAAATTCAGACTACGAGGATTGGACCAGGGCTAACGAGCCGAAATCCTTTCCAAGGAGCTGTCCTTAGTTGGTACTAGAGACGGATTTGAGTAGCCACCACAGTTTCACATAAAATCCCATTTGCAGAACTTAAGGACACAAAGCTTAACCTCCATATTATGTTATTATCGTAAGCTGCTATATTGTTTTCTTTTTTGGAACTTATTTATGATAGATTTTTAATCAGCACTAAATTTTTTAATGCAATAAGCACAATATTTGATATTCAATTTTTATTTTTCGTGTACAGGTTTATATAGCATATATATACCTGTACACGAAAAATAAAAACTTAATTTTATTAGTATAGTTTTAATGTTATGTTAATATGATAATTCTTATTTATAATATGTAAATAAAAATAATTACATTATAACAAATCCAAAATAAGCACATATTTACATTATAATATTTATTGCAATAAGCATTTTTGATATTTCCGTGCTTCGGAAGACACGTTAAGTCGTTGGTCCCGGTTGCCAGTAAAATGGCAGTCGTTAAGCCTGGTTGAAGGCCTTATGGGCGGCTTGAAAAATTTCAACAGCAGGTAGCCTCAATCTGCGTCTGTCTATTTCAACACGGCAATGGGCTCACCACCTATTACGTGGGACAGGAATCCATACGGGAAAAGTGGGCATATAATATGCCTCTGCCACCCATTCGGGGATAAGGCGTGATAGATATTTATTTATTTATTTTTGATAAAAAATGTTACCCACGTAATTTAACGATTGGGACAATAATCGTGTAGTGTGTAATGCGCTTGTTTGTAAGCAGGTACATGTATGCAATATGACATGAGAAATTATCGGTAAGGAGGGCTGTACTCAATGAAAAGGAAATATCACGACAATTATGAAGCATTAGTGCGGTTGACAATGGTGACATAGTTTTTGTGATGCTTTCATGTGAGCCTTTCAAACGTTCGAACAATACATCCTTCGTTCAATGTCGGGACGTTTAATTAATTATGAAATGTACACACAATAGCACCGTTTAATCTTTTGATGCCAGGTTAATCAATCTATAGCATGTACTACATCTATAATAACACATATAAAGCTTAGAGTTTGCTTGAACGCGTCTCTGAAATTAGAAATCAAGTAGGTATCTATGGTCCGTATTCCGGAACGTTTCTCAATACTCGATTATCGCTTGAGACTAGATTTTGCCTTATAAAATCTACTCTCAAGTGTTTCTTGAGTGTTGATAAACGTTCTAGAATACGGCCCTAAGATTCTGATAGGTACCTCTTATTAATTACAGAAGGATGCTAAGCAGTGCGCTTACAAAGTTGGTGTATAAGAGAAGAACAATCTCCGTGCCCATCAGCCGTAGCTTGTTCTTCTATATCCTGACTTTCGCGAAAACATATTGTAACAATGCTTACTCATTGGAATTTTTATAGTCGATTTTTATTTGTCTACTGGGGAGGTTTTAAACATGCGTTTTTTTTTAATTATTTTACAATAAATCGTCATAATGATAATGGTGCTATTTTTATTTAATAGTGCTGTAACATAAGGGTGCTTATAAATTACGGCATAAAACAACCTCATTCCTTTACCATTTCCTAAATTTTTTGTTAATAGAATAGTGAACTCAGAGGCTGGTTACAGAGTTTTTATTGCAATCTGGAAAGAAACTTCAAAATATCGAAGAGTGAGTAAGTGAGACAGTAAGATCAATTATGTATATGGATAAGACTCTTACAAAAAGTTAAGAAAATAAGATTACTTGTAGAAGCTTTGTATATAACTTTGTTTCTTTGTGCTCTGAGACCTTGGTAACTTTGTTTCACCGTACAAAAAGTCATAATAAGTAAGATATTCCAAAATGTTAATTTTATGATATCGTTAATGTTACGCTACTGCTTAAATATTAGGTACACTTAAGTACATAAATTGAGTTCATTACGTCTAATGAACAGGCTAAATTGTTTAGGTAACTATTACCACTATTACTTTGCTATAGAACGACGTGGCAATGCGGCCAGCCTTATGGGAACCTTACCGGTTCACTTCGATTGGGAGGAATTCTTCGACACCTAGTTGACACAGTGTCAGTCTTTAAATAGTCTTTCTTTTTGAAGTGAAACTTTCCTTATCGTCGTATGAGAGAAAAATTATAGCTGTAAAAAAGACAATTAATTGTTTTTTTTGAAGTGAAACTTCTTTATCGAGGTAAGAGAAACTTATTCATCGATAGTATGCGTAAGCCAATTTTTGTTAAGTTGTAAATACTGTGTCGTAAAGAAGTTTCAACTCTTATCTGTGTACTCTGGTACACACACATATTTTTATTAAACCTTTTCTGTAAGTATTATAACCTGTATATAATTCTATTAAATAAAATAATATTACCTTATTTAAACAATAATAATAACTATAATAGATGACAATGTTAAAAAATCGCCCGTAACCCGTTAACTCAGTGTTCTATAAACGATTACTAAATTAAGCAACTTTTGCTATGGCTGGCTCTATGGGTGACCGCTTTGGAGAATTTACATTTACGAGCATTTCCGTGCTTCGGAAGGCAAGTTAAACCGATGGTCCCGCTTGCCAGTAAAATGGCAGTCGTTAAGCCAAGTTGAAGGCCTTATGGGCGACTTGAAATTTTTTAACAGCAGGTCGTCAAAACCTGCACCTGTCTATTTCAACACGACAATGGGCTCACCACGTATTACGTGGGACAAATATCCTAAATGTATATGTGTCAGCCCCATGGGGGAACTCTAGCTAATGATATAATGTATACGTAAGCATTAGGATAAAATTAGATATATTCATTAAATATATTCAGAAATGGTTCAGGCCCAGTTAGTTCCTCATTGACACGTCGGCATCCGTACACATACTGCTTTATTTTAACGAGCCCCCGTACCCCGTATACAGTCGACTGATCTACGGACAATCAGAAGGATCGCGATCAGAGTCTCAGAAGGATAATGGCAAATATTATAAGGGTACCTTGTTTACTACAGAACCCTAAAATATACTGTAACAGTGAAATATTAAGTGGTGCGTGGTGGTAAATAGGTGTATGAAAATTGTTGCATGCCGCGATTGCTAATGGTGTATAGGTGAAGATATAGCGCTTGCTTGTTAGTTTGGCTCTTACAACTTGTTATAAAAGCGGTGTAAACACGCGTGACGGGCCGATATCACGTCATCGCGCACGCGAACGCTCGATGGATTCGCTCTCTTTCTCCCTATACTACAATTATAAATGCAAAATATTGTATTACTTTATTTGTAAGTAAATCTTGCGAAAGGACGTATTTATACAGTGGCGCTAATATATTAGAAATAATGAGTGAACGCTGACGCTAATATAAAGTCAATCGCCTGAAGACTTATGAAAAAGTTGACAGTTTCGAGTGTCAACGGTAGCTTAGTTGGTTAAGCAGCTCCCTCGGCAAGGAAGAGTCACGAGTTCGTTTCTTCGTGTCCCGCTCGAGGCTTACACATTTGTGTCTACTTTAAATTTACGCTAATATATTGTAGAGTTGGATCAGATTTTGGACAGAAGTAATCAATTTTTACGGTGACAAGAACTAGGCAGTACAAGCCTGGTTTTTAATAAATTATCCTGTCCAGGACTACGCACATCTTTAACAGCAATGGATAACTATATCCATTGCTGTTCTCCTAGAAATCACAGGTTAATAGTCTTGTAGTTATTATCTGAGTCTTAGTTTGACTTCACAGACTATATTGTGAAATTTAAAAAAATATTGTAAGGCTTGGTGGTCGATTAGGTATTGAAGAGAATTCTTTGTAACTTAGCTGTTACAAAGAAGTCACAATATAGCGAAATAAAAAAAACTTGTCTCAAAAAATACCTGTATAATGTAAACGGCTAAACGGAAAATGATAAAATATGTCTAGAACCACCGTTGAAAAACAAAAAATGCTTATAATCAAAAAACTGCATTCAAAATCCTAATCAGTTAAGAGCTACTGTACCATAAATGCAAGTCTTATTTTAACTTTTTAAGTATATTTATCAAATCATGCCTTAATAAATGAAACATAAAATGTCATCATGCGACATTAACATTGTTAATTGAAACAATTAATCTACTATTGCCCTTTTGTGGAAGTTTCAACTGCTATGAAGCTTGCACAAAAGGGTTCTTGGCGTCTGTCCTACAGAATGCTAAAAATGATGAAAAAATCGATATTTATGTAGGTAATGTACTAAGTTGCGTGCAGAGGCTGCGTGCGGCGGCCACATTCGCCTTCGTGCATCACATCGCCACCCTAATTAATATAAGATCTCAATTAAATTGCGACACATAACGAGGAGCAGAATTTTTATACACCCGCACAATATATGGCCATTTTGTCTCAGAATAAGGCAATATCCACTCACAATCTGAGAACTCGTTTGTCTGTGCCCAACATGCAAGTCAGTACAAATAGAATAAAGAGTAATTTAAATTTTTATGATCTTACGATAAAACTGTGAAAGTAGGTACTATCTCGTTTTAATCAAGATTAATTAATGTCGTCTTTAGTTTTTATTTTGAAAATAATGGTCACCATACAAACATATCTTGACACGAGTCAGAAGAATTACTGGTTATGTGGATACTTTGAAAATGATGACACCTAATTAAATTTGAATATCTGTGGCCATAAAGGATTTTTTTTATTTGGTACATAAACTTATCTATACTACAGAAGATTTAATAGTAGATACATGGTACTGTATGGTATTGACAATGGCGGATTTTGTTTATTGGAGTAGAGCTCCCATAGATCAGCTTCAATGGCGAAATATATATACGCCATATCCCATAAAGTTCGCAACGGATTTTCAAAATTTTTGAGTTAATTCAAATCAACAAGACTAGACGCGATGGAGCCTGAATTTTTAATTTTACAAAATAAATAAACTTATTACCAAAAAAAACATAATATCTATGGGAATTCCCATCTCTACGCTTTGTCAAAAAATGTACTTTCATTATTTTTACTAGAATTTTAAACATAATAAAGATGTTAGATTATTTTAATATTTGTTTTATAATTTGTTTCGCTTATTATAAAAAAAAAATTATGTCGTGCTAAATTCTATTTCAAAAACGATCGATTATCAACAAAACGATTACCCTCCGCTGCAATATACGGTGCTAGCAAAGCTTTATGCTCTGCGACTCCATCAAAATAGTAAGCTATATAACTTACCAATTTCTACTAAAAAAGAACCGCACATTAATTTTGAACGGGCTTAATTGACATCGTTTTTATTATGAACAAATAAAATATTCTGGGTCTGAGTTATAAATGTTGACTTTTCCCTTTAATAGTATTCAGAGCTGGTTTATTTGGGACTGGTGGAACTCAACGTTCGAGGCAAGGTCCTGACCAAGTTTTGAATCGTAATAATTTGGTCTCAGATTACCGGCGCTGATAGCGCATCATCTCACCTCTTGACAGGGACGAACTCAGATTTAGAATTTTCGTATTTCATTGGCAATATTTTAAAGTATTTATTTGTTACCTCGATGTAATTGAGTAAAAATAATTCAGGCATTTTATAAATAAAATAATAATATCTACTTTAATAAAATCGTAAACGTGGCAAAGAAAATATATTATAATATTTTTACTATAAAAGAAAATATATTATAATTGTGAGAAAATTTCTAGGAGCCTGTCAACATAGATCTGGTCATCTCTAGCAACCCAATTTGAACAGCGAAACGATAAGTAATTATAATAGAACTGGATATGTTTTTTTTTTGGTAAGTACGTCTGTCTCTATTTTTGTTTCCTTATCACGTTAGATCCACTAGATGGAATTTATGGTTTTTATAATGTAGAGAATAAATCAACTTAAAATAATATGTATAAGGACGTTTTCTACGTTCCTATAAAGTGGTTCAAGAGTTTTACACAGTTCTCTGAGAATAGTAAAGTTGACTTCGGACGCAACTTTAAAACTTTTCTAGTATCGTATGGCTGTGATAAGGGGGCGGTGCTTAAGCAAGACAGGAAAGATGTGCTTGCTGCAAAGATGGATATTATATCAACTGCAGTAAATGTGTCCAGTGGTCCCTCCGTAGATACCACACATTCGTGTGGTGTCTACAGAGGAACCACGTGATTGACATAAGTTTACGTGTATGAAGTCGTAGTTATCGGCTAGTATATGTATAATAAATTTGGAAATGTTTCTTTCCTTTTCCTAATCGGTTTGTGATAGCCAAGTACGCACCTGTAGTGGCAATGGTAGAAGGCCACACGCGGTCGGAGTGCGGGACGAGCGGAGCGGAGCGGGGGTGCTCGTGACTGGGGGGAGGTGGGGTTTCATTCATGTTGTTAGATCGGACCGCTCATAACTTAACTTTTAATTTATTCATCTCCGCTTACAAATCCAGTTTCGGTGCGGCCTTCCTCGTATCAAATTCATTTCACTTGTAATTTTTGGTAAAAATATTCATCTTACAGAATTTGCAGAACATATTTTTTTAAAAGAATGGTATTTAAGTAAATATTTTACATGGTTGTCTGTAAAAAATTGCCACTATGCGATAACTATATCACATGTAAATGTTTATACCTAAAATTGTTGAACCCTATTCTTGGGGCACAATACAATATTAGTTACTTTTGAAATAGGTATATCCAGAGAGTACCTAGTTTTAGGTACTCTCTGGATATATCTGGATATAAAAGGCGATAATGTAAGAAAATTGCTCATAATCTGAAAGGTCAAAACTACTTGGGTACCCAGACCAGCATGTATGTGTTAATGTAAATGTGAAAAGTATATGTAAATCTGCAGGAAGCGAAAGAAGTATGTATGGACCGAGAAGCTGACGGAATGATCAGAGATGCCACTCTCTGACTAACCCGTCAGGGATACAGCGGTAAGATAAATTATTATTTTACTTTTGCAAATACTTATTAGTGATTTGCAATTTCATTTTGCTTTCTATATAGAAGACACTGAAAACAAATTGGAACACCTATGGATTTATCTATTAACAATTTAATACAAATACATGCAATCACTTACCAAGCCTTTTTCTTAATGCATATTCTCCTCATTGATATAAATACGTTAACTACTTTATAGATATCAGATAAGATATTGTAGTCCTGCTTCGATACAGAAAGCTATAAGGCGCTGACAAGAAGAACCTATAATTTTATGTCCGTACAAATGTACATAAAATAGCGTGAAGACCCTTAGTATAAACAACAGGTCGTGTCCAACAATCCATTCATAAAATAATCTTATAAAAGATAAATATTCCGTTTGTAAAGTAACAATGAAACTATGGCCGATGGTATATCAGATTTCTTTCCAATCGTCAAACGCGCTTGTTGAGTTGGACCTTTGGTACTTTGTCGCTCCAAGTTTGATTCAAAGGTTTTTTCTTTGATATTTATGTTTGTCTTTAATTTTTACTCCTCCACCGCTGTCCATTTAATATCGGACGGGACACTGTTAACGATCACTATATAAAATTTTATTTGAACGCATCTCACCTTGCTTTTTGTGTATTCAACACATCGTTGATTTTACTTTTTATTAATCACCTGTATACTCGTATATAATGTCTGTATTATGTATGTTTTTTTATATGTAGGTATATAGATAAGTGCATATAAATATATGTATAAAAATGTGATCCAAGAAAGCTTTTTTTTGGCATAAGCTGCGAAAAGTTTTGTGTTTATCAGTCCATAGTCTAGTTGCTGATCTGCTTTATTGAAAACACAATGAAAAATATATCGCCGTATCTTGAAAAGAGTATTCGTGATGATTCCCTGTAGAGGGAATTTAAATTTTTAAATTTCAATTCGATTCAAATATACAACCTATTTATCTGGATTTGGTTATTTATTGTGAGTGAATCCAGCAAGGAGCTCAACTGGTTTCAACTTTTTGTATGTCTCGTAACGTAACGTGAATAAAGGTAGACAAACATGGTGCAATTGCTTTAACTACGTCTATCTTATTTGATACACTTAACTTCATCTAGTACTAAATTAAGACAATATAAGCTTGTATTTGGGCCTAGAGGACTTTACTAAGATCTTTGGGGACTAGGCAATCTTAACTGTTAGTGGCGCACCAGTTGACCATCGAATAAGGCTGCTACGCCACGGAGACTCTTGTGAATTTCTCAATTCCCATGTAAGTGCCACGAGTTATAATAAATTGGCACCGTGCAGCTGTGTATAGCTAGTATGTAAGTTGTGTTAGTGTGGGCTGGTCTCTGGATGGATCGCTGGGACCAGCATCGGTGGTGATTGGTCTCAGCTGCAACTTTATTTGGGGGTCTTTACGTAGCTTCACGGTATCAATTTATTGTGCCACTTTTAGCCACTTGAGAAATGAGAAACCCAGAAGGTTATCTTGTGGCAATGTTGGCATATGGTATGCGTGGGTACTGCGTCAAACAATATACTGTACCACCTCGCTTCGTCTGTTGGTCAGCAGGTGCGCAGCTAGAGGGTGGGGTTGCTTATACTGCGGAGGTCTTAATGGAATCCCTTACATCTATTACAAGCTTATATTATCTTAATTGAATCCCAAATGGACCCATGTGTGTGACATAATGTTTAAATTATAGCTGAACACAAAAAACAAACTACTAAATTCAAGATGTCATCTACACATCATTGGAGCCATTTCCGACATAGGTTTGCGAAATAAAATTATATTAGATACAAGAATTGCTCGTTCAATGTTATTAGACATAAATAAAATTGATTTAAGACACAGACTTCCTACCTCACGTTTATATCACAGTTGATCGTATTTAATGTGTACCTACTGCGTTCGCTTATACTGGGTCCACCACCGCCTACGCTAATAAACATTTTTCATTTTAATTAATGAAATAGTTGCTTGCTTCCATATTCATATAGATTGTCTTAATGTCTTAAATTAATATTGTGAACTGAGTAAACATTTTGACGCGTGGGCCGTGAAACTATTACTATACATGTTTAGTATAAAATATATTAACTTAATAATGGGATTGGTATTTTATCTAAATATATCGATCTATTTGTACATTGTAGACAATTGTTAAAGCACGGTGGTCTAACTTGCACTTTCAAACTAAAGTCAGGACAATAAATCATTGCAAAGACATACAAAAGTAGTTCTGCAACAAAGGTCGAGAAGATTTGTACGAGCTATCTCTGTGGTGCGCGCATTTGTGTAGGCTGATACGCGCGCTGGACACCGAATGTTCGTCCGAGCGGCCGTACCACTGCACCGCACCGTACCGCGCTTTCCCGCGACATCTCACATTAAATATATTCATTTAATGATTACAATTTCTCGTTATAATTTATTTAGGGCGAAGCATAACAAGTTTTCGAATCAAATATGTCGTCCATAAAGATGCAGACTCGAGGGTTGGACCCTGAATCTTGTTAATTCTACAATGATCTTTTGTCCGATCCAACTTAGCGATGAAATAGTCTCTCGTATCATGGATGTAAGAATTAAAACCGGTCGTTATGTCTCAGACTAGAATGATCGTTTTGAAACGACTCCACCGCAATTCGTCGGGAGTTAAAGGGTTTCATGAGCGTGTGCCGACGATAAATGAAACATTTCTTCTTCGGAATAAATTAAAGTCTATAATCCAATTCCAGGCTTGCCGTCGTAAGAGTCGGTTTTATGAAAACCTTAGAGGGGAACAGATAGATCGAGATCGACCGGAGAGTGTGAATGAGAGCATTACGATCAAAAAGGGAGGCGGAGGGTGAGGGAGGGTGAAGAGGTTGTTGGATAATTCTTTATTCTTTATGAATATGTGAGCTCGTTATCTGTGGGCTGACGTGGCTCGAGACATTTGCGGTGAGTGTGTGCGTAGGCCTGAGCAGCGTGGTGTAACTCGCACTGGCTCTGTGCGTGTACCGAGCTGAGGGCGCGGATCTAGTGCTGGCACTAAATAATACATAGGTATCGACAGCACTGTCTGCGAAGAGCGGGTACACGACCGGATCAACATACGGCATCGACGCCAGATTGAACGATAGTTCCCGAGGAACTGGTTATCGTTATGGGGCGACTGGCGGATTAAATTTATTGGCAGCGCGCTGGAGAAATGTAGCGAGCGGAAGGGGCTTGCGATTTTAATTAGGTAATGAATGTCGATGCAGATCTGCATATCGATTTTACGGCTAGATTTATCCCATCGTTCTATGTCCGTGTTTCAAATCTCTAATTTAGCGATATGTGTACCATAGAACACAAATACTTATTCTCTTGCTTTTTCGTAGCATTTCTTATAATAGTTCCTACTAACATTTATAACACATGTTGTATAGAGTTTACAACATGTGATATCAACTCGATTTTTTGTAATCGATTTGTTTATCTATTATATATTCTATGCGAGTGATATAGGCTTTCGGTGAAAGTGAGACCACTAAAGGCACCAAGGGTGAATTTTGAGTTCTTCCCCTATCTTTGTTTATAGGAACTTTTCAGAACAATAAATCCTTAATAAATATTTAAGGTAATTTTGAAGCGCTTATAAAGCCCCGCGCTGAGTGTTTTATAAACAATCTCTGCGAAAGCATCTACTATCAGTCCTGAGACGTGTGAGCGTTTGTGAGTGTTGTCGTGCTAGGGAAAGCACGTTAAACCGTTGTGCCTCAGTAGGTAATACTGTAGACCTTAAGCCAAGTTAAAGCCTTTAACAAAGGGTAGCCAATATTTGTTCTAGTGTGTTTCAAAACGGCAACAGCAGCAATAGCGTCAGTAGCGCGAATGTTACACTTCTGGTGTTGCATACGTCTATACTTATAGACTACCAAACTTTCGAATGGGTAAGCTGAGCCGTATGATTCACGTAATTAGCATAAACAAAGTATATGCACATTTTTTTTGACTGCCTCTGTGGCGCGGTGGGAGTGCATCCGACTGCTACGCAAGAGGTCGTGGGTTCGATTCCCACCCAGGATAAAACTTTGTGTGATGAGCACGATGGTTTATTCTGTGTCTGGGTGTTATTTATCTATAATATGTATGTATTTAGAAATATATAAGTATGTTTATCTGTTATCTAGATCCCATAACACAAGCTAATATTAGCTTACTTTGGGCTAGATGGCGCTGTGTGAAAAGTGTCCCACAATATTTATTATTATTATTTTATTTTATAATTTAAAGACAAATCAAAAAGACCCAGTAATTTGTTTAGTTATCTAGTTTTTACATTTTATGATTGAGTCTATCTGGTTATTCAATTCAAAAATTCAATGTCAATTATAATCTGTATTTCATCTTAATTAATATTATTGAATTCAAATTTCATTTAAATGTGTTATTTATTTATTTCAAATTTTAGTACAAAGTACAAGGCGGACTTAATGTCTTAGGCATTTTCTACCATAGTCAACCTTAGGGTGATGCAGAGATGAGATTAGATAGGTGCTCAGGGATATAAGAAATTGTACAGCATACTATATGATATATGGTTTACATATTCACGATATACACAAATACATACATGCATACACACATACATAAATACATACATACAAAAAATTGGAAGTTATTATGATAAGTCAAAGTCCAGTATCAATTCTATTAATATTAGAGTTAACGGGATATTTACCATGTGTTATTACCGCTGTGTTTTCCGTCAGAAATAATTCATTGTATACATCCCGCAACTTTAATACAACTGTTATTGACAATAAAAGTTTAAATACCTATATCAATTATATTTTATTCATTCATTTACGCTTGTGGCCCCGCTAACTCAGTGTTCTGTAAACGATCACTGCGTTAAGCAACATTCGCTATAGGTGGTCCTTGGATGGGTGACCACTTTGTAGAATTTACATTTGCGAGCGTTTCTGTGCTTCGGAAGGCACGTTAAGCCGTTGGTCCCGGTTGCCAGTAAAATGGCAGTCGTTAAGCCAATCAGGCATTATGGGCGGCTTGAAAAATTTCAACAGCAGGTCGCCACTGCCTGCGCCTGTCCATTTCAACACGGCAATGGGATCACAACCTGTTACTGGGACAAAATAAAAAAAAGTATAATATGCCTCTGCCTACCCCTTCGGAGATAAAGGCGTAACAATATGTATGTTTGTATATATCAACCTGTATTCAATTGGCTAATGAAAATGTAAATAATAATAATAATATTATTATTTACATTTAATAGGTATCAATAAATTCTATTGAAGCGCTCGTGGCCCCGCGGTCTCAGTGTTCGGTAAACGATCACTGAGGTACGCAACTTTTACTATGACTGGTCGTCGGATGGGTGACCACTTTGTGGCATTTACATTTGCGAGCGTTTCCGTGCTTCGGAAGGCACGTTAAGCCGTTGGTCCCGGTTGCCAGTAAAATGGCAGTCGTTAAGCCTGGTTGAAAGCCTTATAGGCGGCTTAAAAAATTTCAACAGCAGGTAGCCACAACCTGCGTCTGTCTATTTCAACACGGCAATGGGCTCACCACCTATTACGTGGGACAGGAATCCACACGGTGAAAAGTGGGCATATAATATGCCTCTGCCACCCCTTCGGGGATAAGGCGTGATGGATATTTAATAAATTCTATTCAATAGATATCCTTAGAACTGTCAATAGAAGTACCTTTAGCAAAAATGGATTATATAGGTAGGTGTGACTTTCCAAGCTCGTACCTAAAACCAACTACATTTTATTGTACTAAAAAAATGACAGTCAACCTTCGTTAGACAAATATAATAAGGCGAGTTTTAAAATAACCACATGAACGTTGTGGCGCTACATATATTCTTTGCAATTTGTTTCTGTTGTGGACTCAAATGATAAAAATAAATTGAACAAAAGTATGAAAGGGGATCCTTTGGACGGCACATTTCTCTTCGAAATTGACGTTTTTCAGAAGCGGTCGGTTTTTAACGTTTTAATTAGGGGCACACATTACGGCACGCCATCACGTTCGCCCCTCGCTCTTTGCCTCACATTTTTGTATATTTCCGTCTATTTAGGGAAAATTTTATTTTTCGACCATTGCGGGCTATTTTTGAGACGCGTGCAGCCGGCGCGCGGTCTTGTTAAATCTCTGTGGGAAACTTGTTCAACACCGCTGCTAATCTTCCACTAAAGACTTGATACTTTTACAAAATGTTACGATTGTTATCGTTAAATATTTCAATTTGGAATGTTTTTTTTTTAAATATTGTAGAGGTACGTGAGCACGTAGAGCTGACTGTTTTGAAGTTGAGTATTTTTTTTTATTAATTTAATAAATGGAAACTCGACATCTCACCAATATTTAAATAAAATCGATGATTTCGATAGTTGAAATATTGAACGAGAACAATCTTAACATTTTGTAAAAGTATGAAGTCTACAACACAACTTTGATGTTTTTGAACAGTTTTATTATTCTATGTGACTATAAGTATATAAAAAATAAAAAAAACTATAGAAATAATTCACTTAATTTTTAGAAAATAATTGGATGCTTCTGAAAAAACAATCAGAAAATTGGTAGGTACTGCGGTATTATTTATTACCATTAATAATAAATAATTACTGTGGGATCTTTTTTATACATAGCGCGCTGACTTTTTCTCTTAGTCGTAAAAAAAACGAGATTTATCAACTTTACTTTCAACAATATTGTCTTAGAACAGCAAAGGCTATGCTGTCTTAAACACTATATTAATAATAAATAATAATAATATTGTTGGGACAACTCACACAACGCCATCTGATTCCAAACTAAGCAGAGCTTGTACTATGGTAACCAGATAACTGATACACATACTTATATATTTCTAAATACATACATATTATAGATAAATAACACCCAGACACAGAATAAACCATCGTGCTCATCACACAAAGTTTTATCCTGGGTGGGAATCGAACCCACGACCTCTTGCGTAGCAGTCGGATGCACTCCCACCGCGCCACAGAGGCAGTCAATTATATTGTTCATTATAATTTATAATACTTCATTATCCTTATTCAACCAATTTCTTTATTAACGTAAATGGGTACTTGCTTGGTTTTGAAAGAAAACGAGCTAATGGTTACTTAGACTAAGACAGATTCTTTGTTAACTCTTTTCTTGGAAAACAAAATAAAAAAAACTCTGCATACAACGTTAAAATCAGTTCTGCCTATCAATCTGAAATTGATCATTAACCTAATATAATAAATAAATAAATATTGTTGGACATTTTTTTTACACAGCGCCGTCTGACCCAAAGTATACGGTATAAGCTTGTGTTATGGAATCTAAGCGACTGATAAACATACTTATATATTTCTAAATACATACATATTATACATAGAAAACACCCAAACTCCGAAACAAACATTTGTGGATCACATAAATATTTTTTCCGACCCGGGAATCGAACCCTGGACCTCAATTGTGGCAGTCGCATACGCTACCACTGCGCCACCAAGGCAGTAAATATTAAGTTTGGTAATTATAAATATAATATTGAGTTACGTACTCAGCGATTATTACTTGCGGTATGTAAATTTAAAAACAAATTTATTTAGTCGAACAGACAGGAAATGAATTCGTGATGGATCGCGGCGACGAGTGACACTTTCCTTCTGTTTTGTAAAAAATAATCAGATTCTTTCAAAACGGGCACTTGAGATCTCTTGTCAGTCTTCACCTAAACCATAAAACAAGCTGTCTCGGTATCATTAAATCAGTTTTCCTTTGGTGGTATCGTCCCTAATGTTACTATGTTTATGGATAAACCGTGAGCAAGCCTACCCTTCCATAAAGCCCTCTGGGAATATCGAAATAGAAAACTCGTATGATTTTCTATTATTTTTATACCCATGAAGGGGAATCTCAGCGATTGAATGCTGCCTCGTTATTCAATTTTATTGGCACAAGGTCAAATGGCGCGTCAATGGGCATAAAATTTGCATAGTCCATGGAAGATGAATATGCCTTTGTTGTAATTCAAAGTCATAATATGAGCTTAGGTATGTGAAGTCATGTAAATGAATCGTGGAAGTCCCATTGTAGATATAATATTTGCAGGGTGTATACTTAGTTATACTTTTCCTAAATGGGATGATGGTTTTGACTGCTTACGCCTATGAAGATTTTTTTTACATTATTTTTATATAATGTTCTACTTAATTTTAATAATAAAATTTTGAAGATTTTCAGTGAATGTTAGTGGTGCTTCACCATTAACATCCACCGAAAATCTTCGAAATTTGGCTGTTTTTTTTATTTATTTTTCTTTAGTTCATTATTATTCTCATGATTGTTTTTTTATAGATTTTTTTTTTAAACTATAATTTTTGGGCATGGTCACGGCGAAGCCTTGTAGAAAAACAGATGGAACCGCTCATGACGGGAAATTCATTTCGCCACTAGAATACGTCACTCGGCTCGATACATGGGTTTCAATCATCGTAAGTATTTTGAACCGATTTCAATGATAATGATAAGATGGAGTTTTTCAGTTGGACTGGCGACTGGTTACCAATTCGATGTTGTGATTGATCATTTATTTGTTTTTTGTTGATTGTTTAATGTTATAAGAAAGTAATTATTAAAAATAATATTTGCTTTATAAAAACTCAAAACTGACATTTTGTTTAATCTGTGTCAACCATCTGTCACAAAATTTTAAGCGTACAAAATATGAAAATTCTGAAGCTTCTAAACAATTAATAGTTATGAAAGTGAGAGTACTCTTTAACATTTTGTATCTTTTGTATTACAAATAGTTTACAACCGTTTTTTTATGTGTATTTGTCATAGAATTCCAATGAGACGGGAAGTTTGTACGATTTTCTAAATAGTTTTGAAAATAACGGAGGAGCTATGATATAATACAACAAACATAAAAACAGACAGAGTCGACTTTTGCTCCTTATTCGATGCGAGTTTTAGTATTTAATGGATTGATGGATGAGTTTTAGTTTTGGAGATTTTGTTTTTTTCATAATCTGCAAGTTGCTTGGAGGGTATTCACAGTTATTCACCAAACATAATCATTTCATTGATCGAAAGTTGTGGCGATTTTAGGTTACTTGTCCGAGATAGTGATGTAACATGAATTCCTCACAACAGTGATGTTTTAATATTTTGTTAAAAAATATTAAGTTTTTGTAGAAAGTGAGAGTATCTACAAAACAAAACTATTATGCGTTAAAAAAAGTTTATAGCCGATTTTTTCGTTTGTCAACCATCTGTCATAAAATTGCAATGGCGCCAAATAGGGTAAGCTTGCTTTTCGGAAATTATGGTGCTGTGACGTAACAAATATAAAAAGACAGAACCGATGAGAACTGGCTCTTTTTATCAAAATGAGTTTCGGATTTTATTTGCCTGTCCTTTCTTTACAAGTTCTTTCGAGGATCTTCATGGTTGTTCATCAGTACATATCATGTTGTACGAAAGTTGAGTCTATCTTATGGAGGAGTTAGTGATGGTAAAGTACAGAATTTTCTAACTGTCGTCAATTATCTGGGATGATAATATGGAATTATGTGACCTGGTTACAATAGGTGTGTAAAATGATGCTAAATAACAATTTGTTGAAAACAACTCCATTCCAGTTTTAATATCAATGTTTCTAGAATATTTCTTCATAATTGTATCGTTTAAGAGAACAGTTTAGGCAGTATACAATACAAACAAATTTTATTAAAACCCGAATGTCTACACAACTGTAAATCTACGTCGGTATTGTGAGTCGCGTCACGTCACTTACGTCATGTCATTTGTCGTCGTTAGCGATGACGCATGGCGCCGCTGACCCCGGTGCTGACCTGCTCCATCACTCTTCTATCAAAGCTCAAGTGACGTCATCTCTGACTATATAAGCAGCGAAGCTCTCTTCTCCCTTCTAAAAATAGTACCTGTGTCTAGTAGTAAAATTATTGTCTGTACATTTTTTATATCTATAAATTGGTGACATTATGATGTGACGACTCGCTTCTGCGGGCAAAACAGTCACTGGATAGAGACTGTAAAGCTTGCATGTGAGCAGAAAGGGGGAGAATAGGAGAGGTGGAGAGTTGACACTTCTTTTCAACGTCTGTTCCCTTGTCTCCGCCTGCAGAACTTGAAAGATTGTGATATGGATGTAAAGTTGGGTGACTTAACAGTAAATTGTGTGTTGGACACTGATATTGCGGTGCTGACGGTCATATCAAAAGCAGATCTTCAGGTATCAGTCACTAACATGAAAGAGGCGTATGAAAGAAAACTAAGGATCTTCATATTTGAAACAGAAAAGTAGAGAGCTAAGAAGATTTGGTTAAACCAGAAACGTTTAGAGAAAATGAAGGAAATTGTGCACTAAGAGCGTGTGTTGAGCTCAGAGAGAAGTAGTGATTCTTGTGATCTGGAAACAAAGTTGACGGTGAACTGTCTTAGTTACTAAAGTGACCGTCGTCGAAGACGCACGTCTCGCAATTCACAACGCAGTCAACGTTAAATGCTCTGGAGTTGCGACCACTTAAAAAATTGTGCGACGTAACGTTGACCGACCGAGGTAGTGAAATAATATGAAAAGTGGAAACAACTCCATGATATACACTGTAGATATCCCATAAATGGCAATAATATGTGGAATTATGGAATATTACACCACTTAGTAACTAGTTAATGTTAAATAGTATTTAACGTTCATATAGCTTGACAATCAAATCGGCGACAAACCCTTTCATGAGGTGCAATATAATAGCATAATAAGAAAAAAGTTAAAGTAACAATTTTTTGATTGTATAACTTTTTCATCGCTTTTGAGATGGTTCTTTTACTGTTATTTTGTTTAGAAGAAATGTAATTTTAAGAATTTTTCCCCTTTTGTTTTTATGGTTATTTTGAAGAAATGGCTGTCTTTTTATGTTTCCTCAGTAAACAAAAAAGCCTTATGTCTGTCTGTCTATCCGCAATGTAGTTTAGAGATTCTTTGTTATCTGACATGGATATACATATCAATCACTCTGGAAAGTGGCAAAAATTTTTTTTTTAAAATTTATTGACGTCCATTACTGTAGTCATTTAGGGGATTAGGCAAAGTCAGCGTTCATAAAGCTTATAGTGCTCAATAAGGTGCGGCAGTATTTTACTGCGCTGCAAATACTGCTTTTCTATAACCTTTCACCTTGGAACTTTCGACTCAGTATATTGTTTTTGTACAAAGGCGAGCTATGAGTTTTATAACATCGCACCGCTTGCTATAAACAGAGTGTTTATCCTTACACTGCGTCCTAAGCGCTCGCATACGGTGAGTTGCAATGGGGATTGTGGAATGAACTCCCTGTCTGGGTTTTCTCGAACGTCTACTGTATGGAATTCTTTAAAAGAGGTCTTAGGAGAAGGATCGCAGCGCCTCTGGAGTTGCAAACATCCTTAGGTTAAGGTGACCACTTGCGATCATATAAGCCGTGTGCTCTTCTGTCACACTCACAAACTTTCACTTATCTGGATATATTTTCTAAAGCAATTAGTATGCTAACTTTTCATTTAATTTTTTACAAGCCCCGTCCTTAACTGAGTTATCTTTTTTCACTTTGATTAATTAGTACTGCTGCTATTGCTGTTTACGAGATATTTATTAAGTGATTTTTGACGAACGATCGGAAACTTAACGAAACAATAATCCATGGCAAATATCCCGAAAACAGCAAAAGTTCGTAGGTTTATGAAATATTCGCCATATCAGCATAAATATGATGTTCAAAAGTCTGCCGCTCACCACAGCTTAACAATCACATGGGTAAAGAAAGAAGACATCCATCGATGACGATGAAATGCAATAAAAAGCGTAATGAATAAAAAACTAAAGAAAAAGTTTTTTGTCAAAAATATTTTATTATCTATTTAGTTGTATAACTTTTTCACTTGTGCAATGTCTCTTTATGCTGTTATTTTCTTTGGAATCACTTTAATTTTTATTGGTTATACTTGTTATTTTTAATAAATAGCGGTCTTTTTTGGTTTTTAAGTTAACAAAGATCCGCCATGTCCTTTGCTCAGTCCGCTGTTTAGCTCAAATTGCACAAAACAGTTGTTGGCAAAAAGTAGCCTATCATGAGGTAAAGATGTTAGGGCGAGAATTCTTTTTTTCATTAGCGTGGGGTTTCATTGTTTAGGTAAATATTAAAGGTAAGCTAAAATATTTTATGGATTAATATTTCACAAACGAAGTTGTTTATGAAATATTATGCTTTAAAGAGTTAATTTTTGTCATAGTGAAGTTTATGATAATTAAACACGGTGATTCCAATTAATCTCCCTGAAACGAGTCCACTAGACCTAATCCATATTTATTCGAACCCAATATTTTTTAAAAACCAAGTACAGGTCTTAGGGCCGTATTTTAGAACGTTACTCAATACTCAAGAAACACTTGAGAGTAGTATTTATATGGGAAAACTAGCCTCAAGCGTTTCTTGAGTATTGAGTAACGTTCTAAAATACGGCCCTTAGTTTCAGTTAGGAAAGAGAAGAGCATTGTAAAAGTGTGCAGTGCAAATACCAGCTTTGCTTTTCGGTAGTTGAAATCTTCTGACAGGTACCCAATGTCAGAAGATGCATGAAATGTCAAGTTTACGATATTTCATTGCAGTTTATTTTTTTAATGAAAAAGATTGCAACAATTTTGAAAAGCAATTAGTATCCTAACTGTATCATAAATTTAAAATGGAAAAATTTCCAGTCTCGAGCTGGACTCGAATCAAACCAGTGTCTTCTGACTTGCCAGGTCAGATGCTGTAACTAACTAGGATATCGAGACCAACTCGGTACCGACCAATTATTCCACCTTTCCGTCTCTATACGTAACGCGCCGTTGTGTACTAGCAACGCTTAGCTTACTTCGCCTTGCGTACGAACATAACCGATTTTATTTATAATGCAAAACGAGTATAGCACCTTTGGTGTTGCAAACTGACTGGCGGTGGTAGTGGTGGTGTTACGTAAACCCATGGCCGGATTTAAGAGGGGATAAGGAGGCACGTGCCCTCCCCCCGACTTAATAATCTTATGTTTAAAACAAAAAACTATTTGGTATATACTTATAGGCAAATCAAATTATTATAAAAAAAACCACCACAAGAACTTTAGTAAAACTCTTATCCATTACTAGCGTGAATTGCGCAATTCGTTAGAGCGGTGCGCTTGGTGGGAGGATACGGGTTTGAAGGTGTGCTGGCGCGGGTGGTCAAGAGAGTCAGTTTAAGCCAGAGTACCGTCAAGTCACGACCGGTCATTGTAGCCGGATATATTTTTCATGCGCTAGTTGTATGTAAGTAATTTAAAATAAACCTGTATTTTTAGCTTACTTACTTTATAACATACTTTCACGCCTTTATCCCACGTTTCACCGTATGCTTTGCCTTTTGTCCCACGTAACAGGTGGTGAGCCCATTGCCGTGTTGAAATGGACAGATGCAGGTTGTGGCGACCTGCTGTTGAAATTTTCAAGCCGCCCATAAGGCATTCAACTGGCTTAACGACTGCCATTTTACTGGCAACCGGGGCCAACGGCTTAACATGCCTACCGAAGCACGGAAACGCTCGCAAATATAAATTCCCCAAGTGGTCACCCATCCGTGGACCAGCCATAGTGAAAGTTGCTTAACGCAGTGATCGTTTACAGAACATTACGTCCGCGGGGCCACGAGCGCTTCACTAGCTTACTTAGTTTAAAGTTAATTAAAATAAACCTCTCTTTGTACCTTACTTAGTTTAGTGTAGCCTTCGCAAGAAAAGTACTGTTTTTGCTGGTAATATTCTTGTATAATTATTGAGTGATAAAGACCGGAAAAGACAAAAAAGTTTAAGTGCGTTTTTCTTTACAATAATAACAACAATTCTTTACAAAATACCCAATATAAGCATACGACTATAAATATTAGAAACTGTTATCAGTTGCTGTGTACGTTTTTATTGACTACTTGCACTGCGAACTGAACTTTCTCCACCTTACGCCGATTATAGACATAACTTCGCAGCATAATGACAAAAGAGCGTTTGAATAAACTTGCTTTAATGCTTACCTACCTATCAAATCATTGGACTTATTTACAAAGGAACAAAAGAAAATTATCTAAATTTCATATGTACCTAATTATTCTATTGTTTTAATACTTATAATACCAAAAGTTTACTTCCAACAGCTATTGTTTTTTACCCTGTCCTTAGTGCCCAGAAAATAATCATTGATTCGCCCTTGGGTGGGCTGTATACTTGTCTGCTACCTCAATACCAACCATGGGCGTAGCCAGGGGGACGGTTTTAGGGGTTCAAACCCCCCCAAAATGTCATCATCATCCGAGCGTCTGTCTTGGTTGTGTTCGCGGTCAGCACCTTGAGCCTGGTTTCCTACAGCTTCCCCTCCACTTTTATTTTCATTTACGCAGCCCTGGCTGTGGGGCTCCAACAGAGGCCAGAGGTTTTATAAACCTGTGCCTGCAATCTGAACGGCATTTCACACCCAAAATCTGCTTAAGGATTCTTATACAAGTGCGGTCTATCCAAAAATTTGCAATTATTAGAAGTATTGGAAATAACCCATAAAAAACTAAATCCTGGCTACGCCCGTGATACCAACTGTCTATAAAAAATATGTCACTGATTTGAATGACCTTCACGTATTATTCCAGTAAATTATTGTTACGGAAGAGTGAGGAATTGAACTCCTACAGATTGTTAGTAATGCAAAATACTCCGCTTTACATCGTACCATTATTACTACTCTAGTTACAAAGCTTTGCTATTTTTGACGGTCACTGTAGTAACTCTATAGGATACCCTCAACATGTATTGACAATACAGTTGTATACATGTACAGGATACCAAGAAAACGCGTTCCAAAGAAGTTACAATTAGAAAATATTTAAAATATCTTGAAAAAATAACTCACAACCGATGTTAAACATTTGAACCGGTTGCTTGTTTTTTTACACGCTTTTTATTAGCTTCACCTGTATGTACGTTTGTTACCGAATCCTTTGGGTGCGATTATGACCCACTTAAATCAGCCAGATTTCGTTCACACTTTGTAGATTTATCGAGGACCGATGACAATACACTAATTTGATAAAATTATTCCTATTTCAATTTGCAAAATAAAATTTTTAAATTTATGTAATTTTCATCTATAGGCATTAATATAAGGCAAGAATTGATGTTAATTTTTAATATTAGGAAATTTTCGAATACCAAAGTAAATTTTTAATTTAAGTAAACAAAAAAAAAATTAAAAGGACACGCTTTTTTAAATAAACCTAACTAAAAAGTAGAAAATAAATAATAGTCAAAAAAATATATAATAAAAAACACTCTTTTTATAGGAAACCGGACCAAAAAATTAGAAAGTAAATTTCCATAAATGTAAATTAAGTATATAAAAGTATTTTAATAATGTTAAAAATATTGATAAATATAAATTAATAATAGTGCAAAGAAGAAAAAAAAAGCATGGGGTGCATGGTGTTAATAGTTATACAGTACATTACACATTTGGATAATATCTTATAAAGCACGCCACGCTATTTTATATTTTTTTTTCTTATTTACACTATAATTAATTATATTTAACAATTTTTCAAACACTATTCTTAATTTAAATATATAAAAAGATCTTAAGAGATTCTACTTTAAGTTAGGTTTCCTATAAAAAGTGTTTTTTTAAACTATTATTTATTTCGTACACGTAATTTTCGTATGTTTAAATGTGTACTGAAAGTGATGTCACACTAAATGCCGCTACAAAGATTCTTCTTTTGATCTATAACTCTCTTTAAGTAAGTATGATAACCCAATGTTTTATTATCACTATAGATAGCCATGACTATCACCTAGATGTGATATAGGTTACTAAGGCTTCTCTTCTTATTTTTATTCCAGTCTCAAATTCATTCAATTCTTTCCGTAAATCATAATTCTATTATTATACATACAAAACTGCATACAAAATATAAGTCAAATTGTTCTCAGCTGAGACAGAGCAGGTGGTATTAAATAAATATATCCCTTGCCAACTCTCTCTTCTTTATACAATCATTTGCAATTTTTTTTTCAAATTTATTTTCAATTTTGCAAAGAACCTATGCCTCCTACAGCGGGACGTGTATAAACGCACAAAATCTATATTTGTGTAATGCTCCTTCATTGAGTAACCCGCCGTTCACTGAATATTTTGTAAAACTGATTTATGACGATATGCAAGCGAACAAAGACGTTTTCACGGTGTGAGGTTTTATAGCTACCCTTTTAGTGTCAACAGAGACAAACCCTTTGAATAATGGGGTAATATACACTTTACACACTTATTATTATATTTGCAAATTCCATAGAATTAAACAATTGTGTTCACACCCCGTTGTTACAGACTATAGACGATGAGGTAATTAGTCAAGGCAACAAAAGCTCAAATTTTTCAAAATACTCCAACCAATATAGTCGAAAATAAAATTTATGACTAGTTTCGTTTATTTCTAGCCATTGTTTAAGCCTTAATGAAAATATCACGGTGTAGAAGATTTGAAATTCCGCGATAATATATTAATGTGCCAGGATATTTTATATTTTTGTTAACTTGCAAAGATACATATCTCTGTTCACGTAGAATCTTGCAACTTAATTTTAAAGCTGATATCTTCAACCGATTGAACCGACACGTTTAGTTTGGATGACAATACATGATTAGTTGTGTGACGTCATTCTGAATCCAACATGGTGGAACACGCAAAATGGCGGACTATTTACTGCTACAATATATGTATCAAATGAAATGGCTTGCTGAGAGTGACTCGAAATCCACTTACTGACTCATTCACTCGTTGATCACAAAATCTCTGAAACTACAGGAGCTACAAAGCTCAGATTTTGGATGGGGGTTCCTTTTAGGACGTAGGTTAAATAAAATATTGCGGAATCACACCCCTTATGGAGTAAATTAGAGGGTTAAAGTTTTTAGTGATATGTGGTATGAGCGGTGTTTGCTACTATCTAAGAAAAATAGTTTTACTCCCCGTTTACGCTACTACTTAAGCGAATTGAAAGTCACTATCACAGTCAACAAGGCATTGACATGGCCTTCAAAATAGCGACTCAATGATGGGCCACTCACCGTTCCGCTTAAAGCGGGTTGATATTTTTTCGGTTATTGTAACTTTGAACTATTTCTGTAAAGCTCGCGTGTCCATGTTCCCTAAGGGATACAGTGTGATTCACCCGGATGCATTCAAATGTTGCGTGTAGTGTAACGTATAGATACATTTCTTCTGCCGCCCTTGTTACCGCGTAGTCCTAACTGCCTTCAACAACGACATCTGCAGAGTTGCACTTATGTGTAGCAGTGTTCTTATTAAAAAATATTGCTTGCGTCCATTGCATAAGGAAGCAATTAAAAAAACGTGTGTTAGTAAAATCAGGGTTAGTATATTGTAAGTAATAACTTTTGGTGTTGCAGCTACGTAGGTACCTATATTCTCTATCAAATTCTATTACATCACTGGATTTGTGCGCCGCCATTTTGAGATCATTTTGTGAGATTTCCATTTATTTTAACTTTCGACTTGGAAAAGTTACGATGGTGTTCAAGTTTCACAAATATTGCCCGTTACAAGACATATTCACGTACAACACACGGCCACACTCCATTTTATATTAGGTATTTAGATTGTAGTATGTAAGTAATGATTTTGAGCGCCTATTCCCCAACTTTGAACATTTTATTTCATGTTTTAAAATATATTTGAGTATTTTAAAGATTCGTATTTTACTTTTTAGTTTATCAAATTCTACATTCTGATTCTTCTGTTATATTTCCATTAGTAATCGTTTTTACTTTTAAAGTCGTGGATAAAGTCGAAAGACGGAGATGTCTTTTTTTTTTATACCACCGAGGTATAAAAAAAAGACATCTCCATACCACAAACGTACGGTCCACCTTAAACCTGTCAATTTATTCACCTATCTAGCCTTCGCTTCGGGAAACTCCTCGGAAGGATGTCCCAGGACTCCCGGCAGAAGCAGAGTTGTAATTTATCTAGTTTGGAACTTTACACAATGCGTAACACAATGCTTCATAAACAATAACACAAAGAGATGTATTTCGTATTTTTGCCATCCACACTTGTCTTCGGTGAGTTTCAGCGCTATATACGCTAAGAATTAATGTCCGAGTGCTTTTACTGGTGGGATTGAATTGCGACCACAATATTCGCGAACGCTAGCAACCTGCATAATAACTACTCCTAAAACATTTTCCATCTGATGTGAGCTGGTAGAAGTTGTTACTGTAATAGAAGCCGAATCAAGGTTCACTTCGGTTCGGTTTCAAGGATTGAGCACTGCACCTGTCAACCATCGCTCCAGGAGGAGCCAGCGGACCAGCTTCCACGCATAGGTATGCCAAAGGTGTCCGTTCATTCCATTCTACACCCCTTTCAGACAAGGTTCGTTTGGGTTCGCTTTCCGTGTAACAAGAATACACCATCGGCTGAGATGGATAGAGATAAATTTTCAAAACATTATAGTGAAGTGCAAAGTGAATTTTACATTTTACTCGATGTGGTATGATATTTCTTTTATAAAAGTTTCAATTTACATCGATGTCACAAAACATAACATTATACACTAGTATTCCAAGTCAATGATACAACGTGCAGATTTTATCCAGCGTCTGTTCTGGCGCTTTGCAAAACGAACTTAGAACTAAGAACGCGTACATAGAACAAAATCAAGTTGTTTCCTCTAACATTTATCACGTTGGAAAATTAAAAGATTCTATATTTTTGACTCTAGTAATTGCAATCAAACATACGGCAAATTTAAGCCAGACGCAGACCTCTCAAAAAATCCGCTTCAATATCCGTTCAGTCGTTTTCGCATCCATAAAGATCAAACAGACGAACCGACAAAAACGGTAATAAGTTTAGTAAAGGTTTTGCTTAAAAAAGTTCATGTTTTTATTATTTAATATCTCCAATTTTTGTACATTGTTTTTCTGTTTTTTATTCTTAACAATGTTTGTTTATGCACAACATTTTTACAATGTTGTAAGTCAATTTGAAAAAGTAGGTACTATCTACTTTTTCAAATTGACTTGCCAAAATGACGCCGCTCGTCTGATAGAAAGTCATGGCGGCATCTTTTTATTCATTTTTTTCTAATAAGTCCGCCAAAACGACGCCACCTATTAGAAAGCTATGGCGACATCTTGCGAATTGAGGACCATGATCACAGTTCAATTCTAGAAGGTCAATAGTCTTGCTATTGACCTTCAAGTTCAAGGCGGCCTAATGATGTGCCTCATCACGCTCTGCTTGAAGAACCCGTGTTGAACTCATAAGGGAAAGGAAATACTTGTCCTGGTATGGCGTTGCAAGTTTATAATATAGTTTCTTTTTCTAGATGTTTTGAAGAAGTTGTGTCTAGGAGTAACACCACTGCTTGGCACGCGATGCTCGGGACTGAAAAGGAGGGGATGGTATAAAGTTTTACTATGCTGTGCTAGTGAATCACGGCTTCCCGTTTTTCAGGACAATTTATAAACTTGGAACAATCTATAAGCTAAAATAAGCTTGGACTATGGGATACAGACAACTGATAAAGATAGTATGTTTTTCTCAAGTGGTAAGTATTTTAAAATACTTACATATTCTATTTAGAAAACTGCCAAATTACGAAACAAATTTTTGTTATCCATACAAATATTTGTTGCAGTCCGAAACTCGAACCTGAAACCTTAGTCTCGGGTTTGAGTCTCGGATCAACTGCAAATACTACCACTGTGCCACCTAGTTTTCTCACAGTCGTAAAGTATTCACATACACGAAAATAACATAATCTGAAAGACAAATGTAGTTTCTCCATCGATTTGTTTTAAAAAACGTTTTCGAACGAATCTATCTGAGTCATTGATTTCATTATCGTCATCATTTCGATTTTATATAGTACAAGACCAAGAAAAATATCGTTATCCGAGGTTTGTGTTCGACATTGTTTCTCAAAGCCTGCTGTTTCTAAAACATAATGTTTAGGTATTCTTAAACACAAATTAAAGGCTTTTTATAAATAATAGAATACATTTTTATTGCTACAGTTTTTACAATAAATGAAAGTGATGCCTTGTGCGTACCAGACGCTCTGTTACGCTAAATCACGTTCTTTGTAATGTAAATACGTGTAGATTATACAGATTTTCATAAAGGACTGCTACAATTGTAGTTATTGTCACCATTTCGGTCAGTTTGAAGTGCTAAATGTTCTCAGAATTCGGTGCACTTTTGTTTTCGACGGAAAAAAATTATTTATTCAGATGGATAAATACATTGTTATTATTCATTAGCAACCGTCGAGGATGCTGATAGGACAATACATCGGACGCGATATTGAACAGCAATAGTTCAATTGTCTACGAATGGATCTGCGGTATACACAGACTGTGATGGATGTTTAGAGTCGTTAACAGTAGTCCAAACCGGAAAATCAGAGTCCTGATACATGCCACGGATTATGTACGAGTCTTGAGGATACCTTTGGACAGCAATGCCATCCGGAGAATAATCTAGGGGAACTTTTTTGCGTGTCAAAAACAGACAACGCAAAAAGGTTTTCATATGTTTGTATTTTTCGAAAATTGTATCCATGGTCCTTGACAGGAGTTAAACCAATACAGTCGTTTTGTTTTTATTTTCATTTTCATTCATTAGTTAGCCATTGTGTTAAAACTGTGAGATGGTGCACTGTGTGAGCTGGAGAGTGTTCAGGCAGAGTACGCTATGTCTCCGGTACCAATGCCATCCCCGTATTCCGTCTAATGAGCAACCGTGTTCGCCTCAATTGCACATAGCACACTTATTTCAGCGGCAATTTATTTCATTTTTGCTTCTGATCGCGCCTTATTGAGCGTCTTTTTATCTTATTGCCTTCGTGGGTCTATAATCCGCCTCCTGTTACTTGCAAATGAGACACACACTGAACATGTTAGTGTTGGCTTGGTCATGATGTAGTTACGAATAATTAAAATTTCTCTGTGTATTTTTTTTATTGTACTGCAATTTATACAACTGAAGTACCTATAAATTTAGAGATTACATTATTCACGTCGTTGTATTCGAAAATCAACTTTTTTTATACTTATTTTGGCGCGTTAGGAAAAATGTAGAGAGTAAATTTTAACGATGCGCGCGCACACCATAACGATAAACGACACCATGAAGTTAGCTGATAAGTGTTTCCATGTCAACTTATAAACACCCTGAAGTTAGCTGATAAGTGTTTCCGTGACAACTTTTAACTAAATTCAAAGTTTTCATTCTTTTGATGTTTTTTTTCTTACCAATTATTCTTCCTGTTACAAACAAAGAGTTGTGGTATATGCGATGAAATCTTATTAGACTAAAGAAGTATAACGCGTGTCCATTTTAAGTACACACACATTTTTTTGGTTTATTAGGTATACAATATGTAATTAAAGCCCTATTTAATATGTAAAGGTGTTTTCTGATATCCAGATTAGATTCTGTTCATATAATACGTTTTGGCAAATAGTTTAGAAAAATATGCCACTTCACATAAAACTTCAGCTTATTTTATAGAAATTAGCAGGCAATGGATAAGTAATCTAATGTTTTAGTGTTATAAGTGATTTCGTTATTATGTATTTATTATGCCTAAGATAAAAATAAATTAGGTTTAACGTTAGGACAGAGCTTTTGTTACAATTGTATATGAAAGAAGTAAGAGTATGCATGCATACTCAAGCAAGTCAATGCAAGCATAGTCAAAACAAGCTTCGTGATCCATGAAATTTTGGAAATGTTTCAATTGGAAATGTGTCCGTTTTGTCTACTCCGTTAGGGATTCAGCGGAATGAAGATAGTTAACTAGTTAGTTTGTTAGTAGATAAATGTGTTTAATATTTCCTTTGATTTTCTGAAGAGAAATAGATTATTGAATAAATGAAGATATTTGCCAATCTATAATGGTTTTATGAGTAAAATTATAAAATAATAACAATCTCTGAATCGCTGCCAAAAACTTGTCGAATACGACGCGACGGTCTGAGAGTGGGTTGCTCCACCAAATATTTACTCATAAAACATAAATTTTTGTTACGGTTGTTTTAAAAGTAAATCATATTTGATTTGAGAACTTGATTTTTTTTTATATAACAAAATGTTGGAAAATAGCTGGCGGGTTTTTATAACATTTTTAAAATATAATTAATCTCTTTTATATATAGTCTTATATATTTATCTTATTAGATCGAAGTAAAACAAAAATGAACCTGTGACCGTGATTGATAAGGTAGTCGATACCCGCGGCTTTGTTCTCTCCACGTGTCTTCTTTATTTCTAATTACCATCCAAGCCTCAGTTATGATTGCATCTGGTATCCTCGCTTTGGTGCTTATGGCCTAGTTTCTTACTCTACACTCCTCTGAGCAGCATTTTGTATGTAGACCGTGGAAATATTGGTCTTTAGTGAAAAATTATATATCAGAAATGACTTTTCTAAAAGCAACTGATTTATCTGTTAGATGCACCTAGAAATTTCACGTCTGTATTCAAAGTAGATATGACGATTGTTTTATTTGTGTATATGTAGATTTATGTGTGTTTATTTATGTTTGAATATGTTTTTATAATTGTATAATGTATTAATTGTGGTAATGGTACTAACTGTGGAAATGTACTATGTCAAACTGTAACATACCGACCTGACCTGGATGAGGTTTTTTTAAATACCGTCCTATATATATGCGTATAAGTGCGTTACATGATTTACTCAACTAATCTGGAGTGAGGTGCCCCATTACCATCTCTAGGGCCCGTATCAATCTCACCTGTACACTGATCAATGGTACAGGTACACAGAAAGTGCCAACTGGAAAAAAAATTGACCGGGGCGGTACCATCATGCGCGGCATGTCACACAAGTAATCCTAGGGTTATGGTTGGGATTCAGTGACTGCAGGCCGGGTTTTGTGAATAACCATATTTCTGGGCTGTCATTTTTACGTGCTACATATTAAAAAAATATACAATACAATCCTTTTAACTATCTACGTTTTTCGCTTTAAATATCAAACGAATATAGTGGATGCATCTAATTTTTGCTTGTTTTTGTAATATTTTATTGCTTTTGGAATACTGGGGTACAGTCGTAAATTAAATGAAAGATCCGTCAGTTCGGGAAGGAGTAAATCAAGACGGACGGATTGCCCTAATAAAAATTATAAGAGGCACAATGGTTCGAATGTGAGTCGAGACCGTCAGGAGCTGTAAAATCTTGCTATGTTTGTTTATGGTGCACTAAAATATGTTATAAACTAGATAAGTATAATCAAAATAAACTAACGTATAATTAGTATCATGATATTTGTGTTAAGTTCTGTAGCTGAGCGCTCCGGAGATGTTTTATTACAAAAATTTTATTGGTCCTTCTATCTCATACATGTCTGACAGCAGCTTTATATTTTATTATTATAAAACTATGTAAAAGTATCTTTATTATTTGGTTTTGAAGACCATAATGACGAAAACAAAAAAAAATGAGTAAATATGTCGTGCATTAAACAGAATTTGTTAGTATTTCTTTGTTCGCCCAATCAATGGTGCGCGGTTGACGTTGACATGCCTTGGTGAGCTTTTTGTTATGCTCTTATTATATTTTTTGGAAGATCTTATTTGTTGGTCCAATAGCCGATCGTAAATCAGAGAATGGATATGCAAGGTGTTCCAACCCTTTTGCTTGCTCACGTACTTCGCAGGTACTTTATATATTATTATACAATGGCCTCGGAGTTGCACAAAATATTTCGAAGCTCAATTTTATTGTGAAATCAAACAAAGATGGTATAAATTATATCAGCCAGTAATAAATGCTCTGTTCATAGATAAGTATTACCTACTATAATTATATTAACAAAAATATGTTCGGAACGCGGATTCGCCATATATTTCCTTGTAGACAGTTTCTAATCATAGACAGTCAGATGCTATTTCAAAAATAGAATATTTTCGTCAGTTTACTTTGTATTTGGAAGATGCCCCATTTATTACATTCACAAATGTAAATGAACGCTTTCGAGGTACTCGCTTACGTGAGAATATTTGTATTTATTTTATTTATGGCGAGCTGAGCGCGAGGGCGATGTGTTTAAATATCTTTAGATTTTAAATACGAGTTTACTTGAAGTAACTCAGGAATCCATTAGGTTAATATTGGTTATCTTTTGTATAGATTAGTCTTTGAATTCTTTAGTGAATATAATTAATTTATCGAATTTATAACATTGTAGATCGGCTTGACTAAACGAAATTTAATTTGGGAAATTATAAATGGTTACATTAGGTAGGTGTATATGTTAATAGTTAGCTTTCAAGATGTTTCAGAGGTACCTCTACGATAGCGTTTTCTTAACATATTTATTTTAATAGTTAAAAACATTTTCTTTAAAACTATTTTGATAAATTGAGGGGGCTGTTTCGAATAGCATCCGAATTATATCTATTGTGCTGGGCTACGACAATCGTATTTTTGTGACTCCGTGCAGTGTGGTCGACCACAGTCCGATAATTTGGTGACGACAACCTGCTCTACTTTCTGTATTAATAGAGCATTCAAACCTACTGCGTATATACGATCAATTTTAGAGTGTGAAATTAATGTGGATTCAATTCGAGAAGAGTCATCTATAGGTATTTATTTACATTATTATACATCTAGAAGAATTATCTTTACATAGTATAAAATGAAGTTGCATTTACTGTCTGTTCACTTAGATCTTTTAAACTAATCAACGGATTTTAATGCAATTTTTAACAATATATACAGTGATTCAAGAGGAAAGTTTATATCTACATTGCAGTAGTGCAAAGCCGGACCGGGTTCTTAGAAATAAATAAAAGAATAGGTACTGTTCTTATAAGCTTTTGACAACAATTTGTGTCGAATAATATTGAAGTTTTTATTACAAATTAGATTCAAATTGGTCGATAAGTAATTCAATATATATCTATATCAATATTTAAAGCTGAAGAGTTGGTTTGGTTACGGAGTTTGGGTGTTTCCTATGTATAATATGACATACATATTTAGAAACATATAAGTATGTAATATCATTGTCTAGATCCTATAGTACAAGCTAATAGCTTAGTTTGGGCTAGATGGCGCTGTGTGAAAAGTGTCCCACAATATTGATGTATTTATTATTCATCATTATCGAACCTCATACAGCGAATGACATGGCAATCATATCGAAATAGCAGACAAAATATTACTAGCAAGAATTTATATAGGTAAAGCAACTTTGAAATGCTCAAGAGAAATTGTGGTTTTGTAAGAAGTTACTACGTCAGATAGCCTAGGATTTGACGGTTATAACCCCTTCAAATCAAAGGTTCGAAAAAAGCCTTACTTGAATACATACTTATAATGCGACAAATAAATGCATATTCTGTTGATGTACTTAGATACTCTACAAAACAGTATAAGACAGTGACTCATCAGAATGTCGTTGAATTATAGCTTTATAAGACGTTCTTTCTGATGTCAACTTTAAAATTTACCGATGTGAATTATTGTGTGTTGTATATTTCTGACGATTACACACGTGCTAACGAATTTATGTCCCACTTGTCTCTGCGTATTTCAAAAACATTATTACCGTGAAAATCTGTATTTTAAAATGTTTATTGCATCTCAAAAGAACTGTGAAGGTGGATTTGGTGATGACTATAAAGTAGCAACGAACAAAACAAAAAACACCGTAAATTATAGGTACTTACTCCGTAACATTCGGAATTCATTTTAGGAATTAAACTGATTGTGAAGGTCGCGAGTAGGAAAATTGTATATTAAAACGTGTTTTTATAGGTCTTACGAAGTTTAAGTACCTAATACACTAACCATCTGCACATTTGTATGTAAATTCAAATAAATCAGTTTACAGTGTGTTAATATCTTCGCTAGAAATGAAAAGGAGCCGATGGGTTTATTTATTGAGTGTTGTGTGTGGGTGTCTGTATGAATCCAGCATTAATACCTGTTAATATCTACCATACATACTGTTTCTGACGCGTGTACATCAACAGCATAGGAACCGTCTTCCACTTCGTAAAACATAAATATTACCGTGGAGAAGGCCATTCCAGATCGACTTATTTTTCCGTCTGCCGACAGTTATTTCATATAAATTAATGGCGCGAGTCGTCACGGCACAGACGCCGAGCTCTATTTATAAACTGACGAATGAGACGCGCCGAGCGCACGCGCACGCTTCTCGTCATATTCCAATTACAAATAGCTGTCATCGTCTTTACATGCCCAACATGTTCTGTTTCTCGTATTCCCAGTAACTATATCCGTAAATTTCACATTTCAGATTAAAATAAAAATATAAAAAATGCGTTGCCTTTCCCGCATGTAGTTGATGCGCACTAAGTGAGAGTGAAACGGAAAATTTTAGTACGCGTTTGAGATGCTGGTAGTACATGACGGCGGCGGTCGTAAAAAATAAAATTATGAATTATGATATTTTAAGCATCGAGCATCTCTGTTTATCTTACGGAGCATTCCAAGGAGCGAATGAGACGCAGGGTTGCGCACCGCGGCGCGCCGTCGTCGGAAGGGTTATTATATATGAATTATGATGACGCCGCAGCACCGTCGGCGGTAATATCATTATGAATATGCTGAGCTCCGCTCGCCCATTGGTTTATAGCACATCCGCCTTGACTGCGCGGGAACGCCTCCGGAGGTATTTTTTATTCCTATATTGATATTCAGTTATGCACTTTCCGAGTGAAGATGCACAAACTAATATTTTGCCTGGTTGGGTATACGGATAAGTTGGGCGAACGAGCGGTCGCTCCGAACATTTGGGATGCAAATTCGTCTGACTGTCGTATGTAAACGAACTTATGCTACTCATGTAGCTATAGGCAACCGCTATGAGGCCCACTCAGACGTTTCCTGCATTATATCAATTTGCATTTCAGCTGCAATACCTACACTACTTGAATATGTAGACGCAGAGTTGTATTTACAAACCTTTTCATTCACTACACTGACATCATCAGCACAATATGTATTTTCTACATTAAACTAGGTAGATATGTTACTCACGTCTCAATTACAATAACAGGCAATGTACAATCGACAAAATACAAGCTGTTGTAATCCGATGAAGTTCTCTTCTTTTCTGGGTTCCATTACCTACCTAGTTTTCATTTATCATTGTTAAACAACTTTTCACCTTTCTATATACATAGTTATAATGTTAGTCCTGTCTATATTCAACGATAATAGCAAAAACTGTTAATAGAATTGTGCAAATAAATATTGGTACACAATTTTCAGTTACAGCTATTTCTGACGTATTTGAAAGTAGTTAAATAATTGTTGTATAAGCTACACTAAGACCGTCGCTTTTGTGACTGCACATCCACACCAAACCGAAATAGTATTTCTTTTACTCATTCAATGTCATTGCCAAACAGTCGATTGAAGCGCGTAACAGATTCGGATAGGCACAAAATGATTACGAACTTGATTGAAAAGCTTTGTAGACATTTATTAGTAAGTGTATTAGCTATTAGGGGCATTCAAAGAAATGCTATAGTAGGAGCAATAGCACTTATTAACGCTGGAGTCATTAACACGATAGAATATTCAACGAACGCTAAATAAAAAACAGATAACTATCTCATTATCACTACATCTACAGGTCGATCACTTTAAATAAAAAATACTTTTTCGATCTACCCAATGTCAGTGATATAATGTGTAATATTTATGTCACATTACGTAGTATTTCAACTAGTTTATGTAGCGTAATGTTTTATATACAATGTCACAGAGATCGAAACTAATCAAAAATGGGATCAAGAACACAAAATTTGATTGTATTTAATTACGAGAATTTATCTTTATGTTGATGTTCACAGAAGATAGTGGCGTCGAAAGTTTGTTTTTATTTTTAAGTTTTAATCTTTTAGTCAAAATTTAGATAATAAATGGATAACAAAGGAAGTTACTTCGATTTTTGTAGAAATATACCACTAAAAGACAACTTAAAACACGTTTGATGAACTTACAAAGTAAGTTTTCTTACCACGGACATTAACTGGTAAAATTATGCAAATTTAACTACCTGCATTTTTTGTTAGTTCGTACTTCAATAAAATGTAGGTTACATTTTGGAGTATTTTTTATATTTACAAAGATATTGTCTAGTGTGAACGCAAAATGGTGCCTATTGTTATTTTTTGGAACATGAACTTTGTGATAATTTTGTCCTAAGCAGAATTACAAAAAAAATTGTATGGGTTAGGAAACAATTTAATCATAAATCAGCACTAAAAGGATTATTTAATACTTATTTCAGAGTAGTTTAACGGTTGTCCAGTTGTATACGCATCGTGTTTCCACATATTAACTCTCTATCGATATTGTAACGTTATCGCAGTTCGAAAATACTTCGAACAGCGCTAAAATGTCTTATAAGACAAGTGTTTGTTGTGAATGTGAATTAAAGCCCTAAGATGCCACTAGCGGCATAGTATAACTAGATAAGCGGACATTATGGTATCGAGGCCAGGATATATTTCCGTGTGTTGGGTAAAGTGGGTTGGACGACCCGATGTGCGGATCGTGGCATTCACCTTGTTGGCATGGAGCCAATAAGCCCCGCGCGGCTGATCGTCACCCGTGTCATACTGTCGCTGCTACCGCGGTTCTTCTGTTCAACCAGCTACGTAACTACTGGAATTAAAAAAACGTGTGTATTGCAATGCTGTAAACTTGTTCATTTCTAATACATTCGTCACAGTGCGGGTGGCCTAATTTTGTTACTAATAAATCACCATTTGTTTAGAACATACTCCGGTGAAATTTTTAAAGTGACTTTCGTGATTTATGCTTTAGGATAGAAATTCTTATTAGTGTTATTATTGCTTCAAGGATTTTCGTGTGTTTTTATAGAAGTAGGTTTTCTGTTTAAGTCTACTGTGACAGTTGTAATAACAGTTTTATATTGTATGTCATCAGTGAATAATAGAATAATAGATTTCTTACCATGGGAAAGATAATGCTGAAAGACCATAATAAAACTTTAAATATGTTATTAATTTAAGTAATAGTAGTAGATCACGGAAATGGGTGCAATATTCGTAAGGAGTCTATCGACGACGTTTTATTTGATACAGTTTACTAAATACCGATTGCCGACTCTGTAAAAGCTATGTTACTTACATCTGAAGCGCTCGTTGCCCCACGGACTAAGTGTTCTGTAAACGATCACTGAGTTACGCAACTTTCACTAAGGCTGGTCCTCGGATGGGTGACCACTTTGTGGCATTTACATTTGCGAGCGTTTCCGTGCTTCGGAAGGCACGTTAAGCCGTTGGTCCCGCTGGCCAGTAAAATGGCAGTCGTTAAGCCTGGTTGAAGGCCTTATGGGTGGCTTAAAAATTTCAACAGCAGGTAGCCACAACTTGCGTCTGTCTATTTCAACACGGCAATGGGCTCACCACTTATTACGTGGAATCCACACGGTGACAAGTGGGCATATAATCTCTGCTACCCCTTCAGGGATAAGGCGTGATGGATATTTATTTACATTTTTTTTGATACAGCACCGTCTAGCCCAAAGTAAGCTAATATAAGCTTGTGTTATGGGATCTAGACGACGAATAAACAAACTTATATATTTCTAAATACATACATATTATACATAGGAAACACCCAAACTCCGAAACAAGCATTTGTGGATCACACAAATATTTTACTGGACCTCCGTCGCGGCAGTCGCATACACTACCACTGCGCCACCGAGGCAGTAAAAATTATTAATTACCATTATTCTTTCTGTTGCCGTAGTCTAGTAAAATAAACTCTTTCAGACATATATGATCCAAATTTTTTAAGCAAATGTACGTACGATCGTAGGTACGATCGAGAAATAAATCGTATAGTAAATATAGGTTTAAGGTCCGTAAATAAACCATTTAAGTAGTATATAGATACCTATCTACCTAAGAATACTATTACAAACGTACATAAAGACCATGTAATTTTAAAGTAGAGATATAAAAGCGAATAATTTAAACAATCGCAGTTGTTACAAGCACTCAATGACCGTAACCGACAAATTACAAGCCACATAACAAATTTTTAATTTGATAAGCACTATCTTTATTAACTACGCGCAGTTAACTTTCTAATTTATAAGCAAAACCCTGACTAATTCATTAGCGTATAATACATATGTAAGAGGCGGAGCTAACATTACAAGTATTTACTTATTGTCTTATTAGAATAACAATCTGAGATTCTCATTGACCAACTTCTTGGGAAAGCTGGGAATTTGTAAATATTAAAATACAAAAGGTCATTGGGAGTTTTGTAATTAATGAAAAGAATGTGGTTGGATTAATTAGCTATTGTTAATGATACACAAGCTGTTGTGGACAACGGCAGCGAGTGAGTGCTGTGCTCGATTTGGAGACTTGTAAATTAATAAAGTACCAGTTGTAGAGTCTCAAAAATGTATATTTGTAGTTTCGTCTTATTGGAGTTTGCGATAAGTGGAAGTGAAAAGTGGTTCTAGTCGATTAGTGCTCGAATGATGATGATTTTACTCACTGCCTCTGTGGCGTGGTGGGAGTGTATCCGACTGCTACGCAAGAGGTCGTGGGTTCGATTCCCACCCTGGATTAGACTTTGTGTGATGAGCACGATGGTTTATTCTGTGTCTGGGTGTTATTAATTTATAATATGTATGTATTTAGAAATATATAAGTATGTTTATTAGTTATCTGGTTACCACAGTACAAGCTATGCTTATTTTGTAAATAGATGGCGTTGTGTGAGTTGTCAGAATTATATTTATTTATTTTTTTGAAATTCAATATTTGTTTAAAGTGGAAATTTCATTTCTTATTCACCTTAGTGTTAGTGTAGTTCCCAGGTTCTTCTATTTTATTTGGCTGCTAAGCGCAATTATTGTTTGACTTTTCAGCAAGTGGGGCTTCTTGGACCTCGGAGATCAAGCTTAACATAAGTCTTTCGATTCTCTATCAGGTCGTCCTCATAAGCGACGCCAGCTGTCCACGGAAAAAGGTGCACAAGAATTGAAAATTGTATTTCACATTTCTGATGTAATAGACAACTACAGTTACAGTGTAGGCAAGGTAAGTGGCATCATCAGATCCAAAACTGCCGAAACTAAATGGGTTCAATATATTCGGTGCTAGAGCAATGCAAGTATGAACTGGATACTATGGAGGTGAAGATGCTGCAGTAACTTCTATGGAGAGGGACCTCACTTATATCTTCACGTTTGTCATATGATGTTATACAAGTCGCTGGAGAGACGCTTTTTCTGGTTACTTATGGTTTTCAGCAATTAGACGTCTACATTGAGATTTTTTTATGGCTATGCTTTCACTACCACAAGATTGTATTAGAATACTTTTAGAAGTACATAATTGACATTATCTGTTCATTGGTCTTCGGACATCTATTCTTCTTATTCAAATGTTAAATGCATCTGTCCTATATAATTTATATTGACATTTGGGTTAAGATGACGAGTTGTTGACTAGCTCGATAGATGGCTCTGGTCATACTCTTAAATGACGAATAAAATATGGTGAAGTATTTCAACTTAGGTAGAAACTCGGGTAGTTCAGTGGCTAGAACATTGCCCTGGTTAGGCAAAGGTTCAATCCCCGTCTCGAGTCAAAATGTCTTTTTTCACTTTAATTAAAAAAAATTGGGTTATAATGACACACAATGGTTTAAGATTGACCTATGTCGTGGAACAAAAAAAAATGTTAAAATGTGGGTATGAAATTCATCCTATCTACTTCGTCCTCGGGGACGTAGGCGTGATTGTATGTTATATTATGTTCAAATGTAAATACTCTTCTAGATCTAATACATTCGATGGTTATTAAGACTAAATAGATTCCAAAGTTTCGTACCGTATTATCTACACGTGTGTTGTTTAGCGTTGTTGATTCACCATCGTCAGGTTAATCCAAAACAGCTGCTCATATTTTTATAGGATGATCAGGACGTATTTAGCCGAACTATTTCGCACAAACATATACGAAACATTTTTGATAGTTTCTTGACCTGTGATATTTTATACAGGACTATAATTTTGGCACTGAAGAAATTTAAGTTTGGCAAAGGTAATGATATTATGGTTGACTATTGACCGAAGTCCGAACCCGTTACTTCTCTATCGTAAGTTTAGCAACTGTAAAAATTTTAAAAGTTCTGCTTTAAGAAGTGAATAGTTTGTAAACCTTTGAGCGGCTATTCTGGAGTAGGTACATATTATATAACTTTATCCATACAAGGGTTGCCTGGTATAGATTGCTTTCAGCGATAAGGCTGCCCATTACGCTGTTTCCTGTACGGAAAATGTGTACTCAAATTTAATTTACCTGGTGTAGGTACCATAGTCTGTAATAAGTATATATTAAATAAGTAAGTACATAGATTTTTCTTCCAGTTTAAAGTTTATTTTGAGAAACACCTCTTTTTGGTCTCATCTATTTCTCTACATGAATTAGTATGAAAATTATGTTTAGTTCAGATCAGATTTAGGAGTGATAACCTGAAGGCATTATTTATTGTATGGCAAACTAGAATAAGTAGTACCCACATCCACGGGTTTGAAATTTTTCGTTAATTTCATCATTAAAATTTTATCAAAGTGAAAATATGAAAAGTTAAGTTTGATTATCAGTGAACGTTGAAAGTGTCGAACTGCGAATGAAAATGGTGGAGACATTCTTTAGTTGGCCGATGGAAGGAATTGAGTACTTAGGTACCTATACCTAATAGCCCTTTGTACTATATGTTAATCAGTTTTGGATTTATTATAAGTACCTACTTACAATTAGAAGCAAACGTTCGAAACAATTGTATTAGGGCGATCGTCTGTCGGAAGTTAGCAAATTATCACTCGCTCGTAAAATTAACGCTTCTTATCGATCGAAAAATTATTCTACAATCGAACTCCTTATAAGAAAATGCACACTTGGGAGTTCAAGTAAAGACTAAATTCACGTGACGCTACTCGTTCTAAAGTACAACGCTTATTTAAAAGGTAACAAAATGTTTTCAATTTTATTGCTGATTTTATGTTGAATTCTTTAAAAATGTACAGTAGGGTGCGTGCAGGAGGTGCGTATGTGTCCAAACCCACACCAGTTCAATGTCAATTATGTCAAGCGATTATTTACTTTCGGTTAAACGTAGAAGGGTGTAAAGTCGGTATTAAGACGCTCAGAATCTGAAATTTGCCTGCTGGAAGTGGCAGTTCTGAGATAAGATCTCACGATGCCGCAATAAAAAGCACTCGTACCTCGTCCGTTGTGTAATGTGCATTCAAATTGCATTGTGCGAGAACTAATTCGCCTTAGGCCGATTCGCATGTTACGATAAACACATGTTTCGATTAAGTGTTACGCTAATGTCTCGTGCTTATTACCTACGCGAGTCATGAGCGCGCACAGCAATTGCTTTTCTACATTTCTGATGTTATTTCCTCACCCACTTAAGTCACCCTTATCAAGTATACTTTGACTACATTTCTAACTAGAAAAGGAGCTATGCTATGAATATAGGGCAAATAAACTCATAACACAAAATATCAAAACACTAGTTCCTTCTTTGGATATTCAAGAAACGTTTTGCAGATATATTTAGTCAAAATACATATCCTGCGCGTCGACACAAAATATCATTGTTTTTGAAAACTTACTATATAGGTCTAATAATATAAGGAGATTGAGAGGAATAGAAATATGTATACAATTTAGATAAGCTTGATGTGAACGTTATTGTGCTTACGAGGGCGTTTTGAAGCAAGACAAACGTGGCGCTCGAGATAAGGGTATGACAAAAGCTATTGTTCTGTACGCCAATTACTCGAGGATGGCGAATTACCTAAGCCTCATATATAAATTAAGCGGCGGCAAACAGCGGAAAGATTTCTCTAGTTATACGCCAACACAACAATTATTCGTAAATCACTTTACTATATGTTGAAATTTACGAGAGCTCGCTCCGTGAACCGGCGACCCCGACTTTACCGTTCTATTCCATGCATGCGAATACTAACTGATGGTGAAGGATGTAAGGTCTAGTTTGTTATCGGGCGGGCGCGACTCTACGGATGTATGAAATTTTGTAGCAAAAGAGAATATGCATGGCGATTTCGTGATGAATATTCATTTCCTACGGGGCATGAAATTTATTGTGTTTTACATTTATATTCAACTCAGCTGTCTTATGTAACGGTAGCGACGCGGGATTAGCGAATTGTGAACGTTCACATTGCGTTGTGTCGCACGATTTTCATTCGTGAGCGGTTAATTTTACCCGTCCTTAATAAATTAATGAAAACTGCGCGTGACTCTCTAATGACGGATGTTTGCGCTATACCGTTATCATGTAACAGTAGCGAATACCTATTTACTAACCGGAAGGTCTTGTTTTAGGTACACATTGGTTTCATAGTCAGACTATGATTGAGTATATAAAACTAACTATCAGTTGTACATTAAAAAGCGTCTTGCGAGCTGATCTAGGTACAGCGCAGGTGCTCAAATTATTTGACATTTGCAATAAAATTTAGGGCGCAGTTAGTCATCGGCGATCGAACTCTACGATCGACACACTTGGCACCTGTCGAATATTTCTCGCATATATCCATAGCAACGGGTTGATCGCTCCGTTCGCTTGATGGATTCTGAGCTATATTTAATAGACGCGGGCGCGACACGCCGCCGCATTGTTCTCTCAATTGGATTGTTGAACATTCTCTCGATACTTATTTTATGAGCTGCCGACAGAGATTCATTATTGCTAATGTAGTAAAACAATTATTTAAGGAGTCTATAATAGGATGTGGAATGGAAATTAAAGCATGTATTATTATTGAGTATTGTCTATACTGGAGTCAGTGGCACCTAGCGAGTGTGGGGCGGACGGGAGGAAGCAGGGCCGGGCGGGCGGTTCGTGATTGCAGTGGCCGCGTCAAACAATTGATTAGTCGCATAAACTCGGTTTGGCGCGCGCTAACGATGCATCATCCCGATTGATAATTAAATTGTAAATTAGCTAAGCTGATGCTAGCTTGCCGCCGCTATCGGTGCAGTGTTCGCTCTGGCACCGATCTGACAACTGCGGTTTTAAGTTTATTGATACTTTTTACTGTAATCATCAATCAAACATCAATATTTTTTTGATTTTGCCTATAAACGTTCATTTTTATAATTTACATGCTTTTGCCACTTGGTTTTACCTACGATGCACATCTTTTAAGTTGTGAATTTCATACAAGCTATATTTGTGTCAAATATTAAGTACATTAGTTCAGTGATTTGAGCTATGCGTTGATGGATTAATCAGTAATGGTTACTTTATACATATGGCTTGACGTGTATCTCACACAAGATAAATTAGATTTTGTCCCATTAACTTTATACACAACACCATAAAACAAAGAAACAGTCGAATTTATTTCATGGTAGTATCGAGCGCGTTGATTGCGAAAAATTCAATCTTGTTTCATGGAAATTTAATTTAACATACAAAATGAAAAGCACTCGCGTTGGATATGAATCGATGTCGGCTGGCTGACTGCTCGCCTGTGTTTGTGGACGCGATAGTGCTTTGTGTGCATATTGTAATCAATTGACCATTGGATCAGTTTGAATTCACAATTTACAATTTTCACACAAATTCTTTTATCATTCGATAATGAACTATCATTCAATATTCTTGATTTTTCAAACAACAAGACTTTTTCTTCATCTAAGTGTATTCCCAGTAGTTTTCAAACTCTATCTATACCTATTGCTAAGCTACCCACTATTTACATTTAATACCACGGGACCTTTAGAATATGGTTTTATTTTTTAGGTGAGGTTAAGGGCTATGTTAATCGTAGGAACACGGCAATAGGCTTACGACCTGTTACGTGAAAAGTGCATACGGCTTTAGATGATTTCTGTACTATTTATAATATTAGTTTATACTTTCGTATTTATAATATTAGTAGGGATTACTAGCTGACCTGACAGAGATAGTTATGTCATATAATTTATATTGTAGAATTGTTAATAAGTAATAATTATAAATAAATAAATAAATATCGTTGGGACAACTCACACAACGCCATCTGATTCCAAACTAAGCAGAGCTTGTACTATTGTAACCAGATAACTGATAAACATTACTTATATAATTCTAAATACATACATATTATAGATAAATAACACCCAGACACAGAATAAACCATCGTGATCATCACACAAAGTTTTATCCTGGGTGGGAATCGAACCCACGACCTCTTTTGCATAGCAGTCGTGCACTCCCACCGCGCCACAGAGGCAGTCAAAAATTATGTAAACTTAGATCATTGTAGACTTACTTACTGTTTTGACGTAGATCATGAACTATCATTACATCCGTCACCTGCAACACGTTACATTGTACATAAGATTTATTAATAGCAAGTTCGGTGCACCTAGTGCAAGGAGAATTCGCGTGCCGATGCCTTGTCAATAATTGTTAATAGATATTTCAGAAGACAAAGCAACAGTCTAAGTATAGAGTATCGTGACTAACGTCCCGTCAGCCGCTGCTGATACACGCATGCGAATATCTGTTATTCTTATTATGGAAAAGCAATTTATTTGCAATGCCACGAATTCTGTTCGACATCTGAAGTCTTGCCTATTTCTATCTATCGCTCTTGTGTATTGCATGACAACATTTAGTGCAAATTGATCAATTTTATGAAGGTGAGAATTTATGTATGAGCTTTTAAGTTCAGTGATGTTGATACATTAGCACTTTATACGTTTCCATGACTAAGACACATTTGTGGCATGTACGAGTACATTTGCGAGCGTTTCCGTGCCAGTAACTTGGCAGTCGTTAATCCAAAGTGAAATTTTTAAGCCCTATATGCTTGAAAAATTCAATACCATAAACCGGATTTATCTATAATATGTATGTATTTAGAAATATATAAGTATGTTTATCAGTTATAGATCCATAACACAAGCTAATATTAGCTTACTTTGGGCTAGATGGCGCTGTGTGAAAAGTGTCCCACAATATTTATTTATATGAATCGATATGAATCGGAGACCTCAGAAATAGCAATCCCGAGATTTGTCTCGGGTCGTAATATTTTTTTAGTATGATATTACTTTTAATACGTTTTGGGAATTTGAGTCTCCAAAAGATGAAGAAATGACGAACTCTGAGATCTGAATTGTCTTAAACATAGGAAGGCTGCCACTGGAACTAACACTCAGATTATAAGATTATGCTTACGGTTGAATCATTTCTCATTTTATTTCATATTAATTGTGCCCCGCGGCTTCGCCCGCCACGTACTTTAAACCTCTGTAGTTTTAATCACAGTAAATTTAATCCCGTCGTTTATGAATTAAAAATAATGAGTGAAAATTTGCCCGATTATTTGAAATTTGTGTTTACCGTTTTGCTCGATTTAGTATTAAGTAGTGTGATGATAAATAAATAGCCTCCAATTATAGTTTTTTTACAATTATAGTATAAATGGGCTATCTAATATAAAAAAAAACGCGTTTAATCCAAATAAACATACTCTTAAGTTTTTTTAGTATAAATGGAATATTGATTTGTTTTATTATAATTTCTAACTAAATTAAATCTATTAGATCCATACGTGCTACTTTAGCAGCTTTTAATTTGTACAGTAAGGATAATAGAGCTAACGATTGGACTGCAAACCAAATGGAGCCCGATACAACTATTAAACAACCAAATTACGGAGTTGCCCTATCGACTACTGCGAAGAGGATATTATCAGCACAGTAAGCCTTATAATGTGGCGCCAAACTTGCAATTCTATATGATTGGGTGCATAGCTTATTACGAAAGTCCTTTGTATAATATTTTTTATCTATTTTATTAATTTAATTTATTAGTCTATTTTTATCTTAAGATAAGAGCGGTAAAAAAAAAAATTACGCAAGGGTCCCATATGCAGGCAGGCGTCGGAAGTCGTAACTCACAGTTATGATGCGAACGACACCAGTTTCATAAACATTGTTTTTCTTCGTTTCGCCCCTAATATTTATATTTATCAATCCATCTACACATTTATTTATAGTCCAAAATAGCGAGCATCCGAGGGTGCCCTCGGGGCGCGCCATCATTACGATTTATTGTTTTCTTTGGTCATAGTTTCGGGACCTTTCCTCCAAGAGTCCCGGATTTTAAGATTACTTATTGTTGACCAAAAACTGGCTAAGATCCCCCATGAGTGTATTATTACGGCTTTCAAACTCGATATGGAAAAATAAATGGTGTCTGATTGAAATATTTGTTGGACTTATTTGTTGTTTGGCAAATAGTGACGTAGCTACACTGTTTGGGTGGTCATGCGTAATCTGATAGAATAGTATATTAATTTCCGGATAATATATTATTCGGAAGTAATTATTAGTTAATTCAGAAAACTCTATTTTTAATACCAATAATTCACCTGGTATGTGATATGTTTATAAGATTGGTGCGCAAGAGTGATCTATTTTTAGAGTTCGCACGTGTGAAGCATGATAGTCAAAATATTCTTAGAATTATATATCGCTATGATAGAATGAGGGTGTGAACAAATATAGTTAAAATAATGTTTATGCTAAAGATCATGACTTGGTACGACAGCTGGTGTTAGGTAAACGTGCGCAGATCTATCTCACCGACCTTTGTTCGGATGAACTTTTGACGGTATACATGATGATTCAAACAATCTTAAGTTGGGTAACACATTATAGCAGTCAGAATATTTCGACATCGAGAAAGTAAAGACTTTGTTGAAAGACTTGCATTCATGCACTATCGCGTTGTATACTATGAGTATATTAGTTTTTACCGTGGCATGCAGAGTAACCGCGTTGAGCCATGGTAAGACTAATATACTTTTAGTCAACTAAAATATGACTATGATTTGTAAAGATTAATTACCAATTTATACTGTCATGATGATGTAGGTATCAAATCAGTAATGAACTATATAGAATAACATTTCTATCAATGTATAGCTCTCAAGTGATTGCCTCGGAGGCCCAGGGTTTCAATCCCGACTCGGACATAAAAATTGTGTTTTCTGCAAATATATGTTTCAGTGATTAGGTTTATTTGACCACTACCTATTACGAGTACAATGGCAAGTAACGATACTTGTACGTATTGCTCCTGCTTACTAACAGACAAAGTGTATCATACTCGTCTGTAGAGAAATCCTCAGAGTTAGGTTGCAGATTTTATCGATGTTGCATAAAGTGAAATCACATTAGCATCTAGGTCTTCAAGTATAGTTTCTAAGCAAATGGGAGATCGCTACTATGCAAATAGACGGTTCTCGCGTGGATGGTGGATTAAAAGGGACATTGAAAAATAGAGCCACGGACGGTCTAATACTAATACCCAACAAGCGTTCAAAGTGAAAGTTTGCCTTGAGTATTGCTGCCTTACCACCAAGTACACCACACCCTTTTACAGCAATAACTGAAAATCATCGGAGTGGACCTAGCTAAGTAAGTAAGCTAAGTAAAGCAGACTGAATCTTCACTTATTCATTCTTATTTTTCCAATTTCAATCAAAGAAGAAAGAATCTAAAACCAAATTAACTATCAACATAATAATACAACAGCAGTCTTCTCAATACTTGACATATTTATGTACACAGTAGGTGCAACGCACGGGACATATGGCGCAGCAATTTATGAACCCCAATGCCCATTACCATTTTAAATATTATTTTTAGGGAATTTCGTGTCAGATCTCACTCGTCGCCGGTCCATATATTAAGAGATGTGATCCTCTGATTAAGTTGCCCTGATATTTTTTGAACCCGAATGAGATAGAATTTTCTGTTAATTAAGGAAACAGCAAGATAATAGAGTACCTATCTGTAAAGAGTATAATTGCTAATTATTGTATTGTAATTAATATATTTGTTTATTTATTGAAAGCAGTGAGCTTGTTATATATTCCACAACCACATTTAAATTTCGAAACCGATTATAACAGATAATTTATAATCCAGTATGTCTATGCTGCAGGTTTTAAAAATGAGTTTACTTGTGTTTGTGTGTGGAGTAAGTAATTAGTTAACCAGAGCATCAATGGTGTTGTTGTGGAGTCATTTAAAACAAACAAAGCTGGGTCAACCACGTCTTTAAAGTTTATGAAACGGAAGCAATCACCCTCCGACACGCTGAAGTTGGTGTGCCACTCGATCTTCTATGCGTCAATATAAACAAACGACGCGTGCGCACACCTTGCGTGTATATCTTAGTTTAGTAAAAATTTCATCGAAATAACTTTAAATAACACTGATAAAAACAATTATGAACTAGAAAGAGTGTTTGTTTGTTTATGCTGTTCTAAAGCGCTTGATCAATTTGATGAATGTCTACCGATATAAATGATATTTATTTGTATGCTATTCAAAAAATAAACAAATTTGAATGAACATCTATAGAAGTGCAAACGAAGCTGCGGTATCGACTGAGTAAAGTGATAGACAGACAGACGGACAGTAACTTTGCCATATTTCAGTCTGTCTTATATCTCACTAATCTTATAAGAGATTTGGTCATTCTTTTGGGTTACAGAACCCTGTGTAGTGTGTAGCGCCTGAACCTTATATAATGTAACTGCGCATCGATTTATTGTCATAACTATACGAATCATGTACCTAAACTCTCGTGCTATTATTTAATTAACATCGCACCAATACATTGCAACCCTGTCAGGAATACATTTGTTTTAGGCTCAGATAATAGTCTTGGATAAGATACCTATAATATCATAAATAGATGATAAGCGTATAGGTTTCCATTAATTGATTAACAACACTAGCACAAACAGCCAAGCGATACGATGAACTAACTAAAATTAGAGCTGTCACATTGAGTTTCGACGTTTCTATAAAAAAAATGGTGTCATAATTCCTGAACAAATATTGTAATACCAGATTGACACGCTTTTTTATACAAAATTGTGGAAATACATTACTTTTTAAATAAACTGTTTATGATTTGTTTGAAGGATGAAATTGGAAATTTTATTTCTTAAAGTTTAAACGATTACATGAAGGATGTTGCTAAATTTCTTTAAATAGCTATATTTTTTGTAATAAAATATGATAGACCGTGGATCTGGATCCAATCGTTGTATTGTGTCTAGGTGTTCAGTGGCTCGTAACGTGACCACCGGACATTGTGGTAGGTGCGACACCTTGTACTCTCATTGTATACTCGCACACAAAAACTCCTAACAATATATACTATTAATAATATAATAGACATCTTATTGGAATTTGTTTAGGAACAAAATTCCTTTTTTATTGCATTTTTGTTATGAATGTTTTATTAGTTTCATAATACTCGTAATATTTATAAAAACAGTTGCCCGAGAAGACAAGCAACTGACGCCGCATAAATGTCGCCCATTTTCAGGTCATCACGGTAACGGATTTCATAAGTATTTAGTAATGTACAATTTCATAACACGAGAAGTATTTGAATAGGCTAAGTCTAATACGGCCCTTGAACACTTATATAATAGTTATTACGTAATTATGTGCCTTCAATTTGTACTTACTGAATGTTCACTGTCAAGTAAATTCGAATATTTGATGAATGGAGATTATATTGTATAATGTACACAAAAATACATACAGGTTCATACAGTAAATGTATTGAAAATAAATTTAGTGTGTTTTGCCGTGCGAATTGTGACCATCATTGATTGTTCAATCGTTCCTTACGATAACGGTGATTTCCTATATAAAAAATAACAGAGAGGTGGATAAACAAACGAGCGGTTTATAGTTTTTTATTTTATTGCAGACATATACATTACAGATTAAAAGTAATACAAAACCAAAATCGGGAACTATTAAAAATCAAATTCATGAAATTGCAAAATAATATTACTAACGAAATATCTATTTCTTTTCAATAATTAATATTTCTAAACTGTCATTTCTGTTTTGCATAAACTTATGTAGTAGTTAATTTAAAATAGTGAGTGAATCATATCAAATCCGTAAGTATTTTGTCATCGACTGTATTGGACGAATAATAAATAATCACAATATCAAACGGAAATATCGGGTTCGTTGATGCCATTATATTCATAAAAAGGTCGTATTATTTGATATAGTTTACTTTACGCAATGATTCTACACTATTGTTAAATTCGACAGTGGGTATTAATATTTAGATTTGATTTTATTTTTGTATATTCTAGTTCATTCCCCTGCTACCGAGTCCGATGTGATACTTCCCTTGCTTTTCTGCATTGAAAGCATGTTAGATTTCACTACGAAGTCCACATTACATTTTGAGACTTTCACTTTTTTGCCAGTGGAGGTCTAGTCTGATGCATTTTACCAGTTAGCCATATGAACACCGAAAAAAATGCAAGGCAATAAATATGTCTTTTTATAACATAACCTCGAATGTTGCCAGACAAAATTATTACAAAAATAACAAAATAATATTCTTTTAGTAATTTCTACATTGAATCCGAAATGTACATAATGTAATTTTGATGGGATATCAAATCAATGACAGTTTCGGGTATACTATAGAGATAACATCATCACTTGGTTATTATTTGGGGCGTTGATAGACAGTAGCACGAAAATATTCAAATCTTTGTCTAAACACTCTGTTGAGACATATTAATAGACAAGTAAGAGTGAATTTTAAGAAACTGGTTAATTCTATTTTTAAATGATTTGTTTTTTCTGTGCAGAACATCAAAATGTAGTGTTAGTTATGACAAAAAAGCTGTTGGAAAATCAGATCTCGCCTTCTGGTACCTATAACGCTCAGACATAGGTTCTTACGAAACCCTTAAGTCTTCGCAAGAAAGAGAAATGGAGCATTACAATGCTGCATAACAATACAAACACTGAACTTAATATTACAACAACAGGTCGCAAGAAACTGTTCCTAACATTTTCAACACAATGTGCTAACCACGTTTTACAAAAATCTTTATTCATAAAAATGTGACCTAATATAATGACTCTGCCACCCTTTTGGAGATAAAGGCGTAATTGATAAAACTACATGATCGGATATGTAATATTACAAAAGGATCAAAGACAGCAGACCTCAACAGCTGTGGACAGCAAGTCAGTCACGTTACGTAGGAATAGTAGAGGCATGTTTGTGGGATGCATTCTGACAGATTGGCAGATCATATAGTCAAGTTTAAGAGCCGATGAGACAAGATGTGATAATTTGAACAATTTGATAAGTAAAGAGGATCATTTGAGAAATTCAAGATCCGGATTTGATAAATAAAGCTATAATGGAATAGGAATACATGAAAAGTGATGGGGGAGGCCCTTATAAAGCAATGGGACAATAACTTAATAAAAAGAGGTAAATTATTTTATATTATGATACATTTCCCTGAAATTTGTTATCATAAATAGTATTTATTTTTAAAAGATCTTATATAGTTTGACGTTGTGTGATTTTAGAAGCCACAATAGACCATGGAGATTATGTTGTCGTTTTAAGTAAGTGTAACATCTAATGCAGTCAAGTATTGTTTACTAGGTTTGTAAAGGGATGCAAAATACTTCTAAAATCTATAAGGCTGAAAGAGAGAAAGTATGCAAGCTCTCAACCATCAACCAATAACACATATATCTACAACATCAGTATAATAAAGTACTTAGAGCATTATTAATTAAAGTCGGAAATGAGAAGGAGATATAAGATAATTTTATTACACATGTGCAAAATTTCTGTACAGTGGACAGACCAAAAGATAATTTATTATTTTCAGGACCTCTATAAATTGTTGCGAAGAATCTTGTTATGAATAAATTATAGGCCACACGGGTGGAAAGATAAATCTCGAATACAGAATTCTCTTTTGACGAAATGCTGAGTATAACCGTAGCCAAAGGAAATATAAATGCTGTCCAAAGGCGAATATGCGGCAATCCCTCACACAAGTGGGTAAGACGACTTGAATTTTTAATGTTACACTCAGACCGTTGCAAACCGTAACAGTTTTCTTGTCATTGGTGGAGTGGAGATGTGAAATAAATTTTGCAGAGTAGCCCCATCTTTTCGTCTGACATCAATCTTTAATGTGAACACGGGTACTCTCTACGTGGCGTGTCTAATACTATTTGTGTACGAAGTATGAGGCTTTTACTTTGAGGCCCAGTATGATACAATAAACCGTTCACGCCATTACAATTTTGGTCTTTAATAAAAGTGTTTGAAGGGTAGCCTTATTTTATTTGTGGCAGCCGTGCATATAGCCCATCTGATTGAACGTGATCACTGTAACCTATGGAAGTGAACAATAGAGGTGCAACACTCGCACTGTCAACTGTGTTTAACATTATTTTTATCCTTTTTTTGTAGAACTCTTTACTTTAGAAGTTCGGGAAAAACAAAGCAGAGAGCTCATTTCAGATAAAAGTGTGAAAACGAACACTGTTTGTGGCGATATCGTATTTTTGTGTAGTGCAATCATACCATCTTGTCTAACAATTTTATTGTTACAACTGTAGGCAACTAACTAAACAAATTAAATCATCAAACAAGATGTTTGTTTAAACCGTTTACCTTGAAGGCATCAATTAACTTCCTCATAGCGGTGATAAAATAATGACACGACTAAAACAATAGTTGTATTAGTTTTTATTTTTCGCTGTTGTTGAAGGCCATGTTCAACAATACACAAAACAAAGTTGCGCGATTGGTCTCGCCATATAATTTCAGTAATCAAACGCCACGTCACTACTAGGCGCGGTCCGGAATCGATTAAGCATTCCATTTCCGGTGTTTTTATAGGGAATAATTATTGGAAAACTGATCAAACAATCAAGGACTGCTAGTTTCCGTCGTTCTACCGAGATATTATCGAGAAAGAAAACAAGTCATAGAGCTGTGGATAATCTGTGGATACAGTCAACTGTGACCGCTTCCTCGATAGATTTTTGTTTCTTATTATAATTTGTTTTTACAACCAACGTGATAGTGTAGTTTTTCCCTATCGGTGAACGTGGCTTTGCTCGTTTTGTTGAGCACGGAGCCCCCGACTGGCCCTCACCACCTGCCCGCGCTTTGCAGACAAAGGCACCGATGCAGCGCTGCTTTAATTATTGCCTTGTTTTTGTAAGATTTAATATTGCGACTAGGGAAGTAGATCACCTCATTGATTACGACAATGTTTTTGCTGCAGTTTTTGCTGCAGCTTTATCATCATCAATTTTAAAGACCCGTTATAAACTTGAAAGAGCTTATATTCTCTAAACTTCTACTATAAAACATGACTAGCAAATATTATTCATGTATACCTACTTGTTCGTTCCTATTTAGTCTAGTATATTTTTCTGTGTACATTGTTCTCTTGTCTAGTATATTATACGGGTTATAAGTATTATTATAAATGCCGGCATACTGATAAGTGCTACGTAATGCCTACAATGCGATGTGAGGCTTCTTCGTCAGGTTGATTCTATGCGAGTTAAATACTTGTACATCAATTGAACTATGTATATTGTAGTATGATTAAAATTATGCTTGAATTTTATTGATCCCCTAATTTGGCTCCTCATGCTTTTATGATAATCTTAAGATTTAGTAGCTCGTTATGAAATGAATCTATGTTCGGTGTTGATGTACTAAGCGAGTGACAACCACGAGCGAATACGTTGCTAATGGACTATTAACCTCCTACAACTAATTATTAATATTTTATCTTTATTGCCACCTCTGTCTAAATTTAACGACCACTTTCCGGTTCTCGTATACATATTTAATATTTTGAAATGTCAATATTTGCTTAGCGTTGATTGAAAGGTTAACGGTTTTGTCAACGACATGCTTCAACAGACCCTATTAGCTCGTCGCTATAGAGTTACAAAATCGTCCCGTATTAGGTTTCGATGGATGGAGATATGACGATGGGCCTCGCAACTTTTATTAATATTAATATTATAATTTGTGTGAAATGTGATATTCTTTACATAAGTTGGTACTAAATTATAACTTTATTGTCTCTATAATTCACACTATTTCAATTTTTATCAATAAAGAATATTTGATAGTGTTAGTAATCAGAATAGATTCCACGAACATCGATTTTAGTTATTTGTGTAACTTGTTATACACTGCTCATCATAGGTGTCTTAACTCCTAAATCATTTTCGTGCCTAATCCGTCAAACTTATCCAAAATGTCAAGGGTTGACAGCAGTTCGTGGCATCCGCTCCGGACGACGGATAAACCATCCCAATATGGGCCAAGTCGTCCGTTACTATTAAAATATGTTCTGTCACGTCCGCATAGAGCTTGCTTTGTAGATAGTTTATATGTCACACATATTGCTTTTCCAGTACCGGATAATTTTACTGACACTTTTCGAAAATCAAAACATCAGTTTTCGTTATTCTAAACTATAACTTCACTGATTGTTTTAGGGTTAATTTTTGTATGCATGCTTATCACAGTAAGAACGGAAGGAATAGCTCAGTGTGTGTCTATGCATTTGTGTTATTAAATGATTTATGAAGCAGGATTACCAGGAGTTTAGTTTGACGAACAATTTTGTGACTTACTTCAAAAGTTTTGAGTATAATTTCGTCTGTGAAATTAGCTTGTTAATCATGTACGGTAGCCGTGTGTTGATCTCGATGTAATTGAGTTAACTGACACACTGATGACTTATTTGACAGAGTGAGTCGTCTGTTTTACCGTTGTGTATTATCATAATCTACGAGGGATTAGTTTATGTGTTTATTATTCTCGTGCTAAGATTATAAACTCGGAGTTTAATTAGGCGTTTATAGTCATGCGTGAAATTGAGTCATTTGAAACGAGACTTGCACGATTGAATTACTTAATTACATAGTTTGTGTTTAAGCTAAAAAACTGCGATTGGTAAAAAATTGATTAGGATTTTTATAAAGCGCAATAAAAATAAATAACAACATCTGAAGTTAGTAAGATTTACCGTGACCAAAGGGTCGCATTGAATTCTTTGGGATCAAAAGCAGCCGTAACGTAGCTAGTAAAAGTACTACTGATTATAGGGACTAAGCTTTAGCACAACTTGACTTCAGTTGGACCCAGCTTGGTTAGTTGTAGTTGTTTTAAAAGACTACTCCAAAGTGAAAGTTTTGTATTAAGAAAAAAATATTATTATGCACAGTTCATTTTCTATAACATGTCTATATACCTTAGAATGTATGTATTTTATGCATGATGTATGTTGAATATACCAGACTAGGTGACCCGCACGGCTTCGCCCGTGACATTATTCGAGCTCCCGTACCTATTTAATCCCGTCGCCTATAAATTCTACAATAATGCATACAAAATTGACCGAATTGTCGACATTTATGACTAGTTCCACTCTCCAAGGTAGTAGTGTAATAATATATAGCCTATAGCGTTCCTTGACAATTGGGATATTCAACACAAAAAAAATATCTGATCCGATCAGTAGTTCCTGAGATTGCCGCGTTCAGTTTCATTGTAAGTTAAAAATGAGTAGGCAATATCAGCAGAAGGCAAAAAAAATGTGCAATATGTGAGTCCAAGAGAAGAGTTCCAATAGAAAATGAAATATTTTCTAAATGACTTTAAACCTATAGAAAATATAACATTAATATTCCGTTAATTGTAGTAATTTAAATAGTAATATTATCTATTAAAAAAAATTGTTCTACAATGTAGGTAAGAGCAATTATACTAACCTAGTACGCCTACTACTAACACAGATAGGGTAGCTCAGACAATCAGAACACTGTTGAAAGGAAAATGCTACGAGACTAGTCCTGGACGATATTGTCATTTACTTATAAGAATAAATATATATATTCAAACCAATCTAATATTCGAATCAATATCTTCCCATTACGATTCATCTGTGGCATATTATGTTTCCACATCGAGATATCAAATTGAAAAGTGAGGCACATTCGCGGCGGGCGAGCGAGGCATTATGAAATTGGCCGTACGTTAGGTGCCGTTACTTCCGATAAAATATAACCGGCTCGTCCGCTCATATCTGTCGAATGAACCACCAAAGCTTTCTCAGTGTACTCACGTCCCACAAGAACCATCATTTCTGCTTATTAGATAATCAATAACGGTAATATCTTACTACTTTAATAGTTATGACACAACAGGTTAGGTAGCTGATTTATTTCGTTACGATAAGATAAGAAATAATAGTTTTCACGAAATCCAGACGTCATAATAAGTGAAAGAATTCAAATTAGAAAATATTATTCAAAATATGATGCGACTGTGAAGCATTTTAGACATCATATTCATGAGTAGAAAATATATAGGTACTATTTTGAACTTTTTTTTATAATTCATATTAAATAAATATAAATATTGTGGGACCTTATTTATTATTTATTTATATTGATGTTTTTGTAGCATTATTAGAACAATGATTAACAATCGAAATTGTCATTAGTGTCATTGTTGTCGAAATTTATGTTCTTGCTTCGATGCTACATTGAGTGGGTTTTTTGCATAGTAATCTGTATCAGCAAAGCAATGCAATGTAAAGGAACGTAACTTCTTGGGTCTTCCCCTCTCACTGGGGCCCAGTGGGGCCGACATAGCCAGACATTTGTTGCCTGCGTAGCCCGGTGATTGCTGCAAGACATGACCATAGCCGCGAAGGCGACACTGCCGTGTTAAAGGACAAGCCTAATGATGGTTTTATAGACCTGTCCCTCCAACCTTACCAGCATTTTCTGGTCAAATTAATTAAAACTACTTGCTACCGTAACTTATTCAGTGAAGCTAATCACTTCTTTTAGTAGTGCATGGAACAGTCCATCCAAGGCATCCTTAAACCGCAACTTTAATCATTAATATACGCGACCCACATTTCCCGTTACTTTTCTCTTATGAGGAGGTAAACAGAGCCGTATCTTTCAAATCATATGTGATGCTGTACATCGTACCTCATAGGGGTTACGACTGGGGCAGGGGGGTAGATAGTCGGCGTAAGGTAAGAGATTTATGTTCTCATAACGCGCTATTCGGTACTCGCCAAACGTTCAAACATATTGATTTCATTTCCGTCATTCATTTTTAAATAGCACTAGTCTAATGTTTACTTACAATGAGGTTGTTACACTCTATCATATAAGTAGCTATAACACTTTTGAATACAGTATTTATTGATAATATTAATATGAATTAAAAATAATTAATAAAACAATATGTCTAAGTTATAATATCATAAATAAATTAACTTAATGTTATTAATATTTATTTATATTGTTATAATATATGTACTGTAAGTAGATTAATTTTATTGTTTTTGAAGAACTGTAGCATTGTGACTTGAATAAGTCCTTACAGTAATCTCCCAAATAATTATCAGCTAATTCCTGTCAGGGAATTAAATTGAATTCTAAGATTAGCAGTTATGTACTCTACATGCTTTGAATGTAATAAATGTAAATGGAAACGCACCTAGTGTGCTACAGTTTTAGAAGATTGTGCTTAGATATTTTCTTAGCTTTAATGCAAAAAAAGAAGCGCTCGTGGCTCCGCGGTCTCAGTGTTCTGTAAACGATCACTGAGTTACGCAACTTTCACTATGGCTGGTACTCGGATGGGTGACCACTTTGTGGCATTTACATTTGCGAGCGTTTCCGTGCTTCGGAAGGCACGTTTAGCCGTTGTACCCGGTTGCCAGTAAAATGGCAGTCGTTAAGCCTGGTTGAAGGCCTTATGGGCTTAAAAAATTTCAACAGCAGGTAGCCACAACTTGCGTCTGTCTATTTCAACACGGCAATGGGCTCACCACCTATTACGTGGGACAGGAATCCACACGGTGAAAAGTGGGCATATAATATGCCTCTGCCACCCCTTCGGGGATAAGGCGTGATGGATATTTATTTTATTTATTTATTTAATGCAAAATCTTTAGTCTGGTTGGGTTGGCCATGTGCTTGTTCAGCCTGCTATGTCCTGTGAGAGGCTTGGTCAAGATGTAAAGTTCAGCTCTGCTTAGCTTAACTTGGCTTAACTTGAAAGGTTCCGTCTGTGAGCTTTTGCCACACTAGCGATACTTCGAGATCTAAATTTTAAGGCAAACGACATATATCAGACGAATACTAGTCCCAGTTGGACGGAGAGAATTGTTCTCTTGCTAGTTAACGGTTCACCCCACTAATATTATAAATTTACTTTCTTTTACCATATCGGTATTGTGCAATGGGAATTCTCGCCAAAAACTCAAACAGAGAAATTAATATTTAAATGTTATGCGGCATCTAAGAAATCAAATTTGACGGAAAAGTTCTAATTTTTGAACAGACAATGTTTAGATTTTGCGAAATCTATTATTCTGAACGAACCAAAAACATCGAGCAACCAACTTATTCACCCAATATGTCTCTAGCCAACTTCTTTCTTTTCATAAAATCAAATTACCACTTTGTGGCATCCGTTTTCATTCGGTAGAAGACATACCTACTTAAAGGAGAATTCGCGGCGAGAAATAAACTCAATTCCGGAAAAAGACTTTAAAAATGTTTTGATAATTTGGATTAGATTATTTAATGTTAATATTAAGTTAAGTTAAGTTAACTAACTAACTAACTATCTTCACGCTGTATCCCTGACGGGGTAGTCAGAGAGGACAGATCGCCAGGCTTCGCGATCCATGCATACTTCTTTCGCTTCTTCGAGATTCATCAATCGCTTCATACACGCACGTCTGGGTATCCGAGTACTTTTGACCTTTCCGTTTTTGAGCAATCTGCTCACGTGGTCTTCATATGTAAGTCTCGGCCTACCCTGACTCCTTCTACCCTCTACTTATGAACAATATATATATTCTTCGTCAATCGTTCCTCACTCATTCGTTGGACGTGTCCAAACCAACGGAGCACGCCCTTTTCCAGCTTAACGCTGACACTTTCATTCAAACCTGCCAAATTGCGTATCACTTCGTTACGTATTCGGCCAGCCAAGGTAACGCCGCACAACTTTCGAAGTGATCGCATCTCCACTAAATTCAATTTACTTTCATGCATCTGCTGACATACCCAGGTTTCACTACCGTAAAGCAAAGTTGGCACTAGCACTGCGTTATGGATCGCCAGTCGTGCTTCTTTTACGATGCTTTGTCGCTAAAGTTAAGTTGATATTTATTAATATTGTATAATATAATTATTCATTTTAATTGTGTAGTAATGTTAATTAAATACTCAAAATACATTTAGATTATTCGTTGGGATAAGTGTATCGTATCTGAAGAAGGTTATTAAATATATTTTTAGGAAACATTTTTTGAATAGGTATTATTAATAATCGTTAATAATCTAATAAAAATAATCGTTTTCTGGTACTTTCTTGATATAAAAGTATTATACGTCTTGTAAGACATGGTACATTTGGGTTTATAGAAAAAAGACTAAAATACAAGCAAAAGTTTTTTGGTAAGTAGCTACGTACATTTTATTTGTCATATTTAAAACTTTAGCTGATTTATCTAACAGTGTTGTTGAAAACACAAAACAAAATAGGCATAAATAAATCTATGTTTTATATTCGTAGTGGCCAGAGAGGGTCAGCTCATTAATATTAAATCTAATTATTGTTTTTTTAACTATACGTTGAAATCTTAAAATACGTATAAATACCTATATCATATTGTCTACGTTGATTTTTTTACACAATTATTTTGTTGTGCCGCATTAATCGCTATCTCTTTCAAACGTACACTTGACCTTACAAGCATATATTTTATTAATATAAATTACTTAATTAAACAAAAACTACCGTTTCATATTCGGAATGCGGTTACGAGACACGAAATGCAGATCAAACAAATATAAAAGATGAATATTATTTTTAATTAATAGAAGACTTAATTAAACATTTAACTGTCAACGTTAAAGGGCAAGCAAGCTCAGCACATTATTTATGACAGTTTTGACTTGACTTTTATGCAGTAAAAAGTGAATATCCGTGTCAGTATGCTGTTTACAAAGATAAAGATGTAATAGCCTCCAAAATGTACTTTCCCAAAAGATTTGCCGATGTTGTTTGAGTATGTTAAGTTTGAAGAATAAAAACTATAAAATATAATTGGATAATTACTTTCTAACTAATCGGTTGTAATCACGTGTCTATTCCAGCATAGTTTCAAACCTCAAAGAACTCCATTTGTAGGACCCATTGAGACAACGACTCTGAACCTCCATTAGGTCTCAAACAATCTCACTGTCCCGTAAATTATCAAGTTTTACTTAAAACTTATAAGTAGCACTCACCGAAGCTACTATATAATTTAATGCTGCCTCGGTGCCGCAGTGGTAGTGTATGCGACTATGCGACTGCAGCGACTGAGATCCAGGGTTCGATTCTCAGGTCGAAAACAAAAATGTAATTCACAAATGTGTATAGTGTAGTGAGTATTTAGAAATATATAAGTATGTTTACCAGTTTTCCAGATCCCATAAAACAAGATTACTTTAAAAAAGTGTCCCGCAATATATAGGTATAGGTATATTATTAAATTACATTATTTTATTTTAGCTATCCGGCCCAGTTTTTCTTACAGATATGGTTTTAAACTAACTAACTATCTTCACGCGGTATATTTGTATTCGTACGTAAGTTTTGTTCTACCCTAACTCCTTCCACTTTCCTTTCACTTAATAGAGATATTCTTCGTCAATCATTCCTCATTCGAGTATTTCCAACAACCGTCCTTAGATTACACACATGATAAAAAACTGTTTAATTGATCTAGCTTTTCTCAAGGTGTGACCTTAGAAACACATTTAGCAATTAATTTTTATTCATGTAGATAATTTTGATCTGATAATTTATTTATTTGTTATGAAATCAAATATTATTTTAGTTTACGTAACATAATTCCAGCTATATTGATAAAAACTGGATATTTATGGGAAAAAACCTTGTATAGATTAAATTAATTTGTGACCGTAATTTAAGTGTATTATTTATAAGCTCACTTTTAATATTGCATATTAATTTATGATAACGATACAAATATTAATATATTATTTAAATTTTGTTGAAAGCTAAATCTGTTCCATTAAAGAAACCAGTCAACCTAAATTGAATTGGTTGCTTGTGTAAAAGGTGCGTTTTATTTGTGACAGTACAGAATAATTTTCTACAGTAGTCGATACTAAGGATAGCTTTGATTTATTTTAAATTATTTACATCTGCAAAGATGAGGTGAGGAAAGAACTCGACACGATCGACATCACTTTTTTCCATTACAAAAAAAATAAATTATTTATATTATTTTTAAAGCCATTATAATGCTTAATTTCCTATAAATTTTAAAATATAGTAAAAAAAAACAATCGAGACGGGGATTGAACCCGTGACCTTTGCCTAACTAGGGCAATGTTCTAGCCACTGAACTACCCGAACCGTATCGAATCCAGTTGAAATTCTTCACCATCTCAATCGTCATTTAATTTATATGATGTACGATTGCTATATTATGAACTTGCTGCAAAATATTAGAGAGATATACCAATACGTTCTTCTTGTAATTTTAATTAAATTCATACTAGCTGTGCCCCACAGTTTTGCTGTGATATTTGTCGAATATAGTAGCAATGTTTTATCTATATTTGCCTTATTAGTTGATATTTACTATTACTTTTCTACTTCATTTGGTAGTACCTAATAGTCTATGTAAATACGAGATACATTGGCCTTACAATGGTAAAAGAATTGTAACAAATCTGTATAATATAGGTATAAGTTTCGATTAAATTTACAAGTAATACTCATTTTTTATTGTATATATAATAACTTATATTATTGAAGATATTAACTTTAAGTTGAAATAATAATCGGTTACACGCTTTATATTTTTTATGTAATAAACAATTTTGCAAAACTTGCTCCATAGAAACCTCATTTTTATTCTTGCAATTTCAATTCAATCAATTGAAATTGCAGGAATGAAAATGTGGTTTCGGCAAAGGTGCCCATTGGAGTTCGAAAGGTACGGCGACTGTCGTTCCAACAATGATGAAAATCAATTTTAGGATACTAATTATGTCGTTAGTCTAAATATTTGTTTTACTTGATACACATACCCGTACATACTTACATACATCTATACTAATAAATAAAGCTGAAGAGTTTGTTTGTTTGGTTGAACACGCTAATCTCAGTAACTATAGGTCGGATTTGAAAAATAATTTTTGTGTTGGATAGAAAGAAAGAAAGAAAATATTTATTTTGTTCTCATACAGAGGCATTATAATACAGGAGGGCATATATTTAGAACAGTCCATCCGAACCTCTAAGGTCAGTGACAATACGTAGATTAAAAAAAAAAGAAGGTTTTACAAAGGTATCCAGTCTACATTTACCTCTCTATGAGCCAAAAATGGCCTCTAGCTCAGCATAAAAGCCTCTGTGGCGCGGTGGGAGTGTATCCGACTGATACGCAAGAGGTCCCGGGTTCGATTCCCGGGTCGTAACAAATATTTGTGTGATCCACAAATGTGTGTTTCGGAGTTTGGGTGTTTCCTATGTATAATATGTATGTATTTAGAAATATATAAGTATGTTTATCAGTTATCTAGATTCCATAACACAAGCTAATATTAGCTTTCTTTGGGCTAGATGGCGCTGTGTGAAAAGTGTCCCACAATATATATATACAATATATTATGCTACTTCATCTAATGTCCAATATATACTTCATTCTGCTAAGGCCAACTCATTACCACCTCAGTCGAGAAGCTGCCAAATTATACTTATATTTAATTAATTCTTGTGGAGAATACTTAATATTTACAAAAGTGCCGTATATACAAAACATACATATCCATTTCTAGTAACTAACAGATAACAGCTGCTATGTCATCAGTCACCAGCCGTATAGCCGGATAGCCCATTCATCGAGGAAGGCTATATATCATCACGCTACTACCCTGGAGAGCGGAGCAGTAATCAAAGTCGACAAATCGGGCAATTTTAATACATTTTAGTAGAATTTTTAAGCGACAGGATTAAATAGGTGCGATGGGAGTTCGAAGTATGTCACGGGTGAAGCCAACGGGGTCACCTAGTAAATAATAGTTACGTTTTATCCCTCAAGAAGTAGGCATATGCGTGTATTATTTTTTGTCATACGTCACAGGTAATGACTAGTCCTTTGCCGTGTTGAAATGGAAAGGCGAAAGGCGGCATGAAATGACTGGTCATCGGATGGGTGACCACTTTGTAACATTTACATTTGCGAGCGTTTCCGTGTTTCGGAAGGCACGTTAGCCGTTGGCCCCGGTTGCCAGTAATATGGCAGTCGTTAAGTCAAGTTGAAGGCCTTATGGGTGGCTTAAAAAAATTTAAACAGCAGGTAACCTGCGTCTGTCTATTTCAACACGGCAATGGGCTCTCCACCTATTACGTGGGACAGGAATACACATGGTGAAAATTGGGCATATAATATGCCTCTGCCAACCCTTCGGGGAAAAGGCGTGATAGATAAATAAATAAACTTACATCTGCAATCTCGTTATGCAAACGTAGGGCATTTATTTCATGTCTTTGTTAATTACTTTTGTTTGTATGTATATCGTACTAGCTAATCCGCTCGACTTCGCCCGTGAAATACTTCGAACCCCGTGGCACCCATTTAATCCTGTCGTTTATTAAGTTCACAATAATGTATAAAATTTGCCAAATTAGTTGATTACCTACTTCTCCGCTATCTGGGCGTACTGGAATACATTATGTAATTGCTCCATCAACTATCGTTTCTTTCCTACTCTTGAGTTCTATAGTGAGTTAGTCTGGAAGGGGTCACTTTTTGTAATTAGTCCGCCCATTGTAACCTCTTTTATAGACTTAATACGTGTGTCCATCTATCTATTTTAGTCAACTTTACTCCATGGCATCATAATGCTATTATAAAAAAAAAGACGTGTGGCACTCGGAGACTGCCGCGGTAAAGCTATTGCATAGCATTTTTTATCAACTTATGTAATTATAATTATTTATTTATTTTATTTATGCAGTATTTTTTTTCCTTTGTTTTTCTTTGATATTAATTCAAGTTACACTTTTTGAGCGTGGTGACCGATAAAAAATCATTTTTTTTTTCTTTTATTAAATATATGAGAAGTTAATAGTGTTTAAAATATTTTTATTATCTTACAATACATGTAGGTTATTCAGGAATATTTATCATTGAAACTATAGGTTTATGGTAACTGTAATAAGAAACATAAGTTTGAGACTTAATATCTTCTAAATATCTGGAAAATACCGCGTCAATGGTGGTCCCATATTTTGTTGTGGATTCTTCATCATCATCCGAGCGTCTGTCCCAGTTACGTCTCGCGACGCCCGGGGTCCGCCTTCCTACATTTTCTCCTCCACTTCGCACGGTCTTCGGCATCCCCTGTAGTGAGACCATTGGCACGCATGTCATCCCTTACGACGTCAAGCCAGCACTTCTTGGGTCTTCCCCTCTTACCGGGACCCGGCGGGGCTGACATGGCCAGACATTTGTTACCTACGTAGCCCGGCGGTTGCCGCAAGACGTGACCATACCAACGAAGGTGACACTCTTGCAACTTGTCTGCAATGTCACGGACGTGAAGGCTGCCGCGGATGCGAGAGTTTCTCACGCGGTCCATCCGCGTGACCCCACACATCCACCGCAGCATCTTCATTTCCGTGACACGCAGCTCCTGCTTGTGTCGCTCCAATATCGGCCACGTCTCACTGCCATGTAAAAGGACAGGTCTAATAATGGTTTTGTAGACCTGTCCCTTCAACCGGATCGGCATTTTAGGGTCACAAATGACACCGGTCATCTCCCGCCATTTGGCCCACGCGGCAGCAATGCGTGACTTGACATCGATTGCGATGTCACTGGACGTGTGAAAAACAGATCCCAGGTATTTAACCTGGTCCGTGCGCTCGACCAAATCACCGCCTATGCGGACGGATGTGGGATCTGTCGAGTTTATTGCCAAGTACTCGGTCTTCGCCACATTTAGTTTCAGACCGCCGTTCTCAAGCGTCTCCTTCCACGCCTTTACACGTCGCACCAATCTGCCCCTGTCCGCGTCTGCCAGCGCAATATCGTCAGCATACATGAGCAACCATGGAGGCTGCTCATGTGGGTTTCTGATGCTGTCCGACAATTCGTCTAATATTACACTGAACAGAAGCGGACTAAGGACCGAACCCTGGTGTACCCCGACGGTGATGGGGAAGGGTTTCGTGTCGCCAACAGCAGTCCGAACCATTGAATCAAAGTCACAGTACATGTCCCGGATAGTGTCAATATAGACCTCTGGAACCCCTTTGGACCGCAGTGCCCACCAGATCATCGCACGAGGAACACAGTCGAAGGCCTTCTGCATGTCTAGAAACAAACAGTGCAGAGGCGTGTTCTTCGACCTGTATTTCTCTGCGACAACCCTCAGGGCAATAACAGGGTCCGTGGTCCCATGACCAGGGCGAAACCCATATTGACACTCCGAGAGAGTACACTCCTGCCGGATCCGAGAGTCTATAATCCTCTCGAAGATCTTCATGGTGTGGGACATCACCTTAATACCGCGGTAGCTCCCGCACTCCTGCACTGACCTTTGAAGACTGGAGTAATTATACTCAGTCTCCATTGGTTTGGGATCTGCCCGCTGAGGAGTATGCGGATAAAAAGGTTTACTAAGATGCCCACACCGCGAGGACCCATCGCCTTCCAGGCTTCGATGGGGACTCCATTGGGTCCGACAGCTTTCCGATTCTTCATGCGGCGAAGCGCAGTCAGGACTTCTCCAGGCGTTACCGGTGGCACTAGTCCCTGATTCGGAGGGAGGTCCGGAGGCTGCACCTCTTTGTGCTGTTTATTAAGCAGCTCGTGGAAGTACGAGCGCCATCTCTCCTTTACCGCGAGGTCTTCGCTTAACAGGTTGCCCTCAGGGTCTTTTACACAGCGACACTTGGATATATCCTGTGCCGCTTTGACCCTGGAGCGTGCCAGCTTATAGATGAGCTTCTGCCCCTCAGACGATTCCAGCTTATCATACAGAGGTTGTAAGTGGTCACGTCTGGCTCTGGCTACAGCTCTCTTTGTGGCGCGCTTGGCAGCCCTTGTTGTGGATTCTTGTGGATCATTATTCATATTTAAATTCAATATTGCCGAAAGAAAAGTTGTCAACCGCTCTGAATTTTTATCAGCGAAGTTAATGTTTAAATCACCAGCCAAGATAAGTGGAAATTTTTTTACCATTTGTACCAAGTATATTCGAAACTAAAAATAAAAAATAACACCCTATCGCTCACCCTCACCCTCACCCCTCACTCTCACCCTCACCCTCACCCTCACTCTCACTCTCACCCTCACCCTCACTCTCACCCTCACTCTCACTGTCACCCTCATCCTCACCCTCACACTCACTATCATAACGCGTCGATCCGATTTCAAAAAAAAAACCCTTACCCCTCACTCTCATCCTGACCCCACCCTCACAGTCACCCTCATCCTCACCCTCACACTCACACTCACTATCATCACGTCTCGATCCGTGCAAGCTTCGTACAGTCGTACCATATAATATATGTACATACACGTTAAGCAAACGCTCGGCCGTGCTAGGTGAAGTTCGTGTGAGCTCGGGTGTTAGGTTATCTTCGTTACGGAATTTCGGGATTCGGTCTCCACGCTCAAGGACCGCGATAGAGGCTATGCAATAGCTTAAAAAATTGATATTTTTAAGTATTACCTTTTGATGATCCGAGCGTTTTGTGCTTTCAATTCTTACGATCATTGGCATCCTCTGTTGTGAGACCATTGGCGTGCATGTCATACCTTACAACGCAATTCAGCACTACTTGGGTCTTCTCTTCATACCGGGACCAGGCGGGGTCGACATGGTCAGACATTTGTTTCACCCCACACATCACCATAACAGCGAAGGCGACACTCTTGCACCTTATCTGCAATGACACGCGAAGGCAAGAATTCCATTTTTTCTAAGCTAAATTGCTTCTGCTAGAAGTATGTTCTTATACTGAGTAACCTAACTCCAGACTGCAGATACTTTTTCACTTAAAACTGATAAAGTAGTTTTCTAGTAAGTACGTTTTATGTGATTTACCTATAGCATATCATTCGATTATACGGGTCACTATAGGTGCCGACGATATGAAGCGTTTTGTTTTAAAGATGTCAGTGTACGCGTGCCCTATCGCAAGTAACTAAAAAGGTGTCGTTAGTAATGGTTTTTGAAACATCATAAAGATGTCATGGCCGCTGTTACCTGATTAAGGCTATCGTTGCGGCGTAATAGGACGCGCTTAAAGTTAGTTGGGAGATATCGTGGAACGTTGAAAGATTTTACGGACTCACTTTCAAATAGGGTTCAATAATTAAACTTCCTTCCTAAACGAATACATTTCAAAAGTATATTCAAACACATAATTATTTTAAAAAATGTGTAAAGGCAGCTCAGACAAAAATGGCAAAAATGCATTGGTTGAAATGTAGACGAATTGTAGACTCTGCCACCCCGTTGGCGATAAAGGCGTGAGTGATAACAGAAAAGTATCGATTAAAAACTTTTTTTCTTCCTACCTACGTTCAAAAAGCATCCGACAGTGAAATCAGTCTATCGCAGTCCAACGCTACATAGTCCAGTTATTTTTTTCAGTTATCATTTATCATTATTATATTTTATTTATTATATTTTTTCGAAGAATATATATTGTTCAAAAGTAGAGGGTAGAAGGAGTCAGGGAAGGCCGAGACTTACATATGAAGACCACGTGAGCAGATTGCTCAAAAACGGAAAGGTCAAAAGTACTCGGATACCCAGACGTGCGTGTATGAAGCGATTGATGAATCTCGAAGAAGCGAAAGAAGTATGCATGGATCGCGAAGCCTGGCGATCTGTCCTCTCTGACTACCCCGTCAGGGATACAGCGTGAAGATTATATATGTAGTTCTGTGATTGTCGGGGTGTAAATTTTGATGGGGTAATGTCAATTTTATTTATCTGTAAATTTGTAAATTGTACGTGATGATATTTGTTGAAACTAACTCTTGTGATTATTTCTGAAGAATTGTATAGTTTTGGTTTTTAAAGACAAGTTGTATAGATCTTGAACTAAAACACTTGTACTATTCCACTTCATTATTTTTTAAACCTAACCGGTTTCGCCTTACAGAATTTCAAAGGTTAGCACCATAATAGGGGTTTACATATGAAATTGCTGTTCTGCAGTACTGGCCATTTCAAATCTAAATTTTTTCAAACAAACGGCAATTTCATAGGTAAAGACCTAATATTAATATTTTTTGTATTTCGGATATCATAGAGTACAATATCTATGACATCTGTCAGGTTTAGAAAATAAATAAGTAGAACAGTACAAGTGTTTAGTTCAAGATGTGTAGCAAGTTCCACCAAGTGCCATCAATCAATAGTGTAAACAGACAAGTTGTATAGAATTATTTAATCAATAATATATGTACCCTTTTTCTTTTACTTTTGTATTGCACCAATAAACAATTCCGTCTTTCTTTCTAAGCACCTACTGAAAATTTTCTCCAAAAGTAATTGATAAATGATGCTATAGTAAACTTTTCGCTTTTTGCCCCTATTTCTGCTTCTATCAAAAAACCGTCGACGACAAAAAATACTATGATGATAAACGAATATTTTTATGCCAAGATTCATGAAAATTGGTGCAAAATGGGATCAATAGCAAATAAACACACAACAGTATTTTTTACCATCCCAAAATGGACATAGATTTCTAGTTATTTTACAAGCATTTTTTTAACACTTTTAAACGAGGATGCATACTTTGGGCTAGATGGCGCTGTATAAAAAAAAGTCCCACGTAAAGTCATGACTATAGGAATGTATTACGAGTACGTATAAAGTGTGTAAATATTAATAATAAAATAATAAAATGTGATAAATATGTCGCTGACTGTACGCGACTTTTTAATCACTTCATAAGTCACCGACCTAGCTTTGTCGTCTCTTATCAGGTAATTTTTGATAGCCACCACACACTTAACACTTGGAATTGTTTAGGATAGTTCTTTATTTATTTTAATGGCACTTCGGCCCTTAAAAAGCATTCCACTAATCAAGGCAAGTGCATTCTCAAATGAATATGATGTGCAGTAAAGGTAATTGATGACTATCTACCGGATAGACCCACCTGACGCTTATAATATACAGGGTAATAAAAAAATTAGTTAATAAAGATAGAGAGTTTGTAAAATAGATTGAGTTAGCAAATCTATACTAAAATATAAAACTGAAGAGTTTCTTTGTTTGGTTGATCGCAGTAATCTCAGGAACTACTAGTTCAAATTGAAAAAAAAATGTGTTGGATAGCACATTTGACAAGATACTTCCCAGTGCCTCTGTGGTACGGTGGGAGTGTATCCGAATGCAAGACGCAAGAGGTCGTGGGTTCGATTCCCACCCAGGATAAAACTTTGTATGATGAGCATGATGGTTTATTCTGTGTCTGGGTGTTAGTTATCTATAATATGGATGTATTTAGAAATGTATAACTATTTTTATCAGTTATCTGGTTACCTGCTTACTTACTGCTTAGTTTGGAATCAGGTGGCGTTTTGGGAGTTGTCCCAACGATATTTATTAATTTATTTGTTTAGTAGAGCAGAGCAGTAATCATAAATAATTATAAATCAACGAATTGGGCAAATATTCATACAGTGAAGTTAATAAACGACAGGTTTTAATGTATGTCACGGTGTTCGAAGTATATCACGGGCGAAGATGCGGGGGTCAGCTATTGTAAGGATAAAACTATAATATAAGATAGTCTATTGCAGAGCCTGTTATAAACTTATGACTCGGCATCGATCGTCGCCATCCCTCGGTAATGTTTATGCTTGATTTGGCACTACGATCTGCAAGCGGAAATTTTAATTTATGCGCTAGAGAGATTGTTTGTTTTTATACTTTAGGCACTTTTTATGTGGCAAAAAACTTAACAACAATCGAGCACGGAAGTTACGAAAATTTGCTTTTGCTTGTTTAATAGAAAACTGTGAATAGACAAACGGTAATTCGTAGATCCGAGTATTATTTTACACAAATATATTATTTCGACAGATTTTCCTCTAGTTACTGCTAGATGTTAAGGGCTAAATCAAAATTTCTGGAGCTCAAACGATCTCACCTGTTTGCATTGCACCTGCTGAACAACGTATGAGGCTGCAATGCAGGGGTTGGAAGGTTAAACGGCAGACGCTCTCAACGACACCGAGAAACCAAAAGTAAAAAAAAATAACTGCTCCTAGCTGTCAAAATAACGTGGACTTATATACTACGTATTTACTATAAGATGAACTACACTAAATAATGTATGTTAGTCATTCAGTAGTGATTAGAAAAACATCTCTTCAATGATACCCCAAAACTAATAAATTTGATACTGCAATAATTGGTTACGGCTGGGATTCTAATCTGCGCAGTGACTGGACAAAAACCAACATTGTAATGCAGACTTTTTTCTTTCAATTAAAGCCTTTTATCTTCCTGATGATTTACGATGCTTTCAATAACATTCGGCGTAGAGAAATTAAACATACTTAATTTGCAATCGATGTCGTTATTAAAACGTGAATGCGTAGGTACCCCGACTATTTTTTTGTCGTTCCAACGTTCGTATAATTATTTTTGTTCAGTTTATAATGAAGAGTCGGCGATAACAATATCGATTGTTCATGGATCGAGCGGAAGTGGAAATTTGAACCTTGTCATGGCGAAGCTCCGACAAGCGTGACTGATCCCACAAGCGTTTCACCTCACATTTGCTTTTTGTATTGTTCTCTCTTTCAATGGTTGACCTAGAGATTTACTTAGCGTCACGATGCTCTATAAGAAAATGTCTAAACTAGACATTAACAACTTTGTGACTTTTTTGATCGTAATTAAATCAAGACAAGAAAGGGTCTTCGCTTGAATGCAAGTAAAACTAAGGTTCTGGTATTTGAAAGAGAAGACGTAAGAACTAAGTGCGAGATTTGGGTAAATCAGGAATGTCTAGAGCAAGTGAATGAAATTGTGTATTTAGGGAGTATGTTTAGCGCGGATGGAACATTTTATTCGGATGTAGAACGGCGAGTAACTGCCGGAAGCAAAGTTAACGGTGCTTTTTCCCAATTAGTAAAGCGACAAAGCATCGTAAAAGAAGCACGACTCGCGATTCATAACGCAGTGCTAGTGCCAACGTTGCTTTACGGCAGCGAAACCTGGGTATGTCAGAAGATGCATAAAAGTAAGCTGAATGCTGTGGAGATGCGATCACTTCGAAAATTGTGCGGCGTAACCTTGGCCAACCGAAAACGCAACGAAGTGATACGCAATATGGCAGGTTTGAGTGAAAGTGTCAGCGTTGGAAAAGGGCGTGCTCCGTTGGTTTGGACACGTTCAACGAATGAGTGAGGAACGATTGACGAAGAATATATATTGTGCGAAAGTAGAGGGCAGAAGGAGTCAAGGTAGACTGAGACTTACTTATGAAGACCACGTGAGCGGATTGCTCAAGAACGGAAGAGTCAAAAGTACTCGGATACCCAGACGTGCATGAAGCGATTAATGAATCTGCAGGAAGCGAAAGAAGTATGCATGGATCGCGATGCCTGGCGATCTGTCCTCTCTGACTACCCCGTCAGGGATACAGCGTGAAGATAGTTAGTTTAGTTTAGTTAAGTTAAGTTAAGTTAATTAAATCAATCTAATATATAATATAATATTAGATCAGACGAACACAGTTTACTGCTGGATATAAAGGTCACTCGATTTAAATTTTGCGAAAAATAATAATAATAATAAATATTGTGGGACATTTTTTTACATAGCGCCGTCTAGCCCAAATTAAGCTAACATAAGCTTGTGTTATGGGATCTAGACAACTGATATACATACTTATATATTTCTAAATACATACATATTTTACATAGAAAACACCCAAACTCCGAAACAAACATTTGTGGATCACACAAATATTTGATCCGACCCGGGAATCGAACCCGGGACCTCAGTCGCGGCAGTCGCATGCACTACCACTGCGCCACCGCGGGAGTCAGAAAAAAATTGGCCTTTCTGTAGTACATTGGTCAGAAAGGGGTTGAAAGGTTGGAACAGTGTTTCGAGTTTGGTTCAACAAAAGTGAGGCTGACTTAGGCCCCAATAATCTCATATCCGCATAGTTGGGTAACTCTGCGTTACTAATAGAATCAAGAGTTACATGACGGAAATCTATCGTAGATCAATAATAAAGAAAAGGAGGAGGATCCCACCACAAACCTACATCACACCGTCGATTCGTCAATTTTAACGCACATCGGTCTAGGATAACCTCTAATGATTGAAAAGGTGGAATGACGAGCTGAACTCCACAAGGAAAGGGATGTAAGACAGGTAAAACTTCGTAATTATGGGATTGAATTTCATTTGAAATTGATTGAAAAATCGGTGCATCTTATGTAATAGTAGTGTAGTCGGTACATTCTTCTATGGGATTCTTGTTGTAATTATCTTGTTCTAAAATCGGAGGTGTACAAAAATATACTTGTTTCTTGTAATAATATATGCACTACTCTTAAGCATCGACTAAGCGTGTCGGTGCTAGGCCTATCTAGATGTTAGTGTTCCAAGAACAGAATGTCTGCTACCAAATATCTTGTCTGTCGTCTTACAAATGAGAAAATTTCGCTCTAATTATTTATGAATGTGTTATCGTCATATCGCTGGAGCTCACGATTCGGCCTCCGTGCGCACGACACGAGCAAAACAGCAATTAGCAAATGTGGCTTTCTTTGTTCTCGCTCGCACGTTTCAACTTCGCTCCTATCTATGACTATAGCATGTATTACGAGAAGAGTTGCCGTTGATCGTTAATAAACCTCCATTACTTTCATTAAGGGATATCTGTGGACAGTCGCCGTATCGAACGTCGTCCTGCCGTCATGCCATCGACACATAACAAAATTAAACGCGATGACGCTATCGAAGCGCGCGCTTTGAGCGTTCGCTGCTCGTTGTTGGCCGCTATCCGCGCACACTTAATTGCAAAATGCCAACGAATGTCGATAGTATATTTTAATCGCGACACCAAGCATCGAACGCAACGTCATCTATTTAATCCTAAATCTCGTTATGGAACCGATCGGAATACTTAGGCATCAGTTATAAATTATGTTTCAGATTATCATATGATCCAATCGTAAATTAAGACAAGATACATAATTAAGGTGAATAAATAAAATGGTTGGCATTTCGACGGCAGCACGTTCGATTCTGCCTTGCGATAGGCTTTCCATTTTGAGCTATCAGACCCTTTTAATAAAGTGTAGTTTGATTCGTTACATTTAATTGCGATTCAATCGCTAACAATATTGAAGGAACCGAAGAGTGCGGAGGCGGGAGGCTCCTCTGAATGTCACGACAAGAGTTTTAATTACGTAGCAGATATCATCTTAGAATTGCATCCCATATTAAATGAAGGACATATTGAATTACATTTCAATCATTAAATTTACGACAAAAGGTAAAGAAATATTTTTAATTACTGTCAGGTTTACTACCCTTTAACATGAAGCATGATTGTTCGTGTGAAATGAGTACGGTGGGCACGAGCGGTAGCGGTCTCAGTCGACGGTCGGCGCGGGCGCCGCCGCCGCTGAAGCGAGCCATCCCGTTGCGGTTATGCGGTTAACGTGTACCTACACCTATAATATGATGGCGGGTTTATTTTCGTGCTTCTAATGCGTCTTCGCTGTCGTCCGGAGGACAATTAAAAATACAAAAAGTGTAACGTTTGTTTCAGACGTTCATTGTCTCCGTTATTAATAAATTCATTTTACTGAGTTGAAGTCGACGTGTATTTTATTCGCTTTAAGTGGTTTCACATTGTTTTATATTTATGTGCGGTTATTTTTGGTGCAGTCATTATAATACAGTTTGTGGGGGAACATGTAAAACGGCTCACTCTTACTCCATTAGGGATATTTGACACTTTGAGAGTGCACTCATAAATTGGCTTTTGTTGGTAATAACATTCACCAAAAATAGATAACTATTGTTATGATTATTTAGCTAAAATTAACATGTCACTTGACTTGCAACATCTGCTAAAGGAATGTTCTTAGGCACCTATTGTCACAATGAAAATCTGCTCTACATATGCTTGAGCAATGTAAATAAAAAATAATAATAATTTTCAGATTGTTGTAAATCAAATAAACAAAATATTTAAAATAGCACTGCATGCACAGTTTAGCATCAGAGTCCGTAAAAAATATACTTAACTACTTATTGATGTAATTATTGAATTCTCAACCGAACACACGAGAACTAGTCTATCTATCTATCTTCACGCTGTATCCCTTACGGGGTAGTCAGAGAGGACAGATCGCCAGGCATCGCGATCCATTTGACACGAGAACTAGTCTCTGTTCTATCCCAAGTTTTCACTTTGGAGCCCTAGGTCTGCGTAGGGTCCTCTTTACATGGTGTATAACATCTCCATAGTAACATCAGTGGTGTATTGACATTCTTCCGTAATCCCTTCATCTGAAGGGACAACGACGCAGGCAGTTGGGGGCTCAAACGGTAGTAGCTGTCAACGATGCCGAATATCAAAAGCCAAGGAATGAATGTGGATTCAAATGCAGGGGGCCGAGTCTATTATTTTCCAATATAAAGCCTAGTTCTAGTTCTATTCTATAGCGGTTCTATTGCGATTAGTCCAAAACTAGGTAGTCTACTAAAACTATTACATATTTCACAATCACGCTTCTTAAGCTGCAGAATAGAGACAAAATAGCTGTTTTTAACTCAAAATATTAATATGGACTACCAAAAATTCAAATTAAGAGCTACTTACACATGTTAATAACATTCTTTCGGCTGATAGAATTCTATTGGAGCGCAATTGTAACATTAGACTACGAAACCTGTCTATTTTTTCTGTCAGCTCTCTATTGAGCGACGATTTCTGTTCTTTTTTGACGCGATTGGATTAGAAAAATTGCCCCCCCAAGTAGTGTTTGGAAGCGACTGGGCACAGAGTATAAGATGAAAATAAGATGCCTATTACTTATTCTTCAGTATATTAACCCTCAGACAACGATAACCAAGCGACTCTCTTCATTTAAGTCCCATCTCATCAGCAACCGTGAAGTCTTGTTGAAGTAACCTTGGGGTGTTTTACGAGACAGCGATAGTAGATGTCTTCAGCTGCTTTGATACTTTGTAATCAACTGGTAGTTTACACGATTCCAGTTTATTTTCTGGCCTCGGCTTCTTTTGGCTAGAGTTTTTTAGTGACGTATTTATGCAACCCTGTACTCATTGCAATATTCAAATTATCGAACCACATCTTGGTGAAACGTCACCACATGTTTTACAACGTCACGACTACCTTAGTGGCGTAAGTTGTAATGTATTTGACTGCCGCGCTGAGGTCTTAGGTTCGATTCCCTGGTCAGAACAAATATTAGTGTGATCTGCAAATGTTTGTTTCGGAGTTTGGGTGTTTCCTATGTAAAATATGTATGTATTTGAAAATATATAAGTATGTATATCAGTTGCCTAGATCCCAAAACACAAGGTTATATTAGCTTACTTTGGGCTAGACAGCGCTGTGTGTAGCAATAAGTATGTTTATCAGTTGCCAGTTATAAATTATAATGAACAATATAATTGACTGCCTCTGTGGCGCGGTGAGAGTGCATCCGACTGGTACGCAAGAGGTCGTGGGTTCGATTCCCACCCAGGTTAAAACTTTGTGTGATGAGCACGATGGTTTATTCTGTGTCTGGGTGTTATTATATCTATAATATGTATTTATTTACAAATATATAAGTAAATGTATCAGTTGTCTAGATCCCATACCACAAGCTTATATTGGTTCATTTTGCGTCAGATGGCGCTGTGTAAAAAAAAATGTTTTGTCATACTTGTCACTCTTGACAAACGTTATCTCGTCTAAAACTCTCGTTTGTCTAACGGTATTTTTCCACTTCCTTCGAGGACACCTGACTCACCACCCGCTATGTGGGACTAAAATCTACCTCTGCTTACCCCTTCAGGGCCAAAGGCATGAAAATATGTATGTATGTGGGTATTGAAACATGGATTAAGATTTTGTTAATATAGAGGGTGTTTAAATGGTATCGCGCTATGGTTAGGTTCTACGATTACTAACTGCAACTATTACCTTACATGAACTTTCGATCAGAAAGGGTAACTAGTCGCGTTACTTTATAGTTTACATGTATAGTTTACTTTATATTTTACAATAATAATGTGAAAATTTCTTTCATTTTGCGAATAATTAATATGGTAAGAATTAAATACTGTGGTACTCTTAACGGTAAAAGTAATTTCGTTAGAAGAAATGTAAGTGAAGATGACATAAGAGGCTATTGTGAAGTCGTAAGTAGTATGAGTTCGAAGCACGTCCTCAGTCTCACAACCACTGCATTTACTTTACTACTCTGATATTTTACAGGTAGTGCTCTTAACTTCCATATGTCCCGCTTTTATAGTGCCCACTACGCCTTATGGGCTAAAGTCACGTGATCTTCTTATCCTTAGCTCTCAAAACATAGCATAAGTGCTATATTTTTAACTATCGTTTAACGGGTTAACGGGATTCAAGCCGTAAATTTCGTTCATTATTCTTCTGTGTCTAAAAAAAACATCTTCTGCTTTCTAGATTCAAGAGTAACGCCGTTTCGTAACAAACTTTTATTTTTGGTTTTTATTAATCTTCTGAATTCAAATAACGACAAATAACGATATGAACATACTTTACGAACTTATTTCAATGTCGAATGAACATAAATCAATTCAGTCTAAGAACTGTCTCATTTTACTATCGTGCCATATTTCGTCTCCAGCAAATTTCATCAACAACAATAACTTTTTTCTATGTACTTTTAAGTAATATAATTATAAAACAAATTAAAATAATCACACAAAGGCTGTGGATATTCCTCATAAATTTTCCATTAAAAAGGCCACGCAACAAACTGAAACAAGATCCACTCTACTAATCCGACAAAAGCGAGCCTTGTTACCCTTCAAATTTATTTATAAGAAAACTCTCGGACAAGTCGTTAATACCTATAAAGTAGGGGCGAGAGAGGCGCGAGCGAGTTTATAACTCACGTACCGAACTTTACTCGCCGACACATAAAATAATAGGTGTAAAAACTTACACGGGAATGTACTCAGTGAACGAACGAGCCGCGAGATGGACGGCGCCCTTGCAGGATGCTCTAACCAAGGACTTTGCTATACATCCATGTACTCACCACCTATTACTCACACAATACTATCCTACTCATCCAACAACAATGCACTTATCTATTTCATAAAAAACACTTTATAAACATACGGTTTTTATAAATTGTAATCATACAAAAGGGTCTGTATAAGAAACTTATTATCTTGCATAAATCATGTTAATGAACACCTTTCCAGTATTTCGTATCGCCATTAATTCAGATATCACTGCGGAAACTAACGTCGGTTTATCCCGCCATCTGTGGCGCATGCGCGCTCCGGTAATCGTTAACCCTGAGGTGATATTATTTTGAATATCCATTTCCTTTAACATTATTATTCAAATCATCCTTAAGCGGGGGTTCTAAAGTCCAGTTTACATAATTTTACATTGTTACCTAAGCACAACGATGTATGACACGATTTTTAATTCAGAACAGATATTGTTGTGGAGCTGCGGGCGACGGGCACGTGCGTACGCGCACCTTGCACAACATTCAGTTACAACACAAAATTAAGTAGTATTTTTTTATAGATCATTGAATACGTTATTTGTATGGTGATGCTTGTAATACATTTTTAAACCTTAACAGATAACACAAGACTTTTTTTACATTTCGAAGGTGAAACATCCTTAACCTTCTAAGGTATATCACGTTACACCCTGTGCTGATAATCGAAAATACTATTTTTTTAATAAATTTATATCAATAAGTACTTTGTACATGGAATATAGAGTTGGCTTTAATACTTAAATGTTATAAAAAATCCTCTATAACAATAAAATGGATCTTAATTCTCCATTTTCTAAGCTATTAAAAGCTCTGTGTATTCTTATTTTAGGAAAGTGTGTCTATCTTTGAATATCATTTTGGTTCATGCAATTTGCGAACAAAGACCTTATGTTGTGTGTGTGTGTGTGTGTGTGTGTGTGTGTGTGTGTGTGTGTGTGTGTGTGTGTGTGTGTGTATGTGTATGCAAGTATGCTTGTGCGCAAATATCTCATTATCAAAACTTTCAATTTAATACCCTAAAATACGATCCAAGCCAAGCAGTACAAAATTCCCATGGCATGTGGGAAAGGTCCTTCAGTTTTGCATTTGCGTATCTCATTTTTAGCATTCATGCGAACCTGTTATCCTTCCAGTGACCGAGGTCAATCAGCAAATATATCCAAACTATAAATTTCATTTAATAAGACACAAATCCAACTTTGTGCTCGTTTTTGAATCGACAACTAAAGAAATTTAAATAAAACACTTTTATCAGATTCGACAGGTGGAGTTGTCTTCGTCTTGTTCTTTTTTACTTCGCTGTAGGTTAAGGATTAGCTAGTAACTAATCGATTTCCGATAGGAAAGGGGAAGTGCTGTTTTGTGTGAGCCATGATCTATGGCCAAGTAATCAGTTTAGTTTTTACTCTTTATTTATTTATTTATCTATCACGCCTTAAGGGGTGGCAGAGGCATATTATATGCCCACTTTTGTATTACATTTTGTACACCATGTGTATTCCTGTCCCACGTAATATATAGGTGGTAAGCCCATTGCCGTGTTGAAATTGGACAGCCGCAGGTTGTGGCGACCTGCTGTTGAAATTTTCCAACCCGCACATAAGGCCTTCAACTGCGCTTAACGACTACCAAGTTACTGGCAACCGGGTCCAACGGCTTAACGTTACTTCCGAAACACGGAAATGACACTAGTTAGTTTTTGATTAATTAAATTGGAATATAAATACATTTACTGATTAAGTAGGGCCCGGCTTTGGTTTTGTGCGTGATGCAATGTCTTTCGCTAATAAACCTCTTTATCGTCCAATGAAGATGTATTACAAATTGTTACCTAGCCTATTTGTGTATTAGATATTCAGGTTAACGTCAAATATAACTATACCTATTCTTCGCTAATCGTTACGATTGAGTGATCATTTGACAAATAAATAATAATTAAAAAACTTTGGGACAACTCACACAACGCCATCTGATTCCAAACTAAACAGAACTTGTACTATGATAACCAGATAACTGATAAACATATATATTTCTAAATACATACACATATTATAGATAAATAACACCCAGACACAGAATAAACCATCGTGCTCATCACACAAAGAAATATCCTGGGTGGGAATCAAACCCTCCGCGTCAATTAGAACAGATATTCAAAAAACATTAAACTTTAATTATTATAAGTTTAATGTTTTTTGAATATCTGTTCTATAGGATTTTTAATAATTGTACCATAAAATTGTATCCTCTTTAGGTATAATGTCGGAAAGCAACGAGTTCTTTACAGGATTTAAGAGAGAAGTTATCAATTTTGGTAATATCTATATGTGACTACTTAAAGATAGAAATAATCTATAACAATTAAATTACTTGCTGATAAACCGTATTTAGGCCAACAGATTGTTATTCATCATGTCTTAATCAAGTGCTAGCTGCCCACCCACGTTCGTCGAAGCTAAGGTACCATTTTCTCTAACATCGAGGCGACCATCGTCATACTAATTTAACATCCCTACTGCTGCCAATACAGTATGTGCAATAAATATTTAAGATTAATCTGATTGGACCGCTATCCACTTACCAGAATACTAATAGTGCTTTATGTACTTATTGCGTTGGGTAATTGTGTAGGAATTTCTGTTTTAATCTCTTGTGAATTAATGTTGATTTTTAAGTAATTTCCGTTTAATTAGTAACACATTCGTGAGTATAAATTTACAAGGACTCATTATGTATTCTAATTTGATGTATTGGAATGCCATTCGTTTAGAATTAGTGGAGGAATAAATTTATCTGTGTGAGTAGGAGTCATTCAGATCCGTACAATAAGTCACACTGAGATGAAGAGTGTATTTTTTACTCATATGGACAAAACCTGCTCATTGGGATCAAAGATGAAGTGATCTATAAGAATTTTCGTTATGACTGACAGCCTATTTGTTTGTAAATAAATATAAATATAACTTCCACATTATGAAACAATCAGTCATGTGCCACTTCGAGCGTATTTACTCCCAATCGGTATTAATTCCCATACAGTCAGGAGAAGTTTAGACATTTAAACTAGGTTTATCAAGTCATCTACGATCGAGTGTTGATCTGATTAATTGTCATTCACTTATGACAATCGAATCATTTCTTTTAGGTATATATCTGTATCTGGTGATTTTGGGACCATTACTATTATTCTAGATTCGCCTATACTGAAATTTCATATTCGTCCTCTCAGCCAAATATAAAATTTCAGTGTTCCGAGATCAACATTTCTTTCTTGAGCTTGGTTGAGCTATATATGTTTTTCCTATTAAATAGTTTAAAGAGATTTTTCAACAATTTTCGCTATATAATAAATCGTATTGTAAATTTTCAAAGTCCATCTTTTGAACAAATTCAGCGGTTCACAAACGGTAGTTAATTCGCTTTAACAACGGGTATTAACTAGAGATTCGTTAGACTTATGCACCTATCGAGTTACAAATTGTATATCTAAGATCGATACCGACGTAATGAAGAGGGCTTAGCATTTAAATACATTTGCATATTAGACTGCGCTCGCTCTATCCGCCCTATCACAGTAGGTACTACGTGGAGTGAGAGCACGCCGTACTGACCTATGCATTGATGAGTCCTTACTGGTGGCTGATAACTATGTAAAGACAATGAAAAAGGTCTCTTTTACATGATGTTGGATTTTATTTAGCTTGCAATCGTTTTAATTAGGATTACTTTATGTGTGATACGAAGATAGAGTTTGTTTCTCATTTCAAAACAGCATGCGTATAATGGTCATTTTAATCTTAAAATCTTAACCAACTGGACAATGGTACTGATGTATATGTAAATCATTGAACATAATCGACAAAATGTGTGAGTGTATGTAGATCAAATGTCTACTATCATCATCATCCGAGCGTCTGTCCCAGTTGCGTCGCGAGACGCTTTCGGGTCCACTTTCTTGCATTTCTCCTCCACTTCGCACGGTCGTCAGCAAAATAAGACCATTGGCATGCATATCATCCCTTATGACGTCAAGCCAACACTTCTTGGGTCTTCCCCTCTTATCGGGACCAAATGTCTACTATAAATAGTATTTAAATAAATCCTTCATGTTTAATGAATGAAAACATTAACAATTTTATAGTTTTTGCAGTAAGCTCTATATATATAAACACTGGTTCTTGTTCTACTTTCATATACAAATGGGTAGGGAATCTTAAGCAGGTTTCTCGATATCATAGTGCTGATTGTAACAGTTACTGTGGGAGCTACTTCATATCCCATTTGTATATGAAAGTAAAACAAAAACCAGTGTTCATATATTTTTCAAAGGTCATTGAAAGAAAGAAAGTCAAAGTCAACCTTTGAAAATGCCGTAAGGCGAAACCGGTCAGGTTTATAAGTATTTTTTTTGGAAAAGTGCAAGTGTTTTTATTCAAATTGTGTAGCAAGTTCCACCAAGTGCCATCATTCAACTGTATAAACAGCTTATTCATATATTTTCAATTTCATTTTATGTCTTTGCCCTTTAGGCTTCAATCCCTTAAGGTTCCTTATACCATTTGCACCGGTAGCAGGTGTGACTTACTTGGCCTCCGGAGGTTTCTGGTAGTGCCCCAATACAGTCGTAGTTCTAAGATAATAAACATCAAACGATATGTGAACGTAATACTTTTTGCTATATCCCTTCTACCAATTCGATAGTGTCGATATCAAGTCCCATGTAACACATTTGTATGTAGAGATAACTCTAGTGGAAGCTAGGTCGCAACGATGCGCGATTCGATAGCGACACCAATTAATATGCAATGTCGTGGCACTCGTAAACTAGTCACGAACATATGCCAATATGTTGGTGTAGTTAGGCAAACGCTATTTGTATAATTCGGACGATTTACTTGCTGATGGCCCTCTTGTCCATACATATTGTATTGCCTATATATGAGTACAGTCTGAGAGATTTACTTGGGTTTGTTAGAATAAGTAATGTAAGATAAATGGATAATTGTTTTAATAATATACCGTATCGCAAAGTCTTTAGTTTATTTCATTGATTCATGCTCAACAGTTTTAAGACTGTCGCTAAAAGCTTTTAACACATTTTGGTTTCATCACAATTATAATTAATATTCTGTAGTAACATGTACAGTGTCTTCAATTACAATATGCTAATATATTGTAAAATCAATCATAGTTCTATTAGTTATTGAGTTCGCATTTTATGTAAATGTGTTATCAGTATCATACACATCGCAGAGTCACGCCACACCGACGACATCTTCTATCGGCGTCATCGTCGCGGCGCCGCCGGTGTTAGCGACACCACCAGCCCTCATAAGTACCTCTCCTCATTAACTATTACAAAATATTCATAGTGGCAATAAGAACTTGCCCATTCAAAGGAGCCTGTTTTGGAAACTCACGCGTTTGGAGGAATAATAATTTATAATTAAAAGTACATTACATATAGAGACGATGTAAGATAAAATTTGGAATCTTATCACAAATCGGCCATGAAATAATAAGATATATCTTGGGTTGTCCATTACGAAGCGCTGAGATATTGGATCAGTATTAACTTACTGATTAAATTTTGTCTCGTTCATAAAATTCATTATGTATGTAATTTTTAATGAGACAAATATGTATATTTAACATGACTTCGTTTGCGTTAGTATACTTTAACACCATTATTGCATTTCAAGAATTTGTTGTGTAAAAGAGTAGCTTATCAATAACTGCTGGTAGGTTGTGGTCAATGAAATTGTATACACAAATGATAGATATTGTTAGTACTACCGTAGCAAAATTTTGTAAGATTCCAGCGTAAATAACACGAATTTTGAATGTTGTGGGTGAATTTCACCAAAATTAATTTTTTCTGCAGTGGCGAATTTTTTCATCGATATTTAAAAACTCATTTTATACATAGAACATAGCTTATTTGATGTACTATCACATGGTATAGTAGGGATAAAAAAATCATTGGTTATTGAAATAGTAGATTATGGTACAAGTGTGATTACCGCTGAGGCGCTATTGAGACCCGAGCCGTAAAACGAGGGTCTAAAGAGAGCCGAAGACGGTAACCAACAATACACATGTGTACCATACGACGTTTTTCAATACACTTATAAAAAATATAATACTAAATAAAACAAAGAGATATTTTTCCTTGGAGTTTTCAGATAGAAAACTTTCTATAACCACAGTATAAAGAGTGTATAACGTTAAGGGCTTCACATCTTATATCGGGCGATGTAGGTACTACATAAATCGTTTTCTTCATAACTAGTACTTGTAGACATTTTAATTAATATATAACTTTAATTTCAACAGGGAATACGAATTTTGAAACTTTTTGGTACTGGCGGAAAATCAATTATTTAGTTTTTTTATGCGCGCGCATTGACCACAGAGTATAGAATGAGGTTTCTTATTTTTTTATAAAGTTGTTGTATAAAGTTTTAAACATAGAGACAACAAAAGTTATATTTGAGTAAAAGTTTTGTTTATTATACACGTACAGATGAAATTTTCTATTTAAATACGAAGTTGCATGAAATGAGCAAGCAACAAGTACGTATATTAATTTATTTGTTCTATTGACCGCGATTTTATTTGTATCGATTTTGTTTTAAGAATAATGCACCTCAACCAGTGCATTAAAAAAAAATCTATTATCACACTAGTGATATAATAACAATCAAAAAATAACAGTTTGATAATAGGTATCATTATGTGCCTAATTGCGGTGAGTTAAGAGCCATATTATGAGTAAGTGTATTGAAATATATATTTATACGACTGCCTCTGTGGCGCGGTAGAAGTGCATCCGACTGCTACGAAAGAGGTCGTGGGTTCGATTCCCATCCAGGATAAAACTTTGTGTGATGAGCACGATGGTTTATTCTGTGTCTGGGTGTTATTTATCTATAATATGTATGTATTTAGAAATATATAAGTATGTTTATCAGTTATCTCGTTACCATAGTACAAGCTCTGCTTAGTTTGGAATTAGATGGCGTTGTGTGAGTTGTCCCAACAATAATAATTTATTTATGCATTTGAATTTTTCAAACAGCACCGTAATTGTTTTTAACCACCGTAACTGAACACCACAATATGGAAATTGACTAATATCATCGGAATTAGGATTATTAAAAGTGATCTTCAAACCAAAACTGTAAGCGGACGTCTTCGTAGTGACCTTACCTTTGGTCGCGTGGTGGTATACCGTAGTGTTTTAATGGGTAATCTTTCCCTAAGAAGGAGAGAATCCTACTCACTCTAGGGTAACGAGTCCAATTCGAATCCGCTTTGGTATCGAAAGGTGGTACAGCTCATAAGTACATTCCGCCAATAGAGAAAAACACTGAATCACAAATATTAGTCAATTATAATCGTAGTTAAAATTATGAATTCGTGTCACAGAAAAAGTAATATGAAAAGAAATGTGGCATTGTAAAATAAAGCATGAAGAATCAGGTAGGCCTCACTCGCTGATGGTAAAGCTCGGAACGCACAGCATAATAATTAGTCATTAGAAAGTAGGCAGTGAGGGAGAGGCGGTGGGAGGTCGGGAGGCAGGAGGCGGAGCTCGTCTGTTTCAGCTTATCTGAAATTACATCTTTTATGGGTATCCGCGATTATTCCGCGCTGCAGCGACTTGCGGCGCGATACTATAGCCTGGAAAACAACTGGCTACGTATTACCATTGGTGTTCACCATAATCCTGACTATTGCTTTTTATTACAGTGTCTCTACTTTAACGCTTAATTTGTCTTAGTTTAGTATTTAGTTACATACATACATATAATTACGCCTATTTTCCCCAAGGAGATAGGTAGAGGTGAAATCACACAATTCACACTTAGTCAGTAACTTTATTGGTGTAGAATAGGGGCAGCAGACAATTTTAACCACTCTGTAACTAGAATCAAATAACCAGGAGTCAGAACAGTTCGAGCATGTTATAATACCAATTCTGTTGTTAGATGACGTCTGCCACTGGCATCATAGCTCCCGAACAAACAGTATAATTGGTATACTGTAACTTTGGTGGATCAAGTAGTCTGGGCCACTTCTCAAAAAGTTACCGCATTAAACCATGTTTAAATTTATAAGAACGTTTTCAACTAGTACTAGTCGTTCTTAGTTCTTTTTTTTTAATTTTCATATTAAAATTGTTTGAAAGCCCTCATCTTAAGATGCCATTAAAGCCTCAATTAGGAACCTCAATTCTCAGAGTAAGTGTCAAGTTAACTTATCGCATCTTACGTGAGACGTAGATCTCTTATAACTTTTGACTAATTTTCCCTTTGTTGTGTTGGCAACACCAACAAGACTTAGATATGTTTTGTCTTTGTTACAATGCCTTTTTTCCCTCTCTTACGCGTAATGGGGATTTTGTGAATGTTGTGTAAAACGTGTCTCCCACCTGAAGATCCTGACATTGGTCCTTCGAGCCGGATCAAAAGAAAAGTGATTGACCTTATTATAATGGTGGTCTAGCCAGTGGGCTAGAGGGGTTGGTACGAGGTTCTATTTGGGGATGTCCTTCTCTTCGCCATGACATCTGCTAGTCACCAGGTGCACCCCTTGCAGTTGATTCTGGTATGAGCTAAATATATCGTGTTCGCACCAAATCGCTATGTATAAACTCTATACCTAGTAAGAGTTTATACATAGTGATTTGGTCATTATGAAAACAAAACTGTAACAATGTAATTACTGACGATTAGAAAAGAGCGGCCATGAGTTTTATTGCCAGGTTTTTTAGGCTTTCAGGTTTTTTTAGGAATCTGTGAACTGTCTTGTCTTACTTTGTGAAAAAAGATACATATTTACATTTCATTTCAATAGCACCCAAAGTAAATACCATTAAATTCAACAAAACAACTTAAATTTAATATGACCATATTACGATCAAATCAAACCTTCACCAGTGTAGACGCCATAAGGTTTTCAGACGCCATTACTATGAACTGTACATTTTATATGTATGCATTTATATTAGGTATACCTTTTCCATACCATTAATAACGTAGGGCCTTAAATTTATGCACGGCTTATAAGACAACAATCTGGTATATTCTAATATCCTTGTTTGTTACACAAAAGCGCTGCTTACAACAACAGACAAATAATTCAGTGGAGCTAACTTGAATTCATAATCAAGTAATTTATGTGCACGGCGAATAAATTAGCCGCTCGAGTCCGCGCGCCGCCCATAACTTACCCCAATAAATTGCCCAAAGCCAGCTAACTTCATTTTATCTCCAAATACTAATAAGTACGCGTATTACCTACGGTTACTTGATCTATAGGTTTTGTTACCCTTATTTATTTATTTTACATTTTTACAAATTTACCCCACCCCAACTTGCCTCGAAATCAGTTATAATTCATGATAACATTGCACGATCGATATATACATGATAACCGCTGTATCTTTGCTATAACGATCCCATGAATGCACTATAAACCTAACAAAAGTGTGACTTACGATCTCTTAAATAGTATTAACATAATGTAACATATTTCAAGTACTTGAAATACACGAAGCGGAAGTCATGACTGAAACTATAAAACCAAAAAATTAGTCCTTATTTTCATCAGGCATTAAATATATTTTAGTTTGGCTTTTAAGAGAGGCTTATAACGTTTCTAAATGTGAATATGACCTCACGTATCAGGTAGCACCTGCTTTGCATAAGGCGTCATGTCGAGAACCCCACGTTTAAAGTGTAAATTTTGCGATTAAAGTATAAAATTGTGCATAAACACTTTGAGCAAAATGCGTCCTGATAAGAATAATAAATATGCAATGGTGAAGTACAACAGAAAAGGATAATTCAAGGTAACCTTATAACAATGTCAAACCTATTAGTTCCGTTCTGTTCACTCTGTTACATATTTTTAAGTACTCGGTTAGACCTTATCTATGGAAGTTTCACGATGATAAATTGCTCTTGTGAATTTATTTGTAGCGAACATCGTGATCGAATGTCTAATGCATAGTTAATGCGCTTCTGCTGGGTAAGCAAATAGCACTGTGCATTCTGCATTCTGAAGGGTTACTAACTTTGAAAGCAGTCAACTATTTTAGGCATCTTAGTACCTATTTCTAATTATATTTACGATAATACACTTACACGAATTAATCTTCTTTTAAGATAAGACTAATTCTTTTACTAAATTGAAATTTAAAACTAAAAATTATATCAATTTATTTTTACATACATATTGTCACGCCGTTATCCCCGAAGGGGTATGCAGAGGCATACTATAAACTCACATTTTACCGTATGCATTTCTGTACCACATAACAGGTGGTGAGCCCATTGCTGTGTTGAAATGGACAGGCTGTGGCGACCTGCTGTTGAAATTTTTCAAGCCACCTATAAGGCCTTCCACCAGGCTTAACGACTGCTATTTTACTGGCCACCGGGACCAACGGCCTAATGTGCCTTCCGAAGCACCGAAACGCTCGCAAATGTAAATTTCACAAAGTGGTCACCCATCCAAGGATCACCTATAGCGAATGTTGCTTAACGCAGTGATTGTTTACAGAACACTGAGTCTTCGCTACAATCTATTTATTTTAAAAATTTTCAAATACCATTCTACCCCAATTATAGTGGCAGTGACCAAAATGTCCAACATTGTGGACAGTAAAAATTACCATACGCCGAAGCGAGGTGTCACGCCGCAGGAAGTATAGTGTAATTTGTAAGCTTTGTGATTAATAAAGTGTACTAAGTGCGGCTCCAATAGGACAGATTAGCGGCCACTTTATCACATCTATTCCAAGTTAACGTCGCGTGACGGATCTCATTTGAAACTCATAAAGAGTCCAAAGCAAAATATACTCTCAGATAACGCTTACTTTATGTCTGAGACCCTTCTCCACTTGCAACTTTAGATCAAGTCGGGAGGGTTAACTTACAAGTTTATTTAAGTTTAGTACTATTTTATAATTAAATTTCCACTTTATAATCGAGTCAGTGGACGAGTTACGATGCCTTCCAAAGTTACTCCAGGAAATCCTGTATCTAAAAATGCAACTTTTGAGTTTTACTACTCACTATTGTATTAGGAAAACGAGATATTTAGGAAAAGAGTATCTATTTTCATAAATCATTATACTGTGATATTTGAGAATGAACCTATTTAAATGAAAGATATGATATAAATATTTAAAAAACTTTATATTACTCGCTGATAGTGAATATCCAGGACTTTTTTGTGAGATAAAGCCGATTCCAGTAGCCTAAGTTCCAGGTTAAAAAGGGTCAGGTCACCTACTCAGTGCATACGATTATTTCCTATAACCTAAACTATATTTATTTACCCGGGTATCAAGTACAATGTACATGTATAGGAATATTGATGTGAATGTCATGACTACAACAAATTTGTGTTCTATGCCTTTATTTCTATGTCGGACGTAGTGGAAAATGCTTTTGTCTAGTTCACATTTAGATTGATGGAATTACGCCGGTCGTATACGTACGAATGCTTATAAAATAGTTTTTATCAGATTTTTACTATGACCTTTAGCGACGAACAACACTGAATTAAATATAAAGTGTTCTGCTAACTTAATTACTAGGTACCAAGTTTAATTATATTCAACAGTAACCGTTGTTCAGATTTAGGTAGATATAATGTAGGTACATAATTTATGTCATTTTATTGAACCAACTTTTACTAACTTCTTCTTCATCTAAAATGTTTTCCAGTTTTTTTCTATCAGCCAAATAAACTCTTTAAATAACAAGTTGTGAATAATTATGTACCGTTTTTAAAACTTATTTGTTAATAACTTGCGTACAACTATTATTGAACGTTGCGAATGATAGATGACGCTACAGTTACAGATCCCTGTTTTAGGTATATCCCATTTTTGAATCTATTAAAACTTATAGACGACAAAGAATATCTGTATAGTAAAAACCAAGTATCATAAAAACCAACTCAGAAATGAGAGAAGAACAAACATACATTAAAGAAAATTTGATCATCGTACAATGGACTCACCACCTGTTCCGTGGGACAAAAATGCATACGGTGAAATGTGGACGTATAGTATGCCCCTGTCTACCCCTTCAGGGATAAAGGCGTGACAATATATATGTATGTACAATGGAAACTAAGTAACTACATTCGCTCGGTCAAACATTGTGAATCGAGCGATTTCAGGCACATTTTATTGTAACCGGTACATAATGCCGGTTGTATTGCTATACTAATAATTGTAAAGTTATAGCATTTTATAATCAGACTGTATAAATTACACAAATATACCCAGTAAACTTTATGGACTCCACATTTGGTAGAATCTGCTGACCAATAATAATGCTAAAACCCTGAGTTAATTCATAGACATGTGACAATATTTTTAAGCACTGTGATGTTCCATATGTCAGGTTAGTACCTACATACCTGTAAAAATTCAGATAAAATGGGAAATCACCTTGTAGTTTTATCGTTATGACATTAAAATCGGATATGTATTCCCAGAAATAATGTAAATTCCCAGAACTATTGTTCATAAAACAATAACCTTTTATCTAGACGAAAAATAATATTTCATGTGAAAGCGTAAGTCACGCTTCTACAGATATCTCTTGTATATATTATATTATGAAGGTATTTACTGAGCATTATAGACAGTAGTCGCCTGAATTAACATAACATTTTCTTATTGTTAGTCATTTGCTTATCGTTTACATGACAAGTCTCGTGCATTATACATGAATATATTTGACAAATTTTAAGAAGGGAGCTGTGAAATAGACGTTCATGAATCTACGCTCTAAAGCCGGCTGCTAGGAACGGTGCGAGCGTGTATCGCGACGAGCATTTGAATAATCGCCGTATGTTCAAAGCCTGGGGTATTATATGATAATAATTTCACGCGCGAGCACCTCGCACGGGTTCCAGTCCCCACCCCTACTGCACGCCACATCGCCTCCCTGGAATGTGTGAAAAAAAGTTAAAAACACACAGATAATAACTGAATAAATACAATATTCATCGGATGTCAGATACAACACTACTATAAATTACGTTAATATCGAAGTCAATTATTATTTGTCTCTAAGGTACATTCATGCAATTCAAATAAACTGGGTCATTGATCTATTAAACCAATAATTAAAAAGAGTGACATTTTTTACCCGACTGCGTCAAAGTAAATGTGAGGTTTATGATTTTGACCACTATGTATTTGTACCCATATGGAAATCTGTTCTCTTAAAAATGAACAAATGAGGTATCGTTACAAGTGTTTTGACTACGTTGGTTACAGGCTATTAAATAAAGCGCTCTCTGATGAGTAAACTCATAAATTAGTTTGTGATGAGTTGGGTGTTAAATCATAGGGTGTCGTGTAATAATACATTTCATATTAGTATTTAGGGATATCTAATAACGCCAAAATGACGTAAAGAAAAAGTCGTTCTATACGGATCATCTAGCTGACCTTGTTATCACATATCACCTTTTACCTACTTATGTTATGAAAATTACTACACGAAAATTAGGTTCCACCTACAACCTGATGTTAGTGTCCACATCTAGGCTCTGCAGGTAATAATTGGTTGAAAGCACTGATGGACTTCTGTGTGCCGGTAGGCGAATAAAACCTAACGGATTTTTTTTCTCCAAGATCTTCTTGGCACGCTGAATAACTTGGCCTAGGTATATTCTTGGACAACTTTAAGCATACGACCTTCATTGTAGATTGATTCCGACGACGTGCTCGCGAAGTGGAGGTTCGAAATTAGTAACTAAAGAGGATCCTGCACTTTAAATAGAGGATGATATCAGGGGGCGAGTCTGCTTTTTCAATCGTGTCGAAATAGAATCGAAATCGTCACACAATAGAAAGCCACCGATACAATTTTGACAGTTTTTCGTAGTCTACTATTACAATCGTACTCCAATAGACTTCAATCGGTCGACCGATGGAATTCGACTAACACGTACCGTGCCAGTAGCCGCTAGTCAGTTGCTTTTTTGATAGTCTATTAACATTTTGACAGCTAAAACAGCGATTCTGAATCTATATTACGGCTTGTAAATAGTAGAAGAGGCACCCAGGACTAACTTTAATGTTGCCTTTCAAACGGCTGGACTTATTCTGATAATATCATTGATTTATTCCGAGTACCTAGATACTTACTTACTACTCGCATGGGAAGTTTAATTAATAATATTGATAATTATCTTAAAGGTAAAATTATGCGTGTACATAAGTTTGTGTAATTGTAATTATAAAACATGGCTGAGATACTACGAAACAAGCATAAAAATTAAGTTGCAACTACTGTACCGTGTAAAAGGCGTTAAGTGTTAAGTTGTTAAATAAACGTATCATAAAATTATAACGCATAATTACGCTACATAATGAGCATCGTAAAATTAGTAATTCATAACAGTGTTGTTTTTAGATCGTGTATCGTGACGTCAAGTGTTGCGGCCTGTGTTACTAATCTATACTATAATATTATAAAGCTGAAGAGTTTGTTTGTTTGTTTGTTCGGTTCAACGCGCTAATCTCAGAACCTACTTCTTGGATTTGAAAAATTATTTTTGTGTTAGATAGCCCATTTATCGAGGAAGGCTATAATATATATATCATTACGCTACTACACTGGGGAGCAGAGCAGTAGTCATAAATGTCGACAAATCGGGCAAATTTTTATGCAACATTTTTTTTATGACACTTCACACAGCGCCATCTAGCCCAATGTAAGCTAATATTAGCTTGTGTTATGGGATCTAGATAACTGACAAACATACTTAAATATTTCTAAATACATATATAGTATATATAAAAAACACCCAGACACAGAATAAACCATCGTGCTCATCACACAAAGGTTTATCCTGGGTGGGAATCGAACCCACGACCTCTTGCGTAGCAGTCTGATGCACTCCCACCGCGCCACAGAGGCAGTCATTGTAGAATTTATAAGCGACGGGATTAAATAGGTGCGACGGGAGGTCGAAATATTCCACGGGCGAAGCTGTGGGGGTCACCTAGTATGTTCATAAAACAATCCGACCACGGTGAGTGAGCACCATGGCAACTCAAGTCAGAAATCCGTCATGCGTGCTCATATTTACGTACATATATTTGTAATTCTAAAACAAATATGACTTATTAATAATACATGTTGTACTTATTAAAAAAACATGTTCAACAATTTGTGTTATTACGGCAGAGGTGTTGTACCATGAAATCTTTTTACCAATTTAAAAAAGGAGGAGGTTCTCAAATCGGCTGTTAAACCACTGTTTATTATGCAATTTTCGCTATGTATGAATTGATTTAGATGATTCTTTTTTAATTTTATAGGTTGTTACACTTCAAATAAATTTAGCGTTTTTTGAGAAAACATACACAGATAATGTTTTTGGTACGTTCAGAAAAACTTAAAAACACATAATGCTTTCTTCTTGCTTTTTGAAGATATACTTCTTTTGGCACATTAGGGAAAATGTAGAGGGTAAATTTGTATAATGCGCGCGCGAAAATCTGACACCACGAAGATAACTGATAAGTGTTTCCATGACAACTTATAAACACCCTGAAATTAGTTGGTAAGTGTTTCCATGACAACTTATAACTACATTCAAAGTAGTTATCATTCTTCTGATGTTTTTTTCTTAATAATTATTATTCCTGTTACAAACAAAGAGTTGTGGTATATGTGATGAAATCTTATTAGACTAAAGCAGAATAACTTCTAAAACGTGTACATAAGTACACACACACACACACACACACACACACACACACACACACACACACACACACACACTATTTTTTTACTTTAAGTTTGTACATAAAGATTTAATTTTAAAATTAGGTTTTTTTTTAAATAAACTCGTGATAAGTTAATATGCTTCTTAATTTTAGTATCTGTGGGATAGCTAAATTAAACACAGGTGGAGCAACGATCGTTCACTAGTTAATTATAAAATCAATTTGTACACAAGAAATAAATAATTTAACAAATAAAACTTGAGTTATAAGATTCGAAAGCCCACTATAAACTGCAATTTCACGGTCGAAAGAAAACACTACATTATTTTGATAAATATTTGTCTGTGACTTGATAAGCCACTAAGTATGGATAATTTATACACTTCCTTTTAAAACGATAATGGTTAACTTTTGTGGTTGTTATACGTATTTAAAAAGCGAATAACTATAAACCTATAATTAACTACGAACTTCATGCACCAGTAAATGTAGACATTAATTTCCACACTAGTTTATCTATTTGGGCGCACAACCCGCCTTTATCTGTCATCGTTTTAGACTATGACAGGATAAGACAAGCCTATTCATTTTATACCATTAAAAGTAAAATCAACTATATTAAAACGAAATAAAGTTTATTTTCCCGTAACGTTCTATGATGGTGTAAGACGTTTAGGTGAGGTTATAATGCGGGTGGAAGGCAACTTACGTATTGCGTTTACTCGAAATTATTTTAATATGCAAATAAGAAAATGTGAAGTAGAATTGTGTTTCGACGTTGTTGGTAGAGTTGGTTACGCAGACGTATTCTTTAAATTAATGGCATAGCGAGATTAGAGTACTGCTAACTGCTTTACATGGGGCGAGCTTACACGCCGAGCCTCGCTCGTTTGTTGCGAGGAACAGACAAAAGAAAGTTCATAATTACTGGGCCGCCCCGTTCTGCAACAAGGATTAGAATATACGTGAATACGTTAACGAACACGCGTATTGCATTTATGACTGAAACATAGTTGTATGTGACTATATATTTATGTATGGGTGCTATGGGAGCCCTAATGGCTAGTCTCACTTACATGTGGTGCACCTCTAGACTAATTGAGGAGGTACATAAGAGGAGGACATGCACAGCTTACTTGAGACTCGTAATATGTTACCGTGGTATTTCCCTTTTTCTGTAGGATTTATACCTAGACATCTCCCGCTTTGCAAAGGAGCGAAGAGGCATTACGTTCTTCCTTCCAACTCTTTTAAATTGTATTCAAATTTGGGGTTCAACGGGTCAAATCAACGGGTTCTAAGACATTCTATCTTCTCCTGTCACGGTGTAGCTTTTTAGGTCTTGATCAGTGCTGTAGATCCTGATTTGAAGGAGTCACAGTAGTCGGAATGTGGGTGAGATTTGTCCCAATAATCATAAGGAGGTAATGACGAAGAAACGGAAACTCAAAACAAAACTATCTGTTGAACGTTGTAATGCTCTAATGAAATTGAGAGGTTATACGTATGTACAACTAAAGTGTTCCAATGCTTCAGACACGCAATTTTTTTATTAATAATTTATTTGGAACAATGGTACTCAATACTCGTATTACGAGTAAATGTTCTAGGTACACCTACGTTACAAAACTGCCATGTCTTTAAATGAAAATTGACAGTTAATATCACTATTAAATGTGATTTCGCTAATAATTATCGCAAAAAATTCGCTAATAAAAATCAGTCACTTATACCGATTTACAATTTGTACACATTACGCGTAAATGAAATACCACAATATCGCGAGATAATTAAAAGCGGGTATGGAGACTCCACTCGTTTGGCAATCACAAATCTATAAGAAAATAAAAAAATATTTATATAAACATATATTTTGCGTTAACGAATTAACGAATATAATGAGTAGAAGGAATACCATCCTTACTTATATCTTTTCCTATTTATAGAGGTAGATATAATCGTGTCTGTACATTAAATTTGCATTAACAACACTGAATTGTACATGTTTAACAGTTAGTAGCTAATGATCAATTTCAGCTATTCGCAACGTCTTTCATTATACTAAAACATATTTCATTTGTATTTAAATTAGTGATGATTGTGGATAAAACTAATAAGTACTATTATAAATTCTGACAAGACGAGTTGAAAACAAGATGGTATTCCGTACAAACATTTTTAGTAGGTATGTCAATCAAATCGAAGACCTCTTGAAAAAACACCAGGTCAAGAGGCATGTTTGAAAAAACTTATGGAAGTTGAAGGACCGAAAGCGTCGTAGCAATGGAAAACCAAAGTTTCTTGCTACCCCGACGGGAGACAGGCTGTGTAATACCACAGCTATGGTGATACCTTTAACCGAAACAGAGCTGAAATTGAGTGAGCAAATGACATCGGATATCAACGTCTACATTTTATTGTTATGGTAGCCGTGACCAACAGCTTAACATGCCTTCCGAAGCACGAAAAGGCTCTTAGATTGAAATGCCACTAATCGGTCACCCATCTACGGACCAGCCACAGCGAAAGTTGCTTAATACAGTGGCCGGTTAAAAAATACGGAGTAGCGGATCTCCGAGCGCTTCACTTTACAACTAAATTTATGTAAGTATATCGCAGCAAAATTTAATTAAATCAGTACTGTATTATACTGATTTTAAAATATATCCCGAGTTTTGAACCCTAAATTTTGTGTTCACTTGATGTGAACATGTTAACATAACGAAACAATGAACCAGTTAGGTATAACTACATACAATTTACACTAAAATGTTTCAAAATGTACAGCATTATTTTTAAAATTGTTTTAACCTCATCAGGTTTCCCACTATAATGCTCTTTAAAAGTAAAATGTATTGATGTATAAATATATTTACATATCTTTGCATATCAAAGTAATAATTTTAGGCAATTTTAAAATATTAAGCAATTTTGATTCTATTCTATTCTCAAAATAGAGTTTAATTTGAGAAATAAAACTATTATAATTATTAATTGTATTTTTATTCATATTGTCACGCCTTTATCCCCGAAGGGGAAGGCAGAGGCATACTATGCGCTTACATTTCACCGTATGCATTTCTACCCACGTAACAGGTGCTGAGCCCATTGCCGTGTTGAAATGGACAGGCGCAGGTTGTGGCGACCTGCTGGTTAAATTTTTCAAGCCGACCATAAGGCATTCTACTGGGCTTAACGTGCCATTCAAAGCACGGAAACGCTCGCAAATGTGAATGCCACACAGTGGTCACCCATCCGAGGACCAGTCATATTGAAAGTTGTGTAACACAGTCATCGTTTACAGAACACTGAGTACGCGGGACCACGAGCGCTTCATCATTTACCTCAATTACCTGCTTTTATTGAAACTCACGCACATTGTAACGCATAATAAATTAAATTAAGCCCCGACACAAAAACCAAAGTTCCCTTTAAAAGTAAAAAAATAAATAAAAATCCATCACGCCTTATCCCCGAAGGGGTGGCAGAGGCATATTATATGCCCACTTTTCACCGTGTGGATTCCTGTCCCACGTAATAGGTGGTGAGCCCATTGCCGTGTTGAAATAGACAGACGCAGGTTATGGCTACCTGCTGTTGAAATTTTTTTAAGCCGCCTATAATGCCTTCAACCAGGCTTAACGACTGCCATTTTACTGGCAACCGGGACCAACGGCTTAACGTGCCTTCCGAAGCACGGAAACGCTCGCAAATGTAACTGCCACAAATTGGTCACCCATCCGACGACCAGCCATAGTGAAAGTTGCGTACCTCAGTGATCGTTTACCGAACACTGAGAACGCGGGGCCACGAGCGCGCAAAAAATAATAATCGAAACTCAATATTAATAATTCAAAAAAATATGTCGCGTTAGATGATTGCTCCAAATTATTTATTACGAGTATCTACGATTTTTTGTCATAAGTATCACATTAACCTACGAGTATGTTGCTTAGTAAGGTTAGACTATTTGTAATTTAATTGTTAGGTTTAGAGCGGTCCCTTAAACGCGCGTATTTTTTTTAGAATTATTAATACAGACTTAGGAACTTTAAGAGTTTCTTTAATTATTGTTTACTTTTAAAGGAAACTTTGGTTTTTATATCGGGGGTTATTTTTAATTTCATTATTACTATTTTAATTTTTAAAGGTACATATTGATTATAATGTAGATTTTGTTAAGTTGTAAATACATAGCTTCATTTTGAAAAATTTCTCCCCAATACCCCCTCCACATATAGTTGCAGATATTGGGTATTTTCCTCAATTTTACCCACAAAGCTTTTTTACAGCTCAACCAATTTTCATTGAACATTATTATTTTGTAATGTGCACGTGATGCGCTTTCATTTAAGACTCCACTCTAGTATATTTTCCAGACACTCAGTTATGCTTTCCTACTTTCACCATCCACAACTTTTAAACGGCTCAGCCGATTTTCTTCAAACATATCTAACAAGACTCGCACATAAAACACCTTAATAAAAAAAAACTAAATTGAAATCGCTTCATCTGTTCGGGAGCTACGATGCTACAAACAGACAGACAGACCCACAGACACGTCAAACTTATAACACCCCTCTTGTTGAAAAGAAAACGGGATTTTGCTGCACTCAAGATCCTGATGAAAGCTTCCGGATGAAGCCGAAACAATTGTCGATTAACATCGACAACACTTACTACAACACGACTTAATAAACAGAATAGCATTTGGCAATCTCTTAACAAAATAAGAACATTTTAGAGAAATTTAGTTTAGTGATCTCAACAACAGAATTAGCACCAATATAAGCTTGTGGTATGGAATCAAGATAACTGATAAACATACTTATATATTTCTGAATACATACATATTATACATAGGAAACACCCAAACTCATTACATTGAAACAATGAATATGATAAGGAATTAATTTGGATTTCTATGATAATTAAACTGAGATATTTTTTCAATGTTCCAATTAGCGTGTGTAAGAGCAGTAAGCTGGTAAATGTACTGGCCGGCAGGCTCGGAGCAATCCCCGCGCTGTCAGCAAGCCGCGAATATGAAGTGATGGATGAACTCCAACTCCACTTTACATACAATGGAAAAATGTTAAAATGAACTCCGCTAGCCGACACGTTTCTGTAAACGCTAATTAAAACAGCTATTAGATAGAGTTACTTCCCATTTCTCGATGTTAAAAACCTTGCGTAATATTTATGACTGTGAACCAACCGTGTCAAATTTAATACGTCGTTTTTATTACTATATGCCGGTTGCTATTTTTGGATTTTGAATACCTAGATATGCTGGTTAAATTGTGATACTAAACGTTTTACAATACAGTCTGTGAATTCCATTTTTAAAATTATTCGTTATCACATATTACATTGTACTTCACTAGATTGGATTGTGAATAAAAAGTTATTTTTTTAATATAGTGTCAACGCATAGATTTTAGTAGCCACTTCACGATCACTTTGCAAATTACGGTATCATGTGTTGTTATGGACTACTGGGACATCTTTCCAAGGAGTTACTCAGAGCGCTGATAATACGATCTGCCTGAGTAAAGCTTTATTGTTACCTTACTTACTTAAGTACTTACGATTATAATATGGTAACATATAGCAATTCTCGTTCAACTTGTTAATAGTAGATTCAAAACAACACATTTGCAAGGCATCGAGTGATCACTTTCAAGACTTAGTGTTTTTTTTTACTTTATTAACTTAACTGATGTAGATAGAGAAATAGTATAGCTTGAATATAATATATTTCTACTATTACAAACAAATCATTTTAAGATTGTAAAGACCTTGCATCCAAGATAGACTGTATTGAAGTCCTTGGTCTAATCCAGCTGCGTATTCAAGCAAGAATCTCACGGCACTTACACTACCTCTAAAGAGGTCTGAGTAAGACAATGAACAGCATTAATTAAGAAGTTATGTTATAATTTAATAGCTTAAACATACTACTTCTAACATTTAATTTGTGACTTTGTGTTTAATTGGCGATTGTAATTTATTATGAATATTGTGTATAAGTAGTGTAAGCTTTCAATGTTTACAATCTATGGTAGACCTCGATAAATGAATAAATAAGATTATTTAAGGTACAAAACACAAGTAAATTTACAATTATAAATCTGTTCCGTCTCCTGGTATAGAAGCTTCAGAGTTTTTCTCGACAGGACTTGAAGCGTAATTATAGCTGGCGCACCGATTAACATCTGTCGACTATTAAAATAAACTCAGATTATTAAGCTTCAATCAATGTTAGTAATTATTCTTATCCGTCGGACGTTCTCAAAGAGGGCTCGCTGTTTTGCAGCATAATTTTCTCATGATTCGCGAGGAAATCAAACTGCCCGAAGCCTTACCCGTTTATTAGGCAGTCACAGTGATCTGACTGCCTAATGTACGTAATGCCTACCATGCAATTTATATCGCTTATGTAAGTGATGCTTGATTTCCTATAGAACCGTGATTTGTTTTCCTTGTATCTAGAAAACAATAGGTTCTATGCGCAATCATCTATTTTTATAGGATAACTGATGTGTTGTGAAGAGGGCTGTGTCTCAATAATCTAAGACGTCCCACTAGTAAGTTAGGAGAATACATGACTCGATTTCTCCTCAAAAACTTAATAAGGTCTTCGATTATACTCTCGCGGGCAATATGGTTTAACATATAACATAATTTGTTGTGTAATAGCTGGGAGTGGATTGACGATGACCCTTCTCTCCTAGTGTCGAGATACCCGTGCTTTCGTAATTAGTCAGAGTGGCATTCTCGACTAGGGTAGCATCAGATAGTACTTCCTCATATCACTCTGCGGATTCGGACTGGAGATGTGGGGATCAAGTGTTTGATCAAAACTGCTGCAAGGTGATCGAAGGGATCAACTTGCTACAGGAGTCGAGTTTGCATAAAAATAATGTAACTATGTAATATATACAGAGGCGTATGCTATATAAGCAGAGGTGTAAAAGTGTAAAGATGGAAGTTCCGCATCAATCGTAGGTAACAGGGCTGGATGACTAAGGTATCTGATGGTTTACAGCAAGGAGAGTAGAATGATTAAATAAAAGATATCAACAGAAAAGCGAAAAGTACTCAGATACCCAAACATGCATAAATGAATCAGCAGGAAGCGAAAGAAGTATACATATATCGCGAAGCTTTTAACATGGCGATAGGGTCGGCAGAGCAAGTGTTCACGTCTACAGTTTAACATCCATAGATTATGGTAGCGATTTTTCATCAGGGGGGCCACCTGGGGGTCACCACACAAGCAAACGGCCCCAGTACTATATATAAAAAAAAAGAGAAGTTGCTTGCAACTGAGTGTAACCTCTTAATCTATATGATTGTTTGTTTGAACACGTAAAATCTCAGGAGCAACTGTTTCGAATAGAAAAAATAATTATTGCATTAGACAGACCTTATATTAAGAAAGGGTTTAAGGTATATATTATAACGCTACTAACCAGGAGAACAGAGCAGTAATTATAAATCTAAATAAATCATCGCCTTAAGACTTAAAGAGGTGGATTATTTCGAGCGGGTCACGGTGGTGTAGTTGGTAAACGCGTCTGGTGCGTTGAATCAGAAGACGCTGGTACGAGTCCAGTTCGTAACTGAAAAAATTTACACTTTAAAATTTTAATAAAGAATTCGAACGTATTTCCATGCGTTACTGTAAAACTTATAGGCAAATGACTAGCTGGTCTTAGAAGAATTCCACGAACGAACATACCACGAACGAATGGACGGAGCCGCGGGGCACAGCTAGTATTATAAGAAGATTACACTCAGTTAACTGATGTAATGTGATGTGAGTGACACTCAGTTGCAATGTAACGTAACTCGTTCCCGTAACAAGCTCCGAGTAGGTTACAGGAACGAGTGCGTGAATCGTATCTACGATTGTCGGCCCCAATGACTCTGATAAAAACTAACGATGTTCAGAACGATTATAATATATTAGTTTGTCTTTAATTGCACCGATATAATTACGGCATTACGATGCGCATACGTGACAATATCCAGCCCGCTAACGCACTGTCGCGGCGGCGCGATATGAAGAGGAAACTTAAAAGAACTCGTGTGAGTCGATCGGATGTTTCGCGATAATGAGCGGCGGGCTCGATCGAAGTGTCATTAGGAAGTCGTAAGAGACGATGTGCGCCCTCGAGTTATGTTAACCTTCGTACCGTGGAGATTAATCTTCATAATTACGAGCATTTAGTGAGCATGTACCTACAGGGATGGTTTTATCTCAGGCGGTTTTGCACGGCTCATTTGGATGGGAATGAACTAATTGAGCGCTTGCATCAAGAGATCGTACACTAATTGAAAAATTGTATGTGTGGTTATGTAACATTGTCGCGACATTTAGTTCGGCAATATTGAAAATTTACCCACTTACAACAAATTATTTTAGCACCATCTAGCGGAGAATAGTCGAACTTCTTTGGAATTGTAATATTATTTCAATGACAACCTTGCCTACCCGATCTGGAATATATAGGCAGAGATGTGATTAAAATTCAGATTTGACCTATATACCTATTGAATATGTTAGAATTTCAAGCTTTAGCATGTTTTATTATTACAAAGAAACATAAATAAACATTTAAAATTTACTATTCTGCGAACTAATTTTCGTGCTGAATATTGTTTAGCAGTTGACTGCCTCGGTGGCGTAAGCGGTAAGTAGTGTAATTCGACTGCCGCGCTGAGTAATTGGGTTGGTTTCCCGGGTTCGAGCAATTATTTGTGTGATCTGCAAATGTTTGTTTCGAAGTTTGGGTGTTTCCTATAATATGTATTTATGTATTTAGAAATACACATATATGGCAATAAGTATGTTTATCAGTTGCCCCGTATAAATGTCATGCCAAAATACCATGGCTCACATTTCAAAGATACTACTGCTCCCATGTACCTACATTGTTCGACTGCCTCGGTGGCGCAGTGTTAGTGCATGCGACTGCCGCGACAGAGGTCCCGGGTTCGATTTCCGGGTCGGATCAAATATTTGTGTGATCCACAAATGTTTGTTTCGGAGTTTGGGTGTTTCCTATGTAAAATATGTATGTATTTGAAAATATATAAGTATGTATATCAGTTGCCTAGATCCCAAAACACAAGGTTATATTAGCTTACTTTGGGCTAGACAGCGCTGTATGTAGCAATAAGTATGTTTATCAGTTGCCCCGTATAAATGTCATGCCAAAATACCATGGCTCACATTTCAAAGATACTACTGCTCCCATGTACCTACATTATTCGACTGCCTCGGTGGCGCAGTGGTAGTGCATGCGACTGCCGCGACAGAGGTCCCAGGTTCGATTTCCGGGTGGGATCAAATATTTGTGTGATCCACAAATGTTTGTTTCGGAGTTTGGGTGTTTCCTATGTATAATATGTATGTATTTGAAAATATATAAGTATGTATATCAGTTGCCTAGATCCCAAAACACAAGCTTATATTAGCTTACTTAGGGCTAGACAGCGCTGTGTAAAAAAAAATACTCACAATATTATTCTGTGATACAATAGAATTACCTACATCCTCTTGTAAGACTGCACAAAATCAACCTGGATTTTTATTAACTCTACTAATTTTATCACTAGACGGAAATTTCAGTACTTGTACTTTTTATACTACTTTCGGTACTTCAAGGAAAATGATAATTAACTTCTTACACCGACTATGAATTACCTTGACTAATACAAATTCGCGTGAAGTTCAGAGTAATAGGTTTATTAAGTATGGTTATACACCGCGATAGTGTACAAATTATATTCCACTACATGCCAAAACAATGTTAGGATTGTGACAGTGCGGTTTATTCAATTCACCACTTGTCAAACAGTATCGTGTTTAGCGTCCTAAGGAACGACCTTTAGAAACGTTCATTGGTTATCGGGGTTCGGAAATGGGGTAAAATCATTCAATGAATTGATCCTCACCTAACGTGGGAATTAACGAACACTTGTGAGGTAAATAAAGACAGTGGGGACAGTTACGTTTTAATAGCTATTAGCTATCATCATAGATCCTCAAAACATTAAGCCAGTAATGACTTATGTATGGTAATTAAGATTGACGTTTTTAATTCTTGTAAGTACACAAAATCAAAAACATTGAATACATCAACAAACACGGATAAAATTATGAATTAATCCTGATAGGGCGGCACCTCTCAGTCGCACGACATACTTCGTCCAGATAAGGGAAATGCGTCGCTGGCTTATAAATGACTCTTTATTAAACGTGAAAGGAGCGACGTCGGCTAATGGGCCGATCATGCGCTCCCATTAAAGATTATTTAATATTCAAAAGCGACCGACGATAAATCACGATCGCCCGCTATGCTTCTTTGACTACACTCTGCACTTTTGTTCAGACATATCATTTTGTATTTATTTCATTTTATCTCTGTACATATGTAGCTATTTATTTTTTCAATTAAATCTTTAAATACATAAAAGGGATTTTATGTTCGTGTATATTTACGATACTGGAAAAGAAACTGGATTGTGGCAAACAACTCGATTCTGGAGTAGAACATTAATGTTACCATCTGAAGCTGTTATGAGCGTAAAAGTGTCGCAAATTGGCGTATACTGTCGGCTAGTTATTCTGAGTGGTGGCAAGCTGCCGTGTGTGGCCGTCCGATAACCATCGGAATATCTGTACGGGAATACCTTCAATCGTATAAGGTAGCATACGATGCCATAACACTTGTTTCATCTGATGTTAACAGCGATAGCAGCCGGTCGATCGCTCGGACCTTCAGCGGCATGGTTATTAACTCAGCCAATGATCCATTCATGTCGCGTTGTTTACTTCAATAGTTTTAAGCCATAACATACATCTGTAAACCGTTTTTGTTCTCTTTACTAACAGGAGCTTGTAGCTTATTACTTGTTTCACACTATAAGATATGTAAATTCCTACCGCAAAGTTATACCTATACATGAGGTGTGAGAAGATACACCATGTTAGGAATACTTGTAAATACTTGTAGCGAATAAATTGTTTGTCATATAAAGTTATACCGTCACCCTAGTAGGTATAACCTTTTCTATTTTTGGGAGACAAATGGCAAAACAATAATTCGTACCCTTGCGCGTCTGAGCTAATAACAATAAAATAGAAAGTCGATCACGAACGGCCCGGCGACTGGTTCAATCAACGCGAGTCAGATTTATTTTTATGAAATTGGCATAAAATCGGGCGGGTCAGTAAGGGCGCAGTGGCCCCGCGAGACCGCACGCCCGACCGTTTACTGCATATCGTTTCCTACAGAGAGCTCGGCCGCTCTCGGAAATATTGCCAACGGTCATAACTTTTTATATGCACCGATGACATTGCAGAAAGTGGCGGGTGTCATGGACTTCGTATAGAGCTGTTTGAAACCCCATCACATTGCGTACATATTTATTTTTGACAATTATTTATTTTACTTTTTGTAAATTCGTAGCAAGAAATCAAAACCATTGAATTGTATTCTTTTATTAAGGTACTATATTTACTATGATATAATCAATCACTTTAATTCATTTTTATGACTACCTGTACACCACATTTTTCTTTAAATTAATTGTATTCTGCACAATTACCTACTTGTTGCCCTTTTGTGACAGACGGATGGACGGATTTAGTAAGTGTGGCACTTTATAGCTGGTAATTTCCGTCAGAATTCCTATGCACAAACCTTTCTTGACTGTATATAACCATTAAACCATTTAACTATCGAATGCCACTAATCGAATAGTGGCATTCGTTAGTTAAATGGTTTTCCTTCTGTTCAAACCATCAATAATCATATTTTAAATACTACTCGGGACTTGACGCGAAACAATTTTATACTTAAATTCGCCGACGTTTCGAGCGCATTGCAGCGCCCGTGGTATAATATGATAAATTATTAGTATAAACCGCGAGAAATTTAAAAATAACATCATCAATAATCATGTAACTTATCATCTCAATCTGATTCAGTGTGTCACAGTATTTTCATACAAGTCACACTTGCAAACAGGCTCAGTGATCGTCAACGACACAATGTCAATTTAGTGTTGATGTGTCAAGCGGGTGTAGAACTCGTAAAGATGTTTCTCTATTATCGTCCGCTCAACTCACGGAGTTACCTTGGGGCCTGTGATCACCTCGCAACGACTTACCGCCACATTTTTTTTCTAGAACCTAGAGTCGTGGGAAACAATAAACACCTGCTGCTTAAATCACTAAACTAAAGGCAGACTAATATGTACTTAAAGGTAGAAAAAGGCCGCCCATTGTACATTTTAAAACCTGTATTCCGTATTTTAATTGGTGTACAATAAAGTATATTTTTGTCCAATCTACTTAGTATAACTTCTATGTCATAGAGTTGAATCAGAAGACAAAGTATAAAATCATACTTGAAGTGGAGTTGTATAGTAGTACTTCAAACTTTAAGTTTCTGTTCAGTAGACGTATTATGTGTCTTCAAAAACACACAGCATTGAGATGAAGAAAAAGCAGCTCTGTGATTTGCCTAGAATATCGAGAGTATCTGTCAAATAACGAGAATATCAGTAAAAACATACCAAAATCATGACAATTCTGTTACCAGAGGGCGCCAGTGTCTTCAATTTGGCGCTACATCTGCTGTCAAGTGTCATAGCGTTTTGTGATTTGCGCGCGTTCACTTCATAGTTTGCAAAGTTTATGAAAATTTATGTTTCTAAAGTGCAAATTGGAAGTATTACAGTGTTACACTATCACAGCATTGTCAACCTGGAATTGTTGTAAGTATTATTTTGAAAACATATAAGAAATTACTTAAATCACAATGGAGCCATCGCTTGGAGAGGACGCTGAAAGGTCCGATCGTGAGTCTGTTGCCCGGAATAGGGAACAAACCTCGACAACATCTGATAGCAGCTCCTCCTCTTCCTCGGAGGTTGAGGAGGGCTTAGCCTCTCCCCTACCCAACAAGCGTCCAAGTCAACAGGTTCCTACATGTTCGGATCCCCGCGTTAACACCTTTTGTCTCAGATGACTTACATTACTGATTATTTAACACCCGACCCGACACCCGATAATTACCCGTTTACATGAGTAAATATTCACAAGAACCAACTAGTATAGGTACACAAGAACATTTTCTTAGTAGGCCTGACCAACCTTCAACTAGTTAGTTACCACTAACATTAAGTCTCGGTAGTTTAAGATCCGATTTTGACTCTAAAAAGATTACACCTCCTTGTGATAAGGAACGGCTCAATGAATTAAATAAACTGCAACAGTTTAATTCACCTGCTTGGAAAGCCATTCGCTATAAAAAGTCTGTACAGGATAGTTTAGCTTCACCGGGCTTTAATGGACTTAAAGTGAATGATGAACTATGTCATTTTAATAAGAACAAGGACTACTTGGCTTCGACAGAGCTTTTATTAGCTGGACTTTCCAACAAACTTTTAGAGCAAAGACAATTGTTAAAAACTGAATTACAGGCTATTCTTGACTGGGCCACAGCCAATGCAAAGGATTTAAACCCAAATTCCTTGTTTGAAAAATTCTCAGAATCATTTGGTCCAGGCTCTGCAACTCATAAGAATTCAGCAGTGACCATGCAAATAGTATGTGGTAAACGTTCAGAATGCATAGCATATACCGCATATTGAAAGAGATTAGTAACCACAACCTGCGGGCTAACAAAATCTACCCCCAAGCTCAGAACATCTGTTTAGTAGAGAGGCACTGCAACCAATAATCCAGTCTCTTGGAGGCTCTCAAGTCTGGCTTAACACCCCAGCTTATATAAAAGAGAAGAAGATACCAGATCGACCTGAACGCACGGACTCATATACAAATAAGGAAATCAAAAACAAAGTTTTCAAGCCTAAAAAACCTGAAAAGAAAACGAGATACAATCCTAAAAGGGAGCAGCCCTTTCGTCAACGTGATACAAACAAGGCATCTGGTCCCAAAAATAAACAAGCAAGAATTTCAACAGAGGAACTTCAGAGGGGGGTGTCTAAGACTTTGTATAGAAAAATGGAATCAGATGAGTGCCAATTCATTCATTATAAAATCAATTGCCAACTGCCGTTTACCATTCAAGCTAAAACCCCCCCTAAAGTTCCCAACACGAAATATTTTAGAGATGTTGGCGACTAGGGTATCTCCAGACATGTCTGCAATGGTTAAGGAGCTAAAGAGCAAGGGAATATTGGAGAGACCTCCAACTCGAGACCCTGGTTTCTTTTCGAAGATGTTTTTGGTGAAAAAGGGAGATGGAAGTCTACGACCCATATTCGACCTCAGACCCTCGAGACCCTGGTTTCTTTTCGAAGATGTTTATGCTGAAAAAGGGAGATGGAAGCTTACAACCCATATTCGACCTAAGGGCACTGAACACGTACATAGTGACAAAGCACTTTCAACTAATCTCTCAAGTAGATGTAGTCAATTTTCTCCAGGACCAGGATTGGCTGGTCAAAATAGACATTCACCAGGCTTATTTTCATTTAAGCATTGCGGAAACACACCGTCGTTTTCTGAGGGTGATTTACAATGGAGAAATTCTACAACTGACATCCCTTCCATTTGGCCTGTCTTCAGCCCCCCGTACGTTTGCCGCGGTATCAAATTGGGTTGCGGAAACCCTACGAAATCGTGGCATTCGGGTAATAGTTTACCAGGACGATTACCTATTGGCCTGTAAAGAGAAATCCAAATTAGTCGTGCAGGTTGCGGAAACGCTCGCGACATTGGCGTTTCTGGGTTGGCACGTGAATTACAAAAAAAACAATTATAGAACCCACACACGAGCTAGAATATTTAGGCCTGGTGTGGAACACCCAGAGGCTAACTCTTGCTCTACCAACCCAAAAAGTTCTCAAAATAAAGAGAAGCCTGTCACAAATTTTATACCGCGACAAGTGCTCCCTAGTGTAGCTTCAGAGAGTTCTGGGCATGTTAAATTTTGCCAACCATGCCGTCCCTCAGGGTCAGTTACATTGTCGCAGAGCACAACTCTTTCTGAAGAAGTTCTCTCGGAGAGAACAAAGAAAGACATTGTGTCCAAGTGTAAGACAGGAACTAAGGTGGTGGTTGGATGCAGTAGATTGCAGTCCAACTCCCCTTCACAAAAAAGGAGTTACACACTTCCTAACAACAGACGCAGCGGATGCCGGCTGGGGAGCTCATCTAAACAACCAATTTCTATTAGGCAGATGGGCTCCAAATCAAAAGGCTTGGCACTCAAACCTAAAGGAAATGTATGCAGTCTTTGCTGTAATAAAATCCCAGGGTGCACTCCTGAAAAATGCACACATCCTGATTCAGTCCGACAATCGGACTATAGTCGCCTATATTCGAAATCAGGGCGGAACAAAGTCCTTGAACCTTCTAGGCCTAACGACCAGGCTCTTAGAAGTGACAATGTCACTCAACATAACAATGACAGCATTCTACTTACCAGGAAGGTTAAACGGTATTACAGATCGCCTGTCAAGGGGACAACAAGTACCCGAGTGGCATCTACTACCACCAGCTACCGAGGTAATTTTCAAAAGGTGGGGCATCCCAAAGATAGATCTTTTTGCATCCAAAGAGACCGCCGTCTTAGAACCCTACGTAACTTTAGACTCAACAGATGGATCATGGTCTTTTTTGCGATGCATTCAGTCGAGATTGGGACTTCCAGACAGCTTGGGTGTTCCCACCTCCCAACATTATCCCCAGAGTCTTAGCACACCTCAACAAGGCAACAGGAACATACATCCTAATAGCACCGCAGTGGACACAATGTTTTTGGTACCCGGATCTTCAGGCACGAGCACTTGCCAGCCCAATATTGATAGAGAACCTGCGGAAGGTTCTGTTGGATTGGACAACCAAATCAAACCCTCCACAAGTAGAAAATTTAATTTTGCAAGCTTGGAAAATTGGGGGTGGGCAGACCAGTTAACTGACTGGAATAAGGAGGAACAACAAATGTTGATAAAAAGTTGGCGTTCTTCCACCTTAAATACCTATAGTACCCCATTGAGAAGGTGGCTGATGTGGTGCAATAACAACAATATTAATAGTAAAACTCCAAAAGGGCAGGAGGTTGCCAGATTTTTAGCTAATCTATATCTTAAAGACAAATTGTCCTACAGTACTATTTTATTACATAAATCTGCTATATCTACTTATTGTGCAGCTACAGTAGAAAACGTTACAAATAACTTTTTTATCCAACAGGTTTTAAAAGCGATCTCTCACTCAAAGCCCCAGCCAATTTAGACACCCATATGGGATGTCAATATATTATTTAACTGGTTAAAATGAGCTTCATGTTCTGGGTCTGTTTTTGACATAAGTAGAAGAACTGCCTTAATATTGCTGTTAGTCTCAGGTCGTAGATTACACGACCTCACACTTCTAGAGCTTTCTGAGGACAAATTTGTAGAAAATGAAATAGTATAATTTTCTGGCCTAAGTTCGGGTCTAAGACTGACTCTGGCAGTCACAGACAATCTGAGATGGCTTCTTACAAAGCACAAAAACCATTACATTTGCCCAATAACACACATTAAAAATCTTATCATTGCTTCAGAGAGCAGGCGCTCTACAAAGAAGGATCTAAAATGCCTTTTCTTAACAGTGACTGGAGAAGTGAAAGCTGCCTCTAGAACAGTCATTGCTGGATGGATACGTTCCATATTAAAACAATCAGGCATTGATGCTTCACCAGGGAGTATTAGGTCAGCTGTAGCATCTAGAGGGTGGCTAGATAATAGGGCTATTGATGAAATTTTGCAGAGAGGAATTTGGAAATGTGCAGAAACATTTCAGAAGTTTTACTGTCGCGAGGTAAATAAAGTAAAAAGTCAGTGTACTGAAGTATTGTATGATAATTTTCAGTCTCTTTAATCTTACAAAAGACAAAGTGATCTCAATATATTGTTTTTAATGTAGGTTACAAATTTATTTTTCGTTTGTGTAAAATAAAAAATTCTCTATTAAGAAGGCTTTTGTTGGAGATTTGTTTCTAAGTTGAAGATACTACATGAGTAGCATATTGATTGTTGTGTACTAGATAGGCACATTCCTACTAAAATCACAGATAAAGCCTACTTTAAGTTTTGTTAAATAAATATAACTAATAAATGCTTCAAGTTTTATTAAATGTTACATTGACTTTCATTCACATAACGTTTTGTGTAGACATACTTAATTCTTGTCACCAGCAGATATCAAAAGCAAAAGGTCTTCATCTCAATGCTGTGTGTTTTTGAAGACACATAATATAAATGTTTTGCATTAAAACAAAACAGGTATTATGTGTTGGAGAAAACACACAGAATTGTTTCAAGGGGCGTGCTGGCGATGAAGACGCTATAATATGACACTTGACAGCAGATGTAGGGCCAAATTGAAGACATTGGCGCCCTCTGGTAACAGAATTGTCATGATTTTGGTATGTTTTTACTGATATTCTCGTTATTTGACAGATATTCTCGATATTCTAGGCAAATCACAGAGCTGCTTCTTCTTCATCTCAATGCTGTGTGTTTTCTCCAACACATAATACCTGTTTTGTTTTAATGCAAAACAGTTATATTGTCACACAGTTACTCCATGAAAAAAAAATAAAAAAAAAAAAATATCTTTATTTTGCATAAATAAAGATATTTTCATCAAATCTTAGCATGGTTTTTACTCGTATGTATGCAGACGATATTGTGCTAGTGGACGCGCTGTCCGCTGTCAGCAGGTTGGTGCGACTTGTAAAGACGTGGAAGGAGACGAAAAGTCAAATTAAATATTTGATTTGACTTTTTTCTCTTCATTGTACTTGGTGTCCCAATCCTTAGCGGGCTTTGTTAGTCAATTCATACATTTTCCCTAAACACTGAATGTAAATCAAAATAACTTAGAATAACATAAAAAAAAAAAACTAAATAAAAAATACATACAAAATATCCATCACGCCTTTTCCCGAAGGGGTGGCAGAGGCATATTATATGCCCACTTTTCACCGTGTGGATTCCTGTCCCACGTAATAGGTGGTAAGCCCATTGCCGTGTTGAAATAGACAGACGCAGGTCGTGGCTACCTGCTGTTGAAATTTTTTAAGCCAAGGCCTTCAACCAGGCTTAACGACTGCTATTTTACTGGCAACCGGGACCAACGGCTTAACGTGCCTTCCGAAGCACGAAAACGATCGCAAATGTAAATGCCACAAAGTGGTCACCCATCCGAGGATCAGCCATAGTGAAAGTTGCGTAATTCAGTGATCGTTTACAGAACACTGAGACCGCGGGGCCACGAGCGCTTCTTCTTCTTCTTGAATATCATTCTATATAATAAACATAACATGTTCTGCAGAAACTCCATAACTGCAGAAACTTTACTTATACAAACATATCAAAACTGTAAAATATATAGTTCAATATCAGTTCGGGGCCTAAAGCTCCCTTATATCAGAATGTGTGGTTATACAAAATACACGATAGAAATAAAATAGCCAAGAAACAAAGCACGACATAAACTTTTACGTGACACATAAATCTGGAATTTATTCTCACGGGATGATAAGGTGGGGTCGGAGGGACATTCGATTCGCGGCGATCGACGGATTTGACGGGGCCGGCCGAGTGCATCTAGTAAACTTCAAATTATTGCTTATACTACAAGGATATTGTTATGATACACTTGATTTCAATATGGACAAATAGGACCGCCTCTGTGGTGCAGTGGGGGTGTATCTGACTGCTACGCAAGAGGTCGTGGGTTCGATTCCCACCCAGGATATTTTTTTTTTTGTGATGAGCACGATGGTTTATTTTGTGTCTCGATGTTATTTATCTATAATATGTATGTATTGAGAAATATATAAGTATGTTCATCAGTTATCTGGTTACCATAGTACAAGCTCTGTTTAGTTTGGTATCAGATGGCGTAGTGTGAGTTGTCCCAACGATATTTATAAAAGTATCAGTAAGTCTTTGTATCAGTCTTAAAGAAGCGTCACACGAGGCCTCGTCCTTTAGTTAGCAGATCCATAGTTTGAAGTTGAATTTGGCTTGGGCTAGAAATCTTAGTAGTGTTACTTATTTAGCAATATATACTTAAATTTTAAATTTTTGTAGCTATTGATAAATGATAAATGCTGGATGTCATGCCTACTCCACGTCGCTGAGTGGAAGCTTTTGATAATGATGATGATTGAGAGATGAGATATTCCACATGTCTTAGTTCTTTCAGTGTCACCAACAAGGAGGTTTAGAAATTTCTTGAAATACTTAGTTAAATTAAGAAATGTTAACAGATTAACGAAACCTTGTTTTCATTGTATTCGTGATTGTAGTCCATACAATATTCTTTTTTTTTAGTTTAATCATAACTACTGCAATATAGACGAAACTTCAAAATGTGAGCAGAGTATCGAATTTTTTAAAATCGCCAAATATACCTAAAACTACAATATAATGCATTCAAAATGAAATACTTTACTTTAGCTATGATATAAAATCCATCCAAGTAGTCATCGTCCGTATATTCAATAATCTCCTGCCTTGAGGCTAAACCCAAATTTTCAATCTTGATGGTTATCATTTTACCAAAGCAAACTCCCATAATATTTGTTCGCGTCTAAGGCGAGAGTCTTCGAATTTCATATTTATTCGCGGAAGCAAACAGCGCGCGACTCACACTCCCGCCGCCGGAACTGATATTATTGTGCATTCCGTATAATATTGTTTGCTATTTGGCACATTCACTGTTTGTTTTCGTCTTTCATATGAAAGGGGAGCCATAGACGTGCAAACATATGGGTGACAACCGTGCACTTCAAATTTTTGTATCGGAAAATGCTATTACGGTGACATGTAAACTGAATTTTAATGTTAGCTGGAATCCTGGTACTTTACCACGTGCAAGCGACAAATTTAATTTCCAGTAGTAATATTTAAAGGCGTATAGTTCTCCATAAAGCGTTAAATCACTATACGTGATCATAGAAGCGCAAATATTGTGTACGATTTGGAATATGAAAGCGAGTAATCCATTAAGTCAGAGCGGGACATGAATGGCGGCCGGAGTCTCCGAGACGCGACTCTGCCTCTGATAACCCATAATACGCTGATATTTTTACTTTGCTCATATGTTGGAAGTAATGGCTCGTGCTTGCTAGATATATATGGATACGCGATAGAGCCAGCAATATTAATAATGTCGCAAGTACGCATTTACTATTCTATATATATCTAACAATAGTTGTCGCCTGCGACTCCTCACGCATGGTGAGTTCCCATTTCCCACGGGAACTTGTTCCCGGAATAAAAAGTAGCCTATATGTTATTCTAATATGTGAGCTATATTATTGAAAAGTTTTATCAAAATCCATTCAGTAGATTTTTTGTGAAAGAGTAACAAACATCCGTACTTACAAACTTTCGCGTTTACAATATTAGTAGGATATAGCAGCAATGCAGCAGGTTCATAATGTAATGCAGACCCTCTGGAATACATACAAACTTAAAAAAAACTTTATTAACCCTATACGGTTCAAGTTTCAGTAGACTAAGAAAGAAAATTTTGGAAAAGAATATTGAGCTGAGGCACTAAAACAATCACGAAACCATTGTTTAGGACAAAACAATATTTGTCTTATCCATATTAAAATTTCCGAAGAATTGTAAACCATAATATATTATATTTGGCATATAAAAGGCTCGCTTATCTAAGGGGTTTGACTGGAAACGAACATAAAGGGTGATCCTCTGTGACAAATACTGTGATATACCGAGCGACAGTCGTAAGGGAAATATTTTTATAAGATGAAACATTATTATTTTTGGGGGTGCAGAGGGATCAAAAGTCGCTTCGACGGATTTGGCAATGTTCCGACTCTGTGTCAGCCGCACTCAAAACTGTTTTGTGGTTTTGATCGCAATATGTCACATCGAAAGCTCTGTTTTCGAATGTAAAAGTATCTTCAAATTTTAAACTAGCTAGCCTTGTAATACAATATACGCGTGCACTGGATTACTGGTGAGCACGGAACACAATAGAATGATACGAAACAGAGACGACAGGAAACGGTTAAACGTTTAAATCGTTAATAAAACAAATTAATGTGCCTTAACCCTAAAATTGGACAAGTTCAATGCAGAGGTCGTTACCACTATAGGAAATTTATACTGAGCAAGTATTAACACTGAAATCCGTTCGTTGTATTCTGTGTCATTAAAGTTATGGTGTAGTGGTGTCGAAAACTGTGTTTTATGCGTGAGTGTGTTAGGGCGGGTTTTGTGTTGCTCGTCGGTGCGACAGCCAATCAAAACATACAAGGAGCATATTGATTCCGAGAAGTGTCGCTGTTAACGTGGAGGCTGAAGCTGAATACATTAGCCGGCGGCGTAATGAAGTCTCGCTGCTTGTAAACAAACAGTGGAGGGAACGAAGCGGCGTGGCCCGGGGCGCGCGCGCACCACCGCCGCTTACAGGAATTCTATTTCCACGACAAGCATCATGTGTTAATTAACTCGCACCTACGATATTGAGATATCGTTGCCGTTGTTGTTATTAGCTACATAGAGGCTTATTGCTCACTCGCTGTTCTGTCTTACAGAACTACCTACCTACATGCCTCGCTATATTAGATGTCTTCCTCTTATGTAATATTGATTCAAAGATTCAAGTAACACCGTAAATAAACATTAATTTATATAGTAATACCTATGTGACTTGTTTTAATATTGTATATAAATTGTACCGGGAATAAAGGTTTGACATCTTTATTCCCGAAAGGGTAGGCAGGCATGCTATACTCTCATATCTCACTAGTTCTCTTTGGCACAATGGCATAAGGTGGTGAGAGCCTATCTCCGCCGTCATGTATTGAAATGTATAGAGACAGGTTGTAGCTGTTAAAAGAACTTTAAAGTCTTTCAACAGCTACAACTCACTCACTCACAACTGTCACTTGAATAAAAATTGTAATATTTAGGTAAATATTGAAGCGCTTGTGGCCCCGCGGTCTCAGTGTTCTGTAAACGATCACTGAGTTACGCAACTTTCACTATGGCTGGTCCTCGGATGGGTGACCACTATGTGGCATTTACATTTGCGAGCGTTTCCGTGCCTCGGAAGGCACGTTAAGCCGTTGGTCTCGGTTGCCAGTAAAATGGCAGTCGTTAAGCCTGGTTGAAGGCCTTATGGGCGGCTTGAAAAATTTCAACAGCAGGTAGCCACAACCTGCGTCTGTCTATTTCAACATGGCAATGGGCTCACCACCTATTACGTGGGACAGGAATCCACACGGTGAAAAGTGGGCATATATGGCAATATGCCTCTGCCTCTCCTTCGGGGATAAGGCGTGATGGATATTTAATATATTTTTATTTTAGTATTGTAAAAGTGAACAAATATTACACTATTGGTCACAACACTAAGTATTTTTTTAAATTCTGATATATTTATTTTTAATCTGTTATTTCTTTGGCTGACTTGCCGTTACATAGAGTAGTTCTACGTAAAACCTTTTATCAATCTGGACAGTGTGGTAAGTGAGACCGAAAATACCTTCCCTCTTCACCCCCAAATGTTAGACGATACTTAACGGAGGTCTATTCTCAGCAATGGGTGTCAATCGGATGAATATGTTTGTTATTATTAATTTATGTTATATCTCATTAAATAAAATGAAAATATCTTTATTCTTGTAGGTCACAAAGTAACAATTATGAACGTCAAGATTATTGCTTCTACATTTACATGTACTGCCAGATTCGCAAAGCAACAGGTAGAGCCTGAGGAAGAAACTGGCAATAATACTCATGACCAATCTTTTTAAATCGCCAGTAGTTACATTAGTTTACCCAAAGAATATGTTATGTTAATAGTTAATTTTTCTCCTTCAAGCTAGTGAACTTCCAGTTGCCACCAAAATACTGTCGGGATTAGAAGATTAGAACTTGGATTAGGTAAACTTTATTTGACATATGGTTTGGAGGTGGTTTGGAGCGACTGTTGTTGGTAGAGCCAATTACCCCCATGTTAAAACTAAATAAAATATACATTTGGTCAATATAGCCTTAGTAGTATGTTAATCTTGAGCGGCATCATTCATTTCCTGTCAAAGTTTCTGAAACCGTTATTAATGAACAAACGCAGATTCAGAATAACGATAAGTGCGATGTAAAAGGGGTTTCCCCTATACAGTCGCTATAATACCATTCAAATCCAAGTTTCCCATTTCATACGTAATATACTTTTCGGGACTTTTCGCGATGTACAATACTTACTTTAAGCCCGTAGCCGCAGATGTACTGGAAAACTTCCATTAGGTATAAAGTGTATCATACAAAATATAAGAAACTATCTTGATACACGGAGTTCCTAGTATTTGCTGGCAGCAAGTACCCGTATAATTATACTTTGATATAAGCATAATTTGAGAATTATAGTTTCAGTTATGGCAGATAAAAAGTAGATACCTTGCAGTCCTAGCTGCATCTCTGGAGGTAGTCAAATCAATATCTACTTATGGGCTGGGGCAACTGTGTAATTTGCCATCACTCACCGCTTAAGAGTTTACGTATTACCGCAAATAAAAATATATAAGTTAAAATTCCTATTTAAATTCCTCGGATCAGTCATAAATAGTTTAGTGATATTACCCGTGTTCGAAGAATGACAAAAAAGTGTTTGGTAGATAATAATTTAAATAATAAATCTTTTCGGCAATAGGTATGCTGGAAAAAAATTGGTAACTGTGTGTAACTATAAATAACTGCACAAGAACATTACAATGATGTGAGGGTTGTTTATGAAATGTTGGAAAACATCTTTAACGAGAAAAGAAACAACTTTACAATGACGCATATTTCAAGTCAAAGACACATGTTCAGAAGCATTCAAGTTATAGCCGCGCTACTCCCGAAAATAAACAATATTATTAAAGAGAAGCTTTTCAAAAACCACATAAAGTGGAAGCACCAGCTGCTACTCACCGCGCCTTTATGATGAAAGAGGTAATTTTAAAAATCCCCGCCACTGTATCACGTTTCCTGTTATGACTCCAGTTTTTAATGAGTCTTTGTTAAAACTTTTTTTATTATAAGAAAAGCGCTAACATGTCTAAATGCGTCTGTCAAAGAATTTTGTAATTATTTTGATCTTACGAACTACTGAGCTAACGTTTTATTATCTATTCTTGTTTTTCACTTTATGATCGTTCCCTACTTTGTTTATGAGTGTTGAGAGGGTAGGATGGGACATTCAGTAAACGCATATTATTTAAATGTGCTTTTTTTCTTCTTGTCTGTCCTTTTTTTTCATCTTGGTAAATTTACATTCCTGTTCATTAAAACAAAATATTAGAGGTAGGAAATCAGCTCATCTAATTTAAGTTTAAGCTGTTTTCAAGACATTCTAACTTCTCCTGGGACTTTGACGAGTTCTAACCTTTATGATCTTGTTCATTACTGTAGATCCTGTTATACAGGAGACACAGCAATGGGCGTCCGAGTGGCAATAGTTCCAAGTTATTCATGTCGATATATCATTATCATGCCTAGGCCAGACGAAATATTTCGAATTTTCTTTTGTACGAAGGTATTATTAATGAAATGTTTTAGATTACATATATATTTAAAATCAAATGCATTGCAATGTTAATGTAAGGATCAAAGGTTACATTTTACTTCAGTGCAAACATTCATAGGTATGTTAGCAGGGTCAAAGCACATGGAATCAACAAGAAAAACCAAAGCGTAGTCGTAAACAAAGTAGACGTGAGTTATTCCCGTCATTTTTGTACAATGGAATTGAAAATTTGATGATGTCTGACAACTGTCCATAACTTTTACATAAACAAATTTATACGAGACGAATAATTTAGTGCGATGACCTGGGACATCGCCATAACCCGTAGCCGCGTACGATACGTATTTCCTATGACATATAACTCGTATCATGCAAATGGAAAAGCGCGACGAATGGCTCATAAACTTTGCTATTTGTTCTGTTTACGATAACCGCGGTTTTATAAAACTTTATTACGTGTTGGAGGAATTTCGCATAATGCTACATGTTGGCTTCGTTCTCGCGTAATCGTCACGTACTCGCACCGTGTGGCGCGACGCCATGCCCGATGCCTATCAGGTAACAGGTGAATAAGCTACCCAAAATACCAGCTTTATGGTGTTTTGCTGTCATCGTTGCTAATAAATTAATTGGTCATTTTGTACTATTATGTATATATTGACTGCCTCTGTGGCGCGGTGGGAGTGTTTCCGACTGCTACGCAAGAGGTCGTGGTTCGATTCCCACCCACGTTTGTCATTGCACGATGGTTTAGGCTGTGTCTGGGTGTTATTTATCTATAATATGTATGTATTATTAATTTAGTGCAAGCTTTTTAGTTTGGAATCAGATGGCATTGTGTGAGTTGTCCCAACGATATTGATTTATTTATTTATTTATTGTACCTTTCAATTTATTAATTCCGTTTTCTTGGATTTCCGCAGTTGTTACGGTATTCGTGGAAATTACCTGCTTATCATACCACTAGCAAAATCCCGCGACTTCGAACTCCCATGGCATCCAGTCGTTTATTATAATGTATTATAAGTGGTCCGATTTATTGTCATTTATGATTATGATTCCTCGACAATACTCGTAGTCTTTCTAAGGGGCTATATAATGCAATTAGAATTTTTCAATTCGAACCACCTTGTTCCTAAAAGTAGCGGATTCCACTAACCAAACAAACAAAGTCTTCAGCTTTATAATATTAGTATGGATAGTCTATTTCAACACGGCAATGGGCTCACCACCTGTTACGTGGGACAAAAATGCATAAGGTGAAATGTGGGCGTTTAATATGCCTCTGCCTACCCCTTCTGGGATAAAGGCGTGACAATTTGTATACATACATACATATTGTCACGCCTTTATCCCCAAAGAGGTAGGCAGAGGCATATTAAACGCCTATAATATGTATATATATATATATATATATACATATAGTGTAATGTATAGATAGTGTGGTCCACTTCACTCAAAATGTCATCATGAATCGCATGATTATACAATTCTGTCATTCGTATCGTAAAACTTAACCAAATACCGCTAGATGGCGCCGCGTACATAGCCTTAAAACGGTAGAAGTGGATAAATTCGTAAATTTAGAGTATCTTCGACAAGTCACTTGGATAAACAGCTTACCCAGCAAGTGACAAGTCACGTGTTTGTGTCCCATTTGAGCCTGAAATTTTCCCATTTTTTATTGACTGAGGAGGCGAGCGAAGAGAGCCGACGAAAGTCTCCGTTTTAACTGGTACGGGAAAAATGCTGTTGATGTCCGTCCGTCCATTCAGTCTACAGGTCGCATTTTTCATCGGATCTGTATGCAACTTGGCAGGACACAAGACAACAACTATTAGCGAGGGGGTTTTTTGATCGGGGGGGGGGGGGGGATGGAGGCAGGGGAGGGGAAAGGATCCCGTAGTGGTTGGCGAGAGCGCTCAAAACGAAAAAAAGTAATCAATTAAAATAAAATATACTCCGATGTCTACGGTTCACAGAACCACTATTAAGTAATGAACCTTCAGTTTCGTAACTTTACCGACTTTAATTTATTGTTCACTTTCTTTTAAATCACTGTTATCACAGTCTTTAAGCAAAAACCTAAATTCATCATAAAATATTATTCTAACATAATATTTTGACTAAGAATAGGGCAGAGGAATTAAGAGACACGACCCAGCAGTTTTACACGTCGTCGCTTGTCTTGTAAGACATCAAATTAAAATCATTACTATTTATGTATCTGGAAGCATTTTAACGGTACACTCTTTTAATGTAATAAATCGTCTGGAAAATATAACAGTCATCGCGCTGTCATATAAGCTTGTCTGAGTCGCACGCGCATCATCGCTATTCGCTTCGGTTGCAGCTCTCAAGCGCCCTCCATGTGTGTTTTCAACCACGTCACACATCCATACGCCATAAATTTGTAAGACGTAAATAAAATCTGGCGTTCCATATTTTAAATCCTTATTTTAATAGCCCTCTATTCAAAGAGAAATTAAGACGTGTTTATTAGTTTAGCTGCTCGTAACACCAACAAGTCCTTCCTTCATAAGTTACTTTACTTGTAGTGTAATAAATCTGTAGTTACATTGAACTATACTATATATAACCTTCTATAGTTATCCTACTAAGGCTACTGTGAAAGTTTGTAAGTATGGATGGATGATTGTTTCATGCAAAATCAACTGAATGGATTTTGATGAAACTTTACTTAGCTTTTTTAGCTTACACATCAGAATAATTCAGAGCTACTGTTTATCCCAGTAAGAAAGTTCCTGTGAGAAACGGGAACAGGAAAACTTCACCACGCGTAATAATAATTCTTTAAGTAAATGTTAGCTAACTACATAGTCTTGGTAGGTTGTTGGGGTGTTGTATTTTTGGCCTAGTGAACCAGAAACGCTCCACCCATCTCAGGGTTAACCGTTTCGTAATATGCTTAAAGTAGTTTACAGAACGCTATGTAAATGTGGTTATAAACAAATATGTTTAACAATAAATTAAATAAATAAATATTGAAGCGTGGACTCTTCTTCTTCTTCGACTTCTGTAAACGATCACTGAGTTACGCAACTTTCACTATGGCTGGTCCTCGGGTTACAACTTTGTGGAATTTACATTTGCGATTATAAGATTTATGTTTCCGTGCTTCGGAAGGCACGTTAAGCCGTTGGTCCTCCTCCCAGTTGCTAGTAACATGGCAGTCGTTAAGTCAAGCTAAAGGCCTTATGGGCGGCTTGAAAAATTTTAACAGCAGCTCGCCACAGCCTGCGTCTGTCTATTTCAAAATGGCAATGAGCTCCCCACCTATTGCGAGGGACAGGAGTACACATGATGAAAAGTGGGCATACAATATGTATGCCTTTGCCACCCCTTCGGGAATAAGACGTGATAGATAAATAAATAAATAATTAGTACTTTATTTTTGTATAATAAGTACCTATACATAGAAAAACTTAAGTCATCGTCATGGCCGACAATATTAAAAACGCAGGTTAAGTTATATAGAAAAACCAATGATTTTACCGATAGCGAAATATTTATTAGGTTCATAGGTAGGCGAAATATAATCGCGAAGCATTCGTAAGACGTAAATTCATTGAAAAGAGTTTACATCATTGCTATCTTCCATAGATACTATTTTACGATATAGCAGTTCAATAGAAGTTTTATATTATCGAGTAAGTAGTAATCAAGTCTCGAATTTATGTATTGGAAGAAGTGTATGGAAAAAGTTTATGGAAAAAGTTTATACTGAAAGCGTATTCAGAACATTCATCTCGCGTAAGCTCCTATCGAATTTTCTGAAAATAATTTATTTTCATTACAACAGAGATCATAATAGCGCAGGTACACAATACATTGTTATTCTAGAATGATCTTAATAAAGAAAACCACAACAGCTGTCCTTCCAATCAATTATGCGTCCTCATAATATGAGTCTTGACGACAATAAAATTGCCCCACATAAAAATAATATTCTGTGCCAAAAATCAACATCATCTCAGACGGAATGTTGACAACATAATATTTTCAAACGTGATTTTAATCTAAACAAATTGTTGAAATGAAATTTTTTAATCGCTTGACTTTAAAATAGAATGTGACAATTCACAATTAACAAAATATAGGAGCTTCTGAATACCATCTTAAAACAATTGTCGAAATCTTGCGATGACTCTATAATTTAATTTGAATTTTTTGATTCGCTGCCAGAATGACTAATTTGCGTTAGCGTATCATGACTCTTGCATTAATTATATAATTCTAAATAGTTCTCTAAATTGTTGATCGGGTCGAATAGAAATTAAAAAAACCGCAAAGAAGTTAATCTTTATTTAATGTACCATAAGTATAAACTAAACATTTCATGAAGAAATTAGTAAATAATGACATTGAAGCTATAAAGAATAAATAAATTCTACGTAAGTGATACAAATACCACTATCAAGTGTTTAATTTCACTAAGACCTATATAATATATATCTAACACTATTATTTTTTGAACGTTTGTCTACTTAGAAGATCTAAATGACTATTGCATTTTTAGTCATTTAACATTAATCTTTTATTTTCTAACGTACTGGTGACAAGGAGATTTAACTAGCTTAGACAAGCTTACTAAACTTTTCAAAATTTATTGAACATTATAGTGATAAAACTAGAATAGGATATGATGTATAAAAATAAAGAAACATATGATAATGCAGCAAGTGCTAAAGTTAAGTGCAATGTGGTAATGAAAGTATGTAGTTTATATTCAGATAATTTTGATATAGAAACAGAACTTAAGATATTAAACACATACAAGGAAGTAATAAAATTTTTTGGCAAATTGCAATTGATATGGAAATATATGAATTTTAACTGTTATGGTCATAAACATTACTAAAATATTGATTGTCGGAATATTTACCATGTCTGCTTTCATTCGCGAGTATCCGATATTTCGGCACTGTTACAAGCGCCATGATCATGTAGTTACATACATACATATTGTCACGCCTTTATTCCCGAAGGTAGGCAGAGACATACTATATGCCTACATTTCACCGTATGCATTTTTTGAGTACAAATTATTACAAAATAGTTGACCCCCGCGGCTCCGCACGTGTGGTGATGATATTCCGTTCCCGTTTACCACAGGAACTGGTTCCCGGGATAATAGGTAGCCTTAGTTATTCTGATATACCTAGTCAGGTCATAAGTATTGTCACACAGTAAAAACTTTTCTTTAATAATGCTGGCCACAAAAAAGTTTATTGAATTCGAATTTCGAATTGTTCATGAAAATAAAAATGTATACTTTTTAGAATTTTACTCATATTTAAATATGAAGTGGACGCTTAAAGAAGACCGTGTTGCAGTTATTGCGTTGCATCGTTGCGGTTACGCGCCAATTCAAATTTTTGACATACTGAAACATTTGAATATAACCAAGAGATTCGTTTATCGTACAACCAAACGATACAATGAAGACTCTAGTGTAGATGACAGGTCAAGAAGTGGTCGCCCTCGGTCTGTTAAGACTCCAGCAGTGATAAAAGCTGTGAAGGTGCGAATTCAAAGAAATTCCAAACGTTAGCAGAAACAGTTGGCCCTTCAGATGGGGTTAAGCAGAACCACGGTGAAAAGGGTGTTAAATGAAGACCTAGGGCTTCGGTTATATCGAAGAAAAACAGGACATCGTTTAAATGCTCGTCTAATGGACCTGAGACTGAAGAGATGCCGCGCTTTGTTGAAGCGGTACGCGGGAAAAAAATATCGGGAAATTCTTTTTTCGGATGAAAAAATTTTTACCGTAGAAGAGAGCTACAACAAGCAAAATGATAAGGTGTACGCACACAGTAGTGAAGAAGCGAGCAACCGTATTCCGCGTGTGCAACGAGGTCATTTTCCACCCTCGCTCATGGTTTGGTTGGGAGTTTCTTATTGGGGCTTAACAGAGGTACATTTTTGTGAGAAAGGTGTAAAAACGAATGCAGTTGTGTATCAAAATACAGTCCTGACGAACCTTGTCGAACCTGTTTCTCATACCATGTTGAATAACAGGCAATGGGTACTCCAACAAGATTCGGCGCCAGCTCATAAAGCGAAGAGCACACAAGACTGGCTGGCGGCGCGTGAAATCGACTTCATCCGGCACGAAGACTGGCCCTCCTCCAGTCCAGATTTGAGCCCGTTAGATTACAAGATATGGCAACACTTGGAGGAAAATGCGTGCTCAAAGCCTCATCCCAATTTAGAGTCACTCAAGACATCCTTGATTAAGACAGCCGCCGATAGACGACTGGCCGAGCAGATTGAAGGCCTGAATCCAAATTACGGAGGTAATTTGAATAAACTTTATTGTCATAAGAATCTATGTTTTGTTAAGTTCATTTTGGAATATAAATGGTTACATAATGAATAAACTTGTTTCAATTATTTTTTATTAAACATGTGACAGAATTTATGACCTGACTAGGTATAAGCTATCTGATGCAAAATCTACTGAAGGGGTTTTGATGGGATTTGAACTTTACAATAATAATTGTAAAGTTACAACAAACATCCATTCTTACAAACTTTCGTGTTTATAATATTAGTATGATAGTAAGATAATTAGTACAAATAATGTTCTATCTCGTATAACATAATTTGCAGTTACCCAAATACCTTTATTTATAAGTCTGGGTTCACTTCTATGACCTTAGTAGGTCATAGAAGAAGCTGATTACAGTATAGTTACTGATGGCAGAGGCATATTATAAGCTCACTTTACCGTGTGCATTTTTGTCCCACGTAACAGGTGTTGAGCCCATTGCCGTGTTGAAATGGACAAGAGCAGTTTGTAGCGACCAGCTGTTGAACATTTTCAAGCCGCCCATAAGGCTTAACGACTATTAAAGTTTAGTTAATAACAAAATATAATTTTGGAAGAATATTAGATATTTTTTTTTATATTTCTGAAATTTAAGGGTTGGCTTTCTTTGATCATCGGTTGGTAAAACTTTGTGGCGACACCTCATTGTTTTATGAATTCCAGTGCAGTTAATTCAGGTACTTAAATGAAATTATATCTCGTTAGTGGCTGTGTAAAGACATTATTAACATTACCAGAGTTGCGTACAAAAGCTGAAGTTTGTGTTGAAACTGCAAAATATTGTGGTGTGTCCAACAAACTTGTATTAATTTAGTAGAATTTTCAACTGAAAGTGATATAACAATTTCATCGAGAATTCACATATGTACTTAAGTTTCTTACCTGTGAAAGTTTAGTTGTCATTTAGCTCTTAATTTTATTAACAACTTTATTTTGATGTGACATTTATGATGCAGTGATGAACGAATATAATTGATGTAGGAATATAAATACGTTTTTGAAATTATAAATAACAAATAAATATCCATCACGCCTTATCCCCGAAGGGGTGGCAGAGGTATATTATATGGCCACTTTTCACCGTGTGGATTCCTGTCCCACGTAATAGGTGGTGAGCCCATTGCCGTGTTGAAATAGACAGACACAGGTTGTGGCTACCTGCTGTTGAAATTTTTAAGCCGCCCATAAGGCCTTCAACCAGGCTTAACAACTGCCATTTTACTGGCAACCGGGACCAACGGCTTAACGTGCCTTCCGAAGCACGGAAACGCTCGCAAATGTAAATGCCACAAAGTGGTCACCCATCCGAGTACCAGCCATAGTGAAAGTTGCGTACCTCAGTGATCGTTTACAGAACACTGAGACCGCGGAGCCACGAGCGCTTCATCTTCGCTTCGCTTTTGAAATTATATTTTCACTTTTCTTACTTGCAACGTAATTTAATGGGTAGGCAAATAGAACTAAGTTACCAACAGCTGTTTTCATTACTTTTAGAACGTTAGACATGAGGATAAAGAGAGAAATTCAAATAATGATGATGACATATCTATTCATAAATATCAAAATTCTTGAAGGTGGAAAGTGTGACATTTTTTTTAATGATAACACTTTTTGTTTTTATTTATGTGGAAATCGTCATGGACACTTTACCCTTCCATCTGTCTATGGCCAGGAGTCCTGGGTGAGCTGTACTATTCCACAATATTTACTTTTTAACCTGACTGGTTCCGCCTTACGACATATTGAAAGGTTCAAATTTTTTGAATGTTACATATTAAAAAAAATGTAGACCTTTTAAATACCGTATAGTTACAAGTGTAATATATATCATTGAAGATGTGTAGCAAGTTCCACCAAGTGCCATCAATCAACAGTATAAACAGTTTGTGTAAGCAATGTTATATAAATTCGCAGTAGGACAAACACATGAACGAAAAGTCTCAGCAAAATGTTCTTCATAATCTATTCTCTTGAAAATACTTTTTACAAGGAAATCTCAGACTCTGACCGTGATTTATGTCTTAATTTACTAGCTATTACTAACATTTTACTGTTTCTTCAATAAAACAATTTACAATATATCAAAGTTCTGTGTTTGATTAGCACAAATGAAAGTTGTCTAACACGCCCTCAAAAAAAGAATAGTTGATGGATAAGAAATCATAGTAGCGCTCGTAAACGGTGGAAGGGCGGGTAAGCATATTTCATATCCCGTAATGGAGAATTTACAGGCTGTCGGAGTGGAATGACTCCCAGCGGCGCTCGCCACCGCATCACAATATTACCACAACAGAATCACGCGGTAAATGAAAATTTTGAAAGTGTATGAGTAAAGTTGTATGAACGATTAAGCGTTTTGCAAGCGTTGTTGTTGTTTTAAGATTTAAATATGTTCCAACATTATTTGATTTCATTGGCAAATGTGTTTTCAAATATTATAGAACACTAGTGGACGCCCGTGGCTTCGCTCGCTTAGAGAAGTTTTCCCGTTCCCGTTTCCCACAGGAACCTATGTGTTATTCTGGTGTATAATAGCTACATTGTTGTAAAGTTTCACTAAAATCAAATCAAACAACAAATTGATGAAGCAACGAATTAAAAAATATACAAATATCAATAAAAAATAAAATAATATATTAATAATAATAATAAATAATGTGGGACATACACGTGGGACTATGCACTAAACAGATATGTACAATGTCTGATGAGTGACAATCAATTCCATGTGAAAATTTGATAATCATTCAATCAATCATTTTAATATAAGTATTAATTGATAGTTGGAAAAGTTATAACCATCATAGATACAAAAATATATATTTCAATTTATAACTTTACGAGCGCATTGCAGCCAATTTTTCCGAGCAAGTCGCCTTCACTCCCGCGGTCATCATTATTATTTATACCCTCCAGAAAGTACATTTATAACAATATTACGCCGGACCGCACCCGCCCTCGGAAAATGATTTTCCCATTTTCCGAAGATTGCAGGTGTATTATATTTCATGATCGTTATTTATGGCGAGACTTTTATTACGAATGCGTGCAATGTCTCTATCCGTTTTTTATTTCCGCCGAATTATTTGATGGAATTCTTATTTTGTGACAAATATAGATAGGACTATTTATTGGCCATCTTTTGTGATATGTGTATCGGATAAGAACTTGGTTATTGCTTTTCGCCTTTGCGTTTTATTATTGACAACGGTTTTTATTCTTGTATCTTTAACCGCAATAAAATCAGTTTGATGTGAGCTGTGAATATTTGTACTGTTTGCTTAATATCGAGACTTCGAGAAGGTGTCGAGACGACACCCTTTTGCGATTCATAATTTTGTGAGAAGGCGGACTCCCTAGAGATGGATATATCCGTCAGACTCGGCACCCTCAGTGATCGTGGCTGAAGTCCGAGGCGTTACGAGACTCGCGGGACCCACCGGCCGCCGATCAACTCTGTCCATAACCAATAATCGTAAATAAACGCACATCGATCCGCGTCTTCCTATTTCACTATGGACCTCGCACAGATTATAAACGAAATCTCATTGTGACATTAGTTTATGTGCATTATACCACGACTGTTTATAGTATGTTCATAGTTGTAACTAAGTAATCTTGGAGAAGAATGGGACAAATATAGTCTGATAATAAAAATATTTCGCAGCGATTGGTCGAGTAGAGCTATCGTTTATTTTTACTTGAAGCTCGCGATCCCGCGCATCTCTCCCTATTAAATTTTGTTTGCATTTATTTTAAAGGTGCGACGCTCGAGAAGACGTGGTATGTGAAAAATTACACCTCAGCCCAATATTTATGGGTGATATTCGGCAGCGGTTCCTTTGTGAGATGAGGGTGTATAAATAACATCTCTTATCGCGTGGGAGTCTACCCTTAAAATGGGATTTATTTTAATTATATTTATTGATAATGCTCATTGAGAATATTTGTATATTCTGAAATTTGAATACTTTTACGATTACATTTATAAATATTTAATATGGGAGTCATAATGGATTATTATAGATTTTTATCTTCATGATATATTGTTACTAAAACATGCTAAAACTGTTGGACCTATCCAAAATTCTTCAAAACTTACTCACTAGTTTCTGTTTCAAGGAGTGTGTTTTTGCCATATTTAGGCACTTTATTAATTTAATTTTTAACGAAAGAATTCTTAAAAGTATTTTTACTCTTAAATTATCAAATTTTAGTATTTACCATTGAGTAAATTATTTATTAAACGTATTAAAAATAAACGTTTTGACTAAAATGTATGTTATTGAGTTGAAATTATTATAATGATATTGTAGCTACGAACGGTAGGTATGTGATATAGAAAGCGGGAGTAACCGACGCATATTTTTAGATGCACATAATCGCCGAGTATGACCATAAATTAGTTCTATATTTGGTAGAGAAGTTGTTTTGCATACAGACAAGCCGTCTGCACATGCGTGCGACATCAATCTCAATTCCGAAATATTTTTCCGTCTGCTGTGCATTGAGCCGCTTCGAGCATTTGTCTGACCGGTAAAATGCGAAGTTTGGCTAAGGTAAATATTATTTTGCAAAAGCAGTCATTGTTCTAACGTAATTTGTATCACACTAAGTATATATGGTACTTATTATATCCACTATTTGAGTCAAATCAGCATCTTTTCGTTAAATGACAAAACAGTGTATTGTAGAATCTTGTATGAAAATGCATACTGTCTCATTTTTTTGCTAATGCAAGAATTGCACATTATAAAAATTATGTGGATATTTAATGTGAGTTTGAAATATAAGAAATTACTTGTGTCAACCAAAAGATATATTTTGATGACTGGATCGATAGGTTAAGTTATTTCCATAAAAAAATAATATTCATCAAGAAATTATTGTTGAAAAATAATGATATTAAAATTTTCATGAATTAAATAAAAAAAGTGTACATGATAGTTAATATGACAATTACAATGATATGAGTTTTTTTAGGTATTTCTGATAAAATATTCTACCTCCAATGATAACCTTTTCAAATGTATTTTTTCATCGTATTATTTTTATCACTATATTAGGCGTTATATTGAATGTTCGTGCGATAATTACCCACTTACCTCAACACATGGGGAGAAGACGTCATATGAGTAGTTTTCACGTAACATCTTCGTGACGGACGGACGGGCTTACTCACCGAAATAATGTCTCGATTACTCTCATACTAAGGCGTCAAGGTAAGAGATTTAAGCGGATTGCAATACATATTTAAATGTGTGTAAAAATGATACGTTCTCTTTCACTTCGAAATTTGATAAATTTTATTTATTATTTATTTATCTATCACGCCTTATCCACGAAGGGGTGGCAGAGGCATACATATTGTATGCCCACTTTTCACCATGTGTATTCCTGTTCCACGTAATAGGTGGTGAGCCCATTGCATAGTTGAATTAGACAGACGCAAAAAAAAATGATAAAAAAAAATAAAAATTAGTAAAATACATGTGATCACTTAGATCACATGTATTATACTTGATTGATCCCCATTTTATAATTAAAGTGTGATTTTCTCGTAGCCAATGTCGATGTTAAAACACGTAAGGAATGCTTTTACTATAAATGCTATTGCAACATTTTCTTTTCAATCTTGGTAGATAAATGTGTGTACCTTGAATTTTTAATATCTACGTTATTAATATCAAACCATATCTTATCTTTTTAAAAAGAAAATACCTTTACTCAAAACATCGACACTGTGTAAGTATTGGATTTAGTAAATATTAGAATTTTCTACTGTGCTAAATTTAGGTCAACCGTTTCGAATTAAATTTAAATCAAAATGTTGTAAATGGTTTTAAAAAAAAATAAACATACTAAATTTGACATATTATTATGACTTGTTGTACGATAATCTAATGAATGCCTCTAGATGGCACTTATTGATGTAAAATACAAGCTGTGGTTTGATTCAATTAGATAGTAAATTTAACATCTAAAATAGTATTAAAATTTCATTACATTAAAAGCATCAAATTACAATAAAATCTATGTAAGTTATAGCAAATACTGCTACTACAGAAGTCCTCAAACATAGGAATACTACAAAATAATAAAAAATAATCTTGTCGCTTGTACCAATTTTTATCAGCTGACTACCGGGGCGACCTCGACTAGGGGAAAATGATTGACGGCTTCGAGAAATTTCATTTTGCGGCTTGTTGAGGTCCTCTGAGCTGACAAGATCTGACTCTTCCACTGTCGAACTTGATTGCCTCTTCAAGTACCTTTGTGTTGTTGCTCTTATGCTACACTTCATTTCACACATTTTGTTTTGTACTTAACTACGAATACGAATGATTGGTCACAGGATGAGCTCATGTGGTGTGTAAAGAATGGTTTTGAGTTCCACTTGAATAATTCATTTGAACATGTACTTTTACATTATTAGATTTACATATATTGTTAGCTAGTTTTATGGTAAGTAAGCAATATCTACTACTAATATAAAATGTTAAATGATGCACGGACAATCTTTCAAATTAAATACCCTTAAACATCACCTGTAAACAAATCCCAATACGACCATTTTATGCTCATTCAAATGTCATATAATTTTGCATACAATATTTTCTTAGGGCAAAATGAGAACAAGCCGGTGACAGGAGAATTTAATAATGACAAAATAATACAAGGTAAGTTTAAGGGCAGCCCTTTCTGCTGTCCGTCATACGGCGCGCTATTCATACACATAATATTTTTGAGATATTTGCCGACCGCCTAACTGACTAATTTATTTATACGCAGCAACTATTTTTAAATTCATTCCTGAGAGATAACTGAGTGCTTGCGTACAGCAAATGGGAAAAATATGCATCTTTAAAACGAGAGACAGTCATTTATTTATTATTTTCGTTAATAGTTCCTATTGCTTAATATGACCATTGAAATTATAATCGAATTGATTCAATACAATGGAAAGAGTTTCTCAGAGTTAATCGCGGACACGATGACAAATGCATATCGTTTCATCTCTGGCCTGGAGATTAATGTGCGGGAGAGGTGGATCGCGCTAGACAAAACCTGCCGCCTTCGCGTACGCAACAAACATTTCACTAATTCGGCCCGCGACTCGTCTGCATAACCACTCATACGACGTACACACTTGCTTGTAAGCATTGTCGCTTATTATTTATCTGTCAACAATACTACAATTACAAACGCTAGTCAGATATTAACGTAATGTAATATTAGATCTTTTGTGAACTAGTTTAAGTCTAATTTGATCCAGTGCTATTGGCTATTACGGCTTTATTTTACCGAATAGTGCGACAGAGACAATAACGATGTGAACTACATGCAAGAACTGTAGTTTGATCTAAAATTAAGAGAGATGAAAGAGAATTTATGTTTGATACAAAAAATATGACTAAAGCATAGGCGTATTGTCTGAGTGTGGTGCTTTGTTGGGGACAAAACTATGTTAACACACGAGTATTACGCTCGATTAACGTCATAAATGAGAGAAATGTCGGATCAAAAGAATAGCAGGTGTGCTCGCTCTATTATTATAATTTGTTATTTATTCTCATTTCATTTCGAAGTTCTTTTGTCATGGTGTTCCATAGCTAACTTATAAACATTGAGATAATTGTATCATCTGGTTTGATGACTAATTAAGGTGACGAAGTATTCATGACATGGTAGGCTAGAGGAGTCACCTTCTATAATTTAATTTGAATTATCTGTAACGGGATATTCTTGAATCATCAAATAAGCCAATCATTTCACATTGTTGGACTTAGATATCCATAAATTTTCGCTACAACACACGGTCCTGCGCTATTAACATCCAGTCCTTAACTTTTACCTTTTCTAAGTCCTTGTTAATCTGGCAGCCGGTATTTCAATTGTCTAACCTACGTTTGCCGTGTTGCGGCTTTCACTCCAGAATTCGTCAATTTCATTGGCCTTCAGTTCTTTGAAAGATATGAGCAGCATATTGCCACTTAAACGTGCTCACTCTATGAGATGCATCGATCGCTGTGGTTCTATGACAATAAATTAAATTAGTTTCGGAGCCTACGATATTAAAATATGCCAGGTAAATTTAAAAAATGCAACTTGAAACTGCAATTCCTATATAAAATTACGAACGAAATTACTACTGGTTTTGACATTGCTGCATATTTTGTCTGTCTCTCATCTCATATGTTTCTATATTTCTTGCAGTGCGTTGCCGTAATCTGCAGTCTTTAAGATGGGATCCCAATAGAAGTATTGCAGTAATAATGCCGATTTCAACACTAGAAGTAGATAGATCTCAGATAGTGCTATTAATCTACCTTAAAGTTTCATACTTTTTCAACTGACGTTTCAACCTGGTAACGCTGGCCATGATCACAGACTGGTTCTGATGATTTATAATTGATGAGTGTGATAGTTTGTTCAATGGTAAAATCAATCACACAGCAAAAAGTATTAACCATTGTTTTCCAGAACATGCAATAATAAGTACATAAAGAGTTGTAAGCCCTTGTAAACCATGTGAAGATCCTTTCTGAAAAGTTAATGCTTTCTTTGTCTGAGAGATCGAATCATGAAATTCACAATGTGACAGAAAGAGACAGACGTGGGAACCTCTTAGTCCTAATAAAAAACTTATTTAATTGCGGTAATCGAATGTATTAATACTGTAAAGGGATATAATATAATATTTTTATGAGGTGCTTTCAATTGTTTTACTATTGTATCCCAAATGAAACAAACTTTGAACGCCCGTTAACTGAATAACAATGAACAAATATAATCCAAATCTAAACGGCAGTGTATAGCTGACGGAATATAAATGTGAGGTTTGGTCCTGATGCCTTGTGAACCGAGGACGTGATGCGTCGTTATTAACACAAGCCTGCATTAATGAACTCATAAATATTATACTTTCACATTACGTATCTACATGCTTCCCTTTTGTACCTACTGAGATGTCTCTAACAACGCAATTCTCCGCTTGTGATCACGTTTTCGCATATAACAAAATATATTTCGAGAACATAACTTCTTTTCAACTGTAACATTTTTATGTGTACGGCGTAAAAATTCTCCACGGGCGGAGCTGTAGTTATACCTTATTAGTGAGGTTTTATTGTTTAAAATTATACAATATCATTTGTAAGGCGACGTTTTATTGAAATTGTAATAATTAATCGACAATTACGATGCTGGACGTTATGAAAAGAGGTATACCGCTGTGCGCGTGTCTCGCCGCCGCTGCTCAGATCAACTAAATGTTACTTATAAGTTGCGCCGGTCACTCCTACTGCGTTCACTGGGTACACAAATATTGACATTTATGCACATATTGCTCCATATACGTTTTTTATGGTTGTAAAATATGAAGCTAGAGCGCTACATTTGTTTAACTCCTTAAGTTTTATGTTCCATAAACAGTCATAAAAATTAGCATAATTGAATGTATCTCTTTGTAAATACAGCTATTATTTGAATGCTTAGTTTGGCTTTGTTTATATCGCTTAATTTATTTTAAATGAGGCAAGTTTTTTAAATAATCGAATTCGAATATAATCGGTTAGCGAATCGGGCACATGTAGGTATTTAGGTACATTTTTGAAGGTGTAATAAAAAAAAATTGTTGCGTTTTTCGGTTACGCGCCATGTTGTTTTTTGTTTGAATTGAAACTTCTTTATTATAAGTGAAACTTCTTTATCAACGTATGAGAGACATTTTATAGCTGTAAAAAATGTCGTAAAGAAGTTTCACTTCTTACCTGTGTACTCTGGTACACACACATATTTTTTTGTTTATTGATATTCGTTTCTCTATCTGTAGGTATGTTCGCTTAAAAACATTTTACTAATTAAATATAACTTAATAGTTAATCGTTAACCGATAAAGAGAAGTAGGGAGACACTTTTTATTCCTATTCAATAAGAAGATTTTTCACTCCATTAGTTGAGTGACAAAATAAACCTCTTCATCATTGAATCAAGGGCTTAGAATCACAATGATAAACAGTTGTAGAATCAATGAAGGCCTACTGATTCAATATATAGCGGTATAATTTTTTAAACATTTCAAAACATATCGTGGTTTTGGTTGCTAGTGTTAAGAAAAAGTATCTGGTGGTTACGTGAAATGACGTTTGATTAAAAGTTCTTTTAAAAAGCAAAAAAGAAACAAATTCGGGTGAGTATAGTTGATTTGAAGATTATGAATCTTTAGAGACCTATTATATTGTTAAAGTGAAAACAGACAACTTGATTTGAGACGGGGATTGAATCCGTTACCTTCGCCTAACCAGGGCAATGTCCTTGCCACTGAACTACCCAAACTGTACCAAAACAAGTTGAACTTCTCAACTATATTTTAATTATCGTGTAAGAGTATGACCAGAGCCATCTATCGAGCCAATTAACAACTCTGATACCAATGAACAGTGTTACAAATATTTTTAAATATTGATGTGATGGACTTAAAGTCAATCTATGGATCCATATTTAAAGCAATTAGTATGCTAACTTTCACATTTTTTTTTATTAAAATGAAAACAGACAACTTGGTTCGAGACTGGGATTAAGTGGAAGGAGAAGGAATATAGTGGAGAATTTTAACTTCTTTCGGTTCGGGTAGTTACTGAACTACCCATCTGGTTAGGTTAGGTTAGGTTAGAAACCCCGTTTCGAACCAAGTTACCTTTTATCACATTAATAAAAAAATGTGAAAGTTAGCATACTAATTGCTTAGAGTACTTTATCAAATTATAATGTACAGTTTTCCTAGAACAGACTAGATTCCCACGTGGTGGGCGATGCAGACCGAGCTCGGGCAGTCGCACATCGATCTGATAACATACTCTCTAGACAACATCCACTCGCTTTATCTGACGAAGTAAAATCAATTCAGCACAATTATCGCAGCATTGCCTTTGCCTAATTGGACATTTCCGTCTAGCTTTCAATATCATTTATTTAATTTCTTGAATTATATAGTTAATATAGTTATGCTTTGTCCCAATTAGTAAAGCGACAAAGCATCGTAAAAGAAGCACGACTGGCGATTCATAACGCAGTGCTAGTGCCAACTTTGCTTTACGGTAGCGAAACCTGGGTATGTCAGCAGATGCATGAAAGTAAATTGAATGCTGTGGAGATGCGATCACTTCGAAAATTGTGCGGCGTTACCTTGACCGACCGAATACGTAACGAAGTGATACGCAATATGGCAGGTTTGAATGAAAGTGTCAGTGTTAAGCTGGAAAAGGGCGTGCTCCGTTGGTTTGGACACGTCCAACGAATGAGTGAGGAACGATTGACGAAGAATATATATTGTGCGAAAGCAGAGGTTAGAAGAGGTCAGGGTAGGCCGAGACTTACATATGAAGACCGCGTGAGCAGATTGCTCAAAAACGGAAAGGTCAAAAGTACTCGGATACCCAGACGTGCGTGTATGAAACGATTGATGAATCTCGAAGAAGCGAAAGAAGTATGCATGGATCGCGAAGCCTGGCGATCTGCCCTCTCTGACTACCCCGTCAGGGATACAGCGTGAAGATAGATAGTTTTTTTTAGTTAGATTATTATGGTAATGCAAACATATTTACAATAAATAAAAATTACATTAAAACAGTACAGTACAGGTTAAAAGGTACAGAAAAAAGAAGCTAAAAAACTGTACTCTTTTTTATTTATTGATACCACTGAGGTGGCAGACAAGCGTACGGCCCACACACACTCACACACGATAAGTGGTCACCGTAGCCTATGGACGTTTGCAACACCAGAGGTGCAGCGCAGCACCCGATGACATTTTTAAGCAACTACCAAATAAACATATCTACTAATTCGAGAAGTATGGATTTTCATATTTATTTTGCACATATTTTTTTGGAGACGGTCGATGGAACCAAAACGTTATCCTGGGCCTCTTAAAGGTTGCAGGAGCCTGCTGGATGTAGGTGGCATAGAGCAAATGTGGTTACGATTTTTGATGTCTACGCCCAGCTAAATAAGTGTTCTGTAAACGGTCACTTAAGCAACTTTTGCTGTTTGGTCCTCGAACGGGTGTTCGCTTTGTGGCAATACCATTTACGAGCAATTCCGTGCTTCAGAATGCACGTTCCCGGTTCCTCGTAACATGGCCGTCGTTAAGACAAGTTGAAGGCCTAATGGGCCGTTTTTAAAATTTCAACAGCAAGTCGCCACAACCTCCGTATGTCCATTTCAACACGGCAATGGGGTCACAAACTGTTACGTGGGTCAAAAAATGTACATGGTGAAATGTGGGCATAAAATATCCCTCTGCCACCCCCTCGAGTATAAAGGCGTGATTGATAAAAAAACACAAATCATATAAATATTCGAGTTATCAGCGATCCTTAACTTTTAAGCGACATCCACCCTCGACCACCCTCATGACAGAAGGATTCGCCACCTTAAGAGTTCTACAGTTTATTTATTGGTTTGTGATCTGAAGAATTATTTGAATAATGCTTCTTCCTATTGCTTTTTTTAAAGTGTGGTAATTTTGAAGATTTTATGCCGGACTCAAATCGACTAAAATCATACGGTACCTATATATCACATAATGCCCCGAGTGACTCCTTGTATGGATCCCTTATGGTATGATGCTCACAGCCTGCTACTGTCATCGCACCGTTTGCTGCAGACAGTGTGCTCATCTTTACACTTTGCGTCTAACGTACCTATTTGTATAAGGTAAGATCCGATGGAGGCTTTCCGTACACTTAGATTGTGGAACGAACTCCCTGCCTCGGTTTTCTCGAACCTCTACAGTATAGTTTGGATTTGGAGTTACCGACATGAAGTGTATGATGTGTATCGTGAGTAAAGCCGCAGTTCATAAACTATCTATATTTAAATAGGAAAAATATTTATGGAAACTATTGTCGTGTTTTTAAAATGACTCGACAGTTTAACAAGAGAAATATAAAAGTCTTTATATCACAATTAATCACCACTTAGTGGAAGCTGCTTACTTACTAGATGAGCATTGAATTATAAACTGTAAATGAAACACTATAAGGTATTGTTCTCATCATGTCAGCATGTGTCATATGCGGTAGCAGGAAATACCGAAGCGGCGTCGTGTCAAACAAAAAATGTAAAAGCTCGCATTATGCTGTTAACTCCGATTTAACTCATTTCATATTTGAGTTGACTTCTGTTGTGTGCGCCCACTTAATTCTGTCACATAATTTATAGATCAGATTACCAGACAAAGTTAGAACATGTATTTGAGTGGTAAGAATAATTGGTTCACTAACATTTTGCTTATACAAAAGCTCAAAACAATTAAAGCTTTAAAAAATATGCTTTTAAATTTAAGTATGACAAATCAAAATCAATTTTTGTTTGAGTTTACTTAGGGACGTGGTTTCCTGTAAATCTGCACCAGAAATATTGCTGGCAATGCTTTTGAGCTTCACATTATGGTTCTTGATAAGACTGGTAAAGAAAATCTAGTTACTTTCAGCGGCGCTTGCCGCGCAACAGTGTCTGAGATCACGCTCGCAGCTTTCGTTCTTAACACACATATTGACTGTTCAATTTCTGACCCTTATGGATAATTACCAAAAAACGTAATCAACTCTGTGATTACGGGAAGCATTAGGATCACTGAATCCATCTAATCATGGCATATAGTGCATTATTTTTACAGAGTTACCTTCCGATTCTTCACCGATTTTCGCAGCACAGTTTCGGTTGTGTAGTAACGAATTTGTGGCACAAGAGTGACTCACGACCATTAGCTTGTTTCCAAATACCTCACCACAACTTAATAGTTTACCTCACTTCCAACAGGTCATTGATGGGCCTCAGGGAGCATCATTTCTTTCCGCCTATGAACTGCACAGTATAGTTAGTATTATACCATTGGCATAACAAATATTACTATTAATCATTAAAAAAACTTTTTTTTTTGGCGATATATATTCCTTACAGTGTTTCTTATTAACTAACGACATAATTCGTATGTCTCTAATGATGATGAATGAATGTTTGAAACGTGGCCATTCAAGGTGTCTCTATAAATTAATCTTAGGGCTGTCACATTACAGTGAAACGGCAATTAAACTGTCGAGGGAAATTACCACACAATGTGTCGAGTATATCATGAGATGACATTCGTACGACATATCTACTTTGAAATGAGACCTAACTACAAATCATGCGCTAGGACTTCATATTAAATACAGGATGTTGTCATTGTGTAGTATTCATTTTATTGTAAATTGATGAGACAAATTCTATTAACTACACACAGGGTTTGGTTATGTAACACTTATCGAATTAAAAGAAAACTACTTCGACAGAAGCTTTATGCAATAATCGCTACTTAATCGTACCAATTAGCAATTAAATTGATGAATTTTCGGCATTTACGAAAAAGAATAAACTACGATAAGTACCTATGTAACTAACAAAAAGAAATGATTTCCCACTAAAAACATTTTCATGTAAATTAACGCCAAGACTTGTACATATTGCGCACACCACATTGCTAACCTTATGACGAGTTTAGCTCTTGGCTCTAAACCCCCTAATCTAGAACTCTCTATCTCTTTTCAAAACATTGTAGTTAGAAAAGAATAGAGAGGAGTGCGACTAGTTCTCTACAAATCCTATACTTTAGGCAAAATGTGTAGCTGTTCGTAAGAGTGACACATCTGTGAGCTTATGAATAGAAAGTATTTTACCAACTAGGCGCTAATTTTGTACCAATCGGTCCTTGAGTACGAAATAAATTTATTTTATTTATATACCACGCCTTATCGTCTTATATCTGTTGATTTTTTTCAATCCGTCCCATAAGGCCTTCAACTTGACTTAACGACTGCCATGTTACTGGCAACCGGGACCAACGGCTAAACGTGCCTTCCGAAGCACGAAAACGCTCGCAAATGTAAATGCTACAAAGTGGTCACCCATCCGCGGACCAGCCTTAGTGAAAGTTGCGTAACGTAAATATTGTACGAAAATTATAATATTATGTTGATTTGTAATTACAGTAACTAAAATTTATAACCGTATTCTAAATTTCGTCATGCCTAAACTAAGGAATTCGTTTAACATTGTTTCAGTCACCTACAAGAATGTTAGAGTTGGTGTCTTACTGATGTATCATCACATTGCGAACTATATATTCTTAAAAAACTATAATTGTTGTTGTGTTTTTAAATGTTATTTTTGCAATATTCCGCTTTTTTAGAATATCGTACGATGTTGACACGTGTTTCGCATACACACGAGTCATTATCAATATAAATATATTCTTCACCAAATCTTTAAACTCTCGTGGCACATGACCGAACGTAGCATTTTCTTAGTTTGAAAGACCCAGGTGAACGTAATAACTGACAAAAATTTAATTCAAGTAAAATTACCTTGAATAAGATGCTTGTTAAGATATCGAAATTTACTTATATATAAAGCAGATTTCGAATCAATGAAATGAAGTACATTTTAGAAAAAAGCTTTTTACTATCAGCCTGTATTTGATAAAGACGTAGGGCAGTTCCGCCGGCTTGTAGATTGCTACTTGTAGGACAGTAGTTATGAAGCCGCCCTGGAATGCGTATAATGAGGCTCGCGATAACTAAACACTTTGTACACACCACGTTTCGTTACACTTTTTGGAATTTCCTTCATTCACCCTCGTACTGCCATGAAATATAAAGTTAAATTAATTAGCGCCTGAATACCTCTGTAATGATCTACCACCCCTTTTAGATTTATAACTACTGCAGAACCCGTACTGTTTATAAATTATTATTCTGTTTCTATTTTATGCATTATTAATGACGTTGTTACTTTTTTATTTGTTTTATATACTCGTAGTGTATTTGTTCCATGGCCTTCACTGTCGCAATTTGTACGTATCTAATAGTGATAAAAGAATCCCTCAAAATTATTTTAGTATAATAAAGCCTTTAAATAATTCCAATGTTATGGACATCAGAAGTGAGAGTAGCTGATTATGGCATCACAGTAGGACTGGGCATCAGAAGTTGTGGTTTCAAACCCGAATGTTATTTAAAAGCACTTAGTAAATATTCTTTAATAACATTGGAAGCAAGGATGACTAAATCTTCTTTTATGTACCTAGTTCTCATCTACAAAAGGCTATTTTAAATGAACTTTCTAGATACTTTCGTGTCCCTTGATTGGTTTTGATCTGTAATTGGAAATTCTTGATTACGCGCAAATAGAGAAAATAAGTATTAGAAAAAAAATCTGAGTGATAAAATATATCAATTGATTTGAGTCACCAAAGGTGCTTTGAGTAACACTAACCCTAGTGCGATAGTAATCTCTTAAGTTTTCTTTTGCAATTTATTAATGTTTGTAAACATTAATAGTACGCGTAAACTGTAATGAAGAAAAAATAAAGAATTGAATTAAAAGCTGAACGCTGATATTGAACAAAAATAGGATTCCCAAAAAGGTAGGTGCTGCCTAGTACGGTCACAATTTAACAATTAAAAGCGGATGTATCAATATCAGGAACATCATCGAAAACATTATATTATAAATTTCAAATTTAACGTCTTAACGTCTGAGTTGTTTATCAAAGTACTTTATGTTAATGCCTTATTTTGTGATGCTAGAGATTCATAATAAAATGATGCTCGTGCATTTGAAAACGGGATGATTTTCATAACTTCACGTGGCCAACAAACGTGGTTGAAAGGTCTATAAAGGTTATTCACCCACATCGCATTAAATTTCATTAGACAGCATGATTTTTTTTTGTTTATCTATCACGCCTTATCATCGAAGGGGTGGCAGAGGCATACATATTGTATGCCCACTTTTCACCATGTATATTCCTGTCCCACGTAATAGGTGGTGAGCCCATTGCCGTGTTGAAATAGACAGACGCAGGTTGTGGCTACCGGCTGTTGAAATTTTTCAAGTCGCCCACGCACGTTTATTTTGCTTTAGTTTATTTCTCGTCAGTAGTCACGATTAGTTAATTCAAAACAAGAGTTGACAAATAAATGTTCAGATAATAAATTAAAAATATCAATTTACCAGAAAATTATTCACTAATGAAATGTAAAAAAATGTCGTCGGTGTTCTTTTTTCCTATAGCAGCGAACTGAATTGATTAATTCTATCACGTCACTCACATCGAACAAGTGAGTTTTAATCAAACTTTTATTTAAAATCACATATCATTGGATATTTTCGGTTTTTGTGAGTACAGTTTAAATATTAACATGTGTTCAACGGATTGTTTAATATTAATTCAAAATATCTATTGTTACTTTTCATTATGTTCGGGTGTTATAAAATGTACGTACTTATAATTTATTCTGGAACAATGCCCGTGTACAAATATAAATTTTGAAGTGGCCTTTTTCGAATATAGAATTAAATAATCAGTTTTTTTAATACCTATGTGGAGAACGAGTGTGAGAATGCTGATATTTTAGCATCATCAATGAAAACGGGCGGGAACACCAATACCCTAGAGCTGTTAGTAAAGAAAATTAGACAAACTAGATAGGTTGGCACGTCATTAAAGGTAGTAAAGACGGCGCTCACCAGTTTTATGACTGACGATGACTGCCTCTGTGGCGCAGTGGGAGTGCATCCGACTGCTACGCAAGAGGTCGGTTCGATTCCCACCCAGGATAAAACTTTGTGTAATGAGCACGACGGTTTATTATTTATCTGTAGTATGTATGTATTTATAAATATATAAGGATGTCTATCAGTTATCTGGTTACCATAGTACAAGCTCTGCATCAGATGGCGTTGTGTGAGTTGTCCCAACAATATTTATTTATTATTTAGTAACATTTTACCAATAGAACCGTAAGCTGTATAGATACATGTATAAAAGGAGGTCGTGAATAAAAAGGTATGTACCTCAAATTTAGCATATATTAATTACTAGCTGACCCGCGCGGCTTCGCCCGTGACAAACTTCGAACTCCCGTTAGTTTATCAGTCACGCCTTTATTCCCGTCGCGCCCATTCAATCCCGTCCTTTATTACTTTTACAATAATGAATGAATATTTGCCCGATTTGTTGATTACTGCTCCGCTCCTCAGGGTAGTAGCGTGATGAGATAGCCTATAGACTTCCACGATAAATGCGCTATCCATCACATATTAGTATAGTTATTATTATTAGTATATTATTTTAATTTTTTTAATATTGTTGGGACAACTCACACAACGCCATCTGATTCCAAACTAAGCGGAGCTTGTACTATGGTAACCAGGATAACTGATAAACATACTTATATATTTCTAAATACATACATATCATAGATAAATAACACCCAGACACAGAATAAACCATCGTGCTCATCACACAAAGATTTATCCCGGGTGGGAATCGAACCCACGACCTCTTGCGTAGCAGTCGGATGCACTCCCACCGCGCCACAGAGGCAGTAGTTACCAAGGAGATGTGCGGACTTCGCAGAGCTCGCTCGCTATTGGCTAAATCGCAAATCATCGGCCATACTTTACACTTGTCAGTCTTTACAGTTGTGCAGACTTTATTTTAGAACTTTTAAAGGGGAATAATTATGTAATACATAGTTTTTGCGTAACTTTAATCGTTTACGCAGCGTTCGCAACGGAAGCTATCAAAAGGAATATTTTGTCCCCGATTTTGCCACATTTATCATTGCTGTTCCGCACCTATTAGTCGTAGCGCGATATTATATAGCCTATAGCCTTCCTCGATAAATGAACTATTCAACACAAAAAGAATTATGCAAATCGGACTACAGGTTCGATTTGCATAATTCTTTTTGTGTTGAATAGTTCATCCAGAGATTAGCGCGTTCAACCAAACAAACAAACAAACAAACTCTTCAGCTTTATAAATAAAGTATATTATATATTTCTAAATACACACATATCATAGATAAATAACACCCAGTCAGAATTAACCATCGTGCTCATCACACAAAGTTTTATCCTGGGTGGGAATCAAACCCACGACCTCATGCGTAGCAGTCGGATGCACTCCCACCGCGCCACAGAGGCAGTAGTTACCAAGGAGACGCGCGGACTTCGCAGAGCTCGCTCGCTATTGGCTAGTCGCGACGTCGCGCATGCGTAAATCGCAAATCATCGGCCATACTTTTCACTTGTCATTGTAAGACCAATTTTTTCACAATAAAATGATTATAATAGGTTAACCTTAAAAGATAGGCATATGCTGTCGCCGACTTTATTTTAGGACTTTTAAAGGGGAAAATGATGTAATACATAGTTTTTGCGTAACTTTAATCGTTTACGCAGCGTTCGCAACGGAAGCTATCAAAAGGAATATTTTGTCCCCGATTTTGCCACATTTATCATTGCTGTTCCGCACCTATTGGTCGTAGCGTGATGCTATATAGCCTATAGCCTTCCTCGATATATGGACTATTCAACACAAAAAGAATTATGCAAACCGAACCTGTAGTCCCAGAGATTAGCGCGTTCAACCAAACAAACAAACAAACTCTTCAGCTTTATAATATTAGTACAGATTAATGTAGCCCTCGTGGCTCCGCTGAGTCAGTGTTCTGTAAACGATTACTGCGTTAGGCAACTTTCGCCATGGCTTATTATGGATGGCTTACCGCATTGTGGTATTTTCAATTCAGAGCGTTTCTGTGCTTCGGAATGTACGTAAAGCCGATTGGTCCAGGTGGCCGGTAACATGGTAATCATTGAGCCTAGTTAAAGGCCTTATGGGGCGGCTTGAAAAATTTCAACAGCTGGTAGTCACAAACTGCGTTTTTCTACTTCAACACGGCAATGTGCTCACTATCCATTACCACACACGTTAAAACGTGGGCATAATATACCTCTGCCACCCTTTCGGGATCATAAATAAACAACTGGATTTATGAAAACTTGCACATTAAAGAGTTATTACGGGAGCTCGAAGTATATGGAAAGCGATTAAGAATTAGAGAAAAAAATAACAAATATTTAAAATTTACAATTGAGACATACAACATCTATATTTATGAGTTGGCAGTAACCAAATTACGTGCAATATCAATATGTTATGACATGACGCAAACAAGGATATTGATATTGTGTGAACATTGCCCGCAGCGCACGTACGTCCATCGACGTCTCGAATGCTAATGTTGATACGTTTCGTCTGCCGATACCGACCGACGAACGAATTCACAGCTCGACAAAATAATGAGAGCTATCCCTCTTCACGATACCAATATAACATTCAAGCGTGTCAAGGAATACCTACGGGTCTTGGTTTTATGGTTATATTGTACGCAGGCCTGCGACCAAGTTTACATGACACGCACTAGTTTTATTACCCTCATGTTTCTAAATGACCCTCATTCCGTTTAAAACAAATTATTTATATTTTACTACATGAACAGATCGTTTCCCAATCAACTGTTGACCTAAAAACATTTGTGTAATGCAATCAACCGTGGACGCATATAATGTAGGAGTATCAATACACCGCGAATTATCATACAAGCGACGTACGCGCACGCACTTTGTGTGTAATTCAAGTAATAAATAGACAACGGATTACAAAACTGAATAGTAGTTTCCTCCCGTGATTTGGCTCAGAGTAATTCACGTTAATCGCAATCAAATTTTGTGAAATTCTTCCCCTGGGTGAAAAGTTTCTTCAAATTACCTTTTTATTATAATAGGTTTGGCGATTTTATCGGGATTTATTAGATAGTTCTCATATTAAAGAAAATGTATAAGCCTATATTTTAAGTTAATTTTCAGAAGAATAAGGCTATCTACAAAAGGAGCATTGAAGTTAACAACCCACGCGATACCCAGTGAACCTCATCAATATCAATTAAATTAATAAAATGGTTATAAAATGTTCCAATGACAATAAATATCCACTATTATTGACCGTCCTGTAATTTGTATCTAATTGATTGTTTACTTCAAATAGCTTTAGAACAATGAACATGAAGTGAATCATACCATACACAGGGTGTATTCGAAAACATTTTAGCATCGATATTATCATGCAAAAATTTGAAATGATCAGTGGATGCTTAAAAAATATATTTTTTGGATGAAATTTGATTCGAAGGTGTATTTTTCACGCTAATAATAAGTTCCTGTGTCAAGGTAGAGCCGCAGATAGTAGCATTTTTATTTCAGAATTATTAGAATCAAGACGATACATTAACCCAATACTTACATATTTGATGTGTGACTTACTATCACTTTTTAAACTGTGTTTCCACACTAGAATATAAAAGGTAGATTAAATATATTCTACACATTATAAACTAGAACAAATTAATTGTGAAAACATTTTGTGTGTACAGTGTATTTTTTCAGTAGGTAATTTGTTACTATGCATATTATCATGACTTGTTTCAGGCGATAATTAAAACCATGAACATGTAATTATATTCAGCTAGAGATAAATTATGTCAACCCGCGGGATGATAGAATAATAAACACGACTTATGGAGAAACGTTTATGCTATAGCCGAACCAAGGAATTAGTATTGCCTTTAAATAAATAATTAAATGAATATAATCATGTGTTTATGCACGGGCCGCCTGTCTAGTTTCGGACCTAAAGGAGATTCTTTTACCAGGACTGTCTTTTGAAAAAACAACATTTCTTACGTTAGCAGGCGTCACACTACAACGTCAGTCGTCGTCTCACTCTACTACCGGCGTAGTATGACGTTGTGTTCTTTAAAAAGAGACCTTCGTCATATCTGAAACTAGTCGGGACATCCCTGAATAAACTTGTGAGTTCATCCGTCTTGTTTAGTAATTTTGAGTAACTGTTTACACTGTTGATTGATGGCACTTGGTGGAACTTGCTAAACATCTTGAACAAAAACACTTGTACTGTTCCACTTATTTAACTAAGTTTTTTTTTTAAAAAGTGGTGCAGTACAAGTGTTTTTGTTCAAGATGTTGAGTAACATTCACGAATGATTTTTTCGTTACAATAGAAATAAAAGAATATGTGGCAAATGGCATAGGTTATCAATTGTATAAAAGAAAATGCCTAATATTTGTATTTGGACACGCTGTTGAGTGAGCGAGTTGCTGTGTAAGCGCAGCTGTTAAGATGTTGATTTACGTGGGTATAGAGCGCGGCCAATTATCTTATTAGTGGCCAATTTATCGTTCGTCACATTAACATATGGATAAGCTATGTTAGAGTGAACCATCTAACTATACAACTTTCATTGAACAAAGGCTTAGTTGAGGAATAAAATTCTGGCAAAGAAGTGGTTAAAAAGGTAAAAGCGTTTATAAATTTCTTAAAATGCTGTAAAGATTTAAATAATACGGCCTAAATAACTGTATTATTCACTGGAACTTACTACAAAACATTTTTACCTCAATAATTATAAACGTGCCAAAAAAGCAAATCGACTTGACCGCGTTATTTTTGATCATCATGATAAAAATTATACGTAATGTCAGTGGCAGATAAGTTAGAGTGGTTGGTTCCGTTCCATGTTAACAATCGCCAATAATTCGCTTATTCCGCTATCTGTGGGTCAATATTTTCTCATAAAGTGTGACGTTTTGTCACACAAAATAGCATGTTTTATTTGTGAACGCCTGCTTAATAAAATGTTTCACGAAAACAAAAGCATATTGTTTCCTTTGCCCATGCATATTTTCTTTTGGCAAAAAAACACTGCGGTGCTGTTTTATTAGTATTTATTCGGTGTATTTAAAATATTTCAATGAGTCGACTGCCAGTACGAGTATTTAATAACAAATTAATAACGGGATATTCAAGGTTGACACGATACTAATGGTAATAAATCCTGTCAATGTCACCTGAAGACGCTTGTCTTGAAGGTTATTGATTTATTAGTTCATTACTATTGCATTTAAGAGTTAGGCATATTAATTTGAAGCTATTTCTCCTAAATTAAATATACATGGCTAGTGTTATAAGTTTACTGATGATTGATATTTTCGACTTGAAAACTGAATGGAAAGGTTGGAAATTGGTAGCCGTAGGCTTGACGAATTAAGTCAGTGATATAATTGTTGTGGAGCTGAGAAGCGAAATGAAGATACTGAATGACTGTCTTGCACTCAAAAGGTAGCTATAGTGACCTTACTAGGAAAGATAGAGAATTCCCTAGAATTTTGATTATACAAATTTACAGAGGGAATACAGAGGGCGAGGTCTGGTAATGCTATTTCTACTATATCGAAATATCTTATGTGGTGTATAGTTTTCCTTTACAGATGCTATGTTTATTATTTATTTATTTATTTAACAACTTAAATACAAATTTGTACAGAGGTGGACTTAATTCCTTAGGCATTTTTTTCCAGTCAGCCTTAGGGTGATAGGTATAGAGATCGGTAAGTCAAGGAAGGTACTCAAGGTTGATGTTGAAACATTTTAAATGGTAGGTAAAGGTTGAAAGAGATGACTTAAGAACTAAATGCGAGATTAGGGTAAACCAGGAACGTCTAGAGCAAAAAAAATCCAGGCAGTTGATCATAACTCTACTATTAGAATATTGTGGTTTATTTCCCAGCTTAAATATTGCGCTATGTTTCATCAATATCGGTTCAGCACAAATAATAATATAGCTTGAACTACATATTACTAGATGAGACAGGACAGGTGTTTAGGTTTGTTTTTATTTTATTTTATTTTTCAATGCCCACTGGTTTTCAGTTATGCACATACTTGTATCGAGTTGCCTTAACTGACGACTAACCGATGAGTAAAGTTAAGCTATCTTAGTGTGGTCAAATGTTGGATTGGAGACCACGTAAAGTACAGTTTTGAACTTTATGTTAGTCACATACAAAACACCACGCGAGCGTAGCCGCGGGCAAAAGCTACTATAATATAAGAATAACAAGGCTACTGGCAAACTGTAATTGCAAACATGTGTAATTCACCTCTGCCTACCTCCTCGAGTTCAGTTCTTCAAAAAGGATCTTAGAAGGGTTTTAAAGGGTCGGCAGCGCGAGTGCTGCACCTCTGGTATTGCAAACGTCCATAGGCTAAAGTGACCACTTTCCATCAGGTGGGCCGTATGCTTCTCTGCCACCTCAGTGGTATAAAAAAATAGGTGTGATTATATGCTATGTTATGTATGTGTATCTGTGTATGTATAGGAGTTTAAAAATGTTCATTCTACTGTAGGAATTAGGTATGCAATCGGGTCTATCATTTAAATGTTATACTGTGACTCGACCATTCACCGTTTTCAATCGACTTTCAACGTTTATAGCGACAGTGGAAAATTGCAATCTCATATAGATCTGTCCGCATCTTTATTAGTGATTCTACAGTAAACGTCAGCTAAAAGCTTTTCAATTAAAATAATAGATTTATTATGGACTATAAATGCCTTTCAAAGAGGAAACAAGCGGTTCGTATATCCTGTAAAATATACCGGGACCTTGTTTTTGTCACTATTTAATATGCAAAACTCCCAATGAAATATTTGATGCGGTCGATGCCATTATATAAATGGAATTATTCATGGAGGCAGACGTCGGAAAAAGCCAGTGAAAATTGACAATTCATTTGTTTGTGCAGATGTTGCGGCTTCGTTACCGTTTGATGCTAAACTATATAAAAATAAATATTATTTTTTTCTAAAACGCAAGATTAATCTTCCTCCCAAGATTTAACAACAATTTGGATCTGTGAAAATTAGTAAGTCCTCTGCACCAACTACATATTGAATGATAGATCTTCAAATGCCTTGTCAGCCGATAGCTAATGGTATGTATGGTAGCTAATGGCTGTCACAACACATTATAAAACAAGTCCTTCGCCGCGTCTGTCTATCTGCATGTCTGTATGTTTGCGATAAACTAAAAAACCACGGTACCGATTTTCATGTTGTTTTTACCAACGAATAGAGTGATTCTCGCGGAATGTTTTAGTATATAATTTGATAATTTAATGTATACATTATCTAAAATAAATGTTACGAAATTTGTTGGATAAAATTAAGCCATCTTGGAACTTTCAAGGAAAACGCTGCTCTGAGATATAACAATATAATGATAGTGGAATTGTGTTTCTAATGTCTACAGAAAATGGAATTCTAATAAATGAATGGATGAAGCCGAAACAATTGTCGATCAACATCGTCAACACGTACGTGTTTTTACGCAAAATCCCATTTTTGTTTTAATAGTCTACAGATAAGTCTGCGATGGCATATATCTATCTCTTAAGGATAACATACAATCTTACTATGACACTGGGGGAAACGGGTATGAGAAAATTTCGCACTCGGGAGTGGAGTGGAGTTTTCCAGCATCAGCTAGTATATAATATAAATAAATATTCGTCGTTAAAAATAGAATGTTTTTTCTAGCACTTGTAAAGCTCGCGTACTTTATTGGAACGAAGTTCCTTACGGCAGGCTTGGAGGAGATAGGGATTTTGCTGCGCGACCGAACTGAAAAATATGTGATAGTAAAACCGTAAGAAAAAAACGGTAAGAAAAATGCCGTGGAATAAAAGCGTTAAAAGAGACGTGCGCAGGCGCGACAGTCGTTTGTTTTGCAAATTGTGTCGATTTTCAAACTGTCTATTTACCTCAGTGAAGTGAACACTAATTTAGAAATTGAAGTAACGTAGCTGTGTGGTTTGGGTGGTATGCTGCTCAGCTGAGACGCAAGAGGCCGAGTTCGAATCCTAGTACAAACGGTGACATTTTGTATGATTAATTGAATCGTGAACTTGTTAACTTCGTTCCTACCTGGTGTCCCACGACGCCACATAATTTCTTTTAAATATAAAACGGTTGGTGCATGTCCTAACTTCAGAGGAGAGTTGATTGCACAAAGAATGAGGAATGTTACAGATTAGAAGTAAAACAAACTAGGAATAGTGTTCATTTAATTGATTGTATTGAATATTTTTACTGTCGGTGATTTTTGATTAAGATGACAATGGGGTAAAAAGAAGAAGGTTTACGAACCGACTAAATTAAATTAGGAGGAAAGTTTTAATAAATATTTCTACACAAGTTGTTATAAAAGCTTCTTACAATCAGCAAAATCCCGTTTGACAATAGGGTAAAAAGAAGAAGATTTACGAACCGACTAAATTAAATTAGGAGGAAAGATTTAATAAATATTTCTACACAAGTTGTTATAAAAGCTTCTTACAAACAGTTACAAACACTTACCATTATTCATAAATAACCATTTTGGGTACGTAACATGGTGGTTATCGATGTAAATAAACATTAGTATTAATTTAAAGAATAAATTGAAACTGCTGTGTCAATAGTAGATATTATTGTTAAGCTATTGCATAGTTTTTATCGCGGGCTTTGAGCGGGCCTTAATCAAGAAATTCCGGAACGCAAAAAACCTAAGACGAAGGTCGAGACGAGGTCACACGAAGTTCACCGAGCACGGCCAAGCGTTGGCTTAACGTGTATGTACATATATTATATGGTACGATTGTACGAAGTTCGCACGGATCGAGACGTGATGATAGTGAGTGTGAGTGTGAAGGTGAGGATGAGAGTGAGAGTGGGGTGAGGGTGAGAGTGAGGTTGAGAGTGAGGGTGAGAGTGAGGGGTGAGGGTGAGGATGTTTTTTTTTTAGTGTAACTAGAATTAATATCAAGTAAAACAAAGGTATGCTATGCAATAGCTTTACCGCGGCAGTCTCCGAGTGCCACACGTCTTTTTTTTATTTTTCTAAACATATTTATTTAAATTTAAACATTTCATTCGTCTAAGGTCCACGCTACTTACATTGAATCCATACTTTAAAATGACAACATTCAAGATAAATGTAGATATCACAGCATAAAATTGGACCTGCAGAACAAAAGGTACTACTGGCGCTCATATAATGATAAGTTTCACTGCCTCTGTGGCACGGTGGGAGTGTATCCCACTGCTACGCAAGAGTTCGTGGGTTCGATTCCCACTCAGGATAAAACTTTGTGTGATGAGGACGATGGTTTATTCTGTGTCTGGGTGTTATTTATCTGTAATATGTATGTATTTAGAAATATATAAGTATGTTTATCAGTTATCTGGTTACCATAGTACAAGCTCTGCTGAGTTTGGAATCAGATTGCGTTGTGTGAGTTGTCCTAACGATATTTATTTATTTATTAGTTAAGAAAAAACCCTTGTAGCTTCTGAGAAATCATATGTTTGTAATAATAATTTCATATCAGCGAAGCGGGCGCCAGTGACCGTAATCCGCAGAACAAATGGCCCTCTGTGCATTTCTGTGAACCTGCCGATTTGTATCTTGCCGGCCACTATCAACAGGCCTTTACTCATAACACAGTAAATACTCGTAATTCCATATTCGTCTTCGCGTACATCGGGGCCATATTCAGTGAACCGTGTATTAGGTATTATTTTAATATTAACATACAATACCTACTTAGTTGTGCATATTGTCAATTCATATTATAATAACCGGGCAAGTGTCAAAGACAAGTATGTAATGAAATGTATCTAAAGTTCTAACAATTTAACATGGCAATAGGATTTAGCGGTTGTTAAATAATTGAAGTTATTATAAATTCTATAAATTTTGTTTAACCTTTCTTCGCTGCTTTGACTTAACTATGGACGTATAGGTATAAAGAACTCGTTTGCAACATGCACGCATTTATAGTTATTCTCTTAAAATGTATGGATTTAATCTGGGCATGTAAAGCATTTTTTAGGCGGTAATCCAGTTGAGGATGGGTAAGTAATATACGAATAGGTATGTTAAAACCTTCAAATCTCTAATAATTCAACGTAAAAACTGATAAAACAAATCTATACTTACTAGTATTTATAGCTGAAGAATTTGTTTGTTTGAAAGCGCTAATCTCAATACGGGTCCCAATTCAATAATTATTTTTGTGTTGGAGAGCCTCATCATCACGCTACTACCTAGGAGAGCGGAGTTGTAATCATAAATGTCAACAAAGCGGGCAATATTTTGTAAAATTAATAAGCGACGGGATTAAATAGGTGTTACGGGAGTTCAAGTAATAGCACAGGCGAAGCCGCGGGGGTCAGCTAGTGATTGATATAATTTAAAATTACTATTTTTTGCATCTTAACGTACATTAAATTAGAAACGCTCGTGGCCCCGCGGACTCAGTGTTCTGTAAACGATCACTGCGTTACGCGACTTTCACTGTGGCTGGTCTTCGGATGGGTTACCACTTTGTGGCATTTACATTTGCCAGCGTTGCCATGTTCCGGTTGCCAGTAACATGGCAGTCGTGAAGTCAAGTTGAAGACCTTATAATAAGCCCTTAAACTTGACTCCACGACTTGAAAAATTTCAACAGCAGGTAGCCACAACCCGTGTCTGTCTATTTCAACATGGCGATGGGCTCACCACCTATTACGTGGGACAGGAATACAATATGTATGCTTCGGGGATATGGCGTGATAAAAAAATAAAATAAAATCGTTATATACCTACCTCTCAAAACACATAGAACCTACTTTGTCTACTACGAGGATAAAAACGTCAGGTCTAACTACACGTTTTAGTTTTAGTAATTCGAAACAAAATTCTGAATGAAATGAGACGTTTAAAAAAACGGGCATAAATTAAAAATTTCAAAATACTGATTGCCCAGCAATATAGCTCAAAAAATATTACTTTTGCAACAATTAGAGTTAAATCTTGCCTTAACTGTCTTGCGTGCTTTAATTACTGGTCAAACCGAAGACGCTTTATATCCTTAAAATTCTAACTTACTCGATTGTGATCCCAAATTAAAATGTTTGTTAATCCATTGCCACGGAAGTAATGTCCGTTAAGGAAGATTTCAATTTGATAGTGGTAATAAATCTATTGATTAGCATGTCTATGTTAACATTTGATGCACGTACGTAACGCAAAGGAAGAATATCATAACTGTTTCAATGAAATATGATCAAAATAATGTTTGATATTCAAATAACAGAGGGGGCTTCCGCTGGGAACGCATTGAGCGCAGTGGGCTCAACCGTCGTCTGCCGCTACCAAGACCGACGACCATGGCCGCTCTCACAAATACTCGTATTTTACGGCTACAACCGAACTGAATAATAACACGCTACATTAGTTTCCCATTATGCCTTCGAGACAATAAAATTTGCCCAATTTTACGATCACATTAATAATTTTATGAATGGAAGCAAACGGTTTAAATCTTTAAATGCGATGAAATGAATAAAAAGCATTTCCGACGGGGGCGATTGAGGTCGTCTCGTTGTAAATTAAAGGTGTTAAAAAGTAATGAGGTGTTCTGGCGAGTGTTCCTACCGCGTTTTCGTATCGGGGGTGATGTAAAGGGGTAAATGTTCCGACGACCGGCGGAAGGCGATCGGTTCCCAGGGTATCGCTTGCACGGACACCGGACGCTGTTCGTTCGCTAGTTCGTGTCATACACTATGACACTACAAATCTTATTTATCGATTTTGTATTTTTATCGACCGTATTATTTTTTTATTCCATGAATATGCAAAACAAGCATACGAGACACACGATGGAACTCATACTCATAACCCTCTTGTTCTAGAAAGTTCTCCAAAACACAAAAAGTACATTTGATGATTTTCACGCAAATATGACTTGCCAATGATAGTAATTTTTATTATTATTTTACTATAAAGTTAAATAGATGATAAGAAACATGCAAAAGGCAAAATCATACTCAAAATTCTTCAATGACAAGACTACTTCAATGACACAAAACATAAAATCGATTTGTTTTTCGAATAACTACAAATAATAGTCTTCTATAATATCGATATAGCCCCATCACTGGCTCGCGGTAAACTCTAAGGATGTGCAAGTACAATATGTCTCTATCAAGTTACGCGAAATGTAACCACAAAATCAGCGGCGGCCGCAAAACAACGGAAGCCACCACCGAGGGTTCCCTGCTCCGTCACTGTCTCATGTAGCCATACATACACTCCGAAACCACTGACACAAATGATTTCTGTACGCATTGTATTGAAAACAGACAACTTGGTCTAGTAACGGAATTGATCTCGTGACATTCACCTTTCACAAGTTAAAGAAGAGAAAAAGTACATAAATGACAGCTCTAAAATCCAATTAGTTGTATGTGTATGCAATAAATATTATACAATCTAAATTAGTTATTACGCATATTGAAGTGTATTTGTTCCTTCAACCACATCTCAAGGAATCAATAATGGCAAAATTAAGGAATACTTTTAGCACTGAAGAATGCCATAGGTTTATCCACGTTTATCCCGAAAAGAAACGTCTTTTTCTCATAGGAAATATAACAAGTAATATACTGTAATATACTTTGAAACCCGTTTAAACCCTGCCCGTATTTACAATAATGTTGCGTCCAGCAAGATCACTTAGCCTATGTTAGTTCTGAATAACTTGGCTCTGGAAAGGTGAATAAGTTTTTACAATCGGTTTAGTAGTTCCACAGTTTATCGAAAAACAAACTAATCTTTTTTATTAATGAATATCGATTACATTTGCGCGGTAGAGGATTTGGATCCGAGATTTGTGAATTGCGCTACTGAAGTGGAGACCACGACTCGGCAAACGTAAGATAGGACGACACCCCGCCTGATGAACCGATGACGTGGAAGAAGTCGCAGGACCCGACGGACTCTTATGGGTCGGAGGGTGTTAGTAACACTACTTGTACTGTTTTAGTACAAGTGGCGTTAATTAATATGTGTAGCAAGTTCCACCAAGTGCCATCAATCAAACGTATAAATAAATCTTTACAATATTAGAATCTCTTCATCTTATGTGTTTTCCACACAGACATATAGGACAGTAAGCAGACCCACCGTTATCGAAAAATAGCGTAGCCTATTACACACACATAGACAGTTAGCTTAGCTTACATATTTCTGGTGATTTCTTGATAATAAAACTGCATCACTCTATGCAAAACACCTTTTTATATATTTTTTGTCTACTTTTGTAACACTTTTCAATAATTTTATGTATTTTTTTCACTTTGACATATAAATCTTTGATTTAAAGATGACAGCGGTGGTTGTTATTACAAGTTTATAGCTTAGTTGTAGTAGAAAAATTGGCTACGCGCTGTTCGCCGTCAATGTGTAAGTTAGATGTAGCTACACAGGAATAACAAAGATAGCTTTATACAACGAATGGCAAGAGTGAAAAGAATTAAGTGTTGTGTACGTCTGTGGTGTTCCATCTTCCCTCTGAACCCTCCTTGGACGCCTGGCGCGCTCTTTTAACTTTCATTTTTGGGAGCGACTTCCGTGTGACCTCCCAACCCAGTAACCCCTGCGTCGTTGCCTCGTTTGTTAGTCAGCAGGTGCACCCCTAGCAGTTGAGGTCGCTTGAACCCTAGAGATCTTGACTCCTTACAAATTGTCCATATATAATATTCTTGTTGCTATTAATCTTACTTAGGGCCAAATTAAAATTATTCTCAAAACTCAAGAAACGCTGGAGTACCTGCCTATCCACACTACTATATAAAGCTGAAGACTTTGTTTGTTTGGTTGAAAGCGCCAATCTCAGGAACTGGTCGGATTAGAATAAATATTTTTGTGTTGGATAGCCCACTTATCGAGGAAGGCTATAGGTTATATATTATTAAGCTACTACCCTGGAGAGAGGAGCGGTAATGATAAATGTCGACAAATCAGGCAATTTTTTATGCATTATTGTAGAAATTATAAGCGACGTGATCAAATACGGGCGACGGGAGTTCGAACTATACCTACCACGGGCGAAGCCGTGAGGGGTTATCTAGTATTTTTATAAAATATAAACTAACTTCAAGCGTTTCTGAAGTATCATAATTGTAGTACAACCCTTACTATTGTAGAGCCAACTTCAAACATCATATCTTACTTTATTCTTATTTTATTGCTTCTTATGGATTAAATTCACTCTTGCATAAAACAAACACTAATTCAGTATCTGAACCAAATTGCAGTCATAAAAGTGACGACCATTTATAGCATTATTCGACAGCATATCGAAACACTGCTTTCTTTACCGAATTACACTGTAGTGCAGTAAAATTGACCCCCGTGTGGAACGTTTTAAAATTGTATAAAAAGTAACAGCTGTTTGTATTTTAATAAGTAAGTAGTTCTTATTTCCATAATTTATTATACATATTAAATATCTTGGTAATATATTTTCCATTGCTTATAAATATTGGAATTACTTACGCAAGTATTTATTTTTATAGCAGATAATTCAATCTTCAACACTGAAATAACATAAAAAATAACGATTTGCTCATATCCATCAGACGACGGAACTTTTTGCGTAAAAAATGCAATTTCCTACCGAGATGTTTACCCACGTTTTTGGCAGTAAGTGTATGTGAGGAGTTATAGGTTTCATTTGCGGGCGATAGACGACAATTTTCAATTTTCTTGCGCGTGCGTCCCATTTGAATATTTTAATTTGGGGGGCGGCGCGACTATTTCAATTTATTTTATGAGTCCCGAATCCAGAAGGGGTTCGCGCGACGCTCTCGTGCCGTTTCAGATTAGTAAATATTTGATAGCTTTATTGTTCAACCTGATATATTTATTTATTTATACTGTAATTTATTACTGACAATAATTTGTAAGGTCTGTTTTATGGCTACATTAGGTACATCACCAAATTTACGGTGAAGACAAAATCACTATGATATGTCATGTCTGACTAGATATATCATCTACTATACCTACACATGAATTTTTATTTCATACGTTTTAAATATTAATAAGGTAATTATAGTAAAAAAAATTAAAGGATAAGTTTCAGTAGCAGTTGTTTTTATTTTTTTATTTCTAAGTGAAGCCGTGTGCAAATGCCAGTCTATATTTCATTATTAATCTACTACCCACACTGCTAAACGCAGTTCAGTCATAAATGTATTATGAATTAAACAAATTTGCATACGTAGATCAAGGTGTGTAAGCGTGCATTTGGCCGGCAACATCACGGTGCGGTGCAATAGCTAGGGTTCCATCCCACTGTATTTAACCTCACATAGCGGTGTTTCATCTAATAGAATTGCGAGCTCGTTATCTGCTCAGATTAAAATATTCAGTATTTGAGTGATTTCACGTGCGAGTGAGCGGCAAAGGGTTGACTAGTCGTTTCACCCACTTTGAACACTTGTGGGGAGAGGCGTGTTTGGGGTTACGCGGTTACCTACCTATTTTGCATAGAAGGAAGAACTGTTACAAAGTTACTAGTCGTCATTTCGCTACTTATACACATTATTAGGTATTATTCTGGACATAAAAAAGACTGCCTCTGTGGCGCGGTGGAAGTGCATCCGACTGCTTAGCAAGAGGTCGTGGGTTCGATTCCCACCCTGGATAAAACTTTGTGTGATGAGCACGATAGTTTATTCTGTGTCTGGGTGTTATTTATCTATAAAATCTATGTATTTAGAAATATATAAGTATGTTTATCAGTTATCTGGTTACCATAGTACAAGCTCTGCTTAATTTGGAATCAGATGGCGTTGTGTGAGTTGTCCCAACAATATTTATTTATTAATATAATAGTTTAGTTTCATTTCTGTAGCTAAGTAACTATTATCGGCTAGACGTATCATAGAGGTGTCATTTAGGTGTACTTAGGTAGGTACGTACCTAAGTACACGAGAAAATTTGCTATCTATCATTCATTATTTAGTTGGCGCAGAGGACTTACAAATTTTCTGAGATCCCTGTGTGTTTTGAAATCCCTGGAGGAAGATTAATATATAGCTACAGAAAAAAAAAAGGATTTTTTTTGGATATAGGCTAGCATCAAACAGTAATGAATCGTCAACATCTGCACAAACAAATGAATTGTCAATTTTCACTGGCTTTTTCCGGCGTCTGCCACCATGAATAATTCCATTTATATAATGGCATCGACCGCATCAAATATTTCATTGGGAGTTTTGCATATTTAATATTGACAAAAACAATGTCCCGGTATATTTTACAGGATAATCGAACCGCTTGTTTCCTCTTCGAAAGTCATTTATTGTCTATTATAAATCTATTAATTTATTTGAAAAGCTTTTAGATGATGTTCACTGCAGAAAAACTTATAAAGAAGCGGACAGATATGAGATTACAATTTTCCAATGTCGCTATAAGCGTTGAAAGTCGAGTCAGAGTTTAACATTTGAATGTTGGACCCGGTTCCATACGTAATTGCTACTGTAGAATATATATTTTTTTAACTCATAAACGTACACACATAACATAGCATACAATCATGCCTATATCCTCGACAGGGTAGGCAGAGATGAATTTCAATCCATGTAGTTTACCAGTCTTGTTGTTTCCATGTAGGTAATAAAATCTGTAACCCGTCTGTTATCCGAACCCTAAATACCAATAGTCAAGACAGGGTCTCAGTATCCACAAATACAACCAATACATTCCGAGCATCAACTTGTTTTCTACACAAGGTTATAATTATTACTTATATTAATTGAATTCACCATGGGATCAAGTCTCTTCTGATACATCAAATTGTTTTACGGTCTGTCCCCGCTATCAGCATTCGCGGAGCTATACAAAAATGAAAGTTTTACTGATTCATCCTATGATTTGTGAAATACATATTACGGTAATATTCCAGAAATTTAAAAAGCTTTTATAATCAAAGACTCCACCCATGACGATCTAATTTTATGAGTGAAATTAGTTATTCACCTGTTGTTGCCATTTATTATATCAGGGACAATGGAGCCTCAGCGGAGCGAAACGAACCGCGCCCTCTATTATTTGCGGATAACTACATCAAAATCGCCTCGCCTACAGCGCCACGCCACATGCATGAGAGACACAAATGTTTTATAGGTAGATACTTACCACTTGTTCTGTGTCAATGGTATAGCAAGATAGATATTCTATATTGACAAGCCGTAGAATAGAACCAGAATCGCTGTTTTTGGCTGTCAAAATATTAGAAGACTATCGAAAATGTCACTGGCGCGTGTTAGTAGAATTCTATCGGCCGACCGATAGAAGTCTATTGGAGAACGATTGTAATAGTAGACTACGAAAAACTGACAAAATTGTACCGGTGGCTATTGAGAGACGATTTCGATACGCTTGAAATAGCAGACTCGGCCTCCAGCAGGTATGTATGCATTTATTAGCTATGTAAATTGTATTACTTCTTATTTAGATCGAGTTTTATTTTGGCATTAATTTGTTTGAGGGAACAATTCCGTCCTAGCCCTACTAACTTAGTATTCTGTAGAAGATCACTGCGTTAAGTATCCTTCGCTATGGCTGGTCTTCGGATGAGAAACCGCTTTGAGGCAGCTATATTTACGAGGGTTACCGTACTTCGAAAGGCATGTTAAAACACTGGTCCCGGTTGCCAGTAACATATTATTCGTTACGCCAAGTCAAAGGTATTATGGGCGACTTGAACAATTTCAAGTTGCAGGTTGCCACAACCAGTTCTTGTCCATTGAAACATGGTAATGAAATGTGAGTGTATGCCTCTGCCACTTCTTCGGGCAGATGCATACTACGAGTATACACCCACAACAATACGTGTGACAATTCATTTGATTTTGTGACAGTCGATTTTGAAATAAAACACAATTATTTAAGATTGATCGTTGATATGGACATCGCAAACTTCAGCATACTTATCCATTTCTAAATGTCCCCGGTCACTCATGTTCTACAGAGGCCGCATAATAATGCACCTAGATGCACCTCAGCAAGGGTGTAATCTTGGCAAAGCCGCAAGGCATTCCTTCGCGTTAGTTATTCTTTTTGCTATCATTTGTGTCGATTCTACTCTGTGAAAGATCTATTCAAATAGTTCTAGCTCCACTGTCTTTAAAGATGACTTGCGTAAAGAGTGAAGTCAGCAAAAAATAGAGGCGTAGAATTTGGACTAGGTATATAATCAGATTCTTCTAATTTTTAAACTTAATTATTCTTAATGATTAAAGATATAAATAATTAGGTAGTACTTGTGTATGATAAACTTAATGAGTGAATTAATTTCCCTTAAATTTATTAACGAAGTAACTTTTGTAGGTAACACTAATTGAATTGAGACTTCCAAATTAATCTTGAACTGGTTTGGACTGAGAAATATACAGTTATATAACTCCATATAAACAGATATTTGCACAATCTAAAATTCTTAGATGTCCTCTTTTAATATTATATTCATAAATATAAGCTACTCGTTTGCAGTTAAATATAAATAAATATTTTAGGACACTTTTTACACAGCGCCATCTAGCTTAAACTAAGCTATAAGCGTTTACTGCCTCGGTGGCGCAGTGGTAGTGTATACGACTGCCGCGCTAGGGTCTCGATTCCCGGGTCGAAACAAATATTTATGTGATCCACAAATGTTGGTTTCGAAGTTTGGGTATTTCCTATGTATAATATGTGTGTATTTTAAAATATATATGTATATCAGTTATCTAGATCTCATAGTACGAGCATATAGCTTAGTTTGGGCTAGATGGCGCTGTCTAAAAAGTGTCCCGCAATATTTATTTTTTTCTTTTACTATGGGTAGTTTTAGTTTTAGTAAATTAATCTTACTGTCAGATATAAGTACTAAGCGTCTGTAAGGCCTAAGTTTCAGCAACGACCCGCGTTTGATCCTCTTACGTATTTTTCTCTTGACTCTTGGCACCACATGGTCTACATACTACTTTAAATTGCATTCCATAATTAAAATACTCGACTGTTATCTACATTCTTGTGTAATTTAGGAGATTAAGCGCGTGACGGTTATACTTAAAGATACTCGAGAAATTATGTCTTCTTTTCAATACTGCCACGTCATCCAAACCAAATTTTACTAACTGCGTAAAGCGTGCTTAATTTTGATATTCAGTGATTGGATAATAGGCAGATAAGTTTTAGAAATAAAAAAAAGCACCGCATCGATTTAGTTTCTCGTTTTAGCTCAGATGGGTAGCTTTTTATAATTTTTGAAGTGGTCGATTGGTTTCGTCTATATAATTCGTGGGGTACGTGACTATCATTTTTTTAAATTGTATAGATAGTGCGATAGCGCAACGATCCCACTACGTGATGATATTCCATTCAAACAGGTTCACTGTTTGAGATCGATTTTGGTCATCATCGTCACGTACTTAATGGTAGTTAGTGGACATCTCATAGGTACGGTGTGCAACATAAACCACCAGAGCAATGAAAGGATCACCATAATCTAACATATTTACTAAATATTTTAGCTGTCTGCGCTGAGTGTCATTTGTCGACTGAAATTTATTCAAATTGATACAAAAATGTATCAAGCAAATCAATTATTTGTAACATTAGCAATACTTGACTATATACTTTTTTGGTTTCTTTTGACATGGGTTCCATGATAAACAAAAATACATTTTATGGCGACTAGTTGCACCAGATTCCATAGACTAACCAATACTTAAAAAAAGGTCGTCACAAACATCATTAAATAAATTAATTCTTTTGTACATACCTATAGGGTCCCTTTTTATCGGTATGTCATGAATCAAATAAAATCACATAGTGTAGTGCATACTACTGCCGCGCTGAAGTCCTGGTCTCGCTTTTCGGGTCGAAACAAATAATTGTGTGATCCACAAAATGTGTTGTATATAAGTATGTATATCAGTTGGCTAGATCCCGTAGTACTAGCTGAGTTGGGTTAGATGGCGCTGTGTAAAAAGTGTATCACAATATTGATATTTATATCAAAGCCCAGAAAAGATGAAGATCTTGGAACCCAGTCTACCATAAACATAGTGTCTGCCTCTACTGACATACTTAATGTTAGGAGCAGCGGTAGAGCATATCTTTTTCATAAGCACTACATATTATAAAACAAAGTCGCTTCCCGCTGTATATCCCTATGTATGCTTAGATCTTTAAAACTACGCCACCAATTTCGATGCGGTTTTTTTTTATAGTTATAGTTACATAGGTAAGAGAAAGGTTTTCGTATATAATTTATTACGTTTTTGTATACATTGACTATCATATAACGATATTTGTTATAATGATTATTATGTTCCTTTACTCCTTACAAATTAAAAGAATATCTTAGGTGATATAACAAAATTAAAAAAACGCGCAAAGATATTAATTTCGTGTATATAATTCGACTGGGCCGTGCGGGCGTACTGGAGAGCGGAGAAGTAATGAACTACAATAATTTGGAAAATGTTCATACAATATTGTGAAATTAATAAACGTGAATGTCACGCGCGCAGCCGGGCGGGTCAGCTAGTACCATATAACTGTAACATAGGGTATATGTGTAATGGTATCCTTATGTTTCATATATCTTGTTACTAGAAGAAAAAATATACATACGTGATTTTTTCAAAAAAAAAAATGTCGTGTGTGCAATTGTTTTAAGTAATTCGAATTTTAATTACAGCTTTGGTATCGTTGTCGAATAATAATCATACCACAGACGATACTCATCTGGAACTAATTGATTAAACCGCGCTACTGGGCATCTCGCGCCACACTCGTAAACAATTTTCAAATCACTCACAAACGACAATTAACTTTATTTTAGTACTCATTAAGGTAACTTTTTACATATTTTTTTCATTATATCCATAGTTGATCGAGCGGTTATAATAAAAACGTGCTTTTAAGTCGTCGATATTTATAATTAGAAATGAGATATAAATCGGATCGCTTCGTATCAATAATTAATGCGTTCATTCGTATACCTAATATCTTTAAGTTATAGTCCTTTTGAATTATACATTAACATTTCATAATACCTACTTTTTTAGAGTCCCATAAATTTTATTGGAATTTTTATTAACGTACATTAATTACATAAATTACATGTTCCATTGAATTGCTATGTAATTAGGCACATACCTACTAGAGATGTCACTGTGAAAACTTTGTTTTTCTAAGTTATAAAACTGATCCCACGCTTAAATTAGTACTTGGCTTCAGTCGATTCCGATATCTTACTGTGATTTTAATAGTTACGAATGCAATTAGTTCTTTTTTTTGTACAAATTGTTTTAGGTACACTCAAAAACTGTTCTTATAACAACAAAAACTAAAAATGACACGACAATGACAAAAAAATGCCTCTCTAATGTTACTTGGTCAGACAGATTTTTTTGCAAAGCCTAATCTATTCAGGAGTATATAATTATAATGATCTTCAAACAGAGAACCAGAGAAGACCTTTACTTTCACACTCCTCTTTCATATTAGTGAAGCGTGATTAATAAGCTTAGAAATATCGTTTTGTTGTCATTGATTTATCTTCTGATACTCATTTGCTTTATTTCTGTCCAAGTTTCATTTTCGATACCTTGCTTAAATCCTAGCTTAAGTAGATGTTCAGATTTTGGAAGTTTAATTTTAGTACGTGTTGGAATGCATTACTCTCGCATCCGCGACAGTCTTTGCGTCCGTGACATTGCAGATAAGCTGCAAGTGTGTCGCCTTTGCTGGTATGGTCACGTCCTGCGGCAACCGCCGGACTCCGTGCGCATCAAATGTCGAAACTTTGACGTCGTAAAAGATGACATGCGTGACAATGGTCTCACTACAGTGGATGCCGACGTCCGTGCAAAGTGGAGGACAGAAAGTAGGAAAGCGGACCCCGGGTGTCCCCGGGTGTCGACGACCGGAGATGCAACTGCAACAGACGCTCGGATGATGGTGATGATTAACTTGCTTCAGGGAGGAGCAGAGCGGCTTTGTGGAGAACTCCCAGTCCTGGAGAGTGTACTAACCACTAAACCACAACATTGTCACGCTTCAACACTATCGAAACGCAGGAGTTAAGTCATTACGATCCAAGGGGGTGGAAAGCGGTAACACGGGGCCCCATATGCCCATATGACTATTGGGATACTATTGGCTACTCCAGTCGAGGTCGCGCATGACAGCCGCGAGGCGGTGTCTTTAAACCAAACGGCGTTATATTTTTCTCCTCGCTGCCGTCGACGCTGAAACAGGGCATGGCGACCAAACTCGCCGGATTTGATACATCCAAACCAACATTGCTGCAAAGACACCTTCAGTATTTTACTTCTACCAGTCAGCCTGGGAATACCGCAATGCCGCAAGTCTTGCAGGTCCGCCAAACCACAGTGTTCACTTGCAATAGGGTCAGCTGCTGGGAATTCGTACAACGACCGTTAAGCTCTACATCTGTTAACCATCTCTCCAGGGTGCATAAGAAACGAGGAGGTTTCCCGATTCCTATCTCATATTTCAGAAGCTGACTTGGCTAGAATTTACCTTTAGAGCTTTACACAGCCTTTATAATTATTTTTTGGTATTTTCTGTTTTACTTATTATTTATTATTGGGAGTAGAAACTATTATTTATTGTTACTAAGAATATGAATGAAACTAAACAATAGAAATGAAATCCTGTCACAACGAGAAGAACAGCTGCCATCTTAGAAAGGTCTTACACCATATTTGAGAGATGTTGGGCTAAAGGTTAGAGCGCAGAAATGCTCAATCGATTTTGTTATGTGATGAATCTCGATTCGAGGTTAGGTCTAATACAAGAAAATGAACATTGGGGTGTATAGAGGCCCTATCTGTAAGTAGTGCACCTACCATGGCTAAAAAAGGTAAACTTTAAACGAAACCCTGTACTAACTCGTTTGGACTGCGCGCGCGGCGTGGAACAGTAACTTTTAAAATCGTCCATACTGCCACAGGAAATAAGTATAAATGTTTTTTTTTTTTACAAGTTTTGAACTTAATGTAAATCATATACAAAAAACTACGCGAGCGCAGCCGCGGGCAAATGTAATAAGTAATAGTACTAGATAATTCTATATCTTCCCATTTATTTCTGCCGCGGTGGCGTAAGTGGTACCTATTGTGTGCGACTGCCGTGTGACTGTGTGCGGTCCCGGGTTCGATTTCCGGGTCGAAAATAATATTTCTGTGATCTGCGAATGTTTATTTAGGAGTTAGGATTTTACGTGTATGTATTTATAAGTATATTAGTAAAATCTGTATTAAAGGGTTAAGTACCCTTAAGTTAACTCCTCAGCATTATAAAACCAGAGAATCCGGTGTACCCTCGAAATTAAATCCCAGGACCCCTAACCAGCACTGATCTCAAATCCCTGACGACCCCTGCCAATGGAGGGCGCGCTAATACGACGCGTCACCACCTTGAGCCTGCTTCTAGGGTTTGGTACCCTTCATGTTTATTGAAAATTAAATTAGTATATATAGAAGATGAGTGCGTAAAACGGAGGCACGCAAGCGCACCGGTCACTCGATAGAGGGATCGAATACAGTCAATAACATGGTCACAATGAATCTAAATGCCGAACTGTCTCGCTTCGCCACTGTGCGTGACCACTTGTACGTGGAGTAAAGAATTTTGATATAAATGACAAATAATTAAATATAAATAAATATAAATATCCATCACGCCTTATCCCCGAAGGGGTGGCAGAGGCATATTATATGCCCACTTTTCACCGTGTGGATTCCTGTCCCACGTAATAGGTGGTGAGCCCATTGCCGTGTTGAAATAGACAGACGCAGGTTGTGGCTACCTGCTGTTGAAATTTTCAAGCCGCCCATAAGGCTTTCAACCAGGCTTAACGACTGCCATTTTACTGGCAACCGGGACCAACGGCTTAACGTGCCTTCCGAAGCACGGAAACGCTCGCAAATGTAAATGCCACAAAGTGGTCACCCATCCGAGGACCAGCCATAGTGAAAGTTGCGTAACTCAGTGATCGTTTACAGAACACTGAGACCGCGGGGCCACGAGCGCTTCTTTCTTAAATATATTATGTTTAGTACATTAAATATACAATTACTGAGAAACACTGGTATAAAAATGAGTAGCAATCCTTTTTCAAAACTAAAGTCGTCTATTACGCTGTATTCTATTTACAGGTATTTATTGACTTAGAAATATTCAATCTGAAGCACTTTTATCAAATATATGATCACAAATTTTATTTAGTATAATTTGCGTCGGACGGATGCTTTTAATAATGTTTAGGTTTTGTGGACTGGGACAGTGGTCCACAAAGCATAATTCATTTTACCTACTCATTAGAGATTTAGCTTTCGGTTCACAAATCCTACTTCCTTTTTAGGTAGAATAGGAGGCCATATTGTGAACCGTGGTTCTTGGTTCACAAAGACCCGCAGTAGATAAAAGAGAAGGACACATAGAGGACCGCAGTCCCGGTCTACATAGCCATCCAACTCGTGAAATCAATTCAAAGTCGTAATGGATTTATCTATTATAGACCACTGCTGCACTGGCTCCACAATGAACCACTTCTTTTGTTTAGTTTTCTTCACCTATTTTGTGCATATTCTTTTTCTTCATGCACACATAAAACTATCACTCCACATGTTCAAGTATCAAAAATGCCTAGTTGTAGTATGTTGATAGCAAAAGAAAAGTTATTATTTTCTGAACTATGGTCATTAAAATTTCTGATTAACAACGTTTGATCCGTGTCGATAAGATGACGATGCAAGTCCTCTCATATTGTCCTTTTTCTTCAGCCGTAACTAAACGTTATAAATATTTTTTATATCACCGCTTCCAAATCAAAATATTATGCTTCAAATATATTAAGAATGCGTTGATACTTCTTTTATTTAACTTCTCATAATAACTTTTTAAATTGCAGTTTTTATGTGTCTTGGTAAGCTTTATAATATTTTATATAGATGATTACTGATAAGCCAACGAGGCAAACAAATCGAGGGTAGAATTCAAAACATTTTTAATCAAAAGCCGCCAGATTTACAGGTGAGGATTTTACGTAGTGTAGGTAATTAGTTACGATTAAGGAATACTAAGAAACAGTTCCCGAAATCAAAGAGCAGTGTTTTCGTGTTTAGGAACCTATTTGGTCCCCTAAATGTTAATACAATTGTATATTATATATAATTGTATTTATAGTGTATATATAATTGTATATATATCGTAAGTTTAATATATTTAATATATATAACCAACGAAACTCCTTACAAGAAATGTGGCAATACATACATGGATAGTCACATAACACATTTTAATTTCAGATCAACTACACATTAAAAGCCCCACCTCAGCACTCGACCGGTATAGAAACCAACCATTCGTCATCCATTATTCACGGCCTAAATTGCACAACTTTAGAGCGCCATTTCTAAATGACATCTAAATCTGTTACTGTATTAACATTGTGAATAAAATTCATACAATCAATCTACATAAATGTCCGTGAGCGTCCGTCCATTAGTCAGATGGAGCACAAAGGGCACACGCTCGTCTCGTAAATCAGTCGCATGTACTCGTATTGAGACTGTTGCCCAAATCGCTCTCAATAACCGATGTACCACCACACTGTTATATCGGGCGGCCTCTCGCAACGCACCAATACAGAACTTTCCAACCATTAACGACCCCTTACGACCAAAATTTGTCATTAAGACATAGGTCATGTCACTTGCCTTCATTTCAATGCAAGGTCTTATTCATATAAGTTGGTTGTAGGGTAATATATATATATATATACACACTAGTTGCTGCCCGCGGCTTCGCCCACGTAATTCTTCGCCCGGGATAAAAGGTAGCCTATGTGTTATTCTGATGTATAAGCTATTGTTGTAAAGTTGCATTAAAATCCATTCCGTTGTTTTCACGTGAAAGAGTAACAAACATCCATACTTACAAACTTTCGCTTTTATAATATTAAGTAGGATAAGTATTCTAACGTCGTACATCCTCACAAAGGTAGGCAGACACATATTTTAGTTAAATTACTGAGTTAATATCGCCCTAAAAAAAAATTTTAACAGCAGGTCGCCACAGCCTGCGCCTGTCCATTTCAATACGGCAATGGGCTCACCACCTGTTCCGTGGGACAAAAATTCATACGGTGAAATGTGGGCGTTCATTATGCCTCTGCCTACCCCTTCGGGGATAAAGGCGTGAGAATATGTATGTATGTATGAGTTTATAGGCATAAACAACAATTTGGTTTAAAAAGACTAGATTACATAGAATGTTGCTTTGCAACCCATTTACAGGCGTATGAACTAAACCCTCATCCATTGCTTAGCGAGCATTGGAAGCCTTTATACACCTAAAGGGTCTAAACAGACTGACCGCAACGGAATTCTGAAACGCCCACTGCCTAGACTTACCAAATTTTCAGTAGACATGCAGTTAATTTTCAGTTTAGATTCAGTGGTATCGATTGACGTAAGTTCAAATCCATACTTGGGAAGAAATATAGGATTTAGTTATCCTTAGTAGAAGGATTTATATTCTTACCAGCTACCATGTGGAGTAGCACCAAATATAAACGGCGAAGTATCCCCATACTCCAAAGTTACTCCTTAGCCGATGTGTTTGGGAAAATATAAATAAGAAAAAGATTAATAAGAAAAAGAATTTGCACAAGTATATTTCTATGTATAGTATAGGTACATATTTAGAACTTCATTTATAGTCTCCTACTTTGGCGAAAAGGCACAGGCACAATTGTAAAGCTGTTACTTGTGTATTGTGTAAAGTGAATTTTTGAAACAAAACTAATGTTGACAACATTAATTTTGTATACATAATGTTTCAAAAAATTACTTTAATTATAAATTCTATCTATTAATTTAAAAAGAGTGACCGAGAGATTTTAATTGCCAAGTTCTTTTCTCATTGGATCTACTTGTGGCCTGCCAATATGTTTTCAATGTAAATGTAGAAGTAGTCATTTTGATGTCCCTGTATGATGTGTTTTTATATCACTTATAGTTGCCAGACAAGCATACGGCCCACCTGACGGAAAGTGGTCACTGTACCCTATGGACGTTTGCGATACCAAAGGCAGCATGCACTCGTGCTGCTGATCCTACTTTTCGTTACTTTGTGACTTCGCTAACACAGTGTTCAGTAAACGATTACTGTGTTAAGCAACTCTCGTTATAGCTGGTCCTTGGATGGGTAACCACTTTGTAGCATTAACATTTGCGAGCGTTTCCGTGCTTCGGAAGGCATGTTAAGCCGTTGGTCTCGGTTGCCAGTAAAACAGTAGTCGTTAAGCCCAGATTATCCTATATCTGCGCCTGTCCATTTTCAACTCGGCAATGGGCTCACCACCTGTTACGTGGGACAACAATAATTGAGGGCGTATAGTATGTCTCCCTCCTGTCTACCCCCTTGGGGATAAAGGCGTGACAATGTGTGTGTTTGTGTGTGTAATTAAATTTGCATGTCCCGCTGGGTAAAATAAATTACTAAATATTTTATTTTTTACCTTTTTGGTGAGCGATCTCTGAGGGAGACCCAGAAATGGACATCAATCGGTTAAGATGATTATATTGGTACTTATTTTAAATACAAATTATTTTAATATAATATAAAGAAAAAATCGAACAACACAAAACATATCAATGTCCCACGGTGAGCGTGATGTTTACGATTTAATTTGTACATTACGAGATTAGATAACGTGTATCCGATTTATTATAATGATGTTAGTAATTATTCAAAGTGCATACTAAACACACCCTAATCGGTTATTAAGATATTAAATATTAGATGTGTAGTGTTGGTTCGTCGAGAGCGGCGCGTGACTCGCCGGGGGGCTCAGCGGGTGTGCGCTACCGTCGGGCGGCCGGAGAGAAACGGCTACGGGTGCGTCGTGCCAACTAATTGTAATGCTGGGCCCTACCAATGCCTGACACCTTACAACACTATGACAAATGTTTGTTAACGTACATTGGCTCACCCCTGTCACCATTTTGAAAGCAGAAAAAATTCTATATAATTCTTTAAATAATTAAGAGTGTGTCCTTAAGACCGCACGACAGAAGTAAAAACTTCATTGGCAATCGCAATCAATTATTACGTATGAGTTAAATATACTAAACACAGCGACACAACAGCGAAGAGCAGCTGACTGTATCTTTCTCGCTCGGGTACACTATGTGTTCCCGAGTTTACCCGATCGAGCCCTTCACCTCAGAGCGTGACGGGTCAGCCTAAATTACTACCTACGGAAAAATCTGCGTGCAGTGCGCCAAAAGAAGTTTTCACTTCAATAATACATTTATTTAATACTAAAGGGTAGGGGCCTCTAAGATCTCTGGGGCCCAAGCAGTACGTAGAACTGTCCCTGCTGCGAATTCGAATATCGAACGAGGTAACGACACGTGGTGGGAAGGACAGACAGCAGTCTCTCTTAATTATTCCGAAGATCAAAAGTCAAACTATACCTGCTCCTAGCAGTCAGTCAGCGAGAGAGTCAGAGAATACACTAAGATGAAAATTAATTCTTATTAGTTATCCAAGAACGCTGTACCTTCGTATAAAATTGTACGCAGTAAGCGGTACAGCGGTCGTGGTCAAACTATAACTAAGTTTATATAAATATTTGGACATGGGAAATAAATGCCTGACCATGTAGGCCCCGCAGGGTCCCAGTAAGAGGGGGAGACCCAAAAAGTGCAGGATTGACGTCGTAAAGGATGACATGCGTGCCAATGGTCTTACTTTGGGCGATGCTGACGACTGTGCGAAGTGAAGTAGAAAAAGTGGGAAAGCGGACCCCGAGCTTCGCGAGACGCAACTGGGACAGACGGTCGGATGATGATGATGAAATAAGTATCAAGACTGTAAATCTGCATCTATTGCCATCTTATATCAAACTTCTGAGTTAAAAAAAAACTACTAAATAACAGTTCACATAATTTTAAATATAGTATTTAGTATAGGTACCTCACATCTCCTCACATTCATCTCTCATCATAATATCATATACAACTCATAAAGAATTATTATAAAAGGTATACTAAAGTATCGTGTTACATCAAATCGCTTTAAAAAGAACCTTTGCCTCGTTATAGTCGTTATCTGTTAAATTTTGTCGCCACATCTTGAGCGGCCACGAGCACGCACAAGAGGTGACGAAGGCAACTTTGAAACTTAACGTATTAAAATAACGATGAGAATAAAATAAAGGAGTACTTATTTATGCATAATAATGTTTTAGGTTGAATAAAAATGAGGGGATCCGTACAAATATCTAAATAAAAGAGTGGAACATCATATATTGGAAGGTCCGGGCCAAGCGAGCGAGCCGCTAGATGCCGCGAGCTGATTGTGACCGCACACCACTGGCTATCATTTATATCATTTCATTGCGGCTGTTTACATTTCATTCATAAGCCAGATTGTCCTATCATAAAAAGTAATTCTATATTGCCTCTTGTAATTTCTTGGACTGCGTTTATTTTAAGTCTCATAGCAATAACTAAATTTGTTTCGAACTAAAGTTATTTTTTAATTTAAACAGTTGCCTTCTAAAGCCGTTGAAGATCTTTTAACATTAGTCTTAAAATGATTACTTCAGTTAAATTATAACATGTCCAATACAAAATTGTTTTAAAAAATCACAGTATATTTGCCAAATAATCCACTTTTGACCGCTCCAAACTAAGTCAATCTCTGCACGAAGAAAGACCTAGAGCGGTTTTCATTGACATTTTCGTATAACACACCTCCGCAAAAAAAAATTACGCTTTGTTATAAATAAATATAATAACTACCAGTTGTATGAAAAGATAATACACACTTAATTGAATTTATCAGAATAATATTTTAAGATATATTTTAGATATAAGATCTTGTCAGAAAGTGAGTGGATGGTACAACCCAAAACCAGTGGCAACGGTACTGACGTATTTGGTGTCGCACTTGCCACAAAGGATAATTTGTTTGGCTATTTCCTTGTAATTTTCTAAGATCCAGTAGCTCAAGCTTGCAAGGGTCACATAGACCATGCATGTCAACATGCAGAAACTCATCCTCCAACAAAGTACCCCCAGATGATGATAATGCTGTGGTCATTAAACGATTTTTGAATATATTTTCAACAAAGTTCTATTTAAATCAACAGGATGTGTATAAAAAATTAAAAACTAAGACCACAATGATAAAAATATTAATATTTATCGGAGTATAATATTGTGACCAGGGCGTTCGTATGGTTTTTATTTTTTATTTTAATAAGTCCTTAGCGTGTATACGTCGCCGAAGCTCGCACGTTACTTCTTATTTATTGACCTATTAGAGATAACATTAAGATCAAGATGCACGGCCAAGGACCTTTGTTATAAAAATGTCAGCTTCATTATTCTTAAAAAAATTAACACAAGGTTTATGTGGAATGGATAAAATAGGGAGTTATTATGCTATAAACTTTAAAATTTTTATTACAGTATTAATTATAAGCTATAATAATGATCTGAGGCTTTATGGTGGAGCCCGTAGTGTCCAATATAAACAAATACTGCAACATAAAATTATATAAATAAACAAAGCATTATTACCTTTTCTGCAGCATTATTACAGTAACTCATTCAGGATTCTTGAGATACTAGACATCAAGTCTTATACCTGTATAAAAATTTGTTACATTTTTCTTTCTTGTCTAGAGACTAACATAATATTAATTTAAACATAATACTAACACATTTATTTTTTCAATAGCGGATGCCTGAAGTTTTCCCGTACGAATTTTCCACAGGAATCTATTCCGGGATTTAGAAAGTAGACTATGTGTTAATCCACGGCGTCAGCTACTTCTACATAAAATTTTAACCAAATTGGTCTACCTGTTTAAGAGCATAAATGTTACAAGCATGCACATTCACAAACTTTAGTATTTATAATATGACTAGGAAATGAATATGTACTATATTGTACATAGACATAAGGCATAAAATGACAAATAGTGAGTCGTATCCATATGTTTCTTACCGTAGTCAAACAGATGGCGGCATCCTCTCGTTATAATTTTTCCCAGATTTTTAATCCATGTAATTTAAATCAATACTCATTATAGCTTTTCAAAGGACCGTCATCACGAATTTTTAACACAGAAACAAAGAACTTGTTTTATAATCAGATTTTAAAGGCATTTTAAGTTTTATGGTCCTCGTGGTTTGATAAATAATCAGAAATGTCGACACCGTGCCATAACGAAAACTTATTTTAAATGTGCAGTATATTGAAACAACTTTATCGATAACGATCTTTACTGTATATCTGTAAAGGGTCGTAGAGTCGACACAATACAATCACGAGCAGGTGTTTATGTTTTGCTGTTTTAGTTACGATTTAGACTTGTTTACTGTGAAGTGTTGGATAAGTTTTGAAGTAAAACAAATCAAGTTTCCTTAGATCTCTTCGTAACTAAAGGATAACAGCATGGCGCTAGCGAACAAAGTTATGTGAGCGGAAATTAGTAATAGGCTTGGAACTTTTAACACTTAACACTGTTTATGAGATGATATAAATCTTAATAAAATTGTAAAAATATCTATAAAGGTTAATTCAGTTATCGTCAAAATCAGCTTCGCAATGAAAACTACTAATACGACGTGGGCGGTCCTGGCATTTATATTTTATGAACTAAACTCAACCTCATTGATTTGGTATAGCTACAATTTAGATCATTATTATAATTTGATAATCATGAAAGTGTGTAACTATATGGGAAATGCATAATAAGATTCAACACCTGATCTCAATCGATAAATAGTTTAGATCTCATAAACCCGGCTTTAATCTTCTTATCTGTACTTAATTTAAATATCTATAGAATAGTTTATCGGCAGTTAACGAAGGATGAACATGTGGTATATGATGCCAGCGTGCCAGTATTTTCTACCTTTTTATTCCAAAATCCTGGAGTATATTGACCGCGTTGTATACCACAAAATTACATAAAATTCATATGAACAAACAACAATGCACCCCCACCCCCTAGATGTCTATACTATATATAAATAGTGTGTAACCTTGATCTGAAAAATTAATAGGTATACTAGCGTGGTGACTAAGGCCGAAACGTATTCTGCCTACGTAAATACTGAGAATCTTACTTCGCGATATGTAAGTTCTATCATACTTGTATCACTCTATGAGAGTTCTCGCACTGAAATATAATTTAAGCAGTTAGACTGTGGCTCTCCATAAGTGATAACCTTGCATGACAGGAGGATCCTCCCTTTGTGACTGTGCGGTGGAATAACTCTTCCTCCACACTATGACTACAAGATATGGAGACTAAAAGGATCGCGAGCTATTGACCTTGAAGCACTTAAATACCAAATAAACAAGATTATATCTGTATATAATCTGTGACGATACTAAGTGAAAAACAATTTATATCTAGAAGCCTCTCCTTCAGTCGACACAGATGTTATACTCGTATCAATGAAAATGAAAAGTATCACATTTTGAATCCAAAATAGTTTTCATTTTCATACCGAAGAATAGGCACTATTGAAAACTGAAAAAGTGTTTTTGGGCACCAAATAACTTTATGGGACCCCAGTACATCATAGAATTTGAAGGGAATACATTTACCTCGTCCTAACTGATGTTTTAGAAACTCCAAGTTTAATTTGACTGCCTCGGTGGCACGGTGGGAGTGTATCCGACTGCCACGCAAGAGGTCGTTTGATCGATTCCACACTCAGGATAAAACTTTGTGTGATGAGCACGATGGTTTATTCTGTGTCTGGGTATTATTTATCTATAATATGTATGTATTTAGAAATATATAATATGTTTATCAGTTATCTGGTTTACCATAGTACAAACTCTGCTTAGTGTGGAATCAAATGGCGTTGTGTGAGTTGTCCCAACAATATTTATTTATTTAATTATATTTATGGACTACTAGATAAAGAGAAATGAAGTATCCCCACACGATGCCCACAGGAACTTCATACCGGGATTCAAGTCTATATGTTAATCTACGGTGCCAGCTATCTGTACACAAAATTTTACCCAAATTGGTTCAAGTAATTGAGTAAGAAACTTCCAAATAACTCCAAATATCTTCACTAACCTTCACATTTAAAATATTAGTAAGATCTTGTAAAGTAAAAAGCTTCTTTGTGATTTGTTAACTTCCATTCAGCTTATCTTTTTCGTTAAACATGCCTATTTATTTCTTTTTAAATGCAACACCGTGAAATAAAAGCACCTAAGAGGTAATAAAAGTAGCCTAATAAATATCCAAGAAAGTTGTTTTAATTTCTTCTTTACACGGAGTAGATTAGGTACCAGGCGCCATCAGCAAAAGTTCCTTGTTTTTAATTTTCTTTAAAACATCCACTTTTAAAATTTTATTTTCTCGTAATAGATGGAGAGCTTTGTAACTTTGAATGCAATTTTCTGTACCTAAGATTGTATTTTCTCATGTTAACATATTGAACTACAATTTGATAAAAGCGTTACTATTTTTAATTATAATAAAACATTTTATCTCGATTTCATAAATTTTATTTATTGTGTGTAGAGCGCTTACTAAAATACATTGAAATCCAAGCCAGTGTCTTCTGCATTCAGGCGGATATGGCCCATCACCATGCCCAAATCTTGCCCCTTGAAACGCCTAGGCGCCAAAGCAGGGATTTTGGACATAACTGACATTAAGCTTCAAAAATAGTTTGACTACTTCAAAATTTTTTTGGAAATGTTGCCTATAATGTTTCAAACAAAAAATAGAAGAGTCCTTAAAACTCTTCTACAACTCCTATTACTTAAAACAACAAAGTCCTATGTACTGAGTAGTAGCAATAAATCGATTACTTCTGAAGTACACTGACAATAACTTATTGGCAGATCAGTGTTCACGTTTAGACAAAGTTAGAGTATCGCAAGGGTACATTCTTGATCATGGGAAAATTACCTACTGTAGGATAATCGGCTCGCGGGTCGAGCGCACCACGGGCACACCTTATCACTACGCGGCCCATTGTGTACGTCGCGTCGGCTTATTCCTGACATTCACAATATTCCATGCCATTCGACAAATACTCTCCAGATTACAGAAGTATGATTAGAATGTTTAGTACCGACTATATTCAATCGAACCGGCCCGTTTGTACCTATAGCATTCTATAGAACATCGTCTCGTAGAATGTTTGATACAACTGCAGGCCATAACGAAGATTGACAAAACAAATAAAGGAATCAAAATGCGCGAGACCCATTCTTCATTGCAAGGAATTATGATACAAAAAATAAATAATATCAATAATGATTGCAGCTGAGATTCTGAGGACACCTTTGTGGGAGTGCCATAAAAACTGATCCTGTTATAGTTTGCGAAAGCAATTAAGTTATAAAATTTAGTGGTCTCTACTGTCTTAATGAAATATTCCACTTTGATTATTAATGTTGGTCATTTATTGGCCTGCAATTTAATGTGGATAAAATAAATATTATGCTAAGTCATAACATTTATTATTTTCCGATGGATAGCAAATTTAATGCTATGACAGGAAAAAAAGACGAAGTAAGAAAGATAAGTTATATACATTATACAAGCTAGCTCTAGATAAGATAAGGCTTTAATTTTAAGGGGTAATATGTATGTATGTCTGTGTGTATATATGTATATATTTGTGTGTATCGTGTTTATGTATATCAAATACTATGCTGTACAATTTCTCATATCCCGGAGCACCTACCTAATCTCATCTCTGCATCACCCTAAGGTTGACTGGTAGAAAATGCCTAAGGCATTAAATCCGCCTTGTACTTTGTGCTATAGTTTTAAATAAATAAATATAATATAACTATTTGAAAACCTAATATCTGAGAAAACGGATACTAAAGGAGACGAACAAACGTAATAACGTAAATATTTATACGTGTCACTATTTCATTTATCAACAGCAACATTATAATATTATACTTCAAATATTTAAATAATCCATTCAAATTGCATTGAACTTGAACGGACTAGTTCACATCACACATTTTCAATTCTTATCCGTTCTGATGCTACATTTCCTTTTATATGTTTATGAGGTGTCGTTTGAAAAAAGAACGAATATCCTTTTAGGCACTTAGATACATACTCGTATTTCAACGACGAATAATTACAGACACACAATTAATTTTACTTTATTTTATATAAAAAAACAGCACTTTTGGTTCAATAAGAAGGAATGTAAAATCATTATCAATGGCGATGATTATCAGCTTGTTTAAATATGTAACCGGCAAAATAATATAATGAATGACAGAACATGTGCATTCCTGTCATGAAATGTGCGCGTATAATATGCCTCTGTCACTAGTTCGGAGATAAGGCGTTATTAATAAACTAACTATATAATATACAATCTCTGATTCTAGGATTTATCACTCAAATTTAATTGTTTACCTTATACCTAAATAACTAAACATTCTGCTAAAAATGATGTTTGAAAACTATAAATGAGGGAGCACGTAGTAAACAATCTATCGAGCGAAGGCGCAGGGCATAAGTTAGCACATTCATTTGAATTCATATTTGCATTACTCTATTATTCCGTTTTATTTTGTCACATATTTACAATACATGACAATGTATTAAAATGTAATAAAATAAAATAAAAAGTTCAAATTCAGGAATGTTACCAGTCACTGCCATCTGATCCGAAAAACAAATATTAATGAATAAAATATCCCTATTTTTTCCATAACATTATTCATACACGATAGAGCTGAATTTGATCGATAAGCTACCTACAGCTGACTCGACGTTCAAATTAAGTATCATAAACATATTTAAAGAAGGATATAATCAATATCGTAGCAGGTCCAATTATATCAAAGATAAATCAGCAAAAGCACTACCTACTATAAAAGAATTATAAGCGTTAATTAGTGCAGAGGCTTTAACGAATCCACGTACCAATAACATTCTGCTAGGGTGGTCCATTTACCGATAATGATGGAATAAAATGTAGCTAAGACAATTCAGTTTGAATTATTGAAATGTAACATCATATTAATAAATTTTCCAAAGGACGCAGTTGAATATGTTTTATGTATGACGTAGAGACGTGACATGTCTCTTGTCTAATTAATGTAAGCGTTGCGCAGGAGTTAATTAATTGTCCGCTACCCATGTAGTGCGCATGAAACATTTATAAAATTCATATCAGAGTTAATTATGAAACATGGCCTCGCCTCAGCTTTGCGCCACCCGCAGGGAATCGTCCCAAGTCGATACTAACTTTAGTAAAAACTAACAATTCTCTACTGGTTTTCTTGTTTATTAAATTACAGTGGCATATACTCCGTAGATATTCTTGCCACGATCATAAATCGATGTTGTCCTTTGATTTAATTTATAATGTTAATAAAAACTTGGCCTACCTATTGGTGGTCTTAAGACTTTCAGATTCTATACCTTCGTGCACTTAGCAAAATAATTTTCAAATAAAGAACTTTCTTTTTAATATTGCTGTGTGCCATCACGACGACATAATATGTCAAATGAAAAAAAAAAAGACTATGAAGAGAGGATACTATCAGAGACAGGGGATATAAATAGACCGAATAAAAACACTATTTTCAAACTGAACCATTAAGTACCAAATATCGTTGGGATGTAGGTACATACCTATGGCAAAATACTAACCCTATTGTTTTACATTTTATTCATGTAGTTTAGAGCAAAGACGACAATATTCAAGGAGAAGCCTTACATATATTCTGAAAAATCTGAATGAAGCGCTCGTGGCCCCGCGGTCTCAGTATTCTGTAAACGATCACTGAGTTACGCAACTTTCACTATGGCTGGTCCTCGGATGGGTGACCACTTTGTAGTATTTACATTTGCGAGCGTTTCCGTGCTTCGGAAGGCACGTTAAGCCGTTGGTCCCGGTTGCCAGTAAAATGGCAGTCGTTAAGCCTGGTTGAAGGCCTTATGGGCGGCTTGAAAATTTCAACAGCAGGTAGCCACAACCTGCGTCTGTCTATTTCAACACGGCAATGGGCTCACCACCTATTACGTGGGACAGGAATCCACACGGTGAAAAGTGGGCATATAATATGCCTCTGCCACCCCTTCGGGGATAAGGCGTGATGGATATTTATTTATTTAAAAATCTGAATAGAGTAGAGGCAGCTGCCCCGACGCTTGTTCTGAAACGTGTCGACGTGTGCTACATCACGCATGTAAAATGAAATTGTTTGGTTTATTATGACATGTTCGTGAACGGACGAACATGTCATATATTATGTCCATGTCATATATTATGTTATAAATTCGCACTGAAATTATAACATAATATATAGGTATTATAATTATAACATAATAGTACATACATACATACATATTGTCACGCCTTTATCCCCGAAGGGGCAGGCAGAGGCATACTATACGCTACTATGCAATAGTCTATGACTTTTCTGTGCTTATGCCATAAAGGGACAGAAAAATCCATTTTTATTTTGTAATATGCGAAATCAAGAAATTACAATCAAACCGAATAGCAAAAAATTATAGGTTCTTCAACTTACACATGGATATGTAATATAAGTAAACCTATCATCACTTAGTGTCACCAACCTTACTACTCCGATCGTCATTAGAATTCAGTTAAAGCTTCGTTTTCAACTATATATCTTAAGCTTAATGCGATTTTGCCTAATATTCGCGATGGCATCGGCAGGCATCTTTCTCACGACTCTATTTTTGACCATACATATTTTTGGAACGTATCCGATAAATCAATTATAGCAATATACTCGTATTGCATATAGCAATATATATTACTAGCTCTTGCCCGTGGCTTCGCTCGCGTGGTGTTTTGTATGTAACTTAACATAAACTTCAAAACTTGTCGGCATCGATTGTTACCGCATACTTAATAGATTCCATGAGTCCGTTTATAGGTACTTATGATCCTGTAGTAGGTAATCTGGAAAGTGTTTAACGTTATTGCTCCACACCGAGCCAGCCAGATAAGTAGGTACAGAGTGTTGATTAAAGTTTTATTTTCTTAGCCATGACCTCGTTTGTTAGTCAGTACGTACACTTCTTACAGATAAAGCCTTCTTGAGTTCTAAATTTCTTGGTAAAGCCCTATGCATCCTAATGTTAACCTTCTTGTTGTTCTTTGGTCCAACTTATGCGCTCTCGGTCACTCTAATCTCTCTACAACACTCCGTCTCATACGATTTCTTTTATTGTGGTTTGTTGGACGTTTGAGAGTAGAGTCACGTTGGTTGTTGACCGGTTTCAGCTCCTCTCAAAGATCATTGATGGTCGTTTTCAGATTTGAGATGCAAATCGGGTAACTTCCACTTTACGTGTAGTCCTCATCGATGCCCATGATGCCGAAATCCTACCTACTAGAACCACTCGGTGCCCTTCCTCCTGCCTATAACACGGAGTCTCACGTGAACCCTCAAAAGGATAGCCCTAGGGCACCTGACGGACCACTGTGACCACGTCTTCGGGGTATTAGAGTGTTATCCCACTTCTTTAAAGGGTAAAGTAAAGGGTAAGGCGTGATAACTATACGTACACCGTATAGTTATCACGCCACGCCACCGTCTAGGGCCTTTTGTAACGATGGCGAGCAGACCACCCACCAAATATCATGACCCCGTCCTATAGTAGGCCTGTAGTCCTGGGCGAAAGAACTAGTAACTCGAGAGGTAGACTTTTTTCCCTCCCTCACCGCTGCCGCCGCCTCTTTCGTAAGCATGACTTGCTCGCAAAATCATGCAGCACCATCCCACTTCCTACTGTAAAGCTTAACGTTGCCCTTGTAAATCATTGTACAAATTCCTAGCAGCTAGCTCCATTGCCTGAGAGCATCATGGTATGGTGGGCCTGCAAGATGCCTGCCGAAATGTGGCGCTCCCGTCCTGACTGGTAGAAGCAATTGGCAGAAAGTGTTTGCGGCATCGTTGGTTTGGATGTGTCTTACGTGCTATGGTCACGGTGCCTTCGTTCGCCGTCACCGGCAGTGATGGCATCGAGCGGAAAAACACTACAGGTTACTAAGTACTTCATCCCCGCCGTCTGTTTTGAAAGAAGCTTGAACAGAAGTAAAGTAAATAAGTATCAGACAATAAAATAATGAAAACGAAACGATATTTATACCCAACTCGAGGCCCCGATAACTCGGTGTTCTGTAATCCATCATTGCGTTAAGCAATTTTAGCAATAGCGGTCCTTGGATAGGTCACCACTTTGTGGCATTTACATTTGCGAGCGTTTCCGTGCTTCGGAAGGCACGTTAAACCGTTGGCTCGGTTGCCAGTAAATGGCAGTCGTTAAGCCCAGTTGAAGGCCTTATCGGCGGCTTGATCAATTTTTACAGTAGCTCGCCACAGCCTGCGCCTGTGAATTTCAACACGGCAATGGGCTCACCACCTGCTACGTGGGACAAAAATGCATACGGTGAAATTTGGGCCAATAGTATGCCTTTGCCTATCCCTTCGGGGATAAAGGCGGGACAATATGTATGTATGGTATATAAAACGTTATACATTAGTAGCAACTGCCTTTGGACTACCGACCTCCTGAACTTTCCGAGGCACCTTCACCAAAACCTCCACCATCAGTTAGCAGGTTCTGGTGAAGCAGGATTAAGCCAAGTGAATGATCCTTTAGAGAAAAAATATCACTGAAGATGTTCTTAAATAACTGCAGATATCGCAAAGTCGTCACCCATCCAAAAGTTGACCGTGCTTGGATTACTATACGTCACTGATCATTTACCCATTAATGACAGAAACTTGTTATGTGCGTAACTAAATGCAAAGTGTCTGCTGAAATGTGATTCACATACTTTCAAAGTGGTCACCCATCTAAATGTGGAACGCGCATAGGGCGCTTAACTTCACTGATCCTTTACCCATTAGAGACTGTAACTGAAAGAAGTGTTTATCTGCTGAAATGTGATGTACCTACTTTTGAGGTGGTCACCCATTCAAAATTTTAATGCACTTAGATAACTTAACTTCACTCAATGTTTGGTCGTCAGTGAAGGCAACTTGATATGCGTATGAGCATAACTGAAAACCAGCGAGTATGTGACAAATGGAGTTTTAATGAAAGCCAATCGTAACAACCAAAATACCTTGACCTGAACCATATATAGCGTGTCTAGTAAAATGTAGTTCAAGCTGTATTATAATTTCTGCTGAAACGATTTTGATGAAATTTAGCGCTGAAAAAGTAACCACAATATTTTAATAAGACATTTGTGATCAACCACCTGTATTTTATTCCAACCCCGAACAAATAAACATACAAATAAATAAACAAACAGAAACAAAGAAAAAAAAAATTACAGTTTCGAACTCAGAATCCGTTAATTAGTCGATTATACTTTTTTTTAAATATTTTTTTACTGTAACGTCAGAGCTAATTTTAACAATTCTATAACAGTATCGTATATCTTATAAACAGTGAGATGTTGATGTTGTTCTTTCTCGTAAGCAGTTTTGCAAAAGACAATCACCAAAAAAACTAATGTTAATAAACAGTTACTATTTTATATTTAAAAAAAATGAAGCGCAGCGTGTCTGCGCTATAAACGTTTATGAAACACCTCGAAACTTAAAGAAAAACACAAACTACAGTAAATTTAATGAATGTCCGTAACGACAACGTTAGCAAGATATCAGTTCCGAAAAGGATTCAAGTGGACAACAGCAACCGAATCGAAACCATAAAATTTTCTCGTTCAAAAACAAGTAGTTACAAGCCATCTGCAACTTTGGCACGTATATGGTGGCCGTTTAATATTAATCAGCGAATTAGTATGACTAAACTAACGAAATCAATTACGTATTTTTTTTACACAGAACAGGTTTTATACAAAGCCGTTCCAGGATTTCGCGGTGACAGTCGAGTTCTGTTGTCAATGGTAAAACAATACAATGTCGTGTCGTGTAAATATTTAATGAATTCTTGAAATGTCATTACAATATATAAACATGTGTACTTAAGTACATAAAAGGTCGGACATCCTACATACTTACTTACGATTATTTAATGAGTTCTTCCATTATGATGTTAGTACCTTCTTACTTTTTATATATAGTAGTTGCGCCAAATTGTGATCTTTTATATATAAAAAAAAGAAACGCTCGTGGCCGCGCTAACTCGGTGTTCTGTAATCGATCACTGCATTAAGCAATTTTCGCAATAGCTGGTCCTTGGATAGGTGACCACTATGTGGCATTTACATTTGCGAGCGTTTCCGTACTTCGGAAAGCACGTTAAACCGTTGGTCCCGGTTGCCAGTAACGTGGCTGTCGTTAAGTCAAGTTGAAGGCCTTATGGGCGGCTTGAAATTTTCAGCAGGTTGCTACAGCCTGCGCCTGTCCATTAAAACACGGCAATGGGCTCACCCCTTGGTACGTGGGACACAAAAATGCATAAGGTGAAATTTGGGTGTATAGTATGCCTCTGCCTACCCCTTCGGGAATATAATATGTACGTTTGTATGTATGGTGTATAAAACATTATACATTAGTAGCAACTGCCTTTGGACTACCAACCTCCTGAGCTTTCCGAGGCACCTTCACCAAAACCTCCACCATCAGTTAGCATGCAGGTTCTGGTGAAGCAGGAGTAGGCCAAGTAAGTATTACTTTACAGCAAAATTATCACTGAAGATGTGCATAGATAACTGCAGATATCGCAAAGTCGTTACCCATCCAAAAGATGACCGTGCTTGGATTACTTTTCGACACTGATCTTTTACCCATTAATGACAGGAACTTGTTATAACAACTGGGGGCCAAGTCTGCTATTGCAATCGTCTCGATATCGTCGCTCAAAAGAAAGCCACCGGCACAATTTTGACAGTTTTTCGTAGTCTACTATTACAATCTTACTCAAAAAGACTTCTTCGATCGGCCGATAGAATTCTACTAACACGTACCGTGCCAGTGGCCGCTAGTCAGTTGCATTTTTGATAGTCTACTATTATATAAAACTGCGATTCTGTTTCTATCCTACGGCTTGTCAATAGTAGACTCGGCCCCCAGAGGTGTTTCACTGTACTATGTACTAGATGTTACTCAGTACTAATATCATTCAATGGAATAGGTTTTTATTATAAAAAGTAACTTTATTAATAGAAGACTATACTGTAAATTACTACTCCTAACTACGCGGCGACTATAATGACATCTAGGCAATCCACTTAGAGGTCTATGTAAGCATGTAATAATTCAAGTGACTTTAACAACAATAGATCCGGTTGTGTTTGATTCTGAAGTATACCACCTACTAGGCACTATACTTAGGGGGAGGCTTAGGGGTTCTGGATGGGGCTAGCTGTCACAACAGCAGAGGTAGGTCAAAACTGGAGTATACCGTATTGGTTGTGCATGCATTCATTTATTATTTCTTATGTGTTGCACTGTTGAGAGTACCTATAGACTTTGTTTCTTTTGAGACCGTATGCTCTTGAAGTAAGGCATGTACTCGTAGATATAAGTAGGTAGTCGTACATGGATCGCTCGTCAAAAGTAGGTAGATGTTATACTATAAATTTGTAAATAGGGAACAGACGCTATCTTTTCTTAACATCGGCCTCAGAGTGTGGGCATTCTTGACCAGCTGACTTTAATGGTCTGATGGGGAAGCAATGCATTGCTGAACTGTAGCAAATCTTATCACTAACCTCTAGCCTACCTCAATTGGCAGGTCATAATTATTTGAACTGTGAATTAAAGAAATAGATACACCGAGAAATTACTCCTCGAGGATGGAACTATTTATAAAGGGCAGAAATACGTACGAAGAAAAAATAAGATTTCCAAAACAGAGAAGACATATTTTTATAGTTCTAGTTACTACGTGGGTAACACTGAAAATGTTTAGAAAATAAAAAAACGGCTTGTGTAGAAAGTTGCTAATACTTTTATTGTTTTTCGAAGTAATCTCCGTTCTTCTCTACACAAGTCACATTCGATGGAACCACTGAGAAAAGCTGTGGGCCCTGTCTTCCTTAGGGGTCTCTTCTATGGCATTTTCGTACGCTTCCACCGCATCTTCAGGGCTCGTAAAGCGAATACCTCGAAGTTTATCTATAGTTCTTGAGAATAAATGACTCATTATCTCGACACCTGCCATAGTCAAATATTCAACAGTCCATTTTGCGGAGTGCGCTGAAGCATTGTCGTGGTGAAGAAGGATCCTGCTTCGAGGGCGCTGCTGTCGATTTTTTTCCAAGACAACAGGCAAACAGCGATTCACGTACCAGTCTGCAGTAACTGTTCTTCCATCTTCTAGCATAACTGTCGCGAAATGACCTTTCCGACCAAAGAACGAGGCTATCATCTTTTTTCCTTGACTTCTTCCTTTCTTTACCTTAGTTGGCCGATTCTCAAAAGGAAACACCCACTGATTGACTGAGTCTTTTGGTTTCGGGTTCATAGCAATATATCCAGCTTGCATCACCTGTGACGATGTCAAATACAGCATTTGAATCACCGCCGTTGAACTTATCTAACATTTCGCGACACCAGTCCATGCGAAGGCGTTTCTGGTCGTCGGTTAAAGTATGGGGAATCCATCTGGTACAAAGCTTCCTGACGCGTAAATGTTCGTGTTCATTTTTTTGAATTTGACTCATACCAGGCTTGCCCGTATCTGCTGATAGGTCACTCTCTTATCTTCCTCTATCATACGTCGCACAGCACTGATGTTATCTTCAGTAGTCGCTGTTAAAGGACGTCCCTCACGCGCATCATCACTGAGATTGCTAAGTCGACGCTTAAACTCGTTAAACCAATTGTAAATAGTGGCACGATATGGGGCTTCATTACGAAATGCTAATCGCAGCCTATCATAGCTTTGTTGTTGAGTAAGCCCACAATGAAAGTCATAATAAATCATTGACCGAAAATTTTCTCGCGTTAAGTTCATTTTCACGTTTAACAAGAGTTTTACATTTGCCGCCAATTCACAAAAACAAATGACAAATGAATGCAATATCTTACATTAGGTTACCAATGACTTCTATAATTGAAATTCAAAAAAAGTTTTCATTAGCAATATTTCTTTCTGGCCAGTTCTAAACATTTCCAGTGTTACCTAGGTATTATTTTTCCTATACCAAAATTTAAATAAATATGAGCTAACAAAGCTGTCTGTGTCTATCTACTTAGTAACAACTTAGCTAAAGTAGAGAGTAGAGATTTGCATGCGGCGTGAAGGTATGCCTCGTATCATTGTTAGCGGGTGAATTAAACCAAATCATGGGCGAATCTAACGGATTTTTGATATTACGGTTATTCTACTTTTCGATGCAATTTGGAAATTTAGAAACCGTAACTATGGCAAAAAGTATACGCGTGCCGGGTCGCCAATACCGTTTATATAAACATCACGTATTATGCAGGTACTTACTGGATACCTTTTCCTCTTTATTAAATTTCTCTTTTCATCTTAGTGCATTTCCTGTAGTTTCCAAACCCTACCTGAATTTATTGCCTTTATTGGAACATTTATTTCACTTCTAGAAGAAGCTATTATTTGGCGTATGATTTTCGGCATTGTTGGAATTGACTACCATCTGTCCTCCCAATCCCGTAAATCTAGTTGTTGCTCCCCCTGTTGGCCCCAGCAATCATTATGCGGCGTCTGACACTTCATTCCTGTTTTTTACATATTCTATAGTTTTAAATATATGTATTTCCAAATATTCAAATTTTTCACGCTGTATCCCTGACGAAGTATTCAGAGAGGACAGATAGCCAGGATTCGCGATCCATGCATACTTCTTTCGCTTCCTGCAGATTCATTAATGGCTTCATACATGCACGTCTGGGTATCCGAGTACTTTGACTTTTCCGTTTTTGAGCAATCTGCTCACGTGGTCTTCATATGTAAGGCTCGGCCTACCCTGACTCCTTCTACCCTCTACTTTCGCACAATAAATATTCTTTGTCAATCGTTCCTCATTCCCATTACACTTCATTCTTGTTAATTAAATCTATAGTTTGAAATATATATTTCCAGGTATTCGAATTATCTATCTATGTCTAGTTTACTATTTATTTTAAACGAAACCATTGACAGATTCAAATATAATTATGTAATGAGTATGAACCAGAAACGAACTTTTTTTCTAACTTTGCACTTATAGATTTGTTGTCTTTTTAAAAACATTTCGTAACATAATATCTAATCTTAAATCAATGGGGACCCTAATAAAATATTTGGCGCACAATCAGCTTACCCACAGACTGAGCTGCATGCTACCTATTTTAACGGTACTTTCCTTGACAGATAGCTGATGTTATCATTTTAGCTATATTTTATCCCAATATGTTCTACGCGGTTGAAACCGCATTCATCCGTTAAAATAAACATGTCCATCAACAGTGTCAACAAAATACCTTCTACCAAAAGACAACCTTTTATTCAATACTTAAATCGAATCTAGTTAAACAGTCGATTATTGAAAAACACGATATCTTTACTCGATTCTAAACCGCACAAGTTATTGCGCACTTAGCGGAAATAACAGATGCTTACTCAACATAAGCACGGAGCAAGAATGTGCACGTTCAAAAGTTTATCTTAGGTACAATAACGACAAGGACGGCGCACTTCCCACCTCTTAGGCAAGGCATGAGTTTTGCATAGTGGCCAGTGGACACCTTACATCAAAACAAGTGAGGTTCAAGAAGGGGGGGGGGGCGGGAAAGAGGTGAAGGGAGAGGGGGACTTGGGGCGGGTCGGGGGCGTGCAGTGTAGCCTGCAGTATGCAACCCGCCGGCCGCGTATGACCTCCCGTCGATGCACTTTGTACCAATACATTGCTCTCTTGAAGACACCCTAGACAAATTTTAAGTACCTAAAAACCTATTCAAATTAAGCTATTTTACTAATTTATAGGTGGCATCAGTATCGTTTACATTAGAATAACAATTCAAAACATCATTAAAGAAACCTTATTATCTATGTTAATTCTCAATTTCGTACGTATTAGTTACGCTATCAATATGTTTTAGAATCCAATATTGAATAAAGAAATGAAACACGTAGCCAGCCAACCAATGATACGGAATTGTTTGTTATGGTACATGTAGCGCCATCTATCGCTTAGTAGCAGCACTTGTAAATTTAAATTTGGGTGATAAAATGTTTGTGACTTACCCTGTAATTCCATGTGATATTTTTTAATATGAAAGAAATTATTATAAAGTTTCTAATTTATTATTATAATGATACTTGTCACTTTGTTTTCAACCTATGACGCTGCACAATATTACAATTAGTAATTGGAACATCCGCGGATACAGGCGTCATTTACATGCAAATACATCGACATTATAACTAAAATGAACATCCTGTCAGGCCGCGATCGATTTGCATATTTTTTAATAATATCAGGATAAAATAACAAAAGCAGTATTATTAAATGGCCGACACACAATTGTTAGGATTTCCGGAGCGCAAGTAAATTATTCACAAAATTTAATCAGTTCACTCATAATCTATGCGCGATGATAATTATATGCCATTATGAATACAATGTATTTATGTTCATTATTGTAAAGGCCATGTGACATAACCTGTTCATGATTTCACAGAATGACGACGTTAACAAATACTACAATATATTAAATTCAAATAGAAAACTGTCGATGATTTTGGATATTATAGTGTAACTTTAGTTCTAGGTCTAGTTCTAGGACTAAAAAAAAAACGTTAAAGGCAATTCAGTTTGTAAAGGAGTTGACTTTAAAACTATGACTAAAAAAAATTTTTATACCTCTGAGGTGGCAGACAAACGTACGGCCCACCTGATTGAAAGTGGCCACCGCAGGATATGGACGTTTGCAACACCAGAGGTGCAGCACGACTGCCAATCCTGTATAAACCTTCTGAACCCTGTAGTACCCCATAATGTAGACGTTCGGGAAAACCCAGTTCGGGAAAACTAAGCGTACGCGGAATAAAGCCTCTATCGAATCAAACCGTATGCGAGCGGTCCGGACGCAAAGTGTGAGGGTAAACACCCTGTCTATAGCGAGCGGTGCGATGTTAGAAGGTAACCGTGGGCATCATATCAAACAACTCATCAGAGCACAGACCGTTGTATAGGCGGTAGAACACGCATAAGAAGGCAGTCTCTCCTGTCGTGAAAGGGTTTGCCACCGCCCGCTAGTAGAGGATCGTTGACAATTCTTTTAGCACGCCCTTCTACCGAGTCGAAAGGTCAACCTTTAAATACTTCTTTATGCCATTCTCATATTGTGGACTGATCTTCGTCAGGACCGATATCGAATCTTTAGAAGATCGCTTCTCTGTCGATCCTTAGAATCTTGGAAAGCTCTACCAGTCAACGCTCTTTCAATCAAAAAGCCAAATTATTGAGGACCATTGTCAATAGTCTTATTTGAGAGTGGCACTGAATTTGCAATATGTCACCAAGACTTACCGTCAGGCGTGTGTCATTTGGCGAGTTAAATGCAAGCTAATTTGTGTTCAGTATGATCAGTAGTTCCAGTTGCAAATAGCAAGCAAATAAAAATGAAAAAAGAATGTAAAAAAGTGTGTGTGTGTGTGTGTACTTATGTACACGCATAAGAAAATTATACTGCTTTAGTCTAATAAGATTTCATCATATATACCACAACTCTATTTTTTTAACAGGAATGATGAATTAGTTATAAAGAAACATCCACAGAAAGAAAACTACTTTGAATGTTAAAAGTCATGAAGTTAGCTGGAAACATTTATCAGCTATCATTAGTATACAAGCAACTATAATGCTTAGGTTGCCCAATGCAAGTACTGCTCAGTTGCAAATCAACAGTTTGTATAAAAATTTCCTCTAATATCCGACTAATATTAAGTATAAATGCGAAAGTTTGTAAGAATGGATGTTTGTTACTCTTTCACGCAAAATCTAAGAATAACACATAGGCTACTTTTGATCTCGGGAACAAGTTCCTGTAGGAAATAAAACCGGGAAAACTTCACCACGCGTGTGGAGCGGCGGGCGTCCACTAGTAAAGAATTATAAAGTAATATGTGGAGGTTCTATCAAGATTGTGAATTTGACATAGACAGGTTATCTATGTAGATAATTACTTACGTGTAGACAGAAGCCACAAAAATATTGTAACAAGAGGACTAACATTAAGTTACTAAGTACACAGGTTACTAAGCCGTGCAGGTGGCAAGTGTTCCGTGTTAATGCGAGTCATATGTTAAGAGACGGAAAATAAATTGTTTTTAACATATTTTACTTAGGATTTTCCTAAGGATATTGTCTAACGAATGTTGAAATTAGTGATACAATGGGATTAACGTTTTACGATCATATGCCCGAGAACAGGGTAGAGGAAAATTTAAAATCTCGTTATTCAATAACAAATTATGTAAACAATTTTTATTTACTATCAAGTTTGATAGAGAAGGTACAATATTTTTTAATTCAGTGCAAGTTCTATAAAAAAAATGTGACACTTCGAGAGACAGAAGTGAAAACTTGAACAATGACGTGCGTATTTTTTGAAGCGACCCGGAACTCAAACCTGAGAGTTTAGCAACAGCAATCGCATACACTACCAATGCACAACAGAGGTAGTACCAAATATTATACCTCATACGTTGAATTCTTGGCGTCATCACTTTCATTTTGTTCTTATTTTTATTACTGAAAATACCTAACATATATACATTTAATTACTCCTTATTCCCTGAAGAGGACATACTAAACATTTTACCAGGAACAATTTAGCCCCACATAATATGTGTGAGTTTGTTGCCTATTTATTGGGATGATGTAACTAAATACCTAATAATTGGCATATTTGGCTTGATGTGTTATGGTTTTGAAGTAGCTGCGCCCCACGGTTTCGCGTGTGACATATTTTGAATCTCGTAGCACCTGTTTTAATCCATATTCGCTGGTGTTTTCAACAATATATCATTATTGTTGAAATTTATAAATACTGTTCCGCTCTCTTGAGTAATAACACTAATCATGTTACATGTTACAACGTGGTACACAGCCTATGTTACTTCTGAATAACTAAACTTACTAATGGTGAAAGTATTTCAAAAATTGGGTCAGAAGTTTCAGAGTATATCGACTACAAACAAACAAAACTATACACTTCAAAATATTAGTACTTACAGATTTTTGGCGACCAGCGTACATGGCAAAGAGCGGTTACTAAAATCCTGCAACGATATGGAAGTTCGCACTACCAATCCTTATAATCGCTATGATGTTCTCGCGCTGAACAATGATAATACAATCACAGCTCAATATTTATACTTTAGCCACGACCCGCTGTGCAAGATCACCGTACCTGAACGAAGGATCTCCTCTCTTTGTGTCGGGGGAACATCTACACCTGTTCTTCCACAGAGAAATAAAACAATAAATAATAAAAAATAATGCTAACACAATAATACAAAAGTCTATAAAATACGCCGTAAATAAAATCTAGGCTAATAGGAGCAAGCAGTAGATAAGTCATATAGAGTCTGGATAAAGATTAAATGCGCTACACAACTATAACATCAGTATTCCACCCTATATTTAACAACTATCTGAATCTACATCAAACTAAAGAGTTTTATAACATCGTTTATAATTAGCATTACAAATACAAAAGGTTCAATAAATTATTACATATTACTAAAATAAAATGCCGCATAAAAATAACGCCAAGCTCATGTCGTACATATAAATGATATTCGACCGTGAAGCATTATCTACTCAATGATAATTTTAGGGTCTTTTAAAAAAAATTTTACGTTATTTGTATCCTGCTGCTTAATGACACTTTCATTTCAATGACCCTGTCTACCAAATTAAGGGCAAAATGCTTTAAAATACGCTCCTCAGGAAATTCTTGTCAAAGTAACCTGTTTATAAAAATTTATAGTATTAAGTGCTTTCATTCATTTCGCTTGAATTCTGAAGCCTTTCTATAGATTCGTATTTATAAACTTCAATTTGGAAGTTCATTTTAGTGTCAGCTATTTAAATTAGCTCAGTAATTCCCCTTAACGCAAATCCTCTTTTACATAGTATCTCTCGAAATTATGAACATCTAAGAGCATCCAATCACTCAAAGGCATCCGCAAGTATAGCTAGTCTACTTGTTGACTGCCGGACGAAGCACTGGCACTAGCACCCATATAGAGATCAGATACCTATTTATCGCCTCCAATAATGGTCAAAAAAATAGAGTACGAGTTTAGGTTGTAACTAATAACATATGAATACTATCTACATGTTTATATATGTTAAATCATCCACGGGCAACAATTTAATGCTCTATTCAAAAATCCTTCCGGATCATGATGATGATGTGTGACGACCTTCACCCGAGAATCACGTATTTATTGTAAGGAGTCCCGAAAATCTTAGATTCCATCATATACCTCTTAAAGATGCTGCTGATTTCCTATTTAGTTTTAAAATAATCATATGCATTAATTAACCGCACTCTTGTCTATAATTTCGAATGGAATGGACATAGGTACTTGTCAAGTTGGATATTTGCCAATCGCATTCGATTTATCGTTGTACTTTAAATTCAAAATGTACACATACATGCATATTTTTACGCCTTTATCCCCTGAGGGGCCACATTTCAGCGTATGCATATTTATCTCATGTAACAAGTGGTGGTGAGCCCATTGCCGTGTTGAAAAGGGACAAGCACAGGCTGTGGCGACCTGCTGTTTACATTTTTCAAGCCGCCGTTTTCAACTTAGCTTAACGACTGTATTTTTACTGGCAACCGGGACCAACGGCCTAACGTACCTACTAAGCACGGAAACGATCACAAATGTAAATGCCACAAAGTGGTCATCCATCCAAGGACCAGCTATAGTGAAGCTTGCTTAACGCAGTAATCGTTTACAGAACATTGAGTTAGCAGGGCCACAAGCGCTTTAAACTGTGTAACTTACAAATTCTATAACAAATTTTGGACAGATGAGTGACTTATAACTGTTTGTAAAGATTAATTTAATGAATATTCGTAGAGTAACAAACTGTGTTGGTTAGAATAACATGTAAGTATGTTGATGTTATCGTCAATTGTCACCTGAACGGAAGCGAGACGGTGCCACTAACACAAAAACCACATTAGTACCCCAATTATAATTACATTGTTATTTATTCACGTTCCTCTGTCAAAGTTTACAAACAAGGGGACTATCTCTAGTATATCGCGTTTGTATAATAACTTGACGACAACACTTCTGGTTGACACCTTATCGTTTCGCCGGTGAATTTTGAGCATTCAATAAATGGACACAATTCTCAAGAAATGTGATGATATGGACAGAGTCAGGTTGGTTATCTACTGTTAAACTTTTTAAACCATCGAAATGCCTATAGTCGGCTAAACGTCTAGTATGTTACTGACAGTTGGGATCAACAGCTTAACACTTGGAGCTAAGACACAATCATATTTTTGACAAGACAATTTCAATTTTTACGTACTAGGATATTTTGATTTGGATCTTTAACAATTAACTAGTATATTTTTGTAATGCTTACAGAAGGCAAGCAGACTATGAATTAGTTATGTCCGTGTAATGTTCCCTCATGTTTCTAAAACGGGTTAACAGGTGTAGGATTAATGCACTGAAAATCAGGTCAAAGAGTGTTCTTGGTTTTTTTTTATATACGGTAAGTGATACAGTCATGTGAACGGCAGTAGGCCGTTATCGGATTAAGCTTGTCACTGCTTCTTTTCTTTGCTAGTCTGGCCTTCCTTAAAAAGGGGATTATACTATCAATATGACCAAGAATCAGCACTTGACATTTTTCAAGTGTAATGTAATATGAATAATAAAATATAAATACATGAAATAGGTACAGCACTTGAGGTCGAAGGGATAACATAATTAATCAAAACCTTTTATTGAACGTTTAAAATAATTATTTATTTATTTTATACTTTATTGTACACAAAGAAAACATAAATAATCACAGAGTGATAATTTGTTGCAACTAGAGTAGCACAATGGGTGGCCATGCTGCTTAAAGTAATTTCGTCCAGGCAACCTTTGGATGGAAAAAATATGTTAGTAGTAGTGACTGGTAGTTGTTGGCGTTCAATTAAATCTAACGAAAGGAAAAGATGTAGAATTATAATAATTGTTGTGTCTACATTATTTGCTGTAGTCTTAGGACCTCCAATTATAATCACCTGCAGTTTGGATGGCTTTACTCCAAGTCCATATGATCTGCTCCAAGAAGCTATACGAGCCAAATCTTGGGACACTCCGACACCAACTAGAAAGAAGATCCTCTACACGACGGCGTGGTCTACGGCCGCACAGGTAACAACGAAACCAATCAGTTACCGCTGGAGATATGCCAGAAGAGCGGAGCAGACAGAGTAGAACATCAAAATCTACCGAATTAAAGGCATTACTAAAATCTAATAAACAGAGTACAGTTAACCTTCCACACTCCATACCAGTCCTGATATCCAAAGTGATATTTACTAAAGTTGTGACTGTGCTGGGACGGAACCCAGACTGGAAGGGATTAAAAAGATTATTTTTGCAGACAAAGGAACTTAATTGATTTTTGATAAGGCGTTCAAGCACTTTAGACAAGAATGGTAAAACAGATATTGGACGGTAGTCGGTTAATAACAAGGGATCACATTTTGTCGGTAAGGGTGTAATTCAGGCATCTTTCCTTGATGATGGAAAAATGCCTCTGGTTAAGGAAGAGCTAAGAATACTAGTGGTTCTGTGAACCGTAGACTTCGGAGTAAATTGAGCAAAAGGGCTAAACATTTTTGGTTAATGTGTAAATTAGAGAGCACGCATTGCTTTCCTGTTGCGCACTCATCGGGTACCATGTACATTCTTTTACTGTATTTCTAGTGGTTTTAAAATAAAAATAAAAAACGCAGCAGCACACTTCAAGCCTATATCACCCCATGCCGTTTTGAGCGCTCTTGCCAACCACTGAGGGATCATTTCCCCTCCCCTGCCTTCAATTCCTCCCCGATTGAAAAACCCCCTCACTAAAAGTTTTTGACTATATCAAGGATTGTCCATGCCGGATGCAACTTGCATGAAAATCCGATGAAAAATGCGACCTGTAGACTGAATGGACGGACGAACGGTCGGACATCGATAGCATTTTTCCCGTACCAGTGGCCTTAAACAAAATTGCATTAATATAGGCCGATAATCAGCATCCTGTGGTTTCAGCCAATTCGAATTCATGGAGGGTTCATGTCTAAAGAGGTTAATCGGGATTTGAAAATTGTAGAACAAAATTTAAATCTTCTAGAATCTGCTATGAAGTTGGTATTAAAAATTACACTATTGTAGATGTTATTGAAGTGAATAACGAAATAACTAGATAAGCAGACCACGTCCAGATGTTTCAGCACCAAATTATTTCTTGAATAGTAAATCTTATTTGAAATAAAGTATCCGTGTATTATAAACACCTGAGTCTGAATCAACATACACGCAGGTAAATCAGAATGTTAAATGACTTACTGTAATATAAATATCAGAAATAGTAAAACTAGCAGCATGCGTTTGAATCAAACAATCTTTCAGCTGCTTCTACAAAGCTTAGCATTTTAAAATGTATCCGGTGAAGATCGTAAAATATTCGATAAACAGGGCGTGTATGTTTGCTTTCGCTGAGTTTAACATTGCTATTAAACAGTCGTGAAATGGACAGAAATAATCGGGTCGATCCGTTATATCGCATCATTCGTATGACGCTGGCGTCTGCAGACGAAGTACACCCCATTGCTATGCAGGCGATGTGCGCACACGCATTCACTACTTTACTTCATTTCTCAAAGTTATAAGTATGTAAATACCTCATCACCGATGCCACCAATGCATATAAACTTTATACCCATCAACGGGATACTCAATCCCAGGAGTTCTCTTTTCTAGAAAAATATAAAAAGGCAGCATATCCTATTAAATGCCTGTAGTAATACGAGTAATTGTGAAGTGTTCAATCGGAAAAATGCGAATTTCTTTCATCGCGGTGATACGCGTTTGTGCACCAGACGGCTTTGTTTTTGTAAGTCGCGGCGCGCGCCACCGACCTTTTGACGCCAATTCTTTAAACTGACCGAAACAATACTGGGAACTAGGACGTTTAGTAGCATTAAATACATACCCTACTTTAAAAATTGATGGTTGTAAACAGTTATATGTGTACGCTTTGATTTTGCAAATTTCCTTTTTTTACCAACACTATTATGCGTAAAACTACAGAGCAATCAGTTTATGGCATTGTAAGTGGAAGATCAAAGGCTGAAGCTTAACTAAGATGATCAAGAGTATAGGGATGTATATCATATAAGTCATACGATTTAATCTCGCAATTCAGTTGCATGAATCGAAGGCACGAGGAGAGCTGCGTCGAAAGGACGCGCACTTCGCTGCGGTAGTGCCTCCCGCGGCGATGCTCCGGTGCAGCAACTTTTTATCCGCGCATGCTTGGCTCGTGTCTTTTTCGCTCTTCCCAATTGGAATTCGTTGAGGGATCGCCGCGGCCGGTGGCAGACGTCTTGTGACATGTCAGCGACTGTACGTGCATTGCGTACAAGGCAATTAACCAGTCACCTTAGGATCCACCTAGCGGTTGGAATCTCCTCGTGTGCGGGTGATGTTTCTGAGGAGACCTCTCTTTATTCAAGGAACAACCGTGAAAATACCGCTGCACAGAAATCTTTAATTGATCTTGTTAATTGTTTTTAAAGCATCTTGTACATTTATTTGTAAGACTTTCCAGGTGTTTTTCTTAAGAAACTTGATGTTCTGATTGATGAACATGTGTTGCAACTTCATCATTTATTGTAACATTGTGCAACTATATGTCATGACATTGTAATATTTATGGCCAGTGTGGCACATCGCATTTACCTACTTTCTATTTTGGACGCCAATCTACTCGTATCTCTGCATGCATCTCCTGTTAGTAAAACTGAAACACCCACCGCTTTTCATAGCCATTTATTAGGAACACCAAAATTTATTTTCTTTTATTTGTGTTTTATTATTAGACTTGCAGACGCCCGCAGTTTCACCAGCGTAGTCCCCTTTTCAATGGGTATAAGTGGATAAAGACTTATGGTATACACCCTACGAAAAATTGTTACGATTTTACTGTACCGTTCAAACTGAATCGATAATAGAATGTGTGTATGATAAATACATTTCTGCCTATAGGGTCGTCGTGATTTCTCGGAGCGTGTGGAACTACTTACTTAATATTCGAAATAAATCAGTAAAATGGAAGTTATTATTACTATCCACCTAGTAATTAAGTCTTTAAGACAATGAAATTGGGCAAGCGCAAAACTATAATTGGCATGAATATAAATGGATATAATATCGTAAAGAAGTATTCTTCAAAATGTATACTGCTGAATGCTCAAATATTGCCTGTAAACTTTATTTTACTCAACAAGGTGCTAAAAAAAGAGCATACGAAAAAGTATTCCAAAGTAGGTGGCAGCATAACAATGACAATTCCTACAATAGAAACTTATGTTTGACAAAAGGAAAAGCCAAGATTCGTCGAAGCGTGTGAAGGAAAATAAAAGAGAACAATAATGGAGACAAATCATGCCATAGGTTTTTTATATAAATAGCGACAGGACGTGTGGAAACTTTGTGATAATCATAGCTTTTGGTTATGATAATTCCTAAGAAAGGCATTGAGTTTATATTATAACAATATTTTCTTATTATTTTATTAATACGCTCGTGGCCTCGCTAACTTAGTGTCCTGTAAACGATCACTGCGTTAAGCAACTTTCGTTATAGCTGGTCACGGATGGGTGGCCACTTTGTGGCATTTAACTTTGCGAGCGTTTCCGTGCTTCGGAAGGCACGTTAAGCCGTTGGTCACGGTTGCCAATAACATAGCAGTCGTTAAGCCATATAGATGGCCTTATGGGTGGTTTGAAAATTACAACATCAGCTAGCTACAACCTGCGTCTGTATATTTCAACACGGTAATGCTCACCTCACCAAAAGGTAAAAACGCCGTCCCGTTAAAAAGGTCCCGTAAAAACGTGGGACAAGAATACGCACGATGAAAAGTGTATATATAATATATGCCCCTGCCTCCCCTTCGGACATTAGGCGTGATTGATAACCAATTTTTATTATTTTAAAGAATCAGCATAAGATGACGGAAGACCATCGTAGAACGATAATAAAGGAGGGGAGGAAGAGAAAAATTGTAGGTGTATGAGACTTCTTTAATATCTCCAGCGCTCAGGTGACCTCTCCTGCTACCAGTGTATCTGCTGACTAACGAATGAGGCAATGATGCAGTTGAAGCTTGACAGGTGAAGTTGTCTTGGGCACCCAAAGACTTAGTCGAGACCCTGAACAACTAGGGAAGGCAGATTATCGATATTGAAGATGCGCTCCTGGGTTAGGTGAACAGCTGATTATTGATGAAAATCGCTTATCCAAACAGAATCACAGTTTATTGTCGGCTAGCTGCCATCGTTGTGCGTGTCCGAAGAGTCGCTATCTAACCGCATCACTACACGTGTTAGCTACTGGCTTATTACATCGAACGTCCTAGGGCTATCTGTCAGTGAGTACTATTGGTAGGCTAGTGCCTATATTTGGAATCAGAATCGGAGATTTATACAGCCCGTTATTCAGTATTACCAACTGAATGATGTAAATTTTACCTTAGTATCCCTATTAAATAATAATTTACAGTCAGTCATGGGGCAACTATTGCATTGTTGGAGGTCGTTCTAGTATCTTCTTCCATCCGTCCAAGAACCTCTGATACAACATAACCACTACGTCTCAATTTTCTTTAGATACTTACTCTAATCATTGTTTTATAGATAGGATAATAGGATCATAGTAGATATTTATTTTTAATGAGTGACGAAGTATGTAATATTCTTATTCAATTAGTTACACCACCACATTCTTTGAAGCTATCTAAAGTAAGAGAGGTCAAAATAGTACAATATCTACGTTAACGACAATTCATTTGGAAGGAAGTTTTAAAAGAAATTCATAAGTTCTAACTAAGTGGTTATGACTAGATATAAATATTTATCACTGAGTCATGCTAAGAAAAATCGAAAAAATCAAAAGCTCATTCTGTTTTCTCTTGTTATCCTTGAAAACTTCATCAATTTTAAGGTACTACCTAAATATAAACCTAACACGACGAGTTTTCCGAATGTTTGTATTTAGGTATGACAATTAGTAATGTGATAATGTACTTTTAGTAGTAAGGATCTTTCATTACGTTGCATGCACTGTTTTTAAACAGTCATACTCATAACTCATACAGTAGTGCTTAGTTTTCCCATAATTACTCCTTCAACAAACAGAGTGCAGGTAATGCATCTCCACCAGCTCGTTCAGAGGTATAAATTGTAAATAATTCATATATTATAAATATGAAAGCATATTTCTGTGAAGCGGTGAATATGTGACTATGTATAATATTAAAAATAATAAAAAATATAGCAACTGAGCGCCCCGGTGGTAGCCCTTGGAATATCAGAAAGAAGCCGCTTACTTTTCCATTGAATCAAATTCATATATTTTGAGATTCAGTCGCCAATTTCATTCATACAGATAGCAAAAATAGCGTTAGTTTTAAAAAATCTGTTAAAATAGTAAAATATTTTGAAATCTGGATCGATATCTTAGATTAGGTACCTATATCGGTAGTGAAAAATATTAAATTAGTACTGTCTTTGAAAAATAGTAACTAACTAACTAAATTCACGCTGTATCCCTGACGGGGTAGTCAGAGAGGACAGATCGCCAGGCTTCGCGATCCATGCATATTTCTTTCGCTTATTCAAGATCCATCAATCGCTTCCTACACGCACGTCTGGGTATCCGAGTAGTTTTGACCTTTCCGTTTTTGAGCAATCTGCTCACGTGGTCTTCATATGTAAGTCTCGGCCTACCCTGACTTTTTCTACCCTCTACTTTCTCACAATATATATTCTTCGTCAATCGTTCCTCACTCATTCGTTGGACGTGTCCAAATCAACGGAGCACGCCCTTTTCCAGCTTAACGCTCACACTTTCATTCAAACCTGCCATATTGCGTATCACTTCGTTACGTATTCGGTCGGCCAAAGTAACGCCGCACAATTTTCGAAGTGATCGCTTCTCCACAGCATTCAATTTACTTTCATGCATCTGCTGACATACCCAGGTTTCGCTACCGTAAAGCAAAGTTGGCACTAGCACTGCGTTATGAATCGCCTGTCGTGCTTCTTTTACGATGCTTTCTCGCTTTACTAACTGGGACAAAGCACCGTTAACTTTGTTTCCGGCAGCTACTCGCCGTTCTACATCCGAATCATATCTTCCATCCGCGCTAAACATACTTCCTAAATACACAATTTCATTCACTTGCTCTAGACGTTCCTGGTTTACCCTAATCTCGTATTTAGTTCTTACGTCACCTCTTTCAAATACTAGAACCTTAGTTTTACTTGCATTCAAGCGAAGACGCTTACTTTCACACTCCTTTTTCATATTAGTGACTAATGCCTGAAGGTCGGCTTCTGATGAGGCCATGAGCACTGCATCATCAGCATACAGCAGACAGTTTACTTTAAAGTCACCCAAATTCACAATCTTTCAACTTCTGCAGGCAAGTTTCCAGATACACTATGAACAGCCTGGCGGACATGACACAACCCTGTTTGACGCCTGTACAGACATCAAAAAGAGGTAACACATCCCCCCCCTACTCGCACGCAAGCCTTACAGTCTCTATAAAGCAACCGTATTGCCCGCAGTAGCGAGCCGTCCACCCCATATCCGGGCAGCAAATCCCACAAAGTTTCTCTCACAACGTTATCAAATGCTTTCTCCAGATCCACAAAAGCGCAGAAAACCTTCTGGCTAATAGCCACAAACTTCTCCGCGATCATGCGGAGAGAAAACACTTGATCCATGCAACCTCTTCCACGCCGGAATCCGCATTGAGCCTCCCATAAATACCTTTCAGACTTTTCTTGCATTCTTGCCGTTATAACCTTTGCATACACTTTACTAGCTAAGCTGACCAAGCTGATCACCCTGTAGCTGGAGCAGTTTAGGCGCGAGCCTTTAGCTTTGTAAATAGGTACTACAAGTGCTATTCGCCAGTCATCTGGGACCTCACCCGTCCGCCAGCACAAGTTGCATAACAGACATAGTGTCTCCCAGACGCGCGACCCACCGTACTTGATCATCTCAGCAGTAACTCTGTCTTTTCCCGCAGCCTGACCACATTTCATTATTTTTATCGCATGTTCAATTTCTTTCATACTAATGACTTCCAGAGCATCGAAGTGAGCTCTACTCCCCGATGTGGTATCTCCGTCTTTTCTTGCAGACATCTTTCCATAATATTCACTCCATCTCTGCAGGACGTCAGTTTGGTCTGTTAGGACGTCATTGTTAACACTAAGCACTTTATTCATACTGCAGATTGCCGAACAACACTGGGTCTTGCCTACCTCTTTCCAGAAGAGCTTGGCTTTTTCCTTTTATTTAAATTTTAATTATCCTGGAAATTGGACCGACCTTTCATCCGCTTTCATTCTGCACCTTTCACGAGCTTCTTCTATCAGTGCCTTCGTGTTAACTTTTTGCAGCTTGTATCTCTCTTTCATATTAAAATCATTCCGCGAGGCTAAGTAGTCTAACCATGCTTTCTTCTTCATTCGAACTGCTTCTTTCACTTCCTCATTCCACTATGCATCACGCTTATTACTACTGCCGCTTTTCGTTTCTCCACACACTTCCACAGCGGCATTTACTGTACTATCCTTAAGGTTCTGCCATACACTTTCCACATTCTCACTACTACCATTGACGTCGCCAAGCTTTTCGGCTACCCTTTCTTTATATTTATCCCTAATGGATGCATCTTCCAGCTTTTGATGCTATAAGTCGGCTCAGGTTCAGGACACTCGGTACGATGACGCCAACCCGCGAACAGACCCCTACTCCTAGTTATGACTAGGTAGTGGTCTGATCCCAGCTCAGCGCCTCGATAAACCCTTGTGTCCATCACCTGTTTACGGAGCCGACTATCCATTAGGACTAGATCTATCATGCTTCTCTTTGACTTACATCTCCTCGTATACATACGAATTTGTTTGTGGTTGAACATTGTGTTCGCCACAAACAAATCCTTATCCTTACAAAATGCTAGTATAAGCTTACCAGCGTCGTTTACCCTTTTATCCCCATACTTCCTGAGTACCGACCATCGCGAGCGGTACCCACCCATCCATTCAAGTCTCCACATACTATAAGACCTACCAGTTTGTACTCATACATACCGGAGGCCAATCGCGTGGACAACAACAAAAGTCCAACCCCCCGACTGCCATGCTCGCTCTCTGGTACTCCAGACCATAGCGCGAGCTCCCCACCCGGCAGCTCCAAGACTTCGCTGCCCTTGCGCTTGGTCTCTGTCAAGCACACTACATCTAACTTTCTCTCATTCATAACATCCATCAACTCATTCATCTTATCTGCCATTCCTCCCCTAACATTCCACGCAGCTACCCTGCACTCCGTCCTCCACTTCCCGCCATGTCGGGCCGCGCGTGTAGGGTGGCGGTCCCCTACGCCGCTCTGGCACACACTTTTCGCACTAGCGGGAATGAACTGGTGCGCGTCGCCTCGGGGGCACGCCCTAGCATTATTCGCCCTGGTGGCACTCGTGTTGGAGTAGAATTGCAGCCGTAGCTGGCAGGGATGGCGACGTGCACGCTTCTACTCATCCCCAATAAATAGTAGAAATACCCAAATTTTGCAACTAAGACGATAAAAATCATTGATTTTTTTGTCAATCGAATTAACAAATTGTAATATAGTACATTGCTAGACGTAAACCTTACACGCTATACACCACAACATCCTACTAATATTATAACCGCGAAAGGACGTAAGTATGGATGGATGTTTGTTACTTAGTCTTCTTCACGCAAAATCTACAGAATAGAAATAAATTAAACTTTACAATATTATAGCTTACACATCAGAATAACACATAGACTTTTATTCCGGGAACAAATTCCTGTGCAAAACGGGAACAGGAAAACTTCACCACGCGTGTGGAGCCGCGGGCGTCAACTAGTATTTAAATAATGTAGCACACTTTTTTACATAGTGTCATCTAGCCCAAATTAAGTTATTATAAGCTTGTACTAAGGGTTTTAGACAATAGATAATATACTTATATATTTCTAAATACATACATAGGTATTGTACATATAAAACACACAAGAAGATTTGCTCCGACCCGGATTTCGAACCCGAGACCTCGACGTGGCTGTCCGATATACTACTACTTACGACACCGAAGTTGTCGCAAATATTTAGTCATTTGCTTCTAAAGTTGGTTATAATATAAAGACCGTGACTAAACTCTGTGTAGAGAACTAATATTCTGCAAAGTACTAAAACAAGATTTCTGAATCAATTTAAGGACACCCGCGTGAATGTGTTACCTGGAGTCGAAAAACGTGTTGCTTCGACAAATTATATATTAATATAGAACTAAAATATAGTCTATGTCAGCCTTCAGATAATAAAATAAGTAAATACACAGACAATAAATACTCTCGAAGCGCTCGTGGCCCCGCGGTCTCAGTGTTCGGTAAACGATCACTGAGGTACGCAACTTTCACTATGGCTGGTCGTCGGATGGGTGACCACTTTGTGGCATTTACATTTGCGAGCGTTTCCGTGCTTCGGAAGGCACGTTAAGCCGTTGGTCCCGGTTGCCAGTAAAATGGCGGTCGTTAAGCCTGGTTGAAGCCCTTATAGGCGGCTTAAAAAATTTCAACAGCAGGTAGCCACAACCTGCGTCTGTCTATTTCAACACGGCAATGGGCTCACCACCTATTACGTGGGACAGGAATCCACACGGTGAAAAGTGGGCATATAATATGCCTCTGCCACCCCTTCGGGGATAAGGCGTGATGGATATTTATTTATTTTATTTATTTACAATAAATACTTATACTTTTAGTTATTTTTTCATATATGTGAAAGATTTTAGTCTAAATTTCACTCACTGACTAACTAAAGTAGCACCTCACGACTAAATCGGTTTATCTATACTAATATATAAAGCTGAAGAGTTTGTTTTTTTGTTTGTTTGAACGCGCTAATCTCAGGAACTATTGGTCCGATTTGAAAATATATTTTTGAGCTGGGTAGTACATTTATCAAGGAAGGCTATATATCATCACGCTACTACCCAGGAGAGCGGAGCAGTAATAATAAATGTCAACAAATCGGGCAACTTTTCATATAATTCTGTAATGCCCACTTGCGCTTAATTTTTTTCATTTTTTCAATCGCTAAAATTTTAACTCACAGACTTCTGAGGGGGTTATTTCATCAAACGTTAGGTTAGCAGCTGACAGACAATGGAATGGCACGTGACACATGCGTGACACGGACTCCTCAAAGTGACACGTCGCGCACACATCAAAAATAAAATGCACTCGACTGTCATGTTACATTCATTCGTGTAAGAAAAAGTCTTATGATGCAAACTGTAGTGTAAAAGAGATAGACGTACCTGTTTCATTCTTTGTTCAATCATTAATGTTTGGTTGGATGACATAGAGTGACATGAAACACTGGGTTAGTTAACCCAATGATATTTTTCTATGGTGCTAGACATGATTAGGGTAAAAAGTTATTTACTTAATTCCGAGTTATCTAACTCTATAATTATTTATTTAACCCCAGCATTCACGCAAGTGGGCCTTATTGTTCTGACGGTACATTCCACCGATTGTTTTATTGGATTATGCCGCGAGGCCGTGAAGCATCTATAACTATTCAGTGTTGGCTTTTGTGTTATGGAAAAACTTGTTCTTGAACCCATGTAGTGTGAAACACTCGTTTATTTGTGCAGTTTAATGTTACATATGTACACATATTATCGCATGCGATGTCCGCCTGTCAGCGCTGCGGTCGAATCGCAGCGCTTCGCCGACACTGCGCACACGCCGAACCTCATCACTACTGCTGTTACCGCACACAATGGGATCCTCACATAAATCATTGATTATTAGATTAGGTGCTACTGTTTTCAATTCAAAAATTTTTACTTTCAGTAGTTCAATGCATGATTTTTTAAAGAAAATTTAAATAAAAGAATCACTCGTGGCCCTGCTGACTCAGTGTTCTGTAAACGATCACTGCGTTAAGCAACATTCGCTATAATTGATTCTTGGATGGGTGACCACTTTGTAGTATTTTCATTTGCGAGTGTTTCCGTGTTTCGGAAGGCACGTTAAGCCGTTGGTCCCGGTTGCCAGTAAAATAATAATGATAATATATTAATATATATTTATTTCTCTCAAACAATTATGTAGAAATTAAAACAAATAGATTGTATTTCTTAGCTTATCTTAGTAGTTATACAGATCTTCCTAATGTATTATATAATTGTGAGTCTGGTGCCTAAACCTATGCTAAAAAATGGCAGTCGTTACGCCTGGTTGAAGGCCTTATTGGCGGCTAGAAAAATTTCAACAGCAGGTCTCTACAGCCTGCACCTGTCCATTTCAACACGGCAATGAGGTCACCACCTGTTACGTGGAACAAAAATGCATACGATAAAATGTGGGCGTATAGTATGCCTCTGGCTACCCCTTCGGGGATAAAGGCATGACAATATGTATGTATGTATGTAAGTAATATTTTTAAGGTTTTAATAATATTGGTACGAAATTATTGAGTACTAGCTGATGCCCGCAGCTTCACCCGCGTGGTTAAGTTTTCCTATTCAAAAGTTTTTTGAAAATTCAATATAGCCTATGTTACTTACGAAGAATGTAGCTTTCTAATGGTGAAAGAATTTTTAAAATCGGCTCAGTAGTTTCTAACCCAATTTATTACAAAGAAACTTACAAATCTTTTCTCTTTATAATATTAGTACACACATAGTCATTTATTCAGATTTACAAATAATATTACTAATATATATGTTTGTCATTAAGCGCATGGTAAAAGAACATTATTTGACCGGATAGTTAATTCCTTCTCTTATTGCTGCGACTCCGATAATTCTTATTCCATTATAAATGTATGTTTATATTTATATAGTTTATAAGTGTATGTATGTATATGTCTAAGTATCTATGTTTATATGTAGTATGTGTATTGTATGTATGTGTATCGTACGTATGTGTATTGTATATATATATGTTGCATTTATTATATATTGTGCATATTGTATAATGTAGCTAATCATATGTTTTCTTTTTTTACACCAATGCTACCCATCTTTACAACAATTAACATCCTTTTCTGTCCATCCCAAGGTTGCCTGTAAGAAATTGCTTTTTAGCGATAAGGCCGCCCTTTGTACATTATCTGACTAAAATATTTGTAAGTAATTTAGCTATAATTTGGTGTACAAATAAAGTTTTATTCTATTCTATTCTATTCTATTTTTTTTTTTTTAAATAAGCTACATTAAATCAAAGCAAACCCAGATTAAAAGGAAATAAACCCCGTTTAATTAAAAACACGCTGTAAATATAAAAACAAAGAATAAAGATATCGAGTAACATTGTGTAAAATGGTATGGTCCTTTATGTACCCTATTTAGTATCCAAATAGGGTACATTTGAAATATATTAGTTTTTTATACGGATTTTTTTATACTCTAGAGGACGCTAGATTCAATATACCTAATGTAAGTCTATTTCCAGCAGACATTTATTCGTCGAAATGCGTACAATGCTTAGACATTATGTGGAATGAAATATGTAAAATTAGACTTGTAATTTCATTACACTTCCTTCTGACTACACTAGTCGGGTAAATATTTTAAGAGTAATTGTAACTAAAACAAAAAAAATGTTTACCAAATATGTACTTTAGATAAGGTCAACAACTACAAGTTAAGACATTTGGTAAATATAAATTAAATTATGTGTTTATTGGTTTGCATAACAACTCTGAAGAGGAAATATGTGGATATTAAATTACAAAAGTTGTCTGCAAATTATAACACTTTCATTTCACATACAAAACAGGCTTAGATAGATCAATCAAGCCACTAGGTACTCAAGGAGTGTTTATGAAGATTAAATGACTGAATATTTGCAAAATCATCGAAATTCTGCGAAAGTATTTGAATTTAGTCGACGACTAATGTTTATTTGGACATATTTATGGCTATAGTTCCGCTTTTTGTGTAGATGGAAATATGTGTGGCGGATCGCACGTCTGCGTGAGATTTCGGACACCTCTCCGCTTACTAAATTTAATATCGTCGGCTTTTATACCGACGACGAACCAAAAAGAAAACTATGAATTCGCCATTGTGTCGGCGACACGAACGGCAGTTCGCGCCTACCAGCCACTCATGAAAATTATTTTGTTTTTATCGCAAAATGTATGTTTATGATAACACCTGTTTCGCTGATGCCTCCGCGATCGGTGTCACTCGAATCTTGTCTCGATTTTTTGCCAATTTAAAGACTATAAAGACGCCCGCATCGCCCGCTAATTTAACCACTGTTCAGCGAATTATGTGTTCGTTTGCTCTTGTTCGAGGGATTCAATCGCAGTATTCGCAGGCTTTTCACGTTCATACTATTAAAATATTTACCCAATAGTAATATATTCGATGCCTATTCGCTGCAATGTGGTATTTAATCATTACAGCGGGATTAACTATAACAGTATAAAGTTCCAGTGATTCGGTTAGAGAAAAATATTGAGATGAAAGATAATTCATATTTATTAACAAATCAATCGAATAAATCTTAGTTTACGTCAAATATAATGATGCGGTTATCAAAGGCTGCCCGCCGTGGCTACGGTCCAGCTTTTTGCATAATTATGTCTATGGAATGTCGTCCCTTTAATATGATAACAAAGAAAGATGACCGACTGTATGACTGATGAAATTTATAGCTGTTCCCAGCAAAAGATGTTAGCGGTAGTTTGTGAGAACGATGTCTTAGATGTATCTCGCTTTACCATTCCGTTGTCTAGCATATTCATTTATAGGTCAACCAACGCTGGTTTAAAAGTGTTCCAGTCCCACAATATTTACTTAGAACGAACCCTATAAGGTTTTATTATTACCTTGAAGGTAATAGTGGACGTTGTAAAGAGCACAAGCATAGATTAGTTGCGCTAGAATAAATATATCTATTGGCCTGTTCAAATTGATAAACAACATGAAATCACAGATAGTGAAACCTTACTCAATGTAAGCTTACGAGTTATATATTTTAGTAACGCAATCCATAAGAAAACCCTACAATAATTGTACATTTCTCTTGACAACGTTCCTTTGAATAAAGAGAGTTAAGACTGAACAGATACAATGTCGAAGATTTGTTTACTCAGTACTAAGAGTGTGATTACTTCTTTGTTGCGACCGCTCGAAAAATGAACTTTACTGCGTAGCTGTATAAGAATAAATTTACAGTACTGCAACAGAAACTTTATATCAATAAAGAGATAAGTACACAACTCTCGGCTGCTCTTATGGGGTTAAATTAGTACTAACTCATATATCTTCTTTCTGTCGTTCACTATGATAACGCAATCAAAATACACGTGGGAAATATGCTCGTTTGTGACTGAGGGCAGGCAGCAGACACATGTCGATAAATTTTACAATGAATTACATTCAGTACTACTTATTGCCATTGCATAAATTTATCATAATTTTCTTTTGATAATGTTGATACCGTATCAGTATGCATCAAAGTAAGTAGTTTTATATTAATTATGTCATGCTGTTATATTAATAAATATTTACAGTAAAAAGTGGTAAGGACACATCAAACCAAGTAAGAAAAAAGGCTTACCAATATGTAGTTCGTAGTGTTCAGGTGTGCATGCGGAATATAAGCGTTCCAGGTTCATGTTTTCATATCAAGTTTTTGTAAACTGCAACCACTCGCATTCCTTTCAGTACACCTTATCTTACCCCTTAAAATATTTGCACCAAATAAAACTCATCATTAACAGTTATAAGTTGCGAGTCATCAATTTATTTGTAGGATACTACATTAGTTGTTTCTAACTTCGTAAATATTTTATGAAATATATTATACAATATTAATAAATATCAACTTAAATTAACTTAATTTTAACATTAAATATAACCTTAAAAATATGATACATAACTAAAATATATTATTAAAAGAGGTCCCTTTAGGCAAGGTTCCGAAGATACTGGCAGCGTTCCCCCTTTGAATAGCTAGACTAATTATTTGTCCGAGGTAGCTGCCAGCTCTTCGATCTCCTGTGATGTCGACTAACCTTTTCGCAATTTCCTTAAAAAGCCTTATAGCGGTAGGACCCCACGGACCAAGAGTCTCGACACCGAATGGGACAAAATCATATTCGGAGCCAAGACCCCTGTATTTAAATGCTTTAGCTTTTTCAGCCGCTTCACAAGCCGCACCAGCTCTGTTGTTGGTTCCATGTAGATGGGAAGGGGCCAGCGTGTCTGAACAGGTTGCTTCCCATACCAGCACCCGGCCCATCTTCCATGGAATCAAACTCATACCGTCCGGTCTCGTGCCATCGTCTCTTGCAATACCAGTTGGCTCAAGTAAACTTGGCACGTTGACGGTGGCAAGGGACCGGCGTAAGATATCCTTAAGTGCGGCATGTCTCGAGAAGCGGCCCGCACTTTTTTGGCATGAAAGTCCGTGATGTCCTAACTTGTCGACATCACTGCCACAGGGACATTTATGAGGAGCGCAGACCGGAACCCCAAGCCGTAGACAGGTTGCGATTCGGAGCGTGTCAGGCTCAAGAAAAGTTCCTGTATTTGACGAAGGGTACGCGTGAAGCCAGTAGCCGGCCTCATGCGCACCCACGGCCAAAAGCCTAGCACGTGCTTTTATGAAATATATTTGTTAAAATATTTTTAATAAACTCTAAGTCAATGAAACAAACATCCCAGACAGACGGAAAGGTTTCTTCTTTGTTTCTTTAACGATTGTATCAACAGAAAATAAGTAAAACATAAATTGTGATACGCATACGAGACCAAGACGTAGATACATTCTTGACTCTTACAATATATTTGTTATAATGCATCCCAATCTGAATAAGAGAATCCTCGAAGGACTCATGATTGTATTCTCTTTTATAAAGAGCGAGTATTTTCCTTACAAAATTGACATCCAAATCAGATTAATCCAATCAATGGAAATTTATGACGCACCCGAGAGCGAGCGAGCTCCGTGCCACTGAGAGATCAGCGAAAGGCTTTGCTAATCAGTTCCCAACCAACAAACTATAACCTACCTTTTGCTCCCATTGCATCTTTATCATGCCCTCAACGTTCTCGGAAATACGACACATTGCAAATAAAAAGAACTATTACTCATTATAATTTATTTTTCGACATCTACATTTGTTTTTGTAGCTGTATCTGCGCATAAGTTCTTATTTACCAAAGCTGTGCGATGGCCACTAGCATATTCAGTTAAAATATTATTCGAAAATTTGCCAACGTCTTCGAAAATCACACAATGTGTGTTTTTGCGGCAATTACAGAGACGTGCAGAGCGGTCGCCTTCTTTGCAAACATGTCTTTGATTTATATGTCTGCTTTCGGCTTTGGGATGAGAGTAAAATATGAGACGACCCATCAAATATTCAACCTTTTTGGGATCCATGAGCGACTTTTAATGCTCATTATAATAAAAATGTGATAGTTCATACTGAAATATATACCTGTAACATACGTATATGCATACGTTCGTATGTCAGGCCCATTTTGGAAGTTAACAAATCTTTAAATTTAAGCAGTCACGATGATCTTGATACTACTTTAATTAAGAAGCAAGTTTAAAAAATCATTTGATAAATGTTTTAAATTATCCATTGCGTCGCCATATAATCATACTAGCTGATGCCCGCGTTGTAAAGTTTTCTTATTTGACATTTCGTACAGAACCCTAAACTTTTTGAAATCTAATAAAGCCTATGTTATTCACGAAGTATGTAGCTTTCTAATGGTGAAAGAACTTTTAAAATCGGCCCAGTAGTTTCTGAGCCTATTCATTACAAACAAACCTTGCAAATCTTTCCTCTTTATAATATTAATATAGATAATTAGAAGAGCGCGGCTACTTCAAATCCCTCTGGAGTTCTTCTAACTGCAACGTTTTCCACTAGAACATTACAAAATTTAACATATTTTTTTTGGAATCATATAATTATGTTGTGATGTTTGGTTATGTGGGAAGCAGGACTAGTTATATCTCCTCTCTGGGCTACGCAATACCAATGATCTCACAATCGAGCATGCTATTTGTCAAAAAAAGTGGAAACATATTAGCAGAAAAGCAAAACTCGTGGTTCGAAGCGGGGCCTTTAAACGAAACTGGGAGTAGACAACCAAGCAAAACCGTACTGAGTTCACTAACTCAGTACGCTGTATCCCTTTAAGTGTACGTTTAGTTTTAATAAAGAAAGACTTGAAACATCGACAACTACTTTGCCTCCCCAATCCAAAGTAGTGTATAGACAAAATAGTTGATCCGGTAACTTGAGCACGGAATTATATTACTGTGCTTGTGTGAAATAGTAGCTAATAGATGCATCTATCCTCACAGTGTTCTTAGGATTTAGTGTTAAACATTGCCTTGTGTTTATTAAAAGTATCAAATCACTTTGGTCTGCGAGAGACAAGTTGGTTATATTTCATCAGGGCTTGTTGTCACATGATCCGCGGGGAGATTCATCTTTAATTGGGTGAACCGGGCCATGTTGGCCCCTTACATTGTGAAGCATTAATAGAAGCCAGCCAGTCTGCGACGCGTACGTCATACCTACCTGTACGAACGTCGTGATTTTGGTTATAGCACAGTATAGTTCTATAGAAAATGCTTGTCATAATGAAAACTTTATGGTATAGCATAGATACAACGTATGCAACTAATAGGTTTTGTGGATAAGGTTTCAATAGGTTAGTAAAATGCGCGTACATGTATGTAAGAACGTGAGTGTGGTAGAGGTATGACGGATAGTACCCTAGATAGACTCTCTATCTTAAAACGCTGTACGATATCAGAAAGAAAGAGGTGTGTTTAACTAGAAAACAAACACAAAAGAACTCTTCAAAGCAGTCACCGCGGTACATGCAGCGAAATTTAGCCAAAGACGCAACTGTTTTAAGTATCTCCATTAGAGCAAAGACAAATATTTCTAAAAAACGAGCTCGTAGCCCCGCTAACTCAGAGTTCTTGAAACTATCGATGCGTTAAGCAACTTTCACTTTTGCTGGTCCTCGGGTGGGTTACCAATTTGTGGCAAATTGCAAGCATGACGATGTCAGGTCATGAAACAGCCATGAGAAAATGGGCAAGATGATTGCAGCAAATACACCAATTGATCTAATTATCTTAAACAGGATTGCAATTGCATATTCATACATCAAAAGGGCCAATTCTTGAATATTATATCTACAACGTAATAGAATAGGTTACAAATTATTCCTGCAGACTGCCATCGAAGTCTGTGACATGTAATTAATATAAATATTAATAGAATTCAATAGAACACATTAATAAGCTATACCGACATCTTTGAAGTTGATGTGTATTTATGAGTTCTCCTCATAAATCATGACATGTATAAATTCCAACATCAACATAAATACTACCTAATTTATTTACATTCGAAGCTAATGTATTAAAATATTGAACGTGGTTGTTAAGCGCTTATATTGTATTAAAAAAAATCCCTAAAAGATCTTGATTGATACTACCAATCAAAACTTTAATATTTATGATAGCTAATCTAAGAGTAGGTGTTATTAGTGTTCACAATTTCTGAATCTAAGTCAACCTCATCGGCCTGTTGTTTTGTGGTGACACCAACTCTTAGATTCAGAGGTTACACTTCTAAAGGCGTCTCTAACTATCAATCTTTATGCTGTATCCCTGACAGTGACGACGAAGCTAAGTATCACGGTTCATGCATATTTTTCATTAACCATTTCATACATGCATGTTTGGGGAGCTGAGTACTTTTGACCTTACCTTTTTTGAGCAATTAGCTCGCGTGGTCTTCTTATGTAAGTCTCCTTCTACCTTCTACTGTCTCTCAATAGATATTCTTCACCAATCCTTCCTCACTCATTTTTTTATATAGGAAATTCATCTCAAAATAATATCCCATCCTGATTCAACATTAAGTACAATTTAAAACACTTCCGATTCTAGAAATTCTAAGTTTTAACAGTGAAGAAAAAGAAGCGCTCGTGGCCCCGCGGTCTCAGTGTTCTGTAAACGATCACTGAGTTACGCAACTTTCACTATGGCTGGTCCTCCGATGGGTGACCACTTTGTGGCATTTACATTTGCGAGCGTTTCCGTGCTTCGGAAGGCACGTTAAGCCGTTGGTCCCGGTTGCCAGTAAAATGGCAGTCGTTAAGCCTGGTTGAAGGCCTTATGGGCGGCTTGAAAAAATTCAACAGCAGGTAGCCACAACCTGCGTCTGTCTATTTCAACACGACAATGGACTCACCACCTATTACGTGGGACAGGAATCCATACGGTGAAAAGTGGGCATACAATATGCCTCTGCCACCCCTTCGGGGATAAGGCGTGATGGATATTTTAAGTTTTAACAGTAACATATACTTCCTTGTAGGTAGTCTCTGCATCAAGTTGTATAAACTTCGAGAATTCGATGTTGATAAACCTATAATACGATGAAACAATAGCTAGTTTACTTAGCACTAAATTGAATTAAACCTTTCTTTGGCTGTCTACTCTTCTCCACTGCACGTACTAAATAAAGATACAGGTAGATAAGATAAGTACTTAATAAGTATCTAACATTGACTTGCTTAGGTTAAAAACACAAATTATTTGATACAAATAATTTTAAGATTATATTAATATTGAATATTATATTCTTTCTGTAGGTCTATGGTCCTATCTGTGCGACGATAAAAGATAAGAAAATTAATATAATTAATTTACATTAATTACTAAATTACGTTTCGTGCCAATATAGATAAATCAAATCATTAACGACTAGAAATCTTTGAAATCACTCTCCTCAGTAATATTAAGTTTAACATCATGAATTCTTAAGTAGGCAAGTCATTTTAAATTACTAAACCCTAAAGAAGTTAACGCACTCACACAAAGGAGCGTGCGCAAAACGTCAAAGATTTTTAACTAGGACGAGTTAAACGTATGACGGTTGTAAATTTCATGTCGCTTATTCAATTAAGACTCGTGGATTGAATGACATAAAACTTCTGAGATAGTGCAATAAAATACTTGGCAATTACGGTTCAGCAAGCAGAGGCTCAGTGCTTGCCGCGGCCTGCCGCACACGCCACGCCAACTGACACCGAGTTTACTCACATACTCGCCGCCAGAACAGCCATTGTGGTTTCAATATTCACTTACAAAAATATACGACAGCATGCACACATACATGCTCAACTCGTAAAAAAGAGAATCAGATTTCGTTCGTGTTTCCAAAAGTTTACATGGGCTTAAGTGTACAGGACAATGAAATAGCTAGACAATTAACACGTTTTGTTCCTTTTTCTTTTCTCTCAATATTTTAACACAATAAAACGAAATATTTACAGTGCCGAGTTGGAGGGGGAACAATGTACCTTGTCTAGGTGTCAACGAATTCCTCTAAATCGAAGTCAACTGGTAAGTTTAAATATTTTTGTTCTATTTCAGTGCATACTGGTTGGAGAATGTGGTGCGATTGACCAAATATCACTGAAAGTGGCTCAAGTACCTAAGTCTTAAGTAAGTCGTAAGTCCAGTTTTAAGTGGCTATCCCGTGTCCTTGCTCAAGCTGGACGATTGCTTAGCGTGAATTGAGAACGGAGACCCAACCTCAACGGTGCCATCGGAGAAGGCAGCCTCGCACCCTATAACCCGATGACTTTTCTTGGTTACGGTCAGAAATGTGCGTACTTGGAACGTCACCGTGAGCTGCGGAAAGGTGATGCATGTGTAAGAGGCGGTAGAGAAGGTGCGAGAAAGATTCAATGCCTCTGTAAAAGGAGGACTATGAACCGCACGACTCCTGAGTAGAGCCGCCTGCAGGAGTCAGGCTTCTTCATGCTGGGCAGTAGTTGCGATAGATTGATACAATGCCATCCAGCCTACTGAGACCTGGGGATGAGGGTTCGGGCTAATCTTGCAGAGCCAGACGCATTGTATTTCGAAGCGCACCTCTTTACGTGTGCGTACTATTAAATTCACCAAAGAGAGAGGAACACTTGGTAGTCTATCTCATAACAAGATTTCATAATCCAAAACAATCCGTTGAATGATACTACTGGGAATTAACACTTACACAAAAACATTTTGTTACTTTAGAAACTTAAATTTAATCTCAGCTGTTTTACGGCAGTAAAATGTTATCGTTTGTAATTTATTAGAAGTGATTAGTTTCTCGTATTTATATACGAGAAACACACAGATCAATTATGTGGGGAAAAAATATAGGTGTACCTCAGCCTACACCAAAGCCTACTGCAAAGAGGCGTGGCTATAATAATATGTATGAATAAAAATCTCTGTTATAATTAGTATAAAGAAGATGGATCTATTAATGAATCTGTCTTGTTTGGCATATACATTTACCCCTCAAACATGGAAAAACATTGTAAATTTTTTGCCGAACCTATCCTTGACTATTGCTTCATAATTCTTTATCATACTTGAAAACCATTGTATGTAAATGTCTCCCTTTATAATAATAATCATTAAATTTAAGAGATGAATGCGCTCATCAAATTGACGTTAAGTTATGATGATTCCCGGTATGGGTAAAAAAATATCCGTTGAGCCTCATTCGTAAGTTTAATTATGACAGTTCGCCATATATGAATGGTTAACTTTGAGAGTGTCTCGGCATGTCGTCTGAAAAAAAAACAGCGTTCATACCATAACAGTTTTCCTATATAGAGCAACTTGACAGCTTATAAAAAGCTTTGTCAATTATCTTAGACATGCTGAAGTCAATGACACTTGATATTAAAATTTCATTATCAACGATCATATGGTCTCAAGTTACAAAGAAATATTTTGAAAGCCTACTTTGTCTACATATGTTAATTATACCATTTTTTCGTAGGTTTTATCGATTCTTATGTCCAAATGCAAGTGCCGCGAAGGCTTGGAAATCGTGTTTAATTGCAGCTATTAGAATAGATGGCTTATTCATTTGTAGAGCAGTCGGTCGTAGCGTTCATGTCGTAAACTGGCTATCTGTTCCTGTTCTGATGTTATTGTATCGTTTTGTCTATGCTCAGCCATTTTATGGAGTCATTTTGTTTTCTCTGAGCTAAACTTCTAAACATACGTTCGTCAATGTTTACATTTCCCATGTTTCTTTATTTTAATTACTTTACTCGGTAAGTAGGTACAAAGTTTGCGAAATTTAATCTGAAAAAATATTGAGTGTTTTGGTGTCACAACCTTAATAGTCAATGCACATCAGATCAGTCTAGATATAACTTAATCTGTTATAAAATTTCTTTGTTGGGTGAATGATCCACATTAACTAATGGAGTTTAAGAGTAAAACCTGCTGATCTTGTGACTCTTATATGTCTTAAGTCTAAAGTGTGATAACGACAGGTTCTTCTTTATCTACGTGAAACCCCTGCACAAACACAACTACATTCCTACATGTTTTAAACTAATTTATTACAATATTACCCATAAATTTAGCAAGAAATTGTAGATTTATATTCATCAAATAAAGATAAACAAAATGGGGACTTTAATGTGTACGTGTATGTTGTATGGTGACTGTTGACGCAGTGGGATTATATTTTATGTGGAGGTCGGTGAGGACAGTCCACATTGTAGTTCAAAACATCACAATTAGCAAGTTCATCGTTGATCGAACTGATAACGACATGTTACAGTCACACCTTGTCAACGATAACGATAAAATATAGCAACTGTACTAATTGTGTGTATATATAAATGAATTTCTAACATCATTAAAGATTTTGGAAAAATGTAACAGGCAGAAAATAGTAGGTAGATGTATAATATGCGAGTATACAACGGTCTCAGTATTATCAACTTTAGATAAATTTATTATAGGCGTCTGTGGGGAAGTTTGAAATCATCCTTCTTTTTATACAAATTATATTTCACAATCACGAAATAATACATATAAAAAATATTTAAACGTTATTTCTTAAAGAAAATAACGTTTAAATATTTTTTATATAATTTATTATTAAATTTATTTTTTATTTATTTGTTTCTTAAAGTATACAAGCCCAACATATTATTGGGCAGCTGTAGAGTAAGGCTTTTTTGCACGCCTCATAAGCGAAGCGTTGAGGTGGGTACTACTGTCACTTCGCGCAAATCATCTGATTTTTCATACTTAAAATGTATCATCTATCATATATTGCACTTGTAAAATAATATATACACAGACATATCAAGAAAAAACACTATTTTTAAAACTCATGATGCCATTTTTGTTATTTAAACTAGTTAAAAAACTGTTTAAAAAAGTTTTGTCTTGGACGTCCGTGTGTCTGTGTGTGCGCCCGAATATTTTCTTGTTAACACGATAACGACCGAAATACTTCACTAATCGAGTCTTTTTTTTTCTCTTATGCTTCAGTATAATTAGGAATAGAACCTTTTCACTTTTCACGGTCTGATTCGATGTGGTTTAATTGTTATTATCTTTACTTTATTTATTTCATAACCCCTACGCTATATATGAAATTCTATTTTTTTTTTCATAATATAATAAAAGCGTGTGAGGCGTGCACTTTTGGGTTTTCCAATTTTTATTATGAAGTCTCCAGCAATCAAAATGGACTTTAAGGCCCAAGTTGGGTTTAGATGCAACTGGGAAAGCGTCAAATTGTAGCAGATACCTGTATATACTTAGAACAGATACATTTCATCATATTTTACACATAATTATATTTGTTTATTTTACACAATTTGGACATGTTTGTATTAGGTTCTTAACATATGTGAGCATTACATAGAGACACCTTATAAGTTGGCGTTCGTGCATATTTACACCAGCATTCCTTACAACTCAAGAGTGTAGGTTGTCATCATTATACTCCATTTAAATGTCAAAATGTGCATAATAAACGTTGTAGTTTGCATGAACATGTCCTACAGCTATTTGAATTCAATTTTGTTTACGTGAGTGGTAAAAATAAATAAAGCATGCGAAGCTATGATACGATACGAGGCGGGTTGCGAGTTATTGGTCCCCGTGCGCTGCGGCGGTCGTTCAATTTCTCTAATTAATTAACGATCCCTTAGATAACACACGCTGACAACCTTATTTGTGGCGAACAAATCTTTCAAACATAAATTTTAGTGTACACGCTCTAAACTTGTAAACTCTATGCACGTCTAGATATCTACATGTACGAGGCCCGTAAAAGATAAATTTATTATCCTACTAGGTAAGTAACCGCGTCGTACTATTCACACAAATTATATCATATAATCACGGAACTATATCACCGACTATCGTACGCTACACAGATGGCTCAACGCTCATAATAGGAAGGTGTCAAAGTTCCTTAACACGTTACACTATATTAATAATAGTATGTGTTAGTGACGTTGCAAATACTATTTAAGTGCGTTATTGTTTATTCACTAAACGTAATGATAGTCTTCTTACACTTCCAGAAATACTCTTCTAACAATTTGCATTTGTCACTTAAATAAAAGAAGCAAGTGACCTCATTAGGCGAAATAACGGAGGTGCCAGCGCTACACCAAACCGTGCTACATCGTTGTACCACATCGCTGCTACTGCGTCCGAGTAATAAAATAATACTTATTTGTCCAAGAAATTTTCACATAATTGCTTTAGGAATCTTATTATTTTATTCATTCTTTTCGTTATTTTTTTTCGTTAAGGTTACAAGGGTCGACGACGACGGGACGACTCAAAACTAAGAAGTTTTCCTAAGAAATGAAATCATAGTCTTCAAGAGCGTTAATCCCTGTCGCATCAAAATCTTTTCACTAGATCCGAGTCTAGGCACCACTTTGTACTATAGAGTTGGCTAGTAGGCCAATGAAAATTCACTATGTGAGCAACTGCAGTCTGTCCTATCAACTCAAGTAGGATACCTATGCCAAAGCCTCGTCCATTGATCAGCAGAAGCATAAGCTGGCAGGTGAGGTAGATTTGGTTCCTAAGATTTTACCCCCCTTCGATCTATACTAAAGAATTAAGAAGTTGAAATTATTCAGAAACCTAATAAAACCTTATTTTATCAGTTACAAGCTGATAATATTAATGAAACAAACTCAACTTAAGTAACAACCAACAAAATGTTAAAAACTGTAATTTATTAGAACCGATATGCTGAAATATTTAAAGGATCATCACTATCTACTGAGGTTTAAATCATCTGTCAATTTGTTGACCACGCTCACCCGATCCTTTATGAACGTTTTTTGTTCTTCTATATTTCACTAGCGACAAAGCTATGAGATTTTTAGTCTGGTATGCTTTTATTGTAGTAATTAAGATATGAAGCTATATTAGGGCTTTTAACGTGGGCGAGATTTATCCAACACGAACATTTTTATGTTTAATAATTCTCATAATTTTATTGTGTCCCAGTTCTTGGTTTTATCTTAAATTTTAATTATATTTTTGAAAGATTTATGGCTTAAATTTATAATTTTAATCTGAAACATAATATATTAAATGAATTGAAGATATACTAAAAAAGAAACATAAGTAACATTCACATAACAACTTTTTAGCTAGGTAAGTGTTCAAATAAAAACAACGAGGAAATGGGAAAGTTATTCCAATTTCCACATACTTGGCAGTGCCCTCTACAAGTCATTGCGACGGTCAGTGGATCCCTTCTCATTGTCGCAAACATGTCACAACCTAATTCGTGACATTAAACTACGCCGATGTTTCTTATCAGAATGCAAAGGATGATATTATTGAGAGTAGGCAGCATAAATCTGAAACACGGTTACCATATTATCACGACTCACTTTACGACCTTGGGAACGTCAAATTGCGGACATGACCGTAGAGTGCTACTGTTGACCTGGGTTTCGGCTAAAACATTGCTGAATATAAATGAGCTAGTAATGTTTTTCATCGTCTATAAACGTCAATGATAAGTACTAGACTGAAACTGACACGCGTGACGAAGTGTTCCTGTTACCGTTTCCCACAGGAGCTTGTTCCCTTGATAAAATGTAGCCTATGTGTTATTCTGATGTGTAAGCTATATTATTGTAGAGTTTCATCAAAAACTATTCAGTACATTTTGCGTGAAAGAGTAACAAGCATCCATACTTACAAACTTTCGCGTTTATAATGTCAGTAGGATTACTTATTAAAAATGTTGTCAACATCCTGCTATTTGAGGGTTATACCCAATGCGGTCATACTGTTAACGTGTCTGAAGAAGTGTCTCAGGTTGTAAGAGGAAGTAAAAAATGACGCTGGCAGGGCGTTCAAAGTTCTTATGGTTCAAAAGAGAAACGATATTTTTTATAACCTATATTTTCCACATTCAGTGACATTTGATGTAGCTCAAAATCTTACATGCATACATATTGCTTCCTACTTGTATAGGAAAACTTACTTACTTGTTGTACATTGTCATATACTAGAACTATTAATGAAATTAATTGCGAATAAGTGTTTTACAAGTTTTCTTGAGTTAAAAATTAGCATGAAGATTTGCCTATGAAGACAACGCAAGGCTAGTTAAGTGACATCAAAAGTATGTTTAATGAGGTTTTCTGACTTTTATTTCGGTCAAAATTTATGAAGTTTAAACGGTGAGTTTATTTTTTTAATGAAAGCTATGTGGGACTATAATTACAATAATCTGACAAGCCTATCTCAATATGTGCTATTGCGTGGATTCGACATTGCGCTTTTCTATTAAAAAAAATTCTTTCCGTGTTAAAATATTTGATAGACTGATATTGGTAGTGGGAGTTCAATGACTGAACCTAACCTTTAGCCTCCTGTAATTTTAAATACAAGTGCGATATCCATTCATACATTACCAGTATTTTAAAGTCATTGAATTTCCTATCTGACTACCCCGTCAGGGATACAGCGTGAAGACAGTTAAAATTTTTGAAAAATTGTTTTTGAATAATATAGTTCCCAACTCACTATTAATTTAAATGAAATTTATTCTGAAAGTAACAAGCGAGGGAGTCTTATATCTTCAAACACTGGCTGTCAAAAGTCTGTGATTGAATATACGTATCAAGCTTAAATAAGTTCATTATTATTTTTCATAGTTATTGACATCATTACACATGTAACAATGTAATAAAATATTGTAAAACAATGTGATTGTCACGCACGACGCAATTCAGACGCCGATCGACAGTTCTGTGAAGTAGTTTCGAAAGCAGGCCGTGATTTGCAAGGTCACGCGTATAACACGGATGTTCCCGATATTGAAATGTACAGACATGCTTTATTCACCTACATATAAACATTAGGACTTTAAAAAGATCCGACACACACACTCATCTCTTAAATAAAATAGACCTTATTCTGCGTACGGAAGTTATCTTTTCATTCGGCGAAAACTGGACGCTCGAACGTTGCCCAATGCAATAGTAGTATGAGAATCAAATACTCATATTGAATACGAAACAGACAAACGGTATGACACTTCGTATGGTAAATTCCGTATAGCAAATTATTAAATTATTTATGCCGCATATCGCGGTGTGCAGACTAGCGACCACTGAACCACAATATCGGGAATCCCTGTTCTCTACTAATGCAATAATTTGGCGTATTTTGCAATCGCGTATTGAATATTGAATAGTTGGTAAATAGTTTATGTTTTGAACGTGAATTTCAGAGTACGTGATCCGGCTCGGTGGCTCGTTGTGAAATTGTACGACACACGGATAACATACGTTTACAAATGGACATTTTAAATAAAATGGTATGTCTTGCTTAAATAAATAATAGTTGTGGTAGATTACTGGGTCTATGTTATGAGCTGCGATACCATTTATCAACCTACAAGGCGTTAGACTGATTACTATTGTTATTGATATAAAATGATACACAAAATCGAATCGCTATAACATTATTATGTTAGTGTTGAACAAGCTATTACGTATGACTTTATTGCAATCAAGCACGATATCCAATTGCTACCCCTCAAATAATGACAGACCTGTTAGATATAATGTTTCTATGATAAATCATAACGGTAGTTATACACGTGTACCATTAAAATAACTTCGAACAATTTTACACATTTATAATATTAGTAAGGATTGGTGTCCGCAGCTCCGCCTGAAAAAGAACCTCCAATAACTGTGGTTACACCGAATTTAAACCCAATCGCTCTATGGCGTGTAGTTAAATAATTGTAGACAATTAACATTTCAAAAATTTTCTGCTTTTGTTGTTTATTATATAACTAGGTGGACCCCCCCCCCCGGCTTCGCCCGTGACATACTTCGAACTCCCGTCGCTTATAAATTCTAAAATAATGCCGAACTAATTTTCCGATTTGTCGACATTTATGACTTCTGCTCCGCTCAACAAACAAACTCTTCAGCTTTATAATATAAGTATAGATTAGAGAGAAAAAAGTTACTGAAAAGCAGTTTCTCTTTTGACTTAATCTTTTAAATCATCTTAAGCATATTGAGATAACAGTTGTTTAGTCGGCACGTATAGATATTGAAGCATATCGCGTGCGTACAATCACAACTGAAGTAGAAATTATTTAATTTGTTCGGTGAGTGGCGCTGAGGGACTCGTGGAGTGCTGTACTGCAGTTATAGAACTGTGTTGCTTGCTATCATTTGTCGTTATTTTGAAACCACAGTACAGGAAAGAGACAGTATATTAATTCACTTTTAGAAAGCATGGACTTAAGATTCTAAATCTAGGTAAGATTAGGAAGCAACTAGTTTTCATTGGTTAAATCTTTCAAATCTTCTTAAACATATTGTGATAACGTGATGTGGTTAGTTGGTACGTATGTAGATATCGAAGCTATCGCAATCGAAGTAGCTTTTTTATATATTGCAATACAAGTAGAAATGATTTAATACTAATTTCAATACAATAGTTTAAAATTACTAAATGGCTGTTATTATTTTTAGATTTTTGTCCCGACCTACTTTCGTCACCTCAGTAAGTAGGGTAGATACCGTATAATGTAATTCCTTAATTTATATTTTCTTTATAAATATTTTTTTTGCTGAGGTTTTGTAGACAAATCAACTGTAAACTGGTTAAAAACTACTAAGTATTACACTTTTACTATTACCCGAAACACGACGAGTACTACATTGTACGCGAATACGAATATTTAATAGACCATTATATATATTCAATTTCGCGTACAAGATATATGAATAACTGATGATAAAAAAAATAAAGAAGAAGAGACAGAAAAAAAAAATAATGAAAATATTCAATAATGTTCAGACGATGATAATGGAACTATTGTTTGTTTACTGTGCATTGGCGCTGCATCGCGTGACCCGGCTCCCTAGTGTTGACTTAATGGAGTGCTCGTGAACAAATTTAAAACACGTCTTATTATGACATATGATTTGCGATTTAATTAAATTCTGTGATTTTGACATTTTATCAACTATTATAAATCTACGATTCGTGTCAAAAAGTTTCGTACATTTGTAGATTCTTGTTTTTGTAACTGAATTTGTCCTTTATTAAAAAAAATGAGATTTTTAAGAATTGAGGATAAGCTTAATATATATATATATATTAACAGAAATTACCTAAATTCAAGTTGATAAAAATACTCGCAGGTGAAAATATTTCACGCACACACAAATCTATGGGTACTAATATTTTAAAGCTGAAAGTTTGTTTTTTTGAAGACTTGCTAATCTAAGAATGTACTGGTTCAACTTGAACATGTTTTTTTTTTGTGTTTGATAGACCAATTATCGAGTAAGTATATCATCATGCAAATACCCAATAGAGCACAGTGTTGGGAAATTTCTATACATTATCGTAAAATATATAAATTACGCGATATATTGGTTAAATGAGTGTCGAAGGGGTTCTTAGTAAACCACGGACTAACCGCTAATACATAAAATCTTAGAAGTAACATACAAACTCACTTTAAGGTAGCTATTTATCCTATTTTTTATGTCTTAAATATAGTCGAAATCTGTTACTAAAAAAATTAAAAATGAAATATCCATCACGACTTATCCCCGAAGGGGTGGCAGAGGCATATTATATGCCCACTTTTCACCGTGTGGATTCCTGTCCCACGTAATAGGTGGTGAGCCCATTGCCGTGTTGAAATAGACAGATGCAGGTTGTGGCTACCTGCTGTTGAAATTTTTCAAGCCGCCCATAAGACCTTCAACCAGGCTTAACGACTGCCATTTAAATGGCAACCGGGACCAACGGCTTAACGTGCCTTCCGAAGCACGGAAACGCTCGCAAATGTAAATGCCACAAATTGGTCACCCATCCGAGGACCAGCCATAGTGAAAGTTGCGTAACTCAGTGATCGTTTACAGAACACTGAGACCGCGGGGCCACGAGCGCTTCAAATCAAATCTGTTACTAGTTAGGTAAACAATATATTTAGTTTTTATTTCGGACTACCTCGGTGGCGCGGTGGTTGTGTATGCGATTGCCGTGGTCTTGGGTTCGATTCCCGGGTCAGAACAAATATTTGTGTGATCCACAAATGTTGGTTTCGGAGTTTGGGTGTTTCCTATGTATGAATGAATGAATGAATGAAATATCTTTATTTATGTAGGTCACAAAGTAAAACTTATGAACGTCAAGATTATTGCTTCTACATTTACATTTACTGCCAGATTCGCAAAGCAATAGGTAGAGCCTGAGGAAGAACCTGGCAATAAAACTCATGGCCATTCTTTTCTTACCGCCAGTAATTACATTAGTTTGATGATGACATGATGTTTGACCAATTATATAGTAACTAGCTGACCCGCGCAACTTCGTTAGCGCCACATAAGAGAAAAACAAAGAGAGAGACATTAGTTAAAGAGGGTTGCGTGTAGGCTATTCTTATGAAACAACTTCTGAAGTGTTCGCATTTTAACAACAAAAAACTGAATGAAATCGGAATACGTGTTGAGTTACTTACAACTGAATAATATACACGCGGACGAAGCTGCTTCAACTGAATATCCTGTGCGAGACATTTCCTGAAATAATACATAGGGTACCTACTTTATATCCCAGGAATACACCCTTTTCCGCGAGGAAACCTTTTTGTGTACTAACGACTTCACGTGAGCGGAGCCGCGGGTATCAACTTCCGGAAATGTTCTACCTGTATGCCAATTTTCATACATACATTTTATCACGCCTGTTTCCCATCGGGGTAGGCAGAGACCATGACTTTCCACTTGCTACGATCCTGACATACAGCTTTCGCTTCTTCTACTTTCATGAGTGTTTTCATACACGCTCGCCGGTTAAGGGTACTCTTGACCTGGCCTTTTTCCAAAAGATCGTCGATTTGATTGACATACGTGCGCCGAGGTCGACCCCTACCAGTATGCCCATTCACTCTGGCCACATATATCTGCTTCGTCAGTCTTTTTTCATCCATCCTCTCCACGTGTCCGGACCATCTAAGCATCCCTTTTTCTATCTTAGTCACTACATCTTCTGTCATACCGCAATGTTCTCTTATCACGCTGTTCCTTTCTTTATCCATCAACTTCACTCCAGCTATACTTCGCAGACTTCTCATTTCCACGGCATTAATTTTACTTTTATGCGTCTTCTGCCATACCCAGCTTTCACTGCCATACATAAGTTTGGGGACCAGCACTCCTTTATGTGCAGCCACTCTTGCCTTCTTAGACACGTTCTGACTGCTCATAAAGGCGTACATGGCTCCATTCACTTTATTTCCTGCCAAAACTCTTCGCTCAATGTCGTAGTCACACTTTCCATCTCTCGTAAATTTTGTACCCAGATATACAAACTCTTTCACTTGTACTACTCTTTCTCCTTCCATAGGAATTGAGCAATCAGTCGTACTTACCTCTTTTTCAAAAACCATTACTTTCGACTTGTTTACATTCACTTTCATTCCTTTGTTTATTAACGAATCATGCATAATGTTTACCATCAACTGCAACTCCTCCGCCGATGATGCTAGTATTACCTGATCATCGGCGTATAGGAGGCACTTGACGGTCAGTTCATCCATTTTTATACCATACGTACTCTCTTGCAGTTCTTTCAGGCGGCTGTCCATGTATAGGTTAAACAGCAACGGCGACGCTACACAACCCTGTCTCACACCTTTTTCAATGTGAAAAAAGTCTGTGCAAGATCCGTTGATCCTGACACAAGCACTGGAGCCCTCATAGAGAGATTTCAGTGCTCGTATCAAGTGGCTGTTTACTCCATACCTGGCCAGTGTTGACCACAGTTCATTCCTCACCACTCTATCATAGGCCTTTTGCAAATCTACAAATACGCAATAGACTTTTTGACTTTTCGCCAAAAGCTTTTCTACTACGCATCGTAAGGAAAATACCTGATCCGTGCATCCCCTTCTTTTCATAAATCCTGCTTGTACATCCCACATTTTTCCTTCAGTTTCATTCATCACTCTTTTTATCAAAATTTTTGCATACAATTTGCCGACTATGCTCAGCATAGTCGGCAAATTGTATGCAAAAGTTTTATGCCGCGATTTAAAGCTTATGCCGCGGTAGTTTTTGCACTCTTGCTGTGACCCTTTTCCCTTATAAAGCGGCATGATGACAGCCTTACACTAATCTCTTGGTACGCTGCCATACCTCCAACGAAGGTTGAAAAGGCACAGCTGGCAAGCTACCACGCCTTGTCCCGCTTTCAGCATCTCGACAGAGATCCTATCAAGTCCCGCGGCCTTTCCTAATTTTATGCTATTCAATGCTTCCACTATTTCTTCCATACTTATCACTTCTTCCTTGCCAATTTGATTTATTTCCCAAAAACTAGTATATACTTGCATATCCTCTTTTTCAAACAAGCTTTCGAAATATTGCTTCCATCTTTTTAACACACATACTTCTCCTTTCACAAGACTACCATCATGGTTTCTGATAAGGTTGAGATGTGATGGTTTCTGATAAGGTTGAGATGTGATTTCGTCTGTTGACCCCTCACTGTTCTTATGGACTTCCAAAAGAATTTCATATTCTGTTGGAAGTCATCAGATAACCTTTTATCAAATTCATCTCTGTCATTCTCTTTCTTTCTTTTCATCACCTCTTTTACAACACGCTTATACCTTTTGTACCCCTCTTTCGCCATTTTTTGTCCACATCCGTTGCCTTCTGCATTCTTTGATTGACTTTTGTAGTCAGCCAATCCAACCATGCTTTGTTCTTATCAGACAATGCCTTTCGGACTTCTACACTCATTCTCTTTCCCTTACATCGTTGGCTTCTCTTGTTTACCCCACACACTTCAATCGCAACTTCTAAGAGCCCTTCCTTAAATGACTTCCATACGTCTTCGATCTCACACACTTCATCAGAATTTTTCAAATTTCTTGCTCAGCTTACTCATAAATTCCTCTTTAATGCCTTTCTCTTGTAAATTCTCGATTTTCATCAAGATGTGAATAAATAACAAACGTCCAAATAATATAGAAATCTGTACAAATTTTCACATTTTTAATATAAGTAAGTTTACATTCCCGTGGGAATACCGGGTATTCCGTTCTTAGTGCTGTTTTAAGATAGATACCTAATAAATACTTTCACCAAATTTCAGGTATGTACCTATGTTTGATAGTTTAGACTGTGAGTGGCTTCATCCACGTAGTTCCCGTTTCCATGGAAATATCGGGTATCCCGTTTTTATTGCTTATCCAAAGACTTGAAGTATCATTCACAAAAGTTCAGGTATCCATGTTTAATGTTAAGGCTGTTCGTGGTTTACTGATATAGTTTTGGTTCCCGTGCAATACGTAAATACGTAATACAGGCCTTAGGAGATTCTTCTAAAACAGGTAGATACGTAAGTACATGTTACTAAAATTACAATAAAATTTTTATACAGAAGAAGGTATAAGAAATTTGGATGTGCTATGTTTGAAAATGAAGAATTTCCCATTGGGGGTAAACAAGGCTTGAAAGTTTCAAGCCTTGTTTACCCCTTTATAGGTAAAAATTTGCAAAACCGCGATACACGTACCCATTTATTAGTAACCAAAAACAGGTGTACGTAGATTCATGTTTCTAACTTTGAAAATGACGAACTTCCATACAATCGTTTATCGCTTATTTACTTCCTTAGAGGTAGAATTTCGCAAAATCCTTTCTTAGTGGAAATGTACGTATTAAAAGGAACCCCCATGCGAAGTTTGAGCTTCATAGCTTTGGTGGTTTCAAAGATTTCGTGATCAATGAGTCAGGTCATACCCGTGAACGGGTGCCGTCTGTTGGGACTGGTCAGCTCATAGCTGTAATAGCAATTATAAAAAATAATCTTATTTATATTTAAGGTAAACTTAAGTTTAGTCGACTGTTCTCACATAAATCCAAAGGAACAATGTAAGTGTAATTTTAATGTTGTAAGCCATTCCTACATTTTAAAATGGCATCCATTGACTTTCTTGCCAGATTCTTCTTCTTCAAGGGTAGGCTGCCCTTAGAACCGGCAACTATAATCGCACTAATTTTGATATGATTTAAACACAACATTGAAATTGTTTTTTTTTTGTTTGTATAAATTCATTAATTTAATTACTGGCGTTTAGAAAAGAGTGGCCATGGTTTTATTGCCAGGTTCTTCCTCAGGCTCTACCTATTGCTTTGCGAATCTGGCAGTAAATGTAAATGTAGAAGCAATATTCTTGACGTTCATAAGTGTTACTTTGTGACCTAAATGAATAAAGATTTATTATTATTATTATTTCCTTTATTTATTATATACACATAAAAATTACATTTTTAAATAAATTATACATATTAAAAATCGGGACCAAGCTACCGGTGGTCAGGGCTGCAGAGACAAGAACTTCCGCACAATACGTGCCGTGCCCAGAAGAACCGCCTTCTGCATCAAGCCCTTGACCCAACTGCCTAACGCGAGCCTCTTGAGATGTTGGTCGAGGCTTTTGGCAATCAGACCATGTGCCGATACAACTATCGGAACAATAATCGCTGAATCCACATCCCACATGTCGACAATCTCGTGAGCAAGGTCCAAATATTTTATTTCTTTATCCTTTTCGGCTTTTACGAGATTCTCGTCATGTGGAATGGTTATATCAACGATTAATGCGAGGCGTTCTGACCGATCTATTACCACTATATCAGGCTTATTGGCTACAATAGTCCTGTCAGTGATAATAGATCGGTCCCAGTATAATGTGACACGACCATTTTCTAGAACTGGGTCGGGTACATACCTATAATACGGTACCTCTGAATCGACAAGGTTATATTTCAGTGCAAGTTGCTGATGGACAATCCTGGCTACTTGGTTGTGCCTATGCAAATACTCGCCGTTGGCAAGACGAGAACAACCTGATATTATATGTCTAAGAGATTCACCAGGTAGGTGGCATGCCCGACATATGTCAACCGTACCATCTCTCAGAATATACTTCCGATAGTTATTCGTCATTACAACTTCATCAGTAATTGCACAGACAAAACCCTCGGTTTCGCCAAATAAATCACCGAACCGTAGCCAGGAGACAGATGCTAATAAATCTACATCGGGCCTATGTAAAGCCCGATAAAACCGTCCATGCAGTTCCTTACTCTGCCATATCTCCTTGCGATCGTCAGTACTTAGTATTAGTGGTTTGCGCCAGTTCTCTTTGGCAAGAGCGAGTGGGGTCAGTCCGTTATCTACTGTCACCATACCCTTATGCATACCCACGTCAGTACGAAGAAAATATTCTCTAAGGTTGCATATCTCACGGTTATGCAAAGTCTTGGCGTTTAAAAAGCCGCGACCTCCACATTTCCGTGGGATATACAACCTCATTATGGACGAACGCGGGTGATGCATCCGATATGATGTCAATAACGAACGGACTTTCCTATCCAGGGATTCTAACTCTGTTTGAGTCCACCTAAGTATGCCGAAGGAGTATACTAAGACTGGCATGGCCCACCCGTTGATAGCGCGCACCTTGTTTCCGCCTGATAAAAGACTTTTTAGTACCTTTTTCAGGCGGCCCAAGAAACGATCCTGCAACGAACGTTTCATGTCAGTCTCAGTAATACCCAATGCTTGCGACATACCCAGATATTTATAGGTTTCAGTCGCGGAAAGGGACCTAAGTTTTGTGAAATCTGAAAGTTGTACTCCTTCAGATTCCACAATTCGTCCCTTCTTAACATGCATGACAGCACACTTATCTACAACAAACTCCATTTTGATTGACTTACTATAGGTTATAGTGACCTTTAGTAACTCATTCAAATGGGATTCGGTGGAGGCAAATAATTTCAAATCATCCATGTAAAGAAGATGCGACACAACTTGACCTCCTCTCCGAAACTGATAGCCCAGCCCTGAATTCTCCAGTAAAGTACTGAGAGGATTCAGTGCCAGACAAAACCATAAGGGACTCAAACTGTCACCCTGAAATATACCCCTTTCGATCTTTACAGGTTCACCATTCCCAAGAACCTGACGACATCCTGGATAAACAAGAGCCGTTTTCCATTGCCCCATACATGCATTCAAGAAGGTGCGTAAAGTTGTATCAACTTTATACAACTCTAGCACCCTCAACAACCACGTATGAGGCACAGAGTCATAGGCCTTCTTGTAATCAATCCAGCATGTTGCCAGATTTCTTCGGTTACGGCGGACCTGCTGATTAATGGCCATGTCAAGAATAAGGAGTTCCTTACTACCTCGTGACCCGCTTCTACATCCATTTTGAGAGTTGGACATTAAAGTATTATTTTCAATGTGAGTTCTTAATTTCACTCTCAAAATGGACGTGAGAAGCTTATAGACCGTAGGTAAACAAGTAATTGGTCTATAATTTTTAGGGTCCGTAGTACTACCTGATTTATAAAGGAGGTGAGTGATGCCTGAAGTCATAAAAGATGGCAGCAACCCAGATTCAAGTGATGTTTGAAAGCGAGATGCCAAACAGTCATGTGAACTATGGAACCATTTAAGCCAAAAATTGTGCAGTCCGTCCGGCCCAGGTGACTTCCAATTGGGTAAAGAACGAACTGCATTGGCAACGTCATCAGATGTTATTATTATTGGTTCCATAGTTTGTATAGATTCACATGAAAATCTGACATCCTGCATCCACTCATCTTCTGTATGACTAACAGGTGCCGACCAAATACTTCGCCAAAACGTGTTTGTGGCTTCAGCATCAGGTAGACACATGTCAGTCACACGAAAATCAGGCTGCTCCCATCTTCTATACACCCACCTCTCATCTTTTTGGAACAAACGATTCTGAGTATAGCGATCCACTCTCTTCTTGTATCGTCGTATACGATTTGCCCACGCATAAATTTTCTGCTTCAGATGGTCAATACGTTCCGTGACCCGAAAAGAGTATTCGCAAGGACTAATATCAGTCCCCGCGAATGCCCGAGTCACGAAACGCATTACTTTCGGGCGTGTATTCCGCCCTGAAGCAGCACAGCTTGCCAATGAACACCCTAGTCTCGGCGATACGACGCTCAATTCTGCATTGCCAAGCTGGAACAGATTTTGGTCGAATAGCTGATTCAACTTGTGTAAATTTAACACCAGCTACCCGACAAACCGCAACAGCCGCACAATACAGAATTGAGTGTGCATCACTTAAATCTATACAAGTATCAAAATAGCTTGCTAGAACCGAGTCCAAAGCACACACCAGCGCTATATTCTTTTTATGCGTAGGCAACCGCGGTAGACGTGGACGATACTCAGGATCAGAAAACCTATACTCATTAATCGTTCGTTCCAAAGTACTCCTTAATTCGTCATTGTACTGGGTACTTACTCTTGTAACAACATCATCCAGTTCTACGTCAATGGATTTTCTGGATGAAAGTTCTGTGGCATTACACATTTCATTAACCTCACTAGTTTGAGACGAAGGAGGGATGATGTGGCTACATTGTAGTTCTGAACGAAGTCTCCCAAGTGCGGCATCATCCAACATATGACAGCGTTGAATGGCTCGCACTTGATCCGATAGCCGCTGTGCCGAAACGTTGACTGTTGGCTCAAGTACCTGAAACAAAGGCAGCATACGAACACGGTACGCAGTGAGGTTAATTCCTCCCTCTGTAGCCGCAAAATATGCCCGCATAACGTTTTCATTCATAGATGAAGTCCATCGTATGCGGTGCACATTACCACCGGCAGCGGGAGCCCTATTCGAGGCCAGCGGGCCTCTGGACTCCAAGCACGTCGGTGGCCGGCGTCTCCCCTGCCGACGTACAGGTGTTGGCGACGTCGGGGGAGAGAAATACTCGTCGCTCGATGACGAGCTCAAAGCCTCAGCAGCAATCGGTTCCGAGGTTTCCATGTGCTGCGAGGCGGAGCTATGCGACGAATCCGGTGGTGTTGGTTGTGCATTTCGGCTTTTGGCTCTAGTTATTATTATTATTATTCAAAATATATGGCAAAAGGTAATTACATGTTCTAGCACCATATTTGTTGTTAATTTTTGGTAGACAATTTTTTTTTGTATACTCTAATGATCTTAGGTTTTCATTTTTTGTATAGTCTTTTAGTACATTTACATTAATAACTTCTTCCTTTAGAATGGCCAGTCTAAGTTTACTCTGCACAGGAAGCAGCTCGCAATACTGGAACAATCCATTAAAACAATTTCTGTGTTGAAGTTTTACTATTTTGGGAACTATTGTTTTTAATGATTTAATTTGTAAGTTATAAATATTTGCCAATTTTGTTTTACAAGCACGTCCATAACTGCTCAACCCTCAAATTCTAGAAATATATCAGTATGCATATCAGTTGTCTAGGACCCATTGTACAATTTTATGGCTTAGTTTGGGCTAGATGGCGCTGTGTATGTATCCCACAATGTTTATTTATTTCGTTAGACTATTTATCCTTTCAGAAATGTAAAACAATATAAGTAAATCATAAGTAAACAAACATCGAAAAATAAAGTAATGGAATATCTTGGGGTATTTCAGAGCTAACCCCGAGGCGACGGCGGCTTGAGGGTTCGTAATTGAAAAATAAAAGGCCGTAATAATAGAATTTACATTACGTGCTTTCCAGTGACAAAATTTACTGATTGTCTGCTTATGTCAGAAACAGAGCGGACTTATCACTTATAATACAATGTGTGTATAATGTGATATAATGTCTGTGCTGTTTTTGACATTAATAATATACTGTCCGTGTCCGTTGGGTGTAAGGGGCCCCACCAAGATCTTCGGGGCCCAAGTCAACCTCCCGTGCTAGTGCGTGCACCTGCTGATTAACGGACGAGGCTCTGGCGCTGGCTTTCCCCTCTGGGGTTGGGAGGTCTGAGGGCGTCGCTCCCATAAAAACCACCCGCCGAAACAAAAATGGAAAAGGACTATAGGAATGCTGCTAGGGATAGGGCGCCGCCGCAAAACGGCGCGCAGGAGCCCCGCCCGACTTCTGTGGCAAGTGGGCTAGGGCTGCCGTGTGTCGGGCCAGCACGGCTAAAGAAGTTAGCCCCAACCCGAATCTGCTTCGCATCTTGGAACATTGGCACGCTGACTGGGCGTGCGGTAGAGTTGGCCGAAGTACTCTCCAGGCGGAGGGTGGACGTGGCGTTCCTGCAGGAGACTCGGTGGAAGGGCAACAGAGCCCGGCCCTTGCAGAACGGCTACAAGCTGTATTACACGGGTGCGCCTGGTGAGGAGAACGGGGTGGCCGTTGTGCTCTCCGAGGGGCTGCAGAGTGGCATCTTGGAGGTGAAACGCTGTAGCGACCGGCTTATGATCGTGAGGGTGCTTATCGATGGGATTATTACCCACCTGATAAGTGCCTACGCGCCATAGGCCGGTTGTAGCGACGCCGATAAGATGTCGTTTTGGGGTCAACTCGAGGGAGTGCTTCGGAGCATTCCGTTGTCACAGGGAATCGTTTTGGGCGGCGACCTAAACGGTCATGTGGGTGAGAGGTGTGAGGAGTTCGAGCGTGTTCATGGTGGTTTTGGATACGGCACCCGCAACGCTGAAGGAGAAACTATCCTCAGAACGTGTGCGGCTGCCGATCTGGCCATTGTGAACACGTATTTCAAAAAGAAATCCGAACATTTCATCACCTACAAGAGCGGGAGGCGTACAACTCAGATCGATTTCCTACTCACTAGGCGACACAGCATCGGCAAGGTGGCCAACTGCAAGGTCATACCCGGTGAGAGTCTTACTGCACAACACCGTCTCCTTGTCATGGACCTCTGCGTGAAGCCCAAAGGCAAACGCACCGAGCGGTGCCAGCGCCGCATCAGATGGTGGCTGCTTGATGAAACTAGGTCCCAGGAGTTCGTCTCAGCTGTCGGTGACAAGTGCACTGACACTGAAGGCGAACCAGTTCAAGATTACTGGGACAAAGTTCAGGCGGCCATCCTTGGAGCGGCGAAGGTGGTGCTCGGTGAGTCTAAGGGTGGACGCAAATGTGACAAGGAAACTTGGTGGTGGAACGACGCAGTCCAGAGGGAGACTAGGGAGAAGAAAGCCCTCTTTAAAAAGTGGCAAGCGACCGGATTTCCTGAAGACCGCGACGCGTACAGGGCTGCAAAGCGCGCCACAAAGAGAGCTGTAGCCAGAGCCAGACGTGACCACTTACAACCTCTGTATGATAAGCTGGAATCGTCTGAGGGGCAGAAGCTCATCTATAAGCTGGCGCGCTCCAGGGTCAAAGCGGCACAGGATATATCCAAGTGTCGCTGTGTAAAAGACCTTGAGGGCAACCTGTTAAGCGAAGACCTCGCGGTAAAGGAGAGTTGAAACAGCACAAAGAGGTGCAGCCTCCGGACCTCCCTCCGAATCAGGGACTAGTGCCACCGGTAACGCCTGGAGAAGTCCTGACTGCGCTTCACCGCATGAAGAATCGGAAAGCTGTCGGACCCGATGGAGTCCCCATCGAAGCCTGGAAGGCGATGGGTCCTCGCGGTGTGGGCATCTTAGTAAACCTTTTTAACCGCATACTCCTCAGCGGGCAGATCCCAAACCAATGGAGACTGAGTATTATTACTCCAGTCTTCAAAGGTAAGGGGTCAGTGCAGGAGTGCGGGAGCTACCGCGGTATTAAGGTGATGTCCCACACCATGAAGATCTTCGAGAGGATTATAGACTCTCGGATCTGGCAGGAGTGCACTCTCTCGGAGTGTCAATATGGGTTTCGCCCTGGTTATGGGACCACGGACCCTGTTTTTGCCCTGAGGGTTGTCGCAGGGAAATACAGGTCGAAGAACACGCCTCTGCACTGTTTGTTTCTAGACATGCAGAAGGCCTTCGACTGTGTTCCTCGTGCGATGATCTGGTGGGCACTGCGGTCCAAAGGGGTTCCAGAGGTCTATATTGACACTATCCGGGACATGTACTGTGACTCCGATTCAATGGTTCGGACTGCTGTTGGCGACACGAAACCCTTCCCCATCACCGTCGGGGTACACCAGGGTTCGGTCCTTAGTCCGCTTCTGTTCAGTGTAATATTAGACGAATTGTCGGACAGCATCAGAAACCCACATGAGCAGCCTCCATGGTTGCTCATGTATGCTGACGATATTGCGCTGACAGACGCGGACAGGGGCAGATTGGTGCGACGTGTAAAGGCGTGGAAGGAGACGCTTGAGAACGGCGGTCTGAAACTAAATGTGGCAAAGACCGAGTACTTGGCACTAAACTCGACAGATCCCACATCCGTCCGCATAGGCGGTGATTTGGTCGAGCGCACGGACCAGGTTAAATACCTGGGATCTGTTTTTCACACGTCCAGTGACATCGATTGCGATGTCAAGTCACGCATTGCTGCCGCGTGGGCCAAATGGCGGGAGATGACCGGTGTCATTTGTGACCCTAAAATGCCGATCCGGTTGAAGGGACAGGTCTACAAAACCATTATTAGACCTGTCCTTTTACATGGCAGTGAGACGTGGCCGATATTGGAGCGACACAAGCAGGAGCTGCGTGTCACGGAAATGAAGATGCTGCGGTGGATGTGTGGGGTCACGCGGATGGACCGCGTGAGAAACTCTCGCATCCGCGGCAGCCTTCACGTCCGTGACATTGCAGACAAGTTGCAAGAGTGTCGCCTTCGTTGGTAAACTCGACAGATCCCACATCCGTCCGCATAGGCGGTGATTTGGTCGAGCGCACGGACCAGGTTAAATACCTGGGATCTGTTTTTCACACGTCCAGTGACATCGATTGCGATGTCAAGTCACGCATTGCTGCCGCGTGGGCCAAATGGCGGGAGATGACCGGTGTCATTTGTGACCCTAAAATGCCGATCCGGTTGAAGGGACAGGTCTACAAAACCATTATTAGACCTGTCCTTTTACATGGCAGTGAGACGTGGCCGATATTGGAGCGACACAAGCAGGAGCTGCGTGTCACGGAAATGAAGATGCTGCGGTGGATGTGTGGGGTCACGCGGATGAACCGCGTGAGAAACTCTCGCATCCGCGGCAGCCTTCACGTCCGTGACATTGCAGACAAGTTGCAAGAGTGTCGCCTTCGTTGGTATGGTCACGTCTTGCGGCTACCACCGGGCTACGTAGGTAACAAATGTCTGGCCATGTCAGCCCCGCCGGGTCCCGGTAAGAGGGGAAGACCCAAGAAGTGCTGGCTTGACGTCGTAAGGGATGACATGCGTGCCAATGGTCTCACTACAGGGGATGCCGAAGACCGTGCGAAGTGGAGGAGAAAATGTAGGAAAGCGGACCCCGGGCGTCGCGAGACGCAACTGGGACAGACGCTCGGATGATGATGAATAGACTGTCCGTGAACAGCTTAGACTAAACAGTGAACAGTCTTTGTGTATCCCAAACACATACGCGTAGAGGCCCTCCTCTATGTGTTTAAGGTACACAAAGACTGTCTCTACCTACTTGTTATGATTATTAGACAGTTTGGCATAAACCATATTTTTAGTACCTGTCTGTCCGGGTAAAAAATTGTAATTGATTTTAAACCAACTCACCGATAAGATACTTGATGTTTTCTATAGCTCGGAAGTGAATAGACCCATGCATAAAAAAGTGAAAAAGAAGAAGTACTTTTTTGTCTATAATATGAATAGGGAAGATTATTTTTTTATTAATTATAAGCTTATTTTATTTCTATACTTGACTTAATAGTACAATTTGACTAATGGTGTTGAATAAAATTTGACATAGAGTCTCTTTTTAGTAGGTACATCTGTGCGCCGCTACATCTCGCGATTTACGACCAATGTCCTCATGGACTTTATATTGTAGCCCATCGCTTATAAACTCAACAATAGTTTTTTTATTTATTTTGTCGCTAACCACATTGTGTAGAACCAAGGAACTAATATCTATTGTACTTTTTATTTACTTTTTAATAGCAAGTTCCACAAAATACCTTTAGAATGGTAATTTAAAAATAAATTCAATAACCACCAAATAAAAAAATAGAAGTATATTATTACAATAATTTAAAAAGCCACCGCTAAAATTATAAACAAAAAAAATAAAATTACTACTTTAGCCCTACCAATGACTTCTCACAATTGTTAAACATTAAAGTTCGTTTAATAAGAGTGATTAAGGAATATATATCGTACATTTTGAAAGGTTAAATAAACACGCCATTGCGACAATCCGGAGCATATTTCCAACATTAATTGTAACATGACGATAAGTTGCGAGAAGGTGGTTCTTCATCATTAAGATAACATGCAAATGACTGTTGAGGAGACGCCATAAATTGTGTCTACAAAACCCTGTGGATCATCTTGATGGATTCGTAGAAGATAGCGTGGATAAAACCGAGAGTAGGCAATTATTATAGCGGTGCTAGCTGCATTGCTCTATTTATATGATGTTAGAATAATATATGAGTATTGTGTTTCTATCTCTCTCTTTCTCTCGGAGCCCTTCGCGAGCATTAACTTTAATTTACCTGGACACTTTTTTTTTCTTCTTTACTTATTCCAAGTTATTTTTAAACCCTACGTGGATTTGCAGCTTGAGGCCCGCTGAGCTTTAGTTTGACTTTTAATTTTCGACATTGTTGAGAGCGACTGCCGTAGGAATTCTCAACCTCATAAGGGTGCCTGTGTTGGGGCTTCGTGCTTTGATCAGCAGGTGCACCGCTTGCAAATGCAAGTGCTTGCGAGTGCTGCACCACTGGTTTTGCAAAAGTCCATAGGCCACGGTGACCACTTTTTATCAGGTAGGCTTGTCTGCCACTTCAGTGGTATAAAAAAATTTACCTACACCTTTGAAATAAAGTTTGAAAAGTCTAAGAGTCTAGTATCATACATGAAGTTATGCGAATTCAGTTTATAAATAAATAAATAAAATACCTACTTAGTTGAATATATGTAGTAAACATTATCATGTAAATATTTAATCATATTCTTTTCCAAAAGGCTCCTGTAATCAGGAAGCTCTCGCCAACTTATTACTCAACTATCACTGTACACGTACATATTTTTATTTCTTTGATTAACTGTATTTGGTTTTTTTTTTAATACACAAATGTCAAGTACAAAACTTCATTGGTACGAGTTGACAATGTTTGTACAGTAATAAATAAAAAACCTACGATTTTAATAGCATTCCAAACGCCTTGGTTTTGCACAAAGCCACAAAGTACGTACGAGTATGTGACCTTTGCGCTGGCGCATATTTACATCTCACTTTACGGCTAACTAGCTGCACCACGCCTCGACCTATCTATTGTACGGAAATATCGAGCGAAGCACGAAACAATCCCAGTTTAAAGGAATATCAATATACAAATGTTTAGGAAATTAGAATATTTGATTCAGCACACTGAGGCATCTGGTCTTACTCGAATGATATAAATATTTTACGTATATCATCGTAGAATATACAAGACGATCATTAATTATACAAAACGACGTAGTATTTTAGCAACGAAACAATAATGGAGTGCAAACGATAGCGGAGATTCTATGTCGGTGAGTCATATTAAAGCTTTACTCAAAGTCGTAAGAACTTCTTTTCTTCTATAAAAGTATGAAGGATGGTATGTTTTACCCCCCTGCCTACTTATATTTTAATCAAGTCGTTTATTTATTTTACAATTCTTGATAAACTCATAAATAGACCATCCGATACAAAAATAATCAATTCAGACCAGTACTACTTTTATTTGATTATTTTACTTGTACGTGTCATAGACATGTTGTCACGCCTTTAACCCCAAAGGGGTAGGCAGGGCATACTATACGCCCATATTTCACCGTATGCACTTTTGTCCCACCTACCAGGTGGTAAGATCATTGCCGTGTTGAAATGGACAGGCGCACTTGTTCGTGTAAATGAAATTAATACCTATTTTTTTATTACTAAAATTATAATAAGTATCTTCAATGCCAAATTTCTAATTATTTAAAAACAACGAGTACACACTAGCTGGGATTAAACTATCGAAAATATCGATGTACAGCTGCAAGAGATATCGATGAATAAAGAAGCTTTTGCTTACATGAAGTCCAAAGTATATACCAATCATATGAAGGTGATGATTCACTAGTACGAGAGTGATTTTCGCATTCGTAAGATTCTCGCTCTAAAACACTTGCAAATACAGAAACTCATTTTTGACGTCGCTTTAAAAGTAATTTGCGAATACGTAGATATGTGATTGGTGGCTCTGACCAAATATGTTTGCAACTAAAATTTTGATACAAAACATTGCAATTAATTCTAACGGGTTTGGTAGAATTCTAACTATTCAAATACCTACTTATAAGTGCCATTTCATTAGCTTTAGTCATTCAAGGTATTGCAAGCATTCCAATAAACTATACTTTTATCTGAGTACTGAGTATGCAAAATGTATGTAGAGACGGTGAAAAGGTCCATAATTATTGTGAGCGGCATACGTGTATTCTGAATGCGACTGCGACTGCAGAAATAGGAGCAGGCGCATCGCGAAATCCAGCTCCCAGCTTCTGCGCCACACCTAATTAACCCGAGACGTGACATGCCCACGTTATAAATTTTAAAACCTCTTAAGAAAACTAAATGCCACAAGTTGGAAATAAAAGAACTAAAATACAATCCACAGACATCGCAAAAAGTTTATTTTTGAACTAAAACAAATGATTTTAAGGTAGGCCATACGAGTATTACCTTTTTAATGGCCAATTGGTAATTGGGTCGATAATCTTATATGGAATAAAAAAATGTCGTGCAATATTTAAAATTTATGTTATGCACTCGTACGCGGGATTGCAAATTTATGACACATTATGATGATTAGGCTGGTGCAAATCTGTTTTAACCAAAAATTGTGTATGTCGCTTTTAACTTAGGACATCTACTGATCGATGAATAAGACAAAGCCAGCCTTTTCGTCAGGAAACGCCACAATCGGGGCGGTCAGACCGGTCATGGATGAGTGGTTGGAGAGGAGTCATAGTATTATGTCTTACGGTATTCTCCTTTGGGGGAGTGCTGCAGATTTAAATATTATTTTTGTTCTACAAAAGCGGGCTGTACGCGCTATTTATAATTTGGGCCCCAGAGTTTCTCTCCGAGAAAAAATCAAAGAAGTGAATATTCTAACCGTACCATCACAATACATTTTTGCCAATCTTATGTATGTCCAGAAAAATCTATCACAGTTTTCTAAACTCTGTGATAAACATAATATAAACACTAGAAATAAAAATAATCTTTCAGTCCACCACAGTCGACTACATAAGATTGGCGATTCTTTCCAGGGTAACTGTATACGCTTTTACAACAAGCTTCCCTGTGACCTGAGAAATTTACCTTTAAATAAATTTAAAAAGTTTATTAAAAACAAGCTTTGTGAAAAAGGTTTTTACTCCGTTACAGACTATTTGCAGGACAGGGACGCCTGGAAATGATCTGCTGGCAAAATGAAATAATATAAAATTGTAAATAGGCCATCAAAAAAAAAGCCTTCCTAAGTTTCTTGCCGGTTCTTCTCAGGTGGGCCGCGTTCCGAACCGGTGGTCGCTTTAAATATTTTAAATGGTGTATGACATTTTGTAAGCGCCGTTAAAATGGTCCATGCAAAATAAAGATATTTTTATTTTATTATTTATTTATAACCTCTCCTACCGGTTGTCACAGATACTTACCGGGCACGGGTGCTTCGGTAAGTATCTGTGGCGTATACACCGGGAGACCACAGCCGAGTGCCAGCACTGCGTAGAACGCAGCGAGGACACAGCGCTCCACACATTGGTGGAGTGCTCAGCGTGGGCGCAGCAGCGCCAAGACCTCGTGGCGAGTCTGGGCGTAGACATTCTCTCGCTGGAAACTATGGTGCAAGCCATGGTCTCCGGCGGGAGCAAGTGGGACGCCGCTGCGTCTTTCTGCGAGCAGGTCATGCTCGCGAAAGAGGCGGCGGAGACGGTACGGGAGAGGACTCTCCCGCCCGAGTTCCGCAGTCTGCGGCGACAACGCCGCAGACTTATCTTCGCCCAAGACTACCGGCCTCCATGACCGGGGGCCTGAGGACGGCAGGTGGGCTGCTCGTCGTCCTTACAGAAGCAGGCCCAAGACGAAGGCATGACATGAAAATGTCACGCACGCCTCATGCCCCAAGAAGCGGGATAGTACCCGAACCAACCCCCCAAAGAAGCGGGATAACACCCGAACCCCAGGTGAGGCCGCGGTGGTAGCCAAAGTCTGCCGGGAGCTCTGGGACATCTTTCCGAGGAGTTACCCGGGGCGTCCGGCAATAGACAGCTAGGCGGGGACTGTGTGGTTTTAGCCGGTTCGAGTCCGGCATGACATCCGAGGGGATTTCCACACGTTAAAAAAAAAAAAAAAAGCCTTTTCGTCAAGGCTTTGACAATCATAGTTTGATTGTTTTAGGATCCGGAGGTTCAATTTTCAACTACCACTCACAGGTTTCAGCTTCTCTAGTACCTACTGATACTATTAGCGTGTGTGTCATCGTCTTCAAAATGTCGTGTGACCCGAGAGAAGATATTGTCCGAAACAGGTAGAATTAAAGAATAACGTACTTTAAAAAAAAAAATAGGCATAAAGTAAACCAATGCAAAGCCTGTGCGGGTCGCATACCTTATCCAATGAATGTGAAGCGAAAACTATGATTGCAATATCAAAATATCAAAGTGATTACGTATATGTACATTAATTTCTTCATCGTGGCAATCTCTCAACCATACGAGAAGCATCACTACCACGTTTATGGTAAATACTAGATTTTGAATGTAATATCACCTTCTGCATAAGAGGTTGTTGTATAATGTTTTATAGTTTAGAAAGTTGATTTCATACCGTTGTTGCCGTAAATGTAATGTGCAGATAGGCCCGGCCATGCTGATCATTTTAATGCTTAAAACATATCAATTTATCGTGTACCGGCAACATGTTTATATTTTATGTTTATTATGACCAACATATATACTTATATGTTGAAGTTTATACGTCCAGATATAGGACTAATTAGGACTAAAGTAGCAGCTGCAGCTGACTCCACTGTTGAACTTCTACGGAAATTCATAGACGTTAAGGAAATATTTATATATGTAAAATACTTGTATTAGTACCTGAGGATGCGAAGTATTTTAGGATTGAACCGAAGTAATCGTGGCGTAAAATTAGCTACCAAACGAAACGCACCCCTTTACAGCTAGTAGTAAAATAATAATATATAAGTTTATTTAGTGTTTTTATTAACACTTTATTTGTATTTAAAACAATCTACAATTGCAGTTTAATATTATAAAAAAATAATTCTAAACTAACTAAAAATAACTAAAAACCAAAGACCTAACATGCTTCATAAAATTTCTCCGCATCGCATATTTATTATCTTTATACACTATATGGCGCACTGAAAAACGGAAAGGTCAAAAGTACTCGGATACCCAGACGTGCGTGTATGAAGCGATTGATGAATCTCGAAGAAGCGAAAGAAGTATGCATGGATCGCGAAGCCTGGCGATCTGTCCTCTCTGACTACCCCGTCAGGGATACAGCGTGAAGATAGTTAGTTAGTTTTTAGTTATATAAAATGAGTATTAATGCATTTGCAATGGAAACTGTTCAAATTTTAAAACCACTTTACGCTAGTTAATTAAATGCAATTGTCCAGTAAGATTGAAAATGAAAGTGAACTGACAAATAATTGTAAAAGTAGCAGTAAACTAGGGTGTTAGGGCCTCGACCTTACCTGTTAGCGGTGCAGCTGCTGACCGACAGAAGAGACAATGACACGAGTCACGTGGTTTGGGGATGCGACGCAGACACTTATAATAATGTCAACCAGCTAAAGAAAAGTCAAAACAAGCCTCTTTTGGAAGTTACTGGGATCACAGGAAGATGAAGAGGAAAGCGGAAGCTCACGTACCACCGCTAACTCAGTGCTCTGCCCGATCTATGACTATGGCTGGTTCTTAGATGGCTGGCCGCTTTGAGGCATTACCATTTACGAGCGTTTCCGTGCTTCGGAAGGCACGATAAGCTGTTGGTCCCGGTTGCCAGTAACATGGCAGCCGTTAATCCAAGTTAAAGGGAGTGTGGTCTTATGGGTGGCTTGAAAATGTTCAACAGCAGGAAGTCACAATCGGCGCATGTCTCTTTCAATACAGTATTGGGTAAATGCGGGGTAAAAAATGATTATTGCCTTTAGGAGTAAAGACTTGATTTTATGTGTGCACATGATTTCTTTTTCCAGTAAGTAGTTTCGATAGGCAACATTTGATCAGATCCATGTATTAATCCTAATCTATGTATTGAAGGAAGCGCTCGTGGCCTCGCGGTCTCAGTGTTCTGTAAACGATCACTGAGTTACGCAACTTTCACTATGGCTGGTCCTCGGATGGGTGACCACTTTGTGGCATTTACATTTGCGAGCGTTTCCGTGCTTCGGAAGGCACGTTAAGCCGTTGGTCCCGGTTGCCAGTAAAATGGCAGTCGTTAAGCCTGGTTGAAGGCCTTATGGGCGGCTTGAAAATTTCAACAGCAGGTAGCCACAACCTGCGTCTGTCTATTTCAACACGGCAATGGGCTCACCACCTATTACGTGGGACAGGAATCCATACGGTGAAAAGTGGGCATATAATATGCCTCTGCCACCCCTTCGGGGATAAGGCGTGATGGATATTTATTTATTATGTATTGAAAATGTATAAATGGCAGTTGTATAGTAAGCATAGTAGTAGCTACCCATCATCGAATGAAATATATAAATCGAAGCGTTATCATCCTCGGAGATCACTGCAGACGGCTGCGATCGGCGGCAGAGACGTGAAATAAATATCCATTTCCATACTCAAATGTGGCATGCAGGAATGGTGCAAGGGCGCGGTTGCATGAAACTGCGGTATACATCACTCTACCGGCTGCGTCGAACGCGACCGCTCGGCCCGACAACCTCTCACGGCTGATCCATAACTCCTTATTATTATTTGAAAGAGATCTATTGATTCCACGAGGTGTGGAACTCGCAATCCGCTGCAGCAAAGATCATTTTGTTCGACTGGAACGACCGCTTTTGAACTAACTTGACGTTACAATGGCGGCCGGTGACGGCAATGATTTAAAATCTGTTAACAGGACGGTTCTCTTTTTTAACGATTGGTATACAATATCCATAAATGGTTTTCTAGATTATCTCCGTGTGCACATATTTAAATAATAAGGCATGACATACCACTTTTAACTAACACTTGCTTCTTGTTTTATGCATCAAAGTATTTGCACTGCGGCACTACCAGGCAACAATAGATTTATTTCAAACCTTATTTAATATTTTAATTTTATTTCTAGTTTAAGGTTTCTTTTTTTTATTTCACGGCACAGTAGTGTGGTCCGCAAATGTTTTTTTCGTAATTTTTTTAAAGTTTTGTCAGATCTAGGTTTTACCACTGAGGTACAAGCATACGGCCCCACCTGATGGAAAATGGTCATCGTAGCCTATGGACGTTTGCAACACCTAAATGCAGCACTTGCGCTGCCGTATCTTTAAAAACCTTCTAAGACGCCTTTTGAAGAACTCCATACTGTATACATTCGGGAAAACCCAGGCCGGGAGTTCATTCTACAATCTAAGCGTACGCGGAATAAAGCCACAAACGGATCTAACCATATGCTAGCGCTTCGGACGCAAAATGTTTGAGTGAACACCCTGTTTATGGCAAGCGGTGTAATGGTAGAAGAGGTAGCCGTGGGCATCATATCAAATAATTCCTCAGAACACAGACCAGTGTACAGGCGATAGAACACGCATAAGGAGTCAAAGTCTCAATCTTGTTTCCAAGTTAAAAAGTTGCCTTTGTGTGTGTTATATCAGTATAATCATTCCGAATTGGTTCAGCTGTTAGAACCTGGTTGAGAAACATATAAATACCTTCACAAATGTTCACACTTATGGTACATACACATGGTGGTACTATACCCATATAACGCCTTACAATCAGGTTAACCTACTTCCTACTAACATTGCAGACAGATTGCTCAAAAAACGGAAAAGACGTGCATGTATGAAGCGATTAATGAATCTGCAAGAAGCAAAAGAAGTATGCATGGATCGCGAAGCCTGGCGATCTGCCCTCTCTGACTACCCTGTCAGGGATACAACGTGAAGATAGTTACATAGACAGAGAGACGGAAAAGAAAGTGATTTCATAAGGGATCCTTATTTTACTTTTTAGGGTACGGAACCCAAAAAATCATAGCCAAAGCAATAAATAGAGGAGTAGATAGTACATATAGCAGTTACTCTCAACCAAACCGAGATATTGCTAGCGTGGCATTTTTGGATATGAACAGAACTAAAAGCCAATACCACATACTCGAGTATTTCATCCCATAGGTATTACTTACATTGTCAATTAACTACAACAACATTTATTGGAACAATTTAGAGCTATAACATATTTGACCTTTAGCACAGTTAGAGAAGCATCATTGACTAGTGTGTCCCCGTGCCAATCATCGGGTGATAAAATAATGGCTCAATACAGGAAGTACAGTTATTCGCATTAGGCAGCGCGCCGCCCGCGCATGGGGGCTTTTAATCAACACTTTATTGTTTAATGACTCCCTCGTCCAAGTCTAAATTAAAAGGGTGACGGTTCAAACCCTATTGAGGGATACGTAATATGTGAGTGGTTTTGTCTGAATATTTGATGATAGATAATACTCGTAGTAATGCTGACTGGAATTGTTTTCACTGTTGTATGAGTATGCTATATTTGAATTGTAAAGGGTTACATATGCCAAAGAATAATATGGGGAAATGGAAAAACGAACACCTCCGTAGCATTGACATCAGAAATAACTGGAATTAGAAGGAAGATGATTACTTTGAAAATAACGTAGAAAACTTACATACTCATCTCGACCAGTGGCGTAGTAATGAACGCCAGTAGTACTTAGTGTTAATTTTTAAAATGTACATGTTTTTGTCGAGCCCTTCATTCCTACGACAAACAAGCAGTTTTATGCCGGCTGACTAAGGTACAACAGGCTCAACGTAGTAGTCTGTCCTTCTGCTATTCTGGGATTGTACTATTCCGAGATTTTGCTTATTTGTCATTCTACTGTAGAGAGGGTTTGAGTGGTAAGACGGCATTCACTTGCAACAACGCTGAAGAAAACTACAGCTGACAAAGGCAGTCAATGATAGCGGACAGCCGGATCCCATGTTGATGATAAATTCTGCGGCAGCTTCAATATATCATAAAGAAACTTAACCCCTTCTCTAAAAAGTTATATTCCATTTCCAGAATTCTTGTAGCTATACCGGACAATAAAGCAACTGGTAACTTTGGTACTCGCAAGATGTCAGTGTGATCCTAAGCGATTACCAATATTACCGTCAAAGGACGATTTTTCTAGAAGAAGTATTTATACTAACTGCATTATAATATATTATGTTAACCATCTACCCGTTTATCATAATAATGATTGATATCCCGCAAAAGTAAATATGAAAAAAAAAATTATCCAAACATCTGTGACGATAGCGACTCCACAGTTTTTATACGTAGAATTAAAGGCATTTGATCCCTGACTTTTAATGCTTCACCCTCGGGCATTAAAATTATATGTATATTTGTATCACGCTCGCAATTGTAGGGCCTCAACGACTATCCGTACACTGAGTGGCAGGAAAATGTACACCGCCTATCAAGGTCTTCGTCATTCATTTAACACGTATTATCACGTATCATGTTTACAACACTATTCATACAAAACTGTACGTATTAATTATATTACTGTTGCCCTTCGCAGAATAAGTAAAACACAACCAGATATTTCGACGATCAAAGTTGATAAACAATTATATTTTGATAACAAAAACAGCAATCTGCCCCTGGCGTTAATTACTCGAAACCTGATATCACTCATTAAAAGAGCCCTAAATTATCGCGCTCTGCAAAATTCTTAATTATATCTCTTAAATTTCTAAGTAAAATTAAGCCTAGAGCGTTAGTAGGACAGCAAAATGATATGTTTATAAACAACAAGGATTTTACCGTTAGGTGCTAATTAGTACTCTGTGATAACAATCCCCGCTCACGGTTGATAAATATACACATCTACATATAGATAAATATATATATATATACATATCACAAGCAATTTATATATAAACTACTGCGTCAAAAACCTGCAAAGATTAATTTTCGAGTAAGTAATATTCACAAATGTAAATATGTACTTTTCATTCATTGGATTGCATAGATTAGATTAATCAAAGTGCTCGTACTCGCACTAGCTCAGTGTCCTATAAACGATCACTGCGTTAAGCATTTTTCGGATGGGAGACCGCTTGTGGCACTTTATTTACGAACGTTGTTAAGCCGTTGGTCCGAGTTGCTCATAACATATAAATCTTAAAATCAAATTTTAGGCCTAATGGACGGATTGAAATTTCAATGGTAGGTTGCCATGACCTGCGCCTGTTCATGCAATGGGCTCACCACCTGGGAGATAAAAATATGTGAAATAAACAAGATTAAGTTTATTTCATGCAAGGATATTTATGTTCTTCATTTGAGAAAGGTAACGGGGCAACAATGTCATCGGAGTCATCTAATCTGAGACGGTAAAGGAGCCGTAGACTGAGTCCTAGGTAACAAAATTGGTAAAAAGTTCTAGGTAACAAAAGTGGTAGGTGTTAGTCGGTTGTAGTCCGACATTACAATCCCAGTATTAGCTCCGGTGTGGTGAAAATCATAGAGAATTGCACTTGTAAAAAGATAATATGTACAACTAGTTTACCAAATTTGAAATGATTTTTATTGTGTTTTATGTTTAACCCGACAATATAAAGCATAATAAATTATCACCATTAAAAAGACCTTTAAATAGAAAACGAGTCACAGTAGCGAAAGAAATATTAATTACACAGTTCATAAAAATGACGTTAAACGTTTAGGTAATGTGTTAAAGGAGCCCATCACCCCTCCAATTAGTTGGATAATGACGGTGTTCAAGTTATTAATTTAATAAGCGGGGACGTCAGGGTGACTTGCTTCACGGTATCAGGTGACTGGCGCGTGCTGTCACACGCTCCGTTTAAACAGCTACATATTAAACCATAACCTTTCACTGTAAGTCAGTGAAAGGTTATGGTTTAATAGCTGTTAAAACGGAGCGTGTTTCATTTATCTATTTCATATCATATTAAAGATATGTATTCGTATCTATTTCAGACAATTAATGACATTTAACAAATTTATCTCAATGAATATCAATGGAGTAAAACATGGAACTTATTAACTAAGTTAAGAATAAATTGAGGTAAAGAATCAATCTATGAAGTAAAGCGACGTAAAAGCAGATGCCCGGCAGGTTACTGGGTTTGGAGTTCTGACGGCAATCGCTATAACAATGCCGAAAATCAAAAGCCAAATATTCGCTGTTCCTAAAAGCTAAATATAAGTGTACCAGGCTCCAAACCCAGTTGGGGATTGGGAAACAACTGGAAATGTTCTAAAAATGTTTATTTATTTAGCAAAAATAAAACGACTTATTGTACTCCTTCGATATTGTATGTTCCGCTGGGTTGCAAGATATCAGATAGCATAGCTAGGTACTACTCTTACGCTTTTTTTTTCTTTATTCATTTCATTTAATAACACGAAATTTAAAACATTGAAATATAAACATACAAGACTTCTTTTTAAAAGTTTAATTTTCTAATTCACCATTACGCCGAGATGAAAACTTAAACAGAAAACGTAGGTAATTACCTTAAAAGGTCTTAAGCATGAATTTTATGACGGTGTTTATGAAAGTATTTCGCTGCTAGCATAACGAACCTCCTAAAATTTTCTTTTTAAAATTTGAATGCTTACCGCACAATGTATTTAAGTTGAATAGGCCTATTGACTTTTAACATCAATGTAAACAGTTTGTTGCCTACTAAGGCTTTAATTATAACATGTAGATATTTATTTCTTTGAATGCTTTTTGACATGATAATAATTCCAAGGGAAGAAGTCGAATTTAATAGCTAGTTAAATGATACGTGGCCTGATTGGAAAATGTATGCTTATTCAGGTCGACCGGGGCCCTCACCCTCCCCGACCCTCCGCACGGCTGATTTGAAATGAATGGTAATAATGGCTGGGCATCCCGCTCGCGTCGTTTTGTATGATTATTCCAGATTAATTATTTGTTAGAATTTTACTGGCAAATTTTTCGGAACGGTATTTTTCCGCTTTGACTGACGTTTTAATTCTAACTCGTCATGGGGAAAAGAATTAATACACATACATGTAAATTTATATATATATCACATTGAGCTTATGCCTTGTCATATACCTAGTTACTTATTTGTAATAAGGTATTAGAATGAATGCTGACAGTACAAGACGGAACACCATTGTCGGGATCTTTAGGCCGTGACGAGTACTGGTTATATTTAGCAGTCGAAATGATGGTGACAAACATTTTATTTTATAATTATGTACTGTACTAAAAGATCGTATTTTCATAAAAGAAGTTTGTGTCAATTTTTATCTTGACACTAAAATACAGGTACACATTTAAAATCACAAGATCGATTTATCTGGATGGATATTTGATACATATGAAAAGCTGATCGGTGGACATCGTTATTGAATCACGTCGCAGTAGTCCCGAGGGCCAGTGACTGATGCGAATATCAAATCGTTGCCACCCCTTGACTCCATAACTGCTCTTCCATTAGACTGCAAGGGAAATCTCACCTAACATCAGGCACACGTCACTCAAGTTTGCATTTAAAAATATTCAACATTGAGTTATATATCACTAACGTTGTGATCGTAATTAAGATATTAAGTATTACACAAATCTAAAAATACTTCATTAATAGTACTATTTTCTTTATTAGCCGTTGATTCTGCTTTATTTGTAAATTGACGAATAAAATTAACCCCTATGAAAGTACAGAAGATTCCATTTTTGTACGGCAAATGGCCGTGTTTGTGCTCTCGACTGGACTCTCCCAAGGGGCCTGAGCTGGCACATTCTGACGACTGAACTAAGTAGAAAGATAGAACAGAATTAAGCCGGCCAATTATCCCGTATTGGATTTATTGGTAATCTCTGCACGAATGGGCGCGAGGGTGCGAAGCGAACCAACTTTTGATGATACCTCCATCGGCATTATGAACAAAGTTGTTGCAATTTTTATGTAGCTGGATTTATTGTTTGCTTTTCTCTTTTGTTTCACCCTCAATTGTACGTAGACAGATAAAGGAAAGCTCAAAGGCGTTTTATTACAAATAAATCAATCTTCAATCAAAGTGCGCTGGGGCTACTGAAATAATCCGACCTATCTTACCAAATTATTTTTTATTTCTATACTTAATCATACGATTTCACTCTTTTTTTCATTGTTGCGTTAATTTCTAGTGGTATATGATTAGACAAAAATGACATTGACAAAAAGTGAAGAAGGACAAGAGTGTGAATACTTGCCAGTGTAGTTCATTGTCCAGTAGCAGACACACTGGAAGAACAATAAGACCATCGTACGCCTGGTGAGGCCAACTCAATAAACGCTCTTCCAATTTGCCGTTGTTTCAGCTGTTAATGTTTAGAATGGGCTCACCTCTTTCATAGTACTCGACCTTGTAGGTCTTATAATGTGTCTTAACCCTTAAATGCATGATTTATGCATTTTAAACAATTTAATTTTTTTAGGATGTAGAGTTAGCTCTATAATCAGGAAAAAAAATATTTTTTTCATTTATAAAATAGGTGTATTTTTATAAAAAAATGGGTTGATGGAAATTTACGTCATTATGTTCTTAGAAGTAACTAATTGGGAATAATTATGCACTGGGTTATAATTTTATTCATTATGATATTTATAATAACAATTATTGTTTTTATTGAGACAAAGGTTAACATTGGACTCTGAACAATGTATAGTTGAATATCCCTTACAGTTGGGGTATTTACATCGTAGGGATCCCCTGACTAGAGGCCAATGACCTGGCCCATCTCTTCTAACTTCTTTTGGAGGAGCAACTGCTACAGCACTTCTTTTCTTCTTTGCCTGTATTTCATATTCTAGTGCACTAGAGCTTGGACGGCCTCTTTTATTTTCTTGTGCCGCTCCTATACGTTACATAGGGTAAAAGCTTGTTCGTTTCTAAATTCACCTAAATTGAGGATATCTTTCTTGGGTATATTTTTAGCAATCAAATTTTTTTATATATTACCCAAGCATTTATTACTGCCAGATCTAAAAGGTGAAAAAAAATACGAATGTACCATTTCCTTGATTTCAGCCTTATTCTGTATCTTCCAAGAAAACTATCCATGAGATCTACCCCACCCATATGGGCATTATATTCACTAATGATTTTAGGACATGTAATCTGTATCTTTTCTTTAATTTTCTTGTCATACCTATACATTACTGAGAGGCAAAGCTCCAACATATTTTGGAGACCAGTATGACCTTGTACTGGGAAAATGTTGAACCGACATATATATTAGAACTCCAAAAATTTTTCGCAGGGCTGATAAATTGTAGGCCCTAGAATTTTCAGGATTTTTTGTGTGGCATACAGGTTTAGTTTGTTCCACAATATTTGCCATGAATTGTTCTGTAAAAAAATAATTAAAGCAGCTATATGGAGTATCTAATTGTGATATCTCAGGTCCTAAATCGGCACTCCATTGAAATGTGACTTTAGACTCATCAAATTCCATATTTCATTTTTTCCAGATCAATTTTCGTTTATCTAGTAATCCTGAAAATGTATGCCCAGTAGCAACCCTGACATTTTTAACTTCGATGCCTATATGTGCCTCATTTTCAATCAAGGGAGGGTCACTTTCAGGGCTTTGTGAGTTTTATATGTCCTCAGCAATGCGGCATGGATTATGGGTTTGTGCCGTACTCTGCATTTGATTTCACCTACCTGCCACGGTATCCGCGCCCCGCACAAAGGTTTTCTGCAGGCCTGATGAACTCTGCAGAAGGCTGATACTTTTGAAGATATAGCGTAAGCCAAGCTTGCTCAAGGCAACTCTTGAGAGCCTCTGTATCTTTAGTTACTGGCGCAATGTAGAACTCTATTACAAAAATAAACCCATAGGACAAAACATTGTATTGTAATGTAACAAACTAAAATATATTCAGATACTTCAAACTACAACACATTTTACGTATAATCATATGTATAAACTATTTCTACTCAAAGTCCCCTTACCCTTGTCACGAAAGTGTCTATAAGTAAAAAAGTAAAATGTTTTTTTTTACAAAACGTCAAACCGGATAAAAGAAATTGATATATCGATATAAAAGCAAAAATATGTTTACATTGTATTGGTAAAAATCTCAGTGATACGTCATAGCCGTCACTATCAAGTATTGCCTCTTGGGATATTGCATAAAAAGTGCCATTCTTACCCCTGTATGTTTGTAAAGATTTTCAATAAAAGCAGAAGTTTGTGAAAACTATTATTTAAGAAATGTATATGCTCACATATTAAGATACAAAGTAATTCGCTGTGTCTATCTTTTTGACAGGACGCAATAAACTTAAAAACTTTTAAATTGATTATTCGGCGAGTTTAACAAATAGATAGAGTGCTTCATGAGGAACCTTTTATAGGTACCTATATCTAATTGTTGTCAAGGTTTGTACAGATTGGTTGAAATATCTGCATATCTTGAACATCGTAAAATTGTAATGATAATGAATTTGGATATAAGTAAGAAAAAATGCTAATAAATTATTCCGAATAATTCGTAATAAGGATATTGATTAACGAAATTTGATTTGAATGGAGGCGGCGAGAACAGCTTTATACTCGTAAAATCTACTTTAGGCCGATACTAAATAAACGAAGTAACTATCTTCACGCTGAATTATTACGGCAATTGCTCGTAGTAAAATAGCTACTTCAGCTGCCAAATAACAGTGGACCCTAGTCTCCAAACCCAGGTTGGGCTTGGAAGCAACTAGTAATACACTAATTATGAAGAAAGAGAAAGAATATAGTAGAGCGGATATTCCGTAAAAGAGATAAAACTCATGTTCATGAATTCATATTGATTCATTCATAGACGAAGAGTATTAACATTAATATTTAATCAGAAACCCATACTTATTTCCCTAATGCGGTCGTTACTGAAATATATTGATAATTATCTAGTACACTTCGTAAATATTCAATTCAGAATAATATTTATGTATTTCCTCTTGAAATACTGTCTACGAGTACGTTCAGAAGAAATATCGCATGAACCTATTAACGAAAATCTATAATTATTGCTGGCTGGCTGTCTAAATGCCAAAATTGTTGATCCCTGTAGCGTTGGTTAGAGAATAACTCATTCTGACTATTTAGTCGTATTTTCTTGGGGTGACCCTTAAGAACACGCCCGCATCAACTGCTCTCTACCTCCTCTGCTTTCAAAGTAGCGCTGGAGAGCAGTGGAGGTGTGGGCTAGTTTCAGCTCCTAAGGGAGCTCCAGGAGGGTCACCCATTCGGCCCCCGAGACGAGCCCCAACTTTCTGGGGAGCCCCTTGCCGTCTCGCAATTACTTAACCTCTGGCCTAACAAAGAAATTATTATTAACTCACACTACGCAATTGTAAACGAGCGTTACTGGATTGGTTGCAATCGAAGACATATGAAGAAGTGGAACATTTTAAAACAGACGTGTACATGATATGATAATCACACACACACACACATATTTTTATTGTTCATGCGGCCATTTAGTGTAGATTTTACTTATAGTTTTATTTATAGTCATGAGTTTGTTAAAATTGATCTAAAATTAATTTTTCACTACACTTACTCATAATATGGCTCTAATCTTACCGCAATTTTGTCTATTTCAACACGGCAATGGGCTCACCACCTATTACGTGGGACAGGAATCCACACGGTGAAAAGTGGGCATATAATATGCCTCTGCCACCCCTTCGGGGATAAGGCGTGATGGATATTTATTTTATTTATTTTATTTAATCTCACCGCAATTAGGCACATAATGATACCTATAATCAAACTGTGGTATTTTGATTGTTATTAAATCTATAAAATATTAGTGAGTTGCATTATTCCTAAAAAAACTCGATACAAAAAATAGCGTTGAATAGAACAAATAAAATTAATATACTTTTGCTGGTTCATTTCATGCAACTTCATATTTAAATAGAAAATTTCATCTTGTACGTGTATAATAAACAAAATTTTCACTCAAATACCTATAACTTTAAACAACAACTCTAACAAATAAAAAGAAACCTCATTCTTTACTCTGTGGTCAATGCGCGCGTATAAAAAAAACTAATTAATTGTTCCCGCCAGTACCAAACGTTTCACAATTCGTTTTCCCTGTTGTAATTAAAGTTATATATTATTATAAAATGTCAACAAGTACTAGTTATGAAGAAAACTATTTATGTAGTACACCGCCCGATATAAAATGTGAAGCCCTTAACGTTATAGAAAGTTTACTACCTGAAAACTCCAAGGAAAAAGCAGTTTATAACTTTACCAACTGCACATTCATTGTTTCAATAAATAAATTTTTGATATTCTATATAAAATTATTTTTGTTTTATTTAGTATTATATTATTCATAAGTGTATTGAAAAACGTCGTATGATACACGTGTGTATTGTTGATTACCGTCTTCGGCTCTTTTTAGCTCAATAACGCCTCAGCGGTAATCACCAACTTTACACACTTGTACCATAATCTACTATTGTAACTTCTGCATTTATTTTGGATTATATAACGAGGAAGTGCGGAATTTCCAAATACAAGCGTTCCATAGCTTAAATGGAAATTTCAATGAAGTGGATGTATTAAAACTAGGTTTGATGAAATAAAGATTATTATTTTTTATTATATTATAATTATAATTTTTTATTACGAAGAATAAATTAGTTATTAGTTAAAAATATTTTTTATAACTTAATTTTATTTAAATGTGCTATAAATAATAAAAGTCAGGAAGTCCTTGCATTTAATACCCATATTTTAGGAAAGCATAGAAAATTTTAGTGTTATATAAATCTATTGTAATCCTCCATTTTGGATTTAGAGTGACATAACTTTATTAGGGTTTTGTACTTCAAAATGAAAAATCAAAACCCTTATCACTTTCATCACTTTGTTGTCCGTCCGTCCGCTCATGCATCAAGACCGTTTATCTCAGGATCGTGAGAAAGTATCGAGTTGAAATTCTATACTATATACTGAAATCTACAGGCAAAAAAAAAGATTTAATAAGGGCTCGTCTTTAGGGCTGCGTACCGAAAAGGTAAAAAACGAACCCTTATAAAATCACTTTCTTGTCCGATTTTCCGTTTGTTTGACCGCGTTTTTCTCCAAAATGGGTGGACCTAGCAAGTTGAAATTTATACCAGATACTGAGGCCTATAGTTCCTATTAGGTGTATAAAAAATTAAGGTGCCGAGTCAACACGAAAGAAAATGATTTGCGCGAAAACATTTAAGTACCAAAAATTTACCTTAATTATCACAATTTTTTTTTTTTTGGAATTTTCCCTTCTCTTGTGCTTTTATTTAGTATTATATTATTCATAAGTGTATTGAAAAACGTCGTATGATACACGTGTGTATTGTTGATTACCGTCTTCGGCTCTTTTTAGCTCAATAACGCCTCAGCGGTAATCACCAACTTTACACACTTGTACCATAATCTACTATTGTAACTTCTGCATTTATTTTGGATTATATAACGAGGAAGTGCGGAATTTCCAAATACAAGCGTTCCATAGCTTAAATGGAAATTTCAATGAAGTGGATGTATTAAAACTAGGTTTGATGAAATAAAGATTATTATTTTTTATTATATTATAATTATAATTTTTTATTACGAAGAATAAATTAGTTATTAGTTAAAAATATTTTTTATAACTTAATTTTATTTAAATGTGCTATAAATAATAAAAGTCAGGAAGTCCTTGCATTTAATACCCATATTTTAGGAAAGCATAGAAAATTTTAGTGTTATATAAATCTATTGTAATCCTCCATTTTGGATTTAGAGTGACATAACTTTATTAGGGTTTTGTACTTCAAAATGAAAAATCAAAACCCTTATCACTTTCATCACTTTGTTGTCCGTCCGTCCGCTCATGCATCAAGACCGTTTATCTCAGGATCGTGAGAAAGTATCGAGTTGAAATTCTATACTATATACTGAAATCTACAGGCAAAAAAAAAGATTTAATAAGGGCTCGTCTTTAGGGCTGCGTACCGAAAAGGTAAAAAACGAACCCTTATAAAATCACTTTCTTGTCCGATTTTCCGTTTGTTTGACCGCGTTTTTCTCCAAAATGGGTGGACCTAGCAAGTTGAAATTTATACCAGATACTGAGGCCTATAGTTCCTATTAGGTGTATAAAAAATTAAGGTGCCGAGTCAACACGAAAGAAAATGATTTGCGCGAAAACATTTAAGTACCAAAAATTTACCTTAATTATCACAATTTTTTTTTTTTTGGAATTTTCCCTTCTCTTGTGCTATAAGACCTTATATATATATATATATGTATATTATAATAAGGGTATATATAATAAAAGGGCACCATCAAGTCTCCATGTTCCATTACCTCCTGATCTACAAGCTGTTGCACATGAATGTTGTCTTACTGAGGAGACTCTGAGTATAGGATAAATGACAGTTATCCCTAGCAGCCAATTATAATTATGTGCTTCAGTAAAATAGTAGTTCTAAGTAGTTGAGACGATGGACATAACAAACAGTTTACGATAATATAGGAACAGCTAAATAATTTAGATGTTTCTGTTCAACTTCATCTGCAATACTAGCTTATTTTGAATAAAAACATTATTCAACGTTCCTAACTGTCCGTTTCTTCGGTAGGTACAGTTTCATCATTTGTATCGTCATTTTTATTAGAGTTTTCTTCATTGTTTATTGCTGTAGCTGGAATAGCTTCGTCTTCTTCATTAGGGTTTTTTGTTTCATCTTCTGCATTTTCTATATCACGTTCACCTTCTCCTTTATCAATATCTTCTGTTCCATTCGGGCCTTTTGTTATATTAGGATTTTCTGTTTCATCATGATCTGTTTTATTAGGATTGTCTGTTTCATCCATGTCTACTGTATCATCAACGTCTTCTAAATTAGTAGTGTCTTGTTTTGTCTGTGAATTAGTAGTTTTATTTTTGGAACCCACTTGTTTTGACTCTATTACAACAACTTCTCTGCTCTCTTCGTATGAATATTCGTTGTGACTATCGGCGTCATCAGGTTTTTGATTTACAGAATAATCATATGTCACGCTTTCTGGGGTATTTTTCATAGCCCACCGTGGAAGTGATGTAGTCGGTACACCCCAACCACCGGTTACCTTATCATAGTACTTCTTTTTTACTGAGTCTTTGAAACAGGTGCAATGGCAATGTTTATTTGCTTCGGCAATTTGGAAACCCTTTTGTAGACATGTCATAACGCAGATATAAGCTTTTTCAAAATTTTGGCACTCATGCGTTCTCTGATGACCGTATCGGAGAATATTCTTATATTTAGGATCAAGCTGAACTGAAATAAATTGCTGATATTAATTTTTAAACGTTCCATGTTATCAGAATCAAGTTTTTTTAATGGTTGTATATGAAAACGAGTAAATTATGTAAGATGGTTAAGTAAGATAAACTTAATATATAAAAAGTGTAGTCTGTTCATAAGTTTCATCTAAATGGCAATAGATGTAGTCATAACCACGGCTACTGCAATTCAGATAAAGCTTCAGGAAAATTTAGGATACATTTTTATAGCTCTCATAGCTATGACACACAATATTTAAGATAGACGACTTAAATATTGTGGATACAAAATTATAGTAATCTAGTATCCTATACTCGTTACCACAGGAACCTGATCCCGGAATAAAAATTTTGGCTAGTATCCAAGGCATTCAGATATGCGTTGATCGATCAGTCTATCAGTTTCTGCTTTTATAATATATTTCAAATATAGATGACAACTTCATTTATTTAAAAAACAAACTAATAATTTAACTAAATTTTGAATATAGAATTGAACAGACCCCTCTACACGTTAACAGATGGACGGGGTTTTAATCTTTGTTTGCTGAAGTAGATTGTTAGATTTTTATAGAGTACACTAGGTGACCCCCACGGCTTCCCCTGTGATATACTCTTACTATTTAATCCCGTCACTTATAAATTTAACAGTACATAATGCAAAAAAATGTGCCCAATTTGTCGACAATTATGATTACTGCTCAGCTCTCCAGGGTAGTGGTGCGATGATATATGTATAGCCTTCCTCGAAACATGGGCTATTCAACACATAATTTTATTTTTCAAATCCGAACAATAAATTTTTATATATTAGTATGGATATTTATAAAAATCAATGCCATTTTTCGTTGTACTTTTATTACTCAAGAACGGGCCAAACCAAATGTTTAGGCTTTGTTCGGACTATTTAGTAGATGGTTATATGTGAACAACATACAACATATTGTCACGCCTTTATCCCCGAAGGGGTAGGCAGAGGCATATTTAACGCCCACGTTTCACCGTATGCATTTCTGTCCCACGTAACAGGTGGTGAGCCCATTGCCGTGTATTTATGTTATATGTGAAGTTGACTTAAAATCGGTCGACCGGTTCATTTACGAGAGATAAAAAAAAATTGGTGGCGCTAACGAAGTTGCGTGTGTCAGCTAGTTTTAGTATGGATATGAATTATACGTACCATGACCAGTTTCAACCGGAATGGATACTGATACTGAAATAATACGTAAATTTTACTACCTTTATAATTGAAATTTGGCTATGCTATATAATTTAGTTAAATTAAACATACTGTTCTCGAGTTGATCTGGATTGGGCAATGATACTGAAAATATAGTAACAAAATATCATTATTGATGTTCTGCTTATTATAGCAGTTTATGATACTGTTGCATAATAAGGGTTCTTATAACATGAGTGTGTTTTAAAAAAAAGAGCCGTAGGCGAGCTTTTTTTGAGGATCACACGAGTGTTACACTACTTTATCTACTCTCTTTATCTACTCTCATACACTACTTTATCTACTCTCATACTATAATACGTAAAACAATATTGCAAATAAAATGATGAATATAACAACAAATTTATTTTTTAAATGTCAAATATTGATTGCGCATGCGCGCTTGCGTCGCGGACTCGTTCATTGAAACCAATGATTGAAACCTTTTTTTTTTAAGTAGAGGTTCTACCTCCTTGGTCCAGCTGGAGATGGTCGATTGCGATGTCAAGTCACGCATTGCTGCCGCGTGGGCCAAATGGCGGGAGATGACCGGTGTCATTTGTGACCCTAAAATGCCGGTTGAAGGGACAGGTCTACAAAACCATTATTAGACCTGTCCTTTTACATGGCAGTGAGACGTGGCCGATATTGGAGCGACACAAGCAGGAGCTGCGTGTCACGGAAATGAAGATGCTGCGGTGGATGTGTGGAGTCACGCGGATGGACCGCGTGAGGAACTCTCGCATCCGCGGCAGCCTTCACGACCGTGACATTGCAGACAAGTTGCAAGAGTGTCGCCTTCGTTGGTATGGTCACGTCTTGCGGCAACCGCCGGGCTACGTAGGTAATAAATGTCTGGCCATGTCAGCCCCGCCGGGTCCCGGTAAGAGGGGAAGACCCAAGAAGTGCTGGCTTGACGTCGTAAGGGATGACATGCGTGCCAATGGTCTCACTACAGGGGATGCCGATGACCGTGCGAAGTGGAGGAGAAAATGTAGGAAAGCGGACCCCGGGCGTCGCGAGACGCAACTGGGACAGACGCTCGGATGATGATGATGGTCCAGCTGGAGGTTGTATAGGTGTATCGTTATGATTAAAAAGTTATATTATGATACAGGTGTCCATACAAGACCTGTATCGTAATTAAACTTTTTTTTTATTATTTTTGGCCTGTACGTAATGTTTGTCATAAGAATTTTGTTATCAGTTTTATAATCTTTGTATTATAGTATCAGAGTAGATAAAATATATTATTACCTACCTACTTCTTTTTTATATTATTATGTTATTTAGGTACATTATACGTACCGTTCTCAACGTCATGTCGAATGGTTACCGGTACTGAAAACATAGACAAATAACTCTAAGTACTATTCAATATTCATGCTACGAGTATGGTTTAAGTTAATTATAATAATTATAATAATCGCGAGAGCTGACATGACTATCTTTGTGTGATCCGCAATTTTCGTTTCAGAGTAGTGGGTGTTTCCTATATTAATGTGTAGTTGTCTAGATCCCATAGCTTACGCTTACATTAGTTTAATTTTGGTTAGACAAAGATGTATACCAATGTCCCAAAGTATTTATTTATTTTATTAGCCGATCCAGGGTCGATCAATGCTAAAAATAATTTATATTTTTTTTAGTTACATTATACGTTGGACTTCATTTGAAACGGGCACACATACTACAAACATAGGTAAATTACATTATTAAAGTATAGTATGTTAATTTATTCTTAACAAACTTGTTTGTAAAGTGGATCTAATTTCATCGGTTTTAGATACATAAAGTAGCTCATAAAGCACGCGTGCGTTATGAACTCAAATGGTGAAGTAATATTCCATAACCGCACCGCAAAGGGTTGTCATAGAAACAGTATGTAAATATCTTTGTTAATAAATAAACTCTATTAGTTAAAATATAACAAATAAACTTTAACTTTCATATCATTATTTAGTTTTGTCTTTAAATTACCTGATTAGTGTTATTTAAATAAATAAATAAAAATAAAAATATCTTTATTTTGCATAGACCATTTTAACGGCGCTTACAAAATGTCATACACTATTTAAAATATTTAAAGCGACCACCGGTTCGGAACGCGGCCCACCTGAGAAGAACCGGCAAGAAACTTAGGAAGGCTTTTTTTTGATGGCCTATTTACAATTTAATATTATTTCATTTTGCCAGCAGATCATTTCCAGGCGTCCCTGTCCTGCAAATAGTCTGTAACGGAGTAAAAACCTTTTTCACAAAGCTTGTTTTTAATAAACTTTTTAAATTTATTTAAAGGTAAGGAAGGAAGCTTGTTGTAAAAGCGTATACAGTTACCCTGGAAAGAATCGCCAATCTTATGTAGTCGACTGTGGTGGACTGAAAGATTATTTTTATTTCTAGTGTTTATATTATGTTTATCACAGAGTTTAGAAAACTGTGATAGATTTTTCTGGACATACATAAGATTGGCAAAAATGTATTGTGATGGTACGGTTAGAATATTCACTTCTTTGAATTTTTCTCGGAGAGAAACTCTGGGGCCCAAATTATAAATAGCGCGTACAGCCCGCTTTTGTAGAACAAAAATAATATTTAAATCTGCAGCACTCCCCCAAAGGAGAATACCGTAAGACATAATACTATGAAAATAGCTGAAGTAAACCATTCTAGCCGTATCCACATCTGTTAGAGTCCTGATCTTTTTTACAGCGTATGCAGCCGAACTTAATCTAGAGGCTGTCTTTTCTATGTGTGGGCCCCACTGCAAATTGGCATCAATAGTTATACCTAGGAACACAGTTGATTCTACAAACTCTAACACTTGTCCATTCAGTTGAACATTGGCCGCAACTTGTTTTACATTTGGTAGAGTAAATTTTATACATTTAGTTTTATTTTCATTAAGGCAAAGATTATTTGAGCTGAACCAATGAACTACTCTTGCAATTGCATTGTTTACATCGTCATAGTTATCTAATTGTCTTTTAATTTTAAAAATTAATGAGGTGTCATCTGCAAACAAAACAATCCTATTCCTGTCCCCTACATAAAATGGTAAATCATTAATATAAATGAGGAACAAGAATGGCCCAAGTATCGAGCCTTGCGGCACACCCATTGTAACCATGGATCCTACAGAACGTGTACCATTAATATCGACCCTCTGTATTCTATTGTTCAAATATGAAGACAGAAGGTCGAGAGCTTTGCCTCTTATTCCATAGTGGTGTAATTTTTTGCACAGCGTTTCATATTGAACGCAATCAAAAGCCTTTGATAGATCGCAAAATATACCTAATGCATCGTGCTTGTCTTCCCATGCTTCATGAATACATTTTAATAACTCAACACCAGCATCGGAAGTTGAGCGCCCTTTCGTAAACCCAAATTGATTCGCATGGAGTATTTTATGACTATTAAAATGGGATAGCATTTGATTCAAGATTATTTTTTCAAATACTTTGCTCAAAGTTGGCAGCACTGACACTGGTCGGAAATTAGACGGCTCTGTAGCGCTGCCAGCCTTGAACAAGGGAACGACTTTGCTGTGTTTCATTAAATCAGGAAATGTACCACTAGAAACACAGTCATTAAACACAGTTGCTAGATGGGGCGCAATTACCTCAATTATACATGATGCAGTTTTGACCGATAACCCCCAAATGTCCGCGGTTTTCTTAATTTCGATACATTTAAATGTTTTTACAATGTCCTGAGCACAAATATCTGTGAATACAAATGCATCCCTGCAACAAAGAACAGATTCTTCTAATAAAAGTTCAGCGGAACTGGAAGATGCTTGGAGAGATTTTGTTGTCAATATAGGTACATTTTTGAAAAAGTGTTCAAACTCCGTAGCCACTTCCAGGTCCCCTGTAACATGGCAACCATTTACTTTTAAGTGGAAATCCCTTTCAGTCACTAAAGATCTACCGCATTCAGAGTTAATGATGTTCCAAGTCATTTTTATTTTATTTACAGAATTAGAAATGTTATTTTTAATGAAGTTTGACTTAGCAAGATGACACGTTTGTTTAAATATCTTTGAATAATTTTTAACATATTCCTGAAAGGTTTGCCTAAAATTATATGATTTTTCTGAATATAATTCAAATAATTTATTTCTACTTTTAAAGATACCTGGTGTTGCCCAGTGACTGAAAACAGGACGACCACCAATCTGTAGAGTTTTTGAGGTAAAAACTTTGCCAAACTCATCATTAATCAAATTAAATAAGTGTTTATATGACTGGTCTACACAAGTGAAGTTAGGTAGATATGGTAATCTCTTTAATACATTTTCTTTAAAATTATTCAAACGACTTTGGTTAATTGGTACATATTTAATTTGTTTTTTGCTGACTTTGTTACTACTTTTAGGAAATTTTATCCATTGGCCACGATGATCTGACTCCACAGGATCCACAATACCTTTATCTATAGGTTTAATATCAGTAAAAATATTATCAATACATTTTGCACTGGTGGCTGTAATACGAGTGGGTTCTAAGAATGTACTATGCAGATTAAAGGATTTAAATAAATTTTTCATTTTATTTCTCTCTGATGGAGTTAATGATGTATCTAATATATCAACATTAAAATCTCCACAAACTATTATAGATTTCTTAGAACATTGGCATTTGAACAGTGCTTCTTCAAGCTTTTCTTCAAATTTAATGTAAGAAGCATCAGGGGGACTGTATACGCTTAACAAGATGAAATGCTCAAACTCAATACTGGCAATCTCAATAACTCGCTCAATGGAGAGGGCTACTAAATCCTTACGTTCTTTAAATTTTAAGTTTTTATTAATTAATATTAAAGAGCCTCCACGTTTAGAATGTTTTCTATTGAACGAGCTAGCAACCTGGTGATTTACGAAGTTCAACAATGTGATTTGATGATCTTTTAACCAGTGCTCTGTAGCACAAAAAATATTAATAGAATTTGCATTAATGTATAGCTCTAACTCTAAATCTTTACCATTTATTAAACCTCTAACATTATGGTGCACCAGGTTTATAAAAACAATATTTTTACTAAGATTATTCTCAGGGGCCAAAGTCAACTGGCCAGATTTATTATCTGTTGTCCTATAAACTAGTTTTTTGGAATTTCATTTTCCAAATGTGAAGTATCAAAACTATCCTGCTCAATAAAAGCAGTTGTACTTGCCAATAATTTGGCTTGAAAAATTAAAAAATTAGATAGCAACAGAGCTACCTTTCGTTGTAAAAATTTTGATAGAAAATATCTATCTAATGTCAACAAACTATTATTATTGAAGATTATGTTCCAATCGAACAATTCAATTTTTTTGGAATATGATACCATGGTATGTAGTTTCATATTTAATTTGTATCTTAAGTGATTTTCCTTGTGGCTCATAGCAGTGCTGTATGGCAAGGTGGACAAAATTACTTGTTTTACTTGCAGACTTGATAACTTATCAAAAATTTTTAAAAGTTTGTCACTATTAATATTGCCTCTTCTGCCAACCAGCACCACTATAGTAGACTGCATGCAGTGTGTACCAGTCAATATAAAATCTATAATTTGAGAGTATGAAGCTCCTGGATATGTATGATTTATTACAGAATGACTTAACTGTGATAAATAATGTCCAAAATTTTTACCTATTTCATCGCAATAGACTATGGTCTTTGCATCACTTTTTATTTGCAACTTTTCTATTATACTCGTAGATGCCTCGCAATTACTACTTGAACTTAATATACTATTATCCACACTGCACACAGTTTTAATTGGTGAAAATTCATCATTGCATCTAATTCTTTCACAACTGGGTGAGGAGGGAACATGGCCTGCAGATGTCAATTGGTCATTTTGACAATGACATGAATTTACTAATTTACCTATGGCTAACACCTGTTCCCTACTCTGTTTCTCTGCTGTTTCATATTTATATGAAATTGATTTCAAAGAGTCTTGAAGTCGGTCAATCTGACATTGAAGGGCCTGTGTATCAGTTTTGTACTGTTGTGCAACAGTATCAAGTTCTAACATATACATATTTACCTGGTCAATCAGTTGCAATCTCTGTCTATTAAGTGACATGCTATTTATAAAAAACTTGTATTTATGTATCATTTTTTTAGATTTAGTAATAAACTTTTTAATTTTTAAATATTTCTTTAACTTATTCTTACTACACTTAATAATTTTTAATGATTTAGAACAGCCCCCGGTTTCATCATCAGAAGTGAGGTCTATGACAATGGAAGGGTGAGCTGTAGCAGTATCTAAGCTTGTAGCCATCAGTTCATCGAACAAACTCTGATTAGATTGAACCACTGTGCTCTGTTTCTTGTCTTCTAGTTGCGATATTTTGATTTCCGATCGTTGTAGCTCCTCCTTTAGTATTCTAATTTGGTGCAGAGTTTGTTCATAATGTTCCCTACATGAGTCAAAACTGTCAACTATAAGTTGTAACCTATCCCGATCCTGTAAGGTATCAGTATATAGTGAATGCAACTGTGCCAGTTCTTTTTTGAGTTGTCCGTTCTTACTTAAAATACCTAGCAGTTCTAACTCATTTTCGTCCCTTTCCTTGTTCAGTTTATCGCACTTCTCCCTAAAAATCTGTAATTCTTTCAACGTTAATTGAAGCCTTGTCTCTTGTTGACGAGCCAAGGCCTTACGCGTCATTATCATGTTATTAGTATTCGACATTTTGTTATAATTACGTGCTACAGAATCAGTAATTATTAGCAAAGTAGACTTAGAGCAAAGAAATGCGAAACAAAACGAGGTTATGTTTTATTCATAGAAAATTACAAAATCACACTATTAATGGACATATGAGGATGTAAAAGTAAATAAACTCACAAACCTTGATTGAAAAAACGATTAGTTTTATAAATCTTGCCAAATCCAAGTAATAATTTCAAATATTGAAAATTTTTCCGATGTTCTAACTGTCACTACACCGGTACAATTTTTAAGTTTATATTTATTTACTTTTAGCACAATAAATGGTGAAAATGATTATTTAACACTCAATATGGAATTATTTGGCAATGATGAATTGGTATTTAATTAAAATTATAATTATTTTTGCAATATTACAATATAAAATACGGAGCCAATTCAAATCAGCTGTTATACCTAGCAAACAGTACCTAGCAAACCTAGTAATACATAAACAAATATATTTCTTACATAGGTATTTAAAAAACTAGGCTGTTTGTGATAGCTTTAGCGCACACAGCTACGGCAGAAAATAATGTGCGCGCCATTTTTCTCTAATTGTCTTTTATTTGGATACATAATTTTGGATATCGAAAAATGTTATCTTCCAATAATTAAGAATAAGCGAGTGTTCTTATAGCATTACATGAGCATTACGAGTGTTTTCGTTGTCTTGTGAAAATACCATAGTTGTATTTTAATGTAGTTGAGTACCTAGATATAATTATAATTGTAGGTAAGTACCTAGGTATGTGGGGTATATTATTTAAGTTGAAAAAAAAAATTGATTGATTTTTTATTCTGTTTCCTACCAAGTGTGTTAAAAGCTTAGATGGATATATGTGCGTATAATATAAAATATAATAAATGTATCGAAATGTACTATTACATTATACGTACTGTTCGCAACTTTAAGACTGGACAAAGATACGGAAATTATATTTGAAATGATTGTTTATACTCTCTCAAGACTTTAGCGTTGTTGTTGTTAGTCGTCTTTCCTATCAGAAGTATGAATTAGTTGAACTGTCCTTTAAGGCAAAGGATTCTTCCTAGTTTAATTTCTTGTACTGTTAGTCTGATTCTTATTTAAAATTGTTCTACAGTATGTAAATATTTTTGTTAAATAATACTAAAATAAATAAATAAATTACTTTCTTTTAACTATTTTATTGCCGCTTACTAAGACCTTTTAGCCATATCTTAATTCATATTTCTTCAATCGTCTTTCTTAATGTCTAAAATGTCCCAGTTCTCTACGTCTTAGTCAAGTCTAGTCTTAAGTTAAGGTCAGTCTCACCCCAGTATAATGGTGGTTGTCATACTGGGGTTTTCAGTGGATTTAAGCGGCAAAATAGTAAATAGCATCTTACTGCATATATATCAAATCAAAATCAAAATCAAAAATCTTTATTCATTTAGGTCACAAAGTAACAATTATAAACGTCAAGATTACTGCTTCTACATTTACATTTACTGCCAGATTCGCATATATAATAAGTAGAGTATATAATAGGTAGAGCCAGAGGAAGAACCTGGCAATAAAACTCATGGCCACTCTTTTCTAACCGCCATTTGACACAGTTTGATTAACTTGATATTTGACCAATTATACAGTAATGAAATTATACAAAAAAAAAGAACAAAATGTTGTGTTCATTAAAATTACACTTACATAGTTCCTTTGAATTTATGTGAGTACAGTCGACTAAACTTAGTTTGCCTTAAATTTAAATAATATTATTTGTAACAATTGCTATAACAGCTATGAGCTGACCAGTCCCAACAGACGGCACCCGTTCACGGGTATGACGCATATATCAGCCATCGCCTTACTCAACCGTATTGTAGGGAACAAGGCGACCCGATACATACGCCACCACTGCCAGGACACTTAGGCGAGCATGACATACCCAAAAACTACACAGCAACTATCATGTCAATTTCAAAATTATAAATAAATCTACATAGTGCTCACACAATAACAAAGTCAAATTACATATAATTATGTATATTAGTTATTACCGGGACTAAACGCAGCCATACCTTTAGTTGCCTGGCATTTCAAATTATTTATACTGGAGAACGTAAAAAAAATAATGTAAAAAAAATACAACATATGCAGATTCAAGACAAGTAGATAATATAACACAAGATTCATTCGAATCCTAAATAGCTCGAGCGAAGAGCAAGCAACTCATTTCCATTTATTTTTATCATTCAAATAATCATTAATTGTGTAATAAGCCCTTTTGTATCTTAAATATATGTAACGGCAGGTTCATAATGTCTAAAGGAATTGTGGAAAATAAAATATGGCAACCGTGCCGATTGCTCAAGAATTGGCGCCAAACTCCCTCGAGAGTTAGATTTATTGTTATTTAGTTTCATTATACGTACCGTTCGCAACGTAATGTGGAACAGGAACCGGTACTGAAAACATATTATACATTGTCATTTGTAAAACACCAGCTACCTACTAGGACCAATAATAGGCGTACGCCAATTCCTGCAAAAGAGTCGTGAACTTTTTGTAAACGATGATGCGTTCCAATTAATTTATGGTAGTTTCTAGTATTTATTGAATGTATGTTACTGTGTCTATTGTATAAATGTATGTTCTGTTTAACTAACATGATATTTGCAAATATTTACTGTGATGCAACCGTTAAAATGCCAATTTCTTTAAATTTCTCTCTAAGAGACACTCTAGCACTCAATTTATATATTGCACGTATAGCTCTCTTCTGGAGTACAAAAATTACTTGTAGATCAGCTGCTTTACCCCACAGCAAAATGCCGTAAGACATGACACTATGAAAATAACTAAAGTATACTAGCCTGGCAGTTTCTACATCAGTGAGCTGCCTGACTTTACTAACGGCAAAGGCTGCCGAGCTGAGTTTACCTGCAAGACACGTTATTTGGGCGTTCCACTGCAGTTTGCTATCTAAAGTGATCCCCAAAAATACAGTTGATTCTACAATATTAAGTGTATTAACGTTCAATGTTATATTTGTACCGCAATTCCTGGCATTAGGCATGCTAAATCTGATACATTTTGTCTTCTTAGCGTTTAGTAGCAAATTATTGGTCGTAAACCAATCTACAACTTGGGCAAGTGAACTATTAACGCCGTTAAAATCAGTAAGCGTACGATCTACTTTAAAAATAAGTGACGTATCATCAGCAAATAGAACAATGTCGCACAAGTTCTGTATATAGAATGGCAGATCGTTAATATAAATTAAAAATAGAAACGGACCTAGAATTGATTCCTGCGGTACGCCCATAGCTACAGATTACAGAATTTCATTAACATCAACATAATCAACATGACAATATCTTTGTCTATCACTTTAGCACGTTAACACAATTTTTATGTCTAAAAAACCACCACTCCCGCACATAAAACAAGATATAAGCACTAGTTTTAGAAAATAATATACAGCAAGCGTCCGCACTTTTCGAGTTTCCTGCGTAAACCCCTAAATAAAAGTAAGTTGTTGTTAGTTGTCTTCGCCCATCTTGGGCAGGTAAAGGAAACTTACTCCATACAGCCTAGTCTTCAGTATTCATATTTTCTTGTTATTTAGTTTTGGTCATGTCTAGTCGTTTGTCGATGTCAAGTCCTCAGTCCTAGGTCCTGGTCGTTGCCCCAATAAGGCAGTAGATCCCTTATTGCAATATTCTATCTATGGAAATTTGGCACTAACACAAACAACACCGCTATTCATTGAAATATATCCCTTTCCATCAATAATGCCCATTTCCGAACTCTTTGTGTGTAATATTCCACCATTATTAAACAGAAAAACAAGAATTTAATACTAGTTTTGGAAAATAATATACAACAAACGTGCGTCATTGCTAATGTTGGCGCCAAAAGTCCAAATCTATTTAAATGGTCCTTGCCCCCTGCAGGCAAAGGAAACTTAGTACATACAGCCGTCTTCAGTATTTATATGTTTTAGCCATGTCTAGTCCTTTGTCGATGTCAAGTCCTCAGTACTAGGTCCTAATCCTTGCCCTAGTAAAGCAGTGGACCCTTTACTAGGGCTTTACTATGGAGATTTGGCACTAACACAAAGAACACTGCTGTTCACTTCAACATTTCACTTTCCATAGTTCAAATAATGAATTATACACTTGTTGTGGAAAATAAAATATGGCAACCGTGCCGATTGCTCAAGAATTGGCGCCAAACTCCCTCGAGATTTAGATTTATTGTTATTTAGTTTCATTATACGTACCGTTCGCAACGTAATGTGGAACAGGAACCGGTACTGAAAACATATTATACATTGTCATTTGTAAAACACCAGCAACCTACTAGGACTATACTAGGTAGTTAACATCAGAAAAAAATGTTTTATGTAGATTTTATTTATTTTTGATATTTTTTTGATATTATTAGTATTATTTTCTATTTTAGGTTTAATTTCATGTACTGATTGAATTACAGTACTACGCAACTCGTAAAAATCACAGGGGACCTTTTTTAACCGCATTGATGAACGCAAGTCCATCGCTCATCGAAGCATGCAGTACGTGAGGAAAAAGAAACCCAGGAGTTCTCTTAAGCCAATCCAAGACCGAAAAGCTCGAGGGCTCAATGTATGATAGTACTCGTTTCGTAATGAATTGCCAAAAATGGTAGAAAATACGCTGTTGTTTGTGACCTTGGCTATCTCCTAGCAGGTTGCTGGTGTTTTACAAATGACCCTGAAAACATCTATACTAATGATCGAATCAATAGGCTCATAAACTACTGATTTTTTAAATTCTTTCACCTTTAGAAAGCTACATTTTTCGTGAGTAACATAGGCACAATGCCCGTGAGGGCATTGCGGGGACCGTCCCAAGCCGTACACACGGTGAGCGTATGCTCAGCAGTGTCCACGGCGCCGCTAGGGCAGTGACGGCACACGGAGTCCGGTTCCACGCCCACCAGAACACACAGGTATTTGGCGAAGGTTAGGTTAGGTTATTTGATTTCCAATAGTTTTGGGTTCGATACGAAAACTCGAATAGGAAACTTCACCACCAGCTAGCATCAGCTAGTATTATATAAATTACGTAAAGTATTCATGATGGGGTTAGAATTGAATAAAACCTGAAAGCAGAAATTTGCTTATTTGGGTCGATAAAAGCAATAGTGGTATCAAAATGCAGTGAATTTTGAATCAGAAATTAAAGAACTAAATATTTTTTTCTATATCAGAAGGTTTATTCTGTAGGATTGTAAGCAGATTTTGCATTAGGTTTAAATGTATTTTCAAAAAATTCAGTATGAATGATAACTATTATTTGTTTGGATGTCGGAAATGGTAAGATTAACGTAACCAAAATATAGTTTACTAGATGACCCAGCTTCGCCCGTGGAATATTTCAACCTCCCGTCGCACCTATTTAATCCCGTCGCTTATAAATTCTACAATGATGCATGAAAATTTCCCCGATCTGTCGACATTTATGACTACTGCTCTGCTCCCCAGTAGTAGCGTAATGATATATAGCCTATAGCCTTCCTCGATAAATGGGCTATCTAACACAAAAAGATTTTTAAATCCGACCATAAGTTCCTGAGATTAGCGCGTTCAACCAAACAAACAAACTCGTCGGCTTTATAATATTAGTATAGATATTTGAAGTCATATAGGCATTAGTTAATAAAGTTAGTACTTACTGCTATTATTAGTAATGTTCTCAGCGAGTGATACTAACATCAGTCTGTTTATTAAAAAACAATAAAATACAAATGCTCTAACCATAGCTGTATCTTTTAAATACACATTATTTGCTTAAGAATAAAAGACCTACAAATTTTTTTATTGTTAATTACATCCATTTAATCGATAGCAATTCTATGTTCTGTTAAATTAATTCCTTAATAAACGAATATAATGTTTCAGTGATTATACGATGTATTTTAGCAATTTAACAACTAATCTAAATAATACCTAATGTGTTGGTTGCTAAGCGTAAAACTCGAGAACAGCTTGACCGATTATAATGAAATTTTGACTCTGTATCCAAGCAGATACAGGAATAGATTTGAAATACGGTTAGAACCAATTGGAAGCTGTTGTTGATATAGTAAGACCAGCCGTTAGGCAGCTAGTCCTCAACAATTATTTTTTGATGGCAGGTGCTAATGAGGTGGTGTGCATAACGAAACCAGAGAGGTGGCCAGATTCTGCGCAAGTGTGGCTTTTTATTATATCTTGTAGATAATCTTATAATTTTGTTACAAATCTTATTACCTGCTAATATACATTTCATAAACATATGCAGGAGATTGTAGATTTTGAAGTGGGTGAATTTCACCAAAATAAATTTTTACCTAATTAAGTACAGTGGCGAATTTTTTTATTTATATATAAAGATTCATTTGATACATAAAGTATAGCTAATTTTAATGTACTATTAGGGAAGGACGGGTAGGATAGGCATAACGGGGACGTTAAGGGAAATTAACAATAAAAAAATAAACATAACATACTTTTTAATAAAAACAAATGTCTAACCTTTGGTTACTTATTAAATTATAATTTGACACCTAATTTTGTGAATTAAGAAATCAAATAATATTTTATTTTTATTTTACTAAAACTTTATGAAAACTCCATCGTGCCCCGGAGTAGGGGCAGTATGGGGTACCCATTGCGGGGCAGTACGGGGTATATTATTTTATCTGTCACAAAATAAGCAGATGTCGATTTCTTCTAAATCAGCGTCATCAACTCCTGCACAGGGTGTATGGGCCCACTGTCCACATAACTGGCAGGCCACCCAACCCTGCGAAGACTTCGAATAAGTGTTTTTCGAGTCAGCACATTAGATGCATGAGACGTCCTCCTTAACATTTTCTCCATCACAGCGAGCTTTTTGGGGTTTCTGTTCTTTTGAGTTTCTTTTCATCCGGGGATCATTCAGATTTGAACGCTTCTTCGTAAAACTCATACTCACTCGTATTTCATACTCTCTATAGACCAATTTCCTCTATAACTTCTCTTTTTGTAAGTTCGTACTATTTTATGTACCTAAAACAAAATAACTAATATTATTGTAATAATATCGAATGAACAGAGCATTCAGGGCATAATGGGCACGGGGCACGCCGGGGTACCCCATTGTGCCCCATACCCAAGTCCCCGTTATGCCCCCATGTCTAACAGATTTTTAAATAACGAACCAAAAAATTAAAATTATTGTCAGAGAGATTTTGCTCAAAACATATCAAAAGTTGATGTTAGTAGTAAAACACATTAAAAAAACTAAAGTAGTAATCTAAACACTTACCTTTTTAGACGCGTTTTGGTCACCACTCAAAATTACATGAAATGTCGTCGGAAAAAAGAGTTGGTCGTCAAAAAGAAATGCATGTAGTCTGGTCACCGATGACTACCGCACTGAAGGCCGATGCGAAATGCCCTCTTATTGGTGAAAATAACACACGGCTAAAGTGCGTAGTTATTTGTATGTGTGGGTGGCCCCGTCATGCCTCGCGTCCCCGTTATGCCCCCTCCTCCCCTACATGGTATAGTAGAGATTAAAAAATATTCATTGATTATTGAAATATATGCATTTAAAATTTTCTAATACCACCGTAATAGCTTTTTACCTACCGTTTTTATATTATTAATTTTTATTCAATTTACATGGAGCGGTCCATGGAAATTGACTAATACCATCGGGTTAGGATTATCAAAAGAAAAGTGGTATTCAAACCAAGTTTACTAAATTAATACTAATTAATCTTAGGCAATTATCACATATATTCTTACAATTGGCCGCCAGGTTGCATCACCATCATCCTTGACGTATCTGTCCGCTTTTCTACGCTTTTTTTCCTCCACTTTGCATAATCTCGCATATTGCATAGTGAGACTATTAGCACGCATAACATCCCTTACGCCATTAAGTTATTTGAGTCTTCCAATTATACCGGGACCCGGCAGGGACAGCATGGCACGGCATGATGTTTGTGCCCTACGTATCCTGGCAGTTGTCGTAAGACATGACTACACCAACAAAGGTGACATTCTTGAAACTTTGCACATTCACCTACATTTTCATTTCGCCATCACGCCTCACTGCCATGTAAAAAAACAGGCCTAATGATCGTTTTATCCACTTGATCCTTCAACCATACGGATATACGAACCACGGAATTGGAATTTTGGCATGGATATGATCTAAGCTTCTGGAACCCAACCCAACCCAACAAGTGCAAAAGTCAAATGCTGCATGCCCAGGAACATACAGTGCAGTGCACAGGCTGCACATTCTTCGTCCTGTATTTTCCGTGATAATCCTTTGGCAATTACAGAGGTGGTGGTCTCATAACCAGCATGAACCCATATTGATATTTCCGAAGAGTGCACTCCTGTCGAATTCGGGAGTCAATAATCCTCTTAAACACTTCATGGTGTGGGATCTAATATCTCTACCGATCCGTTGACTTCAAAGGCTGAACACTTCACACTCTCGCACGACTTGACACAGTTGGTACACCAGACCACCAGAATACCAGATGTGACAGATTATGCGCCCGCTCTGTTGGACCTTCTGTTGACCAAGTAAATAATATATGGCTCACCATCATCACATACATTTTTATTTATTACATAGCAACTATGGGTCTACAAACACTCATTGAAATAAACTCTAAAGAAATTCTACTCTACAAACTTTGAGATAAGTAATATGGTGCTCTGAGAACCTGAGATGCCCGAACATTCTACTAACGCAACTCTTTCTCAGTCCAAGCAGTTCGTTTGTGGAATGCACTGCCAATGATAATGAAATCTCCGTTCCCATATTCCGTTACTACATAAAAGCTTCACCGGTTTTGATAAATGATACAACATTAGATTCGTTTCGATGAGTTCTATTGTCATTGTCAAACTTTTTAAAGAAATTGACTAGTCGATTGTTTTAGAACAAGATCACAATTGAAATAGCTTTCTTGTCCGTCTGTCTGTCCGTATGTGATCATGGATTTTATTAGAACCGCTTGGACCTAGCAAGTTGAAATTTATACCAGATACTGAGGTCTATAGTCCCTATTAGGTGTTTAAAAATGTAATCCTGTGTCAACACACTAAAATGATATGGGCAAATTTAGGTATTCGTGAAATCTTATAAATTTTCGACTTAGAAATTTACCTTAATTTTCAACTTTTTAAATTTTCCTGTTTTCCCTTTAATTGTCCTATAAGAACTTGCTTTTAACGAAATTGACAATTCTAGGTCAACCGGTAGTATTCTATACGTTTTGGGTCGAAAACATAAATGGTAGTTCCTGTTGACCTGGAATCACGAAATTTTGGCCAAAGAAAAAAAAAGGACATAATCACAAATAAAACAAAAAAAGTCCAAAAAAAATTAAAATAGTTAAAATTTAAGGGGTGTCCCCGTACATACATAGTACATATCAAATTACCATAGGCAAGGACGCTCATACAATTCAGAGGTCTAGTTTATTTGGAATTTACCTCAAATAAAATACTAATTTTATTATGATCGTATATGGAGAAGGTACGGAATCCTTGGTACTGGGTTCGACTCGCGGAACGGAACCCTTATAAGATCACTTTCTTGTCCGTCTGTCTGACGGACAAGAAAGTGATCCGTGTGTCACCACCGATTTTCTTTTCAAGGCCGAGTACTTTTGACTTTTCCGTTTTTGAGCAATCTGCTCACTAAAAATACAAAAAATCTCTCCTCCTCCTTCTACCCTCGATAATAATATAAAATCTTCTGTCCCTCGAGTATCAGGGGATATACGTTACTTCATCATGAGGCTAACGCAACACCCTGAGAGCACAGTGAAATCTGCCTCCATTACCTGGCATAGGCGCGGAATGTTGGTACGGCGGTCAGGCCACCAACTCGGTGAAATAGTTGTCCACTGTCCGCCCGCCCCCACAACCTTCCTTATAAATCACTCTATCTATTTAAAAACCGCTTCGAAATTTGTTGCTATGTTATAACGATCCAAGAATACATAGGGACAGACAGCGGGAAGCAACTTTTTTTATTATATGTAGTGATACTGAGGTCTATAGTTCTTATTAGATGTATAAAAACTAGGTCTTAGAGCACAAATAACGGATGTATACAATTTAGAGGTCTAGAATTGACTAACCTCTAGGAGCTAACCTCAAGTAAGGTACCAATTTTATTATAATGGGTAGGTACGGAATCCTCGGGAGATACTCGTAGCTGGACGTGGTGGCGGAGGCATATTGTGCACCCACATTACACAGTGGGCATCATTGTTCCACGTAACAGGTGACGATTCCATTGCCGTATTGAAATGGAAAAGCGGAGATTGTGAAAACCAGTTGAATAGTTTCAAGCCGTTCTTCACCTTCGCTTAACGACTACCCTGTTACTGATAACTGAAACCAACGGCTTAACGTGACTTCCGAAGCACGGAATCGCTCGTAAATGAAAAGACCACACTCTTCCATTTTTCTTTTCTTATGTTTAGCACGCCAAAATGACGCCTCATGGAAAACCATATTCACACTTGCAAATCGAAGGCCATTCTTATAATAGCTACACGTCACTACTGACAGTAACTCTCAAGTTGGCGACCCAATGGTGTGCCTCTTCACGCTCTGTTTGAAGAACCTAGAGTTGTAAGAAGAAGGAAACACGTGCGTTAGTCCAGTGGAACACTGTGGTTCGAACTATGGTTGACAGAGAAACTATTTTTAATCAATCCTCTGGTGAGAATTATCTCTACTGTTTGATAGTGGTACCTCTACCCGGCACGCATTGTTCAGGAACTAGAATAGGAAGGGATTAGGTTAAAGTGCTTTTTAGAAAACTCGTCTTGGGAGATTTGGTAAAATGCAGCCAAAGTAGCTATCGTTCTACGCTGCGCCAGCGGCTCAAGCCGTTGATGCGGCACGAAGAACCAATCTTATTCAAGACTTAATAAGACTAAGGCAATACAATTTTTGCTATACTGCTCACGTCTAATGTCTATGCCGAGGGTGTCTAGATTGTTCTTCATTGGTATTGTAGTTTTCTGATGAGTAGAGTAGAGATAGAAAGGGGGAGTTTTTAGCTGTGAACGCCACGCCTGTTCTTTTCGGGTATTAAAACTGACCATGTTTATCAATCACACCTTATCCCCGAAGGGGTGACAGACGCATATTATACGCCTACTTTTCACCGTGTGCATTCCTGTCCCACGTCACAGGTGATGTGCTTATTACATACATACATACATATTGTCACGCCTTTGTCCCCGAACGGGTAGGCGGAGGCATATTAAACGCCCACATTTCACCGTATGCATTTTTGTCCCATATAACAGATGGTGAGCCTATTGCCGTGTATGTGCTTATTACCGTATTGAAATAGACAGAATCAGGTTATGGCTACCTGCTGTTGAAACTTTTCAAGTAGCCCAGAAGGCCTTTAACTTGGTTTAACGACTGCCACGTTACAGACAACCATAGACTACGGCTTACCGCGCCTTCCGAAGCACGAATACACTCGTAAATGTAAATACTACAAAGTGGTCACCCATTCGTAACCAGCCATAGGGAAAGTTACCTAACGCAGTGATCATTTACAGAACACTGAGTCAGCGAAGCCAAGAGCGCTTCAACTCCAGGTTTTCAGAAACTCATTTGAAAATGCGATTCAGATCCCGATCGAGGTCAGCCTCAAGTTGCCATCTTCTTTCCTAAATGTCCCGCCGCTCGACGGGTACCGCTGGATAGTATAACTCTCATGCAAAGTGCATCTGCATAGCAATAGGCTCCTGAGGGACAGCATGTCGTTGATATGCAGAAGAAAGTGAGTTGGCGATAATATAGAAGCCAGTGGTACTCCGGCATTGGGCAAGAAGCCTGGCTATCACAGAAGACGACGCCCTTGTAAAAAGCAGGTCATCCAGCTGCAAAGTTGAGGTGGTAGATCATATGCCGGAAGCGTGGAAAGAAGCATCGTATGCCACACTTTAGCGAAGGCTTTGACAAAGTTCAGACTAGCCAATGATTCACCGTTCCTTTGCATAGCCTCACCCCCAATATGTATTACGTAGATACTCTAGATAATCACCCGTTGATAGTTTTGGTCTGAAGTCATATTGCCGAACATTGATCAAGGAGTGATCCTCTAGGTACCGCTATTGTAGGCAGGTAACAGCTGCTTGTTAACAATGAGCTCGAACACTTCTAAGGTGATGGTTATGGGGCGATAGTTTTCTGGATCTGACCAGTCGCTTTTCTTGGGGATCAGTAGTAAGCACGTTAACCTCCTTCCTTTCTAAAATATACCTATGCTTGTGTACAAGTCTCTAAATACTTCTGAACTTTGTAATGGGCACCAAAGAACTATTCTAAAAGAGAATACAATATTTCTAATTTTAGTAATTTTATATTGTTAGTAAGAAATAAAGACATTTACTCAGAAGCCACTTCCCCAGCCGCAGTTGTAGGTTGTGAGTCATTAAGGGTATCGGTATTGCCACTTGACGTAGTTGCACCAGCTTCGGGTGCTTTGCCATCAACGGTTTCAGCTATTGATGTTCCTTCAGTTCCATCTGTAGAATCACCACTAGTCGAATTTACAGTTTGAGACTCAGATATGTCTGTACTATTCACTATATGACACGGTGAGGTCGTATTGTCAGTATCCACGGTAGCTGCGGTCTCATTATCCGCCACATCAGTTTCGAGGAGTGGCGGTGGTGATAAAGTACCAACGATGTGATAAAGCGAAACACTTACTGTTTTATGCAAACGTTGTGTCGTACCATTAGTCCGCCATTTAAAAAATGGTAGAATAGTTGAAGTCTTCAATTCATGGCAACTACATTTACATTTGACGTCCATTCGAAACACTTGAAACCCAATACTTTTGCATGCACTCATACATGTAAAGGATTTTATATAATTGGTACATTTCACGTGATAGCTCATGCCGTAGTGTTTTCGGGCAGAATCGTTGTACGAGTACATGATGTCATCTAAAATAAATAGTTATTAGATTATTGTTCACATATTACCAACAAGGTACTAATTAGATGTTGTCATACTAACTACTGAATGAAAATACAGCCGGATATAACAAAGCCCATATAAATGGTATTATCATTTTTGCAAGATTGTAAAATTTGTAAAGATGTCTGCTTAAAGTTTGAAAAAAAATGTTAATATTTGAATTAATATTAGAAATTACATTACAGTAATAAAATTTTAATTGAACAGTTATTATTACTCGAGAATTTCCTGTAATTTATGGTCACCTGTTGTAAATTTATGTTAGATTGTATGTAGTAGTGCTAGTGGACATTAATAATCGGACACTAGTAAATTGTAATGACGAATAACACAGTAAAAAATACGTAGATTAAATTATTGATTGTTTTCTCCAAGTTTTTATCTCACGTAATTGGTGGTAAATCTAGATTTATCTATTTTTATTCTGTGTCGTGTTGAAACGAACCAGGACCAGCCACTGAAGTTGTGACAATCTGTTGTTGAAAACTTCCTACATACTTGTACATATTGTCATGCCTTTATCCCTGAAGAGGTACGCAGAGGTATACTGAACGCCCACACTTCACCATATGGATTACTAGAGACGCCTTACTCTTCATATTCATACAGTATAGCGTGTCAGATGACGTCACCCTTTTTTTCATACGATTACTCTAGTTGAGTCATTTTAAAAAGCCACATTTGACACTTCATCACATATCTCCAACGTATCCTTGTAACGACGGGTATAAAATATTATTAAATTTTTCGAAGTTAGAACTACACAATTGCTGAATTTGCTCAGTTACACACAAACATATTTATATAAAAGCCCAAATATAAAGGCTATTTTACTATATACTTTCACTAATAAGCCATTGTAAAGAAAATAAACAATTTATGTTCTAAAGAACTGAACATCGTTACAACGTTGCTGTAGTGGACCCTCTTCCTTTTTAAACACTAGGGAGGTTACCAAGAAAATCGAAAGTTTATTAGCAGAATCGAATGTAATGAGACGTATTTGAAATAGTCCACCACTTTTAAAGTTTTGTTGTAATCACACATTTCGTCATTCTTATGTAGCACTAGTTGAAGCCCTCGGCTTCGCCCGCGTAGAGAAGTTTTCCCGTTCCCGTTTCCCACAGGAACTTGTTCCTGGGATAAAAAGTAGCCGATTAGTTAAGATAAATTATGTAAAGTGTCTTGAAATCATTCAGTAGTTTTTACGTGAAAGAGTAACTTACAAACTTTCGCGTTTATAATATTAGTAGGATATTTATTATTTTCATGTTTCTTTGACTTAAATATTCCTCTTATTTTGAAAGATTTACTGATTTTTGCCAGTAACATGGCAGTCGTTGATTTTATCGATATTCGGTTTCTTAACGTATTAAGGTGCTTGCAACATTGCCCCTTTAACACATTTTTTACCTGATCAATTAAAATATGATCCTAACACAGTTCTATCAACATAATTTAGGTAGTGCTTTTTGGCCGTCTAGATAATCAGTTGGCTATTCACATCCAGTTGTGCTAGTTCTAGTGCTCTAGAGCTCCGACATTTGAAGGTCCGGCGTACAAAACAATTTTTTTTCTCTAAATACACATTGACTCTAGGACTTCTTTTTGTTTGTTTTTTTATTATTTCTGTGCAACTATACTGTAATATTACTACTGTAGCACCTTATTTATTAATTTATTCCATTTCTAGAAAATAAATTACCTCGCATTTATTCTTTTTCTAGTTTTGTGCAGGAATATGTCACTACAAATGAATACCTACATTGCCAGTCTTCACGTTATAGAGTACTCGAAGAAAATTACAATTATAAACTTTTAACATCAATATATTGAATTGATAATTACATATTTATTATATTTTTTATTTGTTTAGTTTTCAGATATTGTTCCTAAATTTACGATAGTAAAAGTATATCAATAATTGGACTGGGATTCAACTGAAATACTGTACTACTTTCTTCTTGATAGCTTTCTTTTTCAAAATAACTGATTCGATTCATATATGTTTTAAGTTCATATCGGTTCGTTCAGATTATTCTATATTTTTGATCATGTCATCTCACTATGAAGCAAAAACTGACACTTGTCAAATGTGGCCTCTTATAATGACTCGACTATAATCACTACAGACGAATCGCAGGAAACTGACAGCTTGCGTATGCAATTTTCACATACAGTGTGAAATAAACTTAGCACGCGGTATTATTATTTCTTTCGTGTATATTAGACGCGAGCGAGAAGCAGCATTCGACATTTCTTGCTTAGTGGTTTTATCGTATTATATATTATTAAATCAAACACATTCATATAAATACAGTTTGCAGCAGATTCTGTAACTAATTAATAAAGCGGGAATGTGATAATGACTTCGGTCACATCGACGTATAGCGACGCACAACGTTAGTCAAAGACTCGGAGACAAAATTCTAAGAACCAAGTCTCTATGGCCACCCAAATGATGATTTCATTATCTGTATGATTTTGATTGATGTGGCAAAAGAAATTTGCCGGCAGCCGAATTCTTTTCATAACAAACGTATTTGCTTTGTTTATTACTTGGAACTAATTGATCTGCGGCGCCATAGTTTTTGGATCCTCTCGAATCTGATTGAGGAATCTTTTCAATATAATGAAGTCTAAGAAATAACAAAGGTTATATAATGTGGTTAACAGAAGATATAGTAAGTTGCCTTTTTTGGAAATAAATGCTCTTTTAAGAGTAAGTGCTCGTAGCCTCGTTTATTCAATAAACGATCACTGCATTAATCATCTTTCCTGTATTTCCATATAAATATATTTTTATGCTTTTGAAAACATTAACAACCGTTTGCTCAACAACCAGAAACCTAGTAGTTGGTTACTAAGTTGAACGCGTGGATTATGAGCTGGATAGAAATTTTAGTGCTTCGGATGGCATGTTGAGCCGTTGGTCCCGGTTGCCAATAAAATGGCAGTCGTTAAGCCTGGTTGAAGGCCTTATGGGTGGCTTGAAATACTTCAACAGCACTTTCAATACGGCAATAGGCTCCTCACCTGTTACGTTGGACAAAAATGCATTAGGTGAAATGTAGGCGTGTAGTATGCCTCTGCCTACCTCTTCGGGGTTAAAGGCATGACAAATTTACGAGTATGTATGAAGTTTACGTTTAGTTTAGTAACAACCAATAGTCACAACTTCAGTGGCTGTTCCGGGTTCGTTTCAACAGGACGCTAGACCTACCACCTATTACGTGAGATACAAATTAATAGTAAAATGTAGGCGTACAATAAACTTTTACCTACTTCTTTGGGGACAGAGACGATGAATATGTAAGTATATTATTGAATTAATGATTTAATATCAAACTTAACTTATGAGAAGACTCAGAATCTTACTTATTTAACGATAGTGTTAACGTCCAACTTCTTTTAAGATCTTTTTAGTAATTTTTCACGAATCCTTAATGTAAAAACAATCGTAACGTTTAGTTGTTTATTTGTAAACGAGTATAAAACAGGCATTGAACAGAGAAAGACGGCCTGTCCGAAAGAGTAAAGGTGACAGGACCCCTCGGTTTACGCCAACTACGGTACAAATTGCGATATTAAGCACGAGGCGTGATGAAAAAACACTAGCTGAATATAAATTAGGTAGGAGGAGCGCCATAATCAATATAAACGATGCTAAAGAAGATTAGAAGAATCCTGTAAGAAAACAAATTTCACAAGACCGTAAGAACACATGGAACTGCAATTAATTCTATTATTTACGTGATGTACTTGAAAATCTAAGAATTGTACTGAAATTGTTTTATTTTACTTCAGTTTTTATCCATGCATTTGATTTTACACAAACGCGCTATTAGCGCAGAATTGTTATCAAATATATTTGAAATATTATTAGTTAGTCTGTACAAATCTACTGCGTGTTTCGGTAACGCAGTGGGTGTGTATCGGTCTTTTAAAAGTATTAGTATGACTAGATGACCCCCACAGCTTTGCCCGTGGAATATTTCGACCTCCCGTCGCACCAATTTAATCACGTCGCTTATAAATTCTACAATGATGCATCAATAATTGCCCGATATGTCGACATTTATGACTACTGCTCTGCTCCCCAGTGTAGTAGCGTAATGATATATAGCCCATAGCCTATATAAATTGGCTATCTAACGCAAAAATAATTTTTCAAATCCGACCAGTACTTAGTTCCTGATACTTGCGCATTCAACCAAACAAACAAACTCTTAAGCTTTATAATATAAATATAGATATATAATACCCTAATATTGCATGTGTAATGTATGCATATTTAAGAGTGTAATACATATCAAGAGGATAATATTGACTAACAATTGCTGTGCATTAAGTTTTCCAATAAGTAAATAATATAAAGAAGGTATCCTCGCGGCTTCAGAGGGAAACCTTGGTTGCCACTGGAAATAAGCTTCCTTTTTATTTTTTTTTCTATATTTAAAAACAATATATATAAATCCTAGAGTCATATCCTCTTTAGTCTTGACGTTCTCAAGGTGAAGTAAAACGATCCTAAAAAATCGTGTAAAAAATGCAAAGACGAAATTGAATTTGATTCCGATACATAAATTTTACTTAGACTATTTGTCTCTCTTGGATCAAGCGGGGAAATAAACGAATGTTAATTAAATTTCTTTGTTCAAAACAAAGTCGCCAACAGCCCTCTAATTGTTTATTCTTCAATTCTATTGTAAGAAATATTGCTAAATTATATACGTTCAAATGAGCACTTATATAGTATTATATCAGCGACATATTTATATAGCATTTGCAACTATATACAAGGAATACTGTCAAATCTTATGTTTCGGTACAATACAATGATCTTCCTATCACGTTATTCCCAAACAACTACTGCATAGGATTCTTCACAATGGAACTGAGAAGTTTTGGTACTGCGCAAGTATGACAACCAGTGTTACAAACGTCCCTAGACTACGAAGGTAACCACTCTCCATCAGGTGATTAATGCTAGGTTATTGCGTGGGAATTATGTGGATGAATTGGTGGATGGCAGACGCTTGTTGTATATTATTTTGTATAACTTGTGCATTATTCTTGTTTTATTTGTAACAATGGTAGATTCTTAGACAAAAAAAAGTTGTGTGAACGTGCTATAGTGAAAGACAGTAATATATTTCGCTGTGAAACGATTGTTACCGCACAAACGCTTCTGGCACTGTACTACTGACTTTGACATAAGACTAAATCTGACTAAGACGTAAAAGACGGAGGTATTAGGTAAGAGAAAGACAGAGAAGGAATATGAAGTAAATAAGATTTGGCTGAAAGGTCATAAAATAATCATTTAAAAAGATCCATGTTTGTTTTGTCATTGATATTAGCACAAAATAACCGGGTTTCGGGATTGGTTTCTATTGAGGGTGTTATTGTAGATACGTAACGTAATTAAATCTTATATTAGAAGATAAAATACAAGGGAAGCAATACAATGAATGACTTTCGAAATGAGTTAAAACAACAGATATAACTGTTTTTATGTTTGTTATGTTTACATAAAGATTCTTTGTGTGGGGTGTTTTATGGTTTTCTGTTCAACCGATTTGTATACGAATGAAAATAGATTATAGCTAGTTTTTCTCGTTATTAGTAGCAATAAATCATTGCACATCCGTAGTAACTGGTCCTTTAAATAAGTGAAGAAAACCAAAAATAATGACTATCTACTACTATATATTTGGGGATAAATTTCGAAACTCAAATGTAATCGTTTTAACTTTTCTCACATAATTTGATATACAATTAATACATGATCTTATTTCGAAACCTGAAAGAGTTCGATTCGGGGAGTAGTCAACACACGCCGTATAGGTGGGCGCTACACAACCTCCCCTTGAGCGCGGCCTGAATGTACCAATCTAAGTTAATGCTCTAAATTCAAATCTTCCGTATCGCATTAATCCGGCCGAGGGTCGGGCCGTAATAAATTCCGTATTATACGCGCGACACGCGTATTAAAATAAACATATAAACATGTTACACCCTCGCGATGTATGCACACCCATAGGCGACAGTGGCACGATATTCTAAGAGACGTAACGAAAACCGCTACCTTTGTAGGTAATAAATAAACAGTCACAAGTTAACTTTTACACCCTAAATGTAGAAAAGTCTTATTCAAAATCTCAACCTGTTCGTCCTTCAACCTGTACGCATCTATTTCTCAGCAACCATAAGAGATAGATACAAAATATTTTGCGGCATTCAATTCAGGACGCTATGAATACGTGCATTTTAAAGTTTATACCACATCCGGTTTTGAAACCGTCTGATTCCTTTGCTACGATAGTGAAGGGCGCGTCATTTGTTTAAAATGCTAGTGACATTGGAACATAAGGTTGACATATAAGTTCTATGTTCAAATACTGCTAATAGTTCTAGAGCTCTACACTGCTTAATAAGGGCGTTTTAGGGAGTTTGGATGTGAAGTTAGGAGCAAACCTATCTTAATTAACTCCTAGTTGCTTCCAAACTTCACCTGGATTTGAAACCTAGGTTTCATTTTTTATTTGACTGTTTGTGCTGCAACATTTGGCTAAGTCAGCAGGCTCGTCCGTTAGTCAGTTGATGCACCACTAGCAGATGGGATCGCTTGGGCTCCGGAGTTCTTGGTAGAGCTTTTAACATCCGAAAAGTTCTATGTTCAAATACTGCTTCGATTGTTCCATCTCTAAAACACACGAGTTCGTTTTTGTGACAAAAGACAATTTGTGATTAAAATTTCCAGCAAGTGTACAGACTGATATGGCGTTTTATTATAACAATATAATGTATGTCCCAAGGCCTCGGTACTGCCGAGACGCATAGTCCCTATGGGCCTCGCACAAGTTTAGAGGGTGCAAGTGTATAATCCAAATGACACATTGTTGTCCAATGCACTCACTTTCTCTCGTTACATCAATTATTTCACAACAACGGTTAATCAATTTACATTTTTATCCGCACACCGACCGTGTTAAAATCTTTTAATGTTTACTAGTTGACGCCAGCGGCTCCGCACGCGTAGTGAAGTTTTCTGGTTCCCGTTTCCCACAGGAACTTGTTCCCGGGATAAAAAGTAACCTATGTGTTATTTTGATGTGTAAGCTATATTATTGTAAAGTTTCATCAAAATCCATTCAGTACAATTTGCGTGAAAGTGTAACAAACATCGATTCTTGCAAACTTTCACGTTTATAAAATTAGTAGGATTATTTATGTACCTACATTTTTGATATTTTTAGGAAATGTTACTTATCTAATAAATGGGATCTGGTAACCTGGAATGATTGTATTTTTCTTTACAAAATCTTTGCAACTGATTCCTTGCTAAACCAGCCACCAGTTCACCATTAAAATTTAAAGGCGACCAAATTTTACGAGCTATTGTTTTAATATAATTGTTTTCAGAAAAAAAACTTGTAAGATCACTTTCTTGCTCGTCTGTCTGTCTATTTGTCACCGTTGGTTTTCTTAGGAATGGGTGGAGAACTAGCAACTTGAAATTTATATCATACACTAAAGTCTAAGGTCCCTATTAGGTGTATAAAAATCAAGGTACTTAGTCAACACGATATAAAGATGTGAGCAAATTTAGATTTTCACAAAATCTTGTAAGTTATATTTCCATGTTTTTTTTCACATTTCGGATTTTCCCTTTACTTTGCACCTTGCTTTTAACTAAAATTGACAATTCTAGGTCAATCGAAAGTAACCGATTTTGGGTCTAAATTCAATATGATAGTTGCCTTTATTATGGCGATATAAGATACGGATCTAAGGGCGCACGAGTTCGACTCGTGCTCAACTGATTATATTTTTAAATTTCGGTACTTTTTATAGACAAATGAACTAGTAAAATAGATATAGATGGCGGCTACTATATTCTATAATCTATATATTAAAATATATTCTGTAATATATTCTTATAAAAATGCAAAATTGCATAAAAATGCATACGGTGAAATGTGGGCGTTTAGTATACCTCTGCCTACTCCGTCCGGGATAAAGGCGTGACAATGTGTATATATGTATATATGTATGTATGTATGTTATATACTATGTATGTTTTCTTGGTGTACTTTTTAAAGTAGAATTGTTGTGTTTCTATTTGTTTTTTATTCAGTATTTGTTATCTGTTTTTTGTGAAGAAAAGAACGGTGTACGAGTATTTTGTTTGATCTCTTACTAATAGAATAGTAATCAATCCTCCTAATATTATAAACGTGAAAGTTTGTGAGTATGGATGGATATTTATTACTCTTCACGCAAAATCTACTGAGTGGGTTTTGATAAAACTTTACGAGAATATAATACACATCAGAATAACACATAGGCTACTTTTAATCCCAGGAATAAGTTCCTGAGAAAAATGGGAACGGGAAACTTTACCACACGCGCGGAGCTGCGGGCATTAACTAGTACGTAAATAAATGAAGAGATAGTTGATTTAATCACTCTTTTTGTGTGATAAATAAACGGTGTAATTTGATTGATCTCATATTGGTTGAGACGGCATGCGATGAAAGAGTAACCGCGTTATTTTTTCTATGTTGCATCGCCGATCTACATTTGTTTTTAATTAATTAGTTGTCAACAATCCCCCCGTTTCCCTTTATTCCATTTCTCTTTCGCACCTACCTTGTCTCGCATAAAGGAGGAGCGAGACAGCTGTATTACGCGCGCAAGTACCTACTACCTACTAGCCTCTCATGGGCAGCGACCACTACTGAAGACGCTCAGTCTGTCCTACAATGACCGCGCGCGCGCGCCCGTATCAAACCTTTCACAATAATTGTGTTTTTCATGGATAAATAGCGTTTTCATGCAAGGAAACCAGGAATTCAAGTCCAGGGACGCCCCCGGCAGCCTCCACCTCAGCATCTCGCAGCAAACAGCAAGGTAGTGTGCCCATTCCTGTTTTTCCATTACTTTTTCCGTCGACAACCGCGTGTAAATTTCGTTTTTGTCTTTCCCCGCAAATACAGTCCACTTCGAATTTATTTATTTCGCCCGCTCAACCATATTTTGGTCCTAACGATCCGGATTTTGATCCACTCGCTTTAGTAGTTTGCTAATAGAAACGCAATAGTTTTTATTCCACCACGGAATAAACGCATAGGTATAGGTTATAGTTTTTACTCCATTCGGAATAAACGCATAGGTATAGGTTATAGTTTTTATTCCACCACGGAATAAACGCAAAGATTATGTAATACTTTTTATTCTATAGGGAATAAACGCATAGATAATAGTTTTATTCCATTAGGGAATAAACGCATACTTCCCTACTGTTTTTTGCATAGGTAGGTACTAAATAGTTGGTAATTTCGACTGCACCGCATAGTAATAGGTAGACCACGCGGGCAAGTAGGTACCTACGCTCGTTCGCGTCGCATCTCGCTGCTTACCACCGCTGCCATTTTGATCGTTCGTTAGTTTTGCACTGTAGATAGCTATAGTTGTTTTGTTTTAACAATGCCTCCGAAAGAGATTCCGGAGTTAAAACTATTACACGCTAAGAAGGATAGCCTTTTTAAGCGTATGCAATTAATTTGAGATTATTCATCGAGGATCGCAGATGAATCAATAAAAGAATTGTTTTTATCCTCGATCGAAACCGTAGATACTTTGCGCTTAGATTTCGAAAATGTACTCGATAAAATTAACTTGCTTGAATTAAAATTAAATCCTTATTCCTTATTAAGTTATGACGCCATGTCATCTTTCGAAGATTTAATTTGTCGCATGAAACGTGTCGCTAAGTCATTGCAAGCGGGTGCTTGCAATGACTTAGCGACACGTGACACGGGTGTGCCCGTAGTAGTCACCGATTCGAAACCCGGGCCAGCCGGTTTTGATTTGCTGAAACGGGACCGACCTAAATTACCGCCCATACAAATACCTGAATTTGATGGCGATATTAAAATTTGGCCTTTGTTTTTCGCTAGTTTCGAAAATACGATCCATAATAATAATTCGTTATCGGATTACGAAAAATTACATTACTTAGTTAGTAAACTAACCGGGAAAGCAAAAACCGTTAACGCCGGTATAACGCTTTGCGCCGAAAATTATAGTTTGATTTTGAATACTTTGAAGGTCAAATACGAAGACAAACACTTAGTAACAACCGCTTATTTGGATCAAATATTTAATTTGAAAAATAGCTCATCGTGTAATGAACACGACTTAGAAAAATTCTTAGATACTTTTGCATCAGCTGTTCGCGGCCTAAAGAATGTCAAGGTCAATGACCTCTGTGACTTTTTGTTTTTGTATATCGGTTTAAAGAAATTAGATTCCGAAACCGTTCGCTTATTTGAAATGGATAGACGTGGCCATCAAATACCTAAGTTCGACGATTTAGAAACTTTCGTTCGTCAACATATTCGAATTTTGCAACGAACTTCGTTAAACCACGGAATAGCGAAAAATAGTCCGACTAATCGTAGTAAGCCCACGAAGTCCACGCAGTCTTTTGTTTATTTTAAACCTCGCAATCGCAAGTGTTGCATTCGAAAAATTGTTCTTTGTGTCGAGGTCACCATGACCAACTTTATAAATGTTCGGAGTTCAATAAACTCACTCCAAGCGATCGCTATAAATTTGTTCGTTCTAGTAATTTATGTATCAATTGTCTCAGTAAGAAACATCGTGTTTCATTCTGTAATTCGAATAATTTTTGTCGCCAGCGTAATGGTAAACACCATTCATTATTACACTTCGAAAACAATAACGCCATGTCCGGTAGTTCGCCCGTCGATTCCAGCTGCGCGAACTCAGTGCCTAACCGTCCGTCCGCTGTGACGTCACAGCCGCCCGCGCCGTTGAGTCGCGATTCGGAGCGCACTCGCGTGGTTTCGTCCCCGTCCACGCCTAGCGACGGCGGTGCCACTGCCGCGCGCGTCCAGCCGATCGATGTCGCTTTGTGCTCGCTATCAAGTTTGCACACAAGCCCTACTACGGTACTTCTGGCAACCGCTCGAGTTGTTGTTTACGATTCGCATGGTAGGGGACATAGTGTTCGCGCACTTTTAGATAGTGCTTCTCAAAGCAATTTTATTAGTAAAAATTGTTGTAGTCGTCTTGGTTTGCATGTAAATAACCGCCCCGCCTGTAATGTTGTGAAAGGTATTGGGGGTTCCACTAAAGCCGTTCAAGGTTCTGTAGGGATTAAATTCCACTCGCGTTTTGATTTTAATGTTAGTTTTTGGACTCGCTAGTCGTCGATAATGTTACCAAACTTTTACCGACTGTCGCAGTCAATACCTCATTATTGACTAATTTTAGTGATTTGCCATTGGCCGATGATACTTACGCCGTTCCAGGAGATATCGATTTGTTAGTTGGCGCTTCGATTTTCCCGCACCTCTTGTCGCAGCATAAGGTTCAAGGTCACGCATCGCACCCCGCGCCGCTCGCCTTAGAGACGGTTCTTGGGTTTGTTATTGTTGGTTCCAGCTTATTTTGATTATAACTCGACAGTGTCATAATGTTGCGACGTTGAGCCGCTGGACTCCGCTGTCCGTAAATTCTGGGAGATAGAAGAGGTGGACGTCCCTCCTATTGTCAGCCCGGATGATAAACTTTGTGAAGAGTTTTATAGTCGCACGATTACTCGCGATAGTGATGGTCGTTATGTTGTCACACTCCCCTTTAAGGGTGATGTTAATTCGCTTGGAGATTCGTTTCAGTCAGACGAAAAACGCTTCTTTTGTTTAGAACGTAAAATGCAGACATCTCCAAAGTTGAAGGAGGCTTACGATAGCGTAATAATAGAATATTTGGATAAAGGTTTCATTTCACCCGCGCCTCCCGAAACCGAAGAGACGAATCACGCTCCTTCGTAAACCATACCGCACCATGGAGTTGTCCGCGAGGATAAACTAACCACCAAGTTGCGCGTTGTTTTAGATGGTAGCGCCATAACTAGTTCGAATGTTTCGGTAAACGATATTTTGCACAGTGGTCAAAATCCAAAATCCAAGGTAATTTGTATGAAAATAATTGTTAACTTTCGCTTATTCGCTGTCGCGCTTTCAGCCGACATTGGACAAATGTTTCTTTGTATTGGTGTTCGCGAATCAGATCGCCGATTTCAACGCATTAATATAGATAGAATTTTCGCATTCTCGGACTCGACCATCGCTTTGTGTTGGACACATTCTTCGCCCCATCGCTGGGATACATTTGTCGCAAATAGGGTGGCAAAAATTCAGTCGGAATTGGCGCCGCAAAACTTTTATCACGTCTCAGGTACGGACAACCTTGCCGATTAATTGTCTCGTGGGTTAACACCTGCACAGATTTTGGATCATCCGTTGTGGTTCCATGGCTCTTCCTGGTGCCAAGCCCCACCTGATGAATGGCCTGTTAGTCCTTTCAACCCCACTACTGTGTCCACGCCGCCAGAGGAAAAGCCTCTTTAGTTGCTACCGCGCCGCTCGAAAAGTCGCCTATCTTAGAGTTGGCTAGCCGTGTTTCATCGTGGTCGATTCTTTTACGTAGTGTTGTTTTTATTTGTCGATTTTTGAAAATCCTTCCTCATCGCGAGCATGTTACCGCCTTATTTGTCGATTTTTGAAAATCCTTCCTCATCGCGAGCATGTTACCGCCTTTGACTTAAACAAGGCTGAGTTAATCGTGCTCCGTGAACTTCAGCAATTTTATTTTTCGTCTGAAATTAGAAATTGGGAATTGAATAAGCCTTGTAGTCGCACTTTTCAGCATTTGAAACCTTTTTTGAAGGATGGCCTCATTCGAGTTGGTGGTCGTTTGAGCCAGTCCGCCTTAGAATACGATCAAATGCATCCTATAGTTCTCCCGCGCAAGGATCATATCGTTGATCTTTTAGTTGAATATCACCATAGGGTGAATTGTCACGCTGGTCCAGATTTATTAATGTCAATTCTGCGCCAGAAATACTGGATTCTCTCCGCACGCAGAAACCTTTCCGAACTACATATTTTTTTGCGTTCCAAACACTTTACGTTTGAAGAACTGGACACCGTGCTCACTCAAGTCGAGGCCGTAATGAATACGCGTCCTCTTTGTAGAACCTTGTCTAGTGATCCCTTGGAGCCGCTTGCACTGACTCCAATGCACTTTTTGAATGTTACACCGTTAAAATACTTACCCGCTTTTGAAATAGAGGAAGATCGACTTCATCGTCTCTGGCGTCATGCATTATTGGATAAACTCGTTCAATCGTTTTGGAAGCGTTGGAGGACAGACTATTGGCATACGCTACAGTCACGTCAGAAATGGAATACTCCATCGAACCCTATTACTGTCGATACTGTCGTAGTTATTTTAACTGAAAATATGCCTCCATTACATTGGCCTCTTGGGGTAGTAGAAGAAGTTTTCCCTGGGTCAAATGGGATCACCCGTATAGTTCGCGTTAAAACTTTTTCGCGTTCGTACTTGCGACCAGTTATTCGTCTTTGTCCTTTGCCTAATCAACAGTAACTTCAATAACAAATTTAGCTTGTTCGATTAGGTTTAGTTTAGTTTAGTTCGATAGTATTTTATTTAGTTAGTAGCTAAAGCTTAGTGGCAACTGTATAGTCAGTTGTTCCTTTTTCGAAGGTAACCCTTCAAGCCGGGGGAAAATGGTTGCGCTGGCATGCGATAAAAGAGTAACCGCGTTATTTTTTCTATGTTGCATAGCCGATCTACATTTGTTTTTAATTAATTAGTTGTCGACCATCCCCCCGTTTCCCTTTATTCCATTTCTCTTTCGCACCTACCTTGTCTCGCATAAAGGAGGAGCAAGACAGCTGTATTACGCGCGCAAGTACCTACGCTCGCCTCTCACGGGCAGCGACCACGACTGAAGACGCTCAGTCTGTGCTACAATGACCGCGCGCGCGCGCCCGCATCAATCTTTTCGCAATAATTGTGTTTTTCATGGATAAAGAGCGTTTTCGTGCAAGGAAACCAGGAATTCAAGTCTAGGGACGCCCCCGGCAGCCTCCACCTCAGCATCTCGCAGCAAGCAGCAAGGTAGTGTGCCCATTCCTGTTTTTCCATTACTTTTTCCGTCGACAATCGCGTGTAAATTTCATTTTTGTCTTTCCCCGCAAATACAGTCCACTTCGAATTTATTTATCTCGCCTGCTCAACCACATATTAACAGTAATATGTACGTAAATAAATGTGGAGTTGATTAATTCATTGTTTTATTTTCCTTATGTAAATGTGACTATATTTAATCTTGGTCCCGCGTTATTGAAAAAATGTAATCTCGCCAACACCGAGATTGAATTCAGGCTACGGGTTGGGAAACTCAATACTCCGGGGTTTGACGATTTAGGCAGTTTATAACATAGATTCCTAGGTATTAGGTTACCACTAATTGTCGCAGCGGAAGTAGTAAGCTAGACTCCATTTACAGATCATCAAAATTTCTCATATTTCTCAAACAACAATCATGAAGTTTTGTAAATGTGTCTATTGTAAGGGTATTTTTAAATAAGGGGAGATGAGGCTTTACTATAGTATAAAATTTATCATAAGATGTAAATTCAATTTGACGGAAAAATATGTAATTAGTTCTACGCAAGTTGTTAGGAGATGGTGGTTTCCAGATTTCAAACAAGCAATTGTAATCGCAGAGTAAAAGTAAATGCTGCTATCGATATTGAAGATACATAATTATTTCCTCATCAGTTCTTTTGGTCTGAAGGTGAATGAATATGAATGAATTTAAAATGTTCGTGAAACAATTCCAGATAATAGTTTCATCCCAGTGCCGAATACTCAACCATTTTATCTTTACAATTCGTACCACAATGTAAACGTCCAGTGAACTTGAGCGTTAAATCCAGCCTCTCTTAGAACTGGACCACTAATCCGATTCCCATATTACCATACGCTGGACAAACTTGCAAATTCAAATATACTCAGATACAGAGAAAAATACGTATAATCACTACATTTTATAAATTACATTTACATTTGCGAGCGTTTCCGTGCTTCGGAAGGCACGTTAAGCCGTTGGTCCCGGTTGCCAGTAAAATGGCAGTCGTTAAGCCTGTTTGAAGGCCTTATGGGCGGCTTAAAAAATTTCAACAGCAGGTAGCCACAACCTGCGTCTGTCTATTTCAACACGGCAATGGGCTCACCACCTATTACGTGGGACAGGAATCCACACGGTGAAAAGTGGGCATATAATATGCCTCTGCTACCCCTTCGGGGATAAGGCGTGATGGATATAAATAAAAAATAAAAAAAATATTATAAAACAAAGTCACTTTTCGCTGTCTGTCCCTATATATGCATAGATCTTAAAAAGTACGCAATGAATTATGATGCGGTTTATTTTAATAGTTAGAGTGATTCTTATAGAAGGTTTTTATGTATAATTTGTTAAGTTTTTGTATACATTGACTAAATTATGACGATATTTGTTGGGGATGTCTGAAAAAATGAGCCGTCTGGAAGCTTTCATCGAAAACGCTGCCAAAACCCTTTGAGATATTACAAAATAATGTAGGGTGGAATTGTGTATCTAATATAGGTCTACAAAAAAGTCCGCGACGGTATATGTCTATCTCTTAAGGATAACATACTATATCCATTTTAATACTTAAAAAAACCAGCAATAATAAAGAGGTATTTTGAAGGCTTGTTTACACAAATACGTTATTAATCCTTATCATTTTTAATATGTTAGTTGGCTTCAGCATTTCATGAAGATTATTTTGTCCTTTTACACCTTGCAAATTAAATGAATATCTTAGGAGATACGGCGAAATCAAAACTTTGCGCTTAGAAATTAATTTCGTGTAAATACAACCATAATTAGATCGGGCGGGCGTAGGGGGCCGAGTCTACTATTGACAAGCCGTAGAATAGAACCAGAATCGCTGTGTATGGCTGTTAAAATGTTAGTAGACTATCAAAAATGCAACAGACTAGCGGCCACTCGGGCGGTACGTGTTAGTAGAATTCTATCGGCCGACAGATATAAATCTATTGGAGTACGATTGTGATAGTAGACTACGAACAAAAGTCAAAATTGAACCAGTGGATACTGAGCGACAATTACGATTCTTTTCTGATGCGATTGAAATAGTAGACTTGTGAAATTAATAAACGACGGGATTAAATGGGTGCCACGGGATTCGAAGTATGTCACGGGCGGGACAGCTAGTTTAATAATACATTATAAATCAAGTATTAGAATAATACTACTACTGGAAGTCTTACCTACATGTAGAATAGGTTCCACTAAGATCTTTAAAATACAAGTGTATCTCATCTGCAGGAATACACGTTAACCAATTCAATAAAACAAATACCCTTATTTTGTATTTTTTATTTAAACTGAATAAGACAAACCAGTTCAGATGGTTCTTCAATACGTGGAATTTTTATAACAAGGGTTATCCTAACCGTTATCAGAGTATGAAGTCGGATAGCAGTCGCTTCTAAAACTGCGCATATAAAAAAATCACAGTTATACCTAACGGCCATTACGTGGACTGTACTGTTATGTAGGGGACAGGAATAGGATTGTTTTGTTTGCAGATGACACCTCATTTATTTTTAAAATTATAAGACAATTAGATAACTATGACGACGTAAACAATGCAATTGCAAGAGTAGTTCATTGGTTCAGCTCAAATAATCTTTGCCGTAATGAAAATAAAACTAAATGTATAAAATTTACTCTACCAAATGTAAAACAAGTTGTGGCCAATGTTCAACTGAATGGACAAGTGTTAGAGTTTGTAGAATCAACTGTGTTCCTCAATCAAAGTCTTTAACTGTACATATACAACCTGTACAATAACAAATTTTAACTTTAAAATTTTTAAAGCTATTTTAAAAAACAGTGCTGAACACTCTAGCGTTTTTCAATTCTGAGGGAGCCTTTCGCACAATTGAAGTTTTCATGTCAGAACATATTTTAAGTCACAATATTATATAGTATATCGTTGGGAACACTCAAACAACGCCATCAGCTTCCAAACTAAGCAGAGCTTGTACAATGGTAACCAGATAACTGATAAACATACTTATATACTCCTAAATACATACATATCATAAATAAATATTATTATTTCATATTTCTAAAACAAACTTGTGTTCACTTTGCAGTACCTACTCAAAAAAATAATTACAGTAGATTGCCGAGAATTAGTGAACAGCCCCCGATACAAACAAATATATCTAGCCTGTTCATATGATATTACTTTAGATATTAATTCATTCTTAAATTAACTCGTAAAAATTACACAGACATGTGACGTTGGTAAGGAACAAAAGCTCCGCCCTACGATAAACTGCATGAACCGTTTAACCCAGGAGAATTCCCAAATCGTGCTTATAATTTATAATAACAGGGAGGTCTCCTAACGAAGAGACCGTTTTGTAGATAGGTATCTATCAAATTACGCCACCTTCCCCTCTGCGAGCACCCATTGTTGTCTAACATGGAAAATATTCATTTGAATATTTACTTAACATGGATAATATTTTAATCTTCCCCTTTGAATTATACATTTTCCAACGGAGACAATTTCACGCCCTTTCCATCGAAACAGTGTAACTCTCTGGTTTTGTGCAATCAATTGTTTACATTTTGTCACTATAACAGCGCTACATAAAGATCAATTTTGTTTAACAGTAGTTGAAATATCAATTTAACAAGATATTCCTTTTGTTAATATTCGCACACGCTTTATCAAATTCTCTAGCGGGGGTGACCATAAGCCGCTGTAAGTACTCTCTCTGACATATGGATAAAAGCTTTCATTTCACTCTTAGCTCTTTTGAGTGTGATATAAGTAGATGAGGTCCTTAGGTATTATTGTATTTATTCTAAAAGACTTTATTTTTAGGTTGATAAGTATCTAAGCAATTTATTTTTGATGTTGCAATAAAACATTAGGTAAAATACAAAAATACTCTGTATAGAATTCTGTTATTATGTTGTGGATTGTGGAAACAGTGGATATTTCGGATTTTAGATCAAATTTATAATACCTGATTAAGAACACCGTCCAATTAAGGGAAAAAATCTTTGGACTCTTGTTGTGGCTAGCACTTAGTTCAAAGTGGGCATTCCAGCCAGTCTTTTAAACACCTTTACACTTTCCACAATCTACTTTATTCTTTTTTCTTCTTCTTTCTTTTTTCTAGTGTTTTAATATAATAATATAATAGCTATATATTTATTTCTAAAAATTTGGTCATTTATTGTTTTATAAAGTTGAAAAAATTGTTCTTGTAAATTATTTTTCTCCATCCGAAATAAAAATATGTAAAACTTTACTCAAAAAATTAGTCTTTAGTTTGAATTTTAAAATCTAAGGAGTTTATAATAAAACAAAGTGATATGTGCGTATAATATGCCTCTGCCACCCCTTCGGGGATAAAGGCGTGATTGATAATAAATCTATTGATATTATAAACAAACCGGATGTGAACTATTATACCTCTGTCACTTCCAAAAACCTTCTACAAGTAGCTGCGTTATATTTTAATTTGTCTACACTTTTGGACGACTCCTTTAAACATGTGTCCACTGATTTGTTAGATACAGACTTCACTGCACAAGAATGTGTGCACCATTGTTGTGTCAAATTATATCATAATTCTATTGTGAAAACTGTTAACTGTCTCCGCGACGCCCTTTGCGCAAAAAATAGCAGGCACGGGGTCCTGCCCTCGTCTGTTTAATAACATTAATAGCACAATTCCCTCGCCGCATGATTCAATTTGGATTTCCTCCAGCCTCCCTAACGTAGCCTAAAAAATGACAACTTCATTATATTGTTCGCCTTCCCGAGGGCGACTTGTTTGCCAGAAGGATTATAATGATTAATTCCGTGAAATATTAATACACATCACACCCGCGTTGCACACTTGCAACCTTTTATAAACGGCTTATTGAAATTTTAACGCAAGTGCTCCTTTGTTTAGGGTTATTTGTCGGGTCGCTGTCTCCGTTGGACAAAGGGATGCAATCACTATATTTTGCAGATTTATGTTTAACATCAGTCGCGTTGAAAATATGCATTAAAATGTTTTCTTATTTATGTGACTTTACTGATTTTGTATATATCTAAGAGAGTTTCAAAGTACCTTATTAACATAAATATCTGCAAATAAAGTTTACTGTAGAGTATTATTGTTCTAAAAAGGTCTAACATGAGGTTTTCACTAACTAAACTAATTAACTAACTATGTTTACGCTGTGTCTTTGACGGGATAGTGAGAGAGAACAGACCGCCAGGTTACGCGATTCATGCTTACTTCTTTCTCTGTCTCTTGTCTGGGTATCCGAGAACTTATGACTTTTAAATATTTGAGCAAATCTGTTGTTCTCAAATCGATCTGTTGATAATTCTTCGTATTAAATATCTCTCCCTAACTCCTTCTACCCTCTACTACTGCAATATCATTCACTAAACGCGTCACAAATAAGTTTCCAAGCTCAAAACTCAACCTTTCCGAGCAGTAACAGTATTGATCAGACGGAAAGATAAGTGCAAATCGTATAACAACTTCTCGTTAATCTAACAAATCTCATCAAAAGATATGAAGTGCAGTATAACCTGTAGTACCGAGTTTCCCTAACTCCATAGACAGTAGACAGTCTTTCGTGCCTTTGTCTGAGTTGAATAAAAACTTCATCTCTTTCCCCAAGGAATTTAATTTGACGTAATGGAAGTGTTATATTGACTTAACAGGCCAGAAGCTCCCCTCTCGCAGTTACAGTTATTAAAATGGAGAAATTTATTATTAGCATTTGAACGTTCCACTATTTACATTTTAATTTTATTTGTTCTGTGATTCCATTAGTCACGACTTAATGCGTTAATTCAATAAAGTTACTCATAAAATGAACGCGCTTATTTGAATTGAGACTCATTCTGTGTTGTAATTAATCAAACCGAGATGTTCTCAAGGATTTATTAATGAAAACGTGCCTTATTTTTTATATGTATAATGTATTCCACTGAAACGCCAGACGAAGTAGATTTTATTGAGTAATGTTGTGTATAGGTAGCGTTTTATCTACCTGGAACGTAAAAAAAATATTATTAGGAAATTAAAGCGGACCCCATTTTCTTTTAAATTTATATTTTAATGCAATTTTTAAAGTCTTTCGGTTAGATTCTTGTTCAATTCCCTTTTTTTGTCCTTTTATATGTATCTTATAAAATATAATATTTATAAAATTGTCTATGTATACTTATCGTCACGCTTTTTATCCCCGATGAAATAGGCAGAAGCATGTTATATACTCACAGTATCCATTTTTGTCCCACGTAACAAACTGAAATAGACAGACGCAGGTTGTGGCAATCGGCTTTTAATATTTTTAAAGTCACCCATAAGGCCTTTAACTTGGCTTAAGAACTACCATGTTACTGGCTACCGGGAGCAAAAGCATAACGTACTTTCTGAAGCACGGAGACCGTCGTAAATGAAAATGTCACAAAGCGGTCACCCATCTGAGGACCAGACACAGCGAATGATACTTAACGTAGTGATCGTTTACAGAACACTCAGCTAGGAGCGCTTATTTTTAAATGTGGCATTTATTTATAATATTTGTTGATTTTCATTTTGATAATGAAAGATAGATGAGAAAATGTTGGTACCTATTCTTTAGAAACAATTAATCATAGTATAGGTATATAGTATAGAATCAGAGGCCAAGCATTGAAACCAGTTGCATTTCATTGTTATGTAACTATTTCTCTTAGTTTAGAACTAACTGGAAATTTTTAGCTTAATCGAAATGAGAGATACTATTCAAAATAATTCACAACATACAAAAACGAAGTTTGTTTTTGTAAAGTTTTTTTGTTTATCTAGACTAGATAATATTATTAACCACTCTATAAGTGAAGAAAAAGAAATGCAAGAACACCTTCTACACGTGTTTTTTTTAATTCGATCTTGAATATATTCATTAGATTCCCTCAGAGATATTCAGTAGGTATAAATAAACAAACCAAATAAATTATCCTCGTTAAACACATACCAATATTTGATAAATTTTTCACCCTTAGCAAGGGAGATAATTTTTAAAATTCGTATTACTAAAAATACGACACGCACTTGCACTGCGACCCTGAGTGTATCATTTATAGACCTTTTGTCGCCGAAATTATATTTACAGAAGTGAACAGACAATTTCACGCTCTCTTCCCCGAACCCTAGCCCGTGGACTCTAATCAACGTAACATTGATGTTAATATTGATAAGACAATACACTTATCAGTAGTTTATGTTCTTACTAAACACATCTTTAAATCAATAATCGTTGTTCAAGCAAATAGTATCTAAAGCAGCAAAAAATATCATGAATTTTGTAAAGATACAAAACTTTTTGATGCAAAAAATTTGTCAAGTAATATCCATATTTTTCTAGTAACGACCCCTCGTCCAATAAAAGGGTGAACACACACATGAGCGTGAAAGATTGTCCACATGTTCGGTGGACGCCCCACGGCGAGATGAGCCACACGGTGCCTTGTCGATAGCTTATCTACAGCACATCAAATTATATAATCTTCGCGCTTGTCATTTCACTAACACGTCTAATATATCAACCAGTTCTTGCGGTCCTTGCTAATAAGATGTGTTTATTATGATTAATTATAAAAATTATAGATACGTATCATTTTAAAGCTTGACGAAAAATCTTCGCGTACTTAGTAGCTGGGTTATTGTAATTATAATGTTTGGACATGAGTTACAGGATTTTTTTTTAATTTTCACCTCTGTCGACAGACATGTATGCGATAGCTTGTAAAGGATTTCAAAATGTAAAAGAACTTTTTGATTATTTATTTTATACTTTACTAAATGATATGTCTATCCCTGCCATTTAAAAAGAATGTTCTTAAATGTTGAACATACACCTTGTAATACAGAAAGCTAAAATTCGTCATTTCTGCATTTTATAAAAATTTGAAAACAAAATTCTATCTCTCAACTTAAAATAAAACACATATTTCATTAAAAGGTTCTAATCTGATAGTTAGCTTCGAAGTCACAGATATAGAAGAGCAAGCAGATCAAACATTTGTGAAAAATTGCGTAGCCTATTTTACACATATAGACAGGTAGCTTAATCCAGGGTCGCATTCAGCTATCATATCATTTTAATATCTTTCATAATTTATGTTTATTAACCAAACATCTTTTTTAATGGTATACTTAGGAAAACTAAAACAATATTAACAAAATTAATTGAATCGGCAACTACATTTAGCTTGACTTAGAATATTGACATTTCAAACAATTTGCTGAACCGAGTTCGTCCCTGTGTACTTGACATGCCGTAACAGTACAAAATTAACAAAAGTCTTAGATATAGATGACGATAGCGACCAAACGGTTTATGGAACAGATGCTATGAACCATATATTAACAACTTTTTAAGTGTTCGTCTAGAAGAATCACCATTTTTAATAAAAATCTTAGAATAATAACACGTAGTCGTAACTCAATTACCTGTGAAAAGTTATTCCTGGTGATTTCTTGTGACTGGAGCTATCACAACATTTTATACAACACTTCACCATGTTTTTTATACTTTTATAACCTTTATTTAAATATATCCACAAAACACTAACAAATTCCTATTTCAAAAATGGCGGCAATAGTTGACATTATGTAGAAAATTAGGCTACGCGCTGTTCGCTGTCTATGTGTGAGTTACATGTTGCTACACATGACAATAAAATATAGCGTTAAACAACAAATAAAAAGAGTGAAAAGGATGAAGTATTACACCATAAACAAAGGAATATGTTTGATCTGCTTACTCTTCTAAATCTGTGTTCGAAGTTCATCCCAAACAGTTAATATTAAAAAAAAGAACGAGACATTTGTAAAAACTGACGCAATAGGCAGCTATCACTCATAAAGCAATTTCTGCCGCTTTTTGAATGCAAAAATATGTTATTATGACGTTGATGTTAGGCTTGTTGCAGTATCAATAATGATATGCCATATATATTATACCTATATTATGTTTCTCTGCCTACCCCGTCAGGGATACAGCGTGAAGATAGTTAGTTATATACCAACTTTAACTCTCTATTTACGTAAAACCAATCGAGCTTACAGAGCAATAGAGGTCACGTGACCGTTTTCCTGAATTTGACAAGCAAATAAATTGTGAGATCAAAGTTAAATAAGTAGAAAAATAATGTTTGGGCAAGGGTCGCCCGCTCCGTCAAGAGTAGCGGGCATGATCTTGCGGAAACGGAAGCAGTGACAGTCAGCGAGAGGAAGCGATGCATGGCGCCGGATCTACCAACGTCCGGTATACGCGATGCCTTCACTTATCTCAGTGGGGCGCGAAAAATTACTCCCGTTATTACATCATATATGTCTAAAACTCGTAGGATGATTTTATCTTTTTTCTTTACCGTTTCAAATACAGATGATCTTTAAAATAAATCAAATATCTGTCCAAATTCTGAAACAAAATAGCTTAACCTATGCAAAGGAGTCGGCTTACTGCAAAAAATCTTTGAATATAAAAAATATAGCCAATACATTTTTATCAATGTCATTTTGACACACTCTACAAGATTCAAAAGCTCACTGATCAGCTACATTATAATATAGTGTCCTTCATCGATTTGATGTGCGCAATGCAATAGTACATTATTGCAAAGGCCGGGAAATAGACAATTGCAGTTCGAGCATGAGTGTGAAGGCCGAACCGTAGGCGAGGACTTCACTAATACGAGACAGGCAATTGCCATTCCGACCAAGGCATATATAGTGCTTTTCTCAAAAAAATACAGGGAATTTAACATTCTTTTTAAATTATACATTTTATTTAAATAATATAAAAAGTCATACATTCGCCATAATGGGCAATTACCTACTTAAAGAAAATAATTTTGATATCCCTTAAGTGGATTATACGCAGCAAGATAGAAAATCTAAAAAAAAAGTATATGCGACTGCCGCACTGTGCTCTGAAGTTCGATTCCCGGGTCAGAACAATTTTTTGTATGATCCATAAATGATTGTTTCGGCGTTTGGGTGTTTCTTATGTGTAATATATGTATGTATTTAGAAATATTTAAGTTATACTCTATTATATCAATTGTCTAGACCCCATAGCACAAGCTTATAGCTTAGTTTGGGCTATATTGTGCTGTGTGAAAAAGAGTACCAGAATATTTATTATTATTTATAGCACGTTGACATAACTTTTATGTCCCAAAATCCAACACTCCACATTAAACAAGATAAATTCACTTATTTTAGAAAATACTATACTTGCAGTAAGTGTCCGCTGAAGAAGAATGATAAAAGAGATTCAATCAAAGAGTATCTAATAACCCCAGCGCACCGTTTTATACAACATTGCTGGAGCGTTGTAAGTTCAAAATTCAAAAAACACTCCAGCAATTAATTTCATTTTCTCTGTCCGTCAATGCAGTACTTCGCGTATTCTTTTTTTTTAAATTAAGACAGTATTTCCATACATGTTTGAGAAAAGTTATTTACCTATAACACGCCTTTAATGAAATCCAGAGACTATTACAGCTGTAGAATGAATTACTAAACTAGAATTTAAAATAACGGCCTCTGGAGATATTTACAGCTCGCTTGAAACCAGCCTACTAAAGACATAATATATGTACTTTTGGGCTCCCTCGGTGGCTCAAGTGCTAGTGTATGCGACTGGCGCGTTGAGGCCTCGGTTTCGATTCCTGGGTCGGAATAAATAATTGTGTGGTCCACAAATGTTTGTTTCTGAGTTTGGGTGTTACCCATCTATAATATGTCAAAATACAAAATATATAAGTATGTTTATCAGTTGGAAAATCCAAACATAGCTTTAAGCTCGCTAATGGGATCTAGCCCATAGCATAAGCTTAAGGCTCCACACAAAGTCCCACAATATTTATTTATTTATTTTTACTGAGTATAAAAGATTCACTGATCTGCTTGGTTTCTGAAGGCTTATAGATTCACTGATAGGCTTAGAAGTCGGAATTGAACCTAAATATCAGTTAACCAATCAACCTGCTTCCTCACAGGCAAACAGGAGTGGTTTGGTTGAACGTTGAAACGGTCAAAATACAATTCAATCTAATCAAATCATAACCAGTAACAGTGATTGCCCCGTTTTTGCGAGCTATAGAATACCAACTGTTAACTGTATTCAAATTTTCTTTAACGAATTCTGTTTCTTATTCAATTTATTGATAAACATCTAAGCAATAATTGATAACAAATCAAATAATTGTAACTGACATAAAAACCACAAAAACGCACTTGTGAGGCTTTATCTAGAAAGCAATTTCAAAACAAAATCGTTTGTTTCATCGCGTGTTACCGAAATTAATTTATATCGTGTTGATTTATTTTAGGGGTCTTCATTGTGACACGTTTGTGGAGGATCGTTATACAAATTGTTTATAAGACAGTATGTTAACTTGTTAGTTTTATAATATTTTAAAGTGCGTAAAATGTCGTTGCTTACCTAATAACTGTCTAAACATAGAACATATTCTAAAAGTGGCAGTCAGATTTTCAGGGCCTGTTTACTATTTTAGCTATTTTTTTATACAGAGCCATCTGGCTCAAATTAACACAACTGCCTATAACATGGCAGTGAGACGTGGCGAATATTGGCGTGACACAAGCAGGAGCTGCGTGTCACGGAAATGAAGATGCTGCGGATTTGATGCTGATGTGTGGAGTCACGCAATTGGACCGCCTGAGGACCTCTCGGATCCGCGGCAGCCTTCACGTCCGTGACATTGCAAACAAGTTGTAATGGTGTCGCCTTCGTTGGCATGATCATGTCTTGCGGCAACCACCGGGCTACGTGGGAAACAAATGTCTGGCCATGTCAGCCCCGGTAAGAGGGGCAGACCCAAGAAGTGCTGGCTTTACGTCGTAAGGGATGACATGCGTGCCAATGGTCTCACTACAGGGGATGCCGACGGCCGTGTGAAGTGGCGGAGAAAATGTAGGAAAGCCGACCCCGGGCGTCGCGAGATTCAAAAGAGATATACGCTCGGATGATGATGATTTGGCCCAAATTAAGTCAATAATAGGCTACAGGATACCGACAACTAATAAACATACTTATATATATTTAAATACAATACATAAAAAATACCGAAACAAACATTTGTGAGCATCACAGAAATAGTTGTACTACTAATAGTTGTACCGACACAGAATTTGAACTCGAAACCTCATCCAACAATCGCAGTCGCATATACTTAAGACTGCACCACCGAGCCAGTTTTTAAAGACTTAGAAAGTGATCCAGAACCTGGCTGGGCATGTTTAAAAGACGGAAAGTTACAACAATATCCAAAGATGCACGGAGTAAACTTGCCAAATTATAACTTATTTTCAAATATTACAGAAGCTATTAATACTCGTAGTTAACTTTTTGAATTTACCATTAGTCTATTGCGACCTCGTTAAATACCTGCTTTAATCGATAGGGGAGAGTGATGAATGCGACCTAGTAATTATTATTATAAATGACTTCTGTAATGAGTTCTTCAAACTACAATAACACAGGCAAGCAAACAATATTAAAACTGTATAGACACGTGTGCGCGATAACATCGGCAAAATGAAATTGCTGTCAGACAGTGCTCAATTAAATTGACATAGTCATGATAATACTTGTAGCTACCTTGCATTGGCTATGGTTAGAGTTCCAGCGGAAGATGTCTATAAAATTGTGGTAGGTTAATTATTAAATTTTCAAGGTTTATCTGTAATGGTATTCAGTAAGAACGTTTTAAATTTTCAAAGTTTAATTTTCGGTGAGGTTTGAAATTACCATTCAAAATTTGATACCACACCACAAAAACGCCGAGATTATAAAATATTATAAAAGAAATCATGGCTGATCTTGTTCACATTTATGCACACGGGAATTATTACGAAACTAAGTGGTTGCCTGGCTAGCTTAAGCTACTTTGTTACTTCTGCTATCCAAGTTATGTCCATGAATACTTGAGTAATAGAGTAGGTCCACATGCGGTCACTAGAGTCTACCATGGAGGCTAATAAAGGTTTCCAAACATTATATTTTGGGTCGGCTCGCGTAGTGAGATTTCCCTCACCATTTCCCACCGGAACTTGATTAAAAACCCGACTCCAGGCGCCAGGGTGTCAGCTACTTGTATACCAAATTTTAACGAAATTGGGTCAGGGATTAGATCGTAATTGAATAATAAATATCTTTACAATTTTTTTCACTAATAATATTAGTTGGCTATACTCTTTGTTGATCTTATTTCTTTTTGCAATACTTGATGTACTTTGACCAAAATATTTTGGGTAGATTCGATATAGTGGCGATCTCGGTGGGCCAGCAGCCCTGTTGTGGAGAAATATAAAATTATTATTATAATTTTTTGATTTTTGAAGTTCTCCAGTAGAAGGAGAGCAGTAGCGGATACAATTACGTAAACAATTAAGATGCATACATATATATAGTCACGCCTTTATCCCCGAAGAGGTATGCCGAGGCATTCACCCACATTACTTCGTATGCATTTTTCTCCCATGTAACAGGTGGTGACTCCATTGTCGTGTTGAAATGGACAGGCAGATTGTGTCGATCGGGAATTTTTTAGCCGACGATTTCTACTACAAGTTAAGATAGTGATCATTTTAATGTAACGTAGTGGTTATGATATTTTCTTGAATTGTAGTGAGGGATTCTGCCGTGTCTAGTTGGGTAGATTTGGGAGCAGATGGTGGACGTAAACGCTGACATCTCAGGAATATTCTCCAAACATAAAATGTGGGTCTTTAGTCCTATTTAGTACTATCGGTGGACTGCCCCTCATCTATAACGCTATGACGTAAGTACTCCTGCAATGAATCCATAAAATATTAGAATAGTCATAAGCGTAGCCAACTTATGTTTTAACTTTCGAAATTTTATTCCATTTTATAAATGATTACTAAAAGCTATATAAGTCATTCATTCTTTATTATTATAACCCTTGAATCAATAGCAAGAAAGTACTGTACCTACCTTTTATAAACCGTACGGTACCCTTTCACTTCTCGTGACATTTAGATAGAAGAACAAACCCTCTGTTGAATTTTATGTAGAAAAATAAAATGTAATCTGTATTATAGTGGTTTGATTTTATTATTAAACTTTTATTTTCCTAACACTTCCAGTGAGAATGCAGGCACAGGCAGGCAATTTTGCAATGAGTGCAATGAGCAGAACTGACAGTTGGACGGACACAGTCGATCAGGCAACATGTCCGACTGACATGCCCCTGAGGCTTCAAGCATAATAACAGCAATTTTTATCTAAACGCACAACAATTCTACATTATCTTCGATGCATAACAAACTTTATTGAATGGATATTGTTACACTTCAGATGCTGAATGCAAATAACAATTCAACTTTTAATGAAAATATACCGTACAGTTCAATGTACAACTATTTCCAGAGGTAATCGCAGTGATATTAGTCCCTGGCCGTAGACAGATGGAAGGAAACGTGTGGTTTTAGTCGGTAGGAATAAAAAAGGCATCATAACCAGCATTATTCCATAACATAAAACAAATTAGACAAATGCATAAAATCAGATAATACTCGTAGTTTTAAGTTCACTGGTACGGGAAAAATGCTATCGATGTCCGACCGTTCGTTCGTTCGTCCGGCCATTCAGTCTACAGGTCGCATTTTTCATCGGATTTGCATGCAACTGAGAAATGGTCCAGTAGTGGTTGGCAAGAGCGCCCAAAACGGTATGGGGTGGATATATGCTTGAAGTGTGCTGCTGAGCCAAGCGTTTTTTATTTCAAAACCACTAGAAAAAAATGTACATGGTACCTCCTGGGTGCGCAACAGGAAAGCCATGCATGCAATAATAATTAACACAATAACCAAAGAAATGTTTAGCCCTTTTCCTCAATTTGCTCCGAAGTCTACGGTTCGCAGAACCACTAGTTTTAAAAACTCGCTGTTTAAAAGTAGGGTTCTCTATTCACACGACTTCAGAGCCATTGGTGTGAACTTAGCGATGCCACTGACGACGTGACAGGCGCAATTCTAACCCAAGTATATAGGTCAGTGCTGTTTATTCAGTTAAAAAAATACAATTTATCCAATTAAGAAGTAGGTATATAAATGTTTGAATTCAAAATTACTAAATAATAAAATAAATAAGGAATAACAATGAGACTTTTTAAAGTTCTCATATCATTACACCATTTTCTGTACACTCCCAATATGTTTCACTGTTCCCGGTTAGGGTAGCGGTCATAATGACGGCGGAAGAGGGGCTGAGAAGAATATCCGGGCTACAGAATGCTACCATACACGACTAATCTTGGCAACCCATAATGATAATACCTTACGGTTGTACGAGCGCCGCTTAAGTTGAGGTGAAAGTCTTTTATTAAAACTTTTTATGTAGTAATGAAAAATGTATATTTGATTTTATAAAGGACATTGGGAAAAGACTCCAGGAGACGACCGGTGACTCTCGAACCGAATCGTTTCTGGAGCAGAGGCTGGCCATCGCAATCCAGCGTAGAAACGCGGCAAGTGTGATGGGCACCTTTCCACCGGGAACGGTCAGGAGCAGGTATTTAAATAGTTTGTAAGGTTGACAGTATTTGAATTTACTTATTATATTAATAAATAAACATTAAGCACTTCTATTCTTTCTTTCTTCTTCTGAATTTTTTTCAGCTGCATTCTAAAATCTGGGCGTCGAATACAGTGTCCGCGAGAGTTATTGATAATATTCTTAATTATGTAGAGTAAAAGTGCAAGAGCATTTCCAACTTTCCTTACAAATAATCAAATAAAATGCGATGCTTGAACATGCTAAATAATTTATTGGAATCGAAACTTATTGCTTCAGATCATGAATTACTTTTGCAATAAAATTAACTGAACTTTAGTAGCTTTATACTTCTAAAGAAATGATCAGAACAAGCTCCGGAGACAAAGATATAGAGTTCAAATTGGCGTTTTATATTCATTGCAATGGAATTTAAATTGCTGCATAGAATAGCTTCCTTTAAACCTTTTTAGACTCATTTACTGCAAATTCTCCTCTAGTCGCGATGGCATATTCAAACATAATTCCAATATGTTTGAATTCAACCTCTTGAAATTTTTCTTTTTCAATTTGATACTTCTTCCTAAACAGTGGAATGAAACAAGGTTGTGTCACAGATCTAATCTGCGTGATGGAAGATGGAGATTCAACGCCACCAAGCACATATTCTTAGCGGCAGACTCAGAAAATAAAGTGTGGTGGTTAGTAGTGATATCGACACGATCACGGAAAGATAACGGTGAGCACGCGCCCAGTAAACCAATGAGTTCAGAAACGGGCGAAATATTCAAATTGCAAAACCGCCCGCGCCAGGCCGTATCAAATGTTGTTTTATAGCTAATTCCCAAATTCGGTTATGGGCTATAAACGATCCGCTGGAATAATTTAAATGCGAATCCGCCTGTATAATGTGCGTACTTTACTCCAAAATTAGGTATTTGTATGTGGAATGCGTTTTGAAATAGCATACTCCGTCGACTTTTATTTCTTGTGTGCGGTGATTCTGCGAGTGACATGCGAATATTCATTTCATACGCTTATACAATGTCTTACTTGCAAATCGATTCAAAACTGTACATTCTACAGATTCTGAAATTACACAGTTAACTTCAAAGTCAGGTTCTCATGATTTTTGTGTGAAAATATTAGTATAAAAGAGGGCAAGCTTTCCTAAGTAAAACGACAAACATGAAAAATACATTAGTAGAAAATCAGCCATTTGCTAATAACACTTTCTACAATTTGAAACGGTTCAAAAAATAATAAACGAGTTACTTTTAAGGGTTTTCTCTTGTTTCTAAGCTAATTTCGTGACGGACACATCCGGCCATTCAATATGACCGATTGTTTATTGGCTGGCTCCATTTTGCAAGACAATGAGTAAATTACATAGTTTAACGGAACAGGCAGTTCTGCGTTTTACATTTACTTCTTTGTTCTTGTTATGCATTATTTTAAACTGAGCTCCAACAATATTGATCGCAAACGAATCAACTTTTAAAATTGTTCACCATATTGTGTTATAATTTGGCTTCGTTTCCATAGAAGTCGTTGCTACTCGTATTGGTTTACTATTGATACCTACCTTCAGTTGAAAATATGTTCCGTAGGAATTTTCTCTTCATTATTTATTTTTTACAGGTTTAATATAAATTTGAGCAATCAAAATGGCAGACACTAGCTAGAGTCACTTCTGATCTCAAAATACCGGTCAGGTTGAACGTGCAGGTCTATTAAACCATCATAGGCATCAGCAGTAGCTGTTTGTAACTGAAATGGTGATAGGAACTCCAGCCTTCACGTTCGTAACACTGTGAATAAGATTGACTGCCAAAGTGGCGTAAGTGGTAGTGAATGTGACTGCCGCGCTGGGGTTGAGGGTTCGATTTCCGGGTCGGAACATATATTTGTGTGATCTGCAAATGCACGATTCGGAGTTTGGGTGTTTAGTGTTTACTCAGAATAATATGTATGTATTTATGAATATGAAGCGCTCGTGGCCCGCTAACTCAGTGTTCTGTAAACGATCACTACGTTAAGCAACATTCGCTGTAGGTGGTCCTTCGATGGGTGATCACTTTGTGGAATTTACATTAGCGAGCGTTTCCGTGTTTCGGAAGGCACGTTAAGCCGTTGATCCCGGTTGCCAGTAAAATGGCAGACAGTGACGGCAACGGGCTCACTACCTGTTTCGTGGGACTAAAATGCATACGGTGAAATGTGGGCGTATAGTATGCCTCTGCCTACCCCTTCGGGGATAAAGGCGTGTCAATATGTAGGTATGTATTTAAAAACTAACTATCTTCACGCTGTATCCCTGACGGGGTAGTCAGAGAGGACAGATGGCCAGGTTTCGCGATCCATACATACTTATAGGTATGTATTTATGAATATATAAGTATGTTCATCAGTAGTCTTAATCCTATACCACAAACTTAGATTACTTTGGACTAGACAGGGCTGTATAGCCATGTTCGTATGGTCTCGTTTTGCTGTGATAGCTGGTTAACTGAGATGATGATGATACGTGGGTGGCGTGAGCAATTGTTGACTTACAATTGTTTTAGATATAATTTTAATATCATTGACCTCTTTTTTGAGAATTGGCATTAGAAATTTAATAAGAAAGAGAAAGTATTATTATCAATCTATTATGATGAAGAGGAAATGGATATAAATTATTATCAGATAAAAACACCAATGAGTGATATCACTGTCGAAATTCTATTTGTCGGATTATTAGACACATTATCCATATACATTCACCGATCGGTATAACGGTGTCCTAATGGACGAAATTTAATCACGATAAATCGAATGCCACCTATTTATGAAGTCGAATGACTAAACAGCTTTTTAATACGATTCACACGTTAGCAGTTATAGTTAGTTAAGTTTTTGTATCGACACATTTCACGGTGAGATGTATTGAACTCTTATTATATTAAATGTTATGCCACATACCGACCACTGATGGGATCTATTATTGTTGATCCACGGATGAATATTCAATCATCACGCTACTTCACTTCCACTTGATGGATTCTGTGTGGATATAAAAAACACAGCATTTGTTACACTATTTAGTGTTTATAACATTTCTAAAATTGGATCGTGCAAACATTGGTAACATAACTGAACTTTGTTAGGTCTATAAAACAGTAGTATAATATATTGACGCAGATCCTTTTCTTTATCTACCTTTCTTTAAACAAAAGGCTTCTAGAACAATATAATTGTTCTCAAACAAAACAAAAGATAGTTAAAGAATAATCAAAAAACAAAAGTATCGTAATTACAAGGCGCCTTTGACAAATCTACACAAAACAGAAAATCAATGTATCGGTAGTATAGTCCGTTCCTTCCACGCGGGATAAAATGAGTGCAAAGTGCATTGGAAATCGTGATGTGGCCTTTTAATCGGTTTCAAGTTTATTTCTGCGTTAGTTTTTGTATTCGAATTTCACTTCACCAATACTTTGTACTGAGATGCCTCGCTACTTAAATGATTAAATATATGCCATCGGCAATGAGCATAGAATTTATTTCTGAACACTCCGTGTAAAGACGGTGCACGATGTGCAGTAATAAGATAAAGCGGCGGATCCATTTTGTTTTCACTCCAATTTACGCGACCTGGTGGCCATTAGCATAAGTCTGGAGCGAAGCGTGATGTGCGCGCGATTCGCAGTCGTTCGGCGTGACGGAGGATAGCGTATCCGGCGCCCGCGCACCGGCTGAAGCTGCCCGCAGTGTAATTGCCCCCGCGCGACACATTTGTTTACTATTGTAAGCCGTGAAGATGGCATCGAACAGCAACACCCGCCGACTCCTTCAAATTAGTACGCTTATACGATACCATTACCTATATATTTTATTTCTAGAATATTATTATATATTTATATAAAATTTTATGAATGGGCAAACTGGTAGGGGTCTACCTCGCCGTACTTATGCCAATCATATCGATGACCTTTTGGAAAAAGGCCAGGTCAAGAGTACTCTTAACCGGCAGGCGTGTATGAAAACACTTATGAAAGTAGGAGAAGCGAAAGTTATTTGCCAGGTTCGTAGTAAGTGGAAATCCATAGTTTCTGCCTACCCCAATGGGACACAGGTGTGATGATATGTATGTATAAAATTTTATTTCATTCATCTAAATATTAAGTAATCTGAAACGAGCTTACATACAAAATAAAATAAAAAAATATATAAATAAAAAAAGTATAAAAATAAAATGTTCTTTTTAGATTAAGATCTCAGTTTTGTGTATAAGCAGTTTATAAGTAGTGATACTTAGTTTAGATATTTTATGACCAAATAAAGTTTACATTTGCACAAGTTGTAACTCATAAAATGACCAAATGAGGTACCTAGGTAGGTAAATGATGAATTTGAATAGTACCAAGGCTAATTATAATATGATAGTTATGGTCGTATCAAGTCCTAGTTCTTTATGAATATGGCGACAGACAAGCTTTAACGTCTAGTGCAATTAAATATTCTCACTGCAACACTGTTGCACATTTAATACAGGGTCATTTTTTGAACACCAGCAATCTGCTGGGACTAGATAGCTAATATTATAAAAAAAAATTCTATGACAAAAAAATTCTTTTTACATAGCTAACTTTGCTTAGAATTATGGTATGGATATGGTTTAGGCTGACGCTAGCTCACTTGACATTAATTATTTTGAATCACATTGATGACGTCCATCATTGATCGATATATACAGAACGTGACGAAAAAGTGACCCAGGAGTTCTTTGAAGCGGACCCAACAGCGAAATCCTATGACGCAGCTCGATGGTTTAATCTATTTCTACACTAATATATAAACGTTGGTTGAACGCGCTAATCTCAGGAACTACAGGTCGGATTTGAAAAATTCTTTTTGTGTTGGATAGCACATTTATCCAGAAACGATATGGGCTATATATCATTACGCTACTACCCTGGAGAGCGAAGCAGAAATCATAAATATCGACAAATCGGGCAATTTTTTTACAATTTTGTAGGATTTATAAACGACGGGATTAAATAGGTGCGACGAAGGTTTTCGAATTATGTCACGGGCGAAGCCGCGGAAATCGCCTAGTGTATGATATTATTACTCGCTTCGTTACGAATTGTTAAGTCGTAGAACTAACGTTGTTGGTTATGACCTTAGCTATCTACTCCTGGCAGGTTGCTGTACAAGTAGTCCAGACTTTAAATTTACCGATAAATATTAGGTTTCCTAAACATGATTCAGAAAATATGAACAGAGTATAAAAAGGGGTGAATATACAATAAATATTTAAACGTCATAACTGGGTGGTGCGAGGTAGTGCGATTGCTGTGACTGAAATCTTAGATTCGATTCCTGGGTCGGAACAAACAATTTTGTGTTCTGTAAATGTTTGTGAGGAACGATTGACGAAGAATATATCTTGTGCGAAAGTAGAGGGTAGAAGGAGTCAGGGTAGGCCGAGACTTACATATGAGGTCTTCATCCTGACTCCTTCGTGAACTGATGGCTCAAAAACGGAAAAGTCAAAAGTACTCGGATACCCAGATTTACATGTATAAAGCGATTGATGAATCTGCAAGAAGCGACAGAAGTCTCTCTGATGATAGTTAGAAAGTTAGTTAGTTAGAAACATTTAATTAGGTATCTTTATCAATTGTCTAGATTTCGTTGTCCAGATAGCACATGCTTCTGTCTTCACCTTAGTGTATTCCCAGTACTTCAAAATTGTACCTGGGTTTGAAGCTTGGTCTACTTTGAGCAACTATAGTTTGACTTTTGATTTGTAAAATTGTTGAGAGAGACTGCCTCTGACTTCTTTATTTAAAAAAAATCTTATTTAGATTCAAGCAATAAGTCCACAAACATTTTTGCGAATTCCAATATAATGATATCGGTGAACAGAACCGTTAGCTATGTCAAGCCTACATGACGTGAACCATCCACTCATAGAAGGCGCGAACTGCATACTTGCTGCATTAATATTGATTTATGCCTCTCCATTCTAGATATCTCGTCATTTGTACCGTGTTATATTCAAGGTGTGCCCACGATAGGGTTACCCGGAATTGATTTCTTACTTTGCATAGTATAATTAATTGAAAATATCAAATTTGTGGGCATGTATAGATATAATTATAGCAGAATTCGTGGTGATTTCATCATGAACTGAATTATACTTTCAATATGGCCTAACCTATATAAATGGATTCAACCAGAATACTAAAGAAACACTTGAGAGTAGTATTTATAAGGCAAAAACTAGCCTCAAGCGTCGATTGGGTATTGAGAAACGTTCTGGAATACGGAAATCTAAGGTTCTACCTTACCCTTACTTATGGTTGAACACCACCTCACCAGATAGACAGATGATCTAGAAAAGGAAGGAACTGTGTGCAAAAGGTGCAGGACCAGTATGTTGTGCTAAAAATTGGGAAAACCGATGTCTAGCAATAAAATGTCATTGGCTGATTTGATTCATTGATTGAACTGGAAAAAACAAAAAGCAAATCAAGTTATGTGATTCGAAAAAACTTAATTATTAATTTGATTGAAATAACTTATGTACTAAATATTATATTTCTCTATAAACATTCAAGTATTTCCTGATATAAATTAACTATAAACTCACACAGTTTTCATAATTTATTATGGTTTAGGAGTAGGAGTAGTCTTGACCACAACATTTGCAATATTGCTGAAACGTTGAACGGCTAACAAAAAGGGCTCAAATGCCAGTAAATATCCTTTAATATTAACATACACCTAAAACAAACTCAGGTAGTGGCCCTGATGCAATGCAGTGATTACGGGCGCACGCGCTCGCCACTAGCCATCATTAGAATGTAGCATCTCGGGCGATATTCCTACTTTAGATACGGCAATGGTTGTAAAAACATTGCTAAAGGAAAAACGTTTCGCATAAAAATATCGCATCCATACTGCCTATAAGCCATGGCCATTTCTGAAAATCATACGGATTGAACAGCAAAAGCAAGTCGGTTCACATATTTTGCCTTACACAGTCGTAGTTAACGAATGCAAGGAGGATTTTAATACCTGTGATGTTATTCTCGCAATATACTGACATTTACGTACATTACTTAGGTCCATCTGTATAAATATGTAAATTATTTGAATAGCTACGAGTGTCCATATTTTGTAAAAGGCATAATTTCACTTTTCACGTCTATTGTTGGACATAGGCCATTGTCAGCCCTGGCCATCATAACCTAATCCAGCATGTAACCAATCATATGGGCGGGCAATTGACTTTATTGTACCACATTGACCAGATGGGTTAACATTTTACCAACAGGTCCAATGTAATCTAAAGCAACCTAGCAACTATGACAGCTTAGTATGGACTACTGTTTGATATAATTGCAATGGAAGATGCCCAAACACAACAAAAACGTGAGTCAAAGCGTAACCAAATACGTTTATATATTATAATATACATACTATTGTACAGTCGAACTTTAAATATAAGTTAACGTACTCTAAAATCAACACAAATCGCAAATATATGCACGTTTTTTCTATTTTATTTTTTTGAAAATTGTCAAAAATTTAACATCAACGTTTAATTAAAAATATATTGTCTTAGTAAATATTGAAAATTAATATGATTTCAATATAGAAGACCAGTTATCGCCGTTATATGACGTCCCGTTTGCTGACAGTCACGTCTTAGGTAAGAAAAACAACAAAAAGTCGTATTTCGTAGTACTGCCAAATCGGGATACGATCATTAGATCCATACCATAACCGACACATCCTGAATAGGTAGGTGGTGAAGCGTGCCCGCTGTGTCAGGCGTCCACATGCGCTGTTTGCAATTTTTATTCATTCATCTTTATACGTTTAACGCAAATGACGCGCTTTTTGTCACATCGCTATTGTTCCAAAGCTAGAAAGCTGTTGGTATAAAATACAATAGAGAGATAGATCTCTTCTTATAGGTAACAAATCCAAAAAGGCAGATAATATTAAAAAATATAAACCTTATATGGTTTGTTTTATATATGCACTTTTATATATGCATATTACAATACATATTGACTCGCCTTTATCCCCGAAGGGGTATGTACAGGCCTAATGTCCGACTAATGTCATTGTTATGTTCAAAAGGAAAGTCGCAGGTTGTGGTGACCTGTTAATTAAATATTCAAGCCGCCCATATCGCCATAACTTTGCTTAACGGTTGCCATGTTACTGGCAACTGAGACCAACGGCTTCACGTGCCATTTTGAAGCACGGAAACGCTCGTTAACGGAAATGCTACAAAACGGTTATCCATCCGAGGACCAGCCATAGCAAAAGTAGCTTAAAGTAGTAATCGTTAACAGAACACTGAGTTAGCTGGGTCGTAGCCCCGTCCATAGTTTCTACGGGGTACATTTATAAATTAAAATATTATACTTTCACATGATTAAAGCATTTTGTATGAGTATCACGACCGGCCCATCAGAAATGTTAACAGGTTGTCTTTGGTTAAAAACTAAATAACAATTAGTTGATACAGCGATCTGGCATGAGAACGCGCGGGGTGGCCGGAGCGGTGGTGGTTGGCATACAAATTGGAACTGTCAGAGTGGGCGATCGGAGGCCTGCACTCTCACGGAAGTAATTATCCTCGCTTAGACAATGGCCGACAAGAAATGCATCAATTATCCATTAAAAAGTCGTATGCAACTGATTATTTTCCTTTGTAATTCAATTTAATAACATTAAATAACGATAAACTCGTAGTTTCAAAACGTCTGTATTCGTCGCATAACATATGAATTGGTGTCGACAATCTATTAATAGGTATTACATATACTTGTACGAGCAATGGATAAAAGATAGTTTTAATTGAAAGGCAATCTGTCCTCTGCGACTACCCCGTCAATTTACAGAGTAATTTTTTTTTTTTAAGATTAAGTTAATTTAATTGCAATACGCACTTACTACATTTTACACTACTTCACTACATGTTATAAAACAAAGTCGTTTCCCGCTGTCTGTCCCTATGTATGCTTAGATCTTTAAAACTAAGCAACAGATTTCGATGCGGTTTTTTTTAATAGATATAGTGTTTCATAAGAAAGGTTTTTATGTATAATTTGTAAAGTTTTTGTATACATTGACTAAATTATAACGATATTTGTTGAGGGTATCGGAAAAATATAAGCCGTCTGGGAGCTGTCAACGAAAACGCTGCTGTTACCCTTTGAGATATACCAAAATAATGTATGGTGGAATTGTGTACCTAATACAGGTCTACAACGATATATGTTTATCTCTTAAGAATAACATACTATAACCATTTTAATACTTTCAAAAACCGGCTATTATAAAGCGATAGGCTATTTACACAATTACATTATTAATTCTTATTATTTTTAATACGTTAGTTGACTTCAACATTTTATGAAGATTATTTTGTCTCTTTACACATTGCAAATTTAATGAATATCTTAGGAGATATAGCAAAATCAAAATAATGCGCAAATAAATTAAGGCTTGGTATTCCTGCCGAGGCCACGATTATGAGTTTTTTAAAACAATGCGAATAGTAGAAAAAAGGGTTTTTGATTCTGAAAAAAATATATATAATAGTTGAAGATTCAATCTAGTCAAAATGGCTTTCTGTTACAAAATCTAATAAACTTCATTTGATAGAAAAACATTCCAAAGATGCCCCCTTTCGAAATGTTTTTTCAATGCCAAATCTAAACTACAGATAATTTTCATGAATTTTTTATTAGAAATTTATAAAAAAATCTAGCTGACCCGCCCGGCTTCGCTCGTGACATACTTCGAACTTCCCGTTCCCGTTGGAATATGGGAATAAAAAATAGATGTTGACCGATTCTCAGACCTACCCGATATGCACACAAAATTTCATGAAAATCGGTCAAGCCGTTTCGGAGGAGTTTAACCACAAACACCGCGACACTAGAATTTTATATATTAGATTAAAAAATTAATTAATATATTTTTTTATTTTTTTTTTATTTTTTTTTTGTAAGATTGGCAACTTTACTGTACATTGTCTGTTGTACGCTGATGATGCGGTAGTGATGGTCTCATCAGAAGCCAAACTTCAGGTATTAGTCACTAATATGAAAGTAGAAGTCTTCGCTGGATGTTAAACTAAGAATCGGGTATTTCAAAGAGAAAAATTAGGAAATAATAGCAAGAATTGGGTAAACCGGAAACGTCTAGAGCAATTAAATGAAGTTATATACTTAGGGAGAATGTTTAGCGCGAACGGAAGATGTGTTTTGAAGTACAACGGTGACTAGCTGCCTGAGACAGGGACATAACATTATTATTTTTTTTATTGGAATTTAAATAAACTTTACAATAATATAGCTTATCTATCAGAATAACACATAGGCTACTTTTTATCCCGGGAACAAGTTCCTTTAGATAACGGGAACGAGAAAACTTCTTCACGCGGGCGGAGTCGCGGGCGTCAACTAGTATATCATAAACATATAATAAAATCCAACACAATAACAGAGATGTTCCATTTCGATTGCTACTGCCAATCATTTTTACTGTGGCGTGCCAGCGGAAAATACATCGCAATCTATCTTGGAGGGGGCTGAGGAAGCGTTTTGGTGTCTACGCGACTTGGCCTACCTGCCCTTAATTTCATGTAATCATAATTCGACCGGGTCGTGCGGGCGTAGGTACTGGAGAGCGAAGAGGTAATCAAGTAATTTGGAAAATGTTCATACATGATTGTGAAATTATTAAACGACGGGATTACATGGGTGCCACGGGGTTCGAAGTATGTCACGGGCGGAGCCGGGCGGGTCAGCTAGTAACTGATATAATAAAGAGACATGAGAGTTTATCGACAACTCATAAACATACTTATATATTTCTACATACATATATATTTTACAAACTAATATTATAAAGCTGAAGAGTTTGTATGTTTGGTTGAACTCAGCTAATCCTCTACTCGCTAATCTCAGGATTTGAAAAATTATTTTTGTGTTAGACAGCTCATTTTAGAGGAAGGCTACATATCATTACGCTACTACACTGGGGAGCAGAGCAGTAGTTATAAATGTCGACAAATCGGGCAAATTTTTATGCATCATTGTAGAATTAATAAGCGACGGGATTAAATAGGTGCGACGGGAGGTCGAAATATTCCACGGGCGAAGCTGTGGGGTCATCTAGTATATTATACATAGGAAGCACCCACACTCCGAATCATACAAATATTAGGTCCACCCGGGGAATCTAACCCGACCGCAGCGCGGCCATTGGATATACTAGCACTTACGCCACCAAGACAGTCAAAGAACTATAAAGTACGTTTAAATGTAACAAAAACTGTATGCATTTACTTTCTTGTAGAGGGCAATTCGTAGAGAGGGCACAATCAAAATATCATTTGATATTCTGTCAACAATAAGTGCAATATTTGGGTGGCAAACAAATGACGTACAACGAAATGTACTCGCGAACCCTCACGCCACGCTAAGCCCTATGCAAAATAAAACACTCGATTGACATCTCTTTGAAATTTATTAAATATTCAGTCGGCTTTAACTTTAAATGGGGGGTTAAACGCTCAAGTGAAAGGATTATATTACGTTCGAAGTGTCGGTGGCTTTTACTGAAATATTTTAGGTATCTAGTATTTAACAGTGTTCTTCATTGTATAACTGTAGGTGACAATGCTGTGGGTGTAAGGGTACCATTGCAAGTACCAAGACCGTCGGGGCCCTAGCGATCTCCCTGCTAGCGCAGAATCTGCTGACTGACAGACGAGGCAGTGCGCCGTAAGGGCACCCCCTTTACGGGCAGATAATGAAGAACATATTCGTTCCAGTTTCATACTATTTATAACTAAAATCAATAATTGAATTAAATTAACCTATAACAGTCCACGGAGGGAAGAAGGCCATACCCAATTTCATTTTGAGAGGATGAGTGACTTTAAAGTATCTACATGATGGCCGGGACGAGTTAGTACAGGGCTTTGTTTTGAGTATTCCTTCTCTTCGCCATGATGAGCACATGCAGGTGAAGTTAATTTAGGCTACGTAGGGCACAAAGTTAGAAAAGAATTGTCATACATCGCATTACTCTGAGAAAAGCAAGCCATTTGTCCCAGTCGGTGAACAAAAGGCCCAAAAGTTACAATAGACTTTTTATTAATCGCTTGTAAGAATTTTACATTCAACATGAACTTGTTGCATGTAATCTACCTGCATGTGTGTTTTTTTTGTAGAATAATAAACCTCGGGTTATAATACAATGTAAACTAAAAATTTTGAAAACCACTTAGTAAGTGACTGTCCTTCAAAAACGAAATGTTCTTGAGAATACAAAGAAATATCTGACATACCGTAATGGTATCAAGAACGTGAATGTGTGAAGTAACTATACGAAAAGTTTTTTTTTTTTTTGAAAGTCCCTGATGTGAGCGATTCCGTGCACACATAAGCAGTTGATCCCTGCTACCATTTGATCCCAATTTATCCCAGCTATCATGGTAGTCGTTAAACCAAGTTGAAAGTCAAAAGTGTAGTTTGAAAATTTTCAATAGCCAGTAGCTTGACACAACGGTTCGTTACAATACGACAACATGCTCACTGCCACCCTTCGGGAAAAATAGTCGTGACTATATGTATGAATCTTCAAATTCACATTTTTCATAAGGAATGTAATCCAAAAGCTTTTTATTATGAAGAGTGTGTAGATAATCATCAAATTATGAGCTCACCGAATCTTGCCACACCTATGTCAATTCTTGTAGGATGGCTATATTAAGCAGATCTGTTTTCCTTCTCGTCACTTGACCTCGTCCGTTACTCTACAGGTGCACCATATGACGCAGTTGTAGGCGATGATGGCTGACTGTTGTTCTTGATAAGGTCTTATTACACCCATATTATCTTATTTATAATACCCTAACAGATTGAAGAAACTTTACTACCAATAATGTATTAAACAAGTATAGCGTCTAGTGTATAGAATAACTTTTTTCAAGCTGTTTGCCTGACGGGATAGTCATAGAGAAAAGATCATATCATCTTTAACACCATCGAAAATACAGCAAAGCCACGTGATCTATCCTCTTGGACTACTCCATCAGGGATACAGCGTGAAGATAGTTAAGATATATCACCTAACACAACTTCAAAGAAAAAAATACTTTTTTCCGTAAAAGTTGAGTAAGTTTGAATAATTGATCCGATTCTTTTGAGTATTATAACATGTATAGAAGGCTAACCATTTGCGTAGCCTCTAGTAGATTTTTTATGTTTACGCATGTACGTCACAAAATAACACTTATGAACGTGAAGGTTATTGCTTCTACATTTACATTTACTACCAGATTCGCAAAGCAATAGGTAGAGCCTGAGAAAGAGCCTGGCAATAAAACTATGCTATACTTGTGACATCGGATAGATAACCCGAACAGTGGCAGGTCGGTGATAACTACGAATGCTTTGGCAGAGTTACTTAGTTAGGTGATGTATCCGTACAATAAATGTTGGATACTTTATACTTGGGTTAAAACACTAATAGTATACTCATTCAAATGACACATCCTGCCCACTAGTGCAAACTACGTCTCCATACCATACAGGATCATTCTGAACAATTCTATACACTACGAATATAAATCGGGGATTCAAAAACTTGTAAATCGGGGGTAAAAATGTGAAAACATAGAAGAATTAATTACTAAGAGAAGGTGTCACATAAATTGACGGCCATTTTTAAAAAAAGCTCGCCACCTCAAAATAAACCTTGGCATTTAGTGTCGGAATAGAATTGGATGTCCCTTGATCGTGTCGGCTGATAGAGATCTGCTCACTGAATTCGCTCATTTACAGTTTAAATGAGTCGCAATTGCGGAAAAAACCCATTGAGTATAAAACTTCAGTATAACTTAAATGTACTTGTAGGAAGACCAGGCAAACGATGTAAGTATAATTAGGCCGCACTTTATGGGTTGATTTTTTTAGACAATTTTGTATATATTTTTACTAGTTTCACTATTGACATAATGTCGCACCCTTTTAAACATGTCGATTTTTAATTTTATAATAATTTACGATAATATTGCGCGATTTGTTGATATTTATGAATACTGCTCCGCTCTCCTGAGTAGCAGCGTGATCATATATAGCCTATCCCTGCTCGATTACATACTAGGTAACAGTAGTGACAGTTGAAGGATATACAGGTACAATGGTACTGCTTATTTCTATAAGAAATATCTTCCAGCAGACCGGTGACAGGATAACTTGAAGAAGTACGAAAATAACAAGTAAAAAAGTGTAATAAGACAGCAAAGATCGAACTAAAATTATCATACATACAAAAGAGTGTGTTCAACCAAACAAAAAACACTTTTAGTTTTCTATATTAGTAAGTATAGATGAAATTGTGGACTGCTGATTGGCTTGAAACCCATAACACTCGGTAAGGATCACACTGACGGACACAACGGGAATTTTAATGTGTATTTTTAATTAATTAATTAAAAATACACATTTATAGTGCCTATAACGTACGATACATATGCATATAGTCACACCTTTATCTCCGAAAGGATAGGCAGAGGCATACTATACGCTCAAAATTCGCCGTATGCATTAATCAATATACGTAGCTCGTTGAAATATGTAAAGTAACATTAAAGTTAGCACGGGCTGCTACGAGGAGAATAATTACCGGGACAGGGGGTCCGTGTTCACACGAATGACCCGAGTATGAGGAACGGTGCCCCCGACTGACCACTGCCACCCCGTTGCTAGGCAACCGACCCGCCGCCTTCTTGTCATAAACAGATATCTACTTATATTTGATTGTGCTTACCGTAACTAGGTGCACTTGCCGTTCCCGGTAAGTCTAAATGGAGCTAAGCCTTTTGCCGTCACCATTTCCGAACACCAAGTAACTTTTTAAACATTATATGATAGGTAATTATTTCCTTTCGGTGATTATTCCTCCATGGTGTTCGATTTTCGATTTTATTTTTTCTAAATTGATTAGCAATGATAAACGTTTGACGATTTTCTAAAACTAGTATAAAATTCGTGTTTTGTGAATCATATCATTTGTGTATTCATACATAAAGAGTTCGGAAAAGTGCATTAGTAAAGGAAAGTGATATATTGGAATGACTAGCGGAGTTGCTTGTGATAGTGCCAAATTTCCATAAAGAGCTGCAATAAGGAATCCACTGCCTTATTGGGGCAAGGACCAGGGCCTAGGACTGAGGACTTGACATCGACAAAGGACTAGACATGACTAAATACTTAGGAAATATAAATACTGCAGACCAGGCTGTATGGATCTAGTTTCCTTTGCCTGCTCAAGATGGGCGAAGACAACCAACAACATCTATGGCTAGATGTCGTACCAAGATGCAGTGATTGAAGTACCTATTTTCTTGTATGATGTGCTAGATTAAGTCTTCTTCTTAATCTCAGTGTAAATCCAATTGATTTAAAAGCTGTACAAAGCTTTAAAAGCTGTGCGGTTTGTACCTGAGGTTCCCTTTTTTCAGCTCTTAGAAGCAGCTATCGTTTGAATTTTACGCGTTATTGGGAGCGACAACCATCAAACTTGCTTAATTCAGTAAGAATTGCTGAATTGCTTGCTTAATTCTTGCTTAATTCTTGCATGTAAGGTCCCCTTAAACCCATCAGATTAGGTATTCCAAATATATAATTTCTATCAGTTAGGGTCAATATTCATTCATTTAGGGTCGGCAGCGTGAGTGCTGCACTTCCTGTGTTGCAAACGTCCATTGGCTACGGTGAGCACTTTCCATCAGGTGGGTCGTACGTTTGTCTGCCACCTCAGTGGTATAAAAAAAAACTATACTAAATATCACTACTACACTAAATATCATTCTTACATTTATGATTTACGGTCCATTAATAGGTGTTCGACTAAAATGGTTCAACAATTGTCTTACATTTTGGTTAAACAGCTCATGAGACTAAAGTTTTGTGCTACTTCAATAAACGTGAAAGTGAAACTGAAGAAGTGTGAAGAGTAGGATAACAGAGAATAAACCCTTGTACCAAACCTACTGGCCAGTGTAGCAGCACAGCCGAAACATTATAGGATTTCTCTCTTTATACTGGGGTAATAGTAAGGCCCAATGACATTCCCAAAATGCACACTTATGTGTAAGTGAGTTACGGCAATATTCTGATTTGATAGATTGATTCTTAGGACAATCTAGTCTAATATTAGAAATCTTGTCACAGTTATTAATAACAATAATAATAAATACTTTGGGACATAAAACTGACTTAATCTCAGGTATACCTGCGGACTTAAGGTAAGTAATAATAAAATATTCTAGAACTAGTTGACGTCCGCGGCTTCGCCCACGTAGAGAAGTTTTCCCGTTCCAGTTTCCCACGGGAACTTGTTCCCGGGATAAAAAGTAGCCTATGTGTTAATCTGATGTATAAGCTAATTGTAAAGTTTCATTAACTTTTAAACTATCGCGCTGCATACTATAAGTATCTATATTAGTTATTATTATATAGTTATCGAAGCGCTCGTGGCCTAGCGGTCTCAGTGTTCTGTAAACGATCACTGAGTTACGCAACTTTCACTATGGCTGGTCCTCGGATGGGTGACCACTTTGTGGCATTTACATTTGCGAGCGTTTCCGTGCTTCGGAAGGCACGTTAAGCCGTTGGTCCCGGCTTCCAGTAAAATGGCAGTCGTTAAGCCTGGTTGAAGGCCTTATGGGCGGCTTGAAAACTTCAACAGCAGGTAGCCACAACTTGCGTCTGTCTATTTCAACACGGCAATGGGCTCACCACCTATTACGTGGGACAGGAATCCACACGGTGAAAAGTGGGCATATAATATGCCACTGCCACCCCTTCGGGGATATGGCGTCATGGATATTTATTTATTTATTATTTATATTAGTTATTACCGGGACTAAATGCGGTTAATTTCTTAATTAAATCGCTGAGCCAGTCAGCCTGTGACCACGGCCGGTGCAACCTGGTCGAAACGTAAGGTATAAAAAATTAACCGCATTTAGTCCCGGTAATAACTAATACACTTATAAGTTTCATTAAAATCCATTCTGTAGTTTTTTACTTGAAAGAGGAACATACATCCATTGTTACAAATTTTCAGGTTTATAATATTAGTAGGATGTAAAAAATATTCTAGATTGGTTCACGTGGACCTCCACTAGCGTACAAACACTTAGCTACTACTTACATTAAATAAGCAAATGAAATACTTGAATCATAATATAGATACGTACTCATTTCCATGCAACTGATTATAATACTTTGCTGGTATTTTCCGTACAACAAGTAAAATATTCTAAAATTCTAATATCAGACCGTTTAAAATACAATAAACTATCGTACTATCTAGAGTGCATTCAACTCTAACGCAGTACTATTATTAAAAGGAATTCGATTTAAAGCCGAACCCTCCTTGTCGTTTGTGAAATTGACATTTATTCTTCGTTTTTCATTGTTGCTGCAGTCGGATTCGATCTATTGTTAATTAGCTTAAACGGCCCATGCGCTATGCCATGCCAAACAAACCTGATGCAGTACACTCCTCTATCGTGATACTACCGCTACGGCTAACGACATTCGTGTGAACTTCCAGCTATTTTTCTTAGTATATATTACAAATGAACTATCTGAAACAGATCAACCCCATATATTAGTAAATTCAATATGTAATTCATTATCACAAAGATATAGAAACCGTGGCGCTGATGTACCGCGGCAAGAATCCGAATGAATTTTGTCGACGACTACAGATACTACTCGCGCCACCTGTTGTCGAATAGAAGAAGTTAAATCTTGAAAGTATTCAACTTGTATGATTTTACTATATTTTATGCATAGTACTTAAATAAAATTGCTAAATAGTTATTGTTCAGTTATTTGCTTGAATTTTTTATTAAATTTATTAACAGAGAAATTCAAATAGAGAATGCAAGTAGTAATATTTATGTCTCCACCCATATTAATCTTTTCGTTTTATAATTTGCACTATTATAAGTACTCGTATAATTATATTGTATGTACTAGGTGACTCCCACGTCTTCGCCCGTGACATACTTCGAACTCCTGTTTTTTCATTTCATTTATTCCCGTCGCTTATAATTTCTACAATCAATATATTTAAAATCAATGCCACTTTTCGTTGTAATTTTATAACTCAAGAACCTATCCATACCAAATGTTTAGGCTTTGGTCGGACTATTTAGTAGATAGTTTATGTAAAGTTTGCACAAAATCGGTCGAGCGGTTTATTTACGAGAGATAAAAGAAATTGGTGGCGCCAACGAAGTTGCGTGGTTCAGCTCGTTGTGTATAAATATTTGCCTGATTTGTCGATATTTATGATCACACATCCAGGGTAGTAGCGTGATGATATAGCCTATAGCCTTCCTCGATAAATGGGCTATTCAACACAAAAAAAAACCTGTAGTTCCCGATATAAGCGCGTTCAACCAAACAAACAAACTCTTCAGCTTTATATATTAGTATAGATGTATAGATTATGATAGAGGTAATCTATGCTATTTGACGGGTTATCCGGTCTGGGTGACCATCCACAGTACAGAAATTTCATCCATCCATCCAATCCATCTACATTAAAGAAATTTCATTTAAGAAAATTGTTAGGTTATGTTAGATAAAGTTTTTAAACTCACACGACTTATACTATGCATTTTATGTTATTCAGGTCTTTTTGTAGACATTTTTATCGTAAACGTCGAGAAGTAAAAAAAGTTAAAAATATTACGCGAGAAAGACCCGAATAACATAAAATGTATATGTTAGATTAAGGTTTTTAAAACTAAAAGTTATTTTTCATTTTTGTCTGTTTGGTTTTTATAGGCGCGAAAGCTATTAAACGGATATACCTAAATCGCATTTTTTATTAAAAGGTTCGACTTACGACTTAAATTATTCACCAGAACCAAATATTCACCAAAAACTGTGATGAAATTTGCTGGTCTAATAATAAATTTCAAGGTTTTCATATATTAAAACAAGTATTTTTGCAATGATATCGCAACTCGTAAAAATAAATATAGTAGAAATGTTAGGTTACCTAGTTTGTTTAAATAACACTAACACTTTAAATTTGAATGACCTGTGTAAAAAGATAGTTCAGTTACAGTTTTTTTTTATATTTTGTACGTCGGATTGGCGTCGGCGTCGCCCGCCTGATGGTAAGCAAAGACGAGCACACGGGAATGAGGGCCGCTATCTATCTCAATAGCGACCCTCATTTTGACGGCCTAAAACGCTCTCTCGCTTCTCTTAAAGGACCCAGGATTGTAAGAGGAAGTAAACACGAGCGCCGGCAGAGAGTTCCATGTTTTTATGGTGCGACATAAGAAAGACCTACGGAATTTTTCGGTTCTAGGCACGATTGTGTCCACAGTGAAAGGATGACATCTCTGCCCCGCTCGTGATGTTCGGGAACGGAAGGGGTGGGACCAATTGGAAGAGTTCCTCAGAACACTTACCTTGGTAAATGCGGTAAAATGCAGCTAAGCTGGACAATCTGTTATGCTTAATTAAAAGTTTCTCAGCTGCATTTCAATTCTCTACTTTTAACAGCTTTCGGTTGTTGTTGATTATAACCACTGTCCGACTTGCTTACCCCCAAGAACATGAATGGACCTATGCTTTATCCTCGTTGATGAACGGTGAGGTGCACCGTATCAATTTGATACAAGAAGCGTTGTTTTGGGCCCCATAAATCTTAGTGGGGTGCCTTTTTTCTCTAGACACAGAAGAGTCTTTTGTTCGTTCTTCGATATCTTTATAGTTCACAAAGTACTATAAAATACATAGGGAACTACTAGTACCTTTAAATAAATAAATAAGCATATTAAACTATTTTTTATAAGGATATACGATTATGTTTAATTTTTATTTATTACTGATGTTTTGACCACTTCAATCGGTCTGTGGTTACACTTGTGTAAAAAGGTAGTTAAAAAGTCAGTCCTAGGAAGCGCATTAAACCATTCAATACCTATCAAAACTTTCTAATTAAACATACAACAAATATAGGTACAGGTATATGAACAGCTTCGACGTAGAAGGTGACGTTATTACATACGAGAATTATTCGTTCCCCATCAGAGTGGAGTGCCTCGATTAAAGCAGTAAATACTTTTAGATTAATTATCTCGTAAACAGTCGCAGGCGCGAGCGTCGCGACTCAAATCGTTCACCTACGCCGTGAGCGCGATACAAATTCAACTTTTCCAATTAAATTTCGTGAGGCATTAATAATTATTTGGGTACATCAATTTGTTTCGTCGCACGAGGCGTTCCACTGCCGGTTGCTGAACGATCTACATTGTCGACAGTGACGCGATATATCTTAAGACTTGCGATAAATAGGCACGACTTATAAATTCAACACAATACAGTTAGCATTGACATTATGTTTTTGTATTTAAATAAGTATCTGTTATGACTCTTCTGAATAAGAATTTTTTCTATTGTATTTTGTCACATGTCTGCCTAGTTATGTACAAAATTTCACATGATTCCATTAATTTTACATATTATATTATACCAGTTTCTTGTAGTTATTGTTCTAAGAAAATATTTACTAGGTAAGCAAGTTGCCATAACATCCCGAGAAACATCGTAGAATCCTGACCACGCTGCCGACATTCCAGCGAATTCTAACTTTGGAATTAATTAAATTAAACTTGAAAATGAAATATTAACACTTTAACGTATAAAATTTAATACCGTTAAGTTATAACGTGATTATTCAACTCCTCGGCAATTTCCAAAAACATCTAGAAAATTAAATTCGCGGAGCGACGGCAGCGCCTCCTTTGAGCCGAGCTTCCGCTTTTGTACGGGAGGCGCGAGGCACGAGCCACTTCGCACTGTGAAATTAATTTTCTTCGTCTTTATGTAATTTAATTATAAACATTTCAATATGGCGCTTGGGGAATTTCCGCCCCAGAGAGAAGTTAAATAGAAACGTTTGATACTTATCTCCTAATACACTTCTGGGATGATTGCACGATTTGGACAAAATTAATTATTTTTGTTACTAAAGAGAATGATTCTGTCATTAACTGTGAAGGATGTGTTTTCAAGAGTTACCCACCCAGCTGTTATACTCAACTTTCTGCAATAATAGATGTCGATGTCTGTTATTATTTTTGCATAAATAATATGTAGATATTGTGGCGTAACATTGTACCTATAAATTTAAACTATTTAAATACAAGTAGGCACTTAAAAATATTCTCATAAATTTTAAAAAATTGGAAAAAGACAATTCGATTCGAGACAGGGATTGAACCTGTGACGTTTGCCTAACTAGGGCAATGTTCTAGCCACCTGAACTACCCGAACCGTATCGTTTCAAGTTGAAATTCTCCACCATATTTTGAACGTCATCTCTAATTGAATTGTCTTTTTCCACTTTATTAAAATTTATGAGAAATTTATCAAAATAATTGCTTTAAAAATTTATCAACTTTAAAATATTGTTGCAAATACCGTTTTTTTATTTTTGCTAAGCGTGGTTTTAGTAAGTGTACAACACGTTGTTTTAATGTTTAGCGTAATTTTACCCTACAAAGTATACATTTTAATTTCTAAAGAGATATTTAAATTACAATCAAAATTCAAATATCAATGTAGACCAATGGCTGCGTTTGTATAGCACAAGTTTATTATTTAAATTATGTCGTTCAATGACATTCCATCTGCAAAATTAAAAGTATCTATTTGTGCAGAGTGCACAATTAACAGATGCCACTAGAACCCGTGCAATTTTGCTCTTAAACCGTTCACGCTCCGACGACGAGAGGCGACATCAAACATACGCGGTGCCTGCAAACCTTTTGCCAGCTTATCTCTCATTCACAATCTCCGCAAAATATCTACAACCGTTCTTATTGTTCGATGTTTATTAAATTTCATTTTACGTTTATACAACAACACTTTTGTCGGCTGCTTTTTGTACCGATTTGGGACATTTTACGGGTGGATTAGCTCGTGACGTATACTTTTGTACGGACTGGCAACGATGTCTTTTTGTGTCCCGGTATTATGGTTTGGTATTGCGCGTATTATGTCATAACAGCCAAGCACTCGACGCACTCGCTCATATATTTTTTGTAAGACCATTTTATTCTAAATAGAATTCTAGGTTGACAATAACATTGTAAACATCCTGTCTTTTTATAGCATATTTAATAATGAAGTTGGGATGAATGCTGATGTCAGGAATAAGTACTCTTCAAAATTAAATGTAAGCAGGTAACTTGTATGTATGAATGTAATATAAGTAATATGCTTACCTACATTGTGTATTTTATCATGAATGTACCTATACATAACTTACTATATCTACCAACGATACTTGTAGATACTAACTAACTAACTATCTTCACGCTATATCCCTGTCGGGGTAGTCAGAGAGGACAGATCGCCAGGCATCACGATCCATGCATACCTCTTTCGCTTCTTGCAGATTCATCAATCGCTTCATATGTGCACGTCTGGGTACCCGAGTATTTTTGACTTTTCCGTTTTTGAGCAATCTGTTCACGTGGTCTTCATATGTAAGTCTCGGCCTACCCTGACTTACCCACTACTATCGCACAATATATCTTCTTCGTCGTTCCTCAGTCTTCGTTGGACTTGTCCAAACCAACGGAGCACGCCCTTTTCCAGCTTAACGCTGACACTTTCATTCAAACCTGCCATATTGGTATCACTTCGTTACTTATTCAGTCGGTCAAGGTTACGCCTCACAATTTTCGAATCATCGCATCTCCACAGATACTTGTAGATGCTTATATCTACCAACCAAATTTATCGTGATATTTCTGTGCTTAGGTCCGAAGAAAAACAGTGAAAACAATGACTTCCTTGTCAGGTGGAACGATTTGTCTGCTCAGGGTACTCTCTACCTACTTTATAAACTGGGCTACCATAGAGCACGACCTTAGTGACGTTTAAACCGTGCCCTACTATAGGTGCCTTATTATATATTTCATTCAAAGCAAGCGTGTTAGCATGTTCAGGACAGGTCGCGTATGCGATTTTAGCCTAGAGTCGAACAAAAATTGGCTTTGTCTTTCTTAGGGTGCGAGCGAGAGAGGGAGCAACATTCCTGGCTGCCGAGTCTACTATCGACAAGCCGTAGAATACATTAGCTGTTTTTAGCCGTCAAAATGTTTGTAGACTATCAAAAATGTCACTGACGCGGATCGTGTTAGTAGAATTCTATCGGCCGACCGATAGAAATTGAACTATTGTTATAGTAGACTGCGCTAGAGCTTTCTATTGAGCGATGATTACGATTGAAATAGTAGACTTGGCCCGCTGGCTTGATTTTTTGGGCGCGTATTACCTATATATAAAGCTGAAGAGTTTGTTTATTTGTTTGGTTGAAAGCGCTAATCTCAGGAAATACTGGTCGGATTTGAAAATTATTTTTGTGTTGGAAAGCTCATTTATCGAGAAAGGCTATAGGCGATATATCATCGCGCTGCTACCCCGGTGCAGTAATCATAAATGTCGATAATCGGGCAAATTTCTATCCATTTTGTAGAATTTATAAGCGACGGGAATAAAAAGGTGCGACGGGAGTTCGAAGTATGTCACGGGCGAAACCTAATTCATGATTAATGTATTTGTTTAAAAAAAACTAAAAAAATACGTATGATGCATACTTTACTGTAGTAAAATCCTTTTAGTCCAAAACGACTATGAATTCGTAGAGTATTCAAAAATTTTGTATGCATAAAAGAATATTAATAAAAACTTTGAAGTACCTAGTAACAGAAGTCTATAATGAAAAAAATACACAAATCTTACTCAAAACAACATCTCAGATTAAACAATCCAGCCCTACGGCCGCACTAAAAGCAATAAGACTTACAACTCCGCCCTTACCAAAACAATCCTGTATTTCGGTGTCTTCACTAATGGCGTAAGTTCGACAGTCGAACTTAGTCTGAGTGTTCTACGGCTGCAATAAAGATAAATCCAGCAATAATATGTTCGGTTGGCCTCACGTGTAGGATTGCTTGGGCACGAAATTGAATTTGCATGGAGTCTTAAGTCGACACCGATTGAGATGCCACCGGCCTGTCTTATCCAGTCCACAATTACAAGTTCACCAACAGTTAGGGTACGACGCGATTACGTTTCGAAGCCTATTGAGCCCCCGTCTCTAATTGTTTTGATTGACCTGAATGCTCTCTCTCTTCAATACGTAGGTGCGTAATTTTCTATATTCTCTCCTGGATTTGCTGGTTACAGCTTACTACTGTAATTTTTATAATGTAAATTCATAAAATAGACATTCCTTAAACGTCGAAGGGGTAAAAAAGGCATACTGTCCGCCTATTTTGTGCAACGTACCTAATAGGTATTGAGCCTATTGCCGTTTAAAAACCGACAGGGGGCCGAGTCTGCTATTGACAAGCCGTAGAATAGAACCAAAATCGCTGTTTATAGCTGTCAAAATTTTAGTAGACTATCAACAATCTCACTGACTAGCGGCCTCTGGCGCGGTACGTGTTAGTAGAATTCTATCCGCTGACCGATAGAAGTCTATTGGAGTACGATTGTAATAGTCTACGAACCCTGTGTTCTATTAAGCGACGATTTCGATTCTAACTCGACACGATTGAAATAGCAGACAAGGCTACCTAATGTTGATAATTTTCATGTCGACTTCAACTTGGTTTAAAGGGCTACCATGTTCCTAGCAGCCAAGAACAATGGGTTAATGTACTTTATAAAGTAGGTGCTGTAATGGTCATTCATCACAGAACTAGCGGTATCGTAACTATTTTTTATACCACTGAGGTGGCAGGACAAGCGTTGAAAAGTGATCACCGGAGCCTATGGACGTTTACAACACCAGAGGTGCAGCACTTGCGCTGCCGACCCTTTAAAACTAAACATGTAAATGACAGAACAATGTGCAAGTGGGCTACAAGCGACTTAAATTGCCCAACTATTGTATTATGTAATGCATAAGTTTGAATATATGAATGTTTGTAACTCAATCAACATTAGGTGGTAAAGATACTTCAGTTTTGACTTGTAAGAACACAAAAGATTTAGGTAAATTTTACACCGGCGCCGCGGTTGAGCCGTGAGCGTTGGCTAGTAGGAAAAAATGAGAAATTTATACACGTATAGTAGGTACATGTGTTTTAATCTTATTCAGAGGAAGGCGCATTAATCCAGATGCTCGAGGGCCAGCACAGTATGAAAAGACGTTCCTTATCCCTTGATCCCGTTGTTTACCAGACATTAAACAGATAACAAGTCCGCGCCCAGATACCGTCTGAGCAGATTAAGGCCCCGGTGGCCGTAATCCGAACTTCGATTAATTTCATCCAATACTTAGTCAGGGAATGCTTAATTGTTCGTACAGTGAATTGTTATTTATATAGGTAAGTCAGTGTTTAAAACCAGCTAAAAGGATCATACCCTTTAAAATGAGGATCGTGTTACAATTTGCGTGATATATAAAAGACTAGATGACCCCAACGGCTTCGTCCGTGTCATACTTCGAACTCACGTCGCACCTATTTAATCCCGTCGCTTAAAAATTCTACAAAAATGTAAAAACAATGCCCAATATTTCGACATTTATGATTCCTGCTCCGCTCCTCAGGGTAGTAACGTGATGATATATAGCCTATAACCATCCTCGATAAATGGGCTATCCAACACAAACATATTTTTCAAATCGGACCCGTTGTTCCTGAGATTAGCGCGTTCAACCAAACAAACAAAGACTTCAGCTTTATATAGTAGTATAGATAAGGGATCTCTAGGCCCAAGCAAATTGACCTGCTAGCGTTGCACCTGCTGAATAATGAACCAGGCAATGATGGAGGTGCCCTTGCGGGGTTGGGAAAATGAAGATCCAAACGATAACTGATCCTAGTAAACGAAATAAAAGTAGACCTCAGGCTCCAATTCCACGACATTTTTAGAAGGTAAAAGGTTGAATGTGGAGACCCCAATTCAGATTTCTAGAGCCCGGATCATCCTCGCCTTTAAACTGGCGCACCTACGTAGGTGCGCCAGAACAAGGCTTGGGGTACAGGTGAACCAACGTTTCTAACGATGACGAGTAAAAGACTACAGCTACCCTTAGGTATGTACTTAGGAAAAACTTAGGTAGTCAATGTTACTCTGAACTTCAAACCTCGGGGCCGACTCTACTATTGAAAAGCCGTAGAATAGAACCAGAATCGCCGTTTTAGCTGTCAAAATGTTATTAGACTATCAAAGATGCAACTGACTAACGGCCACTGGTGCGGTACGTGTTAGAATTCTATCGGTCGACCGATAGAAGTCTATTGGAGTACGATTGTAATAGTAGACTACGAAAATCTGTCAAAATTGTACCGGTGGCTATCTATTAAGCGACTTCGATTTCGATTCTATTTCGCCACGATTGAAATAGATTGCAGACTTGGCCGCCTGGTAAATGTTCCAAGTAGTTTTTTGTTAGCTTAGGCTAATAAAACGTATAGTCAAAGGTATAATAATAATAAAGGTATCATTCTTGATACTGATTTGTGGTTATGCTCAGAGCTGAATTACAAACTCGCTAATAAAGTATTTGCTGCACTTCTTACAACAGGCGCTCATTACTATCAGTACAGAATAAGTAAATAAGAAAATCTACGTCTTTTGTGCCTAATACTATTACGATATTCATTCACATTATATAAGAGTATAGATACAAGTACGTATCTATAACCCTATATAATGTAAATGAAGCCTCTTAAAATGATACGAAATTCCTATAGCAACTCTTAGCATAAGCTCATTGTAAACGGAACCTTTTTTTAATAAGCGTATTATCAGATAGGTGGGCAAGCCGGACACATGTAGGCCTTAACCACATGGTATTTGCTACCTGTGTGCTCGAAGGCCTTGGTACCTACCCCCGCGGGGTATAATATTCATATTTGGTAAAAATCCAAATATGGAAGATGTGCCGAAATACAATACGACGCATATGGTCGAGGGCCGGCTTACAATGTTCTAGTAACTATAATTATGAGTAGGTACTAGCAGCTCTGAGTTAGAAATAGGCCTTGCGACCAGCAATATAACCTTAAAAAAAATCTTCTGTACGCTATTATTCTTGATGTGTCTACTTCGCACTCCTTACCTATAAGGATTTCACTCTGTAATATTCAATTAATTTTACATATATATATACAAATAGTCCCGTCATTTCCCCCGAAGTGATAGGCAAGGATATACTAAACACCCACTATTTCCCATTTGTTTGGATTTTGTCATATATAGGTAATAGTGGTGAGCGCATCGCCACAAATTATTATGACTTAAACACTCGTGTAAGTTAAGCACTCGTGTGATAGGTACGTCACATCCATTTAACATAATAGTTTTAGATTTTATGAGAAATGTCTAACACAGAAAAAAATGTATCTGCAAAATCATGATAACAATAAACGCGAAATTACAAATTGACTAGCATAAGTAAATATATGTGACTATACCACCACGTGTACGTGTCATGCCAGTGGCACGTGATTTAGTTTATATTGCGGATTTCTGTGCATCGTAATAACATCCGATGCTAGTTCTATGTAGCAATAGTAGGGAGGTGCGTACTCTCTATACAAACACTGCCGGTCATGCATGAAATAGAGTCGCGATGATACCCTCGCACCCTAAATGAACTTAATAAATCATGGGCTGCGAATGATACAAATTAAAATGTAAACATGCGACAAAGACAAATATTGAGTGGAATATGGTACTAACTTTATAGGAGCTATACTAGGGGCACGCTATGATTTCCGTTTTGACGTTTGTCCTTTCATGAAGTTTCGTATTAATTTTAATTACATTTTATTTGTAGAAATATGTAAATAGTTGACCACATTAAATGGGTTTTTATACTACGGTAGAAAATTTATGTAAAACAAGTAATATATCATCACTATTGTAATGTGTCAAAACGGCCATCATAGCGTGCCGCTAGTATAGTATTTTTGTATGAAATTATATTATTGTATATATTTACTTTGACAATAGCCTGTGCTTTCCCGAACGTCAACGATATGGAGTTCTTCAAAAGCGGTCTTAGAAGGTTTTTACAGGGTCGGTAGCAAACGTCCATTGGCTACAGTGACCACTTTCCATCACGTGGGCCGGATGCTTATCTGCCACCTAGTGGTATAAAAAAAAATGGTTGGTCTTATTTATGTTACTGCAATAATTAAAAAACTTGTAGATAAGTTGTAATAGCAGCAATACGTATACGTATACGATAGCAATACGGCATCGACTTGACTGAAACGAAATACGGGGTGAAAATCTTTTGCTGTCTTTTAATCAGGGTTTTGTAAATAGTAGATACTTACATAATAAAAACAAATACAATTTTAATCTGGCTATCTATCTGCTATGAAACCACTACTATTCGACTAATCTCTGAAACAGCTAGACCGATTTTAACAGGACTTTCACTGCAAGATAGCTGATATTAAAAGAGGCATCTTAGGCTTCATTTTATTAACGCATTCCTATGGGAACGGGCACTACGCGTAAAATAAGTTTGAAATGATTTATGAATCTGCAGGAAGTGAAACTATGGCATTGATTGTGAATCTTGGCGATTCGTCCTCTCTGCCTACCTCGTCAGAGATTCATCGTGAATATAGTATCTACAAAGTTTAATAATAAAAATCGCATCAAAATTCGTCTTGTAGTGCAGTTTAAAAGATCTCAGCGTACATACCTACATACAGATGGCGGGAAGCGACTTCATTTTATAGACTTCATACAATATGCAGTATAAACGGCGGGTTGCGCTTGTGCTGCCGCTGCATCTGCCGAGACTCTCAAGCGGCGCAAATATAATAATTTAATAGGTAATTATATTTTTGAGCGGTTTGGGGTCGAGACACTGGGCTCGTGGGGCCCAAGAGCTCGTTCGCTATACAGTGATATCGCAAAGCGACTGACCGAACTCTTCTCGTGACCTCTAGGGCTGGCCTCTTTCTCGCTCAGAGAATAAGCATTGCTATACAACGTGGCAATGCGACCTGTCTTATGGGAACCTTACCGATTGATTTTGATGGGGAGGAATTCTTCGACACCTAGTCGGGGCATCATTGTCAGTCTTGTAATAATCCCCACCACCTCTATAATTTTTGTACTGGGTTCTGTAAATATGTTAAATTTTAATAAGTTAAATATCTAATTAATATGCAGTTGGTTTAATGTGAAAATGTGACAGCTAACCAAACATTCAGAGTTACAAAGTATTTAAATTATTCGTAAGTATTTCATCTACCAGGTACCCAACTTCTAATAAGTTAATTCCATAAATTAGTATGCGAATCACATAGGCACGTTGTTTGGTGCCAACACTCGCCCTTATTCGCAGTTTAAACATCGAATTAAGTGAGTACCTGCATCAAGATATACGGGATACCACGTCCACATTGTTTATTTTTTGTTTGACGATTTGATACACTCAACGCCATCTAGTATCAAACTAATCAAAACATAGTCAAAACGTAGCCAAATTTTCTTTTGTGTAAGTGTGAAGGTTTTGTCAAGTAAAATCTACTACATTATCGCAGGTTTTTTATTTAAAAATACATACAAATTGCTGCCGCAGACTTATCTGGACCCGAGACTACCGGTCTTCATGACCGGAGACCTAGGACTACGTTGACTGAGGCTGCTCGCCGTTGTTAAGGAAGTAAGCCTTAGGCGGTGGCGTGGCGTAAGAGGACACGCACGCTCTTCACCACCTCGAGGAAGTGGAATAACACCCGAACCCCCCAAAGAAGCGAGATAACACTAAATCCCCGCTGAACGAAGTTGCGGTAGCGGAAAAAGTCTGTCAGGAACCCTGGGGCCATCCTTCTAAGGGATCACTTAGTGCTCCTGGCCATAGCCAGATAAAAAGGTAACGTGTGGTTTTAGTCGATAGTTTTATTAGATAGTAGATTAATACCTAAGGATTCCACACGAAAAATAAATGCAATGTATCTATCAATTATCTAAAATTCTAGATATTCTAGTTCTCATCGAAGTTCGCTTGGCACACACATGATGAACAAGAATAATTTGACGTTAAAAAGTTGCAATCGGTAACAAACAGGTCTCTATTTTGTGATAGTTTGCTAGTTTCAGACGTAACGTAAGTACGCGGTGCAATGTTAAATTGCAGGTAAATGATATACCTAATGATATGAATGACCTTTGTTTATTGAATAGAAATCGTGTACTTTAAAATTGAAATTTTATATAAATTAACTATATAAAAATAATAAAAATGGGTACTTAAATTCTTTCCCCTGCATCACATGTTTGGTATCAAATGAAATAAACGCATAACATGTGTTATCTTTCTATCTTTAAGCTGAATCCCTGATGGGTAGTCCTAGAAAACCATTCCATCATTCCACGCTTAAAAATGATGGAAAGGTCAAAAGTTCTCGGATAACCAGACAAAAAAGCATGAAAGGATCGCGTAGCCCGGTGATCTTTCCTCTCTGACTACCGCGTTACTATTATGGTACTTTGTCGATTTATGATTCTGAACTTTAAACTTGTTCATGAAGCATGAAACTAAATCGGGTAAAAAAATGTAGTTTAGTTAAAAAAGCTATGTTCACGCTGGATCCCTGACGGTAGTTTAGTTACAAGCCAATAAAAACCAAACACGAAAACCGCTACGTGTATGTTTCTAAGTACAAGTACATTACTAGGTAGGTACTTTTTTTTTTTTTTTTTTTTTTTAACGTGTGGAAATCCCCTCGGATGTCATGCCGGACTCGAACCGGCTAAAACCACACAGTCCCCGCCTAGCTGTCTATTGCCGGACGCCCCGGGTAACTCCTCGGAAAGATGTCCCAGAGCTCCCGGCAGACTTTGGCTACCACCGCGGCCTCACCTGGGGTTCGGGTGTTATCCCGCTTCTTTGGGGGGTTGGTTCGGGTTCTATCCCGCTTCTTGGGGCATGAGGCGTGCGTGACATTTTCATGTCATGCCTACGTCTTGGGCCTGCTTCTGTAAGGACGACGAGCAGCCCACCCGCCGTCCTCAGGCCCCCGGTCATGGAGGCCGGTAGTCTTGGGCGAAGATAAGTCTGCGGCGTTGTCGCCGCAGACTGCGGAACTCGGGCGGGAGAGTCCTCTCCCGTACCGTCTCCGCCGCCTCTTTCGCGAGCATGACCTGCTCGCAGAAAGACGCAGCGGCGTCCCACTTGCTCCCGCCGGAGACCATGGCTTGCACCATAGTTTCCAGCGAGAGAATGTCTACGCCCAGACTCGCCACGATTTCTTTGCGCTGCTGCGCCCACGCTGAGCACTCCACCAATGTGTGGAGCGCTGTGTCCTCGCTGCGTTCTACGCAGTGCTGGCACTCGGCTGTGGTCTCCCGGTGTATACGCCACAGATACTTACCGAAGCACCCGTGCCCGGTAAGTAACTGTGACAACCGGTAGGAGAGGTTGCCATGGCTCCTCTCCAACCACTCATCCATGACCGGTCTGACCGCCCCGATTGTGGCGTTTCCCCACCTTGGATGCTCAAGTCGCACCTTCCATGTCTCCATGAGTTCCTGTCGGAGCTGGGACCGCTGAGCCTCGATTTCTCGAGGCGTAGGCCCATGGCCCTGCTCCCGCGCCTCCTTGCGCCATTTAAACAAGAGTTTATATTCTCATCCAAATTCAAAATTCTATCGTTTGAGGCGTGACGTGTAAACCTTCAAGTTTTAAGTTTACAATTCATCACTATTCAGTTACAATAGGCGTAGTCCAGGCCTGTCTAATTAGTATCGGTACAAACCAACAAGACGTATTCCAATATTTGTGTTGAACGTCCTAAATTACATTTACGTACCGCCTTAACAAGCGGCCAGGTATGTATGTAGATCTATAAAATGTAGTTTGGTCTCATCAAATTCTAGTCATGCTTACAGCCGACTTCTGAGCAACGGTAACCACACGCGGTACTTGGCCGTCCTACATACAAATGTAGCACATCTTTTTGCATCTTACGTCACAATATTATGTATACAATGCTCTTCTTATTTGTCATTCATTGAATTTTCATTATATTTATTCAAATACTCGCAAATTATCCTGAATGCGAAATGAGTTGTTGTGTAAATTGGCGTGACGTTAAACACAATAGTTTTCAATATTCCACGTGCTTCTCCTGAAATACAAATTGTTGCAACACAGCTATCTAAATATAGATATATTCTTTGTCAGACACGAAATGAATAATAACTGTAAATAAGTTTTTCGTTGGTTTTCAATTTCCCAGTATTTATGGCATTACTAGAATGATCTCTTTCCTAGATAACAATGGCCATTCGTTTTCATTCATGGAGTACAATAGTCTCTTTTTTACATTACGATAACATGTGCTATCTTATGTCTTAAAAAAATCTCAATAATAAAAATATTTTACAAAGCTCGGTGACTGCATCTAATAATATAACTTCTGAACCACAGTCCCCAGAATGACTAACTGAGAGGCAAAGACTCAATCTGCAAACACAAATATAAAGCTAATTAAAAAGTTCCAAACTGAATTATGAGAGGGGTTACGCCGATGGACTCCGTACCAAGATTGTCTCTAAGATTTAATAAAAGGGGTGTTCTCGCCGAGATCGTATACTATTTACACCACAGCGATGCGTGTAAGGGTGCTCTATCATGAGAGAAGGTAAGTTTCATGGTACGGGAACGATGTTTGTTCGAAACAGTTGTGGTAGCAAACATTGGTGTCACGCAGAGAATAACAAATTTAAATTGTATATTCATAACAAGTGCGATAGACTTGTTCATTTGTAAATCTCTGCATAAAAACAACTACTTGATACAAGCACATGGAAAAGTTATAAGTAATTTTATGTAGACTTTCTTGATATTATATCAAAGAGATCTAAGTACGTTTTAAATATATTTTTTTAAGAAAATTGTAAATAAATATCCAACACGCCTTATCCCCGAAGGGGTGGCAGAGGCATATTATATGCCCACTTTTCACCGTGTGGATTCCTGTCCCACGTAATAGGTGGTGAGCCCATTGCCGTGTTGAAATGGACAGACGCAGGTTGTGGCTACCTGCTGTTGAAATTTTTCAAGCCGCCAATAAGGCCTTCAACCAGGCTTAACGACTGCCATTTTACTGGCAACCGGGACCAACGGCTTAACGTGCCTTCCGAAGCACGGAAACGCTCGCAAATGTAAATGCCACAAAGTGGTCACCCATCCGAGGACCAGCCATAGTGAAAGTTGCGTAACTCAGTGATCGTTTACAGAACACTGAGACCGCGGGGCCACGAGCGCTTCGAAGAAAAATGTAAGGGGAGCTATCAAAACAAAGAGTATATGTCGGTTCCTTCAGACTATTAATTCAAGTCAAAGCTAAAATGCGACAAAGGCGAGTCAGCTCATAAAATTTATAGGCGATTGAATGAGATAATATGGTCGACGTTAAGAGCAGCTTAGACAGTTTGGAAATTTAAATGTGAAGTAAGTTTTGTGAGATTGCGCGGTATAAATCAGCGCGGGAGCGGCCGGCAGAAGGCGGAGGCGGCAGGCGCGGGCGCGTCTCGTCAGCCCGCTGCGGCGATAAATCCGCGACTCCCTCGGGCTTCTTAACCGTTCTCCATCTTCACGTATACACCGACACTCCGCATGTTCCAACTTACTATTCGGGTATCTACACATCTTTTATGCAGCGTTCACATTTCACACCTTCATTTCATTCAGATTTCCACTATACATATTTTGAGATAAATATTTAAGAAGAACTTAAGTAGTGAATATCGTGAATAGTGCTTTCTGTTCGTTTGTCTCGACTTACATCGAAACTCTACACTTCGATTACTAGTCAAAAACGACCTAAAGAACGTTTATTTCATGACCTTGTCTGTTAGTCAGCAGGTACAAAACATATAGGTGAGATTGTGGGCCCGGCAATCGAGTGACCATAATACACCCAGTCTATTTCTACTTCTACTGTCATCTATTTCTACTATGACCTTGAATTAGAAAGCCTTATAACAATTATTTCAACATTTTTAAGTTATCCTATTACATTATACCTTTAAATGTATTGCCGCGAAAATCGCGCTACATTTCAAGAATCTTATTTTTGTAATTACAAAAATGTCTAGTACGCCGACGTTATCCTTAATTGCTGACATAAAAATTCCATTAAAATTTCCCTTTTAATGATCAGGGAGAAGTGTCTAATTGTATAATACACTCATTTACGTATTTTTATTGTTGGTACTATAATTAGAACATAACGCGATTTCGCCCTTTTTAAGCAGGTTGGTAATTTAACTTTTTTGTTGTAAAAGAATATTGCGAACGTAACTTTTGGACAGAAGGGGGGCCTAGTATCATTAAGGAAAGTAAGGGGGCCGGGTTATTTAAGAAATGGAACAAAAAAACAATTTACTGCTTATCAGTGGAAGTAGCTACGCAGGTCACTTCAGATAAAAAGGAGTTAGCTGGTCGACATCGAAACACCCGAAAATAATCAACGGTAACCTCCGCCTCTGCAATCAACAACTTTCCATTGAACTATTTATAGCGTCACATAGCAAGTTTATAATCTCTTGACACGAATTTCCGAAGTACCAACACGAAAAATAGATTAATCTATAAAGTTACTCTATTATAAGTTGTTGAACGAGTTAAAGTGAAATTAGCTTAAGTCGACGAATTCCTCTCGCAGCTTGTAGTCTACTCTGAAGGAACTTCGACGAATGTTGCGTTACTTAGTCTATACAAATAACACTACTAAATAAAAGTAAGAAGTACTCGTAGAGCCGCTGGCGTAGTGTTTTGTAAACTAGCATCTTACGATACGATAGGTGAATGATTTTGGCATTTCAACAACTTTTTTTTATAATATTTTATTATATTCCGCTATTTAAATATCGTATGATGTCGACACGTGTTTAACCTAACACGAGTGTATAAAATCACTCATTAGTCAATGTCCAGTCTTGATTCCCATTAGCATGAGATGAATATACACATAATACCTTTTCTATAAAAACAAAAAAAAATTATGTAGATCTGAAAGTCCTGTATAAAAAAGAAACATGACGTCTCGATAATTTTGATAAATTGCTAGAAAATGTACCCTTACCTTCCAATGTAACATGTAACATAATGGTCCATTGTACGATGAACACAGTGAGCGGCTAAAATTTGCAATGATTAGTTGGGGTGAATCTATTTTCACACTACATACAGGGGTGACGGGTCGTGACCCGAACAAATATTTGGCTATCAACGACTGTCCTTACATTATGGCATATTATAATCGATTTTGTATACTAGACACTATTATAAATCACTAGTCGAAGTCCGTGGATTCGCCGGTATGGTAAACATTTCCCGTTCCCGTTTTCCACAGGAACTTATTCTTGGGATAAAAAGTAGCCTATATAAGTTTTTCTGATGTATAAGCTATATTATCGTAAATTTTCATGAAAATCCATTCGGTAGTTTTTGCGTGAAAGAGTAACAAACCTACATCATTATTACAAACCTTCGCGTTTATAATATTAGTAGAATACGGGTTGAAAACCTAGAATTATTAACTTCTTCTTCAATCCTAAGAGAAAAATTTGAGCAATTGCTGAATTCATGGGTTAGCAGGTGTTTCAGATGATAGTTTTTATTTACACTACTATGATGATCACAGAGCAAGAAATGTTGCTAGCAACCTCTCGCTCGCACGTAATAGAGACGAAAGTAATAATAAAATTGCGTGCCAGTTTACGTTAAACTGTAGGTACCTATTTGAAAATCGCATACGCGACCTGTCAGTTGCCTACTATTTGTCTGTAGTAATTAGTGTAATCTTATTAAAAAACAGTGTCGCGTTTTTTGAAATAACTATATAGCGTAAGGCGTCTCTAGTAGAGAGCGCGCTAGTGCTAGCGCTGTGATTATGACAAACAAGCATACAATCTACCTGATTAAAAGTGGTTAACGTAGCTTTGGACGTTTGCAACATTAGAGGTTTGCACGTTTGCAACTTATACTCTCGCTACTAACCCTATAAAACCTGTAGTTCAGAATGACCTTGAAGAACTTGATTGATATAGAATGAATTTTAATTATCTTGTTGATGAAAGTTTCTAATTCGTTGCGTGATTTTTATTAGTAAATATAATTTGATAGACAAATAGTACTTACCAATAATTTAAATCAGTAATTCGAATTTAGTACTGAAATATTACCAGTAATTCTAATTCAATACGAGAATATTATAATTTTATGTTCGTTAAATACATAAACTAAACCGTTGATATTCCTAAATCTAATTTTTAATAAAAATCTAATTGATCATAAGTAACATTCGGCTCTAAAATTAATCGAAGCGAGTGATTGATCGAACGGAGATCAGCAGCTAATGTTTATTAACTGTATAAATTATACAAAATCCAAATTTGGTTCCAATCACTTATACCCAATATAAATTCCGGCGATGTTCCTTGAAACGCTGTGTCAAGCTATCCATCAGTGTAAAAATTCCTGGTTGAGCCCCTTAATTTAATCAAAAGATCGCTTTAGCTGGTCATGGACAAGAAAAAACCGGAATGACATTACGTAACGACGACACGGCGATATAAAATTTTCATCGAACAGAAGCCGAGGGAGGGGTGGGTCAGGTAGTGGGGACGGGGGGACCTCCTGGTGTAATATCCAAGTCGATCCGGGTAACCAATAAATTACAATTTGACATAAACAAAACCCCCGCTCTGTTCCACGAAGCTGTAAATTATTTATTTGATATATACACAAAGGGCTTAATGAAAAAACCTATTAAAGTATTGGTAGTTAATAGATTTTTTAAAGAATAATAAATACTGCATCGATATGACAAGATAAAATCGAGATTAATCATTTGTTACGAAAATTAATAAACTAAGTTTGAATTTCAATCAGCTTGTTTTAGTAATTTCCTCTGTTATACATCTTACAATAAAGTAATAAACCAACATACTACTACTAAACAATATAATACTATAATAAATTATAAGTGTGTGTTTAACTTTTTAAAAAGATATCCAAAGATCAAAGTTACATTAATATTTGAACTAAATAAAATATATTATATCGCGGTAATATCGAATAGAGTATTTTATTTATAGTTGTTTTTAAATTTCTGATTTACTTACTATAGAATTGAATAAATCTAAAAAGAACTCTCTATTATATTCTCTCTATTATATTATAGAATAAATCTAAGAAGCGCTCGTGGCCTAGCGGTCTCAGTGTTCTGTAAACGATCACTGAGTTACGCAACTTTCACTATGGCTGGTCCTCGGATGGGTGACCACTTTGTGGCATTTACATTTGCGAGCGTTTCCGTGCTTCGGAAGGCACGTTAAGCCGTTTGTCCCGGTTGCCAGTAAAATGGCAGTCGTTAAGCCTGGTTGAAGGCCTTATGGGCGGCTTGAAAACTTCAGCAGCAGGTAGCCACAACTTGCGTCTGTCTATTTCAACACGGCAATGGGCTCACCACCTATTACGTGGGACAGGAATCCACACGGTGAAAAGTGGGCATATAATATGCCTCTGCCACCCCTTCGGGGATAAGGCGTGATGGATATTTAAAAAGAACTCTAAAATAGAACTTGTAGATATGTTTCTCAAATCGCAGAGTAAGGTCTTCTTCAAGTGAAGAAAATTATTGATATATTTAGAGGCCTCTGATCGCCAGAGAGCACCTATAGTATATCTGACCTCCGCACCGCACCCTGTTGGATGTAATAAAATTTGCATACTTTTAATCAAGGCCCGTGTTGTGGAGAAGTTTCCCAATAACGGAACGCCGTGATCGATTTGATGCCCGGTCTAGGTATCGTTTTTGCATTTACAATGACGTTTATTACGCAACCCAGACGTTGTAGATTAGAAGTAGGTAGATTATATATAAGTATCCGATAGCCAGGAATCTGTACATATCTGATGCGGCATTTAGAATTTCTTGTTCTACTCAGGTGCAAATTCGGCACTGCAAACGCTAATTATAGGAAATAATAGTTTCAATTGAAAAATACTTTTAGCCTAAAATAGTCCATTTATTGGATAATATTATCGTTGCTACGAAGGAAGGGTAGGTGAGTTTAACATAACAAGATAATAAATCGGGCACTTTATTGTAATACTAATAAATAATGCGTCTATATGTATAATGTAAAAGGGTTCAACAGGATACTAAATACGTCACATAGCTAATAATCACATATAGTTCTATCACAACAATACCAAAACTAAATACTACACGACAGGCAGTTCTTTTCATTCTCTACGTTAGCTTTGCCTATTGCTGGCCTACTGTAGCAACACGTCCTGAGATTAAGGCATAATCATAACTGGAAAGGCTACAATGGTGGTGTTCTAAAAGTGGTCTGTCACACAGGCTATCACGTTCAATGCAATGCAAGTTCCATTGATACGTAAATACATCACAATACGAAAAATTGCTGCAATAGAATTTACAAATATCGTAAGTACTGTAATGTTCTAGGAGGATTCCCGTGACACAGTCTGCAATAAATTAGCCGGCTTCTAATATAAAACGATAAAACTCCGACAGATCGTCACGGCCAGCCCCGCTCCGCCTTCGCCCGTGCCGCCTGTCCATCTCCGCTCCACATTAATCGTGTTTAGTTAGAGATATTGGCGGCGGAAATTCAAATGCAATCAAATGAAAATAGAATTCGTAAAAAAGCAAAGAAAACAAACCGACAGGCGTCAGTCTAGCGGGAGAGTGCGCCCGCCCTCGACTGCGCCCGCCTGCGCTCCACGCCGCACGCTGACCGTACTTACACGATTTTAAATTGTACATATCTGAAATTCCGATCTGTCGCGCACCCACCCTGTGCTATGAAATGAAACAAAATAAAAGTGGAACGACACGGCACGCCCGGAAAAATCAAAATCGAAATTACAAATAAAAGGCTTTTCCGACGCGGTGAGGGAGGCAGATGCAATGTTTGCGGCCGTCATTCGATGCACTCGACAATAAAAGCACGCACTCGCCGATTTCTACATATAAATATGTGCGGCTAGATTGATTGGAATTGAATATGTGCGGGTGGGGGTGGTGTGGTGCAGGAATCGAAGGTGAGCGCTGCTAAGACTGTAATCGGTTTTGCCCGGGGCCGTCGAGCACCGCGCGCTTCGCCGCTGCAGTACCGCTCACAATTAAACTTTGTTTGTACATGTGTCGCTAGAGATTAGCCGCAATGTTCTTTTTAAGTGGACCGGCAGCAGTCCCACATGCAATTTAAGAATTTAGAACACAGTTTCAGCAATTAGTTTTGTCACAGATTGCCACTTCACAGTAAAGGTCTTATCGAATATTCAGTGGGCGAGAAATATTAGCCGCATCGCTATTAATAACGGTCTTTACTACCGCAATAGCGTACATGTAGCAATCGCAGTAAATGTTCGAAAGATGTAAATGTGGAGTTTGCCGGTGGGGCGGCAAGCGGCAGACGGCATCGGGGCTCAGGGTGGCATGGTGCGACGTCATCACATAAATCATCGGGAGGGGCGCTGATTGTCCTCAATTATGGCATTAACTTTCATGCCTAATTTTATATTGCAAGTTAAGTTTCTCCCTCGGTTGAGGTCAAGTATCACCGAATTTATTTCTTAAATGGGTCCAACTTTCTTCATACTTGAATGCAAATAAGTTGTGAGCATTGGAAAATTGTCACATAAATCATAAAAAAGAACATTATGCGTTCAATTTGGTAGAAGGATAAAAAACCAAAAGGATTATTTCAATCACCGACTCTCTTCTTTCTCATTTGTTGAGTAGGCAACATACAGAAATAACATAAAGCAGTTTAAAAAACATAAGGAGATACTTGCCTACATAAATTCATAACATCTGTATCGGAATCTGAATCAAATGACTAAGATTTTTGTCTTGTCTAGTTCCAATACGAACAGCTCATGATGCAATAGATTACCTACTCGAAATTAGCTCAGTAAAACCAAGCTATCGTAAGTACGTCGGTTACCTATCCGAAGAAATTTAACTATAAGTACAAGCACAAGCTAGTATCCTGTATATCAAAACCGAGAGCGGAGCTTTATTACGACGAATATGCTGCAATAGATGTGTGGAGTCCGGAGAAACATTCAAAGCTCTTACATCTACAGTATACTAGTAGGTATCCTCGTACTTATAAAGATAACCGAGTCTTCCTTTATTTTACATTTACAGAAATCTTACAGCTTGTATATGTATATGTTAAGCACATCTTTAAAACTGTAAGGTCAATTACAAGTTTTCAATTATAGGTATAAAAAAAATGATTAGTCATAGAAAAATACAGAAAAGAGAATTAACAATGACAGGATACAGAAAAGGACATAAACAACAAATCAGTAGTGTGTACTAGTCCCAGATAGAGTAGGTACACCTCAAAAATAAAAGATCTAGTTTGCATCACCAAAAAATTTATTAGACAAAAGTCTTTTCAGAGTTGATACACTAGTATTGAAAATATCAATGTCAATACTCCGACACGTCTCATTAAATATTCTTCTCCTAATCTTAAGTGTTTTTCCAGTTGCTTCCGAACCCTAGATGGAATTGGAGACTGGAGGAGACTTTTTTTTTGCTTCCATCATCATCATCACGCCTTATCCCCGAAGGGGTGGCAGATGCATATTATATGCCCACTTTTCACCATGTGGATTCCTGTCCCACGTAATAGGTGGTTTTGGCTTCTAGTAGCAACTATCATTTGACATAAAATTTTAGGCATTGTTAGGTTAGTTATTTTTATTGCGGTTTGACCTCCCAACTCCGTCCGCCTGCTGCGTCATTGCCTCGTCTTATTAGTTAGCAGGTACACGATTTACAGGTGAGGGCACTTTGGCTCTGGAGATTTTGGTGAGTGTCTTTTTACCCTTATCACTAACCGAGTATCAATATATCCTACTAATATTATAAATGCGAAAGTTTGTAATAATGTATGTTTGTTACTTTTTCACGTAAAATGTACTGAATGGATTTTGATGAAACTTTACAATAATATAGCTTACTAACTAACTAACTAACTATCTTCACGCTGTATCCCTGACGGGGTAGTCAGAGAGGACAGATCGCCAGGCTTCGCGATCCATGCATACTTCTTTCGCTTCTTCGAGATTCATCAATCGCTTCATACACGCACGTCTGGGTATCCGAGTACTTTTCACCTTTCCGTTTTTGAGCAATCTGCTTACGTGGTCTTCATATGTAAGTCTCGGCCTACCCTGACTTCTTCTACCCTCTACTTTTGAACAATATATATTCTTCGTCAATCGTTCCTCACTCATTCGTTGGACGTGTCCAAACCAACGGAGCACGCCCTTTTCCAGCTTAACGCTGACACTTTCATTCAAACCTGCCATATTGCGTATCACTTCGTTACGTATTCGGTCGGCTAAGGTAACGCCGCACAATTTTCGAAGTGATCGCATCTCCACAGCATTCAATTTACTTTCATGCATCTGCTGACATACCCAGGTTTCACTACCGTAAAGCAAAGTTGGCACTAGCACTGCGTTATGAATCGCCATTCGTGCTTCTTTTACGATGCTTTGTCGCTTTACTAACTGGGACAAAGCACCGTTAACTTTGTTTCCGGCAGCTACTCGCCGTTCTACATCCGAATCACATCTTCCATCCGCGCTAAACATACTTCCTAAATACACAATTTCATTCACTTGCTCTAGACGTTCCTGGTTTACCCTAATCTCGCATTTAGTTCTTACGTCACCTCTTTCAAATACTAGAACCTTAGTTTTACTTGCATTCAAGCGGAGACCCTTACTTTCACACCCCTCTTTCATATTAGTGACTAATGCCTGAAGGTCGGCTTCTGATGAGGCCATGAGCACCGCATCATCAGCGTACAGCAGACAGTTTACTGTAAAGTCACCCAAATTCACACCCATATTAAAATCTTTCAACTTCTGCAGGCAACTGTCCAGATACACTATGAACAGCCAGGCGGACATGACACATCCCTGTTTGACGCCTGTACAGACATCAAAAAGAGGTGACACATCCCCCCCTACTCGCACGCAAGCCTTACAGTCCCTATAAAGCGACTGTATTGCCCGCAGTAGCGAGCCGTCCACACCATATCCTGGCAGCAAGTCCCACAGCGTTTCTCTCACAACGTTATCAAATGCTTTCTCTACTCTTAGCTTACTCATCAGAATAATACATAGGCTGCAATTTATCTCGGGAACCAGTTCCTATGGGAAACGGGAACGGGATAACTTCTCCACGCGTGTGGAACCGCGGGCGTCTACTAGTGCAAAATATAACTGGGTCGCCGTAGTCCCTCACCATAAGGCTTCACTGCAGCATATTGGAGAGGAACTGAAAACTACTTAAAATTCTATATTAATTAATGTACGGATACCCAGACGTGTATGTATGAAGCGATTAATAAAACTACAAGAAGCGAAATAAGGATGCATGGATCGCGATGCCTGTCGATCTGTCCTCTCTGACTACCCTGTCAGGGATACAGCGTGAAGATAGTTAATTAATATAACTTTATTTTTAAGTGAATTATTATTAATTAAATAATATAAATAATTATTAATTAATTAAAAATAAATTGGATGCGCCGGTATACGATAAAAGAGTAGACGCGTTATTTTTTTTTTATTTATTACAACTATTTATTTATTTATTTATTTATTAAACATTTATTTATTTTTTATTTTTTTGAAGGTAACCCTTCAAGCCGGGGGGAAATGGTTGCGCCGGTATACGATAAAAGAGTAGTCGCGTTATTTTTTCTATGTTGCATCGCCGATCTGCATTTGTTTTTAATTAATTAGTTGTCGACACTACCCCCGCTCCCCGTTATTCCATTTCTCTTTCGCACCTACCTTGTCTCGCATAAAGGAGGAGCGAGACAGCTGTATAACGCGTGCAAGTACCTACGCACGCGCCGCTAGCCTCTCACGGGCAGCGACCACGACTGAAGACGCTCTGTCAGTACTACAATGGCCGCGCGCGCGCCCGCATCAAAACTATCGCAAGAATTGTATTTTCCATGGATAAATTGTGTTTTCGTGCAAGGAGACCAGGAATTCAAGTCCAGGGACGCCCCCGGCAGCCTCCACCTCAGCATCTCGCAGCAAGCAGCAAGGTAGTGTGCCCATTCCTGTTTTTCCATTTCTTTTTCCGTCGACAATCGCGTGACAATTTCATTTTTGTCTTTCCCCGCAAATACAGTCCACTTTGAATTTATTTATCTCGCCCGCTCAACCATTTTCTGGTCCTAACGATCCGGATTTTGATCCATTCGCTTTAGTAGTTTGCCAATAGAAACGCAATAGTTTTTATCCCATAGGGAATAAACGCATAGGTATAGGTTATAGTTTTTTATTCCACCACGGAATGAACGCATAGGTAAAGGTTATAGTTTTTTATTCCACCACGGAATAAACGCATAGGTATAGGTTATAGTTTTTATTCCACCACGGAATAAACGCATAGATTAGGTAATAGTTTTTATTCTATAGGGAATAAACGCTTAGATAACAGTTTTTTATTCCATTAGGGAATAAACGCATACTTACCTACTATTTATCGCATAGGTAGGCACTAAATAGTTGGTAATTTCGACTGCACCGCATAGTAATAGGTAGTCCACGCGAGCAGATACCTAGGCCCGCGCGCGCAAGTAGGTACCTACGCTCGTTCGCGTCGCGTCTCGCTGCTTACCACCGCTGCCATTTTGATAGTTCGTTAGTTTTGCAATGTAGGTAGCTATAGTTGTTTGTTTTAACAATGCCTCCGAAAGAGATTCCGGATCTACAGTTAAAACTATTACACGCTAAGAAGGATAGCCTTTTTAAGCGTTTATTGCATCAATTTGTGATTATTCATCGAGGATCGCAGATGAATCAATAAAAGAATTGTTTTTATCCTCGATCGAAACCGTAGATACTTTGCGCTTAGATTTCAAAAATGTTCTCGATAAAATTAACTTGCTTGAATTAAAATTAAATCCCGATTTCTTATTAAGTTATGACGCCATGTCATCTTTCGAAGATTTAATTTGTCGCATAAAACGTGTCGCTAAGTCATTGCAAGCGCCCGTGCCCGTAGTAGTCACCGATTCGAAACCCGGGCCAGCCGGTTTTGATTTCCTGAAACGGGACCGACCTAAATTACCGCCCATACAAATACCCGAATTTGATGGCGATATTAAAAATTGGCCTTTGTTTTTCGCTAGTTTCGAAAATACGATCCATAATAATAATTCGTTATAGGATTACGAAAAATTACATTACTTAGTTAGTAAACTAACCGGGAAAGCAAAAACCGTTTACGCCGGTATAACGCTTTGCGCCGAAAATTACAGTTTGATTTTGAATACTTTGAAGGTCAAATACGAAGACAAACGCTTGGTAACAACCGCTTATTTGGATCAAATATTTAATTTGAAAAGTAGCTCATCGTGTAGTGAACACGACTTAGAAAAATTCTTAGATAGTTTTGCATCAGCTGTTCGCGCCCTAAAGAATGTCAAGGTCAATAACCTCTGTGACTTTTTTTTTTTATATCGGTTTAAAGAAATTAGATTCCGAAACCGTTCGCTTATTTGAAAAGGATAGACGTGGCCATCAAATACCTAAGTTCGACGATTTAGAAACTTTCGTTCGTCAACATATTCGAATTTCGCAACGAACTTCGTTAAACCACGGAGTAGCGAAAAATAGTCCGACTAATCGTAGTAAGCCCACGAAGTCCACGCAGTCTTTTGTTAATTTTGAACCTACAACTTCGCAATCGCAAGTGTTGCATTTGAAAAATTGTTCTTTGTGTCAAGGTCACCATGACCAACTTTATAAATGTTCGGAGTTCAATAAACTCACTCCTAGCGATCGCTATAAATTTGTTCGTTCTAGTATTTTATGTATCAATTGTCTCAGTAAGAAATATTATGTTTCATCCTGTAATTCGAATCATTTTTGTCGCAAGTGTAATGGTAGACACCATTCACTATAACACTTCGAAAACAATAACGCCATGTCCGGTAGTTTGCCAGTCGATTCCAGCTGCGCGAACTCAGTGACTAACCGTACGTCCCCTGTGACGTCACCGTTGAATCGTGACGGGGAGCACTCTCGCGTGTTTTCGTCCCCGTCCGCGCCTCAAGCCGAACGATGTCGCTTTGTGCTCGCTATCAGGTTTGCACACAAGCCCTACTACGGTACTTCTGGCAACCGCTCGAGTTGTTGTTTACGATTCGCATGGTAGGGGACATAGTGTTCGCGCACTTTTAGATAGTGCTTCTCAAAGTAATTTTATTAGTAAAAATTGTTGTAGTCGTCTTGGTTTGCATATAAATAACCGCCCCGCCTGTAATGTTGTGAAAGGTATTGGGGGTTCCACTAAAGCCGTTCAAGGTTCTGTAGGGATTAAATTCCACTCGCGTTTTGATTTTGATGTTAGTTTTTCGATGGATTCGCCGACTACGTCGATAAGGTTACCGAATTTTTACCGACCGTCGCATTCAATACCTCATTATTGACTAATTTTAGAGATTTGCCTTTGGCCGATGATACTTACGCCGTTCCAGGAGATATTGATTTGTTAGTTAGCGCTTCGATTTTCCCGCACCTCCTGTTGCAGCGTAAGGTTCAAGGTCACGCATCGCACCCCGCGCCGCTCGCTTTAGAGATGGTTCTTGGTTTTGTTATTGTGTTGGTTCCGCCCCGCTTGTTTTGATTGTAACTCGACAGTGTCATATTGTTGCACCGTCGAGCCGCTGGACTCCGCTGTCCGTAAATTCTGGGAGATAGAACAGGTGAACGTTCCTCCTATTGTCAGCCCGGATGATAAACTTTGTGAAGAGTTTTATAATCGCACGACTACTCGCGATAGTGAAGGTCGTTATGTTGTCGCACTCCCCTTTAAGGGTGATGTTAATTCGCTTGGAGATTCGTTTCAGTCAGCCGAAAACGCTTCTTTTGTTTAGAACGTAAAATGCAGACATCTCCACAGTCGAAGGAGGCTTACGATGACGTAATAGTAGAATATTTGGATAAAGGTTTCATTTCACCCGCGCCTCCCGAAACCGAAGAGACGAAGCACGCTCCTTCGTATACCATACCGCACCATGAAGTTGTCCGCGAGGGTAAACTAACCACCAATTTGCGCGTTGTTTTAAAAGGTAGCGCCAAAACTAGTTCGAATGTTTCGGTTAACGATATTTTGCACAGTGGTCAAAATCTCCAAGGTAATTTGTTCGAAATTATAGTTAACTTTCGCTTATTCGCTGTCGCGCTTTCAGCCGACATTAGACAAATGTTTCTTTGTATTGGTGTTCGCGAATCAGATCGCCGATTTCAACGCATTAATATAGATAGAAGTTTCGCATTCTCGGACTCGACCGTCGCTTTGTGTTGGACACATTCTTCGCCCTATCGTTGGGATACATTTGTCGCAAATACGGTGGCAAAAATTCAGTCGGAATTAGCGCCGCAAAACTTTTATCACGTCTCAGGTACGGACAACCCTGCCGATTGTTTGTCTCGTGGGTTAATACCTGCACAGATTTTGAATCATCCGTTGTGGTTCCATGGCTCTTCCTGGTGCCAAGCCCCACCTGATGAATGGCCTGTTAGTCCTTTCAACCCCGCTACTGTGTCCACGCCGCCAGAGGAAAAGAAAACCTTCAGTTGCTACCGCGCTGCTCGAAAAGTCACCTATCTTAGAGTTGGCTAGCCGTGTTTCATCGTGGTCGATTCTTTTACGTAGTGTTGTTTTTATTTGTCGATTTTTGAAAATCCTTCCTCATCGCGAGCATGTTACCGCCTTTGACTTAAACAAGGCTGAGTTAATCGTGCTTCGTGAACTTCAGCGATTTTATTTATCGTCTGAAATTAGAAATTTGGAATTGAATAAGCCTTGTAGTCGCGCTTTTCAGCATTTGAAACCTTTTTTGAAGGATGGCCTCATTCGAGTTGGCGGTCGTTTGATCCAGTCCGCATTAGAGTACGATCAAATGCATCCTATAATTCTCCCGCGCAAGGATCATATCGTTGATCTTTTAGTTGAATATCACCATAGGGTGAATTGTCACGCTGGTCCAGATTTGTTAATGTCAATTTTGCGCCAGAAATACTGGATTCTCTCCGCACGCAATTTGATTCGTTCGACAGTTCATAGATGTATTCCGTGTTTCAAACTTCGCCCGAAGTCAATCGCGCCCGAAATGGCCGATCGTCGTCCTTGTCGTGTTGTTCAGGCTGCTAAACCGTTCGTACACACGGGTACAGATTACGCTGGCGCCTTCAGGGTAACAGTTTCTCGTGGTCGTGGTATACGCTCCACGAAAGCTTATGTTCGTCTTTTTGTTTGTATAACGACTCGCGCCGTTCATATAGAATTAGCTGGTGATTTGAGCACGCCATGCTTCATGGCTGCATTTAAAAGATTTTTGTCGCGTCGGGGTTCCGTATCTCGAATGTATTCGGACAACGGTACGAATTACGTCGGAGCTCGTCGTAACCTTTCCGAACTACATAATTTTTTGGGTTCCGAACTCTTTACGTTTGAAGAGCTGAGCACTGTGCTCACTCAAGTCGAGGCCGTAATGAATACGCGTCCTCTTTGTAGAACCTTGTCTAGTGATCCCTCGGAGCCGGTTGCACTGACTCCAGCGCACTTTTTGAATTTTACACCTTTAAAATACTTACCCGCTTTTGAAATGAGGAAGATCGACTTCATCTTCCCTCGCGTCATGCATTATTGGATTAACTCGTTCAGTCGTTTTGGAAGCGTTGGAGGACAGACTATTTGCATACGCTACAGTCACGTCAGAAATGGAATACTCCATCGAACCCTATTACTGTCGGAACTGTCGTAGTTATTTTAACTGAATTACATTGGCCTCTTGGGGTAGTAGAAGAAGTTTTCCCTGGGTCAAATGGGATCACCCGTATAGTTCGCGTTAAAACCGCAACTGGTTCGTACTTGCGACCAGTTATTCGTCTTTGTCCTTTGCCTAATCAACAGTAACTTCAATAACAAATTTATCTTGTTCGATTAGGTTTAGTTTAGTTTAGTTCGATAGCATTTGTTTATTTAGCAGCTAAAGCTTAGTGGCAACTGTATAGTCAGTTGTTCCTTTTTCGAAGGTAACCCTTCAAGTCGGGGGGAAATGGTTGCGCCGGTATACGATAAAAGAGTAGCCGCGTTATTTGTTCTATATTGCATCGCTGATCTGCATTTGTTTTTAATTAATTAGTTGTCGACACTCCCCTCGCTCCACTTTATTCCATTTCTCTTTCGTACCTACCTTGTCTCGAATAAAGTAGGAGTGAGACAGCTGTATTACGCGCGCAAGTACCTACGCTCGCGCCGCTAGCCTCTCACGGGCAGCGACCACGACTGAAGACGCTCTGTCAGTACTACAATGGCCGCGCGCGCGCCCGCATCAAAACTATCGCAATAATTGTATTTTCCTTGGATAAATAGTGTTTTCGTGCAAGGAAACCAGGAATTCAAGTCCAGGGACGCCCCTGGCAGCAGATGCTGAGGTGGAGACCTCAGCATCTCGCAGCAAGCAGCAAGGTAGTGTGCCTACTCCTGTTTTTCCATTTCTTTTTCCGTCGACAATCGCGTGTAAATTTCATTTTTGTCTTTCCCCGCAAATACAGTCCACTTTGAATTTATTTATCTCGCCCGCTAAACCATTAATATTAATTTTATTAAGTGAAATCTTTTTTAAAAAGTGCTCGTGGCCCCACTAATTCAGTGTTCTGTAAACGATCACAGCGCTAAACAAGTTTTGCTATGGCTGGTCCTCGAGTGGGTGACCGCTTTGTGTCATTTACATTTGCGAGGGTTTCCGTGCTTCGGAAGGCATGTTAAGCCGGTGGTCCCGGTTACCAGTAACATGACAGTCTTTAAGTCAAGATGAAGACCTGGAAAATTTCAACAGCAGGTCGCCACATCCTGCGCTTGTCTATTTCAACATGGCAATGGTCTCACCACCTGTTACGTGGTACAAAAACTGCATACGGTGAAATGTGGGCGTATAGTACCGCTGCCTACCCCCTTCGGGGATAAAGACGTGACAATATGTATAAAAGTATGAAATAATTTGAAACTCGTAATTTGAATCGCTGCATTGTAACTAATCTCCAATAAAATAGAATAAGCTCCACTACATACTAATGTAAAACGTACCTATATATTAATCAATCAGATTAGCCTACCGCTGTCCGTTACTAGACTTAATCTTCTGCCAATTCACTTAATTGTTATAAGTATATAACTAATTGAATCAGGCGTTACATGGCGGAAATCCATTTTAAAAATCTATAATTATTTTTGTTTTTAAATGTTATTTTTGCAATATTCCGCTTTTTTTTTTTTTTTTTTTTTTTTTTTTTATTTTTTTTTTTTTTTTTTTTTTTGGAGCGGTACTATACGCCCACATTTCACCGTATGCAGTTTTTGTACCACGTAACAGGTGGTGAGACCATTGCCATGTTGAAATAGACAAGCGCAGGATGTGGCGACCTGCTGTTGAAATTTTCCAGGTCTTCATCTTGACTTAAAAAAAAAAAAAAAAAAAAAAAAAAAAAAAAAAAAAAAAGCGGAATATTGCAAAAATAACATTTAAAAACAAAAATAATTATAGTTATAAGTATAGGCATATTTTAATTTCTACAATGTACAAAAATGTACTGTCTATATAACTGCTTGATTTCTGCCTAAACTTACTTATTTCTTAGTCTACGATGATCGGCACTGCTTACATCTACCCACAAAGTTACATACAAACTTACACACACACACACATTGTCACGCCTTATCCCCGAAGGGGTAGGCAGGTATACAATACGCTCACATTTCACTCCCATTTAGTCCCACGTAACAGGTGGTGAGTCCATAGCCGTATTTAAATGGACAGGCGCAGGCTGTGGCGACCTGCTGTTGAAATTTTTCAAGTCGCCCATAAGGCCTTTAACCCTGCTTAACGACTGCCATTTTACTGGAAACTAGGATCAACGGCTTAACTAACTTGCCTACCGAAGCACGGAAACCAACCCACAAAGTTATAAGAAATAATTTTCTTCCCCTCGTAAATTTAACTAAGTAGGTAGCAGCACAAGGCTTAATCGATCAATCACTCCCAGCATAACAGTTACAACCGTGAAATCTTCAGGGGCAAGACAAAGATAATTCCCGTTTAACTTCCGTTTCCAACTTATCGAATAATTTAACTGAACATTTATTTTTGCGCGCTCATCAATCAAGCCAACTCGCGCGTCCCCGATAAGCCGCGCCTCGACGCCGAGAAATGACTAGGCATTACATAAATCCCCTCGGATGATGAAAAGTGAAGTCTAACAGATAAGAACCGACAAAAAGTTGCGATGAGAAATGAGTCGCGATTTATATCCGCCGCTAGCAATTCCCGCAGTCGCGTGTTTCGCGGCCTGCAGCAGCGAGAAGTCCGTAGACAGCGCACGGCGAACGTATTCGTAGAATCCGCTACGAAAACCTTTTCTAATTTTACAGGCCGCCCGTCATCGATGGTAAAATAATAAGTATTTTACATTATATTATATTTTTTTCCAGTCCTAAATACCCTAAAAATACTAATGTTATTTAAAATTAATATGTTAAATAACATTAGTATTTTTGGGGTTTTGTAACCAACCATTTGATTTGGTACTTAACCAACTTATAACCTTAAATTTTATCCCATTTTTAGAAATAAAATCCATAGAACATTAGAATATATTCACATTCATATCGTGAGTGAAGTGAAGAAGAAGATACAAGTTTACCAGAATTGTACCTACAAATTAAAAAGAATTATAAAATCGTATTTATTATACCCTGTTGGGAAAAAAGTAATGACAATGTGTAAGCTATGTATTTACCTAAGTATAAAAATAAAAACAAGAAAAAACAGAGCTAAAAACCAAAGTTTAATCGAAACTTTTCTCCGGGCGGCCATTATTAAGATAAACAGTACAATACATAAGCCTATCTCGACATTTATTTTATCACGGGTTCACATCACGCGCCGCTATTCCGTGTTATGATACGGCCCGTACCTGAGTGGAGCTGAAAGAAAAGCTATAAACCTGTTCGAAGCGTTTCTTCCGGCGCGCCGGAGCGTCGCGTACGCGCGCCGACTGCCAAGCAGCCGTCCCGCACCCCGCACACTCTGCTGCCACCCCCGCTCAGGCCCGCAAACACCCCCCACATCTGTCGACCATATTTTCCACTTTATGTGTGACAGTTGAGGTAATATCGAGACTCTCGCCGCTCTCTGATTGGACGAAAAATACACATTAAAGGAACCTGCCGGTTGCGGGCGAACGATTCGAAGTCGTATTCCCGTGGAAAATGTCGGAAAATATTGTATTATGGGGGTGGAAAATTGCCACCCTCCAGCCCGCTCGCTCGACTCCCGACAAAAACTGTCGAGTATTTGTTTTTGATGAAAACGATTTATTATTCTACGTGGGTTGGAGGCAATAAAGATAAGCCGGCGAGGTGCCGGAGCCTTATTACGGCTAACCCTCGCCTTTGTTTCCTTATAAAGAATAATAAATGAGGCCGCACGCTTATTTACCAACTTACTTAATTATTTATTTATGCGGAAACATTGTTAATATTTTGTAGGATGCATAAATCGAGTCGCTAAAATGTTGAAGTTGGTAATCGATATAAATTAAACATTTGCAAAATGCATCAAATCTGAACATAATATTTATCAGTTGTTCACGAAACGTAATAAATCATTGAGTAGTAAATCTGAGCTGTAACGTGCCAGCAGATAGCAATGGCAATAACGCTAAATCCGCAATTTGCATTAACACCCCTAGACATAGGGTCATGCACCCTCACCATGGGTTTAGGATATGAGACAATTTTTAGGACACCATTCACAACAAATATTCATATAATTCACTGAAATGTGACTAAAACTGTCTTAAGCATTTAACTGAGCTCACAAGTAACTAATTTAATAGTATTGTTTCTTTTAAAATATTTAACAAATGGGAATATAATGCAGCAGACCATATGTTTTGAATAAACTCATATACTGCAAATAGATATTGTTTGAATATCACGGGGCCTGTTTGAAGAGGCTGCAGCAGGGATTTCTTTTTTTGCTTGTACTATAGGACATCTTCACTCAAGATCAACGGTCACTTTAACAGAGTATCGTTTCTCACTCAGCAAGAGGCTAAATTTCGTAAGTTTGCTACATGAACCGAGCCTAGCTTTTCTCATAATGTTTTAGAGATTTATTTGGCATATAAAGTATAAAACATTTTTCAGACCTAGTAACCTAAAATTCAAAATTTTCATAACCTAAATGAAGTTAATAAAACAATCGATGAAGCAATCATCGTATCTGGATAGTTCCTGCAAATAATTAAAATTAATTGCTTACATTAACATTACCTACATAAACGTTAATAACGTTAATAATTGAAACTAGAAAAACTGTTACATATTTATATCTGTCACCTACAGAGTAAGCAATTTACTCACAAACTTAACGGTCTTTTCATAGTATACCAGTCTGTTTAACTTCGAAACGTCACGCGATCTCCCGCTGTGCGCACGCGTCGCTAAGTAAACCATTTAGTCAGATTTATTAACCTTGTTGTACGTTATTTCGTAGACATGTGGATTTATTGTTAGATATTTCATTCATTTTTATCATCTGTTTTGTTTATTAACCGCAACTTTATTAGCCATTTAAAAAGAATGTGTGTTGATTATAATTCTGAGCAGAAAGGTCGTTGTCAATATTTATGGTAAGCAGGACAACATAATTTATAAAATGAAATTTTTCCCATGGTCCGTGGGGACCTAGCGCTATAAAGCTTTTTAAGGAAATAGCAGAAAGGTTAGTCGACATCACAGGAGACCGAAGAGCTGGCAGCTACCTCGGACAAAGAATTAGTCTAGCTATTCAAAGGGGGAACGCTGCCAATATCTTTGGAACCTTGCCTAAAGGGACTCCTTTTAATAATATATTTTAGTTACAAATCATGTTTTTTAAAGTAGTAGGTTATGTTATATATAAGATTTATATAAGATTACAATATCTATCAAGAGTAGATAGGTATATTTTAATATTCAACTTACTGATGCCCGCAGCTTCGCCCGCGTGGGAAGTTTTACCGTACCCTTTTCCCCTAGGGTTATAGTAAGCTAGTATTTTATCCTTAAGAGATAGATATAAGCCATTGAGGATTTTTCTATAGACCTGTATAAGATACACAATTCTACCACCATACATTATTTTGTTAAAAGCTCCCAGACGGTATATTTATTGCCGACAAATATCGTTATATATTTACTAAAATATTCCTTATTGTTTCCACCAATGGATAGAGTGGTTCACTCTGTCACAAAACAGGTGCTCTAGTTTTTGAGTTTATCGCAAACAGACAGACGCGGCTGAGGACTTCGTTTCATAATATGTATAGTATGTAGTAGTAGTATGTAGGATGCCCGCAGTTTCGCTCGCGTGGTGAAGTTTTCCTATTCGATATTTCGTAAAAATAAATATAACTATCCGATATTACTTTTAATACCTCCAATAATATGTGTACCAAATTTCATGATGATCCGTTAAGTAGTTTTCGCGTGAATGCGTAACATACAAACTTACATTTATAATATTAGTAGGGATAATTATAGATTTCACGTCACTTTGTGTATCATATACCACCTACGTAGATGGGTTTTAGTCCTTGAACTTTTATTTTAATTAACAATCTGTTTTGAAAAACAATTTGACAATTATCTAGCAGCAAGTCTATCCAAATTTGTTGTACTGAGGCATGTTCCTCCACAAGCGGCGTTTAAAAAAATTTATAATTGACAACCTTCCCTTCTTTAATTAAATAAGAGCCCTACTGTAAAATGTGCCTCGATTTCTGAAAATAAGAAGTATTTTGCATTCTTGCTATCGGTCCTGTTAAGACCTTTTGTTTTTGAGATATAATCATTGGGATGTTTCATGCAATCGAAGTGAAAAATTTATAGTTTACCAATTTATAGCTTATTTTTCAATAGTTTAGTTGTTTTTATAGCTTAATAAACAAAAAATATTTTATCATCCGTTAGTAATTTAAAAATTATAGATTATTAGATACTAGTTGACACCCGAGAAATTTTCACAGAGAAATTTTCCCGTTCCCGTTCCCCACAGGAACTTGTTCCCGGGATAAAAAGTACCCTATGTGTTATTCTGATGTATAAGCTATATTATTGTAAAGTTTCATTAAAATCCATTCAGTAGTTTTACGTGAAAGAGTAATAAACATCCATACAAACTTTTGCATTTATCATATTATTAAGATTACTACGAATTTTTATCTGTGGCCTGTTAATTATGATTAAAATTCCAAATTATTATAGCTATAAGTTTTATCTTTATATATTTTACGATTTTTCTGTAGTTTAATTTTTTTGTCTAGATATTATAGTTTCCAAGATATCACGATTTTAGTTAATTAGGTCATAGTTTAATTACAAAAAATGCGCTGCTCTGGCAGCGCAAACGGTTAGCGAACGTTGGAGTGGCTAGACGAATGTATGATGTACTTACGTTTACGAAATTGTTAAATAATATTGTTTAAACATTTTTTATCTAATAATATTTAATTCATGAATTTTTTAAACCTTTTTAAATCGTTTTTGAATACAACTTTTTTTAAATATTTGTATGCCTTTTAGTTTATAGAATTGCGCATTAGAACATAACACTGACCGTAGACCCCTAAATGACGCGTAGCGGATGCGGTGTAAGTTAACTCATACTATTTAACCATCCGTTCATACAGCCGCGATGAAAGAACACCCTCACAACTCGTCATATAGAAAGAGATGCAGTTATTTCAGTGGTACAAACAGAAAGAGATAATGCTATACTCATCTAAGTATAACTCATAAATAAAATACAATATGGTGAGCAAAACATTGAATTATGCCGGTATTATGTCACATTTGGCCTTTGTGAATTAGTCAGTGCATAACGCTAGGGGAGTAATTCGACTACTTGTCTGTGATGTTAACCAAGCGTATATTTATTGATTTATTACTATTATATCTGTTACAAAACAGTCATTAAGTTGAAATGTGAATAAACATCTTCAATTTTTTTTTAGGCATGGTGTCATCAGTATAAAATAGTCCAAATTAAGCTAAAATAAGCTTTTACTATGGGACCTAGACAACTGATAGACAAACTTAATTATATATTTCTAAATACTTATATTACATATTATACAAAGTTTTTTCGAAACAATCATTTGCGGATCACACAAAAGCGGATCCAAAAAGAGATTGCTTTTTTTAAAATAATTAACGAGTAAAATCTCATTGCTGGTATTGCGACGTAATAGTACCTGATGATCGTTCAATTTATAAACAAAATGGTTGGATTTGCTAAGCTATAAAGGGGAAAACAGCACGCCCGATTCAGCGAAATCATAGAAAAGCACATAAATTGGTGTGCATTAACATTTCCTTTATCCTACGTGTCGTGTATGACGGGGGCGCCACCGAGAGCTACGCCGCGCGGAGCCGCCCAAGACAATAAATTTACATATTTCACCCCTCAAACAGACCTTTTTTGCCATTCCGCAGAATTACGCACATATGGGAATATTCTGTTGAATACATCAGCAGTAAGGAGAGATACTCTCAGAATAAAATTATCTTTCACGACGCCACATTTGGAAATAAAGAGCCGCTATACTTTGACGTATTTTCATACACTTAAGACCAAAGAAAATATAAAAATATTACGTATAGTAAACTCAGTTAATTTTGTAGAATTTTATCAAAATGTTTCACGAGAAAATTTTATTTTTTTATTCATTTTGCGGTTTGGTTGCAGGCAGTACCCATACAAAAAATAATTACCAAAAATATACATTTAGGACTTTAAATTCAAAATATCGCAATTATTTTTATAAGTATCAAATTTAACTCAAATGTTTTGTTTCATTTTTGAAACGACTGTTTTAAATCAGTTTATTTTCCATTCATTTCTTCTGAATCACGTTAACAAGTCGCAAGATGAAACACGTGGTTTCTTAAGTTCAAGAGTTTTACCTTTTGTCACTTATACCTATTTGTCTATTCTTATGTCTGTTTAAATTAATACATTTTGTAATACCTTTAAACATATCACATGTAATTCTATTACCGACTGCCTAAAATGGGTTGTCAGGGTGTCATCTACATAAGTATTCGCATATGGAAATGTAATTTTGCGGTAGAGGGAGCCCTCAAAGGGTCAAATCAAAATCATTTTCACAGTCCAATGAAGCAACGTGGGGATATGGACCATTCTGTGCACAACATATCTACTATAACTTCCAACAACTTTAACCAAACTAACTAGTACGTTTTTTATTTTGCATATGTTGGAACCCGATTCCCGATTTCTACTGTTGTCGTTCGAAAAATAAAGTTGAGGTGTTCAGATTTTTCGATATTATTATATCGAATAAAAAATATTGTATGTTTTTACCGCTCCGCGTACCTCAAAGAGAAAAAATAAAAAAGCTGGAAAAGGGCGTGCTTTGTTGGTTTGGACCAGTTTAACGAATGAGTGAGGAACGATTGACGAAGAATATATATTGTGCGAAAGCAGAGGGCAGAAGGAGTCAGGGTAGGTCGAGACTTACATATGAAAACCACGTGAGCAGATTGCTCAAAAACGGAAAAGTCAAAAGTACTCGGATACCCAGACGTGCATGTATTAAGCGATTAATGAATCTATAGGAAACGAAAGAAGTAAGCATGGATCGCGATGCCTGGCGATCTGTCCTCTCTGACTACCCCGTCAGGGATACAGCGTGAAGATAGTTAAGTAATTCCAATTAACATAATCCTCTGAGTTGTATGGGCGCTCATAATATTTGGAGGTCTTAATTGGTTTTTATAGCTTAACTTCAAATAAGGTTCTACTTTATTTCATAAATTTTAGTAAAGTGGAATAAGACAATTCGATTCGAGACAGGGATTGAACCTGTGACCTTTGCCTAACCAGGGCAATGTTCTAGCCACCTGAACTACCCGAACCGTATCGAATCAAGTTGAAATTCTCCACCATATTTTAATCGTCATTTTAAGAGCATTTTATTAAAATTTATGAGAAATATAGCAAAATACTTGCTTTGAAAACTTTTTATTTTTTTTTACGAAACTCGGCGCACGCGTGTGGCTCGGTCTTGGTCGGCTATTTTTTATTTAACAATATAGAATTTACTAACTTTCTAACTAACTTAGATAACTGAAATCATAGTAGGTAAGAGAACGTTTAATAGATAATAAAAAACATTACTGTCAAACATATATACCTAATAGCATGTACTTACTTACTACCAATAAGCTCTAAAATACCTCTTGACGGGAATTACCTCCCTGCATATAATGTGGCACTGTTTGACCAGCACTTAGTATTATGCTCAATCGTATTACGTACTTAGCAACACCGAAATACGAGGTTGCTTTATAAAATGTACCGTGAGAGCAGACGCCTCTAGGTGGATGGAGGACACTAATACTCATTAGAATTACATGGCGGAACGAGCAGTTGGCCGAGTACCGAATGATTCACCTTTTGTTCCAGTATTCATGTCGTGTTGTCCTTTGAACTGTTGTGCCAACAAAGTATCTTCACGCTGTATCCCTAGGGTAGTCAGATTATTATAAACGTCGTATTATAAGTACTCTAGGCGTTAAAATCAAATAAAAGGTCCGATGCAATTGCCATCTGCAATTAGGAAATGTGATTTAATTATTTACAACTTAAAGCTACTATACACTTTACACAAAAAACAAAATGGGTAAGGAATGTTTACATGTATCCAAAAAATATTTAGTTTAGCCATTAAAAAATCTGCCACATTGCCACGTTGAAAAGCAATGCTGAGCCTCTGGCCAAACAAACCAACCCTCTAGTCATACTTATTTCTTAAATTTTATAATGTATTTTTATTCTTATTCGAAATTTAAATAATTTCATTCAAGTGAATTGAGTAGTATGTAGTAAAAACATGTTCACAATTCTACAACGCCTGGCCTCTCTGCAGTGTTGGTTGTTTCAAGGAATGCAATGTAATGATATTTACTTAGGCGCAGTTCGCAACTCAAATGTGAATTTGTTTTGTAACAGAACACTGGTCACGATGTATTGTCCATATCTATCTCACGCTAACTAGATCTTACTGATATTTTCTATAGTGTTTTTATCTAACAATATATGTAATATAAAATGTTGGGAAATATAACATTCTGTGCACGAATTCCACCACAATCGATAAGAGAGATGACCGCTGGCCGCGAGGCGAGGGGTAAGCAAGGGGTGTGGGGGTGCCGATGGGGAGACTGTTATTTGATTAGTCTTACCGAGAATGAGCTCGTCTCTACTTAATGGGGTGAGGGCTTGTAACCGGACTATGTATAATTTTCACGACTCTCTGCCAACACTATGAACTCCACGACACAAAAGCTCAAAGCATTTATTTAGAAGCAATAAACCGATTCACAACTGAACGTAAGTGTAGATTCGAAAGGCGCTCATCCCATCATCGTTTAATAGACACGCATTTCGACATAAATGAGTTTCGCTTTAAATTAATTAGTAGCACATTTTCCATTATAAGGACAAATGTAAAAGCAACCGCTTAATAGCGTGGTGGAAAACTCGCTAGTTTTCGCTCGCGAGAATAGGGCTGGAGAGAAATTGCGGATAGACATAATCAGTCTTCAGGCTTTGAGGCCGCCTCAGCCCCCTAATGTGCCGCACTCCTCTCCGACTGATGAATACACTCCACACATAAGTGACTCACCACTTATTCCATTCAATATCAACATTGTAATTAAATCGCTTAACCGTACCGTTATATTAATTTTGACAATAAATGGACCCATCTCTAATTTGCTTCTAAAATGTATCGTTAAATCTAAGTTTATTTCAAGCCTTAACCTGTCTGAAGTTAGTAACCAAATGTCTATAGTTAACTACGAGTACTACAAGGAAAAGTTTTGAAGCAAAACGGGAGGTCGGTTTGTGAGGACGGTCCGTAATGACCCCGTCCGATCTTACAAAAGGCAATTACAATAAAGTTCCATTCGCACATGGTCGTTAACTGGACGATATATCTTGGATTCCCTCAGTCAAGTCGGCTTTCGCACTCGTTTCATCTTACCGCCATTTCACATGACACACGACCCCTCATGACAATTTCAATTTTTAAACGTGGGATCTTTGCTTTAAGATGAGAAATTAGAATACTATTCAGACATTTTTAAAATTAAATACATATACATCATAGAAATCTTCTATTTTATTCCCACTGGCAATACTAAAAATATTATATTCATGAAACAATGAAAATTTACAAGTGTGTTTAATGAGTAGGTGTGAGCAGTTAAGAAATGAAGGTGCGGTCGTGGTCGCCGGATAGGGGGCCCGCGCACCTAACCGGCACGGAGTAGAACACTTTACGAGCGAAGGATTAACCCGTGTAACGAGATTCATTAATTCTTGTCGTTAAAATTTGTCGTTCTCGATTAATAAGGAAGTCCCACGCGGCGGGACGTTATTATCACTCGACCGCAGCCGGGTGTCGCCGACGACGCCAGGGGCTGCCTCGCCGACTAACTTCCCACTCCACCCGCTTTATTTACACTATCGAGTAAATTAAACTCGCACTCGAGTGTCGGAGAAAACTTTAACAGAACTTTGTGTGTAATAAGTGGTGCAACAACACGAATGGAAGAGTAAACGTCGGACGCGGTCTCCGCACCACACTTCGCTTCTACTTAACTCTTTGGGACATATTTATTCGACCCTCGGGCGACCACGGGGACGCTTGCCCTCCCATCTCCCTCTGAAATTAACCTAACGAATCAAAGCGGCCATTAAACAGTACCTGAGCCATTCTTACGTACAATCTGTGCCCATTACGTTATGAATGCTCGCCGCAACCTCAATCGATCGAGTACTGTTTATACATTTTTGATAGGTCTCGAAACGAATCGAAACAAAGAAAGAACACAATTCCGTTATTAGCGTTCGTTTCCTCTATCTGTTTGTATGTAATTTTTAATGTGGGGTCAATCAGGGAGCTATATCGTAGATCTCCGTCGGGCCGAGACCGTAACGATAATGAATCGGCACTGTAAGAGCGCCGGACCGCACTCACGAATTATTAATCGCTGTATACGCGCACCACAACCTACTTCTATTTATTAAATACTGTCTTATACCGCACTTCGCAGAGTACATTGGTTACATAAAGTAAACCATTGGCCGTGAAATAAAGATTTTGCTACTCACAAGGACTTTAGACTCAATATTAAACTGTTTGTTGAAGCAGCAAGCGGTTTCAATTATACAACATTACTAATGCATAAAGAACATCGTCTGTGTTTACACCGGTCGCATTTCCTTGTCCTTTAAGATGACCCTCCCTTTGTGGAGGCAGAGTGGTCGTGTTCACTATTTGTTTTACCTACCTGTGACCCTTAGAACTGTCCACTAAGTGCTGATTGCTTGTAAACAGTGTTTGTAAACGTTAAACTATTTATTTTGACAAATTACAAGGATATCAATCTGGTTAAGTTACGGAATATTTTTTATATTTAGATTATATACCTTAAATGTAGCGTCATAAGTTTATTGCGCGATTTGAGTCCCATGCGTGGAAGGAATTGATAAGGCGCTCGAACCTTTGCATCTATTGCCTGAAATTTATAGCTGTTTTGGGTTTTTATTGTTCCGTTTTACGGCCTCCTCGCGTATAAATCGTACAGATAGAAGATGAATTCCGCGCTAAAGCGACCGCTACAGTAGTATACCATACATTTTGGCGATACTTTACATTCTCGTATAAATACAAACACGAAACTACCCAGACATAGTTTAGAAATCGTGTTACATACGAGTATTATATTGAAGGTAATGTTTGAACAGAGCCTTTATTATTGTCTAAATAGTGAGCAGTAGTTTCTACCAACGTAGGAAAATTTTCATAGAGGTCCATCACGACGACCCAAGCGTGTGCGATATATCACACGAAATTATGCTCGGGCTGCGTTCCTGTGCCGGGCGCGACAGAGAGGGCATACGAGACTAGCTGACCCTCAAGCTCATAATGTACGGTCCGGTTAGGTACACGACTTACGGAAAATAGGTACCTATGTAACCCCCTTTCCCCCGCATCCGCACCCCGTGCATGAAATGCTTATTATACGCGGCACGTAGGCCGCCACCCTGCGTTCTCGACCGGTGCTCGGCGGCCTGCTCGCTCGCACCACCTGCCCGCCCGCCCAGACAGGGATGCACGACCGATATTATAGCAAATCGAGAATTGTTATGTCCGGTCTGCCAGAGGTCGGCGTAATATATGGTCACGGTATTCCGGGCACATATATTAACACGGAACTCGCCTCATACGAAAAGATCTTACGCGATGGAAACAAATGGCAAGGAAAATTTTGGTGGTAAAATTCATTGGGATGAAAGCGGCAGAAACGGAATGAAAAATTACTGCAATTTTTTTTACTGATCTTACTATTGTTAGCTGTTATTGTTTACTGGAGTAATATACTTTGAGCTTTGACCGAAGACTTGAAAACTTTTCTCACGTAGAGGCTATATAACTATTTAGTAATGATGTAGTTGCAACATGTACGGCCAAATGGTCCAAGTGGATAATAGAGACCGACTACGTAAATGAAGAATGATCACAGTTGCAGCGAGGGGCATGCCTGCGCAGTTTGAACGCAATATCATTATATGACTTGTCACGCTAAGTGAGTGATGATGCTGTTATATGTATAGCTACATACCTATATCTAATTGCACGAAAGTATAATGTAACAATGTATAATGTAAACGTAGACTAAGTCACTCGTAAATAGCTTTAGTATTAAACCTTAGTGGTTTTCTTAATGCTATTGTGTACAAGAAACAAGAGAACAACATTTTCTGCAATACCTATCTACTACTTTGTATTTGTAAAAAAAACTACTAATACTTTTTTCTTTTTTTATACTACGACATGGCAAAGAAGCTTACGGCTCACCTGGTGTTAAGTGGTTACCGTCGCCTATGGACACTTGCAATAGTAAGGGTAACACTGAAAGTGCGTTGTCATCTTGGGGCATAAGATGATATGCCTTCCATGCCCAATAATTACACTGGCTACCTTTCTCTTCAATCCGAAACACAGCAGACTGCTTCACGGCAGAAATAAGAAAGGCGGTGGTACCTACCCAGACGACACTACTTACGGGTCTACCACCTAGAAAAGAAGGAACAGGGTGCACACCTTGTACTCTACGTTTAGTAATTAAAAAAGTAAGCAGTATATTCTTAATTTAAAACAGTCCAACTTAATCACGGGAAACAAACACTCATTGTGTTACATTCACATAACAAACGTTTTTGAATTGATAGAATGTTATTCCAAAGACTTTCTGGTTATAAGTACAATCACGCCCTCGCGATAAATGTCTAGGGGCGCAGTCACCCACACCGCCTAAACGAATTTAAATAAAATCGGGTATTAAAATCTCCAGGCTATCTCACAAAAATATACCTATGTCAGGAGAGATTTGAGCGGAATAAAAATTCCTTAGACTCGTCGCATTATCAAGGGGCGGGTCTCCTGTTTTCTTTTATGGCTGTCGTAAGGTATAATCTTCAAGAAAAATGCGATATTTAAATGAAGCGAATTCCTCAAAGGGGATTTCCTTAATACCCAAATTTTTCAGTTGCAATTTCATTTGTTAATTCGGCAAGGTTGACTGTAATCGTGTCGAGGAGTGGGGAAACATTTCTCTTTATAACATTATGTTCCGCGAAATCATTAAAAATATATTCATATATCCATCACGCCTTATCCCCGAAGGTGTGGCAGAGGCATATTATATGCCCACTTTTCACCGTGTGGATTCATGTCCCACGTAATAGGTGGTGAGCCCATGGTGTTGAAAATGGACAGACGCAGGTTGTGGCTACCTGCTGTTGAAATTTTTCAAGCCTCCCATAGAACTTCAACCAGGCTTAACGACTGCCATTTTACTGGCAACCGGGACCAACGGCTTAACCTGCCTTCCGAAGCATGGAAACGCTCGCAAATGTAAATGCCACAAAGTGGTCACCCATCCGAGGACCAGCCATAGTGAAAGTTGCGTAACTCAGTGATCGTTTACATAACACTGAGACCGCGGGGCCACGAGCGCTCCAAAATATTAAATATATTCATAGTATTCATATACAAACAAACTAACTAACTTCACGCTGTATCCCTGACGGGGTAGGCGGAGGGGACACATCGCCAAATTATGTGATCCATGCATAATTCTTTCGCTTCTTGTAGATTCATTAATCGTTTTATACATGCACGTCTGGGTATCTGAGTACTTTTGACCTTTTGTTCTTTCTATGTATAATATGTATGTATGTAGAAATATATAAGTATGTATATCAATTGTCTATATCCCATAATACAAGCTAATAGCTTAGTTTGCGCTAGATGGCACTGAGTGAAAAGTGTCCCACAATATTTATTTATTTGAGAAATCTGCTCACGTGGTTTTCGTATTATACATTATGGGACACTGCATTCTTCATCAATCGCTCCTCACTCTTACGTTAGACGTGTCTAAGTCCACGGTGTACGCCCTGTTCCCACTTAATGCACACACATATTTTCATTTAACTTTTATTCATAACCAAACGTAAATAAATGTTTTTTCTGGCATGCTACCCGGCTATTGCCTCTTGTTGCAAGCAATATAAACAGAACGTTATAATGAGGGTAGTGCGGCTTTCGATGCATGTGCGCATGCACTTTGGCTCACTACCAGGATCTCCGCCACGTGGCCGACACGCGCGACACGTCTCTAATTGGCCTACTATAGAGATTGTGACAATATTGGACAATCCAGTGAAAATAACACCCGAATATTGTATAGCGTTTGAGCTGACAATAATCTCTCATTTTAATAGATAAGTGGAGGCGGAGTCATGTGATTTGTAACTCTCTGTCCGTTTAATTCCATCTTTGTTTATTTAGTTTGGCATGTTATTGTATGTGATACATTATTACTACCGGATCCTTTCGAACTGTAATAATAAATTTGGATAATATTGAGTTCCCAAAATGTTGAATCTAAAAGTGTTAAATTCCCAAAATGTCAAATTCTCAAATTATAAAAACTATATTTTATAAATGCAAATAAAATATTTGGACAACTCACACAACGTCATCTGATTCCAAACTAAGCAGAGCTTGTACTATGGTAACCAGATAACTGATAAACATACTTATATATTTCTAAATACATACATATTATAGATACATAACACCCAGACACAGAATAAACCATCGTGCTCATCACACATAGTTTTATCCTGGGTGGGAATATAACCATAACACAACCTTTTGCGTAACCAAACTAAAACACAACCTTTTGCGTAGCAGTCGGATGCACTCCCACTGCGCTACAGGGGCAGTCAATGTATGGACGTTTATTTATCTTTCAGATAAAAACTACTGAGTAATTTGTATTGAAAAAATACAGTAATATAATACTCTATCCGGGACACAAATTTCTTTGTGAAACGGGTACGGGAAAACTTCACGACTAGTATACTGATATGGTAAAAAAATGTATATATATTATCTATGTTTCAGGTTGCACTATAACCAGAGTAGAGTATCCACTGTGATCCACAGTTCGTTTATTAAGATTTTGATTTGTTTAGGATCAGTCTGTTAGCAGTCGTTTCAGCACTCATCTAATCAACAGTTAGTAGATATAAGAAACTTATAACAAACATTGACAAAGGTGAACTAGTAGCACTTCGTGTAGTGTACATTTCACTGATTAAATACATTTTATGTGATATGCTAAAATATGCCAGAATTTGAGTTTTCTTCAATACAATAGGACAACGGGGATTTTTTTTTACCCGTGGACCAACCTGTGGTTGGTAGCGGTGAGATCACGAGTAAGATCTAGAATCCATTACTTAGTATAAACACAGCCGTCAACTTGTTGCCCACTGACTATTGTACTGTAGACTGTGATAGAGACCCCCGCTAGATGTCGCCATGTCCGTTTGCTGGAACTATATATTATATACTAAACAAATACCTCGCGCAACAACAGAACAGATTCATAAATAACATTGTATAGGTGGCTGTAACCTTTGATTAATGTAGTATTATAGGTGACTATTATGATACTAGGTGCATCAAATTATTTATACACCAAATCCACTTTTTTTTACGAGGAGTGATCCGCTAAATGCCAAATCAACCTAACATGTAATCAATCACCATAATCAAACTCCCTCTTTCAGTTACCTTTTGATAGAACAATTCTGTACTGTTGTTTGAATCTGAATTCAAACCTGGGGCAACAAGTATATCTACACTCTCTGATATTGAGTCAATATTTAAATATTTTTAACATACTTTTAACTACTGGACTACATAACGACTGTCATGAGATTTTAATTGTAATTTAAGTGTGATTTGATTAGATATTTTAATTACGTCAATTGACTTTTAGATGTAATGTTTGAAATTCTAAGAAACAAAAAACATGTAAAAAAAAATTGAGGGTGTCCTCGTTTCGTGGCCGTTTCATTAAAATTAAAAGAAGTTAAGTCGCGACACAAGACAAACTGCCGCCTAGAGAAATAAAGAGAGCAAAGCAAATGAGAAGAACTCATTTGGGCGGCCGCTGAATTGTGTTCGAGAGGATAATAAAAAGGGAAGCCATCAGTGACACGCACAATAAGCATCAACCTCAAGAATATCATAGATAACGGCTCGGAGCCACAACCGCAGGGACCTCATTAGGAGGCCGCAGGGAAATTAAAAAGAAAGCAAGATCTCGGACTCGATTGCGACCCGAGAAAAACGACGAGCCTTCCTCTCATAACATTACATACAGCCTCTGTCAATTTTCCGGACGATTATTATTTTGTGGTGCGTAAGACTGGGCCGGAAAAGTAGTTAATGACAGAACAGAGGTCGAAGGCGCACCAGACGCAGCATAAATCAGTCTGGAGCAGAGATGAATGTAATTACTGTACCGGACGGGACAAATCGGGACTGCGCCCCACGACATTGTTCGTTGCCTGTATTGTCGAATTTACCAAATGCTTAGGCTTAAGAATTAACTTATTATAATAACAGATGATTTCATTTAACTGATTTATGAAACTATGGATATATTTTGAAAAGTATATACCTACTGTGCATAATTAAGTATGACTAGTTGAAAAGAAATCAAATATAAAAAGTCTTGCAATCCTTCAAAAGTATTTCAATGATGCTGATGAAATCATGAACATTAAACTACAATGGAGGTCATAAATGAAATTACTAAAGAGTATAATCAACTGTCTTTCATAATCTTTCCATATCATCGAAAAGTAGTCTAGCATTTGAAAATACCTGCAAATAGAACACCTATTGAGGAATCATGTGTTTAATGTGTCAGTTCATAGGGCCAAAATTCGTTTCAACATTTCATTACAAAAACACCTGCTTGCTATTGATTGTCTTGCGAAAAAACACAAAAAAATATTTATTAGTTAAATCTTATTACTGTATTTTATAAGGAAATAAAGTCTTGGAAATAAGCAGCTATCTAAAACTATTTAACTAGCAAAAGAGAGTAAAAATGGCAATTAATTGCGCCGTTCGTAAACAATTGCCGAGTCTTTTGAAAAAACTCGATTAGCTAGGAAGAAATCTATAGAAATCTTACATTTATGCAAAACAAAGGCAATCAAGGCTCGGACGAACAGAAGAAGTGAGCTTCATTAAACGGTGAAATGAAAACTTTAATAATGTAAGATGCAAAAAGCTCAACAAAAAATACTTAAGAAAATCTGACGACATAAAGGCTGTTGTAACCGGGGACTCGCCGTAAAATCATTAAGATGCTAATAAAAACTTCCTTTTGTTACACAGAGACGAACTTGGAAAGCAACGGAAAAATATTCAAATAAAACGCAATCGAGAGAGTGGAATGGGAGTGGTACCATGATTATTCTTTAAAACATAATGAAGAGAATTAATGTAAATATTCTTTTTACTTGGAACTTTCCGCCCTCCGGAAAGTTTTATTTTATGTCGCGTCGTTTGACAACCGTCCCTACTTATTGACATTCAATTCGGGGGAAATTGATTTATGAAGATTGTCGCCTTAATTGTAAAAAGATTTTTTTTTGGATCTATGTAAATCTGAGAAACATTTTCGGTAGGGATGGAGACTCGATGGGGTGTTACGGTTTGAGTGGTAATGTATATTTATGTTTGATAAGTTATTGTTTATGGTGAAAGTGTTAGTAGAACAATAGTGAGTGCATTGTTGCATTATTGAGTAGGTCGTGACAGCTCAAATCAGGGAAGCGGGTGAGGGTTGCAGCTGCAAGCTCGTCATTACACCGTCGAGCCGGTGTCGCTCGCTGCACGACAAGCGGAACAAATGTACGCTTTTTATACCATATTGATATTTAATTTCAATGACAACTTACTTTTATTTCGAGTAATGTATTATTAATGGACGTGCTCCATTAATGTAACGTACCGTTAAATTTTGCTTTTTTAAAGTAGAAGGAGTCAGGGTAGGCCGAGACTTACATATGAAGACCACGTGAGCAGATTGCTCAAAAATGGAAAAGTCTAAAGTACTCGGATACCCAGACGTGCATGTATGAAGCGATTGATGAATCTGCAAAAAGCGAAAGAAGTATGCATGGATCATGAAGCATGGCGATCTGTCCTCTCTGACTACCCCGTCAGGGATACAGCGTGAAGATAGTTAGTTAGTTTAATTGTAACTGTAATTGTATTGAGGCCCCACCAAGGTCAAACTCACCTGCAAGTTTTACACCTGCTAACCAATGGATGAGACTCTGACGCACGGGGTTTAGGAGGTCGGACGGCCGTCACATTAAAAACTAAATAAACTTATAGTAATATAGAATTATTACGAAAACAAAAAAAACTTATTTTCATTTAGATTTGATGGTTTGTCATCCACTTCTGTACTATGATCCGAATTCCAAGTATTTATCTAACTCATCAGAAAGTAAATTTTGTATTGTTACGCCGATGAACCAGTGAAAATCTTCAAACGTAGTATTTAAGTGTTTTAACAGTTGTGTTTAATTGAAGTGATCGTGTACTTTTAGAAAAAATAAATAAATTAATATTGTGGGACACTTTTTACACAGCGCAATCTAGCCCAAACTAAGTTTTAAGCTTGTGCTATAGGATCTAGATAACTGATAAACATACTTATATATTTCTAAATTATACATAGGAAACACCCAAACACCGAAACAAACATTTGTGGATCATATAAATAGTTTTCCGACCCGGGACGTCACGCGCTATAGTCGCATACACTACCACTGCGCCACCGAGGCATAATTAAAGTGTTTTAAATTAATGAATGATGTTAGTGCTACATCTATCATCCTACAAAACCACAAACGTAACAGTATCAGATACAATATTCCACACAGAAATAATACAAGATAGCGTGTAAATAAAAACGGTAATAAAACTGACCGCCATACTTCAAATCCGAGTAGACTTTGGAGTCAACTGGGTAGGCTCTACAATATAGAAGAATCGCAGTTGCTACAAGTTGTGGGCAATAGTACAAAGGCTGTATGCATTTTATGTCTTGGTCATGAATAAGCGATGCATAATAATACTAGTTGATGCTCGCGGCTCTGTTTGCGTAGCGAAGTTTTCTCATTTTCTACAGGAACTTGTTTTCATTATATAAAGTAGCCTTTGTCCGTTGTATTCTGATGTATTAGTTTTACAGTACAGTTTCATTAAAGTCTATTGAGCAGATTTTGCGAGAAAGAGTAACAAACATTCAAATAAACTTTCACATAAAGTGTAATTTCTTTGACGACAACCAATAAAACCCGTCCACCCAAAATAGAAGAAAAATCGTTTTATTGCAGCATTCTAAATGGAGACTTCTCAATATAGAACAAAAATTCAACGTCGCTATCCACACCCGGAATCCGATTGAGCTTATGATCCCGGTTGCCAGTAATATGGCAGTTGTTAAGCCAAGGCCTTATGGACGAATTGAAAATTTTCGACAACTGGTATCCACAATCCACGACAACCTACGCATGTCCATTTCAACACGGCTATGGACTCACCACTTGTTACGTGGAGTAAAAATGCATACGGTGAAATATGAGCGTATAGTATGCCTCTGCCTACCCCTTCGGGGATAAAGGCATGACTATTATATATGTATTTAAGTAATATATGATTAATACTAGTGATTAACAGGCAATAAACAAAAAATAAATATAAATACACGGAAACTCCTCGATCAGATCTCAAACTTATGTATGTATAGCACTTGATCAAGCACAAAGTAAGTACCATACCCTTTTACTGGTCAGTATTTTTCGGGATTTAGAGTAAAATATCCGTAAATAATTGGAACCTCTCGAGAGGAGCTGTCGTGGAAGGGTCCACAGAATGTCCGGCACCTTTTTACGGTCGATAAAAATAATAAGTCGGTTCTCCCTTCACTCACCCCCTTCGCACCACGCCCACCTACGGACAACGCTCATTTTTTGTGCGAAACACTTTTCATTTGCTTTAGTGACTACCGATCTGCCGATACATCAGGATGATATCTTAATTCTCCAACAAAGTAAATAATGTGTAAAGTTTATAGTAGCTGTAAGTTGTAAATATTAAAATGACTTTTATTCTCCAACAAATGTATGTAGCCACTGAAGTAAATAGATATTAAATTGCTTGTTCAAAACTATGAGTATAGAAAGCTAAACTTTGGTACCTTTTTTTTTCTACAATAGGCTCGAACATCGACTGACAACACTAATCTCTAGAAAAATGCTCATGTGATGGTACTTTGGGACTGTCCGTCCTGAAAACAATTATCCATCCATTTCCACCTTCGTCACTAGTGATCCAATTAATATACCCACCTCCTACTAATATTTTCTTATTTAGGTAGAATATTTTTTTTCTGGTTATTAGTAATTGCTTCCCAGTATATGCCGTAGCACCATGTAATTAAAGTAGCGCCAAACAAATGTAACTTAGGTTTAAGAAATAAATTTCTTCGGAAGGCACGTTAAACCGTTGGTCCCGGTTGCCAGTAAAATGGCAGTCGTTAAGCCTGGTTGAATGCCTTATGGGCGGCTTGAAAACCTTCAACAGCAGGTCGCCATAACCTGCGTCTGTCTATTTAAACACGGCAATGGGCTCACCACCTATTACGTGGGACAGGAATCCACACGGTGAAAAGTGGGCATATAATATGCCTCTGCCACCCCTTCGGGGATAAGGCGTGATGGATATTTATTTAAGAAATAAATAATGTGATGGCGTACACTTTGTAAGCTGTTCTAATAAATAAATAATAAACTCGAAAATTTCAAAGAATGTATAGTAAATGTTTGTTAATTTCTCACATACTTTACAATTCTATAGCTTACACATCAGAATAACACATGTAATGCAACTTTTTTTAATAAAAGTTATCTACGCGGGTGAAGCTGAAGGCGTCACCTAGTTGTTAATTTTTCTTCGATAAAGTTACAAACCATTTATAAATATCATCATACTTAGTTCATAAGTTGTGCAATAATATCAAGGCATTCAATTTTCCTTAGTCTACGTGTATATACTTAATACAAGATAATGTTATTTGAAGTCGAACCGTAATACAAAAACATTGATGTTTCTCGTCGAAGTAATGTCGTTGAGATTACTATTCAACAGTCATTACGCCAAGTTACACACATTAAAAGTTTCCGAATCGACACCTAATATGCAATCACATACTTTATACAAAATTTATCGTTCCTATTACAAGATTCGCATTAAACTACCCAGAAAATCTTTAACCTAAGCTTTAAGCTTATAAAAGCTCGGCGCTAATGGCCGGATACCGGAAATTGCGCTCTCATATATCTCCCAACAGATTTATGAAAGTACCCACACATGAGTCGATGTCTCTTGAGCACACACACATCACACAAGCACCATATAATACGCACACACTCATATCATGAGACACCTACGACGTTAAAGTTTGACACTTATTAATTTAAAGGATCATTAATTCTAAAAGGTCCCCGAACTTGTATATGAAACTGAAACTAAATTATTGGCTCAATTAAAATACTATTCCAAACTATTCAATCCTGTGGTAAGGTTTTGGGATATCGTTGCTTTACCAGCTAACATTATTTGGTAAAGAAGTTTTAGTAACAAATATAACCGCTTTTTTCTTATGAAATACTAGATGACCCAGAGACTCGAGCTTCGCCCGTGGAATATTTCGACCTCCCGGCGCTCCTATTTAATCCCTTCGCTTATAAATTCTACAATGATGCATATAAATTTACCCGATTTGTCGACATTTATGACTACTGCTCTGCTCCCCAGTGTAGTAGCGTAATGATATATAGCCTTCCTCGATAAATGGGCTAACTAACACAAAAATATTGTTTCCAATTCGACCAGTAGTTTTTGAGATTAGTGCGTTCAACCAAACAAACAAACTTCAGCTTTACAATATTAGTATAGATGAAGTATCGGTACCATCTTTGCCCGATGACTAATGCTACGTGCGTAGCCACTGAGTGCTACATCGTAGGCGCGTAGCGGATAATCCTCGTCCAGTGGTGTAGTCTCACGCTTCCTCCCGTAGCCGCTGATATGACTCTGATGGTCTTTCCCTGTCATGTTTAATGCATGTCAGCTCTGCATACATATTTAACAATAATGAGCTTTCCCCACCGCTCCCTTTGTAATATTCTACTGCATTTCATTATATAGTTATGTTATCATGTTTTTATAAACGTTGTCTTGTATGTCTGTTCGAGTGAAATTTAGTAATTGATTTTCAACTATGTAAATTCCCGATGATACTTCAAATTTGGACCATTAGTAGTCCGTTATAAAAATATGGTACGGTCAGCAACAAAAGTAGCTAAGCATGGGGAACATGATATTATTATTACTACAATAACTAAGGTTGACTGGTAGAAAATGCCTAAGGCATTAAGTCAGCCTTGTACTTTGTGCTAAAGTTTTAAATAAATAAATAACTAAATATTGTTTTCAGTTTCATATTTCTTAACTTATACTCATTAATAAATAACTAGAAGAAATACTGTAGTGCAAATTTTCAACGACGTAAATATTCTCAAATTGTTCATTGTGTTAATCTACTTATAAGGTTGTCTATACATTTTGTATTTAAGAATTATTGTGTTATGATTTATCAAACAGTAATAAAATAGATCTTTAAATATCCTATTGAGGCAATAAAACCCCTTTTATACCAAAGCCTAACTAACTATCTAACTATCTTCAAGCTGACGGGGTAGTCAGAGACGACAGATCGCCAGGCTACACGATCCATGCTACTAAATACTCTATACTAAATACTCTAAATGACATGCATACTAAATACTCTATATGACAAACCCAGATAGTTAACCATCGTTTTGATTTTTAGTGTTCGTTTTCCTTTTTAAGTTAGTTAGAAAATCTACTTTAATACGTGCTGAAAATTTTCTATTAGTAACAATTACAATGCATCATTTAATCCTAGATTCCACCTCTGTTCTTCAATAGTTACAGTAGAGCCACATACTTATTTACTACATGTAAACAGATACCTTTAAAAGTTATTATCAGTTTAAACAATGATGGAAGGGCACTCAATCTGTTCTTCACGCCCTAAGTCAATTGTGAAAGGAATATTAGGTATATTCTCGAGTAAAGGCTGTTTTTTTAGGATCGTAATCTTTTCCGCGTATCCCGTCTGAGCCCTCACCGACACGTACCGGCCATTGTGACGCGGAATACGTCTTCCGCGGCGCTTCTTATATGAGTGTTACAAGTGCTTTCTAAATAATCTAAGTCCAGTCGAAGAGAGCGTATTGTATTGACACAGTGGAGTGGTGGCCGGCCGTATAATACTTGTTCTATGTGTGAGTTATGTGAAAACAGAGTGATGGCTATGTGTGCGTCCACGCTTGATAGAATAAGCAAGTCGTCCGGCGCCGTGGGGGTTGCACCCCACGCCCCCTTAAGTATCTTCAAGACTGGACCTCTACCACCCACTGCCCACTACACGTCTTCTGTAGTACGTACCGTAGCCACATCGGAACGTAATGGGCATTTATGTTATGTTGCAATGTAACTATATCATCGATAGAAATAAATATAAATTGATTTGAAATCAATGTTTGCATACACTACGTATATTTATCAATCTTGGAGTTATTATACGTTTAGGAGTTAAAAACCGCTTAAGTAAGCTTGGAAATTTGCGGCGTTTTAAGTTTCTTTGATTCGAGAGTAAAAATGACTTAATCCTGTATCTACTATTATACCAAGCTTTTGAATCATCATCATCCGAGCGTATGTCTCAGTTACGTCTCGCGACGCCCGGGGTCCGCTTTCCTACATTTTCTCCTCCACTTCGCACGGTCGTCGGCATCCCCTGTAGTGAGACCATTATACTATATAATATATATATACCAAGCTTTTGAAACAGACTAAGTCATTTTAATTTTTTTAATAAGGCATAAATTATTGCTAAATAATATTTATAATATTGCTAAAAATTTTTTTTTTTTTTCAATAAAAAAATACTGTGTACAGCAGTACTTATTTTACTTAGATAATTATATAGGCTGAGGTACCAACAACGTCCAATTTATAGCGATGTTTGTCTTTTGCAATTTTATTAGAAGGATTCAGAAAAAGCTTTAAAATGGAAAAATATATTAAGAAACATAAAAAACTAGAAGAACAACGAGGCTAATGTTGTGCGTCAAAAGGCAATAATCGCTTCACGTGATAATGTACTTCATAATACTCGTATACGAAAAAATCGGTGTGACAGATACGTGGTATGAGCGAAACTGTCAGGAACTTGATATGATATAATCTGTTCTGCATTGGTTGTGCTCAAATGTTGACACGATCATCTTTATAAGGAAACTTTCATCATTTATCATAACCTGATTTTATAACATTTGTATCACTACCTGATGAAGGCTTCCAAATCAATTGTCGCTCTATGTCGACAAAGTAAATGTTTCAATGCGAAAAACCCATCTTGTTTCTCATCGAACAGTTGTAAAAAATGTGTAGTTTTCAGGAAAGCAGGAGTGCCGCGAAGACTACATGCGCCTTTACTGGTACTGATTACGTTTTGGTGAAACCCTTAGACAAGCTAAGAACAAAATTCTGGTCATATTACCTCAGTTATCATACGGACGATATGAAAAACTTACGTGAATTCATAAAAGATTTCACGCTTGTCAAACACCTAAGTAACGATGAGAAATATTTGTTTCAAACTACACATGAGTACAAGTAGACATATAACACTCCTAACCTCCAAAGGGAGGTTTTAGGTGCTACAAGGACTAAACTAAGTCTTCTCTTCAACTTAGTAGACGAGTATTCTCATTTGATTTCAATCCGTGTCTGAAGCCTGAATTTTTTTTAAGCTATGGCATAGTTTTTATCGCGGTCTTTAAGTGGGCTTTAATCAAGAAATTCCGTAAGGAAAAAAACCTAAGACGAAGGTCGAAACGAGGCCACACGAAGTTCACCGAGCACGGCCGAGCGTTTGCTTAACGTGTATGTACATATATTATATGATACGATTGTACGAAGCTCGCACGGATCGAGACGTGATGATAGTGAGTGTGAGGGTGAGGATGAGGGTGACTGTGAGAGTGAGGGTGGGGTGAGGGTGAGAGTGATGTTGAGAGTGAGGGGTGAGGGTGAGGGTGAGGGTGAGGGTGAGGGTGAGGGTGAGGGTGAGGGTGAGGGTGAGGGTAAGGGTGAGGGTGAGGGTGAGGGTGAGGGTGAGGGTGAGGGTGAGGGTGAGGGTGAGGGTGAGGGTGAGGTTGAGGTTGAGGGTGAGGGTGACGGTGAGTGTGACGGTGAGGGTGAGGGTGCTTTTTTTTGTTTTTTTTAATGTAACTTGAATTAATATCAAAGAAACAAAGGTATTATGCAATAGCTTTACCGCGGCAGTCTCCGAGTGCCACACGTCTTTTTTATTTGGCTGCTAGTAACAGCCATCGTTTGGTTTTTAGTTTTTGGCATTCCTAAGCCCGTAAGTGCATCTACGTGTGTCGTTGCCTCGTCCGTTAGTCAGCAGGTGCACCGTTTGCAAGTTACTTCGCTTGAGCAATGGAGAAAATGTTAGGGCCCCTAGCACCCAAAATATGAGTATAATTAGAGGAGCATTATAGAAAAATATGTGTGGGTACCAGAGTACACAGGTAAGAAGTGAAACTACTTTACGACATTTTTTACAGCTATATTTTTTTTCTTTTACGTCGATAAAGATGTTTCACTTATGAAAAGGAAGTTTCACTTCAAAACAACATGGCGCGTAACTGTAACTGTATACGCTTTTACAACAGGCTTCCCTGTGACCTGAGAAATTTACCATTAAATAAATTTAAAAAGTTTATTAAAAGCAAGCTTTGTGAAAAAGGTTTTTACTCCGTTACAGACTATTTGCAGGACAGGGACGCCTGGAAATGATCTGCTGGCAAAGTGAAATAATATTAAATTGTAAATAGGCCATCAAAAAAAAAGCCTTCCTAAGTTTCTTGCCGGTTCTTCTCAGGTGGGCCGCGTTCCGAACCGGTGGTCGCTTTAAATATTTTAAATAGTGTATGACATTTTGTAAGCGCCGTTAAAATGGTCTATGCAAAATAAAGATATTTTTATTTTATTTTATTTTATTTATTTTGTATGTGAGATAATACTATTAACGTAAATTTGTCTCCTATTGGATCACAATAACCTGTTTATGCTGTACAAAAACCGAGTTCAGACGACCTAACAAAATTAAATATTTGCAAATATTTGTTCCGAATCGGGAATAAAACCCGGGACCTCAGCGAGTCTATTGCATAGACTATTACTTACGCTACCAAGAAAGTTAAATTCCTATATCGCTAATGTTTAGAAAGTCATGTTCTACTCTGAAAGAATCTACGTCTAAATTTAAGCAGCATACGGGAATATACATTTCCAGTTTTATTAACTTGCTTAAAATGTCAGCAACAGTAAAGAGGCGGGTGCGGAACGTTGCGAGCAAATCATATTAACTGCCTGCGCAGGCAACGCTCGCCTTCACTTCACTATTTCATTACTAATTCTTAACTACCTGGACGTATATTTTGTTTTGTTTTCGTTTCGATTAGGTGCACTCTACTTTGTACTTACCACTTCTTCTTTATCTTAGCGTATTCCCGGTTGCTTTCAAACTCTACCTGAATTTCGAGACTGAGGCATTTTATTTTGTTGCTAAGAGCAGTTATTGTTTAGGTTTTGCTTTTTGTTATAGTTGACCGCGATTGCCGTGTGACCTTCCCGACTTCATAAACTGCGCAATAGGATCGTTGCCTAATCTGTTATTTAGAAGGTGCACCTTTTGTAAGCGAGTTTGCTTGAATCCCGGCGGTCTTGGTGGAGTCCTTTACATTGAATTTTCCACCGATTTGTATTAAAAGAAATTCTCTGACTCTCTACGTGATTGAAGTCTCAAAGATATTTAGCAGTTTCTTATATACTTGAAATTGAGCGCTCTTAATCCTGTTTACTCATAGTTCTGTAAACGATCACAACTTTCAAATATAAAACACATATAATTTCTCGTAGAGTAAAAACAACGTTAAAACAGAATGTTACCAAACAAGGTGCTCGAGCCAAAAGTTATGTCGAAATACTTGTAACGGGCGGGTGCGGGCGCGGTGGCTGGCTGCTGCTATGAGTAGATTTACAATAAATACACCAAACAAAGAAAAAGGAATCTCGCTGCGGGGAAAACTTCCGCTTTTGTACTCCAGTACACAGTTCAGTGAAGTGTTCACTTTATAGGTAAAATACGTGCAAACATCGGAACGTCGTTATAACTAAAAGTTCAAAGGAAATAAGAATGATGTATGAACCATAGTTCATGAAATTACCATGAACTTTTCTTACTATGGATTATTTTAAAACGCATCATTTATATACTTTTTATTTGTAACTACTTGTAATTACAATGGACGATGAGTCTTCTAATTGCAAATTTAAAAAATACCGATATCTTAGTTGAGTATTGGCAAATTAAGCTAGACCTTCGAATTGTGTGAGCGGCCATACAACTCAGATGTCTATGTGAATTGGTAATTTATGTATGTATGGGGACACTACTTAATTTTCAACTTTTTTCTATGTTCTGGAATTTTTCCTTTATCTATTACCAAAATTTCTAAAGTCTGTGTTCACTGGAAGAACCCTGTAGGGTTTTTTCTTTTGATTGCGTTGGTTTAACTTAGATGTTTGATTTTTTCACAGCTTCAAGAGACAGTAGACTATAGATATAAATTTCAGCTTGATACCTCCACGCGATCTTGAGAAAAAAGGTCTTGACAGACAGACAGGGCAACAAAGTGATTCTATACGGTTTGTGTTTTTTTTTCATCCTTTTGAAGTACGGAACCTTTTTAGGGTTCCGTACTTCAAAAGGATAAAAAAAAACAAAAAGAAAAAAAGCCAAAAGAAAAACACGTTAATAAACGACTCTTTGAAGAAGTTGAGGTAATTTTTAATTTAATTTTGTTACCTGATAGGTACGTGTCAAAATAATCATAATTCTAATTTCTTATTCGCTTATCATTTTTTATATGTGGCGGGTAGCCTCCGAAGTCTTCATAAAAGTCGCCGGTTCCTAAACAAACACTTATCATAAACAATAAATCTAATTGTTATAACAAAAACAATTTCTGATAAAACATTTCACATAAGTCCACCTACACATCACAACAAAGAATTTATTTACCTATATTAATTTATACCTGAAAAGTTAAATACAAGCAAAATTTAATTTATTTAATATTAATACTGTCAAATGCAGTCAAACGTGTTCAATTATTAGTTCTATATTATTTACCAGAACTGAAGGGTTGTGTACTGACGTCTCAGTACTTCAGTAGCTAAGCATCTCGCTAGTAGCCTAAGGCTGCCACCTGCCTCCGATATAATTGAACTTCAAAACTGCGCTCCAGTGGCAGATCTCCAATACTTCCGCCTGGCTGAATCACCGCACACTACCACCGACGCCCTCCTATTTATTTTGTCTGCGTTGTCTTTGCCGCTGTCAGGGCTCTGCTATTTTGAACGGTTTTATATCCGACGCATTATATTGACGTTATCAATTGCTTTCTCGTTGTGTATAGATCAGTCACAAACTTAGTTTTCTGTGTTTGTTTGGCGATCAATCTCAAATTGACGAGTTCTCGTTTGTGTGTTTATTTTAGAATGAAGTTCCGCTGATACCTGTATGTGGATAAATTGTAACTTTTTTTTCTATCGAAGATCTCTTCGCTCTTCATATCAGATCTTCTCTCTCAGAATTTGGAGTTTGAACTCCGCTTTTATTTGGTTGCAATCGTTAGGCTTTTGATTTTCGGGAGCAACTGTCGTCTTACTTTCGAACCCTGTAATAGCGTCTTAGTCGTAGCCTCGTCCATTGGTCAGCAGGAGCACCACGCGTAGTTGAGGTTACTTGGGACCATTGAGATCTTGATGGGGCCCCTTACACTTAGTCAAGTATATTGACACCGTATTATTTTGTCTACCATTAGGTATACTGATTATATACATGATGAGATAAAGAATACAGGCGCCTGTTGGATGCGGACGGCGGGTCATCAAACAATGTAACGATGTTTGGGGAATATCGATGCCTAGCAGTGGACGTCAATCGGCCGAAATGATCCCTCCGGCTCCTATAAAACAAATTCATTCTGAAAATTTTACAAATTTTAAGGATCTAGCAACCATCTATCTCAGAAACGACTGTAATGATTCTAATCAAAGGTTGTGTATAGAATAGTCTTGATACATATGTTTCCCTACATTTTAGACTTTGGGATATTGCTATTTTGTAAAAACAATGTTGTGAAAGTTCTAAAGTAGTTTGAGCGATCCGTTATTTCAACTTAAGCCAAATGATTCAACATTTTACAATTTAATAATAAATCGATTTAACAATATTTACACGACTAGAAGAACATAAAAATTAAAATAAAAACATCTTTTAGGAACAATTACTTGGTATTCTTTAAAGAAGTGCTTGATAGAGAACACTCTTAGAATAGAATTCTCAATGGTGTCGTCATCTCCTTGATTTAAAACGAAATACCCGAAATCAGTTCATGCAAATAGAAGCGTCGTTTCGGCCACTCGAGTAGCAAATCAAGAAAGAAACCCCCGACCGGCGGTCGAGCGTCGTTCACGCCTCAATCAACTGCCAGTTACGAGTCTTTGTACCTCAAGAACCTCTTAGCCTTAACATACAAGTTTACCTCTTTCAAAATCTTTATCTACATTTTAAACATTCTCTTACATTGATTTACGAGTGGAATACACAACATATATTGACTCGGCAGAAGATTGAATATAAACTATGTACATTCAAACAGCTATTGCGTAAATATGTATCATATTATCAACATATAAATCATCAAGTGGTGGGGTCCAGCCACTTAGTATATTTAGGGGAAAAACGTCAGACGTGCAGGCGAGATTGCAAGGGACTTAAGACCGACATTCCAAATATGAAAATAAAAAGAAAATAAGCTCTCCCTGACCGTTCCTCCAATCGCGCACCTCGCTTTTATTACATCCATAAATTCATCATATCGCAGCAACGGCGGGGCTCGCCATTGGCCGCGCGAACGGGACCGCGTGCTCCTCTCACTCGCACCTCCTTCATATTAATATTGAATTTTTCTCGACCCCCGCCCGCCACCCTCGCGGGAGGCTCTACACTCGCTCGCCCCCGTATTGTTGTTATCTTTAATGTTGTGGAAAACGCGTTTTCTTGTGTCGTTAACTTTTATATTGCACGAGTGATACTTTTACGGGTTTGATACATAACTTATATTAAAGCCTTTTAGTGGCATGTGTCGTGCACATATAATACATAAACTTTTTAGGAAGATTGATTCTAATCGTCTCACCTGAGCGCTAAATTACGTCCAAAGATTCTCGTTACAGCGTTCAGGGCCGGCTTTACTACTTTAAATTTCCCCACCACTTCTCACGATCTATTCTACAACATTCCTTCGAATGAAGCTAACAGCAAGCATATCCTGTCACCACATGACTGTGACGTGATGTAGTCGGCACGGCTAGATATCCCTAGGAAAATTCATTAAACACTTTTCCCCACATTTAGCTTCAGGCTTGCCATTCTCAAGCAACTTCTTTTACGCATATAACCTTGCATAACTTACCCCTCCTATCTGAGTTCGACAGCACGGTGTCATCACTATACATGAGCAACTATGCTGACTGCTCATGTCCGTCTCATACACGATGGAGTCCTGGCATAGTTTCCCTTATCCAAAGGCAGTCGGAACTTCAGAGCTTGACATGTCCTGAATGATATCAATATAGGTATAAAGGTGTGGGGCATCAAAGACACATTGAATGTTAGCCTTTATTTATAAAAACATTAAAATCTAATTAAATTCCTATGAAAAACAAGAACTTTATTTAAGTACTTAAGACATTTGAACAACATTGATCGTAAGCGTAGCAAGCGTAACAAACAGATAAACTCACATAAAAAAACTCTAATATTAGTCAATACCTGAACACAAATGAGGTTCTATATAAATATAACTACACAATAGTCTTTATTGTTTCATGTTACAAAATCGAAATGGAAACAAAGAACACAATAAATTAATCACTTCCAAAAGGGGTTGGCTTCCCCCTTTAATGTTTTCCTTAGCTGCATCGTCTGCCGGCCAAAATTAAAAAAGTAGAAACAACCGTCTCCATTTTTAAACGATGTCGACCTTTCTCTATTAGTCGGTGACTTTTTAAACTCATTATTCCCCTGGCATTTGTACAACCAGACTACGAGGATAAGGGTTCACTTTACCTTAGTGAATTATTAATCACTATTAACAATTTTTGTTACCATAATTTTTATTTAAACGTAGATTCACAAATTGAACTACCTTTTAATATATTGTTGTACATAAACAATATATAAATCACTACGTACGAGTATTTTAGGAATTCAACACAAACCCTACAAATACGCAGTTCACATAATATTTATTATTACATAGAAAATAAATACATAGAATGTTTTTTAAATTCCCTCCCTTATATTTCAAAGCTCAAAAGAAATCGCTAGCAATATCTGTCTGAAAAATATATCGGATTGCTTTGTCGCAGCTTTGGAAATCGAAATCTATTTTCCTTCAAATCTAAGTGAATCCCGTGCGGATTGGAAATGTACCCTTTACCTACCGCCGGGTGAGGCAATTGATATTCCAACAATACAATGTATGAATAAAATATAAACTGTATTCCTATGGATGGCCGCCGTATGGATGTGCAAAGAAATCTCTATCATTTTTTAAATCGAAACTAGAGATTTTATGTACTTCAAGCTGTATATGTATATGTTATGTAACATATACATGTTGAAGCGCTCGTGGCCCCGCGGTCTCAGTGTTCGGTAAAACGATCACTGAGGTACGCAACTTTCACTATGGCTGGTCGTCGGATGGGTGACCACTTTGTGGCATTTACATTTGCGAGCGTTTCCGTGCTTCGGAAGGCACGTTAAGCCGTTGCCAGTAAAATGGCAGTCGTCAAGCCTGGTTGAAGGCCATATGGGAGGCTTGAAAAATTTCAACAGCAGGTAGCCACAACCTGCGTCTGTCCATTTTCAACACCATGGGCTCACCACCTATTACGTGGGACTGGAATCCACGCGGTGAAAAGTGGGCATATAATATGCCTCTGCCACCCCTTCGGGGATTAGGCGTGATGGATATTTATTTATTTACATTTATATTCAAGCTGTATATCTATAAATAAAAAAAAAACAAAGTTGTGTTAGTTACACCCTTTATAACTTAATAATTGTGGAGCTGACTTTCATGATCCTTAATTTGCTGGATTCGTCTCTACCCCAAATATCAGAATAAGTTAGAAATTAAGAATTACGAAAACTTTCTCTAAACTCTTTTTTTTATATTTCTATGGAACCTGATACTACGGTGATACAAAATTTAATTTGGTGATACAAAGTTTACGCAGCAAACTTTTTAAAACCAAATCTATCAACGCAAAAAGGTTGAGTCACTCTCCTTGAGTTCATCATCATTTCAGCCGACTGAGATCAACTGTTGGTCAATGAGTTCTCCTCTCCAATATTGCCACAGGTTGGGTCGTCGGTCTCACAAGATCTTTATTACGTTATCAGTGCACCTTATGGGAGACCTACCCACGTCGTGTAAACTATACGAAGTCTTACAAAATTATAGATAGAACTCTGTTTGAAGAATTGAGTAGTATATCTAAAGTTAGCGCATTAAACCGGTGGGAGATAATCCATCAGAAATACATTAGATTTCACATCTGCTACACTTCTACACATAGCTATTCTATGTGGCAAGCCAGCGCAATGACACAGTTCAACCTAAGTTCACGGCCGAATGAAAAATTGGTTAACATTGCTTTATTTTTACTTACTGCGTAAAGTAATTTTACTGTGAGTGTTTATATTTACTGCGTAAAGTAATTTTACTGTGAGTGTGAGATAATTTTAATCATATTCTCCTTCTCAAATATAAAGTCACATATAAATGTGGTATTACAATGTTATCTAAATATAACTAAGAGATGCTCGCGGCTCCACCCGCGTGGATGTTTTCCCGTTCTCCTAGTGCTAGAAAAATAAAAATATGTAATGTTCATTTTAGTTTAGTACATCTACGCCTATAGCATTTATTAAACATAATAGTGTCATAGTAGACTTAAATAAATAAAACAAGCTTACATATTTTGTATCTAAAATAAGTTTAATAAAGATAGGGCGTAGAAACTAATATAGCTTGTGTATAGGACCGTAGGTAGGTGGGTATCGTAATTTTCTTTATTGTTCCTTACCGCGACGGGTAGTAACAAATCCAGCAGGGTTATTCTGAGTTCCGTCACAATTTCTTTCACTCCACTTAATAACAAATAAGGGTGCGGTACTTTATCGAGGTAAATTCCTATGTATAACTTACCTTTGTTTTATGAGGTTCTGGTTTAAGACATACCTTTTTCTTGTATTCAATTGTGATGAAGTGAAAAGATTGTCATACTAGGGACACTACGGTAGATTTCATTTGAATTTCATCCATGTAAAATAATTTAGAGTAAGGTCTGAAAGCTGATAGAGGACCCTACCGACATCGTCCGCACCCAGTCCAGTCTCACCTGCAAGTGGTGCACCTTCAAACTAACGGATAAAGTCATAGCGAAAAGTATGAAATAAAACCCTGTATCAACCCAACTTGCCGACGTGGTACATACAGTATGGTCCAAAATAAAATTAGGCTGATTTGTTTGACTCCTTATTTAAAATGTCAGACGTAACATAAATAAAAAAAAAAAAAAAAAAATCGGCAAGGTAGTTTCAATTCATTTTTGAATTGAAACTACCTTGCCGAAATAAACAGCATCCTATCTCTTAAAGTATATTGCGAAAATGTTCGGAATAATCTTGTATAGAACATTATTCGCGTCCCCTACTCATTTAGCTGTCGGAGAGTTATTTAATACTGCGAGTGACCCCCGGCCCCGTTCTCGTGGCTCTAAATGTATTGAACACATCTGCCGGACACAAGACGCACTGCCGAAGTGATAAATTAAATAATTTAAATTTATTTCCTGCCCATTACAGACACACATTATCATTTTTGTTGTATAAAATTGTTTGATACAAAATCCAGTGCTCTTGATTGAATTTTGTTTCATTGCATGTGAATGAGTTGCTGTCAATTATCATAAATTAAAAAAGATTACTTACTTTTACTAAACTAATAATTTAGTTACAAAAGATTACTCTTTTTTATACTACTATGGTAGCAAGTAACCATACAGCCTAGCTGATCCAAAGTGACCATCTTAGCCTATGGACTCGCGCTGCTGACCCTGAATAAATACTTCAACCCCTTTGCAAGGACCCTAGAATCTAATAACACTATTAATTTAGAATAATGTCGTCTCTCATGGTATTAAGTCTCGGTTGCATCTCCAACCACACCATTAAGGAGCTCCATCAACTCCTCGTCCACTATCAAGCGAGTGTAACTTCTTGCAGATGAAATTAACATCGTAGCTTTACACTACATTATCATTAAAACTGTCATCAGTACTGATTCACGCATTGTTCAATCTTGTGTTAGTGCTTAATTAAACTGAGAGGCGATTAAACTGTCATAAATTATAACGATAGTAGAGCGACGTCATTATAGCAGTTTATATAGCATTATAACAGTAGTCACTGCTACGATTGACTCTTTATTAAAACTAAAATACACAACGGTATGTAGAAGCATATACCGTTGAATAACTTCTTACAAGAATTTGTATTTATGCATGATTGATGACTAAAAAGTTGGCTAACAGCAATGCTTAGAATAAGCATACGGACAGTATCCGTAATCTTTCAACATCTTAAATAAAATAGTCCGGACTAGTGTTGTATGGCCGGTATCTTATGAATTAAATATGAGGGCTTTATTCGATTCCCGAGTCCCTCGATATCTGATAATAAAAAAGAAATTTATCGCGAACATACGAGTAGCAGAGGCCGAGTCTCATCGGCCGCTATTTTTTACGGCGTCCTTCCATCGACAATCACTTCATAGCGACCCCTGTCCGAACGTTCGATGACAGAATTATTTATCAGTTTGAAAAATGACGGGAAATTGAATGTAGTCGCAATGTTTACAACGCATTTTCTGTCCAGTGTCCTCGGGGGCTCCTTCCCCCGCGTTCCGATGTCCACTTTTCAAAGAGACCGCTCGGACGAGGGTCGAAAAAGTGTCCCCAGAGTAAAAAATAAAAATATATATATTGTAAGTATCTTCGTTCAACAAAAGTAACATTACGCGGATACGGTAGATTACAAAGAAAACGTGGTCCGAGATGAAAGGAACGCGATCGTTGGAGGTGGTCGAGCAATACTTTATTCATTCTGTCTCCATAATTATTTGCGCTCTGGGATGGCATTACGCTATGACGCAATCTATTTGAGTAAGTCGGGGCCATATGTCCGCCTGCGCAACGACTCGCCGCCTTTACTTGAATATTGTATACTACACATCTAAGAATACTATAGTCTTTTTGGGAAACTTTGATTGATTTCATTACGTAGGATGAGGAAATGTTTGATGAGGACATGAAATTTTTATACGACATTTACAATTGAGACACATAAGGGGACAAGAACAAATGAGTGTATATATCAGTTTATATTTTATTACCTGTAAGCATGTATGTATATAAGATTGTGTGTGCGTGTATGTATTATGGCAGCCATGGCCGCTCGTAAAAATGTTTTATTCGCCCCATACGGTGTCGTAAAAGGCGTAATAACGCGAGAAGGTATCGTGGAAGCAATTACCGATCTGTTATAGTTTGTTACAAAGGCGCTTGTTTATTATCGTTTTATTATCAACTCATTTGCTGAACAAGGACGCTGTTTAATTCAATACGCTTTTATTACAACAAATTCAAAACAATTAGGAAGTTTCTGAGTTAGTTTACGTTTACAGAATTATTTTATAGATTAGTAGTTACTATGATGTCTCGTCTATTTAAATCTGTGCTCGAAATACTGAAGGCAAAGCAAAGCAATCAAATAATTATGTAACTTTTATCTTTTACTAAGAAGGTTGGAAGGTATTAAATCAGGATAATAGCTAGGCGCGACAAAGTCGCAGATGAAAGTTGCGCAACAAATCCTTATCTACGTTTCAGGTCACGATTCTGCAAAATCGTCGAAAATAAAATCAAACGTTTCTCTGTTCGCAGTCGAAATGGAAAATGTGATATTGGGTTGAGCGTCGTCGTTGCAATGTCATCATGAAACTTAGGTACTCGGCTGACGACTTTTTTTATGAAAGATTTTATGAAAAACCTATGAAACATTTATCCTTTAAATAACGTAAATACTACATATTGTATTATTTTACATCTTTTCACACTTTTTATGCAACGTCACTAATTAAATCTAGAATAAGATATAATAATACAACAGAAGAAGATATATCTTAATTCCGATGGTAAATGACTGCATATAACTCTTATTACGGTGAAATGAAACAGTCCCGTACGTGATCTCCGTCCAAGGGGTTCTTCCTCTTCCCAGCATATTCCCAGTTCCAGCCAAAACTAGAGCCTAACTAGCTTATTTTAGTACTAGGCATGCCTTTTAAGTTCTGTCGTTTCCATATTTCCCGGTAATTTTGAATTTGGAACTGTTCTATATTCGAATGTGTTTGAATTTTGAATCTCAAAACAGTTGAAAGTATTAGGATTAATGCTATTGTTTAGTCACAGCGTCGATTTGAACCTGTCAGGTTACGTACGAAAATAAATCTTTCTAAGAAAATGTTCCTGCAACAATTTTCTACAACTTTAGAAGAGGCCTGACACGACTTCAGTGTTTTGAAGAGCTAACATCTGTGTTCAGTGTTGAAGCCCCATGTCTGCGGACTGTCGAACGCTGGTATTTAGAATTCAGCGTGGACATACTAGTGTTAGTGACAAATCTCGCGAAGGATGCCCAAAATCCGCCTTCACTGAAGATAACATCATTGCTGATAGACAACTAATTCTCGAAGATCGTCATGTGACGTATCAAGAGAAAGAGGCTCTATTTCACGCAAAAACTGCGCCGTGACGTGGAGTTGCGGAAACCAGCCCGCCATACAATACAATAGAAGCTCTATTAGGCATCTCAGGGACAACCATTCAGAAGAACTTGCAGGAAGCGCTTGGTGTAAGATAGCTAGTTTGCCGTTGGATGCCGCATCTGCTTTCCGACCATCACAAGGTGGCCCGCGTCAAATGGTGTAAGAAAACTCTGCAAAGGGTCAACCGAGGAGAGTCAAATCACATCATCAGTGGTGAGGAATCTTGGATCTATGCCTACGATCCTGATTCCAAACAACAATCTACAATCTGGGTCTTTCAAGACGAGCCAAACCCGACTAAAGTTGTTTGTTCTCGAAGCACTTCAAAGAAGTTGGTGGCAACGTTCGTTGGCAAAACCGGCCATGTTGCGACTACTGCACTTGATGATTGTAGAACGGTTAACGTAGAGTGGTATACCACAGTTTGTTTACCACAAGTCATCGCCGAACTTCGAAAATCTAACTCAAAGCGACGGATCATCCTGCACCACGACAACGCAAGCTCACACAGCGCTCGTCAAACGATTGAGTATTTGAAGCAGGAAAAAGTAGAAATTCTTGACCATCCTTCATACAATCCTGACCTAAGCCCTAACGATTTCTTTACATTTCCTAAAATTAAGAAAAGTCTTTGTGGTCAAAGGTTCCAGTCCGGTGAAGAAGCAGTCGACGCTTTCAAGTCAGCCATTTTGAACACCCCCACTTTATTTATTTTTTTAATTTTAACAATATAAAGTACTATAAGGTTCTAGTTGTGTTTTTTTGTTCAAACGACAAAACTTAAATCGTATCGTATCCGCAACCGGCGTCTTTGAGACTGTGTCGACATTGTGTCGCGCTCGGTCGCTGCATCTGGTTTCCACAAAGCTAATAAGTCGCCGGTTGCGGATACTAAAAGAAGCTTTGAAGTTGCTTCGTCAGTTAGTCAGCAGGTGCATCGCTAGCAGATGAGGTCGCTTGGGCCACAGTGAACTGTAAAAAAATGCTGTGTGCCATAAAGCCACTAATTGTATTACCACAGTATAGAGAGAAAACTGATGCATCAACTTTCGACTGTGGTAATACCAAAAGTCTGTCAAATTTAATCCAGTCTTATTTATATTGTTTATTATTTTAGTGTACTCGTACCATCAAGGGATAAAACATTCAATCAATCCGTCATACTGTTGAACGTTTTAATCTTAGGGACCACCTTTTCAAATAGAATGATTCTTTTACAATTAGATACCCCATTTATCGAAGAAGGTTATAAGCTTCATTACGCTACTATCCAAGAGAACCAAGCAGTAAGCATAAATGTAAAAAAATCGGGCAGACTATCACAGTTTATTCTTCAAACTGATAATAATCAATTAAAAATAGAACGTATCAAGTTTTTTGTAGTTGTCTTGTGGCATTAAGGTAGTAGGTATCTATTTAAATAAAATTGATATGAGCTTGTAACCCAATAAAATGGGTGGAGGGTGGTATGAGTATATGGACGTAGGGAGGCTAGCAGTAAAAATAGAAGTATAATATTGTGGTTTATTGAACCCGCTCAAAAAGGAGACATATACTATTTATACGACTGAGAAATTTGTAAATATATATAGGTAATGTGTGGTATAAAGACCAACTAAGATCGCCTGGGTTGAAGTCAGCTCAGCTGCAAGTGGTGCACTCGTGAATGGGTTATGGGTCAGACGACAGTCGCTTCAAATAAAATACCCAAATCAGAACTGCTCCTAGGGACTAATCAACGTAGGCTCCGGACTCCGAGGTTGAGGTGTCGGATGCAATCTGAACTTTATGTCAAGATGAGAGGGAGATATTCTCATACATTACCATTATATGTACCGGGTCATTACGAGGAGGTTATACTGGACGTGATCACAGGACCTCCAGCATTGCCAAAGAACTTACAAATACTATAAGTGGGGGTGTATTTTTTGTATTTTCGTCCTAAAATTAATAAAAGGAGTCAATAGAAGGATCTGGGTTTATTTATATTTTGATATTGTTGTCGGTCCAGAGACTATGTGTATATTTCCACGGGATTACACATTTGTGTAAAAACTTAATTTTCTGCTAGTGCATTTAAGTGCGTCCACTATTTGGCCATATAGATCTGAATCTATCATGTTTTACAATTCAGTATAAGCTGTAGCTCTCACAAGCACTTCAGTATTCTAAACCTAACTTCAACATTAACTCTAAAACGTACTACTTATCTTCTTTAAAAGTTTAATCAAGTTTTAAAAAGCTACATATTTTTTATACAATAAATGAGCATTACACGTACCCTTATATAAACAAGCTGCACTGCACCTATGATAAATAACACAGCACCTGATAGGTACTTTTCAGATGCGCACCCTATTATAATCATAACTGCACATCATAAAACCGCCCGCCCAACGAAGAAAACTGTCCGTTGCATAACTCTCCCGCCCGCCCACAATATCATAACGAGCGCTGATTGGCCAATATGAGTTGATATAATATCATAACGCGTTAGGATTGGGCGAGACTGAGTCTCTCCCCTCCGGGTTCGGGCTATCGCCCTCCTCTTAATAAAGGTTAGTGCACCGTAGTAGATGGTCTGCGTCGTTATAATAAGTTTTACGTCCCGTGTGCCTCAATAAATATGTCGGGTGGCGGTCGACCCCCGGCCGAGTATGAGCGGTAGGAAATGCCGACCGCCGCCCGAGCCGGATCAATAATAATACTCGCCCATATCTGCAGTGGACTGGATCTGCTTGAGAAAGCTCCCCCCTATGGGCCCCCGCTTGCCGCCCGCCGCTACACAAACAATATAAATCATTTTCTCGAGCCTGAAGCCGCGGACACACGCAATCCGCAACCGGAACGCGCGGCCGACAAACGCTCACCGCTTGCTACGAGATTTCCTTCTTGTATTATTAAAATATGTTTATTAAAATATTGTATACATGTATAATTCTATATCTTTTTCGAAAACTTAATGCTTTTAAGTATATAAGTTGCCGCAGTTATTGCAAATAATATTCAAATAATGTTATGGTATCCTTATTTCAAAGTCGTAATCATATCTACCTACCTACCTGAGAACATCCGTCGAATAACCATGATTTACGAAACTACATCTTGGATAAGCATTATCAAAGGGCATCGCATAGCAAAAATATTAGCACAAAATTAACAAATTCAAATAAATATCAGAATAGTCCAATAAATAAGCATAAGTATTTGATATTCTACTATAGATTGAAGGACAATGATTCTAAAACAACTATTATTGTGATTTACAATTATACAGTAAAAAACTATTTCAGATTTCCCATTACGCTATTAGAAAATTATGTAAGTATGGATTATGAATTTAAAAGATAACAGTGGTTTGAAGTCACGGGCAAAACCGCAGGGCATAACTTAGTCGTAAATAAATCCTTTATCATTGTAAGATACGATAACAATGAATCCAGATATATGCCTCGCGATTACAAACCTTCGCTTCTAAAATCCTATGACTTATCCCGCACCCTCTTGATAGATCTTAATTGCAATTTCTTCAAATAAGATTAACTCCCCTTGTTCAAAATTAATGAGCGATTTTCTTTTGGATAAAATGATACATATAATTGATTTAATTACATTCTATAGAAGAATAATATGCATTCTGCCAAGATTTAATATTGTACTTTCGTGATGATTTTTACGCTTTTCTTTTGATTTCGACTACGTACATTAGTACGTATTTTTCCCAATTTATTCCGTTAAAAGACTGCAATACTATAAAAAAGCAACAGGTGGTCATACTTACTGTCGCTTACAACCTGGAAAACTCTTTTCTACAAAATGCAATACACAAAATTAAATCCTAAAAGAAATATGATCATATTATAGCACTTAACGAGGGTCTTACCTAATGTGGAAATAAAATTTACGTAATTTTTAATTACTACCGCTGTTGTACATACGACTTGAGGACTGAAGGATCCCGGGTAGGTCAAATATTTTTATGGTCCACTAATGTGTATATCGGAGTTGGTTATTTGCAGCATATAGGATGTATGCATTTAGAAACATCTATGTTTATCAGTTGTATAGATAGAACTCGTAACTATAACACAGCTTATATTAGCTTAGTTTGGGTTAAATAGCGCTATGCAAAATAAAATATACCACTATATTTATTGTAATTTTTATAAATACTCACATATCTTGACCTGAAAGCAATGCAGATACGAAATGTATTAGATATGAATGAGATCAATATGTTATATTAAAAACATACTACCAATATATCTAAAATTGAAAAAAAAAATTGGACAATGTTAAATAAATAGTTGTTTTTTTTGTTTGTACAATTCCGGGTTGCTTTTCTATATGATTCGGGTATTGTTAAGCCAAAAAAAATCGATCGTTGTTATAATTCCCTAATCCCGCCTCCAAACTAGTTTCATGTTCGTTTTTTTTTAAATATAAACCGTGACAGAAAACAAACACTTAACAGTAGTATTTAAAACACAATACCAAATCGGACATTTGAATATAGTACTGACTTCTATAATAATAGATAGTATACAGTCGATAATATTAATATTATAGAGAGAGTATACTTAAACTGTGATAGAGTTCATGCAGTGGTGGCATTTTAATATTTATTCTCGTTAGTGTATTATGTAACATATACATTTTACCTAAACTAAATATATTTTTATTTATTAATTAATTAAACTTTGCGGTGCGTCCTTACATCGATACATCGCTATCGATAGCGCGATGCCAATACAGAGCAAGTGAACTTTGTACAATTTATCAAACTGAGTTACTGAGGGGCAATATCGCAGAGCGAACGCAATATTGCAGCGCGTGACCGCGTCTGCAATACACGCTCAATACATCGGCCGGCGCCGGGCCCGGCACGTCCGCCGCCCGCCGCCCCTGCCCGTCTTCTAGCCGCCCTGGCCACCCACCCGCCCAACTGACCACCTAGATATTTAGCTAACAATGCCTCGCCGCGAGCGTCGCTAACCTACCGCCACACACCGTCCCTCTCAGAGGCTTGCGCTCCGACTCGTGTCCGACAAGGACCGCGCTGCCTCCGGTCATCGCTATATTTATTGGCGACGCTCATAAGTACGCGGGTCAGGTTATAAGTTTCAACAAAATGAATGGCCGAGGCACGTAGGAGGCGAGCGCCCGTCGCGCTTAACAAGAAAGCACCTCCACCAGAAACTTGGTAGGGGGGCCGTCACCCCACGGACGCTGGCGTTATAATTAAAAAACAAAAGAATACAGAGCCACTCAGCCTCTTGCCTGCCAACGCTGCTCGTTCGACTTTCATGCGAAAAAATGCAACGACTCACAATTAAATACAAAAGAAGAATGAAGAATTCTACAAAATTAGGAAGTTTCTTTATCGAAGACGCTTCAAGTGTAATTAGGTTTTATGAACTCTTGGAGAGTATTGCTTTTTAGGAAGAACGGTATTCAATCGTAGTCAATAACTACATCTGTTACTGACTTTCATCTGATTTAATTCACAGCTTTCAGTAGGTATATTTCTCTTTGGAGGGATGCAACAAGTTGGAAATCAACTCACAAGTAATCACGGAAACATACCCCCAGTTATTTTTTTTAAGTAAATACTTCTTTTAGCGCGGTACGTATATTTTTAAATATATAAATAAATAAATATCCATCACGCCTTATCCCCGAAGGGGTGGCAGAGGTATATTATATGCCCACTTTTTCACCGTGTAGATTCCTGTCCCACGTAATAGGTGGTGAGCCCATTGCCATGTTGAAATAGACAGACGCAGGTTGTGGCTACCTGCTGTTGAAATTTTCAAGCCGCCAATAAGGCCTTCAACCAGGCTTAACGACTGCCATTTTACTGGCAACCGGGACCAACGGCTTAACGTGCCTTCCGAAGCACGGAAACGCTCGCAAATGTAAATGCCACAAAGTGGTCCCCCATCCGAGGACCAGCCATAGGGAAAGTTGCGTAACTCAGTGATCGTTTACAGAACACTGAGACCGCGGGGCCACGAGCGCTTCATGTATAGATCGCGAACGTGTATAGATTGTCGGATTCTGTCGGCACTCCCGGAGTGCAACTCGTAATATTTTACGTAAGGAAATTCTCATGGATGCTATGCCGGACTCCTACCGACTAACCACACGGTACTCTTCCATCTGTCTATGGTCAGGAGTCCCGGATGAGCCCTTGTAAGGATAGCCCTTGGGCACCCCCAGTTCCTTATGAATTACTCTAACTATTAAAAAAACGCATCGTAATTCGTTTCGTAGTTTTAAAGATAGCATACAAGGGACAGACAGCGAAAAGCGACTTTGTTTTATAATATGTAGTGAAGTAGCTATAGCTCCATATACAATTTCTTGTTGTTAGATTGGTACAAATGTTATATTTATATTGAACATTGAACAACAAGTAATTTGAACTACAGATTGACTTATACACTACTCCTTAATTATTTAATAATAACATTATAATTCATTGGGCACGCCGTAGCGCAGGAGGACTGGAGGCCCCAGAACCGCACTAAGATTTAACTTGTATTACAAGCACCAGGTACCGCCACGTACCCACGCCCGGGTATTGTCTCACTTGTAATGGGGCAGGAGTAGCTTGACAAGTACTGTTCACATGATTCCTTGTTAAGGCATGCCTGTTTACAGGGAATCGAGACTATAAAGACTATAGAATTAAATTAAAGTAATTTACTTATAGGGATTTAAATTAAGTGTATATGCGGTGCATATTACTGTCTGTATGTGTAGAGAGTGTATCTGGATATAGAGTGAATGAAATCTGTGTGTGATGTGGTATTGCAGGAGTTTGTTGCTATTAAAAGCGCCATGCCAGTCAACAAACCGGTGCGCTCACAGTGCGACCAATCAAGACTTTCAGTGGCTGAGTAATTTTGTTGGATTAGCCAAGATCTCAGAGCTATCACAAGGTTTGCTTTTGTCAAAGGATATATGTTTAAGATCCTGTTAATGTTATTGTATAGTTGGCCGCTGATAACTGTGTAATGTCTCTTAGACATTGTTGTTCTACACTTGAGTGGAGGGCACACTCTATAGTTGCGACGTTTGCCGGAAAATTTCTTGGGATCAAAGGTTAGACTAGCATGTTTTCTAATAATTATTTTTTGAATAAACAATTATATGTTAGCAAAATTGCCTATGAGACAATTTAGGTAGTCAGTACCTACGTCAGAAGGAGCAAAATCGTAAACAAGCTAGCTAGCACATTATCCACATATATTACGTAGAAATACATGCAATCAACATATTCAATCACGCATAAGTACATAACTATATATGCATTTACGAGTATACGGAAACGAATTGGTAACTAACCTAACGTATGTATTACATGCAAAACTAACTACCTAATTATCAAACGTAGTTACAAAACTTAATTATTCTTACTATTACATATAAAAGTGAAAATTTTGTGAAGATGTTTGTTACTTAATCACGCTTTAACTCCTGAAACATTTTTGCTAAAATTTGGTATACTTACAGATAGCTGAAGCCTGAATTAACTTATAGGCTACTATTTATTTATGCGGGTAGCAATTTCCTGTGGGAAACGGATGCGGGAAGTCTTGAAATCGCTGCGCACATTAGTCTTTTTTTTTCAACGTGTGGAAATCCCCACGGATGTCATGCCGGTCTCGAACTGACCACACGGTCCGGACGCTCCGAGTTACTCCTCGGAAAAATGTTCCAGTGTGCGGATATTAGCCTGTATTTTTTGGACAATATGCTGACTGACTGTTATCATCGGTGGCGCAGTGGTAGTGTATGCGACTGCCGCGACTGAGGTCCAGGGTTCGATTCTCGGATCGGAAAAAAATATTTGTGTGATGCACAAATGTTTGTTATGTCCTATATGTCCTATATTATACATAGGAAACACCCAAACTCCGTTGGGTGTTTCCTATGTATAATATGTATGTATTTAGAAATATAAAAGTATTTTTATCAGTCGTCTGGACCCTATAACATAAGCTTATATTATCTTATTTTGGGCAAGACGGCGTGTTTTGTTTTTTAATCTGGAGGCTCCAGATTACATAACAAAACACAGAAGTTGGCTTGAACTCCAGACTGGAGCTCAAGCCAACTTCTCCTGATTGTAGTACACCTACTAAGTGTCGTGAGAGGACAATACATGAGGAAGGCGTAAGAACAAATATTTTGTATTTTGAAAAAACAATTACATGTGCTCCCAACAGCTGATGAAAGCGTACACCTGGCTCCGAGGTTGCGATGTTGTAATCGATACTTAATAAATAAATATTGTGGGACACTTTTCACACAGAAAATGAAAATAATCAAAGTTATAAAATAATCAAAAATCTGCCATTGAAACGTCTTGCCGTGATAATCTATACTAATATTATAAAGCTGAAGAGTTTGTTTGTTTGTTTGTTGGTTGAACGCGCTAATCTCTGGAACTACTGGACGGATTTGAAAAATTCTTTTTGTGTTAGATAGCCCATTTATCGAGGAAGGCTATAGGCTATATATCATTACGCTACTACACTGGGAAGCAGAGCAGTAGTCATAAATGTCGACAAATCGGGAAAAATTTTATACATCATTGTAGAATTAATAAGCGACTGTATTAAATAGGTGCGACGGGAGGTCGAAATATTCCACGGGCGAAGCTGTGGGGGTCATCTATTTGAATATAAACTTGTTTAATTGAAATATTTCCGACTAGCTGATAATGAGATTTCGCATGGAACACTAGACTTGTTTGAAAATCCAATATAGTCTATATTACTCACGAGGAATGTAGCTTTCTAATGGTAAAAGAATATTTAAAATCGATCCAGTAGTTTCTGAGCCTATTCATAACAAACAAACATACAAATCTTTCCTCTTTAAAATATTAGTATAGATGCACACAATGGTGCAATTTGATAGCATATATCAAAAATAGGTATAGGAAATCCGAACCGACCCCCAAAGAAGCGAGATAACACCCGAACCCTAGGTGAGGCCGTGGTGGTAGTCAACATCTTAAAGAAGAGTTACCCGGGCGTCCGGCAATAGACAGTTAGGCAGGGACCGTGTGGTTTTAGCCGGTTCGAGTCCGGCATGACATCCAAGAGGATATTCACACGTTACAAAAAATCTTTAATAATAGTCAACCAAACTCAATATCTAAGGTATATAAGGATATATTCAAAACGATACTACGAGTACTTAAGGATCCGATGAACAAGATTATACAATATTTTTTTATTAGTTAACGACCACGAGGCAAGGTATCAATGTCAATCGAACTCTACTAGAGACGCCTTACTCTGTATCCTACTAATATTATGAACGTGAAAGTTTGTAAGAATATATGTTTGTTACTCTTTCACGCAAAAAGTACAGAATGGATTTTGATGGAACTTTACAATAATATAGCTTATAAATCAGAATAACACATAACCTACTTTTTATCCTGGAGACAAGTTCCTGCGGGATACGGGAACGCAAAATCTTCACCACGCAGACGGAGCCGCGGGCGTCAACTAGTAGCTTTTTTTTTCAAAATCTTTTTAGCAACGTCATGCTCTGGCTACTCAGTTTTTCTTCTTCATCTATTTGTGTTTGAGAAGCTCTATATAATGAAGGTATGCTGTATTAGGGTCGGCAGAATCTGAGAGTGATATTGCGCCATACTCTGCCATTTGAAACGTCTAACCGTATTAATGGTATACAAAGTTATTTAGTTTCAATATTTCCGATACACAATCGAGCAAATTTATGGATATCAAAAACAGTTACTCTTACGATAGTAAGCTAAAGTAAATATAGTCTATAAGGTCTATATTTAAAATGATAATGCGAAGTCATGACAGTAAGAAAGTAATCGCGCTTAGAGTCACGAAATTGCAAATATTTAAAAAGCTGGTTACGTTTTACGTCTATCTCTGACATCAATCTATTGGACTAGCTAAGAAATTAAGGCCTCTACCACAGCTACCAGCTAAAATTCGATCACCTAAAATATGTACGGCCCAAGTAAACCATATAAATAAAGCCTCGGACACATATGTTTGACAGTCATCTGAACTCGCCGCCGTCGTCGCCGCTCCTATTACAAATACTATTATAGAGTTCGCAGATGACCGCACGGTTTTATAATGCGAAGGCACCGTCCGGCAACCTCCATCTCCCCCCGCACGCCTTCCACACCCCCGCACCCCTCGTTCGCTCCCTTGACCATCGACCGACAATTGTAAATGGCACATAAAATAAATGAATGTGCAGCGGGACTCGCCTCTGCAGCAGACAATATAAATTACGACCGGACGATTATATTCCAGCGGGAATGAAACGTTTTCCTTCAGATATACACTTTACATTACGCCCCAGGAAGGCTCTCCCGTATAAATTCAATGCCCACCGCCCGCTCTTGTTAGCCGTGCGTGTAATTACCTACCGTTTTTAGAAACAAATTTGATTAAATCCAAATTTTATAAGTACATTTATTGAGTAAAACTTTTCTAATTCAAATATTTATTGTGCAACATGGATACAAAGACGGTATTTATAGGAAAAATACAGTTCATATTTCATAATCAGCTATGTTCCGACGTTTTGACAACGACGGTCTATGAAAGTGTCATGAGTGAGGAACGATTGACGAAGAATAAATGTTGTGCGAAAGTAGAGCATAGAAAGAGTCAAGGTAGACTGAGACCTACATTCGAAGACCACGTTGCTTACGTGGTCTTCGAATGTAGGTCTCAGTCTACCTAGTAAATCTAGATGGTTCAAAAACTGAAAAATCTAAAAAAATTGAAACAATTAATGAATCTGCAGTAGGCGAAAAAAGTATGCATTGATCGCGAAGCCTGGCTATCGGTCCTCTTGGACTACCCCTATCAGGAAAACAGCGTGAAAATAAATAGATAAAACATAAAACAACTATGAAATTTCATTTAATTTTTTTCATTTATCTTAACCCAATGTCTTGTTTATGTGCTCTACTAGTAAAGAAGAATCGTAAGACATGGCATTATTCCAATATCGTTACTAATTTAAATATATGAGACGATTAGGCCCGTTGATAGTAGCTGAGCTCAGCAAGCGCTGACGTTAATTACTTTGAATCTTCTCAGTTATCTGGCAAATTGATATTTATAATCAATGTTCATAGGTACTACTTTTAGATATAAACCAAACATTCATGCTATTTAGCAATAGACGGTTACTGTCCTATACACAATTTTAAACTATTAAGTTAACCTACTACTTGTAAATATAGAATCTTATTTTTGGGTTTTATACCATTATGTTTATTAACATTTCAAACAGCTGGCAAAGATCGTTTTCTTTACACTATTGAGGTTGCAGAAAAGTATACGGCTCACCTAATGCAAAGTGGCCACCGTAGTCTATAGACATTTGCAAAACAAGACGCACTTTAAAAACCTTATAAGACTCCGTATGAAGAACCATATACTGCAAACTTACGGAACTGGGGTTTTCCGTAGTACAGGATTCTTTCCGCTTAAATCACAGCTATTCTTCACACAACTAATACATATTTATAGCAACATGATATTGACAGCTTTTTATAAATAGAACAGTAAAATCTACGTAGGTAATTAGAACTAGAAATTATCTAATGGACAATGATAAAACTAAATAGACTAATCAGAGCTGGAATGAGTCATTCGATATCACAGGCCAGTCATTTGGTCAGCGTCGCAAAACTAATGACACATAATGACGGGCGGCTGGCGGTCTGGGGTGGCTATGGTTAGCAATACCATACTTCGTGTCCGGCGCTCAATACTAGATCGTAACACTAACGAGGAAGGCCACCGTGACCGAACACGACTCAGTCAAGGTCTGTTGATCCTCCTCCAGGGGAGTTCTTGTTAGGTGCAGTTGTGACTGTGCCCGACCACCTGACTACCCATATCAGATAATTGGGGCCGTCTACCAACCATGAAGTATCTTTTTAATAATTCAAACTCTTTATTATAAAAATAAAGCTTCGTGGACATAAAAACTCTTAAATTGGAATAAATACCCTTTAATTGGACTGTTATACGTAGGTACTATATTATATATTTTTTTTAGTTTTATGGTAAGCCTTTGAATTTGAATGAGTGAGTTAGTAAAATGTACTCTACATTTTCGCTTTCAATTTAGAAAAAATAGGACAATAAAATTGACACGAGAGTGAAAAGTATGCCACCTTCTGTTCTATACTAATTACTTGGTTATCATGCCCGCGGCACCGCCCGCAAAAGAAGTTTTCTCGTTTGCCACAAGAACTTGTTCTCGGGATTAAAAGTAGTCTATTTCCTATTCTATTGAGCTTTAACATTGTAAAGCATCAAAAAATCCATTAAGTAGTTTTTGTGAGAAAAGTAATAAAAAGCAATCCACACACACATACAAAGAAAGTTTCAAATTTATAATATTTGTAAGATAAAAAGAAAAATGTTGAAACCTTAATACTTATTAACATATCTGAGGTACATTCATCCCTGAGACTTCGTTCCGGGGAGTTTCCCGAGGTGCCCAGGACTAGACGGATATAACCGAGACGGGGACAGATCGTAAGGTTTACGTCAGTTCGACAGTCAGTCAGTTCGTAGGGTTTTCCACACAAAAAAGGGTACATTCATACATGGCCAAAACTAAATAAGTAAAGCCCTACTAAATTTTAAAATTTCGCGGTGCATGTATTAAAAAAAAATGAAAAATATGACGTGTTCATGCTTATTTATCTTGAATTCGCTTGACGTTTCGACTGGATTGCACCAGCCGTGGTCACAACGTGCTTGTGCTTATTTGCAAGCCGAGCCCTGTATTTGGTAAACTATTATGTAGCTCAACACGAACTACAGTACTGTAAATCTTTGCAGCGAGTTCTTGATACAGTTATTAACTTTCATATTGTTTTAATGGTCATTAATTTAATAACACGATTTTTTTTAAACTTTCTAGCAACAAATTAGGAAGCCCAGTGGAACTAATTATATTCGGAATCAAAGCTACAAATTCCAAGCGTATAACATCAACTCTTCCACTGTGGTTATTTTTGTACATGTTAACGAAACCTCTAGCAATTACAGAAAAAACAGGGAAATATTCCGATTCATATTTTCTTTCATGTCAAATAGCAATAAATTTACACATAATAAGTTTTATTTTCGTTCGATAGAGAAACCTTGAGGAAATACAGCATACGAGGGAACCTCAAGGAAATACAGACTTTGAAAAGTGAAACAGAAATGTTCTACTAGTTACTGTAACCTTTACCCAAATAAAATAAATAAAATAATAAATAAAATTAAAAAAAGTAAGATAAGAAATATTTATATAAATTAAAAATAAACTGAATTAATTATAATAATAAACCCATTTTTATATAGTAGGACATGTGACAGCAGTAAAGCACGTAGCTGGTACGCATTTGAGTCGTCCCCCTGCTCCACTGTGCCGATTAGACGCAGAATTATAGATGTGTAAGCGCACGTATGCAGAAAATAACACATAATGACCCATTACTGCGTGGAACCGTTTGGACTATTCTATGACTCTGTGTAAGAGCATTTTTGCATCATTCTATCTGTACTGAGTTATCTTGTTGCTGTAGTGAATCATCGATTAATAAATAAATGGTGAAATAAAAATTATACCCACATATAAGTAGTTATACGTAAAATAAGTATCCCAAAAAATTAAGAATTTACCTTTTAACAAATTGTTTTTGTCTTCATAAATCCAAAGTGGAAAAAAGTGGAACCATTCATAAAATATAACAAATCTATTGTAGATTTGAGCACCTCTTCCTTCTTTTCTTCTTTGTATAAAATTTAATACGGAGCAAACACAGCGTGCTATTAAAGATCGATGCTAAGACCAAGTGTTAATGATTGAATTAACATGATATTAGATAAGTGTCTCTACATAATGCACTCATTAATATTTTTATATATTTATATTTTTTTATCTTCTGGAAGGATTACGCGATTTTTTTCCCCTTTTTTTTCTTTTCACTTTTCTCGGCTGTATGTAGCCAGAGAAGCTGGTGTACCCTAAAAGGAAACCTAGCTAGCCGAATACAGCTCTCTATGTAGTTTATGTTATTGAGCTCAAAAGCAACGTCTATGCCGAGGATGTCTAGATTGTTCTTCATTGGTATTGTAGCGTTCTGAAGAGAGGGTAAAAGGTCTACCTCTAGATAAAAAATCGGATTAATATATTAAGTCTCGTCATTTTGACGAGCTAAACATAAATAAAAACCTTATTAAGATCTTTGTAGTCGAAACCAATCTCAGCAGCAAGTAGTACACCTGCTGACGGACTGTGCTGAGCTCAGGCGTAGGCATCCGTAGAGGATTTGGAAGGTCAGACGGCGTTGCATCAAATCAAACAATGACCAAATATCAAACATCGCATCACGGACGATGGCTAAAAACCAGTCAAACTAAACCCGGGTTCCAAAGTAGAGGTGTTGAATGCAACCGATCCTTTACGCTAGAGAGTAGTTCTGATATGAAATTCACTGAAATTAGAAAGCAGTTAAAATACAAATATGTATTTAGACTTCAATAATTCGATTACCATACGAATGCGTGCGCGCATACAAAATCATACTTTCACTGTACATTTTTCAAACATGAGTATTGTTTGATACTAATGTAATTTAACTTTTTCTTTAGAACACTGATTTTAGCATTAAAACTTTCTTAGCTACTTATACATCACGTGGTGATTGTTGCAAAATTATGAAATAACTAGCTGACCTGCCCGGCTTCGTCCGTGACATACTTTCAACCCCGTGGCACCCATTTAATCCCGTCGCTAATTACTTTTCCAAAAATGTATGAAAGTTTCTCCGATTTGTGGACATTTATGATTACTGCTCCGCTCTCTTGTGTAGTGGCGTGATGATATATAGCTTAGAACCTTCCTCAATAAATGGGCTATCCAATACAAAAATAATTTTTCAAATCGGTCCAACCATTCACGTGTGATGGCGTGACCAAGGGAAATAGGGATTCATTTTTAAATAATAGATTCTAGAGCAAAATATTTGTCATTCAGAAGATACATTAGATACACAGGAGATGCACATTAAAATTGATTTATTTAAAAGTAAATTTTAAAAAATTTAAAAGTTTTCAGTCTGTCACTAACCTTCATAAATTAATATAAGATGTCAATTGTTATTGAACTTTACAAAATATGCTGTTTTCTTGAAATTATAATTTCAATTATATGGTATTATACGTTGAAGAGTTCCGCCTGCGAAGAGTGGCGCCACCCAAACGCATACAAAAATAATCATTCAAATCGATCCAGCCGTCTAGGAGGAGTTCAGTGACATACACACAAGAAATAAATATATAAAGATGGTACAAGTGTGTAAAGTTGGTGATTACCGGCGAGGGTCTAAAGAGAGCCGAAGACAATACACACGTGTATCATACGACGTTTTTCAGTACACTTATGAATAATATAATACTAAATAAAACTAATTAGTTTTTTTATGCGCGCGCATTGACCACAGAGTAAAGAATGAGATTGCATTTTTTTTTTAAAGTTGTTGTTTAATGTTTTAAACAGAGAGAAAACAAAAGTTATATTTGAGTGGAAGTTTTGTTTACTTATACACATACAAGATCAAATTTTCTATTTAAATACGAATTGCATGAAATGAACAAGAAATAGGTAGGTATATTAATTTATTTGTTCTATTGAAATCGATCTTCTTTGTATCAATTTTTTTTAAGAATAATGCAACTCAACCAGTATAATAAAAAAATAGTAGATTATGGTACAAGTGTGTAAAGTTGGTGATTACCGCTAAGTTACTAAATAAAACAAATAGATATTTTTCCTTGGAGTTTACAGGTAGTAAACTTTCTATAACGTTAAGGGTCATTCAACATCTTATATCGGGCGGTGTAGGTACCTACTACATAAATCGTTTTCTTCATAACTAGTACTTTTAGATATTTAATTAATATATAACTTTAATTTCAACAGGGAAAACGAATTGTGAAACTTTTTGATACTGACGGGAACAATTAATTAGTGTTTTTTATGCATTGACCACAGAGTAAATAATGAGGTTTATTTTTGTTAAATTTGTTGTATAAAGTTATAGACAACTTAACAAAAGTTATATTTGAGTGAAAGTTTTGTTTATTATACACGTACAAGATGAAATTTTCTATTTAAATACGTAGTTGTATGAAATGAACAAGCAATAGGTAGGTATATTAATTTATTTGTTCTATTGAACGCGATCTTTTTTGTACCGATTTTCTTTAAGAATAATGCGTCTTATTCAGATAATAGTTTTTTTTATATATCTTATAAAAAAAAACTATTATCCCACTAGTGATTTAATAACAATCAAAAAACTACAGTTTGATAATAGGTATCATTAGAGATTTAGAGCCATATTATGAGTAAGTGTATTGAAAAATCTTTTATCCCACTCGTGATTTAAAACAATCAAAAACCCATAGTTTGATAATACATATCATTATGTGTCAAAATGCGGTGAGATTAGAGCAATATAATAGATAAGTGTATTGAAAACATATTTATATATTTCTAAATACATACATATTATACTTAGGGAATACCCAAACTACGAAACAAACATTTGTGAATCAACAAATATCGTTTGCTTTTCCTCGGGAATCGAACTAGAGACTTCAGTCGCGGCAGTCGCATACTCTACCACTGCGCCACCGAAGCAGTCAAAATATATTTACTTTATAATAATGTAATATCGTATTATTTAGTCTAAGGACTTCTCTTATAATTTTACATCTCTACCAGAAAGACGAAACACTGATTTCAACGTTTCTTCTTTCTTGTTCGATTGGGTATTAGAAATTTGCCAGTGAAATCGGTAGTATTTCTTGAAAAATTATGTAAACCTAACAAGTCTCTTCATTATAATATTTATATTAACATAAATGTATTGTACCAATATGAGCACCTATATACACATATGTGAACTAGATCACTTTGAGATGAGATATGTAGCAGATCGTTCTCGCGGGTTAACTGTACGTGCATGGGGGCAGAAATGAAATTGATGAACTTTTCTCGCAGCAATAATGGCTTTGGCACGTCCCAACATAATTCCCGACAAAACTTCCTCACATAACCCCCACCTCGACAGGGTTGCCTCTTTACGTAATCATCAAAATTTTATCTATATTATTACCCTTTTCTTTATATTATATTGCCAAATCATAATATTATGTTATTTATTTATTCTATCAACTATACATACAATTAATTGATAATTTTTTTAAAGCAATTATTTGCTAAATTTCTCATAAATTTTTAATAAAGTGGAAATAGACAATTCGATTCGAGACAGGGATTGAACCTGTGACCTTTGCCTAACCAGGGCAATGTTCTAGCCACCTGAACTACCCGAACCGTATCGAATCAAGTTGAAATTCTCCACCATATTTATATCGTCATTTTAAGAGTATGACCAGAGCCATCTATCGAGCTAATGAACAACTCGATACCAATGAACAGTGTTACAACTATTTTTAAACATTGATGCAATGGACTCCACTCAGTATATAGATAATTTTTTTAAAGCAATTATTTGCTAAATTTCTCATAATTTTTTAATAAAGTGGAAAAAGACAATTCGATTCGAGACAGGGATTGAACCTGTGACCTTTGCCTAACCAGGGCAATGTTCTAGCCACCTGAACTACCCGAACCGTATCGAATCAAGTTGAAATTCTCCACCATATTTGTATCGTCATTTTAAGAGTATGACCAGAGCCATCTATCGAGCTAATGAACAACTCGATACCAATGAACAGTGTTACAACTATTTTTAAACATTGATGCAATGGACTCCACTCAGTATATTGATAATTTTTTTAAAGCAATTATTTGCTAAATTTCTCATAAACTTATACATACAATTAGTACTATATAACAACTATATCTTTGTTTTTCAATATCTGTGATTTAACGTTCCTTCAAATATATATTTTTTTGAAACTCAAATGTATTAATCAATTCCTAGCATTTGATTCATACCAGTACATGTAGTTTGATAGAAAACCGCTGAAAGTAATTTAAGCGTCGCGTCGTACAAGTCCCGGTTCTACACATGCTACGAGGTGTAACACAAGTCGAACAAACCGTAATAGAGCGAAAGTGTAGTGTCTACAATAGTGTTGAGTGGACCGGTGCTCTAGCGAGAAAACTGTTACAACCGGACTTGATTACATCCGCGACCTACAAATGAGTTTATTATTGAATTAATATGGAGATAATAATCTCAATAATGTGAGGGGCGATGTAGGAATATCTTGTTTCTGTCTATACGCAGAATGAAGCTAGGAGATTTTGTAATATCTAAATATTTAACGATATACCCAACCTTCATACAGGTCTGTATATATGTAATTGTAGTAAGTAAATATCCTAATTCTAGATCGAAAGGTTGTATAAAGTAAAACTTAAAGTAGAAGATTTGGTAGGTACATTTAACCTTGGTACAATGGTATCTCGTCGTCAATCATTTCATTTACCATGAACTCTGTGAATACTTGTTAGGGCTCTCAGAATATAGTAGTTGATTATATTCTGAAAAGTAATTTCTATATGTTGGATAACAAATGCTGTATGTTCAAACAAAATTATGATAAAAATTCTTATTAACGAGATAAAGTATGGACGTAGTGCTTTGTAACGTCTATTCATTTAAACCTTAAGTCCTTACCTACCTATGTTAATTAATAGTATTTAGTAGCTCACCCTTATTTAATACGTATATAAACATATTTGGTGAGCTGATATTACATGCCTTGTATCTATTGATAAATCGTAAAACCTCCTGTTATAATTCATTACTTTGCACCCGAGGTCTAGACAAATAATTAATAGCAGGGGCAACCCTAACGATGGACAACGACAGCGGGTGAAGGCGAAGATGGGAGCGCACATCCAATATAAGAAGAGAACAAAATAGGTTTATGTCGAATACTTTGACCATTCGCCCGTAAAGTAACTTCGCTTTGCGAGTGATGTGCCACAGCCCCGCGTTCTATGTTTACCTACAGAAACATAAAATGCAGTATCTAGATTGTTTATATTACGAATGAAATATAAGAAACCCCAGCAGAAACTCATTAACCTAAGTTATTTTGCATTTTAGTTGGAATATGATACAATAGAGCCAAAAGACACGCCACATTTCGAAAAAATAGGGATAGAGGTATGATTTGTTTCGATGATTACGTTTTTGATATTGAAAGTAGAAGCCCTAGGCTCATATCACAAATCTACCAATACTGAAGTAGTAGTACTTACTCATAATATCAATATAGCAAACAGATTTGCATTAGTACATAAATCAGTAATTTCGCAGACATTGTCCCAAACTGTTAGCCTAATTGGAGATGTTAGACAGCTATCAAGTATTGAGTGGAAAGCAGATGGACACCCGACATCTACACCTAAACCAATACTAAGTCAAACCTGTAGATAATATTAGCTCACACTGGGAGACATCAAATCTCTAGAGAATCTCCGAGAATAACACGTGAAGGGACTTTGAATAACATAATCTTATTTATTTAATGAGACGACAACCCTGTAATCATCTACACGATTAATATTTCAAAGGTATTTAGAATTTAATTTGAACAAGATATCTGTTAAGTAAACATAGTAAGCTAAAACTAATTACGTAAAGTTCACATTCCTGATATAGAAATGATGTGAGCTGCAGCGCTCGCCGCCGCTGCACCGCTTAATCAGCGTTGGTCCGCCCGCCCTATATTTGCGTATGCAAAGAGACGCAGGCCGCATTAACGATGCCATATAGTCAGCGTAGCATGCAGCGATTGGGCAAACACATATCTGCATTATAAACAGCGTCCAAGCTAACAAACGTGGACTGTGGTCGGCCTTTACCGGCGCCCGGCTAATCAACGAGCTGACCTTCCGCAGCCGAACAAACGCACAACCACACTCCGCACTACTCAGGCTCTCTGTCTGTAAAATCGACAGCTTCCTAACTAGTTAGCTCCATGTACACGTCATTCACTGACTGTTTATTCAGTTCTCACTAATTAATCGATCAAGTAACTAAGTAGCGCACATTGTCGATAACTATATGTTTATTACACGGAAGAAATAATAAAACAGTATGTAATGTACGCACTCTTACAGTTTGCGTGCATGTGCAGTGAATCGATTATAACTTTCTACTTTCCACGCTCATAGCCGTAGCGCCCACATTAATGGAAAATCTAGACACATTACTTGGACTCCTCTCCACTAGAGCGTGTAAAGAAAGCTTCTTGTTGCAATAATTAAATCATCAATTCATTAGACCCATAATTTATTCATAGTAATTAGGAATAAGATGTTGAATCTACATTATACAATGCACTTAAATAGATTGATGATGCATATTAGTTGATATTGTATGCAGTGCATTTACAGTATGTTCATTACTTAGCTTATAAAATTGCCATATTAATTTTTTGTACTTGATAATATGATATTTTTTACCAATTAGAATAAAGGTGAAGGTAACATATTTTCAATATTGTAAGTGTTACATATGAAATGAAACTAAATTGATTGTAACATTATTTATTTTTACATCTTACATCACTTTAATAAATTAAATTATATTTAAAAGTACACTTGTAGTCACAAATAAATAAATTACATTACATTATTTACTGACATAGATTTAACACGAAATGGACGACAGGTCATCTTTAAAGGGTATCCGATACTCGGATGGTACTTTGGTTTGAGGATATATTTTGTATTTTGGCGCCGTGGGGCGTTGTGGCGATGGCGAGTCAGGCAAGGTGGTAACCCAGGTGCCAAGTATAGGGTGACTAAAGAACCAAAGCTGACGAAGGTGTTGGTAGCAGGAGTCGTATCCTCACAGGCTGTACTATACGCTCGCTGTTGTTTGCTCGCCGTAGAAGTACGGATCCACCGCGCCTGTTTTTGCTGGCCTCACCACATATAGATTTCGCCTTCGAATTAAAGACTAGAATTAAAATAATTGGGATTAAGATATGTTAGTCACATGAATCAGAAAAAAATAAAACAAAGAACTATTTTTGTTATTTTTCTTTTTAGTAAATTATTATCCCTAGAACTCACCTATGGTGTCCGTCAGCGTGCACTTGGAAGGTTGTCTCAGCAGGAGCGCCATCGTGACTGAACAATTTCTTCAGGGCAATAATGCCAGCAATGGTTAAAGCCACTTTACTTGCAATTAGCGCTTTACCGGCAATTGCTGCCAAAGTCTTCAATGCCATGCCTCCCACAATAGTCACGGTAGTGAAAATACCGAGTAACAGGTAGGGCAAGACCTTCTTACCTAAAATAACAATATTGTTCTTATTAAAATCACATCATCAAGATTCAAAGTCAATCAATAACAGCAATCCTGTAAGGTTACCTCTACCCCGGCCTTCTGATGCCAGATCCATGGAAATGGTATGCGTATTTAACAACTGCTCGAACTTTGATCGCAGCATGGTATCGAGCTTATCTTCTGTGGACATCCCAGGGAAGAGGCGCGGCTCCGCTACGGCGGAGGGTGCGTCAGCTTGCTTCACCAACGTCAGCCCGTCGGTGAGCTGAACGCTTTCCTGTATAACACAAGTAAAATGAAATGACACTATTTGCACCACTGATAATCGTAATTTGAATATCATAGCACTAATCACACAACATTATCACCTGTTCCACTGCTCTTGTGAGTGCAACTAGAGCCTTGCCTTTTAAACACATTGACATATGTTTCTGTGCACTGCAGTCATCGTAAAGTTTCTGTACTACAGAGAGCTCAGCTGGCCACCACCATGAGCCTTCTTCGGCTCGCCCACTGTCGACTTCGTTTTGTACATCTTCGGCTTCCATCCTCGCAGCTCTCCGAGATCCATGAACGTGACCAGTCGCCACAGCCACACAGATAACTGATAAGATATATATCCGGAATGTGTTGCACATATTTGTTTTTGTAACACACAGCACTTAAACTATAAATCAACGTGTATGAGGGTGATCCAGCCTCGACTGACGGGCGGTGAAGCGGGTGAGAGCTTATAAATGTGCGCCACTTCGCCGATGAGCACCACCAAACATCCGCTATTCCGCACTAATTCTCCGCACGCGTACTTATGTAACTGAACTTGAACATGATCGAGAACCATTTTCCAAGTGAATTTCTCCTATAAAATGCACGGCAAAAAGCGAGAAATATATCTGTTACCATTGCAGCAAGTGTTGCACGAGGTTGCACGAGGTTGCACGTATAAGTCTACATGTTCACGTGTGTAAAATGCGTGATTACGAATCACTTGCGTGAGATATGAAAACCACTCAGTTCTTCTGATTAGTTGCCGCTTTATTCAACTGTGTTAAAATTGATGCAGTCTTTATGCATGTATACGCAGTGCTTCTGTTGCTTTGCACAGGCATTACAAGAACTGAAGCGGTTTTGTTTATTCGTCGTCCAAGATGTCAATTATAAAACGATGTTCAAATTAATACGTTAGACTTACTTTTTTTAAAGATTTTTTTAAAGAACTGCATATGTGCAAATAGGTAAGTATATTGTACGATTTACAGGAAAGTAAAAGTACTGTCCAAGCGTATTATGATTGGTACCTATTTTTATGTTCAGAACTCTACAAAAGATTTTTATTTTATATTTTTAGGGCACCAATATGTTGGACTATGACTCCTGAGTAGCTCAAAGACATCCTTAGCCCTAGACATCGCTCTATTATAGCGATTATATCTGACAAGCTGCTATACAAGCATCAGAAGAAGTAGGGCCAACCAACGATATTTGTCGCTACATGCCAGATTTCATCGTAATCCTTATTGTGGTTGTTAGGTAATAAAACGATAGGTTTCGCAGGACAATGATTACTTTTTACAAGTTTTTTGCAAACTTGTAATGTATGTACGTATGTTTGTTCGGTGGCATCTTACAACTCATATTTGAAGCAGATGTAACCGATTGTGGCGAAATATTATGCACACGTTTAGTTTGGATGTCAATACAGAAACCTAATATGGTGGACTACCAAAGATGCTACACCTAAGTATTTCCTTCCTACAATATACGTATCAGGACTGCTATGCAGTAATACATTATTAAGATATTTTTTTCATCGTCAGCTCTTTTTGGCTGTGTTTCTATAGTACCTAATAACTTAAATAGCAATAACGCTAGTGTTAGTGTTATGATTTCAACTCTATGGTCCAGATTGTAGTAGGTGGCACCAAACTCAGGCAAGTTATCGTCAAAGCATACCAGAGTAAATTCTGTTCAGAAGATATTCAATGTGGTACTGTAACATAAAAGAAACCTTATGAGAAGCAGGCAAGAAGAGGAAGCAGCACTATCTAGCTTGACATCGGTTGACATGTTACTGATGATCTCATGGTAAAATACCAAGTATTATGGGGAGTGAAGTCAGTAGTAGAAGGGTAACCTGAACGCGGTATCTGAACTGAGAATATCAAATGCTAACCCCCTGAATACTACAAAAGTCATGATGACAACCAGACACATACTTTTTTTTCACTGTATTCGACTGCTACGCAAGAGGTCGTGGGTTCGATTTCCACCTAGGATAAAACTTTGTGTGATGGTTTATTCTGTGTCTGGGTGTTATTTATCTATAATATGTATGTATTTAGAAATATATAAGTATGTTTATCAGTTATCTGGTTACATAGTACAAGCTCTGCTTAGTTAGGCATCAGATGGCGTTGTGTGAGTTGTCCCAACGATATTTACGATATAGAGTTATTGTTTGAAACTGCTGTTTACGTAAATAGAATGGTGGGCTGAAAACCCATTACAATTGATAGGTCCCTTATTCAGAGAAGTTCTCCTACTCAGTTAAGAGGATACACAAGAGACACGTATGTTGTTATTTCTTCGTAGTCTTAACGTTATCATTTTAAATGTTTCGGCAGAGCTGATATAAACAAGTTCTTACATACAAAACTACCCATATGCGCATGGGCGTACCCAGGGGGAGCAGTTGACCCGCCCCTGGATTCGGTTTACGTCTCCAACTTTTGACGATTAAAGTAAAAATAAATTACTACTAGGTGATTATGGTCGTATTAGATAAATGCGAAAGTTGCAGGACCGTATGTTGTTGCGTGAATAGGGAGAGTCCTACGTCCAGCAGCAGACTGCCATAGGCTGATTTGATTGATTCATGGTCGTCTACATTAATATTTGTTAGCACTTTATGTTATTCTGCCACGAACACGTCATAAACCGTTATGCCGAAGGCCCTCAGAAGTTACTTTTAAAATAGCATTATTTACGTGTGGAAATCCCATAGATATCTTGAGTTTTAGTTATGATATAATCTTCGTTTTTGTTATAATATGTTGTGTGTAATGTGTGTACGACGTTTAACGAATACGACGTCCCAGATTTTGTGGCAGACTTGGCTACCACCGTGGTCTCGCCTGATGGTTAGGAGTTATTCCTAAAATAGAAAGAAAGAAAACATGATTTATTGCCAAAAATGTAGCCCAAGTTACTCTTTAGGTAGAACATCTGTCAGTGAAAGTCCCGTTAAAATCGGTGTAGACGTTTCAGATTCGGAAGAGCCAGAACAAACAGACAGAAAAAATATAATCGTTTTTTTTGTGTAAGCATCGTATATACCTACTTTCAAACAGACACAAACAGACACTTCAATTTTTAATTTTATTTATTTAAACCTAAGATTTAAACCTAACTGTGTAAATTAAAACAGTTAGTTTTAGGCTCATCAGTTATGCCTTTATCCCTTATCTATATGGCTATGTGTATGTATGTGTATATCTTATGTGGCTATCTGCTGTTGAAATTTTTCAAGCCTTCAACTTGACTTAACGACTGCCATGTTACTGGCAACGGGGACTAACGACTTAACGTGCCTTCCGAAGCACGGGAACGCTAGTAAATGGAAATACAACAAGGTGATCATCCGTAACCAGCCATAGCGACAGTTGCTTAACGCAGTGATCGTTTACAGAACACTGAGTTAGCGGGGCTACGAGCGCTTTATGCTCTTATGAAAATCGGATTTGCCCAAAAGGGCCCAGAACCTGGGTACGCCCATGCATATGCGTGCTAGATTTCTTGAATTGATTTTTTGCTGAAGCGAAAGTATTCTAAAGCCGTGACATAGAATATTTATTTTATTAATTACCGAAATGAAATATTTTTAAAAAGAAACTGCCATCAAACCGACCAAAATTAGAAAAAAAAACAACACAATGACAACATGTACTTTAATGTTATCAATCGTTAAGCTCAATCATAAAGATCAAATCTCTGTGGTAAACTAAATGGAAGAAACATCACGAAATCTGGACATCTAAATTGAATGCCTGATCTCCAAGGCCCCTAAGAGCGCCTCCGTCATCGTCTCGTCCGTTGTTCAGCAATTGCAACATATACCTATATAAAATGAATCCCTATTTCCCTTGGTCACGTCATCACGCGTGCACGGCTAGACCAATTTGAAAAAATATTTTTATATTGGATAGTCCATTTATTGAGGAAGGTTATTAGCTGTATATCATAAATAAAAAAATAAAAATAAAAATATCTTTATTTTGCATAGACCATTTTAACGGCGCTTACAAAATGTCATACACTATTTAAAATATTTAAAGCGACCACCGGTTCGGAACGCGGCCCACCTGAGAAGAACCGGCAAGAAACTTAGGAAGGCTTTTTTTTTTGATGGCCTATTTACAATTTAATATTATTTCATTTTGCCAGCAGATCATTTCCAGGCGTCCCTGTCCTGCAAATAGTCTGTAACGGAGTAAAAACCTTTTTCACAAAGCTTGTTTTTAATAAAATTTTTAAATTTATTTAAAGGTAAATTTCTCAGGTCACAGGGAAGCTTGTTGTAAAAGCGTATACAGTTACCCTGGAAAGAATCGCCAATCTTATGTAGTCGACTGTGGTGGACTGAAAGATTATTTTTATTTCTAGTGTTTATATTATGTTTATCACAGAGTTTAGAAAACTGTGATAGATTTTTCTGGACATACATAAGATTGGCAAAAATGTATTGTGATGGTACGGTTAGAATATTCACTTCTTTGAATTTTTCTCGGAGAGAAACTCTGGGGCCCAAATTATAAATAGCGCGTACAGCCCGCTTTTGTAGAACAAAAATAATATTTAAATCTGCAGCACTCCCCCACAGGAGAATACCGTAAGACATAATACTATGAAAATAGCTGAAGTAAACCATTCTAGCCGTATCCACATCTGTTAGAGTCCTGATCTTTTTTACAGCGTATGCAGCCGAACTTAATCTAGAGGCTGTCTTTTCTATGTGTGGGCCCCACTGCAAATTGGCATCAATAGTTATACCTAGGAACACAGTTGATTCTACAAACTCTAACACTTGTCCATTCAGTTGAACATTGGCCGCAACTTGTTTTACATTTGGTAGAGTAAATTTTATACATTTAGTTTTATTTTCATTAAGGTAAAGATTATTTGAGCTGAACCAATGAACTACTCTTGCAATTGCATTGTTTACATCGTCATAGTTATCTAATTGTCTTTTAATTTTAAAAATTAATGAGGTGTCATCTGCAAACAAAACAATCCTATTCCTGTCCCCTACATAAAATGGTAAATCATTAATATAAATGAGGAACAAGAATGGCCCAAGTATCGAGCCTTGCGGCACACCCATTGTAACTATGGATCCTACAGAACGTGTACCATTAATATCGACCCTCTGTATTCTATTGTTCAAATATGAAGACAGAAGGTCGAGAGCTTTGCCTCTTATTCCATAGTGGTGTAATTTTTTGCACAGCGTTTCATGTTGAACGCAATCAAAAGCCTTTGATAGATCGCAAAATATACCTAATGCATCGTGCTTGTCTTCCCATGCTTCATGAATACATTTTAATAACTCAACACCAGCATCGGAAGTTGAGCGCCCTTTCGTAAACCCAAATTGATTCGCATGAAGTATTTTATGACTATTAAAATGGGATAGCATTTGATTCAAGATTATTTTTTCAAATACTTTGCTCAAAGTTGGCAGCACTGACACTGGTCGGAAATTAGACGGCTCTGTAGCGCTGCCAGCCTTGAACAAGGGAACGACTTTGCTGTGTTTCATTAAATCAGGAAATGTACCACTAGAAACACAGTCATTAAACACAGTTGCTAGATGGGGCGCAATTACCTCAATTATACATGATGCAGTTTTGACCGATAACCCCCAAATGTCCGCGGTTTTCTTAATTTCGATACATTTAAATGTTTTTACAATGTCCTGAGCACAAATATCTGTGAATACAAATGCATCCCTGCAACAAAGAACAGATTCTTCTAATAAAAGTTCAGCGGAACTGGAAGATGCTTGGAGAGATTTTGTTGTCAAAATTGGTATATTTTTGAAAAAGTGTTTAAACTCCGTAGCCACTTCCAGGTCCCCTGTAACATGGCAACCATTTACTTTTAAGTGGAAATCCCTTTCAGTCGCTAAAGATCTACCCCATTCAGAGTTAATGATGTTCCAAGTCATTTTTATTTTATTTACAGAATTAGAAATTTTATTTTTAATGAAGTTTGACTTAGCAAGATGACACGTTTGTTTAAATATCTTTGAATAATTTTTAACATATTCCTGAAAGGTTTGCCTAAAATTATATGATTTTTCTGAATATAATTCAAATAATTTATTTCTACTTTTAAAGATACCTGGTGTTGCCCAGTCACTGAAAACAGGACGACCACCAATCTGTAGAGTTTTTGAGGTAAAAACTTTGCCAAACTCATCATTAATCAAATTAAATAAGTGTTTATATGACTGGTCTACACAAGTGAAGTTAGGTAGATATGGTAATCTCTTTAATACATTTTCTTTAAAATTATTCAAACGACTTTGGTTAATTGGTACATATTTAATTTGTTTTTTGCTGACTTTGTTACTACTTTTAGGAAATTTTATCCATTGGCCACGATGATCTGACTCCACAGGATCCACAATACCTTTATCTATAGGTTTAACATCAGTAAAAATATTATCAATACATTTTGCACTGGTGGCTGTAATACGAGTGGGTTCTAAGAATGTACTATGCAGATTAAAGGATTTAAATAAATTTTTCATTTTATTTCTCTCTGATGGAGTTAATGATGTATCTAATATATCAACATTAAAATCTCCACAAACTATTATAGATTTCTTAGAACATTGGCATTTGAACAGTGCTTCTTCAAGCTTTTCTTCAAATTTAATGTAAGAAGCATCAGGGGGACTGTATACGCTTAACAAGATGAAATGCTCAAACTCAATACTGGCAATCTCAATAACTCGCTCAATGGAGAGGGCTACTAAATCCTTACGTTCTTTAAATTTTAAGTTTTTATTAATTAATATTAAAGAGCCTCCACGTTTAGAATGTTTTCTATTGAACGAGCTAGCAACCTGGTGATTTACGAAGTTCAACAATGTGATTTGATGATCTTTTAACCAGTGCTCTGTAGCACAAAAAATATTACGCCACTACACAGGATAGCGGAGCAGTAATCATAAATGTCAACAAATCTGGGTAACTTTCATACATTTTTGGAAAAGTAATAAGCGACGGGATTAAATGGGTGCCACGGGGTTGGAAGTATATCACGGACGAAGCCGGGCAAGTCAGCTAGTTATAGTATAAAAATATAATAAGTAGTAGTTATCAAACAATTTTAATGCACTGAATAAATGATATTTCCGCTGCCACTTTCACACGGTCCCATTGGATTTCCCTTTGATGGGACTACGGAAAATTTTATTTAACCGTGGTCCCATTGACCAAAGGGACCATAGAACCATTTACTTGTAGAGTTGTGTCGACTTTTAAGAGAATGCAACTATGAACGCCTTTTTTTCTCAGTGGTTCAATTAAATATAACATAAATATAAGAAATTTATAATTATGCCAACTTAAATAAAACCATTTTAAAATGGAGATAATGAAATCTCATTACAATCCGGCGTTGATGCCATTTAAGGCTGCACTAGTCGTGAGCATAAAACGCTTGGTGGGTGAGGCAAAATTATCAGATTATCATATATTATTATCACTCGACATGGTGTGAGAACGCGGTGGTGCCAGTAATAAGCCGTAAAAAGATAGTCCGCAGTATTAAATGGGAAGCAAGATGACATTTATTTCAAAACAGGTGAGACTTTCAGCTCTTGGGAGATTACCTATATACTTGATGAAAAGTCTGTTTAACCTAGCAGAACTGCAAGACAGTGCGTATGGTTTGAAAATGAATGAATTAACCGTTAAATGCCTCTTATACGCTGATGATCAGGTAATAGTGCATCATCGGCGGAGAAGTTGCAGTTGATGGTTAACATTAATATTAGTTTTTCGTGTAAGTGGCTAATTTCTGAAAAATAACATTTATTTATTTATTTACCGACTTTTTCGTGTTTATACCAATATATCAGTTAATTATGATTAAAATTCCAAATTATTATAGCTATAAGTTTTATCTTTATATATTTTACGATTTTTCAGTAGTTTAAATTTTTTGTCTAGATATTAAAGTTTCCAAGATATCACGATTTTAGTTAATTAGGTCATAGGTTAATTAAGAAAAATGGGCTGCTCTGGCAGCTCGAACGTATAGCGAACGTTACAGTGGTTAGCAACTATACCGTCATGTCGAGCAATGCCATCCCCGTCGAGTCCCAATAAGAGGGAATAGGACCTAAGAAGAATGATAATGCGTGCCAATGGTCTCACTACAAGGGATAGCAATGACCGTGCGAAGTGGAGGACAAGAAACAAGAAAGCTAACCCCGGGCGTCTACGCAACTGCCATATTACCCAAATAAAGCTAAATGAAGCTTGTGCTATGAAGTAGTTGTCTAACCTATCTATACTCTGATTTTTTCCTTTATAGACTAGAATGACATTTGTAGTGTTGCCGCTTTATCTCAATAAAAAGATGGTGTCGTGGCCAAAATAATAGGTGGTTAGTTGATTAGTTTGAAATTGTATCTATGCAAATTCATGGAGTATTGATTGAGAAATTTTAGAATTTAATTAATTTAAGTCATGCAGTTTTATTCGAATTTTGCGTATATTTGTGTTTAGATACGCGACTTCGTTCATCTCAAGTTGCTTGTTTGTGACGCACGAGAAAAAGAGGTACGCTCCGGATCAGCAACAAATCGGATTTTACTCTGACTAGACGTTTTTAAACGACGACGTTTTAAAAACTGCCCGCTTTGCGTTGAATGGCAGAAACTGTGAACTCTTCAAACTTGTCTTAAAAAGACAGCCTATGGCCAGATCGTTGCGGCGAAGTCAACATCGCATTCTCTTTTATATCTTTTAACATATTAAACAGTGGAAACACCAATTCCTAAAACTACATAAGCTTTTTTGAGCACAATGGCGTTTGTTTCGTTTGTCACCTAATATCGAATTAGTTTTATACCATTGTCTACTCTGACGCTCAAAGCAACCAGGCGTTTTTATTTTCTTGGACGCATAACTGCACTCGAAATACTTGGTTCAGTATTTTGCATGATGTTTTATATGAAACAACAAACATATAACCAAACTGAGACACTCAAACAACAACGTAGCAAAACTTGTGGAATAGGTATACGTACAGCACAGAGCAGAAGCGAGCAGAGCGAAGAAGAAAATTTGACAGTAGCAACATGTCAATGTCATTATCCTTCAAACTAACCCGTCTCGTATAGTTTCTGTGGCCTTTGAATGAATCTAATGGCAATTTTCTAAAAACTATTTTTTTAATAAACATTTTTGCATACTAAGCGGATGCAATAATGTGTATGTACCTGACGTTTGATTGCTTCACACTTTTTTGGGTGTTAGTCCACTCACCGTCATGGAGACCAATAGTCTTCGGCGAAGATAAGTCTGCGGCACACTCACGACATACTGCGGATCGGTTTGGAGAGTTCTTCACGCTCCCTCTACGCCGCCTCTTTCGCGAACATGACGTGCTTGCTCCCGCAGTGCTATCGTCGTGCAAGAGCAAAAATAATAACTATCTTCACGCTACATCCCTGATGGGGTAGTCAGAGAGGGCAGATCGCCAGGCTTCGCGATCCATGCATACTTCTTTCGCTTCTTGCAGATTCATCAATCGCTTCATGCATGCAAGTCTGGGTATCCAAGTACTTTTGACTTTTCCGTTTTTGAGCAATCTACTCACGTGGTCCTCATATGTAAGTATCGGCCTACCCTGACACCTTCTACCCTCTACTTTCACACAATATATCTTCTTCGTCCATCGTTCTTCACTCATTCGTTGGACGTGTCCAAACCAACGAAGCACGCCCTTTTCCAGCTTAACGCTGACACTTTCATTTAAACCTGCCAAATTGCGCATCATTTCGTTACGTATTCTTCTTGGCTGACTCATATTCGAACGCTTAGAAAATTTTCAAAGTGATCGCATCTCCACAGCATTCAACTTTCTTTCATGCATCTTCTGACATACCCAGGCTTCTCTAGCGAAAAGGAAAGTTGGCACTAGCACTGCGTTATAAATCGCTAGTCGTGCATCTTCTACGATGCTTTGTCGCTTTACAAAATGAGACAAAGCACCGTTAATTTCGTTTCCGGCAGCTACTTTCCGTTCTACATCCAAAAACATCTTCCGTCCGCGCCAAACATACTCCCTAAATACACAATTTCATTCACTTGCTCTAGACGTTCCCAAATCTGGCATTTAGTTCTTACGTCATCTCTTTAAAATACTAGAACCTCAGTTTTACTTGCAATCTCGCGAAGACCGTGACTTTCACATTCCTCTTTCATATTAGTGACTAATGCCTGAAGGTCGGCTTCTGATGAGGCTATCAGCGTACAGCAGACAATTTACTGTTAAGTCACCCAAATTCATACCCATATCATAATCTTTCAACTTCTGCAGGAAACTGTTTAGAGACAACTATGAACAGCCAGGTGGACATGACACAACCTTGTTTGACGCCTGTTCTGACACATCCCCCCCAAATTGCACACGAGCCTTGCTGTCCCTATAAAGCGACTGTATTGCCCGCAGTAGCGAGCCGTCTACACCATATCAATGCAGCAAGTCCCACAGAGCATAAATAAAGGTTAAGAAATATTTACAACATTATTGTTGTATTTATATTAATAGAATAGTATTTATAATCCTTTCCTAACTATATATGTATGTAAATCGACTAAAGTAAGGCACTACGCGTGCAAACTTACAACATTAAAAAGAAATAATGATATACAGAAATGTTATTCTAGTATATAAAGAAAAAATCAAGGTATAGATCAGATTTTCTTCTTATTCATATTTTTTTATTATTGTACCACAATAAACAAGGTAACTATCGTAAGTATCAGTTACTTATTTTTTCATTTTCTATTATTAGAGAATTCCTGCTAACAATTCCTAGTAACATGGATACACGGGTTATTAAAATTACCCATAAACCCAAAAATTCTAATGATTTGTTACATCACTATTAATAGTTCTATGAAATAGAGATACGAGTATTATAGAAAAATTTACATTCGGTGGTCCCTTTGGCCAATGGGACCACGGTTAAATGAATTTTTCCGTAGTCCCATCAATGGGACATCCAATGGGACCACGGAATGGAAGCGAATTTTTCTTTCTTTCTTCTTTTCAACGCTAAAGAGTAATATTATTATATTGTCAGGCTCCCAACACCCAGATTACTTATGCTAGTAATTATTTATTAGATATATTAAAATCAAGTAATCTTAGTCAAGAGTTTGTAATTTTTGAAGAGTATGTAAAGCAGGTTTCTTTAATAGAGGCGACATATTAGTGTAATATGCTAGTTTTTTTAAATGGAACTAGTTGTCGCCCGCGGCTCCGCACGTAGTGAAGTTTTACCGTTCCCGTTTGTCACAGGAACTTGTTACCATGATAAAAAGTAGCCTATGTGTTATTCTGATGTGTAAGCTATATTATTGAAAAGTTTCATTAAAATCCATTCAGTTGATTTTGGGTAAAAGAGTAACAACCATCTATCCATACTTACAAACTTTCGCGTTTTATATTAGTAGGATTATAATGGTAGGATGTTAGATTTGGAAATGGTTGTTGAAGTAGACTTATTTACCAGCACAGTTCCAAATATTTTTTGCATTGCGTTAAAAAAACATGTCATGGAGCCGTTATATTAATTAAAATGTTTAACTAATAGAAATCGTAAATACAAGAAAAACGCCATGCGAAAACATTCGTGTGTTGCTGCGCCATGCTTAAAGTGCTCAAAATTGTTCGCGACCGGCGCGCGTCGAACAAAGGGTATTCTTTTGATCCCCACCGCGAAGTTTGTTTGAAATACAGGTGTTTCGTGTAAAAATTGAATTTAAAACCTTTGCAAGCCATCTATAGTACACGATTCCAGTACTTAATAGTGAAGGTTTTAACCGGTCTTAATTGTTGCGCATTTCGTGGCGATACACGAATGTCATAACGGACAGTGACCGAATCTGGCCTGAGCGCGGACAGCAGTTTTGGAAAGTTATAAAACTTGCAATAATTTTTATATATTATACAATAAATATTAATGACAATTTGGTTGTAGCCACTTCATCATTCTTCTAGCAACACTGATCACTATCATCATCAGCGTTCGACTTCGATGACAGGTTTGATCAGTGTTGCTAGAAGATAAAAACTAGAATACCCAATATGGTTTATCTTTTATAAAAATATGCATTTATTTGAACATATTTAGTATTTTAAAAATACAGAAGTATTTTAAAAAACAATAAAATAATTACACAAAACATTTAGCATAGTTTCAGTTATTAAATGAAATAGTAGTGACTAATAAATAAGGAGTTTTGACTTTTAATTCTCCCTACTCTTGTCATTACTTTTATTTTATGCAACACAAGGGTGACAATCAAAATAATATTCGTTTGTAAGCCAAGACAAATATTTTTTTAATTCGTTTTGAATAACAGATAAGTGGCTACAACCAAATTGTCATTAATATTTATTGTATAATATATAAAAATTATTGCAAGTTTTATAACTTTCCAAAACTGCTGTCCGCGCTCAGGCCAGATTCGGTCACTGTCCGTTATGACATTCGTGTATCGCCACGAAATGCGCAACAATTAAGACCGGTTAAAACCTTCACTATTAAGTACTGGAATCGTGTACTATAGATGGCTTGCAAAGGTTTTAAATTCAATTTTTACACGAAACACCTGTATTTCAAACAAACTTCGCGGTGGGGATCAAAAGAATACCCTTTGTTCGACGCGCGCCGGTCGCGAACAATTTTGAGCACTTGTCCGCGTCTTTGAGCATGGCGCAGCAACACACGAATGTTTTCGCATGGCGTTTTTCTTGTATTTACGATTTCTATTAGTTAAACATTTTAATTAATATAACGGCTCCATGACATGTTTTTTTAACGCAATGCAAAAAATATTTGGAACTGTGCTGGTAAATAAGTCTTCTTCAACAACCATTTCCAAATCTAACATCCTACCATTATAATCCTACTAATATAAAACGCGAAAGTTTGTAAGTATGGATAGATGGTTGTTACTCTTTTACCCAAAATCAACTGAATGGATTTTAATGAAACTTTTCAATAATATAGCTTACACATCAGAATAACACATAGGCTACTTTTTATCATGGGAACAAGTTCCTGTGACAAACGGGAACGGTAAAACTTCACTACGTGCGGAGCCGCGGGCGACAACTAGTTCCATATTTTTAAAAAAACTAGCATATTACACTAATATGTCGCCTCTATTAAAGAAACCTGCTTTACATACTCTTCAAAAATTACAAACTCTTGACTAAGATTACTTGATTTTAATATATCTAATAAATAATTACTAGCATAAGTAATCTGGGTGTTGGGAGCCTGACAATATAATAATATTACTTGTTAGCGTTGAAAAGAAGAAAGATAGAAAAATTCGCTTCCATTCCGTGGTCCCATTGGATGTCCCATTGATGGGACTACGGAAAAATTCATTTAACCGTGGTCCCATTGGCCAAAGGGACCACCGAATGTAAATTTTTCTATAATACTCGTATCTCTATTTCATAGAACTATTAATAGTGATGTAACAAATCATTAGAATTTTTGGGTTTATGGGTAATTTTAATAACCCGTGTATCCATGTTACTAGGAATTGTTAGCAGGAATTCTCTAATAATAGAAAATGAAAAAATAAGTAACTGATACTTACGATAGTTACCCTGTTTATTGTGGTACAATAATAAAAAAATATGAATAAGAAGAAAATCTGATCTATACCTTGATTTTTTTCTTTAGTTATATGTTTCTGAGACCGAAAATTCATCAATAATGTTAGTAAGTTCATTAATACTAGCCATTTGTTACCGGTACATGAAAGAGATTTCTTGGGGTGCCTCTATGAATAATAGTTAAAAGAAGATATAAATGAAAAAGAGGAACGCAGATAAAAAATGTTTGTTTTTGGATTAGGTAAATAAGTTATATGTGACTGTGATGTTTGTTTTTCAATGTTTTGCTTGAGTTTTATATTGTAATATTTTTTTTTTTTGTGTATTGTGTGTTGTATAGTGTATGAACTATGGTGATCACTTTTCTAATTATAACAAAAACTAAATAGTATAAAAAGCATGCATACAGAATAGTTGTTATACGTTTTTCAGAATGAAGCCGTAGTGTAGTCGTACTAGTCACGCGTTAGTAGGTGCGGACAGATCCTTTAGTTGCGATTCAGTTTTGATAATAATGGTCGGGCTGTCCGAATTTTTCTTTAACATGATACGACCGTTATTTGTCCAGCGGAAGTTGTATTTGTTTGCTTTGGCCCAGCCTCTGCTCAAGTAGAAAAGATGTTTAGAGCTCGTCGTCAGCAGCGTAGATAGGTACTGTTGGTTCAGCTACACCCCGATGGGAGGAATTTATTTTATTAATAGGGTTGCGCTTATTATATTCCTTCAGTGCTGATAGAAGAGTACTTTTGTTAAGGCAGGTTATAAATTCAACTATCAGACTCGAGCGCTGGCTATCTCTTTTTGAAGGACCACGCGAAACGTCGCGTATATCGGATTCTTGCACGTTAGTACCTATACATTTAGATAGTTCCATTATGGACTTATACAGCATACTCTTTGTTTCATTAGGCCTTTTTGGTACATTACGAAGTTCGATGCTAGTTTTTACCGCGGAACGATCAAGAAACTCCAGTCGCTCCCCAAGTGCCGTAATTTTGGCTTGCATTGTGTTGCGTTGTTTTTCTAATCGGTTAATATTTGATTCCAGAGAGTCAAATTGTTCGGTTAAGTATGTCATTGATTTTTCAATTTCTGTATTTGTTTTTTCAATGTTTATGTTTGTGTCTTTTATTTCTATTATGTAAGCTTCTAGCTTATCCATGCGGGAGTTCTGTAGGGACATCATGTTGTGAATCATGTCTTTGATATCCCTTTTAAATTCGTCCAAGTTAACATTGACAGAATCGTCCTCCACCGAATGGCAGCGCCGCTTCGATCTTTTATTGTTTTCTTTCTTCGAATATAATTCCTCTGCGTACAGTTGTTGTATGTACGATTCCGAACGGGAGGGATTATTTTGATTCGGCGGTGTACGAGCCAACTTAGACATTTTTGTGGATTTATCCACTAAGTTAATCAAATCACAAAAAGTGAAAGAAGACAAACTATGTTTTGAAACCACAAACTTCGGTGTCAGGTATACCGTAGGCTTAACCACTTAGCTACAGTGCCACTACGGATTTTGTTGAAAATTGTTGTTCTATTGTGGCAGTTGTAAAGTGAAGTTGATGCTCATTAGTTATTTTTGAGGGTAGGTTTGGCTTCGCGGCTATAAACAAATTATTGATCTCTTCATATGTACAACTATTACTTAACGAATTTGTCAATGTTACAGTTCTTGTTTGTAAATTCGATTTGAGATTAACACTTGTTATCGTTTTTATTATTAACTGAGCACTATTTTTTCAAAAGAACTTCAAAGTATACTTATTAAAACAATTAATATATCACAGAGCACACAAACACGTCTTTATACTTGCGCGGTGGGGAGGGTAATTAAAGAACATTATATCGTCGGTTGGTCGTTACTTCGTCTATTATTTGTCCAAATACCCACGTAGAAGCTATGGCCGAAACTGGTGTAAGAGTAGAATCGCTGACATATACCTAGTTCGCGTTTGTATTTATCGAGTGTTTTGTATTATAATAACTAATTCAACTTCTCACGACCACCATGGCTTTTTGGGTCCTGTAATAAAGGCAATGGCATTTTTTTGTTTGTTGAATCTGTTGTGGTAATGGTATTACACACAAGAAGTCGTCATAACTCTTGGCCTGATGGAAGTGCCGCATGTAATTCATCAGTGGATTGTACTCTGAGTAGTAAGTTTTTTTAATTTATAGTAGGTTGTTATAAATGGTCGCTTACTTACTTTTAGTACTTTTAGACCCAGATGCACATGTAAATAAGTTATATATGTAAGTTAAGTGTAGATAAACAATGAAAAGTATTATCTCACTTGAGGTACTTTTTTTCTTTTGATTTTTATTGATTTTAAAGGATTTACTTTATTAGGTATATATTATTGAAGTGACTAACATACATATACATATACTAGCTGTGCCGCACTCCTTCCTGCCCATTTATAATAATTTATTGAATACAATGTTATTCAGTATATTATTGTATTAAACTCTGCCCCCTTTTTGATATTTATAATTACTACTGTATTACTTTTACATAACATCTCTCAAATGTTAAAACAATTGTTTTTAATCAGTTCAGTGGGCTAGCTAGTAGCTGCATTACCTGCAGGTGATATATGGCTTGTTGCCATAGATTATTTTGGAGCCTCTTACATCAACATTTACCAACAGGTTTGTTATATATAACTATTTAAGTACTTTTCATTGCCTTTTTCGTTTCAGTTAAGAGCAGCTGACATCATCATCATCATCCGAGCGTCTGTCCCAGTTGCGTCTCGCGACGCCCGGGGTCCGCTTTCCTACATTTTCTTCTCCACTTCGCACGGTCTTCGGCATCCCCTGTAGTGAGACCATTGGCACGCATGTCATCCCTTACGACGTCAAGCCAGCACTTCTTGGGTCTTCCCCTCTTACCGGGACCCGGCGGGGCTGACATGGCCAGACATTTGTTACCTACGTAGCCCGGCGGTTGCCGCAAGACGTGACCATACCAACGAAGGCGACACTCTTGCAACTTGTCTGCAATGTCACGGACGTGAAGGCTGCCGCGGATGCGAGAGTTTCTCACGCGGTCCATCCGCGTGACCCCACACATCCACCGCAGCATCTTCATTTCCGTGACACGCAGCTCCTGCTTGTGTCGCTCCAATATCGGCCACGTCTCACTGCCATGTAAAAGGACAGGTCTAATAATGGTTTTGTAGACCTGTCCCTTCAACCGGATCGGCATTTTAGGGTCACAAATGACACCGGTCATCTCCCGCCATTTGGCCCACGCGGCAGCAATGCGTGACTTGACATCGCAATCGATGTCACTGGACGTGTGAAAAACAGATCCCAGGTATTTAACCTGGTCCGTGCGCTCGACCAAATCACCGCCTATGCGGACGGATGTGGGATCTGTCGAGTTTATTGCCAAGTACTCGGTCTTCGCCACATTTAGTTTCAGACCGCCGTTCTCAAGCGTCTCCTTCCACGCCTTTACACGTCGCACCAATCTGCCCCTGTCCGCGTCTGCCAGCGCAATATCGTCAGCATACATGAGCAACCATGGAGGCTGCTCATGTGGGTTTCTGATGCTGTCCGACAATTCGTCTAATATTACACTGAACAGTAGCGGACTAAGGACCGAACCCTGGTGTACCCCGACGGTGATGGGGAAGGGTTTCGTGTCGCCAACAGCAGTCCGAACCATTGAATCGGAGTCACAGTACATGTCCCGGATAGTGTCAATATAGACCTCTGGAACCCCTTTGGACCGCAGTGCCCACCAGATCATCGCACGAGGAACACAGTCGAAGGCCTTCTGCATGTCTAGAAACAAACAGTGCAGAGGCGTGTTCTTCGACCTGTATTTCCCTGCGACAACCCTCAGGGCAAAAACAGGGTCCGTGGTCCCATGACCAGGGCGAAACCCATATTGACACTCCGAGAGAGTACACTCCTGCCGGATCCGAGAGTCTATAATCCTCTCGAAGATCTTCATGGTGTGGGACATCACCTTAATACCGCGGTAGCTCCCGCACTCCTGCACTGACCCCTTACCTTTGAAGACTGGAGTAATTATACTCAGTCTCCATTGGTTTGGGATCTGCCCGCTGAGGAGTATGCGGTTAAAAAGGTTTACTAAGATGCCCACACCGCGAGGACCCATCGCCTTCCAGGCTTCGATGGGGACTCCATCGGGTCCGACAGCTTTCCGATTCTTCATGCGGCGAAGCGCAGTCAGGACTTCTCCAGGCGTTACCGGTGGCACTAGTCCCTGATTCGGAGGGAGGTCCGGAGGCTGCACCTCTTTGTGCTGTTTATTAAGCAGCTCGTGGAAGTACGAGCGCCATCTCTCCTTTACCGCGAGATCTTCGCTTAACAGGTTGCCCTCAGGGTCTTTTACACAGCGACACTTGAATATATCCTGTGCCGCATTGACCCTGGAGCGCGCCAGCTTATAGATGAGCTTCTGCCCCTCAGACGATTCCAGCTTATCATACAGAGGTTGTAAGTGGTCACGTCTGGCTCTGGCTACAGCTCTCTTTGTGGCGCGCTTGGCAGCCCTGTACGCTTCGCGGTCTTCAGGAGATCCGGTCGCTTGCCACTTTTTAAAGAGGGCTTTCTTCTCCCTAGTCTCCCTCTGGACTGCGTCGTTCCACCACCAAGTTTCCTTGTCAAATTTGCTTCCACCCTTAGACACACCGAGCACCACCTTCGCCGCTCCAAGGATGGCCGCCTGAACTTTGTCCCAGTAATCTTGAACTGGTTCGCCATCAGTGTCGGTGCACTTGTCACCGACAGCTGAGACGAACTCCTGGGACCTAGTTTCATCAAGCAGCCACCATCTGATGCGGCGCTGGCACCGCTCGATGCGTTTGCCTTTGGGCTTCACGCAGAGGTCCATGACAAGGAGACGGTGTTGTGCAGTAAGACTCTCACCGGGTATGACCTTGCAGTTGGCCACCTTGCCGATGCTGTGTCGCCTAGTGAGTAGGAAATCGATCTGAGTTGTACGCCTCCCGCTCTTGTAGGTGATGAGATGTTCGGATTTCTTTTTGAAATACGTGTTCACAATGGCCAGATCGGCAGCCGCACACGTTCTAAGGATAGTTTCTCCTTCAGCGTTGCGGGTGCCGTATCCAAAACCACCATGAACACGCTCAAACTCCCCACACCTCTCACCCACATGACCGTTTAGGTCGCCGCCCAAAACGATTCCCTGTGACAACGGAATGCTCCGAAGCACTCCCTCGAGTTGACCCCAAAACGACATCTTATCGGCGTCGCTACAACCGGCCTGTGGCGCGTAGGCACTTATCAGGTGGGTAATAATCCCATCGATAAGCACCCTCACGATCATAAGCCGGTCGCTACAGCGTTTCACCTCCAAGATGCCACTCTGCAGCCCCTCGGAGAGCACAACGGCCACCCCGTTCTCCCCACCAGGCGCACCCGTGTAATACAGCTTGTAGCCGTTCTGCAAGGGCCGGGCTCTGTTGCCCTTCCACCGAGTCTCCTGCAGGAACGCCACGTCCACCCTCCGCCTGGAGAGTACTTCGGCCAACTCTACCGCACGCCCAGTCAGCGTGCCAATGTTCCATGATGCGAAGCGGATTCGGGTTGGGGCTAACTTCTTTAGCCGTGCTGGCCCGACACACGGCAGCCCTAGCCCACTTGCCACAGGAGTCGGGCGGGGCTCCTGCGCGCCGTTTTGCGGCGGCGCCCTATCCCTAGCTGCTTTCCTTTTATTCTTATCCATAAGTTGTTTTGGCGGGTGGCTTTTATGGGAGCGACGCCCTCAGACCTCCCAACCCCAGAGGGGAAAGCCAGCGCCAGAGCCTCGTCCGTTAGTCAGCAGGTGCACGCACTAGCACGGGAGGTTGACTTGGGCCCCGAAGATCTTGGTGGGGCCCCAGCTGACAGAACCTGTTATACTTGTTTGATTTGCCCAATGGGCAAGTTACTTGCAATCTGTAAGGACATAATGATTTTCAAATCAAATAACAGAACCCAGAAGGAACCATCTTTTTGCCAGATTTGAAAAGAGCCGCTGATACTCTATTACATTGTTTTTTCTCCTGAACTGTAACTATGAAGAGAGATATTAAGTTTCTAGGTGACTCAGAGTACATATATAAACAAAGTATATATGATATATACTACAGCAATGTCAGATTTGCCAATTCCATTTATAATTTCCTTATGCTTGGTGTCAAAAAATAATGCTTTTTTTATTTTATATATAATATTGATGTAGTATTTTAAAGGCTGTTATACTAAATAAAACAACCAGGATCATAATATGGTAAACACATAAGAAATAATGATACATATTTATGGTTAAAATGTGCACAGATAGAACTAGCAAGATTTTGGGCAAGATTCCTTTTAGCCGTCAACTGCAGATTATTAAGAGGTAAAAATATAGCAAACAAAATATGTTTTTTTTTGCTTATATATGCCATATAAGCATAAATATATTTTGTTTATATATGAAAATAACATTGGTAACCTAGATACCATATAACATTATTATTGTTACAGCATTGTCGGCCAAACACTTATTGGTTGTTTGCTACTATCATGTTTGTGATGTGGTACTTAAGTTGGGTAAGGTATGGTGAAAATATTACTCCTCCAGCTCAATCCTAGACATTGTTTTACTAACATTTGAAGATGATAATGATCACATTTGAAAATTAAGTTGAGAATAAAACCTGCAGTTTTATTTTATTTTTATTTATTTTTTAATATATATTTCTAATCTTTGGCCCGTATTCCAGAACGTTTATTAATACTCAAGAAACACTTGGGAGTAGATTTTATAAGGCAAAATCTAGTCTCAAGCGTTGATTGAGTATTGAGAAACGTTCTGGAATACGGACCTTAAAATGACTATTAAAATATGGTGGACAATTTCAACTTAGTTCGATACGGTTCGGGTAGTTCAGGTGGCTAGAACATTGCCCTGGTTAGGCAAAGGTCACAGGTTCAATCCCTGTCTCGAATCGAATTGTCTTTTTCCACTTTATTAAAAATTTATGAGAAATTTAGCATAATAATTGCTTTAAAAAAATTATCTAGGTGCACGAATGTTTTCGCATGCCATTTCTCCTGTTTTTTACTATTTCTATGGTTTAAACTCAGTGTACTGTAAACGATCACTGCGGTAAGCAACTTTCGCTATGGCTGGTCACGGGTGGGTTACCACTTTATTTACATTTTGTAAGCGTTTCCGTGCTTCGGAAGGCACGTTAAGCCGTTGGACCCGGTAACTTTGCAGTCGTTAAGTAATGTAAAAGGCCTTATGGGCGGCTTGAAAAATTCAACAGCGGGTAGCCACAACCTGCAACTATTTATTTCAACACAGCAATGGGCTCAGCATCTATTACGTGGAACAGGAGAACACATGGTGAAAAATGGGCATATAATATGCCTCTGCCACTCCTTCGGGAATAAGGTGTGATAGATAAATAAAAATAAAAACTACGGTTTAATCATTATTGTGTACGGTCGGCCAAAAAAGTGGTGTACCACTTTTGATTTAGTTTGCTAGTTATCGAAAATTACAAGGATCATGTGACAAACGTCACGTCAATAGGTATCATAAGATAGCAATGTTGTCAGATCAAGGTGAAAGCAAACAAATCATTATTGTTCTGTAAACTGCAAGCAACATTTAGCCTTAGGGTGGTACACCACCTCTTGACCGACTGTACCTACTGACAAATTAAATACGAATACAGATAATGCACAGATTAGATTCTATCGACAGTAGTTAGAAGCACGATGTGTAATAACTTCGGGGCCTATTATATAAGGCCTTATTGCTAAGTAGGCGTAGTTTAAATTATTAATATTTAATATTGACAAATTTGTAAAGGTTTATTTAAATATCAAAAATCAGTGAAATTATGACCATATTTTCGAACTTCATTCATAACAGTACTGCTATCTATTTATCACGTGGTCTCGTTCTGACGCACAGTGACCCCGCGATGATAATGTTATCAAATAATTTAAAACCAAAATACTACTTTATTCTAACTTTATTCTAACTTTTCCTTCATACTTAACCGGGCTTAGGACCGGCAAAATTACTTTTCGTAGGTACTAGTTCAGTTATGAAAAATAAAAACTTATTAGACTTGAATATATAAACAAGATAACTGACTTAACATACCTAATGTCAACTATTGGCGCCATTTTTGAATCAGGAATTTATTAGTTTTTTGTGCCGAAGGGAAAATATATATTTAAATAAAGGTTATAAAAGTATAAAAAAAACAAGGTGAAGTGTTATGTAAAGTGTTGTGATAGCTCCAGTCACAAGAAATCACCAGGAATAACTTTTCACAGGTAATTGATGTTTTAGTTACGACTAAGTGTTATTATTCTAAGATTTTTATTCAAAAATGGTGATTCTTCTAGGCGACCACTTGAAAAGTTGTTAATATATGGTTCATAGCATCTTTTCCATAAACCGTTTGGTCACTATCGTCATCTATATCTAAGATTTTTGTTAATTTACATACATTTTGTACTGTTACGGCATGTGTACACAGGGACGAATTCAGTTCAGCAAATTGTTTGAAATGTTAATATCCAAAGTCAAGCTAAATGTAGTGCCCGATTCAATTAATTATGTTAATATTGTTTTAGGTTTCCTAAGGATACCATTAAACAAGATGTTTGGTTAATAAAATTATTTATTTTATATAAATAAAATCTATTAGCAAAATATAAAACTACTGCCATCTCTTTGAATATTTATGAACCTGCTTGTTCAACAATACTACTAGCGCGACATCTTTAGCAGACACGAGTAACTAGAGGCTGCTCTTTGTGTAGGTTTCTGCATGCTCGCAAAATCGTCGTAGTTCATAAATATTCAAAGAGATGGCAGTAGTTTTATATTTAGCTATAATACTAGGTATGGGTAAAATAATGTTTTTATATTGCTAATTTAAACGATCGTGGTTCAAAGATTATTTAAACATTGGTAGATAAGTACACTGGATTGCATATTCTCTATTATAAATGACAGTTTATATAATATATAAATGAAATGTCTATTGTGCCCTATTAAAAGCGTCGGTGAACGACTCGGTATAAAAATTGAAAACTGTTTTCAAAACGACCATAGGTATTGATTGTACTCAAGACTGTTCTCTTTTCTACAAGCTTTTTATTAGCATACATGTATGTCACAGATATAGAAGAGTAAGCAGATCAAACGTTTGCGAAAAATAGTGTAGCCTATTTCACACATATAGACAGGTAGCTTAATCCAGGGTAGCATTCAGCTATCATATCATATCATTTTAATATCTTTCATAATTTATGTTTATTAACCAAACATCTTGTTTAATGGTATCCTTAGGAAACCTAAAACAATATTAACATAATTAATTGAATCGGGCACTACATTTAGCTTGACTTTAGATATTAACATTTCAAACAATTTGCTGAACTGAATTCGTCCCTGTGTACTCATGCCGTATCAGTACAAAATGTATGTAAATTAACAAAAATCTTAGATATAGATGACGATAGTGACCAAACGGTTTATGGAAAAGGTGCTATGAACCATATATTAACAGCTTTTCAAGTGGTCACCTAGAAGAATCACCATTTTTGAATAAAAATCTTAGAGTAATAACACGTAGTCGTAACTAAAACATCAATTACCTGTGAAAAGTTATTCCTGGTGATTTCTTGTGACTGGAGCTATCACAACACTTTACATAACACTTCACCGTGTTTTTATTATATTGTTAAATATTGTTATATTTACACAATATTTTCCCTTCGGCACAAAACACTAACAAATTCTTGATTCAAAAATGGCGCCAATAGTTGACATTATGTAGAAATTTAGGCTACGCGCTGTTCGCTGTCTATGTGTGAGTTACATGTTGCTACACATGACAAAAGAAGATAGCGTTACACAACAAATATAAAGAGTGAAAAGGATGAAGTATTACAACATAAACAAAGGAATATGTTTGATCTGCTTACTCTTCTAAATCTGTGATGTATGTACGTTTGTTCCAAAGACCTTATACCTATAACTAGACTGTCCATTAGTGCGAAATAATCGATCTGCGTGAGATGTCTTTCGGCAGTGGCAGTGTCTCTTTCTAAATAAGTGACCATAACCAATTAGAACACAGGACAAATTCCTTGAACGATTGTTCGAACCTGCTGAATTTATTGTAAGTAAAAATACAATAACATACTTTCACGCCTTTATCCCCGAAGGGGTAGGCAGAGGCGTACTATACGTCCATGTTTTACCGTATGCTTTTGCTTTTTTGTTTCACGTAACAGGTGGTGAGCCCATTGCCGTGTTAAAATGGACAGGTGCAGGTTGTGGCGATCTGCTGTTGAAATTTTTCAAGCCGCCCATAAGGCATTCAACTGACTTAACGATAGCCATGTTAGTGGCAACCGGGACCAACGGCTTAACGTGCCTTCCGAAGCACGGAAACGCTTGCAAATATATATGCTACAAAGTGGTCACCCATCCGAGGACCAGCCATAGTGAAAGTTGCTTAACGCAGTGATCGTTTACAGAACACTACGTCCGCGAGCGCTTCAAGTAGAAGTAAAAAATATTAAAAAGAATATATTTATAATATTAATTATTAAATAGTCGGGGACGCCCGTCAGAAACGAGGTATATACGTTACAAAAAAATATATTATTGCAAAAAATACGTGTATTGAGACAAAGAGAGAGAGAGAGAGAGAGAGAGTTGTGCACCCGGCTGCGCACTCACTTGCTCATGTGTTCATTTGCAGGTTCGATACACACACGCATAGGCACCATCCGTGAGCCGCTTTCAAGTTCGTTCCAAAAATCTAAATGTTAGGTTTTGCCCCTTTTCACATATCTCCAATTTAAACAGAAGCTAATAAGTACCTAATCTAATACTAAGAGATTGTAAAAATCTTTAATCAACAAAATACTATGTTATTTAAAAAAATATGATTGGTGCTGTTACTATGTTGTTGCTTACCCGTGGAAAGTAAAGCTGCCACCGTTATAAGAGTCATTTTTGCACCTTGTCTAACGGGTTTAATATGAAAATTTACACAATCGCAAATCGAAGCACGAGCATATAATGACCTTATATCGGTACATATCCAATTTAAAACAATCGATACGTAAATAAATACCTACCTAATATTATGAGATTGTAAAAATATTTTATCAATAAAATTTATGGTGACCCTACACTTTAAGCAAGATGGCGGGTCCAGGCGGATCTTGCATTTAGTATTACCAAACTCAAACATTTAAGTACTGCTCTTACTAAGTATTAATGAGTATTTTCTTTAGTACTATGAAGTTCTTATTAATAATTATAGTAACTGTAGAAATAGTTAGATAAGTGCCAAAGTTTACGAATAATTAATTTTACTGAATCATAAAAAAAGAAATATATATTTTAACTACCATTTCTACCAAATCCAATAGTTATTTGTGCTGGCAGCGCGTTAGACAAGGACACCGCACCTTTCGTAGCTCTCCCGCCAGGACCGTCTATAGCTAGCTACCGCTTATAAGAGCTACCCTACTGTAAAGAAAATAGATGTCATTTTAGCTCAACGAAATTTTTGGTTTGTTCGGGTAGAATCTAGTTTTGCAATTTTGAAGCAGAAATCTTTAAGTAGTTGATTAAATTTTGAATGATAATGCATTGCTAGCTGTGTGACGTCATTTTAAATTTAACATGGAAGAACATACCTACAAGACAACGGACTAATTCTTTTTTATACACAGCTACAAGATAATACCCATCTTGAATCTTAATCATATTATAAAAAAATCTTAAATGAAAAGACTGCCGTCACTCAGGGCACCTGCAGGTGTATTATGTAACTAAAATGGATATCAGTTTGATTGCGATTTGCGCCAATCAGCTGTCAAAATTCAATTTTGGTATTATCTATGTTCAGTAGGCAACTGAAATAAAATAAAATAAAATATCTTTATTTTGCATAGACCATTTTAGCGGCGCTTACAAAATGTCATACACTATTTAAAATATTTAAAGCGACCACCGGTTCGGAACGCGGCCCACCTGAGAAGAACCGGCTAGAAACTTAGGAAGGCTTTTTTTTTGATGGCCTATTTACAATTTAATATTATTTCACTTTGCCAGCAGATCATTTCCAGGCGTCCCTGTCCTGCAAATAGTCTGTAACGGAGTAAAAACCTTTTTCACAAAGCTTGTTTTTAATAAACTTTTTAAATTTATTTAAAGGTAAATTTCTCAGGTCACAGGGAAGCTTGTTGTAAAAGCGTATACAGTTACCCTGGAAAGAATCGCCAATCTTATGTAGTCGACTGTGGTGGACTGAAAGATTATTTTTATTTCTAGTGTTTATATTATGTTTATCACAGAGTTTAGAAAACTGTGATAGATTTTTCTGGACATACATAAGATTGGCAAAAATGTATTGTGATGGTACGGTTAGAATATTTACTTCTTTGAATTTTTCTCGGAGAGAAACTCTGGGGCCCAAATTATAAATAGCGCGTACAGCCCGCTTTTGTAGAACAAAAATAATATTTAAATCTGCAGCACTCCCCCAAAGGAGAATACCGTAAGACATAATACTATGAAAATAGCTGAAGTAAACCATTCTAGCCGTATCCACATCTGTTAGAGTCCTGATCTTTTTTACAGCGTATGCAGCCGAACTTAATCTAGAGGCTGTCTTTTCTATGTGTGGGCCCCACTGCAAATTGGCATCAATAGTTTTACCTAGGAACACAGTTGATTCTACAAACTCTAACACTTGTCCATTCAGTTGAACATTGGCCGCAACTTGTTTTACATTTGGTAGAGTAAATTTTATACATTTAGTTTTATTTTCATTAAGGCAAAGATTATTTGAGCTGAACCAATGAACTACTCTTGCAATTGCATTGTTTACATCGTCATAGTTATCTAATTGTCTTTTAATTTTAAAAATTAATGAGGTGTCATCTGCAAACAAAACAATCCTATTCTTGTCCCCTACATAAAATGGTAAATCATTAATATAAATGAGGAACAAGAATGGCCAAAGTATCGAGCCTTGCGGCACACCCATTGTAACCATGGATCCTACAGAAAGTGTACCATTAATATCGACCCTCTGTATTCTATTGATCAAATATGAAGACAGAAGGTCGAGAGCTTTGCCTCTTATTCAATAGTGGTGTAATTTTTTGCACAGCGTTTCATGTTGAACGCAATCAAAAGCCTTTGATAGATCGCAAAACATACCTAATGCATCGTGCTTGTCTTCCCATCTTTCATGAATACCTTTTAATAACTCAACACCAGCATCGGAAGTTGAGCGCCCTTTCGTAAACCCAAATTGATTCGCATGGAGTATTTTATGACTATTAAAATGGGATAGCATTTGATTCAAGATTATTTTTTCAAATACTTTGCTCAAAGTTGGCAGCACTGACACTGGTCGGAAATTAGACTGCTCTGTAGCGCTGCCAGCCTTGAACAAGGGAACGATTTTGCTGTGTTTCATTAAATCAGGAAATGTACCACTAGAAACACAGTTGCTAGATGGGGCGCAATTACCTCAATTATACATGATGCAGTTTTGACCGATAATCCCCAAATGTCCGCGGTTTTCTTAATTTCGATACATTTAAATGTTTTTACAATGTCCTGAGCACAAATATCTGTGAATACAAATGCATCCCTGCAACAAAGAACAGATTCTTCTAATAAAAGTTCAGCGGAACTGGAAGATGCTTGGAGAGATTTTGTTATCAATATAGGTACATTTTTGAAAAAGTGTTCTAACTCCGTAGCCACTTCCAGGTCCCCTGTAACATGGCAACCATTTACTTTTAAGTGGAAATCCCTTTCAGTCACTAAAGATCTACCGCATTCAGAGTTAATGATGTTCCAAGTCATTTTTATTTTATTTACAGAATTAGAAATTTTATTTTTAATGAAGTTTGACTTAGCAAGATGACACGTTTGTTTAAATATCTTTGAATAATTTTTAACATATTCCTGAAAGATTTGCCTAAAATTATATGATTTTTCTGAATATAATTCAAATAATTTATTTCTACTTTTAAAGATACCTGGTGTTGCCCAGTCACTGAAAACAGGACGACCACCAATCTGTAGAGTTTTTGAGGTAAAAACTTTGCCAAACTCATCATTAATCAAATTAAATAAGTGTTTATATGACTGGTCTACACAAGTGAAGTTAGGTAGATATGGTAATCTCTTTAATACATTTTCTTTAAAATTATTCAAACGACTTTGGTTAATTGGTACATATTTAATTTGTTTTTTGCTGACTTTGTTACTACTTTTAGGAAATTTTATCCATTGGCCACGATGATCTGACTCCACAGGATCCACAATACCTTTATCTATAGGTTTAATATCAGTAAAGATATTATCAATACATTTTGCACTGGTGGCAGTAATACGAGTGGGTTCTAAGAATGTACTATGCAGATTAAAGGATTTAAATAAATTTTTCATTTTATTTCTCTCTGATGGAGTTAATGATGTATCTAATATATCAACATTAAAATCTCCACAAACTATTATAGATTTCTTAGAACATTGGCATTTGAACAGTGCTTCTTCAAGCTTTTCTTCAAATTTAATGTAAGAAGCATCAGGGGGACTGTATACGCTTAACAAGATGAAATGCTCAAACTCAATACTGGCAATCTCAATAACTCGCTCAATGGAGAGGGCTACTAAATCCTTACGTTCTTTAAATTTTAAGTTTTTATTAATTAATATTGAAGAGCCTCCACGTTTAGAATGTTTTCTATTGAACGAGCTAGCAACCTGGTGATTTACGAAGTTCAACAATGTGATTTGATGATCTTGTAACCAGTGCTCTGTAGCACAAAAAATATTAATAGAATTTGTATTAATGTATAGTTCTAACTCTAAATCTTTACCATTTATTAAACCTCTAACATTATGGTGCACCAGGTTTATAAAAACAATATTTTTACTAAGATTATTCTCAGGGGCCATAGTCAACTGGCCAGATTTATTATCTGTTGTCCTATAAACTAGTTTTTTGGAATTTCATTTTCCAAATGTGAAGTATCAAAACTATCCTGCTCAATAAAAGCAGTTGTACTTGCCAATAATTTGGCTTGAAAAATTAAAAAAATAGATAGCAACAGAGCTATGACGTCATGGATGCGATATCCATTATGATTCAAATTTGACAGCTACGTTCGTATCGATAGTCCTATAAACGCGTGAAATTGGTATTATCTAAGCATAATGGACTTCAAATTCAAAACAATTCGGTGACGTTGCCGAAAGCGGTTGCTAAAGAGATGCGTATATTGAGTTTTGATGAAAAGCAACTATTATGCGGTTGATTTAAAAATTGTCAATAGCCTAAAAAACTAATAAATATTGATGTACTTGTAATTTGATGGGATAATATCCATACACTAGAAGCGCTCGTGGCCCCGCGGTCTCAGTGTTCGGTAAACGATCACTGAGGTACGCAACTTTCGCTATGGCTGGTCGTCGGATGGGTGACCACTTTGTGGCATTTACATTTGCGAGCGTTTCCGTGCTTCGGAAGGCACGTTAAGCCGTTGGTCCCGGTTGCCAGTAAAATGGCAGTCGTTAAGCCTGGTTGAAGGCCTTATAGGCGGCTTAAAAAATTTCAACAGCTGGTAGCCACAACCTGCGTCTGTCTATTTCAACACGGCAATGGGCTCACCACCTATTACGTGGGACAGGAATCCACACGGTGAAAAGTGGGCATATAATATGCCTCTGCCACCCCTTCGGGGATAAGGCGTGATGGATATTTAATATCCATACACGCTTTGTCGTTGTGGCTTCAGAGATTTACAAGTGTGAAAACTGCAAATCTGTACGTTTTTTTAGATTTCAATAAGGCAATGGGCTCACCACCAATGCATATAGGGAAATGTGGGTGTATAATATGCCATTGCCTTCGGGGATCTGCAGGACTAATAAACTTAATCTATAAGGTAGCTCGTGCCATATTTTGGGATTTGCCGAGGAAGAAAGTTGGGAGAGTAGGTAGGTTTAGTTATTGAACTTGGGCAAAAATTAACACATTTGTCTAGAAATGATAGGTACTTGGGCAATTTTTGATTGATTTTATATGAAGTTGAAACTTAGCATAATTTTGGGTGGTTATGTAGGTTTATCGAGACATGTAAATATTTCGCGATTTGGACCCATGTAGTATTGGTAAATGGTAGCGGACCCCGGGCGTCGCGAGACGCAACTAGGACAGACGCTCGGATGATGATGATGTAGTATTGGGCTCTTGCGTTGTTGGTGGCAATACTAATTTAACCTATGAATTATCTTACACAAGCTGGTCCATACTTATCTAACAAACTTTTAAACATATTTTGCCATATCTCCAAAACGGTGCGTCTGAGCTTGAAAATAATGAGATTTTTGGTACCCTTTGTAACGCCCAAACACGTCCTTCACTAATAATTAAAAGATAAAAAGGATAGAAATTTGAAGTTTTTAATTTTTTCTTAATTGTTTTTAAACAAGTATTTCAAATAATGATAAAACCAAGTTGATTACTTTGTCTACGTCACCTTTCTTACGCCTGTCTTTTGCGATTATTATATTACCATTGCCATAAGGCATAATAAAAAAACTATGAAAATTGGAAAGTTCTGTACCTAAATACCTGACTATAATAATAAGGTTTTTAAATTTGCCGCAAATAACCAACATTCCATAAATTCTCGGTGTCTATCAACTATAAACCGTTCACGTTAAAATGTTTTTGAACTCTATAAAGATAACGGCTAAATAGGTATTATTTAACATGGCCGCGTAATGTCGATAAAATGGTAGTTGTCAAAAGGTTTGCTGAAAGCGACTGTGCCTCGGTCAATAATATAATACCAATTTCACGCAACCTTCTAGTTGCTTTCAAAGCCTAGTTGCTATCGAACAAACCAAAGCGACATCAACTGTTAAAGTTACATAATAGCAGGGCCGGGGGGTCTACACCGGAAAGTCGGCAAGTGCGGACGCTTGCTGTATATTATTTTCTAAAACTAGTGCATTTATCTGGTTTTATGTGCGGGAGTGGTGATTTCTTAGACATAAAAGTTGTGTTAACGTGCTATAGTGAAAGACAATGATAAATATGCAGTGAAATGCTATTTTCTATTTTGCCGCGTAAACCTCTCTGAAACCGTCAGTATAACGACCACCAGTATACTGGGGTGAGACTAACCTTGACTTAAGACTAGAATTGACTAAGATGTAGAGGACTGGGACATTATAGACAATAAGAAAGAAGAAATATGAATTAAGATTTTGCTAAAAGTTCTTAGTGGCCAGGCGATAAAATAATTTCAAAAAAAAAACGTAGCACCTGTCACTATTGTCAGTTTTTTGAAACTTTCATTGTCATTTCACGTCATTTCACTCCTTTTCGAATTTCGTATAATCTATCGAAAACTTTGAAGCTGTACAAATTAGAAGGTACAATACAAATGTACGATAAATACGTCTACGTATCTATGTCAGAAATTTTGAAAGGATTGATATAATAATACTCTGTACTAATATACAATAAACCAAAAATGAAAGATGGTTCCGAAGAGCTTACAAACGAGCTATGTTTCTATGGAAGTGACCCAGGCGCTGTAAAACATGGTAATTTTATAAATTACTACTCTTTCCACGATGTACACGAAAGGATAAAACATCTGCGTCCTATCATGTTTCCAAGGCCTTTAAATAATCAACTCGTTTGTCTGGATGTTGGATGCAACACAGGAGATCTCACCAAGGCTGTATACTCATATTTGAAAGAAAACAACCCCAATTGTGATATACGTGTACTAGCTATAGATATTGATTCTGCATTAATAGAAAGAGCTAAAGAATCAAACACAATCCCTGATATTACATTCCACGAATGTGATATAATGACTGAAATTGGTCGTTTGCACATACAAAACTTTCTGAGTACTTGTAAAAGAAAATATTTTGATGTTATATTATGTTTCTCTGTCACAATGTGGATTCATTTAAATAATGGAGATGAAGGACTACTTGAATTTCTAGGATATTTAAAAAATATTACTAGGACGATTGTAATAGAGCCTCAACCTTGGAAGTGTTATCGGAAGGCACAGAGAAGAGTTATAAAATCTGGTAGCTCCTTTGAATTTTATAAATCTTTAAAAATAAGAAGCAACATTAATGACATCATTGAACAAAACCTAACTGGCGATTCATTCAGTAAAATATATGAATCTACAAATAGCTCTTGGGATAGACACATTAAAAGCTTTCAGTCTTTCAATAAATTTGTAAATAGCTAATTATCATAAACAATTCTATTAATGAGCAAATTATCCGGTTATGTGTTGTAAAACTTTTTAGTTGTATACTTAGTCTTAAGTGTTAATAAATAATAGTTGTAGTCTAGCTAGGAAATACTAAGACGAATTTGAAACAATTAAACTACATACACGTTACATATATTTTCTAATTATTTAACAAAATATAACTAAGTGGTTACTTCTTCTGTACTTGATTCAAACTCCAATTTAACATCACCACCAAGCTCTGTATCCATTTCTGTTTCATGAGCATTTAACATGTTGAGTGTTACCTGTTAATCAAAAAATATAATATGGGCACATAAATATTACAAATACTATATTTTTTTATAATCTTCACTGAAGAATTTTTATAAAGGATGAAATTGATTGATTGATTTCGGGACATTCTCACACAGTGACATCCACCCCAAATTTTGTAAATATAAGCTTGTGATATGGGATCTCGACAGCTAATTGACATTTACAGATCACATAATTTTTTTTTTCCAATCCAGGATTCCAACCTGTCACTAAATAATAAATACTAACTATCTTCACGCTGTATCCCTGACAGGGTAGTAATTAAATACTATAAAATTTTAATATTCTTGATTTAATAAATAACTTGAATTTAATTAATTTTATGATCAAATTATTAGGACAAATGATCCAGTTATGATCCAACTTGTGAAAGTCACATTTTATCCTGGGTTACCAGGCCACAAACATTGCTATGAAGGGGTTAAAAGATACTCTAGTGTGGGTTAGCTGTAACAATGTAGACTGATGACTGAAGTAGTGGGCAGTCCTGTGACCAATACCTGTTGAGATAAAGGTGCAGCATGAACATTATGTTGTGTATGAACAACTACAGTGTTCCCTGTTAGCGTTCTTTCTTCAGGTAATTTCCTTTTTATTGGTGTCTTGGGCTGCTGACTGAAATTAATCAGAAGTTGATTAATTTACTGATTTATTTGGCAATCTAATCAATACTCTATCATAAACATGTGCTGATCACTAATTAATTAATTTACTAATGTATCTTAAGCAAAACCTGATGTAGAGGATAAATCTTGCTGTGAAGATAAATCTTTATCTACATGCTATACATATAATTCTATATTGCAAACAAAACCTTCACTTTGGAGGAACATGGTGTCTGCTTCCATAGAGCGACTGTGTGGTGTTGAAGGTAATCAAACCTCACAACCCCTCATTGTGCCTCATAATAGTTATAATGAAAATATAGCCTGGTTGGAGACACCACCATGAACTCAAGAGCCCAAGCCAACACCATTGGCTAGTTGATGCTAGCCGATGAGGTTGGCTAGGGCCATGGGAGTTCCATATGGGTGTACTTATTGTAGTTACATTTTAATTCCAGCCACTAACAGATGTAAATTTGAGTGTAATTGGATTTTTTTTTTATTCAATCAGTATATTATGAACTAATGTAACTCTCACAGCTGCACACATTCAAAACCTAATAAAGACTCCCTACAATGTTTGCAGAAATTCACTCTCAGAATAGAATATTCTCTATTGTACTCAAACGCATATTATAGTTCTTACCTAGGTGCCGTCTCTGCTATGGGGTGTAATAACATTGTCATTTCAGCTAACTTGTTGAAAGCAGCTCCTGCTTCAGTAAATATCTCCCCAACCTGGAACGTGGTAATAAAACCATATTCATGATTGTTGATAAAGCTAAACTCTCATCATTAATAGATGTCTAAATCCAACCTTTGCAGCAGAACTGTTCATAGTTGCTATATAAAATTATTAAGTGCCAAATAAAAATTTAATACTATTCTATTCAAGTCAAACTTAAATTAAAACCATCACCAATTTTTTTTTTTAATTCGGCTATACTATTATTATTTGTATCATAAATTCGAATCAAGTCAAAAAAAGGCAAGTCAAACTGTCAATTTTTTTTTAGTTGTCTTCGACCGTCTTGGGCAGGCAAAGGAAACTTGGTCCATACAGCCTAGTCTTCAGTATTTATTATTTTCTTGTTATTTTGTTTTAGTCTTGTCTAGTCGTTTGGCGATGTCAAGTCCTCAGTCCTAGGTCCTAGTCCGTGCCCCAATAAGGCAGTGGATCCCTTATTGCGGCTATCTATGGAAATTTGGCACTAACACAAACAACACTGCTATTCTTTGCAAAATATCACTTTCGTTAACTAATGCACTTTTCCGAACTCTATGTATAATATTCCACCATTATTAAACACAAAAACACGAATTTTACACTAGTTTTTGAAAATAATATACGACAAACGTGCGTCACCGCTCGTGTTGGCGCCAAATGTCTCAAACTGTCAAAGCAAAGCCCAAAATATCAACCCGTATTCTATTTTTATTTTAGTTGTCTTCGCCCATCTTGGGCAGGCAAAGGAAACTTAGTCCATACAGCCTAGTCTTCAGTATTTATTATTTTAGTAGTAGTAATTGTTTTAGTCTTGTCTAGTCGTTTGTCGATATCAAGTCCTAGGTCCTAGTCCGTGCTACAATAAGGCAGTGGATCCCTTATTGCAGCTCTCTATGGAAATTTGGCACTAACACAAACAACAACGCTATTCATTGCAATATATCACTTTCTTTAACTAATGCACTTCCGAACTCTTTATGTATAATATTCCACCATTATTAAACACAAAAACACGAATTTTACACTAGTTTTTGAAAATAATATACAACAAACGTGCGTCACTGCTCATCTTCGCGCCAAAAGTCCCCATACGTATTCTAATTGATACACTGACCTCTATACATACAAGTCAGTGAATTGATATCAACCAACCCTTCGTTTTGTAATTATTTTATGGCCTGGTTGCTAAGGCCTTTTAGAAAAATATTAATTATTTCATATTCTAACATGGAATTCGGTCGTCTCTCGTCATTTTCTTTATTTGGTCAGTTTACATGATTCGTCAGATTCCGTATTTGCCAGTTTTCAAGATTTCGTTAACTGGTCAGTTTAACAAACTCGTCCAAGTATCCCTAATTCGTTAGTTTCCGTAACAAGTCAGTTTACAGAATTCGTTAGTAGAGTAGACTCAGAACGAAAACTAAAAACATTAAGGCCGATAAAAATTGTCATGTGACACTTCTATACATCTAAGCAAATAATTAAAATTGAAGTGTCTGTGTCTTACTACAGTAGTAGGAACAGTATTTACTACATTATGTATTATTATACCGAGTGGCGCCGAGGATATCACATTAATTTGAACCACGTACAGTACATGTTGTCTTCTGCGAAAATACCCCAACATGAACCAAAAATACTAATCAGTTGAGCCAGGATTCGCTTATGTTTGTTTACTTTATTTCATCACCATGTGTTTTATAGAAAAGAACCTTAGTAGGTATTGACCTAGGTCAGTATCTAGGCCATCGACCCGACACGTTGCCGCTCTTACTAAGATATTTTTAAATAAAAATCAACCACATATAATGAAATAAAGTTAACAGTTCTCAGTTGTTCGTTTAGCCTAGCCGCATAGCTAGGGAGTTCAGCAGTGAAACAAATATCGATATTTGGATACCGATACCGGATCACCGTGTAATAAAATCTCTACCACAAGCAAAGGTTTTAAAATAATAAAGTATTTATTACTTTATTTAACCTGACTCAGTAATTACTGAGTCAGGTTAAATATCAATTGATACGGGTTACAGATAAATCCGCTATTTCTTCTGTTTAATCATCACGGCAAGTAAAATTAACTACTATGTGCGAAACTCATAATTTTTTATTACTTTCTTGACCTTCTCTTTCAGGTTATCAAGTATCAGGTTGTGTTTTCAGAAAGCGATCACTCTTAACGATAAGACTGTCATTGTAATCCCTAAAATGTATAGTTTTTAAAGAATATTATAATTATGTTATTAAATAATGAGTATATGATTATCTATCTTATGCAAAAAGAACCCACATTGGGTAAATTGAAATAAAATGAACAATGGTCGCCACATACACGCAACACAAATAAAACATACCATACCAGTAAGACAAAATACAATTACTTTAAATTTGGTTTAATATTCTGCTAAGAGACTCAAAATTAAATATTTTGTTTCGATATGTCGATACTTTTTGAACAAGGCCGCTCTAGCTCATGGCGACCGGCTGCTTAGATGTGTTTGAGATATTGATTGTTACGGCTGATTTGAGTTATTCAAATTAACAACTATATTAGTCTCATTAAAAGTTTTACGATTTTAGATGAATACAATTAAAAAAATCCTACTATCAGTGAATTGATTTTTCGTGTATTTGGGAATTTACGTTTCACTTCAGTAGAAAATTATATTAAGCATAAGGTAGTTGATCTTGTAACTTCCGTAGTCGCCATACCGTTATAAAAACATAAATTTTCACACTAGTTTTGTTAAAATACATTTTGTTAGGTACTATGAATTATTACAAAATCCCAAAATACGTTAATACATTCTTAGTAGCACTTCGTTGGTTTTAGTTTAAAGGTTCAGATTATTTTTATTTTGTAACTTAATCATGTGTTGAGAAGTCATGAAAAGAGTTAGTATGGCCGCCGCCGCCCGCCGGGATGTTTTAAGGCCGTATTCCATAACGTTTATCAACACTCAAGAAATACTTGAGAGTACATTTTATAAGGCAAAATCTAGTCTCCAGCGTTGGTCGAGTATTGAGAAACGTTCTGGAATATGGACCGTAAAGTTTGCGCCGTGTAGTAGGTACTGAAAAACTTATTAGGTACCTAGTTGAAATTTGTGATAGTGAAATTTAACGTAAATTTTGTTTATTTTCTTTTTGTCACGATGCCGCAAGTGAATTATACCTACCGCCTCGGAGGTCACTGACATGATCCTCATTTACGGGGAATGCCGCCAAAATGCGGCCTTGGCGTTAAGCCCTTACAGTGAGAAGTTTGGAAACAGTCGCACATGTACTTCTGACTCCCGAATCTTTGTAAGAGCTGTGCAAAGATTGTGGGATAAAGCACTTGGTGCCAAGGAATGCAGAGGAATGGGATGTATTTTTATTAGAATTGATAAAGTGGCAAGTAGTCATTTAGAAAAATAAAAGTGCAGTAGGTAACTAGTTATTGTGTAAGCCGCAAGCGTTTGATCATTCAGCCGTCTTTTGTCAACATAAACACGTGTTGTTATGGCAGCCGTAACGTTGCCAGTTTTCTCAAAGGTGAGTGTACGTTCATTATAAATAAACAAAAATGGGATGTTCTAACTTTCGACTATTTTTATTCTATTAATGGTATGCACAAAATGCATTTCAATTTTTTTCTTAAAAATATTATTCTGTACATATACTAGGTTTATATTAAGGAGTGTTATCAGGCATTTCATTTAATGTAATAAGAAGGGAACCGCCCGGTATAATATTGTTATAAGAATGGCACACTGTAATAATAATATTGGCGAGGAACTACTAGGTCCTTGAAGGGTGCCAATTGTAATAATAATAATGTTACAATTGTCTTATTATGGAGACATGAACTAACAAACAAACAAAAGTTATAACTCGGTTCAGGCGCCAGGAGGATAAGTCCTACTACCTTTATTCACACGGATATTAGCGATAGAGATTGAGCTTCTAATCATAAGAGCAGGAACCAAAAATAATAGAATACATCTCTAGAAGAAAATTTCCATATTTTTATAGGTGAATTGATTGAATACACATTATTTACGTTATCACTAATGGTATAACCTATTCAAGTGATTTATTAAGCTAAAGATTAACTATTGACAGGGTTGAGGCGTGGAATTTAGAATAGTGAGATCCAGCATAAGGCCAGCTTATGAGTCAAAATATATATCGTAACATGATTCAAAACATGAGCCAAATCATTGAGTCATGGAGTCATTACATGGGCCTAATCATTGAGTCGTGCATCATTACTAGATTAATCTACACAAAAAAAAAACAATTCATACTAGGTACCTGATGGCGTGGTTACATTACCACGGGATTCGAAATCACGTCTGCAGACCGCGACAGGTGCCGTCTCCACGAGAATGACGAGCCCGTAACCACATGGTCAGCATTCATGGCAAATTTTATCCAAAAAAAAAGTTAATATAAAAAAAGTGCCTTTTCTGCTGCAAAGAAAAGAATTAGTTCCATTAGATTTGGAAAAACAATTGGATATTTGTTCGTGATTCGAATACATAAAAAGAACTTACCGCTTTTTTAAGGAAAACCAATAAATCTTGAAGAGCAGGCAAATATTCCATTAACGCTGCTCTAAGCATCGTAACAAACTGTAAACAAATGAATAACCTTTCGTCAAAATACTAAAGATCACCAAGGCTAGAAACGTGGTTCCAAAAATCCAAAGTTCTTACCGAAATACATAGTTATTTTGGTATAATCATTTATAAGAATCCACAGGAGTGAACTTCCATATACAATTTATAAAAGATTACTTCTTTTTAGCGAAGTTTAAAAAATATATTTACAATCGACATCTTTCTGTCATTGTAGCTAGGCGAATGGCTTGTTCCGTCACCTCAGCCAAAAGACATCTTTCTTTTTTTTCTTTCCAAGTCTACCCTATGGCATGGGAACTAAGGAAGCCTTACAGAAATCGCAATTAGTTGAAAATCGATGACACACGGAGCGAAAGAGTCAACAATCTACTCACCTCTCTCTCTAAATCTCAAGACTAACAATGACATTCCAATGTGACGTTTTACAACGTTACATCACACCCCAACCAGCAATAAAAGGAAGGAACTTCCTTTTTCAAACAGTAAAGCTCTAAGAAAGAATAAAATAATTCCGATAAAGGAAAACCAAAATCCCAAAAACAAAATTATAATTAAATAACCAACTAACCATAAGTATAGTGTAATGTAACATTTTTTACTTACTTTTTGAATTAAATGTTTTATTATACGTTCTCTCCAAATTATCTGCATGGCCATTATCTGTAACATTCCTAGGCCTTTATATTTCGAAATACTTACGATTTTGTAGTTCTCTCATAATGTTTGTTTAACTTTTGTAATTTTTAATGTCAGTTAATGACAAGCCTAGGTTTTATTTTTAAAAATAAATATATAAAATAAATAAATATCCATCACGCCTTATCCCCGAAGGGGTGGCAGAGGCATATTATATGCCCACTTTTCACCGTGTGGATTCCTGTCCCACGTAATAGGTGGTGAGCCCATTGCCGTGTTGAAATAGACAGACGCAAGTTGTGGCTACCTGCTGTTGAAGTTTTCAAGCCGCCCATAAGGCCTTCAACCAGGCTTAACGACTGCCATTTTACTGGCAACCGGGACCAACGGCTTAACGTGCCTTCCGAAGCACGGAAACGCTCGCAAATGTAAATGCCACAAAGTGGTCACCCATCCGAGGACCAGCCATAGTGAAAGTTGCGTAACTCAGTGATCGTTTACAGAACACTGAGACCGCTAGGCCACGAGCGCTTCACTCTTCACTTCGCTTTTATTTTTAATTTATTGTTAAAGCTGCCAGTAGGTCAGGTTGTTAGATATTAGACCTTGTTATAAATTTATATTCATGTTTAGAATAATATTGTTTAGATTTTTAAATGCTCTGTAAAAGAAGGAAGCCGGTGCCGTCATCAGTCTACTTTTGGTGCTCACCTTGAGAGGAGGTGCTGATGAATAAGTGCTGAGGGAGAGGGTTGTGCCCTCCAGAAATAGGGAAGTGATTGTCTGTGGTGTTGTGTGCTGTTAACCGGCTCTGTTAAAGACGCCGACGACTCGTTATTTTCAGCCCTCTACCTGCCTGAATTGGCGACCTGCTTCTCCGAGGTCGGCGACGTGGAGGCCTTGAGGGGTCTTGAGGCCCCTTCTTAGTGACGTGGAGGCCTACTCGAGGCTCCTTCCTAGCAACGTGGAGGTCTACTTGAGGCCCCTTCTTAGCGGCGTGATCTGTTAACCGGCTCTGTTCTTGAAGAATCAAGATCTTAATTTACCCCCGGCTTTCCTTGGTTTTATTTTTTTAACATTTTTATATTATATTTAATTAACTTTACCTTTTTCTCCTTTTTCTTTTACTTTTCTTTTTAAGCCAGGACTCCTCCAGTCCTGGTGATAGTTTTCTCCTAGACTTTACCTATTTCCCCTCCCGGAAAATAGTTTCGTTACATCATCATCATCATCCGAGCGTCTGTCCCAGATGCGTCTCGCGACGCCCGGGGTCCGCTTTCCTACATTTTCGAAAATAGTATCGTTACAATAGTTCCAATAAAAATCTAGTAAACAAACCAGAATATTCACATTCCACGAGTTCAGAAAAACATCCGACTCTACCAACACTAAACTAAATACGAAAGTACGGTTGAGCACCATAGCCACCGACTCTATCATCCAACTCTTTACAAATAAGAATATCAAAATTGATATAACAAAAAACTTAAAGTCAAAGCATTGACTTAACCTAAGTACTAAAGAATAACAAATCCAACCAAGTTCTCAAACCAGGAGTTCAGTTAAGCTATCTAGCCACTGACTCTTTCATCCAATCTTATCCTTATATATACTGAAGATGCGGTTGAGCCCCAATCGCCACCGACTTCTTTCACTTACAATCCCATATAAATATCAAAATTTCAGCAAACAAAACTGTGCTGTAACTTGTAATCATTACAAGGTCTAACAGCAACTGTACAAAGTATCGTGACAAACGAACAACTTCAATATCAAACAGCATCACCAACGAGGCTGTGACAAACAAAGACACAAAGTCAAACAGCAACTTTATATAGAGCTGTGACAAGTAAAATATTCCAACAAAAATTTATTGTGGAAAAATACACCAAGCAGATGTGATCGGCTCAACACCACCGAACTCCCGAGCACAAACGCTGTAACAAAACCAAACAGATGTGATCGGCTCAACACCACCGAACTTCCGAACACAAATGCTGTAACAAAACAATATAACAAATGTGACCGGCACAACCCTACCGACTTTCCGAACACAAATGCATTTATAAAGATGTGATCCTATAGTCAAAAGAGACAGAAATCAACATCAAAAGATATTTCAAAAGTCATATCCGGGTAACTCCGAATTACTTAACAAACAAACAAAATATATACAATATGCGTGGGTCAGCCCTGCGACATGGCCTCGGGATCAGAAGAACTGAGATACAGCTACTTCCACTAGCCCAGAAACACAACATCAAAACTATTCTTAAGGATTCATCATTGCAATATAAGAATACAATATGTACACAATAAAATTTAGGAGTAATAACCTAAACATACAAACAAAACTAGGAAAATTTCCTACAAAACAGAACAATATCATTCCATAATATAAGTGGAATAATAATGTTTTAATAACCAATTAAGGTTCCAACAAACAAACAAAAAGATAAGATCTTTCGATGTGTATGACAGTTATATGTGTGAGAAAGTTAATGTTATTTCAAAAAGGCTAATTTTAATAATTCCAAAAGGTAAATTGATAAAAAAATGTTTTTAATCAATTTGTTATATCCTAAGTTCTATTTTTTTTTTAAAGGTTCTGAACTTGATTCTAATAAAAAGTTGTGAAGTAACCTAACATACATCTCTTTCAAATGGCTATTTTCTCTCATACATCATACTAACAAAAGCCAATTCCTTCCTAATAATACCAAGACCAAATTCTGTAATATTCAAAACAAAATATTTTAATATTTAATTATATCTTTGGTTATGGTATAGTGGTTCCTTTATTCAGGTCCTCCAGAAGGTAAACATTAGGTGAAACTTTAGAAACTACTTTACACTTAACGAACTTAGGTGCAAGTTTAGCAGAAAAATATGCAGGAGCATTAGACTGCACAAAGCTTCTCCTCCACACAATATCATCAACACCAAAAGAAATGATTCGCCTCCCTACATTATAATAACTAGCATTTCGCTTATACGCTTTCAACAAACAAGATTGTACTTTAACAAAGATTTCACTAAGTGAATTGAGTGAAGTTGCAAAAGAACTTCTATCTACCACCTCTAGTTGATTTAAATTATCAATAGAGGTACTAACACGGTGCAAAGATGCATCAAAAATAAGTTCTCTCCCGAACATGAAAAGTTAGGCGTAAAATCTGTCGCAAGATTCACACTATTATTCAAAGCTAGTTGAATAGGAGGTAAAAACTTCGACCACGTTCTATGATCATCTTTAACACAACATGCTATACATGTCTCAACGGTTTTATTACATCTTTCAACTGGATTATTTTGAGGAGTATACAAGGAATTATAAAATATTTTATTTATATTATAACCCTTAAGAAATGTAACAAACTGTCTAGCAGTAAATTGAGTTCCATTATCACAAACAAATATTTTTGGAGTTCCATACTTACGGAAAATCTCCTTCTTAAGAAGTTTACAAATTACATTAGAAGTAGCATTTATCATTGGGAATAACCAACAGTATTTAGTAAAAACGTCTACAACAGAAAGTATATATCGATGACCAGAATAAGTTCTATTATTTATAAGAAATTCTAAGTAAGGTCTAGTATCTTTACTTTTAGCAAACAAAATAGGAGCAGAATTTATGTTTCTAAAATAAACTTTTAAATAATTTAGCCAATGACTGCGTTCTCTTTCATTAGTTGCAGCATCAGGAGCATAACTAAATTTCTTTAACATCGAGTTACTATCAGTTCTTATACAAACCTGTGCTCGATGGGACCTAATCAGTTTTTGAACTGCTATCATTATTACACCTCACTAAATTGCAAAAGTCGCAAGTCTTGGAAGTAACACCTAATTTGTGACATTTAAAACAAATAATTCCAGGGATTTAAAACAATTTTTAAAAGTATGACCAGAAGTCTTACTTTTTAAACAAACTAAGTTTTTATTATTGTTGTCATTATTGACAGCATTAACCGCAGCATATTTATGTAAGGGTTTCATAACCTTAGGCGAGGTGGGGACTTTACGTTCAACACAGTCTTCAAATTCTCGGCTAAGATTAAGAAAATTGTTAACAGAAGAGATCTGTTTACCAAAAAGAAAAGGTTTGTATATGTTTAAAATGTTATGTTTAATAATTTTTATCAAAGTGTGATCTGGAATAGGAACCGACAACTTACTAGCCATGTCCATAATATCAGTAATAAAATCTGGAAGAGATTCAGAATATTTTTGTTTTTTAATACGAAGTTCATTTTCTAAAAGATGATTATATTCATCCTTATCAAAACGCTCTAACAAAGCAACCTTCAGATCCTGCCAAGAAGATATCTGAATGCGAACACTACGAAACCATTTGATTGCAGTGCCCGACAAAAGATCAGTAAATTAACCTACTAGCAAATGTTCATTAAAATTCTTAAATAAAAAGTATTCCTCTACCTGAGTTATAAATTCTCTAACACAAGATTAGACTGAATTGAAGCGCTCGTGGCCCCGCGGTCTCAGTGTTCGGTAAACGATCACTGAGGTACGCAACTTTCACTATGGCTGGTCGTCGGATGGGTGACCACTTTGTGGCATTTACATTTGCGAGCGTTTCCGTGCTTCGGAAGGCACGTTAAGCCGTTGGTCCCGGTTGCCAGTAAAATGGCAGTCGTTAAGCCTGGTTGAAAGCTTTATAGGCGGCTTAAAAAATTTCAACAGCAGGTAGCCACAACCTGCATCTGTCTATTTCAACACGGCAATGGGCTCACCACCTATTACGTGGGACAGGAATCCACACGGTGAAAAGTGGGCATATAATATGCCTCTGCCACCCCTTCGGGGATAAGGCGTGATGGATATTTATTTATTTTTTATTTACAAGATTTACCATCATAATTAATCCTACTACGCTTCAGGTCAGGCAATTTAGTCACCGAAGGTAAATGTTTCCTTATGCCGACTGTCTCACTGATAGTACACATGGTGTCGTCAGGGATCCGCTCCTCCTTATCATCAGGCAAGGGTGGAAACTGCACGCTCTTGTCCATAGTTGAAAAGTAAAAGATCAAAAAAAATCAAAAGCTAAAAAATTAATTGTTAAAATATCCAAAGGCAACCGAGACCGAATGGTAAGATGATAGTAATAGTCAGCAGTCAGCTAATAACATTCAAAAGCCAAAACAAATTTAAAGAAAGCATTGAAAACTCAATTAAATCAATCACTGCTATAGTTAAGCACAACCAGGCCTTGACGCTCAGATGATGATTGTCAAAAAGCTATATATTATCATTCAAAAAGTTTCAAAAGCTTCGAACACTCCGCTGTAAAGTTACACAAGTGTGTGTGGAATAATTTTAATTTAAATAGTTATGTTCTATTTATATTAATATCACCTATTAATAGGCTGTAAAGCAATATGCTGTAAAAATGTTAAACCATTAATAATGCATGGCTCGTACAAATAGTAAGGCTATATAATTAAGTTTGTCACAAAATGCATTATTATGTAAACACAAGTTATCATTTAAAACATTGTTATGTTATTTATAACAATTCACTCATATTTTTATATCATAATAAGCAAATAATAGTTATGAAAGTCACATCAATATGTAGATACAATTAATTCACAAACTAATTACTTTGTAAAATAAATAAATAAATATCCATCACGCCTTATCCCCGAAGGGGTGGCAGAGGCATATTATATGCCCACTTTTCACCGTGTGGATTCCTGTCCCACGTAATAGGTGGTGAGCCCATTGCCGTGTTGAAATAGACAGACGCAGGTTGTGGCTACGTGCTGTTGAAATTTTTTAAGCCGCCTATAAGGCTTTCAACCAGGCTTAACGACTGCCATTTTACTGGCAACCGGGACCAACGGTGCAACGTACCTTCCGAAGCACGGAAACGCTCGCAAATGTAAATGCCACAAAGTGGTCACCCATCCGACGACCAGCCATAGTGAAAGTTGCGTACCTCAGTGATCGTTTACCGAACACTGAGACCGCGGGGCCACGAGCGCTTCTTATTATCGCTTTGTATTATTAAAAAGTTAAGTTATAGGTTATTTTCAAGAAATCATAATTACTTTAGTTTAAGATTACTCCAGTTTTAGATTTATATATACCACTAAAACAGTATTTTTTCATTTGTTGAGAATGTTTCAATAACAAAATAGTTTAATATACTCTAAGCAAAATATACAAATATATATTTCAGAGCAAAACAATGTAACAATAACGATACCACTATAAGATGCACGACTTACTCACTACAAGCAAATGTATACTTAAATCAATCCTTCAAGTCCCTGTTCGGGAGCCAATTGTAATAATAATATTGGCGAGGAACTACTAGGTCCCTGAAGGGTGCCAATGTAATAATAATAATGTTACAGTTGTCTTATTATGGAGACATGAACTAACAAACAAACAAAAGTTATAACTCGGTCAGGCGCCAGGAGGATAAGTCCTACCAACTTTATGCACACGGATATCAGCGATAGAGATTGAGCTTCTAATCATAAGAGCAGGAACCAAAAATAATAGAATACATCTCTAGAATAAAGTTTCTATATTTTTATAGGCGAATTGATTGAATACACATTATTTACGTTATCACTAATGGTATAACCTATTCAAGTGATTTATTAAGCTAAAGATTAACTATTCAGAGGGTTGAGGCGTGGAATTTAGAATAGTGAGATCCAGCATAAGGCCAGCTTGTGAGTCAAAATATATATCGTAACATGATTCAAAACATGAGCCAAATCATTGAGTCATGGAGTCATTACATGGGCCTAATCAATGAGTCGTGCATCATTACTAGATTAATCTACACAAAAAAACAATTCAAACTAGGTACCTGATGGCGTGGTTACATTACCACGGGACTCGAAATGACGTCTGCAGACCGCGACAGGTGCCGTCTCCACGAGAATGACGAGGCCGTAACCACATGAATTAAAAAGCATGCATGGCCAATTTTATCCAAGAATAAAGTTAATATAACAAAAAAGTGCCTTTTCAGCTGCAAAGAAAATAATTAGTTCCATTAGATTTGGAAAAACAATTGAATATTTGTTCGTGATTCGAATACATAAAGAGAACTTACCACTTTTTTAAGGAAAACCAATAAATCTTGAAGAGCAGGCAAATATTCCATTAAAGCTGCTCCAAGCATCGTAACAAACTGTAAACAAATGAATAACCTTTCGTCAAAATACTAAAGATCACCAAGGCTAGAAACGTGGTTCCAAAAATCCAAAGTTCTTACCGAAATACATAGTTATTTTGGTACAATCAATTATAAGAATCCACAGGCGTGAACTTCCATTTACAATTTATAAAAGATTACTTCTTTTTAGCGAAGTTTAACAAATATATTTACAATCGACATCTTTCTGTCATTGTAGCTAGGCGAATGGCTTGTTCCGTCACCACAGACAAAAAGACATTTTTTTCTTTCTTTCCAAGTCTACAATACAATACACAATATAAAATACAATAGTAATCTACCCTATGGCATGGGAACTAAGGAATATAGCCTTACAGAAATCGCAATTTGTTTAAAATCGATGACACACGGAGCGAAAGAGTCAACAATATACTCACCTCTCTCCCTAAATCTCAAGACTAACAATGACATTCCAATGTGACGTTTTACAACGTTACAACACGGCAATGGGCTCACCACCTGTTACGTGGGACAAAAATTCATACGGTGAAATGTGGGCGTTTAGTATGCCTCTGCCTACTCCCTCGGGGATAAAGGCGTGACAGTATACGCTTATCTATTTCAACACGGCAATGGGAATAATACGGAAGATTCTTATAACATACATATAAGAATCTTCCGTATTATTCCCATTGCCGTGTTGAAATAGATAAGCGCAGGTTATGGCGACTTGCTGGTGAAATTTTTCAAGCCCACAAGGGGTTAAGGGGTTCGACTTGGCTTAACGACTGCCATGTTAGTTGCAACTGGTACCAACGGCTTATCATGCTTTCCGAAATCTTTGACAACAGTAAAAAGACCTCTACAAATGCCTCTATTCTTACATCGCCACCATGATATACCGTTTTTATTTTTTTGAGACAATTATAACGAAAACCGTCATTTAACAGAACTAGCCTGGTACACGACTTTACGCAGGAATATTAACAAGTGCGGATGCTGGCTGTATATTATTTTCTAAAACTAGTGCATTAATCTTGTTTTATGTGCGGGAGTGGTGGTTTCTTGGACATAAAATTTGTGTTAACGTGCAGTGCTATAGTGAAAGACAATGATATATATGCAGTGAAATGCTATAGTCTAACTTGCCGCGTAAAATCCATTATACTGGAGTGAGACTGACCTTGACTTAAGTTCTTATTTACCAGGCCATAAAATAATTACAAAAAATGTCTGTCTGTTCTGTCATATCAAATTCAAATGTTAATTGAGTGTTGTTGTTTTTTGGTTATGTCGTGTGACTAGGAGAGAAATAAAGATAGAAAAATGAAAACACAATCTAAATATTGACGGTGATAACTTTGCCAGGATCATTTTGGTGCATCCTTGTCTTATTTTTGTGTTTTCATGAGTTTATGTTCTTGGTTTTAGGTAAGATATTTATGTTTGTTTATTAATCGTAAGCCATCGCCATAATGACAACACACCACCGGATCGTCCTGATCCCGCCATGGAAATTACACCTGTTACTCCGTCATCACTCCTAATATTCTCGTCTACAATCCTATTTAGTTTTCATTCCCAATTAGCTGAAAGTGCCCTTGCCAAAACTGAAAGAATGCGGATATTTCCCAAGCCCGACTGCGAACGCAATGCTTTAAACCATATTTTTCCCTTTTGTATTGCCCTTTGTTTAGCTAATAACCTGTATTTATTATTTATATATCACATGATGCGACGACGAGCAACCTACTAATTTATAGGCCTAGACTTGAAAAAGTGCACAAAATTAATTGAATGTTGTTTTCATAAAACAAATCAATCACACGTATCTCCATTAAAAAACCGCTAATAATGGAAAACCACTTGTTGTAAAACAAATAATTAAAAATTACAGTGAATATCAAATACAATACTATTTTGCATTTATAGACTATGGGCTGTATTCCAAGGCCCACTCAAACATTTTTTTTTCCTCAAAAACTACAGATTGGCGGTTGTCCTGTTTTCAGTGACTGGGCTACAACATCTTTAAAAGTAGAAACAAATTATTTGAATTATATTCAGAAAAATCATATAATTTTAACCAAACCTTTCAGGAATATGTTCAAAATTATTCTAAGATATTTAAACAAACATGTTATCTTGCAAAGTCAAACTTCCTTAAAAATAAAATTTCTAATTCTGTTGATAAAATAAAAATGACTTGGTATCATTAACTCGGAATGCGGTAGATCTATGGTGACAGAAAGGAATTTCCACTTAAAAGTAAATGGTTGCCATGTTACAGGGGACCTGGAAGTGGCGACGGAGTTTGGACATTTCTTCAAAAATGTACCTGTTTTGACGACTAAATCTCTCCAAGTGTCTTCCAGTTTCTCTGGACATTTATTAGAAGCATCTGTTCCTTTTTGGAGGGATGCATTTGTATTCACAGATATTTGAGCTCAGGATATTATAAAAACTTTTAAATGTATTGAAATTAAGAAAACCGCGGACCTTTGGGGATTATCAGTCAAAACTGCATCATGTATAATTGAGGTCATTGCATCAATCTAGCAACTGTGTTTGTAGTGGTATATTTCCTGATTTAATGAAACACAGCAAAGTCATACCCTTGTTCAAGGCTGGCAGCGCTACAGACCCGTCTAATTTCCAACCAGTGACCAACTTTGAGCAAAGTATTTGAAAAAATAATCTTGAAATAGATGCTTTCCCATATTAAAGTTTATAAAATATTTCATATGAAACAACGTTTGGTTTTAAGAAAGGGCGCTCAACTTCCGATGCTGGTGTTAAAAATAAAATAAATAAATAAAATCACGTTTGGTAATATAATGTCTATTTATTTATTTATTTATCTATCACGCCTTATCCTTGAAGGGGTGGCAGAGGCATATCATATGCCCACTTTTCACCATGTGTATTCCAGACCCACTTAATATGTGAAGCCCATTGCCGTATTGAAATAGACAGATGCAGGTTGTGGCTACCTGCTGTAGAAAATTTTCAAGCCGTCAATAAGGCCTTCAACGTTACTTAACGACTGCCATGTTACTGGCAACCAGGACCAACGGTTTAACGTGCCTTCCGAAGCACGCAATCGCTCGCAAATGTAAATGCGACAAAGTGGTCACCCATCCGTGACCAGCCGTAGTGAAAGTTGCTTAACACAGTGATTGTTTACAGAACACTGAGTCTGCGGGACCACGAGCACCTCATATATAAAATCTTATACACAATGTCAAAATTACACAGATAATTGCAGATGATGGATTTATTTTTGTCAAATCACGTTTGGTAATATGATGTCCATCTGACTCGATATCTTCGATACCTAGACTACCTCGCACCATATTAGAAACTAGAAGTTTCTTTACTCATGTCCTAGAAGTCAGTCAACCCTGTTATCCTAAAAATGCGGGTAACATACGTCGAAGTAATGTAAGTAATTACTTCACTTGCAAGATGAACACATCTATCTCCACATGCAGATTACGTATTGTTCTATTTTTAAAGGCTTCGATAAAACTATGTTTAAAATATGCACTACGTCCGAAGGTAGCCAAGAAAGGAAGTATAAAAATTTCAAGGGCCTAAGCGACATCACATGCAATAATAAATTACTTCCGATGCTGGTGTTGAGTTATTAAAATGTATTCATGAAGCCTGGGAAGACAAGCAAGATGCATTAGGTATATTCTGCGATCTATCCAAGGCTTTTGATTGCGTTCAACATGAAACACTGTGCAAAAAATTACATCACTATGGAATAAGAGGCAAAGCTCTAGACCTTCTGTCTTAATATTTAAACAATAGAATACAAAGGGTCGATATTAATGGTACACGTTCTGTAGGATCCATGGTTACAATGGGTGTGCCACAAGGCTCGATACTTGGGCCATTCTTGTTCCTCATTTATATTAATGATTTACCATTTTATGTAGGGGACAGGAATAGGATTGTTTTGTTTGCAGACGATACCTCATTGATTTTTAAAATAAGAAGACAATTAGATAACTATATAATAATAATAATAATAATAGGGACTGATATTGGTCCTTGCGAATATTATTTTCGGGTCACAGAACGTATTGACGACCTGAAGCAGAAAGTTTATGCGTGGACAAATCGTATACGACGATACAGAAAGAGATTAGATCGCTATGCTCAAAATCGTTCGTTCCAAAAAGATGAGAGGTGGGTGTATAGAAGATGGGAGCAACCTGATCATGGTGTGACTGACATGTGCCTGCCCGATGCTGAAGCCACAAATTCATTCTGGCGAAGTATTTGGTCAGCGCCTGTTAGTCATACAGAGGATGAGTGGATGCGGGATGTCGGATTGTCATGTGAGTCCATCCAATCTATGGAACCAATAATAATAACGTCTAATGATATTGCCAGTGCAGTTCGTTCGTTACCCAATTGGAAGTCACCTGGGCCGGACGGACTGCACAATTTTTGGCTTAAATGGTTCCATAGCTCACATGATTGTTTGGCATCTTGCTTTCAAACATCACTTGAGTCTGGGTCGCTTCCATCTTTTATGACCTCAGGCATTACTCACCTTCTCTATAAATCAGGTAGTACCACGGACCCTAAAAATTATAGACCGATAACTTGTTTACCTACGGTCTATAAGCTTCTTACATCTATTTTGAGAGTAAAATTAACAACTCATATTGATAATAATTCCATAATGTCCGACTCTCAAAATGGATGTAGAAGCAGGTCACGTGGTACTAAAGAACTCCTTATTCTTGACATGGCCATTAATCAGCAGCTCCGCCGTAACCGGAGAAATCTAGCGACATGCTGGATTGATTATAAGAAAGCCTATGACTCTGTGCCTCATACATGGTTGTTGAGGGTGCTAGAGTTGTATAAAGTTGATACAACTCTATGCACCTTCTTGAAGGCATGTATGGGGCAATGGAGAACGGCTCTTGTTTATCCAGGATGTCGTCGGGTTCTTGGGAATGGAGAACCTGTAAAGATCGAGAGGGGCATATTCCAGGGTGACAGTTTGAGTCCCTTGTGGTTTTGTCTAGCGCTGAATCCTCTCAGTACTTTACTGGAGAATTCAGGGCTGGGGTATCAGTTTCGGAGAGGAGGTCATGTTGTGTCGCACCTTCTTTACATGGATGACTTGAAATTATTTGCCTCCACTGAACCCCACTTGACTGAGTTACTAAAGGTCACTAAAACTTTTAGTAATTCGATCAAAATGGAGTTTGGTGTAGATAAATGTGCTGTCATGCATGTTAAGAAGGGGCGGATTGTGGAATCTGAAGGAGTACAACTTTCAGATTTCACAAAACTTAGGTCCCTTACCGCGACTGAAACCTATAAATATCTTGGTATGTCACAGGCGTTGGGTATTACTGAGACTGACATGAAACGAACGTTACAGGATCGTTTCTTGGGTCGCCTGAAAAAAGTACTCAAAAGTCTTTTATCAGGCGGCAACAAGGTGCGCGCTATCAACGGGTGGGCCATGCCAGTCTTAGTATACTCCTTTGGCATACTTAGATGGACTCAAACTGAGTTAGACGCCCTGGATAGGAAAGTCCGTTCTTTATTGACCACATATCGGATGCATCACCCACGTTCGTCTGTAATGAGGTTGTATATCCCACGGAAGTGTGGTGGTCGTGGCTTTTTAAACGCCAAGACTTTGCATAACCGTGAGATATGCAACCTTAGAGAATATTTTATTCATACTAGCCTGGGTGTGCATAGGGATGTGATAGCAGTAGATAACGGACTGACCCCACTTGCTCTTGCCAAAGAGAACTGGCGCAAACCTGTAATACTTAGTACTGACGATCGCAAGAAGATATGGCAGAGTAAAGAGCTGCATGGACGATTTTATCGGGCCTTACATGGGCCTGATGTAGATTTATTAACATCTGTATCCTGGCTACGTTTCGGTGATCTATTTGGAGAAACCGAGGGTTTTGTATGTGCAATTACAGACGAAGTTGTTATGACGAATAACTATCGAAAGTATATTCTGAGAGATGGTACGGTTGACATATGTCGGGCATGCCACCTACCTGGCGAATCTCTTAGACATATAATTTCTGGTTGTTCTCGTCTTGCCAACGGCGAGTATTTGCATAGGCACAACCAAGTGGCCAGGATTGTCCATCAGCAACTTGCACTAAAATATAATCTTGTCGATTCAGAGGTACCGTATTATAGGTATGCGCCCGACCCAGTTCTAGAAAATGGTCGCGTCACATTGTACTGGGACCGATCCATTATCACTGACAGGACTATTGTAGCCAATAAGCCTGATATAGTGGTAATAGATCGGTCAGAGCGCCTTGCATTAATCGTTGATATAACCATACCACATGACGAGAATCTTGTAAAAGCAGAAAAGGACAAACAAATAAAATATTTGGATCTTGCTCATGAGGTTGTCGACATGTGGGATGTGGATTCAGCGATTATTGTTCCGATAGTTGTATCAGCACATGGCTTGATCGCCAAGAGCCTTGACCAACATCTCAAGAGGCTCGCGTTAGGCAGTTGGGTCAAGGGCTTGATGCAAAAGGCGGTTCTTCTGGGCACGGCACGTATTGTGCGGAAATTTCTGTCTCTGCAGTCCTGACCACCGGTAGCTTGGTCCCTGTACCCGATGCCGGTGGGATACTATTTTTTATATTTTTAAATAGATTTTTTTTTTATTATGTATTTAAAAATGTAATTGATAAGTGTAATTAATGAATAAAGGAAATAATAATAACAACCCCTCGAGGACAGTCGTTAACTTTTATAGGATTAACGCAACCCTATGAGGGCATAGTAGATTCGCTTTTTGATTTATCCACTTTCTGATACCAACAAAAAATGTATCAGTAAGTTATTGAAAAGCTCACATCCGCAGGGCAGATTGTGGCGAGCTGAATGTGCGTGGCTACACATCGGTCCCGATTCCTTAGAGTTTTGTTGCCCTTCTGCACCGGTTAGGATTTAATGGCCTAACGGGAGAGCAGTGAGAGTGCCCAGGAGTGCAGCAAATCTCAACTCTGGCTTGCCTTAATTGGTCAGTCAGAGGGAGGGAGCCAGAGCTATATGCTCGGGGGTAAAAGTGTCATTTTCAAGGGCATAACTACGGGGAAGCCCGCTCCGGGCCTGTCCCGCGAAGGTGAAACCGGCGCCGCACCGCTCGACACCCCAAGCCGCTTACACCGGTGTTGCCCTCTGTCGCCTTACAGGCTTATCATGCCTATGGCGATTGTATAGGGGGCCCATCTAGTGAGTTGGCGAGTCACCGTCTGCCAGTAGTTTAATAATAATATATTAAAATGGCAGACGCCGTTTTCATCAATAGCTTAATTCATCCGATCTATTTAACCCCCAATCCAATAGCCCATTTCATAGTTAGCACATTTTACAATAGTTTAGCTCCCATTGGAGGTGATCCATTACCGTTCTTCTACATAATGCGGGCGTGGACTATCTGCAGTGGGGGTCCCATTCCCTATTAGATTAAAATTCTCAAAGGGCCTCTGCGTGTTGGACCTATGTCCCCATGTAAGCCTATCAAAAGTCCGGGCATCTTCATGAGAAAAAAAAACGAAGATACCCGTGTAAAGAAGAGACATAATAATAATAAAGACATAAAGCCCAAAAATGTTAGTAGTACAATATAATTATAAAAACTAATGTTAGTAACTTAACGAAAACACAAAACAAAACATTTATGCACCCAAAGACACCCTATGCCCGTCCTTGAGCTCTAAGTGTGGAGTCCAATCCACCGTTTAAGCATCGGACAATCCCACCGATTACACAATACTTTCAGCATGCTGTGGGAACTGGCGCGTGTTCTGCGAAGGATGGAGGCGCTACGCTTCCGAATAATCGCGTAAAAGTCATCCACACGAGCTTCGGCAAACATTGCGGAAGCGCTACAGAACCGAGGAAGCCCAAACAGCACCCTGAAAGCGTTGTTGTACTGGACGATGTAAACAATGCAATCACGAGAGTTGTTCATTGGTTTAGGCACATGCACACTGATATCAGTGATAGAGACTAGGGACTTTAAACTCAGAGCAAGGGAATAAAGAAATTCCACACCTAGGAAAAAGTATGTACGAGTATATGCTACAGACGAATGGTCGAATATGCATCACAATATTATTGCTTAATAACTACCTCTATGGACTACAAATCCATTATCTAACTGAGTAGGAGTGTGAGCCAAATGAAAAGTAGGAGTGTGATCATGTAACATTAAGGTTAGTTTCTAATATGATATAAAATTGTACCTGAGTTCAGATTATCAGATTTACTACCATGTCCTTCACTCAGACTACATACTTAGATAGCGGTATGGGGCACCTCCATGAGACCTGCGGCTCCCCTGACTACAGCGGCCACAAACATCAAGAAATTTGACATAATGCCTAGCATTTTTGTACAAATATAAAAAGTGCTTTTCAGCTGCAAAAAACAAGATTGATTCCATTTCAATCTGGAAACATTGTAATAGGAAACATTACGTGTTTCTAACGTATATAAAAACTCACCACTTTTTAAAGATATTAAGTAAATATCGTATCGCAGACAAACATCGTACTGATGCTTTGCAAAATATAATTATAAGCTGGAACAAAGCGACAATCTTTCATCAAACACAAAATTTTAACATTGATTATACACGCGATATCATATTCAATTTAATTAAAAAGTAACCTATGTGTTATTCTGATATGTATATTATTCTAGTTTCATCAAAATCCATTCAGTAGATTTTTCGAGAAAGAGTGACAAACATCCATACTTACAAACTTTCGCATTTATAATATTAGTTAGGATTTATTTATTTATTCGGTCAAAGGCGTAGTACCTGGAGTTCTGTCCATGGGCGCCTCTAGAAGCAGGTACTTCTCCAGGATCTCCTTTAGGACTTTGTGTTATTTCTATGATTTGTCTCCATAAGCCGTTTGATCTTAATCTTAGAGCAGCTGCCTTTGCTTCCTCTTGTATGACCATATCTAGTGGTCTCAAGTCCAGTAGGTACTCAAGTGCTGCTGGTGGGGTAGTTCTCATACACCCAGTGGTTGCTACCTTGCGCCAAGCGCTGTAGGCTTTGCAGTTTTGTTCGTACTGTCGATAGCAGTGTTCAGGGCCACAATACAACTGCTCCGTAGGTCATAGAAGGTCTGATAACTGATGTGTAGAGCCAAAGTGTGACTTTGGGGTTCAGACCCCATCTTTTTCCAAACATTCTTCTACACTGGTTGAAAGCTGTACAGGCCTTCTTAGTTTTAGTACCAGCTCAGTTTTTTGTCAAGGATCACGCCCAGATATTTCTCTTAAATTGATACGAGTGTGGTGTTGAATAATTTTGGTAGATCCAGTTCTGGTATATTCCTTTTCTTTGTGAAAAGGATGAGTTCTATTTTCTTCGGGTTAACTGGCAGTTTAAGTTCGTCACGTCATTCATCTACTATTTGAAAGGCCGAGCGCATTACTTTATTTTCCGCACTGCCGTTGATTAGAATTGCTAGGTCGTCCGCATAACCAAAAGTAGAGTTACCTGGGTCATTGAGTTTCTTTATGAGGCTCTACACCACTATTTTGTACACAACAGAAACGGCCATTGAACTCCTACGTACAGTATTGTCGTGTAAATATTTTTAAGCCGCCCCTACGGCCCTCAACTTGGCTTAACGACTGCTATATCCATTGGTCCCGGTTGCTACTGGCAACCGAGGCTTAAGGTGCTCTCTGAAGCACGGAAACGCTCGTCATTAGAAATTCCACAAAGTGGTCACCTATCCGAGGATCTGCAACAGCGAAAGTTCTTTAACGTGTTGGGGTTACATATGTATGATTCTTCTATGTCGGCAGCAAATAATATGCAGTTCCATTTCTTCATAAAATATATAATTTTACTGACTGGTACCAGTTACACAATACATAAAAAACTATACCATACAATATGACCTCAAGCAACAAATCTCTACGGTACACGCTCTCACCAACATAGTGAACACCATCAAAACTCTCAAAAAGAACGGATTACATGTCGCGATGATCTCCCTCGATATTAAAGCAGCATTCGATCACGCATGGTGGCCCGCCATAACCAAACTACCTATCAGACCGCACCGCCACCATATTGTACTCGGACGCTACAGTAACTAAAGAACTAACTAGGGGATGCATCCAGGGATCTGTATGTGGGCCGACCTTCTGGAATCTGATTTTGGATGAACTACTGGACATGACTGATGGTGACTTACCCGGACGCAGACTTCCCGAGGGATGTCAGCTGCAGGCCTTTGCAGATGACATCACCCTAATAGCCGCACACAAAAAAAACTCATCAGTCTCCAAAACAATATCAACCAAAGTTTACACACGATTCTAGAATGGGGCAACAATAGTAAACTTACCTTTGGACCTGAAAAAACCATTGCTCTAGCTTTCACCAATAAAACTAAACTCCTACACTTAACCATGAACAATACACACATCCCATTCAGTCGGACTGCCAGAGTGTTGGGGGTGATCATCGATGACAACTTACACTTCACACAACATGTAAATTATATCACTAACAAAGCACGTATACTACATAACACACATACCAGATTCATCAGACCCACCTGGGGAATACACTCTCAAAACATACTCACTCTCTACAGAGGAGTAATCGAACCAATAATATGCTACGCTTCTAGCGTATGGCACACTGCTCTCAATTTCAAAACCAACCGCAATAAACTATTATCGCTACAAAGAGGGTTCGCACTCAAAATAATTAGAGGCTTCCGCACTATTAACACCACTAACGCTATAGCAATATCCACACTTACACCTCTTGACCTCAAAGTCCAAAGAAAGAGCACAAATCGAATCAACCAGAATTTCAGGGGTCACCGATTACCTTCCACTCGATCTTTCACTTGATACACCTACACAACTATCCCATTTGCTTCACCCGGCAGACAGAAAACCACACTCCTTTGACATTATCGGTACACAGACTGAATTAGACGACACTTTAATCAATCAACAACATTCTCACCACATATACACTGACGGTAGCAAACACGACGACTTAGTGGGTGCTGCCTTCGTGGCTTATACTCCACAAAACACCACTATTACTAAAACATACAAATTACATTCCTCGTGCACCGTCTTTCAAGCTGAACTGGTGGTCATCGACCAAGCTTGTAAGTGGTAAAACAATCAACAGGTAGCTACAGCTTTCATCATGTCGGACTCTAGGTCAGCCTTGGAAGACATTAGCAACACTAACAGCACACGTCAAATCACCACTAACATACAAAATTTCTTACACACCACACAAACAGAAATTAACTTTGTATGGGTTAAAGCCCATACGGGTATACATGGTAATGAGGCTGCAGACATAGCCGCTAAGTCTGCGGCCTCTGAATCCTGCTTACCCATTTTTATGCAGTTTCCGTTAAGTTACGTCACCAGAAAGGCCAAAACTCATAGCTCCAACTTAGCTTCAGACTGATACAGTAATAATGTTAAAGGAACAGCAATTAAAACCTGGTGCCCATCACTCACACATTTACACAAACTCATCGACATAACCCCACATTTGCACTCACACAATTACTCACCAACCACGGTTACTACAAACAATACTTACATAGATTCCATATTACCGATGACGACACCTGCCCCTGCGACAACACCACCACGCAACCATTTACAGACCTCATTACACAATGCCCACGATTTACTCGCACAAGACTTAACCACGAACAGCACTGTCAACATGATAATATAGACCCATACAATTTAACACTACTCGTCTCAAACACCACCGCCATCAATACCTTCATGACCCACATCACCTACATAGTTAATACACTCAAAGAATTCAACAACACATAATTCACACTTTATACAATAAACTAAATCCGACTTATTTACGCTTACCACCGCTTCTCTCGCATCATCCACTATTGAGTATAAATATAAGAATCTTATTAACCAAATATATTGTTAACTTATTACAATGTAAATGCAGACAATAACATATAACTACCATATTATATTTCTGTATCAAATTGCAGAATGAGCTATACGAGAATAAACTCCCCCTCAAGGTGGTTTAACCATGAGGGGAAACAAAAAAAAACCCATAGCGTGCGGGGAGACGACTGCTGCGCATAACGAATGCTTGCGCCTCGGTGTAGAAAACTCCTGCGTCAACAGTGTGTGCCTACAAACGCAATAATCGTTTACAGAACACTGGGCTACGAGCGCTTCAGTGTCGGTTCTGAACACTAGTAATATTGGTTCAATGCCCTTTTAGTGAATGTTAACAATCAGTATTTTATCAGAGACCGCTTATAAATTACAGAACCATGAAAAACTCTACAACTGATGGCAATGTCGGCAACTGGTGTGAGACTTGCGACAGAGAGTTTCCCACTGCGGAAGCCCTCAGCAGACATATGCAACAGCATCAGGTAAAAAAATCGTGAAAATTAATTAAAAGAAAATAGTACATTAAAATGTGCCTTGTAAACTATATGTCATTTGTAAAACAATATAACAGTGGGAATATAATCTACACTATCAAAAAAGATGGGATAATTCCACTTTGCCCTACCAGTGGGGCAAAGTGGAATACCATAAAGAACACTTACTAAATACATTTTTAGTGGGACACTTTCCACTATGGCACTCGCAGGTTGACATAATTGTATTAAAATTTCCAGAAATGTAAAATAGATGGCTGTCAATTTGTTGCTCATCCAAAAGTTATAACAAAACACATCCAAATGCAGCATTCCTCAGGGTTATTTAAAAAGATAGCCAACTTGCACAAACCTGAGGAAATACAAAAATGGAGGGAAGAAAGAAAAAAGAAATATCCAACAAGAATTAACATTGAAAAAAAAGCAGCAGAGCGTAAAGAAAAGGTTGAAAGAGGAGAAAAGATGGCATTGAGAGACAGGAATAGAAATCATCAACGTTCAGGTATATTATCCTTAATCACTACCACATAACATTATTACTAGATATTATCCTTATAGTATGCGCCTCGGTGGCCTATATGGTAGTGTAAACGTCCGACGTGCTTCTTTTCGTTTTGTCGTGAGTTCCCGGATTCAAATCCTGGGTCAGACTTTAATATTTGTGCAACCCTCAACAAACAAATTCAATGTTTATTCCGTAATTTGGATGTTTGCTATGTATAATACATATTAAATAATACATAGAAAACATTGAATTTCGGAATATACAAGTGTTAGACTTAATGGTCAGTATTTGACTTAATGATATATAAAGTACTCTGGATGCACAGTTTTTCATAAATATCATAATTAAAGCATCTCCAATACAACAAACAGAGAATGAGATCCAAAAAAATGTAAGTTGATATAGATGAACGGAAACTCAATTTGCATATGACTATATACTGTAATATTTTAAAATGTTACAATTGTCTTAATAATGGCGTGGAACCAAAAATAATAATAGATCTCTTATTATGGGGACATGAACTAACAAACAAACAAACAAAAAGATATAACTCGTTTCAGGCGCCAGGAGGATAAGTTCTACCAACTTTATGCACACGGATATCAGCGATAGAGATTGAGCCTCTAATCATAAGAGCAGGAACCAAAAATAATAGAATACATCTCTAGAAGAAAGTTTCTATATTTTTATAGGCGAATTGATTGAATATACATTATAAACATTATCACTATTGGTATAATTTATTCCAGTGTTTTAGTAAGCTAAAGATTAACTATTCTCAGGGTTGAGGCGTGAAATTTAGAATACCCAGCATAATGCCAGTAATCAAAATATATATCGTAACATGATTCAAAACAGGAGCCAAATCATTGAGTCTTTACATAGGCCTGATCATTGAGTCGTTACATGGGCCTAATCATGAGTCGTGCATCATTATTAGATTAATCTACACAAAAATAATTCAAACTAAGTACCTGAAGGCGGTTACATTACCACGGGACTCGAAATCACATCTGCAGACCGCGACAGGTGTCGTCTCCACTAGAATGACGAGCCCGTAACCACATGGTCAGCATCCATGGCAAATTTTATCCAACAATAGGATTAATATATAAAAAAAAAGTGCATTTTCAGCTGCAAAGGAAAGAATTAGTTCCATTAGATTTGGAAAAACAATTGGATATTTGTTCGTGATTCGAATACATAAAGAGAACTTACCACTTTTTTAAAGAAAACCCATAAATCTTGAAGAGCAGGCAAATATTCCATTAACGCCGCTCTAAAAATCGAACGTAACAAGCTGTAAACAAGCGAATAATCCTTCGTTAAACACACCATGTCATCGAGGTTATAAATGTGGTTCCAAAAATCCAAAGATCTTACCGAAATACATAGTCATCCTGATATAAACATTGATAAGAAGTCACAGACGTGAACTTCCATTTACAATTTATAAAAGATTAATTCTTTTTAGCGTAGTTTAAAAAATATATTTACGTCCGACATTTTTCTTCGTCGATTGTAGATAGGCGAATGACGTTCCGTCACCACTGTCAAAAGACATTGACCAATTCACAGAACTATTTTAATTCATTCGTTCTAAGAACAGGCTAAGACATTCAAAAACATTCTGCTTACTCAAAACGCAAATTATATAAATTCGATGACAAGTAGGGAGAAAGAGTCAACAATCTATTCTTTTCTCTCTCTAAATCCCAAGACTAACAATAACGTTCCAATGTGACGTTTTACAACGTTACATCACATTATATATTACCTTGTATGTTCATCATGTCAAGCATTGTAAAGTTCAAAGTATACTTGAGGGCTGACTTAAATCTCCTATAACCTAGATAGGCTACTTAGAACCACCCTACATCACCATAAATGTGCCTGGTTGCAACCTCTTTCATTTTAGCATTAAGTTCCAATGGCATTAAAAATTTCCAGTCTCAAACTCAGGATCGCTTTGATTAACTGCTAAGAGCATATTTTATTTAGCATTATTGAACAACTGATCTTCCAACTCTGCAATCCTTAGAAACAATTTTGAAAAGCAATTAGTATGAAATGTTCATTAAAATTTAAATTTATGCAATCCTTGTTGGGAAAATTTGCCAGCATTGACTATTAGCCATAAGGAGCATCAAGGCTTAGTCTCCATCTTGGATTTTCTTAGACCCCTATTCTGCCTCTAATTACACATGAGCGATACCAAGCTACATTTTTATGCACCGTCTCTATAGGATGATGAACTATAAAATGTTCAATATCTTAAAATCTTTTACACTTTACCCCTCTATTTAGTGTCATGTAATAGTGGGTGAGCCTATTCCTGTGTTGAAATAGAAAGGGGCAGGTAATGGCTACATAATGTTCAAATTTTTTCAAGCTGCCCACAAGTATTTCAGCTAGACCAATAACTACCTTGTTAGTGGCAGCCGGACCAAACAGCTAACAACTCAGCAACGCTCGTAAATGGAAATACCGCCGTACATACCCATCTCGGTACAAACTATATCGTATGATGCTTTACACAGTTATCATTTACATACAGTAACACAACAATTCCTCAAAACGCATATTAAACTTTTCTAAATATTGTTATTTATACATTTCAGATCAAATGAAAAGGACACACAACTTTGACAAGAAGAATCGAAATCATAGACCTAATAAATCAAGTTACTTTCAAAGACAGAACAAAAATGACTGTAAAGATCTCAGAGGACCTCCAATGAAAAAAAATCCAAAAATGGTTCCAAAAATACCAAGTGTTGTTGAGAAGAATAAACTTTTACCTTTCACTGGGATTCTTGGTATATGTATTGATGATGACATAGCCGAAGATAACTCTAGTTTGTCAATAAACACTGCAAGCTTCATTGAAGATGATTATTTTGAAGAGAATGTGGATCAGCCCATAGAAAAGGCTATTCAAGAACCAGAATTGTGTGGAGCACTAACATCTCTCTTGTGTGATTACGGATCTTCTGATGAAGATGAAAATAGTATACCTATTAAAATGTCTGCAACATCTCAAAATAATGATATTATAAAAAATAATATGCAAACTGTAAATAAGGGCAATACCAAGAAATATGTAAATGTTGTAAATAGCATTAGAAAGGAAGATCTAAAAAATGTACCTAATGGTACAGTAAATGAGCCACCAAAAACTAATAATGGCGAAAACAGTGACAATGATAGTGGACCTGAAGAAGTAAAAATTGATAAAACTTACTTGGAAACTACTCCTTCAGAAGTAGTACAAAATAAGACAATAGCAATAGCTGAAGTTGCCAAAAAGAAGCCACTACCTGTGAATGATAAAAAACGAACCCCTCTTCAGAATGGTCACAGGCATAAGTACAAGCATAAAATACCATCCACTCTTCTTCACAAACTTTTACATAAAGAAATCAGACAAGAACGGAACATAGTTTTGCAATGTATTAGGTACATTAAAAAAATGAACTACTTTGACAAAGTTTAGAAAATATAAAGGACATTCATTTAGAATATTTTTAATAACCATACAAAAATGTAGTATGTATTAAGCAACTGTCTAAAAGGTCAGTAATAGAACAGAGCATACAATCCTGCTAAGATAGGTGCCCTACTACAAGCTTAATGCGCGTATATGGAGTGTCCTCTAGTGCCTGGTCACTTGTAGAGCGAAATTAGCTTCAACTGGCTCGTACAAATTTATTTATTACAAAAATATCTGATGCTCTCATCTTTGCCCGCGTGGTTAAGTTTTCCCGTACCATGCAGTGTATAGTTAGCTATCCTTAATAGAAAGTATTACACCGGGGATATAGGGCGTACAGAGATATGATAAAACGGCAGGTATATCAGCATACATAGTTTATAGCTTGACTTACAACAACAGAATGAACAGAAATACATGTGCACACGTTATTTTTTAAGTAAGTAGAGGCTAGAGGTAAGCTTTGCCGCCTAATATGGCGCAGTAGGAAATGACGTCACAACTTGCCTATTGCCTATTGACTATTTCACATGTTGTCTGGCGTGGCGTTACAATGAATTTGTAATGCCTTTCCGGCCGGCATGGTAATTGCCATTCCGGCCGAGGCATATATAGAGTTTTTCTCAAAGAATGCAGGGAAATAACTAACTAACTATCTTCACGCTGTATCCCTGACGGGGTAGTTAGAGAGGACAGATCGCCAGGCTTCGCGATCCATGCATACTTCTTTCGCTTCTGCAAGATTCATCAATCGCTTCATACACGCACGTCTGGGTATCCGAGTACTTTAGACCTTTCCGTTTTTGAGCAATCTGCTCACGTGGTCTTCATATATTATGTAAGTCTCACAATACAGGGTTACAGGAAAAGTCGTGTTAGATCCGTTAAGGGCGTGGAGTACCCATCATTTCTGACTTATTTCACTATGAAACACCCTACCCTAAACTTAACCTTTTCCGAGATATTCGACTTTTAATTTTTTTATTGAAATTTGCCGATTTTTAGGCTACTAAATTTAATTTTGTTTATTTTGTGTAAATAAATAAAAATAAAATAATAAATAAATATCCATCACGCCTTATCCCCGAAGGGGTGGCAGAGGCATATTATATGCCCACTTTTCACCGTGTGGATTCCTGTCCCACGTAATAGGTGGTGAGCCTATTGCCGTGTTGAAATAGACAGACGCAGGTTGTGGCTACCTGCTGATGAAATTTTTTAAGCCCATAAGGCCTTCAACCAGGCTTAACGACTGCCATTTTACTGGCAACCGGGACCAACGGCTTAACGTGCCTTCCGAAGCACGGAAACGCTCGCAAATGTAAATGCCACAAAGTGGTCACCCATCCCTCGACCAGCCATAGTGAAAGTTGCGTACCTCAGTGATCGTTTACCGAACACTGAGACCGCGGGGCCACGAGCGCTTCGCTTTTATTTTGTGTGTCTTATTATTATTATAATTGCATTTTTATATGTGTAATAAGATGATTTAGGACGTCAATTATTAAAATAGTGCATAAGTTAATTGAATAGGCGAAAGAAAGTAGACAAGTGAAAGATAAGAAATTTAAAAAATATATTGGAAAGTTATTTTTCTCTAAGAGAAAATATTATGGCAGTTGTTCGGCAGATGTGTTTTAAAATATCTACGTTTAATCAGCTGTCTAAAGAGGTATAACAATCTAGGATTTGTATTACATTTCGTGGGAAAAAAAGTACTTGGGACGCTCCAGGTAGCAGTTCTAACCGTCTATTGTCCTTTAAGTTAAGACGCACCGTGCGAGCGAGACAAGAAAAAATATTATAGAGACCGGTTAGGGCTGGGAATACAACACGGGATATTGTTTTGGTGGTCAGTCTGCTTTGTGCTTCGTACATAGTAGATGTGATATCGTTTTGCTCTTTTTCTTGACTTGACTGATTCTGGACAATTTCTTCTGATTTGTGACTACTGTGCTTGTTAACCGGACTCTGATTTGTACTTGTGATATGAAGTGTTGAAGATGACGTCCTACACACCTGAGGAATATGCTGATATGCTTATTTGTTACGGATACTGCGATTGTGTGTCTGCGCAAGCTCGCAATGAATACATAACTCGATTCCCCGGTCGTCGAGTGCCGGATGTAGCCGTTTTTGACAGTTTATCGAAGACTTCGAGAAACTGGCTCTGTTTTGAGACGCAATACAGACATGGGAAGACCACGAATTGATGACGACGAAGAACAGGACAATGAGATAGTACAACGCTTTCGAGCGGATCCGACTACTACCACTAATATTGTTGCCCGTGATCTGGGACTTTCTCAATGGAGAGTGTTGTTTACAGTGCATACTGCTGGCCTATACCCGTACAATTACACGCCGGTACACACTATTGAAGAAGGAGATCCCGCGAGAAGGTTGAACTTCTGCAGATTTATGCTAAATGCTGACGTAGAAGACCCAGATTTTCTAAGAAATATCTTGTGGACAGATGAATCCAAATTTGATAAAGATGGCATAACTAAATATTACAACGCCCATTACTGGGCCCCAAAAGAACTAAGGAAATAAGAAAAGAGTGAATATATAGCATTATCTCCAATCATTTGATTGGACCTGACTTTCTCCCGGACTATCTAAATGGGGAAAGGTACGAAAACTTCTTGAGAGGAGACTTGAGTGATTTGCTGGATAATCTGCCACTCAACTTGATCAGGGACATGTGGTTCCAACATGATGGCTGCCCTGCCCATTTCAGGAGAAGTGTCAGAGACAGGCTGGATACAAATTATCCAAACAAATAGATAGGACGAGGTGGACGACGTGCCATGGCCAGCAAGAGGTCTGGACCTAACCCCCACGAATTTTCAAGTGTGGGGGTGCATAAAAACTCTTGTCTACGTCTGAGTTAAATCCAGTTACGTCTGTGGAAGAATTAAGAGAAAGGATTGTGGATGCAGCAAATCAAATGAGGACAACGTTGACAACTGAAGTAGTGAAGTCTGCTCTCCGTAGAAAAATGCGACAATGTATTAGAAACAGAGGCGGCCATGTTGAACATGAACAGTTAAAACCTGATATACCCTAATAATGCTTACCTATTGTTTTATTTTACTTTTTAGGGCTAAGTATTAATTTTCTTCTCCACTGTCGCCTATGAAACTAAGTTTTTTTTCAATGCATTTAAATAAAAGCCTAGATTGTTATACCTCGTTAGATAGCTGATGAAACGAAGATATTTTAAAACACATCTGCTGAACAACTGACATAATATTTTTTTTTAGATATCCTTTAGAGAAAAATAAACTTTCTATTTTTTTTTTTATTTCTTAGCTTTCACTTGTCTACTACGGCCTATTCAATTAACTTATGCACTATTTTATTGATTGACGTCCTAAATCATCTTATTGCACATGTAAAAATGCAATAATAATGAGACACACAAAATAAACAAAATTAAATTTAGTAGCCTAAAATTCGGCAATTTTCAATGAAAAAATTAAATTAATATCTCGAAAAGGGTTAAATTTAGGGTAGTGTGTTTCATAGTGAAATAAGTCAAAAATGATGGGTACTCCACGCCCTTAACAGCTCTAGCACGACTTTTTCTGTAACTCTGTATATATTCTTTGTCAACCGTTCCTCACACATTCGTTGGACGTGTCCAAACCAACGGAGCAAGCCATTTTCCAGCTTAACGCTGACACTTTCATTCAAACCTGCCATATTGCGTATCACTTCGTTACGTATTCGGTCGGCCAAAGTAACGCCACACAATTTTCGAAGTGATGACATTTCCACAGCATTCAATTTATTTTCATGCATCTGCTGACATACCCAGGTTTCGCTACCGTAAAGCAAAGTTGACACTAGCACTGCGTTATGAATCGCCAGTCGTGCTTCTTTTACGATGTTTTGTCGCTTTACTAATTGGGACAAAGCAAATAAAACATACTTATTAAATAATACATTTAATTTAAATAATATTAAAATTTACCATATTGGGCAATTACCTACTCGTACTAAAATAAAATATATATATGATTTCCCTTCTGTAAATTTTACGCAGCAAAATGGAAAATCTAATTATAGTATAATGCGACTGCCGCGCTGAGCTCTACGGTTCGATTGCCGGGTCAGAACAAATTTTTGTGTGATCCATAAATGTTTGTTTCGTACTTTGGGTGTTTCCTATGTACAATAATGTAATCAGAAATATTTAAGAGTCTTTATCAGTTGTCTAGACCCCATAGCACAAACTTATAGCTTAGTTTGGGCTAGATTGTGCTGTGTGAAAAAGTGCCCCAGAGTATTTATTTATATATTATCACTCCCACAAATAAGATGTTTTCTAAAATTAATGCACTTATTTTAGAAAATAATATACCTACTGTAAGCGTCCGCTGAAGAAGACTAAGAAAAGAGATCCAATCATGACCCGTATTAATAAACGGATCTCAAATTCACTCTCAAGTCGTTCTCAGCTGATACACAGTCAAGTTTTGGTTCGCATCTAAAGTTCGTGGCTAAATAATAAACACATATCAGCCACATCTCAAATGATATTGCTCTCAAGAGCCGTGACTCAATTTACGTCATTTGAGCTTGCATTTGAATGACTTGAGAGCTACATCTCGAGCTTGGTTACGTCACGTTTTGTTATTACATAATATAAATGTATAATTAACAAAATGTACCTCATACAATAATGATGTTTAGTATGATCATGATTAGAATATTTATTATTATTATGTTAAAATCTCTTTGACATGCTGCCAATGTATATAGTAGGTATATCAAAAGGTAAAATTTAACAAGGTTTAAATCTTACTAATATTATAAAAGCGAAAGTATATTTGGATGTATGTATGGATTGATGGATGGATGTTTGTTACTCTTTCACGCTCTAACCCCTGAAGCAATTTGGTTGAAATTTGGACATATGGTACTTTTTATCCGTGAAGCGAGTTCCTGTAGGAACCGGGAACGGGAAAACATTATCACGCAGGCGGAGCCGCAGGCTTTAACTAGTTATGTAACACTAGCAAAAATTACCGCAGCTCCGCCCGCAGTGTTAAGTTATCCCGTACCCGTTTCCCACGGAGGATTGATCCCGTAATAAAAAAATAATATTAATAAGTAAAATAAAATAATAATAAAAAAAAGTAATTTTTATTTTATTCACACACAATTCACAAACTGTATCTGACATTTACTTACAAAGTATGCCACTGGATACCGGCGTGACGATATGTTTGTATGTATGTATGTAGAATATCATCATAATAGTCTACATACATATAGCATCGGTAAAATCAAATTGATCAAAAACATTTTGACACTCCATTATTCCCAGTAAGTAGTAGTTCACGCACTTAAGTCACGAATGGTGACATCTTGAGTGATAGCTTGCACTTAAGTTATAGCTCAAGTTTTGTTTATTGTATAGTACAGCATCTCAAATACGAACTTAAGAGTTTACTCAAGACTGTTAGCGATTTATGGGGTCACGGGCCAAAGAGTACCTAATAACCCCAGCGCACCGTTTCATACAACATTGCTGGAGCGTTTTAATGTTCCAAATTCACACTCCAGCAATTAATTTCATTTTGATTGTTCGTAAATGCCATACTTCGCGTATTCTTTTTTCGAAATAACGACTTTCCATGCATGTTTGAGAAATAGTACAATATTGCAAAGGCCGGGAAATAGTTCACTTCACTAATACGAGACAGGCAATTGTCATTCCGGCCGAGGCATATATAGTGCTTTTCTTAAAAGAAAATAAATGCATGGTAATAAAACATACTTATTAAATTATACATTTTATTTAAAAAATATTAAGTTATGCATTCGCCATAATGGGCAATGACCTACTTAAAGAAAATATTTTTGATTTCCCATCAGTGGATTATACACAGCAAGATAAAAAACCTAAAAAAGGTACCTATATGCGATTGCCGCACTGTGCTCTGGGGTTCGATTCCCGGGACAGAACAAATTTTATGTGATCCATAAATGTTTGTTTCGGCGTTTGGGTGTTTCCTAAGTATAATTTATGTATTTAGAAATATTTAAGTTTCTATATCAGTTGTCTAGACCCAATGGCACAAGCTTATAGCTTAGTTTGGGCTTGATTGTGCTGTGTGAAAAAGCGTCCCAGAATATTTATATACTATTTATAGCACGTTGACACAACTTTTATTTCCCAAAATCCAACATCCCACACATATAACAAGATAAATGCACTTCACTACATATTATAAAACAAAGACGTTTTTCGCTCGTGGCCTCGCGGTCTCAGTGTTCTGTAAACGATCACTGAGTTACGCAACTTTCACTATGGCTGGTCCTCGGATGGGTGACCACTTTGTGGCATTTACATTTGCGAGCGTTTCCGTGCTTCGGAAGGCACGTTAAGCCGTTGGTCCCGGTTGCCAGTAAAAATGGCAGTCGTTAAGCCTGGTTGAAGGCCTTATGGGCGGCTTGAAAATTTCAACAGCAGGTAGCCACAACCTGCGTCTGTCTATTTCAACACGGCAATGGGCTCACCACCTATTACGTGGGACAGGAATCCATACGGTGAAAAGTGGGCATATAATGTGCCTCTGCCACCCCTTCGGGGATAAGGCGTGATAGATATTTATTTTATTTATTTACGTTTTTCGCCGTCTGTCCCTATGTATGCTTAGATCTTTAAAATTACGCAACGAATTTACATACAGTTTTTTTTAATAGATAGTGTGATTCATAGGTAAGGTTTTTATGTATAATTTGTTAAGTTTTTGTATACATTAACTTAATTATAACGACATTTGTTGGGGGTGTCGGAAAAAATAAACCGTCAGGGAGCTTTTAACGTAAACGCTGCCTAAAACCTTTAAGATGTAACAAAATAATGTATGGTGGAATTGTGTACATATCTAATATTGGTATACAAAAAGTCCGCGTCGGTATACTTATGTCTATCTTTTAAGGATAACATACTATATCCACTTTATTACTTTAAAAAAACAGCAATTATAAAGCGGTAATTTGAAGGCTATTTACACATATACATTATTAATCAATTTTTATCATTTTTAATATGTTAGTTGGTTTTAGCATTTTATGAAGATTATTTTGTTCTTTTACACCTTGCAAAATAAATGAATATCTCAGGAGATATGGCAATATCTAAAAAAGGCGCAAATAAATTAATTTCGTGCCATAATTCGACCGGGCCGTGCGTGCCTTGGACTGGGGACTTGAGAGCGGAGAAGTAATCAAGTAATTCGGAAAATGTTCATACACTAGAGTGAAATTAATAAACGACGGGATTAAATGGGTGCCACGGGGATCGAAGTATGTCATGGGCGAAGCCGGGCGGGACATCTATTGTTTTAGAAACACTATACAAATACTAACAGTAAGCGTCCGCTGAAGAAGAATGATAAAAGAGATTCAATCAAAGAGTATATAATAACCCCAGCGCGCCGTTTCATACAACATTGCTGGAGCGTTGTAAGTCCCAAATTCAAATAACACTCCAGCAATGAATTTCATTTTCTCTGTTCGTAAATGGAATTTTCTTTTTTCGAAATAATGACAGTATATCCATGCATGTTTGAAAAAAAGAATTTATAGCTCTAAAGTGCTCGTGGCCTCGCGGACTGTTCTGTAAACGATCACTGCGTTAAGCTATTTTCACTATGGCTGGTCCTCTAATGTGTGACTTCATGTCATTACATTGCGTGCTGCTCTGGGGCAGACCCACCCTTCGCTATATAAATTTAATAAGTACCCAAAAATTGTATATAATAGCTATATACTTGTAGAGTCGATAAAAAAATAGTTATATCAATAGTTTTATAGTAAAAAGGAAATCAAAGTGGGCCCGCTAGGGAGTATGCTCCACAGCGGACCACCAGGATAATTCTGTTTCTGAAGACATTTTAAATTTGTATACGACACCAGAAAATTTTATATATATTTAACAAATCTACTACAGTTAACTTGATTTTTAGTTAACGTAAACCAATTTACGACCACTTAGAAATTTCAAATTTCAACGTTTAGGTAAGCACAAGCGTCTTCTGGTTCAACGCACCAGACGCGTTACCAACTACAATCTTTACAAACTACAAAAATTTGGCCTCACGTCGCCTTAAGACGTAAAGAGGTGGATTTATTCGTCAGTTACGAGCAGGTCACGGTGGTGTAGTTGGTAACGCGTCTGGTGCGTTGAACCAGAAGAGGTTGGTTCGAGTCAAGCTCGTGACTGATAAAAAAAATCCGCATTAAAATTTTTAATTTGTAATTTATTACTTTTGCAATAATTAACAACATTTAACATTTATTTTACAGAATTTAAAATATAAAATTCATATCTATATTAATAAGGAAAAATTCATATCTATATTAATAAGGAAATTGCCTACGGCATTAAGTCCGTCTGTGTACCTCAAAGACCTTATACTTATAACTAGACTGTGCACTACTGCGTAATAATAGGTCCGCGTGAGATGGCTCTCGGCAGTGGTGGTGTCCCTTTCTAAATAAGTGACCATGACCAATTAGAACACAGGACAAATTCCTTGAACGATTGTACGAACCTACTGAATTTATTTATTTAAAAACTTTATGCACAAATTTGTACAAAGGTGGACTTAATGCCTTTTGGCATTTTCTTCCAGTCAACCTTAGGGTGATGCAGAGATCGATAAGTAAAGGAAGGTGCTCAAGGTTGATCTTGAGAACATTTTTAAATAGTACTAATACAATATTCCCATATATATATAAGAATACACATAAACATAAATACATATACATATGTACACACATACATACATACAAATACATCATACGTACACATAATATATATTACTTTATATGTATTATATATAATATAAATAAATGTTCATAGTTCAAAATATAATGTTTTTCCTATGAGTTATAAAGCTCACGTACTTTACTTTTAAATGTAAAACGGTTAGTGCATGTCCTGACTTCAGGTGGAAGCGCGTTCCAGAGGAGACTTGACTGCACAAAAAAGGACGAATGTATCACACTTGAAGTGTGAGTGGGACAGAGAATAAGGCGATTGTTCGAAGAGCGTAAATTTTTGTTATGATTAGAACATAGTAATTGGAAATGAGATGTCAAGTAAGAAGGAGCATTAGGATAGTTTATTAGTGAAAAAAGCATCATTAAGGCACGCAACCTATGACGCTGACGTATAGGCAACCAACCCAACTCGGAACGACAAAACGAGATATGACCGTATTTTCGAAGATTGTAAACGAATCGAATGCAATTGTTGAGAAGCCGATCGAGTTTATTGAGAAGATCTGCATTCAGGTCGAGATAGCACACATCACCATAGTCTATTACGGGAAATATAAGAGTCTGAACAAGCATTGCCTTGGTTTTAGACGGAAGAAAGTTCTTGAGCCGATAAAATGCACGTAGCATTCCAGTAACCTTCTGGCAAACATTAGTGACCTGAGCCCTCCAATTGAAGGTATCATCAAGATGCAGGCCCAAGTTCCTAACAGTAACAGGAATAATAATAATAATTTTGTGTTAAAGGTAATAGATGGTAAATTTATGGCATTCAATCTGCTCATCATTCGACTACTTCCAATTAAGATACCTTGACACTTATCAGGGTTAACGGTAAGTCCAAAGCGGTCACACCAGTGACCCATAGCATTTAAATCAATTTTTATTTTGGTAATGGCTTCCGTAAGATTCTCCACACTAGCCTGGCTATACAACTGCAAATCGTCTGCATACAGGTGATACGCACACTGAAGTTTTTGAGTTATAAAGTTTATAAACATAGAAAATAGAAAAGGAGAGAGTATACCGCCTTAAGGAACACCAGCGTCTAGATTGCGCCAAGTCGATGATTTCTCATCGACGCGAACCGACTGCTGACGACCTCGAAGATAAGATGAGAACCATTCCAATTCATCGGATGAAATCTTCAGGTGGGCAAGAATAGATAAAAGAATATAGTGATTGACTCAATTAAAAGCGTTAGAAAAATCTACTAAGACTGTAACCTGACCCCCTCTCCATTCCTGCTTTGATGTTACTGGTTACTTTTAAGAGTGCTGTTGTTGTACTGTGGCCTGCCCTGAAACCAGATTGAAGTGGACTCAGTATACTATTGAGTCGCACGTATTAGATTAGCTGACTGTGTACACAGGATTCCAGCACCTTCGATAGAAACGGAAGGATGGACATTGGCCGATAGTGACTAGGTAAAGAGGGATTAGAAATTTTTGGGAGGGGAAGAACATATGCTTTACACCATATGGTAGGAAATTGACCAGAATCAAGGTAAAAGTTAATGATATAGGAAATAGCTGGAAGGAGTTGGTCTAGAATGGTTATGATCATCCGACGACTAATATTGTCACAACCTACTGCTTTTGATGTAATGGACATTATAACCTTCTTGAGCTCATCCGACGTAACTGGAGAAAATTGAAACTGACCATAATTGGGACTGTCGAGCCCGGCCACAAAGCCTACCGTATGGCGCTTGGTTAGATCATCAATTTTATAAGAAGTGGTGAAATGACGATTAATGACATCCAACTCAAGCGTCCCGGGCAGCTCCGTATGCCTTAGCCTACCAATACCGAACGACCTGAGATACTTCCATACATCAGCAGACGAAGAGGAAGAAAGGTTAGCAAAGACATGTCGGCGTTTGGCGTTACGTATCACCTGGTTACAGCGATTTCTTGCGTTTTTATAAGCGCTCCAGTCCAATTCCCTACGTTGTTTCTTGAAAATTCGAAAAGCTTTGTCCCTACGTCTCATAGCCATTCGAACTTCTGCTGTTATCCACGGAGCTGGAGGACACTTTAACTTGACTTTCCTAACAGGGGCGTGAATATCATACAATTTATGAACTGTTTCATTAAAAACAAGAACTTTGTTGTCAATAGTATTAGCCTCAAGTAATGGATCCCAAGTGGTTGAAGTCGACCTTTGTAACTCTTCCAAAAAAGCCCACAGCCAAGAGATGCTCCGACTACCGAACCATAAGTCTCATGAGTCACGTTTTAAAGTTGTTCCTTTCTATTATTCATGAGAGAATTATAGTGAAATGTGATGAACAATTAGGTGAAAATCAGTTTGGCTTCAGATCAGGCGTTGGTACGAGAGAAGCATTATTCGCATTAAATGTTCTTGTTCAGAAGTGCAGAGATATGCAAAAAGATATCTTCATATGCTTCATAGATTATGAAAAAGCTTTTGACCGTGTTCGACACGAGGTACTTTTGCAGCAATTACTGGACATCGGACTTGACGGCAAGGATGTGCGAATTATACAAAATCTTTATTGGCATCAGACAGGTACAGTAAAAGTCGACGAAGAAGAGACTGATGAAGTTGCTATATGTCGAGGTGTGCGACAGGGTTGCATATTGTCACCGCTGTTATTTAACGTATATTCCGAAGCAATTATCTCAGGAGCATTGGAGCATCGAGAGTGGGGTGTCGTAATCAATGGCCAAGTAATTAACAACCTGAGATATGCCGATGACACTGCTCTAATTGCATCCACACCAGAAGGTCTACAGAATATAGTGAATGTCGTTAATGAATGCAGTTCAAAGGCTGGTCTTTCCATGAACATACCGAAGACCAAATTCATGGTGATATCGCGAGATCCAACACTTAACCCGTGCTTAAAGATTGCCGGAACACCACTAGAAAGAGTTCAAAAATACAAATACCTAGGCACATGGGTTAATGAAAAATGGGAGTCTGACAATGAGATTAAGACTCGGATTGAAATAGTCGTGGGTCATTCAACAAAATGAAAAAGGTACTTTGTAACAAAAAACTAGACATTAAGCTTAGAGTCAGAATTCTTCAATGTTATATCTGGCCAATAATTTTCTATGGATGTGAGGCGTGGACTTGCAAGGAACAAATTCGCCAAAAACTGGAGGCTTTAGAAATGTGGCTTTACCGTCGATATCGATATGCTTCGAATAAGCTGGGTTCAAAAAGTCACGAACGAAGAAGTTCTACGACGTGTCAAAAAATCGCGAGAACTCATGACACACGTTAATAGAAGAAAGGTAGCTTATCTGGGACATGTATTGAGACATGAGCGCTACCATCTTCTCCAGACAATTATGATGGGTGAGATTGAGGGGAAAAGACGCTTCGGAAGAAGAAAGCTATCCTGGCTCCGCAACATCAGGCAATGGACCGGTATCACCAACGTAGAGGAACTTTTTCGCCTCGCGAGAGATAAGAAGCGATACGCAGAGCTGACAGCCAACCTCCAGTAGTGGAGAGGCACTCCAAGAAGAAGAAGAATGGATCCCAATCAATTGCAGATGCATCGCTACGTACCCTTTCAACGTCCATCCGTCCAAAGCAACGCCTGTTTAGGAGGCTTGAGAATAAAGGAGACAAAAATTAAGTCATGATGAGAGAAAGCTGGAGCAAGATACTGACCGTGGGAAGAAACAAGAGATGGAGAAGAAGTAAGAATTAAATCAAGCCACGTGTCATCGACGTCCACATTATGGTGTGTGGCCTGAAGTGGCAACACATGTAGACTGGCAGAGTCAACTAAATGTAGCAGCTTGACAGTTCGCGAAGAGCTACTAGCAAGAAGGTTGGTATTAAAATCTCCCATGATGATGTGATGCTCATAATCAGAGCCTAAAGATTCTAATACCGATTCGATATCAGTGAAATAGTTGACAGTAGGAGGGCAATAAACAACGCCGACTACAATTTTGCTACCCTTAATTAATACCTCGAGAAAGAGAAATTCTGCAGTAGCAGAATACAGTGACGGGGATGAAGCAATTATTTTGTAGGGTAAATGGCTGCGAAGATATATTGCAACCCCACCTCTCTCTTTGCCCGTTCTGTCATTCCGAATAAGAATGTAGCCAGGATGTGGATAAGAAGTGGACAGTAGATTAGGTTTAAGAAAAGTCTCAGATATCAAGACAACATGGATGTCCGAATCAGCAAACGTATCATCCAGGTCACTGTAATGACAAGGCACACTTTCTGCATTAATATGACACACATTTAGAGATCGGCCCTGTTCTTGTTCAAATTTCTCTCGAAGTACATCTCCAAGTGTCTCAGTTATTGAGGAAAAACTATCATTGTTAGATAATATATCCGAGTCACAGGCAGAATGATAAAAGGAATTATCATCTGACGAGTTACTCATTATTAATAAAATAAATAAAGTTATATAATAAATATATAAATACTTATATTAATACAGTTAAATATATTATGCAATAAAATAACACACCAAATAAATGCAGCTGTAAAATCTCTGCACCACCCTCCAGCAAACTCTCACACTAATAGCTTTAAGTTTCAAACCACAACTACATATAGGTATCGATTGTATCCAGTACAAAAAAAAACAAAATAACAAAATAAAATATGCGCTACAAACTATCTAGATTAGGCTGTATGACCGCGTTCCGTTGCCTAACCATTTTTATGAGTGTCAGTGACAACCGTATTCTATGTAATCTATGGTGACAACAACAACCACAGATCAATCAAGTTTGTTTAATCATTATTAATGAAGCTAATATCTGTACTTCTGCTTTGGAAAACAAATCGCACCCAGTTTCAACATAATTGTAGTACAACTCGAAAAAAGAAACAAAACACTACAAACAAAATTAATGAAGTCATGGATACATTGATAATTTATGCAAACAGTGTTTGTATCACTTTGTATTAGCATTCACTGAAGGTGAACATTTGCGATACTTCTCTATGACATTGTTGAGTTGCTCAGAAGTGGTGATTCGGTGACGATTAGAATCCCGCGTTTTTACCATAATAGTGCCATACTGAGTCCAGCAGCAACGTAACCCGAAGTGTAATCGCGCCTTAGTAAACACCAACTGTCTTGTTTTGGTCAAAAACTCCTTAACAGAAATTGAGGATCCTTTAAGCCTAGTCTTAGCGCTCCACACCAACGACCTCACGCTCATTGCGCTAAATCGAACAAGAATGGGACGACTTTGACCAACTCTAGCAGCACCGAGACGATGACATGTTTTTATAGATACAGTTGTGATCTCCTTCAACGATATCTTATTCTGAAGTATTCCTACAATAGTGCTTGTGCAGTTCTCTCTTTCTGCTTCAGGGATACCAAAGAACACTAGACACTTACGACGCTGCCATGTATCAACAATATCAACAGACTCAACACATTCAGCAATCTGTTTCCGCAGTAGACCAAGAATGTTGAATATGAGTTCCCTAAAGGAGCGGAACTCCTCTGCAACCCTGGCCACAGTGTCTTTTGCCGAACCACCAACATGTAATTGTGCCTGCAGCTCATCCATTCTTCTAGAAAAACTTTCTTCAAAACTTTTCTGCACAGTCCGGATCTCTTCAAGCTGTGACATTGTATATTTGAAAAAAGAAAACCTTGCTTGTCCTATATCTTTCCTCTTTATGTTTCAAATGTGAAAAGTTTAGAAGCTGGCATGTGGTGTTCAATTATGCTTCTATATGTCACATGTAGTTTCACAAACGTTTATACAGTCTATTTGTTATTTATAGACCATTAAAGAATATGATAAAAGGCAAAATCACATAAAAACTAACTAAATAAAATTTTGCAAAAATATTCATAATATCATAATAAATTATAAATTTAGAATTTATTTTAAGTAAAAAATATTACAATTTTATATTACCTACGTTAAAAATTAATTAGAATTGCAAAAAAAAACGTGTATTGAGACAAAGAGAGAGAGAAAGAGTTGCACACTCGGCTGCGCACTCACTTGCTCGTGTGCTCATTTGTAGGTCCAATACACACACGCGTAGGTTCACACATGGCTTATGTCATTTCATTAAGTAAGCCACTTTAAACAAGTTCGTTCCAAAAATCTAAATGTTAAATTTTGCAACTTTTTTACACTCTACTAAGAGATTGAAAAAAACTTTGATCAACGAAATACTATGTTACTTAAAAAATATGGTTGTTGATGTTACTTACCCGTGGAAAGAAAAGCTGCTACCGTTAAGACTCATTTTTGAACTTTTACTCATTCATGAAAATCTAACAGGTTATGTAATATGGTAATATGAAAATTTACACAATCGCAAATCGTAGCACGAGCATCCAATGACCTTATAACGGTACATCTCCAATTTAAAACAATCTATACGTATCTACCTACCTACTATTGTGAGATTGTAAAAATATTTGATCATTAAAATTTATGGTGACCCTACACTTTAAGCAAGATGGCTTGTCCAGGCGGATCTTGCATTTAGTATTACCAAACCCAAACATTTAAGTACTACTCTTACTAAGTATTAATGAGTAATTTTTTAATACTATGAAGTTATTATTAATAATTATAGGAACTGTAGAAATATTTAGATAAGTTCCAAAGTTTGTGAATAATTAATTTTTCTAAATCATAAAAAAAGAAATGTATAAAATTTTCTACCATTTCTACCAAATTCCTAATATTCAATAAATTCCCATTTATACCAAAAACCTTTCAGAGCTCTCTCGCCGACCGATTTTAGCTAGCTACCTTTTTTTTTTGTAGTCTTCGCCCATATTGGGCAGGCAAAGGAAACTTCGTCCATACAGCCTAGTCTTCGGTATTTATATTTAAGATATTTTCTTAGTATATAGTCCTGTCAAGTCGATGTCGAGTCCTCAGTCCTAGGTCCTTGTCCTAGCCCTCAGTATAATGGTGATTCTTATACTGAGGTTTACAGTGGACTTTTCGCGTCAAGAGAGAAAATAGCATTTCACTGCATATATATCATTGTCTATCACTATAGCACGTTAACACAACTTTTATGAACAAGAAACCACCACTCCCACACATAAAACAAGATAAATGCACTAGTTTTAGAAAATAATATACAGCAAGCGTCCGCACTTGTCACTCTCTTTAGCTAGCTACCGCTCATAAGGAAATTGCTACCCTACTAGTAAGAGGATAGATGTAATTTTAGCTCAACGAAATTTTTTGGTAATCAGTCTAGATTTAAGTGAAAGGTCTTTGGTGTACCTACATGACTGTGCAGAAAGTTTGTATTTTAGTTTTAAAGGACAATGGAAGAATCTTACCTGAAAATAGTATAAGCGTTTAAAAATATGGCATACCTTAAGTTCAGTTATAATTCTTTCTATTTTTTTTTAAGTATATTTATGGTCTGTAAAAGTTTAGATGTAATAATAATTTTGACTAAACTACTTTTTAATTTAATTTTTTGTAATTATTTTATGGCCTGGTTACTTCGACCTTTTAGCTAAATCTTAAATAAAGCTGAAGAATTTGTTTCTTGGCTGAAAATCGGTTTGAAACATTATTTCATAGTTGTTCACTCTTAGTATCACAGAATATACGAGATATTTGAAATAGAAAAATAATCGATATTTTTTAAATGACGTATGATTACAAATATTATAAGAGTTAAACATTAAAGTTATATAATTAATATCTTTTAATAGACTACTGCCACATGGCTAAACTAACATAGGGCTCATTTGATCAAAGTGCTATTCATAATATATAGAAAATCAGTAGTGTTACACTGGCGCTGCTGGTAGCTACTATAATATGTGTTTTAACACTGCAACAGGGACGTTGACATGCCAGATTTGTTCGTAAAATATGAAAGGCGAATATTCGGCTTGTGAATAATTAGAAGAATACTTGTAAGACGGAAAGTTTTTAAAGAGCGAAGATAATTGTTAGACATCTAGCGCTACACTTGTGTAGCAAAGAGAATAATATGTATTGGCATTTTATATTTGTTCTTAAGGGACCGTTCAAGTATTTCGTATCGCAATTTGGGGGTGGGGGGGGGTCTTGTACAACGTGACGAAGCGTTACAGGGGAGGTAGGAGGGGTTAGGACTATGTGTTACGTAACATTCTGTGCATTGTTCGCCACTCTGTAGCTGCTATTGTGAAAGACAATGATATATATGCTGTGAAATGCTATTTTCTCCTCCGCCGCGTAAACCCCACTGAAAACTTAAGTATAACAACCACCATTATACTGGGGTGAGACTGTCCTTGACTTAAGACTAGACTTGAATAAGACGTAGAGGACTGGGACATTTTAGGTAATAAGAAAGAAGATGGAAGAAATATGAATTAAGATTTGGCTAAAAGGTCATAAAAGCCAGGCCATAAAATAATTGTGTGCGTTTCGATTGCTCCGCCACGGTGTCCAATCAAAAAAGCACTCCGTCAAAAATTTGTCGAAATTTGTCAAAACGGAATGCAATAAACCAAAAATTTGTTTAAAGTAGAAATAAAGAAGATATTAGGGCTTAAAGTTGGCCGCGCGAACGAAACGTGGAGGATTGCGCGGCCACGTAGGTCTCAGCCACTACATGGGTTAGAGATCTAATTCTTTTTGTCAATTAAAGATTGAATTTGTCAAAAATTGTCGAAAAAAGAAGTATAAGCCATGGCACTAAACAATTTGCATGGGACAGTAAATGTAGTGATTACCGGAACAAATATCACAATAATATGATGAACAATGACAAAAGCGGACGCTGCTCGTCGTCGACGTACATTGTCCACGCGGTGTAACAATCACCATGACATGAATTATAAATCTTTGCACATCTGTACAGAACTATTTTGAAAAATGAATAATTATAAATTAATTTCTAAAATCACCTATCAGTCGCCTATGGCCTCAAAGGGGTAGGCACAGACAAACTATACGCGTCCATTTCACTTTCTGCATTTTTGTCTAAATTTATCCAATATATAAACTTCTCGTGTCGCGGTGTTTGTTACGGTCCTCCCGCGGTCCTCCGAAACGGCTTGACCGATTATTATTAAATTTCATATGTATATTTGATAGATCTGATAATTGGTCGTAATCTATTTTTTATACCCCTTAGTGATAAGGGTAGGGTGGTTCACCCCAATTTTTTTATTTTATTTTTGAACAATTATTTTATTCATTTTTTGACGTGGCATTAAAAATACATATATAGCCCAAATCTAAGTCTCAGCTCCTTTAGAATTGTAATTTAAATTCGTACGCCCCACTCTTTTTCTCTCTTTGCCTCTTACGAAGTTGCACAGGTCAGCTAGTGTATACATAGATACAATAAGAGGGTTATTCTGAGGTTCCCGCGTTTCGAACCGGTGGTCACTTTAAAAATAATAAATTTGTTCTTAGTTCTAGTGTATGACATTTTGTAAGCGCCGTTAAAACGGTCTATGCAAAATAAAGACATTTTTATATTTAGAGTGTAATGTGAGCTCGACAAATGGAAGTGCGATTATTGCTGGTGTGACTAAACTACTGCGACTCACCATAGTTTGAATGCACGCTTGTGCGACACACTGAAGCTCGACATCATGATGGTGTGGCATGCAACGTCCCTAGCTTAGTTAGTTCCAGCTTTGGCAATATGATACATATCTTAGTGGCGAAAATAGGATGGTAAGCGAAAACTGCCGAAAATTGACCTGGGTCTGCAGTCTCCACATAGATAGCATCGGGTTACTGATTCTTGTGATGATTGTTTTAACTCATTCTATGAAATTCCATGACTATCAAATTACAACAAAACAATAAGTTTACAAGCTGAAGATTTAACTTTAAGTTATGACATAAATTAATTATTCCTAATAGATGTATTTAGTAGAAAAGGTGTATGTTCAAATTATATTGTAATTATTGTCACCCTGATAGAACATCATATGAGACATCATTATTTTTGATTTAACTAGACTTGTAAACTGTTTTAAGGGTAAAACAATACGTCATTATAATGAGGTTAATATGCCGAATAAATTGAAGTTCAGACCAAAATCCTAGCAATTATAGGTAGTGAGATATGAACCTACAAAGAAGCGTTTCGTTCGCGCGGCCACAGACTTTTTGTTTTGGACCGATATCTCCTGTTTAACTCAACTTTAGTAGTATTTATTACTTTCATTAGTTTCGACAAATTAAGATCCTTCTTCTGGTGTTAATTTCACCTTAAGAAATCGTAAGGTTTAAAAAATAATCAACATTAAAGAAACAACGAGTGGAGGATTGCGCGGTCATAACTACAAAGGCGAATATTTCATAAAATATTGCTCTAGAGCTTATACTTCTTTTTTTGACAATTTTGACAAATTCAATCTTTAATTGACAAAAAGAATTATATCTCTAACCGATGTAGTTGCTGAGATCTCAATTGATGAATCACATCTTCCATCCGCGCTGATCCTACTCCCTAAATACACAATTTCATTCGTTTGCTCTAGACATTCCTTATTTACCCAAATCTTGCACTTAGTTCTTACGTGTTCTCTTTCAAATACCAGAACCTTAGTTTTACTTGCATTCAAGCGAAGACCCTTTCTTTTACACTCCTCTTCCATATTAGTGACCGGGTGAGGTCGGTTCTGATGAGGCCATGAGCACCGCATCATCAGCGTACAACAGACAATTTACTGTTAAGTCACCGAAATTCACACTCATATCACAATCATTCAACTTCTGCAGGCAACTGTCCAGATACACTATGAATAGCCAGGCGGACATGACACAACCCTGTTTGACGCCAGTACAGACTTCGAAAAGAAGTGTCACATCCCCCCTGCTCGCACGCAAGCCTTACAGTCCCTATAAAGCGACACGAGAAGTTTATATATTAGATAAATTTAGACAAAAATGCAGAAAGTGGTCTGAACTTCAATTTATTTGGCATATTAACCTCATTATAATGACGTATTGGTGTTACCCTTAAAACAGTTTACAACTCGAGTTAAATTAAAAATAACGATGTCTCATATGATGTTCTATCAGGGTGACAATAATTTCGATATGATTTGGACATACACCTTTTCTACTACACTAAATACATCTATTAGGAATAATTAATTTATGTCATAACTTAAAGTTAAATCTTCAGCTTGTAAACTTATTGTTTTGTTGTAATTTGATAGTTATGGAATTTCATAGAATGAGTTAAAACAATCATCACAAGAATCAGTAACCCGATGCTATCTATGTGGAGACTGCAGACCCAGGTCAATTTTTGGCAGTTTTCGCTTACCATCCTATTTTCGCCACTAAGTTTTGTATCATATTGCCAAAGCTGGAACTAACTGACCTAGGGACGTTGCATGCCACACCTTCATGATGTCGAGCTTGAGTGTGTCGCACAAGCGTGCATTCAAACTATGGTGAGTCGCAGTAGTTCAGTCAAACCAGCAATAATCGCACTTCCATTTGTCGAGGTCACATTACACTCTAAATATAAAAATGTCTTTATTTTGCATAGACCGTTTTAACGGCGCTTACAAAATGTCATACACTAGAACTAAGAACAAATTTATTATTTTTAAAGTGACCACCGGTTCGAAACGCGGGAACCTCAGAATAACCCTCTTATTGTATCTATGTATACACTAGCTGACCTGTGCAACTTCGTAAGAGGCAAAGAGAGAAAAAGAGTGGGGCGTACGAATTTAAATTACAATTCTAAAGGAGCTGAAACTTAGATTTGGGCTATATATGTATTTTTAATGCCACGTCAAAAAAAGTAATATAATAATTTTCCAAAAAAAAAAAAAAAAAAATTGGGGTGGACCATCTTATCACTAAGGGGTATAAAAATAGATTACGGCCGATTATCAGATCTATCAAATATACATATGAAATTTAATAATAATCGGTCAAGCCGTTTCGGAGGAGATTGGTAACAAACACCGCAACACGAGAAGTTTATATATTAGATAAACTTTGACAAACATGCAGAAAGTGAAATGGACGCGTATAATATGTCTTTGCCTACCCCTTTGAGGCCATAGGCGACTGATTTTAGAAATTAATTTATAATTATTCACTTTTCAAAATAGTTCTGTACAGATGTGCAAAGACTTATAATTCATGACATGGTGATTGTTACACCGCGTGGACAATGTACATCCACGACGAGCAGCGTCCACTTTTGTCATTGTTCATCATATTACTGTGATTAGTTCCGGTAATCACTATATTCTTTACCACATGTGGTATTCCATGTTTTCGTTGCATCCGTTTTATAAAATTTGTCATTTTTTGCCGCACTACTACTATTAGTAACGTGATATTTACCATGCGTTAATTTTATTCTTTCATCGAGTATCAGATATTTTGGTTCTGCTACAAACGCCATGACCGCGAATACTAAAGCTCGCATTTATTTTATTTGTTGATTTTTATATTACCCTTGATTTTTACCATTATTACATTTTTAATGATTTTAATGTTAATGATGAATAAATATTTTAAGTTTTTAATTAACTCGTATTTTTATTTTCAGATCGATCTAGATGTTATTCAATTTCATAGTTGTCCTCCAGTTATTGAATGTAAATGTATTCCCAAATAAAATTAAATTATTGTCACCCTGGTAGAACATCGTATGAGACATCATTATTTTTGATTTAACTCGAGTTGTAAACTGTTTTGAGGGTAAACGAAACGTCATTATAATGAGGTTAATATGCCGAATAAATGGAAGTTCAGACCAAAATCCTAGCAATTATAGGTAGTGAGATATGAACCTACAAAGAAGCGTTTCGTTCGCGCGGCCACGGACTTTTTGTTTTGGACCGATATCTCCTGTTTAACTAAACTTTAGTAGTATTTATTACTTTCATTAGTTTCGACAAATTAAGATCCTTCTTCTGGTGTTAATTTTACTATAAGTAATCGTAAGGTTTAAAAAAATAATCAACATTAAAGAAACAACGAGTGGAGGATTGCGCGGTCATAACTACAAAGGCGAATATTTCGTAAAATATTGCTCTAGAGCTTATACTTCTTTTTTCGACAATTTTTGACAAATTCAATCTTTAATTGACAAAAAGAATTAGATCTCTAACCCATGTAGTTGCTGAGATCTCCGTAGTCGCGCAATCCTCCACGTTACGTTCGCGCGGCCAACTTTAATCCCTAATATCTTCTTTAATTCTACTTGGACAAATTTTTGGTTTGTTGCATTCGGTTTTGACAAATTTCGACAAATTTTTGACTGAGTGCTTTTTTTGATTGGACACCTTGGCGGAGCAATCGAAACGCACACAAATAATTTCAAAAGAAAAATTATAGATATGATTCATAAATATTATAATAAATATTGATGTTGTAAAATAAATCTTGATATAGTTAATGACGGTAAGTGGAGGGTACCGGGACCCGACGCGGTATGGACACTTGTACAAAGACGAAGATTAAAGAATAGGTTCATAGGGATGAAAGGAAAAGCGAATACAGAGTCTACGGATAATTTGAAAGCTGCTGACATTAAGATACCATTATTTATCAATAATGTTGATATGGAAACATCGGCGGATGATATAATAAATTATTTATATAAGAGAACACAAATAAAAGTAAGTTTAGAAAAGATTAAAATGAAGTATGAGCGAGGATACAATGCTTTTAGGGTTTATGTGCCGAGGTTTAAGATGGATATTTTTCTAGACAGTAGCCTGTGTCCCGAAGGCATATCATTTCGTAAATACATTAACTTCAGGAGCCGGTTAACAGATGAAAATAATACCAACCCAAATAATGAATAATACACACTTGAAAGCTATATCTTTTAACTGTAAATCAGTGACAAGATCCGTTGAGGGCATACGAGAACTATGTAAATCTGCGGATATTATAGCGTTGCAGGAGACGTGGCTGTTGCCGCATGATACAGCTTACGTCACGGGGATTCATCCAGAGTTTGACTGTTTCAGTAAATCTGCGGTTGACACCGGTGACGGTTTGTTAAATGGTCGACCGTACGGTGGCGTTGCAATTATGTGGTGTAAAAAAATATTTACGTCTGTGTCCGTTGTGTGTTGTGACTCGGTGCGTTTGGCTGCGATTAAAACTATAGTGAACGATCGGACTGCGTTATTCGTCACCGTGTACATGCCTTGTGACTCGTGGGACAATTTAACCGAGTTTACAGGCTGTCTTAGTGAAATAAACGCTATAATTGAATGTAATAATATAGATTCTGTGTTTATATTAGGTGGGATTTTAACGCACATCCTGGTGAATTATTTTTTAATGAGATGAACAATTTTTGTTGTGAACAGATATGGGATGTAGTGGACTATAACTATTTACGCGCGAATAGTGATACATTTACATATGTTAGTGAGATAAATGGTTCCCACCGCTGGCTGGATCATTGCATCACCACTAAGTCTGCCACGAAATCTATTGTAAGTGTTAGGGTACTCTATGATATTTTCTGGTCTGATAATTTTCCTCCTGAGATTACCATCGACATGGGAAAACTGAATTATAATATGCAGGAATGTAATTTTAAGTGTGATAAAGCGGTGTGGGGTGAAAAAAACCAAAATAAATAAATAAATATACTGAAATATGTTGTGAACAGCTAAAAATATTGATTTTCCTGATGATTTTAGATCTTGTGACCATGGGCGTACCCAGGATCTGGGCCAGGGGGGGGGGGGGGGGGGGTAATTCAGATATTTTATAATGTTACCTGTTTTTACCCCCCCCCCTCCTCAAAAATAGGGGTGTTAATGTTATAAGTAAGACGTAGATTTCGGTGTGTAAGTGTCTGTCTGTGGCATCGTAGCTCTTAAACGGACAAACCAATTATAATGCAGTTTTTTTTTATTTGAAAACCCGTTTCTTGGTGGTGGTTCTTAGGTATATTTGGTAAATATAGGTTCAGCTGTGTAAGAGTATCGCTTTTTTTTTCCTAATAATGTTAGGCACTTTTGGCGTGTGATTACTCTGTTAAGTTAAATGACCACTAAAAGAGAACTTTGACCTAATGCTGACTCTTCGAAAATTCACAGCAGACATGGTGTTTGGGTTCAATAGTACCTACTTTTTAAGGGTTGTTCCTTAAAATACAAGTATAGATAAAAATTAATATATTTGAATTTTGAAATTTAATTTATTTTTTAATATATTTTTTTTTATTTGGTTAAGTTCAAATCTATACGTAAAGATAAATAAAATTAACATGTCTGTTTGTAATTCCAAATTTACAGATTTTCGCTACAGAAAAAAACTTTTTATTTTGCATAGACCATTTTAAAGGCCCTTACAAAATGTCATACACTAGTTTAAAGATAAATTTAATATTTTTAGAGTGACCACCGGTTCGGAACGCGGCCCACCTGAGAAGAACCGGCAAGAAACTTAAGAATGTTTTTTTGATGGCCTATTTACAATTTAATATTATTTCGCTTTGCCAGCAGATAATTTCTAGGCGTCCTTGTCCTGCAAATAGTCTTTAACAGCGTAATAACCTTTTTCATAAAACTTTTTTTTTATTAACAGAAGAAGAATTTGAAGACAGAAGGTCGAGAGCTTTGCGTCTTATTCCATAGTGATGTAATTTTCTGCACAGCGTTTCATGCTGAACGCAATCAAAAGCTTTGGATAGATCGCAGAATACACCTAATGCATCTTGCTTGTCTTTAGATTTTGATAAATCAAATAAGTTTTTTACATAACAAAAAAACTATTTTTAAAATGTGTATGTCTTTCTGTATGTTCCGGCTAATCTCTGACACAACTGAACCGATTTTAACGGGACTTTCACTGACACTCTTATTATATGTAGAAGAAGTAACTCCGGCTACTTTTATCCCGTTCTTTAGTTTAAACCGCTGTGCGTCTATTAGTAAATAAGAAATACATATAAATTAAAACAGGTATTATTTATATAATTTCTTATATAACTATGTTTAGTACGCTGGATGGCCCACTGTTTTTACAGAAGCAGGTCCAAGACGGCGGATTGATCTTAAAATTTCACGCTCGCCTCACCGCCTCAAAAAGCGGGATCCAAACTAAACTCCAAAGAAGCTGGATAACGCCCAAACCATTAAAAGAGGCCGCGATGGTAGCCAAACTCTACCGGGAACCCAGGGAGGATTTGCGAGTAGTTACTGGGGGCGCCCGGTGTTAAACTAATAGGTAGAGAACGTGAGTTTTTTAGTAGTTTCAAGTCCGGCTCGACGCTGCTAACAAACAGTTAAAAGCGACGTACCTCACGATTTTTAAAAGATGTATAAGATAATGCAAATGAGAAAAGTTATTTTTGTACTATTATCGACAAAAGTAGCCAAACCAAAGCCAGGAGGGGGCAGCTGCCCCCCCCCCCCCCCTGCCGCCCCTGGGTACGCCCATGCTAGTGACCATTATCACTGTTCCATCTTAGAACATAAATTAATGATTGATAGGATGTATGACAGAATTGTGTCTACGTTGAGGGGGGCGGCAGAGGCGACTTATGAGCATAGAAAAGAAAGAAATAAATATATTGTGGGTTGGCATAAACATGTCAAACCATTTCACGGTGGAAAAGAAAGCAGAAAAATATTTAAATCCAAAATAAAATTTTGTCTGGATAATGAACAAAAAATAAAAATGGAAACATTGGCTACACATTTAAAAACAAAGGACTTTTCAAAATTTTGGAAACAAACTAACAAATTTAATCCAAAGTCGAGCATCCCTGCGAGTGTGGATGGTGAAAGTGAAGCGGGAAAAGTAGCAACTTTAATTACACAAACACAATACAATCGCCACAGAGGTTCGATTCTGGTATTCGGGATGGAGATGAAACTACATGTTTTACGGCTAAAAATATTAGAGATATAATTAAAAACATGACGCGCGGTAAATCTTCAGGACATGACGGTATCAGTATCGAACACCTGCATTATGCCGGTTACCACCTGCCGCGTGTCTTGGCTATGTTGTTTACTTTTAGCGTAGGGCACTCGTACTTACCTTCTGATTTTATGAAAACGATTGTCGTACCAATACTGAAAAACAAAACAGGAGATTGTTCGGATAAAAACAATTACAGACCTATCTCACTGGCTACTACTATAGCAAAGGTGATGGACGGTTTGCTTGAGAGGAAGCTACAGGCGTCCCTTAAACTATATGACGCACAATTTGGCTTCAGACCTCAGCTATCTACAGAGAGTGCTGTGCTTTGTCTGAAGCACACCGTACGTTACTACACAAGTCGGAGAACTCCTGTTATAACTTGTTTCTTGGATCTAGTGAGGGCATTTGATATGGTTAAATATGATATCCTCTGGCAAAAGCTGGCTATAGAAACTAATGGATTTCCTAGAGATCTAATATGTCTGTTTCAGTATTGGTATGATAATCAACGTAATCAGGTGAGGTGGGCAGGAGCACTGCCCACAGGGCGACAGGGCGGTCTGTCCTCCCCTGCACTCTTTAACCTATACGTGAACAGCCTGATTGGTGAGCTCAGTGGTAGTGGAGTCGGCTGCTCCATTGATAACATTCCATATAATAACGTTAGTTACGCCGACGACATGGTGCTGCTGAGTCCATCAATCAGTGGTCTCAAAAAATTACTGTGCATTTGTGAAGGGTATGCGGTGGCTCATGGCCTGCGGTACAACGTTAAGAAGAGTGAGGTTGTAATCTTTAAGTCCAAAAACAGGAATTATAATTTCTCGGCGATCGCTCTTGAAGGTGTGCCACTAAAACAAGTGACGAGTTTTAAGTACTTGGGGCACTGGGTTACTGAAAGTATGTCAGATGAAGTCGACATAGAGAGGGAGCGCAGAGCTCTAGCTATGAGAGCGAATATGCTCGCTCGTAGATTTGCACGGTGTAATATTCGAGTTAAGCAGACTCTTTTCAGAGCCTATCGTCAGTCTTTCTACACCTGCAGTCTATGGGTTAAGTATACACAGAGGACGCTTGCAGCTCTGCGCGTCCAATATAATAACGGTTTCAGGATGCTGATGGGCCTGCCTCGATTCTGCAGCGCGTCGGAAATGTTTGTTGAGGCACGCATAGACGGCTTCCAAGAGGTAATGCGCAAATGGATTGCTGCTACGTGGCGTCGCGTTCGAGGCAGTTCCAACAACGCTACTGCTGTCCAATTCTTAAGCACTGGAGCGGGATTCACGTCGGCTCGAGACCCGCTCTGGTTAATGTTAAATAGATGTTATATATAAATTATAGATTAAACTAACGCTAGCTTATAAGTTATTTAATTTGTTACTAACCCTCTCTATGGAAAGCAATTTCTGAATTAAACGTTATTACTCGTATTATTATTAAAAGTTGTACAAGGTTCAAACATACATACTGTCATTTATTAAATAGTAATAAATTACAGTATGTATGGTGTGCGTTTCGATTGCTCCGCCACGGTGTCCAATCAAATAAAGCACTCAGTCAAAAATTTGTCGAAATTTGTCAAAACAGAATGCAACAAACCAAAAATTTGTCAAAGTAGAAATAAAGAAGATATTAGGGTTTAAAGTTGGCCGCGCGAATGAAACGTGGAGGATTGCGCGGCCACGGAGATCTCAGCCACTACATGGGTTAGAGATCTAATTCTTTTTGTCAATTAAAGATTGAATTTGTCAAAAATTGTCATAAAAAGAAGTATAAGCTCTAGAGCAGTATTTTACGAAATATTCGCCTTTGAAGTTATGGCCGCGCAATCCTCCACCTGTTTTTTTCTTTAATGTTGATTATTTTTTTAACCGTACGATTTCTCATAGTAAAATTTACACAAGAAGAAGGATCTTAATTTGTCGAAACTAATGAAAGCAATAAATACTACTAAAGTTACAGGAGAAATCGGTCCAAAACAAAAGTCCGTGGCCGCGCGAACCAAACGCTTCTTTGTAGGCTCATATCTCACTACCTATAATTGTTAGGATTTTGGTGTAAACTTCCATATATTCGGCATAGTAGCCTCATTATAAAGGCGTATCGTTTTATCCTCAAAACAGTTTACAACTCGTGTTAAATTAAAAATAATGATGTCTCATATGATGTTCTACCAGGGTCACAATAATTTAATTTTATTTGGGAATACATTTACATTCAATAACTGGAGGAAAGCTATGAAATTGAATAACTTCTAGATCGATCTGAAAATAAAATTACGAGTAAATAAAAACTTAATATATTTATTCATCATTAACATTAAAAATCATAAAATATAAAATATGTAACAATGGTAAAAATCAAGAAAATATTAAAAAAACAACAAATAAAATAAATGCGAGCTTTAGTAGATTCGTGGTCATGGCGTTTGTAACAGAGCGAAATATCTGATACTCGATGAAAGAATAAAATTAATGCATGGTAAATATCACGTTACTAGTAGTAGTAGTAGTAGTAGTAGTGTAAAGCGGCGTATCGACTTTGCGCGGAAAACCATCAAACATTGGCGACGAACCAGTCAATGTCTGTTTTTGAAAGCGCGGCAAAAATTACAAATTTTATAAAACGCGCGCGGCGAAAACTTGAAGTTCGACATGGTACTAAACAATTTGTAAGGAACAGTAAATGTAGTGATTACCGGAACATATATCATAATATGATGAACAATGACAAAAGCGGGCGCTGCTCGTCTTCGACGTACATTGTCCACCCGGTGTAACAATCACCATGTCATGAATTAAAAATCTTTGCAGATCTGTACAGAACTATATCAGTCTCGCCTATGGCCTCAAAGGGGTAGGCAAAGACATACTATACGCGCCAATTTCACTTTCTGCATTTTTGTCTATATTTATCTATACTTAATATTATAAAGCTGAAGAGTTTGTTTGTTTGATTGAACGGGCTAATCTCAGAAACTACTGGTCGGAAACGAAAAATTCTTTTTGTGTTAGATAGCCCATTTATCGAGGAAGGCTATAGGCTATATATCATTACGCTACTACACTGGAGAGCAGAGCAGTAGTCATAAATGTCGCCAAATCGGGCAAACTTTTATGCATCATTGTAGAATTTATAAGCGACGGGATTAAATAGGTGCGACGGGAGGTCGAAATATTCCACGGGCGAAGCTAATCATCTAGTCTAATATATAAACTTCTCGTGTTGCGGTGTTTGTTACCGAACTCCTCCGAAACGGCTTAACCGATTATTATTAAATTTCATACGTATATTTGATAGATCTGATAATCGCTCGTAATCTGTTTTTCATACCCCTTAGTGATAAGGGTAGCGTGGTCTACCTCAAATGTTTTATTTATTTTTTTGAACAATTATTTTTATTACTTTTTTTGATGTGGCACTAAAAATACATATATAACCCAAATCTAATTTTCTCTTCCTTTAGAATTGTTATTTAAATTCGTACACCCCACTCTATTTCTCTCTCTGCCTCTAACGAAGTTGCACGGGTCAGCTAGTGTATACATAGATACAGGTGGTTCTTCTTAGGTGGGCCGCGTTCCGAACCAGTGGTTACTTTAAAAATATTAAATTTATCCTTAGTTTTATCAGGAGCATAATATAAATAAATATATATACATCACATACATATATCCATCACGCCTTATCCCCGAAGGGGTGGCAGAGGCATATTATATGCCCACTTTTCACCGTGTGGATTCCTGTCCCACGTAATAGGTGTTTACATTTTGTAAGCGCCGTTAAAATGGTCTATGCTAAATAAAGACATTTTTATATTTAGAGTGTAATGTGAGCTCGACAAATGGAAGTGCGATTATTGCTGGTGTGACTAAACTACTGCGACTCACCATAGTTTGAATGCACGCTTGTGCGACACACTGAAGCTCGACATCATGATGGTGTGGCATGCAACGTCCCTAGCTCAGTTAGTTCCAGCTGTAGTAATATGATACATATCTCTTTAATAAAAAAATATCGCTTTAATAAAAAAAAATAGGATGATAAGCGAAAACTGCCTCAAATTGACCTGTATGAGTCTCCACATAGATAGCCTCAGGTTACTGATTCTTGTGATGATTGTTTTAACTCATTCTATGAAATTCCATCAAATTATAATAATACAAAAAGTTAACAAGCTGAAGGACAGTGACCGAATCTGGCCTAAGCGCGGACAGCAATTTTGGAAAGTTATAAAACTTGTAATAATTTTTATTTTTTATACAATAAATATTAATGACAATTTGGTTGTAGCCACTTATCTGATATTCAAAACGAATTAAAAAAATATTTGTCTTGGCCTACAAATGGATATTATTTTGATTGTCACCCTTGTGTTGCAAAAAATAAAAGTAGTGACAAGAGTAGGGAGAATTAAAAGTCGAAACTCCTTATTTATTAGTCACTACTATTTCATTTAATAACTGAAACCGTGCTAAATATTTTGTGTAATTATTTTATTATTTTTTAAAATACTTCTGTATTTTTAAAATACTAAATATATTTAAATAAATGCATATTTTTATAAAAGATAAACCGTATTGGGTATTCTAGTTTTTATCTTTTAGCAACACTGATCAAACCTGTCATCGAGTCGAACAACCTTGAATGTTGTATTGTAAACAAATAAACAACACAAAGTGTCTTATTAAAATTATATTTTCAACTATATAATTATATACCTCGTTCGCGTTTGTATTTATCGAGTGTTTTGTATTATAATAAATAATTCAACTTCTCACGACCACCATGGCTTTTTGGGTCCTGTAATAAAGACAATGGCATTTTTTTGTTTGTTGAATCTGTTGTGGTGTTGATATTACACACAGAAGTCGTCATAACTCTTGACCTGATGGAAGTTCCGCATGTAATTCTTCAGTGGATTGTACTCTGAGTAGTAAGTTTTTTTAAATTTCAAGTAGGTTGTTATAAATGGTCGCTTACTTACTTTTAGTACTTTTAGACCCAGATGCACATGTATATAAGTTATATATGTTAGTTAAGTGTAGATAAACAATGAAAAGTATTATCTCACTTGAGGTACTTTTTTCCTTTTGATTTTGAAGGATTTACTTTATTAGGTATGTATTATTAAAGTGACCAACATACATATAGGTACATAGACTAGCTGTGCCTCACTCCTGACTTCCCATTTATAATAATTTAATGAATATAATGTTATTCAGTATATTATTGTATTAAACTCTGCCCCCTTTTTGATATTTATAATTACTACTGTATTACTTTTACACAACATAGCTTTCAAATGTTAAAACAATTGTTTTTAATCAGTTCAGTGGGCTAGCCAGTAGCTGCATTACCTGCAGGTGATATATAGCTTATTGCCATAGATTATTTTGGAGCCTCTTACATCAACATTTACCAACATGTTTGTTACATATAACTATTTAAGTACTTTTCATTGCCTTTTTTGTTTCAGTTAAGAGCATCTGACAGAACCTGTTATACTTGTTGGATTTGCCCAATGGGCAAGTTACTTGCAATCTGTAAGGACATAATAATTTTCAAGTCAAATAACAGAACCCAGAAGGAACCATCTTTTTGCCAGATTTGAAGAGAGCCGCTGATACTCTATTACATATTTTTTTCTCCTGAACTGTAACTATGAAGAGAGATATTAAGTTTCTAGGTGACTCAGAGTACATATATAAACAAAGTATATATGATATATACTACAGCAATGTCTGATTTGCCAATTCCATTTATAATTACTTTATACTTGGCACAATTTTTTATTTTCTATATAATATTGATGTAGTATTTTAAAGGCTAAGTTATACTAAATAAAACAACCAGGATCATATGGTAAACACATAAGAAATACATACATACATACATATTATCACGCCTGTTTCCCATCGGGGTAGGCAGAGACTATGGCTTTCCACTTGCTACGATCCTGACATACAGCTTTCGCTTCTTCTACTTTCATGAGTGTTTTCATACACGGTCGCCGGTTAAGGGTATTCTTGACCTGGCCTTTTTCCAAAAGATCGTCGATTTGATTGACATACGTGCGTCGAGGTCGACCCCTACCAGTTTGCCAATTCACTCTCGCCACATATATCTGCTTGGTCAGTCTATTTTCATCCATTCTCTCCACGTGTACGAACCATCTAAGCATCCCTTTTTCTATCTTAGTCACTACATCTTCTGTCATACCGCAATGTTCCCTTATCACGTTGTTCCTTTCTTTATCCATCAACTTTACACCAGCTATACTTCGCAGACTTCTCATTTACACGGCATTAATATTGACATTAATATTTTATGCGTCTTCTGCCATACCCAGCTTTCACTGCCTTACATATGTGTGGGGACCAGCACTCCTCTATGTACAGCCAGTCTTGCCTTCTTAGACACGTTCTGACTGCTCATAAAGGCGTACATGGCTCCATTCACTTTATTTCCTGCCAAAACTCTTCGCTCAATGTCATAGTCACACTTTCCATCTCTCGTAAATTTTGTACCCAGATATACAAACTCTTTCACTTGTTCCACTCTTTCTCCTTCCATAAGAATTGAGCAATCCGTCGTACTTACCTCTCTTTCAAAAACCATTACTTTCGACTTGTTTACATTCACTTTCATTCCTTTTTTTATTAACGAATCATGCATAATGTTTACCATCAACTGCAACTCCTCCGCCGATGATGCTAGTATTACCTGATCATCGGCGTATAGGAGGCACTTGACGGCAAGTTCATCCATTTTTATACCATACGTACTCTCTTGCAGTTCTTTCAGGCAGCTGTCCATGTATAGGTTAAACAGCAACGGCGACGCTACACAACCCTGTCTCACACCTTTTTCAATGTGAAAAAAGTCTGTGCAAGCTCCGTTGATCCTGACACAAGCACTGGAGCCCTCATAGAGAGATTTCAGTGCTCGTATCAAGTGGCTGTTTACTCCATACCTGGCCAGTGTTGACCACAGTTCATTCCTCACCACTATCATAGGCCTATTCCAAGTCTACAAATACGCAATAGAATTTTGACTGTTCGCCAAAAGCTTTTCTACTACGCATCGTAAGGATAAGACCTGATCCGTGCATTCCTTTCATAAATCCTGCTTGTACATCCCACATTTTTCCTTCAGTTTCATACATCACTCTTTTTATCAAAATTTTTGCATACAATTTGCCGACGATGCTGAGCAAGCTTATGCCGCGGTAGTTTTTGCACTCTTGCTGTGACCCTTTTCCCTTATAAAGCGGCACGATGACAGCCTTACACCAATCTCTTGGTACGCTGCCATACCTCCAACAAAGGTTGAAAAGGCAGTACAGCTGGCAAGCTACCACGCCTTGTCCCGCTTTCAGCATCTCGACAAAGATCCTATCAAGTCCCGCGGCCTTTCCCAATTTCATGCTATTCATTCAATGCTTCCACTATTTCTTCCATACTTATGACTTCTTCCTTGCCAATTTCATTTACTTCCCAAAAACTAGTATGTACTTGCATATCCTCTTTTTCAAACAAGCTTTCAAAATATTGCATCCATCTTTTTAACACACATTCTTCTCCTTTCACAAGACTACCATCGTGGTTTCTGATATGGTTGAGATGCGATGTCGTCTGTTGACCCCTCACTGTTCTTATGGACTTCCAAAAGAATTTCATATTCTGTTGGAAGTCATCAGATAACCTTTAATCAAATTCATCTCTGTCATTCTCTTTCTTTCTTTTCATCACCTCTTTTGCAACACGCTTATACCTTTTGTACTCCTCTTTCGCTATTTTTAGGTCCACATCCGTTGCCCTCTGCATTCTTTGATTGACTTTTGTAGTCAGCCAACCAACCATGCTTTCTTATCAGACAATGCCTTTCGGACTTCTACACTCATTCTCTTTGCCTTACATTGTTGGCTTCTCTTGTTTACCCTACACACTTCAATCGCAACTTCTAAGAGCCCTTCCTTAAATGACTTCCATACGTCTTCGATCTCACACACTTCATCAGAATTTTCAAATTTCTTGCTCAGCTTACTCATAAATTCCTCTGTAATGCCTATCTCTTGCAAATTCTCGACTTTTATGCGCTCTAATACACTAACAGGTTCATACATACGATGCCGCCACCGTCGAAATAGACCTCTTACTCGACTAACTACCAAGAAGTGGTCTGTGTCAATCCCGGCACCGCGGTATGCCCAGCTAGGCTATTCACAAACCTCGGATACAGCGGATATCGGATTGGGCGAGGAAATATTCGTCTAGGAAGCATAATAGCAATTCACAAACATCGGATCCGAATCCTCTACTGCGCTAATGTCATCGATATTCCAGTTCTCTCCGGAGAACTATATGCCAGCGGAACGCTTTTCACTGCACAATATTAATCGTTAAAGTACTAAATAAGGTACTTAAATTCAGTGATTCTGTGAAATATAGCGATATTTGAATAATTATCATTACTCAAAGCAATAATAGCAGTTTGTAAGTGATATATTCGATTTGTTTTGGTAACCTAGAAAGTTGTTTTTACCAACAACACTACAGTGATAGTTTATGATAATGAAGTACCTACCATAAAAAGTCGATTTCAATGAAACTCCATCGTACCAAGACATGGCGGATGCCTTCAACAATTCAAGGTTAAACTCATTCACCGCTGGATCCCGTACCATATGCGTTTTCTTTATTTATCGCGCTTGCGTATTTCCGCAAACGGTGTGTGATTTGAACATACAAGCAACGTGTGTGTCTTTTTGGGACAAAGACGCACCGGGGATGGACATCATCGGTGATAATAACATAAACATTTTTTTATTAGATAACAATATAAAGCTTTGTTTGTTGTAACAAACATGTGACAATACAATAGGGCGGCACCTTTTAAAAAAAATCTACCTGATTTGTAACAAAGACATGCGGTCTTTTCAACAAAAAAAATTGTAAAAAAAAAAGTGGCTGCCAAAATATCTATTGTTCTAAAGAAAAGGGTTTTAGTTATAAATCTTTTTTATATAACAAAGGCCCGATACCAGCCATATCGGCGCCGAGCCGTGGAGTGACGTGGTGGCCACATGTTCATATCAATTTTAGGATAAGGAAAATTATAAATATTTTAAAATCGATTTTATATATTGAAATCCTGTTATATAAAAATTTATATAAAAAAAAAAACAATTGAGTCACAGATATACTTCTTACTAATATTATGAATGCGAAACTTTGAAAGAATGTATAGATTTCGGTTTGTTACTCTTTCTCATTTAGAATAAATTAATATTAATATTTTGGGACACTTTTCGCACAGCACCATCTAGCCCAAAGTAAGCTAATATTAGCTTGTGTTATGATCTAGATAACTGATAAACATACTTATATATTTCTAAGAATCAGAATCAGGTATTTATTTGTGAAACATAGGTAGTACAATAATAATAGATGTCGAATACTATAAAGTCCGCTATGTTTTGTCCCAAGGACGTGCAAATATTTTATAAACAGATTTAAACTAATGTCAAATTACAATAATAATCACAAATTACAACAAAAAAGGTACATTACAACTCAAATAATTTACAATTAAGTCAAAAGAATTCCAATTAAATCAGTTAAATTACTATAAAATAAATTAAATTCATTTACATAATCGACAATAAATTACATTATATTTTTATTATGCTATGTCATTATCATTAATAAAATCGTCTATTGAATAATAACATTTAGCGATGAGAATTTTAAGAAGCGTACTTTTAAATTTATTGAATGTATGGTTTTTAATTATGTCAGGTATTTTGTTATATATGGTTGGCGACATACCATAGAAACTTTTTTTAAATAACGCTGTCTTACATTTAGGGTTGCTCAATTTGTTTTTGTATTGAGCCCGTATTGGACCCCGGCGCACCGATGATACCATCTCAAACAGGTATATATTCTGTCTTACAAACATTGCTGTTTCCATAATATACAAAGAAGGTACGGTAAGTATTTTAAGACCTATAAAATAGGGAACACAGCTATCAGTTACTCTCAAATTACACATAGACCTGATGCATCGTTTTTGTACCTTGAAAATCGTTTCACGTTCAGATGAGTTTCGCCAAAATATAATACCATACCTAAGAATGGAAGCCACTAGTCCATGATAGGCTGTCACCAGTGTCTCACTGTTCACTTTTTTCGAAGTTGTCTTAGTAGTCTTTTCTTACTATGAAGTAAGAAAAACGAACAAGTGGTAAGTAAAATGTTTGAAATTCTTACACTCATATCTATTAGACAAAACTAGTAGTCATATCATTTCGTACGTACGTGATACAAAAACGTTTTGCCCAATATATAATTTTAATTCATATTTTATGGTAGATAACCTCAATACTCAAAAGTAATTTTTTTTTCTTTATTGGAAGCTTTGGCTTTTAAACCATCAGCTTAAGAAGTTATTAGTCATACAATTTACAAAAAACAAAGTTTGAACCTAAATAAAATCTATACAGTGCAATTATTTACTATTTTTTTAATTATATTATATTAAAACTAGAGTTACAAATATTGTAAAAGCAAAATCTTGAGCGTATTAAATTGGTCCGAATGTGCTAATATAATAATTATACAAAGGTGCAATTAAGGTACAATTAAGGGTATTTTAAAAATTCTTGCACATTGAGAGGAAAAGAATCATTTACATCTAAAATATCTTTTGCTAGGCTAATTAAAAGTAAACGTTGAATATTAAAATATTTACACTCTAAAAATAAATGATCTAAATCACAAAAATTAGCAAAACAGTATTTACATATAGAATTATTATTAAGTTTAAGTCTGTACAAATGTGAAGGAAATTTACAATGTCCAATTCTTAATCTACATAAACTAGTAGGTAATAAATTCTCTGCCTGGATAGGTAGGGAGTTTTTCAAACCAAGCGATAGTACTGGGAACAGGAATAATTTTGGAAAGCCATTTTCCTTTGCTAAGACGGGAGGAGTTCAATAACTTAATCCAACGCTTGTTTTGATTATCCTTTAAAAAGTTTACTAAATCTAGATGAGGTACTCTGTATTCCACGTTAGTTATATCAGAGGCAGATTTGGCAAGAATGTCAACTAATTCATTGACAAAAATGCCTGAATGCCCGGGTACCCAACAAAACTCTACCAAAATATCACTGCAATTACACAAATAAACTAAGTGCCTAAGCTCATAAATCAAGTAATTACAACTATTGCTTATAGATTTCTTCTCCAAAGTCGATAGTGCACTCAGTGAGTCTGATAAGATAATTACTTTTGAGAAGACATTATTCTTGCGAATATTAATAACATACTGCAAAGCGAAAACCATTGCCAATATTAAAGCCCAGAATAAATAGAAAAGTAATTACAGCAAGAAAATACTTTGCCAGTTTTGTTAGAAGAATCATAAAAGGCAAAGCTTGTCCGATGGTTAGTTTTGGAGCCATCAGTATAAATTTGAATAAAATCTACTTTTTCCTCCATTAAATTTATTAGTTGTAACTGGAATGTGCATCAACATTGACTCGTAACTATAAGAAAAACAAGGTATATACTTATTCCAATAATGTACATTTTGAAATTTTAAATTCAAGTACGTGACAGAGTCAACGATAGAAGTGAAAACAGTAAGAGGTGTATCATTATACTCCGGTACTGAAAAATGTTCCAGAAGTCGGCCAGTTAGCACATTATCGCGACTAATTAAATTTAAACAAAATTTATCAGTAAGATAACTTCTTACAATTAGAGGAGTTACACCAGCCTCAACTTCTAAAGAGTTTATGGGTGATGACATCATAGCTCCAGTGATGATACGTAAAGCTCTATTTTGTATTATGTCAAGTTTTTGAAGTAAAGTCTTAAAAGCAGATGAGTAGAAAATACATCCATAATCAAACTGGCTGCGAACTAAAGATATGTATAATGTCTTGAGACTCTTAGGATCAGAACCCCAACGCACTCCAACCAGAGATTTCAAAATGTTAAGACGTAACTCAGCTTTTTTACATATATATGTAACATGAGGACCCCAAGATAACTCACAGTCGAGTAAAATACCTAGATACAATTCTGAAGTTTTGAAAGGTAATAAAACCTGTTGGAAATATATCTTAGGACGGTTAATGTAATATGGACTAAACAACATAACTGAGCTCTTTTCGATGTTAACTTCAAGTTTAAGTTGGGAGCTTAGAATCATACTCAAAGATTCTAAAGCATTGTTCATTATAATTTCTCCTTGCCTTACATTATCACATTCTGTGTAAATGACAAGGTCGTCGGCATAAAAAGAATATTTAACTGATTTCGGGATGGCTTTCATGAAGTTTACAATGCATAAAATAAAAATTAATGGAGAAATTACAGAACCTTGAGGAGTGGCCTTATATGTACGATTTGGACCATACAACTTTTTTTCGAGTTTTAAAAATATCGTACGGTTGTTTAAAAAGTGGAAAATCCAGAACAAAACCGAGCCAGGTATTCCGAGGGATCGAAGGCTTCTAATTAAATATTCATGATCTATGTTATCAAATGCGCCTTTTATATCTAGGAAGACCGCTAGAGTTAACTTATTACATTTGGAATTGTTTTGAATGTCACTTATAAGACAGCTCAGATTGTACATTGTATTTTTACCTTTACGAAAACCAAACTGATAGTCTGGAATTAAAGAATTATGTTCAATATACCATTCTAGGCGATTTTTTAACATAGTTTCGAAAATCTTTGCAAAACAAGATGTTAACGAAATAGGTCTGAAAGAATCTAATTCATTAACATCCCTGTTTGGTTTTTTGATGGGGACAACAAATTGAATTTTCCAAATAGGTGGAATAATCTTTTGCTTCCACATTTGGTTAAAAACATTCAAAAGGATGATTTGTACTTCATTTGGTAGATTTTTGATGACGGCGTAGGGTATGTAGTCAGGGCCAGGAGATGTGTTCTTCTTTTTACTATCTAACGAAGCTTTCAGTTCAAAAAGAGCAAAGGGTTCCTGAATCCATTGAGCGGATTCTGACCCCTGAACTAAAAAAATTAAGTAAAAATTTTGAGAATACTGAACATAATTTCCGGATGCTATTTTATTTAAATATGCATCGGCGTTGGAAGGGGTTTCAAAGAAATTAAGCGAATGAGTATTAGTGCCTAATTTTGCAAATTTTAACCTTTTAATATGACTCCATACTACTTTTACAGGAGTCATTCTATTAAAAGAAGAACAGAGATTGACCCAACTAAGCTGCTTTTGCTCCGATAAGGTTTTTTTTTTCTTGGCGTCGAATTGTTTGTACAGGATATAATTTTCAAGTGTAGGATAACTTTTATATGATTTAAATGCAAGCTTGGATTGATTGACTGCCTGAGAGCAAATATCATTCCACCAAAGTATAGATTTGCGTTTTTTAAACTGCCGTCGTTAAATCGTGAACCCCAGGACAAGTGGTGAGCATTAAAGTCGTTAATTATCAAGAAATTTTTACTTTTAATTTTGACAAAAGTGTCGGTCAACATATTCAAGTTAAATTTGCCATTAAGAGTAGGAGGAATGTACACAGAAAGAATTTCAATCGATATAGAACCAATTTTAACAGATATCAGTAAGTTGTGATAATGATAATTCGAAGGTGTGTCAATTAGAGTGTATGTATACTTAGCTTTTATAGCCACTGCAATGCTTCCATGAAGCCGGTCAGCATCATATCGAACGATGTGATACCCTGGCAATTTAAATGACTTCATAGGGCTCAACCAAGTTTCATTAAGCAGAATTATATCAATATTAGTATGAGTAACGATAAAGTGCTTTAACTGGTCAATTTTTGGTAAAATACTACGACAATTCCAATGAAATATATTCAATTGATTAGCATTACAATTTGTGCTATCCATAGACTAATTAACTTGTAAAATTACTAATGAGCATTTCTTTTATGAGTTTAGAGGAAATAGTTGCATTAGCTTGAATTGGATCGGATCTTTTAATTGTTATATCTACAAGTGTTTTAGTCAAAATGTATAATAAATCGTCAGAATTAAGTATATCAGTGAATAATGCCCGCTTTTGAGGCATGTTAATTAGTGTTCTCTTGTTTTTCTGATGTGTTGTTGGAGTGGTGGATGTTTGAGAGAATACAATTGTTGGCATGGGATAATCTTGTATGGGTCTAGCGGCCATGCTAGCATAAGTCAATGTACCATTAATTTTATTTTTCAAGTCTTGTATTTTCGTTGCTTTCACAGGGCAAGATGTACTAACAGCCATGTGTGGGCCATTACAATTTGTACACTTAACACTGTCTTTATTATCACAGTCTTTAAAGAAATGATCACCAGAGCAGATGGAGCAAACCTGTGCACTCCTGCAAGAACCTCTGCTGTGGCCAAACTTGTAGCATTGGCGAATTGGTTTGACGTATTCCTTGACATCAAACCAGATATAATCAAATGTCACATGGTCTGGGTGTGTTGAACTGAGGAATGTAATTAATACAGTTGGGGTTGGGACAAGCAAGCCATCAATGTTCTTACTCATAAAACGTTTTACTCCTATAACCTCAGCAGTTGATTTGATATTAGACAATAAATCATGTTCAGTTATGTCTATTGGCGTTTTAATTATACCTTGACTCTCTAGGTGATCAAATGGAATAGCGGCTTTCCACTCATTTTCCTCCAGTAATCGTTTATTTAATAGGAAATAATTGGCATCCTTAAGGTTGTAAAAATATATTCAACAGATGGTTACCTATAGGTTTAACAAACATTACCCCAGAGCAATTGATAGATCTTGAAATTTTATTTGCTTTCATTATATCCATTTTGGTCTTGTTAGTAGATGTGGATGATAAAAGTATTGGGTATTCCTTTTTACCATTTTCTGTGTAAATATGATTGTAGTGTTTGAATAAGCCTCTTTTGGTGTTTACAAATGCAGCTGACATTTTTGGTGGTGAAGATTCATCTGCTGAGGAAAGTTTTCGTATGTGGGCAGAAGCCCTACCACCACTGTCTTCAGTCAAAACTTATTTAAACTTATTAACAATTATTTACACACTTAGATTATAGGTTTTATTTGAATTTAAACGAAGAAGGGCGACTATTACACAATTTTAGAAAATAATTATTGAAAAAGTCGCCACTACATTCGAAAGTTCGCGCCCTTTTTTTCTCAAAAGTTAACAAACATCATAGACAAACATAGACTATCAAACCACATACCAACATGAAACAGGCATACCGTGACATTTACAAACCTAGTTTTATAAAAAAATATAATTCACTTAAAATTTGTTTATAAAATGTTGATTATTGTTGGAATTTTATAAGTTCCCAGTCAGATTTTGTAGTCTCGAGTGTTAGAAAGATAGCATAATGTGTAGTAATGTCGTTGCACATAATATCTGTAAATATTCTACCGCAGTAATAAATTTTCTACCATTCTGTATCTATACTTATAAATGCACTTACCAGTTACATTCTATTGCCCGCCACCAGCTTGTTTCCAACGGGATTTGTGAATAACGTTTTCAAATCGAGCGGATTGGTCTGTGACGTTGCATGGATATTCCCGATCCGAGGGAGAAGTTTGACGAATGGTTGTGAATAGCCGTGCTGGTGTCTAAGACTTTCTTTCTCATCCTTGCATCACCTACAATCACAAAGTCGATCATACTTCTCTGATTTCCTTCATGTCTCGTAAACAAGTGGATATCTTTGTGGTCAAACATGGTGTTAGTTACCACAAGATTCCTCTCCAAACATACTTCAAGCAGACTTTCTCCATTTTCATTCACTCGCTTGTCACCAAACTTTCCCAATACACTTTTCATATCCATCACGCTTCACTTCAACCCAACCATTAGTCACCTAACATTACAATCCTCTCATTTTGTTTGCATCTACTCAAAACATCACTCACACTCTCCCAAAATGCCTGTCTCTCACTTTGGTTTTTTGGTGATCGACGCCACCGCGCATCTTGCGGAGTATAAACTCCTACAACAAAGATGCGGGTGAGTCCAACCTTCAACCTCAACCAAAGGAGTCTTGAGCTTACACATTCATATTCAGTCACACATTCATTCATTCTAGCAGAAAGTAGTACACCGACACCCTGGCACGCTGGACTGGTAGTAGTGACACCTGACCAGTATGCCGTGAGGGTTCCATGTGTGGTGTCACACCCTTTCCTTTTTGTTTCATTTATAAGAAATAATGATATATATTTATTGTTGAAATGTGCACAGATAGAACTAGCAAGAATTTGGGCATGATTCCTTTTAGCCATCAACTGCAGATTATTAAGAGGTAAAAATATAGCAAATAAAATGTTTTTTGCTTATATATGCCATATATATATGAAAATAACTTTGGTAACCTAGACACCATAGAACATTATTGTTACAGGTCGCGTGGCGAATGATGAGCTCTGACAAAAATTAGTGGGGATAGTTTGCGCATGTAGGTATAATCGCGCACAATATTATTATACAAAGTATCAAGTTTAATACGACTCTGCTTTAAACCTTTTATTTTATTTTATAACGTAGGTATGTAAGTAGGTATATATTATTTACAACAAGTGCGTTCAAAGTGTTTTGCGTAAAATTATTAAACCATAATGGGTATTTTATTTAGTTCAAGAAAAACCATTTTTATTGTAATATTTTAATGTAGAAATAGGTATAGAATGTGTGTGACACTGACAACACTTATTAAATTATAAGTGGAAGTGTGAATTATAAGTGCCTACCCTGATGAAAGATAGGCGTGATTTAATATTTTTTTTGTATTAAACATGAAATTTTCGAAAATTTATAATTGGTATAAATATTTGAACAAACAATTTACATAATAAACCGTTTTTCTTTCTTGTCTAGATTAGACAGTCAATTTACTCGGGGCATCAATACCTCAATACGCCATTAAAAGAATATTTTATGTACGTGACAGTACCGAGACAAGTATAACTATTGATGCCAATTTGCAGTGGGGCCCACACATAGAAAAGACAGCCTCTAGATTAAGTTCGGCTGCATACGCTGTAAAAAAGATCAGGACTCAGATGTGGATACGGCTAGAATGGTTTACTTCAGCTATTTTCATAGTATTATGTCTTACGGTATTCTCCTTTGGGGGAGTGTTGCAGATTTAAATATTATTTTTGTTCTTCAAAAGCGGGCTGTACGCGCTATTTATAATTTGGGCCCCAGAGTTTCTCTCCGAGAAAAATTCAAAGAAGTAAATATTCTAACCGTACCATCACAATACATTTTTGCCAATCTTATGTATGTCCAGAAAAATCTATCACAGTTCTCTAAACTCTGTGATAAACATAATATAAACACTAGACATAAAAATATTCTTTCAGTCCACCACAGTCGACTACATAAGATTGGCGATTCTTTCCAGGGTAACTGTATACGCTTTTACAACAAGCTTCCCTGTGACCTGAGAAATTTACCATTAAATAAATTTAAAAAGTTTATTAAAAACAAGCTTTGTGAAAAAGGTTTTTACTCCGTTACAGACTATTTGCAGGACAGGGACGCCTGGAAATGATCTGCTGGCAAAGTGAAATAATATTAAATTGTAAATAGGCCATCAAAAAAAAAAGCCTTCCTAAGTTTCTTGCCGGTTCTTCTCAGGTGGGCCGCGTTCCGAACCGGTGGTCGCTTTAAATATTTTAAATAGTGTATGACATTTTGTAAGCGCCGTTAAAATGGTCTATGCAAAATAAAGATATTTTTATTTATTTATTTATTTATAGTGACAACACGTGCCGACCAATCGCGGAGTAGTGTGCGGCTGAGCACTAGTTGCGTGTTGGATTTCGACCATTCCTGCGTCCACGCTCCTACACTCCCGCCCTTCGCCCCCTGTCACCCCGCCAAATAGACCTAATTTATGAGTTCTGCGCATGCTCCTTCCACTTTCTTACAGAGATCATCATTCACCGCGCGACCTATACAGCATTGTCGGCCAAACTACTATCATTTTTGATGTGGTACTTAAGTTGGGTAAGGTATGGTGAAAATATTACTCCTCCAGCTCAATACTAGAGATTGTTTTACTAACATATGAAGATAATAATGATCACATTTGAAAATTAAATTGAGAATAAAACCTGCAGTTTTTTTTTTATTTAAACTACTTGGCTACAAAATAATCTATATAATGGGTTTCTAGTCTCAGCTATGTAATAGCAGTATTTTTAAGGCGCTACAAAATTGTCCGCCTCGAGGCCAAAACTCCATAGAGTGGTCACTGGCCTTTATATAGCGTAGGGTGGGATGGGTCCGTCCCAGAACAACACGCATTACATTTGGGTTTCCGTGCTTCGGAAGGCACGTTATGCCGTCTGTCCCGGTTGCCAGTAACATGGCAGTCGTTAAGTTGAATGCCCAATGGGCGGCTTAAAATTTTTCAACAGCGGGTCGCCATAACCTACGCCTGTCCATGTCAAAACGGCAATGGGCATACGGTGAAATGTGGACGTTTAGTATGCCTCTGCCCTTCGGGAATAAAGGCATGACTATGTCTATGAAATAAAAATATACATTTTCTATGTAAATTTTTATTTATCCATATAATTAGGATTGTGCAGGTGCTGCAGGAGCTGTCGTGGCCGCTGCTTCTTCGCGAATACGGTCCTTCTTGAGCGTTCCCATAAACGCAGCCTTGTCAGCCGGCGTCTGGAAGCGACCATGACCGAACTTCGAAGAGGTGTCGATAAACTTCAGGTTGATCTTTTCAAGAGCAGCCCTCTTGGTGTGCACTCGCAGAGACTAAGAATAAAAATGACGAAGATTATTTGCATAGCCATCACAATAGGATTATCAACAAGGTACATAAAGTTGGTTCTGCTACCAACACGTTTGCTAACATTTGACTGCCTCGTGGCGCAAGTGGTATTGTCGAGATTCCTGCGTCGGAATAAATATTTGTGTAATCCACTATGTTTGTTTTAAAGTTAGTGTTTCCTATTTATAATATGCATTTAGAAATATAACGTGTATGTTTATCAGTTCTCTAGATCCCATAGGACAAGAACCACACCCCTAACATTAGTGTATTAGATAACATGGAAACAAAAGAGGACCCGTTTAGATTTTGTTCTTTTTAAGAACTACTAGTAGAATATGTATAAGTAATCTGGTATCATTTAAGTAGTATCTTGAGAAATAAACAATCCTCCCTCATGTTGGCAGCTTTGATATATGGATCTAAAACCTGGGGCAGCCTAAGAAGACAACCAAAAACTAGTGATATGAGGAAGAAACATTGCTGGAAGTGTACTACGCGTCTTAACTCGAGATAAACAAAATGGGATATGATATGGGTAAATTTAAAACAAAAATTATGAATTGGATTTTGTTTTAAGGGAAATGTACAGGACATAATATGCTCAGATTCAAACTCCTGAGTAGACTCCCCACTACAAGACCAAAAGAAAGAGCAGACAAATAACAACATGGTCTGATGATCTAACCTTCTCCGTTCACAAAGACTGGCAAAAGATGGAAAAAATTGGCGAGTGCTGGAGGAGGCCTCTATGTCAACGAGGCATGATAATTACATAGACTGTAGTGTGAATATGTTACATGAACTTTGTTAAATAATGTTAAGAATTTTAATAAAACTCTTAATTAAAATTTTAAGTTTAACATTGAAGTGTCACTTTTACAAAGTGGACAATATTATATTATTTGAATAATAATGCAAAAATTTAACAGTAGATTGCCATATTGAAATAGATGCAGGTTGTGGCTATGGTCTCACCACCTATTATGTGGGACAGGAATACATTGTGAAAAGTAGTGTATAATATGCCTCTGCCACCCCTTTGGGATGATAAAGAAAAATACTGTAGGCAAATAAATATTTGACACGTACCTTTCTTAATGTAATAACACGCTTCTTGGGTCCCATGCAACAGCCCTTAATCATAACAAAGTCATTATTGACTTCACCATAGTGTGGGAATCCACCCATTGGTGTGATAGATTTTTCTGATAAATCATACTCAGTAGAAGCATTGTTCTTGATAACTTTTCCATCTTTAGTATGGATTCCTGAAAATAATTTATAATGTTAGTTACACCATACTGCAGTTTATTCAAAAATACACACTACTTTAATAGAAAACTGTATTGAAAATATATGTCTTGGTGTTGCAATGCATGGTGTATGCAAGAGTGAATTTATGTTCCTATCTATACTGAAACCGTAAAGCTGAAGTTAGTTGGAACACACTAATCTCAAACTACTTTTCAATTGTAAAAAACTTGGGTTTTGGATAGCCTATTTATCAAGGACACTATATATCATCACACTACTACCCAGAAGAGCAGAGCAGTAACCCAATGTCAACAATTCAGGCAAACTTCCATACAGTAGGTGTTTTAATAAACTGCAGGATTAAATGGGTGCCACCGGGCTCCAAATACATGAATCTGTTAGTATATTTAACAGTTTATTAGTTCAAATCCCAACCAGATGACACTTAAAAATATACTAGGATATTTATTATGAAAAATTTCACAAAAACACCTTAAAAAAACATGCCATAAAAATACACTATAAAAACGCATACTACGGTGAAATATGGACATATAGTGTGCATCTGCCTACCCCTTCAGGAGTAACAAATTGACAACATGTATGTATTACATTATACAGCCACATTGAAGTGTGTGTAAATATAAAGAAAAAAATAACACGATAATAGTACAGTGAAGTACTCTAATAATCTGATACAAACCTTGACCAAGCCTGTAGATTTTTTTGTTCATTTCAGTGCGATGATGATAGCCCTTTTGACCAGCACGGGCTACAGTGAAGGAAACTCTTGAAGGATGCCACGCTCCAATACAAGCAACCTTGCGCAGACCTTTATGGGTCTTACGTGGCAATTTCTTAGTATGCCAACGGGAAGTCACACCTGAAGGTTAAAAATTTATTTCAATACAAATAAATATGCAGCTTCATAGAAATAAAATGAACACATTTTATAAAAGAATACAGACCTTTGTATCCTTTGCCCTTAGTTACTCCAATACAGTCAATCATCTCATCCTGTGCAAATACTGAATCTACAGGGATAGGCTTCTCTAGGTGTTCTCTTGCCCATTTAACTTTATCTTCAATGGTACCACCATTAACTTGGATTTCCATGATGTGAGCCTTCTTTTGGCGTTGCTTTAGCAATTTCATTTGAGTGTGAGCAATGATCCTCACCACACTGCAGTAACGGATCATTTTCTTGAAGTCTTTCTCAATAGATTTGCGTCCAAGGTCATCCTGCCATTTCTTGCTGGCCTTGGTGAAAGCCTTCTTCTTGCATTTGTACCTGGTTATAAATCAATGTCACTGTAAGAAAAACCAAATGGCCTCATCGTGGAGCGGAGACCAAATGGTGGCAATATGCTCCAGGCATATCAAGTACAAAGCTCTCATTTGTAAGAGGAGAGCTAATATTCAAAATTAGTAAATTTTATTTTATTAAATCAGAATTTAAAATAATAGGACTTGATTAATGTAGAAAGGCTACAATAATATGCAAAATTAAAAACGTGGTTGGAGAACACTGAGCTAAGAGGCAGAGGTTCAGTTTACAAAGTAATGTCTTTCAGATATAACCCCTTGTTTTCACCAAGTTTATTAAATGTAATTTACAAATTTCAAGAGTTTTTGTTCTACTATAGAACTTGTTGTATGCAAAACTTGTATTAAACTTGTTGGATCTGGAGAACGGTTTCAATAAATTGCGCAATACATAAAATGAAACAAGACAAGTATTCTACAAGTTTGAAGTGACTGCCTCTGTAGCATGGTGAGAGTGTATACTGCTATGTAGGAGGTCGTGGGTTTGATTACCACCCAGGATAAAACTGTGTGATGAGCACAATGGTTTATTCTGTGTCAGGGTGTTATTTATCGATAATGTGTGTTTTTAGAAATATATAAGTATGTTTATCAGTTATCTGGTACTCATAGTACAAGCTCTGCTTCATTGGAATCAAATGGCGTTGTGCGAGTTGTCCCAAGGATATTTATTATTTATTTATTATATATATAGTTTTGTATCAAACTAGCACAATAATATCTAGTGAATACAAGGTATAATTAGTAGACTACTGACAATGAGGTTTAAGTATAATACTTTTCAAAGCTCACCAGTTCTTATAGAAGCGACGGCGACAGTCCTCAGACATGTGCTCTGCCCAAACAGTAAGTAGTGCGCGGAGACCATGAGGTGTCTCAATATAGCCTACTACTCCAACGGCGACCATAGGGGGAGTTTCAATGATGGTCACTGCCTCTACGATCTCCTTTTTGTTGATCTCTGAAAATTACAAAAGAAAACCATCAGTGACAAGTTCTAACCTAATGTTCAGCAACTTTGAAATGTGTGTACTCACTTGAACCAGGACGGTCAGGTTCACGAACCACGTGGGTCATGCCAGCTTTGTAGCCGATGAAGGCGGTAAGATGTACAGGTTTGCTGGGGTCATCCTTAGGGAACGCCTTTACCTTTCCACGATGACGACGGGATCTCTTCTTGGGGTAGAACCCCATAGACCCATGGCGGGGTGCTGAAAACTTCCTGTGCGACTGCAAGAGAATAGTTCTGGTGTGAAACAGGTCTAAATAATTTACATAAACTTTCTATGAATTAATGGTGTCAGTCCGCCCTAGTATAATCTTCACATAGAACTCAGGTTCTAACCGTATAAAATATTGAATTAGGGTCTCATCATTCGTACGCAGTTTCTATGTCGTTGAAATGGTGCAAGCCACAACAAAAATTATGAATAGTAATCAGTTTCAAACGTTGTTGCGAATAGAAATTGTGAATTCAGTCAAAGAAAAATGAAAAGATGTATTAAATATTTCAAGATTTAGTTGGAAGCTCGTGACGGCACTTACCATATCGTATGACAGTCGCGACGAAAATGGCCGAAGCCCGAAACGAAAGCAAGGGATTAAATTTAACTTGACGGCTTTTTTTTTAAATATTTTTTATTACGGCCTTAGGCCACAATTAATAGCGCGTTTTTCAACTGAATTCAGAGGGCCTAAATTCTATTAATTTTAACTCGGTTCAGTCTTGATTGATATCATTGACATAGTATTATAAACTGTAACAATATTTTGTGGAACGCTTTTTGCTTTTTAAATATTTTTCATATTTAAATAATCTTTTTTCTTCTGGATATAGCATGGTCGAGGGTCTGGGAGTGACCTACAGTCAGGTGTCTAAGGTAAACTCCCACGCGTGTCCATGACTCTCGATCGTGGGCCCTGGTTGCTGGACTCTATGTTCCATCTATTGATTCCAGATAATAGGCTTTAGGGTATATGGTTCAGAGGCCAGGGTCTAGGGACCCGAGAACATGCTCTGGCGTCTGAGTCCTGGGTTTCGGTCATTTATTTCAAAAATCATCATCATTCAAAAGAAATCGCTATTTAACAAAACATCTATAATGGACGGGACATGAGTATACTCCACAGACATATAAGACAGTAACCAGACTAAACATATACCTTTGTTTATAGCTAAATACTTTATCCTTTTTACTCTTTTCATCTTTGAATAACGCTATCTTTCTTGTCATGTGTAGCAACATGTAACTAACACATAGACAGCGAACAGCACGTAGCCAAAATTTCTACATAATGTCAACTATTGGCGCCATTTTTGAATCAGGATTATGCTAGCGTTTAATGCCGAACACAAGAACTCACCAGGAATAACTTTTGAGAGGTAATTGATGTTGTAGTTACGACTACGTGTTATTATTCTAAGATTTTAATCCAAAAATGGTGATTCTTCTAGGCGACTACTTGACAAGTTGTTAATATCCGTTCATAGCATCTGTTCTATAAACCCTTTGGTCGCTATCGTCATCTATATCTAAAATTATTGTTAATATACATATATTTTGTACTGTTACGATATGTCAAGTTCACAGGAACGAATAAAGTTCAGCTAACTTTTTGAAATGTCAATAGCCAAAGTCGAGCTAAATGTAACGCCCGAGTCAATTAATTATGTTAATCTTGTTTTAGGTTTCCTAAGGATACCATTAAAAATATGTTTGGTTAATAAACATAAATCAGAAAAATATGAATATGATATTGTATTGTGGGACACTTTTCACACAGCGCCATCTAGCCCAAAGTAAGCTAATATTAGCTTGTGTTATGGGATCTAGATAACTGATAAACATACTTTTATATTTTTTCTAAATACATACATATTTTACATAGGAAACACCCAAACTCCGAAACACACATTTGTGGATCACACAAATATTTGTTCCGACCCGGGACCTCTTGCGTAGCAGTCGTATACACTCCCACCGCGCCACAGAGGCAGTCCAGATTCATAGCAGATTCAGATATGATAGCTGACCTTGGATTAAGTTACCTTTCTATGTGTGTGTTACTACGCTACGCTATTTTTCGCTAACATTGGGTCTACTTACTGTCTTTTATGTCTGTGCTAAAACTAAATTATAAAGAAATAGCAATATTAAAGAATAGGCTCTATGGACCAAGTTTACTTTGCCTGCCCAAGATAGGCGAAAACAAATAAAGTCCATTTCACGAAAGAAGTTCCGCAGACGCAGCGCTGTATTCGAGCGACACAATGTAGCCACGGTTAAATATGGGGAAATCAGGGTAAATTATTTATAGTTCATTTACTTTCATTTTATTAACTAGGTACTCGAATAGTTAGATAAGAAAAAAACATTTTTTAAAGAATGTTTTTTTAATAAAGGTACCTATTTGATGTCCATACTGCTAAGGTCAGATTGGTGAAAAATAAATCTTCCTATAATTTCTAAAATACAAAATGGAGATGTTCGACCAACTTTAAATTAGAAAAATAAAATAACATTTAAAACTTTTATTCAAAGTTTTATTGAATAATTATGATCGGTCACTCATCACTGTCAGAAGAGTGAATAGAAACGGAATCAGATTCTGTTTCACTGTCACTAGCCGTGGATATGATAAATCTATCCATTTTTTCATCCATAAGACCATCATTTTTTTAAATATTCTTCCTCCAAATGCTGTACATGTTAACATTGAACAGCCCAATCTTCCGCTGTAACAGTCTCAAAAGCCTCTTCTGTTAGGCGTACAATTTCTTTTGGATCTTGGCCCACGTTTTTATCCGCTACCCGTCTCTTTACAAGGCTCCACATTCTTTCGATCGGATTGAAATCGCAGTGGTAAGGCGGCAATCTTAGCAATTCATGATTGCGAGATTTTAATAATGCATCCACGGTATATGTAGGTGGACCTTTGTTTTGTTTAATTAATTCAAATAATACAGCTTTTGTCCAAGTATCTTTAAAATATATTCCCTTTTCTCGCAGCCGTTCCTGCATGTCACGTTTAATACTTGACATTGTAGGTGCTTTATTTACTTGAGTGCAGGGATACGGAGCGTCATTCAATACCACAAGTGACCTTTCAGGTAGGTTAGGAATGACTTTTTCACTCATCTATTTCAAAAAATTTGTTGAGTTCATGTCATCGTGGTAATCTGAGGATTTGGATTGGGATTTGAACATTAACAATGCACCATTAACAAAACCATTTTCAGTTCCCGCATGAGCAATTATCCAACGACTCCCTGATGACTCTGACACGAACATCCCAGGCTCCTCCTTACTTTGCCAGCAGTTTTTGGCATGATAAGTGTTGTGTATATAGGTCTCGTCTAAATATACTACAGGTTTTTTCTCCACATTGCGATTGCTTCGGATTCTCTCCAAATATCTTGAACGCCATGCAGTAATATCATAACGTTCCATTAGTGATTTACGTTTCGATTGGCATCGCTTATGCTTGAAACCGATGCTATGCAATATACGGTGCTATGTTGGGATGCTTCCTTGATAATTTGTGTCTTCTCTCAAAGCTGCACGTAATTTAGCCAATGTAGGTAATTCCTTCTTCACAACATAAAAACTGTGAATTTTTTGCCGTTTAGCGCACAAATCAAATCCATCCAAGTCGAACATATTGGGATACGGGCGACTCTTCCCTGGGGTGAGTATAACTTTAGAAGTACTCGCCGCTGTTGCGCATTCTATTGTAACTCTCGTTACAGTTTTCTCTGACACGCCTTTTTTGTTTTTTTTTTTATTTGAGGAGAGATCCGCTTATAGACTACCCACTGCTGGCTAGCAATGGGCTTGTGTGGGGGTTTTCTGACACACCTACAATAAAATGAAAAATTTAAAAAAATAAAATATTATAATTCAAACAATGATTATTTTCGTATTTAATTACATTATTGTTAAATATAACTTTTCAAATTTTTTTTATGTTGTGTTCAAATTTTTCTTAATAAAAATCGTGCATTAAAAAAAACTTAATTTCAATCTGAAAATCAATCGGGAAAAAATCTGTATATGGCAGCCCCAAAATTTACTTGTTATGGCGGCGACTCTTTTGCGAACATTGTTTATTGGTATTTTATATTATTCTTGTTCCGCTTCACAGAACTCTAATATCATTTCTCGACCTGCACTTTTTACAACTTTTGGCATCGTAAATAAACATTAAAACGCACTAATCCAATAATAAACTTACAAAATATTTACCACAACAACGCATCTTGATGACATCGACAACATGGCCGATCTCCCCATCTGTCAAATTTAGTTTCACAATTGTCCGCGGGACTTCTTTCGTGAAATGGACTTTACCTACAAAATAAAAGAAAAAAAAATCCAAAGAGCTCTAAGGGCCCATTTTGTTAGACGAAGGCCCATTCACTATCCTGGCAAGCCTGTTTTTGAGGTATATTACACCTTAATGGCAAATGGAGTAATTTATATCTTTTCAGAGGAGCATTATTGAATTGGGAACATCCTTTTTAGCGTAAATATTTGAGATTACTAAAAGCTAAATAGATAAAAAGCGTAGACAGAAGTGTGAAGAAAAGAAACATAATGTTTAGATTTTTTTGTTTCATCGAGCGTGCCGGTTTTTTCAGCACAATCTTGAGATTGTGCGAAACAAACTTTGACAGCTGTTTTGCAGTTCATTGTCATTATTGTAAAAAATAGTTTTAAAGCGGTTTAAAGAAACAAAAAATGTTGTCTTTTTTTTTTCTTGTTACATGTACTTCAACACAAAACTTGACTGTTGAACATTTCGGCCTTCGTTACCAAAATTTTTATCATTTACCTTGTACACTCACAAAACTTGGATCGTACCTAAGTGTGGACCGACTTACTAAACCCCTACCAAATCCACACTGAGTTATTGGCGGAGCAATAGTATCGCCACAAGAACAAAAAAAAAAAAAAAGAAACAAAACGGTGTTATACTTCATTGTGGAGTAACACGGATAAGACAAACGTAATATTAATTCAAATCAATAAAAGATAATGCGATGTAGTGTTTTAGGATGTAAGAGTGATGGTGAAAAGAAACATTTATCTTTTCATTCGTAAGTACTTCCAAGTTTTATCAGTTACTAGGTTTTAATAGAAGTATCAGAATATATCTTGTATTTAAGATGGAATTTCATTAGTAAATAAGATAAAATAACATTATTTAGGAAGTCAAACTTCTAACATAAATAAAAATCAGGGTCGCCATATCATATATGCTAAATTACCTCAGATCAGATTTTATTTTATAACAAAATGCTGGTCATGTCGTAAATGCTACTTTTATACGCTACGGTTGCTTGCTACGATTACATAATAGACGCACAGAAATTTTACTTTGAGATATATATAAGCCTACTTACCACGTAATTAACGTAAGTTATATTTTGTGCGACATAAGTTTAGGCCTAGGGTAAACCCCGGTAGCATGCAACATCTCAACGAGCCCGGGGTCTTGGACAGGCAGCTAGAATTATCTATGATTTGGCTATATTCCAAATAACTACTCTCGTACCGATCTACTACGTGTATCAGCGCCATGGCCTCATTAGTCAGTTAGCATCGACATGCAGGCGAGGCAGAGATCTGAATTGTGATTCAAGTAGAAGTAGTTTAGATACGCTATTACATACCTAAGATGTTGTTGGAACTGCTCTAACTTCAAGATTTTATTTTAAATATTGTATTACTAACCTAACCGTGAGGTCGTTCACCCAAATTTTCCTCTTTAGTGGTCGGTGTCTGCTATGCTAGACTAATAGTAGCAGCTGTAATATCGTTGTTGTCGGTACTGTTAGAAACGACTGCCGCCCAATCTCCCAATCTCTTATAGTAGGTATCAGCTCCTGTGCCCGAACCTTTTTCGTTTGTCAGTAGGTTTAACAGCTTGCATTGCATGTGAAGATGCTTAAGCACTTGTTATGTTTTTATTGTGTTGTGTTTAGTTAAATATTTATTGGTTTCTTGCAGCTTTTCTAAAAGTGACAATTCGCGTCAGATTTGGATAAAAGCTACAGGACGATCTAATTGGTCACCAACACCACCTTCAAGAAATTGAAGCAAACATTTTAAACAAATGTTTTTATTTAGAAATAAGAAAAAGACTCTATTACATCGAGATACTGGACCCGTTGGCAATAATCGTTAACAATTTAAGAGACATAATATTATTATTTTTGGGAGATACGTTTTTAGATAACAGTCTCTGCTTGCTTACAAATCTTTATCTTATGTCAATTAACTGCAAAACTAAATAAATATAATAAAAAAATAACACTGTATTATTTACTTACGAAAACCAGAACCTATCATGCCTCTATGGCGCAGTTGATACTGTATGCAACATTGGGGATAAATATTTGTTTGATCCGCAAATGTTTGTTAACCCCATACACGGAGTTATGAATAACACAATATATATATATAGCAAATGAAACTACTAAACTACAATATATTTACAACGTATTCAGTATATTTACACACTATATTAAAAATATTTACAGTAATATTGACCAATCCACAACAAAAATTAAATTAGTAAAAAAAACCGCGCCCGCCAAATCCAAAGATTCCCGCCCTTTTTCATGGACCCACTTTTTTTTTAATAATTATTTAATGGCCTGGTTTCTAAGACCTTTTAGCCAAATCTTATTTTTTATATCATATTTCTTCAATCTTATCTTCTAATTAGTCCTGTCCAGTCGATGTCGTGTCCTCAGGCTACGTCCTGGTCCTTGCCCTCAGTATTATGGTGATTCTTATACTAAGGTTGTCAGTGGACGTTTCGCGGCAAGAGAGAAAATAGCATTTCACTGCATATATATCATTGTCTTTCACTATAGCACGTTAACACAACTTTTAAGTCCAAGAAACCACCACTTCCGCACATAAAACAAGATAAATGCACTAGTTTTAGAAAATAATATAAAGCAAGCGTCCGCACTTGTCACTCTTCCCGCCAAATGTCCATGGACCCACTTGTGTACGATAAACCATAGGTTAAATTAGTATTGCCACCAACAACGCAAGAGCCCTTTTACAAATACTAAATGGGTCCAAATCGCGAAATATTTAGATTTCTCGATAAACCTACATAACTGCCCAAAATTATGCTAAGTTTCAACTTCATATAAAATCAATCAAAAATTGCCCGAGACTTGGGCAATTTACTATATATATTATATAATTTCTTTACAAAAGCGTTAATGTTTCCCAAGTCCTAGCTCCTTATAATTTATATTATATCACTATACCTACCTACTCTCCCAACTTTCTTCCTCGGCAAATCCCTAAATATGACACTAGCTACCTTATGCAGGCAAAGGTATATTATACACCCTCATTTCCCTGTGTGCATTTTGTCCCAAGTAACAGGTGGTGAGCACATTGTCTTATTGAAACCTTAAATATCGTACAGATTTGCAGTTATCACACTTGTAAATCTCTGAAGCAACAACGACAAAGCGTGTAAGGATATTATCCCATCAAATTACCAGTACATCAAAATTTATTAGTTTCATAGGCTATTGACCATTTTTAAATCAACCGCATAATAGTTGCTTTTCATCAAAACTTCATATCCGCGACTCATTAGCAACCGCTTTCAGCAAAATCACCGAGTTGCTTTGAAAACGATTTTAGTCATTAATTTGAAGTCCATTATGCTTAGATAATACCAATTTCACGCGTTTATAGGACTATCGATACGAAAATAGCTGTCAAATTCTTAGACTAAGAATAACCTAGACGGAGCTATACATCGACGACGCGTGTCGTTTTTGGAACGAAGTTCCTTATCGCACGCCGTGAAAGGGGGCGAGACGGAAAAAAATCTTACGAAAAGTTGTCACGACACTTTTTGCTATTTGCTTTTTATATTTTATATTTTTATTAATTATTTATTAATACATTAACATCATCTTTTTAAATTCTTACGAAAAGTTGTCACGACACTTTTTTTATTTTATATTTTTTTTTTTCATTTCTATTTCGCATCGAACAGTGTGGTGTCGCGACGATTATTTTTGTTGAGTGGATACAGGTTTTTTGTAAATAATAAATAATAAAAATAAAAATAATTTTTGAAGTGAAAACTTCTTTGGCGGCGTTGAGCACTTTCTGTAATGGGTATAAAATCTTAAACTCGCGTCAGGTCACGTGTCCTGATCGAAAAAGCGTAAGACGAAAAAGCGTAAGACATCATCATCATCTTTACGTCGATCCCGGTCAATTTTTGAAGGAAAAACTTCTTTTAGCGCGGTACGCATATTTTTAGATGAGATAAAATCTCTGGACTCGCGACCATAAATGATTATGGTCGCGAGTCCAGAGATTAGATGAGATAAAATCTCTGGACTCGCGACCATAATCATCATCATCATCTAACGTTGATTCCGGTCATCTACAGGTCTTATTAAATAATGCTGTGTAATCAATTAGGACTCTTTCAGTGTAGAATTATTTTTTATCATCATCATCTTTACGTCGATCCCGGTCAATTTTTGAAGGAAAAACTTCTTTTAGCGCGGTACGCTTATTTTTAGATGAGATAAAATCTCTGGACTCGCGACCATAATCATCATCATCATCAAACGTTGATTCCGGTCATCTACAGGTCTTATTAAATAATGCTGTGTAATCAATTCTGACTCTTTCAGTGTAGAATTATTTTTTATCATCATCATCTTTACGTCGATCCCGGTCAATTTTTGAAGGAAAAACTTCTTTTAGCGCGGTACGCTTATTTTTAGATGAGATAAAATCTCTGGACTCGCGACCATTATCATCATCATCATCTAACGTTGATTCCGGTCATCTACAGGTCTTATTAAATAATGCTGTGTAATCAATTAGGAGTCTTTCAGTGTAGATTTATTTTTCATCATCATCATCAGTAACGTCGATCCCGGTCAATTTTTGAAGGAAAAACTTCTTTTAGCGCGGTACGCAATTTTTTAGATGAGATAAATCTCTGGACTCGCTACACCCCGTTACGATACGCAGCTATAGTGTGTGCATATATGCATGTACCAACGCGTCTAGATAAATAAATTATTAATAAATTGAGTTTTCACTTCTGTCGGCACTCCCGGAGTGCAAGGTTAGGTTTTTTTTAAGTTTTTTTTATTTAAAAAAAATGAAAAAATAACTAAACTAATTAATTAAATTATTATTTAATTTTATAAAAAAAAATTTAATCAAATTTTATTACAATTCCTTCAGTAATTAATCGAAGGGAACTTCGTTCCATCCGGGTGTCCCTTGACACCTCTCAAGTTTTTTTGTTTGTGTGCAAATGTCAATAATGTCACTGTGTGTGTGAGTAGTGTTGGGATGATAGCGATTTAATAAGACTGTGGTTAATTAAAACTTTTGTGTTCATTTTCACATTAGTTTCTAGTGGATGATTACAAACATTGAAACGTCTTCTTCTCCAAAGAGAAAAAGGCAGATGCATATAATACGTACACATTTCACCAGTTGTACTTAATTTGTATATTAGCGAGTAAGTATATTGCCGTTGAAATGGTTAAGGCAGGTTGTGGTTTAATAGGCGGCATGAAAAATTTTAACAGCAGGTGCTGTTGAAATTTTTCAAGCCGCCTATAAATCCTTCAAATTGACTTAACGACTACCGTGTACTAGCACGCGAGAATAATGACTTAACGTGTCTTATAGCTTATAGTTTGACCACGTCCGCTGTACCGCTCACTGCGTACAATTTTGTACACAGTACAGCGGTCGTGGTCAAACTATTAGCTACTGAGTAGAGTGGCGAGACAGCAAAATCTCAGTAGGCTGAAAAAGTGTTTACACAAAGTTCTGATGTTATGGCGAGTCAGTTAGTCAGTTCACATCCGGTACTAGAACAAGTTATATCTACATGGTTATACGCTGTTTAAGATCGGAAAAATGCTTACAAAAGCAATAAAATTACTAATTCTTCTTGCATCTCAAAGAGAAATCTCGCATATGGATGAGATTATATTTATGAGAAAACCTTAATTAGGTGCTACAAACACTATTTTTAGTAAATTACAGTTGGAATTTTCCAAAGATTGTACTGCAATATCAATATAATCATATCGTTAGTCCCGTTTTCGTCTTAAGCTTGACCTTAATATTCATAATTCTGAATGCGTTTATGCCACATATACTTATATGTATTCACCGTCTGCGGCACAGCCCTGAAATAAAAGCCTACCTTATACTGTCTACCCTTATTCGCCTTATACGGGACTCGTCGGCCGTGGCCGTGTGACCCAGTGCCTGCCCTTTTCACAGCTCCAGCATTTAGTAAAATCAGTAAAATGAAACACTTTCAAGAAATTCAAATAAATTTTAATTTATTAAATTATTGTTTGGTATTATAAACTCTGTTGTATTGTACTTACATCGACAAGCACTCCGACTGATATAAACCACAGCACAAAAACAACGGGAAGACAATTGTAATCATTGTAGGAAATGAAATTCCTTGGTTTTATAACTAATATTATAAAAGAATATACCAAATATATTCGCCCACTTTTTGTGTCTGTGTGACTTGTATTTTGTAAAGAATATAGAAAAGCTGGTAAGACATACTAACGATGATACACATAAAGATTGAGTTACAAAATACACATGGTTATGATCTACTAATATATTCTTTATCATAAGTAGTAGTTCCTATTATAAAAAATAGAAATATATGAATGAGCGTTTGGGATGTCTAAACGTACATATATTTTAACTGAAACATAAATAATATATACAGGGTCATTTGTAAAACACCAGCAACCTGCTAGGAGTGGATAGCCAAGGTACTTTTACTTTTACTTTTGGCAATTCGTTACAAAACGGGTAGTAGGCCCACCCTCATTCCCTGTGATTTTCACGAGTAGCGTAGTAGTGTAAGTCAATCAGTACATGAAATGAAAGTGAAATATGAAAAAAAAAAAATAAAAAAATCATTGAACTTTTTTTATGATATTAGCTACCTAGTCCTAGCAAGTTGCTGGTGTTTTACAAATGACCCTGTATACGTTCAAAAATAAAATATAATATTTGCTATTTATGAATGTATGTATATTATTTATTTATGTATAAATAATGTGAATATTATGGAAAGATGTATGCAAGAAAAGACAGAGATGCCACATCGGGAAGTGGAGCTCACTTCGATGCTCCGGATCCCGATGTCATTGAAGTCATTAGTATGAAAGAAATAGAACAAGCGATAAGAAGTATGAAATGTGGTAAGGCTGCGGGAAAAGACAGAGTTACTGCTGAGATGATCAAGTACGGTGGGTCGCGTGTCTGGGACACACTTTGTCTGTTATGCAACTTGTGCTGGCGGACGGGTGAGGTCCCAGATGACTGGCGAGTAGCAGTTGTAGTACCTCTTTACAAAGGGAAAGGCTCGCGCCTAAACTGCTCCAGCTACAGGGCGATCAGCTTGGTCAGCTTAGCTAGTAAGGTGTATGCAAAGGTTATAACGGCACGAATGCAAGAAAAGTCTGAAAGGTATTTATGGGAGGCTCAATGCGGATTCCGACGTGGAAGAGGTTGCATGGATCAAGTGTTTTCTCTCCGCATGATCGCGGAAAAGTTTCTGGCTCTTAGCCAGAAGGTTTTCTGCGCTTTTGTGGATCTAGAGAAAGCATTTGATAACGTTGTGAGAGAAACGCTGTGGGACTTGCTGCCAGGATATGGTGTGGACGGCTCGCTACTGCGGGCAATACAGTCGCTTTATAGGGACTGTAAGGCTTGCGTGCGAGTAGGGGGGGGATGTGTCACCTCTTTTTGATGTCTGTACAGGCGTCAAACAGGGATGTGTCATGTCCGCCTGGCTGTTCATAGTGTATCTGGACAGTTGCCTGCAGAAGTTGAAAGATTTTAATATGGGTGTGAATTTGGGTGACTTTACAGTAAACTGTTTGCTGTACGCTGATGATGCGGTGCTCATGGCCTCATCAGAAGCCGACCTACAGGCATTAGTCACTAATATGAAAGAGGGGTGTGAAAGTAAGGGTCTCCGCATGAATGCAAGTAAAACTAAGGTTCTAGTATTTGAAAGAGGTGACGTAAGAACTAAATGCGAGATTAGGGTAAACCAGGAACGTCTAGAGCAAGTGAATGAAATTGTGTATTTAGGAAGTATGTTTAGCGCGGATGGAAGATGTGATTCGGATGTAGAACGGCGAGTAGCTGCCGGAAACAAAGTTAACGGTGCTTTGTCCCAGTTAGTAAAGCGACAAAGCATCGTAAAAGAAGCACGAATGGCGATTTATAACGCAGTGCTAGTGCCAACTTTGCTTTACGGTAGTGAAACCTGGGAATGTCAGCAGATGCATGAAAGTAAATTGAATGCTGTGGAGATGCGATCACTTCGAAAATTGTGCGGCGTTACCTTGGCCGACCGAATACGTAACGAAGTGATACGCAATATGGCAGGTTTGAATGAAAGTGTCAGCGTTAAGCTGGAAAAGGGCGTGCTCCGTTGGTTTGGACACGTCCAACGAATGAGTGAGGAACGATTGACGAAGAATATATATTGTTCAAAAGTAGAGGGTAGAAGGAGTCAGGGAAGGCCGAGACTTACATATGAAGACCACGTGAGCAGATTGCTCAAAAACGGAAAGGTCAAAAGTACTCGGATAGTATAATACCCAGACGTGCGTGTATGAAGCGATTGATGAATCTCGAAGAAGCGAAAGAAGTATGCATGGATCGCGAAGCCTGGCGATCTGTCCTCTCTGACTACCCCGTCAGGGATACAGCGTGAAGATAGTTAGTTAGTTAGTAATATATATTTCATTACTTTTATTTAAATCAGTATTAATTTGTTTAATTTCTCTCCTACACAATACTGCACCAACTTTATCTCTGCATCACCAATGGTTGAAAAGAGAAGAATGCCTATCGCATTACATTCGCCTGTGTACATAGTTGTGCAAGAAGTTCTAAATAACTAAATCAAGATATAATGTATTTTATAAAAATAATTATACTAGTCATCAAAAATACATTCATTGAATAGTGGCGATAGCAGTTTTACAACACACAACAGTTTACACATTGTTTTTAAATAGTAATATGTGTAATGATCACCATACTTGCCCTTCAAGCAGACCTATTGTATACCAATACAATTTCAAAGTAGTTCTATCTATCTATCTTCATGACAGCATGAAGATAGATAGATAGAACAGGGATACAGATCCCGACAGAGTAGTGAGAGAGGTCAGATCGCCAGGCTTCATGATCCATACATACTTCTTATACTTTCTGCAGCTTCAGTAATTGTTTTGTACATGTACAATTAATTGGACAAGTAAATGAATTATTTTCTTATTCTTACCATGGGCTTTCCACAAATAGAACTTTTGTTTGTCTCCGAGTACTACAATATAACAAAGTATTACTCTTGCTTATTAATAAATGGTTTATAAGTACTTACTGGTTCATAGCGTTCAGGGCATCCCTCAAATATAGTAGGTACTGCATCCGAAATAAGTTTTTTTAATTTAAAACCTGGAATGTACCTTGATGGTTCAAAATGTTTTGAACATAACTTGGAATAATTAGAAGGCTCCCAATTTTCTCGCCTTATAGCCTTGATTCAGGCGTTCCTTATTACAGGCCATTTAGGGAAACTAGAAATTGAGGAAATAAAAACTTTAGGTACAGTACGCGCCACGAGTCATGAAAGAAAATGACATCGACTGCGCATGTATATTCGAAGAGAAAAGTGTACTATAAATACGATAAGTTGAGGCTTGACCTCTGTGACCTCACAGTAATAAGTTGGTACAGATGTAAAAAAATGTATAGTTATTTGTATTATTCTATATTATAATAATTAATCTTATATTATTAAATGTTCTAATTTGTAGACTTATTATTATAATAATCGGGGAACAACATTTCTCGCAGGTCTCAACTTATCGTGCGCGTGTAGAAAATGATATTCAATATAAATTCGCCGTGTATATCCTATACACAGTGAATTTATATTGAATAACATATTTATATAGAAATGATTATAACAATAAAAAATTGTTGTTATGTTTATTTGATACATAACTACACATACACTTGAAATAAAAGTTAATCAGTGTCACTGTCACTCAACGGCATTACACCTTCCATTGGTGGAAACTGCAGTTTGCTTGGGCTAGCAGCTTGAGCTGGATCGGATGGCTCTCCAGAACTTGGGCCTGGGAACAACTCATCCTCTTCGGCAAAATCTTCCTGATCAGAATCACTGTCGTCGCTATCTGAGTCTTGTCCCACCCGTATTATTAATTCGTCCGTCATGTGGTCGACTATATGGTCGCTTTTGATATATTCTTCTTCAATCGACTTTACTTTATTGCAGAGGTTCTGCCAATCATTAGCCCCCATTGCCTCTACCTTTTCTTTTATCAAATCTGTTACGCTATCAAACGCGTCCATCTACTCATCCACTCTACGTTTTTACTACTAACGGAACCCTTAATTGCGGCCCAAGCCATCTCAATAGGATTGAGATCAGGATGGTACGGTGGCAAGCGGAGAACTTCGTAGTTAGGTTCGCCTGGTATTCTATAAATACTATTTTTTTTGTGTACAAAACCAGCCTCAGAACTTGCATGCACAATAACCACACGGTGACCCTTTGAAATGGGTTTTTTTAAACCTTTTGTTGACCCATCAGACCAGGATTTTGCTGTAGCGTGAGAGGAATGGACATATGCTTAATCCGTGTATATTATAGGTCTATTTTCTTGTCTATACTTTCTTATTTTTTCTAGATAATTTAAACGTAACAATCTTATCTTGGATTTTTCAATAAGAACTTTTCTGTTGTTTTCAGTGGCTTTCCAACTAAAACCTATATTTTTAATTATGCGACGTAGACTTGTCTCCGATCCTCGAAAATGTATGTCATTTTGTAATTTTGATAAAAGTTTTTTAACTGTGGGAATCTCATTATTTGTTGAAAATTGTGTTGTGAAAATTGTGAATAGCTCGTTTTATCACCCCTTGGTCAAAATTATCTACACCTGTTATGAGAAATGCCCGACTTTGTTTTTTCCCGGGAGTTCTAAAAACCGTTAGTAAATCTGATTGGTTAGCTTGCTTTACTGTCATGTATATAGTAGATTTAGAAACTTTGTAGTTTCAGCTACCTCTGCCATCAACTTAACGTAATTCAGTCCACTGAATTTATTTTTCATAAAGCAGTAAACGTCATACACCATTTTTCTCGCTTGTCTATTAAGAGTACGTTTATATTTTTTACTCATTGGCAGAGACATTGTAGATACTAATAAAAAATCACTTCTTTCAAAATAACACTAGAACACTATTATATATAACCTCTTTACAACACTGTTTACAAAAACACTAAGTTCAAATATATCTAACACTATGTACACTTACAATACCTTTTAATTATTTTAATATAAACACATAAAATGGTCGTTCTAAACAAATAATTTATAATAAGTATTGTCCGATTAATGAAATTACGTGACACTTGTGTTATCGCTGGTACCCAAGGCGAGCCCAGTGCGTGCGCGGGTCGAGAGAGGCAAGGAATCACTGCACGTCGCTCGTTGCCATGGTTACTCGTCCCGCCCCTCACCCCTACCTCAACTGACACCTATTTATCGTCGTCTGCGCACTTTCATGACTCGTGGCGCGAACTGTATAGATATCGATGTTAAATGACATTTTGATACACCCCCATCTCTTCGAATCACGTCTAAAGTAAGGCTTAATTCGATGTTAAATTATTGATATAAAACTTGATATTCAACCAATGAAATATTAAATAACCATGCTGAGAATATATTGCACTTTGCGTTTTATGTATTTTGGAATCAAAACTCAAGTTTATTAGCGATATATTGGTCGATGAAAACTTACCTATAAAATGACAATTGTGGGATTTCTAAGCATTTTTAGTTGATCTTGAAGAACAAAACAATGCTACACACGCCATAACTCGGATTTTTCACATTTAAGGACTAATTAATATCACATTCACCACTTTAATTAGGTGATAACAATACCAAAGCGCAATGTTTTGGTGTAAGTTGTTAGACCACTGCCGGCACGATTCACATGTACGATGCGACGTTGTCAAATTTACATCAGCTGTCACTTGTACTCCTACGATGGTTCATAGAGATAGACAAAGATAGAGCTGTCACACGCATACTACAACCGCAACAGCGCAAATTAACGTCAGCGCCGTCTAGGTTATTATTAGTCTAAGGTCAAATTTGAATCATAATGGATACCGCATATATTAGGTCATTTTGTAACACTTCTGAGTGTCGGTTACATATTCATAAGATTTGATTTACTAACCTTATTTTTATATACATCCCTTTTGTGGAAACAAACTCAATTTTCACAATACTTTAGTTATAACTCTAAACTTGTTTGTCTAATTATTTAATATGTTAAAACATTTCATTCTAGTTGTTTATATTCTGAACGACCTGAGTTTGACGTTGTCAAAACTGTAACGATCGTTTCGACTCTTATGGCGCGTTCTAAAATTAACGCGTGCATAGACGCACGCGTTAATTTTCATCATTCAGTTTGGGGCTGGACATTGAACTTACATAGATTGGCTGTCCGGACTCACATCCACCCATAATGTATTGCGTGAGGTGTGACAAACAGGAATAGTAAGGTTTTTATGTTGGTTTTGTTTATTTATTTTTTGATTATTTGTCAAGGTTGTATAGGCCGTATGACTTTAGCCTGCTGTAATCGAGCGGGAGAAAAGAAAAGAAAGCTCTTTTTATGCTACGACATGGCGTCATGAGAATATGCCTGTCATGGTGATTTAATTCGGATTAATATCCGAAGTCTTTTTAGCAAATATGTAGACATAATAATTGTTGCTGAGGTGAGAATATTTGTTTATATTTGTTTCTTCGTAATCGGTAAGATTACTTGGCCTTTGCGAATAATATGTTCTAACGAAGGTTGTACTTTGTATTTCAGTCTGCTTTTCAAGAGACTTAGCAAATAATATGAAAAAGGATGATGATAGAAGGATCTAGTTAAAACCTCACTGAAATAAGTGGTAAGTTAAAACTATAAAATCTCTTAGACTGCATTCCTTAACAGAATGTTGAGGGTGAAAGTGATTTTTATTACAAATTACTAATGTCTGTAACTTTTCTGTTGTTACAGGGGTTTTTCGTTTTTGTTCTTTTTCGTTTTGGTTCTTTATTTTATATCTACATAATAATTGAGTTTAACGTGTTTCACGTTCTCTGCATTCTACATTTTTACTCCTGAATGTCTGTAAGAAGACTTAAAGTAAGCTGAAACATTGTGCAAAGAGAATATTTTCCCTACTCTGGTTACCTTCTACCTGGACTTCTAGAATAGGAAGAGATGTGAAGGACTTGGATGTTCCTTAAACTTAAATCCAGATAAGTGGTAATCTTTAATTAGTTTCTATGTATAATAACCCGGTAAAGGCCGACTGATGTTGATGGTTTAAAAGGAATAACTTTTAACTTTAAATATTAATTTCTCTGTTGCCTATGTAGATTTCAACTACTTTAATATACTGGACTAACGATGAGACGTTCCAGTTACACATATTTTTTAATCTTTTTATTATCACAGGGGAATATTAATGTGAAACTTTATTTTTACCTTGTTATGTTGTAGTGTATGATGATGATGATGATGATAGGAAGCGGTGTTGTGTGTTAACAAAACTCAGAGATAGTTTAAATGTATGTCTGTATATAATTTAGATATTATTAAGGCATCTGACAACTGCTTTAATATTTGTCATTTTAGGCCACGCCCATTTCCATACTTTGGTTTAAATTTTTATTTGTACTAAATATAAACTTATTTTTGAGTGACCATATATATATGGATCCCACTATGCATGACTAAGCCATTTCTTTTTACTTTCATTTATGTATATTCATGTCTACATATGGATATAGTTTAAATAAATATAATTAATAAGTATATACTTGAGTTTTTTTAATTGCATCATTCGTTTGATGGAGAGATACCTGGCGCCCTCTTTTTATAAACTCTGGTATTTCTCTGCTCCAGGTTGGTCCATACTCACTCCCTATACACATGCTCTGCTAGCTGGTGCACCGGTGATTCTTTGAGATAGTGTTACTTACACATCTCCTGCGATTACCAACCGTACCTGATGGGTGTATGTAGGTGTGTTGTTGCTACCTAGTGCGCACCACCCCTACCAAGCCCGTCAACCGTTATAATTTCAGTTGCCCACTGAACTTAGATAATACGATAATACCAACATTGAATTTTGACAGCTGATTGGCGCAAATCGCAATCAAACTGATATCCATTTTAGTTATATAATACTACTGCAGGCCTAGGTCCTGAGGACATCGACAAAGACTGGACAGGAGTAATTAGAAGATAAGATTTAATAATTATGATATAAAAAATAGGATTTAGCTAAAAAGTCTTCGTAACCAGGCCATAAAATAATTTTAAAAATAATTGTTATTGGCGGTCGTCCAAAGAGTATAATATGTAATATTGAAACAATAATTTGGCGCGAAGATGAGCAGTGACGCACGTTTGTCGTATATTATTTTCAAAAACTAGTGTACTCGTGTTTATGTGTTTGGTATAATGGTGGAATATTATCCATAAAGAGTTCGGAAGTGCATTGGTTAAAGAAAGTGATATATTGCAATGAATAGCGGTGTTGTTTGTGTTAGTGCCAAATTTCCATAGAGAGCTGCAATAATGGATCCATTGCCTTATTTAAGGGATCCATTGCCTTATTGGGGCACGGACTAGGACCTAGGACTGAGGACTTGACATCGACAAACGACTAGACAAGACTAAAACAAAATAACAAGAAAAACCTAACCTTGCACTCCGGGAGTGCCGACAGAAGTGAAAACTCAATTTATTAATAATTTATTTATCTAGACGCGTTGGTACATGCATATATGCACACACTATAGCTGCGTATCGTAACGGGGTGTAGCGAGTCCAGAGATTTATCTCATCTAAAAAATTGCGTATCGCGCTAAAAGAAGTTTTTCCTTCAAAAATTGACCGGGATCGACGTTAATGATGATGATGATGAAAAATAAATCTACACTGAAAGACTCCTAATTGATTACACAGCATTATTTAATAAGACCTGTAGATGACCGGAATCAACGTTAGATGATGATGATGATTATGGTCGCGAGTCCAGAGATTTTATCTCATCTAAAAATATGCGTACCGCGCTAAAAGAAGTTTTTCCTTCAAAAATTGACCGGGATCGACGTAAAGATGATGATGATAAAAAATAATTCTACACTGAAAGAGTCCTAATTGATTACACAGCATTATTTAATAAGACCTGTAGATGACCGGAATCAACGTTTGATGATGATGATGATTATGGTCGCGAGTCCAGAGATTTTATCTCATCTAAAAATATGCGTACCGCGCTAAAAGAAGTTTTTCCTTCAAAAATTGACCGGGATCGACGTAAAGATGATGATGATGTCTTACGCTTTTTCGTCTTACGCTTTTTTGATCAGGACTCGTGACCTGACGCGAGTTTAAGATTTTATACCCATTACAGAAAGTGCTCAACGCCGCTAAAGATGTTTTCACTTCAAAAATTAATACTGAAGACTAGGCTGTATGGACTAAGTTTCCTTTGCCTGCCCAAGAAACGGTCGTCGACTTTTGGCGCGAAGATGAGGTGTGACGCACGTTTGTCGTATATTATTTTCAAAAACTAGTGTAAAATTCGTGTTTTTGTGTTTAATAATGTGGAATATTATACATAAAGAGTTCGGAAGTGCATTAGTTAAAGAAAGTGATATATTGCAATGAATAGCGGGTATTGTTTGTGTTAGTGCCAAATTTTCATAGAGAGCTGCTATAAGGGATCCCTGCCTTATTGTCGCACGGACTAGGACCAAGGACTGAGGACTTGACATAGACAAATGACTAGACAGGACTAAAACATAATAAAAAGAAAATTATAAATACTGAAGACTAGGCTGTATGGACTAAGTTTCTGCCCAAGATGGGTGCAGAAAATTAAAAAAAAAATCAAAGTTGTAACCCCTGTCCCGTGTTTTGGTTTTACTAATATATCAATTACCTTTTTCACTCATACATAAGTACATGTATTTAACCATACAGAATTTTTCGAATCCTTAATATCCCTCCATGTTCCTCTTCCATCTTGTATTAACACCCTATTACATAATCTTGATATTAATATTTATAAAACCATATCTTTATTTATAACTGTTAATCATTTAAAAATCTAAATATTACTTTAAGAATCTTGTTTCAAACCATTTTGATCCTTTCCCGAAATTCCGTAATCCTTTTTATATATTAACCGCTTCCTAACCTTTTACTGCGTCGTGGCTAAGTCCAAGCCGGACATCGCCAAAACAAACAAAAAAAAAAAAAAAAAAAAAAAAGTACATGTAGTTAGGAAAGGAACTGCAGTAGGCAGGATTAATTGATTGTGCTGTAGTAGACAATTGTTTAACATGACTGCACCTATGGAAAGAATTCAAATTTTAGACGACATTGAAAAGGATATTATCACATGCTTACAGTGCGCAGGTATTCTCTACATAAATCGATATTTGTTCCCTTGTATTTTCGCTGTTCATAGTCATTATTGTAACATTAACCGCACATTTGCAGCACAAGCACTATTGGAACTGAGTAAAGAAAAGTCGGGACAGAAGCAAGCAGAAACCAACACATCACAATTTTTAAGAACACTAAGTCAGGTGGAATCTAAACTTAGCGATCAAATAAATTACTTGACACAAGTATCGACTGGTCAGCCTCACGAAGGCTCAGGATATGCATCTCAGAAAGTATTGCAGATGGCTTGGCACAGATTAGAACATGTACGCTCCTGGGTTAATGAATTGGATCGCTTGAAGGCCTCTCACCTTGCTGCCTCAAGAACTGTTTCAGGAAATGTACAGAATGGCAACATGACCTCGTCAGGGACGAGTACTTGATAGTAACTTTTCTAGTGTTATATTGTATATAAGTATAAAATTTCTGATTATATCTATTTATTAATGTAAAGGAAAAAATATGTAGCAGAGAATTTTCTTTGTAGTTGTACAAATGCCGCCACATAGTTACTAGTTAGAATGCATCCCACCTCTGTCAATGCTGTCATATACTAACAAGATTATAAAGATTATCTTTTGGACCCAATTGTTATATTTTTCCATTAAGAGAAAAACCAGGCTTGAAATCATGAGGGCTATTATATGAAGCTAACCTCTACTTTATACAAAATATGATCTTCCAATATTTCAGCTAGCTATTCCCATCTAATTTTATTTTATATTAATTTTATACTACTTGATGCCCGCATAGAGCAGTTTTACCGTTCCCATTTTCCACAAGATTTTGTTCCCGGGATAAAAGTAGACTATGTGTTGTTCTGATGTGTAAGTTATATTATTGTAAAGTTTCATTAAAATCCGCTCAGTAGTTTTTACGTGAAAGAGTAACAAACATCCATACAAACTTTTACATTTATAATATTACTAGCTTTTACCCGCGGCTTCGCTCGCGTAGTGTTTTATATGTAATTTGAATTTTTGATCACTTTCATCTCCCCGCGGCTTCGCTCGCGTATAGAAGTTTTCCCGTTCCCCACAGGAACTTGTTGCCGGGATAAAAAGTAGCCTATGTGTTATTCTGATGTTTAAGCTATTTTATTGTAAAGTTTCATAAAAATCCATTTAGTAGTTTTTACGTGAAAGAGTAACAAACATCCATACAAACTTTCACATTTATAATATTACTAGCTTTTACCCGCTGCTTCGCTCGCGTAGTGTTTTATATGTAATTAGAATTTTTGATCACTTTCATCTCTCTACATCACTCCGTCTCATACGATTTCTTTTAGAGTGGTTTGTTGAATATTTTGAGGATAGAGCCTCTTTATTTGTTGACCGAGCTCGGCTCCTCTCAAGGGTCATTGATGATAATTTTCAAAATTCTCAATTTTGCAAATCCGGTAACTTGCACTTTACATGTTAAATTGCTCATAGATGCTATGCCGACATCCTTCCCTCGTGCCCTTCTATCTGCCTATGAACCGGAGTCCCGCGTGAACCTACGAAAGGATAGCCCCAGGGCAGATGCCCCGAACGCGATATTTATGTCAGATGACAGACCACTGCGGCTTTGTTTTCGGGGTGTTATTTAAGGGGTAAAAGATGTACGTTTACTTATCACGCCACGCCACTGTCTACTAGGGTCTTCTGTAAGGACGTTACTCCACCGTCGTCACGCCCCCCGTCATGGAGGCCTTTAGTCCGGAGCGAAAAAAATTCTGCGGCGCCCTTGCTGCGGAACTCGAGAGGGAGATTTTTCTCCCACTCCCTCACCGCCGCCTCTTTCGTAAGCGTGACTTACTCGCAAAACTATGCAGCGGCGTCCCACTAGCCGGTGTAAAGCTTAACGCTGCCCTTTTAAATAATCTTTAAAATTCCTGGCAGCTAACACCATTGCATGATACCATCATGAAGTGTGGCGCTCACGGTCTGACTGGTATTTGCGAACAGAAAGTGTTTACAACATCGTTAGTTTGGATGTATCTTAGCCGGCAAGTTTTGTCACGGTAAACGGTACCAAGGTTTATACACGGTAAAAAAAAATTAAGAAAGCGGACCCCGGGCGTCGCGAGACGCTATTGGGACAGACGCTCGGATCATGATGATGATGACCGCTGTGATGGCATCGAGAAGAAAGGAGTGGCCGTGATACCCCGTCGAAAAATTGATATGGGACCCCGTGGTTTGGGCGTGCATTTTATCGCACGCTCAACCGCTTTCCACTACCATGAATCGTAGCGACGTAAATTCTTGCTTATCTTGCGTCTCGGAAGTGGCGATACGAACTATTAGCTGGTTTAGTGGCTTATCAACGACTGGGAGTTTCCCACAAAGCTGCTCTGCTGCTCCTTGCACCAACTTCGTGAAGGGCCCTTATGCCATTCCATCACGAACGAAAAAGAAACTTTTAAAATCTGAAATATGAATTTAAACTGTCATGGTCATAAACATTACTAAAATATTGATTGTCGGGATATTTACCATATCTATTTTCATACGCGAGTACATACAGTGATACAGTGAGTATTGTGTGTCGCGATCGAGTTGCGAGTAAACAGTGGTAGTGGTGTCGTTCCGTGTAAACGAACTAGAAGGAGGGTAGAACGATATATATGTGCTAGTGACAACATTTCAACCGCAGTGTCTCCAGTTACTCCGTGGTCATGGCGCTTGCAACAGTGCCGAAATATCAGATACTCGCGTATGAAAATAGACACGGTAAATATCCCAACAATCAATATTTTAGTAATTTTAAAATATGAACCTATGCCTAAGCTAGGAGTTTAATAAAAAATGAAACTTGAACAAAATTGAAGTAAATAATTATCAGAAAATAAAGTAATGACAACGAAACGATATTTATACTCAGCTCGTGGCCTCGCTAATTCGGTGTTCTGTAAACGATCATTACGTTAAGCATCTTTCGCAATAGCGGGTACTGAATGGGTGACCACTTTGTGGTATTTTTTTATACGTGGCACGTTAAAATGGCGTCGCCCGCCTAACTGTAAGCAAATACGACGACCCATGATTGGGGCCGTTATCTCAACCCGCGCAAGGCTCCGATAGCGACTCTCATCTTGACGGCCCAGTAATTTGCCTTTTCACGCTTCTCTTAAAGGACCTAGAATTGCAAAAATAAATAAATAAATAAATATCCATCACGCCTTATCCCCGAAGGGGTGGCAGAGGCATATTATATGCCCACTTTTCACCGTGTGGATTCCTGTCCCACGTAATAGGTGGTGAGCCCATTGCCGTGTTGAAATAGACAGACGCAGGTTGTGGCTACCTGCTGTTGAAATTTTTAAGCCGCCCGCCCATTAAACCTTCAACCAGGCTTAACGACTGCCATTTTACTGGCAACCGGGACCAACGGCTTAACGTGCCTTCCGAAGCACGGAAGCGCTCGCAAATGTAAATGCCACAAAGTGGTCACCCATCCGAGGACCAGCCATAGTGAAAGTTGCGTAACTCAGCGATCGTTTACAGAAGACTGACACCGCGGGGCCACGAGCGATTCCTAGAATTGCAGAAGGAGGGAAACACGTGCGCTGGCAGAGAGTTTCATGTTTTTATAGTGCGACATATAAAAGATCTACGGAATCTTTCGGTTCTAGGCACGATGGTGTCCACAGTGTAAGGATGACATCTTGCCGAGATGACCGTGATGACATCTTGAGAACTGAAGGGGGAGGGTGGAACCAATTGGAAGAGTTCTTCAGAATTAAATTAAAGAAGCATTTACATTTGCAAGCGTTTCCGTACTTAGAGGCACGTTAAACCATTGGTCCCGGTTGCCAGTAAAATGGCAGTCGTTAAGCCCACTTGGCCTTAATGGACAGACACAGGCTCGCCACAGCCTGTGCCTGTCCATTTCAACACGGCAATGGGCTCATCACCTATGACGTAGGACAAAAAGGCACATACGCTTCTGCCTACCCCTTCGGGGTAAAGGCGTGACAATATGTATGGTATATAAAACATTAAAAATTAGTAGCGACTGTCTTTGGCCTACCGACCTCCTGAGCTTTCCGAGGCACCTTCATCAGAACCTCCACCATCAGTAAGCAAAATTGGGCCAAGTGAGTGTTCGTTTAGTGCAAAAATTTAACTCAAGTTGTTCTTAGATAACTGCAGATATCGCAAAATCGTCATACATCCAAAAGTTGACTATGCTTGGATTACTTTACTTCACTGATCTATTTCCCATTAATAACAGAAACTTGTTATGTAACTAAAAGAAAAGTGTGCTGAAATGTGATTCACATTCTTTCAAAGTGGTCACCCATCTAAAAGTAGAACGCGCATAAGGCGCTTAACTTGACTGATCTTTTACCCATTAGAGACTGTAACTGAAAGAAGCGTATATCTGCGGAAATGTGATGCACCTACTTTTGAAGTGGTCACCCATCCGAAATTTTAATGCACTTAGGTAACTTAACTTCACTCATAGTTTAGTTATCAGTGAATGCAACTCTATATGAGTATGTGCATGATAGAAAACCAGCAAGAATATGAAAAATTCAGTTTTAAGGAAAGCCAATCGTAATAACCAAAATACTTTTACCTATGTATAGCGTGTCTAGTAAAATATAGTTCAAGCTGTATAATTACTTGTGCTGAACTGATTGTGATGAAATATAGCGCAGTATTTAAGCTAGAAAATTAACCAAAATATACTAATAACACATTTGTGATCAACCTCCTGGATTTTGCTCCAACCCCGAACAAACAAACAGACACGAAGAAAAAGTTAGTTTCGGACTCAGAATCCCTTAATTAGTCGATTACAATTTTTTTTTTATTTATCTTCAATGTACGTCACAACTATTTTACAATTTTATAATAGTATAGATTAAGATTATAATTGTATGTATTTGACATTTTTATTTTTAATTGATTTTTTGTTGCAGTGTATTCATTTAATTAGATTTACTTTATTTGTTTCTTGTATGGGTTCTTGTGACCTGAAATAAACGATTATTATTATTATAAGCTGGAGATATAAGTGCCAGTGCTCATCATCATCCGAGCGTCTGTCCCAATTGCGTCTCGCGACGGCTGGAGTCCGCTTTCCTACTTTTTCTCCCTCACTTAAAGACTGTTGTCGGCATCCCCTGTAGTGAGACCATTGGCACGCATGTCATCCCTTACGACATCAAGCCAGTACTTCTTCAGTCTTTCCCTCTGACCGGGACCTGGCGGGGTCGTCGTAGCCAGACATCCTGCAATGTCACGGACATTTAGGCTGCGAGAGTTCTTCGCCCGGTCTATCCGCGGGATTTCACACATCCACCACATTGCTCCAATACTGACCACGTCTTACTGCCATATAAAAGGACGTCTAATGGATGGTTTAATAGAGCTATCCCTTCAACCGGGTCGGCATCGCAATCGATGTCACTAGACGTGTGAAATACAGATCCCAAGTATCACCGTCCTTAACTTCCTTTAACCTGGTCCGTGTACTCAACTAAATCATCGCCTATGCGGACCAATGTGGGATCTGTAGAGTTTGATGAGCAACATTAAGTTTCAGACCGCCTCTGCCAAGCGTCTTCTTCCACGCCTTCACACGTCGCATTAACCTACCCCTGTCCGCGTCTGCCAGCGCAATATCGTCAGCATACGTCAGCGCATGGGATACCATGGAGGCTGCTCATGCGAGTCCCTGATGCTGTCTGACAATACGTCTAACATCGCACTGAATAGAAGCGGCCGAAGTACCGCCACCTCAGTCAAACCATTGTTGTTGTAACTTCTCATATTGTACTCAATGACATCCGAAATACAAATAATATGTGCTAACCTTTGAAAATGCCGTAAGGCGAAACTGGTCAGGTTTAAGTAATAAATAAGTGGAACAGTACAAGTGTTTTAGTTCAAGATGTGTTGTGTCTCCAAAAGCGGCAGGAATCACGAATCGGAATTCCGGATAGTGTCAATATAAACATCTTGTTATCATCACTATTGCCAACTGATAACGCCCAACTTATATGATAACTGGCCGTTTCCAAGTTGACCACCCTTGTGGTGGAAGTCAGTGTACCAATGTTGTACACCCAGACAGTTACAGTTCACACTGATTGGTTTCCATGTCAAACTGATTGGTTGCGAAGTCATATCAATAATGATCTTGACAAAATGAATAAAAATAGAATGTTAGAAAGAAACATTTATTGCTGCAAACTATTAAATTGAAAACATGTAGATGTTGAAAATAACTAATTCAATACCAAGACTTCCAAAAGATCCATTATAATGCAAACTGCATTTATAAGCTACATACAATTCCAGGGCAAGTTAGTTTGTGATGATAAGTGATAATACTTGAAGTGTATAAGTAAAATATTGTGTACATATAGCAATTCACACAAAAAATTATCCCTTTGATCATCAATGAGGACTAGTATAGTAAAATACTGGAATGAACAATTTACCAGTGTCAGTGATGACCAACTGGAAATAGCAATATTCAATCTAGTTTACATGTTACAGGTCTTGTATAGTAAATATTAAACTATAAAGAGTATCAGTCTTCTTTGCAAAGTGGTTCTAGGCATTGAACAGGCAAACATATCTTTGCAAACTATGCCTTCAAGAAATAAATCACAAAAAGCTGTCATGTCCATTTTACAATCATATAAAGCCTCCGTGCACACTCTTCTATTACCCCAGTGCTAGCTGTACCTTGCTCATTACAATAAATAATTGTAATGTGTACATTAATGCACATTTATGGTATATTGAGACCTTGCTGCACTTCTCCAGTTCTATCCTGATAATACCTATATTGTAGAGGCAGCTAAATATTGCGATGTTAGAATGTATCAATATAATATGTCTCAAAATACCACAGTTGAGGTTCATACACCTTTCCTTAAAAGCTCAACTCACATTGATGTGATATAAATATAGGCATAATATGTAGGTACATAAAACCTAATCAAGATTCATTAAAACATAAATACCATCTAATCAACTCTCCATATTAAATTTAATTATATAATTTTAATTTCAAAGGTTCAAGTTGTATCTAAAATTAATTTTATTAAACAAAGAAAGTTTTTGCCCCTCCAAAAATTTCATTACTAGATAAACTATCTTGCTGATAGCAAAATAAATTTTGATAACATAATCTTTTGTTTCTTATTGTTACTGTCCACAAATATTCTTCAGTATCCACTTTGGAAACCATGCTATTAATCTATGTTTGAACTCAATAGTATGCTAATTAGACTATTAAATATAAATTATTGTAACAACAATACTTAAATTACAAATTGTTGCAATTTGATAGAGCAGGATATAGTAAGTTGTGTGGTACAACACTAGTCAGTCCTCTTTTCAGCTCCTTTGGTTAGCATTGGCTGTTGTGAATTTTTCTATATCATCAAATGATCTTTTAGCTTTAGATGATATATCATCCATAGACCTCCTGGCTGTAGAAGTGATGTCATCAAGAGATTTCTTGGTCTGTGATAAGAGCTCGTCTGTGCTTTTACATGCAGTACTGGCAAGTTCTTTGATTTCCGAATCTATTTTTCCTATGACCCATTCTATTCCCTGTCTACCTTTACAGGCATTTAATGATATTTTATTTGCTAGTAAATCTTCCATGTAGCTGCTGAGTGGTACGCCCTGCAATAAATATGTTTAAAAACTTGAATTTTTGTATTGAAATTAGTCAAAGACCTTCATAACAAGCTTTTTTTTCACATCACATTACATAGACACTAAATAGTATTCCTGTAGTTTCATCTGGTTTAACAGATTAATGTTTTAATTCTAATGATACATAATGCAACTTTTGGTGAGGATCTATGAAAAATGAAATTTTAGCACACAATTCTTTAAGCAAATAATTGATTTCAAACCTAGATAGCTATTTGATACTAACCTGTACTGTGACTACAGCTTCCTGTTTAAGCAAGGTTTTAGATGTATCTGTAGGATCTGGTGTATACCGTACTGTTTCATCAACAGCTATGTAATGGCAAAATGTTAAATTTGTGGTTTTCAAAGTCATTTGGCGTTCATTTGGATTTACTTCTGATCTTTCACTGGCATAGCATATCTTTGCTGTTCCTATAAGCTGTAAGAAGACACGCTATGTACATTCGAAATTCTGATCATAAATAAAACTTCACTGTAGTAATTGTAATGATTACGAAACTTACTGCTTGTGCCCATCTAGGAAAAAACCACTTGGAACTAACAAGTCTATGTGTAACCAACACTCCATCGACTACCTTCCTTTCGATTACATCGGTGCCAATTACTGCAGGATTCATAGGATTAGGGTATTTTCGCCACGCTGCTTGAGCAACCGTCTCCCAAGGATGGCTGTATTCATTGACATAAATATTACACAATTAAGGAAATAAGGTTCATTTTAGGTGACATAGAGATACACAATTTATTCAAGGTTGCGTCATAATAACTTACTTGAAAGTATGTTCGGAAGTCCAAATCTTCATTGTAATATTAAATATAAAGAATAACCCAATGAAACAGTGATAATGTTTGGCTTAACGCACTAAATCGTAGCTATTAGTTTAGGTTTCAGTTACATAGTTGGTCACGGTCACGTACAGACGACCTTTATCCTCTCAATGGAGGTTTTAAAGTGACCAATAATCTTTCAGGAATTATACTAAATACTGGTGACATGAATGACGGATTGACGGCAATCAACATAGAAAACGTAAAACAACGATGTCGTGTGTACTACCTACGATTTGTACAGTTTGGTAATAAGTGTAGACTAGGAACATAAACTAATAATAACCTAAAACGGCGCGACGTTAATTCGCGCTGGCTGTTGCCATTCTGGTTATCTGGTATGTATGCGTATGACAGCTCTATCTTTGTCTATCTCTATGAATCATACTACGAGTAAGTGACAGATGATGTAAATTTGACAACGTTCTTGTAAATCGTGCCTGGTATGTGTATTTTTTATTATTATTTTATGGCTTGGTAACAAAAACCTTTTAGCAAAAACTTTATTATTTCTTATTCTTATCTTCTAATTTAGTCCTGTCCAGTCCTTTGTCGATGTCAAGTCCAGTCATAGGTCCCGGGTCTTTGCCCCATAAACGTGGTAGTGCGTAAAGTATGGCAGTGAAATTTGGGTATGGCAGAAGACGCGTAAATGTAAAATTAATGCAGTGGAAATGAGAAGTCTGCGATACTTCGCAGACTTCTCATTTCCACTGCATTAATTTGGATATGGAAATATGGAGTTTAGTATAGCTGGAGTGAAGTTGATGGATAAAGAATGAACAGCGCGATAAGGGAACATTGCGTTATGGCAGAAGATGTAGTGACTAAGATAGAAAAAGCGATGCTTAGTTAGTTCAGACACGTGGAGAGGATGGATGAAAATAGACTGACCAAGTAGATTTATGTGGCAAGAGTGAATGGGCAAACTGGTAGGGGTCGTCTTCGGCGTACGTATGTCGATCAAATTGAGGACCTTTTGGAAAAGGGCCAGGTCAAGAGTACCCTTAACCGGCGAGCGTGTATAAAAACACTCATGAAACTAGACGAAGCGAAAGTGGTATGTCAGGATCGTAGCAAGTGGAAAACATACACATAGTCTTTGTCTACCTTTATGGAAAACAGGCGTGATAATATGTATGTATGTAAGATCACTGTAATATATCACTGCAATATATCACTATCTTTCACTATAGCAAGAAAATACCATTTTTACACGTAAAACAATGTTAATGCAATAGTTTTGGAAAATAATATAGAGCAAGCGTGTGCTATGAGAGAAGTTCCCGTTCAAACTCCCCGGGACTTTATTCTATCTTTCTATCTTATATGCAACAAAGTATAATCAACATTCATCCAAACATTAAGCTTTGGTGCTGTTATCATCTGATTAAAGAAGAAAATGTGATGTTAATTCTTACTTCAATGTGAAAAATCCGAGTTATGGTGTGTGTTGCTTTGTTTTGTTCTAACGTTATCACAGTCCGCTCTTATTCGCCTCATACGAGACACATTGGCAGTGATTTAGATTTTATTTTTAAAAAAGTGGCCGGACGATAGATAAATATTTTGTAACGACATAAACATGGAGACGACAAATATTTTTACAATCTCTTAATAGTAGGTAGGTAGATACATTATGTAGCGACTGTTTTTAATTATTGATAATGTTTTAAATGTTGTACCGATGTCCTGAGCTTCTTCTGCGTGAAAGTCCATGGTGTCCACGATTATAATAATAATAATTATTTTTTTGTCAGAATTGTGGTACAATATTAGATGATTTTGACTGCCTCTGTGGCAAGGTGGGAGTGTATGTGACTGCTACGCAAAAGGTCATCGGTTGGATTCCCACCCAGGATAAAACTTTGTGTGATGAAAACGATGGGTTGTTCTGTGTCTGGGTGTTATTTATCTATATTATGTGTGTATTTAGAAATATAACATACAACATAAAACAACATACTTTCACGCCTTTATCCCCGAAGGGGTAGGCAGAGGCGTACTATACGCCCACATTTCACCGTATGCTTTGCTTTTTTGTCCCTCGTAACAGGTGGTGAGCCCATTGCCGTGTTGAAATGGACAGGTGCAGGTTGTGGCGACCTGCTGTTGAAATTTTTCAAGCCGCCCATAAGGCATTCAACTGGTTTAACGACTGCCATGTTACTGGCAACCGGGACCAACGGCTTAACGTGCCTTCCGAAGCACGGAAACGCTTGCAAATATAAATGCCACAAAGTGGTCACCCATCCGAGGACCAGCCATATTGAAAGTTGCTTAACGCAGTGATCGTTTACAGAACACTATGTCCGCGGGGCCACGAGCGCTTCATTATTCGTATTTAGAAATATACGGGTTCAAAATTTCTTCCAAATTTAACATCGAAAATAGACATATTTTATTAAATTTATTCGGCCCTTTAGACCCTCCCCAGTTCCATGCTTCGGAAGGCATGTTAAGCCGTTGGTCCCGGTTGCCAATAAAATGGCAGTCGTTAAGCCAAGTTGAAGGCCTTATGGGCGACTTAAAAACTTTCAACAACAGGTCGCCAAAGCCTGCGCCTGTCCATTTCAAAACGGCAATGGGCTCACCAGTTATTACGTGGGACAGGAATACACATGGTGAAAATTGGGCATACAATGTGTATGCTTCTGCCACCCCATCGGGGATAAGTCGTGAGAGATAACTAAATAAATATAAATATTTAGAATATATAAGTTTGTTTATCAGGTAGCTGGTTACCATAGTACAAGCTCTGCTTAGTTTGGAACAATATTACTTATACTCTTTGGTTTGGAATCAAATGGCGTTGTGTGAGTTACTCCAACTCCAACGATATTTATATATACGATATTTATAAAATATTTGTTAACGGCTTCTCTACAACGGCAAAGATGTGAATTCATCGTAGTGCACAGTCTAGTTATAAGTATAAGATACCAGTCGCGGCAGTTGTCGTATTTAAATCTCGTGTAAACTGCTCGAGATTCAGCTGAATTGAATGCATACGGGACCTTATTTGGCACCATAGGCAGGGTTTTCACTCTCAAACTTTGCGCCCGGAGCGTAGATGTAGGGGGCCCCACCAAGATCTTCGCGGCCCAAGTTAACCTCACGTTCTAGTGCGTGCACTATAAATTGGCGCGCTCCAGGATCAATGCGGCACAGGATATCTCCAAGTGCCACTGTGTAAAAGATCCTGAAGGCACCCTGCTATGCGAAGACCTTGCGGTGAAGGAGAGATAGTGCTCGTACTTCCACGAGCTGCTGAATAAGCAGCATAAAGAGGTGCAACCTCCGGGACTCTCTCCGAATCACGGACTAGTGCCACCAATAACGCTTGCAGAAGTCCAGATTGCTCTTCGCCGCACGATGAATCAGAAAGCATGGGTCCTCTTCAACCACGTACTCCTCAGCGGGCAGATCCCAAACCAATGGAGACTGAGTATTATTACTCCAGTCTTCAAAGGTTACGTCCCACACAATGAAGATCTTCAAGAGGATAATGGACTCCCGGATCCAGCAGGAGTGTTCTCTCTTGGAGTGTCAATATGGGTTTCGCCCTGGTCATGGGACCACGGACACTATTTTTGCCCTGAGGGTTGTCGCTGTGAAATACAGGACGAAGAATAGGCCTCTGCACTGTATGTTGCTAGACATGCAGAGGACCTTCGACTGTGTTCCTCGTGCGATGATCTGGTGGGCACTGCGGTCCAAAGGGGTTCCAGAGGTCTATATTGACACTATCCTATACATGTACCGCGACTCCAATTCCATGGTTCGGACTGCTGTTGGCGACACGAAACCCTTCCCCATCACTGTCGGGGTGGGGTACACCAGGGTTGGGTCCTAAGTCCGCTTCTGTTCAGTGTGATATTAGACGAATTGTCGGACAGCATCAGGAACTCGCATGAGCAGCCTCCAAGGCGACGAAAATGGGCTGGCAGACGCGGATAGGGGCAGATTAGTGCGACGTGTGAAGGCTTGGAAGGAGACGCTTGAGAACAGCGGTCTAAAACTAAATGTGAAGAAGACCGAGTACTTGGCATTAACCTCGACAAATCCCAAATCCGTCCGCATTGGCGATGATTTGGTCGAGCGCACTGGCCAGGTTAATTACCTGTATTTCACACGTCCAGTGACATCGATTGCGATATCAAGTCACGCATTTCTGCCAAATGGGGGGAGATGACCGGTGTTATTTGTGACCCAAAAATGCCAATCCGGTTAAAGGGACAGGTCTACAAAACCATCATTAGACCTGTCCTTTTTAATGGCTGTGAGATGTGTCCAATATTGGAGCGACACAAGCAGGAGCTGCGTGTCCTGGAAATAAAGATGCTGCGGTGGATGTGTGGAGTCACGCGGATGGACCGCGTGAGGAACACTCGCATCCGCGGCAGCCTTCACGTCCGTGAAATTGCAGACAAGTTGCAAGAGTGTCGCCTTCGTTGGTATGGTCACGTCTTGCGGCAACCGCCGGGCTACTTGGGAAACAAATGTCTGGTCATGTCAGCTCCGCCGGGTTCCGGTAAGAGGAGAAGACCCAAGAAGTGCTAGCTTGACGTCGTAAGGGATGACATGCGTGCATGGGCGTACCCAGGGAGGGGGGCTGAGGGGGGAGCAGCTGCCCCCCCCTGGCTTTGGTTTGGTCTCCTACTTTTGTCGATAACAGTACAAAAATAACTTTTTCCCATTTGCAATACCTTATACATCTTTTAAAAATCGTGAGGTATGTCGCTTTTAACTGTTTGTTAGCAGCGTCAAGCCGGACTTGAAATGACTAAAAAACTCACGATCTCTACCTATTAGTTTAACACCGGGCGCCCCCAGTAACTACTCGCAAATCCTCCCTGGGTTCCCGGTAGAGTTTGGCTACCATCGCGGCCTCTTTTAATGGTTTGGGCGTTATCCAGCTTCTTTGGAGTTTAGTTTGGATCTTGCTTTTTGAGGCGGTGAGGCGAGCGTGAAATTTTAAGGTCAATCCGCCGTCTTGGACCTGCTATCGGTAAAAACAGTGGGCCATCCAGCGTACTAAACATAGTTATTTAAGAAATTATATAAATAATACCTGTTTTAATTTATATGTATTTCTTATTTACTGGTAGACGCACAGCGGTTTAAACTAAAGATAGGGATAAAAGTAGCCGGAGTTACTTCTTCTACATATAATAAGAATGCCAGTGAAAGTCCCGTTAAAATCGGTTTAGTTGTGTCAGAGATTAGCCGGAACATACAGAAAGAGATACACATTTTAAAAATAGTTTTTTTGTTATGTAAATAACGTATTTGATTTATCAAAATATAAAGACAAGCAAGATGCATTAAGTGTATTCTGCGATCTATCCAAAGCTTTTGATTGCGTTCAGCATGAAACGCTGTGCAGAAAATTACATCACTATGGAATAAGACGCAAAGCTCTCGACCTTCTGTCTTCAAATTCGTCTTCTGTTAATAAAAAAAAAGTTTTATGAAAAAGGTTTTTACGCTGTTAAAGACTATTTGCAGGACAAGGACGCCTAGAAATTATCTGCTGGCAAAGTGAAATAATATTAAATTGTAAATAGGACATCAAAAAAACATTCTTAAGTTTCTTGCCGGTTCTTCTCAGGTAGGCCGCGTTCCGAACCGGTGGTCACTCTAAAAATATTAAATTTATCTTTAAACTAGTGTATGACATTTTGTAAGGGCCGTTAAAATGGTCTATGCAAAATAAAGACTTTTTTCTGTAGCGAAAATCTGTAAATTTGGAATTACAAACAGACATTTTAATTTTATTTATCTTTACATATAGATTTGAACTTAACCAAATAAAAAAAAAATACATTAAAAAATAATCGGTTTGTCCGTTTAAGAGCTACGATGCCACAGACAGACACTTACACACCGAAATCTACGTCCTACTTATAACATTAACACCCCTATTTTTTAGGGGGGGGGGGGGGACTAAAAACAGGTAACATTATAAAATATCTGAATTGCCTCCCCCTGGCCCAGATCCTGGGTACGCCCATTCATGCGTGCTAATGGTCTCACTACAGGGATGCCGACGACCGTGCGAAGTGGAGGAGGAAAGTGGACCCCGGGTGTCGCGAGACGCAACTGGGACAGACGCTCGGATGATGATGATGACTTTGCGTCCGGACGCACACGCTAAGGTTCGTAAAGAAATTATGAAGTCAAACTTACCATCCGTCAAATGCTTAAACACGGCAGACGAAGTACCAAATGTTCAATTCAATTCTTATTATGGCGTACCAAATGTTACGTATTGACTAGAGAGAGATACAAGCTCTTCAATGTACAATGTACCAAATGTTACGGCGCCCTTAAAACACTCAGAGATTGACAATGACACTGACATGTTAACATTGACAATTCAGTCAAACAAATGTTTCAGTCTGACAGCTTGATGCTTGATTGATTGATAAAAATTGATAAGGCTCGAACGAAATTTAATGTCTTTTTGTAGTACTGTAATATCTGTTTACCCATGTAATTATGCTCTAATTCCGAAGTCGCAACCAAAGAAAATAGGTAACTAAATCTCTACGCTTGTCGTTACCTTCCCAGGTACCGATCCCATATTTTCAGTGGTTTGTTCTAGGTTTTTTCTTTAATGTACGCTGTAAATATTTGTTAACCTACTCTTATATATTTGTAAATTGTGTATTGTCTCGTATTAATTGACTTCCTATTACAAAGTGCCATTTTGACACCCTTATTGCATTTAACACACAGTAAGTCTTACCCTCATTTAGGTTCAGTGAATGGTGTAATTTTTGTATATGTTTACGAACAGATACTGTAACTTAAAAGATGCCTACGGAGAGTGAAGAAAAGGCACTTCGATATCGAAGAGCCCAGAGTGTCTCCACAGCCGAGGAAATTTCTGAAACTGAGAAAAAAGTGAGAAAACTTCAATATGATAAGCCGTAAGTAAACAGTTTATAGGTATAAAATAAGAGAGGTTTTTATAATTTATTGATAACATGAACTATTTATATTCTGTGACAATACTTTTGGCTCCCTTCTTAAGAATACAGGTATTTTCACAGATATTGATAGATAGGTCCATCGCCCTTCTCTGATAGGTATCAAATTATTGTACTTGTATTATAACTACTTTTTGCATGTACATTTCCAAATTTTATATCACTGTTAAGAAAAATTAGATTTTTTTTTAACTAGCTCTTTCTATCTCATATATATGTATATATATGAGATAGAAAGATATATGAGATATAATATGTATGTACATATTGTCACGCCTGTCTCCCATCAGGGTAGGCAGAGACTATGGCTTTCCACTTGCTACGATCCTGGCATACAACTTTCGCTTCTTCAACTTTCATAAATGTTATCAAACACACACACACCAGTTAAGGGTACTCTTGGCCTGACCCTTTTCCAAAATGTCTTCTATTTGATTGACATATGTAGATCAAGGTTGCCCCTTACCAGTTTGCCCATTCACTCTTTTCTGATAAATCTGTTTCGTTAATCTACTTGCATCCATCCTCTCCACATGTCCGAACCATCTAAGCATACCATTTTCTATCTTAGTCACTACATCGTCTACCATACCGCAATGTTCCCTTATTACACTGTTCCTTTCTTTCTAGCTCATAGTAAGCTAATTATAATAATAGAATGGCTCTTGTTTGTCAAAGATGTCTTCATGTTCTTGGGAATGGTGTGTAACGTTGTAAAACGTCACATTGGAATGTCATTGTTAGTCTTGAGATTTAGAGAGAGAGGTGAGCAGATTGTTGACTCTTTCGCTCCGTGTGTAAAAAAAGAAACAAAAAATGTCTTTGTCTGTGGTGACCGATCAAGCCATTCGCCTAGCTAGCTACCAGCGACGACAAAAAGATGTCGTATATAATATATATTTTTTTTAAACTTCGCTAAAAAGAAGTAATCTTTTATAAATTGTATATGGAAGTTCACGCCTGTGACTTCTTATCAATGGTTATATCAAAATAACTATGTATTTCTGTAAGAACTTTGGATTTTTCTAGCCTTGGTGATCTTTAGTATTTTGACAAAGGTTATTCATTTGTTTACAGTTTATTACGATGCTTGGAGCAGCGTTAATGGAATATTTGCCTGCTCTTCAAGATTTATTGGTTTTTCTTTGTAAAAGTTCAATTGTTTTTCCAAATCTAATGGAACTAATTCTTTTCTTTGCAGCTGAAAAAGCACTTTTTTTTTCATATTAACTTTATTCTTGGATGGAATTTGCCATGGATGCTGACCGTGTGGTTGCGGGCTAGTCATTCTCGTGGAGACGGCACCTGTCGCGGTCTGCAGATGTGATTTATAATCCCTAGTAATGTAACCAATATGTAATTTGTGTTTACATAATAATGCATTTTGTAACAAACTTAATTATAGCCTTACTATTTGTACGAGCCATGCATCATTAATGGTTTAAAATTTTTACAGCATATTGCTTTACAGCCTATTAATAGGTTATATTAATATAAATAGAACATAACCATTTAAATTATATTATTCATCTGAGATCTTTCCAATCACACTTGCATAACTTTACAGCAGAGTGTTCGAAGCTTTTGAAACTTGTTTGAATGGTAATATTTTGCTTTTGACAATCATCATCTGAGCGTCAAGGCCTGGTTGTGCTTAACTGTGGCATTGATTGATTTAATTGAGTTTTCAGTGCTTTCTTTGAATTTGTTTTGGCTTTTGTATGTTAATGGCTGACTACTGACTATTACTATCATCTTACCATTAGGTCTCGGTTGCCTTTGGATATTTTTGCAATTAATTGTTTTAACTTTTGAATTTCTTTGATGTTTTACTTGTCACAGCTCTATATAAAGTTGCTGTTCGACTTTGAGTTTTTGCTTGTCACAGTACTATGTGCAGTTACTGTTTGACTTTGTGTCTTTGTTTGTCACAGCCATGTTGGTGATGCTGTTTGATATTTAAGTTGTTCGTTTGTCACGACACTTTGTACAGTTGCTGTTTGACTTTGTAATGATTACAAGTTACAACACAGTTTGCTGATATTTTGATTTTTATATGGGATTGTAAGTGAAAGAAGTCGGTGGCGATAGGGCTCAACCGCATCTTCAGTATATATAAGGATAAGATTGGATGAAAGTGTCAGTGGCTAGATAGCTTAACTGCACTCCTGGTTTGAGAACTTGGTTGGATTTGTTATTCTTTAGTACTTACGTTAAGTCAATGCTTTGACTTTGGGTTTTTTGTTGTATCAATTTTGATATTCTTATTTGTAAAGAGTTGGATGATGGAGTCGGTGGCTATGGTGCTCAACCGTACTTTCGTATTTAGTTTAGTGTTGGTAGAGTCGGATGTTTATCTGAACTCGTGGATTGTGAATGGTATGGCTTGTTTACTAGATTTTTATTGGAACTGTACTTATGGTTAGTTGGTTATTTATTCTTGTTATAGAATTTTGTTTTTGGGATTTTGGTTTTCCTTTATTGGAATTATTTCCATTTCTTTCTTAGAGCTTTATTGTTTGAAAAAGAAAGTTCCTTTCTTTTATTGCTGGTTGGGGTGTGATGTAACGTTGTAAAATGTCACATTGGAATGTCATTGTTAGTCTTGAGATTTAGAGAGAGAGGTGAGTAGATTGTTAAAATATCAGCAAAACTGTGTTGTAACTTGTAATAATTACAAAGTCAAACAGCAACTGTGCAAAGTGTCGTGACAAACGAACAACTTCAATATCAAACAGCTTCACCAATGTGGCTGTGACAAACAAAGACACAAAGTCAAACAGTAACTAGTTAGTACCATGACGAGCAAATTATTCCAACAAAAAATATTGTGGAAAAATACACCAAGCAGATGTGATCGGCTCAACACCACCGAACTCCCGAGCACAAACGCTGTAACAAAACCAAACAGATGTGATCGGCTCAACACCACCGAACTTCCGAACACAAATGCTGTAACAAAACCAAACAGATGTGATCGGTTCAACACCACCGAACTTCCGAACACAAATGTTGTAACAAAACCAAACAGATGTGATCGGCTCAACACCACCGAACTCCCGAGCACAAATGCTGTAACAAAACCAAACATATTATGTGATCGGCTCAACACCACCGAACTTCCGAACACAAATGCTGTAACAAAACCAAACAGATGTGATCGGTTCAACACCACCGAACTTCCGAACACAAATGTTGTAACAAAACCAAACAGATGTGATCGGCTCAACACCACCGAACCCCCGAGCACAAATGCTGTAACAAAACCAAACAGATGTGATCGGCTCAACACCACTGAACTTCCGAACACAAATGTTGTAACAAAACCAATATGACAAATGTGACCGGCACAACCCTACTGAACTTCCGAACACAAATGTTGTAACAAAACCAAACAGATGTGATCGGCTCAACACCACCGAACCCCCGAGCACAAATGCTGTAACAAAACCAAACAGATGTGATCGGCTCAACACCACTGAACTTCCGAACACAAATGTTGTAACAAAACCAATATGACAAATGTGACCGGCACAACCCTACTGACTTTCCGAACACAAATGCATATATAAAGATATGATCCTATAGTCAAAAGCGACAGACATCAACATCAAAAGGCATTTCAAAAGTCATAACCGGGTAACTTTGATTTACTGAACAAATAAACAAACAAATTATATCCAATATGCGTGGGTCAGCCCTACGGATGGCCTCGGGATCAGAAGAACTGAGATACAGCTACTTCCACTAACCCAGAAACACAACATCATAACTATTCTTAAGGATTCATCATCCCAATATAAGAATACAATATGTACAAAATAAAATTTAGGAGTAATAACCTAAACATACAAACAAAACTAGGAAAATTTCCTACAAGCAGAACAATATCATTCCATAATATAAGTGGAATAATAATGTTTTAATAACCAATAAAGGTTCCAACAAACAAACAAAAAGATAAGATCTTTTGATGTGTATGACTGTTATTTGTGTGAAAAAGTTAATGTTATTTCAAAAAGGCAAATTTTGATAATTCCAAAAGGTAAATTGATAAATTTTTAATCAATTTGTAATATCCTAAGCTCTATTTTTAAAGATTTAGAACTTGATTAAAATAAAAAATTGTGAAGTTACCTAACATACATCCTCTTTCAAAATTACCATTTCCTTTCATTCATCATACTAACAAGGTAAATTTCCTCCCTAACCATTACCAAAATCAAGACCAAAGTCTGTAATATTCAAAACAAAATAATTTAATATTTAATTATATCTTTAACATGGTAGCTACCTGTGGTACCTTTATTCAGGTCCTCCAAAAGGTAAACGTTAGGTGAAACTTTAGAAACTACTTTACACTTAACGAACTTAGGTGCAAGTTTAGCAGAAAAATATGCTGGAGCATTAGACTGCACAAAGCTTCTCCTCCACACAATATCATCAACACCAAAAGAAATGATTCGCCTCCCTACATTATAATAACTAGCATTTCGCTTATACGCTTTCAACAAACAAGATTGTACTTTAACAAAGACTTCACTAAGTGAATTGAGTGAAGTTGCAAAAGAACTTCTATCTCCTATCTCTAGTTGATCTAAATTATCAATAGAGATACTAACATGGTGCAAAGATGCATCAAAAATAAGTTCTCTACCGAACATTAAAAAGTTAGGAGTAAAATCTGTAGCAAGATTCACACTATTATTCAAAGCTAGTTGAAGATGATATAAAAACTTCGACCATGTTCTATGATCATCTTTAACACAACTTGCTATACATGTCTCAACGGTTTTATTATATCATTCAACTGGATTATTTTGAGGAGTATACAAGGAATTATAAAATATTTTATTTATATTATAACCATTAAGAAATGTAACAAACTGTCTAGCAGTAAATTGAGTTCCATTATCACAAACAAATATTTTTGGAGTTCCATACTTGAGGAAAATCTCCTTCTCAAGAAGTTTACAAATTACATTAGTAGTAGCATTTATCATTGGGAATAACCAACAGTATTTAGTAAAAACATCTACAACAGAAAGTATATATCGATGACCAGAATAAGTTCTATTATTTATAAGAAATTCTAAGTAAGGTCTAGTATCTTTACTTTTAACAAACAAAATAGGAGCTGAATTTATGTTTCTAAAATAAACTTTTAAATAATTTAGCCAATGACTGCGTTCTCTTTCATTAGTTGCAGCATCAGGAGCATAACTAAATTTCTTTAACATCGAGTCACTATCAGTTCTTACACAAACCTGTGCTCGATGGGACCTAATCAGTTTTTTGAACTGTTATCATTATTACTCCTCCTTGTCATCAAGCAAGGGTGGAAACTGCACGCTCTTGTCCATAGTTGACAAGTAAAAAATCAAAACAATTAATTGCAAAAATATCCAAAGGCCACTGAGACAGAATGGTAAGATGATAGTAATAGTCAGCAGTCAGCCATTAACATTCAAAAGCCAAAACAAATTCAAAGAAAGCACTGAAAACTCAATTAAATCATTCACTGTTATAGTTAAGCACAACCAGGCCTTGACGCTCAGATGATGATTGTCAAAAAGCAAAATATTATCATTCAAACAAGTTTCAAAAGCTTCGAACACTCCGCTGTAAAGTTACACAAGTGTGATTGGAAAGATGTCAGATGAATAATTTTAATTTAAATGGTTATGTTCTATTTATAGTATTATAGCCTATTAATAGGCTGTAAAGCAATATGCTTTAAAAATGTTAAACCATTAATGATGCATGGCTCGTACAAATAGTAAAGGCTATATAATTAAGTTTGTCACAAAATGCATTACTTACACAAACACAAATTATCATTTAAAACATTGTTATGTTATTTATAACAATTCACTCATATTTTTATATCATAAAAGGCAAATAATAGTTATGAAAGTCACATCAATATGTAGATACAATTAATTCACAAACTAATTACTTTGTATTATTAAAAAGTTAAGTTATAGGTTATGTTCCAGAAATCATAATAACTTTAGTTTAAGATTACTCCAGTTTTAGATATATATATACCAGTAGAACAGTATTTTTTCATTTGTTGAGAATGTTTCAATAAGTGAATAGTTTAATATACTCTTAGCAAAATATACAAATATATATTTCAGAGCAAAACAATGTAACAATAACAATACCACTATAAGATGCACGACTCACTCACTGCTCACAATAAGCAAATGTATACTCAAATCAATCTTTCAAGTCTCTGTTCACACGCGCCAATTGTAATAATAATATTGGCGAGGAATTGTCTTATTACGGAGACATGAACTAACAAACAAACAAAAGTTATAACTCGGTTCCGGCGCCAGGAGGACAAGTCCTACCAACTTTATGCACACGGATATCGGCGATAGAGATTGAAATTCTAATCATAAGAGCAGGAACCAAAAATAATAGAATACATCTCTAGAAGAAAGTTTCTAAATTTTTATAGGCGAATTTATTGTATATCATTATATACGTTATCTCTATTGGTATAACCTATTCTAGTGATTTAGTAAGCTAAAGATTAACTATTCACAGGGTTGAGGCGTGAAATTTTGAATAGTGAGATCCAGCATAATGCCAGCTTATAAGTCAAAATATATATCGTAGCAGGATTCAAAACATGAGCCAAATCATTGAGTCGTAAATCGTTGAGTCTAATCATGGAGTTATTACATGGGCCTAATCATTGAGTCATTACATGGGCCTAATCATTGAGTCGTAATATGGGCCTGATCATTGAGTCGTGCATCATTACTAGATTAATCCATACAAAAACAATTTGAAATAGGTACCTGAGGTGGTTACATTACCACGGGATTTGAAATCACATCTGCAGACCGCGACAGGTGCCGTCTCCACGAGAATGACGAGCCCGTAACCACATGGTCAGCATCCATGGCAAATTTTATCCAAGAATTAAGTTAATATTTAAAAAAAAGTGCTTTTTCGGCTGCAAAGAAAAGAATTAGTTCTATTAGATTTGGAAAAACAATTGGAGATTTGTTCGTGATTTGAACAAATAAAGAGAACTTACCACTTTTTTCAAAGAAAAACCAATAAATCTTGGAGAGCAGGCAAATATTCCATTAACGCTGCTCCAAGCATCGTAATTAGCTGTAAACAAACGCATAATCTTTCGTCAAAATACTAAAGATCACCAAGGTTAGAAACGTGGTAAAGGTAAAAAAGAAGCGCTCGTGGCCCCGCGGTCTCAGTGTTCTGTAAACGATCACTGAGTTACGCAACTTTCACTATGGCTGGTCCTCGGATGGGTGACCACTTTGTGGCATTTACATTTGCGAGCGTTTCCGTGCTTCGGAAGGCACGTTAAACCGTTGGTCCCGGTTGCCAGTAAAATGGCAGTCGTTAAGCCTGGTTGAATGCCAGACTGTTCTGTGGGTGAGTATATCTGTATTATGGACCATGGATCTTTATAGCCTGGTAGTTTAATGTTCATCACTGCTATGCGTTCCAAAATAGCAAGAAATCCTTCTATATAATCTACAAGGTACTTATTTATAAAATAAATATCCATCACGCCTTATCCCCGAAGGGGTGGCAGAGTCATATTATATGCCCACTGTTCACCGTGTGGATTCCTGTCCCACGTAATAGGTGATGAGCCCATTGCCGTGTTGTAATAGACAGATGCAGGTTGTGGCTGCCTGCTGTTGAAATTTTTCAAGCCGCCCATAAGGCCTTCAACCAGGCTTAACGACTGCCATTTTACTGGCAACCGGGACCAACGGCTTAACGTGCCTTCCGAAGCACGGAAACCACAAATTGGTCACTCATCCGAGGACCAGCCATAGTGAAAGTTGCGTGACTCAGTGATCGTTTACAGAACACTGAGACCGCGGGGCCACGAGCGCTTCTTTAAGTTGCTTGAACAAAGAAACCACCTCATAGAAGAGAGAGATTCCAAAGACAGAAGAAGACTTTTAGCGGAAATTGGCAAAAAAATCAAAGAAAGTACAAGAAAAGACAGGAGAAAAAAACTAATGGAAACCATCGAGAAGTACGTTGCTAAAACGAGAGGCGTAAAAAAAGCCTACAAGGAGTTGAAGAGCTCAAAGGACTAGATCGTAAAAATGAAAAACCATGTAGACGAATGGAAACATAATAGAAAGGATATATTAGAAATCGCTACATCCTACTACAACAACCTGTACGAATACAATTCTCCACAGAGCGACGCCGACTTAGAAGAAATTTCGGACGTTGCCAGCATCCTCCAAGCCGAAGTAGAAAAAGGTATTGATAGCCAAAGCAGAGAAAAAGCACCAGGACCCGATGGCATAAATAATGAAATTCTCAAGGAAGGTAAAAGCGTCTTGACACCTGTCCTAACTGCAATATTAAACGAGATTATAAAGACGGAAATTATCCCAAAGCAATGGACAAAGTCCAACATCATCCTGCTTTACAAGAAGGGCGACAAGCATGAAATAGGAAACTACCGCCCTATCAGCCTTATGTCCAACATATATAAAATATTCGACAAGATCCTATTAAACCGGCTGGAAAGAATACTTGACGAACAGCAACCTATTGAGCAGGCAGGTTTCCGCAAAAACTACTCTGTAATCGACCATATACATGTGGTACCCCAAATTCTAGATAAGTTCACAGAATACCAACGTACATACTATATAGCATTTGTTGATTACAGCAAAGCCTTTGACTTTTTACTGCATGAAAAGATATGGGAGACTCTAAAAGAACAAGGAATAGATCATAAATATATTCGCTTAATTAAAAATGTATACCGCCACAGCACAGCAACGATTCAGCTGGAAAAGAGAGGTAAGCCGTTCAGTGTAGGCAAAGGAGTCCGACAAGGAGACCCTCTCTCTCCGAAACTTTTCTCAGCAGTATTGGAATCAATATTCAGAGCTCTCAGTTGGGTAAACTTCGGAATTAATATTGATGGTGTCTCTTTAACGCATCTAAGGTTCGCAGATGACATAGTCCTATTTGCTGAAACACCCAAGGACATTACTTTAATGTTAAAAAAGCTTGCAAAACAAAGTGCGAAAGTGGGATTAAAAATTAATCCAAAGAAAACACGAGTAATGACAAATGGGGAGGAAACCATCATAAACATAGGAGACAGCCAAATTGATTACACAGACAAATACATTTACCTCGGACAATTAATGTCCCAAAAATTACCCCATAGAACAAGAAGTAGATAGAAGAATAACCAATAGTTGGAAAAGGTACTGGAGTCTGAAAGAAGTCATGAAAGACAAAAACCTGCATATAGCTGTAAAAAGTAAATTATTTAATACCTGTCCTTATGTATGGCAGCCAAACATGGGCTTTAACGCAAAACACCACTAGCAAATTGGCAATCTGTCAACGCGCAATGGAAAGGAGTATGCTAGGCGTAAAGAAGTCAGATAAACTTAAAAAATCTCTCATAAGAAACAAGACCAAAGTCATAGACATAACATACAAAATCAAAAGACTCAAATGGCGATGGGCAGGACATATGACGAGAGGACAGGAAAAGTGGAGCAAAATTGTAACACGATGGTACCCAAGAGAAGGAAAAAGAAAAAGAGGCGGTCAGCGGAAAAGATGGGAGGACGATATCAGAAAAGTAGCGGGAGTGACTTGGAACAGAGTGGCCCAGGAGCGGCAAGAGTGGAAGAGGTTGGAGGAGGCCTTTGCCGATTGGCAAACAGATCTCCAGAAAGTAAACAAATTACAAATACTAGAGTAGATTAAGATAAGGTTAAAAATTCTTATAGTTACTGATCAACTTGTACAAACTTAGTTAATAAGATGATCTGAATAAAAGGCAATTTATTTTTATTTATATCAATTCTGGAGAGGAGGTCAAGTTGTGTCGCACCTTCTTTACATGGATGACTTAAAAATTTTTGCCTCCACTCAGTCCCATTTGGCTGACTTACAAAGGTCACCCATACTTTAAGTAATTCGAAGTTTGGTGTAGATATGTGTGCTGTCATGCTTGTTAAGAAGGGGAATCTGAAGAAGTAAATCTTTCAGACTTCACAAAACTCAGGTCCATTTCGGCAACTGATACCTATAAATATCTTGGTATGTCGTATTACTGAGACTGACATAAAATGAATGTATGTAGATTGTTTCTTGGATCGCCTGAAAAAAGTACCAAAAAGTCTTTTATCAGGCGGCAACAAGGTGCACGCTATAAACGAGTGGGTCATGTCAATCTTACTATACGACTTCGGCATACCTAGATGGACTCAAATTGAGTTAGACATCCTGGATAGAAAAGGCCATTCGTTATTGGCCACATATCGGATGCATCACCCACGTTCGTCTGTAATGAGGTTGGATATCCCACAGAAGTGTGGAGGTTGTGGCTTTTTAAACGCCAAGACCTGTGAGTGAGATATGCATATCTGCATTAACCATTCTACGATCTTTAATTGCAATAGTCGCAACATGGCCGGTTTTTCCGACGAACGTGGCCACCATCTTTTTTGAAGTGCTTTGAGAACGAACAACTTTAGTCGGCTTTGGCTCGTCTTGAAAGACCCAGATTGTAGATTGTTGTTTGGAATTAGGATCGTAGGCATACATCCAAGATTCGTCACCACTGATGATGTCGTAGAAGTGATTTGACTCTCCTCGGTTAAACCTTTGCAGAGTTCTCTTACACCATGTGACGCGGGCCGCCTTGTGATCGTCGGAAAGCCGATACGGTATCCAACGGCAAACTAGCTTTCTCACACCAAGCGCTTCTGCTGCTGAAAATGCTTCAGAAAATATAATCTTGCCGATTCAGAGGTATTACAGGTACGCGCCCGACCCAGTTCTAGAAAATGGTCGGGTCACGTTGTACTGGGACCGATCAGTTATCACTGACAGGACTATTTGTAGCCAGTAAGCCTGATACAGTGGTAATAGATAGGTCAGAGCGTCTCGCATTAATCGTTGATATAACCATACCACATGACGAGAATATCGTGAAAGCAGAAAAGGATAAACAAATAAAATACTTAATAGACCTTGCTCACGATCGGTTTTCTCCATGTGGGAAATGGATTCAGCGATTATTGTTCCGAATATTGACCCATGGTCTGATTGCCAAGAGCCTCGACCAACATCTCAAGAGGCTCGCGTTAGGCAATTGGGTCAAGGGCTTGATGCAAAAGGCGGTTCTTCTGAACACGGCACGTATTGCGCAGAAATTCCTGTCTCTGCAGCCCTGACCACCGGTAGCTTGGTCCCTGTACCCGATACCGGTGAGATACTATTTTTTATATCTATATATATAAACATGAAACCCGTTTTCCGTTGTCACGACATAGCATGAAAACGGCTTGACCGATTTGAAAAATTCTTTTTGTATTGGATAGCCTATTTATTGAGGAAGGTTCTTAGCTATATATCATCACGCTACTACACAGGAGAGCGGAGCAGTAATCATAAATGTCAGCAAATCGGGGAAACTTTCATACATATTTGGAAAAGTAATAAGCGACGGGATTAAATGGGTGCCACGGGGTTGGAAGTATGTCGCGGGCGAAGCCGCGCGGGTCAGCTATTCTATATATATAAAAATGAATCCCTATTTCCCTTGGTCACGGCATCACGCATGAACGGCTGGACCGATTTCGCTAATTCTTTTTTTGTTGTGTTCCTTATTGTCAGGAGAAGGTTCTTATGGAAGAAAAATTTTAAAAAATTGTTCCTGTGGGAAACGGGAACGGGAAAACTTCATCACGCGTGCGGAGCCGCGGGCGTCAACTAGTTTTAAATAGAATTGTTTTAAATAATGGATTTAAAAATATAATTTAAATGTGTACCTATTTAATAAATGGAATAATAATAATATGAAAAGTGTAGAAGTGATACGCAATATGGCAGGTTTGAATAAAAGTGTCAGCGTTAAGCTTTAAAAGGGCTTGGTCTATTGTTTTGGGCGCGTCCAACGAATTAGTAAGGAACGATAGACGAATATATATTGTGCGAAAGTAGAGGGTAGAAAGAGTCAGGGTAGGCCAAGACTTACATATGAAGACCACGTGAGCAGATTGCTCAAAAACGGAAAAGTCTTAAAGTACTCGTATACCCAGACGTGCATGTTTGAAGCGATTGATGAATCTGCAAGAATCGAAAGAAGTATGCATGGATTGTGAAGCCTGGCGATCTGTCCTCTCCGTCTACTCCGTCAGGGAAACAGCGTGAAGATAGTTAGTTTTTATAATATGAGGGCATAGTAGATTCGCTTTTTGAGTCATCTAGGTACTTTCTGATATCAACAAAAAATGTATCTGAAAGTTATTGAAAAGCACACACCCGCAGGACAGCTTGAGGCGAGCTGAATGTGCGTGACTTCCCATCAGTCCCGAAACCTCAGAGTTATGTTGCCCTTCTGCACCAGTTAGCATTTAATGGGCTAACGGGAGAGCAATGCTATTATATATAAATTGTTCTTATAAGTGGTTTTCGTAAACCAGTTGCACAGACAACTGATAGCATACTTATATATTTCTAAATACAAATATATTATCCATAGGAAACACTCAAACTCCGAAACAAACATTTGTAGATCACACAAATATTTTATCCGACCCGAGAATCGAACCCCGGGACCACAGGCGCGGCAGTCGTATACACTACCACTGCGCCACTGAGGCAGTAATAAAATAATTCCTTTGTAGAGCGGCACTATGATACACAGTTCTTCTGGTAAGCTGCCACTTCTCCAGGAAAAGTTTAAAAGGCGATACAGCTAGGAAAAGCGATTCAATACGGACCCGATTAAGCCGAGGCATATTATACACCGACTTTCACCAATAGTTTATTTGTCCATGTTAAAATTGAAATATACATACTTTAATTCCTCAATAATCCAGCATATCTCAGTAAGATTTAACTGTAGTGTAAGTAAAGAGGGGAGTCATTGATTATTATCGGAATACTTAGCCATGATATTTCTAGTGATAATGGGGCTGGTGCAGAGCAGAGTATTGTGTACCAAACCCAGTAAGTCACCTACTTTGTTTATTTTAATTAAGTGCTTTGTTCCAGGATTCACACACCTAGAGACTCGTTGTTCTCATGGAGCTCTGAATTCAACAATTTTACAGGCTTGGTAAATTGGGGTTTTCTGATGCTATCCATTGGCGGTGTAAGATTATGTCTGGAAAACTTTTTGAAGTAAGTATGAAAGAAAAGTATACCAAGCTTCCAACATTTGTAACTTGGAGCCGGGCATTCCGCTTTGGTTTATTGTCAGAAGCAGCTTAGATTTGGATATTATTTTTGGCTTTGAGGGAATCAGCTGCTTTCTGATCTCTCAACCCCTAAACGAACGTCTAAACGCGATATCCTCGAAAGAAAACTGGCAGAACGGAAAAATTACAAATGTCTTAGCATTAATTATAGCAAGTAGTCTTGTTTACCATCATGATCTGTAATTATCATGACCATGCAGTGGAAACGTGCCGATGGTATTCTGATTCTATAGATGATGTCTTCGCATTTGCCACATATGGTGAGTTGAAGTATTGTGCAACCGCGAATTATTTATTTCGTTCACGAACTCTAGCTGATCCTAAAACTGAGTCCTTCGAACCTGAGCGACTGCATTCTCGACTCACTCGTTTTCATGTAAAAGTTATTCTATTGCTGGAATTTATTCTCACTCGAATGATCGCTGTTTATCCTGTTTAGCATTTTAAGCATCTTTATAAGCTAATAATAAAACAACGCATTTTATAGTTATTTTAGTGTTTTCTTGAACCGTGATTCAAATTGCAGATACGGATTTCGTGTTAATCCTTTAGAATGGATTATTGTGTTAACTGGCTACAATGAAGGGGACAGTGATCATTATCCGTCAGTTGTACTAATAGTGTGTAAGTGTTGTAACTAAAATATTTAACTAATTAGCATTTATTCACTGTATATTTTTTGTATAGTTGGTATTTAGATAGATATACTTGGTATAGATAGACTTGGTAAAAAAAGTCCTGAGTGGAAGTACCTGCGGGGTGCGATGGGGATTGATGAGATGTGCAAGTGATGCACCTGGTGACTAACGGTCCCAAAGTGGTACAGTTAGACCCATCTGCCTCCCAATATAGCGATAATTGAAAGAGACCTTTTTCCAGCAGTGGAAAATTAATTCCTATAATAAGTAAGTTATAGGTATAAAGTAATATGTTAAAAGGCTTCCAATAATGGTCCCGCTCCTCAATAAGATTCCAGAAAATGGAGACAACTAATCCAAAGAATTAGATTAAGACAATTTACTATTAGATTTCCGTGTTTACTAATAAAATTTAGCCTAGTACAAACACACAAAACTATAATCGAAAACAGATTGACCCAATCCTAAAGTGTGAACAACCTTTTGCTAGCGCGGTCAGTAATTTTTGTTATAATATATTAGTATAGTTATTTATATTTGGTTGCAGTTAGTATTGTACCAATTGTCGTGAGTCTACTTATTGAAAAGGCTATTGCACTGGTAAGTTAAATATGTTCACATCTCATCATAATATTCTTATTTTAACTAAAGTAGAATAAAAATGACGGAAGAAATGAACAACAATATATATTCACACGCTAGGTATCTCGTAACTTGAGTAGTGTACACACATACATACACATCGTCACGCCTTCATCCCCGAAGGGGTGGGCAGAGGCATACTAAACTCCCACATTTCACCGTATGCATTTTTGTCCCACGTAACAGGTGGTGAGCCCATTGCAGTGTTAAAATGGACAGACGCAGGTTGTGGTTACATGCTGTTGAAATTTTTTAAGCCGCCTATAAGGCATTCAACTTGGCTTAACGACTGCCATATTAATGGCAATCGGGACCAACGGCTTAACGTGCCTTCCGTAGCACGGAACTGGGGTAGGTATAAAGGGCCGAATAAATTTCATTAAAATAAAATAACATGTGTCTATTTTAGATATTAAATTTGTAAAAAATGTTAGCCTATTTAGTGAGGTGGCAACAAAAAGTCTAAAAGGTCCTATGTGCTAGACACTAATTAGCACGACCAATTAAAGTCCTGGTAGTCTCGGAATGTTCATTGTCTCACTATTAGATTAGCAACTCATCTGAAGCGTTTGTGCATTAAAATGCCTGATGTTTTTTGCACGCCTCATGAGCGAAGCGTTGAGGTGGGTACTACTGTCACTTCGCGCAAACCATCTGATTTTTCAAACTTAAAATGTCTCTATTTATCATATATTGCACTTGTAAAATAATATATACACACACATATCAAGAAAAAACACTATTTTTAATACTCATGATATTTTTGATGCCATTTTTGTTATTTAAACGAGTTAAAAAACTGCGTCTTGGACGTCCGTGTGTCTGTATGTTACGGATTATTTACTTGTTAACACGATAACGACCGAAATACTTTACTAATCGAGTCTTTTTTTACTCTTACGCTTCAGTATAATTAGGAATAGAACCCTTTCAATTTTCACGGTCTGATTCGATGTGGTTTAATTGATATTAAGTAAACAATTTTAGCACACCGCCATCTAGCGCAATTTAAGCTAACTAATCCTTATTTTTTTTTGTTAGACGGCGTTGTGCGAAAGGTTTTTAAAAATTTTAATTCATTGGTCGAAATTTAAATTAAAACGAAACCATAATTTTTATAATATAATAAATGCGCGTGAGGTTTGCACTTTTGGATTTTCCAAACTTTTTTTTTATGTATGCCTGTGTTACGCAAAGTTTACATGTCTGGTAGGTAGCAAAGCTTCCAATAATGCCAAATTTACTGATATAGACGGCTATATTAACTTCCTACCAAATCAAAAATCAATCAATTTTTATTAATTTTAATGCTTGTACAATTCAGGCAGGAGATTGGACACGTCTCATACCTGTGTAAGCAGCCTTATTGAATAATTGAAATAATAATAATATATTAAAATCGCAGACGCCGTCTTCATCCATAGTTCTAATCACCCAGCTCATCTAACTCCCAACCCAATAGCCTATATAATAGTTAGCATATTTTACAATAGTTTAACTCCCAATGGAGGGAGTCCATTATCGTTACATAAGGCGCGCGTGGACTGTCTAAAGGGGGGTCCCATTTCCTATTAGATTAAAATTCTCAAAGGGGCCTCTGCGTGTTGGACCAGTGTGTCCCCATGTAAGCCTTCCAAAACACGGGTATTTTCGTAAGAAAAAAAAATAAGAAGATACCCGTGAAACAGAGAGACATAATAATAATAAAAAGCAAAATAACAGTATTTGCACTTAATACCTAAGTGACGAACTTTGAATGTAGAAAGTTCCTAACAATAAAACAAAATGAATATTGCTATTATTTAATATTATTATTACTAACGTACCAAGCGTAGCGTTTTTGGAGCTACTAGTTACTCAAATACATTTTACTTCGATAAGTTTTTTTTTCTATTTGGTCGACTATTACTCTTAAACGGGTAAAACTACTTGTCTGAGATAATTTTCTTTTTTAATTTTTTCACCAGCTTTCAACCACCGGCTGGTACCTACGGAATCCCAACATAAACAATAAGTAATTAGTACTTTAAAGCTTAAAATTTCACAAACGGATCTCCTAACGTTAAAATAATTTTAGGAAACCTACAAAATGTTTGAAGGCCCATACAACTATAACCCATAACATATTTTATGGTACACAGCTAACAGAAAAAAAATCGCCTCATTTTACGTATAGGGCCAAGTAACCTTATAGATATATTTTTCTCAAAATTTTGGCGTGACTAATATTATGTCAAATTACAACTTCTAAGGAACAAAGAGTCCCTGAGCCTTATTACTAAAAAGTTGTTATTTGGTATACGAAAAGACTACGGATATATAGACAGACGGACAGTGATAATTTAAGAGTTCTTTAGATTATTTATACAGTTGATGGATGGCACTAGGGGGAACTTGCTACATACATTAAACTAGCTGACCCTAGCGGCTTTGCCCTAGACCGATTTGTTGACATTTATGTTTACTGCTCCGCTCTCTCTAGTATCTCGTTTCTAGTATACAGTAGCGTGATAATATATAGCCTATAGCCTTGGTCGATAAATGGGCTATCCAACATAAATAGAATTCGTCAATTCCAACCAGTAGTTCCCGAGATTAGCGCGTTCAACCATACAAAAAAAACAAACATACAAACAAACTCTGTAGGTTTATATATTAGTATAGATAACATCACTTGTACTGATTTACAACATTTACTTTGTAAACCTAACCGGTTTTGCCTCACGGCATTCTCAAAGGTACACAATATGACTACTGGACCTAGATTAGTTAAGTTAGGTTTACAAAGTAAATTTTGTGGATTAAATAACACCATTTGTTACAAGTTGTGTTATTTAATACTAGGTCAGTGGGGATCACCTATGTAGTATTATATAACACTACTTGTAACAAGGCTTCGCCCGTGACATACTTCCAACTGCCGTCGCACCTATTTAATCCCGTCGCTTATAAATTCTACAATAATGCATTAAAATTCGCCCGTTTTGTCGACCTTTATGACTACTGCTCCGGTCTCCGGTGAGTAGCGTAATGATATATAGCCTATAGCCTTCCTCGATAAATGGGCTATTTATCACAAAATGAATTTTCAATACCGACCTGTAGTTCCTGAGATTAGCGCGTTCAACCAAACAAACTATTCAGCTTTATAATATTAGTATAGATAAGATATCTTTGTTTTCTATGTAACCCTTAAAAAGACGTTTCTGTTCCGTTGTGCTTTCGTCACATTATTTTCATCTGTATTTTACCTACTAAGCTGTACTCGATTTTCACCTTGCTAAATTCATGGTTGTCATAGATAGTATCATGGTTTCTAATACATTACAGTATATTGATATTATTTGTTATTTTTTAGGATATAATACCAGAAAAGGTCGGTCTAACGGCGCAGATAGTGAACATACTGTTTGTGCTCATTTTACCTACCGCCGTTCTACAGGTCAAAAAAGATGAATTTAGTTTCGGTAAATATTTTCAGTAAATAGTTTCAGTATTAATGGTGCACAATCGTTATTCAGGAGACGGATGTGGACTATGTGGTCTTACAGTTATGTACTTTCATCCGACTTCTAAAATTGTAGTCTCTAAATTAACATCTACATTATGTTTTGTCTGTCATTTATGAACCGAACCAATTTAAATATTTTACCCAAGTTGTCACCCGCACGCGTGGTCAAGTTTACCCGTTTCTTACAGGAACTTGTTCCATGGATAAAAAGTAGCCTATTATTCAGTTTTCTTTAGTATATTCATTTGGTAGATATTGCGTGAAAGAGTAACAAATATCCATCCATACTTCCAAACTTTCGCGTTTATAATATTAGTAGGATGTTTTTAAGATTGGTTTGATCGGTTGAAAATTATGTTGCCTGCAATAGAAAATTCTACCAAAAGATCTGTCTACACAATAACTATTTCTTTGCAGTCGGAATTACATCAGTGTGCCTCCTCTATCTAATCATATTTCTAAAGCTTTGGAGTTACGTACAGACGAATTATTGGTGTCGGAGCGGGTTGAAGGGAAAGCGTTTGAATAACACACTAAGAAGACAGAGTTTGTCTGCACCTAACTGGAGTAAGTATCGACATATTGTGTTGTTATTACAAATATTTGACTGTTGTGTAGACGAAAATAGAAAACTATCTAAACCGTGTTGTTACATTTTGCAGATGAACTTATAAATGCCGAACATGATCGTAAGTGTAATAATTTCGTATCGTTGTGTGTAAACTCTTCATGATTGTCATGTATGTTGGCTTTCAGCAACTTATTGTATATTGTATTGAGTTTTTAGCACTTTCTGTGTAATTGAATAAGAGACTAGTCGTATTTACATGGAATAATCGAATTCGCGCTTGTGTAAATATACTCAGATTCATGGATGAATTATTTTATGTAGGTTTTGCTTTGGTTGCGGTTTAGTGTGATTAGTGTTGAATTCTTCAAATTTCTGCTATTATTTTGAACATGGCTTAATTATACTTTCCCATTTCTATATATATAATATTTTCTATATTGCCTTAGAAATCAGGTCACATATTTTAATATCCTTGTTTTACTTTCTTTACTTGTAATCTTTCTTCGTAGATGAGCTTGTATACACTAGGGGTCCTAAAACCAAAGGTATATAACCTGCCCAAAGGGCATGTCAGTGGTTACATTTTGGCTTTTAATTATTAAAGCAAACCATGTAAATTGGTCAATGTATCTAATAAGAATGTAAATGTTAATACTATGTTACTGTTTTAGCTTCGTCTTACATACCTACACTTGATGACGTCACTAAATTCTTATATTAACGTCTTAATTTTTATATGCTTATGTGAGATTTGGTTTACTGATTTTCAGCAAACACGAAATAGAAATAGTCTTGGGACCCCTAGTATGAACTAATGCACTTGATTTGCAATTCTTTACTCACTTTCACCAAATACCTAATGTGTTTTTTTTTCTTGTTTTTTGTTGTTCACTAACTCGTTTTTACCTACCTACAGAGAGTAAAGAGGACATATTGAATGGTACCCCAGCCGCTGCGAGACTCACTAAATACCCCGACAACCTGAACCTTAAAGATTTGTTCTACTTTATGTTGGCCCCTACCTTATGTTATGAGTTGAATTTCCCTCGCACTGCACGGTTAGTAGCAATAGTAGTAGTAGCAATAGTGATAGTAGTAGTGTTATTTGTTCATCTTGTGTATTATATGTAAATAGAAGCATTGTCAATACGATATCGCACTGTTGTTGAGAATATTGCTCGCAGTTTGCTGTTTTATAAAAGTCGATTTGTGCCGACTTCTGCCTTTTTAAACAGAACAAAAAGCGGTAGGCATTAATATAAGTTCATAATTGCTGTAAAATGGTGCTGCAAAACAGGAAACTTTTCAATGTAATCGTAAGGGTTTAATAGTGTTTGTGGTCTCATTGGAAAAGATAAAATTAAATTTATTCACGTGAAATGGAGTATATTAAGGTGCTGATTGCGCCACCTGGGGGGCCTTCCTCTATGACCCGTCGATGTTGCTGTACTGTAGTACTTCATAAAATAAAAAAATGCTCACAGAGATAAAACATACATACATATTGTTACGCCTTTATCCCCGAAAAGGGTAGGCAGAGGCATTATAACGCTCACATTTCACCGTATGCATTTTTGTCCCACGTAACAGGTGGTGAGCCCATTGCCGTGTTGAAATGGACAGGCGCAGGCTAGAGATAAAAAAATGCGAGAAAAAAATTCTTCATCTGAAAAACTGCTTAGGTACACTAAGTACACATTTCCAAAACCTCCAAATGATCTACTTTCCTGGAATGTCCAGTCGGTTTCTCAATTATTCTATTTTCATTATTAATCCACTTTCCTAAAACGCCTAGTCTGTTTTCCATTCTACTAAAGGCAATTTTCCTCTAATTCACCTGACTACGTGATAAAGAATTCGTTTGCATCTTACCTTCACCTAATATGTAAATATGTCTAGACACTTATGCAATCCTACTAGTAAAGAATTGACGATAGTAGCATATCAAAGGCAATGTGTTGTATAATTATCTAATGTAACTGCGTAGATACAAAGTAGTTTCATAATATTTTTTCAACTTTTAATTCCTTATCATCATATATATAGGTAATCTGTGCCACTGAGACACCGTTGCTGGCTTATGTTCGGGTTGTGCAGTACGATTTATTTCAATAGTATCTATCTTATCAATACTGATACACTGTATAGAGCGGACCAAATCACTTGTACTCCTATTCGTTAATTACAGATAGTGAAGATCGTATCATTTTTAGCAATCATGATATATTTTAGCAACGTGCCAATTTGGTAAAAATAATATTAAATTACATACTTACATATAGTCACACCTATGGATAGATAGCCTAATTCATAGATAGACTGAGGGATTCCCCGAAGAGGTAGGCGTAGGCGATGTCATAGATGGTTAGCCTAATACCATGTTGAAATGGAAAGGGGCAGCTAGCGTCTTACTGCTGTTGAAAATTTTTAAATTCTCATTTAAAGGCTTTAATTTGGATAGAGTTCTTATACATAAGTTATGACTTATACCGTCCGGTATAAGTCGTAACTCCAGGATAGTTAACTAACGTCCCAAAGCTGAATTCTTGTTAAAGGACCATGTGAGCTTGTTCCGGTACACTATATTTGCATGTTTGCCTGCCCTGTCTCTTATTTTTCGATTTGCAATTATTCCTTTCTTCACGAGAAATGTCGTAATAATAATTAATAGTAGTAATAATTCATTTGTATCGAATTGGCTCAAGGTTGCTTATAATTTTATTCATTACGTAATAAACACGTGCATTCCACGTGACACATAAAATACAAAGCGTCAAGGTTAGTGACGAATGAATTCCGGTATTTCTATTTCAGAATCCGGAAGAGGGTTGTAATGAAACGATTGTTGGAATTGATATTTGGAGTGAACCTTGTCCTGGCACTGTTTCAACAATGGATGATACCATCAGTCACGAATTCCGTAGAGACGTTTTCCACAATGAACTTTCTTAGAATAACAGAGCGACTGCTGAAATTAGCCGTAAGTAATCTTATACAATGGCGTTTATTCTATGAAGGTTGATACCGAAATAACTGTATAGTTGGGCTATAAATAGACCTCCTTTTGAAACGAACGAAACTCGTACAGTACATGTTTTCAGAATGTCATTAGATGTTGTTGAACCTATGTGGCAACTTTCTCTTTATCTGAGTGTAATCACAATTGCATCTAAACCTGGATTTGGATGCAAATCCAAATCCTGGTGTCCAATGTTATTAGGAGCAGCTATAGATTGACTTATGATTTTTCACATTGTCTGTTATTCTAACCTTCGCTTCTAAAAATTCCTTGTAACCCAGTAACCCCTGCGTCGTTGCCTCGTTTGTAGTCAGCAGGTGTACCACTAACAGGTCGCCTCGTAAAACCATAGTGGGGGTTTTTACTTCAGTAACTATGAACATATTATTTTAATACATATGCATACGGTAAGATCCGATAGGGACATTCTTCCGCGTACTCTTAAGTTTTGGAATGAGCTCCCCTCCTGAGTTTTCCCAAACGTCTACAGTCTGGGGTTTCCTTAAAAGGGGTCTTTAGAAGGTTTTTACAGGCAACGCGATTGCAGCACCTCTGGCGGTGCCATAGGCAACGGTGACCTTTTTCCATTAGGGAGGTCGTATGCTTGTCTGCCACCTCAGTGGTATAAAAAAATACCAATTTTGTCTAAAATTAGCGAGAACTGTCATATCAAACGACTAATTTCATTCTTAGCAACTGTATACTACATCAAAAACAATACAGGCAATTGTATTATTAGATATGACCAGGAATTTAGATTTTGTATCTAATAAACTATCATTGGACAAACGGAATATAAGTAAATGGAATTCAAGGACATATTCTAAACCGGGTATAAACTTATTTGACTAACGGAAATTGGCTAGAAATACTCGGTATTCGGATAGGCTAGTCTTACCAAATATACCAATGACGCCAATGCGCCACATAGGCGTTTTTGCTATCTTGCATATAGAAGAGTTATATATTTTATCCTGTATACTCGTATATGCCCGGTGACGGCAAAATGGGCGTGATTACATGTTATCAATTCAATTGTATAAGATATTGTACTACAATAGGGTATTTAATCATTAAACTAACAATTACCTACGAGTTGAGCATACTTTGAGTATTTATCTTATGACAAATTTATTATATTTAATAATAACATTCGCCTGCACAGGCACGGGTTGGCTCACGATTTCCGTTTTATCATTATATAAGCACCTTTTATCTTGTCGGTCATCGCCCGTGTAGCGAGACGTGCCAAAATATTATATTATCTAGACAAAACACGTGTCTGTACATGACCAAGAAAACATCGTATATAAATAACAAGTAACGTTTCGTAATACGATCACGAATCTTACATGTTATTTACTGGGTTATTATTAAGTAGTAACCGTCTCAAAATGATTGTGAGAGGTCTAAGTCCAGTAGTAGACTGAGATAGGCTGATTTGATTCATTCATTCCTTACTTTATGATAAAGTTACACACCTAGGAATGAGGGGCCCCACCAAAAACTTCGGGGCTCAAGCGACCTCACCTGCTAGGGGTGCAGCTACTGGTTAACGAACGAGATAACGACGCATTCAGATTATAGGGTTAGGACGTCAGACGGCAGTCGCTTCTAAAAATGCCGAAAATAAAAAGCAAAGCAATACCTGCTCCCAAGGGGGGGAATCTACTATTGACAAGCCGTAGAATAGAATCGCTGTTTTTAGCTGTCAAAATGTTAGTAGACTATCAAAAATGCAACTGACTAGCGCCCACTGTCGCGGTACGTGATAGTAGAATTCTATCGGCCGACCGATAGAAGTCTATTGGAGTACATTGTAATAGTAGACTGTTATTGAGCGACGATTTCTATTCTATTTCGACACGATTGAAATAGCAGACTCGGCCTCCTGGTTCCAAATCCAGGTATGGTTTGGAGTTTGGAGGCAACTGAGAATACTGTTGATACATGCTATGCTACACAAAAGCTTGCATTGCATGGTTAGAATTTTCTTACCACCTGACTGAAATGAATTTCTAAAATAAACTTAAATAGTAAATATTTGGTTTTTCAGGTACCAAACCATCTGTTGTGGCTTTGTTTCTTCTACCTAAGTTTCCATTCGTTCTTAAACTTGATGGGCGAACTATTACAGTTCGCTGACCGCAAGTTCTATGGTGATTGGTGGAACGCTAACAATATCAACGTATTCTGGAGTAGCTGGAACATGCCGGTACATATGTGGGCGGTGAGACATGTGTACAAACCTATCACACAAATGGGTTACACTAAAGTAGTCGCTGCCATCGTTGTCTTCATAATATCAGCGCTTTTCCACGAATATTTGGTAAGTTTCCTTATACATACTGTACGATACCTTCCTAACTCTTTGTTGTAGTCAGTATTCTTTAGATCTTTGTCTTCACCGTTGATCCTGTTGTACAGGAGTTGCAGCAGTAAGAGCGTGGGCGGGGTCATTTCACTCATCATTTCACTCGAAACAATTTTGGTCAAAATGGCAATGGTCCTGTCCTCATAAGACTTGTAAAAAACATACATTTTATCCTCACAAAAGTTTGATTCTGTCCCTATGGCTTAGGCCCTAGGCTAAGAAATTAAATGTCATACTTCATATTATATTATTCCACAGGGCCAGACTTCTTGCGACGCATCAACGCTCATTTCAGTTGCTAAGTAATTACAATATTTGCATTGAACTCTATCTCGATTACAATGATAATAGAAGTAAACTAGTGTAATTAGCAGTAATGATTGTCGTGTAGCGACTGACGTCAAGTTTCTGTTGATCTTGAACCTAGCCCCATCTATAATCAGAGTTCGTAATTGATAATATGTACAGTATGTATATATTTATGTAGTAGCTAAAGTTCAGGTGTAAAAAAACCTGTCCATGTCTTTTAATTTTAATTGATCACTTTTATATCATTCTTAATCACATTGCAGAAATAACAAGTATCAAAATGCAACAAAGATGATAAATTATTTTTATAAATTTAAAATAAATATCCATCACGCCTTATCCCCGAAGGGGTGGCAGAGTCATATTATATGCCCACTGTTCACCGTGTGGATTCCTGTCCCACGTAATAGGTGGTGAGCCCATTGCCGTGTTGAAATAGACAGACGCAAGTTGTGGCTACCTGCTGTTGAAGTTTTCAAGCCGCCCATAAGGCATTCAACCAGGCTTAACGACTGCCATTTTACTGGCAACCGGGACCAACGGTTTAACGTGCCTTCCGAAGCACGGAAACGCTCGCAAATGTAAATGCCACAAAGTGGTCACCCATCCGAGGACCAGCCATAGTGAAAGTTGCGTAACTCAGTGATCGTTTACAGAACACTGAGACCGCGGGGCCACGAGCGCTTCTTTATTTTTATAAATTTGAAATGTATATGATACTATAATATTTTCAGTTTCGTGTAAAACAAACAACCATAATAGTATTATTCTATTATTACCCATAAATATTACTTCTACACTACATCTTTAATTCTAATTTATATCTACTGAATTATATTGGCAAGAATCGTAGACGCGATTATATTTCATGAATTCTTGCGCACTAGATTTGCGGTCAAAGGTTGAAACGGTGTAAAAATAACTGCTGCAATGCGGATCTAAATATAATTGTATCTAAGAGGAATGTCACGTTTTTATTGCTCTTGGCACATATTTAACAGAGACACATGCCAGGTGCATTATCTCTCACGTGTACTGTCAACTTTGAAATATAGATACCTACTGTAATTTTGAACGACATCGAACCTACATTTGACAAGTGTCAGTTTTTGCTTCATAGTGAGATGACATGACTAAAATCATCGATTAATGTGAACGAACCGATACGGTCTTCAAACATATATGAATCGTTATTACTAAATAAAAGGTTTTACTCACGTGTAAATTTCGGGATAGCCCGACTAGTTTCGGTTAGTTTTTCAAGAGGAGCGTCAAGCTACGTTGGAAGCTGCGCTGGCACTGCCAAACTTGACGCTCCTCTTGAAAAAGGACCTCTGTTAGGTCCGAAACTAGTCGGGCTATCCCGAAATTTACACGTGAGTAAAACCTTTTATTTAGTAATAACCGTTTATTTAGTAATAATGAACATCGCTCACGAAAGTTATTATTCTAATATATGAACCGAATCAGTTATTTTGGAAAAGTAAGCTATCAAGAAGTAACTAGTATAGTATTTCAGTTGAATACCAGTCCAATAACTGTTTTACCTTTTCTATCGTAAATTTAGGAACAATATCTGAAAACTAAACGAATAAAAAAATATATGAAATATGTAATTATCAATTCAATATATTGATGTTAAAAGTTTATAATTGTTATTTTCTTCGAGTACTCTATAACGTGAAGGCTGGCAATGTGGGTTTTATAATGACATATTCCTGCACAAAAACAGAAAATGAATAAATGCCAGGTAATTTATTTTGTCTAGAAATGAAATAAATAAATAAATAAGATGCGATAGTAGCAATATTCCGTTTAGTTGCACAGAAATAATAAAAAGCAACAAAAAGAAGTACTGATGTAGGTATGTATTTAGAAAAAATAAAATTGTTTTGTACTTCATACGTCGGAGCTCTAGAGCACTAGATCTGAGACAACTGGATGTGAATAGCCAGCTGATTTTCTAGACGGCTACAGTCCCTAAATTATGTTGATGAACTGTGTTAGGATCATATTTTAAGTGATCAAGAAACATTTGTTGAAGGGGCAATGTAGCAAGCACATTAGACCTTAACATGTTAAGAAACCAAATATCAAAATAAAATCAGCAAACATACACATGCATATATATTGTCACGCCTTGATCCCCAAAGGGGTAGGCGGAGGCATACTATACGCCTACATTTCACCGTATGCATTTTTGTTTTACACAAAAATTGCCGTGTTGAAATGGACAGGCGCAGGTTGTGGCGACCTTTTGTTGAAATTTAATTTTGTTGAATTTCAAATAAGTCTCATTACATTCGATTCTGCTAATGAAAGGAAAAGGGTCCACTGCCGCAACATTGTAACGACGTTCAGTTCTTTAGAACATAAATTGTTTATTTTCTTTACAATGGTTTATTAGTGAAAGTAGAGAGTAAAATAGTCTTTTTTGGGCATTTAGAGAGTAAAATATGTATGTCTGTAATTGAGAAAAGTTCAGCAATTGTGTAGTTCTAACTTTGAAAAATCAAATAATTTTTTATACTCGCCATACAAGGATACGTTGGGGATTTTTGATGAAGTGTCAAATGTGGCTTCTTAAAACGACTCGACTATAACTACTTAGATAGTATTTGGATTTCGTACAGGCATATTAAGTTTTTATACGGTAAATCGCATCGTAATGGTCAAATGTTTTGGGAGCAAGTGTGAGTATGTATATATGTTTTTTATGAATGTACTTCTTAGAGAAACAAAGGGAAAAACATAGGCCCGCAATGGAAAAATGCCCATCGCCCATGTTACTAATATTTGCTTGATTTGCTCGAGACATTAGATTTTTTTCACTTTGTTAGAATAAACCCAGTCCGAGACTACCAGGACTTTAATTGGTCGTGCTAATAAGTGTCTAGCACATAAGACCTTTTAGCCTTTTTGTTACCACCTCACTAAAAAGGCAACGGGTTCAAAATTTCTTCCAAATTTAACATCTAAAATACATAGACACATTTTATTAAATTTATTCGGCCCTTTAGACCCACCCCAGTTCCGTGCTTCGGAAGGCACGTTAAGGGGCCGGCGAACAACAAATTTCCCATACAAACGTAATACCAAAATCATTTTCAATTTACGAATCGGGACATATCATCGCCGTTATTCGGATTAAGAAAGTATTTTTCTATGTTACAGTTCAAAATCTTTCTTAAAAATATATTAACTTACTAAAAATATATGTGATTATATTTCGTAATTTTTTTGCCATTAACGAGATATTTTCCACCTATTTGTTTTATATTAAAAACGCAATTAATCATTATGTAATTTTAACAGAAACACAGCTAATATTGTCTAGTTACATAATGTCTTAAAGAAAATCAAAATATAATCAAGTTTCATTCATCATTTTTGGTATTCGCAAATGCACACAATTTTCTACTAATTTCGAACAGCCATCTTGCTGTTCTACTCGCACGGGATGGCGGGGGATGGGTGGCGCGGGGCGAGCGACAGAGATAGCGAAATGTCAAACAGCAGGTAGCAACAACCTGCGTTTGTCTATTTCAACACGGCAATGGGCTCACCACCCATTACGTGACACAGGAATGCACATGGTGAAAAGTGGGTAAATAATATATATGCCTCTGCTACCCCTTTGGGGATAAGGCGTCATAGATAAATAGAAGAAACTTATGACCACGAAAGCAGCTATAGGCTTGCAGATGACGATTGAGTCCCAGATATTGCCGACAAGATTGTATTACCTTATATCCTTTTCGCAGAATATTGGTGTTATAGAGTCATAACATCTTATGAACACTGGTTTTTTTAATTATTATCAAGCTTTTTTCATACAATTACACAAATTACTACTTCAGACGAATGGTAGGCAACTGACAGATCGCATAAGTGATTTTCGCATACAGTTTGACGTAAACTTGGCACGCGGTTATTTTTATTACTTTCTTTTCTTATTATTACAATCTTTGCTCTGTGATATTTTACAGTACTTTATCTTCCAATTGCAGACTGTTAATCTTAAAATTCTAGAACGGGCCTCTACGTATATGTTCCCTTGTAAGCCTACCAAAGAGTTGGGTATCTTTATAATAAAAAATTAAAAATAAATAATAATATATTTGTAATATATTTGTTTCAAATATTGATGTATTAATTTTTCAGGTTAGTGTCCCTCTGCAAATGTTCCGTATATGGGCGTTCTTGGGCATGATGGCCCAACCACCGCTGGCGGTAATATCTCGCATCGCTGAGAAAAGGCTCGGGCCTCGCTATGGTAACATTATGGTCTGGTCATCATTGATTCTGGGCCAACCACTGGCTATAATGATGTATTACCACGATTACGCAATGTTGCATTTCAAACCTGCCGAAACAGAATTATAACAAGTTAACTACTTACAAACATACATAAAAGTGCTTTAAACAATTATTTATTGAAATATAGCCTTGTCAATGAATTTATTGTTGGCAAATCACAACTTGGTTCAGGACGGAAATTGTTCATATGACAGTTGCTTTTCCGTGCATAAAAAATTCACTACTTTTGTTGATTTAATATCAGAGCCATATATCGCAGGTCTCAAGAATTATCACGGCAATAGTAAATGATACATTTGTATGCATTTTATTTTGGTTGCATGTTTTATGGGTTTTAGCAATAATTACTATGGTAATTACTTTTCTTTTATAAAAGTATGCCTAAATTAGCATGACAATTTGCTTTAAAACTTGTCCATTGACAGTTTTACAATGTATTGAACTATTTTATCAACAAAATATATCACGATTATTTATAATACTATTCAATTTGTTGTTAATTATTTTATTTTACGTTGTGCCATTATTTTGAAAATAATGTTCAAATTTATTGTTCAATTTTATTATTTAAGCATTAAAATGTTTTTTATTTGGTTATTGGGTGGGTAGTCGTAGTTATAGGAAAAATGATACAACTTGATGAATCATAATAGCAATTTGTTAATACCAAAGACTTCATGTACAGACAAGTCCGTTCTAAATTTCCAACACTTTTTTTTTTTGCAATCCAACACTTTTTTTCCTATCGCAACACTTGTTTTGCAATCCAACATTTTTTTTGCAATCCAATAAGCGCAGGTTTTGCAAAAGCTAACGATCCGCTGCACTCACAGCTTTATCGACACATCCCCGAATTGTGATAGAATTTTTGCAATTCTTGTACCTTTACATAGAAGTCTTTGCTAATATCTGATAGGCATTTAAATTAAGACTGAATACGTTTTTGGTATATTGTGATGTTTACAGTACCCTACAAAACCAGTTGTATTAATAATTATTAATAATTGTGTTCATAATATGTATTGATTGTTACGTTGTATATATAATGTTGAAATATTTTACTAAAATATTTCATTATACGAACCATGGTCTCTAAACTCAGTTTTCAATTAATTATTTATAAAATTGTCCCATACACTTAATCGATTTACAGTTAAATTATCGGGATATATTCATACTGTATGTTTGTTATTGTATAAGAGTAGCATTTACTGATGGAAGTATAAAGAACAGTTGCATGAGAGCATAAAATCATTTTTTTTTTTTTTATATTATGATTTATATAATATTTTTTACTTTCTTTTACTATATTTTTTTATTTCTCGTCCATAATTTCACGACAATAGCACAGTACATATATGAGCAGTATGGAAACTTAATACAAACATGTGAAACCGCCTACCCATACAGACACACGCATCCACATGCTGAGTGAGCGGACATCACTGTGCTGCATGAGTCGGCCAGGCGCGGTTGTCGCAAATATAGTCGTATTTTCCTTACTGCTTTAATATATGTACTGTGTCAAAAGGCAGTTATCCCGGGTCGAAATGTCGGCCAACAAAATAGATATGCATCATAACCGCGTTTAATCTTATAAAAATAAATAAAATTGTAATTTACAATTGTATATATCGACCAGAGATTCTTGAACTAAATTTCTAGAGCATGGGTTCGAAAGTAATTTAATAAATTAAGTACAAATATTTCTAGTGTATACTATAATATTTATTATTGTTAATAATTTTATGAAATGTTGATAAGTATCAAGAATTTATTGTATTAAGCAGTTCCAGAATGTTTTACTATTTTATATCAAAATATTTGCTTGATATTGTATTACTTTGATAACATTTGAATCGCACGTAAAGGAAAAATCTGTTTCTGCTACAAGAACCGCAGTAACACAGAGATAGTATTGGTTGGCCGGTATCCAGTTACTTCCAGTGGATAAACCTTCGACGCATCGACAACAGAGTCAATAGAAATCCGTTTAAAATATGATAACAAAATAATATAAATGATACGAAAAAAAATATGATATATGTCATATATATAATATTTTCTAATTCATTTTTTTTATTATTTTTAAGACATATATTATATATAACACATATATATTATATATGTCTTATATAAGATTAAATATATATGTGTTATATATAATATATATGATATTTTCTCACCTCATGCAAAAATGCTGTTTGGTTTACAATCGACACGCCGCAAGCTTTCCAATCAAAACGTGATCACGATTGGTGTGACGTTGGTACAGCCTATGAAAGCGCAATCTCACTCCGCTCCGCATCAGCTAACTACGGAAAAGTTTCTTCAAAAAATATAAAACAATACAGTCTGTTAGGCTGTGTAGTCGATCTATTTGTCTCACTGCTTCCGGGGTATCATGTTTTTTTTTTTAAATTTGAACAATGAACTCTTTGTTGAAAAAAACAATAGCTCCATCTAGTAGCTATTCATTGGAACTACTTTACAACCTTTCCACCAGAAGGCCATAAGCTATTTAAATTCATTAGAGGCGTAGCAACGAATTTGTAGGGACAGTTCCTGCATTACAATCCTTAGGAACTGGGCTCTAATGGGCTGTGGGCCAAATCGTATCCACGATATTCAATAACTGGCAGACAAAAATTAAACGTATATTAAAGGGCAAAGATAATTAAACGTATACGTACACAACAAATATTTGACCACATTAAAACGCCTCACTAAAACAACTGCCATCTCTTTGAATGTACATGAACTACATGGATGTGTATAGTTCATCAAAATTCAAAGAGATGGCAGCAATACCGGCCTGACTTTACAAAACACTGATTTCTATTAAATTTTAGACTTCATACCGCGAATAAACTTTGTTGGTTTTCACGGTATGCCTTTGTTGGTATGACCATGGAACTTATTCACTTTAAAATAGCAAGTACCATAAAATACGCCTTCATTTAGATGAAAATGTTCCGAATCATAACTAAACCTCTCATATAATTTTAATATTCGCCATTTTGAAGCCAAACAAATATTATTCTTGATAGGGACTTCTACAAAATACGCAGACTAACAGAGACGCACGTCATGTGATAAATAATGAATAATGATTAGTCTCGTACAATACAATTTTACATAGAAATTAGGTATTAGTGTTTGCCCAAGGTTCATGGATTATTCTCGTAAGATTGATATTGTGTACAGGGCCCGGCCCCCGCCCAAGATGTAACATCTGGGTCTGTACATTTAGTACTGCGTTTTCTGATAAGTTTGATGTTTCTTTATTTATGTATTATTTGTGAATAGTGAATTATTCAACACCGACAATATTTATTTGTAAGTGCTTTACATTTTTTACTTTTATATTTATATATAATAAAATATTTTTTAAATTGACGTTTGTATTTTCAATACCTACCTGCTACAGAAATTATTATTCCAATGAAAATAATATTATCAAATGGTGCAGGTTAAAATGGTCAACCCTTATTATTATTGTGGCATGTATAACGTACTTACTGTCCTCTTTATTATTTTTCTCTCCTCTAGGTATAAAGGCAACAGAGCCTTGCCTCTGCAGAAAGGCTACAAGCTGTATTTTACACGTACCTGGTAGGGAGAATGAGGTGGCCGTAATGCCCTCCGAGGGGCTGCAGAGCGGCATCTCGGAGTTAAAGCGCTGTAGTGACTGACTTGTGGTCGTGTGGGATTATAATTCGTTTCTGGCCGGTGGTATTGGGACTAATCCTACCCACATTCCCATTACTGTGACTCCTATAAACCAGGATCTATAGCAATGACCAAGACCACAAAAATTACACCGAGCTCGATCTCGGTGAAGTCCCAGGAGAAGTTAGAATGCCTTAGAACCAGTAACGAAATTATCAGAAGATAATTTCAGAAAGTGGTACCAACGTAGTTCACCTAGGTATTCCACGGTTAACTTTTTGTACCTCTGGTCCACCTAAATGTTCTACGGTTACATCTGATAAGCCTACGCGGCATAGGCCAGTTATAGCAGTGCCCGTTATGGGCATGTTTCGGGGCCAATTCGAGGAAGTGCTTTGGACTATTCCGTTGTCATAATTTCGCCGCGAAGGTAGTTCTTGGACATAAATGTGAGATATACTTATAGGTGGGACGATACAGTTCAAAGTGAGATTGGGAAAATTATTCTTTAAAAATAGTCCGAGACTACCAGGACTTTAATTGGTCGTGCTAATTAGTGTCTAGCACATAAGACCTTTTAACCTTTTTGTTACCACCTCACTAAAAAGGCAATGAGTTTTAAATTTCTTCCAAATTTAACATCTAAACTAGACACATTTTATTAAATTTATTCGGCCCTTTAGACCCACCTCAGTTCCGTGCTTCGAAAGGTACGTTAAGCCGTTGGTCCCGGTTGCCAATAAAGTGGCAGTCGTTAAGCCAAGTTGAAGGCCTTATGGGCGGCTTAAAAACTTTCAACAGCAGGTCACCGCAGCCTGCGCCTATTCATTTCAACACGACAATGGGCTCACCACCCACGTGGTGACGTGGGACAGGAATACACATGGTGAAAAGTGGGCATACAATATGTATGCCTCTGCCCCCGATAAGGCGTGATAGATAAATAAATAAATTCTTTTTAAAATGTGGCATGCCTCCAGAACTCCTGAAGATTGCAATGCGTACCAGGCTGCGAAGCGTGCAGCTAAGAGGGCTCTAGCTTGGGAGAGACGTGACCACTTACAACCTCTTTAGGATAAGTTGGAATCTTGTGAGGAGTATAAAGCTTGTCTATAAGATTATAAGTTATGAATAAGCCTGATATGCGAAGACCTAACCGTGAAGGAGCAAGGCGCTCGTATTTCTATGAGTTATTGCATGACCCGCTTAAAGAGGTGCAGCCTCCGGATTTCTCACTGGACTTCCCTTCGAACCAGCGACTAACGCCTGTTGAAGTCCAGACTGTTCTTCGCTGCATGATGAACTAGAATGCAAAGGAAATGACTATCGGCTTCGACAGCCGATGGAGTCCCCATTGAAGCGAAGAAGGTGATAGCTCACCGCCCTAATTATGGCGTGTACTGCACTTGGATGCGCAAATCGCTCCCGCCTTACCGCACTCTTCCATGACCAGACTTAGCAGAGCTGGGACCACCCTCGATGGCTGACAACAGGAACACGATCAAGATTAACTACTTGATACGTCAAGACAAGAACGTAACGTATAATTTACCTACTATATGTTTGATGCGACACGCTAACATGTGTTTAAGTCGATGACCTATTATCTGATCGCCTTGAACTTCAGCCAACGTTGTTATTGAACTAGAGTGGCTATCATGGCGATATCGATTAATCATAATCTTGCAAGTATCAATAGACAACTTTGTTTGTTGAGAACTTACGACCTTTTATTTATTTAACCATGGAGACCAACAGACGCCATAATATTGTGACCTCAATCAAAATGACCGTCGTTGAAACTTGCATCCATATTTAAGTACCTACCACTTAGTTGATACCGTGTGGTGAAATTTTCCGTTGCCGTATGCCACAGGAACATGTGCCGGGGATAAAAAGTAGCCTATGTCCTATTCTGATGGATATGCTATATTACTGTATCTAAATTTAATATATCTATAGTAATACACTAGTGGTACTAGTGGACTACTTCGGAGTAAATTGAGGAAAAAGACTAAATATTTTTTGGTTAACGTGTTAATTTTAAGCGCTCTTGCCAACCACTACGGGACCATTCCCTCTCCCCTGCCTCCATTTCCCCCCTGATAGAAAAACTCCCGCGCTAAAAGTTTTTGGCTATATCAAGGATCGTCCATGCCAAGTTGCATGCAAATCCGATGAAAAATGCGACCTGTAGACTGAATGGACGGACGAACGATCGGACATCGATAGCATTTTTCCCATACCAGTGGACTTAAAATGGAGACTTTCTTCGGCTCGCTTCGCTCGCTTCCTTAGTCAATGAAGCTGTAGAGTATACTTGTTTGAAAACTGACGGATTAGAAAAAATATTTTTGTGTTGCATAGCCCATTTATCGAGGAAGGCTATATGCTATATATAATCACGCTACTACCCCGGAGAGCGGGGCAGTAATCATAAATATCGACAAATCGGGCAAATTTTCACACATTGTAGAATTTACAATCATCATCATCCAAGCGTCTGTCCCAGTTGCGTCTCGCGACGCCCGGGGTCCGCTTTCCTACATTTTCTCCTCCACTTCGCACGGTCGTCGGCATCCCCTGTAGTGAGACCATTGGCACGCATGTCATCCCTTACGACGTCAAGCCAGCACTTCGTGGGTCTTCCCCTCTTACCGGGACCCGGCGGGGCTGACATGGCCAGACATTTGTTACCTACGTAGCCCGGCGGTTGCCGCAAGACGTGACCATACCAACGAAGGCGACACTCTTGCAACTTGTCTGCAATGTCACGGACGTGAAGGCTGCCGCGGATGCGAGAGTTCCTCACGCGGTCCATCCGCGTGACTCCACACATCCACCGCAGCATCTTCATTTCCGTGACACGCAGCTCCTGCTTGTGTCGCTCCAATATCGGCCACGTCTCACTGCCATGTAAAAGGACAGGTCTAATAATGGTTTTGTAGACCTGTCCCTTCAACCGGATCGGCATTTTAGGATCACAAATGACACCGGTCATCTCCCGCCATTTGGCCCACTCGGCAGCAATGCGTGACTTGACATCGCAATCGATGTCACTGGACGTGTGAAAAACAGATCCCAGGTATTTAACCTGGTCCGTGCGCTCGACCAAATCACCGCCTATGCGGACGGATGTGGGATCTGTCGAGTTTAGTGCCAAGTACTCGGTCTTCGCCACATTTAGTTTCAGACCGCCGTTCTCAAGCGTCTCCTTCCACGCCTTTACACGTCGCACCAATCTGCCCCTGTCCGCGTCTGCCAGCGCAATATCGTCAGCATACATGAGCAACCATGGAGGCTGCTCATGCGGGTTTCTGATGCTGTCCGACAATTCGTCTAATATTACACTGAACAGAAGCGGACTAAGGACAGAACCCTGGTGTACCCCGACGGTGATGGGAAAGGGATTCGTGTCGCCAACAGCAGTCCGAACCATTGAATCGGAGTCACAGTACATGTCCCGGATAGTGTCAATATAGACCTCTGGAACCCCTTTGGACCGCAGTGCCCACCAGATCATCGCACGAGGAACACAGTCGAAGGCCTTCTGCATGTCTAGAAACAAACAGTGCAGAGGCGTGTTCTTCGACCTGTATTTCTCTGCGACAACCCTCAGGGCAAAAACAGGGTCCGTGGTCCCATGACCAGGGCGAAACCCATATTGACACTCCGAGAGAGTACACTCCTGCCGGATCCGAGAGTCTATAATCCTCTCGAAGATCTTCATGGTGTGGGACATCACCTTTATACCGCGGTAGCTCCCGCACTCCTGCACTGACCCCTTACCTTTGAAGACTGGAGTAATAATACTCAGTCTCCATTGGTTTGGGATCTGCCCGCTGAGGAGTATGCGGTTAAAAAGGTTTACTAAGATGCCCACAACGCGAGGACCCATCGCCTTCCAGGCTTCGATGGGGACTCCATCGGGTCCGACAGCTTTCCGATTCTTCATGCGGCGAAGCGCAGTCAGGACTTCTCCAAGCGTTACCGGTGGCACTAGTCCCTGATTCGGAGGGAGGTCCGGAGGCTGCACCTTTTTATGCTGTTTATTAAACAGCTCGTGGAAGTACGAGCGCCATCTCTCCTTTACCGCGAGGTCTTCGCTTAACAGGTTGCCCTCAGCGTCTTTTACACAGCGACACTTGGATATATCCTGTGCCGCTTTGACCCTGGAGCGCGCCAGCTTATAGATGAGCTTCTGCCCCTCAGACGACTCCAGCGTATCATACAAAGGTTGTAAGTGGTCTCGTCTGGCTCTGGCTACAGCTCTCTTTGTGGCGCGCTTGGCAGACCTGTACGTGTCGTGGTCTTCGGGAGATCCGGTCGCTTGCCACTTTTTAAAGAGGGCTTTCTTCTCCCTGGTCTCCCTCAGGACTGCGTCGTTCCACTACCAAGTTTCCTTGTCACATTTGCGTCCACCCTTAGACTCACCGAGCACCACCTTCGCCGTTCCAAGGATGGCCGCCTGAACTTTGTCCCAGTAATCTTGAACTGGTTCGCCTTCAGTGTCGGTGCACTTGTCACCGACAGCTGAGATGAACTCCTGGGACCTAGTTTCATCAAGCAGCCACCATCTGATGCGGCGCTGGCACCGCTCGCTGCGTTTGCCTTTAGGCTTCACGCAGAGGTCCATGACAAGGAGACGGTGTTGTGCAGTGAGACTCTCTCCGGGTATGACCTTGCAGTTGGCCATCTTGCCGATGCTGTGTCGCCTGTGTCACATTTGCGTCCACCCTTAGACTCACCGAGCACCACCTTCGCCGTTCCAAGGATGGCCGCCTGAACTTTGTCCCAGTAATCTTGAACTGGTTCGCCTTCAGTGTCGGTGCACTTGTCACCGACAGCTGAGATGAACTCCTGGGACCTAGTTTCATCAAGCAGCCACCATCTGATGCGGCGCTGGCACCGCTCGCTGCGTTTGCCTTTAGGCTTCACGCAGAGGTCCATGACAAGGAGACGGTGTTGTGCAGTGAGACTCTCTCCGGGTATGACCTTGCAGTTGGCCATCTTGCCGATGCTGTGTCGCCTAGTGAGTAGGAAATCGATCTGAGTTGTACGCCTCCCGCTCTTGTAGGTGATGAGATGTTCGGATTTCTTTTTGAAATACGTGTTCACAATGGCCAGATCGGCAGCCGCACACGTTCTGAGGATAGTTTCTCCTTCAGCGTTGCGGGTGCTGTATCCAAAACCAACCACCATGAACACGCTCAAACTCCTCACACCTCTCACCCACATGAGCGTTTAGGTCGCCGCCCAAAACGATTCCCTGTGACAACGGAATGCTCCGAAGCACTCCCTCGAGTTGGCCCCAAAACGACATCTTATCGGCGTCGCTACAACCGGCCTGTGGCGCGTAGGCACTTATCAGGTGGGTAATAATCCCTAAAAAAGCACCCTCACGATCATAAGCCAGTCGCTACAGCGTTTCACCTCCAAGATGCCGCTCTGCAGCCCTTCGGAGAGCACCACGGCCACCCCGTTCTCCCCACCAGGCGCACCCGTGTAGTACAGCTTGTAGCCTTTCTGCAAAGGCCGGGCTCTGTTGCCCTTCCACCGAGTCTCCTGCAGGAACGCCACGTCCACCCTCCGCCTGGAGAGTACTTCGGCCAACTCTACCGCACGCCCAGTCAGCGTGCCAATGTTCCAAGAAGCGAAGCGGATTCGGGTTGGGGCTAACTTCTTTAGCCGTGCTGGCCTGACACACGGCAGCCCTAGCCCACTTGCCACAGGAGTCGGGCGGGGCTCCTGCGCGCCGTTTTGCGGCGGCGCCCTATCCCTAGCTGCAATCCTTTTGTGTCTGTCCATTTCTGTTTCGGCGGGTGGCTTTTATGGGAGCGACGCCCTCAGACCTCCTAACCCCAGAGGGGAAAGCCAACGCCAGAGCCTCGTCCGTTAATCAGCAGGTGCACGCACTAGCACGGGAGGTTGACTTGGGCCCCGAAGATCTTGGTGGGGCCCCTTACACATTGTAGAATTTATAAACGACAGGATTAAAAAGGTGCGACTTGAGATCGAAATATGTCACGTACGAAGCCGTCGGGGTCACCTAGTACTAGTAAAAAAAGTTGAAGTATTTGTTTGTATGTTTGTTTGTTTGATTGAACGCGCTAATCTCTGGTCCTAATTGTAAAATTATTTCTGTGTTTGATTGTCCATTTATTGAGGAAGGCTATAAGCTATATATCATCGCGCTACTACCTCGGAGAGCGGAGCAGTAATCATAAACGTCAACAAATCGTACAAATTTTTATACATTGGAACGAGGGTTCTAAATATGTCACGGGCAAAGCCGTGGGTGTCAACTAGTTTTATAACAAACATACATCCACAGATCTAAAAAAGGTAGGTAATCTACACTAATATTATAAAGAGGAAAACTTTGTTTGTTTGTTTGTAATGAATAGGTTTAAAAACTAATGGACCGATTTAAAAAATTCTTTCACCATTTGAAAACTACATTACCCACGAGTAACATAGGCTATATTTTATTTTGGAAAAAAATAGGGTTCCGTAAGAAATCTGGGTTTTTCGGACACAAGGTGTAAAAAATCAACCAGAAAAGTTACTTATTTTGAGTACGCTGCCTAAACTGTAAAAGATAGATCCAGAAAATGTTCTAAATAATTGTAGATCTTATAAATATCTACAAAAAAGTCCGCGACACACTATACCTATCTATGTCGAGTGAGGCACAACAACCATTTTTTTATTTAAATATCTAGAATTTTTTTTGGACTATATTTAAACTTACCCGTTTATTTTACTCATGCTATTAATCCTTATCAATATAAATTATTTGACCACTAAGTACAGTTTATGTAGATAATATTTACATATTCGACCAGGCCGTGCGGGCGTAGGTAGGTACTGGAGAGCGAAGAAGTAATCAACGTATTCGGAAAATCTTCATACATTATTGTGAAATTAATTAAAAAAATTAAATCAAAACGACGGGATTAATTGGGTGCCATGGGGTTTGAAGTATGTTACGGGCGAAGCCGGGCGGGACAGCTAGTAAGTAATAAAGTGAATTGACACCATTATGAGCAGTCAGAACGTGCCTAAGAAGGCACGACTGGCTGTACATAGAGGAGACTGGTCCCCACTCTTATATTGTATGGCAGTGAAAGTTGGGGATGGGAGAAGTCGCATAAAAGTAAAGTGAATGCAGTGAAAATGAGAAGTCTGCAAAGTATAGTTGGAGTGAAGTTGATGGATCAAGAAAGGAACAGCGCGATAAGGGAACATTGCGGTATGACAGAAGTTATAGTGACTAAGATTGAAAATGGGATGCTTAGATGGTTCGGACACGTGGAGAGGATGAATGAGAATAGACTGACGAAGCAGATTTATATGGCGAGAGTGAATGGGCTAACTGGTAGGGGTCGACCTCGGCGTACGTATGTCAATCAAATCGAAGATCTTTTGGAAAAAGGCCAGGTCAAGAGTACCCTTAACCGGCGAGCGTGTATGAAAACACTCATAAAAGTAGAAGAAGCGAAAGTGGTATGTCGGGATCGTAGCAAGTGGAAACCATAGTCTCTGCCTACGCTGATGGGAAAAAGGCGTGATGATATGTATGTATGTACTTATTACGTACCTACTTACTGGATGCAGCGTTTAATTAAAGCTTTATGTTTCACCCGACATTTATTCTGGTTGAGTAATATAACCAAAATACTGTAGTAGGTAGGTAGCTTTATATTTTTTATCAATTTTTAACGATTAAAATTTAAAAAACATCAATAGTAGGCATCTACTTATAGTAGAAGCGGATCGACGCCCTTGTGAGTAGGCCGAGGGCGCTGAGGGCCAGGAATCAATTGATGAAGAGTATTTGATAGTGCTCGAACGTGTCCCGCCTCTGGGAGTGCCTCTCACCGGATCTTCTCCTAAACTGTTATCAATTCTTACAGGCTTTGTTGTCTGATAACAATACTAGGAGCTGTTTGTTACGGTTGATAACCTACATTTTAAAAAGGATATCTCGATTTGGCTGCATTGTTATCCTAATGTGTGCTTCTACAAATCTCCATCCAGTACCAGTACTAATACTATAAAGCTGAAGAGTATATGTTTGGTTGGTACGAGCTAATCTCAGGAAATATTGGCTATCCAATTTGAATCGCAAAATTCGCGTTTCAAGAAAAGCTGTAAGCCTATAGTTTTCCTTGACTGGTAGTAGCGTGATGATATATAACCATATCGTACAAATGTTCATACAATTTTGTAAAATCATAAAACGACGGGGTTACATATGGGTACCACAGGGGTACGAAGTACTTATGTCAAGGACGGGTGACCCGCGTGCTCAGCTAGGTAGATATAAATCAATACATACACACATATTGTCACGCCTTTATCCCCGAAGGGGTAGGCAGAGACATAATAAACGCCCTCATTTCACCGTATGCATTTTTGTACCACGTAACAGGTGGTGAGCCCATTGCCGTGTTGAAATGGACAGGCGCAGGCTGCGGCGACCCGCTGTTGAAATTTTTCAAGCCGCCCATAAATCCTTTAACTTGGCTTAACGACTGCCATTTTATTGGCCACCGGGACCAACGGCTTAACGTGTCTTCCGAAGGCCGGAACTGGGGTGGGTCTAAACGGTCGAATGAATTTAATAAAAAAAAATATATCAATATGTAAAATTAATTTCATGTGAAAGTTTTTTTAGATTATCCTTATGCTTACTAATTTATTATCTTTATATTTCTTTCTTACTTATACCGTTGTTACACCTAATTTTAAAAAAATCGAATGAGTACATAAGTTTTGTATTATCTTCTAGGGTTTTTTTTCTATAAGGGTGAAAATTCTATGTATTTGATCTATCGTGGAGAGTTTTTCTCTAAAGCCGAATTGGTAATTAGGAATCAATTTTCTGTCTTCTATTATAGGTTTTAACCGTCTTATAAGTAGTTTTTTTAAATAAGATTCCCATAATTGCACAGAACTCCAGTCGCACATATTTAATCCCGTCGCTTATAAATGCTACAATAATGCATAAAATTTTCCCCATCTGTCGACTTTTATGACTATTCCTCCGCTCCCCAGGATAGTAGCATGATGATATATATAGCCTTTCTCGATAAATGGGCTATCAAACAAAAAAAAAATTCGACCAGTCCTGAGATTAGCGCTTTCAACCAAACAAACAAAGTCTTCAGCTTTATAATATTAGCATACTTAGATAGAAATTTTCAAAAATTGTAAAACAGTAATACCACAGTGTGGAAATGAACAAAGTTTTAGGGTGATTGTAGATTATGCAGTATGTATATAGATTACCAGTTTAACAGATTGTTTGTCTTTAACATAATAATTAATGTACGCAGTTTCGAAGTGTGCAATTAACAAAGCCAGGTCAAACAGAAGTGGAAAACGTATACGCTGGGTTAATCATGTAATAACATTTGCGGTGTGGCACGAGAGGTGATTCTGAACCGCGCTAACAATGTTGACCGTGGTGTGCAAACAGCGGCGCTGCGTCAGCCCACGGTACGGCGCACACGACCGCCGCATCACTGCCGCAACCCTTCCTCTTTATCTAATTCATAAGTTTAATATAATATCTTATACAACATATCTACCGCTTCATATTGTGATACAGTTTGATTGATTCTGTAGTTTCAGTGTACCTACTGCTTTAACTACTACTACTACTATAGTATTCCTCTGCGTTCTGCTTTAATAAAACGGCTAGACTATATGTCGCACGCTTAGTGTTATAGTGACCGAATTAAAAAAACATGTTTTTTGGGAATACGCAACAAAAGTTTTGCAATTAGGGCTTCAGTTGTTTATTTGGACATAAATATTAGCCAGATGTTAGTAGCGCAGTCTTTTTTTTTATGTATATAGTATATGAACCACATATATCATTGACACTTAAGTTTGAATTGAATACTATTTATTTTATTTATTATAGGCTGTCAAAATTATGTATGTGGTTTTAGGCCTCTTGAATACTAAACAGCAATGCATGAGCGTACCCAGGATCTGGGCAAGGGGGGGGCAACACAGATTTTTTATAAAGTTACCTGTTTTTAACCCCCGACGCAAAAAGAGGGGTGTTATAAGTTAGACGTACTTAGATTTCGGTGTGTGAGCGTGTCTGTCTGTGGCATCGTAGCTCTCAAACGGACGGACCGATTTGAATGCGGTTTTTTTCATTTGAAAGCCCGTTTCTCGGTGGTGGTTCTTAGCTATTTTTGGTTAATATCGGTTCAGCTGTGTAAGAGTATCAGCTTTTTTTCATATTAATGTATGTGAAAATGTATTATGATTACTCAGTTCGGAGTAAAAAAAAGCTTTAATAAAATAAATTAAATCAGGTATTTTTTATATAGGTATTTAGTGTGTGTGGAGAAACGAAAAGAGGCAGTAGTAATAAGCGTGATGCATGGTGGAATGAGGAAGTGAAAGAAGCAGTTCGAATGAAGAAGAAAGCATGGCTAGACTATTTAGCCTCGCGGAATGATTTTAATATGAAAGAGAGATACAAGCTGCAGAAAGTTAACACGAAGGCACTTATACAAGAAGCTCGTGAAAGGTGCAGAATGAAAGCGGATGAAAGGTTGTCGTCCAATTTCCGGGATAATGCCAAGCTCTTCTGGAAAGAGGTAGGCAAGACCCGGAGTTGTTCCGCAATCTGCAGTATGAATAAAGTGCTTAGTGTTAACAATGACGTCCTAACAGACCAAAGTGACGTCCTGCAGAAATGGAGTGAATATTATGGAAAGATGTATGCAAGAAAAGACAGAGATGCCACATCGGGAAGTGGAGCTCACTTCGATGCTCCGGATCCCGATGTCATTGAAGTCATTAGTATGAAAGAAATAGAACAAGCGATAAGAAGTATGAAATGTGGTAAGGCTGCGGGAAAAGACAGAGTCACTGCTGAGATGATCAAGTACAGGTGGGTCGCGTGTCTGGGACACACTATGTCTGTTATGCAACTTGTGCTGGCGGACGGGTGAGGTCCCAGATGACTGGCGAGTAGCAGTTGTAGTACCTATTTACAAAGGGAAAGGCTCGCGCCTAAACTGCTCCAGCTACAGGGCGATCAGCTTGGTCAGCTTAGCTAGTAAGGTGTATGCAAAGGTTATAACGGCACGAATGCAAGAAAAGTCTGAAAGGTATTTATGGGAGGCTCAATGCGGATTCCGACGTGGAAGAGGTTGCATGGATCAAGTGTTTTCTCTCCGCATGATCGCGGAAAAGTTTCTGGCTCTTAGCCAGAAGGTTTTCTGCGCTTTTGTGGATCTAGAGAAAGCATTTGATAACGTTGTGAGAGAAACGCTGTGGGACTTGCTGCCAGGATATGGTGTGGACGGCTCGCTACTGCGGGCAATACAGTCGCTTTATAGGGACTGTAAGGCTTGCGTGCGAGTAGGGGGGGATGTGTCACCTCTTTTTGATGTCTGTACAGGCGTCAAACAGGGATGTGTCATGTCCGCCTGGCTGTTCATAGTGTATCTGGACAGTTGCCTGCAGAAGTTGAAAGATTTTAATATGGGTGTGAATTTGGGTGACTTTACAGTAAACTGTCTGCTGTACGCTGATGATGCGGTGCTCATGGCCTCATCAGAAGCCGACCTTCAGGCATTAGTCACTAATATGAAAGAGGGGTGTGAAAGTAAGGGTCTCCGCTTGAATGCAAGTAAAACTAAGGTTCTAGTATTTGAAAGAGGTGACGTAAGAACTAAATGCGAGATTAGGGTAAACCAGGAACGTCTAGAGCAAGTGAATGAAATTGTGTATTTAGGAAGTATGTTTAGCACGGATGGAAGATGTGATTCGGATGTGGAACGGCGAGTAGCTGCCGGAAACAAAGTTAACGGTGCTTTGTCCCAGTTAGTAAAGCGACAAAGCATCGTAAAAGAAGCACGACTGGCGATTCATAACGCAGTGCTAGTGCCAACTTTGCTTTACGGTAGTGAAACCTGGGTATGTCAGCAGATGCATGAAAGTAAATTGAATGCTGTGGAGATGCGATCACTTCGAAAGTTGTGCGGCGTTACCTTGGCTGGCCGAATACGTAACGAAGTGATACGCAATTTGGCAGGTTTGAATGAAAGTGTCAGCGTTAAGCTAGAAAAGGGCGTGCTCCGTTGGTTTGGACACGTCCAACGAATGAGTGAGGAACGATTGACGAAGAATATATATTGTTCAAAAGTAGAGGGTAGAAGGAGTCAGGGTAGGCCGAGACTTACATATGAAGACCACGTGAGCAGATTGCTCAAAAACGGAAAGGTCAAAAGTACTCGGATACCCAGACGTGCGTGTATGAAGCGATTGATGAATCTCGAAGAAGCGAAAGAAGTATGCATGGATCGCGAAGCCTGGCGATCTGTCCTCTCTGACTACCCCGTCAGGGATACAGCGTGAAGATAGTTAGTTAGTTAGGTATTTTTTATATAATTTCTTAAATAACTATGTTTAGTACGCTGGATGACCCGCTGTTTTTACAGAATCAGGTCCAAGACGGCGGCTTGACCTTAAAATTTCACGCTCGCGTCACCGCCCCAAAAAGCGGGATCCAAACTAAACTCCAAAGAAGCTGGATAACCCCCAAACCATTAAGAGAAGCCGCGATGGTAGCCAAGCTCTACCTGGATCCCAGGGAAGATTTGCGAGGAGTTACTGGGGCCGCCCTGTGTTAAACTGATAGGTAGAGATCGTGAGCTTTTTAGTCGTTTCAAGTCCGGCTTAACGCTGCTAACAAACAGTTAAAAGGGGCGTGCCTCACGATTTTTAAAAGATGTATAGGGTATTGCAAGTTATTTTTGTACTGTTATATCGACAAAAGTAGAAGACGAAACCAAAGCCAGGGGGCGGCAGCTGCCCCCCCTGCCCCCCCTGCGTACGCCCATGAGCAATTGTCTGCTAAAAACTATCAAGACTTAATTAGTGTTAAGTTAGTTTAATATTAAATTATTATACTATTTGGCTGGATATTTAAGGTTTAAGTCTGATTATTACTAAAAATGATAACATATTTTAATAGTTACGATTTATAATGGAAAAAGAGATCAATATTCAGGAACCAGTTGGTATTAAACTAAGATAAAATTAATACTATTGTACTTCGGCAATTAAAATATATTTGTTTTATAAAAAAAATCGACAACTAAAACAATTAAAAACTGAATGTCAATCGACTTTCACTATAGCTGGTCCTCGGTCTTCGCAGGCGTTAAGCCCAGTTAAAGGCCTTATGGGAGGCTAGAAAATTTTCAACAACTGGTCTCCGCAACCTGCGCCTGTCCATTTCTACATGGCAACGAGCTCACCACCTATTCCGTGGGACAAAAGTGCATACGGTGAAAAGCTCTGCCTGCTTAGTTTGGAATCTGATGGCGTTGTGTGAGTGGTCCCAACGATATTTATTTTACGATATTTTATTTGTTATTTTCATATAATCACTTAATTTAATAGAACGTTTTTATACTAAACTAACTTATATAATATGCCTCTGCCACCCCTTTGGGGTTAAGGCGTGATGTATAAATAATATATAATAATAAACTTACATATAAGTAGTAGCATAATTTTAGCTATTTTAAAAAAGATCTTAACTTTTTTAGGTAATCAATTAGTCTCATGTATTTTAAATAGATAGGTTTACAATATTAATTCTTAGAAATGACTCCTCTACCTCCATTATCGCTTTTTAAATTATTAGTCTCTAAATTATTACGAGTAACATAATAGCTTTAAACTATATAAGGCTCAGCATCGTTAGCAAATTGTATGGAAAGTTTTGACAAAAAGAGTGATGAATGAAACTGAAGGAACAATGTGGGATATTCAAGCAGGATTTATGAAAGGGAGAGGATGCATGTATCGGTATTTTCCTTAGAAAAACTAGTCTATTGCATATTTGTAGACTTGGAAAAGGCCTATGATAGAGTGGTGAGGAATGAACTGTGGTCTACATTGTTCATGTATGGTGTAAGCAGCAACTTGATATACGAACTCTGAAATCTCTCTATGAGGGTTCCAGTGCTTGTTTCAGGATCAACGGAGCTTGCACAGGCTTTTATCACAATTAAATAGGTGTGAGACAGGGTTGTGTAGCGTCGCCGTGTTTGTTTAACCTTTACATTGTAGTTGCTTGAAAGAACTGCATGAGAGTGCGTATGGTTTGAGAATGAATAAATTAACCGTAAAATGCCTCTTATATGCTGATGATCAGGTAATAGTGGCATCATCGGTGGAGGAGTTGCAGTTGATGGTTAACATTATGCATGATGCGCTAAAAAGGAAAGGAATGAAATTGAATGTAAACAAGAAGAAAGTAACGGTTTTTGAAAAAGAGAAAAGCGTGACGGTATGCTCATTTTTTGTTCAAGGAAAAAGAGTGTAACAGGTGAAAGAATTTGTTTTTGGGTTCAAAATTTGCGTGAGATGGAAAGTGTCTATGATATTCAGAGAAGAGTTTTGGCAGGAAATGAAATGAAGGGACCCATGTACGCCTTTATGAGCAGTCGGAACGTGTCTAAGAAAACAAAACTGGCTGTACATAGAGGAGTGCTTGTCCCTACGCTTATGTATGGCAGTCAAAGCTGGGTATGGCAGAAGAAGCTTAGAAGTAAAATAAATGCAGTGGAAATGAGAAGTCTACGAGGTTTAGCTGTAGTGAAGTTGACGGATAAAGAAAGAAACAGCGTGATAATGGAACGTTACGGGATGACAGAAGATGTAGTGACTAAGATAGAAAAAGGAATGCTTAGATGATTCGGACACGTGATGAGAATGGATGAAAAGAGACTGACTAAGCAGATCTACGTAGCGAGAATGAATGGGCAAGCTGGTAGGGGTCGACCTCGCTGTACGTATGTCTTTACTGTACTTATGAGTAAGGGAAGCTAAAGTTGTATACCAGGATCGTAGTTAGTGAAAATCCATAGTTTCTGCCTACCCCAATGGGAAACAGGCGTGATGATAAGTATGTATGTATGTAATAACAATTATATCTTAATGGTAGCAAAGCTAGAAAAAGTAACAATCTTCAACACTTAAAACAAGTAAGTATATGAAAGAGTATTGTATAAGTTTTACATACCTCGAAATCAGAACTTTGAGTAGGAATTATATTATCATCAGTTTGAATTAAATCTAGATTTTTTTCTTGAATGCGAAAATTCATTTTAATAAAAAAGTGTATATATATATAAAGAAGTGACTCAATCTTGAACTTAATTCACGTAAAAATTTCTGAGCAAAATGATTGATAGTTTTTTAGGAAAGCACAGACCCAATACTCAATTTTACTAAAAATAAGTTATTGCTATTAGTAATAAACATCCTTAAAACTAAATCGTACAAGATGTACAAATAAATTTACAAGGGATTTATTTAAGAATAGACTTAATCATTAATGTGTTTTAAAATTATCCAAACATTTTAGTTTTAAAAAGTTCTAAAACATAATGTAACATCACTAAATTAATATTAAATAGACTCATTACGTATTGGGTCAATTAACCACAAAAATTATCGATAAAACTTACCTTTCCCTTCACTGATAAACAATCTTAAATATTAATTGGTTACTTTTAAAACAAATGAACAGATGTTTACTTTGAACTGGCTGGAAGAATAATGAATGTGTCAGTGTAATATCAAAATGACGTCTTGAAACTCATAAGTGTGAAAGAGACCGAAAACTTGTAGGAGTAGTATAATATTAACTTTTTAAGATTTTATCAAGGTATGTCACAGATGACGTTGTGTTGAGTATTACAGTGTATTCAACTCATTTTCGACTGATTTTGAATTCAGTCACTTTAATACTAAGCGTGCGATGTATGCTTTTTGTATGTTGTAAAATTACGATGTACCTAAACCTATGTTCTTGGCCCCAATAGGCGATACTGATGCTGTCTGTAAAGTTATGAGAGTTCTGTCTAAACACAAATATACCCACATTTTATTTTATAAGGTTACTGGCTGTCCCGGTCAACTTCGTTAGCGCCACTTAAGACAGAGAAACAGGAATTTTAATAAACAATTTTTTTATCTTTCGATTTTTTTATGAATATAAAGTAATGAATTAAAATGAAAATTCTTTAGTCATGTACGTCAAGATTATTGCTTCTACATTTACAGCCAGATTCGCAAAGCAATAGGTAGAGCCTGAAGAAGAATACCTAAAATCTGCAAACTGTTATCATTGTTATATTGTAAATTTGGTGTACTATAAAGAGATATTATTATTATCTCTTCTTCTCGGGTATCTTCTCTTTTTTTCTTACGAAGATACCCGGTCTTTTGGTAGGCTTACATGGGGACATAGTGGTCCAGCACGCCGAGGACCTTTGTGAATTTTAATGTTACAGGGAATGGGGCCCCCACTGCAGACAATGCACGTCCGCCTTATGTAGAAGAACGGTAATGGATCATCTCCAATGAGAGTTAAACTATTGTACAATATGCTAACTACTATTGGGCTATTGAGTTGGAGGTTAAATGTACTCGGTGACTTGAACTACGGATGAAAACTGCGTCTGCCATTTTAATATTAAATAATCAAATTATTGGCAGACGCTGACTTGCCAACTTACTAGATGGCCCCCAATACAATCACTATAATGCATGATAAGCCTGTAAGGCGACAAGGGGCAACACCGGCGTGAGCGGCTATGGGGTGTCAAGCGGTGCAGCGAAGGTTTCACCATCGTGGGACAGGCCCGGAGCGGGCTTCCCCGTAGTTATGCCCTTGAAAATGACAATTCCACCCCCGAGCATATAGCTCTGGCTACCTCCCTCAGATCGACCAATTAAGGGAAGCGCAAGAGTTGAGATTTGCTGCACTACCGGGAGTAGCACTCTCACTGCTCTCCCGTTAGGCCATTAAATCCTAACCGGTGCAGAAGGGCAACAAAACTCTGAGGAATCGGGACCGATGTGTAGCCACGCACATTCAGCTCGCCACAAGCTGCCCTGCGGATGTGAGCTTTTCAATAACTTACTAATACATTTTTTTGTTGGTATCATAAATTGGATAACTCAAAAAGCGAATCTACTATGCCCTCATAGGGTTTGCGTTAATCATATAAAAGATAATTACGTTCCTCGGAAGGGTTTACATGAAAAAAAAAAATTTTTTTCTCGTCGACTAATCTTAGTTTGCCTTATATTTATGGTATGACGTATATATCAGCCATCGTTATACTCAACCGTATTATAGGGAATAAGGCGACCCGATACATACGCCACCGCTTAAGCAAGCATGACACACTCAAACTGCACAGCAAAGGTAAATAACAGTCTACATGGTGCTCATACAATAAGAAATATCTAATACCTCCATATGTGTACAAAGTTTCATGATGATCGTTTATGTAGTTTTCGCGTGAAAGCGTAACAAAAAACTTACATTCACATTTATAATATTAGTAGGGATTCGTTTTTATGTATTGAGGTCCTATCAAGATCTTCGTTGCGTAGGCTAACCGTCACTGTCAAATGGTGTTGCTGCTGACCAACGTACAAAGTGCTGGTGCATATTCTCCTTAGGGAGTCCGGAGGTCAGATTCAGTCTTGGGCATTGTTTTTGGCATTGTTATGAGCAACAGCATTCTGACCTCCCTACCCCATAAGGTGACCTGCGTGGACCCCGTGCTAAAATTCCAGGTATTGTTAGATTAAACTAAGAAAACGCCAAATAATCCTCAGCACTCCATAATTACAAATAAGCATATAAACGAATAATTTAGATACAAATCACGGTCTGTTGCTCTGCAAAAACATGCGCATCATTTCAATTATGAAGGGATAATAAGGAAGGGTTGCGGAGTAGCGGGCCACACTCTCTAGGTGATTAAATGTAATTCTCGATTATGCTGAAGTCGTGACCCCTCGCGGCCGACGACGCGTGAAATCACTTTGTTCTACAGTTAGCCTCCTTAATTCAATACATCACCTTACTGCGCATAACTTCGCATAAGTCAGTACATGTTATTTAATAGGTTCAGTAGTAAATTTAAAATTAAAAATTGTCAAAACCGCTGTGAGTTTTTGAAGTCGGCTACCCTGGACACAATTCTGGTTGCAGCATCAGGTCGAAGTTATCCATTTATAGTCATGTAACAATTATACTGGCATGCGTTGAACACTTAATCGATTAGACATACGCCAAAAATGTTTTACATCGTTTTGGAAAAGAGCTGATACTCTTGCACTGGACTGATATTAACCAAAAATAGCTAAGAACCTGACTAAAATACTGGCTTTCAAATATAATAAAAACGCATCGGAATCGGTCTGTCCGTTTGAGAGCTACGATGCCACACACATATGCAGACATCGACGTCAAACTTCAAACTAAAAATAGACGTATTTAGGACATCTTTCATTACCCCCGAAGGAAAAGAGGAGTGTTTGACCTGTGTATCTGTTTGTGGCGTTATAGTTCCCGTATGGATTTCGATGCGATTTTTTAAATATAATGCTCATTTCTCCTTACTATCTCGTTTTATGGTATTAGTTATATTTTATGAAGATGTGCTTAAGCGTTTCAAGTTCATATGCTATTTTTGAGTTGACAAAAGGTATTTCACCAAATTTCAAAATTATTACAAACTAGACGATCCCCACAGCTTCGCCCGAGGAATATTTCGACTTCCCGTCGCACCTATTTAATCCCGTCGCTTATAAATTCTACAATGATGTATGAAAATTTGCCCGAATTTTCGACATTTATGACCACTGCTCTGCTCCGCAGTGTAGTAGCGTAATGATATATAGCCTATAGCCTGCCTCGATAAATGGGCTATCTAACACAAAAAGAATTTTTCAAATCCGACCAGTAGTTCCTGCGATTAGCGCGTTCAACCAAACAAACAAACTCTTCAGCTTTATAATATTATAGTAAAGATTGTTTTCTTATCACATAAAGATTTTAAGATAACAATTTAACCTATGCGTGTGTTTAATACAATTTATATCTTCAATTTCCAATTTCATATTGATCAGTTCCAAATTCTGACAAAGGAGTTAGGCGATTTCCTTACTTGTTTTGAATAATTTGACAGGTTTTGGGCGCCAACATAGTAAATGGTGCTTGGTTGTCGTTTATTATTTTCCAAAATTTGTGTATAATTCGTGTTTTTGTGTTTATTAATGGTGGATTATAATATATAAAGAGTTTAAAAATTTACAAAGGAAATGATATATGTTATAGTGAACAGCCGTTTTCTTCGTGGTAGTGCCAAATCTCCACAGAAAGCTGCAGTAGGGACTTAGGACTGGACTTGATATAAACAAAGTAATAGGCTTGACCAAATACTAAGAAAAATTTAATATTGAAGACAATGCTGTATGGATTGAGCAGGACTGAGTTTCCTTTGCCTGCCCCCGATGGAAAAATCAAATAAAAATTAATTGACTAATGCAGATTCTTCGTGGCTACACCAGTGGTACATCGGTCTTCAGTCAGGAGCACCAGTATGGTAAGATTGGTTCGTACATTAGAAATAACGACGAGGTCAACTTTTATGTAAAGCTTAGTTCTACTTAGTACAGTTACCGACAACTAGGTGCACTTGCCGATTTGCCGTTTGTTTAAATGAGATAAGTTTAATATTCGTTTGGATTAATGTGTACAGAATAGGATATCCTTGATATGAATTTGTCAAAACTATTCAGTAGTATGATGTACTCGTAGTGTCAATCATAACTTTAATTAATTAATTCAGATTGATATTTTGAAAAAAAACAATTCAAATGCAGATTCTGTTACGAAGACGATGAAACGCCTCAGCATATTCTCTGGGACTTTGGCCCTCCCATACATAAACGATGCACCTCCTTTGGCAAATACCTGCGTTAGCTGCCTTGGTGGCGCAGTGGTAAGTGTATGCGACTGCCGCGACTAAGGTAGGGTTTGATTCGGAAAAAAAAATTGTGTGATCCACAAATGTTTGTTTCGGGGTTTGGGTGTTTGCTATGTATAATATGTATGTATTTAGAAATATATAAATATGTTTTTCAGTCATCTAGATCCCATAACACAAGCTTATATTAGCTTACTTTAGGTTAGACGGCAGTGTGTAAAAAAATGTCACACAATATTATTTTTAAATCTAGAGGATTTACATACAGCACATCGCCGTTAAAGACATTCTCAAATTCCTAATTCTCATAGGAATCAGCAGTAAACTCTAACGAGCGAGCGAGCATAATAGATTTATTTAGGTCGCAGTGCTACAGAACGTTCTAGCCTGCTACGGCCGTTTTACATAATAATAAAGCGACCTCACCTGTCCTCGGTGCAAGTTGTTGGAAAGTAAGACGCCAGTCGTTCCTAGAATAGAAGCAAATAAAAGTGAGCCTAAATTCCAAATACAGGTAAAGTTTTGAAGTAACTGAGAATGCACTAAGATGAAGTGAGCCTAAATTCCAAATACAGGTAAAGTTTTGAAGTAACTGAGAATGTATTAAGATGAAGAGAAACGAGACTTTAAAAGGACTAAATGAAGCGACCACTCAAATGCTACTTAAATTACTCTTCAATTTAGTGTAGTAGGTACTTACACCTACTACACTGAATTATTAGTTTATTGTTATTAGTTATTTTACAAAATTGTATATTAGTTATTTGACAAAAGATAATTATTATTATCTTTCCAATTATTCTATACGACAAATAGCTACTTCGCTATCATATTTATTAGATATATCAGCCAAGAACTTGGCTAAACAAGTTTCTCCTATTGAGCAATGTTTATATGACATTCACAATGTCAGTAATTTTACTACTGACAATTCAAATTTATTTAATTTAAACTGAGTGATAAGACAACAGATAATTTTTCTTGCATAGTACCAACATATGTACCTCCCTATTCTGGGGCTAAAGAAAAAAAATGGGTAGGGTTTCAAGTAAAAATATGAACCCATCAAACATATCTGTGAATTGTAACAGTATGAAGAAGTGTCTCAACCTGGTGCATCAAAACATTCGAGGTTTAAAAGGTAAAGAGCTAGAATTGGAGTTGTTAATGAATTGTAACAGTATTGATATTGTATGTTTAAATGAGCACTGGCTAAAAAGTCATCAATTCACTCATAGCTTCAATAATCACCAGGTTGCAAGCTCGTTCAATAGAAAGAACTATAAACGAGGTGGCTCTTTAATATTAATTAATAAAATATTTAAATTTAAAGAAAGATTGGATGTTGTGAGCCTCTTTGTTGAGCGAGTTGTGGAGATTTCATGTGTTGAATTGGAGCGATTCATTGTGTTGAATCTGTACAAACCTCCATGCGCGCCAGTTAAGTCTCTTTTTGAAATAATGGAGGAAGCCTTAAGTAAAATATATAATAGCCATAAGACAATTGTTGTATGTGGAGACTTTAACATAAATGTTTTAGATAAGTCTACAGAAAGTATAGATTTTCTGAATTTAGCAAAATCATTTAATTTATATCACATTTTTATGGAACCCACTAGAATAACGGCCACTACTGCAAGATGTATTGATAACATATTTAGTAGTGTGAAACCAATACATACATCTATAATTCATAAGGTTGACTCGGACCACACAGGGCAGTTGGTTTCCTTTTGTAATTCTCAAAGTAATGTAAAAAGACAAATAAATGTGATACCATTCAGTGAGAACCGTATAGAAAATATTAAATGTGATACTATTCAGTGAGAACCGTATAGAAAATATTACAAAAAAAGTTAAATTTTTGCCCTGTCACGGAAATGTGGATCACTTATACAACTCATTAGTCAACATGATTAATGGTGAGTTCAGCTCAATTTTTACTCCTATGCACTTATCTAAGAGTGAAGGCCTAACTTTCAGTGACTGGGCAACTCCAGGAATCTATAAAAGTCGTAAGAAATTGTATCAACTATATGAAGAGAAGTCCTATAATCATAATCCAAATTATCAAGAGTTTGTAAAAAAATACTGAAAAACATTTAGACAAACCTGCCTGAAAGCAAAATCAATTTATTTAAAAAATAAAATCAAATATTCAAATAATGTTATTAAGGAAACTTGGAATGTTATAAATATTGAAACCGGTAAATCCAAAGTGCGCAGTCATGATTTTCATTTAAAAATAAATAACGAAATATTATAGAAGATTTTAAAGTAGCAACTGAATTGAAAAATATTTTTCTAACATTCCTCTTTCAAATACAAGAACTCTCTCGTCTTGCTCTAACGATGCTGAACAACTTTTAAAACATGGCGTGGAGGAATATGGCACAGACTTTGAATTTTCAGCTGTTAGGCCTAGAGATATTTTAAAAACTTTTAAGGCAATTAATATGAAAAACACTAAAGATTTGTCTCTCATATTATCACTGTAATAGCTCCACATCTGGCAGCTGTGTTCAATTGCTGTGTCAAGTCTGGGGTATTTCCTGACTTAATGAAACATAGTAAAGTAGTTCCTTTATTTAAAGCCGGCGATAATGCAGATCCCTCTAGCTTTCGGCCTGTTTCCGTACTACCAACACTAAGTAAAATATTCGAAAAGCTAATGCTTGGACAGTTGCTTAGTCACTTTAATATACATAATTTACTACACAGGAAACAGTTTGGATTTACAAAGGGTTGCTCAACGGTGGATGCAGGGGTTGCTTTACTCAAAAGTATTTATGCGGCTTGGGAGGATTCGCAGGATGCATTAGGTGTTTTTTGCGATTTATCTAAAGCCTTCGATTGCGTTCATCACGACACTCTTGTAAAGAAATTACGCCACTACGGTATCAGAAATAAAGCTCTCGACCTTATGACTTCTTATTTAAGCAATAAAATTCAGAGGGTTGAAGTAAACGGTAAACGATCAGCAGGATCTCCAGTTGTAATGGGTGTTCCACAGGGATCAATCTTTGGTCCATTTCTGTTTTTGATATACATTAATGACTTACCTTACTATGTTGGGGATAAACACGAGATTGTGCTGTTTGCGGATGACATTCTCTCTCACTCTTTGACATTTAAAATTAATAGACAATTAATTAATTATGACGATGTTAACAGTGCACTCTCAAAAGTTGTTCATTGGTGTAACGTTAATAATCTTCTTTTAAATGATAAAAAAACTAAAGTAATTAAGTTTTCGACACCTAATGTGAGACAGGTGGCGACCAATGTGCAACTTAATGGATCAGAGTTGGATACTGTTGGGGCTTCTGTGTTTTTGGGTATAACTATTGATTCAAAGTTGCAGTGGGGATCACATATAGAAAATTTGTCAGGCAAATTAAGCTCTGCTGCATATGCAGTAAAAACAATAAGACGACTCACTGATGTTAAAATGGCTAGAATAGTTTATTTCAGTTATTTCCATAGCGTTATGTAATACGAAATTCTTCTCTGGGGAGACTCAGCGGACATTAATACGATATTTATTTTACAGAAGAGAGCTGTGAGAGCAATATACCAGCTTGGTCCCAGGGTATCTCTAAGATAAAGATTCAAAGAAATTAATATTCTTTTTTATTAAAGTGGAAAAAGACAACCTGATTCGAGACAGGGATTGAACCTGTGACCTTTGCCTAACCAGGGCAATGTTCTAGCCACCTGAACTACCCGAACCGTATCGAACCAAGTTGAAATTCTCCACCTTATTTATATCGTCATTTTAAGAGTATGACCAGAGCCATCTATCGAGCTAATGAACAACTCGATACCAATGAACAGTGTTACAACTATTTGTAAACATTGATGCAATGGACTCCACTCAGTATATTGATAAATTTTAAAAGCAATTATTTGCTAAATTTCTCATAAATTTTTATTAAAGTGGAAAAAGACAACCTGATTCGAGACAGGGATGGAACCTGTGACCTTTGCCTAACCAGGGCAATGTTCTAGCCACCTGAACTACCCGAACCGTATCGAACCAAGTTGAAAAATTCTCCACCTTATTTATATCGTAATTTTAAGATAAAAAAATTATGAGAAATTTAGCAAATAATTGCTTTAAAAATTTATCAATTAATATTCTTACCATTATATCACAATATATATATATATATATATATATATATATATATATATATATATATATATATATATATATATATATATGAGAATTTACTTTATGTGCACAAAAACAAAGACTCATTTCTTAAAAAAGTGATGTATAATTTATTTTATTTATAATAATGATTATATATTTATAAATGATGATTATATTTATAATGTTTAAATATTTAATTAATATTTAAACATTATAAATATAATGTACATTTGTTCAACAAAAGTGATCTGAAACGTCGGGTTTACTAATATAATTATATGTAATTTGAGTTTGTTATTGTGTGAGCACCGTCCACATAGCTTAATATAATTTTTGAAATTGACATGATGGTTGCTGTGCAGTTTGAGTATGTCATGCTCGCCTAAGTGTCCTAGCAGTGGTGGTGCATGTATCGGGTCGCCTTATTCCCTATAATACGGTTGAGTAGGGCGATGGCTGATATATGCGTCATACCCGGGTGCCGTCTGTTGGGACTGGTCAACTCCTAGCTGTTATAGCAATTATTACAAATAATACTATTTATTTTTAAGGCAAATTAAGTTTAGTCGACTGTTCTCACGTAACTCCAAGGGAACAATGTAAGTTTAATATTGTAAGCTATACCTGCATTTTAAAATAACAGCTATTTAGTTTCTTGCCGGAGTCTTCCTCATCAGGGTGGGCTACCTTTAAAACTGGCAACTAGAAACGTTTTCATTTTGATTTAAATTTTGTTTCTTTTGTATAGACTCATTACTATATAATTTGTTCAAATATCATGTAAATAAAACTAATGTAATTACTGGCGTTTAGAAAAGAGTGGCCATGAGTTTTATTGCCAGGTTCTTCCTCAGGCTCTACCTATTGCGTTGCGAATCTGGCAGTAAATGTAAATGTAGAAGCAATAATCTTGACGTTTATAAGTGTTACTTTGTGACCTACATGAATAAAGATTTTTCACTTTCACTTTCACTACAGGTCGTTAATTTTTTTATTCATTAAAGACTATTTACACTTGGTGAAACAAGGTGCATTACAAGTTCCACCGCAAGCTACATATCTTGAATGATAACACTTGTTATATTCCACATTATACTGGCTGTATTACTGGATTTGCCTCACGGCATTTTCAAAGGTTGGCTATAATCCCGTCAGGTTAAAAAAAAAAGAGTTTGTGTACCAGAGTACACAGGTAAAAAGTGTAACTTCTTTACGACATATGTTTCTACTATTTACAAGTTCGTGAAAATTGGGTAGATAAAGAAACATACGTTGATAAAGAAGTTTCACTTCAAAAAGTATAGTACAATAGATAAGTTAATTAAAAAAAATGCGTTTTTGTTCAACTTTTACAATACTGTAATACAGGTAAATACTATTAGATAACATGATATGTTGGCAACTTTGTTCTATCAACGAACGTAGCACAGGTGCTACGAGAACAATTGTTTCGTAGCAGTTCCGCTCTACTCACTCCCCTCGTTCTACTACTTCTATTTTGGGTTATGTTGCCAGTTAATATTTAAATATGAATATAATATGTTTGAACATAGATATTGATTTAGTAATCTCTATTAACATGCACTTAGTAGGTAAAAGTAGTATTTAAAAATTTGGAAATCACAAAAGTGCACGCCTCACACGCTTTTAATAAATTATAAAAAAAAGAATTACAAGCTTATAAACTTTGCTATAAATTATCGCGTAGGTGTTATGAAATAAATAAAGTAAAGATAATAATAATTAAACCACATCCAATCAGACCGTGAAAATTGAAAGGGTTCTATTCCTAATTATACTGAAGCTAGTTTAAATAACAAAAATGGCATCAAAAATATCATGAGTTTTGAATTAGTGTTTTTTCTTGATATTTGTGTGTATATATTATTTTACAAGTGCAAGAAGCGCTCGTGGCCCCGCGGTCTCAGTGTTCTGTAAACGATCACTGAGTTACGCAACTTTGACTATGGCTGGTCCTCAGATGGGTGACCACTTTGTGGCATTTACATTTGCGAGCGTTTCCGTGCTTCGGAAGGCACGTTAAGCCGTTGGTCCCGGTTGCCAGTAAAATGGCAGTCGTTAAGCCTGGTTGAAGGCCTTATGGGCGGCTTGACAAATTTCAACAGCAGGTAGCCACAACCTGCTTCTGTCCATTTTCAACACGGCAATGGGCTCACCACCTATTACGTGGGACAGGAATCCACACGGTGAAAAGTGGGCATATATAATTTGCCTCTGCTCAATCCCCGCCCTTCGGGGATAAGGCGTGATGGATATTTATTCATTATTTTATAATATATGATAAATAGAGACATATTAAGTTAGAAAAATCAGATGTTATGCGCGAAGTGGCAGTAGTACCCTCCTCAACGCTTCGCTTATGAGGCGTGCAATATTCTGTAATGTATGTCATGTTATTATTACATTATGTTATGATTAGTTCGCTAGAGTTAGCGAACTTATGTTTGTGAAAATAAAGGTAGTTAGGTGTATGCGCGCGTCGCGGTACGTCATTGGGCCGAAGGGCGGGGTCTCGCGCCGCCCTGTGTCGCGGCGCGGCAGTCCGCTCCCGGCCGGCGCGCGCCCCGCACGGCCCCATGGTGGAACACGCGCAGCCCGACTGCTCCCAGGCGAGCGCCATGCAGACGCTACCTCCGCAGCCTCACCGCGAGGCCGAAGAGGATCAACTCGCCGATGAGTATGTCCAAAATTTCGAACTCGACCACCTCGAAGATCACAATCTTGTGAAGCGAGAACCTCTGCGTACCGGCTGGCATGAAATGACAGAGCCTCCGCCGGCTTGTGCACGCGCATGTCGCCCCTGGCCCGATGCGGGACCGTATCCTCAACCTCACGTAGCCATTGCTGTCGACCCCAGTACGCCACCGGAAACCCCCCCGGGAACCATAGGGCGTAGTCCTTGTCGAGCCGCGCTGGTCGATGATGTTTTATGGTTACCGCACATGCGAGAACCTCTCGATATGCGCACCGTTCCCTGTGGAACTTTCGAAGAATGGGACCGACGAGAGTGGCGCGAGCAAGATCACCACGTGCAACAGGTCGCGCTGCGCCCCGCCAGCTCGTGCTCGGCGATGTCTCCTCGTACCGGACTGCACGGCTACCAACCTTCCTCGTGTGGTGACGACCTAATAAGTGACGATCTGCTTATGACGCTGAGCGTCCGCGAGCTCAACAAACGATTACACGGGTTTCCCAGAGAGGATGTAACAAGACTCAAACAGAAACGGCGAACGCTGAAAAACCGCGGCTACGCACAGAACTGTCGCAGTAAAAGACTGCAACAGCGCCAGGAGCTAGAGTTGACGAATCGGTCGCTGCAAGACGAGCTGCACATCCTGCAGCTGCAGGTGGCGCGCGTGACTCACGAGCGGGACATGCTGAAGCAGCGGCTGGCGCTGGCGGGGCGCGAGCACGCCGTGCCGCAGCACGCGCCGCCCACGCCGCACTCCTCGCCCGAGTTCTTCTCCGAGCTGTGACGGCAGGGCGCGGCGCCGCGAGCCGGCGCCTCCGCCGCCGCCTCGTCCTCCTGCGCCTGGCAGCGCTACTGACCTCCCCGCACGACCACCATATCGAGACACTCGTGCTTTTGTTAAGTTTGAAATTTTATTATATCATCAGTTCCAGTTTTATAGTTTTTTATTAAGGTGGGACAATAGAGAGCCGCCTCGGTGCGACGGGAACGGCCTCATCACCGTGTTAAATATAAATATTATGGTTGTGTCGTAAGATATGCATAGCTTCGTTAAACTAAACGTATTATTAAAAATTAAAGTTACACGTAAGTTAAAGAGAAACAAGATAACTGATTAACCGTATGATTGTAAATAGACACATAAATGAAGAATATTATCTTGTCTTTATTAATAAAAAAATTCAGAAAATACCTATAGTTTTTTATTTGTGATAACTGTCAAAACAAAGTTTCCTATAGTTGGAATTGCAACAATGTTGGTAATTAGTACGAGTAGGTACTTCTACTGTTGCGAACATTAAATTAGGCTCATATTTTATCAGTTAAAATTTGGTCCCAAGTGAAACGTATCAGATACATTATATTCAGCTAAACGGGTAAGAACAATATTGTGTTTCTTATGTAGAATAGTATCACACGTGAAATGTAGGTAATACTTTTACAATTATTTGTTACTTTTTTTAATCCTGGACGCAATAATTACTATGATGCCAACCTATAACCATAAGTTTGACTTGTGTATAGTTGGTATCATAGCCCTCTGACAGATATTGATGATATTTTTGTTAGAAATCTGCCTTTAGCCTGATGATTCCTAACAATATTTTTTGAATATTTGTTGAAACGTTTGAGACCATCAGCTCTATTCGCACTAACTTCTAGACTTCTAAACTGTAGAAACAGTTCCCATTTAATTAATATTTTTAACAGAACAAATGCTACTATGAAAAATTAAAAAATTGATTACCATGATTTGATCATACTCTTAAATGACGATTACAATAAAGTGAAGAAATTCAACTTCGTTCGGGTAGTACATTGGAAGATTGCTTTGGTGAGGCAAAGGTCACAGGTTTAATCCCCCTCCTGAAACAGTTGCCTAATTTTCACAGTAATAAAAAAAATTACCAAGCTTTTTTTTGAAGGCTGGTAAGCAATCGGATACGGTGTGTATTAATATCAGGCTAGCAGGTGTTGAAAAATAGATGCTATGTTTGATTTATCAAAAACTTCGAGTTATGAATGATGTATTCAAATTCCAGAGCTTACATATATTGTAGTTACGAGTGGTGAGGTGTTCCAATGGAAAGTCAAATATTTTTCTTTAGGCTGTACTTGCTGCTTTTTTGCCTGTCCTATTCGTATTACTCTGATAATAATGAAGCGCTCGTATAAACGATATAAACGATCATTGCGCTAAGCAACGTTTGCTATGGCTGGTCCTTGGATGTGTGACCAGATTGTGGCATTTATATTTGCGAGCGTTTCCGTGCTTTGGAAGGCACGTTAAGTCGTAAGTCGAAGTAAGTTATTTCAACACGGCAATGGGCTCATCACCTGTTACGTGGGACAGAAATGCAAACGGTAAGATGTGGGCGTATGGTATGCCTCTGCCTACCCCTTCGGGGATATATTCGTGACAAATATGTACGTATCTGATAATAATGTGTATTACACAAACTTAGGATAAGGATTCTTCTTCATGTTTGCATCGTCCAGTTACTTCTAAAACCTTACTTGGATTTAAAGCTAGGGGGCAGGTTTAACTGTCTAGAAGGAACAGCTATCCTGTGAATTTTTATTTTCGGCATTGTGATTGCCGACAAACCTACAAAACCCGCAGGACATTGAACGTTAGCTTCCCGGTGCGTAGTGCACCAAGTAGCTTCTGGTGAGGTTGATTTGGAACTTGAAGACGTTAATAAAAGACGAGGCCCCATTGCAGTATATCTAAGGAATAGTTGTAAATCTATAATCAATTGCTTGTGATCTGTTATCTATGAAATATATCATGAGTTTCTGAAACTTGAAGACTGAAATTGGGGAGATCATTCTCACTAAGTGGTAGTTGGAGCTTTGTTTCTGTTGTAGAAGAAACATTGTTTATCCGTACTGTAGCCTTAGTTAATCAGGCCACTTTAGTATATCAGCCCAGGGCTAGTGCATTTGTTCATTTGCCTGTTTAAACCTCACTCTCCTACATCTTAGTTTATTACCAGTGGTTTCTAAAATCTACTCGAATTTAGAGCCTAGGGTCCACTTTTATTAGGCTGCCCGAAAGCAGCTCTTAACTGGCTTTTAATTTTTGGCATTCTTGGGAGGTGTCCCCTGTCACTAGCTGCTGAAGTTGTTTGGACTTTGGAGTTTTAATTATCCTTGCACCCAAACGTGTGTTCGTACGTTTTTGCGTAGATGTGTCAGTCTGTGTCTAAAACGAATGTATCCACTGATTACGACGCAGTTCTGTTGCTTGAAAGCTAACATGAATGAAATGGTCCTTAGTTCAGTACAGTTTTATAAACACTTACCTATGCTTTTGAATTAATGTCGTAATTAATTAAGGGATTTCGCTACATTCAGAGGATCCAACTGATTTAAAATATTCGTGCTCAAAACGTTTATTTATTTAAAAAAATCATTACATAATTAGTTACTTAAACACTATTATTATGACTAGTGAGTTTTTTTTCAACGTGTGGTTAACCCCTAGGATATTATGCCTCAGATGTGATGCTATGACTCGCACCGGCTAAAATCATCTGTCTATTCTCGGGAGTTCCGGGTAACTCCTTGGAAAGATGTCACAGTGCTCCCGACAATTTGAATTTATAGCTCGAAAGTTGTAAGCAATTCGTAGCATCCACTTTGCCACAGCGTCTGTTATTATAACTCGTGAGTAAATTAAGACTACAACGAATTAATAAACAAAAAAAGAACCGTTAACTAACATACATCATTCAATTTTTCCGCACCACAGTCCTCATGTGGTAATGTCCGTTCCCAAAAGACTGGCAGCAAAGATATTGGAAAAGAGCTGTTTTCCCGACTTCTATGACTGGATAAATGTCAATACTTTTAAACTTTCAACAAAAAAGAAACGAGCTTTTCGGTAACGAGAAAGTTAATATTAATTGGTGGTTGATATTACTTATCACTCACGCCTTTGACCCCGAAGGGGTGGCAGAGGCATACTATACGCCCACATTTTACCGTAAGTATTTTTAGGCAGGTACTTAATAATTTACATGAATATTAGACATAGCTTTTAGGGTCGGCAGCGTGAGAGCCGCACGTCTGGTGTTGCAAACGTCCATAGACTACGGTGACCACTTTTCATCAGGTGGGACGTAGGTAATGCTTGTCTGCCACCTCAGTGGTATGTAATTAAAAATTATAATTCTTAAATTATAAATACCTACCATTCGCCGTACGACCTCATTTTTTGCAACTGTTGGGCAATACAATTGAAGTGATGGCGTCGTACGCGATGTTTTGCACAATCATCAATATCAAGAGTCATTGGACTCGCTTTGAATGCAAAATTTACCATATTATTTTATTTTATAATGATTTTAAATATTACAATGATGTAATTTTTTAAATTACTAAGTAGGCACAGATATATATTTTTGTTACTTAAACATAAAAATGCTTTTTTTATTTTTGGAAATTCCCAAAGATGTCATGCTAGACTAAACCTATTAAAATCACACGGTAACTTCTCAGAAGAATGTCCTAGGGTACCCAGACCTTGGCTATCACCGAACCCATAGGTGAGGACCTAAGGGTTCGGGTGTTATGCCGCTTATTTGGGGGTTAGTTTGGGTGTCGGGCAGTGACCAGGCCACCCTTCGTCCTTTAGGTTTTCGGTCATGGAGGCCGATAGTCTTGGGCGAAGACAAGCCTGTGACGTCTGCGCTACAGACTGCGGTACTATATGCGGTCAAATAAAGACTACATAGGATAGTGTGAACCTGGGGTAACGTATGTTATCTTTGAATACAGCTGCCTTTCAGTCCTGATTATGACTGCTAGGCAGCTCGCAGGTTGTACGCATATTTCTAGATGTGTGGTGATTATAGCCACTGTTCTTCTAAAATGCGGTAGCTTTCTAGTGAGACAGCAAAAAAAGTGAAATATTAGGGTGATACACAGTTGAAAATATTCATTACTCTTTTTATGCTTACATAGTGCTATTTTAGCCCAAACTAAGGTTCTGCTAGGTGATATAGATAATTGATAAACGTACTATTAATTTAAAAGTCGTATAAAATTATAGATACTAATATAACTATACATCAGAATAAGATATAGGTTAATTTTATCACGTGAAAAACAGGAACAGTAAAACTAGCCGCGAACAGCAACCGGTACGTACATTTCTATTAAACAAACATTCATCATTTTTGTTTTGTTTTTGACTGTAATAAATTATACGCATTATATTAAAAAAAAATAATCATATTAAGGGTTGCGTTTTTTTCCTTTTAAGGTACGGCACCATAAAAACAGCAAGCTTCAGACGGTAAAGTTTAAATGCATCCATGAAAATGTTGACTTGAAGAGTTATAATTTAATTCGAGGCTTCGTTTTTTAACCACTAAGATGGCAGACAAGCATTCTACTCACCTGAAAGAAAGTGATCACCGTAGCCTATGGAATTTTGCAACACCAGAGGTATGGCATACGCGCTGCCAACTCTGGAAAATTGTTATTTAAGCATATTGTACTTGATATTGCTCCTAGCCTCATCAATATTACGAGAATTGATTAAAGTGTGTATCTCATTTTGATGTAATCATCAGATTACAAGCGAGAGTGAGTTTCCACAAATGTCATGATCTTTATAATCTAAACGCATCAGTTACATTAACGAATGCTAGTGCTAACGATTATGTTTTCGTAAACATCGTACATAGTTGCGGTTTGTTAAACTTATTAATACATACATATATATTGTCACGCCTTTATCCCCGAAGGGGTAGGCAGAGGCAAATTAAACGCCCAAATTTCACAATACCGTATTATAATTACTAGCTGTCCCGCCCGGCTTCGCCCGTGACTTACTTCCAACCCCGTGGCACCCATTTAATCCCGTTGTTTATTAATTTCACATTCACAATAATGATTGAACATTTTCCAAATTCATTGAAACTTCTTCGCTCCCCAGTACCTACCTACGCCCACACGGGCTGGTCAAAATAAGGTTACACGAAATAAATTTCTTTGCGCTTTATTTTGAATCTGCGATAACTCGTAAGATATTCATTTAATTTGCAAGGTGTAAAGGGACAAAATAATCTTTATGAAATGCTGAAGCCAACTAACGTAGTAAAACTGATACGGATTAATAGTATATTTGTGTAAATAGCCTTCAAATTGACGCTTTATAATTGATGGTTTTATAAAGTATTAAAATGGATATAGTATGTTATTCTTATGAGATAGACATACATCGTCGCGGACTTCTTTGTAGACCTACATTAGATACACAATTGCACCATACATTATTTTGTTATATTTCAAAGGGTTTAGGCAACGTTTTTGTTGAAAGCTCCCAGACGGTTTATTTTTTCCGACATCCCCAACAAATATCGTTATAGTTTGATCAATGTATACAAAAACTTAACAAATTATACATAAAAACCTTCTATAAGAATCACACTAACTATTTAAAAAACCGCATCGTAATTCGTTTCGTAGTTTTAAAGATCTAAGCATACATAGGGACAGACAGGGAAAAACGACTTTGTTTTATAATATGTAGTGATAACGAACGAGTGAGGAACGATTGACGAAGAATATATATTGTGCGAAAGTAGAGGGTAGAAGGATTCAGGGTAGGCCGAGACTTACATATGAAGACCACGTGAGCAGATTGCTCAAAAACGGAAAAGTCAAAAGTACTCGGATATCCAGACGTGCATGTATTAAGCGATTAATGAATCTGCAGGAAGCGAAAGAAGTATGCATGGATCGCGAAGCCTGGCGAAATGTCCTCTCTGACTACCCCGTAAGGGATGCAGCTTGAAGATAGATAGATAGATAATTATTTCCTTTGGTTTTTTGGCAAGTCTATTTCTATGAGAATATATCAGGGCAGGCAACGCGAGTACAGCATTTATTTTTCTTCTTCACCGTATTTCAAGTTTCTTCCAAACCTGGATTCCAAATCGAACCGCATTTGAACACTAAGGGAGCATGTGTCGTCATCGTCCGTTAGTCAACTGTGGACGGTGTTAATTTGGAGTGAAAATATCCTACTTTATTTAACTTAATAAATCTGGACAGAAATATTTCACTTTGATATCTGTCGGCTAGTCTAGATCATATAGCACAAACTTTTTTTTTTGTAGCGCGGGGAATACTTTTATGTACCGTCATCCCTGCTGCCCCCGCAGTAGGGACAGTGTGTGCGACTCCCGGCTCTAGAGAGAGAGAGGCCATCTAGTACTACTAAACCACCGCACTGTTCTGCCTCACCTTAAGCCGGCTCACAGGGTAGGCCTGAGGTTGAATCACTGCGAGCCGGCATGGGGCATCTCGCCTCGGTGGGCCGAAAGTGCGGCCATCCCGGAGCCGAAGAAAAAACTTCCCAAAAAGCGACGGCGGCCCAGCACTATTGGCTGCCGACCATGGCTCGCACCACGGTCGGCAGCTACAAATCCACAACAATAATGCCCGTCAGGGCGATACGCGGACCATCCCACGCCGAACACACGGCGAGTGTATGGCTCCACCTTGTCCACGACGCCACTTGGCCAGTGGCGACACACGGTATCCGACTCCACCCCCGCCACCTCCCAGTGGTGAGGAGCTGACTGAGGTGAAATGTCAGCGCTCCGTATGCCCTCTCCACCCAAGCACGCAAGACGGGCCGGACAGCCACCACGAAACAGGGGCTAACAAAAGGGCTACTACTATCTTTCGGCCCACTTCCGGAAGTGATAGTCGCGAACTAATTGTCTCGATCTCTTCCGAAATCGGCCGTCTACCGTTACTTCACACTAGGGCGCTCTCTTCGTTAACCTTCTTCAGTTATCCAGCCTCGAGATCCCAGGGGAGCCTCCCTGCAATAAGGTAGGACAAGGTGCAGTACGCATGCACGCTTCGAGCGCACGACCACACCGCCGTAGTGGCGGTGACACGCACTAATCGCCTCTCCCCTCCCCCCGATTGGGGAGTAGTCTCGCCAGACTTCCTGAGTACGATATCAGCTTACGCGAAAGATGCCGGAAGTGCTCGACGAGGCCCTATCCACTGAATAAACTTATATTAGCTTAATTTATGTGGAAAGTGTCCCTTAATATTAATTTTAAATATAAATATTGTTGGGACAACTTACACAACACATACACACTTATATATTTCTAAATACATACATATTATAGATAAATAACACTCAGACACAGAATAAACCATCGTGCTCATCACACAAAGTTTTATCCTGGGTGGTAATCGAACCCACAACCTCATGCGTAGCAGTCGGATACACTCCCACCGCTCCACAGAGGCAGTCAAATTCATTCACTTGTTCTTCTATTTATACAGGGTGGCCCATTTAAAACGGTCAGTATGGGCAACTATGAAACTATAAGACATAGAAAGATCTCTTCTAAGGAACCGATTTTGATGAATAGAACACGTTGAATAGAACTGCATTCATAGATTTAAAAGAAAACTTGTACTCGAGTCAGGAATCGAACCCGGAATTATCGAAGAATAAAACTTGTATTATTTTTTAATGAATATCGATTAAGTAGATCTTAAGCAGTAAATATTACTATGAAACATCATATCAAAAATTATTATTAGTCATTGATTTTCATACCATTTAATGTAATTTCGTAGGTGTTCGAATTGATCATCCGCTTTTTCAGTACAACATTCATCTTCATTTAGGCGTTTAACATTGTATCTATGTGCGGTGTTGCACCTATTAACATACTATGTTTTCATATTTTCAACAAGATGGAGCACCGGTTTACAATAGTCAAATGGCTAGAGACTTTTTGAATCATACCTTTTCCCAAAAATGGATTGGTAGATACTAATGACCCTTTTAAATGGCCTGCGCGCGATATCTCCTGTTTAATTCAACTAGACTATTTCTTGTGAGCTTATGCTAGGGACGAAGTGTATAAAACAAGCTACTATGTCACCATGAATACTAAAGATTCAATTTAAAGTCTTATTTCACCTGAAGATACAAAAGTCAATAGTAAAATCCTTAGTTTAACGAATTAAATGTTGTACTAAAATACAAGATGGTCATTTCGATCACCTACCAAATTAAATGATATGAAAAACAATGACTTTTTTTCTCATTTACTGCTTAAGATCTACTTAATCGATATTCATTTAAAAACAATGCAAGTGTTATTCTACGATTATTCCGGATTTGATTCCCGACTCGTGTACAAGTTGTATTTTAAATCTATGAATGCAGTTTTTCGTTTCATCAAAATCGGTGACATGGATTCTTAGAAGAGATTCTATGTCTTATAGTTTCAGAGTAGCCCATACTAACCGTTTTAAATGGGCCATTTGTATATTATATCGATTATATTTATATTCCTATACTTATATTTAACACTTCTATATTTTGTTCATATGTATCGAGTTATGTTCTATGGTACCGGCGCTTGCTAGCCAATCGAGTACGATAACAGCATACATAGTTGCAAGTACTCGGTATGTTATATGACCCTAATGAATGTTGTGTACAACGCCGTCACACGGCGATCTTCGTAATTCGACACTAATGTTTTATTAGAAGTGAATGGCGTCGAATTGTTTGTTAGTTAAATAATTATATACATTACCAATTGGATGAGATTCTTTTATATTTACGAGTTTACAAGTCGTATAGTTATATGGTGAGGTTCAGTATTAAGTATACAAACCGAACGTTGGTACATGCACTGCGGCCTTCCACAACGCTGCTAACAAGTTCCTTTTTTACCATTAAACCTCCTTGATCCTCGGAGGTCGGAGGAATAGCTTCCATCATTCTCAAAGGTACACCAGGTCCCCCAAACCTAATAAGCTTACTATCGTGTATGCTAACCTCCCGGAGATTCTTCGTACCCACTATTCCACAGTCAACGTGACTTCCAGAAGTACAAGTTTTTATGTGAGCTTTATTCATATTGAGAGAGTGTTCGGCCTTACTGTACCACGCTGGTCAGACGCGCTGGTACAGGGTTATGTTTCGAGTTTTCAAATACTGCCTAGATTTAGTGCCTGGGGTCCACATTTATTTGGCTACTAGGAGCAGCTGTTGTTTGGTTTTTGATTTTTGACAATTTAGAAGCGACTGCCGTTTGACCTCCCAATCCCGTATCTTGGAATGGATTACCTTAAACAATCAATAAACAGGGCTGCCTCTGTGGCCCAGTGGTAGTGTATGCGACTGCCGCGCATGAGGTCCCGGGTTCGACTCCCGGGTCGGAACAAATATTTATGTGATCGACAAATGTTGGGTTTAGAGTTTGGGTGTTTCCTATGTATAATAATTAATATGTATGTATTTAGAAATATACATAAGTATGCTAGATTCCATAGTACAAGCTTGTAGCTTAGTTTGGGCCATTTGGCGCTGTGTAAAAAGTGTAAAAAAACAGATTTTCTGATATGATTTAGCAGGTCCACCTGCCTCTGCTGATCTGTATTGACTGGCAGATAAGGTTGGTACTGCTCATTGAGATTTAAATTATTATATTTCACACCAATTACTTCGTTAAGGAAATGAACATAATGGTGTGACACCTCAATGGCGTAGTGAATCATGCGGTTTCAGCTGGAATGGAGTCACTTCTATGTAGCTGCGAGAATGCGGCATCACAATTGAATGGTGGATCGATTTAGCTATTTTTTTGTTGTGTTTCTTATTGTCAGGAGATGGGTACCTATGAAAGAAAAGAAAAAAAATGAGACAATTGCGCCAATCCAGAACACTATAAAATGTAAGCAGACTTAACTACACAAACTTATGTAAAAACTTTCAGTTGATTAAATACTTAGCTTTCATTAGTTTGACATGTTAGTTCAATAAAATATAAAAATTTGAAGCCCTAATGAAAACTCGCTATACTATTAGGCAATAGGCTCACCACCTATTAAGTGGGACAAAAATGCAAATAATGAAATGTTTGAGAATACAACTCTACCTACCTCTTCGGTGTAAAGGTGTGAAATGAAAACCGATATAATATCTTATACAGTGCACATTTCACAGTTGTCGATTCAATTGCACAGTGAGTTTATAGACATTTTCAATAACTCTTTAAAGTAAGATCAAGAGTACTTGGAACTTCGGTTGCTTATAAAACAACACAACTATTTTTTTTTCTGAATACATAGTCAAATCTTTATACAGTCAAAAATTAACTTTTTTACGTGCCAAATTACAGTTTGAAATAAAAAATAATCCCGCTATAAAATTTTCCACTAAATGATCACAAAAAGTATTTCCGTTTAATTAATAAACTAATAGCTTGAAGGTTCTTTTTGAGTACAAACGAAGCTATATTTAGGTGTATATTTATCTTGCTATGTCTGGAGTCAACATAGCCTGTTCATATCGCCGTAGCAGTGCTACGAACAGAGTACGGGAGAGAGGAAGCGGGACGGGAGGCGTGTTCTACACCGCCACGCCCCAACAGAGCGAAACAACCGCACCGCCTACTAAGCAGCCTTCACAAATCTGTATTTTCATCTCAACCTCATTCAAGCTTCACTATTCCTTTTACAGTAAAGTATATATTTGTCTGATAGTCTGATTTTCAAGGAATGTTTTTTGGTATATGCAGACTTGTAATGGTATGTTCTGAACGTACAACTACCTCCATACTCCACTCCTATCCATCGGACGCTTATTACAGATCTATAGCGGTACGTAAGTAGAGGTTGTCATGCAAATGGAGGCCTGTTAATGAAGTCGAGGAGAATTATGGCCATTGTTACTGCGGCCCGGCCGTTGTAATGGGCCATTTGTAGGCGTACATCATAATAATATATGGGACAATTATTTCTACGATGCTATTGGACTGCATTTCTGACCAAGGATTTTTGGTTGATATATAGCCTCTTTGCTACTCTTATATACTTAACATTAAGCGTCAACAATACTTAATAGTCTCTTATAAAAGCTTAAAACTCCGGTACTAAGTATACGTACTTGTAACTAACTAAAAATAACAAAGGGTAGCTTGGTTGCTGATTTCAGAACTAAAAAACTGTTCTAATAAAAAGAGATGTAGTATTTAAATAACTTTTATAACCATTATATTAGTTTTTAATTTTAGTTAGTAATTAATAATTGTTGAATGTTATGTTATTATAATGACACTGTCTTAAATTTCAGCAGGCATTTATTACTTACCCATATTCTAGTTATATAAATAACTAGTTCGCCATCTAGTGCATTCCACAATATTGGATTTAGAATGACGTCACATACTAAACTAACAATGCATTGTCATCCATAAAATAAAGATACATTGCAAATTAATATAAAAAACATATAAAAAAAAGCTTATTAAAGAGTTTCAGTTACAAGCAGATACTGATAACGGCCTACAACCGTTCCCATGACTCTATTGCTTGCTTTAAAAAGAAAATATAAGAACACTCTCTGAACTGACCTGATTAATTATATTTATCAATCACGCCTTATCCCCGAAGGGGTGGCAGAGGTATATCATACGCCCACTTTTCACCTTGTACATTTTCGTCCCACGTAATAGGTGGTTAGCCCATTGCCGTGTTGAGATAGACATACGCAGATAGTAGCACCTGCTGTTGAAAATTTTCAAGCCGCCCATAAGGCTTTCAACTTGACTTAACGACTGCCATGTTACTGGCAACCGGGACCAACGGCTTGACGTGCCTTCAGAAGTCCGGAAACGCTCGCAAATGTTAATGTCACAAAGTGGTCAAATATCAGTGACCAGGCATAGCGAAAGTTGCTTAACGCAGTGATCCTTTACAGAACACTGAGTCCGCGGTGCCACGAGCGCTTCTTTAATTATCTGTTTCATAATTCTAAGCCGTTAACCCGTTTTGAGATATTGGGAATATCACACAGGCACAACTAATAAAATTCATAGTTCGCTTGTCTTCTGCAAGAATTAGAATAGGTGTGCAGTCTGCAAGGTGTAGGTAGTGGTTATAGAAATTGTAAAAACAGGAGAATTGCCGTGCGGAAGCATTCGTGTGTCGCCTCATGCTCAATGTGCTCAAGATTCCAATTTACAAACGGCGCGTGGAACTAAGAGTGTTCTATTGATTCCCATTGCAAAGTTTGCTTAAAATACAACGTTTCCATGTAAAAACTGAATTTAAAGCCTTCGCAAGCCATGTTTAATAACTATGTTACATGATTAAAAATAATAATATCGTTGGGACAACTCACACAACGCCATCTGATTCCAAACTAAGCAGAACTTGTACTATGGTAACCAGATATCTGATAAACATCTAGGACTAGTGAAGGTTTTATTCGTATTTGATATGTACTTATTGTTGAGCATGTTGTTGCATGCTGCATGCAAGCATGATGTCTACACAAGAATGTTCCTGCATGACATTTCTTCTATTTTTACGATTTCTATGGTAGTGGTTGTGTGTAGTAACAGAATTATGTAAAGATTGGATAATAATATGCACTTGTTACAGGTATTTAAGGTAACATAGGTAATGGCGTAAGACAGTATGACTTCAAACAAATAAAGAGATACTTTTTACTAGATTGGGTCTAAGCGTGAAAAACGCAATAATCGCCGAATACCATTTATTTAGGGACCAATACCATTTTTCTATAAGGTGGTGAGTCTGATGACTTAGAAGCAAAGCCCAAATAGATATCACTTTTAATATAGTCAAAGAAGTTATCAAATTCGCAAATTTAAAATAAATGCGGACTTCTAAGTTAATATTAGGGATGGCTGAGAGTTATAATGGAACAACAACAAAAAGTGTGGATTGATACTTTTTAAGTTTTGTGATTAAAATTCACCGTTTGTAACATAAAATTGACATTCGGTTTTTGGACAGCTCTACCTGGTATACAATTGAGCTGTTTGGTATACTTACTTAAATCTGAAATATGTGAAAAATTATGATAGTGTAATTCTGGTGGCTCGGCTAGCCTAGCTTCCTAGGATCATCTCCGCAGAACGGAAGCACAGATTAAACTTTAACAATATTTTGAGTACACATTTTCTAAAGACTGAAAAAGTTACAATTCTCAATTGTCCAATTGATTTTAATACACAAACCTATATTTGCTTACCCAATCATAAAATTCATATGCATTATAAGGTGAATGAACTTGTGACGCAATTTTAATGCCTATCGATGTTTCAAACATCGGTTTCGGATGCAGGTATACTTCAGGGTGCGATGCCCGGACGAGCGGGCGGGCGGCGTGGTGGCGCGAGGTTGTGATGAGCCAGCAGCCGCCTCAGCGATCGACGACGTGGCACATTTTTCTAGTAGCAAGGTCGGTTTGCTAGCTCTGACGTCACCATTTCATACTTTCCATTTTCAGAGGTAACTAAAATATCACAGTTTTGGAATATAGAGTTTGTAAGTGGACTGAGAGCTGGATTCTTTAAAAAATTAAAACATTTCTGGATTGAATTGGTAGAAATTTTAAAATTTCAATTCTTACGGCTCTACATATAATTCGATGTCTATAACAGTTCAATTGTTCGTCTTAATCATATCAGACAGCAATGCAAACTATAAAGATGCTGCCGTTACTTCTTGAATGTGGTAATAAAAATTAAATTACAAACAAATTCAATCATTCATACATGCATGCATCCATCAAGTTAGTGTTCGGCACCTGTACTTTGATTGCCCACTTTGGTCTATATATATCTCAGTCTGCATGGTGATAAGGAGTCGTATTGTCGTTATCGAAACATCTATCAATAAGCTCTTACATTTTTTTAATATACATTATCTCATTGACCACGCTCCTTCTAATGAAATACCATTACTGTAAAATTGTCAAAACGAAATTGGTTTGTCCGAAAGCAAAAAGATATTTAACAAAAACCCACATAACTATTTTGAATAATAGAGTACCTACATATGAAAATTTATGTTTTTTTTCAGTGATGTTTTCTTTTTTTTTTGTTGCAAGCTTTAAAACCTTTCTCTGCCAAAGGATGGAATTCCCAAAAATAGGGTAAAAATTTCAACTTTCTAGATTTAGATAGCTGTGCGATGCTTATCATCAGTCAGGATCAGCTATCTTATGTCGCCATGGTTTTTCATTAGGCGGGTACTGTCATTTTGGCGAGCTAAATAGGTAAAAAAGATGTACAGAAACAACATATAAACATGATAAAAGTATTACACACCTAATATTATATTACTTTGCTCCAAAACACCTGCTCATATCTCCGGTTTGTTACTAGTAACGTGGAAGGAAAGGGCTGATGGAGTACGGGTGTGGGGTGCGGTACGCTTAGCTGAGCCAGCACTCCGACTACGCAGGGTCGCGGTGCGGTCGATACTCCCGCACTAGGTCGATCCTCCTCACCACCATCTTGTCCTCACGGTGGAAGTATAATTTTTAATGTCAATATAAACCGTCATATTAAGTTATTGTTATGAAAATGATTGAAGAGTTCGCTACACTGTATAATCCAGTTTGTTGTTTGATTATCACTGTCCCTCATATTTGTGGAAATTGTATTTATTACTTAAGTTCCAGTTTTTTAACGCTTTTCATTATTATTTTAAAAATTATTCTTGTCGCAATTCAGCAGATCGTACCATAGCTTAAAACAAAAAAAAAAACAATCAAAGTTCAACTACAAGTATTAAAGAACACTAATTAATATAGTTTCGTAGAGATTTTACAATTCCTATATAATCATACACGGGTTGTTGGTGTATTCAATCCTCATATCTACTATCGTATTAAAAATCTTTGTATGTCTGTATAATTCTATTGTATAATATTTTTTGGTTAGGTATTTTGGTATATTTTATATCCCACATTCACAATTTACTTATTGAAAAGAACAGTTAAAGGTAGTAGCTACCGGCTGATGAAACATTACAAAGCGCCTATTCCATAAGGCTTTCAATCGGCTTGGTGACTGCTAGATACTAGCAGGCAGTACCAACGACTTTTTGTACCTTCTGAACCACAGAAACCATACTCATCTTAGGACTAGCCATAGACTAACAGTAGGTTCACTGAGTAAGCGGTGTTGCCGTTATATTAACTACCTAAGTAGTCAACTTTTAACTACCGAGTGTAGGTTAAAGGCCATTGAAAGATATCTCTACTACTTTTAAATTAGTGTACTTGCAAACAAGTAACTTATATTTGACATAGTGTACAGCAGAGCGGGTGAACACCCTCGATGTTGACACCAGTAGACGAGTGCTGACGTCGCGAGGGCTGACGTTGCACGGAGTACCGCCGTCGTTGCAGGGTCACCCGCCATCTCGACGTACTCGCAATTTCCTTTTGATTCAGACACGCGATACCAAATCGTGCAAGTAACATAAACTAAATAGTCTTTGTCTCTTTTTAATGACTGTAAAATTTAGATGTTAAAGACCAACATATACACTTAAATTCTTACTATCTGTGATAAAAGCAGCTCATGAATAAATTAGAAAAGGTCGAATGTACTGGATGTATAGATCTAGATGAAGTGCGTGGGGCGGGCAGGCGCCGAAGGGAGTGCGGGACGCGCGCGATTTGCTAACTAGGCACTATTGCCAATCGATAGGTCGTTACTTGAGCGGAGCGAGTCGCCGCCGCCGCGCGCCGGACACGCGCGACTCATCACTTTAGATGCTGCTACGTCAGGTCACTCTCCTTTTCTCGATGTCCTTCAAATTAGCTTTGTAGGTCAGGTTTTCGTTGGTTGAACTCCACGTGGTGTTGTTGACATCACCAAAGGTGCGGCAAGGTGCTAAACATGTCAAAACGCAAACGGATCAGATTTTTGTTTTCTATTAATTTACTCGTATTCCAGTGTATAGATATAGCCTTCTTTAGATATCTAAAGGAGGCTATCTAACTTTGTATATACAAACAACAAGCACTACTGTGTTGTTGTGCATGTTTATTTTATGACAAAATAATTACTTTTACCTCATCTCCTTTTAATATTATCGTTAGTGTATCAAGTAGATAAATCGTCTAAATGAGGATAAGCTGAGGTCACAGTTCACTACGGTTCGACACGAGAGAATCGTGCCCACAACTGAAAGATTTAGCAAGTCTTTCTTATGTCACACCATAAAGACTTGGGAATCTTAGCCTACTACTACGTGTTTCCCTTTTCTTACATTACTGTTAAATGGCATATTTCTATACCGTCAACCTGTGGGCCGCTATTGGGGCCTTGATGGCTATGATGGCGGCCCCTAAAGGGTAGATGTCTCGGATATCCTTCAGGCGGGCGACGCCATTCGAAATTATAACGTGTGAAGTATAAAAATGGTGTATTTGACACATATTTTTGACATCAAATACTATAGTTTGACCAAACCGCTCACTGCATACAAAATTGTACGCAGTGTGCGGTTCAGCGACAGACAAGCATAAGGCTCAACTGATTGACAATGGACAACTATGGGCATTTGCAACATTGATGGACGTGTTATGTTCGCGCAGAATCTTGTAAATCTTGCAACTCACTTTTGAAGTAGATATCTTCAACTAATTGAGCTGAAATTTTAGTTTTTAGTTTGGATAACTATGTGAGGTTTTGTAATCTTAGCAAATTTCCATAGGCTTATTTATTGGTATACAGATAGCTGTCACCCAGTCATATTATATCCCTGGAACACGTTACTGTGAGAAATAGGTACGGGAAAACTTTACAACCCGGGCGCAGCCGCGGGCTTTATCTAGTAAATTATACGATTTTTCAGTTAACGTTATTCCCACAGAAAATCAATGTTCTTTCTTTCTTTCTTTGGTTATTCCAAATATCTTATCTACCTGTATACTCCGAAACAGTCCCTGTTAATATTACTAACCTCCTTACTTGTAATCTAATCAACAAAAATTAGTTCATGGAAATGGCCGGCTAGACATAAGAAAGTAGCCAACTTGCACTTCAGTAAGCTGTAAACACGCCAATGTCTATACCTATGTCTGTATGAAAGGACTAATGAACCGGATATAACGGAGTAATTGGATATCACTGGTTTCTATTGAGTGTTTATTTAATAGGTTAGTCTGATAAGACATCTGTTTTCTCTGAACAGGATCCAGGTGGGCAACAGCAGCGTTACTTACAGGGAACTTAATAACTAATGTGTGTGTGAAGTTTAATTAATATTATATATTTTTTAAATCTACTATTAACTACGTACAAAGTGTTTAAATAAGAAAATAAATACTGTATTGTTTTAACTAAAAAGTCTTAGTCCGGTTTCGTTGTCATTTGTAATGACTAAAATTTTGAGATAAGGGAATGAAATTTTGTATAGATTTAAAATATTTTTTTTTTTTTTTAAATTTTTTTATTAATTAATCTGGTGATACAATTTTCCATTCGTTTTGGTGCCATAATAATCGTAATTCATCTCGTCTAGCTTACATGGACGCCGATAGCCCCTCTACTGGCGTAAGCACAGCCTGTCCGTTAAACTAATTTTAAAGCTTAGCTTAACTAAGATAGTGGACAAATAGCCTCACTCTATAAACTGTACAAATGAATAAGACTGACGAAATCGTGTCACGTTAGTGTGACGTTGCATACCACTTTTTGTCCAATTATGGTCTTTTTTTTATACCAGTAAGGTGGCAGACAAGCATAGAAAGTGGTCACCGTAGCACATGGACGTTTGCAACACCAGAGGTACAGCACTCGCGCTGCCGACCCTTTAAAACCCTTCTAAGACCCCTTTTGAAGAACCCCATACTGTAGGCGTTCGGGAAAACCCAGGCAGTCATTTTCTGTCTCATGGCAGACTAAAGTGACGTAACATCCAAAGATTGAGGGACACTATGATAAGTGACGAGATAAAAATTGTAGTCCTCAATTGCCTTTTCCTCCAGATCCACATCGTTACATGGAAAAAACAGGACTAGAGTAGTGTTTCTATTTATGAATATTTCGCAAAGTGAGACACTTTACAAGTCCTTGTTCGGTCTTTTGTTTTGCAAACAGCATGAGATCAACGTCAAGAGTTGTGTTATAATTTTTTCTATTCGCGTCCAAATATTTGAGAAGATTCGGTTCACAATTCGCGGAAGGGGTGATCCTCGTGTTTACCTATGCAAAATCTTGACGAGTACATTTTGCAGTCGTCTTCCCGCATGTGTTTTATATTCGTTTACTCCAGTCGGTCGAGCCCGTAATCGGCGCCGTGTTTGCGAGGGGAACTCTGCTGACTGAGCCCCACAAATATATGTCGTAAGATTTAATAGACATGTAATGGATATCTGGATGACGTTTTAAGGATTTGAGCAAACCAAATATGTCATTTCATTCCTGTGTAATTGGAATTTTATTTGCGGGATTTTTGGATTTGCCCTCATTCTTTTGCAATAGAGATTACAATAAGGTCGGCATTGGTTTATATATTGATAAAGTCATCAAATCTAAGCGTATGGGCTTATAAATATACCAACCTGTAGATTTTATAGGTTTAATGTATTTTCAATATACCTACTTATATGGTCAAAAGGGAATAAAATAAACAGTGTAAATCGATAACAATATTATAAGAAATGTGACTGTTGTGACTACGAAAGTTCCGAATGAAAATTACTTTCGTTTAAGTTTAGGCATTTTACGGGCATGAAATTATAACACGGCGAGTAACAGGCATGAATGAAACCTCAAAACCTCAAGTGACGCTCTTTTGAATACGTACGTGATTCAAGCGTGATTTAAGTGAATTATGCCCCCCTTCAACGCGGAGCGACGACTGCGGGTGCGGCGTCCTGCACTCTTTCGGCTCTTGTTTAACGCGTCGCGGGAGCCGCATCAAAGACATTGCTTTACCATCTTGCTACATTTTGTGGAATACACTTTTGAAACAAACATTTTGAAATCTCTAATGTCAGCAAGCATTCGAAAGTTGGCGGTGTCCACTCTAATAAGCCATACTAAATATGTCATGTTTTAAAACTTTTTACTAAGTAGAACAGAACTCTAGGCTAATCTGGCGAAATTCACCTAATGGTCCTCAGTTTAGAAAGATAGTTGAGGTGCTCTAATCCTACTAATATTATGCGCGAAAGTTTGTAAGTATGGATGGATGCTTGTTACTCTTTCACGCAAAATCTACGGAATGGATTTTGATGAAACCTTACAATTAATAGCTTACACATCAGAATAATACATAGGCTACTTTTATCCCGGGAAACAGTTCCTGTGGGAAACGCGAACGGGAAAACTTCACCACGCGTGCGAAACCACGAGCGTCAACTATTCTTGTCCCAAATAAGTTATTTGCGTGTTCAGTAAGTATAAAACAATTCGACGGCAGCCCAGAACATTATTTGAATTACGCTGTTGTTTGCCTAACCCTTAAGTTCCTATGTTGAAGATTACAGTGCAATATGGTATAAACCTAATTTTCTTGAACATTGTTATGTTAACAAGATCTTTACAAGATAATGAAGATTTACAAGAAGCGCTCGTGGCCCCGCAGACTCAGTGTTCTGTAAACGATCACTGCGTTAAGCAACTCTCACTACGGCTTGTCCTCGGATGAGTTACCACTTTGTGGCATTTACATTTGCAAGCGTTTCCGTGCTTCGGAAGGCACGTTGAGCCGTTGGTTCCGGGTTCCAGTAACATAACAGTCGTAAAGCCCAGTTGAAGTCCTTATGGGCGACTTGAAAATTTCAACAGCAGGTTTCCACAACTTACGTCTGTCTGTTTCATTACGGCAATGGGCTCACCACCTATTACGTGGGACAGGAATACACATGGTGAAAAGTGGGCACATAATATGCCTCTGCCACTCCTTCGGGGATAAGGCGTGATAAATAAATAAATACAAGATGTAAATATTCCTATTCCATATTTTGAGATGGGTACGTGGATTGATCACGCGGTGCTCGACGCTACAGGCGCCGCGGGGCTCCGCCACAAACGCGATTGTCGTCAAACGAACCGGCACAGCACGCTCGTCGCACACCTGCTTCATATTCTCACTGATCTGCCAAGTGCCACCAGTCATATCTGATAGTATGGAGTGCTATTTGAGTTTACTTCTTATGCAAAAACCTTTCAAAACTATTTGGAATATTTCTGCACAATGTATTCTAAATGAAATTTAAGCTCTGTCGGTGGCGCAGTGATAGTGTGACTGTTGTGATTGAGATCTGGAGTTTGAATCGTGGTAGGAATAAATATTAAATACTAGCTGAATCGCGTAACTTCGTTAGCGCCACCAAAAATGTGATAAATGAAGAACCTCTCGACCGATTTTTTGAAGTTTTTACATAAACCATCTACTAAATAGTCCGAACAAAGCCTAAACATTTGGTTTGGATAGGTGAGCCCGTTCTTGAGTTATAAAATTACAACGAAAAGTGGCATTGATATTTAGAAATATTGATTAATTTATTTATAAGTACGCTAAACTATAAAAATCCCCCGTGGCTCAGTAAATCTCGACATTTATTAATTTTACAATAATGTCAAACAATTTTCCCGTTTTGTTGACATTTATGATACTGCTCCACTCACATACACCCATACCTTATAAATAGACTTTTCCGATTAAAGGGAAATCCAACATAAAACCTTTTATCAATTCGAAAAAGTAGTTCCTAAGATAACACAAACAAACAAACTTTTCAGCTATATAATATCGGTATAAACAAACTAATGCCCACGGCCTAACCCGCGCGCTGAAGATTTTCCGTTCCAGATTCCCAGGAGATATATTGTGTTTCCGGAATAAAAATTAGCCCATAGCACTAAAGGAATATAATACACCTCACAACATAGTCTAAAATTATCAAAATCGGTTCAGAGATTTCCCTCTACAAGAGTACCCGTTGTCAAACTATGAAGAAACATCACACGGACACAAGTAATTTGTAATCTGCTTGCCTTCTGAAATCAATATAATATGTAAGTATATTTATCCTTTACATATTATATTATCAGATAGGAAGCGCTCGTGGCCCCGCGGTCTCAGTGTTCTGTAAACGATCACTGAGTTACGCAACTTTCACTATGGTTGGTCCTCGGATGGGTGACCACTTTGTGGCATTTACATTTGCGAGCGTTTCCGTGCTTCGGAAGGCACGTTAAGGCGTTGGGCCCGGTTGCCAGTAAAATGGCAGTCGTTAAGCCTGGTTGAAGGCCTTATGGGCGGCTTGAAAATTTCAACAGCAGGTAGCCACAACCTGCGTCTGTCTATTTCAACACGGCGATGGGCTCACCACCTATTACGTGGGACAGGAATCCACACGGTGAAAAGTGGGCATATAATATGCCTCTGCCACCCCTTCGGGGATAAGGCGTGATGGATATTTATTTATTTATTTATTTATCATTTGTCCAAATTCTAAAGCACAAGCTTATCATGATTCCATACTGATGCACCTCATTACGTAGAAAAAATCTGGCGAGGTATTGGAAGGCCAAAGGTTAATTTAACCTACGAATGAGCCATGTAAAGACTTTGTACTCTACGTATTCTTCGGGATTCGAAATTTCAAATGCCAAAGTTAGCACAAGAACGCTGAGTTTTCCTTGCTGATCTGAGATCTAAGAAAAAGAGAAAAAAATAACAGTTTCAGTTAAGTATTTCTATGCCAGCTATTAGTTACAATTAGCAAGGATTAAAAGATTATCAGTAATGCCGTAGTTATAGCAAACTTACTCTTCCCTTTTGGCAACATGTTGTTTTGGATGTATTGAGGGGCTCGGTGGCGGCATTCCTTTGAGCTTCTGAGATTTGACGCTTATACTTGATTTGTTATGACTATCGAATGTAGAGATAGGAATTGTTTGCGTTGTTGAAGTTATACACACACATACAATCACGCCTATTTGTTTACAATACTAGATGAACTTGTTAGATGAGGTCAGATTCTTATTCTTTACCTTAGTGTATTTCCAGTTGCTTGCAAGCCCTTTTTTTTGAAGTGAAAACTTCTTTAGCGGCGTTGGGTATAAAATCTTAAACTCGCGTCAGGACACGTGTCCTGATCGAAAAAGCGTAAGATTTTATCATCATCATCTTTACGTCGATCCCGGTCAATTTTTGAAGGAAAAACTTCTTTTAGCGCGGTACGCATATTTTTAGATGAGATAAAATCTCTGGACTCGCGACCATAATCATCATCATCATCTAACGTTGATTCCGGTCATCTACAGGTCTTATTAAATAATGCTGTGTAATCAATTAGGACTCTTTCAGTGTAGAATTATTTTTTATCTACATCATCTTTACGTCGATCCCGGTCAATTTTTGAAGGAAAAACTTCTTTTAGCGCGGTACGCATATTTTTAGATGAGATAAAATCTCTGGACTCGCTACCATAATCATCATCATCATCTAACGTTGATTCCGGTCATCTACAGGTCTTATTAAATAATGCTGTGTAATCAATTAGGACTCTTTCAGTGTACATTTATTTTTCATCATCATCATCTTTACGTCGATCCCGGTCAATTTTTGAAGGAAAAACTTCTTTTAGCGCGGTACGCAATTTTTTAGATGAGATAAATTTGGACTCGCTACTCCCCGTTACGATACGCAGCTATAGTGTGTGCATATATGCATGTACCAACGCGACTAGATAAATAAATTATTAATAAATTGAGTTTTTTAAGTGAAAACGTCTCTTAGCGTGGTACACATCTTTTTAGAGGAGATTAAATCTCTGGATTTGCGACTATAATCATCATCATCATCTAATGTTGAACCCGGTCATCTACAGGTCTTATTAAATAATATTGTGTAATCAATTAAGACTCTTTCAGAGTAGAATTTTTTTTTCATCATCATCATTAACGTCCATCCCGGTCTATTTTTGAAGTGAATATTCTTTTAGCGCGGTACAATTATTTTTAGATGAGATAAAATCTCTGGACTCGCGACCATTATCATCATCATCATCTAACGTTGATTCCGGTCATCTACAGGTCTTATTAAATAATGCTGTGTAATCAATTAGGAGTCTTTCAGTGTAGATTTATTTTTCATCATCATCATCATTAACGTCGATCCCGGTCAATTTTTGAAGGAAAAACTTCTTTTAGCGCGGTACGCAATTTTTTAGATGAGATAAATCTCTGGACTCGCTACACCCCGTTACGATACGCAGCTATAGTGTGTGCATATATGTATGTACCAACGCGTCTAGATAAATAAATTATTAATAAATTGAGTTTTCACTTCTGTCGGCACTCCCGGAGTGGTTAGGTTAGGTTTTTTTATTTTCTTGTTGGGGACGCCGGCACCGCCGAGCGAAAGATCCGACCGCATGTCTTGCCGCCCACTTCGCTCATAAGCTTGCAAGCCCTACTTGGATTAGAAACCTGCGGTTCACTTTTATTTGGTTGCTAGGAGAAGCTATCGTTTGGCTTTTTCAGCATTGTCGCGACATTGAAGCTACGGCCGTCGGATCTCCCAACCCAGTAACGGCTGGATTGTTGCCTGGTCTATAGTATTTTTTTGACGCGGGGAATACGTTTACGTGCCATTATTCCTGCTGCAGGTGCAGCGAGAACGGTGTGTCGGCCTTTGGTGGCCGTCCTCACTCAGTAAACCCCGCGGTGTTCCGCCTTGTTCCCAACCGGGTCGCAGGAAAGGCCTGACGGCTATTCACCGCGGCACAGCAATGCTAGCAGGTGACAGCGCTTAGGCCCCGAAGATCTTGTTAGGTGCCTTTTACTACCAAATTAAGGCCATAAAGTTGCACATAGTAGTAATAATATATTTGTTTATGAGGTTTCTTAACTAAGTCACACTTCTAGGAACATTAATCCAACAGGATGTCGTGTAACTTGATCGCGTTATGGCGGCCCACGCGTTCATTTGTTACATTGTTTCACATAGATATTCGATGCAATGTTTTTAATATTTCTTATTGAGAAACAGACCTTTAATGTACACATTAATGACGTTAGACTTAACTATAAGTGAGATTAATAGTTAAGAATATTTGACGGTATGAGTTTGATTCCATGGAAGATGGGCCGGGTGCTGGTATGGGATGCAGCCTGTTCAGACACGCTGGCCCTTTCCTATCTACATGGAACCAACAACAGAGCTGGTGCGGCTTGTGAAGCGGCTGAAAAAGCTAAAGCATGCAAATACAGGGGTCTAGGCTCCGAATATGATTTTGTCCCATTCGGTGTCGAGACCCTTGGTCCGTGGGGTCCTAGGGCTACAAGGCTTTTTAAAGAAATAGCAAAAAGGTTGGTCGACATCACAGGAGACCGAAGAGCTGGCAGCTACCTCGGCCAAAGAATTAGTTTAGCTATTCAAAGGGGGAACGCTGCCAGTATCTTCGGAACCTTGCCTAAAGGGACTCCTTATATTAATATATTTTAAATTATCATATTTTATAGTTAAGTATCAAAGTTCACTGGAACTTCCCTACGATCATATACTTATACATTATAGGTTGCTTTACTATTTATTATATTAGCTACCTACTTTATACTTTTGTAATAAACTCGTTCTTGTTCACCAAAGTAAACACAAAATATAAATAATAAGGACAATAATGCTAGTATTACGGTGAAATATGCCTCTACTACGTCTTCGAGGATGAAGGCGGTACTGATAGGTACCTAAGTAAGCATTTAAAAAGGACAGGAATCCACACGGTGAAAAGTGGGCATATAATATGCCTCTGCCACCCCTTCGGGGATAAGGCGTGATGGATATTTATTTATTTATTTAAAAAGGTAACGACCGCAAATTACTGAAATCTAGGCTTGAAGTTCCCTTTGCATCCAATTTCTCTAAGTATATATGCTGGACTCTGCTTCGATTGATTTAAACGGTTGAAGTTTGAATTTTAAATTTTTATTTTATGTTGCGCACGGTCCGTACATGAGATAAAATAATATAAGTAGCATCAACTGCTCATCGTCCTATCCTGAATATCCGACTGAGCTGATTACATATATGCATACATTCATAATCATAACATATATACATATACATCATCTAACCATCTGCTACGCGTTTCACCTGCTACTGTCCAACTTATTGCGGAGTTTACCATCGTATTAGACGTAAGAATCTAATAATTTTAACTTTTTTTGAGTGTGATTGACCTGCTCTACCTCTCATGTCCCTGGATATTCTCACAGGGTTTTGTTTCGATTTTTTTTCTCTACTTTTTACGTCGTCAAGTGGGTGTTTGCGAATAGTGTACGCCTATACGCTAGAGGTTATCCATCCAGTGCAAATATTTGTGTTGAACAATACGATACTCGTAAGGAGTTCCATCAAGATCTCCGGGCTCAAGTGACCTCGCTAGTTAGCAGTGGTGCATATGCTGGTAACGGACGAGAGATTGGAGACTATACAGATTTTAAATTAACTGTGTGTATGTATTGGTCGATAAATATTTAGTTCAATGTATGTAGTATTATGCCACATATTGTGGAAGAAGACATTTTTAGAGGTAAAATACTTACTTAGAGAAAAGAAATGTGTGTGTACCAGAGTAGGTACACAAGTAAGAAGTGAAACTTCTTTACGACATTTTTTTACAGCTATAAAATTTCTCTCATAGGATAAAGAAGTTTTACTTATAAAGAAGTTTACTTCAAAACAACATGGCAAATTACCGAAAAACGTGACGATAATTATACAGCTATAAAATTTCTCTCATAGGATAAAGAAGTTTTACTTATAAAGAAGTTTACTTCAAAACAACATGGCGAATTACCGAAAAACGTGACGATAATTTTACAGCTATAAAATGTCTCTCATAGGATAAAGAAGTTTTACTTATAAAGAAGTTTACTTCAAAACAACATGGCGAATTACCGAAAAACGTGACGATAATTTTACAGCTATAAAATTTCTCTCAACGTCGATAAAGAAGTTTCACTACAATAAATACAAAATGAGTATAATTTTATTAAAAATGATATACTGGACGGATCGGACGCTTACTGTGTTTACTGCCGCACTCTCATAACACGGCCAGGGCCGCGCTGTCGGAAGACGCGGCACAAAATTGTCACGTCAAACATTTTTACAATGACCCGAGAACATAATACATTAACCATTTACACTTATTAGATGAAAAACACGTGAGTTTTTATTATTTATTAACGTGTATAAGTACAAGTAGCCAGATCAGCTGTGATGAAATTGTAAACAATACTACGCTCTAAACATGACTGAGGCTGAAAACCATATCATGTGGGCTAGCTATCTAAATACGCTATCATTATAACATCAACCATGCCTATTGCGAAGCACTCGTGTCACCGCAATTCCAGTGTGAATCCTGTAACCGATCACTGCAATATTCCGTGTTTTGGAAGGCACGTTAAGTCATTAGTTCCGGTTACCAGAAACATGTCAGTAGTTAAGTTGAAAGCCTTATGGACTTTAAAAATTTTTACAGCAAGTCACCACAACCTGCGCCAGTCCATTTCAACACGGTAAATGGCAACATCACATATTATGCAGGACAAAAAGGCTAACGTTGAAATGTGACCGTATACCTCTGCCTCTGCCTCTGCCATCCCTTCCAGAATAAAAATCTATCGTAAGCATGTCTATTGCCATTTACACTTTACTAGCTATATTTTGTCCCAGGTTGTGTGACTACCGTGTTACTAGCTGTTAGGATCTACGGCTTAAAGTGTCTTTGGAAGTACAAAAACGTTGGTAAATGGAAATACCACAATTTCCCCTATCTCAGGTAGTAAAAGGTATAGGTAATATTAAGCATCTTTCAGTACGGGAGATATCCAGCGGTCGTCGTTTACAGAATACTAAACAAGTGGAATTACGAGCTGAAACATTTGTGACCTACGGGCGGAATTCGAACTTGAGACCCTGTGTCATCGAGGCAATATAGCTCTATATAGGGTCGTTTTTACACCTGCAATCTGCCAGGAGTAGATAGCTAAAGTCCTAACAAACAACGTTTGTTCTACGGCTTTTGACAATTCGTCTAAGTGAAGTACTTAGACCATCTACCTTGAACTGTCGTACTGCGTCATAGCTACAAGCTGCTGGATTCGTTTTAAGGAAATCCTGGGTCTTTGGCTTGTCTTTGTCTTTGGCTTTTTGGTCACGCATTCCTCGATAAACAATGGACGCGCGGCCATCAATGCGGCTGACATAGGCTGTTCGAGTTGCGTAGTATTATAATTCAAGCAGTAAATTAAAATAAAGTTGAATTTGGATAAAAATATAACTAAAGTAAAAAAAGTATGTGTGTACCTATGTACACGCGTTAGAAGTTATTCTTATTTAGTCTAATAAGATTTCATCACATATACCACAACTCTTTGTTTGTAACAGGAATGATAAATTAGTAAGAAAAATAGACATGATGAGAATGAAAACTACTTTGAATGTATTTATAAGTTGTCCGCTAAGTTCAGGGTGTTTATAAGTTGTCATGGAAACACTTATCAGCGAACTCCGGTGTCGGTTTTTCGTGACGGTGTGCGAGCGCATCGTAAAGATGTACTCTCATCCTCTTTTATTAAATGCATTTAAATAATAAAATATATAGGTGCTTTATAACATCGCAACGTGCACCGGATATGTATTGATGCACCGAGGTTACAATTACATTGTAAGTAAGTAACACGGATTGGACAGATGGATTCCATTGGTGTCAAAACTGGCAGTGTTATGAAACATTCACCTTGAGTCTGTGCAATGCGATCTGCCGACACATTGTTTTTCGTGAATGTGACACCGCCCGTGGTGAGCTTACCGTATACCGTGTGACAATACTTGATAACTCCGTTACACTACTCGTGATTGTATTTATAATCGAGTCCAAATAAGAAGGACGACTTGAATAGCCATCGATTCAAACGCTTTCATAATGTGAAGCAGTTGTTACAATTTGATTAGTATTTGAGCAAATTTATCTAAATCCCGCACGAGTTTAATAATTCGATCAGCAAGTCCATAGACCTTGAAGATTAGTATAGAGTGACCCCTAGAACTATACTGACATTTTACGCTTGTAAGTTTAATGCTACTTGAGTTTGCACTGTAACCGAGCTCATCAAACAGGGTTACGTTCAAGTCAATTTCCATTTCATTTCTACAAGTGTTGCTTACATCGTCTACTTTATTATTGACGTTCTATAAGTAAGGTTTAAGTAAATACTACCTATGTACGTTTAAGTACCTACCTGAAATCGTTGGGAGGACTGCATGTTTTGCGAGTTCAGCCCGCGTGAAATTTAGTGGTCCTGTACTACAGTTACAAAAAAAATCTATCCCAATTTTAAATATCAAGATGACTCATTCATTTCTTCATATGTTAAAAAACGAACACAAACAAAACACACTTTAACATTTGTATTATTAATTTGGACTGCAGGTAAAGTTTTGTAATGGATCCTTTTAGTATACCGACTAAGAGTATCTGATGTGCAGCTCCTACGTGTGTTAACAAAACTGCATATTTAGTAAAACGTAGAAACAAATCGACGTTGCACAGTGATAAATGATCGCGAAACAAGTGTTCAATCAACGTGCGGTCAGGCTGGGGTGGAGGGCACACCTCGGAGTGGTAATAGCGACAGACTTCATTGGGTAAAATGGAGGAGCACAAAACGCAAAACAATTGAGCTCTAATGACCCTTAGTGGAGCGGTACGCTCGACAAAACTATGCGTGTAATGATCAAATTAACATCACCCAATATTAGTTAAATCAATTAACCGACTTTAAAAAGAAATGTTTTCTGATGGTCTAAAACAAATAATGATTTCATTCTGACAAAATTTTCAGTATTTAACTTTATATTTTTACTCTTATAATGTAAAAAAACATTGATTTAAATGTCGATTACAGTTGAGACTAAAACCATCATATTCTTCTAAACTGGGCTAAAACGTAAGTCAGTGTCATTTTCACTAATTGGTGTATTGTACTAGTTTAAATGGTCCTGTTTCCTGTAACTCTCATATTCACGATTCCTGTAAGTTCCTGAAAGTGTATTTAGTAAAAGTGAATTGTTTATAAAATCAGCGGGATCAAATTTTATAGAAGACTAGCTGACCCCACGGACTTCCTATCGCCTTTTAGTTTATAAATTTTGTACTTAGTTAGTAGTAATTTACAGGATAAGGTAACCTTATCCTGTAAATGACTACGGTATCGGACGTCAGTAGAGATCTCAACACCGAGGATTTCAATACTATTGGAAATGTAGAAAGGTGTTAATATTTAAAGTAAAGCAGCTTTTACGGGTATTTACTCTAATGTAATAGGCATAACTTGGCTTCTATTTAACTAAGTACAAAATTTATAAACTACTGGTGTCATAAAAGCTCTGAGTACCCAACAGGGCGCGTCAGTACTTTACTGCGTTGCACCATCGCCACTATTTAAGTTCAAAGTGCGGCCAAGCATGGAGTACTGTTGTCACCTAAGGGCTGGTGCACCAGATCAGGCTTCGACCTTTTCACTTGGCACTAAGGGGAGCCGTGAGGGCTATCATTGATCCTTAACTTACGGGTGGTATCGAGCTCTTTTGCGATAGGAGTGGCTTTGCCTCCTTATGCGTGTAATATGATTTGTGCTCTGAGGAATTTTTCGACATGGTGCCCACGGCTACTCTCTATCAGCGCACCGTTCGCCACAGACAGAGTGTTCATCCTAACACTTTGTACACATACGGTAAGGTCGGATAAGGGCGTTTTTACAGCGTAGGTACTCTTGGATTGTGTTATAAACTCCCTGTCTAGGGTTCATCAAAAGCGCGAGTGCAGTGCTTCTGGTGTTACAAGCATATATAGGCTACGGTACCCACATTCGATCAGGTGGATCTTGTTGTCTTGTCTGTCATCTCAATGGTATAAAAAAACTTCTAACGAATCTACGATTGGTGTAAAGAAATTATCTAGGTACCTTTCTCTTGTAGAGCAAATTATGTGATATACCGAACACAGTGCCACCTGTCAGGTCATTCTACCAGCATGTTTTTTGTTCAAATAATCTAGTAACCCATTAAAATAGTCATCTAAATCGGTCTGGCCGTTTAGAAAGACTTAACTGACAAACACACGTACAGGAGAATTATTATTTTATTATGGAATTATAGATTTTCTTTTTTCGACAATCAAATGACACTATTAGTTTTTATTTCTTTATTCCTGAAACAGAACTCTTTAGTATTCCAACAAAATAGACTAAAGAGATACTCATACTCATACTACAGCAATAAAATATGACACGAAAAAATTTCTCATCCCACCGATAAATGTTTGACAACTAAGTGAGTCTAATTTTAAATTTCTAAACAAAAAACTAAAGAGACTCAAAGAACATCTAAACATTACAGGTAGGAACATTTTGTATTGAAAAATTTTATGGTCACATTTAGGTTTTGCTTTATTTATTATGTTTTGTTTAAAACGGTTTAAACCTACCCTGAACCTTCACAAACATTTTCGTATGAATATCAGCCAAAAAGTCGAGTTTTAGCGAGACTAACGAACATAAATTCATTTTAATATGAATTTCAGCCAAATCGGTCCGACTATTGTAGAGTTTTAGCGAGACTAACGAACATCAATTCATTTTTATATATAAGATAATTATGGAAAAAGAGACCTTATACATAGTCCGTGGCTTGCACGTACCAGTGAACGGTAGAGCTATACCGTAATTGTAAGAGTAGGTAACATAGAATGACGTAGCAATGACTTTATGATATTGTGTTTATTTGTCATCAAAAGTGTGAATATAAAGTATCATGCTTATTCTAGCTTTTAAAATGACCGACTTGCCTACAAATTCTCGTTCCATATTTCAAAACTATACGTGAATAATCTACGTTTTAATGTAACAGACCAATCCTACTAGCCCTGTGCGATGCTGAGTGAGATAATACTTCCGTTCTCAGACGAAGTCAGATGATACTTCCATCTCACCCAGCATCACACAGGGCATGACTCCTATGCCAAGTACCTGTGTGAGCTGGTGGGTATGGAGGCGATCTCCGTGTACCGTCACTACCCTAGATGGCCGGTAGCCGACTATTTTGAGGTCACCTCTTTCGCCAACGACGTGATATAGGTAGAAAGAGACAAACAGCGGAATCGTACGCTATCATCTCCAATGTACAGTGTAGGAGCGCCACCGCGTAAAGCTCATGCGCCTAGTGAATAGTTTCAGTCGTGGGCGGATGGTAGGGTAACCCCGTTCACTATGGCCATCTCACGGTTTTTCATGCCCTGTGTTCTGGCGTACCTTCTAGTGCCCACTGGAACGCTCTCCACCCCCTCTGTTTTTCTAATGTTTTTTTAAAAAAATAGTCCCATCCCGGGGCATTCCTATAGCTGAGTTGCTGTGATTTGACCGCCCGTCTACCATGCGAAGCTGCAAGCCATATGATGTTAGAGGCAGTACACCGCGCGGTTTAGTGGGTGGGGCGGCCCATAAACGTCCGGTTTCACCTTTAGAGCTACCCCGCAGCAGTAATGACAGCACGTTAAAGCATTTCCCGCATTACCAAGAAAGGAACAAAAATAAAAAATGCCTCCATGGATTGGCTACCCATAGCAACAACACGCTTCATTACAAAACATAATACCTAAAATTCCATAAATTTGTTATATTAATATTATTGAATAACAAACATCGTGCGTTTGATGCAGAATTTTGTATGTCAGCAATAACAAGCTGCAATATTAATTCTGATGAATTGCAAAACATTATTTTCTTATTTAGGTAATTGTGTCTTAGAGGGCATTCACTCCAACCAGTGCAGTGTATACATATAGGAAAAGTTTCATAAAGTATTACAGAATTACCTTGAGAAATATTTTTATTAAAAGATGTCCAATGTTTATAAGAGTCGCCATCAGGCTGGTTGGGAGACATCTGTTGGGTATGAGTTAAAATTACATTAAATAATTAACCATATTAACCTAACATAGGCGGTGACATCACTGGGACATCTTTCCGAGGAGTTACCCCGGGCGTCCGGCAATAGACAGATAGGCAGGGACCGTGTTGGTTTTAGTCGGTTCGAATCCGTCATGACAACCGAGGGGATTTCCACACGTAAAAAAAGGGCGGTGACATGTTAATTTTATTTCCGAAATATTAGTAAATTGAAATCGTCTGCCGGAAACCTAAGGCGACGTTCAAAACCTATGGAGTCCATATCCGTATAGCATGCCTTTTTGTAGAACATGACGTTACGGACTAACGCAGGACCAGCGCACCAAAGTTAATGCATTTTTCCAGGGCTGGGACGGGACGAACTAAGCTAATCACACATACAACCTAGCGTACCGCACATTGGTCTCGTGCCTAATGCATGAAAATGCAACTGTTGAACCCCTAACGCAACTCAACAGAGTTTGGGTTGCCGGGGGCGTCACTTTACACACTTGCACGAGGTGTTAACCCCTCGATTATTAGGTTGTAGTACTTAGCATGGCCTACATATATAAATTAAGGTACCCACTTTCCAGGAACGTTCTTACCCGCTCACGTGGTTAGCAGGTGTACCGAGGTCACTTGTGCTTCAAAGACCTTAGTGGAGACTTCTTACACCTAAGTGGACAATGTTTAAAAATAAATAAATAAATATCCATCACGCCTTATCCCCGAAGGGGTGGCAGAGGCATATTATATGCCCACTTTTCACCGTGTGGATTCCTGTCCCACGTAATAGGTGGTGAGCCCATTGCCGTGTTGAAATAGACAGACGCAGGTTGTGGCTACCTGTTGTTGAAATTTTCAAGCCGCCCATAAGGCCTTCAACCAGGCTTAACGACTGCCATTTTACTGGCTACCGGGACCAACGGCTTAACGTGCCTTCCGAAGCACGGAAACGCTCGCAAATGTAAATGCCACAAAGTGGTCACCCATCCGAGGACCAGCCATAGTGAAAGTTGCGTAACTCAGTGATCGTTTACAGAACACTGAGACCGCGAGGCCACGAGCGCTTCAACACATGTTTAGTTTTGTAAGTACTTAGCATTTTACAAAAGGTAGTGAAAATCTTTGAACGCCAATGTTTAAAAATTTAAGGTGTAAAGAGCCGACATAGATCTCCGGGACTCAAGCAACCTCTTAGCCGTTAGCGGTGCATCTGCTGCTGACTGTTGAACGTGAAAGTTTCTTTTAATGTTTGGATATTGGTTTGTTATTCTTTCAAGCAAAAGCTACTGAATGGATTTAAATGCAACACATTAGAATAACACAAAGGCTACTTGTTATTCTCGGATAAAGTTCCGATTAGAAACGGGAACGGTTAAAATGTCAATACGCGTGCGAAGCCGCTGGCGTCAACTAGTATTGTTTATATTTTAGTCAAAATAAGTAAGTATGCAATGGTTTTTCAAATCCTTGGAGAAATTTCGCCCTTGTTTATGGACAAATCATAAGTTACGTGACATAAGGTACTCAGGTGGCACGGGCAATCGTCGAGTCAACGCGACCGATCGCTAATCCAATCACGTAATTGGACTTAGCATTATTCATTGACCGGGTAATGACTGATGCAACTAACGGCTGGCTTCTACGTAATACCCTTTATTCATTGTATTGATTAAGTATATTTTATGGTACTCAGGCAACTGTGTGATACTTATATTAGAATTGAAATCAGTGGATCCTATTAAACTTTTTAGGATCATTTAAATAAAAAAAGCGGACCAAAATTATTAAATAGATTTCTTTATCTTTCCCTCCTCCTTTTCGTTTTATTGATCTACTTTCAAATTTTCTTTTTCAATTATTTCTGCTATGATGCCAGACAGATTATGGTCGTATATATACTATGGTCACACAGGTTACACTTAGAACACCTCTATTTTTCCGTCGGAGGTTACAAATACGAAGTTTTACCTGTAAATACTTCTTTCACTTTCTCAGATATTTAGTACACCTGCTATCCAAAGTGTCTCTAAAGCGTAAATCAGGAGGTTAAGGATATCTTACCAATTCTCCTGGTTTACAGTACCCAAAGTACTGAGACCATTATATACATATCATTCTCCCCCCACATAAAGCTAGGACTTCTTGCCACAAGATACTTCTTACACAAGGCTGGGACTTGGTGGAAGACACTTGTTTCCAACGTATCCTTTAGTCTCTGCAAAACATGAACGTAACAGAGCATTTGATTACTTTTTCTGCAATAACACAAACAAAGTTTGATTATGCATTTCCACAGCTACAAATTATTTATCTCCACCGTATGCAACTTTACGGCAATAGGCTCACCACCAGTTACGAGGAAAAAAAAATGTTTAAAACGCTAAAATGTGGCCGTATAGGGTGCCTCAGCCCACATCTTCGGATACAGACTGAATGTGTAAATGTTAGTAATATGATTTCTCATCAATTAGAGCAAAGTGTTGACCATTCGGATACTAATTTTGTTCGTGAAAACAATTGATTATCAATATAGATTTCAAGATAGGGATAATTTAAAATTATGTAAATTAAATATATTATACCAGAATGTATGTGGAATATCAAATAAAATAAATGATTTAGAACTATAAGTAAAAAAAATGAATAAAAACTTTAATTATATATGTATAAGCGAACATTTTTTTTATGAAAATTCTATACCATATTTTAATTTTAATGACTATAAACTTGTTTCATATAATATGAGAAAACCAAAGAAAAGAGGTGGTAGCTTAATATTGGGTCTGGAGGACAGAGAAACTAAATCAATTGAGGCTATAAATATTGAACAGGGTAGAGAGTATTGAGATTTGTGGAGTTAATGATATAAAAACGGGTTTTTACATCTGTTGCTGTTATCGGAACCCTCGAAAGAAATATTTTAAGTGTTTTATGGAGCAACTGGAAAAATTACTGGAATACTTATTCAATAAAAAAAGTATAATTTGTGGTGATTATAACGTTAATTTGTTAGTTGATACTAGAAAACATACAGAGTTTCTTAGCCTACTGGCATGTTATAATTTCAAACCTCTTATCAGTGAAACAACATTCTTTAGAAACAGTAGTGAGTCTTGCATTGATAATTTGTTGACAAACCTACCTGATACATGCATACAAGAGAGTAAAATAGATCACAATGGCATAGGTGATGGCCATGCTGGGCTGCTCTGTGGTGTGGTGTATATCTGGAGTCCTTAAGTAACAAGTCACTTCATAAAGCGATTATTATAAACAAAAGTTTTTAGTATTAAAAACAGCATTAAATTGGGTGCACTTTCGATCGCATAATTTTTTTCAGCATAATGTAGTTTGGCATAACTGTTTCAGCATAAAGTTTTCTCGCATAAATTATGATAAGCAGTGTTATAAACGCATAATGGTTTTATTGGCATAACATTAACTTACTCTATTTTTTTTATCATAATTTTAATCAGCATAAATGTAAAGGGTATAATTGTTATACGCCTAAAGATAATTTTTCATAAAATACAGCGGCCGGCGATGCGCCAGAATAGAATCGCTCGTTTTAATCTACCTACTTTCTTTTTGTATTTTATTTATATATTCTATATATAAGTGTTGAAATTTTGAACTTCAGTGTAGTGACTATCGACGTTTTTAATCAGTGGGCATTTCAATCTTAGACAGTTCAAGCTTAGATATAAAAATAAAAATATGTACTCGTTAACATTATGGTATTCTATATGTATGGCTTGTAATCTTTATGCGAGAGTGAGTGAGATGCCAATAAATGTTATGATTAGTAATCGTTATTGTAAAAAAAAATATGCGTAAACATTTAATGCGGGTATATCATTATTATAAAAAAGTTATGGCAAAATAAAGTATGCCTAATGATTTATTCTGTTTAAACGTTATGCGAAACCAAGAGTATGCCAAAAAACATTACGCAGTTTTAAGTTATGCCTCTAAAATTTATGCAACCCTATTGGGTTATCGGACCCCATTAAATTTAAGGATTTTATTTCGAAGGAAAATTGGACGTGTATGGGTATAAACACTTTTCTTGAACGATTTAATTACGGCTTTCGAAATAGTTATAAAAAAAAGACTGTAAAATACTTAACAACATAAAATTCAATATAATTGGCTTACTAAGGACTTGACTTGACTGCCTCTTTGGCGCGGTGGGAGTGTGTCCGACTGCTACGTAAGAGGTCGTGGGTTCGATTCCCACCCAGAATAAAACTTTGTGTAATGAGCATGATAGTTTATTTTGTTTATTCTGTGTCTGGGTGTTATTTATCTATAATATGTATGGATTTAGAAATATATAAGTATGTTTATCAGTTATCTGGTTACCATAATACAAGCTCTGCTTAGTTTGGAATCAGATGGCGTTGTGTGACTTGTCCCAACTATATATATTTATTTATATTTAAGGGCATACGTATATCCAATAGTTTTTTGAAAAACGTTAGGAATTATGAAACAGAGGACGAGAAACAGATCAGAAGAACAACAAGACGAAAGGAGTTTAAGATCCAAATACATCCGAAATTGAATATTGTCAAACAAAGCTACCAGGCTGTTCAATTGCCTAAAGAAGCGGGATAACACCCGAACCCCAGGTGAGGCCGCGGTGGTAGCCAAAGTCTGCCGGGAGCTCTGGGACATCCTTCCGAGGAGTTACCCGGGGCGTCCGGCAATAGACAGTTAGGCGGGGACTGTGTGGTTTTAGCCGGTTCAAGTCCGGCATGACATCCGAGGGGATTTACACACGTTAAAAAAAAAGTCTGTTTTAAATTTGCAATTGTAAAACAAGTTACCTGAAGAAATCAAGAACACACTTATACAAGTTCATTTAAGGCCGTTCTTAAAAATTGTGTAAAAATTAGGTGCCTGTACTGTATTGATGATCTGTAGAGTTTATTTGGATGCCTCGATTAGTAAAACAGTATGTTTGGATTTATATGTGTAGGTTGTCCGTTGACACTTATTTAATTGATCACTGATTTGATTTAAAGAGCTAACACACGACCAAATTTGGTCTGCCGGACCTCGACAGATTTGATCCGCCGAGTCTGCCGACCAAATCTGTTGGCGCAACAGAGACCGGATCAGACCCCACCGGACGACCAGACGACCAGACAGGGTGTTCAGATTAGGGGCTTTTTCCCTATTCTAAGGTAAATTTTTTTTTCAAGGAACTTTTGTTGAAATGAAAAGTTTCTAAAAAAGTATATTATTTTATATGCATTTAGTGAAAAGCTGCAAATTTAAAATTACACACACACTCATTTCAATTTTACTTATCTATGTAGATAACTGGTATGCAGTATTCCTCTACATAGAGTAAATAAACTACGTTATGTATTAACGTAGCTCTTTTTTCTTTCTGGCAAAAAATGTATGAAAAAGTAATTTTTGGGGAAAGGTAAAATCGGTACTGGGGACATTTTTGACAAATTAACTAAGATGGCAACATTGGGAAAAAAAATATGAAAAAGTGTCTATTTGATCATATCCGATGCGGATCGAGGCGGACTCAATTAATAATAATTATGTCCGCCGGACTGCTGTACACACGGTAAGATTTTGTCGGGTGGCAAATCAAATCCGCGGTCTGGCCGGATCAAATCCGGTCGTGTGTTAGCCCTATTATGATTTTAAGTATTTTGTATAAATGGGATTTGACATTTCTTTTTTTATTATTTTCTTTTAATGACATTTATTTAAATTAGACATGATAAAAGTAGACATTATATATATTTGATAATATGACATTGTTTTGATTTATTTAATTTTGAAGTGAGTGTATGTAGTGATATTGTTATTTAAATTATTACCTATTTATAATACTATAGGGTTGAAATAGTAAAGTGAATGTTTTTTTGTCAATATTTTTAAAGTAGCTAAGAAGGAGATGTAAGCAAATTCAAATACAATGTTCTATTGTTTGTGAATAAATAAATAAAAAAATATAAAGGCGTGATCATATCTATGTACTAGTAGACGCCCGCGGCTTAACCCGGGTTGAGAAGATTTCCCGTTTCCGTTTCCCACAGGAACTTGATCCTATGATAAAAAGTATCCTATGTGTTATTCTGAAATTAGCAATGTTAAAATTCAATTATAGCTATAAATAACCTTAAAAATATGATAATCTAAAATATATTAATAGAAGGAGTCCCTTTAGGCAAAGTTCCGAAGATACTGGCAGCGATCCCCCTTTGGATAGATAATAATAGTTATTTAATATTTTCTTGTAAATGTATGTGTTTATGTTGCAAATAAATAAATTACACCTATATCATTGTAAAGTTTTAGCAAAATCATTTCACTAGTATTTGCGTGAAAGAGTTAAAAACCTATATCCCTATATTATTACAAACTTTTACTTTATAATATTAGTAGGATGTAAGATGTAGCTTCATCCTTCTTTTGTAATTTTATCTAATCGGAGTTTAGTATTGTTTTTCATTATGTACCAGTCCCCACACATTCGCCTATGAACAAATTCAACACCAATATAATGATATCTAAGGGGTGCATTTTAGGCGATGTTTGGAAACTACTTATCTAAATTTAAATTTTTGATTTTAAACCCATCCCGGAAGGCACTGTTTCGTTGTCTCACAATGTTATGTATAAAAGTAAATTAATTTTTTGTCGAGTTAAATATGCAAATTGCTTTTCAGTAAATGCTGTGGCAGCTTGTACTTCAGATAGCACCAAACATATGTCACCTAAGTTTAAGTAAAATAATGTGATGGTCATCATCATCCGAGCGTCTGTCGCAGTTGTGTCTCGCGACGCCTGGGGTCCGCTTTCCTACTTTTTCTATTCCACTTCGCTCGGTCGTCGGCATCCCCAATAGTTGAGACCATTGGCACGCATGTCATCCTTTACGATGTCAAGCCAGCACTTCTTGGGTCTTCCCCTCTTACCCACGTAGCCCAGCCGTGACTATACCCGCGGTTACGAGAGTTCCTCACGCGGTCCATCCGCGTGGTTCCACCCATCCACCGCAGTATCTTCATTTGACCACTTGGACCACGCGGCAGCGTCAAATGTGATGGTAAGCTGATCTGATAAATAAATAAATAAAACAAATCCCTGCACTGATGCCTTGTCTTAATGTCTTTAAAAGTAGGAGAATTGAGTGATGCCGATTGTTTTTTTCCCTTTCCATCCTTTTTAGTGAGTCCAACTATTTGACGATCAGCGGGTTATTTTATACAAATTGATTCTTATGTTTAAGCGTGCAAACAAACAGACATACTTACAAACTTTCGCGTTTAGTATTGATTTACAAACATATTAACGTTTACAATATTATTATAATAGATATATATGTAACTTTTGAGAATTGAGACCTATGCCACGCTAAATAAATAAATACACTTCCATAGGGCATATAATACCTAAACACTGGTCTTTTTGCGTAGGGTTAACGTATGTAAAAATATCTTTGAACAAACACGTGCCGTACAGTTCTTTTACTAAATATGACAAAAAATATTATTTTTTTAAGACCCTTATGAACCTACAATTGCCTCTCAACTCAGTAACATTCTTGATTACATCTTCATAATGCAAATTTCATAATTTATACTTTAAATTTAAAGGGTAATGTTTCATAAATCATGACATGAAATAGCTCCGGGGGCCAAGTCATCGTGCTAATGAGTCGTCAGTGTCAAGCGATTGTTCCCGCCCTCTGCTCTAACCAGCGGTGATCTACTCTCGCACTGGCACTGATTGACGGCATAGCCTTATTTTTATAATTTACCTAATTTGCTTGCAAAATGAAGTACTTTGAATGTAATTTAAAATCGGGGCTCGTGGCCCCGCGGTCTCAGTGTTCTGTTAACGATCACTGAGTTACGCAACTTTCACTATGGCTGGTACTCGGATGGGTGACCACTTTGTGGCATTTACATTTGCGAGCGTTTCCGTGCTTCGGAAGGCACGTTAAGCCGTTGGTCCCGGTTGCCAGTAAAATGGCAGTCGTTAAGCCTGGTTGAAGGCCTAATGGGCGGCTTAAAAATTTCAACAGCAGGTAGCCACAACCTGCATCTGTCTATTTCAACACGGCAATGGGCTCACCACCTATTACGTGGGACAGGAATCCACACGGTGAAAAGTGGGCATATAATGCCTCTGCCACCCCTTCGGGGATAAGGCGTGATGGATATTTATTTTTTTTATTTTATTTTTTTAAAAAGCACAGTCCACTGGTTTAAATTTCAGACATCGTGTCACTTATTTTAAGGGTGTATTCCTGTTTCTAGCTCTGCCTCATAAATATATATAATATATAATAAGTGGGAAAATAATATCTTCATCTTCATTTTCTTTTTTTTTTCTATGTTTTTAGTCTTAAAATGTGACTATTTTGCCCACTCTAACTAACCCTGTACTAAATTGAAATTTTATAGGTCCAGTATCTATAGGTGTAAATAAGTTCCTCACAAAAATCAAATTACACTAAACTATCCTATAAGATGTAACGAAACATTGTAACTATCCAAAGACATATTTTGGGAATAAAATCAAAATGATCCCAATCCATTACTAAATTATCTTACAAAGTAGAGTAATAAATATAGATATCTGTCTGTATTGATGCAGCGAGCGGAGACAATATTTACTGGGCTACTCCCCTGGTCCTGCCGAACGGAAACTTATAGTTTTGTTGAGGCGCCCGTGGAATAAAATACTGTAGGTTCGGACATAAATCAGATCGTGTCGTGGCCGCAGCCGGCGCGAAGACGCCGCTGCCTCGACCCCGTGTCGCTTCCTACAAACCTGACGCTCGGACGCTACATTTTAATAACAAAATCCGCCGTAAATGGTCACTGACAGATTTTATTTGGACCCATATATTATTTCCAGTCGTGCAAGCAGCTCTTTTTATTAATATTTGTCCTGTTTGATCTTCTCTGTCTTATATTCTATTTTATTATAACGCTGCAAGTGTGAACTCATTGATTGGAAGGGCATGTTGCATGTTTTAGAAATCCAGTAAAATAAAATAAATGAATAATAATGATATTATCGAGATTATTTTAAGAATTTGGCACTCATTTCCAAGGATACCCGAAATTGTTTCCAGTGCTAATCGTCATTTGTACATATTCGTACTAAAGTATATATCTTATTAAATTTGAAAAAAATCTAATTGGTGTACGGTTTCAATACGGTGTTTACCAATTTACGAAGGGATCGAGGGCGACACAATATTAATGTTGTTTTGTTAATTTTAGTTCATAGTTTTTCCAATCTCGTTATTAATAAAATATAATTCTAAATTTGTTACTTAAATAAAATTATAAATTTCAGCAATAAAAAGTTTCAATAAGTACAGATATGTTATCGATGTGCCACAGAGACAAGATGTTGGGTGTTTTATGGGCAGTTTTAGTGCGCTGACCGCCGCCAACAATAACCTGACCGCGAGGGTGTTGCGGGAAAGCACAGCTGTTTTTTACACGGTGTTGTAGACCGTACACTTCACAGTGCACGTGTCAGGGAAATCCTTGGCGACACTCATTGTTAATTTTTTTATGATTTGAAAATACTCAGAAAATACTGCTTTCCACACGACGATACATACCTACCTGTACCTAAAAAATACGTGTCTTGAGGTATGATAAAAAGAGACAGGGACAGAGAGAGAGAGAGAGAGTGTAAGAGAGAGTTGCGCACCCAAGGATTCAAAACTGGGTTTTTGACATTATTGGAAATGGTTGCCAACTGATGGGTTGATATCCCAGCAATACCTTTACGAAGCCTTTACGCTAGAGCATCTGTCACTAAAAGAACCACATATACAGATTTTTAAACACAAGCTTGTATGGAAATGCCCTAAAAATAATACTAAGTAAGTTCATTTGATTCCTATATTGTAGCTGTGCGTTAAAATTACTACTTACTCCGCCGTTTTCAAGTGTTCAACCATATTGAATTTAGAATGACGTCATACACTTAACCATGGATTGTCATTCAAACTAAATGTTCGCAAAATTTCAGCTCAATTGTTGAAGATATCATGTTGCAAGATTGCACCCTGACAAACATGACAAACATTGCAACAAGTTAATAAACAGCTTGTAGAGTATTAGTTAGATAAAATATTAGTGATATTATCAGTTTGAAAATATGGAGCATTTTGTTTTAACAGAAAAAAAATCATGTAAGAGTTTCCATACCATACTTTGTTCTGAAGACGGTAGCCATTACAATAAAAATATTAAAAACCGCATAAATAAGAGGCGGAGGTCGCCGGCAGTTCGGTGCAAATGTCGCCTCGGACACTTACATTATTCCTTAGTGGCCGTGGGCGGCTGGCCCCGGGGTGGACTCTGACTAACCGTAGCCCCTGCACCTATTATCTCGATACTTTAGATAGTCACCGGGACCATTCACGGTCTCCGATCGTTCGCCCAAATGACCCGCCATTTGTCCAAATCCGATTAATCATGATTGTGTTTATGTTGTGTTACAGTACTATAAAAATATAATCCCTTCTGGACTTTAGTAAGCAGAATTGATGCGGGAAACGAAGAGATTATACGCCGTAGACGATGAAAAGGATTGAAATTTATCAAAGGAGGTCATTATAAACGTCTTAAAGTCTCGGACCGAGGCTTTCAAGGAGTTCGATCGGGTAATTGAAGAAAATTATTTTAGAGGATTATTTTACTTGGATGCATATGAATTATATGAATATAGAGAAGTTGTCATACAGAATTTTACAGGATGAAATTAATTGACCTATTTGAATAACTGCAAGTTTGACTATCATTTGTAGATTTATATTCAACTTATATGGATCGTTTTGACACAGAGTGCATAAAAATCGCATTGAAGTACAATTTTTTTTTATCTCAGCGTAAAGTTCCGGTAACAGGCGAAGATTTTGTTTTTGGAAATCCTATGACTGGTTGCTAAAAGTTTTTCTTTAGTCCTTTATTTTCTGAATTGACGAAAAAGATTGCTGTTGGTACATAAAACCTCTATCTTGGTAAAGCTTCTCTCCACACATTTTACAAATATTTATTAGGCAGTATGTAGGTACTTGCATTGGGAGTATTGCAATAACTCGGTCGCTAAGGTGTGAACATGTAACAAAATATGACATTTGCAGACTGCTGACTTCGGTAATACAATATATGATGATAAAAAGTAATAAACGAAATGAATCAATGTATTTCTGTTGCAAATGTACTTAATTACATTCAACGTACATTCATCAGGTCATCGGTTTCAAAAACATACTCCGGATATTCCATTTTTCATAATTTGAGAAGTGGACAAAAACGATTGTAATGGATCACTATGTGGTCATACCGAAAGGTGAAATTCCTATTTGTTTGATCATATATTATAGATGGAGAAATAATAATAAGACAGATTCAGGCTTTCTAATACTATAGGGGAAAACGGAACTTCGATTTTTGATTGCCAATTCCTAATGCATGTCATTTAAGTGAGACTTTTGCTTCCAAGCATTGTCCAAAACTATTCTATCTGGTATTGAATGAAAAGAATTACTCATTAAATATACCTACATCGAATCGTCATCGAGTTTGAAATGACGTATGACTTTTCAGCGCCAATCAATAGTGCGATTGTTGCGTGCAGGGGAAATCGTTCCGGTCGGTTGTTCTTATAGGATGAGCCGATCGGGGAAGGTACCGTTCTGCTCCATTATGTTACGCAATAATCCTCAGAGCAACGACGTCAACCTGAACAACTACGAAGTTCGGATCAAAATAGAGAAATCTAAAGTAAATCTGGTAACAATAGCAAAGGAGATTTAAGGACCTCTATAAATAAACTGTAGGTTCATCTTGATGTTAGTTAGGGTATATGTTGATCGGGTAGATACAGTACCAGTAGGTACTGTGGTATTTGTTCCTTTATTGCGTATTGAGGTCGCAATCATGGAGTATGCAACTAAATATATAATAGGCAAATAAATATATTTAATTTAAATAGGCAATAGGAAAAAATAAAAGAGTTAAGCTGATGTGATTCTTCGAAGATGACAGATAAGATGACAGAGCTTCGTAGCGACAACTTCGCTGCTATTCGCCATAAAAAAAGTGCAATCCGGTTTAAATAGGTATTACATATCATTTGCAGTTGCGTTTGTGTTCCCTTCAAAGTATGTTTTAACATAAAAATACCTGATAATCATAAATAAAAATATCGTTTTAGTTATGTTTAGTCTTTAATTAAATACTAGCGTATCTCTCGTCCGTAACTCAGGAGTAGGCGTGGTCTAGCAGAATATCCAATACCGGAAAGTTGCAAGTCGACAACTCATACTCCTGTTACTGTTGATTCCAGAAGGGTGTCACAGTATACAAAAATCTTATCTTATTGAAATACTTGTGTAAAGTGACAAACATTTAAAGGCATTATGGAAACATTTTAATATTTATCTTTTTGTTTTATATCCCACCTAATATAATAATATAATATATCTTTATTTTCAGGCATTATGAGAAAAATTACAGGTGTTATAAACTTATTCTACGGCCCATGGATAATGCTCTTTTTCTCCATTTTAAGTGTTTTTCCAGTTGCATCCAAGCCTTGAATTTTTGAGTCTACTTTATTTGGTTACTAGACGGGTGTAAGGGGCCCCACCAAGATCTTCGGCGCCCAAGTCAACCTCCCGTGCTAGTGCGTGCACCTGCTGATTAACGGACGAGGGTCTGGCGCTGGCTTTCCCATCTGGGGTTCGGAGGTAAGAGGGCGTCGCTCCCATAAATGTCACCCGCCGAAACATAAATGGAAAAGTACTATGGGAATGCTGCTAGGGATAGGGCGCCGCCGCAAAACGACTCCTGTGGCAAGTGGGCTAGGGCTGCCGTGTGTCGGGCCAGCACGGCTAAAGAAGCTAGCCCCAACCAATATCCGCTTCGCATCGTGGAACATTGGCACGCCGAATGGGCGTGCGGTAGAGTTGGCCGAAATACTCTCCAGGCGGAGGGTGGACGTGGCGTTCCTGCAGGAGACTCGGTGGAAGGGCAACAGAGCCCAGCCTCTGCAGAAAAGCTACAAGCTGTATTACACGGGTGCGCCGGATGGGGAAAACGGGGTGGCCGTGGTGCTCTCCGAGGGGCTGCAGAGCGGCATTTTGGAGGTGAAACGCTGTGGCGACTGACTTATGATCGTGAGGGTGCTTATCGATGGGATTATTACCCACCTGATAAGTGCCTACGCGCCACAGGCCGGTTGTAGCGACGCCGATAAGATGTCGTTTTGGGGCCAACTCGAGGGAGTGTTTCGGAGCATTCCGTTGTCACAGGGAATCGTTTTGGGCGGCGACCTAAACGGTCATGTTGGTGAGAGGTGTGAGGAGTTTGAGCGTGTGTTTGGCAAGCGACCGGATCTCCCGAAGACCGCGACGCGTACAGGGCTGCCTAGCGCCACAAAGAGAGCTGTAGCCAGAGCCAGACGAGACCACTTACAACCTCTGTATGATAAGCTGGAATCGTCTGTGGGGCAGAAGCTCATCTATAAGCTGGCGCGCTCCAGGGTCAAAGCGGCACAGGATATATCCAAGTGTCGCTGTGTAAAAGACCCTGAGGGCAACCTGTTAAGCGAAGACCTCGCGGTAAAGGAGAGATGGCGCTCGTACTTTCACGAGCTGCTTAATAAACAGCACAAAGAGGTGCAGCCTCCGAACCTCCCTCCGAATCAGGGACTAGTGCCACCGGTAACGCCTGGAGAAGTCCTGAGAGCGCTTCGCCGCAAGAAGAATCGGAAAGCTGTCGGACCCGATGGAGTCCTCATCGAAGCCTGAAAGGCGATGGGTCCTCGCGGTGTGGGCATCTTAGTAAAATTTTTTAACCGCATACCCCTCAGCGGGCAGATCCCAAACCAATGGAGACTGAGTATTATTACTCCAGTCTTCAAAGGTAAGGGGTCAGTGCAGGAGTTACCGCGGTATAAAGGTGATATCCCACACCATGAAGATCTTCGAGAGGATTACAGACTCTCGGATCCGGCAGGAGTGTACTCTCTCGGAGTGTCAAAAGGGTTTCGCCCTGGTCATGGGACCACGGACCCTGTTTTTGCCCTGAGGGTTGTCGCAGAGAAATACAGGTCGAAGAACACGCCTCTGCACTGTTTGTTTCTAGACATGCAGAAGGCCTTCGACTGTGTTCCTCGTGCGATGATCTGGTAGGCACTGCGGTCCAAAGGGGTTCCAGAGGTCTATATTGACACTATCCGGGACATGTACTGTGACTCCGATTCAATGGTTCGGACTGTTGTTGGCGACACGAAACCCTTCCCCATCACCGTCGGGGTACACCAGGGTTCGGTCCTTAGTCCGCTTCTGTTCAGTATAATATTAGACGAATTGTCGGATAGCATCAGAAACTCGCATGAGCAGCATCCGTGGTTGCTTATGTATGCTGACGATATTGCGCTGGCAGACGCGGACAGGGGCAGATTGGTGCGACGTGTAAAGGCGTGGAAGGAGACGCTTGAAAACGGTGGTCTGAAACTAAATGTGGCGAAGACCGAGTACTTGGCACTAAACTCGACAGATCCCACATCCGTCCGCATAGGCGGTGATTTGGTCGAGCGCACGGACCAGGTTAAATACCTGGGATCTGTTTTTCTCACATCCAGTGAGATCGATTGCGATGTCAAGTCACGCATTGCTGCCGCGTGGGCCAAATGGCGGGAGATGACCGGTGTCATTTGTGACCCTAAAATGCCGATCCGGTTGAAGGGACTGGTCTACAAAACCATTATTAGACCTGTCGTTTTACATGGCAGTGAGACGTGGCTGATATTGGAGCGACACAAGCAGGAGCTGCGTGTCACGGAAATGAAGATGCTGCGGTGGATGTGTGGAGCCACGCGGATGGACCGCATGAGGAACTCTCGCATCCGCGGCAGCCTTCACGTCCGTGACATTGTAGACAAGTTGCAAGAGTGTCGCCTTCGTTGGTATAGTCACGTCTTGCGTGCCGGGCTACGTAGGTAACAAATGTCTGGCCATGTCAGCCCCGCCGGGTCCCGGTAAGAGGGGAAGACCCAAGAAGTGCTGGCTTGACGTCGTAAGGGATGACATGCGTGCCAATGGTCTCACTACAGGGGATGCCGACGACCGTGCGAAGTGGAGGAGAAAATGTAGAAAAGCGGACCCCGGGCGTCACGAGACGCAACTGGGACATACGCTCGGATGATGATGATGATATTTGGTTACTATAAGCAGCTATTAAAATTTTCGGCATTGTTGTGAGCGACAACCGATTTATCTCCCAAGCCCGTAAGGTCGTTGCCTCGTCCGTTAGTCAGCATGTGACCCCTAGCAGGTGACGTCGCTTGGACCCCGGAGATCTTGGTGGGGGCCCTTACACCCAAGCAGTTTAGATTCTAAGGCGGAAGATACCTACCATAAATATCCATAGGCTACAAAGTTCACTACTCTTCTTCGTTGGCTTTGCCATATCGAGTAAAAATCACGATATTTGTGAACCACATGTGACGTGTATGGGACTTTGGAAACGGTTCTCTTCAAGAAACACGCTCGGATGAACTCTGATCCTATCATAACGCAATCGCATATCGACTGTCTTCTGAATACGACATAGTCCTATCTGAGAGCACCGTATGTAATATGAACCTTTTGGATTACAAGTTTAGATTGATATTTTAAAGACGAAGTGAGATAGAATCATGTTTCACTATGATAATGAAAATCTGCAGATATTTATGTCGATGCGTTCACGAAAGAAGTGAAGTAGATACGTGAACTCCATCAGAGACTATAATAACCTTAAGCCCTGATAAATGATTTTTTTTTATATAAGAGTAACGTATGTTTATACAAATTGAATACAATCTCAGCCAAGGTTTGAGATATAAGCTCAAATTGAATTTTTTTACACTGTTTTATGAGGGCTTTTTATACAGTGTCATCTAGAAAACGGATAAACAATTTTATATTTTCAAATTGGTAATTAAATTTACGACCACCGATTTCGCAGTCAGGCACTGTAACAACTATACCATAAGACCAGCCGAAATTGTTTTTAAGTTGCAATTAAGTAAATATGTATAATTTTTAACATATTTGGCAATAACTTTGACTATAAGAATGAAAACAGCTGGGGACCCCGCTGAGTCAGTGTTCTGTAAACGATCACTGAGTTAAGCAAGCTGGTCACGGGTGACCACTTTGTGGCATTTACATTTGCAAGCGTTTCCGTGCTTTGGAAGACGATAAGACGTTGGTCCCGATTGTCAGTAACGTAGCAGTCGTTAAGCCAAGTTGAAGGCCTTATGAGCGGCTTCGAAAATATACTACACCTCTGTCTGTCTACACCTCTGCGCCTCTCTATTTCAACGGCAATAGGCTCACCACTACCTGAGAAAGAATATTAGGAATACGCGGAGAAAAGTGTGCTTATAATATACCTCTGCCACTTCTCCGGAAATTAGGCGTGATTGATAAACAAAAAACAATTAACAAACTTTCATATGGTTTTTAAAACAAACTTAGACATTTTGCTTCTATCTATCAACTCAGCCTATCACAGTGCACACTGCTGAACGTAGACATCCCCCATTCTTTCTAGGAAGGAGAAATTTTGAAGGGCTTTACAGTACCACGTTCGTCTAACGGGTTGGTTTCCTATTATCTTTGTCTTTACCATGACCTGGTATGTCAGTCAGCAGGTGAGGTCCCACTTGCAGGCGAGGCAGGCTTGAGCACAGAAGATCTGAAATATGACTTAGTTAATTAATTTTCCCATCGATAATCCTATTAATATTATAAACGCGAAAGTTTGTAAGTATGGATGTTTGTTACTATTTCACGTACAATCTACAGAATGGATTTTGATGAAACATTACAGTAGAATAGCTTACACATCAGAATAGCACATAGGCTACTTTTTATCCCGGGAACCAGTTCCTGTGGGAAACGAGAACGGGAAAACTTCACCACACGTGCGGAGCCGCGGGCGTTAACTAGTTATATCATATTTTAACAAATTTTAATATACCAAATTTTAAAGCTGGTTACAATGCTATGCTAAACTGTATTACTAATTACTATTAATAGTTATCGTATATGTTTATATGAAATTCTTCAATTCCATTTTATTATTAGTTAGAATGACGTACAAAGACAAATTTTAACCCGAGAGTATTTCAATGTTTGCCCTTTTTTCATGTGTTATGGAGACAATGGATAGATGTCTTTTTTTAATGGAGATAATAGATGTTCATCGATGGAGTAACATAGCCTATTTTGTATCCCGAAAAGGCATTTTATTCCGTAAACGTGTTTGCGCAATAACCGAACTAAACAAATTTAGTTGACCGCGGGAGTGAGAATTTTAGTTTACAGATAGATGGGTACATTTTCTCTTTAGTCATTTTTATGAAGGTATTATTAATTAATTCTATACAAGTTGTTAAAAATAGTTTATTTAATAACCGGTCCACAATTCTTTACAAATACAAATTATTAAGAGTTTGTTGTCGCACAAATTAGGTATTATAATTACATTATGATAATTACATGGAGTATAATAATGTAATTAATACCTATAAGTAGGTGGCGCAAATATGTAGTACAAGTGATGGTTTTGGTTACAATAGAGATTTTATCTAACACCTACCTAATCAATAATATTTTAATTGTATTTAAGGATGTATTAATTGTAAATGCTTGCGAAGTCTACGGCCACGTTTAGTTTTAGTTTACTACACTTTTAGTTGTAGTAGAAAACGAAAGGACTAAAAGCAAATAATATATAATAACTGCTGTAGTGTAAGGCGTTATGCGTGACTAGAACGCAATCTCAGCGTCTCTATTCAGAGCAGCAACCGTGAAACAACGCGCCACCAAGCGGCCCCGCAGCTTGCAGTGATTGAGCTGCGACAAGTTAAACCATTTGAAACAATTTAATAGAGATCAAAAATTCAGGACCCCACACAGCCCGCACAAACTTTTGAAGTTTTTCCCTCGCTAAAGGGATTATCGGTAAACGGTAGCTTAGGGGGATATTTTATGGTTTTATGGACTCTTTATATTTTATTATTTAATACGGAAACTTGATACAAAATCTCTATTAACATTATTATACTCAGGTAAAGTCAAATTGAAATAAGTAATTTCAATTAAATTTTTTCAATTTTATTTATTCCAGAAAAATAAAATGTTGGTGGAAAGCTTAGAAAATAATGTCAACTTGAGACTTAGCGATTCAGTAACCCTTTCTATGGTATGTAGAAAAATCTTGAAACCTGTTTTACATACGCTTAAGGAATCCGGAATTATAAAGAAAATGTCTTTTGTTATCCTAGACCGGTATGTTAGGTAGAGGGCAAGAAAATATATCTCTCAAAGCGATGGCTGAGTGTCATACCGCTTGTCTAGCCTAACAGCGCGCGTATTCATCCTCACACTTTTCATCTAGAGCAATAGTACACTTAAAGTTTAACAGAGATTAAGTTTTACATACGTTCAAGATGTCTGCCTCGGTTTGCACTAAAAACTACTTCAAAAGTGCTTCTTTTTTGGAACGATTGTGCAAAACAAACGTGAATAGTTTAAAATAGGGTTCCATACATACATATAATAAATTAAAGAAAATTTTTAAGAGAGTGTGGGCTAAGGAGAAGTCTTTCAGCAACACAGTTACCAAGTTAAAAAAGGGTTAAAAATAAAAGTACCTACCTACAGTACACACTGTTCGACGCAATCTTGACGAAATACAAGTTTTGCCCCATATCAGTATTGCTAAATATTGTCCATCAATACCTACTGAATAGGAATGTTGTTAAATCAAAATCTAATGTTAATTTATAGTCAACTATCTGTCAGCACTTTAACACTTGTAACACTTTTTTTTTTGTCCCTTTAACTATTGTGCAGATTTAAAAATTCACGCGGTCAGTTCTTTTGAGGTTTTTCGAGAATTATTATCATAATATTTAAATGCTAATAAATTTTCCATAGATAAATAATCCAAACTGAAGTGAAATAAAATTATTGAAAGTTCCGATATATTTATTAAACTTCTTTCTAAAGATATCATGTATTCTTCTGGATCCGGACAATTATTATTTTATCTGTTAAATAATATCGTATGACCATAAATCGTTGATAGTTACAGGAGGTGGAGGGTCGGACGCATCACGGCAAAACTGATTTATTCACTGGTGATATTTTATAGCGCAGTTTGTTCCGGCCGTTATTGTATTAGGGCGGCTGTTTGTTACATTGCCTCTGCCCTCGCCCCATGACTTATACAGGAACACAGACTAGACAGTTTTCTTAAGGAATCTAATTGTTTTTGAAGTTAGCTTATTTAGTGTCAATTTGATTTTGAAATTTCTAACAAAATATAGTGTTCTATAAAACTTGTCTCCTTATCTATTAATTTAATATCTTCGCGAATTTAATGTCTTCTAAAATTACTGAAGGCTACCGTAAATGATAAATCAACGGACTTTATGATTTATTTTTAACGTTTTAGAATGTGCATATTCGTCTTAATACATGTTAACATGGGCGTACCCGGGGGGGGGGGGGGTAGGGGGCAGGGGGGGGGGGGCACCTGCCCCCCCTGGCTTTGGTTTGGTCTCTTACTTTTGTCGACAATAGTACAAAAATAACTTTTTCCCATTTGCAATACCCTATACATCTTTTAAAAATCGTGAGGCACTCCCCTTTTAACTGTTTGTTAGCAGCGTTAAGCCGGACTTGAAACGACTAAAAAAACACACGATCTCTACCTATCAGTTTAACACCGGGCGCCCCCAGTAACTCCTCGCAAATCCTCCCTGGGTTCCCGGTAGAGTTTGGCTACCATCGCGGCCTCTTTTAATGGTTTGGGCGTTATCCAGCTTCTTTGGAGTTTAGTTTGGATCCCACTTTTTGAGGCGGTGAGGCCAGCGTGAAATTTTAAGGTCAAGCCGCCGTCTTAAACCTGCTTCTGTAAAAACAGTGGGTCATCCAGCGTACTAAACATAGGTAGTTATTTAAGAAATTATATAAATAATACCTGTTTTAATTTATATGTATTTCTGATTTACTAGTAGACGTACAGCGCGGTTTAAACTAAAGAACGGGATAAAAGTAGCCTTTTTTTTAACGTGTGGAAATCCCCTCGGATGTCATGCCGGACTCGAACCGGCTAAAACCACACAGTCCCCGCCTAAATGTCTATTGCCGGACGCCCCGGGTAACTCCTCGGAAGAATGTCCCAGAGCTCCCGGCAGACTTTGGCTACCACCGCGGCCTCACCTGGGGTTCGGGTGTTATCCCGCTTCTTTGGGGGGTTGGTTCGGGTACTTATCCCGCTTCTTGGGGCATGAGGCGTGCGTGACATTTTCACGTCATGCCGACGTCTTGGGCCTGCTTCTGTAAGGACGGCGAGCAGCCCACCCGCCGTCCTCAGGCCCCTGATCATGGAGGCCGGTAGTCTTGGGTGAAGCGATAACGCCACAGACTGCGAAACTCGGGCTGGAGAGTCCTCTCCCGTTCCGTCTCCGCCACCTCTTTCGCGAGCATGACCTGCTCGCAGAAAGGCGCAGCGGCGTCCCACTTGCTCCCGATGGAGATCATGGCTTGCACCATAGTTTCCAACGAGAGAATGTCTACGCCCAGACTCGCCACGAGGCCTTGGCGCTGCTGCGCCCACGCTGAGCATTCCACCAATGTGTGGAGCGCTGTGTCCTCGCTGCGTTCTACGCAGTGCTGGCACTAGGCTGTGGTCTCCAGGTGTATACGCCACAGATACTTACCGAAGCACCCGTGCCCGGTATCTGCTGGCAAAGTGAAATAATATTAAATTGTAAATAGGCCATCAAAAAAAAACATTCCTAAGTTTCTTGCCGGTTCTTCTCAGGTGGGCCGCGTTCCGAACCGGTGGTCACTCTAAAAATATTAAATTTATCTTTAAACTAGTGTATGACATTTTGTAAGCGCGAATTACAAACAGACATTTTAATTTTATTTATCTATACATGTAGATTTGAACTTAAGCAAATAAAAAAATAAATTTAATTTCAAAATTCAAAAATATGAATTTTTATATATACTTGTATTTTAAGGAACAACCCTTAAAAAGTAGGTACTATTGAACCCAAACACCATGTCTGCTGTGAATTTTCGAAGAGTCGGGTTCTCTGGTGATCATTTTCATTGCAGCATTAGGTCAAAGTTCTCTATTAATTGTCATTTAACGATTATACTGGCACACGTTAACCACTTAACAGAGTAATCACACGCCAAAAATGCCTAACTTTATTATAAAAAAAAAAGGTGATACTCTTACAAAGCTGGACCGATATTAACCAAATATACCTAAGAACCACCACCAAGAAACAGGTTATCAAATGAAAAAAAATCCACATTAAAATAGGAAATCGGTGTGTCCGTTTAAGGGCTACGATGCCACAGACAGACACACTTCCACACCGAAATCTACGTCTAACTTATAACATTAACACCTCTACTTTTTAGCGCGGGGGGAGGGGGGGGGGGGGTTGTGATTAAAATTGTTTTGAATGTAAAATTTTTATGAATTTATTTGTTAGTTTTCAGATTTCTCCTTGTACTTGCAGTATAAGACTTTATTTCATTCCATAATTCTAGGTCAACAATATCTTTTTTATACTTAGATATTTTATTTTACTTAATTGTATACTTAGATATTACACTTTTAAGGGACTGTAGACCTGAGTAAGTATATAGTTTTATTTTCAACTCGATACCTAATCGTTCGCACGGCAGGTGAGCCGAACGCACTACAAAGTTTTTTTTTTCCCTTATTAGGTACGGAATCTTAAATAAATAAATGTTCTGGGACACTTTTTTACATATCGACCTCTAGTCTAAACTAAGCTAATATAAGCTTGTGCTACTGGATCTAGAAAACTGATCAATACTTTATATTTAAAAATGAATACCTATTTCCCTTGGTCACGGCATCACGCGTGAACAGCTGGACCGAAATGAAATATTCTTTTTGTATTGGATAGCTCATTATTTGAGCAAGGTTATTAGCTATATATCATCACGCCACTACACAGGATAGCGGAGCAGTAATCATAAATGTCAACAAAGCGGTTAAACTTTCATACATTTTTGGAAAAGTTATAAGCGACGGGATTAAATGGGTGCCACGGGGTTGGAAGTATGTCACGGACGAAGCCGAGCAAGTCAGCTAAATAAATTTTCTAAATACACAATATTATATATAGAAAACATCCAAACTCCAAATTCACAACACAATCCGATTTATATTTGTCTTCAAAGGTTTCGCACACTAGATCTCAGTGCGGCAGTTGAATACACTACCACTTATGCCACGGAAGCAGTCAAATTGAATGAAGTCTGTTTTTCTATAATATTATACCACATAGTTCTGCATCAGTGGCACCAACTTTTTAACTCTTTATATTCAATAGCCCCTCCATCACTCCCTTAAAATTATTTAAAATTTCATAACTGGAGCCCAATAAAAAATAACGTAACCGATTGTCCCCCATTTTTTTTAAATTGCGTGAAATTAAATTTAGAATATACTCTTTATCCCTCGGGAGTCTGACAAATAGCCGCGCGGCGCACGACGCGATTTAGCCACGCTGTAATTGGTTTTTTAATGCGGCACTTGCGAAGTACCACCTTCCGCTTTATCAAGTGAATACATTATCAAATTGTTAGGCTACCAACGCGGTCCCCGGTCTATGAATAAGAATCAAAATGCGCTAGTCATTCGCACACCGCGCGACGACCGCAAACGAGGGGGTGCCAAATTAGTGATTCCGGTTCACGAATACTCTTTTTAACGGTTAATAAATATAAATTAAACTGTAATGATTATTGTTACAGTTGTAGGGAGGAAATTATTTTATTAAAGTTTTAAATACCGATTAAGTAAATAATATTTATTAAAGAATAGAATAGAATAAACTTTATTGCACAACAACATCAAACATTCATGTAAAGAGATTACAGTCTCAATAATGTACAAAGGGCGGCATTATCGCTAAAGAGCAATCTCTTACAGGCAACCTTTGCATGGAGAAGATTTTCAAGGATCACTTGGAAAATGGGTAGCAATTACTGTTTAAATTTTATATGGAACATGAAAAACTAATAAATGTATTAAAGCTACAGGTACTACTTATTAATCTCAACTTATAATGTTTGGATCCATACTATCATTCGTCTGACTTCCAAACCATCCTTTATAGACACCTTCGTCAGAGTCACGTCTTCCAATAGCTGGTGCTCGTTCGCTTCGAATATTGGGTGCCTGTAGAGGTCGTCAATTCCGCTGAACCAACAGACTTAAACCTTAGTGCACATGAAGGTTTTAGCCACTAAAATTGCCTCCTGAGAAGTTAAAAACGTGAAGAATCACACGCGTACAAAAAAGCTCATAAGGTTACAAAAGATATGAAAGAATTATAATAACATATTTCACTCTATTTTAGCATAAAAAGAAAACTATATTGAGTGATATAGACAGGGGTCTGACTGATAGCGTAGGTGGAGGGTGCATTAAGATTGACAAGCGAAGGTATTCAAAAAACATAACTACGAGTATCTACAGGAGTGGGTTCGCATTGTTGAAACAAGTCTCAAGATTTTATATGAAATCGATGTTATTGATTTGGTGTTTGCAAAGTGTATAGATTTTAACATACAATAATGTACTACCGTTAGGTTCTTAAGCTCCAGAAATGCCACTATGGTTTGATATGATAGATCTATAGACATCTCACTCTATAATAAATATATTGTAATGTCGTGACGTCAATAGGAGGATATTGGACCCGGAACCTTTGTACTTCTCATGAACCCAGTCACGTTCCACGTTACGTTCGATCCTATGTCTAACATTGTGCGTATTGCCGGAATATCCTGATAACGATTCCGTTGGTGAAGTACCTATCGACGTGCTCTCACTATCATAAAATTCGATTTTATGAGTTTTGTAACAACAACAAAAATTTAATCATGACAGGCATTATTAAGCTTCAACAAGAGACTTTCTCCTTTTTTTCCAATATGGATAATAATAGATAATTATCCTGATTCTAATATTCAGCCAACCTTAGATACTCGTTCATAGAAGCTTCCAAACTCTACGGGGCCTCGAATATCTTTAATAGCACTGAATAAAAAACTCCTAACAAAGTGCAATCAGAAACAATTTTTAGTGCTTTCTTCTTGTGACAACCGGACGGAGCAAGTGCCATGATAGTGGTCATAAAGCAAATTTTAAATTAGCGATCTAGTTTAAAATGTAGTAAATGGTGTTTATTATCTTTTATTTGTATTAAGTTTCTGGTGCTTTTTATTCTTATTGTGGAAAGGACATGTAAAAAGCGTGGCTGAACAGTTATCCCTCGCATAAACTTGGCTAATGCTGGTAGTGTAGGAAATCTGTACGCTACATCGGGAACTTGTATCCGTGGTTAAGTGGCCCATTCGCGTGCAAACGAGCGCGCACTTTAAAAATAATAAAAGACCCTTGAACATATATAGCACGGGAGAAAAGCGGGTACTGAGACTGCTCGGTGCATAATAGATACTTGGTACAAACCTACTTTTGAGATTGCAAGCATATTAATATACCTATATAAAAAAGTACGGGTTGTACTCCGAGAGTGCCGACAGAAGTGAAAACTAAATTAAAAAATATGGGTACCGCGCTAAAAGACGTTTGCACTTCAAAAATTTACCGGGATCGACGTTAATGATACATACATACATACATATTATCACGCCTCTATCCCCGAAGGGGTAGGCAGAGGCCACATTTCACCTGTAACAGGTGGTGAGCCCATTGCCGTGTTGAAATGGACAGGCGTATGCTGCAGCAACCTTTAAGCCGCCCATATGGCCTTCAACTTGGCTTAACGACTGCTATTTTATTGGCAACCGGGACCAACGGGCTTAACGTGCCTTCCGAAGCACGGAACTGGGGTGGGTCTAAAGGGCCAAATAAATTTAATAAACTGTGTCTATTTTAGATGTTAAATTTTGAAGAAATTTTGAACCCGTTGCCTTTTTAGTGAGATGGTAACAAAAAGGCTAAAAGGTCTTATATGCTAGACACTAATTAAGACGACCAATTAAAGTTCTGGTAGTCTCGGACTGAACGACGTTGACCATAATGATGTTGACGTTAATGATGATGATGATTAAATTATTTAGTAGCAAGGTATTGAATCTACCAATACCAATAAAAAAAAAATGTCTAGACGCGTTCGCGGTCTGCTATATGTACATGTATATATGCACACACTATAGCTGTGTCTCGTAACGGTGTCGTGAATTCAGATATGTTATCTCATTTAAAAATATGCGTACCGCGCTAAACTAGTTTTCCCTTAAAAAATATAAATACGTATAGTTAGCAACACTCCTAAGTAAGATTAAGCTTTACTTTATTTATTTTTTGAAATAATAATCATGTACCTTCAATATAAAAATCTGTCTACATAAAAGTCTGTGGTCTAAATACAAATTTTCATTGAATCATAACAGGGGTTTCTGAAATACTTGGAAGATATCAAAGGTATTCTGTTCTGTATCTATTGATGTACGCGTTATCCAAGAGAGAATTGCATCTCTCATGCAGTAATTGTGTTACATTCACGACTTGGGGCGTCACATGTGTGCACAATTTATAAACTGACCAAGGAGGTCGAAACGGTAAACAGTGGTTAACTAACCGTTACGTCACCTTTTTTAGCGCTATCGTGTGATTCGAAAAAGGCCATAGTGTTATGTTAAGTCATTTCCAAGTCAGTTGAACCTAAACGTGAACCTAAAACATCGAAGTGGCAATATTCATAAACTCTTTCTTATAAAGTGAATTACTACACCATAATAACTGTCTATACGTTGGTATATCAAATCTGAATTAATTACTTTACGATGTTTGAGATGTACTCCTATTTCTTTAAAACAAATAGAAGAAGGTAATAATTTCTATTTTTATTTTTTTTACTGACTCCAAAAAAGAGGGAAGTATTCATTTCGCCTGTATTATTTTTATTTGTGTAACCTCATAACTTTTTTTATAGGTGGATTTCGTTTTTATTTGAAAGCAAGTGCTTTTCGTGTGGTCTACATTTAAATTTTATCAAAATCTGACGTAATTTTTAAGTTATCCTTAACAATGCGTATTTTCGACGGTGAACGTCGAAGAGAATAAATGGCAAATCGCATTTGCAATCGGCATCCGAATCCTTTGCTTCGGAATGGGGGTTCCTTGTTATAACCTTTTTTTCACCATTTCCCACGATTTTTGACATTCCTAGTTCCACTCAAAAGAAGTAACTAGCTAATGGTTGATTCTCCACTTATCCTAATGATATCGTTACGTGTTAGTGTCCGTAATACCTCAAACATGAACTCCCGCAGGGGATCGCGAACTAACATCCATTACAGATATTTATCTCTGCTACTAAAATGAATTATTTTGAATTATTTTAGACGTGTAAACTTAAATGTAAAAGAATAGCTCTACTTTAACTCTTCCTGTACCTCTTGCACTTCTAAATTCCTTACCCAGAAAATAATATAAACGTTACGAAATTGCAAAGGATCGAATCTACAATTACGTCGCATAAAAATCAGTACAGAAGATCCAACCCGTATTTCCTTTATTCCAGTTCCATTCCCGCGACGCGGCACCTCTATCTAGTTAGAGAGGCACACGGGGAAAAATGAAATATAGAGGCAATCCAAATAGATTGTTATCTACCCACGTGTTTACCGGCGGCGCCGCGGCACGTTCGCGCTAACAAGCGACCCTCTCGCCTTAAAACACCGGTGACAGACACCCTTACAGCACCCATCTCTAAAATGCACGTCGCAATTTGACAGTAGTGCTGCTGACAGGTGCCCGAGCTTTTCTTCTAACGTACCTACTAAGAATAAAACGTTGACCGCACTTTAGCAGTGTAAAAAACATCTTCATTATTCGTGTATCTATCTTATTAAGGGAATATGATATAATATATATTGAGGAACTGTGACGAGAAATCTATTTTATACGGTACAAGTTGATGTCACTAATAACGTATTTTTTAAAAAGAGTGATGTTATAAGTTAGTGACCACTATGGTATGTGTTTTTTTTATATGAAAGTAGGTTTTACAATCGGTCCAGTTGTTTACTATTGACAGATATTTAAACAGAGATCGTTTTAAATTTTGATTACTATTTTGTTATGAATGACTTTTCTACACTATTTCTATACACGGCAATAGGCATACCACCTGTTACGTGGGACAAAAATGCATACGGTGAAATGTGGGTAAGTATAGTTGCCTCTGCCTACCCCTTCGGGGATAAAGGCGTGTACGTTATGTATGTATGTATGTATGTCTTATCTAATCAAGTAGGCACTAATTTGGAAAATTAAGAGCCTCAAAAGATCAATAAGAAAGAATTTATGTCAAACTAAACTAAACTATTTTTAAACCCAATTTTGAATTTAAAATCGACGAAATAAAGACTGCATCACCTAATTCGGTAAATATAAAACGAAGACATGAAAGTCTCTGACTATAGTAGTAGGTAATATCGTCCCAGAACAATAAACTGTTTTCACAAAACCGATACAGATATTATCAGCAACCATAAAAATTAATGCGGTAAGAAAAACACACCTCGCCTGTACTAATTTTGCGACGGAAACCAAGACTATAAATGTAGTTAATCCGATATACTACAGCGTAGCGGTCATTGATTTGCTACTATCGGATGGTTTCGGTGACTTATTGCTGGTCCCCTCGCGTCTCGCGCCCATTACCTCCGTGGCCGGTCACCCTGACCTGCGTCCCTAATAACTGTGCACCTCTAATACATCTCACCTCTCCTTACAGTTGTACTATTCGTTTCGTGGTTAATTGGGCGTAGGAGTTAGCAGATTTGTGGGTATAGCACCTATATTGTTAGCTGACAGTGACAGTTAACTGTATTAAAGTAAAGTAATGCAATTCTCGAAAAACCTCTCTTGCATGTCTTACGGAATTGACAGTTTACAGCGTTCTGCAAGAGGTCATAAAAAAGAGAAGTTAATAAATCAATATTTATAAAAATCAATGCCACTTTTCGTTGTAATTTTATGACGCAAGAACGGGCTCATCTATCCAAACAAAATGTTTAGGCTTTGTTCGGACTATGTAGTAGATGGTTATGTGGAGTTTTCACAAAATCAGTCTAGCGGTTCTTTATTTAAGTGGCGCTAACGAAGTTGCAACAGAGTCAGCTAGTAAATTTATTTATAAAAATATTTTTTTTAAGGAAGCATTTATTAAAGTGCGCTGTCTATAATGAATAATAATCTGCAAGCCTTTTCATTTTATGCCCACGATGTAGTAAAGCATAAAAAACCCAGTTCAGCATCCTTAATTAAATTGACATCACTTTATTTTACCTTATTTTTTCAGCAATCTCTTTTATTTGTTCCCCATATTATAGCAGTGTAATGCGTCATTATATAATATAGTCAATGAAACACCCAAAACGCGAGACCATATATTTTTAATACACTACAATCTTTACTTTCATCTTAGTGTATTTTCGTTGCTTCAAAAATCTACATGGAGCACGGGGTCTACTTTTAATTGGCTACTAGGTTACTAGGCAGTTATTAACCATAGCTGCTCCTAGTGACGTGAGTTTTTATGTTTTCCTACTTTATGGTTTATGGGAATTAAATGAAAGGACTTGCTGAGATTTAGTCCTTTTAAAACGATTTTTAACCAATCATATTTTAGGTGTAAAAACGGCGGGGTCCGTTGGTTTGAACACGTTCAACGAATGAGTGAGGAACGATTGACGAAGAATATATATTGTGCGAAAGTAGAGGGCAGAAGGAGTCAGGGTAGGCCGAGACTTACATATGAAGATTGCTCAAAAACGGAAAAGTCAAAAGTAATACCAGACGCGCATGTATGAAGCGATTAATGAATCTGCAGGAAGTGAAAGAAGTTTGCATGGATCACGCGATGCCTGGCGATCTGTCATCTCCGACTACCCCGTCGGGGATACAGCGTGAAGATAGTTTTTTTTTAATATCTTGCTTTTTATGACGTCTTGCCGAGCGATCTAAAGGTTGTTTGCCTACCTGTCCACATTTAAAATCTAAATTCTTAAGACTCAGCTGCCAGAGACTCACTCAAGACGTTCAAATATAAATGTTGTTGTGGAAAGTAAGTACCTACTATTCATTTCAATTATTATATTGTAGCAAAGCTGTAGGTAGACAAAGCCCGATAAGAGAATTACAAACCACCATTAGCATAATCCTCGGCGCGGGCGCAAAAGAGATAGCGGTAAGATGCTTAGGTAAATTAACTAAGTGCGCATCTACGACTCCGCTACGACTTGTAGCACGATGTAGCTCGTAGACTCCCGTTATCAGCTTTATTGACGAAAGTAAAATATCTCCCCCTATTTTATGTGTCACTTCAAATCATTTCTTTTTTATACCTTTATTTTTTACTGTTGGGAAGGAATATATAATTGTATTGCTTGCACAAGGCAAGCAGATTATTAATTAGTCGTGGCGGTGTGATGTTCTCTTATATCTCGAAAACGGGTTAACAGATTTAGGGTTATAGTATAGATACTTAAACATGTTAGTACAAAGAGATTTTTTTACGTCTGTTTTTTTAAAAGGCAAGCGATACAGTCCGTCCAATAAACGGCAGTAAGCCGTTCTCTTATTCAGCTTGTTTATCAATACATATAAATAAAATTGATATTCAAGTACCTACTAATAAAATATAATTAATAAAATTTTCTTTGTTTGTTTGTTCTGAATAATCTCTGAAACGTTTGAACCTATTGTAACGGTACTTACACTGACAGATAGCCGATATTATAAGGTTAACTTAGACTACTTTTTATCCTCGTATTCCGTGGGTAGTCCGATTGTATTATATTAAATGAAACACTAACCCCAAAGCTTTTAAGTTTTACTATACAAGTTTATTTTTATAGATAAGGTTAGTTTCTAGTAATAACTGAAACTAGAGTACTATTTCTGTGTATACCTGGTTTCACACCGTAGAATTATTGGAATTTTAATTTGCTTTCTCACACTCGTATATTCAAATTCTAAACTCAAGTCCACACTATATGGTACCATATGACCATACTAAATACATAATCAAGTCCTCATCAATTTTGTCTACACTTCTTCTAAAACTTTACGTGGGTGTGTGCAGTTGTGATTGGATTAGGCTCGTCGTACTATGACGAGCCCCAAGGGACTGGTGCTTCGACCCATGGCTCGCAGCGATGCAGTGACACCTCCACGTTAATAACGCTCTGTCCAACTCAATATAAATAAAACCTACTACTGTAGGTCATTCACTCGAATCACATAAAACTTAACGAAATTGCTACTTTTTTATTATTCTTTACGGCTGATGTACGTCGTAAAGCATGTTACTGTATTTTAGTATCGTATTGACTTGAAAAATCTGTAATAAGCTACTGGATTTGTCTTTATAGGATTATGTTTTTTAAAAAATTATTCCATGGTTTTAATTATTACAAAAAATCGAGAATGTAATTATAAAATCTTCTAGGACTAAGGCAATATCAAGGGTAAAATAAATTAATAAATGTTGTGGGACACTTTTCACGTAGCGCCATCTAGCAAACTAAGCTTAAGTTGTGCAATGGATCTAGACACAGTTGTCTAGATATGTTTGTATGTTTATCTGTATAAACATACTTATCATTTCTAAATACTCACATATTATAAATAGGAAACACCCAAACTCCGAAACAAACGTTTGCGGATCACACAAATATAATCCGTCCCGGGAATCTAACCGCAGACCTCAGCGCGGCAGTCGCATACTCTACCACTTACGCTACCGACACAGTCAAGGTTAGGTAAGGAGGTTGCCCTCAAAGATACCCAAAATAGCCTTATTAATACAAGTTGCTTCTAACAGACTTTGAAAACTCAGTGATTGATTTTGAATGCATCGTCTTTAAAAATAAAATGTTTATGTCTTTAAAACACAATCTTCGTCATAAATCATCTATTTATTAGTGAAACTTCCATGATAATTCATTCGCTAAAATTAAAATTATACACACAGACGTTGCAGACGACTTTATTTTATAACATGTAAGGTATTAGGTACAAATAGAGAGTTATTTGTACCCACAAATAACTCTCTATTTGTACCTAATAATTAATTATCATCAGTTCTTAAACAGTGAGGTAAATTCTGAGAATGAAATCTGCCTAATAATAGGTAACCAAATAAAGAAAAATCCGTAATACCTCAACGAGGAGGTCCAGTGTTGAAGCTATTTAAAGAAATTATTAGGTGCAATTACGCAGCTTGTTGTGCGTGATTGGAATGCGAACTGAGTATAGGGCGAGGGTCCGACGACAACATCTTACAAATTAATACATCTATCTAGGAGCCGCCTCGCGACCAACTACGATACGTGTGGAATACTTTATCATTCTAGAGTAACTCAATTCCCTGGAAAGGTATTAAACTTAAGTGAGTGTGGTTACATATTTGGATAAGTGACATGATTAGATTTCAGTTCAATTTGTAACTAGGATGATTTTAAGTATCAATGTTAAAGTGTTAAATATTTTGATTACATTTGGTTTAAAAGCATATTCATAAGTTTGGTGCAACTGTTGAACGTGGAATTACTAAAAGAACAAATAAATAAAATTTATCAAGGAAAAGTTTGTACATAGCTGAAGTTAAAATTTTTAAGTGTTTTGAATTGTTTCATGAGAATATTATTAAATCAATCAATATATTAATCATCCAAAACAAAAAAAAATCTATACCAGTCCGCTACTGATCGTACGCCTCTCTCGACTCAATAATCAGCGGTTCTTACATAAAATAAATTATACTACGACGCTGACGTACCTAAGAGCCTTCTCAGCCGTAAAACCATAGACGGAAAACTCATCTCATATTTAGAGTGATAGGAAAGTATCATAGGGTGAGCAGAGCGAGAGTAGCATCATCTTGCAAAGGTTCAAAGCTACAGTAATCACTTTCGATCAGATGGGATGTCTGCTTGTCTGCAACTTAAGTGGTATAAAAAGCAATTAAGGTATGGTCGGGAATTAGCGGCCTATTTGCAATATGCTGAGTAACTACTCCAGATTTACATTTTAAATAGTCCGCAACGTACGTTTGAGATGTGTTACCACGTCTACTATGTCCCATATTTATAATTTCCAGTTTTTATTACTATCAACTACTGACTCTATGAGCACACAAAAAAGAGACAGTTGCTGTAAATGAAAAATCGAAAAAGGAACATCATACAGAGCGATCACGGATAATAGTATTGTAAAAGGCAATGCCGCAACAGCGAGGAATACTATTTCTAATCTGTGAGTATAATCTGCAGAGTCAGTGCGACACTGCAATATGCGCTCGTCCCAACTTCACACTCGTTGTTTCGAGAGCAATCGAGGCGCCAATAAAAAAGGCGATCGTCGCCCCGAGCCCAGGCACCGACTTATTTACAGAACACCCTGCCGTCGCTATTTATTTTATTGACTGCCATTTGCCCTGACTTTTATCGCTGCCCACTTCCCGGATAAAACAACAGCAGCAGGTAAAGATTGTTCATCAAGGATACTATTCTGTTCCGGGGTCGTCGTAGCAATCATGATAACTATCCTCGGGTCAATTCTAATAAAAAATAACATTTTGTTCACACTTTGTGCTATACAATATACAATGCTTCGATACTTTCAATAGTTATGCGTTTTTTTAATAAGGTAATAAATTTTATTGCATTTTACACAATGCCTATTTGGAGGGTTACTATAATGGAAACATTATTTATAATATAAATCAATGCACAATTGGAAACCCGTTTACTACATCACTAAGAATTATCTTATCTGTGCTACGGCAAACACAAAAATTAAGTATAGCATAATAGGGTACAGTTTGTTTGACATTCTCCTCCATTTTTGAAGTCAATTGATAATACAAAAAAAAACATTTTATTTCTTCGGTCAGAGTGTACCTACATACATCACAATCTTATACCGAGAACAGGCCACCGGAGCACGCACCGGTCGCTCCAGCAAGGGGTAACTTCCATTTTCCACACATCATTGCATCGGGCCGCAGATTTATTTGCATGCGGGCCGCTGACCAGGATCCATTACAGCCATTATGATGCTATCTGATCAACCGTCACGAGAGTTATGGCGCTCTTGTTTTTCTTAACTACATAAAAAACGCCAACATAGGAAAAATAGAATATTTAAGAAACAAATAGAGGGAATTGAATAAACCAATTCCTTTTCCAAACGGGTTATAGTTTCCGGTATATTTCTTTTATTTGCCGTGGCTATTTTTATTATTGGTTGGAATAATAGAAGTTGTAATAAATAAATTGGCTATATCAACAACAATTTTACTTAATAACAGACATAGAAAAATAGTGTGCTTCTCAACTAGGCTAAATGAAAATTTTACTTTCATTTTGGTCGCTGGTACCTTATTCAACAACTAATTTTCAATATTCCACAACCTCATACAAAAACCATTTAAGAAATTTTAGAAATTACCAAACAGATTTCCACGTGTTTGGTAATTTCTAAAATGACGGCTGTAGATATGTAAGTTTCTAGTGAAAGAGCCTTTAAATAAAAACACATTAAAAAGTGGTAGTCATATACTATATTCATAGCTACTAAATAACAATTACACTTAATGTAAGTAATTACTGCACTTATCTAACAGCTATTGGCAATCAATGTATCGGAAACTCGAGTGAGAAAAGTTTGACTTAACGAACTTCTTATAAGTATACTAAGTTAAGTTGTGGAACATCGCTAGGGCGGGCAGCTATTTCCAACTAGATTTCATACAGATTTATGCCTCGTGTCCGGACTATCGGACGATACTAGCTCAATACAGATAATGAACAGGGCGGAAACTATAAATCTATTTAGTTGCTAAACTTACGTAATAGAGAAGAATCGGAAAAGTTGAATAACATAATAGTGTTCAGCTCGTTTGTTCGTCTACGATTCGTCGGTAGCGACCGGTCTTCAGAGCGCCATTTGAACCCGCTTAGTGAGGTTTCCGCTTAAGCGTATTAATTTGAAATTAGGTCGCAGTTAACACCCTCATGTTAAGTATCGATATGGGTCACTGATCCATTGTACTGGACATTTGTTTTTGTAGATACATGTGTTAATGAGAGCTATATTTATTTAAGGCTATTGTACTTTAGTGTAGGTGTATTACTAAGGAATAGATTACATGGATTAGTTCGACAAATTTAGTTAAATCAAGAGATATTTCATAGCATATAATTCAGATACTACATACTTCCACAGCGATAACCTGTAAGCTATTTTAGTTGGTTAAGGCTGACCTTGGACATCAAAACTATGATGTATTTTAGCTTCAATTTAACCAGGACAGAACCTGATGTCTAAAATGTATCGTAATTGGTATCAAGTGAAAGGCTAAATTACCTATGTAGTCAGATTGTTGAATTTTTATCTTAATTTGAAAACAGTGAGGTCGCAGGTCGCGGTTTATCATTATTTCTACAGGTTTTTTTTTCATCAATCAACAGTATAAATTATTTAACAGGTTAGTTTTACTACTTTATAGATAATGGCTCATATACTGAGTCAAACTTACACGTTACACGTACACTTTGCAAATAAACATCTCACCAGTTGTAAAAAAATGCAAATAAAAAAATGTTTAGGTGTCAAGCAGTACCGAAAAGATTTGAGAAAAATATGCTAGAAGGTTATATAGTCACCACTATTACTCGTAGCAGTTACATATACACATCGTATTTGTAGAAACTGTAATTATGCACGCGGTCACAATAACAGTGAAGATATTTTGACCAAGCTAGGGGGCGATTTTATTTTACTGAGCGCTTTATTGGTTCCATATCAATGACCTAGTGCAGTACAATCAGTATCCCGTACCTGTATCGATGCCATAAATTTGTTATCGATATTTTTTAGAAGTGTGCAAGAATCAGTAACGGTAACTAAACTGCCTTCTCTTTTATGTGCCAACAGATCTTTAGTATATCGATTGAAGCTATATTTAATTATGTTATAAAATATTATGTTGGCAAAAAAACCTTTATTTCTATATTCATTAACGGCGTACAGTAAACTCACAGAATATTTGTCATATTTAAAAAATATTTTCTATTCGTTTGGTAAAATCGTAAAATATTTGTAATCGGTGTAAATCATAGTTAATATTTAAAACCAAAATTAATGACATACATTAAATATGGGTAAAGCAATTTTCATGTTGAATTTTGCACAGCCCACAAGGTAAAAAAAAAAGACGTGTGGCACTCGGAGACTGCCGCGGTGAAGCTATTGCATAGCATACCTTTGTTTTTCTTTGATATTAATTCAACTTACACTAAAAAAAACAAAAAAAAACCAAAAAAAAATAAATATAAAAAAAACACTCACCCTCACCCTAACCCTCACCCTCACCCTCACACTCACCCTCACCCTCACCCTCACCCTCACCCTCACCCTCACCCTCACCCTCGCCCTCGCCCTCGCCCTCGCCCTCGCCCTCACCCTCGCCCTCGCCCTCGCCCTCACCCTCACCCTCACCCTCACCCTCACCCTCACCCTCACCCTCACCCTCACCCTCACCCTCACCCTCACCCTCACCCTCACCCTCACCCTCACCCTCACCCTCACCCTCACCCTCACCCTCACCCTCACCCTCACCCTCACCCTCACCCTCACCCTCACCCTCACCCTCACCCTCACCCTCACCCTCACCCTCACCCTCACCCTCACCCTCACCCTCACCCTCAACCTCACCCTCACCCTCACCCTCACCCTCACCCTCATCCTCACCCTCACCCTCACCCTCACCCTCACCGTCACCCTCACCCCACCCTCACTCTCACCCTCACCCCATCCTCACTCTCACAGCCACCCTCATCCTCACCCTCACACTCACTATCATCACGTCTCGATCCGTGCGAGCTTCGTACAATCGTACCATATAATATATGTACATACACGTTAAGCCAACACTCGGCCGCGCTCGGTGAACTTCGTGAGACCTCGTCTCGACCTTCGTCTTAGGTTTTTTTCCTTACGGAATTACTTGATTAAAGCCCACTCAAAGCCCGCGATAAAAACTATGCAATACCTTAAAACTCCAAATCGAATTATGTACAATAGTTTCCAACAGAAGTGAAATATTTGTACGATTGAAGAAGAGAATAAGATAGCTTTAATTTGATTTTAAAAACATTGCCATCAAAATGAAAAAATCTAAAATATTTTTATTCATGTACCTAGACCATTTTAGACACCTATAAATAGTCATGACAATAATTAAAATGAGTGCGATTCTAGTTGCCAGTTTCAAGGGAAGCCTACCCTTCATGTAGAAAATATCTGGCAAAGAAACTACATAAATTCTCTTTTAAAATGTAGGTATAGTTTCCAATAATTAACTTACATTGTTCTTTGGAGTTATGTGAGAACAGTCGACTAAACTTAGTTTACCTTAAATTGAAATAATATTATTTGTAATACTTGATATTATTGCTATGACAGCTTTGAGCTGACTAGTCCCAAAAGACAGCACACGTTCACGGGTATGACGCATATGTATGTACGCATATATCAGCCATCGCCCTACTCAACCACAATAGGGCGACCCGACAAATATGCCACCATTGCCAGGACACTTAGGCGAGCATGACATACTCAAAATGCACAGCAAAGATGATGACTATGTATGAAATTAACAAGTACTAGCTACAGTAATTCCGATGATTCAAATGCAAATATTAAGTATCGATATAGCTATAGACTACATCACTAACTGTTGGTGTGGGATGGACGCGACAAATCAAGCCGCGAGTTGCAATGGGGCGGCTCCGTATCGACAGCACTGATTTATCGCGGAATAGCGTTATCTCACCCGAGGTCATCTTTACATCTGCCTTGCTTGCCTATATTAGGGATAGGTATATTTGCGTCCTTTTCTATATTGTCCTTACGGAATGATAACGAATCCATATGCAAATTCTAAATGCGAAAATTTCTTTGTTTGTCCTTTCACGTTCCACGTGATTTTGGCTTGATATGACCTTTTTGTATGGGATAGTTTTCGGTCTATAGACTGCCTTTAGTTACTTTTTATCACTGATTACTTTTATGCTGGCCCTTAGAGGCGGTAGTACTCAATAAACAACTGGAGTATACCACTTCGTCTTATTCTTGAATCGTCTTCGTCTTCGTCTTATTCGTAGGGTAGGCTGGGGAGTGATGAGTCACTGCGACCCAGAAAAGTGCCATCTCGTGATGGGGGTCTCCTCAGAGTCCCAAATGCATCCCCCACGAACTCCTTAAGGAGTTAAATGCTGTATCCGCGTCGCCTTGGAGCATATATTAGAGAGCCCCGGGTCCTTCATTACGTAGTATGTATCAATTAAAGTTATGATCACTTCCTTATGAAATTGCTTGAAGTTCTAATTGGAGTTTCATAAAAATCCTAATGCACGTTAATTGTTCGTCACTCAATCATGCTCTAACTGTAGAACCCTTTTTTAAAATTTACCTGTAAAACATTCGCTATAGGTGGTCCTTGGATGGGTGACCATTTTGTTGAATTTACATTTGCGGGCGTGTGCGTACTTCGGAAGGCACGGTAAGCCGTTGGTCCCGGTTGCCAGCAAAATGGCAGTCGTTAAAACTGGTTGAAGGCCTTATGGGTGAGTTGAAAAATTTCAACTGCGGGTCGCCACAGCTTGTGCCTATCCATTTCAACACAGCAATGGGGTCTCCACCTGTTACGAGGGACAAAACGCATACGGCGAAATATGGGCGTATAGCATGCCTCTGCCTACCCCTTCGGGGATAAAGGCGTGACAATATGTATGTATATGTATGAAAAACATATAAAATAATAACATTGGCATGCATATAGCTAACACCCTGGATCCTGGATTTAACAACACGAAACATCACCACACGGGCGGATCCGCAGGCATTAGCTAGTTATATAAAAAAACTTGTTGTGTGAATTACCATTTATTAGTATTACAAATAATTATTTATTAATTCCTACCCCTTCGAGGAAACAAGAGTGATTATATAAATGTGTATACAATAATACAATGTTACTTGCTCTTGAAATTCTAAGAAAAAGTTACGTCTTTATAAAATCGCTCGACTAGCTTTTTTATTATGTAAATTAATTTGATTAACTTTATAACTCTATTTTCTTTTTAGAACATTTGAAAAATTTATTTTTAAAAAGTTAAATATTTCAGTTTTTAATCTTACTTAAGGTTTAAGAGTAATAAAACTCGTACAAATTAACAGATTATTTATACTGTTAATTGATGGTACTTGGTGGAACTTGCTACACATATTAAATAACATTTAATATTATTTAACTTGTACTGTTCCACAACATTTTCAACCTAGTAAGTATACTCCTAGAAGAATACTTACTAGGTCCAGTGGTGATATTGTGTACCTTTGAGAATGCCGTGAGGTGAATCCGGTTAGGTTTATATAGTAAATATTGTGGAACAGTACAAGTGGTGTTATTTAATACACAAACACAGTTTCACACACGAAACGGAAGAAACAAGCCGATTTTTCTATCTCATGGTTTTACATTCAAAATGTTATCACAGCCTTATCAATTGTTGACATTAGAATGGATATGGTATTCCATATATACGTCCATATTAATGTCAATCCCTACTAATATTATAAATGTGAATGTAAGTTTCTTTGTTACACTTTCACGCGAAAACTACTTAAAGAGTCTTATAATAAAACAAGAAAAAATACTTATAAGAAACCCGAAAGATATACAAATCTCTCCCAATCCATACGTTCGATCATTGGCGGAGGCGAGACAATCATTACGTCTATTATCAACAATTAGTTCAAAATTATCAATTCTATTAATGGCACAAGATTTTTTTACCTTAAAATCATCCACTTCGATCATAACTTAACTCCAATGAGTGTATAGAACCGGTGGTACTCGAGTTTAGAGTTCTGGGCTGGCAGTGTATTGAGTCCCTCGGTGCCAAGATGCTCCAAGTTCTCGGATAGGATGCTTACGCGTCGTGAGTTCTTGGGCTCCTGAGAATGCCGCAGCATTGTGTAGCGAGACATCTCACGAGGGAACCTGTGTGATATTCACAATCAGAAGGGCTTTAACCTTTTGATTTATAAAATTACTTAAAGTTCCTCCAACATATAGTTATGTACGTGTCAAGGGACGAATTTAATAAAAATAATTTCTTAGCTGATGTAGCTAGCTAGCTAGCTAGATATTTTCTAATACTCTATGTTTCAAAGAACAAATCAGTTTAGTGATTTAACTGAACGTGGATGAATTACTTAGGGCCGTATTACAGAACTATTCTCAATACTCAAGAAACGCTTAAGGCTAGTTTTCGCCTTATAATACTACTCTCAAGAGTTTCTTGAGTATTGAGAAACGTTCTGTAATGCGGCCCTTAGTCGTTAGTTAATTGGGCAGTTAGGACTAGTACAGACTTGGCCCTATTGCACAAACAAACAAGTCTCTATCTATACAAACAGTAAAACATTCAGGAGCTACGAGTAATCAGCATCGCCAGACCGCCAGTCTTGGTCGCAGTCATAATTTCTCACTTCAGAGTGCGCGACCCTCAGCTAATCTTCTTTAGTTCTAAGACTAGACTTGTAAAATTAAATGGTAGCGTAATTATACCTGAAGCAGAACTGATTGCGTATGATGTAAAGGTTACGATACGTTTTCGTTCCCCATTTCATCTATATATATAAAAACGATTTCCTATTTCCCTTGGTCACGCCATCACGCGTGAACGACTGGATCAATTTGAATAATTCCTTTTGTATTGGATAGCCCATTTATTGAGGAAGGTTCTAAACTATACATCATTATGCAACTATACAGGAGAGCGCAGCAGTAATCATAAATGTCAACAAATCGGGGAAACTTTCATACTTTTTTGGAAAAGTAATAAGCGACGGGATTAAATGGGTGCCACGGGGTTCGAAGTACGTCACGGACGAAGCCGGGCAGGTCAGCTAGTATACTATAATTATTAGACAGAAACATGATTGCTAAAGGTCATCTTTTATCATCTAGTCTCAATCATCATCATAGCCGAGGAGGAACACTGCTGGAGGAGTCCAAGGATTGCGGTAGCCAAGGACCATTCATGACAAATTCGGATTTGAGCTGCTTGAGAGCAGTTAAACTTCAACAAGATGCATCTAGCAGACTGCCGACCTTAACGAGATCAATGAAATATTCAATCATTAGAAACAACTTACCTGACTATGGTAAGCTCATTTGAAGACAGCCTGTTAGCAAAATCATCGTCCTCTCCGCCCCATCCATTAAAACGGTTTGAAAATCCGTTAACAGCAACATATTGGTCTGTTCTGATAGCCAGCACACCTCCAACTATTTTGCTATAAGTGAGTACATATCTAAATTTATCAATACTTGCACTCATATGGCGAGGGTTATTAGTACAAGCGTAAAGGTTGCTCGCATCCAACGGTAACAAGTCTACATCATGTAGTATGAGACAAGGGAAATGGTCAAGGATGGCTTGTTTTGCACCTATATTCAATAGCATTCCTCTATTGAATGGCTTCTCGTCTTGTTGTTCTACTAAATAAATCCTGAAAAGGAAGAGTTACAGATATTAACAGGAGGGTCGTTTATCGAATGAATTGTTGACGTAATTGAAGGAATCTATGAATCCTCGAAAATGCATGCAAGTTTCTTGATCGCGTAATAATGTAATTATAACTTTGCAATTTTTACAATTAGCATTATGTTACATACATACATACAAACATACATATTGTCACGCCTCCATCCCCGAAGGGGTAGGCAGAGGCATACAATTCACCGTATGCACTTTTGTCCCACGTAACAGGTGGCAAGCTCATTGCCGTGTTGAAATGGACAGGCGCAGGCTGTGGCGACCTGCTGTTGATTTTTTTCAAGCCGCCCATATGGCCTTCAACTGGGCTTAACGACTGCCCAGTGGCGTGCACAAGGATTTCGGATAGGGTATGCGTGCCCTAACTACCCGAAATCCCCGCGAGAAATGAAGCACTGACTCAGTGTTCTGTAAACGATCACTGCGTTAAGTAACTTTCGCTATGGCTGGTCACGGATGGGTGTGCACTTTGTGTCATTTATATTTGCGAGTGTTCCGTGCTTTGGAAGGCATCTTAAAGCGTTGGTTGGCTTAACGACTGCCATGTTACTGGCAACCGGGGCCAGTAACATGGCAGTCGTTAAGCCAAATATGAAGGCCTTATGGGCGACTTTATAATTTCAACAGCAGGTAACCATAACCTGCGTCTCTCTATTTCATCACGGCAATGGGCTCACTACCTATTACGGGACACAGGTGTACAAACGGTGTAAATTGGGTGTATAATATGCCTCTGCCTGCCTTCGGGGATAAGGCGTGATTGATAAACATAAATGTGAAAGTTTGGATGGATGGATGTTTGTTGAGTAAAAACAGCAACGGATTGCATTAAAACTTGGTATGTAGATAGCTAGAGACCTGTATTAATATATCTACTTATTATCCTGATCTAGCCACGTTAACAGGAACGACGTGAGACAAACCGCGGGCGCTGCTAGCTGTAATATTTTTAAAATAACTAACTCACAATACTGAAAAGAATACTAAAAAAAACGTTTGGTTTCCGAAACTTTTTCACACGACTTAGAAAGAATAAGATTAAGTACATGTGCTGAACACCAAACATTCGTCGCGAGTGGGCATTTTGTCTTATTATGCTTTGAAGTCCATTAACCTTAGAAGATGAAACTTATCGATGCCCTATCGTAAGTTTGAGCAACTACTTTAATTAGGTTTACTTTATTCTAGGCAATTAAATTCCTCTAAAACGTTGATAATAATCGAGCTTAAAGTGACAGCTCTTCGATCAGAACTAACATCGATCTATTATATCTGAGTCGCGAAAATATCTTAAAACAAGAACCTAACTGTTCGCGACCGCTGACATTCGGAGTTTCGTCAACAAAATCAGATTGTGTTATTTCTTTTTTTATCTCATTATACATTACAGACGCGATGCTCGAAATCAAATCATTTTGAGTTCTATTCGACAACCCCGTAAATGAGCTACCAGATGTCGATTGTAAATGAGTTTCTAAATTACCGTCATATTTAGCTAACAGATCTACAAGTTCCAAATAATTACCTTTATTATATGATGAAGCGTGTTCATCATAATCACGAAAAGCTAATTCTTGTTTACCGAGAAAGCAAACTACGTCTATCAATCGTTTTAAAATATTTCTATTCCTATCAACTTTTGCCTATCAACGTCTAATTTGAACTGGCTATTCAACCTAGACTCTTTTCTACCTTTTCCAAAAATTTGGACCTTTAAACAAGAATCTATAAGTTTTTCCGACAAATCCTGTTTAGCAGCCGCTTTGTAAAAATTATTTAAATCTAAATACCCGATAAAAGACCAAACCTTATTTTTATCCTGTTTTGAAAAAGTGTTATTTCTTTTTTTATCTCATTATACATTACAGACGCGATGCTCGAAATCAAATCATTTTGAGTTCTATTCGACAACCCCGTAAATGAGCTACCAGATTTCGATTGTAAATGAGTTTCTAAATTACCGTCATATTTAGCTAACAGATCTACAAGTTCCAAATAATTACCTTTATTATATGATGAAGCGTGTTCATCATAATCACGAAAAGCTAATTCTTGTTTACCGAGAAAGCAAACTACGAAATCAATCGTTTTAAAATATTTCTATTCCTATCAACTTTTGCCTATCAACGTCTAATTTGAACTGGCTATTCAACCTAGACTCTTTTCTACCTTTTCCAAAAATTTGGACCTTTAAACAAGAATCTATAAGTTTTTCCGACAAATCCTGTTTAGCAGCCGCTTTGTAAAAATTATTTAAATCTAAATACCCGATAAAAGACCAAACCTTATTTTTATCCTGTTTTGAAAATAATAAACAAGGAAAACAAAATAATTTATTTGTGTGAACACAGCCCGCTAGCCAGTTATAATTATCGTAATACTTTATATTAAAATAACGTATGCTATAACCTTTCTTTTTAAATAGATTCAAATCGCGAACAGATCGTCCTCTGACAATTTTTTTTTTTAGAGGAAACACGAGTTTTTAATTTATTTAAACACACATCACCAGCACAGATCTCACAGCTACAATTTTCCATAATTCACAGTAATTCTAGTAAACTAAGTAATTAATTAATAATTAGATATCAAACTCGACAGCTCTTTGTGGTGAAACCACTGACCTCTATACATACAAGTACGCGGTGAAACAATATTTTAATTACAAATGGCGTATTCATATTATACTACCTAAAAAATATATCTATATTTGGAACAACTATTCTATTTTTGACAACTACTTAAATATGTCGCTTTATACTCAGAGGCACTGATTCTTTTGCGAGTCATAATTTCGTATACAATCGTACAAGTTACTAACCCTAGCAAATGATTTGCCCTATAAAAAATATTATTACAAAAAGCAAACATGAGCTTTGCATTTATCTGAGCGCAGCGCTGTAGTCGCGCGCAATACGAAGGCACTGACCTCCATACATTCCATACATACTGCTAGGTGTTAGGTAATTAGTTCCCTTAAATACTAATAGATGGCACTATTGCACATATTTCATTGTATAGGGAATTAATTATTTATACAACTATAGGTATTGGGATTGGGCTAGGGTATGCAGTGCTTATTTGCTTCTATGGACCGCACGCGCCTGCACTGCCATGTTACTGGCAACCGGGACCAACTGCTTAACGTGCCTTCCGAAGCACGGAAATGCTCGCAAATGTAAATGCCACAAAGTGGTCACCCAACCGAGGACCAGCCATAGTGAAAGTTGCTTAACACCGTGATCGTTTACAGAACACTGAGTCCGCGGGGCCACGAGCGCTTCGGGCATTATGTTAGAGTTTGAATAATGTAAGTATAACTATGACAATAATTAGTTAAATTCAAAATACACTTCATATATTATAATACAGTGAAATATGTTTTTTTTCCAACTAATGGTTTGTGGGTAAATTATTCATTTCATCTACGAAAACTCTGACTTCAACAAGCATCTTCAACAAGCAATCAAATTGGCGCTTCGCAATGCACTGCTGAACGGTTTTTTGTGTTGCGTTCCTTCTCTTCGTCATCACTTGTCCGTTGTTCAGCAAATGCATCAATACCGGATTGAGAGTCTCGCATATCATTGCACCCATATATAGATATATAGTCACACCTTATTCAGCTTCACCGGTTACACAAACGATCGATTTATAGAATTCGATTAATAGAAAAGTAGGTATTACTAGTATATAATGACTATTAATTATTTCCCCACTAAATATATTTGAAATACCGTACTCACTTGTAATGTATGTTCTGTTTCTTGAGAAAATCATGCATGTATGGTAGAAACACATCTAATTGATTTGGCCTATTTCTATAAATCACTATTATCGCAACACTGAACATAGGATTGCAATGTCTAGGTATATAGCTACCATTATCCACAGCTATTTCATTGAAATATTTAACCTTCTCAGATATCTCCCATGGGTGAATCGAGACCTCGCTTTTCAATATATCATCATAATCACAGTAAGGTTTGGTTTTCTGTAGAGATAGTTTACGCGTTATTTGCTTGTATAGTTGAGTATGTATAGCCTCTACGGGCAAATGGGAGTAATTGTAAGTACCTGGAGTAGCGAAGAATTGGACAACTGCTATCAGACATAGAACTAAAAATAAATAGGTTCTTATACGTATTTGCAACATTGTGCGAAAGTAATATTTAGGGGAAGCGAAGCTTTCAAACATTTTGAAAACGTGACAATATGAACAATATGACAGTATTACCTGAAAAGAAAAGTGATTTTTACATAGGTAACTTAAAGTTCTATAATTCGTTTCACACAGTATATACTCGTACATATTCAACTTATAAACCTTTTTGGAGTGACGCACGCACTTTACATTTTTTTTTTTTATAAATAAGAAGTGATATTTCCAAGGAACATAACACTGACAATTAGTTTGTAAAGTTACATGTTGAACTACATAGTTTATATTATTAATAATTATGTATTCACCCAATTTGTTTTGTTGGATTACACTATAGAGCATAGGTACCTAGTTGTAAAATATTATAATAATCACTTACTTTTAAAATATTTCCAAGATTCTGGTCCTTGCTCTTTTTATACAATAGCTAGAACGTTCGAATACACTGCTACAATAGAACTAACATAAGTTTAATTGTTATCAACAAATAATACTAATGACCCTTATCACAATATTCACGTCACGACAGGATGTAGCACAATATTAGTACCTATACACAAACATCTGATTGTTATAAAATTAAGTAGGTAAGGGAATGTTATATGTACGACTGAAGGGATTGCTAATTTAAAATTTATTGCATTTCTCTTAGATGTATATTCTATATTATTTTAATATATTAATAAAATTATGTGTGATTCACTCATCTATCAACGTCCAGCCGAAACCTAGAAACCAGAAACTTTTAAGGTAAACTACCCTTGTAATGTAGGCATCCACTGAGAAAGGATGTGAGGCATAAACGGTGGTATGAAAGGTCGTCATTTTTTTTTAGTTTTACTTAGTTAAGTTAAAAATATATAAATAAATTTTACATTTAAAAGGGTAAAATAGAGGTTGTCTTTTATTGTTAAAATAGTGGGTGACTCATTCTTATAACCAACGTCCAGACGAAGCCCTTGAACCAACAAACTTAAAATTTAGGGTGAGCTTCCGTTATATAGTAGGTTCCCACTAAGAAATTTTTTTTTTTGTAATTCTAACCTTATGGGAGTAAAATAAGGGATAACCTATATAGAAGTTTGTTATTTACAAAGTTAGAAACATATAACCACGTACACGTTATTTTTGGTTACATATAAATGGACAAGTGTTTCACCGTTGTGCATAATTTTACCTGTTAAGGGGATAATATGTGAGATTATCCATTTTCAAATATAGCAACTACAACTTTACATACCTGATTTTGATTAAAAATAAATAAATACGTGTTTCAGGATTTTCTAAAATTCTACTCTTAAGAGTGTAAAAAAGAAAATGAAAGTTTGAATGAAAACCTTTTAACATTAATTAGGGGGTTAGAGGTTTGAGGGAGGGAAAGAAGGTTGCAACGGGATTTCGAAGTAGCTATGTCACGGGCGAAGTAAGTGCAAATCTATATTAATAAAATTATAGCTGACTCACACAACTATTAAGCCCAGCCGAAATCCTAACACCTACAACCTTGAAATTTTTAGCGTGAGCTACCCTTGTAATGTAGGCACTTACTAGAAAAAGGGGTTTTCAAAATAACACCTCTAAGGTGGTAAAACAAAAGATAAGCAGCTACTAGGCATGCCTTTTAAGTACTGTCATTTCCATATTACCCGGTAATTTTGAATTTGGAACTATTCTATATTCGAATGTGATTAAATTTTAAATTTTAAAACAGTTGAAAGTATTAGGATTAATGCTATTGTTTAGTCATAACGTCGATTGTAATCTATCAGTAATAAATGAATATTTCTAAGGAAAATGTTTGTGCAATAATTTTCTACAACTTTAGAAGAGACCTGACACGGCTTCAGTGTTTTGAAGAGCTAACATTTTGAAGAGCCAGTGATGAAGCACCATGTCTGCGGAATGTCAAACGCTGGTAGTTAAAATTCCAGCGTGGACATACTAACGCCCGCCTGCGATAGAGTTTAACTATATAACTATAAAATTTTTAAATAAATAAATAAATAATCTTTATTGACATATAAACTTTCTACATATTTGATGGTGGAACCCCTGACTCCTGCGCTAGTTAATACTGTGTTGCAGAAGTCAGTATATTCCCCTCTATATGATTACACAGTAATGACAGTTTAATGTCAGTTGTACAAAATAAAAGTTACATCATAAAAACTATTATGGTAAGTGTTTAACCTTATATCCATGTTTGTGAGTACAGTACGTGTCATTTGGATGCTGTGTGTGCGTGTGCACGCTCGTACGAGTACGTGAAAATGTGTTGTTTGTGCGTGTGTGTTTGTGTTATGCGTGCGTGTATTTTCGTGTATTTTCGTTGGTCTTTTTAGTGCTTGTGTGTTAGCGTGGTGTATGAGAATGTACGGAGTATTCAATTGACAACTGTTAAAAGCTTTTCCATACTTTCATAATTCATTGTTTCCAACCAATTTATTATAGTTTTCTTTAATTTGTTATTATTTAATTTAGTTATTTTATTGATTTTGTTGCATTGTCTATATATATATAACTAGGATCATCTAGTTATTTTATTTATTATTTTATTATCTAGCTACGGCTTTGTCCGTGGCATAGTTCGAGTTCCCGTCGCACCTATTTAATCCCGTCGCTTATAAATTCTACGATAATGCATACAAATTTGGCCCGATTTCGATTTGTCGACATTATAACTACTGCTCCGCTTTCCATGGTAGTAGTGTGATGATATAATAATATAGCCTTTAGCCTTCCTCGATAAATGGGCTATCTATTCATGGGATTAGCGCGTTCAACCAAACGAACAAACTTCAGCTTTATAATATTAGTATAGAAGTACCTATTACCAAAATATATAAATACCACAGTCAAACCAAACTTACGGTTATGTGGGACGAAGTGTAGAACCATGGCATACATTGTATTAATTTAATTAGATAAATATTTTTTCCTAAAGTGTACATAATAAATTATTATTTTCCCTAATGTAAAGGCTATTGCTATTATACATTAGTTATTTTTGGACTAATCATGGCCCTTATGTCTTCAAAGTACAAAAACATTATATATATATATCATTCTATTATTATTGTTTGTGATATTAACACGATAAGTAAATATGTGCATTAACATAATGAGAATTAAATAACCACGCATTCATGAATAGAAAACAAAATATTTCACAGATATTTTAAAATCCAAGCGGTCGCGTAACATTAAATTTAAGTTGTATTTGAAGAGGACGTTTAATCGGTTGTAAACGACCGGTGAGCGTGGTAAATCTCGAGTAATCCCCGTAGAACAAATATAGTTGAGAGGTAGATAAGGTGCGTCCGGCGCTTGGTGACCGGGAGCGGGCCGCTAATGTGCCATTTCTATGGTGATGTCAGCCCGTGGTCGAGTGTCGGTGTCGCCACCCTATCCGATGGTATTCTACATTTCCTTGCATGAATCTGATACTGTGTGTTTCTTTTTGGTATATGAAGGAAAGACAGTTTACTTTAATTGCCCATTTAATTAAAATGGACATAACTTACCGAAAGTTAGTACGAATGCTGTTCTTGGTACACGTTTATAAAATAATATTCAGAATATTTTAACTGTTAAGAAACGTAATAATTTTTGTATTATAATTTTTACTGTGTTTACAACTTTGAATACAAAAATCTTTACCTTCCCGAATCCTTGATGCGCATATCGCAATTTCACTTTTTTGTGTAGTTACCCTAGAAGAGTATTTCTTACACATATCACGAATGGATTTTAAACTTCTACAAATGTTTTAATTTTGAGAGACTCTAAAAAATGAAGGCAATCGTCGTAAAAGCCAACTCCATAATCGATCGATTCCCACCCAGGATAAAACTTTGTGTGATGAGCACGATGGTTTATTCTGTTTCTGGGTGTTATTTATCTATAATATGTATGTATTTAGAAATATATAAGTATGTTTATCAGTTATCTGGTTACTATAGTACAAGCTCTGCTTAGTTTGGAATCAGATGGCGTTGCGTGAGTTGTCCCAACGACATTTATTGTTATTTTAACTCCACTGGTACGGGAAAAATGCTTTTTTGCGAGGGGGATTTTCGATCGGGGGGAAATGGAGGCAGGGGCGGGGACATGGTCCCGTAGTAGTTGGCAAGAGCGCTCAAAACGAAAAAAAGCAATGAGGTATTTTTTTTTTTAATTGATAAAAATAAAAATGTAGTACTCCGAAGTCTACGGTGCACAGGTTTATTTATCTCCATCTTGCACTTGTGATGTGCGAAAACTTAGTCCCTGAAACTTAAGAAATTATGAATAATATATTTGAACAAGCTCTAGTACTCGTAGGATACCCCTCGCAAAATGAAATTGGGACAGGCCTAGGTTCAACAGTGGACTGTGATGGGCTGATTATGATTGGTTATTGACAGTGGGATACCTCCTACGATACACCTTATCTTCAATTAGTACCGATTGTACCTATTGTAATTAATTGTAGAGGATTTGTTTAGAACTTGTGAAATGCTTGCTCACCTTTAAAAAGCGAGCATTGGAGCAATAAGGGCACTTCACTAGCGAAGTTGGTTATAAATAGCACTATACCTGAGTAAGTACTTATACCTACTTATATCAGAACGGTAATTAATTTTTTCTTATATATAACTGTAACCCGAGAAAACCGAGTAGTGAAAGTCAGTACATAGTCAGCATGAGGGTAGAAAATTGTCTCTCCCTTCATAAAAAGTCATCATTAAGTATGTCATATATGTACATCATCAGTAAGTCATAATTCCGTGCTTCGGAAGGCACGTTAAGCCGTTGGTCCCGGTTGCCAATAAATTAGCAGTCGTTAAGCCAAGTTCGCAATCGGCTCAACACCTGTTACGTGGGAGAAATATGCATACGGTGAAATGTGGGCGTTTAATATGCCTCTGCGTGTAATGCTTTTTTGACTGCTGCTTCTGTATGTCACACTTGTCTTAGGGTTACTAAGGGCTTTGATGACTAGATAGTGTCAAAAACTCGAAGTCGTTCAGCGCTTATGTACTTTGACCCCGACGTTAGACGTGACGTGATCGGTGTAATTCGAAGATTCAGAAGTAAAGAATTGGTATTTACTTTTTCACCGTCGCCACTTATGTTCAGTACGGGAACATAATAAAATATAGACGACTTGCACAAATTGGTTTACTGAAATTAGATTGTTAAAATTAGTGTGTACTAGTCGGTAACAGGGTAGTAAGGCAAGTGAAGGGTATACAATCGATGTTGGTGGGGGCGACAGAGCCGGTTTTCGCACGTACGATGCTTGTTGTAGCTTCAACGTTGCTTGAGGCGCCAACAGTCGGATTTAAAAATTATTTTTGTGTTGGATAGCCTATTTATCGAGGAAGGTTATAAGCTATATATCATCACGCTACTACCCTGGAGAGCGGAGCAGTAATCATAAATGTCTACAAAACGGATTTTTTTTATACATTATGGTAGAATTATTAAGCTACGGGATTAAATAGGTGCGGGAGTTCGAAGTATGTCACGGGCGCAGCCGTGGGGGTCACCTAGTTAAATATAAAAGGACATCGTAAATATCCCGACACACATTATCAAGAAAGTTTTTCCCAAAGAGATTAATTTCTTTGGTTGTTGCTATAAATAAAAAATACAATGTGACGACAAGTGTGACGGTTAGATTTTTTTATAATTTCGGAGTGGGTTCATGCAACGGAGGACAGAAAGAAGTTATTCTATACTCCGTGGTTCGTGCTAAAAAAACCTCCAAATCACAGTTATATCTTGTTTTCTGAATATAATCCAGTAGTACAATGAGTAAGGCTTTATAGAGCCGCAGAAGCGCTCGTGGCCCCGCGGACCCAGTGTTCTGTTCACGATCACTGCGTTAAGCAACTTTCACTATGGCTGGTCCTCGGATCGGTGACCACTTTGTGGCATTTACATTTGCGAGCGTTTCCGTGCTTCGGAAGGCACGTTAAGCCGTTGGTCCCGGTTGCCAGTAACATGGCAGTCGTTAAGTCAAGTTGAAGGCCTTATGGGCGGCTTGAAAGGTTTCAACGGCGGGTAGCCACAACCCGCGACTGTCTATTTCAACACGGCAATGGGCTCACCACCTATTACGTGGGTCAGAAATACACATGATGAAAAGGGGGCATATAATATGCCTCTGCCACCTCATCGGGGAAAAGGCGCGATAGATAAAAAAAATTACTTGCACCCTCATGAGTCTGTTGCGATCATTATCGATAAACGATAAGCCATTGCAGTGACCATTGCACATGCATCGAAAATTGATAGTTGATTACAGCGATTGTGTTTTACAACCGAAATTGACCCGAGTGAAACTAAAGCAAGAATTGATGGCCATAACTTATCGTTAGCGAGGCCCTCGAGGCAAATCCTCTTCGTTGAATATTGCTAATAAGCGGCCGATAAACCAATCCAGCCGCTGTTATAACTATGACCTGATGAGGCACGTTAGGTCTGAATGTAAAAGTAAGAGCAAACGAGACACCTATACTAATCCACATTCTGAGTTTTCAGGTAAAACTACACCAAAATAGAATAAGGATGCTGGAGCTTCGCAGAAGTTAGCATTAATCTAATAATAATTGGTCCCCATCACGCGGCACTATCCGATGTAGGAAGGTAGTACGAGTAAACGATGAGTGGATCATCGCGTTGAGCGTCGTGTGGTGGTTAATCCAACTTCGGATCATCTTGTATCGAGGCCGGGTGAGAGATTTCCATAATGCTTTGATTGCAGTGGTACATGCTCATTACTTAAGGAAAGCCTAGCTAATAAATTCCCAGTTAACGAGCTTAATAACAAAGTTACCTGGGTGGGTGGTATTGGTAATTCTAGTGCCAAGTGTAGTCTGCAATTTCTCACGACGGTGATGATGCAGAGCCGTACACTACGGCTATGTACGTAGTAACCTGTGTGGCAATGGTCTGCGTGACCAACAGCCTGTGTAGCATAGTAGCCTGTATGGCATACTAGTATGTGGATCTATTACTGTCTGTAGAGTACAGTGGCCTATTTGGCATTGAATTAAGAGTTCACATTTAGTTCAGATAATGTCTTTGTGTTAAGTTTATGTTTAAAGTAAAGTTGGTGTGCATTGTCAGACAATGCAGGGTTGGTGGTGTGTGTGTGTGTGTGTGTGTGTGTGTGTGTGTGTGTGTGTGTGTGTGTGTGTGTGTGTGTGTGTGTGCGCGCGAGTCCCATTACCGTTTCGACAACACTCCACAAGAGAAACTCTCAAACGTATGTTAGGAGTCACGAACAAGGTTATACCTGCTTTATATTTATGGTCGGCTTTTTATTCCATCTAGACAGTGGACGTAAGAAATTTGTAGCCAGTCAAGCCAATATTCTTTGCTGTATCATCGGCGAGCAGTGGTTGTCTCAGCCTGCAAAGAATCGCCTCTGCCGCAGTTCGCATCGTCACGCATTGAGGAAGTGGAACTAATCCTTGGGATTATACAGTACTGAGTGAGTTCGTTCCAATTGTTATTTTCTAACCTAACACAAAGGTCGAAAAGTTTCGAAAGTTTCATTATTACTTTCAGTGTTTTAAATACGTTATTTTATGAAAATGTTCAAACTACTACGTGCATAACAATACTCTATTCCTATAGCTTGCTACTTCGTATACCTAGGTACCCATTGTCGCTAATTTTGTAACATTTCATTGCATTGACGGCAAGTGCATTATTCCTTGCTAATAGGTAGCAATATTCAACAAGCTGATCGGTTTATTGGCTTTGACGGTATAAAGGCAGTTCCATTGGTTCATTTTCACTCAGCAGTTTGCAGTTTTATGTACCGTAGTGTACCTACCTACATTATAGTGACAGCTAAATAACGAGTTGGTAAAGTTTGAATTTACAATGTTCACTTTTGATTTCAAGATGGCAGACTAAATTATAACATAATAATTAAAAAAAACCTAACCACTCCGGGAGTGCCGACAGAAGTGAAAACTCAATTTATTAATAATTTATTTATCTAGACGCGTTGGTACATGCATATATGCACACACTATAGCTGCGTATCGTAACGGGGTGTAGCGAGTCCAAATTTATCTCATCTAAAAAATTGCGTACCGCGCTAAAAGAAGTTTTTCCTTCAAAAATTGACCGGGATCGACGTAAAGATGATGATGATGAAAAATAAATCTACACTGAAAGAGTCCTAATTGATTACACAGCATTATTTAATAAGACCTGTAGATGACCGGAATCAACGTTAGATGATGATGATGATTATGGTAGCGAGTCCAGAGATTTTATCTCATCTAAAAATATGCGTACCGCGCTAAAAGAAGTTTTTCCTTCAAAAATTGACCGGGATCGACGTAAAGATGATGATGATAAAAAATAATTCTACACTGAAAGAGTCCTAATTGATTACACAGCATTATTTAATAAGACCTGTAGATGACCGGAATCAACGTTTGATGATGATGATGATTATGGTCGCGAGTCCAGAGATTTTATCTCATCTAAAAATATGCGTACCGCGCTAAAAGAAGTTTTTCCTTCAAAAATTGACCGGGATCGACGTAAAGATGATGATGATAAAAAATAATTCTACAATGAAAGAGTCCTAATTGATTACACAGCATTATTTAATAAGACCTGTAGATGACCGGAATCAACGTTTGATGATGATGATGATTATGGTCGCGAGTCCAGAGATTTTATCTCATCTAAAAATATGCGTACCGCGCTAAAAGAAGTTTTTCCTTCAAAAATTGACCGGGATCGACGTAAAGATGATGATGATAAAAAATAATTCTACACTGAAAGAGTCCTAATTGATTAAACAGCATTATTTAATAAGACCTGTAGATGACCGGAATCAACGTTTGATGATGATGATGATTATGGTCGCGAGTCCAGAGATTTTATCTCATCTAAAAATATGCGTACCGCGCTAAAAGAAGTTTTTCCTTCAAAAATTGACCGGGATCGACGTAAAGATGATGATGATAAATAATAATTCTACACTGAAAGAGTCCTAATTGATTACATAGCATTATTTAATAAGACCTGTAGATGACCGGAATCAACGTTAGATGATGATGATGATTATGGTCGCGAGTCCAGAGATTTTATCTCATCTAAAAATATGCGTACCGCGCTAAAAGAAGTTTTTCCTTCAAAAATTGACCGGGATCGACGTAAAGATGATGATGATAAAAAATCTTACGGGACACGTGACCCTGACGGACACGTGACCCTGACGCGAGTTTAAGATTTTATACCCATTACAGAAAGTGCTCAACGCCGCTAAAGAAGTTTTCACTTCAAAAAAATTAATGTGTGAATCTACTCAAAAGTAGAAAAACAAATATACAGTGTTCAGCGTTAAGATATTCATCTAAATAAATTTTAAATGTTTAAAGAGACTTCGACCAATTACAGAAACACACGGAGTTCTTGCTGATGATGCCGAGTCTGCGTACGCTGAGCGTCAGGAGTTCGAGCGGCAGGTCTTCGACCTGGTGGCCATTATGCGCAGCGTGCCTTGCGCTTCATTAATTTACTTAACTAATTATTAAGAATATTGATTTTAAAGGTGATCATTACCAGGTTTTACGAGATTTATTGAAGAAGACTTACTAATACTTACACAGGAGGCTAATGAGTTCAAAGTTTGTCTGAACTCTTTACGGAAACAGAAGCACAATACGGTTTTACATTTAAAACTAATCATGGGCAATTATAAACCAAATGCCTTCTGTTCTGCTTTCTACATCTAATGTAGTTCTATTCGCAAAATTCTATGCAGCTTGCTACCTCTGCGCATGTTTTTCTGTCCTCAGCTCTCGTGAGTGTGATCAGCGCGGCGGGTGCGATGTGCACGGCGCGGTTGCCGCCTGTCAACGGTACGGTGAACTGTTGCGCAGAGCCTGGTGGAGAAGCTGGTTTCGTCGCAGCGCGGTGCGAGCGCTGAGAAGTTGGCAAGAGCACATGAGGATGTGTAATGTTTAACTGCTGCCAAAACGAGCTTGGTTGTAATGATCGTAACGTACTAGATGTTTTTGTATATTAGAGTGTAAGTTTTGTAATTAGTATTTTCGAGATTGTAAGGAATAGCCGTCATGGGTTGGACGAAACGGCTATTAGTAGGCTAAAATATGAGTTGGACATTTCGACTGTGGTTTAAAAAACGAATGTGAGGTGGATATTTAGACTATAGTCTAAAAGATGAGGTGGCCAATAAGATTGCATATACCGTCTAATGAGCTTGATGATTCATTATGACAGTTGTGGCTGTCAAGTGATGTGTATTGTCTAATGAGCGATGTGATTCATTATGATGATTGACTGACCTGACATATAATGTGTATTGTCTGAGTGAGGTTATTCATTATGACAATAGTGACTGAGAAGCGGTGCAGGTATTGTCTAATGAACGAGTAATTAATTTTGACAACTATGACTGACTAGTGCGACAGTTGTAAACCGTGTATAATTTTGTATTTCTTTGGTAAATTTAAAAATTAGTAAAATGCCAAAACTTAATTCACTCACAAGTCTGATAATTTTGTAAAGTCTGCTAATGAGACCGTCTTGACTTGTCGCTCTTTCGCTCTATGCTTTATTATGTGATGTTGATTATCACTGGTTGCCAGTTTTTACTGGAAAAGTAGTGATCTTGTACCGCTGGTTAAGCGAAGAGTTTCATCGGTGGTTAAGCGAGGGTAGTAGTCACTGGTTAAGCGATGATAGTTTAGTCGCTGGTTAAGCGATGGTAGTTTATCGCTGGTCAAGCGATGTTAGTATTGTCGCTGGTTGAGCGATGATAGTTTGTCGCTGGTTAAGCGATGGTAGTTTATAGCTGGTTAAGCGATGGTAGTTTATCGCTGGTTAAGCGACGGTAGTTTATCGCTGGTTTTTTTTTTTTTTTTTTTATATCTCATCTCTACCAGGGGCAGAGCCATGCTTTCTTTAATGTTTTATTATTACTAAATAGATATATTAGGCTAGCCTCTCAGGCCTATTAACTTACTATAAAATTTACACTTCTTATTATCTATTCTACCTGTGTAGGGGCTCCAGACGCCCGGCGGGCTCCGGTGTCGCTTTTACTAGGTACCGGGTCTCACAAAGTAACCTGTCTAGTCCGCGCGTCTGCATCCCCCACACATCATAGGTTCTCTTCTATTGTAATCTGTTCTTAATATATGACTTTAAACTTTTTAGCCGAACATTTAATCCTAAAAAAGATCTCAGTATCTCGATTGCATATCTTATTTCCGTCTTCTTTCATTCTGGCCTCTATTATTATGCTTGTCATGTTCATACTTATCACGCTTTTATTCCTCTCGCACTTTCACTCTTAATCTGTTTTACTATACATATGCATATATGGGGTGGGATGAGGATATATATTGTCCTAGCAGTATTCATATATTGTAAGTTATACTAGTTGAATTTTAAAATCTAAACATGCTTTTAATTTTACTTTATTGTTATTTATCTTAATTAATTTCCTAAATTTTTATTTGCTTAACTCTTATGTTTTAACTTTTTCGCTTTTGTTCAATATGAACACATATTGTAAAAACGAGACCTAAGTACTATTTCTTAAATTGACTATTTTAATAATTTTATTACTGTACATTAAGTAATATTTTCCGTGGTGTTTAAGCAGTTCCGAAAAGTTACAAGATTTAATTGCAAGCTGAGTAATTTGCTCCAGATCCATGCGATCCGCTGCGTGGATCGGGCAGTCCTGCAGCAGGTGGACCACTGTCTCCTCTACCCCGGGCTCGCAGGCGCACGATGGATCCTCCTTACACTTGAAACGTGTCAAGTATGAGGAGAACCCACCGTGCCCCGTCAGGAGTTGGGTTACGGTGCCGGCGATCGTCATTTTGCGGACGATACTATACGCTTCCACTGCGCATGGAAGAAAAGCTTAGTAACGGAGGCCGTCCCACCCTCTCTGTATCTCTTGTTCCACTCGTCAAGCGTGTCCCGCCTAAAGGCACGCTTCACGAATGAGACAGGATACAGACCGTAGTCCGGTGCTCTCTTCAACGTCAGAGCCGCTTCCTTCGCGAGCTCATCGGCTCGTTCGTTACCCTCCAGCCCTGCGTGGGCCTTGACCCAGAATAAGGAAATTTCCTTACCCTGGGCCAATCCGCGCTGAAGCGCGGCCGTCGTCCGCAAAAGCCTGCACGTGCACACCCTTTCTCTCAAGTTCTTTCAGCAACGGATCCAGAAGTAAGTTCCACAGTAAGGGACCGCCGATCGACCCCTTATCCGTGGAGCGGGTGTACTCCTCGCCCGCATACCTTACCCTCACCTTCCTGTCACCAAGGTAGCTGCTGATCACTCGCCTCAAGTTTGCCGGACACCTTTCCTCAGCCAGTCGTACTTTTATAGCTGGCCACCAGGCGCTGTCGAAGGCCCCCGCTAGACACCATAGTGACTATCCTCTTTTGTTTGAGTTTAGCCACTATGTGCCCCATGAGGTCATAGAGGGCGTCTTCGGTGCTCTTCTGGGGCATAAAGCCGTACTGGCGAGTACTCATCCGCGGCAGTAAATGGTACTTGAGTCGAGTGACCAACATCCTCTCGTACACCTTTCCCAGAACCGGTAACAGACCAATCGGTCTGTACGATTTGGGAACGGCGTACGAGTCCTTACCAGGCTTTTTCAGCACCACCACCACGGCTTCCTTCCATATCTTAGGAAAGTAGCCGTGGTGGAGGCACTGATTAAGCAGCTCCAGGAATAGTGAGGGGTCGGCCCTAATGGCGTGGGCACAAATATCAGCTGTAAAGCCGTCCGCCCCCGGTGCTTTTTTCGGGTTAAATTTATGAAGTGCATCGAACAGTTCGCCCACCGTAAAAGGTGGGTCATCATCATTGTGACCCTCTCCATCTTCTACCTTTTCAGCTCTTTCGCCTTCTGTCGATGCACCTCAGTATCCTCCTCGACTCGATCCTTCGGGTAGAAGGTCCGAGCGAGGAGTTGTGCTGAGCCCCTAGCGTCCAAATGGGTTCCATTATGGATTAGTGGTTGATCCTCTTCCCTCACTGTGGCCCTCCCTATCACACGATATATACCCTCCCAGATGCCCTCCCTCTCCTGCTTTCCGCAGAAGTTCTTCCAACTCTGGACCTGCGCCTTTTTTGCTTCAGATTCATACATCTCCTTGCTCTCTAGGTACCGCAGAACTACAATGTCACGTCGATCGGGCGCTGCATTCCTGATCCGACGCCTTTTGGTGTTGACGTCCCTTTTCAGAGTGGCTAGCCTCTCCGACCACCACGGCACAGTAAGCACCTCGTTAGGTCTTTTCTTTGGGATGGCTTTCTCACAGGCCTCACTTACGAAGCCTGAGTACTCAGCGACTGCGCTTTCCAGATCTTCTGTACTTGCCATTCGCCGAGCACCCAGGCCCCGCAGAGAAACCTGCTGGGCAAACTTGGCCTTGAAGCCATCCCAATTGGCTTTTTTGGTATTATAGAGCCTTGTGGTACGAGATATACTCGTACCTTTGGCCCGCTCTAAGCTTAAGTTGAATACTATGCCGTTGTGGTCGGAGCTGACGAGCCCTTCGTCAACCCTCCAGCCGTCGGTCAGAGCAAGCAAATCGCTCGTGCAGGCCGTGACATCTACGTAGCTGCGGAGCCTCCTTCCACCCCTCACAGTGTCGAAAGTTGGAATGCCTCCGCTATTCAGGAGATGGAGGTCCATCTGTTCGAGAGCATCCCTCAGCAACCCCCCTCTATCGTCTTCGAACGGATGCCCCCACCAGGCGCTTTTGGCATTGGCATCACCTCCAAAAAGAAGACGCTGGGGTCCCAGCTCATGCTCTATCCTCTTAAGTCGCTCTAGGTATGGCCCTATGGGTTTATCCGGTTCGAAGTAGAAGGACACCAGCGTGATCATCCAGGCACTGGTTCGGATCCTCACCACTACGACATTGTCGGTGGTGAGTTGCGGGTACTGTAAGACATCCAACGCCGCATCGAACACGACGATGGATGCCTTAACTGTCCCTTCTCCTTGCCCAGTGTTCTGGGCAAGGAGAAGGAAGACCCTGACGCCCTGGTATGCCTTCAACCTCTTCACCGACCCTACATAGGGCTCCTGCACTAGAGCGACCGCTGCTTTACGCCTTGAGGCTTCGAGCATGAGTTCGTCGGTAGCCAGTTTCTTCCTTTGGAGGTTGGCCTGCAGCACTCTGTAGGGAGCAGCGTTCTCCGAGGGGCCCTTAGCAGTACTGAGTTGATGCTTTCGAGTTTCATGTTAGATTTGTTGCCATCTCTGACAGGTATAACTATTTTGATCAGTTGTCTAGTTCCTATAGTACAAGCTTATATATTAGTTTCATTTAGGCTAAATTTATCGGTATAAAATATGTCACACAATAAATATTTTTTTACTAATACTACCTAACATTCTAGCTAACGTCGTTTGTTTATGACGAGGAGTTACCAAATGTCGCTAAGGAAAAGAAAACCTTTATACTCTTTGGCACAGCAATTTTTTTTGTGAATACGAAAATAGGTACCACAGTAAACACGAGCGAGAATGTTAATTTACTGTCCCTTCTCCTTGCCCAGTGTTCTGGGCAAGGAGAAGGAAGACCCTGACGCCCTGGTATGCCTTCAACCTCTTCACCGACCCTACATAGGGCTCCTGCACTAGAGCGACCGCTGCTTTACGCCTTGAGGCTTCGAGCATGAGTTCGTCGGTAGCCAGTTTCTTCCTTTGGAGGTTGGCCTGCAGCACTCTGTAGGGAGCAGCGTTCTCCGAGGGGCCCTTAGCAGTACTGAGTTGATGCTCTCGCTATACTATCCCATCTCATTCGCACTGGGCACAGCTCATGAAAAACGTTGTGCCTCGTACTGCTCAGACCCTCTTTCCGGCAGTTGCTGCAACTTGGCTCTGCACCAACCACGTAATCCGGGCACTGGGCCCGCATGTGGAGCCCACCGCAGTGACTGCATGTGGGCTCCGTTTTGGTGCAGAGCCTCTTGCTATGACCGTACCCTAGGCACAGGGAGCACTGCATTAAAGGTGACTGATCTGCAACCCGGATCGGCTGCAGATCAATATGCAGTCTCCCTACGTCCAGGGCACGGGTCCACACTGCCGGCGAGACTCTGAGCACTACGTGGCAAATATGGGGGTTCCTTGCCGTCCTTTTGTATTGTACGGCCATCCGGTCCTGCTCCGGACTGAGACCCCTGAAAACTTCACTGTTTCGGGCCCTTATCAGTCGGAGCAGGTCATCGTCCTTGTGGACCCTAAGGACGCCGTAAAGGATCAGCAAGGGGTCCCGGTTTTTCATTTCTTCAACGTGGAGGCTCTTCTCCCTCTCTTTAAGCCTCTGCTGTGCCCTCTTTCTTTCTTCATCTGTCCTATACCCTAATATAACTCTTCTATCCTTCGCCTTTCGTACTTCTCCACTCTTATCCATCCTTCATCTTCATTCGCAACTCTCCTCAGTCGCTCTATCACTTCTTCTCCTGTTTCTTTCTCATCCTTGGATGTGATAACTACGGAGTGCAGCGCCATTCGTTCTGGGCGCTGAGAACTCGGCCGGCTAGCTACAACCCCCGCATATGTCATACATCCTTTCCTTTCTCTCTCTTTCTCTCTTTCATCCTGTCTCTCTATTCTTTCTTTCAACTCTGTCATTATCTTTGTACTATCTCTTATCATGCTTTCACTCGTGCTTCTCTTGCTTTCTCTTACTTTCTCTCTTTCATCCTGTTTTTCTAATCTTTCTTTCACCTCTTTCATTACCCTACCATTTTCTCTCAATGATCTTTCATTCTCCTCAATCTTTTTTAATATTTCCTCCGTAGAGGTCACACTTTCATTCTTATTTTCACTCAATCTTATTGGCTCCACCTTTCTGATCTTCTTTCTCTCTTCCTCATAGGCTTTTAAAATTTTTAATAATAAATTCAATCTGTCCTCTATTTCCAACTTTATTTCCCGCTTCAAGTTTCTCGAGATCCCCAGCTGTTCCCTGATGATGACGTGGCATTCAGTGGCCTTTGATAGACGATTTTGAGGTGCCGGCACCAACAGTGACGGCTGTGTTGCCGGCGGCTCCCTTGGCTTAACAGCTTGTGAGCCTGCCCTGGACGGCGCTACGTCTCGGGACTCTAGCGCGTCCACGCTGCGCCTCACGGGTACCAGTGGGCGCCTCTCAACCGGAGGACTTTCTAACATTCGTGGGGATCTCGAGTTTGCCGAAGGAGGTGTCATTGGTTTCTTTACGGGAGTCCTGTGGCCAAACATTCTGGTGAGATGATCGTCAATTAAATTAAGATTAGAAGTTAAAAGATAAAAATAAAATTGTAAAAGTTGTATAAATGTAAATAACGCTTAAAAAGAAATTCGAACGCGCGGTTGTCGCTAATCTTCAGTGGGGGCACGGCTCCGGACCCAAGCTTTGTGTGAGTATTAGGTGTAGGTGTGTGAAGATGGTATATTATGTAGTGTTTCTGTGGAGTGTATTGAGTGTGTGTGCACCTAGGTAAGTGTGTTGTGTGTGTGCAGTAGTAATGTGAGCAGCCGCAACCCACGGCAGACAGTCCCTGTCCTATTTTGTAAATAGAGAAAATGTCCCTACAGTAATTGTCGTTGTAGCAGAGCTACAGTCACTTAAATTGTCTTATTCTAAGTGCCAATTTTATCGCTGGTTAGGCGATGGTTGCTTTGTCGCTGGTTAAGCGACAGCGGTACAATATCACTAAGTCAAGCCCTTTTGGTCCACTAACCCTGGTAAAGTGTTGTGGGTTTGCTATGTTGGTTAAACATAGTGGCTTAATGCTAGTTGAGTACCGAATTGTTTTACTGCTGGTTAAGCAGCAATGCTGAGTACTGGTTAGGTACTTTGTTACTTGAACCTTAGAGCGATAGAGCCACAATGTTTTAATACGTTGAAAGCTATTTAAGTTAAGTTAAGAATTAATTGTAAGAACTATATTGACCGGATTTCATGACTTTTTAGCAAAGTTTTCAATGGGTCAGGATAGCCAAGTGGGCTTGTTACTTTCGTAGACTTTCTCTGCTTTTAGATATTGCGTCACACGAGGACGTGTGAAATGTCAGAATGGCCGTGTCGAATAGCGTGTTATTCGAAGGCAGAAACTAAAACTAAAACTGTCAAGCAATTAGTTTACCCAATCGCTAAATTGTTATCAATTTGAAATATTGCTTGAGTGTGTTTAGTTGTCCGCAATGCGATGACTTGCCATAGATGACAGATGAGTGACAGATGGCATTGTCGGGTGACAGCTAGTCTATGTGTGAGTACATACGTCTATTTATTGGCCGATGGTTACGAGCGAGTGCAGCGGTCAATCGCATTGTGGAACAACTGACCTCACTACATTCTATTTGAAATTAAATCCAAGAGTATATCGAACATCCTTTGTTATTTTGCGAGTTCAATGTTAGTTAAATTAAAATATCAGTGTACTAGACTCTAACCGCGTATTATTTCGAGTTTCATGTTAGATTTGTTGCCATCTCTGACAGGTATAACTATTTTGATCAGTTGTCTAGTTCCTATAGTACAAGCTTATATATTAGTTTCATTTAGGCTAAATTTATCGGTATAAAATATGTCACACAATAAATATTTTTTTACTAATACTACCTAACATTCTAGCTAACGTCGTTTGTTTATGACGAGGAGTTACCAAATGTCGCTAAGGAAAAGAAAACCTTTATACTCTTTGGCACAGCAATTTTTTTTGTGAATACGAAAATAGGTACCACAGTAAACACGAGCGAGAATGTTAATTTACTGCGGTAAAAAAATGACCGTCCGGCGGAGGTCAGTTCATTTACATGGTAAACGTGCGCTTAGAATGGACCGTCACGCGCGGTCAGTCACTCACAAGACCGGCTATCAAGGACAGGGAGAATACACATCATGAAAATAATATACTGCCTTTTAATTTTAATTTCAGAGTACAAACATACCCGTGTTTAGTACCTTAACGGTTTTAATAAAATCTTGTCGCTCACAGAATAAGAGTACCTAGGTACCTAGTGTTGTCCCAATTTAAAGATTCACGCATTTTTAAACTGGTTCCGTTTTCGTCACTCTGATTGCTTGTAAAGCACATCATTTGATAGGTTTAACAGGGTTATTATTTATTTATTTGCACCTGGTACTCCATATTGTAAAAATTTTACAAGTTGTAAAAAATAAAAACTATTTTCACGCTGTATCCCTGACGGGGCCAGTCAGAGAGGTTAGATCGCCAGGCTTCGCGATCCATACTTCTTTCACTTCCTGCAGATTCATTAATCGCTTCATAAATGCACGTGTCAGATTTACAAGTTTCACAGTAACGTAGGTCACGGGTTCAATCCCCGTCCTAAACCAAGTTGTCTTTTTTCACTTTAATAAAAATTTATGTGGAATTTAGCATACTAATGGTTTAAAAAAAATATCCATTAAGCATATTTGCCTGCAAATACTATCCAATTTCTACCAAATGATTGCCTTTCATGTCAAATTATATGCAAGAGAACCAACTACAGGAATGTGTATTCCCGACTTAACTGACGAGCCCTGATGAACAGATGTCAGTCGTAAATTAGAGAGTTTAGTCCGACACGCAGTCGCTGGCAATAATGGAAAAAGAAATCGAAACCACAGTTATCTCTAGCAGCCCTACTGTCTCGGTGACTGAAGTCTCGGGTTCGAAACCCGGGTCAAAACAAATATTTGTGTGATCTTCGAATCTTCGATGTTTGTTTCGGAGTTTGAACTTCTTCTATGTTTGTATTTTTTAATGATTGTTTACGTGTTTTCTACAACACAAGCTTAGGTATATTACTTTAATTTGAGCTTGATGACTTTGTGTGAGAATACAAAATAATAAAGTGGACCTTGGATTTCACAGTGTAAACCACTCACCACATACACCACAGTGCATTTCCTCAGTGATAAGCGTCGGCAGCGCGAGTGCTGCATCTCTGACCACTTTCCCTGTCTGCCACCTCAGTGGTATAAAAAATATGTTTTTTATGAAACCGAGACATCAATTCACGATGGAAGAGATTGTCCAGAATTGTATCTACATATAAGACGTTTTTATATTTGGTACATCCTAGAGTTTAGTGCGCCCTATACATAGAGCGCACTCATAAATACCTAACGCTTGATGCCGTTAATTTAACTTAGGCTTGATGGTATTGCAGATGAGTCGGCAGTAAGAGTGCGTCATTAGCGGTTATCACTTCATTCCGGATGAAAAAACTTCAACAGCCCTCGGCGCCTCTCACGTGCGCTTTTGATTTATTAATTTTCACCTTCATAAATATGGTACGTGCTTTAAATAATGAGTTGGCATTTTAGAGTGATGGTGATATTTTATAGGTTATATTACCTGTATCAAAAATTGAATCCACATTCTATTTACTCTTTCGAGCGCAAAAAGATGCTTGAGTGTTGTATGCCGGCTCCAACAACATAGTATCCTGTAAACTTCAATTAAGTAAATGAGCCAAAAAGAATAGTATAAATCTCAGCAAGTCCTTTTATTTGTTACCCATTATAAAGAAAAGCATGTTAAGTATAAAGAATAAAGAATCTTGAAGAACAATTTATTCTTTTTTTTATTTATTCTTATTTATTTTAAAACTATACAATTTTTATAAACATGGCAGTGAGACGTGGCCAATATTGGAGCGACACAAGCAGAAGCTGCGTGTCACGAAAATGAAGATGCTGCGGTGGAAGTGTGGAGTCACGCGTACAGACCGCGTGAGGAACTCTCACCGCGGCAGCCTTTACGTTCGTGACATTGCAGATTAGTTGCAAGAGTGTCGCCTTCGTTGGTATGGTCATGTCCTGCGGCAACCGCTGGGCTACGTGGTTGACAAATGTTTGGCCATGTCAGCCCCGCCGGGTTCCGGTAAGAGGGGAAGACTTTAGAAATGCTGGCTTGACGCTCGGATGATGATGATGATGACAATTGTTATAAACAACTAGCTGACCTGGCGGACTTCGTTTCGCCTCTTAATTTATAATTTATAAATTTTATGCTGAATTTGTAGCCAAGTTTTATTACATTAGAGTAAATCATGATAATGAGAGACGAATACCCGTAAAAGCAGCTTAACTTTAAATATTAACAACTCTCTACATCGCCAATATTATCTACTGACGTATGACCGTAGTCATTTACAGGATAATCTCAGGGTACCCAACATTGCGCGCCAGTACTTCATTTACTGCGTTGCCTCTCTATAAGTCCAAATTGCGGCCATACATGGAGTACTGTTGTCACCTAAGGGCTGGTGCACCAGATCAGGCTTCGACCTTTTCACTCGGCACTACGGGAAGCCATGAGGGCTATCATTGATCCATTACTTACGGGTGGTATCGAGCTCCTTTGCGATAGGAGGGTCTTTGCCTCCTTATGCGTGTCATATAGCCTGTACAATGGTTTGTTTTCTGATACTTTCTATCATCGCACCACTTACCACAGACAGGGTATTCATTCTATCACTTTGTACACATACGGTAAGGTCGGATAAGTGCGTTTTTACAGCGTACTCTTAGATTGTGCTATAAACTCCCTGCTTAGTAAGGGGTTCTTCAAAAGCGCGAGTGTAGTACTTCTAGTGTTACAAACGTCCGTCCATAGGCTACGGTGACCAGCTTTGATCAGATGGATCGTATGCTTGTCTGTCACCTCAGTAGTATAAAAAAAAGGTTCTAACGAATCTACGGTTGGAGTATTGAAATTATGTGCCTTTCTCTTGTAGACCAAATTATGTGACATACCGAACACAGCGCCTCCTGCCAGTTCATTCGACCAGCATGTTTTTTGTTTCATATGATCTAGTGACCCATTGAAATATACACACATAATATTATCCAAACTGATCCCGCCGTTTAGGAAGATAGAAGTAAAAATTATGTACGTTTCTCTTGCAGTGCAATTTATGTGACATTTCGACAAACAGGACCATCTGTCAGGTAATTTTGCTGGCATTTTTAAACAATCTAGTTAAATATACATACAAAATTTCATCCAAATCGGTCCGGCCGTTTAGGTTTAGATTAGCTTAGATGACAATCACACGTACAGGAAATAAATATTATTATGGAATTATAGATTTCCTTTTTTTCGATTATCACTGACACTATTATTTTTTATATCTTTATTCCTGAAACAGAACTCTTTTGTATTCCAACAAAATAGACCAAAGAGATCGAAACTCATACTAGAGCAATGAAATATGACACAGACAAATTTCTCATCGCACCGATCAATATTTGACAACCAAGTGACTCTATTTTTTAATTTCTAAACAATAAACAATAGAGACTCTAAGAACATCTAAATTTCACAGGCAAGAACATATTGTATTGAAAAATTTATTGTTCATATTTAGTATTATTCTTTACTTATCATTTTCATTTCTAACCGTTTAACCTACCCTGAACCTTTACCAACATTTCAAGACCAAAATTAGCCAAATCGGTCCAGCCATACTCGAGTTTCAGCAAAACTAACGAACATCAATTAATTTTTATATATAAGACTAGCCCCCGCGGACTTCCTACCGCCTTAAACTTAACACATTTAGTTTTCTGTTTAAGTTTTAAGGCAGTAAAAGCAGCGTCTCTCTCTTTAGCTCTGAGGAATTGTTTGAAATGATGCCTATGGCTACTTCTTATCATCGCACCGCTTACCATAGACAGGGTGAACGCCCAAAGATATAGCGTCCGGAGCGGTCGAATACGGTTAAGTCAGATAGGGGTTTCTTCCGCGTACGCTTTAATTGTGGAATGAGCTCCCGGTTTTCCCGAACGTCTACAGTATAGGGTTCTTCAAAAAAGGTCTTAGACAGTTTCTACAGGGTCGGCAGCGCGATTGCTGCACCTCTGGTGTTACGCCGAACTCCATAGCTACGGTGGTATACAAATAATAGTATAGTTCGCCACCTAGGTGGTATAAAAATAATAGCAAAAACCTAAAACGAGTAGATTCGTTTTAGGTTTTTGCTTTCGTTCGTTTTAGTCGGTGTTTGAAAAAAAATCGCTACACAAAATTTAATTTAAATCAGGCCGGTCGTATAGGGTGAGAAACACGTACAGTAAGCATATTAAATTTTTTCAGCACCAACTGATACTATATTTTTTATTTTAAACTCTCTATACCTAAAACAGAACTATTTTGTATTTCAACCAAATAGACCAAAGAGATCGGGACCTCTTACTATAGCTATGAAACACATCAATAAATGTTTGACAACCAGCGATTCTATTTTTAAATTTCTAAACAAAAAACAAAAGAGACTCAAAGAACATCTAAATTTCACAGGCAGGAACATTTTGTACTAACTAACTAACTAAATTTGAATTGAAAATTTTATTCGTCATTTTTGTTTTTCCTTTATTTATTATGTTTGTTTCTTACCGTTTAAACCTACCCTGAACCTTTACAAATACCAAACCTTTCATTATAAAAATCAGCCAAAATCGGTCCGGCCATTGTCGAGTTTTATCGAGACTAAAGCACATCAATTAATTTTTATAAATCAGAAGATAAACACCGAAGATCTTCGAGAGGATTATAGACTCTCGGATCCGGCAGGAGTGTACTCTCTCGGAGTGTCAATATGGGTTTCGCCCTGGTCATGGGACCACGGACCCTGTTTTTGCCCTGAGGGTTGTCGCAGAGAAATACAGGTCGAAGAACACGCCTCTGCACTGTTTGTTTCTAGATATGCAGAAGGCCTTCGACTGTGTTCATCGTGCGATGATCTGGTGGGCACTGCGGTCCAAAGGGGTTCCAGAGGTCTATATTGACACTATCCGGGACATGTACTGTGACTCCGATTCAATGGTTCGGACTGCTGTTGGCGACACGAAACCCTTCCCCATCACCGTCGGGGTACAGCATGGGTTCGGTCCTTAGTCCGCTTCTGTTTAGTGTAATATTAGACGAATTGTCGGACAGCATCAGAAACCCACATGAGCAGCCTCCATGGTTGCTCCTGTATGATGACGATATTGCGCTGGCAGACGCGGACAGGGGCAGATTGGTGCGACGTGTAAAGGCGTGGAAGGGGACGCTTGAGAACGGCGGTCTGAAACTAAATGTGGCGAAGACCGAGTACTTGGCACTAAACTCGACAGATCCCACATCCGTCCGCATAGGCGGTGATTTGGTCGAGCGCACGGACCAGGTTAAATACCTGGGATCTGTTTTTCACACGTCCAGTGACATCGATTGCGACGTCAAGTCACGCATTGCTGCCGCGTAGGCCAAATGGCGGGAGATGACCGGTGTCATTTGTGACCCTAAAATGCCGATCCGGTTGAAGGGACAGGTCTACAAAACCATTATTAGACCTGTCCTTTTACATGGCAGTGAGACGTGGCCGATATTGGAGCGACACAAGCAGGAGCTGCGTGTCACGGAAATGAAGATGCTGCGGTGAATGTGTGGGGTCACGCGGATGGACCGCTTGAGAAACTCTCGCATCCGCGGCAGCTTTCACGTCCGTGACATTGCAGACAAGTTGCAAGAGTCTTGCGGCAACCGCCGGGCTACGTAGGTAACAAATGTCTGGCCATGTCAGCCCCGCCGGGTCCCGGTAAGAGGGGAAGACCCAGGAAGTGCTGGCTTGACGTCGTAAGGGATGACATGCGTGCCAATGATCTCACTACAGGGGATGCCGAAGACCGTGCGAAGTGGAGGAGAAAATGTAGGAAAGCGGACCCCAGGCGTCGCGAGATGGATCGTCCACGGATGCTGTGTGCTAGAAGTACTTGAAACCTTATCACACTGTTATTATTACAAATCAAAGTCTTGCTTAAATAGAATTATAGAAAATAAAAGGTACGTGATGTGTGTGTGTGTGTGTGTGTGTGTGTGTGTGTGTGTGTGTGTGTGTGTTTAACTACTAAATCGTAAAAACAAGCTTCTAATAAATGAAAGATTTTATTACATTTGTCCAAATCTGTTCATTTTCGACTTTTATTCGGCATCTTTCACTCGAAATGAAACGTCTGAACACTAATGAAAAGAAGCGCTCGTGGCCCCGCGGTCTCAGTGTTCTGTAAACGATCACTGAGTTACGCAACTTTCACTATGGCTGGTCCTCGGATGGGTGACCACTTTGTGGCATTTACATTTGCGAGCGTTTCCGTGCTTCGGAAGGCACGTTAAGCCGTTGGTCCCGGTTGCCAGTAAAATGGCAGTCGTTAAGCCTGGTTGAAAGCCTTAAGGGCGGCTTGAAAAATTTCAACAGCAGGTAGCTACAACCTGCGTCTGTCTATTTCAACACGGCAATGGGCTCACCACCTATTACGTGGGACAGGAATCCACACGGTGAAAAGAGGGCACATAATATGCCTCTGCCACCCCTTCGGGGATAAAGTGTGATGGATATTTATTTATGTCACTCTTTGCACATGCCCAAACCAATGCAACTACATTTGTAATTCTACGTAAGGGCCGCCTGTCATGTCTTATCTCTAACTTGCTGATCGTTGCTCCTGAATGACATATAGACTAAATCAGGGAAATCCCCTCAACATAAATTTTCGCGGAGACGATCACCATAATCGTGTGTTACCATAACCTTTATCTAAAATATACCCAAAAATACTGACTTCCTCCAATCTACCTACAAATATATCGATATTCGAAAAAGTCAATCAAATATACCGAAAATGTATTAAAATACTGAATCTGGTCTCACTGTCGTGCGTGTTACCACAGTCAGGCACCGCGCGTGCCCCCTCGCGACGGGTTCCGTCGCACGGAGGCGGGCTCCGTTGCGTGGGTGCGGGGAACACTTTTGTGTGAAACCGCGCGAGTGCCTGCTTAACGCAGTTTCAGGCCTAAATCTATAAATTCCTCTTATCTCGTGTGTTCCATTGTTAACAAAATGGCTGTTGCATTCCTGCGTTCAAATTCACGATCCTGCTTGCTACAGGGCAGTCCGCTACGATCAAGTCATTGACTGACAGTCCTGCGTGGCGCTGCAAGCAGTGCGCAGAGCTTGCAGGCTTTGGGTAGGACTCGAGTCGCATCCTGCACGGTGTTGGAGCACACCATGCCGGCTGCAACAACATTCACAGTCAATATAAAGTGGCGGACGGCATTGCAGCCTGCCGTGAAAGGGCCCTTGAAGGAAATGTAAGCATCTCAAAGAGAATTTAATCACTACGTGAGTATAGTAGTAAAGGAATATGCATAGTTTAAATACCATTTTGACATCGTGACTTTTTCATGAACTACGTTAGTAAGTTATGCTACAGCCGCAAGTAATAGTCGAGCCTATAGACTGAAACTGAATTACGCTGAACCAGTGTGAGGAATATAGGTACATGGCTATAGACCTTGTCGCTTGAGCAGCAGTCGCTAAAATGTAATCGAAAGTTATGAAAGTGACTCCTTTGAAGATTCATTCAAGCAATTACCCGGTTAATTAACCTAAATTCGGCTTGGCATTAAAGAGTAGAAAATGAGAGATGAGCAGCAAGTCTTTTCGTAGGTATTTGTACTCGTATTACACCGATGAAATAACTGCTTGAAAGAATATTTTTGGTTAAATGTCAACATTTATTGCCGTATTGCCATACTTCATTCATTCATCATTGAATAAAAAAGCAATATGTTAACCTTATACAAAGTACCAAGTTATCATATTGCTTTTTTATTTAATGACCCGTTAAACTTCTTTAGCGCCACTTAGGACAGAGAAAAAGGATGTTTTTTGACAAACAATTGGAACCAAGTTCCTTATCGAGAGTTGCGAAAGTTGGCTACGCGGAAAAAATTAAGACCATTATAACGACACTTTTTGCTATAGTTGTAAGCCGTGCGGCGTGCGTGTGTTTCTCTGTCTCTCTCTCTCTCATAGTAAGCAAGCTAGTCATTTTCGTTTCGTCTTTTATTGTAACGAAGTTCCTTATCGCGCGTTGCGAAAGGAGGCTAGACTGAAAAAATTAAGACTAAAAGTTGTAACGATGCTTTTTGCTATAGTTGTAAGCCGTACTGCGTGCGCGTGTTCCTCTCTCTCTCTCTCTCTCTCTCTCTCTCTCTCCTTAGCCAGTTATTTTCGTTTCGTATTTTTTTATTTTCTTTTAAATATTATAATTCCTTGTGGACAATATAACTTCGTTCCATCCGGGTGTATTTTTTTCTAGTTAAAAGTATTCTATGTTACTTCTAACACCTCCATGAATACGTGTACAAAGTTTCATGTTGATCGGTTAAGTAGTTATCGCGTGAAAGCCTAACAAACAAACTTACATTCACATTTATTTTTTTATTAGTGATTAATGAATGCCAAATGTTAACAATAGTACAATGGTATCCTAAGATAAAGAATAACTATAAATGGATTGTATTAAGTTGAACAGTTCACCACCTGTATTACTCGTCTCTCTATTGCCCATAGTACCTGTGAACAAAAGAGATAGCTAGTCTTACTCGCGCACGTCCATAGCTGTGTGCTCCACTTACAGCTGACAGTTATACTTGTCAGTTAACCAGCTGGTTAACTGAATCGCTAAAGAATAATGCCGAAATTATATGTTTCCTGTGTTAAAAGTAATTTTGTGCTTATTAATTAGTAATCATAATGATATATGGCATGTACTTTACCTGGTTATACGAGCCAAATGGGTGCTTTGAAGGAGAATAATGTGAATTTAATAATTCCACCGGTAAGTTACTCATGACTATTGCAGTTTCTAAGACGAAAATGTAAGGTTTGCAATGTAATTTCATATCAAAATATACCTAGGGTTAGCTTTTCACTTCAATATAGCTTATAAAGTTAAGGGACACATGATTTTGACATTTTACTTACCTCATAGTGTAGTGGGTCAAGTCGAGTTTTCAATATCGATATACAACATTTTTCGACAAGCTCAATGATTTTACTTACTTCAAATTGGTGTGTAAACAATGTCGGCAAACGTCTTAAATACCAAACCGTTTAAATTAAAGAGTCTAATTTACGTATGATGCTTGTTTTGACAGGGTTCCCGCTGATCTTGAACTAAAACATGATTCAAAAATGTAAGAATAAAATGGGAGCCTACACAATATACCATGCTGGAATTGTGGAATCTTGTTTTCGTAAGGGGTTTAAAAAAGAAACCTACTTTGCCACTAATAAAAAAATTAAAAATGATAACATTTGCTATTTATAATGGTATCAACCGGTAAGTGCAATATAATTATAGCAACATAAAATAATTCTTAATCACTTACATAATCATGTAGGTACCTATATTTGCTTTTAAATTATCAGTTGTTGTTATTTGTCTTAGCCCATTGGGCAGGCAAAGTAAACAAAGTCCATACAGCCTTGTCTTTAGTATACAAATCTTAATATTAGATTTATTCATGTCCAGTCCTTTGTCGATGTCAAAGATCAAGGTCAAAGCGACACAGGATATTTCCAAGTGTCGTTGTGTAAAAGACTCTGAGAGCAATCTGCTATGCGAAGATCTTGCGGTAAAGGAGAGATGCCGCTCGTATTGGTTTTTGCACGAGTTGCTTAATAAACAGTACAAAGAGGCGCAGATTCCGGATCTTCCCCCGAATCAGCGACTAGTGCCACTGATAACGCCTAGAGAAGTCCAGACTGTGCTTTGCCTGTGTTGTGGACATCTTAGGAAACCGATTTAACCGCATACTCCTCAAAGGGCGAATCTATTTTTTTGAATACTAAGAGCACTTATAGGTTGCCTTTAAAGGACAGTGACCACTCTCTATGGGGTTTTGGCCTTGATGCGGACAATTTTGTAGCGCCTTAAAAATACTGCTATTAAATAGCTAAGACTATGTAGAAACCCATGATATAGATTTTGTTGTAGCCAGATAGTTTAAAAAAATAAATAAAAATAAAATAAACTGCAGGTTTAATTCTCAATTTATTTTCAAATGTGATCATTATCATCTTCAAATGTTTGTAAAACAATGTCTAGGATTGAGCTGGAGGAGTAATATTTTCACCATACCTTGCCCAACTTAAGTACCACATCACAAACATGATATATTATGAGCAAACAACCAATAGGTGATTGGCCGACAATGCTGTAACAATAATAATGTTTTATGCTGTCTTGGTTGCCAATGTTATATTCATATATAAACAAAACATGTTTGTTTTTTTGCTTTTATGGTATATAAACAAATAAACATATTTTGTTTGCTTTGTATTTTACCTCTTAATAATCTGCAGTTGTCTAAAAGGAATCATGCCCAAAATGTTGCCAGTTCTATATGTACACATTTCACAATAAATATGTACCATTATTTCTTATGTGTTTACCATATTATGATCCTGGTTGTTTTATTTAGTATAACTTAGCCTTTAAAATACCACATCAATATTATATAGAAAATAAAAGCATTATTTTTTGTGTCAAGTATAAAAAAAATGAATTGGCAAATCAGACATTGCTGTAGTATATATCATATATACTTTGTTTAAATATATATATTGTTACGCCAGCGGACTAGTGAACCACTTTAAACGTCATTTTCTGGGCCTTGGGAACGTTTTCAGCAGGCTGAAAAGCGGTTTCAGGCCGTTTCCGAGGAGGCTCTATCACATACCAAATTATCCGAATTTCACCCCAGTTGCCGTTGTTTTCAGGCGCCTGAAACATGTTTTCAGTTCGTTTCAGGCCACCCCCTATCACATGACGTCATAACCTGAGAACCCTTTTTCAGGCGTTTTCAGGACCCCTTATGAACCTTTGAAGCCCACTTCAGTATATAGCGTAATTTCATGAAAGTGTGACAAGGATAGCAGTATTAGAAAGAGAGAGCTACATTCAGAATATTCCAGAGCTATTAGACAGGGATAGCACTATTAAAAAGAGATAGCTACACTAAAAGGGCCGAACTCGCGGCTTCTGGACAGTCTCCTTTGAGGAAGCGAACAGTGCGAATCGAAGTGATCGAAGCTAAATAGTGCGATACTGTTACAGTGCAATTATCTGAGCGAAGAATTTGTGTTTAGTGTGTTCAGTGGCGATTATTAGTAGTGGTTTTACTGTTTTTATTTAGAGTTATTAAAGTGTTTGTTTTATAATTTGTGGTATTAGTGCAACTCCTATTAGTACCCACCCAACGAACGTAACATTTGGTGTCAGAAGTGGGATAGGAAATGCCGATTATGCCACGTGATACCGAGCCCAGGGGGGTTCATACCCGGTGCCAAGCGGGAGCCAGTGGGGAATCTACGCCTGTTGCTGGAACATCCGAGCCACGGACTACACCCAAGCAAGAAGTAGACTTGAGCAGCGTCCTAGTCTTGTTAAAGGAACTGGCTAGAAAACAGGACGAACAGGCTAGAAAACAGGAAGAACAGGTTAAAGAACTATCGAGAACACAGGAAGAACAGCTTAAAAGACAGGACAGGAAACAGGACGAACAATCCGGAATACTGCGCGAGGTTCTCGAAAATACCGCAGCGTGGAAGAAAGAAATGCTAGAGGTCCAGGAGAAACTTACCGATATGGATGTCAGGATACACGACGTGAATGAAAAGGTGGAGGCTTATGAAACCGCCTGCCGAAGTTGGAGTCCAAAGCAGCTAACAGTTCCTGTGGGCCTGAGATTAACACGTCAGGAGGTGGGAGATTCAAAGTACCTACCTTTGATGGTTCGTCGTCATGGACTGCATATAAGCTGCAGTTCGAGTCTGTTTCCCAGGCTAACGGCTGGAGTAAGGAGCAAGCTAAGACGGCGTTAACGTTAGCCCTACGTGATGAGGCCCTCACCATCTTGGAGGCCCTGGGAGACGACAGGACATACGACCGTCTTCTTGAAGCTTTGGAAGCACGTTACGGCGATAGTCACCTAGAGCATGTGTATCGAGCACAATTGAAAGACCGAAGCCAGGGGCGTAATGAGTCCTTACAACAGTGGGCCTTAGAAATATAGAGAAATTGGTCAGGAAGGCTTACCAACGAGCTTCAGCCTCTCTGGCGGACAGTATGCTGGTGCAGGCCTTTATTGACGGGATACGGGACCTTGAGGTAAGAGCCGCAGTGCGATTGGGGCACCACGGGAGTCTTAAGGACGCAGTTGCCCACGCACTGGAAGTAGAGGCTGCACGGCAGGATTCGTCGAAGCTTTACAGGGTGCGGGAAGTATCTGCTAAGGAGCCAATTGCACCTCGCCGTGAGTTTGGACCACGATGCTACAATTGTGGCGAACGAGGGCACATACAGTCCGGTTGCCCCAAGAAGAAGAGAGAAGTTCGCGACCTAGCCCCGATGACAAGGACGTCAGGCTCAGCCCCTGCGCCGCAGCAGGGAAACGAATAAAAGCCAGGACTACGGGACGAGTGCTGGCTGGTGGTCGAAATGTCCCAGTTATGATCTCACAGGCGAACGACGAGAATAGTCTGGTAGTTACAGAAGACATTGGTGGAATACCATGTCACCTTACCATCGACACCGGAGCTTCTCGGACAGTGATCAGTTCTCGGCTACTGAAGTACCTGCCCAGAGATCATCTAGTCCGACCTAAGCAACTCCAGCTGCTAACAGCTACCGGCCAGCATATTCCCATTCAAGGTGAGCGGGAGGTAGTGTTCGGAATTGGTGAAAAGAACTACCGGCAGTCATCGTAGCTGACATTGTGGACGACTGCATTGTTGGACTAGATTTCATGAGAGGTTACGGCTGCAAGATCGACTTGAAAGTTGGAGTTCTGAAATTCGGATCCGACGAGGTGCCTATGGAAGGCGGAATTAATGGGAATTTGTACTGTGCACGAAGGACCATTCTTCAACCGAAGTCTCAAGGGCTGGTTCCGGTAAGTTTGCCATATCACGCAGAGCGCGGGGCCCACCGTTGTGTGTTGGTAGAGAAGATAAACGACGGAAGACCTTGGATCGTCGCTCGTACGATGGTAACGACATCACCTACCGCATTCGTAAGGGTTCTAAATCCAAGCAGTACTAAATGTGTCCTCGGGAAAGGAACTCTTATTGGGTCGTGTGAGGAGATCTCTTGGATACGGAGCTGTCAAGGAGCGGACGAAATCGAGAAACCTGATTGTGCTGTACCGTCAGTGGATGTCGAGAGACTACTGGACGATTCCAACAACGAGCTCACCCTGGAAGAACTTTCTAAGGCACACAAGTTACTACTGAGATACAAAGATGTCTTTTCTACACATGACAGTGATATTGGCAGAACTAGAGTAGTACAGCATGAAATCAATACTGGTGAAATAATGCGTATCCGACAGTGACCTCGGTGAGTTCCAATAGCTCGGGAGAAAGATGTAGACGATATGGTCGAAAAGATGAGAAGCAGTGGCGTTATTGAGCCATCAACTAGCCCATGGTGTTCTCCCGTAGTATTAGTTAAGAAGAAGGACGGAACCATGAGATTCTGCGTTGATTACCGCCGACTTAATGATGTGACCAAGAAGGACAGTTATCCTTTGCCACGAATTGACGATTCTTTGGACACTTTAAATGGAATGAAATGGTTCTCTACATTGGATTTAAAAAGAGGGTATTGCCAAGTGGAAATCAAGGATAAAGATAAGGAGAAAACGGCTTTTTCAACCGGAAAGGGATTCTGGCAGTTTAATGTGATGCCGTTTGGTTTATGTAATGCACCGGCTACATTTGAGAGATTAATGGAACAAATACTTGCTGGTCTTCTTGGCGACACTTGCTTGGTCTATTTGGATGACATCATTATCGTTGGAAGAGACTTTGACGACCATCTCAGAAAACTGGAGCAGGTGTTATCTAAGTTGCGAGATGCAAATCTTAAATTGAGCCCAAAAAAATGCTCGCTATTCAAACGCAAAGTGAATTATCTAGGTCACGTGATCTCGGAGAACGGTATACAGACAGACCCTGAGAAAATAAGTGCCGTTAAGGACTGGCCCATACCGAGGGACAAGACTGCAGTACGCGCCTTTTTAGGACTTTGCTCATACTACAGACGATTTGTGAAGAATTTCTCTGATATAGCAAAGCCCTTGCATCAGCTAACGGAAGAAAAAAGAAAATTCGATTGGAACGAACAGTGTGCTGCAGCGTTCGAAGATCTTAAAAGAAGGCTTTGTGAAACACCCATTTTGGGTTATCCAGACCCGGAACTTGATTTTGTTGTGGACACGGATGCCAGCAATACTGGTATAGGTGGAGTCTTGTCACAAAAGAACGGAGATCAGGAAGTCGTGATCGCATACTTTAGTAAGTCGCTATTAAAACCAGAAAGAAATTATTGTGTCACTCGAAGAGAATTACTGGCAGTTGTCAAGACGTTGCAGCACTTCAGTAAATATCTGCTCGGGCGAAAATTCCGTATCAGAACGGACCATGCTGCCTTGAAGTGATTGTTGAAGTTTAAGAACCCCGAATGACAGGTGGCACGGTGGATCGAACAGCTGCAGGAGTATAACTTCGTCATCGAACACCGTAGCGGGAAGTCACATGGAAATGCAGACGCTCTCTCTCGAAGACCTTGTCCTGACGACTGCAAACATTGCCTAAGGCAAGAAGACAAGGAATGTGTAAGAATGTTAAGGACCGACACCGTGAGCGAAGAGTGGAGCGATGAAGTCATGAAACAAGCGCAGCAAGAGGACCTAGATATCCAACCCATTTTCAATTGGATTAACGCAGGAATACCCAAACCGAGATGGTGTGAAGTAGCGCTGATGAGCACAGTAACAAAGAGCTATTGGGCACAATGGGATAGCTTGGTCATGCATAATGGCGTACTGTGCAGGAAATGTGAGTCTGCGAATGGGAAAGATGCTCACCTGCAGGTTGTTGTTCCGAAGATAAGAGTGAGAGATGTTTTGAAGAGTTTTCATGACGGAACTTCCGTCGGACATCTTGGAATGAAAATGACGCCAATGAAAATTCGCCAGCGGTTTTACTGGATTCACTGCCGTTGAAGACTGGTGTAAAAAGTGTACTAGCTGTTCATCAGTCAAGGGTCCACATACCCGCAGTAGAGGAGCACTGAAGTTGTACAACGTTGGAGTACCTTGGGAAAGAATTGCTTTGGATGTTGCGGGCCCGTTTCCAACATCAGACTCCGGGAATAAGTACATTTTGGTGGTGATGGATTACTTCACCAAATGGCCTGAGGTATTTGCTATTCCCAACCAGGAAGCGACCACCATAGCGGAAAAATTAGTAAATGAGGTCTGTCGGTTTGGAGTGCCACTTGAAATTCATAGCGACCAGGGCAGGAACTTTGAGTCTATGGTCTTTCAAGAAACTTGCCGGATAATGGGTTTGCATAAAACGAGAACGACGGCATATCACCCACAATCGGATGGAATGGTCGAAAGATTTAACCAGACACTGGAAAGACACTTGGCCAAAGTTGTCGAGAGTCACCAGAAAGATTGGGACCGACACATTCCGCTCTTTTTGATGTCGTATAGGTCCGCAACTCATGAAAACACAGCTGTTACCCCAGCTGTATACGTGAATTTTGGGAGAGAACTTCGTCTACCTGCAGATCTTTTAACTGGGCGTCCTCCAGACTCACCTAGATCCATCACCGAGTACGCGAGCGAGTTACGGGATCGGATCGACGATGTTCACAAACTTGTTCGTGAACACGGGCTTCAAGCTGGTGGCAAAAATTATTACAAGTTTTATAACTTTCCAAAGCTGCTGTCTGCGCTGAGGCCAGATTCGGTCACTGTCCTTTCCGTATTTTTAGGAGCAACTGCCGTCTGACCACTGAACCACTTAAGAGAACCTGTGTTGTTACCTCGTCCGTTACTGAGTAGGTTCGCTGGCATTATGAGGTCACTTGAGCCCCGGAAATCTTGGTCGGGCTCCTTACATGAAAAAATAATGTTGTACATAATAATATACAACATCCTTTAAGGATTTTTATTAGAATGAAAGCTAAATCTTTTCTATTCTTTTCCAGCCATTCAAGTAACTTCCAAAAATTTGGAAAACACATATTAATCAGAATATAAAAAACCTTTATTAGGTAATAGAAACTTTTATTAACTTATCTATGGATTTTGTTATTTATAATAAAACTTCTTATTCTCACCTGCGCCTTTTATTATGTAACTATTGAACTGGTTCGAAATAGATTGATTTTTTCACATTGCGATAGAGGTGATTTACAAATAATTTTTTAGGTAGTGAGCTACTTCCGTCATTAGATTTTTTAATGATTGGATATTTTGAGATGATTTGATATGTCAAGGCCATCATAGCTGCCGGCTGAGCTATGTGGCGCGAGGTATATGTATTACCTGTGATCCCAAAATTCCGCTTAAACTAAAAAGGCAGATCTATTTAACCGCCGGACTTGCATGGTTAATCTGCAATAATAGGAGGGATCATTGGTTCGTCAATTGTTCCAGTACTTCTTGACGGCATACAGATACCTATTATTCGCGAATCCTGACTACGCATGCACTATTAATGTAGCATCATTGTATCTACACTCTACACTACATATTTGAACTAGACCGAAACAAATAAAATTAAATGCGCTGTGAACTGAAAAAGCTTAGGTCTCCCTGATTATAACAATAAACTATTGGTAGCAGTAATTATAAAAGCGCGCGTAAGGGCACGTCTGGTGCAACGTGTTGTCGTGTTAGTTACACACTAACACATTTAATTGACACGAAAGGGCCAGGGCTTAGCAGTTTTTGTTTATATACACGAATACAGCATAAACATAAGAGCATACACATATACACGTTTACGTGTGAATTGCGACGAATGGATAACATCCCCCACGTTCGCCTGCGGGGATGGGTAGTTAAGCATTTTTATGTTAGCGCTCACTCGTATCACATCGTATCAACGTACTGAGCACCGAGCACTCTGATTTTTTTTTGTTGATGTCCGTCTTGGGATTATTCACAACCGGAGCGCTCTGTTTGGTGGTGCATCTGTACAAGTGTACACTCGTGAACTAAACGTTATTCTATTACTACTACGAGAGACTTAAATATAAGATGATACCTAAAATAATCATTAATTCTTTTGCCCGCGTGGTGTTTTGTATGTGACCAACATAAAGTTCACATGGTTACCCATTCAAAATTTAATCGCACAGCTAACTTTATTTATCGGTTAGTCATCAGTGAAGGCAACTCGATATAAGTATGTTCATAACTGAAAACCAATGGGCATTGAAAAATGTTGACTTAATGAAATTATAACTAACAAACCAAAAATTTTGACCTCTCCAATGAATAGCGCGTCTAGTAATATGTAGTTCAAGCTGTATCATTATATCTAACGAACCGATTTTGATAAAAATTACGCAGTATTTAAGCTGGAAAAGTAACCACAATTCTCTTAATAAGACATTTGTGATCAACCACCTGAATGTTACTCCAACCCCGAACAAACATACAAATAAACAAACAAACAGACACGAAAAAAACTTAAAATTACATTTTCTTACTCAGAATCCATTAATTAGTCGTAGTTTTTATAATAGCATAGAAGACCTCCAAATTGTATGAACGCCTATATAACTCAGAGGTCTACGTTAAATGGTGTTACCATGTATGTATTGGGACACTCCTTTGTTATTATTTTTTTTTCTTTCATTCCTGGCTGTATTTAGCCAGACAATCCGGTGTACCCTCGAAAGGAAATCCCAGAGACCCTGACCATCCCCGGTCACTGACCTCCCCACCAAACGCACTGTAAGGAGGACGAAAATACTAAAAAAGAGGCGCGCGCGAGAGCTGGTTGCGCCTACACCTTGAGCCTACCTCTGTAAGGACGACAGCTGGCTGTCGGAGTGTCGCCCCTAGGCTAACGCTTACGGGGGACGGAGATTGCTCTGGGATCTCCGTCCCCCATAAGCGTCTTCTGCGCCTGTGTGTCTTCTACGGTACGGGAAAGTACTATTCCTCTCCTGATCCTTCTCCGCCACCTCCATTGCGCACGTCACCTCCATAAAAACAAGGCGACAGTGTTCCATGCCCTCTTACTGCTGACCATAGCCAGAACAATGGTCTGCAGCGTTACATTCCCCGCTGTTATAGCCACTAAGAGGCCACGCCGCTGCTACATCCATTCAGGGCAATTTGCCAGCGTGTGGAGCACTGTATCCCCTGAACAGCCAGAACAGTGGTGGCACTCAGGCGTTAGTTCCCGCCGTATACGATGCAGGAACAGACCGGAGCAACCGATCAAATCCGAAACAAATCCTATATCAAAGGTCTTAGCGTTTCAACCATGTCGCCCAGCAGTTAGCCGCCCGAGTAGCTCCTTCCACTCCTCCACGACCATCTGGTGGAGCTGGGATCGCTGTTCCTCGATATCTCATGGAGTAGAATTCTGATCCCGCTCCATCGCCTCTTAACACCACGGGTAGAGTGATGCAAAAGCTTTCACCTCCAGGCTCCATGGAGGAGTACCAGCTAAGAAACTCGCAGCTTCAAAAGAGACTGTGCGGTATCCTCTTATAATCTTAACGGTCAGCAGCCGCAATGGACGTCTTAGTGTTGCTTCATTACTGGGCGTTAAATTCCCTGTCCGTACTGGACGTAAAGCCATAGACCGCACGATCTCCGCGTAGACACATAGACCACACGATCCCCGCGTAAAGCAGCAGCAGGACTTGTCGGGCCCCTTCAAGTTAGGCAGTAGTCGTGAGAGCGGCAATGCCACCCCCTTGAGCTGGGATTTCGGGAATGCGCCCCAAAGTTACGCCGGATATAGAGCCAAAGCCTCAAGTACTTCGTGGAGGGCCCGACTCCGATGAGTACACCTTCCACAATAAGACGGGATTCCTCAGGTGGTTGTATTTTGGAACACTCCTTAATTTTCAACTTTTTGTTTTTTTCGTACTTTTTCTTTATTTCTACTGTAAGACCTAACTTCGTGATTCTAGGTTAACGGGAACTACCATATATGTTTTTTACTTAAAACCTATAGGGTACTGCCGGTTGACCTAGAATTGTTAATTTTAGTTAAAAGCAAGGTCTAAGTAAAGAGATAATACCGAAACATAAAAAAGTTGAAAATAAAGGTAAATTCAGGTACTTACAACATTTCGGGATTTTTTTTCGAATTTTCTACCTGAGCACGTGTTTCTTCCATCTTACAACATGGGTTCCTTAAAAATGCATCTATTTTGCCGACAAGTCGAGGGCAGGCAGGACAGTGGTCGTCACATCACTGCTCTATCTATCATCTCATTTGGACCTCTTTCACCGCGTCACATCAGGTGGGAGGAGGTTCTCCATAAAATAAACTAACATACTACTTTTTAGGCTACGGGAGCGCGACCTTACAATTAGCCTAGGGCGGTCGAAACTCTTGATCAGTCGCAGATCATGTTTCTCACTTTCGCAAATAACTCAAGTGGCTCCCAATCCGCCTTCTCAGGAACACTCGGGTACTGTGCCTACTATTTACCATTTTAAGATCGTGCGAGTAAGCGAGAAATAGGAGAGTCCTACGAGGCCACCTAATAGTCTAGTAGGTAGTAGATTGCTAAAGAGGCTATTAACTAACTATTTCTGTTTCAATCTTTGGATAAATAAATAAAAATCGTGAATATTGGAACAAGGGTAAGAGATTGGCTATAACAGTCTCTGCTGCTGACAAGTTAATGAGAATAAGATTTTTCAAAATTCTAAAATTTCAATGTTATCGATATATAGTATGGCCACAACACTGTTACACAACCTATCAAAAAATAACACTAAAAAAAAAAGAAGACAAAGTGGAGACATTTCATTTGTTACGATCCACTAGATGCATAAGTTACGTCTCTTTCTAGCATGTCCAATGGTCGGTTAGTGATATAAGGGACAACAATAGCTCTCGTGATCCTGCTTAAAGTAATCCATCTAGTAGTAGTATATTCTTTATCTTAGATGGTATCAATGTATACTAGTCAATTCCGTTTATGATATCAGGACATTCAGATTTAAAAAAAAGAAAATTTTAGTAATGAAGTAATTTGTTTTGTTGTGACTTTAGTCCTTCCTGACATGGTAATTTCAATTTTATTTTAGTTTCGAATCGTCTTGTATTCTCTGTGAGGTCTTTAAAGACAAGTGCCTAGTTACTTGTATTTCCCGTAGACATCATTAAAAAAAAGTAGATGTCAATGTCAAAATACTGTGATGGATCTGTGAATTGTTTGTTTGCAAGAAAAAACTTGTTAGAAAGTGTTTCTCAGTCACTAAAAATAAAAATCTAATGTAAATTCCAGTCACAAACAATATAGTCCTTAATCTAGACCCAAAGATTTTCGTGCCACTGTGGCATTATTCATCTAAGTGGTTAGCCTTGAGTAGATGTCACCTATTAAGTTCCATGAGTGTTGTTTATTCTACATTTTAGTAATATTAGTCACTAATATACGATTATATGGCTTTGATATTTGACTTCTGTTTTACGACGATCCGGAAGAGGCATGTTTTATCTAAGCGTACGGGAGAAAGGTGCTGGATTAGTTGCAATCAGCTGGGTTTGTCTAGCTGTCCTTTGCGCGGCATCCACGGTGCCTTGTGACAAGACTCGCAGAATATTCACAGATCAGAACGGTGTTATAACTGATGGACCGACTTCTTCTAATTACACTCAAGTCAGTCAAACTCAAATTTATAAATTCTTGAATTTGAAGAAGTCTGATGGTTGTACTCACTTTCTTTTCTTGTTTAAGGACTCACATTGCGAATGGCTGATTAAGGCAAAAAATAGTAGTCAGTTTATTACTTTGAACTTTATTCGTATGGGTACTGAATGCTCCTATGATTATGTATTTGTTTATGACGGTGATTCATTTGATGCACCGCTGCTTGGAAGTTTTAGTGGGAATACAGACCCTCAAAATGTTACTGCTTCTAGTGGATTTGTAAGTGTTTATTGTTAACAATTGGTTGAATGTGATATGTAAAGTAATATACTCTAATCCATTACTGTATGTTATTCCAGATGTTAATATTACTGTACAGTGACACTAATTATGTACTGAATGGATTCCGAGCAACTTATGAAATTCATAGTTGCCCCAATAATTGCTCTGGAAGAGGACTGTGTGTAACAAATAAATGCTTTTGTGTTGGCAACTGGGGTGGCAAGGATTGCAGTGTAGAACTATGTCCTCATGGATGTTCTGGAAATGGACACTGTAAAGGAGATAAATGCATATGTAAGAAAGGGTAAGTTTTTAGTAAACTGTAACTGTCTAACTGCTTTAATAAAGTTACTCTGCTTGTTGCTCAGTCCTCCATTCTTTTCCGCAACTTGAGTAGGTGCTTCCTGTACTTCAGTTATACAGTGAAGGTTCTATGCCTTATATTGGTGTCTCAATAAAAATGAATAAAAATGTCAACAGTTGGTTGTTGTAAATGTCACATTACAATGAATACTGAAAATATTTTTTTAAATATTTGGATTACTGAATGGTTGGGTACAAGCCACCAATTCAATAAATCAATTATTTAAAAAACTATTTTCAGTTTTCAAAACTAACATGCAAAAATTTAGCAAGTAGCACAGTAAACTACAAAATACTGAACAGTAAACCACTGTCCACCATACTTTGCAGAAGTATGAAGGTAGAAGTTATGACTTTGAGAAAAAAATTAAAACTTCAATGCTCGATTTCTCATAAGTGGTCAAATTATCAAACTAAATTTGACATCTCTCTATAAATTGTACTGTTCTATTTTAAAATGGTCTTACACAATATCGCTGTAGGGATATAACGAAAAGCCTGTAACTAAACAAATCTGTTAACCTTCTTGGTCAGAATGTGTGAATAGGATCTTCCATGAATACAATACATGACCGTGAGTGTTGTGGAGTATGAAAGCTTGGTAAAACTTCATAGCAGAAACATTACTTTGAGTTTTAAGCATTCAACTTAACTACTATTCAGTGTACTCTACATGCTTTATTGCCTATGCTCCTGATTAGTTAATGTTCTAAACACAGAAACACTACCTAATAAATACCAACTGATAGAGACCGAGTTGGTTGTTTGAACATCAGGAACTACTAATCTGATTTGAAAAGCTATTTTTCCATTTGATAGTTTTTATTGAGGACTCATGTAGAGTAAAGGTCTTCCTTTTTGGCTCGAATCCATACCAATGGGTGCAAGACAATACAGTCATATAACATGGTTTACAATTTTGGCTATGAAGTTAGGGTCATCATCATCATCATCCGAGCGTCTGTCCCAGTTGCGTCTAGGAACGCCCGGGGTGGATAAAAATGGTTGAAATTTTTGTAAATTTTTGAATGGTGTGTTGTGTATTGTATTTGATGTATGACCTTTGACCTTGAAGTTAGGTTCATTTAACAGAATTTGCAGTAAAATTATGTAATCTTAATCTATCTATATTATATAAAAGGCAAAATCACTGACTGACTCATTGATCACGAAATCTACCGAAGCTATGAAGCTCAAACTTCGTATGGAGATTCTTTTTAATATGTTGGTTTCCGCTAAGAAGGGATTTTGTGAAATTCTACCCCTAGGGAAGTAAATAAGCGATAAACGGTTATATGGAAGTTTGTCATTTTCAAAGTTAGAAACATGAATTACAATATACACGTGCCCATTTATTTGTAACTAAAAGTTACAAATGAATGGGCACGTGTATCGCGGTTTTGCCAAATTTTACCTATAAGGAGGTAAAACAGGGTTTGTACAAACTGACTCATTGATCACAAAATCTATGAAGCTAACAGAGCTATGATGCCAAAACTTCACATGGGGTTTCTTATTAATACGTAGGTGCCCCCTATGAAAAGGGTTTTGAGTAATTCTATCCCTAAGAACGTAAATAGGGGATAAACGGTTGTATCGAAGATTGTCATTTTCAAAGTTAGAAACATGAATTTATGTACATCTGTTTTTAGTTACAAATAAATTGGTATGTGTATCGCGGTTTTGCTAAATTTTACCTATAAGGGGATTAACAATGGTTGAAAGTTTATATGGAAAATTCCTTATTTACAAACATAGCAACACTGAATTTCTTATCCCTGCTTCTGTATAAAAATAAAATATTACATGTTAAGGAATTTTGATAAATTCTGCCTTTGAGGGGGTAAAACAGTAGTTGAAATAACTGACTCATTGATTTATTTATTTAAAGGTCGATCACGAAACTTATAAAACTTACAAAGCTACGAAGGCCAAACTTCGCATGGATGTTCCTTTTAACACGTAGGATTCCTCTAAGAATGAATTTTTCCAGATTCTAACTCTAAAGAAGTAAATAAGCGATAAACGGTTGTATGGAAGTTCGTCATTTTCAAAGTTAGAAACATGAATGTACGTACTAATTTCTAAACTATCGCGTTGCATACTATCAGTATATTTGTTAATAACGGGGCTAAACGCGGTTATTTCACATACCTTTTGTTGCCTGACGTTTCGACCAGGTTGCACCGGCCGTGGTCACAGGCTGACTGGCTCAGCGGCGCACACCCTCCGTCGTCGAGTATGCGTGGTAGAAGTTTCTTCATCGACCAGGAGCTCGTTGTATCATTCAGGAGCGTGGAATCTAGTGATTAGTAACATAAAATCTCGCTTTTATGCACAGTCGGTTAAATACCAGAATAGGCGCGCGTCGGTTAGCTTACAGAATAGGGACACCGTGAGTGTAGTGTGTGACGGTACTTGGAGAAAAAATAACATCAAGAATAACGAAGATGTGTGGGTGGATGAAGAAACTTCTACCACGCGTACTCGACGACGGAGGGCGTGCGCCGCTGAGCCAGTCAGCCTGTGACCACGGCCGGTGCAACCTGGTCGAAACGTCAGGCAACAAAAGGTATGTAATTTAACCGCGTTTAGCCCCGTTATTAACAAATATACTGATGAATTTACGTACACCTATTTCTGGTTACAAATAAATGGGCACGTGGTTTCGCAAAAGTTTACCTATAAGGAGGTAAAACAGAGGTTGTGTTATCTAACTCATATGTCAGTATAATCACGAAATCCATGGAGTTAACAGAGCTATGAAGTCCAAACTTCGCATTGGGGTTTATTTTAACACGTAGGTGAATGTATACTTTAGTCTTTGGATAAGCAATAAAAACGGGATTCCCGATATTTCCATAAAAACGGAAACTACGCTGATGAAGCTACATACAGTCTAAACTTTCAAACATAGGTGCATACCTGAAATTTGCTAAAAGTATTTATTAGGTATCTACCTTGAATCAGCACTAAGATAGATATACCCGGTATTCCCACGGGAACTACGTGGGTAATACCATACACAACCTAAAATGTGGTAAACGTATTCTTCACGTACCTACGTTATATGAGCACCAAGAAAGAATTCCCGATATTCCCACGGGAATGAAATTTTACTAATATTAAAATGTGATTTATATATTATTTGTATGTTTGGTATTTAATCACATTTTGATGAAAATCGGCATATAGGAAGAACATTCCCAAAAGTAGATGCCCGCGGCTCCGCTCACGTGAAGTCGTAAGTACACAAAAGGATTTCTCGCGGGAAAAAGATGTTTTCCCGGGATATAAAGTAGGTACCCTATGTATTAATTCAGAAAATGTCTCGCACAGGATATTCAGTTCAAGCAGTTTAGCCCGCGTGTATATTATTCAGTGTAAGTCATCAACAAGTATTCCGATTTCATTCAGTTTTTTGTTGTTAAAAAGCGAATACTTCAGAAGTTGTTTCATAAGAATAGCCTACTGCCACCCTCTTTAACTAATGTCTTTTTTTTGTCTGTTTCTCTTATGTGGCACTAACGAAGTTGCGTGGGTCAGCTAGTAATATTATAAATGCGAAAGTTTGTGTGGATGTTTGTTACCCTTTCGCGTAAAAACTACTAAATCGATTTTAATGAAACTACAATATATAGCTTATACATCAGAATAACACATAGGCTACTTTTTATCCCGGAAACAAGTTCCTGTGGGAAACTGGAACGGGAAAACATCTCTACGCGGGCAAAGCCGCGGGCGTCAACTAGTAAATCATAATGTCTTCAAATCTGGGATTCGAATTCTTTGCAGATGAGTACTTAATGTTATTTTGATACTCGTACTTTATATACCATTCGGGACTAACAGGATCGAAAAGTGTACAGCAGGGCACCGTGAGGAGCACTATTTACCCTGTAGTGCTGTAGTGTTTGGTGGGACTGGGGTTGGTGAAGTACTAAATGAAAACCGCAATGCCAGATCGTGCTTGACCGTTTATTCTTGCCACACAATCTGCCACAGTGAATTCTTGCTAGAACAATTCTTCTGGTCCAGGTTTTCTTCAGGATTCTTGAGGATTTCTTCTGTAGTGGACTGTTCTGTTCCTGAGGACTGTTCCTGGTTACTGTTGCCGGTTGACTGTGTCGATACCCAAAATGGGTCGTATATTTATTCAATTTTCGCATTATTTATTATTGGACAAAAATACAAGTCCAATCAGAATGTCTATATTTTAACCAATAGTAATTACGCAATTTTTACAAATTTTTACTAAGCTACTTCGAAATTTTACCGTAATGAGAACCGCGGCACATTTTTGTCGATTTCTACCTTAAAATCTAATTAAAAGTATATAAACTATGTATTTTCTTATTTACTACGTTATTACACATCTATAAAAATTTAAAATCAACAAAAAGACTATATAATAAAACATGTAAATAAAACAAATCGAAACCACAAGTACTGTACCTACTAGTCTATAGATACGTAGGTATCATTGTACTATGCGATCTTCAAGTCGTCCCGTACAAAAAGGATGATTACCTAATTAATTTGTTAAAGTTGTCGTTAAATAAATATGTTATTTATAACACAATAACCAGTTTCTCAATAAATGGTTACGTCATCACCGCGTCAGATGTAGAATCGCTAGCAAAGCTGTTAATTTATCTGTTTGATGGCATAAGGTGATGTGAAGTACAGATAACATGTATATTTTAATGCTTTTATATAGTATAAATGCAGTCACGTAAATATCGTTTATTTATTTTTATCTCTCTCTGCAAAATGGCGATGAAAATAATGGGTTTCTGTTACTTACGTATGAAAAGTGATTCTATGAGATTTGCGTCTCTAAGCGCTCGTGGTCCTGCTGACTCAGTGTTCTGTAAACGATCACTGCGTTAAGCAACATTCGCTAGAGGTGGTCATTGGTTCGGTGACCTCTTTGTGGAATTTACATTTGCGATCATTTCCGTGCTTCGGAAAGCACGTTAAGCCGTTGGTTCCGGTTGCCAGTAACATGGCAGTCGTTAAGTCAAGTTGAAGGCCTTATGGGCGGCTTGAAAAATTTCAGCAGCAGGTAGTCACAACCTGCGTCTGTCTATTTCAACACGGCAATGGGCTCACCACCTATTACGTGGGGCAGGAATACACATGGTGAAAAGTGGGCATATAATATGGCACTGCCAAACTTTCGGGCATAAGGCGCGATAGATAAAAAAAAATCTTTCTCTGTAAAATGGCGATAAAGATACTAGGTTAATATGTATATAAATTTAAAAAAATTAAGTTCCGTTATTTACGTATGAAAAGTATTTCTATGAGATTTGCGTCTGTAGTAGGGCGCAAGGGACATTGATTTCTTGTTTTGTGCAGAGTGATTTATGAGGAAAGTTTATATGTGTAGTGTTGGTACGTTTTAGCTAACCTTATCTAAAAGTTAAGGCATTTTAAAACTTATGCGATTAGCGGTACCTAAAACTAATACCACAGCCGAACTCTTTATACTGTGCTAATACATTAGTATGCATTCTGAAATACCTACCTTGCCTACATACTTACCAATAAAACAAAAATTGAATACCGTTGTGCCAATTTGACATTTAAAGGATATGTAATGTCAGTGTGGCAGCGTAGGTCCACTTTTGAATAATATTTTGTAACATGGTTAATTTCAATATGCATTTTAGAATCTACATTGCATCTGTGAGCGGCCAGGCCGGGTCACTAATACCTAGTTCCCATACTTTTGGCACTGCTATCGATAATTTACGGCAATGAGCTCACTTACGTGGGACAGGAATGCACATGCGTATAATATCCCTCTGCCACTACTTCGGGCAAGGCGAGTTTGTTAAACGTGCATTTATTCATCACTAGCTGACCCGGCGGACTTCGTATCACCTTTTAATTTAAAAATTTTGTGCTTAGGACTAACATATTACATATATACGTTTGATCTGCTTACTCTTCTATATCTGTGCATATTTCATTGCTGTAGTATGAGTTTCGATCTCTTTGGTCTATTTTGTTCGAATACTAAAGAGTTCTGTTTCAAGAATAAAGATATAAAAAATAATAAATAAATATCCATCACGCCTTATCCCCGAAGGGGTGGCAGAGGCATATTATATGCCCACTTTTCACCGTGTGGATTCCTGTCCCACGTAATAGGTGGTGAGCCCATTGCCGTGTTGAAATAGACAGACGCAGGTTGTGGCTACCTAATGTTGAAATTTTCAAGCCGCCCATAAGGCCTTCAACCAGGCTTAACGACTGCCATTTTACAGGCTACCGGGACCAACGGGTTAACGTGCCTTCCGACGCACGGAAACGCTCGCAAATGTAAATGCCACAAAGTGGTCACCCATCCGAGGACCAGCCATAGTGAAAGTTGCGTAACTCAGTGATCGTTTACAGAACACTGAGACCGCGGGGCCACGAGCGCTTCTCGCTTTAAAAAATAATAGTTATCGAAAACTGAAAATATATATTAAAGAATCTAAATATATTATTATAGAATCATAAATTCTATAATAATATAATAATTCCCCTGTACGTGTGTTTGTCAGCTAAGTCTTCCTAAACGGCCGGACCGGATGAAATTTTGTATGTTTATTTCAATGGCTGATAGAATGATAATAATAATAATAATAATAATAATAATATCTCTTTATTGTACACCAAATTTACAATATAACATTGATAACAGTTTGCAGATTATAGGTTCAATTGGCATGATCTGGCAGGTGGCGCTTTGTTAGGGTAGTTCAGGTGGCTAGAACATTGCCCTGGTTAGGCAAAGGTCACAGGTTCAATCCCTGTCTCGAATCAAATTGTCTTATTCCACTTTATTAAAAATTTATGAGCAATTTAGCAAAATAATTGGTTTAAAAAAAATATTTATTATGTTCGTTTCTAACCGTTTAAACCTACCCTGAACCGTTACGAAGCTTTCAATATAAAAATCTGCCAAATCGGTTCGGTCATTGTGGAGTTTTAGCGAGACTAACGCACATCAATTCATTTTTATATATAAGACTAGATACCGGGTCAGCTTTCCGTCTTTAAATTGTAATCTAATACCTTTTCTCCTTCGGGATAGATTTTTAGCTTATTGGTCTGTCGATGAATAAGCACCTGTATGCTGTCATGATATTTCTATGTTATAAACATTTTTATGAACTGCAAATATAATTTCAAATAAATAAACAAAAAAAAACTGGTTTAAATTATTATACCATACTATGTTGAAAACAAGTGATTTCGGACGAAAGAGAAGCCTTTATGAGAATTTAACACTGCTTAAACATTTATTAAATTTATTTTTTTATGCATTTACCTTGAACATTGATGTTTTTATGATGATTTTTTATTGCGTGCAGGTATTCTGGTGAGTCTTGCTCATTGAAAAAGACTGATAAAGAAGGCAACAGTTGGCACTGGTTATCATACACAGAAAGTGGAATGAGCCAAAGAGCAGCACACACGGCTGTCTACGTGAATCATACTGACTCTCTTTATGTGTTTGGAGGATATGATCTGAACAAAGTTCTGGGCTTATTAGAAATATACAGGTTAGTTAACATCCGCCCTTATTGTTATTTATTAGTCATCTAATGCATTGCCAGACACGTATTGTGGTAGTCTTGCCAGACAATAAACCAAAAGTCAAGCAATAGCTGGATTTGGTATTCGGAATTATTAGGAGCGATTGCCTTGTTACGTTCCAACCCCGTATTCTTCGATCTTGGTGGGGCCCTTTACACCCAACGCCTTATTTAGAGTAATCGCCACTACTTAACTCCAACAAGTCCTTCTCAAAATCGTGTGCTATCGTGGGACTCATATTTTTTTAATCTCAGTTCTTGTCTTTGTTATAGCTGTATAAAATTACAGTATGTTTGTTTATTATAGGTTCTCAACTAGTCAATGGTACGATGAAAACGGTAAAGTTTTACGAAGGTATCCAACCAATGAAGAAATTGACAAATCTTTGTTAACTCTATTCACTAAGGTAAGTATCATAAGATTATAATCATTGTGCATCTATTGTACTCTGCACACAAAAGTAGTATCTAAATTAAACATTACTTACAAAATTTTAGTTCACTGAAATGCATGCTTTCATTTGAGTAAACAGCAGCCTATTCTAAAATGTAATCGTTTTGATATTTATAGGGCAATATCGACGGCAGCTGGTCAATAGGAAATAGGAGCTCGCTATTTAATTTACTATTGTCATCATTTTCCAATCAAGAGAAAACCACGTTACCTCTTATGTATTCGCATGCGCCGACATCATACGCTGAGAGCTATTTACACTTTACGGAACAACCTGCGATAATGAGTACTATGTCAACGACAAACAAAACTAAACCTTCACCGAGGTATGGTCACGCGGCTTGCGCATTCGACAGTGGCTTTGTGCTCTACGGCGGTAAACTTTCTGATGGGAGCTTATCATCAGAACTGTGGCTTTATGACGCTATACATGACAAGTGGACTCTCCGGGCGGTGAAATCCGTGTTCACACCTCCGGGTTTAACACGTCATACAATAACTGCAGTCAAAGATGAATTATACTTGTTTGGTGGAAGCACCATAGATGGAGAATTTTCCTCAAAGTAAATATTTATTCCTTAATTTTTGCTTTTTTTAAATACTTTGCTGATATTGATCCTCCATTTTGATTTGTTGTAGTATATACAAAATTAAACTTGGTGATGTAGAGACAGAAGCATGGGAAAGGGTTCAGGTGCGAGGCGGAAAAGAAATGGACGTACGAGTAGTAGCACATACTGCGGTATATCATACACATTCCAATTCTATATTAGTTTATGGAGGGGTCGTTGCCAGCGCAGCTCGGTATGTAAATTTTACTTATGTTAAACTATGTTGTTTATATATGCTAGTTATGACAAACGTCACGTATGTCATAATTAGCGTGTATCTCGATGAATGCATGTTGATTTGTATATTATAATGCTTTTTTGTCATATCATTACGGTATGCTATCCGACGTATGTAATTTTGTTGCTTGTAAAATATAGCGTGTCCAAACAAATCTAAAACGTTTTTTTACCCCTTTTTAACTTTTTAATTTATGTCCTGTATAGAACATTTTTGAGACTGGCTGATGTTTATTTTTCAAGTTTTTAATTTATCTATCTATCTATCTAAATATTGCCAAAATTAAAAAAAATATTAAAGGTGTTGATTGATTGTACCAACCTTTTGTAACTTGCCATAAAAACATTGAAATATTTTTCACACTGCAATAAGTCAAAGTTGATTGAAAATTTATAAGTTTTTTTTTAATATCATTTTTTATTTTATTGGCACTGAGCTTTAGCTGTGCAACTATGCAAATATTAAAAAAAAAGAACTTTAAATTTTGCTACAGGGCGTTATATTTGTAAAATTATTTAAATATGTTATAATATTTTTGAAATAGTGTACTATTATGTTATTTTATGACACGCTGTAAATAATAGGTAGCTTTCTAAATGACTAGCTGTAACCATACACAGAGAAGACAACGTGCGTCAGAAAAAAAATAGTATATACATTTATTCTGACCATACCAGAGTATTTTACATAATTATGATTATGTAATTTTATGGATACATTACAGTTAATTGTACTATTGATAGCTCGGAAATTCCATCTAATAGATAAATTGTATACTTCATTCCTTCTCTGGCAACTAGGTATAGTTAACTAGATGCCACAGAATACACACACATGTTAGTATAAAAATAAACCTATTCGTACATATAGGTGGGAAAATTAATTGTAGGTACGCTTTTTGTTTGTTTATCAATCACGCCTTATCCGCGTGTGTATTCCACTTTTCGCCGTGTGTATTCCTATCCCACGTAATAAGTGGTGAGCCAGGACAGACGCAGGTTGTGGCTACCTGCTGTTCAATTTTTTCAAGCCGCCCATTCAACTTGGCTTAACGACTGCCACGTTACGGGCAACCGGCTTAACGTACCTTCCACGAAACACGGAACGCTCGCAAATGTAAATGTAACAAAGTGGTCAGCCATCCGTGGCCAGCCACAGTGAAATTTTTGTGTATTACGTCGTGATTGAAAAACAACAAAAGTAGGTATCTCACAACTGTCTCACAAACGCCCAAACAAAAAAATTGTAAGCTAATATTTTTAATTTGCTTGTTAGGCTGGGCATGCTGTTTTTTGTTTTTGTGTTACTAAGGCCCACTTTCGCGATCTTGGGTTAGCATGTATAACTCAGAGGTATGGACTAACCCCGAGTTAAATCATTAATTTGTCTCGCATGACCCCGAGTTAAGGGTATACCTAGGGTTAAATCGCTAAAATTGCTGACAGACAATGAAGTGGCACGTGACACATGCGTGACACGGACTCCTCAAAATGACACGCCGCGCACACATAATACGATAAAAATAAAATGCACTCGACTGTCATGTTACATTCATTCGTGTAAGAAAAAGTTTTATGTGGCAAACTGCAGTGTAAAAGAGATAGACATACCTGTTTCATTCTTTGTTCAATCATTAATGTTTGGTTGGATAGAGTGACATAAAACACTGGGTTAGTTAACCCGATGATGTTTTAAAATGGCGCAAGACATGATTAGGGTTAAAAAGTTATTTACTTAATTCCGAGTTATCTAACTCTATAATTTTTTATTTAACCCCAGCATTCACGCAAGTGGGCCTAACATGTTATCCATTAGTCGCGATAAACATGTTAGAATATTGACCTAGAAAACTGTTTGGTCACGCCCCTAACGTGTTAGCAAATCATGTTAGTAACACGAAAATACGTTGCAGCGGACCCGGTCTTATACAAACCTTGTCCTGATAATAATGGATACAAAAAAAGTGCAGTCATTCGGAAGTTATCCGCGTAATTTTATTTATATAGATGATTTTGAAACAGGTTCTCCAAGCTCTCAGATAGAATGTTCGCATTCGACATAGAACATAGACATTGGAGTGAAATACATTATCCTCGAGCTCTTCTACGTGACTCCTACGTACCTCGGGAAAGAGCTTTTCACACTGCAACTTTAATAGGTATTCATTTCTAAAATTCAACAGAAATTACTATACCGACAAGTATCACATATATATTGACAGATTCATCTAATCTCTTTCAGGAAATTACTTGGTTGTTTTTGGTGGATATTCTCACCGTCATAACAAAGACGAAATTTGTTACGATGGACAAATGTACATTTACCATCTTGGCTGTCATTCTTGGATATCATTAGACGTTTTGGGAAAGACTCACAAATTTTATCCTAAAAAGCAGGGTGTTTTCGCTCATGCGGCTGCCTTGAGGCCTCCTTCAACTTTATTGATCGTTGGAGGTTATCATGGTAACGTTAACGGTATGTATTTTTATCACACTAGTGTAAAATCATTTAAAAAGTAAACATTTTTCTTTTATGTTTTTATTTTATTTTAGGGGATTTATTAGCATACGTGGTGCCAAGTTGGCAGGCAGGTATTACTAACAAGCACCCAGAATCGTCTTGCCGTCGTCATCGTACTCAACCCGAATGTTTAGCTGATCCTGAGTGTGGCTGGTGCTCTGCTGACGATGTGCGTAGCCCTTTCATAGATATTTAATTATAAGGGTATTCGAAGAAAATAGTAGTTAAACCGTGGGTTTTTTTCAGACTTGCTACGGTAGAACAATAGGTTCCAACTGCACAACAAATTTGCAATCAATACGATGTGGAGGAATATGTCCTGCTCTTGGCGATTGTCACTCTTGCCTTATTCACGGTCCACCGCAGGCGAACGTTAACAGTTCACGTACTCCATTACCATCCGTCAGTACTAAGCTCGGGTTGGATCAGTGCAATTGGTGTGTGCAAAATGCGCGGTGTCATCACAAAGACGGTAAGATCCACACGTTAACCACTTAGAGTTAATTTAATGTTTGCTATATAATACCAATTTTAAAAAATTGTGCCTGCCTGTATGAATTTACCAATAATTTTTCACAATATTTGATAATGTCAACTTAATTTCTAAAGTAACATTTCGATATCTTTAATGAACAGCATATTACAAAAAAATTTTTGTAATATGCTGTTCAAGCATGTTACAAAAAATTGTTCAAGTTCAACAATTGAGTTCCAACTATTACTATGATACGGCTTTCATAAACCTTGTACTAGTTAGGCATAAAAATGAACGTCACAAAGCGTGTAAATCATAAAGAATATAATTGGAATAGGTTGTTAGTAGCCCTACTCGACAAGTGCATGCACTACGAGAACTGTACTTCATGGGTTCAGATGCCGAAAAGTAATCTGGAGTGGATAAGTAATTTTCTTTAAATTTTTAGATAGTTATGGTGTCTGTGGAGAAGAAAATCCAGGTTGGTGGGGTCCCACTGGTACGGAAGTAACGACGCCAGAAGAATGTAAAAATTCAGACAAACGACCCGGTCTTACTTTTCTTCGATACCTACAACCAGCAGATTGGAAACATCCAGATGGTGTATCCGTAGTAAATGCTACTACGGTCGACTGGGGTTATGGCGGCGGTAGCAAGAATATTTTCAGCGGTGGTAGCGAGGCTCGTCTTAAGGGCTGGCTCCGTATCCCCCCTTCCTGGAACGGCACCGGTGAACTATTGCATATGTGCGCTGGATACACGAACATATCACTACTGCTGGGGGAAAACACAGGGCCCCTAAGCAGTCTAACAGCCCAACCAAGTGCCTGTTCTCTCGTGGACTGGCCGGTTTTAGTTCCGGGTCGTCTTGCTGTCGATATGCTAGCTAATGATTCCCTGCACCTCGGTCTACATCCATCTCATCATCATGCCAAAATGGAATTACTACACAATAAATCACAGGAGAGTGCAAAGGTAAAATAAATCATGATTTAGAAAAGTTTTACTCATACTTTCTCTTCAAAGCTTATTTCCATTTTATGACAATCGATTGACAGGTTTAGAGCCATTTTACAAAATTTCGACAGAAATTCTGTATATTTATAAAGAAATAAAAAAAATAATTACATTTGTTTAAGTTATTTAGCAAGTGCACCTGAGGTCGCTTGGGCCCCGGACTTCTTGCTGGAGTACCTTAAGTCCCATCTTTAACATTCTCTATGGAAACTGATTCTAATGCGGTACAAAGTTCGCCGGAATTACTATACTATAGTACAGTAGTACTACAATACTACACAGCTACACACCGTTGCACATCTGAATCAGATTTCATCCGCTCAAACTTGCACTTAGTTCTTACCTAACAACTAGTTAAAGATCATTTGTGGATCCTAATTGTAATTAACTATTTGTGGGATTCTGAGTTTGAGACCATTAATTGAATTGTTCGTCTTTGATTTTTATATACTTTGTACGGATTAATGCTAAATGTAGCGAATTCATTTCTCATTTAATAGACTCTCTGAACTTTGCAGAGTTCATGGGCAGGAGCTACGGATAGTTTCCATATTCTATTTTTTTTGCCGAACGCAAGTTTTAAAATGTAATAAACAAGAAGCATTTCGTTACAGGTATTCACGTTCGAATTTTTGGAGCCCTACTCTGACGGCGATTGCATAAACTACGACAACTGTCTTCTATGCTTATCGGACGCGGCGTGTGGATGGTGCGAGTTAACTAGTCGATGCGAACCGAGAACCATAGAAGAATCCACCTCTTGCAGGGCAGATGGCGAGTGGAGGTATCTTACGCTACAGCCGGCCGCTTGCCCCAATTGCTCCAATTATATCAGCTGTGAAAATTGTGTTATCGGTAATTATTGCGAGTGGTGGGCGGACGAGGCTCGTTGCGCCCGGCGAGGGAGAGCCGATGGTGCCATCTCCGATGCGACGAAATGTCCCGCGCCCTGCCCGCTCCGGCGCGACTGCGAGCATTGCCTTGATGAGCTCGGCCGCTGCGTGTGGTGTGAGGCCACGCGCCAATGCTTCAGTTTCAGTGTTTACACCAGTGAGTACCAGTTTGGGCTCTGCCGCGAATGGCTCGATGTCCCGCCCGAGAATACGGACCGCAAATCTGGGCAGTGCAAGTCATGTCGCCGCCATTCACAGTGTTCCACGTGTCTGAAAAGTATGGGCTGCGGTTGGTGCTTTTCTCACGAGAACCCTATACAAGGTGCGTGCACCGATGGCGACTTTACGAGCTCACACGTTGACTGTTCTTCTATTCTAAACGTTACCGCGACAGATGCCGGCTGGGCGTACGCTCAGTGCCCCGACGTCGACGAATGTGGTCTCAACCTGCATGATTGCAACGAGAACGCGATTTGTAATAATACGCACGGTTCCTATACGTGCAAATGTAAACAAGGGTATATTGGTGACGGAAAAAAGAATTGCATGCGCACCTGCTACAATAACTGCATACACGGCTATTGCCTGGGATCTCCCTTATTCAAGTGCAACTGTGACTTGGGGTGGACTGGTGCCGACTGTTCTATTAACTGTGGTTGCCACAATCATTCTACTTGTAGAACGGGCGTGGGACGATGTGACGAGTGTCAGGATTGGACGAAAGGAGAGTTTTGTGAATCGTGCAAACCCGGTAGTCACGGTAATGCGACTACCGGGCAGGGGTGTCGGCGATGCGATTGCAACGATCACGGCGACGAGTCGCGTCAGGTTTGTGATGTAACAACTGGAGAATGCATTTGCAAAGATAACACTGAGGGTCTGAATTGTGAACGATGTAAACAAAAATTTTATGGAGATCCGCGACATGGCGGCCGGTGCTACTATCAGTGTGAACCAAGAGGCATGTTAAATGCTACTGAAACAGAGGGCATCGGATCATATAAAACTGATCCTGATATTAAATCAATAGGGCCTTCCAAAGAATGTTTATGGATTATTTCAGCCGACGATATCAACGATGCTGTAATTCAGTTTTCGATAAACTCCTCTACGTTTGATGTTCCTTGTGATGAAAATGCCGTGTATGTATACGATGGACTCGGAGGCCTACCCGACCTAAGCTACAACCAACAAAGTCAGTTATTAGGAGTATTTTGTAATGGCGCCTCATCGGGAGTTGTAGAAGCCCGAAGTGGTAATTTGATAGTACATTATAAACAGGGTGAACCTGACCAGGGATTTGAAGGATTATATAAAGTATTAGCTTGCGATGGACATTGCACCTGGCCAAGACTGTGCATCAACAGACATTGTGTGTGTCGCGAAGGCTACGGAGGTCCCGAATGTGATGTGGAAATCTGTAGAAATAACTGCAGTTCGGCGATAAGTGCTGGCACATGTGACTCTAGCTACGGCAGATGTTTATGTAATGAAGGATTTGGTGGAGAGGATTGTTCAATTAAACTGGATAAAACTCAACTTGTATTTACGGAACTTTTCAACTCTGAATATTTATCAGATGGTTTGGATCATCTAAGGAAAACTCTACCTAGATTTGGTCATAGCTTGGTTGCTGACAGACGAGGATTGTGGATGTTTGGCGGATATTCCCTCTCGCATGGGCCATTGAACGACATAAGATTTTTTGATACAAAAAATAATACTTGGATGCAAGTTACAGTGGAAGCGACTCCAGATGCAAAAATGCCTGAAGGTCGATACTTTCATGCCGCAGAGTTTTATCATTCTAAACAAAATATTTACATTTACGGTGGGTTGAGTTTTCAAGAGAAACGTGATCAAAATAAGACTCTTGGGGATTTCTGGCAGTTCAGCTTAAAAGATCAAAGATGGAGTAATACACGAAATAAAGATTTGCATCCACCTTCTCTCGCCGGTCACACTTTAACCTTACAGAAGTACCAAGATTACGAGAGCTTGGTTTTAATTGGAGGATTTTCTCTAGAAGAAGGATTTATGTCGGATGTTTGGGAATTTGATCTTGACAATGAAAAATGGTTACAATTAAAGACCGAGGGCTCAAAACCATCGGGAATAATAGGACATAGCACTGTTTATCATGCCCCTTCGCAAAGCTTATATGTATATGGAGGAATTTTATACTCATACAACGGAACAACACTTTCTAACAAATTATTCTCTTTTCATTATCCAACTAAAAAGTGGAGTGAATTACCTACATTCCGTAATTTGAATCGCTATGACAATTTACCACTACCAACCTACTTACATTCAGCAGTAACTACCAATGAGTATATGATCATTTTTGGTGGAAGAACGGATCCTGAAAATACATCAGATGCTCTTATAGCATATGTTTATAGTTGCAACCAGTGGGTCAGACTTGTGCAAGGTATGTATCAGTTTCCACTTTTATAAATCTGTGAATGCGCCGTATTTTGCAAAATTTATTATAATATTCACTTTCAGGTGTAAGTATCGTAGGTCATCCACCACCTCCTACAATAGCGCATGCAATGGCTATTGATCTGGAAACTGAGAATGAAGGCTACATCTACATCATTGGTGGATGGACAGGGAGCGCTCACTGTCAAGTCACTCGTATTTCCCTGCCTGAGGACCTTTGTTCTTTATGGAGTTCGAACAAGTTGGATTGCCGCAGTCATATGGGTTGTAGTTTCTGTAGTACGGGGAATTACACAAAATGTTACTCGGTCGACAAACCTGGCTGTGAAAGTAGCGAAAGGGTATCTACTAATTCAGGGACGGCGTGCGATGCCGAACTTGTTTCAAGAAGAGCCTGTGAGAACTTTACAACCTGTTCGTCGTGTCTAGCCGCTTGGCCAATGTACCCAGAAGAAAAACCTGCGTGTCGATGGTGTGAATCCTGTGCTGCCGCTGTCGGTACGTATGAAACATGAGCGTATTTGTCCTACATATCGAGTGCCGCACCTCTGGTGTTGCAAACGTCCATAGGCTACGGTCCCCCCTTTCATCAGGTGGGGCCGTATGCTTGTAAGTGTCAGTGATATAAAAAAATACCTGATTAAAAATACTGATACCAACGCAATAATTAATGATGTAAATTTGCTCTACAGGAGAATGTGTACCTACAGATGAATCGTGCACTAGCATGAAATGTAATGCTGGAACAACTTACATTAGTGACGCTGAATACTGTCCCGAACACCGATGTGCTGCTTCCGATTGTGACAAATGTGTATCAAACGATTGTACGTGGACGAGACACGCTGTCAGAGAAGGTAAAATAAATCCGTCTACTTCGTGGGTAGATAATAAAAGATGTACTTATAAATTTAATCTATGTGTTTATTTATAGGTCAACTAACAAGAATAGCTGAAGACTCCGCTGAACTTTTCAATTGGACTTGTACATTAATAGAGGAACCCGGCCGGCCTAGTCTACGCCCAACGAAGAGCGAGGACTGTCCAAATAGATGTCACACATACGATGACTGCCAATCTTGTCTCAGCTCGGACGGTAGCGAGGGTGGGTTCGCCGAGTGTAGATGGGCTACTTACTTGGGCAAATGCATCTCGCCAACGTATCAGCCTGTATACTGTGCGGGAGGTGTTTGCGGACTTGTACTCAATCGTAGTGATAAGAGCAAGTGTCCGGCACCATGCGGCACGTTTGAACAGTGTTCTGAGTGTCTTCACCACTCGCACTGCGGCTGGTGTGCTTTGAGCGGCGCCAACGGTCAGGGCGTATGCTATGAAGGAACTATCGATTCTCCTCTCGATTATTCAACTCGCACTACTTGCGCTGCAGTCTATAACGCTGTGTACCCATCCAACGATACCGACGACTCCAACGACACATTCTCCTGGCACTACACGCGCTGTCCGCCCGAGAACGAGTGCGAAAATAATCACCATCAATGTAAAGCCGAATCTGAGGTGAGAAATTATTGTTTTCAAACTTTCATGTTTCTTAGAGAACTAACTTTTGATCTTGTGTGATCGTCGGTTCACGTTGTGGGAGGCATACTCACTCTGAGGGAGACATTATAATCAGCAGTGGGCGTTATTGGGCTAATGATGATAATAATAAAATTCAAGGTATAGCATACTGTTAGAAAAAAAACTCTTTGCTGTGATGTGTGCCCAAAATTGCGATAAGAACAGATGCAGATTAGACTAAATAGCCTAAATAAGCCTGTTTTCTCCTCTAATTTAGAAAATATGTCAAAAAATGAGTAAAAGTATTACTTACTACAATTAATATTTACATCTTACAATTTTTATGTTTGAAATATTAATGTACAAGTAGGTAGTTGATATTTATTTTACATTTCAAAATCATTAAGATCATAAACCAAAAATAAAACAGGCGAAAGTGTTTCTATAAAGAAAATACCTTTCTTAACGCTATTGCCATTATGCCCAAAAAAAGATATTTGTGCAAAATTTGTATTCACTTGGGGGTCTAGTTACATGCAGCTCTCACAACAAGTTAGTAACTATGTAGCTTTTTTTACCAATATTTTTATGTTCATTATCTGATTGCTACCTTTTCTATATAAGTAGTTACCGCCACTGCCTGACAGCTAAAGCTACCGTACGACTTGATTGAGTACGTCATTGGAATCAAAGCAATTTAAACCAAACAATGTGTCTTTTAGGGAATGTCATTCTGAATTTCGACAGTTAATTATTACTACACTGTCTCCTAAACGATTGGAAAACTCGTTAGTCATGTTCCTGATATGATAGTGCTGAAATATTTTATTAGTCAGGACAGGAACATGATAATACTGAAATATTTATAAAAAAATAATGATACAGGTATGTCGCGACCTACCAGAAGGTTACGAATGCGCATGTGGCGTGGGTCACAAGCGTTCGTCAGTGGGTGGTGGGTGCGTTGCAGTTTGCTCTCAAGGCTGCGTACGAGGCTCCTGTGTGTTACCCGATGTATGCCGCTGCGAGTTTGGCTATGTGGGCGCCAATTGTACCATACAGTGTCAGTGTAATGGACACGCCGACTGCGAGGGTCCTGACAAGCTTGACAAGTGCATCGAGTGCTACAATAACACAATGGTAAGTTTTCTTATTTTTTTTTATATTTGTTGGAATCAAACAAGCGTATTTATTTTGGTTGTCAAAATTTCAATAGAAAAAGTAAAGATAAATTAGTTTCTAATAGGTTATCATTATTTTATACATTTATAAGATACCTGTCAGCGCGCCTACATTTTAGAGAGAGAGACAGAAAATATATTGCCACAAGCAATTAAACTGTAGCTCGTACTACTACTAATCATGTTGTAAGAAACTAATATTTATTATATGCTCCGCTTGCAGAACCTGGAGTTCTAAGTAGAGGGAAACGCGTGTGCTTAATTCTTGCACGTATCTGCAGAAGTGCATCTCAAAAATAGTGCTGACATTGAATATCATATAGTTGTCACTATTTAACTTTACGACTTTTAAAATCTTTTTGATAACATAATACTGATGTTTTCAGGGCGACCAATGCGAAAAGTGCAAACCCAATTTCGTAGGTGACCCAGTCAACAACGTTCAGTGCGTACCCTGCTCCACATACTGTCATGGTCACACGTCTATATGTACGAGCGAAATCGACATATCGCCCGCGTCCCGCGATGTAGGCGGCCTTGCAGAACCGGACGAGTACAGAGATATATACACTGGTGCTGCTGCTAAGGCCCGTTGTGTTCGTTGCGCCAACAATACCGATGGTCTCCGTTGTGAAAAGTGTATCGAAGGATACTTCCGAGGGTCTGATGATTATCGGGATCCGTGTAGACCGTAAGTACAAAATATTTATTCAATGCTTTTATATACCGGGCGGTTCCTTTCTTATCACATTAACTGATATGCCTGATTACACTCCTTAATATAAACCTAGTCATATGCATAGAATAATATTTTTGAGAAAAAAATAAAAATGCATTTTGCGCATACCATAAATAGAATAAAAATAGTCGAAAGTTAGAACATCCCATTTTTGTTAATTTATAATGAACGTACACTCACCTTTGAGAAAACTGGCAACGTTACGGTTGCCATAACAACGCGTGTTTATGTTGACATAAGACGGCTGAATGATCAAACGCTTGCGGCTTACACAATAACTAGTTACCTACTGCACCTTTATTTTTCTAAATGACTACTTGCCACTTTATCAGTTCTAATAAAAACACTTCCCATACCTCTGCATTCCTTGGCACCAAGTGCGGGTTATCCCGCAATCTTTGCACAGCTCTTACAAAGATTCGGGAGTCAGAAGGACATGTGGGACTGTTTCCGAACTTCTCACGGTATGGCCTTAATGCTAAGGCCGCATTTTGGCGGCCCCGTAAATGAGGTTAATGTCAGTGAACTCCGAGGCGGTATAATTCACTCGTGGCATCGTGTCAAAAAGAAAAAAAACAAAAAAAAAACAAATTTCACTATCACAAATTTCAACTAGGTACCTAATAACTTTTTCAGTACCTACTACACGGCGCAAACTTTACTAAAACAACCCGGCGAGCGGCGGCGGCCATACTAACTCATTTCATGACTTCAACACACGATTAAGTTACAAAATAAAAAAGGGATTTTGTTTTTTGATTTTATTTGATTCATAGTACCTAACAAATTGTATTTTAACAAAAATAGTGTGAAAATTGGTGTTTATAACGGTATGGCGACTACGGAAGTTACAAGATCAACTACCTTATGCTTAATATAATTTTCTATTGTAAGTGAAATGTTAATTCCCAAATACACCATAAATCAATTCACTGTAGGATTTTTTTATTGTATTCATCTAAAATCGTAAAACTTAAAATGAGACTAAAATAGTTGTTAATTTGAATAACTCAAGGTCACAAGCGGCCCGCCGCGGCCGACTGTCTAGTAGTGAACACATCAAAGCATAGTGCCGCTATGAGCTAGAGCAGCCTTTTCTAAAAACTATCGACATATCGTAACAAAGCATATAATTTTTAGTCTCTTAACAGAATATTAAACCAAATTTTAAGTGAAGCTTAAGCGCAAAGTTGAAGCGCTCGTGGCCCCGCGGTCTCAGTGTTCGGTAAACGATCACTGAGGTACGCAACTTTCACTATGGCTGGTCGTCGGATGGGTGACCACTTTGTGGCATTTACATTTGCGAGCGTTTCCGTGCTTCGGAAGGCACGTTAAGCCGTTGGTCCCGGTTGCCAGTAAAATGGCAGTCGTTAAGCCTGGTTGAAGGCCTTATAGGCGGCTTAAAAAAAAATTTCAACAGCAGGTAGCCACAGCCTGCGTCTGTCTATTTCAACACGGCAATGGGCTCACCACCTATTACGTGGGACAGGAATCCACACGGTGAAAAGTGGGCATATAATATGCCTCTGCCACCCCTTCGGGGATAAGGCGTGATGGATATTTATTTATTTATTTAAATTTTAAGTAATTGTATTTTGTCTGACTGGTATGGTATGTTTTATTTGTGTTGCGTGTATATGGCGACCATTGTTCATTTTATTTCACTTTACCCAATGTGGGTTCTCTTTGCATAAGATAGATAATCCTATACTCATTATTTAATAACATAATTATAATATTCTTTAAAATCTATAAATTTTAGGTATTACAATGACAGTCTTATCGCTAAGAATGATCGCTTCTGAAAACACAACCTTAGTTTTGAAAGAGAAGGTCAAGAAAGTAATAAAAAAATACAAGTTTATAATACGTACATAGTTTATTGTACATAGTTACATTGCCCTGGTTAGGCAAAGATCACGGGTTCAATCCCCGTCTCGAATCGAATTGTCTTTTTCCACTTTATTAAAAATGTATGAGAGTTTTAGCAAAATAATTGCTTTAAAAAATTTATCCACGTAAATAGTAGTTCATTTTACTTGCCGTGATGATTAAACTGTAGAAATAGCGGATTTGTCTGTAACCCGTATCAATTGATATTTAACCTGACTCAGTAATAACTGAGTCAGGTTAAATTAAGTAATAAATACATATTATTAAAAACCTTTGCTTGTGGTAGAGATTTTATTAAACGGTGATTTTTTAATAAATATCCATATATCGATATTTGTTTCACTGCTGATCTCCCTAGCTATGCGGCTAGGTCAGACAGAGAGAAACATAAACTTTTTTTTCTTTTCGCACTCTCAAACTTACGACTGAGAATTGTCAACTTTACTTCATTGAAATGTGGTTGAATTTTATTTAAAAATATCTTAGTAAGAGCGGTAAAGTGTCGGGTTGATGTCCTAGGTACTGACCTACGTCAATACCTACTAAGGTTCTTTTCTATAAAACACACATAAAACAAACATAAGCGAATCCTGGCTAAACTGATCAGTATTTTTGGTTCATGTTGGGGTATTTTCGCAGAAGACAACATGTACGGTACGTGGTTCAAATTAATGTGATATCCTCGGCGCCACTCGGTATATCAATATCGAAATGAATGCTTTGAACCAATTGGTTCCACAAACATATTCACTAGGTAGCGAACCTGTTGACCGACGGACAAGTTTTTGCCGCAGGCCCCTTATTTGGGTTTGGCAGGCCACACTACAGGATCAGTTGTCCTTGTAATTGAAAGGAGAGGATGAGGAGAGACTGGAGTTGCGATACCGTGTCCGTAATGGATCAGCGAAAAATCCAAAGACTAATGCTCCTAGCTTCTGCAAGACAAAACAAATGCAGGTTATGGGATAAGTTTTCCGTTGTCCTCAGGGACAAGACAACAGCTAAATATCATGGAATGTTAATGATGTTTTCTTTTTATAATAAGGGGTGGATGTAAAGTTAAGATGTATAAAGTGGATTATTTTTATATCATGTATTTTAAAGTTCTGAGAGATTTACTTTTTTTTTTCATGACATACCTAGTTCATACTAGCAATGTAATGAAAAAAAAAGTAAATCTCACAGTACTTTAAAATCATAAAAGAATTTCAAAAATAAAAGTAATTTCTTGTCTCTGCTGCTGCGTATGTATCCAGTGTACAATTAGTTAATGTATCTATCAAATTTCAGATGCGAATGTCACGGACACGGAGATACATGTGATCCAGTTACGGGAGAAAAGTGTAACTGTGGCAATAACACCGAAAGTGATATTTCCTGCCAGACAACTAGCTCCAGCAAGAACTCCGCACAGGAGTGTTGGCGTTACCAGTGTGTCAAATGTAGGGACCTCTACATGGGCGACCCCAGAAATGGACATCAATGTTATAAAACTATTAACATCGAAAATAAGTTATGCTTTGATGGAAAATCTATTGGTAAGAAACACATCCTATCTGTGTTAAAATAACGAAGTTCTGGAATTGGAATACACTGACCAATTTTTTTCTTTTATTGCAGATGAGTGTAAAATGAAACCCAGACCACTCTACCCAGGACAAACAGTTTTTGTGGCTGTAAATCCCAGATATATGAATGTCGACATAAGAGTCATAGTAGACGTGACACAGGGCGCAGTCGACCTATACCTAAGTCCGAACGACAGTTCGTTCGTAGTGTCAGTAAACGGTAGTACCGGGGACCACGCCGTGGAACTGGACCCCACCTACCACAAACACGAACCGAGTCGGCGAATTCCGTCATTTGACGATTACGTGCCTGAACAACCACATATCACGTGGTACTATGACAAGGTGGAATATACGCTGGCCGACTACACATGCAAGAGCTTAGCCACATATGTAACTGTGGATAAAAGGAACATATTGCTTCGCGTGAAAAACCTCCGCAATCGTCTCGTATTGACGCTGCCCCAACACATCCACGACCTCACGCACACAAAGTTCTACATAGTGATTCGTGCGCGTCATACAGACGAGGGCGCGGCTAGCTTCGGCGTTGTATTTTTCCGTCAAGACCAGTTGCACATCGATCTATTCGTATTCTTCTCTGTGTTCTTCTCGTGTTTCTTCCTGTTCCTAGCTGCGTGCGTCGTCGCCTGGAAAGCTAAACAGGCTGCCGACGATCGTCGAGCTAGAAGAAGACACGTGGTCGAGGTGAGTGACGACTAGATAGAACTGCTTGAGAATAACAGAGCAAGGGATCAATGTCCCTCGCACGCTGTCTATTAAAGGCTCCTTATTTTATACAAGATATTTAATAGATTATTATTATTATTATGACTTGGTGACTTGCCAACTCACTAGATGGGCCCCCTATACAATCGCCATAGGCATGATAAGCCTGTAAGGCGACAGAGGGCAACACCGGTGTGAGCGGCTAGGGGTGTCGAGCGGTGCGGCGCCGGTTTCACCTTCGCAGGACAGGCCCGGAGCGGGCTTCCCCGTAGTTATGCCCTTGAAAATGACACCTCCACCCCCGAGCATATAGCTCTGGCTCCCTCCCTCTGACCGGCCAATTAAGGCAAGCCAGAGTTGAGATTTGCTGCACTCCCGGGAGTAGCACTCTCACTGCTCTCCCGTTAGGCCATTAAATCCTAACCGGTGCAGAAGGGCAACAAAACTCTGAGGAATCGGGACCGATGTGTAGCCACGCACATTCAACTCGCCACAAGCTGCCCTGCGGATGTGAGCTTTTCAATAACTTACTGATACATTTTTTTGTTGGTATCAGAAAGTAGTTAACTCAAAAAGCGAATCTACTATGCCCTCATAGGGTTATTATTATTATTAAGATGACCAACACAGCTTCGCCTGTGACATACATCGCACTCCCGTCGCACTTTTTTTATCCCGTCGTTTAAAATTTATAGAGTAATATTAGAAACAATTTTGAGAAGTAATTTGTATGCTACCGTTTTGTAAATAAAATTTTTTAAAAGAGGAAAATATTACAGTCACGAGCTGGTTAGAACCAGCGTCTTCTGGTTCAACGCGCCAGACACGATTACCAACTACACCACCGTGACCTGCACCAAACTGACAAATTAAATCCATCTCTTTACCGATTGTTGACATTTATGATTCCGCTCTCCCGGGTCTCACATGATGATCCTTCATCGATAAATGGGCTATCTAACACTAAAATATTTTTTCAATTCGAACCAGTGGTTTCTGAGATTATCACTTCAACCAAACAGACAAAACTGTTAGCCTTCTAGTATAGATATTACACAAAACCAAGTGTGTCAGGGGCGTCATCCTTTTTCATATGATTACACTAATTACTACAGATGAATGGTAGACAACTGACAGGTCGCGTATACGATTTTCGCATACAGTTTGTCGTTAACTTGGCACGTAGTATTATTGCTTTCGTCTCTATTAGGTGCGAGTGACGGAGCCAGCATCATTCCTTGCCCTGTGTAGAAAATAACAATAGTTTGACGGTCATATCGATTAATTGGGTAATCATTTCAGATGCTGCACATGGCGAAACGTCCGTTCGCAGCGGTGACGGTGTTATTGAGCGGCGGTGTGACGTCAGCGGGACCGCGACGGAGACGTGCGCCGGATCTCCGGCCCGTCGCCATCGAACCCACTGCCGATGGCCGAGCCGCTGTTACCTCAGTGCTTGTCAAGTACGTACAGTATTTTAGTGTGGATGCGCGTGTGAAAATATTTTCTTATTCATAGACAACTCCGTACTTCGGGAGGCACGTTAAGCCGTTGGTCTCGGTTGCCAGTAAAATGGCAGTCGTTAAGCCTGATTGAAGGCCTTGTGGGCGTATAGTATGCTCTTCGGGGATAAAGGCGTGACAATATGTATGTATAGATCACTCCTTGTTGTCCCCTAGTATTGTATGTATTTGAAAATGTATAAGTATGTATATCACTTGTTGTCACAAGCTTATATTAGCTTACTTAGGGCTAGATGGCGAAGTGTAAAAAAATAGTTATTCCTTTATTTCGGAGCAGGTCTTAAAAGTCGAGAAAGGGACATTTAGGTCCTAAGAGACAATACAACATGCAGAGGGTAGACCCCCCGTACCAGCCTTACTATATTCTCTTGATCTTGGTGTGTTGCTTGTTGGTTCTTACCCCTAGCTGTATTAATTTATTTAAATGTAACTGTATCCTAGGCTCCACTTCTATTAAACTGCTTAATTTTTTTGATACACTGAGTAAGAGTTTCAAGCCATTCTGATTTTTCATTCTGAGAATTGTAACGACCTTGACGACGGCAACCCAATAACTTTAGATGATGTCCGATTTTTGTCAACCCTAAAGACGTGCTCCTGGGGCTCCTCCCTTTTAATGGGGAATTTTTTTAACAAACTTTTACATTTATAATATTACTAGTTGACGCCCGCGGCTGGGGGTTACCACTATTTCTTTACACTGTAAATAGGACAGTCGGCGTCAGTCAGAAATATCATGACATACGACAACGCTCTAAAAATTCGGAAAACTTCACTACGCGGGCGAAGCCGCGGGCGTCAACTATTAATATTAAAAATGCGAAAGTTTGTATGGATGTTTGTTACTCTTTCACGTAAAAAGTGCTGAATAGAATTTAATGAAACTTTACAATAATATAGCTTATACAACAGAATAACACATAGGCTACTTTTTATCGCGGGAACGAGTTCCTCTGGAAACGGGAACGAGAAAACTTCTCTACGCGGGCGAAGCCGCGGGCGTCAACTAGTTTTTAATAAATTGTCAGAATTAAACTGATTAAATGTCGGTTTAGTTAGTTTTTTCACCATTTTTAGACAGTATGTGGCAATGGGTTTGTTTTTGGGTACAGATTGCCGGGGGGTCCGAGAGTACCGGCACGCCTCGCTCTAGCGTCGTCGCTAGTACTTGTGGCACGAGCACCTGCCGCCCGCACTCGTCGCGCCCCACCCCTTGCCCGATTGGCCGCTCATACCTAACCTGTCTCGCCTGACATATTTTACGTTCAACCCGCTGAAAATATCTAGACACTTTATAAAGATATGCGCTCTAAAATACTTCTTATACAAAAATAACCCTGTACCTCGTCTATATCCCTGTATTCCTGACGTACCCCGGATACAGCGTGAAGATAGTTAGTTATACATAAATATCGTACTTCATAATTTTTTGATAAATATTTACTTACTTTTCTCACAGTTTATTAAATAATATTGTCTTTACGTTACAAGAAATGTTATAATGGTTTTTGGGAAGCTCAGTTGAACATTAAAAGTGATGGTCTTATACCATCACTTTTAATGTTCTGACTGGTTCTGAATAAGTTGTCATTTTCATGAAAACTTGTTTATTCAATTTTTTATTTAGTGAAAACCTGTTACAACCGCTAGTTATAGTGCTATTTACTGAAACTCGAGTAATGAAAGCGTGTAACAATAAAATGCCTAGATATTCCACGGCGGCTAGCACACATTAATATATTTCTTGAACACAGGGGAAAAATGCTCATTAACCAAAGCTGAAGATCGCTAGCACACATATTAATATATTTCTTCAACACAGGGGGAAAAATGCTCATTAACCAAAGCTGAAAATCGGAGAACTATTTAGTAAATGTTCTACCTAGTATTTTTTCAAATAATTTTCGTCCTACTCTTATTGCAAGCGCGCTTAAAGAACACTGGTAATGTCGCGTTTTCTGACATCCGATTTTCAACCGTCTTGATTTTAAAGGTCAATAATATTTTATCATCTTGATGTAAATGCTCCTTGACCATTTTTCCTCAAGCTGTGTTGATAGTACATTCCTGTAGGTCTCATTATTCGATGGCCATAACGTAAATTTGTAATTTAACAGGAATAGTAATCGACCGGTGATTGATGTCCAAACCGGTCTTCGGTTACACAATCGAGTTAAATGTTTCTACCTGTGTGTGTGTGTGTGTGTGCGTGTGTGTGTGTGGAACTGTTTAATTCGTGCAATAAAGCGCGCATGTGTAGCCGCTACCAGCTAAACTGTTGTGTTGTTTATTTCTGAATTTTATTGAGTAACGTTATCGCGACATTTTGTTGCTAGAATGTTGATATATATTATGTATTATGATGAGTTAGCTTCAGATCTTTATTTACAAGTTTTAATAGGTGAATATGATAATGCAGCTATTTCTATGATGTAAGTGTATGTTCCTATTAATAGATGAATCTCCCAAAACGATATTATTAGTTATTTTAAAATATATCTACAGCAATTATTTTTCTAAATTTATTAATTTAATTTGTATATATGATATAAGAGCTGACATTTTATTGAATCTATTGTTTAGATTTGTCTTTTTAATATAGTATTTACGCAACTGCTCACTATTTTGTGTCATAATAAAAATTTTACGATGTTGTGTCCATGTCCAGAGCAATTGTTTATAAAAGGACGTAAAAAAATCATAATGTATCTCGGAAAAGAGTATAGATATATATAAATAAATATATACGTATCATATAAGTGCAGACAGTAAGTCGTATAATTAGAATTTATCTACTAAGAATTTATTGTAGATGTAGCACCAATCAGTACTAATAATTCCCTTTATCATTAGATAAAAAGTGCAATATATTTTTATGATTATCTCAAATCGCGTTGCTATTTTGAACTTATATTGAGTGGCGTAAACAACAATTCTTCTTATATTCTTCATTTAGTTAAGGTATTAGTTTAGAATTTACGACAGAACAGAATGCATAATTTGGTGCCAGCATTTTAAGAAATAGGTTTTTACGCATTGATAGTTGCCATTGCCGTATGTATTGTTGCCATGGTGAATTGATCAAGGTAGGATTTTTATACGTAAAATTTATTCATAGAAAATATGTTGTGTGCCCTAAAAACTAGTATTAAACATAGCCACATAGGAAAACCTGGTATTGGCATTCTGTCACTTATTTCTTTATTTATAAGTTTACATATTGATGTTGGTTTTCCTATGTAAATAAATAAATCAATAAAGTATTCTCAGCGGCATCTGTATGACGAATCGTAATCTTGATATCACATTGTCAAAGTAACTAACTAAACTAACTATCTTCACGCTGTATCCCTGACGGGGTAGTCAGAGAGGACAGATCGCCAGGCTTCGCGATCCATGCATGCATATTGTCAAAGTAGTACAGGTAAAAATGTCATACGAGAAAAAAAAAGTTACTTCTGCCATTTGTCGGTTTAAACTTGTTTAATAGCTACCCTTCCTCGCGTCGCTCTCATTCTTGCCCGTTTCATGTACTAAAGTGTACAAACAATCGTAAATATCCTAAAACCATTACAATCTTCTATCGTTCCACGTATAATAGGTACTAATTTTTAGTTCTGAATCTGCATGAAGCGAATGAAGTATGCATGGATCGTGAAGTCCTCTCTGACTACCCCGTCAGGGATACAGCGTGAAGATAGTTAGTTATTTTTTAGTGTTTGTTCAAAACACGACCATTCAATGTTGTTCTGTATTCAATATCTTCTTTTTGAGAATTTGCGGACCAAGTTCTCGGATTACGGATCGGTTTCGGATTTTTCTTCTTTAGCGTTAATTAAGAAATAGCCAATGCGACGTAGAACATAAAACTTCTAATTTTGATTATGAAAGTGCTCATATGTAATCAGCAGTATTTTGTAAATGGATTGATCAATTAATTGATGTGTAGGTAGAATTACTTTAAACATTAGGTAGTTTTAAATTTATACTAAGAGAGTACTGAATATTATTATGACTACATTATTAAGTTATACATAATCAATTGAAATCTAATTGATCAAAAGTTAAACCTGAGTCCAAATTACATTCCACTGTAAATCTTTGTACATACATAAATAGATAAATAAACTGATTGTGTGTATTACCAAATTTTAGATCAGGTATCAAAGAGCTTTAAGGATATTTATATTAAGAAGGTTTATTGCTCATAAACTCTACTATTCCAAGTATATACAATCATTTAAATGATTTTTTATCTATTTTCTTGTCATTATACTAATTTTCTTTTTGTTAATAAGAATTAAAATTGATGTGCACAAATGATAGGCGGATCCAGATGCAGCTAGAAAGCTGTCAAAATGGGGGTCAGATATTGGAGACTAATTCATTTTTTTCTTTTTCTTGCCAGTAGGCAAACAAAAATTCAGAATTTATTCAAACCTTGATTCAAAAAAAGAACATTCATGTTCCTCTTCCATGTTACATTTACACCTAATTGCATACAGTTGACATTCATACTTATAAAGCTATATGTTTATTTGGAACTGTTGATAATTAAAAAATATTAATATTATTATTGAACTTAACCATTTTAATCCTTTTTAGGAATCCCATTTTACTTTCCAAATAACAACAGTTTCCCAACTCTTTACTTCGTCATGTTTACATCCAAACCGAATATCACCAAAGACGAAATCTTCATCTACAAATATCACCATATCATCTGCTATCTCCTGTAAAGTACATGACCACTTTCAGCCTGTATTTGGAACTGAGTACAATATGCAATGTGCAGAATGATTATTTGTAATTAGAGTTGTTATTATTTAGCTTTTTATTACTGAATTGGTGAGAGAAATATTTGTTTTATGTAATAATGCTTTTGAGGTGGTAGTATTAATTAAAAATAATTATATTAATAAAAGAGTCCAAGGGCTAGTCCGATCATATGTTGCTGCACCCATTCTTATTAAAGGAGATAAGACACCTTATACCCATATTCGTCCTATTTTATGCTCAATTTAAAAAGTTCTGAATTAAATAATGTGTCAAAATTATATATATGTATTGCCAAAATGACAATGATACTTTTGCATCACAAGTACCAAGTATAATATGTATTTAAAAAATATTGTAATTTATTAATTCTCTCACAGATACTGCGAGATCCATTTTGATAATTTTGGTAAAAGTTAATATTGTTTTTTAATTTAGGTACTGGGTTTACCTTGGTAATAAAATAAGCATAATTTTATTTGCTCAATGTATTTTTATATTGACAACTAGGGCTGCTGTATATTTTTTTAACAAAACTATCTCTTATTTATATATGCCTAAATGTATTACAGTACAGTTTGGTAAATATTACTGAATTTTTAGCTTACCTAGAGAATGGCCGTACTTGCTATTTTGAGGTGTGATATTATTTTAAGTACCATTAAAAATACACTTTTCAAGAAAATGCCATTTATTTACAATGTGATGTGTATATTCTTATGCAATATGATACTTAGGGTTTCCTAGATCAGTTAAAATGTTATGTCTCAGGCCAAGAAGGCAATTTATGTTCAATGTGACTATGTCACTGCTAATTGGACCTTTCTGTACTAATCGCCACACCACTGATCCAGTAATTGAATGTCCATGACAGAAAAAGGCAATATCTCATTTACTTACATTAATGGAATTTTATGGCAGTATTATGTATAAGTAATATATATTTTTGTTTAATCTATAATGTATAATAAATGTTTATAATAAATATACTGTTGGTTGTAAAAATGTTTATTTCATTCACTCAAGCACCCAGTATTTTATGCCATTAAAGCACAGTGTAATATGAAAATGTATATACTTAATTACAGTAGGAATATAATGCAAATGAGATCTAATATTAAAATGATATAAACAAAATGGTACCTAGACCTAATGGCCTGATATATGGTGAGCAAGACCTTTGCAGTGTTCATTGCATGAAAGTAATAAAACAAACATATAGCTTCAGTTTCCATTACTGTTTACAACAAATGTGTCTCAGTGGATTCTTCGCCTAAGAATAACCTAATGTGACTAAAACGCCTATTGTTCTTTTTGAGTAAGCAAATGAGTTTTAATTTTTTGTAGTAGTTCTTTCTTGACAGTATCTGGAACTAATGCTCGCGCACGTGGTGTTACTTTAGAAACTAATCCATCAAATGTGACATTACTGCTGTCATTTTCTTTAACAACATCTCTGCAAAGCATTCTGACTTGATCCCTCCAGCCACATTCTATCAAGCGTTTTCTTAGGAGTTCTTTAAACCTGAAAATTTATAATTAATCATGATGTTCATCATCTTGTCTACACAGTTGCTTCCTAACCCTGCCCAGAGATTTGGAGACTGGGATCCATCTATATTTGTTGCTATTGCCCCTTGAGATACAGGTTCACAATTGGCAAGTACAAAATCAGGGCAGAGTACAAATCTAATGAATCAAGAAAATTGCCAAGCACTGCCAATTTCATATCTAGCACATGACATTATTTGAGTTTGTACTTTGTGCCATATGCTGTAATAACCACCTATTTTTATGTTAACTCTCACCAAGTGTGAAAAAATATGATCTGAAATTATGTACTTACTAAAATTTGGAATAATTTATTACTCCTTGTTGGTAACTACTATCTGAGCTACCATATCTTTATCCCATGGCACCTTCACCAGAGCCCCATCCAAGATTAGCAGATGCACTATGTGCAGGTGAGGTTGGCTTGAACCCTGAAGATCTTTATGGGGTCCAAGTATTATCATTTTATCTGTTAAGTGTTTTTAATTATTATTCATTGATACTTTTGTTGATCAAAACAGCATCTTTTAATCTCTTATTTACTAACTAGTTCAAAATTGCTTTGTTTACACTACTAATACAAATAGCATTCTTACTAACTGCACCCACTTGCAACTATTGATTTCGGTAAACATAAATCCAATTACATTCGAAATTAGCTACTTATTTTCTAAGTAAATAATATATCCTAATTAAAAAGACATATTTACCTTTCTCTATCTCCAGTCAAAATTAAACGCTGATGTGCAATTGTATTATTTACAGTCATGTTTAACCTGAAATTTAATATACATTAATTATAAATAATTCATTTATCATAAAAATACGGAAGCAATACGAATCTGAAGAAATAGAAAGTAAATATTTATATGTAGATGTCTGTTTAAAAAAAGCTATATATACATAAAGAATTCAATTCGGTACGAACCGTTAATAAAAACCTTGTACCAAAGCAAAAAACGATACTGTTTTTTTTTGCAAATACGATTATAATTCCTATTTACGTTATTTTAATTATTATAAATTGGAAGTCAATACGTGTTTACAGGTTTTTGCATTTTTTTTATAATTATTTTATGTCCTGGTTACGAAGACTTTTAGCCAAATCTTATTTTTTAAATCATATTTCTTCAATCTTATCTTCTAATCTAATTAGTCCAGTCTTTATGGATGCCCTCAGTATAATGGTAATTTTTATACTGAAGTTTTCAGTGGACTTTTCGCGGCAAGAGAGAAAATAGCATTTTACTACATATATATCATTGTCTTTCACTGTAGCACGTTAACACAACTTTTATGTCTAAGAAACCACCACTCCCGCACATAAAACATGATAAATGCACTAGTTTTTGAAAATAATAAACAGCAATCGTCCGCACTTGACTCTTCCTGCCAAAAATCACCTTGCATTTTAATCTAAGATTTCGAAGATTTCATAAATTCAGAATCTCGTCACAGATTAATAAAATCTCGTTCGTTGTTGTTTGTTTGTTTGTTATTGTCTTCGCCCATCTTGGGTAGCCAAAGGAAACTTGTTCATACATCCTTGTCCTTAGTATTAATAATGTCTTAGTATTTAGTCATGTCAAGTGTTTAGTCCTTTGTCGATGTCAAGTCCTCAGTCCTAGGTCCTGGTCCTTGCCCCAATAATGCAATGTATCCCTAATTGCAGCTTTCTATGGAAATTTGGCACTAACACAAACAACAACACTAAACATTGAAATATATAAACTTCCTTCACTAACGCACATTTTCGAACTCTTTGTGTATATTTTTTTTCCACCAATATTAAACACATAAACACGAATTTTTACACTTATTTTGGAAAATAATATATGACAAACGTGCGGCATTGCTATGTTGGCGCCAAAAGTCTGCTGTATGGACCAAGTTTCCTTTGCTTGCCCAAGATAGGCGAAGACTATCAGATATATACTACTGTAGTGCAATGTATTCTTTGGCGCTTACTGTATATATAAATAAGGTTAATGCACTAGTTTTGTAAAATACAAAACTAGTGCATTAACCTTGTTTTATGTGTAAAAATTGTAGTTTCTTAAACATAAAAGTTGTGTAAACGTGCTATAGTGAAAGACACTGATATATTGCAATATAAAGCTATTTATTTTCTGACATTGACCAAATAATTTATTCATAATAATTAGATATTTAACTTATTAATATTTAACAAGTTATTTTAAAACTTGTCGTGCGAATTCCACTGAAAGCACCAATCTGCTCTACCACGTTAATGGGGCAAGGACACAGGACCTATGTCTGGACTTGACATCGACAAAGGACTGGACAGGACTAAATTAGAAGATAAATTGAAGAAATTTTATATGAAATAAAAGATAAGATTTGGCTAAAAGGTCTTTGTAACCAGGCCACAAAATAAAAAAAAATATCTTTGGCGAAGACAACCAACAACGAGTTTGCGCGGGAACAGTGAAAAGTGCGGACGATTGATGTATATTATTTTCTAAAACTAGTGCATTTATCATGTTTTATCTGTTGTAGTGGTGCTTTCTTGGATATAAAAGTTGTGTTAACGTGCTATAGTGAAAGACAATGATATATATGCTGTATGCAGTGAAATGCTATTTACTATCTTACCACGTAAATTCCAATAATCGATAACCTCAATATAAAAACGACCATTATACTGAGGGCAAGGAGCAGGACCTAGGACTTAAGACTCGACATGGACAAAGACTGGACAAGACTGAATTAGAAGATAAGATTGAAGAATACGATATTTAAAATAAGATTGGCTAAAAGGTCTTCGTAACCAGGCCATAAAATAATCATTAAAAAAACCAACAACAAATGACAACAATGGACTGGGGAGAGTTTTGGCGGGAGAGTGACAAGTGCGGACGCTTGCTGTATATTATTTTCTAAAACTAGTGCATTTATCTTGTTTTATGTGTGGGAGTGGTGGTTTCTTGGACATAAAAGTTATGTTAACGTGCTATAGTGATAGACAATGATATATATGCAGTGAAATGCTATTTTCTCTCTTGACGCGAAAAATCCACTGAAAACTTCAGTATAAGAATTACCATTATACTGAGGGCAAGGACAAGGACCTAGGACTGAGGACTCGACATCGACAAAGACTGGACAGGACTATATACTAAGAAAATATAAATACCGAAGACTAGGCTGTATGGACAAAGTTTCCTTTGCCTGCCCAATATGGGCGAAGACTACCAAAAAAAAAACAATGGACTGGATCGATGTTAGAAAAAAAGGCGGGAACCTTGGAACGCGAAAGGCGCTTATTTTGAAAATTAATTTTGAAATTTCCTGAAAAACTGTATATTTTATAAATTCACTTGTAAATATAGTAATTATTAATAGTTAATTAGTGTAAAGTGAATTCATTTAATCAAATTGAAGATGGGAGGAGTAAAAAAATGAAAAAAAGACCCACCAGATTTACCGCTGCCTGCTTCTGAAACTTCCTCCGTCGACTCTGATGGTGATGAGGATACGTGCAGGAAGTATCTAATTTATAAAGTTCCAGGATATTCTAGAAAGTACCCGGAAAATAGTCAAAAATCAGAATATATTGTATTCCTGTCTCACCAAGATGAAAAACCTTTCACAGATAAAGATAGACTTTGCCTTTCCCATGCCATACGCAAATACTGCGTCACTGGTATTTTACATTTAAAATCAATCAACAGGTTTAAAATTGGCATAACATTCGATTTATCCAATAACGCCAATGTATTTATTCAAAATAAAAAAATATTAGAAGAGTTGGGCTTAAAAGCCACTATTCCTGCTGTAGCCACTGAAGTAACTGGGGTACTTACGTCTGTACCTACAGACAGCTAAATAAGCGTATTTTCTCATTAATCGGTAGCTCGCGAAATGTAATCCAAGTAAGACGCTTCATGCGACGCGTACGAAATGAGTTTGGCTCGGTTACATATCAGCCTACCCAGACAGTTGCTGTAACGTTTGCCTCTATAGAATTGCCTCAGTACGTATACCTTGATTCTTGGAGACATGAGGTGAGAACTTATATTCCCCCTGTCAAACAATGCCTTCATTGTCTAAGATTTGGACACATCGCCAAATATTGTAAAAACTCCGAAGTCTGTTCCATTTGTGCACAGAATCACAATTTTAAAACCTGCAAAGAAGATGTTAAAAATGCTAAATGTTCAAACTGTGGTGTGAATCATATTGCAATCTCAAATGTTTGTCCACAAAAAAAAGCTAAAATAGAAGAAAATAAAATAAAAACCAAAACTTCTACATATTCAGATTAATTTAATGAAAAATCATTCGCACAACTAGGCATAAGAAACGTTGAAACACAAATCCAAAACCTAACCAAATCTGACTATTTTATGACTATTTTAACAAATGCAATAACAAAAATTATTTTGAATCAGAAAGATACCCCATAGAAGACCCCATAGACCCCATAGAAGATGCACCTTACTTGGATTACATAAACTCAGCATCTATAAAAGAAATACTCCAACACACTATCAGTAATAAAAACTTTTCATCTAACAATGGATCTTAATATTATGCAATGGAACGCTCAGAGTGTTACAAATAATAAATTATTATTGACTAAATTTTTATATGAAAACAACATACACATCGCAATAATATCAGAAACATGGCTTACACCTAATAAACTATATAATATTAGAGGATATCAAATTGAAAGGAATGATATTGGTAATAAACACAATGGCGTAGCTATTTTGCTTCACAATAGTATAAATTATACAAAAATTAGTACTTATTCTGATAACTCCCTACAAAACATATGTGTAAAAATTCTCGTACATAACAAAGAAATAAGCATTGTAAGTTTTTACTATCCAACAAATTGTATACCAGCATTCGACAAACATAAAATGGCAACTTTAATAAACTCAGTGCCAGAACCAATGATATTTGCTGGTGATTTTAATGCTCATCACACATCATGGGGATGCCATTCTATCAATTCTAGAGGTAGAGAAATATTGGAGATTGTTGAAGAGAGTAATTTGGTTCTTCTAAACAATGGCGAAATGACAACAGTTGGTTCGTTGACTTGGCGTCCAAACGCTTTAGATTTGACTATGGTTTCTCCATCGTTGGCCCTTTGTATTGATTGGTCTGTACATACTGATCCACTTGGCAGTTATCATCTTCCTGTAATTATTAAAATGTTTGTAAATAATGTCAACAGCAGTCATATGAATAGCAACAGTATCATTCATCTTCCCACCTTTCCTAACTTTAAAATGGTGGATTGGAAAAAGTATTCAGAAAATCTAGATTTTGAACTGCTTAATTTTCAGGACCAAAATTCAAGTCCATTGGTAGCATACACAGAATTCTGTAAAATTATGGAATCTGCAATTAATAAGTCTCTTCCAAGTCATAAATCGCCTGTCCATCCTACAATTTGTTCTATCAATAATTTGAATAAGAAATTGTTTAAAAAAGTTCCCCTTCCTTGGTGGAATAATAAATGTTCAGAAGCAGTTAAACATTTAAAAAATTCTTATGTTAATTTCAAAAATAATCCGTCTGATGAGACATATATAGTCTAGACCGCCCAGGGAATACTAAACATAAATGTGTGTAAAATAAGCATATGTGTGTATCGTGGAACATCGTTTTTGTTCGGAACGGTTCGGAACGCTGCATGTGTGCGTACGAACTAGACGTGCGTAAAGACTAGCGTCAAACTGCTCATAACTGATACTATCACTTGCTATCACGATGCTAGGTGAGACAGCTTGCTTTTTGGTCACGCCCACCAGTGAGTTCGAGCTTGCAACTTGTGCCAATCACCCTTCTTTGAATCTTTGATTGATTGTTGACTTGACAATTGATATCTTTGTCAAACAAGGTCAAACGAGTAAAAGTGATGTTTGGAAACGATAAACGAGGATATTATGGACATGGCAATATCAGCACATAACATGTTACGCGACGTCTGTAATATTACCTGAATTTTATTTTAATCTACTAATTAACGGACGAGATAACTCACAAACTCATTTGTACAGTGAGTTTCAAGTTTTTACGTATATAGGAATTGAACATGGACTTGATTGAAAAATACTACCGAAGACGTACAAAAAATGTAGTCGAACTTAAAATACTAATGTCAAATTATTACTAATGAATAGGCAGCATTGTCTCTGACCTTCGCCTGTTCCAACTGGAACAAAAAAAAAGAAAAATGGATCGATGTTATGAAAGAAAAAACAGAAATATATTTAAAACAAAGCCATCATTAAAAATTGAATTTATTTAAAACAATTCGTACATTATATAAATGGCTCACGTAATAGTGCTAGAATCAGTGACTGAAGATATATTCGTCTGTGGTACTTGCAAATCTGTATTTAATTCGCTACAAATATTCCTGGATCATAAGAGTTTTAAATGTAGTAATAGCGCCTTGGATGAGACATACGTACCTACGTCTACTATTTCGCGGACTGCATCTGTATTAAATGATTCACTCTGTGATGATACCCTAGCGTTACACAAAATTCAAGTGCTGTCTGATGCATATAACGACCGAAATACAACGCAACAAGAACACCAGTCTTGCAAAACTTGCAAGAAACAATATACAGATACAAAGAGTCTACTTACACATACTAAAACTCACTGTGAAAAGGCTTACCAGTGTCTTGTATGTGGGCGTTGTTTTAATCAAAATTCTCATTTACAAAGACATATTTCCAGTCATAAAGTTTGGCCAGATGGTATTACTCAGACCACACCCAAATCTCATGAAGCAGAACTATTAAGTTACAGCTGTCCATATTGCAATGTTGTTTTATCAAGCTATAGTCTATTTAGAGGACATTTAAAAAATCATTTAGCTTTTAAAAAGTTCAAATGTATCCAACAGGATTGTATAGTTTTTTGTGACACTATTGAAAGCTTACTAGAGCATATTCATGTAGAGCATGAGGTACTGGAGTATGCTTGTCATTTATGCAAGTCTGTTTTTAATAGCTTGGCAAATATAGCAATGCACCAAACTACTCACAGTGAGTCAAATACAAACTTGCCAAAAAAGGTACAATTACACAAGTGTGCACAATGTGATGCAGGATTTCATAAATCAGATAAGTTAGCTCTTCATATGCTTACAGAGGATCACAAAAAAAGCTGTATCCACTGTGGTAAAGTTTTTGCAAGTGATAAAAGATTACGGATGCATTTGCAGATACACTCCAAATTCAAACCTTTTCAGTGCAACATTTGTGATGTTAGCTTTCCAATGAAGAAATATCTATCTGCTCATATGTTAAAACATGGAACTAGACAATTTAAATGTCCTGTGTGCAAATACATGTTTAAAAGAAATGACATACTTCAAAGGCATATGCGGTTACATCAAGCTAAGAAACTATTTAAATGTCCATTCAAGGACTCTATGGGCTGTGAAAGAGAATTCAACCGCAATGATAAATTACAATTACATTTAAAGAGTCATACGAAATTTGTATCTATGAATACAAAGTATAATTCTAAACAAATATTAAATTGATCTACTAGATAGAGGTAGATGAATTTAAGGAACAAGATAAGTAATATATTGTCATTTACCTGTAACAATGACCTACTGGCTACCATCACACCTATATCCCACATAAGCCTATAGTCAGGATGAGGCAGACCTCAGTGGACATCTGTAAGGTCTGAGAAAGTAGTCAAAAGCGCAACCCCATACAGAAAATCTTATTATACCCTGAAAGTTACACTGGCTATGCCTGTAAGATAAGCATGAATTTTTATATTTGTCTCATTCCTGGGCCAGCACAAAGATATTAATGTTTAATATAATAATTTTAACATCATTTAGCAACATAATATGACAGGGTGCACTGAACGATTAGTAGGAAAGTTCATTCAAAAGAAAAAAATATAGTGATTGAGTGACGCTATGCACATGAAAGGCTTCTTGCACAGGTATGTATTATTCAATTATCTATTAGACTAAGACAGTATTGTATTGTAATTTGTGTAAACTGGACTCGTGTTAAATCATGGCTAAAATGAATTGCCATAGTTTATCAATATTTTTGATTTTGATATCTACATCAGTTATTTTATCCAGTGTAAGTGTTTAATATATGCAGAAAGGTTCATATGTGTGTGATATACAAGTATTTCAGAGTAACTATGACTGGTGAACACCTTCATCAACCAGAATGTAGAGGTTACCATGGTAGTCTTTCAGTCAATTGTTTGTAACATGTCTTAATAATCGCACTGTTGCTCCTCTTTTTCACTTGGTACAGGTTTTATTTCCTGCTCTAGGCTTCTAGGTCTTATATCTTCTTGAACTAGGAAGCTACTGTAAGCCTCATCACTTCCAGATCCCAGGTCAGCATCCCAGCTGTAAGACTAGTTCTATCTAACAGCCAGGACAGCCCTGGATTGCAATGTTCCCAACCAAACCAACAGTGGTTTGGCCCCAGGTACCAAAGAGAGGGCTGAGTTTTTCTTACTAATATACTTTTTTCACCCCCTTAACTGAGCTATATCTTGGGTTAATGTAGTGATTGGGTATCTAATTAGATATCATAACTATTAGGCTACCAACCGCTGATTCCTTGGTATGAGATGCTGTGCCTTCCAATATTCCTAGTCTGAAACAATATCATTTAAGTATTTATTTACTTCATAACATAAAGAGATCATGAGACATAAGGCTTCAGTATGCCACTCGTCCCATTTCTCGCTCCACATTTATGGGTCCACCGCAAGTATCTCTGTGTCCATAGTACTTGCCACATATTGCTTTGCTGGTCTTGATCACACCCCTAAAAACCGACCAGTGATTATGATGAGGAGCATGAAGTTCAGCATGAGGTGTAAGTGATCACACATGATGTCTCTGCCACCTTTTCGTACTACTTGCCACACTAATCATAGAGTGTATGGCCACACTACCGTTAGGCTAGGCTCCTCCGCACTCCAACAAGGCTCCGCTCGGATGAATCTCATCAGTCAGTGGCTGTATGACACGCGCTGGCCGGCGAGCACATTGATGCATTACGTACTGTGCCTGTACTTTTAATACTATTAGCACAGCCAAAAGACATACAGTCGGTCGACGAAGCTGTCTAGACAGCATACCGAAAACGCCCTTATACGATACCCAACATGAAATTTTAAAACCACGGCGCGGCGGCCATATTGGATTGCAAAATTAACACGAAATTCGTTCTCAGCATACCAAAAAACCCTTTATACGATACCTACCCAACATAAGTTTTTTTAAGAATGGTTCGGCGGCCATATTGATTGCTAGAAACCCTATAATTTTATATCTACTACGCGGCAGCTATTTCGTAAACGCTTTCTCATAAAAAAACTATAACTAACTAACTAACTATCTTCACGCTGTATCCCTGACGGGGTAGTCAGAGAGGACAGATGGCCAGGCTTCGCGATCCATGCATACTTCCTTCGCTTCTTCGAGATTCATCAATCGCTTCATACACGCACGTCTGGGTATCCGAGTACTTTTGACCTTTCCGTTTTTGAGCAATCTGCTCACGTGGTCTTCATATGTAAGTCTTTGCCTACCCTGACTCCTTCTACCCTCTACTTTTGAACAATATATATTCTTCGTCAATCGTTCCTCACTCATTCGTTGGACGTGTCCAAACCAACGGAGCACGCCCTTTTCCAGCTTAACGCTGACACTTTCATTCAAACCTGCCATATTGCGTATCACTTCGTTACGTATTCGGTCGGCCAAGGTAACGCCGCACAATTTTCGAAGTGATCGCATCTCCACAGCATTCAATTTACTTTCATGCATCTGCTGACATACCCAGGTTTCACTACCGTAAAGCAAAGTTATGAATCGCCATTCGTGCTTCTTTTACGATGCTTTGTCGCTTTACTAACTGGGACAAAGCACCGTTAACTTTGTTTCCGGCGGCTACTCGCCGTTCTACATCCGAATCACATCTTCCATCCGCGCTAAACATACTTCCTAAATACAAAATTTCATTCACTTGCTCTAGCGATTCGACATGAAATGAACCTTACCTTCTTCCGTGTGCGGCAATTTATGAAATCTCAGATCCTTATTTTTTTAAACCGGTGTTTATTGATTTATTATATATACATACTAATTAACGCCCGTGGCTTCGCCCGCGCAGAGAAGATTTCCCATTCCCGTTTCCCACAGAAACTTGTTCCCGGGATAAAAAGTAGCCTATGTGTTATTCTGATGTATAAGCATCTGTTTAGTAGTTATTACATTAAAGAGTAACAAACACATTCATACAAACTGTCACATATATTGTTAAGATTAATATATCTATACTAATATTATAAAGCTGAAGAGTTTGTTTGTTTGTTTGGTTGTACGCGCTAATCTCAAGAACTACTGGTCGGATTTGAAAAATTATTTGTGTGTTAGATAGCCCGGCTATATATCGCTATATTACGCTACTACCCTAGGGAGCAGAGGTCATAAATGTAGACAAATCAGGCAAATTTTTATGCATCATTGTAGAATTTATAAGCGACGGGATTAAATGGTGCGACGGGAGGTCGAAATATTCCACGGGTGAAGCTGTGGGTGTCATCTAGTTATATTATATATTGATAGTTGATTGCGAGTACGAGTTATTAAATAAGTTATAAATAATATCAGCCTTGTATACTTGTGACAACCCCACAAGCATCACTGTCTAGACGTTGTCGGCATTTTTGACAACTTCAAAGGCGTAACGCTACTGATGGGTTTACTCTTTATACTGTGCTATTAGGGACTTGTTCAAAGAGGATATATTGGAAAGTCAAATACGCGAAATCATCACCTATAGCTTCCGCATTTGGCTTTGGGAATTACAACAAAGTATGTTGTTCACTTAATTAACAGTTTCTGTATCATTTATGTAAGTATTTCATTTTACAGGCACGGCAGTTCCGCGTCACAGACCAAGTATACTTTGACATAAAACGTGAAAATAAGCATTTAGGTCGCATTGTAATAGGATTATTTGGAGACTTAGCTCCTAATGCCGTCAAAAACTTTATAGTTTTGTCAACAGAAGGTATAGATGGACTGTCCTACAAAGGGATCTCATTTAATCGCATCATTAAGAGATTTATGGTACAAGGTAAGTAGAAATATTTTTTTTATATATAATTCTGCAATGTGTCAATCAGGGCTTTAGCGTTATTGTCAGGGTTTTGGCGTTATTGTCAGGGCCTTAGTGTTATTTCATACATAACTGGTGGCGCAGCCTTAGAATCACATTCCATAGAAAATAGTATCAGAAATTTTCCCACCTGTTCACGAGTTATAAATGGTTAAAACGTAGATAAATGACACGAATAGATAAATAAATACTTGGGACTTCTCTACACAACGTCGTCTAGCCCAAATTAAGCTAATAAAAGCTGTATAGGAACCTTTTTTTTCGTGTGAAAATCCTCATGCATGCTATGCCGGACTCCTACAGACTAAAACCACACGTTATCCTTCTATCTATCTATGGCCAGGAGTCCCGGGTGAGCCAAATCGTTGTCCGGACCACCCCGAAATGAAATAATAAAATGTCATTTTTAGGGGTCCAATAAAATGCAGGTAGTTTTATAGTTTAATAATTAAGATGAAAAACTACCTACACCTCTTCCCTTATCTATTTCCGAAACTACTAAGAACGATATTACGAAATTACGTTATTATTTTCTGGAAGTTTAAAATCTGTATGCTTTTTATACTTTCAGGAAGTTAAATATGTGTTCAGTTATGTCCGTTTATATTATAGAGCTTACACGGTGGGGTTTGAGGTACCACATCACTCAAATTAATAAGTATTACTGACAAAATTGTATGTTTCTATCTACACATGCAATCTAACTTGTATCTTTAAAAGCTTAATAAGTACCAGAAATAAAAGCACCTTCTATGGCGTCATCTTTACAAATTTCTTACAATAATTTCTTTATTGTTCAGGAGGCGATGTAGTATCTGATGACGGAACAGGATCAATCAGCATTTATGGCGAAACCTTTGACGATGAAAACTTGGATACTAAACACAGCGTTGCTGGCTTTGTATCTATGGCAAATAAAGGTAGATGCATTGCTTATGGTATCGCTATTTCTGTAATAGAATATAAATTTATGTGAGTTTATTTTTAGGGCCAGACACAAATGGTTGCCAATTTCTTATAACTACAACTGGAACACCTTGGTTAGATGATTTACACACTGTCATTGGAAAGGTAATTTACTTAACATTAAATTATTTATATGCAAATAAAATCAACATTCATGAACCCGAAATTTTGCTAATGCTATGCCATATAGGTTATTTCTTCTTTTTTTTGATAAATTAATCTTAAACCATTGCCTTCTGCCGTGAGTCCTGGAATATCCTTCCGAGGAGTTGCCTGGGGCGTCCGGCGGTAGACTGATAGGAAGGGACGTGTGGTTTTCGTCAGTTCAAGTACGGCATGTCATCCGTGGGAATTTCCACTTGTAAAAAACAATAATTGTTACTTATCTGTCGCGCTTTTGTCCTCGAAGGGGTAGACATAGGCATACCATACACTCACATTAATTTCTCATTAGCATTTTTGTCCCACGTAAAAGATGGTGAATCCATTGCCATATTGAAATGGACAAGCGCAGGTTATGACGATCTGCTATTGATCTTTTCGAGCTTGGCCTAATGTTAAATGTTCGGCATTAAACGGCTTCACGTGCATTCCGAAGCACGGAAATGCTCATAAAGGAAAATGGCACAAAGCCGTTACACATCTAAGGACTAGCTACAGAAAAAAATTGTTAAGGCGGGGAACGATTTTAGAAAACCGAGTTAGCAGAGCTACTAGCGCTTCATAATGTCTATCACAAATCAGTTTAAGGTTCTCCAATAGTTACCGTATGTCGTATTATGAATAAATAAATAAATAAATATTGTGGGACACTTTTCACATAGCGCCATCTAGCCCAAAGTAAGCTAATATTAGCTTGTGTTATGGGATCTAGATAACTGATAAACATGCTTATATATTTCTAAATACATACATATAGATAAATAACACCCAGACACAGAATAAATCATCGTGCTCATCTCATAAAGTTTTATCCTGGGTGGGAATCGAACCCACGACCTCTTGCGTAGCAGTCGGATGCACTCCCACCGCGCCACAGAGGCAGTCGATGAATAAGTATATTGTTTTCAACATGGTTCTAGGTGGTAGAAGGGCAGAACATAATACACATAGTGGAGCATACCCCGACGGATGTCGATGACAAACCAACTGTGCGGGTATACATAGATGATTGCGGTCTCGTGCCCACGCCTCATGCGTACTACATTTCTGACGATCCCTATGAGTAAGTTGAAAGCTATAACATCTTAATAATATTATAATTGCGAAAGTTTGTATGGATGTTTGTTAGTCTTTCACGTAAAAACTACTGAATAGATTTTAATGAAACATTACAATAATATAGCCTATACTTCAGAGTAACACATAGGCTACTTCTTATCCCGGGAAAAAGTTCCTGTGGGAAACGGGAACAGGAAAACTTTACCACGCGTGCGGAGCCCCGGGCGTCAACTAGTTTATATATATACCTACTGTATTCCCGTCAGAAATCAAAGTATGGATTTCAGACTAATATATATGACATAATATTATGAATCCCAAAATTTGTTTGTTTGTGCTTCAATCACGCTCTAACCACTGAACCCTTTTGGCTGTAAAGTTTGCTATGTTGTATGCAGGTTACCGGCATCCTGGAACGAAACATATGACATTTTTTATTCTAGGAACAAGTTTAAGCGAGAAATGCGTACGGGAATACTTAACATCACGGGCTGAATGCGGGCGTATTTATAATAATAATAATAATAAAAAGGAAATTTCCTCGAGGACAGTCGTTAACTTTTATAGGATTAACGCAACCCTATGAGGGCATAGTAGATTCGCTATTTGAGTCATCCACTTTCTGATACCAACAAAAAATATATCAGTAAGTTTTTGAAAAGCTCACATCCGCAGGGCAGCTTGTGGCGAGCTGAATGTGCGTGGCTACACATCGGTCCCGATTCCTCAGAGTTTTGTTGCCCTTCTGCACCGGTTAGGATTTAATGGCCTAACGGGAGAGCAGTGAGAGTGCTTCTCCCGGGAGTGCAGCAAATCTCAACTCTGGCTTGCCTTGATTGGCCGGTCTGAGGGAGGGAGCCAGAGCTATATACTCGGGGGTGGAAGTGTCATTTTCAAGGGCATAACTACGGGGAAGCCCGCTCCGGGCCTGTCCCGCGAAGGTGAAACCGGCGCCGCACCGCTCGACACCCCAAGCCGCTCACACCGGTGTTGCCCTCTGCCGCCTTACAGGCTTATCATGCCTATGGTGATTGTATAGGGGGCCCATCTAGTGAGTTGGCGAGTCACCGTCTGCCAATAGTTTAATAATAGTATATTAAAAAGGCAGACGTCGTTTTCATCAATAGCTTAAATCACCCAAGCCATTTAACACCCAACCCAATAGCCCATTTCATAGTTAGCACATTTCACAATAGTTTAACTCCCATTGGAGGTGATCCATTACCGTTCTTCTACATAAGGCGGGCGTGGACTATCTGCAGTGAGGGTGCCATTCCCTATTAGATTAAAATTCTCAAAGGGCCTCTGCGTGTTGGACCTATGTCTCCATGTAAGCCTACCAAAAGCCCGGGTATCTTCAAGAAAAAAAAAAGAAGATACCCGAGAAAAGAAGAGACATAATAATAATAATATATGCTTTATTGTACACCAAGAATAGCTATTACAGATTAGTTATTATGATATAAATCAAGTACAATGGGCGGCCTTATTGCAAGCAGCAATCTCTACCAGGCAACCTTTAGATGGACAGGACTGTGTGAAAGCTTAATTTTGGGTTTCAAGTTTGGTGACAAATAATACTTTATAAATTTCATTAAACAGAATATATAACAAAATTTTCAATAAATACATACATACATACACACACATATAAATATATACATACATACACATATAAATACATACACACACATATAAATACGTATATACATACATACACTTGCCCAATATACATAAGAAAGTAGGTCAGCGTACAAATAGCTTATATTGAAAGATAATTTTCTTTCACTCTGACTTTAAACGATCCCAACGTTTGAGCTCGTCTGATAGTGACTGGTACTGCATTCCATAGTCGCGCTGCTTCAACAGTAAAAGATTTATTAACGAAGTTTGTTGAATGTACCGGTATATGTAGTCTCAAGTTGTGCGATGATCTCAGGAACCTTGAGTGCGTGTCACCTAGGAACTCAAAGCGTTCCTTGAGGTAAGAGGGAGCTAGTGGGTTAAATAATATATTATATAGCATAGAAAGGATATGAGTATTTCGTCGAAGACGAATCGGGGAGCCACTTGAGTTGGTTGCGGTATTCAGAAATGTGGTCATATTTGCGTAACCCAAATATAAACCTAATACAGAAATTTTGAAGGCGCTCAAGTTTATTTAGTTGCTCCTCCGTAAGATCAAGATAGCTGGCGTTAGCATAGTCTAACATTGGAAGTAGTAATGACTGCGCAAGCGAAATTTTTGTTGGAATCGGGAGAAGGCAACGCAATCTTCGCTTCGAGCCTGCCGAGGCAAATAATTTGCGATTAACTTCCTGCAATTGAGGTCCCCAGGACAGAGTTCTATCAATATATATCCCCAGGTTCTTAACTCTATCACTTACCGGTAACTGCATACCATTAAAGATAATTTGTGGCAACTGTGCCCAGTCAACACTGGAAATCATCCAGGTACTGCCTATCAGGATTACCTGAGTTTTAGTGGGGTTCACTTGCAAACCAAAGCTGTTACTCCAAGTACATATCCGTTCTAAATCACAATTTGTTACTCCAAAAGCTTCGTGTATGTCATTGAGTCCAGCTTCTGAGTATATTTGCAGATCGTCTGCATAAAGGTGGTAGGACGAAACTAATTGTTTTGTAATGGAATTAATGAATATTGCAAATAATAGAGGAGATAAAACTGTTGGTGTACCGCAGGGTGGCCTGCGGTACACCAACAGAGATATTGCTCCAGGAGGAAACTGCGTCATCAATGCAAATACATTGTCGGCGACCAGTCAGGTAACTGTGAAACCAATCAATCACTGGTGGAGAAATGTTAATAGAGCGTAGAATCTCAAGCATAATACGAAAATCAACTGTAATGTAAGCCTTCCGTTCTCCATGCCCATTCTTATATCATCTGTAATATTAATAAGAGCAGTAACTGTACTATGCCCCGGGCGAAATCCTGATTGATAAGAGTTAAAAAGATAGTTTTTACTGAGAAAGGAGTTAAGTTGTTTGTGAACGAGACGTTCAAGGACTTTAGATAGAAAAGGTAAGATAGATATAGGACGGTAGTGAGAGAAAGACGAAGGGCTAGACTTTTTAGGTAAGGGTATAATTTGAGCTTCTTTCCACATCGATGGGAAAACACCACTGGAAATTGAATGATTCAGAATATTACAGATGATCGGCAACACTACATCAAGAACAGGAAGGATCATGTAGCGGCTAATCTTTATTATAATTATTATAAAATAATCTTTATTATAATTATAATTATAAAAATTTATCTATATATTTGTGAAAATTTGTGTCGTAATTTTTAGATTTATCGCGTTCAGACTAACGGTTACAATGTAAGAAAATTCCGACCTACTATGATGATTAAAATATAATATACCTAGTCAGGTCATAAGTATTGTCACACAGTAAAAACTTTTCTTTTAGAATGCTGGCCACAAAAAAGTTTATTGAATTCGAATTTCGAATTGTTCATGAAAATAAAAATGTATACTTTTTAGAATTTTACTCATTTTTAAATATGGAGTGGACGCTTAAAGAAGACCGTGTTGCAGTTATTGCGTTGCATCGTTGCGGTTACGCGCAAATTCAAATTTTTGACATATTGAAAAATTTGAATATAACCAAAAGATTCGTTTATCGTACCATCAAACGATACAATGAAGACTCTAGTGTAGATGACAGGTCAAGAAGTGGTCGCCCTCGGTCTGTTAGGACTCCAGCAGTGATAAAAGCTGTGAAAGCGCGAATTCAAAGAAATTTTAAACGTAAGCAGAAACTGTTGGCCCTTCAGATGGGGTTAAGCAGAACCACGGTGAAAAGGGTGTTAAATGAAGACTTAGGGCTTCGGTCATATCGAAGAAAAACAGGACATCGTTTAAATGCTCGTCTAATGGACCTGAGACTGAAGAGATGCCGCGCTTTGTTGAAGCGGTACGCGGGAAAAAAAATATCGAGAAATTATTTTTTCGGATTATAAAATTTTTCGAGGAACGCTCGTGGCCCCGCGGTCTCAGTGTTCTGTAAACGATCACTGAGTTACGCAACTTTCACTATGGCTGGTCCTCGGATGGGTGACCACTTTGTGGCATTTACATTTGCGAGCGTTTCCGTGCTTCGGAAGGCACGTTAAGCCGTTGGTCCCGGTTGCCAGTAAAATGGCAGTCGTCAAGCCTGGTTGAATGCCTTATGAGCGGCTTGAAAAATTTCAACAGCAGGTAGCCACAACCTGCGTCTGTCCATTTTCAACACGGCAATGGGCTCACCACCTATTACGTGGAACAGGAATCCACACGGTGAAAAGTGGGCATATAATATGCCTCTGCTACCCCTTCGGGGATAAGGCGTGATGGATATTTATTTATTTTATAAAATTTTTACCGTAGAAGAGAGCTACAACAAACAAAATGATAAGGTGTACGCACACAGTAGTGAAGAAGCGAGCAACCTTATTCCGCGTGTCCAACGAGATCATTTTCCACCCTCGCTCATGGTATGGTTGGGAGTTTCTTATTTGGGCTTAAGAGAGGTACATTTTTGTGAGAAAGGTGTAAAAACGAATGCAGTTGTGTATCAAAATACAGTCCTGACGAACCTTGTGGAACCCGTTTCTCATACCATGTTCAATAACAGGCACTGGGTATTCCAACAAGATTCGGCGCCAGCTCATACAGCGAAGAGCACACAAGACTGGCTGGCGGCGCGTGAAATCGACTTCATCCGGCACGAGGACTGGCCCTCCTCCAGTCCAGATTTGAGTCCGTTAGATTACAAGATATGGCAACACTTGGAGGAAAAGGCGTGCTCAAAGCCTCATCCCAATTTGGAGTCACAAGACATCCTTGATTAAGGCAGCGGCCGATATTGACATGGACCTCGTTCGTGCTGCGATAGACGACTGGCCGCGCAGATTGAAGGCCTGTATTCAAAATCACGGAGGTCATTTTGAATAAACTTTATTGTCATAAGAATCTATGTTTTGTTAAGTTCATTTTGGTATATAAATGGTTACATAATGAATAAACTTGTTTCAATTATTTTATATTAAACATGTGACAGAATTTATGACCTGACTGATTATAATGAATTTGGGTTAAAATTCAAAATAATTATAGTTATATGTAGTAACTGTATTATTTTTATTATTATTAAGTATGTAGTATAAATTATTCGTTTAGCTATTATAGTTGGCAAGATATCTCGATTTTAGTTAATTAAACCAACATTGGTTTAGGAAAATCATGTTAAATAAAAATCGGGACATTGAAGTTGTTAAATGATTAAATTGTTGATCCTTCGAACCTGATTATCGTACCATCAAACACACACACACACACACACACACTGTCACGCCTTTATCCCCGAAGGGGTAGGGAGAGGCATATTAAACCTAAACTAAACATTTCACCGTATGCATTTTTGTCTCACGTAACAGATGTGTATTATATAAATGATTAAATTTGTATTGCAGCTTATGGGCATGGATTAAAGCGTCTGCAGTGCCACTGACAATGTCGTTCTCAATCTTGGGATTCTTTCATTGGATGATGAGAAAAATGGAGATATAGGTAAATTTTTGATGTACCTACAGTTAATTACTTGTCAATGTAGACAATGTTGAATATTTGTTGCATATTTTGCAATATTTTTACTCATTTTTTGCTGTCTTTGAAAGGATAAAGTGTAATAAATGAACGCAAAACATAATATTTGATTTTTTATTATATTAGATTAGCAACCCAAATATAAAAAAATTGGTTTAGTACGAACTGCTTTTACTTTTTGTTATAAGAGTAAGCATCGTTCAATGCCTCTGCTTAAAATATTTGGTGTTACATCAACATTATATTATAGTTCTCAAGCATAGTGCCAATTAATACTAGGTATTATTAGTCATTTGTAGGTATATTGACTGCCTCTGTGGCGCGGTGGGAGTGCATCCGACTGCTACGCAAGAGGTCGTGGGTTCCATTCCCACCCAGGATAAAACTTTGTGTGATGAGCACGATGGTTTATTCTGTGTCTGGGTGTTATTTATCTATAAAATGTATGTATTTAGAAATATATAAGTATGTTTATCAGTTATCTAGATCCCATAACACAAGCTAATATTAGCTTACTTTGGGCTAGATGGCGCTGTGTGAAAAGTGTCCCACAATATTAATTTATTTATTATTTATTTATATAGAGTTAGGTTAGGGCGCCGCGGCAAAACGTTGCATAGAGCCTCGTCATACTTTTGCAAGACCGGCTACCATGCGATGGAAGACCACGACTAAAGTAACCACCAGCTTGGAGACTCAGCTTCTTTCGCAACTGAACTAACCTCGGCACACTGGCGGAACGTTTTATTTGTACAAGGGATGCTAAAAAAACTTCCAAAATAAAAAGTACTAAGTAAGGGCTTCGGAAGACACCACTATTAAAGCTAGGATGATTATGATGATGATTAGTCTTTGTATGAAGGGACTTTTAAAAATAAAACCATTAATATTTTATCTTACGCTATATATTAACTTTTACTATAGTCTTTGAGGTACAAACCTAAGGTAAATTTATTAAATAGAAAAAATACAGAACAGATTTTCGGTTAGGTTTTATAATAATGTTGTATCTACTTAGCGACAAACATTTCAATACGTCACCAAACAAAATGTTCATTTAAACATAAAAAAATGGGAAAAGTTGGATCTTTTAAGCTCACCATTTGAATATTTACTGTAACTGTGGTTTGGAAGCTTGTCATAATCCTTTCATCCACTTTCGTAGCTGAACATTGAAGGTAGATTGAATAGACCCTGTTTAGGTATATTACTTTCATTTTAACAGTTAGTAGATTTTGACGATTCCAATACATTATTTGTCAATTGGGAATCGCGGGCTATAACGGAACTCAGTACATAATCTCAATTCATTGGACTTGCCGAGCGATTCTGAGTTATGTATGGATCCAGTACGTTACGCAGTACACCATCTTTTTTACAGCACAATATTTTTTTAGAGTCGGCATCGCAAGTGCTACCTGCACCTCTGGTGTTGCAAACGTCCATAGGCTACGGTGACCACATTCCATCAGGTGGGCCCTGCCACCTGTGGTAGATAAAAAAACAATTTTGTACAATAACTGTCAATGATGTCGGTGGACGGCATCTTTGACAGCTAATTGCATTATCCATGCCTTTACCTGCCAAGATGTCGTTTGAATAGACATCAAAAAAATGCTTAGACGAAGTACCAAATTGTAAATCACAGAGCTGGAACGTTGACATTAGATTTGAAATTTTGCTGTAACTTGTATAAAACGTTCGAAAACTTGTTATAATTAGGTACAAAGAAATTATTAATCATTTTGTGGTGGGGTTACTTTATTATACAACGAATTTCGTTGACTGACCATATTTAGTTAGTTAGTATAATAACATGAATAGCGATGTGATAAGTGCTAATATTATTGTGGGAGCCACGATTGATGCAGCGGAGGGATATTGGCCTGTTGTTGTTGTTTGTCCTGTTCGGTCGTCTTTAGGGCGACCGTCCCCGGAAACCTGAAGCGCAGGTGAACCGCAGGCACGTGAGCACGATTCCCACTCGCGACATACGTCACACGCGGTGGCGGCATGTGTTTGGTAGAACACTCGGGCGCGGTGACCTACACAGGGAAGTTTGGTGTAAGGTTTGTATGAAGAATCAATTGATTGTTTATCTTATTTATAATATTGATTGATGGCATTTGGTGGAACTCGTTACACATTTTAAATAACACCACTTGTACTGTTCCAAAACATTTACTTTGTATACCTAACCGGTTTCGCCTCACGGCATTCGCAAAGGTACACAATATGACCACTGACCCTAAGTATAATATGTATGGAGTATACTTAGTTGGTCCAAGTGGTCATATTGTATACCTTTTAGAATGACTTAAGACGAAACGTTAGGTTTACAAAGTAAATATTGTGGGTGAAGCAGTACAAGTGGTGTTATTTATTATTAATATCATTGTTTATCTTCTTAGTAACAGTATGCGTTAATAATATAGACGTACCCAAAAGGTTCAAAATATCCTAGCAAATAATATGAGAATTAAACATTAACTGTACAGTTAGGTACCATCTTGATTTGCTAGGATTATTTGGAGCAGTCTGGTAGCGTCTATATTATTGATGCTATTTAGTATATATATTTTTGTATGTATGCAAAAATGTCTTAGTAACCATGCTATAAAAAATTACGGGTCTGGGAGTGCCACAGAAGTGAAAACTTATTTTAGCGCATTAGAAATTTTTAGATGGGTACTAGGGTGAAACCCATTTAACGTTAAGAATTAAAGTACTAATCGGATTAAAAACACTAGTTATTTATAATTTGACTGTGTTTAAATACACAAAAGAGTTTCTTCAAGCCGGATTTGAACAAGCGACCTATGGATTCTTCCAATATATAACTATCTACAGTCCACCGCTCTACCATCTGAGCTATCGACGGTGGATAACTGAGTTCGAAATTATCAATCTAATAGTTCAAAACTTTTTATATAAATAAAATAAATAAATATCCATCACGCCTTATCCCCGAAGGGGTGGCAGAGGCCCGTTATATGCCCACTTTTCACCGTGTAGATTCCTGTCCCACGTAATAGGTGGTGAGCCCATTGCCGTGTTGAAATGGACAGACGCAGGTTGTGGCTACCTGCTGTTGAACTTTTTCAAGCCGCCCATAAGGCCTTCAACCAGGCTTAACGACTGCCATTTTACTGGCAACCGGGACCAACGGCTTAACGTGCCTTCCGAAGCACGGAAACGCTCGCAAATGTAAATGCCACAAAGTGGTCACCCATCCGAGGACCAGCCATAGTGAAAGTTGCGTAACTCAGTGATCGTTTACGAGACCGCGGGGCCACGAGCGCTTAACTTTTTATATGCACACACTATTACTGCGTCTCGGTAACGGTATCACCAGTCCAGAGATTTTATAAACATCATACATACTACATCATACATCATATATTGTCACGCCTTTTTACCTGATGGGGTAGGCAGAGGGATACTGTACGCTCACATTTCATCGTTAGTGGCAACCGGGACCAACGGCTTAACGTGCCTCCCGAAGCAAGCAAAGCAAATATAAATGCCACAAAGTGGTCACCCAGACGATGACCAGCCATAGTGAAAGTTGCTTAACGCAGTGATCGTTTACAGAACACTGAGTCCGTGGGGCCACGAGCGCTAAGTACTATGCTATAAAATAACTACAAAAAAGAGAGAGTGTAGTTACTGGAGTCGTAGAGGTCCAGGAGTGTGGCCCAGGCAGGTCGTTGTCGCGCCACGGGCAGAGCTCGCGGGGCCGCCAGCGTGGCGCAGCGCTCGGACGAGCCCGCGCGCACGCCCGCCACCACGCGCGCGCCGCCCCGCGCCACGCGCGCCCACACCACGTGTCTCAACGCCTGCAACGTTACATAGCTACTAGGTACTCCAGCACAAAAGATACAAAAGCTTAGGGTCGGCAGCGCGAGTGCTGCACCTCTGGTGTTGCAAACGTCCACAGGGCACGGTGACCACTTTTGATCAGGTGGGCCGTGTGCTTGTCTGCCATCAAGTTGGTATAAAAAAATAAACAAAAGGAACGAAGTGCTAGGGTATGCAACGTTACATAGCCACTAGGTACTCCAGCTCAAAAGACAAAAGCTTAGGGTCGGCAGCGCGAGAGCTGCACCTTTGGTGTTGCAAATGTCCATAGGCTACGGTGACAACTTTCCATAAGGTATGGTTGTCTGCCACCACAGTGGTATAAAAAAAAATAAACAAAAAAGACGACGTGCTAGAGTATGCAACGTTACATTGCTAATAGGTTCTTCAGCACAAAAGACACAAAAGCTTAGGGTCGGCAGCGCAAGTGCTGCACCTCTGGTGATGCAAACGTCCGTAGGCTACGGTGACCACTTTCCATCAAGTGGGACGGATGCTGGTCTGCCAACACAGTGGTATAAAAATAAAAGGGACGACGTGCCCCAAAAACAAGATTATGAAGAGTTAATTAAATACTCAGCTGTAAGGACACTATACTTTCAGCATCGGTGATTGGGAATTTAGTGGCTCTTTACAAGTTAAATGCAGCGATCAACCACAAAATTTAAAGGTCGCGGCGATTAAATCGATAAAAATCGTGGTTCTGATACTGCGTCCGAACACAGAAAGTTACGAAATGCAGCATTACTATGCTACGTTCGAATGCCAAAGAGTTTCAAAAAGCACCGCAGCATCGAAACGGGCGTAAAATCTCCGATCCCCGATGGTAAAAGTGGCTAGTCTACTTTGTCCCTTAGGGTGTGTTTCTCTAGCTCTATCTCGACTGTTTGGGTGCATTTCCTCTGAAACGAAGTTGGGCGAATGGCAGTGGAGGACTGTGAATTGACTAATCTCAGTTCTCGCGATCTCCAGGATCTAGATTGCGAGCACCGTTCTAGATTCGAGTATATCACTACGAATCACGAGAAAACGACATTTCGCGCATTCTACACGCGATTTTGGATCAACAAAAATAGAAATATCCTCGTACGACATCACCTATCCTGTGCTTGTCTATGTATGTATATATGTGCCTAATGTTTTAAATAAATTGAAAAAGTATTAAAAAAAATTATTAGTACCGTCAATTCGTTCAACGTTGTAATATCTGCCAAGTACCCTGATGGCAATTGCACAATAAGCAGAGCTAATCCACTTTCTGTCTCGTTGCCTTGTGACACGAACCTGTAACAACAGAAGATTAAGACAACTCGGATGCTAAGTAGCGACATTGCTCAAATCTACCACATAATCTGTAACATGTCTGATTACTTTATATAAGTTCAGGTCAGAATGACCCTCATATTGGGCATAGAATTCAACCCCAAATCAATGTGTGTATGTTTGGGAGCTCGCACGGACTTAGTGGTGTTCGATAGAGGGAGTCTGACTGCTGATCGATACATAAGAGAGGTTCTTGAAGAAAACGTGGTACCTTTTATCCCCTTTATCGGTGACGGCTTTGTGTTGATGCAAGATAATGCTCGGCCTCATACCGCACTGCGAACTCCCGAGTACCTTAATCATGTGAACATCGCAGTTATGGAGTGGCCAGCAAGGTCACCAGACATGAATCCTATTGAACATGTCTGGGACTTACTGAAACGTGGGGTGAAATCCAGAATACCCGCTCCTGTGACTTTGGATGAACTGCGAAATGCCGTATTGAAGGAATGGCAGACACTTTCCCAAGAAACGATAGACAACATCATTCTTAGCATGCCAAGACGGGTAGAAACTTTGATAAGGGCACGTGGAGGAAATATGGCATTTTATTTATGACAGCGAATGGAGTTTATTGGATTTTAAAACAAAATTGTTTTGAAAAATATTTGGCATTTTTTTATGTTCCGCTGATTGTGCCGGTGTGTGTATTTTATATGATGTAATAAGTTTCATAAATCGGGCTGTGACTTTGCATAATTATCTTACGGCTGTCCATTTTGGTTCTTAACAATGCCCCTATACCTGACATTGCCGTTCACAGGAACATCAAATGGACAATGACATTTTAAAATGCTAAAAAATAAAGTTATCTCACTTACCCGAAGCATACAGAAAGCTGTAAACGGTCTTTTGTCGACACCTGATCGACTCTTGGGTCGAGGGTGTACCTGGGCCAAGGTGCGGTGACGTTGGTGCTGCCTTTAGCCGACAGACCCACCAGTGCAATACCGCGACCTTCTGTCACTGCGCTTACTGAACGACTGTTGCGAACCTGGGGGATTAAATGTTATAATCAGCAGGCGGGTAAAAGAATGGAGGAGATTTTAGAGCAATAAAGGAGAATCCACCGCTCTTTGTTAACGATAACCTAAAAAATACCAAAGGAAAAGAATTAAAACGTTACAACATAAGTAATTGAATCCTTTAAGGCAATTGAGCTTTTTCAACGACGATGGGTATCACCTCCCTAACCGGTACTTAAGTAATCTTCCACTTCAGAACGTGAATCAATATCTACACGTCATACACGTGTTTCAACTAAAACTAGACATATTTTTCTAAGTTTAGTTTAATGCCTTCTCTGTAGGTACCAGCCATCCGTTGTTTGCTATTAGATGTAGGTAGGTAATCTTAATTTCTACATAATATACTCACTTTGGGTTCAATCAAATATCACTCCTTATCAAAATTAACTGCTGGACTTGGGCTTCTTTCAATTAAAATTCGGAGGGTGTTCACAGTCTAATTGTACCACCCTTGCCAGGCGAGTTGGTACAGGGTTTGTTTTAAGTTTTACTTCTCTTGTCCACGACATTGTCCGTTAGGGACCATTGGGCAACGAATACCTCGGTTGGACCCTATGGTGTCTTGACGGTACTTGGGTCAAACAATTTAAGGTTTACTTACTGATTGAGTTTGTATGATGAGTGCATTGTTTTCAGCTATTTGGAACTGTCGTACTTCTTCTGAGCCGGTCGCTTTGACCGAAAGTCGTAACTTTGTAGATGTCTGGATCATCTCGGCGTACTGTGCTATTGAGTCCAACTGGAATTAACAACGTAATTCTTAGAAACTTCGAAATTTTGTATCAAATCATGGTTGACTTGCAATTTATAAATACTAACCACTTCGGGATCAGGATCGTTTGGTTGGAAGGCTTGCAGTAGATACCGTGTGACAGGAGTGGCCTCATCAAGCAGACGAGCAGCCAACATTGCACGAAGCCCCCACGCCGCAGTCGTTGCTTCTAAGCTGTTGCCGTCCAACCAGGGATTACGCCATTCGTTTTTGTACAATGTTCGTGACCAAAATAAAGTTGATCCTATGGAAAATAATCGTATAACGTATTAGTGGAAAATTGATCTACCAGGAAGACAATAATTATATTGTAGTGATAAATTAAGTAGTTTCTGTTCTTGTCCCAGCATGAAAGAAAAATATGAAAGGCGTCAAACTGAACTGTTATGTGTTGTCTGGTGGCTCCCTTAGATCTTGGTGGTGCCCTTTATACCAAACTTCACCCAGTAGTACCTACCTAATATCTCAATACCCGTGAGCACTCTCTTACTTCTGCAGATATCGGTCTCCACATCTCAATAATAGAATGGAAACTAGGAGATTTGAATAGGTACATATATTAAATATTTTTTCGGATTGTTGACCTAAATACTGGGATAGTACTGGCATAATACGGATTAAATGAGGAACGTCCAAAAACTTAAGGCGGTTGGAAAAAGTCCTTTTTTAAATTTTATAGGTATTTTTGAGTGTTACCAAATTCTTCAGGTATAAAGGAAAACTAACCTGTAGTATTAGCATACTTGTCCATAAGCTCCAGAGTCTGAGTGAGTTGTGGATGCCTGGTAGCGGCTAGGGCGCCTCCGATAACGGCAAGCGTATAAGCGTCCAGGCTTTGAGACACTCCACGCGCTACGAAGTCTAGCGCCTTGTTGATGTTGTTTTTGTACACACCGTCGCTTCCCTGTTCATAAAACGTACACCGTTAACTTTTAAACTCGAACCTATTGCTTAAAATACCTGTTTAGTAGAAAGAGGAGTACAGCAAATACCAGAGGAGAATGCTGACGCTTCAGAAAGTCAGGAGTGCCTACGTAATCTCTAAAAGTAGATACTTTTGATTTAAAAGCCCCAGTCACTGTTAGTCTTATCTACCACGTAATGGACCCGTCTTAAGCACACTATATAAATGGTAGGCTAAGAAAGGACTCTGTCATTTCATCTGAATTCACTTAAATTTCTCCGAATCTCCTACATGAATCAGTCGCAACGTCCTTACCTATTATAGTTTTTTACATTGTGTCTATGTCTGCAAGTATTAAAATAACATCTAAACGCAACCAAGATCTAAATAAAGTATCAGGTTATGTTCCCATTTTATTAATGTGTGTGTTTAAACATAAAGCCGGCACTACACATAGCAGCAATGTTTAAGAACTTGTTTGAATTTAACTGTAGGTGCACTGAACTGTGCGTTTATTTAAAATCTTATCAATTTATTACACTAGCTGACTATGATGGTCGTTCATTTTTTGTACGTAAAGTATTTTTTTCATGAAAATCGTTTTTTATGCGTAGTATGATTAAAACAAAAAAATAACTACTTTCATAAAATAAAATACGTATTTTATTTCATTCATTTTTTGTAGTTAGACGTAAAGTATTTTTTTCATGAAAATCGTTTTTTTTTGCGTTATTATAATATGTCAAACGGCCAACACAGCGTGCTGCTAGTATAGTCTGTGGCGGCCGAGTAAAGCTAGTGTACCTTGGAATGATGTAACGCGATGAGTGCGTAAGCAGTTAGCGGCAATGGCGCCTGCGCATGCGGGTCAGTTAGCGCACTAGGCGCGGGCGCGGGCCAGCTGCCGTCTGGAATCTGCGCATGCGCCAACCACGCCGCAGCAGCTGCAGCAGGAGTCGCCTCTGCTGACACGTAGCGGGAACAGCGGGACAGCCAGCGTGTTGCCGCCGCTGTCATCCTTTACGAGGTATTTCAAATATATATAACATTATATAATTTACGAATGACAAAGAATATATATATATATTAAGACTAAACGAGCGCTTGTAGTCCCACGGACTCAGTGTTCTGTAAACGATCACAGCATTAGCAACTTTCGCTATGGCTGGTTACGGATGGGTGATCACTTTGTGGCGTTTACATTTGCGAGCGTTTCCGTGCTTCGGAAGGCACGTTTGATCCCGGTTGCCGGAAATAAGATAGTCGTTAAGTCAAGTTGAAGGCCTTGCAAATTTTCAACAGCTGGTCGGCAGTACTTGCACCTGTACATTTCAACAAGGTTATGGGCTCACCACTTGTGTCCTCACACGTGGGATTAAAGCTTTCGTTGAAATGTGGGTGTATAGTATGCCTCTGTCTACCCCTTCGGGCATAAAGGTAGACTTATATTTTTTAAATTTCAAAGATTAAATGTTAAAATTAAAAAAAAAACTAATCTCATATTTTTATAAAGTTAGCTACCTAGTCCTAGCAGGTTGCTGGTGTTTTACAAATGACCCTGTATATAATTTTTACGTCCATATTTAGGAGTCATTAAACGCTCAGCCTCATAAAAGTGAATAGCATTTAGTAACCTGGGTGGTGGGAAAACTATCAATATTAACTGCTATCAAGACTAATGGATTTGAACCGTGGTCATTATACTACAGATACTTATAACATGAAATCACTCCGAATACAATCTATCACTTTGTTTAATGGGACAACCAGCAACTCCCAGAGTCGCACAAACGTCCTTCAACTTCTAATAGGATGGTACCTACCTGACTACCTACTTAAAATAATTAATTATATTCTTGGCGTTTAAGTTAAAGGCACTAAATATCTTCGGGGTATACCATCTGAAGTTTAGGGTATTTGTACTACTTACCAGACGTCCCCTTCAGCCTCAGGATCATGTTCTGTGGCAAAAGATCCGTCTGGACGTCGAAAAGCCATCAATCGCTGGTATCCTTTGGCTGCCAGTTCTCGTGCCTCCTTGGTAGTTGCGCTCTCAGCTTGACTTGTAGCCTAGAAGAACAAGTCATATAATTTAACAAATAAGTACTTTCAACATGAATAATTCCTGGACACCGTTCAGCTACGTGCACAACAAATAATTCATTTTTGTAGTCATGGTTTGATTACATACTTGAAGATAGTCCAGTAACACGCAAGCGAATGAGAGTGGTCTCAAAGCATGAATTGCATCTGCAGAAGGCCCTGGAGGTGATTTGGTTGCCTCTAGTGCAGCAGCCAACATATCTCCCGTAGCTCGCAGCGATATGGCTCCAGGTTTCACTCCAGGCCGCACTTTCAGAGTCACATTAGCTCTAGCGACTGTCTTTCGAGCGTCTAGTAAACTCCATGCCCAAAGATCCCCTTCGTATCCATCCTGGAATACAGAATCTCTTCATTATTTGTTTAAAAATGTGTTTTGTTACGTACCTGTTCTCCTAAGTATTAGATGTATTCACGTTTAAGTACCCTTGTATTAGCACATTACTATTTAATATTCTGAAACTAGCAAGTAAACAGTTTACAGACAAATAGCAAGAATCATGGAGCCAACACCTGGAGATGGATAAAGGCTTTTAGTTTTTTTATAGGCAAGTTTAAAAGGGGAGGAATATCATAAGAGGTAAGCAACAAACCTTGACGTCAATCGTTCGAAACAGTGAGGCAGAAACTCCCTGACCACTGGCTTCCACGATGACAGGAACTTCGCCGGTGCGAACTGCAGTCACCAGGAACGCGGTACTGATGGAACCACGTGCTGGCACCGTCACACGCACTCGACGGAATAGTTCGATCTCTAGTAAGGGAAATAAGTAAGAATGAGGCCTACTGGAAATTTACTACTAATTCGGCCGATAGCTCTATAGAATGTCGTTACCGCTAGGTACCACAAGCTATTAGTCACGTGCCAATTGATCTCTCTTCCTGATTTCTATGTACCCTATAACTGTTCGCTGTTTTATGCTAACTGGTATACCACATCTGCATATTCAGTATGCAAATAGCGACATAGTACATAACTGACTGCTAATAGATTAATATTTTATAACAAAAGAACAGCAAAAACGACACTAAAGCGTGTAAAATCGTTGCAGTTGAACCAAAAGTTTAGTTCAAGAAGAATTAATAAAATCAGAGTTACTTATTTTACAGTAAGTAACTAGTTTACATATTATTACTTCGATTGGTAGGACAGTATATTTTATCGTTAAAAATATACCTACTTAAGTATTAATATTTGGGAGTGGTACTTACTTTTAGCAGAATCAAGTTCGTTATCGAGCGGTTCGAAGTCGAAATACTGATCACTGTTGTAGAAAGTCACTTCCACAGATGTGTCTACTGCGAGAGTGGTCTTCAATATCACCACTGCAGCTACGGTCTCTCCACGTTGCAAACTTGCGGGCAATTCCGCAGTCAATGCTAATGGCACTGAAGTTTCGAATTTCTGTGGGGTAGCTAGTCCGAGCCCTAGGGTTGGATGTACGGAGAAGGCTCCAATAGAGAACACGCCCGGTGTTTCTGCTGTCCAACGTTCTTTAGCACCATTGCCGTCATTGCTGTAATGGTCCACAAAAAATGCAGCTATTAAAAAAGATAATATGAAAACGGATATAAAAAGTGCACTCCAACACTTGTCATGGAAACGGCCGTATTGTTGAAACTTGAACAAACATCGTCGTAACTTCTCCAAGTCAAAATTTATATTAAATGGGAATATCGATGCGCAGCAAAGTAACCTCAAAATGGCAACATTTGTTCCCCCCTTTTGTAGTCCTTAGCGTAATAAATTCTTTGATCCTTTCGTGCAGCTTAATTGTGGATGTAGATGATATAATATGTTGCTGTATCACCAAATCATACACTAGGGCTAACGCTTATTTACTTTGTAACCAAACAGTGCGTAGGTATCCCCCGATTTTATCATTAGTTTTATTGAATTTTCTCAGGAACAAAATTTTAGGGACATCAAAATGTTCTTAGGTACCTGCGCAAATAAAACATCCTCACCCGATTGTAAGATTAGCAAGCATCCAAGTGTTCTGCGGGGTGATTGTGAGGTAGTACCGCGGTGAGAGCGGCGGCGGGAGTCTGCTGAAGGCGTATGGACCTGCTAAGGGAGCTCGTGTGCCCGTTTCTATAGGAGCTTGCGTGGGGATTGAACCTAGAAAAATATAAAAATATAGCAAATGTCCTGCCTCTGTGTCGCGGTGGGAGTGTATCCGACTGCTACCGCAAGAGGTCGTGGGTTCGATTCCCATCCAGGATAAAACTTTGTGTGATGAGCACGATGGTTTATTCTGTGTCTGGGTGTTATTTATCTATAATATGTACTTATGTATTTAGAAATATATAAGTATGTTTACCAGTTATCTGGTTTTCATAGTACAAGCTCTGTTTAGTTTGGAATCAGATGGCGTTGTGTGAGTTGTCCAAACGATATTAATTGAAAAACAATTGCAACTTCAATCAATATACTTAGTCTGTAAGGTTTCAATAAAACCAAATAAAGAAAATATGTCTTTAAAATGTACGTATTTGATGGTAAGAAGGAAGGGTAAGGTAGTATAATAATAATAATCACATATTTCTTACCGTCTGGGTTATTCTGAACCACCACGCCGTCTGTAAGGATTACGACACCCGCATTCTAGAAATAATAATTTACAAGTTAAGTAATACTTGTTATTTCGAATTCTATGACAGTACCCACTAGCTGCAAATGTTATAAATGACGGGAGTAACTAAACAGGTGCCACGAGGGTTCAAAGTATGTAATGCGCAAAGCTGGCTCCGCTAGTACTATCATTGAATTGGCCCGATTAGTTGACATTTATCTTTACTGCTATCCTGAGCAATAGCGTGATGTTATGTAGCATTCCTCGATAAATGGGCTATATAGAACTAAAAGAATTTAGTAAAAAGGTTCCTGAAATTAGCACGTTCAGCCAAATAACCAAACAATATACTTAAATCGATAACTTAAACAAACTCCTTAGCTTTATAATATCAGTATAGTATAGAAAAGTCTGAAAGGTATTTATGGGAGGCTCAATGCGGATTCCGACGTGGAAGAGGTTGCATGGATCAAGTGTTTTCTCTCCGCATGATCGCGAAAAAGTTTCTGGCTCTTAGCCTGAAGGTTTTCTGCGCTTTTGTGGATCTAGAGAAAGCATTTGATAACGTTGTGAGAGAAACGCTGTGGGACTTGCTGCCAGGATATGGTGTGGACGGCTCGCTACTGCGGGCAATACAGTCGCTTTATAGGGACTGTAAGGCTTGCGTGCGAGTAGGGGGGGATGTGTCACCTCTTTTTGATGTCTGTACAGGCGTCAAACAGGGATGTGTCATGTCCGCCTGGCTGTTCATAGTGTATCTGGACAGTTGCCTGCAGAAGTTGAAAGATTTTAATATGGGTGTGAATTTGGGTGACTTTACAGTAAACTGTCTGCTGTACGCTGATGATGCGGTGCTCATGGCCTCGTCAGAAGCCGACCTACAGGCATTAGTCACTAATATGAAAGAGGGGTGTGAAAGTAAGGGTCTCCGCTTGAATGCAAGTAAAACTAAGGTTCTAGTATTTCAAAGAGGTGACGTAAGAACTAAATGCGAGATTAGAGTAAACCAGGAACGTTTAGAGCAAGTGAATGAAATTGTGTATTTAGGAAGTATGTTTAGCGCGGATGGAAGATGTGATTCGGATGTAGAACGGCGAGTAGCTGCCGGAAACAAAGTTAACGGTGCTTTGTCCCAGTTAGTAAAGCGACAAAGCATCGTAAAAGAAGCACGACTGGCGATTCATAACGCAGTGCTAGTGCCAACTTTGCTTTACGGTAGTGAAACCTGGGTATGTCAGCAGATGCATGAAAGTAAATTGAATGCTGTGGAGATGCGATCACTTCGAAAATTGTGCGGCGTTACCTTGGCCGACCGAATACGTAACGAAGTGATACGCAATATGGCAGGTTTGAATGAAAGTGTCAGCGTTAAGCTGGAAAAAGGCGTGCTCCGTTGGTTTGGACACGTCCAACGAATGAGTGAGGAACGATTGACGAAGAATATATATTGTTCAAAAGTAGAGGGTAGAAGGAGTCAGGGAAGGCCGAGACTTACATATGAAGACCACGTGAGCAGATTGCTCAAAAACGGAAAGGTCAAAAGTACTCGGATACCCAGACGTGCGTGTATGAAGCGATTGATGAATCTCGAAGAAGCGTAAGAAGTATGCATAGATCGCGAAGCCTGGCGATCTGTCCTCTCTGACTACCCCGTCAGGGATACAGCGTGAAGATAGTTAGTTAGTTAGTATAGTATAAATATAACTTCTTGTGAATATGAGTATGTTTAAATTTAAAAATTTACATATCAGGCCGCGTTTTGATGAGTTTCAAGCCATCCTTCTGACCAATAGATGAGGATATGACGTAGGTTCGTGAGGTCGGAGGTCGTGAGGTTGCTTCCGACATTCCCAAAAAAATAACCAATCAATGCGCTCCTACCAGTCAATTGGATGCAAGCGTGACAGTTTACATTGAGACGAAAGTTTGTAATATTAAGGAATTTCAGTTTTAATGGCATACCTGTTATTAATAAGGAAGGTAAAATATTACTAACTTTAAAAACGTCAGATGCAGTGAAACCTCCTAAATCTAAGCCGGACATCGACAGGTGTTCTTCGTTCTTGAACACTGAGTGTGGTAAAGTGTTGAACCGTTCAGTTTCCCGCTCAATCTGTAACAAAACCCAGATAAATTTATAATACTGACTATAGGTACTTAAAAGCCTAGGTATAAAATAACTACATTTCATACCTACTAGCAACACATTCTGGCCTCGCACGGCTAAATTTGTATTTAAAAAAAACGTTATACGAATCTGTCCTGGCTTATAGTACCTATTGAGAAAATAAAGGCCTATTCAGTCCAGACTTCTCGAGTATTAAACTTTTCAACTAAATAGGTACGCACTTATGAAATACCTATATTCTCTCTGATGTCTGTCAGGTTACCAGTAGTTTTAAAAATATCGGTAGTATATTGCCGCGCATTAAAATGTGACATGCCCAACATTCCTTTTCGGCACTAAACAAGATTTATAACAGTTTTTGTGGAATATAATTACGATCTCCAGCGCGTCTTTTCTCGAGGGGAACCACTTTGATCCGATAAACTACCGACCCTCACTCAAGGTTAATGAAATTTATTACACACTAGCTGACCCGTGCAAATTAGTTTGCGCCACATTAGAGAAACAGACAGAGATTAGTTAAAGAGGGTGGCGCGTAGGCTATTCTTAGGAAATAACTTTTGAAGTATCCCCTTTCTAACAACAAAGCACTGAATCGGAATCGGAATACTGTTGATGAGTTAAAAATGATTAATATACACGCGGGCGAGACTGCGGGAACAGAATATAACATTTTACACATATTTCATCCTCTCTCGCAAAGGAACCGAGCAGAATATCAGTATTTAAATTCAAATCATGCCAAATTTGATTCAGTATTCTCGGCTTGATGGTCGATTATAGAATATCCTTGAAAAATATTTTTTAAATACCTATCTTCAATAGTTAATGCCCGCGGCTCCGCTCACGTGAAGTTTCGTTAGAGCACAAAAAGGATTTCTCCCGAGAAAAAGATGTTTTTCCGGATAAATAGTAGGTATCTTATGTATTAATTCAGGAAATGTTCTATCTACATACCGATTGTTATCTAAATGTGATTAAATAATAAACATCTTAATAATATAGAAATACGTACAACCTTGTACATTTATAATATTAATAGGATTACATTTCTCTGGGAATACCAGGAATTCCATTCTTGGTGCTCATCTAACGTAGGTACGTAAAAAATACGTTCACTAAATTTCAGGCAGTGTATGGTTTTACCTACGTAGTTCTGTTCCCGTAGGAATACCGGGTATTCTTCTCTTAGTGCTAATTCAAGGTGGTCCTAATGAGTACTCTCACTAAATTTCAGGTATGTACCTATGTTTGATAGTTAAGGCTCTGTGTGGATTCACTCACGTAGTTCCCATTCCCATGGAAATATCGGGAATACCGTTTTACTTTATTTTCCAAAGACTTGAAGTATACATTCACCAAATTTCAGGTTTCTATGTTTAATGCTTAGGATGTGCGTGGTTTACCTGTAAATTCGGTTCCCGTGGGAACACCCAACTCACTGGTAATACAGGAGCTTTCTTTTAGCCTTATGTGATTCTTCTAAAACAGGTGTACGTAAGGTAATGTTACTTACTTTGAAAATGACAATCTTCTATACAACCGTTGGTCCCTTATTTACGTCCTTAGGGGTAGAATTTCACGAAACCCTTTTATAGGGGGTACCTACGTGTTAATAAGAACCCCGATGCGAAGTTTGGGCTTCATAGCTCCGTTAGCTTAATAAATTTCGTGATCAATGAGTCAGTTTCTACAAACCCTGTTTTACCTCCTTATAGGTTTTTTTTTCGAAACCGCGATACACGTGCCCATTTATTTGTAACCAGAAACAGGTGTACGTAAATTCATGTTTCTAACTTTGAAAATGACCAACTTCCACACAACTGTTTATTACGCTTATTTTCGTTCTTAGTGGTACAATTTCACAAAATCTTTTATTAGGGAGCACTACGTGTTAAAAGGAACCCCCAGGCGAAGTTTGGGCTTCGTAGCTTTGTTACTTTTATAGGTTTCGTGATCAAAGAGTCCGTTTTACCCCCTCAAGGGTAAATTTATGAAAATTCCTTAACACGTTATTATTTATTTTTATTCAGAAGCAGGTATAAGACATTTGGTGTGGCTATGTTTGAAAATGAAGAATTTCCTATATAAACTTTCAGTCCTCGTTTACCTCCTTATAGGTAAAATTTTGCAAAACCGCGATACACGTGTCGATTTATTTGTAACTATAAACAGGTGTACATAAATGCATGTTTCTAACTTCGAAAATGACGAACTTCCATACAACCGTTTATCGCTTATTTACTTCCTTAGGGGTAGAATTTCGCAAAATCCCTTCTTAGCGGAAACCTACGTATTAAAAAGAATCTCCATGCGAAGTTTCAGCTTCATAGCTTTGGTAGTTTCAGAGATTTCGTGATCAATGATTTTGCCTTTTATATATATATAGATTAGATTTTCAAAGATTATTCAAGACGATTTTTTAATGGCTTTGAAAATGTTTCTGAAAATCAGATTAAATAAAGAAACTCACCCTGTGCACATCAAGTCCGTGGCCGAGTCCATCCATCTGCGCGAGTCCTGCGTTTATGGCGTTTGTGTCTTCAGAGAGTAGACCGACTAGTGCCCCTGACTCGCCCAGAACTCTTAGTTCTACCAGAGTGTTCGGTTTGGGCGATGCACCGTTGGTTGATACCGGTGATATTATAACCTGAAATCATATGAATTTTGTAATTTGTTTGGTAAAAGGGTCTTTAGTATCTGTAACTTGCAATTGTTGATTGACAGACAAGGCTCTGGCTCCCACAGCGGGGCAGTTGATAAATTGTTTATTAAACTTTGATGCGCGGAAATAGTTAAGACATAAACAACCGTAGTTCTTCCTGTTCTTCTTAACATTAAATTCTAAAAATTCGGCTAATGTGCTAACTGCGAGGTGGTGGCGATGGAATTGGTGTCCCGCAGTTACAGAACATCACAGTTTAACCAGGTTGGTCTCCAACTGACAATTTCACAATTTGGACTACATTAGTTAAATGTAGTCCAAATTGTGAAATTGTCAGTTCACTTCAGTCTGAAGACGGTTATAGAAATGGAAATTAAAACCTGAGAGTGGTTACATGAGCACCAGAACAACAATTTCCGGTGAGAAAAGAACATAACAAAAAAAAACTGTAGAGTAATGATGAAAATATAAAGTAACTGGTTGTCCACTGACCTGGTTTTGCAACAAGCCCTTCTGTGGCGCATACACAGCGGCAGACAGGATCTTGTTCCCCGGAGCGTCGCGAGTGGGGTACCACGCCAGGAAGGTACAGCCGGGGGCCATGTGCGACGTCACACTCACGGTTACATCCACACTCTTGCGAGCTGGACTCAACTGAAATATTGAATGTTTTTGTATTGAAGATACAGTCTACCTAAAGAAGCAAACGTGATTTTTCTTGATTTATTTTGTTCGAAAATTTCCCGAAACGGAAAAGTTATTTTTACTAACTACCTAACTAAACTACGTAGTGAGAGAGGACAGATCGCCAGACTTCGCGATCCATGTACTTCTTTAGCTTCCTGCAGATTCATAAATCCTTTAAGTTTTTGAGTAGTCTGCTCAATATGGTATTCGTATGTAATGCTAAGTCTACCCTGACTTCTTCTACTCTTTACTTTCGCACAATACCTAAATATACTTCGTCAAGCATTCCTTACTCTTTCATAGGACGAGTCTAGCTTAATGCTGATACTTTCATTCAAACCTGCCATATTGCGTATTATTTCGTTATGTAATCGGTCCGCTAACGTTCCGTTGGTTATCCTTAGTTTCCATCTTCGAATAAACTCCCAATAGACCTGCTCTAGATTGAGATTTTAGTTAAACAAGACTCCTCTTAAAAATTTCCGAGTTCTGGATATTTACCTCCACAGTGTTACCAACGATGATATCACCCCTCCCTATCACAGCATAATGGACCATATCCATGGGTTCCGTGGCGGTGATACGAGCTCTCATCTCGCCTCCTACACTGGTGTTCCTCGTCAGCACCTCCGCAGTCAGAAACTGGCTGGTGTACTCGTTTCTTTGGACATGCACCACGCGTTCCGTTACTTCCTTGTACTTTATCTAGAAGTAAATGTCCTTATAATTACCCTTGTGTATTGTATAAAATAAGTAATTCGTTTGCTGCCAAAGGCATCATGAATATTAAGTAAGATCATGGTTTATTTACAGCGAATTTTTGTTTTGGGATTCATTCTACCGCATTCTCATTACTGTGACACCTGTAAACCTGGGTCTAGAGCAATGACCAAGACCAGAAAAACTACACCGAGCTCCAAATGTTTTAAAACCTGCATCGAAATTAATTTTTTTATAGCCATCTGTCGATTAATAGTAGTCGATATAACTTAATGAGAGCATCGATATAAATTGACTTACCAATAAATTGAGTGTAGAATTCACATGCCTTTTATCTGGTACTGTGGTGTAACTGGCAACACCTTTATTTAACGTTATTTTTGTAATGTTAACGGGAGCGCCATCGTCCCACAACCTCTCAACAGTAACTTCTTCGCTAGTAGGTATTAAGAGTCCAGCTGGATTCACCACCTCAATCTGTGGATACAATATTCCCTGATTGAAAATTACTGCTTATTTTTGCTGCTAAAGGAGGTATGAAATTACGATAGCCACAATTTACCTACTAAGGGCCGTAGATATTGCAGAACGTTTCTCAATACTCAAGACACGCATAAGGCTAGTTTTCGCCTTATAATATTACTTATAATACTAAGTGTTTCTTGAGTATTGAGAATCGTTCTGTAATGCGGCCCAAGATTCCAGTTAAACTTTACAAGTAGATTTAATTACAAAATGAATTTAAGCAGCAGTTATTTGTTTATTTTTCTTAAAGGTACTTAAAGCGGTATTGAAGGTATGTCTAACTTTGGTTTATTTATTTATTTATATATCACGCCGTATTCCCGAAGGGCTGGCAGAGGCATCTTATATGCCCACTTTTTACCATATGTATTCCTGTCCCACATAATAGGTGGTGAGCCCATTGTCGTTTGAACTTTGATTAAGTCATACTTTCAATATCTACTACCAAAATAAAATTGGAGAACCCAATTTCATTTTGGAAAAGTAACAATATCTACGTAAATATTTCACCTGTACAATGTAGGGCAGAGCTGGTTTGAAGAAATTAGGAGCTGAAACTCTCAACCTATACGGAGCTCTCAACAATAGTATCCTCGATGATACATTTTGTTTTATCAGTGTATCTTTTTCTTCAAGCACGGCCTCGACGACCAACGGCCTCGCTGCATCCTCAGCTAGATCAAGATCAGTCTTGAGGTCGAATGTTACTTCTGTCTGGCCGTTGATATCGAGTACTTTCCGCGTAGGAGCAGCCACAACGGGTTGTAGTAGACCAGAAAAGTATACTGGATACGCAGAAATAGTTAGTTCTCCACGTACTGGGCGGCCATTGAAATGCCTGCCACGAGAAAAAATTCGATTCAAAAACATGATTTTCAATCAACAACCTTTGCCCAATAAGCCTGTAAGTACAGAAAAAGAGAAACGCGCAAAATGCAAACAATATTAATGCTTCATCTTATAAAAGAGAATCAATAAAACTGACATATAATTTAAAAAATTGCTTCTACGAGTACAAACAGACATACAACAGTCGTTACTTATCATCACACAATTTCTATTGATTATTGGATTTTTTAATGTTCCTGAATAATGAGAAACGACAGCTTTTGCTGTGTAAATTGTTTTTTTTTCAAAATATGATGAGAAATTCTCATTACAGGTTCTTGGTTTATTTGAATAACACTTTTTATCTTTGACGACTTATTATTAGATTTCTTGTAAATCAAGTTTATTATGTTGAATGTACCTTACCTCGATAAATTATTATTGTATTCTTGTATAACTAGTTATAAGAAATTGGATGTAGGCAGAGGCTTATTATCATTTTTAAATGGCCTTAAGACGTCTACTTGTTTTTGTATGCTAGAAAAATTATCAATGTAGAATAGAATAGAATAGAATAAACTTTATTGCACACAAATATAAAACACTCACATAAAGAGATTACAGTTTCATAAATGTACAAAGGGCGGCCTTATCAATAAAGAGCAATCTCTTACAGGCAACCTTTGAATGGAGAAGTTGTCAAGGACCTTAAGGGAAATGGGTAGCAATTGGTGTTTTTAATAAAGAAAGACGATTAACTAATAATTATAATGTAGTTTACCTAAAAACTTACTAAGAACTTACATCACATACATACACAAAAATAAATATACATACATAAATACATACACATACATAAATACATACACAAACATAAATAAATTCACATCCACACAAATATTATGCGTACATACACAGATACTACGACGCCAAGTAGTGCTCTTTTATTAGTTTCTTAAAAATAGTCAACGACTGCGCTCGCCTTATGTTTAAAGGTAGCCCATTCCACAACAATACTAATCAATCAATGTAATACTAGCAGAAATAAAAACGTGTTTAATTAGGAACCTCCTCCTTTTTTAAGTCGATTTAAAATTCGTATACACTAAACATAGAAATACTAGCAGAAAAAAAACCTGTTTAATTAAGAACCTCCTCCTTTTGAAGTCGATTTAAAATTCGTATATACTAAATATAGAGACGAACCTCTCTAGTTATTTATATCTTAATTTTTTTTTGTGTATACTTATACTCAAAATTTAGTTTTATTAACATCTGAATGAACCTGGTTCGGTGGACTGTGGGTTTCTGAGTTAATACTGGAGAATTCGGCGAAAAGGACGTGGTTTTTAATAATTACCGTCATTAAGTTGGAGCAAAAATAGTTAACAAAATGTTATGACATACCTATACAACCATTTCAGGAATAGAGATCAAGAGAAGAATATAACATACTTAGCAGTGACATTGACATCAAATCGACCTTCACTGAAGAGCACCTCCTTAGGTAAGTGCATCTCCATGTGGAACCTCGGCAGCACATAGTCGGCCACCACTATGTGTTGAGAGTACTTCTGCCCACGGGCCTCCACCTGTTACAAATATATTGTAATTATAAACATTCTTCGACATATCGCAAAGGCCATCGAAGAGGCGGTCAGTTATAATTCAAGGTTAATTATTATATTTAGGTATATATCCGCAATAGTTTAGCGCATTTTACTAGAAGAGTAATAAAATTTCTAGCCAGATATTGAGAAGATAACTATAAGATCATTGTTAAATATATATTTATAAAATCATCATTGTTCAATAAAAAAAATATATATCATACATCCCAATTTATACTACTATTATAAAGCTTAAGAGTTTGTTTGTTTGTTTGTTTGGTTGAACGCGCTAATCTCATGAAATGACAGCAATATTGATTTCACTATTATCACAGCCCTTAGACCACCACAGCCAAAGGTTTTCTCTCTTTATACTGTGCTATTACTGACATTTTCGGCTCCGCTTTGTACTTGGACCACGGTAACCGAGAATAAAGACAAATAGTACCGATTAAGCTTGTCTTTAACAACAACAAATGCTACGATTTTTACTTTCTGGCAGATTCCGATTATATTATCACTCAGAGTATTACTATTTATGCAGTAAATAAGTTTTCCGCTTCCGTTAAAATAATAACGATGAACTTCAAACGAGTACAAAAACTAATGCGCTGCATAAATTGACGTAGGTACTTATAAAATATAAAAATAGGCACTTTCATTGTTTATAAAATAAAATTTATACTGTAAGAAATATACAATTGACATTCTTTGATTTATGACCAACTACATTGACAAAGGTACATCTATTAGTAGATACCCGAGTTCTTCTTTTGTAAAGAGAAAATCGTAAATTACAAAGTCTACCAAGGTCTTCGGGGCATAAAGTCAAGTTGTAACCTGCGGAAGAGGATCTGATGCAGGAACTCTTACGTAGTTGGAAGGTCTTCAGTCGCCATTTTACCTTCCAACGATGTTGAAAACAAAGTCAAATTAACTCACTAAAAATGCTACCATTGGCTCCAAAAACCTAGTGAAAGAGACGTTGGAATGAGCAGAAGTTTAGTATTTATACTACATGTATTTGCTACCTACATTGTACCAAACGCTTACGATAAGCGTGAAAACGTTATAAATGAAAGTTTTGTTCCACGTGTTTGTAGCCGTTACTGTTACGTAACGGCTACAGATATTATTAGGATAAAAACTTTACTTTAACTTTATACTATTTTACTTTACTTTTATACTATTAGGATAAAAAAAAAGAAACAACTCAATGAATTGTTATATTAGTTGCATGTTAGGTTACCTGTATGGTCCATTCTCCTAGAGCTGGTTCATCAGCCAGATCTAACTCTTTAGTAAGGACTCCTCTGTCGAGTTTGGAATTGACCCACTGTCTTATCGGCGAGCCCCCTGTGTCCAACATACTGACGTCTACAGTCGTCGACAGCGGCAACAGGTACCTGCGTAAGCGCATATAAGGTCAACAACCGCTTCGTAATCATACGTAATCTTACGCGCACGAAGCATCGTCATTGATGGTATAGAAAATGAAAGTGTTTTGGCGATGCTCAACCTATTGACTACCTCTACAGTTACTTAATGCGGTTTGATTCTCTGTGTCCTCATTAAATGGAACAAGGGTAGATATGGCTATATCATATCTACTAGAAGGCAAACAATCAATAGGTGGATATGTTACGGTTTAACGGCTGAGTTAATGTTAGTTTTATCTGCATGGAGGTTAATGCGACCTCAGTTGTGTCATTTCAAATTAAGAATCTGTTCTATACTGTGTATCTATATTTTTACATACATATTGTCACGCCTTTATCCCCGAAGGGGTAGGCAGAGACATGCTAAACGCCCACGTTTCACCACATGCATTTTTTGTCCCACGTAACAGGTGGTGAGCCCATGGCCGTGTATATTTATATATAATTTAATCGACACTATACTTTGACTTAGTTACTACTCCTAGTCGTACAAAAGAAAGGAAGTTTAATTTGGGACCACCTAAGGTTAATGTAATATCGTAAAGTAAAAAAGAAGACCATATTACTTATTTCAAAGTTAAGGTAAGGGCATGAGTGACATAATTTTTTGACATAATTGCAATGTGAATTTACTAAAAACATTTCGAGGTAACAGGTCCTAAAATTAAAATTCGTGACCGTACGAGGACAACTAATTGTTAGTTTTTATATTATAATTATATATTTGTATATTCATATATACCTAATTAGGTATAGTAAGCATTCAATTTTATACTTCTTATTCCATTCCACTTTTTAGCATAGTTAATATTTGCGGATTTGATACATAACCTATATGCCAAAGATATTATTTTCAAATGAGAAATCAATTGAAATTACGCAAAATAATACGTAGGAACTAAATCAATAATATCCAGTATTGACATTAAATTGACTAGATAATATTTTTTTTAATTGGGACTAATCCCACCCACATTCCCATTACTGTGACTCCTGTAAACCAGGATCTACAGCAATGACCAAAACACCAGAAAAGTTAAACCGAGCTCGATGTCGGTGATGTCCCAAGCGAAGTTAGCATGTCTTGGTACCCGCAACGAAATTAATCAGAAGATAATGTGAGGAAGTAAGAAAAGAACGTAATGCCTCTTCCCTCCTTTGCAAAGCGGGAGACCTGGAAAGCAACTAGGTGTAAATCCTATAGAAATAGGGAAGCACCACGGTAATAGTATATTACGGGTCCTATGTGAGCTATGTTTGATTCCAGTAATATGTATGGCAGAAACGTTTAAAAGCATAAGATAATACTCACGATAACGGCGATATTACACTAAAATAGGTCCCTTTATTGCACCGTTTGCACTTACAGCTAGAAATAACTATATCTTACTTGTCCAAGGCGATGACCCTAAAGTTAATAGTGTCTCCGGGCTGGTACACGCGCTTATCTGTTTGCACGAAGATGCAGAAACTACGCGGCTGGTAGAGCAAAGATGCCGACGATGAAAATAGCGGGCCTGAGGTTGAGCGCGCCACTAACGCGTACTGTCCCGGCCCAGGGTCACCGATCTACAGGTGAAATAGATTCGTCACGATCCGGTGTGGGAAAATTATTGATTATAGGTACATACATAAATACTGCCAGCTGTCTTGTGTGGTTTAAATATATGTATTGTTTGATATACTGACAAAATAAAGTCAAAATATTGTATTTTGTGGTTGAAAATTGGACCAGGTCAATAAATAAACATGTGATTGCTTTTCTTTGTGATAGATTTTGAGCAGTAGGTAACAACTACCGGTAACCGGTTTAGCTTAATATTATAAAAAGGAGATTTGATTATGTAGATTCAGTCAATTTGAAAAACATTGCGTAATTTGAAAATAAGTCACAGGCTTATTTTTAGGGTGGTACTTATATTTTAGCGTTTACAATCTAGCATGTAGTTACAGAACTCTACATCTATTTTATCACAACATATAGGGACCACTCTACCTTTGATTTGAGTTAGGATTATTAGGTTTATTAGGCTTAAGGTAGGTACTTTAAGTTAGGTCTGGACAATGGCCAAATCGTATCGCAATGGATGGGTTAGAAGTTAAGTGCTGTAATAGTCTATACAGAAGTTTTTAATATAGGTAGTACTCGTAAACCTTTGGATACTTATTATCACACTATCAATTCTAAGTAGTATTGATATGTGTTGGGATAAGGATCACCAATGACATTAAAATCCACGAACTCTTAAGTCCGAGCCAAAACCTACCAAGGTAGTCCCGTGCATGAAAATAGACTATAATTACATCTGTGAGCTGAAAGCATTTAATAGTTGTACTTAATTTAGTTTCAAATTTTAGCTGTTTTAGTGTCAAGGGTATAATACTCACATCAATATCTATAAGCCTTGATGTGGCTACTGGGACCTGTATCTCCTGCCCCTGACTGTACTGTTCGCCATTAGCACGGCGACCTTCCACAGCCACATACAGGTTATAAGGTCTGGAGCTGCCTCCTATCGCTACTTTATACGAGTTGAAAGGACGTAGTACGCGCGGCCCTATCACTGATATACTGTGGATATAAAAACATATACCATTAGAAAATTTATCCGTATTTGAAAAATAGATCTGCAAATTATTTTGTTTTTATTTAACTTACCATTGTACTAGTGGTGCTGCCAAGGCTAGTAAGGTAATGCATAATCCAAGCTTTTGAGTCATGATGATTCTAAAACGAATAAAAATACAAGCTTTTATTTAACTTTACTTATAAATATTTTACAGGTTTTGTCGTTAACTAAATTAAGGTTTCAAAATCGTTTTTGTCCCTGGTTGTGCCTTGGTTATGCAAAGGTCAAGGGTTCAATCCACGTCTCGAACCAAGTTGTCCTTTTTCACTTTAATGAAAAAGAAATGTTTTTGTGAAGTAGAGTGTTAGAGTGAGATACTATTTTTTTCCAGCAACCGTTCTTAGCGATTGAATTGAAATTATGAAGTATAACCACTCCTCCCGGCAAACTTTTAGAATCCACAAAAATGTATGATGACAATCTCTATTTTTATCATAACTCATATTTTTCCCTATTCCGTTGTCTGGGTAAGAGATAAATTTAAAAAATCGAAGATCACAAAATTCAACGCATCCGATCTTGAGTCATAGACAGTTTTATTAAATCAGTTAGGTACTTACCTATACTATTAACGATGTACATATTTCCTTCTGAAATAATGTGTCACAATTCGTCATCAACTCGCATTTGAGTTTTTATGATCTTGTTGGTATCGTTCACAGAACAAACCTTTGTACCCTGAATAGATGTCACTGTTACATTTTTTTAATGCAGACGTACCAACGTGCAGGTTGTTAACGTCGTAGATTTTGAGAGGACCAAAATATTAAATCCGTTCAAAATTCTACTCAATTTTAGAAAAATAACCACTCGGAGACGATGAGTGGGTACCGACTGGAGAAAGAAGCTCCATTTTCCACATATAAGGACTGATTGAAGATTCATACGTCAATAGATGTACCTACTTAGTAGCCGGAGAGGTGATAATAACTTAATTTCAAAATGGTGAGGCAAACATGAAAACTGTCACCCAGAATTTAGATATTAGATACGAGTGGACCTGAATGCTAAGATGTATAAAAGAAGATGCCAAGTAGATAGGTAAATGAATTTGCGAAGACCAAAATATACCTGTTCAAAATTCTACTCAATTTTAGAAAAATAAACATTCGAAAACGATCACATGAGATGGTAACGATTAGTCAAAGAATCTTCTGATGTACATGATGCTCATAACTTATCTTATTGCAAGTAAGACACGAATTACTGTCACATGCATAGCAGGAGGCATCAAACCAGTATAATTTGTGTACCCTATTGTGTGATGTATGAAAACTATTTGGATTTACACTATCGGTATAGAGAGTAGCTTCAGCTATGAGTAATTATAAGTTAAAATGAAGAACAATAATCTTTTTTTTAATGTCTGTAATTATCTATGTACGTGTTAATGCCGCTTGACCTAGAGCTAATTGGTGAAAGCTATTATACTATTAAATGAAAAGGGTGTTTATAGCTGAAAAGTGAGTGACAACGTATTTATATGTTTTTTATTAATAAATATAAGGCATCAAGCATGCACAAGACCACACCACGGTAGAGAATAAATAAATATAAATAAATATTGTGGGACACTTTAAGCGCTTTTTCAAAGCGCCATATAGCCCTTCTACTAATCTAGGAATCTACATAATACAAGCTTATAGCTTAGTTTGCCATTTTTTACCATTGAATACCTACTTGTATAAATATAAAAAAATATATAAATATCGTTGGGACAACTCACACAACGCCATCTGATTCCAAACTAAGCAGAGCTTGCACTAAGATAACCAAATAACTGATAAACATACTTATATATTTCTAAATATACATATTAGAGATAAATAACACACAGACACAGAATAAACCAACGTGCTTATCACACAAAGTTTTATCCTGGGTGGGAATCGAACCCACAACCTCTTGCGTAGCAGTCGGATACATTCCCACCGCGCCACACAGGCAGTCAATATGATTATTATGAATAATATTAAACATCCAGTTTAGTGTGGTTAACCTTTTTCATTGATAGCAAGACTTGTTATAGTTACTGGACATGAATTCATTAATTACTAATCGTTTTTCACCTGAAAGCTAAGATGTACAGGAGAAGACGCATAATGGATAAATGAAAAAAAAAAGTTTGGTGAATTGTGTATGAATATTAGGAATATTCTGTGATTAACTAAGTAGATAAAAAATGATAGTATATTTGAAGAATGTACATATCTATACGTTTATACCTAGTTCTAGTAAGTTTTAACCCGCAGGATTGGTAGATTGTTTAACCCAATGTACATCAATCAAGTTGTTACACCTTCTATTTTATTTTTTTCATTTTCATTTACAGACACCTATATCGTATCAATATATATTATACAGGCATGCTTAGTAGTAACTATATAGTGATTTACGTACATACTGCATTGACACAATAGCTCGTGGGTGAGTTGTTTATTCTTATGTAGGTATTACAGCCATTATATGTATATGTCATATGTATTTGTAGGACTTGCGTCCTTGCTTATCTGACTCACTGTGTCAACATTGCGTGGGCGGAACAGCCTTTTGGACAAATATGGCAAAACATGATTTTTTCTTAAAAGATTCGCCTACGGTTTATCAGAATATTTTGAATAATGGCCATCTACCTTTAAAAAAATCTGAACCTTGCATTGAATCTAATACACTTCTAAGGCACTTCAGATGTAAAGCTCAGTCCCCCTCTTATACACCTACAAAGACACAAGAATAATTGTGGTAAAAACTTTCTCCAGGTCCACGGCATCGTCGCTCTACATTGTTTACCTCTTCATACAACAAAACAATCACTGCCACAATAGGTACGTTATTGCATTTAGGGTACGTACTGAGTATAACTGCGTAAAGCCACCACATATTATGATAAAATAGTGCATTTGTTTACAATTTTTTTTAAACATAAATACCTGATCATTGTGTCATTTAAAAACTTGACGTAAGGTTACTTGTTTAAAAATAGAGATTGTGCACACTGCTTAATATGGAGCTAATGATGTGTTACAGCGCTCACCTGAAGAACATTAGAGTCACAAGTAAGACTTAATTTAATTTAACTTAACACTATATCACAGATCGTTTCATTCGAGTGCGCATAGTTTGTATAGCGTGACTCGAACGCGACGCAGAGTCGTCGCGGGGTGCACTTTATAACTAAAGTGTCACGGAGTGAAACAGCCGCGGCGCGGGCGCCTTCGGACTTCGAAGGTGGGGCGCCGAGAAGCCTTGCGAAAATCCGCTGTGCGTTTTACTTGTTCGCAATGCACTTGCTTTGACGAAAAAAAAATTCTTTTCTTTTCAATACACCAGTACCCATTCACACCACCACATTAAGACATACACCGAGTTTAGTGGTTATAACTTTTAGGAGTCTGTGAGTTATGGCTACCTGCGGCCCCTCAACGTCACAAGTCCTCTAGTAGATACTACCTACTTATCAAATTTATTTAGAAAGATATTAGCTACAGTATGTAGAGTTAGTTTAAAGTAAATTTTAAATTAAAGTGCAATAAAAAAAATCTATTTTGTTCAATCAGGTATGTATTGCGTATAAACTAGTTCTTATATCTCGTTTACGGGACGTACGCATCTCAGATTGTAGATAGACAGTAATAGGTATCTACCTATGTGTTAGTGAAACTTTGCACAAACTAAACACTGTGCATTCCTAGGAACCTGTTTGAATGTATAACACTTTTGTAATTATAGATAACATGTACAATAGAAATGGTGTACATTGTCTGGAAACAAATAACTACCTTTAGACTGTATTATTTTATATCATATTTCTAATGTTGATTATGCCACCATTCACCCAGACATCACTGAAAGTGCAAAATAAATTGAATCTTTTCAATATTTTGAAAGTAGTGTTATTTAATATCTATAACATGAAATTTTATAACGTAAAAAGTTGTATAACATAAAAATCAAAGGTAAAAATTTGCATTTTCCAGAAACGCCGAAAAATGTTATTCTTTTAGAGGAACAGTAGTAATATAAACTACTTTCGTGTAATCCACTACTTTTTGGGAGGTCAGTACAACACTTATAGAGAAATGAATTATACAATTTTATTAGGCGGTTATATTCTTATGAAATACCTACATACTCTGTAGAATAACGTAGGCTAATGAAAACAATGTCATTCTACAGTGTGATAAAAAAAAATTGCTGTAAAATTGTATCAAATTTGCAAATTAGTTTTGTATACTTATGCATATAGTGCATCTTGTCTGTTTGTCCTGATAATTTAAAATCATATTACTAACATCACAATAATGCAAATTAGGCAGAATAAACGTAAATCTGTCTTTAGACATAGCTTCATTTTCAATGGTGTAATTACAATCAAAAGCAGTTGCCCAATACAACATATTATAACGTCTTAGATTAACAACATCGCGGCTATAAACTTCCAAAAAAAGCTTTTGATCCCTTCGTCAGTGATATTACTTTTGCCTGCTGCTTTGAGAAGTATAATGGTATGTGCCTAATAAATGTGTTTCTTTCTTTCTACTAATATTATAAACACGAAAGTTTGTAAGTATGGATGTTTGTTACTCATTCACGCAAAATCTACTGATTGGAATAAAGGGCAAAAATGTTAAAAGATGCATTAAAATCACGAACTAATAAAAAAGTATACTCATAATCTATCCTAATATGACAAACATTTAATGTTAAATTATCCTTTAGTTGTATATTTTTTTTGTTTGATGTTTCTTGAAAGTAATCTAGTAAAAAGTAAGTTAAACGAAAAATATGTTAAATATAATAAATATTAAATAAGTGCTGAATGAAAATTTCGAGAATTCGAAAGAAGAACGAATAACAAATCTTTATTATTGCAAAAAAACTTTTAAAAACTATATTTTGAAACATTCTCGTATTAGGATGACGTAACCTTTCAATTTTGGAGATCTGGCTTAGTTTTAAATTCCATCATTATTTTTAAATTTTGCACACCGTCCATGTACGGTGAAACATGTTTCACCATCTTATTTACCATGTTTCTAGCAAATAAATGATTCTGATTAATTTAAGTAAATGCTTGTAGATAGTTAAAGGTTCTATCTAAGTTATATACTTTTACCTTGTAAATATAGAAATATGAATCAGTTTCTTTACTAATAATTAGCATGTATTGTATCAAAATGATTGATGAATACTGATGATGATCTAAGTCATTGTTGCATTGCATCGCAAAAAAAATTGAGAAATATTTGACTACTTAGCGAAACTAATATTCTTTTAACTTCGAATCTTCTATTAGACGTGTGTGGAAACATATTTCCAACCCACTTTAACTACATCTACCACAGAGTATCTAAGGAATTAATTTCACTCGCCTGCGAGATAGAGGGAGCGATCAATATTCCTTCCCTTCTGTGACTTCTACCGATACTAGTTATTACTCTGACATCTTCCATTGAAATTTATTCAAGTCATCGCGTTTTCTATAGCGATCAGATTTCGACTGAAAATTATTAGATTGTAATGTGTAACTTTCACGTGAAAATAAGTTAGTGAAGTTAACTAAGTGAAGTTACTAAAAATCACTACGTATTCCAATTTATCAACCTCTCTTTTATATACTACTGAGGTGTAAGACAAGCGATAGAGTGGTCACCGTAGCCTGTGGACATTTGCAACACCAGTGAAGCGGCACTGGCGATTCCGACCTCATTTATCTTTAGGTATACACTGTCTTACCAGTCAATCAAATTAGCCGACCACAGTACACTGATGGACGTGGGTCTCTCCCAATCAGGAGGTCAAAAGAATTGGTACAGGGGTTTGTTTCAGGTTTTCCATCTTGCAAGTGCTTGGATCTTGCAGATTCCGGGCCTTCAGATTTACCAGTATTGTATATTGAATAAAAATTTTTAAAATGTAATTTATATAAATTGATATTTTAATAAAACAATTTCTAGAAAATTACATATCTCATTTATTCGGCTAAAAAGGAATCGATAGGACAAATGTTAGTACATGTCGGAACAATGACTGTGTCCAGTTTGGTTGCCTCATCAGTATTGTCAGTTGCGTGTAGTTGGGCTGCCAATGTAGCGTTATCTGCAAGAGCTGACGCCAACGCACGTTCTAGTTTCGCTGCTCCGGCTCGCTCGGCTTCTAATGCTGCTCGTACTTCGGCAATTGCTTCCGTACTAGCATCAACTGCTCTCATAGACGACATATCATTGCTAACTCCAGATAAACGGCATTGTAGTTCAGCTACAGTAGCTTTGAGCTTGCTTATCTCCGCTTGGAAAATATTGAAAATGTAAATTAACTACAAAGTATGTATATTTGACTAGGTGTGAGGGGCCTCACCTAGAGACGATGCAACGATGAGGCCCTTACGGAGTTCGGGGATCAGACGGCAGTCCCCTTTTCTCAACAATGCCAATAATAGTTACCCTAGCAGCTAGATGAAAGTGAAACCCAGGTTTGAAATCCGGGTAGATTTTGGGGACATTAGTGATTTCCCAGTTGTCCCCAAAGTCGATTTGTAAAAGTGTAAGTGTGTCGAAAGATGAAGAAAGTAAGGAAAGTGAAAGTTTGAGATATTAAAGAAAATTGTACCAAAAGTTCAATGATTAAATCGTCACAACTTGTACACATATTGATTTATGTGAGACACCAATTATACCTCTATAATATTTTTTTAAATTTTATACATTCAACCTCAATGGCTCGATTTTATGGTTGTATATTCAGAAAATATCTATCTAATCAGAAAAATCTCTAAACAATATGAAAACATCATATTGATCAGAGATTTTTATATCATAATGTTTATGGATTTTTCTGATTAGATTAAATTTAAGAGACTTGAAGTTGTGGTCTTCGCCTTATAGCGATTAATTGTAAATGGTTGTTATTTCATTTGTTGTTGACTATATAAAGAAGCCATTAAGAAGCCTGCACTACTTATGTTCTACTGGTCTTGAAGTTGATTACTTACCGTTAGCTTTGGACAGTTCCTGGTTAGTTTGCTGCAGTTCAATGGCGGCGAGTCGTCTCTCACGCGCGTGCGCAGCGGCTGCCAGTCTAGCACGCTCACGTATTTCGGAACCCGCTGCAGCGCACTTTTCTACCCTTCGCATCTCATTTTCAAGTCGGCTTGATTCTCTATAGAAACCAAAAGCTTAAAATAGTTAGTTTCGTACAACAGAAGAACTTATGAAATTATGAAATATTCGAAATATACCGGTGAAATGCAAGATACCTGTAGAAGTATAGAATTATGAAACCATTACATTGGTGCTAATTCTGTGGATGAAACCACTAAACTAAATTTCTCTAAAATTTTCTTATTTTTATTAAGAGATTGCCAAATGCTATTCTGTTTTTACATTGAACTAAACTTGGTGATATTATAAACAGCACTAAATTTGTATCTGACATCACTAAAATGCCTTTTATGTGATAAAATTCAACAAAACATGTATTTACATGCCGACTAACTAGTCATCGAACTGTCTGTGTACATTTTTCACTTTTTGTTGAATTTTATCACATATAATGAATTTTAGTGTTGTCAGATACAAATTTAACGTCACACAATTATTATATTAGTGTAAAGACTAATTTTAATGGGACGTTTATTAATTTTAGTAACCGTTTGAAACGTGAAAACTTTTAAAACGTTGTAACGTTAAAAATGTACATAGGCAGTTTAATCACCAAGTTAGTCGGCATGTATTTACATTCGACTGTCTATGAATTTAGTGACATCAGATACAAATTAAGTGCTTTTTATGATATCACCAACTTTAGTTCGACTTAATAACAGAATAGGATTTGGCCATCTCTTAACAAAAATTAGAAAATTATAGAGAAATTTAGTTTAGTGATCTTAATAACAGAATTAGCACCATTATAGATCTTGTACCACTTTTTCCTTAAAATGAGAGACACTTTAGTATTATGAAATTCGCATTTATTTCAGCTTAAACCATGTAGTATTTTTGCGAGATTTTAATAAGTGCCTATCTAGGTTTAAAATAAGCGATATGGTTAGTTTGGTTATTTTAATTCCTTTGCGGGGAACCGTCACTCCATATTTTATACCATTTTGATAGCAAGAAATTTTAGAATAACAAAACAGTATCAACCTGTTTATAAAATTAACAACTCAGTGTCCCAGACTAGTTTAACAACTTTTAAAGAAATCCTCTCAATGTCAAGTTTAAAGTTCAGGTGGAATGATATAATTTCATTCATGAAGGTGAGGGAAATGCTGCTTCTAGAATTACAATTCATTGCCATAGTGCATCATCATCCGACCATCTGGCTCAATTGCGTCTTACGGCCCCCGGAGACCAATTTCCTAATTATTCTCCTCTACTTCAAACTATCATCGGCATCCCCTGTAGTGAGATCATTGGCGGGTATGTCATCCCTTACGAAGTCAAGACAGAATTTCTTAGGTTTTCCCCTCTTATCGGGATCCAGCGGGACCGACTTGGCCAGATATTCGTTCCCGACATAGCTCAGCGGTTACCGCAAGACATGAACATACCAGCGAAGGCGACACTCTTGCAACTTATCTGCAATGTCACGTACGTGAATGCGAGAGGAAAGACCGCGTGAGGAACTCTTTCATTTCCGTGACACGCAGCTCCTGCTTGTATCGATCCAATGCCACATCCCACAGCCATGTAAACGGACAGGCAACTGTACATGATCGATTGTTATTATCTAACTAAGACAATAATTTATTTTAAATGTTAATAAATAAGATATTGAGGTACCTCTGTGCTTCTTCAGATGCTTTGAACATGCGTTCTTGTAGGTCACTGTATTGCTTCTGCAAGGTGGCGTGTGTTAACTGCAGTGGTTTCAGTTGCTGCACTTGTCTTTCCAAAGAATTTACTTCGGTCATCATTTCGGTACACTTTTCTTCAAAGGATACACGCTGACGTTCCTGTGGTTGGTGTTTCACTTATCTATTTTAAGACTTGTCTTTAAGGCTGATCTTTATTTTTTACGATAGTTCATCTGCGGTTCGAGGCGCATGATGAAGTTTTAGCGTACTCGTTTCCCACAAGGTTCCATAAAAGTAGCCTATTTATTATCCAAATTGGTCCATCCGTTTACGCAAGTGGAAGTAACAAACATACACACTCATAAATTTTTGCCTCTTTAATATTGTTACCGACTAGATGACGCCCGCTTCTGATATGAAAGCTATATTATTGTAAAGTTTCATCAATATCCATTTAGTAGATTTTGCGTGAAAGAGTAACAAATATCCATCCATACTTACAAACTTTAGCGTTTATAATATTAGTAGGATATCTACTGTTCGACAAACAACAGAATCGGTATATTTCATAGTATCAAAATTTTTCTTTGTCAAAAGCGCAAATTTACTCTTTTCCATTTTATGTAAATTCCCGGTTGCTTGTCCCTGGGTCCGCCTTCATTGACTGCTAGGCAGTTGTAATTTGACTTGTTTTCTGAAATGTTGGAGGGGATTGCCGTTTGACCCCTCTACGGGATCCAATCCTAGACCATAATATCCTTGAACATCAGTTAGAAAGTTCACCAATTACATAAGTTTCACCTATGTGTGTGCACCAATAATATTAGTTGTAAATTAGAAATCAATTAGAATAACGACGAAATATAGTTATAAACACAAATATCTATAATATATTTTTGAAAGAAGTTCATGGTTTATTCCCATTCAGTCACAGTCATCTAACAGCGTAACAGTGTCACATAAGAAGTAAAATTCGTTTTGAGTAACGCACTACGTAATGGGTACGTACCACTTAACGCCCACACCTATATGTAACAGCCTCTGTATCGTTCTACCTAAGGCACGTGATCGTTGCAAGCGATCGCTCGACGTCATACATGACGTCACCATTTGCGACCGCATCGTACCCACACAATATTGGTGGGTCTGAGTGAACTAACAGTGCTCAAGATATGCCTATAACGTCCGCGGCCTTTTTGCTTTAGTGCAACGGCAATTTCAGCGGTCGCGGTCGAATGCGTTGCGGGCGTTAAGTGGAATGTTTCCCAATGAGTCACACCAAACTACAACAATGTGTAACAGTTTATATGAATAATAAACAATATTCCCATAGAGTTACACTGTGACTTAACGACACTTCTTTTCTTGTTGAGTAACACCGCTACTAAAGATATGTAAACTATTTATTAAACTATTAACTATTGGTTAAAAATAGGAGCCTACCGTGATTTCTAGCTGCATCTTTAGTCCAGTGACTTGTTCCTGAACGTGTGCCAGGGCTGCAGTAGCTTTTGTGACAGCAGCGGTTGCAGCATTAGCGCCACTGCGAGCTTCGACTACCGCTCTCTCGGCGGCAGCACGACCAGCCTCCGCTGCCTCCGCCCGAGCCGACTCCGTACGTAATGAATCTCGTAAAACATTCCCTGCAATCTAGAATAAACTCCGTTGCTGAATACATTATTCCCAAAAGACCACATTCGTAAAACACCACATTCGCAAAACACGATATTCGTAAAACATCATATTCTCATAACATCATATTCTCAAAATATCATGTTGCCGAAAAATTTTCGGTACTTAAGGCACTTAAAACGTCCTCTGAGTCTAATTTTGACTCAAAAATGTAATGATAATTTTAAAATGTACTATTCGGCGCACTATGAACTAGTGTAGAATAAAGCGTTTTTGCTTTTAAGTACTTGAATTATCTACTACCTATTGGTTACTATAAATAAACATAATTAAAATGAACCGCTCGTGGCCCCGCTGACTCAGTGTTCAGTAAATTATCACTACGTTAAGCAACTTTCGCTACGGTGGTCACAGATGGGTAACCAATTTGTGGCATTTACAATTGCGAGCGCTTCCGTGCTTCGGAAGGCACGTTAAGCCGTCGGTCCCGTTTGCCAGTAACATGGCAGTCGTTAAGCCAAGTTCAAGGCTTGAAACTTTACAACAGCATGTCGCCACAACCTGCGTCTATCTATTTCAACATGGCAATCGGATCACCACCTATTACGTGGGTCAGGAATACACACGGTGGAAAGTGGATAAGGCACCCCTTCGAGGATAAGGCGTGATTGATAAACTTGTAATTAAGTACCTAACGTATTATACATAATTCTTATCATCGATTTACTTGCGTAAAAGCTTACTGCTTAAACAAAATATTTTTACATACCGTTATAGTTCGAAATTCAGCAATAAGTTCTATAAATTGTTGTTCCAATGTTTCAAACTCAGCTGCACCTCCCATTGTAATAATGATAGAAAATAATCTATGTGTAATCGTTTCGTAATTCGAAAAATTTAATAAAAGCGCGGGTTGTAATTATTTATTTTTTATCAGAGCATATGCATAGGCATTTAATCCAATTCGGCCTAGTAGAAAAAAATCTGTTTGGGTGCTATATTGCCGCCTAAATGAATATCACCATTTTATTTTATGTGATATTGAAAATCACATATTATGTTGTTATAATGACATATTTATAATATTATGACATGGACAACAGAGTGGTTCTACGAAGGCTCCGTTTCTTCTGAACTGGAACCCTAAAAATAATTCGGTTTTGTTTTTTTTTTAATTTACTTTAATTTCTATAATCGTATTATTTATAATATAAAATGGGTATAGGTAAGTAAGAAGTAAGATAGGCTGCATGGAGGAAGGAGCATAGCAACTACAACTTGCAACAGCAGTTCTGTCTCTATGTAGGTAGATATTACTGACGTAATTACCTCAAAGTATTCAACCGCGGGAATCCCATAATATTCCAACTCTAATCTAATAACAATACTAATCACTCACAATACAGGAGCAAGTAAATATTTTTCCTAACCCGTAATAAGATCAAGTCTTACGGTTAAAATAATTGAAATATGTCAATTACAATATTATATTTATGAAAGCAGACAGGCACTGAGGGGAATATTAACTAAGGGGGAGTAAAATCTTATAACATACAAATTGGTATATAAGAGCTGGTATTTCTAGAGCGGTTCATTATATTGGCTGACGTTCCTCTGCTTAGCAGGTAAGTACCTAGCAATTATCTTCTTCATCTTAGTGTATTCCCAGTTAATTCCAAACCCTACTTGAGTTCACTCTATTTGGCTGATATTTGGCTTTCTTTCGGCTTTTATTTTTCGGCATTGTTGGGAGCGACCACGGAGGACAGAAAGATTTGGAACTGCTATTTGAACATCTGTTATTCTCTACTCCGTGGGAGAGACTGTCGGCTGACTTCCCAACCTGCATAATATCTAGCTAATAGCCGCGTCCGTTATCAGCAGGTGAGGTCGATTGAACCCCTGGATCTTAGTGGGGCTCCTACAATAGTTAAGAAGAAACTTAAGTATTTAATATAAAAATAAAATAAAAATAAATTCAAGGTTTAAAGCTAAAATGGTATTGCCTACTGTATTTGTCTTCTATATCCCAGTGTAAACACCCACTTGCTTCCAATACTATTTTGAGGCAAGAGCTTGTGTTAGAAGCAGCTATGATTTGATACTTTTTTGACATGCGCTTGCCATTTGACCATCCGACAGTCACTTAGTGTCTTGCAGGTGAAGTAGCCATAGGCACTTGATATCTTGGTAGAGCCCTGGAAAACATACTGTATCATACTCACCATTTACGCGTACCTAACCAACATAATGTATTTTTTGTAATTATTTTATGGCCTGGTTACTACGACCTTTTAGCCAAATTTTATTTTTTGTAATCCAATTTCACAGCATTATATCTATCACTTTCTTTCACTATAGAAGGTTAACACACTTTTTTGTCCAAGAAACCACCACTCCCATAAGTAAAATAAAATAAATGCAATAGTTTTAGAAAATAATAATGCAAGCGAATGCTGCCTGCCATTTTCCCGCCTAGAATCTACAATAGGTATTAAGATAGGTTCAAATTTGAATTTGGAACATTTAAGATTCGTATGAAACAGCATAGGTAAGGTACTTAAGCAATAAGTACTTCCTGTTTTATTAATATTTGATAATACATACACAATATTTATGGGAAGGGAAGATATTCCATTCAAAATTCAAACTCTCCATATCATGCTACAGATATGCGTGCATGCGTGTGTCTGTCCTATGACAAGGTCATAGTAATATACCTAATGGTAATGGAGTTTGAATGATCGTGACGCTTATTGGTTGCAAGTCTATTTTTGACGGAAAGAGCGAAGGACGCGGTGGCCACTCCGTTATTAATTTCCAAAACTAGTAAGTATTAGTATTTATGCGTAAAAATGATGGTTTCTTAAACATAACAGCTGCGGCAACGTGCTCAAGTGTTGTAAAGTCTTCTTTACACCTACATTTTTAGGGTACCGTACCCCAAAAAACAGGAAATCGTGACCATATTACTAAAACTCCGCTGTCTGTCTGTCACCAGGCTGTGTCTCATGAACCGTGATAGCTAAACAGTCAAAATATTCACAAATGATGTATTTCTGTTGCCGCTATAACAAAAATCTCCCTCCCATATCTATCTATCTAATCTAGCTCCCATACTTACTTACATACTGCCGTGATTTTTTTGACGTTTTTGGCTCGATATTAATAATGGCAACAGGTAGACGCTAGAAATATTCATAGAATATTTTGTTGTATATCCACTTTAAAAATAAATAATTAAATTAAAACAAAGTTAATATTTAAAAGGGACTCCCATACAGCAAGATATAGATTATGGTCAGGAACACTTTTTGCGCGAGTTCAATTCGCACTTGAACTGTTGTGTATTATTATGAACTAGATGACCCCCACAGCTTCGCCTGTGGAATATTTCGACCACCTCTAGCACTTCCCGTCGCACCTATTTAATCCCGTCGCTTATAAATTCTACAATGATACAAAAAAATTTGCCCGATTTGTCGACTTATGACTACTGCTCTGCTCCCCAGTGTAGTAGCGTAATGATATATAGCCTATATCCTTCCTCGATAAATGGGCTATCTAACACAAAAATATTTTTTCAAATCCGACCAAGTAGTTCCTGAGATTAGCGCGTTCAACCGAACAAACAAACAAAGAAACAAACTCTTTAGCTATATAATATTAGTATAGATTAATATTAATAACATAAATATAGAATATTTTATTTATTTATACTAATATAAATAATAAAGAGGAAAGATTTGTAAGTTTGTTGGTAATGAATAGGTTCATGACGTACCGATTTTAAAAATTCTTTCACCATTAGAAAGCTACATTATTCGTGAGTAACATAGGCTAAATTGTATTTTCAAAAAGTTTAGGGTTCCGTACGAAATATCGAAAAGGAAAATTTTACCACTCGGGCAAAGCTGGGGGCATCAACTAGTTTAACATAAAGACAGAACATTCAGTGAATAGGGAATATTCAGGGAATAGTTAAGCCTGTAACCGGTCTTGGTTGTCAGTAACCGGTTTGAAAATTTTCAACAACAGGTCGCCAATTCAACACGTCAATGGAATCACCTCACCACCTGTTACGTCGGAAAAAAATGCACACAGCTCACTGTGTGCATTTTTATTTTTATTATATACCCACATTTCAATGTGGGTATATAATATGCCTCTGCCACCCTCTCGGGAATTATGGCATGAATAATGAGTAGAATATTTAGTAGCCTGTTCCGCTAAGCGATAAGCCCGCTCCGCGATAAGCCCGATGGCGTCCCGATCGAAGTCTGGAAGGTATTAGGTTTTCAGGATGTGGTTGTGAACTCCTTCAACTGCATGCTCCTCAGCGGGTTACTCTCGAACCATTAAAGGCTTAGTACTTATACCTCGGTTTTCAAAGGCAAGACATACAATGGTAGTGCGAAAATTGCAGTCTCTCCGACTCTCTAGCTCTAGTCGATTGTACTTAATTTTTTATTTAATTTCTGGACAGTCGTCTCCAACAAGATGCGGGTTATATCAATGGTGGCAGTGGTGATTACTCTTGCATTGACGATACTGGTCCGATGCTGTGAGAATGCAAACATCCATGGATTCATCTTACCGGAGGATGAAGAGGAATTCAGAGCTCATCCGCGGTACAGAGACTATAGACTGAACCGAAGGGCTGCTCTTGAAGAAGACTCTTTTGATGATTACGGTCATTTGCGATTCGGGAGAGCTGTTGACTGACGTCACTATAGACAGGTCCCTACAGTCCAGAAAAGATCATCGCTACCGAAATCGTGTCATTAGTTCTTGTCAGCAAATTGATTAAAAAATATTCGCAATGTTATTTTAAAAGAAAATGGTCTGAAATATTTGAAGGCTGGTTAAATATTTCATTCTGTACTTATTAATAATACGATCTAAGTCTAGCAATATACTTAATTTATTTATTTAACTTAATACTTATTTGTAAATTATACTGTAACTATGTACTTACTTGCATCTAAGCTACTACCGTAGGTAATAAGGTATCTACTTACTTGTGTAGAAATAAAACACATCAATATTTTTTCTGAGTATATTATTACCCAATAAATACATTTTACAACAGTTATTATTACAATAAAATGTGTTACAATGTTTAAAAACCAACTGGGCGCTTAGATGAATGACTAATAAAGTACTTTGGGTATGTATTTAGTTCATTTGTAAAGGCATTTCAATAAAACATCGGTTTAATTTATAATTTAAAAGTCAATATTCGTCTATCTAAGCTATAAGCATTTAAGGCGACGCTTTTATAATTTCTGTACATAGAGAAAAGAGTAACTAGACTAATAAAAGTCCAATAAATCTGTTGTATAAAAATATTGGACATACCTCTGCCTATTGTTTATTATAATTTGTACAAATTTATAAGTATTATAATTTTAATGGTCACAGTATTTAAAAGCCTTATCTAGCATAAATTTAAACTCTTTTCTAAAATAGCAATTATTATGTTTCAATTTCGTTGTTTATGTTACGACACATTCGATTTTTAAAACTCAACAATAGCTGCTTATTTAATCTGTTAATTGACTTCCGTTAACTACCTCTCTGGTGGGATTTCATTAACATGCATTGGGATTTAGTTTTAACTAATGTTCATTACTTTATTAGGCACACGTAATATCACTACTCTATATTAAATAATATGAGACTAGTTAGTTCCTTTTCTAAGCTAAGTTATAATTTATACATTTATATTATGAATGCAGTTTTTCTTACCGCTTTAAATGGTTAATTGTACTTGGTGAAAATGAAGCGTATTGTGGAAATATTTCTCATTTTAAATAAAAAAGAAAAAATAAAAAAGATCATTAAAAAGACCCCGTGTCCTATCCAATTTTATATTTAAATAGAATGTGAAACATAAATAATAACAAGTTCATATTTTAAACTTCTCTATCATCATACGTCAAATACTCATTTATAACAGCAAGGACAGCACACTTTATGTTCTCTAATCGCTTTTCTGTTAAAAATAATCACTTTTGATGTTGTGAGTATTTTGTCCCAAAACAAATTTATAAGTAGGTATCTTTCTTTCTTCTCATATGATGTCTTTTTTCTGAGAATTTCCAAGGAGTGCCTGCAATAATAAGAATAATAGTTAACAAGTTTTATTTATTTGAATAAAAAATATCTATAAGTAAAAGTGAGCCTTAAGAAATACGATTATGTCATAATCGTATTTCTTTTGTGTTCGATAAAAAAACAACACAAAAATCAAACAAAGGTCAGAAAATTTAAAAAAAACTATGGCAGAGACATACTTAAAACATTAGTCTTTCTTGTATCATGTGACCGTTTGACGCTTATCGAGTATTTCGTGTGATAGTAGTAAGAGCGCTCGCACATCCACAATACTGTTGGTATCGTGAAGGCGGTATAGCATACTAGCCTTAGGTTGCGGTATGTTAAAAGTATATGGCTTCATTTTCATGCCCATATATACTGCCTAAATTCCGAGGGAATAACAAATACTTCAAGACTGTACCTAAGGTGGGAATGATAAGTTAAGATAGTCATAAAATAAGGTAATCATAAGGTGAAAATGGCTGACTCGGATGAAGATACTATTAGCATGTTAAGTATACCTTATTGACGAAGTTGACGATGGCAGTAGCTGGCTGCTCAGGTTCTAATTCAGCGAACACGTGGCACTGGTTGTCAGCACCTGTTGACGCCCGGGCGACGAACGCGAATATCCGTCTGCGAAGATTTAAGACAAATTACTAAATAGAAAACAACAGAACTGAAATTTACTAAGTTGGTGAAACATTTGTTGAGGACGGTCTACATAATATCTAATAGTAAACGTAAGTATATGTACAGAGATGTAACCATGGAAATGACTCAGATTTCATATCATTCTATACAATATACTTATCCAAAGGTACTGGAAAGGCATCAACATAGTACAACAAATATTATAGACATAAAATTATTGACGTTATTTATTACAGCGTAATGGATATATAAAATTATGATCATTTAATTATGACGAATTACGTCATTACGTCTTTAAAATTCAATTGATTTGTTTCTGAGAAGAATGACGATGACTAAGACCGTGGCCCGTGACACGTTTGAGTCATTTTGTATTTCATTCACTCAAGTCACACCTTACATCTTAACATTTTCACTTCAGCTATATCGACTCCTCTTTCATCAATTTTCTTAACGGCCCAACAATCTGAACCATATAATATAATATAACAGGTCTTTGATAGATAGCTTGAGGAGCATCCGTAGATCGCATGTTGTGGTCGTAAGTAGTCTCCATGACATCCATCCGCCTAAGTATGCAAAATTAAAAAAAAACATATGTGACTAACTTTTCAGTCTGCGTGTTGTTGTCGACGTAAGTATACCGCCTCTCGTCCGGGTCTATTCCCGCGTATGAAACGCCGGCAGCGGGGTAGTGCCGCCTGAAGAACAACTTGCGAGCCGCGTCTGTTAGCGTGATACCACCACCGAACACCTTGAAGTGGACTACATGGGCTGGGCCCTGGATACAACAAATATACGGTTAAATAAGAACGTATCCATTTTTACTAAATTAATGTAGGGTCAAAGGTAAGAAGTAACTGGAGTTTTAAGGAAACAATAAGCTGAAAATCAGTTCTTTGTCTACAATCAGGTCAATGATTACTAAATTACACTAACTTGGATTAAATGACTAAACATTGTATTGGTATGTATAGGTACTATAAATTTATTAATATCACAGCCTAAAGATCATAGTAAGCTTTTCTCTCTTTATGCTGTGTTTTATGCTATTATATATCAATAATTGTAATGCTATTTTTTACATAGGTATTTTTAATTTACTTGTGGGTAGTTGAATTGTAAACACAAATAGCAGTGTACCAGTATCTTACCTTCTTGTGCAGTACGTTAGTAACGGCCCTCTTGACGGCAGCGGGACCGGTGAGGGCTTCAGTGTTCTCAGAGCCGAGTAGCAGAACGTGACACGCCGCTCCACTTGAGAGAAGCGCGCGCGCTGCGGCCTGAGCGCCTCCACCCGACCACGGGTCTCTGGGAAACACCGTGTTTTGAGTATACAACAACGCACGTGGTGTTTTGAATATAAAATATAATGTACAGATATAAAGAAGGAAGCTGAAGTCGTTTCAAAAAAATTTAGTATCAGGTTAGATGAGTGAGGAACGATTGACAAAGAATATTTATTAAGCGAAAGTAAAGGATAGAAGGAGTCAGGGTAGCCTTACATACGAAGACTACGTGAGCTTTTGGTCAAAAACGTAAAGGACAAAAGTACTTGGATACGTGCATGTATGTAACGATTAGTGTAGTATTTATTTCATTAAAACTGCTATCGTTTTAAGCACATTAATTCTTCGTTTGAGTAAGATTAGAAATTTTATGTCCAAGGTACTATGCTACTGTTCTGAATTAATAGAGCCGAAGGTGATCAAAGTCTATGTGCAGAAAACACACGCCCATATAACTATAGGTAACTAAATTTTACCATCAAGTGGAACTTACCTATCAGGTAATTTTAACGCTACTGGTAGAGCCAAGGGCGTCACAGTATGTTGGTACACGAGTGCGGACAACGAACCAAACACAGGCTCATCAGGGCATCCTCGCAGTCGAACTCCTCTCGCCGTGGGTTCGATAAGGAAATGTCTGACTCCTCCCACACCGCCTGCTCGTACTGCCAGACCGAACGCTCCGGGAAATGAGTTCGAGTCGCGGACTATGAATGCACCTTCTTCTAGTTGTAGTAATGCTGACACCGCTGTCGAATGAAAATTTTATTAGCATTAAATAAAAACAAAATAAGAAATAGGAGGATCCCAATTAGATAGAATTTATTTTATGTTAAAATTGTTATCGTCGTATGAATATCCTAAATCTATTTATAACAGGTTCCCAATTCGATAGCATTTAATTATAATGTTTAAAAAACCGAATAAAAAACCCTCTATCTCTCTGTCTCTTTTTACCATATAAGACAACAATATTTTTTATATTTTTCTTCAATTATATAAAATTTATTATTCATTTATTTATCTTTTTCGTTATTTTTGTAAACGTAACATAACTCAAAACGTAACTCAAGATAAAATTGTGCAGTCGGGGGACCCCACGTAGTTCCACGTGGGGTCCCCCGACTGCACAATTTTATCTTGAGTATACGTCAGTACATACAAGTCACCTCTGGTGTTGCAAAAGTCCATAGGCTATGGTAACCACTTTCCATTAGGTGGGCCTTATGCTTGTCTGCCACCTCAGAGGTATAAAAAAAAGTACGAATAGTTACCATCGTCCCTGGAAATGTTGGGCTTGTACCAGTAATGGCTGGTATCGCGGGCGAACCTCACACGGTCCGGCGCAACGTGCTGCGGTTCAGCGCTACCGCTCACGCTAGACCGCCGCGACCCGATGCTGCCCGACCCGTTGAACGCACGGTACTCCGACTCTGGGCTTACTTCGCGTTCTTTCCTAAAAGTATCAAATCAATGGTATTATTTATTTTATTTTGTTAGTTGTTAGACAGGTCTCTACCACGGAAATATAAACTTTGACGCCTCGCTGTCGCAAGTGGTAGTGATTGTGATTGCGACTGGCGCGCTTAGGTCCCTGGTTCGATTCCCGGGTCCCAACAAATATTTGTGTGGTATTACAAATGTTTATGAATTTAAACTGTCATTGGTCATAAACATTACTAAAATATTGATTGTCGGGATATTTACGCTTGCGCTTGCAACAGTGCCGAAATATCGGATACTCGCGAATAATAGTAGACATGGTAAATATCCCAACAATCAATATTTTAGTAACGCAATATGTTTATTACGGAGTTTGTGTATTTCCTATGTATATAATTATTAAAAAATATAAGTATGTATATCAGTTGTCTAGATCTCATTATACCACAAGTTTATATTAGCTTACTTTGGGCTAGATAGCGCTGTGTAAGAATGTAACACACCTACTACTACTACTGGAATAGGAGGTTGATATATTCGCGGTTAAGGTCGGCATACGGCGTGAATCTTGTCGGAAATATGAAGAAAACCATGTTAAATTATTCTACCCGAAAAATAATGCTGGAATACGATTCTAAATTTTGTATCGTGAGACACTAATTTAAAAAAGCGTAGTACCTAATAACGACAATCCAGGATGGCTGTCCCAAACCTTAGTTCAATCTGAAACCTGGTTTATTTTGTGTCTGGGTGTTTATTATCTATAATATGTATGTATTTAGAAATAATAAGTATGATTATAAGTTATCTGGTTACCATAGTACAAGCTCTGCTTAGTGTATAATCAGATGGCGTTGTGCGAGTTGCCCCAACAATATTTATTTATTAAAAGCTATAACTAACTACAAAGTTTAATGGACAAGTTCATCACAGTTTGTAAGATCTAGTCGGACTATATATCAAAGCATATTATATCACAACTAATATTTATTTTGGGAGCATTGTAAACCATCATGAAAAAAGAATAAGCAACGGGCTAGCTCTAATTTTCTCACCTTTGTCCAAAATATTAACAGAAATATACAGAAAATACCATTTTATGAATTATTTCAGGATGATTTACATTTGCGAGCGTTTCCGTGCTTCGGAAGGCACGTTAAGCCGTTGGTCCCGGTTGCCAGTAAAATGGCAGTCGTTAAGCCTGGTTGAAGGCCTTATGGGCGGCTTGAAAATTTCAACAGCAGGTAGCCACAACCTGCGTCTGTCTATTTCAACACGGCAATGGGCTCGCCACCTATTACGTGTGACAGGAATCTACACGGTGAAAAGTGGGCATATAATATGCCTCTGCCACCCCTTCGGGGATAAGGCGTGATGGATATTTATTTATTTATTTATTTCAGGAATGCGCAATTGTTATGCTTCATCTTGTTGTCATTCAAAGACCGGCTCTACGATTACTGCTAACATAGTATTTGCTGTTTTGTTTACTTCTTCCAAAGTTACTAACACAAAAATAGTGGTTAGTTCTTTGCAAAAGATAAAACAATAAGAATAGCCTTAGCCAGTTGTAGGCGTACTCCTACATTCTTAATATAATAAGTGTCTTGTTTATATTTAACTAACTAACTAACTAACTATCTTCACGCTGTATCCCTGACGGGGTAGTCAGAGAGGACAGATCGCCAGGCTTCGCGATCCATACATACGTCTTTCGCTTCTTCGAGATTCATCAATCGCTTCATACACGCACGTCTGGGTATCCGAGTGCTTTTGACCTTTCCGTTTTTGAGCAATCTGCTCACGTGGTCTTCATATGTAAGTCTCGGCCTACCCTGACTCCTTCTACCCTCTACTTTTGAACAATATATATTCTTCGTCAATCGTTCCTCACTCATTCGTTGGACGTGTCCAAACCAACGGAGCACGCCCTTTTCCAGCTTAACGCTGACACTTTCATTCAAACCTGCCATATTGCGTATCACTTCGTTTGTTTATATTTAACTACATATATCTTTTTTATATAATAAAATCTTCCGTATGACAGTTTTGGTTTGAACAAAATCACTCCTACAATTGATTCAACGTGATGAACGTGACAAATTTGGTAAAATTAGTGACTTACGACATTTTAAACAGAAACCAATCCGTGGCATTAGCTTATTATGCCAATATGGACCATCAGTACCTAACTAGTATTAGAAACAGTGGCAAAAAGAGTAAATTAGAACTAAAGATATTAAGAAAATGTAATTCAAAAACACTAAAGTAAACATTCAAAAGTTGTAGTATTAGAAGAAGCATACGAATATTTGAATAACTACGACATTTCTTTATTTACACAGATGGAAATAAATAAACTCTATATCCAGTAGTAGGTAGATACATACATACATATTGTCACGCCTTTATCCCCGAAGGGGTAAGCAGAGGCACACCACATTTCGCCGTATGCATTTTTGTCCCACGTAACAGGTGGTGAGCCTATTGCAGTAGGTACAGTTCATAAATTTAAGTGAGAAATCAACCAATCAACACTCCGTATGCGCCCACGCACTAGGCTGCCACATATTATATCTAGTTTTAACTTTATAGAAAGACAGGAACATATAAATAATACAGTCAATTGACTCTCGCAGAGTTGTTAGACTGTAATTTAATGGTAACAAGTTGATTTGAAAATGTCTTTGACACCACCAAGCCTTTATGTAAAAACAGTTACAACATTTTTTTATACTAAAGTATTAATTAGAGTGTTTAAAGTACGCTGCTAAAATCTTTTTTTATTTTAAATCCTAATTTAATGATGTCAGTATGATAATTGAATATACTCACATCATAAAATTTGATTGACAACGATATATAAACGTTTATATGAGCTAACGTGAGATAAAAAGACGTTAAATTTTACTTAAGCACTTCCTTAGTGGGTAGTATCCTGCATAAATGTTCACTAAGAAACAAATAAAGGAAAAGAGAGTCACCTGGTAACTGAGGGCGATCGAGGTGGGCGCGTACTGAATGAAGGTGTAGGCGTGGGTGGGTAGGGCGTCCGAGGGTGCGTTGGGAATGCCGGTGTGCCCGCACGTGATTCCGTCCGGGATTCCGCGCGAGACCAACTTTCTGCACGATCCTGAACAAAATAGAAGAGATAATGTCATTAAATTCACACGAAGTATAGAAATCATTCAGATGTGTTCAGCCGTTCAACATCCCTGGCCACGAATATTGCTTCTTAATAAAGATATCCTCGATATCTAGTCGTGACCACGGCTGTTTTAACGTATCTAAAACGTTGAGGTGAGTAAATATGTTCAATAGTATTAATACGATATAAAACGAAGAACCAAATAAAATACAGAAAAACATTTTTATTACTTAGTGCTATTTTTACTATTAAACAAATATTGGTAATCTGACCCTCGACAGATAGAAAAAAAATTACGTGTTTGAGCAAGTTGCGAAATTGGATTGACGGATATTTCGTGTTTGGATTCAATATCATCTATTCGAGACGTCGTTTCCCAATTATTGCAAGACATCATGGCGCTAGCAGACGGCAGGATCTTACTGACAAATAATATTGATCTAAGCACATTAACCATTTATGAGTCTATTAGAGAGTATAGAATACTAATAAAAGTGATTAGCCCTTCTTTGGTAAGGAATTTCGCAAATATACGCTATATGAGCTGAAAATTGTTCTAATAGCAATAATGAAGTCTCCTTACAACAGTGTCTGTGCTGACAGGCTCCGCAAGTGACAGTAAACCAGGCGCAGGAGTGTTCGTCGGTGTAGACGTCGTACTCCATTCGCGCATCGTCATCTTTTCATACATGAATTTCCTAGATGAGGTTCTGTAACAACACAAGTAAGATTATATCTATGGCAACTAAGTATTCGAAACACCAAAAAATGTTACACAAATTTAAAAGTATCACACACCCGATATTTATTTGAATATGCTATATATTAGCGAGTGAAGAATATAAAATACACAATTCACATAAATACGGACAAAACGTGTTTGTTTTTATATGAGACTAAGACCACTAGCCCTCCTTCAGCAATGACTGCTGTACGGGTGATGATCAAGTACTTATTCATCAATATTTTGTTGGTCATTATACAGTACGCGTCAATAAAATCAGTATCAACAACAGTGACCCACGTAAATACCGGGCATGACCCGGCGAGTCACAGGAAAACTTAGAACGTGGAATGTTAAAAACCCACTTCTCTTATTACTAATGCGGAAAACAAATGAAAGGTTAGACAACCTGTAGTAATGAGAAGCATTAATCATATTCTCACTAAGATCTATGCAGTCTAGCTATTCGCAACTCCTGATTGACGAGTGAAGATATAGTGTAGGCGTCTAAGAAGGGATCATGAGATTAGATGGTATACATTTCCAGTATCAACGAGAGTAAAAAGTATGCATGGTTCGCGAGGCCTGGCGATCTGTCCTCTCTGACTACCCCATCAGGGATATAGCGTGAAGATAGTTAGTTAAAATTCAATTCACAACTGTTTCTAGAAGTCAAAACCTTTTTGCTCATAAAAAAGATAGCTCACCTGTCCGGAGCCTGTGGACTGGTATGGTCTGTCCTGAGAGTAGTGCGCGTGTTCACGTGGAGCGGAACACTGAAGTCGTCATCGTCATCAGCGAACGCTGTCGTATCACTCGTGTAGCCATCCACCCTGACGTATACAAGACATTTACATTTTAGTTTATAAAAAGCACTGTTCACTATAAATGACATACATACATACATACATACATATCGTCACGCCTGTCTCCCATCGGGGTAGGCAGAGACTATGGCTTACAACTTGCTACGATCCTGGCATACAACTTTCGCTTCTTCCACTTTCATAAGTGTTTTCATACACACACGCCGGTTAAGGGTACTCTTGGCCTGACCTTTTAAATAATGACATTAATGACAAAAATTATAAATGACAGTTTGGAACAATGTTTAAAATTGCAAAATGTATCGCTTAAGCAACAAACAAAAGATTACCAATCCTACCTCAGAAGAACTATTTTAGGTATTCGTGAATATTTCACATTTACATACATACATACATATTATCACGCCTGTTTCCCATCGGGGTAGGCAGAGACTATGGTTTTCCACTTGCTACGATCCTGACATACCACTTTCGCTTATTCTACTTTCATAAGTGTTTTCGTACACGCTCGCCGGTTAAGGGTAATCTTGACCTGGCCTTTTTCCAAAAGGTCTTCGATTTGATTGACATACGTACGCCGAGGTTTACCCCTACCAGTTTGCCCATTCACTCTCGCCACATAAATCTGCTTCTTCAGTCTACTTTCATCCATCCTCTCCACGTGTCCGAACCATCTAAGCATCCCTTTTTCTATCTTAGTCACTACATCTTATGTCATACCGCAATGTTCCCTTATCGCGCTGTTCCTTTCTTTATCCATCAACTTCACTCCAGCTATACTTCGCAGACTTTTCATTTCCACTGCATTTATTTTACTTTTATGAGTTTTCTGCCATATCCAACTTTCACTGCCATACATAAGTGTGGGGACCAGCACACTTCTATGTACAGCCAGTCGTGCCTTCTTCGAAACGTTCTGACTGCTCATAAAGGCGTACATGGATCCATTCACTTTATTTCCTGCCAATACTCTTCGCTCAATGTCATAGTCATACTTTCCATCTCTCGCAAATTTTGTACCTAGATATACAAACTCTTTTACTTGTTCTACTCTTTCTCCTTCCACAACAATTGAGCAATCCGTCATACTTGCCTCTCTTTCAAAAACCATTACTTTCGACTTGTTTACATTCACTTTCATTCCTTTGTTTTTTAACGCATCATACATAATGTTAACCATCAACTGCAACTCCTCCGCCGATAATGCTAGTATTACCTGATCATCGGCGTATAGTAGGCACTTGACGGTCAGTTCATCCATTTTTATACCATACGTACTCTCTTGCAGTTCTTTCAGGCAGCTGTCCATGTATAGGTTAAACAGCTTTAATAAACGAAACTAATCTTAGATAAAAGGTCGGATTCAAAATTATAGTATAAAAATCCATTTATTATTTAAAGATATTTTTTTCTATAAATATATTATTTAATTAATAAAGATAAATTGACATCCTTGTATTATTATCTTCAGAACCTAAATTTATATGTAATTGCTAATAAACAGCCAAAGGCGTTTGTTTCGTGATTGGGAGGTTGAATGGTAGTTTTTCCAACTAAAGATTTACATAGGTTTCTGTTGATGTTGTCTTAGAAGAACTTACCTGTGACTAGCTGAACGGCGCACATGCCTGGAAGGTGCAGTATCCCACTCGAGCGGTAGTCGAGCGACTCTCTCCCTGGCTTCTTTCCTCTCGCGTAGTTTTTGCTGTTGTCTTTGGAGCCATGTAAGACCTGCGCTGCTCTCTACACTGCTTTCTGAGCGTCGTGGTTCTCTCGCACGTACTGTCTCTTGCCATCCCATTGAACTAGCAGATCTCCAAGTACCATTTTCGACGGGAGCTTTACGAGCGCTATTAACTGGTCGTTCCGCCCATTCCACTTCCCCGTTTAACCATCTGTTGACAAAATCAACAAACTTTGAGATAAGTTCAAAGGGTGTTGATATAAAATATGAGCAATCGTTTTACGAGCTATGGTCTTATTATTATCTTTTTAGTTTTTTGTATATTTGTGTGTAGGACTAGAAGGTCTAACTGATCTTATTAAGGCATTGAAAAAACCTTGTATCCGCATGCTAAGAGTCTATAATCAGTGGGAGGCACGTGAGTAGGTATGTATTATTATTAGTTTATGAATATTAAATGCTTTTCCATTTTGAGAGGAATGTGTGCCTAATAACTTTTAAATTAACATTATATTACCATGTTTTAATGAAATACATAAGTTTGAATCTAACCAATTAATGTTTTAGTAACAAGTCGTAAAATCACACGTTCCTAACAAGCAAAAGTGTTTAATGATTACAGAAATAAAATAGTTTGACACAGCGCTCTTTAATAGAAAGTAAATAGTGTATCGGTGGCATGTGGGGCGTCTTGGTGTCGCGACTGGGTCGCCAGTCGCCACCCGCCCGTTTATGGCGACGTTTATCTCGAAATAGTAACTTGTTGGGTCACAGCGGAGACGCAATCACACACCATCGCTCTAAATCAGACCGAGAATTGCGAGTCCACACTCCACGTCACTTTCTTACTTCTGCCCATGTATGGCGGCATGTTCGACTGTTCGATTACCTTTGATGCCAATTATCATTAAATACAACACTGAAATGTGCAATTAGAAGCTGACAAGATGTTATTAAAAGGCAGGTAACTTAATACCCCTTATGGTGAGATTAGTTACTGCTATCTTAGTTCTGAGAAAGGCGATGCGATGACAGCAATTTGACTAGAAACTTGGGCATTCATTGAACGTGACATAATTCGCGTCAACTTGATGGAGCCGGATTTCAAGGTACGTTATGTACGTCGTGCAATGTTGCAGAACAAGTAGATGGCTACACCGTTTAGTTTGGTTTTAGCCCACGCCTGTCGCCGCCTCAATTAAACGACGAATACCTACTTCCGTTGCTTAATGTAATGCATGACAACTTTAGTTACTACTAGTTGACGCCCGCGGCTTCGCCCGCGTAGAGAAGTTTTCCCGTTTCCTACAGGAACTTGATCCTGGGATAAAAAGTAGTTAGTTACTACTAGTTGACGCCCGCGACTTCGCCCGCGTAGAGAAGTTTTCTCGTTACCGTTTCCTACAGGAACTTGATCCTGGGATAAAAAGTAGCCTATGTGTTATTCTGATCTATAAGCTCTATAAATGTGAAGATTCATTAAAATCCATTCAGTAGGTTTTACTTGAAAGAGTACAAACATCCATACTTACAAACTTTCGCGTTTATAATATTAGTAGAAATAAAGAAACCGTTTGGTTGATTGATACTTCTTAAGCTGAAAGCTCTCGAATAGGTCTTTTACTAGATAGAAAGCTAAGTTTGCAGCATATTTTACGGAGAATCATATTTGAACTTTTAGGAGAAGCGGAAGTTAAAATTTCAACCCATTGATTATTTATAACTGAAGTGTGTTTTTAACATAGTACGAGTATTGCATTATTGTACTTAATAAAAATTGTTAGCCTCTTGTCATAATAGTGTGATAATATGTTCATACTCTTTTGTAAGTACGTGCTTAAAATTATAAGGGTATGGGTCGGTAGTGGGCGGAACATTGCCAAGTAAAGCTACCTTTTTCTCATACTTTAATGTATTATGTGATATAAAACTACTAACACTGTATTTACATACTATTGTTGTTGGTTTTTTTTACACAGCACCGTCTAGCCCAAAGTAAGCTAATATGAGCTTGTGTTATGGGATCTAGACACCTGTTAAACATACTTAAATATTTCTAAATACACACATATTATACATAGAAACCACCCAAAATCCGAAACAAACTGAAAGAAACCTGTGTATAAATTGTACCGAATGTTTGATTCTTATGTACTGAAAACAAATATTTATGCCGAATTTTGATATTGGAAACATAGAGCTACTTTTTACTGTGGGAACAGGTTCATGTGGGAAACAGGTACGAAAAAATTTCACCACGCGAGTTTTTTTATGTATCATCACTACATATTATAAAGCAAAGTCGCTATTCGCTATCTGTCCCTATATATCTTTAAAACTACGCAACGGATTACGATACGGTTTTATTTAATAGGTAGAATGATTCTCATAGAAGGTTTTTATGTATAATTTGTTAAGTTTTCATATATATTGACCAAATTATAACGATATTTGTTGGGGATGTCGGAAAAAATAAGCCATCTGGGAGCTTTCAACAAAAACGCTGCCTAAACCCTTTGATATATAACAAAATAATGTATGGTGCAATTGTGTATCTAATAAAGGTCTACAAAAAAGTCCGCGACGACATATGTCTATCTCTTAAGAATAACATACTATATCCATTTCAATACTTTTAAAAAACAGCAATTATAAAACGGGAATTTGAAGGCTATTTATACAAATATGCTATTAAACCTTATCATTTTTACTACGTTAGCTGGCTTCAGCATTTCATGAAGACTATTTTGTCCCTTTGCTCCTTGCAAATTAAATGAATATCTTACGAGTTATCGCAAATGCATGAGGCGTGTGTGAAATTTTCACATCATGCCGACGTCATGGGCCTGCTACTGTAAGGACGGCGAGTAGCCCACCCGCCGTCCTCAGGCCCCCGGTCATAGAGGCCAGTAGTCTTGGGCGAAGACAAGGCTGCGGCGTTGTCGCCGCAGACTGCGGAACTCGGGTGGGAGAGTCCTCTCCCGTTTCCTCTCCGCCGCCCCTTTCGAGAGCATAACCTGCTCGCAGAAAGACGCGGCGGCGTCCCAGTAGGTAGGTACCTAGGTACTGGAGAGCGGAGAAGTAATCAATGAATTTGGAAAATGTTCATACATTATTGTGAATGTGAAATTATTAAACAACAGGATTAAATAGGTGCCACGGGGTTCGAAGTATGTTACGGGCGAAGCCGGGCGGGACAGCTAGTTATAAATAATCATAGCGATTTAAATCTCTATGCGTTTCTCTGTTGTTTTTTTAAATTTGACACTATGTTCGGTTACAAGTGAATGCTCCAGTCTATTTGTACCTTCCGACACACTCCTAATGTAATATTGTTATTCTCTATGTAGAGCTTTTACACACGTCATCCGTAACAAAAGCGTTCACATTAAGTGCTTTGATTACAATGAATTACTCGCATCGATATGATTGACAACACAGATACCGGTATCTGACATTTATCGAACGTCAAGCCTAATGTCAAATCCTTAACACGGTGACACGTGGCATTGTTTGCTTCAGGCTTCAAGCAAAAACTATACATAAATCAAATACGATGGGTATACAAACTTCAAGTGAAACTAAAGTTTAGAATAAATAGTATAAACACAGTTTGGTGAGAATATCTCTCACACTGTAATATAGGATAATCATTTCAGTAGTAAGTTTCATGAATATTCTGAATGTAGGTCAGTTCGAATCAAATAGTTGGATAATAGATATCTTAAAGGAATTTATCAGGTCACGCAAGATCGAGTAATTGACTCGGTTTTAGACAAAGAAGCATTATGAATGGTTACCACACACATACAATAATTGTGATGATAATGACAGCAATTTAACCTGCTTCGTCTTATTTCTACAGACTCAAAGTTATTTTGTAGAATTTGTTGTGAGTCAGAAACGTAATTGGGAATTTTACTAGGAATTTTAGCAGCAGTTCGTAATAAAATATATTAATTTTTACCTATAAAGTGGAAATGTCAGGCAACCAAATAAACCTTAAAATTCGTTTATTCAATTTTAGTATTCCCTACTACTAAAATAATGGATAGAATACGGTAATGGGCATGAGTTTTATAAACTAAGTGAACCTCTTTGTGTGCATAAAGGTGTATGGCAATACATTAATTACTCTTGTTCGTTTCAATAATCTTAATGGTGATAATTATTGACCTTCTTTTAGATATCTTTAAATTCTATTCGCATTGGAATTAAATACATTTATTAATGTACTAAAGAGAATGATTACTATAGCAGCAATCATAAAATACAGTACCTTTAAATACGATAATAATTTTAAATTCTATGACAAAAATGATGACGAGATATTATGCATTGGACACTTGGCTATTAATATAATATTTGGCAATTAGTGGAATTTGTTCAAATATCATGTAAATAAAACTAATGTATTTACCAGAGGTTAGATTAGAGTGGCCAGGTTCTTACTCAGGCTCTACTTATTGCTTTGCGAATCTGGCAGTTGATGCAAATGTAGAAGCAATAATCTTGACTTTCATAAGTGTTACTTTGTGACGTATATGAATAAAGATTTTAATTTCATTTCGGTGTGGAGATGTGTTGTATGTACCAACATAATAGCAACAATGAATACTTTTTTGCGAGTTTGATTATTGTCATTATATCATGGAACCAATATTAATAGACAGATCGGATCTTTTTGCTGTAATCATCGAGTTAAAGAATTTATGTTACTCCCACAAGATGTCGACTCCTGCGCTTAAACCTATTATTATTGAACAAGTAGATCGTTTGTTTCTGTTAACATGGCCATTCAGTTTTTAATGTGTTTATTTAACATTGGATGAAGTATTCAGTCTTACCAAGGACGTAGTCGGTTTATATGAATTAATAATTTAAGAAACTGTAGTACCTTATTGTGGTTGTAATTTATGTATAATAATATAACAATTGCATGTTTTTAGGGTTTCATACTTCAGAAAGAAAAAAGGATGCCTTATAAGATCACTTTCTTGTCCGTATGTCACCACCAAATTTCTCAGGAACAGGTGGACCTAGCGAGTTGAAATTTATACCAGATACTTAAGTCTATTGTTTCAGATATGCGTAAAAAAATTAAGGTCCGAAGTTAACATGACAGTAATAACTTGAAAGTGCCAAAATTTACTTTAATATCAACTTTATCTTTATTTTTCGGAATTTACCTTTTACTTTTAAGACATTGCTTTTAACCACAATTGACACTAAGGAACTTTTTACCATACAACTTAATATCGTATTTCGTTGTAGGCGTAGATGCGTGAAGATTCATGAAAGACAAATCCGTGTTAAAAAATTAGCTTTGTAAAAACATAATCTTCGGGACGCAGTTAACCGTCGTTCACATTAGAGATGGCGTAGATTTAAGTTTGGATTACAAAGATCCCAAAAAAAAGTTGTGCTAAAACCAATGCTAGCCGAGTGTGACTAGTGTAGCTTAATATAATAATTATCACTATTTGTAGGTATGAGGAAAAAGTAATTAAATCGTATGCGTCACACCATTGCCACCTGCGTGCTGCCTACTATCTTACTTAGGTACCAGCCAACGATGAATATTAAACGAGTAATCATTATACAAGGAATTCCAACCTCCTATTCCGTGATAAAGATGTCCGTGAAAAACTAAGCATTAATTTTATTTATTGTGCCTTGACGTTTTTAAATATATACAAGAAAGCTAAAAACAATTATTACTATGTAACAAAAACAAACAACCAAACAAAGATTTATGGCTGATACCTATTACATATTTATTTGACAACAAACAACATACACACAAAAATATAGGTACGGGTGAAGTTTATTTTGTAGGCAAAGCAAAAGTACCAAGGTATTTTGACATGATAACTGCATATTGAGGAATGAGTGACTGAAAAAGGCTATTTGCTAAAATTATACCTTCACGCCTCTACGCCAGCAGAGCAGTGATCATTAATGTCAATCAAAAATTTAACAATTTTATTAACATTATTGTAAAATATATAAATTATTATGGGCATTAAGCTGCATTAAGAAATGGTGTTTCAACAACAGTTCAAAATATCTCATGAGTTATGATGGACAGCTAGTCATTGGTTATAAATAATGCGGATGCGACCGGAAATAACGTTCAGATGATGATTCTTGGTTTAAATAAAGAAAAACACAGAGAAAAAAGTTTTGTAGGCAATGGTCATGAATTGGTGAATGAACACCGAATGTTGTTTTCGTTTGAATTGAGTGACAAGGGTCGAGCTTAATATGTCTAAATAAATTAAAGAGGATGCGACATCGCTCCGTTACAGTCTCGATACAAACAATTTGTAATTGATTACGGCAATCAAACAGCAACAGATGCGCCAGTACCGTTCCCATGGACGTGACACATGATTACCCCTTTGAATGAAATTGTCTTGCGTAAATCGTCTTCTGGTGAGATACAGACCGACTGTTTGAAGTTATTGTCATTGACCTTTGTATATGTATAATATAGCATAAAAAACTACGTTTGCTAAAATTAGGTGAGGCTGATGTGAATGTAAATATTGTATTGAGCGTATGGTGTGGGCGGCGGCCTTCACGTCGCTGCGAAGGAACACATGTTTATGTCTGCCGCCGAATACCCTAGTTTTGATTACATTATAACGTATTTTAATGTTTTCCAGCTTTACCCCAGGAAGAAAAATAAATAATCTGTACAAATAGAGGATAACATATTACGTATATAAAGGTTCTGTTTTCTTTATATATCTATTACAAGTCAAAATCATGTTACATTGACACTAATTTCTTTGAATTTATGTTAAGCTACCAAAGAACTGGTTATTAATGGTTCTTTTTATATGAACTTTTATTTAAGCACTTAGATTTTATGAAATATCACCTCGGTATTTAGATTAAGAGATTTCACCATAAAATATAATTGAGTTGACTAACCTGTCGGTACGTATAGGAGACGAGGTCGGAGGCACCGTAGTGGTTGTGGTGGTGACATCCTCGTGCGTAAACTTGCGGAGTGTGCGCGGTGAAAGAGGTGTTTGAGTACGGGGCGAGGGTACTTCCGGGGTGACTGTGCGCTCATCATCGTCGTCTTCGATAGGGCGGTAGTTGCGGTCGGTACCGAGCGCTCGTCGCACCAGCTCAGGGCTGGCGAGGCGGTTGGAGGCACGCAGCATGCCTGGCCGCAAGCCGGGCGCTCCGTAAGTGAATGGCGCGGAGTCTGCGCGCGCGTGGTACGGTATGTCAGCAGGTCGGTCGGCGTGCGACTGCGGCTGCGGTGTTTGAGGCGCAGCCGCCGGCGGGTCCGGTAATGCGCTCACAGTTCGCAGCATGTCACCCAGTAACGCGTCTAGTTCATCTGGCGGACTGGGGGCCGCGCGCCGCCCCGCCGACGAGATGCCCGAGTCCATGGACGCGCTGAGCGGCGAGGCGGGCCCTCCGCCGCCCGCGCGGACCACCGTGGCGTAGATAGAGCCGTCTAGAGGACCGAATGTATGCGCCGCTTCACCACCTTCTCCGGTCTCTCCTCCTGAACCAGAACCTTCAGCGCTGCCGTTGTTTTCACCTGTAGCAAATTGGAATAATGACTTAACCTGTTCGTCTATGACATTATAAAAAGATGTCGAGATAAAATTGATTGGTAGAGAAACACTCCGTGAGTGACTCCGATAACAGGTGAAAGAAAGGCTTAGGCTGAATCAGTATTGGGTCACAGTCATATTTTTAAATAGTTATATTTTTTTAAAGACTCATTCAATTCAAAACTAACCACGTATTGCACCGCTTGTTGGTTTATATCAACAAAAAACATGGAGCCAAAGTATCTTTCATTCCCTCAACTTTTCCCTTCCATTCCAATACATTATGACATGATTATTTTATATGTATTTTCTAGGTTAAATTTTCTTCTTCTATATCATAGGTTTGCACTTCTAACTTTGTATGAGTAATATATTAATTGATGATTTAATTCGTAGAGCTTTTAAATTGAATTCGACTCGCTCCAATAAACCTGACGGTATATTATCGCGGCGTGACAGTTTGTCTTGAGACGTTTCTGTTTGCATTTATGTATTATCATCAATCATCTCCGATTATGTTACTTTTGTACATACAACTATAGAAGGAGATATTAGCACAATGGTTTTGATTATTGTTGTTATGATATTGAATTTTATCAACCATAGCCCGCTGTTATAACATACACGGGCCCAGTAATAATGGTTATACCTAAGATGATGCAGACCTACGTAGATAGCGGTGGTACCTAGTAGTGTAGAGTGTTTAAAGGGGGATTAAGTTCGACTCCTTGCAATTTAGTTTAGCTGTAGCGGTCAGCGTGAATATTAGGTTTTACACCGGTTAGCAAATATTCTATTTTAAAAAAAATTGTAAACTTTGACATATTATTTTAAGAAAATAAAGGAAATTTAAGTATCCTCTTCACCAGCCAAGCCAATGGTCTCACTACAGGGTATGCCGATGACCGTACGAAGTGGAGGAGAAAATGTAGGAAGTGGACCCCAGGCGTTGTGAGACGCAACTGGAACAGACACTCGGATGATGATTATGATGATAATCCCCTTAAAACATTGTATTGGCCCGAGCACACTTGCTAGCGGTGCAAGACCTGCTGATTAATGGAGGTGGGCTTGGCTTAAGGGTAGCGTGTGGTTTTAGTCGGTAAACGTCCGGTGGTGCAACAATGAGGCAAAAAATGCTTTCATCGCACTTGGACATCACAATAAAATCAGGTTAAATGAAGAAATTTCTAGTCATTACTGATGACACATCTTATATAACATCAAAACAACCATGATAATAAATTATATCACTACAATACTCATGAAAATATTATCGATACGCTTACGTGTCTACGTTATTATACTTAATACGAGGGACTTGTGATCAGTAAATCTAGTAAATAGGTGGTATAGTATTTTTTCACTCTTCTACCCCCACCCGTCGTACACCCAATTTTTTAATATTTTTGTATGACCAATACCCAAATCATTTAGTAGTCGTTCATTGAAGAGAAGTCACTTATTGATACATGAAGCGTTGCATCACTCCGACTTTTTATTTTGCATTTGTTATGTATCAAAACAAAGTTAAAGAGCGTGTATTTTTTTTCATAGTTAAAATAAATAAATAAATAAATATCCATCACGCCTTATCCCCGAAGGGGTGGCAGAGGCATATTATATGCCCACTTTTCACCGTGTGGATACCTGTACCACGTAATAGTTGGTGAGCCCATTGCCGTGTTGAAATGTACAGACGCAGGTTGTGGGTACCTGCTGTTGAATTTTTTCAAGCCGCCCATAAGGCTTTCAACCAGGCTTAACGACTGCCATTTTACTGGCAACCGGGACCAACGGCTTAACGTGCCTTCCGAAGCACGGAAACGCTCGCAAATGTAAATGCCACAAAGTGGTCACCCATCCGAGGACCAGCCATAGTGAAAGTTGCGTAACTCAGTGATCGTTTACAGAACACTAAGACCGCGAGGCCACGAGCGCTTCAATTTGCTTATATATTATCACGTATCGAGTTTTAATTATTCTATACTGGCCTGCAAAAAAAAGCATCACACTTTAAAATATATGATTTTTCTAAACTTGAAATTTTAAAAGTGTCCTATAATTGTCGACCTTTTGACTCGATAGAAGGGCGTGCTTTGAGGATTGTCAACGATTCTCTACTAACAAGTGGTGTTGATCTCCTTCGTGACACAAGAGTCTTAGCCTCCTTATGTGTGTTCTATCGCCTGTACAACGGCCTGTGTTCTGAGGAATTGTTTGATATGATGCCAGGCTACCTTCTATCATCACACCACTCGCCATAGACAGGGTGTTCACCCTCACACTTTGCGTCCGGGGCGCTCGCATACGGTCCGATAGAGGCTTTATTCCACGTTCGTATATATTGTGGTATGAACTCCCTGCCTGGGTTTTCCCTAACGTCTACAGTATAAAGTTTTCTATTTTGAGTCCTTTTTATTTCGAAAGTATATCTTGTGTACTTAAAAAGTTATTGCAATTTTAAAAGTGTGATACTTATTTTTGTAGGTCAGTGTAGTTGAAGAGTTCAAAAAACATTGAGTACATGACCTAATGATAACATCCTATCATAAATTATTTTTAAACAAAGGCCGTTAGTTGTCGTCGGTTCAAGGAGAAGGCACCCAATAAGGAAATGGCCTCTAAATGTGTATCAACCTACACTTCGTTTTTGATCTATGATTATCTACATAAATCAATCCTAACGACAGTGAGAATACTGACGTTACGAAATTACTAAAGATAAGTAGCTAAAAATAATAAAGAGCTTTACAGAAAATATTATCTCGTGGCATATAGTCGGTGAAAAACTATAGAATAAGTAAAATTTGTGAAAAAATTGAAGCGCTGGTAGCTTAGCTTGCTCTGAGTTCTGTAAACGATCACGACGTTATACCTGTGTTCAGAACTGAAAAGGTTTATGCTGGCATTTACAGATACGAATCGATCTCGAGTGCCAGGAACATGCTTTTTGATAAACCAGTTTAAAAAAAATCTAGCGTTTTACCGATTACACTGCAATAGGCTTAAACTGCAAAAAATGCTCATCTATTATGCTTCAAAGTATGTTTATCAGTTGTCTAGATTCCATACCATAAGCTTAAATGAGCTTACCAGGCCAGGCGGCGGCGGTATAAAAGAAAAAAAACCATGTCCCACAATATTAATTTATTCATTTAAATTAATTGTAGCATACAGTTGAAACATCATGGTTACTACAACTCAAAACAGCATTTAAACGTGCAATGGGCTGAAACGATCTCAGCCCATTACACCGCGCGGCGCCTCGCACATGACGCGAAGTTCGATTTCGAAATGAACTAAATACGAAGTTGTCAATAACGCAATTAGTGTAAAGATATTAACGTCAACGTCTGGTGACCGTCGGTTGCTGTTAAGGAAAATGAGGTTATTTCTGTTTTGTCAACGAAAATAACGCGTCGTGAGCTATGGCAACTGTTACGAAATATGTAGGTAGGTACTAGTGCAGGAAGAGGATGTACGCTCTACCTGCTTAGGCGAGTCAGCACAACATTCTGACTAGAACGGATACACAGAAAATAGCTACACTTCAATGAAACCTATTATTTCAGTAAAATAAAGAAATTTCAATTCAAATTTCAGTAAATTATCAAAAAATGACAATGTAATCTTGGTTTAAAACCACATGTGCAAGCATTCGTTTTAGTCAGAGTTATAATCTGACACCATACAAAATTAACAACGAGTGTATCCTTACAAGTCATTGGGACATCACACCGACTCTTGTTCGACTAGCATTCAGTTCATTACCTATTGAAAATGAGCGTGACCACAAAGCCGGGTTAGTCCGAGTTAGAGACGCATGTGTTTCTATTCATATGCGTGTAGATAAAACACTAGACTATTAAGAAAGAAGGTTACATAAAATGGTAGTATTTTTCAACAATGTTATGCGATAGCCGTTGCGTGGTACTGAGTACCTATGAAGGTGAGCGTGTGTTCGTGTCCAGGTCGTGATGATGTCATCAGACTCCACCTTGTGTTTCTGCGAAACTAAGCTCTACCGCATTATTATTCGACTCCGGCCGTTGAGCTATCAGTGGTCGTTATCCGAGTTAGCACCGAGCTGTAACCAGTTTGGTTCTTTTACCTTTTCTCATTCAAAAAAATATTTGGTGTCTGTCGAGCAGAATTTACATATAAATTCATTCATATATTTTATCTGGGGCAGACGTGGTAGAGTTACGTTTGTGAATTAATCTGTTGTGCGACTGAATTTTGGCATAATGTGGATTCACTCTTTGCAACATAGAATGAATCTATTTCTACGCACTTAGGTATATATTCATAAAGTATTACCTACTGTTACATGTTCAACCAAAAATGTATATTGAAACAGCTTTGCAGTGTTTAAGTCGATTCAATTCCAGATGCCCAACAGTCTAAACCACCCATTCTGACCCATAGGTCAATGTAGGGAGAAGTGTTTAAATAATAAATATTTATTATAGACTTTATAAGTATATGTTTTAATGAAGTACCTATGAAATTTTATTGGCATAATGCTTCACTGTTTCTTATGTTATAATATACCTAATTATTATAGTTTTAGTCACACTTCTTAGCAATTGCTATATCTTAGTTCACTAAGCACGAAACACGCGTCTACTATAAGTACGGAGATTGTATTGACTGGTCACCAAAATTAAAAGCTGCGTTGATAAGCACTGATAACTATCGCAGGACATGTGCACGAAATGTCAGGGCAAGCAACGACGAGAAAACGACAATTCAATCGATACAAGGAAATTCTCCATCTTTACAATATAAACACTTTACAATGTGTTCAAATGGTTTAAGAACGGTCTGTTTCACTAAACAGTTTCACAATTTAAATAAACAAACCTTGAGTGTACACTTTACATTACGATAAATTAACCATGCAAGCCAGCTGTGTGAAGCTACTTAAACAAATCTGTGATAATAACTGATTCATGTATACTTGTACAATAACTACAAGGTAGCTTACACATTCCACATGTCAGTTTTGATAATGAACAAGTCTTATAAATGTTGCGTACCTATATATCATGATGCTAAAGTCAGATGTCAGACAAAATAAATCCTTGTCAATGAATGACCAAAACCACAGATCACGGAAGACAAATGGTATGCGATTTTTGCATACAGTTTGACGTAAACTTTGGCACGCGGTATTAATATTACTTTCGTCTTTATTAGGCGCGAGCGAGAGGGAACGAGCAACAGACCTTACTCTGTGATCAAAACTTAAATATTAACAAGAAAATTACGTATTTTAATAAGCACATACATATTGTCACGCCTTTATCCCCGAAGGGGTAGGCAGAGGCATACTATACGCCCACATAACAGGTGGTGAGCCCATTGCCGTGTTGAAATGGACAAGCACAGGCTGCCCATAAGGCCTTCAACCAGGCTTAACGACTGCCATTTTACTGGCACCCGGGACCGACGGCTTAACGTGCCTTCTTAAGCCCAGAAACCCTCGGAAATGTAAATTCCACAAAGTGGTCACCCATACAAGAACCACATATAGCAAATGTTGCTTAACGCAGATCACTGAGTCAGCGGGGCCACGAGCGCTAACATAGCGAAAACACATAATATATATATTAAACACCTATGTTTAAGTATATCTAAGGACTGGTCTAGATAAATCTTCACTTTCAAATAAAACAAATCTTCATCCGATTTGGTTCGCTTGTTTAAGTTCTACGATACTGATACAGCATGTAAACAAACACACACACACAAAGTAATCAAACTTTTAACACCCTTCTTGAAATCAGCACCTACCCTCTGTAGCATATACAACAACTTAATACTCGTCAAGTTATGACACATTTGGGAGTTCCGTGATAAACAAACAAACATTCGATATTATAATTGTAGGATGTATAAGTAGCAGTAAATCATGATGATGGAATGACAGTACGAAAATTTATTAACATGTATGTCTGTTACATCTATGTGTTCAAACTGGTGAATCAATTTGGATAAAATTTGGTGTGGAGGTAGTTGACACCCTGGATTAAGATATAGGCTACTTTTATCCCGGGAACAGTTTCGTGTAGATACGAGAAAACTTAAAGATGCAAGCGCAGCGGAGTCGAGGGCGTCCTTTAATATACTTAATATTAAATGTACGCAATGAGACAAGGGTGGCCTACTCGCTCTAAGCTATTGCTGGGTAGGAGCTATTTCTTCCAGGTAATCGTGGAATGGATTAGATTAAACAATACCAAGAAGGAAGACAATGATAAAAGTAGAATTTATTATTTGACCTCGCATATAGATTATAAAGCTGAATAATTTGTTTGTTTGGTTGAACGTGCTAATCTCAAGAACTACTGGTCGGATTTTATTTCATTTCATTTGCATGTCATGCATAATAATAGTTCTACCTTAGAACATGGTATAAACAGAGGCAAAAGTCTAAAATTATTTAGCAAACGTAAAAAATCCCCAACACAACGAAGACGATAAAAATTAAACGTTCAAATGAATTTTGATAAAATATGTCTAAGAACTATCGCTAGATCAAAACTGCATTAAAATAACTTCAAACTTTATAAAGTTACGATGCCACAGACCTAGAAAAACACACATAAATCTCTTTTTGCATGAACATGGTATAAACACAAGCAATAGTCTAAAACTATTTGTCAAACGTTTTAAAAAAAACCCCGACACAAAGAAGACGATAAAAATTGAACGAACGAATGATTTTGATAAAATATATCTAAAAACTATCGCTAGATCAAAATTGCGTTAAAATAGCTTCTAAATTTTTAAAGTTACGGTGCCACAGACATACAAACACACACATAAATCTCTTTTTGCATTTACCAAATTTTCTTGCCCTACTCAATAACTGCACGAGTAGCAGTACGTACGAGTCATTGCTCTCGATTCTCGTTCCTAATTAAATTGATGTGTGACTAACTGCGGTTCTAAGGGCATGCCCGTCCATCACCTAGAGAGCACAGACATACATACATCAGCAATTCACCACGCTGCCCAATTAGCGTGCAAGCGCAGGCACAGCGTGGTGCCGAAAGATACTTCAATCTCGTTTATCATTAATACTGACACAATGTATTGTTAACATTTCGGTATTGTTGAAATGGAAAACAATATTACATGTTATATTTTGAAATAATTTATGATTTGTTTGAAGCTATCAGCAATCTATTTAGACAAGCCTACAAATTTTAATGCGAGCCAGAAAATAAAGACTACAACCGTCAATTTTACTCGTATTCGAATTATGAAACTCTTTAGGTTAGCTATATCGAATACATTTTTAACTTCTTCCACAGAACTGAGATAATGAGAAAATGAGAGAAGATAAAATGAAAATCTTTAGGTGTAGTTAAAAAAAAACACTTTTGAACGTCAAGATTATTGCTTTTACATTTATTGACAGATTCGCAAAACAATTGGTACAGTCTGAGAACGAACCTAGCTCTACTCATGGCCACTCTTTTCTAACCAGCAGTAATTACATTAGTTTTATGTACTAATATTTGACCAATTATATAGTAATGAGTCTAATGAGTTGAGATTGTGTGAGAAATCAATGTCTTCAAAATCAAATAAAAATGAGAACGATTCTATAAATAATAAATTCAATTATCCGGAGATTTATCAAGTCAAGTATCAAATAGTAAGTCAATCATATAAGTCTCAAGTCTTCGACAAAATTGACGAAATTTACTTTTCTTACCATTAATATCGGTGCAATAATAACATTACAATAGATTGAAATCACACTACGGCTCTCACATTCATTAGTAAATTTGGAAACTCATAAACCGCATCCGTTTCTCACTCGCTGTAAAATTAATGTCACACTCACCTCGATTTTGATTTTGTTAGCTAGCCTCGAAATATCCGTGCCTAATCCGTAAGGATTGTTTTCTGATTTTCTTGATTTCATAACCTCATGAATTTACTATTATGAGATAGATATGACACTTAAATGAATGTTTACGCGTGAAATGTATTTTGAGATATTTTTGGTTATTGTAAAAGTTTGTAACATGGTATGTCAAAGATTGTACAGATGGGCGCGTGTATGGTGTCGCGCAAGGCGGTTCTCGACTGGGCGGGCGGCGGCAAGCAACCAGAGTGCCAGACACATAGACACTAAAATAGACGACACCTGCACACCGCGTAAACCGCGATCCGCCGTTAACTGATGTAGTTAGGTCGTTTTGTCAACACTGATGTCCCAGTTTCTAATGCTTTAAGTTAAATAATGCCTTCACCTTAGTGAGATACCATCACGTGTGATGGTGATCCTCGTGAATATTTTAGTGTTAGAACTTATTTGTTTTTTATCATTGCCCTATTTTTTAGGGAGTTGTATTAAGTTTCCGGGAAAGTATTGTCTATTTTAAGGGTTCTGTAGCTCAAAAAACGGTTATTTGTCAGTCCGTTCGGCGTCCGTCAGTCTGTCAAGACCCTTTTTATCTCAGGAACGCGTGAAGGTAGTGAGTTGAATTTTAAACTGTATATTCCGGTCTATGGTCTCTTGAAGCTGTGAAAAATCAAACGTCTAAAACGTAAGGGAATCAAAATCGTTAACCTAAGGAGTATAGAGTTTAGGAAAAAATCTGAAAATTGTTCATTGATAATAAAATCATAAAAATACTGCAATGGAAATTGTATTTACCTACATAATATTATCGGGTGACTCACTCATCTATCAACACCCAAGAAAGTATAGACCTATATAACCTAGAAACTTGAATATTATAGATTTTTTTTTTTAGAGTTGGCTGTGCTTATGCTGTAGACTTTCTTAATGGGTGTTAAGAAAGGATTTTTATAAATTTCACCCGCATGAGGGTAAAATAAAGGATTGAAGTTTTTAGCGATTTCAAAATGGTTAAGAATGGTACTCAGTTTGTCTATTTTTTTAAATTCATTTCTTTCAAATTTTTAAAAATGTCACAAACGGTTAGTCCCATTAAAAGCGGTAAAAGCATAGTTTGCTACAATCTGAAAAAAAACTGTTTTACTGTTTTATCCTTAAGGTGGTGAAATAGGGAGTTAAAGTTTATAATTGAGATTTTTAAACATTTTTTTTTCACTCTAATAGATTACGTCCATGTTTTTCATTAAACGGGCCGTTGATTGAGGACGCTTATATATCACCACGTCGGTGATATATAAGCGTCTCGATACTACCACCAAAGAGAGGGAATACTCACAATACAGAGACCAGTTACAAATCTCTAGCTATTAATCTAATCTTATCTGACTCGAGGAGCAGAGATTTGGGACAGTAAGGTCTATCAACCTTCTAAAGTGACTATCATTGGCTATTGATGCTACACTGATGCTATTGATTGAGGTGTAAAAAATCATAGTTATTTTTTAAAATCAATGTTGATAGTTTTTTCAGATGTTTAAAAAGAGTTTATAACAAATTCAAATAGTCTATCACAATCACAATTTAAGTACATATATTCAGGTATACCTGAATATATGTTCGGCCTTGAAATAGATTAATGGATACAGAACAAGCGAAACTATTTCCATTTTCTCAAGTACCTGTTTAAAGGACAGTTACACAAGTTAAGTCAAATTGTTGCTTGTAATGGCTTTCGGATGTTGCGCTTGGCATTGGCAAATGTGAGTGCCCCTAATAAAATATGTACCTTTCAATGCCCTACGCCTACGAGAATAGTTCACCGAACGTTGCGGATGTTGAACTAATAAAGAGTATTTCAGCGGATCTCTACAACTTCCTGGATTTTATGTGTTGTAATAAACTTGAAACTATTGTAGGACTTGCAATAGTTACAGTCCTACAATGACTTGACTGAAAAGCTTTAGATTGATATTTAAACTGAAAATCGCACAGTCACACAGATTATTCATTTTAGAAAACTTAATAGTATGTTTAAATGTTTATTTTGTATATTTTATATATCTACATATATTTATAATACATAGATTTTCATTTACAGATATAAAAGATAGTTATATTTGACTGCCTCTGTGGCGCGGTGGGAGTGTATCCGACTACTTCGCTAGAGGTTGTGGGTTCGATTCCCACCTAGGATAAAACGTTGAGCACGACGGTTTATTCTGTATCTGGGTGTTATTTATCTAAAATATGCATGTATTTAGAAATATATAAGTATGTTTATCAGTTATCTGATTACCATAGTAGAAGCTCTGCTTAGTTTGGAATCAGATGGCGTTGTATGAGTTGTTCCAACGATATTTATTTATATTTATAGCCCGGTTTAAACGGTACTTGGACCGGACCATTGTCTATCAAGGGCAATGTTCGGCCCAGATATACCGGAACCTTAAAATTCTTTACCTAAATCTTGTAATTACCATTTAATAATAAGGACACATATCTAAAGAGGTTTCGGTGTTGTTCTATGTATTTTGACTTATGAAAACCGCGAACCAAATCACATATAGGTACATTATGAATAATTATCTACTATAACGAAATGTCCGGTAAGTGGGTGCTACACGATGCATTTTCGGTTGTAGTAGTTCATGAAAAAAATGTTGTAGTGGCGACATTACCCGCGAAAGTGTAGGTAGAGGTATAATATTCGCCCACAAATTGTATTTAGTCCCACGTAAGATGATGCCAACCAGTACTGACCTTTTCGTAAATTGTAAAAATTGAATACATATTTTTGGTCGCACAACGCCATCTAGCCCAATTTTTAGTTAATATAAGCCTTGAGCTATGGGATCTAAAGAAATGTTAAGTACATATTTATAATTTAAAAATGTTTTATATGTTTTATATATATATCACATATAAAACATTCAAACTCCGAAACAAATATTTTTTGTTCACATATACATTTGGTCCAACCTGGGATTCGAACCCGAGACCTTGTCTTCCACTGCGGCACTGAGGCAGGCACAATGCTCTTGATGCACCGAAAATCATCAAAATCAAACTTAAAGTAGATAGGTAATATTCAGAACTATTCAACCGATTTTAATAAGATCTCGCCAATAAGAAGTTCATCATCATCATCCGAGCGTCTGTCCCAGTTGCGTCTCGCGACGCCCGGGGTCCGCTTTCCTACATTTTCTCCTCCACTTCGCACGGTCTTCGGCATCCCCTGTAGTGAGACCATTGGCACGCATGTCATCCCTTACGACGTCAAGCCAGCACTTCTTGGGTCTTCCCCTCTTACCGGGACCCGGCGGGGCGGACATGGCCAGACATTTGTTACCTACGTAGCCCGGCGGTTGCCGCAAGACGTGACCATACCAACCAAGGCGACACTCTTGCAACTTGTCTGCAATGTCACGGACGTGAAGGCCGCCGCGGATGCGAGAGTTTCTCACGCGGTCCATCCGCGTGACCCCACACATCCACCGCAGCATCTTCATTTCCGTGACACGCAGCTCCTGCTTGTGTCGCTCCAATATCGGCCACGTCTCACTGCCATGTAAAAGGACAGGTCTAATAATGGTTTTGTAGACCTGTCCCTTCAACCGGATCGGCATTTTAGGGTCACAAATGACACCGGTCATCTCCCGCCATTTGATGTAGATAGATGAAGATAGATGTCAAGTCAAGGAGTATGCGGTTAAAAAGGTTTACTAAGATGCCCACACTGCGAGGACCCATCGCCTTCCAGGCTTCGATGGGGACTCCATCGGGTCCGACAGCTTTCCGATTCTTCATGCGGCGAAGCGCAGTCAGGACTTCTCCAGGCGTTACCGGTGGCACTAGTCCCTGATTCAGAGGGAGGTCCGGAGGCTGCACCTCTTTGTGCTGTTTATTAAGCAGCTCGTGGAAGTACGAGCGCCATCTCTCCTTTACCGCGAGGTCTTCGCTTAACAGGTTGCCCTCAAGGTCTTTTACACAGCGACACTTGGATATATCCTGTGCCGCTTTGACACTGGAGCGCGCCAGCTTATAGATGAGCTTCTGCCCCTCAGACGATTCCAGCTTATCATACAGAGGTTGTAAGTGGTCACGTCTGGCTCTGGCTACAGCTCTCTTTGAGGCGCGCTTGGCAGCCCTGTACGCGTCGCGGTCTTCAGGAGATCCGGTCGCTTGCCACTTTTTAAAGAGGGCTTTCTTCTCCCTAGTCTCCCTCTGGACTGCGTCGTTCCACCACCAAGTTTCCTTGTCACATTTGTGTCCACCCTTAGATTCACCGAGCACCACCTTCGCCGCTCCAAGGACGGCCGCCTGAACTTTGTCCCAGCAATCTTGAAATGGTTCGCCTTCAGTGTCGGTGCACTTGTCACCGACAGCTGAGACGAACTCCTGGGACCTAGTTTCATCAAGCAGCCACCATCTGATGCGGCGCTGGCACCGCTCGATACGTTTGCCTTTGGGCTTCACGCAGAGGTCCATGACAGGGAGACGGTGTTGTGCAGTAAGACTCTCACCGGGTATGACCTTGCAGTTGGCCACCTTGCCGATGCTGTGTCGCCTAGTGAGTAGGAAATCGATCTGAGTTGTACGCCTCCCGCTCTTGTAGGTGATGAGATGTTCGGATTTCTTTTTGAAATACGTGTTCACAATGGCCAGATCGGCAGCCGCACACGTTCTGAGGATAGTTTCTCCTTCAGCGTTGCGGGTGCCGTATCCAAAACCACCATGAACACGCTCAAACTCCTCACACCTCTCACCCACATGACCGTTTAGGTCACCGCCCAAAACGATTCCCTGTGACAACGGAATGCTCCGAAGCACTCCCTCGAGTTGACCCCAAACGACATCTTATCGGCGTCGCTACAACCGGCCTGTGGCGCGTAGGCACTTATCAGGTGGGTAATAATCCCATCGATAAGCACCCTCACGATCATAAGCCGGTCGCTACAGCGTTTCACCTCCAAGATGCCACTCTGCAGCCCTTTCGGAGAGCACAACGGCCACCCCGTTCTCCTCACCAGGCGCACCCGTGTAATACAGCTTGTAGCCGTTCTGCAACGGCCGGGCTCTGTTGCCCTTCCACCGAGTCTGCTGCAGGAACGCCAATAAGAAGTTCAACTACTTAAATCTTTTTTAAATCAGTAACCAAAATATTATTTAAAAAAAATTGAAGCTAAGTTTACTGTCGGTAAACCTAACTAAACGTTGAAAACCCTTTACAAAGTTATTTATTTCACAAAAAAACACACAATTAAGGAATGTTGTGTAAGTTTCATAAGATGAAAATCCAGAAATAGAAATCGCAGAATTCATCTCAGGGATTGGTTCTGAGTTCGCGTAAATTTCATAGGAAGAAATTCCAGAAATATAAATCTTAAGGATTCATCTAAGGGATTGGTTCAGAGTTCACGTAAGTTTCAAAGGAGGAAAATCCAGAAATATAAATCTCAAGGATTTATCTAAGGGATTGGTTCTGAGTTCGCGTAGGTTTCATAGGAGGAAAATCCAGAAATAGAAATCTCAAGGATTCATCTAAAGGATTAATTCTGTGTTCGCGTAAGTTTCATAGGAGGAATATCCAGAAATAGAACTCTCAAGAATTCATAAGGGATCGATCTGAGTTCGCGTAAGTTTCATGGGAGGAATATCAGAAATAGAAAACTAAAGGATTGGTTCTGAGTTCCTGATTTAATGTGTCTTGCTTGAAAACATATGAACCTGCTGATCTTAAGTGTCTTTCAAGTTGACGCCAAACCATACCTGGATTTGGAGCATCGGGAACACCTTTATTTGACTGCTGGGAACAGCTATCATTTGGCTTGTCGGCATTCGTTATTGTTGGGAGAAAACTGCCGTCTAACTTCCTCATACCCATCGGGCGGCGTTGTCCCGTCTCTAAGTCACCAGGTGAGGTCGCTTGAGCCCCGGATATCTCGCTACCAACCTGGGACTCCTTACAAAAACGAATAAATATTATATTATTAAGACATTATAATATTACAAACTTACCTGGATCATCATCGGTGAGCGTGGACAGCGGTCGCAAATGTTCCAATGAGTCGGTACGAGCAAGCGCGTCTGGTGCGGCTCGTAACGGAGCAGCAGGAGTAGGTGCCGGCGCTGATGTTGCGCTGCCACTAGCGCCGCGGGCAAACACTAGCTCTACGGCTCCGTCACTTGGGAATGATGGATCTGGACAAAAATAAAAAAAATTAATGGTAGTTAACTGGTCTTATTTCTATTAAAATCTTTCTTTTAAATTTTTACTCATGTAGACCATTGTAGGCACTTATGAACAGACATAATGGTAGTTAACTGGTCTTATTCCTATTATTATTTTTTTATAAATTTTATTCATGTAGACCATTTTTAAAATCTAAAAGTAATTAAAATAATATGTTTTTTTTTAAATTAATGTTTTTTAAATATTTATGTTGCTAACTGATGAAGATGGGAAATCGGTTATTGGTATTCCTCACTGATAATGCTTTAGGTAAGTGTACCTAAGGTAGGGCAGGGCGGGCAACTGAGATGCACAAATGTTATATTTGTAAAAATTGTCTTTTTCATTAATAACCATAATAGACCATAATGTACCAACAAACGGTTAAGGTTTAACACAGGTCAATCAGAAAAATTAAAATAAAATAAAATAAATATCCATCACGCCTTATCCCCGAAGGGGTGGCAGAGGCATATTATATGCCCACTTTTCACCGTGTGGATTCCTGTCCCACGTAATAGGTGGTGAGCCCATTGCCGTGTTGAAATAGACAGACGCAGGTTGTGGCTACCTGCTGTTGAAATTTTTTAAGCCGCCTATAAGGCTTTCAACCAGGCTTAACGACTGCCATTTTACTGGCAACCGGGACCAACGGCTTAACGTGCCTTCCGAAGCACGGAAACGCTCGCAAATGAAAATGCCACAAAGTGATCACCCATTCGACGACCAGCCATAGTGAAAGTTGCGTACCTCAGTGATCGTTTACCGAACACTGAGACCGCGGGGCCACGAGCGCTTCGAAAAATAAAAAGAAAAATTAACTTTGCGAAAGAAAAGTAGCAGGTTTGTTTCATTTACAAACTGAGAATTATATAATAGGTACATTTCACGGTTATTTTCAAAAGGTATTAAGAAAGTTTAGGCGTGTTCAAAGCAATTTAAAAGTAAATATTTGTATTGCTTATTAGTTCGTTAGATGGTCTAAGGTCCGTATTTCAGAACGTTTCTCAATACTCAATCAACGCTTGATACTAGATTTTGTCTTATAAAATCTACTCTCAAGTGTTTCTTGAGTATTGATAAACGTTCTGGAATACGGCCCTAAGATTATAAGCAATACACATACTTATAGTAGAAGTAGAAGCTTTCCAAAATTCAATATAGGTGACAAAGAATAAACTGTGGATGTTATAGGTATGTAAAATAGACGTAATATTTTGTATTAAATCAATCAAGCAGTACTAAGAACTATAAACGCTTATGTGCCTTATCGTTTTTACCAGGAACTCAATTAACTTAACTGATAATATTGTGCGAATGTAAAGGGTAGAAGAAGTCAGGATAGACCACGACTTACATATGAAGACCACGTGAGCAGTTTACTCAAAAAAGGAACGGTCCAAAGTACTAGTGGATTCCTGGACGCGTATGTATGAAACGATCAATGAATCAGCAAGAACGGAATGAAGTATGCATGGATCGCGAATCCTGGCGGTCCGTCATCTCTGTCTACCCCGTCAGGGATACAGCGTGAAGATAGCCTTTTTTTCATTTACATTATTCATTTACATATTAGAAGTAAATAGCTGAATTTTGTTACAATTGAAAATTCTAGTTTAAGTTAATATTGATTGTTAAAGTTATCTTATCAGAAGGTAAGATGAAGTTGCCTACAATTTATTTTAGGTCAAGACTGTCATAGTAGTGAGTTCCTGTTTACAAAATTATGTAAACAAAGTTTTATCTCCTTGATGATTACATTCTAAAAACAATTTTTGTTGTTTGTAATCTCTTAGTTTAATCGTTTACCTATCCTTGACCCGCTGATACATTTTTAGAATATCACGATTTCTGGATAATGCCAAAACACTGCGATTTTTTAACTAATAGATACCCACGGCTCTGTTCGCCTTAATGTGTTCTCGTGATGTTCTGGAAGGACACAGTGAAGTTTTAGTCAAAAGTAGTCCGTCATGGCATCCATGAGGACTTACACACCTAAAAAATGAATTAAAACTTTAATTTCTCTAAAAATTACTAATTCAATCGCGTCAGAAGAGAATAATATAAAAAGTCGCTCAATAGAGAGTCGACAGAAAAAAAAATGACTGTTTTCGTAGTCCACTATTACGATTGCGCTCCAATAGAATTCAATACGAGTATATAAGAATGTTATTAACCCGTGTAGCGCCTGTAAGTAGCAGAGTAGTAGTAGAGAAGTGTGATTGTGAAATATATAACAGTTTTAGTAGACTACCTAGTTTTGGACTAATCGCAATAGAACCGCTATAGAATATAACTAGAAAGGCTTTCTATTGGAAAATAATAAACTCGGTCCCCAGATTTTTTAAAACACACTTGAAGAATAGTACAAAGACATTTTCATAGGAATGTAATTTTGGTTTGTCAATTGGCTTTATCTTTTTGGAAGGTTAGAGAAATTATTTGTACTTAGAATATTTATGTGGTTGAAGGGGACTTCTGCTATATTTGGTGAGACAGAGCTATTGATTTTGATCATCATCAATGTTTAAAGACTAGTTTAGAATAGTTATATAAGTGTTAAAATTTTGTAGAGAATTGATAATTATCATCCTTGATTTTTTTTAACAAAACGTAGTTTTTTCTAAATCAGCACTTAGGTAATTAGTATACATAAAATTTTAGTACACGGTAGTGTGTAATAGACGTCCATAAGAACTGAAAGTGGCGCAGAAAGTAATGTTGAAGAACAGGTTTCCTTTTTGCTAGCCTCACTTATAACTGATATCATCTTTATCGTTATTGGTGGAGAATTCGTAATTGTTTATATACTATGTGCAAATCTAAAGCCTATGATCATTGTACAAATAGTCCATGCGTGTTTACCATGCACAGCGTGATCAAGCTGCTGCTTAGTGAAGGAGAGTGTGTGATCGGCGACAGCGCACGTGTGGAACTGACACGCGAAAACAAGGTGGCGGCGCGCATGGTGTGCGTTCGCCGGTCGTCGGTACGCGCGGACGATGACGTCACCGCGTAGAGCCAGCCGACCCACGCCGACTGTCCAGCCACCACCATTCACCATGTACAACCCTGGGGACGATAAAATAGGTTAGTCAAATTATCTTTGAATATCGCTCGGCGTCATGAAAGGATTCTAAAAGAGTCTTGGTATAAAACTAAGCGAGCGGACCGTAAATTGAAAAAAACACTTGGTGACTTTAAAATTTGGGAATACCAAATGTTATGAGCCAGTGAGCCTGTTATTCTATGTAGCAGTGAAAATTTAAAATTGGAACTCTGACTCAAATAAAAAGAAAATTTGTAAAAAATACATTTATAATTTCATTACAATAAGAGATATCAAACTACATACAACATTAGCAAAAATACATAGAATTATAAAAAAATAATAAGAAAAGAGACATTTCTAGAATATGGTCCTTTGAGCCGGAGCACATCATCACGGAAGATAATTTAAGAGATATACCTGAGGTGTAAACGCAGACGAAGTTTTCATATATTTTGAGAAAAGCGATAGTGGGCGTCGCTGGAGAGGCGAGCGAGCCAGCTACGCTCACGTGTGTCAAGTGTAGAGGTGCGGCGTTCACTCTGATCTGACCGGCGAGCAAACCCGCGAAAGTGTCTATGTATCTAGAGATTGAAAGTAAAAAGGAAGTCAATTTATAAATTATTATTTTTTTCACAATTGAAAATTTTTATTTTTATAAGTGTAATACTTGTTTACACTGCTTCTGGTTAGTCAGAAATTTGTATATTACAAGAAAATGTAATATACAAATACCCGTAGAACATAAGGATATATATAATACACAAGATATGGACAGTATTATTTCCGAGTTCATTGCGAGTGATGGCATTAGTCTTGGACGTGGTGTTGGCTAGGGTATAAATATTATCAACATGCTTCATACTTCACTAAATGTAAAAAAATAATACGACGGTGTTGTGGGACACCAGGTAGGAATGAAGTTCGAACTTTCGAAAAAACGAATGTAGAAGAAAAAAACAAAACACAACCTCTCCCTCACCCTCACCCTCACCCTCACCCTCACCCTCACCCTCACCCTCACGCTCACCCTCACCCTCGCCCTCACCCTCACCCTCACCCTCACCCTCACCCTCACCCTCACCCTCACCCTCACCCTCACCCTCACCCTCACCCTCACCCTCACCCTCACCCTCACCCCTCACCCTTACTCTCACCCTCACCCCACCCTCACTGAAAGAGGGAGAAAGAGAAAGGTATTATACACTACTCGCTTGTGTATACGACTTTCGCGCCTGCGCACGTCTCATTTAACGGATTTATTTCACCCAATTTTTTCCACCCAATTTTTCTTACGGTTTTACTATAACATATTTTTCAGTTCGGTCGCGCAGCAAAATCCCTATCTCCTCCAAGCCTGCCATAAGGAACTTCGGTCCAAAAAGTAGTAAGCTCAAATTACCGTTTATTAGAAGGTAGTTGAAAGATGGGCACTCTATCGTCAAGGTATCTCCTCATAGCGTATCTGTCAAGCGCGTGTTCCGGCGCGCCGCATATGGCGGAGTAGTGCATGTAAGCCGCTACTAACACACCAAGACGTTCTCGATTGCCCCTGTAATAAATCAAATTAATAATGATAAATAATGTGGAATATATTTAAACACAGCGCCATCTATCTCAAAGTAAGCTAAATATATAAACTTGTGCTTGGATCTACACAGATAGGTATTCGATATAGGAAACCCCCTAACTTCGAAACACACATTTGTGAAACACAAAAATATTACACAAATCGACGTGGAGTGATCATCCATTGATAATTGGGGCCTACATTCTAAAACCTCATCTATTACTGGAGATGTGGGTAACGCAGAGATAGTGCAAACATGCGATGCCATGTCTTTGGGAGTTAGAATATAGGAGATTTATTTGCCGAAAAGTGTGTTAATTTTTTATGCCTTTCCGGGTATTGTCGTATATTTTAAAAGATTTTTATATAACTCACCATGCTAGTAATATGGCAACATTCTTTGGATGTGCAGCGAGCCAGCTTTCTATGTGTTTGCACGCAGCACAGAGGCGTTCTAAAGGCGGTGCAAGTTCCCCGGCCCAACCGAGCGAACGTGCGCGGCCGAACACCCCGCGTGCTAGTCTACCGCCATCGTTGTCACCCCCACTTACTTCGAATACCTGTAATAATAACAAGAAGAATGAAATGAAGGAATATTCTTTAAGTATTATGTTGCACCTGTATTTCATATAATTCTGTTCAATATATCTATCACATATTTGTAGAAATTATATTTAAGCAAGGTTAATCGACAATTTACAAGTAAAAGATGTTAATTATTATTTTTAAAGACTTTGATTATAAATTTATTCGAGTAATAAATATATACTCTTGTATCTTTATCAGTAAATGCGATATATGCAGTAAAGCTATGTACGCAAAAAAGTAGGCGGAAAAGGTTCCTCTCCCGAACCTTTTCCGCCTACTTTTTTGCGTACATCGCTTCCTCGAACTCTCACTGCAGAACATGGCCATCATTATGGTCTGCAGCGTGAAATTTCTCAGTCCTGTGCCGGACACACGACACGATGCCTTCAGACCAACCCGAGCAGTAGTGGTAGTAATTGGTAAACTCGCCGAAGCAACCGTGCCTGGTGAGTTCCGACGTAGTCAGTTGGTGGAAAACGCTACCTTGGTGCCTTTCTTATCATTCCTCAATGGCAGATTATACCACTTTTCTTACGGCGTGCTTTACCTTTAACTGCCACGAATACGTCTTTGTAAATGTCTTACAAAATTATTTATATTATATTGTTATATTGGCAATATAACAATATACTACACTGCAAAAGGTATCTAACCGTCTAATTTCTTGAAATTCGCAATATTATTTTATAATATGCTTCTGGCTACAGTTTGGCATGTGAATACTTCATCAACGTTTATTCTTCTCTTGAAAAACCGTAGACTTCGGAGTAAATTGAGGAAAAAGGCTAAACATTTTTTTGACTATCATTCATGAGTAATTTATTAATTAATGTAATTTTAACATATTTTAATTAATTAATTAAATAGCGCTCTTGCTAACCACTACGGGACCATTTCCTTTCCCCTACCTCAATTTCTCCCCCGATCGAAAAACCCCCTCCCTAAAAGTTCTGTAGACTGAATGGACCGCCGAACGGTCGGACATCGATAGCATTTTCCCGTACCAGTGGACTTAACACGGAGAATAGAATTATTTGCATTTACCTAAGATCTTCTAGCACTATATAGAGATATATAGGAGCAACTATACATAGTGCAGAAGAGTCAAATATTATCAATAATAATAGTATCATGTATAATGAGAATGTATGGTGGTTAGAATATAGGAAAATGATATATATACTACGTCATTCCTTCACTACAACGCCACTCACGCACGAAGTGATCCGTTAAATAATCATATCTGTTGCATGGGAGCCCCTTCGAATATTTATTATGTTCTGCTTTTAGTATTCATTATAATAGCGGCAACAGAAATACTTACATCATGTGTGAAATACATCATCATCAAAATTACAAGCATTTACCTATCACAGTTCATTAGATACATGGGAGGACATTGGATGTACAGGGGGATCTTAGTAATAGGGTCCCGTTTTAACATCTAAGTACGGAGTCCTAAAAACCACGCAATTTTGTTATATCAAGCAATTCATCCGCTATTTTTAAAAGTCCATTTTGTGATATCGCTACGGCTAGGTAATTTATGTTGGCCAATATTGAATTGAAATTCGAACACGCCGAAGGGTGGGTACTTGGGTAGAGGGTAAACTCTATCATCTGGAGGACTCTTTTAATCCTCTTCTAATACACTCTCAAGTCAAAATATTGTGGTATAAGAAAATAAATTTAAAAAATAGTAATAGAATTGAATAATACAAATAGTAGGTACTATCAATATTATATTTTTAGTACTTATTGGTGGTTTTGATTACTATTATATTTTTATTAAATTTTAAAAAGACAATCAGCTAATTATATTTACAATAGAAAACAGGATATTAACTATTACAGCAATTAATAAGTCTTCACAAACGGTAGCATAGTAATTTAACATTTTGTGGCCAAAATGTTAAATTACTATGCTACCGTTTGTGACAAAATATTCAAATTATACAAATTCATTTCATAAGAATCAATTATATTTATTATATATTTCATTTTTTTAATTTTCATATAATCAAAAATAAAATAAATATCATACAATATTTATTTCTTTATTGGGGCTTCACATCTTAAAATAAGTCTAAGAATATCAAGCCTTGATTTAAATGAGGTAATCAAACAATTGCACATGACCTTAGGCATTGCGATCTAAGGCTAACATAATGATACAGTTTAGATCTAATCAGAAGCACCATTATACGCATAACAAACGTTCAATTCTACGTGTAGCAATAAAGTGCAGGTTTATGTACAAAAACAATCGCGTCTCTCGCTTTAGTGCCATTTAACTTCCTTCACGAGTCACAATGATACAATCTAAATACGGTTAGTCCTCACAAATTGCGCTCTTTTTAGAGCAAGTTTTATTGAGTCACCAAGCGAAAATAGCCCAAAATAAGCTTTATTCTTGGTGATACACATTGTTAGTAGTCATTAAAATTCATACTTTTTAGTAAATAGCGTTTGAGGAATACATACAGTGTTTGAGGTCGCAATTATTTTCTTTAATTAGTTAAAATACTAATGAATCATAATTAAACTTTATCTTAAATCTTGACATCATATTTTTCCTTAAAAATGTAGATACTTACAAAGTTAAAAGGTGTTTATAATAAAAATAAAACTTCGTTTATAAACACCAACTTCTCAAACTTAAAAGTATAAAATAACTTAATAAAGATTTAATTTAATACACCTCTTATGCAAACCTAATATCTTTGATTTTAATAAAATCCTACTATTTGTATGTGACACCTATTGATAGGTTTGAACTCGGTGCCAAGCCAAGTGTAATAGATAGTAAGTACACTTGCGACTTTAAATGGGATACTTCGTCTAGAACAAAACAACCAGGGCAGATTCGCACGGGCAGTATGTGTATAATTTATCTATTGCATGAATATATAAATAAGTTGTTTTTATAATATTGTAGGGTATTTATTATTATTTAATTTTTGTCTTCAAAACAGTTGTGTTGTGTGCTCGTCACACAATACGCAAACCAATACGTCCTTTTCAGAGCCACAAATATCTTTATACATATGAAAAATAAAGGTTTAATATAGCTATAGTTATTCATTCAGGTATTAATATTATATAATATATATTTTTAGCATATTTTTTTATTTGTTTGACACATTGTTGTGTTTCATATTGTTTTTTAAGTTTATTACAAAGATTAATCCGAAATGTAGCAGTAAGTAAGCCGTTTATAATTTTAAGTTTTATTTTGCTTATGGCTTAGCACCGACTTCAAACCTGTCAATAGGTCAGGAAAATCAATGATATTAGGTTTGCATAAGAGGTGTATTAAATTAAATCTTTATTAAGTTATTATATACTTTTAAGTTTGAGAAGTTGGTTTTTATAACGAAGTTTTATTTTTATTTTTTTATTTTTTTGTGTCTGTAATGTTATTCTGCAAACTATAGTGGGATTTTTGTAGATTACATCACATAAACTTTGAGTTTTTACTAGTTAAATGGACTAGAACTAGTGGTTCTGTAAACCGTAGACTTCAGAACAATTTTATTTTTTAAATTTAACCATTTAAAAAAAATCGACATTGCTTTTTTCGTTTTGAGCGCTCTTGCCAACCACTACGGGACCATTTTCCCTCTCCTGCCACCATTTCCCCCCCGATCGAAAAACCCCCTCGCTAAAAGTTGTGGCCTGAATGGACGGACGGACGGTCGGGCATTAATAGCATTTTTCCCGTACCAGTGGAGTTAAAATAAAGACTTTAGTCGGCTCGCTTCGCTCGCCTCTTCAGTCAATGCCATTTGGAGTGTCGCTTTATCATATCAATATAAATAAAAATGAATCGCAAAATATTTTGTATTTTATTTTGTGTTGTTAAGCGCTAATCACAGGAACTTCTGTACGGAATTGAAGAACTCTTTTTGTGTTCGATAACCCATTTATCGAGGAAGGCTATAAGCTATATATCATCACGCTACTACCCAGGAATGCAGAGCAGTAATCATAAATGTCAACAAATCGGGCAAAGTTTCATACATTATTTGTAAAAGCAATAAGCGACACGATTAAATGAAAGCGACTGGGGTTAGAAGTATGTCACGGGCAAAGCCGCGGGGGTCAGCTAGTTAGAAATAATTATATTAAACCTTTTCTATTTGTTAAATGATTCGATTTATACAATCACGTTTGTGATATTAAAAAGAAATCAAGTCAAAAAGAACTGTAATTTACAGTAATAAACATAAATCTCAACAAATCGGGCAAATTTTCCACACAGTAAATATGGTAAAATCTTCATAAAATAAAAAAACTACGGAGACAAACTATGTGAAATTTTAATGGGACCAAGGGCAACCATTCTGCATCAAACCAAAGAAGAATACGTAAATCGGATCATAAGTCTCAGCGTAATCGTATATATGTCACCGGAAAATAACAAGAACCGCAAGTTTATAAATTTACTAAAATTTTCGAGGAAATTTATAAACTTTCGGTTAGGTTAGGTTAGGTTATTTATAAATTTCCTAGTAAATTTATAAATATGCGGTTCTTGTTATTTTCCGGTGACAAATACATAAAAAAAATACCAATCGAAAACATAACCTCCTCGTTTTTGGAAGTCGGTTAAAAATGCACAAACATATAAGTAAAGAAATGTTTGTACAAATTTTTTCTAGATAAAATAAATAAATATCCATCACGCCTTATCCCCGAAGGGGTGGCAGAGGCAAATTATATGCCCACTTTTCACCGTGTGGATTCCTGTCCCACGTAATAGGTGGTGAGCCCATTGCCGTGTTGAAATAGACAGACGCAGGTTGTGGCTACCTGCTGTTGAAATTTTTCATGCCGCCCATAAGGCATTCAACCAGGCTTAACGACTGCCATTTTACTGGCAACCGGGACCAACGGCTTAACGTGCCTTCCGAAGCACGGAAACGCTCGCAAATGTAAATGCCACAAAGTGGTCACCCATCTGAGGACCAGCCATAGTGAAAGTTGCGTAACTCAGTGATCGTTTACAGAACAATGAGACCGCGGGGCCACGAGCGCTTCAAATTTTTCTAGCCGCTAACAAAACAGTATCTAACAAATCTGTATAATGAAAAAAAAAAGAAAAGGGCGTGCTCTGTTGCTTTGGTTACGACCAACGAATGAGTGAGGAACGATTGACGAAGAATAAATATTGTGTAATAGTAGAGGGTAGAAGGAGTCAGGGTAGGCCGAGACTTCAATATGAAGACCACGTGGGCAGATTGCTCAAAAACGGAAAAGTCAAAAGTTCTCGGGTATCCCTGACGAGCGTGTATGAAGCGATTGATGAATCTTCAAGAAGCGAAGAAAGTATGCATGGATCGCGAAGCCTGGCGATCTGTCCTCTCTGACTACCCCGTCCGGGATACAGCGTGAAGATAGTTAATTTAAACAAGTAAAGCGCCCTACACTATCGTACTGAATGACTTAGACGACTTCTAAACCGAAACCAGTTTCAAAACTGGAGCCGGTAGATACTTCAAAATCGCTTGTGCACATATTCGTGGTGTCCTGAATCGAATGCCGAAAATCGTTTGTCTCTATCTCTTATAGTTCATGAGAAATAGATATGTAAAGACGGACGGACAGACCGAGCCGTTTTATAAGACTTTTCTAAACTTTAGAAGTCTAAAAGCTTACCATGAAATGTTCTCCATGTTTATTGCTGAGCATATGCGCTGCTTGAGCTTCCGCATGTGCATCTCGGTCAGGTAGGTGTAATGCTAGCATACGTTCTGCTACGTAGCATAAGTCCAATCTCGTAGCTGTGCCACCAGGGTAACTTGCCGATCGCGATCCACCCTATATAAAACAGTTAGATAATTAAGGAAAATGTCTATGTAAGGGACCCATCAACTACCCTCATCGGTAAAGGGGCCCAAGCGACCCAGATCTCCGGGGTCCAAGAAACCTCACTTGCTAGCGGTGCACCTACTGACTGACGTCAGGACATAGATTAACTCCAAATTCCTGGGGGTGGTATGTGCCGACGGACAATGCAATAACGCAAGCGCGTTGAGATTGACTTTGAATAGATTAGATGGCGCGCTAATTATGACCGGATGGGTCTTGGGCTAAGAATATTATAATTTAAATCAAGTAGGTAGCGACATATACTAAGTTCTATAAGTAATTTTGATATAAACGGTTTGGCGCCAGACGCCATATAACTTACTAAGTGGCAGGTAACAAATTCGGAAAGTTATTGGTTTAAAGGGTAATGAAGTTAGTAAGGTACTTTTATTGTGGTTTTCATATGTTTGACTAGTTATTTCCCGCGGCATCACCCTCGTGGTGAAGTTTATACCACAGGAAATGGTCCGCTTATTAATAAAAGTAGTCTATGTCCTATTCTGATGCATAAGCTATATTACTTGTAAAGTTTCAATAAAATCCATTCACCAGTTTTTGCGTGAAAACTACTGAATGACTGTTATAATACAATAAAAAAAAATTGCCTAATGTACATACCAAATCTATAGTAAATTAATTTTTCTTTAAAACTAGTGCCAAAATTATAATAAGAAAAAATGCAACAACGCAGTATACACATAGTTTAAGGTTTTCATTATTGTCAGTGACTGAAGCTATGTTTAGGCCCCTCTTTTAAATTAAGCTGCGCTCAATACCCACGTTACTCGACTGAGTGTGAAAGACTTGTAAACATTTGTCGGATTTTCCAATACAAATTGTAGTTAATCTTGTCATAATTTCTAACTTATAATATTAAGTACGTTACGCTTTGTAAGCCCTCGCTGATACCACAATACATTTGTTCAATAGGTTAATGACAGGTTTACGAGAAGCCCTGATTTGTCTTTCTTTAAAGTGTTTTTATGTCAGACAATATAAGGTTGTAGGCGCATAATTCCGAGAAAGTCTCTTCGAGCACTGCGTAGGCGCAGGCGACGCTATGGTAAGTACGTAGATACCTACTCTGCACATTTCACCTCAATTCATATAATCCGATTAGTATAGTCAAGTTAAGCTTAGCAATGTCATGTAAATTAAGGTTATTTGTGCTTAAAGACTTTTATTTGTATTGATGACCAATAAAATTGCTTATTACGGTTGATTAAAGGTAATTGCTAAAATTACGGGTCATTAAACTCAATTTCTTGTTTACTGTCTCAACGTTCAAAATTAGGTATATAATTACTTTTATGGAGCCTCGACAATGATAACGACGTCGCTGCCGGAAACCGTTAGGTTAGGTTAGGTTAGCAACAAGCAATGCAACAGAACCCACATTCAAAAACTCGTAAAATAAATGCAAATTTGATCTTAGCATATTGGAAATGTGTTTACTTTGTGCAGATTTTTTCATATATATTCTTGTAAAGCGTTTCCACAAGTATAATTACGAATATAAACTACCTAACACCTAAGTCAGTAATAAGTCTGAAGCCAGGTACCTGTTCTCTCAAAAATGTGGATGTGGCGGGGGTGGCAGGCGCACTCACGGCTCTCGTCTGTAACAATAGATAATTTCAAATTTTTAGAACCATATTTTTAACTCCCCTTTTGATTAGAGTAACAGTCATTGTGGTTACAACATAGATGCAAAATAAGCCTTTGAAGCGCGCCGGTCGAGGTCGACTGTCATTAAAATGAAATCAAAAGTAGTAATTTAATCCTTGTCAGTTTTTCTCAATGTCTGTCTGCCGGTCAGACGTCCGTCATCTTGATGGGATTTCGTTTCACAAATATTACTGAGCGTATAGGTGTGTGGCATTGAGGAATGCATTTAATTTCACTACCTAATGTGGGTCGTAGAGCAACTCGCGACATTTAAATTATTTAATTTGGACTAAGAATGCAACTCATTAAAATGATTTAGCGGTTGTGACAGCTCAATTGAGAATAAGATACTGAACCTGATTAAATTAAAAATTAACATTGTTATACCAAGCAAATTAATTGATTCTATTCCGGTGGAAATATGTTTTATTTCTGAGGACAATGCGTTGGAAGCTTTTATTGTTGATATCGTTCATCTCTGGTATAACACAACTGACACGAACTGTCGTGATCGCTTCTGATAGTCTGATCGCGTTCAATACAGCTGACAAATGAGCCTCCGATAGGCGCGGCTTTAAGTGATTACTGCAGCTTTTATTATATATAGTATATATGTATATTATATTATTATACAAGTTGACGCCTGCGGCTCCGCAGGCGTGGTGTAGTTTTCCCGTTCCCGGTTCCCACGGGATAAAAAGAAGCCTATGTGTTATTCTGATGTGTGAGCTATATTATTGTAAAGTTTCATCAAAATCCATTCAGTACATTTTGCGTGTGAAAGAGTAACAAACAACCATTCTTACAAACTTTTGCGTTTATAATATTAGTGGGATAAGTAATTGATAGTATTGAATTTTGATTCAATTACTGCACTATTTATTGAAATTTCAGCGTATCTGTATTTTCCGTTCTATCCTTATGATAGTGAAATTTATTTAGAATTTAATAAATTTTTGGGTATTTTGGACCTTCCGACACTGTTCTCCTAGTCCACCACTTAATAGTTAACCAAGTAAAGAATTAGGTTTGTTGCTGACATTTTGTACTCTACACCCTCACAACACATTATATGGTACGTAGGTAAATGATTATTCATTATTTAAACTGTTAATGTATACGTTGAAATAAAAAAAAACAATGTTGTAATACCTACTCGGTCTTCGTACGATGAGATTGAATGTAACGGATTTACGACAAAATACCTCAAATTCAGAACTCATTTGGGATTCTTATGATAAAACATAAGAATTACATTGTTTGTGATGGCATCCAAATATTCCACTTTTGTTTCTGAGTTCTGAAAAACCCATCCATCGGCAAGGTTTCCATTATTTTGAAAACGATATAGGTATAAGCGTGATAACCCGCGAAACTCGCAATATTTTCCACACACCAATGACGACTAACACCTCCGTTAAATTCTTTCCATATCTTCTGATATTAAATTCGTAAAGAACAGTCATATAGGAAGAAAATGTATAAAATATATAAATAAAATATCGTTGGAACAACTCACACAACGCCATCTAATTCCAAACTAAGCAGAGCTTTTACTATGGTAACCAGATTACTCATATACATAGTTATATATTTCTAAATACACATAATAGATAAATAACACCCAGACACAGAATAAACCATCGTGCTCATCATAAAAAGTTTTGTCCTTAGTTGGAATTGAAATTGAACCCACGACCTCTTGTGTAGCAGTCGGATACACTCCCCACGGGCCATAGAGGCAGTCAATAACGTTGTCAATCAATCATACCTTATCCCCTAAGGGTTGGAAGAGGCATATTATACGCTCACTTTTCACCGTGTGTATTCCTGTTGAATTAGGCAGACGCAAAGCCATAAGGCCTTCAACTTGGCTTAACGACTGCCATGTTACTGGCAACATGGACCAGAGGCTTAACGTGCTTTAGAAGCACAAAAACACTCACAAATGTAAATGCCACACAAAGTGTTCACCTATCCGTGACCAGCCTTGGCGAAAGGTGCTTAACACAGTGATCGTTTATAGAACACTGTGTCAGCGGCGCTACGAGCGCATCCGAAATGTATAATTCTGTTGAAAATATGTTGTTTTACATCAATTTGATATGAACGGTATTAAAAAAAACCTCTGGTGTTGCAAACGTCCATATGCTATGTTGACAATTTTCCAGCAGGTGAGCCGTACGCTTGTCTGCCACCTCAGTGGTATAAAAAAAAGGTGGTGGCAGTTTTTATGACAGTAATTAGAAGTGTTGAACAAACCGCAGGGCGTGTGCTAGTGTGCGTATCTTGACTGCGCGAGCGACGTTGAATCGCATACTGGGGCGCACGTTGCAGGTAAAATACAGCTCGCCACAACGCGAACGCTAAACGATGCAAGGCGCGAGCCGCTTCTGCACCTTTCACTGCCCGACATCTCATCTTCAGCAGGAGATTTTTCTTTTTACTTCACAAACTCCACATGAGCTTCGGTAACGTTTCCATCACTTTACTGGGTAAGACTTTTATTAAGGTGTAGAAGGCACGGATTTAGAAGTTGATTAAAAAAAATGGTTTAAAGGTCATTGCAATTTGTAAGTATAACAAAAAGAACTTCATTGACTCTCGTGTGAATTTTAGTGTTTATTATAGTTTTATATCGCCATCTCACAATCACTTCACAACAGTTTTAATTTGGTATACCTAAAAAAAAACAGGATGTTTTGCTCTATTCTTATTATAAATTCATTTGTACTGTGTTACCAGTAAGTTAATACAGTAACATAACTTTGAGTGTTTTTAGGTACGCAGGATACCCTGGAATTTTGGAATTGATTTCGGAAAAGGTTGAAGATCAGGAAAAAATGTTGTTCTGGCCAGTAATAAATTTTTCAGTTAAATTCCAGCGAATTAAAAAGTATTGTGTTAAAAAAAATCTATTTTAAAACAAAGGATGTTTTGAGTAGCACTTCCAACCAAACAAGGGGTGGAGATGTGTGACACCCAGTAGTCGCCGGCCGACGAGTTGGCGCCTGGGGGCATGCGTCTCTACCGCTGCACTGCGACAACAGTTCACATCACACCAACTTTATCCCTATACTTTTTTTTGGCCGAGTTTGCTATTTCAATCGTGTCGAAATAGAATCGACATCGTCGCTCAATAGAAAGCCTCCGGTACAATTTTGACAGTTTTTCGTAGTCTACTATTACAATCGTACTCCAATAGACTTCTATCGGTCGTCCGATAAAATTCTAGTAGCACGTACCGCGCCAGTGGCCGTTATTCAGTTTCATTTTTGATTGTCTACTAATATTTTGACTCCTAAAAACAGCGATTCTGGTTCTATTCTACTGCTTGTCAATAGTAGACTCGGCCCCCTGGTGTGAAAGTGTTTTTGAACTTTAGATAGGTATCATTATCGCAGTATGCATTAACGTTGCTTTTTTTAAAAAATAATTTGAAGTTACAGTGGTTACGTCATCGAGAACTATAACCCTGACCTTCCTCATAAACTCGTGCCTAACACACGGGGGTGAATAACCTCGGGGGTGTGCCTCATCTAAATAAAAGACCGCCATATGAGCGAGAATCAGCGGTCACTAAAGTCTTACGAGCTTTTTTCATTGGGCTGTTTTTTTTTACTTTACACCGACTACACGCTGTAAGAGTGATTGAAACGTCTATAGATCTTTGTAGGGACAATACACGTATAACAATTACTAAGAGGATACAGGACACAAGTACATTATAATTTGATAGATATGTTTTATAGGTATAGTTAATTTTGTTAGTTAAGATAGAGTGATGCATAGAAGACCTCTTTTTTAATTTATAAAGACGAAAGTTATTTAATTTCTGTTATCTAGTATCTAAAAGTAAATTATTTCGTAGAACTGTTATCGGTGATATTTAGTCACTCTGTGTAGGTATTAAGTTTTTATCTTATCAAAGATATTCCGCGAAATAACATAGTCTAAATTAAGGAGACACAAAATATAATAGATAACATCTTAGGTATTTTTTCAAGATCCAAGATTATTGTCACTCATCCTCAATCACTAAGGGTTATACAATCACAACTATTCACTTTACACAGGATTTAAGACATAATGCACTTATTTAGAACTTTTTTTTTCACTAAAATTGTTTTCATTAAACTTTTTAAAAGTGTTGTTTACAGGGAATATGTGGTGTTCTGTCGGGATTGGGAGCGGCTACTGGCGACGAGGAGCGCCGCAGCGTCCCGGCGCTAGACGCGCTCTGGCGTCGATCGGTTGCTAGGCAACCGACGCACTATTCTCTACACCCAGTACATTACTGAATGCTCTCTGTTATCTCACACTACTATATGCTAGACAGTCTATAAACGTACGATGATGTAGCAAAGCAAATAGCTCTGTTAACTAGAGCGAGCTACGTAGGTATATGACTTGATTTTTAGTATACGTAATTTTAAAAGTTTCAATTATGAAATGTAAGCTCGAGTGTATAATTTACCAATTATATAAGTTTATGTGTAATTTTCTTACTAAATTCGCTTTAATTGCCATGAAATTAGAGTTAATGAAGGTCATTAAGTTGGCGTGTGGCGTATAATTTGGTGATCTACACAAAAATATTATGATCAAAGAGCAGTGTACGCTCACCCAACCGCGTCGTAGGTACCTACCTACCATTGCACTTTTATTTTTAACTTGTTGGTCGAATGATTACAAGTTTATTAACACTTTTCACATCATTCTAAACCATAATTTGCGAATGTTACTTCTTGTATTGTTTAGATATCGACTTTATGTTTTTTATACACTCACGTGGGCAATCAAAGACGCTTGAAAGAGAGCGATATTCTTTTTTCTTCCTTTTTGATTACTTACTTACTTCGGTTTGGCCTTAGACTATCTAACTAAGTTAGAACTTAGATGGTCTAAGGGATTAACTGACACAATCCTACTAATATTATACATAAATGCGAAAATTTGTAAGAATGGATGTTTGTTACTCTTTCACGTAAAACCTACTGAATGTACTTCTATGAAACTTTACAATAATATAGCTTATACATCAGAATAACACATAGGCTCCTTTTTATCCCGGAAACAAGTTTCTGTGGGAAACGGGCACTACGCGGGCGAAGCTGCGGTCGTCAACTAGTATAAAATATAGCCAGAATATAGGTACTCTAACTTTATACCTTTACTTACTACTTTTATATTTCAATAATTTAAATAAATAAATGAATATCCATCACGCCTTATCCCCTAAAGGTGTGGTAGAGGCATATTTTATTCCCACTTAGATATAATATAATTAGATATAATGATTTTCGTTTTGACTTGTAGTAGGTAGGTACTTCTTCCGACCAATTGCCGAAACCGACTTCCAAGTTCCTTCTGATCGACCAGAAGTCAGTAATCAGACAAGTCAAAAGTTGTGTGAAGTGAGTGAAACCACGGATATAATGAGGCAAGGAGTTCATCCATCCATCAACAATTTTGTAAGTTGTTGAGGTCATTTCAAAACAGTATGTAAGCGATAGGATAAGAGACGTATAAATAAATGATTTTAACAGTTCGTGACGTAAACACTTATCAGGCGGTGATATTTTTTAGATTGTAATCGGTTCCAGTTACGATAAACGAATTCCAGCACTTTTTTTAACATGTGGAAATCTTCACAGACGTTATGCCAAATTAAAACCGACTAGAACCTCATGGTTTGTGTAGCGCATGGCGCCTAGTGTAAGTTATCCTTTATAATTAACTTGTTGACGGCCGCGACTTCGCCCGAACCTAACTTAAGTGATATACTGTTTTTTTATTTGAGATTTTATTTAACTCCTATGCGGCGTGACTAATTTGTACGAGTATTATTCATGCCACATTACAGCTTTTTAGTACTAAGTATTTATGAGCTAAACCGCGGACAAACAGACGGATGGACGTGGCGGTACTATAAAGGCTCCTTGTTACTAGGTCTTCTTTTTCATCATATTAGTGTTTTATCAGTGGCTTCCAAACCCTTGAGTTCTCCCATGCCAGGAGAGCTGCTAAAATCAATTATGTTACCGACTATCACTGGCAACTGTTGCTTTTTTCCACTTCATTACCCTTAAAGTACCCTAAGATGCCTGTTCGAGGCAGAAAAAAAACTAATTAATAATTATTTTTTCTTCCTCGAACTTTTATTAATTATCGTCAACATACAATTTTTTTTTTGTGCCTAATGAATGTGTTTGTTTCTTTCTTTCTTTCAAAATTATATCAAGCCCTAACTGTACTTAAAGCCTGGGGTCCGCTTTTAATGGATTCTAGGAGCAACTATGAATTGGCTTGGTCCAGTCAATAATGGCGTCTGCGTTGTTTCCTCATGCGTTGCCCACCAGATGTACCACTGGAGCGCCGGCGTTCTTTCTTGTATTGGTGTAACACATTATAATTATTATAAACGTATTAGTTTAAACGTTGACATCTTGATCTTGCAGATAAGTTACAAGAGTGTCGCCTTCGCTGGTATGGTCACGTCTTGCGGCAACCGCCGGGCTACGTGGGAAACAAATGTCTGTCCAAGTCAGTCCCGCCGGGTCCCGGTAAGAGTGGGAAGACCCAAGAAGTGCTGGCTTGACGTCGTAAGGGATTACATGCGTGCCAATGTTCTCACTACAGGGGGTGCCGATGACCGTGCGAAGTGGAGGAGAGAAAATGCAGGAAAACGGACCACGAGTGTCGCGAGACGCAACAGGGACAAACGCTCGAATTATAATGAGTTTAAAAGTTAACATCAACATTCTTTGCTCAAATGTTATAAAAGTTCCGAGTTGATTTAACTTGATGTTTATTTAAAGGTAAAATGTCATAAATTGATGAGTTTCCTATTGTAACTATGAAAATAGTAACTCAAATTAGAATTACGTAATAACGGATCCATTCATTCATGCGGTCGGTCGGTGAAAGACGGGCGAAAACGAGGTTGGGCGGGCGGCTTCCGTAAACAAACACGCGTGTCGCAGAGCGCTCTACGTGTGCTCCGGACGCGTTCGTACGTAGTCTGATTTTACTAACCCCGATTTGAAACATTATTCGTACCGTATAACGTGTCTTATAAGTATACCATACCATACTACATATAGTCTCATTCTTGTTTACATTTAACTAGGTAGGTAACTCATATTTTTTAAATACATGAAGAGCACAGATAAAATAATATTTTTATTTTTATTACTTTGAGAATTTTAATCTAATAGGAAATGGGACCCCCACTACAGGCAATCCACGCCCGCCTTATGTAGAAGAACGGTAATGGATCACCGCCAATAGGAGTTAAGCTATTGTGAAATATGCTAACTATGAAATGGGCTATTGGGTTGGGTGATTTAAGCTATTGATTATTATGTCTCTTCTTTTTACACGGGTATCTTCTTTTTTTTCTCATGAAGATAGCCGGACTTTTGGTAGGCTTACATGCGGACATAGGTTCAACACGCAGAGGCCCTTTGAGAATTTTAATCTAATAGGGAATGGGACCCTCACTGCAGATAGTCCACGCCCGCCTTATGTAGAAGAACGGTAATGGACCACCTCCAATGGGAGTTAAACTATTGTACAATATGCTAACTACTAAATGGGCTATTGAGTTGAAGGTTACATGGAGTATGTAACTAAAACTATGGTTGAAGACGGCGTCTGCCATTTATCTGCCGTTATCAAAATACTGGCAGACAGTGACTTGCTAACTCACTAAATGGGCCCCTACAATCGCCATAGGCATGATAAGCCTGTAAGGCGACAGAGGGCAACACCGGTGTGAGCGGCTTGGGGTGTCGAGCGGTGCGGCGCCGGTTTCACCTTCGCGGGACAGGCCCGGAGCGGGCTTTCCCGTAGTTATGCCCTTGAAAATGACACTTCCACCCCCGAGCATATAGCTCTGGCTCCCTCCCTCTGACCGGCCTATTAAGGCAAGCCAGAGTTGAGATTTGCTGCACTCTCGGGAGTAGCTCTCTCACTGCTCTCCCGTTAGGCCATTAAATCCTAACCGGTGCAGAAGGGCAACAAAACTCTGAGGAATCGGGACCGATGTGTAGCCACGCACATTCAGCTCGCCACAAGCTGCCCTGCGGATGTAAGCTTTTCAATAACTTACTAATACACTTTTTTGTTGGTATCAGAAAGTAGTTAACTCAAAAAGCGAATCTACTAAGCCCTCATATGGTTGCGTTAATCCTATAAAAGATAACGACTGTCCTCGAGGGGTTTGATTATTATTATTGTACAATTTGATACAAAATGAATACATATCTTCGCGATATATCCCTAACGGGATAGTCAGAGAGGACAGATCGCCAAGTTTCATACTTCTTTCGCTTCCTGCAGATGAATAAATCGCTGCATACATACACGTATGCGTATCTGAGAACCTACTTTTGACCTTTCCGTTTTTGAGCAATCTGCTCTCATATTCCTCATATGTAAGTTTCGGTCTACCATGACTACTTCTACCCTCTACTTTCACACAATATAATTATATTCTTGGTCATCGTTTCACACTCATTCGTTGGACGTGTCCAAACCAACCGAGCACGCCCTTTTCGAGCTTTACGCTGACACTACTTACACTATTACGCAATATGGCAGGTTTGAAAGAAAGTGTCAGCGTTAAGCTGGAAAAGGGCGTGCTCCGTTGGTTTGGACACGTCCAACGAATGAGTGAGGAATGATTGACAAAGAATATATATTGTTCAAAAGTAGAGGGTAGAAGGAGTCAGGGAAGGCCGAGACTCACATATGAAGACCACGTGAGCAGATTGCTCAAAATCGGAAAGGTCAAAAGTACTCGGATACCCAGACGTGCGTGTATGAAGCGATTGATGAATCTCGACACTCTCCAAAGCATTCAATTTCCTTTTTAATTGCACATTAATACGTAGGTATGATCTTGTATAACTATAAATAACTAAATCCCTTCACCATTTACACCAACTTAAGAAAACGCCGTAAGGCGAAATCGGTCAGAATAAAAAGTAAATTTTGTGGAAAAGTACAAGTGTTTTATTCAAAATGTGTAGCAAGTTCCACCAAGTGCCATCTATCAACTTAAGAAAACTTAAGAAATGTCACCCAAAGTCACAATCAAAGGATCGTGTTTTAGGCGAATTAAAATGTCTACTGTAATGCATCATAATTAAAATGCATGATTATGAAACGAGACATCCTGTAGTGCGATCTACACTTGTATTGATAATTTAAAATGGTGTAACTTAGCCAATTATCAATTGGCATTTAGATCTTAACTTGCTATTACCAGTTTGACTTAATGTATTCATTTTATAGTACAAAATGAATACATTACGTAAATTCGTGGAATAAGTCAGCACCACCAGTGCCTACATATTACACTTACAAGTGACTAGTTGACGCACGCGGCTCCGCACGCGTGGTGAAGTTTTCCCGTTCCCGTTGCCCACAGGAACTTGTTCCCGGGATAAAAAGACGCCTATGTATTATTCTGATGTGTAGGCTATATTATTGTAAAGTTTCATCAAAATCCATCCAGTCGATTTTGCGTAAAAGAGTAACAAACATCCATACTTACAAATTTTCGCGTTTATAATATTAGTAGGATATATAATAGTAAACATTATTAGTATGTTACGTATGTTAATTTTCGTAGGAATACCTAAGCGTAACCAAAAGAATTACGAAACAAGCCACATATCACAATAATTGAAACGTGCGATAGCTAGTTTCTATTCTACGATACGGATAGTGTCAGAGAACAAGGAATCAATCTCACTCGCGCTCACCCTACTAGATATGCCTTACTCTATCTATATCCTACTAATATTATAAACGCGAAAGTTTGTAAGACCATTCTTCAAACTTTCAAATCTACAGAACAGATTTAGATGAAACTTTACAATAATATAGCTTACACTTCAGAATAACACATAGGCTACTTTTAATCCCGGGAACAAGTTCCTGTGGGAAAGGGGAGCGGGAAAACTTCCTTGTTGTGTGGTTAGTACTGAGATAGGTTTTTCCATTTACAAGCGTTTCCATGCATCAGAAGGCATGCTAGCCACTCAACCGTTAGAGCTACTAGGTTCGCCCTTTTTTTCTTGACAGCCCTCATTACAAAAGACCAATAACATGGTGGTCGTTAAGTCAAGGTGAAGGCATTATGCGCCTTGTAATTTTTCAACAACAGGTAGCCACAACCTGCGTCTGTATTTCAACACGGCACCTATTACGTGGGACGAAAATACAACTAGTAAAATATGTTCGTATGTATAGTATGCCTCTGCCTGCACATTTAAAACTGTGTATGTGTGTAGAAGTATCACAATATGGACAACAATTTACCCATGAGCTATAGCTTTCAGAGAAGTCATTATGTTCCTTATAAAGTATCAGAAACAACTAACAGTAGTAACCCTGCCCTTCTTAAGGGTTTAATTACCAAAAGTAATAAAGTGTACTTGTAATTGGACATAATAACGTCCAGAAAGTTCGACTACCCAAAGTCAGCCAACTGAAACACACGGAATAACGAAGTACTAGATATTACACAGATTAGTTTACATTATTGTAGACGAGTACTGCTTACAACTCAAGTAACTAGTAAATTCAATTTAAGATTAATATTTTTAAATGAATTTACTAAATTATTAATTACTTCTCGTTTTTTAAACAGCGGCATATAACTTAAATAAATGCGAATAAATTATGGCGACTTTTAGCTGTAAGAATGAAATTAAAATTACTTATCATTAATGCTTTTATCTCTGATAGGGTGGCAGAGGCATATACATATACGACCACACTTCCCGTAAGCATTTTTGTACCATAATTAAAAGCTTTACTACAATGCCATCTCGTTGATGCTTTATTATGGACTTGCACCAAACGTTGCGCGACATTAAAGCACAAAAAATATCAAGCTGAACCCACAGACAGATTCTGCGCTATCGCAAAAAATAAATTCGTTTCACAAAAGCTTACAATCGTTTAATGTAAAATTTTAATGAGACAGAACAGGAACTAAATATATCCTACCTACCTCTAATAACAGATTTGAAATTGTAATTTTCAAATTTGTTTATTAAAGGTCAGAGCTAAACCTTGACGGTTATGCGCTAGGTCCGAATCGAGAGTGTGTAGTGGATTCTTTCTTCCCGCCTTCGTTATCACTCTGCAATGGACTTCCGTCATGTAACACCACATTCCTTTAGTTATAGTTTTTGCTGCGAAAAATTTATAACCAAATTCCAATACCTAATATCTCAACCGATTATCATGAAATCAAATCAAATGATTAGGTACTAAATACAAGCTTATTTTCAAAATTCTTCGATTTTTTTTCATTTGCTACAATAGTGAAAGAGATATGAAATTTCACAGATAACATTGTTGATTTAGGTACCTCCTTTTTTGGAATTCTGTTCAAAACCAAAATCGCATTTGAAAAGTTGATTGAAAGTGATGTGGTGGGTCTTTACAACTATAAAGACTATTTGATAAGGAGATTCAATCTTGACAGAAAACTAATGTGCTACGAAGACAGGACCACGCGTTCTTGTCGAATAAAAACTACAAGGTCTTTCGGGTTGTTAGACACAGGCTCGGAATAAAAAAATGCTACATTTCAACAAGATAATTCTCACGCCCTTGCCGCGATTGGGGCCACGATTCGTTCCGAAATAAGCAAAAAATAATTAAAAAAGGTTTTTTTAGACAAAGTATTTTCCTTCTCCAGCTAAGCTGTATTGCTAGTGGTAACATTCCTCCGAAACCTTTTTAATTTTTTTTTGCATATTTTATGGAAATGAGAATAGCTCTAACGTATTTTCCACCCCCCTTTTTTAATCGCGATTACAGTATTTTTGCAAGAACAAGAGACGTAAAGATATTCAATTCATATTGCTTGCACACGAGGTGACGCGTCATTTTGACATTTTAATCTGCATTTGTTACGAATCACAATGAAGTGCGTGCAAAATTTAACATCGTTAATTTTAAGTGGCAGAACAACACAACGTTTGCCATATACCTATTTTTTTTGGCGTATAGGTGTTTGTTATTATAGATGCCATAAATAGTAAACCACTTAATTGTACAAGTTATGAACATATACATTCTTGTTCGACCGAGTCTTTTTCGATTCAAGTGATACCTCAAAACGTGTAGATTTCAACGTGCTCGATTTAGTTTATTATTGAGTTATATATCAATATAACGATTCCAGATAAAGTGGTGCCGACCAAACCAGTTAATATCTTATATACTCCATCGGCACGTCTTAAGAAAATAAATAATAACTGCGCCTAAATTAAGTTTCTGCTTTTTGAAAGTACAAGTGCAGTGTTCACTGTGCCTTTAAAAGTAGTCCACCAATGTAAATATTACTTTTACAAGCAACTAATCCAAGCTTAACGGCCACCGGCCAGCAACTAGGTAGTCGCTGCCCAAATATTTACACAGCCCTAATATTTAGATAACATTTCATTTCTAAGGAATAAACTTTCTATTTATATCGCTTGTTTCTTTTACCGCTGTATGTAACTGCTGCGCTCGACATGCCATTCCGTTTTTTTATGGATGATTATAATGGTGACTTTTATGTACCATTTAGGTGGCAGACAAGTAAACGGCCCACCTGATCAAAAGTGGTCATCGTAGCCTATGGACTCGCGCTACGAAAACCTTCTACGATCCCTTTTAAAGATCCTCATCGAAGCAGAGTATTAATTTCACTATCAAAACCTACGCGGAATGAAACCCCTATCGAACCTAAAGGTACACGAGCGCTCCGAAAACAAAGCTTGAGGATGAACAATCCTGTCAATGCAATTTTTCTCACCAGTCACGTGATGATAATAATGATAATTTATCCGAAATATCCGCCCCCATGGCATACGGATTTTTACATAGACATAGACATATTGTCACGTCATTTATCCCCGAAGGGGTAGACAGAGGCATCATATACGCCCACATTTTACCGTATGCACTTTTGTCCCACGTAACAGGTGGTGAGCCCAATGCCGTGTTGAAAAATAGACAGGAGCAGGTTGAGGCGACCTGCTGTTGAAATTTTCCAAGCCGCTAATAAGGCCTTCAACTGGGTTTAACGTCTGCCATGTTACTGGCAACCGGCAACGGCTTAACGTGCCTTCCGAAGCACGAAAACGCTTGCAAATTTAAAATGTCACAAAGTGGTCATCCATCCGAGGACCAGCCATAGTGAAAGTTGCTTAACGCAGTGATCGTTTACAGAACACTGATTCCGCGGGGCCACCAGCGCTTCTTTTAATATTTACAATTCTTTTAATTTTAATAACACGGAATTTGTTGCTCTCAATTATTTCCAAATCTTCTTCGGAAATAAAATTTAGGAATGCATAGAAGATTTACTGATAGCCGACCGTACCAAGCTCGCGAGCAAATACATCTGCTAGGCACAGGCGGCGTTTCATTTTCATGAAAATAAAAAGTCAAATCGTAGTTACTCTTACCAGTCAATAAAAGCGAATCCAAGACTCCAAATCTAGTTAGGGTTTAAAAGCTACTGATGCTAAGATATTGAGGAAAATAAACATACATACAAACATTGATTTTATTTTTATTTAGACAGTGTTACCAATTGTGAATTCTAATGTAGAATATACATACTTGGCTAAATCCAATGCTATTGTTACACCTCACATAAATTAAACAAAATACACTCCCGGACACCTAAATAGAGCCACCTTGATTTTTTTGGTTTGGAGTACTGTAATTTATAAAAGATGTGTGTAGAAGGAAAATGTTTTGATGCAGTTTTGGAGCTGGTATACTCATCATTCATTTAGAGTGCCACTGTTCTAAATTTGAACTACAGTTTAATAAAAAAGTCGAGTTACGTTGAAACAAGTCCATATTTGCTTTTTTCAAGGAAAAAAATCTAATTGATGTTTAAATAAAGACATGTTTTACATGAAAAGAAATGTTTATTTAGTAACTTGTATTGCCTCCCAGTGCATTTATGACAGCTCTCATACGGTTTGGCATAGAATTAATCAATGTCGTTATGACATGTTGAGGAATGTCCTCCCATTCTTCCAAAATTACATTTTTGAGCTCCTGCATGGTTTGCGGGGCAGGATGATGAGCTTGAACACGCCTCTTCAGCTCATCCCATAGATGCTCTATAGGATTCATATCGGACTTCGCGCTGGCCATCTCATAACAGTGATACCAATGTCATTTAAGTACTCCCTGACGATTCCCGCAGTATGGGCCCTTGCATTATCATGCATTAAAACGAAATCTGGGCCAATAAATCCAGCATATGGCATCACGTGGTTCTCTAAACATTGGCGAATGTATCTATTGCCATCTAGGGGCGGCAGTCGTGGTCCCGTCACTACCTCTAGCTCAGTTTTGCCATAACTCACTTCCTCGTCAATTCAGCATTGCGCGAAACGCTCGTTCTGTCTTCGGTACACCTTACTCCTTCCGTCATTACAGTATAGCATTATCTTGGACTCATCTATGAAGAGAACCTGGCTCCATTGATGTCGATTCCAATTTAAATGTTTGCGCGCAAACTCTAGACGGGCTATTCGGTGTGCTCGTGTCAATTTGGGTCCATTGGCTGGCTTATGGGGCTTTAAACCACGTTCATTGAGTCGCCTTCTAACGGTCCGAGCACTTACAGCCACTCCGTGAAAGTCCCTGAGCTGTTCTTGTATCTGAACAGAGTAAAAGCGTCGATTTCGTAAGCTAGTAGTGACAATGTATTGATCTTGTCTCGCCGTTGTCACTCGGTAACGAGGTCCTCCTGTTCGCCGAACGAAGCCGCCAGTCTCCAGGTATCGGTGGTACACTCTTTGAACAGCGGAACGACTTATGTGAAGTTGTGAACTCACATCTCGCTGACTTAGCCCAGATTGAAGAAGTGCTACAGCTTGCGCGGCTACTTCAGGTGAAGTATCCGTAATTTTATAGCCAAAAACGGTTCAAAATATAGAAAAATAACTAAACTAAACTGCGAAAATTCAAACCAAATCGACATTAAATTGCTTCAAAAGCAACTTTCAACAGTCATTATTTTTTTCAAATCAGTGACTAAGCTCGGCTTTTGTTCTTTATTTTAAATTCTAAAATTCAAATTTGCCAGCCATTAAAAATGCATAATAACTTTTTTGTTTTATTGTATATTTTTTGTGTATTGGGCTTTTAGGCCCGGGAATGTAAGGTGGTTCGATTCAAGTGTCCGGGAGTGTATATCTGAAGAAAATAAGGCTTGTAAAATGGAAAGACTTATGCGTACGGTACGTATATATATTAAAAACATGCACGCTCTTCGTAGTTCAAAACACACACAGAATGTTTACGTGTGACAACTTTTTAGAGAGAAAACAACATCCTGTTAGGATTATTCTAATAAGAAAGGCAAGCATAGAAACTTCAGAGTATACTGGTCCAAATAAACATTATTTTCTGACCCTGTACATGGAACTGCAATATTTTGTCGGTATCCAGTAAATATGCGAAGATACTGGTGGATACGCCGCCGCAGGGTCCCGCTACTATCGCAAAGGCTATCGTGAGAAAGTTTCGCAATCCGCGCCGCCCAATCACTTATCTAACATTAATCCCGGATCGCGGCCCCTTTGACGGTCATTTATGGCCAAAAGCAATTTGTATTAATTACACTCCGCCGACCTATATCGACGGCTATTTGTGTTAGTTTAGCTCGATTTGTTAGAAACCTGAAATATAGTCCATACTAATATTATAAAGGGAAAACTGTATTTGTTTGTCTTGTCTTGTCGATGTCCAGTCGTAAGGAAGTATAGAAAAACATGACTTTTTTATTGATATCTTATCACCACATCACATTGCGAGTGTGGCGCTTGACATTGCTTACAAGAACGTATAACGTATTTACGAACCTTAAAATTTCCGTTGTTGACAGTTTTTGTCATTAACTTAAAGCTTTCCGCAGCAGTTCTCGTCCAAGTTGAGACTCATGAACAACAATTGTCTAATTTTATCTTGTAATATTTCACTGTATTAAATTTTATATTTTATAGAGTAAATGTCGAGATTCAGACCACAGAACCTGACCTTTTAACTGTCTCGCACTTTCTATATGAAGACATCCTTATTTTTAAAACCACAGATGACAGAACTGAACTGCATTGGAGCCCTAATAGACGAAAACAAGCTTAGAGTAAAAGAAGTATCGTCTAGTTTTAAATATTGGATTACGTATTAACTTAAACACAATTCAGTCATCGGCGATATTCAATAAATGTACAAATTTGAAGGAATATCAATTTGAATGCAGCGGAGTCGTGCATTCTCTATTTTCAAATATAAAAACTAGATCGTTTAGAATTTAGTTTCAAAACAATAATAATTTATTTTTAATACATATGTGAAAGATAAACAGTTCCATACAACGACCAATACAGGTTTCTTATATTAAAATTATGGTAAAAATGCAAAAGAAAAGATAGACGATATCGCTTGGATCTTAGGGTCTGTGGGTCGGGTCGGACGTCTCACCGCTGCGGCGTGTATATTGTGTGTCGAATTTTATTTGTGGCCATTCGACGACGTGAAGAATGGCGCGATGGCTTGCGACGACACCTGATGCCGCCGATCAGTATCTAGATCTCGGCTGGGTGGTCCCCTTTTATTGCATTAGTAGTGTTACTTAAACATAAACACTGATAGGCCAAACTATAACTGCTTAGAAAATCAGATAATATTGAGAAATAATATCTGTATTTAATCCTACTAATATTATAAATGTGAAAGATTGAAGGATGTTTGTTATCACGTTTGTTACCACACAAAAATTACTGGATGGATTTTAATAAAATTCTACAGTAATATAGGTTATACAGCAGAGTATAGGTTATATATAGTGGTATAGGCTACTTTTTATATCTCGGGATAAAAAGTTCCTGCGGGGAACGTTAACGGGAGATCTTCACCACGCGGGTAGAGTCGCGGGTATCAACTAATTATACTAGGTATACTGTAGACATGCAGCGTCTCTAGTTTTCCATCCAACTAATATGTAAATTCATTTTTAATGTAATAACAATGATACCATTAAGTAATTTAATTTGATTGTTTAATAACATTCCATCATAATCTACCGTGGAAATTATGAATACTTAAAATTGAGTTTATATTTTACAATCAAAATTGTTGTCTCCATAACAACTCATAAATTTAAAGTCTGCTGTGAAACAAAAATAATGATAAATATTATCCATTGACGGTGACGTCACAAAAAATTTACAATGAGACGTGCCACCTCAGTGACTTAGCTTGAACTTAGGAATATTTATGACATTAGTTGTCTGTACCTAAACCTATATGTCGTTGTAGAATCCTCAGTACTAGATTCGATAGTAACAGGATTCGGTTTCGGACAGTTTAAATACCTATATATCATTATATAATCCTTCCTTTAAAGTTCTTATTATACTAGCGGTACCCTATGATGGCCGTTTTGACGTTTGAAGTTTCGTATTAATTACATTTACATTTCATTTGTAGAAATATGTGAATAGTCGACTACAATTAGAGGGTATGTATACTATGGTAGAAAACAGAGTACTTATGTAAAACAAGTAAAATATCATCACTATTGTAAACGGCCATCATAGCGTGCCACTAGTATAGACATATAAATGTCAAAGTTATAAGTAATGTCAAAGTTATAAGTAATGAAATTATACGCCTATTATTTTACATGTGGATGCCACAGATTTCACCACACCGGTGCTACGAGTAATGGCGAGGTGGGCACATTAAAGTCGATAACAGATACACCTAAACAGTAAACAACAAAGGAGTCATAAACAAAAAATGTTTAGATCTAACAAATTCGCATCCCATCAATACAGGCATACAACCGTCACTTTGTCTAAATATTTATCTACAACTAAACAGTAGTACTCTAAAATGACGCAATCATTATTTACATCTAGAAAACTGTTTAGTAGGTATTGTATTCTTAGTCAGAACTCCGATTAGATCTTGGTATTTGCAATGCTAAACGTAAATTCAGTCGGCCATTTAAATTCCATATGTTCGTCTAGCTACCGGTAACTGTTTTCCGGCAGAATATATAAAATTGTATGTTAGGTAACACGTATTACAACACAAAATTGTAAAACACTTGAAGTGTTAGAAAGTACCGAGCCTTCAAAGTTACAGATTATCTACTTTTGAGTTTTGTTATAGGTAGCATTTTGTCAAGGGACTCAGCTCGACTCGAAATATACCTACTTGAACTAGATACCTTAACTAGTAAACTAGTTATAGTCCAGTCATTATATACATTTGGAAATGCAAATGAACCGAGAAAAGCCAAATTTTGGATATAACGTTCGGGGGCTAGAAAAGCTTAAGTTCAAATTGTCGACCAAAATAACCTGATGGGTTTTCCGCCATCTTGAAAAAAGTTAAATTCAGTTTTTTAATCATAACTCGGTTCCCCGTTATTAAGATAGCTTGGACGAATATAACAAAGTTTTAAATGAATATTGTTGTTTTCATTCGTCACGGTCTATGTTTTCTTACGGTGAACTGACGAATGAGTCGTCAGGAGTACTCAAGAGGTATATGACATTCAAACTTTATTTACATACCTAATAAGGATTAAGAAAAGAGTACAGAAGTTTTATCGCCTTAAACTATTAAAAAATATTCACTTAATAATGATATCAATATTGCTGACGTTTCTTTCAACATCAATATTCCAACAAACCCCACACTATAAATAGCAGTCAGTATTGCAGTATTGTCAAGTCATTGTCAGTATTGTACTAAATACCTATCTGTTGTCTGCAGACCGGTCGCGATAGCTCCACAGATTACCTTTTGGATCTCTTTTGTTCGGTATGGCATGTTACTCAGTTTGGTCGTAATGTTGAATTTTACAGATTAAATTCACTATTACTTAAAGAGCATAATAAGGACAATAATAAATATTCAAATTCGTCTTGCAGCCCAATGAACTGTGCTTTCCTGATACTAACCTTAACATTTTATTTATTATTTATTTATCCATTACGCCTTATCCCCGAAGGGGTGGCTTAGGCATACATATTGTATGCCCACTTTGTGCCCACAGGTGTATCCTTTCCTACGTAATATGTGGTGAGCCCATTTCTGTGTTGAAATAGACAGACGCAGGTTGTGGCTACCTGCTGTTGAAATTTTCCAAGCCGCTCATAATGCCTTCAACTTGACTTAACAACTGACAACCTTAATTTTTTTTTAATAAAGTGGAAATAGACAAATCGATTCGAGGCAGGGATTGAACCTGTGACCTTTGCCTAACCAGGGCAATGTTCTAGCCACTTTTAAAATGACGACAGGTCACAGGTTCAATCCCTGTCTTGAATCGAATTGTCTTTTTTCACATTATCAAAAAATTATGAGAAATTTAGCAAAATAATTGCTTTAAAAATTTATCAAAAAGCTTAAAAAATCTTAACAACTCCCAATTAATACCAGTTCAATGTAATTAAAAATCTGCTACTGAAAATAACGCTATATTACCAGAGCATTTGAATTTGAATTTAAGACGGCACAGAGGCTTATTATATTAGACAGTTCACAGTATGCAAATTAAAAGTATTAATGACATAGCATTTTACCGCTATCCTTTTACCTTGTATACTAAAACTTGGATTCTACCTAAGTTTCGACCCGCTTTGCTAAACATTAACAAAACCACACTGATTTTTTGGCGGAGCTATAGTATCGCCACAAGAACATAAAAAAATACAAAAGAAAATATTGGTGACGCAGATTGGTTAACGATCGCCAAACGCACCCTGACAAATGACAGGAAAGGTAAAAGGAACATTACTATTAACTAGCTTCGATGTTGAAGGCGATTGGCTCATCAATTATTCGCGAACACAATTACCCTATTAGTGTAGAACTACCCCGGTTGGCGGCACTTAAATCGCCGGAAATTGTCATAAACGACTTTTGGGACCGTTTTCTGCACCGTCCCGACTTGTCCATAAATTTGGAACGTTTTCTTTTTGAATATTTCTTGTGATTATTTATTTAAGATATTTTATAATTGTAACTGCGTACCAGGTATATCTATGTCCGATTTGTATATGATCAGTACCATATTCATACATTATTATTATACCAGAAGTCTGAAGAATTCAGCCCACTGATTAGTGTTATTAATATGAAATGTGGGAGTACTCTAGCTACCCGTTCCGGGATAAAGGTGTATGGTCATATGTAAGTGAGTTAGTATACTTTCTTTTTTATTAATATTATTCATTAAAAAAAAATTAAATATCCATCACGCCTTATCCCCGAAGGGGTGGCAGAGGCATATTATATGCCCACTTTTCACCGTGTGGATTCCTGTCCCACGTAATAGGTGGTGAGCCCATTGCCGTGTTGAAATAGTCAGACGCAGGCTGTGGCTACCTGCTGTTGAAATTTTTTAAGCCGCCTATAAGGCCTTCAACCAGGCTTAACGACTGCCATTTTACTGGCAACCGGGACCAACGGCTTAACGTGCCTTCCGAAGCACGGAAACGCTCGCAAATGTAAATGCCACAAAGTGGTCACCCATCCGACGACCAGCCATAGTGAAAGTTGCGTACCTCAGTGCTCGTTTACCGAACACTGAGACCGCGGGGCCACGAGCGCTTCTATATATATTATTCATGATTCTCTATATCCAATGACGTCATTAAAATAATAGTTAGGATGTATAAAAAATTACATAAACACGCGATAGTATTTGTAGCTAGTCTAGATGCTCTTATCGCAATCGGCCAATTATTTCCTTCTCCTAGATAAACTAATAGAATACTAAATTGCATAGCCTAGCGATAACTAACGCCCGCGTGTACCTAATACTTGCCTAACTAACTAACTAACTATCTTCACGCTGTATCCCTGACGGGGTAGTCAGAGAGGACAGATCGCCAGGCTTCGCGATCTATGCATACTTCTTTCGCTTCTTCGAGATTCATCAATCGCTTCATACACGCACGTCTGGGTATCCGAGTACTTTTGACCTTTCCGTTTTTGAGCAATCTGCTCACGTGGTCTTCATATGTAAGTCTCGGCCTACCCTGACTCCTTCTACCCTCTACTTTTGAACAATATATATTCTTCGTCAATCGTTCCTCACTCATTCGTTGGACGTGTCCAAACCAACGGAGCACGCCCTTTTCCAGCTTAACGCTGACACTTTCATTCAAACCTGCCATATTGCGTATCACTTCGTTACGTATTCGGTCGGCCAAGGTAACGCCGCACAATTTTCGAAGTGATCGCATCTCCACAGCATTCAATTTACTTTCATGCATCTGCTGACATACCCATAGCAAAGTTGGCACTAGCACTGCGTTATGAATCGCCATTCGTGCTTCTTTTACGATGCTTTGTCGCTTTACTAACTGGGACAAAGCACCTTTGTTTCCAACTTTGTTTCCGGCTATATATATATAAGGTATAATACTTGCCTCATTCCCGCAACTTAGTCTTTGAGGGTCCTGGAGGCCGACTCTACTGTTTTTCAATAGAAATCCGTTCTAGTTCTATTCTATAGCGGTTCTATCGCCATTATTTCAAAACTAGGTAGTCTACTAATACTATTATATATTTCACAATCACACTTGACAAGCTGCAGAATAGAGACCAAATAACTGTTATAAGTTATCAAAATATTAATATAGACTACCGAAAATGCAAATTAACATTATATCGGCCGGCCGATAGAATTCTAATGCAGCGCTATTGTAATTGTAGACTACGAAAAATGTATTTTTTTCTATCGGCTCTCTATTGAGCGACGATTTCTATTCTAATTTGACGCGATTGAATTAGTAGACCTGGCTCCCTGTTCTGTAGCAATGTTCGGTAACAGTTATACTCTTTATCATGAAAGAAAACAAACATGGTAGGTAAAAAGTAGACAGATAGACAACATCGAAGTCATAACAGCAATAGTAACCGCTTTGTGGCAGTTAACATAGATTGCGTCCTTCCCCGTCTTGTTTTATTTTATTCTGTACACATGTTATTTATCATCATCTTTTAGCTGTCACAACTGCTGATCAACGGCTGCAACCCCTTTCGAGGTTAGGAAATGAAACAATAGTCGCGTAGTATCAGTACATAGTCAAGTCATACTTGGGTAACACATGTATAACGATATATTGGATAAAGGTTTGGTGGACGGTATATTCCATTTTGTTTAGTTAACATCTTGTAAATCATATTAATTATGCCCTTAACGTAGTAGGTAAACATTTTCACCTAATATTTATTGAAATTATGTTATCTACTAAGTCGTACCAACTACAAATCTAAACTCGACAAATATTAGGCGTGGAACGGAGAGAGCCGCGTGGGCGATGTTGGAAAACAAATAGACATACTCCATGGTGTCCCTTCAGTACTCATAATATTAATAGCTTTTACATCCGGCCCAGTTCTCTCTCCATTGTCGACCCTTAGCGAGCGAACATTTGTTATTCCCTAACAATAATCATTAAGGGACGCGACATCTGAGAATTATGATAGTATTTCGAGTAACAGTATCATAGACACTAAGGTTTATTAGTTATTATTCATTGATTTACTCTTGTAATGCTTAGGTTTGTGTGGTCGTACGAGTATATAAACTGTCTTAATGTATTAGTTCGAATATTATATATAGTGGGCGTTAAAGGGGATACAATAGAGCAATGAATACTAGTCTAACTGAAAATAAAATGTATTCTAAGGTCTTACAGTGGAATTTAGTGACAGCTATGGCGGTCTCCGGCCACTAACCCTTATTTTATGAGCATGCGAGCACAAAGGTACATTAGCGAAACAACAGGAACTCGTGGCTCGTGAGTTCGCCTCTCGGCTAGTGGAGCCCTAGGCCGGTGGATTATGATTTATGACCAGTTAATGCAAATCTATATCTTGAAAGCTAGTTTCTATGTCGCGTCGTGGTGTACTGCCGCATGCGGCAAGCGACCACTATGGGGTCGTAGCAGACAGTTTTGCCCCACTGACTTCTTGCCCTAATGCTTGAAGTATACCTATTTAATAGATGACATCTCCTTCCCCTATCAAAATTGAAATTAGACATCAGAATGTTGGAAAGTTCCAAATTCAAATTTTATACTCAATACCACATCCAAATACGTACCTAAACAATATCTTCACTACGCATACTCATTGACGCATACGAGCATTTTGTTAGCTCAATTTGTGATCTTAGATAAAATGGAATTAATTTGACTTGATATTCTACTCCTATTATTAAAACACAAGCCATAGCGGATACTTTTATCTGTTATGTTTAAACTTTAAAACCAATTCTTATCACATACTTTATGATTATGAACCTACTTTGATAAAACACAGACATAAAACAGATAAAAAGAAATCAGAATGGGAGATCAATAATGATGTTCTTAAAGAAAGTGATTTATAAAACTGACTCTGATCTAAATTATATTAGTGGCTTTTGATTTGTTTTTACAGTTTCCACTTGAGGATGTCGTGCAGAGCAGATGACGTTTGATAGAATTCTGATGATCATATCATCAATATTCATCTATCATGAGCAGGTAATGAAGTGTATAAAAAACTGATGCAACTATGAGATGCAAGATGTTGTGTAAGATGATCTCGTATGTATAAACACATTGATAACAGTTGCTAAAACACGTGGGTCATCCATGGATCCCCGTAATTTCCGGAAACTTGTTAGCATATTTCTTAGGCTTTGTAGTTAAACGCTTAAAATTGTCTGTACGCATAAGATTGCAAAGGGCATGAAGCTGAAGTTGGAGACACGCACGTTCCTCAATATTCACAAGTTCATCATGAAGGATTAAATTGTACTTACTGTGATTGTATCATAGATGCCGTTCTGATCAGATCGTAATGTAACAGCCGAGGATACCACCGGTACAGGTGGTGGAGCGGTAAGCGGTGCGGGGAGCGTTCTTGACGCTGTCGGCGAAACTGGTAGAGGATCTCCATTGCGCGTCCAACTACGATGAATTTGCCAGCTTGTATCCGAAAATCTTGCTCTGTCCTGTATATAAAGACAAAAGTATCTTAAGAATCAATAATATTATTCCAGAAGGTTGCGTGCGTTAGGAACGCCCTCATCCAAGGCGGCCATAATTTTTGTGACACTGCGGATAATAACATGCCCCAGAAAATAAAGTCGCCTTAACGAATAGGGTCACAAGTGTTAAGCCCAAAAATTCTTGTTTTCACATATGGTACATTGCATGGGGCTACATTTTATCTCATTTTGGAGATATCATAACTAGGCTTTACAAAGCGAGAACTTTGGAGGCAACCAACCTTCTTTCAATTGATATTCCTTGTAATCGCAACACCGTTATCCTCAGCGATGGCTCTCGTGAACGTGTCATTGTAAGAATAAAAATAAGTCTTTAGCCACGCTAGACAATTAGATACTGTCACCGGATTTGTAAAGCATTGTCTATCAACAAAAGCTCTTTAAACTGGGTTAAAATTTAAAATCATAACGGCTACTCTTAAATCTATTCGAGTCGAGACACGAGAGTTTCAATTCGAAACGGATTACTTTTTACACCACGTGTATCTACAGTAAGCTAACACTTGCAATTTTTTTCTATTAGGCTCTATTTCTTGCACTATCTTTGTGATTTTTTCATTTTGTAAGCTTAATAATTGTCAAAAGCTTAATGCTAAATTTGAGATAGGAAAAAAATTACATGCAGATTTCTATAACCTAAGGAAGTTTCCTCAAAGTTTTGATGGTCCTCAATCTGTGAGTCAATGACTGTTGGATATTTTACATATTAATTATATGTAAAGTTTATCTGATATTCTGACAATTTAGACATTCTAGTCCGTATTGTTGGTGAAAAGTGGGCATATAATATATATACCTCTGCCACGCCTTCGGGGATAAGGCGTTATAGATAAATAAATAAATAGTCCGTAACGCTCAGTTAAGTTTAGTCCGAATGTAAGGGTACATAAATATAGCGAAACGCTTCGAGAAATGAAGCTACCCTGCGCTTGTGTTGTCTTGTCTCAATTGATTGATTGATCTCTGAACTCTCTGACTCTCAATCATCACGTTCAATTTTCGAATATTATCCATAGTCGATACTAATATTATCAAATCGAAATTGTTTTTGTAGGTTTGTTTGTTTGTCCTTCAATAACCTGCAACCACTAAACCGATGAGACTGAAAATCAATTTTCAGTCTCATCGGTTTCCGATTAATTGCACTAATAACAGCATCTTAAATTTCAAAGCATTCATTAGATGTACGCCGCATTCGATAACTCATCATAATACAAAAATAACCACACCATTCTTAAAAAGAGCGCTGTTTTATTCAATGCTAAAAACAATGTGTGAGACTGTGAGGAGGATAATTTTGATGATGGTGTCAATGATCGTCATTGACACCATCATCATAATTCATCGTATCTCAATCGGAAGTAGGTACAATTTACGAACGCTTAGACTAAACAAACATAATAAAAAAGACAACATATAAAGTCAAATCATGGGTCCTCCAAATATAGATAGGGTATTTTAAAAGGCTGTAAAGACGCTAATTTAAAGAAGAAGATAGAGTCATTGGTAATCAATATTTAACTAATCATAAGTATTTAAGGTTATGACAAAATATGTAAATACCTCCATTGTTTATTACAATGCAATTATTTTTATCCATTCAAAGAAGCTGTAAGAAATTGCTCTTAGCGATAATTTAATACACGAGTTGTACATATTCAAACCATTTCATTTGTTTTTATCTAATTTACTGCTAGTATACAACAAAGTTTTACTTGCTTATCTATTAGAACGCCATAAGTTTGAATTGAATGCCACAGTTTCATAAAGATTTATTAGGTACCGTGTTTACGTGTAAATGCAGTGAGATCACATCTACTTAATTGGACTAAAATTGAATAATTGGTTCATAACTTTCGGAAGCGTTGTTTCGTGTCTGACACGAAAATTGATTCTCAGAATATTAATAAACATCTTGTAGGTGGTATTTTAAAATATAGGCATTTTATTAAAAAAATATTTTTTGTATCACTAACAGATCATATAAATTACTGAGTATAGATTTATAGAACAAAGAGATTTGAGTGAATGATGGGCAATTTTGAATGGTGAACGGGGCAAAGGAAAGTAAATGAAAAGGGAAACGCTTCGATTAATTCTATCTGGTACAAGCATTGCCGAACGTAAAAGATGGTAGAATGCTCCAGCATTAATGAAAGCGAATTTCTTCAGCAGAAGCAGAAAAACAATCTCAAAAAACATCGCGCAATCTATCTCATGATGGCGAAGATCAAAAATATGTTTATGTTTACTAAACACGCCTTATCCCCGAAGGGGTGGCAGAGGCATATAATACGCCCACTGCATATAATACCACACAACAGAAATACACATGGTTAAACCATGTGTATTTCTGTTCCACGTAATAGGTGATCCACGTAATAGGCCCATTGCCATGTTGAAATAGACAAGCGCAGGTTGTGGCTACCTGCTGTTGAAATTTTTACCTGCTGTTAGTAAATGTCAAAAAGTGGTCACCCATCTGTGAGCAGCCATAGTGAAAGTTTGTTTAACACAGTGATTGTTTACAGAATCAACGGGGCAACGAGCGCTTCAAAAATACACTATTTAATTTACTGATATACACACAGCATTTCAGTTTTGCATTGAACCATAGATTATGTGATTGTTATATTTAAAGAGGAAATATGTTAAGAAAAAAAATGCATCTTAAAAAAATTGTATTATCAGCGTAATTCCCACTTGAATATGTAGAACTCTAGAAGTTGCAGCATATTAATTAATAGATTAATTGCACTAATAACAGCATCTTAAATTTCAAAGCATTCATTAGATGTACGCCGCATTCGATAACTCATCATAATACAAAAATAACCACACCATTCTTAAAAAGAGCGCTGTTTTATTCAATGCTAAAAACAATGTGTGATGTATTAAAAGGTGCTATAAACTTATTTCAAAACTAGTGATCTACATTGTGTGAAAATAGCACATTGGATTAACGAGCAGGTAGATAAGATAATACACATCCCACATTGGTAAGTGTGGTTGTATGCAACGGTGTGTTATAAGGGACGATGTGGATGTGTAACGTAAGATGTGTGGGCGCGTGCACTCAACATTTCGTTACTTTCGACATATGTATATGGTGTAGATAACCCAGCTATCCGAATTAATAAAGTTATCCACGGCTCCTGTTAATCCCTATTTCACTCTTAATTTCAATTAAGATTACATTTCACGCCTCTGTATTAAATTTACGAAATGTATTTTGTAAGCTGTGAGCTGATATCTTGTTAGGATTTACTGTGTTATACGAGTACATTATTTTTATATGAACCGAAGCAGCAGTTTAGGATTCGGGAATCTTTAGGTTATAAGCATTATGAAATATTATCGTGTATTTTCTAGTAGTGGATTACTTGTAGCATTCTTAAAAGAAAATGAGTTATACGTTTGTTTTTTTTATTGTGTCTTTATTTATAGCAAAGTTCTCAATATCATCATCCAATTTGTAATAAAATCAATATTACTAGTAGAAGTAGAAGTGATTCTTATTACAAATTTTGTTTAATAGTGTTTTCATAATTTTATTATCTCTGGTCAGACGAGACCCGTAGGGGTTCTACGTAAAAAACAAAACAGTTAAATGTAATATCTTTGGGAATACTTTAATATAATGTCTATTATCTTTAGGCAATATTATCTCTAAGATTATTGTAAGCTCTAGCCTACTTAGTAAAGGAATTTTAAATCGTTTCTTTTGTAAGAACTTACCTAGGTTAGAGCCTAGATAGGTACATACAAAAGAAACTATATAAAATTCCTTTTTTAAGAATAATAGTTACCGTACTTTCTAATATTTCAGTAAAACCCTGCCAGTAAAATAGATTGCTCGTTTCTAATACAAGCAATTGAGTGAGTTCACGTCAGTAGTGTAATGTCTTGGAGTCTTAGGCCCGTATTCCAGAACGTTTCTCGATACTTAATCAACGCTTGAGAGTAGTATTAATAAGGTTAAATTTAGCCTCAAGCGTTGATTGAGTATTGAGAAACGTTCTGGAATACGGACCATAGAACTCGGGATCGAATTCGACACTTCATGTTGTATTTGAATTTATAAGTATGGGTACACGTCGGAGTGTCAATACATATTGCGTACTCGACTTCTTCACGAGAAATCGAAAGTATTGTAGTGTGGGTATTCCAAATAGTTAAAGTTTTGAATTACTTGGTTACAGCCCACGCCAAGAGCTCATACATAAAAGGAAGGTTGCATTACTAGATTTACGTACCGTAATAAAAAAGAAAATGTGCTTGAATACGTATTATAATACAATAACATGTAGGTAGGTACAAATAGTATCGCAAGTGACACAAAGTCACTATATGATAGTGATGGAAATTAATGCTATGATAATTTCACTAGCGTGCTAATTTTTATCTCTTAGCATGCGACGTACTATTGCTATGCTAATATGGACATCAATGAAGTAAACATCAACTTGCTAGGTCCTTCCGTTCCTGAGAAAATTTAATAATTACCAAAAAACTAAAAATTTACCGGGATCGACGTTAATGATGATGATGATGAAAAAAAATTCTACACCGAAAGAGTCTTAATTGATTACACAATATTTTTTAATAAGACCTGAAGATGACCGGGATTAACGTTAGATGATAATGATGATGATTCTATTATTTAGTAGCAAGATATTGAATCTACAAATTAACTGTCAAGAATAAATATTTTTCTAGACGCGTTCGCGGTCTGCTATATATACATGCATATGCCTAACGGTGTCGTGGGTCCAGACATTTATATCATCTAAAAATAAGCGTACCGCTCTAAAAGAAGTTTTCAATTCAATAAAAATAAAAAAAACTTTAGTTCCGTTGTTTTCCTTTCGAGAGACGGAACCCAAAAAATACATTTTGTATTACATTATTTATTCCACAATAAAGTACAATCACGCGATTTTAGGGTTTATATATTCAAAATAAAAGAATAATACATAAAAACCAAAGTATCTACAACTCGTAAAAAGTACGTACGAATTTCGACTTCTTACTCAACTCAATGGCATTCACAGAATGTCAAAAAATTTATACTAAAATGGAATAAATAACCCCAAACACATGCATTTAATAGTTAAAAATAATGGGCTAAATATCAACCATGCACTTTTTCATTCACACACTCCGTATTTCGCAATAGCACAATGACACGATCCATTCGTGAATTAGACGTGAAAATTCATTTTAGCAATCGCAGCGACGCATCATTCGCAGCTCGCCTGCCTCATGATTTAGTCGTCGCAGCGACGCAGCGTTCACAGCTCGCCTGCGATATGAATTTGTCGTGAATTATAATTATGAGTTTTGGCAATTTAATTTAGCATTCACAACTCGCCACTCAGTAGCGGCGCGAACGTCGATGCGCTTAGTCATGTTTTGGAGGGAGATTGTGGGTTCGTGACGAATTGTCAATTATTGCGTAATCGATGTCTCTTAGCAATAATTAATTTTAGCAAGTACTGTTCATTAAATTAATACGAATGGAGTCTTAGCAATTAAATATGATTGCTAACGCTAATATTTCCTACACTACTATATGACAACTTGGTGGTAAATATCAATGTTATTGACGGTTGTATTGAAAGTTAGTTGAAGCTTAAGTCCACGTTTATACTTTTACTTACATCTACACGTAGGACATTTGTTAATCGTACGACATTTGTCACGCATCTAAAATGGGTATTGTTTAAACCAACCAAAAGCTTTCACCTGCGTAGTTCCCGTGGGAATACGGGGATAAAATATAAAATAAGTTAAAAATAAAATAAATAAATATCCATCACGCCTTATCCCCGAAGGGGTGGCAGAGGCATATTATATGCTGAGACTGAGACCGCGGGGCCACGAGCGCTTCAAATAAATATAAGTTACTCCTTATAACATCAACTATCTGCCAGTGAAGGTCCTGTCAAAATCAAGTACTGCCGTTTCAGAGATTTACTGAAACAAACAGATAGAAAGACAAAAAATAGATATGTTAGTGCATTCGGTACTGACAAAAAATTTTCTACTTTCATATGAATTTAGTGAAAAGTTGATTTGCAATTAGAAACAGACTATTCAATTTTATTTAATCTATTTAGATTCAATAAAATATAACCATTCTGTTTTAGTTGAGCCGAATAGACGTATGGATAGCTAAATGACCTTTTCTACTGTACGGATCCGTTTAAGGACTATTATAGGCATACAAATATTTCTACAGTTAGGTATATAATAAATACGAAAAAAATACATATTCTAATACACAACGATCTAACCCATATTAAGCTAATATAAGCTTGTACTTTGGCATCTAGACAACAGACAAACTACTTTTAACACGAACTAACATTGATAAATAATAAAATAAAAACTTATAAAATATATTTTAGTAACTTTACATACAAAACATCCTAACTCCGAATCAAACATTTGCGGGTTACACATCTATTTGTTCCGACTCGGCATTCGAACCCGACACTTCAGCAACGGTCGTAGCATACATTTACCACTGTGCCACCGATACAGGTTATAGATAACTGCCTCGGTGTACCTATAGTTGGTCTGTGTATTCTAAGTTTAAGGGTCGTAATCCAGAACGTTTCTCAATACTCAAGAAACACTTGAGAGTAACATAAGGCAGAAATTAGCCTCAAGCGTTTTTTGAGTATTGAGAAACGATCTGGAACACAGCCCTTAGATGTCACTTAGCTATTTACTAATTACAACAATAACAAAAAATTATAACTGAAGCTTGATTTTTAATTTTTCTCTACATGATTGCTAATAATAACTATAAATGGTACTAAACTACTTAAAGTATCTAGTTGCTAGTAACTTGTACATAATTTATAAGTATTATCTGTTTCGAAATAATAATTTAACCTTGAACTTACTACGCAAAAATTAGAATTTTAAATTAGTCTCAACAACATGGGCAAATTAAAATGACCTAAGCTCATCCGTGAATACATTCCGAACGCGCTTTTGTTTGTGGATAACATATAACATAATTTATTGCATAACATATAACATAAGTTCTAGTATCTTACAGCCTCATCCTTGAAAGTCTGTGCCTCTTGTAATAAGTGATATGTGAAAAAACACAGTGTACGCACAGATAACATAATATATTTTTTATAGTACTGGAGAGCAATAACAAGATTAATATTATTCTAGTTCTGAAACAGTCACCTTTACAGATCATGTAATTTTTTTATAAAGTCCCAGCTTCGCGTACTCTTCCACGGTCATTGCGTGCGATATCATTTAGGTAGCTTGTCTTGTTGCTCATTATTTTTATTTACATTGTGTTTGTTCTTTCACACATAAAAGTTGAGATGTATCACTTACCACAAATTAGGCACAGGTGAATTTCATCCTGAGCAATATTGGAAAAATCTGTTCATGGTAATATTTCTCTAATTTTTTCAAGATATAAATACTGAAAAAGTAATTAAAAATTTACATTATCGCACGACAATACAGTGTGCAATTATCACCTAAAAAGGTGACTGACAACTTCAAATACATCATATTTTTGCAAATATTGTACCACTTATATCACTGGTTCCAGAATTATCTCCGAAACTATGGTACCAAAGAATGTTTGTTGGACAAAAATTCTATCATTTTTTATTACTTTGTATGCAAAAAGCCACAAAAGGGTACAAGTCGACTTAATGCTCTCTTCACACTTTGCACAGAAATGTTCTCGCGTATGTCAAATATAACATAAAATGTTGAAGTCAATATTCAAATTTTGTTTAAATAATGCAGAGACTAGAACTCTAAACACGATTTATGATCAAGATGAAAATATTTAAATCCCTAATGTAATCGCTAACCAATGTGAAGGGCAGGCCAAGGACAATTACCTAGTTGGAGTAAGTATATTATATTAGCAATACGATAACGTACGCTGATTACGATTACACTGTACCACCAACACTAGAATTCTCTTCTGCTAGGTTTGTACTATCCATTATGCCATCTTCGCCCTTTAGAAGTACTTAAGACAAAGCTAATTAGCACGCTGCAGTCGTGTACATTTAATCTTGTCCACAGAATAAGTATCAACAAACAACTGTTCATAGCACATTATGAGACTTGTTTTATTAACGATTGGCATTGAATTAGATTGAAGTATAGATTTGAATAAATAACCTCCAGTAGAAACGGACATAGAATATTGTCACATTATGAAATCATTAAAGTTATATCTATTAGGTAGGTTTATCTTCTAAATAAATACATCAACTTCAGCATCCCATGGATACTTTTTTGAAGTAATAAGTATGCTAACTTTTTCATATCGGTAATTTTTATTAAATTGAAAAAAGACAACTCGGTTTAGACGAGACTTGAAACTTTTGCCTAACCAGAGCAATGTTTTTAAGCCACTGGGCAACAGAACCGTACCGTACAAAAAATAAAGGACATTTTTGGCGAGTTTGTTTGACTGCGTTGGTCAGACGGGCTGGCGTTGCGGATGGTTACTATTGCGAAAGTATTCCCCGAGTTGTCTTTTACGGACAAGTCTTTGTTTTTATTTATATTACACAGGTGTCTTAAATATTCAACAGCCAGATCAAGTGGCCTGACTACGAGTCAAAGAACAAAGGAGTCGCAAGGGTAGTGTTACTTCGCCACAGGTACATTGAGTTCTGCTGTTGTCCTGATCTTAGTTTGTTAACACTCCATCAGAACATGTTGTTCGTACTTAAAATTTTCTTTCTTTTCTTCTTGAAAGCCCATAATAAACGAAATCAAATCAAATTATGTAGGAGCTCAAATGTATCATTCTATTTCGTTTAGTGATCGTTTTCAATCGTAACCTAATAATAGATGTTAAATCTATACTAATATTAGAAAAAGGTAAAGTTTGTGAGGTTGTAGGTGATAATCACTGGTTCTACAAAACCGATTTTGAAAATTCTTTCACTTTTATAGAAGTGGATTATCTCTGAGTGCCATAGGCTTTCTTTTTACCCCTAGAACATGTTCCTGTGGTAAACGGGTAAGGGGAATTTGAAACACGCGGGTTGAGCCACGGATAGTTGCCATTAATACTATGTAACTTTTTTGTATTATCTTACTATTGAATAAGGTAAGTATGTGTTTACTCTCTTCTTAAAGAGGTTTATCGCTCTACGCTCGTGTAGCATTTTAAGATTATTAATCGAATATTAATAATCTTAAACCTCGTCAGTATACCTTTATACCTATACTACTAAACGATATGTAGCTAACTTTAGAATAGAAACTAACAAACAAACTATAGATCACGAAGCCATGTGTAAATTTATTCGCGTTTGTATTCGTAGAATCGAGTCGTAAGTGGCTAAACTGGGTAGAGCAGTAAGTACGACGCCGCGGCCTCCGGCTGATAAGATAACCTTGCCTTCTGATTTGTTTTGCTGAAACGTATACCAACTTTTAATTCAGAACAGCTCTGAGGCTTATCAATCATTTATTTTTAATCTCGAGTAACTTCACTATTGCGGTCCAATATCGTTATCAACGAGGAATGAGAACTATTATAATTTAATGTAATGAAATTGACACTATTATTAAAAAAATATGTAATTACTAGGTACGCACATTCTATCAGTGAGTCGTAACGAATACTATTCGCCATTAGTTAGTTATGATGAGATCATTCAATGAAGCATACGTATGCATACGTTCAACTTCATAGAGCTATATTATGCAATGTCTTGAAGTTGGGACATAAATCTACGAAGTACCTCATGTTCAAAGGGATCATCTGCGCGAGGAACCTGTTTATGTTTATCCGCACTGAACGATAGCCTCCTCTTGAAGAGCTTCATCGTAGAACGGCGAAGACTAAAGTTGCTACGTTTTCTTGTCCAGATATCGAAAGGATGCTCGCTTTAGAAGATGATCAACTCATTGTCATGGGTTAAATTGATAAACAAGTCCAATAAAACACCGTAAACATAACAAATTGTATTAACTTCTCTTTGCGTTATCAAAGAGAGTATACATCACTATAACACTCGAAGTAGTAGGCGGGATTTTAGTTAAAACACTCGCAAACTGCATATTTTCGCGCCATGGCCTGGTGAGGCTGGTGATAGGCGAAGTACCGGTATCAATAGCGCATGTCCGTGGGTGGATGCGGTGTGCGGTCGGCTCGCGCTCGCGTCGCGCACTGTCCGCGCGTGGCGGCTCTCCGTAAAGACGCCCGTTGAGTGCCATAGCCACAACACGTCACCTTTACACCACAACTCGCCCCAGAACTCTTCGATTATCACACCTATTAGACCTCTTAAAATCAAACAGTTTGTCATATCAATTTACTCTCATTCTTCATTATATGCAGCTGAGCTACACGATGTACCTACTTGCTGGAACCAACAATGATAACAGGATAGTATCGACTTCGTATCAACATTATCTTAAGTATTATCACATATAGCATTACTACAAAAAATGTACGTAGATGCAACAACTTTATACGAATTTAATTTCAGTTTAATCGCATGAAGTAGTGGATTGCACATGAAATCAAGAAACTGTTTCCGTTGTTACTGTAAACAAACTCCTAAAATAGTTGACGGCTAAGCTCGTTCTGTTTGACAGATGTCAATTATATGGCACATACGGGTGGGTGCTATAACCAATTATTATTTATGAACTATTTCTAACAGGAGGAGAGAAAATTCAACTCACTACTTGCACTATTGAAAACAAAATTAAAGAAAGGAAGTCATTATGAACCTACCACATGCCCTCGATACGTCAATCCTAGATCACAACTCCTCAAGTAACGAGATTTAGGATAAAATGTAAGACCTCGACAGACCTGGGGCATGGATTTGAGCTAATCTTGCCCTAGCAGAGGCAGGTCCAGGGTGGGGCTCACTCGCGTCTTCTTGCTGTTGAGGACCACAATGTCCTCCAATGAGCCGGTATCGCAGGACCCCCCAGACTACTAGTACATTTTTATAGCCTCAATTTGATAATCTTTGTCATACTAGTATCCGAAACTAAAAGTCATAATGTCCTTTTTTTTCGTGTGGTTATCCTGCATGATGCTATGCCGGACTCTTACCGCCTAAACACGTATATTTTCCATCTGTCTATGGCCCGGAGTCCCAGGTGAGCCCTTGGAATAATGTCCTATACCTTAATTACGAGTAATCGCAATTTTGAATACGTTTCAACTTGAGAACACGTATAAATGTGTGAAATTCTATATTAACACATACATAAAGAAGTATAATGAAATAAAAAAATATGTAAGATGGAAATTAGACAAAATCTGACGCTCATTGACATTTAGCAAGACTGCAAATATTTCATTTTCAAACGGCAAATATCCTTAATTGGTCACAACAGTTGGACCTTCGAATTGGTGTTTGTCCATTAATATCACTTATATTTTAACTACGCCAGAGGCAGACAAAACGAATTCAAATTAATTTGCTCTGTGTACATTTGTTTTACGTTTAGAATATTTTTTTTTATTTTGACTGCCTCGGTAGCGTTGTGTATGCGACTGCTGCGCTGATCTGTATTTTTGTAATGTCCATATATATCTTTCACCCTCAAGCCTATCCCGCGACCCGGTTGGGAAAAAGGCGGAACACCGCGGAGTTTAGTGGGTAAAACGGCCCCAAAGGACCGGGAGTTCCTTGTAGTAGGAATGACGTCGCGTAAACGCATTCCCCGCCTCAAAACAAAACAAAATAAAAAAAACTTTAAGATCCTCTTTGAGTAGGCATAACATATACGTTTCATTTGTAGATCGTTGTAAAATATATTTTTTTATTTAAACTTTCTAACATGTGGTTTAGTTAGGTACATTGTGTTTCAAATTTCAATTTCCGTTGCTCCTTGCATAAAATATCCCCTTTAATCGCAATATCGTGTTTATTACGTTTTAAGGGGATATATTGTACGTTTTATTTGTTATCAGATAAGCAAAAACCGCTGGATAAACTTGACTGTATACACAGCTGAACTAAATACGCGACATACATAATAGCAGGAATATCTAACACCCAATGGGTGTTATAAACGATACATTAATGGCGCTTATAGCACTTACTCTAAGGGTGTTTCTAAGAAAGGTGACTGTTTTAAGGTGATTGTCTTTTATAAGCTTTTCTGTGCTTCAGAAAGCACATAATGACGTTGACCCCGATTGCCAAGTAACCATGGTCGGTAACCCAAGTTCAAGGTGAGCGTAAGCTTATCTGCTAACTTAATTGCAAAAAAATATTACAAGGGATAAAAATGTAAACCATCTTCATCATCATAAAAAGAAAAAAACATACACGTTATACACAAACAATAATTATGTAAATATATTATACTAAAATCATAAATAAAAAAAACACCTGTCTGTTAACCTACAAACTGTAAGCGCTAGGTAATCCGGCATCCGAATTTTTTCGCTGATGCCAGATTACTGGAAGTAGCGAATTTGTATGAGAAATACATTTTATTAAGACTCTACCGCGAAATCCTCAAGTAGAGACATAAAATTGACAACATTGCTCATAATTTGTGAGTTATGATAAATAAAGATAATTGAAAATTAAAGTGTCTGTTTGTAAATTCAAATTAACTGTTTTTTCTAAATAATAAAAGCTAAATGCATATGAATAACGTATTTTGTATTTTTACGTTCAACAATAATACACGCTCCGCGGTCTCACCCGCTTAGTAGCTGTTTCTGTAGGAATACGGGGATAAAATGGTATCGTAAGTTACTCCTCATAATATCAGCTATCTGCCATTTAAAGTTCCGTTAATATTAGTCCAGTCATTTCACATATTTGCTGGAACTAACACAGACTTATAGAGAGACAGAAAAAAAAAGTAAATTATGAACATTTTTTTCTCTGTTTATCTGTTTGTAAGTCTGTCTGTTACTTCCAGCTAATTATGAAACGTATTGATTTTAACGGGACTTTCAACGGTCGATAGCTGATGTTATAAAGAGTAACCTAGGATACATTTTATCCCTGAATCCCACGGAAACGGGTACATCGTGAGTGAAACCGCGCAATGTGTGTGTAATTGTTGAACGTAAAAATATATTGTTAAGTTCAACAGTTTTCTTCAAATCCTTAAAATGTTCTTATAGTAGTAATTATAGTGTTTGTACAAAAATCAAACAGGGCGAAGTATGTCGAGTCCGGAATGTAGCGCTATCGTGAACCTGTTAATGTTTGATTTGTTGTTAAAGCTTTCTACATCCTTGCTCTGAAGTTCTCACACGAACGAATACCATTCATATTTAACGCTCTAGGAATATGAAACACAATATTGTGAGCGTACGTAATCTCAATCGAATCATCCTTTCGCAGTCTAAATAAAGGCCTCTCCTAATTTTATTTTTAGAAGGTTGATTGACGTTAGTGTGAGTTTAAAATACCTCACCAAGATCTACAGGATCCAATCGACTCCTCTGCTAGCGGTGCAACTGTTGGTTTCTGACCCATAGTTCACCTAGGTGTTCCACGTGTTGACTAGGTGGCAAGAAAACGACATGGGGGTTTACGGGTTTGGGACGTCATACGGCTCAGATCAATGCTAAGAACCAAAAGCCAAACATTAGCTAGCAGACAAATATAAGTTATTTCCAGGCTCCAAGTAAAGGCAGGGTTTAAAAGCAACTGAGAATCTACTACAATGAAGAGAGAACATTGACCTTAGTGTTTTATGCTAGTCAGACGGGATGGTACTGAGTTTTATTTCGAATTATTCACCCCTTCTATGAAGGGCTTGCTCCGTTGGTTTGGACATGTCCAACGAATGAGTGAGGAACGATTGACGAAGACTATATATTGTGCGAAAGTAGAGGGTAGAAGGAGTCAGGGTCGGCCGAGACTTACATATAAAGACCACGTGAGCAGATTGTTCAAAAACAGAAAAGTCAAAAGTACTCGGATACTGAATTCGTGCATGTATGAAGCGTTTGATGAATTTACAAGAAGCGAAAGAAGTATGCACGATTCGCTAAGCCTGGCGATCTGTCCTATCTGACTACCCAGTCAGGAATCAGGCGTAAAGATGGTTAACTAACCATCTTCACCCTGTATCCCTGACGGGGTAGCTAGTTAGTTAGTTCTATGAAGTCGTCACTTAGTTACCATTTGCAGGTGAGACTAGCTTCGCACGTAATATGCAAAATGCACTCTTTCAAACTTCCACACTTGATTATACTACCAAGTATGGAAGTTTGGAGGGAAAGATTTACGTGTAACTGTGTGTTTGTTCCTATTCCTTCTTTTGTGTTGAAAGAATCAAGAAATTGGCATATTTTTGTATCCCAATACTTTTAGTTCTGGGGATTGTCACAGACTACTTTTTATCCCAGAACTCCTCTTATACCCACGGTAAATCTCGTTAGTTCGATAAGCAAATATTAAACCGAGTCACAGTGCAAAATAAAACATTTCTGTAAATTGTGCAGTACCATAGAATCTAAAATAGTACATTTATACCCACTGAAAATTAGTAGAATGGCGTGTAAATGAATAGAGTAGCAGCGTGCGCCACGTTTTGACCTCTCGGTGTTGTGCCGCTTTCTTGTGCATGTCCCATAATCATAATAGGAAGTAATATCATCAGTTTCCAGTTACAAAGAGGCCCTTATATCAACCATATCTTGCAGGTCATATCCGTCGAATATTCGAGACTTGAACACGGAAACGTTATCGATCGAACCCTTTGATGATACCCAAGGCAAGTAATTATGGCGAATTCTTTTGGTCCTTAATTTAAAGAATAAGTCGGAGATACTATATATAGCCATGTAAAGTATCTTCGACTTATCCTTATCGCATTGATTATATAGGAAATGTAGGCACATTTCGTATATAATCAATGCGATTGTAACATCATAACACGCTCGTATATTATATTAGTTTTTTAAAAATTTGGATGAAGTATTCAAAGTAAGTAGTGTTATACTACGCAAAACCTAACTTTTGGCGAGCGAAGCGACAATTATTCTGAGGGAGATACTGATATTAGATTGTATTTTAAATGAATAAATTGTAGATATAGCTTAGTCATAAAAGACTATAATCAATTGGCGATTATGCTTGCTCGATAAGTGTACAACATGCACAAACCTTTTCCTTTTTCAAGATATATGTTTACCGATATCTATTTTGATAAGATGTATCTTTATGATAATACCGCTGTAATAAAACCTGTATTCATCAAAACGTGTTTTCCGATAATGTTTGAAACAGTCTAAACATTGAATGATGTCTTAGAGGTAAATTATTAAAATGATGGTTGAACACTTACGGAGTTTTGCACTTGAGCCAAAATCTGCGCAGTATTGGCTGAGTCGGTAAGCTCGATGGCTTCACCCACCTGAAACAAACATTTCTCGTGCTACATTAAGTGGGTCAATTGTTCCCGAGGGAGACCATACAGACTCAGGGCCGACGAGCGCCAATTCTCTTGATTTATTCGGCAATATTCTTTAATGTCTAAATTGCCAGGAACACGGAATATCAGAAGACTTTAAATATTAAAAGTAATAAGTTTAACAAACAGCCTCTTAACCTACTTTACTCTTCGTATACCTGCTTTATATTTTACTAGCTGACCCGCCCGGCTTCGCCCGTGACTTACTTCGAACCCCGTGGCTCCCATTTAATCCGGTCGTTTATTAATTTCACGATAATGTATGAACATTTTCCAAATTACTTGATTACTTCTCCGCTCTCAAGTACTACGCCAGCGCCCGCACGGCCCGGTCAAATTTTTGTTACACGAAATTTAATTTCTTTGCGCATTTTTTTGATATTGCCATATCGCCTAAGATATTCATTTAATTTACAAAGTGTAAAACCTGAAACCAACTAACATATTAAAAATGATTAGGATTAATAATGTATTTGTGTAAATAGCCTTTAAATTACTGCTTTATTTTTGCTGTTTTTTTTTTCTTGTATTAAAATGGATATAGTACGGTATCCTTAAGAGATAGACATATACCATCGCGGACTTTTTTGTAGACATATATTAGATACATAATTCCACAATACATTAATTTGTTATATCTTAAAGGGTTAAGGCAGCGTTTTCGTTAAAAGCTCCCAGACGGCTCATTTTTTCCGACACCGCCAACATATATTTTTATATATAGACATAGACTTTCTTTTATAATATGTAGTGATGACCAAAACCTGTAACACAACAAATTTGTGCAAAATTTATAGACTTATGATGGGGAAAAAATATCTTGCTCATCGTAACAAACATCTTGTTTCGTGTTAATCCTATCTACTCCCTTCACAAAGTGCTAGCAAGAGATAGAAACCCAAGAGAAGGCATAGACTTTAAAACTATGCTTTTTCTATGTTTACTTACTTAGAACAAATATGACGAAAAATATAGTCAATGATATGACTAGCGGTTAAGCGAGGATTATAGATGCCACCGACTTCACGAAGCCAATGTGTATTGAAATCTGAATTAAAAACCAAAGCAATAAAAACCCTAGATGTCGACGATGAAAAAGTTCCTATTCAAATTCTAAAATAGGTTATAGACAGAAGTACGAGTATCTACATTATGCACAAGTCGGAGCGCGCCGACCTTGTGCACATATTCGCGATTCGCCTTGCCAAACTGTTACTACATGCTGAGGCATACTCCAAGGTTTAACTAGTGATAATATCTAAGAATAGCTCATTATAACTTTGAAACAATTATTAATCGGACATGACATAGTAATACAGCATTTTTTTCTTCACTACATAAAAGGATTATTAATGTATAAGAAATAATTACATTTGCTCCTGAAATGAATGGTCTACTGTGACAGTCTCGTTACAGATAAAGCCTGACAATTATTTTTTAGAGTAAATGTTAAAAAAAAAAACCTGTTGTCACTCAAGATCAACATAGATACCTTTAAAAACACTCTTAATATCTCTCGATTCAAATTATATATCTTTACATACACTATATTAAGTAGATAACTACATATATTTAGCTTAATGATCTAGTAGTAGGAATACAAGTGCCCTAAGACTTTCTGGTGTCCACAGTTACAGTTAAATATACGATACATCTTTTGACTAACAAATTAAACTCTCTATACAGCTACCATTAGCAGTTGTTTTTAACAATAACGAAAATAAAGTAAATTAAAACCCCTGTAACGCATTCAAAGCGGTCCTCTGAGGAGAGACTTAGACGAAACAAAGACATATCTCGCCTCGCCCCAGAGGTACAACACCTATAAGTTTACTAGTAAAATTATATGCAAAACGACTCAATGTAACAACTGGTATGCAATTGCATCGAAGTGAAAGTGGTAAATAGTTCATAAATGGATCTAAAGTGAGTTTACTTGCTTTCAATACAATTGCTGTGAATCAAAACGCCCCGAGGATGCAATTTGTGATTATTGTCTGCTATGGTGATATCTCCAATTTGTCACGGAAGTGTGTGCCCTATGGTAGGTACTATTGTATTGAGTTCATCCACATTTACACTTGGAATGTGTTTCAGAACCGATTCGATTCGATACATCTCTGATGCAAGGTATTGAGCGACTATAAACATAATACACAATATTGTTTTGTTGTTTACGTTTCGAATTGTTCGACAGATAATCATAAGCAATGAAGTTAATTCACTGTGGGAAAATCACAAATGATTCAGAATCAAATCTCATCTCATCACATCGTAAGTCTCGATTGATCCTATGTGTGGAAATTTCGACGCTTGGGGACTACTTTTTTGCTGTAGTCTGGTACCGTGAACTACTAAGTGTTGTCAAGGTGCAACAACGTGGTTGAGGTTACTTCGATCCTTAACGATCTTTGTGGGTCAAGCAGTCTTTGCATTTTGTTTCAGATCTAGTATCTTTTTATATCTTTTGTGTTTTTTTTTTCTAATCTTGGTCATTACTGTTGATACAGACCAGAGACTTGTACAGAATAAAATGTTAATCATACAAGTAGCTGATTTTGGAATCTAGTGCTGAATACTTAGCTACAACATCGTTATCAAATCGAACCGGGCAAAGAATTGGTAATGGCAAGCGAGATTATATTTTTTTTATATTTTACTCTTTCATGCTGAATTGTTGAAACCACCTTGAATAATTATTAACTGATATTCGACGAAAACCGATTAATATAAATGTTTTATGCACATAATCGACCATTGCAGAACACTAGGGGCGGGAGAATCTCAGTGTAGTATCTCATAACGTCAGAGTATAACTTCGATAATCGTGAATCTATTAAGACAAACAACTTTTAAGATAATAAAAGATTTCAGCAACATACTATGTTGATGTTCAAACGACGAGGAAGGAGTTAAATACAGTAATTTCTGTAATTGTTTTTTGTGAAGACGTATCTGTATTTATGACGGGAAGTTAATTACATAATGATGAATGGGTGCGTTGAAATCTTCATGTAACACTCAATAATTCATAAAGCATGTAGAGAAATTCATGCGAAATTACAGGGGTGCCAACTTAACAACACAATCTGTTTAAACATAAATAACGAGCCTTTTGACACAGATGTAAAATTAAAAGGCACATCTTCGAAAGTGTTAACACCGTTAAAACTTATTTATTATCACAAATCGGGTTCGCTTATACGATTAATTATGTTTTTTTTTTAAATAAGACATTGGTTTATAGTTAAATAAATAAAATAAATATCCATCACGCCTTATCCCCGAAGGGGAGGCAGAGGCATATTATATGCCCACTTTTCACCGTGCGGATTTCTGTCCCATGTAATAGGTGGTGAGCCCATTGCCATTGCATTGTTGAAATAGACAGACGCAGGTTGTGGCTACCTGCTGTTGAAATTTTTCATGCCGCCCATAAGGCATTCAACCAGGCTTAACGACTGCCATTTTACTGGCAACCGGGACCAACGGCTTAACGTGCCTTCCGAAGCACGGAAACGCTCGCAAATGTAAATGCCACAAAGTGGTCACCCTACCGAGGACCAGCCATAGTGAAAGTTGCGTAACTCAGTGATCGTTTACAGAACACTGAGACCGCGGGGCCACGAGCGCTTCAAGTTTTTATTTCCAGATAACAAAACTTTATTCCCGATTTTACCTACCTATTTAAAATAACCTAAAATAAGTATTTAATAACGAAATATAAAGGGTATTTTTACTGGTACTTACCATTTGGCGATATAGCCTACGTATTAACGAGTATCTATTTAACTATCAGTATTTGTTATAATTTTAGAACTTGAGAGTTTCTTGTATTCAAAGAAATTGTTAACCAAGAAGATACTTAATGGAGGTCCTTTTCAAGAAGCAGACCTTATACTACGTTAGCAACGACCATTTACACTTTTCAGTTGGTTTCAAAAAACTTCATTACAAATATAGATATAAGAACTCTGTAATCTAATTATTTTCAAATGAAAAACGCAGCGCTCGTTAACGATCACTGCGTTAATCAACATTCGCTATAGCTGGTCCTTGGATGGGTGATCACTTTGTGGCATTTACATTCTGCGAGCGTTTCCGTGCTTCGGAAGGCAAGTTAAGCCGTTGGACCCGGTTGCCAGTAAAATAGCAGTCGTTAAGCCAGGTTGAAGGCCTTAAGGGAGGCTTGAAAATTTCAACAGCAGGTCGCCACAGCCTGCGTCTATTCATTTCAACACGGTAATGGGCTCACTACCTGTTACGTGGGACAAAAATGCATACGGTTAAATGTGGGCGTATAGTATGCCTCTGCCTACCCCTTCGTGGATATAGGCGTGACAATATGTATGTATGTAAAAACATAATATTTAGTAGTAAAATGTAGGTACCTAGATTGTTAGATCATAGTAGGACGAGGCCGTAAACCGTTCGTATGAACTGCGTGTCAGTTAATATGAATACTAAAGTATTAAACTAGTGATTCTGCTAATGACAGACATAACGAATTCAAACTTCTTCAAAAGATCTCGTTAAGAACTGAGTATACAATATTTAGAACTTAATAAATATATCATATAAGGTTTTACACTTAGTTCTATTAACTCTTTTATATATCTTATCACAATTTTATATATTTTATCAGATCGTATTATTTTAATTATTTACTTGGTTATCATTACAACCGTTGTTTTTTGGGCAGCCCCACATTTCAAGTCATAGAACTTGTGTCAAAAGATTTGACAATAATCATTTGAATAATGTAATACGAGACGGTCTGATGAATGTAAATGTTTTGACCGCTCGGTTAAAATCTCGATGATACTTATTAAAACAAAGCGTTGCAATTTGTTACTAACGAACTCTTCCGGACTTTAACTTTTTACCCTTTTACAAAGTCGTGATAAGGTTAATTTCCTTTGAACCAGCGGCACGCCCATTACTTTCCATTAGTTTAGGAAATTCATCACGTATGCGGTAAATAACGTGGAAAGAGGCCACGCTGACGATCCCTGTGTAGCTGTGGAGCACATCGATCACCAGCACACACTCAAACACTTTACACTTACATAACTAATGGGAAATTCTACAAGGCACTACATATTCATTACGTGTCATTGTTTTACGTTACTACGTGTGAAAATTGTGTTGAAGTATAAAAAATAGCCTGTCTAATCTATCACTCACGCGTTATCCGCGAATGGGTGGCAGAGGCATATTTTCAATGTTAGAACTGGCGATCCAACTGGATTATATACTAGTTGGCTTTGCCCTGGTAAATAAGTAGCATATGTGTTATTCTGATTATTGTAAAGTTTTATTTAAATTTATTCAGTATATTTTACGTGAATAAGTAACAAATTATAGTAGGATTACTACATAATATAGTGCTAATAAACAAATTGAATGCTGACAGTTCTGTTTAGGATTCTACACATGGAGCGCTACTGTAAAAATAAACCTCAGCAATCAGCAACAAACTCGTCCCAGAGATGTTGGTTCCGGCACATTTCTGTTGGTTGATCGACTCCAGATCCACACATATCCTTGTTTATTAGGTCGATTAGGAAATGGCGAAGTTGTAATACAGTTTATTTTTATTCGAAACTCTCTGATGTTCTGTGGCTACTGGGTGTTACGCACGAACCTATTCAAAATTAGATGTCTATTGATGAATGATGACCCGAAGAATTTTCACCCATAGAGTTTGGTAAAGTAAAGAAAGTTAGGTACTTTATATTATTTTAAATATAAGAAGACAGTTTTAACAGTTAATGCCTTTTTTTAAAATGAGTGTTCCATCATATTCTTCACTGGGACTTTACACACACTTTTATTTAAAAAAAAAAGACACAACACAGACATTAAAATTTCGATATCCGATTTGGATAAAAAGAATGGTGACGAACTTATCGCGATTTTGTCAAGGACATTAGTTGCCAGTAGTCTTGTTGTAGTCTGATAGCCCAAGGTTAGTAGATAATAGTGGCAAATGCAGTCTCACGTAACTGCTATTGTTCCACAGGACCCCAAATCCAAATTTGAATGACCATATTATTAATATTTAATACCTAATTATTGTAAAAAAAATAGGTATTTTTTTAAAAAGAAGATAGTTAAGTAAATTACGTCTAGCAGTAAACTGCGATACTTGGTTTATTGATTAAAGTATAAACTACAAAATTTTAGAAACTTTCAATTAACTTGTAATGTATTTGTGCGTTTGTTCGAGTGAAATATTTCAAATCAATTTTGATGCTGAAACAGTGCAGTACCACCGATTGAGCTGACATTTTATATAAATGTTTCGGGTCTTATTCGCGACGTTTATTATTAAGAACAAAGCCTACCTTATACTTCCTGACGTTTCGACAGGATTACACCAGCCGTGATCAGGGGTTGACCGAAATACCAAAAATATGAGTGACAATCGCAAAAGTTTAAAAACATTAATTTTATATAAATTCAGATATATGACAATGCATGATAAATCTAATAAAATTCTAAGTATTAAGTTATTTCTGAATACACATGGGTAGAATATGAATAAACAGGACAAGGAATCAATGTCACTCCGAGCGAGAGGAAGAGAGCAACACACAAAACTTGTTCTTTGGGTGTCAACATGTCAAAATCGAGACATTTTAACTTACTGTAATTGCTCTTACGTAAACTGTCTTTTAGTTTGGGAAGTTAGTTTTACGTTTTACAAAAACTCACGGAATCACAAGAGAAAAAAATATTATTTTATAATATCGGTAAAGTATAATAACGTCAGTCACGCGATAGTACTTATGGCTATAATTTCGAGTGTTTACTGCAGTTAACTGGTGGGCAAGGGTGTTCTGTTACCGTCGTGCGTCAGTTAAATTGCAATTTGTGAGCACGCTGTTATTAATTACGCGGCGCGGTGGTCCCGTCTCTCGGGACCACTCCTGCGCTCCTCTGACAATCTAATTTAGAAACGTGTATAAGCTCTTGTGATTCATCCGAGTTAGAATGCTACTAATGTGATAATCGTTACAATAGTAACTTTTTTAAATAAAAACTTAAATAGTTAACTTTTTACTTTGATATATTAGTAATATGGATGGCTATTGTAGAACATCAAGATTAGACAGGTAGGTACGCTATGGTGGAAGTGAAAGAGGTAGATTATGGTAAACTAAAAATGGTACCTAAATGTAGGATGTTTATTTGTTTAAATACGTGTAGCGATTCAAGCAAGTGGTAAGCCTGTTATAGAGTTAGCATGTATTAGAAGAACAATCATGTATCGAATCGGTCGGACAACTCACTTTAATTATAATTCTACTTATTGATTTGTATTATTTTTATATTGAAAAATTAAATTTAGTTTAAAGCATTTTGTTGTTCGTTTGGCTCTTACATTTCTAGTTTGACTCAAATAATAAAACTTTTATTCTTTTCCAGGTTTGAATAAGAATATTTATATATTTCAAATGAAAACAAGCACGACTGTAAACGTGGTTTCACAGTTGGTCTCATTGTCATCTAGAATCTTTACTATCCCATATTCAACATATCTATTGCCAAGCCAATAACAGTAACCCACTTCCTCAATGACCGTTTACGACTCGCGCTAGGTAGGGCAACCAGAATTTACTGTATTGTTTTGTTCCTAGATTCAAAAGCTAGATATATATATTATCTTACTTCTACATTAGCGCATATTTATTGTTTGTTTTTCAGTTGCGCGAAATACGATTCATTTCGTGAAATTTAAAACCATGTTTCAAAATTTTACGTAAAAAAAGTCGTCTGCATTTTGGTTTTGGAAAACATGAAATTACTTTTAAGCTCACCTTACATGGCAATGGCAAGGGTAAATTAAGACACAATTTAAAGGTAAATGCGTGAAATTAAATAAGTTTTAAACTGTTTTTATGCTGTGACCGCTTCGATATAGACATCTCATTTCGACAAAATGACATCTGGCGTCTTGTCTCAACATATTAAGATGTAACACGTAACGGAATTTAAGGAAAACAGACACGCCGACTTTCACACATTCACTTAATAATAACACGATTCATTCTGAAGGGATCAACCAAAATATTACACTGAAATAAAAAGGTTAACGCACTTTACGACCGTTTTGACACTGGATATCAAGATAATAAAATATTAAGAATTATACATACGAAGTGCAGAAAGGTATTTTACTTTCAAGAATTTTTGTAAAGAACATCTTACATACCTACAATATTATAAATGTGAATGTTTGTGAAGATGATATATAATATATATGTATTAAATAAAATAGGTAAATATAAGAGCTTACTGAGAATAAGTAAATAAATTTTGCGCGACTTGTTTTACACAGCGTAGATAATGCTGTGTGAAAAAATGACTAAAATGATCTAATATAAGCTTGTTGTATGGGATCTAGACAATTAATAAACATATGTAGCTGTATAATATTTATGTATTTATAAATATACTTATATATTTATAAATACATAAATATTATACAAAAGAAACACCCAAACTCCGAAAGAGACATTTGTGGATCACACAAAAATATGTTCTGACCCGGGAATCGAATCCTAGAACTCAGCACCGCGCTGAGCATTTTATATACTATATATGTTTTAGATTTTCCTTCATGCTGCGTATAATTTATTGGAGGGTAATCAAAAACTTTTAATAGGTAATAATTGGCCAATATAGCTAATTTAATTTTTAATCAATTAAATTTATAATTTAAAAAGTATTATACTTCCCTGCATTCTTTTGAGAAAAGCAATATATTTGCCTCGGCGGAAATGGCAATTGCCTGTCTCGTATTAGTGAAGTCCGCGCCTATCTTATGACGTCACAACACCGCGCCGTGAGCATTCCATGCAATTATTGCTCAGAGTTATAAATATTAGTCATGGAAATAAAAGGTGTTTCGAAAACACGAGATTACTCCAATTGTCATTATATTGTTATAATTTTTACTCGAATTCGTAGCGCTCTGGTGAACAGTTTAATGTTCTGTGAATCTCACCAAACAAACTACACTCTAATGCGGGTATAGCAGGCATGCAATATTCTTGATACTAATAGTCGCTATGTGACCGCGACAGAATTATATTCGCATTAGGACAGAGGCATAAAAAAGTGCTTTGGTTGTATTTATAATAGGTAAAGCTCGGAGCGCTACATTACTGCGATGCAAACACTGCTTCTTTATAAGTGGCAAGTGTGACCACACATGGAGTACTGCTATCACCTTTGGGTTGGTGCATCTGAATACAAGCTTCGACCTTTCGACTTAGTAGAAGATGAGCAAGAATATCCACTAGCAGGTGGTGTCGAGCCCCTTCGTGACAGAAGAGACTTCGCCTTCTTATGCGTGTTCTATCGCCTGTACAACGGTTCTGTCTACTCCTTCGCAGGAAAGTCGTGATATTTGTAATATCTTCGATTAATTATCTCTATCAACACAAAATGGTTATTATTTACAAAGATAAAAGACGTATTGTCAAATATATTGATTTTACTTAAGTTTTATTACACAGACCCGAACACTGTTGTATCGTGAAGCTCGTAATTATAACAGAGTTATATGGGTACAAAAAACATCAATAGAAACCGAATGACCCGGAACTAGCAGTCAATCACGTCCACCAATGATTCACGGACAGCGAAACTCGAGCGAAATAGGCATACAAAGATAATTCTCTTTGGGTCGGACATTATTCTACAGACAAGATGCCGCCTTACTATTGAGTTAGTACACATTATACACCACTATGTGTATATTAAATACACACTTATTTTATTTATCTATTTATGATTAAGTTCATATTGCAAACAGAGCCACATGAAACAATTAAATGATATACAATTTAATTAATTATAGTAACCTTCTTTGCGTTGACTGCATTTAAACCCTTCAAAGAGAATAAGCGTAATAAACAAGCTCGTAAAAATACATTATACGCCATTCGGGCATATTTGATCCTTAGAACGGTAATAATGGAGAAGAGAGAGAGAGGAAGAACCCACAAACAACAAATCTTGAGCTGTGCACAACATTTAAGAGTGAATACTTGTCAGAAGTTGTCAGAAGAAGCGGACCCCGGGCGTCGCGAGACGCAACTGGGACAGACGCTCGGATGATGATGATGACTTGTCAGGAGTCAGACAGAATCAGTCAACAGAGGAACGACGAATCTAACTCCTCAAAGAATTTAATGTAGGAAAGTCAGTGACTTTTCTTACTTTCATTAGTCTTTCCTCTGTTGACTGATTCTGTCTGACTCCTTTCGACAAGTATTCACTCTTAAATGTTAGTTAGTTAGAGGTTAGTTTTAAAGGTTAGTTTTAAGTCACTAACCTATAGTGCCTTCCTAAGTTACCCTCCCGATTGCTGGTAATGTGTCCCCGCCTTACAACTTGACACCTGTTTCACCTTCGAGGCCAACACTGTTTGGCAGCAAATGCTTCTAAATTGCAGGATTGAAGTGTGTTCGATAATGTGGTAGTCGATTAAGCAATGGCAGGCGAAAGTTTAAATATCTTTAGTATGAAGTTGATTTAACTCAATTATGCTTACTCACGTTTGATATAAATTACGAATAGACGTTACTCCATGAATTTGCGTACGGAATGTGACGTGACGTACAACAAGTTTAACAATTTGCTATTAAATATCTATGACGTGCATATTTTTTATTCCATCGCTTTTAAGCTACAATCTAAAAGTCATAAAATGTACCTAATCAGTACCTTGTTAACAACATTTCACATATTACCACGGAGTAAAGAATTCTTCCCTCCTCCGTGCATATTACATACAGCTTAGTACACATACATACCTATATCCACTATACATTCATATACACCATATACACTCACTTTTATCTAAGCAACAAGAAGAAATAAATAAATATCGTTGGGACAACTCACACGACGCCATCTGATTCCAAACTAAGCAAAGATTGTACTACGGTAACCAGATAACTGATAAACATACTTATATATTTCTAAATACATACATAATTTAGACAAATAACACCCAGACACAGACTCAGACATCGTGCTCATCACATAAAGTTTTATCCTGAGTGGGAATCGAACCCACGACCTCTTGCGTAGCAGTCCAACAGCGCCACAGAGGTAGTCCAATATTTAGATACCTACTCGGTGATACTAGTGATCCTATTGTGGAACGAACTTTTCAAATAAATCTGTTTGTTTGAGGAAATTTCTCATCTTCTGTTCTACTCGTAGAATTATATATGAGAAAGAAAATGGAATTTATTCCTATAATCCGATATTTTAGTAAGTTTGTTTTATGATAATCGTATCCAATAAAAAATCTTGTTTTATACTCTAATAAAATATTCTTATAAACTTCTGACTCAATTACATAAATACGAGTAATACCTTCAGATATAATTTCTTTTTCTAAGCGCCACCGTTTCTTTTTACACAGTTGCAAAGCTAGCATTAAAAATACATAATAATTTAATTGGAATAATGGTAAATATTGCAGTTTAATAACAGATAAATAATGCCTTGTGTTTGATTCCTGTTAATGAAACGAGGTCGACAGAAATTGTAAAAAATAATAGAAACGGATTTCCATTGAAAAGAAAATGCTACAATATCAAAAGATTATGAAGGACACGATCCCATCCAATTATTTAGTAAATAATATTATGTTAAATCTCCCACTTTTTACCATGTCCCACATAATAGGAATACACATGGTGAAAAGTGGGTGTATAATTTGCCTCTGCCACCCCTTCGGGGATGAGGCGTGATAGACAAATAAATAAAAATTAAGTTAAATCCTCAAAAGAAACATAACTCAGCGACATTTTTACATATTGTATTCCAACATTAAGAAAAACGCTGAGTTGATAAACAATGAGTGGTTTGCCCCGACGCTATTCACCTTTGATCTCAATTGTGATTAAATTCTTAGCATGTTTCACGGGGTTTTACCGTACACGAGGTTTGTTAGTTCTGTAGACTAGTATACACGAGTACAGTGATAAATTATTATTAAATATATTGTAGGACATTTTTACACAAGTTTTTCAAAATGATTATTTTTCCTAGTCTATTAGTAGACTAGGAAAAATAATCATTTTGACGGAGGCCGAGTCTACTATTGACAAGCCGTAGAATAGAACCAGAATCGCTGTTTTTAGCTGTCAAAATTATAATTCAATCAGCCGACCTATAGAAGTCAAGCTTGCTTGGAGTAGGGACGATTGTAATAGTAGACTACAAAAAACTGTCATAATTGTACCGGTTTTATATGTATGTGTATTTTACAAAGAAAGCACACAAACCCTGAAACAAACATTATGACGATCACATAAATATTCGTTCCAACCCAGGATTCGTCCAACCCGAGACCTCAACACGGTAGTCTATTACCCTACGGCACCTCTGCCTTCCTCCGCCTATATTTATTCTTATAACTGAGGTAACCATTCAGACTTTTAGAAGCCGAAATTACATTATATTATGACTGTCAACTTGAAAACCCCATTTCAGCTGCAGTAGCTATTAAGAATATTATCATCAACATCCAAGCGATATTACCAGTTGCATCCGAAATCGTCATCTCAGAGCCTTAAGTTCGCTATCTTACTATGTATGTTTCCGGTTCTCTCAATATTCAGCAACCCCGATTGCAGGCACTTGGAACGTATTATATCGTATACCTAGATGTCGCCCAAATATATTGGAAGAGAGTTTGCTTTACCGATTTCTATGGTGTCGTCATAGCTCTACTTCTTTTTTCCATCTTAGCTTCTTGTCGGTTGCATGATCAAAATCCATACATCAGTTGGTGATTGATATATTATTAAATTTAAACTTAAATTGAACTTATTCGATAATTGAACAAACTGGCGCAGACCACAGCCACTAAGAAACCGGAACAGGCTAGGAAGTTCTAGAATTTATATTTACTTGTACCACATATAGATGATAAGGCTCTAAGTACAGACTTAGTAGTAGTAAATAGTAAAATATTTACAATAATACATGTTTCCTAAGTCAAAAAGAATGTACAAAAACAAGTGTCCGATAACGATACTCGGAGAAAGGCTAGCCTACTTAAATTTCATCTAATTAAACACCCATGCTGTTGTACAACGTGTACATATCCCACTTTCTTAATAACTTAATTTATTCACCAAACATTGACATTACAATATGTACATACACTGTAATGACAAAACAATTTAACAAACCAGCCACGAGTTGAACGCCTGCTATACAATCTGTAGAATTTGCCTGTCTAAATTTATACCTCGTTCATATCTCCACTTGGTAACTACACTTATTGGACTTAACAAACTATTCCACTTTCTTCAAGTGAATGTGCGGTACAGTAAGGAGGTAGATTTATATGGAGAAGATTGAGTGAATTTAGGGATAAATATCAATACAAAGATGAATTGGTTTGTATTGTATAATAACTTTTAATTGATATCATTTATTCATCCTGGATAGCCTTATATTGAGATATCACATCGAAGTCTTAAATGCTTGTTTACGAAAAGAAAACTATATATCAGCAATTAATGATGATCTATGTAAAGCTGCCGTACTGACAGAATTTTTAGGGGCTCCAGTGTGACCTCTGTGGTACGAAACTTTTGGAGTCCAAGCCAGGTAATATCAAAACTGCAGTCGTTTCCCAAATATTGAAAGGAAATATATATCACGAAAACCAAAATGACTCGTACCTACTTAGGTATATTGCACTACTTTTAATTACAGGAGACTTTGATATGTGTTAAGTATTACAATTTCCTCGAAGTATATTTTCTCGGACAAAAAGTTACATGTAATGTCAATACCTACTTACATGATATTAATGTCATCAAAAATATTATAGTATCGGTTAGGTATTTTCCAAATTCACACTGAGTTATTGGCGGTGCAATAGTCGATACTGTTATCAATATACAATATCGATATACAAGAGAGAAAAAAATAACAACAATTTATAACAAAGGGACGCGCTACTAACGTTCAGCGGGAAAAGATAAAGTGTAGACGAGTGTCTCAATAAAATTGTTCATAGATGCGATTAAGCTGCGAGAAAGAAAAAAGAAAATAGTCGCTATTGACGAACAAAATACTTATCAATTTACCTACAGTTTGTTACGTTGATTGGCAGATACATAACTGCATAACTATCAAAACAGCTCTATTCTAGAATTCTAAATTGTAGCATATAGTGTTTACAAATATAATTTAAAATAATAGACATGACTAAATTACATATATTCAACACAACACAGCAGTACCCAACGTTCCTACAACAAAAACACGTGTGAGTATTTATTGTAGCTAGCTTCATAAAAGCACAATCATGCTAACACAATCAGACGAATAGTTTAGAACCACAGACAGCCATAAACTATAGCCGCAGAAATAAATACGTACACCTGTCTCACTAATCTCATCAACACATCTCACCAAAAATATTAGGAATGCGGGGTGATCGAAGTTGTACATCATATCATCATATTTGAGTGGAGTGTGTAAGGAACGAAGCCATTAGATACTTAACTAACTAAAAAAAAACGTATTGGATACTTATAATGTGTCAATAAAGTTATACATCGTTATATTAAGGTGGGCTGATGTAATACCGTCATGGGCCCAGCAAACTCCAAGAAAATCCAAAAAAAAATATTACAAACATAACTAATTTTTATAGCTCTACTTTATAAGTAAGTTTGAAAAAAGAGCTATAGACTACATAATTTTTTAATAAAGTGGAAAAAGACAGTTCGATTCTAGACAGGGAACTTTATTAAAAATTTATGAGAAATTCAGCAAAAAAATTGCTTTCAAAATTTATCAATATACTGAGTGGAGTCCATTGCATCAATGTTTAAAAATGGTTGTAACACTGTTCATTGCTATCGAGTTGTTCATTAGCTCGATAGATGTCATACTCTTAAAATGACGATTTAAAAAATAAGGTGGAGAATTTCAACTTGATTCGATACGGTTCGGGTAGTTCAGGTGGCTAGAACATTGCCCTGGTTAGGCAAAGGTCATAGGTTCATTCCCTGTCTCGAATCGAATTGTCTTTTTCCACTTTATTAAAAATTTATGAGAAATTTAGCAAATAATTGCTTTAAAAATTTATCAAGAGCTAGACTAGCTCTTATCTCAAACTTACTACTACTGTCATTTTCTGCCTATTCAACTTGTTGTTTAATGTAATTTACCAAAGCGACTTTTGTGAATCACGTCCTCTATAAAATAATATAAAAATATGTTCATTAAATAATAAATAAATACAAAAAATTTCCTTATTTTGTATAGACCATTTTAACGGCGCTTACAAAATGTCATACTTACACTAAGACTAAAGATAAATTTAGAATATTTAAAGTGACCACCGGTTCGGAACGCAGCCCACCCGAGAAGATCGGCAAGAAACTTTGGAAGGCTTTTTTTGATGGCCTATTTACAATTTAATACGAGTACTATTTCACTTTGCCAGCAGATCATTTTTAGACGTCCTGTCCTGCAAATACTCATTAACAGCGTAATATCCTTTTTTACAAAGCTTTTATTTAATTAACTTCACAGTCATAGGGAAGCTTGTTGTAAAAGCGTATACAGTTTATACATTATCTCATACACTAGACTTTCATCGATATAGTTATACTAGATGACTATTTTAAAGTTATACTAGCTGACTATTTTAAAATTATATTAGCTGACCCAAGCTGTCTTTGAGCTACCACATAAATTATAAAAGAAATTATTAAAAATATCATATCTCACAAGTTGCTAAAATATACATTAACTAGCTGACCCACCCGGCTTCGCCCGTGACATACTTCGAACCCCGTGGCACCCATTTACACAATAATTTCACAATAATGTTTGAACATTTTCTAAATTACTCGTAGTTGTATACTCCTTCGCTTTCCAATACCTACGCCCGGTTGAATTATGGTTACACGAAGTTAATTTCTTTGCGCATAATTTTGATTTTGCCATATTTCATAAGATATTCATTTAATTTGCACGGTGTAAAGAGACAAAATAATCTTCATGATATGCTAAAGCTAACTAAGGTATTAAAAATGATAAAGATTAATAACGTATTTATTGTGTAAATAGCCTTCAAATTACCGCTTTATAATTGCTGGTTATTTAAGTATTAAAAATGGATATAGTATGTTGTCCTTAAGAGACAGATATTACCGTCGCGGACTTTTTTGTAGACCTATATTAGGTATACAATTATTATATACATTATTTTGTTATATAGTTATAGCTATCTATGAATCTATCTATTATAAAAAATCGCATCGAAATTCGTTGCGTAGTTTTAAAGATCGAAACATACATAGAGACAGACAGCGGAAAATGACTTTATTTTATAATATGTAGTGATTAGGAATTCATCCCGAACAAATATCTTGAGCGTGACACGTAAATGATTAGATAAGTTTCTATAAAATATGAGTTCAAATATGCTCTTATGCAAATTCATAACAAAAATAAATATATTGACAAACAAGTGACCCGCTACATGTAGGTATTCCATACGAAACAAAACGGTGTAGCATTGAGTGTCAACATTTTAGGCAAGCTAATTTCCCAGACCCGATAAATTTTTTGGTATTTTTACTTCAGCAATGACAAGAGAAGAAGATTTATTTGTTTTTAGATTTTATTGGAGATTTAGTTTTTAATGCTTTTTGTTACGAGTCGAGTTGTCAGACCTCGGGAAAGTTTCTGCATAAAATGAACAAACGGCACAGTAACAGGAATTGTGTATAATCTAACTAGTGTCGTAAACTAGAGTTCTATGCCACAATGAGTATTAAAATCGCATCTATCAATTGAAAGCAATAAACTTTATAAGTACTTCATTTAAAACAGAGTTCGAACCGAAGAGTACTTTCATATTTCGAAAAGCAAATCACGAATATTTAAGTACATTCATGAATACCTACAACGCTATATTTTCCATGTGTTATTACGTTTGTGATATTTGGTGGAACTTATACCTACGTTGACGAGTACGTACCTAATAAGAAAAGAAAAGGAAAATAGTTCCTTTTACAAACCAAAGAGTGGCATCAAAATAAGTTAATTAAGTACGTTAAAACTTTGAATACTGTTATTAGTTGCCATGGAAAAATCAGCTAACTACATCATGTAACAGTTATCAACTAACTTCAGGGTGTCGAATTTGCATGTAAGTATGCATGCGCAACGTAAAAATATTATGGCACGCCACTACCACCTCTTTAAAGATAAATTGGAGGCCTGATAAATAATTCACACTGATAATTTCTCCCTAACGAAATACTATTATTAAATCAAATAGATTTTATGGATCGAAACTTTTTTTCGTCATCGCTCTACCATAACATATACCCCTAAAATCTCATGTGACATCAGCACAAAAATATTTTAATACTATCTGATGCCCGCGTTCCGCAGGCGTGGTGAAGTTTTCCCGTTCCCGTTTCTCACAGGAACTTGTTACCGAGATAAAAAGTAGCCTAATTTCTCCCTAACGAAAAAGAAATATAAATACTATTCATAAAATCAAATAGATTTTAATTTGAAATGTAACGTTTGTGCGTCATCGCTCAACCATAACAAATACCCCTAAAATCTAATGTGACAACAGCACAAAATGATTTTAGTCGATACCGCGCTCCGCAGGCGTTGTGAAGTTTTCCCGTTCCCGTTTCTCACAGGAACTTTTTCCCGGGATAAAAATTTGCCTATGTGTTATTCTGATGTGTAAGCTATATTATTGTAAAGTTTCATCAAAATACATTAAGTCATTAAGTAGATTTTGCGTGAAAGAGTAACAAACATCCATACTTACAAACTTTCGCGTTTATAATATTAGTTAGGATTCATAAATCCACATCCATAGGTACATGGATTAAGATAAAAAAATTAATTGTGGTTAAAAAGGTTAAAAGTGAATAATTATCATATTTTTATCGCTGTAAAACACATTCCTACAAGAAAATACGCTTGTAGAATTACCAAATGTCACGAGGATGAAACCTGGTTAAAAATACATATAAATAAAGCAATAATTAAAAAAATGGATATTTGAAGATACTTCTTCATGTGAGTATACCAACAAAGAAATCCCCGACACGTGTTAGATTTGCTCCTTGCTAGGCGAAGGTCATTTTCATAGTACACTTTTATAAATAAGATCAGTTTCGTGACAACTTAGTTCCAAGTAGTCGTTCCGGAATTTTGTTCCGTGAAAATCATATTCCAACGAGGAGTATTTTTTCGTTACTGCATTTCGGTAGGAGTGAGTGTGACTATGCAGCCGCTCGTAGAGATGTAGTTATTTTATGCGGTTCAAAGAGTATCGCCAGCGCCATCTTAGCGCTCGTGTGCTATAGTTTGACCACGACCGCTGTACCGCTCACTGCGTACAGTTTTGTTCGCAGTTAGCGGTACAGCGATCGTGGTCAAACTATATGAGCATTGTTCACGGTCAAGAAACGCATCTCGCAAATGCATGTAGACCAAGAACGCAGAATAAGGACCTCGAAGAGCAAGTACTTGAACTTCTTAGTGAGGACTAGAAGTACTAGTTTTCTGGTGTGAACTAACACACTGCAAGTGTGGAAAGTAATAAAAGGACTTTGCACTATTACCGTACACTGGTGCCAAGTGATTCATAATCAATTGGTATTCTAGTGGGCTCTAAAGAAAAATTGGAGAAAATGCTGATTTAATAAAACATAATTTTTTTTACTCATGAATGTAACACAGAACAGCCGTATTCAAGGGCCATATTAAACATCGATGGACTAGTATACTGGGATACAGAAGCTACACAAAATTCACGGTTTCTAACGTAATTACCAAACAATTATGCTCGTGTGACGTCACATTCGCCGTACTCTCGCGTTGATACCTGTCTCTCCTGCGTTGCCTGGTAAGTTTATAATTTAAGTTTTATGTGGTTTTATAACTTATTATTCAAAACACACTACAATAATAACAGCTTTTTATTTATTTAATTAAAAAGGTCCATCCCCTAAGCCTAGGCCCCAATAGCGTACAAAGTATTTAGCGGGAGTTATCCTTCTCAATAAAATAGAATGGAAATATACTTTTTGTACACCAATTAGGCCCACTTGCACGATCTTGGGTTAATGTGTATAACTCAGAGGTATGGACTAACCCCGAGTTAAATCATTGATTTTTCTCGCATCATGCCGAGTTAAGGGCATTCCTAGGGTTAAAATTTTAATTCACCGATTTCTGAGGGTTAATTCGTCAAACGTTGGATTAGCAGCTGATAGACACTGCACTGCAGTTTGGGTGTAAGGGGCCCCACCAAGATCTTCGGGGCCCAAGTCAACCTCCCGTGCTAGTGCGTGCACCTGCTGACTAACGGACGAGGCTCTGGCGCTGGCTTTCCCCTCTAGGGTTGGGAGGTCTGAGGGCGTCGCTCCCATAAAAGCCACCCGCCTAAAACATAATGGAAAAGTATAATAGGAAATCTGCTAGGGATAGGGCGCCGCTGCAAAACGGCGCGCAGGAGCCCCGCCCGACTCCTGTGGCAAGTGGGCTAGGGCTGCCGTGTGTCGGGCCAGCACGGCTAAAGAAGTTAGCCCCAACCCGAATCCGCTTCGCATCTTGGAACATTGGCACGCTGACTGGGCGTGCGGTAGAGTTGGCCGAAGTACTCTCCAGGCGGAGGGTGGACGTGGCGTTCCTGCAGGAGACTCTCAACACCTACAAGAGCGGGAGGCGTACAACTCAGATCGATTTCCTACTCACTAGGCGACACAGCATCGGCAAGGTCATACCCGGTGAGAGTCTTACTGCACAACACCGTCTCCTTGTCATGGACCTCTGCGTGAAGCCTAAAGGCAAACGCATCGAGCGGTGCCAGCGCCGCATCAGATGGTGGCTGCTTGATGAAACTAGGTCCCAGGAGTTCGTCTCAGCTGTCGGTGACAAGTGCACCGACACTGAAGGCGAACCAGTTCAAGATTACTGGGACAAAGTTCAGGCGGCCATCCTTGGAGCGGCGAGGGTGGTGCTCGGTGAGTCTAAGGGTGGACGCAAATGTGACAAGGAAACTTGGTGGTGGAACGACGCAGTCCTGAGGGAGACCAAGGAGAAGAAAGCCCTCTTTAAAAAGTGGCAAGCGACCGGATCTCCCGAAGACCGCGACGCGTACAGGGCTGCCAAGTGCGCCACAAAGAGAGCTGTAGCCAGAGCCAGACGAGACCACTTACAACCTTTGTATAATAAGCTGGAATCGTCTGAGGGGCAGAAGCTCATCTATAAGCTGGCGCGCTCCAGGGTCAAAACGGCACAGGATATATCCAAGTGTCGCTGTGTAAAAGACCCTGAGGGAAACCTGTTAAGTGAAGACCTCGCGGTGTGGGCATCTTAGTAAACCTTTTTAACCGCATTCTCCTCAGCGGGCAGATCCCAAACCAATGGAGACTGAGTATTATTACTCCAGTCTTCAAAGGTAAGGGGTCAGTGCAGGAGTGCGGGAGCTACCGCGGTATAAAGGTGATGTCCCACACCATGAAGATCTTCGAGAGGATTATAGACTCTCGGATCCGGCAGGAGTGTACTCTCTCGGAGTGTCAATATGGGTTTCGCCCTGGTCATGGGACCACGGACCCTGTTTTTGCCCTGAGGGTTGTCGCAGAGAAATACAGGTCGAAGAACACGCCTCTGCACTGTTTGTTTCTAGACATGCAGAAGGCCTTCGACTGTGTTCCTCGTGCGATGATCTGGTGGGCACTGCGGTCCAAAGGGGTTCCAGAGGTCTATATTGACACTATCCGAGACATGTACTGTGACTCCGATTCAATGGTTCGGACTGCTGTTGGCGACACGAAACCCTTCCCCATCACCGTCGGGGTACACCAGGGTTCTGTCCTTAGTCCGCTTCTGTTCAGTGTAATATAAGACGAATTGTCGGAGAGCATCAGAAACCCGCATGAGCAGCCTCCATGGTTGCTCATGTATGCTGACGATATTGCGCTGGCAGACGCGGACAGGGGCAGATTGGTGCGACGTGTAAAGGCGTGGAAGGAGACGCTTGAGAACGGCGATCTGAAACTAAATGTGGCGAAGACCGAGTACTTGGCACTAAACTCGACAGATCCCACATCCGTCCGCATAGGCGGTGATTTGGTCTAGCGCACGGACCAGGTTAAATACCTGGGATCTGTTTTTTACACGTCCAGTGACTACAATTGCGATGTCAAGTCACGCATTGCTGCCGCGTGGGCCAAATGGCGGGAGATGACCGGTGTCATTTGTGACCCTAAAATGCCGATCCGGTTGAAGGGACAGGTCTACAAAACCATTATTAGACCTGTCCTTTTACATGGCAGTGAGACGTAGCCGATATTGGAGCGACACAAGCAGGAGCTGCGTGTCACGGAAATGAAGATGCTGCGGTGGATGTGTGGAGTCACGCGGATGGACCGCGTGAGGAACTCTCGCATCCGCGGCAGCCTTCACGTCCGTGACATTGCAGACAAGTTGCAAGAGTGTCGCCTTCGCTGGTATGGTCACGTCTTGCGGCAACCGCCGGGCTACGTAGGTAACAAATGTCTGGCCATGTCAGCCCCGCCGGGTCCCGGTAAGAGGGGAAGACCCAAGAAGTGCTGGCTTGACGTCGTAAGGGATGACATGCGTGCCAATGGTCTCACTACAGGGGATGCCGATGACCGTGCGAAGTGGAGGAGAAAATGTAGGAAAGCGGACCCCGGGCGTCGCGAGACGCAACTGGGACTGACGCTCGGATAATGATGAGACACTGCAGTGGCACGTGACACACGCGTGACACGGACTCCTCAAAGTGGATAAAGATAAAATGCACTCGGCTATCATGTTACATTAATTCGTGTAAGAAAAAAATCTTATGTGGCAAACTTTAGTGTAAAAGAGATAGACATACCTGTTTCATTCTTTGTTCAATCATTAATGTTTGGTTGGATGACATAGAGTGACATAAAACCCTGGGTTAGTTAACCCGATGATATTTTTCTATGGTGGAAGACAAGATTAGGGTTAAAAAGATATTTACTTAATTCCGAGTAAAGTAACTCTATAATTAATTATTTAACCCCAGCATCTATAATTAATTTTTTTCACAGCTTAATACTTCAATGAAAATGGAACACAGGTTTTCAAATGTACAATGGGTGGCCCGGCCCTTTCGCTAAGTTCAATTTTTAACAGCAACCTTTGGATTCCATTCCAGAAATTCTTGTGAGTGTTCACTTTATTCTAATCGGTAGAGACCGGCACGGCATCCATGAGGATTTCCACATATAATCATAAATCATGTACATACATAAATAAATACCAATCTAATTAATAACCTCGTCCTATGAAATCGGTTAAAAGTTCGACCAAGTGCCATCAATCAACTGTTTAGTTAAAAATAATGTTCTAACAAAGGCAAACTTGAGCACTAAATTTTATCCTAGTATAAACTTCCTGAGTGAGAGGAGTTTTTCACGCTTATCATTTCAGATTTTCGTTTCATTTCATGTAGAGCCTTGTATCGAAAGTGTTTTTGTGTACTTATCTAAATAAAATATTTACTGTGATTAAACTATGTTAGGTACTGACAATATTGATATTCTTGGTTTAACAGATTCTTTTTTCATTGTGTCCATGACGGGGTAGTCACAGAGAACAGGTTGCTAAGCTTAACGATCCATACATACCTCTTTCGTTTAATGCCGATTTATTTATCGTTTCATAAATGCACGTCTGGGTATCCTACTTACTTACTTTTGACCCTTCCGTTTTTAAGTCTTAACTTTCTCACAATAGATATTCCTTGTCAATCGTTTTTCACTCATTCATTGTAAATGTCCAAACCAGCGGAGCGCACCCATTTCCAGATTAATGCTGACACTTTCATTCAAACCTGTCATATTGCTTATGACTTTGTTACGCATCTGTCGGCCAATGTATACGCCGCACAAGTTTCGAAGTGATCACATCTCCACAATATTCAATGTACATATGCATCTTCTGACATAGGTACCCAGGTTTCGTTTCAGGATAGTGAGTGAGGCTTATTTTACTATGCTCTGTCGCTTTACCAATTTTAAGATAAGCACCGATAGCCCTATTTCCGTCTGCTACCCGCATCACATATACTACATCCAATTAGCATCTCCCGTCCGCCGCGCTCAACCTAAATACACAATATCACTCACTTGCTCTGCAGGTTTCTCCCATGGTTTACCCTGTATTTCGTTTTTCGTGCAACATTTTCAATAAAAAAGCTCTGTTGTTTTAGCAATCAAAGAGGTTCCCGAGGTCTGAATTAGATATTTTGATGTACAAGACATTTTTATGAAAGATACAGTTTTAACTTGGGTGCACTGAGGTTCCTCCAGGATATTCAAGTCTCAAATGCAATGCAAATGGGTGCACCCGTTGCTGACCAATTGCTGAGGCGCCTTTACGGGTTAAATGGTCAGATGGCGGTCGCTGTTAACAATGCTTAAAGTTAGGAAATAATTATAGCTAACAATAAAAAAGAACTATAGGCTCCAAGCTTTGTAAGCAACTGGAAACATGGTTAGATGAAGAAGAACTCTAGATAGAGAGTGAGAGAGAAACAAACGAGGTGTGTTGAGATCGATATCTAATGCACCATCTAAATAAAATGTATCACAATCATTTAAATAATATTCCTCAATAATTAGTATTCTAAGTTATCTTTTTTAATAACGAAACTAATGTGGTGAACTCCGTTCATACAATTTAACATTATTAGTATGTATGTATAATTTATAATTGATGCGTGGTGGCGTCGATCTTCAAGAGACCAAAGTGAGAGACAGGCATTTTGGGAGAGTGTGAGCGATTTTCTGAGTAAATGCAAACGGAACGAGAGAATTGTAATGTTAGGTGATTTTAATGGTTGGGTTGGAGTGAAGCGTGATGGATATGAAAGTGTATTGGGCAAGTATCTTATATTGTCACGCCTTTATCCCCAAAGAGTTAGGCAGAGGCATATTAAACGCCCACATTTCACCGAATGCATTCTTGTCCCACGTAACTGGTGGTGAGCCCATTGCCATGTTTAAATGGACAGGCGCAGGCTGTGGCGACATGCAGTTGAAATTTTTAAGCCGCCCATAAAGTCTTTAACCTGGCTTAACGACTGCCATTTTATTGGCAACCGGAAATAATTTAATAAAATGTGTCTATTTAAGATGTTAAATTTGGAAGAAATTTTGAACCCGTTGCCTTTTTAGTGAGGTGGTAACAAAAAGGCTAAAAGGTCTTGATAGAGACCTTTTTAGTGAGGTGGTAACAAAAAGGCTAAATGGTTTACCCTGCATTTCGTCATGTACTAAAGTCATGATAAACAGGTCAATAATAATATTATTAGAATACGTTAGGACAACAAATATCGTTTTCTAAGACAAGACACGGAGATGAGGTTATAAAACAAGTAAATATAACGTGGAATAAATTCTGGAGCAATAAAGAAACTTTACGTTTTAACTTATGTGCTAGACACTAATTAGCACGACCAATTAAAGTCCTGGTAATCTCGGGCTTAATAATAAATTATATAATATTAATATGTTTATCACTCAGTTGTCTAGATCCCATACTAAAACTCAACGCTGTAAAATATGACCCACAATATTCATTTATTTATTCTTGTAAGAGATAGTAATACTGTTTTCGGAAGCTGGTTAGCAGTCAAAGTATCGAGCGCCCTGCGGTAGATACACTCCCTAATTCAAATTGCCATGACACTGCTGACCCAATAACCAGCTAGCGTAAGTAGGCTACGAGATGCACTTATTGCACAGTAACCTTGAGTGCATATTATATCATTAATCTAGAATAGATAAGCAAATTTCGATGTGATGTTCCTAAAAAGAATATTTAACTTATTTATATTTTTTATGACTTAGCCAGTGTTTACTCGTTATGGATATTTGACATCTTATAGGCCTAATATAATAAAAATAGACTCTAATAAAAGGTTTAATGTGATCTTAGGCTCAGGCGAATCTTTAGTCACACTTATTACCATAAAATCTGGAGGGGTATCAATCAATTTAGAGTCTTTTAATACTCGGAGTCTCTTGTACATAAATATTTATTTTAATGATTACTTAAACGAGCTTAAAGATCAATCAATTAATGTTCCGCGTTAATATCCGCAAGTACATTATGCAGCTAAATACTTTTATGTTTTGCTTTATAATATACTAGCTGTCCCGCCCGGCTTCGCCCGTGACATACTTCGAACCCAGTGGCATCCATTTAATCCCGTTGTTTATTAATTTCACATTCACAATAATGTATAAACATTTTCCAAATTCATTGATTACTTCTCCGCTCTTCAGTACCTAACTACCTACTCGTACCTACGCCCGCACGGCCCGCCCGGCCGAATTTTTGAATTATGGTTACACGAAAATAATTTCTTTGCATTTTATTTTCAATTTGCGATAACTCGTCAGATATTCATTTAATTTGCAAGGTGTTAAGGAAAAAATAATCTTCATGAAATGCTGAAGCCAACTAACATAGAAAAAAAGATAAGGACTAATAGCATATTTATGTAAATAGCCTTCAAATAACCACTTTATAATTGATGGTTTTTTAAAGTATTAAAATGGATATAGTATGTTATTCTTATAAGATAGACATATATCGTCGCGGACACAATTATACAGTACATTATTTTGTTATATCTCAAAGGGTTTAGGCAGCGTTCTTGTTGGAAGCTCCCAGACGGCTTATTTTTTCCGACAACCCCAACAAATATCGTTATAATTTGGTCAATGTATACAAAAACTTAACAAATTAAACATAAAAACCTTCTATGAGAATCACTCTAACTATTAATAAAAACCGCATCGTAATTCGTTTCGTAGTTTTAAAGATCTAAGCATACATAGGGACAGACAGCGAAAAGCGACTTTGTTTTATAATACGAGTGTAGTGATAAATCATTAAAATAACACTTTCAAACGATAAAAAGTACTCGGTGACCCACACGTGTATTGTATGTACTTAAAATACGATTCATGAATCTGCAGGTAGCGATAGAAATATGCATGGATTTCGAACTATGAATATCTGTCCTCTCTGACTACCCTATCAGGTATACAGCGTGAAGATATTTAGTTAATTAATAACAACTAACAGATATAGTCATCACATCGATCAAATACGGAAGCTTTCGTCTATTTTGTCCCATCCTCTCTTTCAGTGACGAAGTTTTAAAAAGTAGAAGCGCCCATTTCTAGGATCGCCAGACTCTTACATAGAGCTTCCGTGCGTTCAACAATCTTGTAACTACTTACTCTTTATTTTACCGTCCGTGCTGAGGTCATGGGTTCAAATTCAGGGTAGGAACAATTATTTGTGTGATCCTCAAATGTTTGTTTTAGAGTTCGGTTTGTAAAAATAATTTTAATTAGAATTATATAACTAGGTATGTTAGATCTCATAACATAAGCTTATTCTTAGCTGAATTTGGGCTAGATGGCGTTGTATTAGAATATTCCAAATATATTTATTATATTTTTATGTATTGCATTAAGTACGATAATGCTACTAATATTCAATATGAAAGTTACAAGTTAAAATAATTATGAGTGTCAATGTTACAATTTCACACAATATATACTCAAGGTTGTATTTATAAAGGTATTTATTGTGCAAATTCACCAAAATATAATTTACATAAACAGACTAATGCGAAACTTCATTTAATCGAGGGTGACGTTGCTGCTAATTCAAACAAAATTTTTACTTCAAAAAGTAAATTTTTTCAATACCTTGTTATCTTATAGAACCTACTTATCTGAGACTAGTTGATGTCTAAATTTTTCCTATTCGAGAACATTTTTTTTTAAATCCAATTTATCTTATGTTACTCACGATGAATGTAGCTTCCTAATGGTTAAAGCATGTTTAAAATCGGCTCAGTAGTTTTTGAGTCTATTCATTACAAAAACACTAAAAAATCTTTCCTCTTTATAATATTAGTATTGATACATACTTCTTCCTTAAAATTTGGAATATATTAGGACCTATGAAATTGCCGTTTTGTTTGAAAATTTTTAAAACATTTTTTTCATGTATTTTTTATTTGTATTAATCGAAGTAATCACCCATGCAATCAATGCATCTTTGCCAACACAGTGGCAGTTTATTAATGCCCTTCTTAAAGAAACCAGCTGACGGGAGGCAACAAATTCTTCAAAGGCATTTTGTACTGCCTCTCGGGTATTGAATTTTGTTCCTGCCAAGAAGTTATCCAAATTTTGGAAAAAGTAGTAGTCTGTAGGCGCAAGGTCTGGTAAATAGAGCGGATGACGGAGTGCTTCCACCCCAGTTATTGCAACTTGAAGACCGTCTGCTGTGCAGTATGAGGTCGCGCGTTGTCGTGCAGGAGCAACGGGGACGAGCGATTGACCAATGCTGGTTGGAGAAGTGCCTCCTTTTCCATCATTGTGTTCAGTTCTTCACAGTACATATCTGCAGTAATGCTCAATTACCCGTTCGGTAAGAAGCTGTGATAAATCACACCGGCGCTAGACCACCAACAGTGGCCATCACTTTTCTAGGAGTACGTCTTCGTTTAGGGCATTGTTTAGGTGCTGAACCAGGATCCAACCAACTTGCTGAGCGCTTGCGGTTATCAAAGAGAATCCATTTTTCATCGCAGGTAACATGCGGTTCAAAATTCTTTCATTAGTGTGTCTGTTAAGCAGTGCAATGAGCCCCATGATCATTGAGTCCATGGGGCACCCATTTGTCCTACTCTTTTACCTTGCCAATTTGACGCAAATGGACTAATATTATTTTGACGCTAACGTCGAAAGCTACTGCTAAATCAGCCGTAGATTGTGTATCATCAGCTTCCACAATCGCCCTTAATTCGTCATTGTCGACCAAAGTCTTCGGACGACCGCGAGGTTCATTTTTCAGGTCGAAATTTCCAGAACGGTAGCGAACAAACCAATAACAGGTGGTGCGCTGGTTTGTAGTGTTAGCTCCGTAAACGTCGTTGATGTTGCGTGCCGCTTGTGCCGCGTTGCTGCCACGACGGTAGTCATATTCCATAATTTTACTCGATTTTTTGACGTATCCATGAAGACGAAAAAGATTGAAATGCTATAAAAATGTAACACTAATCAATAAACAAATGACAACTTTTGGAAAAAGAATTCCATGTTTTTAAAATAAAATTCATTTAAAATTAGAATTATTAGCCATATAAAAAAAAGAAACTGTGTTATACTTTGTTACCAGCTTAGAGTAACCGTAAAATTAGTATTTATAGAAAGTAAACTTATTGTTATTAATTGTTGACATAATTACAATAAGTATACCTTTGTTCAAAAGTAATCAGCCCACCGAAGTTACGTGTTAGCTAGGATAATCTTCTGATCATAGAGTCCAACAAACAGTATAAAACGTTAGTTAACCAAATCAATAAAATTATTAATCGAAATTATAGCGTTCTCCAAAATCCAACTATACTATTATGAGTACGTAATTATAAATGCTTGCAGCAAATACTGCATTATCGCCACACCTGAGCTATGATAACTATTAATTAATTATTTTGAAACGATAGCTAAACGTATTATTAATCGAACGGTACATAAAGATATAATAATATACGTTTTAGCTTCGGTATTGCACAGGCGGGGTGTACCCATCTAGACGTGCCGCCGGGCATTCACGCGGCACCGCATCGGCCGGTGTGTGGTGCAATTGTACCGACATTCCTGTGTTCATGCCCGATACCTTTAATACCTTATGGTACAGGAAAATTAGTGTAAGGGGTCCTACCACCTTTGGGACCCAATCCACCGCTAGCACCTACTGACTAGCGGTCGAGGCAATGACGGGGTTACGAGGACAGACGCCAAATATTATAAGACAAACAATAGCGGCTCCCAGCTTCCAAATAAAACCTAAGCTGCACAATCCAGACAGTGTTTGGTAGCAACTGGGAATACAAAACAGGATAATTAATAGTAAGTATACACGTGGTTGTGTCTTCACGCCTTATTCCCAAAGGGGTGGCAGAGGCATACTATACACCCACTTTTCACCGTCTGTATTCCTGTCTCACGCAATATGTGGTGAGCCCATTGCCGTGTTGAAATATACAGACGCAGAAAATGACTACCTGCAGTTGAAATCTTTCAAGCCGCCCATTAGGCCTTCAACTTGACTTAACGACTGCCATGTTACTGGCAACCGGGACCAACGGCTTAACGTGCCTTCCGAACCACAGAAACGCTCGCTAATGTAAATGCCACAAAGAAGTCACTCATCCGTGACCAGCCACAGCGAAAGTTGCTTAACGCAGTGATTGTTTACAGAACACTGAGTCTGCGGGGCCACGAGTACTTCAAGTTATGAATTTTGAAATCTAACTTGGATTTGAATAATTTCAAGAATTGCCCCCGTTGCTCAAGTAGCAGTGGGCACATTGCTAGTACAAATAAAGACCAAAGGGACTGGAAGGTTCTCGAGTGCCTATTAGGTTTCGGAAACTATTGGGTTATACGCTAGTAAGTAATAATACCCTACACTAGCGGCACGCTATAATGGCCGTTCATTTAACATTTTCGTGTCAGGAAAATAATATATTTCAGATTGATATTAATATAACTAGGTAGCCGCAGTCGCTACTAGACCTATGCTAGCAGTATAAATTTGAGGGAGACGTTAAATCAAACCAAGTATTTTCCCATAGACAACATGATTTTTGCGGTTAACTTTTTTATTAGATCGAATTTTGATATTCGGGATTCGTCACGACCTGCATAATTTGAATAGATTTCCGTAGCAGTAAAAATTTCCGAAAACGGATAAGAAATGGCGAAGTTCTGCCCAGTGTTACAAACGTCATTGAAGTCGCTCCATGGGAGCTTCGCTCAAAAATACCCTACTGTACCTATAGTATGCTTAAAACAAACATTTTTAAAAGTAACTACGTAAGGTATTATTTATTTCATAAAAAAAAGTTTTTTTTTGCATTATTGTAATATGTCAAACGCTAGTATACCTAGTTGAAGCGCTCGTGGCCCCGCGGTCTCGGTGTTCTGTAAACGATCACTGAGGTACGCAACTTTCACTATGGCTGGTCGTCGGATGGGTGACCACTTTGTGGCATATACATTTGCGAGCGTTTCTGTGCTTCGGAAGGCACGTTAAGCCGTTGGTCCCGGTTGCCAGTAAAATGGCAGTCGTTAAGCCTGGTTGAAGGCCTTATGGGCGGCTTGAAAATTTCAACAGCAGGTAGCCACAACCTGCGTCTGTCTATTTCAACACGGCAATGGGCTCACCACCTATTACGTGGGACAGGAATCCACACGGTGAAAAGTGGGCATATAATATGCCTCTGCCACCCCTTCGGGGATAAGGCGTGATGGATATATATATATATATATATATATAGTATACCTAGTAATATTGTTTAAAACCGAATACATAGCGTGGCGACAGGGCAGGACTGACGACCTCATAAAGGTTATGGTAGTGGCGCAAAACCTTATGTGTAGTGGTTTTTTTGGAGAAAACAGTGGAAACAAATTCACTGAAATGATGATAGTAATATGTTGAATTTTATTAAAAACCTATTCTATTGTTGAGGAAAACTCACAAGCATATTCGACTTTAATAAAAAGTAAATGGCAAGATGTACAGATGAAATTCGGGAGATTTGTTTTAAAAATACTATATTTATTTCGAGTTTGTACATTTTACGGATACATTTTGTAGGTTGGAAAAGCTATAAATTACATAATCACAAGCGCGTGAGAAATATTATTGACGTCGATCACACCGTACAATGAACCAGTTCAATTAATACCGTTTAACAGTGCCAATTTTGTTACTTACCCGCAGGTCAGAGCTTCCTGACGACGTGGATGTGCTGTTGCTTCTCAACATTCCGTTGTAATACATATTATTCACATTTAAAACTAAACTTTTCACAAAATCTCAGTTGAAATACAAATAATATAGAAAAGGCTTTTCACTACACTTCGTAGTTTAAACACTGACTTCACTCAAACTTTCTTTACTATACAGTTAACTACAATTATCGAGTAGCGTACAACAAACACATTATTTTAAAATGACCGTCCTCATCTTAATTAATACTTGACACCATTTGAGATCGTCTTTGGTATGCAATACATACACCAGTACACTTCGCAACTAAACTAAATGTGCATACTTTGCAATTAAAATCTTTTACCACTGCTAGTATCCAGTGTGGTTGTATTTACTAACAAGTGCTAATCAGAGAGGTACAGTCGCGTTCAACACCTGTGTGTTTATGGTGCAATAGTATACGTGATTCAAGGAGTTATTTATCGATAAAACTGAAACAACAGAGTTATCGTATCGTATACAATCGCGCGGTTAAAAACATTACTATTTTTATGTGATAACGAAAATCGCTGTCACCTTGAACGATTCGGACAAATTCCATACTTAATTTTGATACAGTGAATTAGATAATTATGAATTTAAGTAAATTGTATGTACATAGAGTACCTACTTAACAGAAAACTGTTAACCAGGCAATAAAGTAAAAGGTTGTCACAGATCTTACAATCATATTGACACAGTCAACAGATAATTTCAAGTAACTACTTAAAAGTGTTTGTCAATTATATAGTCCGACAAATTTTGAACTTTATCTGTTTTTTTTTGTAAACAATCCGAAAATCACAGTCTATTAAAAGTTGTAACTACTACTAACTCTCGAGTAATTTAAACACATGCTTGAAGTTAAGTACCAGACGTTAAAATTTTGCACATTTCACGACTAGAGTCATAAAATACTCAATCAACACTTGTCAAAACATTAGAACTATAATCACCAAAGACGCGGGCGACGCGTTCAGCTCTCCTTATTCAGTGCAAAGTGGCTAAATATGGTCAAATACTTCATGTTTATAGAATAAAATTTGCACAGATTTCGCGAGTTCTCTAGAGCACAAAGGCCCACCGGTTCGCGTTATTTATAGGACAGCCGAGCTTTGCTATAAAAGGATTTTCTTTGAAAATGGGAAGCTGTTTGCATTTGTGCGAATATGTATCGCGAAACGCAGATTAGGCGTGCGCGTGGGCCAGTCGGCGCGCGCTACGGCACTGTTCGCGCTCGCAGATACTCCGGCACCGGACCAGGGGCGGTAGGCCCGCGCAGCGTGCGTTGCACCTGACTCGACCCGCGCCCGCGGCTCCGCTTGCCCCCTAGCTTCTATCACTACCATCTACCTATTACGGGACCCAATAAGCAATACATCCCACACCATTAAAACTACTTTAACAATATACGAGCTTAGTACCTTTTGCCAATCATATTCTTATTTCGAAAACTTCTTGACTATCTTAATCATGCCTTCTAGAAATCCAGTTCATTTGAGGTTTCTGTCGAAGAGTTTCTCTGTATTTGAAGAAAATTTATGCTTCATTATTAGAAAACGGATTTATAGCGTGTCAACCCGCAAAAGTGGTGTTAGCAGAAAGCTTTTGCATTAAATCATAATGAAAGTTGTACAAACTATCTTTCATTGGTTGCTTTTTTGCATAAATCTTTGACGTTGATTATTGTACTGTTTACATGCTAAATGATTTGTGTGACGTCACCGGAACCATTGACATCAGCCTTAACGGCATCATCACCACACATAATACCAGCCTTGTTATTGGCCATGTTTAAAATACTAAAACATAATCTTGTTTTACATTAGTCGTCAATGAAATCGTACTCTTATACGCGAATTTGACCTTGAGGTTTACTAATACTAAGGTCTCTTAAGACCAGTTTTATAAATGGTAAATTGGGTACTAAGTAGTTATAAAAAACTGAACATTCTGAATAGTTTAAAATTAGCGGAGAAATATAAAAATAAGTATTGAATCATTTAAAGACACTTGTATGATTAAAACTTACTTTTAGTAACTTCTGACATAGGTAACATCAAAACTCTCTAACAAAGATTTATCAGATCGTATATATAGTATATAATTTGCTCCAAATCGAAGATTAGCTATAGCGATAGCCTAGAACTATGCATATTTACTACTTATATAATGTTAACATGACCGAATTATGTTTATCAATATATGGAAACTTGTTATCAGTAGATGTCCTCAAAAATGTTGCAATTTCAATCGATGCCGATAATCTGCATTACTTTCACAAACTTTATCGTGATGTACTTTTTTATGTCACTAAAGTGGCTGATAAGCAAGCATAACCTAAAGATGAAATCAGTTTTACTTCTGTGGTTTACCAGAGTTCAAATGAACTCAATTAATACGGATTTTATAGGGTAGACAAGGTTAAGAACAATGAACTGAGTTCCAATGTCAGTAGATGTAATAGGAAGGACAGCTGTTTAACTAATATGGGAGTGGGCGGTGCACAAAGTCGAATGCACCCCAACCGTTGGATAAAAATCTCGGATAACGCCAAACTATCTTCAAGTAAAGACTTCAATCTCCCGGGTCGAACCAAACAGAAATGAGTGACTAATTTGAATATCTACCAACTTCCAAAAGATGGATTGAGGTGGAGCAAGATTAAAGTGACTAGATTTGTGGGATTCCGGTAATAAACAGAGGAACTATATTTTCTATGTTCATTATCTCGTGATTAAACTTTGAATTAAAACTGATAATTAAAAGCAGAAAATGTTTATAAAGTCTTATACTTTGCATTTTATCATATACCAGTCTGCTCGTGACCACGACTATTGCAATATAGCCGAAACGGCGAGGGGTGAGAAAAAGTTAAAAATATTACGCGATAAAGACCCAAATAACATAAAATGCATAATTAAAAGCCGTTTTAAATACAAGAGGTTAGCATCTTAAATGTAACGTGCAGTTAATTAACAGAAGCGCTTGAAAATAAATTTATACCTCAGTAAGCGGCACTCGTGGTCTGAACTCTTGATTATCTCAGACTGAGCGAAAATTTAGTCTGTTCCTGTTTTAATTAAAATGTACAGGGCTTATCTTTTTACAACTGTTTACTGGTTATGCAATTGTTACCTGGCTTTTATTCGTAGAAAGTAGTCTTGGTAACTGTTTAAAAAGAAACCCTCAGAATATGTGTTTTAAATATGGAGATTGGCAGAAGTGAGACATCGATATATTATCTCTTACATCTACGGAATTTGATAGTAAATAGAGTTTTAGAAATCAGGAATATCAAAACTCGTCGCTGTACTGAGTTCAATGTTAAAGTTTGCTTTCTGGTCTTGAGGAGAAGTGGGCGACAATGACGCTGGTCGTAAAAGGCTTTGGTGGTAGAAAAAGTGGCTGCGACAGTATGGATTTCCGTAAGAGATTGATAATATGTAGCGATTCTAGAATAAGGTTACAATACTTGCTGAAAGTTCACAATGAGATATTGTAACAAGAAATAAAATAAGTACTTAGGTACATGTAGCGAAAATTTTATAGAGACGACCAGACTATTCAAAATGATTGAAAATGGGAAAAATCAATGCCGATTTAATGTCATACGGATGGATGTTTCAAAATGAATAAAGTACGACCCTCATAATTTTAATAACAAATTCTACCCATTTAATATAAGAAGCAGGCATATTCTATCCAAAATTTTATTCATAGACATTGACAAATTCTATCCATTTGATATACTTAAGAACGGTAAAATTTTCGTAGTTGATAGAATTATTTTAAAGCGACATGTCGTATTTATATTATTAACATTGTACAGTCAATGTATTATGTGTCAAAGTGTATAATTTTGTGTCAAAATGTCTTTATGAACTTTAAGATTGAGTTATGAAAATATGGATGAGAATAATTGGGCAAATTGGTCAAAGAAATACTTTATATTATAAAAATTAATTTAATAACCAGTATTTTGCAACTTTTTTGTCTTAGTTTTTTAGTTTTGAAAAACTTCCGAGGTCAATTAAATTAAAGTTCCTTATTACGAATGTTTTATTCTTTGTTTAATTTACTAATAAATGAGAAAAAATCTGTTTTCATTTAATACAAATATTATAACAATGTTATTTCTATTTATTATATAAACACTTTTAAGTTTATAACAACATTTTTCTTACTCATATGACATCACCTTTTAGATTTCAATTTACGAATACTATTTTTTATCAAGAAATGTCAACGTTCACATTAAAATGTATCGCACACGACATCAATGTTCCGGAGAGTGTAGAACCCTCGAACAACACGGGAATAAAATGAAACGGTTATTGCCAATTGTGTCTGATACGCGATCTATGTTCTCCGGCCGGCCCTTGATATCAGATTTAGCGGTGCTTAAACTTAAAACCTTATTGTCTTCATAATTTCAGCATTATTGGAAGGCTTTAGTTTCCACATCCGATCAACTATCATTTTACCTCCCAACCCCAGAACCTTGTGAGTTGGTCAGCAGGAGGTGAGGTTAAGGACAACTTGCAAGAGAGGTGTCTTGCATCCCGAAGATCTTAATCAAGACCCAGTACTCCCAAGTTAAATTGTCTGTATCATGGAACAATCACGTCCATCCAAAATTTCAAATTTGGAACTCAGGGAAAAATACTGTGATTGGCTGGTAAGAGCAATGTTGCTTTCATTTAATTTTCGGAATTGTTGGAAGCGGCTGACGGACACGGAATCTAAAAAAAAATGTTTTTACCACAGACATATAAGACAGTAAGCAGACCCAACGTTAGCAAAAAATATCGTAGCCTAATACACACACATAGACACATAAACCTTTGATTTAAAGATGACAGCGATGGTTGTTATTACATGTTTGTAGCTTAGTTGTAGTAGAAAATTTGGCTACGCGCTGTTCGCTGTCAATGTGTGAGTTAGATGTAGCTATACAGGAATAAGAAAAGTAGCTCTATACAACAAATGGCAAGAGTGAAAAGGATGAAGTATTGCTACATAAGCACAGGAATATGTTTGGTCTGTTTACTCATGTACGTCTGTGGTCTTTGCCATCTGTAAATTTTACCGCTGAAAATGATATGACTTTTTTTTAATAACCGTGTGGAAATCTGTTGACAAGATGGGTACGTCAGACTCGTATCAACTACCACACGGCGCTCCTATGCTTATGTCAGGGAGCTCTGTTGCTCCCTAGTGTGGTTGTCCACATAGACCCTGACCCTACTCCCGATTTGATAAAAAAATCAACAAATACTTTTACAATGAATATCAGTTATCTGGTATTATCTGTTTGGAATAATGGAATATATATAAGGAATATAAATGGAATCAGATGGTGTTGTGTGAGTTGTGCCAACGATATATTTTATTTATTTACATTGCTTTATGACGTGTCTACTGTCAACAAAACAACTCAGTTTGACGTATGACTGTAAGGTGAGGTCCAAGAATACGTGTGCGTGGCTGTACTCCTACGTCGTGCTGTAAAATTTACGATCGCTTTACGATTCAATTTACATTTAAAAAGCACAAGTAACGGGTCTTCAAGTGATCTCTGTGTTTTGGAAATATCGGTTATGGAATGTAAATCATTTTGTCTCGCTTTTGATAACTGCTACTAATAGCGGTTTATTTAGAACTAGCTGATATCAGTAACTTCGACCGCATAGTGAAAATTTTTCATTCCCCGCCGGATACATCGCGAATCAACATCAAAAATAAATTAAATATTATTTTTTGGACAGCCTGTGGACGCACAGTCTAGTTTTAATGTTGTAGTGAGTGTAGTGACATGGCTATACAATGAAACTCGCTCAACACATTGTTCAAGAAGTGGGTAGATTAAATTTAATTTAATATTAGTGTAAAGAGTAATAGAAATATAAGAATATATATTATTATTATATTATATATAAATATTATGTTATCTTCTGAGGTGGTGTGATGTAACTTGTTCACGTGTTGTTGTATAAATGAAATTAATGTAATGTTTTTTGCATGATTAGATAATACAGATTTGGTTAGCTGTTATCTGCAGAATGTACGGCACTCCGCACAAACCCTTCGTAGGTTTTTGGTTTGCTATTGTTCTTTTTTGTATTTTGTGTAAATAATAAATTAAAAAAAAATATAGTTAGCAATTCTTAAAAGATATACGATGACGCTGTGAAAAAAAAATGTCCCACAATATATGCTACTGTGGGCTTTCCTGTAGACCTATAAAAATACAAATATGCTTGTACATTTTTGTAAAATCTCGCATGGCAGCGTTTCGAAGAATGCCTTCAGTTGGCGTTATTTTACCGACATCTTAAACAATTACGATTTAAGAGAAATGCAATATTGAAATATTTAAAACTGCCTCTTAATGCCCTGCCCTGCATAAAAATCCGTTGCGTAGTTTAAAACATTAAGTATACGTACACATACAGATTAGACGGAAAAGCGGAAAGCGTCTTTTTTTTTTACTATTTAAATATGTTATAGGGCTAGAATTTTATTACTTCTAAATATCTTTATGGTACTATATTCGTGTCCATTATACAGATAAAAGAGTCATAAAAGAAGAATTCACGGTCATATACATTAAAGTAAGTTCTCAATTATCACCGATTTCTTTGTATGCTTATAATAGTTTAGACTCTGACAGCTCGTGGAGGATTTCAGGGTTCAGATAGCGTACTCTACTGTCAACCTCAACTATAGTATGCCACGCACAGATGCATCAACGGGGCATAAACTTATTATTTAGTATAAATAAATAACCCAACCTATGCCTGTCCTTATCAAAACCGCGAAATTTTATCCTTTCAGGATCACCGCAGACTAGTTGTTTTTAGTATCCGCAACTGACAATTTTTTGCTTTTTTATAATTAAATTCATTCAAACAGTCTTATGTCAATCAAACGAATGTCAATCAAATCATAAATCTTTTGGAATAAGGCCAGGTGAAGAGTATCGGATCCTTAACCGGCGAGCGTGTATGAAAACACTCATGAAACTACAAGAAGCGAAAGTGGTACGTCAGGATCGTAGCAAGTGGAAAACCATAGTCTCTGCCTACCCCGATGGGAAACAGGCTTCATAATATGTATGTATGTATGATACAGTCTTAAAATCGCCGGTTGCATTACTAAAAGTAGCTAAACTGCGGTGACACTCAGACTTAAAAAATAAAAAAGACGTGTGGCACTTGGAGACTGCCGCGGTAAAGCTATTGCATAGCATACCTTTGTTTTCCTTTGATATTAATTCAAGTTACACTAAAAAAAATAACAAAAAAAAAATAACACTCATCCTCACCCCTCACTCTCACCCTCACTCTCACTCTCACTCTCATCCTCACTATCATCACGTCTCGATCCGTGCGAGCTTCGTACAATCGTACCATATAATATAACATACATATGTACATACACGTTAAGCCAACGCTCGGTCGAGCTCGGTGAACTTCGTGTGACCTCGTCTCGACCTCCGTCTTAGGTTTCCTTCCTTACGGAATTCCTTGATTAAAGCGCACTCAAAGCCCGCGATAAAAACTATGCAATAGCTTAAAATTTCGTTTCAGCATTCGTAGCTTTGATTTCAATGTGGCCTACAATGAATGGTGAAATTCGGTTGTTTACTTAGTATGTGTAACCTTTCGGAAATTAAGTTGTGACTATGTATACGCATTTATGTAGATAACTAGCACTTAATTGCCTTCTTTTTTTTAGAGAGTCAACGCTGGTCAGACGGTTGGTACAGGGTTCTGCTTCAACGTTTTCTTTGTGGTATGGTTGCTTCGTCGGTTAGTGAAAAGGAGCACTGCTAACATGCGAGGTCACTTAAGACCTGGTGACCTTTTTGGGGACTGATTTTTCCCACGTAATAGGTGAACCTATTGCAATGTTAAAACGGATAGGCTTAGGTTGTGGTTGTTGACATTTTTTAAGCCGCCGCCGGAAATAACGACTTTGCCTTCTGAACTGAACTGTAACATAATAATGTAATTCAAAAATGCTGTTACTTGAATAAATTATATATGTTGATATTGATATTGAAGCACGGAAACGCTCGCAGGACCAATCAACTGCCGCTGTGGCGCGGAGGGATTGTATTCGACTGCTACGCAAGAGATCGTGGGTTCGATTTCCACCCAGGATAAAACTAATAAAACTTAATGTGATGAGCACGATGGTTTATTCTGTGTCTAGGTGTTATTTATCTATAATATGTATGTATTTAGAAATATATAAGTATGTTTATCAGTTATCTGGTTACCATAGTACAAGCTCTGCTTAGTTTGGAACCCAATGACGTTGTGTGAGTTGTCCCAAGGAAAAAAATGTATGATGGACAACGCAGTGGTCGTTTACAGAAAAGTGAGAATAGAATACAAGCACTTTGAAGCTAAATACTATCAAAACGGATTTAAGAGTTGCGTTTCAAATCTTTTAAACAGCAAATACCAAAACAAGTTTTATATAAGATCTTAAGTATAAGGAAACGAACGTTCAATTTCAAGGTTTAACTGAACATTGTAGAGGTAGGGTACACACATAAATAACTATTGATACCGGTACACCGACACGTTTCATTTGCAATGCAAATTTACGATACCACGAGAAAACGACCGACTGACAATAACACTGAAATATTTAACACTAGCTGATGCCCGCAGCTTCACCCGCGTAGTGAAATTTTCCAATTCGAGATTTCGTAGAGAATCTTAAACTTTATAATATTAGTATAGATAGTTATCTGTTTTCACCGCGTGCCATTTTGTTTGATAGAACTGCCAAGAATAGGTTGTGAGGAGATCTTAAGGTCTCAAGGGCTCAAGCGACCAGACCTACTAAATAATGGACGAGGTAACGACGCAGGATATCAGACGGCAGTCGCTCCTTACAATCACAAAAAAGAAAATTCAAAAGATACCTGTTTCTGGCTGCCAAATAAAAATAGACCACAGGCTTGTGGTAATTTAAAAATTTAGAAATTCAAATTAAAAATAAAAATAAAAATTTCTATTTTTTTCGAGTTACCTTTTAAGCTCTACAGCTTAAAAGGTAACTAAAATTACACAAAGATGAAGAGAGAGAATTGCCAAGAATACAGGATTACCGACACATAAAGCTAACCAAATAAAGATTACTTTGTTGGAATGACGTCTTCATTTGCGAACGCGTTATAATTATCAATAACTAGTTGACGCCCGCGGCTTCACCCGCGTAGAGAAGTTCACAGGAACTTGTTCCCTGGATAAAAAGTAGCCTATGTGTTATTCTGATGTATAAGCTATATTATTGTAAAGTTTCATTAAAATCCATTCAGTAGTTTTTACGTGAAAGAGTAACAAACATCCATACAAACTTTCACGCTTATAATTATTATTAAGATGTAATAATTTACCATTAAAATGATGAAGATGTATCTAACAATATGTGCGTAAGAACCTATTTCTTCTGCGCCATCTATAAGTTCAATAATCAAACTATTTGTACATATAAGAATTTCTTGAAATAAAGAATACAAATTAGTTAACTAGCAAGTAAGTAACACTTCAATGCAATACTGTATACGTGATGTTATTTGAAAGTTTAAAACAAGCGACATATAGTCTACTAAGAATCTCACCGTATATTATATTACAGAAAATATAAAAGTAAGTAGGTAAGTGCGTCGTAAAAACTCTTACTATAGGCATGCTGCACCCTAATTAGCCTAAATAATTACTCAAAATCTTTTTAAAAGTTTATTCTACATTCAAGAGCAAACTGAAAACGAATTCACTACAAACAGATTGAAATAAATTCTACAAAATATCATGCTGGTCAGCTGAAAGATAAGTTTTACGACTCTTCAATAAATAGGGATAAATCATATTGAAATAAAACTATTTAGGATGTTTTTATGATGATTAGATGATATAGGATGGAGCGATGTAGCGAGTGTACAATCGTAATTTAATCTAATCATTCACATCGATTTTTACTCTCATAGAACTTGGAATCAATAGTAGATTAGTTATATCTTTTTATCAATATTGGGCCTTCTTGTTTTGATTCTATGCATAAATTAAACCACAATATCTTTTAATTTATTTTATTTTTTAATTATTTATTTATCCATCACGCCTTATCCCCGAAGGGGTGGCAGAGGCATATTATATGCCCCCTTTTCACCATTTGTATTCCTATCCCACGTAATAGGTGGCGAACCCATTGCCGTATTGAAATAGACTGACGCAGGTTGTGGCTACTTGCTGTTAAATTTTTTAAAGCCGCCCATAAGGCCGTCAACCAGGCTTAACGACTAGCAACCGGGACAAACGCTCGCAAACGTAAATACCATAAAGTGGTCACCCATCCGAGGACCAGCCATAGTGAAAGTTGCGTAACTCAGTGATCGTTTACAGAACACTGAGACCGCGGGGCCACGAGCGCTTCTTCTTAATATCTTATTCTTCCCGAATATTTAACAAAATAGAAAAACTTAGTCGCAACATTGTTGATAGGTAATACAAAATTTATACTAATTATAAACAACAAGATACGGATCTAATAAATTGTATTTAATTAAATTAAGTTATTACATGTGTTTTTATTTTAAAAATATGCTTAAAGAAATGTATTGAGCTGTTTGCAGAGGTAGTTTTAAATAAATGATAGGGAATTAGGCAGGTATTTATCACGGGCTCTAAGTTGTGTTTACATTAATATATAAAATATAATTGCTTTTTAAATAATTGAAATTTTGTTTTCCTTATGTTTTAAGACCCATTTAAGAAACGCCATACATTTGTCTGACGTTAAATATAGCAATTAATTATATTAATTTGATAACAATACAAATGTTACCAAAATACTATTATTAAAAGCAAACCCAATATTGCTTAGTAAAAGACTATTTAGTACAATTACAAAGATCAATTTATAATCAAGTGTTATTTGTAGCTGTTAAAACTATTTTGTGACTAATCGACATTTATAACGCTGTTATATTTTATTGTGTTGTAAATTTGTGACATGACATTATTATAACGGTGAATAATGTAAGATTTGTAAACAAGTTTGGTAAGATTTAGAACAATGGAAGCGTGACCAGCGGCAAACAGCTGATTGCCATCAACAATGCTAAACATGGACAGGCAGAGAAACAAAACCGGACTATTATTTACCTACTCTCTACTATTATCTACTAACTGAATAAATAAACACAACATGCCCGTCTACACGCTTCACCTTGTCAGGAATATGAACAATATTATAAAAGGTAGCTAAAACAGAACACATGATACCATCTAAATTAAAATTTGTATTTAGAACAATTTAGAATATAAAATAAAATGTGAACTATGGTGGTAAAGAAGGAGGATTCGCTCACAGGAATACAAAAATAACGCCATCTATTAACAGACACCAGTATTTTTTTTGAAATGACGAAGTGCGTGTGCGCGTATTCGTCGTAGGTACTTAATAGTTATGAAATTAGAAGAATAGATGGCGCTACAATGCACTATACAGACATTATGTAGTGGTTGTCGACATAAAAGTATGCAGAGATACGATATTCAATACAATACTTATTTTAGTTGTATAATTACAAAATATATTTAAAATAATAAATATTCACAGGTTTTTCTTAGAAACTATTGGTTGTACTGGAGTCACACACATAATCCAACTCTAGTACTTAGTAAGTACTTCCAAATATAAAAGGCAATTCATTAAGTAGTAATATTATATAGAATTTTCTAGGGTATTAACTTTACCTTAAATTAATTCATCTATGAGTCTTATACTGCAGAAATAAGACAATCAATGAAATGAGTCAGCATTTCATTGATTGTCTTATTTCATATTCATTTTCACTTCTGGACGTAGAGCTCTCCGAAGCCAACACACCATGTAAGACCGTATCTTCCGCATCCAGACTTTGTTCTATAATTTTACTATCAAAGTTTTGTTTCAGAAGTCTGTTTTTAAACAAAGCATGGATGCGGAACATCAGTAAAGTTCGATGTTTTAGCATTTGCTTTAAAATTTCTACTCTCGTGACTCGTATTGAACTATATTTTGTATCAATACTAATGGAAGCCTAGAACTCATATTCCTGGAATCCTGCCTTTGAGAATCAATAGTGTTAATATGTATTACATGTAACACAAAAACAAGTCATCATACTTATTTAGCATGAATTTGTTTGTTATTTTTAAATACCAGTTTTACCTGTGACCACAGAACAATAACAGACCAAACTGACGTCCTGCAGAGATGGAGTGAATATTATGGAAAGATGTATGCAAGAAAAGACAGAGATGTCACATCGGGAAGTGGAGCTCACTTCGATGCTCCGGATCCCGATGTCATTGAAGTCATTAGTATGAAAGAAATAGAATAAGCGATAAGAAGTATGAAATGTGGTAAGGCTGCGGGAAAAGACAGAGTTACTGCTGAGATGATCAAGTACGGTGGGTCGCGCGTCTGGGACACTCTATGTCTGTTATGCAACTTGTGCTTGCGGACGGGTGAGGTCCCAGATGACTGGCGAATGGCAGTTGTAGTACCTATTTACAAAGGGAAAGGTTCGCGCCTAAACTGCTCCAGCTACAGGGCGATCAGCTTGGTCAGCTTAGCTAGTAAGGTGTATGCAAAGGTTATAACGGCACGAATGCAAGAAAAGTCTGAAAGGTATTTATGGGAGGCTCAATGCGGATTCCGACGTGGAAGAGGTTGCATGGATCAAGTGTATTCTCTCCGCATGATCGCGGAAAAGTTTCTGGCTGTTAACCAGAAGGTTTTCTGCGCTTTTGTGGATCTAGAGAAAGCATTTGATAACGTTGTGAGAGAAACGCTGTGGGACTTGCTGCCCGGATATGGCGTGGACGGCTCGCTACTGCGGGCAATACAGTCGCTTTATAGGGACTGTAAGGCTTGCGTGCGAGTAGGGGGGGATGTGTCACCTCTTTTTGATGTCTGTACAGGCGTCAAACAGGGATGTGTCATGTCCGCCTGGCTGTTCATAGTATATCTGGACAGTTGCCTGCAGAAGTTGAAAGATTTTAATATGGGTGTGAATTTGGGTGACTTTACAGTAAACTGTCTGCTGTACGCTGATGATGCGGTGCTCATGGCCTCATCAGAAGCCGACCTTCAGACATTAGTCACTAATATGAAAGAGTGTGAAAGTAAGGGTCTTCGCTTGAATGCAAGTAAAACTAAGGTTCTAGTATTTGAAAGAGGTGACTTAAGAACTAAATGCGAGATTAGGGTAAACCAGGAACGTCTAGAGCAAGTGAATGAAATTATGTATTTAGGAAGTATGTTTAGCGCGGGTGGAAGATGTGATTCGGGTGTAGAACGGCGAGTAGCTGTCGGAAACAAAGTTAACGGTGCTTTGTCCCAGTTAGTAAAGCGACAAAGCATCGTAAAAGAAGCACGAATGGCGATTCATAACGCAGTGCTAGTGCCAACTTTGCTTTACGGTAGTGAAACCTGGGTATGTCAGCAGATGCATGAAAGTAAATTGAATGCTGTGGAGATGCGATCACTTCGAAAATTGTGCGGCGTTACCTTGGCCGACCGAATACGTAACGAAGTGATACGCAATATGGCAGGTTTGAATGAAAGTGTCAGCGTTAAGCTGGAAAAGGGCGTGCTCCGTTGGTTTGGACACGTCCAACGAATGAGGGAGGAACGATTGACGAAGAATATATATTGTTCAAAAGTAGAGGGTAGAAGGAGTCAGGGTAGGCCGAGACTTACATATGAAGACCACTTGAGCAGATTGCTCAAAAACGGAAAGGTCAAAAGTACTCGGATACCCAGACGTGCGTGTATGAAGCGATTGATGAATCTCGAAGAAGCGAAAGAAGTATGCATGGATCGCGAAGCATGGCGATCTGTCCTCTCTGACTACCCCGTCAGGGATACAGCGTGAAGATAGTTAGTTAGTTAGTTAGTTACCACAGAACAGAAAAAACAGTTTTTGTTTATATAGCTGGATCACCTTGCTCTATCAGATAATGTTAATTCTTTACTTTCATAATATAGCGACTGAATAATAAAAATGATAAAAAAAGAGTATTTCAGGAATATAATTACTACTAACTATTAGCTTCAATTTCTCTAAATAGAGTTAAGTACAAGTATACCTACAGAATGAAGTAAATAATTTACTAGATATATTACCTAATTAAATTAAAAATAAATGAAATTGCCACTTATGACTAGTTTAAAAAATACTGTACGTTTCTGATTTTATTCAAGGCTAAGGCTAGCTTAGTACTCAAGCTAATTAACTTTTTTATTACTCACTGTTCTTGGTGTAGTATTTTTTTATAAATCTGCATTTATAGGTGGTTTGTGAATTAGCGATACGAGTAGGTATGCAATCCTTGTCATGGTTCACAATTGTCTTTTCTAGATATAATTTTAATTGCATGCACGTATTGTCTTGTTATATATGCGAGTGTGATCGTTGCAGTTAGCTTTAAAGACCAACATTGTATAATAATAATACATACCTTGCTCTCGCACGTGGTGTGGCAGACATATTTGCACACTGAAACAAACGTAAATAAATTAGCAAGGATATATGAGATTTGTGTAAGTGTGGGTGAGTTCAAGCCATAAGTACAGTACAGTACAGTCAGCAGCGCGAGGGTTGCACCTCTAGTGTTGCAATCGTCCATAGGCTACGGTGATCACTTTCCATTAGGTGGGCCGTATGCTTGTCCACCACCTCAGTGGTATAATAAAAAGATTATCTATCACTAATATTAACTTAATATTAGCGACATTTCTTGCTTTTCCTAAATTTCTTGCTTTAGTGTTTCCGCCCTCCTGGGTAGTAGCGTTAGGCCTAAAGCCTTCTTCATTAAATGCGCTATCAATAAACAGTCAAAGCAAAGACATAAGACCAAAATTCAATTCTAACCAGTAGCGCTAGATTAGCGCGTTCGACCAAACAAAGAAACTCTTCAGTTTTATATATTAGTAAGTATAGAAAAAAATAACGACACAGGCCAGAACTGCCAATAGCAAAAATGAATATAGGTAATGCGCAGTATATGCGGAGTCACAAGGAGAGATTGCTATGAGGAAGGCCCGCATCCGCGACAACATTAATGTTTGTGATATTGCAGACAAAGTGCAAGAGAGTGAACTTCGCTTCGTCTTACGGAAACTACTATAAAACTTGGTGAATAAGGGTCTAGTAACCCTACCTACACCGACTCCCAGTTGGAGAAGTGGGTCAAGGTATAAAAGAATGATAGTAATGAAAGACAATAATCTTTACTAATATTATAAATGCGAAAGTAAATCTGTCCTTCTGTCTATCTGTCGCGCTTTCACGCCAAAACTACTGAAACGATTTTAATGAAATTTGGTACACAGATATTTGATTTGAGCCTGAGAAAGGACATAGGCTACTTTTGTCCTGGGAACAAGTCCCTGTGGAAAACGAGATGCGGGAGCCGCGGGCATTAACTAGTAGATATGTAAATATAGATAGATAGTAGCTCCATGCTGAAGAAATAAATGAAGGTTGAGAATGCAAAGATTAGTCTAATTTAAGGTTTTATTTTTTAAAAGAAGGCTTACATAAGTTAGTAAAATTCATAATATACATAATATTAGTAATTCTTCACACTGTATTCTACAAATCCGTGCGTAAAACCGTCTTGTTGTCTACATATAAATATAAGCCATTGCTATGCTAGTCAAATGCGGATAGAAGATACAATTCGTATGCAAACGTTGTTTCCAAAAGACTTCACTGGAGGAATATTTGCGGCGGTACACATGACATAGACAGCATTTCACTAGATTCCTGTCAAACCACGTCAAGCATTTGAATTTAGAAATATGGTTGATATTTTGAAGGATATACGTTATTACGATATAATATATGCGTATTTACGCTAGGTTAGCGTATTGTAACGACCTTAGTAGATGGCTGGCCGCTTGTGGCATTTTCATTTACGAGCAGCGAGAGCTTCAACAGCAGATTGACGTTTGTCGCAATAAATCAATCTAATCAGCCTATGGCAATCCATTGGTGGACAGAGGTCTCTCCCAACTCACATCCACAACACACGGTCTTGCGCATTCCGCAGTCCCTCCCTGTGACCTTTTTCAGGTCCAAGGTCGATCTGATTGAGAGTCATCCTACCGTACGTGTGCCGAATCATGGTTTTTACCGTACACAGTCCGGCCATAGGATCTTCTGCAGATGTAGCCAGCCCATTGAAACTTTAACGCGCTCACTCTTTAAGCTATGTGGGCCAATCTGGTATTCTGACGGATAACCTCGTATCGGAGTTTATCTCTCAAAGACACTCTAAGCATAGTTCGCTCCATAACTTTGAAGGCAGGGACTACCCTCACAACAACTGTATATGTTTTAGCACCGTGTGTCAACCAGTATCACTCCAAAATACTATTGACAGACATGTTCCTATTGTGGATTTTATGTTATTCGGGTCTTTTTCGCGTAATATTTTAACTTTTTCTCACCTCTCGCAGTCTACTCGTGACCATGGCTATTGCAATATAGACGAAACGTCGACAGGTGAGAAAAAGTTAAAATAAACCGCGAAAAAGACCCGAATAATATACAATGCGTGTGAGTTTTAAAACATTATGTTCCTATTGTCTCGTTTCATCACGCTTAATTCAACAATTTATTATAAATGTAAGAAAGTATACAAGTATTTACCTCTGCAGCATGATCCCTGATGTTGTACAGGCTGATGGCACCAATGACACGGTCGTGGCTTACGGAAAGATTTGCTCCGGAATGCATGAGCCTGTGGCACGCCCTCCTTCTGCAAATAAGTAAATATAGTGTAAATCAATAGGGAATTCTTTTTTAGAGTGACGAGACTAAACACAATATATAATAAATAAGGTAATTCAATGTAATTTTTCTTTATGGTCGCCATATTGATATCAGAGTATATTTAAGTTTATAAAAGAGTCTTAGACACCTTTAATTAGTCAACTATATGGTATGCATAGGTCAGAAGAGGTATTCATGTTAAAATATGACAACTAATTTTAGTTACAGCTCGGAATCCATACTATTTATTAAAAATTAAAAATATATCTGTTTGTTTGTTACAACAAATTATCTAAACATACCTACGTTTTCTTTGTTTGACAGCGGGCGACATACTCTAAACCCTACATCTCTTCATAAGTTTTCAAATTTATTTTGTTAATAACATATTTATGCCGTATTTAATCAAATCTGTCCGCGCTGGCCTTATATTATGTAAGTATAACAGAAAGGTATAGCTACTTCATTAATAAAAATATAAGCGTACGGGATCTCCCTGGAATTGCTTTTATTAAGAAAATTCTGTAAATAATTGTATAGTTCCAAATTTATGATTCATGAATCTTTACTAATTAGCATAGTTCAGAATTAGGCAGTGGGATTTATGCATAGTAGTGTTAATTTATCATGTCTACAGTAACACAATACTTCAAACAATACTAAACAACCACAAACAATCATAACATGGTCACAGTTAGCAATCTTTAACTCTGCATAAACAATAAACTATTTTGGTCAATAAATCACTGTTGCTGTACAATTGCTGTCTAACTGGTTTTAAATTTAGTACACTAATACATTACTAGCCAACTAACTAACCCTTTGGCTCCGCCCGTATATAAAGCACCAATGGCGTAGGTACTATTTCTTTTTCTTTCTGAGAAATAATTTCGGTTAATCCAGAGATTACCTCCTACAAAAAAATATTACAAATTTACGTCCTTATAATATTAGTAGATATAAATAAAAACTAAATAAAATCTGTTAGTAGAGACTAGGCACAATGAAATAGCTTAGGTAGGTAAATATCACATCGATTATAGGTATACAACAAATCAACAAACTCTGTTATCTGTCTATCTAAATGAATGCCTTAACGTATCCTTTCTAGAAAGCGTCATTCTCATTGACTAACTAACAAGAACAAGCCTGCAGGCAGATTACGAGACTAGAAAACGTTTAACATAGATGCGTGAAACGACAGCGCCATTGTTGATATTCTAAACCCGGTGAATGTGGCCCGCGGGTATTTATGACGCTACATTTGCCGGCCATTTAGCCCTTACGGACCTTACCTGCCCAGCTTGCCCTTCGTTAGCGCATACAATGGATGAGATGTGGAACGCGAGCCCATTCAATTCCGACAGAAATGCGTTCTATACCGAGATACGAGATCCGTTTATTGGACACTACCCTATTATCTCTCACCGTTACGTTTAAAAGCTACTCAAATCAAACATTCGTTTTATAGATTTCTTATTAATGTGGCGAGGTAAGCTTAGGCATGAAAGTTTTATGTTTTGGTATGCCTTACGGCGACCATAGATAATGTTTACTTAAGCATTCTCATACCTTACTTATATGTATCACAATTTTGATATAAATTATGTATCTTTACATAGTATAAAAGTATAAAATAAAATCGGCGTCTGTGCTTAGATCTTTTAAACCACTCAACGGATTTTAATGCAGTTTTAAGAAAGAGATTTAGTGTATCTAAGAGACAGGCTTTTATGTATATTAGTATTTACATTTCACCCGTGTGACGCTGGGCTGAGTCGTTAGTTTAAAATAACACAAAATAAATTAAACTAAAATAAATAAAATAAATAAATAAATAAAATAAATTAAAATAACACAAAACTAAATGATCTGGTTACAAAAAATATAAAGCTTTAAAAGTAGAACTATATTTCCTGATGCATAAACTTAATCTCGTAGTATTGATGACAATTAGGAAATCTGAAATCTTAAATTTTGTCTATGTAATCCGTTAGTTTATGGTATATTAAGTCTCATTTCCTTCTAAGTACCATACCAAGTATATAAGAAATTTTAACATAGTTTATATAGTGTAAAAATTTGTGTTGTATACATAGAAATTAATAAGTAGGTACAAGTTTTAAGTAGTAGGTAGGCAGATGTCGGTAATACTTATTATTTTATTGGTAAAAAATCATAAAAAGAGACAATAGAAACAGATAAATTTCAGGCACAAACAACAAAATAAAATCGTATTCTTCTATTATTTATATTGGTAATAATTCATAAAAAGAGAAAATATAAACGGATAAATTTCAAGCATAAACGACAACATAAAATCGTCATCATCATCATCCGAGCATCTATCCCAGTTGCGTCTCGCGACGCCCGGAGTCCGCTTTCCTACATTTTTCGCTTCGCACGGTCGTCGGCATCCCCTGTAGTGAGACCATTGGCACGCATGTCATCCCTTACGACGTCAAACCAGCACTTCTTGGGTCGTCCCCTCTTACCGGGACCGGGCGGGGCTGACATGGGCAGACAATTGTTACCTACGTAGCCCGGCGGTTGCCGCTAGACGTGACCATACCAACGAAGGCGACACTCTTGCAACTTGTCTGCAATGTCATGGACGTGAAGGCTGCCGCGGATGCGAGAGGTCCTCACACGGTCCATCCGCGTGACTCCACACATCCACCGCAGCAGCTTCCACTTCAGCAACAAAATAAAATCGTATTCTTCTATTATTTATATTGGTAAAAATTCATTAAAAAAATATAAACGGATAAATTTCAAGCACAAACAACTAATAATGAAATAGTTTCCTTCGACAGCACAGTCCACAAAGCCGTTGTCAGAACAATACGTGAGTAAATAATTAGTTTGTATTCAATCTATCTCTAATAGTAGGCCACTTTGTCGTTTCTGTTTACAATTTGCATTCAATCGGTCTTTATGCCGTGATCTTTATCGGAAAGGCCCGACATGTTTTACACTCGTTAGCAAATTGTGTTGACAGTTCTAAATCGGATTAAATTTTATGTTTGTTGTTGTACTTTTTATTATTTATATAGTATTATCATTTATATATTTATATATATTATTATTGTGTTTAAAAGTTCAATTTGATTTTAAAAACCTAATCCGTATCAATGTTGATTTTTTTGTCTACAAACCGAACAGTTTTGTTGAGTGTAGGTACGTATAAGAACTGTTCGTAACTTGTGTTGCGCAAAATTAACAATGATCTTTGTATTGGGTTAGAGTACTCCAGTTACGTCGTCATAGATTTCTGCTCAGACGCCAATCTCAGGCGCCACATTCGCATCCCACATTTATAGATGGACTGTGTAGGTACTTGAAATGGAATCGGTGTTTGAAATAAATCACGCCTTTGTGTTATCGCACCGAACGGCGAGCTGAGTACTCTCAAGTGCTTTTAAGGGCAAGTTGCTACTACGCATATGCTTTGAGTGTTTATTTTAGACTGAAACTCACATCAAGTAATTTTATTTTAATTAGACCACGAACTAGAACATTTCTCAGTTTAAAACTTCGTAACGGAGGGCGTATCTGAAATGTTCTACCTAATCCATACATCTGCTCGACATCTGTATCTGTTCAGCCAATTGGTTGGAGTCAAAAACTATCAAAAAGGTTATGAATTCATTATAAAACAAAAAAGGTTACGGCATTATAACCTTTTTATTTACATTTATACATTTCAATTCTAGCTAATACCATCGTGTTCAATCAAATGGAATGTCTTGTTGCATTGCATTTCACACCGGTGCGCGTGACTAGCAGACTCTAAAAAGATGCACACGTTGAAGGAAAAGCGACAGGGATGACACGTGCGCTCAAATCACCTGCTTAGATTCGCAGAAAGCCAAGCTGCCGCCTGTACCCGTGCCGAGGGAAGCGCAGCAAAAAATCGACCAACACAAGGATGTAAATCCGCAGCTTGTAACAAATTATTATGAATGTAACAATACATACATTGCACGCGGTCTATTAAATAACTGAATCAAATTTCATTGAACAGCTGCAAATAGGTAGGTATGAAGGAAAAAAAGAACCTATTCCATGTTAGAACTTATTAAACCAATCTTTATATTTTCTGATACTTACGTAACGTACAAATAGTGCTTGAATTTACATTTGTGATAATATAGGATATAAATGCGACCATCTGCGTCCGTTACGATATAGGTATGTAGATATTAAATTAACTTCCTTGGTTACATAAAAGGACTTAAAAAAATGTAAGATGCTTATTATTATAAGTATTCCCGCAAAAAGGACTGAATGGTTTTTGGATTAAAATTTATAGATATCTTAGCAAATTATGTAAAGAAGCAATACCACGATTTGAAAAAACATTTTTGCATTAGATACAAAATCTATTGAATACCAAAGTGAGCATAGTAGAAATCATAAATGTCAACTAATCATTTTTTCTTAGAAAGATAAAATAAATTATAAGTAGCTACGGGTATCGGCCGGTATCGGCAGCACGGTCAAAGCACAGCCAGCAGCTTTACTGTATTAAAACATAAGGTTCGTTCCAGGTAAAAGGTTCCAGGATCAATTCCACGCGTCCGTCACAGGCGTGGGCTAGTATGTAGTGTTTATTTCTGTTCTACATAATATTACTAGAGGACATACTGTATTATACATTAGTACAGTATGTGTCAAATTTGCAATGCCCTCAATTCTCACAAACGAATTCATGATGAAGTAATTCGCTATATCCCACTGCGGCAATTTATTGTGTCCCCAATGGCGCGCTACGTTCACCGGGGCCCGTACCGCCCGCGCCCAAAGCCCGTCCGGTGCAAGCCCCAAAACAACATACGCTGAGACAACACCCTCCCAGCAAAACAAAACATTTTTAACACTTCATTCTCATGTTGTTTTTAAAGCATACAAAGAAAATATACGACGCAAAAAGGCGAGAGGATTATTTTAACACTTCCTCAGTGGTAATGCGACGATAGCGGTTTTATTTTCCTGAGTGAGCTCTTCTATACTAATATTATAAAGAGAAAAGATTTGTATATAAGTATGTTTGATATTCTTTCACGTAAAAACTACTGAATGGATTTTGATAAAACTTTACAATAATATAGCTTATACACCAGAATAACACATAGGCTACTTTTTATCCCGGGAGCAAGTTCCTGTGGGAAACGGGAACAAGAAAGATCATCACGCGAGCGAAGCAGCGGCCGTCAACTAGTCTCGTATAACCAAAACAAAATCTAACTTACAATTTTAAGCCCGTACGAACCGACGGAAAAGTAGATACAACTCTATTAAGAAACTTTTTTACACCCTAAAAGGAGATTCTTGTTAATCCTCCTAGCAATGTCAATAATGTAAAGGATCTTCCATATAATCCTGTTGTTTATTTATTCTACTTAAGTTTAGTCAACCTATTTGATCGTAAAAATGAAGGCAAGTATCTTAATTCAGCTACGTCTTTTTATTTGTGCCTCTATGGATCAATTTCTGTCGTACGTTATTATTCAACCTAGTCGAGAAAGCTGCTTGAATATCTAAATCGTATTAGATGTCGTATCGTAATATAGTTCAGCATTGAAGTCTTTTGAGAAAGGAATGAAAAATAAGTCGTAAGTATCCAATCCAAAACCTTCGGTTAATCCGCGGTGGTAGCCAAAGTATACCGGGACTCCCGGGAGCACTGGAACATCTTTCCGAAAAGTTACCTGGGGCGGTCGCACACACTAGTCAGATAGAGGTAGGGATGGAGTGGTTTTAGTCGGTTTGAGTCCGGAATAACATCCGCATCCTCAATTCGTAATATAAAATAAAATGGTATGTAACCATAGCGACATAATACAACTTTGTAATTTATTCAGATTACCCTTGAGCAATAACAACTAAGCACAGTCAGAGTACTAGGTAGAGTTCTAGAGATTTTTTAGAGACTTTTAGAGTTCATCATATTTTGTACTTCATTCGTTTTTTTGCTTAAGCTGCATAAGTACCATATCGGTTTTAATGTTCTGCAACCACTTTAAAACATACAAACTTGTTAAACATTGTGTGTTTTATAGTTTAGTTACGGATAACGTTGATGAAATATAAATTAACTATACATTTGTTTGTGGGACACCGAAACTTTGACCATGCGACGCATACGCATGTGATTGATGCCGCACCGGGGCAGAAAACAAAGAGCTCAGAGTCGGAATGATAAATCAACGGGACGCGGTGCCCTTCCGATATTAAACTCCATTGTTTCGTAATGAATAACTACTTCACGTAGCCAGATAACACCAAAAATTAACCAAACAAGTTCTTTCTTTTACGATACAACGAACTTAATATTTAGATAGATATGATTAATATACATACTCGTATATATAGTCACGCATTTTTTTCCAAAGGGGTAGACCGGGGCATAATGTACGCTCATATTTTATCGGTTATATTTGGGCCTTCGAAATAGTCTATATAATAATCTATAATAGTCTTTCGAATCTCGGAAACACAAGTATATAAGTCACGAACTGCCACCATCCCAGGACCTAAAAGTAGCGTGATTGTATAACGCTTTAATGGTTTATGTATAGAGTCCAGTCCGAGACTACCAGGACTTTAATTGGTCGTGCTAATGAGTGTCTAGCACATAACACCTTTTAACCTTTTTGTTACCACCTCACTTAAAAGGCACCGGGTTCAAAATTTCTTCAAAATTTAACATCTAAATTAGACACATTTTATTAAATTTATTCGGCCCTTTAAACCCACTCCAGTTCCGTGCTTCGGAAGGCACGTTAAGCCGTTGGTCCCGGTTGCCAGTAAAATGGTAGTCGTTAAGTCAAGTTGAAGGCCTTATGGGCTTAAAAATTTCAACAGCAGGTAGCAACAACCTGCGTCTGTCTATTTCAACACGGCAATGGGCTCACCACTTATTACTTGGGACAGGAATACACATGGTGAAAAGTGGGCATATAATATATATGCCTCTGCCACCCCTTCGGGGATAAGGCGTGATAGTTAAATAAAAAAATGTTATAGAATAGACCAAGCGAGATTACGCACGAAGTAACATATTACGGAAATATTTAAGGAGGTTCTATTTTGTTTCTGTTATCTCCATTAGTTATCTCCAATACAAATATTTAATAATAGATCATTCAACTTAAGCACCCAACATTATTATAAAAGAAATATAGCATTCATAGATACATAGTTCTGTTCGATTGTAAGCGTGGATCGTTTTTAAATTTATTAACAAGCTCGACAGTATTGTGAAACAGTATATTTGTTTGTTGAAGTATGTAGGTGACCAGATTACTGATTTCAAAGCTTGTGTCTTCTTGTTAGATAAAGTTTAAAGTAATAAAGTTGATAACATTGTTATACACCGATGTTCCATTTTCAAAATTATCTGTTTACTCTTCAGCAAACTTATCTGCACACGTGCACGTAAAGTTAAGCTGTTTATAGTTGGACCTTTATATGAAATTAGATTTCTCTTATGGCTTGGACTGCGTGGCCAAAATTTGTCTATATTCTTGCTTTAGGTTTATCGTAACTTCAAAATAGTTTTCATCACAATCTGTTGTGTAGTCACTATCAAAATCACCCTGTTGGAACAGAACCTGGAATATCCTTTCTAAATCAATCAAATCAGCATAATTGTAGCAGTCCACGGCCACTCCCTATATTCATCGTAACACACGGTGTATACGGAGGCCCCACCAATATCTCCTTAAGTATTTTTATTTTTGTAATTTTTTATGGCCTGTTTTTAGTAACCAGGCCTTCAAAAAATTGACCTTTTAGGCAAATCTTACTTCTTTATTCTTCTCCCTTATTACTTATGTCTCTGTCCTCTACGTCTTGATCATGTCTAGTCTTAAGTCAATGTCAGTGTAATAGTGTTTGTTATACTGAGGTATTCAGTGGATTTTACACGGCAAGAAAGAAAATCGCATTTCACTGCAAATATATCACTGTCTTTCACTATAGCACGTTAACACAACTTTTATGTCCAAGAAACCACCACTCCCGCACATAAAACAAGACAAAAGCACTAGTCTAGTTTTTGAAAATAATATACAGCAAGCGTCCGCTCTTGTCATTTTTTCCGCGTAGAATCCCTGTGGATCAAGCCACCTCACCTGCCAGTGGTGCACCTGTTGATAAATGGACGAGGCAATGACGCAGGCGTCTCTACACGTTTGGGAGGTCAGACGGCAGTCGCTCCCAACACTGCCGAAAATTAATACACAAACGATAGCTGAGTAGTCAAATAAAAGTGGACGTTATGCTCTTAATCTAGCAAGGGCTTATTTTTTAATAAGTCATGTGGACCAATTTAGGCACTTATGAATAGTCATGACTATAATTAAAATTAGAGTAATTCTAGTTGCCATTTCTAAGGGCAGCCTACCCTTCATGGAGAAGAATTTGGCAATAAACTCCATGGATGCTCTTTGAAAATGTATGTATGGCTTACAATAATTCATTTTACATTGTTCTTTGGAGTTATGTGAGAACTGTCGACTAAACTTTAGTTTGGAAGCAATTAGGAAAACACCTAATATGAAGAAGAAGAACACACTGTCTGTGAGCCATCATTTTGGGAGGGTGATTGGCCCTACTGTACAACGCTGACTAAACAAATTGGTACAAGGTTATGTGTCGAGATGTCGTTTATATGTTCGCCATGATCGCTTCCATTAGTCAGCAGGTGTAGCACTTGCAGATGTGGTTGACATGGGCCCCAAAGCCCTCCATAGGCCTTATCACGGGGATAAGGCGTGATGGATATTTATTTTATTTATCCCCGAAGGGGTGGCAGAGGCATATTATATGCCCACTTTTCACCGTATGGATTCCTGTCCCACGTAATAGGTGGTGAGCCCATTGCCGTGTTGAAATAGACAGACGCAGGTTGTGGCTACCTGCTGTTGAAATTGATTAAGCCGCCTATAAGGCCTTCAACCAGGCTTAACGACTGCCATTTTACTGGCAACCGGGACCAACGGCTTAACGTGCCTTCCGAAGCACGGAAACGCTCGCAAATGTAAATGCCACATAGTGGTCACCCATCCGACGACCAGCCATAGTGAAAGTTGCTTACCTCAGTGATCGTTTACCAAACACTGAGACCGCGGGGCCACGAGCGCTTCGGAACGAATACGCACTATATACTAATACTTCCCACGGAATTAATAGTAAAATAAATATTTTTTTAAAAAAGAAGTAAATATTTGCTGCTCGTAGTTTTTCGGCTTACGTTCGTTGGGTGGGAGACCGAATGGCGCCTTTTACGTGACTTCCGTTTAATATCTTCGATATAAGCTAAACAGAATTGTATCACGCGTCATGCAACTCAATCAGTTTGTGACCCATCGCCTTCCTTTCAACATAGTCACGTCATCAAATGCATCCATTATATTTTGTTTTACTACGTTTTAAGTGTTAAAACAGACTACGATAAATCAGACCACTATTGTATACAAATAGCTGTCGATGATCTCATCGAATTAACAATGATGTGATGAGCATAATCTAACCAAGTACCTAGTTACAGTGATAATTATTCCTCTGCATGAAATCAGTTTAAAACCATCCTACTAAAACGCGAAAGTTTGCAAGTATGGATGTTTGTTACTCTTTCACGCAAAATGTACTGAATGAATTTTGATAATAGCACGTAGGCTACTTTTTATCCCGGGAACAAGTTCCTGTGGGAAACGGGAACGGGAAAACTTAACCACGCGTGCGGAGCCGCGGGCGTCAACTTGTCTATTATAATTTTAAACATTGAGCAACTCCCACATTACTGTAGTAATATTTTTGTCTCATGTAATAGATAGTGAATTAGTGAGCCTAATGCCATGTTAAAATGGTAAGGGAACAGGGGGTAGGTTGGGGTTTCTTGCTGTAGGAATTTTTGAATAATAGCCAGCGGTAATTTATTCCACAAGCGAACTGCTGTAACTCTAAATCTCTCTCTAAATCTATCAAAGAAATATGTGGATGATTTAAAATAGCGAATTTATTATAAGTAAATGAACTATAGACTACATAACCTTACTTCTATTTAAATAGGCCCATATGCAACATTTACTTTTATAACCAAGTGCTAGTTATAGCTAGCGTTATCTTTATTGCGTTATTGGTGCTCGTGTTCTGGCTTTACTGATAACGAACAATATAAAATATAATGTAACTCAATGTTTTCACATCGGTCAGGAAAATTAATGAAGCAGGTAATTACAAGGAGACATTTGATCAACGATATTGATTTTTAGTACCCTGAAAAGCGAAATCAAGCGCATTGCGTTTCTCAAATATCTAGCTTGTTTTTTTTTATAATTTGAATTTGGTATCTGAAAATATGGCGCAACAATATTTTACTCACAGCTTTTTTCCTGTGGACATTAAATTATTACTTTAAGTAGTTTTGTTCACATAACTTGCTCAGTTTGTGGCACACGTAGTATTTTTTTAGGGAGATACTAATAAAGTCTTACCGTATCATCATAGTATGTAAGTATATAGTAATACACCAGAACTTGATTAGGCTTCACAAGAGGTTCACGGCATAACTTCATAGGCAGTTCAAATGATAACCTAGCCGGTACAGAAATCAGTTAAAACAATAGGAGGCCATTGCTCGGTCACTGACTTTAATTAATTACGAGTACCGATTCAAGTACAGCGGACCCTTTTGAAGCATTTGTACGGCTGTCAGACCCATTTATTTTCTTTTGTACTTTATTTTTCATACCTTATATTTCATTTATTCGTGTAGGTACAGAGTATACATTATAGTTTTAGATATGTGGCACGCCGATTCCTGTTTGAAATGAAATTGGATTCCATTCGGTATCAGTATTAGTATGCATGACATTGTTAATTGCAAACTATCACTGATTGGTGTCTATTTTTAGATTTGTCACTCCTAAACTGATTTTCTATAACTTATAGAGGTAGTCCTTTTATTTCAAGTTTCTTTCTCTTTATGTTAGTGTAGATTTTCACATTTACTTTCAAACTCTACCAGGATTTGGGGGTCTCCTATTTTATACCTAGCTGGTAGGAGCAGCTGTCGTTTGACTTTAGATGTAGTTACGGGATTGGGAAGTCGAACTGCCGTCTGACCTCTTAATCCCGTCTGTATCGTTACCACGAGTCAGTCGGGTCAGCAAGTCCATAGCTAGCACGTGATGTCGGACATGAAATTAGGTACATTTATTTCTGGTTTGGAATATGTGGTCGCGGCTTTGCAAATGTTTTTCTTTAAAAGGGTAAAATCGGGGTTATAAGTTTATATGGTAACTTAATCCTTTTAAAGATGATTTTCAAACACGCAATTAAGTAAACCTGCTTCTGATTTAAATAAATTAACATGTGCGTCAAGATCTTCCAAAATTCTGCTCTTAAGGGTGTAAAATATTAGATGTATGAAAATATTTGGAAACAATAAAGGGCATTGGTTGGAAGTGTAAGGTGCAACGGGAGTTCAAAGTATGTCACGGGTGAAGCCGAAGAGCACATCTGGTGTATTAAAAATTATAGCGAATTTTATATTACTAAACAAATTGTTTGCAGCACAAGTAATTCAACAACTAAGTATTAATCTCATTTGTCAATAGTTCGTGTGGTAACAAATAAAGTGTGCATATTATTGCTAACTTCCACCAGTCTATGGAGGATTTTTATTCTACCTAGGATATTTAGAACCATAAAGTGTCCCAATATCGTTTGACTTGATTCAGTACTTCCTGGTATCGAACGTAATAAAAACAATAAGAATTTATTACTGTTAGTCGAAATTTCGACCGTGAAGTTTTTAATGTCTAAGTTTTAACGTTAATGGGGTATTTTATCACGGTGTATAACTTTTATGATTGCTGCAGGAAAATAACTGAAAAATAATTAAATCCATTGAGCACTACCCACCATGTGAATTACTTCCCTAATAAGAAAGCATACTATTCACGTTTGAAATTATTGTATTAGATAAGTAATATTTGTGTGAAACTTTATCGCATTAGGCCTACGTACTGCAGTATACTGCGCTGTAAATAGAATGCTAACCTACGAAATATATCACAAGCAAGTTTCAAATACTGTACACATTGTGATTCACTATTTCGCAAATGTCTTTCATAAGCAGAGTGGCGCAGTGGAAGCGTGCTGGGCCCATAACCCAGAGGTCCGTGGATCGAAACCACGCTCTGCTAGAAACACTTTTTGCTATTCTTTTATCAATTATATAAACTTATCGTAAAAATCGACGCATTGTTAGTAAGATGTATTAGTAACAATATAACGTAAAGAAAAAAATATTTTTACATCTAACGCATTTATACATTTCTCGTGTTAGTGTTTGCAACGATACCAATGTTTATGAAGTTTTATATTTATATTCTTTAGGTCTGAGAATCGGTCGTAATCTATTTTCTATACCCCTAAGTAATAAGAGTAGCTCTTTATATGGTAAAACAAACGATTGCCGGATCCACTCGTTTCCATATAAAACTAAACTTTCAAAATAAATTTAATTTATATAAATTACGAACATTAACATTGCGTGACTAGATAAACCCTACGATGTTTTAAATAATTGCATGAGGAAACGCACCGGTTATAAACTAATATTGTCTTCTGCACCCCTGTGAGCGATGATGATGACCGGCCACTCCCTTAATGGTTAATAGAAGGGACGAACCCCTACATCATAGGGGTGTCTAAGGTAATAGCTCACGGCAGAGGTAAATCGAATATACATTTATGTGCATGGTTTGCGATTACCTTGTTATTAAAGCTCAGTTGCAATCTTTTTGTTCGATAACCTATTGAACTTAGTGGGTACCTACCTACCAATTTATCGGTGACTGCATTCGATAAACAATAAGAAATAATAACATCACACGTTTCCGGCGTATGTAAAAAGTAATAAGTGATTATATTATACTTCAATATATATTTTTCAACATGGCAATAGGCAACCACTTATAACGTTATAACGTAGGATTAAATTATTTAACTGGTAAAATATAAGTGATTAATAATGTGGTATTTTAAACTTCATGATCTTCATTATCGTTTCGTAAGTATGTAGGTAGCACCCATGGTAGCATCTTAGAATCTGCTTTCATAGAAAATGTAGGTATTAGAAACATGATTTTCTTTTATTATGTATGAATTGTTCAGATTTTTTACTTGTTTTGTTATTCGAGGTGAAAAGTGTGAAGACTAAATCCAAAAGTCAAGTTAATGAAAATCGATATAGCCATTCTTCTTTACTCATATTATAGAGAGGCAGAGTTTGTGTCTATAATGTTTAAACACATATTGAGAAGAGTTACAAAATACTCTTAAAAAATTATTTCTAAATTCAGTTTAGTATTTCATTTTAGATTATAGGTACCTCCTTATATTGAGCAAAGTTATAACTTATTTATTTTAACTACTCTGATACTATAATACAAAGATTATAAAACTGAAAACAGAATTCTTATGACAAACATTACGTACAAGTCAAAAATAATAAAAAATAGTTTCATTACGATACAGGTCTTGTATGGACACCTGTATCATAATATAACTTTTTAATACAGTTGCTCAAAAAGTGGCATATTGCAGGGACGTATAGCGTTCGGGATGTGGGCTATAACACACGCGTGTTTTTTCTTTGCCATTCCCGAACTAGTGTTTTTTCTTTCCCAACTGACATAATAATGACTATTAAAAAGAAAAAAACCAACCGCGAAGTTTTTCCTCGAAAAAAATCATAGAAGTTTTCATGATTCATGCAAATATTTCTATAAAAAGCTACTAATTTATTTCAATATCCGATTTAAAAGTAATATTAAGTACAAATTTAAACATTAATTTAATATTAGTACATATATGTATAGGCCAAATTAAATTTATAAAAATAAAATAGTTGGCTGTATGACGTGCACTGCCATAGCCTCTGCTTATATTCTTTTACTGTTGGCGCCATTTTCCAAAAAATGTCTTCTCGAGTTTAGTTGCTTGTTGCACAAAATGAGTAATTTTGACGACAAATTATTTGAATTAACGCCACCGGAACTCAGCAAAAAATGCTGCATTTTACCTGAAAAGTAAGTAAGTCGCTACATATCTACATATGACGAATTCATTGTGTGGAGAGTAGAGAAAAAGGCAAATAGTTTTTCAGAAAATGTTATTTTGGCATACTTCTCTAAACTTTCAACAAAATTAAAACCATCTACCTTATGGTCGAGGTATTCAATGTTAAAAAGTGTGCTAAAAATCAGGAATAATGTGGATATCAGTGAATACCCCCAACTAAATGTATTCCTAAAACGACAATTAGACGGCTTTACAACTAAAAAGTCGAAAATATTAACATCGAATGAAGTGGAAAGGTTTTTGAACGAAGCTCCTGATGATCGTTATTTAAGCACAAAAACTGTACCAATTTCAATGTATATGTGAACTATAACTTTTACAAGAAATAAATGATTAGTTACTTGAGTTTATTGTGTTTTTATTATTTTATTAAATTGCTTCATTTTTTCGCAACTGTATTAAAAATAGTCGTTCAATACACGTGCAGAACCGTCATTGCAACTTGTTTCGACTGTCAACCCTCACCTTCGGCTGCGCCTCGGCTTGGGTCGACATTTGTCGGAACTCGTTGCAATGACAGGCATTCCGCACTTGTATCGAAATATACTATTTTAATCATAACGATACACCTATACAACCTCCAGCTGGACCAAGAAGGTAGAACCTCTACTTGAAAAAAAAAGGTTTCAATCATTGGTTTCAATGAACGAGTCCGCGACGCAAGCGCGCATGCGCAATCAATGTTTGCGCCTTGGCGCCAACATTTGACATTTAAAAAATAAATTTGTTGTTATATTCATCATTTTATTTGCAATATTGTTTTACGTATTATAGTATGAGAGTAGATAAAGGTAGTGTATGACACTGTACATAGCTTGGTCTTATAACAATCGTGTGATACTATAAAAAAACTCGCCTAGCTACGGCTCGTTTTTTTAAAACACACTCATGTTATAAGAACCCTTATTATGCAACAGTATCATAAACTACTATAACGTTACGCTATTCTGCAACGAAGCAGAACAGTAAATAATGCCAAAAATCAGGCAGAATTCCATACCGATTGTAAAACTACGACTGCTCAAAAGAATTATTCGGTTTAAGTTTTAAGCCAGATTCTGATTAAGACAGATTTTGCTTACGACAGTTTCCTTTTACGACATATTCTGTTTACGACAGGTATGCTATAAAACAGAAGTACAGTTATGAACAGAATATAATTATTTATTCCACTATTCCGTTTATATCAATTTTAGATTTATTTATCTATCACGCCTTATCCCCGAAGGTGTGGCAGAGACATATATATTATATGCCCACTTTTCACCATGTGTATTCCTGTCCCACGTAATAGGTGGTGAGCCCATTGCCGTGTTGAAATAGACAGACGCAGGTTGTTGCTACCTGTTGTGTTGCGACCATAAGGATTTCAACTTGGCTTAACGACTGCCATTTTATTGGCAACCGTTTAAATCAAATTGAAAAATAAATACAAATATGTCACAGGCCAAGCCGTGGGGCACAAATAGTGAGTTACAAACTGTGTTTTAAGTCTTTTTTATATGGTAATATACACACAACATTGTTTTAATATACAAGTTTTCGGAGTAACCCGTCTGACCTAGATTTCGTGTTCATCAATAGCAAACATGTAGGCGATGCGCGATGTATCAATCTGTATCATCATTATATTTTGTTAGTGACGCGTGAAAACCCTTCATTCAACCCCAGATGTGGCAGATGTTAAGAGTAGGTACTCAAACTTATTGACAACTACTAGTACTTGTGGAATCTATACTTCTACACTAATATTATAAAGCTGAAGAGTTTGTTTGTTTGTTTGTTTGGTTGAACGCGCTAATCTCAGGAACTACTGGTCGGATTTGAAAAATTCTTTTTTGTGTTAGATAGCCCATTTATCGAGGAAGGCTATATGCTATATATCATTACGCTACTACACTGGGGAGCAGAGCAGTAGTCATAAATGTCGACAATTCGGGCAAATTTTTATACATCATTATAGAATTTATAAGCGACGGTATTAAATAGCCCCACAACAAAACAAATAATTATAATAACAACCAACAACAGGTCAAAAAGATGTTATGGAACTGCATTGTTAAAAAAAATTTGCTTTATTTGCTTTATTAACATTAAAAGAAGTTGCATAGTTTTTGCTAATCCTATATGCCTAAGTAAGAATGTCAGTAATGTTTGGTATAATTTTCTTCTTTAGTAAACCCGGGCGAATGGATAGTTATAAGCGAAATATATAGGTATAAGCACCGATATCATCCTCTTTGATCTTATAGACATACTCTATAAACAGAGTCAAGGTGACATAAATCTCTGCTATTATACTTATCTACTTCATTCAAAACCATAACAATCTACAGCTAACTAACATTTATATATTATCTATGTTAATATTATATTTATTTATTTATCCATCGCGCCTTATCTCCGAAGGGGTGGCAGAGGCAAATCATATGCCCACTTTTCACCATTTGTATTCCTGTCCCACGTAATATGTGGTGAGCCCATCTGTATATAAAATACCCAACATTATAAAGCTGAAGAGTTTGTTTGTTTGGTTGGTTGAACGCGCTAACATCAGAATTTCTGGTTCTTTTTATTGTTGATTTTTAGCATAAAAACTGTTCTTGACTTGAGAGAGTAGCTCAAATAGGACGAGGAAAATTAGATTTGACTACAAACGAAAATACAATTGCGTCTCATTGAAGTGAATTAGATTTGATACACCAGTAGGTACTTACAAATCTGAGGGGAACACAGTCATCCGTCCCAACGTTAATGTAATTTGATTACCTATAGTACAAACCAATACGGGTTTGTGGTTACACCGCACGATTTCAGATGGGTGTACATTTAGTTATAAATTTCTCAATTTCTTTATTTATAACCGCTGTGCTACGTGAACTTCTGAAGTTTCTTAATGTTGCAACACATATCGTGAGAAATACTCCTTATATTATACATATACTCGTATATTTCATAATTATGACAACCAAGGCGATGTGGTTCTGAAGAATCGTTTTAAAAACATAAAATTATGTGGTAGCCGATAACCTAAAAACAAATTATACATTTCTTAGTAGTGGCAATGGTTCCGGCAGACCACCCGGGCAGTTGGTAATGAACAACGTCATAAGTACAGTCATATTTCTAGCGGAGTGTAAAGCTTGTTTTGTGATGGATACCTAAAACGGTCTGGCAATACAATGTATGGATATTTTAGTGTCATTTTATATGAATACACCGTCATAATGTCATACATAATAAATATCAAATTATCAACCCCTGACACCACCATAATACTTTTAATAGGAACTGGTTTTACGATCAAAATTCGAAATTTTAAAATGTTATATTGGAACTTTTTTCTTTTTTTTGAAGTGAAAACTTCTTTAGCGGCGTTGAGCACTTTTTCTGTAATGGGTATAAAATCTTAAACTCGCGTCAGGACACGTGACCTGATCGAAAAAGCGTAAGACGGATGAAGTTTTTTTATCATCATCATTAACGTCCATCCCGGTCAATTTTTGAAGTGAATATTCTTTTAGCGCGGTACGCATATTTTTAGATGAGATAAAATCTCTGGACTCGCGACCATAATCATCATCATCATCTAACGTTGATTCCGGTCATCTACAGGTCTTATTAAATAATGCTGTGTAATCAATTAGGACTCTTTCAGTGTAGATTTATTTTTCATCATCATCATCATCTTTACGTCGATCCCGGTCAATTTTTGAAGGAAAAACTTCTTTTAGCGCGGTACGCAATTTTTTAGATGAGATAAATCTGGACTCGCTACTCCCCGTTACGATACGCAGCTATAGTGTGTGCATATATGTATGTACCAACGCGTCTAGTTTTATCATCATCATTAACGTCCATCCCGGTCAATTTTTGAAGTGAATATTCTTTTAGCGCGGTACGCATATTTTTAGATGAGATAAAATCTCTGGACTCTCGACCATAATCATCATCATCATCTAACGTTGATTCCGGTCATCTACAGGTCTTATTAAATAATGCTGTGTAATCAATTAGGACTCTTTCAGTGTAGATTTATTTTTCATCATCATCATCTTTACGTCGATCCCGGTCAATTTTCGAAGGAAAAACTTCTTTTGGCGCGGTATGAGATAAAATCTCTGGACTCGCGACCATAATCATCATCATCATCTAACGTTGATTCCGGTCATCTACAGGTCTTATTAAATAATGCTGTGTAATCAATTAGGACTCTTTCAGTGTAGATTTAGTTTTCATCATCATCATCTTTACGTCGATCCCGGTCAATTTTTGAAGGAAAAACTTCTTTTAGCGCGGTACGCAATTTTTTTAGAAGAGATAAATCTGGACTCGCTACTCCCCGTTACGATACGCAGCTATAGTGTGTGCATATATGTATGTACCAACGCGTCTAGATAAATAAATTATTAATAAATTGAATAAATATTAAAAATTATTATTATTTATTATTATTAAATTATTATTAATTTTTTATTAGTCTTCACTTCTGTCGGCACTCCCGGAGTGCAATTTTTTTTTTACATGATACGCAGTGTGTGATACCAATTGATTTCACATATTTTTGTTGACGCACAGAAATGCTAACACATTTCATTCAATTGTTAAAGTTAAACACATTTTACACGCGTACAAAGTTGAGTAATCAAATTTATATTCGTCTTCGTTAAAAAGTGCTTACCACTAGGGTCTTCAATTAAATTAAATCTTCATTGTGTATACGGGTTAAGTTATAATACATATTTTATTGTCGATGATGATTTGACCATGTGTTATGCCAGATGTGTATGTGAAATGATGATTCACAAACACTGTGTTAAAAACTTAATCATAAACCAAAACATTGCTGAAGATCTCCCTCCCAGTCCAGATAAAAATGTTTTACACTACCTCTGCTCCTTGGCTTTGCCCGTAACATACTTTTTTGCAATTGCGATTTGCGAACACCTCTAACCCATGCTCGTTAATTGCTTTTCAAATAATGCAAGGAAGTCTGCACGCTTTATTGACAATTACAATGACTCCCTTGGGTAAAAGCGTGATAATATTTAGCCTATACATATTACCTTGCTCAATAAATAGGTTATCTGTAGTCTATTCTAATATTATTTCGAGGAAAGGTTCGTTTCCTTGTAGACCTTGTAGTCGACTGAGGAGGCGAGCGAAGCGAGCCGACAAAAGTCTCCGTTTTAGTCCAGTGGTACGGGAAAAATCCTATCGATGTCCGACTGTTCGTCCGTCCATTCCGTCTACAGGTCGCAATTTTCATCGGATTTGTATGCAAGTTGGCATTGACAATCCTTGAAATAGCCAAAAACTTTTAGCGAGGGGGTTTTTCGATGGGGGGGGGGGGGGGGAAATGGAGGCCGGGTAGGGGCCCCGTAGTGGTTGGCAAGAGGGCTCAAAACGGTATGTTTAGCCTTTTTCCTCAATGAACTCCGAAGTCTACGGTTCACAGAACCACTAGTTGATACACTCTGGAACTACTAAATCGATTTCAATTATTCTTTAACCATAAGAAAGCTAAGTTATTCAAGAGCAACAGACTATATATCATTATTGAAAGGAAGTGAAGCAATAATAAAAATATTAACAAATAGGACCGATTTCCATACATTAGATGTAGACACGTCATAAAAGGGTTAAATGTATGTGATACGGGGTTTGGAAAAAGTCACAAGCGAAGCCGTGGGGTATAGCTAGTCTAATACAAAAATAATTTCTAAATTGAATCAGTACGAGAGATACAATGACCATACCTACTCCAAAACTTTATCTCATTGTAATATGATGACTGCCTCGGTGGCGCAGTAGTAGAGTATGCGACTGCCGCGACTTAGGTCCCGGGTTCGATCCCGGGTTAAAAAAATATATTTGTGTGAAACCACAAATGTTTTTTTTCGGAGTTTGGTTGTTTGCCAATGTAGGTATAAATGTATCAATTTAGAAATTAATAAGTATGTTCATCAGTCATCTAGATCCCATAACACAAGCTTATATTAGCTTACTTTGGGTTAGATGGCGTTGTGTGAAAAAAAAACACAGTTTAGTCTCACAATATTAGAGTATAGATTTTTCTATATTTTTCTATATTGTATAGATCACGATATAATAAATAAACCAGAAGCTGGCCTGTTGTTTGAACAGTGTCGAAACTATTATGTCACATCATTATAGTACAGTAATATAGTTTACACTCTAAACTTGCGCAACACCTTGATTACCGGAAACAAACATTTCGTGTGACTTTACAGCCTTACGTACCTTCTTTCAGTACATTGCCTTACACCTTATACAAGAACAACCGTTGATAACATGCATGTTAATGGGTTAAACACGGTACTAAGAGTACAAAGAGAAACCGTGCAAGAATGACTCAACCCAATTAGGCTTCGGAACGAATCTTATTGTCTAAACACTCGGAACTTTTTGAGAACAGAAATAAAAACTTTTTTTGTGTGTCATATTACGAATATACGTAGTAGCGTAATAATATACTTATAGCCTATAGTACTATATGGTAGTATTTTCTAATTTCAAATATTACATTCTAATTTTAATAGGTAGAATTCTGATTCTACCTATTTGGTAGAATTCTTTCGATAGTAATAACAATAAAATGCTTCAATTGGTTTACCGGCTGACTGTAAATGAAATATTTAAAATTAGAAATTATCACATTTTAGTAGAAACATAAATACAATGTTTACTAATAGCAACACGCTCAAAACGATTAACCGTTATACAGCGCAGTGACAAGTTAATTGATGGAATATCATGGGATGAGTGCAAGTACAGAGCGACTGCGACGTGACGAGGGGCTGATGTTTGGTGTTGTGTTATAAACCCAACCACATACTATGATTGTTAATAATAATCTCTATAATAATATTAGACTATGAAAATTTATAAAATCGCAAAATATTATATATAAAATGCCATTGAAGGTTTCCTGTAATTGTAGTGACAAGATATCTTTGTGTAACTAGACAAATAATGGAGAAAAAGGAAAAGTAATAAGCGACGGGATTAAATGGGTGCCACGGGGTTGGAAGTATGTCACGGACCAAGCCGGGCACGTCAGCTAGTAGAATATAAATATAATTATTGTGGTACATTTTTTTTATACGCCGCCGTCTAGCCCGAATTAAGTTAATATAAGTTTGTGTTATGGAACGTAGACGACTGATAAACATATTTCTAAATACATACATATACATAGGAAACACCCAAACTCAGAAACATACATTTATGGATCACACAAATATTTTTCCGACCCGAGAATCGAACCCTGTATAAAATTATATTGTCCTATCCAATTAAAATGACAACCATACCAATAATAGATGTAGATAGATCAGGTTAAGAATACGCAAATGATTCGTAAATGATGATAATGAGAGCATACAGGTAATTTATAGTTTGTAGATAGATAAGTATCATGTTTACTGGGTTCGTATGTATGTAGATAATAATATCCATAGCATTAATTATGCCAATTAAAACCAAATACTATATCGCTATCATATTCATATTTTTGTAAGATTTTCAGAATTAATTTCCTGATTGGTGCTCCCTCCTACTACATTGTTAAAATTTGCTCAAGGTTAATTAATTTAAATTTGCCAAATTACCCATATTTACATATACACAGTGATTCACAACAGTATAAACAGTGATTGAGAGAATTCGCTAACCTATAATAAATAAAATCAAATCGAACACGAAACTCAAATCAAACGCTAAAAAGGTGCGACACTAAATTCTAGAAAATTCCTTCTTTGGCGACAAGTAAAAATATTTACAATAAAACTATACAATGTACACCATGTGTCACTAAATAAGCGTGACTACATAGTACTACTAGTTATTCTGTGCCGTGACTTATAACCAAGACCGGCGACTCTACATTCCGCTACCGTTCCCACTCTTTGAAGGGCTTTCAAAATATTAGCGCTTTGAAAAGAATGAAACGTGCAAGTATTTAAGCTAAGGCGATTAATATTCGGAAGTCTACATGCGAACTTTTGTTCCTGTACAAAGGAATTCAGTAGATGTTAGCCGCGCTTTGATATAAAATTTTATTTATGCGAACATCGCAGCTAATTACTCTGTTAGGTACCTGTTAGCTGTAAGAAAGATTTCCAGTCCCGTACTCCCAATATTAGAAATAATGTGATAATATAATCAGTTTAATAAATACTTAAATGTAATATTATTACAATTTAAGTATTTATTGAACTTTTGACAATGCGGTTGTTGATCATCTTAATAATATTATAAATGCGAAAGTTTGTATGGACGTTTATTACTCTTTCACGAAAAACTACTGTAAAGATTTTAATGAAACTTTACAATAATATAGCTTATACATCAGAATAACACATAGGCTTTTTTTATCCCGGGAACAAGTTTCTGTGGGAAACGGGAACGGGAAAACTTCATTACGCGGGCGAGGCCGCAGGCATCAACTAGTATTCTATATAGTAACAATGTTTCTCAAATATAATGTATCTGTAATATAATTCCTGAATCCTTAGTATTATGACTGATTAAAGCAATAGTTACATAAGGTCAATTGGATAACGGTTTGGTCAAAATGTACCACGCTACTTATTTAGTAATATTAGTTAATTTATAGACTGCCTGTGTGGCGCGGTGGGAGTGTATCCGACTGGTACGCAAGAGGTCGTGGGTTCGATTCCCACCCAAGATAAAACTTTGTGTGATGAGCACGTTTATTCTGTCTGGGTGCTATTTATCTATAATATGTATGTATTTAGAAATATATAAGTATGTTTATTGGTTATCTGGTTACCATAGTACAAGCTCTGCTTAGTGGGGAATCAGATGGCGTTATGTGAGTTGTTCCAACGATATTTACTTATTATTTTATAGTGGTAAGGAACTATTATCGATATTTGTTTTTACAGAATATTTCTACCACATAAGAGACTTTAATTAATTAATACAAATACACAAAAATAACAGCAGTTAAATTCTTTTAAATATTAACTTAATCCTATACTTAAGACTTGACAGCTGGCAACTTACTGGTCTACATATGTGTTGAGCATGTAGCTCGTAGGGAATCGCATACTTTCTTTTTGTAGCTTTTCTTATTCGACTGGCTTGATTGACTGAAAAGATTGATTACACAGATTGAAGGGATCATCGTTTGAATGAAGAATACCGCAAACATACATTTAGAATCGGCGAACGGCGATTTACTTGCTTTTTAGAAGCTAAATGCAGTGATGGTAGATGGACAAAACGCTAGTCGCAATGAGTTAATCGCGGGACTTGTTTTTATTAGGATGAATCCAACTCGCATTCCCATTACTGTGACTCTTATAAACTAGGATCTACAGTAATGACCAAGACCACAAAAGTTACACCGAGCTCGATCTCGGTGAAGTCCCAGGAGAAGTTAGCATGTTTCAGAACCTGCAACGAAATTAATCAGAAGATAATTTGAGGAAGTAGAAAAAATAACGCGAACTCTAAATCGCGGGACTCTATACCATAACCGAATGCAAGATGTTGTGAAATCCCGATGCAGCATCGGAGCAGACGTCAAACTGCGCAACTCTGATACCGTGTCCAAATGCAGGAAGTCCCAAAATCACGATGCAGCATTGGACCAGTCGTCAATATGCGCGATTGCGATGCTGCGTCATGCGTCTGGACTCAAAGTCGAAAAACGCAATGCAATATTGATTCAGTCGCAAAATCGCCGGTTGCTGACGTTAAAAATAGCTATTCTGCGGTGTCCTAAAGAAGATATGTATTTACTCCAAATTTTTCTTTGGATTTTTATATCCAACGCGATTCAATTTAGACCTCCCAAGTTGCTCACTACACTACTACCAATGGGTAAAGCTCTATTCTACACCTCTGACCTACTTCATACAAAGCCATTCATTTACATAAAAGACAACAAAACTCTTTGTTCTCTGCAATTTGTTATTTATAATTCTGCCACCTTCTTAAATAGGATTAAAGATTTTTGTTACTTCATATCATTGACTTTAGAGTTTATACAAGACAATAGTTTATTAATTTACTCTTTGGTTAATTAATGTTCTTGCTAACACGCTTAAGTATTCATTATTTTAACAGAGCAATTTGTAAATTTGTCAGTGATTAAATAATTACTACTTATTTAATACAAATATAACTCGAAATATCGAACCATCAAGAATTCAAATGATAATTCAAACATACCTTACCATCGTTTGAAGGACAATAACAAATTGTAATTGGAAATTTTCAGCATAAGTTATCTCGGTTGACAATAATCAGTTCCCTTTAAATAAAAATGTTATTTTTTTACAGGGACTGCTTATTTACTTACTATTTCTATAACCTTATAATGCATATTACGTACTTATGTATGTATAACCATATTGACGTTATTTCATAATAAATAACCATTATACACCTTAAATAAGCACTATTTATTTTCTATCAAACTAATTGATTATACGTTAGTCTTGCGTGTTGTCATAGGGGTTGAACACGGTGATAAAATGAACAATATACCTTGACTATTGACTAATTCAACAAATGCAACCACTTGAAATGTCTACCCGAGCACAATTTATTCTCTAGGAAAATAGTCAAGGGTTATATTTGCGGTTGCATTGTGTCGAGCCCACAGGCCCATAAATCACGTTCCCTGCATTTGAAGTAAGGAGCAGTATGCACCAGGTGGTCTCAAGTATTTTTAAACTCTGTTTATGTACCAATAAGGCAAAGTAATTTATTTTTATGAGTTCCTTTCATATGGTTTTTGATTCATTGCTAAGAGAATAACTTTTACTACAGAGTCCGTTAGTAATGTGTGAAGTATATGACGAAGCTATACAGATAACAGAAGTAATGACTTTTTTGGCGCAGACGACGGCGTCTACATACCAGCTGGTGAGCATGTTTCGCGAACCGTGATATTTTTTGTGAGGTTTTGTTCAGTACACTGAACAAGAGTTTAAATTTCAGTAACGAAATTGTATACTAGTTAGTAACTTTATATCTCATTTTAATTAATTACTTGGTTCTATTGTTATATAATATTACGAAACAATACATGAATATCGGCAAAGTAAGATAATGGAGTTGTACAAAACTCAATGAGTTAGGCAATACAGAACATTATATGGCAGAAAATGAAAATGAAAAATGGATCAACAGAAATAGTTTACACGTCGCCTTAGAGTACTTTTTTTAATTATGGTGTTGTGTAAGACAGGGATTCCAACTGCTATTAGTCTAGTCGATCCTCATTATCATCATAAGAGCGTCTGTCCCAGTTGCGACTCACGACGCCCGAAGATCGCTTTCCTACTTCTTCTAGCTTAATCGAAAAATAAAAAAAAACTATAAAAATTTGTAGATCACACTGTGTTACATCAGTAGTCCTTGGGTCCGATCAAGTTGACCATGCGTGGTGTCTCAATAAGATCCTTGAGGCCCCGTCCGAAATAAAACATGAGATACTTTGAGAGAATGTTACGATAATTAAGTAATTATGGTTCTACTTACCTGCATGCTTAATAGTTATTTGTAATGCGAGACTTATAATCTCTTTTTGGATTAGTAGGTAGATACTTATATTAAAACCAAGTATATAATTCCCTGAGTGTGGCAAGTATAACGAAAGTACGAGAGGCAGAAAATCCTTAATTCCCAGCGAAATAAATAACTTTTCACCTTACTTTAGCTATGAAAATAGGTAGTATGGTATGCCTATGAATTCTAACAAAGCTTACCGTGATTTAGAGTTCATTTGTTACAGGGTTCGAACGTGAGCCACCGAGTAATGGCACTTTATCTTTGCCTTTCCAAGTTCATTTCATATCTACATCACACAGATATCCAGTACTAAATTCCACTAGTCGTCAAGTGTATTATTATGTAAACAATAGATGACCCCCACAGCTTCGACCGTGGAATATTTCGACCTCCCGTCGCACCTATTTAATCCCGTCGCTTATAAATTCTACAATGATGCATAAAAATTTGCCCGATTTGTCGACATTTATGACTACTGCTTAGCTCCCCAGTGTAGTAGCGTAATGTTATATAGCCTATAGTCTTCCTCGATAAATGGGCTATCCAACACAAAAAGATTTTTTCAAATACAATCAGTAGTTACTGAGATTAGCGCGTTTAACCAAACAAACAAACAAACTCTTCAGCTTTATAATATTAGTATAGATTAAACAGTTTACAATTTATAGCCATGAAATCAGAATGAAATAATATATATTCCATAAATTACTCGATGTAGTACATCCAGCGATTTCCCAACTCCGTTCCTAACTAGCACAGGTTTTACGAAATGCGCTCCGCATACGGTAATTACGGGCTGCTATTGGACTAATTGTGTGTAATGTATTGATCATTACCAATAATAAGGTTCGGTTCGGTTCCTGCTCTGTTCATTAGTAGCCGAATTAAGTATCTCTGGACTGTAATGCCCCAGTAGTGGCGTCCATCGCGGCGAAGCGCAGTTCCGGTCAAAAGCTTTAGTTCGGCAATTCCACCGGGAGTTGCACAACATCCGCTGACAATTACAAATATACACGAGAACACATATTAACAGCAGTGTTGATTTAATATTTTATGGGAATCACGTTTGTTTATATGAGGGCACGTGTAAATGTGTACTTACTTATAATCGGTTTAGAAAAAAGACGGTTAGAACTTTATTTCTTGGAGCTATCAGTCACTATTAAGGACAAATAGAGAGATGTTCAGGAAGTTATTTATTTTGTACTTAGCTTATGACCGCGGTTACCCATTTCCCACAGAGCTTTTCCCGAGTTAACAGTAAGGCAGGGAGTTGCAGTGCTGCGGGCTCACCCGGGACTCCTGGCCATAGGCAAATGGAAAGGCACCGCGTGGTTTTAATCGGTAGGAGTCCGGCAACAGCATCCATGACGATTTCCACACGTATAAAAAAAAGAGTGTTGCAGTACAAATCATTTAACATATTTATAATACCTACCAGCGATACAACCGACTTAAGGAGAAGAAGTATTTTCGAAAACTAATGGATCAACCATGAGATCGATTATTCTCATTGCTTTTGTTCAAAGTTAAACGAGTCTTAGATAGTGTCTGATTGTTCCACTCATTTAAGCCGGATTTACGACTTTTATCTTGGGATACTTCTTAATAGACCTGCTTTAGTCTTGAACACACGGAGTTACAATACCAACTACATTAGACTACTAAGTACATAGAATACGACTAGAGACCTCCATTATTATTGAAAATGGTGGGAGGCGTACCCTAAAAATATGACGCCATTGTAAATGGGGTTTTGTTGCCAATGAATATACAAACGTGTGTCTTGATGGGGTTAAACTCAATTCGCTACGCTTTATCAACCTTAACCTACGAAATTTTACCGTTACCGACTTTATCAAGACTTATAATATTATTGTTATATGCGTTACGTTCTGATAGATCACTAACCCAGGAACCATGTTATTGATGGTTTTAATTCGGATTGTAACCTAGTTGGTCCCTCCTTTATTTTTTTAGACAATATAGGTAGGTATATAAGTATATGATTAAATGGAGTTAGTATGGATCCTTGCCAAACTATCAATGTAAGATGTCCTATACGTTTGCACAGATTTAAATTTATAATATGTAAAATATTGTCTTTTTAAAATTCAACATTTATGTCTTTACATTTGTATGGATGCCATTGATCACAGAATGTTTAATTTAAGTCAGTCTTATACTCAAATTAAGTTACTATTGGACGACCAAATTTAGTCTATCTCACAAAACCTAACTACTTTTTGAAATAAAGTCGGTGCTGAGAAAAATGATTTTGTGTCAACCGCAAACAAACAAACAGACACGAAAGAAATGGTTTTTGTCTCTAGATCATATTAATAGTTGAATTGTCTTGAGTATACACGAATTTTTTTTACAATGTTTTAATACTTAACTAAATGGGTCTAAAAATCAACGCCGAACAATGGTGCTACTGAGAGCTTTTCTGTCAGCGCAAGCGGTGGAATACATATGAAGTAATCTCGTACTATCGTTGTCTATACATTCCCATACCCACTGATAAATCCTTATAGCGCTCTGCACAGGAATGTATCATAAATCATACTCTATGGCCACTTATAGGTAACGTTTGCGGGAGAGTCGCGCCTTCTGTCATCGCCTGTCGCGTGTCGCATTAATTTATAAACTGATGTACGAACCTACGGTTCTATTATATAGTTCTATTATTATATTATGTTAAATTATTATTTATGATTTGTAAGATTATAACGGTTGTATAATTTATTTTAGTGTTAATATATATTTTGGTATATAAGCAAAGTTTCATACACTTGTTACCCATCATAATCTGATAGATAAATGAAAAACGGAACTCAGGGTAGTTACTAAAATCAAAACATCTCATACCTACCTATACATCAAAATTTGATGAAATATGACTACGAGTGCAATCTAAAATATATAAATAAGATCGACAATTGCGAAAGTTTAAAAAAATAAATAGGTATTTTCAAAAAAAATTAATGTAAAAAATCCAATTATCATTTCAAACTCATCGTAATTTTTTTACACAAATTCAAACTCACACTCTAAAGTGAAATAATAATGCTTTTTTTAACATGACACGTCATGTTTCAATCACGTAACGATTCTTCAATTCTATAATTCTAATAGTTTAGTCTTTCAGTTTTAAACTATTAGATTCTATTAGGTAAAGTGCACAATGCTTATTTATATCTAAATATGGCAGCATAGCGTACCCATGTTGTTCGAAACCATGTATGTCCTCACTGAAGGGTAAGTCCGGGAGACTTGAACCACCTGTACACATAATTTAGTTTCCTTGGACTTTAGAGAGTCGATTTTATACCTCTTAAGCTAGTAATATAATTATTAATTATTGTATATCCAATATTTTACACCCGTACAATGGGTATTTTTCAAAAACTGGGATATGAGTCAAATTACCATCATATTATCAATTTTCGTGTTTCGTCTCAGAGTCTGTAAATAATGAACTATACAATTAACAAAAAAGACCACGTGGAATTAAGTTTAACCCATAGAACAAGTGAACGACGAACCCGCACTCGACATGGTGCAACTCTGCCACCCTCAGAAATTTTAAATTCTGTCAAAACACAGAAAGACTTCCAACAATAATAAAAAATATGTGCAATAATATATTTTCACCGTAGTTAAAACTGTTTTTATTGTGTTTGCTGTATATTAAACAATACCGTAACGTAGTTTGAAATATTTAATATATAGCAAACACACATTTCACTCTCTCACTGCAAAGCAAACTACCCATTTAAAATATCTAAAAGTCGCGTGTGATCAATGACGGCATAAACATTTTATGAACGCCAATTTTTAAAGTCAATTAATAAATGAAAAATAAACTTTCCTTCATGGGAAAGTCTCCCCATTTGCCCCTACCTACCTGTTGTGAATTTGGCAACATAGTTACGGTCAATCCTTATATGACTGTCCATAGTTGAATCAAGATCCTTAGTTCGAACTTTCACGATTCTGAGTCATTGTTAAATGTTGTTTAAATAGACTATAATATTAATTAAACAAACACTTAAAGCGTTTGAGAATAGTTTAACTTAGTTTATCAACATTGCTACTACTTGGGAGGTCAGAGGTCGGAAGGTTAGAAACTATTTCCTATTTTAGACTATACAGAAATGTAGCATATTGTGGCAGGCATGAACCACACAATCCGTCATTCTACACGAGTTTATACAAGAAAGTATGAGGTCTGATCTCCAATGAGATTTTAGACTAAAAAACTTCATGAAAACGATACAGAATCTAATGCCCAAAGAACTTTAAAGTAAAAAGTAAACAATTTTTATTTTCTAGGTACAGATAAATCAAGTACCTATTCACTAAGAAAAAAAAAATTATAAATAAATAAATAAAAAATGTTGAGGAAGAATATCTTCTAGAAAAAGAAGCGAGTAAGGTATAGAACCGATTTAACAAATAAATTTCATCTCGTTTTGATACTCAACCAAGTAACCACAGTACAATAATATTGACAAAGCATCTTCGACGCTATCCAAACTTTTGTCAATTTGTCATGCTACGAGATTAGTTTTACATAAAACTTCAGAGTGAAAAGTTTTCTCAGCGGACCACGATATCCCTCTAAATATTGACAATATGTTCCTTTCTGAATTCCAAAATAAAAGAATTACGTAATACGAATTAAGTAGGTTCCCTGCCGCCATACACAACAAAGACCGATGACCGGGTTCCACGAATGAGACGTGACACTACCTTAAAGTGAAATCATTTAGTATAATAGTTCTACACTTATTTAGAAACTGTGTACCTGCATTTTTTAGTTATAAATATAAATTTGTATGTAGGTTTAATAGCATAGGTAAAAAACATTGTACGACTTTTTCGAGCACTGGATATCCTTCCTAGGGATGCGTGGCCATAAGTATATGGAAGACCATCGTGTGGTTTTAGTCTATAGGAGTTCGGCATGACATCTATGTGGATTTCCACACGTAAAAAACTACTTATTTGCATGGGTAGAAGAAAATATTATAACTTTCATGTACGTATGTAACCTAACCTAAACTTTAAATTATTAGAAAGTAAACTAAGATCCGTATTCCAGAACGTTTCTCAGGCCCGTATTCCAGACCGTTTCTCAAGACTCAATCAACGCTTGAGAGTAGATTTTGCCTTATAAAATCTATTCTCAAGTGTTTCTTGAGTATTGATAAACGTTCTGGAATACGGACCTCAGTGCTCGATCGGCGCTTGAGGCTAGCTTTTGCCTTATAAAATCTACTCTCAAGCGTCGATTGGGTGTTGAGGGGCGTTCTGGAATACGGTCCTATGACAACAACAAATAAATAAACAAAAACTTAGTCAATACTTAGGTATTAGGGAATTAGATCTAAATGGATGACATTACCTTAATGGGAAGTACTCCCTTATATTATCTCCTGAAAAATGAAGTGCATATAACTAAAGTCAATTCGCTGACATTAATCTTGCTTCTAAGTTTTATATATTCCTATTTTTATGGTTCATTATTCAACAACCTATATCTTCTCTTATATTCGTAAAACTTATTCTCCTTGCAACATTGCACTATAGGTACATAATAAAACATCGCAGTCAGACCTAGTTGCACATGTATAATCACGTCAATAATGTGAGTTTCAAAGGCACCGCCAGTTCAAAGGCTTTATTGTCCAGAGGAGCCGCACATGCAGCCCCACACGATCCTAATTAACTTATAAACGCTAGATACCGATGAATGAAGATATTCAATGCAATCGGTTGGTGCTCAGCGCGGTAGGTGTACCCGTGGCGAAATAACTATAAGTAATGAATTAAATAAAAATAACTAAAAGTTAAAAAACCAAAGTGATCGTTCATAATAAGACATGCATATAACTTAAATTGTTTATTTAATAGATCGCTATTATTTATTATATAAATAGTTATTATCTACTTAAAAGGCAACCTTGACAGACTGATCTATCATTATACAGCTTAAACCACTGAATTTTTTGCCACATATTTGGCCTACAGATAGTTATTATGACATAGGCGCGCACTGGTATAAGATTTTTCGAACTTATAAACTTAAGTTAAGAACTTAAACTGATCCACCTACTTATATGGAGTGCAGTTGAGTGGTCAAAAAGTAATCGGTCTCAAAACATCCAGATATCATATCAAATTAGATGAATATCGTTACTCTAAACTTTAAACAGGAGTTTAAAGTTTAAATCCAACCTAGAATAAAGATATGTGTGTGTGTACCAGAGTACACAAGTAAGAAGTGAAACTTCTTAACGACCTTTTTTTACAGCTATAAAATTTTTCTCATACGTCGATGAAGAAGTTTCACTTATGATAAAGAAGTTTCACTTCAAAACAACATGCCGCGTAACCGAAGAACATGACGATTTCTTTTTAACAGATTTAAAATTTTTCTCAACGTCGATAAAGAAGTTTCACTTCAAAAGATATAAGCTAAGACAAAGATTATAATGAGTAAATAGATAATTTCTATTGAAAACTGAGACATTATTAACAACCTATTCTGTGTCATAACTTGACAATGAATTTGTCTAGTAATGTTTGCTTAGAGAGGAGGCGAGGTACGCAGCTAGAGTTGTCTGTCGACATGCGCGCGGGCATCTCACGATGCGTGGGCGGTGCACTTGTTCTTGCGCAACCTTTTGAGAAGCAAGGGACAACCTCGCAACCAACAATACTACGAAGTCACCTCACATTAACATTCTACCGTTAACTCCACTACCTTGCAAGGTAACTTAATGAAACGATGCCATCTAAATACAAACTGTTCTATTATATCGCTCATTTTAATGTACATTGTCTATTTTAATTACACGGGCTAATATGTCGCGATTGACAGCTGATGTGAATCAAATGACAAGTCAGAATTGATAATCATTCTATGGGTCGAGATAACTGATTACTTATTTATTTTAGTACTCTTGTAGTTGTACTCGTAGGTTACAGAATTGTAGGACATTTTTTGTAAGACACTTTTTTAATAGGGCACTGGTGAATTTATTGGCATACTAGTAATGATCATGATCTTTGGCACCGATTCTGATAATAATTTTGTTTATTTGGTTATGCACACACTTAAAGTATTTAAAGTACTTCGCTTGGTAGTATAAAATACTAGTAGACGCCTGCGGCTTTGCCCACGTAGAGAAGTTTTCCCGTTCCCGTGTTCCACAGAAATTTGTTCCTGGGATAAAAAGTAGCCTATGTGTTATTCTGATGTATAAGCTATATAATTGTAAAGTTTCATTAAAATCCATTCAGTTGTTTTTACGTGAAAGAGTAACAAGCATCCATTCTTACAAACTTTCGCATTTATAATACATATTAGTAGGATACAAAGTAAGGCGTCTCTAGTAGAGAGCGCGCGAGTGACATTGATTCCTTGTTCTGTGCCACAAACAATACTAGCTAAATGAGAAAATAGAAAATTTATTTAATTTATATAACGAGGTATCTAATATACGGAGGTTAGAAAATCTATTTTTGGAATCTAGGTAACAGTGGCAACCAACCCTATTGCAAGTTCTTTACAAGTATAATTTGAAATAGAAAAGTTCTTTAATTTATATAACGAGGTATCTAATATACGGAGGTTAGAAAATCCATTTTTGGAATCTAGGCATCAGTGGCAACCCTATTGTTCTTTACAAGTATAATTTGAAAACGTTAAAGTACTACTTTACTTGGTTTATTGACCAATGAATACTAACAAATGTAAATTTAACCACGTACAAACTTTGATTAGGTACTAAGCAATAACAAAGCTACACAAAGTTCAACAAATACATAATAATTCTCCCGAACTACGTAAAACGGCAATAACTAAGTATATAATGACAATGAAATATAAACTTATTGATTGTTAGATTGAATGCAATAGAGTTGTAATATTTTAATTTTAAGATCCAACCTTCAATTAAATACTTACACGACACATTAGATATTTTCCCACGAGTGTTGATTCGCTACTAAGTAGTTTGAGAGTTAGGAACACCTATTAAAACAAATGGTGTGAAGTGCATTAGAGAAGGTGAAGTTTGTCAGTACCCATTTCATATAGTTTTTCCCGGGATATGTTATGATTAAATGTCAAGGTAAGGTACTCGGACACTAGTCGTGCATGTTTGAAACGATTAATAAATCTGCAGGAAGCGAAAGAAGATGCATCGATCGCGAAGCTATCTTCTCTGACTATATGCGTCAGGCTACTTTATATCCCGGGAACAAGTTCCCGTGGGAAACTGTTACGGTAAAACTTCTGACATTAGCTAGTTAGAAATAAACTAGGCACCTTCAACTTCGATCATAAAATAATATATATTAATAAAAAATCAATAACTAACACTTTGGATAATTTAAAACTATACAGTATATAGGTATGTAGATAAGATGTGATCGCTTCTTCATCAATGGTGGTTCATACGAGTCTACGACATGTCACCACAGCTAAGTGTGCTTTGTAGCATAGAAGATTAATACACTATGAGTGTACTTCAGGTGCTCCAGACATTATATAATCTACTTCTAGAACTTACTACTTCTAGAGCTTTATTTCCGGCTGCATCTAAATATTTGCCACCCTCTATATTCAGTAACATTATTTAATTTCCCGAAGTTTTTATAACCCATTTCAATAACTAAACTATCAAATATTTTCCATAAAATTAAAGGGAGCCCAAAAGGCAAGGCAAGGTATACCAACTATACCCTCCCGAACAAAAATCATTTAATACAATAGGTAGGTTGTGAGGTAACAAACATAATTAAATTAAAACTAAGTGAGAGACTCGTTATCTTTTTCAGTCGGTTAAAATATAAAAAGTTCAACTTTGTTGATGCATTTGTGTTATTAAATTTTAACGTGTCTCCTTGTAATACTAAGCATTCACATTTTTCATGCTAGTTCAAAAAAATACCTGTACCTAATGTAGTAAAAATAACAATAAAAACTCGATATGTACGCGAAGTGCATTTAATATCAGTTTTATCGACAACAAAAAAAAAATTATGTTTGCGTGTCGTATAAATATGAGCATGTAGAGTTAAATGCAGTACCTGTAATGCTAAATGCAGTGGTCCACTCACTCTGCATGTCGGGGTGGGTGCCTGGTAACCCCAGAGACAACTCCAAGGCATTTTATCGAAGCATATTAATACATAAATAAATATTACAAAGTACTGTTTTTAAATAAAACCATCACACTTCACATACTACACAAAAATGCTTGAAAAATTTTCAGTTTTTTTAAAAACCTGTTTAAAGAATAGAATAAAGTCACTGCCATTAAAAAAAAGTAATTTTCTATGGGGCTGTATCCGATGTCTCCAACCCAACATACGGGTAGAGGCGGCCACAGGCGCATCATGACTGAACTGAGGCAGTGGCGCGACCCAGCTGATCGCTCTTATTAGACTCTACAACAACAATATGCAGAGACTTTTGAAGTATGGGGCCCTCATCACTGGTAGTCATGACAAATGACATAAGTAAAGTAAGGTATACATACTTTATGTACTGAAAGATTTTTGAACAATTGTTATTTCACAAAAATAATTGCGGTATATTCTGTACCAAATGTACAAATGCTCTCCGATTTTTTTTGAAGCACATCTAGCATTATGAATACAATAATTACGACATTACGACTACACACATACAATTTGTGATAATAATGACAGCAATTTAATCCGCTTCGTCTTTTTTGCTAAAGACTTAGTTATTTTGTAGCGTTTGTTGTGAGTCAAAAACGTTATGAGGAATTTCAGCAGCCGCAGTTCTTATTCTACCTATACTTACAGCATAAAGCGGTTGAGTGGTAGTGGTAAAAATTGACGTGTCTATTTGTAATTACAAATTAAAAGATTGCTAATGCTATTTTTAATTTTTCACGGTTTATATTCATATTTTATATACTACTAGCTGACCTGCCCGGCTTCGTCCGTGACATACTTCCAACCCCGTGGCACCTATTTAATACCGTCGCTTATTACTTTCCAAAAATGTATGAAAGTTTCCCCGATTTGTTGACATTTATGATTACTGCTCCGCTCTCCTGTGTAGTGGCGTGATGATATATAGCTAAGATCCTTCCTCAATAAATGGGCTATCCAATACAAAAAGATTTTTTAAATCGGCTTAGCCGTTCACGCGTGATGGCGTGACAACGGAAAACTGGTTTCATTTTTATATATATAGACTCGGGACTTCACACGAAACAATTTTGTCTACGTCCAGCCGCGACCACGGGCGCTGCAACGTGCTCGAAACGTCGGTGAATGTATTATATATATAAAATTATTATATAAAATATGAAATTAAAAGTTTTTGACTAAATGCATATGAAAGTATATTCGGCACTTAAAATGTTTTTTTTTTATCTGTGTGTCTGTTACTAACGGCTGATCTCTGAAACTGCAAAACCGATTTTAACGGGACTTTCACTGGCAGTGACAGTAGTAAACTTAGACTACATTTTATACGCGTATGATCGATAAACCAAGTCGAGCTCGATGTAACTTTTGTGGTATTGGTCTTTGCTGCAGATCCTGGTTTACAATAGGCATAGTAATGGGAATGCAGGTAGGATTAGTCCCTTATCCGCGTATGCCCACGGTAAGCGGGTACTACGCGGTCCGCTAGTTCCAAATAAAACGTTGTACATATTTTAAATACAATCTACTTTGTATTACACTAATGGTTCTCATAGTCAAAATATCTTGTAGTTTGGTTCACTTAAGCGACCTTATTCAAGAGCCCAAATTTAATACATATCTCAATAATTAGGCAGACAGACAGAAAACACATCAAACAGAGATAATAACATAACTGTGAGTGCGGTCGTCATAAAAAGAGATCACTCCTCCGTTTTATAGACATGCATACAACACTTTGAGTCCATTAAAACGTTTGCGGGATACAGTCCTATTGGCTGCCACTTTATCATTGTAGGATTGTCACACTATAACTTTCCAATCGTAAAGTGAGAAGCCTGTCACTTGTGAAATATGTAATGAGTTCATTGTCTATTATTACTAGTTTTATCTTACTCGTTGCTATCAATCAATCAGATTGTAACTTAGCTCGACTCTAGGTTAGTTGGTAGATACTTAGAGAGCGTTCACAGGACTTGTACGAGTATGAGTGAAATTGTTGTACTCTCGCTTAAGTTACAAATATTGCTTTAACTGACGGATTCATATTTTTTTAAATTTAATTTTTTTAAATAAGTTTAACGTATCTATTAAATAACTCAAGTCTAAATTATTAAATACCAGTTGACCAGTTTTCCCGTTCCCGTTTCCCACAAGAAATTGTTCCGGGATAAAAAGTAGCCTATGTGTTATTCTGATAGATCAGATGTGTAAGCTATATTATTGTAAAGTTTTATTAAAATCCATTCAGTAGATTTTGCGTGAAAGATAACAAACATACATGCAATAATATAACTTTCACGTTTATGATATTAGTAGGGTTCTAATTATTATTTCACTTTATCCAATTAATTAATATAAACAAACCTCCGGTTTTACCCGCTGTGGTGAAGTTATAACGAGAGGCTGCTGGCGGTCACGTGACCAAGGACAGTTCCAAGGCATACTGCTGGACACTTTGCGAACTGTCAGCACTACCCTTACTACAAGATTTCAAATGCAAAATACACTAAAACGAAATCCTATTAACAGTTAAAACGAATTTACACAAGTCCATTTATCTGTCCATCTTAATCCAATTACTAAGTGTTAACTTGAATATATTCATACAAGTATATGAATTCGCATATTATCTAACAGCGTAAACATCGCATGGTACCGTAACTCAGCAGGGCTACGTATTGCGTGCAACAGGAAACGGGAGCGCACGCATGCGTGCGAACGGACGGCCGCGCGTCTTTTCACTAAGTTGCGTGGCTCGGCTCTCCTGGGAGGCAATTCTCGTTTTCTTCGAAATAATCTCGAATTCGAGTTTACTCTTCGAATCCTTTTTCGACCATAAAATCTCGTAAATCGAGATGGTATTTTCGAATGTCTTATTCTCACCACTATTCGAACTAAAGTTCGAGATTATTGTGTGAAATGTTGCTATTTAAGAAATGTTGCTATTTATTTACTCTTACAAAATGTTCTAAAAGTTTTTTAAGCTTATTTTACACGTAATAAACAATAACTACGTATTTTATAGTAATTATTAAAGGAAAAAATATTGTAAACTGCATATAGTGGGAACCGAGTTATGATGAAAAAACTGAATATAACTTTTTTGAATATGGCGGAAAACCCATCAGGTTATTTTGGTCGACAATTTGAACTTAAGCTTTTCTAGCCTCCCCCCACGTAATATCCAAAATTTGGCTTTCTCGGTTCATTTGCATTTCTAACCCGATTTTTCCGACGTAATGACTGGACTAATAATAAATGTTACTTAATGTATGTTTTAAAAATTGCTTATATCGTCCCGTAAAATGAAATTTATCTGAATGTGTCACTGTCACTGTGTGTTGTCTATATTATTGAAGACTGTGTTATTTGTAATCACAAATCAAATTGCTGAAATTTCCACATTGCTGAAACATCGGCGACGACGTGTTTGAAATTGAAGCGAGTTGCAATATGTTTTGCACGTATTAAACTATTAATTTATCAATCATTTTGATATTTATTAAATGTTAAATGTAATATAATGCTAATTTAGGGTCGGTCACTTAAGAAATGTCCAAAGATTATAGTGATTCGACTTCGAAATCTGCGTCTCGACTGCTACCAACCATTCGAAGCAACTCGAGTGGCTTCCCTTCGAGAAAAGTCGAGTTCGAGATTTGCAGAATAGCTAAACGTCAATAAAACTCGAATAAAGTTCGAATTCGAAATTTATCTCGAAATCGAGACTGTTTCGAAGGCATGAGAATTGCGGCCCTGGATCCGAATACGAAATCCCTAATCCCGGTCCCGACATTCGGACGGCACGCCTCATACCCCCCGCCAGGACGACGGCGCGGCGACTTGAGACATGAAATACGAAAGGACGACCCCGTACGGCATTTTAATACCGCCAAGAATTTAAAGAGCTCGTCCCTCTTCCCAACACAGATTAAGTACCTAGGTATGGGTAAATTAATAAATATAGATCTTAAAAATAGTACATGTAGGTACGTACTATTTTTTCTAGATAGTTCAACCTTCAAGATCTAACCATTACTTGCATTTTATCAAGTTTACAGTTAAAGAAATATGCTGTCTAATATGAATTTGCAAGTCACATAAACGACCGTTTTAAGAGCTGTTAGATAGAAAGACATTAAATATTATTATTTTAGTAGCTAAGGCTACTACCGTTACTCCGTTATACGGTCCACATGAATGAGAAACATTATTTTTAAAATTAAGTCCTTTATTTCTGTAATTATTTACGTTTATTATATATATATAGTTATCGAGCTTCAATTTGTTTTCAATGAAATATTATTCTGTAGATATTACCTAAATAAAACTTGTAAATATATTTTCTATGATCACATTTATTCATAGTCTAGTCAAAATACACTTTAAATTTAGGCAATGTGCTTCTTAGTCAATTTCAGGCATACTAGCTCATCGGCATCTCTAATTTAGGTCAAACAGCTTTTTAAACAAATTTCATGTCTAGGTAGGTATAACGCCTTCATTGGCAATCTAACATTAAAGGTAATAGATAATTGATCATAAGGTACTTATAGATAATGCAAATAAAAACTATTTTTTGTAGGTAAGGTTTAATTTTTATTGTGCCTTTGAATTTACTTGTAAGTATGTATTTTAAAATTATTAATTTTAAGGCGTTACGAAGTCCGCCGGTTCAGCTAGTTAACAATAAAAATAATAAATATGAAAATTATTACCTAAAACGTAACTAACTTCACTCTACTCCACTTCCTGTTAATTCATTTCAGGCAGCATTTAAATGATTCAGGCACATAAATTCTCTCTCTACCGCTCTGTGAGTCTAGTGATTCTGACACGAGTTAAATATCTATCAATAATTATTGGCATTGATAAAAAATATTCTTCATGACACCTAAAATAAGTACTCTACGTTTTTGAAATAAACAATACTAGCTGACCCAATTCACAAACCCCGTTTCACAATAATATACGATCATTTTCCAAATTCGTTGATTACTTCTCCGCTCTCCAGTACGCTCGAACGTCCCGGTCGAATTATGGTTGTCTACACGACATAAAAATAAATAATAAATTTCTTTGCGCATTATTTTCAATGTATAAATAAAATAATCTTCATGAAATGTTGAAGCCAACTAACGTACCTATTAAAAATGATAAGGATTAATAACATATTTATGTAAATTACCTTTAAATTACCGTTTTACATTTGCTGGTTTTTTTAAGTATTAAAATGAATATAGTACCTATGTTTTCCTTAACATATTTTATACACAATTCCACAATACATTACTTATTATGTTATATCTCAAAGGGTTTACGCAGCGTTTTCGTTGAAAGAAACAAATATCGTTATAATTCAGTCAATGTATACAAAAACTTATCAAATTATACATAAAAACCTTCCATAAGAAACACTCTATCTATTAAAAAAACGCATCGAAATTCGTTGCGTAGTTTTAAAGATCTAAGCATAGGAACAAAAACATAGGAACAGACAGCGCGAAGCAACTTTGTTTTATAATATGTAGTGATAACAATATTACTCGCAACTTGCTTTATAAAACACGCAAATTTAGACCAAATTAGGTTGTTCTACTTCGAGTGACCTCATCAATTAATTTACTTTATCGACGGTGAATACGTTAATGAGAGTAAATTAGCGTTTACGTAAGCTTTTATAGCCCAGCGGTTACAGTAAAAGCAACGTCTATTCGGAACAGAAGTTCAGTTGCTAAGTTCAGAAGGATACAAATTCCTATCTAAATATTTTTCGTTATGCTGGAGGCAACGATTGAATCTTGGAGAAAACAACCTATAAAACGAAAAGGCAAAATTATTCATAATTTGATTGATTTGCAGTATAAAGTTATATATTGCATTATTTTGAAATTCTATGGCATTAATACTCGTATCTAACTGCCGTTGCTCAGATCCCGCGTCGGAATTTATGTGATCCGTAATTTATCAATTAAGTACCTACGCAATTTATAATTTATACCAACTTACCTAGGTATTATGTTGTTAAACATTGAAACGTACATTCTGATGTCTAGACCCAATAGCACAAGGTTATCCTTATTACCTTATAGGGCTATATGGCACATATAAAAAAGTAGATATACGAAAATAGTATTTTAATTTATTATTGATTATAACAAAAATATAAGCAATTTACCTATTTATACCTATTTGCTAGTATAAAATATATTGTTGTAACTCTTTCATACATACTTACTTTCTTATGGCCTTATCCCCGAAAAGTAAGCAGAGGCGTACTATACTATACGCCCACATTTCACCATTTGCACCTATTTTGTCAATCCGTAGTCAAAATTCAAAAGTTATAGGTGGTGAGCCTATTGCCGTATTGAAGTGAGCAGGCGCAGATTGTAGCTACCTGCTGTTAAAATTTTTCAAGCCGCTCATAAGGCCTTCAACTTAACAAAATAACCACATTTACGTACTAGTTTCTGGCAACCGAGACTAACGGCCTAACATATGCTTTCCGAAGTACGGAATCGCATGTACTTAATTCGAAAAATGCCACAAAGCGGTTACGTTTTCAAAGAAAATTTAATTTTGAATACTTAAGTATTTTAAATAAAATATTGTATGCGATGTTGTATTGGATATTATAAATAGGTATAATAGGGATCCAAGTCAGTCTAGCCTACAAGGGGGAAAGCTCGAAAATCCTATAGGTACTTACTATCGAAAAAATTTAAGAAAACTATGTTCAGCAGTAGACTGCATTTGCTCGTTTGATTGATGACTGATTGAATCACACAAATTTTACGGGAGAATAGTTTATAAATAAATTATTAAATAAAATTATCATTTTATAAACAAAATAGCACATGCGCTGCTAGATAACTCTACTTAGGTTAGAAGCTGTGTTGGCGACCTGCATGTTCTGAATAAGTAGAAAACTTTATGGTTAGATACACAAATTAATTAAAAATAATTTTAAAAATATCTGTTTTCTACGTGGAAGCAGATTTAATAGGAAAAATACAAAAATAATATTCAATTTATTAACTCACCAAAGCCAATAAGTTATCCGGCAGCTTGGGACGTCTACAAAAAAAATTGAACCAATGCATGTAGTTAAAGAGACTAGTGAACCCGCACAATACTCCACTTGCTATTATGAAGGTAACAACACACAGAGATGTATCTTGTATAAACTGCTCGAGCATATTGGACGAATAATCGAATTTTCGTATGTGAAATATCATCGACTGCTCTACGTAGAGTAGCCGGCCGCTTCGACGGCTGTATACATTCGGGAATTATTATCTAATAAAATCATCCACACCAACTTCCTAATAGACTGAAATTTAAAATTTGCTCATAACTGCTGATATGCCTAATTGGTAATACCTACTGTTTACAGTTGTAAAATTTAATAAGTAACGAAAAAAATATTAGGTAAAATGCGTGGCAATGCTGGTGAGAGACGTAGGGTGGAGGACTGTGGACTCCTTCTGTAAGAGCGTTTTACTCCAGGAGGCTGCTGCGACTGAGCGGGGTCGAGAGGGCCGATCCCGCTAGGAGACGACGGATCTACTCCGGACGGAGCGGGCGGCGCCCGCTAACTTCCCAGGCATCATTCTGGGGTCGCTGCAAGTGACCCGAGTCATGCGATACCCCGCTTTGATTAGTAATGTAGTTTGGAAGGGGCGCAGTTTTCGTCGTACACATTTGGATAGTGAGGCGGAATCCCACTCGGGGTATAGCCACCCCGTGACGTGCCACAATCATGGGGCATGGCAGGGAGGACTCCAGAAGCCGCTGATGCGTTACTGGTGTTCCTCTGTCAAGGTAAGCCGGCGGAGTTCAGTGTACCAGAGATCGGCAGCTGCCCTGATGAAGTTAGGAGATTAGCCCGCTTCGAGCAGTCTCCGAACGTCCAGAGAGGGTGGAAAGCGATCGAGTGGACACTAGATGGCACCCCGGAACACGAGGGGGCACCGCAGCCGCCAGAAGACCAATGTAAGCTGGGTCCCCCGACCTTCGATCTACTACGACCGTAAAATAGTACGAGGGCGCGCCGGAGCTCCGCCCAACATCGCACCCGAGATGGCCGGCGGGACGGGAGCGTGCTTCGGGCTCGCATACGACTCGCAGTTGGGTGGCTGTGCTTATTTAGGCTTTATATTTTTCGTAGCCGCTCAGTGTTCTGTTAAGAATAAAAGCTGGCTAGTCCTCAGATGGCTGGCTGCTTTGTGACATTTCGACATTTCCGACAAGCGTGATCGTTCCCGTCATTTCCCCTTCCATTCCGTGGTTCCATTGAATGTCTCATTGATGGGACGACGAAAAAAATAACTTACGTGGTCCCTTGGTTGGCTAATGGAACCACGGAAAGTACTATTTCTTTTTTGTGCTTTGAAAAGGAATGTTAAGCTATTGGTCGGTTGCAAGTTAAAATCTTCAATAGCAAGTCGCCACAACACACGCCTCTCCACTCGTTCATTGGTACAAAAGATGCAACCACCAGAGGTTCCTGAGCCAAAAGGCAAGGCTATTAAGAGATCTTAGATTTTTTAACTGTGCGCCGCCGCAGTCAAATATGATTCCCACGAAGTAGTGTTTCAAACAAATCAATAGATAATATTTGGAATAGATAGCTCTATGAAGTCAGGTTTTAAGGATAAATATGAATAGGTTAATAAAACGACATATTATTTAGATATTAATATATTTTCGAATCTAAAATGTACAAAAAAATACAACTTAAAAGTTATGTACTCATAACGCCTGGGTTTTCTATAAAAAAAAATACATTTCGAATATTATTTCGATTGTTTCCATTTCGACTTGTGTGTTTACTTAATTGACAGTTACTAAAATGGTAGACGACCTGGAGCAAGCTACTAGGAACAAAAGGAACTATACCTAAACTCCTATTCACTGTCACTTTGATGGTGGAAGTAATTTAAAATTTGCTTAAGTTTGTGCCAAAATGTTCATTGTTTCATTAATATCAGGGCGGTCGTTTTACAACACTAAATTGAATGTACTGACAAACATTGCAACTGTACAGAATCATTTTTATCAATTCTAAAAGAAACATAACGACCTATATTTAACTTTATTATTTAACCAACCATCACTTCATAACAACTTTGGTTGTGTATTCTAATCGTAAAAATATATGTTTTAGCTATGTACAATATAACATACATACATACAATGCGTAGAAATGCACAGCAACACAAAATATCTTAACTAACATTTGAAAAACTAACACAGACTTACAGGCCACCCACAAAAAAGATTATATTGTAGAAACAAGGACTAGGCTTCTGGATATTGATTCCATTTGCTTGAAACTGAAATATTGTTGCAATCAAATTGCTAGTGAAGGGGCCGTGCTTATTTCTACAAACAGATACACAGACACACTGCTCTACATACAACTGACACACATGTTCAATCGTTTCTGTGAGCGACCTCATCTAATATCACTTTGCAGTATCATAGAAAAACATAATTGGTTTATCATAACGCTATATAAAAGAACATTAAACCTAAGTAATATTCACAATATAAAAATACCCTTGCTTACGGACGACAGGCCAAGACAAAAGACACGATTTTATACAAAAAATAAAATCAGTAACGTACGGGAATGCCTTCTTGTGTTAGCGACTGCCATCCAACTATAATAAATATTTTATCACACAATTTTACCTCACAACGAGAGGATTTTAGAAATATATTTAAATGTAGCAGAAAAATAAACAATAACTATAAAATTAATTGGTTCGTCTTGTAACATAGAAATGAAAATAAAAACAAAAATTGTTTTAAACAAATTATGTTTTCCCCCAAAAACAAAGACTCCCGTACACGTCTATGTTCTTTTTGTTCTGCTGCGCAGTGATAATGATTTGTAGGCCCCTGCCGCAGAGTAACTTTGTGATTGATAAAAAAATACTTCTATTACACATCGACATATCACATTTGTTAATGCAGTCCAATTGTATTATTTCTGCAAGATGGATGGAATTTTGGACCCAATTAATTATTATTTTAATTAATTAAATTTACTCTGTGACAATGGGTCATATCATCTTATATACCAAAGTAAATCGTTATTTCAATCTCCATACTATATAAAATTCCAAATTATATGTAACATTTCATATATACCAATTTCTCCAGAAAAGTATGTAATAGTATAATGTAGAATCTATCACGCTCTTACTATATGTTCGACGTTTAACACTAATTTCCAAAATTCCATAGGTAGTAGTCAATATCGGAATTGGCTGTACCAATCCGCAAATCACATATTCTAATTAGTAATTAGAAAAGACTTAAGAGGTAAGTATAATCAGCACACACTAGCGTTTTCCAAATCTTAACTCTCTTCAATGAACTAGGATGACCAATTTGATTTTACAACGAGATATTAATACGTTATATCAAGACATTATCATTCTAACAATATATATAATTATATATATACAAGACAACTTTCCGTACATGTAATTCTTTTATAAAGATTTTTTTTTAATTTAAATTTTCTGTTATCAAGATTTTTTTAAATTTATATTTTCTGTTATCAAAATAATTATTTATATATTTAGGAATATATTTTCGTTGATGATTTAGATAGAAGATAGAATATGTGCTGGCAGTATGCTGAGCTTACCAAAGACATCACCAAGGGGAGTGGAAAAGTAACCTAACGACTGACACGATTTTCAAATATTTAAAATAACCGTTATATAGCAGCATTTCTCTTCGGGGGTAGTATAATATAGAGTATGACTCGTTCGTTACTTGTTCGCTCTCGTTATAGTTACTGTATTGTACTGTGAGTTTATATTACTAATGAGAATGTTATCTTCTTACAATACTTATATTTGGAACCGTATACAACAATAATATTACTATTTGGTTGTAGCAAAAAAAAGATGATGAAAATAGTACTGAAATTATATTTTTGTACTTTAACACAGCACTAAAAGAAAGTTTTAAAATGTTTTAAGATTATAATATACTTTAGAAAAGTAAATTCTAAATAAAATCACAAAATTATTTATATATTTTAAAAGTTTAAATACTTTTAAGTTATTTATATATTTAAGAGTCTATTTCATAATTCTTGTAACAAGTATTCTCACCCTATATCTTCCATTAACATAAACTTCTAACATTACGGTTCGTTCTGAGTTGTAAATTTTCCATACTTAGGTAGGCACGTTAAGATATTGATCTCGGGTGACAATAAATGGTCAAGTTGCAGGCCTGATGACTTGAAAAGTTCAACAACAGATCGACACGCATTGCCCTGTCTGTTTCAACAGAGGAATATGCACCTAATTCCGTAGGATCAATATATAAAACGTGGTATAATATGCCTCTGCCTACCACTTTGGCGTTCTAATAGATTAAGAATAAGAAAGATTAATAACAACTTACGAAAGAGAGATGAAAGAGAAAGTAGTAGAATCGTATTAGAAAATTTTGTCACATGTAATATTTTTTGTGATACATCTTCTATTAACATTCAAATTATAAAAATATAAGCAAATGAAAAGATGAGGTAGAACTTCTCATTACTCTATACATTAAACATGCAAATTAACTTAATGAGTGTTGAAAACGCAAGCGGGATGGTCATCAATATCGACTTTGAAAATTACCTTTATACAGCAGTCCAGTCTACATTTGGATTTGGAAGACTAAAATTTCATTTCATCAACATCATAAACGGTTATTATTTAGTTGTTTCAGTAATCTATTATCAAAGGCATTGCGGTTAATTTTCATTAGGATTAACTGTCATATATAATATTTATTACATAAAATATCATCGATACACATACATACTATATCAATTCTAAATTCGATGTGGTTTATTTACAATGAATTAAAATTTGTCATTAAAATTTATATTTAAATGGAATATTTTGTGATTGCAGGCAGACTCATTATTTTATTTTATTTTGAATATTTAGCTCTAGAATCTATTTCAATCTTCAATATTTATTTATAGTCTATTTTTTATCAAGGTGATTATGAAAAAATATCGTTTTGTCTATAATTTTCAGGCACCTACATTTTTTACGGCTTTTGACTTTACTATTTACATTAAACAAAGAGAATTAAACTGTATCATGACATGGACGTGTTCCAAACTTTCTAGTATAGTACTGATTAGACATAAATTAGGTTATGTCACCATAAATCTGCAAAAAATATAGTGTTAATTTAGGATTGATTCAAGCTAAAGGTGAATTGAAGCGCAGTGCTTTTTCCATGGTAGAGACGTTTCGACGATCATCAAAATGAATCTAGAAATTTCGTCCTAATCTCCGCAAAATTCACAGTTTCTTTCCGAATTAGAGAAAGGTGGGTATCTCCGCGCATTTGTGTCACATTTAGACACAACTTTTGCTAAGAATACATTTGTGAAGTACGCTGTAGAGATACGGATGAAAGTGCTAGGTAACGTATTTTACAATTGATAATTCGCTGCGCTTTGATACCAATCGTATCGACATTACCTTGAATCGAATCTAACTTTTCATTGAAATGTATGTTTACTATGTCACGGCATATAATGCTGTTCCGTCTAGCGACCTTTTAGGAGTTAAAAATAGATTTTAAATATATTACTGTAATATCAATGTATTTAGTCTGGACTAACTTCGTGCTTATTTATTTATATGTCCAACAAGGCCATCACTTGTACTTTATCGGTTTAGGATCACTTTACGGAATAAATCATGTCGCCGAGTTGTTGTGGGATTGCGTAAAGTTGATTTACATTACATTAACATCAATTGAGTTGATAGCTTTCATTAATATCAACAACGACAAAATATAATTGGTCAGTGGGGCCACCTTCCAAGCTATTTTATTCTGTATGGTATAAAAATACGATTATTCTTTGTAGACAGTTCTGCTTTAACTCTGTTTTCTGGTTATTTAAACATATTTTGTACGTTCATTATTTAGTCATAGCACATCACAATTCAATATACAAGTCCTATGTTAAAATGGTGTTCTGAAAACTATATTTAAGTATAATAAAATAACGAATATACATTAAAAGAAACTTATTTTACCATATAAATTGAGTGAACCCTCTAACGTTTTAAGTACTCGACAAGGTTTGCGTCGTTGTCATGTAGTCTTATGTGGAATCAGTGCAAAGTTCTATGGAATAAGTGCAACAATTCCTGATCACAAAACATAACTATGGAAGTATTCATCGCATCGTCATACCTGCTCACTGCTCAACAGTCAGATAGTCACCTACCTTCTTAGATTAAAGCAGGTGTGGTGGTAGCACTCAAATTTTGAATCTAATCCCAAATACAAAAGTTAAAAAGCAGTTATACTTTCAACGTTTGTATAAGAGGGACATTAATATTTTAAGTTAAACCTATTAGACCGTTATTAGGATACACATCATACCCTTACATTCAATTTTAATATAATCATTACACTTTAAAGTTAACATATATCATTATTATTATTAGGTAATATTGTGCAATTCTAGTATGATTAGATCGTAACATCAATATTACATGCCACAGCGAGTTAGTACTAACTCTTAGCTTGCCACTGCAAAGCAGTAGATATTACTGCCTGAAACGGCGAATAATGCTAGATTTCGGGCTCAAAATTTTATACATAGTTACTAAGACACCTAACAATGATGTTGTTCACATTTAGACTGTTGCCTTCTACTATATATGTAGACTTGTACACTTAAACTCCTCACACTCTTTGCCATTATTTATAAAAATCGTTAATAGTTAATTTTCAAATATCTCGACATTATTGATGATTTTTTTTTATATTTCCGCCATATGACTATATCTTATGGTGGAATATTGTAGTCGAGCTGGGGTAGCATATGCACACATAGATTGCTTTACATCAAAAACAGTGCAGAAATTCATATGGACGCGAACTATGTAGTAGAATTATTGAAACGCGTTCTTCTAATGATCCATTAGTCATTGTGCACTACTTTGACATCACGCTGTTAGTTCATTGCACCTTCTTTTGTTTTTTTTTTCTTACTTAATCTTAATAGACTCCATTATTACCAATTCTTTTTACCTTTCAGTCAATCCTATGATCTCGTTTTAATCGCAAAACTATGCCTTGTGTTATGTTTACTTTGTCGAACAGATATTAAACGAGTTATGATATATAATAGAATAATTTTATAAGGGGTTATACTCTATTTTCGAAAATTTTGAAATGCCATTATCACAGACATACTTTTAAACATTCCGTAACATTATCTATGATCTTGTATAGATAGGTAAAACAAACACCATTGAAGTTTATCTATTTGATGACATCAATGTTACATTGATGATAATGTACGAACATCTTAAATCAATATTACAATTCAAATTCAATTTATATAAAATTTAACGTTCTGTATACTCAACAAAATAATGTCTGCGATTACAACCGTTCAAAAGAATAAAATAAAATTAAGGTTATTATTGGAGAAAAACAATGGGATGGAACTAAACAATATTTTACCATACACGAAACACAAAAAGTAATATTATAACAAAATATTTACAATAAAGCAACGGGTATAATTTAACAACATATTATTTACAAGTACCTACGAACAACATTCTCCACACGAGAAACCCATTTCACTCGACGCACGTCTCCTTATCACATTTATACTATAATACAAATTACTTCGCCATAACAGGTAACATTTGACTTTCATACTATATTATATAACGTTCACAACGCCAAAATATCGGGTTATTTCTATACAATATTGCACGCTGTTTTTTTGTTTATATATTTCTATTGTACATTGTGATTGTGCGTACAAGCGTACGAGTCATCAGGGTATATATTTTTGTAAATCATTTGTTCACATCACAGAAAACCAAATTTTTTTAATCGACAGTACTCGAGTCCCTAAAATTACGCACATTTAAAGATACATACATATTTATAAAATACCATACCTATAGTTTCTCATAGAACATAAAAGTAAATATATCATTAATCAATAATGAAACGATTTTTACAACTCGAAAACATCACTAGCACTACTAGACTACATTTAAAGACTTCTATAAATACGTGTATGTACTATATTAGTCTCACGGGTGTGAGATTTACAGCCGCAGAGGTACCACGTAGTAAAACGGAACGGAGAGGTTCGTTACGCTGGGAATTCAGTGTCGATGACTGAGGTCGGTTGACGAGCGAGGATAAATGCAAAGTTCAACGAGTCAGATAGCATCGCGAACAGATTGCTACTCACTGAGAGAGAAGCTTCTGCAGCAGCGATGCTTTACTGGCGCCCGTCTCATCACCGCCCGCCACCCGGCCCGCTAACTCCGCCGCCGCCGAGACCGCCTCCGTAGAATTCTGTACACAAACAACGTTTTAACTCCGTATGCCTCGCACTTATCACGATATAATGCGATAGCAATGCTAACCTGTAACATTTTAATATTTCGCTAGCTGGATCCCCGATGACAAATTCTCATCGCAGATTCAGATATCTCGATATTAAAATGTTCGATCAGAATAGCATAGCAAGTTTGAATGTGACGTTCCCCACGAGGGTCCGTAATTAAATCAAAGAACTATTAAACAAATATTATATTATGAAATCAGTATCACTAAAATCTGAAATCTTAAAAGAAGTGGTATGGTGTTTTAAAGAAAGATTACTTAGGTGAGAACCATTTCAGAGTGGTTTTATCGAATGAACTAGGTGTTTTGTGACCCGATCTTAAGATGCACCCGTGAAATTGAGATATGTTTATATAAGTTCAATCAGTAAGACCACATACTGATTTTAGATAATTAATATTTTGTCATTAAATGAAATAAAAAAGAAATGAGATCGTAGAATAAGTGATATCTTAAAATATTAGGGCATAGGTATAGGTACATCGCGTTACAGCAAATTAGCTGAATGATAACACTAAAATATCATTAACTTTCCCTCCTCTATGTTCCATGAAATTTTTCACTTATCCAAGCGATAAAACTTTTCTATCCACTAATTGTTTTCTCTAAATACAAACTCTCAAATAAACCTGTAGCGCTTAGGAGGAAACCAGGAAAATGTTATATACACGAGGAACGATACCGTTGAAAATTATATATTATTCTTATATTACAATAAAATCTACTAAATTGCGATGGTGACAAAAACGGACAAATAATTTAAAACTAAATAAATTCCAAAGCAAACTCAATAACTGTAATTGTCATTTTATTGGGGTCTACTATCCCAATAGTTGTACCTAGCTCTATCTATTATAGCTGTAGATCGAGGTAACTTACGAGTACCAGATTGCCTGCCTTAGTGGCTAACTGGCGTTTATAACCTCGAGAGACTTAAAAAATGGCGACAGTAATCCTGCCCTTGTAGGATAGGAAGGCTGGATAAAATCAAGAGCAGAAATAAATTCACAGGGCCACGTTACGTTTATATTTAAAAAGTTTTTAAAGGTCTCTAGAAATCAAAATCACCGGTCCGGCGCCGGTAGCGCTCCCATCGCGTTAACAGACGTGTAATATGAAGCAGAGGTCTGAAATCAAGCCGGAACTAGATGGAACTCGGCGACTTAAGCCAGCGGATGCATTTAATGTTTAAGACCTTTAACGTGTTACTCGGAGACATCTAAAATCATCTATTTTACAATACAAGGCCGTTACTCGTGTATAATAAAATTGTCTACGTTTAGACTGGCTTCAAATCTTTAATTTTGCCATGCAATCCTATCTCATAAATCTACTAAACTGAATCAAAGAAAAATCTTCTATTACGTTTTATAAGCGCACATAAGCAAACTATTGCAGAAAAATGCTAACGTTTCGTCATAAAAACCTTCACCACACGCTTTGGTCATCTCAGCATGCGAATCATCCCGCTTTATAATAAGTTTATTTTTAAAAGACTAAATCCTAAAAGCCGATATAATCGCGCCATGGCAAAGTATACGCTTTTAAAAAATTCTAAAACTATGAGATAATTATTTTATGTATCACAACCTTTGTTCTATTATAAAGAAAATATTAGATATCACATCACAAAAGCTCATAGAATTTCAGGAATGTACCACTTACTAAATAATCGAATTCAAATCCCCAAATAATTTAAGGGCGCAATAATACCTAGCGGAGCTAGGTTCGGTACATTTCTCAAAATCTGCTTCTAAGAATCAAGATGATCGTATTGACAACACACGCAGCAGAGCAGACGTAATAATAAGTAAGTCTACAAAAATAATGAAAACCGATAAAGTAGTGAAGTGACTATATGATATTTGATACTCGCTGAACGGTTCCCAAGCTTACCGGGGTGCTCTGTTGCGATTCCCACGAATTTGCCGACGCCGAGGACGCTCGGCCCCCCACCACACTGCCGCCACCTACATACGTACACACGTATACATTGGCAGTGGTAATCCCCTATACTCCGAAACGAGCATCCGATGCTATCGTCTCATACAAACAAATTTATTGTCCTTAACTCCGGACATATTATGTAATGAACTGATAACTATTTGCGATGAAAGACCTAATTTTTATTCAGAGTATGATAATCGGGTCAAATCATTCTTATTTTGGGAGCAAACAAGGGTAACCAAAAATGGGTAGGTTATCAAATACTTCAGTAGATAATTCTACATATCAGTTGGATTACTCTGAGCTGCGATATTTTGGTAGGAATGCTAGCAATCAGAATTATTTTATTCTTTACCTTTATTTATGACTATTGTATTTTGCTCGGCTTATGCACAGGGGATTACAGTGTCAATCTTACCAAACCATTTCATCATCAGTGCTATAGAATAGATTACAGTAGTAGCTGATGTAAACTTGCTGTCAACGTTCATTCACAGGATATATCATTAATTTAATTTCAGTAATCCGACTTTATTAAAAAGCAATATCATCAATTCCCTAACATAATTATGTCATGATAAAATCCTAACATTTTTCATCGGGCATCAGTAGTAGTTCGTAAAAAGTACGTAATAATGTGTGGTATAAAATGGTATACAAACCGGCGGTGGGCATGTCGAAGGTCATAAGCGGGTCCATGTCGGGCGACTGCAGCGGGTGCAGGTCGGGGCGGCCGGAGCGCGCACCCACCACGGCGCGCAGCTCGTTGCGCACGAACTCCGACGTTCCCGCCACGCCGCCCACGCCACCCACGCCGCCGACTCCGCCAACTCCGCCCACGCCGCTACCGGCGCCTGCACATTACACATTCATAAAACACGCCCCCACTGAATAAGCTTCAGTAGAGAGTCCCACATTCATACCTTTACGTTTAAATACGAGAGGAGCTCGCAGCGATACCCGATGTTCCATACGTGTCGTTACAGGGAAGCGAAGGAAGTAAATGCAGGATGCAAAAAGATTATTAAGCATGCAGAGCGATAGCCGTCGGAAGTGAGTGGGAGCTAGTCGAGGCGTCGCTTACCTCGGCGGTCGATGGTGGGTCGGTGTGTCGGTGGTGTGTACTCACATGCGTGGTGGTGGTCGAGCGCGGCGTGCGGCGGCAGCGGGCCGCAGCGCGCGTAGTCGCCGCAGTAGCCGGCCGCGCCGCCCTCCTCGTAGTAGCCTCCCACTGCCACACACGCCGCGTTATAGTCATCGCCTACTCGAACCCGCCCGCTATCCCACCTACCTAATTCGATGCGCCCGCCCGATCTCTACCGCGGAACGGTAAACCGACGCCGACTATCTTTGCTGCGACCGATAGCACTGTTGGTCGACCGCACGTCGTCGACGGTGGACTAGTGTCGAATGTCCTTCTGCTCTTTCGACTAGCGTAACGTATCCGAAATTACTTGCATACAATTTTCAAAGAAACCGTATAGTTAAGCGATAGACATGCAATTAGGTTAATAGATTCGTTTAAAAATTTAGAATAATTAACCCTAGTAAGGGAGGGCACGCTATTTCTAAGATCTACGACTCATGCGAACTTTTTCAAAAAGTCATGCTCTGAATTAAAACAAAGTTTATTCAAAAGTTCTAGTCTATCTATGTCAATCTAACCTACATCAGTCGATTTTATTGAAAAGCCGGAAAAAGGAATCGCTCAATACTATTGAATAAACATTCGACGTTATAATTATATAAATATCTGATCACCTTAGCAAAACTACTTTAAAAAAAAAAGAATACCACATATCCACCCTTCAAAGGAATCATGTAGATACATTTTATAATATAAAGGAAGCCTTCGTTAGTATGTATATTTGTTAAAATATCGGAACTGATTAACCATCTCAAAGACTCGTTAAGATCATTATGGTATTTTACATAGATATATAAAACATCATCAAACTATAACTTTTATTTCACCATTATAGGCCAAGAGAGGCATCTTAGCTAGATAACAAAAAGGTTGTAATAATGTCAAATTCCTTCCAGGGCGCATGTTATTGACATCTAATTTCAACCTTATGTTATATTTAATATATTATAGTCATTAGTACAATGGTAACTAAATGTTTGTAATATCATTTTCAGTTTAAACGAAACAACTTACATCGTAACAATTGACAGATTAAAAGCATATAGACCTGATGATATTTTATTTTAAACTGATGGTTTTTACTGTTGTATTCAAAGACGTTTGACGATTACTTATGTAGTTTCTATCCCATCAAAAACTAAAAAATCACTGAAATAATAGATAGGTAAGACGCAAATTCACAAAAGAGGCGATTGTACTCGAGCGTCATGCTGTATCGACTATCAAGCCGGCACTTCGGATTGTCGTCCATATTTTCAATTATTCGAACTAGTGACGTGGTAGCTAAACGATTCGCCTCGCAGAAGCATTAACTCGGAAAGGTGAACTAAGTCATGTGTAATAGTTAAACGTCTATGAGTATAGCAACCATTGGGTGTATATGAGGTGTATATTCTTACCTAGATGCGGACGCGGCGGACGGTGATACGGCTGGGGTGTCATAGGCGTATGTAGAGCGGCAGCCGAGTGTGTGGCCACACCACCCGCGTGCGAATACGCACCAGAGCCTGGCACCTGCGCCAACATATTGTGCCCGCTATTATTATCTAGGACATACGAACAAAATACTTAGTAATTGTGTTGAAAAAACACTTACGCTTAGCTGCCGGCTCAACATGGAATTTTGCTGAGATGAATTTATTTTATTCGCATTGTAGTTGCCACTTATTTGATCTGTTGACAATTTATAAAACTATAGCATAGGTAATGTATTATTGCTGAAGTAAACAAAATGATAAAACTTACTGTGATGATATAAATGGTAATCTGTGCGGGTGAGTGTCACGTTGGGGGGAGCTGTCACTGACACTAGAGCAGTGCCCAGGTCAGCCTGAGGTTGTTCGGCCGCCTGCAAAATGTATTGTCGACAATGTTAAAAACGTAATAGTATATCATTATGTAGTCATTAAAAACAAAAATATTATTAAATCATTATTTACACTGCGCCATCTCTGCCAATGTATGCTAATATAAGCTTGTGATCTAGACTGATAAACATGTATATCAATCATGCCTTATCCCCATAGGGTGACAGAAGTATATTATACGCCCACATTGCATTGTGTGTATTCCTGTTCCACGCAATAGCCGTTGTGCACATTGCCGTGTTGAAATAGACAGACACAGGTTGTTACTACCTGCCATTGAAAATTTTCAAGCCGCCCATAAGGTTTTCAACTTGGCTTACCAACTCTGCCATGTTACTGGCCACCGGGACCAACGGCTTAAGGTGCCTTACGAAGCACGGAAACACTCAATAAAAATACTTACATATTTCTAAACATAAATAAAAAATATATTAAGGGTACCTTTTCACACAGCGCCACCAAGCTCAAACTAAGCTTTAAGCTTGTGCTATGGGATTGTTAAGATTAGGTCTCCACTCCAAAGATGGTATCTAACCTGCGGACTATTACACACTACATGTTCTACGAGGGATGTCTTTAGGAAAGATAAAATACTCTAATTAATTACACGTGTGACGTGTCCCTACAGGATGTATATCAAAATACATATTATACATAGGAAATTAGAACAAAGTGCTGACCTCTGGCGGTACCATGATGTGCTGCGAGCGTTGCATGTGTAGCAGACGGATGCGGTGCTGGTGCTGTTCTAGCGCCCTCGCCCGCGCGCCGTCGGCCGCGTACACAGCGCGGGGAGCGGCCGCCCGCCACCGGTCACGTGGCTCGGGCTCGCCGGGCGTAGGCGTCCGCGACCCGCCCGTCGATATCGCGACCGTCGTGGCCACGCCGACCGGACTCGCCGTCGCGCTCGGACTCGCCGGACTCTGCACTGAGTAAGCCGGCGGCGCGACCGGACTCGCCTCCGCCGGGTTGGCCACCGTCTCGCATTGCATCAGACTCTGTGTGATCGCGTTGATCATCGCCATTCTTTCCCTCGCACCCTGAAATGGAACAGTTGTTCTCCAGTCTTATCTGAAGATGATAGATATTTTAAACAAAGCATCATGTTTCACCAATGCTGAACCAGTCATGTTGTTGATGAAACTGAGTTTGCAATTTTATTTATTACTAGTTGATGCCAGCGCGTAAGCGAAGCTTTCCCGTTTCCGCTTCCCAACAATGAAAATGTTCTTTTCCATAAAAACTTTCCTGAGTTCAAGGAATAAATAAAATAAAATACTCGCATTGGTCCAGCCGTCTTTGAGTTTAACGCTTAGCAACATATTTTGCGATTCATTATTATTTATATACTTAGAGTTTGAAGTGAAACATCTTTATCGACGTTGAGACTTATTTTTTATCCCACGAACAAACAGAAAACATTTTGTAAATCACCTAACCGAAATCAGGTACCTCTCAGTAACGGACTGCACAAACGGATGTCACTAAGGCTTTTAATGTGGTGGTTATATGTCTCGTACTTTAACATAGCTCCAGCCTCTTAACTCTAAGCTAGGTCACTCATAATGTGACTTTAAATTTATTTTCTCGTAACTTTATGAAACAACATTTGAAACATACTCTTCAATAGCGTAATATTTAATAAAAAAATAGCAGTCATATCTACCTGTCTTTGTCGAAGGTTCACGTCAGGGACGGGCATTGTCTCGATAACCTCGTCCAGAATGTCAGAAAGGGCTTGATCATTGGGCGATTCGTTTTCAGCTGCGCTGCCACCTTGTGTCCGCGTACTGCCACCACTAAAATTATACAACACATGATAGCAAAAATGTGAAATGGCATTTGCTGATATGACCAGATACACTTGGTACTGTTCAAAATGAAATTCGATAGGTAGTTATTCAATAACATGTGTTAATTAGAAATGCTTCTCGTATAATTTTACAATCGCATACTAGTATTAAGATATATAACAAACAGTATTATTGTTTGAATGATAGAAAAAAAAAACATTTAAGAAATACCCATTTACTAAAGAACTATATATAATTATAGAAAAGGAGTTGCCCACCGAGGGTTCCGTAAAAAATTGTAGGTACATTATACATACATACATACATATTGTCACGCCTTTATCCCCAAAGGGGTAGGCAGAGGCAAATTAAACGCCCACATTTCACCGTATGCATTTTTGTCCCACATAACAGGTGGTGAGCCCATTGCCGTATAAATAATTAGCTATGTTTGCTTATTTGTATCACGTTTCATCAGACAGATAGACTAACAGCGGAGTCTTAGTAATAAGGTCCTGTTTTTACTCTTTGGGTATGGAACAATAAAAAAACACAAAGATGTGTACTCACGGTGTCTGATTATTGTATCCATGATGCGGAGCAGTTGTTCCGTAGTGTATCGCAGATGAGTTAGCCGATGATGGGTATATTCCACTCGGACCTCTTTGTAGCACTTGCTGTAAATGACTCTGTGTGGTGGTCATGGTGGATGGGCATTCTACGTTGCCTACAGATGAGACCACGTTTAAACCACCGTTCACATTATTTGTTCGGCTGTAAACATAAATAAACCTCTATTATATTGGTATACAATTAATGCGGATACGTATAATTAAAAAAAGTTATTGAAAAAAGGCTAGGTCAAGAGTAAACTGGGGTAAGGGTAAGTTGACTGCCTCAGTGGCTCAGTGGCGCAGTGGCAGTGTTTGCAACTGCCGTGCTTGAGGTCAGAACAAATATTTGTGTATTTCGCAAATTTTTATTTCGGATTTTGGGTGTTTCCTATGTATAATATGTATGTATTTAGAACTATATAAGTATGTTTCTCATTTATCTAGATCCCATACCACAAGCTTATATTAGCTTACTTTGGGCTAGATGGTGCTGTGTGAAGTGTCCCATAATTTATTTATTATTTAAACTTAACTAGCAAACAAAAGTTGTATACCAGGTTGGCAGTAAGTAGTGGAAAGTTGTCTTAACCTGCCTCGATCGGAGAGAAATGTGACTATGTTTGTGTATAATCAAACATTTTCTACTATTTAACTTAATCTATAAAATAAATTCAAGGTTTGAGTAAATTGTTATGTATCTATGGTTAGATTGCATTGTGAGGTCAGTCTGACCACGTCCACTCTTTTGTGTCCTTGGTAAGATCGATTCATACCGAAATAGATATACCTTCTCCTATTTTTTAGTATGCCGAATTCATAATCCCTTGTAGCTACAACTCTATTCAACCATTATCAATATAGAGATACTTACTGATTGGAAGGCCCAGTGAGTATATTCGACAGTGTCGAGTTGATGTTCATTCGCGGTTGCGCCATTTGCGTCGGAGCAGGCGCACGTTGACGCACAGGCTGCGGGTATACGCGCAGGTTTGGGTTCGGCGAGGGCAGCGGAGTAGTCGGGTGCGTCTGTTGCCGCGCTAGCAGCGACACGAGAATCTGATTCTTCTGACACAAGGGACTCATCATCCCTCCACTACTGCTGGTCGCAGGACTGCTGCATTGCGAGGAGGTCGTCGAGGATGCGGTGGAATGTGCACTTGACGTTACCTGCGGTACCAATTATGTTGGGTTATTGTCTAGAAACTGTAACAGCAACAGTACTGAATGAGTCAGAGTTCTTTTTAAATTATGGGCCATATCAAGCCGATAAAACTGTGATCGAACATTAGGATGGACCAGAGGCTCAAACGCATCGCGAAAATCCGTCTTAATCGCTGTCTCACTAAACTTTCACACACTAAGTCAGGCCAATGCTGTTCACACCGCCGCGTGTGCTCTGGCGAGAGAGTGTAGTCTACGTATAAGTACGGCAGTGTATCACTACTACTCAGCACTATATCACTACTATACTTCAATACCATTATCAAACGTCTTGTAGATCTTTGTTTATTGATGTAGAAATATGACTCTTAACTGTGTTACAAGGTTTAGCATAATAGAACTAAAATTAATTTAGTACTAATTCTGAAATGAGTAGAGATATATTATGCCAGGCTTACCTGTTGATTATCCGGTGTGGCTCTTTTGGCATTATTGACCAGAGTTTTGGATTCATCGAATTTTCGTTTGACTCCGATTCTGTCGAGGTAGTTGTCACTAGTGTCCTGTTGTCGGTTATGCCCCGACGGGCCATTTGTACTAGCGAGCAACTGACACAGTACGCTAGAGGGTGCTCCCCCTCTACTACTGTCTCCAGAATTTCTTCTGTTTTCTGCCAATTCGTCGTCTGATTTGTCATTTAAAATCTAAAACAAATAGTTTTTATTAGAGTTAAACTTATCCACTTTCCACCACTAACTGCACACGGGGGTCAACTGCAGTGACCACTAAAGAACTCAAGCACAATACATAGTCGTCAGTGGTCACTGCCGTGAAACAAACATTTACATACTTGTTTAATGTTACAATAGCACAGTTGAATTTGTTTATTTCATTAGTAGAGCATTTTAATTAATCAATTCAACATTACAAAGTATTTATATTACAGTTGTAATAATTCTAAAGATGCAATTCTGACATCTGACATCTATTAGTTTCATATTATATTTTGCCTAGCATAACGTTTTCTCTTTATATCGTAAACATTGTATACGACACGTGACTAATGTCAGCTTATAAATCGTGAGAACTATAAGTTCTCACACCTGTTCTTAAAAAATGTTGATCATCAACACATCTAAACATCCCTTTTTATTTTATGTTTACTTAATTTTCGTGATCGCTTATCAAGCCTTGTTTGTCTTATGTTACTCCAGCTTCACAGACTTCTCATTTCCACTACATGCATTTTACTATCAAGTCTTCTGTCACACCCAACTTTCACTGCCGTACACACGCTCCATTTAGGTACATTCAGTCTTACTTGCCATCTGACCACTCAATTAGTTTTATTCTATTACCTGCTAAAATCTGCGTTCAATATCAGAAAAAAAATTTAACTCTCGTAAACTTTAATCCTAAATATACAATTATTACTCTTGTGCCACCTGGGTCTTTTTCTTTCACATCAGTTAAACTTTCATATTCATCTTTCATAAAGATGAATTTCTAAAATCAGAGTATAAATTGATTATGACACTTCAAAGCAATCGATGCCCTACATAATGTAGGATGATTCTGTATGCAAGTTTCATTGGCAATTTTTATTTATTAGTACATGCCACCAAAATAGCTAAGAACTTAATCATCATTTATATTGAGTACACGTAACGAAATCCAATAGCTACATTAGCATTTAACCTTACAGTACAAGGTGAGGTATATTTAAATTATATTGAAATTAATTTCTTTTGACAGTAAAACTTTGGCTATAATTGGATAACAAGAAAGTATTAAGCCCCCGAACGTGACATATCTAAGGTTGCAACGATCTATGCATACTTTCTACTTCGAAGCCCAGGTTCCATAAGGCTTTGATTTGGTTTAATTTTGACATAGCTGTCAGCTATACATCCACGTCGGTTATACAGCACAGCATACGTATTTTTAAAGGCTAAAATCTATCTCATACCTATTTAAAATAGAAAAGAGGTAAAAAATAATATTAAACATTTTCTAAGGAGTATGATGTGCGTATTTGAATATCGAAAATTAAAATATTTACATTCAAATCATAAGTTTTACAACTAAATTTATTATATCTGTGTGAAAAATACCAGTAATCAAAATTTTGATAGTTTGTTAATTTCACTTATCATTATAATATGAACACGACAGAATTCCATTACATATTTATTAAACGTTTGCTCTTTTAAATTAACATAATTTTTTTACTGTATTCTAAAATCTTCATCTCATGTGAATTATAAATGTAATGTTATTTGAATTTTTCGATATAACCTGGCAAGAACGAACGAACGAAGAAACGATTATAAAATTTAGAAAAACCGCTAAGTACTCACCACCCTTAACAACACATCGGAGTTGCTGTGATGCTGCTGCGGCATGGGGTGAGCAGGCGGACCGGCGTGCGAGTGTGAGTGTGGCGGCGCGCGCGCGTGCGCCTGCGCCGAGTGCAGCGGCGACAGCGCCGCGGCCGGAGTGTGCGGCGTGTGGGGCGTGTGCGGCGTGTGAGGCGTGTGCGGAGCGGACGTCTCGCTGCCAGTAGCCTCCTCGTCTTCCTGCTTCAGGAGGTCTTTCAGAATACGGTTATTTGAGTTCACCGCACCGTCGTTGCCCTGCGGCGACGGCTTCTTGCTCAGAAGTCTTCGAAGTCTATTCGGCTCCTCGGGCGGTTGATTCGACATCGGGCTCTCGCCGGGCGTGGGCGGGGCGCGGGGCGTCATGGGCTGCGAGGCACCGTCTGCCGCGTTATCTTTACGCTGCTTCGACTCCTCGGAGCTCATTTCGCCGAGCAACGATGAGGGCCACGGTTCGAGATCGGAGAAAACGTTGAGAAAAGGCCCATCGCCGGGGCTCATAGGAGACCGGTATCGCGGATCGCAGCTAGACGATTCTCCGTTAGCTACGGAGGTCATAAGCGGCCCGCCGACAGCAGGTCTGGGAGCTTCCGCTTCGAGGAGCTCCATGTCTTCGTCGCTGAGTACGGTATGCGTGGACATTATAAAATCTGGTTCGCCGGACGACGGTTCCGCTCGAAAAAGACGCGATTGAGAGAACACTCTAATCCACGGTCTATCCGGAGCGATACGAAGTCGAAAAGGTTCACTTATCGCGGGTGGCGCAAGCACACACAGACCTACGGCCTCTTGAAAGTGTTCAGCTACACGAATTCGATCACTACTCTCGACAAGGTCTAAGAAAGAACTTCCCAATAGAAACACAGAAGTGTTCATTAAGTTTTGAATTCCACTTAAATCACAAACTGAAAAAGAAAACATTAACAAATTTCAGAATTATATATACATTAGAAATAGGGGCAAACCTGAATGTGAAGTTAGGCAAGTCTATGTAAACCTTTTCCTTATAATTATCAGTGTAACCTCACCACAGGTGAAACTTCGTGCCGTGATGAGACTGACATCGATAAAAACACCTGCGGTTCGGGGTAGCCTAGGTCAAGAACAAGGAAGAAATGCGAAGATGATAACGTGCCATCCAACTCGGAATATTGCTCAATCGGTGCAAATGATTGAGGCGATAAGTTTTTTTTTCTATGTTTTTCTCCCATTCCTGGATTATCATGGAAGTTAATTATTGTAAGGTAAAAACAACAGAGGGAGGGGGGAGTTAACTTCAAGAACCAAAAATTTAGAAAAGAACTCACATAATATCAAGTAGTTGCAGTCCAATCTGAAAATAATCTGATCGGTAGGCTTAGCGGTGATGGCGGGTGGGCCGCTATCGTCAGGAACAAGTGCGGCCGACGCGTCCTTGCAGCGCCGGATGACGCACATGACGGAGCCGGGCTCCTCCGGTGTCGGGCCGCACACCGCCGCCGCCTGGATCAGACACTCCACAGACCTGCGAACGTTACACACCTGTCACACCACGCGACACATACACTACACCTTAATACATTATTGCTTTTTGTAACTGCTTAAATCGTTCCACGTCCGGAGAGCATGTCGAGTTTATCTTTAAAAAATCTTATATTTCCTTATATATAGAGGTCCAATAATTCGCGATATTAAATCAACAATTTATTTTCTACACAATTATGCACTTCTTTCTTTTTAAAATGGTAAAATAGTATTCATTACTTCGTATTAGTTACATGTAATCGGCCTCTTATCGTTCGACCGTCACCATCTACTATCACAATGAAATGGCAAAACATATTTCATATCTGGTGTTACACACCGTCGTATCAATGTCTTTGACATATTGACTGATTTTTTTTATAAGTGAATAAGTTTATTTTTGTTTAATTATATGCGTGTGAAATTGTGAAAATAAGTATATACTCAGACTTAGTATACATACCCATCAATATCATTCCCATTGGGATTCTTCACAATTAGACGTGCTTGAACTGATTGAAATTTCTCGTCTGCACTCGATATATAATTTGGAAAATTAGGACTTCTTAAAATTGGTAGTATTTTTACGTGATCTTTGGCATGCAGTAATGAGAAAATGGGTTGCTTAATCAACTCAGATTTATCCAATCGTGTGAGTTCCTTGATGTTTTCGGTTACACATTCTATTTCAGCATCCGCATTTAATTCCAATAAAACCCACCCTAGTGACTTTGTGTAGTATTTAAGGGCCTGAAACAAAGGATCTTGTATTACAAATTGTTTAATATACAAGTAACCTCCCTATATTATTAGATATACCTTCTAAATCTCTATTAGTTGGTATATCTCGGCCGGAGCAAAGAAATGAAAATCGTTTTTGGATTCGTATCGGCACAGTACATATATTAAAGCAGTAAGGAAACTAGACCTATTCAAAAATTATGACATGTACTTTACTGGTGTATAATATAATATTGTGGGGCACTCGCGTGACTGTTTGGAGCTTTTTGAGACAGATCCCGAGGATTTTTTTATCCCGGTTTGTTACTATGGATGAAAGCTGGGTTCACCACCATACTCCCGAATCCAAGCAACAATCGAAACAATGGAAAAGATCCGGCTCACCCACTCCGAAGAAAGCTAAGGTCGTTTTGTCGAGTAACAAAGTCATGGCTACGGTATTCTGGGATGCGAAGGGAATCATTTTTGTGGATTATTTACCAAAAGGCCAAACTATAAATTCAAGTTATTATTCTAACCTTTTACGACGACTTCGCGAAGAAATCAAAGAAAAACGGCCGGGTATGTTACGTAAGAAAGTTTTGTTCCATCAAGACAACGCGCGGGACAACTTCTGCCGAATCAATGGCTGAGATCATAATTGTGGTTACGAATTATTGCCCCACCCACCTTATTCGCCGGATTTAGCCCCCTCGGATTATCATTTATTTCCGAATTTAAAGAAACATTTAGGTGGTTCGAAATTTTCAACCAAAGAAGAGGTCATGAAGAGGTCATAGATTCAGTAAATGGTTATTTTGACGACCTTCAGGAAACATTTTTTTTAAGGTATAAATAAGTTGCAGTTCAGATGGAAGAAGTGCGTTGAACTAGATGGAACTATGTAGAAAAATAAAAAATAATTTACACCCACGTTTCTTTGATTTTCATGGTCAGATTACGAACTTTTGAATTTACCCTCGTAGTTATATCTTTAGAGATGGTCTTTCTCAATCTATAACAATAAACATTATTAATGCGAAAGTAACTAGTGTTTATCAATCGCGCTTTAACGTCAAAACTACTGAACCAATTTACATGAAATTTGGTACAGAAATAGTCTAGACCGGGAAAGGTTATAGGCTACTTTTTGTTCCGGAAACAAGGTCCTATGGGCAACTGTAACGGGAAAGCTTCATTACGCGGGCGGAGCCGCCGGCATCACATCTTTAAAAATGAAGTGAACGCAATGCAATGCAATGTCCGCCCTTGTGGCCTGTAGATACGTGCATCTGGTGTAGGTTAGCCGTTTCGCAAGTCTGCATGGAGTTTCCTTACTGCTTATTTACATGTCCTGTGGTGCCGGTTACTCCAAATGCAAATATCTGTAACTCATTTTTTACGTGTGGAAATCTTCACAGATGCCATGCTGGACTCCTACAGACTAAACCAGATGGTACACTTCCATCTGCCAATAGCCGGAAGTCGCGAGTAAATCCCCGGAAAGATAACCAGGAACTATATACGACTACGATAGCTAGAACGATATCATACATTATCCTCAAATGAACCTGTCAAAACTACTCTAATTTAAAAAGACACACTATAATATTAAACTATTCTGATTAAATGTACTTGCAATGTAGAGAATATTACCGGTAGTTTGCCAGAGACGGCTTTTCTCCGTCAACCAGGACTGTTTTCCTAATCCATACTTCTAATGCTGCCCTATCCGTACTATTATTAACGCGAAAGTGTGTTTATTTCTCAAGAAGACAGACCTTCGCGTCACGTCGCCATGAAGCGATAAAAAGACATTATTGTATTCACTTTTGTCTGACAGCTCGTAGTCTTGCTTACTCAGTGTTCTGTAAAATATCATGAGCATCATTCGCAGTGGCTGGTCCTCAGATGGACACAGATCACTCCCACTCAGATAGGTAACCGCTTTATGGCATTTCCATTTACGAGCCTCTCCATGTTGCGGATTGCCCGTTAAGCTTTGGGTTGCCTGTAACATGGCAGTTGTAGCATGCAGCATGTACCCACAAACTCGCCTATTGATTTCAACACGGTAATAGGCTCACCACCTATTACGTGTGACAAAAATGCATGCATAAAATGCGTATAGTATGCCTTTGCCTATCCTTTCGGAGGTTAAGGCGCGACTAATGTGTGTATGTATTTTTGACTACTTTTACCGGAAAAGAATCTTATTTCCATCAAAACACATCCATGCAATGACCAAATAACACGCGGGCGGAGCCGGGGTTGGCGTTCTCTATTTCTTCTACATTAATAATAATTACTACTTCTTTCCTAATCAGGCTTTAAAATTATAAATGTAGGTACATTCTTAGAAGTCACGGATACTTTGATGTTACACAATATTATGCAAAGTAGCTGGCGTAACGTCTATCCGTCCTGTACGACTGTTCGAATTAGCTTTAATCAAGATTTTTTACTGTAGGGGAACTTACCTCTTAATAAAAAAATGAATAGTAATTAGTGCTCTATTACGTTATCTCTGATACAATAAAGAAAATCAATGTTACGAGTTTTTATATTCGAGGCAAATTTTTGTGTATACCTACTTCGTAAGTAGTTACAGTTTAATAGGATTCCTTAGTGAACAAGGTACCGGGTATACCCTCAAAAAGAAGTTTCAAGGACCCTGACCAGCTTTGGTCATCAAGCCTGGCGACCTTATCATATTAATTGGCGTTCAATTCGCCCTCACAGTACCAATAGTCGCGTGCGAGAAGACGTCGCTCTGCCAAACTTTATCTCCTTGTTCTGGGGCGACAACTAGCCCGAACTACACTTCCAAGCTCACACATATGGAGGAAGAAGGTTGTTATACAATCTCGACAAGTGCACCTACTCATCACAGGTGAATTCTTTGCCTCTTTAGTAACTTTTCCGCTACCCCCTTCTGAAAACCATCTCCTCTCTAAACAGAGTTACATAGTTTTACGCACTCTCACTGCTGAAAATGACTAGTACCATGATCCGCAGAGTAAGACTCCTCGCAGCTTAGGGTTAAGAGTACGTTGCTGCCGCCTGCATGTGCTTTGACTCTCTTCGAATCCTATGCATAAACTCACTGAAGCAATCGTGTCCTGCGTCATCCGGTAGGAAAGGCTACCCTTAGGGTCTCCAATCAATCTTCCGTGACGGGTCTTACCGCGTTGCGCGTCTTACATGCCCTGCGCTTGTTAATTTACGTAACGACTTTGATAACTGTAAACAATTAAGAAAAGAAAATTTGTTCACTGCGCCGTCTACTAACATTATTTTGATGGCCTGACTCCACTCAATCTTGATAACATAGCCATGTGGTGTGCATATCGGACATGGTTGCTTCAGTGGGTTCCTTCCTGCATCGGATACGGCGGCGTAAGCAAAATGGCCATGTGGCTGGTAGCCACAACTGGAAGGGTTGCTTGAGAGATATGGTGGTTCAAACGGAGCACCATATCCTAACCCTAGACGAAGTACCGACCACGTGAGTGGAAAATTTCAGGCTGCTAACTACGGTATTGACTATGGTTAGAAGTGAAATGCGTAATGGTACAGCAACTCCTAGTTTGCTCAGAGGAGCTGTATACAAAAGAGACCACAGAAAATCATGAGGCGAAGAAAACCAATTGGAGAGACATCACCTGTTGGAGGTACCTACGAGTATACCAGTATCGATTTTTGAGGCCGTTACTATTCATATTCAGCGTTGTCACACAGAATTAGGGATCCACATAGCAGCCCATTGCCTAGGCAGTAGTGGGTTGTCTGTAAGCGGATCACTCGATGAGATATGTGAAATAAAATAAAAAAGGCTCTGTGGTTGGTCATAAGTATACTGTTGGTATCACGCTGAAGGAGTAGGGCAGGAGAATGCTAGTGCGACATGTGATGCGTTGAAGGAGTCACTTGGGAACGGCAAAGTGAAGCTAAATGTGACGAAGACCGAATACTTGACCTGTAACTCCAATGAAAGCATGTTCGTTCATATGCAAATTTTTATTTTTTATTTTTTGTTTACTTCGCAGTCTGGTAAAATTGGTTGCAATGTCGATACAAGACTATTGCTGAATTGATCACCTGGTTGATGAATTGACTGGCGTCATTTGTGATCCCAAAATACTTTTTAAATTGAAGAGAAAGTGTATAAAACTTCTTTTTGTAAAAGCTACACTAACACTCGCTTAGAGAGAATCAGTGGTTCCAGAATTGTATATGGAAATTATGGTCAAACCGTTCAGCACTCGTATGTGACATGACTAAGTTAACATACTATTATTGCCGTATCTTTTGAACAAATTGACTAATAAGTTTAATTTTTACTTCACAAGTCCTTATTATTCGTATTAATTTCAACCCGATACATTCACTCGTTACTAAGAAAAAGATATTAACAGACAAACAACAATATTATCCTATAAAGGTTACGTTTTAACATTTCGAGATAAGGCACCCTAAAAATAAACAACAAAATACTATTTTATCTTTTTCTTCATCTATGTATAGTGTATTCCCAATATATATATATTTGCCTCCAAACCCTACCTCGATTAGGAGCATGGGGTCCGCTTTTATTTGATTGCAAAGAGCAGCTATTGTTTGGTTTTTGATATTTTGATTCGACATCGTTGGGAGCGACTGCTGTCTAACCTCCCGTCAAACTGCCTCATCAGTTGGTCAGCAGGTGAGGTCGCTTGGGCCCCGGAGATTTTGTTGGGACCTCTTACACCTGTATATAAAAACATTTATCATCTGCATAATATTACTTGTACCTAATATTGTGTCAGATAACTTAGATAACGGACAAAAAACGAGGTTTTCTTTGTAACAGTATTTAGGGCACGTCTAGGTTAATAAAGATATAAACAACAATAACGAATGATTTATCAGATCAGTCATAATGATAGTACATAAACATCTATGTGATATCAGAAGTCAGACCATAAATTCTCAAAGTGGATGATAATGCCCATTTATGGGCACTGGCCACTGGAGGCCCAGAGAGAAGCTGTAAAGCGGTTTAAGGGTGTTGAAGTGGTATTTTTTAATTTTTAAATATTATTTAAAATTCCTTTCTATTCTTATCTCTATCTTTTCTATTGTTAATTAATATTTTAAAATCCTACTATAAATTAACATTAAGTTCTGGCTACTACTCAACATCGATTATTTGGTTCATATTTCTTCCCGATTGATTGTATAAAAATATGTAGTAACAACGTCTTCGTAGGATGGCTAGTCAGCAATCGACTTTATTATAGTAAGTGTTGATTGGTGGAACGCGATTTTTGTAATCATGTATCATTGTGCTGGTTCATGGATACTTGTTTCTACTTGATTTGTGCAATTTCGTGTGTGAGCTATAATTTCAATCTTGTTTAAAACCATGTCTCTTTCCGCAGCTGCTAATCAAGACGATGCGATGTTGGAAGTTTATAAAATATATCTTTGTTCATTGCGCAAATGCGTGGTTTGTCACACATCGTACGATAGTCGATTTTGCAGGCAACAAAATCCTTAAACCAGAGCACTGATAATATCCAAAAAATATATTAGAGCAAATCGTTCTGTGCAGAGACAAATTGAGACATGACGAATTGAGACGACGCAAAATACATGTATGACAAAATCTATTTTACTTTATTTCACTACTTTTTAAGATGGATTTCAACATATAAGAATTATATCCAGATGTTCCTTTGCCTGCAGAAAGCATGGCGTCGCGTCATGCGCACAATGTTACTGTTTCTTTTATTGTTATAGGGTTGAAAGTTTAACTGCAAGCTTAACTTTTCGCTACATTGCAAATTTTTATTTTTATTTATGATTTCTCTTAAGTAATTTCTACATGTAGTGTTTGTTTCATTGCACAATATTCATGTTCCTGGCTACAAAGCTGCATGTTACGTCATAGAATCAATATGGCGTATGGTTCTGAAGGATTGTTCTACTGCCCGTCTAGACTTGTACGCCTGACTACGGCTTGCTAGAGATTAGATATATTGCAAGTGCTGTGATGAGAAAGAAATTCTTTGTAGAATAATATATCAACTGCTACGGTGTTCCGGCGTGTGAGCATATTTTATGCCATGAAATAATAGAAAAACTATACACAGCCATCTTCATCAACAATATGATTGATGATATATGATTTCTAGAAATTTGTGCTGCAGCTTTGAATAAAAAACAGTTAATAAATCCGAACCATTTCATAGTAATTGATTAATTACACATAACTGCATTGGCAAGTCTCGGTTTTACAATCTATTCGACTCTGTGATAGAGATCTTGGAAAACGAAGACACCTAATTGTGCGACAAACTCATCACATCACAGAATGATATCACGTACTTGACAGAAAGCTTTGTTCGTTGCAACTGCAAGGTGATAACGTCAAGTTAATTACAACTAAAAATGTAGTAGCTGCTTTTGTAGCCAAACTGCTCTTACACTACACGAGAACAATATCGGCAAAGGTGAATTCCACAATTTTCGCAATTAATTAATATTCTGTAACAAAGACGTCTTGCTTACATACTGCCAACATTTAGAACACCTTCACATTTATTTCCTAGAACGGCATCTAGTCCAAACGAATCCATCTAGTCCATAGTTGTGTCTATTTCAAAATAACCTGGATTTATTTTGAAATAGACACAACTATGGTCTAGATGGATTCGTTTTCAAATATCAACATACCAATATCATCCCAGATGGAAGAATTTATAAAAATAACAACGAGCAATGAACTAAAACATAATACGAAAGATGGCTACAAATGTATTCCTCTCCCCGTTTGCCGCTTTGCTGGAAGAGATTTCTTTTAGAAATAAGCAGTGCCAATGTACTCTTGTCTCCGAATTGAGTATCTTTATAATGCATGTGTCATAAAAATATTCCCATCATCATATTTGTGAGAACGTGAATTTAGTGCTACGGTAACAAACTTGTTATTTATACTGTTGATTGATGGAACTTGGTGAAACTTGCTACACATAACCTGTACTGTTCTACAATACAAGTAGACACCATAGTACAAGTGATGTTAATCATTTTCATTAATCATAAAAAGCCTATTAAGAATCGTCGGATTGATTCTTTACATCAGATTACTCTTAAAATTGATTGTTTTGAAAATGAAATTATAGTGTCTCGTTTAAATCATTCTCAATGGTAAAAAAAATGTTAAGAATGTAACTTAAGCTCCTGACCAAATTAATATATCACACTATCGTTAAATTATGATGAAGACAATGAAAAACAAAAAAAAATGTTGGCCTCTTTTAAAATTAATTATTTTCAGAAAACGAAATTACTTTGCGTGCCTCTGTCATACAGGAAGAAGGCAATGTTTATTATGAATTGGTAAATTCATATTATCAAGAATGCCAATTGCAAGGCTTGATGATTTTAATAGTCAATTTCGTAATAATCTAGCGGATAGACGGTAAGTTATAGCAAAGTTAATTATTTGTCGATGTTCACCTCCTAGCAAAAGTCGATTAAACGAAAGCCTTTAGATTTATTATAATTTCTTTAGAAAGACAAAGATTAAATAAAATGTTATAAAATATACCTCTATAAGTACGGGAACGTCCTTATATAGTAATCCAGGGCAGATTTGCTGGGTAGAGCTGACCTCGCCGGCTTGCACTGGCTCTGGCGAGAGGCAAAGAATGGTTCGGTGCGGACAATCTTCAGAACACTCCCGAGTTCTCGTTAGTATATCCTGGATCTGCGATGATGCCTCGCGTACGATACCGTTTTTGTCTGGCTGCCGCAGCTCTGCCAGGCAAGTCCCCAGAAGTTCTTCTAACTGATTTATGGTCTCGTTTTCAAGTTCCCGTCGTCTTTTCTCGTTGTTACATTTGTTTCTGGAATAAAATAAGAAAATACTTACTATTGATATGGAAATTATTGGTGATGTATTTAGAGTGGCACTAGAGGGATTTTAGGAAGCGTACTATAGTAGGAAGAAACTAATACGCAATTATTCCAACAAAAAGATTGGTAGTTTTTTAATTTACGGTTTTTTATGCCCTATACAAACGAAGGCCACCAAAGCTTTGACTTTACGAAAAGCCACCGCCCTGACCGCCCTCTGTACTCTCTGCGGAGGTTCGTGGCAGATAAGCACGGCCCACCTGATGGAAAGTGGTCACTATGGACGTTTGCAACACCAGAGGTGTAGCACTCGTGCTGCCGACCCTTTATTAACCTTCTTAGAACTCTTTTGAAGAACCCTATACTGTAGTGTAGACGTTCGGGAAAACCCAGACAGGGAGTTCATTCCACAATCTAAGCGTTTACGGAATAAAGCCTCTATCGGATAATATAATCCATCAATCAATTATATAGCAATGTTAATCATATTCCCGGCTAACTAAACTTGTTTTAAGCAGAACTCACGTATATTTACGACTGACACCAACACACTTAAAACAGCCTGTTTGCATTTTTATTGGCATAAAATGTTTGATCTATGTACTATGTATTTTAATTGTAATATCAAAACAATAATTGTTCGTTTTAGTAGATGGAACGTAAGTCATATATTAGCACTATAGTGCGAAACTTATTGATGTCATATGAAAACATTTTTTTAAATACTACTGAGATGGCAGACAAGCATACGGCCCACCTGATGGACAGCAGTCACCGTAGCCTATGGGCCTATGGACGTTTGCAAAACCAGAGGTGCAGCACTCGCACTGCCGACCCTTTAAAAACTTATAAAACTCTTTTGAAGAACCCCATACTGTACACGTTTCTTCTGAAGTAATTTCAAGAGTAATGCTAAAATGTATTAATAAGAGGTCCTATGGAGGGACTGGATACGGAAGGCGCTCCTGCGTTGTTGTACTGTGTAGTGGCAAAAGTTGGGAAAAGCCTACATTCAACCGTGGACTGCCACAGCCACAGAGCATATAATAATAGGTACTAATAAAATAACAATACTAAAAAAATAAAATTATGATAATTTATTAAAATGGCATCCCCCAACCCAATAGCCCATTTCATAGTTAGCACATTTTACTATAGTTTAACTCCCATTGGATATGATCCATTATCGTTCTTCTACATAAGGCGGGCGTGGACTGTCTGCAGTGGGGAGTCTCATTTCCTATAAAAGTAAAATTATAAAAGGGCCTCTGCGAGTTGAACCGGTATGTCCCCATGTAAGCCTACCAAAAGACCGGGTATCTTAAATAAATAAATAAATATCCATCACGCCTTATCCCCGAAGGGGTGGCACAGGCATATTATATGCCCACTTTTCACCGTGTGGATTCCTGTCCCACGTAATAGGTGGTGAGCCCATTGCCGTGTTGAAATAGACAGACGCAGGTTGTGGCTACCTGCTGTTGAAATTTTCAAGCCGCCCATAAGGCCTTCAACCAGGCTTAACGACTGCCATTTTACTGGCAACCGGGACCAACGGCTTAACGTGCCTTCCGAAGCACGGAAACGCTCGCAAATGTAAATGCCACAAAGTGGTCACCAATCCGAGGACCAGCCATAGTGAAAGTTGCGTAACTCAGTGATCGTTTACAGAACACTGAGACGAGAGAGAAAAAAAGAGAAAATACCAAAAAAAAAAAAGTGGAGAAATAATACTAAAATAATAATATGTACCTATTATTATATGTTCTGTGGCCACAGCTGATGTTAATGATTGATCTGTCTTTCTCGAGTAAAAAAAATCAAAAACCACTGACCTAGGACGATTTAACCAATGTTCGAGCTATCTTACCGTTTGCGCCTATACCCCGCTTGCCATTTGCTAAGCATTTTTAGCTAAGTCGCTGTTCCGCGGACTGTCTATCGTACACGTTCGGAGGGTAATTTATAAAGAAAAAATGACGAAATGTGCGGTGAAATGGTGTAAAAGTTATAGCGGTCGAACAATAATTTTTGTTGTCACTCGTAAGTAAAAATTTTATCATTTACATAACTAATTTTAACAAAAGCTATTAATTATTGAAACATACCAACAACTTAATCGGCCTATATTTAATATACCTTCATTCTCTATAAACATTATACAAAGAAATACCATCTCAAATTAGCCGAATAATATTGTGTCAAATTCGTATTGCATACCTACATTTTTCTATATGCAGTTGTATTTTTATTGGTCGTTAGACAGTGACAACACTTCATGCAAGTGTAAGAATATGTTTGTGTAGTTTCACCCCCGCACGAAAGTTGGTTGAACGTGATTTCATATTTTATTGAGTACCATTGGTTAAATCGTCCTAGCCACTGACGTATCACTGACCTATACCATGTTTTTTATTGTAGACCCCATAAGCTTCAATCATTGTCTGATAAAAGAAAATTAAAACGTTGATTATATGACTACCTTGGGTTCGATTCAAATCTGCTTCTAAAAGGTTCCGTTCAGTCTAAATATGAATATTACTCATATTGTGGTATACATTCCGTAAAAAAAATGTCGACGGTACCCGAAAGATTTTCTCCCTAAGTCATGAATAAAATTGTTGTGGTATGCTGCCTGTGCAACAAACACGCAACAAAATTGCACGATCGCTCGGCTTGGTCGATAAATCTATGAGTATTTCAGGGGCTCGGGCGGTTATCCAAAAAAGTGTTTCCCAACGCTTTAGTTGCATTTTTTTCTCTTTCGCAACCATTGGCATGGGTTAAGACCAATCTTCGACTGATGCAAACTTGTCTGACAGGCAACGAAGTGGTGGGAATACTTTTGGGGAGGCAGATAACCTCGGATAATGACGAGTTTGTATTTTGACACCTAGATAAGGGAAAGGTTGTTAATGGCATGAATATTAAAATTTCGAGTATTTATGAGCTGAAGGCCCGGATAATGCGTTTCGTATTGCACCTTTATTTTTGCAACTGGCATCTAGTTTATTTCTGATTACGCTTGTATTTTGAGAGAAACTATAATGATATATAGGTCTATAGACAAATTTTACAAATTTTGATTTCACGAGTTATGACGAAAGAACGTCTATAAAAATGCAACCTGCAAAAATGATAATGATAAAGCGGCTCCAATTTTTGTCATAAGCAATAAGTATTTATGAAGTCACTGAACCAAATCTAAAACAAAATTGGGAGGATTGCGAATCGAGTTCGCAAAATGCTGAAGTCTAATTAATGATTTTATTTTGTTTAAATAAAAAATTGGATGTCCAATCGCATTACCTAATGCAAATCCATTTCAAAAGGCTATGCCCTAAAATTCTATATACTAATCTGGATTTCTATTTGATTTATATCAATTTACTACACTGTAGATCATATCGTTTGATTAAGAAAGTCCCTTTCAATCGTCTGTCTTCAAATCCTGGAAATTACTTGAAACCAGTGTTGGTAAAGGCAATAAAAATGATAGGTTCAATTCAATGAAGTTCGACGACCACCTTTGGAGTACAATACTATTGCATTGTCACCGAAGATACGAAATATGAGTCCCAACGAGCGTCAAGGTCTGGTTACTATTTAGCTTGATAGATCAGTCAAAAGGTTAAACAACTATCAGAAATGTAATTTAGAAAATGTAAAAAAGCCTACCAATAATTTTGTGAAAAGCCATGTTCTGGTAACCTTTAGATAATGGCAACAGCTTCTCATGCGTGGTGATGTTTCCCGTACCTGTTTCCTATAAAATATCTCGTAGGGTTTAGGTTTAGGCAGCGGTCTTGATGAAAGCCCTCAATTATTTCCTACATATAGTACAATGATTATCATATTTTAACCAATTTATGCAAATAAGCTACTAGAACCATGTATTATTTGAATTCGGGGTACAACTATTATTTCATGCACCATACAGCCCAAATCTAGCTTCAGTGCGACTGTTTTTTATTTTTCGCGGTAAAAAAGGCTCTGTCTGCGAAAAGTCAACAGTGCAGAAGAATTTTCGACACAACATTCTTATTTTTGATATGTGTTGAAAGCAGGTTGAAAATACCAGTTCGTAAAATAGATTTGTAAAAGTTTTGTAAAATTACTCTTATGACCACTGCAGAGTAGCTGCTTCTAGTATCAGCAAACGATTTTGAGACTGTAACGATATATTTAGTAGCTATTTTTAACCGTCAAAATCGCCGGTTACTGAAAACGGATACTAAAAGTAGTTAGTGTGCGGTCACTCTTACAGCCCTTTTTCAAGTAATTAATATTGTCATAAACCATGTCAATATATTATTAATTCCTCCTAAGTGTTCCTTGTGTCTAAATTTTTAACAAACAAGTAAGGTTTTAAATTTTTTAAGGTGTTAAATTACATCATCGCCCCTGTGCCTATTCATGGCTTGGTCTATTCACGGCGACCCGGCTAGGGGAATACCCCAATATGAGCCACTTTACAGGCAGCAATTAATTGAGAACATCCATATTTTTAAGGCATTCTGAACTGCATTTACAGATTTAGGAAAAAAATTATGTTAGCAAAAACAAATGCTAAAACAAAAAAATATTTTTGGTGCCAAATAAAATTTCATGTTGGGATCAAAAAGTCTATTGGACGATTTAAAGTTTAATTAGAACTAGAAACTATAGAAATCGCCGAAAACTTACATACTATACATATTGTAAAGAAACATCTTAAAACAACTAAATGCGATTGCACATCTGGTGTTGCTTTCCATCAGGTGGGCCGTATTCTTATACCTTCACCAGTTGACCCTGCCGCAACGTCTCTTTTGACCACCCTCAATCAAACTCCACTGTGATGACGGTAATATGACTTAGTTGATGTAGGACTACAATGATATGCATCAGCAAGTTCCTAATGTACACATTTCAAATATTAAAAATGTTTAGCCTACGTTAATCCACATCTACTTCCTCGCTCACTTTCTCTGTTTGATAGTGAAATGTTTATTAGAACTGAGACAGATCTCACTGGCTACTCGACACTGCTTTAAATGGGACACTACTTTAATGTAGATTTCGAGATAGAGCTATTAATCTGACCTATTGAACTTTACGGTGTCCATAAAATCCAACTCTGAACTTCGTTGTTATATTTTTGAAATCCTTTACAACTTTCTCTAAGTTATTTCAGCGCCTTCATGCTAGAGGTTCGACGGATTTTGGTTATCAGAATTGTTCCTCCCAATTCTACGACCAACTTGTTCGTCTGTTAGTGGATGAACGCATTGCAAAAACTTGACTTAACAAGAATTAAGTAACAAAGATCTTTTATAAGGCTTCGTTGCAAGAATCGATCAATCTACTATAAGCACTGGACGCACGTGCACCTTTAACGAGATTAGACACTCCTGTCTGATCTTATATTGAGCTCGTAGTCTTATCTTTAATGGACTCTGTCCACTGTCGTCACTACATATTATACAACAAAGTCGTTTTTCGCTGTCTGTCCCTATGTATGCTTAGATCTTTAAAACTACGCAACGAATTTCGATGCAGTTTTTTTTTAATAGATAGAGTGATTCTAATAGAAGGATTTTATGTATATTTTGTTAAGTTTTTGTATAGATTAACTTAATTATAACGACATACGAGTATGTTGGCGGTGTCGGAAAAAATGAGCCGTCTGGGAGCTTTTAACGAAAACGCTGCCTAAATCCTTTGAGATATAACAGATAATGTATGGGGGAATTGTGTATCTAATATTTGTTAAATTGTTTTATCTTGTCACTTCACCACTGTTTATCACGGAACACAGAATATTTCGACCGTATTGCATGTTCTAAAATTTCAAGGAAATGGGTGGCGGTGACGACATGGGTAGACAAGAATTAGTAACTAGTTTCAGGCTAAGATTAGGACACATGCCACTGAATAAGTTTGCTGGGATGATGGGCAAAGTCCCATCAGAAAACTGTAAGTGCGATATCCCAGAAGACGTGTATTATATTTTAGTGGAATGTGTCCGGAACGAAGCTGAGAGAGTTATTATTTATTATGAACAGAATATTAATGCACATAAACTAAAAACAAATATAGGTCTACAAAAACGTCTCTCTCTCTTGAGGATAACGTACTATATCCAATATAATAATTAAAAAAAAAAGCAATAATAAAGAGGTAGTTTAAAGGCTATTTACACAAATACATTATTAATCCTTATCATTTTTAATATGTTAGTTGGTTTCAGCATTTTATGAAGATTATTTTGTCCCTTTACACTTTGCAAATGAAATGAATATCTTAGGCTATATGGCAATATAAAAAAATGCGCAAAGAAATTAATTCCGTGTAACAAAAATTCGACAGGCCCGTGCGGGCGCGGGCGTAGTAGGTACTTGAGAGCGGAGAAGTAATCAAGTAATTTGGAAAATGTTCATACATTATCATAAAATTAATAAACGACGGGATTAAATGGGTGCCACGGGGTTCGAAGTATGTTACGGGCGAAGCCGGGCGGGTCAACTAGTTACTAATAAGTCGCGCTTTACACAACTAATTGAGGGTATTCTAAATTATATGAATACCATATTTCATGTCATTAGCATCTTTAGTAATTGAATCTTAAACGTCACCATGTCTGACTGACCCGCGCTTTTTACGAAATTGGAGTATGGAGCTGTCATAAAATTCCTCACAAAGAAAACCAAACACCGACGGAAATATTTGAAGAGATGTCTGCAGTTTATGGAGAGTCAGCATCTTTATTTGCCGTAAAACGTTAGAGCCGTGAATTCAAACACGGCAGGGAGTCGCTTGAAGATGATCCCAGGTCGGGACGCCCAAACACCGCCGTTATCGAAGAAAGCATTGAAAAAGTAAAAAAAAAATCGTTGTGGTAAATCGGCGAATCAAGTTGTGGCAGTTAGCTGAATCCATAGGCAAAGAACGAATCGCTGACATTTTGCATAATCATTTGCACATGAAAAAGGTGTGTACGCGATGGGTGCCGAAAATGCTCCCGCCGCAAGCCTTGACAAGTAGTGTCGCGTCACAACTTCGCAAGGAGTTTTTCACACATCTTTGACACATTTGGACATCTTTAGTGATAATCCTGACGATGTTTTTTCTCGCCGTATATTACTGTCGAAGAAACATGGATTGACAATACGATCCGGACTCAATACAAGAATGAATCAATGCAGTGGATAGAAAAGGGAGAAAAGCTGCCACGGAAAATCAGTGTGGAAAAAACATAGCCACTGTTTTTTGGTATTGTAAAAGAATTTGTTTATAGATTACCTTACCAAAAATACTCCAATAAACGGAAACTATTATGCCACATTATTGACACAGGTTCGTCAAGTGGTTGTCGAGAAAAGGAGAGGCAAACTGGCAAAAGGAGTCCTGTTTTGCAAGACAATGCGCTCGTCCACACTACACTGCTCGAGTTGCAAGGCGTGCCCTCGCCGAAACAGGATTTAAAGAAATAAACCATCCACTCTACAGTCCAGACCTGGCCCCTAGCGATTATTTATTTTTTTCCAATTTGAATAATGACCTATGAGGACGGGGGTTTTTAAGTGACGAGGAAATGAAGGCGGCCGTAAATGAACATTTTGAAGGAAAAGTCGGCAAATATTTTTCTACAGGGTTAAAAGCTTATAAATGTAAGAAGTGCATTGAATTGGAAGGAGATTTTTTGAAAAATAAAATTGTTATACAATTCTATCAATTTTTTAAAAACTAAGGCTCAGAACTTTTCAGCAAGCTCTTACATCTAGAACTCTCATCATCGTGTTTAAACATCTTCTGCGGGAGCATAGATATTAACAAGTACGAGTATATGAAAAATCAGAGGAAAAAAGAATTTCAGTAATTCCGGAAACTTTTTAAAGTACAAAGGACTGATAGCTGGATATCGTGATCGAAAATCAGGACTAGCACTGTAGTCTATTGTACTAGATATTTAAGTGGACTTACATTAATTGGACAATTCACATCGATGTCTTTTTGAGATGGATTTTTTAAAGATTTCTAGATAGGTTATATTTATTATGATTTAGTAAATAATTACATTAATTAGTCTCCTTCATTAATATTTCCAAATAATCCTACTAATATTATAAATAATTAATCATAAAATTTTTGGAGAAACATCTGATTTAAAATGTGCTTAGTAGCCATTGCAGACAGTTCATGCTGCATCTGAAGACAACCAGCCGCAGGGGCACTAATGGTGTATATTCTTTGTCATAGGTTCTAAGTGCTACGGCAGCATCATGCACTATTTACAGAGCAAGTCATAGAACTAACTGCAGGTTAAACGTATCTGAATATGATTTTTGGAACACATTTTGCTGAATACCTTCAACATTAAGTGCACCAATTAATCAATTTTATTGCAATATATCCCGCTCTAAACGAATCAGGATTACTTTTCGTGACTCACCCTCAGGTGACAAAAATTGCAAGAATTAATTTATAACTAATTAAAGTATAGCTTAAATGATATGTCGACAGTATTGCTGTTAGTTGCGTCCGTTGGAATAGCAATTTTATTTAAAGGCCTTCCGGAATTTACTAATTTTAACAATTATTATTAATATGTAAATTTCGGATCTAGGACTAGTATTTACAGCTCGATGTGACAAATAGTTTAATCTGAAAATGAAATATATCAGTGGTAAATTATAGTTTTAACTAGGGAAAACGAGTTTTAATGAAAAATACGTTTTAACTGTAATACATATAATTAAAAACCATTTATACGTAAAACAATCGATGTTGAAAAATTTTGAATAATAATAAAAAAAAATTTTGGTCGTAACATAAAACGAATGAATGTCAGTTGAAAAATATAACAATTAAAATAAGCTTTCTACGGACAGAAATTGAGGCTTTGAGTTACCGTGAGCAGCAAAAACCCAGACATTTCCACCTGAATACACGTTTCAAGCGTATTATACGTACATTTGAGCTTGTGGCTTATTGTCTGACTTTTTTCGAATCTTCTTAACCGGCGCTGTCACGCTCATCTTGCCTTGCATTCCCCTCCATGTGTCTCCCAGTTGGAGGTCACAGGATTCAATTCTACAGAAGCAGCAAACAAAATAAACTTTTATTAAAACAGGATGGTTTCTACTGTGTAAAAATAATAAATGTTGCGATGATGTTTAATGGATTAATTAATTATTTTATAGAGACATTTGTTTTGTCAATATTAAAACAAATTCTATAAAATTACACAAGTATTGTGTATGAAAGCCAAAATATCAAAACAGTGGTGGTGGCAAGTTAAATTCCACTTTTAATTAAAATAAAATAATAACAAAAGAAGCATACAATGGAATAAAAACATTCCCCAATATACCATTAGACCTAGAGCATGACTCAGTTTTCCTACCAAACAAGCGAATACTGTATTTCATTTATGTATTCAGGTTTTTAAATAGGTGGTTTATATCCATGTACGTACCTAAGCGTATTATCAAAACTAACCAAGTAAGGATGTACAGTATGTAGGTACACTATCGCAATCTATATGACTATCAAGAAGTGGTTATGTTCACATTGACGGCGTTCATATCAAATGCCAAGTACAGAGTAAGCTGAACCTTAATGCAAAAGAGGGACAGAGAGATACCAGTCGAACGACGCCTACCGAGGAGCCCCACTCGCAACCTCACTGCGACGGCCGCGCAACCTTGAAATAATAATGTTCGGAATAACAACAACGCGCCACAAGCGTGACCAGAAATAGTATAATAATTCTCCAAACCGTGAAACCTAGCTATTCATGATCCTGTGAACTTCAAAAAATATGAATTGAATATCGGAAATTGACACATTTATTACAAAAAAAATACAAATTACGTCCTTTTCAATATCAACATGTCAGCATAAAAGATGTTCCGCTTTTATATCAGTCTGTAATTATTTTAACACCTGCTCAATATAAATACATTTTAAAAGTTACAGTTAAGTTGACACTTGAATTCGAATAGGTGAAAGTTGGTAAGTATTGTCAGCACTCCGCGGTCGAAGGTTTCGCTTTTTCAATCGTTACTCAACAGGTATTCGTCATCGAGACATCTATGTAGGTACGTGCCTACCTACCTACCTACACAAGCAACTTTATTATAAGCTCGTTGGGATTTTATTATGTCGAGTAAGGTCGCATTGTTTGGGTAAAACTGCACGAATTCTGATAGTAAGATTAGACTTATGTTTATACAAAATTTATGTTAGTGTGTATTGTTATACTAGTTACAAGTGTACATACCTACTATAATGTTTTAATTTCAAAGTCCTTCGTTTGACGTTGAAGTTGATATAGGGTAAGCCTGCTCTAAAAGTTTTAAATTTTAGAGTAGTGATTTCGAATGAAAAATGGATTTCACATATTCTGTATACAGTCTTGTTAAATTTATTCTACAGTTTTGGACAAACCGTTTAATATATTATTAAATAAATAGACTAATAGCCAAAACATGATATTCCCATTTTGCATCCATAAAATCCAGATTGCGACCACCTGTGGATCAGTTTGCGTCCACCAACTTAGAAGAGATAAATATAAGAGAAAACTATTTTAATCTTTAAAAAAAAATGATTTTAGGTGTAGTATTGTTCACAGAGACTAAGCGCAAGAGCGACGATGTCTTACAGCCCCCGAGACGCAATCTTTTCTTAGGTCTCACCTATAGGTACAGTTTGCGTCCAAGTATGATTTTCGACATCTGTATCTATTTCTATAGTCGTTATAGTGGACGCAAAAGAGGCTATTACAAAGTGTATGTTAATAACGACGGAATCAATATAAAACTCATAATGTTTGTCATATAATAAAAACCATCCAAGTTAGAATTGGATAGACCTGATGGCGTCCTTTGCGGACGCAATGTGGCTAATGTATAAATTTGGTGGTGCAGTTCGCGTCCAGCGTTATTTTAACTGTTAATCAAATAAAATTTGAGCACAAACATCATTACTTTATTATATGTTTCATAATTAAGGTTTAGAAACGATATTGTATCCCGAATTTAAAATAAAGCCATTCAAATTTTCCCGTGAAACGCGCTGCTGCTCACTAATTATTTTGCAAAATATCATACGATCGCAAGTATTTGTATTATACAAGATTTTAGTATATTTTTTACGTAATGATGGTAACGCACTCAAAGCTTTTATTTATAAGCAAATACCTACCACATATCTAAGCTTTAATAGAAATATCGTTCATTTTTGTTAGTGACTCTGTATGGTTATTTCACACTGTTTTTGAGTGCCCCATCTTTTGGACGCGAACTGGGCGGTGGACGCGAACAGGCGACATTACCCTACGTGCCTAAATACCTAGGTAATCAGATTATTTGAATATCGATGACACTCTTAGGGCCGTATTCCAGAACGTTTCTCAATTTTGCGTTTCTATTGTGCATATCGAAAACTAGTTTTTGCCTTATAAATACTACTCTCAAGTGTTTCTTGACTATTGATAAACGTTCTGGAATACGGTCCTTAGAGTCAGTTAATAAAACAAGTATATTATATCGCCTAGCCTTTTTATACCACTAAGGTGGCAAATAAGCATGTGGCCTACCTGATGGAAAGTGGTCACCTTAGCCTATGGACGTTTGCAACACCAGAGATGCAGCACTCGTGCTGCCGTCCCTTTAAAAACCTTCTAAGACCCTTTTGAAGAACCCCATACCGTATACGTTCGGAAAAACCCAGGCAGGGAGTTAATTCCACAATCTAAGCGTACACGGAATAAATACTCTGTCGGACCTAACCGTATGCGAGTGCTCCGGACCCAAAGTGTAAGGGTGAACACCCAATCTATGGCGAGCGGTGCAATGATAGAAGGAAGCCGTGGGCTTCATATCAAACAGCTTTTCAGAGCACAGACCGCTGTACAGGTGATAGAACACGCATAAGTAGGCAATGTCGCGCAGGACGGATAGAGGATCTTTGACAATCGTCATAGCACCCCCTTCTACCGATTCGAAAGGTCGAAGCTGGTATTCAGGTGCACCAGCCAAAGGTGACAGCAGTATTCCATGTGTGGCTGCACTTGCGACTTATAATGAGGAGCAGTGTTTGCTCTGCAGTAAAGTACTGTCACGCCCTGTTGAGGACACCGAGCTTTTTGGACGCCAGCTTCGCCTTGTCCTCTAATTACTACGGACGTCACTAGAGATCTCAAAACCAAGGATCCCGATGCTATTGGAATTGGAAAGTTGTGCCCTGGAATTGCGGCGGTACAGTAAACGGGCATGTTTAGTGGTAAATGCTCAAACTTGAGTCTTGGTAGGGTTATATTGGACAAGATTTTGTCTACTCCAATCGGACACTCTTGCAAGAGTAGCCTCGATTTTAGACACAAGTTGTTCACGACTTTCTCCCATTGCAAATTGGGGGATATTGGAGCGACCCGTGTAATAAGTTTCACCCGTACTATCATATGCATAGCAATGAATGCCGTCAATGGACAGTACGTCATTGATATGCAGCAAAAACAGGATGGGTGACAACACTGAGTCCTGCCGGGTCCCAGCATTTATGTTCATGTAGTCCGGACAGCAGCCGTCAACGACGGCTCTGATAGTTCTACCGACCAACAAGGTGGATACCCATTCGCAAAGTCCCCCGGGCAGTCCATAGGAGGCCAATTTCAATAGAAGACCACGAGAAGGGCAATTACGATAGAAGACCACGCTAGCTTGAAGTTAAAATCACTTTAAGAGTATTTATAATAATATAGGTACAACACCACGCCTATTTTTTTACTAAACTGAATCGACTAGAACCACACGATCAACCCACACCCTACCTGTCTCTAGTACCGAGCGCCCGGATAACTTCATGGATGTAATTTACACAGACACTACTTATTAAAATTAAAATTCCTATACCCTATACCTGGCTGTAGTACATACCAATTTCTTGACATAATGGAAGAATATTAAGACATAAAATAAACACAATAAAAAAAAACAGAAAACAATTATCATTTCTATTATTCGAAAACAAGACGGATTCGGTTTTATTATGTTCAATCTGAATGGATTAGCAGTTTCTGGCATTACTTACGAGTATATTTTATTTTGTGTGCAACTGGCATGATCGAAATGGTTCAAGCGTTTGCTATCACCAACTCATAATTTACATTCAAATATCATATTAATTTATAAAGTCTGGTTATTTTTAATTTTATAGTTATGTACCAGACGCTAAGTTCTTACACTAGTTCATAACTTCGACGCAGGCAGCATATCTGCATAAATTTGGCGCGTCATACATACTAGATAAACTATTAGATAACAATTCGAATGTGTTCGTTATTATAAAATGTATAGTTCTATAAATAATTTACACAGTATACTTCAAAAGATAAATAATACTGAAAACTTGACCACCATAGTTATATTTTTTAGATTCCCCTGTGACTATTACGTATTTAATGTAAATATTATATAAGTAAAGCATAATTATGTAATCTACTTCCGAAGTGATTATGGGCTAATTAATTATAATTTAATTTCAAACGATTGACTCTAAAATTATGTAAATATTATATTATTTCTTTTTAAGGCTTGGTATTCCTGCCGAGGCCACGCTTTTGAGTTCTTTAAAACAATGCGAATCGTAGAAGAAAGGGTTTTTGATTCTGAAAAAGAGATATATGTTAGTTAAGGATTTAAGCTAGTCAAAATGACTCTTTGTTACAAAATCTAATAAATTTCACTTGATAAAAAAACATCCCAAAGTTGCCCCCTTTCGAAATGTTTTTTATATGCCAAATCCAAACTACATATAATTTTCATGAAATTTTTATACACAACTATAGCTACTAAATATTTATAGACATAATCGCTGACTTTGACTATATACAGTGATTTTTATAGTACAAACGTTTAAATAATATCAGATTCGCGACGCTGAGGCCTGACCAGTAGGACCTGTGTTAGGATTTTTTATTGAGCTCCCCTTGCTATTTTTTCGCAATGGCACAGTATGTTTATGAGAACAGTAAGCATTCTATCATTATCCGAGCGTCTGTCCCAGTTGCATCTCGCGACGCCCGGAGTTAGCTTTATATAGTGTATATATATGAGAGTTATATACATTAATGGACTCACCCACCCATTATGTGGGACAGGAATACACATGGTGAAAAGTGGGCATATACTAATATGCCTCTGCCACCCTTTCGGGGATAAGGCGTCATAGATAAATAAAATATATGAGAGTTTTAATATTAAATAAAGTACCTACACTTCACACAAGCGTTAGAATTATCCCTGTAAGTAGTATAAAATCGAACCCGGTACCCACAGGTTAGAAGGCAGTTATATAACCAACTCAGCCAGTGGGCCGTTCAATGTATGTTTACCTATTTTTTATAATTTTATAATTAAAAAATAAAAGAGTATATTTTCAATTAGGTTCTAAACAAATTTGATCAATATATTCTGAAGCTTAAACATACCGACTGCCACTGACTGAAGTAATCAGTGCAGTTGTTATATTGAAGCTTCGCTTCGCTTCGCATAAATTATTAAAATTGTATGAAGACCTTTGTTTTATGCTTTCAGTATTAATTATTTAAGTATATTTATAAATTTATTAGCCACGACTTTATCCCCGAAGGTGTGGCAGAGGCATATTGTTGTGAGCCCAATGCCTGTGTTCAAATAGACAGGCTCAGATTGTAGCGACTCGCTGTTGTAATTTTTAAGTCGCTCACAGGGTATTCACTTGACTTAACGAGTGTCGATTGCAACGTTACTATCAACCGGGACAAACAGCTTAATGTGTCCTTCGAAAAACGAAAACGCTGGTAAATGAAAATGCTACAAAGCGGTCATCCATCCAAAATCCGAGAGAGTTTCTTAAATCAGTGATCTTTAACAGAAACTGAGTTAGTAGGGCTACAAGCGCTTTTGTTTTAATTTGTCAGTAGCCTTAAACAATGTATTATTTCAGCCTTAAACAATGTACATTTCATGTAACTAATAATTAATAATCCCAACATTTTAACGCTAAGGTTTTTTGCGCTTTAGTGGATCTGGAGAAAGCATTTGATAACGTTGTGAGAGAAATTCTGTGGTACTCGTCCGTGTGGCCTGGCAGGATATGGGCGATACAGTCTCTTTATACGGACTGTAAAGCTTGCGTGCGACCAAGGGGGAGTTCACCTAGCGCCTCTTTTTGACTTCTGTTCGGGCGTCAAACGGGGATGTGTTATGTCCGCCTGGCTTTTCATAGTGTATCTGGATAGTTGTACAAAAGTGTGGCTACAAAAGTTAAAAGATTCTGATGTATTGTAAAATTGGAAATTTTACAGTACATTGTCCGTTGTACGCTGATGATGCGGTAGTGATGGTCTCATTAGAAGCCGACCTTCAGGCATTAGTCACTAATATAAAAAGAAAGGTCTTCGCTGCATGAGCTTCGCTTCAAACTAAGAATCGGGTATTTGAAAAAGAATAAGTAAGAACTAAAAGCAAGATTTGGGTAAACCTGCAACCTTTAGAGCAATTGAATGAAATTGTGTACTTAGGGAGAATGTTTAGCGCAGACGGAAGATGTGTTCTGAAGTACAGCGGTGACTAGCTGCCGACGACAGGAACATAACATTATGATTTTTTGATTAATATTATTATTTAAAAAAAAAATAGTATTATGAGTACGGGACATTTTATTTGGTACTTGTACATAAAGCCTAAATTTGTTATTAAATATATCATCATTAACTCCTACTAATATTATAAACGCGAAAGTTTGTAAGTATGGATGTTTGTTAAGTAAACTTTTAAACTTTTCCTTAACTATTTATTATATATATAATATATTATCTATCAGAATAACACATAGGCTACATTTTATCCAGGGAACAAGTTCCTTTAGAAAACGGGAAAACTTCATCACGCGGGCGGAGCCGCGGGCGTCAACTAGTATATCATAAACCTAAAATAAAATCCAACACAATAACAGAGATGTTTTTACTGTGGCGTACCAGCAGAAAATACATCGTCGATCTATCTTGGCGGGGGCTGAGGAAGCGTTGTGGTGCCTACGCGACATGGCCTACCGGCCCTTAACCGACTTCAAAAGAGGTTATGTTAACAGAGGTCCTTAGCTTCGTGATATTTCTAGACAGACGAGCATAAAGCATCTGAACACAATCGAGTATTACTCGGTTTACGTTTGATCACTGTGTTTAAGAACGTGCTACAATGTTTTACAAGGACAAGAAAGCCGGTTGACAGGTTACACAACTAAGACCATGTCTTACGTGAAAAATAAATTGTTTCAATGAATATAAACAGGTAGCAGCGTTACACCTTCAATTGAATCTCTTTACAGAAATAAATTATACTTTACTATCTATTATAAATATATTTTAGGACCATTCCTTTACACACCCCCATTTAGTTTTCTTTTTCATCTTTCCGATTTCGTTCTAAAATTTTATTCAGGCGTAAGTACTAGAAATATATGTATATTATTATATCCTCGGGTGTGGTCGCTAGATTTCAATACAAATTAATATTGCCTATGCCTTGCTCTAGTATCCAATATTTCTTATCATAATTTCTATAAGTGAACTTCATCGTCATCATCCAAGCGTCTGTCTCACGGGGTCCGTTTTTCTACATTTTGTCTTCCACTTCGCGCTTCTTCCACACGATCATCGGCATCCCCTGTACTGAGGACAGGCATGTCATCATCACGCATCCGTGACCCAGCGAGGTACTACGCGGGGGACGTATTTCTAATAAGAGTACAATGTTTTAAAATCTAATGTGAAAAAATTATAAATCTAGGTTCATACATTCACTCAGATGATACAATTTACGTCACGCATAGTGCAATGGCGAACAAAGCGAAATATAATGCCTCGCCGCTGCCGTGGCTATGATAAAACCCACAAAAATTAAATTATGAAGTCGGATTAGTAATTTTTGCTTTTTGGGGACTAGCTTGTTAAGCACGACTTGCCCTTTTTTCTTGTTAAATTTACAAGTCATGTATAGTCTCATAGCGAAGACACTCCGACGCATTTTAAGGGCCGTCCTTACAAAGTAAATTATTACTTTGTAAAGACGTTAATCAATGGTTATAGTTTTACTACTATATTTTCCTATTATAATATGAAATTTAAACTAAAAAAAAGTACGCAGCTCCGGACATTTAATAAAAATTAGCTTGTTTCCTATAAGATGCTTTTCCGGTCCCGTAGTATTTACACACCTGAACAATTAAGCATAGCCTTTTAATGAGCTTCACTCAGGTTAATTCACCTGAATTGGTACATCTACTATGTATATGTGCATAATATACTGAAAAATATCCTTATGTAATTTCAATTCTAGAGATAAATCAATACATGTCTGGCTTTTTTCCAAAAACAAATCAATGCCGATAAAAATCGATGAACACCGGTGTAAACAAATCAACATCAGCAAATTTGAACGTAGGTACGTGGAAACAAATGATCGTCGGTGAAAACAAGTGAACATCGCATCGGTGAAAACCAGTGATTGAAAACCAATGAAGTAAAAGACAACCTTTAAGTGGCTGCAACCTATGTAATTAAATTCGAAGTAAGTATACCCCTGCCGTTTCTTTCAGGATAAAATGTAACTCATGAAACTTTCCAGACTTGCAGACCTAAACGTATCCTTACATAAAAATCGTATTATTATTACATTACTTCCTTGAGACGTGAAGGACTAACAAACAATACACTTTCCCATTTATAGCGTAACAATGTATGGATGGGTACGTATGCGTATGCCTTATGGGCGGCTTAAAAAATTTCAACAGAAGGTAGTCACATCCTGCGTCTGTCTATTTCAACACGGCAATGGGCTCACCACCTATTACGTGGGACAGGAATCCACACGGTGAAAAGTGGGCATATAATATGCCTCTGCCACCCCTTCGGGGATAAGGCGTGATGGATATTTATTTAATAATGTAAGTATGAATATGACAAAATTAAAAATATAGTGAAATGTGGGCGTACGGAGTACCCTTAATATTTTTATTTTTTGTAATTTCGCAAAAAGCAAGGTATCACAAATAAAGGAATTATTAATTAATAATTTCGCGATTCCAGGTCAGCGAGAACTACCTTATAGGTTTCCGACCCAAAACCTATTGGGTACTTTCGGTTGACCTAGATTTATCAAATTCAGTTCACAAGGTCTTATAGCCAAAGTAAAAGGAAAAATCCGAAAAATAAAAATAGATCAAAATGAAGATAAATTTTAGTATTTTCAATTTTACGCAAAAACTAAATTCGCCCATATCTTTCTATCGTGTTGACACAGAACCTTGATTTTTATAAAACTAATAGAGTCCTTAGACCTTGGTATCAGGTATAATTTTTAACTTGCTAGGTCCATCCGTTTCTGAGAAAATCGATGGAGACACACGCACAGACAGACAAGAAGGTGATCTTACAGGGTTCCATATTTTTTCTATTAAGGTACGGAACCCAAAAAATTCAATCAACCTCTGACTTCTTTATGATATCCATCAACTTGAACGCATGAACAAAAGTCAATTTGAGGAATAATTTTCATCCAGTATAGTCTCGTGTCGGTCTCTTTTACTGATAATCTACACACTAATATTATAAAGAGGAAAACTTTGTTTGTTTGTTTGTAATGAATAGGCTCAAAAACTAGTGGACCGATTTCAAAAATTCTTTCTCCCTTTGAAAGCTACATTATCCACGAGTAACATAGGCTATATTTTATTTTAGAAAGAAATAGGTTTCCGTAAGATATTTGAGTTTTTCGGACACAAGATGTAAAAAAACAACCAGAAAAGTTACTTATTTTGCGTACGCTGCCTAAACTATAAAGGATTGATCCATAAAATGTTCTAATTAATTGTGGATCTTATAAATATCTACAACAAAGTCCGCGACACACTATACCTATCTATGTCGAGTGAGGCACAACAACCATTTATTTTTAATTCTTGAATTTTTTAGGACTACATGCAAACGCCTTTATTTTACTCATGCTATTAATCCTTATCAAAATAAATTATTTCATCACCTAAGTACCGTTTATGTAGATGTACGTACGCTGCCTAAACTATACAAGAAGATCCATGAAAATAATTGTAGATCTTATAAATTTCGTATATGCAATTCTTATTGGATATAAAAAAAACACGTGTTAGTAATGAAACACGTGGAAGTATATCACGGGCGAATCCAGGGGGCACAGCTAGTAGAATATAAAATACAGACAGTAAAGTCATTTCTTACAATTGGAAACTTGTATTTAAGTAATATTAATTAACGAAAATGAAATATGTACAGAAAAAGAAGATAAAAATATCACAGAATAATTTTCTAGTTGTAATCTATTTTAATTCATTGATGTCTTATAGAATACATATTATAATTCTGTTTGAAGGTTCCTGTAATCAAAAATTTTCGCAAGTGGAGTTGCAGGTTCATGCTGGTTAAAACAGCTTAGTACCATCTAGATCATGACAATTCGTAAAATATAAAAACCGCATCAAAAACGCAACACATTCGCTGCTTGCTATGAGGCCACCAACAGATAGATGCATGATGCAAACCTATAACACCCCTATTTTCTCCTCTTAACGCCGGCAATTCTAGACGTTTAAATGTCGTAAACATTATTACAAGGAACGAAGGCATCTATAATACTATTGAATAATAACTTTGACTCGACTATATTACAAACGAATCTATAGGGAAGTCCAACTGCCAAGAGCCGGCAGGTCTGTAAAAAATTAAATGGAACAGTGGAACTGTCGTACCTAAGAAGAACCATAGACGGCATTGGCAAACGGACCAGCTTTTTGATTGATTTAAAAAAATGGCATCAAGGTAGACTATTTGTAATTTCGAATATTTACACCGTGACCATTTATCGTAAGCGTAGGTAATCGTGAGAACTAGAAATAGATTCACCAAATTCAGCAAGGTCTACTTACTAGTTTACACGCAAACTAAATTGTACTTTATAATTAAATTGTTCAAACACCAACTGATTGACATATATCTGCGGATAAATTGGAAAATACTACAAGAACGTTTTAAATGTTCGTTAACAATTCAAGATCCAAGACAGACATACTTTGTCTAGAACACTAAATGTGGTGCCTAAAAAAGACCTTTTCCTAATTTTGTTTACTATTTCAATGTGAACCCCCACACATGCGCATAAGTACCTACATAGATAAGACGGACATTTATTATTTCCTCGTACTTACTGGTAAATTATGCAAAAAGAGTTAACCTTGACAATAAACAAATAATTAATACAATAAACAAATGGGGGAGTAAAGGGGGAATAAAAATGGTATAAGACCAGGGTCTTATAACATTTTTATTCCCCTTTATTATTTTTAAACAAAGACTTGCTACTTCCATACTGTTATGTCTGTTATGGCCTATGGTATTTTCCCCTGGAAGAATGCCGCAAATTCTTCAAAAGAAGATATATTTTTTTAGATATTATTACGATATTCAGGTGTAACATCTTCGGGAATCGGAGCCCATGCGACGTCACTTGCAAGTGGAGAACCTACTAACCAACGGAGGACGCAGGGACCTTAAGACCAGGGTCTTATACCATTTTTATTCCCCCTTTATTATTTTTAAACAAAGACTTGCTACTTCCATACTGTTATGTCTGTTATGTCCTATGGTATTTTCCCCTGCAAGAATGCCGCAAATTCTTCAAAAGAAGATATATTTTTTTAGATATTATTACGATATTCAGGTGTAACATCTTCGGGAATCGGAGCCCATGCGACGTCACTTGCAAGTGGAGAACCTGCTAACCAACGGAGGACGCAGGGACCTTACTCACAGACGGCAGTCAATTCCGACAATACTGAAAAACAAAAGCCAAAGAAAGCCAAACGTTAACTGCTCCTAGCTGCCATATAAAAGCGGGCCCCAGGGTCCAAATCCAGGTAGGGTTTGAAAGCCATAGGGCACACACTTAAGAGAGAAGATAGGCTGTAAATTATATTTATAACTAGCTGACCCGCCCGGCTTCGCCCGTGACATACTTCGAACCTCGTGGCACCCATTTAATCCCGTCGTTTATTAATTTCACGATAATGTACTCGTATGAACATTTTCCAAATTACTCTATTACTTCTCGCTCTCAAGTACTACGCCGGCGCCAGCACGGGCGTATTTTTCATATTGTCATATCGCCTAAGATATTCATTTAATTTGCAAAGTGTAAAAGGACAATAATCTTCATAAAATGCTAAAACCAACTAACATATTAAAAATGATAAGGATTAATAATGTATTTGTGTAAATAGCCTCTAAAAAACCGCTTTATTATTGCTGTTTTTTAAAAGTATTAAAATGGATATAATACGATATCCTTAAGAGATAGATATATACCGTCGCGAACTTTTTTGTAGACCTATATTAGATACATAATTCCACAGTACATTATTTTGTTATATCTTAAAGGGTAAATTTAGGCAGCGTTTTCGTTAAAAGCTCCCAGACGGCTCGTTATTTCCGACATCGCCAGCATATATCGTTATAATTAAGTTAATGTATACAAAAACTTAACAAAATTTACTAAAAAAAAATCTTCTATAAGAATCACTCTATCTATTAAAAAAAACTGCATCGAAATTCGTTGCGTAGTTTTAAAGATCTAGGTATATATAGGGACAGACAGCCAAAAACGACTTTGTTTCTCATGTGCGTAGGCCCGCACTGGCACGGCCTGTTCGAATTATTGTTACACGAAATTAATTTATTTGCGCATTTTTTGATATTGCCATTTCGCCTAAGATATTCATTTAATTTGCAAAGTGCAAAGGGACAAAATAATCTTCATTAAATGCTGAAGCCAACTAACATATTAAAAATGATAAGCATTAATAATGTTTTTGTGTAAATAGCCTTTAAATTACCGCTTTATTATTGCTGTTTTTTTTAAAGTATTAAAATGGATATAATACGATATCCTTAAGAGATAGACATATACCGTCGCGGACTTTTTTGTAGACCTATATTAGATACACAATTCCACAATACATTATTTTGTTATATCTCAAAGGGTTTAGGCAGCGTTTTCGTTAAAAGCTCCCAGCCGGCTCGTTATTTCCGACACCGCCAACATATATCGTTATAATTAAGTTAATGTATACAAAAACTTAACAAAATATACATAAAAACCTTCTATAAGAATCACTATATCCATTAAAAAAAACTGCATCGAAATTCGTTGCGTAGTTTTAAAGATCTAAGCATACATAGGGACAGACAGCGAAAAACGACTTTGTTTTATAATATGTAGTGACTATTGCGTGTAAGGCTTGTTCTCCTGCCGAGAAAAAATCATTTAATTAAATATACATATATTTCTAAATCTTATGTAGATCTGCTCAAACAAATCTATAAATATTCCAAATCATTGTCATCAGGCATCACCAGCGTGCTTCCATCATAGTCTACGACATAGGGTTAGACACCCTTGTTTCCTTCGTAAGTTATGCATAGCACTCAGAAATTAAATAACATTTGGATATATTTGGTTTATCTGAGCCTTAGAGTTTAAAGTGCTTAGTGCGATTTTATTGCGAACTCCTTTACAGGCTCACGGGAGAGCGTTAACGTGAATTTGAAACATCGCACGCATAAAAGTGTGATTATATATGTCACCTATTCGTTATCAGACTATAATAGTCTATGTAACTTGAATATTTCCGTCCTGTGAATTTAGCGTATATGTGAGAATACGGAGGAGGGAGGCTGTGTTTAATTGATTGCGAAGGAAATCAGTAATGTTGCTTATCTCTAATTTATGCTATTTACTAATTTCAACAGCATCCGCCAGACTTATCCCTGGTTCAAGGGTGAGTGTGCAGATGCTGTATAACAAAAACAAATTGAGTTTCAACAGGGCTTGACCCAAAAGTGGGCCTCCTCATGGCGGTATACTACAGTACCACCAAGGCCAGCAAGAATGGTTGGCAACGGGCCAAAGCAATCCAACTTGCATGAAACTTCAGTGCTTCTGTTGCGTATTCTGATGGCTCATAGGTTCATAAGACCCTTGTGGCCGATTCCGGAAATATCCGTTATGAGCAAGCAACCTGAAAATTCCAAATTGTCAAATGTCATTTAGGCCGTGCTACAATCGCTCGACGTTGGGAATAGTTGGTACAATGACGGCGTCCCAGCGTAGGTACTCCAAAAATGTTCAAACAACTTCAGCGCTCACATAATCGGCCAATTACATACTAACACCATACAATTGTGTTTTTAAATACACATTTATGTTTTTTTTATTGAACTACCAAATCTATCGGCGGTTATGTCTTTGGACCAAAACGGTCAATGCGTGTTCTTTTTACGCATGCCACACATGGCTATTCGCCTGGATATTGCTAAAGGGGTGATAGAGTCTAGCATAAGTCAATGTTGTCGTACTAATAGCTAATATTGGAGACATGCAACCAATAAAGATTCTGACGACATTAACAAGTTGACTAATATTTCGCCTTAATCAAACTACCTGAAAAAAACAGTATAGGTTAGAAAGGCGATGCTAAAATCTCCTCCTTCTTATACATTTACAGACATTTCTTTGAAAATAATTTCATTGTTTTTAAAATTACGCGCATTGTACATTTTCGACTCTCAGTCCCTGAAATTTCCATTGCTCTACTGTTGCTTCTTAATTGACTATCTCAGAATGTTAATTCCGTTTTATGAATATCGAGATTTGTTTTTGTCTTCTCAAATCCTTTTCTAGTTTCCAGAACTTTTGTCTTATTTTGACTTTAATCTTCTTTGTGATTCATTTTATCTAACTAACTAACTAACTAACTAACTATCTTCACGCTGTATCCCTGACGTGGTAGTCAGAGAGGACAGATCGCCAGGCTTCGCGATCCATGCATACTTCTTTCGCTTCTTCGAGATTCATCAATCGCTTCATACACGCACGTCTGGGTATCCGAGTACTTTTGACCTTTCCGTTTTTGAGCAATCTGCTCACGTGGTCTTCATATGTAAGTCTCGGCCTACCCTGACTCCTTCTACCCTCTACTTTTGAACAATATATATTCTTCGTCAATCGTTCCTCACTCATTCGTTGGACGTGTCCAAACCAACGGAGCACGCCCTTTTCCAGCTTAACGCTGACACTTTCATTCAAACCTGCCAAATTGCGTATCACTTCGTTACGTATTCGGCCAGCCAAGGTAACGCCGCACAACTTTCGAAGTGATCGCATCTCCACAGCATTCAATTTACTTTCATGCATCTGCTGACATACCCAGGTTTCACTACCGTAAAGCAAAGTTGGCACTAGCACTGCGTTATGAATCGCCAGTCGTGCTTCTTTTACGATGCTTTGTCGCTTTACTAACTGGGACAAAGCACCGTTAACTTTGTTTCCGGCAGCTACTCGCCGTTCCACATCCGAATCACATCTTCCATCCGCGCTAAACATACTTCCTAAATACACAATTTCATTCACTTGCTCTAGACGTTCCTGGTTTACCCTAATCTCGCATTTAGTTCTTACGTCACCTCTTTCAAATACTAGAACTTTTTAACTATTTATTTCATTACCTTCCATTACTAATTCGGCAAATAACAAATACTACAAATAATAAATACACTACTCTTTCGTTACATTAACCCGTAGGTAAGGTTTAGGGAGCCACTTGAGTTCCTTGCGAAAATGAAAGACGTGATCATACTTATGGAGATTGAAAATAAATCAAATACATACATTTTGTAGATGCTCAAGTTTATCTTACTGATTTTTAGGGCAAAACAGTGTCTGGACACGCTTTGGAGTATAAAAAGTATAGTGAACTTTTTTATGCGATATTATCCTTCCATGATAATCATGATATATTGTCAATGATGACATCAAGAATTTTGGCAGTTTTTACTCGAGCAGAATAAGAGAAAGGGAATTAGTTTCGAGTCTAATGCCTGCTACTAATAAGAGATTTTTTGGGATTTATGTACAGATCAAACGAATTCGCCTACTAACTGATAATAATTATAAATATTCTTTATTGTACACCACAAAAGAAAATGTTTAAGAAGAACTTAATTAAGTTATGTATGTACAATAGGCGGCCTTATCGCTAAAAGCAATCTCTTCCAGGCAACCTTTGAATATAGAGAAATAAATGGAGCTGATTGAGGCAGTGTACAAACTTTTAAGATACATATAAACCATATAATAAACTGATAGAATTAAGGTTTCGATTCATAGAAGAAATTTTTTATTATTAGTTTAAAGAAAAGTGATGATAAAGCTACAAATCGTCTGCATAGAGATGGAAGTTAAGATAATGAAAATGCAAAAGTGTAAAGGAGAAAGTACGCCACCCTAAGACATGCCAGCACTGAGATTACACCATTCCGACATTTTTATAAATTACGCAACATGAAATTTCATAAAACATAACCTATTTATGAGACCGATATGAGATAAGAGTAAGATGAAGCTTAAATGGTATTTAATACAATTTCTTATCGTTAATAATTATCTTATTCAGTGACCCGAAATCATTCTGAGTCTCAGTGTTTATATTGTTGGTATACAGTTTGTCATATAAGTGGCAATACTTGATTTGTATAGAGACGTAATGCCAGTGAGGCAGTGACATACGGAATTATTCATTTCACATTTTTATTACTTTTCGAAAAAACATTAGTGTAAATTAGGCAAAAAAGTAAATCTAGGCATTAAGTTAACAGAAGGGTTTATTTCAAATCTAATCATCTACCATATTGCAGTAATACTCAATAGGTACGTATGGACTCATGTTTATCCATTCATCATTGTATTAATGTCAGACGTCAAATAACTTAAGGTTAAAATTGATACTTGTTCACTATTTTTCACTGCTATAAAAGTAAGAGAAAACAAATTTACCTCGGAAAATCATTGATAGAAACATCGACATCGAAGAATATATCGACTAATTCGTCGACATCCGAATCCGGTGTAAGTGAGGGTGGCAATGTGGCCGGAGGAGATGCGGCCACATTTACTGAGTGGGCTCCGCAATTGAAAATCACGGTCTCTGTCTGTACCATAGGCAGCATGGCTAAGACACACTTAAAAGTTCACCTGCACCTTTTAAGGAACGTATGTCTTCCAGGATCAACTTTAAACAGCACAACTGGTATCCGCATCCAAACATACACTGCATTGCGCCACGACCGCCGCGACGCTATTTTTTAATAATACGTAATTTTTGAATTCACACTCGTAATTAAACAACGATAGTTTCAGCAAACAAATATGGTATTATGTATCGATAATATTGAATATTAGTCGACAATAACATGCAATAACTTTATTATGTAGTGATAGTGCAAATTCCTATCGATATCCGCACGAAACGTTCGCTACAAAACGACGATGAAAGTCAACTGAAAGGCGAGACGTAGATATACACATATCCTTCTCGCTCGCTGCTTTACAAATTATCAACACTGGTGGCGCGGCGCGACACGACGCAGACCGTCGACGGAGACGATGGCGACGACGACAACGACGGCAATAGCGTGAGAAGGTGGATTGAGACTGACGGTCTGAACTGAACAATATTGCTACTAGTCACACAAACGTCACACCCAACTAAATGTTCTCTACTGCGATCTCGCTCACTATCACGAACGTATTGAATTTGCCGATTGAATTTTCCGAATTATTCCGAGCATCAACGATTTAATACGACGTATAAGTATTTACAAAAAATTGTTTGCTTATTCATTATCCATCTATGTGTTGCGAAACCTGACCAAAATATAATAAACTATCAACGGGAAGGTAAAGCCAAGCATATGGAGTTCTTCGATCTTCATTATACTTTTGACAATACTGTATCTTTATAAGGTTTTTCAATTTATAAAGAGAATTCAGTAGTGGCCGCAATATAACATTAAATACACACTATTCGTCTTTAATAATCACTTGGACATAAAAAAAATATATTTGTGCCCATATTAATATTCACTCCAGCATATTTAATTTCATCTAAACATACAAATAGGAATATGAGCTTAGAAAATCGTAAATAATTCAGAAAGCATATCTCTACAAGTAAAATCCTTGAAATTAGACGATGTACTAATTTAAAATAGAAGTTTGTTTCATAAAACATCTATGAAAGAAGAACTGTCTAAACGAAGAAGTCTCTTATGAAATTATAACAAATTTCATTATCCGTTATTAAAAAATTTATAAAATTAATATATATATATATATATATATTGAAAATAATGCCATTATTACATTTAGTACTGCTGATGTTTGATACGATAGCATAACTAAATCAAGCCACTAACAGCGATACGTTGTAAACCGTGACGTAGTAGGCACTTGTACCTATATGAAAGTGAAATGGAACAGTATTTGTGTCAAGTGTACAATTTAGATAACAAGGTCATTTATTGCATAAGTTAAACGCCGTTTTTATGACATCTACGAGATATGCAATAATGTTAAAATGGCAATTGTTGTAATGTAGGTATTTTAGGATATTTGGCTTATTAAATTAATTTACAATTGTTTGACTTTTCGATAATTATTCAGATCAGAACGTATCCCATCCTTATCTTTTTTATCTGTATTTATATTTTATTTTGCAATATTAATTTATAAAGTATTATAATTATATGTTGTAAGATTTATCGTTTATACTATTTCATTATTTGGAAAGATGTGATAAAATAAATTACATTTATGAGAAGTTTTGTTTATGAACTAATTTTCAAAAAATATAATATGTTAGGCAAAAAAAAAATTTTAAATACAATTATCATTATTCTTAGTATCGCTGAATGATGCAAATTCAATGAAATACAAATTATAGGTAAAAGAGTAAAGGGGCAGTCAGTAAAGGAAGAGCGCGGCGCGTGCAGATATCGGTGCAGGCGGCCCCGCGGATCTATGTCAGTGGGTCACGGCAATGACGTGGCACACGGCCGCCGCAACTCGCGGCGCGCACTTCATTCTAATTCCGCTTCACCGGTATCTTCGTGTTGACTAGAGGGCTATTTATTTATTTACACGTGTGTTAATGCGATACTGCCTTAGGACTATATTATCTCTTCTATTGAACCACCATAAGAACTTATAAAATTAACAACCTCTCTTTAAATAAAAACCGTACCTAAATACGATAACTAGGAGGTTTACTTATTGTTGGCATTGACCGACAAATGATTCACGTGAGAATGAGAAAACAGTGTTGATTAATTTGTAATTCTTGTAATGCGTGGAAGGTACCCTGTTTAATACTAAGTATATTCACGCTGTGTCCCTGACGGAATAGTCGGACAGATCCCCAGAATTCACGACGAAAAATGCAAATCTTCTCACGTGGTCTTTATAATATATCTCGGATTTTACCCTGTTTACCAAATAAATATCAATACAAATATAGATAATAATACTATTCTCAAATTACACTTCTAGGGGATACATTAATTTGGAATGTTTCGACATAGTAAAGTCGACATCGAAAATAGATACAAATGAAATATGGAAAACAAGGTGGTAAGAAAAAGGTAATATTAGGAATATACCCTTGGATCTAACAAAATTAAATTCAATTACACGAAGTGAACTCAGAAATCAAATTGCTTGGATTCTAAAATTAATCTTTGCTGCTAACGTCAGCATTAAAAACTAATGTGCTTAACCTAAAAACCACTTGGTTTAAGAAAAAAAAAGTACTTGGTTAATATTATCCAAATCGTCACTTAGTATTTAATTGTTTAATAATGATTGTTTTGGTTTTAACTTTAGACTAGTGATTTTACGCTTTGTAAACTTTAAATGAAACCTAACTAATATTATGTTTACAAGAAATGATGAGTTGTTTACCTCAAGGGAACGTAGCTAATCTACTCAAATGAAACAACTAATGAGAATATAAATGGCGTTATATATTGGTTGGGGACCGGGTGGACTATCTCTGTACCATCATCTATAAAACGTATCGGCCTATCCGACCATATATTATGAGCTATATTTATCACAGTAATTAATGTGTAAAGGTTTCATACTAACCATTCCATAAATAAGCACGTTCTTATTGATAAAAAAGCTGTAATCGGTGCCAATAATTGATGGACCTAAGGAGTTAGTGACAAAAGCTTCCTTTGTATCCCAAAGTATTTACGTGAACTGCGTCATTACTTTCAACAACTCTAAAATGTAGGGTATTAAATTAATCGCCGTTTTGTGTATTGGATGACCTTTGCAGACAGCAATTGAAAAGGGATGCGTTACTACCCATCACGAGCCCATTACAGAACCTTGCTTCAAATAATATTTGGTTTTGATATTATCGGTTGCATAATCTTCGATTTGTTCTATCCATCACGCCTTATCCCCGAAGGGGTGGCAGAGGCATATTATATGCCCACTTTTCACCGTGTGGATTTACCTGTCCCACGTAATAGGTGGTGAGCCCATTGCCATGTTGAAATAGACAGACGCAGGTTGTGGCTACCTACTGTTGAAATTTTTCATGCCGCCCATAAGGCATTCAACCAGGCTTAACGACTGCCATTTTACTGGCAACCGGGACCAACGGCTTAACGTGCCTTCCGAAGCACGGAAACGCTCGCAAATGTAAATGCCACAAAGTGGTCACCCATCCGAGGACCAGCCATAGTGAAAGTTGCGTAACTCAGTGATCGTTTACAGAACACTGAGACCGCGGGGCCACGAGCGCTTCAAATTCGATTTGTTCTATCCGATTCCATTAACTTTAATTTTCTACTTTTTTAATTGATTTTTACTTGTCAGCAATAATACTTATTTTTTTAAATTTGTAGTTGCATTGATTAACTGTATGAGAATTCGCTAACATAGCTAAAACCGTGTTCAATTGCATGGCGGAGCTCTACCATGCAGTCACAATTGTACAGATGGAAATATTACAATTAATAAACACCGTTCTTATCCCAATAATGAGAGTAGTGTTTAGTTAGGGTGTATCTATCTGGTATAATAAGAAAACTACTGTTCCAGCTCGAAAGGTCTGAATTTGAGTGGACATTACTGATGATCCTTTTGATCTAGCTCGTATTGTTAAATTTTCAGCTAACTTGCCAAACCAACTATCGAGATGCTCTAAGAGAGCAGAAAAAAGTAAAGAAAGGATGGAAGGAAGATTTCGTTGAGAACTTTGTCAGGTACCAGGAGATATAAATTTCATCAAGCCATGTTACTATCTCAAGATTTAATTAAACACACATTTTACAGAATGGGTTGTGTTGGTTAATCGGGTGTTATGTTTTAGTAAACGTATGAGCGATGAAATCAATTCCACCGCACAATTTGATATTATATGATTTCAGCATTCAACTGTTTTACGTAGTTGCTGTAACAGAAAAAACAAACTAAAAAGTCACAGAATGAATTTCAAAAAACGGTGTAAGACGAAAGAGAAGCGCAAAGGGGAGATTGCAAGAAATAGTTAATAAACGGGTTTTTTTTTTGTAACGCGGGGAATGCCTTTACGCACCGTCATCCCTACTGCGGGGGCAGCATGGACGGTGTGTGGGGCTCCCGGCCCGTGAGAGAGGGGCCGTCCTACCCACTAAATGCCGCGGTGTTCCGCCTCACCTTAAACCGACTTGCAGGGTAGGCATGAGGTTAAATCACTGCGAACCGGCAAGGGGCACCCCAGAGTGGAGGGGCCTGTCTCGGGGCGGCCGAAAGGCGACCACCTCGAAGCTCCTTAAGGAGCTGAAGAATCTAGCCCGCACCTCCACCACCCTCGAGCGCCCCTCTGTAAGCAGAGGAGGTAGAGAGCGGCCGGTACGGGCGTGCGCTAAATGGGCACCCCGTGGAACACAGAAGGGGTGCCCTTCGTCAAGTGACGAGTTGGGTGGGGTCCCCAGACCTTCCGCCCACGGCCAGACACTATTCGGGGGCGCGCATGTACTCTGCACGTCGCCGCCCCCGTACACGACGGCGGGGCGGGAGCGTCTGTCCCATACGCTTCCGCACCCGCAAAGCCTCTCGTTTGGCCGCATCACCTCACTAGCAAACGAGGCGACGGCGGCCAAGCACTGCGGCCCGTCCCACGCCGGGCTCCGCCGTGTCCATGGCACCACCTGGGCAGTGACGACACACGGGGACCGGCTCCACCCCCGCCACCTCCCGCAGGTACTTGGCGAATACGCCATGCCCTGTGAGGAGCTGACTGAGGTGAAACGTCGACGCTCCGTGTGCCCTCTCCACCCAAGAGTTAATAAACGGCTTGGACCAGACTGTATGAGAAGGGAAAATGAAAGAGGAGAATGGCCTATGTCGCAGAAGCAACTTCTACATTGATTATTATTATTATCTTTTAGTTCTAAATTGTTGTTTTAATTTTTGGCTTAAGCATGTAGTAGAAATAAAGGCCTTTTTTTATTTTATTTACTTACGTATTTGCCGAAAATCTGCACATGAAGGTTTAAGATGATTGATGATTCCTTATGAAGCGATGAGCTCGACAATACAAGAAAGATATTCTATTAAGAGGGATGTCATTTTATTTTTTGGGACTAATCCCACCCGCATTCCCATTACTTTGATCCTTTAAACCAGGGTCGTCAGCAGCTCAGTGAAGTGAAAGTACCAAGAGAAAAGTGTCTTAGAAACTGCATCCAAAATAATCGGAGTTGGAAAAAGTAACAACAATGTAGCTTCAAGTTAATAAATTAGTTATTATATTAACTTGACGCCAACAATTACCAGTTAGTTCCTTTTTTACCAATATATTTTTTCCATCCAAAGATTGCTTGACAAAAATTGCTTTAACCCATAAGGCCGCCCATTGTACTGCTATTTTTGTATAATATTCTACATCATAATACTGTCTTGGCGTACAAAAAAAGTGTATTATTAATAAATCAATAAAATAAACAATGTAACTGTGTTATTCTTCCTTTGCAAAGAGGAACGTTATAGTTGTATTATGTATTGATCAATAACTGCATACCGACCCTCGAATCAGTTTGGAAGACTAACATTTATATAATCGAGAAATGTACTAAAAATATCGTCATTGCTCGTCCACTTTCAGCATTATCATAAAGCGGATGAAAAAGTTTGTATGTGTGAGTAAATTTATTATTATGACTTAAACTAGTAGACGCCCGCGGCTCCGCACGCCTGGTGAAGTTTCCCACTAGAACTTGTTCCCGGGATAAAAAGTAGCCTATGTGTTATTCTGATGTGTAAGCTTATTGTAAACTTATATCAATATCCATTTAGTAGATTTACATTTACACGCAAAATCTACATCAACATACATATTAACAACAACAACAAACATCCATACTTAGAAACTTTTGCGTTTATAATACTAATAGGACTAGTAGGAAGTAGGATAATAGAATTGTTAGGTATAAGTGTTCCTGCTAACATTCAGTTTTATATTTATTGAATTATTTCTCTTAATGAAAACCTTAGCCTTAAACAACTTGAGAACGACTGGACACAGTGGTTCTCAAGTTAAGATTTTTTTTATTCTTTTATTTATTGTAACAATCTAATATTTTGATCATAATTTCTGCGTGGTAGATGCACTGAAGTTATCCTTAAAAATATTTTAAATTATTACATAATATTAATAAGCATTTCGTGGAAGAAACATAGCACAATTGGAATAAATGATGCCCTTCTCTTTGGAAATTTTATTAAAAAGCATTTTCAAATTTTTTAAAATTAATTTTTAATTAAGGTTAACGTTTCCGAATAGTCAGGAGAGATATGAATTTCTGTCCCTTGATTACGTCTAAGTTTTTCAATCCTGTCTGCCACTTCGTTACCATGTATACCAATGTGGGACGGAATCCACTGCAATCTTAGCACCCTATTATGTTGGTCTTGAAGTTAAAATTATTTATTGTTTAAGATGAAGTTTTAAATAAAGTTCCTCAATAAAGAACTATGTACGTAATCATTGAATGTAGAATAGAAAGCCGAATTACCCTTCTCCGATAAACTGCTTACTGAAAACACCCTTGATCTCTACATTTTATTGTTCGCCGTTAAACGGTTTTTCGATAACACCCTTCGTCCGTGGTCGCTACGACATATTACAGTTCACTAATAAAACTGTTGGCCGCAAACACGCTTCGTCCGTAAACGGTTTTACAAATTATCGTTCACCTATGTACTGTTGAATGAAACAATCCTTGGATACTTGGACGGTTGACTATAACATACTTCATCCACGGTCGCTTTTACGATGGCAAATATTTTGAAGAAGTTAACTACTACTCTATTTTATTCTAAGATAGATTATTTCATGTAGGTATGTGATTTCTGTAATAGGTACCAACATAACCAGAACTACTTAGATAACAATGTAGGTATCTTACGATGTGTATAATTAAAGTCAAATTGCAATTTCATTCAATTAATTTATCTTAATTCTAATTGCAAGATCCGCACAAGTTGAAATTCTATTTACTTTTATGGGTGAATTGGTGCTGATGGAGGAGGGTAATCTACCTGGAGAAGCTTGTCGATGACAAACGGCATTATCAGAATGACTGACGTTAATACAAGATATGAGTTCAGTGAAGGCGAAATCTTTTAAAGCTAACGATTTTACTCGGAAAGGAGGTAGGTATGTGTGTAACGCATCTCTTAAGAATTATCTACTTTTTTGATATCTATCTTATAATGAAAGTGTATAAGTTAAAAATAGAATAATTTACATTCCATTCTTTTCCATAGAAAAAGCTACCACGGATGAAGCATGTTATAGTCAACGGTTTAAGTATGCAACTATTGTTTTATTTAACGGTACTTAGGTGAACGATATTTTTTTCATCAGTGAACTGTAATATGTCGAACCGACCAAGGACGATGGGTGTTTTCGGCCAACAGTTCTTCAGTGAACTGTAATATGTCGAACCGACCACGGATGAAGGGTGTTTTCGGCGTTTCAAACGTTCATCGGCGAACAATAAAATGTAGAACCAACTACGGACCAAGGGTGATTTCAGTAAACAGTTTATAGGAGAAAGGTAATTCGGCATTCAATTCTACACGAATACTTATTAGATGTTCCTAATGCATATTTTACTTCCGAGTTGATCGCAGCTACATTTATTAAGTTGATACTTGATTATATTAATTTTCAGATGTACTGGGATGCAAAAGTGCTAAGATATCTTAGTAACTACTATTGCAAAATAGAAAGTAGTAGTTAAAGATAAAGTATCGAAAAAGTACATAATTCGTTGTGCAGCTTGTTTTGTTCAAATATTTTTGCAAGAAGAGACTTTGTCCTAGTGTAAGCGCCATTGTTAGTTTTTAGTAACAGCCCAGTTAATTTTATTCTTAGCAATATTGAATTCACAATTCACGGGACCAAGAGCAATAGGAGATGGTATATAAAGACTTTGAGGAGTGCGCAAAGAATCCCCGCAAATGCGTTGCGTCACGTGGGCGGGCAGATCGATTGAGTAAGCGGGAATGTTCGCGCTTGCGCTAACCCGATCTTATTTATCGACCACCAACTTTCAACTGAACGCTTTTGGGGCAGGTTAGGCCTATACTCTGGGGTCAAGGTCACTTGCCTTGCTACTAAAATATTGTTTATGGTGCTTATCTATTACGAAGCAAGACTAAGTTTAAAATTAATCTTCTGACTGCTTATCCAAACATTCTTATATTTCGGTGGTTGTATAATTAATAACTATATATATATTATTCAAAATATGTACCAGGTCTAATCATAACCATAGTACCTACTTACCTCTAATTCTAAACTGTGACTAATATCTTTCGACTGCCAGTATAATACGAATAAGCTAGTTGTTTGTCCGTGACTTAAACCTTTATCCTATACGTTGTTACTATCTCCTAATGAAATGAATACGCCGATTACTCAAATCAAACTGACTACGGCAACAAATTTAATATTACAAATTATTGACTCATTATCAATGTTCGAGATACAAATATTTTATTTGATAACAACTGTCTCAGTTTGTTGGAACACATAATGCAGCAAACGAAGAGGCATCAAACCAAAAAACTGCTCCCAAAACCAGTTAGCCTTGGAGACCCAGATGTTCATTTCCATCTGTATCCGAGAATCACGGCTTGTTTTACTTATGTGCAGAGTTTAATAGCCAATATCTATAACAACAAATTGACGTTTAGAACATGTACTTACTCCGCTATATATAAACTTATCGTGTGATAATAAATTATGTGTACTACGATACGCAAGCACAAAATGTATCAAACAGATACTCACGATCACATTAAAATATTGATCATAATAAATAGAAAGTATCCAGGCCACTGTCAATATATAGTTAAAACATGATACAATAAAACAGGACCAATGCCAAGATCAGGAAAAACCATCGAAGCGTTGCCAGTACCTACATGTTGCGTTACATTTGTTATGTAACTCTATCGTCAGGTTACGAATAATAAGCGATGTTAACGTTAATACTCATAAGACAGAAAGAGAAATACTTTGTTTCAATTCGTAATAATTCAAGTTTTTATTAGTTGAAGCTTAATGCAACTATTTACATCTACCAGACCACATCTGTGACTCAGCTCAGTCCGCTTGAAATTCGGTAACTTGTACAAAGGTGTAAAGTAAGGATAATGGGATCATTGTAATCGACTGCCTCTGTGGCGCGGTCGGAGTGCATCCGACTGCTACGCAAGAGGTCGTGGGTTCGATTCCCACCCAGGATAAAACTTTGTGTGATGAGCACGATGGTTTATTCTGTGTCTGGGTGTTAATTATTTATAATATGTATGTATTTAGAAATATATAAGTATGTTTATCAGTTATCTGGTTACCATAATATAAATAGCTAATAGCTCTGCTTAGTTTGGAATCAGGTGGCGATGTGTGAGTTGTCCCAACAATATTTATATTTATTATTATTTAAGTACGTGCAGAAAGTACGTATAAAAAAAAATCACTTTCTCTCTAGGTTCCAGTAAACTTCTTAATGATTTGAACGAAATGGAGGATATTAAGGGACAGAATGGATACTTTGTTGAAGCCCAATTTTTGTTGCTTTTAGCAACTGGTTGATACTGCTCTACCCAGTGATAGAAATTATATAGTACTAGGTAACACCCACGGCTTCGCCCGTGACATATTTAGAACTCCCGTCTTTAATCCTGTCGCTTATAAAATCTACAATAATGCATAAAATTTTGCCCAATTTGTCTACATTTATGTTTACTGCTCCGCTCTTCAGGTTAGTAGCGTGGTGATATAGAACCTATAGCCGTCCTCCATAAATAACACAAAAATATTTTTTCAAATCCTTCATCTCTATTCGGTGCTGTCGAAAGCTAATCAAAATCAAGTGATAATTGATTAGCTTTCGACCAGAGCTCAAAATGGTTAAATTACAAATAACGCTATTAAAAAATAGGGGTGGTTACTAAAAAAAAAATGGGTTTTATTTATTCCTTAGTGCGGCATCATAAAAAAATAAAAAAAATAAGAAAATAAAAAAAATAAGAAAATTAAAAAAATAAGGATTTTGGGGTGGACCACCCTTATCACTTAGGGGTATGAAAAATAGATTAGGACCGATTCTCAGACCTACCAAATATACATAAAAAAATTCTTTAAAATCGGTCAAGGCATTTCGGAGGTGTTTGGTTACAAACACCGGGACACGAGAATTTTATATATAAGATAAAGTGATATAATATATATGTTTACATTTCAATAAATTTTAAGATGTTAATTTTAATTATAATTAATACGATAATATTCATAAATTATTTGCTGTCGACAGTTCCTCGTGACCCCTCCAAAAATAATACAGTTCCGAAATTGAAAAAGAAATTAATTACACAACTCATTCACGATCACGATGTTTAAGTAAATATACAAATGTTTTAAACAATTCTTGAATCTTAGACTAAAAAGAGATCACCGATATTGGAAGAGAATTCCGATTTCTATGAAAGGTAAAATCACAACCGATAGTTGAGATTTTCTTACGATACTAGTCTAGACTATTAGAAAAAAAGAAAAGAAAAGAAAGAAAGAATGTAAACAAATATTAGACGAATAGCAGTTCTTGGATCACTGTCATCAAAGGGCGCCACCTCTACCAGTGTTTACCAGACGTTCGTGAGCGGCTGAGGAAGGATGTCATAACTGGAGGTAGATAATTATACTGCTCAATTACTTATGGGACATGGTAACTTTAGCAGCAAACTAAATTCGTTTAAGCTGGTCGTATCACATGTTTTGTCAGTGTTCAACAGCTGATTCCAAATTTGATCAGTCTGCTCACTTACGCTGGGAGTGTTGTATTTGGCGAAACAAGCGATATAATGTGCTAAACAGTTATAGTAGTTTACTATGCGGATCTTGTGGCACCTAGGGTGAATTTATTTTATACATTGTCATACAATTTTGAACTATGGTCGAAATTTCAAGTATCTCATCAGGAAGTGAATTTAAAATCAATTACAAAATTCCATCGGACACGCATACAAGAAAACCACTTAATAAAAACATGGTTTTAAAATTAAATAAATACTCAAGTCAGCAACTATCAATACTTTGAACCCTCCCAAACAATTGTAATTTTAACACATAGCAAACGTAGATATGTGGACATACTATGCGTAGTACATTTATACCTATACGCATACATGATGAAATAATCTCATCGTACTCGTTTGCCTCCGAGTTAAGAATTTCAACTTGTGTGCCATGAAGGTCGCGAAGGCAATGGAAGTAAGAAATACAGCAAATACATATTCCCTTGTCAACAATAAATATGTACGTTTTAAATAAAAATGTTGAATTGGACAAAACATCAATGTGTCTATAGACATTAATCTATAATTGATCCAGTTAAGTCCAGTAACTTATTTTATCATAAAACGTTTAGTTTAGTGTTATACTAGCTGACCCGACAGCTTCGTCTATGATGTATGTTGAACCCACATCCTCCTTGAACCACTTTAAAGCTATTTACGGGCATAGATGGATATAAGCCCGTATTATATTACAATAGTTTTACAACAATGTATGCTAGTCCGCACGATATATTGACATGTGATTAGATTACTGTTGCGCTCCCTTAAGTAGTCGCCTGATGATAAATAGTGAGTTAGTTTAAAACAACGTTAGAACAACGTTTAAAAAAATAATGGAATTCTGATTGATGCTATGTCGGACTCAAACCAACTAAAACCACACGGTGCCCTTCCATTCTGCCTATAGCCGAGAGTCCTAGGTGAGCCTTGGAAGGATAGCCCCAGGGCTTTCCACAGACTTTATCCGGAAGGATATCGCGGCCTCGCCTTCTGAGGGTTCGGGTGTTATCCCGTTTCTTTGGGGGTTTGGGTGTTATCCCACTTCGTTGGGAAGTAAAGGGCGTGCATGTAACTATCACGCCACGCCACCGTCTAAGGCCTGTAAGAACGGCGATCAACCCACCCGCCGACCTCCACCCTCGCCGCAAACTGCGGAATTCAGGAAGGCGAGTTCTGTCCCTCGCCGCTGCGAGTATAACTTGCTCGCAAAAACCTTATACTCGCAAAAACCACTTGCTCCCGCCGGATTTCATGGCTCTCACCATGTCCCGGCGCTGCAGTGTCAGAACTCAAAATTTAAGATGAACTCAGGTTAATTGCGCTCAGTCGCCACTCGAATGTAAATTTCGTATACTGGAATGCCACTTAATTTAATGTAGCTGTCAAATGACCTGTCTAACTGATTTGAACGTCCCGTAAATGTAAGAGTGGTCGAGAGGTCTCCTAAATCTGGAATTGAATATATTGAAGCGTTAAAATAAAGTGTTTATCTTTGCTATCTTTACTCTCTGACCATGAAAGACTGACCGCCTGTCGATGAAACCTAGAGAACCTACATACATTCGAAAAATGCAACGATGCGGAGTTTCCTGCTTGGTTCCGTATCTCCAATGAGACAGTTCTATATTTGGATAATTTATTCCATGGGCGTACCCAGGGGAGGGCAGAAGGGGAGCTGTCCCCTTCCGTACATGCTTCACGACTTCTACTTTTGTCTATTAAATTTAGCCTGGTAGAAATCGCTTTATGTGATAAGGCCGCCCATTGTACTTTTTCCACAGCTTTCAATCTCAATGTACAAATGTATTGCCTTGCGCATTACGTATTGCGTACGTGAAATTCTCACGTAAAGTCATCTTAAGCCTGTATCTGTAAGGAAAGCGGGTAACCCATCCACCGTACTTTTAAAATAGCTAATACTAGATGAGCCCCACGGCTTCGCCCTTGACATACTTCGAATTTCCGTCTCACCTATTTAATCCCGACGCTTATATATTTTACAATAATGCATAATTTGCCCGATTTGTCGACATCTATGATTACTGCTCCGATCTCCAGGGCAGTAGCGTGATGATACATAGCCTTCCTCGATAAATGGGCTATCCAATACAAAAGGATTTTTTAAATCCGACCAGTAGTTCCTGAGATTAGCGCGTTCAACCAAACAATCAAACAAACAAACTCTTCAGCTTTATTATTAGTAAAAAATCCTACTAATATTATAAACGCGAAAGATTTTAAGTATGGATGAGCAAATCTTTCACGCAAAAATATACTGAATGAATTTTGATGGAACTTTAAAATTATATAGCTTACACATCAGAATAACACATAATGCTACTTTAATCCCGGGAGAAAGTGCCTGTGGGAAATGGGAACGGGAAAAATTCACCGCGCGTGCGGAGCCGCGGGCGTCAACTTGTATACATTAAAACAGATATTTGTATAAAATAAAAAATCTTGTTTGGGACTAAAAAGACAGACATTTAATAGAACACTTGTAAAAGTTATTTATTATATAAAATAAAATAAAATAAAAAATAAAAATATCTTTATTTTGCATAGACCATTTTAACGGCGCTTACAAAATGTCATACACTATTTAAAATATTTAAAGCGACCACCGGTTCGGAACGCGGCCCACCTGAGAAGAACCGGCAAGAAACTTAGGAAGGCTTTTTTTTTTGATGGCCTATTTACAATTTAATATTATTTCACTTTGCCAGCAGATCATTTCCAGGCGTCCCTGTCCTGCAAATAGTCTGTAACGGAGTAAAAACCTTTTTCACAAAGCTTGTTTTTAATAAAGTTTTTAAATTTATTTAAAGGTAAATTTCTCAGGTCACAGGGAAGCTTGTTGTAAAAGCGTATACAGTTACCCTGGAAAGAGTCGCCAATCTTATGTAGTCGACTGTGGTGGACTGAAAGATTATTTTTATTTCTAGTGTTTATATTATGTTTATCACAGAGTTTGGAAAACTGTGATAGATTTTTCTGGACATACATAAGATTGGCAAAAATGTATTGTGATGGTACGGTTAGAATATTTACTTCTTTGAATTTTTCTCGGAGAGAAACTCTGGGGCCCAAATTATAAATAGCGCGTACAGCCCGCTTTTGTAGAACAAAAATAATATTTAAATCTGCAGCACTCCCCCAAAGGAGAATACCGTAAGACATAATACTATGAAGTAAACCATTCTAGCCGTATCCACATCTGTTAGAGTCCTGATCTTTTTTACAGCGTATGCAGCCGAACTTAATCTAGAGGCTGTCTTTTCTATGTGTGGGCCCCACTGCAAATTGGCATCAATAGTTATACCGAGGAACACAGTTGATTCTACAAACTCTAACACTTGTCTATTCAGTTGAACATTGGCCGCAACTTGTTTTACATTTGGTAGAGTAAATTTTATACATTTAGTTTTATTTTCATTAAGGCAAAGATTATTTGAGCTGAACCAATTAACTACTCTTGCAATTGCATTGTTTACATCGTCATAGTTATCTAATTGTCTTTTAATTTTAAAAATTAATGAGGTGTCATCTGCAAACAAAACAATCCAAAAAAAAAACAGACCAAAAAACATTAAAGATGAAAAATATATACCGACTAAACTGTGTTTGTCACACCACACAAGAAAGATGTGGAATGAAATGTCTTATGCTAATATCCCTTCTCATCTTTCCTTTTCTACATTAAGTTTTAGTAGAACTCTTGAAACGCTTTGTAAAATCGAGTGGAGAATAAACAGTAACTATCAACGCAATTTGATGATAGTGATTTTGTCAATATGGTAATTCTTGGAGATAGCGGCTATTCATGTCAGCCTATTTGCTGTGCTGACTCCATTGCTACATACAGACGCCTGCCGAAGAAGTACATTCCAATGTTTTACTTCCATATCCCAATTTATTTTTGAAAAATGTTTCCAAGTCACGCTAATGTCACTGGTTTCAATCAAATTGAACGTTTCGTTCTACGACAATTGGGTCAGCAAATGTTTACGTTCAATTTCGAAATAGTTTTTAAGTTATTTATTCTTATACATAACTTAAAAACCTATCTTTCAGAACATTATAGAAATTACATTGTGTACCAAATAAAACTATTATTATTTTCTATTATTTTAACTAAATTAAGTAGCATTGTAAATATTGTTAAGTTCAAAGTGTTGCGTAAAATGAGGCATCGTGAATGTTGCCATGACGCAAATTATTTGGCGGCTGCTTAGCAGATTATGCCTGCAAATCGTTTGAGTAGCCTTTGTGTATACCACTTAAATTTTGAGAGAAACTGAAATCTGAGAGCCCTTCCACTGTGCGTTGTATTTAAGTGACGTTTCAGTATTCGGCCGTAAGGCTGTCATCATTTAATAGGCTTTCTTTAGATACATATCTAGAAAATACATATTTTCACGATAAAATTAAGGAGTACTGAAGGGAAACTTGATATGATAATAGATTGAGTGCATTTTTTCACGGGGTAAAGTTTCAGTAGAATAATTTATACATTTTCCATAGAACTTGCAACTTTTATTCATTAGAATTTTAGGTAGGGAGTATTTTTCATATAGTCGCTACAATATTAAAACAGTAAAGATATTAGAGATAGAACATTAAGTGAAATTTTCGTCTGTTAGTGTGTTGTCAGCACGTGAGCACGGCTGAAGACATTTTAGTCATGGAGCCGACTAGCCGTCTAACCGACCAACCGGTTGGAAAAAGGCCGACTATTCGGCCATGTCGATGTCAATTATTGCTTACAGCTATGTTCAGGCGGCCTCAGTAATGTTTTAGACGCTTCGAATTCGTTGCATGTGATGCACGCGCTGACATATATATGAAAAAAATTATGCTATTTCACTGGTATCACTGTCTCACTGGGAATGGCGGATATAAAAAGAACTGGTAACGGGCCAGAAGGGGATGGCAGTATTAGACCGTAAATTATACTGTATTTATCGATTGGGTTCCAAAAACTTGGTCTAGTTCTTTGCCCGACTATTCCATACGTAGTTTATAGCATATCTCTAATTTTGGTTTTTAATCCTTTTTTAATAAAATGGAAAACAAAAACACGATTTAGAAATGCTAAACCTATGTTATTTTTTAGAGTCAAGAGTTACAGATCGACTACTCTTACAAAATGAAATAACTATGTATCAGTCAAACTGCAGCCTTCATGTTAGTGATATTGCATACGAAACTGCAGGAAAGTCAGTTACGTAATCGGGATCATGTTTTGCGAATTCTAACAGGTAACAGGATGGATGTGACACGAGAATAACTGATCGTTGCAAGGATGGATATTGGATATGCAACAGTGGATGTGCGTATTCACAATAGGCATGCTTAATTTTGATGTTATTCTGGATAAAATGCATTAAAGTTGCCTGCTCGAATATAATATTACGGGGACAACCCACCATAAGTAGAGAATAAGTGTCCAGAATAATTTTATCGGATTGTAAGTGTAAGAAGAGTTAGATCAAGGAAAATCTGGCTGTGATGATTGATCTGATGTGACTATAGTTGATTAGTAACACTAGACCGAATTGACGACATAGGATAATATGAGACCTAACGTTTACACGATGATTATACGTCATAAAGAAGCTAGTTTCATTACAAACACGAATTGGTTTGAAAAACTTTTCAGGTCAGAACTTCACGCGTATCGGCGTGTGAAGTCGCGGGCAAACAATTATAACATAGTTCGTAGACGATTGGGTTCTTTTCCAACAAATAGTGAAGGTAAACGTGTTTGACTACAATTTTGTAGTAGATCTTTACGATACGCAAATACGAGTATGTATTAAACATTCCAATTTTAGTAGTCGATGACAAGCACTTGATTGGTGAGCTACATGTTTTCTATTGAATCATAAACAAATCTTGATGACACACGCTTTGATACTCTGAAGGTATCACTGAACAGTATTCTTAATTGTATAGTTTGCTTTGGTGTCACAATTATTATGAAGGATCGTCACAATGGGACGACAATGACGTACAAATATTATAAATTTTTTGCGATATATTTCTGGTCAGAACTATAGTAGGTTTGTTCGATTGCGAAACCAACCACCTAGGCCTTGTAGCCATACTTGTCTTCTTACAACTTACGATGTTGCTGTAGCTGTTCTCAAGTTAATCTTGACGGGTAAAGGCATGGAATGTATATTTCCCATCATTAAAGCACCCTTGTTTTATTAATTTAGCAGATATAAATACATTAAGCCACGCATCTATCCTCAAACCAGCCTACCCCGACAGAGGTATAGTATACGCCCACACTTCACCGTACATTTTTTTTGTCCTATGTAACAGGTGGTGAAGCCCATTGTGTTATGGCTACCGGCTGTTAAAATTTTCGATGTCACCAATGAGGCCTTCAACTTGGTTTAACGTCTACCATGTTACTCGCAATCGGGACCAATGACTTAATGTGCAATACGAAGTCAAAGGAGTCACCCATATACAAGTCACAGCGACCAGAAAATGCTGAACACAATGGTCATTTACAGAACACTGAGCTAACGGGGCACTACGAGTGCTTCGACAAGCTAATTACTATAAGAACTCTGAGGAGTACCCGTAGGAAGACTGATGAAACCACATCTCTAGAATTTTTTTTTTTATTATACAATCTGTTTCGAGAGAACATTCAGCATGAGGTTAGGAATGTATCAAAAATTAATCTTGCAGGGCAGTCAGTCCAGCGACGTCCGCCCTATATGAATGCCCTATAAATCTCCTGGGGACTTTCTCTTCAGCCTTTTGAATATTGGCTTTTGCATTAAGTGTGCAGTAAGATTGTTCGGATGATAGTCCACGTCTGGTTCTATAGGATTGCATAGAGTGCTTTATCTCTTCTCTTACTGTCTGTAGTTGTTGGTTTGTTACGGACCAGTGCCTTGGTTCGTAACAAACCAACAACTACATCATGACTTAGAAATTCATCATTCAGTCAGTAATTATTCTTAGAATTTTGGACTGGAATCTTTGTAGTATTTCCAAGTTTAAGTTGGAGGCAGTTCCCCAAAGTTGAATTCTGTATGTCCGAGATTGGTTTCAGAATGCATTTGTATAACAATAGTTTGTTTTCCAGCGACAACTGTGATTTCTTGCCAATCAGCCAATACATCTTTCTCAATTGCATACCCAGAGCTTTTCGTTTAGAAAATATATGTTTTTTCCATGTAAAACGGCGGTCCAAATACAGTCCGATGATCTTGTTTAAAGAACGTTGAAGCATAGCACTAGCTTGAGATGTTGAGCTCTAGTATATTAAGTATATTTTTATTGTGTTCTCTAGCTAACACTCATTCAAATTAATCTCTGAAATAAAACGTACCTTTTAATGACGTTTCGAAAGCTACCAAATTGTCACAAAGTTAAATTTGATTAATGCATTTGGTAAAGAACTTGGAAGCTTATTCTGCCGTGAAAACTTCATCCTAATATAAATTCAAGGAAAATAACATGTAAGTAGAAGAGCTCTTCGTCACACTCATCAAAATAGATTTCGTAAAATGCAGGCACAGCTACGATGTATATCTGCATATAATCAGGTTAATGATCGCAAGATATTCAATGACTGCGTAGTAAACTATCCACACCGCCTAGTACAGTATTTAATTTAAGAAAGAACCTGTGTCTTAACAATAAATTAATCGGAGCAAAAAGAACACTACCTCGATCAATCTCAATCAACATTATTCACGGTCGAGAGTAATAAAATTAAACCCAGGTAGCGGTGGGAGCTTAGATCTGGGTTAGAGGTCAGCTATAGCTCGCTCGAAGGACAATTATAGGCAAGGATGAGCAAATTATTTACCAGCACTTTGTCTAGGGCTTAGAATGCAATCCTTGTTTGGCTCTAGAATCTCTAGTAATCTCTTACCGCTACACAATGAAAAGTCAGTCCACGTTTAAAAAATGCAGTATTTCTTAATAACTTTGATAGAATACTGATGTTTACTTTAGATTGGAGTACCTGAATATCAACTATCCGTATAAATCGACACAAAAAGCTTTTTTAAGGAATGTCTACTTTTCCATTCTTGCAAGTATTCACCAACCTGTTGTACCTAGGATTTCTTATTATTTATTTAGAATTCGTTGTTGAAAGGAATACAAGATTACAAGTAGTGGTCTAAGGAATTTTAGCAGTAACCGCCCGCGGCATCTTAAATAGCACAGCTTGCTGAAAATTACCAGCTACCCATCTACAAGTTTTGACCAGAACCTCTTTTCACGAATAAGGCTCGGAACACGAACTACCTCCGATTTGGTTTTCTGTCGTGTTCACATCACAGCCCCGGCACTGTGGAACGGCACGACGACATCGGTCTATCGCGGTTCGTTATTTGAACAAGTTCTAGTGTGAACGGAGAATGGTTGTGTGTGGACACAGTCAAATTTATCATTTGTCGTTAGTTATGTATGAAAGACAATTTAATGTATAAGTGGATATTGGAACTGTTACTAAGACTTTGTCGTTTCTAAAATAATTTTACAACAATAAGTACGCAGACGGTAGCGGCGGGTGCATAAGTTACTTCCAATCGCACCGCACTTAATCCGTGCTTCTTTGAACAAAGTCTTCGACGTCGACATGAACATCGTCTGTGGTTCTCACCGGCCTGGCGTAGCCGTACGAAACCTACGCTATTCATATCTTTACATACAAAAAGAAGGCCGCAAGGAATAAATTAAATAGTTATTTTAGAAGATACAACATAAATTACTTTTGTGAAGACGACTAAGGTGGTATATACCACCATTCACGTACATTATGGGTTGATGTTGGCAGGAAATTCTACGAATGGAAACAGAGGAGTTCTACGAATAGAAACGAACTTAACAGTATATTGTGTCCACAATAGGGAATTTGAGAAGGAACTTCCTGCCAATGGCTTGTATACTACCTACATACTTATAACCGACCAAAAGTTAAACTAAAGTGTCGGGTCATGCGAAATGTATGGTTCTGAAGCTGCTTCTTTAATCTAATAAATAGTGTAATATTCCACATCGCTAAGGACCTAAAGAGACATACTTAAAGTCTTATCTTTCTTTGCTCGAGGAGTTCTTTTCGTTATTATTTTCTGTTACAACTAATTAAGGGCTGCGGGGTTCAATTATTCCAAGGTGTATGGTGGGTTTCCGCCTCGTCTTTATTAGTTGTTTTTTTGACATTATATATATCTTGATCCAGTGTGTTTACTTATAATTAGTTGGTAATTCAAATTTCGGTAATATCAATATCAACTCATCTGCGACAAAAATTTTATAACAAAAAGAACAATTGAGGAATTAATTAATTAATTATAAATAAAATATATAATTTAATAGACTAAAATAACCTATAATTTTTATAAAAAAGCTGTCATCATTTACATAACACTACACGAACTGAAAAAGCCCGCTTACGTCAAACCTGCAAAAGCTGCTTACTTAGCCTATTTAATACATCCTTGGCTTCGATCTGAAATCAGACAACTACTTAAACTGCAAAAGTGTACTACAGCAGATTAATCAAAACGTAAAGGTCAAAAGTACTCGGATACCCAGACGTGCGTGTATGAAGCGATTGATGAATCTCGAAGAAGCGAAAGAAGTATGCATGGATCGCGAAGCCTGGCGATCTGTCCTCTCTGACTACCCCGTCAGGGATACAGCGTGAAGATAGTTTATGAATATTTGCCCGATATGCTGATTACTGCTCCGCTTCTCAGGGTAGTAGCGAGATGATATAGTCTTTTATCTGTCACGCCTTTATTCCCGTCGCTCCCATTCCAATCCCGTCGTTTATTACTTTTACAATAATGTGTGAATATTTGTCCGATTTGTTGATTACTTGATTACTGCTCCGCTCCTGAGGGTAGTAGCGTGATGAGATAGCCTTTTATCAGTCACGCCTTTATCCCCGTCGCTCCCATTTAATCCCGTCGTTTATTATCTACTTTTACAATTGTGTATGAATATTAGCCCGATTTGTTGATTACTGCCCTGCTCTTCAGGGTAGTCGCGTGATGATATAGCCTATAGACTTCCACGATAAATGCGCTATCCAACACACATTAGAATAGTTAACTTTATATTATTATTTTTTTATATTGTTGGGAAAACTCACACAACGCCATCTGATTCCACACCAAGCAGAGCATCATCATCCGAGCGTCTCTCCCAGTTGCGTCTCGCGACGCCCGGGGTCCGCTTTCCTACATTTTCTCCTCCACTTCGCACGGTCTTCGGCATCCCCTGTAGTGAGACCATTGGCACGCATGTCATCCCTTACGACGTCAAGCCAGCACTTCTTGGGTCTTCCCCTCTTACCGGGACCCGGCGGGGCTGACATGGCCTGACATTTGTTTTCCACGTAGCCCGGCGGTTGCCGCAAGACGTGACCATACCAACGAAGGCGACACTCTTGCAACTTGTCTGCAATGTCACGGACGTGAAGGCTGCCGCGGATGCGAGAGTTTCTCACGCGGTCCATCCGCGTGACCCCACACATCCACCGCAGCATCTTCATTTCCGTGACACGCAGGTCCTGCTTGTGTCGCTCCAATATCAGCCACGTCTCACTGCCATGTAAAAGGACAGGTCTAATAATGGTTTTGTGTCCTGTCCCTTCAACCGATTCGGCATTATAGGGTCACAAATGACACCGGTCATCTCCCGCCATTTGGCCCACGCGGCAGCAATGCGTGACTTGACATCGCAATCGATGTCACTGGACGTGTGACAAACAGATCCCAGGTATTTAACCTGGTCCGTGCGCTCGACCAAGTCACCGCCTATGCGGACGGATATGGGATCTGTCGAGTTTAGTGCCAAGTACTCGGCCTTCGCCACATTTAGTTTCAGACCGCTGTTCTCAAGCGTCTCCTTCCACTCCTTTACACGTCGCACCAATCTGCCCCTGTCCGCGTCTGACAGCGCAATATCGTCAGCATACATTAGCAACCATGGAGGCTGCTCATGCGGGTTTCTGATGCTGTCCGACAATTCGTCTAATATTACACTGAACAGAAGCGGACTAAGGACCGAACCCTGGTGTACCCCGACGGTGATGGGGAAGGGTTTCGTGTCGCCAACAGCAGTCCGAACCATTGAATCGGAGTCACAGTAAATGTCCCGGATAGTGTCAATATAGACCTCTGGAACCCCTTTGGACCGCTGTGCCCACCAGATCATCGCACGAGGAACACAGTCGAAGGCCTTCTGCATGTCTAGAAACAAACAGTGCAGAGGCGTATTCTTCGACCTGTTTTTCTCTGCGACAACCCTCAGGGCAAAAACAGGGTCCGTGGTCCCATAACCTGGGCGAAACCCATATTGACACTCCGAGATGGTACACTCCTGCCGGATCAGAGAGTCTATAATTAGGCGGTATTAAGGTGATCCTTAATGCCGCGGTAGCTCCCGCACTCCTGCACTGACCCCTTACCTTTGAAGACTGAAGTAATAATACTCAGTCTCCATTGGTTTGGGATATGCCCGCTGAGGAGTATGCGGTTAAAAAGGTTTACTAAGATGCCCACACCGCGAGGACCCATCGCCTTCCAGGCTTCGATAGGGACTCCATCGGGTCCGACAGCTTTCCGATTCTTCATAAATAACACCCAGACACAGAATAAACCATCGTGCTCATCACACAAAGTTTTATCCTGGGTGGGAATCGAACCCACGACCTCTTGCGTAGCAGTCGGATGCACTCCCACCGCGCCACAGAGGCAGTCAAATTATTATTAGAATAGTTACCAAGGAGACGCGCTGACTTCGCAGAGCTCGCTCGCTATTGGCTAGTCGCGACGTCGCGCATGCGTAAATCGCAAATCATCGGCCATACTTCTCACTTGTCATTTTAAGACCAATTATTTTCACAATAAAATTTAATAGGTTAACCTTAAAAGATGGGCATATGCTGTCGCGGACTTTATTTTAGAACTTTTAAAGGGGAATAATTATGTAATACATAGTTTATGCGTAACTTTAATCGTTTACGCAGCGTTCGCAACGGAAGCTATCAAAAGGAATATTTTGTCCCCGATTTTGCCACATTTATCATTGCTGTTCCGCACCTATTGGTCGTAGCGTGATGCTATATAGCCTATAGCCTTCCTAAATAAATGGACTATTCAACACAAAAAAGAATTATGCAAATCGAACCTGTAGTCCCAGAGATTAGCGCGTTCAACCAAACAAACAAACTCTTCAGCTTTATAATATTAAGTATAGATATTGTCAATTTAATCCCGACGTTTATAAATTTTACGAAAAGTCAAAAGTACTCGGATACCCAGACGTGCATGTATGAAACGATTGATGAATCTGCAAGAAGCAAAAGAACAATGCATGGATCGCAAAGCCTGACGATCTATCCTCTCTGACTACCCCGTCAGGGATACAGAGTGAAGATAGTTAGTTATAGTTTGTTTATTAATTCCATCATTGGAAGAATTGGGGAGAAGAATTTGATTGAATTCAGTAGATTCGTACCGACAAACATACAGAAAAAAATTAAGTATTACCTATTACTAGTTCTCAATCCTCTATACCTTTTTTGGAATTATATGCGACTTGTTAACGCCCGCGTTGTGAAGTTTTCCCGTGCCCGTTTCCCACAGGAACATGTTCCCGGATAAAAAGTACATACATACATACATATTGTCACGCCTTTATCCCCAAAGGGGTAGGCAGAGGCATACTATACGCCCACATTGCACCGTATGCACTTTTGTCCCACGTAACAGGTGGTGAGTCTATTGCCGTGTTGTAATGGACAGGCGCAGGTTGTGGAGAACCGCTGTTGAAATTTTTTTAAGCCGCCCAGCAGACCTGTTGCTAACGACTGCCATGTTACTGGCAACTGGGACCAACGGCTTAACGTGCCTTCCGAAGCACGGAAACGCTCGCCAATGTAAATGCCACAAAGTGGTCACCCATCCGAGGACCAGCCATAGTGAAAGTTGCTTAACGCAGCATAAAAAGTAGCCTATATTATTGTAAAGTTATATTAAAATCTATTCAGTACATTTTGTGTAAAAGAGTAACAAATATCCATCCATACTTACAAACTTTCGCGTTTATAATATTAGTAGGATGTACTGCACACGTGGTATGCACTATGATTTGTATTATACTCTTGTGTTTTTATGTTTTATCTATTTGTTGATATCTATTTATTTGGTATAAAATAAATATTAAAACTTTTTAATTTTGTTCTAGATAAAAGAGAGGTGGTGATAAGTGAAATATTTTGTTAGAGAAACAAATCTGAAGAGCCGTATAAGTTGCGTTATGCTTCCATTTATTAAGAGGTCTAGTCTCAGTTACTCTTTGTGGTTAGTAAACAAATGATTTCATATTAACCAGAAAGGATTGTAGTTTGTCACGCACTCCTCTACTACATTGCGAGTGACCCAATACGCACTTGACTAGTTTTTATTTATGGCCTGGCCTAGCTACAAGTCCAGACTTTACACAACTTTTCATATCAATGTATTCAAATTTTATGTCGACGCTTAATCATAATAATGTGGTAAACAAAAAGCCTGTAAAATCTAGTTAAATGTAACGGGGGTCAAGAGTTACCAAGATCAAAACATGGACTAAACAATACATCGTATACCAACGGCGGTTTTACATGACCGAACCTCGAGTATCTGAAAATTAGTTCGACATAAATCCGTATAAGGGATGCACCGTGTTCATTTATATCGAACTAATTTCAAATACTAATTCAGTCAAGAGTCATCGGACTCAGAGTCGTCAACTTTTTTTGAATGAACTCTACCAACTTTAAAGTACAAACCTCAAACCACCACTGTTCATAACAAAATAAACAATATGTCAACTATAAAATATCGAACGTTGTTTTAAAGATGCACAATATAATGAAAATACATAAAAATACTGAGATAGATATGAGACGTAATATTCCAGAATCATTAAGGTAAAGTGTGTGGACTTTGTCAAATTAACCCAATCTGAACGCTTGCTTCAAGTATTAATTTAGGTTTGAATTTGTAGGAATATGAAATACACTTTCCTTTTTTTAACACAAATGTGTATAAAATGAAAGGTAGTACTATAGAAAGTTATCTTCATGTATTTTTCATTTATTATTGTTAACTGTGATGTAATATCTTATAACGTAACGATATAGTGGTCAGGTAACTCCATAACGATTTGATACATGGCCAGTTTTAAGTAGAGAAATGTGAAGTGATATGTGATATCTTCTGTACACGAGATCGTTTACATATCTTTATACTTGGAGTTGTGTTCTCTCTCTAAATAAAACAAAGGTAAGTAAACTATAGGTAGCTAAACTTCATTATTTATTGAAAAGTTACGTCACTGTGTCAGGATGACAAATCAATTTTAACAATTAGTCAGTATTGTCGTATCGTACACAAAAAATGGAAAAAAGGTCTTTATCATTACATTACATTACTTTATCTGTTTATTCAATAACCGTGAATTTCTATCGATATGCACTAAAATGTTTCATGTTCCTACAAAAGCAATACTGGACAGGACACCACAACTTACTTAATCTTGATAAAAATCAACCCTGATGACTTTCGTTTCACATAATTGAACGATTCAGATATAGGTAACTCAAACAATGTTTGTGCAAATAGTTGCAACAAATTTTGATAGGTTAAGAATTTACTTACCTTGCATCTTCAAAAGCCAGCACTGGCATATATACTTCATTGAAGTGACTGGCGCCGTTCAGCGCCAAGCTCTGATGCTCCGTGGCTATTTGACTTTGAACATAGAAGAGCAACAAAAAAATCACCTGTAACAATATGGAATTCAGTCATTAATTGTTTCCTTAAGTTAAATTGGAAAAGAATTAGGATAATATCGTACATTTAAAAATGTCGGAAAGTCGGAGACGGTGCTCTCAGTCATAGTTATTATATAAAGCTATTATAGATTAGAATTCCGATTTGAAGTGAGAATTGTTTATCCATCACGCCTTACCCCCGAAAGGTGCAGAGGCATATTATACGCCCATATGTCACCGTGTGCATTCCTGTCCCACGCAATAGGTGGTAAGCCCATTGCCACGTTGAAATAAACAAATGCAGGCTGTGGCTACCTGCTGTTGAATTTTTTCAAGCCACCCATAAAAGCCACACATGAAAGAAGTCACTTTTAAATATTCTATTTAAATGGAATGAAATGAAACTTTATTTATGTGTATCACAAAATGACATTATGGAATTTACACTTACTGACTGATCCGCAATACCTTTTTTTTATGGCCTGGTTACTAAGACCTTTTAGCCAAATTTTATTTTTTATATCATAATACTTAATTCTTATCTTCTAATTTTTGTCCTGTCCAGTCATAAGTCCTCTGTCCTTGCCCCATTAAGGTGGCAGAGCGTTATTGAGGCTTTCAGTGGAATTTGCACGACAAGATGTAAAATAGCTTTTCACTGCAATATATCACTGTTCACTATAGCACGTTTACACAACTTTTATGTCTAAGAAACTATCATTTTTACACATAAAACAAGGTTAATGCACTAGTTTTGGAGTGAAAATATTATACGGTAAGCGTCCGCCATTTACCTTACCAAGATCCCGCGCAAATCCCTGATACGCAATCCTAAGTAACGTATAGAAGCTCTACTATACGCGAGACAAGAAACAGGCAAAATAGCCCAAGCTTCTTGAACGCTAAATTTATCACGAGTCAAATAAGTATCAAAATAAAAAGCTTTAATAGGTTATTTCAAAAATATATATATAACTTATATGTTGCCGTGTTACATATAAATATATGTAACACGGCAATGGGCTCACCACCTGTTACGTGAGACAAAAATGCATATGGTGAAACGTGGACGTTTAATATACCTCTGCCTACCCCTTCGAGGATAAAGGCGTGACAATATGTATGTATGTATCATTGTATATGTTGTAATTTAATTTAGAATGAGAAATCTATATTAATAAAATTACGGGATGACACACTGAACTATCAACGCCCAGCTGAAACCTTTACAGTTGGTTCTTGAAATTTTTGGAGTAAGCTTATAACTGCAACTGTGGAGAGGTGGGAGTGTATCCGACTGCTACGCAAGAGGTCGTGGGTTCGATTCCCACACAGGATAAAACTGTTTGTGATGAGCACAATGGTTTATTCTGTCTGGGTGATATTTATCTATAACATGTATTTAGAAATATATAAATATCTTCATCAGGTATCTGGTTAACATAGTGCAAGTTCTGCTTAGTTTGGAATCAGATGGCGTTGTGTGAGTTGTCCCAACGATAGTTATTTATTTATAATGTAGACACCTACTAAGAAAATTACACCACTGTGGAATAAGAGGCAAAGCTCTCGACCTTCTGTCTTCATATTTGTCGGTAGTATGACGACTTCAAACGCGGTCGCATGGACACAAATGATGAGCAACGCTCAGGACGTCCAAATGAAGCAGTGACTCAACAAAATATTAACCAAGTCCTCAAAATCGTAATGGAAGATAAAAGTGCGCGAGATAGCCGAGATAGTGAAGATTTCAACTTGTAGTGTTATCACTATTTTACATAAAAATTTGCCCATAAAAAAGCTTTTTTCCAAGTGGGTGCCGCGTTTGCTTACAACTGATCAAAAGGAACAACGTATCAATGATTCAGAGCGATGTTTGGCGCTGATGAATCGTAATAAAAAGGATTTTTTACGTCGGTATGTGACAATGGATAAAACATGGATACACCACACCATTTTACTCCGCAATACAATCGGCAGTCAGCTGAGTGTAGAGCGGCTGGTGAAAGCCGCCCGAAGCGGCCAAAGACTCAGAAATCGGCCGGTAAGGTTATGGCGTCTATATTTTGGGATGCGCATGGAATACTTTTCATCGACTACCTTGAAAAGGGGCAAAATATAAATAGTTATAAATAGTGACTATTACATGTGCTTATTGGAGCGATTGAATTACGAAATTGCGGATAAACGGCCTCAAATGAACAAAAAGAAAGTGGTGTTTCACCAGGACAACGCGTCTTGTCACAAGTCTGTGAGAACGATTGCTAAAATTAATGAATTGGGCTTTGAATTGCTTCCTCAACCCCCTTATTCGCCAGACTTGGCCCCCAGCGATCACTGGCTGTCTGCAGATCACAAAAAAATGCTCCAGGGCAAGAAATTTGACTCAAATAGTGAAGTTATCACAGCAACGGAGGCTTATTTTGAAGCAAAAGACAAATCGTTCTACACGCATGGGATAGAAAAGTTAGAAAAGCTTTGGAGGGACTGTATTGCTCTGGGAGGAGACTACGTTGATGAATAAAAAATAATTTTATAAAAAAACATGTTTTAGTACTTAGTCTCGGGACTTATTGAACCACGTGTTATTTTATATTATACTATTCGTTTGTTGAAGCAGTCTTTAGACTATATATATAATCATCACGCTACTACTCAAGGAAGCGGAGCAGTACCCATTAAGGTCAACAAATTCGCCGATTGCCAAACATTATTCATCAAACATATTACGGGCATGCGTTGAGAATATGAGATGCAACGGGGGTTCCAACTATGCCAAGGGCGAAGCCATATACTAGCACTAGCACAGCTAGTCATATAATAAAATAAACCCAATAAAAAAAAGAAGCGCTCGTGGCCTCGCGGCCTCAGTTTTCTGTAAACGATCACTGAGTTACGCAACTTTCACTATGGCTGGTCCTCGGATGGGTGACCACTTTGTGGCATTTACATTTGCGAGCGTTTCCGTGACTCGGAAGGCTCGTTAAGCCGTTGGTCCTGGTTGCCGTAAAATGGCAGTAGTTTAGTCAAGTTGAAGGCGGCTTGAAAAATTTCAACAGCAGGTAGCCACAACCTGCGTCTGTTTATTTCAATACGGCAATGAGCTCACTACCTATCACGCGGTACAGTAATACACATGGTGAAAAGTGGGCATACAATGTATGCCTCTGCCACCCCTTCGGGGATAAAGCGTGATAGATATACAAAAAAATGGTATCACATATGAATATTAATATTATTGATCTTGTTTGCTTAAAAATTTAATGTTTCAAATGAAAAAAAATACCTGACAAGTGCGAGTCAGACTCGCCCACCGAGGGTTCCGTCACATGGCGACGGGCACCCTTTCTGTGTTCCAGAGGGTGCCCCCCCTTTAGCGCACGCCCGTACCGGCCGCTCTCTACCTCCTCTGCTTTCAGAGGGGCGCTCGAGAGCGGTAGAGGTGCGGGCTAGATTCTTCAGCTCCTTAGGGAGCTCCGGGGTGGTCACTTTTCCGGCCGCTCCGAGACGGACCCCTGCACTCTGGGGTGCACCTTGCCGGCTCGCAGTGATTTAACCTCAGGCCTACCCTGCGAGCCGGTTTTAAGGTGAGGCGGAACACCGCGGGGTTTAGTGGGTAGGACGGCCCCTCTCCCACGGGCCGGGAGCCTCACACACTGTCCCTGCTGCCCCCGCAGTAGGGATAGCGGTGCGTAAAGGCAATCCCCACGGAAAAAAAAAAAAAACGAGGGTTCCGTAAGTTTTTTATAATTGATTGGGCCTTGACCGACTGACTGACGGACGGACGGACGGACAGACAACAAAGGGTTCCGTGTTTTCCTTTTGAGGCACAAACTCATATTAAAAATACTCCTATGCACCGATCTCTACTAATATTATAAAACTGAAGATTTTGTTTGGTTGAACAAATCTTAGGAACTAGAGGATCGATTTGAAAAAATATTTTTGTGTTGGATAGCTTATGGGGAAGGTTATATAACTATTATCACGCTACTACTCAGGAGAGCGAAGCAGTATCCATTAATATCAAGAAGTCTGGCAAATTTTCATATAGCAGGTATTGTAAAATTAATATAAACGACGGGATAAGGTAAATGGGTGCCACGGGGTTCGAGTACGTCACGGGCGAAACCGCGGGGTTCAGTTTGTATACTATATAATAGAGGGCACCAGATCCAATACGGAGAAATGCTTAGATAATGATTACAGTAACGTCATAAAAAAGCTAATGTTCTTTATCAAAAACTTGGACAGGACTTATTTAAAGTTTACTCAATTCTTCTTCTATACTTTACCGTCTTCGTAACATTAGGCCTATTTATCAAGATAGGCTATGTCATCACGCTACCACCCCGGAGAGCGTAGTAGTAATCATAAATGTCGATAAATCGGGCAATTAAAAGTATCGGCTGCACTAAAAGTATCGGGAACGGAACATTTCCACTGTTCCTGTCATATTAAAATCTTTTTAATTGAAAACTCCTTGGTTTTAAAAATCGAATAACATTTATTTATTTAAAAAAAAGATTCTCGGTCTTGTCACAAGGTTTTGTCAAACTTGTTTAGTCGTTGAGAAAATGGAATTGACTCGAGAAAATTCAAGAGCAATGATTTATTATGACTTTCGAAGTGGTTTAACACAAAAATAGTGTGTTGGTCGGATGATTTATGCATTTGGTGAAGAAGCCCCATCCAAAACCACAATTTATCGCTGGTTTGCTGAATTTCAACGTGGACGTGTTAAGTTCAGTGATGATTCCCGTCAAGGTCGTCCAAAAACTGCAGTCACCCAAGAAAACGTTGATGCTGTGCATAAGCTGATTGAGGAAGATCGACATGTGACATACCGCGAAATTCAGACATCTTTAGACATTGGCATGAGTCAAATACTAATAATCTCGCATTAACAATTAGGTGTAAAAAAGTTGTTTTCCCGATGGATACCGCATTCGCTCTGTGAATTGTTCGTTCACGGAGTGTTGCAAAAAAAAATGGTGGCCACGTTTGTCTCCAAAACCGGCCATGTTGCGACTATTCCTCTTGAGGGACAAAGAACGGTTAATGCAGAATGGTATGCTAGCATTTGTTTGCCACAGGTCGTTTCTGAACTCCGTAAAGAGAACTGCAACCGCCGCATCATCCTCCATCACGACAATGCGAATTCTCAGACCGCGCACAGAACAAAAGAGTTTTTAGAGCAAGAAAACAGAATTATTAGACCATCCGTCGTACAGTCCCGACCTAAGCCCTAATGATTTCTATACTTTCCCTAAAATAAAGAATATATTGCGTGGTCAGAGATTTTCATCACCTGAAGAAGCTGTGGACGCCTACAAAACGGCCATTTTGGATACCCTAACTTCCGAATGGAATGGTTGCTTCAATGATTGGTTCCATCGTATGGAAAAATGTGTCAAATTTCGCGGAGAATACTTCGAAAAGCAATAAATACATTTTTAAATAGTAATGTTGTGTCACTTCCTTGATTCCCGAAATTTTCCGTGCCGCCCTCGTACCGCCAAATAACTTCCAATTAAGCTAGACCTCGAAATTGTATGAGCGCCTATACAACTCAGAGGTCTATACTCTATATGGTTTTTACTGTATGAGAAGAACCCTTAATCTTATTTTTTTTACATTTTGGAATTTTTCGTTTATTTGAGCTGTATGACGTTCCTTTATGCCAAATTTTGTGATTCTAGGTCAACGGGACCTACCATATAGCTTTTGCACCAAAACCTATAGGATACTTCCGGTTGACCTAGAATAGTCAATTTTAATTAGAAGCAAGGTCACATAGAACAAGTAAAGGGAAATATCTGAAAAAAAAAGTAGAAAATTAAAGTAAATTTCGGTACTTACAGTTTTCGCTAAAATCTAAATTTGCCAGTTTCGTTTTATCATGGTGACTCAGCCCTTTTTTTACACCTAATAAGGACTATAGACCTTACAATTTGGTATAAATTTCAACTTGTTAGGTTCATCCGTTCTTGAGCAAATTAATGGTGACACATCTTATAAGTATTTAGTTTCTTTTCCTTTTGAGCTACTACGCCCACTGTACTGTGCTTCCTGGGTGCTGCTAAACAGACAACAACGCCGGGTCACAGCCGGTGGTAAACAGCCTGTAAGGTTCTGACAAGCCCATTAAATCTCGTCTAAAAGCATCACCATGTCTCAGTTGAAGACCGGGAAGACCAACCACGTGAGCCCTGAAATGGCAATTGGTGTAGGAGATACATACCCCAAAATTAAAGTGTAACTACTGCCTTGTGGTAAGATGTTGGTTCATCAAAGGCTAGGGCGTCATCCCGAAAATGAGATGTGTAGTGCCTTGGGAAAGTGCTGCAGTATTTTCCCAACCATCGTAAAGAAATATGAGCACGAATAATGAATAAAATTTGCCTTGCGATCCAGTTTGAACCCGGCGCTTGCAGGTATGCACCCGGGGCTATAATTGAGAAAATTCCAATCACCCAACGTGGCAGAGAGTACCATTGTTACGCAATGCCAACTGAATATGAAAATACCCCTCAAAACTAAGCGAGATATTGACAACGCTGTACGCAAACTAACAACAGTAATGCAAGAGTTGTTGGATGTGCACACCTGAAGCCAAAGATCGCCGTCCCCCTCAAAGTAAAACTTACTCTGATTCCATTCGACGAAAGATATTAGAGAAAAGGAAAACGTCGAGTATGCCATATTGGTAGGCACATGAATAAGGGAAAATTGAACAGAGCCATCCGAGAGTTAAAAACTCTTATCAAGGACGCTAATGACGCTTACCTGGAAGGTTTATCAGCTACAAAAACAGCCAATTACTCGTTATGGGAAGCCTGCAAAAATCTTGATAGGCCATCGCCTTAAAAACCACCGCTACGTACGCACGATACCCAGTGGATCAGAACCACCTTGGAGAAAACGGAAGAATTCGCGGAGTATCTCAGCCTAGTATTCACTCTCAATGACACGGCACCTAATGCGGACGAAGCAGACATTGACTGGATTCTAAACCAAGACTTACTTACCCTAAAATTGGTGACGCCCAGAGAAATATACAGAAACCTAAAATCTCTAACGAACTATAAAGCGCCTGGGTATGATCTTATAATTAAAGGATTCTTGAAGAGTCCTAACGTAATTGTATTTCTAACATATTTAACACAATCATAAGACTTGGATACTTTCCCGACCTTTGGAAAGTACAATCATAATGATTTATAATTCGGGAAAACTGATCCATGGAGTTGCATCGTACAGGCCAATCAGCCTCTTGCCGATAATGTCGCTAAGCTGCTCAAGAAGTCACTGCTACATAGAATAATTGAAGTCCTTGAAGATAAATCAATAATCCCAGATCACCAGTTTGGCTTTAGGAAAGAACACGCAACTGTTAGCAAGTACACAAAGTATGCCAAGAAATTAGAACTTCAAAAAAAGAGTATTGCTCATCAGCTTTCCTTAACATTAAACAGGCATTCGATAGTGTGGCACAAAGGATTACTGTGCAGAGTAAAAAATAAACAAGATTACCGCATACATTCTATGGAATGGGTCTGACAAACGTTTTTTTACTTTAGACGCCAAATAAATCTACAAAAAATACTTCTTATAGCGTTATAATTCATAAAGTGGCTGAAATATTTACGATCAAAGTGTGTATAACGCGGGTGACCGCATACGTTACAACCCTGCTCATTCAATAGTCGCGTTCTCGTTCGCACCCGAACGCCGCCCTGCGCCTTGTCGCTGTCTGTGCGAGGCTATGACATCATAATGAGCGCACCTAATCACGGCAATTCAAAAAAGGAAAATCTTCTCTTCATTTTAACTTCGGAAATACTGCAAGTATTGGAGTGAAATAAAAACTAATGTAATGTATATAAGCTACGCTCCAATTTAAGCTGTATTTGACAGTACTATTTTGATCCTTTTGTATTCTCCATTCTAAAATCCTACTTATCCGACTGAATCTTCCAAGTAAAAGAATGATTACACCTCGAATTTCTGTGATATATCAGCAGGAGTACCACAGGGTTCGGTATTGGCACCTGTCCTCTACACACCCCATTCACACGTGACATGTGTAACTATTGCAACATTCGCTGATGACACAGCCCTACTCACCTCGAACAAAGGCCCCATTGAAACTGGGTTTTACAAAAAAAAAACACTCTGAAATTAAAAAATGCTTTACCAAATGGAGGATTTCCGTTAGTGAATCCAAATTAGAAAAAAAAGATTGTTCTCCAGTCATAATGAATGGAATTCAAGTACCACACCAAGACACGGTAAGGTACTTGGGAATGCATCTGGACCGTAGACACGCCGGAGACAAAGAGAGAAATTAACCTAAAATACAGAGGTCTCTATTGAATGCTAGGATGTAACTTAAAACTATCTGTAGATAGTAAGTTGCTCATATACAAAATAATCCTTAAACCTATTTGGACATATGGTATACAGCTCTGGGGCTCTGCTAGTACCTCTAATATATTGAAGATGTATGATGATGATGAAGAAACATATATCTACTGCCCCATGGTTTATAAGAGATATAGAGGTCCATGAAATTCTGAACACGCCCATGATAAAGGAAGAAATTAATACTCATGGAGTCAACTACAGACTAAGGTTGTCAAAGTACCCAAACCAGCTAGCAGAACAGCTTACTATCCCTGATACCATTGGCCGGCTTAAAAAGCAGCTGGACATATTTGATAATTAGATGGTTGTAAGCCACACAGTTTACAGCTTATTACGAAGCTTGGAGAGGCGTTAATGGAATATTTGCCTGCTCTCCAAGATTTATTGGTTTTTCTTTGAAAAAGTGGTAAGTTCTCTTTATGTGTTCAAATCACGAACAAATCTCCAATTGTTTTTCCAAATCTAATGGAACTAATTCTTTTCTTTGCAGCTGAAAACCGCGACCGGTGCCGTCTCCACGACGAATGACTGTCGCGGTCTGCAGATGTGATTTCGAATCCCGTGGTATTGTAACCACCCTTCAGGTACTAATCAAAATAATCCAGTTGAAAGTTATAATAAAACCGTTGAGACATGTATAGCATGTTTTGTTAAAGATGATCATAGCATGTGGTCGAAGTTTTTATCTCATGTTCAACTAGCTTTGAATAATAGTGTGAATCTTGTGACAGATTTTACTCCTAACTTTTTAATGTTCGGTAGAGAACTTATTTTTGATGCATCTTTGCACCGTGTTAGTACCTCTATTGATAATTTAGATCAACTAGAGATAGGAGATAGAAGTTCTTTTGCAACTTCACTTAATTCACTTAGTGAAATCTTTGTTAAAGTACAATCTTGTTTGTTAAAAGCGTATAAGCAAAATGCTAGTTATTATAATGTAGGGAGGCGAATCATTTCTTTTGGTGTTGAAGATATTGTGTGGAGGAGAAGCTTTGTGCAGTCTAATGCTCTTGCATATTTTTCTGCTAAACTTGCATCTAAGTTCGTTAAGTGTAAAGTAGTTTCTAAAGTTTCATCTAATGTTTACCTACTGGAGGACCTGAATAAAGGTACCACAGGTCGCTACCACATTAAAGTTAAGGCAAATAACAGTCATACAAATCAAAAGATCTTATCTTTTTGTTTGTTTGTTGAAACCTTTATTGGTTATTAAAACATTATTATTCCACTTATATTATGGAATGATATTGTTCAGCTTGTAGGAAATTTTCCTAGTTTTGTTTGTATGTTTAGGTTATTACTCCTAAATTTTATTTTGTACATATTGTATTCTTATATTGGGATGATGAATCCTTAAGAATAGTTTTGATGTTGCGTTTCTGGGCTAGTGGAAGTAGCTGTATCTCAGTTCTTCTGATCCCAAGGCCATGTCTTAGGGCTGAACCACGCATATTGTATATATTTTGTTTGTTTGTTAAGTAATTCAAAGTTACCCAAATATGACTTTTAAAATACCTTTTGATGTTGATGTCTGTCTCTTTTGACTATAGGATCACATCTTTATATATGCATTTGTGTTCGGAAAGTCGGTAGGGTTGTGCCGGTCACATTTGTTTTATTGGTTTTGGTACAGCATTTGTGCTCGGGAGTTTGGTGGTGTTGAGCCAATCACATCTGTTTGGTTTTGTTACAGCATTTGTGTTCGGGAGTTCGGTGGTGTTGAGCCGATCACATCTGTTTGGTTTTGTTACAGCGTTTGTGCTTGGGAGTTCGGTGGTGTTGAGCCGATCACATCTGCTTGGTGTATTTTTCCACAATAAATTTTTGTTGAAATATTTTACTTGTCACAGCTCTATATAAAGTTGCTGTTTGACTTTGTGTCTTTGTTTGTCACAGCCACGTTGGTGGTGCTGTTTGATAGTGAAGTTGTTCCTTTGTCACGACACTTTGTACAGTTGCTGTTTGACTTTGTAATTATTACAAGTTACAACACAGTTTTGCTGATATTTTGATTTTTTTTTTGGGATTGTAAGTGAAAGAAGTCGGTGGCGATAGGGCTCAACCGCATCTTCAGTATATATAAGGATAAGATTGGATAAAAGAGTCAGTGGCTAGATAGCTTGACTGAACTCCTGGTTTAAGAACTTGGTTGGATTTGTTATTCTTTAGTACTTACGTTTAGTCAATGCTTTGACTTTAAGTTTTTTGTTGTATCAATTTTGATATTCTTATTTGTAAAGAGTTGGATGATAGAGTCGGTGGCTATGGTGCTCAACCGTACTTTCGTATTTAGTTTAGTGTTGGTAGAGTCGGATGTTTTTCTAAACTCATGGAATGTGAATGTTCTGGTTTGTTTGCTAGATTTTTATTGGAACTATACTTATGGTTAGTTGGTTATTTATTCTTGTTTTAGAATTTTGTTTTTGGGATTTTGGTTTTCCTTTATTGGAATTATTTCCATTTCTTTCTTAGAGCTTTATTGTTTGAAAAAGAAAGTTCCTCTCTTTTATTGCTGGTGGTGTGACGTAACGTTGTAGAATGTCACATTGGAATGTCATTGTTAGTCTTGAGATTTAGAGAGAGAGGTGAGTAGATTGTGGACTCTTTCGCTACATGTGTCATCGATTTTAAACAAATTGCGATTTCTGTAAGGCTGTATGCCTGCCTTAGTTTCCATGCCATAGGGTAAGACATGGAAAAAAAAGAAAAAATGTCTTTTGTCTGTGGTGACGGAACAAGCTTTCGTCTAGCTACATTGACGTCAAAAAGATGTCGATTGTAAATATATTTTTTAAACTTCGCTAAAAAGAAGTAATCTTTTATAAATTGTATATGGAAGTTCACGCCTGTGAATTCTTATAAATGGTTATACCAAAATAACTATGTATTTGTATAAGAACTTTGGATTTTTGGAACCATGTTTCTAACCTTGGTGATCTTAAGTATTTTGACGAAAGATTATTCGTTTGTTTATAGCTTATTACGAAGCTTGGAACGGCGGTTAATGGAATATTTGCCTGCTCTCCAAGATTTATTGGTTTTTCTTTGAAAAAGTGGTAAGTTCTCTTTATGTGTTCAAATCACGAACAAATCTCCAATTGTTTTTCCAAATCTAATGGAACTAATTCTTTTCTTAGCAGCTGAAAAAGCACTTTTTTTTATATTAACTTTATTCTTAGATGAAGTTTGCCAAATATGCTGACCATGTGGTTTCGGGCTCGTCATTTTCGTGGAGACCGCACCTGTCGCGGTCTGCAGATGTGATTTCGAATCCCGTGGTAATGTAACCACCCTTCAGGTACCTAGTTTGAATTGTTTTTGTGTAGATTAATCTAGTAATGATGCGCGACTCAATGATCAGGCCCATGTAATGACTCAGTGATTAGACTCAACAATTTACTCAATGATTTGGCTCATGTTTTCAATCATGTTATGATATATATTTTGACTCATGAGCTGGTATTATGTTGGATCTCACTATTCTAAATTTCACGCCTCAACCCTGTGAGTAGTTAATCTTTAGCTTACTAAATCACTAGAATAGGTTATACCAATAGTGATAACGTATACAATGTATATTCAATCAATTCGCCTATAAAAATATAGAAACTTTCTTCTAGAGATGTATTCTATTATTTTTGGTTCCTGCTCTTATGATTAGAATCTTAATCTCTATCGCCGATATCCATGTACATAAAGTTGGTAGAACTTATCCTCCTGGCGCCTGAACCGAGTTATAACTTTTGTTTGTTTGTTAGTTCATGTCTCCATAATAAGACAATTGAAATATTATTATTATTACAAAGTAGTGAAGATCCCAAAGGTGTGTAAAAAAAAATGTCCCACAATTAATCAAATCAGCCTATGGCAGTTCACTGCTGGATGTAGACCTCTCCCAATTCTCATCACAACACAGTCCTGTGCCTCCCACTTCCAGTTTGTCCCTGTGACCTTTTCTAGGTTGTAGGGCCAACTCGGGTACATCCTACCTCACATTTGCTTAGTCAATCAGGGAGTCAGCAGAAGCATAACCATAAAGACCATAGAGGTCTCTCTGGGTGCAAAAAGAACTAGCAAACCAATAAAATTACCCTGATGAAACATGAGACTTATAGAAATTTTTACAAAACTTTTGTATCTGGTACAGGCCTCTCATTGCTGGCAGACAGTGTTAGGAAAAATGAACAGATCTTAGACAATCCCAGAAGAAAGAGAGAAAGAGAAGATCCCAGAATATATGGAAGAAAAGGAGGCTAGCCTCTGCCAGATGGGAGAATTTTTTTTTGTTTTTCCTTAATTGCAGCTTTGCAGATTAGCTACCCCAGTTTAGTAAATGTCTGGTTTGAGGTAGACCAACCAGATGGGAGGTTATGAGTATAATTAAATAATGAAAAGTGTTTTCCAAGGAAACAAAAAGATTCAGTGGGGTTCCATGTTTATTGCAGGGATATACAATCCCATTCTGTTAGGAGGACATACACAATCCCATTCTGCAAGGTCTCTATTTAATGCAGCTTAACAACTACATGTCACTTCTTTGAGGCCAATGGCTTAGTATGCATTCCAAAATAAAAATGAGAAAAGGTCACCCAATCTTAAAACTAACCACTGTGTGAGATACTTAATGCAGTTTACAGAACACTGCTACTGTGGGATGCTAGCGATCAATAAAAATTCTAATAAGACTATTTAATTTAAATTTTCCGAACCTCAAGTTTGGCATTGTTAATATTCAAAATAAGCAACTATGTACTGTTTATTAACATTGTTATTAATAACAAGAATTAACAACAGTTCCTTTATATGAAGCTGATTCCACAGCCTCGCTGGATTTTATCAACAATGTATTTTAAATTATTAAATTGTATTATTTAATTCCAATTGATAAATAAAATTAATTCAGCCTGTGCCAGTCCATGACTGGGTTTGGGCTTCTTCCAATTTTCTCCATAAAACATTTTATTTATGACAAAAAAATAGTTTTTTTTTTAAATAGACATTTTATTGGGATATAATTGTGGTTGAAGGCCTTATGGGCGGCTTAAATAATTTCAACAGCAGGTTGCCACAGCCTGCGCCTGTCCATTTCAACATGGCAATGGGCTCACTACCTGTTATGTGGGACAAAAATGCATACAGTGAAATGTGGGCATATAGTAGTAGGGGTAGGCCTTTGGGGATATAGGTGTGACAATATGTATGTATAATTGTGAAAAATATATGATTGGGCCTCCCCATAAAATTTTGATCATAATAATAATAAAAAATTTATATGGCAGTAATAACAATCACTGGAGTAAGTGGATAAGTTATGGTTGTTATCTATAATTATATCAGAAAGTATTTTAACATTCTCAAACATGTTATGATCTTGAGTGACTGTTAAAGAGACGGAAATAACTTAGGTAGAGTAAGCTGTGATAGAGGCTAAGCAGACCTTGAGACAACTTCATAGACTTACAAGTTCGTAAGGAATGCCCTAATGATTCACAACTGAGTCGAGATATGTATGGTAAACAAAACTAAGTTCTAGCAATTATACCTAGATAAGTACTTGCTTAATATGACGTCATTACATTAACAATACAAATACACTGCAGTAAACATAATTATTGTTAAATAAATAAAACAAAAGGATTTTACTCAACTCAATAGATTTATGCGAGTATTTGATATTACTTACCAATGATGCGAAACAAATATAAATTCTCCAAGAGTATCAGGCAAAGTTATAACCGCGATCCGTAGTTGACAGCGAAACTGCGAATCTTAAATAACATGGCGGCATCTTGTCGCAGCCGGTGTATGTATGATAACATTCATATTAAAAGTCTCACACTTGATAATAGGATTCACAGCTTCCAACTTTTTAAGTTAAAAACACGCTGCGGGACAGAAACAAAACTGAGTTTATATCACACACTAAATGTAAAATGACGTAACATTCTCAACCTTCACGGTCTCACAGTAGGTATATCAGTAGTAATAGATGTTGTTTTAAACGTTATTATCTGATATTGTCCACATAGCACTACTATCATATAGGTCACAATTTACAAAATGACGCATTCCGACGTAGAGTTTCCGTTTATTTGCCAACTTAAAATCAATTGCGATAGTTTATTGTCTTTAATAAACGTGACACGCAGTCAAGCAAGCTCGTCTCGCTCGTTCGGTTTGCGTTTGCTTGCTCGCAATCTCGCTCCCTCTCTAGTTAGTCTGTGGTTATTTTTTTTTTATTCAACATTGGAAAGCTTAGACCCGACAGCATGCTGCCTAAATTTTCGTGTATTATTAATTTTGTTTTAGAATAAACAAATACGAAGGCTGGGCTTAACGCTGTTAAATTCCTTAGCTTTTGAAATAATATTATTTTTACCTTTGTTTTAAAAACGTATTTATTTATATAATGTACATAAAATACATATATTTAACTAATTAATATTTTTCTTTCCACAGCTATTGCATATTGGTTGATTGACACAGTAAAGCAGCTTCATCACGCTGCTTTACTGTGTGTTTTTTCTGTGTAAAGGGGTGCTTGAATCTCCGGTACTGAAGGCTACTATAATCAATTGACTCTCAAACATCCTATTCCTATGTACTAGATCGTTCAATAAGTCCCGAGACTAACTTGGAAATGGCGTATATTTTAAAAATTCTATTGATTTTTAAAAAGTACTGGCCTTCAATCAAAGTAATTGAGCAGTATCCCTCCGCGGAGATAGTATTACTGGGGTCAACGGTCACCATGTTGATTGGTTGGGTTCTCTGCGCACAGACTTTGCGGGGAGAGCTGCTCACGAGTTTGCCCTGACCTATGGATTCTCCCAACTGGTAAATTCTCACACGAGGATACCAAACAGGGAGAACGACCAAAGTGCTTTGCTGGACCTCCTGCTGACTACGCGTCCGGACGGATACATCATCTCAGTAAATGCGCCGCTTGGCACATCAGACCACTGTCTCGTTCGGGCGCGAGTGCCTCTCGCCCAAGAAGTGGCTGCATGTGTGGCACTATAAGTCAGCAGACTGGAATGGATTGCGAGAGTTCTTTGCATCTTACCTGTGGATGCGGCTTTGCTTCACTTCAGACGATGTGGACGCCTGCGCTGCAGCAGTTGCTGAGGGGATCTCGGCGGGCATGGAGTATTATATTCCACACAGCTGGATTCCCGCAGGGGCCAAGAAGTAACCGTGGTTTAATCGGCATTGCAGAGAAGCTAGACTGCTGAAGGACTCTGCCTACAAAGCTTGGACTACAGCTCGCGCTAATAATGATATTAACATCTCTGAAGTGAAACGAAAACTAAATGCCGCCTCGAGGGCCAGCAAAAGGGCAATTGCCAGGGCTAAATTCGATTTCATCGGCAGATTTGGTGAACGACTAGCAGGCTACCCTTCTGGGAGTCGTGAACTCTGGTCGCTTGCCAAAGCTGCCGAGGGAAACTTTTGTCGGTCTGGTTTACCACCTCTACATAAACCTAACGGTAGTTTGGCTCTGAGTGCCAAGGAGAAATCCGACCTTCTGGGTTCTCTCTTTGCCTCTAACTCGACTATGGACGACGGGAGCGCTTTGCCGCCTAGCATCCCGTTGTGTGGAACTTCCATGCCGGTAATTAAATCCACACAGCGGGAGGTCCGGCGAGAGCTTCAGTCCCTCGACGTTCATAAGTCGAGTGGGCCAGACGGTATACCCGCGGTGGTACTCAAGCAGTGTGGTCCCGAGTTGTGTTCGGTACTTACACGTCTTTTCACACTTTCATATTCCATGAGACAAGTCCCAGCTTCATTTAAACCGCGAAAAAAAAAATTAATTAGTTATTCACCTAGCAGTGCGTTCTCAAGAAAGAAAGCTATTCGTGGTGGCTCTCTTATATTCGTTTCTAATAATTTAAATGTATATATTGTGGCACTTTCTATTGAGAGTACTGCAGAATTTTCCTGTGTTGAGCTTGAGCAACTCATTGGCCTCTGTGTCTACAGCCCTCCAGATAGGGATTATAATTTATTAGAAACTGTAATGGAAAATGCATTGAAGCGTTTGTTCACTAGTAGAAAACATGTTGTGGTATGTGGGGATTTTAATGTGGACATACTTGTGCAGTCTTCGAAGTGTATTAAATTTATAAATTTGTTTAAGTCTTTTGGCTTACAAAACTTATTTTGTGAGCCAACTAGAATCACCTCACATTCTGGAAAATGTATAGATAATATATTCTGCAACTGTGCATCAACAACAAGGGAGATACTAAGTAACTTTCCATCAGATCATCTTGGTCAGAAAGCGGCATTTCCTATTAATGTCACTTCTAAAGGGAATAAAATTGTATGTAGGCCAATGAGTGCATATCGACTTAAACAATTTAATGTTAATGTTTCAGCAAAAGTCACTAATATTGACTATTATCAGGAAGATCCAAACGACTTATATGACTCCTTATTTAATACCATTAAAGCTGAGTACAATAACAGTTTTAAATCAAAAACATTTTATAAAAACAAAAACTTGCAATTTTGTGGGTGGGCAACTACAGGAATTTACAAAAGTAGGGCTAAGTTGTACGAACTATATGGTATGAAGCAATTTAATTTTGATCCTGCCTTTATTCAATATGTTAAAAAGTATTCTAAAACCTTCAAAAAGGCCTGTGCTGCTGCCAAGTCGTTACATATAAGTAATAAAATTAAAGAGTCAAAAAATAAGGTAAAAATGACTTGGAATGTAATCAATACTGAAACCGGCCGATCACTACCTCGTGATAATAACATTGAGTTAATTATGAATAACAAAGTGATTAATAATAAATTAGATGTAGCACAAACTTTTCATTTCATTTATTTTGCGAAATATGGGTACAGGGGTTGTTACAAGAAAATAAGTTACGGGTGTAACTTATTTTCTTGTAACAACCCACAGTTTACAGTCATGCAAAAAAAAAGAAGTTAGAGTAAATAAAATTGAAGATAACTATTCCAAATAAATCCATATAAAATACTTCAAAATATTAAGCTCAATGAGAAAAATAAAAAAATAAACGCCAAATTACATATAATCATTCACAAAATTGATTATCATATCACCACATTCCAATCAAATGTTATTACAATTTATTTATTAAATTCGAATTGTCAGATAGGTATTATAAATAAAACTATACAAAATAAATCAAACATTTTTTTTTAATAATTATTTAATGGCCTGGTTTCTAAGACCTTTTAGCCAAATCTTATTTTTTATATCATATTTCTTCAATCTTATCTTCTAATTAGTCCTGTCCTGTCGATGTCATGTCCTTATTGTCCGTCCTGGTCCTTGCCTCAGTATAATGGTGATTCTTATACTAAGGTTGTCAGTGGACGTTTCGCGGCAAGAGAGAAAATAGCATTACACTGCATATATATCATTGTCTTTCACTATAGCACGTTAACACAACTTTTATGTCCAAGAAACCACCACTCCCGCACATAAAACAAGATAAATGCACTAGTTTTAGAAAATAATATAAAGCAAGCGTCCGCACTTGTCACTCTTCCCGCCAAATGTCTAAATCAAAATATCAAACTCAATGTCAACAGGGAAAAAAGAAAATGTCAAAATAAAATTATTTACAATTTTGATTATCATGATTGTCAGTTTGATTGTCAAATTCATTGTCAGATAGGTATTCGTCAACCGAATAGTAAGCTTTCTCCATTAACAGTTGTTTTACACTTGTCTTAAAGCTATTGAAATTAGATTTGGCTAAAATAAATGTAGGAAGATTGTTATAAATCCTAGGTAACATACAGAATATACTATTATTTACAAATGTTGTTTTATTTATTTATTTTATTTGACTGCCTCTGTGGCGCGGTGGGAGTGTATCCGACTGCTACGCAAGAGGTCCTGGGTTCGATTCCCGGGTCGGAACAAATATTTGTGTGATCCGCAAATGTGTGTTTCGGAGTTTGGGTGTTTCCTATGTATAATATGTATGTATTTAGAAATATATAAGTATGTTTATCAGTTAGCTAGATCCCATAACCCAAGCTAATATTAGCTTACTTTGGGCTAGATGACGCTGTGTGAAAAGTGTCCCACAATATTTATTATTTATTATTGTCTCTTCTTCACGGGTATCTTCTATATTTTTTCTTATGAAGATACCCGGTCTTTTGGCAAGCTTTCATGGGGACATATTGGTCCAACATGCAGAGGCCTTTTGAGAATTTTAATCTAATAGGATATGGGACCCCCACTACAGGCAATCCACGCCCGCCTTATGTAGAAGAACGGTAATGGATCACCTCCAATGGGAGTTAAACTATTGTGAAATGTGCTAACTATGAAATGGGCTATTGGGTTGGGTGTTAAATGGATTGGGTGATTTAAGCTATTAATGAAAACGGCGTCTGCCTTTTTAATATATTATTATCAAAATAGTGGCAGACGGTGACTTGCCAACTCACTAGATACAATATATACAAACAATCGCCATAGGCAAAAAAAGCCTGTAAGGCGACAGAGGGCAACACCTTATTATTATTATTATTTCCTGGTAGCCGTATCTTTAATTTGTGTCTTATACTATTTAATTTATCAAATAATTCAATATGTTTTCTGGCAAATAGCACTACTTCCAGAATATAGATGCATGGAAGTGTGAGCATTTTAAAATTAATAAAATAGGATCTACAGCTGTCAGTCTGTTTTAATTTTAAAATTGCCCGTACTCATTTTTTTTGTGCTATGAATGCTACGTTTTTGTCTGTTGCATTGCCCCAGAACATGATTCCGTACCTTAATAGGGATGCGACGTGACCATGGTAAGCCATTAATGCGGCCGATGTATTGGACGTTTTAGATAACATATAGAGCGCATACGAGAACTGATGAAGCTTACCACATAGCAAATCTATATGAGAAGACCAGTGCAAACCAGAATCCAAAGTTAAACCGAGAAACTTTGTAACATCAGTTTGTTCAATTTCGTGGCCGCTATATTTGATTTGCATGTCAGCCAATCTGTTTATTCTGTTTCTAAATGTCATAATCTTCGTTTTGTTATAATTTATTGTCAATTTGTTAATAGTTAACCAATTTATAATGTCAGATAATGTTTTATGTATGTCAAATTGCATTTGGGAGCTGTTTTTGCCTGTGAATATGATTGTGCTGTCATCGGCAAATAATATTGACTTATGGTTTGTCACCTTTGGTAGGTCATTTATATAAATTATAAACAAAAGCGGACCTAATACGCTTCCTTGTAAGATTCCCAGTTTTACAACGTTAAATTGAGAAGAATAGTCGATTACTGTTTTTGATGATGGACAAAGTCTAGAGATTTGTGTGGACTGCATCCTATTGCTTAAATACGATTTAATTAGGTCTAATACATTTCCTCGAACACCGTAGGCATATAGTTTATTCAAAAGAATTTTGTGATCAATGTTGTCGAATGCCTTAGTCAGGTCCATAAAAAGAGCACATGATTGGATGCCTTTGTCAATATTAGTCATAACAGTTTCGAGAAAACCGTAAATAGCCGTGTTAATGGATTTATTTTTCCTAAACCCTATTTGTTCATTTGAGAATAGATTATGGGTGTCAAAAAACTTATAAACACTCTGGTAAATCACCTTTTCAAAAATTTTTAATATTACAGGTACAAGTGCAATTGGACTCATTCAAATGGGTTCATTCAAATAAAATGTATTAAATATTTTAGCTATTTGCTTGGCATCATATATCATCTCGTTATAAATGCATATAAACTTAATGTCATCTCTACATCTGTTAACTTTATTGTTTATTATGTTCCATGTGGCTTTTCCTTTGTTTGTAGCAGTGTAAATATAATAGTCATTATATTTACACTGCTACAAATAAAGAAAAACGTGATTTTTGGGTCAATTTAATGATTCTATCTAATCTGGATGCTAACGCCTTGAACCTATTTTTACGCTCTATACTGGGTTTTTCCTATAATCCCATAAAAGTTTCCTTTTACGTTTAGAACAATGCCTAATTCCTTTAGTAATCCATCTCGGTCTGGTAATCGCGTAAATGCGTATTCTTGGTTTAGGAAAACACAGATCATAGTGATAATGAAATAGATCATAAAAGTTGTTAAATGCAATATTCGGATCCTCGCTACAGAGAGCGTCTGAAAAACTCAGGGAATTTATACATTTCTGAAAATGTTTAATGTTTGCTATACTATAATTACGTCTGTAATTATAGTATACCAGAATTTTAACGCGCTAGTCATTTTAATCGGGCAAGTCAATAATTGGGCTGTGTGATCCGATAGTGCAAGTTCCAAAATTTCGGCCTCACAGTTCTTCACATTGAACATGAAATTATCAATGCACTTACCACTTATTAGTCGGGTAGGCTCATGGATACCAACCTTAAGATTATAATTTTGTAACAGATATTTAAACTCTGATGATTTTTTACTGTTAACAAGAGTATTGATGTTAAAATCTCCACACATAATAATTTTCTTTTTGGTATAACAAAAACGGCAAAGTAGCGAATCAAACAAGGAAAATTATCTTTGTATGTCTTCATTATTTGATTTGGGTGGTCTATAGATGCATATCACTTGTAAATAATGATCTTTCAACTCTATACCTGAACATTCCATAATATTCTCATGTGAATAGCTTTTAACATCACTAATTGTATTAAATTCAAGTGAAGTATGCACCAATATACACGAACCAACCCTGTGACTTTTTCTAAAAAAGCAGAGGTTAGGACGAAATTTGGAATTTTTAAATTATTTCTATCACCGTGTACCATATTGTGTTCTGTGATACACAAAACTCCAAGGAAATTTAATTTTTCCTTGAAAGTTTTTAACCCTACCACTAGCTTATCAGATTTACTGATCAAGCCATCAATATTCTGATGAATTATTTTGATTTGGTTATACATGAAAAAGCTCATTAGGTGCTATAGTTGAATTTTTTTCAACGCTGTCATCGTTTGTCATATCTTTGGTATGAGTAGTATTGCAGTTTGGTAGGGATTCCGTTTGTGTACCCCTATCGATACAAATAGGCGTATGACGTTCAGCATTGTTACATTTGTGGTTCCTGTAGCTATTATATTTAATTTTGTAGTCGATACGTAGGATTTCTTTAAGCAACAATTGGCATTTTAGCAAAACTCGGCTTGCATGCGGTGGGCAAGCATGAATATTTAAGTCAGTGAACATGACATGGTCAAATCTAGAGGATATAAATCTTAATTCATAGTTATATTTATGCTCATTCAAATATCTGTTATAAGGAACATTACAAATTACAACATTACAATTATTTATATTGATTAAAAATTTTTGAAGAAAAAATATTGATTCATATGGTCTTTTATCGTTTATACCTCCCATTATTATTACAAAATCCCTTTTAGTCAATTGACCTAGTTCCGTTTTTGATGTAGAAAGTAATTGTTCAAAAGTTGCTCCAGATTTCCACAAACAGCTGATAATAAATTCTTCACCAATCAATTTTTGGAGAATAGGTCGCATTTTATACCCCTGATCATCTGCAAGTATGAGAATTTTCCTTCTTGAATCCTTGGGTACTGCGATTGACAGTTGTGTATCCAAATAATGGTCACTCAAATTAGGCTCAGCATTGTTAATTAAAGCTTCTTGAGATATCAACTTGTTTTGTATTCTTTGGTCTGTATATCACTTTTTTTATGTGAAAGGATAGAGTCTTGAATTGGTGAAGCAGAAGTAGTCATTAATGTATGCAACAATTTCTTTCTCCGTAATGAATTCGGAGTTTTGTGGGTAACTCTTTTGGTAGGAGTATTCAATTTCCTATAAGTAGAAATCAATTGTAATGATGAATGAAGGTCACCCTTTAGGCAAAAGTTTTCACTGTTCAAATTTTCTATTTCATTGTGGGCTATCTCAAGGTCATTACAAAGTTTTTGTATCTTATAGTTTAATTCTTTGATAATTTGGTTATAATGTGAATCATCTGGGAGACTAGCCATAGTTGCATCAAATAACAATGAATTGTCATGGACGCTTGTAATGTCATCGAGAGAAACAGTCTTGTAAGGCTTTCGTTGTGTTACGTTGATTGAATCCATTGTCTGTCGATTGAAATTGTACTCCAAATTAATGTAGAAAGTAGGCCCTTTTATATCGATGTAATCATAAAATTTCTGCCAATTTAGCAGTATTTTTTTATGGTGGTAACATTAAACTAGCACCCTCTGTCAGTGAATAGCGGTGTTTTTAGTTCTGCTATTCGTCACTGGTGCGATGTGGCGCTGGTTGTTGAAGTTTGAAGAAAGTTCAAAGTCCAAGATTTAAAATATATTTCGTACTGGGCGTTTTAAAGTAATGAGGGTTTTCGATACTTTTTCTGCCGCCAGGCGGCGCTTCGTATGCGTCAGGTCCAAACAGCTGTCAGATAGCACAGAATCTTACCGAACGTATTATTATTTTAGTAAAATTTTATGTATTTGGAAGTGTTATTGATTTTATTATGGATTACGGCCAAAGAAAGGTTGCCGAACTGAAGATTGAGCTCAAAAAGAGAGGCCTCCTTTTTTATTTGCACACATAGGCATTGCACAACACTGTGGCATTTTGGAAAACATTATTCCGTTTGTAACGTTTTTAAGAATAAATAAACCAAAAAAATGATCGAAAAATATAAATCGTGTATGTGTTTTGACAGGTAGTTGGACCTGACGTTACAGCGCTGTCATCTCACGGGGAACATTTCAAAAAACCCTCATTTATTTGATATCCTTAAATAATTTTTTACAATTGAACTCAAATAAAATAGCAAATGTTTGCAAATGTCATTTTCATAAGAACTTAATCGTTTTTTAATGACAAATCTTTATTTTCACTCTTTGAAATCGTAAACCCATAACTTGACGATTTAATATATATTATTTATCGAATAAAACGTTACGAACAATATGACTTCCAACAAACACTTTTTTCACTCGATTGCACTACTTTTTATTACAATAGCAATAAATTTAATTATTATTAGAATTTTAAATACGGAGACGATGTAAACATCGCGAGTGTTGCCACCCATCCATTAAACAACTATTTTACAGACATACCCGCGAAAACAACTAGCTCGTTAAATTCTTGTCCAATAAAAGCTCAACGTATGCTTGGGGGCAGCGTGGATCAGTGTAGTGTCTTATTTAGCTTTAAATATGTAAATCCCAACGATATCATTAAAGTATTCAAGTCGCTTAACTCAAAAAAGACAGCTGACTTGTGGGGTATTTCTGTAATATTGATACAGTCTATTATTGTTAATATATCAACATCTTAGCTGAAATATTTAATAAATGTGTTGATAATGGAGTGTTTCCGGATTTAATGAAACACAGTAAAGTAATACCTCTATTTAAATCTGGATCCAAAACCGACCCTGGTAATTTCAGACCAATTTCAATACTACCTGCCATTAGCAAACTTTTTGAAAAAAATATATTTCAACAATTACAAGCTCATTTTAATTCAAATATGCTATTACATGAAGAGCAGTATGGGTTCACAAGGGGTCGTTCTACCATTCATGCAGGTGTGACACTTCTAAATCATATATATAACGCCTGGGAGAATAGACAAAATGCTATTGGTGTTGTGGCGACCAGCGCCACCTAGCGTAAAGCTATCGAACTACATCGATACTAAGAATCCTACATCGCGCTATGAGAGTTCTCACGCTGAAGAATGATATATACAACAGCCTAACATCAACCGTTGGGCCACGGCACACCAGGCGTGATCACCTTGCCTGGTCGGAGGATCCTCCCTTTGTGTCGGAGGAACATCTCCGCCCGTTCCTCCACAGTGGTGACCCCGACGTGATTGGAAGCAGCCTTCACGGAGCAGATCAGCAGCATCATCGCCACCATCACAGCACTCCAGTATGACGGTAATTAGTCTCAGCCAGCCAGCATCTCCGGCCTCATCAGGGATACCACTAGCTAGAAGCGACCGCTCCAGCCTGGTTACCTCCTCGGCCACACCAGCGTCTAGGCACAGCACACTGCACTACGGTCAATGTAAGAAGAGCACACCTCTCCCGTCTACGCAGCAGCCAGCCACTACGCAACAACCACCCCGACTCACTGGGGTTACCTCACCGCGCACCGCAGCACTGCACTCAGCCCCGACTCACTGGGACTAGCCGCATTCGATTCCGACTCACTGGATTCAGCGGCATACGATTCTGACTCACTGGGATCAGCGGCATACAGTTCCGACTCACTGGGACTACACAATCTGGCACTGGCGCAAATCACAACAGACGAAGACACCAGACTCATACTCACAATCCACCTCCGGTCTCGGAGGGTAGTGATGTGGCGACCAGCGCCACCTAGCGTAAAGCTATCGAACTACATCGATACTAAGAATCCTACATCGCGCTATGAGAGTTCTCACGCTGAAGAATGATATATACAACAGCCCAACATCAACCGTTGGGCCACGGCCCGCCAGGCGTGATCACCTTGCCTGGTCGGAAGATCCTCCCTTTGTGTCGGAGGAACATATCCACCCGTTCCTCCACAGTGTATTCTGCGTTCTCTCCAAAGCATTTGATTGCGTTGACCATAAAACACTATTGCAAAAACCATTTTATTATGGTGTCAAAGACTCTGCACTGGATCTTGTTGCCTCCTACCTAAATGATCGAATACAATATGTTGATGTCAATGGAATTAGCTCCACTGGAGCCTCTGTAGCTATGGGCGTACCGCAGGGATCAATTCTAGGTCCGTTTCTATTATTAATTTATATTAACGATCTGCCATTCTATATACAGAACTTGTGCGACATTGTTCTATTTGCTGATGAAACGTCGCTTATTTTTAAAGTTGATCGCACGCTTACTGATTTTAACGGCGTAAATAGTTCACTTGCCCAAGTTGTAGATTGGTTTACGACCAATTATTTGCTACTAAACGCTAAGAAGACAAAGTGTATCAGATTCAGCATGCCTAATGTCAGGAAATGCGGTACAAATATAACATTGAATGGTGATACCCTAAATCTTGTAGAATCAACTGTATTTTTGGGGATCACTTTAGATAGCAAACTACAGTGGAACGCCCAAATAACGTGTCTTACAGGTAAACTCAGCTCGGCAGCCTTTGCCGTTAGTAAAGTCAGGCAGCTCACTGATGTGGAAACTGCTAGGCTGGTATACTTCAGTTACTTTCATAGTGTCATGTCTTACGACATTTTGCTGTGGGGTAAAGCAGCTGATATACAAGTAATTTTTGTACTCCAGAAGAGAGCTATACCTGCAATATATAAATAAAGTGCTAGAGTGTCTCTTAGAGAGATATTTAAGGAAATTGGCATTTTAACGGTTGCATCACAGTATATATTTGCAAATATCATGTTAGTTAAACAGAACATACATTTATAGAATAGACACAGTGACATACATTCGATAAATACTCGAAATAAGCATAAATTAATTGGAATGCATCATCGTTTACAAAAGGTTCACGACTCTTTTGCAGGAATTGGTGTACGCCTATATAATAAAATTACTTTAGACATTATGAACCTGCCGTTACATAAATTTAAGGCAGAAATTAAGACGCACCTCTTGAAAAGGGCCTATTACACAATTAATGATTATTTGAATGATAAAAATAAATAGAAATGAGTTGCTTGCTCTTCGCTCGAACTACTTGTCTTGAATCTGCATATATATGTTGTATTTTTACATTTCTGCATATTGAATAATTTGAAACGTCTAAAAACTAAAGGTTTCTAAATTGGCTGCGTTTAGTCCCAGTAATAACTAATATAAAAATATGTAATTTGAGTTTGTGTGAGCACCAAGTAGACTTATTTATTATTTTGAAATTGACATGATAGTTGCTGTGCAGTTTTTGGGAATGTCATGCTCGCCTAAGTGTCCCGGCAGTGGTGGCGTATGTATCGGGTCGCCTTATTCCCTATAATACGGTTGAGTAGGGCGATGGCTGATATATACGTCATACCCGTGAACGGGTGCCGTCTGTTGGGACTGGTCAGCTCATACCTGTTATTGCAATTGTTACAAATAAAATTATTTAAATTTAAGGCAAACTAAGTTTAGTCGACCGTTCTCACATAAATCCAAAGGAACAATGTAAGTGTGATTTTAATGTTGTAAGCCATACCTAGATATTTGAAAAGAGCATCCATTGACTTTCTTGCTAGATTCTTCTTCTTAAAGTGTAGGCTGCCCTTAGAACTGGCAACTAGAATACCTCTAATTTTGATATGATTTTAAACACTACATTGATTTTGTTTTTTTTTTGTTTTATATAAATTCATTTTACACACAACATTGATTTTGTTTTGTATAAATCATTACTATATAATTGGTCAAACATCAAGTAACTCAAACTAATGTAATTACTGGCGGTTAGAAAAGAGTGGCTATGAGTTTTATTGCCAGGTTCTTCCTCAGGGTCTACCTATTGCTGTGCGAATCTGGCAGTAAATGTAAATGTAGAAGCAATAATCTTGACGTTCATAAGTGTTACTTTGTGAAGATTTTTCATTTCATTTCATTTCAAAATGTGCATCCTATGCCTAAGAATGGAGACAGGACTGATTCGTCCAACTATAAGCCGATAGCCGTAACCTCCTTCTGTATAAGGTGATGGAGCGTGTAATCAATACACAGCTCCTGGGGTACCTGGAAGATCGCGACTTGCTCAGTGACCGGCAGTACGGTTTCCGTCACGGTCGCTCGACTGGTGAATTTCTTGTGTACCTCACACACCGATGGGAGAGTAAGGGAGGGGCACTAGCAGTGAGTCTTGATATCTCAAAGGCCTTTGATCGGTATGGCACCGTGGTCTTCTATCGAAATTGCCCTCCTATGGACTGTCCGGGGTACTTCGCGAACGGGTATCCAGCTTTTTGGCCGGTAGAACTATCAGAGCCGTCCTTGACGGTTGCTGTTCGGAATACATGGCCATCAATACTGGGGTCCCGCAGGGCTCAGTGCTGTCACCCACTCTGTTTTTGCTGCATATCAATGATATGCTGTCCGTTGACGGCATTCATTGCTATGCAGATGATACTACGGGTGACACTTATTACGCGGGTCTCTTCAATATCCCCCGGTCTGCAGTGGAAGAAAGTCGTGTACAACTTGTGTCTTAAATCGAGGCTACTCTTGCTAGAGTGTCCCATTGGAGTAGACAAAATCTTGTCCAATTGAACCCTACCAAGACTCAAGTTTGTGCATTCACCGCTAAAAAAGCCCCATTTAATGTAACGCCGCAATTTCAGGGCACACCTCTTTCCATCTCCAATAGTATTGGGATCCTCGGTGTTGAAATCTCGAGTGACGTCCAATACCGAAGTCATTTAGAGGACAAAGCGAAGCTGGCGTCCAAAAAGGCCCGGCAGTACTTTACTGCAGAGCAAACACTGCTCCTCTATAAGTCCCTGTTACTGCTGTTACTGCTGAGTACTGCTGTTACCTTTGCGCTGGTGCACCTGAATACCAGCTTCGACCTTTTGACTCGGTAGAAGGGCGTGCTATGAGGATTGTCAACGATCCTTTACTAGCGGGTGGTGTCGAGCCCCTTCGCGACAGGAGAGACTTTGCCTCCTTATGCGTGTTCTATCACCTGTACAACGGTCTGTGCTCTGAGGAGTTGTTTGATATGATGCCCACGGCTACCTTTTATCATCGCACCGCTCGACATAGACAGGGTGTTCACCCTCATACTTTGCGTCCGGAGGGCACGCACACGGTTAGGTCCAATAGAGGCTTTATTCCGCGTACGCTTAAGTTGTGGAATGAACTCCCTGCCTGGGTTTTCCCGAACGTCTACAGTATGGGGTTCTTCAAAAGGGGTCTTAGAAGGTTTATAAAGGGTCGGCAGCGCGAGTGCTGCACCTCTGTTTTTGCAAACGTCCATAGGCTACGGTGACCACTTTCCATCAGGTGGGCCGTACGCTTGTCTGCCACCTCAGTGGTATAAAAAAAATGTGTCAAATTTTTAACAATGGAACATTAAAATATTGATTTTGCAGACATTTAAGTGACACTACCTTGTAGTTTCGATACAATGGAAAAAAACGAGTTTTGCGTGTTAATAAAACATTGTTTTTTAATGGGAAAAAATACCGTTGAAGCACAGTAATGATAGGGAACGCTCAGGTCGTCCAAATGAAGCAGTGACTCAATAAAATATTAACCAAGTCCTCAAAATCGTAATGGAAGATCGGAAGATAAAAGTGCACGAGATAGCCGAGATAGTAAGGATTTCAGCTGGTAGTGTTTTCACTATTTTACATAAAAATTTGGCCATGAAAAAGCTCTTTTCCAAGTGGGTGCCGCGTTTGCTTACAACTGATCAAAAGGAACAACGTATGAATGATTCAGAGCGATGTTTGACGCTGATGAATCGTAATAAAAATGATTTTTAACATCGGTATGTAAAAATTAATGAAACATGGACCATTTTACTCCGGAATCCAATCGGCAGTCAGCTGAGTGGCGAGCGGCTGGTGAAAGCCGCCCAAAGGAGGCCAAAGACTCAGAAATCGGCCGGTAAGGTATGGCGTCTATATTTTGGGATGCGCATGGAAAACTTTTCATCGACTACCTTGAAAAGGGACAAAATATTAATAGTGATTATTACATGTGCTTATTGGAGCGATTGAAGTACGAAATTGCGGATAAACGGCCTCAATGAACAAAAAGAAAGTGGTGTTTCACCAGGACAACGCGCCTTGTCTCAAGTCTGTGAGAACGATGGCTAAAATTAATGAATTGGACTTTGAATGGCTTCCTCATCCCCCTTATTCGCCAGACTTAGCCCCCAGCGATTACTGGCTGTTTGCAGATCTCAAAAAAATGCTCCAGGGTAAAAAAATTGACTCAAATAGTGAAGTTATCACAGCAACGGAGGGTTATTTTGAAGCCAAAGACAAATCGTTCTACACGCATGGGATAGAAAAGTTAGAAAAGCGTTGGAGGGACTGTATCGCTCTTGGAGGAGACTACGTTGATGAATACAAAATAATTTTATAAAAAAAACCTTGTTTTAGTACTTAGTCTCGGGACTTATTGAACCACGTGTTACTCCTGTACGTTGTTACAGACGTTCCTGCAATACATGGTCCTGCGTCTTTTGTAGGTCGTTGGTTCATCTGACAGAGGGATATGCAATAATACGTAGATCAAATTTTGATATTCTAGCATCGCATAGCACTTAAGTAGTTAGATGGTCTAAGCATAGTACCCAAACAGGCAAGTCACAACAGGCATACTAAGGCTCATTGGTACCCCTCAGTTGCCGTATAAATAACCGCATTACAAATATATGTGTAATTGGTTAAAACTCTATTTTTAAATAAGCCCTTATTCAAATACTCTAAAAATCCTTATTCTCAGCAATTCCACTCATTTGATACCCATATTACAGGAAAACATATAAATAGTCATCTTTAGTAGTTTGCGAAATTGAATTTAGAGTGATTTCACATTATTGTACGAGTTATTATAAGTATGCCCCTTTCCAATACCCATATTGTTACAGTGAATTAAAAATAATTAGTTATCCGTCTTGGGTGTTCCACCATATTGGATTTAGAATGACGTCACACAGATAACCACGCAAAGCCATGCAGTGTCATCCAAACTAAACGTGTATACAAAATTTAAGCTCAATCGCTAAAGGACTATTGCTTCAAAATTGAGTTGCAAGATTCTACCCCAATAAACACACATACACGCGGGCGGGTAAGTTAAGAGAAACCAATAAAGCAATAAACGTTTTGTATTTTTTCACTAACTCCGAAGCACTGTGTTAAAAAATGGTTTTACAAATTTATTTATACACAGTATTTTAAAGATATCTTACATTATTAACATTATCATATAATTAGGCTTTGATTTCTATCTAACTTTATTATTATAAAACGTCATTTTCCGATCAATGTGCGTAAGCTTTAATGCGTACACAAAGAATACTACTGTTATATAGGTTATTCTGTCTACGGTTAAATGAGCCTTCTATTATAATTATTTCAATCAAAAGTATAAAAACTATCTAACTAACTATCTTCACGCTGTATCCCTGACGGGGTAGTCAAAGAGGACAGATCCAGGCTAGGCTTCGCAATTCAAGCATACTTCTTTCGTTTCTTGTAGATTCATCAATCGCTTCATACACGCACGTCTGGGAATCAGAGTACTTTAGACTTTTTCGTTTTTGAGCAATCTGCTTACGTGGTCTTCATATGCAAGTCTCGGCTACCCTGACTCCTTTTACCCTCTACTTTCGCACAATATATATTCTGCGTCAATCGTTCCTCATTCATTCGTTAGACGTGTCCAAACCAACGGAGCACGCCCTTTTCCAGCTTAAAGATGACATTTTCATTCAAAACTGCCATATTGCGTAACACTTCGTTATGTATTAAGGCCTTATAGGCGGCTTAAAAAATTTCAACAGCAGGTAGCCACAACCTGCGTCTGTCTATTTCAACACGGCAATGGGCTCACCACCTATTACGTGGGACAGGAATCCACACGGTGAAAAGTGGGCATATAATATGCCTCTGCCACCCCTTCGGGGATAAGGCGTGATGGATATTTATTTATTTATTTTACTTTGTTATGTATTCGGTTGGCCAAAGTAACTTATAGTTAAAAGTGTACTTACTTGTTCAATTTAGTTTAGTTAAGTCATATGCTGTCGTATGACCTATTTGCATCATATTTTTTGAAAGATTCAATTGATTGTAGCCATTTAAAATTGTTTGAAGTTAAAGAGATTAGTTTATATTTGTCTATAGTTTGTTGTAGTTTTGAAGGATTTTATGTGAGATATATTTTTATAATTTATTAGTAAATCAGTTTGAGTTACCATGTCTTTGCCCTGGCATATACCTTTGGAAGGAATACAATCTAAAAAAACCACTACAAATGAAGTTGCGTCCAGTCAATTTGAACACTATTGTAATATAGATATTCATGAAAATCCATGCGAAGAACTTCAAACAGGTATTATGTGTGAAATTGGAGTTGCTAATAAAGAGCCTGGAACTATTCAAAAGTTGATTGCCGCGGGCATGACTGTGGCTCGACTTAACATACGAGACTTAGAGCCAGATGCTTGTGTGCAATTGATACAAAGTGTGAGGCATGCCGTGTATAATTATAGCGCTGAATTAGAATACGTTTATCCATTGGCTGTCGTTGTAGACGTGCGAGGTCCAGATATCGTTACCGGTGAACTAAAAGGTGGCCCAAAGTCTACCATAGACCTTTTACAATATAATATTATTCGTCTGACTACCGACCCAAGTTGGCGTGAGTGTGGAACAGCTGACTGTCTTTATGTTGGATATGATCATTTAACCGATCTTCACACATCAGATATAATATATATTGATAGTTTAACTCCTGGAAAAATTAAGCTTGTCGTATCTGAAGTGGGAGACGATTCAGTTGATTGTGCTATTGCTATTGGTGGAACCATTGGTGCTAAAATGACTGTTCGCATTTCTGAAGTACCGCGTGAAGTACCCCCCAAAGAAAAGGGAGACAGCTATGAAGAATCTTTGAATTGCAGTGAGCCCTCTGTTCCTCCATTTGAACATATGGAACAACAAATTGCGTGGGCCATCGGTTATGATGTAGATGGCGTACTTGTACCAAATACTCAAAACGCACATGATATTCGAGCAGTAAGAGAGATATTATCTGACAAAGGTAAACATATCATCGTTATTGCTTGCATCGATTCTGCTCTAGGATTTGATAATATCGATGCTATTTTAGAAGAGGCAGATGCTGTGTACGTTGATCGATGCATATTAAGTACTGATTTACCAGTAGAAAAAATATTCATAGCTCTGAAAGTCATCGTATCAAAATGTTCTAAAGCTGGAAAGCCATGTATTTGTAAAGTTGTAATTAATGAGCAAATTCCTACACTTTGTGTCACGGATATCGCAAACATAGTATTCGATGGCGCGGATGTTATTTCTCTCGAATTACATTATGACTCACCGCTACAGAAATTTTCTCCAATTTATGACTCTGTGAAAATGGCAGAGCATTGCATTGCCGCGGCCGGCGTTATTTGCAGACATGCAGAACGAATACGTTGGCAACCTTTTATTTATGGTAATTTGACACTAATGCAATCGCCTTTAGATGAACCAACAAGAGCGATCTGTGTTAGTGCAGCCGAACTGGCAATGAGATCTCGTGCAGTTGTTATTATATGCCTAACAAATTCAGGTCGAACTGCGAAATTATTGTCTCATATCAAGCCTCTATGCCCAATAGTCGCTGTTACAAGAACTTGTCATACATCTAGACAGTTACGATTTTGGCGAGGAGTACGTGCGGTTCATTATTTTGAACCAGCTAAATCTAACTGGATATTAGAAACAGAAGCACGAGTACATGCTGCACTTGATTACTGCAAAGCAAAGCGTATATTGCAAGCGGGTGATGCATACGTAATGGTAATAGGATCTCGTCGTGGGGTTGGATATTGTGATACTGTAAGACTATTGTATGCGAGTGCGCGAAATACAATTAATATTGAATAATTTTCAATAAAATAAAAATTAGATAAAATCTATTGCTTTTCTTATAATAACCATTTAAAGTTACGACCGTTAAAAATTGGTGCAAACGAGATTGCTAAATCGATTGATACAAACACATTATCTAAGACAATGCATCATTTAGGTTCATTTACGACAAATCTTACGATCATGTAAATATTTGTTTTTGTTAGCGTATTGGGTATTATACGGGTGATTAGTAAACCTTCTCAATTGCTTAATTTTTAAAAACAAGTAGTCACGCACGTCTTATTCTCTGAAGTGTTAGGTGGAGATTTAATCTATACCTATACTTTCTTCATCATCACTACATAGCATAAAACCAAGTTACTTCCCACTGTCTGTACCTATGTATGCTTAGATCTAAACTACTGCGGTTTTTTAATAGATAGAATGATTCATAAGGAAAGTTTTTATGTATAATTTGTTAACTTTTTGTATACATTGGCTAATTTATAACGATACTAGCTGACCTGCCCGGCTTCGTCTGGGACATACTTCCAAGCCCGTGGCACCCATTTAATCCCGTCGCTTATTACTTTTCTAAAAATGTATGAGATTTTCCCCGATTTGTTATATTTATAATTACTGCTCCGCTCTCCTGTGTAGTAGCGTGATGATATACAGCTAAGAACCTTCCTCAATAAATGGGCTATCCAATACAAAAATAATTTTTCAAATCGGTCAAGCCGTTTTCATGCTATGTCGTGACAACGGAAAACGGGTTTCATTTTTATATATATAGATTTGTTGGGGGTGTCGTCTGGGAGCTTTTAACGAAAACGCTGCCTAAATCCTTTTAGATATAACAAAATAATGTAAAAAGAACTTGTGTATCTAATATAGGTCTACCAAAAAGTCCGCGGCGGTATATATTTCTTAAGGATAACATACTTTATTCATTTTTTCTATATATATATAAACGAAAGTCGTGTTAGTTACACTATTTATAACTCAACAACGGGTGTACCGAATTGGCTGAAAATTGGTGGGGAGGTAACTTAGAGCCAGGAGACGGACATAGGCTACTATTTATCCCGGGAACAAGTTCCTGTGGGAAACAGGAACGGAAATCTTCTCTATGCGGGCGAAGCCGCTGGCATCAACTAGTTACTTAAATAAAAACAGCAATTATAAAGCTGTAATTTGAAAGCTATTTACACAAATATGTTATTAATCCTTATCATTTTTAATACGTTAGTTGGTTGCAGCATTTCATTTAGATTATTTTGAACCTTAACACCTTGCAAATTAAATGAATATCTTAGGAGATATAGCAAAATCAAAATAATGCGCAAAGAAATTAATTTCGTTTAACCATAATTCTAGTACTGGAGAGCGGAGAAGTAATATTTACGAATTTTGATAATGTTTATACATCATTGTAAAATTAGTAAACGATGGGTTTAAACGGGTGCCACGGGGTTCGAAATATGTCACGGGCGAAGTCGCTTAATAATTCCAAAAAAAGTTGCCGACATTTATAATTACTGCTCCGCGCTCCAGGGCAGCAGCGTGATAATATAAAGTCTATAGCCTAATTCAATAAACGGGCTATCTGAGACAAAAATGATTTTTCAAATTCGACTAGTAGTTTCTGAGATCGTTGATGAGCGCGTTCAACCAAACAAACAAGTAAGTAGTATAGATTTACAAATAATTATTACAGCCCTCATTATTGATTCTGGTCTACTTAAATGTTTCTCTTGTTTCAAAAACATTAAGCTTTAAAGTGCTTCCCTTTCTTGTATCAGTTAAGCAGTGGACCGGACTTTTGGTGGGAAGAGTGACAAGTGCGGACGCTTGCTGTATATTATTTTCTAAAACTAGTGCATTTACCTTGTTTTATGTGCGGGAGTGATGGTTTCTTGGACATAAAAGTTGTGTTAACGTGCTATAGTGAAAGACAATGATATATATGCAGTGGAAAGCTCTCTCTTGTCGCGAAAAGTCCACTGAAAACCTCAGTATAAGAATCACCATTATACTGAGGGCAAAGACTGGACAGGACTAATTAGAAGATAAGATTTAAGAAATTTGATATAAAAATAACATTTGGCTAAAAGTTCTTTGTAACCAGGTCATAAAATAATGATAAAAAAAAACAGTGGACCGCGATGGGTCTAGCGGAAGGTGTGCGCGCCGGGCACTGCCCAACACATTGTACTAATCGTATGGTCGTGCCCTGGAGATGACTTGGAGTCCGACAGAAGAAGACTTTACGAAGGTTCAAGCGGAGCCAGTACGTTAGTTTAACCATGATTACTTTCAATCAGATTATTAATCTATACAGATATATATCCGACTAGTATATTTATATATATAAATAAAGGAAAATGGTAGAATCCTAACTGAAAAAAATTTTAGCGTTTAAAAATATGGCATACCGTATATTCATTTATTATTTTTTCTACTTTTATTCAACATATCATCATGGTCTGTAATATTCTGGTTAAAATATGATAATTAAGAATAACTATTGTGACTACGAAAACATTCCATTGTTATAGTTGTCTTCGCCCATCTTGGGCAGGCAAAAAAACTTAGTCTATACAGCTTGTCTTCAGTATTTTATACTCGGGACTTCACCGTGGTCGCGGCTGGACTGATCGTGGTCCAGCCGCGACCACGGGCGCTGCAACGCGCTCGAAACGTCGGAAAATGTAAGTACAAAATTGTTTCGCGTGAAGTCCCGAGTAGTTTATAAAATATGAGTATAAACCGCGAAAGTTTAAAAATAACATTGTCTTCAGTATTTATATTCTCTTAATATTTAGTTTTAGTCATATCTAGTTCTTTGTCGATGTCATATCCTCGTCCTAGATTTTGGTCTTTGCCTTAGTAAAGCAATGGACCCTTTACTAGAGCTTTATATGGAGATGACGGTATAGACATAGACTCTCACGGATTCGAATTAATTTGTGCTACAGTGTATACGCAGAAGCGATTTCTATTCGTATGTTGCGTCGTATACATACCACCCAAAGTCAATGAGGACGAATATATGACAATGTTTTATATTTTAGAAAAACTTTGTTTAAAATATAGTTGTAATTTAGTTATATTAGGAGGTTTTAATTTATATTCGTGCAATATTAACGTTAACAATTATTACGAGTACTTTTTGGCCTTTTGTGAGTTCACTCAGTGTAATATTATACCTAACTGTAATAACAGACAGTTGAAAAGCGCGCGCGCCGGGGTAACGGTGACCGCGGCTGACGAGGGTATGGAACCCTTGGATCCGTACCATCCGCCGCTCGCTGTTCGCCTCCAGGTAGGATATTCATCACAGCCGCCGCCACCTCAAACGCCTTCGCTTGCGTCATACTCACACACTCACAAACCAAATACACGTAAACAGTGGAACTTTCGCAAAGCCAACTTTATGAATTTGTATGAAATGATAGCTAACATAGACTACACAGATATGCTTTCTTTAAAAGATCCCAATAAAATGTTACACTTATTTTATGAGAAAATCTATACCGTATTTTATGCATGTGTTCCACCGAAATTAAGAGTTCCTAACAATAGCAAATATAGTTACCCTCCTTGGTATACATTTGAAATTATAAGGGAAATTAAATTGAAACATACTTTACATAAAAAGTACAAATCGAGTAAGTTACGGAGTGATTATGTAGCATTCTCACAATGTAGGGCGCCTGAGACGTCTCGTGCGCTCGACCAATACAGGGATCGCGTACAAAAACACATCTACAAACGGATCCACATGCATTTTGGAGTTATGTGAGATCAAGGACAACAGACTCAGGAAATACAATGTTGATGTCAGACGGTCGAGTTATGTCTGACACTGAATGTGCCAACGAGTTTGGCCGAATTGGATGTTGCGGCGGCAAGTGCAGCAGCGACACCGGGTACTTGGGCGCATTTAGCGCCGCTGCACCCCGCAGACGTTCATTGTGCTCTTGTCCGCTTGCTGTCTAAGTGCTCCGTAGGTCCTGACGGGATACCATCGTTTCTGTTCAGAGACTGTCGCATGGTTTTGGTGGGTCCTTTATTACGCATATTTAATACGTGTATTGAGACCGCCACGTTTCCAGATTGTTGGAAACTTACTCGCGTAGTTCCAGTGCCAAAGAGTAGTGGAGGAACAACTCCAAGTGACTACAGACCAGTGGCGATATTAAGCACTCCTGCCAAAGTGTTTGAGGCGGCCATTCACAGAGCCATGTACAGACAGGTATATGGCTCATTTGTCAGATGCACAACATGGATTCAGACTTGCTCGGGGGACAACTGGGAATTTACTGCATTTAATGACGCATCTGGTGCCTGCGGTGGATGCCGGTTCGCGAGTAGATGTAGCCTACCTTGATTTCCAGAAGGCTTTTGACACGGTCAATAACGACATACTTCTGTTGAAACTGGCCAATGCAGGTTGCACTCCGCGTACTCTGGAGTTCTTCGCAAGTTACCTGCGGGATAGATGCCAGTACGTGGACTGTAGGGGCAGTTTTTCAGAGCCTTACTTCACTTGGTAAGGAGTAAGTCAGGGCAGCAACCTGGGCCCCCTCCTCTTCATTTTAATGATAAATGACTTGCCAAGCGTAGTCAGCGAATCAACACCCTTGTTATTTGCTGACGATTTGAAATTGATACGTAAAGTAGAACAGGTTGAAGATCATAACTTACTCCAGAGGGATATAAATAGGGTTGTACAATGGAGTCACGAAAATAAGCTTTATTTTAATATAAACAAGTGCTCCGTGCTGACTTTTACTCGCACTTTCCGCGCTCTCACGCTTTTGCGCGCGTTTTCCACCTCAGCACCAGTATCACATGGAGGGAATCCCTTTGCAGCGCGTAAGAGAAGTGGTTCAATTTACGGCGGAGGCAAAGTTGGCACTAGCACTGCATTATGAATCGCCATAGTTATTTCTTCTTCTATTGTTTTAGGTTTAGCCTGTAAGGATGGACGTAAGGTATTTTATAAATAGATAAATTTAGCAATTACACAAAGTACAGCGCTGTTCACTGCAACATTTCACTTTCCACAACTCATGCTCATTTTCGAACACTTTATATATCATAATTCACTATTATAAAATACAAAATCACAAATGAAATACTAGTTTTGGAAAATGAAATACGGCAACTATGCGTAATGTTCAAGGATTGGCGCCATACCCCCGAAAACATTCCCTCAAAGTATTTTTATTTTAATTATTATTTTAAGACCTTTTAGCTAAATCTTGTTTCATATTTATTCAATCTTCATATTAGGTACCTAAAATGTCTTCGTCTTCTACGTCTTTGTCAAGTTAAGTTTTACCCCAGTATAGTAGTGGTTGCTAAAGTTGGGTAAATCACACCTTTCGCTGTAAGCACTTTAAAACATTTATGTTCAAAGAACCACCACTCCTACACATAAAACAAAATAAATGTTGCTAATTTTAGAAAATAATATACAGCAAGCGTATGCCGTTCGCCATTTTCCCGATCAGAAACCTTGTACATTCGCAGTAATGGTACACAATTATATGGTAAGAACCTAAGTAAGAATCTATTGGGGTTTAATAGTATTAATAGTAAAATATGAAAGGCAAAAACGAATATTTGGCTGAGTAAATAATAAGAGAAGTACTTCTAAGAATGAGTGTTTTCATGGGCGCACCCAGGATCTGGGCCAGGGGGGGGGGGGAGGCAATTCAGATTTTTTATAATGTTACCTGTTTTTAAACAAGAAAAAGTTAAAGGTGTTAGTGTTATAAGTTAGACGTAGATTTCGGTGCGTAAGTGTGTCTGCCTGAGGCATCGTAGCTCTTAAACGGACAGACCGTTTTCCGATTTTAAAGCAGTTTTTTTTTAATTTGAAAACCCGTTTTTTGGTGGTCTTAGGTATAAATAGTATTTTTTTTTATAATAAAGTTAGGCATTTTTGGCGTGTGATTACTCTGAGTATAATCGTTAAATGACAATTAATAGACAACTATGACCTAATGCTGCAATGAAAATTATCACCAGAGAACCCGTCTCTTCGCAAATTCACAGCAGACATGGTATTTGGGTTCAATAGCACCTACTTTTTAAGGGATTGTTCCTTAAAATACAAGTATTTATAAAAAAATATATTTTTGAATTTTAAATAAATAAATAAATATCCATCACGCCTTATCCCCGAAGGGGTGGCAGAGGCATATTATATGCCCACTTTTCACCGTGTGGATTCCTGTCCCACGTAATAGGTGGTGAGCCCATTGCCGTGTTGAAATAGACAGACGCAGGTTGTGGCTACCTGCTGTTGAAATTTTTTAAGCCGCCTATAAGGCTTTCAACCAGGCTTAACGACTGCCATTTTATAGGCAACCGGGACCAACGGCTTAACGTGCCTTCCGAAGCACGGAAACGCTCGCAAATGTAAATGCCACAAAGTGGTCACCCATCCGACGACCAGCCATAGTGAAAGTTGCGTACCTCAGTGATCGTTTACCGAACACTGAGACCGCGGGGCCACTTTTGGGGATTATAATAGGGGGGGGGGGGGTTTTGAATTTTGAAATTAAATTTATTTTTTAATGTATATTTTTTTATTTGGTTAAGTTCAAATCTACATGTATAGATAAATAAAATTCCAAATTTACAGATTTTCACTACAGAAAAAAAGTCTTTATTTTGCATAGACCATTTTAACGGCGCTTACAAAATGTCATACACTAGTTTAAAGATAAATTTAATATTTTTAGTGTAACCACCGGTTCGGAACGCGGCCCACCTGAGAAGCCCTGGCAAGAAACTTAGGAATGTTTTTTTTGATGGACTATTTACAATTTAACATTATTTCACTTTGCCAGCACATAATTTCTAGGCGTCCTTGTCCTGCAAATAGTCTTTAACAGCGTAATAACCTTTTTCATAAAACTTTATTTATATTAACAGAGAAAGAATTTGAAGACATAAGGTCGAGTGCTTTGCGTCTTATTTCATAGTGATGTAATTTTCTGCACAGCGTTTCATCCTGAACGCAATCAAAAGCTTTGGATAGATCGCAGAATACACATAATGCATCTTGCTTGTCTTCAGATTTTGATATATCAAATAAGTTATTTACATAACAAAAAAACTATATTTAAAATGTGTATCTCTATCTGTATGTTCTGGCTAATCGCTGACACAACTAAACCGATTTTAATGGGACTTTCACTGGCACTCTTATTACATGTAGAAGAAGTAACTCAGGCTACTTTTATCCCGTTCTTTAGTTTAAACCGCTGTACGTCTACTAGTAAATAAGAAATACACATACATTAAAACAGGTATTATTTAAATAATTTCTTAAATAACTACCTATGTTTAGTACGCTGGATGACCCAATGTTTTTACAGAAGCAGGTCCAAGACGGCGGCTTGACCTTAAAATTTCACGCTGGCCTCACCGCCTCAAAAAGCGGGATCCAAACTAAACTCCAAAGAAGCTGGATAACGCCCAAACCATTAAAAGAGGCCGCGATGGTAGCCAAACTCTACCGGGAACCCAGGGAGGATTTGCGAGGAGTTACTGGGGGCGCCCGGTGTTAAACTGATAGGTAGAGATCGTGAGTTTTTTAGTCGTTTCAAGTCCGGCTTGACGCTTCTAACAAACAGTTAAAAGGGGCGTGCCTCACGATTTTTAAAAGATGTATAGGGTATTGCAAATGGGAAAAAGTTATTTTTGTACTATTTTCGACAAAAGTAAGAGACCAAACCAAAGCCAGGGGGGGCAACTGCATGGGTACACCCTTGGGTTTTTTTTAAAGGGTGAAAATCATTGTGAGACATCTCACGCTACATTTGTGTAGCAAAGAGAATACTATGTCAGGGTATTTTATATTAGCGTTTAAGGACATGTGATCTTGACGTTTCAATTATAATCCTTATTAGTGCCTAAGTATCTTATGGCTCAGTTGATGAAAATTCTACGTGTACGGCTGTGGTTTCATGTTCTTTTTTGCGCTGCCATTGTGATTCCTTATAGAAAGTCATTTTTCTGGTATTGTATACTAAAAGTTCAGTTAGCTGCAACTAACTGAACAGGCACCCACAACTACTATCAGTATCTTGGATTTCAATAATCGACAAATCGGTCACTAATAATTTATTCTGTGACGACTTGACAATCATTGACAACTGAGGGGTTTTTAGGCGGCAAAATGGCTGACACCATACACTTACTATCAATTGTTTTCTACAACTTTTTACATTTATATTGTTTTATAGGCAGGAGTGGTGGTTTCTTGGACATAAAAGTTGTTTTAATGCATACATACATATTGTCACGACTTTATCCCCGAAGGGATAGGCAGAGGCATACTATACGCCCACGTTTCACAGTATACATTTTAGTCCCACGTAAAAAGTGGTGAGATCTATAATGAAAGACAGTGATATACCTATATGCAATGAATTGCTATTTTGGAAAAAGAAATGTTACATAGAACAGCAGTGTTCTATGTGTTAGTGCTAAATCTCCTTAGAAAGCCTGCACTGCTTTGCTGGGGCAAGGACCAGTACCTAAGACTGAGAACTTGACATCGACAAAGTAAATATTAGACTTCACTAAAACGAAATAATAAGAAATATATAAATACTAAAGACAAGGCTGTACGGACTACGTGCCCTTTGCCTGCATAAGATGAGCGAAGACAATTAACAACAACATACATAAGACTATGGACTTTGCGCGGGAACAGTGACAAGTACGGACGCTTGCTGTATAATATTTTCTAAAACTAGTGCATTTATCATGTTTTATGTGCGGAAGTGATGATTTCTTGGACATAAAAGTTGTGTAACGTGCTTTAGTGAAAGAGTATATATGCAGTGAAATGCTATTTTCTCTCTTGCCGCGAAAAGTCCACTGAAAACCTCAGTATAAGAATTACCATTATACTGAGGGCAAGGACTAGGACTGAGGACTCGACATCGACTGGACAGGACTAAATACTAAGAAAATATAATTACCGAAGACTAGGCTGTATGGACAAAGTTTCCTTTGCCTGCCCAAAATGGGCGAAGATAACCAAAAAAAAAAGTTTTTGTGATTATTCGTGACGATATACGTAGTATCTCCTAGTTAGTCTGTGGTGACGATTTTCTACGGTTGGCATGTTTCATTTTGTAATTAAAACAAAGGCAAATCTCATATAACACGATTCTCATGTATCAATTGAAACATTTGCGTCAATAACTCTATATCTGGTGCTATCCCTAACTGTAAGTATTTATCTACTTATCTTATTAATAATCTTCCAAGGAGCCTAAAAATAAGTAAATAAATTATTGTTCTCTGTTAAATTACTGTTCCTCATATTCTGCAAGTACTTGCTTGCACTAATTTAAATGGCTGAAGAAGATGTAGCAGGTGACGGATGCCTTAACTTCGTTGAATGAGAACTGGATTAGGCAAGAAATTAGTAGTGGAGTGTCTGGATCAAGCCATCACTTATAGCTTTTGATGATGTTACACATACACACATACAGAAAAATGACCTGTTGTAAAAGAAAGTAATGTTAAAATGCCACAGACAATCATCAGTGATTATAGGATTAGAGTTGAACCACAACAGACTTGTTAGTGTTTATATTTAAGAGGTAGAGTCCTTTTGACTGTAAATGTAAATAATGAACTGTTTTTGAAGGAGATTTTTGGATATTATAATTATAATAAACTATAACATGTAATTATTGCAGCAATAAGGTTTAATGTGAACCCGCAATAGCTCACTCTGATAAAATACCATACAATTACTTTATGAAAAATAAAGTACCTACTACTGCTTATTATTTTATTATTATTTATTTCAGATTAATATAATTATGTGATCAGGTGTTATTATTATTTATTTCAGATTAATACATCTGATCACCTGTTGGTTGTGAACTATAATATAGAAGCAGAATACTGTGTTTCATTGATGTGCAATAGGAGCAGCAGCCATTGGGAAGCAGCAGCCATTGGCAGTTAATCCTACTACATAAGTTGCTTTACTGGGCTATAGAAGAGCTGCAACTTCAGACAACTATTGCATTTTCATCAGACACATACAATGGGCTACATTGCACCAGCAGATTGAGTACATAAAGAAAAAATAAAATGTTTCAATAAATATTTAATTTTATATGCTTGTATAGTTATTTTTCCCCTGATTTATGATCTGCATCTAAATAATGTCTAAGTCAACTTCACTTGCTGTCGAACAGGTGAATGCTGATACAAAGCTCGTCAAACCATTTTAATTGACTAATGTGGACATTAAGACTATTTGTGGCAACTAGGACAAAGACTAATAAGGGATAAATTCCTTGGACTAGGTACTACAAAACAGCCAGAATTGTCAAACCAACCCCGCTCTGCTTGTGGCTGAAATCAAGGCAAGAAAATGCAAATGAAAAATCACGCTTTCGAGTTTGGTTTATACTAATATGCCTAAAATCAGCTGATATATCTCGAAAGTATCGTCTTTCGTGTTTGAATCGGGTTACACAAAAATATACCTATTCCATCAGGCTATGTAAAATAAGTTTGAACATTATTACTCCCAATTTATTTTTATGGCTTAGAGTTAAATGTCAGGCTACTAGTTGAACAGAAGGCTAGGCTGTTAAATGAACGGCAGATCAAGTAATGATCTGCGACTGCGACGTATATATACATTTTTTTTTTGTTGTCTTCACCCATCTTTGGCAGGCAAAGGAAATTTAGTCTATACAGCCTAGTCATCAGTATTTATTATTTTCTTGTTTTAGTCCTATCTAGTCGTTTGTCGATGTCAAGTCCTCAGTCCTAGGTCCTAGTCCGTGCTCCAATAAGGCAGTGGATCCCTTATTGCAGCTCTCCATGGAAATTTGGCACTAACACAAACAACACCGCTATTCATTGCAATATATCACTTTCTTTAACTAATGCGCTTCCGAACTCTTTATGTATAATATTCCACCATTATTAAACACAAAAACACGAATTTTACATTAGTTTTTGAAAATAATATACGACAAACGTGCGTCACTGCTCATCTTCGCGCTAACAGTCCCGTATATATACAATCATTACACATATCAATTTACCACGAAAACCGTAAACAACAACCATCATCATCCGAGCGTCTGTCCCAGTTGCGTCTCGCGACGCCCGGGGTCCGCTTTCCTACATTTTCTCCTCCACTTCGCACGGTCGTCGGCATCCCCTGTGGTGAAAACCGTAAACAACAACATAACCTCAAAAAATTCAAATTTTTTTTTTGTTCCAGCTGGTACAGGTGAAGGTCAGAGACCATGCTGCCTAGTCATTAGTAATAATTTGTCATTAGTATTTTAAGTTCGATTACGTCTTCGGTAGTATTTTTCAATCAAGTCCATGTTCAATTCCTATATACGTAAAAACTTGAAACTCACTGTACAAATGAGTTTGTGAGTTATCTCGTCCGTTAATTAGTAGATTAAAATAAAATTCAGGTAATGTCTTTACAGACGTCGCGTAACTTGTTATGTGCTGATATTGTCATGTCCATAATATACTCGTTTATCGTTTCCAAACATCACTTTTAGTCGTTTGACCTTGTTTGACATCATCAATCAATCAAAGATTCAAAGAATGGTGATTGACCGAGAGGTTTGGCGCCAACGCGAGCGGTGACGCACGTTTGTTGTATATTATTTTCAAAAAGTAGTGTAAAATGGTGGAATATTATACATAAAGAGTTCGGAAAAGTGCATTAGTGAACGAAAGTGATATATTGCAAAGAATAGCGGTGTTGTTTGTGTTAGTTCCAAATTTCCAAAGAGAGCTGCAATAAGGGATCCACTGCCTTATTGGGGCACGGACTAGGTCCTAGGACTGAGGACTTGACATCGACAAACGACTAGACAGGACTAAAACATAATAACAAGAAAAATAAATTCTGAAGACTAGGCTGTATGGATTAAGTTTCCTTTGCCTGCCCAAGATGGGCGAAGACAACTTAAAAAAAAAGCGTGATTGACCCCAACCACAACAGGGGGTTTTTGGCGCGAAGATGAGCAGTGATGCACGTTTTTCGTATATTATTTTCAAAAACTAGTGTAAAATTCGTGTTTTTGTATTTAATAATGGTGGAATATTATACATAAAGAGTTCGGAAGTGCATTAGTTAAAGAAAGTGATATATTGCAATGAATAGCGGTGTTGTTTGTGTTAGTGCCAAATTTCCATACAGAGCTGCAATAAGGGATCCATTGCCTTATTGGACTAGGACCTAGGACTGAGGACTTGACATCGACAAACGACTAGACAGGACTAAAACAAGAAAATAATATAAATACTTATGACTAGGCTGTATGGACTATGTTTCCTTTGCCTGCCCAGGATGGGCGAAGACAACTAAAAAAAAAAACCAACCACTACAGTTAAAAACTCAGAATAAACCCTACCAAATCCACACTGAGTTATTGGCGGAGCAATAGTATCGCCACAAGACAAAAAAAAAACAAATTGAAAGCATATTACAATATTATATACAAAGTAAAGCCAACCAATTATTTTTTAAATTAATAGACATACCACAGCGTAAATCAAAGAAAAGGATAGATTGCAAAGACTAGCAATAATATAATACATATTTACACAAACTGCTACTTAAATCTGACCAACTGTATTAATGACAAAATTGAATAAAGGAATATATGTTGCAGTATTTACAAGAAGAGACTGAACAGACCGCGGGACCAAATTAGAACTACCATATATTTCAATCAACTCATCCACAATTATCCAACTCATCCACATTAGCACAAGGCGCTGAATGCCAAAAGATGAGCATTCAAAAAATATGTGAGTCAAGGATTGCTCTACTCGAGAGTTATCACAACAGTCACAATATGAACTTTGCACCAGTTTCAGGCGAAAGAGATGATAATTAAGACGACAATGTCCAAAGCGAAGTCTTAAAATGGTGGAGTAAAATTTTCTGTTGATGTAAGTACTATGTTTGCAGAACCAAGGGGTACTTCCTATGGGAACATTATGTGATGCATACCATAAACCTTTATTTTCAATTTGCACAGTTTTGTTCCAGTACCTTCTCCACATTTTAATGGACCTTTTCTTTAGTATGGGGACTATATCTGTGCATGGCACAGAAATATTGAGTCTACTGCTGGAATCTGGGTTAATGTTTGCTAAATTTGTTATAGTTCTGGCTAAGAAGTCTGCCTTCTCATTTCCGAACACTCCAACATGAGAAGGAACCCACATAAAAGAAACATTGATGTTATTTACATTAAGCAAATCAAGCCAAGACATTTTGATTAAAGAAACAATGTAATTGGAGCTAGCATTATACTTGTTATTTTTAAGATTTTCAAGGACACTCGTACTATCACTTATTATCCAATTACATTGATTATAATTTTTTAGTTTAATATGTTTCAAAGCAGTTAAAATAGCTACAGCTTTGGCTGTAAAAATACTAGTGTTACTATTAATTTTGTAGCCAATTCCAGAATTTAACAAACTGTCAAAAATAGCAAATGAGACTGCAGATTCAGTTTTAGATCCATCAGTGTAAATAAATCTGATTTTGCCAAATTCAGAAAATTTATTGTAGACTTCTTCTTTAGAGGATAGTTTGATCAATAATAATATTAATTGCAGGAAATTTACTATCAAAGTCTCCATGATAGCATGAAAGAAAAGATGATCTATGTATTTGAAGAGTTTCAAGAAATTTAAGGTATTGTGTAAAGCCTTGAAGAATATAAAGAGGCTTACGAATTGGCGGTGAAGGGGAGTTTACCAAATTCAGAAACAGGTGATTATTACTTTTACTATACAATTTTAATAAGAAATTTTCTTTTAAATAAGAAAACCTTACAGCCAAAGGAGAAAGATTACACTCTACTTGCATTGCATTGATGTATGGATATTGATGGAGTACTTTTAAATGCTCCAGTAATGAGTCGTAGGCTTTTATTTTGTATTTTATCCAAAATACTTATTAGTCTACTATCACCAGCAAAACAGAGAAAACTGTATTCAAAATGACTACAGATTAAAGACTTGTAAAGTAGCAACAATATCCTAGGATCAGCTCCCCAGGATGTTTTACACAAGGTTTTCAAAATATTAAAAGCCTTATTAGCTCTTACACATATTAGTTCAACATGTTTTTGCCAAGAGGTATTACAGGTAAAAGTCACACCTAGAAATTTAACTGAATGAGATTCACGAATAGGAACTTTATTGTAATAGACAGCAGGAATTGTAGTACAAACTTTACCAAATACTATCAAATTTGATTTTAGTACATTTATATCAAGATTTAAATAAGAAAAGTATGTATATAATTTTTTCAAGGCTTCATTCAGATTGTCTGTAATATTTTTTAATTTATTTCCAGATGCATAAACAACCAAATCATCAGCAAATTGCAGATTTTTGACTTCTGAACCCAGAATCAGGTTTAAACGACGTATATACAGGATGAAGATTAGTGGAGAAAGAATTCCTCCTTGACAAACTCCAATGCAACTAAATCTAGGACCATATAGTATATTATTATGTTTTACAAAAACTTCTCTGTCAGTCAAAAATTTACTGACCCAGAACACTAGTTTATTTGGAATCCCTATACCAAGTAATTCAGTGCAAAGTACATCAATATTTACACTATTAAATGCTCCAGCTACATCAAATAATACTGAGATTAGATGTTGTTTATTGCTCACACTGTTGTGGATATCAAGCTGCAGTTGACAAATGCTTTCACATGCAGAAATACCCCTTCGGAAGCCAAATTGGTTAGCAGGTAATACATTATTTTGTTCTACATAAAACTCCAGTCTTTGCTTAAGTAACTGTTCAAAAACCTTTCCAACACAAGATGTTAAAGCAATAGGGCGGTATGAGTCAGGATTTGAATGTACTTTACCCGGTTTCAAGATAGGTACCAAACAATCAGTCTTCCAGAAAACAGGTATATCATTGTTTAGCCACAATTTATTAAATATTTTTAACATAATTTTTTAAAATAAGGCTTTTTAACATAATGTAAGGTACACCATCCAGACCGAAAGCAGTGTCCCTTCTAGAATTGATTGCTGCATTCAACTCTTAAAAAAAAAAGGTCTAGTTAAAAAGTTATTAGTAGAATTTGTTACACAATTAGATGACAAATTAGGTTTATTATTTACATGATCTGGAGTATGTTTCTGTAAAAATTCTTGGATCCAACTATCACTAACACTATTAAAAGAGTATGTTTTGTTAAATTTTCGCATATATTTCCAGGTTACTGACAAAGGAGTACACCGGTTAAAGGAATTGCACAGTTCAACCCAACTCTTTGATCTCTCTGTTTTTAATGTAAGTTTTTTTAAGTGCTTGTAATCTTTTGAACTCTATATATGTCTCATCAGACGGATTATTTCTGAAATTAACAAAAGAATTTTTTTAAATTTTTAACTGTTTCTGAATATTTATTATTCCACCAAGGAAGGGGAACTTTTTTAAACAATTTCTTATTCAAATTATTGATAGAACAAATTGTAGGATGGACGGGCGATTTATGACTTGGAAGAGACTTATTAATTGCAGATTGCATAATTTTACAGAATTCTGTGTATGCTACCAATGGACTTGAATTTTGGTCCTGAAAATTAAGCAGTTCAAAATCTAGATTTTCTGAATACTTTTTCCAATCCACCATTTTAAAGTTAGGAAAGGTGGGAAGATGAATGATACTGTTGCTATTCATATGACTGCTGTTGACATTATTTACAAACATTTTAATAATTACAGGAAGATGATAACTGCCAAGTGGATCAGTATGTACAGACCAATCAGAACAGAGGGCCAACGATGGAGAAACCAAAGTCAAATCTAAAGCGTTTGGACACCAAGTCAACGAACCAACTGTTGTCATTTCGCCATTGTTTAGAAGAACCAAATTACTCTCTTCAACAATCTCCAATATTTCTCTACCTCTAGAATTCATAGAATGGCATCCCCATGATGTGTGATGAGCATTAAAATCACCAGCAAATATCATTGGTTCTGGCACTGAGTTTATTAAAGTTGCCATTTTATATTTGTCGAATGCTGGTGTACAATTTGTTGGACAGTAAAAACTTACAATGCTTATTTCTTTGTTATTTACGAGAATTTTTACACATATGTTTTGTAGGGAGTTATCAGAATAAGTACTAATTTTTGTATAATTTATACTAATGTGAAGCAAAATAGCTACGCCATTGTGTTTATTACCAATATCATTCCTTTCAATTTGATATCCTCTAATATTATATAGTTTATTAGGTGTAAGCCATGTTTCTGATATTATTGCGATGTGTATGTTGTTTTCATATAAAAATTTAGTCAATAATAATTTATTACTTGTAACACTCTGAGCGTTCCATTGCATAATACATATTAAGATCCATTGTTAGATGAAAAGTTTTTATTACTGATAGTTTGTTGGAGTATTTCTTTTATAGATGCTGAGTTTATGGGGGTATCTTTCTAATTCAAAATAATTTTTGTTATTGCATTTGTCAAAATAGTCATAAAATAATCAGATTTGGTTAGGTTTTGGATTTGTGTTTCAACATTTCTTATGCCTAGTTGTGGGAATGATTTTTCATTAAATAAATCTGAATATGTAGAAGTTTAGGTTTTTATTTTATTTTCTTCTATTTTAGCTTTTTTTGTGGACAAACATTTGAGATTGTAATATGATTGCCACCACAGTTTGAGCATTTAGTATTTTTAACATCTTCTTTGCAGGTTTTAAAATTGTGATTCTGTGCACAAATGGAACAGACTTCGGAGTTTTTACAATATTTGGCGATGTGTGTCTCCAAGAATCAAGGTATACGTACTGAGGCAATTCTATAGAGGCAAACGTTACAGCGACTGTCTGGGTAGGCTGATATGTGACCGAGCCAAACTCATTTCGTACGCGTCGCATGAAGCGTCTTACTTGTATTACATTTCGCGAGCTACCGATTAATGAAAAAATACGCTTATTCGAGAGGTCTGTAGGTACAGACGCAAGTACCCCAGTGACTTCAGTGGCTACAGCAGGAATAGGGTTTTTAAGCCCAACTCTTCTAATAATTTTTTATTTTGAATAAATACATTGGCGTTATTGGATAAATCGAATGTTATGCCAATTTTAAACTTGTTGATTGATTTTAAATATAAAATAGCAGTGACGCAGTACTTGCGTATCGCATGGGAATGGCAAAGTCTATCTTTATCTGTGAAAGGTTTTTCATCTTGGTGAGACAGGAATACAATATATTCTGATTTTTGACTATTTTCCGGGTACTTTCTAGAAAATCCTGGAACTTTATTAATTAGATACTTCCTGCACGTATCCTCACCACCATCAGAGTCGACGGAGGAAGTTTCAGAAGCAGGCAGCTGTAAATCTGGTGGGTCTTTTTTTCTTTTTTTTACTCCTCCCATCTACAATTTGATTAAATGAATTTACTTTACACTAATTAACTATTAATAATTACTATATTTACAAGAGAATTTACAAAATATACAGTTTTTCAGGAAATTTCAAAATTAATTTTCAAAATAAGCGCCTTTCGCGATCCAAGGTTCCCGCCTTTTCCAAAAAATTCAAACTACAATATATTTTTTCTTGAGGTCCTTCGGCTATCAGTGTAACATAAAGGATTGCTCAAGAATAAATTCTCAATCGATTGATATAAGTTGCTGATCTAAACGCTCCAATTCTTCTCAACAAATTTCATGTATGGAAACCTGCCATTTTTTTTTATATTTATTTAATGGCCTGGTTTCTAAGACCTTTTAGCCAAATCTTATTTTTTATATTATACATATTTCTTCAATCTTATCTTCTAATTAGTCCTGTCCAGTCGATGTCGTGTCCTCATTGTCCGTCCTGGTCCTTGCCCTCAGTATAATGGTGATTCTTATACTAAGGTTGTCAGTGGACGTTTCGCGGCAAGAGAGAAAATAGCATTTCACTGCATATATATCATTGTCTTTCACTATAGCACGTTAACACAACTTTTATGTCCAAGAAATCACCACTGCCGCACATAAAACAAGATAAATGCACTAGTTTTAGAAAATAATATAAAGCAAGCGTCCGCACTTGTCCCTCTTCCCGCCAAAATCGTACTCAACCTGCCATTACCCTTTCCACGTGAGCAGATTGCTCAAAAACGGAAGTCTTTTTTTTTTTTAATAATTATTTAATGGCCTGGTTTTTAAGACCTTTTAGCCAAATCTTATTTTTTATTTCATATTTCTTCAATCTTCTGTCCAGTCGATGTCGTGTCCTCATTGTCCGTCCTGGTCCTTGCCCTCAGTATAATGGTGATTCTTATACTAAGGTTGTCAGTGGACGTTTCGCAGCAAGAGAGAAAATAGCATTTCACTGCATATATATCATTGTCTTTCACTATAGCACGTTAACACAACTTTTATGTCCAAGAAACCGCCACCCCCGCACATAAACTGCATAAACATAAACTGCCTCTGTGGCGCGGTGGGAGTGCATCAGACTGCTACGCAAGAGGTCGTGGGTTCGATTCCCACCCAGGATAAAACTTTGTGTGATGAGCACGATGGTTTATTCTGTGTCTGGGTGTTATTTGTATGTATTTAGAAATATATAAGTACGTTTATCAGTTATCTAGATCCCATAACACAAGCTAATATTAGCTTACTTTGGGCTAGATGGCGCTGTGTGAAAAGTGCCCCACAATATTTAAAAAAAAAAAACGAGATAAATGCACTAGTTTTAGAAAATAATATGAAGCAAGCGTCCGCACTTGTCACTTTTCCCGCCAAATGTCCACTGAATAGTCTGTACTCGGATACCCAGAAGTGCGTGTATGAAGCGATTGATGATACAGCGTGAAGATAGCTTAGTTTTTTTTTTAATAAATTTCATATATTTCGAATTTTCCATTTCAACAAAATGGCGGTCTGCAGTCCTGCGTTCTAATTCACGATGCTGCTTGCAACGCGGCAGTCCGCCGCGCAGGAAGCCAAGTCACTGACAGTCTTGCGTTGCGGCCTGCAAGCAGTGGGTGGAGTTTGCAGGACTCGAGTCACATCCTTCACGGTGTTGCAGGCCGCAATGCTGGCTGCAACAACATTCAACATTCACAATCAACTTATAGCGGCGGACGGCTAGGCAGCCTGTGGTGAATGGGCCCTTTAAAGCAGTACGACAATTGGCGGGAAGAGTGACAAGTCCACTGACAACCTTAGTATAAGAATCACCATTATACTAAGGGCAAGGACCAGGACGTAGCCTGAGGACACGACATCGACTGGACAGGACTAATTAGAAGATAAGATTGAAGAAATATGATATAAAAAATAAGATTTCGCTAAAAGGTCTTAAAAACCAGGCTTTGGCGGGAATTTGAAAAGAAAAGGCGGAATTTTTCTTTGATAAACTTTAACAAAGTATATTATCCAAAATTATAAGTTTTGTATATAAACATTTTATAAGAACAGTGTAAATAAGTAAATAGTAATAAAATTGAGTGACATAATGTTAAGTTTCGAGGCCTGGGGTGAAAACTCCGGCCACTACGGCGGCCCGCGAGCGCGGCAAAAAGTGGAAAACAGATCACGAAAATGGTGATAAATCTGGTAATTATAGCGGCGGTGAGGTAAATATCGACTATATGCCGTATTTTAAACCGAATTATAAAAGACTATACCCGGAAAATTCAAATATCACTGACTATAAAGTGTTTGTTCAAAGTGAGGATAATAATGAACGCTTAGGAAATAAAAGCCCAATATATTTAAATCATATATTTACAACATATGTGAAAGGTGTATCATCAATCCAGCGAGTGAATGCTATGAAAATAGTGCTGGTGTTTAAACAATTTAACAATCCAAAAAAACTTTCTAATGAACTCTGCATTTTTAGATAAACATAAGTTTAAAGCCTTTATACCTCCAACCCAGATCGAGAAGACTGGTATTATCAGATTTGTTCCCACAAACATATCCAATAAGGAACTTTACACAAAATTGTCATCGATCTATGAAATTATTGCTGTACGTAGGTTTACTAAGAGGGTTGGTTAGGAAAGGATAGCATTGCAAACTGTCAGCATTACTTTTTTGGCCAGCAGTCTTCCAGATAACGTATTTTGTGACCTTTTTTCTTACAGGGTTTTTGAATACATTCCACCTCTGCAACAATGCTATAAATGTTTTAAGTTTAACCATTCTGCTAAAGTTTGTAATGGTAAACAGCGGTCTAGCCTTTGTTCTGGAGAACATTATTATAAAGATTGCGATAAGCCGAATGACCTCTGCTGCATAAACTGCAGTGGCCCACACTTAGCCATATCTAATACATGTCCAATTAAATAAAATAAAATACAACAAAAAAAGAACAAAATTAACTATGCTGCTGTTACAGCAACCAAAGAAAAAGTTATTAGCTCTACAGAATTTCCCCCTTTACCTAATAAGATAATAAGTCATGTAAATAAAGTAAATATAAATAAAACTAATGTAAATAATAAAACAAGTACAATTGAAAAAACAAACAATGAACAATTAATTTCACTAACGGATCTAAAAAGTCATATAATAAATGATAGTGAGATAACAAACGCCATGGTGCGTACTCTAATTGCCTTGGCAAATACCGGGGATAATGTCCCAATTACGTCTAAATCCATTAAAGAACTATTACTTAAGAATCTAACATAAATATGGATATTTACAGTAATAAAAATCCCTCCATCTTAAGAATTGCACAATACAATATACAAAGTATTTATAATAAAAGGCCTTTACTTTTAAATTTTTTACAAAAAAATAACTCAGATATGCCTCTTAAATGAGACATGGATTAAAAACAATAACCCATTTTATATTCCTGGCTACAATGCTCATTTCAGAAACGCCGCTAATGAACATGGTGGTGTAGGTATTTTGATTCGACCTTATATAAAGTACAAAATTCTTCAAACTTCATTTTATGAAAATATACAAACAATTGCTGTGTCAATATCTACTTCTTGTGGTCAACTAACTATTCTTTGCGTATATTGCCCCCCTTCTGGACCTCCGGGTTACAACCTCTTAAATGATATAATAAACAGTCTACTGAAGTCTATTCTTGTGGCAGGTGACCTTAACGCTCACCACATAGCTTTTGGGTGTCTATCAAATAATAGTCGTGGAAATCAGCTATATAACATCATAGATAATCTGGATTTATGTATTCTCAACACTGGTAGTATGACTACCCTAAAGTATCCAAACCGTAATCCTTCAGCCATTGACATAAGCCTAACCAGTCCTTCCATTGCTCCCCTGTGTCAGTGGTCAGTACATGATGATAATATGGGTAGTTACCATTTCCCTATTATTATAGATATTACTGTCTTAACAAATCAGTATGATGTTAATCCACCAACTGACCGATTCATTTACAATAAAGCAGACTGGATAAAGTACAACCAACTTTCTAAAACAATTCATAATGACATACATCTCAATAATGATAATCCCTTCGAATCTTACAACGCTTTTTGCAAATCTCTAGATAAACTCAAATCTCAATGCATTCCTAAACTTTTAATAAATCAGCCTTCAAAAGAAAACCCCTTACACCTTGGTGGAACGTCAAATGTAAGGAAAGTGTCATTAGATCCCAAGAAGCCCTTAAAAATAAAGGTGTGCACCTAATCTTGAAAATTTTATTACTTATAAAAAACTAGACGCTATTAAAAAAAGGACCCTTTCTGAAGAAAAGAAAAATGGATGGAGACAGTTGTGTGATAGCTTTAATAGAACAACTCCCATTTCAAAAATATGGAATAGCATTAGGATGTTTAAAAAAGTCAAATTACAAAATAAATCCTATAGTGACGAATTTATAGAGCCATTTCTAGATAAACTGTCAGATAATCCCTATGAACCAACTAACAGACTTGACACTTTCTTTAATTTACATAATGACAATATTAGAGCTAAGTATTTGATAGAACCTTTTTCTTGGAATGAATTTTCATTAAGTGTTAAAACCCGAAGAAATACTGCACCTGGTTTGGATGATTTTCCCTATTCTATAATCCAAAACCTGCACATAGATGCACAAATGTTTTTTTTGCAAATTTTAAATGCACTTTGGTTAAGACAAATAATACCTGTTTCATGGAAAACTCAATGTGTTATCCCAATATTAAAACCAGACAAACCCCCTAATAGCCCAGATTCATATAGGCCCATTTCTTTGTCATCCTGTCTTGGCAAGATCTTTGAAAACATGATAAAGCTTAGGTTAGATCATTATGTAGAATACAATAAGATTATCCCCAATATACAATATGGCTTCAGACGTGGTCGTAGTTGTACTGATAGCTTCACTGCACTCATCTCTGACCTGAAAAATGCCAAACAAAAATTATATAGTGTTGCATGCACATTTCTTGATGTACAAGGTGCATTTGATAATGTTCAGCCTGACATTCTTGTTGGGATAATGTCCAGTTTTGGCATACCTGGTGTATTATGTAAATGGATTTACAATTTTTTAACCAACAGGACCTTATATGTGAAGTTCAATAACCATTTACATGGTCCCAGAAACATTACAAAAGGTATAATGCAAGGTGCCACTTTATCCCCACTATTGTATAATTTATACACTTGTGAAATCTGTAAATATGTTAATAATAAAAATGTTAATATATTACAATTTGCCGATGACCTTGTTCTGTATTCAATGAACCACAGTGTAGATTTAGCAATCCAAGACCTAAATTTATCACTCACAGAATTGTCCCTATATTATAATAATATGCTGCACCTGGAAATCAATCCCAACAAGAGTCATGCCATGATTTTCAGTAAAGACACTTCCTACTCCCAAATAAAACTTAATAATCAAATAATACCCACAGTCAATCAACATAAATTTCTAGGAGTCATAATAGATAAACAGTTGTCATTTGAACCACATATAAAACAAATTTTAGCCAATGCCATTCGCGGTTTGAACATCATCAAATGTTTAGCTGGAGTGACATGGGGTGCAGATCCATTAACCCTATCTATGTTATATAAATCAATTGTAAGAAGCTATTTTGATTATAGTTGTGTAGCATATATAGATTGTAAACATGTAAATAAATTAGATATAGTCCAAAATAAGGCAATGAGGCTTATATCTGGAGCAATTTGCTCAACTCCCATTAGAGCTATGGAAGTGGAAACTGTAATAATGCCATTAGCACTCAGACGATTACTTCTAGTTCAAAGATATTGTATAAAACTATTAGCTTCTGATAATCAACAGATAATTAAAAGAATAATACCTTTTACAATGACTTCACATCTGCCTTTAACTACTGGTAGTGACTTGCTTCATGGTAAATTTCCCAAATTGCCGCATATACTCTCAGACCTACAAAACAATTACAAATTAATACAGCACCAAAATGTCTGGCCAATTTAATCTACATCATTTCATATCTTAATATTTAAAATTAACACTATTGAAGTTATAATTAATAACAATGTGGACTTACAGGCATATATAGAAGATAATGGGCATTATTACAGATTTACTGACACTTTTACTGCCATCTGTGTACAACAGATGGCAGTAAAAGTGATCTACATGTCCTTAGCTCAGTATATGATCCCCAAATTAACTTTTCTCAATGCTTTATACTGGATACTATTTGTAGTATTTTCACTGCTGAAGCATATGCAATTGTTGAAGCACTCAAACGAATTAGCTCTGTAAATACATGTAAATATTTCTTAATTTTAACAGATTCATTAAGTGTTGTGCAAAGCTTAGTAAATTGTAATATAAACTTTAAATGCAATTATTTAATATATAGAATTAAGGAAATTGTATATAACTTTAAAGAAAGAGGCATCGAAATCTCTTTTATGTGGATACCTTCGCATAAAGGTATAACCGATAACGAAATAGCAGATAAAACTGCATATGAAGAGATTAATCCACTAGATGTAAGGTATATAAGTACTGTACCCTTTACAGACTGTTACTCCAAAATTATAAAAGATGTAAATGTGTTATGGAATAGTTTTTGGGACAAAGATAAGGAGAGTAAAGGTAGATGGTACTCATTAATTCAAAAAGACATACCTTCGAAGCCGTGGTATACTAAGCTGAGAGAAGCTAGTCGTCAATTCATCACGACTATCAATAGACTTCGATTTGGACATGCACGAACGCCAGCCCATTTATCAAGGCTGGGTATCATTCAGGATAGTCGATGTACAAACTGTAACTCTGGTGCTGTTGGTGATATAAACCGTATGATTTTTAACTGTCAGAAATATAACCTACAAAGACTAATAATGGCAAGTGACATAAGTGAAGTTAATATCAGTGAATGTGTTGATAGTGGTAACAGTCATACAGACGAAACCTCCCGCCGCTTAATCGAATTCTTAAAAAATAAAGACTTTTATGGACCTATATACAAGTACTATAAAAATACATTTCAACAAATTTAGTTCAAAAATAAAAGCAAACGTAACTTAATTCCAAAATAAGATCTGGCTGAAAGGTCTTAGTAACCAAGCCATAAAAAGAGGAAAAAAAAATCTACTGCCAATTATCTGTCAGACTGCGGCCTGCCCAGCGTGGATGGATTGGTGGCTGGCGGCAAGTTTTATTTAAAATTGATTTTGTGTTTATTAATATAATAATTTTGTAACTTCAGATTTTTGTTAGTTAAATAAGGTTAAATAGTGATTGAATTTAATTTTTTATTGTATTCTCTCTCTCACTCTGGCAAATAGGAGCTAAAACTCTAAGCTAAGTATTGAAGTAATAATAATTGTAGAGAATGTGTAAATATTAATATAGCGTTATAGTTTTTTATGTGTCATATCTCATAATCTTGTCGGTATGGAATTAGAAACAACACTATTGGAAGCCAGTAGTGGACTAAAGAGTTTACGAGCTACAGAACGTAAAAAAAGTGCAGAAGTTTTAAAAGATTTTTTATCTCGAAATGCTGTGCCTTCGTTATTGAATGATAATACTAATAGAAACAGGGGATATTCTTGGAACCACCTTTTTGATGATATCAACCAATATATTTTGAAGGTAAATAAAAACTGAACCTCTTATGTTTTTAAACTTATTACTTAAAGTATTTTTTATTGCATTGGAAGCATTACTTCTTGTACTACATCATTTAAAAAAATCTTTTACATTGGCTAGGTACTAAAAGTAAACCTGGCCTTAGTTTATTTAATCCAGCCTTAGAGTGTACTGTAGGTCCTTTAAGGTTTTTGGGGCCATAACTAACTTCACTTGCGTTTGGTGCACCTACTGACCAACATACAAGGTTCTGGCGCATGCTTCTGTTAGAGGTTATTCAAACAGGTTTTGCTGCTAACAGTGCTGAAAATAAAGCGCTAACAATGACAGACCCCCTGGCTCTGAATCCAGGTAGGATTTTAACCAACGGGAAAAAGATCTAGACTAGTACTGAGTATTGATAAGGTTTTACCTTTAAAAATGTTATATAAATAGTTAAATAATAAAATATTACTAATATTATAAATGTCAATCATGAAACTTTGTACACATATTCTTGGAGATATTAGAAGTAACAGAGGATACTTTTTATTGGAAATAATATTATTTTTAAAAATAGATAAAATAATTTGTGTGTCAATACTCTCTCTATTTTTCTCTCTTATTTGGTGCTAACAATGTTGCGCGGGTTAGCTAGTTAGCAAATAATGGAGAAGCAGTAACTTGCTAAATTATCTATTATCATGTAACATCTATATCATGCAGTTTGTATTAACTTTTTGGTGACCATAACAATACAGTGATTGTTATGGTAATAGGTGAAACACATGAGTGTTGAACTTCAGCCATTCTTAAATGATATTTTAAATGTTTAACTTATCACAATACTTTTGGATAGTTTGTTTCAGATATACTGCTTTTTATTTTGAAACTGCACTTTTTATTTTGATAATGGTAGGCAGTAAGTGTGTATAAGAATGACTTATCAGTAATAGTAAAGGTAGCTAATTGGTTGCGTCTGTAATTAGCATTCCAAAGTTTCATAAATCAACATCATGGAGTAAAGAGTACTCAGTGTGTTAGATACTTAATGTGTTGTATATTTTAGGAAATTGAGAAGTATGAAACCTCCAAAACATATGATAGTGTCACAAGGCCACTATGCACAAGCTTGTTACACCTATGTGTTGCTGGATCTAATAAAGGTATTTTTTTATTTTTTTTACTATTTATACACTGAAGTGGCAGACAAGCATACGGCCCTCCTGATGGAAAGCGGTCACCGTATTCTACATTCCTAACTTACTTGATGTTAAATTCTCTGGAAAGCCTCATACAAGCTATTATTATAATTTTTAGAGGTACAATGTGTATTCCGACATGGAAGAGGTTGCATGAATCAAGTTTCTGGTCTTTATTATTATTATTAATTAGGCAATGCAGGCAGGCAGTTGTAGACAACTGATAGTGCCTGTATCCCTTTTTTTTTTCATTAATTTTGTCCTATGTACTTGTCAAGTCTGCTCTTGAATTGAATTGTATTTCCGGCTGATACTACAAACTCTAGGAGCTTGTTTCATTCTCTGACCACTCTGTTACTTAAGAAATGTCTGTGTGGATTGTTGTTGGAAAAACTGGTACTCAACTTCAAGTGATGTCCTCTAAGGTGAACATTTATAATTTGTTCAAATAAGTTGTCCAAATCCTTTACATCATAGTGCCCATTTAACATCTTAAATGTTTTGCCACGGTCTCTGCGATCCTTCAAAGTTGTGAGCTTTAGCATCGATAAACGCTCCTCATATGTTTTTTGTTTGAATATTCTAGGTATTTTAGTAAAACGTCTCTGTACCTTTTCTAAGAGTTCAATATCCTTAATAATTCAATTCCAATTCCAATATAGGTCTTATGAAAGATTTGTGAATCTTCATCATCATCTCTGGAGTTAGGGTTCCGAATGCTTTCCTTGAGACGTAGATCATACTGTTTGCTCTTTTCGTAATTGATGTTATGTGGGCCTCCCATTTCAGAGCCTCAGTAATCTTAACCACTAGATCCGTTTGTACTTTGACGTTCACAAGTTGTGTGTTGTTTTTTTGGTATATATATATGATGATGCTTTAGCCAGAGGGTTTTCAGTGCTTTTGTGAATCTGGAGAAAGCATTGATAACGGTGTGAGAGAAATTCTGGGGGATTTAATGCCCATATATAGTGTTGATGGCTTGCTACTGCGGGCACTACAGTTGCTTTATAGGGACTGGAAGGCCTGCATGCGTGTAGGGGGAGGTGGGGGTGGGGTGGTCACCTCTGTTCGACATCTGTACAGGCGTCTAACAGGGTTGTGCCATTTCCACCTGGCTGTTCACAGTCTATCTGGACAGTTGCATGCAGAAGTTGTTTTTTAAATTTAAGAGCCTTAAAAAGGTCTAACTAGTCGTAAAGCAACAGAGCATCGTTAAAGAAAGACGACTTGCGATTCATAACGCAGTGCTAGTGCCAACGTTGCTCTTCGGTAGCGAAAGCTGGGTATTTCTGAATTTGCATGAAAGTAAGTTGAATGCTGTGGAGATGCGATCACTTTGAAAATTGTGCGGCGTAACTGTGACTGAATAAATACGTAACGAAGGAATACGCAATATGGCAGGTTTGAATAAAACTGTCAGCGTCAAGTTGGAAAAGGGCGTGCTCCGTTGGGTTGGACAGGTTCAACGAATAAGTGAGGAACAATTGAAGAAGAATATATATTGTGAGAAAGTAGAGGACAGAAGGCTGAATTGCTCGGTAAAAAAGTACTCAAATACGCAGACGTCCAGGTATGAAGAGATTAATGATTCTGCATGAAACGAAAGAAGTGGATCATGAAGCCTGGCGATCCGTCCTCTCTGGCTACACCCCGTCAGGGATACAGCGTGAAGATAGTTTGTTAGATATTTTTAGCTATATATTGTCATTCAGTATAATAAACTGAAAGAAGTGTCCTGCACTCTCGTCTCCTGTAATTGTATTCATGAGTTTCTGCTCCTAACTTATCAGTCAGTCAGTCACACCTTAATTCCTAAAGGGTTGGAAGAGGTATATTATACGCCCATATTTTACCGTTAGAATTTTTGTTCTATGTAATAGGCGCTGAGCCTATTGCCGTGTTTAAATAGTGGCTACCTGCTGTTAAAATTGTTCACCTTGGCTTAACGACTGCCTGCCATCTTACTGGTAACCGGGCCCGACAGCTTAAAACGTGCGATTCGAAGCACAGAAACACTCGTAAATGGAAATTACCCAAAAGCGGTCATCCATCCATAGTGAAAGTTGCTTAAAGCAGTAATTGTTTATAGAAAACAGAATTAGCCGGGCAGCAAGTGATTCTCTGACCAATCACTACTTTATTTCACTTTCTACCATCGAAGTGTTTCCTAAATGTGCAATACATTTGTAGAAGTTATGGAACACATTGTTCAACTTTGCTTTGATTATAATTTCAAAGTATAAATATATTTGATTAGACAAGCTCGCCTATTTTATAAAAGTAACTAGGTGACCGCCACGGCTTCGCCTGTGACATACTTTGAACTCCTGTCGCACCTATTTAATCCCGTCGCTTATAAATTTTACGCTAATGTATATAAAATTGCCCGATTTGTCGACATTACTGCTCCGCTCTCCTATAGTCTTCCTCGATTAATTGGCTATCCTACAGAAAAATGTGAACATGTAAAAATGTAACATGGCAGTCGTTAAGTGAAGTTGAAGGCCATATGGGTGGCTTGAAAAATTTCAACAGCAGGTAACCACAACTTGCGTCTGTCTATTTCAACCAGACAATGGGCTCACCACCTATTACGTGGGACAGGAATACACATGGTGGAAAGTGGGCATATAATATGCCTCTGCCACCCCTTCGGGGTTAATCTTGATAGATAAATAAATTGAAGCAAAAAAGTGGTGCTTATTGCCGCGCCCCCGACAACCATACTTTTTTACACTGTAGACGTGTAAGCCACCTATTCCATTTATTTAAGGTATCAATAATTATACAGTCTCAGAAATATTTATATAAGTAATTTTACAGGTAAAGCATACATTAAATGCGAAAAAATTACAGAAATATGTCTGCATGTACTTAATGACAACCGCTTATCTAAAGCAATAGGCGATGCATATTTGAATTTGTTGTTCAAATATATTCTCTCTTGTGAGCACTACTTGGGCTACATAACACCAAAAATATGGAAGGGTAAGTAAAACCTTAATATTTTAAAAAGTGAATAAAAGACAACTTGCTTCAGGACAGAGATTGAACCCATACCTTAAGCTTAACCAGGGCAATGTTCTACTCATTGAACTACCATTACTATTCACTTTAATCACTTTCAAAATAAATAAAATATGTGAAAGTTAGCATTCTAATTGCTTTAAAAATAAACCATAGCTTGTGTAGAGTCCATCGCTTCAATGTTTAAAAAGGGTTGTAACACTGTACATTGGTATTAGAGTTAAGTAGGTCGATAGATGGCTCTAGTCATACTTTTGAATGACTATTAAAATATAGTGAAGAATTTCCACTTTTTTCAGTACGGTTCTGGTAGTTCAGTGGCTTGAACATTGCCCTCAATACCCTCGTTAGGAAAAGGTCACGGGTTCAATCCTCGTCCTGAACCAAGTTGTCTTTTTCACTTTATTAAAAATTTATATGAAAGCTAGCATACTAATTGCTTTAAAAATTTATCCAATTTTATATGTCACTGCTAAAGAAAGAAAAGGAAGCGAAAGAAGTATGCATGGATTAAGAAAACTGGGTGCGAGTTAGTTGTATTCGTATGTACATTTAGTTACGACCCGCAGCGTTACCCTCAATGAATTATTAAAAAAATACATTGTACATAAACATCTTGATATCCTTCATATATTAGAGTGTGAAAACCCGTTTGGAAGTTTGTTCTGAAGCAATACTTGATATGTTGTGCAATCCTACTGTATATTTAAAATGGAAATTAAATGTTTCAGATTTGCTAACTGTCTGTGTGACTTCATGTCTTACTGATAATTCTAAATTAGATCACTTCACAAAATTAAGACTGGTAGGACTTGTTTTGAAAAGTGGAAAGGAAAATGCTCAGTTTGTAAGGCCAGTAGTGGATTTGTTACCGTCGTTGGAAAAATATTTCTTAAAGGTTACAAATGACAGGAAAGTACAAGACGTTATAACAGAAGTCATTACATTGCTTTTGGATATGGTATGTCTTAATTTTTTTTTTACAGTGTAATATTAATAATATTTTATTTTTAAATAGATTTGTTTTATATAATGTATTTAAAAATGTAATTTATATGTGTATTTATTTAATAAAGGAAATATCTTTTATAGGATATATATAAATCTTTTATAGGATTAACGCAACCCTATTAGGGGATAGTAGATTCGCTTTTTGAGTCATTCTCTTTTTTTTTGTGGCTTTGCGGATTAGGGACCTCAGTTTTCGCCAGTGTCCGGGTTGAGGTAGACCAACAAACGCAGGAATTTGCAAGGCAGCAAATTAGCCAAAAATGTGTTTAAGCAGATTAAAAATAATGCAAAATAAGAAGATAAATATAATAAATAAAAAAGGTTACAGATTTATATTGTTAGTTCTAATATATTTACATAGAATATTTACTATAAGCGGTTCATCAACACAAGAGAGTAGGACTTTAATAGAGGTAGGACGGGGAATACTGGGAGGCAAAATATCGTACATAGAGTTGCAGAATGCATTATGGGACAGCTAAAAAATAAGTGATTCACATGACCTTCGTCTAGACCGCACTCACAGATGGAGAAATCCCTTTTGTTTGTTAGTAAGTGTAGTTTGGCTAGATACACAGGGGTGCAGGAATGATTCAGGCGCAACCGACAGAGAATCGAAACGGTGGACTTGTCCAAGTGGGGGAATTTGGTAAACCACGGTTTAGCGGGGATAAGGGGATGTATATCACCGTAAAATTTCCCTTTAATCGTCTTTGAGACTTGCCAGGTTTGGCTCCAGGTCTCGTATAACAAGGGCTTCAACGTGGTGCAAATATCATGGCAGTAGACTTGAGTGTGCTCAGTTAAGCCAAATTCAATGGCATTTCTAGCGCAAGCATCCGCTGTTTCGTTCCCAGAAATTCCTGAGTGACCAGGAATCCAGGCTAAGGCAATATTTAGACCGAGAGTCTGGCAATAAACCAATTCCTCATTAATTTTAAGGATTATGGGGAATCTAGATTTTGATCGGAAGGGATTGGACAATATGCACTGGAGGCAGCTCTTTGAGTCAGAGACGATAATAGACTTTAAGGTTATTGGACTTAATTAAATGGATGGCCTCTAAAATAGCTAGGGATTCTCCTGTGAAGACTGAGGTGGCAGGGGTGCAATTATAGTTTAAAATAATGTGAGTAAAAGGGATCCACACAGCAACCCCAACAGGGCCGCAGGTAGAAACCTTCGATGCGTCAGTGAAGAGGAGGGAGCAGTTCTTGTATTTAGTCCGTATGAGGGATGCCAGTAAGACGAGAGTCCAACCAGACGCTCAAAAATTTGGCCTGACCTTCTTGAGGAACAGGTTCATCATTTATTACAATAGAAAAAGGAGGGATAATCCTCTTTCTGGTGAACACTACTTTTAGATGGTGACAAACTTAGACCGTTCCGCGTGAGCCATTCATATAAGTAGGAGAGAGCAATATTAACTCGATCTACACCAACTTCAAGAGATTTGTCAGAGGTGTAAAGAGCTATGTCATCTGCATATTGTAGAACATGACAAAAGGGGTCCACTGATTGTTCCAAGTCACAGGTGTACAAATTATATAAAAGTGGGCTAAGTACAGAGCCTTGCGGAAGACCCTTCCAAACGGCCCTATGGAAGGGGGGAATGTTTTGGTTCCTTATTAGTACAGACCTTTCCATGAAGAGGTTACATATGAAGCGGACCAGCTTCTCAGGGAGGCTCAGCTGATGAATAAGTTTATTCCTGAGTACCAGAAGGAGAACGTTGTCATAAGCAGAAGAGATATCCAGAAATACTCCTACAAGGAACTCCTTCTTCAAAAAGGACAGGCGAATATCTGTAGTAAGGAGATTGAGGCTGTCCATCACACTCATACCTTTCCTGAAGCCATACTGGGACTGCTAGTAAATTCCTATTTTCCACAAACCATTCCAGGCGATGTTTGACCATGTGTTCTGTGATTTTAGCCAGGACAGATGAGAGAGCTATTGGTCGGTAGCTCTTAGGGTTTGAAGGATTCTTACCAGGCTTAAGAATTGGAATGATAACGACCGATTTCCAAGAAGGGGGAAATATACCGTTTTCGAAGAAGATATTAATTAATTCAAGGAAGTATGATTGAGCACGCTCCGAGGCGTTTTTAATAAATGAGTATGGGATCCCATCATCTCCAGGAGATGAATCAAGCAAGCCATCAAGAGCCAGCTTTAGTTCCGTTAAGTCGAAGGAATTGTCCAAGAGATTGGACCCGGAAAGTGGGAAAAGAGGGGAGGGGATGAGGTCCTTGTAGGGGACAGATGGGGGAGACATTTTACCAGAAAAGGCTTCAAGGTCATTGGATGGTGTACTATCCATGTTCATGGATCCGCTGAAGCTCTTAATTTGGTTCCAGACTATGGTTGAAGGAGTTTTTGGGCAAAGCCGTTCGCAAAAACGAAGCCATCCCTCTTTTTTGCGAAAAGCTTACTTGCTAGAGCAGCTGCTTTTTGATAGTTCAGAAAGTCTTCTCGTGACATGGAGGATTTTTTTTTTCTCCGCCTCTTTTCTGCTTTTAATAGCATTTGTACATTCGGAATCCCACCAAGATTTTGAAACTCTGTAGTCTGAAGGATTCTTAGCAGGAAACTGATCATCAGCAACGACAATGACTGCTTCAGTAAATTTTGAGTAGGAGTCTATAGGGGTGTTGGGGTTAAGAGTAGGAAGGGAGTTGAGCCTAATGTCAAGTGAAGTTGCGTAAGAAGACCAGTCCACATTTGATAAGCGGTATTTGAGGGAATGAGTGAAATTATAAGATGGGGTAGATTTGTTAGACATAGAGATTACAATTGGGAAGTGGTCACTACCGTACGTATAGGTCAAGGCAGACCAACAAAGAGTAGGGCCTAAGTATGGGGTACAAACGGTTAGATCTACCGCACGGTTCGGATTTTGGTTGAAAAGGGCTCGTCGTGTAGGGGATCCATTGTTAATGACAGAAAGATTGACATCATCAAATGCTTCAAAAAGAGCGATTCCAAAGGCGACGTCTTTGAAGGAGCCCCATGAATAGTGATGACCATTAAAGTCACCCATCACTATAACGGGAGTGGGGAGAGAAGATATAATATGTAGGATGTCAGCTATCAAATTGGTGAGGGGTGGGGTATGTATATAGAAAGGAACCTAGGGTTCTAACGGCGACAGCATTAATTTCTGGTGGGAATGGAGGGAGGACAAGTTGATGAAAGCTAAGGGAGCGCTTTATTAGTAAAGCACTACCAGCGTATCCATCATCTCGGTCATCCCGGAGGCATGAGAACTCCCGAACCCTAAAACGTAGGTTGGGGTTCAACCATGTCTCCGAAATGGCAATAACGGAGGGATGAAATTGATTAATAAGGTAGAGAAGTTCGGGTTTTCTTCTTCGGATGCTACATGTGTTCCACTGAAGAAGGGCCAGTTGGTCCATATGGTCCGTGTAAATATTGGAAAACCAGTGAAAGTTTTTGGGCAACGTGGGACGGTAAGTTGAGGTTTTGTCGGGCAATTATGTCGAGGATTAAGTTAAGGAGGGTTTCCAGGAGGTTATCTGATTCTGGTGGAGAGTGGCCAAGGGCTTCTTGGGGCTGAATAGCACAGCCGTTTGGCAGGGTGGAGGTCATTTGTAATACGGTGGTGGGCAGCCCTGTCATAAGAATTGCCAAGAGGGCGAAGGTGGGGAGAAGGCGAAGAAGTCTTAATATATTTTTTACGGCTATGAGAGGGAGGACTGATCTGGCTAGCTTGGCTGAAAACCGATGGAGAAAGGTTAGATTGGCTGGGATGGTGACTGGGATTGAAAGGAACTCTGGGCTACTTCAAGAGTAGGGTCTAGAAACATTAGGGAAGTGTGAGGAAGCATCTTCATAAGAAATATTTTCTTGTGACATAAAAAATTAAATAGATCTCTGCCTCCCCTGCTCCGGGCAGTCTCTGCTCGTAACGAAGTGAAGGCCAGAACAATGACAGCATAATGCCTTAGAGATTGGAACATTGCATACTTCGCCAGTATGGTTTTGGCTACATTTGTAGCATCGGGGCTTGGAGCGGCAGTGTGACTTAGTGTGGCCGAAACGGCAGCAGTTGTTACATTGAATGGTAGGGAACATATAGGGATGGACAGGCAGAGAGGTGTGGAATGAGAAGACCTTGTCAGGAAGGGCTTGGCCTTGGAAAATGAGGACAATGGTTTGCGTCGGGAGCCAGACTGTTCTGCCATCATCGATGGCTTTTCTGAATTTGTAAACTCCCTCCCTCCCTCCGCCTTAAGGCCCGCCGCCTTAAGGCGGGCCTTTAGGACTGTACCAAATACGTTGGGGTATTTAAGGGAGTTTACAAATTCTTCCATTGGGAGATCGACTGGGACTTGACGTACGACACCCATTTTTGTGATGTTATATGAGGGAATTAAAAAGGAAAAAAAAGGGACGGAGAGTTTATTCCTCCCCACCTTTTTGATACCTCCTGGGCATATATTTTGCACATTGTGTTGAGTTAAGAACTGACCGAATTTAATAGGTCGTATGGTAACCCCTGCAGAGGGATCAGGTTCAGTTCTAGATATATGAATTAGGAATGGGCTTTTATCTAGATCCGTATACAGTTTTATCCCTATTACAAGAGAGGGGTGGATGTAAATTTGTTGAATGGAGGCAATGGGAGCACCTGATTCGGTTATTAGTAGTTTTCAGGCATGAGAAGATTCATTCTCATCGCTCCGGGCTCGTTTTGAGGCTCCTGAAGGACCAGGACCAGGGGTTCGGTTACTTCCATTCCATTTATTAGAATGTCAGGGGGTTTTGGAGGCGGAAGGTCGTCCATATTGGACGCTTCGTCCTCATAGAGAAAGCGGACAAATAGAAAATAATACTATATAACTTACCAATAAGTCGAACAAAGCACATATATAAATATATATAAACTATTAGTTAGAAAACTCTGCTTAAATGCACAAAATTTTGAGCGGAAATATACCGAATGCTGATTGAAATTAGAAAAAAATCTCTAACACGTGTGTCAACTACCCTCCCACCGACGATCTATATCGTCATTCTCTTTCTGATGTCAACAAAAAAATGTATCAGAAAGTTATTGAAAAGCTCACATCCCCAGGGCAGCTTGTGGCGAGCTGAATGTGCGTGGCTACACATCGGTCCTGATTCCTCAGAGTTCTTTTGCCCTTCTGCACCGGTTAGCATTTAATGGGCTAACGGGAGAGCAGTGAGAGTGCTACTCCCGGGAGTGCAGCAAATCTCAACTCTGGCTTGCCTTAATTGGCCGGTCAGAGGGAGTGAGCCAGAGCTATATGCTCGGGGGTGGAAGTGGCATTTTCAAGGGCATAACTACGGGGATGCCCGCTCCGGGTCTGACCCGCGATGGTGAAACCGGCGCCGCACCGCTCGACACCCCAAGCCGCTCACACCGGTGTTGCCTCCTGTCGCCTTACAGGCTTATCATGCCTATGGTGATTGTATAGGGGGCCCATCTAGTGTGTTGGCGAGTCACCGTCTGCCAAAATTTTGATAATCAAATATTAAAATGGCAGACGCCGCCTTCATCCATAGTTATAATCAACTAGTTCATCTAACCCCAACCCAATAGCCCATTTCATAGTTAGCATATTTTACAATAGTTTAACTCCCATTGGAGGTGGTCCATTATCGTTCTTCTACATAAGGCGGGCGTGGACTGTCTACAGTGGGGGTCCCATTTCCTTTTAGATTAAAATTCTCAAAGGACCTCTGCGTGTTGGACCAGTATGTCCCCATGTACGCCTACCAAAAGCCCGGGATCATCATAAAAAAAAAAGAAGATACCCGTGAAAAGAAGAAACATAATAATACATTTCATGAAAAGCATTGTAGTACAAGTACATTGCACTTAATAACTAATTACAGTTTTGTTGTGTACTAAAACTACGTACCTTATAAAATGGTTGAGGTGCTGCATTCCTAGCAGCACCACTAGTTAGTTAGTTATTAACTAACCTTTTTTTTTTTTGGCAGGTAATAATGTCCCTTCCGCACTGTCCCTGGAGCAGGGTCTCCCGGGGTGAGTGTGGGGCTCCCACCCACTAAAATAACCTGCCGTGTGCCTGCTCTGCGCATAAAGAGTGATTGTCGTCGGGGGCTGTGGCAAAACTTCAACGACCCACTCAGCGCTAGCCCGCGGGTGGCATGCGGACTCCGTCTTCTAGGTCTATTCTGCTAACTGGGCTATGTCCTGGCACACACGGTCATCACCCCTTCGCGGGAGGCTGTTTTGCGGGTGGAGGACTAACCCCGTTCCATCCACCCGCGGCCACACTCAGGGCGGCATAAGGCGCGCGTAAGAGCGCCTTGTCCGCCCGGTTCGCCGTCGACGGCGCGGATCAGAGAGGGGATCTGCCTCCCTGGTTTCGCTAAGCCGATTCCTTCTGTGAGATAACGTCCTCGCAAAAGGCAGCGACCGCGGTAAAGCAGCTGTCGCTACGAGCCATTGAACGTAGTATGGCTCGCAGCGAGAGATCATCTCCTATGACTGCACGAAGGTCCCGACGCTGCAACTCCCAAGCTAGGCAAGCCTCGAGAGTGTGCTGCGCCGAGTCCTCCCCGCAGTCGCAGTGGTGGCAGGCGGGACTCAGTTCTCTCCTGGCAACCGAGAACAGGTACCTTCCAAAGCATCTATGCCCGGAAAGCACCTGTGTCAGTCGGAAAGTAAGGGTTCCGTGCTGCCGCCCTGCCCATTCAACAATTACCGGCTGGAGTAGGGTAGGGTACGATGACCGGGTCGTGGAACCTCCAGTCGGGACGACCACTGAGCCATGATGGCTCCTCGGGCGGCTTCGCGCCACCCTCGGACTACCTCAGGTGGAGGTCGATAACCGGTATCCACCCGGTACTGCGCCGTCAGTCGATAGACCACTGCGAGCACTTCCGCCTCCAAGTCCCAGGGGGGTGTTCCAGCTAGTGCACAGGATGCCTCCGCTGAAACAGTGCGGTATCCGCGTATATCCCTGACCGTTATTACGCGCTGAGCCTGCCAGAGATACGGTTTGTTGCGGACGGTCAGGGACTCCGCCCACACTGGTGCTCCATATAGCGCCATGGATCTTATCACCCTGGTATAGAGCCGTCGACACCAGATACTAGGTCCACCCAAGTTTGGCAGGAGCCGTCCAAGTGCGGATGCAGCACCAATAAGTCTTGGACTCAACAAGCGGAAATGCTCATCAAAGCGCCATCTCGAGTCTAAAATGAGACCCAGATAACTCATGTGGAGTTTTACCGGTATAAAGGCCGTACAAACTTCTATCGAAGCCTCTGGTGGCGGACGGCGATAAGGCCCATGAAAGACTAGAGCCTCCGTCTTTTGAAGTGCCACCCGCAAGCCTAGCGCCTCGATTCTATCGACCACATGGGAGACACCCTGATTGGCCACGCTTGCCGCCTCCTCGAAACTTACCCCCTGGGCCGCTACCAAAGTGTCATCTGCGTAGCAGATAACTGACAACCCAGGAGAGAAAGTTCCGCGGAGAACCAAATCGTAACTCATGTTCCACAGGAGCGGTCCAAGAACCGAACCCTGAGGAACACCGCACGTAATGGTTCGTTGCATCAAGTGTCCGTCACAGTCCTCGTACAGAACTCTTCGCTGTTGCAGGTAGTCTACCACTAACCGCCCCAAGTAGACAGGTATTCCGTGGAAGAGGAGCGCCTCTTCAATGCAGCTAAAGGGCAGACTGTTAAATGCGTTGGTGATGTCGAGGGACAACGACCACCAGCATTCCACCACGGCTCACTGTCTCTTCCGCCACGGTCTTCAAGCGCAATATTGCGTCAACTGTCGAACGCCCGGTCCTGAATCCGTATTGAGCGTCCGACAAATCGGGGCCAACCGTTGACATGTGACGGACGATACGGGCAGCGAGAATCTTCTCGAATAATTTACCGACCTCCTCCAATAGCCTACAGGCTGATATCTAATTGGCAGGTCTTCCCGGTTTTGGTAGGAGCACCAGCTTCCCACTTTTCCAGCAATCAGGGAACCGCCCAGACGCTAAGCAGACGTCGAACAGTTCCCTGAGGCGGTCCTTAATTTGAACGAGGGCCAGAGCCAACACGCGAGCGGGAACCCCATCTGGCCCGGGGGCAGTGTTCTTGGAACGGATTCGTAGAACAGCCGCCCCGATTTCTGCCTCCGTGAGTGGCGGTATATTTTGCTCCACGCCTGTTTCCTCGTTTTCAGCCAAAGAGGTCATGGACGGGGGTGTGTATTCTGCTCGTTTAGGGAAAAAGGCCCTCGATCACTTCCACCAGGAAGCTGAGTTATTAACTAACCTGTGTTAAGGATATACAGTGCTGGTTCCCAAGAGGGGTTGGTATTGTAACTGTACACAGTTTGCACTTTCACTACAATTAACATAACGAACTAATTTATATTAAAAGATAGATTGCAAAAAAAAACACAATCACTTATTTTAATATTTGCAAGATTTGATACATAATTATTATTGACTTACACGTTAAAAATAAAATACTTGGTAACAGTATAAGCGTATATTGCATCTTGATCACACTAATGCTAACCTTACACGTCTACACTTTTTAAATGAAGCCTACTGAATGTCGTGTCCTGCTCTAAAATGCCTCTTTTATAAATTTACTGAATAATTAGCAAAAGTAAAACCACCCTCATTACTATAAAAAATGCACCGACAGTCATATTTACAGAAATGCTTTCAGGGCTCTATTTGCGGTTATAATATACTGTTATTACATTCCTATATTAATAATAATTTACTCACAATAAACTATTAACTTACTCTAGAATCAAAATGTATTATGAAAAATTAGACTACCCTAATTCAGTTGCATAAAAATTATGCTAGTAGTATAATATAAAACAGGTATCACTTATTTGTCGAATCTTGCGAAATGTCACCCTTAATCATGCAGTATAAGTTCTTAACAATACTAGCAGAGTATGCCATAGAGAAGAGCAAAATATTACAATATCTGATGTCAGTTTGACAATTTGACGATATAACTAATAATGTATTTCCCTTAGATTATATAAACACCCAGATACCGCGTCCAGTACAACGCGTGCTGTCAAAGTTGCTGCCACTTTAGCCATGAGTGGGTAATTTATTATAGTATATTACGTACTGCGTTGAGTTTGTGTGCGTAGTGCAAAAGAAAGCGTGTAAAAACATTTACCCCAAATATTAGGAGATTTGGCTTATAATAATATATGAGATAGGTGACAGTTTAAAAATTGTTTAATTCAATGGTATTGAATTAATGGTTCGTTTGAAGTTTGTATAGTTTATAGTAATATGTACAGGGGGAGTTTTTCAACTCGCAAGGTTGTAGAATCCAAAACTATGAGTAATAGCGAGAAATACTAAAAGGTATCTCGAGCCCGATGATAATAAAAACCATAACTGCATAATTGATTACTGAAAAATAGTCAGAAGTCGAACACTGACTTCGGGCACTTACTTGATTTAAATTTATAACATTTTAATTTACGGAGTTAATGTAATAAAGTCTACAATTTTTATTTATAAAGCCATATCATATTTTAAGTAGGTAACTAACATGTACTGTGACTCCGATTCCATGGTTCGGACTGCTGTTGGCGACACGAAATCCTTACCCATCACCGTCGGTGTACACCAGGGTTCGGTCCTTAGTCCGCTTCTGTTCAGCGTAATATTAGACGAATTGTCGGACAGCATCAGGAACTCGCATGAGCAGCCTCCATGGTTGCTCATGTATGCTGACGATATTGCGCTGGCAGACGCGGACAGGAGCAGATTGGTGCGACGTGTGAAGGTGTGGAAGGAGACGCTTGAGAACGGCGGTCTGAAACTAAATGTGGCGAAGACAGAGTACTTGGCACTAAACTCGACAGATCCCACATCCGTCCGCATTGGCGGTGATTTGGTCGAGCGGACGGACCAGGTTAAATACCTGGGATCTGTTTTTCACACGTCCAGTGACATCGATTGCGATGTCAAGTCACGCATTGCTGCCGCGTGGGCCAAATGGCGGGAGATGACCGGTGTCATTTGTGATCCTAAAATGCCGATCAGGTTGAAGGGACAGGTCTACAAAACCATCATTAGACCTGTCCTTTTACATGGCAGTGAGACGTGGCCAATATTGGAGCGACACAAGCAGGAGCTGCGTGTTACGAAAATGAAGATGCTGCGGTGGATGTGTGGAGTCACGCGGATGGATCGCGTGAGGAACTCTCGCATCCGTGGCAGCCTTCATGTCCGTGACATTGCAGACAAGTTGCAAGAGTGACGCCTTCGTTGGTATGGTCACGGCTTGCGGCAAGGTAGGAAACAAATGTTTGGCCATGTCAGCCCCGCCGGGTCCCGGTAAGAGGGGCAGACCCAAGAAGTGCTGGCCTGACGTCGTAAGGGATGACATGCGTGCCAATGGTCTCACTACAGGGGATGCCGACGACCGTGTGAAGTGGAGAAGAAAATGTAGGAAAGCGGACCCCGGGCGTCGCGAGACGCTACTGGGACAGGCGTTTGGATGATGATGATGATGATTCTGCGGGTTTGATAGGTATCCAACCCGTAGAATTAATTACTGTCATTTATAAAAATAGGTACAATGATACAGATTTAATTTATTTAAAATAGGGCTCGACTTGGGATTCCTTTCAATATTTTTAGCTAATTCTCATATTTAAATTCGACACTCAAGCTTAGTGGAAAAATTCGCATTGTATATTTGTAGTGTGGCGAACTTTTAAGTGACCACACGCACATGCGTTATATAGTTTTATGAGATAAACTTAACCATGTTCACGCTGTATCCCTGACGGGGTAGTCAGAGAGGACTAATCGCCAGGCATCGCGATCCATGCATACTTCTTTCCCTTTCTGTAGATTCATTAATCGCTTCATACATGCACATTTGGGTATCCGAGTACTTTTGACTCTTCCGTTCTTGAGCAATCCGCTCACGTGGTCTTCATATGTAAGTCTCGGTCTATCTTGACTCCTGCCCTCTACTTTCGCACAATATATATTCTACGTCAATCGTTCCTCACTCATTCGTTGAACGTGTCCAAACCAACGGAGCACGCCCTTTTCCAGCTTAACGCTGACACTTTCACTCAAACCTGCCATATTGCGTATCACTTCGTTGCATTTTCGGTCGGCCAAAGTTACGCCGCACAATTTTCGAAGTGATCGCATCTCCACAGCATTCAGCTTACTTTTATGCATTTTCTGACATACCCAGGTTTCGCTGCCGTAAAGCAACGTTGGCACTAGCACTGCGTTATGAATCGCGAGTCGTGCTTCTTTTACGATGCTTTGTCGCTTTACTAATTGGGACAAAGCACCGTTAACTTTGTTTCCGGCAGTTACTCGCCGTGCTGAAGTCCCGGGTTCGATTCCCTGGTCGGAACAAATATTTGTGTGATTTACAAATGTTTTCTTCGATGTGGGTGGGTGTTTTCTATGTATAATATGTATTTTTTTTTTGAGAGATTATGTATGTCTACAGTAGTTACCACAAGCTTATATTAGCTAAGTATGGGCTAGATGGTACTGTGTAAAAAAAACCCACAATGTCATCGCTATGAAAATAATGTTCTCGCAGTGATACAACTGGATCTCACACGAGCGGAGCCGTAGGCGTTTTTTATTTCTACTGATATTATAATATTAAAGTTTGTGAAGATGTTTGTTACTCAAGCGCGCGTTAACAGATTTAAATAAAAAAACGGCATATAGCTAAAACATTGACTGGATTGACATACATAGTATTTCTAATTCCGAAAAAAACATTTTATTCTCATGGTAAGCACTTTTTGTGTAATGACCAAATTTCATGCGGGTGGAGCTGCGGGCATCAGGTAGTATCTTATATTTAAAAAATAACTTGAGACTTGTTTACATTCTTATAATATCGCTGCTAGAATAAGACGTCTTCTAAGTGTTACGCCGCTTTTATAACATCGATGGCTCATGGCCTGTTTTACCTACCCACTTAATAATAAATAAACCTAAATTACGCAAATAAAGTAATCTGAAAAATAAATAAACTAACAGTTAACACATCATTAGCAAATACTTGAAGTTACTAATACTTTTAAGAAAACACGTTTAAATATATTTCTTTTCCTTGCAACACTGTGTACAAGTAGTATTCACCGACAATAATAATTGTTTTAAAATGTTTATTATAGAAATATACGGTGAAATTAAATACTTGTGGAATGTGATGTCACTATTAATATCTTTTTTTTATCATAGTTTTTACAAATTTGCACCGCACAAGAAGGCATTTTCGAAATATTGTCTCGGAGCTCGGAAGATGTGCACTCGCGATGACGCAATACGGTCACTGGCGGGCGGATTGACTGACTTACACGAAGTAGTGCCTATTTTTTGGCAGCATTTTCGTCGCGCGCTTTAGTAATCTGGGTGTTTATATAATCTAAGGTATTTCCTCAATCTATATTAGTGCCTACTTTGTACAGGTTATATATAAAAAACAAGAAAGTCTTAAGCAGTTATCTACGCTATAATAGGCTTAGAATTAGATAATAAATCATAACGTTGTATTTATTGTACAAACAATATTATTTATGTTTACACTGGTGATTGATGGCACTTGGTGGAACTTGCTACACATCTTGAACTAAAACACTTGTACTATTCCACTTATTTAAAATAAGTGGAATAGTAAGTGTTTTAGTTCAATATTATTTATTATACAAGGTACATTGTACAGAGCTTATGGAACAGAACTATATTATTCGTACAACGTATTGGAGAGTTAAGGATCACGCGCGTCGCTGGATGAGCTACGTCGTAGTAGCCTGCTCACAATCTCGTAGTTCAAGTCCACGTTACCTAGTTTCGAACAAAATCAGATTCTACTTGGGCCCCGTCCATTTCTGGTGACTCCTGGGCTATCGTAGTTAACATGACCCCGACCATTTCTGGTGACTCCTGGGCTATCGTAGCTAACATGACCCCGACCATTTCTGGCGACTCCTGGGCTATCGTAACTAAGATCCTGACCCGATGAAACGGGTACTCCTGGATCTTTTTACTTACAACTTATTACTTACTTCGTCCCTGGGACCTCGCCCCAACGTTATCCTGATCAGACATGACCGTGACCTGGGCTTTAGTTGATCATCATTTACTTCCATTATCTGAAACTCAACACAATAATTAAAATCATGTGGAGAGGGATTGCACATACATTTTATATTACCCGGGCAATTATTAGATATGAATTTGCTAACGGGGTAATAAAGTTTTTTCATTCAAAGAGAGTTGAATGATTTATATAATGACACTGTACTGAATGTACATCTATACGTATAATAAAACAAAAACAAAGTAAAAACTGTATATTGAATATTTTCACAAAAAGTGTTTCGCCAATGGATACGAGAAAGCATAAAAATGTAGTTTTTAAAATTTTGTCTATCTTAGTTGTCTGCCGTAGCTACGTCCGGCAAAAACTCTAAACTACTGATTGGATTTCATTCAAATTTTGCACGAACATTAACAATATCTTGGGCCTATTACACTACATAACTTATAAGCTTGGCAGTGAACAATAATTATATGCATGTCCGGACATAATAATAATATTAAATGCATGTCCGGGATACACTCAATGTACTGATTGGATTTCATTTAAATTTTGTATGAACATTAACAGTATGTCGGGCCTACACATAGGATTGGAGCTTGGCAGAGAACCATTAGCTATAAATGCATGTTCGGGATAAACTAAAATTACTGAATGGATTTTATTCAAACTTTGCAGGAGTATTCACAGTAGACCGGGTCTACACATATATTATCACGCTACATATTATAGGGACTTGGTTGTGAACTATTAGATACATATATCTAAGCGATTATCGTAAATATTACTAAACTAGCAGACCCGCGCGGCTTCGCCCGTGACAAACTTCGAACTCCCGTTAGTTTATCAGTTATGCCTTTATTTCCGTCACTCCCATTCAATCCCGTCGTTTATTACTTTTACAATAATGTATGAATATTTGCCCGATTTGTTGATTACTGGTCCGCTCTTCGGGGTAGTAGCGTGATTATATAGTCTTTTATCAATCTCGCCTTTATTCCCGTCGCTCCCATTTAATCCCGTCGTTATTACTTTTACAATAATGTATGAATATTTGCCCGATATGCTGATTACGGCTCCGCTCTTCAGTGTAGTAGCGTGATGATATAGCCTATAGACTTCCACGATTAATGCGTTATCCAACACATATTAGTATAGTTAGCTTTATATTTTTTATATTTATATTTTGTTGGGACAACTGACACAACGCCATCTGATATGTATATAGTAACCAAAATAACTATAGTAACCAAAATAACTGATTAACATACTTATATATTTCTAAATACATACATATCATAGATAAATAACACCCAGACACAATAAATCATCGTGCTCATCACACAAAGTTTTATCCTGGGTGGGAATCGAACCCACGACCTCTTGCGTAGCAGTCGGATGCACTCCCACCGCGCCAGAGAGGCAGTCAAATTATTATTAGAATAGTTACCAAGGAGACGCGCTGACTTCGCAGAGCTCGCTCGCTATTGGCTAGTCGCGACGTCGCGCATGCGTAAATTGCAAATCATCGGCCAATCTTTTCACTTGACCTTAAAAGATAGGCATATGCTGTCGCGGACTTTATTTTAGAACTTTTAAAGGGGAATAATTATGTAATACATGGTTTTTCCGTAACTTTAATCATTTACGCAGCGTTCGCAACGGAAGCTATCAAAATGAATATTTTGTCCCCGATTTTGCCACATTTATCATTGCTGTTCCGCACCTATTGGTCGTAGTGTGATGCTATATAGCCTATAGCCTTCCTCGATAAATGGACTATTTAACACAAAAATAATTTTGCAAATCGAACCTGTAGTCCCAGAGATTAGCGCGTTCAACCAAACAAACAAACAAACTCTTCAGCTTTATAATATTAGTATAGATGAATTTAGTTTAAATCTTACATTAATGTCAACAAGAGATTGGATCTACAAAGGGGCTACATATTATCACGCCATAACAGATAGGCTATATCTATCCGTAGCCTCTGTGTACCATCATGTATATCCTTAGTTAGCGATAATTATATTCTCTGGTAACACATCGGAGCAAGGACAATTCTTTTGAATAGTCTTGGAAAGTGTTTGTGTGGGTTAGCCTCACAGAAGCTATGAATCCCAAATATCTTTTCGCATTTTACAGAATCTCCTATAGCGAGAAGAAAAAGACCATCGAAACTTCTTTATAATGCATCAAAAATAAGAAACAAGTGCTAAAGATTACCCTTATATCGCAAATGGGTGCCCTTTCGATCGCATAATCTTTTTCATCGTAATGTAGTTTCGCATAACAGCTTTTCTCGCATAAATTATGATAATCAGAGTGTTAAAAACGCAGAATGGTTTAATTGCATAATTTCAACTTACCCTAATTTTACTTTTCATATTTTTAATCAGCATAAATGTAAAAGGTATAATTGTTATACGCCTAAACATAATTTATCATAAAATATGTCAGTCTTGGGCAAAGTCGTAAATAGGTACGACGCGGAACGAAGCGAGAAGGAGTGTTAGGTTACTTGTGACCAAAACGCCAGAACTGAATCGCTCGTTTTAATCTAGTTACCATCTTTCTGTATTTTATTTATATTCTATATATATAGAATATAATGGTATATTATAGTCTACATTCATATAGTATTAGTGTTGGCATTCAGAACTTCAGTATAATGATAATCGTCATTTTTAATCAGTCTGCATTTCAATCTTTAGACTGTTCAACCTTAGATATAAAAATATATACCCGTTAACATTATGGTATTCTATATGTACGACTTTTAACCTTTATGCCATAAAGTGAGATGCCAACGAATGTTATGATTAGTAATCGTTATTGTAAAAAAATATGCGTCAACATTTCATGCTGGTATATAGTTATTACAAAAGAAGTTATAGGAAAATAAAGTATGCCTAATGATTTAAGCTGTTTGAACGTTTTGCGAAACTAAGAGTATGCCAAAAAACGTTATGCAGTTTTAAATCATGCCTCTTCAATTTATGCAACCGAATACGGACCCATTGCAAATATGGGATGAAGCAGTGGAAACATCTAGAGAACATTGCGATAAATCCGCAGGGTCGAACAATTGATTGATGGTGTCACAATTTTGTTCAAGCAATTCGCAAGATCATAAATTCTGTAAGAAAGTTCTTTATTCTTTGCGAAGGCTCTCTACCAGAGAAAACCTTTATAGGTAGACAGGTGTAGCTTTTTCTCTCAGAAATTGATAGAATTTATGTGGTTTACAGACACTGTAGTCTATTGAAATAACGAACGAATAACGAACAAAATCAATCCTTAGTTCCACTTTCACAGAAGAAGGAGTGAGCTTCAACGCAACGCCAACGAAGGTCGGTTTATCGATCATGCTTCTTCTGAATCCTTTGCGAAATTGTAATTTTTATATTCCACTCAACTTCGAAAATTCCTATCTTCTTCTTCGTATCAATGGCAATAAGTTAAATGAGTCCAGCCCAGAACCAGCGACATGGACGGATCTTTTGGTGGCACCGTTAAGATCTTGCACGGTGCAGGTACTAGGACACAGTGAACACGATAAGAGGTGGTCCATTGTTTGTAGGGGTGCACCACAGTCACAAACTCCATCCCCCGCATCCAGGTAACCACATTTTACCTGGTTCGCCCTGCAGCAGCCGACCTGTGATCGCAATCTATTAAGGGATTTCCAGGTCGACCACCGCTTTCTGAGGGTTGAATGTAATCTGACGGGGGAGAGTATTCCGTGAGCCACTCCTGTTGGCGGGCACTCTCCACTGGATTTGGCACCGCAACCGTGCATCGCAGAAAGCTCTTTCTGCTCTTAAGGCGTGAACTGGGTATATAATGTTGATAAAGAGGGTGGCGTGCATCATTCTCCTGCTTTCCCTTTTCCACTCCACATGCCACACGCCGTCGCACCGATGGTGGAGCGATGCCAGCAAGTGGGTACAATTTGTTTAAGGGAGTAGGCTTAAGGCAGCCCGTTATTATGCGGCATGTGTCGTTCAGTGCAACATCAACTTCCTTGGCATGTGCTGATCGATGCCATACTGGACAAGCGTATTCGCCTGCCGAGTAAGAAAGCGCGAGACCGGTTGCTCTTACAACATGTGGAGCTGCCCCCCAGGATGTGGATGTTAACCGTCGAACCAAATTGTTTCTGCTCGCAACTTTTCGTTTGGTGTTAAGACAGTGTGCTCTATATGTCAGAGTGCGATCGAGAGTAACGCCAAGGTAACGTGGGTTGGGACAGTGCTCAATCTCGACACCATGCCACGAGATTTCAAGAGGTCGGTTTGCTTCCCGGTTACGCTGATGGAAAGAACAAGACAGAGTCTTAGATGGATTAGGGCGTAATCCATTGCATGAGTAGTACTGGTCGAGACTTTCCAGCGCAATCATCAATCTTTCCTCAACTTCCTCGAAACGGGCCGCCTGAGCAGCCAACGCTAGATCATCCGCGTATAGAAAGTGCTTTGTACTCATGTTTATTGGCTGATCGTTCGATGAGTTGTGGCGTCTCTGTGATCCAGTGATTTTTCCCCCGATTCCCGCCATTCATCACAATGGGCCATTTCTAATTTAAGCGCGTGCAGTTTCTGTAACACTTTGGCTGCTGCCGAACATTTTTGCGAATCAATAGCTATGCTAACATCGGCACACCAGGAGTGATTTCAGTCCCTACGGGTATTAATTAATACCCGTAGGTAGATTGTGAGTGGATATTAGTAGTCATAGTGGTGTGTCTCTACTATTTGCAATTCAAAAACCTCGACTTATATTTACCCATTTTTACTATTTAGTTATTTTAGTCCAAAAGTATTTACTTTTTCACTTTGTTACATGAGTCGAAGTTTACCGATATACCTACATATATATTTACTAGTTGACGCCCGCAGCTCCACTCGCATGGAGAAGCTTTCCCGTTTTCCACAGGAACTTGTTCCCAAGATAAAACCATGCGTTATTCTGATGCATAAGCTATATTATTCCGGGTCGGAGCAAATATTTGTGTGATCCACAAATGTGTTTCGGAGTTTGTGTGTTTCCTATGTATAATATGTATGTATTTAGAAATATATAAGTATGTTTATCAGTTATCTAGATCCCATAACACGAGCTAATATTAGCTTACTTTGGGCTAGATGGCGCTGTGCGAAAAGTGTCCCACAATATTTATATTAATTTATTCTAAATGAGAAAGAGTAACAAACCTAAATCTATACATTCTTTCAAAGTTTCGCATTCATAATATTAGTAAGAAGTATATCTGTGACTCAATTGTTTTTTTTATATAACAACAGGATTTCAATAAATAAAATCGATTTAAAAATATTTATAATTTTCCTTATCTTAAAATTGATATGAACATGTGGCCACCACGTCACTCCACGGCACGGCGCCGACATGGCTGGTATCGGGCCTTTTTTATATAAAAAAGATTTATAACTTTAAAACACTTTTCTTTAGAACAATAGATGTTTTGGCGGCCACTATTATTTTTTACAATTTTTTTTGTTGAAAATATTGTATGTGTTTGTTACAAATCAGGAAGATTTTTTTTAAAAGGTTTTGTGTTGTCACATGTTTGTTACAACAAACAAAGCTTTATATTGTTATCTAATAAAAAAATGTTTAAGTTTATGTTATTATCACTGATGATGTGCATGCCCGGTGCGTCTTTGTCCCAAAAAGACACACACGCTGCTTGTATGTCCAAATCACACACCTTTTGCGGAAATACGCAAACGCGATAAAGAAAACGCATATGGTACGGGATCCAGCAGTGAATGAGGTAAGCTTTATAAAGACTCTTAGCAAGATACAGGGGCAGATACTTCAATATCAGCTTTGAGCTTCGACCTCGGGTTAAGTTGCACCTATTCTCATATTGAGAAGGCAGTGTTGAGTTATTCACACAATGATTTGAACATAGCTTATAAGAACTTTTTATAAACATTTACTTTTGTTAGTACACCTATTTATTTGTAGTTTGTAGGAAGGTGCAGGACGGGGATTGGACCTGTGACCTCTCCCTAACCAGGTCAATGAATTTCTTAACTTTATTGACTGAGGAGGTAAGCGAAGCGAGCCGACGAAATTTTCCGTTTTAACTCCAGTGATACGGGAAAAATGCTATCGATGTCCGACCGTCCGTCCATTTAGTCTACAGGTCGCATTTTTCATTATTAGTTTTGTTAAATGCATTTCAATACAATGTTAAATTGTTCATGAAAAAATGTAATTTAATTAAATGTGTTTACAAGTACAGTACTAGTTATTTTATTAGGCATCTACTTTCAAAGAAAATAATTACGGTTTAACTATCTACTAAAAATAATAAGCGTCAACTAGCAGGCATGTACGCCTTCAGGGAGTGCCCTGACACGACATACATATCCCTCAAACCATATAAGTCTCCGGAACAAATCTGTTACGACAAACACAGTTGTAGTTGTATTAACTATCTACTGAAAATAAGAAGCGTCAACTAGCAGGCATGTTTACCTTCAGGGAGTGCCCTGACACGACATACATATCCCTCAAACCATATAAGTCTCCGGAACAGATCCGTTACGACAAATACAGTTGTAGTAGAAGCAAGCACAATCAAAAAGAAAAAATAAGGCATAGCACTCACCTTACAGGACGTAGAGTAGAAAAATCCTATTGATTTTTCTAAATCGCACTTCTGAAGTTATTGACTTACACGTTAAAAATAAAATACTTGGTAACAGTATAAGCGTATATTGCATCTCGATCACACTAATGCTAACCTTACACGTCTACACTTTTTTAAATGAAGCCTACTGAATGCTACAAAATGCCTCTTATAAATTTACTGAATAATCAGCAAAAGTAAAACCACCCATAATATAAAATGCACCGACAGTCATATTTCAAGAAATGCTTTCAGGGCTCTATTTGCGGTTATAATATACTGTTATTATATTCCTATATTAATAATAATTTACTCACAATAAACTATTAACTTACTTTAGAATCAAAATGTATTATGAAAAATTAGACTACCCTCATTAAGCTGTACGAAAATAATTATCTAAATGTTTAAATGCTAACATTAGTAATATTTGATAGTGGGTACTTCAACATAGTGACTTTGGTGCAAGCGATATCTGACATTGGTGCTAATATTGTTGTTGAGACCACAAAACTAAATTTCTCAAAACTTTCCTTATTTTTATTAAGAGATTGCCGTTGTAACGTGAAAAATGTACATAGACAGTCGAATGTAAATACATGCCGACAAACTTGGTGATTGAACTGCCTATGTACATATTTCACGTTACAACGTTTTACACGTTTTCACGTTTCAAACGGTTACTAAAATTAATAAACGTCATCGACATATTGTCACGCCTTTATCCCCAAAGGGGTAGGCAGAGGCATATTTAACGCCCACGTTTTACCGTATGCATTTCTTTCCCACGTAACAGGTGGTGAGCCCATTGCCGTAAAAAATAAATAAATTAATAAACGGCCTACTAAAATTAGACTGTTGACGTTAAATTTGTATCTGATATCACTAAAATTCATTTTATGTGATAAAATTCAACAATAAGTGAAAAATGTACATAGACAGTTCAATCACTAAGTTAGTCGGCATCTAAATACATGTTTTGTTGAATTTAATCACATAAATGGAATTTTAGTGATTTCAAATACAAATTTAGTGCTGTTTATGATATCACCAAGTTTAGTTCGACATAATAACAGAATAGCATTTGGCAATCTCTCAATAAAAATAAGAAAATTTTAGAGTAATTTAGTTTAATGGTTTCAACAACAGAATTAGCACCATTATGTAATAAAATTGTGTAGTGGTGTGATGATGTGTGGTACAAGTCAAAATATTAGAGCGAGAATATGTGCGAATTATTTTATATTTGGCGAAATTTTTTATTCTCGCTCTGTTATTTGAGTACGAGAGTAAGTATGAATGTCGTGATTGTGTTTTGATAAGTCTGAAGGTCTGTGAGTATTTGTGTGAGTGTCCATGTATTTTACTGCAAATATTCGACTATGAGTATTTCTGTTTTGTTGTAACTCTTTTCCCGAAGATATAACTGTACTGCTTTCTTGCAATTATAGTAGGACCGACCATATATCAAACTATGTTTACTTATTAAATTGTACAGAGCCGGACCTTGAAAAAAAGCAAATCTCTTTATGAAAGATGTTCTTATTCTCGGTAGTGTGCATATTTTGTCTTTCCTTCGCTTTGTTATTTCTTTGTATGGAGTATTGCGGTGCTGTAGCAAAACCACTTGCAAAATGAAGTGTTGCCTTATATTAAGAACATCCCAGTCTCTGTACAAAGCATCGGTAGGGTACATTATATTTCAAAAGTAGCAACTTTCAATATGTCTCTGTGTTGTGTTATAATTATCGCGACACGGTATTTTTTGAAGATTCTTTAGAGCTGTTGTTATTAGAATATTAAAAGCATTACTAAATAGAGACAGAACAAACATAATCATACGCGTAACATGCGAGAGAAGGAGTGTCTATGTTACGCTCAAAGATCGAAAACGCTCAGTGAGTGGAAAAATAGCTTACAACGCGTTGTGGCAATCACAGAAAGACCAAATAGAGAAATTCGTGTCGTGGCTCCAATGAAAACGCGCACGACGCATTGTGGCAATCACAGAATCTATACTAATATTATTACTGCCTCGGTGGCGTATAAGTTGCGAATAACTTTTTTAATAAATACTTACATCAAAATAAATTTTGCTTTGTGTTTCAGTTGGCTCCAGAATATCGATTAACAATGATCAACTTTATGGAAAATATGATATCTTCGCTACTGAAAATTTATGATCAAAATAAGGACCATAAGAAGAAGGTACTTTTTAGCCCATGTTACTCACGAAGAATATAGCTTTCAAATGTTAAAAGGATTTTTAAAATCGGCGCAGGTGTTTCTGAGCCTATTCATTACAAACAAACTTACGAATCTTTCATCTTTATAATATTAGTATAGATTATTTAATTATTGATGCTAAAAGTCATCAGTTACGATATAAATAGCATTTGCATTGCTAAAACCTCAAACCAGAGAATCAATTTTACTCGCGCCCGCTCTACCAGAGATGTCTTACTCTATAGGTACAACTGACAGGTCGCGTATGCGAATTTCGCATACAGTTTGACGTAAACTTGGCATACAGTATTACTATTACTTTCATCTCTATTAGGTATGAGCGCGAGGGAGCAAGCATATTCCTTGTTCTGTGACTGAAACAGACAGACAAACATCGAAGATATAAAATATTAAAATGTTACAGATGATGCTGTTTAAGTTATTATACTACACTGTATCAATACACCATCCACTTGGTAGGCGGCAAAGTGAAGAAGGCAGTTTAGCAAAGAATTGGGACCAGTGGAACAGATCGTTGAATAGCATTACTGAATTGGTCTGTATAGAAATAAGCTATATGCAAAAAGCTAGAAGACAAAATGATAGAACGACACAAAAATGTTCATACTTTCATAAATTAGCCGCGTCGGTATACTATCAGGTAATTAATGGATATCTGTAATACCTAAACTTCAGAACTTTAAATATGGACATACCCAACTAACAAAATGACCTTATTAAAATAATTCTATAAGGCTTAATTCTTATAATTAGGTTGGTTAAACGTTTATAAACCCAATTAATATGACTACAATAAGAATTTAAAATGAATTCTTCTTATAGAGCCTAGTTACATTGCTTTTTAACCGTATAATAATCATAGTCATATAAAGGTTTTGAATATGGCCATTTCTTGTTATTAAGGTAACTATGATACTTTTAAACTTATAGCAGCAATGTATATGATGTTTATCCAACAAACGAATAATAGCATTTTAGATGATCTTTACAAGAATGATAGCATTCCGATTTTACTTATATACTAATTATAAAGGCAAAGTTAGTAATATTTCAATATTTTAAATAACAAGATTCGCCATGTCGAAAGTTCATCATGAACAACGTTTGCCGAGTTACGGTCTCCACTCCAGAACTCGCTTGCTCAAACGGCTATCTGTTCTTCTACAGATGTGGCCAGCCCATTGCCACTTTTATTATATGTTAATATTAATTAACATAAAACACTTATGAAAGTAGAAGAAGCGAAAGTGGTATGTCAGGATCGTAGCAAGTGGAAAACCATAGTCTCTGCCTACCCCGATGGGAAACAGGCGTGATAATATGTATGTACTCCAAATTCTTTGTAAAATAAAACAACTAATTTAAAAATCAAGTATTTGTATTATTCATCATTTTTATATTATTTCTGTCTGCCGAATTTCAAAATTACTATACACGTAGGAGGCTGGTTCTCAAATCGGGCATTATCTGAAGATATTTTGTTAGAAATTTGCCAAAGTTATACTACCGTTGTGAAATCTGTGAACAAAGAAAATATTATAAAGGTATGGGATTTTACTTGTGAAAAAGGAACCCTAACTATATGTAAAATGGCAGACTCTTATGCCACAAATGGAATCATTACATAGTTTCGAATCTCTTAGTCTCCTTGTGAACTATGTACAAATTGCTTTTGCTATTATAGCAGACTTATATAAAACGTGACTCGATAAATTAACCTTATGTATAATCAAGGGCGCGTTGATAATAAAAGATACTGCGTATCACATTTTGTCATGTATTTTATTTCCCACACAGTTTTCACTACAACCAAGAACATAATTAACGTAAATTCATAAAACAAATTATAACTTACCGTTTGATGTTTATCAAAATGGTTGGCGATTTTATTTTTTAAGTTTTGTTGCGAGAATATAGGTCAGTAAACTAAAACACTTTTGCAGTATTATAAACACACGGCTTTAGACTGAACAGGTTTTTAAAAGCCTTTGTTTTGCTGTTATAAGTTTTATTCTCTTGTTGTTGACCATAATAAAATACATATAATAGTGATCACCCTTATTAACGTTATTAATATATTACTTATAAGTACATCATCATCATCCGAGCGTCTGTCCCAGTTGCGTCTCGCGACGCCCGGGGTCCGCTTTCCTACTTTTTCTCCTCCACTTCGCACGGTCGTCGGCATCCCCTGTGGTGAGACCATTGGCACGCATGTCATCCCTTACGACGTCAAGCCAGCACTTCTTGGGTCTTCCCCTCTTACCGGGACCCGGCGGGGCTGACATGGCCAGACATTTGTTACCTACGTAGCCCGGCGGTTGCCGCAAGACGTGACCATACCAACGAAGGCGACACTCTTGCAACTTGTCTGCAATGTCACGGACGTGAAGGCTGCCGCGGATGCGAGAGTTCCTCACGCGGTCCATCCGCGTGACTCCACACATCCACCGCAGCATCTTCATTTCCGTGACACGCAGCTCCTGCTTGTGTCGCTCCAATATCGGCCACGTCTCACTGCCATGTAAAAGGACAGGTCTAATAATGGTTTTGTAGACCTGTCCCTTCAACCGGATCGGCATTTTAGGGTCACAAATGACACCGGTCATCTCCCGCCATTTGGCCCACGCGGCAGCAATGCGTGACTTGACATCGCAATCGATGTCACTGGACGTGTGAAAAACAGATCCCAAGTATTTAACCTGGTCCGTGCGCTCGACCAAATCACCGCCTATGCGGACGGATGTGGGATCTGTCGAGTTTAGTGCCAAGTACTCGGTCTTCGCCACATTTAGTTTCAGACCGCCGTTCTCAAGCGTCTCCTTCCACGCCTTTACACGTCGCACCAATCTGCCCCTGTCCGCGTCTGCCAGCGCAATATCGTCAGCATACATGAGCAACCATGGAGGCTGCTCATGCGGGTTTCTGATGCTGTCCGACAATTCGTCTAATATTACACTGAACAGAAGCGGACTAAGGACAGAACCCTGGTGTACCCCGACGGTGATGGGGAAGGGTTTCGTGTCGCCAACAGCAGTCCGAACCATTGAGTCGGAGTCACAGTACATGTCCCGGATAGTGTCAATATAGACCTCTGGAACCCCTTTGGACCGCAGTGCCCACCAGATCATCGCACGAGGAACACAGTCGAAGGCCTTCTGCATATCTAGAAACAAACAGTGCAGAGGCGTGTTCTTCGACCTGTATTTCTCTGCGACAACCCTCAGGGCAAAAACAGGGTCCGTGGTCCCATGACCAGGGCGAAACCCATATTGACACTCCGAGAGAGTACACTCCTGCCGGATCCGAGAGTCTATAATCCTCTCGAAGATCTTCATGGTGTGGGACATCACCTTAATACCGCGGTAGCTCCCGCACTCCTGCACTGACCCCTTACCTTTGAAGACTGGAGTAATAATACTTAGTCTCCATTGGTTTGGGATCTGCCCGCTGAGGAGTATGCGGTTAAAAAGGTTTACTAAGATGCCCACACCGCGAGGACCCATCGCCTTCCAGGCTTCGATGGGGACTCCATCGGGTCCGACAGCTTTCCGATTCTTCATGCGGCGAAGCGCAGTCAGGACTTCTCCAGGCGTTACCGGTGGCACTAGTCCTTGATTCGGAGGGAGGTCCGGAGGCTGCACCTCTTTATGCTGCTTATTAAGCAGCTCGTGGAAGTACGAGCGCCATCTCTCCTTTACCGCGAGGTCTTCGCTTAACAGGTTGCCCTCAGGGTCTTTTACACAGCGACACTTGGATATATCCTGTGCCGCTTTGACCCTGGAGCGCGCCAGCTTATAGATGAGCTTCTGCCCCTCAGACGATTCCAGCTTATCATACAAAGGTTGTAAGTGGTCTCGTCTGGCTCTGGCTACAGCTCTCTTTGTGGCACGCTTGGCAGCCCTGTACGCGTCGCGGTCTTCGGAAGATCCGGTCGCTTGCCACTTTTTAAAGAGGGCTTTCTTCTCCCTGGTCTCCCTCAGGACTGCGTCGTTCCACCACCAAGTTTCCTTGTCACATTTGCGTCCACCCTTAGACTCACCGAGCACCACCTTCGCCGCTCCAAGGATGGCCGCCTGAACTTTGTCCCAGTAATCTTGAACTGGTTCGCCTTCAGTGTCGGTGCACTTGTCACCGACAGCTGAGACGAACTCCTGGGACCTAGTTTCATCAAGCAGCCACCATCTGATGCGGCGCTGGCACCGCTCGATGCGTTTGCCTTTAGGCTTCACGCAGAGGTCCATGACAAGGAGACGGTGTTGTGCAGTAAGACTCTCACCGGGTATGACCTTGCAGTTGGCCACCTTGCCGATGCTGTGTCGCCTAGTGAGTAGGAAATCGATCTGAGTTGTACGCCTCCCGCTCTTGTAGGTGATGAGATGTTCGGATTTCTTTTTGAAATACGTGTTCACAATGGCCAGATCGGCAGCCGCACACGTTCTGAGGATAGTTTCTCCTTCAGTGTTGCGGGTGCCGTATCCAAAACCACCATGAACACGTTCAAACTCCTCACACCTCTCACCCACATGACCGTTTAGGTCGCCGCCCAAAACGATTCCCTGTGACAACGGAATGCTCCGAAGCACTCCCTCGAGTTGGCCCCAAAACGACATCTTATCGGCGTCGCTACAACCGGCCTGTGGCGCGTAGGCACTTATCAGGTGGGTAATAATCCCATCGATAAGCACCCTCACGATCATAAGCCGGTCGCTACAGCGTTTCACCTCCAAGATGCCGCTCTGCAGCCCTTCGGAGAGCACCACGGCCACCCCGTTCTCCCCACCAGGCGCACCCGTGTAGTACAGCTTGTAGCCTTTCTGCAAAGGCCGGGCTCTGTTGCCCTTCCACCGAGTCTCCTGCAGGAACGCCACGTCCACCCTCCGCCTGGAGAGTACTTCGGCCAACTCTACCGCACGCCCAGTCAGCGTGCCAATGTTCCAAGATGCGAAGCGGATTCGGGTTGGGGCTAACTTCTTTAGCCGTGCTGGCCCGACACACGGCAGCCCTAGCCCATATTACTTATAAGTACATTGACCTTTAATTTGCATTATAGTTGCCATTATAAGTTTATCTGTCCTGTTACTTGCCGTAATAAAACACGTATAAGAAACACGATTATTGTTAGGTAGACTCACCACCATAAATGTGGCTGTACGTTATGCCTGTGCGTGCCTCTTTAGGGAAATGTGATATATACTAACAATAAAAAAAATCTAAAGTAACTCTGTCTGTCAGTCTATTGCGTTTTCAACCTTTGAACAACCACAGGAAAGGAGTCTTTACTTACCTTACAAGTGAAACCATGGGTTAGATAGTGCTATAACATAATTTCTGCCGATTATGTTATTCCTGTTTACATTTTGGGGGTCGGCTATTACGCTTCTTCTCTCGTTCTCAAGATACGGTAGAGGAGGAACTGAGTGCTATGGGAGCACAAAGATTACGGGCGAAGCCATGGGGTTTTGCTAGTCATATTATACAATTGCAACCATGGTGGGTGATTAATATGGTCTATCATAACGTCTAGATGCATGCTGAATAGACAGGGAAGATTTTGTATCGCCTCTATCAGACGAGACCATAGAATCATAGACGTGGTGCATGTCTCACAGTGCTGTGCAGAGTTTTTAAATAGGCTCAACAGAATATTTGAAAGCAAAAATTAACCAAAACAAAAACACAGCAACATAGGGTGGAACTCAAATTTACCTCTAAATACAATGGCCTGCAAAAATAAGTATCACACTTAATTTTCATATTTTCTAATCTATAGAAATTAGAGATTTAAGATTTAAAGTTTTATAACAATTTTTATCAGCTTTCTATAAAACTATAGTAAATTATACATTAGTAACATTTTTAAGTCTAAAAAAAGATAAAACGTGTAAAAAATTAGTGTCATAAAACTCAAAACATTTACAAGTGTGTTTTACATGTTATATATTTTTTATTAACTGGTATTACCTCCTTGGGCTCTGTTTACAGCTCAAGTCGATTTGAGCACATACTGAACACGAGGTTTCGGAGCCGATGTTGGGGAATATTCTCCCATTCTTCTATCAGGGTCTGCGGCTTCTGACTAGCCTCCTAACTCATCCCAGGCGTGCTGAATCGGGTTGAGATCAGTACTTCTTGATGGCTAAGCCATCACGCTGATACCAACCTCCTGAATATAATCTTCCACGATCCGAGCCGTGTGTGACAGGGCATTATAATGCATCAGCATCGATCCATTACACATATTTACTAAATATGGGCCTGCATACACATTAAGATTCTCCTGGGCATATCTTTCCCCAGTCAGAGTGCCATTTTCTGTGGCCACCAAATCTGTGCGACCTTCTGAAGATTTGCCAGCCCATACAACACTTCTTCCACCGTACCGGACTCTTTCTGAGAAGCAGGCTTGCTGGTATCGCTCACCAGGTTGCCTGTAGACACTTCACCTTACTTCAAAAGTGTAAAGTGAAAATCGAGACTCATCTGTAAACAAAATTCTTGACCATTCTTCTTGATCCCACTGTATGTGTTCACGGGCGTATCGCAATCTCGCTACTCTATGCTCTGTCTCGAGTTTGGGGCCTCTCGCTGGTCTTCGGGTTTCAGGTTTGCTTAAGCCAGTCGTCTTCTCACTGTACTGTCACTGATGTAGTCCCTTCGGGTCCGAAGAAGCTGTTGCTGGACTTCAACTGCATTTAGGTGGCGATTTCTCACCACATTGGAAACATTTTGGGCACTTGTACACCTGGGTCTGCCATGACCAGGTCTCCTCAAATGCATTCCAGTCTCTTCATACCTTCGCTTCACCTCCTGGACCGTTTGCAACGTCACACCTACCATTCTTGCAGTACGACACATACTGATGCCTGCCCAACAAACAATTTGGCTGCAAATAGAGCTTACCATATAACCTTAAGTGTTATGAAGGTAGAGTAGTAAGTAGCTGCAATTATAGCTTGCGACGGCAAAAAGAGTTAGTGATAAAATATTACGCTTACAGTGATAAAGCAAGTCTATAAGAGCAATTTGTGAAGGTTAAACGCGTAGTGCAGCGATAATTATCCCTACAATACAGACCAAAGCTTCTGTGTTATAGCTTTGAGTGAATCTTACTACTATAAGATCTATATTAGAAATTAACATTTATTATTGACTTCTAAAGTTCTAAGCAAGCTACCATAAACTCTTGTAGGGCACTTATAGTTGCACAATAGGAGCAATCAACGCTACTAGCTCTACAATGGTGTTTTATAAATCTTTTACAACACTTAACTCTTAAAGAGATACAAAGGTCCCTTGTATAGTTTAGGGCTGAATAGTAAGGATATTTCTCCCTATAAATAGAACGTATAGTGGCAAGTATAGCTTCTATATTATTTAAGGTTGAATTATTGAGTTCGTTACCACCTTAGTACCCCTAATTGGTCATGTAAGCGTTCATGAAAACATAAAATGGCGCCGCAACAGAGCTCCTTTCAAAATTTTCTAAGATGATGGTTCCGTATGTAATGGAATGAAATCGCAACTGCAAGTCATGATATTTCTGAAGGAGACAGTTATTACTCATTAAGTAGTGATGATGTGAATAATACCAGTGACTATATTAAAAATCTTTCATTTTAGTGAAAATTTGAGGACATTAGCTATTAAGAATATTAAACAAATTGCTATGAAAGATTTGATGTTGATCTTAAATGATCTGATGATGATGAAATTTGGATTCTAACAAAAGATCCTCGAACTATTTTACAAACATCAAAAAAATATTTTAATACAAATACTAGGTGGCGATAGTGAATTTTGGCATAAATAAAACACTAGGTCAGTGCAAGCATTATGTGTTTTTATAAGTTAGATCATTTGTACGCTCCACAATCGATTTACAAACAAAATTATTACATCACGATCGATTAATATCCGCGTGCAATGCAGTGGCTGTATTGTCCTTTGTCTAATGTTCTTATTATTTTGAACGGCATTCTGAAATTGAAATATAATTGTAACAGAATCAAATAAAATATAGTAGCGTTTATGTCGTCTTGTACTCCTATTTATTTTAGCAACCCTATTACAATTTATTTAGGATATTATTTAGTGTATTATTAAGCGCTCGTGGCCCCGCGGTCTCAGTGTTCTGTTAACGATCACTGAGTTAAGCTACTTTCACTATGGCTGGTCCTCGGATGGGTGACCACTTTGTGGCATTTACATTTGCGAGCGTTTCCGTGCTTCGGAAGGCACGTTAAGCCGTTGGTCCCGGTTGCCAGTAAAATGGCAGTCGTTAAGCCTGGTTGAAGGCTTGACAATATTTCAACAGCTAGTAGCCACAACTTGTGTCTATCTATTTCAACACGGCAATGGGCTCACCACCTATTACGTGGGACAGGAATCCACACGGTGAAAAGTGGGCATATAATATGCCTCTGCCACCCCTTCGGGGATAAGGCGTGATGGATATTGATTTATTTTATTTTATATTATTTAGTGCTAATTTACAGAGTGACACTTTTAAAACAGCGTAATCAAAGCTACTTACGTGAACAAAGGTACGAGTATAGCAGTAGGTACATAGTTTTTACGCGGTGTCCGACCACAGCGTCAAAAACAACAGATGTCACGTCGAACTTAGTGGAGGGCAGAGACTGAATGGTTGATACTTATTTTATTTGCGCCCGGGCTTGCTCTCGCTGTGTAGGTACAAAAAAGCTAATTAGTATCACATGCAAAGTTTAGACAATTGACGAGTCGTTTATGAACTTAAGGAGTTTATGCTGGAAATAAAGTCAAACTTCCATTAAAAAAATAACATTCCATTGCTACAAATATTCAAAGGCTTTAACTGGCAGTATATTACAGCATGTAATTTTGTAGACAGAAATATGTAGGTATTTAATTCCAAATCTTTTCAATTTTGGCAAATCAAACAATAAAAACAATTTAGCACTCGTGCAACTAGGAGATACCTACGTGTAAAAGTCGTGCGTAGGCTAGGTAGTGGTTTTGAAAAATTACTACGGATCTCCAAATTCATGGGTCCACCATTTTTAGATTATGAAGTTAATAAAAAACAGTGAAACGGACTAAAAAGTAACATAATACAATGAAGCTATTTATTTTTATAGCATTCTAATAACAGGGTCACGACCCTTTAAGTCAATAGGCAGTTTTGTTACAAATTTACTAAAAATAATGTTTTGCTCCATGTGAAGCAAAATATTTTTTAGATAAATACACCGCAAAGAGTGGGCGCTTCAATTATTTGCTAATAATATATACACATATTCACAGTTTACTTACCTTCGCAATGAAAATTCCGCTTCATTTTGCACTAAAAATCAGTTATAAGTTTTGCACTCAACTCCGCCATTTATTTTCGTAAACACAACGCATTACACTATGTTTATTTGATCCCTTTGAAAAGGGAATATCTTTCTTAATTCATTTAACAAATTATAAGAAATAACTAAGGAAAAATATATCCTTAGACGCTGTAATTTCCTATTGTAGATCTATACTGCAACTCAAGGCGTTACAATTTACCTTATTACCACCCTCTAACCGCTAAAACCGTAAGCAAGTTACATCATGGATCTACTCTACCCCTCCCGGAGTTTATATTCATTAATTTACTCTCTTTATAACGCTCAAAGAGTCAGTAAGCTGCACGTAGCTCTACCATACCGCTTTACCGAGTTAATGGTCACCAAAATACTACTCTTACAGCGCTTTAGGTCTCAGTTAGCGCTACTGTTCCTCCACAATTGCTCTTCTATACCTCTTAAATTCATTCTATAACTCCATTACATTGCCATAGTGGAACCTAAGATCATAAGAATTTGTGCCCAATCCGGAGGTATAGTAGAGTTATAGCTTGCTATAACTCCTATGTGATAGCACTTATTGATGACCTTAGGATCTCTTTAGCTCTTTTATATATCTGTTCTAACTCTTATAGTAGCGCCTAATGTTAGTTGGGTGGTTCCAGGAAAGTCATGATCCTAGCACATTTTTCAGGTGAAAGAGGCATAATAAATAAGTTTATGCGCTTTTGTTTGTCTAACTTAGCTTTATTAACAAGAATCATTGATCAAAGAAACAACAAATGAATGGTAAAATTGTAATTCGAAAAGGATTATTTTTGATTTTAAAGGTTACAGACATAAATCAAATAAATTTCTTCATAATTTACAGGTATTTAAAATTTACGAAGAAAGTGATATTGTTGACGAAAGTGTATCGAAGAAGCTTAGATTGAATTTCAACAAGAACAAAATGTTTAGCGACCTGATCAGTGAATTACAACAAAATCATGTACCATGGTAAAGCCGCACGCTTACTTAATTTTCCCTTTTAAAAGTATATTAAGGTGGGTAATTTAGCGAGAGCGCTCGTGGCCCCGCTTACTCTGTGTTCTGTAAACGATCACTGCATTAAGCAACATTTGCTATAGGTGGTCCTTGGATGGGTGACCACTTCGTGGAATTTACATTTGCAAGCATTTCCGAGCTTCGAAAGGCATGTTAAGCCGTTGGTCGCGGTGGCCAATAAAATGGCAGTCTTTAAGCCTGGTTGAAGGCCTTAAGGGCGGCTTGAAAAATTTCAACAGCAGGTCGCCACAGCCTGTACCTCTCCATTTCAGCACGGCAATGGGCTCACCACCTGTTACGTGGGACAAAATTGCATTCGGGGATAAAGGCGTGACAATATTCATATAAATTAATTTTAAAAAATATCATGTGTATACCCTCCAGTATGACTTTTTCGAATCCCACTAGCTCTAACCTGTTCAGTTATCGAGCACTACCCAAAGCTAATTTAATTTTCCATCTTATGTCTTGGGGCGACGTAGGTGACATCTATCTGCACATAAATTAAATTATGGTATTGTAACAATGCAGGCTCTACCGAGATATTCAGGGCCTAAGCCAGTCTCTCTTGCAAGTGGTGCTCCTGCTAACTAACCAAAGAGGACATGGCGAAAAGAAGGGCATCTCAGAACAAACCGTTTTGAAACCATACAACAAAACATACAAGCCTATACCGGAGGTATGAAAAGGTAGAAGGAAGGGAGAAGATTGCGATAGACTTTTTTTATTTGCAGTAACTAAAATTCTTGAATCTATCATGAATATTTATGAATCTATTTCCCATAAAATTGCGTGTATGGGAAATAGATTCATTCTGGTAGTGTAATAATCTTGAATCGTAACTTCGACCTCGCATAAGACCTTGCCAGTTGAAGGTGGAATCCGTCTAAAGATGCCGTTAACTGCTGCTGCAACTTGCATCATTTTCCATTCCTTATTTTTATTTTCAGGTTAGCAATTATCAGTACATATGTTAAGAAATATGGCAGCAATATATCCGCATGTGATTTTTCATCTTTACTAAACTGTCTCCAAGTTATATTGACTAACAACAGTGCTACTTTAGAGTGGGATTCATTTGAAGAGCTAACATGCCTTGTGATACAAAACTTACATCGTTTGATGTATAAAAACGAAGATTATGACAATATACTAATGTCTTTATGGAATGCTTGCATTAGGTATGGTGTATGTTCCCATTGTAGCTTTAAGTGTGTATCCACATATTTCGCTTCCTATTTGGATTAATTTAAGGATGTTTCGGTGACTGTCATTAGACTACTGGTTGAGGCTTTTACGTTACCTAAATCAAGCTTTCGTGAAGAAGCCTAAGACAATTGCAAATAGATTTTTATTTCCTAAGCTACAACGATTAAATCCACCGCGCGCAGACGTGACGGTTTACTCCACGCGATCTTAACTCGGGCGATTTAAACGTTGTGCAAAAAAATTTTGCGTAGTCCAAACGAAGCCTTAGGCGCGTGTGCCCTCTTTGTTGGGGAGCGGGTAACCTATCTTGTGTCTTTGACCAACGTTATTGTGTATTACTATACGAATACATCAAAACTTTAATTTCCAGAAATTGTGCTTCAATCAATGTATCACACAAAGCAACACATAAGATTATTCAAAATTTATTACAAATAGATGACGTAAAATACCTTCCAGCACAACAGTTGATTAAATTGTATCTAGAAAATGATATGCCTCTGACTACACATAGTGTTGAGACTTTGAATGTGGTATTTCAACGGTGTTTCAGTAAATTGAGTTCTGAAGATTGTCGAATCAAATGTTTTACATGGCTCTCTTTATCCGAAATTACGTCGGTTGATGTTAGAAATATGACAGAATTAATATTTAGGTTATTGGCAAATGAAAATGTTAATATTACACAGTGTAATTCAGTTAAATCTGAATATGAAAATTTGCGTGAAATATTGTTAAATTCTCACGAGAAGTGCATTTTATTTACTGAGTTTGAACTTAATAACTCTATCACTGTACCCATAGCAGAAAAATGTAAAGGTCATATTGAAACAGTTTTTGTTATTAAAAATAAACTGGAAGATTTCATAAAAACTATTTTAATGGAAACTATCACAAAGCTTCAAAAGAACGAAGTAAATGTATTATACGGTATCAAATTAATCAGTGTTGTCGTTTCGTTATACGAAAGTGTACTGAAGCATAACATTAAAACTCCGCACGAACTAGCATCAATGGAAGGATTTACTTTATTAAAAAGGTTATTGAGGCATATGTATTCAGAATTGAACACTGTGCTTCAAGGCAATGTACATATTCCCTTCAAAATAAACGCACTGAAACTTGTAATAGAACTTTTAATCACGGAAAATCATTGTTTGCTTTCTGACTTACTAAGATCGTGCATTGATGGGGATTTTTTTCATAAAATTAATAATATAATAAATACAGAAGTTGAACCTACTGATAGCGATGTTTCTGTTGATGAAGAAGAAGATGAAATGAATATTACTACTTTGAAGCACAACTGCTTTTGGATGCTTGCTGGATATTGTAGAAAAGATGCAGAGTATAGAGAAGAACTGGTCAAACTCATATTTGATAGTACTATGTACAACTTCGCAACAGACTTGCAATGCATAATCCGCTCTATAGAGTTATTAACAGATTCAAAAGTAGAAGATCCACCTTTAGGTAATAGCTTTCAAATAATTATTCATCTTGTTTCATTTTTGTTTATTTTATTGTATAGGTGTGATTGTCAATCTATTTTATATATTGCAGATTTGATTTTTGAAACAATGCAAAATTTATGTCGAACATTGTACAGGAATGCTAAAGCATCTTTTGAAATATTGAAAATTTTGGTAAACATCATAGATAAGTTATGTTTAAATAACAGTGTTCGAAAAAATAATTGTTTTATAATGATCAAGAGTTACTTGCAACTGTGTTCAGAAATGTATTATCCACCTAAGGTAGCCTGTCTAGTCTTTGAGTGTGCAGCTAAGCTAATCGCATTGAATCAGAACGAAGATGATATTATAGACAGAATATTTATTACAAAAATATTTGACAAAATCAAAGGGGATGTCCATAGCATGCGTCTATATTGCTGTTACTTGTTAAAATTAATAAACAATTCTTGGGACAACGACGTTGAGAGCCTGACGTCCGATTTACTGGCAATATTTTTGATTGATGTAAGTACGCAATATGAGTATTAGTAATATGTTTTGGCAATCGAATACGGAGTGATACGCAATATGGCAGATAAGAATGATAGTGTTAAGCTTGAACAAGGCGGTTGGTTTGGACACATTCAACGAATGAGTGAGCTACGATTGACGAAGAATATTTATTATGCAAAAGAAGTTTATGGAATGACGTTTGACTGACGAATGACGAATTAACGATGACCACGTGAGCAGAATGGTTAAAAGCATAGTGGTCAAAAGTTTTCGGTTAGCCAGACGTGTGAAATTATTAATTATTATTAATTATTTTTTATTTTTATTTTTAATCTGCAGGTAGCGAAAGAAATAATAATCGATCGCGAAATCTGGTCATCAGTACCCTCTTAGGGATACTGCATGAAGATAGTTAGTAATCTTTTAATTAAATTTTCTTTATTTCAAGACATGTATTTGGGTTTCAGGTCCCTGATGAAAGTAATCAGCTAGTACTTAAAGATGAGGCCGCTAACAGAACCGCCACAGTATTTCATTGCTTCTTAGCAGTAACGCAGTCAAATCCATCAGTGGTCCAGACTGTCATACTCGAAATTATTCATCTACAAAAAACTAAATCTTTGAACAAAGACATAGTTGTGAAAGTCTTAAATATAATGGCTAAAGTTGCGGCCATTACGGAACTGAGAGTTTATTTGAACTGTCACATTCTATCAGTAATACAGTTCTGGTATTCCAAAAACAATGCTATCGAAGATTTACCAATACATTTGTTTGGCTATGATGATATGGATATGTTCATAGAAAGACATAAAGGGTGGTTGATAGCTGGTGAAGTACTATGGCGTAAGAACGGAAATGTGCTTGAAAGTGATATATTAAAACGTGTTGCTAATATTCAATTACTGCCCGAAGAAAATATACTTGAGGTAAGTACAAAATTTGTTGGTTGATTCATTGAGAAAATAAGTTGATTGATTATGAAGCAATAAGCCAAGTTATTGCTTCTTAAGCCTTAAGGGGCAGCAGCATTAAATTCGCTAGTTTCCATCAAGTATGTCAGCCGCATTTTATAAAAAGTCTAAACAGTATGTCTAGTATAACATACATACACTTTCCTACTTTACCACTTTCCTTTCTTTCAAAAACCATTACTTTCGTCATTTACTTACATTTCTTATCTTTTTTGCGCTTCAATCATGCATAATGTTAACCATCCACTGCAACTACTACGCCGATGATGCTAGTATTATCTGATCATCAGTGTATAGGAAGCATTTGACAGTCAGCTCATTCATTTTTAAACTGTACGAACACTTGCAGTTCTTTCTAGCAACTATCCATGTACAGGTCAAACAGCAACGGCAGCGCTACGCAACCCTCTCTCACATCTTCTTTACTGTCAAGAAAGTTCGTGCAAGCTCCGTCCGACCCTGACACAGGGACTGGAACCTCTATTACAACATTCAGTGCTCGCAACAAGCTGTTTACTAGATATATGGACAAAGTTGACCAAGACCTGTCATAGACCTTTTCCAAGTCTACAAATATGCAATAGCCCTTTTGAGTTTTTGCCAAAGCTTTTTAAACTATACATCGTAGGAAAAGTCTTAATCTGTGCATGACCTTCCTTTCTTAAAACCTGCTTGAACATCCCACTTTTTTCCTTATTTTTTATTCGCCACTCTTTTATTAATATTTTTCCATACAATTTGCCGACCATGCTGAGCAAGCTTATGTCGCGGTAGTTTTTGCACTGTAACTTGTTACCTTTGAAAAACGGCAACAGTCTTACACCAATTTCCTGGTACGCTGCCACTCCTCCTGCACCGGTTAAAAAGTCGATACAGATGGCAAACTACCACGCCTTATCCCGTTTTCAGCATCTCGACAGAAATCCTTTCAATTCCAGTAGCCCCACCCAATTTCATGCTATTCAATGTTTCCAAAAAATTTCCATATTTATGACGATTCTGTTGCCAAGTTCATCATCATTTCCAGGTACAAGTTTGTGCTTGTATATCTATTTCAAATAAGCTTACATAATATTCCTTCCATCTTTACAGCACACATTCTTCTCCTCTCAAAAAATTTGGTTTTGGTAGTGGTGGTGGACCTCTCACAGTTTTTGTGTTTGTGTTGGAAATCATTAGGTAACTTGTTTTGCAACTTGTTTATACCTTTTATATTCATTCCTTGTCATTTTTACATCCTCAACCGTTGCCTTCTGTATTCTTTGATTGACCTTAGTATTCAGCCATGCTTTCTTCTTATATTTACCTTAAATTACACACCATATACTTCAACCTCAACTTCCAGTAGACGATTTTTAACAATCTTCCAAAAATCTTTAATCAACATACTATGTGTTAAATTTTGAATTTCTCTCCTCCTCCTTCATTTTATGTTTATCTCTTTCAAATTCTCTACGTTTATGCACTGTAGTACACTAACAGGTTCACATACACGATGAAGATGACTTGATGATGATGAAATCGAAAAACCTAAAGCGCGCTCAAAAATTTTTCGAGAGATGTTGTTTATTTACATTTTAATCTGATTGAGTAACTGTTATTTTTACTATTTTAGACCTGTTTTCCAAATATCATCGCGTTGTGTTTACCATACATCGTTAGCGAAAAATATGAAGTAGAATTTAACTCAAACCAAGGCGATTTCAATAAAAGCTTGAGTGCTCATAGAATGTTTAAGGCTACGCATGAAATATTTGAAAACACTCAATGGAACAACTTATTTGTTGAGAATGTCGGGGAAATAATATCGATAGCAGCCTGTCATGTGAGAGATCCCGATGGCACCAAGGAAATGTTTGGTATAACATTGACTCAACAACGAATTAGTTACTATTACCCTAAAAAGATTTTCTCAGCCATACTGAAGTATTATGAAGTGAGTTAAACAATTATTTTAAACCTTAAAATCATTTAAAAAACTTTTCTAAAACAGTTTTTTGATATTTTCAGAGTGTAACCGATGAAAACATTGTGGAGTATCTTTGTAAAAATGAGACTATATCGATATTCAAAATATTATTTAAATTATGGAGAGCTGTTGTACAAGAAAATATATTGGAATGTAAGGCACTGGCGTTACATGCTTTTGTAACGTTTTTGAAATGCATACCTGTAGGCGTTGCCTCTGCTGCGTTCGTGAGCAACTATGCCTGTAACTGTTTTATTAACTGTATCAAACAATGTAGCGTCAAAAATGAGATAAAGGTATTCACCAAGGGTTTACGAATCGTACTTGAATACTTATTACCTCATACAGGATCCGTTATCCAGAAGTCACTGTTGGAACTACTATCAGTACTGATTATAAAGAAAGAAAATGGCTTTGAAGAAGAATGTGCTCCAGTTTTGGGTTATTTACATGGCACGAGGAATTTTTTAACAAGGAGCAATGATGTAGTAGATTTTATTGACGCAATGTCTCAAGGCGTTTCATACAATGATCGTTGCAGCAGTTTAGAAATGTTTAAAGAGAAATTAAGTGCTCATAAAATCAGCTTGAGTCGTCCCAGGTAACAAACAGTGTTTTTATTGTTTTGGATTCTTGTATTTAGTAATGAAGTCATATATCATTTTAACATTTCTAGCCACGAAACACTGCAGAATCTTCGTAACTTTTTATTTCGACATAATGGTTATATTGCTATATTATACCGAGAATTAGAATCAAAAAGATTTTCTGAAGATTGTGAGTTTAGTTTGATTCATCAAATGATTCATGCACTCTGTAACACTTTGAAGTCACCATATGATGAAATGGTAAGTTTATATTTTTAAAAATTATCAAAATTAGTTAGTCACTTGTAAAATCTGGGAGCGCTTCATCAGGAGACTCCTACATCTCGCGACAATTACCGTAAATCATTCGTGCCTGGAAACTCTACCACCTATGCTGTACACTCTGTCAGGGTTCTGATGGAGAAGTATAGGGAAAAAGGAGCCGACTTGCACATGGTCTTTATCGACTTAGAAAAAGTCCCTAGAAAATTAATCTGGCAAGCACAACAAGCACAGAACGTACCAGAATATTGTGAGTCATTTTTTTACACAGCCGTCTCGCCCAAAGTAAGCTAATATAAGCTTGTGTTATGGGATCTAGACGACTGATAAACATACTTATATATTTCTAAATATATACATATTATACATAGGAAACACCCAAAATCCGAAATAAACATCTGTGGATCACACAAATATTTTTCCGACCTGGGAATCGAACCCTGGACCTTAGTCGCGGCAGTCGCATACACTACCACTGCGCCACCGAGGTAGTCAATGTCATCTGCCACACATATAAAGGAGTAACTACCCAGTTGCGTTGCCCAGCCGGAGTGAGTGACGAGTTTGAGGTATCGGTCGTTGTTCACCAAGGGTCGGCGTTGAGCCTTCTGCTCTTCAATCTCGTCATGAACCACTTAAGAGAGGAACTACAGCTGCCACCACCGTGGAACCGATATATGCCGACGATATAGTTGTGATAAGCGAAGATACGGATAACCTGCAGAACACGCTGGAACGTTGGAGAGTGGCACTAGAAGAGGGCGGTCTCAGAATCAGTAGACAGAAGACCGAGCATTTCCATTGTAACTTTAGCAATATTAAAAACGCCAACGCTATTAGCTAGCTACACAACTAGTACAGCAACGTTAAAGCTATTATATTAGCAAACTAATAGTAGTTTGCTCGTAGCCCAGCTACTCGTAGTGTTGTACGGCACTGAAAAGGGTGCAGTAATGGATTAAGTGGATTTAGTGAAGAAGCCAACCTATTGTTTAATAGCAGATTAATATTTATTAACCCTCATTGGCCATTGGCAAAAATTACAAAAGGCTATTTGAGACTCCGTTTCTTCTGACTATAGGTGTAGATTGATACGACACGAATTCAAAACCTTCGTGAAGTTAAAAATTTTTCCTTATGTATTATTTTGTAGATATTCTATAGCATGATGTAACAAATTTTATAATGATGTGTTGTCATGATTTTCAGACTATTATACAGGCATGCAACTGTTTGTGTGAGATAAGTTCATATGATTTAAAGACTCTGGTCACAATACCTCCAGTCAATACGGATAATATAACGAATGTTGATCCTAAGCACTATTTTGCTCAAGTGACTGTGAAAGCACTTTTAGAAGTAATCTTTGATGAAGATCCCGAAGTTACTAATGAAGTCACTGCGACCTTGATTAAATTGCTTCAATGCCTTAACATCGACAATATCACAGGTAGGCTAAATTATACCTAGACCAACTCGATAATTCAGACCTGTAAATACGCGTTTGAGACCTGGACTTTGTCGGAGGGTCTTTTTACTTACTCATCAATCACACCTTTATCCTCGAAGAGGTAGGCAGAGGTATACGCTCACATTTCACCGTATGCATTTTCATAAATGTAATATGTAATGTAATAGACAGGCAAAGGTGTGCTGTTGCCTGCTGTTGAAATTTTATAAACCACCTTCCATAAGGTCTCCTACTTGACTTATAGACCGCATTGTTACTTGTCAATATTTTTTGTTTCATTTTATTTTAGAAAAATCTATTTATCTATCCTTTATCTTTGCTTAATTATGAACATGGCATTAGTCAGGTTTCAATAATTTAACGACAACATTAAGATTTTTAATTTTCATATACTTTTCTTTTTAAGATTTGCATACTTGATAAATTATACCACCAGAAATAGGTATATAGAAATGTAAACAGTATTCGTGTCTCGTGTATAATTGTTCAAATATAATTTAAAAGAGGGTACTGCCAGTATCTTAATCTGGAAAGAAAATGAACGTCAGAATACCATCCAGAACCCAAAGTAAAATTTGTACTTCTGTAAAAAAGAACATTTGAATTATTGCAATCTAAACCAACAACAAACAATCTAAATTTTAGGATTACAAGATGATGAAAAGGAAATATTAAAACCACTGTCCTCTACTACCATAATAACCAATGAAATGAAAGTCAATGGCGTCAAATTTCAAGAATATTATACTATGTTCACCGAGGGAATATTTTTAAATGCTCTACTTAGCAAAAACAAAGATATTTGGTTGAAAGAAGTTACATGTACTCTTTTAGAATTTGTTACTTCATCAACTAATTATGTGGATAATTTACGAGATGTTTGCATCTTAAAGGTAAGACAAAAACCCTTTAAAATTTTATTAATTGCTTTTCTAAATGTCTAGTTTAAGTTTCGACGAAATAATTGTGGATTTACTTCGAAGGATTTAAAAGGCAATGTTAAACAAGTTCATATTGAAATAAAGATTTATTTTGAAAATAATTAGTATACTGACTTTACCACAATTAAATGTGCTAGCTATCGGTACTTTGGCTGTTCAAAGTCAGCGGACTGGAAAAGGACGCTTAAGCTTTTGAATTTTTATCCACTATTGGAGTTGGAATCCAAATAATAATATCAATATTTTTATCGGCTACACTGGCTACACATGTATGAAATATTTTCTAACATAAATCAAATTTGTAATAGCAACATTTCATTCAATTCAGCACATTCTCAATTAAGAATGGCTGCACCGATATTATGATTTGTAACGTTTGTCTCAGCCTAAAATAGTAATAAAAAAACTTAAACAATCAATAAGTACATTATTATGCAATGGTATTTGTTGTAGGGTAGTTTGCCGGATTAGCAGTGTACACTTTATTAGTAATGGTCTGAAATCAGTTTTTTTTTAGACTCAGGTGTGCCATAAAATATTACCCGCCCTGATTGGATTGTTGCTACAGTGTTTAAACGAAACACGTATACAGGCTGTGGGTGAACATATAACCAACTTTTTTAATTACATTTTCGAACAAACTTTTGATAATAGCCTGGAAAATAGTGGAAATGTTAATATTACGTCCCGTGCAGTTGATACATTACCGGATGGATACAAAGTGATAATTCAGTATATGCTGGATATTGTGGACTTCATTCGGGTGCAAAGAAACTATTGTACAATGCGGTAAGGATCGTTTCATAATTATGTTTGACGTACCCGTCATCAATCAATAGAATAGAATAAACTTTATTGCACATCAAATCAAACGCTCATATAAAGAGATTACAGTCTCATAAATGTACATGGCCTTATCGCCAAAGAGCAATCTCTTACAGGCAACCTACACCAATAATAATAAAATTGATCAATTTTACTTGGACAAAAATTATTAGTATAGTTTGACCACGACCGCTGTACCGCTCACTGCGTACAAAATTTTTAGGTGGCCTACATTTAGTTACAATACTATAGAGTCACAATCATAAACAGACAACACTCAAAAAATGTCCGAGCGCCGTTCTACATACCTATACATTTAATATAACAAAGTTCAAAATGACATTTACTTGAATTTAGGCGTTAGGCCGATTGCATAATGTTCAAAATCGCTCGTATGCATTGTCATCATCATTCACTATGGGCTTGCGTACGAATAGGGAACAAGTCAGCAGTGGAGACGTTATTGATACTCAAATTATTATATTTTTTTTATATCAAATCAGGCAAGCGCTTGACCACAAGTTGCCTGATGGTAAGCAATGCAGTGTTCCTAGATGGAGTGCACTTGCCTAGAAGGAGTGTATAATGTAAAATGTAAAGAGTAATATATAACAAAATTAGACTGTATAAAAGAGTGAGTTAAAATATACCTAGAAGAACTCCGAAACTACCATCTGATTTCAAAAAAGGTTTCAGTATTTTTATTTCATCTACCTATCATATTAATGCACTAGTAAATTAAGTAAGTAGTGGTTATGCGTGGAGCAGAGAGCAGAATAAAACAAAATGAATATGAGGAATAAAGGTTTTATGTATTAGAACTTAGAAACTCAAATTGAATCGAAATCGTCAGTTAAATATAATAAATTCATTTAAAAGGATAAATTCTTACTTGTAAAGTAGGTTTTGCATTTTTGTTAAGCCTGCTAAAACCTTTCGCTGTTGTATAAATGTCTGAAAGAGGAAAGTGATTGGAGCATACAACCGTCCCTTTATATGGCTTGAAGTTTAATTCATTTCGGTCTTTTGCTATAATAACTGTCCATTCTGAGCATCTTATGTGGTTTCGAGGAAAACTAAAAACAAAAATATTGTATTAATTATTTATACCTTAAAATAGTAAAACGCAATCGACCTATTTTTAGTACGAAAAACTAAAAAATAAAACATTCAGCAACATGGTAATACATAAGTATAAATATTTAGTTAAGTTAAGTTATACCTTAAAATAGTAAAACGCAATCGACCTATTTTTAGTACGAAAAACTAAAAAATAAAACATTCAGCAACATGGTAATGCATAAACATAAGTATAAATATTTAGTTTATAAACTCAAAAAATATTTAGTGTCAATCCGCTCCATAGCTTTCCGTTAGAACACAATTTGCAAGTCACTCTCGGACGCGAGACTATTTGTTTCTCTTTTACTCTTACATATTTATCTAAAGTGTGAAAGAGATACACTTAAGACGCGATGCGCGGTCGGACGGTCAGCATTTTATTTATTTTAAGAAAATGATTTTTTTTTAAATTTTAATGTAAACACGCACTGTGGATACATAAATACGTAAATTCGTTTTGATACTTACCTAAAATATGAGACACCATCCTTTTTTGTCACGTATCTGCTGTTATTTGGGCAGGAAACAAACCGACCACTTTGGCATCACGGACGTTGTACGAGGATTGCGGTCGCCTTACAACTAAACAAAAACTCTGCGCACTTCGCAGCGTGCGCCGAGTTTCGGCGCGGACATTTTATTTGTCTGATTGTGACTCTATAGTATTATAACTCAATGGTGGCCTAGAAACATGGCATTTCTTGACATTCGCTCATACTAATTCGGTCCAATAGATAATTATTTACTTCAGAACGAATTCTCGTGCTCATTGATTTTAGAAGCGCTCGTGGCCCCGCTGACTCAGTGTTCTGTAAACGATCACTGCGTTAAGCAACATTCGCCGTTGATGGGTGACCACTTTTTAGAATTTACATTTGCGAGATTTTCCGTGGCTCGGAAGGCACTTTAAGCCGTTGGTTCCGGTTGCCAGTAAAATGACAGTCGTTAAGCCTGGTTGAAGGCCTTATAGGCGGCTTGAAAAATTTCAACAGCAGGTCGCCACAGCCTGAGCCTGTTCATTTCAACACTGCAATGGGCTCACCACTTGTAACGTGGGACAAAAATGCATACCGTGAAATGTGGGCGTATAGCCTCTGCCAACCCCTACGGGGATAAGGGCGTGACAATATATGTGTATAATTAAAATCAATTGAAGAGCTCGTGGCCCCGCGGTCTCAGTGTTCTGTAAACGATCACTGAGTTACGCAACTTTCACTATGGCTGGTCCTCGGATGGGTGACCAATTTGTGGCATTTACATTTGCGAGCGTTTCCGTGCTTCGGAAGGCACGTTAAGCCGTTGGTCCCGGTTGCCAGTAAAATGGCAGTCGTTAAGCCTGGTTGAATGCCTTATGGGCGGCATGAAAAATTTCAACATCAGGTAGCCACAACCTGTGTCTGTCTATTTCAACACGGCAATGGGCTCACCACCTATTACGTGAGACAGAAATCCACACGGTGAAAAGTGGGCATATAATATGCCTCTGCCACCCCTTCGGGGATAAGGCGTGATGGATATTTATTTATTTATTTATTTAAATGAAAATTATACTGAGCCGAATCGCCACTACTACGATCGATGCACAAACAATAATAATGACCGAAAACAGTGTAGGGAGTAAGAAGTTGTTATTTGTGAGAGACAGGAGATCGGCTTCAGTATCATCCCTACTTCGTGCTGTTACTGGATGAGAAGTGTAACTCATCAGTTATCGACCAGAGTTAAAAAATATCGCAATTAAAAATTAATAATTAGGTTTTTTTTTTGGGTGACCACTCTTTTCCCATAGGGGTATGAAAAATAGATTACTTCCGATACTTAGACCTACCAAATATTAAAATAAAAATAATTTTGAAAATTAATTTACTGGTCATGACGTCAACCATCAATTCCCTTGATCAGTGGCTTTGCACTTGTCCACCGTATATTTAGACTCGTATCGTATATCCATACAACGCCCTCTGTGTTAAAACGCTAGAATTAGCCAGCGAACCTTGCCTTGGACGTGTGAAGCCTTAATCTTGTGATTGACACGCGGCGAACTACATTCGCTAGATACGCCATCTAGCGAATGTGGTAGTGTATGCGACTGTCACGCTACGGACCCTGGTTCGATTCCCGGTTCGGAACAAATATTTGTGTGATCCACAAATGTTGGTTTCGGAGTTTGGGTGTTTCATATAATATGTATGTATTTAAAAATATATAAGTTGTCTAGATCCCATAGTACATGCTTATAGCTTCGATTGGGCTAGATGGCGCTGTGTATAAAGTGTCTCACAATTTTTATTTATACCGAAACTAGTTTCAAAACCGGAAGTTAATAGGCGATTTTGCAGTTATTATAACTTCAAAATCGCCTATCACTTATTCATGGTGTCTTGAATCGAATACCGCAAAACTGAGTAATAGATGCGTACAGACGGACGGACAGACAGAGCCGTTTTATTAGACTTTTCTAAACTTTAGGGTTTGGAAATATAAAAAAACCATATTAGCGTATAAAGTGAAGCATTTATTCATCCCACTGCACTGAAGGAAAAGGACGTTTGGAGATTTATATAACAACGTTATACAGGTTACCCCATGATATTATTTTTGGTTAACTTCCTTTTATTTTCAAATATCGCAGACCTGGGTGTCCAAAGAAAAATCTGAATTTCCTAGATTTGGAATACGATAAAGTGGCGTGGGCAGCAGCAGTGGTTGACCAAAACTGGGCAGCTATTTACTATGGTGAACTTTGGGCTGTGTTTGCAAACAGCGGCCTTTCACCGTGTTCACCTGACGCCACCACCAATTTAACAGATGGAGAGAAATTACAAAGAATTTTCAGGAAAGTGAGTAATAACAAAATGATAAATTCTCTTTGTATTATGTTGTCTTTATGAGTGATAGCATTATAGCAAATTATATTGCATAAAATACTTCCACTTTCAAACGAAATTAATTTCTCTTTTCATTTATTTATCATCTATTACCGTGATAATATAACATTTACAAAAAATCTATTTCAGTGTTACGTATCTATTGGAGAAATAGATGCTATAGAAGGCTGCGGCACAGCACATTTAACCATAGAGAACGAAAAGCGCAAGCATCTCATAAACACGGGACAATATTCAGATGCCTTGTTGTTACATGATATCGCCCTATCTTACGGTACACAGTCGGATCAGGAACTCCAATATGGCGTCGTGCGATCACTGCACAAGTCTGGCATGCATCATCTTGCTTTGCGTTATATAAAATCTTTGCCAGAGAATGATCAGTTGAATGACGTCAAATACGACTGCTTATCTTTCCTTGGTAAGCATTTTAATCACAGCCTGTTGCCAGCCTTCGGGCCGTATTACAGAACGTTTCTCAAAACTAAGGTAATGCTTGAGTATCAGTGCTAATGTTGTATAGGTGAAAGCCCTGAATTAACACATAGGCTTTTTTTTTATCCTAGTAACAGGTTTTTGTAGGAAATGCGTACGAGAAAACGTGACCACGCAGTCCTATATTAGTACTAATTTCTGAGTGTGTAGGTTTGTTACTTCTACGCGCTCAAACGGATGTATGGATTTATTGGTAGTTTTATAAGGCGAAAAGTATCCGCAAGCAAGATTATTGAGTGTCATAATGTAATACGGCCCTTAATGCGTCATGTTGATACTTTTTTGTATAAACTGATAAACATTTTATAAAAAATCATGTTTTTTTAATAAGTCATGTTTTTTCAGGTGATTGGAGTGATTTCGTTGATATTCATGAGCTTGCTGAAAAACATAACAAACCCAATTACAATCCGAACTCGGTTCTTAAAACGTTTCAATATGCATGCCTTAAAAGTTGTTTGCACATTGAAACAACGCCCGAGTTTGAAGAAAAGTTGATGGTACCTTTAAATAACGCAAAATTGACTGTGTCCAGATTATGTCACAATCTAAATATGGAGAACTGTCAAAACATATACAAAATTGTAGAAAAGCTACAAATGCTCAGGGACGTCGAAGATTACTTTTCAGTTCGTACTGAACGAATACGATTACCAGAACTGCTTAAAAGATGGGATGTGGACAACTTGCCACAATATCAGGATTTTAAGCATATTGAGTCTTTGTTGTCACAGCGAGTCTTAATACTGGAACATGCCGCGAATTTCCACACAAGTCTGATGGATGAAGTAGCTTCATTGCAAATAAAATACGCTAGTAAGTAAATATACATAAAGTTGTAAGTTAAAAAGAAATTTATAGGCAAAATAATTTCAGATTATCAAATGTGAAAGACGTGTCATATAAATTTAGACCTTGACTCACGCACTAACGAGTACAAATAACTCTTTAGCCTTTTTTACGCTTAAGAAAGGATTAACATCACCGTCTTGCTTAATTTAGAAAAGAGCTTTTTGTAAAGAAAAAGGCCATTATATTTATTTATTTCTTAACATACATTGCCCTTACAGAATAAATCCATTAATATTCATCTATTTGCCTTCACTAATCCTCATCTTTGTAATCTATAACCTAACTATGCCTAACTCTGATAATAATGTAAAACAGAGATTTCTATTGAGCTGTCGTTTGTATTTTTTTTAAATACACCACATTCTTATATCAATGTCTAATAATGTCTTGCTGTACATGCAGAAATTGCGTTAAGCAACCACAGAGTTCAAATGGCGCAACGACTGCTAGCCATGGCCTCAAAATCACAGACCAATGATGAGATCGTACAACTGGAGAGTGAGATATCCTGGGCTAAAGGTCATAAGGAACTAGCACTATCTCTGCTTCGTAATATCGTTAACAAACAATCGTTGGATGTAAAACTGGCTGCTGTATCTTTACGGTAAATATAAAAAAAATATATAATCTATACTAATATTATAAAGCTGAAGAGTTTGTTTGTTTGTTTGGTTGAACGCGCTATTCTTAGGAACTACTGATCGGATTTAAAAAAACTTTTTTGTTAGATAGCCCAGTTATCGAGGAAGGCTATAGGCTATATATCATTACGCTACTACACTGGGGAGCAGAGCAGTAGTCATAAATGTTGACAAATCGGGCATCATTGTAGAATTTATAAGCGACGGGATTCAATAGGTGCGACGGGAGGTCGAAATAGTCCACGGACGAAGCTGTGGGAGTCATCTAGTTAGTTTTATATTCTACATGGTGTAGTGGATTTGTTATTGAAACTTACCTGATGTCGGTGAATCTTCAAGACAGGCTCACTTGCAATTGGTACGTCTGCTAATTAATTAACGAGGTCATGGCGAAGAGATTGGACACTCATAACAAAACCCTCCTGTCATCAATCAGAGGAAGGTCATCACCCTCCCAAAATGAAATTGAGGGAGCCTAGGTCTGATTTTATCGATTGATTGTTGTCGGTGGCAGGAGCTAAGCCCGTGTAAAAGTTTTGTTCTACACGAGCAGCGTTCGACGTTTTCGGGTGTCCCGCAAAGATCTACGAGCCCTTTTGACCTAACCTGCTAGCGGTGCACCTGAGGCAGATGGCAGTCGCTAGGAACAATGTCAAAAGCCAGAGCTGCTCCCAGCACACAAATAAAGATGGACCAGGCAATTCATGGCGGAAATCCATTTTCAAAAGTATAATTTTTATTTCAATTTATTTTTGCAATATTTCGCTTTTTAAAGTGTTGTATGATGTCGACACGTGTACACACGAGGCATTATCAAGACTACAAACAGTTTACAAACACTTAAATAGCTGAACATTGCAAAAATGACATTAAATATAAAATAATTATATGGATAAATTTTTAAGCAATTATATTGCTAAATTTCTCATAAATTTTTAATAAAGTGGAAAAAGACAATTCTATTCGAGACAGGGATTGAACCTGTGACCTTTGCCTAACCAGGGCAATGTACTAGCCACCTGAACTACCCGAACCGTATCGAATCAAGTTGAAATTCTCCACCATATTTTAACCTATCTCGAATCAAATTGTCTTTTTCCACTTTATTAAAAATTTATGAAAAATAATTATTGTTTTTAAAACAGTTACAACATTAAAATGTAGTTGTGCCTGGAGTTGCCACAGCTGTAGTAAATGGAATTAACATTTTATCTTTAGTATATTTTTTAATAATGGGGCTAAACGCGGTTATTTCACATACATTTTGTTGCCTGACGTTTCTACCAGGTTGCACCGGCCGTGGTCACAGGCTGACTGGCTCAGCGGCGCACGCCCTCCGTCGTCGAGTACGCATGGTAGAAGTTTCTTCATCCACCCGCACATCTTCGTTATTCTTGATGTTGTTTTTTCTCCAAGTACCGTCACACAGTACACTCACGGTGTCCCTATTCTGTAAGCTAACCGACCGACGACGTTGCGGTGATCTTACGTAAAGCAAGGCTTCCGACTAGGGAACATCACTAGGGAAGAGCGTCAAGCGCTGAATAATATTCGAGATAACCGGGATATTTTAGTGCTTAAGGCCGACAAGGGAAACGCAACCGTAGTGATGAACACAACTGATTACCAAAGAAAAATACTCGAACTGTTAAGTGATAAAGAGGTTTATAAACCGGTATCATACAACCCTACGGCCAGAGTGACGCAAAAAATACGAACTCATCCGGAATTACGAGGACCTGTTTTCAGAAGACGAGGACAAACAACTGTATACGCAAAATCACACCAACCACCAAAATTGTATGGTCTGCCTAAAATACACAAGGCCAACGTGCCGTTGCGGCCCATTGTAAGTCAAATTGCTTCTCCTACTTACGATCTTGCAAAGCACGTGGCGTCCGTATTACAACCATTAAAATAAAAAAAATATCCATCACGCCTTATCCCCGAAGGGGTGGCAGAGGCATATTATATGTCCACTTTTCACCGTGTGGATTCCTGTCCTACGTAATAGGTGGTGAGCCCATTGCCGTGTTTAAATAGACAGACGCAGGTTGTGGTGACCTGCTGTTGAAGGTTTTCAAGCCGCCCATAAGGCCTTCAACCAGGCTTAACGACTGCCATTTTACTGGCAACCGGGACCAACGGTTTAACGTGCCTTCCGAAGCACGGAAACGCTCGCAAATGCCACAAAGTGGTCACCCATCCAAGGACCAGCCATAGTGAAAGTTGCGTAACTCAGTGATCGTTTACAGAACACTGAGACCGCGGGGCCACGATATTACAACCATTGGTAGGCAAAACATCGTCTTTTGTAAAAAACTCACGGCACTTTATAGATATTTTGAAAGAAATAAAATTGGAACCTGATGAGGTCATGATGAGCTTTGACGTGGAGTCGCTTTTTACCAACATTCCAATAAAAGAGTGCTTAAACGTCGTGAAAGACCTACTGACGGACAACGAGCTTCCATTAAATTATGTTCATCTGCTTGAACACTGCTTGGATGGCAATTACTTCCTTTTCCAAGGTCAGCATTACCTTCAGATTGATGGTGTCGCAATGGGAAGTCCTGTAGCCCCCGTACTTGCCAACATCTGGATAAAACATTTTGAAAAAAGGCACTGAATCTCGGCCCAAAGACCATCAAACTTTGGAAGCGATATGTGGATGACATCTTCAGTATTGTTAAAGCAAACAGTAATGAAGTAGAACAATATGTACACCATCTTAACTCCATTTACACGAAAATGCGGTTCTCATTTGAATTGGAGTCGGAGAGGTCGTTGCCCTTCTTAGACGTGAAAGTGACCGTGAGATTGGATAGGTCCTTGGCACACTGTGTGTACCGCAAACCTACTCACACGGATAGGTACTTACACGGTACCTCGCATCATCATCCCCGACACCTGCAATCCGTTATGACATCTCTCAAGAATAGAGCTTACGATCTGTGTGACCCTGAACATTTAGAGCGAGAGCTGGACCATGTTCAGTAGGTACTAAAAAGTAACGGGTATCAGGTAAAAGGACAAATGAAACCGCCGACAAGCAGACGCAAACACCCAGAAGTGAACCGACAGCCAGCCCACATGTCAAAGGGGTAACGGATAAGATCGGCTCCATCTTAAAGAAATACTCTATAAGACAATTTATACACCCGGCATAAAGGTTCACAACATCGTGGGTTCGCCAAAGGATGTAGTTCCGTTACAAACCCCAGGTGTTTATAAGGTGGATTGCAGCTGCGGTAGTTCGTATATAGGCCTACCGAAGCGTACTATAGCTGAAAGGGTCAATGAACATATCGCAGCTGTAAAGAAATGCAACACTAGTAAATCCGCGATCGCAGAACATTTACTTGAAGCAGGCACTAATCATTGGATTGAATTTCATCACACGCAAGTCCTCTCCACTGAACGGCACTATTATTCAAGAGTACGTGAAGCGATTGAGATTAAAAAACATGAAACATTCAATCGGGAAGAGGGGTTGAAATTATCAGGAGCGTGGAATCCAGTGATTAGTAACATAAAATCTCGCTTCTATGCACAGTCGGGTAAACACCAGAATAGGCGCGCGTCGGTTAGCTTACAGAATAGGGACACCGTGAGTGTAGTGTGTGACAGTACTTGGAGAAAAAACAACATCAAGAATAACGAAGATGTGCGGGTGGATGAAGAAACTTCTACCACGCGTACTCGACGACGGAGGGCGTGCGCAGCTGAGCCAGTCAGCCTGTGACCACGGCCGGTGCAACCTGAAGGCCAATTCTCCTAATTAATAAACATCACAGAATAAGCTGTTATTGAATCTATACTAAATTATTATGTGAGTGAAAATCGGTATTCTCCTAACCAAAATTACAATAGCATGTTGATAAGGTTTTAGTTAAATGATAGGTATGATTTCAGTTCAGACTCGTGTCAATCTTGCGAGAAAAACATCATGTTACAGAATAAAACCTACAGTACACCCATCACCCCTAGATGAAGTATACTTTTTTTAAGTGAAAACGCCTTTTAGTGCGGTACGCATATTTTTAGATGAGATAAAATCTCTGGACTCGCGACTATAATCATCATCATTATCTAATGTTGATCCCGGTCATCTACAGGTCTTATTAAATAATATTGTGTAATCAATTAAGACTCTTTCAGAGTAGATTTTTTTTCATCATCATCATCATCATTAACGTCGATCCCGGTCAATTTTTAAAGTGAAAATTATCTTAGCGCGATACGCATATTTTAAGATGAGATAAAATCTCTGGACTCGCGACTACAATCATCACCATCATCATCTAATGTTGATCCCGGTCATCTACAGGTCTTATTTAATAATATTATGCAATCAATTATGACTCTTTCAGTGTAGAAGATTTTTCATCATCATCATCATCATTAACGTCGGTCCCGGTCAATTTTTGAAGTGAAAACTTCTTTTAGCGCGATACGCATATTTTTAGATGAGATAAAATCTCTGGACTCGCGACCATAATCATCATCATCATCTAACGTTGATTCCGGTCATCTACAGGTCTTATTAAATAATGCTTTGTAATCAATTAGGACCCTTTCAGTGTAGATTTCTTTTTCATAATCATCATCATTAATGTCGATCCCGGTCAATTTTGAAGTGAAAACTTCTTTTAGGGCGATACGCATTTTTTTAGATGAGTTAAATCTCTGGACTACACCGTTACGATGCGCAGCTATAGTGTGTGCATACATATATGCATGTACGTATAGCAGACCGCCAACGCGTCTAGATAAATAAATTATTAATAAATTAATTTTCCACTTCTGTCGACACTCCCGGAGAGCAACCCGTATTTTTTTGGTAATTTTTAAATTGTAGTTGAGCGTTAATGAGGCTTTCAGTGGAATTTGCGGATAGATCATTTCACTGCAAATCACTGTCTTTCACTATAGCACGTTTACACAACTTTTATGTCTAAGGAACTACCATTTTTAAACATAAAACAAGGTTAATGTAGTAGTTTTTGAAAAAAATATACAGCAAGCGGCTGCTATCTGAGAACATGCCGCGCAAATTCCAGGTATACTTCAGCTAAGCATCACCCAGCGACAATTAATATAGAATTTCATTACCATCGTCGTAAATATCCGCTCATAATAAACACAATTCGCGTTTTAACCGAACAAAAACAGGTTTTCAGCAGTTTTCTGTCTATCTAGTGTTGATTTACATTCAAACTCATATAAATGTCAAATTTGACACATAAATTATGACGAGAATACCAAATACATTTCATTCAAAATTGAGTCTCAAGTAATAAGATTAACAGAATACTGATTTTGTGATTTTCAACTTTCAGTCTCAATTCGATTTAATCAACTTACAGGTTATGTTAAATGCATAAAACTTTGTTACGAGAATACCTTTTTTAAGATTAGGGAGTCTGAGCTTAGATCGGAACTTAACTTTGAACGTGCTTTTATTACGAGAATTGGCCTTCTGGGCGAAACGTCAAGCAAACAAAAGGTATGTGAAATAACCGCGTTTAGCCCCGTTATTAACAAATATACTGATAGTATGCAATGCGATAGTTTAAAAGTTAGCATTTTATCTTTAGGCGTTACGCGTTATGGATGGCCGATTCGAAACGCGATAACCCCAGAGACATTGTTAATAAATATTTGAAAAGGAGTCTACAAGTATTGAAAAACGAACACGTGGATGTGAGACTTAAAATATATCGCGATATCGCCAAATTTGCTGATGCTGAATATAAGCAGGTAAAGGACAAATGCAAAAAATACATTACTATTTTTATTTTTTGTCTTTATTAGACAAACCCCCCTAAATTCTTTAGAAGCGTACCTTAACTGATAATAAAAGCATACCTTGCTTAAAAAAAATATATCAAATGATTTAGTTATTTACAAGTTTACTTTGGAGGCTTATGACATTAATGATGTTATTTTATTTTTCATGTGATTACAGCTTTAAAATTGCTTCCATATGGAGGTAACTCAAAAATCAAAAGATAACATTCAAAATTCAATTACACCAATGGATAGCTAAAATAAAGAATTTATTAAGTTTAGTAAAGTCAATGACAAATCGCGCTCGCTGACGGTAAAGCGCCGCCATTTTGAAGTCATTTTGCTGCGTATCGAGATTTCCATTTAGTATCACTTTTAACTCCAAGAAACTACGAGACGTTCGTTCAAGTTTTAAATGTGGTTCGTGTACATGACCCAGCCACGCCCCTTCTTTGTTTATGTTACAAGCAAATACCCGTATACGGAGTTGAGATTCCCCAACATGTCCTCCAAGTTTCGTACCCATTGTGCCATCGAACGTACAATACGCAATTCATTACGGATATATATCTTTTGTGCGTAAATAGACTGTCATGTGATTTTGTAATATGCGTGTATTACAGGTTGTGGCTTACATGAACTCCTCAATATTTGAGAACAGAGTTAAATGTGTGGAGAATATGAAAGGTACCGAATCATCTCTCAATGAAAAACTGAAATCCTTATCTAAGTGAGTTTTCCCATGTTACTTTTGATAATATATTTTATTACTTCAGTCACTGCGCTAAGTAACTTACAATAGGATTTGGTTGACCATTTATGACAGTACTATTAACGAGTGTTAACGTGCTTCGGAAGGTACGATAATCCTTTGATGCCAGCTGCTATGTGTGTCTTTTAAGTTTAGAATATTTAGACACGCATAAAAATAAGGTCATTAAAAATTTATTGCTATGCTACATATGTTTCCACAATTAACAAATTGAATTGAATTGCTGTAAATATTTATTTCTTGGGTCCAAATTATTATAATTTGTGGGATCAAACTCATTCGTCGAGAGATTAGCTTGAATCTAAAAAACCTTGATGTACCCGTTCAGTTTTGTGTATTAATCTATTGAGATATATTTCAGAGAAGAAGGCAGAGCGTTAGCTACTAATAGAAAGTTCAAAGAATTAGATGAAGCCGAGATTGCTAACACAAAAACTGAAAGACAAAACTTTTTACAGTTAGCAATGAGGTAAGGTTTATGTAATAACTATTTAATGGTGAAGAAACTATTTTTTGAAACAATTTAATTATCTTCTATTTTCTCTGTATATTAGTGTATTTCCATTTGCTTCTAAACACTACCTGGATTTGAAATCTGGGGTCCAGTTTTAGACTGCCTCTGTGGCGCGGTGGGAGTGTATCTGACTGCTACGCATGAGGTCCCAGGTTTGATTCCCGGGTCGGAACAAATATTTGTTGTGATCCACAAATGTGTGTTTCGGAGTTTGGGTGTTTCCTATGTATAATATGTATGTATTTAGAAATATATATGTATTTAGAAGTATGTTTAACAGTTATCTAGATCCCATCACACAATTATTAGCTTTCTTTGGGCTAGATGGCGCTGTGTGAAAAGTGTCCCACAATATTTATTATTATTATTGGGCTGCCAAGAGCAATTAAGAGGTTTACATTTTCCTGAGAGATGGAAATTATTTGGTTTCAGATATTACTTATTGTCTTTGAAGCAATGTGATGACTGTAACTTGTCAGTATTTAGAGTGATATCTTTGTGGCTTGACAACCGCGACTTTGAGTTCTATGATGAAGGCGAAGGCAGCGATACAGATAGTTCATCATTTGAAGAGTTATTGCACTCGATACCATCTTGGAAATTTGTTACCGTTTTGCCTCAATTGGCTCCGCGTCTGACGAATGAAGATACACCGTTTAATACGAATTTAAAGAAAATGTTGAGTAAGTTTAACAATTTACATACATATCATCGTCCTTTATCCCCGAAGGGCTAGGTAGAGGTATACTATACACCCACATTGCACCGTATATACAACACACATTTTTGTCGCACTTAACAGGAGGTGAAACCCTTGCCAGGTTGAAATGGACAGGCGCAGTTGTGGTTGAAATTTTTCCTGAACATTGCTTAACGACTGCCATGTTACTGGCGACCTTGACCAATCGTGCCTAAAAACGTGCCCAAAATTAATATTTACTTACACATATTTTGTTTACATTGCAGTGCGCTGTGCTGTAGATCATCCACACCACACACTTCCTATCCTGTTTTTGCTCAAGAATTCTGATAAAGACAGCGTTTTACTGAACGCAAGTAGTAGAATTGGAGGTGGAAGTGCAAGTCGTGCGCGGGAACAAGAGGCACGAGTATTGGCTGCACAGGCGCTGGTTAGTCAACTGCGGCACCAAAACAAAAATCTTACACTAGTTATAGACCAGATGGAAAAAACATGTGATGGTTAGTATATTTTACACTGTGGTGAACTACGGGTATTAGTTTTAAGAACATACTTGCGTTACAAACTCTTCTCCTTTTTAACCTCTATGTGTATCTGTCTGCGGCATCGTAGCACTAAAATCGTTGGACCGATTTCGATGCGGTTTTTTCATTTGATAGCCAGTTGCCTTGCTTTGTTAGTTTAATATTAGTCCAACAGTTTAAGACTATCAACTCTTTCCAAAATGATGTGAGGCATTTTTGGCGTATGTTTACTCGATTAAGTGCTTAACGCGTGTAATAGACGTTAAATGACAGTTGATTACCTCGACCATAGAGAGTTTTTTCATTTTTTTCGGGATCCGCTTTCATTGGCTACATTGTTGTTACATTGTTGGGAGCGATTGCCGTCTGACTTCCCAAGCCCGTAAGAGCGTCTGTCTCGTTCGTTGATCAGCAGATGCACCGCTAGCGCGTCGCTTGAGCTCCGGAGTTCTTCGTGAAAAGCTTGTAACACTTAGTTAGATTTTGTATATTTAAAGTGGAAAACAATTCAGTCTAACTGGAAACCAACGTCTTCTGGCTTGCCGGGCCAGATGCTTAACCAACTAGGCTCCGAGACCCACTCGAAACCGACGAATTAATCCACCTCTTTCAGTCTTAAGACCTTAGACTTTTCTTGCATTATGAACTGTGTACTCAACGATGTCACGCACAGCTATAGTATAATGCGCAATATAGGCCAGTATAAACATGAAAAATTGTGGAAAAAGAAAGAGGAGGCCTCACCCATACGGGATCCACATCTAAAGAAAAGCTAACCATACTAACATTAAATTAATAAGTTTAAATGTACTAACACAACTCACAAATATTTGAAATGTAAACATAAAAGATGTGTGAATAAAAAGGCTTATTAAATGCATGAAAAATAAATAAAAAAATTACTGACATAACTATTGCAATTGTGGAATGATGCTAGAGTAGAACTTCCTGTCACATGTTAAGTTCTTTTTTATGTTATTTTCAGCTATGATAAGTTTTGCAAACCATGTGCCTATATCAAAATCGAAAAAGCAAAAGGTACCCGATGCGGAAAATATCCGTAAGTTGCGAAACTTAAACGCTATCCCAGTCCCCACCGTCACGCTTCCTATCAAACATGACTGCCAGTATTCCCAAATACACAGTAAGTAAACACAAGCATATTTTAGATATCAATATACACTCCCGGACTCTTGAATCGAGCCACCTTACAGTCCCGGGCCTAAAAGCCCAATACACAAAAAATATACAATATAACAAAAAAGTTTTTATGCATTTTAATGCTGGCGTATTTCATCGTCTTTCAAATTTGAATTTTAGAATTTAATATAAAGAGCAAAAGCCTGAATTGAAAAAAAGCGAAAACTGATTTGAAAAAAATTTTAAAGTTGCTTTTGAAGCAATTTAATGTCGATTTGGTTTGAATTTTCGCAATAGTTGTTAACCAAAGTTTAGTTTCGTTATTTTTCTATAATTTGAACCGTTTTTGGCTATAAAATTATAAAGTAGCTGCGCAAGCTGTAGCACTTCTTCAATCTGGGCTAAGTCAGCGAGATGTGAGTTCACAACTTCACATAAGTCGGTCCGCTGTTCAAAGAGTGTACCACCGATACCTGGAGACTGGCGGCTTCGTTCGGCGAACAGGAGGACCTCGTTACCGAGTGACAACGGCGAGACAAGATAAATACATTGTCACTACTAGCTTACGAAATCGACGCCTTAACTCTGTTCAGATACAAGAACAGCTCAGGGACTTTCACGGAGTGGCTGTAAGTGCTCGGACCGTTAGAAAGCGACTCAATGAACGTGGTTTAAAGCCCCATAAGCCAGCCAATGGATCCAAATTGACACGAGCACACCGAATAGCCCGTCTAGAGTTTGCGCGCGAACATCTAAATTTGTCTCGACATCAATGGAGCCAGGTTCTCTTCACAGATGAGTCCAAGATAATGCTATACGGTAATGACGGAAGGAGTAAGGTGTACCGAAGACAGAACGAGCGTTTCGCGCAATGCTGAATTGACGAGAAAGTGAGTTATGGTGGAGGATCATGGACAGTCTGGGGAGGAATCTCTATGGAAGGCAAAACTGAGCTAGAGGTAGTGACGGGACCACGACTGCCGCCCCTAGATGGCAATAGATACATTCGCCAATGTTAAGAGAACCACGTGATGCCATATGCTGGATTTATTGGCCCAGATTTCGTTTTAATGCATGATAATGCAAGGGCCCATACTGCGGGAATCGTCAGGGAGTACTTAAATAACATTGGTATCACTGTTATAAGATGGCCAGCGCGAAGTCCTGATATGAATCCTATAGAGCATCTATGGGATGAGCTGAAGAGGCGTGTTCGAGCTCATCATCCTGCCCCGCAAACCGTGCAGGAGCTCAAAAATGTAATTTTGGAAGAATGGGAGGACATTCCTCAACATGTCATAACGACATTGATTAATTCTATGCCAAACCGTATGAGAGCTGTCATAAATGCACTGGGAGGCAATACAAGTTACTAAATAAACATTTCTTTTCATGTAAAACATGTCTTTATTTAAAAATCGATTAGATTTTTTTCCTTGAAAAAAGCAAATATGGACTTGTTTCAACGTAACTCGACTTTTTAATAAACTGTAGTTCAAATTTAGAACAGTGGCACTCTAAATGAATGATGAGTATACCAGCTCCAAAACTGCATCAAAACATTTTCCTTCTACATACATCTTTTATAAGTTACAGTACTCCAAACCAAAAAAATCAAGGTGGCTCGATTTAGGTGTCCAGGAGTGTATTATATATCTTAACAGTTTCTTCTCTTCTTCTTCATTATAGAGTGTATTCCCAATTGCTTCCAAACGCCTGCATTTGTAGCATGGGGTTCACGTTTATTTGAGCTGACTTACGTTATTCTTATCCATACTTACTGCTCAGTGTGTCAGTCATATATTATATAGATATTTTCATTAGGAACGCTTGAATTTTGAACTCAAATAAAACAAGAAATTTAAATGATGGCTACATTCTTCTTTTAATTTGCACTCGATGTCATTGTTTATGCTGAAATTTCTAACTTATGTCCGCCTCGGCTATAGACGCGCAGCGTGCTGCATCAATATCGTATACCATATTAGCACAAATTTAATTCAATTTCTTGAAGAAAGTGCGCTGGCCCTTTAGGTAGCAATGGTGTCTTGTCTGCCTGACAAAAATAGACCATGAAAAAGATGAGAAGACGGAAAGACTCACGAATATTTCATTCGAAAATCATCTTCACTCAATCATTTTCTTGTCTTTCGTGCATACATATCTGCAGATCTACTCGTCCCAGACATTTTCATCACGCATCCAATACTAAATTTTTCACTCAATTGTTTATATTTCAGCCTTAAGTTCTTTTGAAACATACTACGAATTAGTGGGTGGTGTAAATTGTCCTAAGAAAATAAATTGTATCGAGTCTTCAGGGAAGCAACACATCTTGTTAATAAAGGTAACACGTGAAAATATATTTCAAAATACATAATATCATTTTTATATTCACATTCATTTTTACTACTAATTTTATCGTATTTCCGTAGGGTGGGGATGATATGAAACAAGATGCAGTTATGGAGCAAGTTTTCAATATAGTCAACACACTGCTTGAGAAAGACCCTGTTACTAACAGAAATAAACTTCTTATTCGAACTTACAAGGTAGGTTATTACGCGTATAAAGTATCATCACGCTTTGATCCGGCTGCAGATAGTGAGTTGCTAATCCCTACGTAGTGTTTTTATTATCTATGGTGTAATGTAACTTAGCCAACTTATAAAGAAACGACAAAAGATGTTTTGTCTATTAACTACTCATAAAAGCGCTTATCGAATTGACGAATGGCTTCATTAATATTCGAGGTTCAAATGGGTTTATTTGTGAATTGCATTCAAGTAAAGTTTTACATATCTCATTGTTTGCCCGCTGCTTATCTCGCATTAGTACACTGATTGAATTTATAAGTGAGCAGTGATGTTCAAACCTATATTATCAGGAATAGCGAGATGTCCTCAAAATACACTAATTTTGACCAAAACTGGAACTTTATTATTATGAAATTCATTGAATCCCTTATCTTAGCCACAAATAAATATGAACCATTTAATCGTGTTGCTAATAATGCCCTAATTCTGAGAAAGTAATGACGAACACGGCAGACTTGAGATTTGGTTTCCTCCAAAAACGAAGCCGCGATATAGCGGCCGTGTTACAGCGGTGAATGACGTCACTAGTACGTTGTCTATGTAATCAAAATGGTTTTCTAGAGGGCGGTATTTGACACCGTAACGTCAAAGAGCAGTGCCGCCATTTACATGGAGGCCGTGTCGAATGGTTTTTGAACGTTTTTTCGATAGCGGTGACGATATTTTGATTTAAAATATTTTAACACGGCAATGGGCTCACTACCTGTTACGTGGGACAAAAATGCATACGGTGAAATGTTGGCGTTCAATATGCCTCGGCCTACCCCTTCGGTGATAAAGGCGTGACAATATGTATCTTTATTTTATGTACATATTTTGTTAGTTATGTTAATTTTGATTAGTGTTATTTTTTGCTAGGTGGTACCTTTGTCCCGTTTGTCAGGAGTGTTGGAATGGTGCGAAGGTACAGTGCCTATAGGTGCATATCTCGTGGGACCTGGCAACACTGGTGCTCACGCTCGGTATCGTCCTCAGGTGAGTTAGGGCTAAAACTCTTGACTATCAATCCTTATTGGGTTAATATTATTAGTTACTTACCTTACTAAATTTTATACTTTCGAGTTACATGATCCAAATAAATATGAAACAATAACTTGAATTCGTTTGATGTTTCGACCAATCTGCTTGTGACCACGACCAGTGGAATCCGCTGGGTAAATAAGTATGATCGCGTTAATATTTTCAAACATACATACGCAAGTTTTACTAATATCAACTATAGAGTGATGAGAATCGTAGATATAAAGACATCCCAAAAGGAACTCGCCTCCATTAACACGGGTCTGAGGGCGACGATGTGGATATTTTGGCACCCTAGTGAATGCAGGTCCAGCAACCCAAACGATTCTTTGATCTATAGGGTGAAGAGAATCTTAGATTTATGATCTACAGTAAATATTTATTTTTTAGGACATGTCATGTGACGCAGCCCGCAAAAAAATGATTGATAGCTCTAATGAGACTGCTGCGCATAAGTTGGCCGTGTTTATGAGAATATTGAATGAATTTAAACCAGTATTTAATTATTTCTTCACCGAACATTATTTAGATCCTGTCACATGGTACGAGAGAAGACTGGCCTATACAAAAAGGTACATTTTCTTATTAAAATAGAGTATACTTTTTCGTTTTGATCAAATTGCACAGATTGTATTTGTGGATGTCTAACGTCTGTCCTGGGTATTGGAATATTGGTTCGGACTACAGAATGGCTGTAGATTTTCTCCTAAATGTAGTGCCCCTTGACTGCAATAGGCTTGTCCTCAAAAACGTGGAAGTAAAAATTGCCAATGACAGAGTGTAATTTACTACCATACAATCACGCCTTTCTACCCTCAGGTCTAAAAGCATGATTGTATGATTTCTTATCTATCAAATCAGCCTATACTCCAATGCTAGACGTGGGCCTCTCCCAACTCACGCCATGTCATTCTTTTTTAACATTTTGTGAATAATATTTATTTTATTTGTAGTGTTGCAACGTCGTCAATGGTGGGTTATATCCTGGGTCTCGGCGATAGGCACGTCTTCAACATATTAATTGATCAAAGGACTGCTGAAGTGATTCATATTGATTTAGGTAAGATTACTTGCGTCCATCAGAATGGCCGGTCACTACCGATATATATCGAAATCATTATAGAGAGTTGCTTCGTATTTGCTTCAAATTGCTACTAATCATTGAATAATTGCTAGCTTTTTTTACCTTTCGCATTAAATCGTTACGAATGAAATGGATTGGCAATCTATTTAAAATATGCTAAAGGTTTGACTTTCTACGGTATGCTCAAGCGTTTCATGAGGTTTGGAGGAACGTATAATACGACCCATAGAAGTAAATTAGTTTTAAAAGAAAACGCCTTGACTGAGTCTTTGTAGATTTCGGATCGACATATTGATTTTATGCTAACGTCACATTTTTGACAATAAAAAAAGTTAAAGGTAGCCTTCCGTTCTTAGCGACCGCGACCCACGACGGCGAACAGACTACTACGCGACCGCGGTCGCCTGTGGGCGATCACTAGCTTTCCGATGTCAGGAAATTTGGGATTTATTATCATCATTCTTTGTGAGTCCACCTGGCCAAGTGGTAGGAAATACGTAAAAATGGAAGAAATTTATGTTTCAGTAAAGTAATTTCGAAACAGTGTTTTGAAAAAGTGTAAGAACTAAGAACGGAATGCTCATCATCATCATCCGAGCGTCTGTCCCAGTTGCGTCTCGCGACGCCCGGGGTCCGCTTTCCTACATTTTCTCCTCCACTTCGCACGGTCTTCGGCATCCCCTGTAGTGAGACCATTGGCACGCATGTCATCCCTTACGACGTCAAGCCAGCACTTCTTGGGTCTTCCCCTCTTACCGGGACCCGGCGGGGCTGAAATGGCCAGACATTTGTTACCTACGTAGCCCGGCGGTTGCCGCAAGACGTGACCATACCAACGAAGGCGACACTCTTGCAACTTGTCTGCAATGTCACGGACGTGAAGGCTGCCGCGGATGCGAGAGTTTCTCACGCGGTCCATCCGCGTGACCCCACACATCCACCGCAGCAGCATCTTCATTTCCGTGACACGCAGCTCCTGCTTGTGTCGCTCCAATATCGGCCACGTCTCACTGCCATGTAAAAGGACCTGTCCCTTCAACCGGATCGGCATTTTAGGGTCACAAATGACACCGGTCATCTCCCGCCATTTGGCCCACGCGGCAGCAATGCGTGACTTGACATCATAAGAACGGAATGCTACCTTTGCACAAAATTTTTTTTATTGTGATTTTTTTATCTCCTTATTGTATATTTCACAGGTATTGCATTCGATCAAGGCAAAACATTGCGTACTCCGGAAACAATACCCTTTCGTTTAACTAGAGACATCATAGCTGGTTTCGGATGTAGCGGCACTGAAGGAATATTTAGGCGGTATAGTTATTTGTTTATTGTTTAATTTATTTTATGCTTTGACTTTAAAGTTGTCAGCTTAAAATGCAGTAGATATATTTTAGAAAATATTTCTTCTATAATCTAAAATTCTTGTAATAACGTATTCGTGTGTAGGTTTGTTTAAAGTTCTACCCCAGTAAAGCGATGGAAACTCTTCGGCAGCTATCTCTGTAGTTTTGAAAGTAACAAAAACCGCGTTCCACAGAGTGACATATATTTTTACAACACTTGTGCTTGTTGACGAAGCTTTCTTGTTTAATAATTCACCACTTTCATATAAAAATACTCGAAACTACACTAGGTTAAAAAATTATAAAACTAAGTGGCGCACGCCGCTGTTTCGATCCAGCCAATTTCCTATTTTTTTGGTTTAAAAGTCAGACGATTATTTGAATTAAAATTGTTACTACTTTAAATCAAAATTAGTGACTTCACTACAAGTGTCTCTAAATCCACACTGACAGTCCTGAAAGCCACAAGTTCAAGTGTTTCATTCGACACTGAAAAGCTGAAATCAAAAGACGCATTGCGTGTGAGACTTAGCCTCTGTCTCCAAAGCAACCATAAAGTTTGGAGAGAGTTGATCGTACCTTTTTTTCTTAATTATAGTGGAACGGCAACTTCCATATTATTGATGGGTTGTCAACAAATTATTAATCTTATAGCTGTCCCGCCCGGCTTTCTGCTTCGCCCGTGACATACTTTGAACCTCGTGGCACCCATTTAATCCCGTTGTTTAATAATTTCACATTCACAATAATGTATGAACATGTTCCAAATTCATTGATTACTTCTCCGCTCTCCAGTACCTAGGTACCTACCTACCCGCACGGCCCGGTCGAATTAAATTAACTTCTTTGCGCCTAATTTTGAATTTGCGATAACTCGTAAGATATTCATTTAATTTGCATGGTGTAAAGGGACAAAATAATCTGCATGAAATGCTGAAGCCAACTAACGTAGTAAAAATGATAAGGATTAATAGCATATTTGTGTCAATAGCCTTTAAATTACCGTTTAATAATTCCTTTTTTTTTTAGTATTAAATTGGATATAGTATGTTATTCTTAAGAGATAGACATATGTCGTCACGGACTTTTTTCTAGACCTTTATTAGATACACAATTGCACCATACATTATTTTGTTATATCTCAAAGGGTTTAGGCAGCGTTGTTGTTGAAAGCTCCCAGACGGCTTATTTTTTCTGACATCCCCAACAAATATCGTTATAATTTTGTCAATATATACAAAAACTTAACAAATTATACATAAAAACCTTCTATGAGAATCACTCTTAACTATTAAAAAAAACCGTATCGTAATCCGTTGCGCAGTTTTAAAGATCTAAGCATACATAGGGACAGGCAGCTTAAAGCGACTTTGTTTTATAATATATAGTGATTAAGTACTAGTTGACGCACGAAGCTTCGCCCGCGTATTGAAGTATTCCCGTTCCTGTTTCCCACAAAAACTTGTTCCCGGGACAAAAAGTATCCTATGTGTTATTCTGATGTATAAACTATATTATTGTAAGGTTTCATTAAAATAAATTCAGCCGTTTTTACGTGAAAGAGTAACAAACATCCACACAAACTTTCGCATGTATAATATTATTAAGATTCTTGGCTTATTGCAGCTGTTGCGAAAAGACAATGCAGCTACTTCGTGACAATCAAGAGACACTGCTAACGATACTGGAGGTGTTGCTGTGTGACCCCCTCTACTCGTGGTCATTGAAGACAGCACAACAAAACGCACCGACTACCGCACGGAGTAATAATAACCTTTGTAAGTTTCAAGGATTTAAGGATATAGCGTATAGCTAATATTAAGTATAGCGATCTCATCGATTGTTTGCCAGTGGCAGCGTATACATATAATTTTAAAATATTAGGTATTTAATGAAATTACAGACACATTAAACAGATTGACTTAGTATGGAACTAAATAAATAAAACAATATTGGCTTCCTTCTCACTGTCAATACGAAGCATTCTGAATGAAAAAAAATACTATATTTATTATCGTTTTTTTTTCATTCAATAACGTTGTACCGAAAAAACTAAAAATCCGATCAATCGCAATCGTATATTTTTTATATAAATTGCACAACCGCCCGCATTATTTTCCTTTTTTTTTTTTCAAGCAATTATATATGCCATGCTAATATCATCCAGCAGACCGTATCCTCACTCACAAGAAGTTGAGGTCTTATATAAGGTGACACACATAATAACGGTAACTGCAAAATATTTATTTACATGACTTTGTTTAAACGACTACTTTGTTTAGGTACAACGGGTCCTCCGAGCGGGCTAGCTAAGCGAGCTTTGCTCGTAGTGACAAGTAAACTCAGCGGCACCGAAGACGGCGTGGCAGGAGGCGTGGCCGGAGCCGGCCAAGTCGCTCGCCTGATTCACGCCGCCACCGACCCCTTCAACCTCAGCCGCCTGTTCCACGGCTGGCAGCCCTACCTGTGATAATCAGTGCCATTAAATGATACGTTCTGTTCACCACAGTGTATGATGATAGGTTTTATAATCATAATTATTTTTTTGTAAAAATAAATAGCGATTAAAAGAATGGTGTGATTTTATTGTTGTATATAAGTATTTACCCACGTATATAGTGTTGATAGCTTCACAGCAGGACTCTTGTTACTGTCGGCTCTAGCTGTGACGGACTGGTACACATTTTCACTTCAGGTCGACATATTTTAGGCAGTTATTAAGCCCTGTGCTTATAAAATTAGACAGTCTAAATTTGTTAGAATAATTTTAAGTGAGTATAGCATCGTGTAAACGTGACTTCACAACAAATTCCGTCCTAGTGTGATAAACTGGAGGTCGGCTGCTTTCGGAGGAGATCGATCGCTCGAGACAGGCGGCTCGCGATGATCTTGTCGCGGGTTAAAAGACTAGAGCCCCACCGCGAGCCCACAGCTTATGGGGGCCTTCTGGCCCATCCTACGTCAGTGGGTAGAGGGCACACGGTACTCCGACGTACCACCTCACTCAGCTTCTCATAGGGCATGGCTGTTTTGCCAAATACCTGTGGTAGGTGGCGGGTGTGGAGTCGTAACCCGTGTGCCGTCACTGCCGTAGCATGCGATCGCCGTGTAAGCTTGGGACGAGTCCCGCAATCATGACAGGGTTAGGCTGAAACTGTCTGCCGGCCGTGGTGCGAGTCACGGCTGGCAGCCGACAATGTTGGGCCGCCGTCGCCTCCTCCACCAGCGAGTTGATGGCGGCAAAAAGAGAGTTGCGGGAGAGTGAGTTGCGGGTTCGGGAGCGAGCAGGACACGTTTCTGTCCCGCCGGTAATCTCGGTCCGACACTCCGACACGCTCTCGTCTAGTTTACGGCCTTGGGAGGAAGGCCGGGCGACCCCGCTCACAATGGCCTTCTGGCGGTTAGCACCACTCCAAATCAAATAAATAATCCCCAAAATTATAGTAACAAACAGTAATGAAATCAGGCACGGCAAACAGTTTTTTACCCACAACATTTTTAGGGCTCCATACCTCATAAAGTAAATAAAGGAGCCGTTATAAGACCACTTTCTTGTCCGTCCGTCTGTACGTATCACGATTGATTTTCTCAGGAACAGGTGGAACTAGATCAAGGTCCTAGTGAACACGATAAAAAGATATGAGCTAATTATGATTTTCGCCAAAACTTGTAAGTTCCTTAATTTTCAATCTTTTAATTAGAGTATAAGACCTTGCATTTTTTTTTTGTTTTGGCTATGTCCGGCTTGGATTTAGCCACGACGCAGTAAAAGGTTAGGAAGCGGTTAATATATAAAAAGGATTACGGAATTTCGGGAAAGGATCAAAATGGTTTGAAACAAGATTCTTAAAGTAATATTTAGATTTTTAAATGATTAACAGTTATAAATAAAGATATGGTTTTATAAATATTAATATCAAGATTATGTAATAGGGTGTTAATACAAGATGGAAGAGGAACATGGAGGGATATTAAGGATTCGAAAAATTCTGTATGGTTAAATAGAGGGCAAGCGAAAAAAATATGGTTTAAGTCGCCTATATCTGAACCACATTCACAAATGTCACTGTTAATAATTCTAAATTTAGCAAGGTGCACTGGAGCACATGTGTGACCCAATCTCATTCTAGTTATTATTGAAGTTGTCGTTTTACCAAATTTGAATTTTGAAAACCAAGGTTTAACAGGTATTGTAGGCTGAATTTGACTGAAATGTTTACCTTTCACTTGGCTGCTAGTGTGCCAGTCTTTTCCCCAGGATTCAAGTAGATCCTTTTTAGAAAGAGACATTAAGTCAGAGCAGTAGTTTTTATACGGGAACAAATCCCCACATGAAACTGCCTCATTAGCAAGTCTATCCGCATAGTCGTTGCCAAAAATACCTTGATGACTAGGTATCCATAAAAACTTTATGTCTAAACCGTTAGATAAACATTTCTGTAACAGATTTCGACATTCAAAAACAACAGTCAAATGCTTTGTTTTAAATGGGAATCGCTGTAGAGCTTATAAAGCACTTTTGGAGTCTGTGATGATTGCGGTCTTTGAGAGTTTTAATAATAATATGTATTCCAAAGACTTCAGTAATCCGAAGCATTCACCGGTAAATACTGATGTCTCTGGTGGGAGTCTAACTTTCTGGACTATCTTGAACTGGTGGTGATATACTCCTATTCCGACACAATCCAAATTACTATGCTTAGAAGCATCACTGTATATATGATGCCAATCTGGAAATTCGTGATTGAGATAGTAGTTGAAGTTGGAATTAGCATTAATGTCATTTTGAAGATCACAGTTTAGAATAATACAAGGTGAAATAGTTAAGGAATCATAAGATGTAGAAAAAAGGGGGAGACGAGAAGATCTGTGAGTAGGGGATTGTAGAGATAAAAATTTACGAAAGCTGCTAATAAGGCAAGGAACCTTTTTGTGAGATCAGTAACTGGAGGTTTCTATTACGTCTGAGAGTAATTGGAGTTTATGATGTAAGGGGTGGTTTGTGATTTGTAAAGATTGAAACACAAATCGGTCACAAAGATATTGTCTACGATGTATCAGTGGAGGTTCAACACATTCAACTTGAAGAGCGTTGATGGGGCTGGATTTCATACAACCTGATATAATTCGAAGAGCTTTATATTGAACACTGTCAAGTTTATTTAGGCCAACTATACCACAGGGTTCTAAAATAAATGACCCGTAATCTAGAAGACTTCTAATCAAAGCGTTATAAAGAAGTTTTTGGGAAGTTGGATGAGCTCCCCACCAAACACCCGACAAGCATCTCAAGATATTTAAATTACGTTCACATTATGCAGTAATATGGTAACAATGTTGGAGCCTAGATAATTTAGCGTCTAAAATAATTCCTAAGAACTTTGCATGCTCATAAACTGGATGTCGTGAGTTTTCATAAAAAACTGATACGGTAGGAGGACACCGCATTCGGGAAAATAATACAACAGAACTTTTGGGCACTGATAGAGTTAGGCCATTAGTATCCAGCCACGTTTTAAGGGAATCAAGAGCTGATGATAACCTATCAGCTGATCTCTCAATCGATTGCCCCGAAGTATAAATGAGTAAATCGTCTGCATATTGTAAGATATTTATGTTGCTTTTCACTAATGTACTTTCTAGGTCATAGGTATATAAATTATAAAGGAGAGGACTTAATACTGATCCCTGTGGTAAACCTCTCGAAGCTATTCTAGTAATTGTGAGGGAGTCCGGAAGGATAACCTTAACACATCTCTCAGACAGAAAATTTATGATAAAATTTTGTAATAATATAGGGACATCCAATTTAAAAAGCTTTTTTTGCAGTATATGTAGCTGGACACTATCGTACGCAGCAGCTATGTCTAGAAAACAGGCCAGAAGTGAGTGATTATTTGAAAAAGCTAGACGAATATCAGTGGTAAATATGGCTACACTGTCTATGGTACTTTTACCCTTTCTAAATCCATACTGACTATTGGATAATAGACATTTATTTTCAATAAACCATTCTAGTCTATTTTTGACGAGGTGTTCAGCCAGTTTAGCAACCACAGGGGAAAGGGCTATTGGACGGTAAGATGACGCTTCAGCAGAAGGTTTGTTAGTTTTACGAATTGGAATCACTTCTTGCACTTTCCAAGCTGTGGGGATGTTGCCTGATAGCACTACAGAATTAATTAAAGATAAATAATAAGAAGGACTAGTATCATCCATGTGAGTGAAAAATGAATAGGGGATATTATCCAAGCCAGGGGTTGAATCTTTAACATAAGTTAGAATGACTTTTAATTCATTAAGAGTAAAAGGCTTGTTGAGACTCGAAGACTGCATTTCCAATTTACACTGGGTTTGCAAGGGGCAAGGAGTAATATTAAGAGGAACAAAAGGAGGAATCAGGGAATCCAGAAAATTTTCAACAACAGTTCTGTGTAGAAGTGGAGGGTTTGATTCTTTAAAAGCAGATCTGTAGCGTTTGATATTTTTCCAAACTATAGTTGGGTGAACATTAGGGGATACAGAATTACAGAATGTTTGCCAGCTTTCCCATTTCTTTCGCTTAAATAATTTACGGGTGCTAGTTATAATTTCCGAAAGAGAATTAAAATTTTCCATCGAAGAATAATGTTTATAAATATTTTCTGCTGTTTTTCTTTTTTTAATCTGTTCCCGACATTCTGAATCCCACCAAGGAGGAGCGGGGATCTTCGTTACTTTTGTTTGACGTTTACTTGGAAACAATGAATCAGCTGTTTCAATTAAAGCCTTACTAATTAAATTATTACATTCGTCTACATTATTGTCGTTAATGTTTGGAAGTTGTGAAAATCTATTTTTAACCTTTTGTTGAAACGCATCCCAGTTAGCGTTAGATAATTTATGTTTGAGTCGAGGTTGACGTTTTTGTATTTGGACGCCGGAAAAGTTATTAGGAAATGAAATGACAATAGGGAAGTGATCACTACCGTAGGTAGACTCCAAAGTGTACCAGGACAAAGAAGATGCGAGATTGGGAGAACACAGAGTTAAATCCGGTGCGCTAATTAGCTCATTAGGAGTAGTTCGCCGAGTAAGGGAACCATTATTTAGCAAACACATTTCAAAGGTATCTAGCATTTCCAAAACTCGAGCTCCATAGTAGTTAGATTTAGAACTTCCCCAACATCGATGTTGTGCATTAAATTCACCCATTATCACTAGAGGCTTTGGTAGTGTAGAAAACATATTATTTACTTCATCATAAATCTCAGATGATGGGTGAGGGATGTAAACGGAAACAAAGCATATGTTATTTATTTTTACAGATATTATCGAGAAGCCGGTACCATGGCTAGGTAGCTCTACATGAGAAAAAAGAAGAGAATTTTTCACAAGCAAAGCAACACCACCATAGCCATCACTTCTATCTTCTCTCAAGCAAGAGAAGCCTGAAAGTTTAAAATTATGTTCTGGCTTAAGCCAGGTTTCTTGTATAGCTAATAAAGATGGTTCATATTTATTAATCAAGTAAATTAGTTCACTTTTTCTGCGGCTTATGCTGCAGCAGTTCCATTGCATTAGGGAGAACTGATCCATTATTAATTGTGTTATTTACTTCTGTATCTGATAGTATAGCAGCGTTGGGCGGTAATTTAATCATATTACATTGTTGTAAAGAGTTGATAAGAGTTAAAATTAATTGTTTAATGGGAATTTCAGAGAGAGAATCATTATTACAGTTATTGAGAGTGCCAATAGAGGGTAAAGGAATTGTATAATCTTTTGTTAAGTTAGAATGGGCTAATTGATCATATCCATATCTTTAAAATTTTTGAGGTTGCTTCGGTTTTAAGAATACTGTTTTCTTGTACGAGTTATTATGATGAGTATGATCTGGAATATTTTGTATTGACCTATGTTGAGGAGCAGACATGAGAGTATCAGAATAAGGTTTGCTAACAGGAGGGTGTAACTTCAAGGCTTCAGCATAAGAAATACAACTTTTGGCCATTGATTCCTTAATCCCCTTTTGCCTAGAGAATTCAGGACATATTTTATTAGTTGCAAGATGAGAACCTGTACAGAGACAGCACTTAAACTCCTCAACTTTGCATGTCTCTCCTGTATGGCCTAGACCACATTTAAAACATCTTGGAGATGATCTGCATTGGCTGCGAATATGTCCATATCGACAACAATTAAAGCATTGTATTGTGGGATAAATGTATAAATCAACAGGAAGTGAGTTATAACACATAAAAATACGTTTGGGTAAAACTTGCCCATCAAATGTTAGGACTACAGTTTCTATGGGAACAAACTCTGACTTTTCATTGCTAATGACTTTTCTTTTTAGCCTCCTTATTTTTATAATTTGGCCGCAACCTATGGGAACTGATATATTACTTAGAATATCCTCATCGCTCCAGTCAGTAGGAACACCTCTCACTATACCCATGCGTGTAACATTAACAGAAGGAATAAAAGCTTTGTAATTATTAGATTTTAATGCATCATCATCTACAAAATTGTTAGCACTATCATGTGACGAAAAAGATAAAGAAATACGGTTGCGCCCTATTTTTTTAAGACTGCCATTGACAATGTTCTTGAATGAGTTTTTTTTAAGAAAAAAGCCAAATGCTACAGGATGAATGGAAGTTTTCATTGGGAAGATGAAGGAAGTTTCTGAATATGAACTGCATATGGGGCAGCGTCAGGTGAGTTGTAAACATTTCGGCCAATAGGAATACGCGATGAATTCTCGTTAGCATTAGTCTTGGTAGTTTGTGAGGTGACAATTTGTGAGGGTGATGCAGATACAGTGAAAGTGTTTGTTATTGATCTACATTGGCAATCAATCTCGGAATTAGTAGAAGATTTATGGTGATATCTGCGTTTTTTATTGCAGTGCTTGCAAATCTTTTAACGATTCGAATTAGACGAAACCGATGCTCTCTTTCGCTTATGGGACCGAGAGTTGGTCTCGGAGCCATCTGTGTCTATTACCGATCCTTCCGTATCCATTCCTGATCCATCTATCGTAACAGTATTATACACTGAGGGGACAATTGTCCCCCCAGGGTCTTCTGGATCACCCATGTACTACAATATAAATACAAAAAACTTACCTACTATACAGGAACTATACTATTTACAATAATAAATTAATATATTTACACTATTAAACCTATTTGATCCTTAAATTATAGTTGAATAATTAATAAATAATAAAAAACTAAAAAACAGTCGCCCGCCTAGTTTGCCGTTTCCCGCGCTTTTTTCACCTTGCTTTTAACTAAAATAGACAATTCTAGGTCAACGGAAGTACCATATAGGATTTGGATCAAAAACCTGCCTATATGGTGAACTAGGATTACGTAATTTAGCCAAAAGCTAGGTCTTACAGCACAAATAAAGGAAAAGTTCAAAAAATACAAAAAGATGACAGTGCAATGTGTGAGCTACGTCGTGCTTCGCAGTTCTGGCACGGCGGACTGTCAACTGCCATGCAGGATAGTAAATGGGCTCTTTAATAGAAAATGGCGCACGGTTGTCTTTAATTACCTAAGATATTACTTTTCCAACATTAGTTATACACTAATTTTGGAAACACTTCGTGCTTTTGTGTTTAAATTTTTTAAATGGAATATTTAACATAAGATTTCGGAAATGTGTTTAAGTGAAGTAAAGTGCTGTGGACAGTGATTTACTTTGTGATAGTATCAAAACTCCATATAAAGCTGCAATAAAGATTCCATTGCCTTACTGGGGCAAGAGCATAGGACTTACGACTGGACTTGACATTGACAAAGGACTGGACATGATCAACGGTAAAATACTAAGAAAATTGGAAAATTGGAATACCAAAAGCTAAGAACAAACTTATAAGTATAATGTCTTTGAGAATATATTTTAAATATATTTGGGAATCAATAATAGTTAGGGAACTTAGTACATACAGCCTTGACTTTAGAATTTATATTTTCTTATTATTTACTTTTACTCATGTCGAGTCCTCAGTCCTATGTCCTGTGTCCTTGCCCTAGTAAAGCAATGGCTCCTTTATTGAGGCTTCCTATAAATATTTGGCACTAACACAATGAACACAGCTATTCACTACAATATTTCCCTTTCCTACACTCGTGCACATTTTCGAACACTATGTTTATATCCACCATTATTAAATACAAAATCACGAATTATACACCAACACGTGGATCAATAAGTCCCGCGACTAAGTACTAAAACAAGGTTCTTTTAATAAATTTTTTTTTTATTCATCAACATAGTCTCCTCCAAGAGCGATACAGTCCCTCCAACGCTTTTCTATCCCATGCGTGTAGAACGATTTGTCTTTGGCTTCAAAATAAGCCTCCGTTGCTGTGATAACTTCATAATCAAGTTAAATTTCTTACCCTGGAACCTTTTTTTTGAGATCTGCAAACAGCCAGTAATCGCTGGGGGCCAAGTCTGGCGAATAAGGGGGATGAGGAAGCAATTCAAAGCCCAATTCATTAATTTTGGCCATCGTTCTCACAGACTTGTGACAAGGCGCGTTGTCCTGGTGAAACACCACTTTCTTTTTGTTTATTTGAGGCCGTTTATCCGCAATTTCGTACTTTAATCGCTCCAATAAGCACATGTAATAGTCACTATTTATATTTTGCCCCTTTTCAAGGTAGTCGATGAAAAGTATTCCATGTGCATCCCAAAATATAGACGCCATAACCTTACCGGCCGATTTCTGAGTCTTTGGCCGCTTCGGGCGGCTTTCACCAGCCGCTCTCCACTCCGCTGACTGCCTATTGTATTCCGGAGTAAAATGTTGTATCCATGTTTCATCCATTGTCACATACCAACGTAAAATATCCTTTTTATTAAGATTCATCAGCGCCAAACATCGCTCTGAATCATTAATACGTTGTTCCTTTTGATCAGTTGTAAGCAAACGCGGCACCCACTTGGAAAAAAGTTTTTTTATGGCCAAATTTTTATGTAAAATAGTGAAAACACTACCAGCTGAAATCTTCACTATCTCGGCTATCTCGCGTACTTTTATCTTCCGATCTTCTATTACGATTTTGAGGACTTGGTTAATATTTTGTTGAGTGCATCATTTGGACGACCTGAGCGTTCCCCATCCCATCATTTGTGTTCATGCGTCCGCGTTTGAAGTCGGCATACCACCGACATATGGTTGCTTTAGAGGGAGCTGGATCCCGCATAACATTTTATAAGCCATCAGTATATTTGTTAATAACGGGGCTAAACGCGGTTATTCCACATACCTTTGGTGCCTGACATGAAAAGTTAGTATTTTATAAGCCATTGCTGTACTTCAACGGTATTTTTTCCCTTTAAAAAAAAAGGTTTCTCAACACGCGCGACTCGTTTTTTTCCATTGTATCGAAACTACAAGCGTAGCGTCACTTAAATGTCTGGAAAATAAATATTTTAATGTACCATTTTTAAAAAAATTATACATATCTTTTATTGAAGGCCAGTACGTTTTTAAAATCAAAAGAGTTTTTAATATACACTCCATTTCCAAGTTAGTCTCGGGACTTATTGAACGATCTAGTACTTTTAGAAAATAAAATACGGCATCCGTGCTAAATGTTCAAGAATTGGCGCCAACCGTTAACACCTTAAAGCGCTAACACACGTTCAGATTTGGTCTGCCGGACCTCGACGGATCAAATCCGCCGAGTCCGCCGACCAAATCCGGTGTCGTAACAGACGACCGGATAAGACCGAACCGGACGGCAGACGACCAGACAGGGTGTTCAGATTGGGGGCTTTTTTCCCTATTCTGGGGTAAAATTAAAACTTTGGGGAACTTTTGAGTAAATGAAAAGTATATAATAAGGTATATACTTTCATATGCATTAAGTGAAAAGCTGTTAATTTGAAATTACAAACAGACATTTCAATTTTATTTATCTGTGCCGATAACTGGATTGCATAGTATTCCTTTCCATAGAGCAAATAAACACTAGCTATGAAACGCTGGTGGTCCCCCGGACTCAGTGTTCTGTAAACAATCACAGCGTTAAGCAACTTTCGCTATGGCTGGTCACGGATGGGTGACCACTTAGTGGCATTTATTTTTACGAGCGTTTCCGTGCTTTGGAAGGCACGTTAAGCTGTTGATCCCGGTTGCCAGTAACATGGCAGTCGTTAAGTCAAGTTGAAGGCCTTATGGGTGGCTTGATAAATTTCAACAGCAGGTAGCCACAACCTGCGTCTGTCTATTTCAAACACGGCAATGGGCTCAACACCTATTACGTGGGACAGGAATACACATGGTGAAAAGTGGGCATATAATATGTCTCTGTCACCCCTTCGGGATAAGGCGTGATAGATAAATAGAAATAATAAATAAATAAACCCTACGTTATGTATTAACGTAGTTCTTTTTCTTTTTTGGGGAATAATGTATGAAAAATTATATTTTTGTTCAAAGTAAAACTAAGATTGCAACATTGGGAAAAAAATTTAAGTGTCTTTTTGGAGAAAAAAAAAATTAACTCTGAGGAAATTTAGGACATAGTAGCTAGAACGGCATCATTGATCATATCCGATGCGGATCGAGGCGGACTCTATTAATAATAATTACGTCCGCCGGACTGCTCTACAGACGGTAAGATTTGGTCGGGCGGCAAATCTAATCCGCGGTCTGGTCGGATCAAATCCGGTCGTGTGTTAGCCCTTTTAGATGAAAAATAAAACTATTGTTGGTTATGGCGACTCCAGTTACCATGGTAACCACATTTTACAACAAATATCGCTTTCTTCACAACAAACGTCTTGTTCTGATGTTTTGTGATTTAGCTTTCAGAACCTAGTAGCCATAGTACATTTAGAATAATTTGATGGCAGAATTGCATATACTTGGTCAGTTGCAGTGTGCGTCGAAATTCCAAGATAAGTCTGCCTTATTTTGCAGATATTCATTCCAAGCCGGTATGTTATGTATACACAGTTTTGTTAGTGTTCATAGGTAGAATGAGGAAAAATGTTATCTTTTATGTTTATTTCAAGGACCAAACTGGACAGTAATTTCGGGTTGTCCCGAAGGGCAAACTGTCTCGGCCAAATTAGGCTATGAGAAGGCCTTCGTGTGGGCTCATCCCCTTGATGTTCACTACGTGACCAAAGGAATCCAAGGTATATAATATACCTCGTTTACATAGCAATTCTTTACACTAACAGGCTTTATCATTCGAAAATGTTCACAAGCTGGTGGTAAGCGGCTTTTGCCTATTATAGCTTCTTTAATACTTTCCTAAGTAAATAAGTATCATTTCTTTAAAAAGAGACAATATAGTAAAAGTTAAAACTCACCTCACCTTTATAATTTTGGCCAATACCAGGTAACATTGCGATTAATACAATTTTATTTGCTACCACAGGTTGGCCAAAAATAATACTCCAAGTAAGCTGTTTGGATTCTCTTGGCCGCTCATGGATAGTTGGCTATGGTTGCTGCAGTGTGCCCTCTGTTCCTGGTTCTCATAGAGTTGTAGTAAATTGTTGGGTTCCATCTACCACAACATTAACTGATAGAGTTCGACAATATTTCCTTGGTGGATCTCATCAACTTATACAAAGTGATATTGTTAATTTAGGACTTAATCGGTTTGTAATATCTGTTTATTCTTGTTTTTATTTTTAGTTTAAAGTACTTCATACCAATACCCAGACATGCATGTATGAAGCGATTAATGTATCTGTTGGAAGTGCAAGAAGTATGCATGGACTGCAAAGCCTGGCGATCTGTCCTCTCTGACTAACCCGCCAGGGATACAGCATGGAGATAGTTAGTTAGTTTATGAGATTATAGAAGATAGTATGTTTATACAATTTCGCCATAATTTTGTGTCTTATTATTCTTAAACACTTATAGATAGATTGATGCCTCAATTTGACTCCATAACATTTACTTCATATCTTTGTTTAATATTTCAGATCTAAATTAAGCACCCAATCAAAAGGCATAGTTCAACTGGAAGTTAATTTAATATTAAGGAATTTTAGTCAATTTGGAGTAGAATATAAGTGAAGACATGAAAGTACTAACTTATCTTGGTTTTACTGTTTTGTCAATATTCATACAATTTTGTGTTATGGATTTCATTCAAGAGAAAATACAACTGTATGATAATGATAGTGAATTGTATTCAATTACCAAAGGAAAGAAAATATCAAATGATTTACTTAAGAATATTACAGACAAACCTCATGCTCTTTACTACAGAACCCTTTTGAGCAAGTCTTTGAAAAAAACACATCCAGTCACTCCAGAGAAGATCTATAGTAATTTAACATTACCTGTAACACCTTTGGGAATAACAGAAATTTCAACCACAATCATTGAGTTTATGTATGATGAGAATATGTCAACCACTGAAATGACTCCAACTACAGAGAATTTTTTTACAGGCACTGAGTTTGACAATGTTACAGAAATAACATTCTTTGAAATAAAAAATGAGTCCTCTGAGACATCAAAAAAATATTTTACTAATCATTGTGACTGCAACTTACTGGTAAGAAAATTTTGTAGTCATGTAGGTATAACTGCCTCACAGCATAAATTTTTCACATAAATTTTTATTAAAGTGAAAAAAGACAACTTGGTTTGAGACGGGGATTGAACCCATGACCTGAACTGCCTCACAGCATAAATTTTTCACATGAATTTTTATTAAAGTGAAAAAAGACAACTTGGTTTGAGACGGGGATTGAACCCATGACCTGTGCCTCACCAGGGCAATGTTTTACGCACCAAACTACCTGTACCGAAACAAGTTGAAATTCTTCACTATACTTTAATCGTCATTTAAAAGTATCATAGCCTCTAGTGCTGTGATACTCTGAAACTGTGGAGTTGGAGCTCTACATCAAGAACAAGGTCTGTCCAATACCAAGGTGCCAGAACCTTGTGCCAGAATCTGCCAGTCCAATAAAATCTCTACTTAGCTTAATGCCTAAGTTGACTGCAACTATCTTATGGACTCAAATGACCTAAGTAAAGTTTCTACTTTTCTTCAGGGCACTTGAGTCCAGGGTCTAGTTGACTGACTGCTGGGGCAGCCATCTTTTCGTCATTAAACAGACATCTGAGAGTAATAGAGTCAGTAGTACATGATTGGCAGGTATCGTGGTGTGGAAGCTTCAGTACACCCCACTAACATAAATAACAAAACTATGATTTTTTTTATAGTGTCATCAATACACATTCATGAAAATAGAAAATATAATTTTTATTATTTATTTATCTATCACCTAGGGGTGGCAGAGGCATACATATTGTATTGCCACTTTTCACCATGTGTATTCCTGTCCCATGTAATAGGTGGTGAGTCCATTGCCGTGTTGAAATAAACAGACGCAGGTTGTGGCTACCTGCCGTAGAAAATTTTCAAGCCGCCTATAAGGCCTTCAACTTGACTTAACGACTGCCATGTTACTGGCAACAGGTACCAACAGCTTAAAGTGCCTTCCGAAGCATGAAAATATAACCAATACTATTTTACCTTTCACGACAAAAATGCATAATGAAATTGGTAAGATTATCCCTAACTAGTAGAAGTTATATAAAATTGGTAAGATTATCCCTAACTAGTAGAAGTTATATACTCATTTCATATCTTCGTGATATTAGCAGCAGCATCAGAAATTTTTAAGCACTATGTCGGCAACGCAACATTAAAATACTAAACCATAGATCTCATATGCCTAGTTTAAATAACCAGCATCATTATTTTTTTTAACAATGTTACCTATTGCTTTTAGTTCAAAGTATGTGACATAAATTGTTGCTGTGATCAAGACTGTACTGATAATGATCAGAGACAGTTTCAATGCAAGAATAGAACTAACTATAGTCAGTATGATGATGGATGTATATCGAATTTGCTACATCGTGAGCAAAGGTATGCAAGTGGTTCCCTTAACAGTTTGTTTTGTGTTGTCAAGACGAATTTACCTGATAGAAAAAGTATAAGAAAGGTAAGAAGAACAAATTCTCATTTTTTGCTATTTTTTTTTCGAGCGCTCTTTATGTGTAATGTTTATTGCCATAGACATATTTTTTATTTATAGTTTATCAGTAAACACTTCTAAAGAGCTATAAATAAATATGTCAATGGCAAATTTGTTGGATTTTTTAAAATAAGAATAAATTCCTATTATAAATTGCTGAAGATTTAAACATTTCAACAAATTCTAATAATACATTTCTTTTTAGCCAAGTGTTGCATCGGCTGAACATTATAACAAATGGCCAAATATTCTTGAACAACAAAAGTTATATGAGTTCAAAAAAGCAGTATATAAGAAGGATGATCCTATTTGGTTGCTAAGGAATGGCACCATATATTACTTAGGTTGGTAGTATATACTGAGTACTAAGTCCCAGTTGCATCACATGCATGCAACATTATCACTCTAGAACCCTCGCTGAAATTTTATGCCTGCATTAGAGCCATGATTGTAACTCTGTAGTTGCACCTACTTGCTAGATCATATCTCTGCAGGTAACTTGTTCACCGTCACAACAAACTGCACTTTTAAAAATGTTTAACAGTTATAGTCATATAGACATTGTTACTTGAAATTTTTCTGGAATACTACGGATTCTGCTGTATTTTCTGTTTCACGGAATGAAGTGCGATGAAAAATCCTACTAATATTATAAACGCGAAAGTATATATATAAAGACTTCCGGTTCGGTCATCGTTGAGTTACGAGTGTTGTTCTATACTCTCTGCAGTTTTTAAATAAAACTACTAAAAATAACGTATTTTCTCTGAAAAACTTATCATAAAGAGTGGAATATGTACAAAAGTGTTAGTTTCAAATCAAAACAGTGAGAAATACATTAAAATAAACTGAAAACAGTGGCGAAATAAAACTCAAGACGACATATAATATGTATAGATAACCAAGGTAACATCATAAAATACCCACAAATCATAACAAATCTTCACAAGTCGGACTATTGACATACGATTGGTGACAGTTGACACATTTTTTTTTTAATTTATTTCATGACACAGTTGACACAATCACGCCTGTATTGCCATCAAAAAAGTGTGGCCATTTAAAAAGGCCCGAAATACAAAAATATTTACAGTAATTTTTTTTTTGGCAGTATATAGAAGGCCAAAAATTTATAGTAATCTGCCAAATCTAAAAGTTTTATTTTTTTACATCATCAGTATGGACATGTCAATGAAAACTATACTGGATAAAATGGACGAAATGCAGCGAGAATATCAAAAACAAACCAAAACTCTAACAGATAGCATTGCCGACTTATCCGTCTCCATAGACGAGAAATTAAGGCCTATGGTGGAAGAAAACCAGCATCTGAGAAATGAAGTTGCATTTCTCAATAAAAAAGTACTCGACCTTGAACGCAATGTGAGAAAAAATAATCTGATTTTACATGGCCTTCAAGAAAATGAAACAAATAATGCGGAATTGGTAGATTACTTATCTTATCATATGTCTCAATAATATTTACAAAGAGACTGCTCTCGACAATTGGGACAAGTATGAGATAAGCAGAATACAAAGACTGGGTACAAAAGACAACATGAAAACGCGACCTATACTATTTACACTTACGCTCGAATGGAGAAAACTAGAACTGCTTCGTAACAAGAAAAGATTCCCTAAGAACATATACACTACCGAAGACTACCCTAAACAAAACTACTACCTACTACCCTAAAAAAAAAGACAAAACTCTAAACATAATATTAACTTACAAATAGCAAAACTAAATGTATTAACCCTAAGAACTGATGAGCGGATTGGAACATCCTGGGCCTTAGCGAAATAAGAAGATTGGGCGATACAATTGAAGAGTATAATGGTTACATATTCCATTACAAAGGAGAAACTAAAGGACAGTATGGGGTTGGCTTTATTATAAAAAAAGGATTGAGAAAGAATATCTTAGAGTTTATAGGTGTATCTGAGAGAATAGCAGTATTAAACATTAGGTTACCTGGCGCCAACAATAACTGGTCCATCGTTCAGATTTATGCACCGACAGAGGCTGCAAACGATGATCTAAAAAGTGACTTCTACAGAAACTTAAACAAAACCTTAGAACTGTGTTACAAAAATTTGATAGTTATGGGTGACTTTAATGGCAAAATTGGTAAGCAGTGTCCAGGAGAGGAGCCCATAATGGGAAAACATGGAACTGGCATAAGGAGTCCCAATGGGGAGAGGATCATAACATTAGCCCTGGAACACAAACTAAAGATCATGAACAGCTGTTTCAAGAAAAAGCTATCAAAAAAATGGACATGGATCTCACCTGACGGCTTTTATCGCAACGAAATCGACCACATTCTGAGTAACCGCCCTAAAGTATTTCACAATGTAAATGTTATCTCCCAGTTTAACTTCTATACCAATCATCGTATGGTCAGAGCAACAATTTCTACCACAAGTCAAATAAAATGTAGAAAGAATTTCAAGCAACAAGGCTATTGGGAGCCAGCTCAATAAACTTTATCAGGTTTTAGTGGACTAACAACCAATAACACAATCCAAGAAACATATAATAAGGAAATAAACAGTATGTACAAAACAACTAAACCCAAAACCACAAAAAATGAAACATTAAGCGAAACAACGAAATCACTAATCAATATAAGAAGAGACATGTTAAAAGGCAATAAGAAAGAAAAAATACTACTTATGGAAATTACCAGGGTAAGCAAAGAAATAAGCAAAAGTATAAAGAAGGACAGGGCTAGGAAAAGAATTGAATGTATTAACCAACACATCATTAAAACAGGTGGGATCAAGAAGGCATTGAAAGAACTCAGAGAATCAAAATCATGGATACCAATATTAAAAAAACAATAACAAAAAACCTGAGTCTGAAAGGAAAAATATAATAAATGTTGCGACTGACTTCTACAGGAAATTATACACTAGTGATATTAAAGAAAACATAAATCTAACAGAAGGTACTGAAGAAACCATACCATCAATTCTGGAGAGTGAAGTAGCTAATGCTGTTATGTCACAGAAAAATGACAAATCACCAGGCCATGACTATATCACCAATGAGATCATGAAAATAACATTACCAGATAATATTCAAAAGTTGACTAAAATCTACAACCTAATTTTAGAGTCAGAATGTATTCCTGTTCAATGGACAATTAGCACCATTGTCTTACTACACAAAAAAGGAGATAAAGACGATATAGGGAACTACCAACCTATCAGTCTTATGTCATATGTGTATAAGGTGTTCTCAAAAGTCATTCTTAACCGTATTTCTAAAACATTAGACTTTCACCAACCAGTAGAACAGGCAGGATTCAGATCTGGATTTGCAACAACAGACCATATGCACACACTAAAGCAAGTTATGGAAAATGTCAAGAATATGGTCTAGCTTTGTACTTGGCATTTGTTGATTACAACAAGGCCTTTGATTGTTTGGAACATACAAATATATGGAGAGCCCTGAAAAACCAGGGAGTAGAACTTAAATATATAAGGGTGATCAGGAATATATATCTTAACAGCTCATCACGGGTTAAGCTCGAAACATATGGCGAAAGCTTCTCTATTCAAAAAGGTGTGAGACAAGGAGACCCCCTCTCACCAAAGTTGTTCACGGCGGTTCTAGAAGAAGTCATTAAAGCCTTGGATTGGGGTGACGTAGGTATTGTTGTGAATGGCCAAAAGTTGAACCACCTTAGGTTTGCCGACGACTTGGTGCTAATTACTGATAACCCTCTAAATCTTGCCACAAAAAGCAAAGAGGTGGGGTTGACAATTAACATGTCAAAAACCAAAGTCATGACAAACAGGTTGGAAACCAACATCTATGTCAAGGAAAAGCTGGAGTATGTAAAATCGTACATCTATCTTGGACAACTTGTATCATTTCAAGACCAGATGGCACAGGAAATCGATAGACGGATTGTCAATGCTTGGAAAAGGTATTGAATTTTGAAAGATATCATGAAGAATGCCCACTACACAATATCAGTGAAAAGGAAACTGTTTAACACACGCATTTTGCCAATACTCACATATGGTTGCCAAACTTCGGCCATCACACAAGCTCTGCAAAATAAACTACGAACATGTCAGAGAGGCATGGAGGGAAGTATTCTAGGATACAGAAGGAGTGACAAGAAGAGGGCTACAGACATTAGAAAATCCACAAAACTTGAAGACGTCATTCGAAAAAGTAGGCAACTCAAATGGAAGTGGGCAGGCCACGTCATAAGAGATGGTACAGGGAAACGGACAAAGAAGACAACTAAATGGATACCCAGACTGAACAATTTACGCAAACGGGGACGACAGCTAAAACTATGGCTAAGGTTAGCCAGAGATAGATCAGGGTGGAAAAAGCTGGAGGAGGCCTATGTGTCTGTAGGACACGCTTGCTGTAGCACACACCAACAATGTTATTGATGTGTTTTTTTTTGTTACGTACTTGTCAGCAATAAAAGCTTTTGTATTTTGTATAACAGCTATATTGTTACTTGAAATTTTCCTGGAATACTACGGATTCTGCTGTATTTTCTGTTTCACGGAATGAAGTGCGATGAAAAATCCTATTAATATTATAAACGCGAAAGTTTGTAAGTATGGATGTTTGTTACACTTTCACGCAAAATCTACTGAATGGATTTTGATAAAACTTTACAATAATATAGCTTACACATCAGAATAACACATAGGCATAGGCAACTTTATGTCCCGGGAACAAGTTCCTGTGGGAAACGGGAACGGAAAACTTCACCACGCGTGCGGAGCCGCATGCGTCAACTAGTGAATATATAATAGGCAATAGAAGGTCGATATGGAACGGCATAAAATAGGTGACGAGCCTATCAGTGAAGTCTTACAGCCCAGCAGTATGAGAGAATGTAGAGGGGAGTATCCTGCGCAGCTAAACTGAACAAGAAGAGAAAATTCATTTATTCAGTTTTATGAAAGTTGGTAATAATCCATGTCATTCTTAAACAATGGTCTACAGTCATTATTAGTGTGGGCTAAGAAAATTATCATCCATGACCCTAAATTAGAATACTCATAGTTCGTTAAATTAATGATTAAAATAAAACACTAATGGGGAACACAAAAAAAAAACGATAATTATTACTTCTTTGACAGCGCGACAATAAATTTGTTGAATGTCTTTGCAGATGTTCCGACTACCATGGTTAACAATTATTGCACCGATCGAACTCCAATGAGATACATGAGAGAAGAAAAGATTCAATGTATAGTAAAATTCAATGATTTAGAGATGTTTCATATCGGAAAAACGGAAGAATCAATGATCGCAAGTGCCACTGAAAGAACATTCAACAGTTCTACTCTGGTAGTTATTTTCAAATTCAAATGTTTACACTTTTTTTACTCGCGACTCAGGTTAGTTGACTGGTTACAGTTATCTCGAAAGGATGCTGCTTTTGGGAATCTACTAAGAAAGTGCTGTGCTGTGTGGGCTTATGATACATGTCACAGTTTCCAATTTTAAAATGTCACTATTTAAGTCATCAGTTTTACCCCGTCAGGGATACAGCGTGAAGATAGTTAGTTAGTTTTTTTTTAGTTTTAAGTTATCCGTGATCCATTTTAATTTTTTATAAAGAGAAAAAGACAACTTGGTTTGAGACTGGGATTGAACCCGTGACCTTTGTCTTGTTGTTGAGGCAAAGGTCATGGGTTCATTCCCCGTCTCGAACCAAGTTGTCTTTTTTCTCTTTAATAAAAATTTATGTGAAAGTTTGCATATTATTGCTTCAAATGTTTATCTATCCATTTTACGTTATCCGTTACCGAATGAGATATCAATGACTACTGACTTCCTTTCCCTACAAAAGTATCCCTAATCACAGTGATTCAACTGTGATTAGGGATACTTTTGTTTATTTTTTATAACTTTTAAAACGCCTTTTTCTATTTTCAGAACTGTTCAAATTTGCACTGCATCAATTGGACAATTCTTGCGTGTGAAGAAGGCATTTGTAAGATTTACAATAAGAGCGTAAATGACGTAGCGTGCAGCGAGAGTAATTGTTTAAACGTTGCACTTAAAATAGACTACATCTTCTATTGTTACGATTCTAAAATAGTAAATGCTACTATAAAAATGCACATCCAAAAAATACTGAATAACGTTTCACCATTTGTGACACAAGAAGTAACTGTTGAGTTTATAATGGCTAATACATCATTAGAACATATTATAAAATTCAGTGGCAGTCCGGGATACATCAATCATTTACCGATAATAATCTCATATGCGTCTAGTAATTTCAGCCAAACGTATTTCAATAATACTAATACTCAAAACTACTTAATATTACCAGAAAATCGACATGGAATGTGTGTTTTATCGAATGTATCTCACCAGCTTGTTCGATTTGGTTTGAATCGAAGGACAAAATGCCGTTATGTTCACAAACATGAAGTATTATCACATAATTATACTAGCGCTTGCGAAGATATTCAAGACAATATTAATACCTTTTTAAGAATAGATAAAGAAGTATCGATAGCACCTTATGGAAATCCTTACGGCATCGATGATAAGGATTGGATTAAATTGCAAATAGGGAGTCTTAAAAAAGAACCTGTGTCTGGAAAATTCAGTGAACACGCGTCTAAATTACATTGTTATAATTTAGCGGACAGAGTTTCAGCTACAATTATGTTTGCCAGTGTGACTGAAGGAGATCTGGCAAACCAGAATAAAATCCTATCTCTCAAATATGAAACTGTACCAAGGAACGCAAGTTTTTATTTGGAAGACATTTCGATTGTGCTTACTATTGATATTACTTTCATAGACGTCACGAAGCCTAATTTCTATGTATACGCAAGCAGTCCACATTTAAATATACATCTACCCAAAGATTTCTTCTTTCCATTCCCGCCAAATAATCGATCCCACGTGTCTAACTCATATATTGTAGTAATATTCTGTTGTATATTTCTTTCAAATAAAATATCTTACGCACAGTAACTTAAAAATTTTATTTCGAAATAATTTAAATACTTTTGTTACTTCTATCACTTCCCCGACATCCCTCTCGAGGACTTCCATTGCGATGGCCTGAAAATAAAACCCGTTTTAGGTTCAATTTCATCGCCCCATACCCACATTAGACAACGCAATAAAACATATCGTTATAAAGGAATCATTTTTAATAAAGCCGCTCGGAAACTCGATAAACTATCATAGTACATGACATACGGTACTAGAGCTACAATCGGTATTTACAATATTTATACATAATTTTATTTTCAAAGGATATAATCTAGTAAAATATATAATAGAAAGCAAAAACGAGATGGTAGACGACAAAGTGTGGTTTTTGAGAGAAGTCGATCGGATGAGTTGGTTGGTTGGTGGTTGGTCGCTACAAACCTATGCGACGTAGGTGTAGACCTTGCGGTCGTCGGGCGTGCGCGCCAGGTACTCGCGCTCGATGAGCCCCTCGATGCGCTTCTTGATCACCACCGGCGACGGCAGGAACCGCGCGCGCAGCTGCTCCGTCACCTCCGCCACCAGCAGTGTGTGCTGCCACAACAAACACACGTCAGTCGCAGCTCGCCGGATATCTCTTACAACACGTCTTAACAACTATACTAAAAGGAAACTCTTATATCTGTCTAAGGCCGAGCGTTACGTGAAATTGAAAGGAGGGTACGTGAAATTCTCACGTCACATTTCTTTTAAGCCCGCTTCTGTAAGGACGGAGGGCAGCCCATCCCAGCCCAGAGTCGGTGATCGTGAGCGGAGATTGTAAGTCTGCGGTGAAATTTAGAGGAAGAGTTTTACCCGCTCCCTCCCTGCCGCCTCTTCTACGAGCATGACCTGCTCGCAGAGCACTTGCCACGGCGGTCAACATGATCTCGTGCGATACCATGATCCCCAACGAATGTCAATGTCTTTGCTGCGTTCTACGCAGTACTGGCAATAGATGTGGTATCCCGTGTACACATACTTACCGAAGCACGCCTGACCGGTTATCATCTGTGACATCCGATAGGAGAAATTACCATGGCTCTTCTCCAGCCACTGTACTTGCATAGCTAATCCACTACACACCTCATTAAAATACGAAGTATCCAACTACTTCCACAACAACCGGAAACAGCGGTAAGGTACTTTTGTCCCAGTTAGGAAAGCGACAAAGCATCTTAAAAGAAGCACGCCTCGGGATTCGTAACGCAGTATCAGTGCCATTGTTGCTTTCGGTATTAAAACCTGGGTATGTCAGAAGATGCATGAAAGGTAATTGAACGCTGTGGAGATGTGGCCACTTCGAAAATTGTGTTGGCAACATTGGCCGACCTATACGACGATACGCATTATGGCAGGTTTGAATGAATTTGTTAAAATTAGCCGAGAAAAGAGCGTGCTCCGTTGGTTTGGATAGGGCCAATGATTGAATGAGGAACAATTGACGAAGAATATCTATTGTGAGACAGTAGAGGGTAGAAGGAATCAGGGTAGACCGAGTGTTACATACGAAGCCCACTTGAGCAGATTGCTCAAAAAACGGAAAGGTCAGATATCCAGACGCGCATGTACAACGTGCTACAGAAATGTGTAGTCATATTTGAAGTTTGTATTGAGAATCATATCAGTAATGCACGGCTCGGGGTTTTGAATCCCATAGACTTGTTGTGTCGTGGGAAATGATTTTTATCTTTCATCGACAGTGCAAAATATCGATATCGTATTTATGTTCATACCCAACACAAACCATAAACATACCTACTTCGAATGAACTCTAGCTTTGAACCCGAGTAGGTTCACCAAAATATTGAAATCAATACGGCTTTGTCTGATTTTTGCTCTGCAAAACGCTAAACTCAGCTCAGATAGTAAATTTATCGCAAATTAAGACGAAATCTACTTACAATATTCCATAAAATAAGATAAAAAAACAATGAGTATCATTTAAGTACAGAGACAACATTTTTAGAACTTATTTGGTATCAATGTAGATTGCGAGATAGTCTTGAATGCTCCGTAAACATAATGTCAACCTACTCATGTACCAGGCGTAAAAATAACGTATATCACCTTCATTTTTAAAATTGAATGAATTGGTTCCGTACAGATATTTTAAAACATTGTCCGTTTTTGTTGCAATATTTGCCAGATATGTAAGTAGGTTCTGGATAATATTTTTTTTATTTGTGTACAAGTGACTTTATGTTGTGCAAAAGTGACTTTGATTAAAAATTGTTCCGATTATCGTAAGAGCTCCGCATAGTTTATGACACGCTGTGATAGCATATTAATCGAATGACACCACTTGTTTCAAAATCGGTGAAACAGTTTAGGGCACATGAAGTTACAATGAAAGGAACGGATACAAACAATACCCTTGCTCTGAGTCTAATTACGTAACAATTTTTACCAGCACGTACATTTTTACATACATTTTTAAATCATTTTATTTTAATTTATTTGTGTGTACTTATGTAGCAGAAATAATTGAAACCAAATACTTTTTTAAGGTACGTTGACTAACATTTAGAAACATTTCAAACCTTCACCTGCTGACCAATCGACAAGGCAACGACGCAAGAAAGACCTTACAGGGTCGGAGGGTATGACGGCAGTCGCTCCCAACAATGCCAAAAATTAAAGGCTTAACCATAGTTGTTTCTAGGAGCCAACAACAACCGAACCGAATGCTCCATCCAAATAATCCAGGTATGATTTGAAAGCAACTGTGAATACACTAAGATGAAGGACATACTAGGATTGCATAATACTGTAGAAAGTGTTTGTCTCCGTGTTTACTTTAACCGTGCTTTACGGTACTCTAAAATAATATTAGGAAACGCCCATTATCCACCCACTACAAAGATACAATAGGGTAAAATAGCTTATTTACTGAAGTCATAATTTTTGGTTTTACGAAACGTGGAAAGGCAGAACACTGGTAGCCGACTACTTTAACTTTTAAGAGAATATCGCCCAAAAATCTTACCGGTGAACAAAATCGTGATTAATATTCCACTTTTACTATCATCATTTTTAATATTTTACTGCTAAATTAACAAAAATAAAGAAAAACGGTAATAATCAGCATACTGTTAATACCTAAAAAACCAAATCAGGTTTATCAAGTTCGTAAAGAAGGGTTTCGATTACTTTCGATGCAACCGCGAAGACACTAAAATGAAGAATAATTTTATGAGATGACTAATTATTGGTTAATTCACCCTATTCTTTCTTTGTGTGAGTGTATGATGTGGGCGTTTCCCAATATTATAACTATCGTCGTAGGGTACCGTAAAGCAATTTTCAGTAAACACTGACACTTCAAAAGTATCATGTAAGCCTAGTATTGTACTTATGTTCCGTCGGTATCGTTTGCATTCTAGCGTTTTTTTTCGGTTGCAAATGAAACTTACGTTTTGGAGCTGCTTTTCCTTGGCTTTTTCGTTCGTTTCTGTGTGCTTTATCCATAACTAACTATACGCACGTGCCGCACGGCTTTGCATAATGTTTTATTCTCGATACCATATAGTGTTTTATTATGATTCTGATAATTTAATTACAAGAAAATGTTTAGAAAATTTTGGAAAAAATCTACTTACTGATGAAAACTACGCCTAAATCCATTGTTCATTGTTTAATTTAAATACGTTCCATGGTGACTTACTGTAGCCTAAACAGTCTCACCGATTTTGAGACAACTTTTTTCATTAGATTTGAATGGTTTTCCGGTGTGCCACAGGTTTTGCCGCGACATCACGATACACAGTTGGAAGAAAGCTGGCATAATTGAGAAGGTACTTAGCTAAATGAACTAGCTTAAGTCCGCATCTCCCCCTGCGTAGGTGATTTGACATATCGAAGTTGATTGATTTTTTTTCGTTTTTAACAATAACAGAAAATGAGCTATCCTAACGTAGAGTATCAAGAGATATCCAGAAAAAAATAATAGGTTATTTTCACGTGTTTTATATGTTTTTATGCTTTAAATATGGTGTATTAATTAATGGTGACCCAATGACAACTGTGTATTTTTTCAAAGCTTTTTTAGCTGAGGTACATAGGCTTTGAATAATTGCAACACTCTCACTTCCTAATTTCATTTCTTCATAGTAACTCGTTGTGTTGCGTGTAGTTAGTTGCGATTATGGCGATTTTAAGTAATTGTGAATATTATGAAATGATGCGTTGTGTGGGTGCCGCTGATAGTATTTAGTCTGTATGGAGAAAGATTCGTTTGACTTGGCGCGGTGTGGCGGTGGTTTCCGTCTCTGATATATTTTAGCTACATGGTAAAACAGTTTTACCTACCAAACAGGTTCATTTCATGGGGCGATTAAGCAGCAGGGTGAATATATCGAATCTTTACTGTAATGGACTTTTTTTATGTGAAGTGAACATCGAGTTATTTGGGTAATTTAGTGCTTGTAGTCTTGTACCTACTTGGTCACTTTCATTGAACTCGTAAAAAGATTTCATTGCAAAAAAGAGTGTGTAATATTTTACGTAGTGTGTGTGTAGTGAGTGTTTATGAAGGCTTCCGGATGAAGCCGAAACAATTTGTCAATCGATATCAACACGTGAGTATTTTTACGCAAGATCCCGTTTTTGTTAATAGTATAACAATGTGCCTTAGTTTTAATAAAATTATGTATTTTGTCAGTGCATATTATCATTATCATCGTAGCATTTATTGTAGTTATGTGAACTGATAACACGCCTTAGCTGATATACCAGAATGCCAGGTGGCACTGAAATACCAGACCACAAATGCAAAGTTATGACGCCACTGTGTCTGAATTGTATCTAGTAGGTAAATTGCCAGGCGTACATAACTCTCACAGCTGAGCGCGCGTCAATGAACGTAATTGAAATTAGGTGTTTAGTTAGTGTTGCGACGTAATTATTTTAATATACTATCGAAAAAAAAAGGTTTTTTTTAATTTGTGTGAAATTACCGAGGCCGTGACATTATTGACATTTCGCAATAGCGGCGGAGCATAGGCTCTAGTTATCAGACATGTGTACCGACGGTCAAATATGACTACACATTTCTGTAGCACATTATATAAGCGATTAATGAATTTGCAAGAAGCGAAATAAGTATGCGTGGATCGCGAAGTCTGGCGATCTGTCCTGTCTGACTACACCATCAGACAGCGTGATGACAGTTAACAACTTCATGTGATTTAATCTAAACACATATACCTCCCTCAGGAATGATTATATGGAAATTAGTTCAGTAGAATTTAAAACAATCGTACACGATGATGACCATGCACTATACGTATGGCTAGTGGGACCACATGTCCCGCATTATACATACGACAGACCATACAATTGTTAGCAGTGTGACTTCCTGCTTCTATGGCAGCATCGATGGTCCGCCGCTGCCAGATCTATGCTCAGCACTCTGCCAGTGCGTAGAGTATTGTATCCTCGGGACAGCCAGAGTAGTACTAGCACTCAGATATTAGCATTCGCCATAACCGATGTCGGAATTCACTGAGGCAACCATGTCCTTTGAGCATCTGCTTCAACTGATTACGACAAGTGGAGTCTCCATCCTAAAAAATCATACTTCTTGACAATTGATTTAAAAAAGACTAGCCACGGACATGGGATGCGTTTTAAAACTCAATGCAATATATTGGCAATGGTATTTAAAGCGGTTTTACTGTTGTACATTTAAATGGGTCTTAAATAGCAGTGCAGTGCAGCACTTAAATAACCTAACCGTTAATGTATGGAATTACAATAAAATATGCTCTTAAATGCAGTTTGATGCTCTTCTGCATGACTCCCGCAGAAATTTACTAGGCCTAATGTTTTCTTGTAAGATTCTTCAAAATAAAATTTAAAGTCTCCACCCTTACTGTCTCTTTTTGTTAAGATTTAACGGAACATACCTGGCAAAAGAAATAAAAAAATATTGGAAATATGGACTTAGGGAGTCCTTGAATGAAAATGTAATGCTTACCGCCATCTTCTTTCTGGCTTTCATGATGCGAACGATAGCTGCTTCAATTTCATGTTTGCGATCTTCATCAACCTTGTTGCGTGTTTCTCGCCGCTCCGGTTCTGATTCACCTTTAGCTGCAACTGTTTGGATTTTCACTCTGCAACACGGATAACATGTACTCGTTGTATTATCGCAGTAGTAGATTTGTCCCATACTCCCAACGTCTGAGTTGTAGTTCGTCTCATTGTCTGATATCTAAGAGCATCCAATATGTAGAGAAATATGACAGAGAAATGTCTTCAGCATTGTTGAAAGCTGCAATCTGACCTCCCAGACTTACTACATGCATGCACCTAGGCTACACTCTTCTCCGTTCGCCAATAGATGAAAACAATATACCTCAGTACCTGAAGATATTGCCTTTTATCTGTCTCTAGTTTATGTGGAGAAGTACTTTATATTTATCATCATCCTCTTGCCCTTGTCCCAATTTACTTGGGGTCGGCGCAGTATGTTTTCATCTTCCATTCATCCCTGTTATTCGTCATCTGATCATTCACTCCTTTCATATTCATATCACTCCTTACACAGTCCATCCATTTTTTCTTTGGCCTTCCTCTAGCTCTCCATCCATCAACTTTCATATTCATGGTTCTTTTAAATTATATTATTTATAATTAAATTTTAAATAAAATAAAAAAAAATACAGATGTCTGAGAAACTACACTTCTTACATTACTCATAGCCCAGTCAGTCTCTGGCTATACCAATTACGTTATCAATAACCTTGCCGTAACATAATAGAATTGCACGTACCTATGTAATTTAGACGTGAAGGCATCATTTACGTAGAATTGGTGGGACGGTTCGATCTCCTTAGTTTTGGGCTGCTTGATAAGCACCCTCTGCGTAGGTTTTCCCATCGCCAACGATTGGAGAGCCCGGACTAGGTCCTTCTCCGGAATATCAGTCTCGTTGAGTATCTCCTAGAATTATCGTAAAAATTTGTAAATACCTACTTGGTGGTGATGCATACTGTATCAATTCTAATCGATGCATTGATGGACCCCGAGTTTAGTAGTATAAATCTATAAACTGGAGAAATAGTTTTTTTTGTAATTAAATTATGGCCTGGTTAATCTTCTTATTACCGAAAACGTCTTTTGCCCATTTGCACTAAACTTAGGAGTATCATAACTTTACATCTATGGTTCTTATGACACTCCTAATGAAAAAATACATTGCACCAACACTAGGCGTATCTTAAATACGCGAAGTCGATGCCTAAAGTTATGACATCGATTATGCGACTCTTATCATCTAAGTATGTCCTAACTTCGAATGCTTATAAACTGTCACTGTCACATATGATTTTTTTTAGTTCTTTTAGCCCTTGTCTTGGGCAGGCAACGGAAATTCAGTTCATACAGCTTCGTCCTTAGTTTCAAATATGTTTAGTATGCCTGATTATCCGCTCTTTGTCTACGTCAAGTCTAATTCTAAGTGCTGTGTTCTAGTCCCAGTAAAGCGATAGAACCTTTACTGTTGCTTTCTATGGAGATTTTGAAGTAACACCAACAGAATACAGAATACGCTTTTCACTGCAACCTACCTACTTCCTATTCTCATGCACGTTTTTGAACTCTTGATGTCTAAGAGTGCACCATTTTTAGGGTCCGTACCTCAAAAGGTAAAAAATTAACCGATTACTTTCTTGTCTGTCTGTCCGTCCGTGTGTAATCATCTAATTTCTCAGGAACGGGTGGACGTGGCCCTAGCAAGTTGAAATTTATACCAGATCTCAGTATCTGGTATAAATTTCAACTTGCTAGGGCCACGTCCACCCGTAGTGTAGTCCCTATTAGGTGTCCCCTATTAGGTAACCAAAGTCCTGAGGAAACACTATAAAAAGATGGGCTTATATTGACCTATTAGTTGGATGGGCGCTCGTACAATTTGGAGGTCTAGCTTAAATCGCGCATACCTCAAATTAGGTACATACAAATTTTATTGTCGGTATAATGGGTAAGTAACGGAGCCCTCGGCGTATGAGTTCGACTCTCGTTTGAACGAGTTTTTTAAATAAAAACACAAATAATACACAATTGTAATTTATAGGCATCAAAATCTCTTCCACATAGCTGTCCACCAAAACCGTACTCAGAATTTTAGCAGTATTGAAACGTTTATACAATTATACATCAGATTTGGATAACAATAAACACGAAGTCTGCATTGCTTAGGTACATAACATGTAATTATGTTTTCAAAGATATATACGAATTTAATAAATTCTCCGACCATGACCGTTGTTTGTAAAATACTTCCTTAGATTTTCCTCTTCTTCTTGGACTTCTTGGCTTGAGCCAGTGCTAGATTTAAATAATTTAAATCTTTCTTGTTATTTATATTTCATTTTCAAGTCCTTAATCAGAATCTTCTTTATTTAAAGCTACATTCTGTGTATAGTAGCATTTTCCTATATAGGTTTGTTTGTTTACTTGTTTGTAACTTTTCTGGAGCTATATATGGATGTTAGAAAAAACGACATTCCACTGACTTCTCTAATTGCACAACACTTTTGCACGTTGTCGAAGTTTCTATTAAATATTCCACCATTTTTACATTAAAGACTCGAAAATATTTATGAATTTATAATTTATCCCAGCTATATGAAGATTTTGGAAAGGAAATATGTTATGTAAATTAAAAAAATTGCGTTCCGCCGACTTATCCAAATGCACAACACTTGTACACGTTGTCGAAGCTTTTATGTTTAATAATTATTGATACTAGGCCCATTTTTACACACAAACATGCGAAAATACATATGTTTAGATAAAATAATATCTTTTACAGCTAAAATCCAGAAAACAATTGTATATTTTGTTGACAGAGGTTGACAGTGTTAGGTAGCAACAGACTAAAAATACATAGAATAAACATCAATTTCATTCATTTTCATTCACTTAGCTATGAACCAGAAAGTTAAGATTATCTTATGATAATAACATTATTGCAAATGAAATGTCCACATAGGCGATGCTTAGACTAAAGAGTTTCATAGTTAGGATTGACTTAAATTGTGTTTAGTGCAAACGGCCATAAGTTTTCTATGTCTTACTGCCGCACTCACGAGTCGATTTAATGATTGATTAAGGAGTTTTAGGTAAAGATTAATAAAAATTCACTCTCAGAGACAGTTAACGAGCCATTATTGTCATTTAATGTCAATTAACTTTAATGGCCGTTGAACCCTTACTTAAATCTTAAATAGACATTAAATTTACGTTCACATGCCAAAAGTATGGTTATAGTACGCTAACCCACGTTCGGATTTGGTTTCTCCCGATCGCGGATTTGATATGCTTCGCGACCAAATCTTACCGTGTGACAGCAGTCCAGTGGACATAATTATTACAAATTGAGTCCGCCTCGATCCGCATCGGATATGATCAATGTTGCAATGTTGCCGTTCTGGCTAGTATTTCGTAAATTTTTCCAGATATTATTTAATTTTTCTCCAAAAAGACACTTTTTCATAATAACAGATCATAATGACAGATTTGGTTGGCGGACTTGGCGGATTTGATCTGTCGAGGTCCAGCATACCAAATCCGAAAGTGTGTTAGCACTATTATGTCACCTATGTTTTTTGCGGAGAGAATCAAAGAGCGATATGTATAGTGATCTAGCCATATCTACCTAGTCAGGTCATAAGTATTGTCACACAGTAAAAACTTTTCTTTTAGAATGCTGGCCACAAAAAAGTTTATTGAATTCGAATTTCGAATTGTTCATGAAAATAAAAATGTATACTTTTTAGAATTTTACTCATTTTTAAATATGGAGTGGACGCTTAAAGATGACCGGAGTTTTGGCGGGAGAGTGACAAGTGCGGACGCTTGCTGTATATTATTTTCTAAAACTAGTGCATTTATCATGTTTTATGTGTGGGAGTGGTGGTTTCTTGGACATAAAAGTTGTGTTAACGTGCTATAGTGATAGACAATGATATATATGCAGTGAAATGCTATTTTCTCTCTTGACGCGAAAAGTCCACTGAAAACCTCAGTATAAGAATCACCATTATACTGAGGGCAAGGACAAGGACCTAGGACTGAGGACTCGACATCGACAAAGACTGGACAGGACTATATACTAAGAAAATATAAATACCGAAGACTAGGCTGTATGGACAAAGTTTCCTTTGCCTGCCCAATATGGGCGAAGACTACAAAAAAAAATTAAAGAAGACCGTGTTGCAGTTATTGCGTAGCATCGTTGCGGTTACGCGCCAATTCAAATTTTTGACATACTGAAAAATTTAAATATATCCAAAAGATTCGTTTATCGTACCATGAAACGATACAATGAAGACTTTAGTGTAGATGACAGGTCAAGAAGTGGTCGCCCTCGGTCTGTTAGGATTCCAGCAGTGATAAAAGCTGTGAAGGCGCGAATTCAAAGAAATCCCAAACGTAAGCAGAAACTGTTGGCCCTTCAGATGGGGTTAGGCAGAACCACGGTGAAAAGGGTGTTAAATGAACACTTAGGGCTTCGGTCATATCGAAGAAAAACAGGTCATCGTTTAAATGCTCGTCTAATGGACCTGAGACTGAAGAGATGCCGCGCTTTGTTGAAGCGGTACGCGGGAAAAAAATATCGGGAAATTCTTTAATCGGATGTTAAATTTTTTACCGTAGAAGAGAGCTACAACAAACAAAATGCACACAGTAGTGAAGAAGTGAGCAACCGTATTCCGCGTGTCCAACGAGGTCATTTTCCACCCTCGCTCATGGTATGGTTGGGAGTTTCTTATTGGGGCTTAACAGAGGTACATTTTTGTGAGAAAGGTGTAAAAACGAATGCAGTTGTGTATCAAAATACAGTCCTGACGAACCTTGTGGAACCTGTTTCTCATACCATGTTCAATAACAGGCACTGGGTATTCCAACAAGATTCGGCGCCAGCTCATAGAGCGAAGAGCACACAAGACTGGCTGGCGGCGCGTGAAATCGACTTCATCCGGCACGAAGACTGGCCCTCCTCCAGTCCAGATTTGAGTCCGTTAGATTACAAGATATGGCAACACTTGGAGGAAAAGGCGTGCTCATAGCCTCACATCCCAATTTGGAGTCACTCAAGACATCCTTGATAAAGGCAGCTGCCGATATTGACATGGACCTCGTTCGTGCTGCGATAGACGACTGGCCGCGCAGATTGAAGGCCTGTATTCAAAATCACGGAGGTCATTTTGAATAAACTTTATTGTCATAAGAATCTATGTTTTGTTAAGTTCATTTTGGTATATAAATGGTTACATAATGAATAAACTTGTTTCAATTATTTTATATTATAACATGTGACAGAATTTAGGACCTGACTAAGTATAGTCATGCATTCAGGAAATATTCCGTAATTGACAGTAATTTTCCTTAAAAATAATAGTAAAACATTAAACATTTTTTATTTTGAAGGAAAATATTATTTAAATGTCCTTAGGTATGTAGCGATATTGCACTTTACCGACATACATTTCGATACGGCGCACCGCCCTATGTTGACTTAAGTAGGCATTAACTAATGAAGCATTAATTTTCGTCTCTAGGAGCAACGGCCCATTATTTATTTTAATCATAATTAGTTAAATGACAATTTACACTAATTTAATGAACGATTCTGAGTGCGGTTGTTAGTCAAGTTTAGTCTTAAGTCAAGGTCAGTCTTAACCCGTATAGTAGTGGTTGCTATGCTGTCCGCCATTTTTCCGTTTTTGAGCATTCTGCTCACATAGCCTTCATATATGTAAGTCTCAGCCTACCCTGACTTCTTCTACCCTCTACATTAGCACAATATATATTCTTCGTCCATCGTTCCTTACTCATTCGTTGGACGTTTCCAAACCAACGGAACACGGCTTTTTCCAGGAAAAGGATTAGTAATATGTCATACTAGGTGACCCCTAAGGCTTCGCCCGTGACATATATTTCGAATTCCCGTCTCACATATTTAATCCCGTCACTTATAAATTGTACAAATACGCATGAAAATTCGTCGACATTTATTATTACTGCGCCGCTCTCCAGAGTACTAGCGTGATGATAAATAGCCTAGAGCCCTTCCTCGATAAATGAGCTATCCAACACAAATTTCAAGTACGAGTAGTAGTTCCTGAGATTAGCACGTTCAACCAAACAAACTCTTCAGCTTTATATATTAGTACTAGATGACCTCACAGCTTCGCCCGTGGAATATTACGACCTCCCGTCGCACCTATTTAATCCCGTCGCTTATAAATTCTACAATGATGCATAAAAATTTGCCCGAATTGTCGACATTTATGACTACTGCTCTGCTCCCCAGTGTAGTAGCGTAAGGATATAAAGCCTATAGCCTTCCTCGATAAATGGGCTATATAACTCAAAAAGAATTTTTCAAATCCGACCAGTAGTTCCTGAGATTAGAGCGTTCAACCAAACAAACAAACAAACTCTTCAGCTTTATAATATTAGTATAGATAAATGTGCGCATACCTCGTAAGTGAGTCGCTCGCGCTTGTTGAAGAGCAGCAGCACGCACATCTGGAAGGTGGACACCTGTATGATGTGGCGGCGCGGCGCGGGCGGCGGCGCGGGCGGCGAGCGCGGAGGGGACGCGCCCCCCGCGCCCGCGCGGAACGTCGCGTTCAGGTCCGCGCTGCCCAGCTGCGGCTGGAGGGACAGCTGCCGTCCCGAGTGCTTCGCCAGGTAGAAGCTGCACACACACACCACTCACTGCTCGCTTACTTACTCGCCTTCTTGGGTTATGCTCATTTCGTCCCATTCGCACGTCGTTGCGCGTTCCCATTCGCAGTTAGTACCATTCGCACTTGGACCCCTTTCATAGTTACTCCCATGTAGTAGTTTGTAAGGGAAGAGGTACTAAAAAGTGGATGGAATTGATTTGTTGATATTTTATATTCCTCTGTTAAAAATAACGCGCGAATGTAAACAATTGCAAATAGGACGGAACGCGATGGTGACCAAGTGCGAATGGGATGAAATGAGCATAATCCACCTTCTTCTTCTTCGTACTATGTGTTTTCCCATGTTACCAAGCTCAGAATTTGGACCTTGATGTCCACATTTATTTGGCTACTACTAGATCGTTCAATAAGTCCCGAGACTAACTTAGAAATGGCGTATATATTAAAAACTCTTTTGATTTTTAAAAAGTACTGGCCTTCAATAAGAGATATGTCAATTTTTTTAAAATGGAGCATTAAAATATTGATTTTGCTTGTAGTTTCGATACAATGAAAAAAAATCGAGTTGCGCATGTTGATAAAACATTGTTTATTAATGGGAAAAAATACCGTTGAAGCACAGCAATGGCTTATAAAATGTTATGCGGGATCAGCTCCCACTAAAGCAACCATTTGTCGGTGGTATGCCGACTTCAAACGCGGTCGCATGGACACAAATGATGGGGAACGCTCAGGTCGTCCAAATGAAGCAGTGACTCAACAAAATATTAAAAAAGTCCTCAAAATCGTAATGGAAGATCGGAAGATAAAAGTGCGCGGGATAGCCGAGATAGTGAAGATTTCAGCTGGTAGTGTTTTCACTATTTTACATAAAAATTTGGCCATGAAATAGTATATTTCGATACAAGTGCGGAATGCCTGTCATTGCAACGAGTTCCGACAAATGTCGACCCGAGCCGAGGCGCAGCCGAAGGTGAGGGTTGATAGTCGGAACAAAATTACTCATTTTGTGCAACAAGCAACTAAACTCGAGAAGAAAATTTTTGGAAAATGGCGCCTACAGTTAAAGAATATAAGCAGAGGCTATGGCAGTGCACGTCATACAGCCAACTTTTTTATTTTTATAAATATAATTTGGCCTATACATATATGTACTAATATTAATGTTTAAATTTGTACTTAATATTACTTTTAAATCGGATATTGAAATAAATTAGTAGCTTTTTATAGAAATATTTGCATGAATCATGAAAACTATGATTTTTTTCGAGGAAAAACTTCGTGGTAGGTTTTTTTTCTTTTTAATAGTCATTATTATGTCAGTTGGGAAATAAAAAACACTAGTTCCGGAATGGCAAAGAAAAAACACGCGTGTGTTATGCCCACATCCCGAACGCTATACGTCCCTGCAATATGCCACTTTTTGAGCAACTGTATTAAAAAAGCTTTTTTTTCAAGTGGGTGCCGCGTTTGCTTACAACTGATCAAAAGGAACAACGTATCAATGATTTTGAGCGATGCTTGGAAATCTAAGCTTAGAAGTATTAGATCTAGACTGATAAATATATTTCTAAATTGAATTGGAATTCGAACCCAAGATCTCATCCACGAGAAGTGCAGAAAACCTTTAATACTCCAGGAAAAGACGTGCTCCATTTTGATCACCATGTGAGTAAAAGTAGACCTGAGAGATTACCACCCACCGATAAATATTCTGTTCGTTATCGTTTTTGCAAAAAAAAATAGGATAAATGTAGTTGTAATGTTATATTAGTTGTAAATTGTACAAAAAGATAAAATAGATGTTAATTTAAGTGGACTTGACAAAATATGACCTCCTTATTTACAATGAAACCTCTTTAAGAACACATAAAAAAGATAATGAAATACCTTCTAAATACTTCGAACGCGTTTCGTGGCGCCGTTGGAATATTACACTTCGGGGTTGCACTTTGCGTGGGCCAGAATCCGGTAGTTAGCACACGCACCGACAAGTCGACGCCGTGAAGATTGATCTGCAAACGTTCATTTACAACGTCTAGTGTAAATAGATTGATTGAACCTCCCGTGTTTATAAAATGTAACAAACTTATAACCATTACGATATAGTTTTAGCATAATATCTGCAAAATGCGTTACAATATCCTGAAAGTCGTTAAAATTACACTTTTTAATGTTAACAATTAATTGCCGAAATAATTTAATCTTATTGATCAAAGTCCGTATTCCACAACGTTTCTCAATACTCAATCAACGCTTGAGAGAAGTATTTATATGATTGAGTATTGAGAAACATTCTGGAATACGGACCTTAATGACAAATTTCATCAACTGCAAAATGTGGCCAAATTAGTTTTACAACAAATATACAGTACATTATGTCAAATATAGGATGACTAGGTAACCCCCACGGCTTCGCCCGTGACATACTTCGAACACCCGTCGCTTATAAAATCTACAATACTTTATAAAAATTGCCCGATTTGTCGATATTTATGATTACTGCTCCGCTATCCAGGGTAGTAGCGTGATGATATATAGCCTTCCTCGATAAATTGGCTATTTTACAAGAAAATTATTTTAAAAACCGACCAGTCGTTCCCGAGATTAGCGCGTTCAACTACACAAACTCTTCAGCTTTATAATATTTGTATAGATGGGATGGGATACCTTACTTAGACCTGTCAAAATTATCATCCTTTATTTGACAAAGTATATTAGTAACAGAATGTTTCTTTAAAATCACACCTTAGTATATCCCTGAGAGGGTAGGCAAAGGTGAACCCACTTTGCTTGTAGTTCTGTGGGTCTCACGTTAAAGGGGAAAGACTATTGCTGTCCTCGAGCGCTTAAGGAAAGTAATATGCGCAGAAACTTGTCATTGATTTATGTATAGAAGTTGAATAATACTCACTCCAGATGACAGCACATGCTCTTTAAACTCCTCCATAATGGTGTTTGATACGGTCATGTCTTTAAACATTCCTTCTAGCTTTGATGTGAACTGACAACCACATTCAGTCTGCAATACAATTCAGTATTCTAAGTATATAAAAATTTATGTATTACACATCTTGAACAAAAACACTTGTACTGTTCCACTAACGGCATTTTCAAAGGTTAGCACATATTTTATGAAATATGTGCTAACCACCATAACGCACTTTTATCGTAATGTTCTATTAATAACTATAACTGCTCATTTTTCGTTGTTTCCGTTGTATTGCAATAGTTGTGGTCACAATTACTATGACCATAATGATGACTCAAATATTAATAAGTCACGATGAGGACTCGAAAACCAACTCGAAATGGCATACACAAAATCTTAATCAAACCAGTATTGTGTTAATACATGATTTTACAGTCTAAATACTATTATCTATGTGTTATAAATTCTAATGAAAATGGATTGACAGTTTTTTTATACCACTGAGATGGCAAACATACGTCTCACGTGATCGAAAGTGGTCACCGTTGCCTATGGATGTTTTACAACACTAGATTTGTGATGATAAATAGTACATTTATGATCAACTCTACTCGAAATTCATACTTTTTTTTCTATGATATGCTACACAAAGTCTATCCAGCTTAAAGTCTTAATTAATCTGCAAAATTCTTTACACAAATATATTTTAAAAATCTTGGAATATAATGATCATAATTTCGATTGCTATGCCAAGACTTTAAGCAAGATATGTTATACAAGAACAGTCTACCATGAATTTAAACAGACGGGACACTTACGAAGATGTCCAAGTAATTAATGTAAAGAATTTTGCAGAAAAATGAGGACAGGGCGGGAAGTTGGGAAGAGGTCAGTCTATTCAGTGACATTCGGAGCTTTCTATTTGCGAGACATCTCCAATGATACAATGAAAATCTCGAGGTTCAACGTCTTTAAGCAAACCTTCGTTCTGGGAATGGTCAGAAATTAAATTATATATTTCTAAGTAAAGAAAGCAATAAAACCAGGAATGAAGTGTTAGTATAGAAAATAGTAAAATAATTACCTTCAATTTAGAGATCATGTTCTTTTCACTATCGTCAGAGACGGATTTGTTCAGCAGCAATCGCTTGGCTAAGTGCTGTTTATAATATCTTTCAAATACATCTTTCTCCTGTAGAAATCTAAACAATACCATCGTTTTGTCCAAAACCGCTTCAATTTCTTGTTCACTCATCTGTATAACAAAAAAAAAAACATTAAAAGATGTCAGGAACATAGAAATAAATAACAATCAAAGATTTTTTGTAACTTACCCCTTTCTCTCCCTTTTTCAACTTTCCATCAATAAACAATGATAAGAATTCTGGTGATTTACTATTTAAGTTTAAGAAATATTCAAAGTCTGACGCTATCATATGTTTGAAAATTTTATCATTATTAAACGAGTTTTGAAGGAAGTGGTCAAATCTATCCTTTAAATCCAGTAGATTCTGAAAAAAAAACAAAAGAAATTATTCATTATATTTATTCATACATACATACATATTGTCACGCCTTTATCCCCGAAGGGGTAGGCAGAGGCATATTAAACGCCCACGTTCACCGTATGCACTTTTGTCCCACGTAACAGGTGGTGAGCCCGTTACCGTGTTGATATGGACAGGCGCAGGCTACATCTACCTGCTGTTGAAATTTTTTAAGCCGCCGATAAGGCCTTCAACTTGGCTTAACGACTGCCATTTATTAGCAACCGGGACCAATGGCTTAATGTGCCTTCGGAAGCACGGAACTGGGGTGGGTCTAAAGGGCCGAATAAATATAATAAAATATAATAATATTTTTATTCAGCTCTATAAAACACTCCGAAGGCAACCAATTACTTCAAGTAGCAATGACACTCGTACTTCAAGATGCAGCCAGTGAATCGGACTTGTAATAGTAGATAATAGAGTGTAGAGTATGTATTTAGAAATGTATAAGTATGTTTATTAGTTATCTGGTTACCACAGTACAAGTTCCGCTTAGTTTGGAATCAGATGGCGTTGTGTGAGTTGTCCTAACGATATTTATTTATTATTTGTTTATTAATTAATAGTGGACTCCAGGCTTAAAGTCCAGATAGGGTTTGTTAGCAACTGGAAGTACACTGTAATGCTATATCAAGGACGCTTTCAGCCATATGAAGAAAGCTGTATTAATGAGTCTGACAAATGTTTTATAAATGCCAAATAATTCTACAAAAAAATAGGAGAAATACGGTGTAATTACTTTTTTTATACTTATTTCAAAAAATGGCTGAAATATTTACGATCAAAGTACGTATAACGAGCGTGACCGCATACTTCACAACCCTGCTCATTCGACAGTCGCGCTCTCGTTCGTACCCGAACGCCGAGCGTTGTCGCAGTCTGTGCGAGGCTGTGACGTCATAATAAAACTACTAAAACTACTGCTACTACTGCATGTATTGAAGTGAAATAAAAACTACTGTAATGTACATGATCTACGCTCCAATTTTAGCTGTACTTGACAGTAATATTTTGACCCTTTTGTGTTCTCCATTGAACTGGGCTGGATCTATAGGTATTCTAATCTGTCAGGTGTCCAATAGTAGAAATAATATGAGGAAAGTGTTTACCTGCACGAAGGTAATGGCGTTGGTGTTGTGGTGAGTATCGGTGACAAGCGCGCGGCCTTGTTCGCGCAAGTGAGCAGAAACGGCGTCGGCCACGGTACGGAGCCCTTCCGCCACTCGCGACAGCAGCTTGTACACACACGCAAGTTCCAGCGTGCGCGTATGCATCAGCATATGCACCACACCCGAATTCTCCATCTATACATGCCAACAACGGGACAAAGTCAGCTAAATGTATGTCAAATATTTAAATCATATTAAATTTGTGAAAATGATTATTAAAATTTATTGGGAACAAGAGTTTGAAAGTAATTTTTTCATGTCCTTTATCAAAGAATTTACCATTCAGATACCATAAATTGCTTTCTTACTGATGAAATAAAAATCAAAATACTAAAATAAATTTTCATTGTTATATTTTCGTTCGCGCCGGTACACGTACGAAAAATTAAATCACTCCAACAAGAATACAAATTGTGGCGAAAGTAGATTTTTGTAAATACGCAACGGTCGCTATCCGGGATACCTAGCAATACAAAATAAAAATGTGTATTAAATGTAAGTCAATTTCGAGTTTCTGTTGAAAAATATCTTAAGTACATAAGGCAAAGTTTAATAATAGCACATAAATTAATACAGAAATATGTACAAGATAGTCACTCTCCATCTCGTGCCTAACAGAGATACCGACCGCACTCTGACTCAGCCAGAGCATATTTTTCAGGTCGTGACACTCATCGAAGAATAGCGACGCGGCGTTTGGTATATGACATTGTAAATCGAAAATAACGAACGCACTAGGAGATTTGCCTCGTAAAAACGTCTACCTTGTGATACTCATAATTTGTTTAAGATTTAGTAGTACTCAGCAAAAAACAATGGCAAACGTTTTGTAAGAAGCCTGTGTTCACCCTAACGAGGCAAAAAATAAAACAATTACGTCTTTGTATAACAATTTGAGAAAAAAGTTTCATTCATACTAGAAATTTTCGCTCCAGTCCGTAATGTTTAATTTGCAAAATGTTGAACCTAAATGATGAGATGAACGACAAAAGGTGAGATTTTGGTATTTATAGCAACATGCAAACTTGAATATGTATGTGAGCTATCCGGTATGCATGAGGTTATTCGGCATCGGTAGGCCAATACGTGAGCACGCGAAATGAACAATGTTCTGTCTGAATTACCTATTGCAATTACATATAGATCTTAATTAGTCTTAAAATTATACAGCAATCTAGCTGCTCGCGAATTTGGTTCAGATAGAATGCAATAAAATGTACCTACATTATAATAGTCTAATTTATTATAGAAATGTTTGTCGCATATTTTTGGTAAATTAATCAATTTGAAAAACGGCAGTGAAACCAGGGTATTTCACAAGATGCAAGAAAACAAATGGAAACGCTGTGGAGATGCGATCACTTCGAAAATTGTGCGGGGTATCGTTGTCCGACCGAATACATAACGAAGTGATACGCAATATGAAAGCTTTGAATGAAAGTCTCCGAGCAAACCTGGAAACGTGCTTGGCCGTTGGTTTGGACACGTCCAACGAATGGTGAGAAACGATTGGGAAAATATATTAATTGTAGAAAAATAGGGTGTAGGAGTCGGAGTACACCAAGACTTAATACGAAGACCACGTTACCAGATTTTTTAAAATCTGAATCGTCAAAATACTCGAAAACCCTAACGTGCATGTATGAAACGATTATCAAAACCTGCCGATCTGTCCTTTCTGACAGATGGCAGGTAAGAGAAGAGAAAGCTTTCAGCAACTCAACTTTTGTCTGAATAGTTTATAATGGAGTAGAATTCAATCTTCGAAGTGATAACTTCAGGAACGTGGCAGAAACTTGAACTAACGCTCTGACCATGGTGAACCAATTAAATAAGCTGGCTTAGTATTTTTTGTAGCTGCAGTTCCATTACGTAGGACGTGCAATATAATGATTCCTAAACCTACGTTTATTTTATTCTACTAGTCTATTCTAAGACGTGTTTGTACAAAACGTACATAGGTACATCGATATTTTTATTCACGTTTCTGTTGAGAACAAGTGCAGTCTTCTTACGTTATTTCTGAAAATTTAACCAAGTGGCGATGTTTCCACAAACAAATACCAAGGATCACTACCAACGTTTATCACCCATATAGTCCAGTAGGTATAGAGGTTAAAGCACTTTACTTTTATTCATAGTTTAGATTCACATAATATTCTCATGTAGTTTTAGTCGATTTACTGTGATCAACTATAAAGAGTATAATTTCTACTGAGCACAAAGCTGTTTGTAAACCAACCCTGCTGCAAATGCAACCCCATTCATTTATACCTATCCTCATCAACAGAAAAATACTATAAATGTTCTATAATACACTAAATGTTCTAAATGTTAAAAGTTCGTTGTAAAGAATATTGAAGCTTCATTTGACAATTGATTAAATTAAATGCAAAAAAATATTCGTATAGATGTTCCCAAGTGACAGATTGTGTTTACATATTTTTTAGTTTTTCGTGGCAGGAATTTTATAGTTTGCTGATACTTACTTCAACAATGGTTTTCATATGTCTCTCAATGAGTTCATGCTCTAGCACAGACACAACTCGTGGTTCGGTACTCTCGTCGAGATAGTGACGCGCCCTTTCAGCTTCTTCGGCGATACGTGCTTCGACGCGGTTTATGTAAACCGCTGCACTGTTCTCTGCCAAGAACTTCTGAGATTCCATCTGCAACATTAAAATTCTAGCTTACCAAGTACGCGCGTTTTAGAATAAATAATATGAGTTTCCTTCCTCAACCCTGCCATTTACGGGCATCTTTTCTTGTCACTGATGACATGACTCAGCAAAGTACTTGCACACACAAATATAGTTGATAGTAACAGTGAATTTTTTGAAAAGTTTCTTCACTTCATTCCATTTACTCCCTTTTATCGCGGAACATAAACCATGTTATGTTGTTGGCACCTCGGGTCTAACATATTACGTAATTGTAAAATACAAGGAGATACCCATACAGACACATGGCAGGGCCACTGTTCCGATGATTTTGTCAAAGTGTGGATCACAACTTATGGTGTATTTGTCAATTCTCCAGCCCGCATACAACAAAATGTTGTCAAATACTAGAAGTATTGGTTGACAAACAACGTAGAGGCGAATCCTTTTACGTGTTGTTGTTCTATGCAGACATAATAAAAGCGTACTCCAAACGAACCAAACGATACAAAAGATGTTTTACTATGCCGTACTATAAGAAATTTGGACGTCACCATGGCTATTATCAACAGGCATGGGGCGGAGTCATTTTGAACAATTAAAATCCCATGTTTTTGTACGACCCAGAAGGAAGGTAATAGGTATCTTTCGTGCGTATATATGGAAGTCCGCCGTTGGGAAAGGTGATGACGGGATCTGTAGGTCACGCTTCCGGTGCGATGGTAGGGCCAGTATTGCTAACGCAGCGTGACTGACTTTTAAGTGTTAGGTTATGCCGGCTATAACATCATCACGAAAAGAGGCCTATTTTCGCTTTAGTCGTTCTTTTAGAGTCCATTAGATATTCTTATAATCATGGTACCAATCAAAAAGAAAGCGACTAGGCTTTTTAACATGTTATTAGAAATAAGTGCTGCATTGCTTACTTACCCTATAAAATTCTGAAGACTGATGCAAGAATGGCTTCTCGAAGTCTTCTTCATACACCGAACGGGAGTTGATGCCTAGAACCATCAGCATCTGACAGGCATTGCGAATAGCTAATCGGTCTACCACTTCACCTCGACGCTCGCGGGCTACTAGTTCTAGCAATGTCTGTCGCAGATGGTCCCGAATACATCCGTACCGAACAACCTTTGTCAAAACAAGATACACATTAGAACCATATTATTTTTTAAGATTGGGAACTACCTAAAATATGATTTGAATTTTGAGGACTGGAGTTCAAACCAATACGCTTCTATTCTCCTTCTGTCAAATAGACGCAAATATTGACTTTCAGTTCAGTGCGTAGCTGTAAGGGTGTCCACATACAAAACTGAAGGTATCTTCACTACAGTGTACTTCCCTTCACAAGTATGGTCAGCTAGTTTAAATTAAGATAAATTTAAAAATAAAAAAACCTTAAAAATGAAAGTGTCAGCGTTAAGCTGGAAAAGGGCGTGCTCCATTAGCTTGGACACGTCTAACGAATGAATGAACAACGATTGACGAAGAATCTATATTGTGCGAAAGTAGAGGGTAGATGGAGTCAGGGTAGGCCGTTATGAAGACCACAGGAGCAGATTGCTCAAAAACGGAAAAGTCAAAAGAACTCGGATAACCAGACGTGCATGTATGAAGCGATTAATGAATCTACAGGAAACGATAGCCTGGCGCTCTGTCCTCTCTGACTACCCCGTTAGGGATACAGCGTGAAGATAGTTAAGTTATAGCTAAGAACCCTCTAGATCACATTGGCTTTCAAACAAAAAATAAGCATCATTGGTCCATTTGATTATCAAAGAAATAAAGAATTGCATGATTGTTTAACATTCAAGTATATTTTCATAAGAGTTAATCGTAAATTCCATTCAGACTAACCTGATCTCTGAAGATTATGAGTCCTAGATTGTAGACATTGTCCACTTCATTTTGCTGTACATATACCCTGTCCATGTACATTAGAATGTCCCGAATCATGACCATACTAGTTTGATGGTCAGTCCAGGCATTATTAAGTGTTTGGAGAAATCCATTGTGTAATGAGTGTAAGACATCTTCCCTGACCTAAATATGTAATCAAAATTATTTTTGAGGTATATAAATATTATTACAGTAGCTTAAATTTATATTTTTTTAGAGTTGGAGTCTTCTCCCCATTACTGTTCCTGAATTTGACTGTATGGATTAACAACAATATAGATTTTTGTAAGTCTGACCCCACAACCAACTACGTAGCATGTTATGCATTTGTCTATTGATTTTAGGTAAATTGGTATAATAAAGGAAATGGTATATAACCATTTTCCTGCCTGAATTAGGAGACGGGCTTTCCTAATCTGAAAATAAATTGATGAGGAACTGGCTTTACCAATTTCAATAATATTTTAGTGGAATATTTCTAGTCAATTGATTTTCAGAAATACCCTAGGAATAAGTTGACTACACTGAGCACAGGATATAGGCATCATCTGCAATTGTGGATTGATGATTCTGCCCCATAAAGATAATTCTTCAATTCATTAAACAGAATTATTACATTTTATCGAACCTTCTTAATTAATGATTACATATCATTAATTAAGAAGTCACCTGTTGAGTAACTATTATAATATTGATTATTAACAAAATTAAGAGTGAGATAATTTCTGTGTTTACCTTTGTTTCAAGATGCTGGGTGACAACTTCTTTAAGGCCTGTGTAAAGCCTTTCACCATGCTTGTGTAGAACCATTGTGTATGCATTACGATAGAGCTCTTCAAAAGATAGACCAGAATTGTTTTTCTTTTGAATTTCTTGTATTGCATTTTTTAGCAAACTCCATATACTCTCCACATACTTCTCGTCCATCGTCATCTGAAATGTAAAATGAAATTAATTATTGTCTGGGTCGAGTTGTTAGTGTCCAAGATTACTAAATCTATAGAGGCTAAAATTTCTTGTGTGATGAGGAGTATTAGTAAGACATAAAATTGTCTTGGCCGCAACAAATCTTTAATCAGATTGGATGATTAAAGATTTTATTTTAGAGATCAGAAGGGTGTTATAAACCAGTTACATATATATTTTGTTTCTTTTCTGTTACTTTGTCATGTCCTCATGGATTTCACTGTTAGATGTGACACTAGCAATATGGTGCTCAGGATAAAATTTTGCATTCATTGCAATATTGATGTTTGAAATGCTGTATGGCAAGGATTACACAGCCAATAAATATCGCAATAAAATATCGTGATACCGGTCTCAGTAAATATTAAATCTCATAGCGTATTACACTTTCAATAAATATTGACAACAAATTTGTCAGTATTCATTGGTTCACCATTCCGTGTAGACGTGTTTACAATGGGTTTACCTACAATTACATTATGGATTTAAAAACAAAAGCTCCGCCATTATGTTAGCATTAAATGTAGGGAAAACAAAAATGTGGATGTCCATGCGTTATAGATATACATGCCTATTTAAATTTATTAAATGAAATAAAACTGTCGGACTCTGGTAATTACTTTCGTATGAATAATTTATATACAATCTATTTTTGAGAATTTATTAGACCGCATACCGCCATATGTTACCAAACAAGATACTCATTTGAGAAGAAGAGAGAGAAGTTAGCAGTGACTGTGTTACTTTGCTACAGGAAGATCGCTCATAGATTTGAGTTATACCAGCATTTTGTCCCCGGCTTCACTCAAAAGTTGGATTTCTAACCATTCACATCTCAGGAAGCGTTTCGAAAGTCTCTATAAATTGTTTAAGAACAATATTTTTACATTCTGAACCAGGCGAAGCCACCCAATCCTCAATTAATGCATCATCTGACATGTTCACGGTGCGCAGGTCGGGCGAGTACTGAAAGTATCGTGATCCACGAGCGCTCACATAGTCAATAAATATTGACTATTATTGATGGATCACAAAATATCCAGATTTTTTGTCAATATTGTCAATAAAATTTCAGATTCAGTTTACACATCAATAAATATCGCGATATTTATTGACTGTGTAATCCTTGCCTATAGTGTATGATATTGTAATAGGACAACTTAAGATAAATTATATTTATACCTAGTCAAAAAGGCATACTTCTCCAAAATACAGCACAGGTCACTTTATACTAACCCAAGTATCTGGATACATTTGGTAGTATGGTTCAGAGTAGTTCCACACTTGAAATTTTCGAGTCATCTTGAAATACTCAATAAGCTTTGTGTGTTAAAGAAACATTATACAAAATAAAACTATTAAGTTCAAAAACATTAAATACACTAAAAACGGCCTATGTTTATATTTTGATTGATTTTCACACCTGTCATTAAAAATATTATTATGACATATTGGATACAAAAATTTTGTTCTGTAGAATAGAAGTTTTTCTATATTTAAATCAAAGTGACAGCTACCATTAATGAAATGTTACCATAACCTACTAGAAATAAACTTTTTAGAATTATAACTTCTTTCAAAAACATTATTTATGGGTACTATGAATGACATACCAAATAAACAAATTTCAATAGTAAATTATGATTAAAACTTTTAATTTCCTTCATCCAGTGTAACTCCATCAGACACTGATCCTTCTTCACCTTAATTTAAAATTATTATTATTTATATTATTCGTATTTATTTGTTTTTGTATTAGGGGTCTTTTTTTCTCATTGTGTTTAGAAGCTTTTTCAAGAAGTATTGCACATATTGACCAAAACCAAAATTGCTAAAATGTTATACCTACAATTTCCCATGAACTAATAATCTCCATCGCATGTCTGTTTTTGGTTCTAAATCGTTGAGTTCGTTCGATGAGTGCCATACCCATAAAATTGAATTGAATTGAAGATTAATATATGACACCACTTGCCATTTCTGCTGTCACCATAAATGTGTGATTGTTTGTCTTATCACATCCGAAGGAATCAATGGAGTCTCAAAATGAGGATAATTGCTGTACAGTATAAGTATAAGTTTCCGGAGAGTGACAAAGGCAACTTTTTATAATAGAAATGCTATCACCATACATAATATGCAATTAGTACAATGCCTTAAAAAAACATTGTAAACTTCATTTAACTTTGAGTACAAATAAAGTTATATTGTATTGTATATACACACCTAAACCTAAGGAACCCTGAGGGGAATTACACACTGATATAGGGCTAGAAGTTTTGCTGTCCCATGTAATAGGGGGCAAACATATTGGCCATAACTGTGCACTTTACACAGGAGACAATCTATAACCATTCTGTAATCCAAAACTAAATTCCAACAGTCAGAAAAGATGCTACACAATCCACAAATAAAATCTCTGCAGTCAGAGTATCTAGCTATCTCTGGGAAACAAATTTTCACGTGGGTGGAGCCACAGGTGTCCTCCAGTAATAAATAAAACATAATAAGTATAATAAAACTCATGTATACAGACATTTGAAAAATATAAATTATCAATTTATATTGCAAAAACGGGTTCTTGCATGCATGTTATAATATTTGTTTAACCACAGTCTAGAGAACAAAGAATAAATTGAAAGTATGCCAAAGATAATAAATATTAATTCAAAGCTGTTATTATTATGTAGTGTAACTTACCAGTACTGATATATAAAATAAAATGTTGATGATGAATTAAAATGTGTGAAATATTTACTAGGTAATTGGTTAAACATTTATAAATTTCACGTTTGTGTCATCTATTCTGATGTTTATATGACTAAACCATGAAATTAAAAATGTGTCGTATAATCATTCATATATTTAAAAATACAGATTCATTGGATGGAGGAGGTAGGTCTGTTGACCAGAATGAACAGTGAGGTTTGCACGTCCAATAAGTCCATTTCGTTAAGATTAAAACATGAAATGTTAAGATAGCGGTGAAAAGCGCAGTATCGCAAAGAAAATGCCAAAACCGTCGAAACTTACCGGGAAAGCGCGGATTCTCATCTTCCCAGGTTTGTCCTTCGGTAACGTGTTCTTCATCATTGCGACTACGATATATTCTACCAACGAGACACTGATACAAAGAATATTAATCCACTTTTCATTTGTTGTCGCGATAACGCATCGTTACTCTCATTTACATCTGTAAATTTAGTAAACACATCAAGTAAAAAGTATAGTAAACATACATCGAATCATACGATTAGGTTCACGACTTTGCACTTCTGATTGATTTATGCAAAAATTGCTAACTCTAAAATTGATTGTCACAAATATTTTAGGAACGATATATGTTTTAAGCTTATGTAGGTACAAACAAATTGCAAATAATTATTGTAAAAGGTTCAGTCATATCTGAGAATATAGTTTATTTAAGCGACATTGACAGAAAGCTTTTATCTCTTTTCTTCTCGTGTTGATTGTCGTTTAAAGTAGCGTCACCTCACATTTCTGTAGTGACGTTCATTCCTCAATTTCTTTTTACAATTATTTATACAGAAAATTGGTGCAAAGTGATTTGAGTTAATAACTTACAAGTAATGAGATTATCCACTGGTAACTGGGTCACAAATATTTCACTCTCGTACTATTTGTAGAACGTGTATTTTTACGTTTTAGCATGCCTATTAAAATCCTTCAATTGTTTCAGTTTTCTGTCGAATCGAACCATAAACAAAATGCTTCGCTTTTTAAAGAGCTTAGGTATTAATTCTTTGGATACATGTCTTTTCACTTAAAACACTTTATAAATTGTCTATGGTCACAATCATGATTGTATGTTATTGAATTGAGAATCATTAATTAATTATGTATCACATCGCAAAATAGTGTTCCATTTTAACACTAAATGGATTCACCGATCTTTTTCTAAAATAAATTTGTGTCCTATTCCATTCCCTCCTAACACATTACCTTTAGAATGAATTGGAGCGAGACAACATAATGTATGAAAAGGTTTACGTGTCCGGTGCCAGACGTTGTAGCTAGTTGATCAACGAAAAAAAATCTTAAAACTATTTTCTATAAATTTTAATAAAGTGTAAAAAGACAATTCGATTCGAGACAGGGATTAAGCCTGTGACCTTTACCTATCCAGGGCAATGTTCTAGCCACCTGAACTACCTGAACCGTATCGAATCAAGTTGAAATTCTCCACCATATTTTTTTCGTCATTTTAAGAGTTAGACTATTTAAATAGATAGATACATAGAACAAGAGGCTAGAACATTGACCTGGTTAGGCAAAGGTCACAGGTTCAATCCCTGTCTCGAATCTAATTGTCTTTTTCCACTTTATTAAAATTTATGAGAAATTTAGTAAAATAATTGCTTTAAAAATTTATCAATAGGTATACTGAGTGGAGTTCATTGCATCAATGTTATTTTTTTTGTTACATTGTACCTACTTACAGGCGATAAACACGCTGAAAAAGACGAAGACTCTTCTGTATGTAGCTAGCTAAGGGGCTCGACATCGTTCATAAGTAAAGGATCCCTCGTATTTCGCATTTGTTCTGAGTTGAAAGGCCGAAACTGGTATTCAGGTGCACCAGCTCAAAGGCGTTAGCAGTAGGTATATCAGAATATAATTTTAATTTCTCAACTTTTTTATTTTTCAGAATTTTCAAATTAACTGTAGTATATGACCTTTAATTAAAATTGACAATTTTAGGTCAACCAGAAGTACAACCATATACAGGGTGACTTTAAATAGGTGTAATTGTTTTAAGGGGGTAAGAGTACAGCCCATGGGATGTTCAAAAATGTGTGGAACACCTGGTCGAAATCTACTGGTTTCGGAAATACACGATACTTTAACTTTTTTAGGAAAATTACCAAAATTCAAGAGAAATCCTTAAAAATAAAAATAAATACTGGATGCATGGATTTTATTTTTATTTTATCTGATTGCTGGATAAATTATCCATAAAATAAAAACATCAAATGTTATGAATCAGTTAAAATTTTAGAGTTATGAGAGCTAAAACTTGTAACAATAAAAAAAAAATTTGCTTTATCGAAATTTCAATTGATTTTAGTGAAAAATATCCACTCCGAACTGGTCGTACAAACGATGTCATTAAATTTCTTGTTTCCTTAGCTTTCTAAAAAGGTATAATAAGTGTACAAAATTCTCAGATAGCGCCCAACATACTCAGTTAGTCCCGAGCAGGTAGTTATGATCCCTATTGTTAATGTATTGCAAGCCGAGCCGATACCTGGAATTCTTAAAACCTTACTCACGGTTTCACTATGCGAGAGTGAGAGAATCGATAAATAGCACAACGTGTGTGAGTGAGATAGCAATTGTTGACGGTTGGCCGTTGCCTTGCGCTTGGGCCCCAAGTTGCGCGACCTCTGTCTAGTACTACTTAGATACTTACGCGTGCCGGACGTACCTATTATTCGTACTAGTTATTTCATCCATCTGTTTCTTTGCTTTATTTCAATGGCAAGCTACAGTAGCGAAGAGTACGCAGACATTGTGTTTGTGTACGGATTCTGTGACGGTAATGCTGCAGCGGCCAGAAGGGAGTACATACACCGATTCCCAAATCGTCGCGCACCTAGTGTACGTGTCTTTTCTGCGGCGTTTCAACGGCTTAGAGAAAGTGGAAGTGTTCATGAGCGGCGTCACGATGCTGGTAGACCTCGTCAAGTGGATGCAGAGCACGAAGAAGAAATACTGGATCGTGGAGCTGCTAATCAAATACAGCAAGATCTTACGGGAGTTGTTACTAGGTCCAATCTTAGAAAACGACTACGGGCGTGTATTAGGAACCAAGGAGGTCAATTTGAGCAAGATTTAAAATAATAAGGTGTTTTAATTAAATCAAGTGTTATAAAACGTGTTTTTCCTACTGTGTTTTTGTTATTTCTTTATGTAAATAACTTGAGTATTTTAATTGTAAAGATAACTTGCGTTTTTTCTTATTAAATATTATTATTTTGTATCAGTATGAGTATTATTTCATCTACATTAGATATTTTTTTCATACTACTCTTAGTAAAATTAACCATAGTCATCCTTACTTGCTTGGAGAACCAAATGGGCAACAATACACAATGCATTCATAAAGTCCACTAAAGCAAATCAATGAGACGTGTTACGAGGTAAATTAATGACACTTAAAGAAAAAACCTTAGCAGGGTAGTATGGTAAAGTGCTAATAATGTTATTAATGTGCAGTTTACGTATTACCTACTCGGCAATAACTGAGTTTGTTGGGCGCTATCTTAGAATTTTGTACACTTATTATACCTTTTTAGAAAGCTAAGGAAACAAGAAATTTAATGACATCGTTTGTACGACCAGTTCGGAGTGGATATTTTTCACTAAAATCAATTGAAATTTCGATAAAGCAAATTTTTTTTTTATTGTTACAAGTTTTAGCTCTCATAACTCTAAAATTTTAACTGATTCATAACATTTGATGTTTTTATTTTATGGATAATTTATCCAGCAATCAGATAAAATAAAAATAAAATCCATGCATCCAGTATTTATTTTTATTTTTAAGGATTTCTCTTGAATTTTGGTAATTTTCCTAAAAAAGTTAAAGTATCGTGTATTTCCGAAACCAGTAGATTTCGACCAGGTGTTCCACACATTTTTGAACATCCCATGGGCTGTACTCTTACCCCCTTAAAACAATTACACCTATTTAAAGTCACCCTGTAGGTGTACGGTGGAAAACCAGATGGTAGTTACCGTTGAACTACAATCACGAAATTTGGTCAAAAGCTAGGTCAGCACAAATAAAGGAAAAGTTCCAAAATCGCAAAAAGTTTACAAGTAAGGAAGTTTTTGAAAATGAAATGAAATGAAGAATTGAAAAGTTTTAAAGTAAAATACATACATAGTATACACAAAATAACATGGACCTCTGAATTGGACTTGTATAGGTGCTTATACAATTTGGAGGACAAGCTTAATTGGCAACAGCCTCGGTATAATGGGTAGGTACGGAACACTCGGCGCACGAGTTAGACTCGCGCTTGATCGGTTTTTTATATTCTTGTCAAATAAATAAAAAGCGTAATTTTTATTTATTTTTGAAATATCACGTAACATAAATGCAAGAGCACCGACACCAGAGAGGAAAGAAAAAGTACTGATGATGGACGGCCAGTGCCGTGTGTGAGCTACGTCCTGCTTCGTAGTCCTGCACGGTGGAATGCCAGGTAGGATAGTGAATGGGCCCTTTCACAGTAAATAGCACGTTTTATCGGGTACCTATATTAAGTACGAGTACATACCTACCGTGAGTTAAACAAGACTTAATCAACCCCAATCGGACACTCTTACGAGAGTACCTACTTTCAGAGACAGGTTTTCTGTACTGCCTTCTACTATTCGCTAGACCGGGAAATACAGGAGATTGAATTTAGATAGGCGGGTCTAAGAGTTAGGCTGAGGAGAAGTGTCTAATTTACGTTTTTGGCGCCATTATTTTTACTTATTACACCAAATAACCCTCTAGGTATATTCGACACTGGAAACTTCAGAGGGATAATGTCTCCTACACGTAAGTGTAAATATTTTTTTTTCTTTTCTAATAAATTGCCTACTACCTTATTAGATAAATCTGTTAATCGATAAAATATTGTTTCAATTAAAAACTTTAATTGTGAAACTCTGTACTTGAATTTAGATGGCTGGTTATGTCTGGGGTTCAGTGTCAGTAGGCCGGGCTTCTGTGAAAAAGTACGTATGTATTTGCTGGTACTTATTTGAAAAGGAAAATACTTACTTAAATATTATAATTATAGTTGAGTCAATTTAAGAAGCCACATTTAACACTTCATCAAAAATCCCCAACGTATCCTTGCCTTATAACGGCGGGTATACAATTTTATTTAATTTTTCGAAGTTAGAACTACACAATTGCTGAACTTTTCTCAGTTACACACAAACATATTTTATTGTCTAAATGCTCAAAGAAGGCTATTTTACTATCTACTTTCACAAATAAACCATTGTAAAGAAAATAAACAATTTATGTTCTAAAAAACTGAACGTCGTTACAACGTTGTGGCAGTGAATCCTTATCCTTTTTAAACAATAGGCAGGTTACCAAGAAAATCGAAAGTTTATTAGCAGAATCGAATGTAATGAGACTTATTCGAAATAGTGCACCACTTTTAATAAAATAAAATAAATATACATCACGCCTTATCCCCGAAGGGGAGGCAGAGGCATATTATATGCCCACTTTTCACCGTGTGGATTCCTGTCCCACGTAATAGGTGGTGAGCCCATTCTCAGCTGGCTATTCCAGTTGTCCCAGATCTAGTGCTTTAGAGCTTCGACGTATGAAGGTCCGGCGAACAAAATAATAATTTTTTTATCTAAATACATACCAAGCCTTACTTTTGTTATTTTTTATTATTTCTGTGCAACTAAACGAACTATTGGTACTGGCGCATCTTATTTATTTATTTCATTTCTAGAAAAATAAATTACCTTTTTCAAAATAACTTATTTGATTCATATATGTTTGAAGTCCGTATCGGTTCGTTCACATTAATCGATATTTTTAATCAAGTCATCTCAATATGAAGCAAAAACTGACACTTGTCAAATGTGGCCTCTTATAATGACTTAATTAAAGACCAGTAAAGGTGTAAGTATCTATTCAGAACAAAGACCTTATACCTATAACTAGACTGTGCACTACTGCGAAATAATCGATCCGCGTGAGATGGCTCTCGGCAGTGGTGGTGTCTCTTTCTAAATAAGTGACCATGACCAATTAGAACACAGGACAAATTCCTTGAACGATTGTTCGAACCTACTGAATTTATTGTAAGTTAAAAATATAAAAATAATATATATAATATAAAAATATTATAATGTCGGGGACCCCCGTCAGAAACGATGTATATACGTTAAAAAAAATTGCAAAAAAATACGTGTATTGAAACAAAGAGAGAGAGAGAGAGAGAGTTGTGCACCCGACTGCGCACTCACACGCATAGGTACACACATGGCTTATGTCATTTCATTAATACGACGATTTCTACTAAATGGCACTATCCGTGAGCCGCTTTCAAGTTCGTTCCAAAAATCTAAATGTTAAGTTTTGCCCCTTTTCACACATAATCAGGGTGTACTTCCGAAGAGCGCATACCGCCGATCGACCTAACATTTGGTATACTAACGTATTTTGACCTCCTGATCATGAAAATTGGCGCAAACGCCATTTTGAATAAGAAAAACGGAGGAGAACCTCTTTTTGTTCCGTGTGCATGATTGCGCATTCCTAACCGATTTAGACAATTTTTTTTAGCTTTCGCTAGAAAGGGTATCGATATCAGTTGGTTAGGTTAGGTTTGAGTAGTGAACAAAAACGCGCGAGGCGAACGAGCGTAGCGAGAATGCCGCGGCTGCGGCCGCCGAAGCGTCAGAAATGTTGATCAACAACAACACGCATACACACACACACACACCCTTTGTGGGGAAAGCTAAAAAAATAGTCTAAATCGGTTAGGAATGCGCGATCATGCACACCGAACGAAAAGATGCGCCAATTTTCGTTATGATATTCGTGATTACGAGGTCAAAATACGTCATTACACAAAATTTCAGATTGATCGGCGTTATGCGCTTTTCCGAAGTTTATCCTCCAATTAAAACAGATGCTGCGTATCTAACTGCCTAATACTAAGAGATTGAAAAAATCTTGAATCAACAAAATACTATGATACCTAAAAAATATGGCTGGTGCTGTTACTTACCCGTGGAAAGAAAAGCTGCTACCGTTATAAAAGTAATTTTTGCACCTTGCACACAACATGAATTAACCATATTTCATTAAAATCTAATAGGTTTAATATCAAAATTTACACAATCGCAAATCGAAGCACGAGCATACAATGACCTTATAACGGTTCATCTCCAATTTAAAGCAATCGATACGTAAGCAATAATAGTAGGTATATACCTACCTACTATTATAAGATTGTAAAAATATTTGGTCCAGGCGGATCTTGCATTTAGTATTACCAAACACAAACATTTAAGTACTACTCTTACTAAATATTAATGAGTATTTTTTTAATACTATGAAGTTCGTATTAATAATTATAGGAACTGTAGAAATATTTAGATAAGTTCCAAAGTTTATGAATAATTAATTTACGAAATCATAAAAAAAGAAATATATAAAATTTTCCACCATTTCTACCAAATCCAATGGTTATTTGAGCTGGCAGCGCGTTAGATAAGGACACATCACCTTTCGTAGCTCTCTCGCCAGGACCGTTTTTAGCTAGCTACCGCTTATAAGGAAATAGCTACCCTACTGGTAAGAAAATAGATGTAATTTTATCTCAACGAAATTTTTTGGTAATCAGTCTAGTCGTAAGTGTAAAGTCTTTGATTCAGGCTGGTATCGATATTATTCATGTTTTTAAAATTATTTTATGACCTGGTTACAAAGATCTTTTAGCCAAATCTTATTTTTTATATCATATTTCTTATATATTAATTATATAAATATATTATCACCATATAAAGCACATAAAACAAGATAAATGCACTAGTTTAAGAAAATAATATACAGCAAGCGTCCGCACTTGTCACTCTTCCCGCAAAAAAAACTCGTGCGCCAGAGTTCCGTACCTACCCATTATACCACTACGCGCTATAATAAAATTAGAACCTTATTTGAAGTATGGTCCAGTTAAGCTAGACTTCCACATTGTATGAGCGTCCATACAACTCAGAGGTCTATGTTTATTGGAGGGTATTATGAATGTGTCATTTATTTGTGCTGTACGACATTCGTTTTGACCTAATTTCGTGATACTAGGTCAACGGGAACTACCCTACTAGGTAACGAAATTACGTTTTCGATCCAAAATCTATAGGGTACCTACTGTTGACCTAGAACTGTCAATATTGGTTGAAAGCAAGGTCTTATAGCACAAGTAAAGGGAAAATTACAAAAACTAAAAGTAAGTTAGAAATTAAGGTAAATTTTGATAATTAAGTACAAGTTGACGCTAATATGACCTTGATTTTTATAGACCTATTTTGGATCATTGATGTCAGTATTTGGTATTAATTTTAAGTTGCTTGGTCCACCCGTTCCTGAGAAAATCGATGGTGACACACGGACAGACAGACTTTGAATTAACCTAAAAATTATAAAAATCGATTATACGTTTCGACATTGAATCCTGATCCATGGATATGGATCCATCTTAGTGTATACCCAGTGGCTTCCAAACTCTATCTGGATTCAGGGTTAGGTATATTCTAGAACGTTTCTCAATATTCAAGAAACTCTTGAGGCTAGTTTTTGCCATAAAAATACTACTCTCAAGTGTTTCTTGAGTATTGAGTAATCTTCTGGAATACGGCCCTTAGAGCTTGCGCTTCACATTAATTTGACTACTGCAGCTATTGTATTTTGATTTTCAGCATTATTGGAAACGACTGCCATGTGACCTTCCATTTCAATATTAAATAAATAGTTTATTAAAGTGTAACTTCTTTATCGACGTTGACAGAAATTATAGTTGTACAAAAATTGTACCTACCTAATGTTTTTCGGTTACGCGCCATGTTGTTTTGAAGTGAAACTTCTTTTTCATAAGTGAAACTTCTTATCGACGCGTGAGAGATATTTTTTATATATTCATAAGTTTTTGATGATTGTGTTTAACTATTTTAAATACCTATGTGCCTTTGCGGATTAGACAGAGTTTAAAATAAATGTAAAATACAGGCAGACTGCCGTGGTCACAAGTAGACTGCTTGTGACCCTGCTGGCTAACCCTGGCTGGTGCAACCCAGTCGAAACGTCAAGCTATTTAAGGTAAATAAGCATGATCGCGTTAATACCTATATTTTACACTTATTTTAATCATGCAACGCTAAAGTTTAAAAGTTAGTAGACAGAGTTTGTTACATATAGGTAATGTGCTTATTAGTTGCCTAGATCCTGACCTCAAGTAGCAACATTCGTTCCATTGATTCCGTGCTCTGTGGTACAAGCGTGTCTGTATTTATTCTTGTTTTACTGTGTAAAGACATCCCACGTTTTCTATGCTAATATTATAAAGAGGAAAGATTTGTAAGTTGGTTGGTAATGAATAGGCTCAACAACTGGGCGATTTTATAAATTCTATTGTTCTCACGATTCAGTTAAAACCAACGTGTCGTATCTTTGCGACCCTAGCATCGTTAACAGGTTCCTGCTACTACAACCAATTTGACTTACCGTAGGTAGTCATTACGTCACTTAATAACGCAATTACTCTCATTCTGTTTTCTGTGTACATCAACACTTTGACCAATTTGCTGGATACTAATTATCACTAACGTTATAGGTAGTTAAACCGTTTTGACAACATACAGCAACGGCGCGTAGTTTCAAAACGCACTGAATAGATTTGATGCATTTTGGTTTAAACGACATTTACGAGTACTTTCTAAAATAATACTGCAATATAGATAAAACTTAATCAAAAAGTAGTGCGCTGTATTGTGGAATTTCTTGTATTAATTTGATAAAAATCCATTTACAGTAGTTATTTACAATTTTCCAAAAATAAAACTTTAAATCGTTGTTTGAACATTTCCATAAATCTCGCTCAACTCAATTAGCCTTTCAATCGTCGCACGTACGTACTTACACTACACACTTCAATTCTTGCTCAAAGTGATGGTCTTGTATACCTTTCCCCTATTATTTTAGACCTTTCGTTGGATGGTCTAAGCCTATTATACTAGTTGAGGAGTTTTCCCGTTCTCGTTTTCCACAGGAACTTGATCCCAGGATAAAAAGTAGCCTATGTGTTATTTTGATATGTAAACTATATTATTGTAAGGTTTCATCAAAATTTATTCAAGAGATTTTGTGTGAAAATGTTACTAACCTACAACGGGCTTTATATTAAATGGTTTACAGCGGTGCAACGGATGTTTGAAATTGTCAATGATGCCTTGGGATACAGCTGGTACTTATTAAATTTAATTCATATAAATAAAACAATTTCATTATTAAAACTTTCATGGTTATATTTAAAATAGTAATATTATATTTTATATAAACTTATCTTGTAAATAAATAGGTATTTGGCGTACAATTTTACAACACGGAGTCTAAAACTAATTACCTGCCATAACTGACATCAAAAGACAATCGAGGTTGCGAGGCAGGTAACCTCCAACGGAATTGATCCGAAAATAATTGTTTACACAATTTTTAAAAATCTCTTCAATCGTACAACATTTTTAACTAAACTGTCAATGATTTCGTAGTCTTCGAAAAATGGTTGTGGAACTGATATGAAAGTGGAATAGAAAATCAATAGAAGTTGTAAAAAATAGCGCTTGTTTTGGCTCAGTTGCCATATAAAAAAAAGTAGCTACCTACGCTAGGCGAAATAAATATATGAGACTGACAGATGTCAAATGTGACCTATTAAAATGATTGTACTATAAATATGCGATATTAATTCTATTCGTATCATGTTGTTGCCTATTCGCTATTGTACCCAGGGTGTGCATGTAGCACCCACCGAAATAGTAGGAGTGTTATACAAGCAAACACAAAGACAGTCACGATCACTTTTAGGTTGGTTTCAGATCGATGATCTCGTTCGCTGGCCCGTAGTCTATCAACCAGTCCGGTCTGAAATAAATAAATAGTTAATAATATTTTGTAAAACAAGCTTTTATTTAAATACCCTAAAAATTAATTTCCAAAAAGCTTTTTCAATTGATACCCATATTTTAGCAGTGAATTAAATTCCACCATTTTGGGGTTCCACCATGTTAGGTTAAGGATGACGTCACGCAGCTAACTATGCATTGTCATCCAACCTAAACGTGTATATAAAATTTTAGCTCAATCGGTAGGAACTGCTTCAAAATTGAATTTCAAGATTCCACTTGAACAAACATACATACATTACAAGTTCATTAATTGTTTAACAAGTTTTTTTAATAAAATTGTAAAAAAGGGGTGAACACTGAGGTGGCAGACAAGCATACCTGTTGGAAAGTGATCACTATAGCCTATGGATGTTTGCAACAGCAGAGGTGCAGCATTAGCGCTGCCGACCCTAACCATACTTGTTTTGATGTTTTTCATATATTTATATGGACGTTTTCTCTTTGGAGACTATTCGAATATAGTCCGGGGCGAATAAAAGTCTTACTATGATGATAATACTAATCCTAAATTGTAATTGGAAAATAATTGTGAGGTGTTGGGAATGTACATGACGATTAAACTTCCAGCCCGGCCATTACATTTATGAAGCACTATTTAACAATAGCCGAATAGGTGTCAATTTTTAAAATTTCATTAAATATGATTCTTGTATAAAACAAATTAATATTAATTAGATAGTCACAAGTGCACAACCTGCGTCTGTCAATTTCAACATAGCAATGGGCTCATTACCTATTACGTGGTTCGTAATTCGCACGGTGTAACGTGGGCGTGTAATATGCCTCTGCCACTCATTCGGGGATAAAGGCGTGATTGATAATAAATAATAGGTATAAAATATAATAAGTACCCATCCTCCATGTGACGACACCCAGGAGCCAGCTTGTTCGTGTAGGAGATCGGCTATAGCCGCAGCAGGCGCAGTCACCAGCTCTATAGACGGTTCCCCATCAGCTGCTTCAGCAGCTTCTCGCGCAAGAGATCCGCAAATGCTATACACTGCTGCAATCTGCAAAAAATAATAGTTATATTATTTCAATACTACTGCTATTTAACTGCCGTTGATGTGGTCTCAGGTTCCATTCCTGAGCTAGAACAAGTATTTGTGTTATCTGTACCTATATCTTTTAAATGAATTAATTTTTGGAGCAACTGGTGTGCTAGCTATTAATTAGGTACTTCTACTCTTGATATAGTGTTTACAATATGTATAGTGAAGAATTTAAGTTTGTATCGACACTGTTCTGTATCTCAGCTTAAGGGCACGGGTTGAAGTCTCGTCTAAAGTACCCTTTTTACTTTAAATTAAATTTGTATTTTACGAAGTTTGGGTGTTTTTTTTGTGTATTTAGAAATGTTTATCTTTATTAAATTTATGTAGGTATATTTATCAATTGTCTAGATACTATAATACAAACTTAACGTAATTTAAGATAGATGGCGCATGTTTAAAAATGTTAATTTGATGTTAATTATATTAAATACATTCTAACTCCAACCTTCCAACTTTTTGACTGTCTCTGTGGCGCGGTGGGAGTGTAACTGCTACGCAAGAGGTCGTGGGTTCGATTCCCACTCAGGATAAAACTTTGTGTGATGAGCACGATGGTTTATTCTGTGTCTGGGTGTTATTTATGTATGATATGTATGTATTTAGAAATATATAAATATGTTTATCAGTTATCTGGTTACCATACTACAAGCTCTGCTTAGTTTGGAATCAGATAGCGTTGTGTGAATTGTCCCAACGATTATTTATTTATTAACTTTCTTCCATTTCTTTCGGGTTGCTTCCAGCATCTTAACATTGGAGCCTGGGGAACATTTTGATTTCGTCGCTATGATTAGTTAATTTGTTAACATCTGTACTATGCTGATGAAATCATTGGCTCCAAATAGATCAAAGAGAAAATGTAAAGACCAATCTTTTCACTTTCTTTATATATATTTATATTTTTAACGTTTTTTTTAATCACCTATTTTCACTCCAATATGATCTGCTTGAACTTGTAATCTAGCAGTGATTGATGATCGGGCTGTGCTACGGTCACTACACGTCCAAAAAGTAGACGGTATTCCCAACCCTCAAATGTTTGCAGTGTGAATTTGACTCCAGTTTTAACAAGACTGTATCTGTGATAGCTGTGCTGAAGGTGTGAAATTAGGCGAACGTACAAATGGAAGGAAAGATAGGACTAGCAAAACCACTACAGCCCAAGCTATTACTTAGCTTTTTGAGCTCATTTTCGCAAAACTGCTCAAGCGTTACCTGAAGGAGCACCCGCTAGTACTTATAGCCCCTCTTACTCAGTGTTCTGTAAACGAGCACTACGTTAAGCATATTACGCTATCGCTGGATCTGAGATGAAAGGGCACTTTATTGCATTATCATTAACGAGCGTGTCCATGCTTAGGAAGTCGCATTACGCCATGGATCCCGGTTTCAACGATTTTACAATAGGTAGCCGCAACCGGCATATCCATTTAATACACCAATAGGCTCACCACCTATTAGTACTACAACACTATTACACGAACCATTCCTTTGGGGATAAAGACGTGACTATATGCATGTCTGTAGTTATATGTTAAACTTAAAATTAATAAATAAATTTTTCAACAATCACACAGACCCAGACAGACAAAAAACCAAATCAAACCTCATAAAAACGTTTACATTAGACAGGTTGGCAGATCAGTTTGGTATTCATGGTATAGTTTGGTATTTGATACTATCTTGTAATCATATTGAATTAACGAATTTTGAGCTCAAATAGAGATTAAATATTATTACCGTTGTATTATCGTTGATCGTGTACAAAGCCATGAGGATTCCTCACGGCTTTGTACAGACATTTTGAGGAGCAGACATGAGATTCTCAACTTAATACAAAAGAGGCCGTGTCGAGGCCGCCGAGACTTTTGTATAAATGTGATAACCTCAGAATCTGATTGAAAAAAATGTTTTGCATCAGACGGTCCGATAGAGGAAGGCTTTAAGGATCATAATGATTATCAAAATCACGGGATCGGAATCAGAGCAGTATTAAATTATAGCGGCACTCCTTAAGTGAATGCTTGCGTATTTTTAAAACTTATTCTTAAATAGATAAAATTCTAAATATAAAATAGAAGAAAAATAGATACCTACTTGTGACTACATATCAAGTAAAAAGCTCCCAGCACATAACGTGAGACAAAATATAATTGATGAAACGTAGGTGCTTAATAATTTAGGCATAGACTAACGGCGTTAGTCTATGCAAAATGAACCCATTATATTTTTTTCAAATATCTGTCTACCACTTTCGTTTAAAAGGTGTAATTATATGTAGGTATATTATGTGACTATGAGTATAAAGAGAGAAAATCTTAAATCTGTGCAGTACTGTGAGTAATGTAATGTTTACCTTCGCCCATGTAATTCTGTCTCTAGTGATACGTCGTCCTAAAGCGAGGGTCAACTCTGCTACAGCAGTTTCTGACTTCAGCATAGCAGAGGGCGCACGTGTTGCTTGCCGTGCTACATTCTTGAAGGTTTCTGGTCTTTTCCTCTCCAAAGTTGCACATAATGCCCTTAGTCCTGCCAGTACTCCATACTCTGTATTGTTCATAGCCTCTTCTGGACATTCAGTCTCCACCAATCGTTGTAGTCGTTTTAGAACTATTTGCTGCAAGAAAAAATATTTAGTAAATTTAAATTAAGGATGAGAAAACGGAACTATCGGGAGTACTGGGACACCCTCGCAATGTGTTACCCTATGAGCTTGGCGCTAGACGAATGGGTGATTTTAATCTGTTTGAAACACGTTAAATAAAAGCCTGAGAAAATATTTTAATATTAATTACGGTAAACGTAGTAGATAAACATACTGAACCTTTTTGGCACATAACGTAGATCTTCTTATTTGTGTTTTTATGTATTGAAGGCAAAGGGCACGTCCTTGTCGGACTATATGTGGCTTGACTTGTGCAGGGGCAGCAAGCCACCCTAATGTGGCCGAGAGGCGGCGAGAAACAGCTGCGGCCGCAGCACTTGACACCATAGTACTGAAGCGGCGCTTTGTTCGGTCGAACGTTGACATAGACCGCGTTGGTGACACCCGAAGATCTGCAAATGTATATTGGTGTGAGTGTTCGTCAAAAAAACCGAAGAAAACATCCAGAGATAGTAAGCTTTTTATCACTCTACCAATGAAATACCGAAAAATACAAACTGCATTGGCAATTTGACTTTAAAGAAACTGTATCTACGAGTACTACTTTATAGTGCCATATAAAAATATTTTTTCTTACTTCGTAAGCCATAGAACCCATCCGGTGTAACGCTAAGCGGCGTGCTAAGTTTCCTCCGTCTACGCGCCATTGGTACGGCGAACTTGTCATTTTCTTCGCCATCGGGTGGAGTGACTTGTATATTGATAGGATTTGGATCTCGCCTGTGGAGGCGATTCAGTTGACATTGTGCATCAAGTAGTGGCCCTATCTGAAAACAGAAAAAGAAAACAATAAATAACATTATATATAAGTATTTATAAATAGAATAATACAAATCATACTTTGAAAATAATAATATACAAAGTCAGCATTAGTAGATGTCATTATAAAACACAAGACAGAAAAGTAGATTTATGTTGATCAGAAACAGAGTATTAATAAATCGTTTTACTACTATGTTTTCATCGACTCAAAGGCACACTCAGTAATATTACGGGTTTGTTCAATGATGCAAAAGCATTTGTAGTAATTTATTGGTAGGTATACAGTAAAGTGTTATTATTGTACAGAAGAATATATTTAATGGAAAGGCTTTCCTATACTTATGAATTTCGACTCAAAGGAGACTAAATTATAGGTACTTGTATAATATTCCATGTTATATAGCATTCAAAATCCTTGTGTCAAAACTCGGAGTTAGCTAGCCTGCAATTACGTGCCCACTTCTACTGGTGTTAATAATAAGAAGATATTCTTTCGATCAGGGCCCAATATAGAAATAGAAAAGAATTTGTCAGAACAGACCGACAGCATACTCGAAAAAGGTAAATACCTTAATTTTCCTTTCGTTCAATTACGCCGGGCTTTTTCCTCTTGAACTGTTGGGTGCTTTAGGGCCCTATAAAGATCTTCAGGGCTTGCAAGTGGCACCCGCTGACTATTGGATGCGACGAAAAGAAGGAGCATAATAAAATCCTGCACCAACCCACCTGGCCACAGTAAGGTCAAACACCCTCTCCATGTTAAATTGGAAAGTTCAATGTCCAGCACTGGTCTTTGATAAGCAATCTAAACGATTGATTGACTCTGCGCTTCTTCATTGACGTAATCAAACAAACGATTATTAAAATTATTACCAAATATTCTGCTACAGTAAAGGTTGATTTACTCCACCAAGAGCTTCGGTCTCAAGCGACCTTATCTGTTAGCGTTGCACCTGCTTACCAACGGGAAAGTCAGATAGCAGTTATTCCCAACGATGCCTAAAAGCTAAACTATAGCTGCTTCCTTTGGAAATTTTTCAAGTCACCCATAAGAGCTTCAACTGAGCTTAACGACTGCTATTATAATGGTAACCTGGTTACCAACGATTTAACGTGCCTTCCGAAGCCCGGAAACGCTCGCAAATGTAAATCCCACAAGTGGTGACCCATGCAAGGAACAGCCATAGCGAAAGTTTGTGATCGTTTACAGAACACTGAGTTAGCGTGGCCACAAGCACTTTATTATGGTAGAACAGTAAAGTAAGTGAAGTTAATTTATACTGTACACGGTGCATTGTGATTCTGTCGTCACCAGATCATTATTGCAGAAGTTACAAAATCTCAACTGAATATTTATCTGAATTTATTAAGTTGTATGATGTTGTGTCTTTGAGAGACGTACAAACCGCAGCCCACATAAACTTCATAGTGTAGGTTTGATAAGGATAAATGAGGACTAATTCCTTTAATTTGTGAGCATTGTTAGGCTGCCTCTGCCCTCTCAAGATTATTTATGTACTTAATTCAGTGAAACATGGATATATTTGATACTTAAGTCAAATATTAACAACCACAACGGCTGCCCTTTTAAGGCACACGATAATCGCATCGGTAATATAAGGAGTATTGTAAAATATTACCTTTTGTAATAACATTTTTCTTTTAAGAGGTTATTAATATATTGTATATCTTTGTTTATTTTACTTTAAAACAATGTTTCGATTTTAATGGCAAACAGTCCGATAAAAGACATTGGACCTTAAATAAGTTTAACCTTTTGTACAAATTTACATAGTTGCGTTTGTAGATAATCAAGATACCGCTATTAAATTACTGGATTCTAATGCTTTATATTGAAAATTAGAATTTCAAATTCTATCATAACTAGAATAGTATTTATGTTAAAATCGTTCTACTAAGCATCTTGAAAAAAAAATCTCTTGTACTGTTCCACTTATTTATTATGTTGTTATAACTTCATATATTGTATTCAATGCCATCCGAAATACATTAAATATGTGCTAACCTTTGAAAATGCCGTTAGGCGAAAGCGGTCAGGTTAAAATAATAAATAAGTAGAACAGTACAAGTGTTTTTGTTCAAGATGTGTAGCAAGTTCCACCAAGTGCCATCAATCAACAGTGTAAACAGTCGTTCTACTAAGCTATTATGCTTTTATATGGACGAATATCTCATATTAGTAGTAGTACATACTTATAATAGGGTTTAAGGGGGCCGCCACAAGCTAAGTTTTAGCGTTCGTAGCCCCGTTAATCTCCTAGCTAATCGTTAAGCATTTTACGCTACGGTCGGAACTGATATAGGTAAACGTTTTTAGGCATTTCCATTTAAGAGCATTTTCGTACTTCTGAAGGCACGTTAAGCCTTGGAGGGTTAAGGGGGGATACGGGAAAAAGCCACAAGCTGTGCCAGTTCGTTTTAATACGGCCGATTTCAACATTCGTGCCCTACTAGAGACGCCTTACTCTATATTACGAGTTTGTTTCTTTGTTTGTTTGAACGCGCTATTCTAAGGAACTACTGGTCGGATTTGAAACATTATTTTTGTCTTAGATAGCCCATTTATCGAGGAAGGCTATAGGCTAGGTATATACTACCCTGGAGAGCGGAGCAGTAATCATAAATGTCGACAAATCGGGCAAATTTTTATACATTTTATTAGAATTTATAAGCGACGGGGTCATATAGGTGCGACGGGAGTTTGAAGTATGTCACGGGCGAAGTCGTGCGGGTCACTTAGTACTTCATATAAATCAAGCGTATCAATGAGCGTCACCGATTACTCAGATGAATGGCAGGCATCTGTCAGGTCGCGTATGCGATTTTCGCATACAATCGGACGTAAACTTGGCAGGCGGGTATTATTACTCTCGTCTCTATTAGGGTGCGAGTGAGGGAGCGAGTAAAATTTCTTGTTCTGTGGGCAGGACAGTAACCTCTTTCGATTAGGTGGGTCGTGTGCTTATAGAGGGGGCAGCCCTCTGCATAAAATCTAATAATCCAAGAAATAATAAATTTGCAGCGAATACTCGATAAGTCTTTTTATATAAAAATAAAATATTGCAGTTGATTCCAACTCCTTTGCGAACCCGGACAACACCATTTTCTTCAAGATTCTTTTCACACTACACTTTGTGGTTGAGTAAATATCTTGGGGAGGAAGAAGAAATTCTCTGGCAAATATGTGTGTATTTCGTTGCTATTTTTGGTAAAGTTAAATTGGTAAAGTTGTAGGTAAGTGATGTTAGTTATTGTCTTGTATATATAACTCTGATGTTTATATAGGTTTAAGAGATTAGGATTGTATGACAGTAGATAGGTAGTGATATAAATAAGTATGATCACGTTAATCTCGTACCTTTGTCATACTTACGAGTATTTGTATCATACAACGCTATAATTTAAAAGTTAGTAGTCAAAAGCTACTGTGTTAAAGAATATCTGTATTTAGAAATAGATATAGTTCAAATAACTAGACTTGCTTACTGTCGGTATTATTCTATCACTAAACTGGTTTTACAACTGGTAACGACATACATAAGTATCTCTTAATACTGATCCCAAATTACGGACACCTACCTATCATCTTCAGTTCTTCACTACCTTATGGTTGACTGTAACTGGCTTTGGCTTTATACCAGTAATTTTTTTTCGTGTTTTATTTTTATTTTTGGCACGTCAAAATGGCGTCACCCGTCTTATGGTAAGCAAAGACGACGACCCGTGAATGAGCTCTCATTCACGGGTCGTGGGTCGCTATCTCAACCCGCACGTAGGTTTCCAATAGCAACCTTAATTTTGACGACCCAGAAATATGCCTTTTCACGCTTCTCTTAAAGGACCTAGGATTGTAAGAGGAGGGAAACACCTGCGCTAGCAGAGAGTTCCATGTTTTTATGGCGCGACATAAGAAAGACCTACGGGATTTTACGGTTCTGGACACGATTGTGTCCACAGTGTAAGGATGACATCTCTGCCTCGTCGTGTTAATGTACCACTTTTTTAAGTTTTTATAACAACTAATCTTCTATCCCTGTGCTTTCAAAAGGAAATTTCTATGACACTTAGCAGACATCGCCTGCGCTTAACTTGCAAAGCAGTCGAATTCTCTCTGGCTACGTCTATGGGTCTTAAACGTACACAGTTGTAATCCAACGCCCTAATCAAGGTGACCTTTCATGTTATAATCCATGTAGACAGGAGATTATCCAAATTATATTATGTCGATAGACATGAAACCGCACTCTTCTGTTTTTATGTGATGTGTCGTGATACACGCCACAATATTATTAACGTGCACGCCTTACGTGTTCGTAGAAAGCCAACGAGAGTTATCAAAGGTTCTTAAAATTTCAAAAGACTTTTTATACAATGAATACAAAGCCATTTTTTTTAAAGTGGCTCATATTAGTTATAAATATTTTTAAAATAAAAATAAATAAATATCCATCACGCCTTATCCCCGAAGGGGTGGCAGAGGCATATTATATGCCCACTTTTCACCGTGTGGATTCCTGTCCCACGTAATAGGTGGTGAGCCCATTGCCGTGTTGAAATAGACAGACGCAGGTTGTGGCTACCTGCTGTTGAAATTTTTTAAGCCGCCCATAAGGCCTTCAACCAGGCTTAACGACTGCCATTTTACTGGCAACCGGGACCAACGGCTTAACGTGCCTTCCGAAGCACGGAAACGCTCGCAAATGTTAATGCCACAAAGTGGTCACCCATCCGAGTACCAGCCATAGTGAAAGTTGCGTAACTCAGTGATCGTTTACAGAACACTGAGACCGCGGGGCCACGAGTAACATGTATTAAATTATTAACATAACCAGTTTAATTATTAACATGTATTATTATGTTTTCCATAAAAAAACATTCTTTGTGTTTCATAGGAACCTCGTACAAAGTGAAATGGAGAATATAATATGTGCCAGTATTTTTCTGATCTATTTACTTAATATATAAAGCTGAAGACTTTGTTTGGTTGGACGCGCTAATCTCAAGAATCGTTCGAATAAAAAAATCCACAGAACGCCTAATAATAGGTATTTTAGGTAATATACCTATTATTATATGCAACATTATGCAACTACCCATACCCTAGAGAGTGGAGCAAGCAACAAATTGGGCAAACTTTCATACATTATTGTAGAATTATAAACGATGGGATGGGATTATTCGGTACGACGAAGGTTCGAAATGCGCGGCTCAGGTTATTTTAATAATAATCTATAATTATTTTAAGTTCTGCCTAGGGAGTACCAGGTTATATTTATATATCGATTACTGTAGATACCTGCTCCGGATCCTGATGACATTAGCATGAAAGTGATTGAACAAGCTATAAGAAGTATGAAATGTGGTAAAACTGCGGGATAAGACAGAGTTACTGCTGAGATGATCATGTACGGTGGGTCGCGCGCGTCTGATACACCCTATGTCTGCTATGCAACTAATGCTGGCGGACGGGTGAGGTCCCGGATGACTGGTGAATAGCAGTTGTAGTACCTATTTACAAAGGGAAAGGCTTGCGCCTAATCTGCTACAGTTACAGGGCGATCAGATTCAGATTAGCTAGTAAGGTGTATGCAAAGGTTATAACGGCAAGAATGCAAGAAAAGTCCGAAAGGTATTTAAGGGAGGCTCAATGCGGATTCCAACGTGGAAGAGGTTGCATAAATTAAGTGTTTTCTCTCCGCTTGATCGTGGCTGTTAGCCAGAAAGTTTGCTGCGGTTTTGTGGATGGAGAAAGCATTTGATAACGTTGTGAGAGAAAGTCTGTGTGGACGGCTCGCTCGCTGCTGCGGGCAATACTGCCGCTTTATAGGGACTGTAAGTCTTGCGTGCGAGTAGGGGGGGGGGGGGGATGTGTCTCCTGTTTTCGACGTCTGTACAGGTGTCAATAAGGGTTGTGTCATGTCCGACTGGCTGTTAATAGTGTATCTGGATAGTTGCCTTCAGCAGTTGAAAGATTGTAATATGTGTGTGAGTTTGGGTGACTTGACAGTAAATTGTCTGCTCTACGCTGATGATGCGGTGCTCATGGCTTAATCAGGAGCCGATCTTCAGGCATTAGTCAATAATATGAAGGAGGAGTGTGAAAGTAAGGGGTTCTTCGCTTGAATGCAAGTAAAACTAAGGATTTAGTATTTGAAAGAGATGACGTAAGAACTAAATGCAAGATTTGGGTAAACCAGGAACGTCTAGAGTAAGTGAATGAAGTTGTGTATTTAGGGAGCATGTTTAGTGCAGATGGAAGATGTGATTCGGATGTAGAATGGCGATAAGCTGCCGGATACAATGTTATGGTGCTCTGTCTCAATAAGTAAAGCGACAAAGCATCGTAAAAGAAGCACGACTAGCGATTAAGAACTTTAATTTATTAATCTTTTAATAAGTTGAATGCTGTAAAGATACGATCTCATCGAAAATTGTGCGGCTTAGCCTTGGCCGACCGAATACGTAACGAAGTGATATGCAATATGGCAGGTTTGAATGAAAGTGTCAGCGTTAAGGGCCGGTAGGCCAAGTCGCGTAGGCACCACGACGCTTCCTCAGCCCCCGCCAAGATAGATCGACGATGTATTTTCTGCTGGCACGCCACAGTAAAAATGATTGGCAGTAGCAATTGAAATGGAACATCTCTGTTATTGTGTTGGATTTTATTTTGGTTTATGATATACTAGTTTATGCCCGCGGCTTCACCCGCGGCTCCGCCCGCGGGCTGAAGATTTTCCGTTCCCGTTTTCAAAAGGAACTTGTTCCCGGGATAAAAAGTAGCCTATGTGTTATTCTGATAGATAAGCTATTATCTATATATATAAAAATGAAACCCGTTTTCCGTTGTCACGCCATCACGCGTGAACGGCTGGACCGATTTGAAAAATTCTTTTTGTATTGGATAGCCCATTTATTGAGGAAGGTTCTTAGCTGTATATCATCACGCTACTACACAGGAGAGCGGAGCAGTAATCATAAATATCAACAAATCGGGGAAAATCTCATACATTTTTAGAAAAGTAATAAGCGACGGGAGTGAATGGGTGCCACGGGGTTGGAAGTATGTCCCGGACGAGGCCGGGCAGGTCAGCTAGTATATAATATATAGTTATGATAAAGGACGATATAATATTAGTAGGAGTTAATGATGATATATTTAATAACAAATTTAGGCTTTATAATGAAATGTCCCGTACTTATTATACTAATTTTTTATAAAAATTATTAAAAAATAAGGTCCTGTCTTCGGCAGCTAGTCACCGTTGTACTTCAGAACATATCCTCCGTCCGCGCTAAACATTCTCCCTAAGTACACAATTTCATTCAATTGCTCTAAACGTTGCCGGTTTAGACAAATCTTGCTTTTAGTTCTTACTTTTTCTTTTTCAAATACCTGATTCTTAGTTTAACATGCAGCGAAGACCTTTACTTTTATATTAGTGACTAATGCCTGAAGGTCGGCTTCTGATGAGACCATCACTACCGCATCATCAGCGTACAACAGACAATGTACTGTACAACACATCATAATCTTTTAACTTTTGCAACCACACTTTTGCACAACCATCCAGATACACTATGAAAAGCCAGGCGGACATAACACAACCCCGTTTGACGCCTGAACAGAAGGCAAAAAGAGGCGCGAGGTGAACATCCCCTTTGTCGCACGCAAGCTTTACAGTTCGTATAAAGAGACTATATCGCCCGTTTCTCTCACAACGTTATCAAATGCTTTCTCCAGATCCACTAAAGTGCAAAAAACCTTCGCGTTAAAATGTTGGGATTATTAATTATTAATTAAATGAAATGTTAAACATTGTATACTATATAACATAAAGTATATACTAACATAAAGTAAAAACATAAATAAAAAGCGCTCGTAGCCCTACTAACTCGGTTTATGTAAAAGATCACTGATTTAAGAAACTCTCTCGGATGTTGGATGGATGACCGCTTTGTAGCATTTTCATTTACCAGCGTTTTCGTGCTTCGAAGGACACATTAAGCTGTTTGTCCCGGTTGATAGTAACGTTGCAATCGACACTCGTTAAGTCAAGTGAATACTCTTTGAGCGACTTAAAAATTACAACTGCGAGTCGCTACAATCTGAGCCTGTCCATTTGAACACAGGCATTGGGCTCACCACAATATGCCTCTGCCACACCTTCGGGGATAAAGACGTGGCTAATAAAATAATAAATATACTTAAATTATTAATACTGAAAGCATAAAACAAAGGTCTTGGATACAATTTTTATAATTTATGCGAAGCGAATCAAAGCTTCAATATAATAACTGCACTGATTACTTCAGCCAGTGGCAGTCGGTATGTTTATGCTTCAGAATCTATTGATCAAATTTGTTTATAGGTAAACATACATTGATCGGCCTACTGGCTCAGTTGGTTATATAACTGTCTTCTAACCTGTGGGTACCGGGTTCGATTTTATACTACTTACAGGGTTAATTCTAACGCTTCTGTGAAGTGTAGGTACTTTATTTTATATTAAAACTGTCATATATTTTATTTATCTATCACGCCTTATCCCCGAAAGGGTGGCAGAGGCATATAATTAAATATGCCCACTTTTCACCATGTGTGTTCCTGTCCCACGTAATGAGTGGTGAGTCCATTGCCGTATATAACTCTTATATATATACACTATATAAAGCAAGCTCCGGGCGTCGTGAGATGCAACTGGGACAGACGCTCGTATGATGATGGAATGCTTACTGCTCTTATAAATATACTGTGCCTTTGCGAAAAAATAGCAAGGGGAGCGCAACAAAAAACCAAACATAGGTCCTACCTCAGTAAGCGCCAGCGCGCGACTGATCAGGCCTCAGCGTCGCCAATCTGATATTATTTAAACATTTGTACTATAAAAATCACTGTATATAGTCAAAGTAAGCGATTATGTCCATATATATTTAGTAGCTATAGTTGTGTATAAAAATTTCATGAAAATTATCTGTAGTTTAGATTTGGCATTGAAAAAACATTTCGAAAGGGGGCAAATTTGGGATGATTTTCTATCAAGTGAAGTTTATTAGATTTTGTAACAGTAAGCTATTTTGACTAGCTTAAATCCTTAACTAACATATATCTCTTTTTCAGAATCAAAAACCCTTTCTTCTACGATTAGCATTGTTTTAAAAATCTCAAAAGCGTGGCCTCGGCAGGAATACCAAGCCTTAATTTATTTTAAATCTGTAACAGGTATACTATAAACAGGTCTTTGAAAATAAAAAATTACCCATATAAACTTACCATCCCTATTTTATTAGCTATGCAGTTCTTATAATAATTCTCAATATTTACCTTAGCACTAAATTAGTTAATGGTTTTTGAAGCTTTAACTTTCGAAAGCAAGCTTTAACTTTCGATTCAAAATAAAAATGGAGTTCATTGGTTTAGAGCTTATTATAAAAGAATTTAAAGTTTTCGAGCGAACTATTTTAATATTTTATTAAAATAATCCTTTTATAAATGATTATTTCATTAATGGGGTTTAATGCTGCTTGGCCTCGTGAATTATTTTTCCACACTAAATTATAATTAATAATATTTTATGTTTGATCTGAGAGGCTGCATAGAAAAAGATATTGTAAATGTTAGTAGTTTCTACAACTGAATTTTGATACAGATAATACATATTTCATCTTCGGGAATCAATTTATAGAAATATTTAAATAAATCGTAGCTGTATTTTATAATCTTAATTTTTTTATAATATTGGGATTTGAGTACGTATTCTCCAGACCATAGCTATCTCATAAGTCGTGTATTGCATATGACAGGGAAAATGGTATTGTGAAGCATAGGCGATGTTCCATCATCATCCGAGTGTCTGTCCCAGTTGCGTTTCACGACACCCGGGATCGGGGAATTTTAAATGTTTAAAGATTTTTTGTAGATTTGCAGAGGTAATATAACTACGTGTATGGTCAGCAACGAAAGTAGCTTAGCTTAGCAGAATATTATTTACTAATCTAAAATATGTTCTTCAGTATATTGAACATGACTTTGGTTTTTTCCAAGTTAATGCGGGGACCAACACGTCGAGGTGCTCCGTTTAGACTGTACAGCATCCCGCTCAACTGTTCCAACGTTTTCGCTACCTACCAAAACGATGTCGTCGGCAAATCGAAGGTGTGAGATGCATACGCCATTTATATTCACGCCCCATCCCTCCCAGCCCAGCGTCTTAAAGACATCCTCAAGTGCGTTGGAGAAGAGCTTGGGGGATATAACATCGCCCTGTCTATTCATTTTGGAGCTGGACTGTCATGGTATCCGTGTCGTACAAGCATACCAACACCTCGATATATTGCCAATCTATACGACATCGTTGCAGAGCATCCAGGACGGCCTAGGTTTCGACAGTCGAAGGCTTTTTCAAAGTCCACAAAAGCAATACACAGAGGTTGATTGTACTCTTTCGTCTTACAGTATCGATGTGGTCCACGGTACCTTAAACCCGACCTGCTCCTTTGGCTAAAACTCGTCGAGTTTTCCGGCAAGGCGGTTTGTGACTACTCTCGAGAACAACTTGAATATGTTGCTCAGAAGTGAGATGTGTCTATAGTTCTTCAGCAAGTTTTTATCACCTTTTTTGAAGAACAGAGCCACCTCACTCCCATATCACGTTTCTGGTGATATGGGAGTGTGATATAAATAGTGACACCTCTGACACGTTTGGTTGTATGAAATATATAGACATTGGCGTCTCTAGTAGAGAGCGCGCGAGTGACATTAATTCCTTGCTCTGTGGGTTAAACAGTTACGGAGTTTGAAATATGTCACAGGCGAAGCTGAGAGGCACAAGTAGTACGTGATATGCTAATAGTGAAAGTTATCAGAATGCATAGAAATCATTTTAACAATTTTTTTGATTTCTGTGTCTGAAGGTAGGTATAGAAATATTCCTATACTCGATAAAAGTTTAAAAGGATATTGTAGCTCATCTCTCACAAAACTATTAAAGGGTTACAGATTTATGGGAACATGAGGCGCGAGAACCATTTACATCTATTTTATTCATAGTCTCTGTATCGTATGTTATAATTTATGATGGTTTAGTATAATAATTTTTCCGTTCGTTTTAGAATTCCATAGGATTCCCCAAACATAAAAATGGAAACCTTAAAGGACCAGGACAAGTTTCTTTTTTCAAATACTGAACATATCGAGATTAAATTAATATAGAATATTCAGGTGACAATGGATCTGTTAAAAATTAAACAGCAAAAATATCTAAATGTGTAAATTTTTAATTAAATAACTGAAAAGCCTTTACTGCGGTTATGGAAGGCGCGCCGAACATATTTTGTAATGTCGTAACATTATGGCAGAGGAGTTGCCAGGATTTGAATCCCAAGTTTAAAATTACATTCCTGCATGACTGCGCTGCAGAAAAATAAGTACGAATTCGTACACTCACATTTGAACACTATACTACAATTAAACTAAAAACAATGATGAGTAGCTACTATAAATAAACTTTATAACATTGAAACACACTCTCTCACACACACAGTTACAAAACGATATGATTCATGTTAGTGCTACTTATATTTGTTTGATCAAATTTTGCATTATTTCAAATAAAAATCTAAAAAAATCTGAATCAAAAATCTTACTCAAATGTCAATGAATTTATCAGGCATTAGATTCATTCTTAAAATTGGGTTGCTGACTGGAAAGTGTTAATAACAAGCAATTTTGTCGACTGTTCAATTAGAGATTTTTTTGGGTAAAAGCTGCAAACCCAATTCATTTCACAAGTGGTCTTGATGAACGTCTGTTCGGATTTTTGGAGATTATAAGGTTACGTACTACTGATTATACTGATGTTTTATTACTTAGACAAGGCCGAGACTATAAGAGTTTGCTAGTCGTCCACTTTCATTGCCATCGAAATCCATTGATTAAATCGATTATCACAAATAACTAAACGAGGAAGGGTTTATAGCCTTACAAAACCACCTATCAGTTCGGTCAACACAATTGAGGGCACACATTACGAGCTCATAAACCAATATGAGTTCATCATTCGTGGTTGGTATAGAGAAGAATCGCATTATTAATTCGGCGTCTTAAGGTACTTTAGCAATATCATCGTAACATTAAAAGACTTAGGTAGCATCGGCGACACGGCCAAAATTTATCGTTACTCTGACCTAGAAAATATTTAAAGCATGTTACACTTACTGTTATTGCTTATTTATGCATGAAATTGGTTCACCCCTAAAACATAAATATAAATATGTGCTATGTTCAAAATATTTTCTATTAAATAAAAGTATTAGCATATCAGACACAATGATGTGCAAAATGTCTTCCAAAGCAATGTTCAATATCGATTGCAATTACGTGGTCGATTGGTCATTTTTTGCTTATCTTATATTGAAATAAACGCATAACCTTTTATGATGTCCCACATTGATACAATATTAGATATTTGCGATTCAGATCACGCCACAATAAGGTAAAGTTTGTATTATGTTTTTATGTCTGGTACAGAATTGTTTCTTAATCATTCATGTTCGGATTAAGGTCATCAACTCTATTCTCATGGGTTTATCAAAATATTCTATATTTATCACCGTCATACCAAGATCTTATCTCTGTCCGTGTATATCATAACTAACTATCTTCACGTTGTATCCCTGACGGGGTAGTCAAAGAGGACAGGTCACCAGGCTTCGCGATCCATGCATAGTAGTATATAGACGTGTTTTCTATCCAAAAGTGTGAATAATACATTTAGTATTTATTAATGCCATAGATACCATAGATGACAGCATAGATTAATAAATGGACGATTGGAAAAAGTCGATCATCACATATAATGATAACAGCAAACATAATCTTTAAGTAGAAATCGATGAAATGAACTGTGCCGATGTCACTGATGCTACATTCATGGTGGCAGGTCGGGGACGCACGACCATGGCAGTTGCGCGTCGGTAATGTTAATTTACAGTTCAATGTTAGGTATATATCGGATGTGAACGGAATACCAAATCAGAGCAAATATTCCCCAACCTTGTGGAAATGATCTGATTTGCAATAAATGATAGTCTCCATGCATCATCGTTTACTCTTTGTAGATAAAATTTGTAGCCAACTTTATGAAAAGGAGAAGTTAGTTATATTATTAGAATCTAGTTATATTTTACTCATATGGTTGATTTAGATTCAAGGATGATTTAGATGTTTAGTGTACTTCATTTAATTATGGGGTAATTGAATTTTTACAATTTAACTATAAATAAATTGGTTTAGTAAACGACTAAACCTGCACGCGGGTAGTCTATTGTCTAGGCTACATGTAAGTAATACCCATTGTACGAGTATACAGAAAACAATATTCGGCACTTCTTAATCCTGCCGTTAACGCAAAAATGTTTATGTCAATTCTAAACTCACATATAACTACTTTACAACTATTTTTCACGAGACGTTACTGGTAGGGGTTTCCAAAAAGTATGAATATGATGATCCTATTTTCTATTCCTAACTAGTTCAATTATCCTTTCTCACCATTCCCCCACTTCCTTAAAGCGGTTTTTTATTTAATATCATTTTGTATGTGATATTAATGATTTGAAGACTTTGTCAGCAGTAAGGGGCAAATAACCTTAGTACCTCCTATCATAAGTTGAACAGAATTTCGTTCTGTTACTTTAAATATATGCAATAGATAGGATAGATGATAATGGGATCAATGAATTAAGACAGGACATTTATGACTTATGGTCCCCCACTATTTAGTTACGACAAGCCTGGCAAAAAGTAAAAAAAAATATTACCACCCTTAACAAATACATTTGTCTAATAAAGTAAAAGATTCATATAAAAAGTAAATAAAACACTTTAGGCAAAGTCTTTCATAATCTGCACGACTTAGACATTCAAATAAATTCGGTATGATATATTTAGTTTTCTCTTTGTTTGAATGTGAAACTTTTAATGTGTCCTCTATGTTATATGTAAATCGTTTATGGAGGTAAAAGTTTTACGATGCTTTCACGACAGGGTTAACAAAATTCATTGGTTAACCCGAGGATTACATTTTGTAGTCACAATTATTGAAGAATTTAATTGAGCTATGGTAACGTTGCGAAGTGTCTGTTAGTTTTAATTTTATAAGAATATGTAGTCCATGTTGCTGTCTGGTTTATAAGATTGTGTACAAAACATGAATGCGCAAATAGTCGTTAGCAAAAACTGACCGGGTGCAACCTGGTCAAATATGTACGGTAATAAAAATGATGAAAATTTATTACATAAAACCTCATATTATTGCCGTAAATGTATAAACTTCCGAATTCTCACCGGAAACTAATAATATTCTTACATTAATAAAGCTGTTACATAGAATCAAATCCTTGATAACAGACACTGACAGACAGTATTTAATTTTGGCGAGATGTTCCCTAAAATAATATTGCACCATTAACTCCTCATTTCAGTGTGTATACTCAATTGCCATCTCATAATGTAATACAAATAATGTCTATTCCTTTGCTTAGGAACTATCTAATGACTCATATTGTAGGTGTAGTTTATTGAGAGCCCTGCTTTTATGCCATTTCGGCCGATGTTGGTAGTTTAATATAACATTATCTAAGGATACACAGGAAAATGCTTTCACGAGCCTTTTATGTATCCAATATTATTTTACTGTTAGCAGTTTCGGAAACTGTTTGCTTTATGTTCGTAGCTTTTGGATTTTAAAGCATTTTCAACTTATCAGGTGTAGTGAAAACCATAAGTTGTTATATATTACATACATACACACGCACACATACCGTCACGCCTCTATCTCCGAAGGAGTAGGCAGAGGCATATTAAACGCCCACATTTCACCGTATACATTTTCGTCCCACGTAACAGGTGGTGAGCCCATTGCCGTGTTGAAATGGACATTAACGTGCCTTCCGAAGCACGGAACTGGGGTGGGTCCATAAGGCAGAATAAATTTTAAAAAATATAAATAAAATGTGTCTATTTTAGATGTTAAATTTGGAAGAAATTTTAAACCCGTTGCCCTTTTTAGTAAGGTGGTAACAAAAAGGCTAAAAGGTCTTATGTGTTAGACACTAATTAGCACGACCAATTTAAGTCCTGATAGTCTCGGAATATTATTTTTTATTATTATTATGTTATATATTACTAAGCAATATCTATTAACCTGAAGGTTTTCTGCGCTTTTGTGGATCTGGAGAAAGCATTTGATAACGTTGTGAGGGAAACTCTGTGGGATTTGCTGCCCGGATATGTGTGGACGGCTCGCTACTGCGGGCAATACAGTCGCTTTATAAGGACTGTAAGGCTTGCGTGCGAGTAGGGGGGGATGTGTCACCTCTATTTGATGTCTGTACAGGTGTCAAACAGGGTTGTATCATGTCCGCCTGGCGGTTCATAGTGTATCTGGACAGTTGCCTGTAGAAGTTGAAAGATTGGGATATGGGTGTGAATTTGGGTGACTTTTCAGTAAACTGTCTGCTGTACGCTGATGATGCGGTGCTCATGGCCTCATCAGAAGCCGACCTTCAGGCATTAGTCACTAATATGAAAGAGGAGTGTGAAAGTAAGGGTCTTCGCTTGAATTTGTTAGAAAGTCGTCTAGATCCCATAACACAAGATTTTATAAACTTACATGGGGCGAGACGCCGTTGTGTAACAAAAAAAAAATCTTGTAAATTAAATACTTGTTCAGAAGGTTTTCCGAAGTTCTAATTGAAGTGTAATTACCATTGATTACTGAGTAAGAAACAATGGTATTATTAATATTGAAACGCATCGTGTATTTTTTTTTAATTTAGTATCGTATTAATTTTCACTAAAAAGTTTAATATAATTGTTTCATGAATTGTTTCATACTTGATAAACATTCATTCTTAAATTTAGTACATATGCGTTTACTGCATAAATTCTCCAGAGATCTTTCTCCTCTTTATTCTTAAAAGTAAACCATTTAATGTTTGCTGCACACTGAATACGCAAAACTAAAACCAGTCATTAAACTTTGCGAGTCTTAAAAGTGAAGAGGTCATCATGATTAATGGTCTCCTTGTCGTCTTGTATAAATAATACGATAATTATATACTCATGTGCTTAATTTGCGAAATACTAAGGTTTTGGAGACGTGCAACTGCTAACGGGCCGCGGCCGCGGCACACACCTTGCGTTAGTGATGTGTCAAATACTGTTATTTAGGCGCACTCGGCGATCACTCACCAATCGCCTTCTAGTCATTCTCTAAACTCTTGGGGGTCTTCTCGATCCTAGTACTGGGTACATACTGAACTGACTGACTGTCTCGTCAAAACATCAAAAATATGTGTAAACATTGCAGTGCATTAAGCCACATCATTGTCACGGTTCACTGATATTTTGCTGTCTCGAATCTCTACTCGGTAGGTGTAAATTAGGCTATTAGTGATGTGTACCTGTGTACTGTTTGGTACACAGGTACACATCACTAATAGCCTAATTTGAAAGATGACACGGCAATTATAACTTTCGATTGGGCGAGCGATTATTTAATAATAATAATTTACAGACTGGATCTATTGTGTCCATCTTTTTAATGAGATACACGTTGCTTATTAAATAATAATAATATTGGTTATTGAAAAAAACAGAACCCATTACGGTATTCCCTCACTCCTGCGCTAGTAACAACTGTGTTGCAGGTGCGAGTGTCTTTCCCAATATTAAGGTGACAATTGTTACAAATATTATTTGTGTAACATTATTTATGTATATTACAACAATTATTAAAAAAATATTAAAGCTTACAAATATAAGAAAACCGTGCATGCGATATTTTTGGATCAAGTACTCACGTGTTTGTTTCATTCATATTGAATGCAATGAAATAAATCTATAAGTTATAAAAAATTAAGACGTGTGGCACTCGGAGACTGCCGCGGTAAAGCTATTGCATAGCATACCTTTGTTTTTCTTTGATATTAATTTAAGTTACACTAAAAAAAAAAAACACCTTCACCCTCACCCTCACCCCTCACTCTCACCCTCACCCTCACCCCACCCTCACTCTCACAGTCACCCTCATCCTCACCCTCACACTCACTATCATCACGTCTCGATCCGTGCGAGCTTCGTACAATCGTACCATATAATATATGTACATACACGTTAAGCCAACGCTCGGCCGTGCTTGGTGAACTTCGTGTGACCTCGGATCTTAGGTTTTTTTTCCTTACGGAATTTCTTGATTAAAGCCCACTCAAAGCCCGCGATAAAAACTATGCAATAGTTTAATAATTTAACATTAAGTCGATGTGCGGAGACAGTAAATAGAAACAAAGGCACTTTGAACAGAGGTTAAATATTTAGCCTTAGGTAACTACTTAAAAATAAAGCAATTTTTATGATGAGATAAATATGTAAAGTAACTCTTTCATATAAAAATGTGCACGATTAAATTGGTTAATATTATGCTTTACATACGCCTGGACACTTTCTTATCGGAGAATAGCTAGCGAAAAATGTAATTGATAGACAAGGAGAGTTTACTATATAGAACGCTACACACACCCATAATTTAATTTAAACCCCCGAGGAGCTCATTACTATTTAATCCCACCATTTATTCTTACTTAGCCAATCTATGAAAATTTGCCAGAATTTTTGTCACTTATGATTACTGTTTCGCTCTTCTGTCAAATACGTCTAGTTTATAACAAGACTATGTTGATCTCTGTGTTTTCGTTTTGTACAACACTAAAGTTCTGTTAATTAAGCAGTACATTAAACTTGAATGTTGAGATGTTGTCAATTAAGGAAAGCTATTAAGATAACACAACAATTTCGTGAAAATGAAAAGATATCATTTAAGGACACACTACATGTAATATTTTTAGTGAAAATATAAAATAAAACATTGCGTGATCTGAAATGAACTTGTCTCATATCTTAGCTCTATCTTAGCCTGGGACCAAAGTCTATGAAATAAAGGGCAGTGGTGCTAATTCTGTTGTTGAGATCACTAAACTAAATTTCTCTAAATTTTTCTAATTTTTATTAAGAGATTGCCAAATGCTATTCTGTTATTAAGTCGAACTAAAGTTGGTGATATCATAAATAGCACTTAATTTGTATCTGATGTCACTAAAATTCATTTTATGTGATAAAATTGAACAAGACGTGAAAAATGTACATAAACAGTCGAATGTAAATACATGCCGACTAACTTGGTGATTGAACTGCCTATTTACATTTTTCACGTTACATTGTTTTAAAAGTTTTCACGTTTCAAACGGTTACTAAAATTAATGAACGTCCCACTAAAATTAGTCTTTTCACTAAAATTAGACATCACCTAAATAGGTGACGTCTAATTTTAGTGAAAACGTCTAAATTTGAATTTAAATTTGTATCTGACATCACTAAAATTCATTTTATGTGATAAATTCAACAAAAAGTGAAAAATGTACATAGACAGTTCAATCACTAAGTTAGTCGGCATCTAAATACATGTTTTGTTAATTTTATCACATAAAAGGCATTTTAGTGATGTCAGATACAAATTTAGTGCTGTTTGTAATATCACCAAGTTTAGTTCGACGTAATAACAGAATAGCATTTGGCAATCTCTTAATAAAAATAAGAAAATTTTAGAGAAATTTAGTTTAGTGATTTCAACAATAGAATTAGCACCACTATCATGCTGCTTTACAGTATTCTTAGATAGGCTAAATCTACTACATGGACATACATCTATTCTAGTTGTATTTTTGCGTGCATGTTCTACGCGTGTGACAAATAGTTAACCCTTTGTCCACAACATCTTTAGTAATTGATGTTATCGTCTGGGCTGTATTAAGGTTCAATGCAACGTAAATAGGATCACGCAAAGACATTGCTTTAAAGCGCACCGTATCTAAGTACATTAAATCCGTTTATACACATGGATTTTGGTGAGTATTAGCTTCTACTAAGCTTTCCACAACGTTATTTATATGAAAAGTCGTTAATCTCTATACATCGTTTCTAGTCACATTCTTATCAGTAGCTAGTTTAGTATCTCATACATTTTTAGTAAGTAGCTAGGTACCTTCTTACCTTGAACCGATAATGATACGTTCTCACATGTTTACTTTTTTGGGAAATTAAATCCCTCACCTTATCTAACTGTGTATGATGACTGAAAATCTTCCGAATTGTTTTTCACCAATGCCTAGAGTGATTCACGAAAAAGGTTTCTAAATAAAACTGCAGGCAGACACCGTGAGCGTTCGCAAATTATGCTTAAATATAATTTGAAATATTATACTTTTAAATTATTAGAATTAACCAAAAATATGTTCAACCACTCTAAACATCAAAACTTTGAATGTACTTTGAAAATTCAAAACGCAAACTTTGTAATTTTATAATTATGAACAGCCTAATTTAATGTTATATTTAAAATTTAATACTGCTAATAATTTAACTTTTAAATTGTATCACAACAATTACAATTTGAAGTTACTTGTATTGTATGTAAGTACGAATATTGTATACTTTACTAAACTTTTTATTATCGAGTTGTTCATTAGCTCGATAGATGGCTCTGGTCATACTCTTAAAATGACGATATAAATAAGGTGGAGAATTTCAACTTGATTCGATACGGTTCGGGTAGTTCAGGTGGCTAGAACATTGCCCTGGTTAGGCAAAGGTCACAGGTTCAATCCCTGTCTCGAATCGAATTGTATTTTTCCACTTTAATAAAAAATTATGAGAAATTTAGCAAATAATTGCTTTAAAAATTTATCAATATACTGAGTGGAGTCCATTGCACCAATGTTTAAAAATAGTTGTAACACTGTTCATTGGTATCGAGTTGTTCATTAGCTCGATAGATGGCTCTGGTCATACTCTTAAAATGACGATATAAATAAGGTGGAGAATTTCAACTTGATTCGATACGGTTCGGGTAGTTCAGGTGGCTAGAACATTGCCCTGGTTAGGCAAAGGTCACAGGTTCAATCCCTGTCTCGAATCGAATTGTATTTTTCCACTTTAATAAAAATTTATGAGAAATTTAGCAAATAATTGCTTTAAAAATTTATCTACTTTACTAAACGACAATAATTATATTACCGCCGCAAAATGTGGTAAACTTTCTTTAATATTTTCTTATGCCCTTGGGGCTATCAGACTACAAGACTTTAAGGACACCGTACGTTTAAACCACGATAAGCTTGCTACGTATTACTTATATATTGATTTTTACAATAAGATGAATTAATGATGAAGAACACATTTCACTCCTATAGGTATGTACCTAGATTATACCTATATTTTAAAGGAAAAACTTTATTTTAGCGCGGTACGCTTATTTTTACATGAGATAAAATCTCTGGACTCATAAATAAATGATTAATAAAATTAGTTTTACTTCTGTCGCTAGTCCCGGAGTGCAACACCTTTTAATTTTAAATATTGATAGATAGTTTCGTTTGTTCGTAGATGTGTGTTTTAAGTGTTCATTCTAATGTGTTTTATAGTTTAAAGTACGTGTGTCTAGACACAAAATAAAAATATGTTTTAAAGACTGTTCACTTCTCACTTCCGCTAAATATAGGTATAAAGTGAGCGTATTTACAGTGGTTCATTTACGAGTACTTCAGTAGTTTCAGCTCACGTGAGGAATTATTAAAAATCACAGTTAATAGAATGTTGAATGAAAAAGTATTAAAATAAAGAAAAAATTTAAAGTTATCGTAAACATCTCGAAAGCACTCTTGTTTAGACATAGACATATTTTTACGCCTTTATTCCCCAAGGGGTAGGCAAAGGCATACTACAAGCCCACATTTTACCGTATGCCCCACGTAACAGGTGGTAAACCCATTGCGACGACTGCCATGTTACTGGCAACTGTGACGAACGGCTTAAGGACCGGTAGGCCAAGTCGCGTAGGCACCACAACGCTTCCTCAGCCCCCGCCAAGATAGATCGAGAAAGTATTTTCTGCTGGCACGCCACAGTAAAAATGATTGGCAGTGGCAATCGAAATGGAACATCTCTGTTATTGTGTTGGATTTTATTTTAGGCGGCTCCGCCCGCGTGATAAAGATTTTCCGTTCCCGTTTTCTAAAGGAACTTGTTACCGGGATAAAAAGTAGCCTATGTGTTATTCTGATAGATAAGCTATTATATTTATAATATATAGTTATGGCAAAGGACGAAATTAAAAACAGTTTGCTAGGCTATCACCGGCGACTGCGACATCACCCCAATCCCCTGGCCTCACAACTATAGCATCGAGGTTAGGTTATAGGAAAAGATTAAAAAGGAAAGACATAATCAGTGACGACTGAGCCCATTGGAAATAAACGAGGAGATGTTCCCACTGGAGAGCACACTCACTCACCGAATTACCCTCACACAATCTGCTTATAGTAGAACTGATTGCAGATAACATTTTATTAAAATTCAGTTCAGTTTATTTAAATTCCATTCAGTAGTTTTACGTGCAAGTAACACACATCCATACTTACAAACTTTCGCGTTTATAATATTAGTAGGAGTTTATGATGATATATTAAATAACAAATTTAGGCTTTATGTACAAGTAAAATAATTAAATATTAATAATTAAATATTATGTTGTGTTTAAAATCATATCAAAATTAGAGCTATTCTAGTTGCCAGTTCTAAGGGCAGCCTACACTTTAAGAAGAATCTAGCAAGAAAGTCAATGGATGCTCTTTTACAACATTAATGGCTTACAACATTAAAATTACACTTACATTGTTCCTTTGGATTTCTGTGATGAACTGTCGACTAAACTTAGTTTTCCTTAAATTTAAATTATATTATTTGTAATAATTGCTATATTATTAATAATTAATTATATATATATATATACCGGGTGCTTCAAAAAAATGTATACACACTTTGAACTTCCATAGAAAATTTATTTACCGTTCTACAAAGTTAAATTTCAGGAAAATAGAAAGCTGAAAGTCCAATGTAAATGAAACATAAATAACAAATGTTAATACTGTTCAAATTGGTGACCTGCAGCATCAATACAATTCTGAGTACGAGTCACCACAGATTCTGTACATCGTATCAAAACGTCCAATGAGATTTCTCTACACACTGCTTGAATCTCATTCCAAAGAATGTCTAGGTTACGTGGTTTACGTTTGTACACCTCATCTTTTACTGTGCCCCACAAGAAGAAATCCAGTGGTGTAAGGTCTGGAGAGCGTGCTGGAAACTCGATTGGCCCCCTGCGTCCTATCCACTTGCCCGACAAATTTTGATCCAGGTAAGCTCGTACGTCCCTGTGATAGTGCGGCGGAGCACCATCTTGTTGAAAATAAAAATCATCATTACCGTATAATGCACGAATGGCAGGAAATATGGAATCAGCAAGCATTGTTAGGTAATTAATACCAGTTACAGTACATTGGACTTTCAGCTTTCTATTTTCCTGAAATTTAACTTTGTAGAACGGTAAATAAATTTTCTATGGAAGTTCAAAGTGTGTATACATTTTTTTGAAGCACCCTGTATATATATATATATATATATATATATATATATATATATATATATATATATTATTAATTAATTATTAGTTACATGAAATGTCATACATTGTTTAAGGCTACTAACATAAAGTAAAATCATAAAATATGAGCCTGTCCATTTGAACACAGGCATTGGGCTCACCAAATATGCCTCTGCCACACCTTCGGGGATAAAGTCGTGGCTAATAAATTTATAAATATACTTAAATAATTAATACTGAAAGCATAAAACAAAGGTCTTGGATAGAATTTTAATAATTTATGCGAAGCGAAGCTTCAATATAACATCTGCACTGATTACTTCAGCCAGTGGCAGTCGGTATGTTTAAGCTTCAAAATCTATTGATCAAATTTGTTTATAGGTAAACATACATTGACCGGCCCACTGGCTCAGTTGGTTATATAACTGCCTTCTAACCTGTGGGTACCGGGTTCGATTTCATACTACTTACAGGTATAATTCTAACGCTTCTGTGAAGTGTAGGTACTTTATTTTATATTAAAACTCTCATATATTTTGTTTATCTATCACGCTTTATCCCCGAAAGGATGGCAGAGGCATATTAGTATATGCCCACTTTTCACCATGTGTATTCCTGTCCCACGTAATGGGTGGTGAGTCCATTGCCGTATATAACTCTCATATATATACACTATATAAAGCTAACTCTGGGCGTCGCGAGATGCAACTGGGACAGACGCTCGGATGATGATGGAATGCCTACTGCTCTAATAAATATACTTTGCCATTGCGAAAAAATAGCTAGGGGAGCGCAACGAAAAAACCTAACACAGGTCCTACCTCAGTAAGCGTCAGGCCTCAGCGTCGCGAATCTGATATTATTTAAACATTTGTTCTATAAAAATCACTGTATATAATCACAGTAAGTCATTATGTAAATATTTAGTAGCTATAGTTGTGTATAAAAATTTCATTAAAATTATCTGTAGTTTAGATTTCGCATTGAAAAAACATTTCGAAAGGGGGAAACTTTGGGATGTTTTTCTATCAAGTGAATTTTATTAGATTTTTTAACAGAAAGCCATTTTGACTAGCTTAAATTCTTAACTAATATATATCTCTTTTTCAGAATCAAAAATCCTTTCTTCTACGATTCGCATGGTTTTAAAAAACTCAAATCGTGGCCTCGGCAGGAATACCAAGCCTTATAATGCCTTCCGAAGCACGGATTATCGTCGAGTTTATCATATTAACTAAAGAGATATTCAACAGCACGGGTTTGGCAAATAGTAATTCAGGAGCCGCATGTAAATAAAATCACATTACGACGGTAATCTTAAATCACTACATATTATAAAACAAAGTCGTTTTTCGCTGTCTGTCCCTATGTATGCTTAGATCTTTAAAACTACGCAACGAATTTCGATGCAGTTTTTTTTTAAATAGATAGAGTGATTCTTATAGAAGGCTTTTATGTATATTTTGTTAAGTTTTTGCATGCATTAACTTAATTATAACGATATATGTTGGCGGTGTCGGAAAAAATGTGCCGGCTGGGAGCTTTTAACGAAAACGCTGCCTAAACCCTTTGAGATATAACAAAATAATGTATTGTGGAATTGTGTATCTAATATAGCTCTACAAAAAAGTCCGCGAAGGTATATGTCTATCTCTTAAGGATACCGTACTATATCCATTATAATACTTTAAAAAAACAGCAATAATAAAGCGGTAATTTAAAAGCTATTTACACAAAAACATTATTCATGCTTATCATTTTTAATATGTTAGTTGGCTTCAGCATTTTATGAAGATTATTTTGTCCCTGTACACTTTGCAAATTAAATGAATATCTTAGGCGATATGACAAAATCAAAAAATGCGCAAATAATTTAATTCAGTGTAACAATAATTCGACCGGACGCGGGCGTAGTACTTGAGAGCGGAGAAGTAATCTAGTAATTTGGAAATTGTTCATACATTATCGTGAAATTAATAAATGACGATACTACGAAACTAAAACCTACTAAACGACGATACGAACTAACAATAAACGACGGGATTAAATTGGTGCCACGGGGTTCGAAGTATGTCACGGGCGAAGCCGTGTGGGTCAGCTAGTAATATTATAAATGCGAAAGTTTGTATGGATGTTCGTTGCTCTTTCACGTAAAAACTGAAGAGATTTTAATGAAACTTTATAATAATATAGCTTATACATCAGAATAACTGCATAGGCTATTTTTTATCCTGGAAACAAGTTCCTGTGGGAAACGGGAACGGGAAAACTTCTCTACGCGGGCGAAGATGCGGGCGCCAACTAGTCTATTATAAACACGAAAGTTAGTATGGATGGATGTATGTTACTCTTTTACACAAAATCTACTGAATGGATTTTGATGAAACTTTACAATATTATAGCTTACACATTAGAATAACACATAGGCTACTTTTTATTTTATTTCCTGTGGGTAACGGAAACCGGAAAACATCACCACACATGAGAAACCTTGGGCGTCAACTGGTTGGTTATATTCCGATAGCCTTTAGTATTCAACACTATGGTTAAAGTCAACAAGCATGTAGCATAATTATTGTAAATAATTTTCAAAATCATTATAATAATTGTAGATTTTATTATTATTCACATTTAAAACTTAATATTAATAGCAAAAATGAATACAGACTATGTTTCTTTACCATAAAAGACAAAAGCTAGTGAGCGAATAATCAAGATTTTAATTGTTAGTTGCTCTTTGTTACATAAAACTTGTAAAATTACGGTACTAGTTAAACTAACAATATTCTCATTTGATATAAAGTTCATTTTAGATGGGGTACACAGTTAGTTGAAGTTTGAAACTACTCGAGGAAGAAAGCCAATCTATGCGGTAAGCTGGCACGGAAAGAGGAGTTGGAATGAACCGAACTGGGGCAGGTAATTGGAGTCAACGAATTTTGACATTTGCTAGACACTTTCTTTGGATTAAATTTGCCAGGTAACATTTAGAAATTGTTTTCAACATGTTTTCTACTTTCTACGTAGCGCTAACAGGGTTTGACTGCCGCGAATGAGGTCCCGGGTCGGAAAAAATATTAGTGTGATCTACAAATGTTTGTTTCGGAGTTTGGGTGTTTCCTATGTATAATATTTATGTATTTAGAAATATATAAGTATGTATATCAATAGTTGTCTAGATACTATAACACAAGCTTATATTAGCATACTTTGAGTTAGACGGCGCTGTGTAAAAAAAATGTTCCACATAGATGTTTCTAACAGGGTGAAGTTGTATTATTTTTTTTGTCATTCGATTAAGGTGTGAATACAGATACAATGCATGTGTATCACATATGTATTAACACATAATATATACTTAAAAATATAAACATACATTTTTAGTCATGTAACATTAAGTGAAAAGTAATGTTAGATACTGATCTTAGTAGAAACCATCTAGATACAAATTTTTGATATAAATGCTGTAATAGTTATTTTCTGTTTTCGTAATTGAGCTTCTGCTGTATCGAGCATTAGTACTCATCGTATTAGATAGTGCATACAATAAAATTAAGATAATTCTTAAATCTCAAGAAATATTAGTCGATATTTTACTTGAATACCAAATTTTTAAAGCAATTATTTTGCTAAATTTTTCATAAATTTTTTAATAAAGTGGAAAAAGACACTTCGATTCGAGACAGGGATTGAACCTGTGACCTTTGCCTAACCAGGGCAATGTTCTAGCCACCTGAACTACCCGAACCGTATCGAACCAAGTTGAAATTCTCCACCATATTTATATTGTCATTTTAAGAGTATGACCTGAGCCATCTATCGAGCTAATGAACAACTCGATACCAATGAACAGTGTTACAACTATTTTTAAACATTGATGCAATGGACTCCACTCAATATATTGATAAATTTTTAAAGCAATTATTTTGCTAAATTTTTCATAAATTTTTAATAAAGTGGAAAAAGACACTTCGATTCGAGACAGGGATTGAACCTGTGACCTTTGCCTAACCAGGGCAATGTTCTAGCCACCTGAACTACCCGAACCGTATCGAACCAAGTTGAAATTCTCCACCATATTTATATTGTCATTTTAAGAGTATGACCAGAGCCATCTATCGAGCTAATGAACAACTCGATACCAATGAACAGTGTTACAACTATTTTTAAACATTGATGCAATGGACTCCACTCAATATATTGATAAATTTTTAAAGCAATTATTTTGCTAAATTTTTCATAAATTTTTAATAAAGTGGAAAAAGACACTTCGATTCGAGACAGGGATTGAACCTGTGACCTTTGCCTAACCAGGGCAATGTTCTAGCCACCTGAACTACCCGAACCGTATCGAACCAAGTTGAAATTCTCCACCATATTTATATTGTCATTTTAAGAGTATGACCAGAGCCATCTATCGAGCTAATGAACAACTCGATACCAATGAACAGTGTTACAACTATTTTTAAACATTGATGCAATGGACTCCACTCAATATATTGATAAATTTTTAAAGCAATTATTTTGCTAAATTTTTCATAAATTTTTAATAAAGTGGAAAAAGACACTTCGATTCGAGACAGGGATTGAACCTGTGACCTTTGCCTAACCAGGGCAATGTTCTAGCCACCTGAACTACCCGAACCGTATCGAACCAAGTTGAAATTCTCCACCATATTTATATTGTCATTTTAAGAGTATGACCAGAGCCATCTATCGAGCTAATGAACAACTCGATACCAATGAACAGTGTTACAACTATTTTTAAACATTGATGCAATGGACTCCACTCAATATATTGATAAATTTTTAAAGCAATTATTTTGCTAAATTTTTCATAAATTTTTAATAAAGTGGAAAAAGACACTTCGATTCGAGACAGGGATTGAACCTGTGACCTTTGCCTAACCAGGGCAATGTTCTAGCCACCTGAACTACCCGAACCGTATCGAACCAAGTTGAAATTCTCCACCATATTTATATTGTCATTTTAAGAGTATGACCAGAGCCATCTATCGAGCTAATGAACAACTCGATACCAATGAACAGTGTTACAACTATTTAGGTTAAGCAAACAACTGGTTAGGCAAAGGTCACAGGTTCAATCCCTGTCTCGAATCGAAGTGTCTTTTTCCACTTTATTAAAAATTTATGAAAAATTTAGCAAAATAATTGCTTTAAAAATTTATCAATATATTGAGTGGAGTCCATTGCATCAATGTTTAAAAATAGTTGTAACACTGTTCATTGGTATCGAGTTGTTCATTAGCTCGATAGATGGCTCTGGTCATACTCTTAAAATGACAATATAAATATGGTGGAGAATTTCAACTTGGTTCGATACGGTTCGGGTAGTTCAGGTGGCTAGAACATTGCCCTGGTTAGGCAAAGGTCACAGGTTCAATCCCTGTCTCGAATCGAAGTGTCTTTTTCCACTTTATTAAAAATTTATGAAAAATTTAGCAAAATAATTGCTTTAAAAATTTATCAATATATTGAGTGGAGTCCATTGCATCAATGTTTAAAAATAGTTGTAACACTGTTCATTGGTATCGAGTTGTTCATTAGCTCGATAGATGGCTCTGGTCATACTCTTAAAATGACAATATAAATATGGTGGAGAATTTCAACTTGGTTCGATACGGTTCGGGTAGTTCAGGTGGCTAGAACATTGCCCTGGTTAGGCAAAGGTCACAGGTTCAATCCCTGTCTCGAATCGAAGTGTCTTTTTCCACTTTATTAAAAATTTTTGAATACCAAAATTAAGTTCTGGTATAAAAATAATAATTATGTTATCTGTGCTTAAACCCGAAATTCAATATGGTAAATTACTACATATTATAAAATAAAGACCTCCGCCACGTCTGTCTTTCTATTTAACTCAAAAACTACTGCACCGATTTTCATGCTGTTATACCAGCAAATAGACTAGTTCTCGAAGAAGATTTTAGTATATGATTTGTTAAATTTTTGTACATACGGGTATAGGCTGGAATATAACTATATTGACTGGAGTTGTCCGAGACTACCAGGACTTTAATTGGTCGTGCTATAGTGTCAAGTACATAAGACCTTTTAGCCTTTTTGTTACCACCTCACTAAAAAGGCAACGGGTTCAAAATTTCATCCAAATTTAACATCTAAATTAGACACATTTTATTAAATTTATTCGGCCCTTTAGACCCATCCAAGTTCCGTGCTTTGGAAGGCACTTTAAGCCGTTGGTCCCGGTTGCCAATTAAATGGCAGTCGTTAAGCCAAGTTGAAGGCCATATGGGCGGCTTAAAAAATTTCAACAGCAGGTCGCCGCAGCCTGGGACAAAAATGCATACAATGAAATGTGGGCGTTTAATTTGCCTCTGTCTACACCTTCGGTGATAAAGGCGTGACAATATGTATGTATGTATGACTGGAGTTGTCGAAAAAAATTCGTCTTCGAGCTTTCAACTTTTCGTTTGAAAGTTTAACTAAATAACGTATCGTGGAATTGTGTATCTTAAGGGTCGTATTATGGAACATTACTCAAGCCTCAAGTATTACTTAGAACTAATTTTAAGCTGAGCTTTTATTACAGAACCGTCCTCGATTCGTGAAACGTCAATCTAGAATCACCTGAGAGCTGTCACAGCGAAATGACGTTTGATTCATATTATAGAACAGTCCTCAAGTGTCACTTGAGTAATTCTTTATTTTTAAACTGTATTTAGCTCAGATTCGCTACTTGATTCGAGATTTGCGAGCAGTTTTCGTAAGTTTAGTCGACACCACGCTCAAGCAGAGATTTTAGTTAACAAAAATAAAAGATGGCCTCCTTTATCTTTCAAAAATGGATATTTTTGAAGATAAATAGACTATTACTTACTTATCATTCACGTGTTTATCCCCGAAAGGGTGGATGAGTCATATTTACGCCCCTATTTCAGTGCCAGCACATTCTACCAAACAGCAGACCCGTACCAATCAATAACAATTACTTTACAAAGATATTAATTCAGTATTATATCAATACCGAAGACAGTGTGATCTTGTATTGTGTGGCAGTGTGGATCGTATTGCTTCATTCTTTTATTTCAACTACCACACTTTTAATAAAAATGTGATAATAAAATAATACCTATGATAATAATGAGATATGTGGATATTAAAAAATAATGTCATTATATGGTTGTGTTGTAGAGTCAATGTCGCTTACGAGTAGTGTAGCTATGTACCATCAAACACATAACATTAAACACAAGATAATACTTTAAATGATGGAACATTTGTTAAAGCAATACCAGCGTGGACATCCTTTTTATGCCACAGCATCCTTTCAGGATAGTACTGTAGATTGTGCTGTACTGCACTATTGTGCCTATTATATTAATATCCCTATTGACTTCCAATACACTTTACCCCCTAAGAGAGTACTCCATATAATAAGAACATGATCATTCAATATGTAGGAAGAATAGGAATAGATAAAGGAGAGATTTGGATACATTTTCAAAGCAATTTGTAGATGCTGACTTTCATATAATTTTTATTAAAGTGAAAAACATGACTTGGTTTAGGATGGGGTTTGACCCGTAACCTATGTCTAACCAGGGCAATGCTCTATGCCACTGAGGTACCATAACCATACCAAAATAAGATGAAATTATTCACTATATTTTCATTGTCACTCGTTCAAGCCCCATCTTGAACGGAGTTATCTTTATTACTGTAATAACATTTATTTGAATGAGAGGTGTGTACACTACAACTTATAACAACCATCATCAATAGATAAATATTTATTTTAATGATTAATTAATACTATATTAATTAAATATTCATATTAAACAATACAATTATATTTTATTTTATTTTTAAAATTAAGAACCTAAAAATGATTAATCATTATTATTATTATTTCTTAAGATAAAGATTTGATGACAAATTCTTTGGTACTTTCTTGTGGTGAATATTGTGCATGACAGGCTCCGCAAGTTTTTGGACGCTTGTGTCACAGTCGACTATCTCATTAATAACAAAAATACTATTATTTCCATAGTATCGTTTCAGCTTACAATATCACTGTAACAAAAAAAAAATCTTCAGGTATGCATATATTACTGGCTCAGTGGTGTAGGTGATAGTGTACGTGACTGCTACTCATGTGAAGGTCCCAGATCGGAATAAATATTTGTGAGATCCCCAAATGTTTGTTTAGAAGTTTGGGTGTTTGCTCTATAACAATGTATATATTTAGATATACATAAGTATGTTTATCAGGTGAGTAGTTCCCATAACCCAAGCTTAAAGGGTTAGATGGCGCTGTGTGAAAAGTGTCCTACAATGTTTATTTATAAACTCATTACCTACATACAACTTTGATTCACGGTGTTAAAACTTCTGATCTACATGTGACTTTAAGCTCTATCTTTCTATCCTCTCAATGTTGTTTATGACAGAGCCCCGAACCCTATGCAACCAATGTTACAAAGTGTACGAATCTATAATGTTTTCAGCAAATAATAGGTAATTACCCGATATGTGTCAATAGTCTCTGGTATTAAAATTTTAGTGCATATGTTAAATTAGATATCTGGATCCATATCGGCATCAGGACAAAGACCTCCACAGACAGTGGCTATATGGTACTGCCTTTCACGCGTAAGTGCATCACGCTGTCTTGCTCCGAAATTTTACCACATAGCGGCTCAACTGCTCTCCGGATGCCTAGAACAAAAATAGAATGAATCTTAATAAACAGTTATCATGAATTACTAGATGGTGTATATCTGCACAAATATATAAGACCATAAACCTCCATCACTTACCGTTTCGATAGTTTTTGTAGTAAATATACTTTTCTGAAATATTGGCCCAAGACGTTTGAATGGCATCGTTTTTTATTTTGTATACCTAATATTCTTGAAAGATTTTAATATTTCTAGTTATAGATTCCTTTGGACGATCGTAAAATTCTTCTTTTTCAGATATGTACAGAATTAGAAGAATTTCAATTAATTTACAATGTAAACATAACACTGGTACGATAATATCAAATGTCAGTCAAGCAAAGTTTATTAAACTCGCGATCCATTTAACGCAGACAAAAGGTTCATTTTATGAGGCCGGGACTTCCAATACAGCAGTTTTTTGTTTAGTATTTTGAAGTAAGGATACTTTAAAGCAATCACAGAGGTGATTAAATCATTTCAATGAAAAAAGTAAATAAAAATTAGCTTTTGAAACATAAATATCAATAGCTGCGTGGAATGAAAACAAAATATGTAAGGAATAAAAATGTAATAGAAAACGGACTGTTTTTAGGCTTGCAACATTCAAATGCGTATTCTGGCGATTGGAGATTTGGATATTTACTCAAGGTTACTTTTCACCGATCTGAGCATGGGGATAGTTCTATAATAAAACCACATGCTTATGTCTAGATTTAGCACCCAAGTGTCAATCTGCTAAATTCCGTTTATGTGTGACTTGAGTTAGATTCTGTAATACGACCCTAGATAGGTTATTATAAGTAGAAGCTTAATAAGCTACATTTTATCCCCGATTTTCCGCGGGAACGGGCACTACGTTGGTGAAACCGCAGGAACGTCCGTATAATATTATAAGTGAAAACTGTGATTACCCTGCAAATAAACAAGCTAATTAAGTTCACTATTTTATAGATTACTTATTTTAGAAATAATTAGTGAACCAATTGTTCATAATTACGACGCTTACGACTATATATCGTTGAGTTTAAAGAGAGAAATACCGAAAATACGATGTACCATGACCGGGTTACAGAACCATTTGGTTTTACTTGAGATTGTATAGGTACTATCCATAGTGAGAGGTCACATCAGCAGGTCACTTTTTTTTAACCTTTGTTTGGTACAGGAAAAGAGAGTGTGGGATAAAGTGGAATCGTTCTTCCGAGTATTCCCTAATAAATAGCAAAATACAAAGTAATTGCACATAAAACTTATACTCAGTAAAGAGCAAAATGGTTTTCCAATACCGCAAGTTCAGGAATACCTTCAAATACCATAATATTTTAGTAGAGGTAACAAAACAAACAGTTATTGTTATCGAAACGTGGTTGAAGTTAATGTGCCAAGGACTTTGCCCTGTTATTACATCATTCAAGTATGTATGTGTTAGTGATAATGGGCACCAACACTGAACTCACTAATGAAGGAGCGATATATCGTATATTTTTATGTGTTTTATCTCTATACACCTGCATATGACAGAATAAAACTTTTTAACGAGTACGTATTGGAAATGTTTTTGATAGCAGTGAGAGTTTTGTCGTATGAGATCAGTGACACGCGTGAATTCCCACTCTTATCATTCTACTGGGCTACAAAAGCTTGAATTACATATTTTATTTACGAGTGCAAAACAATGTAATGGAGGTTTTCAGTTATTTTATGTACGTACAATACTGATTTGAAGTATATTTGTTACTAATGGGGCTAAACGTAGTTATTTCACATACCTTTTGTTGCCTGACATTTCAACCAATTGCACCGGCCGTCATCACAGGCTGACTCAGTCAACACCATAGTTTATGACCATAGTTATAGTTTACATCGTGATAGTTTAAAAGTTAGGAATACTGATTATGTAATATATTAATACTTCAGTAAATCCATAGGAATGAACTTGTTTATTAATCACGTCTTTATCCCCAAAGGGGTGGCAGAAGCACAGTATACGCCTATATTTCACTGTGTGCATTTATATTCCACGTAATAGGTGGTGAGCCCATTGCCAATTTAAAATAAACAGACGCATGTTGTGGCTATACCTGCTGTTTTAATTTTTCAAGCTGCCCGTAATGTCTTCAATTTAGCTTAACGACTGCCTTGTAACTGGCAACAGGGACCAAGTGCCGTGCCTTCCATAACACATAAACGTTCGTAAATGAAAATACATTAAAGCGGTCACCAGGAATGAACAAATATACTTTATATATAATCTCTAAACTGAATCTCTGCCATCAACAGTAAAATGAGTAATCAGTATCAATTTTATGTAAATTATAGATACTTTAGGTTTTTGTGGACCATATTGTATACATTTTGAGAAATCTAAAAATCTAATATTGTTTGTACCAAAATGAAACTGATTCTGATTTACCTACATTTAAACACTTTATTACTAGTTTTCAGTTTAGTATTTTTCGTGTTCAATTTTTTTTTTGAAACTTTGCTCACTTTTCGACTTCTCGCTTACCTATACACGTGTATGTAGGTACACGTACACTATGGTATTTAAAAATATTAATTAGACGCGAAAGTAAACAGAAATCTTCTTCTGTCTATTCTGTTATTACCTAATTAAATGAAAAATAATAGCTTGAGTGACAGTCTAAAAGAGCATTGTATTGAAAGTTCAATATGACAACATAGAGTAATATCTCACAGACCGAGAATGATGCATTGCAGTATGACCAGATGTTACACGTGTGAGATGAAATTTGCATATTTTCTGTGTTTGCAATCACGTTAAAATATATTTTGTCAATATGAATTTGAAATTTCTCAATGCTGAAGAAGTAATACTTTCAAAGCAATGGACAAAACGTCTCAGTCAGAGTCTAATTTCATTTACAACTATCGGACGCTTCGCGGTTTTATCCGCGTAGTACTCGTTCACGTAGGAATACAGGGATAAATGTATCAGTAATTACTCCTGATACCAAAGGTTATCAGCCAATGAAAGTCCCATTAAAATCGACTCAGCCGTTTCAAAGATTAGCCGGAACAAACAGTCAGACAGAGAAACTTTTAAAATATCGTTTTTTTTTTGTCAGTTACTGAATATACTTTTATTTGAATTTAGTGAAAAGCCATGAATTTTGTATTACAAGCAGACACTTCAATTTTATTTATGTGTGGAGAAATTTTGTTATAGCCGTACTTTATCAAGATCATGTAACAAAAAGAAAAGAATGGTGTGTGCTCACGGCGGTATCAATGGAAATGAGGGTACAGCAGACAATATTGTAAGCATATTGTAGAGTACAGACAATATTGTAAGTAATGTATAACTCACGTATGCTTTGTGAGTTTACAATGTTGTTGTTCTTAATGGTTACTACTGAACAATGAGAGGCAAATACTGGTAATGTCACGCACGATCTCCATAATAAAACAAAGTTCATAACTATTACTATAACGAGTTGTAAAATAAATTTGTAAAATCATTTTTTAAGTTATCAGATTGCAACTTATTCATATAGATATGAAATTTAATCGAGCTTTTCCTCTACGATAAAACGACAATATCATAATAATAATTATAATTTAAAGAATCTAATTTTGGTTTGATTTTAAATTATAGATATGTAGTATAGTGTAATGTAATTAATTTAATTGTAATTTATTATGAGGAGTCTTTACACCCGACTGTGTGATGTAGAAAAGGGTATGATGTTTTTTTAGTAAATAATTTATAACGCATAGCTCAATATTTATGACTTTAGAGATCAGGTTTCAGATCAGTGGGAAATGGGCTCAAGAAAACTTAACTAAGGCGGAGCCGGGGGCGTTCCCTAGTCATATAGTAAAATCAGTATATGAAAATCTGTCTCAGCCTGACTGCCAGATTAAATAATTTATTTAGACTTAGAACTTTAAGAGTATTTATTCGTTTTTTATTGGTAAATTAGACACTTTGACTCTCATATTATCACATTTAAATTTGAAATTTATTGGTATTGCTATAACAAAAACCTAACAAAATTATTTAAATATGAAAGTCATTAGTTTCAAAAACACTTAATATATTTTCTTCAGAGTAAAATAAACGTGAATATTTCAATAAATAATAAGCTATATCTCTACAAAGACCACCTTAATTTGCTTTAACTTACCGAAGCACTGTGTTGTGAAGTCGACTCACGCAACCTACAAATCACGTTCTTCATTAGAAGCTTTACATTGGTTTTCCAGAAGGCTTATGTTTGACTTTGTTACACTTACGCCTACCGTAGTAAATTACATTGTCAATATCATGTTAGATAATGTTTTAACAATATTAGTAACTGTTTAGCTTCTGCCATTAGCAAAAAAAAGGTTCTGACTTCGGGTTGAGATTCCAGTCCGGAGTCGCTTTCAATAATCCATACTAGTTATACAGCGAAAGAGTTTGTTTGTTTGGTTGAACGCGCTAATCTCAGGAACTACTATTTGGATTTGAATAAAAATATTTTTGTTTTGGGTAGCCCATTTATCGAGGAAGGCTATAGGTTATATATCATCACGCTACTACCCTGGAGAGCGGAGCAGTAATCATTAATGAAGTCATGGGGGTCACCTAGTGTTAAATAAAAGTGAACCTCAGACTCCAAATTCAGTTACGGTTAGTAGGGCTTAGGCTTAAAAAAATTCAACAGCAGGTCGATACAGCCTGCGCCTGTCCATTTCAACACGGCAATGGCCTCACCACCTGATACGTGGGACAGAAATGCATATGGTGAAACGTGGGCGTTTAATATGCCTCTGCCTACCCCTTCGGGGATAAAGGCGTGACAATATGTATGTATGTATGTATGTAATAAAATATCAGGAATAATATATCATATCAATATACATAAATATATTCCCGATTTGTCGACTTTTATGACTACTACTCCGCTCTCTAGGATAGTAGTGTGATGATATATAGCCTATAGCCTCCCTAGATTATTGGGCTATCTAACACAAAAAGAATATTTCAAATCCGACCAGTCCTGAGATTACCGCGTTCAACCAACCAAACAAACAAACTCCTCTAGTTTTATAATATTAGTATAGATATTTTAGTATAGCATAATCCTCTACAATGGATTTATCAATCTGGATCTGGAGAATCTGCAGTAATACGCGAAGCCGTGAGCACATACGGTGTAATCCCCATCATAGATGTAAGAGTGACAATAGCGGAGCGACATGTGAGAAATGGCTTGCACATGTGTCCAATGATAAACAAAGGAATGTGTTATCGTGACAGATATATACTATTAAGATTCACTGTACTAGGCACTATAGTTCGACCAAGACCGCTGTACCGCTCACTACGTACAAAATTGCACGTAGTGAGCGGTACAGCGGTTTGTTGATATGATCCAGTTTAAAAATCTACATTATAATAAACCTTAATAAACGGATTGACGTAACATTGGCGATGTACATGACTGAAATATGGTGCGTTAATGTGGTGCAATAAGCTCACATTGGCGTTTTGAAAATGGACAGAAATAAGTTGGGGTGTCTTACTGTTGAAAATTTTCAAACCGCCTATTAAGGCCTTCGACTTGGCTTAAGGACTGCAATGTTTCTGGCAATCGAGACCAAGGGATTGATGTGCGTTAGGAGAAAGCACAGAAACGCTGAAACATTCAGATGGGTACCATTCAGTTGATCATTGAGATTCAGTTCGCAGTGATCGTTTACAAAACACTGAGTTAGCAGGACTACGAGTGCCCTAAAGTAAATAAGTGTGAAATTGAAAAAGACGTTTCTAATTCAACTACGCTGTAAACCCTGAATAAATTTAGATGTAAAATGTGGTATACAGAGAGCTGACTGACACTTTGGATTAATATTTGGCTAATTTGATTTCCGGGAATTTTTTGTGATAAACGGAGATGGGCAAATTTCACCACGAGAAGCTGCGAGAATTAGTTTTTTTTGGAACCCTGATGCCTCAGACGGAGCACGCTTGCCTAGAACATACATGTTTACTAAAAGAAACCTAGATGGGGACACGTGTTGAGGTGGTTCATTCTACTCTTTAGCTACATATTATTTTATTACTTAAAAGATACACTCCTTAGCTAGTACTATATAAGTACCTGACGTTGTCTCCGGAACTCTTTTATAATACGAGCTTCTTCACCACTTTCACTTGACTCATCACTACTTTTACGTCTATAGTTCGTGCGACGCATATTATACTCTGCTCTCCACGTAGCCATATTAGGACAGCAAACAGTCACCAAAAATTTAGGTAGTAAGTACTCAATAGTGTACTGGAAAGCACTGTGGTTTTAATTTGACTGATTAGATTCATGGTGCATCTTAATGATATTCTTAATGCAATACAGGTTAAGTAAGAACTATCAATTATAGAATTAATTTAAAATTGATGCATTTTTAATTGAATTACATTTCTAGTCTACAGTTGTCGACGCTGCATGTCAAACTATGTCGTTTTTTCATATTCTTCCGCGCCCAAGGGCACCTGACGACTAACGTACGAGGTGATGGTGAAGAGAAGATAAATTACAATCAAAACCTTGTACAAAATTGTATTTCCAGGGGTCGCCAGATTCAGCAAGGGGCAAAGAATTTACCATTGCATACCCGGTTGCCTATTCTTTTAAAAATTTATTGTTGTAGTTTTAGTTCAGTAGTAATTAAAGTTATATTATCGAAGCGCTCGTGGTCCCGCGGACTCAGTGTTCTGTAAACCGTCACTGCGATAAGCAACTTTTGATATGACTGGTCACGTATGGGTGACCACTTTGTGGCATCTACATTTGAGGGCGCTTCTGTGTTTCGAAAGGCACGTTAAGCTGTTGGTACCGGTTGCCAGTAACATGGCAGTCGTTAAGGCAAGTTAAAGGCCTAATGGGCGGCTTGAAAAATTTCAACTGCAGGTAGCCACAACCTGCATCTGTCTATTTCAACACGGCAATGGGCTCACCCATCACCTATTACGTGGGACACAATTACACATGGTGAAAAGTGGGCATATAATATGCCTCTGCCACCCCTTCAGGGATAAGGTGTGATAGATTAATAAATAATGTTTTACATTACTGTGTTTTAAAATTCAGTTATATTACTTTTGAAAATGAAATAAAAAAATATGGATATCGATTCATAGCCTTTCAGAAACAAAGAACATTAACAGACATAAAAGCATTGAAGTTGAAATAATGAACAGGATCTCTGGTAATAAGTCATTATCGTCATTTAAATATCGTAAGACGTAATCTGTACAATATATCATTTAGGTACATTGTGTATAAATTGCTGTATAATTTTGTGCTACTGTGACGTAAATAAAGAGAAAATTACGATGACAATAAGGTGCATGTATACATCATACGGCTTAGTAATTGTCGATTGCGTAGCTTATAACATGATGCCAATTTCAATGTATACATGGAACCTATGCAATTTTTTTTTTTTATTTGTTATCTGCAAATTTGATTAAAGTATAATTCCAAGGTGAAAGTGAATCCACGATATTTTTCCTCCTCTGCCCTCCCCCCGGCAACTTAGAGTCAGGAGAATTTCTCAAGCAGCGGGTAGGGGTCAGCAGGGTCGGTGAATGGAGCTAATCAGGTCTCTAAGGATTTCCTTTTGAGGGTTTCGCAACTACTACCTAGTTCTCTGGCCGCATACAGCAGAGAAGGAGTATTGTGCAGTTTTTGGCGCCATTGGCTTTTGTTGGGTTGAGGGTTTCCACGCATAATCAAAGGTGGAAATTAGTCGACACACAGAAGTGTCATAACACATACAATGAGTAGTCATCCATCGATGAAAATATAAGTAGTGTAACTAACTAACTATCTTCACGCTGTATCCCTGACGGGGTAGTCAGAGAGGACAGGTCGCCAGGCTTCGCGATCCATGGATACTTCTTTCGCTTCTTCAAGATTCATCAATCGTTTCATACACGCACGTCTGGGTATCCGAGAACTATTGACCTTTCCGTTTTTTAGCAATCTGCTCACGTGGTCCTCATATGTAAGTCTCGGCCTACCCTGACTTCTTCTACCCTCTACTTTTGCACAATATATATTCTTCGTCAATCGTTCCTCACTCATTCGTTGGACGTGTCTAAACCAAAGGAGCACGCCCTTTTCCAGCTTAACGCTGACACTTTCATTCAAACCTGCCATATTGCGTATCACTTGGTTACGTATTTGGTCGGCCAAAGTAACGCCGCACAATTTTCGAAGTGATCGCATCTCCACAGCATTCAATTTACTTTCATGCATCTGCTGACATACCCAGGTTTCGCTACAGTAAAGCAAAGTTGGCACTAGCACTGCTTTATGAATCGCCAATCGTGCTTCTTTTACGATGCTTTGTCACTTTACTAATTAGGACAAAGCCCAGTTAACTCTGTTTTCGGCAGCTACTCGCCGTTCTACATCCGAATCACATCCTACATCCGCGCTAAACATACTCCCTAAATATACAATTTCATTCACTTGCTCTAGTCGTTCCTGGTTTACCCTAATCTCGAATTTGGTTCTTACATCATCTCTTTCATATACTAGAACCTTAGTTTTACTTGCATTCAAGCGAAGACCCTTACTTTCACACTCCTCTTTCATATTAGTGACTAATGCCTGAAGGTCTGGAGGAGCACTGCATCATCAGCGTACAGCAGACTTTAAAGTCACCCAAATTCACACCTATATCACAATCTTTCAACTTCTGCAGGCAACTGTCCAGATACACCATGAACAGCCAGGCGGACATGACACAACCCTGTTTGACGCCTGTATAGACATCAAAAGAGGTGACACATCCCCCCTACTCGCACGCAAGCCTTACAGTTCCTATAAAGCGACTGTAGTGCCCGCAGTAGCGAGCCGTCCACACCATATCTGGGCAGCAAATCCCACAGAGTTTCTCTCACAACGTTATTAAATGCTTTCTCCAGATCCACAAAAGCGCAGAAAACATTCTGGCTAATAGCCAGAAACTTCTCCTAGACCATGCGGAGAGAAAACACTTGATCCATGCAACCTCTTCCACGTCGGAATCCGCATTGAGCCTCCCATAAATACCTTTCAAACTTTTCTTGCATTCTTTTATTCTCGTTATAACCTTTGCATACACCTTACTAGCTAAGCTGACCAAGCTGATCGCCCTGTAGCTAGAGCAGTTTAGGCGCGAGCTTTTCCCTTTGTAAATAGGTACTACAACTGCTATTGGCCAGTCATCTGAGACCTCACCCGTCCGCCAGCGCAAGTCGCATAACAGACATAGTGCGTCCCAGACGCGCGACCAACTGTACTTGATTATCTCAGCAGTAACTCTGTCTTTTCCCGCAGCCTTACCACATTTCATACTTCTTATCGCTTGTTGAATTTCTTTCACACTAATGACTTCAATGACATCGGGATCCGGAGCATCGCAGTGAGCTCCACTTCCCGATGTGGCATCTTTGTCTTTTCTTGCATACTTCTTTCCATAATATTCACTCCATCTCAGCAGGACGTCAGTTTGGTCTGTTAGGACTTAATTGTTAACACTAAGCACTTTATTCATACTGCAAATTGCCGAACAACTCTGGGTCTTGCCTACCTCTTTCCAGAAGAGCTTGCAATTATCCCGGAAATTGGATGACAACCTTTCATCCGCTTTCATTCTGCACCTTTCACGAGCTTCTTCTATCAGTGCCTTCGTGTTCTTCGTGTCTTTTTGCAGTTTGTATCTCTCTTACATATTAAAATCATTCCGCGAGGCTAAGTAGTCTAACCACGCTTTCTTCTTCATTCGAACTGCTTCTTTCACTTCCTTATCCCACCATGCATCACGCTTATTACTACTGCCTCTTTTCGTTTCTCCACACACTTCCACAGCGGCATTTACCATACTATCTCTGAGGTTCTGCCATACACTTTCCACATTCTCACTACAAACATTGACGTCGCCAAGCTTTTCGGCTACCCCTTCTTTATATTTATCCCTAATGGATGCATCCTGCAGCTTCCAGCTTTTGATGCTATATGTCGGCTCAGGTTCAGGACACTCGGTACAATGACGCCAACCCGCGAACAGACCCCTAATCCTAGTTATGACTAGGTAGTGGTCTGATCCCAGCTCAGCGCCTCGAAAAACCCTTGTGTCCATCACCTGTTTACGGAACCGACTATTCATTAGGAATAGATCTATCATGCTTCTCTTTGACTTACATCTCCTCTTATACATATAAATTTGTTTGTTACTTACTTACTTTCAAAATGCCAGTATAAGCTTGCTAGTGTCGTTCACTCTTTTATCCCCATACTTCCCGAGTACCGACTCAAAACCATCGCGAGCGGTACCCACCCATCCATTCAAGTCTCCACATACTATAAGTCTTTCATTTCCTTCTATCACATTTAGAGCTTCTCTCATACTCTCCCAGAAGTTCTTTAGGTCACTCGCGTTCGACGAAGATACTGGCGCGTAAGCAGCTACCAGGAAAATCTTCGTCAAACCAAGTTTTAGACGGATCCAGAGGATTCTAGGACCTACCAGTTTGTACTCATACATACCAATGCTAATCGCGAGGATAACAAAATTCCAACCCCCCGACTGCTATGCTCGCTCTCTGGTACTTCTGACCAAAGCGCCCGCAGCCGTGGGCTTGGTCTCTGTCAAGCACACTACATCTAACTTTCTCTCATTCATAACATCCATCAACTCATTCATCTTATCTGCCATTCCTCCTCTAACATTCCACGCAGCTACCCTGCACTTCATCCTCCACTTCCCGCCGTGACGGGCCGCGCGTGTAGTGTGGCGGTACCCTACGCCGCTCTGGCACACACTTCTCGCACCAGCGAGGACGAACTGGTGCGCGTCACCTCGGGGGCACGCCCTAACATTGTTCGCCCTGGTGGCACTCGTGTCAGAGTAGACTTGCAGCCGTAGCTGGCAGGGATGGCAACGATGACGAGTAATGAGTAATATAACTAGTAATGAGAGAAGACAATTCGATTTGGGACGGGGATTGAACCCGTGACCTTTGCCTAACCAGGGCAATGTTCTAGCCCCTGATGGCTCTTAGAATGACGATATAAATATGGTAAAGAATTTCAGCTTGATTTGATACTAAACATTATGCTGCTCTGGTTAGGCAAAGGTCACGGGTTCAATCCCTGCCTCGAATCGGATTGTCTTTATTCACTTTATTAAAAAGAAAAGAGAAATTTAGCATAAAAATTGCTTTACAATTTTATCAATAGTAATGAGAGCTTATTTATATCTTCTTACTTGTCGCTTGTCGGGTTCCCCAACTCACATGTTGCGTGTTCGAGTCCCTCAACCTTCCTCATATTTGATGCCATTTTGCATTCAATTTAGTATCAACGACGACAAAATAAAACTAAAATAAATAAACATTATACCAAAATTCATGAAAACCGATTGAGAACTGAACATAATAAATTTGGCCATCTGGACATCGTAACTGACTACGTTCGCTCGGTCAGTAAATTCAAACAAGTTAAATTTTTATTAAACATCTACAATCACAGGAAAGTCATAAAACATAATAAATAAGTAAAAAACAATGGAATCAAGCATTTCAAATGAGAGAAATCATCAGTCCCTTAGGCAATTTCACGCGTCCTTAAACCGAACTTTGTGCATTTAAATCTATATATATATAAAAGAAAGTCGTGTTAGTAACACTATTTATAACTCAACAGTTTTATAGCTTAGAGCCAGGAGACGGACATAGGCTACTTTTTACCCCGGGAACAAGTTCCTTAAGAAACGGGAACGGGAAAACTTCACTACGCGGGCGAAGCCGCGGGCGTCAACTAGTTTAAATATAAAATGGGCTTTCATCAATATACATAATTAGTCATTATTTAAGTACAAAGTAAAATGGCATCAACTCTCAAACTTAGTAGGGTAGCCCACTGTATTACCTGTGACAACTTATCTCAAAAAATAAAAACAATATTCCTCCGTTATACAGACGGTGACGTACCACTTACTATTACTTATTCTGTGCCACTACTCTTTTTTCACACATTACCTGTAGCTAGTTATCGAAAACGTCATAGTCACCAGAATATAAAAGTTTCATTTATATCCAGTTATAGCTTTAGTGAACACAAATACCTATTATGCGTCAGTTTCCGTTTACGATTACAAACTCCTGCGTAGGTAAACAATTATCACATTAAATCGAGAACAAAGAATGCCATGCATTTTGATTGTCGATAATGTTAAAAATACTTCAGTAAGTATATTAGCAACATTAAAGATAGTAACAGATGCTGCTTATTACAACATTGTACCTAAGTGACGCACATAATTAGGTTACAAAAGAACCAACGGGTATTGATTGAAAAAAATATGTGTGTGTACCAGAGTACACAGGTAAGAAGGGAAACTTTTTTAAATCATATCATTTTTCTACTATTTACATCTTCACGAAAATTTGGTAGATATGGCTTACGCATACGTGATAAGAAAGTTTCACTAACATCGATAAAGAAGTTTCGATGTCGCGTAACCGAAAAACGTGTAAATTTTTTTACAGCTGTAAAATTTGTCTAATACATCGATAAAGAAGTTACACTCCAATAAAATAAAGCCTGGATTTATGTAGATTCAATATCCAACTAGCGAAGTTCTAACACGTATCAGCTTGGTCATATATTGTAGCCACTCATGAAAGCTTTCACATATTCAGAGGTATAAATCCACAGCAAAAGCAATGCAGTAGTACTTCATCCCGCTTTCGATGACATGATTGAGAGGTTCCATACAACGTTGTCTCATTGTTGACCAGAACTGAAGCTTTTCCCCTAAATCTTCTTGGTCAACGTGCGATTACAGGAGATTTACGTACTATTTCAGACTACCTACAGACATCATTGTCTATACCTTTAGGTACTTGATTTTCTAGGTCTTAGACTTCAAAATCATGGCATGGCAGTTCACTGCTAGACGTACCCGTAAGGCTCTCCCAAATTTGCCATAACGTATGATACGTCCCTGCGACCTTTTATAGGTCATCGGGCCTGAGAGCAGACGCTCTGCAAATTTTTACACAGTTAATCTTAGGCTAAGCGCGCCTGTGTACCTGTATGGGTGTAAGGGGCCCCACCAAGATCTTCGGGGCCCAAGTCAACCTCCCGTGCTAGTGCGTGCACCTGCTGAGTAACGGACGAGACTCTGGCGCTGGCTTTCCCCTCTGGGGTTGGGAGGTCTGAGGGCGTCGCTCCCATAAAAGCCACCCGCCAAAATATAATGGAAAAGTATAATAGGAAAGCTGCTAGGGATAGGGCGCCGCCGCAAAACGGCGCGTAGGAGCCCCGCCCGACTCCTGTGGCAAGTGGGCTAGGGCTGCCGTGTGTCGGGCCAGCACGGCTAAAGAAGTTAGCCCCAACCCGAATCCGCTTCGCATCTTGGAACATTGGCACGCTGACTGGGCGTGCGGTAGAGTTGGCCGAAGTACTCTCCAGGCGGAGGGTGGACGTGGCGTTCCTGCAGGAGACTCGGTGGAAGGGCAACAGGGCCCGGCCTTTGCAGAAAGGCTACAAGCTGCACGCTACACGGGTGCGCCTGGTGGGGGGAACGGGGTGGCCGTGGTGCTCTCCGAAGGGCTGCAGAGCGGCATCTTGGAGGTGAAACGCTGTAGCGACCGGCTTATGATCGTGAGGGTGCTTATCGATGGGATTATTACCCACCTGATAAGTGCCTACGCGCCACAGGCCGGTTGTAGCGACGCCGATAAGATGTCGTTTTGGGGCCAACTCGAGGGAGTGCTTCGGAGCATTCCGTTGTCACAGGGAATCGTTTTGGGCGGCGACCTAAACGGTCATGTGGGTGAGAGCTGTGAGGAGTTTGAGCGTGTTCATGGTGGTTTTGGATACGGCACCCGCAACGCTGAAGGAGAAACTATCCTCAGAACGTTTGCGGCTGCCGATCTGGCCATTGTGAACACGTATTTCAAAAATAAATCCGAACATCTCATCACCTACAAGAGCGGGAGGCGTACAGCTCAGATCGATTTCCTACTCACTAGGCGACACAGCATCGGCAAGGTGGCCAACTGCAAGGTCATACCCGGTGAGAGTCTTACTGCACAACACCGTCTCCTTGTCATGGACCTCTGCGTGAAGCCTAATGGCAAACGCATCGAGCGGTGCCAGCGCCGCATCAGATGGTGGCTGCTTGATGAAACTAGGTCCCAGGACTTCGTCTCAGCTGTCGGTGACAAGTGCACCGACATTGAAGGCGAACCAGTTAAAGATTACTGGGACAAAGTTCAGGCGGCCATCCTTGGAGCGGCGAGTCCAAGGGTGGACGCAAATGTGACAAGGAAACTTGGTGGTGGAACGACGCAGTCCTGAGGGAGACCAAGGAGAAGAAAGCCCTCTTTAAAAAGTGGCAAGCGACCGGATCTCCCGAAGACCGCGACGCGTACAGGGCTGCCAAGCGCGCCACAAAGAGAGCTGTAGCCAGAGCCAGACGAGACCACTTACAACCTTTGTATGATAAGCTGGAATCGTCTGAGGGGCAGAAGCTCATCTATAAGCTGGCGCGCTCCAGGGTCAAAGCGGCACAGGATATATCCAAGTGTCGCTGTGTAAAAGACCCTGAGGGCAACCTGTTAAGCGAAGACCTCGCGGTAAAGGAGAGATGGCGCTCGTACTTCCACGAGCTGCTTAATAAACAGCATAAAGAGGTGCAGCCTCCGGACCTCCCTCCGAATCAGGGACTAGTGCCACCGGTAACGCCTGGAGAAGTCCTGACTGCGCTTCGCCGCATGAAGAATCGGAAAGCTGTCGGACCCGATGGAGTCCCCATCGAAGCCTGGAAGGCGATGGGTCCTCGCGGTGTGGGCATCTTAGTAAACCTTTTTAACCGCATACTCCTCAGCGGGCAGATCCCAAACCAATGGAGACTGAGTATTATTACTCCAGTCTTCAAAGGTAAGGGGTCAGTGCAGGAGTGCGGGAGCTATCGCGGTATAAAGGTGATGTCCCACACCATGAAGATAGAAGATAGAGAAGAAATACAAATATTTCTTCTTTTTGCAAGCCGCCTGACCTGATTTATTTTTTTTCTGTAATGAAAGCTATCTTTTAAAGGTATCTCTTAAATTGCGCCACTTTTTCTGTATTTTTAGGCCTGTGAAAAGAAAGAATAAATAAAACAGTTATGAAAGAGGAGTGTCCGTGTGGGAGAGGGAGAGGGGAGGTGTATGCGTGTGTGGGAGAGTGTAGGTGAGTGAGAGAGAGTGTAAGTCCTTGTGTAAGAGAATAAGGGTGCGTGTGTGTGTGTGTGTGTAAGAGAGAGAAGGGATGTGTGAGGGTGAGTGAAGGTGTGTGTCCATAGTGTGTATAAGAGTAGAAAAATTATACACTATTATATTTGATTTCAGGTACTTGGCATCAGGAAACAGCTACAACTCATTGTATTATGAGTATCTTATTGGTGCGTCGACAATTCGTGAAATAGTAGTTTGCTTTGGTCGTGTCTCCGACCAACATATATGTCCGAACCTACTAAAGATATGTGGTTAGAAAAAGACCAATTATTTCAAAGACGAACAAATTTCCCACATTGTTTGGGTGCCATAGATGGCAAACACGTAAGATGTGAAAAGTCAAACAGAAAAGGTTCAGAATACTTCAATCACAAGCACTATCATTCTATTGTTCTAATGGCTGTGGCTGATGCAAATTACTGCTTCATTGCAATTGATGTTGGTGGATATGGAAACAGCAGTGATTCAACTGTGTTCCAAAATTCAAATTATGACAAAAGGCTTGAACGTGGTCAATTAAGTCTTCCAGAGCCACAAACTTTACCCCATGACGATAACGGAAATAAATTTCCTTATGTGTTTGTTGGTGATGAGGCATTTGCACTATCAGAGCACATCATGAGACCTTACCCGCTGCGAAATTTGACATTATCAGAAAAAGTTTTTAATTATCGCCTATCAAGAGCAAGGATGAGGGTAGAATGCACTTTCGGAATATTAACAAATAAATGGAGAATTTTGCATCGGGCACTGGATGTCAATCCTAAAACTTGTGACGTTATTATAAAAGCCTGCTGCATTCTACATAACTATGTACGTAAACATGATGGATTCAGATCTAGAAACTTGTTATTTCAGTCAACTTTGTAAAATATATCACATACAAGGCACCGATCTACTATGAACAGTATTCGTAATCGAGAATATCTCGCAAACTATTTCACTAGTTCTAGAGGTGCAGTGTCATGGCAATACGATAATATTTAACAGACTTCTTAAAAATAGGTAGATAAAATAAATAAATAAATATACAAATAAAATATTGAATGAGCTGAAATGCTGCAATCGTCGGCCTTCAATATCTTGCGCGATCTACTGTAGTACATGAGGCGGGTTGAGGGGAGTGATCTCGGCGGGGCATGAGGTTAGCGGGGAAGGGTACGAGCACGCTGCGCCGGCACACGATATCCTCTTTGGATGCAGTCAAAGGATAGAAAAAACTCGTTCTTCCTCGCTCCCCCCTACACCTAACCCCTCAGGGGGATCGTGCACGAAATTGATGGCCTTTTAGTGTTAAAAGTTTAATCTATTTAGGTATAGTATTATAACAACTGTAGTACAGTATTCGGCTTAAGGTGATTCCGATCGCACACTAGCGTCGGTAGTGGGCAGTAAACGAACTGTTTAAGTATTTTGCGAATATGAAAGGGTGAAATATATTATTTAATATTTAAGGTACACGGTCAGTTATAAGCGGTAGGTTGTTTGATTGTAGGTTTATTTGATTGTGTACCTAACTTATATATTAAAAAAATATATTTCAGTCTTTTATATTCCCAAAATACTTAACAACTTTGTTTATTGACCTTGTTCATTATGTAAATTATTTATTTCTAATGGCGTCGCTAGTGTGCGATCGGAATCACCATAATAAGATTTTATGAAATAATGTTCATAATATAATAATAATAATAAATAAAAAATACTCACCTATTACTTTTTTTTGTTTATTAGACAGTTGGCTCCAATCATCCACTACTTAATCAGATATTTCATCCCATGATTTGATTTTTAAATTACGATCCACATACAGCGGGGATAGTTTATTCCATATTTGGGGTCTTTTTGCCACCGCACTGATTAATCTGTCTACATCAATGATATCTTTGCCATCATCGCTAGTGGCGGTAGCGGCAGGTGGCGTAGCCACAGGCGATTCCGATTCACTTGCGGTTGACGTCGTCAAAGATCGTCAATCGACTGACCGCTGCGCTTGCGATTTTATCCGCAATGCGCGGGCCTCAGTACCGCTTCGTAGGGTGCAAAATACACATACAATTTCGCATATGCAATTTTAAATCGCAAACGATTTATTTTCGCAATGCGCGGATTGTATTTCTGGGGTTCACAGATTTACGATATTTTTTCGCAACGATTTTTTATCGTAGTGCGCGCTTAGCCTTAATCTTAATAATATTATAAATACGAAAGTTTGTGTGGATGTTTGTTACTCTTTCACGTACAAACTACTGAATAGTTTTTAATGAAACTTTACAATATACATACTACTTTTACACATCAGAATAACACATTGGCTACTTTTTATTCCGGGAACAAGTTCCTGTGGGAAACGGGAAAGGGAAAACTTCTTTACGCGGGCGAAGCCGTAGGCGTCAACTAGTATTTAATAATTTGTAAAATGTAAATATCGGTATAATATAAGTCTTCTACATATTTAATCGTGAAAAGTGGTATATATAATACATATCATACACACACACATACACACATCAGAATGTACAAAAATTTTAATGTAGCCAACTTGACAGTATAGACCATGGGTTTCACCACGTTTCATGATTAAATGTGTAGAAAGGTGTTGACTTATATTATACCTATATTTACATTTTATAAATGAAATAACTATTAACTGTGTAAACATTTGCTGTATGTACTGACAATGTTTAAAATTGCCACTTGTTCACACAAACGTTCATTAACAAGGATAAAATGGTAGGTATTTATCTCTACAATACAATAAATATCGAGTCGTGAATCTACAGAGGAAAATAGTAATGTTAATAATGACATAAGTGATAGCTTAACCGTGGGATTTTAAAATTCTATCATCTTTGGAAAAAAAATTATTGACATTGGACTTTTTTCTTTATTATATTTACCAAAACAGAGGCGTTGGAAGCCCTGCCCTGCCAACTCAGTGTTTGTAAACGATCACTGCGTCAAACATCTTTCGCTGTGGCTAATCCTCAGATAGTTTACGCTTTGTAATCTTTCCTTTACGAGCGTTTCCAAGGAACCCGTTTCTGAAGAAGATACGTTAAACCGTTGAAGAAGACACGCTAAACCGATTACCAACAATTGTAACATGGCAATCGTTAAGCCAAGTTGATGGCCTATGGGCTGGCGGCAATATTAGCAAAGTAGCTACAACATGCACCTGTCCATTTCAGCACGGTAATATGCTCACCACCTATGTATTAAGCGAGACAAAATATCAGAGGCAAACTATACGCCGGGGAAGTGGTGGGTTTTAATGTAAGTATGACAATTAGTTTTTGAACAAATCTACTTAAAATGTCGACAGATTGGCTATAATGTAAAGAAAAATTTCTTGTTTAATACCGACCTAAGCCAAGTGATTTTCATTTTAATTGTTCCATCTGTTCTTTTCTACTCATGTATTAAGTAGGTACTTAATCTATATGTAATCGAAATTCTTCTGTTGGATACATAGGGTATGTCTCAGAGGATATACTTTAAGTGTAATGTGTATAATTATCAACTATTTGCGTTCTTGACTGCATCAAAGCGCGGGGATCTCGAGAAAATCATCATTGCAAAGTCAATAACTGTCATTATAGTCACGAGTTCAAAAAGTCAGAACGGGTTTTACCGCAGCTATATTATAGGTATTTCATAGATTTAAGTGGTAATGAATTATGACCGATATTAATTTATCTTACATACATCGGTCATTACATGTATTCTCAATACGATAGTGTAGAACCATTACTATTATAATAACATACCATTATGTACCTATTTAATATAGGTACATATTATCTATATCTATATTGACCCTTAAATAATATTTTTCAATACACTTACTCATATTATGGCTCTAATCTCACCGCAATTAGGCACATAATGATACCTATTATCAAACTGTGGTTTTTGATTGTTATTAAATCATGAGTGGGATAATAGATATTTTTTTATTATATTGGTTGAGTTGCATTATTTTTAAATAAAAATCGGTACACAAAAGACCGCTTTCAATAGAACAAATAAATTAATATACCTGTTGCTGGTTCATTTCATGTAACTTCGTATTTAAATAGAAAATTTCATCTTGTAAGTGTATAATAAACAAAACTTTCACTTAAGTATAACTTATGTTTTCTCTCTGCTTTAGTAGATTATGGTACAAGTGTGTAAAGTTGGTGATTAACGCTGGGGTCTAAAGATAGTCGAAGACGGTAATCAACAATACACACGTGTATCATACGACGTTTTTTAATATACTTATGAATAATATAATACTAAATAAAACATACAACAACAGATATTTTTCCTTGGAGTTTTCAGGTAGTAAGCTTTCTATATCGGGCGGTGTAAGTAATTCATAAATCGTTTTCTTCATAACTTGTAGACATTTTAATTAATATGTAACTTTAATTTCAACAGGGAAAACGAATTGTGAAACTTTTTGGTACTGGCGGGAACAATTATTTCTATCATTTTGTTTTTTTTTATGCACGCGTATTTTTTTGCTAAGTTGTTGTATAAAGTATTAAACAGTGAGACAACAAAAGTTAGATTTGAGTGAAAGTTTTGTTTATTATACACGTACAAGATGAAATTTTCTATTTAAATACTAAGTTACTTGAAATAAGCAAGGAATAGGTAGGTATAATATTTTATTTGTTCTATTGAACGCGATCTTTTTTGTATCGTATTTTTTAACAAAAATGCATATCAAACAGTGCAATAAAAACCACAGTTTGATAATAGGTATCATTATGTGCTTAATTGCGGTGAGATTAGAGCCATATTATGAGTAAGTGTATTGAAAAAAACTATTAACAATAACTTTAACAAAAAAAAGGGAATGTCATTATTTTTACTCTGTGGTCAATGCGTGCGTATAAAAAAAAACTTTTTAATTGTTCCCGCCGGTACCAAAAAGTTTCACAATTCGTTTACCCTGTTTAAATTAAAGATAAATATTATCTAAAATGTCTACAAGTACTAGTTATAAAGATTGAGATTGAGAACGATTTTTGTAGTACACCGCCCGATTTAAGATGTGAAGCCCTTAACGTTATAGAAAGTTTACTACCTGAAAACTCCAAGGAAAAAACAATTTATAACTTTTCCAACTGCACATTCACTAATTGTTCCAATAAATACATTTTTGATATATTATATAACATTATTTTTGTTATATTTAGTGTTATATTATTTTTAAGTGTATTGAAAAACGTTGCATGATAAACGTGTGTATTGTTAAATAAAAATACAACATATGGAATGTAAGGCAACCTTTGCGAACTCGCTAAGAGAACATAAGACCAAATCTACTTTTTCTGCAACTACACACATCAACACGGTCTAGGGATATTTTTATTAAAGCGAATTACTATCAATGTGTAAATTATTTATATGACATGTATATATTTAAAAGATACGTTATTTAATATTCTACCATTTTTTAATAATGGTTAAGGTACTTCGATTAAAATTTTAGGATTTTATGGAAAAAAATGAAGCATAGACGGAAACCGTACATGAATTAACTTTTAATTTATGAGTAAAAACTGAAAAAAATAGAAAAATCATTTAATTTGTATTTATAAACTTGAAGTTAGTAGTCTGAGAAAGCGCCCATGATGTTCATAACACATCGGCAACGATTCGGCATGCTCAGAACAAGGTTGTCAATGTCTTGCTGTGGAATATTATCCCACGTCCTTCTGAGGTGCGCAAAAAGTTGATCTTCTGTAGCCAGATTTTCAGGAACTTCCTTCAGAGCTCTTCTTTGCAGCATATCCCACGCATGCTCAATGGGATTTAGATCTGGCGATTGAGCAGGCCAGTCTAAGGCCCTAACATTGTGTGTATGTAACCAAGCTGCTACCGTTCTCGCCGTGTGTGCCCGGGCATTGTCGTGCATGAGCAGGAAATCTTGCCCCATTTGTGTTCTGTGGGGCAAGATTACGGGCCCCAGCACCTGTTGGACGTATCGTTCTGCCGTCATATTGCCCCGCACACAAACGAGATCCGTCCGTCCTCCAAGACGAATTCCTGCCCAAACCATAATTGTTCCTCCTTGGTATGGGTGAACTTCCTGAGGGTTCTGAAGACGGCTCCATCGTCCAGGAACTCGCCAAACACGCGTCCTTCGTGAATCTGGATGGAGGCCGAACCTGGATTCATCCGTGAACAGCACATTGGACCATTGCTCACGGCCCCAGTCCACATGGTTCCGAACCCATTCTAATCGTCGTCCACGATTGCCTCTCCGTAAAGGTGGGACCCGGAGTGGTCTACGAGAGCGTAGATTGCTTTCATGCAGTCGCCTTCTTACAGTTTGGTCATTCACAAGCACTTGGTGTTCCACTCGCAGCCTTTGGACCAATTGAGTCGCCGTTGCATTTGGTTGAGCTCGCGCAGTAATTTGCAAAAATCGGTCTTGTCTGGGGGTAGAGATGCGACTTGGCCCCCGGTGCCTCTCCGCTACTTCACCTGTGGCACGATAGCGTGTCCACAATCTTGAAATTACATTTTGGTGGGTCCCTATGGCCTCAGCAACATTACGCTGAACAGACCCAGCTTCCAGCATTCCCACAGCTCGTAACATCTCCGCCCTCGTCAAATGTTGGCGTTGCATGGCTACAATACCTCAATTTTAACTTTATCTTTTGTTTAACAATGAAAAAAAACTGTAACTAAACGTAATTCGTATTGTTTTCTAAATTTCGCACAAATGAAAATTCCCTCTCCTACACATCAAGACATTTTTATGCCACCTAAACAAAAGAATTTTCAAAAATTTGAATTTGGAATTAGTCTGAGATAAATTACAAACAAATCGGTGTATAAAAGATCCCAATGCGGCCAGTACTTTTCGAGTTATTTAATTGAGTATGAAATATCCCTAGACCGTGTTGATGTGTGTATATTAAGCGTAAATTTAAACAATACGTAAAATATTGATTTTCGGGATATTTACCATGTACACTTTCACGCGCGAGCATCCAATATTTCGGATATGATCACGGAGTAACCCTCGAAAATCAATATTTTACCTATGTGAATGACCATGATAGTTTGAATTAAAACAATATATTCAATTCAATTTAAAATCTAAGCAATATATTTCTCTTAACTAATAAATATACACGTGGGGTGAGATGGCGCTAGTTGCCATATATACATCGACTTCGTGTTTATCGTGTAATAAAAAACATTTAACTGTTTTTATATAGTGAAGTGACATAATAATTACATAGATTAACATCCAAAATTTCGCATCTGTTGTGAGTGAAGAGTTTTCTAAGCTGTAGAAGGATTTAAAAGTGTAAAATCTGCTTGTGCAGATACGTGTGTTGTAACAAAGTTATAAAGTGATATTAAACCAGTATCAAAGTCTATACAAGTGTACACTTTCTAAAGAAAAACATCTATAATCAGACAAGTACGATAAAGTTTGTAAATATAATATAAATCGGAAAATTCAGTTATCGAATTAAATATTAACTTTATGAATAGTGATATTTACCTACCTACCATCAACAAATATCAGTAAAACTTCGTTACCGTGATTCAGCCGGCAGCGTAACTGAAACTACTATCAGCGTACATTTATAACAAACACAGTTGTCGTGCTTTCAAACTAATTTATTTCTAATTTTTTTTGGAGTTTGTTTTTGTCACTTAGTTGACTATTGACATATTGGAGGATTTAATACACGGCATGAATTTATAAAATTATGGAAGGGAGCTGCTTAGAGGGATGAAGAAGATTTATAAAACAAATGTGACAAAACTCTAACGACACCGAACATTCCCGGTTATAAATACCTGATCCTTTCCGTAGGACCTGTGTTTGTTAGAACGGTAGATTCGTTTGCTCAACACGACCCTGAAACTCTGGCTGCGATGAGGCTCAAGCACCCGGGTCCATCACGACAGCTGGAGTTCCCTCCCCCACCCGATGCAGCATGTTTGCCCATTCAGGTGTCCAGAGATGAGGTAGGGCAGGCATTACATTCCTTATACAGCGGCTCTGCTGCGGGCCTGGATGGGATTCGACCCGGATATTTGAAGGAGCTGACGTCGGCATCCGCGGGTGACAACGGTTTACGTTTGTTAGATAGCCTGACGAGATTGGTAAATTTGTTGCTGAGTGGTAAACTCAATCCCTCAATCGGACCCTATCTCTACGGGGCATCGCTTTGTGCCCTTATAAAAAAGGATGGGGGAATAAGATCCATAGCGATAGGCAGCACATTTAGGCGGTTGGCTGCTAAACTGGCTTGTCGGTCGGCAAGTGAGGCCATGTCGGAGTATTTGCAGCCTTATCAGCTTGGTTTTGGGACACGGCGAGAGTGTGAGGCTGCGATCCATGCCACGCGCGCATTTGTAATGGACCCATTGAACATAAATTGTGTGGTCGTAAAACTAGACATACGAAACGCTTTTAACACCTTGGAAAGAGACATCCTGTTGAATGAGGTCAGGGAGAGGATTCCTTCACTTTATCCCTTTTTGCATCAGGTTTATTTTTCTCCCTCTAACCTTTTTTTCGGAAGTGAGCTTATTTCCTCTGAAGTAGAAGTGCAGCAGGTGTATCCACTAGGCCCATTAATCTTCAGTTTGGCCATACACAAGGTTATCACGGAACTGAAGTCGTCCCTCAATCTGTGGTATCTGGACGATGGTACTATCGGGTGAGCACCGGGGGACGTTCAACAGGACTTGGAGGTACTCATTCCTCGATTTAGGGCACTGGGTCTGGATATCAACCCCTTAAAGTGCGAATTATTTCCATGCTGCACAGAGGTAAGCTCCCACTTTGCTTGCTTTAGTGAGCTTTTACCCGGCCTCAAATCTCTTTCTTCAAATTCTTTTTTCCTTTTGGGCTCCCCTATCTTTCTCAGTGCCGTGCCGGATGCTATTGCTTACCGGAGGCAGCTTCTTCTTACCGCGCAGGAGCGTCTCGTGGATTTGTCGGCGCATGTCGCCCTGGTGTTGCTGCGTATGTGTTTTGCACTACCCAAAATTAATTACCTTCTGCGGACTGCACCTACATGGCTGTGCAGTGAGGAGGTCTCGTTGTTCGATGACTCGTTGAGGAGCGTAGTGGAAGCCATACTTAACGTCTCCCTTGATGAGTCGCAGTGGCTTTAGGCGTCCTCTCCGGTTTGGTACGGGGGTCTCGGGGTACGGCGTGCTCAGGATGTGGGCTTGCCGGCTTTTATTGCGTCGGCGCACGGGGTGGCAGGACTCGTTGCTACTATACTCCAGTTGGATGGCGACGGGTTCAGCATACCCTATGTGTCTGGGGCGGTCACAGCCTGGTCCACACTCGCTCCGGGAGCGTCATTCCCGAGTACTCCTGCGGTCAGCGATCGTGGAGTGATGTCCTCGCCGAGAAAAATTATAGCTTGTTGGTGAGTGGGGCTGTGGGGGCGGACTTGGCCAGACTGCGGGCGGTGGCACAACATGAGTCAGGGGCTTGGCTGTTCGCGCTGCCATCGCCCAATATGGGAACTTTGTTGGACGATGACTCACTGCGGGTGGCTGTCGCTCTCCGCTTGGGCTGCAGAGTGTGTGAACCTCATCTATGCATTTGCGGTACCTTGGTGGAGAGCGATGTTCATCACGCGCTGAGTTGTCGTCGCTGCACAGGCAGGCATCCGCGCCACCATGCCCTTAATGATTTAATCCGACGTGCACTGGTGTCAGCTGGTGTCCCCTGCGTGCTCGAGCCGCCGGGTCTGTCCCGCGCCGACGGCAAAAAACCGGACGGTTTGACCCTCGTGCCTTGGCAGAATGGCAAGTGCCTGGTACGGGACGCAACATGCGTCAGCACTTTTGCCGCCAGTCACCTTGTTCGTACCGTCCACTTACCAGCGGCCGCAGCGGAAGATGCCGCTCACAAAAAGTACGCCGTGATGGAGTCCCGGTATATAGTCGTACCGGTGGCTGTGTAAACGATCGGCTGTTGGGGGAGCGAGGCTAAGGCTTTTATTTCTGAGATTGGTCGCAGAATAAAGGAAAAGACTCATGACTCCCACGCCCGGTCGTACCTGGTGCAAAGGATAGCCATTGCTATCCAACGAGGCAATGCCGCAAGTGTATTGGGCACCTTTGCATCGGGTATGGTCAGGGGTGGGTTATTCAGTAGGGAATAGGTGGGTGTAGTCATTCATGTGACATTTGTATTTCATAACGCTTTATAATTATATATATTATTTTTCAGTGTTAAATATATATAATTATTATTCGGATGGGTGACCACTTTGTGGCATTTACATTTGCGAGCGTTTCCGTGCTTCGGAAGGCACGTTAAGCCGTTGGTCCCGGTTGCCAGTAAAATGGCAGTCGTTAAGCCTGGTTGAAGGCCTTATGGGCGATTTAAAAATTTCAACAGCAGGTAGCCACAACCTGCGTCTGTCTATTTCAACACGGCAATGGGCTCACCACCTATTACGTGGGACAGGAATCCACACGGTGAAAAGTGGGCATATAGTATGCCTCTGCCACCCCTTCGGGGATAAGGCGTGATGGATATTTATTTATTTAATATTATAAACGCATAAGTTTGTAAGATTGTATGAATGAAATTTTGGCAAATTCCTTTAATTTTATTTGGTTTTAATAGTTGATTATTTTTGTTTTTAACTAATAAGATATGAATATATGATAGGAATATATGATATGAATATATGATATGAATATATGATATGAATATATGATATGAATATATGATATGAATATATGATATGAATATATGATTATGACATTAGGTTCATTAATATTAATTAGTTTTTTCTATATACTTTTTATAAATAACTGCGACTTAAATTTTAATGACATTGAACAAAAATTTAATATTTTGGCTCCAAATATTAAAATAGTTAATAGTAATTCCCTTTACCTTTTAGGTTCTCCGATTTTTGATGGATCTATTTCTGAATATATTAATAATTCAATAACTAAATTTCAAAATACTGCTGACCGTCTCCTTGAAATTAGTCCACATTATGCACTCTGCATCTTAAAATTCTGTCTTTTCGTCCCAAAATTTACATATGTGCTCCGTTGCTGCTCTTTTTGGAATCACCCAGATCTTTTGACACAAGTAGACGACATAATCAAAATTAGCTTAGAATCGATTCTCAATATGCAGCTAAACGAGCTTTCTTGGACCCAAGCATCCCTACCTATCCGTTATGGTGGTTTAGGGATTCGCAAAATTTCCAGTGTCGCTTTACCAGCCTTCCTATCTTCTGTCCATAGTTCAGCAAATCTCATAAGTAAAATTTTAAGGGCATCCCCTTCAAACTTTGAGATTGCTGGCTTGGAAGAAGCTAGAAACGCTTTCTTAATTGCATGCCCAGGTCAAAATTTTCCAGATTCTCCAAATTTACAGAGGAGCTGGGACGACATACATTGTAAATTGATTTATAACAATCTTTTGAGCTGTAGTACAGGTTCGGCGCGTGCTAGGCTTTTGGCTGTGGGTGCGCATGAGGCCGGCTACTGGCTTCACGCGTACCCTTCGTCAAATACAGGAACATTTCTTGAGCCTGACACGCTTCGAATCGCAACCTGTCTACGGCTTGGGGTTCCGGTCTGCGTTCCTCATAAATGTCCCTGTGGCAGTGATGTCGACAAGCTTGGACATCACGGACTGTCATGCCAAAAAAGTGCAGGCCGCTTTTCGAGACATGCCGCACTAAACGATATCATTCGCCGGTCTCTTGCCACTGTCAACGTGCCAAGTCTACTTGAGCCGACTGGTATTGCAAGAGACGATGGCAAGAGACCGGACGGTATGAGTTTGATTCCATGGAAGATGGGCCGGGTGCTGGTATGGGATGCAACCTGTTCAGACACGCTGGCCCCTTCCCATCTACATGGAACCAACAAGAGAGCTGGTGCGGCTTGTGAAGCGGCTGAAAAAGCTAAAGCATGCAAATACAGGAGTCTAGGCTCCGAATATGATTTTGTCCCATTCGGTGTCGAGACCCTTGGTCCGTGGGGTCCTAGGGCTACAAGGCTTTTTAAAGAAATAGCAAAAAGGTTAGTCGACGTCACAGGAGACCGAAGAGCTGGCAGCTACCTCGGCCAAAGAATTAGTTTAGCTATTCAAAGGGGGAACGCTGCCAGTATCTTCGGAACCTTGCCTAAAGGGACTACTTATATTAATATATTTTAAATTTTCATATTTTAAGGTTATTTAATAATTTGTTGTAAATAAAATATATTTTGATCCCAATTCACAGATATTCCAAAAAATTTGCAGTTAGCAAGAAAATAGCCATTTGTCATAAAAACATGTTTTGATGCCAATCGATCCTGTTTCTAGTACGTTAAATTTACACATATATATGAATAATAAGTAATTGTGTTTAGAATATTTTGTGAGTTCACCATTACTAAGTATTACCTATCACCTCCTCCTCCTCTAATTCACTTTATTTGTCAACTATGGCATGTATCTTCCTATACCTAACGTCTATTATCGAGGCTAACCATAGGAATTGCCTTTTTTGTGATAAGACTTGTAACATAACATATTTTGTGTTTAACCTGTATAAATAATGTGATTATTTGATCAGATTAGTTATCAAACATAACCTTCACCAACCTCAACGCATATATAAATACGCAGGTCAGATTTATAACATCCTATATTTTACGTCGGGGGTTAATCTGTAAGTTTAAATTTTAATAGTAAGGAAACGAAAATTTCAGGACAAATTTCAAACTGCATAATCACGAAGTTCATAGCAATCTTACTCTAAACTTAGCAAACACTACGACGACGGTGGCTTTAGTGTTTTGGCGTTGAAGATTGCTTTGCAATGTTGTTGTTATTTTACGGATCACATTTATTACTAATTACATCACTATACTTTTAAATAGCTTCATATCCTTAAATGACTTTGCATTTTTTTGGATATCATGAAATGGAACTTTAATTGAATTTCGTGTCTTTTATTTATAAAATCCAGACCCAGACGAGCGTTTATGAAGCAATTAATAAATCTGCAAGAAACGAACGAAGTATGCATGGATCGCGAATCCTGGCGATCTGTCCTCTCTGACTACCCCGTCAGAGATACAGCGTGAAGATAGTTAGAAGTTGTTAGTTAGTTTATATATAAAATGTTAGTCGTTTAATAAACTTATTTATTAAACATAAAATTAAAGATATTAATGCAGTAAAACTATCAATCTGTGGAGTTATATCTGATCTACAGAAATTTAATATAATAAGAGGACAAACTAATTAAATTCAAAACAATCAAAATCGTGGTTATGTTCTGGATAAAAAGAGACGGTTCATGATAGTGAATGGGCTGTTTTTTCATTATACTCGCTTGGGAAAATGGTGATAAGAAGCTTACTACAATACGTAGCTTTTCTTCATTCTAGTTGTAAGAGATTTGAGATTGAATACCCTGTCTGTGATGAACAGACAGAGGTCAAGAGCTCGACAATACTGCTTAAAATTATGGGTAAAAATCGGAGAGTTTTTTATTTTCTTTCTACTTCGGAGTTATGTCAGTATTTAGAAGAAAATTTATTATTTTTAATAAGCGCCACATTGTGCTCCTGTTTAAAATAAAGTATTGTTATAACTTTTAAAAATAACCGGTGAGGATATAAATTTATTACAAATTTAATACACGGTATAAACTTATACATATCTTAGACCATTATTTCAGACTAGTCACCCATATTTTACACTAGGTATTCATTTTAAGTTTGATTGTAATGAAAAACCTAATAATTAATTGCCATCTTGTCATGGTATCGATTAGTCAATCCAAAAGTTTAAGACTGTTTATGAAGATACCTTTCCCTTCGTCTTGCCGCTTTTGTAAGATTACCAGATTTGAAACAGATAAGCACGCAATTTGTATCTCACTTTATAAACAATGATTACAATGTTTATCCTTATTTGGCCAACTGGCATGATAACCTGGTTACCGTTATATGAATTTTTGTTAAAGTTCAATAACAAGCTAACTGACCTTAATACATGTTTAAAGAGTCAACTCTATTTTGTTTAACAGTTTGCTAATTTACATACATGCATGAATATTGTCACGCCTTTATCCCCGAAGGGATAGGCAGAGGCACACTATAAGCCCACATTTTACCGTTCGCATTTTTGTCCCAAGTCACTGTTGGTGAGCTCACTGCAGTGTTAAAATGGGGAAGAGCCGTCTGTGATGACCCACTGTTGAAATTTTTTAAACCGCCCATTAGGCCTTCTACCAGGCTTAACGACTGCCATTTTACTGGCAACCGGGACCAACGGCTTAACTTACCTTCTGAAGCAGGAAAACGCTTGCAAATGTAAATGGCACAAAGCACACACATAGCGAAAATAACTTAACACAGTAATCGTTTTCAGAACAGTGAGGTAGCGGGGCTACAGATGCTTTTTATTTATAAACTAATAGCAAATATAAGAATATTTGCTATTAGTTTATAAATAAATAATCTCTGATTCTGACTGACTATCACTTATGTAATAATTACGCGCGAATTGCTACTGAAGTGCTCATAGTCCCGCTAACTCAGTGTTGTGTAAACGGTCCTGGAATAGGTGACCGCTTTCATCATTTAATCATCGTTAAAAATGATAGATATTGGTGCTAATTCTGTTGTTGAGATCACTAAACTAAATTTCTCTAAAATTTTCTATTTTTTGTTAAGAGATTGCCAAATGCTATTCTGTTATTAAGTCGAACTAAAGTTGGTGATATCATAAATAGCACTTAATTTATATCTGATGTCACTAAAATTCATTTTATGTGATAAAATTGAACAAGATGTGAAAAATGTACATAGACAGTCGAATGTAAATACATGCCGACTAACTTGGTGATTGAATTGCCTATGTACCTTTTTCACATTACAACGTTTTTAAAGTTTTCACGTTTCAAAGGGTTACTAAAATTAATAAACGTCCCACTAAAATTAGTCTTTTCACTAAAATTAGACGTCAAATAAATAGGTGACGTATAAAAAATTAAAAACGTCTGAACACGTCTAAATTTCGTGTGACGTTAAATTTGTATCTAACATCACTAAAATTCATTTTTTTGTGATAAAATTCAACAAAAAGTGAAAAATGTTCATAGACAGTTCAATCACTAAGTTGGTCGGCATCTAAATACATGTTTTGTTGAATTTTATCACATAAAGGAATTTTAGTGATGTCAGATACAAATTTAGTGCTGTTTATAATATCACCAAGTTTAGTTCGACGTAATAACAGAATAGCATTTGGCAATCTCTTAATAAAAAATAAGAAAATTTTAGAGAAGTTTAGTTTAGTGGTTTCAACAACAGAATTAGCACCAATAATGACCATTTAAGTTATACTTAACGCCTAGTAACTCTGAAATGATGGGCCGTATAATTTCTTCGCACCTAGTCTACCAACCAGACAGATATCCATGGCAATAAACTATGGAAACCAGCCATGGGCGCTGTGGATGCATGTCCCAAGGTGTGTGAGTAACGTTCAATACGCTAGATGTCGCCAAGACTTACCGTCAAGCGGGTGGAATCACTTTAGCGAACTTGATATAAAAGCCTCCACCAAATATGTCAAACAAGTAAAATATGAGAAGGAAAACACACAAAATAATAAAATTCAATTTATAATGAAGTCACTGATCGATTGTGTCCGTAAAAAATCAATTCACTATCGCAGCTAATAGAAATTTAGCATTCATCGTTAATGTAAATACGTAACCTTTTACAACGAGTACTTTTTACGTAGAGTAGTGTTAGCGTACTTTAAAAGAGGAAAACCAGACCGATCACATTTAAAACTTCTAGTATGAATGTGGGCATTTGTAGTTACACTACTACGTATGTAATCTACATAGTACTGCAACCTTCCTTCCTATTTATTTAGCCCCATATTGGTACCAAGAGAGTATATATACTTGAACAAAGTAATTTAAGATTGGCGTTTAGTTTTGGTAGGCTCAGAGAATGGTAAAAGCGCTGGATGGACAGCATCAGGAAAACAAAAATAGGTTCAGGCAGCAAAACATCAAAATGTAACAAAAGAATGAAAACAGATTCCTGTGTTAAGCAAAATATATAAATTACATTCCTGGTAGGTGAAATCTCAAGCTTCTTAAATTCATTCATCATTGTTCAAAGGCAAGCGCTTCTTAAATTCTTTTTGATACGTGGCATGTGAGTTTCGACGTTTATTCGTACCATATATATATATGTACGCATATTTTCTATTTGTATTGAATACTAGCCAGAAAGCAAAGGAATTTACATAGATTTCCTGGCTGGCTTCTAGTTTCTTTTTCATAGTAATTATATCTCATATTTTCATACCGCCGTGCTTTCCGGCTAGCGTCACTCACATTAATTGATATATAATTTGAATTTAACCTTTACTACATCAAGTACCACCAAAATTATTCATTATTTTAAGATTTTATAAGTAGTTCCTAATCTACGAACTTGTTTTCGGATACGTATGATACCAAAAAAACTAATGTATATCACATTAGCTGTTTTTCTTTCTAACGTGGGTATCAAAACTCGAAACATGGCAAATACTGTCCTCCCATACGTACTCAGAAGTTTCCCTAAAACGAAATAAGTAATGAAACTGTCAGCCATAAATCTATCTGCGTTTTGTTTTCTAAGTTCTGCAATAATAATTCTTAAAGGAATCAAAAGAGGTGAACTTCTAATGCCCACATTTGCAATAAAAGTTTTAAAGCCTTTATTCAGGAAGGAATATGAGAACAATCTTTAACTTAATAAATAATTTCATACATCGATCGTCTATAGCATACAGCAACAAAGAAAGTGAGTAAGTATACTGCCTAATTAGACCTAATTAGATTACATTTGCATATGCTTATTACAAAGAAATCCGCCTATGGCAGCCAACTGCTGGACGTCGGCCTCTCCCAGTTCACGCCACAACACACAGTCCCACGCATTCCGCATCCAGTCCGTCACTACGATCATTTCTAGCTCGTCGTTCCATATGGCGGGGGTCATCCTACCGTACGCTTAACTATCTTTACGCTGTATCCCTGACAGGGTAGACAGAGAGGACAGATCGCCTGGCATCGCGAACCATGCATACTTCTTTTGCTTCCTATAGATTCATTAATCGCTTCATATATGCACATCTGGGGATCCGAGTACTTTTAACTTTTCCGTTTTTGAGCAATCTGCTCACGTGGTTTTCATTTGCAAGTCTTGGCCTACCCTGACTCCTTCTGCACTCTACTTTCTGTCAATATATATGTTGTGACCACTTTGTGGCATTTACATTTGCGAGCGTTTCCGTGCTTCGGAAGGCACGTTAAGCCGTTGGTCCCGGTTGCCAGTAAAATGGCAGTCGTTAAGCCTGGTTGAAGGCCTTATAGGCGGCTTAATAAATTTCAACAGCAGGTAGCCACAACCTGCGTCTGTCTATTTCAACACGGCAATGGGCTCACCACCTATTACGTGGGACAGGAATCCACACGGTGAAAAATGGGCATAAAATTTGCCTCTGCCACCCCTTCGGGGATAAGGCGTGATGGATATTTATATTTTATTTTACATATGTTGATGCAGCTAAAAAATTTGAATCGGTACAATTATCAATGTTAAATGGCCATATTCCAAATTTTTTATTAGCATTTGCAAAAAATTCACTTATTTTGAAAAGTACTATGGTTTCATGAAGCCCACATCCAAGGTTTAAAGCCTGTGGGTGCAATGGAGGGAAAGGCAAAGCATGACAACACCATTCTTACGTGCAATTCATTTTCTATAACCTCTATATTTCGCGTATGCGTTACGTGCCCATCTAGAAGTAACAAGACCGGGTTAGTTATTGAGCCACCAGAAAATTTGACGAACCTTTGGAACCAGCTTATGAAGGTTTCAGTTCTCATCCAGTCTCGAGCGTTGCATTCTGCCATCGTCCCTGAGGAGCTCGATCCATTAACTCCTGCATCATTCTTTGTCGAGTAAATATTACCCTGGGAGGCATATAAGTTCCGACTGCAATTTAAATATATCTCGACGGCAATTGTCTGCCCTCGCTCTGCAAAAGAAAGGGAGCCGACTTACTTTCTTCCTGTTTCAGCAATAATTCTACTCTTTGTTTGAAGAAGCTTGATATTCCTGTCTCGTCGCAGTTATATATTCTATCTGGCGTTAAATTATACTTATTTGTCATTTACTTCCCCAAGCAAAGAATAAAATTTATTCCCGGTCACTTTATTAAAACCCGTAGCTCGCGCTGCTGATGTGACTTCTGGTTATCGAAACGTTTCATGAAGCCTTTTAACTAATCTACGCCAGCAATTTTTTTAACATGTATAATCCAATGATTGAACTATACCTACAATAACTGTTGAATGACTGTAGTGAGACCATTGGCACGCATGTCATCCCTTGCGACGTCAAGCCAGCACTTCTTGGGATGTGCATGTATGACCCGCCGGGTCCCGGTAAGAGGGGAAATGATGTTGGACGACAATTATCAAACCAAATTATCGTTTCTGAATTAAGAGATACTTCGACTTCCTTATTATTGTGACGTGACGCTCCAATGTGGCCTATGGAACACCGTATGTAATTGAGCTGCTTTTGTGTAACCTGCTGAATTGCTTAAAACTGCATCAATTTCTTATTTCATACTTTCTACAGACCAACTGCATCTGGAACGTATAGTTTGAACCTATAGTAGTAATCTAAACAATTACCTTTTTAGACGCGTGTAGGTAACCACTCAAAATTAGATTAAATGTCATCGGAAAAACTTCCCTCTAACCCTATGCATGTTTTTAAAAATTGTAAAAGATGTATGTGTTTATCAGTTACCATACCATAACGCAAGCTTAAACTTTTCAATTAATAATTTATCAATTAAAGCTAACCTTATTTTGGACTATGGCTTATTGGATAAATTTTACCAATTTTAGGTACATGTATGAAAATGTATCTAGCTACCATTAACATTATATTAGTAAATTGTGTATCGAGTTACGTTAGAAAGCACACATCTGATGTTGAGCACAATATTACATGCTCGGTCTACTCGTTAATCTGAATACTGCACTGAAACAGTTCAAAATACTGCATAGGAACGTGCATTTATTAAGTGCTGAATTTTGACCAACGCTAGCACAAAATTGAGTAGGTACCAAAATGTTGTGATATCACATCGTAGAAAAAAAAAAAAAAAAAAAAATATAAAAAAAAATATATAGAAAAAACAAAATTGCATTAAAAACATATGGATAGTCTACTAAAACAATTTTCGTGTAGCTGCTACGGATAAGGTACTTCTCTTCTGTTATTTAAAATTTATATATAAAATTTATGAAGGTACTTCTCCTTACTGCCCTGCTGAAAGTTTCCACCTTGTAAATATATACCTATATACATATTAGCTACTTCATTAGGACAGACTTTGTCGGAGTGTTTTAATTTTGAGGAGGTCAAACATGAGTTTAGACCTCCTCGATAAGTTAGTCGCGATTTAGACTAGATGTGGCGGAGTGCGCATTGTTTTCCGCTCGCAAAAATCTATACTTAATGTTATAAAGCTGAAGAGTTTGTTTGTTCGGTTGAACGCGCTAATCTCAGGAACTACTCGTCGGATTTGAAAAAATATTTTTGTGTTAGATAGCCCATTTATCGAGGAAGGCTATATGCTATATATCATTACGCTACTACACTGGGGAGCAGAGCAGTAGTCATAAATGTTGACAAATCGGACAAATTTTTATGCATCATTGTAGCATTTATAAGCGACGGGATTTAATAGGTGCGACGGGAGGTCGAAATATTCCACGGGTGAAGCTGTGGAGGGTCATCTATATTAATATATGTGTAAATTTAACTAAATATGTAAATTGTGTAGATAAATAATCACTGTGAAACTAAATGGCGCTCCGACTCTCTGTTAAGGTTAGGTTGTAATTGTTGTAGTTCATTTAAAGAGTTCATTAAAAGATTTTATTGTTACATCGATAGTGAAATGTCCTGACTCAGGCGTATCCTTTATCTTTTTAAATCTATAAGGAAAACCAATACACAAACATTATCATTATAATTACTAATTTATTTTAATGTTAAATACATTAAAATATAATACGTATTAAAATGGATATACGTAGACGTATAAGGACAAAATAAAATTGATTTCCAGCGTGTCAGCTACCTGTGTTATCAAATAGGTACCTAGTCCATACTTCTATGCTCTTGGTCTAGTCTGTCTCAGTACGTCAGTTATTCATTTGCATATTTTGTTTGAATCCTCATTGTATTTGAAATATTAATGCAACGTAGATTCATGTACATTAACATTTTTTTTATAAATTTAGTTAAATTATGTATCATCAACGCTAATAAATCTATTTTAATCTACTGAAGCAACTTCAGCATAATAAAAAACCGGTGCAATGAGGGTTCCTTAGTATCCATTATCCGTATTAAAACAATTAAGCTAGACCTTCAAATCGTATCAACGATTAAATTCAGAACGATTAAATTAAATCTTAGAGGTCTATGATAATTGGTTTCTCTATGTATATGGGGCACCCCTAAATTTTCAAATAGTTTTATTTTATATTTGTTTATATATTTGTTCGTGCTATAAGACTTTGCTTTTTGCCGAATTTTGTCATTCCAGGTCAACAGGAAGTATCTACATTTTTCGATCCATAACCTATAGGGCACTTAACTAAGGTAAGATTTGGTAGGTACGGCGGATACCTTAATTCGCCCATATCTTTTTATGGAGTTGACTCATAAACTTGATTCTTAAACACCTAATAGGGACTATAGATTTCAATATCTGGTATAAATTTCAACATGCAAGGTTCACCCATTCCTGAGAAAATCGATGGTGACACACAAACAGACGGAACATTCCTTTTTTTTCCTTATATGGTACGGGACTCTATAAAGTAACTTTCATCTGAACGTAATTTATTATTAATGTAAGACCTTTCTTAGTTTCTTTAGTCCGGATAATTACTTTCTTAGTAATGGAAAATCAAAAAAGGTGTTACTTTTTCTTTCTTATTTTGAGTATAGTCCTTTTTGAAGTTATATTTAATTTTTACGATGCGTGCGCAGTCTGACACCTGAGTTCAACACAGTGAAGTTAGCTAATAACTGTTACATAATGAAGTTAGCTATTAACTATTTCTATGACAACTCCTTCAAAGTATGTACAACATTCAAAGTAGTTTTTATTCTTTTGATGTTTTTTTTATTAATCTTTATTTAATTTGGAGTTTTTATCCTTCAAGGGAATGTTAACTCCATCGTGTCTTAATCTAGAATAGGTACATAATGCTTAATAATAAGATTACAATTAATTACACAGAGCGTTGATTGGCTATTGTAGATAACACAATTTTTTAGCAGCATCGGAGATGTTTTTTTATAAATGTACTGTATATACCTACTTCATGAAACGAGGCCTGTTTCGAGGCAAACCCCTCAAAGAAGCTGGATAATACACGAATTCCCAAAGAAGCGGGATAACTCGCAAACGCCTGAGACCAGGTTACGGTACCGGACAAAGTCTGTCAAGAGCCCTGAGGCTATCCTTCCAAGGGCTCACGGGACTTCCGGTCATAGGCTAGGAAGGGCTACGTGTGGTTTTATTAGGTAGGTTTCCCCAAAAGCAACCATGAGGATTTACACACACCAAAAAAAGCTCTAAATATTAATTTAAAAATTATCTCATCAATTATAAGCCCTAACTAACATATCAATATTGTAGGGTTTTGGGCCTATTATTTAAATCACCCGCCAACCGCAATGCTTACGCGCCATCGCCCGACGCGAGCCGCGTAGTTCCGCAGTCAAGCCGCGCGGCGCACCTGCGCAGCGCCACCGTCGCATAAAATTCGAGCGCTCAACCGGCACGCGCTCCGCGCCAAAATTATGTAAAACAGAAGAATACCAGCAAGATCCTTAAATAAATCGGTTATCGTCGACCCTAACTAATTGTGCACCCTCCGAATTGATTGGACCGTCCCGGGACATCGAGGTCTACCCAGGCGCAGAGCTGGTCAAGGAGGCGGGTAAGTGGGGCCCAAAGCCATTTATTTTCAAGGGATCTAACTTAAATTCATATCCTGAGCTATCAGACAATACATTTTGGGCATTCGAGCCTAGATAAACCAGTTATAGAATCAAAACCTAAACATAATTTCACGTAATTCTACCGAGGTATGTGCTTATGTACGTGTGTGTGAACTGTTAACTTCTTCGTATTTTACACAGTGAATCCTATTTACTTTATTGTACTTGTGCTATTAGTGAATATTGTGTGATAATAGTGCATAGTGTTGGTAAAATTGCGTCGCTGACCGTGCGCAGTTCCGGAGCCCGGCACGTAGGTATTTAGGTACTCCGCGCCACGCGCCCCCTCGCGGTCTCGATCGCGGTGTGAACAATATATAGATTTTACCAGCTATTTACCGATAGTACATAAAGTGTCATCATATATTGAGTGTTCATCGTAGTTAAAAAACCTATAAAATCAATTATAAAAGTGGTAATAATACCTATTATCAACCCGTAAAATCATCTAAACATCTTATAAACAATAATAATTTCACATTCATAAGTAGGCACATATGAAATAAGTAAAATTACTAAGTACCTAGGTACTTCAATACTTTCATTTTGGATAATATTGTTGTTTATCATTTGGGTAGGTTAGTAACGTACGTAGCTTGGGTACCTATTCAAAATGCCGGACGATCTAAACAAAGACATAGACTTAGATGATCTATTGCAGCCATTTTTGACGTCAAAGGAGATGTGTTTTCTTCGCGTTCAAAGATTATACGAAATGTCGAAAGCAGTATTAACCGATCCGTCAATGGAGTCGACTTACACTGCTAGGGCTCAAGACTTGCTTAGTCTTCGATCGGAATTTGATAGATGCGTTGCTGAAATTAATACGTTATATCGTAAATACAAACCTAAGTATGTACCTACGTACAACGAAATCGAATCGTTTGATGAGCTTTATTACACATGTGTGAGTGTTGCTAACCAATTAAAACCTAAAGATATACTTAAAAATGAATCCGCCATGAAAGAACAGAGCCGTACTACCGACCTAAAAGAACAGGGTCGTACTCAGCGTAGGGTAAAATTGCCCGAACTACAAATCCACAAGTTTGATGGTAAACTTGAAAATTGGACTACGTTTCGTGATACTTTTAAGGCACTCATACACGACAATTCGGAAATTAGTAACATCGAAAAATATTATTATTTGTTGTCGTCCGTAACCGGGCCAGCACTCTCTATTGTCAAATCGATGCCGGTTAATTCAGATAATTATGCTATAGTTTGGAGTGCCCTTGCAAAGCGGTACGAAAATAAGCGAGCATTAGCCACATCGTATTTAGACAAAGGTTTTCTTTCAAATGCATGACCACTGAATCTGCATCAAACCTTAATTATTTTATGCAAACCTATACAGAAAATATTAAGGCATTAGAAATGTTAAACATTCCGGATTTGTCAAGTTTTGTGTTGTTTTATGTATCGCTGCGTAACCTTGATCCTGTGACAAGGCGGGAATTTAAACAAACCATGTCTCCGGGTAAAATACCTACCGTCACGGATCTATTGACGTTTGTAGAGAAACAGGCGCGCGTATTAGAGATGTCGGAGTGCAAATCGGTGTGCGTGAAGCCAGCCGGGCCCCCAAAATATAATACGTTAAAATCGCCCCTTCATACAAAGTCACGGTTTTCGGAAACAAATAAATTTCAGAAGCCTTCATTAGCGTCTGGTGTGGCCAGTACTGATAAGAATGAGTCGAAACATTTTCCTACTTGTCTGTATTGTCAAAAGCCACATTCTATTTATCGATGCACTGACTTCAACGATCTCACACCTGAGTTACTCACTGCTAAAGTCAAAGAGCTCAAGTTGTGTGAGAACTGTTTGCGTGATAATCATACCGTGAAGGATTGTACGTCCAAATATAGTTGTACAGTGTGCAAAAAAAGACACCACGTTTCCCTTCACGTCGATTCGGCTAAGTTCAAAGAAAATGTGGTGGCTCTTACTTGTTCAAGTGAACAAACAGTTTTGCTCAGCACTGCTGTTATACACGTCGCAGATGCTTGGGGTCAGTACCACACCGTGCGTGCATTAATTGACAGCGGCGCTATGTCCAGTTACGTAACGCAAGACTGTGCTCAGAGGTTAGGCTTGTCGCGTCGTAAGTGTAATTTTGCACCTATTGGCTTGGGTGGAAACCGGGTACGGCATTTCGGTTTGACAACTTGTACTGTGAAGCCACGTGATAGTAGCTCGCCTACACTAGCTGCGGATGCTGTGGTCGTAACTTCTATAGCAGGCAACTTACCGACAATGCATATACCAGACAAGATTTGTCAACAATATAAACATCTTGAGTTGGCAGATCCCACCTTTTATAAGCCGGCACCGGTCGAATTGCTTCTAGCAGGCGACTTGTTTCCCTACATTTACAGCGGTGATAAAATATTACCTGTTCAAACTGGGATTCCTGTGGCGATAAAGTCTATATTTGGATATGTCATCACAGGGCAAGTTGTTTTAGATCAACAAAATAAAAATAGTGTTGCCATGCTAGCGGGGGTTAAGGATGATACGGAAGCTGCCTTTTGCGGCTTAACAAGCACCGTGAATATTGAGCAAGTCATGTATGCGTTCTGGGAGGTCGAGAGCATACCTTTGGAGAAAGTTCAGAAACCAGATGACATTTTGGCTGAAGAACTCTTTGCGAAAGAACATAGTCGCGACAAAGTTGGTCGATTTACGGTCAAGTATCCATTTCGTCCGGACCATAAACTCGGTGGTTCTCGACAAATGGCCGTACGGAGGCTGATAAATTTAGAAGCGAAGCTCAACCGCGACCCAAAATTAAAGACCCAGTACCACGAATTCATGGCCGAATACGAGTCCATGGGTCACATGACTTGCTTAGGGGAAATGGAGAACGTGGATTCCAAATATTTGATCCCGCGTTTCTGCATTGTAAACCCTCCAGCAGTACCGCGAAGCTGCGAACGGTGTTTGACGCGTCTTGCAAAACAACCAATCAAAAATCGCTTAACGATGTGGTACTACCGGGTCCCAAGCTACAAACAGACCTAAATAGGCTTTTAATCAACTTTAGGCTGTACGAGATTTGATATCTGTAAGATGTATAATTTATCTCTTTGGACAAAGAGCAACGCAATTATCAACACATTCTGTGGATAGACTCAACAGATCAACCCGTGCGGGTTTACGAGCTCAATACAGTTACTTATGGTGTGGCAAGTAGTCCTTACGTAGCAATCAAGGTGCTGCACACGTTAGCAGAGCCCGAGGCTGAGAAGTATCCCGATGCGACATTGACTCTAAAAACCGGTTTTTTTATGGATGATTTGTTGTGGTCATTACCCACGGTAGAAGACGCTTTACAGCTTCAGGCTGCTCTTCGCGCACTGTTTCAAAGTGCTGGCTTCATTCTACGCAAGTGGTCAAGTAATAGTCCACAGATCCTAGCTGCTGTGCCGGAAGATCACCGAGAGACACCCATTGAGTTCGACGATGATCAAGATTTGTCACTCAAGGTTGGTCTTCAGTGGCAACCAGCCACTGACTATTTCACGTTTCGAACGGCGCCATTAAATCAAGAAGTCACAAAGCGGTCCATTCTCTCTCAGATAGGTCGTTTGTTCGACCCACTTGGGTTTGTAGCCCCTTGTGTGTTCTATGCCAAGTGTTTTATGCAGAAACTTTGGGCTCTCCAGCTAGGCTGGGACCAACGTTTGCCGGCAAACCTTGAAACAGAGTGGCTTGCATACGTACGGGAACTACCCCTCCTGTCAGAACTAAGACATGAACGACATGTCATGGTCAAGCAAAATACCTACTGTCGGATTCTAGGTTTTAGCGATGCATCGACACTTGGGTATGCAGCGGTAGTATATTTGCACACGTCCAATAGTGCAAATGAACAGAAAGTCAGTCTTCTTATAGCAAAATCTAAAGTTGCTCCATTGAAAACGGTTTCCGTGCCCGGTTTGGAGTTGATGGCTGCACACTTGCTGGCCAAACTAGTCAAGTATGTAACATCCATGCTCAAAGATCGCAACGTAACAATCGACTCGACTTTGCTCTTCACTGACTCGTCTGTAGTATTGGCGTGGCTGAATACCCCCAGCTACAAATTAAAAACATTTGTAGCAACTCGCGTGACCAAGATACTGGACACGATTCCCAGTGATAGTTGGTTCCATGTGAGTGGAGAAAGCAACCCAGCGGACGTATGTTCCTGTGGCACCTTACCTTCAGTTCTTTTAGTAATGCCTGAATGGCTAAGCGGTCCCAAATGGCTGGGGTGTGACTCATGGCCAGGTCGTTCTATAGACGAGTTCAAAGACGAAAATCCACCAGAAATCAAAACTTCTATCGAGTCGCAGGTTTTAGTGACCACTGGCTGTTCAAATATCATTTATGATCTCACAGAAAGGTTTTCAAAATTCAATAAATTAATCAAAGTCGTTGCTCGGCTGTATCAATTCTTGCGGAATTGCAAAGCAAGTAAACATGACCGCAATGGACTTTCAATTGGTGACATCCGTAAGGCACATAATATTGTGGTTAAGGTGGTAACAGCAACAACACTTCGCGGATGACATTTCAGCCTTATCTAGAGGCCTGAAACCTCAGCAGAGTTTGCGAAAGCTCAACCCTTTCATTGATTTGGATTGTTTCCTCAGGGTGGGGGGTCGTCTTTCGCAATCGTCAATTAAGTTTGATAATAAACATCCATTGTTGTTGCCCAAAAAATGTAACTTAACAAGTTGCCTAATCGATTATTACCACATCTTGCATCTGCATGCGGGTCCACGAACACTTCAAGGTATTCTTAGTCAAAAGTACTGGATCGTTTCAGCACGCAGCGTCATTCGATCGCGGACCACCAAATATATCCTGCTTCAAGGTTAGGCCCGTAACCAGGCAACCTCTTATGGGTCAGTTACCGAAATTTAGAAATCAAGATATACATACATTTCACACTGTCGGTGTTGATATTGGTGGCCCCTTCTATACAAAAGAGTCAACTCGAAAAAATGCTCGCATCTCTAAATCGTACTTGTGTGTATTCGTGTGTTGCGCTACTCGAGCTGTACATTTAGAGACCCTATCGTCATTGAGAACTGAATGCTTCTTGGCCTCGTTCGACCGCTTTACAGCAAGACGTGGTCTATGCCATGCAGTCATATCAGACAACGGTACCAACTTCGTTGCAGCGGGTAAGCAGATAGCGGAGGTCTCACAGTTTTTTCAGTCTCAAATTGATGAGATTTCTCGCAGTCTCACCGTACGCAAAGTTGAGTGGAAATATAACCCTCCAGCAGGCAGTAACTTCGGAGGCCTCTATGAAGCGGCCATTAAATCTGCAAAGACGCTATTGAAGAGAACTGTTGGCGAGCGGTCTCTCACGTTTGAAGAACTGTCTACATTGTTTGCCAGAGTCGAAGCAGTGTTAAACTCACGACCCTTGTGCGCTTTGTCGTCAGATCCAAGCGAATTCGAAGTTCTCACACCTGCACATTTTTTGATAGGGCGAGATCTATTAGAAGCACCGGAGTATGATATTGCCACTGCTTAATCAGGAAATCTTAGCCGCTGGCAACTAGTACAGCAAATGTCTCAACAATTCTGGCGTCTGTGGCGAAAAGATTACTTGCACACTCTCCTTCAGCGTCAGAAATGGTTCGATAGTTGTCGAGACTTGCAAATCGATGAATTAGTGCTCGTGAACGCTGATACACCTCCTCTTCAATGGGCTTTAGGTAGGGTTATAAAATTGCATCCTGGTCCGGATGGTGTTGTGCGCGTGGTCAGTGTACGCACCAAAAGAGGAGAGCTTACGAGGCCAGTAAATAAACTCAGCCCTCTCCCCTTGGATGGGTCTGAGTAATCTTAATGTTGTAATTCATTTAATCTCATAATTTAGTCTATTATCTTAGAATACTATTAAGTTTTACACTACAGTCCACTTCTCTCATAAAACGTTGTCAATTTTTTGTTGATTTAACTTCAACAATTATTGTTAGTTTAATATTCAACAATCTAATTTAGCTTTCAACAATTGTTAAACACTCAACAGATTGTTTAATTATCAACAAGTTGTAATTTTTCCTTGGTTCTATAACTGGGAAATCCTAGCGGATTTCGGTGGGGGGAATGTAGGGTTTTGGGCCTATTATTTAAATCACCCGCCAACCGCAATGCTTACGCGCCATCGCCCGACGCGAGCCGCGTAGTTCCGCAGTCAAGCCGCGCGGCGCACACTGCGCAGCGCCACCGTCGCATAAAATTCGAGCGCTCAACCGGCACGCGCTCCGCGCCAAAATTATGTAAAACAGAAGAATACCAGCAAGATCCTTAAATAAATCGGTTATTCGTCGACCCTAACTAATTGTGCACCCTCCGAATTGATTGGACCGTCCCGGGACATCGAGGTCTACCCAGGCGCAGAGCTGGTCAAGGAGGCGGGTAAGTGGGGCCCAAAGCCATTTATTTTTAAGGGATCTAACTTAAATTCATATCCTGAGCTATCAGACAATACAAATATCCGTCAAGCCTTTTCTCTGCCGTACTATTGTAAGTAGAAATTCTTTCTTAGTAGCGTAGCATGATGAGGCATTTTAGTAAGCGCTCAACTTGAGAGTCGCTATAAGACCTTTCCGACTGTGTGTGTGTGTGAATGTTACTCAACGTTTAAATGTTACCATGACTGTCAAAAATATTCTCACCTGACAGTGACAGACTTTTGAGTGCTACCTTAATTAACTTTCAGTCTCTCAGTATATGTCGTCACATCTGAGCGATTTCCAAGTGAATAGCAGAAAGTATTGAATGTTAGAAGGACTTCAGGATGTTATTCATAAAAAAAAGTGTGTGTGTACTTATGTACACGCGTTAGAAATTATACTGCTTTAGTCTAATTGACTTAGGAGACGAACGAAGCAAGCCGACGAAGTCTCCGTTTTAACTCCACTGGTACGGGAAAAATGCTATTGATGTCCGACCGTCCGTCCATCCATTCAGTCTACAGGTCGCATTTTTCATCGGTTTTGCATGCAACTTGGCATGGACAATCCTTGATGTAGACAACAACTTTTAGCGAGGGCTTATTTCGAACAGGGGGAAATGGAGGCAGGGGAGGGGAAATGGTCCCGTAATGGTTGGCGAGAGCGCTCAAAACGAAAAAAAGAAATGTAATTTTTTTTTAAATTTGTTATAACTATAAAAATATTACTCCGAAGTCTACGGTTCACAGAACCACTAGTAAGATTTCTTAACATATCTCGCATCACGAGAACACTTTGTTAGTAACAGGAATGATATATTTGGAAGAAAAAAAATCATCAACGACAAGAACGAAAACTACTTTGAATGTAGTTATAAGTTGTCATGGAAACACTTATCAGCTAACTTCAGGATGTTTATAATAGGGCTAACACACGACGTGATTTGATCCGACCAGACCGCGGATTAGATTTGCCGCCCAACCAAATCTTACCGTCTGTAGAGCAGTCCGGCGTACATAATTATTATTAATTGAGTCCGCCTCGATCCGCATCGAATATGATCAATGTTGCCGTTCTAGCTACTTTGTCCGAAATTTCCCCAGATTTTTTTTTTCTTACAAAAGACACTTTTACATTTTTTCCCCAATGTTGCAGTCTTAGTTTTACTTTGCCCAAAAATATAATTTTTCATACATTATTCCCCAAAAAAGAAAAATAACTACGTTAATACACAACGTAGGGTTTATTTATTTATTATTTTTATTTATCTATCACGCCTTATCCCGAAGGGGTGTTAGAGACATATTATAAGCCCACTTTTCACCATGTGTATTCCTGTCCCACGTAATAGGTGTTGAGCCCATTGCCGTGTTTGAAATAGACAGACGCAGGTTGTGGCTACCTGCTGTTGAAATTTATCAAGCCACCCATAAGGCCTTCAACTTGACTTAGCGACTGCCATGTTACTGGCAACCGGGATCAACAGCTTAACGTGCCTTCCAAAGCACGCAAACGCTCGTAAAAATAAATGCCACAATGTGGTCACCCATCCGTGACCAGCCATAGCGAAAGTTGCTTAACGCTGTGATTGTTTACAGAACACTGAGTCCGGGGGACCACCAGCGTTTAATAGCTAGTGTTTATTTGCTCTATGGATACTATGCAATCTAGTTATCTACACAGATAAATAAAATTTAAATGTCTGTTTGTAATTTCAAATTAACAGCTTTTCACTTAATGCATATGTAAGTATATACCGGTCGGCGGACTCGGCGGATTTGATCCGTCGAGGTCCGGCAGACAGTATTAAAACACTAACACACGTACAGATTTGGTCTGCCGAAACTCGACGGATCAAATGTCAAGGGCTAATCCGGGAAAATTTAAATTTAAAAAAGTAGCTAGAACGACAACATTGATCATATCCGATGCGGATCGAGGCGGACTCAATTAATAATATTTAGCCCTATTTTAGGGCTAATACACGACTGAATTTGATCCGACCAGACCGCGGATTAGATTTGCCGCCCGACCAAATCTTACCGTCTGTAGAGCCAATGTTGCCATCTTAGTTAGTTTGTCAAAAATGTCCCCAGTACCGATTTTACCTTTCCCCAAAAAATTACTTTTTCATAAATTTTTTGCCTGAAAGAAAAAAGAGCTACGTTAATACATAACGTAGTATTTATTTACTCTAAGTAGAGGAATACTATGCATACCACTTATCTACATAGAAAAGTAAAATTGAAATGTGTGTGTGTGTGTAATTTCAAATTTGCAGCTTTTCACTAAAGGCATATAAAGTAATATACTTTATTGGAATCTTTCATTTCCACATAAGTTCCTTAAAAAAATAATTTTACCCTAGAATAGGGAAAAAGCCCCTAATCTGAACACCCTGTCTGGTCGTCTGGTCGTCCGGTGCGGTCTGATCCGGTCGTCTGTTGTGGCAACAGATTTGGTCGGCAGACTCGGCAGATCAAATCTGTCGAGGTCCGGCAGACCAAATCCGGTCGTGTGTTAGCTCTTTTAGGCGGCAAAATTTACCAACATAATACGGTTAACAAACGACCGGATTTGATCCGACCAGACCGCGGATTTGATTTGCCGCCCGACCAAATCTTACCGTCTGTAGAGCAGTCCGGCGGACATAATTATTATTAATTGAGTCCGCCTCGATCCGCATCGAATATGAACAATGTTGTCGTTCTAGCTACTTTGTCGTAAATTTCCCCAGATTTAATTAAATTTTTCTTCAAATAGACACTTTTTCATTTTTTTCCCAATGTTGCCATCTTAGTTAGTTTGTCAAAAATGTCCCCAGTACCGATTTTAACTTTCCCCAAAAAATTACTTTTTCATACATTTTTTGCCAGAAAGAAAAAAGAGCTACGTTAATACATAACGTAGTGTTTATTTACTCTATGTAGAGGAATAATATGCATACCAGTTATCTACATAGATAAGTAAAATTGAAATGTATGTGTGTAATTTCAAATTTGCAGCTTTTCACTAAATGCATATAAAATAATATCATTTATTAGAAACTTTTCATTTCCACAAAAGTTCCTTAAAAAAATAATTTTACCCTAGTATAGGGAAAAGCCCCTAATCTGAACACCCTGTCTGGTCGTCTGGTCGTCCGGTGCGGTCTGATCCGGTCGTCTGTTGCGACAACAGATTTGGTCGGCAGACTCGGCGGATCAAATCTGTCGAGGTCCGGCAGACCAAATCCGGTCGTGTGTTAGCTCTTTAAGTTGTCATGGAAACACTTAGCGAAGCTAGCACTTAGCTTACTTCATGGTGTCCGTTTTTCGTGAAGGTCTGAGAGCGCATCGTAAGAATTTACTCTCATCATTTATTACCTAACGCGCCACAAGAAGTATAACTTCAAAAATGTCCCACAATATTTATTAATTTATATTGCGTTGCAGGGTTATTTCGTTGATAAGCTTTAGTTAGTTTTTTTTTTTACAAAGCTCCAATTAGCCCAAAGTAAGCTAATTAAGCTTATGTTTTGGGATCTAGACAACTGATAAACATACTTATATATATCTAAATACATACATATTATACATAGGAAACACCCAAACTCCGAAACAATTGTTTAAGCTATTGTATAGTTTTTATCGCGGGCTTTGAGTTGGCTTTAATCAAGAAATTCCGTAAGAAAAAAACCTAAGACGAAGGTCGAGACCAGGTCACACGAAGTTCACCGAGCACGGCCGTGCGTTGGCTTAACGTGTATGTACATTATTATATGGTACGATTGTACGAAGCTCGCATGGATCGAGACGTGATGATCACTATCATCACGTCTCGATCCATGCGAGCACTCACACTCACACTCACTAGTGTGAGTGTGAGGGTGAGGATGCGGGTGACTGTGAGAGTGAGGGTGGAGTGAGGGTGAGGGGTGAGGGGTGAGGGGTGAGGGTGAGGGTGAGGAGTGAGGGTGAGGAGTGAGGGTGGGGGTGAGGGTGAGGGTGGGGGTGAGGGTGAGCGTGAGGGTGTTATTTTTTTATAGTGTAATTTGAATTAATATCAAAGAATAACAAAGGTATGCTATGCAATAGCTTTACCGCGGCAGTCTCCGAGTGCCACACGTCCTTTTTTTTTTCCAACTCGGGAATCGAACCCTGTGGCAGTCGCATACACTACCGCTGTGCCACGGAGGCATATAGTAATATATAGTATTAGACTACAAGCTTATGAATATAGTAGGTAAGTAAGCTTATAAAATTACCTGGCATCAGGTACCAAGACGGTAAGTATAATGGGATCCATGGGACCTTGTTCCTTTTAACAGTATGTTTGAAATTACTAGCCTGGTTGTAGGGTTAAATTCGTTTGCAAACAAAATTATGGAAGAATGCCTTTTTTGAAGGCCTTATTAAAATTCGACAGCCTTATTATTATATTCAAAACTTACTTTGAGGCACTTTGTACGTTATAATAACAATAGATGCAAAAGATGTTGGTGTACCGTATTTACTTTTATATACATGTTGTTAAAAGCTGTTAATTTTACAAACAGACAAAGATGCAACTAGGACAGACGCTCGTATGATGATAATTAAAGTTAACTTTATATATGCAAGGTTCTCAGTACTGTTCTCAGGAGATGAATACACATGGTGAAAAGTGGGCACATAATATGCCTCTGCCACCCCTTCGGGGATAAGGCGTGATATATATAAAAAATACAGTTTTCACGCTCGATGCTCTATGATGACGTTCGATCTTATAAATTTGTGTTCCTCTAAATCGATTTTGCTCATTGCTTCATTGTCTATTCTATATAGTTCGCTCCTCCAAATCTGGCTAATATTGATGCTAGGTAATATCACGCACAGCTGTTCTAATCGGCGAGATGCTCGCTACTGAGAAACATGCAAGTGTGGAGTCAATACAAGTTCTGGCCTGTTATTGACTCCTTTGATTTCGGCCAAAAAAACAAGGCAAGAACACGTGAATATGAGAATCGGCTTCACACTCATGCTTTTCAAGCTTTTGTCGCGCCCTCGCGAGATTTTCGAGTGAATTTAGAGCGGCCTAAAGAGCAGCGTGAAATGTCACAATTCTGGGCCTGAGATTTCAAGCTGAGGCTCGCTATCAGAGCCCTGCTGGCTAGGACAGCGGCCCTCAGTCACGCACGGGTCTTTGCATTCTATCAGGCGGGCGACGCCATTTTGAAGTGCCAGATATAAAAAAATAATAATACAAAATCAAAAACGTACATTCAAAATAAAAAAAATGGTCCATATTTTAATATTGTTAATATTTCAAATAAAACGATTATTCAACTTAATTGACAGTAGCTACATGAATAAAACAGCAACAAAATAGTAGCAGTGCAAATTGAATTTAGTAAGATTTTTTACCATTTCGGAATGAACGTCATGGTGGTCATGGCTCCAAGTCAGTAGTTGTATAAGAAAAATCATAATTCTAATCTACTTAATATATAAAGCTTAAAAGTTTGTTTGTTGAACGCTCATAACTCAAGAACTACTAGTCGAATTTGAAAATACTATTTGGTTTGGATAGCCCATTTATCGTGGAAGGCTACTACCCTGGAGAGCGGAGCAGTAATCATAAATATCGACATATCGGGCAAATTTATATGCATTTTTCTATAATTTATAAGCGATTTGTTTTTTCTTCTCTATTTTTATGTTCACCCTCACCGGGTGTGAGGGTGAACAGGCTTTATTCTGCGTACGCTTAGATTGTGGAATGAGCTCTCTGCCTAGGTTTTCTCGAACGTCTACAGTAAGGGGTTCTTCAAAAGGGGTGGTAGAAGGTTTACAAGGGGTCGGCAGCGCGAGTGGCTGCACCTGGTGTTGCAAACGTCCATAGGCTACGGTGACAACTTTCCATCAGGTGGGCCGTATGCTTGTCTGCCACCTTAGTGGTATAAAAAAGCGACTGAATTAAACAGGCGCGACGGGAGTTCGAAGTATGTCACGGGCGAATCCGTGGGGGATCACCTAGTTTAATATAAATAGTCGTTTCATTTTTCGACCTGTTAATTTTGAACTTGATCAGATATTAAATACTATTCATTACCATCAACAAAACCATTCATGAGTTTATTATACGTAGTTAAGTGCTGTAATGTAGCAGATATTGTTTACTTGTACCTGTTATACGACGGAAAAATACCAGTTTCTAGAACATTAAGTACTTCTGGTCATTCCTTAGGTACTTAACTACAAATATGGATAACTATATTGTGGAACACTTTTTCTTTACACAGCGCCGTCTAGTTCAAAGTAAGTTATTTTTAGCTTGTGTTATGGGATCTAGACAACTGATATACGTACTTATATATTTCTAAATACATAAATATTATATGTACATAGGAAACACCCAAACTTCGAAACAAACATTTATAGGTCACACAAATATTTTTTCCGACCCGGGAATTGAACCTGGGACCTTAGTCGCGGCAGTTGCATGCGCTACCACTGCGCCACCTAGGCAGTCAAGTGAAAGGCAAATTAAAATCTCAAAGGAGATAGCCGCAGCACTACTCACGTGGTTAAGTTTTTTAGTACCCGTTTCGAACATCAATCCGATCCCAATAAAAAGAAGTGAACCTCCACAACAAATCCCACAAAAACCCCATAGGGGTTGAATTTTTCAAAATCAGTTCTTAGTGCCTATCAACGTCACTTAAGTAATATTTGTAAAAAAAAAAAACACGGTTCTAGACACAGTGGTTTCAGCTGTGCGTTGATCGATCAGTCAGTCAGTTTCTGCCAGATGTCACTATGGCTTTCCAAAGGTGGGCGGCGGAATTAAGAAAATAAAACCTTTCTGCCTTATAGGAGAGTAATGGAGTTTTAAATATAATTGCAGTTTTGATTATTAAACCATCGTTAGGCATTTTTAGCAGCACAAAATTTTGACAAATGGCTCGGTCTTGTCTGTTACTTTTTATAGGATTCACATATTTTAGGTTGTACAACGCTAGTACTACCTATTAATAAATATTTTCTTTGATTGTAATAAGTTTTTAAAGTGCTAGTAGTCCCGCTGGTTCGCAATCACTGAGTTTGTGGCATTTTCATATTCCGTCATTTTCGTGTTTCTAATTGCTCGTTAAAGAAGAGGGGTGCCATTAAACACGGTATTGGTTGAGCCAATACCTATGACTTGAAAAATGTTCAACAGGTAAGTAGTTTTTTTTAATAGTTATTTAATGGCCTGGTTTCTAAGACCTTTTAGCCAAATCTTATTTTTTATATCATATTTCTTCAATCTTATCTTCTAATTAGTCCTGTCTAGTCGATGTCGTGTCCTCAGGCTACGTCCTGGTCCTTGCCCTCAGTATAATGGTGATTCTTATACTAAGGTTGTCAGTGGACGTTTCGCGGCAAGAGAGAAAATAGCATTTCACTGCATATATATCATTGTCTTTCACTATAGCACGTTAACACAACTTTTATGCCCAAGAAACCACATAAAACAAGATAAATGCACTAGTTTTAGAAAATAATATAAAGCAAGCGTCCGCACTTGTCACTCTTCCCGCCAAATTTCCAACAGCCTGTTCTTGTTTGTTTTAATAGGGTCGGCAGCGTGAGGATTATGAACCCTGGTGTTGCAAATGTCTATAATCTATGATAACCATTTTCGATCCGGTTGGCCTGCCACGTTTAGTATATAAACAAGAATAATTTTAAATTAAAAAGCCCCGAATCATGAACATTAACTACTCCTTGAGACTGATCTAGTAAACCCAATCATGAAATGTTGTATTTTTCAGAGGAGTTGAATATTCCGCAGATAACTTGAGGCAGCAACAAGTCCCAGGCTACCATGCCATGAAAATACAATGAGTATATACCAAATATCAGATCAATCGGATTTGTCGATTTTAGTGAGATCCCTTTAAAATCTAAGCAGCATATTCTTGTGGTATTACATTTATCAAATGTGCATTTGATCTAAGAAATTGGCCAACTTCATCAAATGAAATTGACTAATACATTTGATGAAATCGTTCAAGATTTTTGATCAAATGAACCTTGGACAAACATTATTTGATAAATGCAATACCACCCTTTAATAAACAGATTTTATTATACCTATGCATTACCAAAAAACCATAACTTCAAATTTTTAACAAAATTGATGTTATGGTTTTTAAGTTACATAGTACATTTTATTTAATCTGTATCTAAGATTAAATAAAATGTTTAGAGTATAAAAAGTAGGTCTTAATAAAAGTTACCAAGACAGTATTTTCATTTATGAATAGATTCGAATAAAACCTCGCGTCTTTCTTATATGTATATATGATACAATCTTATTAAAAGAGCACTTCATAATGTTAAGCTTATTAAATACAATACGAGAGGTTTAATATATCCGTCGAGTCGTTCATCAAAAAAAAAGATCGTGTGAAAACAAGATGTAATTACACAATAATGCAGTTACGTAAAGGATGTTTGGTTTCAGAGTTGTATAATATTGGTTATTTAAGTAGGAATACAATGGTTTAAAAGTTTTAGCAAAATTGTCTATTTTGTACCCTTATGTTGAATTCCTCAATATTCTCGTAATTCATGAAACACGGCTTTTTATTTCTGGGTCTTTTTCTTTTATTATTGGGGATCAAGTGATGACAAGGCGTTACAAAGAGGATTTCACAGGCGAATATTATACACTAGATGACCCACACAGCTTCGCCCGTGGAATATTTCGACCTCCCTTCGCACTTATTTATTCCCGTCGCTTATAAATTCTACAATGATGCATAAAAATTTGCCCAATTTGTCGACATTTATGACTACTGCTCTGCGCCCCAGTGTAGTAGCGTAATGATATATTAGCCTATAGCCTTCCTCGATAAATGGGCTATTGAACACAAAAATAATTTTCCATATCCGACCCGTAGTTTCTGAGATTAGCGCGTTCAACCAAACAAACAAACTCTTCAGCTTTATAATATTAGTAGGTATAGATTGTAGGTACTCGCTGAAACGGCAAATTTTAAATTTTTAATACGATGGTATTGTGACACGACTATATATGTATATCTATACTGTTTTATATATTAGATACCTACATGTAGTCTATTTCCCTGAGTGGTGGGCAGAGGTTTCCAGAGGCAGACATACGATACGATACGCACACCAAGCGCATTATACGTTAAGTATAAAGCAGTATTTAATACATATTTCGGCGCAATCTCAAGAGGCATTCGATCTAGCCAAACTTAAGCTAAGCTTGTGCTATGAGATCTAGAGAACTAAAACACATACTTAGTGATATATTATTACTAAAGACTTACATATTATTTTAAATATAAAAAGCACAACTTCACTTCAAATAGATTGTTTGTTTTATATCTACACGGAAACTATTTACAAGATAGTTTTGATTTGATTACGTAGTAATATACGTAGTAAAATAAATAAACAAAATGTTGATACATGTATAATAATCTAAGAATCTTACATACTTACCATATAATGTACTTATTTGTAGCGTTTGAAAAATTTAATAAACAAAATGTCCATACATATATAATAATCATATATAGATAATAATCTAAGAAATTACTAGTCATATGGTCCCCCTCCCCGTATTTCGGAGGGTGCTCATTTAGCGCACGCCCGTACCGGCCGCTGTCTACCTCCTCTGCTTACAGAGGGGCGCTCGAGAGCGGTCGAGGTGCGGGCTAGGTTCTTCGGCTCTATAGAGAGCTCCGGGGGGTCTCACTTCCAGCCTCCCCGAGACGAACCCCTATATCCTGGGGTGCCTCTTGCCGGCTCGCAGTGATTTAACTTCAGGCCTACCCTGCGAGCCGGTTTAAAGTGAGACGAAACACCGCGGTAGTTTAGTGGGTAGGCCTCTTTTTCTTGGGCCGGGAGCCCCGTCCCTGCTGCAAGGGTATGACGGCGCGAAAATGCATTCCCCGCGAAACAAAAAAAAAAAACTTATAGGCGTACGCAAGTCCTGAGTCCGCTTAACGAGTAACATTCAATTAGTGAATTCAATTTCATAAGATAAACAGAGGAGAGTCTTCTTCTGTTTATCTTGTGAAATCGTTACTCTCGTGCACCCTCTTGTGTTTTTCTATAATGGCAAAATTGTCGAAAGGATAAAATCGTACTTAAAAACCTAACCACTCCGGGAGTGCCGACAGAAGTGAAAACTCAATTTATTAATAATTTATTTATCTAGACGCGTTGGTACATGCATATATGCACACACTATAGCTGCGTATCGTAACGGGGTGTAGCGAGTCCAGAGATTTATCTCATCTAAAAAATTGCGTACCGCGCTAAAAGAAGTTTTTCCTTCAAAAATTGACCGGGATCGACGTTAATGATGATGATGATGAAAAATAAATCTACACTGAAAGACTCCTAATTGATTACACAGCATTATTTAATAAGACCGTAGATGACCGGAATCAACGTTAGATGATGATGATGATAATGGTCGCGAGTCCAGAGATTTTATCTCATCTAAAAATAAGCGTACCGCGCTAAAAGAATATTCACTTCAAAAATTGACCGGAATGGACGTTAATGATGATGATGAAAAATTAATAATTTATTTATCTAGTCGCGTTGGTACATGCATATATGCACACACTATAGCTGCGTATCGTAACGGGGAGTAGCGAGTCCAAATTTATCTCATCTAAAAAATTGCGTACCGCGCTAAAAGAAGTTTTTCCTTCAAAAATTGACCGGGATCGACGTAAAGATGATGATGATGAAAAATAAATCTACACTGAAAGAGTCCTAATTGATTACACAGCATTATTTAATAAGACCTGTAGATGACCGGAATCAACGTTAGATGATGATGATGATTATGGTAGCGAGTCCAGAGATTTTATCTCATCTAAAAATATGCGTACCGCGCTAAAAGAAGTTTTTCCTTCAAAAATTGATCGGGATCGACGTAAAGATGATGATGATAAAAAATAATTCTACACTGAAAGAGTCCTAATTGATTACACAGCATTATTTAATAAGACCTGTAGATGACCGGAATCAACGTTTGATGATGATGATGATTATGGTCGCGAGTCCAGAGATTTTATCTCATCTAAAAATATGCGTACCGCGCTAAAAGAAGTTTTTCCTTCAAAAATTGACCGGAATCGACGTAAAGATGATGATGATAAAAAATAATTCTACACTGAAAGAGTCCTAATTGATTACACAGCATTATTTAATAAGACCTGTAGATGACCGGAATCAACGTTAGATGATGATGATGATTATGGTCGCGAGTCCAGAGATTTTATCTCATCTAAAAATATGCGTACCGCGCTAAAAGAAGTTTTTCCTTCAATAATTGACCGGGATCGACGTAAAGATGATGATGATAAAAAAATCTTACGCTTTTTCGATCAGGTCACGTGTCCTGACGCGAGTTTAAGATTTTATACCCATTACAGAAAAAGTGCTCAACGCCGCTAAAGAAGTTTTCACTTCAAAAATATACAACAAATTGCAAAACCATTGGCAATAACAATCTTTTTATCTCACTCTCGGTTTATTTTTTTATTTGTGACACAATTTTTTGCGCACTCATTTTCTCATGCACCCTAGTGTGGCATATCGCTTTTGACCATATTTGGTCATATTTTTGGTCAACAAGGTAAACTTGGGCTCGAGAGGTAATCCATAATTACGAGACTATTGGCACTCACAATCTGTTTTACCTATCTTTAGTCTAATCTTTTTATTTGTGCATAAATCTTACTAAGGTATTTGGGCCGTCACAAGGTTCTATGCAAGGATAATGCGCAGTTTGAAGAGATGAGATGAGATGTTAATTCTGATATTAACGATAAATAAAGATAAAAAAATATAATTATGTGGTGTCGTGGGACACCAGGTAGGAACGAAGTTAACAAGTTCACGATTCAATTACTAGGTCACCGTTTTGTACTAGGATTCGAACTCGGGCCTCTTGCGTCTCAGCCGAGCAGCATACTGGTATGCTGCTCGGCAAATTTGGAAATTGCAGTAACGTAGATGTGTGGTTTGGGTGGCCAAACCACACATCTACGTATCTTTAAAAAGTAGATACCTTTTTCAGCAAGTCGACTATTACTTATAAACTCGCAAATAAAATGTTATACGTACCTATTTACTGTGAATTATTCACATGCCCAGCTCCATGCAACTGATTTGCACACTTGACATAAACAAAATTTTGCATTTATCGCGAATGGCAATTTTTTAAAGGGCATATCCAACAATACTTGGAGACGAGAAAAAGTTGTTGCGTGATTTGGAAAACACATATACCTACGTCCAGAAGTGGACTGCTATAGGCTGCATTTATTTATTTATTTTTGTACATACACACAGAGAACGTGACAGATAAACAACTAAAATTACGTACAAAGGCACTACTTATTTCGAATAAAATATCTTCCAGTAGGCATGGGATAAGAGAAGTAAACAAAGAATAAAAATTATGTGTGCAGGTTAATGAACTTACATAAGCTATGGCTACATATATACATAATACCTAACAATATATATATATATATATATATATATATATATATATTGTTAGGTATTATGTATGTATATCGTTATATATATATATTATATATATATAACGATATACATACCTAAATAAATACATATTATTGTAAAATGAACATACATTTACTACTTTCTACAGTAAATACGATAGGTAGTGTCTCGCACTCTTTTCTTGAAAGACGAAATTGTACAACACTTATGGATATTAGCCGGAAGTGAGTTCCATAGCTTGACCGCGTAAACAGTAAAGGAGTTAGAATAAAAGTCCCATTTTGTGAGATGGACAATTTAGGCGAAAAGTAAGGTGTGATCTACATGGAACATAAATAAATAAAAATAAATAAATATCGTTGGGACAACTCACACAACTCCATCTGATTACAAACTAAGCAGAGCATGTACTATGGTAACCAGATAACTAATAAACATACTTATATATTTCTAAATATATACATTAGATAAATTACACCCAGACACAGAATAAACCATTGTGCTCATTACACAAAGTTTTATCCTTAGTGGGAATCAAACCCACGACCTCTTGCGTAGCAGTCGGATACACTCCCACCGCGCCACAGAGGCAGGCACATCAGACTTATTCATGAAAGAGAAACGTTCTCGCAGATAAGAAGGGTAAGAGGAATTGTGTAGGATATTATAATATACAAGTAACAATATCCGAGTATTCCTACGAAGTCGGATTGGGAGCCACTTGAGTTTTTCGCGAAAGTGCGAGATATGATCATACTTACGTAGATTAAAACAAATCGAAAGCACAAGTTTTGCACGCGTTCACTTTTATTTAAGAGCTCCTCAGTAGCATCCAAGTAGCAGGAGTCCGCATAGTCAAGATGGGTTGAATAAGGGTTTGAGCAGTGAAATTTTGGTTTTGAAAGGTAGGAGACTCTGGAGGCATCTTAAAGTGTGAACAGTAAAGTGCACCATTTTACTTACTGATTCAATTTGAGCTTTCCAGGATATGTTTTGGTCTAATATGATGCCAAGATTTTCAGCGGTGCTGCTATAAGCTATGGGAAAACCACTAATCAGAATATAGGCGGAAGAGAAGCCGTATCTAGACCACTAAGCATTTGCCGACTACCAGTAATCATGGCCTGAGATTTCCTTGGATTTATTATTATTTATCTCAAGATTTTATTGGAGCAGAGCTCCCATAGAGCAACAAGAGTGAATGTTTGACGTTGAACTCCTAGAAAAAAAAAGTGATTAGGCATAATGAGGAGTAGGTTTTACGTTGAGAAATTTATATAATCAAGTTGGAGTAAAAAGTTACAGCGAAAATAAAATTTTCTATGGGAAATCTAGTACCTACTTTGGGACTAATTCCACCGGCATTTCCATTACTGTGACTCTTGTAAACCACGATCTACAGTAATGACCAAGAACACAAAAGTTACACCGAGCTCGATCAAGGTGAAATTCCAGGAGTAGTTTGAATGTCTTGGAACCCGCAACGTAATTAATCAGAAGATAATTTGAGTAAGTTGAAAAAAAAAACGTAACGCCTCTTACCTCGTTTGTAAAGCGGGATACCTAGAAAGCAAATGGTGAAACTATAAGCGTTCTTTTTTTGGAACCCTAACGTCGTCCATATATCAAACATGGTCAAACCCTTATTTGTCATAATCTAGATGTAATGATACATTCATTAAATCTAGATTATGACAAATATGGGTAGTAAACATGGTAAAAATAAACCAATGTTGTCATTTTCGTCTGTACAAGGCGTTAGTTTTACATAATTACATGCAGCAGTGAAGCCTATCTACATATCTACCTGCTACTTATGTTTTTTGTTTGTATGACGCTGTTGTTTATCTCGACACAAATCACCACTAAAAGGTTTAAAGTTCGTAAATCACATATATTTAAAAGTAATAATAATTTACTAGTAATAGGTATTGTTTCACGCTAAATCCATTTCATTATTGATTTATATTGATAGTTGCCTATAACCTCTTACAAAAGTTTAAGTGGCAATAACAGCCCCAAAACAGACTGATTTGAAAACTTATTTTTCATTCATTCACGATCAATGCACTCGTCCCCTGTTACCAATACATAATGGATTTATGGAAATATGGGATAGATGGTAGTTTTTTATACCTTGAAGTAATCGTACAGTTTCTTGTGATATATGGACCCGGCTCCTTTACTGCCGGCGATTCGTGTCTCGTCCGTACAATCGAAGAATGCACTTTGTAAGTTTTAGTCAGCGGTAAAACCACTCTCGGAGATACACAATGAAAACACGAATAAAAACTGGAATTTGATAAGAAGTGCAACGCGCGTCGTACTCGTGGTGTGAGGAGCGCGCTGACACAAGCGTCGTGCTCGACCCGTGGTTATCAACTAAACACGTAAGTTGCCGGGAAGATTCATTACCAGTGAATCCATTTCTACGTGTTTCTTCAAATCGATGATGATGATTCAAATCAAGATGCAGGCAAGTTTACCGTGCTGTTTCTACTCAATTGAATGTTATTACAATTTACTCGTTAAGTTTAAGTTTTACATCTCCTCAAGGTCGTGACGATTTCGATCGATGTTCGCACGCGCCGATGTTACATTGTGGTTTATATTGTGACGAATTATTCATTCGATTTCAATCTTACCTGTTACTAATTTAGCGTTTGGTATACCTTTATAAGTATATGTCTTTAGCATTATCTTACTCGAACTGGGGTTACACCAGTTGTTGGCACCTATAAATTGAGATCTAGAGGTCACCTCATAGAAATTGTTGCGAAACTAGAAAGTCCGTGATCCTTATGATCGCTTAAGTCTGAGGTATGATGATGCAGTGACGGTATACCTCATATCTTACACTGTTTAGCGCTTCTACAGACAAGGGATTGGTGCAGAAGTGCGGTCGTCATTAGGCAATAAAGCTTAGGTTAGTCCCACAATTTTTTCTGACGTTTTCAACACCAGATACTCTGTCGTCGCCGTGTTGGAATGGACGGGGACGGGCTGTGACTACCTACATACCTACTATTAAATTTCAAGCCGCCTATAATAAGATGCTTATTACCCCCGTCTTGGAGTGTGAATACAGGTTCATCATTACGCATAGTTGCATCATGGTCGATGAATCAAAAACTCAGGAAACATGGAGTTGCCGGTGGCGGATTGCAAGATATTCCTAAGCTGGGACGGTAGGTTTTTACTAGGTTAGACTAACCGAAATCATGGGAATCTAGTATCTGGTAGCCGCCTCCACCAAGTCTCACCAGATAAAGCAGCCGTAAGAAGTTCTGGATTAACGTGTTGGAGGATGACTCATTACTATGAATGTTGCTTTGTTATGGATATTCTCCTCATAAGAAAGTGTAAAAAGTAATACTACAGGAACTAACGTTCGGAAGATGACATCTTTATAAATAAAAAAAATATGTTACTTACTAAGCGCAAAACTTGAAGACGGCTAGACCAATTCGAGTTCTTATTTATTTATTCCTTAAACTTTAAGGAAGGTAGTTTGATGGAGAGAAAAAATCGAAAAGTTGCAACTGGAACGGGAAAGTTTAATTACGCGGGCGGAGCCACGCATCAACTTCATGCAAACAAAGTCATGGTCCCCGGTTGGCCTAAATGGCCTTTATGGCTGTGAAACCTGGGCAATGTTTGACACTGGAAAGAACTGCTTGCGGCAGAGGTAGATATACCTTAGTAGATGTGTCACGTGGATTCGCCACGCAGTTCCAATTTTGACTCGACTTTTTACTTTATATATTTTTACTTTATTGCTTCTTATCATGAACAGCCATTCTCTTTTCTCATCCAAGAATCCTGTGTTCTGCGGTGTTCGTGGCGTGAGTGTGCTGTCACAAATAGAGGTCGGTGCTACCAGGACACCTATCTCTTTTATTCAATCTTAATCTCGTTCACTCTCAATTACATTTCTCATATTCAGTCATCCTGCATATATGTCTGTCTCTAGACAGTTATTACCAAACACACATTACAATCACTATCTTAAAAGTTACAGTATACTCATTAACTTAGATCTATACTTAAAATTCTTTGGGTCACTTAAAAGTTGTTATCGGACAACACAGTCACTGAAATTGACTTTATAACTGTAATATAAAGTAAATGGGAAAGTGTGTTTGTGATTTTGTCACTTGTTCCTCGTTCCTGGAAAAAAAAATTATTCCCACGAAATTCTATATTTAATAACACAATTTAAACATACATACATATTATCACGCCTGTTTCCCATCGGGGTAGGCAGAGACTATGGCTTTCCACTTGCTACGATCCTGACATACAGCTTTCGCTTCTTCTACTTTCATGAGTGTTGTCATACACGCTCGCCGGTTAAGGGTACTCTTGACCTGGCCACCACCGGACTGCAGAGATATTTATAAAGGTATGCAACAACTGTCGTGGCAGCTGGAATATTTAGTTTTGAAAGACAGAAGGTAATGGTAGATGTACCCTATCCAAGCCCCTCTCCTTCCTCGTCCTTCTCCCATCCCTAAATAAAAAAAATAATAATTATTTTGTTTTAAATGTTATTTTTGCAATATTCCGCTTTTTTTAGAATGTCGTACGATGTCGACACGTGTTTCGCCTAGACACTAGGCACTATCATGACTGTTTGGCAGCAAAAAAAAGCCATCCCTATCCTTTTCCTTCTTCTTCCTCATCCTCTTCCAATCCTTCTTCCGCCAAGCCAATGATTGCCGTGCTTATGTGCTGCGTGGCTAGGGGCGAGCCTAGTCTGAACGTGCCTTATTGCCCTGGGACCGGGTGCCCCAGGACAAGGCTAGCCTTACCTAGATAATCGGGGCTCTGTCTAGATGGACGTGATATTTCCTTAGCTAATTGTGGGAACGCAATGGTTTTAAAAATAAAATCCAGAATGGCGGCGACGTGGTTCGCCACCCGTCACGTCTCGTTTCCCATCGAGGCGAATTGATGTTCTGTGCGTAAATGAGACAAAAAGGAAAGGGTGTGACACCACCACACGTGGAACCCACACATGGAACAGAATTTATATATAAATATAAATTACGTAAATTAATAAAATGATCACTGATCACTTTTAAATCCAACCTCCTTTTGCACCACTGATTCGAAACTATTTGACAACCTCAGTAGAGTAGGGACATATGTAGTTGGTGACTAAGAAGAAAATTTAAACAGATTTTTAGTTATAGTAAGCGAAATGAAAGCCTAATTGATGACGTTGCTTCTCTTTTGGTTGTTGGTAAAATTTCTCAGCGCACGTCTCACAAAAGGAAGGTAATAAGGAAAGGAAAATACGCTTTGCAATGTGGTGAAGGATTATGACAAACAAAATTGTCATTGAATGAATTCCTTATCATTCAGTGAATTCAATTATTCATGAATTACTAATCTTAAATATATAATACACTGCCTTAAATAACTAGGAATCTATCCATAACAATATATTGAATAAATTATTGGCATTATGTTTATCCAAAACTTATGCTTGAATGGTTACGCAAATTAGCGATATCTCACTTTTTACTGTGGGTAATACTAAACTAATTTAGTAATTTATAAAATATTATTTAGGTATTCGTATGTAGTGTGTAATAATTTATAGTTTCTGACTAAGTCCCACAGTCAGGTACCGCTGGCAACTAGTTGTACTTTGTGAACTATACGTACTATAAGTTATAAGCCGGTCATGTTAACTGAATTCCTAGTGATTTGAGACGCGAATAAAAGGTCAGACTATATCCCACCGGTAATACTTAGTTGTTGATCCTACAAGATTCATCATCTTAATCATTTGCCGCCTACCTCTGGGCACAGACTTGCTCAAAGAACGCCACGACTTTCGCCTTGTGCCGCCCTAATCCAATAAGCTCGAAGGAGTTTTTTGGTTGAGGGTGGAGGTACAGATACCCTATTGAGTCGGCAGTACCTTGGCAAGAGTATTTTAAAATATTTTTATGTTTAGCCCGTCAAAATAACGCAGCCCTCTTAATAGAAAGCCTAGGAGCCACTCTCGTAGTCCAAGATTACTGACAGCGTCCATCAAATTGCGGCGCATGGTGCAGCGCAGGGACTAGTGCCACCGGTAACGCCTGGAGAAGTCCTGACTGCGCTTCGCCGCATAAAGAATCGGAAAGCTGTCGGACCCGATGGAGTCCCCATCGAAGCCTGGAAAGCGATGGGTCCTCGCGGTGTTATCTTAGTAAACCTTTTTAACCGCATACTCCTCAGCGGGCAGATCCCAAACCAATGGAGACTGAGTATTATTACTCCAGTCTTCAAAGGTAAGGGGTCAGTGCAGGAGTGCGGGAGCTACCGCGGTATTAAGGTGATGTCCCACACCATGAAGATCTTCGAGAGGATTATAGACTCTCGGATCCGGCAGGAGTGTACTCTCTCGGAGTGTCAATATGGGTTTCGCCCTGGTCATGGGACCACGGACCCTGTTTTTGCCCTGAGGGTTGTCGCAGAGAAATACAGGTCGAAGAACACGCCTCTGCACTGTTTGTTTCTAGATATGCAGAAGGCCTTCGACTGTGTTCCTCGTGCGATGATCTGGTGGGCACTGCGGTCCAAAGGGGTTCCAGAGGTCTATATTGACACTATCCGGGACATGTACTGTGACTCCGACTCAATGGTTCGGACTGCTGTTGGCGACACGAAACCCTTCCCCATCACCGTCGGGGTACACCAGGGTTCTGTCCTTATTCCGCTTCTTTTCAGTGTAATATTAGACGAATTGTCGGACAGCATCAGAAACCCGCATGAGCAGCCTCCATGGTTGCTCATGTATGCTGACGATATTGCGCTGGCAGACGCGGACAGGGGCAGATTGGTGCGACGTGTAAAGGCGTGGAAGGAGACGCTTGAGAACGGCGGTCTGAAACTAAATGTGGCGAAGACCGAGTACTTGGCACTAAACTCGACAGATTCCACATCCGTCCGCATAGGCGGTGATTTGGTCGAGCGCACGGACCAGGTTAAATACTTGGGATCTGTTTTTCACACGTCCAGTGACATCGATTGCGATGTCAAGTCACGAATTGCTGCCGCGTGGGCCAAATGGCGGGAGATGACCGGTGTCATTTGTGACCCTAAAATGCCGATCCGGTTGAAGGGACAGGTCTACAAAACCATTATTAGACCTGTCCTTTTACATGGCAGTGAGACGTGGCCGATATTGGAGCGACACAAGCAGGAGCTGCGTGTCACGGAAATGAAGATGCTGCGGTGGATGTGTGGAGTCACGCGGATGGACCGCGTGAGGAACTCTCGCATCCGCGGCAGCCTTCATGTCCGTGACATTGCAGACAAGTTGCAAGAGTGTCGCCTTCGTTGGTATGGTCACGTCTTGCGGCAACCGCCGGGCTACGTAGGTAACAAATGTCTGGCCATGTCAGCCCCGCCGGGTCCCGGTAAGAGGGGAAGACCCAAGAAGTGCTGGCTTGACGTCGTAAGGGATGACATGCGTGCCAATGGTCTCACCACAGGGGATGCCGACGACCGTGCGAAGTGGAGGAGAAAATGTAGGAAAGCGGACCCCGGGCGTCGCGAGACGCAACTGGGACAGACGCTCGGATGATGATGATGATGGTGCAGCGCATGGTGCAGCGCAGTCGTGGTGGTTGTGCATGACTTTTTGTAAACATCTAAATCAATGCAATGTGTGTGTCTGTGTACTAAGATGTAAATAAATACATTTTAAAATAATTTGGTAAAACATAATAAATATTGTGGACATACTCCCGTATATGATTGAGATTCCAATAAATTTGATTTTAAAATACTCTGGGCGTTTTGTGCGGGATTTTTGGTCTCGATATAAATTCGATTACACTTGACTGTGTTGAGCTGGTCGTCACGTCATAAATCTTAAGTAGCAATGTCATTGTTCATGGGATTTACTCGAAATCTTAGAATATTGCAAACGTAACAAAACAGGAAAACATAAGCATGTTTAATATTTTATGTATGTTCAGGATCATATAATGTTTTCCCTATGCGCTGGCACATAACATTTATACTCGTATTTAAGAAGGTTGTTTGAAGAGCACGATTCAAATACAATATTAATGCAAATCTGACGACTGTTCCAGCTGTGAAAACCTTGAAGAACAGTCTTTGTTAAAGTTGCTTTTAGTAATGGAATGTGTCTTGGGGTTTGTAAAGTCCCTAGTATTTATTTTAAGGATCATGATAAGAACTACTGTTTCGAAATGTAAAGTACTAGTGAAAGTTTAGATCTTTTTAGGGTTCCATAGCTCAAAAGGCAAAGACGAACCACCGGGAACGCGTGAAGATATCAAGTTGAAATTAAAACTTTACACTCAGGACTACAGTCTCTTGAAACTGTGAAAAAAAATTACGGGTTGCACTCCGGGAGTGCCGACAGAAGTGTACACTAAATTTATTAATAATTTATTTATAAGTCCAGAGATTTTATCTCATCTAAAAATATACTCGTATGTACCGCGCTAAAAGAAGTTTTCACTTCAAAGATTGACAGGGATCGATGTTAATAATGATATAAAGAAAATTTATAACAAGGGTTGTAGTATGGATTATTGGCATTGTTAGGAGTGACCGCCGTCTGATTTTATAACCCTGTAAGTGCACATTTGTCGTAGCCTCGTTTGTTAGTAAGTAACAGGTGCACCGCTAGCAGTTAATGTCACTTAGGCCCCGAAGATTTAGATAGGACCCTTTATATCAACCAGCAGCCGTGGTCCTGGCCATGATAGCTGGCCGAATGGTCTTTCCATAAGTAAATCTCATCGTAATTTTGTATCTTAATTTAAATATACTCAGGCTGTTTCTTTTGAGTCTATCAATGTTTAAAATGAAAAATATAGCCAAGCACTGTTTAATTAGCAGCCCACACTTAACCAGTGTAATATGACTTTAATTTGCAATAGGTATAGTATAAATTTTATAAGAAAAAATACGACAGTTCTTAAATTGCCGATCTTATTGTCATTTCAGTCATCAAAATTTAAGTGTTCTGGCTGTGACATTTCTCGTTCTGCAGAGGGCACGATTTTGAGTTTTTTAAAACAATGCGCATCGTAGAAGAAAAGGTTTTTGATTCTAAAAAAAAAATATATGATAGTTAAGGATTTAATCTAGTCAAAATGACTTTCTGTTACAAAATCTTATAAACTTCACTTGATAGAAAAACATTCCAAAATTGCCCCCTTCCGAAATGTTTTTTTGATGCCAAATCTAAACACAGGTAATTTTCGTGAAATTTTTATACCCAACTATAGCTACTAAATATTTATAGACATAATCGCTTACTTTGACTATATACAGTGATTTTTATAGTACAAATGTTTAAATAATACCAGATTCGCGCTGCTGATGAGTGATCAGTCGCGCGCTGGGGCTTACTGAGGTAGGACCTGTATCAGGTTTTGTCGTTGCGCTCCCCTTGTTATTTATTTGCAATGGCACAGTATATTTATCAGAGCAGTAAGCAGCTGATAAGCAGAAACTTCTCCGCGATCATGCGGAGAGAAAGCACTTGATCCATGCAACCTCTTCTATGTCGGAATCCGCATTGAGCCTCCCATAAATACCTTTTAGACTTTTCTTGCATTCTTGTCGTTATAACCTTACAAGCTAAGCTGACAAAGCTGATCGCCCTGTAGCTGGAGCAATTCAGGCGCGAGCCTTTCCCTTTGTAAATAGGTACTACAACTGCTATTGCTATAAGCCAGTTATCTGGGATCTCACCCGTCCGCCAGCACAACTTGCATTAACAGACAGTGCGACCCACCGTTCTTGATCATCTCAGCAGTAACTCTGTCTTTTCCCGCAGCCTTACCACATTTCATACTTCTTGTCGCTTGTTCAATTTCGTTCATACTAATGACTTCAATGACATCGGGATCCGGAGCATCGAAGTGAGCTCCACTTCCCGATGTGGCATCTCTGTCTTTTCTTGCATACATCTTTCCATAATATTTATTTCACCTCTGCAGGACGTTAGTTTGGTCTGTTAGGACGTCATTGTTAACATTAAGCACTTCATTCATACTGCAGATTGCCGAACAACTCCGAGGCTTGCCTACCTCTTTCCAGAAGAGCTTCGCATTATCCCGGAAATTGGACGACAACCTTTCATCCGCTTTCATTCTGCACCTTTCACGACCTTCTTCTATCAGTGCCTTCGTGTTAACTTTTTGCAGCTTGTATCTCTTTTTCATATTACAATCATTCCGCGAGGCTAAGTAGTCTAGTCATGCTTTCTTCTTCATTCGAACTGCTTCTTTCACTTCCTCATTCCACCATGCATCACTTTATTACTACTGACTCTTTTCGTTTCTCCACACACTTCCACAGCGGCATTCACGATACTATCCCTAAGGTTTTGCTATACACTTTCCAAATTCTCACCACTAACATTGAGGTCGCCAAGCTTTTCGGCTACCCTTTCTTTATATTTATCCCTAATGGATGCATCCTACAGCTTCCAGCTTTTGATGCTATAAGTCGGCTCAGATTCAGCACACTCGGTAAGATGACGCCAACCCGCGAACAGACCCCTAATCCTAGTTATGACTAGGTAGTAGTCTGATCCCAGCTCAGCGCCTCGATAAAGCCTTGTGTTCATCACCTGTTTACGGAGCCGACTATCCATTAGGAATAGATCTATCATGCTTCTCTTTGACTTACATCTCCTCGTATACATATGAATTTGTTTGTTAAACATTGTGTTCGCCACAAACAAATCCTTTTCCTTACAAAATGCCTGTATGAGCTTACCAGCGTTCGTTCACCCTTTTATTCCCATACTTCCCGAGTACCGACTCAAAACCATCGCGAGTGGTACCCACACATCTATTTAAGTCTCCACATACTATAAGTCTTTCATTTCCTTCTATCACATTTAGAGCTTCTCTCATACTCTCCCAGAAGTCCTCTAGCTCACTGCTCGCTCTCTGGTACTCCAGACCATAGCGCGAGCACCCCACCCGGGAGCTCTAAGACTTCGCTGTCCTTGCGCTTGGTTTCTGTCAAGCACACTAGATCCAACTTTCTCTCATTCATAATATCCATCAACTCATTCATCTTATCTTCCATTCCTCCTCTAACATTCCACGCAGCTATCCTGCACTCCATCCTCCACTTCCCGCAGCGTCGGGCCGTGCGGGTAGGGTGGCGGTCCCCTACGCCGCTCTGACACATACTTTTCGCACCAGTGGGGACAAACTATTGCGCGTCGCCTCGGGTGCACGCCTTAGCATAATTCGCCCTGGTGGCACTCGTGTCGGAGTAGAATTGCAGCCGTAGCTGGCAGGGATGGCGACGTGCACACTTCTACTCTTCATCCCCATAAATTATTTAAGTATATTTATAAATTTATTAGCCACGAATTTATCCTCGAAGGTGTGGCAGAGGCATATTGTGGTGAGCCCAATGCCTGTGTTCAAATGGACAGACTCAGATTGTGGCGACCCGCTGTTGTAATTTTTAAGTCGCTGAAAGGGTATTCACTTGACTTAACGAGAGCCGATTGCAACGTTACTAGCAACCGGGACAAACAGCTTAACGTGTCCTTCGAAGGACGAAAACGCTGGTAAATGAAAATGCTATAAAGCGGTCATCCATCCAAAGTCCGAGAGAGTTTCTTGAAATAGTGATCTTTTACAGAGAACTGAGTTAGTGGGGCTACCAGCGCTTTTATATTTATATTTTTACTTAATGTTAGTAGCCTTAAAAATGTATAAAATTTCATGTAACTAATAATTAATAATCCCAACATTTTAACCCGAAGGTTTTCTGCGCTTTAGTGGATCTGGAGAAAGCATTTCATAACGTTGTGAGAGAAACTCTGTGGTACTCCTCCGTGTGGCCGGATATGGTATAGTAAGGATGGACCAACATCCCCCGTTCACCTGGCGCCTCTTTTTGACGTCTGTTCGGGTGTCAAACGGGGTTGTGTTATGTCTGCCTTGGTTGTGTTTTTCATAGTGTATCTAATAGTTGGCTGCAAAAGTAAAACACTATGATGTATTGTAAAATTAGAAACTTTACAGTACATTGTCTGTTGTACGCTGATGATGCGGTAGTGATGGTCTCATCAGAAACCGACCTTTAGGCATTAGTCACTAATATGAAAGTAGAAGTCTTCGCTGCATGTTAAACTAAGAATCGGGTATTTGAAAGAGAAAAAGTAGGAACTAATAGCAAGATTTGGGTAAACCGGAAAAGTTTAGCGCGAACGGAATATATGTTCTGAAGTACAACGGTGACTAGCTGCCTAAGACAGGGACATAGCATTATGATTTATTTGATTATAATATTATTTAAAAAATGATGAGTATAATGAGTACGGGACATCTTATTTGGTCCTTCTAAATAAAGCATAAATTAGTTATTAAATATATCACCATTAACTCCTACTAATATTATACACGCGAAAGTTTGAAAATATGAATGTTTGATGATACTTACATATAAAAACTACTGAATGGAATTTAAATAAACTTTACAATAATATAGCTTCTTATCATAATAACACATAGGCAACTTTTCATCCCGGGAACACATTCCTTTAGAAAATGGGAACGAGAAATCTTCATCAACGTAAAAAAGTATGCAAAAAACAATTTTAATATGTACTAATTAACCAAAGTCGTTTGAATATTTTTAAAGAAAATATAGTAAAGAGATTGCCATATACACCAGGTATCTTTAAAAGTAGAAATAAATTATTTGATTTATATTCAGAAAAATCATATAATTTTAACCAAACATTTCAGGAATATGTTAAAAATTACTCTAAGATATTTAAACAAACATGTTATCTAGCAAAGTCAAACTTCATTAAAAATAAAATTTCTAATTCTGTTAATAAAATAAAAATGACTTGGAATATCATTAACTCGGAATGCGGTAGATCTATGGTGACAGAAAGGAATTTCCACTTAAAAGTAAATGGTTGCCATGTTATAGGGGAACCTGGAAGTGGCGACGGAGTTTGAAAATTTTTTCAAAAATGTACCTATTTTGACGACTAAATCTCTCCAAGCGTCTTCCAGTTCCTCTGGACATTTATTAGAAGAATCTGTTCCTTATTTCAGGGATGCATTTGTATTCACAGATATTTGCGCTCAGGATATTATAAAAACTTTTAAATGTATTGAAATTAAGAAAACCGCGGACCTTTGGGGATTATCAGTCAAAACATGTATAATTGAGGTCATTGCGCCCCATTCAGCAACTGTGTTTAATGACTGTGTTTCTAGTTGTATATTTCCTGATTTAATGTAACACAGCAAAGTCATACACTTGTTCAAGGCTGGTAGCGCTACAGACCCGTCTAATTTCCGACCAGTGTCAGTGCTGCCAACTTTGAGCAAAGTATTTGAAAAAAATATCTTGAATCAAATGCTATCCCATTTTAATGTTCATAAAATATTTCATACGAAACAGTTTGGTTTTACGAAAGGGCGCTCAACTTCCGATGTTGGTGTTGAGTAATTAAAATGTATTCATGAAGCCTGGGAAGACAAGCAAGATGCATTAGGTATATTCTGCGATCTATCCAAGGCTTTTGATTGCGTTCAACACGAAACGCTGTGCAAAAAATTACATCACTATAGAATAGGAGGCAAAGCTCTCGACCTTCTGTCTTCATATTTAAACACTAGAATACAAAGGGTCGATATTAATGGTACACGTTCTGTAGGATCCATGGTTACAATGGGTGTGCCACAAGGCTCGATACTTTGCTATTCTTGTTCCTCATTTATATTAATGATTTACCATTTTATGTAGGGGACAGGAATAGGGTTGTTTTGTTTGAAGACGATACCTCATTGATTTTTAAAATTAGAAGACAATTTGATAACTATGACGATGTAAACAATGCAATAACGAGAGTAGTTCATTGGTTAAGCTCAAATAATCTTTGCCTAAATGAAAACAAAACTAAATGTATTAAATTTACTCTACCAAATGTAAAACAAGTTACGGCCAATGTTCAACTGAATGGACAAGTGTTAGAGTTTGTGGAATCAACTGTGTTCCTTGGTATAACTATTGATGCCAATTTGCAGTGGGGCCCACACATAGAAAAGACGGCATCTAGATTAAGTTCGGCTGCATACGCTGTAAAAAAGATCAGGACTCTAACAGATGTGGATACGGCTAGAATGGTTTACTTCAGCTATTTTCATAGTATTATGTCTTACGGTATTCTCCTTTAGGGGAATGCTGCAGATGTAAATAACATTTTTGTTCTTCAAAAGCGGGCTGTACGCGCAGTTTATAATTTGGGCCCCAGAGTCTCCCTCCGAGAAAAATTCAAAGAAATAAATATTCTAACCGTAGCACCACAATACATTTTTGCCAATCTTATGTATGTTCAGAAAAATCTATCACAGTTTACTAAACTCTGTGATATACATAATTTAAACACTAGACATAAAAACAATCTTTCAGTTCACCACAGTCGGCTGCATAAGATTGGCGATTCTTTCCAGGGTAAATGCTGGCAAATAAAATATGATAGTCATAAAATACATAAATAAAATATTAAATTGTATATAGGCCATCAAAAAAAAAGCCTACCTAAGTTTCTTGCCGATTCTTCTCAGGTGGGCCGCGTTCCGAACCGGTCACTTTAACTATATTATTTTTTCTTTAGTTTTAGTATATGACATTTTGTAAGCGCCGTTGAAATGGTCTATGCAAAATAAAGATATTTTTTTTTTATCCGAAATCAAAATCTCGAAAAACTTTTCACATAAAAGATGTGCAGTTATTTTTTAATCAGGGTAATATTTTAAACACAATGAGATAAAAATAATGTACATTTTTTTTTATTTTGTGTCATTTGTTCATAGAGTAACTCCTGACATGAAATTTCACGCAACGGATTTTAAAAAGGTAAGCATTTGTTTAACCACTCGGATCTTGTTATCTTTATGTATACCGGACTAATGGTTCCAATGCTGTATATATTTCAAGCTCAATCCGAAGCATTACGTGTTCAGGATTTGTGATACGATATTGATGATAGATTTTGTGTGAAGTAAGTAAACAGAACTGAAAACTAGATTCAATTAAATTGAGAATAGAATCTTAAAGATATTTTAACGAGATCCTTTAAGTGGCTTCGTATTTTATAAATATTTTAGCTTTAAAAATGGTAAAAACGGGATCCTATTACCACAAAGTAAGTACCTACGCGCGGCGTGTTATTATTAAGACTCCACTGTCCGTCTGTCTGTCACCAGGCTGTATCTCCTAAACCGTGATAGCTAGAAAGTTAACATTTTCACAAATGGTGAATTTATGTTGTCGCTATAACTACAAATACTAAAACAAAATCAAATAAATATTTAAAGGGGCTCCCATACACGTAACATTATTATTTAGCTGTTTTTGGCTCGATATTAATGACGGCAACAGGGAGACGCTGGAAATATTATTATGGGAAACAGGAACAGGAAATCTACTCTACGCGGGCGAAGCCACGGGCGTTAACTAGTATGACATATTTCCCAGACAAATTTTGTCCATTGCCTACCAAATTTTTGGTAATTTACGTATACTGTATAGTTTTATACTTTATGTGTTACCTTTATGGCAGATTTTAAGGTGTGGGTATCCTAAGGGCCATATTCCAGAACGATTCTAAATATTAGTTTAGCCTTTGATTGAGTATCGAGAAACGTTCTGGAATACGGACCTAAGATCCTGAGTGTGACTTTCATGAATAGGTAGTTCTTCAGAATAATTAAACCTTTATATACTGTAATTTGTGTGCCTATTTGCAATCCATATAATTCAAACCTAACGATTACGGGTCTGAAGATGTGTGGCACAGTTACAGTCGAAAATATAACATCATATTTTGTATTATATTGATGTCAGCAATAGATTTATATAGCTTTTTTATCTGGGTGAATGATTTTTTTTAGTCGGTACTGTGTCGGTATACCACGGTATATCTATTTCTAATATATTTTCAACGGGGCCACGTTAAGGTCAAGTTCCGTCATTTGCTCTCTATTCTGTATTCATAAATGACATTGACTTCCAAATATGGTTCCGATAAATCTCTTTGTATTCAACTATGATAAATAGGATTAGTTATGGGACATCCGTTGAAATAAACTTATAGGACACGGTTTTTTGTTATATTTGCCTACAAATATGTAGTATTTTGGGCTGAAAATTATGATTGCAATAGATATGCTGAGGATTTAGATAATTTTGTCTAGGATACATTTTTTTTATTTTTAAGTGGAAAGGTTTTTCATTCTCAACTACTACAAGAAACTGAGCAATAAATCCAACTCTTTTTTTAAATTATCATACATGTATACTACGTTCATACCACATTTAATGACCATAGCTCTAAACGTTTCTAAAATCGCTAAAATCTTCAATCCCCCTACTTTACCCTCCCTTCCTTAAGGTTGGATATATTGAAAAATCTTTTCTTAATAGATGCTTACATTATAAACATAGCTTACTAACGAATGGACGAACTAACATATCGATTCAATAACCATTTATTATTAAGATGCTATTTTAATTACCTAAGCTTTCTAAATAATCGTTAGAATGATTGAGGAATGTAAAAAGGACTGGAAGTAACATGTTGTTTCCTAGCTGGAGAGCGTATCGGCACATCGACTATTATACTAGTTACATCCAAATGCTTTTAACAGTTTGTAGATAAGTCGCTCTACGGATCGGGTACAACATGTGTGTGAATGTATGGGTGTACACCCATAAACTAAGCAGGAAGACAAATCATCGCGGAGAAGTGCATGAAGTTTAATAATTTTGTATAAATAAAATAAATAAATATCCATCACGCCTTATCCCCGAAGGGGTGGCAGAGGCATATTATATGCCCACTTTTCACCGTGTGGATTCCTGTCCCACGTAATAGGTGGTGAGCCCATTGCCGTGTTGAAATAGACAGACGCAGGATGTGACTACCTGCTGTTGAAAATTTTCAAGCCGCCCATAAGGCATTCAACCAGGCTTAACGACTGCCATTTTACTGGCAACCGGGACCAACGGCTTAACGTGCCTTCCGAAGCACGGAAACGCTCGCAAATGTAAATGCCACAAAGTGGTCACCCATCCGAGGACCAGCCATGGTGAAAGTTGCGTAACTCAGTGATCGTTTACAGAACACTGAGACCGCGGGGCCACGAGCGCTTAATTTTGTATAAAGATTTCAAAAACAGGTGCATACTATGAAAAAAAATTGTATGTTTTTTGTTACCCCGTTTTGGCAACTGTTCCTATTAATATTGTAAATATGAAAAGTTTAAGTTGAGTTCCTAATAATATTGTAAATATGAATGAGTATTTCACACTCATCATCATTATCCGAGCGTCTGTCCCAGTTGCGTCTCGCGACGCCCGGGGTCCGCTTTCCTACATTTTCTCCTCCACCTGTCCCTTCAACCAGATCGGCATTTTAGGGTCACAAATGACACCGGTCATCTCCCGCCATTTGGCCCACGCGGCAGCAATGCGTGACTTGACATCGCAATCGATGTCACTGGACGTGTGAAAAACAGATCCCAGGTATTTAACCTGGTCCGTGCGCTCGACCAAATCACCGCCTATGCGGACGGATGTGGGATCTGTCGAGTTTAGTGCCAAGTACTCGGTCTTCGCCACATTTAGTTTCAGACCGCCGTTCTCAAGCGACTCCTTCCACGCCTTTACACGTCGCACTAATCTGCCCCTGTCCGCGTCTGCCAGCGCAATATCGTCAGCATACATGAGCAACCATGGAGGCTGCTCATGCGGGTTTCTGATGCTGTCCGACAATTCGTCTAATATTACACTGAACAGAAGCGGACTAAGGACAGAACCCTGGTGTACCCCGACGGTGATGGGGAAGGGTTTCGTGTCGCCAAAAGCAGTCCGAACCATTGAATCGGAGTCACAGTACATGTCCCGAATAGTGTCAATATAGACCTCTGGAACCCCTTTGGACCGCAGTGCCCACCAGATCATCGCACGAGGAACACAGTCGAAGGCCTTCTGCATATCTAGAAACAAACAGTGCAGAGGCGTGTTCTTCGACCTGTATTTCTCTGCGACAACCCTCAGGGCAAAAACAGGGTCCGTGGTCCCATGACCAGGGCGAAACCCATATTGACACTCCGAGAGAGTACACTCCTGCCGGATCCGAGAGTCTATAATCCTCTCGAAGATCTTCATGGTGTGGGACATCACCTTAATACCGCGGTAACTCCCGCACTCCTGCACTGACCCCTTACCTTTGAAGACTGGAGTAATAATACTCAGTCTCCATTGGTTTGGGATCTGCCCGCTGAGGAGTATGCGGTTAAAAAGGTTTACTAAGATGCCCACACCGCGAGGACCCATCGCCTTCCAGGCTTCGATGGGGACTCCATCGGGTCCGACAGCTTTCCGATTCTTCATGCGGCGAAGCGCAGTCAGGACTTCTCCAGGCGTTACCGGTGGCACTAGTCCCTGATTCGGAGGGAGGTCCGGAGGCTGCACCTCTTTATGCTGTTTATTAAGCAGCTCGTGGAAGTACGAGCGCCATCTCTCCTTTACCGCGAGGTCTTCGCTTAACAGGTTGCCCTCAGGGTCTTTTACACAGCGACACTTGGATATATCCTGTGCCGCTTTGACCCTGGAGCGCGCCAGCTTATAGATGAGCTTCTGCCCCTCAGACGATTCCAGCTTATCATACAAAGCTTGTAAGTGGTCTCGTCTGGCTCTGGCTACAGCTCTCTTTGTGGCGCGCTTGGCAGCCCTGTACGCGTCGCGGTCTTCGGGAGATCCGGTCGCTTGCCACTTTTTAAAGAGGCCTTTTTTCTCCCTGGTCTCCCTCAGGACTGCGTCGTTCCACCACCAAGTTTCCTTGTCACATTTGCGTCCACCCTTAGACTCACCGAGCACCACCTTCGCCGCTACAAGGATGGCCGCCTGAACTTTGTCCCAGTAATCTTGAACTGGTTCGCCTTCAGTGTCGGTGCACTTGTCACCGACAGCTGAGACGAACTCCTGGGACCTAGTTTCATCAAGCAGCCACCATCTGATGCGGCGCTGGCACCGCTCGATGCGTTTGCCTTTAGGCTTCACGCAGAGGTCCAAGGAGACGGTGTTGTGCAGTAAGACTCTCACCGGGTATGACCTTGCAGTTGGCCACCTTGCCGATGCTGTGTCGCCTAGTGAGTAGGAAATCGATCTGAGTTGTACGCCTCCCGCTCTTATAGGTGATGATATGTTCGGATTTCTTTTTGAAATACGTGTTCACAATGGCCAGATCGGCAGCCGCACACGTTCTGAGGATAGTTTTCCCTTCAGCGTTGCGGGTGCCGTATCCAAAACCACCATGAACACGTTTAAACTCCTCACACCTCTCACCCACATGACCAAACGGTCATGTGGGTGAGAGGTGTGAGGAATCGTTTCAGGGAATCGTTAAAAACGATTCCCTGTGACAACTCCCTCCGAAGCACTCCCTCGAGTTGGCCCCAAAACGACATCTTATCGGCGTCGCTACAACCGGCCTGTGGCGCGTAGGCACTTATCAGGTGGGTAATAATCCCATCGATAAGCACCCTCACGATCATAAGCCGGTCGCTACAGCGTTTCACCTCCAAGATGCCGCTCCGCAGCCCTTCGGAGAGCACCACGGCCACCCCGTTCTCCCCACCAGGCGCACCCGTGTAGTACAGCTTGTAGCCTTTCTGCAAAGGCCGGGCTCTGTTGCCCTTCCACCGAGTCTCCTGCAGGAACGCCACGTCCACCCTCCGCCTGGAGAGTACTTCGGCCAACTCTACCGCACGCCCAGTCAGCGTGCCAATGTTCCAAGATGCGAAGCGGATTCGGGTTGGGGCTAACTTCTTTAGCCGTGCTGGCACGACACACGGCAGCCCTAGCCCACTTGCCACAGGAGTCGGGCGGGGCTCCTGCGCGCCGTTTTGCGGCGGCGCCCTATCCCTAGCAGCATTCCTTTTATAGCTTTTCATTTTTGTTTCGGCGGGTGGCTTTTATGGGAGCGACGCCCTCAGACCTCCCAACCCCAGAGGGGAAAGCCAGCGCCAGAGCCTCGTCCGTTAATCAGCAGGTGCACGCACTAGCACGGGAGGTTGACTTGGGCCCCGAAGATCTTGGTGGGGCCCCTTACACCCATCCCATGAGTATTTCACACTATTTGTTACAATTTGAGAGTTAGGATAGTTTTTAATTCTTTTTTTCACTTAATATCTTTGCTAGTTTATATGGCAGAATAAAGTTTAACGGGTTGCCTAGTTATTTGAAATTCACGTGTTACAAAGTTTGTCCGAGATGAACTTCGAAAGTTAGTTTCGTTCCCCATTTCGATCTTTATTCCATTCGAACTAGAGCTATTCCTTTTAACATTGTAAAAGTGAAAAGTTGTATGGACGTTTGTTACTCTTTCAAGCAAAAAATACTGCATATTGACACACCTTTATCCCCGAAGGGGTAGGCAGATAAATACTATAAGCCCACATTTCACCGTATGCATTTTATCCCACATAATAGGTGGCGAGCCCATTGCCGTGTTGAAATGGACAGGCGCAAACTGTGGCGACCTGCTGTTGAAAATTTTCAAGCGACCCATCAGACCTTCAACCAGGCTTATCGATTACCATTTACTGACAACCGGGAGCCAACGCGGTAACGGCATAACGTGCCTTCTAAAGCACAAAAACGCTCGCAAATGAAAATTCCACAAAGTAATCACCAATTTAAGAACCACCTATAGCGAATGTTGCTTAACGCAGTAATCGTTTACAGAACGCTGAGTCAGCGGGGCCACGTGCGCTTTAAAACGGGAACAGTAAAACTTTAACTAGTACTAGCACATCATTATGTGAAATTCCGTTTGTTTATCCTCATCGCACATCGTAGGGAATCAATGATTTGACGTGATTTTTATATTGAAGATAAATTACCGGTCTGGAAAATGTCATTGGCTACTTATTATCTACCCGAAACACCATAGATCAGAGGTAGCCAATTTAATTACAACCAAGAACTACCCGCTTTTTTTAATAAAACCTAGTCCGATCTTTCAGTTACATACTTTTTCTTTTCAGTCATGTCTTTATTAAGAAAGGGGTGGCAGAGGCATATCTACTGTTTATTATTACTATACAGTTCACAGTAAGCATTAATGTCCCATGTAATCTGTATTGAGCCCATAACCGGGTTTGTAATGTACAAGCGCAGGTTGTGGCGACCAGTCATTAAATTTTTTAAAGCTCCCAAGGCCTTTAACTTGTTTTATTACTGGTTAGCAACCAGGATCCATGGCTTAAGGCCATTACTTTGCCCGTTGACCTTGAAGATTTGATCCCTGTACTAGTATTTATTTTTTGGCGCCACCTACCGACCAACGACCGTACTACAATAAAAACTAACTGAAGATTATACAAGAACACAGATGTGTCGCAGAGTTGTCATCGTTTTTGCCTATTTCATTTGTTCTCTGAGATTTCTAATAAATTTTGTTCCTCAGGTTTTTGTAGTCTTGTCGTTTTCTAGTCTATCAAAGTTTATATTTTATATTTATTTGTCTACATCATAATTTATTTTTAACTACACGATGCAATATGCCTGCTGACATAGCTTTCATTCTAATAAATGATACATAATGAAGGTCTGATGATGACCAGGTAAGTGCTTATTGGTTCTCAGTAACGGAAATAGTTAGGATGACCTAGCTTTCAACATTTTTCTAATTGTGCACTGGTGCCACTACATGGTACATTCTGAAGGTCTGATGATGACCAGGTTAGTGCTTATTGATTCTAAGTAGCAGAAATAGTAAGGATGACCTAGCTTTCAACATTTATCTAATTGAGCACTGGTGATACTAAATGGTACATTCTGAAGGTCTGATGATGACCAGGTAAATGCTTATTGGTTCTCTGTAACGGAAATAGTTAGGATGATCTAGCTTTCAACATTTATCTAATTGAGCACTGGTACATTCTGAAGGTCTGATGATGACCAGGTAAGTGCGTATTGGTTCTCATTAACGGAAATAGTTAGGATGACCTAGCTTTCAACATTTTTCTAATTGAGCACTGGTGATACTACATGGTACATTCTGAAGGTCTGATGATGACCAGGTAAGTGGATATTGGTTCTCAGTAACGGAAATAATTAGGATGACCTAGCTTTCAACATTTATCTAATTGAGCACTCGTGATATTACATGGTACATTCTGAAGGTCTGATGATGACCAGGTAAGTGCTTATTGGTTCTCAGTAACAGAAATAGTAAGGATGACCTAGCTTTCAACATTTATCTAATTGAGCATTGGTGATACTACATGGTACATTCTGAAGGTCTGATGATGACCAGGTAAGTGCTTATTGGTTCTCAGTAACGGAAATAGTTAGGATGACCTAGCTTTCAACATTTATCTAATTGAGTACTAGTGCTACTACATGATACATTCTGAAGGTCTGATGATGACCAGGTAAGTGCTTATTGGTTGTCAGTAACGGAAATAGTTAGGATGACCTGGTTTTCAACATTTATCTAATTGAGTACTCGTGCTACTACATGGTACATTCTGAAGGTCTGATAATGACCAGGTAAGTGCTTATTGGTTCTCAGTAACGGAAATAGTTAGGATGACCTAGCTTTCAACATTTATCTAATTGAGCACTGGTGCCACTACATGGTACATTCTGAAGGTCTGATGATGACCAGGTAAGTGGATATTGGTTCTCAGTAACGGAAATAATTAGGATAACCTAGCTTTCAACATTTATCTAATTGAGCACTGGTGATACTACATGGTACATTCTGAAGGTCTGATGATGACCAGGTAAGTGCTTATTGGTTCTCAGTATCAGAAATAGTAAGGATGACCTAGCTTTCAACATTTATCTAATTGAGCACTGGTGATACTACATGGTACATTCTGAAGGTCTGATGGTGACCAGGTAAGTGGATATTGGTTCTCAGTAACGAAAATAGTAAGGATGACCTAGCTTTCAACATTTATCTAATTGAGCACTGGTGATACTACATGGTACATTCTGAAGATCTGATGATGACCAGGTAAGTGCTTATTCGTTCTCAGTAACGGAAATAATTAGGATAACCTAGCTTTCAACATTTATCTAATTGAGCACTGGTGATACTACATGGTACATTCTGAAGGTCTGATGATGACCAGGTAAGTGATTATTGGTTCTCAGTATCAGAAATAGTAAGGATGACCTAGCTTTCAACATTTATCTAATTGATCACTGGTGATACTACATGGTACATTCTGAAGGTCTGATGATGACCAGGTAAGTGGATATTGGTTCTCAGTAACGGAAATAATTAGGATAACCTAACTTTCAACATTTATCTAATTGAGCACTGGTGATACTACATGGTACATTCTGAAGGTCTGATGATGACCAGGTAAGTGCTTATTGGTTCTCAGTATCAGAAATAGTAAGGATGACATAGCTTTCAACATTTATCTAATTGAGCACTGGTGATACTACATGATACATTCTGAAGGTCTGATGGTGACCAGGTAAGTGGATATTGGTTCTCAGTAACGGAAATAGTAAGGATGACCTAGTTTTCAACATGTATCTAATTGAGCACTAGTGCTACTACATGATACATTCTGAAGGTCTGATGATGACCAGGTAAGTGCTTATTGGATCTCAGTAACAGAAATAGTTAGGGTTATTAGCAAAATTAACAATAAGCTATAAATAATCACCTTTATTTTCTTTATCACTGTCAAGCAATTATTACAATTATAATTATTAATTAATTGTATAATAATGACAAAATCTCAAACTCTTCCCGTTAAAAGTCACTGAAAATTAAATATCGTGAACAGGTCGGTTGGTCATTTATTGGGATAAGTGTTGGTGAAGGTGGTGCATGTAGGCTTTCTTCTTGAAGTACGCACATATTTTCGTCTTCTGGTTTTTGTAAGTTATGCACCTTTTTCCGGTCTTCCTTGTTCTTTATTGCCTGTAAAATATATGGCGGATTTCTAATTGCCATATTTCGACTGTGCCGCGGATCCAAAAATAAAATTTAAATAAAATGTACATAATTTTATTTTCATTTTATTTTCTAAAAAATCATCGACTCTAATTATTGTTTCTGTTTTCATAGGCTTTGACTCATTAAACCATACTCCAAATAAACATTTTGCTTTCCGAGTCACATGCAATTGCCCTTGAACTTGGTAATACCAATTGTGGGTTTTATTAACCTGCAAAATGCCCGAGTTATCTTTACCCAAAAAATTACTTTTTTTGAGCTATGGCTTCGTCTATTCCTATCTTGTGCGCTGAGATGGGACATTTCACCTCTACTATCGCGTCTTCTCCAATAAGCCCATCTGGAGTAGCTCCTAAATATAGAATCTCGGGATCTATAAAAAGTCCGCATGGTCTAATTTCAACATCGTTTTGTATAGATAGCTGATCAAGCGCTTTTTTTTCGTGTTCTCTTCCATGCTGTATAGGCGCAGCATCTATATTTATTTTGAAGAACAGTTCTTTGACTACGCTGGCGCAACTAGTATCAGGCCTCATTTTAATAACTCTTCCAAAGTTTGAAGCCGTCAACAAGGACCGCCGGAGTTCGAGCCATTCACTTGACTCGCTCTGCAAAATCGTTTGTCTCTCAATTTGTCTTCTTTCTTCCTCACTTTTATCTAAGTTGGATAGAAAATTCTCCTTCATTTGTTCTAGCATCGCATCACTCACATCGGGCCTTATGGTTTGTTCTCCATTATCTTTATTTACGGCACCATGTGTCTGTCGTTTTTTGTAATAAATATGTTTTAACAAATTTCTTTTTCTGCGATACTTGTTATCTAAGGTGCTCATTTTGCCCTTAGGACTTTGCTCTTCAATTGTTTTATAAAATGTGGAAACAGGTTTTCTTTTATTGTTAAAATTAACTGCAGACGCTGAACATCGAGTTTGGTATCCACGCCTGCACGAATAATTCACTCTTTTACCACCCACAAATTTGGCTACCATGCTATGAAAACTTTCCACGATGTTACTGTCAACATCATGAACAAGACTTCTGGAATGCCCCGCAATTGTTTTAATAAAAAAAAATATTTTCTGCCATAAGGAACTTGTAAAAAATGCTAACGGTAAGATTTCAACATTTTGTGGACTGTTACAGAAATGGCTTTTACATTTGGTATGGTTACCAAAGGCATGTAGATGTACAGTCTGGATGTCTTCAAAAAGTTTTTGAGTGCTAAAATCTAAATTTTCTAACGAGTCGTGGTATTTTTTTTTTGCTGCATTTTCGTATTGCTGGCTTAATGCTCATGATGCGTTTTTTTGTGATTAGTTTTCTGAAACTTATAGGATATTTCGTATCAGTGGTTAGGTTGTCTAATTTGTTGCACAAGTTTCTTAGAGGGGGTTCCTACATTCTACCTTTTCAACTGTAAATTGAGGATAAGGTCTTGCTTCCAAAATTTTCGCATACGTGCTAGAGTCTCCGTCAGAAATGAGGCGACCATAAATCCATACATCACATATAACCATACATTTCCATAGATGCTTTAAACCCTTCCACAATTATTGTTGACTCCATGGCAGTCGATGATCCTGTAAAATTTTTAAAGCACTGGTGAGTTCCTGGGTTTTGGGGATCTTGGGGTTAAAACTAAACGAAATTACAAACTACTTTAAATATATTTATAAACTTAATTACTAATGTTGTTTTACGAAATTATTATATTTGTACTATTTACAACAAGATTTCATTCATAAAACATTCAAAAAGTGGACTTTTAGATTTTATTTGGAAAAATAAAACTTTATACGCGCGTATAGTCCACCCGTCACAAGAGTCTTCGAGACACTAAAGTAACGCGTCCCGAGTACGCGTCACAGGCCTTAGCGGAGGTGCTTCAAGCGGGGTGCTGGTGAGGTTTCGGGTTATGCTTAACTATTTAGCCGTTACAGAGAAAATTGACAATTTAGATTGAAATAGGACCTATTTAATAAGATTTTTTATCAAATTTTTGGCAATTTTATTAAAATTTTAAACAATACAATGTATTTGTGATGACCTTAAATATACCATATATTTTTTATAAGGGAAACGCACAAACGGATTCATCTGCAATCTTCTTTAAACTTACCTTGTTTTTGGGATTTGAGCGAGGTAATCCCCTTAAAGTGCCTTCTGAAGCATTCTTACGCTCGTATAATAGAAATGCCACAAAGCGGGCACCTATCTAAAGACAATTCATATCGAAAGTGGCGTAGCTTAACGCAGTGAAGATTTACATATCACTAAGTTTACGGGGCTACGAGTGCTTATTTTTATGATTATGTAAGTGAATTAAAGTAACAAAATATATAATAATATATATAGGATTTATTTTTGTCACACAGCAAAGTTTAGCCCAAATTCAGCTTGTGCTATGAGAGCTAGATAACTGAAAAAATATTCTTATATATTTCATATACTCGATATTATACATAGATTTTACCCAAATTCAAAACAGATTACTCAGGATTCGCCTCAACCACGGCATTCACTACCGAATGCGGCATTTATGTGCAAAACATCAGATTTTTCAAACTTAAAATGTCTCTATTTATCATATATTGCACTTGTAAAATAACATATACACACACATATCAAGAAAAAACACTATTTTTAACACTCATCTCATATTTTTGATGCCATTTTTGTTATTTAAACTAGTTAAAAAAACTGTTTAAAAAAGTTTTTTCTTGGACGTCCGTATGTCTGTATGTGCGTATGTTAACACGATAACAACCGAAATACTTTACTAATCAAGTCTTTTTTTTCTCTTACGCTTCAGTATAATTAGGAATAGAACCCTTTCAATTTTAACGGTCGAAATAGAAGTGGTTTAATTGTTATTATCTTTTTTCAATATTTTCGAATATGATCGTATACTAGTGTCATCTATGGTAAGAGTTGTGTACTGTCTAATACACATTATCGTAAAGTTGTTAACAATTGCGAATATAGATGTAGCTGTGCACAACTCTTGGCTGGTACAATAAAAAGGAACGACTTTAGTTATAATTTTTAATATTTAACTTTTTTTTTATGATACAATAAAAGCGTGTGCACTTTTGGATTTTCCAAACTTTTTTTATTTTAGAAGTAAATATAAAATATTATTGTAACTCCTTATGTAGTTACTAAGAGTAATTTAATATTAATGTGAGATTAGTTCAGGATTCAGCTGTAGTATACCTACATCTTTCTGAGTTACAGACAATGGTCTATATTGGTATGTAACTTCAGATTTACCGCACCGATTACTATACATATACATCCGCGGCACAAGATTGATAGTGCGGTGATTTAACGCAAGTCCTTTAGAAAGTCACAGTTCGTAGTTACAATGGTAGACTCATTTATCAATCATAATCATTAGAACGATTCAAAAACTTCTTGTTGAAGGTTGGTAGCATTGAATATCATTTGCTTACTAATTTGATTATAAATATTATTCGGGATAGATTTGGTTACATTGTTAAACAATGAATTTGTTTAACGCTGTAATCAAATCAAACCCGTCTCACTAGCATAGTACAGTAGGGTCAAACACCCTCGCCAAGCTCAAGTAATAAAGTTGAATCTTGGATGCCATATAAACTGTTCACGCTGTATTCTTGACGTAAAATAGTCAGAGAGGACTAATCGCATCCATGCCTATTTCTTTAGCTTACTGCAGATTCATTGATCTCTTCATACATGGACGTCTGGATTTCCCAGTACTTTGGACCATTCCGTTTTTAAGCAATCTGCTCACGTGGTCTGCATATGTCTCGGTTTACCCTAAGTCCTAACTCCTTCTATCCTTACTTTCGTCAATCAAACTGGAGGTATGAAAAAAGAAACTTCATAAAAAAAATTAATGCATACTTCGCGCGCCGAGACTTAAGTGAATTGTAAGCTTAGGTAATCCTTACTAATATTTTAAATGCTATAGTGACTTTGTCTGTCTACGTCGCGCTTTCACGTCAAAACTACGGAACCGATTTAAATGAAATTTGGTACACAGTCTAGAGACAGGACATAGGCTATTTTCGTCCCGGGAACAAGTTCCTGTCGGAAATGAGAACGTGAAAATTTCATTACGTGGGTGAACCAACTAGTAAGGTAAAAATATAGATGGCTTTTGGCACCCTCCTGTGTTACGGAGGTGTCTAATAATATAACGTTCGCAAACCCGCTCACTACCTTCACTGCTTCAGCGACGCGTGTTGAATCGCTCCATAGGGACCAGTAGAAGGCCGCTGGCTTTATCTATGGAATATCCTGCGGTTTGGTTGAGATGAGGCGGCAGACCGATCTGATTTAGTGGGTGATCTGGTTTCTTTCCACGACTGGGAGACCCACACAAAACCGTCCTGCCCTTGTGACCTTTTCTAGATCGTCGCTCCGTTCATTGACGGCAGTGAGAGGAGGCGTCGAGTCTTATGTTTATTCATGTCTGTTGGTTTTTTATAAAATATTTTTAGTTGTAGAAACTTTAGGTTAACATTATTTCTATTCAAAGCTTTAGGTAGGCTACAAATTAAAGAAATTTAAACAAAATATATTAGCAAATTTATCTACGTCTAGTGGGTATTCATATAATGATCCAATACAGTTTGAAAACGGGAAGCCATTTCGTAAACTACGACCTGTGTGCCTTATCTAACGGCCGTACGCACTTACGTAACTTACAATGTAATATCCTGAGAGAAGTTAAAGGGCAAAGCTTTACTAATCTCAAAATTTACCTATCTTTAGAGACATTGATTTTTCAGTGTTATCAGAATTAAACAGGTGAAACTTGTAAATAGCCCAGCGCAAACAAATTTAGGATTGGTGCAACTCATGTTGTGATTGTGTGATGATACATTTTATGTATCCTATAATACTTACGGCCGAATACTGAGAGGTCACTCAAATATCTAACGGCATCTTAAATGTTTGAGCAGCTCCTAAATACAAAATTCGTATTCTCAAACATCAAATTTAAGCATGTGATAAATTTAAGATGAACTCAGGTTAGTTGCGCTCAGACGCCACTCAATGTAAAATTTGTATACTGGAATGCCACTTAATTTAATTTAGCTATCAAATGACCTGTCAACTGATTTGTACGTCTCCTAAATGTAAGAGTGGTCGAGAGGTCTCCTAAATCTGGAACTGAATATATTGAAGAGTTAAAAAATGTCTTTATCTTCGCTATCTTAACTCTCTGACCATGAAAGACTGACCGTCTGTCGACGATACCTAGAGAACCTAAATACATTCAAAAAATGCAACGATGCGGAGTTTTCTGCTCAGTTCCGTATCTCCAATGAGACAGTTCTATATTTGGATAATTTATTCCATGGGCGTACCCAGGGGAGGGCAGAAGGGGAGCTGTCCCCTTCCGGACAAGGTTTACGACTCCTACTATTGTCTATAAAATTTAGCCTGGTAGAAATCGCTTTATGTGATAAGGTCGCCCATTGTACTTTTTCCACAGCTTTCAATCTCAATGTATTGCCTCTTGTATTGCCTGGCGCATATTACGTATTGCGTACGTGAAATTCTCACGTAAAGCCGTCATCTTAAGCCTGTATCTGTAAGGACAGGGGTTACCCATCCACCGTACTTTTAAAATAGCTAATACTAGGTGAGCCCCACGGCTTCGCCCTTGACATACTTCGAATTTCCGTCTCACCTATTTAATCCCGACGCTTATATATTCTACAATAATGCATTATTTGCCCGATTTGTCGACATTTATGATTACTGCTCCGCTCTCCAGGGCAGTAGCGTGATGATACATAGTCTATAGCCTTCCTCGATAAATGGGCTATCCAATACAAAAGGATTTTTTAAATCCGACCAGTAGTTTCTGAGATTTGCGCGTTCAACCAAACAAACAAACAAACTCTTCAGCTTTATTATTAGTAAAAAAATTCTACTAATATTATAAACGCGAAAGATTTTAAGTCTGGATGTTTGTTACAATTTCACGCAAAAATATACTGAATGGATTTAGATGGAACTTTAAAATGAAATAGCTTACACATCAGAATAACACATAATGCTACTTTAATCCCGGGAGAAAGTTCCTGTGGGAAACGGGAACGGGAAAACTTCACCACACGTGCGGAGCCGCGGGCGTCAACTTGTATAAATTAAAACAGACATTTGTATAAAATAAAAAATCTTGTTTGGGACTAAAAAGACAGACATTTAATAGAACACTTGTAAAAGTTATTTATTATATAACAGACCAAAAAAACATCAAAGATGAAAAATATATACCGACAAAACTGTGTTCCTCACACCACAAAAGAAAGATAAATGTCTTATGCTAATATCCCTTCTCATCTTTCCTTTTCTACATTAAGCTTCAGTAGAAGTTTTGAAACGCTTTGTAAAAACAAGTGGAGAATAAACAGTAACTATCAACGCAATTTGATGATAGTGATTTTGTCAATATGGTGATTCTTGGAGATAGCGGCTATTCATGTCAGCGTATTTGCTGTGCTGACTCCATTACTACATACAGACGCCTGCTGAAGAAGTACATTCCAATGTTTTTCTTCTGTCTCCCAATTTATTTTTGAAAAATGTTTACAAGTCACGCTAATGTCACTGGTTTCAATCAAATTGAACGTTTCGTTCTACGACAATTGGGTCAGCAAATGTTTACGTTCAATTTCGAAATAGTTTTTAAGTTATTTATTTTTATACATAACTTAAAAACCTTTCTTCCAGAACATTATAGAAATTACACTGTGTACCAATTAAAACTATTATTATTTTCTATTATTTTAACAAAATTAAGTGGCATTGTAAATATTGTTAAGTCCAAAACTGTTGCGTAAAATGAGGCATCGTGAATGTTGCCATGACGCAAATTATTTGGCGGCTGCTTAGCTGATTGCTATGCGATTTGGATGCCTGCAAATCGTTTGAGTAGCCTTTGTGTATACCACTTAAATTTTGAGAGATACTGTAATCTGAGAGCCCTTCCACGGTGCGTTGTATTTAAGTGACGTTTCAGTATTCGGCCGTTAGTACATTACGATATAAGTTCGTTATGGTGTGGTTAAATCGTCCTAGGGATTACGCACGAGGCGGTTTATAGGCGAGTCGTAGGCAAGGGCGTAATCGAGCCGAGTGAGTTTAACCAATATACGCACGAATATCGTACGACGTTTTTTTACACGCGACTGCTACGCTGAGGGCCCGGGTTCGATTCCGGATCGGAGCAAATATTTGTGTGATCCACAAATGTTTCTTTCGGAGTTTGGGTGTTTCCTATGTATAATATAATATGTATGTATTTAGAAATATATAAGTATGTCTATATTAGTTGGCGACGTGTAAAAAAAATGTCCCACAAAATTTATTTATTTTATTTATTTACACTATGCCTTATGCCCGCGGCTTCACAACACACATTCTTTTGAAGTTGGGATTAACAAAAATCTTTTTTTGTGGTGGTCTACTACGCAACGGATTTTAATGCAGTTTATAGGTATGTTTAATAATAGTATTAGTATCCAGTTGGATTCAGGGTAGGCTGAGACTTACAGATGAAGACCATGTGAGCAGTTTGCTCAAGAACAGAAAAGTCAAAAGTACTTGGATACCCAGATGTGCATGTATGAAGCGGAAATTAATGAATCTGCAGGAACCGAAAGAAGTATGCATGGATCGCGAACGCTGGCGATCTGTCCTTTCATTCTACTCCGTCAGTGTGGTCGTATCAACATGGCATCCATGCGAAACCGAGCCGGGTAGCTAGTTGTGAATATAGCGGTTTTAGTAAAAATAATGTATTGATGAGCGTTTAAACCTACTAATTTTATTTCTTTAAACGGTTAGGCTTCGCATCGCTCATAAAAACGTAGGGCACGCCTACGCACCAAGTCGTTGTAACTTCTTTTATATGTGTTCTGTGGTATGCTTATTTAATAAGTCATACCTCTACCGTCTTATTAAACAGATGTTTTTATAGACTGACCCTGCCAACCACGAACTTAATATAATAGTTATGTAGATATGTTTGTAACTACATAATCTTTGCCATAAATTTATGAGATATATATAATGAAAAATCACGTCTATAAATACTCTTATTAGGTTTTATTTTCCTTTGGTGACATTAACATTTCATTTGACATTATAACAGATGGAAACCATTTGAAGATTTCTATTACGGAAATTGTTGCTGTAATTCACTTTGCCCTTTGATTTGATCACGCAGTCAACTGTAATATTCAATTACAAATCTAAATACTATCTAACAATGCTTTTAAGGCGGAAAGTAAATAAGCGGCAAAAATTGTTTTGTAAATGTTCAATCTGCTATAAAATACAATTCAATAACTCATAAAAATACATTGAATACCCCAATACGTTTACATGAATATTTGCACACGGTGATAGGCCCTGCTTCTAAAAGGGTAACTGAGGTTAACTTAAGCCGGATATGTACAAAATAGGATATCGCTTCAGATTTATTGATAGGTATAAATTTAACAAATATTTCAGAGTGTTTTCTCTGAACTACCTACAATGTAAGTACATAAATATAAAAAGGTACCTACATACACTCTTCATCATCATCATCCGAGCGTCTGTCCCAGTTGCGTCTCGCGACGTCCGGGGTCCGCTTTCCTACAGTTTCTCCTCCACTTCGCACGGTCTTCGGCATCCCCTGTAGTGAGACCATTGGCACGCATGTCATCCCTTACGACGTCAAGCCAGCACTTCTTGGGTCTTCCCCTCTTACCGAGACCCGGCGGGGCTGACATGGCCAGACATTTGTTACCTACGTAGCCCGGCGGTTGCCGCAAGACGTGACCATACCAACGAAGGCGACACTCTTGCAACTTGTCTGCAATGTCACGGACGTGAAGGCTGCCGCGGATGCGAGAGTTTCTCACGCGGTCCATCCGCGTGACCCCACACATCCACCGCAGCATCTTCATTTCCGTGACACGCAGCTCCTGCTTGTGTCGCTCCAATATCGGCCACCTACATAAACTCTTATTCTCTCTTTATTTTATGTAGTGTATTCCCTGTTTCTTTCAATTCCTACCTGGATTTGGAGCCTGGAGTCCGTTATTATTTGACATCTAGGAGCAGATATCGTTTGATTTTTGCTTTTCGGTATTGATAAGAGCGATTACCGTCTGACCTCTCAATCTGAAATTATTAAAGGCCTGTTTTGTTACCTCGTCCATGGGCGTATCCAGGGGGCGGAGCCAAGAGCCAAGGGGGGCAGCTGCTACCCCCTGGGTTTGGTTTCGTCTCCTACTTTAGTAGATAAAAATCGAAAAATAACTTTTTGCTATTTGCAATTACACTAAACAACTTTTAAAAATCGTGAGGCATGTCCCTTGTAACTGCTTGTTAGCAGCGCAGTAGAATCATAGATATCTTAACCTTTAGTTCATCCCCAATCCCCAAGGATGTTATGCCAGACTCGAACCGACTTAAAAAACCATACGGTCTCTACCTATCTGTTTAACACCAGGTGCCTCGCGTAACCCCTCGAAAGGATAGAACTCCCAGGATTCCCGGTAAACTGACTATCACCGCGGCGTCTCCAAATGGATTGAGTGTGATCCCGCTTCTTAGAGCATGAGGCGGGTTATTTACCAGTAGTTCTACTGAATAGTTATACGATAAAACTAGTGAGACTTTTTTCCCACTAGTTCCGTGGCATTTTATGGTTAAGCTGCCGTCTTGGGCCTGCTTCTTTAAAGGCAGGGGCAGTCCATCCACCGCACTTTTGAAGTAGTTATTTTAGTAATTTTATTAATTATTACTTTATAAAAAAATATTTATTTACTAGTGTCCACTAGTAAATAAATAACCTGCTGTTTCACGCGGTTTCCGAAGGAATACCGTATTACCGCGGGAATCACGTGAAACTAAAGACATACAATACTCCCAGATTTCACCGTATGCATTCTGCCATTGCCGTGTTGAAATGGACAGGCTAAGGCTGTGGCAAACTGCTGTAGAAATTGATCAATTCACCCATAAGGCCAAACGACTGCCATTTTTCGTTTAACGTGCCTTTCGAAGCACGGAAACGCTCACAAATATAAATGCCACAAAGTGGTCACCTATCCAAGGACACTACAGAAAACTGAGTTAGTAGCCACTAGCGCAACAACTAAAGAACTAAAAACTGTGCAACTCAAGAACAGGATAAAATGTAGCTTAAGTTACTTCTTTAGGGGTTAATGAATGTGCAGATCGTCTTCATGATAATATATACCTTGATACAATATGACCTAACCCAAAGCGCGCGAGGAGACGACTGCTGCGCCTAACGAGTGTTGCGCTTCGGTATATAAATCTCATGCATAAACAGTATGTCCCCATAAGAGTGCCTATTAAAGTTCCGTTAAAATCGGTCTAGCAGTGTCAAAAATTGGCTTGAAGAAACAGACAGAGAAACATTTTTTTTCTAATCTGTTAATTTGGAATTACAAACAGACATTTCAATTATAATTATCTGTATAAATACAAACTAAAACAGGTTGTAGCTTTTAAAATAAGAATTGCCCAGAACCAGACCTCGTCCTTTAGTCAGGAAGTGCACAGCTATCAGGTCTCTTGGGCCGAGGTCTTTCTAAATACTCCAAGAATCCATAAAATTAATATTTTATATGCCTATGTAGATCTTAATTTAGATTTAATCAGATTAAGACTGTTCAAGCTTCTTTCAAAGTTTCAATTATATTTATAATCATTATATCTCTAAAAGGAAGTTTTCGTTATGGTTGTCCTTACTTAGCTGTTTTTATTTTATAAATAGATGGATTTTGAATACAGTCTAATTTTATTTTACCTGTTTTTTTAATAAGATCCCGGTAAGGTTTTAAGCACCGTTTATTTTCCCATTTCATAACAAAATGTTTTTTCATTTAAATCTGTTTTATAAGAAAATTGCTTATATTACTGAGAAATACTAAAATAAAAACAAGGCCCTGCTTTTTAACTCCTAATTAATTTTAGAACTCTTTCACTGAACTCGTAATCCCACTCTCATCATCATCCAAACGTCTGTCCCAGTTGCGTCTCGTCTCCAACCACTAGCGCGCATGTCATCCATTACGACGTCAAGCTAGCACTTTTTGGGGTTTGCCTTCTTACCAGGACTCGCCGGGGCGACATGGACAGACATTTGTTTCCCAAGTAGCCCTGCGGTTGCCGCAAGACATAATCATACCAGCGAAGGCGACACTCTAGCAATCCCACTACGTCGCCGTCGTGGCGATAAAATGCAGTTCTGAATAAAGTATAGTTTTTTGTAGGTACCTCTTTGATTCAAATCTCTCCCCGTTGAGGGTTGCATTTAAATTAGATTTCTCTGTGACCGCAGTATACTAACAGTACTGACTATGTATGAAGGGTATTATACGTTAGTATGGTAAGTATTATTGTTAAGAAAGCGTTCTTGTTATGATTATTGATTATTATCAATCTATATTCTTTATTATTATTATTATGACATTTTTATAATACATACATACATAGTCACGCTGTTATCCCCGAAGGAGTAGGCAGAGGCATATTAAACGCCCACATTTCACCGTATGCATTTTTGTCCCACGTAACAGGTGGTGAGCACATTGCCGTGTTGAAATGGAAAGGCGCAGGCTGTGGTGACCTGCTGTTGTAGTTTTTTAAGCCGCTCATAAGGCATTCAACTTGGCTTAACGACTTCCATTTGATTGGCAACCGGGACCAACGGCTTAACGTGCCTTCCGAAGCACGGAACTGGGTGGGTCTAAAGGGCCGAATAAATTTCATAAAATATAATAAAATGTGTCTATTTTAGATGTTAAATTTCGAAGAAATTTTGAACGCGTTGCCTTTTTAGTGAGGTGGTAACAAAAAGCCTAAAAGGTCTTATGTGCTAGACACTAATTAGCACGAGCAATTAAAATCCTGGTAGTCTCGGACTTTTTTTTATTATTAATGTATGAAATTGTATAAAATGACAACTAACTTAGATCTAGAACATAGTGTTACTAACAATATGGACATTGGAGTCTGAAATAAAATGAATTATTTTAATCAATTAAAATGGGTTATATTATTCATATTTTTCATATTTTATTATCATCTCTCGATTCGTCACCGTTTCGATAACTTTGCAAACAGGTAGGTCTCAATCAATCCAATCAGCTTTTCATAGTACACTGCTTAATGCTCGCCAATTTTCGCTATAGAACACATCTATCTTTTTAATTGAAAACTTTTGTGCGTGTCTATAAATCCTTCATTCATACATTCATTCATTCACATGTGTTTCATTTTGGAAGGGTGATTGACCTTGCAGAGTCCCACTCTGACCAGATGGGTTGGTACAGGGTTTTGTTTCAAGTTTTCTTTCTCTTCGCCATGAACTTGTCGTTAGTTAGCAGGTTTATCACTTGCAGATGAGGTTGACTTCAGTCCCAAAGGTCTCCTTAGGACCTTATCGCACCTCATGGTAGATTTAGATACCTCCAAAGGAAACTAGCAAATACAGTCAGGTTTCAACTAGCTGAAAAGTAACTAGTTTCAACAAATAGTATTTCGTCCATTAGGAACGTATGAGTGCATAATGCTCTTAATATCGGCTCTATATTTATACTGGCCCGGCCAGTATAAATATAAATAGACTTCATTAAAATAAAAAGACGTGTGGCATTCGGAGACTGCCGCGGTAAAGCTATTGCATAGCATTCCTTTGTTTGTCATTGATATAAATTAAAGTTACACTAAAAAAAAAACACCCTCTCCCTCACCCCCACCCTCACCCCCACCCCCATCCCCACCCCCACCCCCACCCTCACCCTCACCTTCACCCTCACCCTCACCCTCACCCTCACCCTCACCCACACCCTCACCCTCACCCTCACCCTCACCCTCACCCTCACCCTCACCCTCACCCTCACCCTCACCCTCACCCTCACCCTCACCCTCACCCCCACCCCCACCCCCACCCCCACCCTCACCTTCACCCTCACCCTCACCCTCACCCTCACCCTCACCCTCACCCTCACCCTCACCCTCACCCTCACCCTCACCCTCACCCTCACCCTCACCCTCACCCTCACCCTCACCCTCACCCTCACCCGCACCCTCACCCTCACCCTCACCCTCACCCTCACCCTCACCCTCACCCTCACCCTCACCCTCACCCTCACCCTCACCCTCACCCTCACCCTCACCCTCACCCTCACCCTCACCCTCACCCTCACCCTCACCCTCACCCTCACCCTCACCCTCACCCTCACCCTCACCCTCACCCTCACCCTCACCCTCACCCTCACCCTCACCCTCACCCTCACCCTCACCCTCACCCTCACCCTCACCCTCACCCTCACCCTCACCCTCACCCTCACCCTCACCCTCACCCTCACCCTCACCCTCACCCTCACCCTCACCCTCACCCTCACCCTCACCCTCACCCTCACCCTCACCCTCACCCTCACCCTCACCCTCACCCTCACCCTCACCCTCACCCTCACCCTCACCCTCACCCTCACCCTCACCCTCACCCTCACCCTCACCCTCACCCTCACCCTCACCCTCACCCTCACCCTCACCCTCACCCTCACCCTCACCCTCAACCTCACCCTCACCCTCACCCTCACTCCTCACCCTCACCCTCACCCTCACCCTCACCCTCACCCCCTCACCCTCACCCTCACCCTCACCCTCACCCTCACTCCACCCTCATCCTCACCCTCACACTCACAGTCACTATCATCACGGCTCGATCCGTGCGAGCTTCGTACAATCGTACCATCATCACTACATACATATTATAAAACAAAGACGTTTTTCGTTGGATGTCCCTATGTATGCTTATATCTTTAAAACTACGCAACGAATTTCGATGCAGTTTTTTTAAATAAATAAATTGATTCCTAAAGAAGGTTTTAATGTATATTTTGTTAAGTTTTTGTATACATTAACTTAATTATAACGATATTATGTTGGCGGTGTTGGAAAAAATGAGCCGTCTGGGAGCTTTTAACAAAAACGCTGCCTCCTTTGAAATATAACAAAATACTTTAAAGTGAAATTGTGTATCTAATATAGGTCTACAAAAAAGTTCGCGACGGTATATGTCTATCTTTTAAGGATACCGTACTATATCCATTATAATACTTAAAAAAACAGCAAAAATAAAGCGGTAATTTAAAGGCTATTTACACAAATAGATTATTAATCCTAAACATTTTTAATATGTTAGTTGGTTTCAGCATTTTATGAAGATTATTTTGTCCCTTTTCACTTTGCAAATTAAATGAATATCGTAGGCGATATGGCAATATCAAAAAATGTGCAAAGAAATTAATTTCGTGTAACAAAAAATCGACCGGGCCGTGCGGGCGCGGGCAAAGTAGGTACTTGAGAGCGGAGAAGTAATCAAGTAATTTGGAAAATGGTCATACATTATCGTGAAATTAATAAACGACGGGATTAAATGGGTGCCACGGGGTTCAAAGTATGTCACGGGCGAAGCCGAGCGGGTCAGCTAGTATAATATATGTATAATATAGTATAATACACGTTAAGCCAACGCTCGGCCGTGCTCGATGAACTTCGTGTTACCTCGGGTCTTAGGTTTTTTGTGTTACGTAATTTCTTGAATAAAGCCCGCGATAATACGCTCGGCCGTGCTCGGTGAACTTCGTGTGACCTCGGGTCTTAGGTTTTTGTGTTACGGAATTTCTTGATTAAAGCCCGCTCAAAGCCTGCGATAAAAACTATGCCATAGCTTAAAATTCATTTATTTATATATATATCGTTTAATAAAGTAAGGCGTCTGGCACGCACTTATCTTTTTACTTTCTCACGTAAATTACTTACGTTACTTATTCACCGGTTTAAAGTAAATTAAATCTTAATTAACACAATATAGAACCTAACATTTATTATCACTTACCTACTTAACTTAGCTTAGTTTTATCAATATGTGTTCTCTCCTTAAGTAATAAATTCTATTTAATTTTCTTAGACAACGTTTTGTTTTAAAAGGGAGAGATTCTTTAGGAGTATATTTACATCTCATTCAAATTTCGGTTGCCATGAGTCAATAGTCTAAATTGATTAGTGGTAGTACTCTCTCGTACTCCAAAAGTCGTACTAGGTGGTGGAGATCCCAATCGGTCTCTGTCCTCCATAAACATGAGCCTCGTCAATGCCGATAAGGTCCACGGATGTGATTAGCAGTTCCATTGGTGAAGAAGGCCTAGGAGTATTCGTTGAAAAATCACGGATGCCTGAGTGAAGCTGAAACTTCTAAAAATATTTAAAAAAAACTAGCTTAATATGTAACTAATAAAAGCTTGATGGTGTCGTTTATCCTAAAATATTTTTATTACTATTGTAATACGAGAAATCCTTACGTAATTCACCCCCACATTCGGCTTCAAAGGTTCAGCGTCCATGTGTCACTAACTGCATGGGTTTCCGTTGAAAACCATAGCCAGATATTGAACAGAAGACGCATTTAGTACATTTGTGAGAATGTGCAGTTAGATTATTTCTTTCTATCTGGTTCTCTAGCTACATGCAACCACGAAGGAACGGTGATTTCAGTTGATTCATTTCTAATTCAAAATTCCCATCTCACTATTAACTTTGATGGGTTGAAGTCCGCGATAGACTGTACACATACCTACGGTAAGAAAGTTATTGAAATCGCAATTTAAAAACTTCAACCAAACTTTCAACTGTCAATATGATTTACGACGACTTATGACACCATTTAACTTTGTACTAAGTGAAGTAGTAATTTTACTGTACAAGAAGCATGAACTGCCCAATAGCGACTGGCAATTCACTGGTCATGATAATGCAGAAAAAAAGCACTCTCTCTTAAGTGCAGTCATCTCGGTTTCAGATGCAACCAGGGCCATGGTAATGACGAGATAGGAAAAATACCTTACTTAGTCTTGGTATCGGTCTTACCGGCGGCGTGGGAAATAAGAAGATTAGTTAGTCAATCACGCCTTACCACCACGTCACACCCGAAGGGTGGCACAGGTATATTATACGCCCACTTTTCACCGTGTGTATTCCTGTCCCTCGTAATATGAGGTGAGCCCATTGTCGTGTTGAAAATAGACAGACGCAGGTTGTGGCTACCTGCTGTTGAGATTTTTCAAGCCACTCATAAGACCTTCAACTTGGCTTAACGACTGCCATGTTACTGACAACCGGGACCAACGGCTTAACGTGCCTTTCAAAGTACGGAAACGGTCGCAAATATAAATGGCACAAAGTACCCAGTCACCCTTCTGTAACCAGCCATAGTGAAAATTGCTGAACGCGGTGATCGTTTACAGAACACTGAGTCAGCGGGGACACGAGCGCTTCAGATAAATATGTGTCTTGAAATAAGTAGGTATGTGTCTAGATATGCAGTCTAAGCTACCAGATCCTAAAACTCCTGGTTTCACATCTTAGCTATATTGTACTACTGTACATACTGAAGAGCGAGATAAGTAGAAATGTAGCAGCAGCTCGTCTCAAACAGCGACTTCGGAACCAATCGGGTCGGAAATAACGCTCTATAATAATAAATAACGATTACTGCGTTAAGCAACTTTCGCTATTACTGGTCCTTGGATGGGTGTCCATTTTTTGGTATTTACGGTTGCCAGTAAATGGCAGTCGTTAAGCCCACTTGAAGGCATTATGGGGGGCGCCTTGAAAAAATTTAACAGCAGGTCGCCACAGCATGCGCCTGCCCATTTCAACACTGCAATGGATTCATCAACTATTACGTGGGAGAAAAATGCATACGGTGAAATGTGGGCGTAAAGTATGCCTCTGCCTACCCCTTCGGGGATAAAGGCGTGGTAATATGTATGTATATAATCTAAAATACCAATTTTCGTGCACTCAGAGCATCCGTACTAATTTAGCTACTACACCTTGAAAAGGAGTAAAGTAATTCTTAAAAAAAAAATAAGCCTGGTTGTAACTGAAATATTTAATTCATCCTTTTGGACTACAATTTGGTTTAACATCTATTATGTTTTTGATAGCTTGTGCCAACAGCTACAGCGATTTTAGTCTGAAAATAAATTATATTTTTTGACATATTAACTGTTCTGTAATTCGAATCAAGATGATCCGAAAATCACAACCACTAAAAAATATTTTACCTTATGTCGTACAATAGAATGAACCACATTGCAAGTAATTATTGATATTCGTGCTCCACGAGCAAATAACTGGAAGAACCTATGTTGAAGTGCTTTTGATTCTCTGTGGTGTAGTAGGAGTGTATCCGACTGCTACGCAAGAGGTCGTGGGTTTGATTCCCACCCAGGATAAAACTTTTTGTGATGAGCACGATGGTTTATTTTGTGTCTGGGTGTATTTATCTATAATATGTATGTATTTCGAAATATAGACGTATGTTTATCAGTTATCTGGTTACTATAGTACAAGCTCTGCTTAGTTAGGAATCAGATAGTGTTGTGTGAGTTGTCCCAACGATAGTTATATTTATTTATTTATATATATTGTAGGAAGATATTGACAGTCAGTAGATTTCTCAGAAACAGAATCAGAAACATTTATTTAAATTGGTAATTTACATTTACAGTGTGTGAAATTAAAAAAAAATCGTACACCAGTAACTTAAATACATTATTTAAATGTTAAAAATAATAAGGACACTGCTGTAAACATTATATAACTATTAAACATTATCGCAAACATTTATAGGACCAGTAATTGCTTCCGTCGGAAGCGTGCCTACGTTTTGCTGATTTATGAATGGAATAAAAGCTAGATTGGAATGAAATCGAGTTTATCTGAAACGTATTATAGCGACGCAAGCCAGATGTGTTTCTCGTTTAATGATTGTTTGAATCATGTGAGCCCATCACCAATATATCTGCATACTATAAATTCTTATAAATGCATACTTAAGTATATTGATCTGGAGAGTGACATAGTTTATTTTGCTTAATTTCCAGATTCCAGAACTAAGAAAATGTGCGGTCGTCGAACCTTCGTCAGGAGCTAAGCTAACTAAGTATTTAAAAAAATAACCTGCTAACATTATTTATAAACGTGAAAGTTTTTAGTAATGTTTCGATGTAGGTTTATTACTCTTCTACGCAAAAACTACTGAATGGATTTTAATGAAACTGTACAATAATATGGCTCACACATTAGAATAATAAAAGATTTTATCGTGGGAACAAGTTTCTGTGGGAAAAGGAAACGTGAAAATTAGTCAGCACGGGCGTCCACAATTAAGGGGATTACCTCGCTCAAATCCCAAAAACAAGGCATATATATATCCATCACGCCTTATCCCCGAAGGGGTGACATTGTGGCATATTATATGCCCACTTTTCACCGTGTGGATTCCTGTCCCACGTAATAGGTGGTGAGCCCATTGCCGTGTTGAAATAGACAGACGCAGGTTGTGGCTACCTGCTGTTGAAATTTTTAAGCCGCCCATAAGGCCTTCAACCAGGCTTAACGACTACCATTTTACTGGCAACCGGGACCAGCGGCTTAACGTGCCTTCCGAAGCACGGAAACGCTCGCAAATGTAAATGCCACAAAGTGGTCACCCATCCGAGTACCAGCCATAGTGAAAGTTGCGTAACTCAGTGATCGTTTACAGAACACAGAGACCGCGGGGCCACGAGCGCTTCTCTAAAACAAGGTAAGTTTAAAGAAGATTGCAGATGAATCCGTTTGTGCGTTTCCCTTATAAATTTTTTTATGGTAAATTTAAGGTCAACACAAATACATTGTATTGTTTAAAATTTTAATAAACTTCCCAAAAATTTGATAAAAAATCTTATTAAATAGGTCCGTTTTCAACCTAAATTGTAAATTTTCTCTGTAACGGCTAAATAGTTAGGCATGAATTTTGTATCAAAAAATATGTACTGATGTATTTCACAATTTCTATTGTTTTTTTTTTCTTATGTCTTTTAATATTTTTAAATTATGAATAAAAACCCGAAACCTCACCAGCACCCCGCTTGAAGCACCCCCGCTAAGGCCAGTGACGCGTACTCGGGACGCGTTACTTCAGTGTCTTGTTGACCCTTGTGACGGGTGAACTATACGCGCGTTAATTTTGCCAAATAAAATCTAAAAGTCCACGTTTTGAATGTTTTATGAATGAAATCTTGTCGTAAATAGTACAAATATAATAATTTCGTAAAACAACATTAGTAATTAAGTTTGTAAATATATTTAAAGTAGTTTGTAATTTCGTTTTGTTTTTTCAACAGATTATAGAGTAAGGCTGACTATGCCTAAATATAAGAATAAAAGTAAGGTGAAGCGTGGCCGAGCTCTCCAAAACTATTGGTAAGTACCTACCCTATTAGGTACATTATTTCTATTGTGTTTTTTTATCGTTTTAAGCTATCTTGAGAATTTCGAATGACGGAGGATGGAGACCTTGGTGACTGATGATGTCACCTACCTGATGGTGGACTACGAAGCTGGGTATACGAACCCAGTGCCGACGCTACGTAGAACCAATGTGTTTGGACTCATTCGAAAGGTCTCATGGTGACCTTGGTGACTAATGATGTCACCTACATGATGATGGATTACGAAGGTGGGTATAGGAACTCAGTGACGGCACTACGTAGAACCATCGTGATTGTACTCATTTGAAAGGTCTCATGGAGACCTTGGTGACTGATGATGTCACCTACCTGATGGTGGACTACGAAAGTGGGTATAAGATCTCAGTGACGGTGCTACGTAGAACCAGCGTGTTTAACCTCATTCGAAAGGTCTCATGGAGACCTTGGTGACTAATAATGTCACCTACCTGATGGTGGACTACAAAGGTGGGTATATGAACCCAGTAACGGCGCTACGTAGAACCAGCGTGTTTGGATTCATTCAAAAGGTCTTATTGAGACCTTGGTGACTAATGATGTCACCTACCTGATGGTGGACTACAAAGGTGGGTATACGATCTCAGTGACGGCACTATGTAGAACCATCGTGATAGGACTCATTTGAAAGGTCTCATGGAGACCTTGGTGACTGATGATGTCACCTACCTGATGGTGGACTACGAAGGTGGGTATAGGATCTCAGTGACGGCGCTACGCAGTACCAGCGTATTTGGATCCATTTGAAAGAGGTCATGGAAACTAAGGTCACCGGAAAAATAATCTTATTTAAAAAAACCTAGTTAAAATACCTTTTCAGTTTTTTTGTGGTGTAAATATGGCTATTATCACCAAACTGTAATAGCAAAAATAGTACTTTAGCTCATTTAAGTTATAATTTCTCAGGAAATTAAGATACCAACAAAACTCCGAATCACAAAATCAGGAACTTCAGCCATTAACAGATACACACGATCTGTCTAGTATGGCAGTTGATGAGGGGGCAGAGCAAATTATGCCGGTAACTTATTGTGTTTGCTTACACTGCGGTATATGTTCGATAGTTTCCCTAGCTAATTTAATTTGACACTGTATTGTTAAAATTTTTGTTTTAGGTTGAAGAAGTTGAAGAAGATTTACCAGATTTGATTATTGAAGAACAAGAATCACAAGCAGAAACAAAAAATACATCTGGAAGACGAATTATAGATATAGCTTACTTCTTTTCCAAAATACAAGAAATAGGCGGCCATGGTGTTTTTAATTGTGGTATACAAAGTTTGAAACTTATAGGAGAGAAACGTGTTGGACTTGCTTCTAAGTTTACAGTAGAATGTTTGATGTGTAAAGAGAAGTTTTCTCTTTGCCATGTCACTGGCGACTTAGATATTAATACAGCAGCGGTCGCGGGCGCCGTTTCAGTTGGTATAGGGTATTCGCAATTAGTGAATTCCGTGATGTCTGAACCTGTATACCAAAAACGCCACGACATTGCTTCCAATGCCTGGGACAAAGCACTTAGCAAATCCATGAATGATGCTGCTGAAGAAGAAAAAAAGAATTGCTTTAGAAAAAGGTAACGTCAGCAAAGATGGGATACCTATTATAGATGTGGTTGTAGACGGATGCTGGAGTAAGAGGTCTTACAAAAAGAACTACTCAGCAATGTTAGGAGCTGCTGCCATAATTGGAAGACACACTAAAAACATTTTGTTTCTTGGCATTAAAAATAAATACTGTAGCATATGTACGCAAGACCTTAATAAAAATAAAAACCCAAGAACTCACCACTGCTTTAAAAATTTTGCGGGATCATCGACTGCCATGGAGTCAACAATAATTGTGGAAGTTTAAAGCATCAATGTATGGTCTGATTTATGGTCGCCTCATTTCTGACGGAGACTCTAGCACATATGCGAAAATTTTGGAAGCAAGACCTTATCCTTAATTTACAGTTGGAAAGGTAGAATGTAGGAACCACCTTCTAAGAAAGTTGTGCAACAAATTAGACAACCTAACCACTGATACGAAATATCCTATAAGTTTCAGAAAACGAATCACAAAAAAACGCATCATGAGCATGAGGTCAGCAATACGAAAATGCATCAAAAAATACCACGACTCGTTAGAAAATTTAGATTTTAGCACTCAAAAACTTTTTGAAGACATCCAGGCTGTACATTTACATGCCTTTGGTAACCATACCAAATGTAAAATCCATTTCTGTAACAGTCCACAAAATGTTGAAATCTTACCGCAAGCATTTTTTACAAGTTCCTTATGGCAGAAATTTTTTTTTATTAATACAATTGCGGGGCATTCCAGAAGTCTTGTTCATGATGTTGACAGTAACATCGTGGAAAGTTTTCATAGCGTGGTAGCCAAATTTGTGGCTGGCAAAAGAGTGAATTATTCGTGCAGGCGTCTATACCAAACTCGATGTCCAGCGTCTGCAGTTAATTTTAATACTAAAAGAAAACCTGTTTCCATATTGTATAAAACAATTGTCGGGCAAAGTCCTAAGGGCAAAATGAGCACCTTAGATAACAAGTATCGCAGAAAAAGAAATTTGTTAAAACATATTTATTACAAAAAACGACAGACACATGGTGCCGTAAATAAAGATTATGGAGAACAAACCATAAGGCCCGATGTGAGTGATGCGATGCTAGAACAAATGAAGGAGAATTTTCTATCCAACTTAGATAAAAGTGAGAAAGAAAGAAGACAAATTGAAAGACAAACAATTTTGCAGAGCGAGTCAAGCGAATGGCTCGAACTTCGGTGCTCCTTGTTGACGGCTTCAAACTTTGGAAGAGTTATTAAAATGAGGCCTGATACTAGTTGCGCCAGCGTAGTCAAACAACTGCTCTACAAAATAAATATGGATGCTGCGCCTATACAGCATGGAAGAGAACACGAAAAAAAGCGCTTGATCAGCTATCTATACAAAACGATGTTGAAATTAGACCATGCGGACTTCTTATAGATCCCGAGATTCCATATTTAGGAGCTACTCCAGATGGGCTTATTGGAGAAGCCGCGTTATTAGAGGTGAAATGTCCCATCTCAGCGCACAAGACGAAGCCATAGCTCAAAAGCAAGTAAATTTTTGGGTTAAAGATAATTCGGGAATTTTGCAGGTTAATAAAACCCACAATTGATATTACCAAGTTCAAGGGCAATTGCATGTGACTCGGAAAGCAAAATGTTTATTTGGAGTATGGTTTAATGAGTCAAAGCCTCTGAAAACTGAAACAATAATTAGAGACGATGATTTTTTTGAAAATAAAATTATGTACATTTCATTTAAATTATATTTTGCCGGAACTTTTGGATCCGCGGCACAGTCGAAATATGGCAATTAGAAATCTGCCATATATTTTACAGGCAATAAAGAACAAGGAAGACCGGAAAGAGGTGCATAACTTACAAAAACCAGAAGACGAAAATATGTGCGTACTTCAAGAAGAAAGCCTACATGCACCACCTTCACCAACACTTATCCCAATAAATGACCAACCGACCTGTTCACGATATTTAAATTTCAGTGACTTTTAACGGGAAGAGTTTGGGATTTTGTCATTATTATACAATTAATTAATAATTATAATTGTAATAATTGCTTGACAGTGATAAAGAAAACAAAGGTGATTATTTATAGCTTATTGTTTATTTTGCTAATAACCCTAACTATTTCTGTTACTGAGATCCAATAAGCACTTACCTGGTCATCATCAGACCTTCAGAATGTATCATGTAGTAGCACTAGCGCTCAATTAGATAAATGTTGAAAGCTAGGTCATCCTTACTATTTCCGTTACTGAGAACCAATATCCACTAACCTGGTCATCATCGGACCTTCAGAATGTACCATGTAGTATCACCGGTGCTCAATTAGACAAATGTTGAAAGCTATGTCATTCTTACTATTTCTGTTACTGAGAACCAATAAGCACTTACCTGGTTATCATCAGACCTTCAGAATGTACCATGTAGTATCACCAGTGCTCAATTAGATAAATGTTGAAAGCTAGGTCATCCTAATTATTTCCGTTACTGAGAACAAATATCCACTTACCTGGTCATCATCAGACCTTCAGAATGTACCATGTAGTGGCACCAGTGCTCAATTAGATAAATGTTAATAGCTAGGTCATCCTTACTATTTCCGTTACTGAGAACCAATAAGCACTTACCTGGTCATCATCAGACCTTCAGAATGTACCATGTAGTATCACCAGTGCTCAATTAGATAAATGTTGAAAGCTAGGTCATCCTTACTATTTCTGTTACTGAGAACCAATAAGCACTTACCTGGTCATCATCAGACCTTCAGAATGTACCATGTAGTGGCACCAGTGCTCAATTAGATAAATGTTGAAAGCTAGGTTATTCTAACTATTTCCGTTACTGAGAACCAATAAGCACTTATCTGGTCATCATCAGACCTTCAGAATGTACCATGTAGTATCACGAGTGCTCAGTTAGATAAATGTTGAAAGCTAGGTCATCCTAACTATTTCCGTTACAGAGAACTAATAAGCACTTACCTAGTCATCATCAGACCTTCAGAATGTATCATGTAGTAGCACTAGTGCTCAATTAGATAAATGTTGAAAGCTAGGTCATCCTTACTATTTCCGTTACTGAGAACCAATATCCACTTACCTGGTCATCATCAGACCTTCATAATGTACCATGTAGTATTATTATTACCTGTGTTATTTTTATATATTATTACCTGTGCTCAATTAGATAAATGTTAAAAGCTAGGTCATCCTTACTATTTCTGTTACTGAGAACCTAAGCACTTACCTGGTCATCATCAGACCTTCAGAATGTACCATGTAGTATCACCAGTGCTCAATTAGATAAATGTTGAAAGCTAAGTCGTCCTAATTATTTCCGTTACTGAGAACCAATATCCACTTACCTGGTCATCATCAGACCTTCAGAATGTACCAGTGCTCAATTAGATAAATGTTGAAAGCTAGGTCATCCTTACTATTTCCGTTACTGAGAACCAATATCCTCTTACCTGGTCATCATCAGACCTTTAGAATGTACCATGTAGTATCACGAGTGCTCAATTAGATAAATGTTGAAAGCTAGGTCATCCTAACTATTTCCGTTACTGAGAACCAATAAGCACTTACCTGGTCTTCATCAGACCTTCAGAATGTAACATGTAGTATCACCAGTGCTCAATTAGATAAATGTTGAAAGCTAGGTCATCCTTACTATTTCTGTTACTGAGAACCAATAAGCACTTACCTGGTCACCATCAGACCTTCAGAATGTACCATGTAGTGGCACTAGTGCTCAATTAGATAAATGTTGAAAGCTAGGTCATCCTAACTATTTCCGTTACTGAGAACCAATAAGCACTTACCTGGTCATCATCAGACCTTCATTATGTATCATTTATTTAAAAGTTCAAAAGCAGGTAGCCACAACCTGCGTCTGCCTTTGCCACCCCTTCGGGGATAAGGCGTGATGGATATTTATTTTTATTTTTTATTTTTAGAATGAAAGCTTTGTCAGCAGGCATATTGCATCGTGTAGTTAAAAATAAGTTTTGATGTAGACAAATAAATACAAAATATAAACTTTGATAGACTAGAAAAAGACAAGACTACAAAAACCAGAGGAACAAAATTTATTAGACCTCTCAGAGAGCAAATGAAATAGGCAAAAACGATGACAACTCTGCGACACATCTGTGTTCTTGTATAATCTTCAGTTCGTTTTTTTTTGTAGTACGGTCGTTGGTCGGTAGGTGGCGCCAAAAAACAAATACTAGTACAGGGATCAAATCTTCAAGGTCAACGGGCAAAGTAATGGCCTTAATATATAAATAACTAGCTGACACGCGCGGCTTTGCCCGTGACATTCTCAAGACATGCCGCACTTAACGATATATTACGCCGGTCCCTTGCCACCGTCAACGTGCCAAGTCTACTTGAGCCAACTGGTATTGCAAGAGACGATGGCAAGAGACCGGACGGTATGAGTTTGATTCCATGGAAGATGGGAAGGGGGCTGGTATGGGATGCAACCTGTTCAGACACGCTGGTCCCTTCCCATCTACATGGAACCGACAACAGAGCTGGTGCGGCTTGTGAAGCGGCTGAAAAAGCTAAAGCATTCAAATACTTTAGCTTTTTTAGCCGGGTCTTGGCTCCGAATATGATTTTGTCCCATTCAGTGTCGAGACTCTTGGTCCGTGGGGTCCTAGCGCTATAAGGCTTTTTAAGGAAATTGCGAAAAGGTTAGTCGACATCACAGGAGACCGAAGAGCTGGCAGCTACCTCTGACAAAGAATTGGTCTAGGTATTCAAAGGGGGAACGCTGCCAGTATCTTCGGAACCTTGCCTAAAGGGACCTCTTTTAATAATATATTTTAGTTATGTATCATATTTTTAAGGTTATATTTAATGTTAATATTAAGTTAATTTAAGTTGATATTTATTAATATTTTATAATATAATGATGTATATCTGTATTTAAGATTCTAAATTAACATTTTTGCAATAATTAGGCGGCTTAATATTAAGAAGTTTAGAACAGTATAAAAAGTAACAGTAGATATTTTGAACATAATTACAAACTTATAAATTCTTAATTGGAAAGTTGCCTTCTTGGTACATTTTTTTTCTCTATTTTTTTATAGGTAAGTTAAGGATACAAAATTTTATTATCAAGATAAAACATGTCCCAAAATTTGTACCTACATAGAAATGTACCTTAGATTCATTACAGTACACACAGTCACTAAATGTATACAATTTATCTATAATATGTATGTATTTAGAAATATATAAGTATGTTAATCAGTTATCTAGATCCCATAACACAAGCTAATATTAGCTTACTTTGGGCTAGATGGCGCTGTGTGAAAAGTGTCCTTCAATATTTAATATTTATTTATTTAATTTAAATCATCGTAATATTAATTCATGTTGTTTGTTTGTGTTATTAGGTACTGCGAGAGAAAGATTTAATTAACTGAGTAAAAGGCTAACAGTTTGAGGGTTACGAAAGAAGATTATATTTAAGCTTACTGACAACAATGTATTAAAAACAGGAAAGCTTATATTACACGGTCCACAGGAAATAATGTAATGTTTGAAGTGTTAATAAGCTATTTTATTACGAAATGAGTTTCTGAACTGAAGAATAATACAGCAGTACAACTTCATCTGCACGTGGTGCACCTGTTGATCAATAGACTAGGCGAGGGTAAATGATCAAGTTTTTACCCTTTGGGTACAAAACGCTAAACAAGCCGCCTAACTTTTAGCTTTGGGTCCCTTTACCTGGTACGAGAATCCTCTCTCTGGGTCGGATGAACATCTTACCCTTTGCTCTACACACATATTTTTTAAGGGGAACAAATAAACATCCAACCCACATAACATCCCCTGTAATCAAGAGAACTACGTTGCTACAGGAAATCTCTGTAGCAAGGTGTGTAAGAAATGCAACGTCAATATATTCATGACTTGGTCGAGAACAGCGACTCATCAAAAGTTTTGAAATTTCTAATAGCACTTAACTGTTGGTAAATCAAATTTACAACATATTCCTAAGAAAATCGACATTGAACCATTAAACCAACATTTTTCGTCATTCTCCAATTTCGATCAGACTAATAAAGCTAACCACCATTCGATTGTCACCGAAATCTGGAAAATTGGAAGATGGCCAAAAGACTGGACTGAATCAGTGTTTATACCGTTACATAAGACAGGTTCATCGAAAGTCTGTGGAAACTACAGGACAATTGCGTTATTATCCCATGCGAGTAAAATCTTTCTTCATATAATTAATAGACGTATTAGATATTTTCTAAGCCGACAGATACCCGAAGAGCAGGCAGGCTTCGTTAAAGGCAGGGGAACGCGGGAACAAATACTGAACGTCCGCCAAATTATCGAGAAGAGCAGAGAATTGAAGACTGCCCCCTAGTCCTTTGCTTTATTGATTACACAAAAGCCTTTGATTGCTTAGCCGCTCATGGCCCCGCGGACGTAGTGTTCTGTACACGATCACTGCGTTCAGCAACTTTCACTATGGCCGGTCCTCGGATGGGTGACCACTTTGTGGCATTTATTTTTGCGAGCGTTTCCGTGCTTCGGAAGGCACGTTAAGCCGTTGGTCCCGGTTGCCAGTAACATGGCAGTCGTTAAGCCAGTTGAATGCATTATGGGCGGCTTGAAAAATTTCAACAGCAGGTCGCCACAAGCTGCACTTGTCCATTTCAACACGGCAATGGGCTCACCACCTGTTACGTGAGACAAAAAGCAAAGCATACGGTGAAACGTGGGCGTATAGTACGCCTTTGCCTACCCCTTCGTGGATAAAGGCGTGAAATGTTATGTTTATGTTATGTTTATGTTTGATTGCGTGAAATGGGACAAACTGTGGAACGTGCTACTCGAAATGGGAGCTCCTGAACATCTGGTTGCTTTAATCCAGAGTTACAAAGACTATCAAATCTCCGGTACGCCGACGACACCATTCTTCTGGCTACCTCCATTGAAGATATCAGTAAACTTTTCCAAAGACTCGAGTTAGAAAGTGGCAACATCGGTCTGACAGTGAATAGAGCAAAAACCAAAATAATGATAGTTGACAGAGCCGGAAAGCTAACTAATATCAACTGCAATATTCCTGGCATTAACAACGTCGACCACTACATTTATTTGGGCTCTCAAATCAACAATGACGGCAGTTGTGTCCTCGAGATAAAAAAGTGAATCAGTATGGCTAAAGATGCAATGTCTCGGTTAAACAACGTTTGGAAGAAAAGAGCAATTGGTATCAAAACCAAGATGAGACTGATACGAGCCCTAGTATTTCCTATCTTCCTATATGGAGTGGAAACGTGGTCAATTCTAGCCCGAGAAAGGCAAAGGATTGATGCATTCGAGATGTGGTGTTGGAGGCGAATGCTAAGAATACCCTGGACTGCGAAACGCACCAATGCATCGATCCTGAGTCATCTCCACATAGAGACTCGTTTGTCAACCATATGCCGACAGCGTATCCTATCGTACTTCGGCCACACAGTGCGAAGAGGCGATGACAATTTGGAAAAATTGATTGTTGTTGGGAACACTGAAGGCAAAAGATCGCGCGGTCGTTCACCAACTAGATGGCCCGACCAAATAAAACATTCGTCGCCGTCTAAATTCTACGATGTTGAAAGAGACGCGCTGGACAGCAACCGGTGGAAGCAGATCATCCGCTCCAGATGTAGTCTACATGCTGACCACGACCCTCAGACATGAGGGACCGACCAGAGAGAGAGAATAAAGCTAACACTATACAGTATCTTTCATTGCTACCAACTCCTTCCACATTCTTGTCTAATCAAGTAACTGCTTGTGATGTTAAAAAGTGTATTATGTCTCTCTCTGTATATATATTTTGTCTGTATATTCCAATGCCATTGGCAGGGACTGTTTGAGTCGTAATATGATCGTATTCTAGACGAGATTTTTTCCATACCATGTCATATTTTAAATCACTCGCTTTTATGAGATATGATCCCGAATGCCTGAAAAGAAGCTCAGTTTATCCCATTATCTAAGAACATAACCCAACCTTCTTCTCTGACTATCGTCCTTGCTTCATTTTACTTTTCCTGTCTGAAGTTTTAGAACGGCTCATACATAGCCAGTTAAATTCATTCCTTATTAGAAATTTACTACTTGATCCCTACCAATCTGGCTTACGTCCAAGCCATAGCGCGGTTAGTGCATTTATCAATGCACTAACCGCGCACTCGTTGCTTGATTTCAGTAACGCATTTAATTCGGTGGATTTTCATATTCTATTGGAAATATTGCGCTCTCTTAAAGTATCTCCAACAGTAAATTATTGGTTTAAAAGTTACCTATTTGATCTTCGACAGCGTGTACGTGACGATGCATGTTTCTTTTCTGGTGTAATACCTCTGTCGGCGTGCCACAGGTTGACATTCCTTCTCCTTTAGATTTTGCAATATTTATAAATACTATCTCAAAATAATTTCTATCATCTTATAACTTATATGCCATCTGCATATAAGTTATAAGATAGCATATAAGTTATAACTTATATGCCATCTGCATATAAGTTATAAGATAGGAGAATCTTCGAACATATATACAAGAACCAGTGCATGAACTTAGTGAGCGACGATCTTAATTCTGATCTACTGTCACAATATAGGCTTGATGTGAATCCTTCCAAAACTCAAGTTACTATTGTTGGCAGCCCCGAATTGGTATGTCAAATAGACAAGACGCAACATCCCAACCTTATTATCAATGGCATTATACTACCAATGAGTGCTACTGTCAAGAATCTTGGTATAGTGATTGATTCTATGTACATTACCCTGGACTCCTGAAATGCGTGAAGTTAGGCGGAAAATGTTTGCAGCCGTGGGGTCCTTACGTAGATTGCACAATTTTCTACCAAATGCCACCAAAATTGTTCTTGATCAATCTATTCTACATCCTTTATTGCACTGTACAGATGTAAGTTATCTCGATGTCACTCAGGTGCAACTTGATAAACTTGAGCGCCTTCATAATTTATGTATTAGATTCATATTTAGTATACGCAAATTTAATCATGTATCTAAATATCGCAGAAAGTTCAAGTGACTCCCAATTCGCTTTCGCCGGAATACTCACATTATCTCGATTCTTTATAACGTACAGTTTAATTCCTGTACCCTAACTTAATTATAAGAACGGCATCTGTTTCATAATCACACACATTCAAAATCCTAGAGAATGACGGAGTCCTTGAAAATGTCCCTGAACATGTTACTAAGTTCTATGACAAGTCATTCACTGTGCAAGCAATGCGTCTGTGGAATGCTCTGCCGGTATCCATTAGGCGTGCCCAATCACTGCTGGTCTTTAAAGGCATGGTTTAATTAAACACAATACTTTGAAGTTTAGTGATTACTTGTAGTGTTTTTGTTTTTAATAATAAAATTATTAACTTATGACCGAGATAAAGTAAAGACAGTTATAAATATGTAATACAATTCTGTTTGCACCCTTTAATAAAGTATACATTTTTTTTTCAATACACTTACTCATAATATGGCTCTAATCTCACCGCAATTAGGCACATAGTGATACCTATTATCAAACTGTGGTTTTTTTATTGTTATTAAATCACTAGTGGGATAATATTTTTTTCAATACACTTACTCATAATGTGGCTCTAATCTCACCGCAATTAGACACACAATGATACCTATTATTAAACTGTGGTTTTTTGATTGTTATTAAATCATTACTGGGATAATAGATTTTTTTTATTGCACTGGTTGAGATGCATTATTCTTATAAAAAAATCTATACAAAAAAGATGGCGTTCAATAGAACAAATAAATTAATATACCTACCTATTGCTTGCTCATTTTATGCAACTTCGTATTTAAATAGAAAATTTCATCTTGTTCGTGTTTAATAAACAAAACTTTCATTCAAATATAACTTCTGTTGTCTCTTTGTTTAAAACTTTATACGACTGAGGACTTGACATCAACAAAGGACTAGACATGACCAAATACTAAGAAAATATAAATACTGAAGACCAGGCTATATGGACAAAGTTTCCTTTGCCTGCCCAAGATGGGCGCAGACAACCAAAAACAACAATATACTCTGTGGCCAATGCGCGCACATAAAAAGAAAGACTTTGGCGGGAAGAGTGACAAGTGCGGACGCTTGCTTTATATTTTTTTCGAAAACTAGTGCATTTATCTTGTTTTATGTGCGGGAGTGGTGGTTTCTTGGACATAAAAGTTGCGTTGACGTGCTATAGTGAAAGACAATGATATATATGCAGTGAAATGCTATTTTCTCTCTTGCCGCGAAACGTCCACTGACAACCTTAGTATAAGAATCACAATTATACTGAGGGCAAGGACCAGGACTTAGCCTGAGGACACGACATCGACTGGACAGGACTAATTAGAAGATAAGGTTTAAGAAATATGATATAAAAAATAAGATTTGGTTAAAAGGTCTTAGAAACCAGGCCATTAAATAATTATAAAAAAAAAACATAAAAAGAAACTTAATAATTGTTCCCAGTAGTACCAAAAAGTTTCACAATTCGTTTTCCCTGTTGAAATTAAAGTTGTATATTAATTAAAATGTTGAAAAGTTATTAAGAAAACGATTTATGTAGTACCTACACCGCCCGATATAAGATGTGAAGCCCTTAACGTTATAGAACGTTTACTATCTGAACAGTCCAAGGAAAAATATCTATTTGTTTTATTTAGTATTATATTAGTCATAAGTGTATTGAAAAACGTCGTATGATAGACGTGTGTATTGTTCATTACCGTCTTCAGCTCTCTTTATATAGCTCTCAATAGCGCCTTATCGGTAATCACCAACTTTACACACTTGTACAAGTACTAGTTATGAAGAAAACAATTTATGTAGTACCTACACCGCCCGATATAAGATGTGAAGCCCTTAACGTTATAGAAAGTTTACTACCTGAATACTCCAAGGAAAATATCTATTTGTTTTATTTAGTATTATATTATTCATAAGTGTATTGAAAAACGTTGTATGATTCACGTGTGTATTGTTGATTACCGTTTTCGGCTCTCTTTAGATAGCTCTCAATAGCGCCTTAGCGGTAATCACCAACTTTACACACTTGTAACATGATCTACTATTATATTATATATATTGCGTTACAATTTCTATGTAGGTATGTATGTATTAGTATTCGTTAGTTATAATGTGTAAAGTATGTGCCTCACCTGATATTGTAAAACTTTTCATTATACTTAACTTTCCAGACAATAGCTTTCTTTCTCCCACCGAAAACTATAAATTTCTCACAACTTTGCAACCATATTGTCCATTCAAAGTTTGTCTGTAAGAAATTGCTCTTAGCGATAAGGCTGCCATTTGTAAATTTTTCATGTTTTTATTTGTTGTAATTTATTTTAAATTGCTGTACAATAAAGTTTTACTTATCTAGGAAAACAATTGAACATACTTACGAAAATCCAAATGAAGATCGGCAGAAACAAAAAGCAATGAGAAACACAATTCAATATGTATAATTCAGTAAAGGAAATCTGTCCCATAGAGAAAATCAAGGGTATATATTATCCCTTAATAGGTCGCAATACAATGCATGCAAATGTACAATGCATCGATTATAATACGCTTAGAATGATACCAACGGCAGAGCCTAGAAATGAAAGTCAATATTTTTATTGGGAATTTATTATTGACGAATGAGTTAAAATCTTGAATAACAGAAAACTTATGATCAGAGTCTATTTTTACTTTACTTGAGCACGGCCTGTACAAATAATTGATTCAGAACTCTCAAGGGTTGTAAGTTGCTCCATAAAGTAAAAGTGCATACACTAGGAACTTGGTCGAGTAGTTTTATGCACACACTCCCTACACACAATGCTGCTCTCGCTAACTTTTTTCATTTCATTTTAAATGTAAGTCGGATACTTAACCTATAACCTCTATTCCTCTATTGTTGAATCTAATATTATTTTCATACTAGCTGACCCGCGCGGCTTCGCCCGCGACATACTTCCAACCCCGTGGCACCCATTTAATCCCGTCGCTTATTACTTTTCCAAAAATGTATAAAAGTTTTCCCGATTTGTTGACATTTATGATTACTGCTCCGTTCTCTTGTGTAGTGGCGTGATGATGTATAGCTAAGAACCTTCCTCGATAAATGGACTATCCAATACAAAAATATTTTTTCAAATCGGTCCAGCCGTTTACTCGTGATGTCGTGACAACGGAAAACGGGTTTCATTTTTATATATATAGATTCACACATATCGTGGTGATGTAAATATATAGTAAGGTTAATTATACTAGGTGCACTTGCCGTCCCCGGTAAGCCTAAATGGAGCAAAGCGTTTTGTCGTTTTTCGAGTTCTTTTGTCGATGCCTATTTTGTGATTATTGTCTTGTGATTATTCCCCTTTGGTATGTCCGATTTTAGGTTTTATTTATATATAGCTAGATGTTATAGTATGGGTCAAATTTGATCAAAAAGTGTTGGATGGACACGGAGGGAGTTCGAGGACTATGCGAAAATCCGAATTGGGGAAGAATGTTATAATATTTTACCAAACCGACCTCAGTAGACCTAGATGATGTAACATGGCTAGATAGAGTTATAATGATAGCAAATCTTATTGAACGGTAGCAGCAATATTGTTGAGCGCTCGCTGCAATATTGTTGAGCGTTCGCAACAATACTGTTGAGCGCTCTAATCAATAATATTTCCGCTCGTTGCCTAATTTGCTATAATCGTTTAAAGAACGCTGAGCAAGCGTTCCAAAAACGATCGATGTATTATGCATCTAACAGATCAGCCATGTGACATGGACGACCGTTTTTTGTGATTACCATTTACGAGCAATTCCGTGCTTCAGAGGGCATGGTAAGCTGTTGGTTCCCAGCGTTGAAGTTGAAGGTAAATTGGGCAAATGATATAAGTATTAAGAGCCGACCTATTATTTGTTCTGAAAATATCATTTATATGTTTACTAGCTGACCCGCGCAACTTCGTTTGCGCCACATTAGAGAAACAGACAAAGAAAGAGACATAAGTTAAAGAGGGTGGCGCGTAGGCTATTCTTATGAAGTATTAGCTTTTTAACAACAAACAAATGAATGAAATCGGAATACTTGTTGATGAGTTACTTAGAACTGAATAATATACACGCGGGCGAAACTGCTTGAATTGAAAATCCTGTGCCAGACATTTCCTGAATTAGTACATATGGTACCTACTTTATATCCGGGAAATATCTTATTCCCGTAAGAAAACCTTTTTGTGTACTAACGACTTCACTTGAGCGGAGCCGCGGGCATCGACTTTCGGAAATGTTCTACCTATATGCCGATTTTCATCAAAATGTTAATAAATACAAAATAACAAACGTCCAAATAATATAGAAATCTTTACAAACTTTCACATTTATAATATTAGTAAGATCACATTCCCGTGGGAATATCGGGAATTCTTTCTTGGTGCCCATCTAACGTAGGTACGTAAAGAATACGTTTACCAAAATTTTAGGTTGTGTATGGTTTTACCCACGTAGTTTCCTTTCCCGTAGGAATACCGGATATTCCTTTCTTAGTGCTGATTCAAGGTAGATACCTAATAAATACTTTCACTCAATTTCAGATATGTACATATGTTTGATAGTTTAGACTGTGTGTGGTTTCACCCGCGTAGTTCCTGTTTCCATGGAAATATCGGGAATTCCGTTTTTATTGCTTATCCAAAGACTTAAAGTATACATTCACCAAATTTCAGGTTTCCATGTTTAATGTTAAGGCTGTGCGTGGTTTACTCGCATGGTTTCCGTTCCCGTGGAAACACCGAACTTTCTGGTAATACAGGCCTTAGAAGATTCTACTAAAACAGGTGTAACTACGTAAGTTCATGTTACTAACTTTGAAAATGACAATCTCCGTACAAACGTTTATCCATTATTTACGTCCTTTGGGGTAGGATTTCGCAAAACCTCTTCATAGGGGGCACCTACGTGCTAATAGGAACCCCCATGCGAAGTTTGAACTTCATAGCTTCGTTAGCTTCTTGGATTTTTAGTTAGTACAATTCCTGTTTTACCCCGTTATAGGTATTTTTTTACAAAATCGCGATACACGTGCCCATTTATTTGTAACCAAAACAGGTGTACATAAATTCATGTTTTTAAATTATTTACTTCCCTAGGAGTAAATAAAATCCCTACTTAGCGGAAACCTACGTATTAAAAAGAATCTCCATACGAAGTATGAGCTTTATAGCTTTCGTGACCAATGAGTGAGTTATTATAACTCCTGTTTTACCCACTCAAGGGTAGAATTTATCAAAAATCCTTAACACGTTATTTTTTTTTATACAGCAGCAGGTATAAGAAATTTGGTGTTGCTAAGTTTATAAATGAACATTTTTCCATATAAACTTTCAACCCCTATTTACCCCCTTATAGGTATAATTTTGCAAAACCGCGATACACGTACCCTTTTTATTGTACCCAAAAACAGGTGTACATAAATTCATGTTTCTAACTTTGAAAATGTCGAACTTCCATACAGCCGTTTATCGCTTATTTACTTTCCTAGGGGTACAATTTCTCAAAGTCCCCTCTTTGCGGAAACCTACGTATTAAAAAGAATCTCCATACGAAGTTTAAGCTTTATAGCTTTGGTAATTTGATTGCCTTTTATATATACATATAGATGACATTTGCAATGATTATAACTGTGTAATCATACAAAACCTTATTATTATATTTATACATTAATAATATTTAATGTATAAATATAATATTCTGAAAAACAAAATCCTTATCCGGTCTTGTATACTTCAGTTATATATTTTACAGGCTTTACTTTATTTATTATTGCTGAAGTTATAAAACAATTTGTCACTTTTAGATTAATTCTAAAACTAAATATCTTCACGCTGTATCCCTGATGGAGTAGACAGAGAGGACAGATCGCCATGCTTCGTGACCTATGCATACTTCTTTCGCTTCTTGCAGATTCACCAATCGCTCAATACACGCACGTTTGGGTATCCCAGTACTTTTGACTTTTCCGATTTTGAGCAATCTGCTCACGTGGTCCTTATATGTAAGTTATGGCCTACCCTGACTCCTTCTACCCTGTACTTTCGCACAATATATATTCTTGGTCAATCGTTCCTCACTCATTCGCTGGACGTATCCAAACCAACGGAGCTCGTCCTTTTCCAGCTTAACGCTGACACTTTCATTCAAACCTGCCAAATTGCGTATGACTTCGTTACGTATTTGGTCGACCAGTTTCGAAGTGATCGCATCTCCACGCGCAGCAAGTCCCTCAGAGTTACTCTCACAACGTTTTTAAAAATGCTTTCGCTAGATCTACAAAAGCACAGTAAACCTTCTGGCTAACAGACAAAAACATCTCCGCGATCATGCGGAGAGAAAACACTTGATCCATGCAACCTCTCCTACGTCTGAATCCGCATTGAGCCCATAAATACCTTTAAGACTTTTCTTGTATTCTTGCCGTTATTACCTTTGCGTACACCTTACTAGCTAAGCTGACCAAGCTGATCGCCCTGTAGCTGGAGAAGATTAGGCGCGAGCCTTTTCCTTTGTAAATCGGTACTATAACTGCTATTCGCCATTCATCTGGGACCTCACCCTTCGGCCAAATTAAATTTATAAAGGCTATCAATTTCAATTTATTAATTTACTTGTCATCATTCATTGGGCTTTTGTCATTCGCAGTTAGCAAGTACCTAATGAATGTTGAAATAACATTTGTCTCTCAATTATTGTCAAAAAGTTCCGAAGTCAGAGAGTTACATTACTACAGTGTAATAAATTGAAACCGATAGACAAATGGTGCCCTTTGTTCAGTTACTGGAATCAGCATCTCCGTAAGACCGCAAATAAATTAAACGAAGTAGTTGGAGCGTTTTATCCAGCGACTGTTAAAGCAGTTTAATGTTGGAAGTATTTACTTATCACGAAATGGAAACAGGAAAACTTTACCATGCATGCGGTGATATTTTTTTTATTATTGGGCTTTCGGATTAAATATTTGATTTAGCGTGGGTATCCTACTAATATTATAAACGCAAAAATTAGTAAGAATGGATGTTTGTTACTCTTTCACGCAAAATCTACTGAATGGATTTTGATGAAGGGATCGTCTCCATATCTCATGTAAACTATAAGTCCTTTCAACCAACTTCCAAATAAAGAGGAGCTTCTATTGTTAGATAAGTTTAAAAGTCGGTTACCTATAAGATTTAGAAACAATATTAATTCTCCAGCAGTTTTGGTTAATTGGAAATCTGTAGCAAGAGCTAACCTTAATTTGCCTTTCTACTTACCGCATTGATTACCTATAGAGTTTCAAATTAATAACAATAAAAGAATGATAGCTTTTTCGCGATCTCATTAATATCATGAGTTGGTTTCATCATTTCATAAAATTAGTATGATAATTAGTTAAAGTTGAAAAGGACTATAAATAACTAGTTACTTTAGGTATCTCTGACAACTTAACATTTAATTTAAAAGAATGGAATTTAGATTGAATGAACGAAATATTTTCCAAGGATTTAAATATTTTTTGGGTTTATTTGCCTACGTATCTATTTGAAACTTAATTAACCTAAAGGTGCGGAGTTGTGCTTGAGCTCGAAATGCTCCAGTAACACTGTCAACTAATAATTAGGTCTGTTTTAAAATTAGTATTAATGCACTCAAGTGCTTTTGGTGGGTACCTCCTATCAAGCACTCTTGTACATTGCAAAAATAAAATATTAATTAGTTTGTATAAGTTGATTGTTTTATTCATGTAGGTTACAAAGAAACACTTATCAACGTCAAGAATATTGCTTCTACATTTACATTTACTGCTGGATTCGCAAAGCAACAGGTAGATCCTGAGGAATAGCCTAGTAATTAAATTAATTTCTTTTCACACTATTCTAACCCCTAGTAATTAAATTACTGATAGACAGGTATGGTACCTATATCTCTATCAGTCATGTAATTGTTACATGTTGTTGTTTTGACTGCCTCTGTGGCGCGGTGGGAGTGCATCCGACTGCTACGCAAGAGGTCGTGGGTTCGATTCCCACCCAGGATAAAACTTTGTGTGATGAGCACGATGGTTTACTCTGTGTCTGGGTGTTATTTATCTATAATATGTATGTATTTAGAAATATATAAGTATGTTTATTTTTTTATTTTTTTCACTGTATAGTGATATCGCAAAGCGACTGGTTGATTCTTCTCGTGACCATAGGGCTGGCCTCTTTCTCGCTCAGAGAATAAGCATTGCCATACAACGTGGCAATGCGGCCAGCCTTATGGGAACCTTACCGGTTGATTTTGATGGGGAGGAATTCTTCGACACCTAGTCGGGGCATCATTGTCAGTCTTGTAATAATTCCCACCACCCGCCCCCTTCTTTTTGTATTGTTTTCTGTAAATATGTTAAATTTTAATTTGTTAATAACCATGTAATTATTATTTCATTGATTAAATAAGTATGTTTATCAGTTATCTAGATCCTATAACACCAGCTAATATTTAGCTTACTTTGGCCTAGATGGCGCTGTGTGAAAAGTGTCCCACAATATTTAAAAAAAAAATGTTAGGTACTATCAGTGATACCTATGCTAGCAAAGCTAAACAAATGCTATTGACGCTCTCGAGAACCTGACTGTAACTAATGCTGTAGGATATTATATTGCTAAACTTTGATGTAGTCTTCGAAGGGATCGTAATTCTCCAGGAGCATTTGGTATGAAATTCATAAATTATTATTTTATTTTTATACACCCTCTAAAAACGATGGCTTATGGTGAACATTGGCTGAGACCTATGTCCAGCAGTGGCTTGTGATAGGTGTAAATTGATTTCCAAAATTATTTTTAATATAGTCACTGTAAAGTGAAGGAAAATTCGGAATTAAACTCTACATCAACGTTTCACAAAGTGGGCGTTAACGCCCCCTTGTGGGCGCTGCAGGCCTAAAGGGGGGCGGTAAGAGACCCAGAAAAAAAAGGGGGCGTTGTGTAGGCTTCGGGGGGCGATTTGTAATTTCATCTAGCTAGGAGGACTCTTAGACACCGACCGAGCTCTCGACTCTCGGCTACAACTTGTGAACATCAACTAATATTAATTAACAGATTGCTCAAACTAGGTTCGATATTTCTCTCCGCGTAGTTCATCTATCTGTCTTGTTTTATTTAATAAATAGAAGAAAAATCATGTCAATCGGTCGCTCCGTTTCGAAATGAAAGTAGACACAAAAAAACAAATAAAAAGGCAATAGACACACTTTCGCATTTTAATAAATAAATAAATATCCATCACGCCTTATCCCCGAAGGGGTGGCAGAGGCATATTATATGCCCACTTTTCACCGTGTGGATTCCTGTCCCACGTAATAGGTGGTGAGCCCATTGCCGTGTTGAAATAGATAGACGCAGGATGTGAATACGTGTTGAAATTTTTTTTCGTTCGTTTCGTTCATAAGGCATTCAACCAGGCTTAACGACTGCTATTTTACTGGCAACCGGCATTTTAATAGTTATTAGTATATCTAGATCGGTAGTTTTCGTAGACAATAGACCGCGGGCAATCATGTTTTAACAAGTTTTTGTTAAATAACCCGATTTGTGCATTCCTGTATCAATCGGCTGATTCATAGAATACTTGTTCTTACTTGTTGAGTACAATTGAGCGTCGAATGAGCATCGATGACCGCGGGCAATCATGTTTTAACAAGTTTTTGTTTAATAACCCGATTTGTGCATTCCTGTATCAATCGACTGATTCATAGAATACTTGTTCTTACTTGTTTTGTACAATTGAGCGTCGAATGAGATAAACGAGTTAATGTATGTTTGTCTTATTCCTGTCGGTGCGTGCTGCTTATGCAATACTATATAAACAACGGAATATTTATTTTATTTTCATTTGCGGTTTCGCGAGTAATAGATAAACAGTACTTAAGTTCAACACTTACTTACGTATTTCTTAAAACAAAACAATGCCGGAAGTAAAAAAGAAGAGACGGCAATACTCTGTGGAATATATTAAATTCGGATTCATTGAAAATCCCACTAACCCAACGTCGCCTCAGTGCCTTCTATGTCTAAAAACATTTTCGAATGAAGCAATGAAGCGTTCAAGACTGCAAGATCATTTGAATAAAATGCATCCAGATAAGAAAGTCAAGAATGTAACATATTTTCAAGACCTAGAGATGAAGCATAATACTCAGCCAAATGTAGCAAAACTATTTTCGGCAGCTGCTAAGCAAGATGACGACGGACTTCGAGCTTCGTACAATATCTCTTTGTTAATTGCTTAAAAAGGCAAACGACACAACATCGGAGAAGAGTAAATTTTGCCAGCAATAAAGGAAGTAATAACTACTGTGCTTCATAAACCGGCCGCAGATATTATTCGAAAAATTATTAAATAAATATATCCATCACGCCTTATCCCCGAAGGGGTGGCTGAGGCATTATATGCCCACTTTTCACCGTGTGGATTCCTGTCCCACGTAATAGGTGGTGAGCCCATTACCGTGTTGAAATAGACAGACGCAGGCTGTGGCTACCTGCTGTTGAAATTTTTTAAGCCGCCTATGAGGCCTTCAACCAGGCTTAACGACTGCCAATTTACTGGCAACCGGGACCAACGGCTTAACGTGCCTTTCGAAGCACGGAAACGCTCGCAAATGTAAATGCCACAAAGTGGTCACCCATCCGACGACCAGCCATAGTGAAAGTTGCGTACCTCAGTGATCGTTTACCGAACCAAGTTCAATTTTTAAGTAGGTGAAAAAATGGGGATGCCAAAAATTTATTTAGTCTCAAAGTGGGCTGTAGGCAAAATAAGTTTGGGAACCTCTTCTCTACATCGACCTGTCTGACATGTGAAAGATCAATAGTGGTGGACGGTGAGTTTTAAGGCTGGTTGTGTACTCTACAGATAGTCAAGTATTAGATTTTACTATTTAATTTACTATATTTAATAAACGTCTAATGCTTTACTTAATATATTGAGACTGGCAACACTACCGCCGTAACGTAAACAGTCATGCCATGCCATAAACATTAATCAAAAAAAAAGTAATTAGTGCTTCTGTATATTTTTATTACGGAAATTTAAGGAAAAGAGCGCGAACTTTCGAATGTATTGGCGAATCGAATGTATTTTCAATAATTATTTTCTAAAACTGGGTAATACCCCTTCGCCCCCGTCGCCCTTCTCCGTTTAATTTCAAATAAAACCTATAATCTAACCATCTTATTCATAATGAGTTATGAGAGGTTTAATAAGCCCTTATTAGAGGATTGCTAAAAAGTCTTATTCATAATCGTTCAAAAGCACTAAAACGTTCTATAAACCTCTGATAAATCTATCTGATTTTATAGAAGCCAGACCTCTTCTATAAACCTATTTTAGTACACAAAATGGCCGTCCGCGATCAGCTGTTCCGTGTTTTCGGGTTAGATTGTCACTACGGTCAGGTATAAAACTAAGTTGCTTGTCGCTCTCTGTCTGCCCCTATTTATGTTTAGATATTTAAAACTACGCAACGGATTTTGATACTTTTTTTTTAATAGATAGAGTAATTGAAGAGGAAGGTTTTGATATATAAATTGTTAAGTACATTGAGTTGAGCCATTGAGTACATTGAGTAAATTCTAACGATATTGGTTGATATCGGAATAAAATAAACCGTCCGGGAGTTTTCAATGAAAACGCTATCTAAACGCTTTGAGATATTACAAAATAATGTATCGCTGAGTTGTGTATCTTAAATAGATCTACAGATAAGTCGACGGCATATGTCTAGCTTTTCAGGATATCATACTATATCCAGTGTAATACTGCAAAAATGGGCTAACTAAGTAAACTATTTTACACAAATTCGATTTTAATCCTTATCATTTAAATATTTTGGTTGGCTTGAATATCTTATGAAGATTATTGTTTCTTTAATAAAATAAATGATGTGGATAAACACTCCTATGAATTTTTATTTAGTTAGGGAAGATTTTCCCTCAACCACTAAAGGACTTCAGCGGTTGGGAAAGGAGGCGCTAGAACTCCACTTATCCACGCTTTGCAAGAGTCCGTCATCATCATACACTTGGTGAACAACCTTAGCTACTAATGTCTCTCTCTGAAGCTGTCCGATAGTTCGTCAAATAGTAAGCTAAACAGAAATGGGTTAAGGACAGAACCTCGGTAGGTACAGCCCGAAGTAAACTATGAAGGGTTGGCCGCCATGTTCTTGATGATGTCAACGTAGGTATAAATAAAGTGACACCCATACATACATATTGTCACGCATTTATCTTCAAAGGGGTAGGCTGAGGCATTATACACACATTTCACAGTATGTAGGCATGCATTTTGTCCCACGGAACAGGTGTTGAGTCCATTGCCGTATTAAAATCGACATGTGCAGGTTGTGACGACCTTATGTTGAAATTTTTCAACCCGCCCATAGGGACTCGAACATGGTTTAACGACTACCATGGTACTGGCAATTGTGACCAATGGCTTAACGTGCCTTCTGAAGCACGGAAGCGCCAATAAATGTAAAATAATTAGTGATTACATATAATTTTTATTTCGATAAGATTACATTTTTCTTCATCTAAGTCCCTTTCATTCCAAAATTTTGCTGCCATACGGCCGAATACTGAAAATTCACTCAAATATCTAACGGCAACTTAAATGTTAGAGCAGCTCTTAAATAAAAAATTCGTATTCTAAACATCAAATTTAAGCATGAGATAAATTTAAGATGAACTCAGGTTAGTTGCGCTCAGACGCCACTCAATGTAAAAGTCGTATACTGGAATGCCACTTAATTTAATTTAGCTGTCAAATGACCTGTCAAACTGATTTGAACGTCCCCTAAATGTAAGAGTGGTCGAGAGGTCTCCTAAATCTGGAATACATTCCAAAAATGCAACGATGCGGAGTTTCCTGCTCGGTTCCGTATCTCCAATGAGACAGTTTTATATTTGGATAATTTATTCCATGGGCGTACCCAGGGGAGGGAAGAAGGGGAGCAGTCCCCTTCCGGACAACTTTCACATTTATAATATTAGTAAGATCACATTCCCGTGGGAATATCGGGAATTCTTTCTTGGTGCCCATCTAACGTAGGTACGTAAAGAATACGTTTACCAAAATTTTAGGTTGTGTATGGTTTTACCCACGTAGTTTCCTTTCCCGTAGGAATACCGGATATTCCTTTCTTAGTGCTGATTCAAGGTAGATACCTAATAAATACTTTCACTCAATTTCAGATATGTACATATGTTTGATAGTTTAGACTGTGTGTGGTTTCACCCGCGTAGTTCCTGTTTCCATGGAAATATCGGGAATTCCGTTTTTATTGCTTATCCAAAGACTTAAAGTATACATTCACCAAATTTCAGGTTTCCATGTTTAATGTTAAGGCTGTGCGTGGTTTACTCGCATGGTTTCCGTTCCCGTGGAAACACCGAACTTTCTGGTAATACAGGCCTTAGAAGATTCTACTAAAACAGGTGTAACTACGTAAGTTCATGTTACTAACTTTGAAAATGACAATCTCCGTACAAACGTTTATCCATTATTTACGTCCTTTGGGGTAGGATTTCGCAAAACCTCTTCATAGGGGGCACCTACGTGCTAATAGGAACCCCCATGCGAAGTTTGAACTTCATAGCTTCGTTAGCTTCTTGGATTTTTAGTTAGTACAATTCCTGTTTTACCCCGTTATAGGTATTTTTTTACAAAATCGCGATACACGTGCCCATTTATTTGTAACCAAAACAGGTGTACATAAATTCATGTTTTTAAATTATTTACTTCCCTAGGAGTAAATAAAATCCCTACTTAGCGGAAACCTACGTATTAAAAAGAATCTCCATACGAAGTATGAGCTTTATAGCTTTCGTGACCAATGAGTGAGTTATTATAACTCCTGTTTTACCCACTCAAGGGTAGAATTTATCAAAAATCCTTAACACGTTATTTTTTTTTATACAGCAGCAGGTATAAGAAATTTGGTGTTGCTAAGTTTATAAATGAACATTTTTCCATATAAACTTTCAACCCCTATTTACCCCCTTATAGGTATAATTTTGCAAAACCGCGATACACGTACCCTTTTTATTGTAACCAAAAACAGGTGTACATAAATTCATGTTTCTAACTTTGAAAATGTCGAACTTCCATACAGCCGTTTATCGCTTATTTACTTTCCTAGGGGTACAATTTCTCAAAGTCCCCTCTTTGCGGAAACCTACGTATTAAAAAGAATCTCCATACGAAGTTTAAGCTTTATAGCTTTGGTAATTTGATTGCCTTTTATATATACATATAGATGACATTTGCAATGATTATAACTGTGTAATCATACAAAACCTTATTATTATATTTATACATTAATAATATTTAATGTATAAATATAATATTCTGAAAAACAAAATCCTTATCCGGTCTTGTATACTTCAGTTATATATTTTACAGGCTTTACTTTATTTATTATTGCTGAAGTTATAAAACAATTTGTCACTTTTAGATTAATTCTAAAACTAAATATCTTCACGCTGTATCCCTGATGGAGTAGACAGAGAGGACAGATCGCCATGCTTCGTGACCTATGCATACTTCTTTCGCTTCTTGCAGATTCACCAATCGCTCAATACACGCACGTTTGGGTATCCCAGTACTTTTGACTTTTCCGATTTTGAGCAATCTGCTCACGTGGTCCTTATATGTAAGTTATGGCCTACCCTGACTCCTTCTACCCTGTACTTTCGCACAATATATATTCTTGGTCAATCGTTCCTCACTCATTCGCTGGACGTATCCAAACCAACGGAGCTCGTCCTTTTCCAGCTTAACGCTGACACTTTCATTCAAACCTGCCAAATTGCGTATGACTTCGTTACGTATTTGGTCGACCAGTTTCGAAGTGATCGCATCTCCACGCGCAGCAAGTCCCTCAGAGTTACTCTCACAACGTTTTTAAAAATGCTTTCGCTAGATCTACAAAAGCACAGTAAACCTTCTGGCTAACAGACAAAAACATCTCCGCGATCATGCGGAGAGAAAACACTTGATCCATGCAACCTCTCCTACGTCTGAATCCGCATTGAGCCCATAAATACCTTTAAGACTTTTCTTGTATTCTTGCCGTTATTACCTTTGCGTACACCTTACTAGCTAAGCTGACCAAGCTGATCGCCCTGTAGCTGGAGAAGATTAGGCGCGAGCCTTTTCCTTTGTAAATCGGTACTATAACTGCTATTCGCCATTCATCTGGGACCTCACCCTTCGGCCAAATTAAATTTATAAAGGCTATCAATTTCAATTTATTAATTTACTTGTCATCATTCATTGGGCTTTTGTCATTCGCAGTTAGCAAGTACCTAATGAATGTTGAAATAACATTTGTCTCTCAATTATTGTCAAAAAGTTCCGAAGTCAGAGAGTTACATTACTACAGTGTAATAAATTGAAACCGATAGACAAATGGTGCCCTTTGTTCAGTTACTGGAATCAGCATCTCCGTAAGACCGCAAATAAATTAAACGAAGTAGTTGGAGCGTTTTATCCAGCGACTGTTAAAGCAGTTTTATGTTGGAAGTATTTACTTATCACGAAATGGAAACAGGAAAACTTTACCATGCATGCGGTGATATTTTTTTTATTATTGGGCTTTCGGATTAAATATTTGATTTAGCGTGGGTATCCTACTAATATTATAAACGCAAAAATTAGTAAGAATGGATGTTTGTTACTCTTTCACGCAAAATCTACTGAATGGATTTTGATGAAGGGATCGTCTCCATATCTCATGTAAACTATAAGTCCTTTCAACCAACTTCCAAATAAAGAGGAGCTTCTATTGTTAGATAAGTTTAAAAGTCGGTTACCTATAAGATTTAGAAACAATATTAATTCTCCAGCAGTTTTGGTTAATTGGAAATCTGTAGCAAGAGCTAACCTTAATTTGCCTTTCTACTTACCGCATTGATTACCTATAGAGTTTCAAATTAATAACAATAAAAGAATGATAGCTTTTTCGCGATCTCATTAATATCATGAGTTGGTTTCATCATTTCATAAAATTAGTATGATAATTAGTTAAAGTTGAAAAGGACTATAAATAACTAGTTACTTTAGGTATCTCTGACAACTTAACATTTAATTTAAAAGAATGGAATTTAGATTGAATGAACGAAATATTTTCCAAGGATTTAAATATTTTTTGGGTTTATTTGCCTACGTATCTATTTGAAACTTAATTAACCTAAAGGTGCGGAGTTGTGCTTGAGCTCGAAATGCTCCAGTAACACTGTCAACTAATAATTAGGTCTGTTTTAAAATTAGTATTAATGCACTCAAGTGCTTTTGGTGGGTACCTCCTATCAAGCACTCTTGTACATTGCAAAAATAAAATATTAATTAGTTTGTATAAGTTGATTGTTTTATTCATGTAGGTTACAAAGAAACACTTATCAACGTCAAGAATATTGCTTCTACATTTACATTTACTGCTGGATTCGCAAAGCAACAGGTAGATCCTGAGGAATAGCCTAGTAATTAAATTAATTTCTTTTCACACTATTCTAACCCCTAGTAATTAAATTACTGATAGACAGGTATGGTACCTATATCTCTATCAGTCATGTAATTGTTACATGTTGTTGTTTTGACTGCCTCTGTGGCGCGGTGGGAGTGCATCCGACTGCTACGCAAGAGGTCGTGGGTTCGATTCCCACCCAGGATAAAACTTTGTGTGATGAGCACGATGGTTTACTCTGTGTCTGGGTGTTATTTATCTATAATATGTATGTATTTAGAAATATATAAGTATGTTTATTTTTTTATTTTTTTCACTGTATAGTGATATCGCAAAGCGACTGGTTGATTCTTCTCGTGACCATAGGGCTGGCCTCTTTCTCGCTCAGAGAATAAGCATTGCCATACAACGTGGCAATGCGGCCAGCCTTATGGGAACCTTACCGGTTGATTTTGATGGGGAGGAATTCTTCGACACCTAGTCGGGGCATCATTGTCAGTCTTGTAATAATTCCCACCACCCGCCCCCTTCTTTTTGTATTGTTTTCTGTAAATATGTTAAATTTTAATTTGTTAATAACCATGTAATTATTATTTCATTGATTAAATAAGTATGTTTATCAGTTATCTAGATCCTATAACACCAGCTAATATTTAGCTTACTTTGGCCTAGATGGCGCTGTGTGAAAAGTGTCCCACAATATTTAAAAAAAAAATGTTAGGTACTATCAGTGATACCTATGCTAGCAAAGCTAAACAAATGCTATTGACGCTCTCGAGAACCTGACTGTAACTAATGCTGTAGGATATTATATTGCTAAACTTTGATGTAGTCTTCGAAGGGATCGTAATTCTCCAGGAGCATTTGGTATGAAATTCATAAATTATTATTTTATTTTTATACACCCTCTAAAAACGATGGCTTATGGTGAACATTGGCTGAGACCTATGTCCAGCAGTGGCTTGTGATAGGTGTAAATTGATTTCCAAAATTATTTTTAATATAGTCACTGTAAAGTGAAGGAAAATTCGGAATTAAACTCTACATCAACGTTTCACAAAGTGGGCGTTAACGCCCCCTTGTGGGCGCTGCAGGCCTAAAGGGGGGCGGTAAGAGACCCAGAAAAAAAAGGGGGCGTTGTGTAGGCTTCGGGGGGCGATTTGTAATTTCATCTAGCTAGGAGGACTCTTAGACACCGACCGAGCTCTCGACTCTCGGCTACAACTTGTGAACATCAACTAATATTAATTAACAGATTGCTCAAACTAGGTTCGATATTTCTCTCCGCGTAGTTCATCTATCTGTCTTGTTTTATTTAATAAATAGAAGAAAAATCATGTCAATCGGTCGCTCCGTTTCGAAATGAAAGTAGACACAAAAAAACAAATAAAAAGGCAATAGACACACTTTCGCATTTTAATAAATAAATAAATATCCATCACGCCTTATCCCCGAAGGGGTGGCAGAGGCATATTATATGCCCACTTTTCACCGTGTGGATTCCTGTCCCACGTAATAGGTGGTGAGCCCATTGCCGTGTTGAAATAGATAGACGCAGGATGTGAATACGTGTTGAAATTTTTTTTCGTTCGTTTCGTTCATAAGGCATTCAACCAGGCTTAACGACTGCTATTTTACTGGCAACCGGCATTTTAATAGTTATTAGTATATCTAGATCGGTAGTTTTCGTAGACAATAGACCGCGGGCAATCATGTTTTAACAAGTTTTTGTTAAATAACCCGATTTGTGCATTCCTGTATCAATCGGCTGATTCATAGAATACTTGTTCTTACTTGTTGAGTACAATTGAGCGTCGAATGAGCATCGATGACCGCGGGCAATCATGTTTTAACAAGTTTTTGTTTAATAACCCGATTTGTGCATTCCTGTATCAATCGACTGATTCATAGAATACTTGTTCTTACTTGTTTTGTACAATTGAGCGTCGAATGAGATAAACGAGTTAATGTATGTTTGTCTTATTCCTGTCGGTGCGTGCTGCTTATGCAATACTATATAAACAACGGAATATTTATTTTATTTTCATTTGCGGTTTCGCGAGTAATAGATAAACAGTACTTAAGTTCAACACTTACTTACGTATTTCTTAAAACAAAACAATGCCGGAAGTAAAAAAGAAGAGACGGCAATACTCTGTGGAATATATTAAATTCGGATTCATTGAAAATCCCACTAACCCAACGTCGCCTCAGTGCCTTCTATGTCTAAAAACATTTTCGAATGAAGCAATGAAGCGTTCAAGACTGCAAGATCATTTGAATAAAATGCATCCAGATAAGAAAGTCAAGAATGTAACATATTTTCAAGACCTAGAGATGAAGCATAATACTCAGCCAAATGTAGCAAAACTATTTTCGGCAGCTGCTAAGCAAGATGACGACGGACTTCGAGCTTCGTACAATATCTCTTTGTTAATTGCTTAAAAAGGCAAACGACACAACATCGGAGAAGAGTAAATTTTGCCAGCAATAAAGGAAGTAATAACTACTGTGCTTCATAAACCGGCCGCAGATATTATTCGAAAAATTATTAAATAAATATATCCATCACGCCTTATCCCCGAAGGGGTGGCTGAGGCATTATATGCCCACTTTTCACCGTGTGGATTCCTGTCCCACGTAATAGGTGGTGAGCCCATTACCGTGTTGAAATAGACAGACGCAGGCTGTGGCTACCTGCTGTTGAAATTTTTTAAGCCGCCTATGAGGCCTTCAACCAGGCTTAACGACTGCCAATTTACTGGCAACCGGGACCAACGGCTTAACGTGCCTTTCGAAGCACGGAAACGCTCGCAAATGTAAATGCCACAAAGTGGTCACCCATCCGACGACCAGCCATAGTGAAAGTTGCGTACCTCAGTGATCGTTTACCGAACCAAGTTCAATTTTTAAGTAGGTGAAAAAATGGGGATGCCAAAAATTTATTTAGTCTCAAAGTGGGCTGTAGGCAAAATAAGTTTGGGAACCTCTTCTCTACATCGACCTGTCTGACATGTGAAAGATCAATAGTGGTGGACGGTGAGTTTTAAGGCTGGTTGTGTACTCTACAGATAGTCAAGTATTAGATTTTACTATTTAATTTACTATATTTAATAAACGTCTAATGCTTTACTTAATATATTGAGACTGGCAACACTACCGCCGTAACGTAAACAGTCATGCCATGCCATAAACATTAATCAAAAAAAAAGTAATTAGTGCTTCTGTATATTTTTATTACGGAAATTTAAGGAAAAGAGCGCGAACTTTCGAATGTATTGGCGAATCGAATGTATTTTCAATAATTATTTTCTAAAACTGGGTAATACCCCTTCGCCCCCGTCGCCCTTCTCCGTTTAATTTCAAATAAAACCTATAATCTAACCATCTTATTCATAATGAGTTATGAGAGGTTTAATAAGCCCTTATTAGAGGATTGCTAAAAAGTCTTATTCATAATCGTTCAAAAGCACTAAAACGTTCTATAAACCTCTGATAAATCTATCTGATTTTATAGAAGCCAGACCTCTTCTATAAACCTATTTTAGTACACAAAATGGCCGTCCGCGATCAGCTGTTCCGTGTTTTCGGGTTAGATTGTCACTACGGTCAGGTATAAAACTAAGTTGCTTGTCGCTCTCTGTCTGCCCCTATTTATGTTTAGATATTTAAAACTACGCAACGGATTTTGATACTTTTTTTTTAATAGATAGAGTAATTGAAGAGGAAGGTTTTGATATATAAATTGTTAAGTACATTGAGTTGAGCCATTGAGTACATTGAGTAAATTCTAACGATATTGGTTGATATCGGAATAAAATAAACCGTCCGGGAGTTTTCAATGAAAACGCTATCTAAACGCTTTGAGATATTACAAAATAATGTATCGCTGAGTTGTGTATCTTAAATAGATCTACAGATAAGTCGACGGCATATGTCTAGCTTTTCAGGATATCATACTATATCCAGTGTAATACTGCAAAAATGGGCTAACTAAGTAAACTATTTTACACAAATTCGATTTTAATCCTTATCATTTAAATATTTTGGTTGGCTTGAATATCTTATGAAGATTATTGTTTCTTTAATAAAATAAATGATGTGGATAAACACTCCTATGAATTTTTATTTAGTTAGGGAAGATTTTCCCTCAACCACTAAAGGACTTCAGCGGTTGGGAAAGGAGGCGCTAGAACTCCACTTATCCACGCTTTGCAAGAGTCCGTCATCATCATACACTTGGTGAACAACCTTAGCTACTAATGTCTCTCTCTGAAGCTGTCCGATAGTTCGTCAAATAGTAAGCTAAACAGAAATGGGTTAAGGACAGAACCTCGGTAGGTACAGCCCGAAGTAAACTATGAAGGGTTGGCCGCCATGTTCTTGATGATGTCAACGTAGGTATAAATAAAGTGACACCCATACATACATATTGTCACGCATTTATCTTCAAAGGGGTAGGCTGAGGCATTATACACACATTTCACAGTATGTAGGCATGCATTTTGTCCCACGGAACAGGTGTTGAGTCCATTGCCGTATTAAAATCGACATGTGCAGGTTGTGACGACCTTATGTTGAAATTTTTCAACCCGCCCATAGGGACTCGAACATGGTTTAACGACTACCATGGTACTGGCAATTGTGACCAATGGCTTAACGTGCCTTCTGAAGCACGGAAGCGCCAATAAATGTAAAATAATTAGTGATTACATATAATTTTTATTTCGATAAGATTACATTTTTCTTCATCTAAGTCCCTTTCATTCCAAAATTTTGCTGCCATACGGCCGAATACTGAAAATTCACTCAAATATCTAACGGCAACTTAAATGTTAGAGCAGCTCTTAAATAAAAAATTCGTATTCTAAACATCAAATTTAAGCATGAGATAAATTTAAGATGAACTCAGGTTAGTTGCGCTCAGACGCCACTCAATGTAAAAGTCGTATACTGGAATGCCACTTAATTTAATTTAGCTGTCAAATGACCTGTCAAACTGATTTGAACGTCCCCTAAATGTAAGAGTGGTCGAGAGGTCTCCTAAATCTGGAATACATTCCAAAAATGCAACGATGCGGAGTTTCCTGCTCGGTTCCGTATCTCCAATGAGACAGTTTTATATTTGGATAATTTATTCCATGGGCGTACCCAGGGGAGGGAAGAAGGGGAGCAGTCCCCTTCCGGACAACTTTCACATTTATAATATTAGTAAGATCACATTCCCGTGGGAATATCGGGAATTCTTTCTTGGTGCCCATCTAACGTAGGTACGTAAAGAATACGTTTACCAAAATTTTAGGTTGTGTATGGTTTTACCCACGTAGTTTCCTTTCCCGTAGGAATACCGGATATTCCTTTCTTAGTGCTGATTCAAGGTAGATACCTAATAAATACTTTCACTCAATTTCAGATATGTACATATGTTTGATAGTTTAGACTGTGTGTGGTTTCACCCGCGTAGTTCCTGTTTCCATGGAAATATCGGGAATTCCGTTTTTATTGCTTATCCAAAGACTTAAAGTATACATTCACCAAATTTCAGGTTTCCATGTTTAATGTTAAGGCTGTGCGTGGTTTACTCGCATGGTTTCCGTTCCCGTGGAAACACCGAACTTTCTGGTAATACAGGCCTTAGAAGATTCTACTAAAACAGGTGTAACTACGTAAGTTCATGTTACTAACTTTGAAAATGACAATCTCCGTACAAACGTTTATCCATTATTTACGTCCTTTGGGGTAGGATTTCGCAAAACCTCTTCATAGGGGGCACCTACGTGCTAATAGGAACCCCCATGCGAAGTTTGAACTTCATAGCTTCGTTAGCTTCTTGGATTTTTAGTTAGTACAATTCCTGTTTTACCCCGTTATAGGTATTTTTTTACAAAATCGCGATACACGTGCCCATTTATTTGTAACCAAAACAGGTGTACATAAATTCATGTTTTTAAATTATTTACTTCCCTAGGAGTAAATAAAATCCCTACTTAGCGGAAACCTACGTATTAAAAAGAATCTCCATACGAAGTATGAGCTTTATAGCTTTCGTGACCAATGAGTGAGTTATTATAACTCCTGTTTTACCCACTCAAGGGTAGAATTTATCAAAAATCCTTAACACGTTATTTTTTTTTATACAGCAGCAGGTATAAGAAATTTGGTGTTGCTAAGTTTATAAATGAACATTTTTCCATATAAACTTTCAACCCCTATTTACCCCCTTATAGGTATAATTTTGCAAAACCGCGATACACGTACCCTTTTTATTGTACCCAAAAACAGGTGTACATAAATTCATGTTTCTAACTTTGAAAATGTCGAACTTCCATACAGCCGTTTATCGCTTATTTACTTTCCTAGGGGTACAATTTCTCAAAGTCCCCTCTTTGCGGAAACCTACGTATTAAAAAGAATCTCCATACGAAGTTTAAGCTTTATAGCTTTGGTAATTTGATTGCCTTTTATATATACATATAGATGACATTTGCAATGATTATAACTGTGTAATCATACAAAACCTTATTATTATATTTATACATTAATAATATTTAATGTATAAATATAATATTCTGAAAAACAAAATCCTTATCCGGTCTTGTATACTTCAGTTATATATTTTACAGGCTTTACTTTATTTATTATTGCTGAAGTTATAAAACAATTTGTCACTTTTAGATTAATTCTAAAACTAAATATCTTCACGCTGTATCCCTGATGGAGTAGACAGAGAGGACAGATCGCCATGCTTCGTGACCTATGCATACTTCTTTCGCTTCTTGCAGATTCACCAATCGCTCAATACACGCACGTTTGGGTATCCCAGTACTTTTGACTTTTCCGATTTTGAGCAATCTGCTCACGTGGTCCTTATATGTAAGTTATGGCCTACCCTGACTCCTTCTACCCTGTACTTTCGCACAATATATATTCTTGGTCAATCGTTCCTCACTCATTCGCTGGACGTATCCAAACCAACGGAGCTCGTCCTTTTCCAGCTTAACGCTGACACTTTCATTCAAACCTGCCAAATTGCGTATGACTTCGTTACGTATTTGGTCGACCAGTTTCGAAGTGATCGCATCTCCACGCGCAGCAAGTCCCTCAGAGTTACTCTCACAACGTTTTTAAAAATGCTTTCGCTAGATCTACAAAAGCACAGTAAACCTTCTGGCTAACAGACAAAAACATCTCCGCGATCATGCGGAGAGAAAACACTTGATCCATGCAACCTCTCCTACGTCTGAATCCGCATTGAGCCCATAAATACCTTTAAGACTTTTCTTGTATTCTTGCCGTTATTACCTTTGCGTACACCTTACTAGCTAAGCTGACCAAGCTGATCGCCCTGTAGCTGGAGAAGATTAGGCGCGAGCCTTTTCCTTTGTAAATCGGTACTATAACTGCTATTCGCCATTCATCTGGGACCTCACCCTTCGGCCAAATTAAATTTATAAAGGCTATCAATTTCAATTTATTAATTTACTTGTCATCATTCATTGGGCTTTTGTCATTCGCAGTTAGCAAGTACCTAATGAATGTTGAAATAACATTTGTCTCTCAATTATTGTCAAAAAGTTCCGAAGTCAGAGAGTTACATTACTACAGTGTAATAAATTGAAACCGATAGACAAATGGTGCCCTTTGTTCAGTTACTGGAATCAGCATCTCCGTAAGACCGCAAATAAATTAAACGAAGTAGTTGGAGCGTTTTATCCAGCGACTGTTAAAGCAGTTTAATGTTGGAAGTATTTACTTATCACGAAATGGAAACAGGAAAACTTTACCATGCATGCGGTGATATTTTTTTTATTATTGGGCTTTCGGATTAAATATTTGATTTAGCGTGGGTATCCTACTAATATTATAAACGCAAAAATTAGTAAGAATGGATGTTTGTTACTCTTTCACGCAAAATCTACTGAATGGATTTTGATGAAGGGATCGTCTCCATATCTCATGTAAACTATAAGTCCTTTCAACCAACTTCCAAATAAAGAGGAGCTTCTATTGTTAGATAAGTTTAAAAGTCGGTTACCTATAAGATTTAGAAACAATATTAATTCTCCAGCAGTTTTGGTTAATTGGAAATCTGTAGCAAGAGCTAACCTTAATTTGCCTTTCTACTTACCGCATTGATTACCTATAGAGTTTCAAATTAATAACAATAAAAGAATGATAGCTTTTTCGCGATCTCATTAATATCATGAGTTGGTTTCATCATTTCATAAAATTAGTATGATAATTAGTTAAAGTTGAAAAGGACTATAAATAACTAGTTACTTTAGGTATCTCTGACAACTTAACATTTAATTTAAAAGAATGGAATTTAGATTGAATGAACGAAATATTTTCCAAGGATTTAAATATTTTTTGGGTTTATTTGCCTACGTATCTATTTGAAACTTAATTAACCTAAAGGTGCGGAGTTGTGCTTGAGCTCGAAATGCTCCAGTAACACTGTCAACTAATAATTAGGTCTGTTTTAAAATTAGTATTAATGCACTCAAGTGCTTTTGGTGGGTACCTCCTATCAAGCACTCTTGTACATTGCAAAAATAAAATATTAATTAGTTTGTATAAGTTGATTGTTTTATTCATGTAGGTTACAAAGAAACACTTATCAACGTCAAGAATATTGCTTCTACATTTACATTTACTGCTGGATTCGCAAAGCAACAGGTAGATCCTGAGGAATAGCCTAGTAATTAAATTAATTTCTTTTCACACTATTCTAACCCCTAGTAATTAAATTACTGATAGACAGGTATGGTACCTATATCTCTATCAGTCATGTAATTGTTACATGTTGTTGTTTTGACTGCCTCTGTGGCGCGGTGGGAGTGCATCCGACTGCTACGCAAGAGGTCGTGGGTTCGATTCCCACCCAGGATAAAACTTTGTGTGATGAGCACGATGGTTTACTCTGTGTCTGGGTGTTATTTATCTATAATATGTATGTATTTAGAAATATATAAGTATGTTTATTTTTTTATTTTTTTCACTGTATAGTGATATCGCAAAGCGACTGGTTGATTCTTCTCGTGACCATAGGGCTGGCCTCTTTCTCGCTCAGAGAATAAGCATTGCCATACAACGTGGCAATGCGGCCAGCCTTATGGGAACCTTACCGGTTGATTTTGATGGGGAGGAATTCTTCGACACCTAGTCGGGGCATCATTGTCAGTCTTGTAATAATTCCCACCACCCGCCCCCTTCTTTTTGTATTGTTTTCTGTAAATATGTTAAATTTTAATTTGTTAATAACCATGTAATTATTATTTCATTGATTAAATAAGTATGTTTATCAGTTATCTAGATCCTATAACACCAGCTAATATTTAGCTTACTTTGGCCTAGATGGCGCTGTGTGAAAAGTGTCCCACAATATTTAAAAAAAAAATGTTAGGTACTATCAGTGATACCTATGCTAGCAAAGCTAAACAAATGCTATTGACGCTCTCGAGAACCTGACTGTAACTAATGCTGTAGGATATTATATTGCTAAACTTTGATGTAGTCTTCGAAGGGATCGTAATTCTCCAGGAGCATTTGGTATGAAATTCATAAATTATTATTTTATTTTTATACACCCTCTAAAAACGATGGCTTATGGTGAACATTGGCTGAGACCTATGTCCAGCAGTGGCTTGTGATAGGTGTAAATTGATTTCCAAAATTATTTTTAATATAGTCACTGTAAAGTGAAGGAAAATTCGGAATTAAACTCTACATCAACGTTTCACAAAGTGGGCGTTAACGCCCCCTTGTGGGCGCTGCAGGCCTAAAGGGGGGCGGTAAGAGACCCAGAAAAAAAAGGGGGCGTTGTGTAGGCTTCGGGGGGCGATTTGTAATTTCATCTAGCTAGGAGGACTCTTAGACACCGACCGAGCTCTCGACTCTCGGCTACAACTTGTGAACATCAACTAATATTAATTAACAGATTGCTCAAACTAGGTTCGATATTTCTCTCCGCGTAGTTCATCTATCTGTCTTGTTTTATTTAATAAATAGAAGAAAAATCATGTCAATCGGTCGCTCCGTTTCGAAATGAAAGTAGACACAAAAAAACAAATAAAAAGGCAATAGACACACTTTCGCATTTTAATAAATAAATAAATATCCATCACGCCTTATCCCCGAAGGGGTGGCAGAGGCATATTATATGCCCACTTTTCACCGTGTGGATTCCTGTCCCACGTAATAGGTGGTGAGCCCATTGCCGTGTTGAAATAGATAGACGCAGGATGTGAATACGTGTTGAAATTTTTTTTCGTTCGTTTCGTTCATAAGGCATTCAACCAGGCTTAACGACTGCTATTTTACTGGCAACCGGCATTTTAATAGTTATTAGTATATCTAGATCGGTAGTTTTCGTAGACAATAGACCGCGGGCAATCATGTTTTAACAAGTTTTTGTTAAATAACCCGATTTGTGCATTCCTGTATCAATCGGCTGATTCATAGAATACTTGTTCTTACTTGTTGAGTACAATTGAGCGTCGAATGAGCATCGATGACCGCGGGCAATCATGTTTTAACAAGTTTTTGTTTAATAACCCGATTTGTGCATTCCTGTATCAATCGACTGATTCATAGAATACTTGTTCTTACTTGTTTTGTACAATTGAGCGTCGAATGAGATAAACGAGTTAATGTATGTTTGTCTTATTCCTGTCGGTGCGTGCTGCTTATGCAATACTATATAAACAACGGAATATTTATTTTATTTTCATTTGCGGTTTCGCGAGTAATAGATAAACAGTACTTAAGTTCAACACTTACTTACGTATTTCTTAAAACAAAACAATGCCGGAAGTAAAAAAGAAGAGACGGCAATACTCTGTGGAATATATTAAATTCGGATTCATTGAAAATCCCACTAACCCAACGTCGCCTCAGTGCCTTCTATGTCTAAAAACATTTTCGAATGAAGCAATGAAGCGTTCAAGACTGCAAGATCATTTGAATAAAATGCATCCAGATAAGAAAGTCAAGAATGTAACATATTTTCAAGACCTAGAGATGAAGCATAATACTCAGCCAAATGTAGCAAAACTATTTTCGGCAGCTGCTAAGCAAGATGACGACGGACTTCGAGCTTCGTACAATATCTCTTTGTTAATTGCTTAAAAAGGCAAACGACACAACATCGGAGAAGAGTAAATTTTGCCAGCAATAAAGGAAGTAATAACTACTGTGCTTCATAAACCGGCCGCAGATATTATTCGAAAAATTATTAAATAAATATATCCATCACGCCTTATCCCCGAAGGGGTGGCTGAGGCATTATATGCCCACTTTTCACCGTGTGGATTCCTGTCCCACGTAATAGGTGGTGAGCCCATTACCGTGTTGAAATAGACAGACGCAGGCTGTGGCTACCTGCTGTTGAAATTTTTTAAGCCGCCTATGAGGCCTTCAACCAGGCTTAACGACTGCCAATTTACTGGCAACCGGGACCAACGGCTTAACGTGCCTTTCGAAGCACGGAAACGCTCGCAAATGTAAATGCCACAAAGTGGTCACCCATCCGACGACCAGCCATAGTGAAAGTTGCGTACCTCAGTGATCGTTTACCGAACCAAGTTCAATTTTTAAGTAGGTGAAAAAATGGGGATGCCAAAAATTTATTTAGTCTCAAAGTGGGCTGTAGGCAAAATAAGTTTGGGAACCTCTTCTCTACATCGACCTGTCTGACATGTGAAAGATCAATAGTGGTGGACGGTGAGTTTTAAGGCTGGTTGTGTACTCTACAGATAGTCAAGTATTAGATTTTACTATTTAATTTACTATATTTAATAAACGTCTAATGCTTTACTTAATATATTGAGACTGGCAACACTACCGCCGTAACGTAAACAGTCATGCCATGCCATAAACATTAATCAAAAAAAAAGTAATTAGTGCTTCTGTATATTTTTATTACGGAAATTTAAGGAAAAGAGCGCGAACTTTCGAATGTATTGGCGAATCGAATGTATTTTCAATAATTATTTTCTAAAACTGGGTAATACCCCTTCGCCCCCGTCGCCCTTCTCCGTTTAATTTCAAATAAAACCTATAATCTAACCATCTTATTCATAATGAGTTATGAGAGGTTTAATAAGCCCTTATTAGAGGATTGCTAAAAAGTCTTATTCATAATCGTTCAAAAGCACTAAAACGTTCTATAAACCTCTGATAAATCTATCTGATTTTATAGAAGCCAGACCTCTTCTATAAACCTATTTTAGTACACAAAATGGCCGTCCGCGATCAGCTGTTCCGTGTTTTCGGGTTAGATTGTCACTACGGTCAGGTATAAAACTAAGTTGCTTGTCGCTCTCTGTCTGCCCCTATTTATGTTTAGATATTTAAAACTACGCAACGGATTTTGATACTTTTTTTTTAATAGATAGAGTAATTGAAGAGGAAGGTTTTGATATATAAATTGTTAAGTACATTGAGTTGAGCCATTGAGTACATTGAGTAAATTCTAACGATATTGGTTGATATCGGAATAAAATAAACCGTCCGGGAGTTTTCAATGAAAACGCTATCTAAACGCTTTGAGATATTACAAAATAATGTATCGCTGAGTTGTGTATCTTAAATAGATCTACAGATAAGTCGACGGCATATGTCTAGCTTTTCAGGATATCATACTATATCCAGTGTAATACTGCAAAAATGGGCTAACTAAGTAAACTATTTTACACAAATTCGATTTTAATCCTTATCATTTAAATATTTTGGTTGGCTTGAATATCTTATGAAGATTATTGTTTCTTTAATAAAATAAATGATGTGGATAAACACTCCTATGAATTTTTATTTAGTTAGGGAAGATTTTCCCTCAACCACTAAAGGACTTCAGCGGTTGGGAAAGGAGGCGCTAGAACTCCACTTATCCACGCTTTGCAAGAGTCCGTCATCATCATACACTTGGTGAACAACCTTAGCTACTAATGTCTCTCTCTGAAGCTGTCCGATAGTTCGTCAAATAGTAAGCTAAACAGAAATGGGTTAAGGACAGAACCTCGGTAGGTACAGCCCGAAGTAAACTATGAAGGGTTGGCCGCCATGTTCTTGATGATGTCAACGTAGGTATAAATAAAGTGACACCCATACATACATATTGTCACGCATTTATCTTCAAAGGGGTAGGCTGAGGCATTATACACACATTTCACAGTATGTAGGCATGCATTTTGTCCCACGGAACAGGTGTTGAGTCCATTGCCGTATTAAAATCGACATGTGCAGGTTGTGACGACCTTATGTTGAAATTTTTCAACCCGCCCATAGGGACTCGAACATGGTTTAACGACTACCATGGTACTGGCAATTGTGACCAATGGCTTAACGTGCCTTCTGAAGCACGGAAGCGCCAATAAATGTAAAATAATTAGTGATTACATATAATTTTTATTTCGATAAGATTACATTTTTCTTCATCTAAGTCCCTTTCATTCCAAAATTTTGCTGCCATACGGCCGAATACTGAAAATTCACTCAAATATCTAACGGCAACTTAAATGTTAGAGCAGCTCTTAAATAAAAAATTCGTATTCTAAACATCAAATTTAAGCATGAGATAAATTTAAGATGAACTCAGGTTAGTTGCGCTCAGACGCCACTCAATGTAAAAGTCGTATACTGGAATGCCACTTAATTTAATTTAGCTGTCAAATGACCTGTCAAACTGATTTGAACGTCCCCTAAATGTAAGAGTGGTCGAGAGGTCTCCTAAATCTGGAATACATTCCAAAAATGCAACGATGCGGAGTTTCCTGCTCGGTTCCGTATCTCCAATGAGACAGTTTTATATTTGGATAATTTATTCCATGGGCGTACCCAGGGGAGGGAAGATTGCCTGGCGCATATTACGTATCGCGTACGTGAAATTCTCACGTAAAGCCGTCATCTTAAGCCTGTATCTGTAAGGAAAGCGGGTAACCCATCTACCGTACTTTTAAAATAGCTAATACTAGGTGAGCCCCACGGCTTCGCCCTTGACATACTTCGAATTTCCGTCGCACCTATTTAATCCCGACGCTTATATATTCTACAATAATGCATAATTTGCCCGATTTGTCGACATTTATGATTACTGCTCCGCTCTCCAGGGCAGTAGCGTGATGATACATAGTCTATAGCCTTCCTCGATAAATGGGCTATTCAATACAAAAGGATTTTTTAAATCCGACCAGTAGTTTCTGAGATTAGCGCGTTCAACCAAACAAACAAACAAACAAACTCTTCAGCTTTATTATTAGTAAAAAATCCTACTAATATTATAAACGCGAAAGATTTTAAGTATGGATGTTTGTTACTCTTTCACGCAAAAATATACTGAATGAATTTAGAGAGAACTTTAAAATTATATAGCTTACACATCAGAATAACACATAATGCTACTTTAATCCCGGGATAAAGTTCCTGTGGGAAACGGGAACGGGAAAACTTGACCGCGCGTGCGGAGCCGCGGGCGTCAACTTGTATAAATTAAAACAGATATTTGTATAAAATAAAAAATCTTGGACTAAAAAGATAGACATTTAATAGAACACTTTTAAAAGTTATTTATTATATAACAGACCAAAAAAACATCAAAGATGAAAAATATATACCGACTAAACTGTGTTCCTCATACCACACAAGAAAGATAAATCTCATGCTTATGCTAATATCCCTTCTCATCTTTCCTTTTCTACATTAAGTTTTAGTAGAAGTCTTGAAACGCTTTGTAAAAACGAGTGGAAAATGAACAGTAACTATCAACGCAATTTGATGATAGTGATTTTGTCAATATGGTAATTCTTGGAGATAGCGGCTATTCATGTCAGCGTATTTGCTGTGCTGACTCCATTACTACATACATACGTCTGCTGAAGAAGTTCATTCCAATGTTTTTCTTCCGTCTCCCAATTTAATTTTAATTAAAAATTTTAAGTTATTTATTTTTATACATAACTTAAAGACCTATCTTTCAGAACATTATAGAAATTACATTGTGTACTAATTAAAACTATTATTATTTTCTATTATTTTAACAAAATTAAGTGGCATTGTAAATATTGTTAAGTCCAAAACTGTTGCGTAAAATGAGGCATCGTGAATGTCATGTCATGACGCAAATTATTTGGCAGCTGCTTAGCTGATTATGCATGCAAATCGTTTGAGTAGCCTTTGTGTATACCACTTAAATTTTGAGAGATACTGAAATCTGAGAGCCCTTCCACTGTGCATTGTATTTAAGTGACGTTTCAGTATTCGGCCGATAGGGTTTCATTACCCATTTGAATTGAGTACAGTTCTTTACGACACCCAATTTCAATATGCACAAATTTTTCAGCTGGCGTCCTAAACTGAAATACGTACAAGAAAATAGTACAACAAATTAAAACGGTGCCTATATAAGTTAGGTAGAACATAACCTTTCCATTATTTCGTTGCACATTCCGCTATCTTAGCGGAATTAGTTTTGTGCCAATATATTTATGTTCAAAAACTGTGAGCTACCAAATAAATACTTTAAAATAATTTAAATCAATAATAAATTAGGTATATCTCAGTCCGAGACTACCAGGACTTTAATTGGTCGTGCTAATGAGTGTCTAGCACATAAGACCTTTTAGCCTTTTTGTTACCACCTCACTAAAAAGGCAACGGGTTCAAAATTTCTTCCAAATTTAACATCTAACATAGACACATTTTATTATTAAATTTATTCGGTCCTTTAGACCCACCCCAGTTCCGTACTTCGGAAGGCACGTTAAGCCATTGGTCCCGGTTGCCAATAAAATGGCAGTCGTCAAGCCAAGTTGGAGGCCCTATGGGCGGCTCAAAAAATTTCAACGGCAGGTCGATGCAGCCTGCGCCTGTCCATTTCAACACGGCAAGGGCCTCACCACCTGTTACGTGGGACAGAAATGCATACGGTGAAACGTGGGCGTTAAATATGCCTCTGCCTACCCCTTCGGGGATAAAGGTGTGACAATATGTTATGTTACATCTCGAAAAAAAAAGCAACCTGCAGCGTACAAACAATCTCATGAAATTATTGACACCAACCTTGTCTTCTTGTAACTTATATTCAATTCTTTGGCGCTTATGTTTTGGCGGCACCATTATTGAAACAATAAAAATTACTAGCCTATCGTTTTATCTGCAATATTTAACATTAATTTGTTTTGAAAAGCTCATACATTTACGCGCTCATAATATTTAATAAAGTAAATGACAACAAATTTGACAACTATGACATGAACGGTGATTGATTTTCAATACCTAGCACGGGGTTTTTAATTAAAAGTCACGTTTTTTCCATCAATTGGCAACATTTTGTATTATAAAGCTATTTTAGTTATCAGAGGTTTATGGGCTCATTATGAATAAACAATTTTATAGAAGGTTTAATAGGCTTAAAATACGTTTTAACTATAGAAGGTTTATGGCCTCGATTAGCGTTTCATTGTGAATAAGACCGTAAGTGTGTAAATAATTGTTAATAAGTTTAAATAAGTTATGACTGAAGACAGTGGTGGTAGGGCTTCTGCCCACAAACGGAAACTTTCCTCAGCAGATGAATCTTCACCTCCAAAAATTTCAGCTGCATTTATAAACACCAAAAGAGGCTTATTTAAAGACTACAATCATATTTACACAGAAAATGGCAAAAAGGAATACTCAATACTTTTATCATCCACATCTACTAACAAGACCAAAATGGATATAAAGAAAGCAAATAAAATTTTAAGTTCTATCAATTGCTCTGTTGTAATGTTTGTTAAACCTATAGGTAACCATCTGTTGAATATATTTTTTAACAACCTTAAGGATGCCAATTATTTCCTATTAAATAAACGATTACTGGAGGAAAATGAGTGGAAAGCCTGGTTATGCGGTTTGTAGTTATTGCGGTAGTGGACTGTATTATGCGGGGGGACAAAGAAGTAATCCTAGGAACATGTAAAATAGGAAAATAAGGTGACTCACCCTTGCCTCAGCTATGCACGCGCTTGATGGGGCGCGTATCACCACTCCTTGCAGGGCTGGCCAGCACCTACCTTTTCTATTCCCAAAATATATCTTCTCGATCCTTGGTAATGATAGGTCTTCTCGGAGACGCGGTGGCGGTAATTCATAAAGCGGCGCGGCGCGGCGCGGTACGTCTCGCTCGACGTAGGTTATAAATCGAAGTGCGTTGTCAAAAAGTATCTTGACATGCGGGTGCGCCAGTAGCGCGCGGTGCGAGATTACATCCTTTCCTGCTCGTGGCTGTAGACGTCGAGTGAGTGGGAGTAGGACAGCGGTATATTAGGGCTAGAAATGTAGTAGGACACATAATACGTTTAAATAAATAGGTCCAACCTTAAACAACGTAGAAACGGCCTAAACATCCTCCCGGCCTTGATAATACGTAGTATTATCAAAGAAAGCGGTAAGAGAAAGCGATAATAGAAAGCGGCAATAATTAGATTACATTAAACCATTTAAGGTAACATATGAAACACTAATTAACATTACTATACCTACCTATATTACACTAAATTTAATATTATCCAAATAATACTACTGTGTAGGCAATGGACAAATCTTAACTATGGGTCGTTTGAACGAACCAGTAGCGGTTTTAATTTTAACAACGCGGTTTCTACCATCTTTCCCTGGGTAAACCTCCTGTATGATGCCAAGAGGCCAGCGAAGCGGTGGAACGTCATCCTGATGTATCAGAACGATAGTACCCAATTTAACATTGTCTGTATTAGTACACCATTTCTGTCGTAACTGCAAAGAGTTAAAATATTCTAAACGCCATCGCTTTCAGTAGCTATTCACCATTTGATCGAGCAACGCCTTGCGGTAAAGTAGGGGTTTAGTTTCTCCGGAAAGAGGTGCGGTAGGTAGATAAGTCAAAGGTGAAGCCATAATGAAATGCGCGGGAGTAAGAGGCTCCGGATAAGGGTCCTCGGACAAAATACAAAGCGGTCTAGAATTTAAAATAGTTTCAATCTGTGTCAAAACTGTCAAAAGCTCTTTGTAGGTGAGTAACTGTGAGCCAATTACGCGGTATAAATGTAATTTAATACTTCTAATATTCGATTCCCATATCCCGGCCATATGTGGAGCTCTGGGCGGGATCATGTGCCATTCAATGCGATGATCAGTAAGGAGATCATTCATCTGAGACTTAGCTCCAACGAAATTCGTTCCGTTATCGGAATACATATGTGAAACAGGACCACGCCTGGATATGAAACGTTTAAATGCGGAAATATTTTTTTCGGAAAATAGATCAGTAGCAAGTTCAATATGAACTGCTTTGGTTACTAAGCAGATAAACAAACAAATATAAGATTTCTGACTTCTCTGCCCGCGACGTCGGCATGGAGTTATACTTATAGGGCCAGCGTAGTCTACGCCCGTATGAACAAATGCTTTAGTTTCCTGCACGCAGTATGAAGGTAAGTCAGCCATTTTGGTCTCAAGAGGAGACGGAGAATTTTTAAAACAAGAATTACAAGCATGAACGCGTTGTCTAATCACATTTCGTGAAGACACAATCCAATACTTTTGACGCAACAAAGAACTCAAAACATTGGCTCCTGTATGACAATGTAAGCGGTGAAAATAATCTATTAAGAGGCTTACCTCTTAATATTATTTTATATATTATATATATATATATTATATTACTCATAATATGATCATGCTTAGGCAGTAACACGGGATGCTGAGCTTCATATGGCAGGTTACTGTTGGAAAGTCTACCTCCTACTCTTATGATGTGTTTATCAATAAATAAATCAAGTCTTTTGAGCGGTGAAGAAATAGACTTATTAGCTTTTAAATCTCTAAATAATTGAGTAAAACAAAAACTCTGAACTGAGCGGATTAGGTATCTTTCAGCTATGGTGAGCTGAGAAGCGGTAATGCGGTCACTGCGCGGTAATATCTTTGCAAATATTAGAATATAGGAAATAATGTGGAGAATTTTACTCCAAGAAGAGTATTTTCGACTGAGGTCAAAAATAAAATCTGGAGTAGCGGTATTAGTAGAAGAGGAACAAACGAGAGTTTTGCTTTTAAATTCAGACAATGTTTCAAAGTCTCCGGGATAAATGGTGTAATAGGCCACCATAGCGGGTGAGACAATAATTGTTCAGGTAAAAGACCTCGCGATAAACAGTCACTGGGATTTTCTTTCCCACTGACGTGATAGAAATAATGCGGATGGAGGTTTTCCTGACATTTCGCAATGCGGTTACCAACATAAATATCCCATCTATGCGGTAGGGAACTAATCCATGAAAGCGCTATTTTTGAATCAGAAAAGGCAAATATATTTTAAATTTTTGTACGAGCACTAAAAGTTACATTTATTAGCCGTACCAATCTTGACATAAGAACTGCGGCGCATAATTCAAGCCTCGACAATGAGACAACTTTTACTGGGGCAACTTTGGACTTTGCACATATTAAATTTACATGAATATTACCAATACTGTCCGTTACGCGAAGGTACACAACACAACCGAATGCTTTCATGCTTGCATCTGAAAATGCCACAATATTGATACGACAACCGTTTGTTACACCTAAATGACGCGGTATTTTACACTCGGTAAGACGAGGTAACTGATCGTTGAAATTTTGAAATAGTGAAAGTATATGATCGGGCAAAGGTTCGTCCCAACCAACCTTGAGAAACCAAAGTTCTTTAATTAAGAGTTTCGCGAATAATATGACGGGCGCCGTGAACCCCAGTACGTCCCACAGACGTGCGATGCTAGATATAATGGTTCGTTTAGTAAAGGTTTCCTTTATAGGAAAAGCGGAAAAGGTAAACATATCTTGAGCGGTAAGCCATCTAAGGCCCAAAACTTTCGTATTTTCATGATCAGAAAATTCAATAGAAGCTCGATTTGTTTGCGGTACAGAGGCTAGCACTTCAGGTGAGTTACTAGTCCATTTAGTTAAGTCAAAACTCCCGGCTCTGAATAAGTCGATGAGTTCTCGCGAAAGGGATTAAGCCTCTTCTACCGATGGGACAGAAGTAGTTAAATCATCCATATATAGTTCATGAGATGCAACAGCGGCAGCGCGCGGAAAGCGGTCCTGTTCATCTAGGGCTAATTGTCGCACGGTGCGCATGGCTAAGAAAGGGCTACATTTCTCGCCGAACGCCACACAATTGAATTGAAACTCGCGTATAGGTTGCGACGGATCAAAGCGATATAATATTTTTTGATATTTGCGATGCTCAGGTATGACACGAATCCTCAGGTACATTTGCTTTATGTCAGCGATCAAAGCTATTTCGAATAGGCGGAAATTAAGTAATAGAACAAAAATATCAGCTTGAAGGTTAGGCCCTGTATGAACAATATCGTTAAGTGAAATACCATTGTGGCATTTAGCACTAGCGTCGAGTACCACACGAACCTTCGTAGTTTTCTTGTCACGTGGCACAACGGCGTGATGCGGTATATAATATCCCTGGGAGCCTTCGCTGTCAGGCGGGACCTCCGAGAGATAATCCTTATCTATATAGTCTTGTACGACCTCGTTATAACTGGCTCTTAGCTCCGGGTCCTGTAGCTTGCGCTCTAACGATAGCAGTCGACGGACGGCCACGGAGCGAGAGTCACCCAACTTGGACGGATCTCGACAGAAAGGCAAAGCGGTGCAATATCTACCAGTGGAGTCACGTGACACTGTTGAGGTATACATATCCTCGCACTGGCTTTCCTCCGGGCTAAGAAACCCTTTGGATGGCATTTCCTCCATTTCCCAAAATTTATTCAAAGTTTTATCGAGATAATGAAGATTATCAAAGCGGTTACATATTGCTTCATCCTCAGAGCAGGTGAAGAAGGTTGCGGTGTTTATATTTTGAGATGCGGGAGCGGTATAATTATTATTAACATTTGCGGTGGTGGGCGCTTCACCCATTAAAACATAACCAAATACGGTTTCGATACCGGACGGCGCCGGGGGACTTAGTACCCGGCCACCTAATAATAAATGCGGAAACAGCTGAGCGCCTAGTATCAAATCAATCTCACCGGGAACGTGTCACAGTGGATCAGCGAGCGGTAAATCAACTAAATGTTGCACTATCGAAGTATTAACATAATCATAGGTATTCGGTCGGTTATGTTGTCCACAACCAAAGCGGTAATATTATAGGAAAAAAATTTTTTTTTTCGCGGTTACAAGCAGCTGAACGTAGCCACGAACTGCTTGCGATGCGGACCCTATGCCCTTAATAAATAAATTAGAAATTGAAATAGGTTTAAATCTAAGCCGTTCACAACAAGAGACCGTAATCAGATTATTTTGCGGAGCATTATCAATTAAACATCGAACTGAAATATTTTGTTTAATATTATTTAAAACATTAACTTGTGCGGTCGAGAGGAGTATAGCACAACGCTGCCTAGTCCCGTAAGAAATCAAAAAATCAAAATCAAAAATCTTTATTCATGTAGGTCACAAAGTAACACTTATGAACGTCAAGATTACTGCTTCTACATTTACATTTACTGCCAGATTCGCAAAGCAATAGGTAGAGCCAGAGGAAGAACCTGGCAATAAAACTCATGGCCACTCTTTTCTAACCGCCATTTGACACAGTTTGATTAACATGATATTTGACCAATTATACAGTAAAGAAATTTTACAAAAAAAAAAAAAACAAAATAAATGTTGAGTTCATTAAAATTACACTTACATAGTTCCTTTGAATTTATGTGAGAACAGTCGACTAAACTTAGTTTGCCTTAAATTTAAATAATATTATTTGTAACAATTGCTATAACAGCTATGAGCTGACCAGTCCCAACAGACAGCAACCCGTTCACGGGTATGACGCATATATCAGCCATCGCCCTATTCAACCGTATTGTAGGGAACAAGGCGACCCGATACATACGCCACCACTGCCAGGACACTTAGGCGAGCATGACATACCCAAAAACTACACAGCAACTATCATGTCAATTTCAAAATAATAAATAAGTCTACATAGTGCTCACACAATAACAAAGTCAAATTACATATAATTATGTATATTAGTTATTACCGGGACTAAACGCAGCCATACCTTTAGTTGCCTGGCGTTTCAAATTATTTATACTGGAGAATGTAAACAAAAATAAGGTAAAAAAAAAAAAAAACAACATATATATGCAGGTTCAAGACAAGTAGATAATATATCACAAGATTCATTCGAATCCTAAATAGCTCGAGCGAAGAGCAAGCAACTCATTTCCATTTATTTTTATCATTCAAATAATCATTAATTGTGTAATAAGCCCTTTTCAAAAGGTGCGTCTTAATTTCCGCCTTAAAGTTATGTAACGGCAGGTTCATAATGTCTAAAGGAATTTTATTATATAGGCGTACGCCAATTCCTGCAAAAGAGTCGTGAACCTTTTGTAAACGATGATGCGTTCCAATTAATTTATGCTTATTTCTAGTATTTATCGAATGTATGTCACTGTGTCGATTGTATAAATGTATGTTCTGATTAACTAACATGATATTTGCAAATATATACTGTGATGCAACCGTTAAAATGCCAATTTCTTTAAATTTCTCTCTAAGAGACACTCTAGCACTCAATTTATATATTGCACGTATAGCTCTCTTCTGGAGTACAAAAATTACTTGTAGATCAGCTGCTTTACCCCACAGCAAAATGCCGTAAGACATGACACTATGAAAATAACTAAAGTATACTAGCCTGGCAGTTTCTACATCAGTGAGCTGCCTGACTTTACTAACGGCAAAGGCTGCCGAGCTGAGTTTACCTGCAAGACACGTTATTTGCGCGTTCCACTGCAGTTTGCTATCTAAAGTGATCCCCAAAAATACAGTTGATTCTACAATATTAAGGGTATCACCGTTCAATGTTATATTTGTACCGCAATTCCTGACATTAGGCATGCTAAATCTGATACATTTTGTCTTCTTAGCGTTTAGTAGCAAATTATTGGTCGTAAACCAATCTACAACTTGGGCAAGTGAACTATTAACGCTGTTAAAATCAATAAGCGTACGATCTACTTTTAAAATAAGTGACGTATCATCAGCAAATAGAACAATGTCGCACAAGTTCTGTATATAGAATGGCAGATCGTTAATATAAATTAAAAATAGAAACGGACCTAGAATTGATCCCTGCGGTACGCCCATAGCTACAGATGCTCCAGAGGAGCAAATTTCATTAACATCAACATGTTGTATCCGATCATTTAAGTAGGAGGCAACAAGATCCAGTGCAGAGTCTTTGATACCATAATAAAAGAGTTTTCGCAATAGTGTTTTATGTTCAACGCAATCAAATGCTTTAGAGAGATCGCAGAATACACCAATAGCATCTTGTCTATTCTCCCAGGCGTCATATATATGATTCAGAAGTGTCACACCTGCATGAATGGTAGAACGACCCCTTGTGAACCCATACTGCTCTTTATGTAGTAGCATATTTGAATTAAAATGAGCTTGTAGTTGTTGCAATATAATTTTTTCAAAAATTTTGCTAATGGCAGGTAATATTGAAATAGGTCTGAAATTACCAGGGTCAGTTTTGGATCCAGACTTAAATAGAGGTATTACCTTACTGTGTTTCATTAAATCCGGAAACACTCCTTTATCGATACATTTATTAAATATTTCAGCTAGATGTGGAGATAAATTAACAATAATAGACTGTATCAATTTCACAGAAATACCCCACAAGTCAGCTGTCTTTTTTGAGTTAAGCGACTTGAATAATTTAACGATATCGTTGGGGTTAACACATTTAAAGCTAAATAAGACATTGCACTGATCTACGCTGCCCCCAAGTATGCGTTGAGCTTTGATTGGACAAGAATTTAAGGAGCTAGTTGTTTTCGCGGGTATGTCTATAAAATAGTTGTTAAAAGTTTGTGCTACATCTAATTTATTATTAATCACCTTGTTATTTATAATTAACTCAAAGTTATTATCACGGGGTAGTAATCGACCGGTTTCAGTATTGATTACATTCCAAGTCATTTTTACCTTATTTCTTGAATCTTTAATCTTATTACTGATATGTAACGACTTGGCAGCAGCACAGGTCTTTTTGAAGGTCTTGGAATATTTTTTTACATATTGAATAAAAGCAGGATCAAAATTAAATTGCTTCATACCATATAATTCGTACAACTTAGCCCTACTTTTGTAAATACCTGTAGTTGCCCACTCACAAAATTGCAGGTTTTTGTTTTTATAAAATGTTTTTGATTTAAATATATTGTTGTACTCAGCTTTAATTGTATTAAATAAGGAGTTATATAAGCCGTTTGGATCTTTCTGATTAAAATCAATATTAGTGACTTTTGCTGAAACATTAACATTAAATTGTTTAAGTCGATATGCACTCATTGGCCTACATACAATTTTATTTCCTTTGGAAGTGACATTAATAGGAAACGCTGCTTTTTGACCAAGATGATCTGATGGAAAGTTACTTAGTATCTCCCTTGTTGTTGTTGCACAGTTGCAGAATATATTATCTATACATTTTCTAGAATGTGAGGTGATTCTAGTTGGCTCACAAAATAAATTTTGTAAGCCAAAAGACTTAAACAAATTTATAAATCTGATACATTTCGAAGACTGCACAAGTATGTCAACATTAAAATCCCCACACACCACAACATGTTTTCTACTAGTAAACAAACGCTTCAATACATTTTCCATTACAGATTCTAATAAATTATAATCCCTTTTTGGAGGACTGTAGACACAGAGGACAATGAGTTGCTCAAGCTCAACACAGGAAAATTCAGCAGTACGCTCAATAGAAAGAGCCACAATATCTTTACGTTCTTTACATTTTAAATTATTAGATACAAATATAAGAGAGCCCCCACGAATGGCTTTCTTTCTTGAGAACGCACTGCTAAGTGAATAAAATTCATTGTTGAACAATAGTTCATGACTTTTTAACCAATGTTCTGTAATACAAAAAATGTGAACATTGTGTTCCTTTATATAAAGTTCTATTTGTAGTAGTTTTTCAGATATGCCTTCAATATTTTGGTGAACTAAGTTTAAACTACTAGAAGTATTGTTAATATACTCAGAATTATTACAACCAATATTATTATCAGTGTCTTTAAAAAAAGTAGACCGAATGGGCTCAAAAGACCTAAAACCATGGCCAGATTTTTTACCTGTTGTCTTACAAACTAGTTTTTTGAGATAATATCCCAAGTTAATAAGTCATTATTACTAAGCTCAAAAGGAGCTGGTTTATAAGCCAATAATTTGGCTTTATTCAATAAAAAATTTGATAACAATACAGCTATCTGACGTCGTAAAAATTTTGATAGTAAATAACTATCTAATGTCAAAAAGTAATTATTCTGTAATAAAAGATTACAGTCAAATAATTCTATATTCCTACAATATGTGGTCAAGGTATGTAATTTTCTATTCATATTGTATCTAATGTTGTTTTCAATTTGTGTAAAAGATTTGCTATATGGCAGTGTTGACAGTATAACCTGTTTAACTTGCAAGTTTGATAACTGTTCGTAAAATTTAATGATAGTTTTAGCGTTTACATTATCTCTTCTGCCAATAAGTATCACTATTGTTGTTTGTGGGCAATGTGTACTGGTTAATACCTTATTAATTATTTGAGAGTAGGATGCCCCAGGAAATGAAAGGGTTATGACCGAATTACCCAGATGTTGAACTAAGTGATAACCTAAACTTTTGCCTATTTCATCACAATAAACAACAGTCTTTCCAACGTTTAAAGGTTGTGTAATTTTTGTTACAGGACTATTACAGCAAGTGTTATTTGTGTTTATAATATTGTCACATATACTGCCCACAGAGTCAACCATTGGAGATGTTGACTCGTCCCGGGATGTTATAGACAAGGAAGAACATGGCAGGGATTTTTCACAGTCAGGTGTTTCATTATATAATTTCTCAAGTGAATAGAACCTTTGTTCATTGCTGTGACAAGACTCCACCAAGCTATTCAATGCCTTAATGTACTCCCCGATTTCTTTCTGTGATGTTTTGTATTTTAAAGTTATAGACTCTAAGGAATCATGTAAACACATAATTTCTGTCTGTAATTGATGTATATCAGTCTCATATTGCTCTGTTTGGGTGTATAATTGTTTTTTACTTGTTTCTATTAGTTGTTTTAACTGTACATTTGATTTACAAGTCTTAAGATATTTGTTCGCTCCTATTCTAAGCTTTTTCATGTTTTTCTGTGACTTAGAAATAAATTTATTGAGTTTTATGTATTTTTTTAATTTATTCCTGCTACTACTTACTAATCTTATTGATGATGATGATGTACTGGTGTTCGGCAATAACAAGTGGTCACCGGTTTTGTCTATTGCTGTAATAGGAATATTCAATGCTGAGTTTTGTATTGGGTGCGAGGTGATGGGCTCATCAAAATCTGTCTCTGTAAGAGCATAGCGATACAGACGGTATAGCATCGCTTCCACTATGCGCGGGTTTAACCGTCGCTAGCGAGTACGCGTGCGACGACGTCGTCTCGTCAGCTGTGCCGGCGATCGTAGACGCGGTCAGTGGCTGTTGTCTCAATGACTCGTTATTATTTAAATGTAATAAAGTATGATGTGCCTTTTTACACAATTTGCAAGTTTAAACAGATTTACAGTGCGATGCGGTATGGTACGTGTATGAAGCTTAGGCAGTTTATGCACCCTCTCTTAGATATAATAAAATCAAAACGACCTTTAGTAGTAAGTGCTCTAAATGTGGAACATTTATACAATTGTTGATGATCGGTCTCGTTACACATCAAACAATGTTCAACACTCTTTCCGTTACTCACGACAAACGTCTGTGTTTGATGAGATCGGAATGCGTTTTTGCTATTAGGCTGTTGACCCATTGGCGCGAAAGAACGCGAGCGGTTCACTAAAGACGACGGCGCGGTGCGGTCTAATATTTTACTTGACTTTTCATGAATTCTACTAGTTCCTTATAAGAAGGAATTTCCTTATCTCTAATAAAGGTTTCAAAGTCATGTGCGGTAGCAGCGTCAATTTTACGCATAGCCATATTTAAATAAATAAAATCTTTGATGTCGTCAATCTGTAATAATTCCAAAGCGGAAACTGCGGCGTCAAACGTTTCGATAAAGGAATTTAAAGAAGTGGAATTATTTGTAGCGGGTTTGACATTAAACAGAATTGACAAGTAATGACACCCTAATGCTCTTTTATCTTGATACTTTTTAACCAAACTTTCCCAAATAGATGCGTAATTTTCCCCTGACGGAATAATGCCAGCGATTATTTTTATAGCGGAACCTGACAACTTACCGGTTAAATATTGAATTCTTTGAGAATCAGACAAATTCTCGTTTAAGTGTATATTCGCCTTAAAAGATTCATAAAATATAGAATTTGAAAGAGGTGACGTAAGAACTAAATGCGAGATTAGGGTAAACTAGGAACGTCTAGAGCAAGTGAATGAAATTGTGTATTTAGGAAGTATGTTTAGCGCGGATGGAAGATGTGATTCGGATGTAGAACGGTCCCAGTTAGTAAAGCGACAAAGCATCGTAAAAGAAGCACGAATGGCGATTCATAACTCAGTGCTAGTGCCAACTTTGCTTTACGGTAGTGAAACCTGGGTATGTCAGCAGATGCATGAAAGTAAATTGAATGCTGTGGAGATGCGATCACTTTGTGCGGCGTTACCTTGGCCGACCGAATACGTAACGAAGTGATACGCAATATGGCAGGTTTGAATGAAAGTGTCAGCGTTAAGCTGGAAAAGGGCGTGCTCCGTTGGTTTGGACACGTCCAACGAATGAGTGAGGAACGATTGACGAAGAATATATATTGTTCAAAAGTAGAGGGTAGAAGGAGTCAGGGAAGGCCGAGACTTACATATGAAGACCGGGTGAGCAGATTGCTCAAAAACGGAAAGGTCAAAAGTACTCGGATAACCAGACGTACGTGTATGAAGCGATTGATGAATCTCGAAGAAGCGAAAGAAGTATGCATGGATCGCGAAGCCTGGCGATCTGTCCTCTCTGACTACCCCGTCAGGGATACAGCGTGAAGATAGTTAGTTAGTTAGTTAGTTAAGATTCATAAAATATAGGCCAGTTCTCAATCTTTCCATCAAATGAAGGAATATTAATTGGCGGTAGTTTGACATGTGGGTACGAGCCCTTATTTGCATTTTGTACAGATTTTTGCTGTGCGGTATTGCTAAGTATGCGTGCTCGAACTCATTGAATTCTAGCGTGAATATCTTCGAATGAATTAAGGGAAGTATAGTTAGGTACAAACTTAGGGTTGTCCTCAAAAGAGAGCTCATTAATTATGTCTACATTCGCTATGTACTCCTGACGAATAATGGACAATGTACCAGAATCCGCCATGAATGTCTCCACGGAACGGAGATCCGCGGTAGCTAACGGTACTTTCTGAGCGGTATCATGGAGCCTAGTTAAGCGTTCGAATATTGCGTTGTTTTTCGCTTGCAATATAGCTATTCTTTTAGCTGCCATGGCGGGTATGTTCGTAAATAAGAATTATAATGAAAGATTAAAATACCTATCGAAACAAGTGCAAAATGTAATCTCTGTTTACCCTATTGGAAAATAGCGTTAATGTAACCTAAATAAAGCGTTTAGGTAGCAGAAAAGTTGTTCTACAACCCCGAAGCAAGGGCTTCAGATGCAACTGGGAATACTCTAAGATGACATAATTTATTTCTTATGCGGTAGAATGTATGCATAGGTGAGTTTGGTAATGCTCGATAAAAGGGGTATTCTTAACACGGAATGGTTATACCAATACAGACACGGTTATCAAGACCCTAATTTTACTTTTGCATACAAGGTAGGTACCTGGAAAAAGTGTATACTCGTAGACCTAATATTTTATGTAAATGCGGTAAAGATTTCTTATACAAGATGCATATAATGTTTTCAACACGATTAGCGTAATAAAACTAATTAATATATAAGTTATTTAGCGGTGAAAGAATAATATTACGTATGTTGGTAACCAAGTAGGTACTATAGTTACGTTGTATCGCGGGTAAGTATAACAGTTTGAGAGAAAAAGAATTACGATTTGCGGAAATTAATACGAGTAACTATAAGAGATTACACACAAATCGTAAATATCCGGTTCGAAAAGGACCAGAAGAATGGTTATGCGGTTTGTAGTTATTGCGGTAGTGGACTGTATTATGCGGGGGGACAAAGAAGTAATCCTAGGAACATGTAAAATAGGAAAATAAGGTGACTCACCCTTGCCTCAGCTATGCACGTGCTTGATGGGGCGCGTATCACCGCTCCTTGCAGGGCTGGCCAGCACCTACCTTTTCTATTCCCAAAATATATCTTCTCGATCCTTGGTAATGATAGGTCTTCTCGGAGACGCGGTGGCGGAAATACATAAAGCGGCGCGGCGCGGCGCGGTACGTCTCGATCGACGTAGGTTATAAATCGAAGTGCGTTGTCAAAAAGTATCTTGACATGCGGGTGCGCCAGTAGCGCTCGGTGCGAGATTACGTCCTTTCCCGCTCGTGGCTGTAGACCACAGGTGCATGAGTGCACAGGTTTGCTCCATCTGCTCTGCTAATCATTTCTTTAAAGACTGATAATAAAGACAATGTTAAGTGTACAAATTGTAATGGTCCACACATGGCTGTTAGTACATCTTGCCCTGTGAAAGCAACGAATACAAGACTTGAAAAATAAAATTAAAGGTACATTGACTTATGCTAGCATGGCCGCTAGACGCATACAAGATTATCCCATGCCAACAATTGCATTCTCTCAAACATCCACTCCAACAAAACATCAGATAAACAAGAGAACACTAATTAACATGCCTCAAAAGAGGGCATTATTCACTGACATACTTAATTCTGACGATTTATTAAACATTTTGACTAAAACACTTGTACATATAACAATTAAAAGATCCGATCCAATTCAAGCTAATGCAACTATTTCCTCTAAACTCATAAAAGAAATGCTCATTAGTAATATTACAAGGTAATTAGTCTATGGATAGCACAAATTGTAATGCTAATCAATTGAATATATTTCATTGGAATTGTCGTAGTATATTACCAAAAATTGACCAGTTTATCGTTCACCAAAAATTGAGCACTACGTATCACCAAAAATTGAGCACTTTATCGTTACTCATACTAAAATTGATATAATTCTACTTAACGAAACTTGGTTGCCAGGGTACCACATCGTTCGATATGATGCTGACCGGCTTCATGTAAGCATTGCAGTTGCTATAAAAGCTAAGTATACATACACTATTGACACACCTTCGAATTATCACTTTCAAAACTTACTGATATCTGTTAAAATTGGTTCTATATCGATTGAAATTCTTTCTGTGTACATTCCTCCACCTCTTAATGGCAAATTTAACTTGAATATGTTGACCAAAACTTTCGTCAAAATGAAAAGTAAAAATTTCTTAATAATTGGCGACTTTGTTTTGCCCACCACTTGTCCTGGGGTTTACGATTTAACGACGGCAGGGGTAATATAATCAATTCTTTTGCAGATGATAACAACCTCATTTGTCTGAGTGATTTCACTGAAACTACTTTAGAGGTTTTCGGTCAATCTGGTAATGTCTTGGATCTAGCATTTGCTTCACCATCGGTGAGTACTAGTTGTTCTTTCATTGTTCACGATGACTTGATGAGTAGCAATCACTACCCAATTATAGTTGGCGTTCTAAAAAACAGTACCTCACCTAGTCAAAGTTCTCAAGCTGAGTTTGACTCCGATGATTCAACCACAGGTTGCTTATCTAGTATTAATTTTAATAAAATAGATTGGACCGAGTTTAAGACTAATGAGAGGAAATTTTCAAGTTTCTCACTAAATAACGAACCGTTAGTAAGTTATGATGACTTCATTGAAAACCTAACTGACGTTTTATTATTATTTCCTACGAATTCAAATAATTGCCATTTTAAAAAACGCAAATCCCTAATTTGGTGGAGTGATATTTGCTCTCAGGCAGTCAATCAATTGCATTTAAATCATATAAAAGTTATCCTACACATGAAAATTATATCCTGTACAAACAATTCGACGCCAAGAAAAAAGAACCTTATCGGAGCAAAAGCAGCTTAGTTGGGTCAATCTCTGTTCTTCTTTCAATAGAATGACTCCTGTAAAAGTAGTATGGAGTCATATTAAAAGGTTAAAATTTGCAAAATTAGGCACTAATACTCATTCGTTTAATTTCTTTGAAACCCCTTCCAACGCCAATGCATATTTAAATAAAATAGCATCCGGAAATTATGTTCAGTATTCTCAAAAATTTACTTATTTTTTTCAGTTCAGGGGTCAGAATTCGCTCAATGGATTCAGGAACCCTATGCTCTTTTTGAACTGAACGCTTCGTTAGATAGTAAAAAGAAGAACACATCTCCTGGCCCTGACTACATACCCTACGCTGTCATCAAAAATCTACCAAATGAAGTACAAATCATCCTTTTGCATGTTTTTAACCAAATGTGGAAGCAAAAGATTATTTCACCTATTTGGAAAATTCAATTTGTTGTCCCCATCAAAAAACCAAACAGAGATGTTAATGAATTAGATTCTTTCAGACCTATTTCGTTAACATCTTGTTTTGCAAAGATTTTCGAAACTATGTTAAAAAATCGCCTAGAATGGTATATTGAACATAATTCTTTAATTCCAGACTATCAGTTTGGTTTTCGTAAAGGTAAAAATACAATGTACAATCTGAGCTGTCTTATAAGTGACATTCAAATCAATTCTAAATGTAATAAGTTAACTCTAGCGGTCTTCCTAGATATAAAAGGCGCATTTGATAACATAGATCATGAATATTTAATTAGAAGCCTTCGATCCCTGGGAATACCTGGCTCGGTTTTGTTCTGGTTTTCCACTTTTTAAACAACCGTACGATATTTTTAAAACTCAAAAAAAGTTGTATGGTCCAAATCGTAGATATAAGGGCACTCCTCAAGGTTCTGTAATTTCTCCATTAATTTTTATTTTATGCATTGTAAGCTTCATGAAAGTCATCCCGAAATCAGTTAAATATTATTTTTATGCCGACGACCTTGTCATTTACACAGAATGTGATAACGTAAGGCAAGGAGAAATTATAATGATCAATGCTTTAGAATCTTTGAGTATGATTCTAAGCTCCCAACTTAAACTTGAAGTTAACTTCGAAAAGGGCTCAGTTATGTTGTTTAGTCCATATTACATTAACCGTCCTAAGATATATTTCCAACAGGTTTTATTACCTTTCAAAACTTCAGAATTGTATCTAGGTATTTTACTCGACTGTGAGTTATCTTGGTGTCCTCATGTTACATATATATGTAAAAAAGCTGAGTTACGTCTTAACATTTTGAAATCTCTGGTTGGAGCGCGTTGGGGTTCTGATCCTAAGAGCCTCAAGACATTATACATATCTTTAGTTCGCAGCCAGTTTGATTATAGATGTATTCTCTACTCATCTGCTTCTAAAACTTCAAAAACTTGACATAATACAAAATAGAGCTTTACGTATCGTCACTGGAGCTATGATGTTATCATCCATAAACTCTTTAGAAGTTGAGGCTGGTATAACTCCTCTAATTGTAAGGAGAAGCTATCTTACTGATAAATTTTGCTTAAATTTAATTAGTCGCGATAATGTGCTAACTGGCCGATTTCTGGAACATTTTTCAGTACCGGAGTATAATGATACACCTCTTACTGTTTTCACTTATATCGTTGACTCTGTCAAGTACTTAAATTTAAAATTTCTAGATGTAGTTTATTGGAATAAGTATATACCTTGTTTTTCTTGTAGTTCAATTAGTTAGAGTCAATGTTGATGCACATTCCAGTTACAACTAATAACTTTAACTGTTAATATGATTTTTATGAGTTTATGGAGGAAAAAGTAGATTTTATTCAAATTTATACTGATGGCTCCAAAACTAACCATCGGACAAGCTTTGCCTTTTATGATTCTTCTAACAAAACTGGCATAGTATTTTCTTGATGTAATTACTTTTCTATTTATTCTGCAGAAATATTGGCAAGGGTTTTCGCTTTGCAGTATGTTATTAATATTCGCGAGAATAACGTCTTCTCAAAAGTAATTATCTTATCAGACTCACTGAGTGCACTATCGACTTTGGAGAAGAAATCTATAAGCAATAGTTGTAATTACTTGATTTATGAGCTTAGGCACTTAGTTTATTTGTGTAATTGCAGTGATATTTTGGTAGAGTTTTGTTGGGTACCCGGGCATTCAGGCATTTTTGGCAATGAATTAGTTGACATTCTTGCCAAATCTGCCTCTGATATAACTAACGTGGAATACAGAGTACCTTATCTAGATTTAGTCAACTTTTTGAAGGATAATCAAAACAAGCGTTGGATTAAGGGTAAAGTAACATCGTGGAAAGTTTTCATAGCGTGGTAGCCAAATTTGTGGGAGGTAAAAGAGTGAATTACTCGTGCAGGCGTGGATTCCAAACTCGATGTTCAGCGTCTGCAGTTAATTTTAATACTAAAAGAAAACCTGTTTCCATTTTGTATAAAACAATTGTCGGGCAAAGTCCTAAGGGCAAAATGAGCACCTTAGATAACAAGTATAGCACTTAGATAAAAAAATAAGTTAATAAACCCACAATTGGTATTACCAAATTCAAGGACAATTTGCATGTGACTCGGAAAGCAAAATGTTTATTTGGAGTATGGTTTAATGAGTCAAAGCCTCTGAAAATAGAAACAATAATTAGAGACGATGATTTTTTTGAACATAAAATGAAAATAAAATTATGTACATTTTATTTAAATTGTATTTTGCCGGAACTTTTGGATCTGCGGCACAGTCGAAATATGGCAATTAGAAATCCGCCATATATTTTACAGGCAATAAAGAACAAGGAAGACCGGAAAAAGATGCATAACTTACAAAAAACAGAAGACGAAAATATGTGCGTACTTCAAGAAGAAAGCCTCCATGCACCACCTTCACCAACACTTATCCCAATAAATGACCAACCGACCTGTTCACGATATTTAAATTTCAGTGACTTTTAACGGGAAGAGTTTGAGATTTTGTCATTATTATACAATTAATTAATAATTAGAATTGTAATAATTGCTTGACAGTAATAAAGAAAATAAAGGTGATTATTTATAGCTTATTGTTTATTTTGATAATAACCCTAACTATTTCTGTTACTGAGAACCAATAAGCACTTACCTGGTCATCATCAGACCTTCAGAATGTACAATGTAGTATCACCAGTGCTCAATTAGATAAATGTTGAAAGCTAGGTCATCCTAATTATTTCCGTTACTGAGAACCAATATCCACTTACCTGGTCATCATCAGATCTTCAGAATGTACCATGTAGTGGCACCAGTACTCAATTAGATAAATGTTGAAAGCTAGGTCATCCTTACTATTTCCGTTACTGAGAACCAATAAGCACTTACCTGGTCATCATCAGACCTTCAGAATGTACCATGTAGTATCACGAGTGCTCAATTAGATAAATGTTGAAAGCTGGGTCATCCTAACTATTTCCGTTACTGACAACCAATAAGCACTTACCTGCTCATCATCAGACCTTCAGAATGTATCATGTAGTTGCACCAGTGCTCAATTAGATAAATATTGAAAGCTAGGTCATCCTTACTATTTCTGTTACTGAGAACCAATATCGACTTACCTGGTCATCATCAGACCTTCAGAATGTACCATGTAGTGGCACCAGTGCTCAATAAGATAAATATTGAAATCTAGGTCATCCAAACTATTTCCGTTACTGAGAACCAATAAGCACTTACCTGGTCATCATCAGACCTTTAGAATGTACCATGTAGTATCACGAGTGCTCAATTGGATAAATGTTGAAAGCTAGGTCATCCTAACTATTTCCGTTGCTGACAACCAATAAGCACTTACCTGGTCATCATCAGACCTTCAGAATGTATCATGTAGTAGCACTAGTGCTCAATTAGATAAATGTTGAAAGCTAGGTCATCCTTACTATTTCCGTTACTGAGAACCAATAAGCACTTACCTGGTCATCATCAGACCTTCAGAATGTACCATGTAGTATCACGAGTGCTCAATTGGATAAATGTTAAAAGCTGGGTCATCCTAACTATTTTCGTTACAGAGAACCAATAAGCACTTACCTGGCAATCATCAGACCTTCAGAATGTACCATGTAGTGGCACCAGTGCTCAATTAGATAAATTTCGAAAGCTAGGTCATCCTAACTATTTGCGTTACTGAGAACCAATAAGCACTTACCTGGTCATTATCAGACCTTCATTATGTATAATTTTTAGAATGAAAGCTATGTCAGCAGGCATATTGCATCGTGTAGTTAAAAATAAATTATGATGTAGACAAATAAATATACAATATAAACTATGATAGACTAGAAAAAGACAAGACTACAAAAACCAGACGAACAAAATTTATTAGACCTCTCAGAGAGCAAATGAAATAGGCAAAAACGATGACAACTCTGCGACACATCTGTGTTCTTGTATAATCTTCAGTTCGTTTTTTTTGTAGTACGGTCGTTGGTCGGTAGGTGACGCCAAAAAACAAATACTAGTACAGGGATCATATCTTCAAGGTCAACGGGCAAAGTAATGGCCTTAAGTTATTGAACTCCTCCTGTCTTAGCAAAGGAAAATGGCTTACCAAAATTATCCCTGTTCCCAGTACTATCGCTTGGTTTGAAAAACTCCCTTCCTATCCAGACAGAGAATTTATTACTAGTTTATGTAGATTGAGAATTGGACATTGTAAATTTCCTTCACATTTGTACAGACTTAAACTTAATAATAATTCCATATGTAAATACTGTTTTGCTAATTTTTTTGATTTAGATCATTTATTTTTCGAGTGTAAATATTTTAATATTCAACGTTTACTTTTAATTTTAATTCCTCTCAATGTACAAGAATTTTTAACATACCCTCAATTGTATACACCTCTGTACTCGTATAATTATTATATTAGCACATTCAGACCAATTTAATACGCTCAAGGTTTTGCTTTTGCAATATTTGTAACTCTAGCTTTAATATAATATAACTAAAAAAATAGTAAACGATTGCACTGTATAGATTTTATTTAGGTTTAAACTTTGTTTTTTGTAAATTGTATGACTAATAACTTCTTAAGCTGATGGCTTAAAAGCCAAAGCTTTCAATAAAGAAAAAAAAATTAAGGAAATTTATAAATATTAAAGTATACTACAGTAAAAAAGTGTTAAAAGTGCAAATGAACATATAGAAATATACCGTAATTGCTATTATATACATGCACAAGGCTACGACGAAGTTATTTGTGAATTAGTGATCAGCTATAAATTTTTGAATTTATTTTTACCGTTGTGTAAAATTAAGTGAACGATACCTAGGTATAATAAACTGTTAATGGTGATCCTACAATCTTCATAAAAACAATCAAATATTGTGACATGAAATGAACTTAAACATAAGAATGGTATACTTATACTAATCTGTAAAAATATCGAATATAAAAATTGAGAGTAGGATACATGATATCAATTCAAATCTTTACTAAACAAACATACCACAAACCCTACCGAACATCACCTATCATATATTGGAATATTAATATAAAAATTGTACCTAAATATGTACATTAAATATCAAAGTTCAATATATAGTTCAAAAATACTAGGTTTGTTGAAGACATAGTTATACTTACACTTTATTTTGGCTTTTTTATAATCTTGTCAATAGTGTGTTGAGATTTATTATAGATTTCATATTGACATTAATTAGGAATAAAATAAAAATGATGACCCGTAGTGCAGTATCCCGTGACTTGCAACAGAAGTTCAACCTCACTATAAAGGAACTGGAGATTTGCAAAAATCTCAACAAACAGTTGCTAGAGGAACGGGATGATAGTGAAAAAAATATTTAATGTAATTGAGAAAAATACCCAACTCAAACAAGACTTGGCTGAGCTACATACACATGTCATAGAGCTCACCGTTCAGCGGGATCACCTTCAGTCAACAGTAAAGGATCTAGAAGAGTGCAGCAACACCCATAAACATTCTCTGAAACGTATAAGCGTTCTAGAGTGTGAGCTGAGTGATGCTCATAACTCCATCACTTTTAGGGAAATTCTAAAATCGGTAGATCAGGCTGCCCTTTCCAACAGTCTGTATAATGAGCTAATGTGTGGGAGGTCAGAGCCAGATCTGATTTGTCTTGATGAGCCCATCACCTCGCACATAATAGATAAGTCAGCATTGAATATACCTATTATAGCAGTAGACAAAACTGGTGACCACTTGTTATCGACTAACACCAACACATCAATAAGATTAGTTCGTAGTAGCAGGAATAAATTAAAAAAATACATAAATCTCAATAAATTTATTTCCAAATCACAGAAACACATGAAAAAGCTTAGAATGGGAGCGAACAAATATCTTAGGACTTGTAAATTAAATGTACAGTTAAAATAACTAATAGAAACAAGTAAAAAACAATTAAACCCAAACAGAGCAATATGAGACAAATGTACATCAATTACAGACAGAAATTATGAGTTTTCATGATTCCTTAGATTTCATAACTTTAAAATACAAAACATCACAGAAAGAAATTGGAGAGTGCATTAAGGCATTGAATAGCTTGGTGGAGTCTTGTCACAGCAATGAACAAAGGTTCTATTCACTTGAATAATTATAAAATCAAACACCTGACTGTGAAAAATCCCTACCATGTTCTTCCTTGTCAATAACATCTCGGGCCAAGTCACCTTGTCCAATGGTTGACTCTGTGGGCAGTATATGTGACAATATTATAAACACAAATAACACTTGCTGTAATAGCCCTGTAACAAAAATTACACAACCTTTAAACGTTGAAAAGACTGTTATATATTGTGATGAAATAGGCAAGAGTTTAGGTTATCATTTAGTTCAACATCTGGGTAATTCGGTCATGACCCTTTCATTTCCTGGGGCATCCTGCTCTCAAATAATGAATAAGGTATTAACCAGTACACATTGCCTGGGGTGTAAGGGGCCCCACCAAGATCTTCGGGGCCCAAGTCAACCTCCCGTGCTAGTGCGTGCACCTGCTGACTAACGGACGAGGCTCTGGCGCTGGCTTTCCCCTCTGGGGTTGGGAGGTCTGAGGGCGTCGCTCCCATAAAAGCCACCCGCCAAAACAACTTATGGATAAGAATAAAAGGAAAGCAGCTAGGGATAGGGCGCCGCCGCAAAACGGCGCGCAGGAGCCCCGCCCGACTCCTGTGGCAAGTGGGCTAGGGCTGCCGTGTGTCGGGCCAGCACGGCTAAAGAAGTTAGCCCCAACCCGAATCCGCTTCGCATCTTGGAACATTGGCACGCTGACTGGGCGTGCGGTAGAGTTGGCCGAAGTACTCTCCAGGCGGAGGGTGGACGTGGCGTTCCTGCAGGAGACTCGGTGGAAGGGCAACAGAGCCCGGCCCTTGCAGAACGGCTACAAGCTGTATTACACGGGTGCGCCTGGTGGGGAGAACGGGGTGGCCGTTGTGCTCTCCGAGGGGCTGCAGAGTGGCACCTTGGAGGTGAAACGCTGTAGCGACCGGCTTATGAACGTGAGGGTGCTTATCGATGGGATTATTACCCACCTGATAAGTGCCTACGCGCCACAGGCCATGGTCATGTGGGTGAGAGGTGTGAGGAGTTTGAACGTGTTCAAGGTGGCCAACTGCAAGGTCATACCCGGTGAGAGTCTTACTGCACAACACCGTCTCCTTGTCATGGACCTCTGCGTGAAGCCCAAAGGCAAACGCATCGAGCGGTGCCAGCGCTGCATCAGATGGTGGCTGCTTGATGAAACTAGGTCCCAGGAGTTCGTCTCAGCTGTCGGTGACAAGTGCACCGATACTGAAGGCGAACCAGTTCAAGATTACTGGGACAAAGTTCAGGCGGCCATCCTTGGAGCGGCGAAGGTGGTGCTCGGTGTGTCTAAGGGTGGACGCAAATGTGACAAGGAAACTTGGTGGTGGAACGACGCAGTCCAGAGGGAGACTAGGGAGAAGAAAGCCCTCTTTAAAAAGTGGCAAGCGACCGGATCTCCTGAAGACCGCGACGCGTACAGGGCTGCCAAGCGCGCCACAAAGAGAGCTGTAGCCAGAGCCAGACGTGACCACTTACAACCTCTGTATGATAAGCTGGAATCGTCTGAGGGGCAGAAGCTCATCTATAAGCTGGCGCGCTCCAGGGTCAAAGCGGCACAGGATATATGCAAGTGTCGCTGTGTAAAAGACCCTGAGGGCAACCTCGCGGTAAAGGAGAGATGGCGCTCGTACTTCCACGAGCTGCTTAATAAACAGCACAAAGAGGTGCAGCCTCCGGACCTCCCTCCGAATCAGGGACTAGTGCCACCGGTAACGCCTGGAGAAGTCCTGACTGCGCTTTGCCGCATGAAGAATCGGAAAGCTGTCGGACCCGATGGAGTCCCCATCGAAGCCTGGAAGGCGATGGGTCCTCGCGGTATGGGCATCTTAGTAAACCTTTTTAACCGCATACTCCTCAGCAGGCAGATCGCAAACCAATGGAGACTGAGTATTATTACTCCAGTCTTCAAAGGTAAGGGGTCAGAGCAGGAGTGCGGGAGCTACCGCGGTATTAAGGTGATGTCCCACACCATGAAGATCTTCGAGAGAATTATAGACTCTCGGATCCGGCAGGAGTGTACTCTCTCGGGGTGTCAATATGGGTTCCGCCCTGGTTATGGGACCACGGACCCTGTTTTTGCCCTGAGGGTTGTCGCAGAGAAATACAGGTCGAAGGACACGCCTCTGCACTGTTTGTTTCTAGACATGCAGAAGGCCTTCGACTGTGTTCCTCGTGCGATGATCTGGTGGGCACTGCGGTCCAAAGGGGTTCCAGAGGTCTATATTGACACTATCCGGGACATGTACTGTGACTCCGATTCAATGGTTCGGACTGCTGTTGGCGACACGAAACCCTTCCCCATCACCGTCGGGGTACACCAGGGTTCGGTCCTTAGTCCGCTTCTGTTCAGTGTAATATTAGACGAATTGTCGGACAGCATCAGAAACCCACATGAGCAGCCTCCATGGTTGCTCATGTATGCTGACGATATTGCGCTGGCAGACGCGGACAGGGGCAGATTGGTGCGACGTGTGAAGGCGTGGAAGGAGACGCTTGAGAACGGCGGTTTGAAACTAAATGTGGCGAAGACCGAGTACTTGGCACTAAACTCGACAGATCCCACATCCATCCGCATAGGCGGTGATTTGGTCGAGCGCACGGACCAGGTTAAATACTTGGGATCTGTTTTTCACACGTCCAGTGACATCGATTGCGATGTCAAGTCACGCATTGCTGCCGCGTGGGCCAAATGGCGGGAGATGACCGGTGTCATTTGTGACCCTATAATGCCGAATCGGTTGAAGGGACAGGACACAAAACCATTATTAGACCTGTCCTTTTACATGGCAGTGAGACGTGGCCGATATTGGAGCGACACAAGCAGGAGCTGCGTGTTACGGAAATGAAGATGCTGCGGTGGATGTGTGGGGTCACGCGGATGGACCGCGTGAAAAACTCTCGCATCCGCGGCAGCCTTCACGTCCGTGACATTGCAGACAAGTTGCAAGAGTGTCGCCTTCGTTGGTATGGTCAATGTTCTCACTACAGGGGATGCCGAAGACCGTGCCAAGTGGAGGAGAAAATGTAGGAAAGCGGACCCCGGGCGTCGCGAGACGCAACTGGGACAGACGCTCGGATGATGATGATGATTGCCCACAAACAACAATAGTGATACCTATTGGCAGAAGAGATAATGTGAACATTAACTATTAACATTGGTTATAAAGTCATGAACTATTGTCCAACAATGAATTTTATTCACTTAGCAGTGCGTTCTCAAGAAAGAAAGCTATTCGTGGTGGCTCTCTTATAGTCGTTTCTAATAATTTAAAATGTAAAGAACGGAAAGATATTGTGGCACTTTCTATTGAGCGTACTGCAGAATTTTCCTGTGTTGAGCTTGAGCAACTCATAGTCCTCTGTGTCTACAGTTCTCCAGATAGGTATTAAAATTTATTAGAAACTGTAATGAAAAATGCATGGAAGCGTTTGTTCACTATTAGAAAACATGTTGTGGTGTGTGGGGATCTGGATTAATGTGGACATACTTGTGCAGTCTTCGAAGTATATTTAATTTATAAATTTGTTAAGTTTTTTGGCTTCCATAACTTATTTTGTGAGCCAACTAGAATCACCTCACATTCTGGAAAATGTATAGATAATATATTCTGCAACTGTTTATCAACAACAAGGGAGATACTATGTAACTTTCCATCAGATCACCTTGGTCAGAAAGCGGCATTTCCTATTAATGTCACTTCTAAAGGGAATAAAATTTTATGTAGGCCAATGAGTGCATATCGACTTAAACAATTTAATGTTAATGTTTCAGCAAAAGTCACTAATATTGACTTTCATCAGAAAGATCCAAACGGCTTATATGACTCCTTATTTAATACCATTAAAGCTGAGTACAATAACATTTTTAAATCAAAAACATTTTATAAAAACAAAAACTTGCAATTTTGTGAGTGGACAACTACAGGAATTTACAAAAGTAGGGCTAAGTTGTACGAACTATATGGTATGAAGCAATTTAATTTTGATCCCGCCTTTATTCAATATGTTAAAATGTATTCTAAAACCTTCAAAAAGGCCTGTGCTGCTGCCAAGTCGTTACATATAAGAATTAAAATTAAAGAGTCAAAAAATAAGGTAAAAATGACTTGGAATGTAATCAATACTGAAACCGGTCGATTACTACCGTGATAATAACATTGAGTTAATTATGAATAACAAAGTGATTAATAATAAATTAGATATAGCACAAACTTTTAACAACTATTTTACAGACATACCCGCAAAAACAACTAGCTCGTTAAATTCTTATCCAATAAAAGCTCAACGTATGCTTGGGGGAAGTGTGGATCAGTGTAGTGTCTTATTTAGGTTTAAATATGTAAATCCCAACGATATCATTAAAGTATTCAAGTCGCTTAACTCAAAAAAGACAATTTGATTCGAGACAGGGATTGAACCTGTGACCTTTGCCTAACCAGGGCAATGTTCTAGCCACCTGTACGACGATATGGTGGAAAATTTCAACTTGTTTCGATACGGTTCGGGTAGTTCAGGTGGCTAGAATATTGCCCTGGTTAGGCAAAGGTCACAGGTTCATTCCCTGTCTCGAATCAAATTGTCTTTTTCCACTTTATTAAAAATTTATGAGATATTTAGCAAATAATTGCTTTAAAAATTTATCAAAAAAGACAGCTGACTTGTGGGGTATTTCTGTAAAATTGATACAGTCTATTATTGTTAATATATCACCCGACCTGTGGGGTATTTCTGTAAAATTGATACAGTCTATTATTGTTAATATATCACCACATCTAGGTGAAATATTTAATAAATGTGTTGATAAGGGGTGTTAATAATTGTAATGGGCAATTTTTAGTTTGTCGCCTGGCAACACTTATTACGTTGATATTTTTTAAAAAATTAAAAATCTTCGTCGGGTGGTAGTAGAAAAAGTATCGTAGCATATCGATTGTCGTTTTTCTCGTGCGCGTATCGAATGCGCTATATTATCGAAATAAATAAATATTGTGTCGTGTTTATTGTAAAATAGATTCAGTGATCTGAAAAGAATTGTGCTAAACATCACACTTCCTATATATGCTGGTTCCGTTAGGTAGATATAGGTAACCTACATTCCCTAAGGTAAGTCGCGACGAGCTGAAGGTTTGTGGGGCCTGTGTGCTTGACGGGACTGGGATCTTCAAGAGGTTCACGAAGATAAATAGGGTAAGTGATTTTAGTAATAGTTCTAAATCGGATTACACTGAAATTGGTGTTAATTTTATCGTGTCGAAATTTTATAATTCGTTTCGCTAAATTTATTAATTATAATCATTTTCGTAAATACAGTCCATTCATATACATTTTTTGGTCATTCGAGCCCGATAGGTTTTGTAAGGCGATCAAAGGATATTGCATATCGTTTTGTCGTTTTTTAATTACCTAATACTAATATTTTCCCGTTATTTATAAATTTGTGAATGTGGGTACTTAACAAAAGTATCAACACTTTGGCTGTGGGTTTTTTCTCATCTATGTACGTTACGTTTCGTTTATCATAACGCTTAACACTGAAGTTCATTATTCGGATCAGTGAACAGTGGCCTTTATTGTCATAGATTAAAGTTTTTGAACGAACTAAATTGTCAAAGTTAACAACTGTCAGATTTGTTTTGATTCGAGAATTTTAAAACTTTTATCGTATAATATTTACAACAATGTCTATTAATGAGGATGAAATTACTGCTGATAGGAACCGTATTGCTCGCGATTATGCCTTTGCTCGCATCGAATTAATAGAGCGTTCGGATTTATGCGGTTATTCATTGCAGGACATAAAGGACATTGAACATGATTTCCACAACGCTCAAATCGAAGTATTACTGTCGGTTACACCGAATAATAGATCTGCGGAGTTGAGAACGTCGTCTGATTTTGAATTTAAGGTTAAAGCAATTAAGTGTCGTTTGACAGAATTAAATGAAAATCCCAAAATCGCTGATAAGTGCTTGAGTGTTAAATTACCAAAAATAAACATTAAACCTTTTGACGGGAAGATAGAAAATTGGGTATCGTTTATACACCTTTTCGACTCTCTGATTCATAATAGGGAAATCCCTGCTGTTGAGAAGCTTCATTACTTATTGACAAATGTTCAGGGGTATGCTCTAGACTTAATTAAAAATTATCCTGTGTCTAGTGAAAACTATTTACTTGCTTATAACGCGTTGAAGTCTCACTATGAAAAGAAGAGAGTGTTAGCTACATTGTTTTATGAGAAAATACTGCATTGTGATTCAGTGAAGTCGAGGAGAAGTAGTGAACTAATTAGAATTTATCGTACATTTAAAGAAAATCTTGACATATTAGGTAAATATCAGTTACCAGACAAGAATTTCATATTATATCATTTACTGTGGTCCAAGTTAGATGTCGCTACAAAAGAAGCGTTTGAGTTACAGCTTGACCCCAAAGTTGACATCCCGAGCTATGTTGACTTGAGTCAATTTATAGAAAGGAGAAGTCAAGCATTAGAGAACTCGGTTAGGTCTAATATTGTTACTACAAAGCCAGTGTCATTAAACACTAAATGTACCCTTGTTGTACCACCTGTGATTAACTGTGCGGTGTGCTCGGTTCCAGGCCATGATGTGGAAAAATGTCCAAAATTTTTAAAATTTACACCTTCTGAGCGGTTTAAGTGTGTTAAAGAGAAAAGGCTCTGCATAGTATGTTTTCATCCATCGCATACAGTCAAGCAGTGTAAATCTTCAATTGGCTGTGAAAAGTGTCGCTATAGGCATCACACCCTCTTGCACTTTGACAAACATGAGGATAGTGAGATTGCACAGCAAGCGTCTCCTGGAACTACGTTGACTGTTCCCGGAGGTACCTCTCAGGTTCTGTTTTCTACTGCACTGGTTTTTATTAAAAATAAGTTTAACAAATTGACCCCTATTCGCATTCTTTTGGACAGTGCTAGTGCTTGTAATTTTATCGCTTTAACCTGTGCCCGCAAGCTGGGACTTGATATAAAAAATGAAGCCCAAACTGTTAAGGGTATTTCAGAAGTGTCTGCTAATACTCTGGGTTCTGTCGATTGTGAGATAGTCCCCTCTAGTGGGGATAGCTCATGTACCTTCTCATTAAAAGCTTTCGTTTTGTCGAAGATTTGTACTGAAATGCCATCAGAACAAATTGATGTTTCTTCGTGTAAACATATAAATGATTTGGATCTTGCAGATCCTTTCTTCAACATACCAGGACCTATTGATATGCTGGTCAATGTTAACCTTCTCGCTTCAGCTCTCCAGCCTGGTCTTGTCAAAGGCAGATCAGGGCAACCTGTTGCTGTCCGCACTGTTTTCGGCTGGATAGTGATGGGGGAGTGCTCTGTTGACATTGACTCTTCTCGATCTCGTTCTCGTAAGGGATCCTGTGTTGTTACCAAGAGCTGTCTTATCGTATCGAGTCTGTCTTTGGAAAGCAGCATTCGGCAGTTCTGGGAATTATAAAGGGTTGATCCTCCTAAAATTGTCGTTTTATCAAAATCTGAACTGTCGTCACAGAACCATATGGTGGATTCATATTGTCGTTCTCCTGATGGTAGAATGGTCGTACCCTTGACATTTACCAACCCTCAGGAAAAGCCTCGGTTCTCGGGATCGCGTGAGATTGCTCTCAAGCGACTCCTTAATTTGGAGAGGAAATTTAAGGTGAACACCCTATTTCACTCAGCTTACCTTAACTTCATGGACGATTATTTAAAGTCTGGTCACATGGAAGAGGTCGAGCCTCCTTTGTCATCTGATGGTCACTTCTACTATATTCCGCATCACGGAATTTTACGTCCTGACTCGGTCACTACCCCGTTGCGTACAGTGTTCGACGCAAGCGCCAAGGATTTTGCCGGTGTGTCTCTTAATGACTCGCTGCATGCGGGCCCTAAGCTGCAGAAGAATATATTCGACCTGTTGATACGGTTTCGCTGGCATGCAATTGTGTTTACCGGAGACATCAAACAGATGTACCGCCAGTTCTTGATCGACTTGAAGGACTGTGACTACCAACGCATCTTGTGGCGTGCGTCAACGGAAGAACCTGTTAAGGATTTTCGCCTGCTCACTGTGACGTATGGTGTGTCATGTGCTCCATACCAAGCCCTTTGGTGTATCGCTAGATTGGCTGAGGAGTTTACGTCTCGCGCTCCTCATGGCGCTGTGGTGTTGGCTAGGGACACTTATGTGGATGACATCTTGTCAGGAGCGGAGTCAGTTGAGAGTGCCTTATTAATACAAAAGGAATTGTTAGAGATCTTGTCGTCCTGTCGTCTCTACCTGCGTAAGTGGGCGTCTAACAGTTCAGAGTTTCTTGAAAGTTGTCAAGACTCTGATCTTTATTCTGACCGCCTCCGTAACTTTGAGGATGCCAGTGATTTCTCGCTCAAGATCTTAGGATTATCGTGGCTCCCCAAAGATGACACGTTTACCTTCAATACATCTTTTCATGAATGTCGCTGCACTAAGCGATCGATTCTCTCTGATATAGCCAGGATTTTCGATCCCTTAGGTCTTCTGTCGCCTGTCGTGTTTTTCGTAAAATATTTAATACAACTTCTATGGCTGTCTGGAGTAGATTGGGACAGTGAAGCGCCTATTGCTATCGCGCAAGAGTGGCGCAAGTTCAAGTCGCAACTTTCACTTCTCTCCTCTCTGTCTATCCCTCGCAGAATGATAGATGTTTTCGTATCGTTGCAGCTCCACGGATTTTGTGACGCCTCGGAGAAGGGCTATTGTGCCGTCATTTATTGTCGTGTCGTTAGAAATGATGGATCATTTGCCGTGCGCCTTTGTTGCGCCAAATCAAAGGTAGCTCCCCTTCGTAGGTGTTCCATTCCTCGTCTGGAGCTGTTAGCTGCTGTTTTGTTAGCGGACTTGGTGGTATCGTTCAGGGACGCCCTTAAGGAATTCCATACCTTGGACGAAGTCTACGCTTGGTCGGACTCGAGTGTCGCCCTGACCTGGATCCGATCATGTTCGTCTAAGTGGAAAACTTTCGTGGCCAACAGGGTGGCTGACATACAAGAAAAGATTCCCCCTGAGAATTGGCACCATGTGTCTGGATCTGAGAATCCGGCAGATTGCGGTTCCCGCGGTCTGTTGCCTGCTGATCTCATCCAGAATTTAACATGGTGGGCGGGGCCATCTTGGCTTTCCAACCCCCAAGAGACTTGGCCCCGATCGGAAGCGTCCTTGGAGTCACTCGATCAAACTGTTTCAGCCGAGCAAAAAATTTATAGCTTATTAACAGCTTTAAACGTATCGTTTGTCGATGAAATCTTAAACAGATTTTCGACACTCAAACGAATCCTACGCATATTGGCGTATTGTTTTCGCTTTATCCACAACTTGAAAGGTCGTTCCTCAAGGAAATTAGACCAGTTATCGTGTGAGGACATTAACAATGCCCTCTTATTTCTCGTGAAGCACGTTCAAGAATGTAGGTTTGCATCGGAGATTCGCTCCTTGTCGAAGGAGGATTCCTTTAGTGCCCTTTCGAAGCCTATGCGAAAGTTGTCTCCTTTTTTGGATGAGCATGGTCTCCTCAGGGTGGGCGGTCGACTTTCCAAAGGTGACCTGTCATATGATGTAAAACATCAAATATTGTTGCCTCGTGATCACAAGCTCACCAGGCGTATTATCGAAGACTACCACCAACGCTTCATGCATCCTGGATTACAAACTTTGCAAAACCTGATAGCCCAGGAGTTTTGGATTCTTTCCCCAAAGAGGGCTATTCATGCGGTGGTTTCATCATGCATAAAATGCTTTCGAGTCCATCCGCGGGTTGTTGCCCCTCCGTTCATGGCCAACTTACCAGCTTATCGCATCAATCAGCTAAAACCTTTTTCGTCTTCAGCGGTCGATTATGCGGGACCCTTTGATATTAGCTTGGGTCGAGGTCGAGGCTTGCGCACTTTCAAGGCTTACATATGTGTATTTGTGTGTACCGGTACCAAAGCAGTTCATTTTGAACTTGTGTCTGAGTTGACCTCCGAGGCTTACATATCCGCATTAAGGCGATTTATAGCGAGGCGTGGTCGTTGCTCCAGACTCGTTTCTGACCAAGGGAAAAATTTTGTCGGTGCTTGCAATATTATCCGAGAGTTAATGTTAAAGGCGTCGCAAGCAGAACATATCGATTTCGCCTTCAACCCTCCTGGTAGTCCACATTTCTCGGGTTTGGCTGAGGCTGGGGTAAAGTCTGTGAAGACACATTTATCGCGTGTGATAGGGTCACAACGTCTTACATACGAGGAATTTTATACTGTCCTCACACAAATAGAGGCCATGTTGAATTCGAGACCTCTATCTCCGGTTAGTTCAGATCCAAATGACTTTTCTGTTTTGACTCCTGGTCATTTCCTCACTCTGGAGCCCCTCTCTATGTTACCTGAGGAAAATGTCGTTGATTTGAAAATAGGTGCTCTACAGAGGTGGAAATTGATACAACGGATTCATCAGGATTTTTGGCGCAAATGGCACATCGAGTACTTGCATACCCTGCAACAGCGTCATAAGTGGTACAATAAGCATAATGAAATCTCTATTGGAACTCTTGTGCTAATTGTCAACGAGCAATGCCCTCCAATGAAGTGGAAACTAGGTCGCGTAATAAAGCTTTACAAGGGCGATGATGGTGTTTGTAGGGTTGTTACAATTCGAACCGGGACTGGAGAGTTAAAACGCCCGGTAATTAAATTGTGTCCTTTGCCTTTGGAGTCATAAATAATCTGTTATGTGTTATCTCGTAGTTTAGTTTTTAGTCAGTTAAGAAAGTACCCACATCCAATGTGAATTATAGTAATTTATTTATTCTTGTTCAAAATACGTTGTATTTTGGCGGGCGGAATGTTAATAATTGTAATGGGCAATTTTTAGTTTGTCGCCTGGCAACACTTATTACGTTGATATTTTTTAAAAAATTAAAAATCTTCGTCGGGTGGTAGTAGAAAAAGTATCGTAGCATATCGATTGTCGTTTTTCTCGTGCGCGTATCGAATGCGCTATATTATCGAAATAAATAAATATTGTGTCGTGTTTATTGTAAAATAGATTCAGTGATCTGAAAAGAATTGTGCTAAACATCACACTTCCTATATATGCTGGTTCCGTTAGGTAGATATAGGTAACCTACATTCCCTAAGGTAAGCCGCGACGAGCTGAAGGTTTGTGGGGCCTGTGTGCTTGACGGGACTGGGATCTTCAAGAGGTTCACGAAGATAAATAGGGTAAGTGATTTTAGTAATAGTTCTAAATCGGATTACACTGAAATTGGTGTTAATTTTATCGTGTCGAAATTTTATAATTCGTTTCGCTAAATTTATTAATTATAATCATTTTCGTAAATACAGTCCATTCATATACAAGGGGTGTTTCCGGATTTAATGAAACACAGTAAAGTAATACCTCTATTTAAATCTGGATCCAAAACCGACCCTGGTAATTTCAGACCAATTTCAATACTACCAACCTTTAGGAAAATTTTTGAAAAAATTATATTACTACAATTACAAGCTCATTTTAATTCAAATATGCTATTACATGAAGAGCAGTATGGGTTTACAAGGGGTCGTTCTACCATTCAAGCAGGTGTGACACTTCTAAATCATATATATAACGCCTGGGAGAATAGACAAGATGCTATTGGTGTATTCTGCGATCTCTCCAAAGCGTTTGATTGCGTTGATCATAAAAAACTGTTGCGAAAACTATTTTACTATGGTGTCAAAGACTGCACTGGACCTTGTTGCCTCCTACCTAAATGATCGAATACAACATGTTGATGTCAATGGAATTAGATCCTCTGAAGCATCTGTAGCTATGGATGTACCGCAGGGATCAATTCTAGGTCCATTTCTATTTTTAATTTATAAAAACGATCTGCCATTCTATATACAGAACTTGTGCGACATTGTTATATTTGCTGATGATACGTCACTTATTTTTAAAGTAGATCGCACGCTTACTGATTATAACGGCGTAAATAGTTCACTTGCCCAAGTTGTAGATTGGTTTACGACCAATAATTTGACTAAACGCTAAGAAGACAAAGTGTATCAGATTCAGCATGCCTAATGTCAGGAAATGCGGTACAAATGTAACATTGAACGGTAATACCTCTTGTTGAATCAACTGTATTTTTGGGGATCACTTTAGATAGCAAACTGCAGTGGAACGCCCAAATAACGTGTCTTGCAGGTAAACTCAGCTCGGCAGCCTTTGCCGTTAGTAAATCAGGCAGCTCACTGATGTGGAAACTGCTAGGCTGGTATACTTCAGTTATTTTCATAGTGTTATGTCTTACGGCATTTTGCTGTGGGGCAGGCAAAGCAGCTGATATACAAGTAATTTTTGTACTCCAGAAGAGAGCTTTACGTGCAATATATAAATTAAGTGCTAGAGTGTCTCTTAGAGAGAAATTTAAAGAAATTGGCATTTTAACGGGTGCATGACAGTATATATTTGCAAATATCATGTTAGTTAAACAAAACATACATTTATACAATAGACACAGTTACATACATTCGATAAATACTTAGATATAAGCATAAATTAATTGGAACGCATCATCGTTTACAAAAGGTTTACGACTCTTTTGCAGGAATTGGCGTATGCCCATATAATAGAATTCCTTTAGACATTATGAACCTGCCGTTACATAAATTTAAGGCGGAAATTAAGACGCACCTCTTGAAAAGGGCCTATTACACAATTAATGATTAATTGAATGATAAAAATAAATGGAAATGAGTTGCTTGCTCTTCGCTCGAATTACTTCGTGTTATTTTGTACTTGTCTTGAATCTACATTTCTGCATATTGAATAATTTGAAACGTCAGACAACTAAAGGTTTCTAAATTGGCTACGGTTGAGTAGGGCGATGGCTGATATATATGTCATACCCGTGAACGGGTGCCGTCTGTTGGGACTGGTCAGCTCATAGCTGTTATTGCAATTGTAACAAATAAAATTGTTTAAATTTAAGGTAAACTAAGTTTAGTCGACCGTTCTCACATAAATCCAAAGGAACAATGTAAGTGTGATTTTAATGTTGTAAGCCATACCTACATTTTAAAAAAGAGAATCCATTGATTTTCTTGCTAGATTTTTCTTCTTAAAGTGTAGGCTGCCCTTAGAACTGGCAACTAAAATAGCTCTAATTTTGATATGATTTTAAACACAACATTGATTTTGTTTTTTTTTGTTTTGTATAAATTGATTTTACACACAACATTGATTTTGTTTTGTATAAATTCATTAATATATAATTGGTCAAACAACATGTAGCTCAAACTAATGTAATTACTGGCGGTTAGAAAAGAGTGGCCATGAGTTTTATTGCCAGGTTCTTCCTCAGGCTCTACCTATTGCTGTGCGAATCTGGCAGTAAATGTAAATGTAGAAGCAATAATCTTGACGTTCATAAGTGTTACTTTGTGACCTACATTAATAAAAATTTTTCATTTCATTTCATTATCAAAATCCACATTTCCCGATGCGGAATGTTTAAAACTTTTTCATTTAAATCTGACTGATTGATGGAAAGGTCAATATTGATCATAGAAAGAGCATTTAAGGATGACAATGAAACCGGTAGAAATAATTTCTAAAAATATAAAAAAACAGAGGCAACAATTATTTAATAAAATAATTTGCAAAGTGCGAGTGTATTAAAGAGCTTCTAAAACTTTCCTGGATTTGAAGCCTGCTGTTCATTTTAATAATAAATAAATAAATATTGTGGGACACTTTTTACACAGCGCCATCTAGCCCAAAGTAAGCTAATATTAGCTTGTGTTATGGGATCTAGATAACTGATAAACATACTTTTATATTTCTAAATATATATATATTATTATAGATAAATAACACCCAGACACGGGATAAACCATCGTGCTCATCACACAAAGTTTTATCCTGGGTGGGAATCGAACCCACGACCTCTTGCGTAGCAGTCGGATGCACTCCCACCGCGCCACAGAGGCAGTCCTCCGACCGTCCGTCCGTCCGTCCATTCAGTCTACAGGTCGCATTTTTCATCGGATCTGCATGCAACTTGGCATGGACAATCCTTGATGTAGACAACAGCTGTTAACGAGGGAGTTTTTCAACCGGGGGGAGGTGGGGAATAGAGGCAGGGGAACGGAAATGCTCCCGCAGTGGTTGGCAAGAGTGCTCAAAATGAAAAAAAAAATCAAATTACTACGAAGTCTACTGTTCAAAGGTCCACTATGTAATTCGGCTTAGCTATTTAATATACGCAAAACGAATGTGTACCATCTAATCTTGCATACTTGAATTTCAACAGGATTTTACATCAAAAATAGAACCGCAAGAAACTTGAAATTCTAGGATAACAAATCCAAACACCAGCGAAGTTCCAGTTATTGGCAATATCGTCCACTTTACTCAAAGACTTAATTGATCCAATAGTCGTAAAAGACACAGTACATATATTTTTTTATACTTTGTTAAAGACGAACGTTATACATAGTTGCAAAGGTGCCGCCATATACTTTTAATGTCGAACTTTATAGACTATTTGACTTCTTAACACGTTTAAATTTCGTTTAATGAAATTACCGACTTTTATTTGATAATATTTCGAGTGATATGATGATACAATCCTACAATGCTAGGACTTAAATTGGTCGTGCTAATTAGTGTCTAGCACATAAGACCTTTTAGCCTTTTTGCTACCACCTATCTAAAGAGGCAACGGGTTCAAAATTTCTTTCAAATTTAATATCTAAATTCCAAATTTAATTGACACATTTTATTAAATTTACGGAAGGCATGTTAAGCCGCTGGTCTTGGGTGCCAGTAAAATAGCAGTCGTCAAGCCTGGTTGAAGGCTTGAAAAAATTTAACAGCAGATCGCCACAGCCTGCATTTGTCTATTTCAACACGGCAATGGGCTCACCACCAGTTACGTGGGACTAAATGGATACGGTGAAATGTGGCGTATAGTATGCCTCTGCCTACCCCTTCGGAGATAAAGGCGTGACTATATGTTTTTTTTTTATTTATTTATTCACAAGTAGGTACAAAACATTACAATTAAAATCCCCTGCCAAACTGCAAAACAGTTTGTTGGCAAAATATGCGCTAAAATTAGTTTTTATGGGTATGTATGCATATTTCGAGTAAAATATTTTTTTGTTAGTCATGTTGGATGGAAACTAATTCGCAAATTCGTATTTCAGTATTTATTCTATTTTTTTTTCTTTTGAACAATATACAGTACTTATTTACAGATCAAATACAGAAAAAATCGGTTAAGACAAGAATGACAGTGCAGTGTTTAGATTTTTCAGAATTCCTCCTAATCGAAATCGACCTGTAAGGTTCCCATCCAATCCAATCCCAAGAACCACATTTCCAAGTTGTGTGGAATATTTTAAGATTTAATTTAATTCATGGCTGCCTATATATTACAAAGAATCAGCCTGTGACCACGGTTGTTGTAGCTTAGTAGATTCGCCAGTCAAATCTTAAAATAACCCCGTTTTTACTATTATATGTAAATTATAACTAACTAAACTTTGACTGCCTCTGTGGCACGGTGGGAGTGCATCCGACTGCTACGCAAGAGGTCGTGGGTTCGATTCTCACCCAGGATAAAACTTTGTGTGATGAGCACGATGGTTTATTCTGTGTCTGGGTGTTATTTATCTATAATATGTATGTATTTAGAAATATATAAGTATGTTTATCAGTTATCTAGATCCCATAACACAACCTAATATTAGCTTACTTTGGGCTAGATGGCGCTGTGTGAAAAGTGTCCCACAATATTTATTAAAAATAAAACGCTGTATCCCTGATGGGGTAGTCAGAGAGGACAGATCGCAAGGCTTCGCGATCCATGCATACTTATTTCACTTCCTACAGATTCATCAATCGCTTTATACATGTGTTGCATGTGCAAGCCGAGTACTTTTTAACTTTTCCGTTTTTGATAATTAAAAAATACTCCCAAAATACACAATTACACTCACTTGCTCTAGACGTGACTGGTTTAGTCAAATCTCGCACTAAGGTGTTACGTTATCGCTTTCAAATACTTCTAGTATTTTAGTTTTACTTTACCTTAGTTTTACTTGCATTCAAGCGAAGACCCTTACTATCACACTCCTCTTTCATATTAGTGAGTAATGCCTGAAGGTCAACTTCTGATGTGGCCATATCTAAATTATACTTTTACAGTAAGTATGCAAAGCCACAGTTTAATTGTTGGTATTTATATCACTACATATTAAAAAACAAAGTCGTTTTTCGCTGTCTGTCCCTATGTATGCTTAGATCTTCAAAACTACGCAACGAATTTCGATGCAGTTTTTTTTAATAGATAGAGTGATTCTTATAGAAGGTTTTTATGTATATTTTGTTAAGTTTTTGTATATATTAACTTAATTATAACGATATATGTTGGCGGTGTCGGAAAAAATCAGCCGTCTGGGAGCTTTTAACGAAAACGCTGCCTAAACCCTTTGAGATATAACAGAATAATGTATTGTAGAATTGTGTATCTAATATAGGTCTACAAAAAATCGGCGACGGGATATGTCTGTCTCTTAAGGATACCGTACTATATCCATTTTAATACTAAAAAAACAGCAATAATAATGCGTTAATTTAGGGATTAGGATAGGATTTGGGGATGAAGAGTAGAAGCGTGCACGTCGCCATCCCTGCCAGCTACGGCTGCAATTCTACTCCAACACGAGTGCCACCAGGACGATTACTGCTAGGGCGTGCCCCCGAGGCGACGCGCACCAGTTCGTCCCCGCTGGTGCGAAAAGTGTGAGCCAGAGCGGCGTAGGGGACCGCCACCCTACACGCGCGGCCCGACACGGCGGGAAGTGGAGGATGGAGTGCAGGGTAGCTGCGTGGAATGTTAGGGGAGGAATGACAGATATGATGAATGAGTTGATGGATGTTATGAATGAGAGAAAGTTAGATGCAGTGTGCTTGACAGAGACCAAGCGCAAGGGCAGCGAAGTCTTGGAGCTCCCGGGTGGGATGCTCGCGCTTTGGTCTGGAGTACCAGAGAGCGAGCATGGCAGTCGGGGGGTTGGAATTTTGCTGTCCTCGCGATTGGCCTCCGGTATGTATGAGTACAAACTGATAGGTCCTAGAATCCTCTGGATCCGTGTAAAACTTGGGTTGACGAAGATTTTCCTGGTAGCTGCTTACGCGCCAGTATCTTCGTCGAACGCGAGTGAGCTAGAGGACTTCTGGGAGAGTATGAGAGAAGCTCTAAATGTGATAGAAGGAAATGAAAGACTTATAGTATGTGGAGACTTGAATGGATGGGTGGGTACCGCTCGCGATGGTTTTGAGTCGGTACTCGGGAAGTATGGGGATAAAAGGGTGAACGACGCTGGCAAGCTAATACTGGCATTTTGTAAGGAAAAGGATTTGTTTGTGGCGAACACAATGTTCAACCACAAACAAATTCATATATATACGAGGAGATGTAAGTCAAAGAGAAGCATAAAAATAAATAAATATCCATCACGCCTTATCCCCGAAGGGGTGGCAGAGGCATATTATATGCCCACTTTTCACCGTGTGGATTCCTGTCCCACGTAATAGGTGGTGAGCCCATTGCCGTGTAGAAATAGACAGACGCAGGTTGTGGCTACCTGCTGTTGAAATTTTTCATGCCGCCCATAAGGCATTCAACCATGCTTAACGACTGCCATTTTACTGGCAACCGGGACCAACGGCTTAACGTGCCTTCCGAAGCACGGAAACGCTCGCATATGTAAATGCCACAAAGTGGTCACCCATCCGAGGACCAGCCATAGTGAAAGTTGCGTAACTCAGTGATCGTTTACAGAATACTGAGACCGCGGGGCCACGAGCGCTTCTTATTCCTAATGGATAGTCGGCTCCGTAAACAGGTGATGGACACAAGGGTTTATCGACGCGCTGAGCTGGGATCAGACCACTACCTAGTCATAACTAGGATTAGGGGTCTGTTCGCGGGTTGGCGTCATCGTACCGAGTGTCCTGAACCTGAGCCGACTTATAGCATCAAAAGCTGGAAGCTGCAGGATGCATCCATTAGGGATAAATATAATGAAAGGGTAGCCGAAAAGCTTGGCGATGTCAATGTAAGCAGTGAGAATGTGGAAAGTGTATGGCAGAACCTTAGGGATAGTATGATAAATGCCGCTGTGGAAGTGTGTGGAGAAACGAAAAGAGGCAGTAGTAATAAGCGTGATGCATGGTGGAATGAGGAAGTGAAAGAAACAGTTCGAATGAAGAAGAAAGCATGGCTAGACTACTTAGCCTCGCGGAATGATTTTAATATGAAAGAGAGATACAAGCTGCAGAAAGTTAACACGAAGGCACTTATAGAAGAAGCTCGTGAAAGGTGCAGAATGAAAGCGGATGAAAGGTTGTCGTCCAATTTCCGGGATAATGCCAAGCTCTTCTGGAAAGAGGTAGGCAAGACCCGGAGTTGTTCGGCAATCTGCAGTATGAATAAAGTGCTTAGTGTTAACAATGACGTCCTAACAGACCAAAGTGACGTCCTGCAGAGATGGAGTGAATATTATGGAAAGATGTATGCAAGAAAAGACAGAGATGCCACATCGGGAAGGGAAGCTCACTTCGATGCTCCGGATCCCGATGTCATTGAAGTCATTAGTATGGAAGAAATAGAACAAGCGATAAGAAGTATGAAATGTGGTAAGGCTGCGGGAAAAGACAGAGTCACTGCTGAGATGATCAAGTACGGTGGGTCGCGTGTCTGGGACACACTATGTCTGTTATGCAACTTGTGCTGGCGGACGGGTGAGGTCCCAGATGACTGGCGAGTAGCAGTTGTAGTACCTATTTACAAAGGGAAAGGCTCGCGCCTAAACTGCTCCAGCTACAGGGCGATCAGCTTGGTCAGCTTAGCTAGTAAGGTGTATGCAAAGGTTATAACGGCACGAATGCAAGAAAAGTCTGAAAGGTATTTATGGGAGGCTCAATGCGGATTCCGACGTGGAAGAGGTTGCATGGATCAAGTGTTTTCTCTCCGCATGATCGCGGAAAAGTTTCTGGCTCTTAGCCAGAAGGTTTTCTGCGCTTTTGTGGATCTAGAGAAAGCATTTGATAACGTTGTGAGAGAAACGCTGTGGGACTTGCTGCCAGGATATGGTGTGGACGGCTCGCTACTGCGGGCAATACAGTCGCTTTATAGGGACTGTAAGGCTTGCGTGCGAGTAGGGGGGGATGTGTCACCTCTTTTTGATGTCTGTACAGGCGTCAAACAGGGATGTGTCATGTCCGCCTCGCTGTTCATAGTGTATCTGGACAGTTGCCTGCAGAAGTTGAAAGATTTTAATATGGGTGTGAATTTGGGTGACTTTACAGTAAACTGTCTGCTGTACGCTGATGATGCGGTGCTCATGGCCTCATCAGAAGCCGACCTTCAGGCATTAGTCACTAATATGAAAGAGGGGTGTGAAAGTAAGGGTCTCCGCTTGAATGCAAGTAAAACTAAGGTTCTAGTATTTGAAAGAGGTGACGTAAGAACTAAATGCGAGATTAGGGTAAACCAGGAACGTCTAGAGCAAGTGAATGAAATTGTGTATTTAGGAAGTATGTTTAGCGCGGATGGAAGATGTGATTCGGATGTGGAACGGCGAGTAGCTGCCGGAAACAAAGTTAACGGTGCTTTGTCCCAGTTAGTAAAGCGACAAAGCATCGTAAAAGAAGCACGACTGGCGATTCATAACGCAGTGCTAGTGCCAACTTTGCTTTCCGGTAGTGAAACCTGGGTATGTCAGCAGATGCATGAAAGTAAATTGAATGCTGTGGAGATGCGATCACTTCGAAAGTTGTGCGGCGTTACCTTGGCTGGCCGAATACGTAACGAAGTGATACGCAATTTGGCAGGTTTGAATGAAAGTGTCAGCGTTAAGCTGGAAAAGGGCGTGCTCCGTTGGTTTGGACACGTCCAACGAATGAGTGAGGAACTATTGACGAAGAATATATATTGTTCAAAAGTAGAGGGTAGAAGGAGTCAGGGTAGGCCGAGACTGACATATGAAGACCACGTGAGCAGATTGCTCAAAAACGGAAAGGTCAAAAGTACTCGGAAACCCAGACGTGCGTGTATGAAGCGATTGATGAATCTCGAAGAAGCGAAAGAAGTATGCATGGATCGCGAAGCCTGGCGATCTGTCCTCTCTGACTACCCCGTCAGGGATACAGCGTGAAGATAGTTAGTTAGTTAGTTAGTTAGTTAATTTAAACGCTATTTACACAAAAACATTATTGATGCTTATCATTTTTAATATGTTAGTTGGCTTTAGCATTTTATGAAGATTAATTTGTCCCTGTAGACTTTGCAAATTAAATGAATATCTTAGGCGATATGGCAATATCAAAAATTGCGCAAATAAATTAATTTCGTGTTACAATAATTCCGCCGTGCGGGCGCGGGCGTAGTACTTGAGAGCGGAGAAGTAATCAAGTAATTTGGAAATGTACATTGTTCATACATTATCGTGAAATTAATAAACGACGGGATTAAATGGGTGCCACGGGGTTTGAAGTATGTCACGGGCGAAGCCGGGAGGGTCAGCTAGTAATTTATAAGCTGAATCAGACGTTATATTATAGTATCCGTTCACTCGCTAACTCGGTACTCTGTAAACGATCACTGCAACTGTAACTTTAACTTTAACACTGTAACTTTCCTGCACCTGTGCATTTCAACACGGCTCACCTTTTTGTTATACAGGATAAAAATGCTTACATTAAAATGAGGGCGTGAATGATAAGTAAGTAAGTATCCAAAAGAATAGAACCATGCGACCTTGATCATGAGACTTGAAAGTGTAGAAGACAGTTTATATATCTTTCAGATCGGTTTGAGTTTAGATGGAAGATTTAAAAACTTTTTTTGTTAAAAATGTTATAAAAATATTCGATGTTGATTTAGGCGCGTTCGGAAAACAAAACTTGTTTGAAAAATAAAAAGGTTTTACATATTTAGGGCACATATTTTTGAATTGTTGTGGGCAAAAGTACTATTTATTTAGGTCTGTACCTTTCTGCACTCTGATATTTAAGTTAAAATGCTTATTTACTAGAAATAAATATTTTAATTTAATTTTATTATTTTAGCTATTGTTTTGTTTGTATTGTTGCGCTAGTGGCTGCTAACTCAGTGTTCTGTAAACGATCACTGCGTTAAGCAAGTTTCAATGTGGCTGGTCACGGATGGGTGACAACTTTGTGGCATTTACATTTGCGAGCGTTTCCGTGTTTCAGAAGGCACGTTAAGCCGTTGGTCCCGGTTGCCAGTTGGTAAGGTGCGGCAGTCGTTAAGCCCAGTTGAAGGCCTCATGGGCAGCTTGAAAATTTCAACAGCAATTAGCCACAACCTGCGTCTGGCTATTTCAAGACGGCAATAGGCTCAACTGTGGGACAGGAATACACATGGTGATAAGTGGGCGTATAACATGCATCTGCCACCCCTTCGGGGATAAGGCGTGATGGATAAACATAAACAAAAAAAAAGTCCCACAATATTTATTATTTCTTAAATGCATGGTGTACCTAATGTAAATAAAATAATTTCATATAATAATTTAAAATGCGCGTCATCTAGCCATGGCGTGTGGTTATTAGAGGTAGCTAGTAGTATTTAAGTTATTTAAGTTGGCCAAAAGCCCGATTTCGTATTGATAGATTATCGGTAAATTCTTCCTAATAAGGGCAACACCCTATCTGGGTCGTTATATAAGTTAGGTGAGTCATTTTACAGTTTAAAAATGTCAAATATTTGAGGACCTGTAGACGACTCAAATTATGTAACAACGAAGTATAGCAGAATATCCTTAAATACATTAATTAAAGGGAGCCTGATTGGCTCTTCGCTATTACTCCGTTATATTACCGTTATTACCAGCTAATATCCTGCTATATCTATACCGCTGTCATATGAAAATGTACTGAAAAAAAAAAGAGCGGACGTGGTTTTCGGTTTTAAATATTTTAATTTGTTTATTTAAGTGGATTTGGTCTTATTTGTGTATTTATTGTATATATGTATTTAAATTTTAGTAAGTGTACATAAATTTTACATAGTTGGTAAGTTTTTATTAATTTATTATGGAATCGTATCCCTACGATCCCGACCCTGGAGGGACGGGCCTTGAAGTAAGCAATTTCGTAACAATATCAAATTGTCCAGATGAATCTAGCATGTATACAGATGCATCTTCGCAAAATAATTCCTCAAGTAGGAAAAGGGCTAGCGTAAATCGTATATGCAAACATTGTAATAAAAAAAGACGAAAACAAATGGCGGGAAAAAAGAAAGATTCAGATTGCGACTGTTTAAGAGAATCCTCTGAATTAAACGAGATCTCAAACCCAAAAGCAATTCATGAAACTCAATCGGCAATTCATAGAGCTGAGAAACCCTCGAATAATTATATTTCTAAATCAGAAACGCCAGCTATGAACAATGCTAAGTTTAAATCTGCTAATAGAATTCAAGTTAGTAGGTCTGTTTATGAATCCACAGATGCCTCACCTTACGTTATTCACATTCAAAGAGAATACTCACTCCCGAATGATAATACCACCCTACATCCTTTAACCTTTGGCCGCTTTTTAAAAGTACATCCCGAAATTAAAAATGTTATGAATGGTAGTCTGAAAAAGATTGGCAGAAATCGTCTTACCATTTCATTTGCCACACACACAGATGCTAATGCATTTCTAAAAAATAAAATCTTGTCTGACAACAAATACAATTGTTTCGTTCCTTCATTTAATGTCTGCCGGATGGGAATAGTCCGAGGAGTTCTTAAAGACTGGCCTGAGGATGTCATTCTTGAGAACATATCCTTACTTATAGGCTGTGGACCCATATTAAAAGTTAGACGCATAAAAAAGAAGATTATTAACAACAAACCTAATGATGGACAAAATAGTTTTTTTTTTGAAAATACTGAGTCTGTAGTTTTGACCTTTGATGGTCAAATTCTACCCAAAAGAATATTTATGTGTTACAATTCATTGCCTGTGGACCCATATATATTCATCCTACTATTCAGTGCTTTTATTGCTGCAAATATGGCCATGTAAAAAAATAGTTTAGATCAAACCCAAAATGTTACAAGTGTAGTAAAGAACACCCTAGTGATCAATGTACAGTACCAGCTGAATCTGCCATATGTTTTTAATGTAATGGTAATCATTATGCTGTAAATCGCATATGTACAGAATTTACGAAACCGCGCTACATCAAAGAAACAATGGCCTAAAGTTGCATATCATATGTGGAAGCATCTAAACTACATAAACCGATTACTAAGTTATACTCTGAAGTAACAAAATTAAACTTCCCATCTTATCCTCCTAAAATAAATTCTTCATCCAAAGCTGAATCGTCAATTCTAGGTCATAGATCATACAAAAAAACTATTTCTATTCCATCACGTTCACATTCTGCATTGGTTCCTGGTTATATTCATACTGTTCATGATTCTATAGTTAAGGATATAAACATGCCCAGTCCTTCTGGTAATGGTAGTGTTTTCAAATTTAGCTCTGTTAACCCTGAATTGTCACCGTCTATCCCAGAACTAATACAATGTCTTATTAATTTATTAACTCAACAACAGTGTAGTACCACTGTACCGTCCAACGCTGCACAACCTTCATCTGATAATAATTCTCCACATTCAAACTATGGATCAAGCTTCCAAGATGATACAGTGGAAGTGTTGCAGCGCAACAAATAAAAAACAGGAATTAATTTATATAGTAAATACATTTAAACCTTTAATATTCTCTTTAGAAGAGACATGGCTAACTCCAGGTTTCAATTTTAAAATTTCTGGATATTCATGTCTCAGGGAGAATAGATCTGATGGGTATGCTGGTGTAGCATTACTTATCAGACATCCATCCAATTTTGTACATATACCTATTCCCTCCCATAGCAGTAACTTTTCTATTGTTGCTGCTGTTGTAAATAATATATGTGTAGTCTCTCTTTATATCCCTCACCCTTCCTCTTCCATTATTTCTGAAGTTAACAATATTCTAACATCTTTACCCCATCCTATTTTAATTCTCGGTGATCTAAATTGCCACCACCAATCTTGGGGCAGCATTAAAAATATTTTTGGAAACAATATCTTAGAAATGTTAGATAGTCATAATTTATGTATTTTAAACTCTACCACCCGTCGCACGAGTCCTACAGATATATACAGTGCTCCAGATTTGGTATTATGTTCAACCAACTTAGCTTCTGCTCTTACATGGCAATTTTTTCATTCAACTTTAGGTAGTGATCATTTTCCAATCATAATTACTCTCCCACATAAAAACAACTCTAACTTATTCTCTCCTCCTAGATTTAAATGTAACTTAAAAAATGCTGATTGGGTCTTATTTGAAGACCAGGTTAAATTAAAATAACAAGTCTTCCTCCTGTTTCAGAAGTATCTTTACTATCGAGAACAGCAGATTTTACAAAAATTCTTATTAATACAGCAAATGAGTTGTTCCCAATCAGAAATATAGTTCAAATATTCAAATATACCTTCTCCCCTCTGGTGGGATAAAGAGTGTTCCAATGCAGCTAAAAAACGAAAAGCTGCTGTAATTAAGTACTGTCAATGTTATTCTCAAGAAAATTTTGATGAAGTTACACTGATCATAAAAGAGACTCGTTTGTTGTTGAAAAAAAAGAAAAAGGAGTGTTGGAGAAGGTTCTGTGAATCAGTTTCCCCTGATATTTGTCCTTCGATTGTTTGGAAAAACATAAGAAGATTTCGTTCAGCATTTGTGGAGCCCCATCCTCCTATGCCAAAGTCAGTTGCTGAGGACTTTCTAAATATTATAGCTCCTGCTATTGATCCTAAAGAAATGGTTATTTCTTTAGCTCCAAGCTAACTTGTTGACTCACCTCCAACTTCTTTGACATGTCCATTGAAAATGGAAAATGGAAATGATGACATTCCATACTGTTTTTTAAACATTTAGACTCATCCTCTCTTTCTTATTATCTTGATATAATAAATTGCATATTTTTAACTGGAACAGTCCCTCCCTCATGGAAAACTCAAATAATCATTCCCATTAGGAAACCTAACAAGCCTGTGTCGGGTGCCCTTTCGATCGCATATTTTTTTTCAGCATAATGTAGTTTGGCATAACAGTTTCAGCATAAAGTTTTCTCGCATAAATTATGATAAGCAGAGTGTTATAAACGCATAATGGTTTTATTGGCATAACATTAACTTACTCTAATTTTTTTATCATAATTTTAATCAGCATAAATGTAATGGGTATAAATGTTATACGCCTAAAGATAATTTAACATAAAATACAAAACGCATAATGGAGGTATGCATAACAGTTTAAATCATAAATGAATAATAATTTGACTAAGAATATTTAAGAAATGATAAGACACCATTGTAAATAATCATCTCACTCATAGCCAAGTTTTTAAGCTGTAACTTATAAAACGATATTTTAAGTGTTATTTTTTTTAGACTAGTCTTGAGCAAAGTCGTAAATAGGTACGACGACGAGCGAAGCGAGGAGGAGTGTTAGGTCACTTGTGACCACAACGCGCGAGCCGAGCGAGCGATGCGAGCGGGCCGCGGCAGCGGCCTGCGATGCGCCAGAATAGAATCGCTCGTTTTAATCTACCTACTTTCTTATTGTATTTTATTTATATATTCTATATATGTGTTTAAATTTTGAACTTCAGTAAAGTGACTACATTCGATCGACATTTTTAATCAGTGGGCATTTCAATCTTAGACAGTTCAAGCTTAGATATAAAAAAGACGTGTGGCACTCGGAGACTGCAGCGGTAAAGCTATTGCATAGCATACCTTTGTTTTTCTTTGATATTAATTCAAGTTACACTAAAAAAAACAAAAAAAAAACGAAAAAAAAACCCTCACCCTCACTCTCACAGTCACCCTCATCCTCAGCCTCACACTCACACTTACTATCATTACGTCTCGATCCGTGCGAGCTTCGTACAATCGTACCATATAATATATGTACATACACGTTAAGCCAACGCTCGGCCGTGCTCGGTGAACTTTGTGTGACCTCGTCTCGACCTTCGTCTTAGGTTTTTTTCCTTACGGAATTTCTTGATTAAAGCCCACTCAAAGCCCGCGATAAAAACTATGCAATAGCTTAATAAAAATATTTACTCGTTAACATTATGGTATTCTATATGTATGGCTTGTAATCTTTATGCGAGAGTGATATGCCAATAAATGTTATGATTAGTAATCGTTATTGTAAAAAAAAATATGCGTAAACATTTTATGCGGGTATATCATTATTATAAAAAAGTTATGGGAAAATACAGTATGCCTAATGATTTATTCTGTTTGAACGTTATGCGAAACGAAGAGTATGCCAAAAAACGTTATGCAGTTTTAAGTTATGCCTCGAAAATTTATGCAACCCAATACGGACCCGCCTGTGTCAGAAGCTACTTCTTATCGCCCTATAGCGTTATCAACTGTTCTAATTAAATTATTAGAACACTTGATAAAAAACAGGTTAGAATGGTTTGTTGAAAGTAATGATTTGTTATCTCACACTCAGTATGGTTTTAGAAGAGGCAAAAGCACCATAGATAGCATTGGTATACTTACCACTGATATTAGATTAGCTTTTTCGGATAACAAATCGCTACTCTCTGTTCTTCGTAACAAACTCCTCAAGTTGAATGTTCCTCATCAATTTGTTAAATTAATTTTAAATATTTTAACAGATCGTGAAATAACTTTGGATAAAAATGAAAATAATAACATCCAATCCAGAATAATGAGTAAAGGCTTGCCACAGGGCTCAAAGATCATATATTATATAACATTTATACCCATGATTTAGATAGTTCTATAACGAATTATTGCTCTTCAATTCAATCTACACCATTAACAGTAATGTTAGCTTAGGATGCTCTGATTTAACAGTTTCGCTGACATTTCTTAAAAAATGGCTGGAGGTTAATGGCCTTGAACTATCCATAAACAAGAGCAACATAGTGATGTTTTCCAGAATGCGGATGCCTCCCCCTATATTTGTTTATTACAATAATGAACAAATTCCAGTATCGAATCAAACTAAATTTCTAGGTGTTTATTTAGATTCAAAATTAACCGGTAATGCTCATTGTGATTAATTAAGTAAGTGTGTAAGCAAATGCGAATCTCGATTAAATATCTTGAGATGTCTTTCTGGTGTTTGGTGGGGCGCCCATCCTTTTAATCTTAAGCTTCTTTATAATTCATTGATCAGGAGTGTTCTTGTTTATGGGACATTTTTATTGATGCCCGGTAACAAAACGGCCTTTAATAAGCTTAACTTAATTCAAAACAAAGCGTTGAGAATTGTCGGAAAAATCGGGGTAGTCGCAGGTCCTGAGTGTGCTTGTGGGTTTGATTTCTGCGACATCAATCATATTTTCCTGTCTTGTCCTCTTAATTATAATTTTATGCTTTATAATTGCCTTGTGAAGCAACTTATTCCTCTTCCTACTTGTTTACAGAAGTTGTTTATTGGCTTTAAATGATCTTGATGTATATAAAATTCTAGCCGACTTAGTTTATGTAAATAATATTATAATTTAGTTTATTTTTACCTTTATTTTTATTAGTGTTATTGTTACCTTATTATTCCTATCATCCTTTACATACCTGGGAGGCAATTCTCGTTTATTTCGAAATAATCTTGAATTCGAGTTCACTTCGAATCCTTTCTCGACCATAAAATCTCGTAAATCGAGATGGTTTTTTCGAATGTCTTATTCTCACCACTATTCGAACTAAAGTTCGAGGTTATTGTGTGAAATGTTGCCATTAAAGAACCATGTCACGTTACGATGCGTTCAGTTCGACACGTTTCATCCGGTTTTAAAACGGTTACAACAAGACTACACTTACAAAATGTTCTAAAAGTTTTTTAAGCTTATTTTACACGTTATAAACAATAATTACGTATTTTATAGTAATTATTAAAGAAAAAAAAATTGTAAACTGCATAATATATGTTACTAAATGTATATTTTTAAAATTGCTTATACCGTCCCGTAAAATGAAAAATATCTGAATGTGTTGCTGTCACTGTCACTGTGTGTTGTTTGTATTATTGAAGACTGTGTTATTTGTAATAAAAAATTGCTAAAATTTCCACATTGCTGTAACATCGGCGACGACGTGTTTGAAATTGAAGCGAGTTGCAATTTTATTTGGACGTATTTCACTATTAAATCATCACTCATTTTGATATTTATTAAATGTATAATGCTAATTTAGGGTCGGTCACTGAAGAAATGTCCAAAGACTATACTGATTCGACTTGTTGTAAAGAAATTAAAGGCAAACTGTATCTGCATAATTATAATATTTTATTAATTTTACTTCAAAGGTCAATTTATGTGTAAAGGCAATAAATTATATGGGTCAGGGTTAATTATAATACTTTACTAATTTTATTTCAAATGTAAATTTGTGTGTAAATCTGATTTCTTTTAATTGTATATGTGAAATTATATTCTTATAATATATTTGCACCACATATTTAGTGTGTTTGTCTTGTGTCGATCCAGAGAATCAAACTAATGACAGTCTATTTAAATATTTATTTATATATTTTTTTATTTAACGTACATAATTGTAGTATACTACATACATAATTCATTGCTTTAAAAAATATAATCGTCACGTTTTTCGGTTACACACCATATTGTTTTAAAGTAAAATTTCTTTATCATGAGTGAAACTTCTTTATCAACGTATGAGAGCAATTGTATAGCTGAAAAAAAATGTCTTAAAGAAGTTTCACTTCTTACCTGTGTACTCTGGTACACACACATATTCTGATTCTGGATGTACGTGCCGGTGTTTAATGAGGATAATAACTAGAGTGTTACCTACAATAAAATGAAACTCTTATGTAATCACTCAAGGGCCCCACGCGACTTGAAAATGTAGATGTAAACTTACTACTGTAATGGCTTCTGTCTCTTGTTTTGCCGTTTCTAAATATGAAACACTAGCTCATGCCCATAGCTTCGCAAGCGTGGTGAAGTTTTCCTATTCGAGATTTCGTACGGAAACCTAAACTCTTTGAAAATCCAATATAATGGTGAATTTTTTACCGATTTATCTATTTAATTAAAAAAGAAGTGAAAAACGACAATTCGATTCGAGACGGGGTTTGAACCCGTGACCTTTGCTTAACCACGGCAATGTTCTAGCCACTGAACTATCCGAACCGTATCAAGTTGAAATACTTCACCATATTTTAATCGTCATTTAAGAGTATGACCAGAGCCATCTATCGAGCCACTCAACAACTCGATACAAATGATCAGTGGGTTCAATCCCCGTCTCGAATCGAATTGTCGTTTTTCACTTTATTAATAATTTATGAGAAGTTTAGCATAATAATTGCTTTAAAAATGTATCCGATTTATCTAATATTAGGAAATTTTCGAATACCAAAGAGAATTATTTAATAATTAATAGTTTTTAGTTATAATATACTAAAAAAGACACGCTTTTATAAATAAACCAATATAAGAGTAGATAATAAATAATAGTTAAAAAAACTAATAATCACGCTTTTTATAGGAAACTGAACTAATAATAGATTTTTTTTTTAAATTAAAAAAATAAATATTTTATTTTGCGTGCGTTAAAGCGTGATGTGTTCAATCACAATCTAGTACCTACATGGCGAAATGAAACCGTTGAGAGAATATTCAATCAAAAATCACAAAATTTTCTTTATTTTACACTATGGACTCCGCTCTGATCTAAATTTTAGCAAATTTTATGTTTTATTCATAACGCCATAATTTATTCATGGTTTATTTTATAATACAAACTGGAGTTAGCAGAGATTACAATATTCTTAATTTAACTCTTTCATCAGAGCACTTCATTCAAAATAGCGGAGAAAATAAAATAAAATCGAGTGTGCTTTTGATCATATGACTGAAGTCTACCTTATTTATGTAGTAGCTCCATATAATGGCTATCAGAAAAAGAGAAAGAAAAAACCTCTCTAAAGTGGGAGGCAATTCTCGTTTTCTTCGAAATAATCTCGAATTCGAGTTCACTCTTCGAATCCTTTTTCGACCATAAAATCTCGTAAATACAGATAGTTTTTTCGAATGTCTTATTCTCACCACTATTCGAACTAAAGTTCGAGATTATTGTTTAAATTGTTGCCATTTAAGAACCATGTCACGTTACGATGCGTTCCATTCGACACGTTTCATATGGTTTTAAAACGGTTACAACAAGACTCCTCTTCCAAAATGTTTTAAAAGTTTTTTAAGTGTATTTTACACCAAACACTAATTACGTATTTTATAGTAATTATTATAGGAAAAAAAATATTGTCAACTGCATAATATTTGTTACTTAATGTATGTTTTACAAATTGCTTATACAGTCCCGTAAAATTAAAAATATCTGAATGTGTCGCTATCACTGTCAATGTCTTTATTATTGAACACTGTGTTATTTGTAATCACAAATTGCTGAAACATCGGCGACGACGTGTTTAAAATTGATGCAAATATGTTTTGCACGTATTTCACTATTAATTCATCACTCATTTTGATATTTATTAAATGTAAAATGTAATATAATGCAAATTTAGGCTAGGTCACTGAAGAAATGTCCAAAGATTATAGTGATTCGACTTCGAAATCTGCGTCTCGACTGCAACTAACCATTCGAAGCTACTCGAGTGGCTTCCCTTCGAGAAAAGTCGAGTTCGAGATTTGCAGAATAGCTAAACGTCAATAAAACTCGAATAAAGTTCGTCTCGAAGTCTCGAAATCGAGACTATTTCGAAGGTATGAGAATTGCGGCCCTGTTTCTTCATTATTTAACGAAACGTAACTTTCTTTCTTTCTATCTTCACCAACTTATATCTCCCTCTCAACTTTCTTTCGTCTAAATATTCACCAGCTTACTTCCCAATCAAATTAAAGAAAAGCTTTTGAATAAACCCTATGAATGTTGATTTAACTCAATCCTTTGTAAAAAGTGGTTAATGTAGTTGTTCATTTTTAGTCCCCGACGCGACGTAATATCTCTCCCGAATGAATGGACCAATTTTGAATCATTAAACGGTGAGGAAAGGTAATGAGCGATACAAGTATGTATATAACTGAACTTTTTTTTTTTTATTCACAACAATTTATTTTAACAATGTTCAATGCCACAAACACAAACCTCTCACGGTTGATCTGTGTGTTGGCGATTCGTTCATTTGGTGTTTACATAGCTTGCGTCGAGACTATAGGTACTTATAGCTAAACATACATATCAATTGTTTGCAATTTGAGCACAAAATACATTTCGAACTGCCCATATATAGTGATTGTAATTGTTTTGGAAGTTTATTATGAAAATAAGGCATCAAATACTATGCAACTCTCGCTCCGTACACGTTGTTATACCTAGGTAGAATGTATTTGTTTTTATGTGTCATAGGGTAAGTTCGCCTGTTGGCGTCCACTTAGTAGAGTTGGTAGGTTTGAGCAAGTAAATAAAAATGTTAGAGTAGTAGTTTCGAATGAAAAATGGATTTCACATATTCTGTATACAGTCTTGTTAAATTTATTATACAGTTTTAGACAAACCGTTTGATATATTAATAAATAAATAGACTTATAGCCAAAACATATAATTTTCCCATTTTGCGTCCATAAAATCCAGATAGCGACCACCTGTGGACCAGTTTGCGTCCACCAACTTAGAAGAGATAAATATAAGAGAAAAATATATTCAAGTTTAAAAAAAATGAGAGATTTTAGGTGTAGTATTGTTGACAGAGACTAAGAGCAAGAGCGACGATGTCTTACAGCTCCCGGGTGGAGTAAAACAGATCCACAAGAGCACAGTAAACCTGTGCTCTTGTAGATCTGGAAAAGGCACTTTTTGTGTGTGACTAAAATGTGGACGCAATCTTTTCTTAGGTCTCACCTATAGGTACAGTTTGCGTCCAAGTATGATTTTCGACATCTGTATCTATTTCTATAGTCGTTCTAGTGGACGCAAAGAGGCTATTACGATGTGTATGTTAATAATGACGGAATCGATATAAAACTCTTATCATACAAGATTTTAGTATATTTTTTACGTAATGGGGGTAACGCGCATAAAGCTTTTATTTATATGCAAATACCTACCACATATCTAAGCTTTAATAGAAATACCTTTCATTTTTGTTAGTGACTCGGTATGGTTATTTCCCACTGTTTTTGAGGAGGAGCGGCCCCATCTTTTGGACGCGAACTGGGCGGTGGACGCGAACAGGCGACATTACCCTAGGTCGTAAAAAATCAGGTCTTGTATTTTCCGCAATTAGCTTTAATTAACCTCCGTGAGTGTGAGAAATTATACCTTATTGTACACATTCATGACATTACAGTGAGTGAGTGTAAGAAATTATACCTTATTGTACACATTCATGACATTACAGAATTATTCTAAATTTTTTTTAAATATGTTTTGTCGTAGTTAATAGTTTTTAGTATTCTTAATTGCAAATTATAAATTTCGGTCAGATATGTATGACGTAGGTTTGTCCATAAATACTAAGCCCATTACCCACAACAGAGTCCGCTAGGGCCATGTATAGCATTCTCAGTGTTTTATAAGGCAATTTGTACTTCAAAATCCTAAGTTTACCTAGAACATAAGTGGGCATGTGAAAAATTGTGACTTATTATAAGAAATAACCTAAAATTGTGACAGTTTGTCTGGTGCGTCCAATATCTCTCTGATTTGCGACATTCAAGGTTATTAACCAAGGACAAAAATGCATACGGTGAAATGTGGGCGTATAGTATGCCTCTGCCTACCCCTTCGGGGATCAAGGCATGACAATATGCAAGTAAAATAATTCTAAGTGTAAATTGGACTTATGGCTGTCTACAATTTTAACTATTATTTTGTAAATAAATTAATGATTAAAAACTTGCTTCACTAAGAGTGAACCCCAGACGAACTGGGATTAGACTAGTACCTATAAAGCGAAATTCGACGTAACTTAAAACAAAGTTACCAGAAAAAAATATATAATAAGTTGAGAGGGGTGAAGTGTCCCCATACGCTTTGTTTTTGTGACTTTCTAAAACTGGTTCAAGGATTAATACATCTAAAAGGTATATTACATGCTTCCTTATTAATTTGGATGTACATATATATGTACATCCAAATTAATACCCATATTATAAAATAAACGAAAATAGCATATTTATTTAAAAAATATCCTTATTCCTTAGGATACAAAGGCATCTTAAGATTGGTTTTATCGACCCGGGGTTCACATTAAATGTATTAATATGCTTTGTAATGGCATGTTTATTCCAGTCTTAATAATATATGCCCCGGGCTCATTATACAGTATACCTAACCAATAATTACCATCGGACCGTATTATAAATAAATATTGAAAATATTTAATTTACATAATACGGTACCTGGGTCGAATATGGCCAGCCTGAATATATGGTCACTCGTAATCCTCGCTGTAATTACAGCGACCCGGCGTACGCCATCATACATATAAGATAGTCTATGTGTGTGTAAGCAACCGGCTGCTGCCACTTGCTAGAAAGCAACGTTAAAGAAATGACGTCTTGTTCTTAGAATTATTCGACCGTAAGTTTTTATCGTTTTTGTTTATTAATTTAGAATTATCGTTTAAATAAATATTGCATTTTTGTCGTTAGTTATCCTAGATACCATGCCTGTTCGTATTATTTAGTTTTACTTTATATATTTTTGACTAAGTGTTCTTCCATGCCCAATAACAGGTGAATGAAAATACAACTTTTGCCGATTGTCGTTATTTATCATTTTTGCTTTGTTTTAGATCATGGCGCCACGTTATGTTAGAGAAGAAAAATGTGTAAGAAGTTCTTGGAATGAATCCAGGATATTAGTACCCGGATTCCTAGACGTGTATGCACAGTATAAAGAGAGAAATCCTCGTGTATGTATGAATCGACAAAAGTATCTGCTGGAAGCAAAAAAAATGTATGCTTCTATAGCGGGATGTGTCCACTCTGACCACCTAAAGAGCTATTTAGTGTGAAAATAGTATAGTATACTTACACCATAGTAATACCTACAAAATTTCTACGTTGCTATTAATTTTTTATTGTTTTTTCTAATATAAAACGAGTTTTACAATGAAAATATGTATTTAATTTAAATACCTGACATTATGAATTAGACTTAGATGGACAACAAGTAAATAAATACTTTTTTAATAAGTAATCACCTATGTGTACAATTCATATCGGTAGTATGGCCACATCGTGGCCATATTTGAATACACCATCGGAAATATGGCCAAATTCCTATTTTAAAAAAAGATGAATAAGTACGAGTACAGTTGTGCTTGAATTTTGTTCTCTTTATGGCTATATTACGATAGCTACATAGATAGGCGATGAAACAAAAATAATCTGATTACGTCATGTATTACACATGGCCAAAAAAATTGTGTCATACCTTATGGTGGCCATTATCGACCCAGGTTCTTTATAATGAGCGTGGAATCGCTCGTAGCACCAACTCAGTGTGTGTCTGTAAACGATCACTATTCGTTAAGCAATTTTAGCTGTGGCTGGTCTTCGGATTCGTCACCATTTTGTGGTATTCACAAGCTTTACCATGTTTCGGAATACAAGTTAAGCTGTTCGTCCCGGTTGTCAGTAATATGTTAGTCGTTAAGTCAAGTTGAAGGCTTTATAGGCTTTATACAAAATGCGTACGGTGAAGTGTGGACGTATATTATGCTTCTGTCTACCACTTTAAGGTTGAAGGCGTGACAATTTTTCTGTTAAGGCTTATAAGTTATTACTTGTTTACTTACTTACTTAAGTAGTAAGTAAGTACCCGGATGCCATGCTGGACTCCTACTGACTGAAAGCACACAGTGCCCATCACTCTGTTTATGGCCAGGAGTCCCAGATGAGAGTTTGGAAGGATAACCGCAACCGTGGCTATACTTTATCAGGGGTGTGTGTGTGATCCCACTTATTTGGGAGGACCTGACTTCTATTTCTCTTGTTGAACTTGTCTGGGTATTTCCAACGATGATGTTGTTATGTTATGTTCTATTATTATCATATGGACTAGCCCATTGTTTGCTCACCAAAGTTAACAAACCACGTTAACAACCTGGAAACAATCTACTGTTTATTAACTTTAAAAAGCTTGTCCGATAAACCGATTATAACAATGTTTCGGACAAAGCGCTGTCAGGCAGACTTAATTAAAATAGAGATTAACTCTATTAAAACTAGTCTGAAAAATATCATTACTAACAGAAAAAGGCAAAAGGAATTACGGTTTCAGGAGGATTTTGATTGAATTTAATAACACCTGGGACTACAATTATGAGTTTGGACTTTAGCTGTTTATTATTTTGTGATGTTTATTATGTGATGACAATAAAACAATAATAATAATGAACTGTTTATTTGACACGCCAAAATGAAATACAGATATGTAAGATTCAACAATTTCCGCTACAATGTGTGTGCCCGAAAAGGCGCCATCTCAGCTCAAGCTGCTCTAACTATGTAAAAAAGTTAGGTCCATTATCCAGCATTACTCAATACTCAATCGACGCTTGAGAGTAGATTTTATAAGGCAAAATCTAGCCTCAAGTGTTGATTGAGTATTGAGGAACGTTCTGGAATACGGACCTTAGACAGCTAGTTATGATAGGGACATTATTTAAAATCTTACTCCTAAGTAGGTTACGATTACCTACTAAAGAGTTAGATTAGAAGATTGAATCTTAATTTTATTTTATCAATATTCAAGATTGATTATATAAAATTAAAGATTGATTAAAGATGCGAGTTGGAGCTAGTTCTATATGAGATTAGTAAAATCATTTTAACTTTAACACGATTATCCATTTAAAAGAATTTACTTCGTATTATTTCAGTTGGTTTACCAATATCTTTAAAATGTTTTTATATTTGATACCCACAAAGTTAAACGTTTAGCTCATCTCGGTGAAATCATATTTATTTAGTTGAATAAGATTAAAGAATTCGGTTGAATTATCTTGAAGAGATTTATGAATGATTACGAGTTCTAAATCTATTGGAAGAAATGATATATAAACTGTTTAGCTAAGTACCAAAGTAGGTATGAAAAGAAAAGCTAGGTATGTACTTCTTAGGTCTGTATGTTTTATACAAAGATATTAATAATACTACTTACATTTACATTTAAAAAAAATGGTGGATTGTAGAATTCATTTATTTCTTAAAACAGTTTCCAGGTTTATTTCTTGTATGAACAATAACCCAATGTCTTCTTGCTTATTACTCTTATTTTTTTATCTTTTATTTTTAGTTACGACCAACAAAACACAATTCGTAATCAATGCTTGGCAATGGTAACGCTAAGTATTTATTTTGAAATGTGTTTAGACAATCTTTTCTTGTTTATTTTGTCTAAATACGGGTCGCGTGTTTGGTTGAGACACTTTATATTAAACTTTTACTGCTGGCTTGTTTAGGCTTTATAGAAATAAGAAGAAAGAAAAAAAAATTTTTTTCCAATCACACCATACACCAATTAACTTAAAAAACTAGTACACACAATCATTTACAACCATATTTAAAAAAAAAACTATAAATAATACTGAAAACCATCTACGGTTTGAGTCTGACATTATACTTATAACTAGACTGTACACTACGGCAAAAATATCGGCCACTCGGTTGTAGTGTGTCCCTTTCTAAATAAGTGACCATGACCAAACAAAACACAGGACAAATTGCTTGACCAATTGATCGAACCTACCTAATTTATTGTAATATTTTCTAATTCATGAAGTCATTACGTTTAGTGCTATCTTCACACACATCTACAGCAGTTTCTATCACAAAAAAGGTCCATTAATTAGTGCTAAAGTCAGAGGTAATACATTATACTCTCTGCAATGAGTCTTGAGTGTTATGCTCAACTTGTACGTTAGGTTCAATAAAGCAAGTAACCATGTAGTTGGGCCCTAATAAACTTTGTAATTTTTGTCTAATCTCATAACCCATTTGATCCGCAAATACATCTACCCTGTGTCGAAAGCTCTTTATTTTTGTGGCACAGTTTTCGATGCCATTTTTAGTTGAACAATTAGTATTTCTACCGTTCTCATTATTTCCTGATTTCTTTTCACAAGTGACGTTACAGAATATGTTATTAAGTTGATTATTACTATTAGAAGTCTACCATCATGTTCTTCATTTAATGTATTTTTGAAGTTGCTTCCAAACCCTAACTGGACTTGGAGCCTGGAGTTTACATAAAATAGGCTGCGAAGAGCAAAAAAATTTTGATGTCTTATTTTGGGCATTGTTGGGAGCGACTGCTATCTGAACCCCCAAGCCCGTAAGGACACCCGTCGTTGCTTTATCCGTTACTCAGCAGGTGCACCACTAGCGGGTCTTTTTGGGCCCCGAATATGTCGTTGAGGCACCTTGCACACCATATTAGTACTGAACTCTTTTATAAAGGCGTTTAAATCTATTTTTTAAACTCCATTTAACGATTAGATAAAATATTAAATTATTTAACAAAAAATCTGTATTATATGTAGTACGGCATTTTTTTCAATTCCTCTTCATATAATGAATGTGAAAATACTTAGGGCCAGAATTTTGGGACCGATTCTCTGGAACATAAATAAACAAAAAAACAGTCATACATAAAACCGAAGCAAATGACAAAAGCAGAGACAGATACGATCTAAGATTACAATAAGAATGTATCTGACACATGTTTTGTGTGTTTGTTTGAGTACAACTTCTAATCTAAACAATAAAATTGGATACGCATTTCCATCAATCCTACATTATAAAACAAAGTCCCCCGCTGCGTCTTACTGTCTGTCTATTCGCGATAAACTTAAAAACGATTGATAGAATTATCATGAAAGGTTTATCAACAGATAAGAGTGATTAATGATAAAACTTTTGGTACATAATTCGTCAAGGTTGTATATGAATTAGTTGAAATATGACGATTATTAAAGACTAGGTGACCCTCCCGGCTTTGCTCGTGATATACTTCGAACACCCGTCGCACCTATTTAATCCCGTCGTTTGTAAATTCTACAATAATGCATAAAAATCTGGCAGATCAGAAATTTATGAGTACTGCTTCGCTCTCCAAGGTGAGTGAGCGTGATGATATATATCCTATAGCCTTCGTCGAAAAATGGGCTATCTAACACAAAAAGAATTTTTCAAATCCGACCAGTGATTAAACATACAAACTTTTCAGCTTTATAATATTGATATAGATGTCGGAAAAAATTAAGCCGACTGACTGACTATCATCTACAACGCTATCTAAATAAACCCTGTGACATATATCAAAATAAAGTACAATAATAAATATTATTTTTTCTTTTTTATAGCTCTACAGAAGAATCGGCCGTGGTATATAATGTATCTTTTATGGATAGCTTACTACCCTGTGGGAAATTGCTACGGGAAAATATTCCCACGGGGGTACAGCTGCGTGCATCAGTTAGTATATAAAATTTTCATTAATGTTTCGTGTAAGTTGGTTGAAAACTGACTGTAAATAAACAATAAATGTAGGCGATGTCGAAAAAAAACACTCTGAGAGGTTTCATCAAGAACGCTAGTCAATCCTTTACATATAATACGAGTAGGTATAGAAGAACAATGTTTGGAAGACCTTTACAGAAATAGAAAATCATTTTTTGTTGATATGTTTTTTTTTTCATTAGATGTACAAGACATGCTGTTAATTTTTTAGAGGTAACTTATAATAACAACAAAAAAATCACGTGCTAATTGGTAAGTCACAAAGTAACGGGTTTCAACAGTTTATGACAGAGCTGTTACTAAATGAGTGCGGAATAGACAGGGCCATAGAAAAATAGGCACATAGTTGTGGCGGCTTATCGTCCATCTATCCTGACTGGATGCGTGGAGGATGAATAAGAACGGCCCCCGGGCTCCAAATATATAAGATTGTGATATAGGTATAAGATTTTGAATGTAACTGGGTAATGGGTATGCGCTAAAAGTTACGCAGTTTAGAATATCTTATCTTAATAATATTATAAATGCGAAAGTTTGTATGGATGTTTTTTACTCTTTCACGTAAAAACTCCTGAACGGATTTTAATGAAACTTTACAACAAATTAGGCTAATACATCAGAGTAACACATAGGCTACTTTTTATCCCGGGAACAAGTTCTTGTGGGATACGGGAACGGGAAACTGAAAGTAAACTGAATGTTGTTGAGATGCGATAACTTCGAAAATTGTGGGGTATAAAGTTGGCCGAACGACTACGTAACGAATTGATACGCAATATGGCAGGTTTGAACGAGAGTGGGTAACGTTTAGCGAAAAATATTTATTTTGCATAAGTAGAGGGTAGAAAGAATCAGGAAAGACCAAGTCTTACATACAAAGACCACGTGAGCAGACTGCTCGAAAACGAAAAGGTCAAAAGTACTACCTACTACTACTGATACCCAGACCTGCCTGTATGAAGCGATTAACGAATTTGAAGGAAGCGAATAAAGGATTCATAGATTACAAAGCCTGGCGATCTATCCTCACTGATAATCCCGTCTGGGATACAGCGTGAAGATATATAAATAGATTCCCCTATCTTAGGTACGATATAGGCAATAGTAGATGGCGCTGCTTGCCAGAAATAACATTTAGATCCGTGTATTTTTATATTTAAAAATAGCAAATTACCTAAAAAATAGCGTTTGAAAAGTGAAATATATTGAACACGTTTTAATTACAACGCACAAATGTTTTCTCATTATAATTTACGCTTAAAGTGATAAAAATCCACAAATAAAACAGGGAATGTATATTTCGAAAACATATGCAGTGAATTCTTGAAGATGAAATTATAAGCCTACAATATTAGTGAAATAAAATTTGTGATATTGAAAATGCACAAAAGTCACGTAAAACAGTGAAATCTGAGTGAAATGTTTAATGAAAAATTGTAAAAAAATTATTTGCCGAAAAAAGTTCAAATCTTCTAATACCTACGAAATTTTACAAAAAGTACAAAATTATCATACATTAAGAAATTTCAACTGATATAGTAACTGAACAATTGGTTCGAAGGTTAAAATTGGGCTTTAGAAGATAAAAGGGTGCTGCGTTCAAACCCCAGTCCCCACATAATCACTTTTGTTATGATCGGAGTCCTCCAGTACACCATAATAATTATATTTACTATCCTTATTACTGTTGAACTGAATTTATCCTTCACACAAAAGATTAAGAATAACTGTGCTGTAAGCTCCTGGCCTTCTGCCGCACCTCTAATTAAACATGATGCCCCTCATAATCGCAAAAAACTCATCGAAAACAATCTGTGACGGGGATATCAAAGGTGCCGCTCGCCTTTTGTTCTCAAACGACGTGCTATCACCAGATACTCCTAACACCCTTCAGGCCTTACGGTCAAAACATCCTCCAGCTCCAGTAAACCCATATTTTCTCGACCCACCAACAGCAGGGCATGCCTTAAAATTCAAAACAAAGATGTAAAGGATGCCATTTTATCTTTTAAACCAGGTTCGGCTGCAGGTTTGGATGGAATCTCACCCCAACATTTGAAAGACTTAATTAACATCGCATTCTGTGGGTGATGCAGGCGAGAGACTTGTAAATTCAATCACTAAATTAATCAACTTTATGTATTCCGGTAATGTCAATCCAGAAATTGTTCCCATCCTTTTCGGCGCGAACCTCATTGCCCTCACCAAAAAGGACGGAGGGGTGAGACCAATTGTTGTTGGCTCAACACTACGACGTCTGGCCTCTAAAATTGCTGTTCGACATATTTTACTAAAATTAAATTCGGAATTTCAACCCGTACAGTTAGGCTTCGGTGTAAAAGGAGGGTGTGAGGCAGCCGTCCATGCCCTACGCTCTTTCCTAACTTACGGACAGCCTGACGTGTTGCTCAAAATTGATGTCAAAAATGCATTCAATTCGGTAAATAGGGATACCCTGCTGACGGAAATAAAACAACATATACCGGAAATTTACAATTATCTTCTTCTCAGTTACGCTGACCCAACAAAATTGTTATATCGATCTAATGAACTGTCCTCGGAAGTAGGTTGTCAACAGGGTGATCCTCTTGGGCCTGCAATTTTTAGCTTGGCTATAAATCCGATATTTAAAAATTTAAATTCTAAATTCAACGTTTGGTATTTGGACGACGGAACACTAGGAGGAGATGTGGATACTGTGTTTTCGGACCTATTTTTAATCAAAAATAAATTTGAATCCATTGGTTTGGAGCTTAATTTTAGCAAATGCGAACTTTTTATAAATAACTGCGACTTAAATTTCAATGACGTTAAACAAAAATTTAATATTTTGGCTCCAAATATTAAAATAGTTAAAACAGTAAATCCCTTTACCTTTTAGGCTCTCCAATCTTTAATGAATCTATTTCTGAATATATTAATAATTCAATAACTAAATTTATAAATTCTGCTGACCGTCTTCTTGAAATTAGTCCACATTATGCACTTTGCATCTTAAAATTCTGTCTTTTCGTCCCAAAATTTACTTATGTGCTCCGTTGCTGCTCCTTTTGGAATCACCCAGATCTTTTGACACAAGTAGACGACTTTATCAAAATTAGCTTAGAATCAATTCTTAATACGCAGCTAAATGAGCATTCTTGGACCCAAGCATCCCTACCAATCCGTTATGGTGGTTTAGGGATTCGAAAAATTTTCAGTGTCGCTTTACCAGCCTTTCTATCTTCTGTCCATAGTTCAGCAAATCTCATAAGTAAAGAGATTTTAAGGGAATCCCCTTCAAACTTTGAGATTGCTGGCTTGGAAGAAGCTAGAAACGCTATCTTAATTGCTTGCCCAGGTCAAAATTTTCCAGTTTCTCCAAATTCACAGAGGAGCTGGGACGACATAAATTGCAAATTGACTTATGACAATCTTTTGAGCTGTAGTACAGGTTCGGCACGTGCTAGGCTTTTGGCCGTGAGTGCGCATGAGGCCGGCTACTGGCTTCACGCGTACCCTTCGTCAAATACAGGAACATTTCTTGAGCCTGACACGCTCCGATTCGCAACCTGTCTACGGCTTGGGGTTCCGGTCTGTTCTCCTCATAAATGTCCCTGTGGCAGTGATGTCGACAAGTTAGGACATCACGGACTGTCATGCCAAAAAAGTGCGGGCCGCTTCTCGAGACATGCCGCACTTAACGATTCTTACGCCGGTCCCTTGCCACCGTCAACGTGCCACGTCTACTTGAGCCAACTGGTATTGCAAGAGACGATGGCAAGAGACCGTACGGTATGAGTTTGATTCCATGGAAGATGGGCCGGGTGCTGGTATGGGATGCAACCTGTTGAAACACGCTGGCCCCTTCCCATCTACATGGAACCAACAACAGAGCTGGTGCGGCTTGTGAAGCGGCTGAAAAAGTTAAAGCTTGAATGCTTTACAGGGGTCTTGGCTCCGAATATGATTTTGTCCCATTCGGTGTCGAGACTCTTGGTCCGTGCGGTCCTAGCGCTATAAGGCTTTTTAAGGAAATTACGAAAAGGTTAGTCGACATCGCAGGAGACCGAAGAGCTGGCAGCTACCTCGGACAAGAATTAGTCTAGCTATTCAAAGGGCGAACGCTGCCAGTATCTTCGGAACCTTGCCTAAAGGGACCTTTTTTAATAATATATTTTAGTTATGTATCATATTTTTATGGTTATATTTAATGTTAACATTAAGTTAATTTATTTACGATATTATGATGGAATGTGTGATTTAAGGATTTCCATGGTAAATGAATATGTAAATATATTACTATCCTACATTACGAATTTTCGAAGTTAAAAAAAAAAAAAAAAATTTACTACAATATGAGCTCACCAGATAAAAATGTTACCGTACGTCAAAAGATAACACGCACGTTATCGTACGAGTCACTATTCGATGATGATTCGCAGGATAACATAGAATTCGAATTGCAATTTTTACTTTGGCTATAAATCCGATAATCAAAAATTTTAATTCTATATTCAATGTTTGGTATCTGGATGACGGAACCCTAGGAGGTGATGTGGATACTGTTTTTTCGGACCTTTTTTAAATCTAAATGGTTGAGCGGGCGAGATAAATAAATTCAAAGTGGAAAGCTAGGAAAAACAAAAATGAAATTTACACTCGGTTGTCGACGGAAAAAATAATGGAAAAACAGGAATGGGCACACTACCTTGCTTTTGCTGCGAGATGCTGAGGTGGAAGCTGCCGGGGACGTCCCTGGACTTGAATCCCTGGTTCCATTGCACGAAAACACTATTTATCCATGGAAAACACAATTATTGCGAAAGTTTGATGCGGGCGCGCGCGCGGTCATTGTAGGACTGACTGCGAGCCTTCAATCCGTAAATTTGTGAGCGGCGTTTTAGATCGCGCGTAATACAGCTGTCTCGCTCTCCTTTTATGCGAGACAAGGTAGGTGCGAAAGAGAAATGGAATAAAGGGAAACGGGGGGAGTGTCGACAACTAATTAATAAAAAACAAATGTAGATCGGCGATGCAACATAGAAGGTTCCGGTTAAGGGGTTCCGTATCTCGAATGTATTCGAACAATGGTACGACGTCGGAACTCGTCGTAACCTTTCCGAACTACATAATTTTTTGCGTTCCAAACACTTTACATTTGAAGAGCTGAGCACCGTGCTCACTCAAGTCGAGGCCGTAATGAATACGCGTCCTCTTTGTAGAACCTTGTCTAGTGATCCCTCGGAGCCGCTTGCACTGACTCCAGCGCACTTTTTGAATGTTACACCGTTAAAATACTTACCCGCTTTTGAAATAGAGGAAGATCGACTTCATCTTCTCTCGCGTCATGCATTATTGGATAAACTCGTTCAATCGTTTTGGAATACCAATATTGGAAATTGATTTAATTAGAGTAACAAGCGAACTCAAGAATACGAAAACTGTTGGCTTCGATGGAGTGCTGACCAGTGTAGTCAAATATGTTATTAATATAATAGCGCCTGTACTGAAACACATATTCAATTTAAGTGTAACAAGTGGGGTTTACCCGGACAATCTGAAACGAATCATTATCAAACCCGTCCATAAAAAGGGAGATAAAACGGACTTAAAAAACTTTAGATCTATTGCCAAAATACCCATATTTTCAAAAATCTTTGAGAAGCTCATCTCACAGTCACTTAATAACTACTTTAACAAATATCAACTATTCTGCCATGAACAAAAAGGTTTCCGAAAAAATTTTAACATTAACATGACAATTTATGATCTTTTATCTTATGTAACAACCTCTGTTGATGAACGAATACCAGTCTGCGCATTATACACAGATATGACAAAAGCTTTTGATTATGTTAACATAAATTATTATTAAAAAAAATGCAGGGGTACGGAATCAGAGGAAATATTCTTAAACTACTGGAAGCCTACTTAAGTAACCGAATTCAGTACACAGAAATTTCAAGAATATGTTCAAAGCGCAATCTAGAAACCATACATCACTCTGAACCTGGAATTGTCAAGTATGGGGTATATATATATACTTCAAGGCAGTGTTCTGGGACCGTTGTTATTTTTAATTTACATTAACGACCTTCCTAAACATACACATTGTAATATGGTGCTGTTTGCAGATTATAGCACGGCAATAATTAAATGTACTAATCTTAATGAATACCAAAATGATATAAACAATTCTCTGTCTAGTATTATTACATGGCTAGACAATAATAATTTAATAATAAATCTTAAAAAGACTAAATTGATGCATTTCCATCAAAGATGTGTCATCCCTACTGTTAATGTTATACTCGTATACAATGATTTTAAAATAGAGGAAACTACCACAGCTAGATTTCTTGGTATAACGATTGATAAAAAACTAACTTGGAAGCCACTTACGGAACAGTTATGCAAGAGATTGAGTCAGTCTGCTTATGCTCTTTTACAAAGTAATCAGGAAAAAAGTAAATCAGGAGTCACTCTTGATGGCATATCATGGGTTAGTAGCATCCATCTTAAGATATGGTGTAATATTCTGGGGGCATTCGACAGATAGGGAGTCGGTATTCAGAATGCAAAAACGATGTATCAGGTCCATGTGGGGGTTGAAAGTTACAGATAGCTGTGTACCCTACTTTAAAAAAAATTAATTGCTGACGTAGCCGTGTCTATACATATTGGAAGCAGCTATTTTCGTTAAAACTAATTCCAATCTGTATTCACGAGTGGCTGATGTTAGAAGAGGCGCAGTCCGAAGTCAATAAAGTGAACCATCTATACAGCCCTTATGGAAAAATCTATATTTGGTACGGCGCCAAAAATTTTTTAATAAAATTCCAATGGAAATTAAGACACTGTCTGTACCTAGATTTAAAAAAGCGATACAATCATTGTAAGTTGCTAAATGCTATTACTCGCTGGACTATCGTCCAACATGCAGAGGCCCTGTGAAAAGTCTAATTTTAGTGGGACGTTTATTAATTTTAGTAACCGTTTGAAACGTGAAAACGTGTAAAACGTTGTAACATGAAAAATGTACATAGGCAGTTCAATCACCAAGTTAATCGGCATGTATTTACATTCGACTGTCTATGTAGATTCTTTACGTCTTGTTCAATTTTATAAAATATAGAATTTTAGTGATATCAGATACAAATTAAGTGCTATTTATGATATCACCAACTTTAGTTCGACTTAATAACAGAATACCATTTGGCAATCTCTTAATAAAAATAAGAAAATTTTAGAGAAATTTAGTTTAGTTGTCTCAATATGTCTTATTATTTAATAATTAAATTGGTAATTAATACAAATTGATAATTGTTCAATATTTAAATTAATTAATTGTTGTTGATTCATTAATGCATGTTTATTTAATATTTTTTTGACATTGTATTTTAATTTCATAGACTTTAACTAATTATTATAATTTGTATGCCCAAGTGGCATAACATAGTGAACTAATTACTATTTAAGATCATTGTATACCTATGTTCTACAAAATAAAGATTATTATTATTATTGTCTCTTCTTAACGGGTATCTTCTTTTTTTTTCATGTAAAGATACCCTGTCTTTTGGCAGGCTTACATGGGGACATATTGGTCCAACACGCAGAGGCCCTTTGAGAATTTTAATCTAATAGGAAATGGGACCCCCACTACAGACAATCCACGCCCGACTTATGTAGAAGAACGGTAATGGATCACCTCCAATGGGAGTTAAACTATTGTGAAATATGCTAACTATGAAATGGGCTATTGGGTTGGGTGTTAAATGGATTGGGTGATTTAAGCTATTGATGAAAACGGCGTCTGTCTTTTTAATATATTATAATCAAAATACTGGCAGACGGTGACTTGCCAACTCACTAGATGGGCCCCCTATACAATCGCCATAGGCAAGATAAGCCTGTAAGGCGACAGGAGGCAACACCGGTGTGAGCGGCTTGGGATGTCGAGCGGTGCGGCTCCGGTTTCACCATCGCGGGACAGGCCCGGAGCGGGCTTCCCCGTAGTTATGCCCTTGAAAATGACACTTCCACCCCCGAGCATATAGCTCTGGCTCCCTCCCTCTGACCGGCCAATTAAGGCAAGCCACAGTTGAGGTTTGCTGCACTCCCGGGAGTAGCACTCTCACTGCTCTCCCGTTAGGCCATTAAATCCTAACCGGTGCAGGAGGGCAACAAAACTCTGAGGAATCGGGACCGATGTGTAGCCACGCACATTCAGCTCGCCACAAGCTGCCCTGCGGATGTCAGCTTTTCCATAACTTTCTGATACATTTTTTGTTGATATCAAAAAGTGGATGACTCAAAAAGCGAATCTACTATGCCCTCATAGAGTTGCGTTAATCTTATAAAAGATAACGACTGTCCTCGAGGGTTTTATTATTATTTGTCTCTTCTTCTCGGGTATCTCCTTTTTTTTTCTTACGAAGATACCCGGTCTTTTGGTAGGCTTACATGGGGACATAGTGGTCCAACACGCAGAGGCCCTTTGAGAATTTTAATGTAACAGGGAATGGGTCCCCCACTGCAGACAATCCACGTCCGCCTTATGTAGAAGAACGGTAATGGACCATCTCCAATGGGAGTTAAACTATTGTACAATATGCTAACTACTATTGGGCTATTGAGTTGGAGGTTAAATGTACTGGGTGACTTGAACTATGGATGAAAACTGTGTCTGCCATTTTAATATAATATCATCAAAATATTGGCAGACGGTGACTCGCCACCTCACTAGATGGGCCCCCTATACAATCGCCATAGGCAAGATAAGCCTGTAAGGCGACAGGAGGCAACACCGGTGTGAGCGGCTTGGGGTATCGAGCGGTGCGGCGCCGGTTTCACCTTCGCGGGACAGGCCCGGAGCGGGCTTCCCCGTAGTTATGCCCTTGAAAATGACACTTCCACCTCCGAGCATATCGCTCTGGCTGCCTCCCTCTAACCGGCCAATTAAGGCAAGCCAGAGTTGAGATTTGCTGCACTCCCGGGAGTAGCACTCTCACTGCTCTCCCGTTAGGCCATTAAATCCTAACCGGTGCAGAAGGGCAACAAAACTCTGAGGAAACGGGACCGATGTGTAGCCACGCACATTCAGCTCGCCACAAGCTGCCCTGCGGATGTGAGCTTTTCAATAGCTTACTGATACATTTTTTGTTGATATCAGAAAGTGGATGACTCAAAAAGCGAATCTACTATGCACTTATAGGGTTGCGTTAATCCTATAAAAGATAACCACTGTCCTCGAGGGGTTGTTCCTTGTATTATTATTATTATTTTTATTCATTTATACAACATATCAATTACATTTTTAAATATATCTATAAAAAATAAATAAATACATTTAAAAATATAAAAAATAGTGGCCCACCGGTATCGGGTACAGGGACCAAGCTACCGGCGGTTAGGGCTCCAGTTAAAGTATACGTTAGTTACGTTAGCTATTATTATTATTATTATCATATCATTTAACCTAAAACAATCTTCGTCCTGCATACGCGTGGTCTAAGAAGATGATTTGAGCTAGATGTCGCTCTATCGCCGAAGGTGGAGACTTGATGTGCTACTATGCTTGCGTGCATCTTTAAAAAAAAAAGAGGAATTGACACCCATACAAAAGGGCGCTAATTGTACTATTTTAAATCTGTTCATTTTCGATGGGGTCTTTGGCATCGTAGCTCTCATCGTAAATCGATCCGAATGGAAAACAGCTACCTACGAAAATTTATTCCAAAGTATGCAAAAGTATCATCATGATTAATATTATGAAAAGCAATAAAACTATAACAAATGCTATATGTTTGTTTGACTTTGATATTTGAAATGATTGATATTTCGAAAACATACGAGATAGCAGCTTTCGTATTTTAATATATTTCTAAATAAATACTGTATTAAATAAAGTAAACATTCTAATTCCGAAACAAATATATGCGGATCCTAGAAATATTGCTAAGATTTAGGTAAGTATGATTGAAAAAAAAATGTGTGTGTACTTATGTACACGCGTAAGAAGATACTGCTTTAGTTTCTAATAAGATTTCATCACATATACGACAACTCTTTGTTTGTTACAGAAATGATAAATTAATAAGAAAAAAATCATCAAAAAAAATTAAAAACTACTTTGAATGTAGTTGTAATGGAAACACTTATCAGCTAACTTCAGGGTGTTCATAAATTAACATGGAAACACTTATCAGCTAACTTCATGGTGTAGACACCATGAAGTTATCTTAGTTTTCAGCCATCATGGTGATTCTGATCCAAACGAGGTCTGTCTCCGCCAACACGAATTCCCGCTGAAACCGTAATTGTCCTGGCGTAGTATGAATAGACTTCCTGAGGATGTCGCAGTTATCTCTCACGACCAGTAACTCGCCAAACACGTACTCTACGTGTATTGTAACAAATTTAGAATCGTTCAAAAAGGTCTACAAAATAAGCTTTCTTCAAAAGAATTTAACATTGGCCAGTATTTTTGAGTTTAAGAACTTTGTACAAAATATAATAAACGGTGTTTGTTTAGTCACGCACGAAACACGGGTATTTCTAATATTTCAGTTTCAATTTGTCACGTCGCTGTCGGGCATTGCATTAATGCCTGGTAAAGTCCGATTACAGGTAAATTTTAGCTACATTCAAACATAAAATCTATGTATTTTATGACGTGATGTTTATTTACAATGAAAGTTTTGAAAGAAAAAAACAAATCAGATTTTTTACGCATCTATTTCTCAGGTATCATAAGAAACAGAAATGAATTCAGGACACCATGGATACGTGCATAGATGATTTTTTTTTATACCACTGAGGTGGCAGAAGAAGCCCACCTTAGATTTTGAAGTTTCTACCACTTTTAGTAGTCGTCTGATTCCTTCGCAACGATAGTGACTTGACTTGTAGTTTTTATGAAACTTACCGCGTACCCGATGTGGTCACGCACACATGGCCACGCATGCTAGTAATAGTGTACTTCTCACAGAGCTATGTATGAAGCTTCGTACTTGTACTATACTTACTCAATGTGACTAAACGCCTACGCCTGATAAGGCTACAACAAACTAAAGATATTTAGCGCCAGCGATCATATTAGTATTTTTGGCACGCGAATAGCCTACTGCGTTCTTGTGATCTTCGGTTATAATATCCGTGTCTATAGATTTGTATGAAACCTTATCATAGCTCAAAGGAAAATATCAATCTATTAAACATGAATACCCCAGACGTTAATGAGTTTTACCAACTAACAGCCTGAAAGGCTCCGTAATTAGGTCTTCATATATCTCTCAATAGATATTTAGGGCATTGAATATCAACGGATAATCCGAAACAGTAAATTCAAAATAAGAGAGATCTTAATCTACTTTCGTTTAGATCCAGAAATGAGAGAACATAGTATGCGTCTCAATTATTTTGCAAGGCTAATGGTATAGGTCGATGGATCTAGAGAGACCAGAGCTATTTTCATCTGGGTTAGTATACTACCAGGCTATATATTGTCACTCACTCGACTCCTACCTTTGAGTACCATTATTTATGCTACAAAGGTAACTGACAAGTATACCCATAGTATGCCTCTGCCTACCCTTTCGGGGATAAAGCCGTAACAATATGTATGTATGTATTCTTCTTTAGTTCAAATTCATTTTTCTCTCCGTCTTAGGTCCGTATTCCAGAACGTTTCTCAATGCTGAATTAACGCTTGAGGATAGATTTTGCCTTATAAAATCTACTCTCAAGCGTCAATTGAGTATTGATAAACGTTCTGGAATACGGGCCTTAGTGTATGTTGTTACTTCCAAGTTGCTTTTTTTTCAATTTCGAACCTGGAGTTAACTTTTTTATTTAACTACTAGCTGACCCCCGCGACTTCGCCCGTGACATACTTCAAACCCCCGTCGCACCCATTTAATCCCGTCGTTAATTACTGTTACAGTAATGTATGAATATATGCCCGATTCTTTGATATTTATGACTACTGCTCCGCTCTCTAGGATAGTAGCGTGATGATTTATAGCCTAGTAGACGCTTTGTATATTTACAGAAAATTAATATTATAATCACTTAAAAAAATTAAGGGGGCTCCCATACAACAAACATGATATGTTATATATAGATATGGTACGGAACCCTTCGTAGTCGCAGTTTTATATATTTAAGTCAAATAAAGATTTATTATTTTGCTAATTTAGTCAATACCAGTGAAAGTATTGTTTTAGTTTATATTAAATTAAAAAAATATTGTGGAATATTTGTTTTACACAGAGCCATCAATTAAGATGCTTACAATAATACCAAATATGCATAAAAAATATGTAATAAGGAATTTTACACCATAGAAAATAGAAAAGTAAGCAGCTAATATACTTATATGCCACATTTGCACCTAGCTAGGTGCTCGTTAAAATATTATTATATTGGACTGTTGTTGCCTTGAGGGACCGGACCCTAAAGTTGAATTTGTAAGGCTGTATAAAAAACGACTGCAGTGTACTACACAAGTTAAACAACTTACATTAACAAAAGTGGGTATTTTATTGAAGTGACAAAGAAACCATTTACAGAGCAATTACAATTTTCTACGTTCAAGTGTGGTAAATAAATATCGTTGGGACAACTCACACAACGCCATCTGATTCCAAACTAAACAGAGCTTTTACTATGGTAACCAGGTAACTGATAAACACATAATCTCGTATTACAACACATAGATATTATAGATAAATAATACCCAGACACAGAATAAACCATCGTGCTCATCACGCAACGTTTTATCCTGGGTGGGAATCGAACCCACGACCTCTTGCGTAGCAGTCGGATACATTCCCACCGCGCCACAGAGGTAGTCAAATCTAATTCAATGTAATGTGTTATGCTGGTAAGTTTTTCAACAAGAGATTATTCATCTAAACCTTATAGGATCACTATAATGTCCGTCTTCTTTCTCAATGCGTGGTAGTATCAAGTTTGAATTTATATCAAACTAATTGACAGCCGCAGCTTCGCCCGCGTAGAGAAGTTTTCCCGTTCCCGTTTCCCACAGGAACTTGTTCCCGTGATAAAAAGGAGCCTAAATGTTATTCTGAAGTAAATGCTATATTATTTTAAGTTTCATTAAAATCTATTCTGTAGTTTTTACGTGAAAGAGTAACAAACATCCACACAAACTTTCGCATTTATAATATTATTAAGATACTTAAGTCTACTGTCACTTGGAGCTGTGAAAAAATCAAAATTCTTTATATCTTTTGAAAATCAAAAGATATAGCCGTTTATGCAAATTTTCGATACTCGCAAGGAAATCAAAACCAGGGTACTTGCCGTGTGCGCAGAATATTGAAATTTGGTACGAAGCGACATCAAAAACGTCAAAAAAATTCAAAATATAAAAAAAATAATAAATAATAGTGCTTTCCTATACATACATAGAATCAATAATTAACATTGACTTTTGATTTGTATAGGCGCTCATACAATTTGAAGGTGTGGCTTAATTGGCACACACTCAAATCAAATAAAGTCCTAATTTTTTTACGGAACTCTCGGCGCACGAGGACTCGTGCTTGACCCGTTTTGTTTATTTCACCTTTATTTTTGTTTTGGTCGGTTTTCTTGTTATTTTTTCCAAATTTTCATGCCATGCCCTTATTTTAAAATCAATTACAGAACTCCACCAAGGCAGACATGCAAACATATTATAGAAAGCCAGATTAAAATTCGATAGGCACCCATAAAATACCTAACAAAAGAAATCACCCCTCAAAATTACAAGTATAGTAGCAATATAAAAATTATGGTCTGGTAGGTATTATGATTTGATTTCGGTCTATTCATAACTTTATTAGGTTGAGAAAATCTCTTTATTGTTCCTTTTATGTTACCCGATGCCGTAAATTGTATTATATTGTGAATCTACGAGTATATATATATAAAAGGCAAAATCACAGACTGACTCATTGATCACGAAATCTCTGAAACTGCCAAAGCTATGTAGCTCAAACTTCGTATGGAGATTCTTTTTAATACGTACGTTTCCGCTAAGAAGGGATTTTGCAAAATTCTACCCCTAAGGAAGTAAATAAGCGATAAACGGTTGTATGGAAATTCGTCATTTACAAACATGAATTTATGTACACCTGTTTTTAGTTACAAATAAATGGGTACGTGTATCACGGTTTTGCAAAATTTTACCTATAAGGGGGTAAACAAGGGTTGAAAGTTTATATGGAAATTTCTTCATTTTTAAACATAGCAACACCGAATTTCTTATACCTGCTACTGTATAAAAATTAAAAATTACGTGTTAAGGGATTTTGATAAATTCTACCATTAAGGGGGTAAAACAGAAGTTGTAATAACTGACTCATTGATCACGAAACCTATAAAACTAACAAAGCTACGGAGCCCAAACTTCGCATGGGGGTTCCTTTCACACAGATTTCCCCTGAGAATAGATTTTTCAAAATTCTACCTCTAAGCAAGTAAATAAGCAAAAACGGTATGTACAGAAGTTCGTCATTTTCAAAGTTTGAAACATGAATTTACGTATACGTGTTGTTGGTTACAAATAAATGGGCACGTGTATGGGTTGTATTAACTGACTCATTAATCACGAAATCCATAGAGCTAACGGAGCAATGAAGTCCAAACTTCGCATTGGGTTTCCTTTTAACACGTAAGTGCCCGCTATGAAGGAGTTATGCGAATTTTTATTGTACCCCTAAGGACGTAAATACGGGATAAACGGTTGTATGAAAGATTGTCATTTTCAAAGTTAGTAACATGTACTTACGTACATACACCTTTTTTAGAAGTAGCTCCAAAGGCCTTTATTTCTAGCGAGTTCGGTGTTTCCACGGGAACCGAAGCTAAGTCAGTAAACCACGCACAGCCTAAACATTAAACATGGAAGCCGGAAATTTGGTGAATGTATACTTTAAGTCTTGGATAAGCAATAAAAACGGGATTCCCGATATTTCCGTGGAAACGGGAACTAAGCGGATTAAGCCACTCACAGTCTAAACTATCAAACATAGGTAATATTCAAACATAAACATAGGTAATATTCAAACATAAACATAGGTAATTATAGGTAAGTTTCATTAATCGCTTCCTATACGCACTTCTGGGTACCTGTAATTTGGTAAAAGTATTTATTAGATCTACCTTGAATCAGCACAAAGAAAGGAATACCCGGTATTCCCACGGGAACGGGAACTACGTGGGTAAAACCATACACAACCTAAAGTTCGGTGAACGTTTTCTTTACGTACCTACGTTAGATGAGCACCAAGCAAAATTCCTATTATTCCCACGGGAATGTAATCTTACTAATATTTTAATGTAAAAGTTTGTAAAGATTTCTATTTTATTTGGACGTTTGTAATTTAATCACAATTTGATGAAAATCGGCATATAGGTAGAACATTTCCGAAAGATGTTTTCCCGGGATATAAAGTAGGTAGCCTATGTATTAATTCAGGAAATGTCTCGCACAGGATATTCAGTTATAGTATATTATTCAGTTGTAATTAACTCATCAACAAGTATTCCGATTTCATTCATTTTTTTTTGTTAAAAAGGGAATACTTCAAAAGTTGTATCATATGCCTACACGCTACCCTCTTTAACTAATCTCTCTTTCTTTGTCTGTTTCTCTTATGTGGCGCTAACGAAGTTGCGCAGGTCAGCTAGTCATCCAATAAACTTGAAGCGGAATAAGTTCACATCTTTTTGTATCACGTGGAGTTGACAAAGAGTTAGTACCTACATAATTCCCGTTTCTTTGTTTATCAGTAAGAATGTAAACAATGGATATCTTTATTACTGAAACAATTTTGCGAGTAACATAAATAACTAAAACTAACTAACTACCTTCACACTGTATCCCTGACGGAGTAGTCAGAGGACAGATCGCCAGGCTTCGCGATCGATGCATACTTCTTTCACTTCCTGCAGATTCATTAATCGCTTCATATACGCACTTCTGGGTATCCGTGTATTTTTGACTTTTCCGTTTCGAGCATTCACGTGGTCTTTATAGTAAGTCTCGGCCTACCGTGACTCCTTCTACTCTCTACTTTCGCACAATATATATTCTTTGTCAATCGTTCCTAACTCAAAATAAATTGATGATATTAATTGTGTGTTGTACGCTGATGATGCGGTGCTCATGGCCTTATTAGCAGCCAACTTTTAGGCAGTAATATAAAAGAGGAGTGTAAGTTTCTTCGCTTGAATTTAAGTAAAACTAAGGTTTTAGTATTTGAAAGAGATGACGTAAGAACTATTTGCGAGATTTGGGTAAACCAAGTATGTCTAGAGCAAGTGAATGGAATTGTGTATTTAGGGAGTATGTTTAGCGCGGACGGAAGATGTGATTCGGATGTATAACGGCGAGTAGCTGCCGGAAACAAAGTTAACGGTGCCTTGTCTCAATTAATAAAGCGACAAAGCATCGTAAAATAAGCACGACTCGCGATTCATAACGCAGTGCTAGTGCTAACTTTGCTTTTCGATAGCAAAACCTGGGTATGTCAGAAGATTGAAAATTGTGTGGCGTAACCTTGGCCGACCGAATACGTAACGAAGTGATACGCAATATAGTAGGTTTGAATGAAAGTGTCAGCGTTAAGCTGGAAAAGGACGTGCCCCGTTGGTTTGGACACCTCCAACGAATGAGAGAGGAATGATTGATGAAGAATATATATTGTGAGAAAGTGGAGGGTAGAAGGAGTCACAACATTCTTACTTATTCTGTGCCTGTTAACAAAATTATGAACTTTAGAAGTTTGCTTTAACTTAAGTAAAAATGAGTAAAGCTATAAGAAAATGTACCAGAGGGACGATTCCGTCAAATACCATTGAATTTGAACACTGATTTGGAAACTTTATTTCCAACTTTCTAATTAGTATAGTCATTTTGGTTTTAATTCACAATTTCGTCCAAAATCTTAACTTCCAAGCGCAGATTCATTTACATACTAATATATTTTTTCTTTCTTATTTAAATGCTGTGTTTAGTTTTGTTCCTAAACGCGGCCTACGGGGAGTGTGAAACATTAGAAATCGTCATGTAACGAAATGCCGTACGCTGTGTGTATGTGTAGGTGTATTGAGTCTACTACAAACTAATTCAATTTTCTAGTTTTATTTAGTGTAGATACTAATTCACTATTTCACAAACAATAACCTTCAGTAGAATAGTGGTCAGAATCCCCGCCCGCAACGAGACCGGGGTGGATACCCAGCGGGTGAGATTATTTTGTGTTTTTTATGGAGTATTTCACTAAGTATTCTCTTAACTTGTTATTTACTAAATTTTTTTATAATTTTTTTTTTAAACTAAAGGAACTTCGTTCCTGACGGGGTCCTCGGTCTCATAATTTTTCTTTTACCATTATTGTTAACGACATTCATATGGCTGATCGGACCGAAAGGGATCACTTTAACCTATGTAAACACACTCGCGCACATTGAGTGAAATTGGTATGTGATCTCGAAAAATATGTGAAATCACGTAAATTTAATTAAATTGGATTATAGTGTAGCGGAGTTAAGCTGAATGGAGCGGAGTGTACAAAGCTCGTCTCCTAAGACCAAGAATATTTCTAGTAAAATGTCAGTCCCATGTAAAACGTGTTGTTGTTTTTGCATAAGCTGCTTTTTTTACCTCTTTTAGTTTTTTTTATCGTCTCTGCCACAGCCCCTCAGATTACAGCGAAACTAATTAACTCGTAGGAATACCAAGCGCTTTGTTTTCTAATATAGCAGCAATAACTAATTGAATCGGGCGTACATGGCGAAAATCCATCGTTAACGATAATAAAGGAGGGGAGGAGGATCCCACCACACACCCTTTTGTCAATCCTACACAAATTTGTCAATCCTAACGCACAACGGTCAAGGATAACCTCTACTAATTGTAACGGAGGAATGACGAACCGAAACCCTCAAAGAAAGGAATGTAGGATAGGAATATGGAAACCTTACCCTCCAGGTAGTCAAAATTTTAGCAATACTCCGCTTTACATAGCAGCAATAGTCGGTATCACTACACTATGAATGGCGATAATTAACTTTGGGGAGATTTGAGGCGCAACTTGAAGAATGGACACCTACAGTGCTTTTAAGCGCTGCTATTCACAAATTCTGCTATTCACACACTCCTGTAACGCAATTCAAAAATCTCGAATCCAAATCCTCTACTGCGCAAATGTCATCGATATTCATAGAACTCGAACATCGATGACATTTGCGCAGTAGAGGATTTGGATTCGAGATTTTTGAATTGCGTTACAGGAGTGTGTTAACTGTTTAATGATGTTAATGCGTGTTTCACGTATAAAATGGTGTATTATGATTAATACAGTAGATAAATAACAATAAATCGCCAAATGTGTTTTCTAAGCGCAAATCTCAACAAGTAGGTCTAGGGATGGCTTTTAAATATAGTTCGGAGACGGTGTGAAGGCTATTATTATACTGTTAAAATTCTACAGAAACTGCCGCAATAAAATAAAATGTATGTGCTATCCCTCTCCACGTGATTCTAATTATTGTGTTGAGTTTCAGATATGGAAGGAAACGATGATCAACTAAAGCCCAGGTCACAGGGCCATAAATGTCTTATCATGATAATGTTAGCAACCTTTTAATAAATATAGTAAATATGTCTGTATAATCATAAAATCATACATATTATATATCGCACGCTTAGTATTCACGTGACTGAATTCAAAATCAGTCGAAAATGAGTTAAATACATTGTAATACTCAACACAACGTCATCTGTGACATACCTTGATAAAATCTTTAAAAGTTAGTGTTATACTATTTCTACAAGTTTTCGGTCTCTTTCACACTTATGAGTTTCAAGACTCATTTTGACATAACACTGACACACTCATTATTCTTCCAGCCAGTTCAAAGTAAACATCTGTTCATTTGTTTTAAATGTGACCAATTAATATTTAAATTTTTTTTTGTTTGCGTGGAATGCCTTTACGCACCGTCATCCCTGCTGCGGTGAGTGAGGCTCCCGCTAAACCCCGCGGTGTTCCGCCTTACCTTAAAACCGGCTCGCAGGGTAGGCCTGAGGTTAAATCACTGCGAGCTGGCAGTATTTAAGATTGTTTACCAGTGAAAAGAAAGGTAAGTTTTATGATAATTTTTGTGGTTAATTGACTCAATACGTAATGAGTCTGTTTAATATAAATTTTGTGATGATAGATTATGTTTTAGGTCTTTTTAAAATTAAAGATTTGGATAATTTTAAAACACATTAATGATTAAGTCTATTCTTAAATAAATTCAAGATTGAGTCACTTCAAAATTAAGTAAAGAATGAAAAAAAAGTTTCACTTGTAGACCTAAAACATTTTTTATCAAAATGAATCATCGCATTCAAGAAAAAAATCTAGATTTAATTCAAACTGATGATAATATAATTCCTACTCAAAGTTCTGATTTCGAGGTATGTAAAAAATATTCAATACTCTTTCATATACTTACTTAATTTAAGTGTTGAAGATACTTACTTTTTCTAGGTTTGCTACCATTAGGATATAATTGTTATTACATACATACATACTTATCATCACGCCTGTTTGCCATTGGGGTAGGCAGAAACTATGGATTTCCTCTAACTACGATCCTAGCATACAACTTTAGCTTCTCCTACTTTCATAAGTATTTTCATACACGCCCGCCGGTAAAGGGTGCTCTTGACCTGGCGTTTTTCCAAAACGTCATCGATCTGATTGATACGTACAGTTACAGTAGATAGTACAGAAACAATTTGCTGACGATGCTGAGCCTTATATAGTTTAAAGCTATTATATTACTCGTAATAATTTAGAGACTAATAATTTAAAAAAGCGATAATAGAGGTAGAGGCGTCTATCTGGCGGTTTATTTCTAAGAATTGATATAGTAAACCTATCTATTTAAAATACTTGAGACTGATTGATTACCTAAAAAACATAAGATCTTTTTTAAAATAGCTATAATAATGCTACTACTTATATGTAAGTTTATTATTATATATTATTTATCCATCAGGCCTTATCCCCGAAGGGGTGGCAGAGGCATATTATATAAGTTAGTTTGGTATAAAAACGTTCTATTAAATTAAGTGTTAATATGAAAATAACAAATAAAATATCGTAAAATAAATATCGTTGGGACCACTCACACAAACGCAATCTGATTCCAAACTAAGCAGGCAGAGCTTTTTACCGTATGCACTTTTGTCCCACGTAATAGGTGGTGAGTCCATTGCCGTGTAGAAATGGACAGGCGCAGGTTGCGGAGACCAGCTGTTGAAAATTTTCAAGCCTTTATAAGGCCTTTAACTGGGCTTAACGCCTGCGAGGACCGAGGACCAGCCATAGTGAAAGTCGATTGACATTCAGTTTTTAATTGTTTTAATTATCGATTTTTTGATTAAACAAACGAATTTTAGTTATTTTAATTGCCGAAGTACAATAGTATTAATGTTATCTTAGTTTAATACCAACTGGTTCCTGAATATTGATCTCTTTTTTCCATTATAAATCGTAACTATTAAAATATGTTATCATTTTTAGTAATAATCAGACTTAAACCTTAAATAACTAACTAACTAACTAACTATCTTCACGCTGTATCCCTGACGGGGTAGTCAGAGAGGACAGATCGCCAGGCTTCGCGATCCATGCATACTTCTTTCGCTTCTTCGAGATTCATCAATCGCTTCATACACGCACGTCTGGGTATCCGAGTACTTTTGACCTTTCCGTTTTTGAGCAATCTGCTCACGTGGTCTTCATATGTAAGTCTCGGCCTACCCTGACTCCTTCTACCCTCTACTTTTGAACAATATATATTCTTCGTCAAACGTTCCTCACTCATTCGTTGGACGTGTCCAAACCAACGGAGCACGCCCTTTTCCAGCTTAACGCTGACACTTTCATTCAAACCTACCATATTGCGTATCACTTCGTTACGTATTCAATCGGCCAAGGTAACGCCGCACAATTTTCGAAGTGATCGCATCTCCACAGCATTCAATTTACTTTCATGCATCTGTTGACATACCCAGGTTTCACTACCGTAAAGCAAAGTTGGCACTAGCACTGCGTTATGAATCGCCATTCCTGCTTCTTTTACGATGCTTTGTCGCTGTACTAACTGGGACAAAGCACCGTTAACTTTGTTTCCGGCAGCTACTCACCGTTCTACATCCGAATCACATCTTCCATCCGCGCTGAACATACTTCCTAAATATACAATTTCATTCACTTGCTCTAGACGTTCCTGGTTTACCCTAATCTCGCATTTAGTTCTTACGTCACCTCTTTCAAATACTAGAACCTTAGTTTTACTTGCATTCAAGCGGAGACCCTTACTTTCACACCCCTCTTTCATATTAGTCACTAATGCCTGAAGGTCGGCTTCTGATGAGGCCATGAGCACCGCATCATCAGCGTACAGCAGACAGTTTACTGTAAAGTCACCCAAATTCACACCCATATTAAAATCTTTCAACTTCTGCAGGCAACTGTCCAGATACACTATGAACAGCCAGGCGGACATGACACATCCCTGTTTGATGCCTGTACAGACATCATAAAGAGGTGACACATCCCCCCCTACTCGCACGCAAGCCTTACAGCCCCTATAAAGCGACTGTATTGCCCGCAGTAGTGAGCCGTCCACACCATATCCTGGCAGCAAGTCCCACAGCGTTTCTCTCACAACGTTATCAAATGCTTTCTCTAGATCCACAAAAGCGCAGAAAACCTTCTGGCTAAGAGCCAGAAACTTTTCCGCGATCATGCAGAGAGAAAACACTTGATCCATGCAACCTCTTAATATCCAATCAAATAGTTTAATAATTTAATATTAAACTTACTTAACACTAATTAAGTCTTTATAGTTTTTAGAAGGCAATTGCTGTTTAGTATTAAAGAGGCCTAAAACCGCATACATAATTTTGACAGCCTATAATAAACAAAATAAATAGTATTCAATTCAAATTTAAGTGGCAATGAAATATGTGGTTCATATACAGGGTGAAAATTTGTAATGCCACCTGAAGGGAAAGTATTCTTTATACTGTAGTGTAGACAATCCTTTATTTATGAAAAGAAAGAAAACTGCATTCTAAATAATACGATTATTATAATTATTATGCAATATTTTTTTTTTGCACGATAGCAATTTGTTAGTGTTTGTAATGCAGACTCCTTTCTTAGATGTGACATAACTGCGTGTATGAGGTAGTTTAAATTTGGAATGTTACATTTGAAAATAGATTGTCATTTGTTATTCACATTTGATAATTACAAATCATTTCATATTTGTAAAAATGGCTTATCAAGAACAATTTGATTTAATGGAAGCTTATTTTTTAAATAACAAAAATGTGAATCAAACTCTGCGGTGGTATGGAGAGAGGTATCGAGACTGACAGGCACCAACTCGGTTAACTCGGAAAAGAATGGTGGAAAATTTAAAGAATATGGGTAGTTTTGATAAGCGACGGCAAACTTTTCAGCAGAATCATTTTGATTTTATCCAGATATTTTAAAATATTTTGAAGCATTTCCAAAGGCTGAGGCTTAAGTGAGAAATTAACCTTAACCATATTTTTTTGAGTAACATTGTATGGTCTGATGAAACCAACTTCAGCAATAACGGCATGTACAATCGCCGCAATAACCATTATTGGTCTCGCGTGACTCCGGTTTGGGTTCATGAAACTAACAATCAAGTAAGATTTTCTTTTAACGTTTGGTGCGGAATCATAAGAAATATGGTTGTGTTAGTCTACGTGTACGAAGGACATTTAAACACTGTCAAGTATCTAGAAATACTGGATCTCTTAAGAAATGAGTTAAATGGTTTCCCCGAAGAAGAGCGAAACCAAATTATTCTACAGCAAGATGGTGCTCCAGCCCATAACAGCAGAATCACTACTGCCTACATAAATAACCATTTTAATACCTGGATAGGTACAAACGGCACAATCAGATGGCCTGCGAGATCACCAGATCTCACCCCTTTAGATTTTTTCTTATGGGGAAATGTAAAAAATCTAATTTACCTTAAATCTTATGCTAATGTAAATGAGTTGAGGGTTGAAGTTCAGAATACGATTCATAATATTCACCACAACACGATATTAAAGGTTACTAGAAATGAATTTGTTAGAAGAATAAATTTGTGTATTCAAGAGAATGGAGCCCATTTCGAGCAACTAATTAGTTAGTTTACCATTTTATGTAAATAAATAAAATAATTAAGGGTTTCATGGCTTTCCTTTCATTTAATTTATCAAGTTTTATACAGAGATTTCGTCTTAATAATTGACCAACTAACCTAACGATCGTTGCAATAAAAGTACAGGATGTAATTTTTACAGATTTTAGTTGGTTCGACTCCCGGGTGTGGCAAGCGAATATTCGAAAACCTTTGAAAGCAGTTTTCTTTCTTTTCAAAAATAAAGGAATGTTTCCTTTGAGTAAAATTTTCTATCTACTAATTAAGAGTACTTTCCCTTCAGGTGGCATTACGAAATTCCACCCTGTATACTATCTATGTATATAAAAAAATATACTGCGCTACTAACATCTGGCCAATATTTATGTCCAATTAAACAACTGAAGTCCTAATAGAAGAATGCGCTATAATATACTAGTGGGATGACAGGGACACTATTCACTATGCCCTCCCCAAATTAAAAGGTGTTGCGAAAACATGGTCTGAAGTTCTTCCCAATCTACTACTTTATTAGGCTGAATGGAAAAAAAACTTCTTGAACAGTTTCCCTGTCGTGAAGATTATGCAGAGCTACTTACTGCTGTTATCAAAAAGAGCTCAAGACAGTGATTCATTGTTGGAGCGTTATTACTATGCGAAGGTCTATTTGTTGAATAGATGTAGGATAGACGGTAAGCATGCGGTAGATTACGTTCTTATTGATGTACAAGATTGTGCTGTAAAAGTTGGTGCTCAAGCAGCTCAGTTTTCTCAGGTCGTACAAGTTCTAAAATATTTGAGAACTGTGAAAGTAGGATCATCTAGGGAGCGTCATGATCAAGCTGAGCACTTCAAACTTCAGCTGAAAACTTCAGGGACCAAGAACTTCAAATTAAAGTACCACCCAATGACCGATATCTTTCAGAAAGTATATAACTCGGAAGCATGGTCACAGATATGAAAATATTGTAGCTTGTAGCTATAGGTAAGATCCAGTTCTGGTTAACTTTTATTAGAAATCTAAATAGTGATCGTAAAAATGATAAGCAATAAAAAAATATATAATTTCTGATTCATCTATTCATTTTAATGATTCTTAGTGTAACCTCGAGATGCAAATATAATTTTAATTCATATGTATACGAGGAGATGTAAGCCAAAGAGAAGCATGATAGATCTATTCCTAATGGTTAGTCGGCTCCGTAAACAGGTGATGGACACAAGGGTTAATCGAGGCGCTGAGCTGTGATTCTGATCCCAGCTCAGCGCCTCGATTAACCCTTCTTCATTAACCTCTATTTCAACACGGCAATGGGCTCACCACCTATTACGTTGGACAGGAATCCACACGGTGAAAAGTGGGCATATAATATGCCTCTGCCACCCCTTCGGGGATAAATCGTGATGGATATTTATTTATTATTATTTATAAAAATAAAAATAAATAATTATATTACATATTATTAATAGGAAACCCCCAAACTCCAAACCAAATATTTGTGTATCACACAAGTACTGGTTCTGACCCGGGGATCAGTCAATTTTGGAAGGTTAATTGGTCTTACTGTACTATGCTAGATGGGTTGGCATAAGCTTTAGTTTTGGATCTTCTTTCTCTTTGCCATGACCTCATCCATTAGTCAATAAGTTGAGCACAGTAAGGTATCTGGGTAGGCCCCCATTGTACCTCATAACATCCCAGTAGACAAGTTATTTTATAGCTTTACTAGTTGACGCCAGCGGATCCTAACGTACGATGACGCCAACCCGAGAACAGACCCCTAATCCTAGTTATGACTAGGTAATGGCAGACCATTACCTAGTCATAACTAGGATTAGGGGTCTGTTCTCGGGTTGGCGTCATCGTACAGAGTGTCCTGAACCTGAGCCGACTTATAGCATCAAAAGCTGGAAGCTACAGGATGCATCCATTAGGGATAAATATAAAGAAAGGGTAGCCGAAAAGCTTGGCGACGTCAATGTTAGTAGTGAGAATGTGGAAAGTGTATGGCAGAACCTTAGGGATAGTATGGTAAATGCCGCTGTGGAAGTGTGTGGAGAAACGAGAAGAGGCAGTAGTAATAAGCGTGACGCATGGTGGAATGAGGAAGTGAAAGAAGCAGTTCGAATGAAGAAGAAAACACGGTTAGACTACTTAGCCTCGCGGAATGATTTTAATATGAAAGAGAGATACAAGCTGCAAAAAGTTAACACGAAGGCACTGATAGAAGAAGCTCGTGAAAGGTGCAGAATGAAAGCGGATGAAAGGTTGTCGTCCAATTTCCGGGATAATGCCAAGCTCTTCTGGAAAGAGGTAGGCAAGACCGGGAGTTGTTCGGCAATCTGCAGTATGTATAAAGTGCTTAGTGTTAACAATGACGTCCTAACAGACCAAACTTACGTCCTGCAGAGATGGAGTGAATATTATGGAAAGATGTATCCTAGAAAAGACAGAGATGCCACATCGGGCAGTGGAGCTCACTTCGATGCTCCGGATCCCGATGTCATTGAAGTATGAAAGAAATTGAACAAGCGATAAGAAGTATGAAATGTGGTAAGGCTGCGGGAAAAGACAGAGTTACTGATGAGATGATCAAGTAAGGTGGGTCGCGCGTCTGGGACACACTATGTCTGTTGTGCAACTTGTGCTGGCGGACGGGTGAGGTCAGATGACTGGCGAATAGCAGTTGTAGTACCTATTTACAAAGGGAAAGACTCGCGCCTAAACTGCTCCAGCTACAGGGCGATCAGCTTGGTCAGCTTAGCTAGTAAGGTGTATGCAAATGTTATAACGGCAAGAATGCAAGAAAAGTCTGAAAGGTATTTATGGAAGGCTCAATGCGGATTCCGACGTGGAAGAGGTTGCATGGATCAAGTGTTTTCTCTCCGTATGATCGCGGAGAAGTTTCTGGCTATTAGCCAGAAGGTTTTCTGCGCTTTTGTGGATCTGGAGAAAGCATTTGATAACGTTGTGAGAGAAACTCTGTGGTACTTGCTGCCCGGATATGGCAGCACAACTGCGGGCAATACAGTCGCTTTATAGGGACTGTAAGGCTTGCGTGCGAGTGGGTGGGGATGTGTCACCTCTTTTTGATGTCTGTACAGGCGTCAAACAGGGTTGTGTCATGTCCGCCTGGCTGTTCATAGTGTATCTGGACAGTTGCCTGCTGAAGTTGAAAGATTCTGATATGGTTGTGAATTTGGGTGACTTTAAAGTAAACTATCTGCTGTACGCTGCAGATGCAGTGCTCATGGCCTCATCAGAAGCCGACCTTCAGGCATTAGTCACTAATATGAAAGTGGAGTGTGAAATGAGGGTCTTCGCTTGAATGCAAGTAAAACTAAGGTTCTAGAATTTGAAAGAGATGACGTAAGAACCAAATGCGAGATAAGGGTAAACCAGGAACGACTAGAGCAAGTGAATGAAGTTGTGTATTGAGGGAGTATGTTTAGCGCGGATGGAAGATGTGATTTGGATGTAGAACGGCGAGTAGCTGCTGAAAACAGAGTTAACGGTGCTTTGTCCTAATTAGTAAAGCGACAAAGCATCGTAAAAGAAGCACTGGCAATTCATAACGCAGTGCTAGTGCCAACTTTGCTTTATAGTAGCGAAACCTGGGTATGTCAGCAGATGCATGAAAGTAAATTGAATGCTGTGGAGATGCGATCACTTCGAAAATTGTGCGGCGTTACTTTGGCCGACCGAATACGTAACGAAGTGATACGCAATATGGCAGGTTTGAATGAAAGTGTCAGCGTTAAGCTGGAAAAGGGCGTGCTCCGTTGGTTTGGACACGTCCAACGAATGAGGGAGGAACAGATTGCTCAAAAACGGAAAGGTCAAAAGTACTCGAATACCCAGACGTGCGTGTATAAAGCGATTGATGAATCGTGAAGAAGCGAAAGAAGTATGCATGGGTCGCGAAGCCTGGCGATCTGTCCTCTCTGACTACCCCGTCAGGGATACAGCGTGAAGATAGTTAGTTAGTTACTTAGTTAATCAAGTGAGATTACAAGAATAGAGACGTTAAGTTTTATTTTTTCAGTTAGCGTCTCCCCGGTGCCGTTCAGCCAACACGTTCTCTAAACCACCCAATCATTGGCACTCCGCCAGTTATTGGCACTTTAGAGTTAAGACTATAAAAACAAGGAAACTATAGATTACTCAAGTTCGGCACGAATAAAAAAGTAAAATAGTATAATTTTTCTCTTAAAAATTGTCAACACTGTACCAATAACCAATATGGCGATTTAGGTACAAAGGCTGTAATTTTGACGTCGTGATTTAGTGTACTTGTTTTGGTTTTTTCTTTAGGTAAGTACTTTTTTAATCGTAGAAATGCGACATATTTTACTTCTGAAATAATAAGTTATATTTAAATATAACTCTAGATTCAAAAATTATTTCTTAAATATCATTACCACATTTTCTTTATTACATGTGCCAACATATGGAACAACAATTACGTCATAATCCCTTTATTGGCAATACTGCTAATAAAAAGAATTTTCAAAATATTATCAACAAGTTAGTTTATGAATTATTTGCAAAGGCTTAAAATAAAATATTGCTTTCCCATCTAACATTTATATCTTTAATTGCAATTTCCTAATGTTGTCCCACGGTGCCAATGACAAAAGCTAATTAGTACATATTACTGTTAAACGATCTCAAAGATAGTCATTTAAGAACTGATAAAGTGATACTGCCACAATAAATAGAATTAGAAAAAGTGTTCAAAGTTACTGAAACTATAAACCTGAATGTTAGAAAAGAAAGGCGTTTAATTAGGTAGCTAAACAGTATTTTAATTATACTCTAACTTTTCTGCTACTGTAACTACGTGCCAATAATTAGACGAATAGAGGCCAATAATTCGAATTTCTATGCCAATAACAGGGTGTTTATAGCATTTTGGGTTTAAGTAAGAATTATTTATTTTATAATATTCAGTCACACAAACCGGTTATAAAAACAAAGGTTTAAAGTTTTTTCTCTGACACTGTCACAAATTTTCTATACCAGCACTTGTAAATGAGAATTTAATGTAATTAAATTTCTGACTGAGATGAAGCTCACTCTTAAAGTGCCAATAATTGGGTGGTTTACCCTAGTAGTTTCTATTCGATTTCTTTTTGAACAATTTATGTTCGAAATTTAAATCTCACTTCTACCCGCTAAAACACTCTTTTAGAATTGAGCTGTTTTCCTCCCGTTTATAAAAACAACAAACCGGCAATTTTGAACAGAAGGAATAAAAAAATCATTTTCAGTAACTTGTTATTATTTTAATGAATAACTAAAGTTTTACAATGGTAATTAAAGCTTTCCATAATTTTATAATATTCGTTCATTTTAATAATACCTACTAAATAAATTCAAGACATAATGGAAAATGGGTGCTTGTTAACGAGAAAATCTCTTATTTACTTTAGATAGAGTAGAGGACAGCTCATTATTTAATATTACACTCAGCATATTATTACCTTTGAATTTCGAATTACGAGTATAAAGAATCTGCATTTATTCATGAGCTGAAATCTGATCTTAGAAAGGAATACAAAAAACATTTTATTTTTAATTTGTTTTTTAATTATCTTAAAATTTAAAGCATTTTAGTATCATGAAATCTTAAATCACTTAGATCGTATGTTTCCAAGAATCTTAAGACCGAAGTGAATTATTCCTCTACTAATTAAGTATTTAATTTCTTCGAGTATCACATAATTCGTGCTGAAGAATTTAATAAGAGAGTGGCTTAGGTCAAAGGATTTTTGACGGTAATTGCCGGCGAAGTAAAGCATAAAATTCATGTACCAATTAGCCTTTGTCTCTAATGTATGAGTTTCAAATATGAACGAATCCTTAGAAGTAAATTCTATGTTGGTGAAAAGTATATGATTGCTTGATCGATTTATCAAGATTATTAAAAATAAAGAAAGTTCCGTGCTTCGGAAGGCACGTTTGCCAGTAAAATGGCAGTCGTTAAGCCTGGTAGAAGGCCTTATGGGCGGCTTAAAAAATTTCAACAGCAGGTAGCCACAACCTGCGTCTGTCTATTTCAACACCGCAATGGGCTCACCACCTATTACGTGGGACAGGAATCCACACGGTGAAAAGTGGGCATATAATATGCCTCTGCCACCCCTTCGGGGATAAGGCGTGATGGATATTTATTTATTATTATTTATAAAAATAAAAATAAATAATTATATTACATATTATTAATAGGAAACCCCCAAACTCCAAACCAAATATTTGTGTATCACACAAGTACTGGTTCTTACCCGGGGATCAGTCAATTTTGGAAGGTTAATTGGTCTTACTGTACTATGCTAGATGGGTTAGCATAAGGTTTAGTTTTGGATCTTCTTTCTCTTTGCCATGACCTCATCCATTAGTCAATAAGTTGAGCACAGTAAGGTATCTGGGTAGGCCCCCATTGTACCTCATAACATCCCAGTAGACAAGTTATTTTATAGCTTTACTAGTTGACGCCAGCGGATCCTAACGCGTGGAGAAGTTTTGCCGTTCCCGTTTCCCACAAGAACTTGTTCCCGGGATAAAAAGTAGCCTATGTGTTATTTCGATGTGTAAGCTATATTAATGTTAAGTTTCATCAAAATCCATTCAGTACATTTTGCGTGAATGAGTAACAAACGTCTACAACCGCGTTTTCGCGTTTATAATATTAGTAGGAATTTTATTAATTATTTTTTTTGTTTAACAGTACATAGTTAAATATATAATTAGTAACTAAATATCTTCACGATGTATCCCTGACGGAGTCGTCAGAGAGGACAGGTCGTCAGGCTTCGCAATCCATGTATACTTCTTTCGCTTTCTGCAAATTAATTAATCACTTCATTCATGCCCGTCTGGATATCCGAGTACTTTTGAACCTACCTTATATTATAATTACAAAAATGACAGTTTAGTACATTATTATTCTTTTCTTGTTGGGGACGCCGGCACCGCAGAGCGAACGATCCGACCGCATGTCTTGCCGCCCACTTTGCGAATTTTTCCCGAAATCTCCTCCTTGCGGTTTGGATTGGGTATCCCAGCAGTCTTCAAGGCGCCCCGTCGAACCTTCTTGTTTCCTTGCAGAAGCTTACTATCTGATCCACCTTCAGATGTTCTATATCTTCTTCTCCTAGTCTGTCTGTGCCCATAATTTCCCATCTTGTTAACATATACATGGGGCACTCAGCTAGTAGGTGGAAGCTGGTTTCTTCTTCCTACATGCATTCCGGGCATAATAGGTCATCCATTACTCCTGTCACTGTTAGGTGCCTGTTGAGGCAACAGTGTCCTGTGATGATCTCTATGACAAGCCTCATATTTGCTCTGGTAAGTTTGACCAGTCGGCTTGTCCTTTCCGCATCCATTCCTCTGATGAAGATCTTCGACTGTCTCATGCCTATCGAGGACCTCCATCTAAGGTTGGTTTCTACTGTTATGCTTCTGCTAATCACTCCTTCCGTGATCTTATGAGCGATTGGAAGCCATGGCTCCGGTCCGATCACGCATTCGTCAGCACCTTCCCGGGCTAGTTTGTCCGCTAGTTCATGGCCCGGGACTCCGTGTGCAAATGGAACGGAGATTAACAGATCAATACGGTTAGGCAAATACGTAAGTGTCTTTCAGGCGAAAAGATGCGCCATCACAGAGTGTGCTCAAATTATACACCGCCATACAGACATAAAAAAGGTGACTATCTATAGTGACAGTCAAGCAGCATTGAAAGTCCTAAATATAGAGACAATGTCAGCAACAGTCAAGGAGTGCAAAAAATCACTCGAAAAGCTGGCGGAACCCAGGCAACCGTATTGATCTGTTAATCTCCGTTCCATTTGCACATTGTATGTGCACTCCGGAGCCAGAAAGACGCCTCCGGTGTCTTCTATCTGCCAGTTCTTTCTTTGTTCTATATGTATTCTATACTTTTTGTCAAAAACCCTCTCCTTCTTGATTAGGTCATTGTTAGAGAGAATCATTGACAATTTATCTTCGTATTTCTTATTGATACTAGCATGTTCGCCATCTTGAGGATTACCTCTCCATAGGCCCACGCTTTTCAATTTAAACCATTGTTCAATTGATTTCTTTTTAATTCCTAAATCCAGAGGATGGAGTCCCAATACGATCTCTAGCGCAGCTGTGGGAGTTGTCCTCATAGCATCTGTTGTCATCAGGGCTGCCAGCCTCTGTACCTTGTTTAATTCTATTTTGTTTGTCTTGTTCGCTGCTTTGTGTCACCATACTATGGCCCCGTGCAGTATTCTGGGTAGGATAATTGATTTATATATCCATATGGCTGATGCTGGTTTCGTTCTCCAGGTTCTTCCTATTGCACTTTTACATTGCATCAACGCCATTTTGGCTATTGTGCATGTGTTCTTTATGTGAGTCTTAAAAGTCAATTTGCTGTCCAGTGTGACTCCCAGGTATCTGATATCCTCAACCACCTCCAGGGTGCGGTTGTTCAGTCTCACCGGTCCAAGATTGTCTTTCTTCCTTTTATTTGTAAATATCACTACCTTTGTCTTGTCGGGATTCAAGTTTAACCCTTTGCTTTTGCATCATGTTAGAGCTACCTTCAGTCCTCTGTTCATGATGTCGCAAATAACACTTGGCACTTTGCCGGTGACCAGGAGCACGCCGTCGTCGGAATATGCCTGTGTTTATATGTGCATCCTGTAAATTTTCTTAATAAGTTCATCTATTAGAAGGCAGGCATAGTAAAGGCGATAAGCATCCTCCCTGTGGGAATCCTCTGCTTGCCTCTACTTTTAGGGTCACGCCTGCCATCTCTACCTATATCATTCGGTGCCTCAGCATTAGTTTTACCCATTCTGATATGTGTTTATCTATTCCTTCACGGTCGAGTGTAGCTTCTATCGATTCGGGAGTGGCCATGTCGAAAGCTCCCTCGACGTCAAAGAAGCATCCTAGTGCATATTCCTTGTTTTCTATCGATCTCTGCACCATGTTCACCAGGTTCTGGAGAGATGTATCCGTTGATCTGCCCTCCATGTACGCATGTTGGTTTAGGTGCAGAGGCGATTCACTTTTATCTATTTGTTCTCTTATTATCCTGTCTAGTATTTAACGATAAAGTTCGATGGTAGCCTCGCGGCAGTGGTGAAGGTTTAGTTGAACTACTTTTATTTTATTGTGTTTTTGTGTAGTGTTTCTGTGTGTTATCATTTGAGTGTTGAGTGTGAATGTTTGCTTGTGTGAGTGTTTGTGTGTCCTCCTACTTACGATCCGCGACTGCGGCCCGCCCCCCACACCAGTATGGCTGCAATAGCGCCACGCTCGGCGGGGGGGTCAGGTCCATCCGCGGACTAGTAGGGGTGTGTATGGTGGTGTGTGTTGGCGTTTGTGGGTTGGGTGTCACCTGCTGTTTGCTCGGTGCGTCACGACTATCAGAGGGTGATTCCTTACGGGTCTCCCTCTGCATTTCGCCCACGCCATCCCGAGGGTACAACCCTACCCGTTGTGTGTTGTGGTGTGCTGTGTGTGGGGATAGCACTCCGTTGTCCCGGCGAATGCCCCCTAGTGGCACCTCCTGTAGAGTCCACACGTTACCCGCCTCCACTGCCTCCTTTGGAGGTTTTCATTTTAGTACATAGACACTACTTATTTCTAAATATATATTTTTACAGATATAAGAGAGGAGATAATGTAGAACAAAGCAGGCAGTGTGTGTAGATTAATAAACCTTCATAAACTGTAGTACATCACGTTATGATAAACAGAAATTATATTTATAAAACTGTATATTAGGTATGAGTCCCCACCCGTGCTAGGATTCCCGTCTCAACTGTAACCGCGTGAAAAGTAGAAGGAGTAGGAATATAAAACCTGCTCTGTGGGCATAGGGCAATGAAGGCGGAGTCTATGGTTTGATATAAGCATGTCATTCGGCGCATGAGTAAGAGACAAACGTCCTCTAAGGTAAGTGAAAGAATTAGAGTGTTATGATGTAGGATATTTATTAGGAAACATAATATCCGAGAATTCCTACAAAGAGGAATTGGAGGTCATATGAGTTTCTTACAAAATTGAGAGACGTAATCGTCCTAACGGAGATTGAAAATAAATCGAATACATACATTTTGTAGGTGCTCACGTTTATCTAATAGCTTCTTAGTGGCATCAAAATGGCAAGAGTCCGTATTATCAATAATTAGACCTTAGAAAGAGGTGTTTTGTTTGTGATGTAACCCCAAAGCTTAATCGAGTTTGCTTAAAAAGTTTGTTTTTAAAAGTTTCTCAAAATGTTATATAAAATAAATGGTGCCATGAAATAAGGCTGCACAATGTCTGCATAAAGTTGGAATTTAGAGGAGATAACTCGAACAGTAATGTTTATAAAAATTGAAATAGTAAAGAGATAGTACGCCACCCTAAGGCACACCAGTACTGTGATTATACTATTAACAGTAGTGGTGTGCTGAGCTAGGTCTCAATCTCTGAGGAGAAATTAAGACATATAAGAATTTCTTAGAGAAAATCATTATCCACGGAGTTGAAAGCGCTACTAAAATTTTGTGAATTTGGGTGACTTTACAGTAAACTGTCTGCTGTACGCTGATGATGCGGTGCTCATGGCCTCATCAGAAGCCGACCTTCAGGCATAGTCACTAACATGAAAGAGGAGTGTGAGAGTTTTCGCTTGAATCCAAGTAAAACTAAGGTTCTAGTATTTGAAAGAGGTGACGTAAGAACTAAATGCGAGATTAGGATGAACCAGGAACGTCTAGAGCAAGTGAATTAAATTGTGTATTTTGGGAGTATGTTTATCGCGGATGGAAGATGTGATTCGGATGTAGAACGGCGAGTAGCTGCCGGAAACAAAGTTATCGGAGCTTTGTCCCAATTAGTAAAGCGACAAAGCATCGTAATAAAGCAGAGCTAGTGCCCATATTGCCTTACGGTAGCGAAACCTGGGAATGTCAGCAGATGCATGAAAGTACATTGAATGCTGTAGAGATGCGATCACTTCGAAAATTGTGCAGCGTAACTTTGGCCGATCGAATACGTCACGAAGTGATACGCAATATGGCAGGTTTGAATGAAAGTGTAAGCGTTAAGCTGGAAAAAGGCGTGCTCCGTTGGTTTAGACACGTCCAACGAATGAGTGAGGAAAGATTGACGAAGAATATATATTGTGCGGAAGTAGAGGGTAGAAGGAGTCACGGTATTCCGAGACTTACATATGAAGACCACGTGAGCAGATTGCTCAAAAACGGAAAGGTCAAAAGTACTCGGATACCCAGACGTGCGTGTATGAAGCGATTGATAAATCTCGAAGAAGCGAAAGAAGTATGCATGGATCGCGAAGCCTGGCGATCTGCCCTCTCTGACTACCCCGTCAGGGATACAGCGTGAAGATAGTTAGTTAGTATTTACATTTTCCCAGGTGTCCTTAGTACCACGTAGGCAGTGCCATTAAAATGAACGAGGCCTGGTTGCAGCTTAGTACCTGCTGTTGAAACTTTCCAAGTCACCTATTAGACCTTTAAATTGACTGCCATGTGGCCACGGAGTATGTGGCACTCTGGGACAACGACTGACAGTAAGCAGGGCTACGAGCGCTTCACGTAGATATATATTTGGTAAATTTGAGTCAGTTCCGTTCAACGCGGTTTAACCTGTGCTTGATAGATCTGTCAGCCACGGTTCCATTTTATAAATTAGGTACCTACTTGCCACTGATAAAAGTATTGTCCTCTAGATTTCTTTTTGTAGGACTACCTGAAAACTGAAGTTTACAACTAGTGGTTCTGTGAACCGTAGACTTCGGAGTAAATTGAGAAAAAAGGCTAACCATGGTTTTGGTTAAGCTGTTAGTTTTGAGCGCTCTTGCCAACCACTACGGGACCATTTCCCTCCCCTGTCTTCATTTCCCCCCGGTCGAAAAATTCTTGTTTTTGGCTATATTAAGGAATGTCCATGCCAAGTTGCATGCAAATCCGATAAAAAATACGACCTGTAGACTGAATGGACGGAAGAACGGTCGGACATCGATAGCATTTTTCCCGTACCAGTGGACTTAAAACGGAGACTTTAGTCGGCTCGCTTCACTCGCCTCCTCAGTCAAAAAGCAATAGTTGCGATAGTGTTCAAGATCTTAAAGATTCACTAACCACAATTTTGTATGAAATTCATCTAACTAATTTTCAGCAGCCACTAGGTCGAATCAATTTATGTATTCGTTATAATGGCGATCACTTTGAGCACTTGATATCGTAGGGCAAGAAACAGCAAGATTTTAAATAAGAATAACATTATCAAGTTATGTTATTTAATAAAAAAAAAGAAAATGAAAACATATTCTTTTTGATGTGTAAAATTCTACGTGATACTCGTAATTGTCTTTTATTTAATTTCTTGTATTTCAGTTACACAAATTCTTTACAAAATGTAAGGGAAAAGTTTTTTTGCAATTTGTGACTTGTTGAGTACTCCATCGATGGTTGGTAATGAGGAGAAGGAGGAAGAAATAAAAGTTTGTGATCAGTATTAAAATCAGGATCGATTGGCTTCGATGGCTGTTTTTAGAAAATCTGTGAATGAGTATAAAATTCCATATAAAATACGGATTCTCCTAAGACCATTTTCGTGTAGCTGCAACGGATAAGGTACTTCTCCTTACTGCCCCACTGAAAGTTTCGACTCTGTATAGTGATTGCAATCGTTTTGGAAGTTTATTAAGAAATAAGGTATCAAATACGCTGTAACTCTCGCTCAGTACACGTTATTTTATAGGCGAGCAAAAATCTTTTTAATGCATTTACATGGCTACAGTAGGCAATATTCTATTACATATTCAAATTCACAAATATAATATTTATAATAGTATGATTTTCGATAGAATAAACTGCGTGATACGGATAATATGTCGAACATGTGAAAACGTCTTTAGTACTTGAGAATAGTTTCAAAACTTGAGACACGTTCTATAATAAGATCGATGCATAAGTTTTGATCTGGTCTTGATACTAATTTCTTGTGTCTATTAAAGGATACTTGAGACATCTTTTAAAATACGGGCCCAAAAGCGTACCCAAGTGACGAGTCCGGTGCCGTCAACAGTTTACATACACTCATACATATTGTCACGCCTTTATTCAAGAAGGGGTAGGCAGACGCCCACTTTTCACCGTATGCATTTTTGTCCCACGTAACAGGTGGTGAGGCCATTGCCGTGTTGAAATGGACAGGGGCAGGCTGTACGACCTGCTGTTTCAAGCCGCCCATAAGACCTTTAACCAGGCTTAACGACTGCCATTTTACTGACAACCGGGACCAACGGCTTAACGTGCCTTCCGAAGCACGGAAACGCTCGCAAATGTAAATTTCACAAAGTGGTCACCCATCCAGAATCACCTATAGCGAATGTTGCTTAACGCAGAGATCGTAGACAGAACTCTGAGTCAGCGGGGCCACGAGCGCTTCAATAGTTTCAATATTCAATAGTTTATTTATATAGTAATATTTATATCATACAAACAATATAAATTAGATTTAGAACATGTCAAACGCTTCAAAGTCAAGTCATATTAAAATTTTATAACTTTTTTAGAAAATGGTTCGTATTGACAACTCAAGTCCCAGTCTGCAACATAAATTCTATTATAGAAACAAATGTAAACCATTATTCATAAACTCGAGATATAGGTATATCAATACAGGCTACGCTTTCATAGGTATGAAAGCGTAGCCTGTATTTTATACCCGAATTGATAAATGGATAGGTTAAACCTATTGCCAAATTGATTTTCAAACGTCAAGCTATAAAACTTTATCCCGCCTGGGAATCGAGTTAGGGATTATAAGTTACTATCGATATTGATAGCGAGTTAGGGATACCTACCTACACTTAAATTGTAGTGTTGAAGATTTAATTAAATGCGTTGTTCTGATTGTATAAACATATCTTTATTATTTTCGTATTAATTTGTTTAGTAATTTTTAATGTTAATGATTTATTTGTTACAAAGTAAAGTTTGTGAGAAAAAATTCAGGAACCCTGACTTTAGAAATTTAAAAAGACGTCACTTGTTGAGACATTCGAATAGGGTATTCATAATTTAGAGGAGATCAATGTGATCAAAGTAACCAACATTATATTATTTTAGGATTGATCAACTTTCATTTCGTTTCACATGCCCTTTGCACTTCTCCCGCTTTGTGCGAGTGCATTTTTTTATCTATCGCCGAATTTCTACGTTCAATTATACCAAGTTTACTCAAAGTGTTAATACATTAAAAACCTTCCTCTCGAATAACTTATCAATTGATAAAAATTAGGTAAATATCAATTAAGAAGCAGGTAAATCAAGATAATTGTATGGTTTATCTCGTTCAGACAACCAGATATACAAACTCGGCGGGTGCATAATTATAAGGGTATAATCAACGGGAGACACAATAGCATCTACTTAAATTATATTTTAAAGCAATATATTCTGCTCTTGTTATACTGGTACCCTGTAGCGTAGCCTGTACCTACTGTTTAAAAATCGTGTTTGTAAAAAGTTAATCAAACACACAAGTTAAACCTTTAAAAATATTGAGATTTTACGGCTAACAGGTCCATATTGTCAATTCGAACAATAAAGTATTTTTCATCCTATCAGCCACAGAGCATTGATTGAATCAAATCATTCGCGCGTTAGGGACGAACGAGAGGCAGCAGCACATTACTTGCCTTTATATGGAAGGATATGTACGTTTCCTACTATCCTATTTTACCACAACTTTATTAATCTACTTTCTTAATCATCTATAAGATAGTTTCAAATTGATGAAAGTTTCTTCGTATCCTAACTTTTGGGAACATAATTAGAATAATTAGGTATCTTTATAATTTAGCAAAACTTTCAGTTACTTCTTGAGTTTAGATATGAGATGTGAACCTTTTCACAATATTACCTCCATTCCAATACACTATTTCATCTTTTGTGCTGTTTTTTTGCGTAATAGCGTAGTAAATAATAGACATATTTTTTATACATATAAACACATAGACACCGCCGACGAAGACGAAGACACGAAGCCTTTAACCCCGTAGATTGACTAGTCAAAGACATACACCTGCCCTACACCTTTTGAATTTGGTTCCACGTAATAGGTGAGCCTATTTTCATGTTAATATGGACAGGGATAGTTTATGATATTTTACTTATGAAAACTTTTCTAGCCACCTAATAGGCCTTCAGCTTAAAGTTGAATTTAAAGTGGTATATATTTTTACCTGGAAAAACATTATACTTTGATAACTAAATATTGAAGAGAATCCACAGGTTTTGAAAAACCTAAAACTTCCGATCTTTCAAGCCTTATCCTGTAAAAACTGAAAGTGCCTTAAGGAAGTTAGATCCAACTGTAATCTAAAACGTCGTCGATGACTTTGAATTTGTTTTGACAGTTTTCCCTTTTCACTGAAACGAGGATGGGTCGAATACCGTGAGATGAAAGATAAGTAGGATGATCAGCATACTGCTTACAAAACGTAAGTAATCAATGAAATGAAATGAAAATAATGAAATGACTTGTCACTGTCTCTTTGCTGTAAGTGGTTGGGTATACAACTGGCACTGGTCTCGGATTCGAACTCCGGGTCGGAACAAATATTTGTTTATTTATCTATTACGCCTTATCCCCGAAGGGGTGGCAGAGGCATACATATTGTATGCCCAGTTTTAACTGCCTCTGTGGCGCGGTGGGAGTGCATCCGACTTCTACGCAAGTGGCCCCGGGTTCGATTCCCAGGTCGGAACAAATATTTTTGTGATCCACAAATGTGTGTTTCGGAGTTTGGGTGTTTCCTATGTATAATAAGTGTGTATTTAGAAATATATAAGTATGTTTATCAGTTATCTAGCTCCCATAACACAAGCTAATATTAGCTTACTTTGGGCTAGATGGCGCTGTGTGAAAAGTGTCCCACAATATTTATTATTTTATTTAATCATGTGTATTCCTGTCCCACGTAATAGGTGGTGAGCGCATTGCCATGTAGAAATAGACAGACGCAGGTTGTGGTCACTTGCTGTTGAAATTTCTCTAGCCGCCCATAATGCTTTCAACATGGCTAAACGATTGCCATGTTACTGGCAACCGGGACCAACGGCTTAACGTATCTTCCGAAGCACGGAAACGCTCGCAAATGTAAATGCCACAAAGTGGTCACCTATCCGAGGACCAGCCAAATGAGAGTTGCGTAACTCAGAGATCGTTTACAAAACACTGAGTCCGCGGGGCCACGAGCGTTGCACGAGCGTTTACGAGCGATTTGTGTGATCTACAAATGTGTATTTTGCAGTTTGGGTATTTCTTAGATATACAAATAATATGAATGTCATTCATCAAATCAGCATTGTTAGAACTTATTTTGGCCTAGGTGGCGCTGTGTAAAACAGTGTCCTACAATATATTGTTTTTATTTTTTAACGTCAGTCCCAATTTGTATTTACTTAGAGTTGGCCAACCCAACCTTTCTATCCAGGAAAGGTTGGGTTGGCCTTAGTGCTTCATGCTTACCACAGGGTTCAGTAGCAGGTGAGATTTGGGCATCTTAGATTTTTTGAAACGTTCCTTGTAGTTTAAATCAAAACAGCCATTCGCCGACACTAGTTGGTGTAGTAAAAATCAACATTTAATAAATTAACAGCGAATGTTGAGGATGACAGAACCACGCTTTTAAATTTATATAGGTACTAGCTGTCCCGCCCGTCTTCACCCGTGACATACCTTAAACCCCGTGCCCCCCTAAATGGATCCCGTCGTTTATTAATTTCACAATAATGTATGAATATTTTCCAAATTTGTAGATTACTGCTCCGCACTCCATTACCACAGCCAGTACGCTCCCGCACAGCCCGAACACAACGAACTTTTTTGTAGACCTAAATTAGATACATAATTGCACACCATACATTATTTTGTTATATCTCAAAGGGTTTAGGCACCGATTTCGTTGAAATCTCCCAGACAGTTCATTTTTTCGACACCTCCAACATATATCGTTATAATTACGTTAATGTATACCAAACCTGAACAATTTATAGATAAAATCCTTTTCTATGAATCATTCTAACTATTAAAAAAACTGCATCGAAATCTGTTGCATAGTTTTAAAGATCTAAGCATACATAGGGACAGACAGCGAAAATCGACTTTATTTTTTAATACTCGTATGTAGTGATGATGATAGAAGCGCTCGTGGCCTCGCTGATTCAGTGTCCTGTAAACAATTAATATTTTCAAGGGCATAACTACGGGGAAGCCCGCTCCGGGTCTGACCCGCGAAGGTGAAACCGGCGCCGCACCGCTCGACACCCCAAGCCGCTCACACCGGTGTTGCCCCCTGTCGCCTTACAGGCTTATTATGCCTATGGCGATTGTATAGGGGGCCCATCTAGTGAGTTGGCAAGTCACCGTCTGCCAGTATTTTCAGTTATTTTCAGACGCCGTTTTCATTCATAGTTCTAATCACTCAGTTCATTTAACCTCCAACTCAATAGCCCAATAGTAGTTAGCATATTGTACAATAGTTTAACTCCCATTGGAGATGGTCCATTACCGTTCTTCTACATAAGGCGGACGTGGATTGTCTGCAGTGGGAGTACCATTCCCTGTTACATTAAAATTCTCAAAAGGCCTCTGCGTGTTGGACCTCTATGTCCCCATGTAAGCCTCCCAAAAGAACGGGTATCTTGGCAAGAAAAAAAAAAGAAGATACCCGTGAAGAAGAAACAAATAATAATAATAATAAATCTTTATTCATTTAGGTCACAAAGTAACACTTATGAACGTCAAGAATATTGCTTCTACATTTACATTTACTGCCAGATTCGCAAAGCAATAGGTAGAGCCTGAGGAAGAACCTGGCAATAAAACTCATGGCCACTCTTTTATAAACGCCAGTAATTACATTAGTTTGATCAACATGATATTTGACCAATTATATAGTAATGAATTTATACAAACAAAAAAACAAAATCAATGTTGTGTTTAAAATCGTATCAAAATTAGAGCTATTATAGTTGCCGGTTCTAAGGGCAGCCAACCCTTAAAGAAGAAGAATCTGGCAAGAAAGTCAATGGATGCCATTTTAAAATTTAGGAATGGCTTACAACATTAAAATTACACTTACATTGTTCCTTTGGATTTATGTGAAAACAGTCGACTAAACTTAAGTTTACCTTAAATATAAATAAGATTATTTGTAATAATTGCTGACCAGTCCCAACAGACGGCACCCGTTCACGGGTATGACGCATTATATCAGTCATCGCCTTACTCAACCGTATTATAGGGAATAAGGCGACCCGATACATACGCTACCACTGCTAGGACACTTAAGCGAGCATGACATACTCAAAAACTGCAAAGCAACTATCATGTCAATTTCAAAATAACAAATAAGTCTACATGGTGCTCACACAACAACAAAATCAAATTATATATAATTATGTAGTTTTTACAGGGACTAAACGCTGCCATACCTTTAGTTGCCTGGCGTTTCAAATTATTTATACTGTTGAATGTAAAAACAAATACAACAAATATATGCAGATTCAAGACAAGTAGAATATAACACAAGATTCACTCGAATCCTAAATAGCTCGAGCGAAGAGCAAGCAACTCATTTTCATTTATATTTATCATTCAAATATTCATTAATTGTGTAATAGGCCCTTTTCAAGAGTAGCGTCTTAATTTCCGCCTTAAATTTATGTAACGGCAGGTTCATAATGTTTAAAGGAATTTTATTATATAGGCGTGCGCCAATTCCTGCAAAAGAGTCGTGAACCTTTTGTAAACGATGATGCGTTCCAATTAATTTATGCTTATTTCTAGTATTTATCGAATGTATGTCACTGTGTCTATAGTATAAATGTATGTTCTGTTTAACTAACATAATTTTGCAAATATATACTGTGATGCAACCGTTAAAATGCCAATTTCTTTAAATTTTTCTCTAAGAGACACTCTAGCACTCAATTTATATATTGCACGTATAGATTTCTTCTAGAGTACAAAAATTACTTGTAGATCAGCTGCTTTGCCCCACAGAAAAATGCCGTAAGACATGACACTATGAAAATAACTAAAGTATCTAAAGCCTGGCAGTTACCACATCAGTAAACTGCCTGGTTTTACTAACGGCAAAGGCTGCCGAGCTGAGTTTACCAGCAAGACACGTTAATTGGGCAATCCACTGCAGTTTGCTATCGAAAGTGATCCCCAAAAATACAGTTGATTCTACAAGATTAAGGTTATCACCGTTCAATGTTATATTTGTACCGAAATTCCTGACATTAGGCATGCTGAATCTGATACATTTTGTCTTCTTAGCGTTTAGTAGCAAATTATTGGTAGTAAACCAATCTACAACTTGGGCAAGTGAACTATTTACGCCGTTAAAATTACTAAGCGTGCGATCAACTTTAAAAATAAGTGACGTATCATCAGCAAATAGAACAATGTCGCACAAGTTCTGTTATAGAATGGCAGATCGTTAATATAAATTAAAAATAGAAACGGACCCAGAATTGATCCCTGCGGTACGCCCATAGCTACAGATGCTCCAGAGGAGCGAATTCCATTGACATCAACATGTTGTATTCGATCATTTAGGTAGGAGGCAACAAGGTTCAGTGCAGAGTCTTTGATACCATAATAAAAGAGTTTTCTCAATAGTGTTTTATGGTCAACGCAATCAAATGCTTTGGAGAGATCGCAGAATACACCAATAGCATCTTGTCTATTCTCCCAGGCGTCATATATATGACTCAGAAGTGTCACACCTGCATGAATGGTAGAACGACCCCTTGTGAACCCATACTGCTCCTTATGTAATAGCATATTTAAATTAAAATGAGCTTGTACTCGTAATTGTCGCAATATAAATTTTTCAAAACTTTTGCTAATAGCTGGTAATATTGAAATTGGTCTGAAATTACCAGGGTCGGTTTTGGATCTAGATATAAATAGAGGTATTACTTTACTGTGTTTCATTAAATCTGGAAACACTCTTTTATCAACACATTTATTAAATATTTCAGCTAGATGTGGTGATATATTAACAATGATAGACTCAATCAATTTTACAGAAATACCCCACAAGTCAGCTGTCTTTTTTGAGTTAAGTGACTTTAATACTTTAATGATATCGTTGGGGTTTACATATTTTAAGCCAAATAAGACACTACACTGTTCCACGCTGCCACCAAGCATGCGTTGAGTTTTTATTGGACAAGAATTTAAGGAGCTAGTTTTCGCGGGTATGTCTATAAAATAGTTGTTATAAGTTTGTGCTATTAACAACTATTTTATATTTTTTTAACAACTATTTTTATTTTATATAATTATTATCTAATTCATTATTACACACTTCGTAATTTATAATTAACTCAATGTTATTACCTCGGTGTAGTAATCGACCGGTTTCAGTATTGATTACATTCCAAGTCGTTTTTGCCTTGTTTTTTGACTCTTTAATTTTATTACTTATATGTAACGACTTGGCAGCAGCACAGGCCTTTTTAAAGGTCTTAGAATAAATTGTAACATATTGAATAAAGGCAGGATCAAAATTAAATTGCTTCATACCATATAGTTCGTACAACTTAGCCCTACTTTTGTAAATTCCTGCAGTTGCCCACTCACAAAATTGCAAGTTCTTGTATTTATAAAATGTTTTTGACTTAAATATGTTGTTGTACTCAGCTTTAATTGTATTAAATTTTTATTTTTATTTATTTATTATTCACCACAATTACAACATCTTTACAGTTACCACCAAAACGACATTGTAAGCAATTCGATAATTACAAAAATAACTTATTACTAATTGCGTCCATACTATACAAATACAATTTATTTATTCTAATATAATACACTAATTTATGCATGTCATTCATTTATGATTAATAATTATAACATCAAAGTCATTACAGTTATCATGTCATTTTAATAATAAATTCAATTCAATTATTATGTCAATTTAATAATAATATAATTTTAATAATAAATGTCAATTCATTTTCAATACTATATAACTATTTGTCTTTCCATAAGAAGTCTGTCAAGAAGGTACACATAACAATTCAATAAAAATAATAATGATTCAACTCATGCAATTAATTTATAAATAATTTGATAAAATTTAATCAACACCATACCAACAAAAGAACATCTACAAAGTAACGATTGCGACAAAGCACAAAGACATGGCAATTACGTAAATATCAATATACCTAGTTATAGTTAAACCTTATTAATGAATCAATTCATGGTTCGAGACTACACAATATGTGGTCCGTGTAAACTCACTCAGCGAACACGCGAACACATCTATCTTGACGGCCACCGCATTGAGCACGCGCAGCGCGCGCGCGAGCGGCGCCCTCTGCAGTAAGTTAGTGCGTGCGGTAGGCACCTCCAGCAGGGGCGGGCGCCGCCGCCGCCACACGTACCCACTGTGCGCACACAGCTACACTTCACCCAATATGGCTGGGTTGTGTAACTTACCTCTAAGAACCTTAAACACGTAGATCACCAATGCTACTTCCCTCTTTACCTCCAATGTGTAGTAGCCCACCATTCCCAGAATAAATAGAGTAGGGTACAAGCACGGATATCCTGGGTACACACCGTACAATTTACTGTATAAAAACCTAATGAATTTATTCTGGACGCGCTCCAGCATTAATTTGTATTTGGCCTCATGTGGAGACCAGATGGCAGCGCTGGATTCGAGGTGACTCTTCACCAGGGCCTCGTATAGCGCCCTCAAGGCTGCCATATTTGTAAATTTGTTGGACTGTCGCAAAACGAACCCCAGATTACGGAATGCTTTTTTACAGACCTCAGTAATATGTTTCCCAAACGTCAAGTCGGTAGCAAATCGAACACCCAAATCTCTTACCTCTGTATTGCGTCTCAACGGTATCCCCTCCATTGTATATTGATGATGAGCAGGATTGTGCGCTCGACTAAATGACATAATAGAACACTTATCTGTATTAAAAAATAGTTTGTTTTCTATGCTCCATTCTACAATCTTGTCTATATCCTGCTGCAACAAATCATGATCAGTTGTCTCCGTAATTTCTTTCACCAATTTGAAATCGTCCGCAAAAAGTAGAGGGGTCGAGTTCACAACCACATTAGGCAAACTGTTGATCATTAACAGAAAGAGGAGTGGCCCTAAACAACTACCTTGGCTGACCCCAGATCTCGTAAAATAAGGCTGGGAAAGGTACCCCTCACAGTCCACGTACTGACACCTGTCACGGAAGTAGTCCGCAAGGAACGCCAGTGCGTGTGGCGTGCAACCCACGGCCGCTAGTCGCTCCAGAAGTATGTCATTATGGACCATATCAAACGCTTTCTTAAAATCGAGGTAGACCACATCCACCTGCACACCAGCATCCACCGCCGGCACCAAACGTGACATCAGCTGTAACAGGTTACCTGTCGTCCCCCTTCCCGTATGGAAACCGTACTGCGCATCGGATAACCGGGCACTGACCTGTTTATATAGGCTGCTATAGATAGTGGCCTCGAACACTTTGGCTGGGGTATTAACAGCTACTGGCCTATACTTACAGGATTCAGTCCCCCCTCCATCTTTAGGTACAGGCACTACTCTCGAAAGTTTCCAGCGCTCGGGAAACGTGGCGGTATCTATACAAGCGTTATATAGATGTAGTAGCGGCTCCACAAATACCAAGCGGACATCCTTAAAAATAATAGCTGGGATACCGTCGGGCCCCATAGAGCGTTTAGCCTCGACTTGCGCGCCCGGCGCAGGCCCACGGGCCGCACTCGCCGCCCCTGGACTTAACACGGGCGTCTCCTGGTTGTACACTGAGTGGAAAAACCGAGCGAACTCATTTGCGCATTCTTGCTGAGTCAGGATACTACCGTCTTTTTCTAATTTTAAATTACGTAAAGTACCCTTTCTGGACCGCATGTAGTCCCAAAAAGCAGTAGATCTGCACCCGGTCACGGTACTGATCATGAGCTCGTACGGTCTCCTTTTTCACTTTCATCCTTGCCATACTAAAAGCAAAATAATCACTTTGCAATTTACTTTTTTTGTATATTTTGTGCAATGTGTGTTTATTTCGTATTTCCCTTATGAGAACAGGTGTGTACCATATCGGTTATATGTATCTATTGCTATTGTGTTTCGATGTCTGTCTGCGAGGAATACATAAATCGAAAACCTCATATAACTTATCATAAAACACATTAAGAATATCTTCGGGATCGTTCATTTCGTACAAATGGGTCCAATCAATTGTAGTTAACAAATAATATAAATGATTAAAATCAGCTTTACTGAATTTCCATTGCATACTTGTTAACGAGCTCCGAGAGCATGGTACGCGATTATCGGTCAAGGTGGGGAGCGGGGGCGGGGGGGAGGGGAGGCGGACTCGACCAGGCGCGTGAGCCGCCGTCGCCTGAGCGCACGGCCAGCGGTGGGTGATGGCGGTCCGCAGGCTGAAGGCCCTCGTCGGCACCGCACACGCGCACCCCACTGCGCGCACTCAATACGAGGTCCAAATGCCTATTTTTGTAGTTAGGTACTGCGTTATACTGAGTGAGCTCACAGAACGCCACAAAATATTCAAAATAGTTCCTAGCATGATCGCTACATGAATACAAATTAAAATCACCAATTATAAGTAGATTGCTATCAAATTTGAGACATAATTTTTCTAATAAGTCAAACATTATCATATACTGACTATAATCCGTACTCGGTTGAATATACACCACATAACAAGCAAATAGAAAACGGTTATGCAAGTCGTCGGCACCGCACACGCGCACCCCACTGCGCGCACTCAATACGAGGTCCAAATGCCTATTTTTGTAGTTAGGTACTGCGTTATACTGAGTGAGCTCACAGAACGCCACAAAATATTCAAAATAGTTCCTAGCATTATCGCTACATGAATACAAATTAAAATCACCAATTATAAGTAGATTGCTATCAAATTTGAGACATAATTTTTCTAATAAGTCAAACATTATCATATACTGACTATCCTCCGTACTCGGTTGAATATACACCACATAACAAGCAAATAGAAAACGGTTATGCAAGTAAACTGAGGCACAAATTAATTCAAACCTGCAATTGTCTATGTTTGTGCCACCTGGAACCGCTACTCGACGCAACTCGAAGCGCGGCACGGCCATCACAAGCGTACCTCCCTGCTTACGCCCATCGGTTCGGTCGCAGCGGAGTATATGATAGCCGGGAAGTACGAATTCTGCATTTTGGATAGAATCCGTTAACCCCGTTTCGGTTATAGTGAATATATCCGCTCCTGATGATTCTACGAACGATAAAAACCGCGTAGTCTTTGTTCTCATGCCGTTTACGTTTTGATAAAATATGTTGATATTTTTATTAGATTGAAAGTAGGCTTGGTTTGGTTGAGCGACGAAAAAAGATCCATTCACTGAACTCAACGTTGACAGGCCATATATCTGAATCACAAATCTTGCTATAGTTCCCCTCTGTCACACCAATCTTAAATGACGCGTAGTCCCTTTCAGTTTTAGGTTTCAATTTTTCAACAACTATTTCAGCACCCTTAGGCAAAACCTGTTTTATAAATTCCTTTAACGTATCTTCCGAAGTATTTTTTTCCAACCTCCAAATATGCAGGAACTTCTTACGTTCTACTGCCTTTAATATATCTGATGACGCCTTACCTCCTTTCCGGATAGGGTTTCTTTTCTTGCTTGCAGTAACTTCCACCCAGGTGTTGATGTCGATATGGTTCCCTGCGGCTCTTGTTTTACTGTCTGCCGGCTTACTTGTAATAGCTGCATAACTTGTGCCAGGACTCGCTGCTTGTGCTGTTTCTTTGGAGCTCTCAGGTCGAGTGCCCGAACTATCTCCGACCGATAGTGATGACTGGCTGACAGGATTCTTAGACCTCATTAGAGTCGGATTCTTAGGTCTACCAGTCCCTATGTGGTGACAATCCGCTTCAGCTATCTTACTCTCCGATTTGAGGTTCCTAATTTCCTGTTCATATTAATTACATTTTTTAGTGGCCTCTATTAGTTCACGTGCCAGTCTCGTATTTTCAAGAGTCAGCCCCTTTACCGTGTCCTTAATTTTACTAATTAGTTTAATCTCTAGAGCCCTCAATCTCTCCAACAGTATTCCATTAAATTTTTCCATTATACCTGCCATGCTTTGTGAACATTCCAATGTTAATAACTCGGTATTTTCTTGGGGCTACTAACTTCAACGAAGTCACCCCTAGGTATTCCCGAGCGAACACTTCTTACCGGCGTGTCATCCGTTACCCGTATACCATAAATAGTTACATTGGTACAGGTATCACATTTAAAATTCCTTTTGGTCTGCCCGTCTTTGAAAGCAGCTGCGTTAATATGCATACATTTGTAGTGGAATCCCGTTTTGCACCCGGTGCATGTAAGTAGATCCACTGATGAAATTTTTTTCTCACAAATGTTGAAATTCGTTTTCACAAATAAAAAATTTGAAATGCGTAACAGGGACGGAGATATGAAATTGCGTTAGCGCGACAGAGCGCGAGGCGCGAGTCTGTACTTCACGCCACCCACAAACTTATTATTATCACTATTTGTCACACATATAGAATTAGGTTCAAATACAGAATTCTCGTAATAATTACGAGAAAACTCCACTTTCTAATCATTCGTTAGCACAGAAGGTCCACTTTAAAAACATATTCACAACTGTACAGTCAATTATAAACACTTCTACGAATAAATATCCGAGAGCGATCCGTCAACCACGACTAACGGCAACTGATAATTAAATAAAATATTATTTTCAGTGTCTTAAGGAGTCATATAAGCTGTTTGGATCTTTCTGATTAAAGTTAATATGAGTGACTTTTGCTGAAACATAAACATTAAATTGTTTAAGTCGATGTGCACTCATTGGCCTACATACAATTTTATTATTTTTAGGAGTGACATTAATAGGAAATGCTGCTTTCTGACCAAGATGATCTGATGGAAAGTTACTTAGTATCTCCCTTGTTGTTGATACACAGTTGCAGAATATATTATCTTTACATTTTTTAGAATGTCAGGTGATTCTAGTTGGCTCACTAAATAAATTTTGTAAGCCAAATTACTTAAACAATTTTTTAAATCTAATACATTTCGAAGACTGCATAAGTAAGTCAACATTAAAATCCCCACACACCACAACATGTTTTCTACTAGTGAACAAACGCTTCAATACATTTTCCATTACAGTTTCTAATAAATTATAATCCCTATCTGGAGGACTGTAGACACAGAGGACAATGAGTTGCTCAAGCTCAACACAGGACAATTCTGCAGTACGCTCAATAGAAAGGGCTACAATATCTTTACGTTCTTTACATTTTAAATTATTAGATACAAATATAAGAGAGCCACCACGAAGAGCTTTCTTTCTAGAGAACGCACTGCTAAGTGAATAGAATTAATTGTTGAACAATAGTTCATGACTTTTTAACCAATGTTCTGTAAAACAAAAAATGTGAACATTGTGTTCCTTTATATAAAGTTCTATTTGTAGTAAATTTTTAATGTAACTAACCAGGGCCTAACCAGGGCAATGTTCTAGCCTTTGAGGCTAGAACATTGCCCTGGTTAGGCAAAGGTCACAGGTTCAATCCCTGTCTCGAATCAAGTTGTCTTTTTCCACTTTATTAAAATAGATAAATATTTTTAAAGCAATTATTTGCTAAATTTCTCATAAATTGTGCAATGTTCTAGCCTTTGAGGCTAGAACATTGCCCTGGTTAGGCAAAGGTCACAGGTTCAATCCCTGTCTCGAATCAAGTTGTCTTGTTCCACTTTATTAAAAATTTATGAGAAATTTAGCAAATAATTGCTTTAAAAATATTTATCTATTTGTAGTAGTTTTTCAGATATGCCTTCAATATTTTGGTGAACTAAGTTTAAACTACTAGAAGTATTCTTAATATACTCAGAATTATTACAACAAATATTATTTTCAGTGTCTTTAAAAAAATGACTCAATGGGCTCAAAAGACCTATAACCATGGCCAGATTTTTTACCTGTTGTCTTACAAACTAGTTTTTTGAGATAATTTCCCAAGTTAATATGTCATTCATAATACGCTCAAAAGGAGCTGGTTTATAAGCGAATAATTTCGCTTGATTCAATAAAAATTGGATAACAAGACAGCTATCTGACGTCGTAAAAACTTTGCAACTATTTAATGTCAAAAAATAATAATTCTGTAATAAGGGATTACAGTCAAACAATTCTATATTCCTACAATATGTGGTCAAGGTATGTAACTTTCTATTTATATTGTATCTAATGTTATTTTCAATTTGTGTAAAAGATTTGCTATATGGCAGTGTAGACAGTATAACCTGTTTAACTTGCATGTTTGACAACTGTTCTTATAACTTTATGATAGTTTTAATGTTCACATTATCTCTTCTGCCAATAAGTATCACTATTGTAAATTAATTAAATAATTTAATTACTGCGTCAAGCATGTATGAATGGGTGACCCCTTTGTGGCATTTACATTTGCGAGTGTTTTCGTGCTTCGGAAGGCATGTTAAGCCTTTGATCCCGGTTGGCAGTAACATGGCAGTCGTTAAGCCAAGTTGAAGGCCTTAGGGGCAAGTCACAACTTGCGTCTGCCTATTATAATACGGAAATGGGCTCACCACCTATTACGTGGGACAGTAATACACACGGTGATAAGTGGGCGTATAATATGCTTATGCCACTCCTTCGGGACTAAGGCGTGATTATAGATTCAAAATATTTTCAATTAACTAAAACTTATTAACATTATCGTCAAGAGTAAAACACCTACTTAACCATTTAAGATTAAATTACAATAAATGTACAGCAGGGCACCGTGAGGAGCACTATTTACCCCGCTGTAGTGTTCGGTGGGACTGGGGTTGGTGAAGTACTAAATGAAAACCGCAATGCCAGATCGTGCTTGACCGTTTATTCTTGCCACACAATCTGCCACAGTAAATTCTTGCTAGAACTATTCTTCTGGTCCAGGATTTCTTCAGGATTCTTGAGGATTTCTTCTGTAGTGGACTGTTCTGTTCCTGAGGACTGTTCCTGGTTACTGTTGCCGGTTGACTGTGTCGATACCCAAAATGGGTCGTGTATTTATTCAATTTTCGCATTATTTATTATTGGACCAAAATACAAGTCCAATCAGAATGTCTACATTTTAACCAATAGTAATTACGCAATATTTACAAATTTTTACTAAGCTACTTCGAAACTTTACCGTAACGAGAGCCGCGGCACATTTTTGTCGATTTCTACCTTAAAATCTAATTAAAAGTATATAAACTATGTATTTTTCTTATTTACTACGTTATTACACATCTATAAAAAATATAAAATCAACAAAAAGACTATATAATAAATCATGTAAACAAAACAAATCGAAACCACAAGTACTGTACGTACTAGTCTATAGATACGTAGGTATCATTGTACTATGCGATCTTCAAGTCGTCCCGTACAATAAATAATATAATTTTTTACATACCAGTGCTCGATAACAATCACAATGACGCGAGATTTTTATATTATAAAAAATAACATGAGTTAATTTTAACCATAGTTCATATTAACAAAAGTCATATTTGGCATTAAGTTAGTTACAAGTTTTACTAAGTATTTATTATGTTCGCAGTTATTTAACCACAGGTCTACCCTGGGTGAGGCGGAACACCGCGGGGTTTAGTGGGTAGGACGGCTCCTCTCCCACGGGCCGGGAGCCTCACACACCGTCCCTGCTGCCCCCGCAGCAGGGATGACGGTGCGTAAAGGCATTCCCTACTAAAACAAAAAAAAGAAGTATTTATTATATTTTATAAAGATTAAATGAAAGCGCTCATGGCCCCGCGGTCTCAGTGTTCTGTAAACGATCACTGAGTTACGCAACTTTCACTATGGCTGGTACTCGGATGGGTGACCACTTTGTGGCATTTACATTTGCGAGCGTTTCCGTGTTTCGGAAGGCACGTTAAGCCGTTGGTCCCGGTTGCCTGAAAATGGCAGTCGTTAAGCCTGGTTGAAGGCCTTATGGGCGGCTTAAAAATTTCAACAGCAGGTAGCCACAACCTGCATCTGTCTATTTCAACACGGCAATGGGCTCACCACCTATTACGTGGGACAGGAATCCACACGGTGAAAAGTGGGCATATAATATGCCTCTGCCACCCCTTCGGGGATAAGGCGTGATGGATATTTATTTATTTATTTAAGTTTTGTCAGCTTTTATTAACTAACTAACTATCTTCACGCTGTATCCCTGACGGGGTAGTCAGAGAGGACAGATCTCGCCTGGGTATCCGAGTACTTTTGACCTTTCCGTTTTTGAGGAATCTGCTCACGTGGTCTTCATATGTAAGTCTCGGTCTTCTAAAGTAAGTCTGACTCCTTCTATATATATAATATATATTCTTCGTTAATCGTTCCTCACTCATTCGTTGGACGTGTCCAAACCAACGGAGCACGCCCTTTTCCAGCTTACACTTTCATTCAAACCTGCCATATTGCGTATCACTTCGTTACGTATTCGGTCGGCCAAGGTAACGCCGCACAATTTTCGAAGTGATCGCATCTCCACAGCATTCAATTTACTTTCATGTATCTGCTGACATACCCAGGTTTCACTACCGTAAATCAAAGTTGACACTAGCACTGCGTTATGAATCGCCATTCGTGCTTCTTTTACGATGCTTTGTCGCTTTACTAACTGGGACAAAGCACCGTTAACTTTGTTTCCGGCAGCTACTCGCCGTTCTACATCCGAATCACATCTTCCATCCGCGCTAAACATACTTCCTAAATACACAATTTCATTCACTTGCTCTAGACGTTCCTGGTTTACCCTAATCTCGCATTTAGTTCTTACGTCACCTCTTTTAAATACTAGAACCTTAGTTTTACTTGCATTCATGCGGAGACCCTTACTTTCACACCCCTCTTTCATATTAGTGACTAATGCCTGTAGGTCGGCTTCTGATGAGGCCATGAGCACCGCATCATCAGCGTACAGCAGACAGTTTACTGTAAAGTCACCCAAATTCACACCCATATTAAAATCTTTCAACTTCTGCATGCAACTGTCCAGATACACTATGAACAGCCAGGCGGACATGACACATCCCTGTTTGACGCCTGTACAGACATCAAAAAGAGGTGACACATCCCCCCCTACTCGCACGCAAGCCTTACAGTCCCTATAAAGCGACTGTATTGCCCGCAGTAGCGAGCCGTCCACACCATATCCTGGCAGCAAGTCCCACAGCGTTTCTCTCACAACGTTATCAAATGATTTCTCTAGATCCACAAAAGCGCAGAAAACCTTCTGGCTAAGAGCCAGAAACTTTTACGCGATCATGCGGAGAGAAAACACTTGATCCATGCAACCTCTTCCACGTCGGAATCCGCATTGAGCCTCCCATAAATACCTTTCAGACTTTTCTTGCATTCGTGCCGTTATAACCTTTGCATACACCTTACTAGCTAAGCTGACCAAGCTGATCGCCCTGTAGCTGGAGCAGTTTAGTCGCGAGCCTTTCCCTTTGTAAATAGGTACTACAACTGCTACTCGCCAGTCATCTGGGACCTCACCCGTCCGCCAGCACAAGTTGCATAACAGACATAGTGTGTCCCAGACACGCGACCCACCGTACTTGATCATCTCAGCAGTAACTCTGTCTTTTCCCGCAGCTTTACCACATTTCATATTTCTTATCGCTTGTTCTATTTCTTTCATACTAATGACTTCAATGACATCGGAATCCGGAGCATCGAAGTGAGCTCCACTTCCCGATGTGGCATCTCTGTCTTTTCTTGCATACGTCTTTCCATAATATTCACTCCATCTCTGCAGGACGTCACTTTGGTCTGTTAGGACGTCATTGTTAACACTAAGCACTTTATTCATACTGCAGATTGCCGAACAACTCCGGGTCTTGCCTACCTCTTTCCAGAAGAGCTTGGCATTTTCCCGGAAATTGGACGACAACCTTTCATCCGCTTTCATTCTGCACCTTTCACGAGCTTCTTCTATCAGTGCCTTCGTGTTAACTTTCTGCAGCTTGTATCTCTCTTTCATATTAAAATCATTCCGCGAGGCTAAGTAGTCTAGCCATGCTTTCTTCTTCATTCGAACTGCTTCTTTCACTTCCTCATTCCACCATTCATCACGCTTATTACTACTGCCTCTTTTCGTTTCTCCACACACTTCCACAGCGGCATTTATCATACTGTCCCTAAGGTTCTGCCATACACTTTCTACATTCTCACTGCTTACATTGACGTCGTCAAGCTTTTCGGCTACCCTTTCATTATATTTATCCCTAATGGATGCATCCTGCAGCTTCCAGCTTTTGATGCTAATAGTCGGCCCAGGTACAGGACACTCGGTACGATGACGCCAACCCGCGAACAGACCCCTAATCCTAGTTATGACTAGGTAGTGGTCTGATCCCAGCTCAGCGCCTCGATAAACCCTCGTGTCCATCACCTGTTTACGGAGCCGACTATCCATTAGGAATAGATCTATCATGCTTCTCTTTGACTTATATCTCCTCGTATACATATGAATTTGTTTGTGGTTGAACATTGTGTTCGCCACAAACAAATCCTTTTCCTTACAAAATGCCAGTATTAGCTTGCCAGCGTCGTTCACCCTTTTATCCCCATACTTCCCGAGTACCGACTCAAAACCATAGCAAGCGGTACCCACCCATCCATTCAAGTCTCCACATACTATAAGTCTTTCATTTCCTTCTATCACATTTAGAGCTTCTCTCATACTCTCCCAGAAGTCCTCTAGCTCACTCGCGTTCGACGAAGATACTGGCGCGTAAGCAGCTACCAGGAAAATCTTCGTCAAACCAAGTTTTACACGGATCCAGAGGATTCTAGGACCTACCAGTTTGTACTCATACATACCGGAGGCCAATCGCGAGGACAGCAAAATTCCAACCCCCCGACTGCCATGCTCGCTCTCTGGTACTCCAGACCAAAGCGCGAGCATCCCACCCGGGAGCTCCAAGACTTCGCTGCCCTTGCGCTTGGTCTCTGTCAAGCACACTGCATCTAACTTTCTTTCATTCATAACATCCATCAACTCATTCATCTTATCTGTCATTCCTCCCCTAACATTCCACGCAGCTACCCTGCACTCCATCCTCCACTTCCCGCCGTGTCGGGCCGCGCGTGTAGGGTGGCGATCTCCTACGCCGCTCTGGCTCACACTTTTGGAGTAGAATTGCAGCCGTAGCTGGCAGGGATGGCGACGTGCACGCTTCTACTCTTCATCCCCTAAGCTTTTATTAGATAGATTTATAAGTTTTTCACCATTAGATATAGTATTTTTAGTACTTAAAACTACATGTGAGAATAAAATACAGCGATCTTTTCCAGACAACCTTAGTATGGAAAGAGAAGATCATGAAAGAGAAAGGGGTAGTTGATGGCATACTTACGTAATATTATTGCATTTTAACTACAGATTACTATGATGGCGTGTATGTTTATGTTGTAGCAGGTATTGGTACACAGTAAATTTCAAGAAATAAAAGAAGAAACACAAGTAAAACTTAGTAAGGAGGACAGATTTTTTAAACCTTGTCCTTAAAGATAGCAAGTGACTTGGCACGACGTATATCTGTCGCAGTCGGATTGTATGATCCGCCATATTACATTACGGTTAGCCATTATCAAAAACGGCCGTTTTGAAATGCAGCGGTTCAACGATTAGCCGGATTGAATGCTGCTGAATAAAAAATTACAAAAAACCGCCGTTAGGTTAGAACAGTGACCATTGTGTGCAAATCTGATAATCTGATCAGACTAGTTCCCCTCTGTATTTGTTCAACAATTATTTCGATTTGATTCATTTTGGGACACGCAACATTATGTTTGGCAAGTAATCATCTCGCTGCATTACATTATGGCTCGCCGTGTTGAATATTGTACGACGGCAAATACATTCCGGCGGCTTTTTATTCAGCTGCATTCAATCCGTATAAAAAAAACAGAGATGTGATCATATTTGCTTAGTCCAAATATTAATCTTTGCAAATGTTTCATGGGTCCCGCCGCTGCCTATAGACTGTGACTGGTCTCTTGTATTGAGAGCCACAGGAGAGATACGACTCAGTATTCCCAGGTTTTTAACCCGGCCACTAAATGGCATGATGTTACCATTAAAAATAAACGGTGCGAGTAGTGGCCAGTCCATTCTTGAAACCTTCCAAGGACTGCTAACCATTGTGACTTGGTTTGTGACTTTAATGCTGTTCTTTCTACAATTTGCCTGATATTGGCGTTAAATTAATATATATTTGTAATCATCTCATGCTACGAAAAGCTACGACAGTTTGGCTCTACTCTTCCTGCTACGACAGTTTGGCTGAATTGGCATGGCCTGTTGCTTCCTCTTAAACGCAGCCGTACCCTCCTACTGAAATAACTAACTAGCCGCAGACGCTAAATAAAAACTTGTGTAATTACTTCGTGAATAACAATCATAGTACGATAAACACTAAGGGAATCCATTCGAGATAAAGAAATAAATAAGTTTATGCTTTACTTAAATGAACCCGAGTAGAACTTCTAACATTTCAGCCAGAGATAGTTGTTTCCTATCAATCTAAATTAGGTACTGAATAAATGCTTTATATTTCAGTTAAGCATTTCTGTTTTCTTCAGGTTTCTGCCGTGGTTACCTACTTTGGCTGACCTGTGACAAACTGTGCTTCGTTCACTTCGATTATTAACGTTACAATTATAAAACTGCTTGTCCGAAATAATGAATTTTCAGTTATTTTGTAATGTATCTTGTATAGTTTTAAATTGGTGTAATGTGGTGGTAACTATCCTTCATGTTTCATTAATATTTTTCAAGTCTATTAACGTAATTTAATGAATAACATTGAAAACGACAATTACGTCTACTTGCATAATTACGCCCAGTCAAATAACCTTTGAGCGGTATTGACTAATACTCGGTCGTAATTGACCATCACGTGACCGTTTTGAATTAATCAATACTTATATTGTAAATTGTAAGAAGTCGTACTCTTGTCTGTAGTTCATAGTTAGCTGATGGGCGTTATTCCACTATCTTAGGGCGCCATTGCTCTTTATCTCGTTACGCCCGAATGTAGGTTTGGTTTAGTCTTATTTTTATGCAAAACACTGGAGTTTTATAATTTTTTAATGGAATGTTTATGATTAAACTCAATAAGTTTCATTAGTTAAATGATTATAACGAAAGTTTCAGGTTAATTTATGTTTGCTAAGAACTTATTTACATGCCTTATAATTTCTATAATAATTTACATGTGTATTTTATGATATCTTAAATATAAACCCTTATTTAAGTATTTTTGTGTCTAACATGTTTATAGCACAGGACATATTATTTTTAATAACGCCCAAAGAAAAAACGTTATTAGCACGGAAATCATTAAGGATAGCACACCTCGTAATCTATGTCTTTCGGATAGGAATACTATGGTGAATCTCTTAATCCAGTTATCTGTTGCCGTCAAAAAGCAACTATATAAAAAAATATATGTTTTAGTTAGATGAGTGATAATTGCCTCGATAACTCGAGGCAATTATCACTCATCTTACTTTTTGTTCGGTCCATGTGGCCAGTACATTATATTCTTGAACTTCAAGCATCGATCCTTCGATATAGAATACTCCCACTATGAAGAATTAATTGAACATGACATTGATTTTATCTGAGTCTAGGTGATCCCCCCGACTTCGCCCGTGACCTACATCGAACTTATAATAATGCATTAAAATTTGCCCGATTTGTCCCCATTTATGACTATTGCTCCACTCTCCAGGGTAGTAGCCTGATATATAGCATCAGGCTACTACCCTACTAGCCTTCCTCGATAAATGGGCTATCTAACACAAAAATATTTTATCAAATCCGACCAGTAGTTCCTGAGATTAGCGCGTTCAACCAAACAAACAAACAAACTCTTCAGCTTTATAATATTAGTATAGATTTTCGAATAGTCCATAAATGTAAAATACAAAACAATGTGCCTACAAATTTATAAATCGTGTAAGGTTTCGATAAAAAATAACTGTCACATGTAAAATGCCCGACGGCGACGTAATTTTACTACTTGTAACCTCTACCAGTTCCGACCTTTTCAAGTGAGCGATTAACTTTTTGCACTCAACATGTGTTTTCGCGGACCCTCGTATCAGTTTACAGAATTTCAGGAACGTTTGAACCTGTCTCGTCCTATACAAGAAGTTTATAAATTTTCTCTGACATTAAAGATGAGATGTCATATTATATTAAATAGATTTAAGAGATGTAATAGGAGATGTGAAACAGAATCGTGACTCAGGCGTCTTGTTTGTACATGGTCACGATTCTAACCTTAGTAGCATACGAGTTTTGTCGTTTGAAGAAAAAACACAACTAGAACCTTATAGTACTTTTATTGTTTTTCAAAGATTTCACCATGTAGGTTATAGACTTTTCCATTCGCTCAAACCTGTTATTATAACATTTATTCCACTCTAAATGGGGGGTGTTCAAAATGGCTGACTTGAAAGCGTCGACTGCTTCATCACTGGACTGGATCTTTGACCACAAAGACTTTTCTTAATTTTAGTAAATGTAAAAAAATCGTTAGGGCTAAGGTCAGGACTGAGAGACAGATAGGAGGATGGTCAGGAACTGCTACTTTTTCCTGCTTCAAATACTCAATCGTTTGACGAGAGCTGTGTGAGCTTGCGTTGTCGTGGTGCAGGAGGATGCGTCGCTTTGAGTTAGATTTTCGAAGTTCGGCGATGACTTGTGGTAAACGAACTGTGGTGTACTACTCTACGTTAACCGTTCTATGATCTTCAAGTGAAATAGTTGCAACATGGCCGGTTTTTCCAACGAACGTGGCCACCGTCTTCTTTGAAGTGCTTCGAGAACGAACTACTTTAGTCGGCTTTAGCTCATCCTTAAAGACCCAGATTGTATATAGTTGTTTGGAATCAGGATTGTAGGCATAGATCCAAGATTCGTCACCACTGATGATGTCGTAGACGTGATTTGACTCTCCCCAAGTAAACCTTTGCAGAGTTTTCTTACACCTTCTGACGCGGGCCGCCTTGTGATCGTCGGAAAGCAGATGCGGTATCCAACGGCAAACAAGCTTTCTCACAAAGCGCTTCATGCAAGATCTTCTAAATAGTTGTCCCTGAGATGCCTAATGGAGACTCTATCTCTCAATACGTCACACGACGATCTTCGAGAATTAGTTGTCTCACAACAATGATGTTATCTTCAGTGAAAGCGGATTTTGAGCTTCATTCGCGAGATTTGTCACTAACACTAGTATGTTCACCGAAACCGTGTCAGGCCTCTTCTAAAGTTGTAGAAAATTATTGCACGAATATTTTCCTTAGAAAGATTCATTTTCGTACGTAACCTCACAGTTTTCAATCGACGCTGTGACTAAACAATAGCATTAATCCTAATACTTTCAACTGTTTTGAGATTCTTATTATAAAGACATTCGAATATAGAACAGTTCCAAATTAAAAATTGCCGGGATATATGGAAAAGACAGAACTTAAAAGGCATGCCTAGTACAGATGTGATGAACTTTATCTATTTGCTACAATAACAGCATTCACACTTACTCAAAATTTAGTTTAAAATAATATTAATTTTTAAATAGAGATTGTTTCAAAATTACCTATGTGTTATTCAGTAAGTACGTAGGTATTCAGGTAAACACGCGAGTAATACACGCTTGCACGTAATGTTAGTAAACCATTTATTAGGTCTGGTACATTGTTGCGTCAGTTAACTAAAATCTTTTTTGTTTATTTAATTTGTGCGCAATCTAAACTAAACTTCTGAAAAAATAATTCTGTTTATTTTTAGAGTAAGAAGAAAATAGTACTTATAAAAAAAAACAGCAAAGTGAACCAGCGTCTTCTGGTTCAACGCACCAGACGCCAACTACACCACCGTGGCCTGCTTGAAACTGACGATAAAATCCACCTCTTTACGTCTTAAGGCGACGTAAGGCACCATCGACCGGCACATCAAAAATTCTCCCACAACCTTAAAAATCTTAAGTCTACCTTGTACCTCACGTTTGGTTTGTGCCTAGTAGTAGTTAAGTTAGTGTAGTTATGTTAGGTGGTTGCAACTTAAAATATTTTTCTAATTGTCTAGCAGCTTTACAAGATATGTAAGTCCCCCACCAACTGCCAAGTCTAAAGCCGCATAATTCCTGATAGCATTTTCCAGCTTTTTTATTGGACAGTGTCTTTAAATTAATAAACCACACTGTCTTTAAAATAAAAAACACGTCCAGTGACATCGATTGCGATGTCAAGTCACGCATTGCTGCCGCGTGGGCCAAATGGCGGGAGATGACCGGTGTCATTTGTGACCCTAAAATGCCGATCCGGTTGAAAGGACAGGTCTACAAAACCATTATTAGACCTGTCCTTTTACATGGCAGTGAGACGTGGCCGATATTGGAGCGACACAAGCAGGAGCTGCGTGTCACGGAAATGAAGATGCTGCGGTGGATGTGTGGGGTCACGCGGATGGACCGCGTGAGAAACTCTCGCATCCGCGGCAGCCTTCACGTCCGTGACATTGCAGACAAGTTGCAAGAGTGTCGCCTTCGTTGGTAGGGTCACGTCTTGCGGCAACCGCCGGGCTACGTAGGTAACAAATGTCTGGCCATGTCAGCCCCGCCGGGTCCCGGTAAGAGGAGAAGACCCAAGAAGAGCTGGCTTGACGTCGTAAGAGATGACATGCGTGCCAATGGTCTCACTACAGGGGATGCCGAAGACCGTGCGAAGTGGAGGAGAAAATGTAGGAAAGCGGACCCCGGGCGTCGCGAGACGCAACTGGGACAGACGCTCGGATGATGATGACTGTCTTTAAATTAATGCTCTTACAAACTGCTATAAATCTATTACCTTCATATATATGGATAAAGATAGATGGTCAGATACATTTAAATACGAATACTATGGGAGTGTTATGTTATAAAATTAGGACTGAAAAACAAAACAAGCAAGCCCGCAGAAATAATTCACAAATGCTCAATGAACATACAAATAATGAATTTAGTGAATTATTCCATTGACAGATGTATCGTCGGTGTATGTGGTAAAATGCTGTTGATATCTTGCAGTGTAAATATTTCGAATTTCATGCCATGCCTGTTTTGTATTATATTTATATAAGAATATTGTTTTTACTTACAATGTGGTATATTGTATGATATCACACTTAACTATACTAATGCTTCTGTGAACCGTAGACTTCGGAGTAAATTGAGGAAAAAGGCTGAAATTGCTTTTGCTTAATGTGTAAATTATTATTAGTAGAGCAAACATTGCTTTCAAAAAATTAATTTCATGTAACCATAATTCGACCGGCCCGTGCAGGCGTAGGTAGGTACTGGAAAGCGGAGAAGTAATAAATGAATTTGAAAAATGTTCATACATAATTGTGAAATTAATAAACAACGAGATTAAATGGGTGCCACGGGGTTCGAATAGTGTCACGGGCGAAGCCGGGCGGGACAGCTAGTAATCTTTATAAATGCGAAAGTTTGTGTGGATGTTTGTTACTCATTCACGTTAAAACTACTGAATAGATTTTAATGAAACTTCACAATAATATAGCTTATACATCAGAATAACACATAGGCTACTTTTTATCCCGGGAATAAGTTCCTGTGGGAAACGGGAACGGGAAAACTTCTCAACGCGGGCGAAGCCGCGGGCGTCAACTAGTAATCTATAAACGCGTAGTTTTCTATTTAGTATGATGAATGAAAGTTTATGTATACAAGACGAAAGTAATGGTTTCTAAAATAGAGGAATGTATGACGAATTGCTCGATTTTTTGTGGAAGGTAAAAAGTGTAGGTTTAAATTCTGCAAGCGATGAAAAGTGTTAACGAAGGTTAAAACTCAAGGAATGGAGCCATGTACACATTTAAGAGCTGCCTTAACGTGGAAAAGCATGACAGGCTGTAGATAGAGAAGAGCTTGTCCTTAAACTTACCTATGTTTGGCTGTAAATGTTGAGTGTTGCAGAAGAAGTATAGAAGTAAAATTAATGCAGTGAAAATAAGAAGTCTGCTAAGTATAGCAAGAGTTTATGGACATATATATGGATAATTGATGGACAAAGAAAGGAACAGCGTGATAAGGAAATATTGCGGTATGACAGAAGATGTAATGACTAATATAAAAAAAAAGATGTTTATATGGATCGGACACGTGGATATGGATAAAAATAGATTGACGAAAACGATTTATCAGGAGAGAGTAATTGTAAAAACTAGTTGGGGTACGTATGCCAAAAAAATTCAATCCTTTTTTTAAAAAGCCAATCATGAATACACTTGAGGAACTACAAATTGAGGAAGGATTTGACATGAATTCGGACTACTCACCGATATTATTGATGTTAGGTGAAACTCTTACCCAAAAAGGAAGTAAACCATTTTTAATAAATAAATATACGGTTTGGGAAAGTTTCAAGTATGGATTAGAAGCATTTATCAACCTAAAAGTAGCATTAAAAAGCCTGCAACAAGTAGATGAAGTGACGAATGAATAGAAGTGACGTTGAAATTTGTAACGGATGTACAATAATGCTCGTGGCATAATACGCCAGAATTAAAAAGAAAAAATAATAGTAACTGTTACCCTATAGATATCAGAAATATTTTTGCCGAAAAACGGGCATTGAGACGAAAATGGCAAAGAAATAGATTCCCACCAGATAAAACTCTACACCATAGCAACATTTGCAGATGACACAGCCATTATGGCCACAGGGGTCACTCATGGGGATGCAGTGGCAAAGGTTCAAACAGCTGTCAATATCATATATGACTGGACAAAAAAAAATGAAAAATAAAACTGAACGAAGTCAAATCAGTTCACATTGACTTCACCAATAAAAGCGCCAATTACCATGCACTGTATATAAATTGCAAAACAATTCCAAATGAGAACTCAGCAAAATTTCTAGGGATGACACTAGATGCAAAACTTAGATGGAAGGTCCATGTAAAAAAGAAACGCAGCGAGCTTAAATTTCGCTACAAAAATTTGCAATGGCTGTTAGGTAAACATTCCTCACTGTCAGTGCACAACGAAATATTATTGTAAATGTTTAATAAAGTTGAAAAAGATAATTCGATTCGAGACGGGGATTGAACCCGTGACCTTTGCCTAACCAGGGCAATGTTCTAGCCACCTGAACTACCCGAACCGTGTCGAATCAATTCTCCACCATATATAGATGACTCCTGGTCATACTCTTAAAATGACGGTTAAATTTAAGAGTATGACCAGGAGTCATCTATCGAGCTAATAAACAACTCAATACCAATGAACAGTGTTACAACCATTTTTAAACAAGATGCAATGGGCTCCACTCAGTCTATGGATACATTTTTAAAGCAATTATTTTGCTAAATTTTGTTTATATTTTTTTAATTTAGTGGAAATCGACAATTAGATTCGAGACGGGGATTGAACCCGTGACCTTTGCCTAACCAGGGCAATGTTCTATTGATTTGAACTACCCGAACCGTATCGAATCAAGTTGAAATTCTCTACCATATTTTTATGAGAGTAGATTGAGTGGCATATTTTTATTATGGTATACAACTGTGGGGCTGTACCAAATCAAGTAACATCCAAGTGATACAAAAATTTTAAAACAAAGTACTCAGGGGCATCGTTAAAGCTCCTTGGTACATTATAAATGATGATCTCCACAGAGACCTAAAAGTGGACCTCATAGCTAATGTAGAACAAAAGTACGCCAAAGCTCACCAAAACAGACTTCATCATCATGTAAATGTCGAGGCTATTCAACTAATTGACCATACAGATTAAGTGAGAAGACTAAAAAGGACAAAACCCTTTGAATTAGTTTAGTGAAGTGTCAGCGTAACATAGTGTAATAAGTGCAACTTTTGAAGAACACATGAACAAAGTGACTTCCCCTTAATAGAGACATTAAGAAACGTGTTAATGGACACATTCTTAAAATTTTACTCTACATTAGCAGTTTAGGTTAAAGTGTAATTACTTATTAGTCTTTTGGCTAGATTGTAATTGATATGATGCGCTAATACATTATATATATATAAAAAACCTGTGCTTCTCCTACTTCTAAAAGTAGTAGAAGCGAAAACTGCATGCATGCCAGGATCGTAGCAAGTGGAAAGCTATAGTGTTTGTTTACCCCGATTGGAGACTAGCGTGATGATATGTCTTTGGTTATGATATGTATTCATAATAGGTAGGTTTCAAATTTCGCTATGTAGACAATGAAATAATTCCAATAAGGTAAAGATAAACAACTTTGTAATAATATTTGCTGTAAATAATAACAAATAGAAGCGCTTAGGTACAATTTATTGTGTTTGTCAATTTCTTTATGTGTTTGCTTAAAACAAATATAGAACATGAGAAACATTTTCTTGTAAAGAAGAAGATTTCGCTGAAAAAGCGTAAAATAAACAATATTTTGACCTTTTTCAGCAAATCTTTGCATTAGGGTTAACAGGCCAAAACGGGATGGAATACAATGAATCGATTAACGAATGTCTTGTGCGATGTAACTTAAAGACGCGTTATTGACTGCTTTGGTAGCTGAAGTGGTAGTGTATGCAACTGCCGCACTGAGGACCGGAGTTCGATTACTGGATCGGAGCAAATATTTGTGTGATCCGCTAATGTTTGTTTCGGAGTTTGGATCTTTGCTATGTTTAATATCATTACATTATAATCATCATTATGTGATACTAGTTGGCGCCCGCGGATCCGCACGAAATTTTCCCATTCCCGTTTTCCACGGGAACTAGTTCCCGGGATAAAAAGTAGCCTATGTGTTATTCTGATGTGTAAGCTATATTATTGTAAAGTTTCATCAAAATCCATTCAGTAGATTTTGCGTGAAAGAGTAACAAACATCTATTTTTCAAACTTTCGCGTTTATAATATTAGTAGGATTTATCATATATCATTATGTGATAATACGATATATTTAGGAATATATAATTATGTTTATAAGTTGTCTAAATCCATAAAACCAGCTTATATTTGCTTACTTTGGGCTAGATTGCGTTGTGGAAAAAAATGACTCACAATATTTATAAAGAACTAGTTGACGCCCGCGGCTTCGCCAGCATAGAGAAGTTTTCCCGTTCCCGTTTACCACAGGAACTTGTTCCCGGGCTAAAAGTAGCCTATGTGTTATTCTGATGAATAAGCTATATTATTGTGAAGTTTCATTAAAATCTATTCAGTAGTTTTTAAGTTAAAGAGTAACAAACAGCCACACAATCTTTCGCATTTATAATATTACTAGTTGACGCCCGCGGCATCGCCCGCGTAGAGAAGTTTTCCCGTTTCTGTTTCCCACAGGAACTTTTTCCCAGAATAAAAAGTAGCCTATGTGTTATTCTGATGTATAAGCTATATTATTGTAAAGTATCATTAAAATCTATTCAGTAGTTTTTTACGTGAAAGAGTAACAAACATCCTTACAAACTTTCGCATTTATAATATTATTAAGATATGTCTTTTTTCACTTGGTAAACTAACTAAAATGTTTACAAAACTATGTCGACTGAGGTGGCATTGTAGCGCATTGCTACGACAACTTCTTGACATTCAGTGGCGGATGAAGTCGCTTTTATATCACTACTGAATAAAAAGTATAAAATGGAGAGTAAGCTTAATTTTGCTTCATCATTATCTTATCGCTGCTCTTTGGTTTATGTTTTCGTATTTTTCGTTGAAGAAAACATTCTACTCCAAACTCTTTTTCCATTTTGTTCATTTTATCCACATTTTTATGCAAAATCGTCCATTTCTAAGCTATGGTGCAAATTTCAAGTTTCAATAGTTGCTTGAACAATCACAACTTTATAATTTTCTTCATTAAAATTTTCTCTCCCCATAGTTGTTTATCTTTTTCTTTTTTATTCATATTTTCATGCATAGCCATTCACTTATGAGCTATGGCCCAAATTTCATGTTCTGTCTCATCGGAGAGTTAGTTTAAAATCTATTTCATAAATCATTCCCAACACATACCTGGAGATAGTGAGTTCATAAAAACGTGAAAAGATTTACTGCAAGTAATTCGATGTTATTTTACGGTTAGGTCCGATAGAGGCTTTATTCCGCGTACGCTTAGATTGTGGAATGAACTCCCTGCCTGGGTTTTCCCGAACGTTTAAAGTATGGGGTTCTTCAAAAGGGGTCTTAGAAGGTTTATAAAGTGTCGGCAGCGCGAGTGCTGCACCTATGGTGTTGCAAACGTCCATAGGCTACAGTGGCCACTTTCCATCAGGTGGGCCGTAGGCTTGTCTGCCACCACAGTGCTATAAAAAAAAATTACAACCGAAATAATGCACTTGAAGTGTTGCAGTAGTTCGATTAACCGAACTACTGCAACTAGAGGGAAAATAAAAATGTATGTACTGCGGCAACGTTTTCGGAGCAATTACCTCCTGACATACATTTTATCCTATCACTGATTGGTCAGCAGTTTGATTTAGGTATGTCCTATTTTATCTGATTGAACACAGAGATTAGTGCATCAGATGGCCCACGTAAAATTAATGACAGGCCTTGGTCAAGTGATTAGAATTGCTGAATTCAAAAATTCAAAACCTGAACACAAATCTATGATACAGAAGTTTATTTATTGTGTTTAGGCATCTAATTTATCTATATCTAGAGGATGTTCTGCATTATTATATAAGTAGTCCAGATTCGTAGTAATGTGGGCATAAAACTTACTTCCTATAACATCAGTTATCTGCCAGTGAAAGTCCTGTTCAAATCGGTTCAGTCGTTTCAGACATTCAGTTAATGTCTAAACAAACGGACATACAGACAGAAAAAAACATTATAATCGTTTATTAGAGTTAGCCGAGCTACGAGTGCTTCAGTGCTCGTGTCAACGGAATCATTATCCTCCTGAATGGTCATAACAATCTGCAGGATGAATTATTCATATTTAGAAATACTCTAATGAGTCTGTCTGCTCGTAACAAGGAGTAGTAAAAATCTTTTTAAGAAACCTTGAACTAAGGTTATTTCTTTAGTAACACTAACAGAGATGCTTACTATAAGTATATAAGTGTCAGATTCGTCCGTGCGTGGAATACTGCTCACATCTCTGTGATGGCTCCGCCAAGTATTTGCTTGAAGCTCTCGACGCATTGCAGCGACGTTTCAACCGCTTAGTAGATTGTCTAGAGGTCTCGAAGGAGTCTCGAACCGTTGGAGATATGCAGAAAGAACGCCAGATTATTTGCATTTTACAGTATCTACCACGGCCAGTGTTCGGAAGAACTCTTCCAATTGGCCCCACCCTCCCCCTTCCGTTCCTGAACAACTCCAGTGGGGCAGAGATTTCATCCTTACACTGTGGACACAATCGTGCTCAGAACCGAAAGATTCTTGTTAAGTAGGTCTTTCTTACGCACCATAGAAACATAGAACTCTCTGCCGGCGCACATGTTTGCCTCCTCTTACAATTCTGGGTCTTTTAGGAGAAGCGTGAATAGGCCTAAGCCATCAAGATGAGGGTCGCATTCGGAGAGAGCAGCCCTCATTCACGGGTTGTCGTCTTTGCTTACCATCAGGCGGGTAACGCCATTTTGACGTGCCAAATATACAAAACAAACATAGTTTAAAATATCCTACAAATACAACTGCCTCAGTGGCATAAGTTTATGCGACTGCCACGCTGAGGACTCGGGTTCGATTCCCAAGAACGTAATATTTGTATGATCCGCAAATGTTTGTTTCGGAGATTGGGTGTTTGCTATGTATAATATGTAAATATTTAGAAATGTTTAGCTTTTTTTAGTTTATTTTGGGATAGATGGCGCTGTCTAAAAAAGTTCCATAGAAACAGATTTTGAGGATGATTGTGTGGATGTTCAGCAACATGTACATTCTCCCTCTCTCTCTCTCGATAATAAAACAGTTATGTAGCTTATACGTAAGAAGTAATACTTAATAATATTAATTGTCTTATACTAGATGACCCCCACATCATCGCCCGTGGAATATTTCGACCTCCCATCGCACCTATTTAATCCCATCGCTTAAAAATTGTAAAATGATGAATAAAAATTGGCCCAGAGACTCTGCTCCACAGTGTACTAGCGTAATGATAAAAAAGCCTATAGCCTTCCTCGATAAATGGGCTATCTAACACAAAAAGAATTTTCCTAATCCGACCAGTAGTTCCTGAGATAAGCGCGTTCAACCAAACAAACAAACTCTTCAGCTTTAAAATATTAGTATAGATGCAAATAAAGGTTGTGTGGAAAATTTTCAAATTATACAACACTAAAACTGTGCTCTACGAATACACCTGTGACATTCGAACCACATAGCAACTGCAACTGAAACCACGTGCACCATATGCTCGTATATAAAATAATGTATGGAAATCTGCCCTATGTGTTGATACTTATTATTACTACTCCAATCTCTTTAGTAGTAACATAATGACAAATAGCTTATATTACTTCTAAATAACTAGGTATCTAATGCAGAATTATGAAAAAAGAAAATGAATCAGTCCTGTGGTCTTAGAATTGTCGACTACAAACAAACAAATCTTGCCTTTTATAATATTATTATAAATAAGTTGGATTAAATTTTGCCACCTATGACATATTTTGGCGTGCAATATTGTTGTCGATCTGTAAGCACTATGTTCCCACGGGATGTTACTTTTGTGGGAATCCCAAATAGTTCAGTATCAATCATATCACGGGGTCGTACACTAGTATAAAATTTGAACCAATTCCAATTTCGAAACAAAGACTGGAAGACTGAAAAGAAAGAATGTGCGATAAAAAAGTATAAGGCTAGGTATAGACTGTATAGTATATAGTTACCATTGAGGTTGAGGTATTAATTTTACACCTTTGTGGCGCAAAAATACACCAGCCTTAGTCGGTATACTTTTGCTTTATGTAGGCACTTGATGACCCCCACAGCTTCGCCCGTGGAATATTTCGAGCTGCCGTCGCACCTATTTAATCCCGTCACTTATAAATTCTACAATGATGCATACAAATTTGCCCGATGCTCTGCTCCCCAGTGTAGTAGCGTAATGATATATAGCCTATAGCCTTCCTCGATAAATGGGCTATCTAACACAAAAATAATTATTCAATACCGAACTGTAGTTCCTGAGATTAGCGCGTTCAACCAAACAAACAAGCTCTTCAGCTTTATAATATTAGTATAGATATGCTGGTATTCTACTTAGAGTTTGAATTACAAACTAAATAAGTACCGAAGGGATTATGCCCGAAGTTTAGACGTTACAACGGATTCTAATTATCTCGTGACATAATTTTGTAATATAACATATGGTGAAACTCTGGTATCATATAAATCAACATATAGTGTTATAAACAGATTTACTTGACATATCCATTACCACATTACACTAAGTATTAAATCGTTTCAATGAATTCCATAAATTTGTGTGTACTATGCAAAACAGAATAAAATGTTTTTATTTTATGTGGTTCAACTAATTTAGCTTGTATTCAATTTGGTCATTCTACAGGTAGTATATTATAATCTACTATGTAAAATATATAAAGCTGAAGAGTTTGGGCATATAATATATATGCGTCTGCCACCCCTTGGGGGATAATGCGTGATAGATAAATAAAAGAGTTTGTTTGTTTAGTTGAACGCGCCAATCTCAGGAACTACTAATCGGAATTGAACATTTCTTAAAGTGAAATGTGAATGTGTGTTGAAATGAAATAAAAGGCGTCTCATATTATATTATTCCATACTTTTACCGTCACTTGAAGAACGCATTTTTCGAAACAGAACCACGAATTTCTAACAATCCGTGAAAATTTACGAAAACGCGGGCAGTAGTTCGCTCGATTTTAATTTGATATTTCTTTTTTTTTATTCAGCAGGTGTGCGTCTATGAGATGTCGTACCAGCCAGTCTTTATTAAACAATATTTGCGTTTGATTTTTTTGACGCTGAACACATGTAGCTAATTCAAAAAGTTCGCGGCAAAGATAATTTGGGACGTCTCACAGTTATCCGTGCATTGTCAACCAACCTTAAAGCGTGTATACAAAATTTCAGCTGGATCGGTTGACTGATATAGAATCTACTGCAGAATTGAGTTGCAAGATGTTGAGTTTAGCATCGATTGTTGAGTGGCTTAACAACAATAATTTAAAAATTAATCTTACAAAAACACAAATTATGCACTTCAGTCAAAGGCCAAAACCGTTTAACCTAATAATTGCTTATAATAATAAAAAAATACGAGAGGCATCCTCAGCAAAATTCTTGGGTGTCACTATTGACAAGCGGCTAAATTGGAAGGAACATGTTGAACAAACGTTTAAAAGAGTCAGTAGTTCTGCATACGCTCTATATAAGCTAGCCCCAATAGTTAATATTGATGCTCTACTTACTGCGTACCATGGCCTATCAGAGTCAATACTGCGTTATGGTGTTATTTTTTGGGGCAATTCTACTAACAAAGACGTAGTGTTTAAAGCTCAGAAACGTTGTGTCCTGGCCATGTTTAGCTTGCCGTCGACAGATAGCTGTAAGCCATATTTTTTAAAGTATAACATCATAAAACTTCCGTCCCTTTACATTCTCGAGGTAGCATTGTTTGTTCATAATCATCTTCACTTGTTCCCGCGCAACTCTGATTTAGTAAAACGCAACAGACGCGAAAATTTCAACAATAATAACAAGTTGTACTTTCAAAATACAAACACAACTCTGATGTCCAAGAGTTTGAAAAATATAAAAAAATAAAATTATTAAAATTTAATATTGAATTTTTACATTAATACAATTTTTACTATGTACTGTATTTGCCTAATAAAAAAAATTATCAATATACTGAGTGGACTCCATTGCATCAATGTTTAAAAATAGTTGTAACACTGTTCATTGGTATCGAGTTGTTCATTAGGTCGATAGATGGCTCTGGTCATACTCTTTAAATGACGATATAAATATGGTGGAGAATTTCAACTTGATTCAAAACGGTTCGGGTAGTTCAGGTGGCTAGAACATTGCCCTGGTTAGGCAAAGGTCACAGGTTCAATCCCTGTCTCGAATAGAATTGTCTTTTTCCACTTTATTAAAAATTTATGAGAAATTTAGCATTGTCCATTGCATCAATGTTTAAAAATAGTTGTAACACTGTTCATTGGTATCGAGTTGTTCATTAGCTCGATAGATGGCTCTGGTCATACTCTTAAAGTAACTTGACATTATTTTTAATTTGTATGTCACTTGGCAATTTTTAAATGATAAATTGAATTTGTTGGTCACCTCTAGTTAAATTATTATGATTTCTGTCTAAACCAAAAATTGAATTTACTTTGCATTCTTTCTTTCTTTTTTTTTGTTTTTTGTCTTACCTATTATTGTTTTGTCTGTATGATTGTCTTTTTTTTTTATATAATGTAATATTTACACACCACACTACAGTGGTAGAATGTACATGGGGCTTCATAATTATAAGATCATCATTGTAATACCTACATTCTTGTAAATAAATGAATCTGAATCTGAATCAAGATTCCATTGGAACAAACCTACATTACATACTAAATTGTAAAATTATAAAAAACTTATAAAATAAAATGATGCTTACAGCTACTTCCTATCACCGCCCGCCAATAACAGGAAGTTCATTCTTACACTTTGCGTCCAATAAGGTCCGGTACTCGTAGACGCTTCCCTTAGCGTACTCTTGGATTGTGGAATGAGTTTCCTGCCTCGGCTTTCTCGAGGGTCTACTCTACAGTATAGTAGAGTAGACCCTCGTATATACCTCGTACATATATGAACAGTAAGAAAACTTTATACAAACGTGCAAAATATGGTGTAAATATGGTATACTCATACAGATGAATGTTCACGTTATATTTATAACTATCTTCACGCTGTATCCCTGACGTGGTAGACAGAGAGGACAGATCGCTAGGCATCGCGATCTATGCATCCTTCTTATTCTTATATTTATTGAGTATAATGTTATAAATATTGTTATAGGTATATTCAATGGACCATGCTAACCATAATCTAAAGGTATAACTATTATGTTGCCAGTGTTATTAATTTTAATATTATTAATTTATAATAAACGTAGTGAAGTTTTCCCGTTCCCTTCTCCCACAGGAACTTGTCCCCGGGATAAAAAGGAGCCTATGTATCATTTTGATGTGTAAGCTATATAATTGTAAGGTTTCATCAAATTCGTGAAAGAGTTATCAAGCATCCATACTATATATTAGGATTAACATCCGTCCACTTTGCTGCCAATTCAACGCTCCCATATGATACGCATACATTTGTTCACTTCTTGACTATTATGGGATCCTTAAGAGTATTTTTTAATTTACAAGCTGTTTTCTTAATATACAATTAGCTACGAGTATATGTAGAATCTGTATATTTTTTACTATTTTAGGTAGTATATATTTTTGATCTAGCTTTTATAGATTCCATGATATCTCGGTTTTAGTTAATTAACCACATAGCATAATTAGGAAAAACTAGGTCATCAACAAACTGGGACGTTCAAGTGGTTAATATAAAATAATCAAAAATTAAGCGAAGAAAAGCGAAGTGATGTGTTCGTAGGCTCGCTTATTAAGTGTTCTGCAAACCATCACCTTAAGTTGGTTTAAGGAGTAAATAAATTTAATTTAATTTAAACATTGAATTATTCACCTTATCTTTGTTCGATTGTTTGTTTTACCATCCAGGATGGTTATATTTGTTAGGTACTACTTGGATTTATCTACGAATAATAATATACATGAAAACATTTATTTATTTATCTATCACGCCTTATCCCCAAAGGGAAAACATTATCTCGAATTTTCCCATTTTACCAAAGAGCTTTACATGGCTTTTTTTTAAAACGTGCGGAATTCTCATGGACTTCACATCGCCGTGAGCTAGCGGCGAGGTGGGTATGTCGGACTCCTACCGACTAAACCGCACGATGTCTTCCAGTGCCTTGTGTGCTCGAAGACCCGGGTATTCCCATGGAGGATATCCCCAGGACCTCGAAGGCGTGGCCGCTGGGGGTCCTGCGATTCCGATGTCCACAACGACCCCCGATGAGAGCTTTACATGCCTACCGATATTTCACCAAAGAGCTTTACATGCATACAGAGTAATACTTATGCTAAACAACAAGGAATAGAAACGTAAAAGATGGACAAAACTTTAGACTACGGAAGCAACTAGGAATAAAGTTTAGATGATTATTGGCAAAGAGCCTGCACTTGGGATAACGTGACTTTATCAACCGTATTTTCCAAGCATTTAGAAACCTAAATTTAAACCGGTTACACGGTATATAAATTGTTGAACTGCGCCAGTAGCACTCAGCGCAATGTAGCAGGCAACTCAAATAAAAGAAGTTGTGCAGATAAAATACACACATTTAATGGCAGTAGTAGTGGTTCCATTTCAAATAGACAACAAACAGTCTAGTTTGAGGCGTTTCGAAACCACAAACGACTTTAAAATACCGCCTGAATAATTTATGATTTAAACATTAAAATGAAATTTCTTTGTTATATTAATTACATAGTAGAACTTACAACACAACTTATTTTTACAAAAAAATACATAAATACCATTGAAATTACTTTCAAAGAAAGATGATTTTAAATGAGACAAATCTTTATAAAATATAATGTTATTCCACACATAGACATGTACATACATATATACATACATACATACATATTGTCACGCCTTTAACCCCGAAGGGGTCCGCAGAGGCATACTATACGCCCACATTTCACCGTATGCACTTTTGTCCCACGTAACAGATGGTGAGCCCATTGCCGTGTTGAAATGGACAGGCGCAGGTTGTGGCGACCTGCTGTTGAAATTTTTCAAGCCGCCCATAAGGCCTTCAAATGAGCTTAACGACTGCTATGTTACTGGCAACCGGGACCAGCGTCAATTTGCAAGCGTTTCCGTGCTTCGGAAGGCACGTTAGCCTTCCGAAGCACGGAAACGCTTGCAAATTGACTCGAGAACTTGTTAAAAATGGCAAATACAAGTATTGCTGGACATCACGAGGCAACGTTTTGTTACGTAAAGGGGAAGGAGAACCAGCTTTAGTTATTAAAACATTGAGTCAAATCAGAAAACTTGCCTCCGAATGACTATATGCTGTGAAAAATATTACTTCGTTATGGTATCAAATTATTTTCTACTCACTACTAACCAAACATTATTTCTATTATATTAAATTGTATCTGTTTGTGGAACATTGTTGTAGCCTTATAGCACTATCAATTATCTTAACCATTAATTATTACTTATCTATATTTGTTTTCTCACATACAAACATATTTATACGATATTTATATTTTTATGGCAAACTTAAGAATCATCCCAATCATTTGTTCATCTCAAATAGACTAAACCTACTATGGCAAGACCCTCTTCTTCTCGACCAAACCCGTAATAACATATTAAATCACGATCGGTATTGGTATGGGTAACAACTTACATGATGTAGTTGCCGACGTTGATAAAAACATCAACGTTGGTGATTAGTTTTTGGTTGAGAATCCAGAAGCTTTTTCTCAATATAAACTTGATTGTAAACTATCTCTCAAAATAGTTGTCCAGAATATACGAAGCATAAATAAAAATCTAGAAGTATTTAAGGTATTTCTAGGAAGAGGAAATTTAGATTATGACATGATCATTCTTACGGAATGTTGGCTAACAGATTCTGTGTCAATACCAGAAATCAAAGGATATAATGGGTACTATACACGTGATTATATTAATCAAAACAGTGGGGTGGTTGTGTATGTGAGAAGTGACATAGCGGATGTCGTGGTAAGTGAACCTAATATCGAAGACGCAGACTGTTTAGTTGTAAAAATTGGTAATAGCCATGCATTTGTTTGTATATATAGATCACCATCTTTTCGTTTGGTCTCTAATTTCCTGAACTCATTGGACCGACTTTTACAGGAACTTAAACATGTACCTAATATATTTGTGACAGGAGATATAAACATTGATATAGCTAAATATAATATTGATACTAGATCAGATGAATACTTGGATGTTCTTGCTACTCACAGTATGTTACCTAGTCATCTTTTGATTACTCGTAATGATAAGTGCTACGATCACTGCATTGTTAAAACTCCTTCTAAGATTTTGACTATTGTTTGTGAATCATGTGTTACCGATCATAGATGTGTTGATGTGTGATGTGTGTACTTTGCATAGAAAATATTTAAAGTCGCCTGCAAATAAACATCTGGAACTTACATATCTAAGGTACAGAAATCAATGCAATAAAATTTTACATAATCTTAAAAATGAATATAATAAATTAGATTTAAACGAAAGTAAAAGCGATATCAAGAAAACTTGGAATGTGATAAAACGGGTATGCAATTTAAACATCTCGGATAAATCTCAAACTCATTGTGAGTTACTAGGAGTGAAGGCAACACCTAAAGAATCAATTAATTTTGTCAATGACTCCTTTGTTATAGTAGGTGCTAACCTCTCAGATCATATTTTACAAAGATTAAGTACATCAGAGCAAGCTATTGTACGAAGCTATAAAACTTATAAGCCTCCTGTGAAATCATTGGTACTATTGGAGACTGACGAACTAGAGGTGTATAATATAGTCATGTCCTTAAAAACCAGCAAGGCCTCGGGGTGGGATGGTATATCATCAATGTTAATAAAAAATAGTATTAATGAACTCACCAAGCCTCTGACTCATTTATTTAATACATCATTGTCTTCAGGCATTTTCCCTAATGTGTTAAAAGAATCTATTATCGTACCAGTCTTTAAGTCAGGGGATAAAAATAATATTGGTAGTTACCGTCCCATCTCTCTGTTGCCAACTATATCAAAAATATTAGATAAAATTGTAAATGTGCGGCTGGTGAACTACTTGGAACACAATAGTATTCTCTCACAAAACCAGTATGGCTTCAGGAGGAAAAAGTCTACAACAGATGCAATCGAATACTTGGTTTCGGAGGTGGCGCGAAACCTTGATTGCAAAAGGAAATGTATTGGTGTGTTCCTTGATTTAGCCAAGGCATTCGACACGGTGTCTGTGCCCCTACTGATACGTAAGCTTGAGTATATAGGTGTTCCCCTTGATTTTGTTAAAGATTACCTTCGTAACAGATTTCAGACCGTCAAAATAGGAGATTATGTTAGCTCTAAATTACAAGTCACTTTTAGAGTACCTCAGGGCTCCGTGTTAGGGCCTACATTGTTCCTTATATATTTAAACAATCTTTGTAACATGAGATTAGAAAACGCTAAAATATTAACATTTGCGGACGACACTGTAATTCTTTTTCAAAATACAACATGGGAAAACGTTAAATTATCAGCTGAGACAGGTCTTCGCAGTGTAATAGAGTGGCTTGATTACAATTTATTAACTTTAAATATTGATAAAACCAAATATGTAACTTTTAGTATAAGGTCAAATACACAACCCCTCCCAGGATTTTCAATTAAGGCACATTCTTCTGGCTGCACAGACTCAACCAGCTGTAACTGTTACACAATATGTTCAACTAATAGTGTTCGATACTTAGGGATAGAAATAGACAAATATTTAAATTGGAAGGAGCATATTAGTAATCTGAGAGCTCGAATAAGAAAACTTATACCTATTTTCAAAAAACTGAGGCAATTAAGGGACAGTAGAACGAATAAAATGGTATATCTAACTTTGTGCCAATCAATAGTTGCATATGGCATATCGGCTTGGGGTGGAGCTAGAAAAAGTTCAATCATAAAAATCGAAAGGGCATTGCGCTGCATCATAAAAGTTATAAACTTCAAACCATTCAGATACCCTACTACTGATTTATACAAGGAATTTGGAGTTTTTAACATACGACAACTCTTTATTAAAGCCATTGTCCTGAAACAACACACTTGTGTGAATCATGGTTGCATATCTGCAAGAAGAGAACATGAGGTATACGAGGTTCCCTTTTGCAAGACTAGTTTTGCCCAATGCTTCTCTTATTTCCTGGCCCCATTTCTGTACAACCGCATATGTAAAGAATATTCGCTCAAAAATCTGACAAGTTTTGCTTGTAGAGGAGTACTGGACGAGTGTCTAAGTGGTTTAGATTATGAACAGACTGAATTATTGATACGCGTTTGCCAATAACTCTTTATAATATACTAACTAATTTATTACCTAGCTTCTCCATATTATACTCGAATCTATATAAACTTCTTGTGCATTTTTTTCTCAATCTTCTATATAAGGAACACTTAATATAATAACAGTATAATAAAGTAAAATACATAATTGGAACAGAATAGAAGAAATAATCGATTTATCTTGTATTTGTGTCTATGTGTGTATATTATTTTATATATATATATATGCATTATTATATATGCATATATTTTATATCTTAATACTATATGTTTGCATGTATATGTATGTTTTATTTGCTCGGAGTTGAAAGATAATCCACTTTATTAATTGAAAAAAAAGTTAAATAATAAAAAAGAAACAGATGTTGTTGTCTGAAACTTTTACTTGTACTATGTGTTTACGTTAGGCTTACCTCTTTGTATTGTTCCGTTCAAATCACAGTGCACATAAAAAAATAGTCCTTATTTAAATAGATTTATAGCATATATTGTTCCAAACTAGAATCTTACCTCGCCGTAACACAGTTGCGACTAGCACGGGAGGTAAAGCATATTATTTTTAAGACTTACCGCCATTATAAAAATGTCATGTGATGTGAACTGAATATTAGTATATCAAATATATATTTACGTTTAATTATGTTGTTATTAAGTCTTACTTTGTCATTTGCTCTAAATAAAAAAAAAAATCAACTACCTAGTTCTAGTTCAATGTAAATGCCACAAGGTGGTCACCCATCCGAGGACCAGCCAAAGTGAAAGTTGTTTAACGCAGTGATCGTTTACAGAACACTGAGTCCCCGAGGCTACGAGCGCTTCGACATGTAGGTAAAAAACCAACAATGGCTTGCACTAAATATCCATCACGCCTTATTCCCGAAGGGGTGGCAGAGGCATATTATATGCCCACTTTTCACCGTGTGAATTCCTGTCCCACGTAATAGGTGGTGAGCCCATTGCCGTGTTGAAATAGACAGACGCAGGTTGTGGCGACCTGCTGTTGAAGGTTTTCAAGCCGCCCATCAGGCCTTCAACCAGGCTTAACGACTGCCATTTTACTGGCAACCAGGACCAACGGCTTAACGTGCCTTCCGAAGCACGGAAACGCTCGCAAATATAAATGCCACAAAGTGGTCACCCATCCAAGGACCAGCCATAGTGAAAGTTGCGTAACTCAGTGATCGTTTACAGAACACTGAGACCGCGGGGCCACGAGCGCTTCTTGCTTGCACTACATTATCAATTATTTGAACTATTGTAAATAATTTTGAATAAATAATAATTAAAACATATAGGAGCGTTATCTCAGTGTTCTCTAAACGATTACTACGTTGAGTATCATTTCCGGTTCTTAGATGGTTACCTCTTTGCGGCATTTACATTTAGGAGAGTTTCCGTGCTTCGGAAGACACGTTAAGGCGTCGGTCCCGGTTGTTAGTTATATGGCAGTTGTTAAGTTGAAGGCCTTATGAAAAATTCCAATGACAGGTTGCCTCAACGTGCACCTGTCCATTTCAACATGGCAATATCTGTCTACAGATCGAATGAAGAGAACTCGAGCTAAATTTATTTAATACTTAATGCACAGAAATTCCATATATATACTTTTCTATATCTATACTAATATATAAAGCTGAAGAGTTTGTTTGTTTGGTTGAACGCGCTAATCTCAGGATCGACTGGTCGTATTTTAAAAATACTTTGTATTGGGTAGCGTATTTATCAAGGAAGGCTATAATCAAGGCTATAAGCTGTATTGCATCACGCTACTATACTGCCTCTGTGGCGCGGTGGGAGTGCATCCGACTGCTACGCAAGAGGTCGTGGGTTCGATTCCCACTCAGGATAAAACTTTGTGTGATGAGCACGATGGTTTATTCTGTGTCTGGGTGTTATTTATCTATAATATGTATGTATTTAGAAATATATAAGTATGTTTATCAGTTAAATAAATAACATAACACAAGCTAATTAATTGAAAAAAGCTGTACAAGCTAATATTAGCTTACTTTGGGCTAGATTTCGCTGTATGAAAAGTGTTCCACAATATTGATTAAATTATTATTGTTTATTACTATCCTGTATCCTGTTTTTAGGTAATTTTGTTTTATTATGGATTAAACAGGTGCGACAGAAGTTCGAAGTATGTCACGAGCGAAGCCAGGGGTCATTTAGTGTAATATACAACAGTAAAACTTCATTTACCTATAGCAGAATGTGTTGACAGTTAAACTTTTCATCACAAATTTACGAAATTTCGTTGTTCTCTATACAAATGAAACTATGCCAAATACATTCGTGTTTAATATTTTGTAATACGAGTATATTCTTTGATCGTGGCATATAAACAAATAAGTATTATTCGATCAAAGTGGCTTTTAAGCCAACAAATCGAATAGATTTCTTAACATACTAATGTGAAATACATATTTTAGTATACCTGGAATCAAAAGTTTAATGTTTTTCAGTTTTGGATGCAGTCAGATCATGAAGATTAAAGCAAAGGTAAACCAAGTTTAATTAAATAACATAAAGGAACCTGTGCCTACTTGTGATGTCTGTTGCCTCGTTGTTAGATTCCAATGAAATAAATAACAAAAAATTTAAGGAAGTTATGCCACCTATATATAGTCACGTCACACTCATATTCAATTTGCTGTTGAAGTTGTACGGACTGCAAAGTTTCTGGATTCTGGATACGCTGGCAAAGGGAAGACGTATCAGAATTGCAACAACGCGGTACGTTGTTACAATTCTGATATGTATTTATTATATATAAGGATATACTTAGGGTTTTCCTGTATAAGTTCCCAGTAACGGCAATAGGCTTGCCCCTAATGTGCATGTAATTCACCTCTGCCTCTTGTCCACAAATGTTGGTTTCAGAGTTTGGGTGTTTCTTATCTATTATATATGTATTTTGAAATATTGTATAAGTATATATATCAGTTGTCTAGATCCCATAAGTACAAGCTTATAGCTTAGTTTGGGCTAGATGGTGCTGTGTAAAAAGTGTCCCACAATATTTATTAATTTCTTAATTCCTTTAGGAATTAGCGGACGTCCTGAAGTTTCACACGCGTAGGTCACGTTACGTTTATTTTTAATACTATTTATAAAATCACGAATTTAATCAAACACGTCATAAATCTACCTTTCTACTCATCCATACATACATATGTCACGCCTTTGTCCCCGAAGGGGTAGGCAGAGGCAGACCATACGCCCACATTTCACCATATGCATTTTTGCGCCACGTAACAGGTGGTGAGCCCATTGCCGTGTTGAAAAGGGCAGGCGCAGACTGTGGCGAACTACAGTTGAAATTTTTAAGCCGCCCATAAGGCCATCAACCAGGCTTAACGACTGCCATTTTACTGGTAAGACTCTTCAAGTCAATTTATATTACTTTATGTAATTACTTAAGATTTATTAATCCTTTCCTAAAAGTTCTGCAAAGACATACGTTTCTATTAAATGGCCTTATACAAATAATAGGCTACTAAAGCGAATCATTTTTCGAAAAGGTTTTCCTCATTTAAGAAATCTCTTTACTTTCATATCCGCTTTAGAAAGATCAAGATAAAACTTTATTCGGCTATACCTTGCCTAGATCACTTTGGACTTTTTAGACTACCAATTTCCGTTAATAACTGAATTTTCATCAGTAGCAATGGATATTCTTTCTTTTGTTTTTAAATTTATCAATCACGCCTTATCCCTGAAGGGCTGGGGCAGACATATTATACGCCTACATTTCACCTTGTGCATTCCTGTCCCATGTAATAGGTGGTGAGCCCATTGCCGTGTTGAAATAGACAAACGCAGATTGTGGTTACCTACTGTTGAAATTTTTCAAGCGCGCCCATAAGGCCTTCAACTTGGCTTAACGACTGCCATGTTACTGGCAACAGAGACCAATGGCTTAAGGTGCGTTCCGAAGCACGGAAATACTACAAAGCGGTCAACTATACGTAACCAGCCATAGTGAAAGTTGCCTAACGCAGTGATCGTTTACAGGGCACTGAGTAGCGGGGCCACGAGCGCTTTGAGTTTTCTTTTGCATTCTTTTAATTATACCTGTCGCTGTAAAATGTGTTAGTCTAGGGATGGACTGATTGTACGAAGTATATTAAAACAAGTATATTGTTTAAACTCCTAGTCAGTCTAGTCAGTCTTTGTGGCATTTACATTTGCGAGCGTTTCCGTTGTCGAGTTATGGTTACGAGTAAACGAAATTAATTTCTTTGCGTATTATTTTGATTTTGCTATATCTCCTAAGATATTTATTTAATTTACATGGTGTAAGACCTAACCCATAGCGTGCGGTGAGATGACTGCTGTGCCTAACGAATGCTTGCTCCTCGGTATATAAAACAAATACTTCAGCAGTATACCCTTACAATCTAAACATTTCTGTTCAGAGCTCGATACCGCTTTCAGTAACCCTTATATTTTATAAAATATATTTTTGTAGTTGTTTAAAAACTTACAATAATGATTAAACGTCAGAATACAACCTTTCATTAAGACTCGAAATAACAACTTTTGACGATCTAATTATCTCTGCTGTTTCACACATACGAGTATGCTGAAAGTTATAAACTTCATCAGATTCATCAATCGCTTGATACATGCACGTCTATGTATCCAAGTACTTTTTAATTTTCCGTTTTTGAGCAATCTGCTACCGTGGTCTTGAACAAAAACACTTGTACTGTTCCACTTATTTAAAATAAGTGGAACAGTACAAGTGTTTTTGTTCAAGATGTGTAGCAAGTTCCACCAAGTGCCATGAAAACAACAGTGTAAACAGTCTGCTACCGTGGTCCTCATATGTTAGTATCGGCCTACCCTGACTTCTTCGACCCTCTACTTTCGCAAAATATATCTTCTTCTTCAATCGTTCCTCACTCATTCGTTCGCTCATTAATATATACCGTTTCCAAAAGAAGTAGATACACTGGATTTTATTTAAGGTACTATTCAAGTGCCACCTACCTAAACGAAATCAGCAATTTTGTAATATCATCACCGTGGGTGTAGCCCTGGTCCTGACACATACAACAAACAAGCGGCGGTGCTGCCAAAGTCAATATTAACTTCTTTCATCTGTTCTGCGGTATAAATCCTTTATAATATCTTCAATATCCATGACACCCCTTTGATTGAAACCGAAACTTTAATAAATTGGAATTTATACATGTTTCTCTTACAAATACAATAAAACGACATTTGTAAAATTTGTGAACACTATTACCGTAATAAACTAGGCCAATATAAGAATGTGGTAAGAAATAAATTCAAAAATGTGGCATAATCCTGATTATCATACAAAGTATTCTGCGAAACTCTTTGGTGAATATCATTTGCAGAATCGAACAAGCAAATAACACCCTGCATGAAGAATGCTCAAAATGAAATCGCCTAATATACTAACAACAATTGTGTTTTTAGGGTTCCGTACCTCAAGGTAAACAAAGAACCCTTATACGATCAGTTTCTTGTCCGTCTGTCTGTCCGTGTGTCACCATAGATTTTCTGAGGGAAGGAGTAGACCTAGTAAGTTGCAGTTTATAACAAATACAGAGGCTATTAGGTGTATCAAAATGAAGGTCCCGAATCAACACGATAAAAACATATGGGCAATTTAGATTTTAGCGAAAAGTTGTAACTACTAAAATTTACCGTCATTAACAATGTTTTTAATTTTTAAAAATTTTAGGCTTTAGCACCTCGCTAATTGACATTTCTAGGTCAACCGGAAGTACCCTATAGGTTTTGGGTTTAAAACCTAAATGCTAGTTGCCGTTGACCTCTTCCTTTCATTAATCATAAAATTTGTCAAAAAGTGAAATCTTATAGCACATGTAATTAAAGGAAATACAAGTTGATAGCAATTGAACAAGCTTTATAGCTTAGTTTAGGCTAGATGGCGCTGTGTAAAAGTGTCTAACAATAATTATTAAATGAAATATTAAAAAAAAATAAGTAAGTTGAAAATTAAGCTTATCCTTGACCGTTGTGCGTTAGGATTGACGAATCGTGAGTGTGTGGTGGGATCCTCCTCCGTCCTTTATTATCGTTCTAACAGAAAACGGGATCCAAAGGTCTTAACGCTGGCTAAGGCGGTGGAACTCGCAGAAAGTTTGCGCTGCGCTCGAGCTGGGGCATAAGCATCCACGTCAACGGTAGTAGTACCTGTGGTGGCAACGTCAACACCGGTCGAATCTCAAGCCGGTCAAGTGTTCAAGATCGCCACAAATGTGGATTTAGTAATCATTCGGCCACAAAGTGTAGATTTGCAAATTATAAATGCAAAAAGTGCAACCAAAAGGGCCACCTGGGCCAAATGTGTAAAAAAGTACATTAAATAGAAAGTGTAAGTGAGAGTATTAATAGTGACGGTGATGACGGTGACGAGTTGTTCAATATTCGTTCTTTACACGACGGGTCGGCGGTTACTGCGATTTCCGAAAAAACTTATTAAGATTTCTTTAGTAGTGTGTCTCTGATCAAAACGAATAAACGCTTGTTCACGTACAATGGTAATACCATTGATTGACTTGCATGAATTGGTGTCGCGAAGTTGCTTTGTACTATTATGGGTATAACACATAGTTTAGAAGTGTTTATAATACGTAACGGTGGTCCACCAATACTTGGGCGAGATTTTATATCATTATTTAAACTCGAAATGCTGCCGGTCTATCACTGCGAAATTACGTCTAACTTAGTTATACAGTTGCAAGATTTATATCCTAGTGTATTTTCAGACGAATTAGGTGTATTTAAAAAATATAAGGTAAAATTAAATTTAAAGGCTTTTTTTTATTAATACGCTAAGCCAATATTTTTTAAACCGCGCCCAATCGCTTTTGCAATACGTGAAAAAATCGAGGCAGAGATAGAACGTCTCGTTCGCGTTGGTATATTAAAACCGGTTGGCTATTTCGAGTATGCGTCACCCATTGTACCTGTGCTTAAACGCGACGGCTCGATTCGTTTATGTGCTGATTACTTGGGTTTTGTCGGGTATGGATGGCGTACCATGTATGTTACATGATATTCTTATTACAGGACCGGACAAAGCGACACATTTGAATCGCTTACATGAGGTATTATGACGCTTACAGGACGCGGGCCTCACGCTACAAAAAGCAAAGAGTAGTGTTTTTAAAGATGAAGTTCAATATCTAGGATACGTAGTCGATAAACAGGGATTGAAAAAGTCACCTCAAAAGGTAGCGGCTATTTTAAAGGCTCCAGTACCACAGGACGTCGCTAAATTGCAATCTTTTATTGGTCTGGTAAACCATTATCGCAATTTCGTTCTTGCATCATCAATTCTTAAGCCTTTCTATGTCCTCTTACAAAAAAAAAAATGAAATGGCATTAGGATTCAGAGCATGATATAGCTTTTAATAATATTAAAAAATTATTAGTGTCAGACCAGGTTTTAGCACATTTTAATACAAAAGCGCAAGTTATTTTAACCGTGGATGCTTCTCCGAGCGGTCTAGGGGCGATTTTGTCACAGCTCGACGCCGACGGCGTGGAGCTCCCGGTCTTCTATGCGTCACGAACATTAAATGCCGCGGAGCGTCAATATTCACAAATTCAAAAAGAAGCAACGGCAATCATTTTCGGGGTTCGCCGTTTTCACCAATATCTTTACCGTAGATCTGACCCGTTTATACTAAGAACAGATCACAAACCGCTAATAACAATTTTTGGACCCTATCGTGGCATTCCAGAAGTATCAGCCAATAGATTACAACAGTATGCAATGGTTTTAAGCGGCTATAACTTTAAAATTGAATACATACGCAGCGCGGAGAACTGTGCCGACTACTTATCGCGAGCGAGTCTGGCCGGGGAGACTACCAAGCATAACATAGAGGACAAAGCTTCATACGTCAAATTTGTTGTAGACAACATTGCACCTATTATGCTCACTACATTACGCGAGGCAACACAAAAAGATGGCACGTTAAATACTCATCATCATCCGAGCGTCTGTCCCAGTTGCGTCTCGCGACGCCCGGGGTCCGCTTTCCTACATTTTCTCCTCCACTTCGCACGGTCGTCGGCATCCCCTGTGGTGAGACCATTGGCACGCATGTCATCCCTTACGACGTCAAGCCAGCACTTCTTGGGTCTTCCCCTCTTACCGGGACCCGGCGGGGCTGACATGGCCAGACATTTGTTACCTACGTAGCCCGGCGGTTGCCGCAAGACGTGACCATACCAACGAAGGCGACACTCTTGCAACTTGTCTGCAATGTCACGGACGTGAAGGCTGCCGCAGATGCGAGAGTTCCTCACGCGGTCCATCCGCGTGACTCCACACATCCACCGCAGCATCTTCATTTCCGTGACACGCAGCTCCTGCTTGTGTCGCTCCAATATCGGCCACGTCTCACTGCCATGTAAAAGGACAGGTCTAATAATGGTTTTGTAGACCTGTCCCTTCAACCGGATCGGCATTTTAGGGTCACAAATGACACCGGTCATCTCCCGCCATTTGGCCCACGCGGCAGCAATGCGTGACTTGACATCGCAATCGATGTCACTGGACGTGTGAAAAACAGATCCCAAGTATTTAACCAGGTCCGTGCGCTCGACCAAATCACCGCCTATGCGGACGGATGTGGGATCTGTCGAGTTTAGTGCCAAGTACTCGGTCTTCGCCACATTTAGTTTCAGACCGCCGTTCTCAAGCGTCTCCTTCCACGCCTTTACACGTCGCACCAATCTGCCCCTGTCCGCGTCTGCCAGCGCAATATCGTCAGCATACATGAGCAACCATGGAGGCTGCTCATGCGGGTTTCTGATGCTGTCCGACAATTCGTCTAATATTACACTGAACAGAAGCGGACTAAGGACAGAACCCTGGTGTACCCCGACGGTGATGGGGAAGGGTTTCGTGTCGCCAACAGCAGTCCGAACCATTGAGTCGGAGTCACAGTACATGTCCCGGATAGTGTCAATATAGACCTCTGGAACCCCTTTGGACCGCAGTGCCCACCAGATCATCGCACGAGGAACACAGTCGAAGGCCTTCTGCATATCTAGAAACAAACAGTGCAGAGGCGTGTTCTTCGACCTGTATTTCTCTGCGACAACCCTCAGGGCAAAAACAGGGTCCGTGGTCCCATGACCAGGGCGAAACCCATATTGACACTCCGAGAGAGTACACTCCTGCCGGATCCGAGAGTCTATAATCCTCTCGAAGATCTTCATGGTGTGGGACATCACCTTAATACCGCGGTAGCTCCCGCACTCCTGCACTGACCCCTTACCTTTGAAGACTGGAGTAATAATACTTAGTCTCCATTGGTTTGGGATCTGCCCGCTGAGAAGTATGCGGTTAAAAAGGTTTACTAAGATGCCCACACCGCGAGGACCCATCGCCTTCCAGGCTTCGATGGGGACTCCATCGGGTCCGACAGCTTTCCGATTCTTCATGCGGCGAAGCGCAATCAGGACTTCTCCAGGCGTTACCGGTGGCACTAGTCCTTGATTCGGAGGGAGGTCCGGAGGCTGCACCTCTTTATGCTGCTTATTAAGCAGCTCGTGGAAGTACGAGCGCCATCTCTCCTTTACCGCGAGGTCTTCGCTTAACAGGTTGCCCTCAGGGTCTTTTACACAGCGACACTTGGATATATCCTGTGCCGCTTTGACCCTGGAGCGCGCCAGCTTATAGATGAGCTTCTGCCCCTCAGACGATTCCAGCTTATCATACAAAGGTTGTAAGTGGTCTCGTCTGGCTCTGGCTACAGCTCTCTTTGTGGCGCGCTTGGCAGCCCTGTACGCGTCGCGGTCTTCGGAAGATCCGGTCGCTTGCCACTTTTTAAAGAGGGCTTTCTTCTCCCTGGTCTCCCTCAGGACTGCGTCGTTCCACCACCAAGTTTCCTTGTCACATTTGCGTCCACCCTTAGACTCACCGAGCACCACCTTCGCCGCTCCAAGGATGGCCGCCTGAACTTTGTCCCAGTAATCTTGAACTGGTTCGCCTTCAGTGTCGGTGCACTTGTCACCGACAGCTGAGACGAACTCCTGGCACGTTAAATACTATTAGAAATTATATTTTAAAAGGTTGGCCTAGAAAGGTTTTAGATAGTAGTGTTGTTCCTTACTTTCTATGTAGAAACCAATTATCGGTTGAAAATGATATAATTATGCAAGGGACACAGAGTAATTGTGCCGGCAGCTTTACAAGATCAGATCCTCAGTGAACTTCATAAGTCTCATTTAGGGATTGTAAAGTGTAAGGCTGAGGCGCGAGGCAGGGTTTGGTTTCCCGGTATTGATGAAAGTATAGAAAGAATGATAGGCAGTTGTAACATATGTGTACAACTGAGGCCATCTCCAGTGCGTGCACCGTTAGCTGTGACCATATTATAATATATAATAAGTGTTTCACTTGTCCGCATATACAACAGGACCATACTGGATGAGGAGTGCAAAAAAAAGAGGAGAATGGAGAGCGTTAGGGGAGGTCAAGGCCGCAGAGGCAACTTCTACATAGATTAAGGATTATTATTTATTTTCTTCAATTATTACCGTAGTATGTTTTAGAAAAAAAGGACGTTTTTATGATTCTATTTTTTTATATTTTAAATAATATGTATTTTATAATTATTTATTATGTGTAATAAATAATTATTTATCAAAAGAAAGCGAAAGAAATAGGCATGGATCGTGAAGCCTGGCGATCTGTCCTCTCTGACTACCCCGTCAGGGATATAGCGTGAAGATAGTTAGTTAGTTATTTATTATATGTATTTAGAAATATATAAGTCTGTCTATAATTTGTTAAGATCCCATACCACAAGCTTATATTAACTTACTATAGTCTAGATGGCGCTGTGTAAAAAAAAATGTCCAAAATATGTTCACAATAAATATGATACTCCAATTAACATAGACCTCTGAGTTATATGAGCGCTTATACAATTTTAAGCTCTAGCTTAATTGGCTTTTACCTCAAATATGGTAGGTACGAATTTTATTATGGCGGTATAATGGACAGGTACGGAACCCTCGGCGCACGAATTCGAATGCGCTTGACCCGTTTTTTTATTAGCACTGTACACTATGACACCCGTTATTATTATCAATTTTACGATTGTATTGTAACACCCGAAGCTTTTTGGACTTATTGTTCTCCGTTTTACTAAATGTTTCTCATTTAAAATTTTCAGGAAAAGTATACCTATTATGATTATTTTATGAGAATGAAACCCAAAATAGCTTGGAAAAACGGTTCGCCTTTACAACTAATTTGTTTCACTTCACGACAATTTGAGCAAACAAGTAGGTACTACCTAAAAGACCGTGCATAATGATACCAGGTCCCTAGCTTGAGTGTTACAATATCTATATATAGTAATAAAACGAGGAAAATGACCAAGTACATCCTACACAATCCCCATTTATCATAGTTAAAGCAATAAAAAAAGGCTTATATTTGTTGTATATCGTTTTTGTTTTCAAATTCTACCCATTCAAATCGACAATGTTCAAACGATTGATCTATAAAAAACAAAAGATGTTCCTATTCGTAAGGAAGGGATTTGCACACTTACACATAAAATTTGTTTTTATTAGGGTTCTGTACCTAAAAAGGAAAAACGGGAACTCCTATAGGATCGAACACGGGACCTCAGGCGCTGCACAGTCACTTACACTACCACTGCGACACACGAATGTTTCCACATGGAATTTCTCCTGCTTTTACGATTTCTTCGGTCTAAATCATTGGATGGATGTAAAAATATACTGTATACTCGTACATACTTCATATTTGTATAAAAAGCAGTAGTTTTATCTACACATAAAAACAAAACTTATACTCATCATTGAGGCACAATAAGAATGTTCCAAACAATGAAACCAAAATGTCCACTTAAAATGCACGGAATTCAATACGTTTACCCATAGAGCAAGAAATAATTGTCAGTTCCCTCGCTCGCTCTTCGAGTAACATAAATTCCTTTCTGTGTGCTTTTATGTTCTTTTCCTATAAATTTATTCTACAATAAAAGAATGGATTCCTCTAAGTACTTTTTTTTTGATTCTTTATTATTATTTTCAATACACTTCACTTGTTCGAAAAGTGTATCCAATTTCACCGGTTTTAGATACATAATGTAGCTCATAAAGCACTCGTGTTTTATAGACTCAAATAGGGAAGTTAAGTTCTTTAACAGTTATTTGTGCTATTTATTGACATAAAAATATGAAGTATTTCAAATTCGTGGTTGTATACAGTTAGTAGTTGCTTCAGCGTTCTACGACATAAAATGTGCGCGCCGTTTTTCTCTAAATTTTCTGTTCTTTGTATTAATATTTCGGATTTCTAAAATGACAACTTCCAATAATAAAAGTTGTTGAGTTTTATAGCATTACACGAATGTTTTCGTTCGCTCGTGAAAACAACGATTTGTTTGTGTTCTACCTATGTTCCTATATAACCATTATTTTTTTAGTTGATATTTTAAAACAGCTTCGGAAGGCACGTTAAGCTGATGGCCCCGGTTACCAGTAAATTGATAGTCTTATGGGCAGCTTGAAAATTTTCAACAACAGGTCGCCAAAGCGTGCGCCTGGCTATTTCAGCCTGGCAATGGGCTCACCACCTGGGACAAAAATGTATACGGTGAAATGTGGGTTTATAGTATGCCTCTGCTCTGCCTACCCCTTCGGGGATAAAGGCGTGACAATGTGTATGTGTGTATATTTTAAAACAATCTGAGCGTTCTACTAGAAAATACGAGTATACACATGGCTAGGATGCAGCGTGTACATTACTACACGGCCGCAAAAAAGGTACGTTTTACATACATACATACATACACATACATATGATATAATTGCGGTACATTTAATCTATGCAGTAGTACTGTAAGAACAATAAAAGAACATATTTATTTACACGTCTATAAATTAAGAAATCAACGGCGTAACACGCATTTGCTGCGTCTAATTACACAGGCTAGTCACAAAGGCGCGTTAATGATAAAATTTACATTTACATCTAAATTATAATTACGAGACTCTCCACAGTAAAACGGATAAAAAAGCTCACCGTTATTAGTCTCCTGTGTTGTGTGTGAACGACGACGTTTACAAAATACTGAGTAAGTGTGGCTACGAGCGTAAGTAAACTAATGCTAAAAACCGGACAAGTGTGAGTCAGACTCGCCCACTGGAGGTCTAGTAAAAAATTGCTGATACACTATGTTTGTATTAAATAATTTTCCTTTTTAGAACGTGAATGAATAATTAATGAACGTTGGCGCTGACATAGACTTTACAGCGTCCTTCTTTCCTGTTATATTATACCAAAAATTATACGGTTTCTTTTTTTATAATAAACTAGTTGACGCCCGCGGTTTCGCCCACGAAGAGAAGTTTTTCCGTTCCCGTTTCCCACAGGAACTTGTTCCCGGGATGAAAAGTAGCCTGTGTTATTCCGATGTATAAACTATATTATTTATATTAGAGAAAATATTTTTGTGTACTAACGACTTCACGTGAGTGAAGCCGCGGGGATCAACTTATGGAACCTATATGCTGATTTTCATCAAAATGTGATTAAATAACAAACGTCCGAATGATATAGAAATCTTTACAAACTTTCACATTTATAATATTAGTAAGATTAAATTCCCGTGGGAATACCTCGAATTATTCCTTGTTGCTCATCTAACGTAGGTACGTAAAGAATACGTTCACCAAATTTTAGGTTGTGTATGGTAGTTCCCGTTCCCGTGAACATACCGGGTATTCCTTTCTTAGTGCTGATTCAAGGTAGATACCTAATAAATACTTTTACCAGATTTTATAGTTCCCGTTTCCATGGAAATATCGGGAATCCCGTTTTTATTGCTTTTCCTAAAACTTACAGTTTACATTCACCAAATTTTAGGTTTCCATGTTAAATGTTTAGGCTGTGCGTGGTTTACTGACACCGTGGGAACAGAACTCGCTGGTAATACAGGATAAGAAGATTCTTCTAAAATAGGTGTAGGTCCGTAAGTATATGTTACTAACTTTGAAAATGACAATCTTTCATACCACCGTTTATCTCTTATTTACGTTCTCAGAGGTAGGATTTCGCAAAATCCTTGCCCCAAATGCGAAGTTTGGACTTGTTAGCTCCGTTAGCTCCATGGGTTTCGTGATTAGTGAGTCAGTTAATACAACCCCTGTTTTACCTTCTTATAGGTAAACGTTTGCGAAACAGGTGTACGTAAATTCATGTTTCTAACTTTGAAAATGACGAACTTCCATACAACCGTTTATCGCTTATTTACTTCCTTAGAGGTAGAATTTCGAAAAATCCATTCCTATGGGAAACCTACCTAACCCCCATGTGAAGTTTGGGCTTCGTAGCTTTGTTAGTTTTATAGGTTTCGTGATCGATGAGAACTCCTGTATTACCACGTCAAGGGTAGAATTTATCAAAATTCCTTAATACGTATTTTTTTTTATACAGAAGCAGGTATAAGAAATTCGGTGCTGCTATGTGTGAAAATAAAGAATTTCCCATATAAACTTTCAACCCTTGTTTTCCCACTTATATGTAAAATTTTGCAAAACCGAAACATGTACCCACTTATTTGTAACTAAAAACAGGTGTACTTAAATTCATGTTTCTAACTTTGAAAATTGACGAACTTCCATACAACCGTTTATCGCTTATTAACTTCCCTAGGGGTAGAATGTCGCAAAATCCCTTCTTAGCCGAAACCTACGTATTAAAAAGAATCTCCATGCGAAGTCTGAGCCACATAGCTTTGGTAGTTTCAGAGATTTCGTGATCAATGAGTCAGCCAGTGATTTAACCTTTTATATATATATATATATATATATATATATAGATAAATTTTGATAAAACACTTTTTGCACATTTAGCATACAACACGCAGAGGCCCTTTGAGAATTTTTATCTAATAGGGAATGGGACTGCCACTGCAGATAGTTTACGCCCGCCTTCTGTAGAAGAACGGTAATACATCACCTCCAATGGGAGTTAAACTATTGTTAAATGTGCTAACTATGAAATGGGCTATTGGGTTAGGGGTAAAATGGATTGGGTAATTTAAGCTATTGATGAAAACGGCGTCTGCCATTTTAACATATTAATATTAAACTACTGGGAGACGGTTGGGTGTCGAGCGGTGCGGCGCCGGTTTCACCTTCGCGTGTCAGACCTGGAGCGGGCTTCCCCGTAGTTATGCCCTTGAAAATTACACTTCCATCCCCGAGCATATAGCTCCCTCCATCTGACCGGCCAATTAAGGCAAGCCAGAGTTGAGATTTACTGCACTCCCGGGAGTAGCACTCTCACTGCTCCCCCGTTAGGCCATTAAATCCTAACTGGTGCAGAAAGCCAATAAAACTCTGAGTAATCGGGACCGATGTGTAGCCACGCACATTCAGCTCGCCACATGCTGCCCTGCGGATGTAAGCTTTTTATTAACTTTCTGATACATTTTTGTTGATATCAGAAAGTGGATCTCAAAAAGCGAATCTACTTCACTCATAGGGTTGCGTTAATCCTATTAAAGTTAACGACTGTCCTGTGTATTTTTATTATTGTTATTTACTGTATTTTTTTCAGAAGCCGACCTTCAGACATTAGTCACTAATATGAAAGAGGAGTGTGAAAGTAAGGGTCTTCGCTTGAATGCAAGTAAAACTAAGGTTCTAGTATTTGAAAGAGGTGACGTAAGAACTAAATGCGAGATTAGGGTAAATCAGGAACGTCTAGAGCAAGTGAATGAAATTGTGTATTTAGGAAGTATGTTTAGCGCGGATGGAAGATGTGATTCGGATGTAGAACGGCGAGTAGCTGCCGGAAACAAAGTTAACGGTGCTTTGTCCCAGTTAGTAAAGCGACAAAGCATCGTAAAAGAAGCACGACTGGCGATTCATAACGCAGTGCTAGTGCCAACTTTGCTTTACGGTAGCGAAACCTGGGTATGTCAGCAGATGCATGAAAGTAAATTGAATGCTGTGGAGATGCGATCACTTCGAAAATTGTGCGGCGTTACCTTGGCCGACCGAATACATAACGAAGTGATACGCAATATGGCAGGTTTGAATGAAAGTGTCAGCGTTAAGCTGGAAAAGGGCGTGTTCCGTTGGTTTGGACACGTCCAACGAATGAGTGAGGAACGATTGACGAAGAATATATATTGTTCAAAAGTAGAGGGTAGAAGGAGTCAGGGTAGGCCGACACTTACATATGAAGACCACGTGAGCAGATTGCTCAAAAACGGAAAGGTCAAAAGTACTCGGATACCCAGACGTGCGTGTATGAAGCGATTGATGAATCTCGAAGATGCGAAAGAAGTATGCATGGATCGCGAAGCCTGGCGATCTGTCCTCTCTGATTACCCCGTCAGGGATACAGCGTGAAGATAGTTAGTTAGACTTTTTAGTTTTTTTTTCTTTTGCCTCGTCATTCTCTCGTCCTTTCGATAGTTCTTATTTCACTTTTTTTTTTTGCATCAGTATCCACTCTGTACTATGCAGCTTTGGCCCAAATTTCAAGTATTATAGAAAATGTATTTAAAACGTAAGCTCATGAGGAATTTAGTTTAAACCAATTACAAAATTCCACTCAGTCTAACATTTGTGAGCTATTAATAAAAACACGGTAAAGTACTTCACTTTGATGTCTGACCTACTTGACGTTGAAGCAATTACATATTATCTTTAGTAGCAGTATTCAGTTACGTTCGGTTAGTAAGTACCAAGTACCAAAAAGATAAAATTTATTACACATTCCTTATTTTTGCACTGTTCTTTGCGACAATATATTAACCTAAACTCTGATTTCACAACTATGAATAACCACCATAATATTCGGTTCCCATGTCACTAATACCATGTACCTATATGTTTTTCATAATATTGATTTATTGTTCAGTTATTTGCTTACACATTTTCAGAAATACTTTACGGGATGGCGTCTATTTTATGGTAATAAATGCTAACAAACTACTCTTCTCAAAATAACAGAAAAAAATAATTAATAATAAATGCAAAATTTTGAAAAGTGAAATGAAATTGTAAAAAATAACTTTAATAATCTCAATGAGAAGAGACACATTATTCACGCTTACTGTACGATTAGCAACAAAAAACATGAGTACCATAATGGAAAAGTAGGAAAGTTCAATTTTGCTCCTGCCATCTTTAAATATACACAAATTGAGAGCGTGATACGAGGACATTATAATTTTAATAAACGTTATTTTCATCATAATTAAATACTTACCCTCCAAATTCCGTTCGTTTGGGACAAAAGATATTAAAAATTTAAATCAATTAAGACATTGCCCTGGTTAGGCAAAGGTCATAGGTTCAATCCCTGTCTCGAAACGAATGACCTTTTTCCACTTTATTAAAAATTTATGAGAAATTAAGAAATTTAAATCAATTAGCTTAAATTTCAAGGAATTCAAGCTACTTATCGCAGAACACACAACTTTAATGTGAAACAATATAAATGTACGTTCAATTGTTCAATTTTAATTGTTCCCAAGCTCGTTTTTTTAAGGGTCAGCGAGGTTTGAAAGTACATTTTGGGAAGGTACATAAATCCCAAAATGTACTTTCGAACATATCAACGTTTGAGGCCCAACAGATTCAAATTTCTTTTTGGCAAACTATTTCTAAATATAAAAATTCTGTTCCGGTTTTAAAAAGGATACCTCGTGCTGCAAGACCTGCAGTGGCACAAAACCTAGCCCACTGTATTGGCCTTGTAGTACGGGAGAATTCTACTTTTGCTTGGGAGCAACACTTACCTTTTCTTATAGGATTCTACATATTTCTAAAAATCAGACAACCAATAAATCTTTGACTAGCCAAATTAAAGAAAACTGTAATTCGTCGCGTTTATTTGACCCCAAATTCACAACCTTCCATAAGAATTCCATTTATCATTATGTAGAATCTAAATTAAGAGAAGGTGACATAAGAGGAGCATCCAGGTTATTATTTAGTAGCGACGTGGTGGCGCCTTGCTCTCCAGATACTCTTGCTGATCTGAGGAGCAAGCATCCTGCGCCAATAGATGACTTGTCCTTTCCTGAGCCTCCAAATTCCGAATCTGACTTTTTGATTGTTTCAGCCAAGGAAGTTCTGACAGCTGTCAACTCCTTCCGTAGTGGTTCTGCTGGTGGCCTTGATGGTTTGACTCCACAACATTTAAAGGATCTATTGGGTCCGGCCGCTGGGGAGGCCGGCGAGGCACTCTTGAAGGAGCTAACAGGTTTGGCTAACCTTATGTTATCCGGCAATGTGGACGAAGGCATCATCGACATCCTTTATGGTGCCAACCTGTGTGCTCTACGCAAGAAGGAGGGTGGAATTCGTCCCATTGCCGTGGGATGTACTTTCAGGCGTATGGTAGCCAAAATTTGGTATCAGTTTTATAAGGAAGAACTGTCTAGCAAATTCCAACCCATACAGCTCGGTTTTGGATCAAAAGGGGGTTGTGAAGCTGCCATACATGCCCTGTCTACTTACCTTGGCTGCGGGAAAGGAGAGGTCATTCTTAAAGTTGACTTGAAGAATGCCTTTAATTCAGCAAACAGGGACACTTTGTTGACACAAGCCAAATTGGAAACACCCAAAATTTTTAATTTTCTTTGGCAGTGCTACAGAAACCCATCAAAATTATTGTATAGGGAAAATATTTTAGATTCTGCAGTGGGTTGTCAACAAGGTGACCCTCTCGGGCCACTCATTTTCAGCTTATCAATACACCCAATAATTACCCAGCTAAATTCCAAATTTAACGTCTGGTATTTAGATGATGGCACTCTAGAAGGAGATGTAGACACAGTTTTTAAAGATTTGGCATTGATAAAAGATAAATTTAAATTAATTGGTTTGGATCTGAATCCTTCAAAGTGTAAAATTTTTCTAAATGACAATATTGATAGTGTTTCTACTATTTCAAAATTCAATGTTTTGGCTCCAAATTTGAAAATCCTTTAGAATTGTTCTCTACGCCTCCTAGGGTCTCCCATTCTAGAAGATGCCTATGAATCTTTCATTGAGGAAAAGATCAAAAATTTTTGTGAAGTTTCGGATCGACTCCTTCAAATAAATATACAATCGGCCTTTACAATTATTCGGTATTGTTTTTTCGTCCCAAAATTAACTCATGCCCTTCGCTGATCTCAATTTTTTAAACATCCGTCCCTTTTGGAAAATATGGACAAAATTATTCATACCACGCTTTCCAAAATTTTGAATGCAGATTTGGACGACCGAGCGTGGCTCCAAGCGTCTTTACCAATACGCTGGGGCGGCCTCGGTGTTCGTAACATCTCTGATATAAGTTTACCTGCATTTTTGTCTTCAGTACACGGCACTGATGAATTGACCAGGAAAATTTTAATTCCTACACTGGTCAATTCTGAAGTGCCAGGCAAAATTGAAGCCATAAATGTTTGGAAACTTAAGTGCCCAGATACTGTTTTGCCGACCAACCCGTGCTCCCAGAGGCAGTGGGATAGGCCGCTCTGCAACGAGGTTAGAAAACATTTATTGAACACGTGTTCGAATGTTGCAGAACGTGCTCGCCTATTGGCTGTGGGAGAATGGGAGTCAGGTGTTTGGCTTCAGGCTCTTCCATCGCCCAACATAGGTACTATGTTGGACGACACTACATTCAGAATTGCTGTCTGTCTTCGTTTAGGTGCTCCCTGCGTTTCTCCGCATTGCTGTCAATGTGGTGAAGTAGTCGACAGCCTTGGGCATCACGGTCTCTCATGCAGCAGGAGTGCAGGTCGCAGGTCACGTCATGCATACCTTAATGACATTATCCGTCGGGCTCTTGTCACCGTCGGTGTTCCAGCCGTTCTAGAACCTAATGGTTTGGCGCGTGACGATGGCAAGAGGCCGGACGGTATGTCATTGGTGCCATGGAAGATGGAAAAGCCTTTAGTTTGGGATGCAACTTGTGTTGACACCCTGGCTCCTTCTCATCTTCTTAGCACGGCGAGTTGCGCTTGTGCTGCTGCTGCATCCGCCGAGACTCTCAAGCGGCGCAAATATAATAATTTTATTGGGAATTATATTTTTGAGCCGTTTGGGGTCGAGACACTGGGCTCGTGGGGCCCAAGTGCTCGTTCACTGTATAGTGATATCGCAAAGCGACTGGTCGATTCTTCTCGTGACCATAGGGCTGGCCTCTTTCTCGCTCAGAGAATAAGCATTGCCATACAACGTGGCAATGCGGCCAGCCTTATGGGAACCTTACCGGTTGATTTTGATGGGGAGGAATTCTTCGACACCTAGTCGGGGCATCATTGTCAGTCTTGTAATAATTCCCACCACCCGCCCCCTTTCGTTTTGTATTGTTTTCTGTAAATATGTTAAAATTTTAATTTGTGAATAACCATGTAATTATTTAAATATCTATAAAAAATAAATAAATAAATTATATTACGTTTATAATATACGACCCCATAAATTTCCACTGTATACAATTGTGATGTGCGATAATTTTACGAGGTTTTTGAACATCTGTTGTCAGATTCATAGGACGGGAGTTCTTTGCTAAGCTCAGATATAACATTATCTTGTTTAAATTATTCTCTTTACTTGGGTTTAATAAACGATTTAATGCCGGTGTGCAGCATTCAGCACTGTCCTACTTTAAAATTATAAGGTTAAGCGTATTATTTGATGCAAAAGTTGACACGCGCAGGCTGCAGTAAATTTTCAAGTCGTCTAACTGGAGACGAGTAAATGTTTGGAAAAAAGTTTGTTGCTCAATCACAGTCCAGCTGTAGAATCAACTGTTTTGAAATTTAGTATACAGATATCTTGAACCCTGATTAACACATAGGCTAGATTTATCTGAAACATGTACCAGGGAGAAACGATCATAGGAAAACTGCCCCACGCTGACGGAGTCGCGGACATTAGCTAGTCATCAATAAAGTAAATTGTAACTACTAAAATACCTATACTCATGGTTTTTGAAATATAGTAACACAAAATATGATAATTATTAAAATCGTTACAGCGCTTAACGTTATTAATTAATATTTTATTTTAAGTTTAAAATATTGGCGTCTAGGCCATGTCATTAAGCCTAAATAACTAAACTATATTTGTTGTAACATTATAACTAATCTTTCGTCGAACAGACTACGCAATTTATTTCCAAAATATTTTGAAAAGCATTTATTATAATTAGGAAATTGTTATTTGGCACAAAAGTTATGTTATAAGGGAACAAAAAAATATTTAGAAAAAAAAAATTACTTTATGCGTCTACTATATAATTATATCGAGATTACGTGGACCACAAATTGCAATTTTCCATTTCATGCAACGGTGTTTAGCCATACTTCGCAGCATTGGGGGACATAGATAACAAATTTTACGCCTACTCGACGTTGAAGTTGGGGTTTCAATATTAGGTTCAATACCACAGAATAAGTACTAGTTGGTACTAGTACTTATTCTGTGGTATTGAACCAGAAATACAGAAGTTTCACTACCTGACAAAAGTCAGTTTTAGGTATGAAAACATACCTAGACTCACCGCCTGCAAGCAAAATTGAAATTTATAACTGAGAGCGAAAGCTGAGTTTTCTTTGCGCGTCCCAGTTTTATGATCAAACTGCGAAGTCCGCGCGGGGTTGTCACTTGAGAAGTTGTGTACCTAGTTGATTTATTTAGAGCGCAACTGTCGTGCGAGCCGAGCGGCAGCGGCAGCACACTGCCATTAGCTGCTCCGACCGGTGCGCTGCCCGAATATACCTAAAACCTAAACTGCGCAGTGACACGCCCCTGGCAATACCTGATATACCCTGTATAATTTACTTGATATCACGCCTCAAAGTCACCGTTTGTATTCGCCGCTGCAGCCAGGGTTCCATGAGATGAACATCTATCTTCATGATTAAATCACGCTGAGATTGACTTTTTATTTTATTTCTTATGCTTTTAGAGACGTAAATTAGTAGGCATTAATTGTGCATATGTATAACAATATGTAGTAAATATACTACATGTTATACCTATGTAACATGTTGTTAAAATACTAAAGGCATCTTTTGGTTTTTCGGTTGCTACAAATATTTGAGCAAATCTGTCAATGGTATCAACTGCACTCTTCATACTGTAATAGATATGTATTATTTCAGACATTTTTGTCACTTCGGCTGTGTTTGGATAAACACGAGTCGTAGACTAAACAGAAATGACTTTGTTTGACTTGACTTGGTAGGATGTTGCTGAGTTGTCAGATTGCCCTTTGCTCTTCTAACCATTGGTCTTGATGATCGTCATTCATTTCAGGTTCATTATTGGCATATCTGCTGCTATTATGTACTCAAATCCATCTATAATCAATAAATTAAAAAAAAAAAACTGAATATTTTACTCAAATCCATCTATAATCAATAAATTAAAAAAAAAACTGAATATTTTAATACTTGTCTATTAATAAAAAAAGCAAAATATTTAATTTATATAAAAAAAAATTGTATCAAATATTATAATTACATACCTTTGCACAAAAGTTCCCAACTTTCAATTTCGAAATAGTTTTTATACATATCCATCACGCCTTATCCCCGAAGGGGTGGCAGAGGCATATTATATGCCCACTTTTCACCGTGTGGATTCCTGTCCCACGTAATAGGTGGTGAGCCCTTTGCCGTGTTGAAATAGACAGACGCAGGTTGTTGCTACCTACTGTTGAAATTTTTAAAGCGCCCATAAGGCCTTCAACCAGGCTTAACGACTACCATTTTACTGGCAACCGGGACCAACGGCTTAACGTGCCTTCCGAAGCACGGAAACGCTCGCAAATGTAAATGCCACAAAGTGGTCACCCATCCGAGTACACGCCATAGTGAAAGTTGCGTAACTCAGTGATCGTTTACAGAACACAGACCGCGGGGCCACGAGCGCTTCAGCTCCCCGCTCACCCGCTCCTGACCGTTCCCGGTGGAAAGGTTTTTAAGTTATGTAACAGAACCCTTTTTTTTTTGTTTTTTTTTTACATGTGAAAATCTTCATGGATGCTATGCCGGACTCTTACCGACTAAAACCACACGGTGCCCTTCCATTTGACTATGGCGAGGAATCCCGGGTAAGCCCTCGGGAGGATAGCCCCAGGGCGTGTCCTAATTAGCGTGTGACCCTAAAAGTGTCACACAATACATTATTTTGACGAATTACGGCCGAAAACTGAAACGTCACTTAAATACAACGCACAGTGGAAGGGCTCTCAAATTTCAGTATCTCTCAAAATTAAAGTGGTATACACATAGGCTACTTAAATAATTTGCAAGCATAATCAGCTAAGCAACCGACAAATAATTAGCGTCATGGCAACATTCACGATGCCTCATTTTACGCAACAGTTTTAGACTATATAATATTTACTACGTTTCTTAATTTGTTAAAATAATAGAGGGCAAGCAAGTACCCGAACATTACATTTGGCGGGAGGTGCATAGTCGTACCGACAAATGATTAGTTATCTAGGATTAAGAAGATGAAACAGTGAAGTGAAAGCTACTTTATATAAACTATATTGAAATATACGTTGTGTTTAATTTGAACCACGGCGATATTAATAAAGTTCCTTTCACAACAATCATGCAACAAAGTACTTTGAGATCAAATTACTAGATGAACTTTTTAAGGCATCAAACAAGGAAGTTTGCGTTCATCATTTACTTTTAGATTAATTTCTATAAGATTCTGTAGGTATGACTGGAATTACTCTCGTTAATTTCAAAATTGTTTTGGTCATAATCTACTACAAAAAAAGTCTTGCATGAAATTATTACGAAAATGGTTACCTACTGATAGAAATGTCCCACTATTCATTTTTATGCCCGCTGCAGCTGCTTCGTTGTGTTCACAATACAATACTCGTATTATCGCACACGTAGCTATAATATTAAATAAATGTAAATTATAACAAGGCATATTACTATATATTTTCTAAACAATTAATCAAGTAACTGCACACGCAGCCATAATATATATTTCTGTGACGTCACCACGGTATACCGTAATTTATAATATCGCATATTATTAAATATACAAAGGTGAAGCGACAATCAATGAATACTTTCATACATACATATTGTCACGCCTTTATCTCCGAAGGGGTAGGCCGAGGCATACTATACGCCCACATTTCACCGTATGCATTTTTGTCCCACGTAACAGGTGGTGAGCCCATTGCCGTGTTGAAATGGACAGGCGCAGGTTGTGGTGACTTGCTGTTGAAATTTTTCACGCCGCCCATATGGGCCTTCTACTGGGCTTAGCGACTGCCATTTTACTGGCAACCAAGACCAACGGCTTAACGTGCCTTCCGAAGCATGGAAACATTCGTAAATGTAAATTCCACAAAGTGGTCACCCATCCGAGGACCAGCCATAGTCAAAGTTGCTTAACGCAGTGATCGTTTACAGAACATTGAGTCCGCGGGGCCATGAGCGCTTCAAATGAATGAAGGCAAAGGAATTAATCAATGAATGAAGGCAAAATATATAGTATAACATCGTCTCCGTATGTGAGAGCTTACTATAATATATATTATAGCACGGCATATTAATATATATTATGGCTACGTGTGTGTCGGGCTTCATGGGCGCCTGGATAAATTTGAAAATGTTTTGAAAATCCAATAACGGCTTCAAACGTTTTTAAAGAGCAATATTAAGCAAAATAAGAAGTGAAAAAGCATAAATTGTTAATACAATAAAAGATACTTAACTACCACTTAAGTATCTTTTATTGTATTAACTACCACTTGATAAATTTGAAAGATCTTTAAAAAAAAGTAGGTACAGAAAAATAATAAAATCAATTTTTACATTTTCAACGAAACCCGAGTGTTCTACTTCGTAGCGTGGAGTCAATGCGATCAAGTTTACTCAAATTTGTCTGTAGGTATGAATCTGATTGTCAAATATATTCAATAGATTCACTCAATCGCTACATCGCATTTCTAAGAATTCAAGAGAATAAGCTGATTAAATAGGGTATTAAAATAATTAAGGCAGCTGAATTTACCGAATATAAATTCCAATTATGGATAAGGAGTTACAAAATAACTTTCTATTTCTTTAATGAATCTAATCAATCTTAATCACAACATTCTTCTTCTTATAATTTATTGTTTTAAATTAAATATAAAGTTTCATTGCAAAACAAGACAGCGCATGGACAGATCTACACATAACCACCTCTACTGATATACCCACCCCTGACCGTACCCGGAGCAAAGGTACACTTACAAAGTAACTTATAATTGGTATAAATAAGCAAAGTTCAATTAAAACATCATTTTGTCAAAAGGTTGGTGTTTAATTTAAAATTTGGTGAAATATAAATTCAACGGAGCTTGCACAGACTTTTTTAACATTGAAAAAGGTGTGAGACAGGGTTGTGTAGCGTCGCCGTTGCTGTTTAACCTATACATGGACAGCTGCCTGAAAGAACTGCAAGAGAGAACGTATGGTATAAAAATGGATGAACTGACCGTCAAGTGCCTCCTATACGCCGATGATCAGGTAATACTAGCATCATCGGCGGGGGAGTTGCAGTTGATGCTAAACATTATGCATGATTCGTTAATAAACAAAGGAATGAAAGTGAATGTAAACAAGTCGAAAGTAATGGTTTTTGAAAGAGAGGTAAGTACGAAGGATTGCTCAATTCTTGTGGAAGGAGAAAGAGTAGAACAAGTGAAAGAGTTTGTCTATCTGGGTACAAAATTTACGAGAGATGGAAAGTATGACTATGACATTGAGCGAAGAGTTTTGGCAGGAAATAAAGTAAATGGAGTCATGTACGCCTTTATGAGCAGTCAGAACGTCTAAGAAGGCAAGACTGGCTGTACATAGAGGAGTGCTGGTCCCCACACTTATGTATGGCAGTGAAAGCTGGGTATGGCAGAAGACGTATAAAAGTAAAATTAATGCCGTGGAAATGAGAAGTCTGCGAAGTATAGCTGGAGCGAAGTAGATGGATAAAGAAAGGAACAGCGTGATAAGGGAACATTGCGGTATGACAGAAGATGTAGTGACTAAGATAGAAAAAGGGATGCTTAGATGGTTCGGACACGTGGAGAGGATGGATGAAAATAGACTGACGAAGCAGATATATATGGCGAGAGTGAATGGGCAAACTGGTAGGGGTCGACCTCGACGTACCTATGTCAATCAAATCGACGATCTTTTGGAAAAAGGCCAGGTCAAGAGTTCCCTTAACCGGCGAGCGTGTATGAAAACACTCATGAAAGTAGAAGAAGCGAAAGCGGTATGTCAGGATCGTAGCAAGTGGAAAGCCATAGTCTCTGCCTACCCCGATGGGAAACAGGCGTGATAATATGTATGTATGTATGTATAAATTTAGTACAACTTCTTCTCAAAAGGGTAAACAAAGGAATAGTAGACGCTAGCTTGATGTAATTGATTCCACATTCTAAAAAAAAAAAGAAATAGGAAGTAATTGAGTTGTGTAGTACCACTTGTCGTGTGTGTGTATTTAGACAGTATACTAAACTGGCATGTAGTTTAATAAACTGTAAACATATAGTATAATATTTTTTACATTTTGGCAAACACAGCCCGCCCCACGCCGCTGTACACACGGTAAGAGTCCTGTCCTAGGATGTTCTGTCTGTGAGAAGCTGAGTGAGGTAAAGCGTCGACTCACAGTGTGCTCTCTCTACCAAAGCCCCAACCCCGTAAGACGAAGCCGTACGGCCACGAGAAGCCGGGGCTAAAAAAACGGGGCGCAAAAAATATATCCAAAAACATCAGTCGAATTGAAAACCTCCTCCTTTATGAAGTCTGTAAAAAAATAAAAATAGTGTATTATGAAATGTTATGAGTGATATGACTGTTGGGCAGTAGATATAACATAAAGAAAATCCTACACTAAAATGACCCTGTCATTTGTAAAACACCAGCAAGGACTAGGTAGCTATATGAACTAGGTATATGAACAAATGTCTCAAAAAGTTTTTTTTTCAAATCTAGCTTTGTTTGATCTACTGATTGAATTTAAGTAGGGCGCAACTCGTGAAAATTACAGGGAATGGGGGTAGGCCGGTGACAGCTCCTTTGACCTTGACCTTTTTCAACCGCATTAATGCCAACGTTCGTTTAGGCATGCAGTACGTGACGGAAAAGAGACCCGGGTGTTCTCATGAGCGAATCCAACATCGAAAATGTATGACGCAGTTCGAGGGTTTAATGTATAATAGTACTCGTAACGAATTGCCAAAAGTCTTAGAGCAAACGTTGTTGTTATGAGCTTAATTATCCACTCCTAGCAGGTTGCTGTTGTTTTACAAAAGATCCTGTATATCTATTTCAAACTGGTATATTAACAGAAGCTTAACTTTTTATATAATCTATTATACAGTCTGCAGATTGTTTTATTGGCTATAAGAGCAAAACAATGCAGTTCTGCAAAAGTACCAAAATTGAATTCAAATCTGCCATCCATTCGGAAATAAACTTAAGTGGTATTTGAATTGCAAATAAAATTTATTGCTCTCACTGAATATCTCTAGAAAGCAAAGTTTTCTGTAACGAAATGTAGGTAAGTGATATATTTTGTAGTAATGTAAATAAATTAAAAGAAAAATAAATTTATTAAGCAGTGGTAATAGCAGGATGAGATAACTTTGATCGGTAGGTATGTAGGTATCAGGAATATAAGGAGGCTATCTCGCGGGTCACAGCCACAATGTAGCCAACCATCTGAAAACTAGCCATTGTGAAAGACAAGATGCAATCGTTTATAGAACACTGAGTTAGAGTTAAAATCTGAATACTGATAAAACAAGGAAATAATGAGGATAGCAACCACTAATGGATAACGGGGTCTTGTTTGATCAGTAACAAGATTTTATATGATAAAAAGTAAAATCCAAATTATATACAGTCAAGTATCAAATTAAAATAATATTTTAATATTTCAAATAGTTTCAAGATTACATTTACAAACAATAGAAGATACATTTTGCAAAAGCCAACTTAAATTTTATACGATACGTAAACTTATATTCTACCGATTTAGTAAATTTATTTAAAGTTTCTTTGAAAGTAGAGAACCATAGTACCTAATCGGAAAACCAAAACTAAACTCTCTTTCGATATCTTTGTATCTATCAATACTAATATATGTAAAGAAATATACTCTTCAGCTGTAGAGCTGAAGAGTTTATTTCTTTGGCTGATCGCGCTAATCTCAGGAACTACTGGTACGAATTTAAAAATTCTTATTCTGTTGGGGTAACAGTCGGATACACTCCCGCCGCGCCACAGATGCAGTCATCAATATCTTTTCTTGTTTATCAATCACGCCTTCGAGGATAAGGTACTCCTTATGGGGTGGCAGAGGCATATATAAGCCCACATTTCTCCGTATGCATTCCTATCTCACGTAATATATGGTGACCCATTGTTCAATGTGTTGCAATAAACAATTTAAAATGTAAACCAAATTGTATAAAATCTATATAAGTGAATACAGATTAATAAAACGGAAAAGTCTGTTTGTAATTCCCAAATTAACAGCCTTTAATCAAGCATATGAATTTATATACGATTATTTTGTTATTATTTTTATTCTATGCTTGTGTATTTACGAGTAGCTATCATTTTGTGTAAAACCGCGGAGCGTCTGCTAATATATATTAAACTTTTACCCCTGCCAAGCTGGGACTGGCCGCTCATTAATTATACTTGTAGATTTATAGAAATTTTGGAATAATTATAAGTTATAATTATTGTTAATTTCCTCCTTCATTAGTCTCCATCATTCAGTGTTTCTGAGTATAATCGCACCAAAAGTGTTAGAAACTCTCTAAAAAGGCATTAACTATGTTCAAGATTCGAAGTATCACCAAGATCCTGGCCTTATCTTGAGCAATTATTTATGTAAATTGCTTTTAATCAAATTTAAAAGTTACTGACTTGGCGATAACGATTTTAGATTCGAGTAGAATTAAATAAACTAAATCTTGTTTCGAAATTCAGAAGTATCTTGTATCACAGTATGTATATTTATTTAATTATGTTGTGATAGTTACATACTTGTAATAATTTATTCGCGTCTTGTAACTGTTTCAAAGCTGATGTGATTATACAGGGTCATTTGTTAAACACCAGCAACCTGCTAGGACTAGGTAGCTAACATCATAAGAACATGTTTTACGAATTTGAATATTTTTTTTAAATTTAAAAAAAAAAAATTCTAATTTAACTTTATTTTATGTACTGATTGAATTACAGTACTACACAACTCGTGAAAATCACAGGGGATGGGGGTGGACCGGTCATAACTCCTTTTACCATTACCTTTTCAACCGCATAAATGCGCGCACATCCATCGTTCATCGAAGCATGCAGTACGTGTCGAAAAAGAGACCCAAGAGTTCTTTTAAGCGAATCCAAGAGTGAAAACCTTTGACGAAGCTCGAAGTACGATAGTACTCGTTGTGTAATGAATTGCCAAAAGTGGTAGAACAAACGTTGTTGGTTATGACCTTGGCTATCTACTCCTAGCAGGTCGCAGGTGTTTTACAAATGACCCTGTATAATGCCCTAAGAAATAACCGGTCAATTTGTGAAAATTTTATAAATGCGAGCGACTTTGTTTTAGAGATGTATATAATTTGTACTAAACAATAGTTACACTGGACAAACTAACTATAATTTGAAGTCTACTATTAGATCTTAAATACAATATTCAGTGAATGAGTGTTGATTAAACTATAAAAGAGGCTATAAAGTACACAGTAGCTTTAATATGTTTATCAAAACTGCTCCGTTATGGCTTATTGTAGTTTGAAAATTGTTTTAAACTGACAGACACATTCTATTTAAGTATAACTTAATGTACTTATTTAAGTTTTTGATTATTAAATAATATTATTAAATAAGTTTGTGATTTGAAACAGCGAATTTGTGACGTTGTAGAGAGTAATCTTACGATCTATGTAACTGATTTTTAAAATTCTTACACCAAAGCTAAATTATCACACAAAGATTCTATTTTATCCCTGTATTTCCACGGCAACGGGAACTACGCCGCTGAAACTTTAAACAGTCTAAACTTTCAGATAAAGCAACCTGAAATTTGGTACAAAAAGTAATCTTTAGGTGCCTTAGATGAGCATTAAGATAGGTATTCTCGGTATTCCCATGGGAATGGGAACTAAGCGAGTGAAATCATTGTCTAACTATTACATATACAAACGTGAAAACGTTTGGTGAATGTATTCTACGTACTTTGGATGAGCAATTAGTAAATAATTCCCGGTATTCTCACGCTAATGGGAACTACGCTAATAAAACCAAAACAGCCTAAACAACAATTTGGTGAAAGTATTCTTTGGATATTTCAGGTGATCAATAAAAATGAAATTTTCTGTATTCTCACAGTCTAATGCTAACAATGCGTATCTCCTCCTCTCCGCAGGCAAAAAACGGGGGATGTTATCCGTTCGTCGTGGTTAACATGTTAAGGTGTTTATGTTAACAAAACCTGTTAAGCCCCGACCTTTTGTGTTAATAAAACATGTTATTGTGTTAACTAACACGAAAACTCATTGCAGCGAACGCGCCTTTAGTAAATCATGTTAGCGTGTTAGTTAACACGAGAACACGTTGCAGCAAACCTGGCTTAACAATAACAAAAAATGAAAACTAATTTTGGAACCATAAACAAATCATTCATTCCCCCACAGACATCTTGTGTATCTATGCATTCCCCATACTTTTTTTAACAGAATGTATCTTTCCACTGAACACACCCACAAACTTAACCAGTTATTTAACACAATCACAGAAATTTAAATACAAAGTTATTACGTAATTTATTTTAGGCTGAACTTGGATCTTTGCACTTCTACAACAACCTCCGCAACGAAATTAGTATTCTAACATTAATTTAATCAAAATTAGATTAGCATGAAACTTTCGTTAATAGGTTGCTGGTATGAAATCATTCTTTAATTTCATCTGAATTCTAAATTCTCTTGCGAAACGTCTGTTTTATTTACGAATCTACAATATACTTATAATCAGAAACGATATTATTTGACTTCGTTGGTCTAAAGACAAAAAATAAGATAGCCATATTGTTTGGTAGAGTAGCGTGTACCAAGATTTCCAGGACTCAAGCGACCTCTACTGATAGCATAGTATCTATTGACTACGCAGGTGCCTTACCTTAGGGATTAGATAGCAGATGCTCACAACAATGCCGAGGATCAAAAGCCAAACTATATCTGCTTCAAATTCAAGTAGGGTCTGACAAGCAACTGATATTACGCTCAGATGATGCGAAGATTCTAGTAACGGCATAGGGATTTCAGCCATACGTATTATATTCTTGGTAAAGAAGTCGTACGTAGTAAGTAGTAGTACCTTATCACACAAATGAGCTCTGAAATTAACAGTGAAAAAACATATTTTAAAAATAGCTACAGCTTAAAGTTGGCCTGTTATTCACTAAATTCCGTCCTGCATCGTAATGCTTGCCTAAGGAATGGAAAAATTACAAATTGATCTCTTATCTGAGTTTTCTAGAATTAATTCAACGTGGGTTACAAACATTCCACTAACTATAACATACGACAATTTATAAAGTCATGTATTACAAAACATCAATCATGTTTGTCAACTATTGTCTTAACTATTGTACAATAGTTGATCGCTTTCGGTGACGGTGCGATCTTAACAAAGGAGTTCCTCAAAGGAATACAGTTGGGCCACAGAGCCACAGATGTACAAGAATAAGCAGACCAAACATATTCCTTGCCTTATGGAGCAATACTTCATCCTTTTCACATTTGAAATTTGTTGTAGAAAGCTATCTTTGTCATTCCTGTGTAGCTAACATCTAACTCACACTTTGACAGTGAACAGTGCGCAGCCAATTTTTTTACTACTACTAAGCTACAAACTTGTAGTAACAACCGCCGCTGTCATCTTTATATCAAAGATTTATGTGTCGAAGTGAAAATATTACATAAAATTATTGTAAATGTTACAAAAGTAGACAAAAATATACAAAAGGTGTTGTGCAAAGAGTGATGAAGTTTTATTATTAAGAAACCACCAGAAATAACTAAGCTACCTGTGTATGTGTGTGTATGGTGTGTATGGTTATCTTCAGGTATGTGTGTAAAGCAAAGTTGGCACTAGCACTGCGTTATGAATCGCCAGTCGTGCTTCTTTTAACATGCTTTGTCGCTTTACTAATTGAGAAAAAGCACCGTTAACTTTGTTTCCGGCAGCTACTCGCCGTTCCACATCCGAATCACATCTTCCATCCGCGCTAAACATACTCCCTAAATACATAATTTCATTCACTTGCTCTAGACGTTCCTGGTTTACCCTAATCTCGCATTTAGTTCTTACGTCATCTATTTCAAATACTAGAACCTTAGTCTTACTTGCATTCAAGCGAAGACCCTTACATTCACACTCCTCTTTCATATTAGTGACTAATGCCTGAAGGTCGGCTTCTGATGAGGCCATGGGCACCGCATCATCAGCGTACAGCAGACAGTTTACTGAAAAGTCACCCAAATTCACACCCATATCACAATCTTTCAACTTCTGCAGGCGACTGTCCAGATACACTATGAACAGCCAGGCGGACATGACACAACCCTGTTTGACGCCTGTACAGACATCAAAAAGAGGTGACACATTCCCCCCTACTCGCACGCAAGCCTTACAGTCCTTATAAAGCGACTGTATTGCCCGCAGCAGCGAGCCGTCCACACCATATCCGGGCAGCAAATCCCACAGAGTTTCCCTCACAACGTTATCAAATGCTTTCTCCAGATCCACAAAAGCGCAGAAAACCCTCTGGTTAATAGCCAGAATCTCCGCGATCATGCGGAGAGAAAACACTTGATCCATGCAACCTCTTCCACGTCGGAATCCGCATTGAGCCTTCCATAAATACCTTTCAGACTTTTCTTGCATTCGTGCCGTGTACACGTATGCCGTATAACCTTTGCATACACTTTACTAGCTAGGCTGATCAAGCTGATCGCCCTGTGGCTGGAGCAGTTTAGGCGCGAGCTTTTCCCTTTGTAAATAGGTACTACAACTGCTATTCGCCAGTCATCTGGGACCTCACCCGTCCGCCAGCACAAGTTGCATAACAGACATAGAGTGTTCCAGACGCGCGACCCACCGTACTTGATCATCTCAGCAGTAACTCTGTCTTTTCCCTCAGCCTTACCACATTTCATACTTCTTATCGCTTGTTCAATTTCTTTCATACTAATGACTTCAATGATATCGGGATCCGGAGCATCGAAGTGAGCTCCACTTTCCGATGTGGCATCTCTGTCTTTACTTGCATACATCTTTCCATAATATTCACTCCATCTCTGCAGGACGTCAGTTTGGTCTGTTAGGACGTCATTGTTAACACTAAGCACTTTATTCATACTGCAGATTGCCGAACAACTCCGGGTCTTGCCTACCTCTTTCCAGAAGAGCCTGGCATTATCCCGGAAATTGGACGACAACCTTTCATCCGCTTTCATTCTGCACCTTTCACGAGCTTCTTCTATCAGTGCCTTCGTGTTAACTTTTTGCAGCTTGTATCTCTCTTTCATATTAAAATCCATGACCAATCCAAGAAAAATCCAAACCATGCTTTCTTCTTCATTCGAACTGCTTCTTTCACTTCCTCATTCCACCATGCGTCACGCTTATTACTACTGCCTCTTCTCGTTTCTCCACACACTTCCACAGCGGCATTTATCATACTATCCCTAAGGTTCTACCATACAATTTCCACATTCTCACTACTAACATTGACGTCGCCAAGCTTTTCGGCTACCGTTTCTTAATATTTATCCCTAATGGATGCATCCTGCAGCTTCCAGCTTTTGATGCTATGAGTCGGGTCAGGTTCAGGACACTCGGTACGATGACGCCAACCCACGAACAGACCCCTAATCCTAGTTATTACTAGGTAGTGGTCTGATCCCAGCTCAGCGCCTCGATAAACCCTTGTGTCCATCACCTGTTTACGAAGTCGACTATCCATTAGGAATAGATCTATCATGCTTCTCTTTGACTTGCATCTCCTCGTATACATATGAATTTGTTTGTGGTTGAACATTGTGTTCGCCACAAACAAATCCTTTTCCTTATAAAATGCCAGTATAAGCTTGCCAGCGTCATTCACCCTTTTATCCTCATACTTCCCGAGTACCGACTCAAAACCAACGCGAGCGGTTCCCACCCATCCATTCAAGTCTCCACATACTATAAGTTTTTCATTTCCTTCTATCACATTTAGAGCTTCTCTAATACTCTCCCAGAAGTCCTCTAGCTCACTCGCGTTCGACGAAGATACTGGCGCGTAAGCAGCTACCAGGAAAATCTTCGTCAAACCAAGTTTTACACGGATCCAGAGGATTCTAGAACCTACCAGTTTGTACTCATACATACCGGAGGCCAATCGCGAGGACAACAAAATTCCAACCCCCCGACTGCCATGCTCGCTCTCTGGTACTCCAGACCATAGTGCGAGCACCCCACCCGGGAGCTCCACGACTTCGCTGCCCTTGTACTTGGTCTCTGTCAAGCACACTGCATCTAACTTTCTCTCATTCATAACATCCATCAACTCATTCATCTTATCTGCCATTCCTCCCCTAACATTCCACGCAGCTACCCTGCACTCCGTCCTCCACTTCCCGTCGTGTCGGGCCGCGCGTGTAGGGTGGCGGTCCCCTCTGCTCTGGCACACACTTTTCGCACCAGCGGGGACGAACTGGTGCGCGTCGCCTCGGGGGCACGCTCTAGCATTGTTCGTCCTGGTGGCACTCGTGTTGGAGTAGAATTGCAGCCGTAGCTGGCAGGGATGGCGACGTGCACGCTTCTACTCTTCATCCTCTTTTTGACAAGCATTTATTTATTTGTTATATTACAACTAAACATGCTCTTCTGTATCTGTGCCTTTTTCCCCATCCTTGATTAAGCAGACCTCAATTAATACGTTTACTTAAATTTCTAGCTTTATGTCAACGTATAAATGTGAATATGATTGAAATGTATTTGAAGAATAAATTAAAAGCTAAAAACTTTTCTATACGTAAGGGCAACTTCCTAGAATGGCAACTCAATAAAAATATGAGAATAAAATTTGTAAGTGGCAATATTAAAATGTAAGTAAATTAATTGATTCCATATAATAAAAAGAAATTGCTTTGGCGCGAATATGCTACCGATTGTAAAACCAAAGCAATTAAACATTATGAATATGCTAAATGTATTTACTGTGTTACAGTAAAGAATATATGTAGTTTAACCTTTGTATTTAACCGATCATAAGATTTAAGTATTTTAATTATTAGTGATGACCGGTTCAGACCGCGGAAAGTTAGTATTATAAATTATATAAATAAATATTGTTGGGACAACTCACACATCGCCATCTGATTCCACACTAAGCAGAGCTTGTATTGGGACAACCAGATAACTGATAAACATACTAATATATTTCTAAATACATACACATTATAGATAAATAACACCCAGACACAGAATAAACCATCGTGCTCATTACACAAACTTTTATCTTGGGTGGGAATAGAACCCACGACCTCTTGCGTAGCAGTCGGATGCACTCCCACCGCGCCACAGAGGCAGTCAAATATATTCTCTTGCCTTCTATAATTACCTCTTGCTAGATCAGGATCTTTTGCTCATCTCATGTCATAAAGTACCTAGGAGAAAATATTTTCTAACCAGATTTTCTTTTTTTTTCACAGAAGGTCTAGAATTATTTATGTTTGACTTAGTGGTTTTTATATCACGATTCAAATCACACTGCATTCATTCTGTCCATCATTAGATAATTTAATAAATACAATGCACTCAATGGGTGCAGGTAAATTAATTATCACAAATACTTACAATTTTAAAGAAATCGACCGCTTTAATTAGAACAAGAGTTTGATTAAGGTAGACAAACATTTACTGACAGGGTTAATAGTTACCTGTTTAGCCGCCGGCATCCTATTATTTGGAGCGAAGCGAACTAAGTGAGCGTAGCTCCATTCTTCCCTGATTCGGATTTACGCTATATCCTCGAACTCCTCCCAAACCACTCTAAATTTTTTAATCAAATTTGAACCATAGTACGACATCTAGCCATAGATAGTTTAGAAAAAATAAAATCGAAAATCAGACATACTATAGAGGAATAATCACCGAAAGGAATATGGACATCGACAAAAGAACTCTAAAACGGCAAAACGATTTGCTCCATTTACACTTACCGGGGACGACAAGTGCACCTAGTGTTAAAAACACCTCTTCGACCTGGTACATATACTGGTATGTCACAGGGTAGCGTTCTATCTCCCTTAAGGCCCATTAAGATGGAAAGAGCTTGTCGCACGTTTCGGTGCGGGAAATCGTCCGCTACAATCAGAAGCAATAATCGCCATAACATTATAGAATCAAAATGTTTACATACTATAATGTTATGATTATATCATACGAGACTCGCGAAGGAATAATCGCTAGGAGTTAATTTCCTGCGTCTGTTTACACAGCGAAATAATAGTAAGACGATTCTTGCTTCCAAGAATCGTGACTCGTATAGACACGATCTCGTATGATATTTTCTATAATTGCATGTTTTTTGCACATATGGTTAAATTTATTGAAATACCTAAATTTAATGATTGGGCTTTACGAATAAACCCATAATATGTTTTTGAAAGTCACTTCATTTTCCAATTGTAGTTCAAGGCACAACGTGTTCGATCCTCTAAAATTATTTCTTTTACCTATTCATTTTCTAACCCAACACATTTTTTCCGTTTCTGCGAAATAAATTCTAGCTTTACAGGAGCAGAAATAATTAAAATACCCTCGCGCACTGCGCTCATGCAGCAACAGGCCTAAAATCTCGAAATACGATTTTACCTTTAAAATTCTGTTTATACGGATAGTAACAATATTCGGATGCGAGGTAATTATCGCCAAAGCGCAAGCGCGAGAGGTGTGAAGTGAATGTTGTGACGAAGAAACTTTTTTTATACTCTTTCGATTATCGTATCTTCGAGACGAGAAACTCTCCTCATTTAAATGGGCCTTTAAATTTAACAAGCCTTCGCTCTAGTCTTTCAATGCAAACCACGATACGAGATCTTGTGAAATGTGCTGGACAAGGATTAATGATTAAAGTTATTCCGTTTAGAAAATTTTATTGCAGTTTGGATTTCCTTAGTAATCAAGTGAAAGTAATAAGTACCTAAGTCTCCTTTTCAGATGATCAAATTATGTTTTGTTTGTTACCTTTTTCAACTAAAAAATAACCCTAGTTATTTTTATCTGTTTTGCTTTACTAATAATTATCTGTATTGACATGAAAGTAATAGTTGCCAGTAATATGGCAGTCGTTACACCAAGTTGAAGGCCTTATGGGTGGGTTTCAAAATTTTAACGTAAAGTCGCCACAACCTGCGCTTGTCCATTTTAACATGGCAATCAGCTCACTACTTAAATTCATACGTCGAAATGCGGGCTTATAGTATGCCTCTGCCTACCCTTTTGGGGATAAAGGCATGACAATAGGTATGTATGTATGATACAAATGTGCTTAGTTGACCATTATATACAAGGCGATATCATTTAGAGATCACAGGCGCACGTGCGTCATAAGACGCTTTTCAACACACGTGAAAAACAGAACTCTTGAAAAATGTTACATGGGTCCTGTCCTAACTTTTATTCAATTTTGATGGCAAAAGACTATCGCACGAGATTTCGCCTCGTTACGTATGTTCGGCGAAGTTAATAATAGATTTTCTTTAGTTTCTTTACTTGAACTAAACATTTTCGTTAATATTTAACTATACAATTAATCCAAACTTCGTCACAGACATCAATTATTTACGAAAAAAGGCGAGTTGTATTTTTTCTTGCCTTTCTTGCTATACATGATGCGCGCACAAGGTTAAGACACAAACTAGGTAAGTAGATCGACCAACATGATTTTAAAATGTAAAAATTCGTGTTTAAAACACAAATTACAGAAAATTATAATAATTTTACTGAATCTGAGTTCTTATCTATATACGAGTTTATAAAAGGCAAAATCACTGACTGACTTATTGATCACGAAATCTCTGAAACTACCAATGCTATGAAGCTCAAACTTCGTATGGAGATTCTTTTTAATACGTGGGTTTTCGCTAAGAAGGGATTTTGCGAAATTCTACCGCTAGGGAAGTAAATAAACGGTTGTATGGAAGTTCGTCATTTTCAAAGTTAGAAACTTGAATTTATGTACACCTGTTTTTAGTTACAAATAAATGGCACATGTATCGCGGTTTTGCAAAATTTTACATATAAAAGGGTAAACAAAGGTTGAAAGTTTTTATGGAAAATTTTTCATTTTCAAACATAGCAACACCGAATTTCTTATACATGCTTCTGTATAAAAAAAATGTGTTAAGGACTATTGATAAATTCTATCTACCCTTGAGGGGGTAAAACAGGAGCAGTAACAACGTACTCATTGATCACTAAACCTATAAAACTAACAAAGCTACGAAGCCTATAGGGGTTCCTTTTAACACGTAGGTTTCCCCTAAGGATGGATTTTATGAAATTCTACCTCTAAGGAAATATATAAGCGATAAACGGTTGTATGGAAGTTTGTCATTTTAAAAGTTAGAAACATGAATTTACGTGCACCTGTTGTGTATGTATTTTGTTTTCAAAACCGCGATACACGTGCCCATTTATTTGTAACCAAAATACAAATAAATGGGCACGTGTATCGCGGTTTTGAAAACAAAATACATAGGTATTTGATTTCAAACATGAATTTACGTACACCTGTTTTTGGTTACAAATAAATGGGCACTTGTATCGCGGTTTTGAAAACAAAATACCTATAAAGAGGTAGACAGGGGTTTTATTAACTGACTCATTAATCACGAAATCCATGGAGCTAACGGAGCTATGAAGTCCAAACTTCGCATTGAGGTTCTTTTTAACACGTAGGTGCCGCTTATGAAGGAGTTTTGCGAATTTTTACCCCTGAGGACGTAAATAAGGGATAAACGGTTGTTTGAAGATTATCATTTTCAAAGTTAGTAACATGTACTTACGAACCAACCCGTGTTTTAGTAGAATCTCCTAAGGCCTATATTACCAGTGAGTTCGGTGTTCCCTCGAAAATATGTCAGTAAACCACGCACAGCCTAAACATTAAACATGGAAACCTGTAATTTGTTGAATGTATACTTTAAGTCTTTGGATAAGCAATAAAAACGGGATTTCCGATATTCCCATGGGAACGGGAACTACGTGGGAACACCATACACAACCTAAAATTTGGTTAACGTATTCATTACGTACCTACGTTAGATGAGCCCCAAGAAAGAATTCCCGTTATTCCTACGGGAATGTAATCTTACTAATATTATAAATGTGAAAGTTCGCAAAGATTTTAATATTATTAGGACGTTTGTTATTTAATCACATCTTGATAAAAATCGGCATATAGCTAGAATATTTCCGAAAGTCCACGGCTCCGCTCATGTTAAGTCGTTAGTACACAAAAAAATTTTCTCGCGGGAAAATATATTTTCCCGGGATATAAAGTAGGTACCCTATGAATTTATCCAGGAAATGTCTCGCACAGTTCAAGCAGTTTCGCCCGCGTGTATATTATTCAGTAGTTAGTAACTCATCAACAAGTATTCCGTTTCATTCAGATTTTAGTTGTTAAAAAGCGAATACTTTAGAAGTTGTTTCATAAGAATAGCCTACGCGCCACCCTCTTTAACTAATGTCTCTTTCTTTGTCTGTTTCTCTTATGTGCCGCTAACGAAGTTGCGGGGGTCAGCTAGTACTACAAATGTAAATTGATAGGGTGTGTAGTAAACTAAAGACATAAATACTGAAAAAATACGCGTGTTGAATAGCTAAGATTAGGAATGAGCCAAAAATCGGTGGAACAAAAGCGTCGTCTTGAGCAAGAATGTTTAAAAAGATCTTTATTTGTCATGAAGTGTGTCTATATCATCATTGTACTGCTTTAGTAGTATCAAATTGGTCACTATGTTTTTTTTTTCTTAGTGTACATTAAGAGCTATCTTCTTCTTTATCTCAGTGCATTCCCAGTTCTTCCAAACCCTACCTGGATTAAATACCTGGGGTCCACTTTTACCGTTTATTTGGCTGCAAGGAGCATTTATTGTTTGGTTTTTCATGTTTATCATTGTTGGAGGTTAGTCGCAGCAGGTGCGTCACTTGTAAACTAACGAACACAGGAGATCTTGATGGAGCCCTTTACACATATTATTGTGGGAAAAAAATGCACACTGTGCAACATAGGCCTATAATATACTTTTGCCACTACTTCGGGGATAAAGGCGTATCCTATAATCAGAGTAAACTATATTCAGAGTCTAATGTCTATAAGGAGATAATAGTTATAGGCTGTTGTTGATAATATTATGAGTCAGTAGAGCGTAAGTACTCGTAATACGATGTTGAAGTCCGTAATAGGAATTAGAGTATGGTAGTAAATTGTAACAACCACTTCAATTATTAACCATTAAATAATTTAAAGTAGTTACATTGTTGATATGTGAACATACCATTAAAATCAATTTACTCGAAAATACCAAAGTCACTAAGTAAGTAAGTACAGTATAAAACACGACTTTATCCTCGAAGGGGTAGCAGAGTCATATTTTACGCTCAATTTTGCGGCCGCGCGGTTTGTTCCACATAACAAGTGAATCCATTACCATATTGAAAATGGACAAGTGCAGATTGTGGGGACAGCAGTTAAAATTTTTCGGGTTTTTTTTAACGACTGCCATGTTACTGGCAACCGGGACCAATGGCTTAACGTGCCATCCGAATCACGGAAACCCTCGTAAATGGAAATCCTTCAAAGCGGTCACCCATCCATGACCAGCCATGCTGAAAGTTGCTTAACACAATGATCGTTTACAAAACATTCAGTTAACGGAGCTTTTCGAAGTATACTTAGTACTATAATACCACAAATTTTCTATAATTTTATTTAACGGACAACACCAGGTTTAGCTAACTGATATTTTTGCACGCAGACGTTGTAATTACGCAATCGCTTTTTAGTCAATTGCTATCTAAGGTTAAGGTTAATAATGTTTGTACTAACATTGTGGAATACAGTGACTTTGATGTTTCCGTGATGTATCATGCGCCGGCGCCATGCTAATTGGCTAACGAACGTTCGATGAAACTACACAATTTCGTCGCACTACGAAATTAAACACATACATTACTTTAGAGTAATAATTTGTAATTGAAGCTTTCAAGTCATCACACGACCACTGAAAATGCTTTATAACGATCGTACGGAACCTAGGTTTGGACGTGCGACCGCTCAATCAAATCCACTCGAAGTGTTTGAAATTCTCACCAGATAGGTATATATATATATAAATTATATTATTATTATATTATATTAGCTTTCAGCGTAGTTTGCGAGATTAAAATAAAAATTACAAAAATAAACAGCTTTCAAAAAAAAATTTGCTTTTGTCATGGATATATAAATACTCATGAAAATATGCAGCGCTCGTGGCCCCGCGGACTCAGTGTTCTGTAAACGATCACTGAGTTACGCAACTTTCACCACACTTTGTGGCATTAACAGCAGGTCGTCACAACCTGCGCTTGTCCATTTCAACACGGCAATGGGCTCACCACCTTTTACGTGGGACAAAAGTGCAAACAATGAATTGTGGGTATAGTATGCTTCTGCCTACCCCTTCGGGGATAAAGGCGTGACAATATGTCATGTCATGAAAATATTCTTCATTATTCTTTACGTCTAAATAATTATGAAAATTTTCACCACGTTGATATCTAGATCGATAAAGTATATCATTTGGATCACGTCTTCTTTTTTCACTGTCACTTGCGATTTTTGAAACTATATTGTAAAATAAAAAATAAATAAATATCCATCACGCCTTATCCCCGAAGGGGTGGCAGAGGCATATTATATGCCCACTTTTCACCGTGTGGATTCCTGTACCACGTAATAGGTGGTGAGCCCATTGCCGTGTTGAAATGTACAGACGCAGGAAAAAAAAAAAAAAAAAAAAACAGAAACTATATTGTCTTACAGTAAAAATTGCAGCTCTGTAAGCAGCCATTGTTAAAATGCAACGCACTATCATTCTGGTCGTGCGACAAAAACGCATCGTTTATCGGTTATCGGACGGCAAGTTTTACCAATTGCCAAAAATCGATATTGGTGCTAATTCTGTTGTTGTAACCACAAAACTAAATTTCTCTAAATATTTCTTAGTTTTATTAAGAGATTGCCAAATGCTAAGGACGGGGATTGAGTCGTTCCGATTTGATTAAAATAATTCACTGGCTAGAACATTGCCCTATGCCTAAAACATCTAAAGAATAATAAAAGAAAAGTAAATTTTTTTTTCAAATTTACTATAAAGATTAGTCTATTTTTTTTTGCACAGCGCCATCTCGCCCTAATATATCTTATACATAATATATTATCTTTAAATAAACTTAAGCAGAAGTTTCAAAAGTTTTGGGTGTTTATCTTAAAGAACTCTGTAAATGTATTATTATATATTAATTTATTAAGACTTGTTGATTTATGAGTTTTTGAAAGATCAACGACCTTAATTAAATCTGTTAGGCAACCCGCACATTTAAAAAAAAAAAACTTTTATCAATCAACAATTTTGTTGACAGCAACATGCGTTTAACAGAATCTCGACACCCACGGAGCTAACAGGCATATTACAATACTAGCTGTTACCTGCGACTTCGTTCGCGTGGAAATTATGATATGACGCAAATTTTTTATTACTCTCTACCGAGCCCCTCGGCAAAGTAGTTTGTTAATACAAATAGTTAAAATCGGACTATTCGTTTTTGAAGACCAAATTTAACACACAAACAAGATTGAAAATGTAATAAGCTAGTGTTTTGAGGTTTATTATACTCAATGTATGTATAGATATTTATAATACATACAACAATCTTTCTGCAAAAATATTCAATGTATATTTAAATACTCTACACTTAGCCAAGATATATAAGTATATTTGTGTGGAAACACTCACCTCGCATAGCACAGGTGAAAAAGTTTATGTTGCAATACCAGTAACTGAAACTAATCCCCGTGCTTAATCAAGTTGTATTTTAACTTTTTTGTTGGCAAAAGCAATTAAAATGATTTGAAAGTTAGCTTATTGCTTTAAAAAAATATCGATGGATTGAGTGAAGTCCATCGCATCAATGTCTTAAAATGGTGAAAACGCTTTTCATTGATATCAGAGTTGTTAAAGGACGATTACAATATAGTGAAGAATTTCAATTTGTTGCGGTACAGTACGGGTAGTTTAGTGGCGCAGAACATTGCCCTGTGCCTTCAATGTGAGAATAGATGCAACTTAACCTCAGGTCGAAAGTCGAAGCTGACATTAAAGTGTCTGCCCCTGTGTCTTGCTAAGAACCTTTGTAAAGCTTATGCATGCAGGAACTACACGCGCTTAGATTAGAAAAGGGTGATTGTGGTGGTGGGTTGGGAGGCGGGAATCAGGAAAAAACCACTGGCTCGCCGAGACGCCACAACTCATAGGAATTTTTGAAGTTGAGTTGTATACAGGGTTGCCAATTTAAAACGGTCAGTATGGGCTACTATGAAACTATAAAACATAGAAAGATCTCTTCTAAGGAACCGTGTCATCAATTTTGATGAAAACAATAACTGCATTCATAGATTTAAAATAATACTTGTACTCGTGTCGGGAATCGAACCCGGAGTTATCTAAGAATAAAACTTGTTTTTTTTTAATTGTCATTGTAATATATAAGTTACACAATTTCGAAGAAGGCAAATTTAGAAGAAGCATAAACGATATACTCGTACCGATCTTCGTCGGTGGTGTACGCTAGAAGTTCACTTCTTCTTGTGTGAAAGTGAAAAACAACCAACGAATGATTTTCTGTCGTTATTTTGACAGACTACAGTGTCTGTAAACCACTTTACACTATACATAATTTCCGATAGAAAAAGCTATACCTATCTATTTATAAAGGTAATCTACCAGAGGACAGCCTCTGGTAAAGTGCCTTCGCTAAGACTTGGAAGAACTTTTGAGAATTCATCAGCTTGCAAATTGCAATTTGTTTGAAAAAATCTGTGAGAACTTTAAGATCAGTAGGAACGAACTATTGATTAGTGGAATCAATAGTTCGTTCCTACTGATCTTAAAGTTCTCTAAATGTTTACACTGCTTTTCTTATATGTCATCGAAGATTTCATCCCAAATTTGCGATATGAGGGCAATCCTTGAGCATGTGTTTCTTATTTTTGCTGCATTATAAAGGAGTTTCGATGCTGTTTTTCTTCTTACTATAGGAGATTCTGTAAAATGCAGTCAAGAAAGTTATTGTTCAACGCCAGTGGCTTCAGGCTGCCCCTTACTCCAGAACAAACATAATGCGAATACCACGTCATGGAGAGCAAGTGTACTAAGAAATTTGCGTAGTAATGCAAAGACGTATTCGAAGCAGGGTCTAAACTGAGTTTTGGAGAACACTTCTAGTACTGCGTAAAGAATCTCCTCAGGATTCATAGCTTCCGTGAGTATAGCCCACATCAACCGTTCCTGGACTATTTAAAAAATTGTCTTTGATCTGAGGTTACCAAGATTGACCTCTGTGAGATTCAATAAAGAACATAATTAAAAAAAAACATAATATATATATATAAACATGCTGTTACACATAGGCTACGGGTCGGTATAGCCTAGCTGTTGTCGCGGGATTATTGTAGCCCCTATGTAGATCCAATGTCTGTTGTCATTAGGGTAAGATTTAAACTAATTTCATTGAGAAATTTCGCGATTATCGCTCAGATATATATGTACCAAATAGTTCCCAACCGAGTCCCTAGGTAATATGTAGCGTGATAATATGTAGCCAATATGTAGACCAAACGTCTTGTTATTCTTCGTGAAAGATTTCAATTAAATCTATGCAGTAGTTTTTGAGCTGTGCCCGGTTAAATATGCAGAATTGAATCGTTCTCTGCCGAGCTCTTTGGTTACCTATATAGCGTATTCCCGACCTATTGTTAATACTCAAACAACTTTTCAATTATATCCATTTAGTTACTGAGTTTTATACCTGATTGTCCTCTGCCGAGCTCCTAGGTAATATAGCGTTATAATATATGGCCTATGTGTAAACCCGGCCTACTGTTAATATTCTTGCAAAATTTGAATACAATCCATTAAGTAATCTCCGACTCCATCCCGGACATGCGTTTATAGCTAACTGTTCTCTGCCTAGCTCCTAGGTTATGTAGCGAGATAATATATAGCATATGTGTTGACCCGACCTACTTTTAATGTTCGTGCAAAATTTGAAATAAATCCAATCAGTAGTTTCTGAGTTTATCCCGGACATGCATTTATAGGAAATTGTTCTCTGCCTAGCTTCTAGGTTATGTAGCGAGATAATATATAGCCTATGTGTTGACCCGACCTACTGTTAATGTTCGTGCAAAATTTAATTTAAATCCAATGAGTAGTTTCTGAGTTTATCCAGGACAAAGGTACTGCGACAAACAGACAAACAAAAATTTTAAAAATTTAGCTTTTGGCTTTGGTATCCTTCGGTGAACACACAGCAAGTATTTTTTGTAAAAATATTCAATGTCCAGTTTTTACTTTGTTACGATTTTATTATAATGTTTAGACAATATGTTTTTTAAAGATAAAGATAATTTTATTATTTTACCAAATTGTGTGGATTTATCGTGTATACGTGCATACAAATAAATTTACCTATACAATTTGGTATATTTAAAGGATAAGAACAAGGTAACTTTTGTTCATTTAGTTTCTCGTCACAATCATTTCAGCTTCAGTACCACTTGCATGCTTACTAGATTTGTTTGTCGCTGTATATTTTATTTGCTATGTCTTTAGCTTAAAATTAGGCTTAGGCCTATTTAGCTTAAAGATGAAATTTTCAAACTGGAACTGCTAAGTTCTAACTGGATTGTGATAGGATATTTTAATTTTATAAGTTTGAGAGCTTACTATTGAATAGTTGAACCCAATTTCCAACTGTCAATGAGATCCTCCAAACCTTCGAATTTATGATTCTCGTGCAGTTGCTGTTTACCTATAGCACCGTTATCGGGAAATATTATTGCGATTTCCGTCCGTAATGGATTTATTTGCTGAGTTAATTTGTAATACCTTCTGTATTTTTTTCTACGAAGTAATTTAGACTATATAGTTCGATTGGAAGCACAGAATCGAAAACATATTTTTATATATACTCGTACAAATATAATTAAGTATACATACACATACTTTCACATAATATTTTTTATGTAATAATAGTCCAGATAAAATTTCAAATAATTACAATCAGAATAAGGTCTCGTCTCCGTCCGTCAGTATAATTAATAAAGGGTGAGTTATTAGAGTTATACTGATAGGTAGAAAATAGTAGTTTTTTTTAAACTATTTAGAGATTGTGCACGACGTTGCCCGTCTTTTACAATCTCTAAATTCAAACACAGGCAAAGCATTCTCAAAGCGATTTGCCTGAACTGTCAAAGATTTTAAAACATTTTATTTTAAGGCGCAGGTTTCTCGATGGTTCTTTAAGATAAGTGCGAGTACAGGAGTTAAAATAGGATATTATATACAAGAAATAGTATATGAGCATTATGGCGAAGTCAAATGGGAAGCCACTTGAGTTTCATGCTAAATTCAGAAATGTAATAATTATTGCGCAAACAAAATAATCTAATGCAAAAGTTTGCAGATGTTTAAGCTTATTGAGTTGATCCTTGGTGAGATCTAAATAACTGGCATCGCACTGGCATATTGGCAGAAAAAGTGCAGCGCAGTGGCAATGTGTGAAAGGTTACGCATTCCCCTTGGGTACTGGCGGAAGTAAAAATCTTACGAGTTACGTCCCGTAGCTGCGGATCTCAAGACGTCGTTTTATCAAAGTACACTTAGTACGCCCGCAGTTCCTTTCTTTGTCACTGATCTTCCTAACAGTACCAATGAAAACAATTTCAAGGAGTTTTCCACAGTCAAGTGTTAGAATTAATCCGGGGCTACCAACAATAATAAATTGGTTCTTTGATGAACTTACTGTGAGTTAATTTATGCTCCAGTCATATATAGTGTGTTTTCTATTTATAAGGTTTACATCGTCAGATAGCTGAGCTAGTGAAGTGTATGTATAAATTTGTAAATTATCCGCAGAAAGGTGGTAGGAACGTGTGTGATGTCTATCGAGTATTGCGACGTCTATGATGATCTACGATCTGGGACGGGCATGGTGTTGTGACCATAGCTAGAAGTGTAGGTACCAGTACCAAATTATAGTTCTGCCTTCTCAAAGTTAATTTATTATATTAGGATTGTATACATTTTGAAGTACATAACATTATCACCCCTATATTAATATTTATACAGTTTACATTAACTGAGTAAATAAAATTAATCTTTTTATTCCAGACTAGCGAACACCCCGCGTAGTGCACATTTCCATGGGGATATGGGGATATAATTTAGCCCAAGTTACTCTTTATAACATCAGCTATTTGTCAGTGAAAGTCTCGTTGTTAAAATCGGTTTTAGAATTTAGCCGAAACAGACAGTCCAACAAACATTTAAATAAAAAATATAAGTAGATACTGTATGTGCTTTCAAACGCTTTTAGTGAAAAGCTATTATTTTGGAATCATAAACATGCATTTCAATTTTATTTACCTGTATAAACATTCGATATAGCTGAGTACATAGATCTTTTAATATAAGTGTAAAAATTTCGTATGTTTCATTCTAAGTTAAAATATTCTAAACGCGTAATGTTTATCATACATCAAACGAATGTGAAAATGGCGGGTAAAAAAAACGATATTATGAAATCGAATAAATCCCCTATCAATGTTTCTATGGTGATAATCACGTTCATGTATCTGAGATGATGTAACTTGATATTGGTCAATATTGATTGACTAATCATCTGCACGCCCGAAAACGTTGTACATTTTTGCGAAGCACAATTTTCCATGATTCCAATCTTTCGATAATCATTACGTAACATCTTTACCTATTGCATGCGTTGCTTTCACATTTTGGATATGTTCGACTCATCATCATCTGAGCGTCTGTCCCAGTTGCGTCTCGCGACGCCCGGGGTCCGCTTTCCTACATTTTCTCCTCCACTTCGTACGGTCGTCGGCATCCCCTGGTAGTGAGACTATTGGCATGCGTGTCATTCCTTACGACATCAAGCCAGCACTTCTTGGGTCTTCCCCTCTTACTGGGACCCGGCGGCGCTGACATGGCCAGACATTTGTTTCCCACGTATTTCCGTGACACGCCGCTCCTGCTTGTGTCGCCAATATGGATACGTTGGATATGTTCGACTAAGAGTTTTAAGGTTAACAGGAAAAGTTTTAAACAAGGAAATAAGCAATCTATTAGCAGATTGAGAAATTGAAAATGAGATATGTCTATATGCCTATTACACTATTGACGAGGCTGACAATGAAATGTATGCCTTTTCTTTGAGAAATACCTCGTCAAATGTGTATGTGCAATGAACCTGAGCAATAAAAATGTAATATAAATCAAAGCAGTGACTTTTTATTACTTTTCATGTGGAAAAGTACCCATCCCTACCCCACCTATACTACTTGTACATAGAATGAATAACGAAATAACATTAATATTTATTTCAATAAATTGTTGAGTAGTACTCTCAAGAAATTCAGGTTAGTACCCACTTGCGAGAATTATTTGAAAGGTGGTCGAGAGTCTAGACACTATTTAACAAAGGTCAGACTCATGGAATTAATTCTAACTTCTCAACACATTTTTCTCACAATGATCAAGACATTATTCAGTTTATTAAACAGTCGAATAACCATTTGAGACATTTTAACAGCATCCTCCAGCCCAAATTAGCTTGTGCTATCGGATACATATTATTAGGAATACGGATAAATACGAGTATACAGAAAAAAAATTATTTTTTTGTTTTTTTATTTCATTGAGATTTAACTTATCTTAGTAGTTTTTTATATGTCGCAATTCTCATGGATGTCATGTCAGATTCCTCAGCTAAAACTATGCGGCGCCTTCCATGCCTTACTCTTGGAATGTAATTTTTTACATGTAACTAGGATTAATATGCGACTTACCTATATAAGTAGAGTTTTAGCGTCGCGGCAACTAATTTATTTTTACAAGTACCACTTGTAAACAAAATATTTAGTTAGTAGTTAGTAGACCATCGTTTTATTTTTAAGTGGCCACTTGGATAGGTAATTTTTCACATGAGATATAAGCTTATAGATTTATCAGTCTTTGGGGTGCGGGCCTTTGGCAGGTGGTGAGCCCATTGCTGTATGGAAACAGACAGACTGGTTGTGGCTACCTGCTGTTGAAATTGAAATTTTCAAGTGGCCCATTAGGCCTTAAACTTGGCTTAACGACTGTCATGTTACTGGCAACTGGGACCAACAGCTAAACGTACCTTTCGAAGCACGGAAACGCTCGTAGAAATATAACAAAGCTGTCACCCGTCCATAACCAAAGTTGCTTAACGCAGTGATCGTTCACAGAACACTGAGTTAGCGAGGCTATGAGTGTTCTTGAGAAACGTACCTACTCTACGCTGTAATCTCAGAATGAGCTAAAGCGGCAAACTTATCTGAAAATCCATGAAATCTAATAGTTTGTCCTATCCTCGCCACCGGCGGGGACTCTTCAACGGCATATTACATCGAATTGAACTTTATATTACTACACAATTGTACAATTAATAGATTTGATTTATTGAAAGTAAATCAATTACACAACTTATTTATTTATTTATCACTAACTGACCCGGCGGACTTCCTACCGCCTTAAAATTAATACATTTTGTTTTTAGTGATTAGCTGAGTTTAAAGCAGGAAAGGCAGCTTCTCTCTCTGTAGCTCTGAGGAATTATTTGATATGGTCCCTAAGGCTACTTCTTGTCATCGCACCGCTCACCATAGACAGGATGTTCACCCTTAGACTTTGCGTCCGGAGCGGTCAAATACAGTTAGGTCCGATATGGGGTTTCTTCCGCGTACGCTTTTATTGTGGAATGAGCTCCCGGTTTTCCCGAACATCTAGTATGGATTTTTTTATAAGGAGGCAGCGCGAGTGCTACACCTCTGGTGTTGCAAACTTCCATAAGCTAAGGTGACCACTTTCCACCACTTCACATAATTTCTTCAAAAGAAGTCTGAGTTATATACCCTCCGATGTTATATACGTCCATAGTAACCTTAGTCACCAACTCAGTAGTATAAAAATAATAACTTAAACTTAAAGCAAATCTACAGTTCGTGTTAAAAAAATTTGGCCGTCTACCGGGTCCAATTGTATTTTCAAACAATCCAGTAATAAAATCCAATCCAGCAAATATACACACAAAGATTTATTTAAATCGGTCCCGTCATATAGGAGTTAGGTGAGAAATACGTGCAGTAAGCATAAAATATTTTTCGGCACCAACTGACATTAAGCATATTTTTGATTTCTTTAAACTTTTTATAACTGAAACAGAACTACTTTGTATTCCAACCAAGCAGACCAAAGAGACCGGGACCTCCTTCTATAGCCATGAAGCAGATTAATAAATGTTTAACAACCAAGTAACTCTATTTTAAATTTCCAAACAAAAAACAAAAGAGACTTAAAGAACATCTAAATTTCACAGGCAGAAACATTTTGTATTGAAAAATTTAATGTTCATATTTAGCTTTTGCTTTATTTACTATGTTTGTTTCTAACCGTTTAAACCTACCCTGAACCTTTACAAACCCTTCAATATGAAAATCAGCCAAATCGGTCCGGCCATCGTCGAGGTTTAGCGAGACTAACGCACATCAATTAATTTTTAACACGCTTTTATTAGTTTCACCTGTATGTTTGTTTGTTTGTATGTATGTAACTGACTCGTTTGGACTCAATTTTGCCCAACTTTAAGCGATAAGTCCGAGACTACCAGGACTTTAATTGGTCGTGCTAATTAGTGTCAAGCACATAAGACCTTTTAGCCTTTTTGTTACCACCTCACTAAAAAGGCAACGGGTTAAAAATTTCTACCAAATTTAACAACTAAATTAGACACATTTTATTAAATTTATTCGGCCCTTTAGACCCACCCAAGTTCCGTGCTTCGGAAGGCACGTTAAGCCGTTGGTCCCGGTTGCCAATAAAATCTTAACTACCTACTTAACAAAAAAAACTTATCTTCGGGGATAAAGGCGTGACAATATGTATGTTTAAGCGATCAGATTTACTTTAAACGTTGTAGACTTATCAACGATCGACGACTATATAATATTTTGATAATCTTATCTCATTATCCTAATTGCCATCCCCTCGGGGATAAGGCGTGATGGATATTTTTTTTTTTATTATCCTATTTAGGATCGCCAGGATAATGATTTTAATACAGGTCCTATGCGTTAGAGTAAAAGAGATAGAGCAACAGCGCGGTCTGCGCATGCGTGTACTGTGAAGTGTATTTTAACAAGTCTGTACATATTAAAAGCGGTTTTATAGCAAATCGAACTAAAAAGTGAAAAATAATATATAGTTTAAAATAACTAAAAAAAAACACGCTTTAATAGCAAATCATTATTAATAGTCAATCAAAAATTTATTTTAGAATTTTTGAAAATTATTGAAACATATTAAGTTAGTATACTTTTTATAACAGTTGAATAAAATATAAATTAAAAGTTATTTTCAGATTTAAGTTCGATTTGCTATTAAAGCGTGTTTTTTAATTTAATAACTATATTTTATTTATTTAAAAATCAAAAAAAAACATCAAAATTTTCAGTTACTAAATGAAATGTATTACTCAAATATCATGATTTCTATATAAAATTTATATTAAATAACAAATGCCTTTACCAAATTAGATATTCTTACGTCTAGCTAAGAAATAATCCGTCAAAGTGGATCGTCACCTTGCTCCAAACATCCAAGTTTCGGAGATCAGATCTACTAGAGATGGTCAGAGGAAGTTTCTTAAAGCGTTAGATACTATAGGAGCCGTAAATATAAATGGAAGAAGAACCTAGCATGATGGACGTCATGGTATAAGGAGCGCGGGCTGCACAAGTATTCCGTATGGTACACGACAGGGATATGCCGTATTTCATAGATATGGCTGACGTCAACGCATTGTATAGACAAGGACTACTAATAACAAAGAAGAACCTCCCCCTTGTAAAGCAACCGACCCCTTGTAAAGGTTCGGAGTACTGAAAGGCTGAAAGGCACCCGTGTGGTGGCGGGCAAACCACCAAACGATAGCATTCCCAAGGAGGGTTGGTGTCAGGCTGGCGGCCGACCATAAAAACCAAGCCAAAACATTTTGCAGTATGGAATTAAGACATACTGCGCCGACCCCAAGTAAATTGGGACAAGGGCAAGAGGATGATGATATTTTATTATATATAAGAGATTAAGAATTGTTACATTGTGTTCGATGTATGAAAAAAAAAAGACCATGATAAATTTAAAGTAATAATTACCAAATAATAATCAAATCTATAAAACATACAGAGCACTGGTTAAAAGATCATCAAATCACATTGTTGAACTTCGTAAATCACCAGGTTGCTAGCTCGTTCAATAGAAAACATTCTAAACGTGGAGGCTCTTTAATATTAATTAATAAAAACTTAAAATTTAAAGAACGTAAGGGTTTAGTAGCCCTCTCCATTGAGCGAGTTATTGAGATTGCCAGTATTGAGTTTGAGCATTTCATCTTGTTAAGCGTATACAGTCCCCCTGATGCTTCTTACATTAAATTTGAAGAAAAGCTTGAAGAAGCACTGTTCAAATGCCAATGTTCTAAGAAATCTATAATAGTTTGTGGAGATTTTAATGTTGATATATTAGATACATCATTAACTCCATCAGAGAGAAATAAGATGAAAAATTTATTTAAACCCTTTAATCTGCATAGTACATTCTTAGAACCCACTCGTATTACAGCCACCAGTGCAAAATGTATTGATAATATTTTTACTGATATTAAACCTATAGATAAAGGTATTGTGGATCCTGTGGAGTCAGATCATCGTGGCCAATGGATAAAATTTCCTAAAAGTAGTAACAAAGTCAGCAAAAAACAAATTAAATATGTACCAATTAACCAAAGTCGTTTGAATAATTTTAAAGAAAATGTATTAAAGAGATTACCATATCTACCTAACTTTACTTGTGTAGACCAGTCATATAAACACTTATTTAATTTGATTAATGATGAGTTTGGCAAAGTTTTTACCTCAAAAACTCTACAGATTGGTGGTCGTCCTGTTTTCAGTGACTGGGCAACACCAGGTATCTTTAAAAGTAGAAATAAATTATTTGAATTATATTCAGAAAAATCATATAATTTTAGGCAAACCTTTCAGGAATATGTTAAAAATTATTCAAAGATATTTAAACAAACGTGTCATCTTGCTAAGTCAAACTTCATTAAAAATAAAATTTCTAATTCTGTAAATAAAATAAAAATGACTTGGAACATCATTAACTCTGAATGCGGTAGATCTTTAGTGACTGAAAGGGATTTCCACTTAAAAGTAAATGGTTGCCATGTTACAGGGGACCTGGAAGTGGCTACGGAGTTTGAACACTTTTTCAAAAATGTACCTATATTGACAACAAAATCTCTCCAAGCATCTTCCAGTTCCGCTGAACTTTTATTAGAAGAATCTGTTCTTTGTTGCAGGGATGCATTTGTATTCACAGATATTTGTGCTCAGGACATTGTAAAAACATTTAAATGTATCGAAATTAAGAAAACCGCGGACATTTGGGGATTATCGGTCAAAACTGCATCATGTATAATTGAGGTAATTGCGCCCCATCTAGCAACTGTGTTTAATGACTGTGTTTCTGGTGGTACATTTCCTGATTTAATGAAACACAGCAAAGTCGTTCCCTTGTTCAAGGCTGACAGCGCTACAGAGCCGTCTAATTTCCGACCAGTGTCAGTGCTGCCAACTTTGAGCAAAGTATTTGAAAAAATAATCTTGAATCAAATGCTATCCCATTTTAATAGTCATAAAATACTCCATGCGAATCAATTTGGGTTTACGAAAGGGCGCTCAACTTCCGATGCTGGTGTTGAGTTATTAAAATGTATTCATGAAGCATGGGAAGACAAGCACGATGCATTAGGTATATTTTGCGATCTATCAAAAGCTTTTGATTGCGTTCAACATGAAACGCTGTGCAGGAAACTACACCACTATGGAATAAGAGGCAAAGATCTCGACCTTCTGTCTTCATATTTGAACAATAGAATACAGAGGGTCGATATTAATGGTACACGTTCTGTAGGATCCATGGTTACAATGGGTGTGCCGCAAGGCTCGATACTTGGGCCATTCTTGTTCCTCATTTATATTAATGATTTACCATTTTATGTAGGGGACAGGAATAGGATTGTTTTGTTTGCAGATGACACCTGATTAATTTTTAAAATTAAAAGACAATTAGATAACTATGACGATGTAAACAATGCAATTGCAGGAGTAGTTCATTGGTTCAGCTCAAATAATCTTTGCCTTAATGAAAATAAAACTAAATGTATAAAATTTACTCTACCAAATGTAAAACAAGTTGCGGCCCATGTTCAACTGAATGGAAAAGTGTTAGAGTTTGTAGAATCAACTGTGTTCCTAGGTATAACTATTGATGCCAATTTGCAGTGGGGCCCACACATAGAAAAGACAGCCTCTAGATTAAGTTCGGCTGCATACGCTGTAAAAAAGATCAGGACTCTAACAGATGTGGATACGGCTAGAATGGTTTACTTCAGCTATTTTCATAGTATTATGTCTTACGGTATTCTCCTTTGGGGGAGTGCTGCAGATTTAAATATTATTTTTGTTCTACAAAAGCGGGCTGTACGCGCTATTTATAATTTGGGCCCCAGAGTTTCTCTCCGAGAAAAATTCAAAGAAGTAAATATTCTAACCGTACCATCACAATACATTTTTGCCAATCTTATGTATGTCCAGAAAAATCTATCACAGATTTCTAAACTCTGTGATAAACATAATATAAACACTAGAAATAAAAATAATCTTTCAGTCCACCACAGTCGACTACATAAGATTGGCGATTCTTTCCAGGGTAACTGTATACGCTTTTACAACAAGCTTCCCTGTGACCTGAGAAATTTACCTTTAAATAAATTTAAAAAGTTTATTAAAAGCAAGCTTTGTGAAAAAGGTTTTTACTCCGTTACAGACTATTTGCAGGACAGGGACGCCTGGAAATGATCTGCTGGCAAAGTGAAATAATATTAAATTGTAAATAGGCCATCAAAAAAAAAAGCCTTCCTAAGTTTCTTGCCGGTTCTTCTCAGGTGGGCCGCGTTCCGAACCGGTGGTCGCTTTAAATATTTTAAATAGGGTATATACATTTTGTAAGCGCCGTTAAAATGGTCTATGCAAAATAAAGATATTTTTATTTTATTTTTATTTTATTTTATTTTATTCTATGTTAAGATAACAATAAATAAATATCCATCACGCCTTATCCCCGAAGGAGTGGCAGAGGCATATTATATGCCCACTTTTCACCGTGTGGATTCCTGCCCCACGTAATAGTTGGTGAGCCCATTGCCGTGTTGAAATAGACAGATGTAGGCTGTGGCTACCTGCTGTTGAAATTTTTTAAGCCGCCTATTAGGCCTTCAACCAGGCTTAACGACTGCCATTTTACTGGCAACCGGGACCAACGGCTTAACGTGCCTTCCGAAGCACGGAAACGCTCGTAAATGTAAATGCCACAAAGTGGTCACCCATCCGACGACCAGCCATAGTGAAAGTTGCGTACCTCAGTGATCGTTTACCGAACACTGATACCGCGAGGCCACGCCACACAAGATAACAATAATAAACAAAATAATATCAATCTTGAAAAATTTTGCATGTTCATAATTTACATGATTAAATCATCTTTTCCGAGTATATAGGCGTGTTTTTTTTAGTTATTTTAAACTATATATTATTTAGTTCGATTTGCTATAAAACCGTTTTTAATATGTACAGACGTGTTAAAATACACTTCACAGTACACGCATGCGCAGACCGCGCTGTTACATCTCTTTTACTCTAACGCATAGGACCTGTATTAAAATCATTAATTCTGGCGATCCTAATTAGGATAATGAGATAAGATTATCAAAATATTGTATAGTCGTCGATCATTGATAAGTCTACAACGTTTAAAGTAAATATGATCGCTTAAACATACATACATACATATTGTCACGCCTTTATCCCCGAAGGGGTAGGCAGAGGCAAATTAAACGCCCACATTTCACCGTATGCATTTTTGTCCCACGTAACAGGTGGTGAGTCCATTGCCGTGTTGAAATGGACAGGCGCAGGCTGCGGCGACCTGCTGTTGAAATTTTTTAAGCCGCCCATATGGCCTTCAACTTGGCTTAACGACTGCCATTTTATTGGCAACCGGGACCAACGGCTTAGCGTGCCTTCTGAAGCACGGAACTTGGGTGGGTCTAAACGGCCGAATAGAAAAGGAGATCAGTACAAAAAAAGAAAAAGCAAAAAAGTCAGCTGCTTTAGCAGCTTGAACGTTTGAGTGGTACATTTGCATCAAGCGAGCGAGCTTTCTTCGATTATTCCATAGAATTTGGCGACCTAAGATAGAACACCGAAGGAATGCTCTGTTGCTGTTTATAATAGAATTTGACGGACAGAGGATAGAATGAGCATTCGCTCGTCTGACGTAAATCGCCTTTATAAGAACACTAGCTGACCCCCGTGGCTTCGCCCGTGACATATTTTGAACCCCCGTCGCACCCATTTAATCCCGTCGCTTATTACTTTTACAATAATGTATGAATATTTTCCCGATTTAATGACATTTTCGGTGACTGCACCGCTTCCAGGATAAGTTAGCTATGTACTCCTGGCAGGGTGCTGGTGTTTTACAAATGACTATAGCATTTCTCGTTAAATGGGCGTTCGGCAATGGCCAAATTTGGATCAGTAGTTCCCGAGATTAGCGCGTTCAACCAAACAAACAAACTATTCAACTTTATATATTAGTATAGAGTATACATTTCAAAACCTGTTATTAAGTATGGTTTATTTATAAGTAATATGTGTATTAGTCTACCCACGTCCTGCCTAAATATGTTACTTAGAAAGTATCAATATGAAAATAGGTTATTCCGAAACTACATCAAAAATGTTATAAATAGATCTGAAAGTTACACTTCAATATGTTTGTGGCACAAAATAATCAAAACAAGCTTTGTACATAAATTACTTTTCAAAACATTTTCTCATATTGGTCTAAACATTTATGAAACGTTACGAGGTTAGCTACAAGGATAGAATCCCTCGTCAAACTTTTATAAGCTCTGAAGGTTGTTGGAAAATAAGAATTATAATGGACACGTACTTATACACAATGGAAAGGGTTCAAGACAAAAGCGGGACGGCGTTGATGCAATGTGAACGCTCCTTGTCACTTCCAGGCCATCCAAGGGACGTAGGAACAAAAGTCAAGAGTCGCATGTTTAAAACACAAACGCTTATTACGAGTAATTATTTTATTTACCCCGATGGGGGGCAGAGGCATACATATTGTATGCCCACTTTTCACCGTGTGTATTCCTGTCCCACGTAATAGGTGGTGAGTTCATTGCCATGTTGAAATAGACCGACGTGGGTTTTGGCTACCAGCTGTTAAAATTTTTCAAGCCGCTTCACCTTGACCTAACGACTGCCATGTTGTGCCAACCGGGACCAATGACTTTACGGAAACGCTCACAAATGTAAATGCCACAAAGTGGTCACCCATCCAAGCTACCATTTTATAAACTACGTGTATTTTTTAAAAATTAACTACAAATTTTAATTAATTACAAATAAAGGGTATTCCGAATGTCCACCCGGGTATTCGGTAGTTCGACCACGAACAAGATCAATTTATCAAATCAATTTATTTTCCAAAATTTATCTCCTCTTTTATTTTCCATCTTTATAAACTCTGCTACGAGTCTTATCTCCAACAATTTCCATCTCTATGCTGATGATTTGCAGCTATACCAACATTTTTAGGCTACATACGCCCTTTCTGGGATATCATCTATAAACAGGGATTTGATAGACTTAGCGACTGGGCCAATTCGGTCGGATTGCGCATTAACCCGAAGAAGTCACAAGCTATAATTATTGGTAGTAAATACCAATGTAGTAATCTTCCTCTGTCTGGACTGAATCCAGTACTTTTGGCTGGTACTCAGATACCATACTCAGACACCGTGAGGAATTTAGGGGTGATTATGGACACCACGCTATCTTGGAGCGCCCATATCAACAATGTCAGCAAGAAGGTGCATTTTTCCTTTCATTCTTTGAGATGCCTCCAGGGCTTCTTGCCTTTGCGAACGAAAATCAATCTTGCTCAAGCCATTATTCAACCCATTATTGACTGCGCTGATGCTTGCTATTTGGACGCCACTGAGGAGCTTCTAGATAAACTTGAGAGGTTGCAAAATTTATGTATTCGCTTTATTTTCAATCTTAGAAAGTATGATCACGTTTCTCATCTTCGCAAAGAACTCAAGTGGCTCCCGATCCGTCTTTGCCGGAACACTCGAATTCTCAGCCTCCTCGAATATACTGTACAATCCATCTTCACCTTCGTATGATGTTGATGATGTTTTATATATTTGTATGTAATTTTATTGATATTTTATATATTTGTAAGTATGTAAGTTTATTGATAAATTATTTATTTATACTACGCTCTTAGGTATGTGTGTTAATTAAATCCTATCCTACTCTTCTATTTACACACTTTTACTTGACTTTTTTTATATCTTCACGTTCTCCTCTCGCCGGGCTGCTGGGAGATATTTCTTATAGAAATAAGCAGTACCATTGTACTTATGTTTCCTCGTACTGTTATTTTCTTTATTATTAGTGTGTACATGAACAAATAAATAAAAAATCAATGGGTAATATTGACACAGAACAAGTTAGTTAATAGTACGTAGTTACAAGGTATTTTACCCACTATACGAGTAAACTCTATAGGTGAAATTGCTTTAGAAATGTACCGAAGAACAAGAGGGATTTAAAAAGTTATCTACCTTAATGAAATATGATGAAATGAAAGACATTGATTTTTAATTAGGTAAATAGTTTAATCAATATTATTTAACAATATTGTCAAACTTAATTATTTGACACAATGGTGATCATACTAATATGATGTGTGTGATTGATGGTGATCATTGAAGTTTAATTAAATTACTATTTATCTATTACTAGCGTTAAAATATTTTATGTTTATATTCTAAAATACAAATATTAAAATGGTATTTAGTTAAAAGATTTGTTGGTAGAAACACCTCAAATTTACTATTATATGTACATCATTATTAGAGATTAATAATTAATTAATATCCATCACGCCTTATCCCCGAAGGGGTGGCAGAGGCATATTATATGCCCACTTTTCACCGTATGGATTCCTGTCCCACGTAATAGGTGGTGAGCCCATTGCCGTGTTGAAATAGACAGACGCAGGTTGTGGCTACCTGCTGTTAAAATTTTTAAGCCGCCCATAAGGCCTTCAACCAGGCTTAACGACTGCCATTTTACTGGCAACCGGGACCAACGGCTTAACGTGCCTTCCGAAGCACGGAAACGCTCGCAAATGTAAATGCCACAAAGTGGTCACCCATCCGAGGACCAGCCATAGTGAAAGATGCGTAACTCAGTGATCGTTTACCTAACACTGAGACCGCGAGGCCACGAGCGCTTCGCTTAAATTGAATGTACAATAATATGCAGCTTCATACATTTTAAATTTGTAAAAGAATTTTATTTCAAATGATGTTTGTTTAAATGAATTTTACAATAACGTATGTTTTTTTTAACGCACAATGACCCAATTAAGTTTCTTGGTGCGGAAACGGCCCAGACAAAACAAACAAAAAACAATTTATAAAAATTTCCCTCATTTGTCATTAATGATAACTGTATTATTTTTATGTTTGTCGCGTCAAAATGGCACTGCCCACCTGATGGAAAGCAGAGACGACGATCCGTGACTGAGGGCTCGAAAGCGACCCTCAGGTTGACGGCCGAAATGCCTTATCACGCTTCTCTTAAAGGACCCAGGATTGTAAGAGGAGAGAAACACGTGCGCTGGCAGAGAGTTCCATGTTTTTATGGTGTGACACAAAAAATACCTGCGAAATCTTGCGGTTCTGAGCACAATTATGTCTACAATATTAGGATGTACTGTTTCACTCTTTTAATTTGCCACCCATGAGTTAGCGTGATGAGATAGCAATAGCTTTCCTTGATAAATGGACTATCTTAAACAAACATATTTTTTAAATCGTTCTTGTCATTAGATCGTTCAACCAACCGACCAACATTTTCAGTTTTATAATATTACTAGCTGACCCGCCCGGCCCCTTCGAACCCCGTGGCACCCATATAATCCCGTCGTTTATTGTTTTTACAATAATGTATGAACGTTTTCCAAATTACTTGATTACTTATCCGCTCTGCAGTACCTACCTACGCCCGCAAACAATTATGGTTACACATAATTAATTTTAATGCGTTTTTTTTTATTTTGTCATATCTCCTAAGATATTCATTTAATTTGCAAGATGTTAAGAGACAAAATAATCTTCATAAAATGCTGTAGCCAACTATCATATTAAAAATTATAAGGGTTAATAATGTATTTGTGTAAATAGCCTTCAAATTACCGCTTTATAAATGGTGTGTTTTTATAGGCTATATAGTTACCCTTAAAAGATAGACATGTACCGTCGCGGATTTTTTTGTAGACCTATTTTAGAAACACAATTCCACCATTCATTATTTTCCTCAAAGGGCTTAGGCAGCGTTTTTATTAAAAGCTCCCAGACGGCTTAGTTTTTTCTGACTTTGCCCCTTGCTAGGGGTATCAGAAACAAATATGTTTATATCGTTATAATTAAGTTAATATATACAAAAACTTAAACAAATTATACATAATAACTTTCCCTATGAATCACTCTATCTATTTAAAGAAACTTTAAATAGATAGAGTAGATCGAAATTCATTTCGTAGTTTTAAAGATCTAAGCATACAAAGGGACAGACAGCGAAAAACGACTTTGGTTTATAATATGTAGTAATAATAGTTAACGGTGCTTTGTCCCAATTAGTAAAGCGACAAAGCATCGGAAAAGAAACGACTCGCGATTCATAACGCAGTGCTAGTGCCAACGCTGCTTTTCGGCAGAGAAACCTGGGTATGTCAGAAGATGCATAAAAGTAAGCTGAATGCTGTAGAGATACGATCACTTCGAAAATTGTGCGGCGTAACCTTGGCCGACCGAAAACGCAACGAAGTGATACGCAATATGGCAGGTTGGAATGAAAGTGTTAGCGTTAAACTGGAAAACGGCGTGCTCCGTTGGTTTGGAAACGTTCAACGAATGAGTGAGGAACGATTGACGAAGAATATATATTGTGCGAAAGTACTGGGCAGAAAGAGTCAAGGTAGACCGAGATTTACATATGAAGACCACGTGAGCGGATTGCTCAAAAACGGAAGAGTAAAAGTACACGGATACCCAGACGTGCATGTATGAAGCGATTAATGAATCTACAGGAAGCGAAAAAGTATGCATGGATCGCGATGCCTGGCGATCTGTCCTCTCTGACTACCCCGTCAGGGATACAGCGTGAAGATAGTTAAGTTTTTTTACAAGTGTGTTCATTCAAGTCGTGTGGCTAGTTCCACCAAGAGCCATAAACCAACAATATGAACAGTCATAAGTATAGAAATATTTGTATTTTTCTACACAGCGCTGTTTCAAGATAGAAACCACACCAGCGGATGCCAGACGATTTCACTGTATAGCGTAGTGCACGTTCCCATGGGAATAAAGTGATAAAATGTTGCCTAATCAGCTATCTCCAGTGAAAGTCGCGTTAAAATTGATCTAGCCCTTTCAGTGATTAGCTGAATCAAACAGCGGCAATAATATGATTTTATTATGTACTTAGTTTCGTATAAACTTCATCTGCATTTATTAAAAGCTGTTAAATAATTTGAAATAACAAACTGACTCTTAAACTTCATTTATCTGTATAAATCTATATTTCAGAGAGAAAGAAAAAAACATAAAAATAAAGAGACATGCTTATTATACGGTTCACACAAATATATTAAATACTTACCTTATGCAGACAAGTATTTATGAGATAAGAAAGGTTAAATAGAAAGGTACATCCTAGCTCAGCGTAATACCGAAAGGTTTGATGCAAAGTTTAACTTCCAATGCCTCGGTAAATAAACCATCTCAATAATACGGTAAGTAACAAAGTTTTGTCAGAGTTTTGCTGAAGTTTATATAAATTTAGTACCTACTTTAGAGATATCTGATTATTCCTCGATTTTCACACGTGGAACTCGTTGGTGTTAGGAAAAAATTGTGCATACAATTAAATACGTAAAACGTTAAACATTTTTATTTAAAAAAGATTACATCACGAATTCTACAACACTTTCTTTGTAAAAGGAATGATGAATTAATAAAAATCACAAAGCATCAAAAGAATTAAAACTACTTTGAATGTATGTAGGTATGAGTCATGGATTACAGTTATCAGTTAACTTCAGGGTGTCGAATTTGGGTGTCTGTGTGCGCGCGCATCATAAAACTTCACTCTGATTTTCCTTTAACGGGTCTAAAACAGTATAACTTTAATATAGTATTATATACAGTTACAGTACAGCTTGATAGACTTCATTAATATTATCTAAAATATATGTACTAATTTTTTTTTAATTAATGTGAACATTTAATTTATTAAAATTTAACATAATTACAGAAAACAGTACAAAAAAAGAGTTAGTGTGGATTATTAGAAGACTGACAATGACGTCCCGACTAGGTGTCGAAGAATTCCTCCTCATCAAAATCAAGCTGTCAGGTTCCCATAAGGTTAGCCGCATTACCCGTTGTATGGCAATGCTCTAAACGAGCCAGAGGCCAGCCCTAAGGTCACGAGAATAGAATAATAATAGTAACTTATAATTAATATACCTACTTAATTTTAATATAATTATAACTTAGGCAGAGACATATTGTAAGATTTGACATTACTCTTAATATCTCAATTTCATATCTCATTAGTTATTGATCGAACTAATTTTTAATAAATATATATTGTCTCAACTTTTTCCTGAAACGGGTAGACAGTATGTGTGGCATACTGTATTTACACATTTAACAAGTTGTATTTTGTCCCACATAATAGGTGATGAACTTATATAAGTTTACTAATATAAGTCAAGTTTACTAATATAAGAAGGTAATATAGTCAGCGTCTTTAAATGTTTTCATTTTGTCAGGATAATCTTTGGTTGTCACAAAATCAGCCATTTAATTATTCGTTCCACGCCTTATCCCCGAAGGGGTGGCAGAGGCATATTATATGCCCACTTTTCACCGTGTGGATTCCTGTCCCACGTAATAGGTGGTGAGCCCATTGCCTTGTTTAAATAGACAGACGCAGGTTGTGGCGACCTGCTGTTGAAGGTTTTTAAGCCGCGCTTAAGGCCTTCAACCAGGCTTAACGACTGCCATTTTACTGGCAACCGGGACCAACGGTTTAACGTGCCTTCCGAAGCACGGAAACGCTCGCAAATATAAATGCCACAAAGTGGTCACCCATTCAAGGACCAGCCATAGTGAAAGTTGCGTAACTCAGTGATCGTTTACAGAACACTGAGACCGCGGGGCCGCGAGCGCTTCTTTTTTAAATATAATAAGTAAGGTTATATGCTGACACAAGTGGGTCGGGGTCTATTACATAGTGACAGAAGAGTTATAGTTAAATATTTCAGTTAACTAAAAATGTCTATAGCTTTATACATTCTTATATCAAGAAAAATATTTAATTACAAAAATTGAAATATGAACTATGCAAGATAATCTAAATATTTTATATACATTTAGATATATTTACATCTTAGAACTTTATTGATACAAAATAACATTTTACGTACATCATATAAGTATATCTTACAATTATTTAATGTCACAACAATCCTTAAGATCAATCGTTAAAAGACAATAGAATAGAATACAGATATGTGGCGCTCAGTGTCAAGCGCTCAACTTATAAGTAAAACTAATTTTGTGGATTCATCACCAACATCTAAGAATTTAAGCTCATGAGATCACAAAGTTATCATTTACTTGTACAACGAAGTTTATCAATGACTTTTTAACAAACACGTTACACCAAATGCACTTAGTCGTACAAGTCCCGCCTGGAAATGGTAGACACAGTATACAAGCCACTGCTGTCCGTCACTTCGTCAGTACTCTCCGTCAATCAGGAAATATCGATATTCTCAACTTTGTACAAGAAATGCCGCCGACGCGTGTCTCATGATTCTCCATTCGGTGCTATGGTCACCGTGCTGCAGTTGGCGCGAGTGGAGCGAGTCGAGCTTCGCCTTAGACCTCCAGCGCCCACAGGGTTTAATAAAATTAAATTTTCGTTTTTCCTTCTTCCGTGGTAGTTGCAGAATAAAAGTTCTTTCATTCCTTTCCTAAAATTCTTCGATAAGAAAGCATAGAGAAGTGGATTGATACCGGAATTAAAATACGTGATAAGGAAAGTCAGTGGAGTGAGAAGAGTGCTGAAGTCGCTGGAACCTTTATAGCCGCTGGACCAGTACTGCCACATTTTGCGCGCATGGAAGGGTAAGTTACAGATGGCGAATGTGAGTACGACGACAATGAGCATCCTGACGACGCCACGTCGCGCTCTCAGCACGTTACGAGACAGGTGGCTCAAGTGGTGACAATTGCGTGGCTCATAGCTTCGGCAACTCTTCGCGGAACTCTTACTGCTGTTCAACGTCACTACTTTCTGTGTCAAAGTAAAAAAAACATTATGTTTCATATTACATAAAAAGTCTTATTTATATATCTCCTACATAAAGGATAGTTACAGGCTGTAACCAGATGTAAGTAATTTATGGGACCCCACTAAGACATTCGAGGTCTTAGCAACCTCACATGCTAGTAGTGTAACGGACCCAAAACATGCCCAAAATCAATAGCCAACCGATAGCTGCTCCTATTAACCATATAAAAGCCCAGGTTTCAAATCCGGGTTAGGTGTGATAGTAGCTGGGAAATCATTACTATGACGAAAAAACTGTAACCAGATTTATACTTAGGTAAAAAGTCACAGGGTTACGTAATCTCCTTTCCGATCTAAAACTAAAGCGTAAGGATGCCTGTAATGTACTACCTGAAACTATTTCCATCAATCAAAACCAGATGTTTAAGGGTTAGATTATTTCCTACGACGCACTACTAAAGATTGGAAATCATTACTAAGACAAGGGTTTTCTTTCCTCAGTTAAAGAACCCGAGAATACTCGAAATGAGGCGTGAACAATCAATCAAGATCTTTAACGGGAGGACTTAGCTTTGGCAGTTATAACATCGGTTTTCAGATGGTGGCTGAGTATGTCGTATGATTACGTAATATATCTTACCATATCGAGTTGGCAATATAGTGCCCCTTATTCTAACTAATTAGAAGAAATACATATTATTAGAATTTATGGAATCTTTGTAAGTACTTTACATAGAAGAAAATCACTTTATCTTGCTCATAAGCATAAATAAATCTTTTAAAAAAAGAAAAAGTTTCAAAGAATCGATAAACTACTACGAAACAACAGTACTTAACAGAAAAATTACACATCTAGGACTGAAAACACGTATCGTGTATCATATTTTATAAACTTTTCATATAAAACCAGATGTTAAGGTACTTCAGACCTTCATGCAATAACAATAATTGACGAAACGGAAATTTTAGATGTACGAAAATGTAGTATAATATTTTCAACAAGTTCAGTCTAACTTAGTTTCAAAATAGTAGCTACGCTACGGTACAAGTCAAGCTGTCACGCACGTACTATAGTAAAATGTTATGTAAGTTGTACCACGTAACATTTAATACCAACATGTTTAAAGTTCGACCTAAGAGAATGGTTTTTACAAATCCTATAAAGGACAATTAAAATAAAAACTCCCAGAAATTATGCAAGAAGGAAAATACTCGTGAAAGTATTCGTAACACATTTCAAGCCTTTATAACACCTAACAATAGGTATATCAAATAGAGAAGGTGGTTTTAGTAACCTTATTTTCAGTAGTGCCGACGAAAATACGTTGCTGATCATATTGTACAATGCTTGCCTTTTCATTCCGCTGATGTTGTGATGCACAGCATTGGACTCGCTCCATATGTTGCAGCGCGTGGGAACTTTGCCATAAACCAATCGCGATCCGTGTGTATAAAACCTGTTGAAAGACAACAATTAGAACACAAAGTTTATTTAATATTAAGTACTTATATTGAACAGAAGTTGAAGTTTTGCCGCACCCGTTTATCATAGGACAACGATGGGTAGATGACATGTATAAAAAAAGAAAGGTCTCACTACAGGGAATGCCGACGACCGTGCGATGTGGAAGAGAAAAAGTAGGAAGGCGGATCCCGGGCGTCGCAAAACGCAACTGGAATAAGCGCTCGGTTGATGATAATGTATAAAAGAAGAAATATCCATAGTTCACTATTTACTACGTTTCCTATAAAAACCCACAGATGACTTTATTTTTTCCGACATCTTGAACAATTCTCGTCATATTTCAACTTATCTACATAATATTCTCGTCGCCTCTCGTTCCAAATCGTTACATCGCAATCCAGCGTGGAAACCTTTGTAACGGTCAGGAGCCGATATTTTTAATAGTTTGTTAAGTTCACTTTAATATAATACTAGCTAGCTGCCCGTGACTGCGTTCGCGTGGAAATTGTGATATGACCCAAAATTTGAATAACTGCAAAGTAAAGCTTTGTATATCTTATGTGTAGTAGTAATACTAACTAACTAACTAACTATCTTCACGCTGTATCCCTGACGGGGTAGTTAGAGAGTACAGATCGCCAGGCTTCGCGATCCATGCATACTTCTTTCGCTTCTTCGAGATTCATCAATCGCTTCATACACGCACGTCTGGGTATCCGAGTACTTTTGACCTTTCCGTTTTTGAGCAATCTGCTCACGTGGTCTCCATATGTAAGTCTCGGCCTTCCCTGACTTCTTCTACCCTCTACTTTTGAACAATATATATTCTTCGTCAATCGTTCCTCACTCATTCGTTGGATGTGTCCAAACCAACGGAGTACGCCCTTTTCCAGCTTAACGCTGACACTTTCATTCAAACCTGCCATATTGCGTATCCCTTCGTTACGTATTCGGTCGGCTAAGGTAACGCCGCACAATTTTTGAAGTGATCGCATCTCCACAGCATTCAATTTACTTTCATGCATCTGCTGACATACCCAGGTTTCACTACCGTAAAGCAAAGTTGGCACTAGCACTGCGTTATGAATCGCCATTCGTGCTTCTTTTACGATGCTTTGTCGCTTTACTAACTGGGACAAAGCACCGTTAACTTTGTTTCCGGCAGCTACTCGCCGTTCTACATCCGAATCACATCTTCCATCCGCGCTAAACATACTTCCTAAATACACAATTTCATTCACTTGCTCTAGACGTTCCTGGTTTACCCTAATCTCGCATTTAGTTCTTACGTCACCTCTTTCAAATACTAGAACCTTAGTTTTACTTGCATTCAAGCGGAGACCCTTACTTTCACACCCCTCTTTCATATTAGTGACTAATGCCTGTAGGTCGGCTTCTGATGAGGCCATGAGCACCGCATCATCAGCGTACAGCAGACAGTTTACTGTAAAGTCACCCAAATTCACACCCATATTAAAATCTTTCAACTTCTGCAGGCAACTGTCCAGATACACTATGAACAGCCAGGCGGACATGACACATCCCTGTTTGACGCCTGTACAGACATCAAAAAGAGGTGACACATCCCCCCCTACTCGCACGCAAGCCTTACAGTCCCTATAAAGCGACTGTATTGCCCGCAGTAGCGAGCCGTCCACACCATATCCTGGCAGCAAGTCCCACAGCGTTTCTACTACTACTACTACTAGTAATACAAATAATTAAATGCTGTAATAAGCAAATAGAAAATTTTATAAGCTATTGATTTGAGGTATATAATTAATACAACTAACTTTTTTCTTAAATATACTCTATACTTAATGCAGGCATATAAGTAGGTCTATTTTTGTGTAATGTGTAGTTTCTCACATAGCATAGGTGAAAAAGGTGATGTTGCAATGCCACTAACTGAAACTAATCTCCTACCTGAATCTAGTTATGTTTGTCACTTTAACATAAATTTATATGAAAGTTTGCATACTAATTGCGTTTAAAAAATATCCATAGATTAAGTGGAGCCAATTGCATCAATGTTTAAAAATGGTTGTAACACTATGTATTGATACCAGAGTTTTTAAGTAGCTCAAAACATGGCTCTGGTCATACTTTTAAATGGCGATTATAATATAGTGACGACTTTCAACTTGTTTCGGTACGGTTCGGGTAGTTTAGTAGCGTAGAACATTGCCCCGACCTGATTATATGTATAAATAAATAACATAATATAATATAAGAATAGATAATTAACATTGTAATTTGGACTGATTTAAAACATTTTAAAATGTTTTTGTGTTTTAAGTTATTGGAACTCTAAGCAATAAATGGATTTTTTTTACTTTCATAAGCAAAAACATTATAAAAAATCTTCATACTACTACTAGACAAATTATTTAAAAAAATTGTTTTTATTCGTCCAAAATGACGCAAAAATTCAAATCTACTGATGGCTTGTAACGAAAACGGTAACCCTGAGAGATATAACAAAACAAAGAACAACTTTTTATAGGTCTACAGAAATGTCCGAAGTGGCAGGTCTATTTTTTAAAGTCTGCTTATCTGTGAGATAAGGGTATAGGAAAATCCCAACGCGGGCAGACTGCGACCTAGTTATAAACAACTCTCAAAAGGCAGAAATAAGTACCTAAAGGTAAAAAAATTGAACTCGAACATTCTTTGATTTTACAGGAATTTCTTTATCGAGTCACGTTTCAAAGTTGACCCAAAATATGTAAATAAAAAGGGTCTGATATTATGAACAAGACACATGGGCAACAATAACAAAAGGCCAATGAAAGGGTGTTTTAAAACAATTTCGGAAAGACAGCTTTGAAGGTGTTTGCTTGTTTTCATTACAGGGATAAATAAATTGCTTTTGACATTCCTTTACAAGATGAATAAGAAATATGGAAACAATTGAAGAACTTCAATAAGTAAACAAAGTAGGTTGATATTTCATTATGATGTTGTTTTTCTCTTTAGATTATTTCTCTGTAGCTGCACAGAAAGCCTCTTATGATCCCGTTAAATTAATAAATTACTAAAATTTCATAAATGATGACAAACGTGCCAGTTCGTCATCATCGATACTTAAGATGTAGAAACCTGCACCCGATTTTGAGGTGAATGCTTCAAATTCAAAGAAAACTGACCCTATTACCAATCTGAAATTCTCACACAACGCCGCTGTGTGGTACAAAGTTATTATAGGTTTGTGCTATGAGATCAAGATAACTGATAAAAATACCTATATATTACAAAATATACTTATAGGAAAATATTTTACATTGTAAACTTGCAAACTCTGAAACAAAGATTTTGTGGATCACACAATTAATTGTTTGTACACAGGATTCGGACCTCAGCGCGGAAATATATTATCATTTACGCCACCGAAATGAATAGAATAGTAGATTAATTTAACTGTGAAGTAAGCCTTAATCTTTAAAGGACCCACGAGAACATAACTTTACAACAACTGACTTGTGCACATTTCATAATTTATGAAAACTTTGTGCATTTCATCTACCTAACTAAGACATCTTCGTAGTATGATCTTACGTGCACTACTAGAATTGTTGCTTTTGAAGATAAATGACAGTAGCCCACGTAAAGGGTAAATGCCCCTAGCCCTTGGAACTACAACATTGTGTCTTCATAATTAATGTAATAGAGCTTTAAGTTTTGAGATAAATAAATAATCGTGCTTATATAGCCACACAGGATCCAGAGAAATAATCTAAAAATAAAAATAATAAGAAACATGGGTCTAAATAAAATCAAATTTAAAAAAATCTAATAGTTGCTTTCCAGCATTTCTTCTCCATAAAATCTTTGACTGTATCAAATTTCAAGTTCAACCGCTAGCGAAATATTCACGTATTAATATAGATAAACAGATATGTAGTTCCACAAAGCGGAATACTGAAAAGTTCTCGTAAGAAAATGTTTTCGTGTGAAGACCGAACAACGTAGGTATTTTTAAGGCTTTTTGTAACTTATTTTTAGAGTTTTTAAACTAAATCTGCGAATCTTCTATTAATTTAAAATATAATATTTACATTAACAAATTTTTTACACAAACCTAAATGTTCTATTGATACCACAATATTTCGTTAAATCCAAAGCTTTAATATTTCTCCATTACCATGTAGCCCCGAGGTTAAACTGAATGTCTTAATTAACTCGATACCAAACCTATTGCGTAAATTTACCCTGCAACTTCAAGTTGTTCGGTTTAAGACACAAAAGCCCTCTCAGTACTTATAAGTTTAGACCTGTAAGTACTAGAGTAAACCTAAGACTTCGTATGTTGGAAGCATCTGTTCGGGAAAGTTTCAAAATAAGCCGTTTAAAAAGCAAACTTTGCTTCTATATGACATGTCACCCTTCAAAGGTTAGTCCAGTACGTGATCAGGTTTTTGAAGCCCTGTTGACAAAACCTTCGAGATCTAGATTGAATTCAGTCACAAGGTTCGGTTTAGGGCTTTACCCTAATATAAACCGATACCCCAGACAGTGCTAACTAAAATCTGAAAATAATGACAATAATAACAATGACGAAAATAAATAACTATTGTCATTATTAACAATGACAATGATAAGAACAATAACAATTGCTCTTTTCAATATGTTTCCTACAGTAATATGTTTCCTACTTTTCCATCCACTTCGCTTCTAAATACTATTGACTCAGTACGGAGTATCCATAGTACTGAGACAATTAATAACGATATTATCTTTCCCCACATCAAACCAGGCCATAATACCTGCCGTACCAGCACAAGGGTTATATTTGCAGCTATAGTTTTTCGGCAATATTATGAACATGAAGGTTGACTGTTACTTTCAGTTCTATAATATTTTTTACATAAAAATTATTATTATATGCAAACAAACCTGTCATTTCATATATAACCGGCCAAATTTTTTTGGAGATAAATCAACCTCTTTGAAGGTAAGCTACCAGAACCAGGATTTTTCTTTATGAACATAAAAGCAAAAACAAAGATTGAGCCAAGGAGTAAGAGGAAAATATTTACGGCCCCATAAACAAGGTCTTGTAACAAATGTGGGGATGTAAAGGATAGAACAATGACAAATATCGTAAAAGTTATTATTTATTATATTATCATTTATCTCTTTGGGTAACATTACCCAAAGAGATAAACACCGACATCGGTGTTAATTACAATCGTTACATAAACAACTGGACATCTGGTGAATCTCAATTCTCTTGGGAGTAAAATTTTTAACGTTGTATTATAAACTATCGGTGAATTCAGGGTGACTTACGCACAGTGATGAAGAGAATATTCACTTGCAAGAATAAGCATTTATTCTGCTAGTTAAACATTATTCAAAGCTATAAGAAAAGATTTAAAAATTAAGTTTTAGCTAAGCTTAGATGATAGTAGAAGAGAGGTAGGTTTAGCAGTTGAGATTGTTGAGACATGTTTCAAGATAAAGTGGGAGACAGGAGAGTTTCCTGATAAGCAGCTGCAGCAGACAGAGCTGCGTAAGGTCGCGGGGGCAAGGCACAACTCCTGGCTCGCGCTGGAGCGCAGGTAGCCATGACGTCAAAAAATCTACCAAGATACTTAAGTTTATCACTTTTCAATATTTCAACAAAGCATAAAAATAAAAATTTTAGCCAATGAACACTATCCTAGTGTCTGTCCTAATTGCGTCTCGCCACGCCCGGGGTCCAGTTTCCGACTTATTCTCATGCACTTCCACGGTCATCAGCATTCCATGTATAAGACCATTGGCAAACATTTATTATCATCCCTTACAACGTCAAGCCAGCACTTCTTGGGTCTTTCCATTGATTTATTATAGTTTCAAAATGGGAATGTAAGTGTATGATCAAATAACCTAGTATTCCACATATAAACGAGTTGTCTGACTCTTGTTAAAGCGGCTCTCACAAAAAGCTATACTTAATACTTTTTTTTCTTTATTTATTTTGGGATTTTTGTACACAAATACGATGATGTCAATCCCATCGTACCTTATCCAAAGTATATTACTTTCTATATAAGTAAAAAAGAATAATAAGTTATCTTTGCTACGCTAGTCGTACGACCTGCCATGGAATAATTCTAAGGGCCGTATTCCAGAACGTTTATCAATACTCAAGAACACTTGAGAGTAGTATTTATAAGGCAAAAACTAGCCTCAAGCGTCGATTGAGTATTGAGAAACGTTCTGGAATACGGCCCTAAATGTATTGCAGATAGTTTTAAGGAATCTATCAGTATTCGCCTTTTTTCTTCAATCTGTACATTCCATAAGCAAGTGATGTACTTCAACTTTGTCACATATTTTACAATTAGGAGTAACAACTTTAGTTTATCGATCACGCCTATATCCCCGGAGGGGTGGAACAGGCATATTATACACCCACATTTCACCTTGTGTATTTTTGTCGTACATAATAGGTGGTGAGCCCATTGCCGTGTTAAATTAGACAGACGTAGGTTGTGGCTTTCTGCTGTTGAAATTTTCCAAGACATTCAACTTAGCTTAACGACAGCCATGTTTCGGCAACGGGACCAACGGCTTAACGTACTTTCAGCACGAAACACTCGTAAATGAACACCCATTCGTAACCAGCCAACACTGAGTCCGCGGGGCCACGAGCCGAAACTTTAGCCATGATAAAACCAAACTTGTTACGTTGAATGTGTCCAGACCTAAGACGATGTGCAGCGAATACAAATTAAATAAATAAATAAAATGAATAATCTAAATATATAAAAATGAATCCCTATTTCCCTTGGTCACGCCATCACGCGTGAACGGCTGGACCGTTTTGAAAAAAATCTTTTTGTATTGGATAGCCCATTTATTGAGAAAGGTTCTAAACTATATATCATCACCCCACTACACAGGAGAGTGGAGCAGTAATCATAAATGTCAAAATGTCAACATATTGGGAAAACTTTCATACATTTTTGGAAAAGTAATAAGTGACGGGATTAAATGGGTGCCACGGAGTTGGAAATATGTCACGGACGAAGCCGGGCAGGTCAGCTAGTAAGGGATATTTTTAACACAGCGTCATCCAGCCCAAAGTAAGCTTATATAAGCTTGTGGTGTGGGATCTAGATAACTGATAAACATACTTAAATATTTCTAAATACATACGTTTTATACAAAGGAAACAAATATTAGTTCCGACCCGGAAATCGAACCCAGGACCTTAACCGCGGCGGTCGCATACACTACCACTGCGCATACACCATACAAGATGGCATCGTAGTTCCCGAGGACCATGGTACATGAGGAAGCTCACTCTGTTGCTCACTATGTTCTTGTACCAGATTCCTCTAGTTTAAGATTGTTTGTTAATACTCCTTTCAAACCTGACTTGTTCTTGTCTATATGCATTTAAATTTTTCGAAACGTATGGCGCTAACTTTTTGTTAATTGTAATTAATCAATCGGAGCTAGTTGCTAGCTAAAATACATATCCGGTCGATGGCGCGGTGTGAGAGCTGCACGCACGCCCTTCACTCCCCAAGGAACTGGTATAGAACCTGATCTACGCAAAGAAGCGAGATAACACTCGAACTCCCCCTGAACGAGGCCGCGGTAGCGGACAAGTCTGTCGGGTGCCCTGGGGCTATCCTTCCGAGGGCTTACCCGGGACTACGTGTGGTTTTAGTAGGTAGGAGTCCGGCATAGCTTCCTTTAGGGTTTCCACTCGAAAAAAAAAGCTAAAATACTTATATAATTAACAGAGAGTATAAGGTGTAGGTTTAAACTAACTGTTCATTATATTAATAGAAACCCAAAGAAGGCTTCACTGATTGCTACATAATAGGGCAAAGCGAAAACTCGTTTCCCTTTATTATAATTGGAAGTACAACAAAAGAAAAGTAATTTTTTGTAAATTAAGCTTTTTTTATTCATAGTTATCATTTTGCTTCCATTAACCATAATTTTTAAAATAAGTTTGTAACATTTTCTTTTTAGTAGCAATTTGAAAGTGTAAATTTAAATATTGTGTGTATTTTACGCGTGTTGAAGTGACGCCATTTTGTGTCATAAATCGCAAACACGAGCATTAAATGTGCTGCCCTCGAATCTGAGCTTTATTTAAAAGGATAATGTTGTATTTTTCCACTCACCGTCATCACGCATAATGGGGTCACGTAGAGTAAGCCAAAGTTCACCATGTCGAACAACTCCGAGTTATATTTCATTCGATGAGGTATACAAATCGTTTCTATGCGCCCATCGCCAAGGTCATTTTTAATCGTCTCTACCCAAATAAACTTCGGAGCGCTGTATGCTGCACTTGTAATCCAAACGCCCAGTATTACCAACTGTAATTAAAATATCTATCTGCATTAGATTGTTAACTGAAGACATCATCTATTTTACATACAAGAACTAATGTAAAAGTAATATAATGTGTTAAGCTATAAGACTAGAATTGAGAAAACTGGAAACGTAACTTATAGCTTGTAACGGAATTTTAATCCGTATAAAATTATTGCATTTGAATTTATGTCAAGGAAACATTCGTTTCATCTTAAAAAAAGAATTTTGCCCGGTATTCGGCTAAAGGTACAAAGATCCTGAACAAACACGCACAGCCCAGATATTCTATGGAATTGATCTTGAGTATATACCTACTTCGTATCATCATTCTGCGAATTTGTATATACGTAGGAATGAGCAAGGCTAATAAAGCCGCAAGCCATTTATACGTAGGGGTAAACGCTATTAAGATTTTAATTTGATTTGATGATCAACAGTAAAATATTAAAGGTTCCAAGAAAATTTCTCATACTTCATCTGTAGGAGCATAGTTCTTACCCTCAGTCTCGTCGAAGTAAGAATCTGTTTGCAAGTGATAGGGTGTATAATAGCGAAGTATCTTTCCGTGCATATCACCACTAGAATGAATATTGACGCAGTGTAGCTCAGCGAATGTACGAACTGGTACATTTTACATAAGAAGTCACCAAACACCCAACTGTAAAAGAAAATAATATTAGAATAGGTAATGAATGAATCTTAAAAAAAAACGATAAATGCTTTGAGATAATCGTTTTTAAAAGTTTGAAAATTAATTCATTGTAGTAGAACAAAGTGTTTCAAATTTATGTTTCATTTCTTTGATTTTATCATAAATGACCCTGAGTGATGTTACACGAATGTTATGTGTTACAAGTACACGACACAACGTAACAGACATTACGTATCATATCTTCATATCTTACAGATGTAACAATGGGTCACTACAAACAGTAGTGCACCGCTCGCAAATGCGTTCAGACTAAGGGTGTGTTCGTATTCTTTCAAATAAATATAAACAAAATAAATATTATGGGAAACTTTTCACACAGCGCAATCTAGCCCAAAGTAAGCTAATATTAGCTTGTGTCTAGATAACTGATAAACATACTTATATATTTATAAATACATACATATTATACATAGGAAACACCAAACTCCTAAACACACATTTGTGGATCACACAAATATTTATTCCGACCCGGGAATCGAACCCGGACCTCTTTGCGTAGCAGTCGGATACACTCCCACCGCGTCACAGAGGCAGTGAAATGTTAGGATGTAGGAATTATGTATACACACCCTTAGTCTGAACGCATTTGCAAGCGGTGTTCTACTGTTTATAGTGACCTACTGTTACATTGCGAAAGTTACATCTGTAAGATATGAAGCTCGTATACTTCATTGTTGCTTCAACAAGAAGCGCACTCCAGAGGCGAGTTGATTACACACAAAAGGCCGGATGAACTATACTTGGTGTGAAACAGCGAAGAAGACAATGATCAAAAGAACGTAACTTTGTGTAAGTTGAGGTGTTCAAGAGTGAAAACATATCTTTACGTCGGTATAGGTAGCATTAGCTTCTTTTATGAATATGAATTCTGGTGAGGTGGTATTGAAAATGGGAAACGAAAAAAAAACAACGTTTACGTATCTAAAACAGGGACAAATATATATTAATCATTTTTAAATTGTTAGCCAGAGTAAAACTATATACCTACTTAGTATTATTATATTATCTTTGGTAAAACGACAACTGCTGTTTCTTGGTTGTGTTATCGATACATTACTTTATTTGTCGATTTTTAAAATGTAAAAATCCTCACGGATATTCCGATCAAAACCTCGCGGGGATTTCACTATATAGTGAGTCTATAGTAACCTAAAAGATATAATATAAACCTGTTCACGGTATAGGAGTATTTTCAGTAACATCAACATCTGAATAATAATTTTATAACAATAGATTTCTTCTAAAAGAAGAAACACAATATTTCTATTCCAAGTCACACATTTGTGAATATGGAACATCACTCATTCGCATTAAATAAATACACAATCTGTTTTCCTGTGTAGGTGTTGGTTATTATATATCTAACTTGAATAGCAGAATTCCTTTTATGTGGTAATTTTGTGTCAAGGTAAGCACATGTAACAAAATCAGATTTGATTCATTTTATTAAATAAAAGCTGATACCCACAGATTCGCCCGCGTGGGGAAGTTTTTCTATTCACGATTTCGTACGGAACCCTAAACTTTTTGAAAATCCAATATAGCCTATTTTATTCACAAAGAATTTAGCTAGCTTTGGGTGCAAGGGGTCCCATCAAGAACTTCAGGGCCCAAGCGACCTCACCTGCTAGCGGCGCACCTGCTGACCAACGGACGAGGCGGACCAGGTGGTATGACTCCCATATGGGTGCCAGGTGGTACAATGTGTTGGTCCGGGGGGGTACCACCGTGCAGCTGTGTTAAGCCCCCCAAGTAACTCAGGCCCGGTTGGGTTGCGTTAGGGGTTCTGCACAGCCGGGCCCGGGGCGGTGTTTGATGCAGCAGGCGATGAACCAGTGGGCGCTTAGTGTGGGTGATCTGAGTCGATCCGTCGGCCAGGGAGACCTGTAAAAACGGTGGTGCCGCTGGCCGCCCGTGGCATAGTACAGGGGCCCAACTGGGTCTAACCACTTCAGGAGGCTGCCGCACCTGGTCGCGCATAATCCCGATGTGGATCGTCATGGCGGATGGTTACCGGCGCGGGGTCCTGGCGACTACATTCGGGGGGGTATGGGGGCCCTTCCGTCCGGCGGGTCGGCTTCCGTCTAGCCACACAGCCATAGACAAAGCTAACTCCTGCGCTTTGTCACTCACTGCTGCAGCAAATGTCGCCTCGTCTTCGCGTCTTCCCCTTTATAAAAATCATGGCAGCGCAAATACGAAGTGGATTTCACAAATATTCGTGGACTCCATGCAAATCTCGATGCCATCCACCACCACCTCGAGACGGCACGGCCAGTTGTGTTGTTCCTCACGGAGACACAAATACGCCGCCCTGACGATTCGTCTTATCTGTGTTACCCCGGCTATATCATCGAGGAACACTTTCGAGATAAGGCCGGGGTTTTGCGTTTTCGTTAAGGCGAATGTTTGCTGTCGCCGGTTGCGCTGCCTAGAGAACCCTTCCTATTCTGTCCTTTGGCTGCACGTGGATCATGGCTCCTCGAGCCAGATCTACGTGTGCGTTTACCGTTCCCACACAGGGGAAGCTGAGACAGTGAGGCTGTTTCAGTACCTCAGTGAGGGGGCCGATGATGCGCAGGTGCGGTTTCCGAAAGCTGATCTGGTGTTTCTGGGGGACTTCAATGGCCACCATACTGAGTGGTTGGGGTCCCTCCAGACCGATCACGCAGGAAGATCCGCCCACGCATTCGCTCTCTCCCATGGTCTTACCCAGATTGTACGCGGGATTACGCGTATACCAGACAGGTCAGATCATGCTCCCGTTCTGCTAGACCTACTGCTGACGAGCCGCCTGGCCCTGTATAGTGTGTCGGTAGGCGCCCCACTGGGTACCTCCGATCACTGTATGGTACACGCTAACATGCAGGTGTCATCTCCTGCACGTGCAGTAGAGGTGACTCGACAGCTATGGCTACTCGTCGGCAGACTGGGATGGGCTTCGCAATTATTTTGCGTCTGTCCCATGGAGCCACCGCTGCTTTGCAGGTAAGGCTCCGTCAGATAGCGCTTCTGCCATTGCTGGCGAGATAAGTTTAGGTATGGAATACCACATTCCATACACTGATGTCGCCAGCATCCGCAAAGCTCGCCCCTGGTTTGGACGTGAGTGCGCTGAGGCTGTTCAACAGAAACAGTCGGCGTATCGCGCCTGGATCAGGGCGCGGGTGGAGCGAGGTCCGAACGTGGGCCGCCTCAAGGCAGCATACAACAAAGCCACCAGGGCCAGCAAGAGCGCCTTCAAGAGAGCGGATGCCCGGCGCGTCGCACGGTTGGGTCAGGAGCTAGCGTCATATCCAACGGGTAGCCGTGGATACTGGCAACTGGCCAAAGCCGTGCAGGCCAACTTCTGCCAACCCTCGCTGCCGCAGTTGCGTTACGAAGATGGGTCACTGGCTCACAAAGCTTAAGAGAAAGTGGATTTACTTGCTAACCTCTTTGCGGCTTATTCCCGGGTCGACGACTATGGCATGCAGCCCCCTACCATCTCCGACTGTGTTAACACTATGCCTGACATTGTTATCAGGCAATGTGATGTGCGAGCGGTGCTACGGTCACTCGACACGCGAAAAGCAAGTGGCCCTGACGGCATACCAGCGGTGGTGCTGAAAAAATGTGCAGCTGAACTGTCTCCAGCGCTAACGCGCCTGTACCGTCTGTCGTACTCATCGGGGGACGTGCCGGAGGCTTGGAAGGAGGCGAACGTACAACCAATCCCCAAGAAATGGGATCGATCAGATCCGGCTAACTATCGCCCCATAGCCATCACCTCCGTTATCTGCAAAGTATTTGAGCTCATCATTAACAAGCAGCTCATGCGTTACCCAGAGGGTCACTCGATAATCAATGATCAGCAATATGGCTTCAGGCTGAAACGATCAACGGGTGATCTTTTAGCGTACGTGACTCATGTTTGGGGTGAGGCTATGGAAGCGCACGGCGAGTCCTTGGCTATAAGCCTGTACATTGCCAAAGCGTTCGATAAAGTTTGGCATGCGTTGCTTCTTTCCAAGCTCCCAGCATATGGTCAACCGCCTCAATTGTGCAGCTGGATGGCCAGCTTCCTGCAAGGGCGACGTATACAGATCCTCTGTGATGGCCAGGCTTCGTGCTTTTTGCACGTTGATGCCGCAGTACCGCAGGGGTCTGTGTTGTCGCCAACTCTCTTTCTTCTGCATATCAATGATATGCTTGCCCTCGGGAACATTCATTGCTATGCAGATGATAGCACTTTTCATGGGAGTTATTCTGGCCGCCCAGCGGCGAGACCGACCGACATTGAGGGTACGAGACGGAAACTTGTGGCTCAATGGGGTTCAGAATACGTGGTCGATTTTAATGCTCGCAAAACACAGGCGTATGCGTTTACCGCAAAAAAATCCCCTTTCCTACCTCTACGCTCTCTTCAGAACGCTTCGGTACCAATGAAGGACAATCTAGACATCCTCGTCATAGAATAAAATAAAATAATAAAATTGTACCGGTGTAGTGACAGTTAGAACATCGGAAAAAATTTCAATATTTGAAATTATTACTTGGATTTGGCAAGATTTATAAAACTAATAGTTTTTTCAATCAAGGTTTGTGAGTTTATTTACTTTTACATCCTCATATGTCCATTAATAGTGCGATTTTGTAATTTTCTATGAATAAAACATAACCTCGCTTTGTTTCGCATTTCTTTGCTCTAAGTCTACTTTGCTAATAATTACTGATTCTGTAGCACGTAATTATAACAAAATGTCGAATACTAATAACATGATAATGACTCGTAAGGCCTTGGCTCATCAACAAGAGACAAGGCTTCAATTAACGTTGAAAGAGTTACAGATTTTGAGTCAGAAGTGCGATAAACTGAATAAGGAAAGGGACGAAAATGAGTTAGAACTGCTAGGTATTTTAAGTAAGAACGGACAACTCAAAAAAGAACTGGCACAGTTGCATTCACTGTATACTGATACCTTACAGGATCGGGATAGGTTACAACTTATAGTTGACAGTTTTGACTCATGTAGGGAACATTATGAACAAACTCTGCACCAAATTAGAATACTAAAGGAGGAGCTACAACGATCGGAAATCAAAATATCGCAACTAGAAGACGAGAAACAGAGCACAGTGGTTCAATCTAATCAGAGTTTGTTCGATGAACTGATGGCTACAAGCTTAGATACTGCTACAGCTCACCCTTCCATTGTCATAGACCTCACTTCTGATGATGAAACCGGGGGCTGTTCTAAATCATTAAAAATTATTAAGTGTAGTAAGAATAAGTTAAAGAAATATTTAAAAATTAAAAAGTTTATTACTAAATCTAAAAAAATGATACATAAATACAAGTTTTTTATAAATAGCATGTCACTTAATAGACAGAGATTGCAACTGATTGACCAGGTAAATATGTATATGTTAGAACTTGATACTGTTGCACAACAGTACAAAACTGATACACAGGCCCTTCAATGTCAGATTGACCGACTTCAAGACTCTTTGAAATCAATTTCATATAAATATGAAACAGCAGAGAAACAGAGTAGCCATAGGTAAATTAGTAAATTCATGTCATTGTCAAAATGACCAATTGATATCCGCAGGCCATGTTCCCTCCTCACCCTTGAGTTGTGAAAGAATTAGATGCAATGATGAATTTTCACCAATTAAAACTGTGTGCAGTGTGGATAATAGTATATTAAGTTCAAGTAGTAATTGCGAGGCATCTATAATAAAAAAGTTGCAAATAAAAAGTGATGCAAAGACCATAGTCTATTGCGATGAAATAGGTAAAAATTTTGGACAGTTTTTATCACAGTTAAGTCATTCTGTAATAAATCACACATATCCAGGAGCTTCATACTCTCAAATTATAGATTTTATATTGACTGCATGCAGTCTACTATAGTGGTACTGGTTGGCAGAAGAGGCAATATTAATAGTGACAAAATTTTAAAAATTTTTGATAAGTTATCAAGTCTGCAAGTAAAACAAGTAATTTTGTCCACCTTGCCATACAGCACTGCTATGAGCCACAAGGAAAATCACTTAAGATACAAATTAAATATGAAACTACATACCATGGTATCATATTCCAAAAAAATTGAATTGTTCGATTGGAACATAATTTTCAATAATAATAGTTTGTTGACATTAGATATATATATTTTATCAAAATTTTTACAACGAAATGTAGCTCTGTTGCTATCTAATTTTTTAATTTTTCAAGCCAAATTATTGGCAAGTACAACTGCTTTTATTGAGCAGGATAGTTTTGATACTTCACATTTGGAAAATGAAATTCCAAAAAACTAGTTTATAGGACAACAGATAATAAATCTGGCCAGTTGACTTTGGCCCCTGAGAATAATCTTAGTAAAAATATTGTTTTTATAAACCTGGTGCACCATAATGATAGAGGTTTAATAAATGGTAAAGATTTAGAGTTAGAGCTATACATTAATGGAAATTCTATTAATATTTTTAGTGCTACAGAGCACTGGTTAAAAGATCATCAAATCACATTGTTGAACTTCGTAAATCACCAGGTTGCTAGCTCGTTCAATAGAAAACATTCTAAACGTGGAGGCTCTTTAATATTAATAAATAAAAACTTAAAATTTAAAGAACGTAAAGACTTAGTAGCCCTCTCCATTGAGCGAGTTATTGAGATTGCCAGTATTGAATTTGAGCATTTCATCTTGTTAAGCGTATACAGTCCCCCTAAAGCTCCGTACATTAAATTTGAAGAAAAGCTTGAAGAAGCACTGTTCAAATGCCAATGTTCTAAGAAATCTATAATAGTTTGTGGAGATTTTAATGTTGATATATTAGATACATCATTAACTCCATCAGACAGAAATAAAATGAAAAATGTATTTAAATCCTTTAATCTGCATAGTACATTCTTAGAACCCACTCGTATTACAGCCACCAGTGCAAAATGTATTGATAATATTTTTACTGATATTAAACCTATAGATAAAGGTATTGTGGATCCTGTGGAGTCAGATCATCGTGGCCAATGAATAAAATTTCCTAAAAGTAGTAACAACGTCAGCAAAAAAACAAATTAAATATGTACCAATTAACCAAAGTCGTTTGAATAATTTTAAAGAAAATGTATTAAAGAGATTACCATATCTACCTAACTTCACTTGTGTAGACCAGTCATATAAACACTTATTTAATTTGATTAATGATGAGTTTGGCAAAGTTTTTACCTCAAAAACACTACATATTGGTGGTCGTCCTGTTTTCAGTAACTGGGCAACACCAGGTATCTTTAAAAGTAGAAATAAATTATTTGAATTATATTCAGAAAATCATATAATTTTAGGCAAACCTTTCAGGAATATGTTAAAAATTATTCAAAGATATTTAAACAAACGTGTCATCTTGCTAAGTCAAACTTCATTAAAAATAAAATTTCTAATTCTGTAAATAAAATAAAAATGACTTGGAACATCATTAACTCTGAATGCGGTAGATCTTTAGTGACTGAAAGGGATTTCCACTTAAAAGTAAATGGTTGCCATGTTACAGGGGACCTGGAAGTGGCGACGGAGATTGAAAATTTTTTCAAAAATGTACCTATATTATACAACAAAATCTCTCCAAGCATCTTCCAGTTCCGCTGAACTTTTATTAGAAGAATCTGTTCTTTGTTGCAGGGATGCATTTGTATTCACAGATATTTGTGCTCAGGACATTGTAAAAACATTTAAATGTATCGAAATTAAGAAAACCGCGGACCTTTGGGGATTATCGGTCAAAACTGCATCATGTATAATTGAGGTAATTGCGCCCCATCTAGCAACTGTGTTTAATGTCTGTGTTTCTAGTGGTACATTTCCTGATTTAATGAAACACAGCAAAGTCGTTCCCTTGTTCAAGGCTGGCAGCGCTACAGAGCCGTCTAATTTCCGACCAGTGTCAGTGCTGCCAACTTTGAGCAAAGTATTTGAAAAAATAATCTTGAATCAAATGCTATCCCATTTTAATAGTCATAAAATACTTCATGCGAATCAATTTGGGTTTACGAAAGGGCGCTCAACTTCCGATGCTGGTGTTGAGTTATTAAAATGTATTCATGAAGCTTGGGAAGACAAGCACGATGCATTAGGTATATTTTGCGATCTATCAAAGGCTTTTGATTGCGTTCAACATGAAACGCTGTGCAAAAAATTACACCACTATGGAATAAGAGGCAAAGCTCTTGACCTTCTGTCTTCATATTTGAACAATAGAATACAGAGGGTCGATATTAATGGTACACGTTCTGTAGGATCCATGGTTACAATGGGTGTGCCGCAAGGCTCGATACTTGGGCCATTCTTGTTCCTCATTTATATTAATGATTTACCATTTTATGTAGGGGACAGGAATAGGATTGTTTTGTTTGCAGATGACCTCATTAATTCTTAAAATTAAAAGACAATTAGATAACTATGACGATGTAAACAATGCAATTGCAAGAGTAGTTCATTGGTTCAGCTCAAATAATCTTTGCCTTAATGAAAATAAAACTAAATGTATAAAATTTACTCTACCAAATGTAAAACAAGTTGCGGCCAATGTTCAACTGAATGGACAAGTGTTAGAGTTTGTAGAATCATCTGTGTTCCTCGGTATAACTATTGATGCCAATTTGCAGTGGGGCTCACACATAGAAAAGACAGCCTCTAGATTAAGTTCGGCTGCATACGCTGTAAAAAAGATCAGGACTCTAACAGATGTGGAAACGGCTAGAATGGTTTACTTCAGCTATTTTCATAGTATTATGTCTTACGGTATTCTCCTTTGGGGGAGTGCTGCAGATTTAATTATTATTTTTGTTCTACAAAAGCGGGCTGTACGCGCTATTTATAATTTGGGCCCCAGAGTTTCTCTCCGAGAAAAATTCAAAGAAGTAAATATTCTAACCGTACCATCACAATACATTTTTGCCAATCTTATGTATGTCCAGAAAAATCTATCACAGTTTTCTAAACTCTGTGATAAACATAATATAAACACTAGAAATAAAAATAATCTTTCAGTCCACCACAGTCGACTACATAAGATTGGCGATTCTTTCCAGGGTAACTGTATACGCTTTTACAACAGGCTTCCCTGTGACCTGAGAAATTTACCATTAAATAAATTTAAAAAGTTTATTAAAAACAAGCTTTGTGAAAAAGGTTTTTACTCCGTTACAGACTATTTGCAGGACAGGGACGCCTGAAAATGATCTGCTGGCAAAGTGAAATAATATTAAATTGTAAATAGGCCATCAAAAAAAAAAGCCTTCCTAAGTTTCGTGCCGGTTCTTCTCAGGTGGGCCGCGTTCCGAACCGGTGGTCGCTTTAAATATTTTAAATAGTGTATGACATTTTGTAAGCGCCGTTAAAATGGTCTATGCAAAATAAAGATATTTTTATTTTATTTTATTTTAACTCTCTACTAGAGACTTAACGCCTTGCTTTATAACTTTATATTGACTCATTCCTGGAAAAGTACAAAAAAATAAAAAACTAACCAAACTATCTTCAAGCTGTATCCCTGACGGGGTAGTCAGAGAGGACAGATCGCCAGGCTTCGCGATCCATGCATATTTCTTTCGCTTCTTCAAGATTCATTAATCGCTTCATACACGCACGTCCGGGTATCCAAGTACTTTTAAATTTACCTTTTTTGAGCAATCTGCTCACGTGGTCTTCATATGTAAGTCTCGGCCTACCCTGACTCCTTCTACCCTCTACTTTCACTTAATATATATTCTTCGTCAATCGTTTTTCACTCATTCGTTGGATGTGTCCAAACCAACGGAGCACGCCCTTTTCCAGCTTACAATTTTTTATTAATTTTGCGATTCTATTACTTCTTTTTGCTGCAGTTCCAGGCCACACCGCTCTCCATCTCTTCTTCTTTATCTTAGTTAGCCTTCCCGGTTACTTGCGATCCCTGATTGAATTTCGCGACAGGGGAGATCGCGCCACCTTATGCATATTGTTTCGCCTGTATATTATTTTGCTCTGACGAATTGTTTGACATAATACCTATAGAAACTTTCTATCATCGCACCATTTGGCATAGACAGGGTGATCATCCTAACACTTTACGTCCGAAGCTCTAAAATACGAAAGTCTAAAGTTGGGATTGTTTAAAAGAGTTAGAAGGTTTTTGGCATTTCAGTAGCGCTAGTGCAGCACCTCTGGTGTAACAAACGTTTGCAGGCTAACAGTAACAGCTTTTAATCATGTGCCACCTTAGTGGTATAAAAAAACCTCTATCCAATCTACGGTTGGTGTAAAAAAATATGTAAATTTCTATTGTACAGCAAATCAGGTGATATATCGACAGCAGTTCCACCTACCGAGTCGAATTGTATTTTCAAACAATATAGTAAGTAACCCATTGAAATATACACACAAAATTGCAACCAAATAAGTCATACATCTTTTTTCGTCTACCAACTTACATTTTATTTTGTACTTTTTATTTCTGAAACAGAACTCTTTTTAGTCCAACAAAACAAACCAAGGAGATCGAAACTCATACGACAAACTTCTCAAAGCACCTTTAAATATTGACAAACAAGTGACTCTATTTTTAAATTTCTAAATAAAAAAACAAAAGAGACTCAGAGAAAATCAAAATTTAACAAGCAGGAACATTTTGTATTGAAAAATTTAATTGTCATTTTTAGTTTTTACTTTATTTATTATGTTTGTTTCTAACCGTTTAAACCTACCCTGAACCGTTACGAAGCTTACAATATAAAAATCAGCCAAAACGGCCATTGTAGAGTTTTAGCGAAACTAACGCACATCAATTCATTTTTATATATAAAATTTTAAACATCCATCACGCCTTATCCCCAAAGGGTTGGCAGAGGCATATTATATGCCCACTTTTCACCGTGTGGATTCCTGTCCCACGTAATAGGTGGTGAGCCCATTGCCGTGTTGAAATAGACAGACGCAGGTTATGGCTATCTGCTGTTGAAATTTTCAAGCCGCCCATAAGGCCTTCAACCAGGCTTAACGACTGCCATTTTACTGGCAACCGGGACCAACGGCTTAACGTGCCTTCCAAAGCACGGAAACGCTCGCAAATGTAAATGCCACAAAGTGGTCACCCATCCGAGGACCAGCCATAGTGAAAGTTGCGTAACTCAGTGATCTTTTACAGAACACTGAGACCGCGGGGCCACGAGCGCTTCTAATGCAATATATGATTATTATTAAAAACTAGGTATTTGTGGACCATCTAAGCATTATCCATTCCTAAAGAGTGACAGTATGTATGTATGTTTAATTTTTTACCAAACTTCATCTTTGTTGTCCACCTCAATTTTTAAATAATAATTTAAGTAGTCAGCTTAAATTATTATTTAAAAATTGAGGTGGACAGCGAATGTTTTTATAAACTAGCTTTTGTTTAAATGTCCTAAATAGAATATGTTTTTCTTTCATTTTTATTCATTTTGATACACATATTGTAGGAAATTATAAAATAATAATCTGTCATACTGGATTTAGAGTGCCGTCACTTTTTTTTCAAGTTTTTCTTAGCAACCCCTTTTATTTGACAGTAATATAGTAATAATATAGCAATACATTAAATAATTAGTCGGTCGTCTTAGGTGTTCCACCATGTTAGATTTAGAATGACGTCACATAACTAACCATGTATTATTATCCAATCTAAACGTGTATACAAAACTTCAACTCAATCGATTAAAGATATCTGCTTCAAAATTGAGTTGCAAGATTCCACCCCCGAACAAACTCGTAACATTGCAAGTTAATAGAAAGCTTGTAAAATCGGATGAAGTACGGCCGAAATTCGACGGACATCGGGTCTCTTTTATTGCACCAGCGCCAGCGCCCGTCCCAGCTCCCAATACAAAAAAAAAAGAAATATTCAATTTGCTCCAGTCGTTCAGAAGCTATGCGCGTATGTATAAGTACATAAAGTAACTGACGACGTGATTGAATTATACTTAGGTTATTAGTTTCGTTATTTGATTCGGTTATTTGATTCCTAATGTTTTATAATCCTGCTGTGTTCATACAGAAAATAAAAACCCATACCAGCTGTCAATGGGAATACCATAAGTATAGGAAAGAATTACCACACACTCTCTGAAAGAAATAATATGCGTCCAGCCACTAGTTTCTTTCAATTCAGAAAACTTGAACCGCTAAATACCTACGATTAATTAATTATTCTTTGTCTTAACATACCTTCTGAATCAGGGAAACAGTAAGTAATATAATAATAATATAAACTTAATACTATACTTTACAATAATAACATAGTAATATAAATATTCGTAAGATATTTTAGAAAGCTCTGGTTTATTATGTTAGTATGCAGTTACGGATGAAGAAGCGCTCGTGGCCCGCTGACTCAGTTTTCTGTAAACGATCACTGCGTTAAGCAACATGCGCTATAGGTAGTCCTTGGATGGATGACCACGTTAAACCTGGTTGAAGGCCTTATGGGCGGCTTGAAAATTTTCAGCAGGTCGCCACAGCATGCGCATGTCCATTTCAACACGGCAATGAGCTCACCAACCACCTGTTACTTGGGGCAAAATGCATATGGTCAAATGTGGGCGTTTAATATGCCCTTCGGGAATAAAGGCGAGACAATGTGTATGTATACAGTTACAGACGATTTACTTTCATAGATAGGTAAAACTACAGGTGGAAAAGGGTATTGATTTAGTTTGAGAGAAGTAATTGTTCTAATATTAATTTTCGTTTACATTGAATTAGACGGAAATTTCATATTAAAGCCACTAGCTGAATTTGTTGAATAGTAAATTAAATTCCCTTCAATATATCAATGTAGTAAGAGATATTTATGGAAAGCTCAACTATCGATTTTACGATCCATATAGTTAGGAGCTTGGCTCTTCATAAGTCTCATAACCCTTTACAATGCAAGCAATATGTAGGTACTCTTCGTAGCTTAGTTTACATGAAAATGTTGTGGTGGGATAAATATTTCTTTTTTTTAATCACATGTGTTTTGACACAACAGCAGTATATTTTTATTGCCTACTGTTTTCTTCATTAGTTACTATGAGTGAATATATATTTGAGGGTATAGTGAGGCAATATCAGTATCTAAGCAATATTACATAAAGTCCCGCTTATTACGAGTACCACTTCCGCCTGTCATCCCCTACGATGTAAAATCACGACATTACTCAAAAGTAAATCAGTATGGTATAAGAATATGTCTTATTCGTGTAGTTTCGTAACTCACGAACTACGGAACATTTCGTATTAGACAGATTTTTCGCCATCTAACCTAGTAGATATAATTTATTTTGTACAATTTACAAAACCTTTATTAGTTCTTCGTAGTTTATTTTGTATTGCTGAAAACCAGACTACCAGCAAACCTTTTATCAGTAACAGCACATACTTATTATAACTAAAACTATAAAAGATAAAAACAAATAAATAAACAAACAAAAAATACCGTGTAACTGTAAATCTATTGTAAAGTTATAGACAAATTGACAAGGTATTAATTGTCCCAAGTAAACGCGACTAACTAAACATCACGCTAATAAATGAGAAAGCCATCTATCATTGACTAATAGCAACAATAACGTTTCAGACGACTGCCAATTAGGAGACCTCTTGAGGAGCTATAATGTTTTGTTAGATCAAACTTGTGAGGATTGCGTATTTACGTTTAATTAGAACAACGCTTTAGTGTAGTTGTATTGTGGAAAGACAAAGCTATTTGTACTTAGTACCTACTTTATTCCTAATTCTAGTATTAGTATCAATGGATCAGTTTAATATAGAATGGTTGTTTGTAATGAGCTTATTAGATTAAAGTATAATCCGATAAGCTCATTAAACATTTCTTATTCTGTTCGATAAGCTTGGTCGAGACAGACAATTATAGTTGCTATCAACGCGGTTACAAATTAAACAATTAAACTTAAGCAAAAATAAAAGTAAGTATGGAAACTAAAAAGCAATATTTTTTTTAATCCTCTCATTGTTAGATCCTCAGTTAGTATGCTATAATGAGGAACATGTTTTATAGGCTTATTGCTATAAGTTAATCTCGAAGGTATTTTAAAATAAACGGCAAAATAGACTAAAGTAATTTATAATAAAGTACAATAAATTTGGATAGAGAAGAGTTTAGTTTATATAATTTAAAGGCCCCATAAAATAGCAACAAAATCTATACTGAGAAGTTTACACAAAGTAGCTTCAAAAAAAAATGTTGTGTTTAAAAGTCGTATAACGGTAACAGGAAGACTAAATGTCTTACGTTATAGTTAAACGATGCATGAAAACAAATAGATGTAATGTATTATTTAGATAGAGTAATAGTCAATAGAACTGCCATCTTTTACGTTGCGTTTGCGATTTTTTATCTGTGATATGTGGGTCATAAAAGGGTAGAGGCAAGTAGAGCAAAGCCTAACTCAAAACAATATAATATAATAGGTCAAAATATTATTAGAATCGTTCCAGTGTGGGTTCAAGGATATTATATGACTGTAGCAGTTGTAGATGATGCCTTTAGCATTACTTTTTAAGAGTGTTTATATGAAAATAATATGGTTCATACTCCTTGGTTTTCTGTATTTAGAAGGGAGATTTTTGCTAATATAATATCGAATTTCGTATTACGGTTTAGCAGTGGGCAAACTATAGATAGAGGTATCTATAGGTTGATCTACCTATTAACTAAAGAAATCGTTGCATGTCAAAAGTTCTTTTGCTTATTGTGGTTGCTTTTGCCTAACTACAATATATGTATAAAGGGGTTTGACGAATTTTGGAAGTTGTAGCTGAGTATAACCATACGGTGTGTAAGAGTTATAGTTTATAGTATTACATTCAGGACTTTACGCAAAATAATATTAAGTTATTAACACCAACGTTTTGGACGTGTTTAGACGTTTGCGCCTGGACTGCAGTGAAGGTTGAGACTTTTGTGTGTATCTACCCTCTAGACTGGCGACATACATTACACTCAATAAAACAGTTTTGTTCGGCAGTTCACGTGTTTCCTATTTCTTGTAACGCCGGGGAACGGAGCGTGAAGGGCATATTTTGAGGCCCTCAACTTAAGAGCTACTATTATTATATATTGCTGGTATTTCTGGGTGTGCCAGCATGATCTAGATGTCGTCACCATGACTTTTGGCATCATTTGATAAACTAAATAAACAAATAAATAAAATTTTAGAAAGTTCATCCAAATATAATAAAGTAATCATTATACCTGCCCATATTTTTGGTCTAAAATTATTTTTAAAAGTTAAACGACTTAACGGTTAATAAATTAATTTAAATACCGGTCGTTCGTAGAGTCATGGTTGAAAGCTCATCTATCAAAATATTGTTTTGTCACGGAAACTTAAGCAAAACTAGAATCAATTTGTTAAAAGTATCGATGCCTATGGATACCTACTGGAATAAGGCTAAAGAATTACAATAACAATATAAAACAATTATAGTTTAGTTATATATATATTTTTTATTTGTTCAGTTCCATTTAATGTTATAACCATTAACTTAAACTGTACGGAACGAAACAACAGACTATTTAAAAATCCGTTTATGATTAAATATTATTAGATTATATAAATTATTTTAAACCATCTCAGAGAAATCAAGAAACACCCAATAGTTTAAATAACTTGTATAAATTTAAACGGAAATATGTCGCATTACATTCCTTAAATTAAAGTATTGTAAATTCTTACAGTCCGCGCCACGAGTCATGAAAGTGCGCAGACGACGATAAATAGGTGTCAGTTGAGGTAGGGGTGAGGGGCGGGACGAGTCACCATGGCAACGAGCGACGTGCAGTGATTCCTTGCCGCTCTTCACCCGCGCACGCACTGAGCTCGCCTTGGGTACCAGCGATAACACAAGTGTCACATAATTTCATAAATCGGACAATACTTATTATAAATTATTTGTTTAGAACGACAATTTTATGTGTTTATATTAAAAATAATTAAAAAGTATTGTAAGTGTACATAGTGTTAGATATATTTGAACTTAGTGTTTTTGTAAACAGTGTTGTAAAGAGGTTATATATAATAGTGTTTTTAGTGTTAATTTGAAAGAAGTGATTTTTTATTAGTATCTACGATGTCTCCGCCAACGAGTAAAAAATATAAACGTACTTTTAATAGACAAGCGAGAAAAATGGTGTATGACGTTTACTGCTTTATGAAAAATAAATTCAGTGAACTGAATTACGTTCAGTTGATGGCAGAGGTAGCTGAAGCTACAAACGTTTCTAAATCTACTATATACAGGATAGTAAAGCAAGCTAACCAATCAGATTTACTAACGGTTTTTAGAACTCCCGGGAAAAGACGAAGTCGGGCATTTCGAAGAGAAGAAGAACGAGCTATTCACAATTTTCACGTAACAAATAATGAGATTCCCACAGTTAAAAAACTTTTATCAAAATTACAAGATGACATAAATTTTCGAGGATCGGAGACAAGTCTCCGTCGCATAATTAAAAATATAGGTTTTAGTTGGAAAGCCACTGAAAATAAAAGAAAAGTCCTTATTGAAAAATCCAAGATAAGATTGTTACGTATAAATTATCTAGAAAAAATAGAAAGTATAGACCAGAAAATAGACCTATAATATACACGGATGAATCATATGTCCATTCCTCTCACGCTACAGCAAAATCCTGGTCTGATGGGTCAACAAAAGGTTTAAAAAAACCCATTTCAAAGGGTCAACGTGTGGTTATTGTGCATGCAGGTTCTGAGGCTGGTTTTGTACCAAACGGTCTATTAGTTTTTAAGTCCGGTACAAAGACTGGCGACTACCACGACGATATGAACTATGAAAATTATGAAAAGTGGTTAAAAACACAACTAATACCTAACCTCCCACCAAGGTCCGTCGTGGTAGTTGACAATGCCTCCTACCATAATAAAGAATACGATTCTGCACCAAATTCCAACAGCAGGAAGTCAGAAATGCAAGCTTGGCTGACAAGCAAAGGCATATCATTTAGGCCTGAAATGTATAAGCCTCAGTTGTATGAGTTAGTAAAATTAAATAAAGAGATACACAAAAAAAATAGTATTGATAGAATACTAGGAGAACATAGCCACGACGTTCTCCGCTTGCCACCGTACCATCCTGATCTCAATCCTATTGAGATGGCTTAGGCCGCAATTAAGGGTTACGTTAGTAGTAAAAACGTAGAGTGGAATATAAAACGCGTAACAGATTTGATAAAAGAAAAGGTAGAGGCAATGGGGGCTAATGATTGGCAGAACCTCTGCAATAAAGTAAAGTCGATTGAAGAAGAATATATCAAAAGCGACCATATAGTCAACCACATGACACACGAATTAATTATATGGGTGGGACAAGACTCAGATAGCGACGACAGTGATTCTGATCAGGAAGATGTTGCCGAAGAGGATAAGTTGTTCCCAGGCCCAAGTTCTGGAGAGCCATCCGATCCAGCTCAAGCTGCTGGCCCAAGCAAACTGCAGTTTCCACCAATGGAAGGTGTAATGCCGTTGAGTGACGGTGACACTGATTAACTTTTTATTTCAAGTGTATGTGTAGTTATGTACCAAATAAACATAACAAAATTTTTTAATTGTTATAATCATTTCTATCCTTTATACAGCGAATTTATATTGAATATCATTTACTACATGCACACGATAAGTTGAGACCTGCGAGAAATGTTTCCCGATTATTATAATAATTAGTCTACAAATTAGAACATTTAATAATATAAGATTAATTATTATAATATAGAATAATACAAATAAGTATAATTTTTTTTGCATCTGTACCGACTTATTACTGTGAGGTCACATAGGTCAAGCCTCAACTTATCGTATTTATAGTACACACTTTTCTCTTCGAATATACATGCGCAGTCGACGCCATTTTCTTTCATGACTCGTGGCGCGTACTGTACCTATTGAAAGATTGTTCATCTTAAATTAGAATTGTTTTACGTTTCGTTCAATTTGTGGATTGTAACTATAACGTCTTTCAAAATATACCTCTAATAAATTTTACTATAATGTATTTCGATGACTGAAAAGTTAAACACTTAGACTCGTTAATTTACAGTAACGAAAAAGCGTTGTTTCTAGTGCTATTCATTTATGAACAGAAAAGAGAGACGTAACATTAACGTAAAACTATCATTCTACTCGTAATATTCATACTTTTTTCGTTGTGCTTGGAATTTTAATAAGTTATCTAAGATTTTGGACTTGGATTTGTTTTGCACCAGCTAAGACCGTTAAGAGACTTTTAAGCCAGACATTTTTCACACGCAACCAGCAAAGTTAACAGCGAACTTTGATGTGTATTTTGCCTTTCTTTTGTTTTTTTTTTAATTTTATTAAGCTATTGCATAGTTTTTATCGCGGGCTTTGAGCGGGCTTTAACCAAGAAATTCCGTAACGCAAAAAACCTAAGACCCGAGGTCACACGAAGTTCACCGAGCACGGCCGAGCGTTGGCTTAACGTGTATGTACATATATTATATGATACGATTGTACGAAGCTCGCACGGATCGAGACGTGATGATAGTGAGTGTGAGTGTGAGGGTGATGATGAGGGTGACTGTGAGAGTGAGGGTGGGGTGAGGGTGAGAGTGAGAGTAAGAGTGAGGGGTGAGGGCTGAGGGTGAGGGTGAGAGTGAGGGTGAGGGTGAGGGTGAGGGTGGGGGTGAGGGTGGGGGTGTTTTTTTTAATGTTTATTTTTTAATGTAACTTCAATTAACATCAAAGAAAAACAAAGGTATGCTATGCAATAGCTTTACCGCGGCAGTCTCAGAGTGCCACACGTTTCTTTTTTATGTAATACTGACTCACTGTCATCTTCTACATTCTGTGTTAGTGTACTCAGTTTTTTTAAAAATTTGTTTGAAGATCTTAAACCAGTGTACGTTATACTCATTTATAAAATTTTACTAATGTGAAAGCTTGTCATTTAGCAATTTATGTTATCTATAAGATTACCCATGTCTATTTATTAGTCTGTAAGCTTTCTGAACAGAAATAAATAAATATTAACCCAAATGCAAACAATAAAACTTGATTCCACTACATGTTTCACAAAATGAACTTATGAGGTACGGGTCCTCACATCAAAGAAACACAAGAAGCTTCTCGGGAAAACGTGTATTCACTATTAAACAGTTACACAGTTCGTAGGTAAGTACCGTACACGCACTCGTACCGTAGCGCGATGACGATGTAAGACGACTAAAGAAATGGTGGGACTTTATGTTACCGCAGGACGCGGTTTAGGCGAATATGAGAAGGAATATATGATACGCATGAGTGAGAGCGGGATAGCTAGCACGCCGCCTACTTACCTACGAACTGTGTAACTGTTTAATAGTGAATACACGTTTTCCCGAGAAGCTTATTGTGTTTCTTTGATGTGAGGACCCGTACCTCAAATATGGCGCCCAACTCTATAGAAGGCTGCCGCCACGTTCAGTAAAGTACTTAGTGAAAATTGTGATAGTGTAAACGACTCCTTCGTGATTCGACGCTGATTCGAACTTGATTTGCGCGGTTGTTAAATTTTTATGCAGTCACAGTCAGAACTAGGCTAAACAAGTACCATGTTATCACTCTCGCTCGTGAATGGGTATCTACTAACTGTCAGGTCGTACGAGTATTAAGTTCACAGTAGGTACGAATAAGATGCCTAAACCAGTGATCTTTTACAAAACTGGCTAACTAAGAGCGTCTTCGATCTAAATATATCTATAGATTGGGGAAAAGTCATTTCGCACTAATGATACTATTGATATTTGTTTCTCTGTATTCTATACTAATATTGTAAGTTTGTTTGTAGGCTCAGAAACTACTGCGCCAATTTTAAAAATTCTTCACATCATTCTTTGTGAGTAACATAGGCTATATTGATTTTCATAAAATTTAGGGTTACGTACGAAATCTCGAATAGTAAAACTGTACCACGCGGGCGTCAGCTAGTATTTACTAAATAAAAGCATTCACTTACAGGCACCGTATACGATTTAGACCCCTGAATAGCATCCAATTGTTGAACAAGGTTGTGAATGTATTTAGCGATGTATAAATGTAATGAATATATCAATCAGTTGAGTCCGCGACTATCAGGATTTTAATTGGTCGTGCTAATTAGTGTCTAGCACATAAGACCTTTTAGCCTTTTTGTTACCACCTCACTAAAAAGGCAACGGGTTAAAAATTTCTTCCAAATTTTACATCTAAAATAGACACATTTTTATTTTATTAAATTTTGAAATGAGGGCTATATATCAATTCTGAAACATATCTCTGAGAAATGTTTCTGTGCAAGAGAGCCGCTGATACACATTTTCAACTACGAACGATTCGCTGACAAAAGGATTCATTCATGAGCAATTCGACGACAGGACGACATAAACTTTCTATTGCCAACAGAATCAGGACAGCAGTATCTAAACCGATTTGTAACCTTTTTCTTGATGGCAATCAGCAGCGTTGTAATATAATAAATACTGACCACAAACTATTTTATTTTTCTCTATTCTTTATTTAAATCTTATTTTCTATAATTTTGCGCGGGATTTTGTAAAATATGTACTCGTAGGTAGGTACTGGAGAGCGGTGAAGTATTCAATAAATTTGGAAAATGTTCTTATATTATTGTGAATGTGAAATTAATAAACAACGAGATTAAATGGGTGCCACGCGGTTCGAAGTATGTCACGGGCGAAGCCGGGCGGGACAGCTAGTTAATAATATATTATAATAATATTTAATTGATTTGATACGGTTCGGGTAGTTCAGGCGGCTAGAACATTGCCCTGGTTAGGCAAAGGTCACAGGTTCAATCCCTGTCTCGAATAGAATTGTCTTTTTCCACTTTATTAAAAAATTATGAGAAATTTAGCAAAAATATGCTTAAAAAATGTATCAATATACTGAGTGGAGTCCATTGCATCAATGTTTAAAAATAGTTGTAACACTGTTCATTGGTATCGAGTTGTTCATTAGCTCGATAGTTGAAATTCTCCACCATATTTAAATCGTCATTTTAAGAGTATGAACTCTTAAAATGACGATTTAAATATGGTGGAGAATTTCAACTTGATTCGATACGGTTCGGGTAGTTCAGGTGGCTAGAACATTGCCCTGGTTAGGCAAAGGTCACAGGTTCAAGCCCTGTCTCGAATCGAATTGTCTTTTTCCACTTTATTAAAAATTTATGAGATATTTAGCAAAAATATGCTTAAAAAATTTATTAAAAAACCGTGGTATGCGTGGTAGGGACGCATACTACAGTATCTAGATTAAAACATTTCAAAACTGGATCTGGATCAACCTACATGAATTCTTCTTCTTTTTAGTACATTCCCAGTGGCTTTCAAACCTTATCTGAATTTGGAACCCAGGGTCCACTTTTATTTGGCTTCTAGGAATAGCTATCGTTTGGTTTTTAATTTTTGGCATTGTTGGGACCGTCAGTCGTCTTATCTCCTAATCTTACACGTCTGGGTATCCGAATACTTTTGACCTATCTGCTCATGTGGATTTCGTATGTAAGTCTTAGTCTACCTTGACTCCTTCTATCTAGTTTTGCACATTAAATATTCTTAGTCAATCGTTCCACATTCGTTGGAAGTGTCTAAACCAACGTTATAAAGATGAAAATACAAAAATTTGTAATGACGTAATATCCTTAAGCTTTCAATAGGTACTGTTCTTATATCGTGGCGATATATAAATATTAAACGACGCATTTAAAGAAAATCCCGCTGGTATAATAAATTTAAGAATACCTGTTGAACGTCCAATGTATACTTTTAAAAATATAAATTCAATTTTTACAATACCGGAGGATATTAATCATTCAATATGATCATCTGCTTCATAGTAGTACCTACTAATATATTTTTACCTTATAACATAATACGTTATAATATAATACGAATCACGCACCTTGGTATAAGGTAGATGGTCAAGTTCTGGAACACACAAAACACACCAACGCATAAATCTGCCACAGCTAGGTTTGCCAGAAAGAAGTTGGTGATGGAACGTAGTCGCCTCGACAATGTAACTACTAGAATAACTAGTAAGTTGCCTGTAACAAAAAAAAACAGATGATTAGTATGTTAGGCACTGTAGTAGTGTAGTACCGATGAAAAGTCGTGGCTACGTTCAAACATTGAAGGAATTTGAGAACGGCGCAGTGATATGACTGCACTGTAGAGACTTCGAGTTCGAATAGGAGAACCAAATATTTGTGTATACTACAAATTTTGTCTAGAGGTTGGTTATAGGTATAAGTATGTTTATCAGTTTTTAGATCTACAAACTTATAGTAGCTTTACTTTAGCTAGGCCCACTTGCGTGAATGCTGGGGTTAAATAAATAATTATAGAGTTAGATAACTCGGAATTAAGTACATAACTTTTTAACCCTAATCATGTCTTGCACCATAGAAACATATCATCGGGTTAACTAACCCAGTGTTTTATGTCACTATGTCATCCAACCAAACATTAATGATTGAACAAAGAATGAAACAGGTATGTCTATCACTTTTACACTACAGTTTGCCACATAAGACTTTTTCTTACACGAATGAATGTTACATGACAGCCGATTGCATTTTATTTTTATCGTATTATGTGTGCGCGGCGTGTCATTTTGACTAGTCCGTGTCACGCATGTGTCACGTGCCACTTCATTGTATGTCAGCTGCTAACCCAACGTGTGACGAATTAACCCTCAGAAATCGGTGAGTTAAAATTTTAGCGATTTAACCCTAGGTATACCCTTAACTCGGGGTCATGCGAGACAAATTAGGCCCACTTGCGCGATCTTGGGTTAGCGTGTATAACTCGGAGGTATGGACTAACCCCGAGTTAAATCATTAATTTGTCTCGCATGACCCCGAGTTAAGGGTATACCTAGGGATAAATCGCTAAAATTTTAACTCACCGATTCCTGAGGGTTAATTTGTCAAACGTTGGGTTAGCAGCTGACATACAATGAAGTGGCACGTGACACATGCGTGACACGGACTCCTCAAAATGACACGCCGCGCACACATAATACGATAAAAATAAAATGCACTCGGCTGTCATGTAACATTCATTCGTGTAAGAAAAAGTCTTATGTGGCAAACTGTAGTGTAAAAGAGATAGAGATACCTGTTTCATTCTTTGTTCAATCATTAATGTTTGGTTGGATGGCATAGAGTGACATAAAACACTGGGTTAGTTAACCCGATGATATTTTTCTATGGTGCAAGATATGATTAGGGTTAAAAAGTTATTTACTTAATTCCGAGTTATCTAACTCTATAATTATTTATTTAACCCTAGCATTCACGCAAGTGGGCCTTAATGATTTAACTCGGGGTTAGTCCATACCTCCGAGTTATACACGCTAACCCAAGATCGCGCAAGTGGGCCCTACAGCATTAAAAAAATGTCTCACAAAATTGTATTGAACATAGACTATGAATTAGTTGGTGGGTCCGTAATCTGTTGCCTCATAATTATCTCGAAAACAGGTAATTAAGCTTAAGATTATGGCACACATAATTTATCAGATCAGTCCAGTAAGTGATCTTACCTTTTGCTTTTTTTAGACAAACCATACAGTAATGTGAACCAACCAACATAGGAGGCAATTGTGCTGCGGTATCTTCACGATAAAACAAAGAGCGTACAGAAAGTACAGTCCGGATCTGTTTGAATTATGTGAGCAATATTTCGCGCTGGGCTGAATCTGAGTCTTCTATAAGAAATCTTTCGTCCGCCCTGTTCAAGTTAAGTGTTCACTTGTTCAGTCCAATCAGTTTAATATTGGGACTACACATATTAAAACCATTGCTTTTTTTTGTTACGTACTGTAACGGGATATCGTTATATATACTACGCGCGATATCAAGTGCCATCCTGCTCGCACATCGATCATCTATCTCACTCACTGTAGTTGTTATTTAGGACGATTTAACCAATGGACGCGTAATGTACTCAATATAGTATGAAATCACGTTCAACCAACTTTCCTGCGTGGAGGAAATCTACCACATATTGTTTTCTTACTCTTGCATGAAGTGTTGTCACTGTCTAACAACCAAATATAACGCAAATAGAAAAAGTAGGTATGTAATACGAATTTGACACCATATTATTCTGTTAATTTGAGATGGTAACTCGTTGTATAATGGATATAGGGAATAAAAGTATATTGAATATAGGCCGATTAAGTTGTTGGTATGTTTCAATAATTAATGTTTTTTTTAAAATAAAATAGTTATGTGAATGAAATAAACTTTTACTTACGAGTTAAAAGAAACATTAATTGTTCGACGGCTATAACTTTTACACCATTTCACAGCACATTTCATCATTTTTTCTTTATAAACTACCCTCCGAACGTGTACGATATACTGAGTCCACGGAACAGCGTCATAGCTAAAAATGCTTAGCAAATGGCAAGCGGTGTTTAGGCGCAAACGGTAAGATAGTCCATTGGTTAGATCGTCCTAGGTTGTAAACAAACGTAAGCGTTGTGGATGGATGGAAGCCGGCTATATAATCCGTACGCAAAGTCTCCACTAGTGCCACTAGTATCCAGCCAGTCATTCGATCGCTAGGTGACCCAGAGTGCGAAAGCCCTGCAGTTCGCTTTGAGCCACAGTTTAGCTAACCATCAGGCTTAGCGTATTTAGGACAGGTATCAAAGAGTGATAGCCCCGCAGTCCTCTTTAAGATCCTCACGTAGGGAGGAAGTGAAGGGCAATAGCCCCACAGTCCCCTTCACGGCTTCACCCCTCACACAGGGTTGTATGCATAAAGTATAAAGTAATAAGTAATATATATATCAAGTATTCCAAAGTAAAACCGTCAATTATAACGATATCTGAGAGCTTTCAACGAAAACGTTGCCTTAACTCTGAGATATAAAACAAAATAATGTATGGTGCATTTGTGCATCTAATGTACGTCTACATAAATGTTTGTGACGGTATATGTCTATCTTTTAAGAATAACCTAATATATCCATTTTAATACTTCAAAACAACATCAATTATAAAGCAGTAATTTGATGGCTATTATAAAGGGCTATTATAGATATATGCTATTAATCCTATATCAATATTATAATTTTTACAACATTGTGACGTGGCTTCAGCATTTCATGAAGATTATTTTGTCCCCTTTACACCTTGCAAATGAAATGAATATCTTACGAGTTATAGCAAATTCAAAATAATGTTCAAATAAATTAATTTCGTGTAACCATAATTTGACCGGGACGTAGGAGCGTAGGTACTAGAGAGCGGAGAAGTAACTAATCAACGAATTTGGAAAATGTCCATACATTATTGAAATTAAAAAACGACGGGTTTAAATGGATGCCACGGGGTTTGAAGTATGTCACGGGCGAAGCCGGGCGGGACAGCTAGTTATACGTGTAACAAAGACACCTTTGATTTCTATACTAGTAACCCTAGCTACGATAATTTAGAAACGTTATTCTTAGCGATAACAAGCTTTCATTGAAATGGTCTACCAGTTTTGACATAAATATTTTTCAAAACAGGTAGACCATTATTTTAGCTGACTATACGAGTATATTAAGTCATGCTTATATAATTTCTTAATGTAGTTTTTCTTTTACCAGCGCATCTTTGAAGCATTGTGAACTAGCCTCTTTGTATTTAAGTAAAAAAAACCAAAATCTCAAATCTATTAACTTAAGAGCCCCTGTTTTAGTTTTGGCAGCTACAATACCTGACTATAGTCTCTGAACTTTCGTTTTAATATTCGTAAGTTACTCTAAGAATGGTTTTGTCGGCAAAGCCGCTTAGATGTGCAAAAATGAAATAAAAAACTATGAAACTATATAGATGATGGCCGCGTGAAATTTGGTTGTTACACAAAAAGTGTTTCCCGTAGAAATAAGAAATTATCCCGGTATAAAAATTCCCCATGAGTTAATCCAGAAAATGTTCATTCCATATGCCGAATTATATTTAAATATTCTTAAGTAAAAAACATCCGAACATATAAAAATCTCCACAAACTATCACGTTTATAATAGTAGTAGGATTACATTCTCGTGGGAATTCCGGGAATTCCTTTCTTGGTGCTCATCTAAGGTACCTAAAGAATACTTTCCCCTAAATTTTTAGTTTCTATGTCAGGCATTAGCCTGTGCCTGGTTACAGCACTGTCGTTCCAGCTCCCGTGGGAATTAGGGGGATTCCTTTCCTAGTGCTCATTTAAAATATCTAAAAAATACATTCACCAAATTTCACGCCCCTATGTTTAATATTTTAGACTATTTTGTGGTTTTGGCCACTAAATTCTCGTATTTTATTAGTACTTATTAAATAATTTCATTTAATAGTTTAGGCTATTTGTGGTTCATCCACGTAATTATTGTTCCCATGGGAATACAGAAAAAAAATGACACTGACAGATAATTTAGCTTTCAATTGGCGAAATAATCATAATTGGTTCTGTAGATCCTTAGATCAAACAAAGTTGAATTCTAGGTATAACGAAAATTGAGATGTCTCTAATCTCATCTTCTAAACTATAAAATCGAGTATACTTATGTAAAAAAAAATTTCGCTGCGTCTGTCGTTCTCGATAAACTTAAAAACTACTAAAGGTTACCTTGTAATGTAACATATTTTACTTACTTTTTAGCAATTTTAATTAAATGTTTGTTATACGTTCTCTCAAACTATCTGCATGGCCATTATCTGTAGCATTCCTAGGCCTTTATATTTCGAAACTTTTTAATGTTTGTTTACCTTTTGTAATTTTTAATGTCAGTTAATGACAAGCCTAGGTTTTATTTTTAATTTATTGTTAGAGCTGTCAGTAAGTTAGGTTGTAGATATTAGACCTTGTTATAAATTTATATTCTTAAATTATGTTTATTCTAAACTTGTTTAAATTTTGAAATGCTCTGTAAAAGAAGGGAACCGGGGCCGTCAGATGAGTCGACTTTTGGTGCTCACCTTGTCAGGAGGTGCTGATGAATAAGTGCTGAGTGAGAGGGTTGTGCCCTCCAAAAATAATAAAGTGATTGTCTGCAGTGGCATGTGACGCCGACGGCTCGTTATTTTCAGCCCTCTGCCTGCCTGGATTTACCGCGACCTGCTTCTCCGAGGTCGGCGACGTGGAGGCCTTGAGGGGACTTGAGGCCCCTTCTTAGCGACGTGGAGGCCTTACTTGAGGCCCCTTCCTAGCAACGTGGAGGCCTCCTCGAGGCCCCTTCTTAGCGGCGTGTGCTGTTAACCGGCTCTGTTAAAGGAAGAATCAAGACCTTAATTTACCCCCGGCTTTCCTTGGTTTTATTTTTTACATTTTTAACTTATATTAAATTAACTTTACCTTTTTCTCCTTTTTCTTTTACTTTTCCTTTTAAGCCAGGACTCCTCCAGTCCTGGTGATAGTTTTCTCCTAGACTTTACCTTTTTCCCCTCCCGGAAAATAGTAACGTTACAACCTACCGTGCAAGTTTCACTTATACATTATATTAGATATAATGATTCATTAGGAAGGTTTAGTATATACCTACGAGAAGGTTAAAATATGACTATCTATCTATCTATCTATCTATCTATCTTCACGCTGTATCCCTGACGGGGTAGTCAGAGAGGACAGATCGCCAGGCTTCGCGATCCATGCATACTTCTTTCGCTTCTTCGAGATTCATCAATCGCTTCATACACGCACGTCTGGGTATCCGAGTACTTTTGACCTTTCCGTTTTTGAGCAATCTGCTCACGTGGTCTTCATATGTAAGTCTCGGCCTTCCCTGACTCCTTCTACCCTCTACTTTTGAACAATATATATTCTTCGTCAATCGTTCCTCACTCATTCGTTGGACGTGTCCAAACCAACGGAGCACGCCCTTTTCCAGCTTAACGCTGACACTTTCATTCAAACCTGCCATATTGCGTATCACTTCGTTACGTATTCGGTCGGCCAAGGTAACGCCGCACAATTTTCGAAGTGATCGCATCTCCACAGCATTCAATTTACTTTCATGCATCTGCTGACATACCCAGGTTTCACTACCGTAAAGCAAAGTTGGCACTAGCACTGCGTTATGAATCGCCATTCGTGCTTCTTTTACGATGCTTTGTCGCTTTACTAACTGGGACAAAGCACCGTTAACTTTGTTTCCGGCAGCTACTCGCCGTTCTACATCCGAATCACATCTTCCATCCGCGCTAAACATACTTCCTAAATACACAATTTCATTCACTTGCTCTAGACGTTCCTGGTTTACCCTAATCTCGCATTTAGTTCTTACGTCACCTCTTTCAAATACTAGAACCTTAGTTTTACTTGCATTCATGCGGAGACCCTTACTTTCACACCCCTCTTTCATATTAGTGACTAATGCCTGTAGGTCGGCTTCTGATGAGGCCATGAGCACCGCATCATCAGCGTACAGCAGACAGTTTACTGTATAGTCACCCAAATTCACACCCATATTAAAATCTTTCAACTTCTGCAGGCAACTGTCCAGATACACTATGAACAGCCAGGCGGACATGACACATCCCTGTTTGACGCCTGTACAGACATCAAAAAGAGGTGACACATCCCCCCCTACTCGCACGCAAGCCTTACAGTCCCTATAAAGCGACTGTATTGCCCGCAGTAGCGAGCCGTCCACACCATATCCTGGCAGCAAGTCCCACAGCGTTTCTCTCACAACGTTATCAAATGACTTTAAAATATGACGATAATTGGAATTAAGCCGATTGAGGGCTTTCATCTAAAACACTGCCTAATCCTTAAGAAATATTACACACCAATTTATAACAATATTATGCCTTTATTATAGGTCGACATAAAGTCTGTGTCTATTTTGAATGATGGCTTAGGTACTATTTGCTGTGAAAGCGGGTACAGGTAAAATTAATCTAGCAGTCTATCTCAGACTGCCAGATTAATTTTCGTTTTGCTGGGCATCAGGTGGTATTGAAATATTAATTATAAAGTATCCACATCCTAACAAAAATTAATAATAATGACTACGCGTGAGTTGCAATTAAATACAAAGTTTGTCTTTCATCCCCTCTCTCAAACGAACCACGAAGAATATCTATATCAATAGTTCCTAACGTAAAGCCTTTCTCGGAGTAGAAACTCTGATCATGGCAAGTTTCATTTTAATCGACTCCATAGTATCAAATGAAACAGACTGAGAGTCAGAAAAAAAAATTACTGTTTTGTCTTCAGAATCGTATATAGAATGCCCTACAAAGGAAATAATATCTGCAATGTCCAGAATTTCGACCCTCTAGTGTTTTATTACTCTTTTCGTGTCAGTCAATTTACTGCTAAACCCTACCTGTATTTGGAGCCTAGGATCCACTTTTTTACCTTGTAGCAGCAGCTTTGTTTGGTTTTTAAGTTTCGGCATTAATAGGAGCTTATGCAGATTTATTAAAATCATACATCACCAACAGAGCATTCAGAATACGACAAGAAGATGCTTATTCAGAGCTGAAAACGATAAAAGCAGGGGTACCACAAGGGAGCGTGTTAGGTCCAGATCTATACCTGCTATACACCTATGATATACCAGATATACACCATAATACCATTGCTACTTTTGCTGACGACACTGCAATTATGGCTACAGGACCGAGCCATGAGGATGCAGTTAGCAAAGTACAACTAGCTGTTACGCAAATTTATGACTGGGCGCATAAATGGCGAATAAAGTTAAATGAGTCAAAGTCCGTACACATTGACTTCACAAATAAAAAATATAAGTACCATCCCATATTTATAAATGGCCTGCAAGTGCCGCACGCAAACACAGCTAAATATCTGGGTATGACACTAGACGCTAAACTACGATGGAAAGCGCATGTTAAAAAGAAAAGGCAAGAACTGAATATTAGATATAAAAACATGTATTGGCTGCTAAGCCGAAACTCTATTCTATCAATACATAACAAATTACTAGTATATAAGCTTACGCTAATGCCTATCTGGAAGTACGGCATACAACTCTGGGGCTGTACTAAACTAACCAATATTGATATAATACAACGATTCCAGGACAAAGTACTACGGGAAATTGCCAACGCGCCCTGGTACATACGAAACGACGACCTCCACCGTGATCTCAAAGTGGATACAGTCAACCACACTATCTAGAAGTCTGCTGCAGCCCACGAACGCAGGCTTCTACACCATGTGAATATCGAAGCGATTCAATTACTTGATACCACGAACATAGTGAGACGATTAAATAGAACTAAACCTTTCGATTTAGTGTAGTAATAGTGAATCACGGGTCACCTCATGGGAGCCTGGGAGTGATCTGTGTAGTGAACAAACAATAGTGAAGTGCTATAATATAAAACACGTTAACAAACTGTTTTAATTGGTTTTCATACTTATCAGACTCTAAGAAAGTGCAATGAACACGACTCTTTAGTGAAAAACAATATACCTAGTAAATTAAGTTAGATTTAAATTACTTATTAGCCTTATAGACATATAGAGGGGCTAGATCGTAATTGATTATTAAGATAAAGTTCTTTTTAATAATTAAAAAAAATAGGAGCGACTGCCGTCTGATCTCCCAACCCCGTAAACACCTGTGTCGTTGCCTCTTGCGTTAGTCAGCAGGTGCGCCGCTAGTAGGTAAGGTCGCTTAAGCCCCGGAGATTTAGATGCTTACATACTCGCTAATTTTTTTAAATAAGTGTCACTTATTTAAAAAAAGAAGATAGGAAATAATTTAAATGTCAGATTTCCATGAAGGTCTTTTAGGTTTTAGGTTGCCAGTAACATGGCAGTCGTTAAGCCAGATGAATGCATTATGGGCGGCTTAAAAAATTTCAACAGCAGGTCGCCACAACCTGCAACCTTCAACACGGCAATGGATTAACCACCTGTTATGTGGGACAAAAAGCAAAGCATACGGTGAAACGTGGGCGTATAGTACGCCTCTGCCTACCCCTTCAGGGATAAAGGCGTGAAAGTATGTTGTGTATGTTATGTTATTTCCATGCAACTTTTATCGTCTCTATTAGAATTTCAGAAAATCCTGAAATACCCAAATGTTTATTTCTAAGTGATAGCTCATATACAATTTTTATGTAAATTAGTTTAAAAATAACGGATTTCCATGCAATACTTTTAATCCTCTATTTTACACCTTAAAGGGTAGAATTTCAAAAAATCGTGAGACGCGTCTATCTTAATTTCTTACCAAAAGGTAATAGACAAATTTTTATGTTGATTAGTTCAATAATTGACTGATTTCTATGCAAACTTTACATATCATATTTGTGTGATCCACAAATGTTTGTTTCTGAGTTTGAGTGTTTCCTATGTATAATATGTATGTATTTTAAAATATATAAGTATGTTTATCAGCTTACTTTGGGCTAGACGGCGCTGTATAAAAAGTGTCCCACAATATTTATTTTATTTATTTTTTTGTCTTAAATTATAAACGAAAGTCCACATACAATTTTTTAAACATATTAGTTTAAAAATGGAGAATTTAATACAAACTTTCAGCCCTTATTTAACCCCTTTAGGAGTGGAATTTTAAAAAATCCGGCCTTATTCCTTGCCTACATCATAAAAAGAACCTCTGTGCAAAATTTTTGGTATCTAGGTTCAAGGGTATAGATTGTCACCGGTGAGTCAGGACTTTTCCTTTTTTATATTATGATTATACAATTTTTGATTGATAAGCGAAGTGTATTTAAATGTCACAATTTTATATCACGTATTTGCCTTATTTTGTTTTCATTATCTTTGGCATACCTACCTCTTTCTTCTTAAAAACCTCAACAGCAGGTAGCCACAACCTCCGTCTGTCTATTTCATACATACATACATATTATCACGCCTGTTTCCCATCGGGGTAGGCAGAGACTATGGTTTTCCACTTGCTACGATCCTGACATACCACTTTCGCTTCTTCTACTTTCATAAGTGTTTTCGTACGTACTCTTGACCTGGCCTTTTTCCAAAAGGTCTTCGATTTGATCGCCGAGGTCTACCCCTACCAGTTTGCCCATTCACTCTCGCCACATAAATCTGCTTCGTCAGTCTAGTTTCATCCATCCTCTCCACGTGTCCGAACCATCTAAGCATCCCTTTTTCTATCTTAGTCACTACATCTTCTGTCATACCGCAATGTTCCCTTATCGTGCTGTCTGTTCTTTGTCCATCAACTTCACTCCCGCTATACTTCGCAGACTTCGCATTTTCACTGCATTTATTTTACTTTTATGCGTTTTCTGCCATACCCAACTTTCACTGCCATACATAAGTGTGGGGACCAGCACACCTCTATGTACAGCCAATCGTGCCTTCTTCGAAATGTTCTGACTGCTCATAAAGGCGTAAATGGCTCCATTCACTTTATTTCCTGCCAATACTCTTTGCTCAATGTCATAGTCATACTTTCCATCTCTCGCAAATTTTGTACCTAGATATACAAACTCTTTTACTTGTTCTACTCTTTCTCCTTCCACAACAATTGAGCAATCCGTCATACTTGCCTCTCTTTCAAAAACCATTACTTTCGACTTATTTCCATTCACTTTCATTCCTTTGTTTTTTAACGCATCATACATAATGTTAACCATCAACTGCAACTCTTCCGCCGATGATGCTAGTATTACCTGATCATCGGCGTATAGGAGGCACTTGACGGTCAGTTCATCCATTTTTATACCATACGTACTCTCTTGCAGTTCTTTCAGGTAACTGTCCATGTATAGGTTAAACAGCAACGGCGACGCTACACAACCCTGTCTCACACCTTTTTCAATGTGAAAAAAGTCTGTGCATGCTTCGTTGATTCTGACACAAGCACTGGAGCCCTCATAGAGAGATTTCAGTGCTCGTATCAAGTGGCTGTTTACTCCATACATGGCCAGTATTGACCACAGTTTATTCCTCACCACTCTATCATAGGCCTTTTCCAAGTCTACAAATGCGCAATAGACCTTTTGACTTTTCGCCAAAAGCTTTTCTGCTACGCATCGTAAGGAAAAGACCTGATCCGTACATCCTCTTCCTTTCATAAATCCTGCTTGTACATCCCACATTTTTCCTTCAGTTTCATTCATCACTCTTTTTATCAAGATTTTTGCATACAATTTGCCGACGATGCTGAGCAAGCTTATGCCGCGGTAGTTTTTGCACTCTTGCTGTGACCCTTTTCCCTTATAAAGCGGCACGATGACAGCCTTACACCAATCTCTTGGTACGCTGCCATTCCTCCAACAAAGGTTGAAAAGGCAGTACAGCTGGCAAGCTACCACGCCTTGTCCCGCTTTCAGCATCTCGACAGAGATCCTATCAAGTCCCGCAGCGTTTCCCACTTTCATGCTATTCAATGCTTCCGCTATTTCTTCCATACTTATGACTTCTTCCATACCAATTTCGTTTATTTCCCAGATACTAGTCTGTACTTGCATATCCTCTTTTTCAAACAAGCTTTCAAAATATTGCTTCCATCTTTTTAACACACATTCTTCTCCTTTCACAAAACTACCATCATGGTTTCTGATATGGTTGAGATGCGATGTCGTCTGTTGACCCCTCACTGTTCTTATGGACTTCCAAAAGAATTTCATATTCTGTTGAAAGTCATCAGATAACCTTTTATCAAATTCATCTCTTTCATTCTCTTTCTTTCTTTTCATCACCTCTTTTGCAACACACTTATACCTTTTGTACTCCTCTTTTGCCATTTTTAGGTCCACATCCGTTGCCTTCTGCATTCTTTAATTGACTTTTGTAGTCAACCAGTCCAACCATGCTTTCTTCTTATCAGATAACGCCTTTCGGACTTCTGCACCCATTCTCTTTCTCTTACATCCTTGGCTTCTCCTACTTACCCCACACACTTCCACCGCAACTTCCACTAGACCTTCCTTAAATGACTTTCATACTTCTTCGATCTCACATACGTCATCAGAATTTTCAAATTTCTTGCTCAGCTTACACTTAAATTCCTCTTTTATGCCTATCTCTTGCAAATTCTAAACTTTTATGCGTTCTAGTACACTAACAGGTGCATGCACACGATGCCGCCACCGCTGAAACAGACCTCTTACTCGACTAAAAACCAAGAAGTGGTCTGTGTCAATCCCGGCACCACGGTATGCCCGAGTGTCTAACACTTTCTTTCTCATCCTTGCATCTACAATCACATAATCAATCATGCTTCTCTGGCTTCCTTCTTGTCTCGTAAACAAATGGATATCCTTGTGGTTGAACATGGTGTTGGTTACCACAAGGTTCCTCTCCAAACATACCTCAAGCAAACTTTCTCCATTTTCATTCACTCGTTCGTCACCATACTTTCCCAATACACTTTCATAACCATCACGCTTCACACCAACCCAACCATTAAAATCACCTAACATTACTATTCTTTTATTCCGTTTGCATTTACTCAGTATATCGCTCACACTCTCCCAAAATGCCTGCCTCTCACTTTGGTCCTTTGAAGATCGGCGCCACTACGCATCTTGCTGAGCATAAACTCCTAAAACAAAGATGCGGGTAAGCCCAACCTTCAGCCTCAGCCAAAGGAGTCTTGGGCTCACACATTCATATTCTGTCACACATTCATTCATTCTCGCGGATAGTAACACACCTACACCCTGGCATGCTGTACTGGTCGGCGCTACACCTGACCAGTAGGCCGTATAGGGTCCATGTGTAGTGGTGTCACATCCTTTCCTCTTTGTTTCATTCACACACAGAATATCAATTCGTCTCTCTCGCATCATCTCGCATACCTCCTCAATTTTATCTTTTAATCCTCCTCTTATATTCAGTGTAGAAAAGCGGCTATCCATAGCCCACTTTTCGCCTCGATGGGAAACGGGACGTGACGGGTGGCGAACCGCATCGCCGCCATTTTGGGTTTTAAAATTTTGATACACCATAGCGTTCCCACGAGTGGCAAGGGAAAACAAAAGTCCACCTAGACAGAGCCCCGTTTGTCCAAGTAAGGCTTGTTCTGTGGTCGCCCGGTCCCAGGGCATAAGGCACGTTAATGCTAGGCTCGCCCCTAGCCACGCAGCACATAGGCACGGCAACCTTGGCTTGGCGGAGAGAGGATGAGGTAGGGAAAGGATTTATGGAAAGGAAAATGACGATGTAGGAGAGGGGCTTGGATAGGGTAAATATAATATACCTTCTATATCAAAGAGGCCACAATAGATAAATAAATAAATAAATAAATTTAATAAAAAAGGTGTCTATTTTAGATGTTAAATTTGGAAAAAAATAAAATGTCAACGCATTGCCTTTTTAGTGAGGTCGTAGTAAAAAGGCTTAAATGTCTTATGTGCTAGACACTAATTAGCACGACCAATTAAAGTCCTGGTAGTACCTACTAAAACTTTATTGTCACAGAACATAAAAGTGACGACTCGTCACTTTTATGTTCTGTGACTGATGACATCCATAAAAGATTATAATTTTATATTAGATTTTGGTTTATATATTATTGTGTTTTGACCACAAGTGAAGAATAACCATTGGAAAGTCAGTGAAAAATACTTAGATACGTGATTTGGGTTATTCACCATCTCGATACAGGAGGCTGGACACACGTGTGATCAGTTGGTGAAACCCCAAAAAATATTATTTATTATTTCATTATCTGGACACGCCAGGATTTTTACGCGTGTCCACATAGTGAAACATAAATTAAATACTTTAAATTTTTTCGTCAACTGGACACACGTTCATATTTTAACTAAAATAATTACAAAGTACAGTCACGTAGATTAATTTTGAGTCGTAATCTCTGTATTTATCACTTATAGAATTTTTTTTATAAATTAAAAATATATTTTATAATAATATGCTATTATTCAATGTTTATTAATATTAGTGACATACTTTAAAAAATACAACAATATATTTTGATGACATTGTATTTCTGAAATGATTTTTCTATGACTGTGTGTCTCTATGTGATGATTTTTAGTTATTAGGTATTTTTAGATTACATTTATGTATATCTTTACTCGTTATTTCTGTGGAACTCGAAGTGATAGTTTAAATTACACAATTACTACGTGTAGACCTCGGCTTTGCCCTTGACATTCTACGAACACCTATTGCACCCGGCATCTCTAACCCAAGCTATTTATTGTTATCAAATACTTTCATACCAACGTTGATTCCCTATTTTCCATTGACACACAAGAAGGTTTATAGGTAAAATAACCGCTAAACACGTTTACCTGTAACCAGATATAAGTATAAATACTTTCATGTTTCTAACTATAAAAATTACGAAGTTTGATGTAACTGTATATCACTTATTAATACCTTTTTTAGTAAGTGTCTTCTTTTAAGGGCTTTTTTTATAAAAAATCTGGTTTCTAGGTGTAAGGGTTTGATCTGGGCGTAGAAAAATTAGTGATTCACCTCATAATTTTATCAATATATTAGTTTTACCTCACGGCTTTGCCCGTGGCTTACTTTAAACTCCCTTTACATCCCTCTGACCTATGCTCCTTATTAGTTTTCAAATATTTTGTTGTTTTTTTTTTCAAATATTTCATATATTACAATCGGAAACATATGTTTGTTTGTTTTTAATCATAAGCAAGTATACAAAATATATACTAGTTTTGAAAATGAAGGATTTCCCATCCTCCAGACTTCTAATTCATGCCCCTTATAAGATTTTACATATTTTCATACAAACTTTGCTCCGCTAATTTAAAACTTTAATAAATTTCAACGGTTTTAAAAATTCACATATATATATTTCTCTTTGTTTATTAGAAGCAGGTATGCATATTTTGATGTTAGTTTCTTCGAAAATGAAGAATTTCTCATTGAAATTAGAACCCCTATTTTACCTTCTTATAGGTTAAATATTAAAAACCACGAAGCACGAATACATTTATTTGTAAACAGAAACACGAGCACATAGTGTGATATTTCTAACTTTAATAGTTTCGAACTTCTATACAGCTACATTATAAATATAGCTAACCCTATAAATTTTAACAAGGGCTTCGGCAGGGCGTTGCTTGTAAAAGAATGAGTCACCCAGTAATTTTATTAATAAAGACAACCTTTTTTACCTTCTTATCTATTTATTTAAAATCTAGAAGAGATATCTTATGTTTCCAACTTGAAATTACGCAAAATGATGACGTTTGAAATATTTTTCATGAACTCACCTGATTTATGACTGATTTAGGCTGGTATACTTTAGTTATTTTCATAGTGTCATGTCTTACGGCATTTTGCTGTGGGGCAAAGCAGCTGATCTACAAGTAATTTTTGTACTCCAGAAGAGATCTATACATGCAATATATAAATTGAGTGCTAGAATGTTTCTTAAAGAAAAATTTAAAGAAATTGGCATTTTAACGGTTGATCACAGTATATATTTGCAAATATTATGTTAGTTAAACAGAACATACATTTAAAAATAGACACAGTGACATACATTCGATAAATACTAGAAATAAGCATAAATTAAATGGAACGCATCATCGTTTATTTTAAACAAAAATTCCTTTAAACATTATGAGCCTGCCGTTACATAAATTTAAGGCGGAAATTAAGATGCACCTCTTGAAAGGGGCCTATTACACAATTAATGATTATTTGAATGATAAAAATAAATGGAAATGAGTTGCTTGCTCTTCGCTCGAGCTATTTAGGATTCGAATGAATCTTGTGTTATATTATACTTGTCTTGAATCTGCATATATATGTATATGTTGTATTTTTTTACATTCTACAGTATAAATAATTTGAAACGCCAGGCAACTAAAGGTATGGCTGCGTTTAGTCCCTGTAATAACTATATAATTATATGTAATTTGGCTTTGTTGTTGTGTGAGCACCATATAGACTTATTTATTATTTTGAAATTGACATGATAGTTGCTGTGCAGTTTTTGAGTATGTCATTCTCGCCTAAGTGTCCTGGCAGTGGTGGCGTATGTATCGGGTCGCCTTATTCCCTATAATACGGTTGAGTAGGGCGATGGCTGATATAATGCGTTATACCCGTGAACGGGTGCCGTCTGTTGGGGCTGGTCAGCTCATAGCTGTTATAGCAATTATTACAAATAATCATATTTATATTTAAGTTAAACTTAAGTTTAGTCGACTGTTCTCACATAAATCCAAAGGAACAATGTAAGTGTAATTTTAATGTTGTAAGCCATTCCTACATTTTAATATGGCATCCATTGACTTTCTTGCCAGATTCTTCTTCTTCAAGGGTAGGCTGCCCTTAGAACCGGCAACTATAATCGCTATAATTTTGATATGATTTTCAAATGATATGAATTCAAACACAACATTGATTTTGTTTTTTTGTTTGTATAAATTCATTACTATATAATTGGTCAAATATCATGTTAATCAAACTATTGTAATTACTGGCGTTTAGAAAAGAGTGGCCATGAGTTTTATTGCCAGGTTCTTCCTCAGGCTCTACCTATTGCTTTGCGAATCTGGCAGTAAATGTAAATGTAGAAGCAATATTCTTGACATTCATAAGTGTTACTTTGTGACCTAAATGAATAAAGATTTATTATTATTGTTGTCTCTTCTTCACGGGTATCTTCTTCTTTTTCTTATGAAGATATCCGGTCTTTTGGCAGGCTTACATGGGGACATATTAGTCCGACACGCAGAGGCCCTTTGAGAATTTTAATCTAATAGGGAATGGGACCCCCACTGCAGATAATCCACGCCCGCCTTATGTATAAGAACGGTAATGGATTACCTCCAATGGGAGTTAAACTATTGTGAAATGTGCTAACTATGAAATGGGCTATTGGTTTGGGTGTTAAATGGATTGGGTGATTTAAGCTATTGATGAAAACGGCGTCTGCCTTTTTGATATATTATTATTAAACTACTGGCAGACGGTGACTCGCCAACTCACTAGATGGGCCCCCTATACAATCACCATAGGCATGATAAGCCTGTAAGGCGACAGGGGGCAACACCGGTGTAAGCGGCTAGAGGTGTCGAGCGGTGCGGCACCGGTTTCACCTTTTTTTATTGTTATTAATTATTATTATTATATGAAATCAATGAATGAAACTATTCTTAACATGACTGTACCTTTTTTCCCAAAAATCTTAGGTATGTCCAGTTGATGAAAACATTAAAGTATTAAATTTAAGTTTCACTATGTGGACACGCGTAAAAATACTGACGTGTCCAGATGACGAAATAATAAATTATATTTTTTGGAGTTTCAATAACTGATCAAGTGTATAGTACAACTGATCACATCAAGTGTATAGTAAAAATCGAACACACACTCACAAACTTTTGCTCTATTACTTTGCTTCCGCACTAGGTTTTGTCTGAAATGCTGCTATCATAGCTCTATAGTACCACCAAGCATACCTAACCCGAGATATGTTCAGTGAATAACCCACCCCGGTATTTAATTATTTATGGTCTCTGCACTTTACGGCACCGCTGCAAGTGCACAGATCATAGTGATCATGATGTTTGAAACATACCGAAATATTAACACTGCAACACAAAATTACAAATTTCATTCGTTCATTCATTTCCAAATTATTACCTACATCTAACGTTTACAGTACATTAGTCTTGAACATATTTTAGAGATAAAGTTGAAGTGAAGACCTATAATGACTAGATACTGACTGACCTAGGAGTAGATAGCATATTTATCAATATTGTTGAAGTCAATAAAGTACTGCTGAGGGGTTTGGTAGGCAGTGTGATTTGGTAAAAGAATCTGTAATGGAGGGTGTCGTCCCGCGTAAAAAAAAGAAAGTGAATAATTTTCCATTTCTCACCAATCAAATCCGCCTGTGGATGTCCACAGCTAGATGTAGGCCCAATACACGTCCCAACACACAGTCCAGCTTTACATCTAGTCCCTGCTTACGATTTTCCAGGTCGTTATGTCCATCTGTAGGGGGTCGTCCAACCACGCGCTTGACGCATCGCGGTCTCAACTCTATTACTCGTTTGCTCCATCGACCATCAGTTTTTCTACACATGTGACCATCCCCTTACCACTTAAAGCGCTAACTCTGCGAGCTATGTCAACCACTCTAGTTTGTCCCTCAGAGACACTCCAAGCATACCTCACTCCATTGGATGTTGTGCAACTTTGAGAGAGCATGAACTAGGCTCATCAAGGTGGTAGGTGACAGGTCTCGGCACTGTTTGTCATAACCGGTAAACCGCACTGGTTGTAGATTTTTGCCTTCAGTCATTATGGTATAGGCGGATTCTACTCAAAGGTTTTTATTACATGCGACAGGGCGTTAGGTAAAACTTGAACATCAGAGTGAACCTCATTCCACGTTATGTTAACTGAGCAATTTAGCTACTATTATTTGTTACCCTTATAGCATTGACGTCAAACGCTCTCTGGGTGGCATTCAGCAGTAATTGACTGACAGGTCGAACCTTCATAAATTAATACCGACTTAGGCAACCATCATGAAAACATACGAGTAAAAAGAGCCCGTGGAATGAATTTATTTATGAATATTATGTGAATAATTAGTCATATTACAGGTCAACTTATCTATAATGATCCATAAGTGTTGCTACACTATAAAAAAATTAAAGCAGTCGTAGCTCCAATTGCTCAGTGTATTGTAAACGATCGCTTTTTTAAGCATCTTACGCTATGCACATTGGACAGTTCTAAAATGGGTGACCAATGTTTTTTACAAGAGTTCAGACATTTCTATTTACATGACTTTCCGTGCTTTTTAAAACACGCTAAGCTAGTTCCGGCTGCCAGTAACATGTTATTTGCTAAATCAACTTGAAGGCATTTTGGAAGACTTGATAAATTACAACAATTCACCACATATTACTTGGTACAACTGGTAAAATATATAGTACCTATGCATCTGCCTACTTCTTAGGTTAAAAAAAGCGTGACTATAATGTTTGGTCAAAAAATGCCTGACTATAATGTTTAAAACACACAGTATAATTAACTGTTTTCGTTCGAAAATTAACTATATTAACGAGTAAAATATTGGAAAAAGATAATTTTAACGAAGATAAAAGTAATAAACTTCAGGCTAGTTGACACGGACGCAAAATTTTCAGTACCAAAACTATTTTCCGTACAAATCCGTACAAATTCCGTACAAACATTTTTAATTCAATTTTATGCTAAATTTCCTATAAATGTTTAATAAAGTGAAAAAAGACAATTCGATTCGAGACGGGGATTGAACCCGTGACCTTTGCCTAACAAGGGCAATGTTCTAGCCACTAAACTACCCGAACCGTATCGAATCAAGTCGAAATTCTTCACCTTATTTTAATCGTCATTTAAGAGTATGACCAGAGCCATCTATCGAGCTACTCAACAACTCGATACCAATGAACAGTATTACAAACTACGGTTATACTCACGTGTGAATTTCGACATCTTCTGACGTAGCTTGACGCTCCTCTTGAAAAGGACCTCCGTTAGATCCGAAACTAGTAGTTTGTAATACTGTTCATTGGTATAGAGTTGTTGATATATATTTATTCAATGAGACTAGTCTCATTGAATAAATATATATCAATTTCTCTATATCAATATGTCTCTCCATATTGTTAAGCGCGTCCGATTTCAATTTTATTTTGCAAGCAAATACAAATATTTTACGTGACTGAAGTCGAGAATAGAAATTTTACCGATATTATATGACTTTAGACTTCTAAACCCTAAAGTCAAGTTTCCCTAAAAATAGTCTTATAAAATGACTATTTTTCAGAAATCATTAGAAATGGAGACAAACGGTTTGCGGCATTTGATTCAAGGCACCATGAATACGTGCAATCACGCGGAGAGCTTTGGCAATTTTTCCGGTTCTGAAACTGCTTTCGATATAGAAGTCGCATGATTCCTTCGCTACGATATTATATCGTATTTGATATTATATTGGGATTATCCAAATCTCTTCAAGTTACACGTTACGAAATTAGTAAGTATAACTGCTAAAACTCAAATCTGAAATTAATTTCAAATCTCAAATATGAAAGATAGAAAAAACCTTTTAATACTTTTGCTTTAAATATCTACACATATACCATCAATATAAAGATTGAACACAAATATGTCGATAAAAAAAATGCGAGCTGAAATAGGATAAACTATTTCCAGCGCGTAGTCAATGTACGACCAATTTATTTCTGCACAATTTTGGTATCTGGAAAATAAATGTTAGTAAGTGAATTATAAGTAAGTTTTATATCAGACATTATTTTTTTACCCATTGTTTCTATTTATTTATTTATTTTTATTCTAGCTATGCTCAGTTACGCGATTGCCAACAACAAACCTTATTGATCTTCAATACGTAAGTACGTATTTATTTTTTTCTTCATAGTGACCATTGTCAAGTAGATAATTAATCTTCTTCATTCAAAAGAAGTAAATACTCTTGTAGATAGCATAAAAAAATTTACTGCAGCTAGAGCAGAGTATATGTGGGTGTTGGAAGGTAACAGAAAATGCCGCGTTCCACTGAGTTATCCAATTTCACAACACTTGTGCACATTGTTGAAGCTTTTATGTTTAAGAAAACATAATTTTTACATACACTAGTTTTGGAAAATTAATAACAAAGTGGCGACCAAGTGACGACTCCAAAATTTTATATGTAAAAATTATATATTTAATAGAGTACTTCCAAAAATTACATTGAACTGTTTAATCAGGCAGTAAGTATATATTACTAATAATGTAAAACGAACTTCTAATGTAAGTTGTCTACTGGTTGTAAACCTACTGCCGCATTGAAATGAACCATTGCCCATTAATCCTTCAACTTAGTTTGTCGACTACCATGTTACTGGCAACCGAGACCAACGGCTTAACCGTCTTCCAAAGCTCAGATAAACTTGTGAATGTAAATACTACAAACCAGTCACCCTGAGGACCAGTCACACCGATAGATGCTTATCGCAGAGAAAGTACTTTCACAGAACAGTACCAGTGACAGCTATCGATTGACTTTAAATTTCCGGCATTGTTTGGAGTGACTGCCGTCTGACCCCCAACCCCGTCTTTGCCTCGTCCGTAAGTCAGCAGGGGGCCCGAATCTACTACTGACAAGCCATAGAACAGAACCAGAATCGCTGTTTATATCTGTCAAAATGTTAGTAGTAGTAGACTTTCAAAAAAGCAACTGACTAGCGGCCACTGGCGCGGTACGTGTTAGTAGAACTCCTCGGCCGACCGATATAAGTTTATTGGAGTACGATAGTAATAGTAGACTACAAAAAAAGGCAAAATTGTACCGGTGGCTTTCTATTGAGCGACGATTACGATTTTTTTCCGACGCGATTGGAATAGTAGACTTGGCTTCAGGTGCACTGCTAGCAAGTGATGTCGCTTGAGTCCCTGCGAGCTTTGTGGGACTTTTTACACCCATCTACTTACATAAATTATCAAGCCAAAATTATTATTGACGTAATTTCCATTTTACTCAACTAAAAGTTTGAAATCTGTTTAATTTCATATACCTACCTACATACACACGCTTTATTTATAAAGTAAATTCTTGTTACTCTACTACTATTTGTATCAGCACAAACGCGAGCATTATTGCAATACTGGGTAATGTGTCGATCGTAAATCGAATTGAAAATATACGACCAAAGATATCTCATTTCGAATAATACACAAGTATATTATTGCCTGCAACTCAAACTGAGAAACAAAATAGGCAAGCTCTCACAAAATATTCACAAACAATCCATTGACGTACATACATACCGGTACAATCGAATTTGTACGTGATTTCATTCATAGATATAGTCAATGTATTGTTTATGATATCAACACATTTGAAAACACTTCGAATTTCTGAAAGTTCCGGATGTTTTCCAATTTATCTATGTTGCAGTATATGTTTATTTTATTACCTCTTTTCATCCTAGTGTATTTCTAGTTGCTTCCAAATCCTACTTAGATATAAAACCTAAAGATTTACTATTTTCACTATCACTATTTGACTGCTAAAAGCAGCTATCTTTTGGTTTTTATCATTGTTAGGAGCGACTGCCCTTTGACCTCCCAATTCCGTAATTTTACCAGCATCGTTGCCTCGTCCGTTAGTCAACAGGTGCACCACCAGCAGGGGAGGTCATTTGGGCCTCAGAGATCTTACACTCATCTAGATTATCTATAATCTATACTAAGATATAAAGCTAAAAAAAATATCGAGGAAGGCTATATATCATCACGCTACTACCCTGGAGAGCGGAGCAGTAATCATAAATGTCGACAAATCGGTCAAATTTTTATACATTATTGTAGAATTTATAAGCGACGGGATTAAATAGGTGCGACGGGAGTTCGAAGTATGACACGGGAGAGTTGTGTAGGTCACCTAGTTTTATGGTAAAATCTTAGCCACATACTCAGCCAATGGTTTACTGGAATTTGTTAATGTTGTACATTATTCTGTGGTAGCGCTTTATGATTTATCGAATAAAACAAAGTTTGAACATAACAATATTATTTTTGAATAATAGCTTTCGTAGGCGTTATTCATAAATATTAGCTAAACGGTTGTATTCACATGTCTATTTCGATGTAGCCCGATTAGATCCAAATCTAACGGAGGTTCTCTTTCAAGGACTTCTTTGTAAAAGGTTTTCCGTTACATTAATATTCAGCCATATACGCACAAACGTTTACTTAGTAATGATTTAAATGTTTTTTTGCAAATTGCAGTCAATATTTCTAATACAATTTTGTAAAATAATCTGCTGATCTATTAAGACCTACTTAAGTTAAAAAAATAGAGTTCTCGAAATATGTTTATTATACTCATGTAAATATTTCAGTGCCTCGGTGCAGATAAAATGCTTGGGTGACAGCAACTTGTATGCTATACAATGCGAACTAAAAGCAAAGTAACAATTCAGCTGGTTAATGTCTAACACGCTGGTTTTGTTTACATTTCTGTCAACAGATGATTTTTACTTGACTTCGCAAATCCATTTCGAATTCAAAATTGATTATCTCTTCGTCTTTTACTACTGAAGTTTACCAGTGATTAAATATTCAAATTTATCACTATACGATTAAAAACATATAAGATTGGATGTACAGGTACTACTGACATATATCAGATGGATATTAGAGACAGTGATCTTCCAAGAGCTCTGAAGCTTAGGTCAACATCTCTGAATGGGCGGTGAGCTCTAAGATAAACATAACATACTTTCACGCCTTTATCCCCGAAGGGGTAAGCAGAGGCATACTATACGCCCACGTTTTACCGTATGCTTTTTGCTTGTTGTCTCACGTAACAGGTGGTGAGCCCATTGCTGTGTTGAAATGGACAGGTGCAGGTTGCGGCGACCTGCTGTTGATTTTTTTTCAAGCTGCCCATAATTCATTCAACTGGCTTAAGGACTGCCATGTTACTGGCAACGTCTTAACGGGCTTAACGTGCCTTCCGAAGCACGAAAACGTTCGCAAATATAAATGCCACAAAGTGGTCACACATCTGAGGACCAGCCATAGTGAAAATTGCTTAACGCAGTGATCGTTCACAGAACACTACGTTCGCGGGCCACGAGCGCTTCAAATTCGCTAGCATAAGAGTCAGTAAAGATTGGTCAGTAGTGGTTAAAGACAAAGTAAAAAGCTTTTAACTGGACTGTGGACTCCAGACTGTAAACTTTAATATTAACCTTACAATTGAAGTGCAGTAGAAATCTAAGCTGAATGTGAAAAGATTTTATCTATTCTTTTCAATTCATAAACAAGAAATTAAATATTACAAGATTGCATTACATTTTTTTGCTCAAAGTACGCAAAATATTCTTCTTTACAGAATTTGTGGAACTGAAATCCTAGTCCGCCAGAGTTTGGTTGCGGTTATAAATTAAGCCCTCGGGTGAAATATAGCGCTCACAAAATTGCATGAGATACATTAACTAGCTGCAGCCGAAAAGCCAGCTCACTAGAGACACTAACTAAGCTAGTTTGTCTCGCTAGTCAGTTCAGACGAGTAGTATCATGACTGGCTGGTGAAAGAGATAAAGGAAGATTTTGTAAAAATGTGGCAAGATTTTTACAAAATCTTCCAGATCCTTAGCTACTTTTGCCTACCTAGTTCCTCGATTTATTAATAAACTAGGTGCTATTGAATCCTACTAATATTATAAACGCGAAAGCTAGAAATAATGGATGTTTGTTACTCTTTCCAATGTTAAACTTTACAATAATATAGCTTACACATCAGAATAACACATAGGCAACTTTTTATCCCGGGAACAAGTTCCTATGGGAAACGGGAACAGGAAAACTTCACCACGCGTGCGGAGCCGCGGGCGTCAACTAGTATTCAATATAATCCCGCTTTCTTGAGAATATGTATTGTGCCTAACTGCCTACTCACCTATCTATAATGAGAATTTCTTTAAATTCTAGCAAATTAGTGTACCTATATGTTACTGAAGTAATGTGTATCTTTGTTGCTATTGCTATACATGTAGACTGTTGTAGCATTTAGGGCCAGGCCACAACAGTGCGTTGCGGCGTCGCATCGCAAAAATCAACGACGCCGCACAACGCATCGTGGAAATTTCCGATGCGCTACCGCAACGTACAAATCTGCGATGCGACAACGCGTTGCCGTTTAGTCGGTGTCCATACTTTGAACGACCTGCACGTGTTTTTTAAGCGATATGGAGGAGTACGATGTCGACCACCTGATATCTTTAATTTACGAACGTCCCGTCCTTTGGGACAAAACTATATCACAATTCAAAGACAATTTTTTAAAAACAGAAGCATGGAGGGAAGTGTGTACAAGTTTATATTCAAATTTTGTGGAGTTAAGTAGTGTTGAAAAAACAAAACTCGGTAAGTACTTATAAACATTTATATTTTTGTTAACTGCCAACTAAGACCTCCAATGTTACTATTAAAATAATTACAAAATTCGTTTCTGATTATGTTAGCTCCTGTTCTACTTTCATGTGTTGTTTCGTGTAAATTTTGCAAAGTATCGTCAATAATCATTTCTTCAAACGTTTGTGCGCCATCTCGATTCAATACAAAGTTGTGTAATACACAGCATGCTTTTATAATGTCTATTGTGAAATCGTAAGAAACATTAATAGGTCGGTGAAATATGCGCCATTTATTTGCGAGTATGCCAAAAGCGCTCTCAACATATCGTCTGGCTCGGCTCAAACGATAATTAAAAACTCGTTTTTCTATCGATAAAAACTTCCCAGAATATGGGCGCATTATATTATTTGTCAGTGGTAATCCTTCATCCGCCACGAAGACAAAAGCAATTTCTTTTTGAAAGCCAGGTAACGGTTTTGGCGGAAGTATAGATAATTGACCTTTTTTTCGTATAGATTTGAGTTCTGAAAAACAGTGGAGTCACATTCCTTACCATATGCACCTATATCGACATATATAAATTTGTAATTCGTATCAACAAGTGCTAATAGAACAATGGAATTATAATTTTTATAATTGAAAAATAGGGATCCACTGTGATCCGGGCTCAATATACGAATGTGTTTTCCATCTAGCGCTCCTATACAATTAGGAAAGTTGGTCTTTTTTTCATACTCTTGAGCAATTTGTTCCATCAGCTCTGTTGTAATTTTTGGTAATTCCAACCTTTTAAGAATGTTCCATAAAATACGACAAACAAATTTTACTATTCCTGTTATTGTAGATTTTCCACGATAATATGTGAAATGCATATCTTTAAAAGTATTTCCCGTCGCCAGGTACCTGAAAGAAAACAAAATAAATCATTATTCTTCATATTTTTTTAGGTACCGATGTCATAAAGAAATGGAGAGGAATCAAGGATAATTTTACAAAATACAAAAAAAAAATAAACGAGCAAATAGAAAATAAAAAATTAATTAAGGCAATAGATTGAGTTAAAAAATATTTTAAAGAAGCTTCTGTGGAACAATGTAAATCCGGAGCTGGGGCAAAAAAAAAATAAACAATATCATCTATACGACCAGCTCCTATTTCTGGAAAAGAATTCTCAAAATAAAACAACATCAAGTCTTGACGATGAAGAAATAAGACCAAGCACCTCAACCCAACAAAGCCAGCAACCTGTCATGCCACGTTACCAGCCTGCATCGCGTAAAAGAAAGATTGACGAAGACGAATTTGAGAAGAATATTATAGCTGCTTTAAAAACACCTGAAAGTAGACATTTATCTTTTTTTAAAGAAATTTTGCCATCATTGGAAAAATTGAATGATAATCAAACAATAATTTTCCAAAGTCGTGTCCTACAGATATTAAGTGATTCACATCAACCATCATACTATCCCAGCCACTATCAAACTTCACAAACATCCGTCCAAGCAAACTATCAAACATCTCAAACAACTGTTCAGACTGGCTATCAAACAGCTCAAATGTCTATGCAGAGTGGCTACCAATCAGCTCAAATGCCTATGCAGAGTGGCTACCAAACATCCATTCAACGCAGTGCCTTCCAAAGCCGATGCGAAACATCACCGGCACCTATGCAATCGTCTCCACAAACGCCAAGGAATGATGATGTAAATGAGCCAGAACAAATTCATTTCGATGAGGAACTAACAAATTTGACGAATGACACACAATCGGAATACGAGTTTTGAAAAACACTAAATTATGAAAATGATTAAACAGTATGATTATAGTAAAAATAGTTTATTTTTTTCTTACCTTAAAGTTAATCCCAGCATCTCCAGAGGTTCGATGGGTTTTCTAAATATGTATTTCTTTTGTAAATGAGGCTTTATGAAACTAAGAAGCTCTTCAAAACTTACTACACTCATCCTAAAGTAATCGAAAAATTTAACCTCGTCCACTTTTAGCGCCTCATATTTCCTTTTGAAGTGGTTTCCATCTTTATTCATAATTGTCAGTAATGGGTACACCCAGTACTTTCTTTTCTGTTTCTTTTTCTTAATACGCCTTAACGCAAGCAGAAGTAGAACACGCGCAGTGCGGTCCATGTCTCACTAGAAACTGAAACGTTGGTTAGCGTCTTTACGTACGATGTCGTATCCGATGAAATTTTTGCGTTGCGACTTCGCATCGCATAGCTGTGCGATGTTGTTTTTGCGATGCGACGCCGCAACGCACTGTTGTGGCCTGGCCCTTACTACAAACCTTAGTGGTTTTTTAATGTTACATGACAATTATTAGTTTTGAATTCGCTTCATACACGCACGTCTGGGTATCCGAGTACTTTTGACTTTTCCGTTTTTTAGCTTAACGCTGACACTTTCATTCAAGCCTGCCAAATTGCGTATCACTTCGTTACGTATTCGGTCGGCACAATTTTCGAAGTGATCGCATCTCCACAACATTCAACTTACTTTCTTGCATCTTCTGACAAACCCTGGTATCGCTGCCAAAAATCAACGTTGGCACTAGCACTATTGTTCCCATTTTTCACTCCATAAAACCATCTTCAGAGTTCAAGAAATAAAAAAAATCACTCGAATTTATTTAGCCGTCTTCGAATATTGCGCTAAAATGTTAGCAGACTAGATAGACTGACAACTGAGATACAATTTTAAAATGTGAGTATTTCTAAGAAGTATTTCAAATAAATATTATATTATAATTCTAAGAAGAAGCGCTCGTGGCCCCGCGGTCTCAGTGTTCTGTAAACGATCACTGAGTTACGCAACTTTCACTATGGCTGGTCCTCGGATGGGTGACCACTTTGTGGCATTTACATTTGCGAGCGTTTCCGTGCTTCGGAAGGCACGTTAAGCCGTTGGTCCCGGTTGCCAGTAAAATGGCAGTCGTTAAGCCTGGTTGAATGCCTTATGGGCGGCTTGAAAAATTTCAACAGCAGGTAGCCACAACCTGCGTCTGTCTATTTCAACACGGCAATGGGCTCACCACCTATTACGTGGGACAGAAAAATCCACACGGTGAAAAGTGGGCATATAATATGCCTCTGCCACCCCTTCGGGGATAAGGCGTGATGGATATTTATTTATAATTCTAAGAAAGCAGCGCAAAAATAAAATTTTAGAGGAATAGCTATGATATTCCTTCTACAACGTTTTATTGTTATCTTAAACAACCTAATTTATAATGGTGGCCTTAAACAGAACACTTTAGTTCAAAAATACCTAAACCAATGAGAATTAGGTTATTCGTAAAGTTCCAAATTAAGTTTAAAATATTCTCTAACTTCATATAAAACCTAACAAAATCTCTAACTAAATTAATTGCTGCGTTATAAAATGGGCGACATGTCAATTTTATTATACTAGTATTCACAGTTCTACCGAGTAAATACCGCAAAGATTTTTTTCAAAATCTGTTAAAGTTAATAAAATCTATACTTACCAAAGAAACAGCAGCAAAAAACGATCGTGTACAATGTAATGAATATTGCTCTGACATCTGTTCTATCAAATATGTATTCATCATTGTTCATAGGGTAAACAGTTTTATTCAATCTGGATACGTTGACGGCTCCGTCGACAGTCTCAGATTTGTTGAGCGACACCCAGCCATTGCTCTGCTTTGCATCGAAAGACACAAATAACTTCGTACCGTACATATTTTCTGGCAAAGGTACGATCATGGTATATTCTTTATTGTTCCACCCGTCAACTTACACATTTTCTGAAACAAAAACGTAATTATAAAACGTTTGAAACTTTGCAACGAAAACGATAAAAGTAAGAAAAACACACACCTATTATAAAAGATGTACCTTGTTATGATAACAAACAAGGGAAATGAGGCGAGAAACCATCGTAAATACACGGTCATATGTATTATTTACCACAAACACTATTTCAACGGTGTTTATATTAGAATTTCCTAAAGTTTTTCTTTGTTTGCATATAAAATATAATATATTTGTATACTTGTTATATAAATAGAAATGTACAGGCGAGTGCTGGGTTAGTGACCAAGTAGCCGTTGTATTATTTGATATAGATGAAATCTTTTACCGTGTTTTGTAGTTGGGAATATTTTCGTTCTAGAGTGGGGTCATAACTTTTAACCTTTGTATCAGTGAGCCATGACATCACAGTTTTCAACAAGATTTATCAATTTTGAAACCGTTTTTATTTACTATTAATTTGGTACGATCAAAAAGATTCTTATCTATAATTATTTACCACTATAGGGGCGACTAGCTTACGGATGGAACGTGGTCACTGTAGCCAAGATGCGGCACTCGCGCTGCAAAAAAAAAAATCATATGTTTGAATAATGTACATTCAGTACATTTCATTACGAGATCAAAGTTCAATGACATTAGTCGCTGACCTGAGTCCTCAAGTTCAATTCTTAAACTATCTCTCCCTAAACGTTATTTCTAACTTTTCAATTCAATATGTCTAACTTTTTTATTCATTTTGTATCATACTTCATTAACACATCTTCATCAATTCTTCATCAAAAGCTAGAAATCTATTAGGAGCAATTGTGCCACACAATTGCTCCCAATAGATTTCTAGTTTGGCAGCTATTGTTTGGTTTTTAATTGTCAACATTGGTGAAAGCGACCCGTCTGACCTCCCAACCCCCCAAGGGCGACTTCATCATTGCTTCCTCCGTTAATCAGCAGGTGCACCGCTAGCAGGTGAGGAGGCTTGGGCTCGGAGATCTAGATGAGGCCCCTACGAAATCATTTAAATTTGCATAAATGCCGGCGTTCCCAACAAGAAAATAATAATAATAAAATGGCGAGCGGTGCGATGATAGAAAGGATGTGTAGGTTTGTTACTCTTTTGTGAATTAACTTTACAATTTATAACTGACACATCAGAATAACACAAATCCTAGTTATAAGTTCCTCTGAGAAACAGGAACGAAAAAACCTCAACTGTGTTGAGCTGTAAGCAACAACTAGTAAATGCTTTTCGAACAAATAAAAATCATTTCAGTCACACAGACTGACACAATAACTAAGTAATGCGCAATTTATATAAAGTAAAAAGTAAAATAAAAATTATGTACATAACTACAAATAGCAAGACCGCACAAACAAATTTTTTAACTTTTATGACGCTGATGAGTGGTGCCGGATAAAACCCAACAATAAGTCTGTTATATGTACAGTTCTACATTCTGTTCATCATCAATATGTTTTTTTTTCAGTAATTTTCTATTTATTAACAGTCCCACCAATCCGTACACGACCTTTCATATTTCTCTTTATGAAATGTCTTCGCCTAACAGACTATATTTTATTTTAATATCAAGTACTAGCTATGTCCGCGCTTCCCCCGCTTACCCCTTGACATTTTATGAATTCGTTTTGAAATATTTTGAATTTTCATCCCCTATTTTACACCCTTGAGGGTACAATTTCCAAACACTTTATCAATGTAATTATTTTAATGGAACTGACTCGGAACCCTCCAGCCCGTAATGTTGAATTTGAATTCTCAAAATTTTATATTCCCAAAAATTTTAAAAATTGCTAAATGTTTTAATTCCTAAAATGCTGAATTTGCACAAATTTGAATTCTCATAATGTTGGATATTTGACGTCAACATGTTAAATTAGAAAAAGGTTGAATTCTTAAAATGTTGACAAAAAAATTACATGGAATTCTTAGATCCAATTTATTTTTTAAGTTCTTAGACTTATTTTTATAAAAAAGTTCGAATTTCATTTCATTTTCATATTCTTAGTATAGTGAAAATCATAAGACCTAAGTATTAATATAAAAACAACCATTTTAAATTAAAACTCATAAAGTATTATACCGTAGATAACATGTTTAACGTCTTAAGAATCGATTACACAAAAATAACGCCGGACAAATGCGAGTTGCCCACCGATGATAATGTAATAGTACATTACGATATAAGTGCGTTAAGGTGGTTATAACGCACGAGGCGATTTTTCAAGCCCCATAGGCGAGGGCGTAACAGAGCCAAGTGAGTTTAACCAATATACGCACGTATTTCATACGACGTTTTTCAACACACTTGGAAGGAAACAGAATGAAAATTTAATCCAAATATTTTTTTTGTACTTAAGTAATATTTACTTATACCTATAACATTACAACACAAACATGTTATTTTCACAAGAGAACGAAAACACTCGTGTAATGCTATAAAAAGTAATAAAAACACTCTCCTATTCTTAATCATTGTAAGTTGACATTTTTATATACGTATCTAAAATAACAATAATAAATGAAAAATTACATTGCGTCATAAACAGCCCTAACTTTTTTACGTTAACTTGGAAGTTTGAATTTTTACAGCTTCATAGGACTAGACCTGAGTATAATATATTGTTTTAATTTCAAACCCTTAACGCGTTCCCGAGACAATGGATCTTGAGCTTGACAGACAGTCGGACGGACTATAAAGTAATCATAAAAGGGTTCTGTTTTATCCTTTGGTGTACGGAACCTAAAATTTAACATTCTGATACTTAAAAAAATGCCACTCATTCCAAAAAATACTATGAAATATCCTCTATACTTAAATTATGTTTTCTTTAAAATAATGCTTCACATTCTACTTTGTAAAGGATAATCGCCGAACCGTTTCGTGGTCTATGAAACATTATAATGTAGGTACAAAGGGCTTGTACTGGTTGTCTCTACCTACCGTAAAATATTAAATTTATATGTAGATTTAGGTATGGATTTATTTTTAACAGTAAACTTGACGGGGACTAGACAGAGAGGACACATCGCCAGGCTTCGCGATCCAAACATACTTCTTTCGTCCTGCAGATTCATTAATCGCTTTATACATGCACGTAAAATAACTTATTTATAACGTACTTAACTATAATAAAGTAATTTTATATCGTATGGTAACAAGATTATCACAAACTTATATAGAGATTTATATAAAGTAAAAAGTAAAATAAAAAATATGTACGAACGCCAACACTACTTAAATATAGTTATGAGTTGTCATGGAAACAGTCAGCGTGTCGAATTTGGATGTAGGTGCGCGCACATTTTAATTCACTTTGTTTTTTTTTGTCCCTAACGCTCCAAAAGACTTTTCAACTTTTAAATTTTCGAACACTAGACACAGTGCGGGCCAATTGTGTACGCACGCCCATTCTTTATTTCTCTTCCTCTCATAGCCAGTGCATGAAATATATAACCCCACAGCTTCGAATTAACGTCGCAATGATCTCGTCGTTTATATATTATATGATTACTGCTCCGCTCTTCTTGGTAATAGCGTGATATTGTATAGCCAGTAGCATTTCTCAGTAAATGGACTATCCAACACAAAAATATTTTTTCTATTCGGACCAGTAGTTTTTAAGATTAGTGCGTTCAACCAAACAAACTCTTCAGCTTATTAGAATAGATTAGGGAATCTTTAAACAACAAAAGTTCTTACAACTTTGCTATAAAACCACTCACCTAAGCTCAGCTTGGGACTTGTCCAAACATAAGCGATCATAAAATAACACTTACAAACAGTAATAGTACGTCGCTCGAGTAGACACTAGAGAATATTTATGCCAGACAGTTCACAATTTACATAGTACAAAATTTATGCCAAGTGTGTACCAAGAGAAATTGACACAGAGCTTTGAGTTATACAGTAGTGAGTAGACAGACATGGTATGTATGTCAAATTGCAACCGATGCTATGTTGATTTTACGCATAATGTATAATGTAGGAGCTTATTCGCATGATGCGTAAATTTTCCGTTTAGCGGGAAAAAGGCTGTTTTTTTATAGTGGATATTTGCTGTTGTATTTTGCACTGCTTCGATAACCAAAGCTAATTAGTCCTTTGACTGCTCGTGTTTCAAGGCTCTATGATCATCTATGCCAGATCTAGGTGTGCCTGTACTACTTCCATATAGGGAATGATGATACGAAACGACGTTGTACCTTAATGAGGGGGCCAATTGTAGGCTGATGCGGTTTTCGAACGCCGAGTACCTCAATTCTAAGACGTGCAGCCTATGCCAGCTGGCAGGCATCACAAGGATGCCAGACAGATGGATTAAGCACCCGCACAGCTGGACACAAAACTTCACTAAGTGTTACAAAACATTGAAGTATTCTCTCAATGGAGAAGTCACTACTATTATGGCAGTACTCGTGGCTAGTGTTCGTAATTATTTTGCATCTGTATTATGTAGTCAGCTCACCTGTACAGGTAGAATTCATCGGTACCTCAAATGTTGCTGTCAGTATCAGTTTAGGTATATGGTACACATTAATTATTACGGATGACCGTGATCATCGAAAACTAGCTAAAACTTAGAAGACTTCTGCCAACTTTCTCTACCACTGCTGCATTACCCTAATTGACCACTGGCTGACAAGTTCAAATAGAAAGCAGACTTGCTGGTAATATCTTCATGACCAATTCAGGGGTCGATGTCAAATTATCATCGGGCAATGTGACCCTACGAAGCCTACGGACTGTGATCACTGAATATACGGAAATCCGGTTACCGTGATATTACTTTGGAGGCAGTACTCAAAAATAGTATTTGTCTTTAGCGCTAAAATATCTGTACAACTTTTCATAAGTGAACTAGGCCAACGTACATCCGATCCTCAACGAAGGAGATCCGATCCACTATCACTTGATATCCATCACTTTAGATATTTGCATTGAAATAGCTATTAATGATGTTATTTTTAAACTTTCGCGGTTTATACTCATATTTTATATACTTCTCGGGACTTCACGCGAAACAATTTTGTACTTACATTCACCGACGTTACGAGCGCGTTGCAGCGCCCGTGGTCAGTCCAGCCGCGACCACGGGCGCTGCAACGCTATTAATGATGTCCAGGCTTATTGCTTTTTTCATCTTAAAGCTGGGGTATCATATGGTTTGTTATTTTTTTGTTATTAAGTTCAAACCTGATGAGTCTATCATCAGGTTTGAACTCAATTAATTTCCACATAAAACGAGCGCAATCGATTTATGTGGCAGGTGTTTGCATTGTAGGGTGTTTTTTAGAGATTGTTTCTGTATTTTTATCAAATATGTCTATTAAAGATTGCCTAACCATCAAAATGTAATCCCAGTTGGCATTTTTATATCTGTTAAGTGTGTTTAAAAGATTAATCTTGTAGTTTAAATAAACAACACGATAGCAAAACAAACGTTCTTTTTTTCTAGATACCAGTTATTTTTAAATAATAAACTCTAGACGTGATAAGTGTTCTATAATGAATAACAGCTCTAGTTTCATCAACTCAAAATAAATAAATTTCACATTTAAGAACCTTTTTCAAACCCTCAGAAAAGTGACTCCATTAAGTGCATGTAAGAGACCTACATCCCGGTGTTCTCGTCTAAACCCGGCGGCCTACTTTGGCTCCATACCTGGTGACAGGAGCAAATCCCGGAGTAACTGAAGCCTGGGCTGATGCAACTTGGCCTTAATCTATCTGATAATGTATAAGACGAAACAGAGCCCCTCTTAGACAATCTTCCAACAGTACCGTCAGTCACCAGCATTACCGCAAAGTTGGCGGACAATGGCCGCTGACGTGGACGGGGCTTTACCAAAAATATAAACTATATATGTATGTAAAATTGTTTATTAAGGGCATTGAATAGTTAATTATGCATATAATGACTAGTATATAACCCCGCGGCTTCACCCGTGACATACTTTGAATCCCGATAGTATCCATTTAATCCCGTCGCTCTATTATAAATTGTTTGAAAATTTGCACCATTTGTTGACATTTATGATTACTGCCTCGCTCTCCTGGGTAGTGGCATAATGTTATATATATATAGCCTTCCTAGATAAATGGAAAATCCAGCACAAATATTATTTAATTCGGGCTAGTATTTCCTGAGATTAGCAACTGACGAATACTCACTAGAAGAGCCGACCCCAAATAATGGGATAAAGCTAGGAGAAGACGAAGAAGAGTTCCTGAGATTAGCACATTGAACCAAACAAACAAACTCTTCAGCTTTACACATTACCAAGACCAGCGGCGCAGGCTGTGGCGACCTTCTGTTGAATTTTTTCAAGCCGCCCATTAGGCGCTTAACGACTGGCAACCGGGACCAACGGCTTAATGTGCCTTCCTAAGCACGTAAACGCTCGCAAATGTAAAAAGGTTGGAAAATCCAAAAGTGCACGCCTCATGCGCTTTTATTATATTATGAAAATTATGGTTTCGTTTTAATTTAAATTTTGACCAATGACTTAAAACTTTTAAAAACTTTTCGCACAACGCTAACTAACCAAAAAAAAATTTAAGGATTACTTAGCTTAAATTGCGCTAGATGGCATTGTGCTAAAATTGTTTATTTAATATTTAATAACCATTAAACCACATCGAATCAGACCGTGAAAATTGAAAGGGTTCTATTCTTATGACATTTTGTAAGCGCCGTTAAAATGGTCTATGCAAAATAAAGATTTTTTTGTTTTTTTTTTTCTAATTATACTGAAGCGTAAGAGAAAAAAAAGACTCGATTAGTAAAGTATTTCGGTCGTTATCGTGTTAACAAGAAAATAATCGGTACCATACAGACACACGGACGTTGAACTTTTTTAAACAGTTTTTTAAGTAGTTTAAATAACAAAAATGGCATTAAAAATATCATGAGTGTTAAAAATAGTGGTTTTCTAGATTTGTGTGTGTATATATTATTTTACATGTGCAATATATGATAAATAGAGACATTTTAAGTTTGAAAAATCTGATGTTCTGCGCGAAGTGACAGTAGTACCACAGTATAAAGAGTAGTACCCACCTCAATGTTTCGCTGCAATACCGCAAAGTGGTCACCCATCCGAGGACCAGCCATAATAAAAGTTGCATAACGCTGAGCCACGAGCGCTTCTTTTTCTTTCTCTATACTAATATTTTTAAGAGAAAAATTTGTAAGTTTGTTAGTGATGAATAGGCTCAGAAACTACTGGTCAGATTTTAAAAATTCTTTCACCATCAGAAAGCAAAATTCTTCGTGAGTAACATTATAGCCTATGTTACTCACGAAGAATGTAGCTTTCTAATTGTTTGGATAATCAAAACTTTTTGGGTTCTGTACGAAATATCGAAAAGGAAAACATCACCACGCGGGTGAAGCTGCGAGCATCACATAGTGGCAGTATATAATCAAAAAAGCACCAGTTTTAATTACCTTTAATGTAATAGGTACCATAAATTTAATACCCTATAAGCTCATTTTCCAAGGCTATAAATAACTACGTACCTGCCAAACTGATTTCTATTCATTGAATAAATTACCTAAACAGTAAACCATACCGTATACTGAAGGGTCGCAAAATTTAAGTGAATTTATTGAATAATCATCATCATCCTAGCGTCTGTCCCAGTTGCGTCTCGCGACGCCCGGGGTCCGCTTTCCTACATTTTCTCCTCCACTTCGCACGGTCTTCGGCATCCCCTGTAGTGAGACCATTGGCACGCATGTCATCCCTTACGACGTCAAGCCAGCACTTCTTGGGTCTTCCCCTCTTACCGGGACCCGGCGGGGCTGACATGGCCAGACATTTGTTACCTACGTAGCCCGGCGGTTGCCGCAAAACGTGACCATACCAACGAAGGCGACACTCTTGCAACTTGTCTGCAATGTCACGGACGTGAAGGCTGCCGCGGATGCGAGAGTTTCTCACGCGGTTCATCCGCGTGACCCCACACATCCACCGCAGCATCTTCATTTCCGTGACACGCAGCTCCTGCTTGTGTCGCTCCAATATCGGCCACGTCTCACTGCCATGTAAAAGGACAGGTCTAATAATGGTTTTGTAGACATGTCCCTTCAACCGGATCGGCATTTTAGTGTAACAAATGACCCGGTCATCTCCCGCCATTTGGCCCACGCGGCAGCAATGCGTGACTTGACATCGCAATCGAAGTCACTGAACGTGTGAAAAATAGATCCCAGGTATTTAACCTGGTCCGTGCGCTCGACCAAATCACCGCCAATGCGGACGGATGTCTGTGGAGTTTAGTGCCAAGTACTCGGTCTTCGCCACATTTAGTTTCAGACCGCAGTTCTCAAGCGTCTCCTTCCACGCCTTTACACGCCGCACCAATCTGCCTCTGTCCGCGTCTGCCAGCGCAATATCATCAGCATACATGAGCAACCATGGAGGCTGCTCATGCGGGTTTCTGATGCTGTCCGACAATTCGTCTAATATTACACTGAACAGAAGCGGACTAAGGACTGAACCCTGGTGTACCCCGACATTGATGGGGAAGGGTTTCGTGTCGCCAACAGCAGTCCGAACCATTGAATCCGAGTCACAGTACATGCCCCGGATAGTGTCAATATAGACCTCTGGAACCCCTTTGGACCGCAGTGCCCACCAGATCATCGCACGAGGAACACAGTCGAAGGCCTTCTGCATGTCTAGAAACAAACAGTGCAGAAGCGTGTTCTTCGACCTGTATTTCTCTGCAACAACCCTCAGGGCAAAAACAGGGTCCGTGGTCCCATAACCAGGGCGAAACCCATATTGACACTCCGAGAGGGTACACTCCTGCCGGATCCGAGAGTCTATAATCCTCTCGAAGATCTTCATGGTGTGGGACATCACCTTAATACCGCGGTAGCTCCCGCACTCCTGCACTGACCCCTTACCTTTGAAGACTGGAGTAATAATACTCAGTCTCCATTGGTTTGGGATCTGCCCGCTGAGGAGTATGCGGTTAAAAAGGTTTACTAAGATGCCCACACCGCGAGGACCCATCGCCTTCCAGGTTTCGATGGGGACTCCATCGGGTCCGACAGCTTTCCGATTCTTCATGCGGCGAAGCGCAGTCAGGACTTCTCCAGGCGTTACCGGTGGCACTATTCCCTGATTCGGAGGGAGGTCCAGAGGCTGCACCACTTTGTGCTGTTTATTAAGCAGCTCGTGGAAGTACGAGCGCCATCTCTCCTTTACCGAGAGGTCTTCGCTTAAAAGGTTGCCCTCAGGGTCTTTTACACGGCGACACTTGGATATATCCTGTGCCGCTTTGACCCTGGTGCGCGCCAGCTTATAGATGAGCTTCTGCCCCTCAGACGATTCCAGCTTATACAGAGGTTGTAAGTATAGACAAACGAGAGAGGTTGTAAGTAAAGGATGGTCACGTCTGGCTCTGGCTACAGCTCTCTTTGTGGCGCGCTTGGCAGCCCTGTACGCGTCGCGGTCTTCAGGAGATCCGGTCGCTTGCCACTTTTTAAAGAGGGCTTTATTCTCCCTAGTCTCCCTGTCCCAGTCTGGACTGTGTCGTTCCACCACCAAGTTTCCTTGTCACATTTGCGTCCACCCTTAGACTCACCGAGCACCACCATCGCTGCTCCAAGGATGGCCGCCTGAACTTTGTCCCAGTAATCTTGAACTGGTTCGCCTTCAGTGTCGGTGCACTTGTCACCGACAGCTGAGACGAACTCCTGAGACCTAGTTTCATCAAGCAGCCATCATCTGATGCGGCGCTGGCACCGCTCGATGCGTTTGCCTTTGGGCTTCACGCAGTGCCGTATCCAAAACCACCATGAACACGCTCAAACTCCTCACACCTCTCACTCACATGACCGTTTAGGTTGCCGCCCAATACGATTCCCTGTGACAACGGAATGCTCCGAAGCACTCCCTCGAGTTGACCCCAAAACGACATCTTATCGGCGTCGCTACAACCGGCCTGTGGCGTGTAGGCACTTATCAGATGGGTAATAATCCCATCGATAAGCACCCCCACGATCATAAGCCGGTCGCTACAGCGTTTCACCTCCAAGATGCCACTCTGCAGCCCCTCGGAGAGCACAACGGCCACCCCGTTCTCCCCACTAGGCGCACCCGTGTAATACAGCTTGTAGCCGTTCTGCAAGGGCCGGGCTCTGTTGCCCTTCCACCGAGTCTCCTGCAGGAACGCCACGTCCACCCTCCGCCTGGAGAGTACTTCGGCCAACTCTACCGCACTCCCAGTCAGCGTCCCAATGTTCCAAGATGCGAAGCGGATACGGGTTGGGGCTAACTTCTTTAGCCGTGCTGGCCCGACACACGGCAGCCCTAGCCCACTTGCCACAGGAGTCGGGCGGGGCTCCTGCGCGCCGTTTTGCGGCGGCGCCCTATCCCTAGCAGCATTCCTTTTCTGACTGTTCATTTTATTTTTTTTGTTTCGGCGGGTGGCTTTTGTGGGAGCGACGCCCTCATACCTCCACACCCCAGAGGGGAAAGCCAGCGCCAGAGCCTCGTCCGTTAATCAGCAGGTGCACGCACTAGCACGGGAGGTTGACTTGGGCCCCGAAGATCTTGGTGGGGCCCCTTACACCCCAGAATTTATTGAATAATGAAGCGGGCTAATTAAATTTAGATTTGCCAGTTCAATGTAAATTGTAACTTAGCAATCAATTTATTTTCTCCTTTCTTGATACTTATATTAAGTATTACTTAGGTAAATTTAGCTAAATTGAAAAGAAATAAAAAAGTGTGTCTGTACTTATGTACACGCGTTAGAAGTTATACTTATTTGGCGTAACAAGACAAAAATCATTTTAAAAACCTATGTTTGTAGAAAAAACTAAAATATTGACTATAGCTAACTTCAGGGTATTTGAAAACTGCTTTGAATGTAGTTATAAATTGTCATGGAAACATTTATCATCTAACTTCAGGGTGTCGGTTTTTCGTGACGTTCTGCGCCCGCATCGTAAAAAAATGCTCTCATCATTTTTTTCCTAACGCACCAAAATAATTATAACTTCAAAAGCGTAATAATGTAGCAATGATTCTTGAAAAAAAAAGCGGGCAAGTGGGAGTCTGACTCGTCCATGAAGGGTTCCTTGGCATGTTTGAATTTTGAATTTTTTTGAATTTTGATTTGAATATAAGGCGATTGGTGCGTATATGTGAAGAGTATGCTAATCGTCATGGTCTAATTTAATATGTTAATAAAAGTGTAATCATCGTCTTTGAGGCCGGTGGTCGGTGTCTAAAAACGGTGCCGCCAGTCAAGCTTTATGGATTACACACCATTAGCTAGGGTACATAAATTTAAATACCTCGGACACCTTTTGACTACAGACCTCAAAGACGATGAAGATATCGAACGGGAGCGAAAGGATTTGTCGATTAGAGCAAATATGTTGGCTCGCAGATTCACACGTTGTTCTGTACCAGTAAAAATTACGTTGTTTCGTACATATTGCACTTCATTTTACACGTGCAATCTGTGGGCTAACTATGCTCAAAAATCGTACAGCGCTCTTCGTGTACAAACAATAACGCGTTCAGAGTTTTGTTGTGGCTGCCCCGATACTGTAGTGCGTCAGGGATGTTTGCGGACGCAAATATAGACTGTTTCTACGCAACGATGCGGAAAATCCCTGGTACGTCTGGTGCGGGCCAGCCCCAACAATATTTTATGTTGTATTGCAAGTAGACTAGACTGCCTATAGACTGTATTTGGGTCGCTGCTCCAGGCTTTCCACGTCAGTGGTGAGCCTGTAGCGGTGACTTGGTTCCAGAATTTATAAGTATTTATTTATTATTATTCTTTTAGTATATTTTTATTTTTTATTTAAATATAGAATTTAGTACACTAACATAGTATTAAGGTAAATTGTTACTAACACAATGAGTCCATGTTACTCGAATAAATAAATTAATTATTATTCTCTTTATTTACAATACAGACATACAAATTATTTTTTTAAATATATCTAAAGTAAATACATTTAAAAATTTAAAAAGTAGTGGCCCTCCGGTGTCGGTTACAGGGACCAAGCAACCGGTTGTTAGGGCTCCAGAGATAGGTGACCAACCTAACCATGCGTGCCGTGTCGAGGAGAACTGCCTTCTGCATCAAACCCTTGATCCAACTGCCTAGCGCGAGCCTCATAAGATGTTGGTCGAGGCTCTTGGCAATCAACCCATGTGCTAATACGACTATCGGGACAATGATTGCCGAATCCACATCCCACATGTCAACAATCTCGTGAGCCAAGTCCAAATATTTCAATTGTTTTTATTTTTTTACTTTCACGAGGTTTTTATCATGTGGGATGGTAATATCAACAATCATTGCGAGACGCTCTAATCGATCTATCACCACCATATCAGCCTTATTGGCAACAATAGTCCTGTCAGTAATGATAGATCAATCCCAGTACAGTGTGATACGACCATTTTCAAGAACTGGGTCGGGTACATACCTGTAATAGGGCACCTCCAAATCCACAAGTTTATACTTAAAAGCTAGTTGCTGATAGACAATCCTGGCTACTTGATTGTGTCTATGCAAATACTCCCCGTTAGCAAGACGAGAACAACCAGAAATAATATGTCTTAAACATTCACCCGGACGATGACATGCCCGACAAATGTCAATCGAACCATCCTTCACTATATACTTTCGGTAGTTATTTGTCATTACTACTTCGTCTGTAATTGCAAAGACAAAACCTTCAGTTTGCCCAAAGAGCTCCCCAAACCGTAGCCAGGAAACAGATGATGTTAAATCTACATCGGACCCATATGGGGCCCGAAAAAATCGTCCATGCAACATGCAAGTTTGCGCCAGTTCTCTTTAGCCAGACTAAGCAGGGTAAGTTCATTATCTACTGCTACGACACACCGATGCATACACATATTCGCTGACAGAAAATATTCTCTAAGGTTGCATATCTTGCGGTTGTAGAGAGTCTTAACATTCAAGAAGCCTTGACCCCCAAACTTCCGCGGGATATACAACCTCATAACAGACGAACGTGGATGGTGCATTCGGTATGTAGTAAGCAGAGTACGAACATTTCTGTCGAGGGTGTCCAACCTAGTTTGAGTCCATCTGAGTATGCCAAAGTAGTAGGTATGACCCAATCATTAAAGACGCGACCCTTGTTTCCACCCGATAAAAGACTTTTCAGTACTTTCTTCAGGCGGCCCAAGCAACGCTCCACTAATGATTGTTTCATACCCTTGTCATCAATTCCTAATGCCTGTGACATACCCAAATATTTATAGGTTTCATTTGCAGTAAGGAGCTCTTTAGTACGACGGGCCCCAGTCCTACATCCATTCTGAGAGTCTGGTAAAATTGAATTTTCAGTAACATGACAATTTATTTTTACTCTCAGAATAGATGTAAGTTAGATTATATAACGTAGGAAGACACGTTATAGGTCTATAATTTTTGGGTTCCATAGAACTACCTGACTTATAAAGCAGGTGGGTTACTCCAGTGGTCATAAAACTTGTAAGCAACCCAGATTCTAAGGATGATTGAAATTGAGATGTCAAATGACTGTGTGAACTCCGGAGCCACTTTAGCCATAAATTGTGCAGTCCATCCGGTCCTGCAGCTTTCCAGTTAGGAAGTTGACGGACTGCATTTGCAACATCATCAGATGTTATTGATGGTGGCTCCATTGGATGAATGGAGTCACACATTCGCTTGACACCTCTCATCCATTCACCCTCTGTATGGGTGACAGGCACTGACCAAATACTACGCCAAAATGAATTCGTAGCTTCAATTAATTTAACAGTAATTATCTGGTAAATGCGTGTCACCCACTGCATCTGGTTGCTCCCAATTTCTATAAACACGCCGCTCATCTTTTTGAAATGTGCGATTCAGGACATATCTATCTGTTCTAGTTTTGTATCGTCTAATGCGGTTTGCCCATGCTTAAACTTTCTGCTTTAGGAAGTCAATGCGTTCTGTAACTCGGTTTGCGTAATCACTTATTCCAGTTCCTGCAAAAGCCCGAGTTACAAAAAGCATAACTCTCGGGCGAGTATTGCCCGACCTAAAGCAGCTAAGCTTGCCAATGAGTACCCTGATCTCAGTAATCCGCCGTTCAATCCTGCACTGCCACTGGTACAGCAGGAATTGGTCGAGTAGTGGTTTTGTGGCCTGGGAACTTAACACCAGGTACTCGACATGCTGCAACAGCTGCACAATACAAAATTGAGTGTGTATCACTAAGATTTTCACTATTATCTAAATAACTAGGTAATAGTAATCCAGGGTACACACCAGTGCCATATTGCTTTTATGCATTGGCAAAAGTGGTAGACGCGGTCTTAAATTTAAATCAACATCAAAATATTCCCGTACCGCACATTCCAAAGTACTCTTTATCTGTTCATTGCACTGAGTACTCACGGTTAAAGGCACGGTTTCCATCCCAACATCGTTAGGTGTGAGAGGTAATGGTCTTGATTCCCCTATGTAATGGAAAATGTATTGAAGCGTTTGTTCACTAGTAGAAAACATGTTGTGGTGTTTGGGGATTTTAATGTTGACTTATTTGAGCAGTCTTCGAAATGTATTAGATTTCAAAATTTGTTAAAGTCTTTCGGCTTACAAAATTTGTTTTGTGAGCCAACTAGAATCACCTCACATTTTAGAAAATGTATAGATAATTTATTCTGCAACTGTGTAACAACAACAAGGGATATACTAAGTAACTTTCCATCAGATCATCTTGGTCAGAAAGCAGCATTTCCTATTAATGTCACTTCTAAATAGAATAAAATTGTATGTAGGCCAATTGTTGAGCTAAGGAACGCAGCTAATTTTGTCTATGATAAAATTATATAATCTCTATGGTCGATTGTATCTGTGCTTCTGTTCTTCCCGCGATTTGTCACAATAATACATTTATATTTTCAATCAAATATTAATCGTTTTCTTTTGCCATCCACCAAAAACTCTTCATGGTAGCAGAGCGTGGTTCGGCGAAAGATTGCGTCCGTAAAATATACTAACAGCCGCGTATACGGGCCGGCACGAGAGGTTATACGACTCGCCACGTTTCATCGTACCGAAATCAGAAATTACGTGAAATGTCTTCGAATATATTCAATATTGAGAAGCTCGCAGGCCGTGCCAACTATACTACGTGGAAGTTTGGTGTCAAAACTTACTTACAACACGAAGAATTATGGGAATGCATAGAACCATCGAACGAAAGTAAGCCGGTTGACACCGTCAAGGATACTAAGGCTAGAACAAAACTGATTCTATTGTTGGACCCCGTCAATTATGTACACGTTCAAGACGCCAAAACCGCGAGGGAAGTATGGCAGAACCTTGAGAAGGCATTTGACGATAACGGACTGGCAAGGAAAGTCGGATTACTAAAAGACCTTGTGACTACAACACTTGAAAGCTGTGGAAATATAGAAGAATATGTCAATAAGATCATGAGTACAGCGCACAAGCTGCGTGGTATTGGATTCAAAGTCGAAGATGAATGGGTCGGTGTATTGATGCTTGCAGGACTTCCAGACATGTATAAACCAATGATAATGGGCTTGGAAAGCTCAGGAATAGAAATAACTGCAGATGCTATCAAAACGAAGCTGATACAAGAAGTGAAACACGATGAACCCTCCGCATTTTACGCAAACAAGAAAAAGATAGTTAAGAGCAACCCTAATAATAATAATTATCCGTCCAAGGGTCCGAGATGCTTTAACTGTAATAAGCATGGTCATATTAGTAAGAACTGCCGGGCTGCCAAGAAGAATGATAAGGAAAAAAACAACAACACTGGTTTTGTTGCAGCTTTTTCAGCATTTACAGGTTATGGTGATGACCACTGGTATTTGGACTCCGGCGCCAGTATGAGTATGACTAATAATAGTGCCTGGCTGTATGATGTGAAAAAAGCACCCGTTTCTAAGATAACTGTTGCCAATAAGGCCCCAATGGCTGTTGAAAGTATGGGTAAAGTAAATATCAACCTGAATGGTTCCGACAAAGTACAGGTAAGAGATGTATTATATGTACCAAGTATTGCTGTAAATTTGCTCTCTGTAAGTGCCATGAGCAAAAATGGCTGTAAATTAGTGTTTAACAGTCAAGGGTGTGATGTCTACAATGCTCAGGGTGACCATATATGCTCTGCAACTCTAGTTAACAACCTATATAGACTGAATATTAATAGAAATGTCACTGTTAACATGATCACCACTGGTATTACAGATGACTCCGTCTTGTGGCATCGCCGTATGGGACATTTGAACTTCGCCGATGTACTGAAGCTTCCGAAATGTGCTGAAGGTGTAACGCTGCCTGTGAGTAAACAAAAAGTTGAAGTAACCTGTGTGACATGCCTTGAAGGTAAGCAATCCAGATTACCTTTTTCCACTGATGGTACCCGAGCTACCCAGCCCCTAGAATTGATACATTCTGATCTATGTGGTCCGATGGAGACTATGTCTCATGGAGGTAAAAAGTATTTTATAACCTTAATTGATGACTATACAAGAAGGGTATTTGTCTACTTTTTATCAAACAAACTGAATTTGATGCAAATATTTATGGATTTTAAAAACAAAGTAGAAAATGAACTTAATACTAAAATCAAATGCATTCGAACAGATAATGGCAGGGAGTATAGTAATAAAGAATTTGACAAATATTTAACTGACTGTGGAGTAGTTCACCAGACTAGTTCAACGTACACTCCACAGCAAAACGGCCTAGCTGAGAGAATGAATAGGACATTAGTTGAGCGTGCAAGGTGCATGATATTTGATGCCAAATTAAATAAACGATTCTGGGCAGAAGCAGTTGCCACAGCTGCATACATGGTCAATAGATCTCCCACACAATCATTACATGGGAAAACTCCAATGGAAATGTGGACAGGAAGGAAGCCAAACTTATCTCACATTAGGATATTTGGTAGTGAGGCTATGGTGCACACACCAAAAGAATTACGGCGAAAATGGGATGCTAAATCCTGTAAAATGATATTCACAGGATATTGTGAGACTACAAAAGCATATAGGTTAATGCATCCTCAATCTCATAAAGTGATAATTAGTAGAGATGTCCAGTTTATTGAAAAAGGAAACGAATTAAATGTTAGTATTCCTACTGAAATTCCAGACAGCCAGACATCGCCTGAAATAAGTACCCGCGGCATCAGTGAGCCAGATGCCAGTACTCCGTCATGTAGCTCTGAGCAGTCTCCGAAGAATCCAGCTGAAGCAGTACCGAATAAAGACAACTCATTAATTGAGATTGAAGACAGCTGTGGTAGTGAGTATGAAACAGATTGTGGTGAGTTCATTCATTGTGACTCTCCTACTATTATATCACCTGCTTCACAAAGAAATGTAACCAAAAGGGTACGTAGATGTAATCAAATCTTGCAAAATGATGATTCTGATCCTACAAGCTTTTTTTGTTACAATAACCTCACTGATCCACAAACAGTAGAAGAGGCCCTGTCTTCAGAAAATGGAGAACAGTGGAGAAAAGCAATGGATCAAGAATATGAATCTTTAGTCGCAAATAAAACATGGACACTAACGGAACGACCCCCTGGCAAAAGAGTGATACCATGCAAGTGGGTTTTTAAATCGAAAACGGATGACAAAGGCGATGTAATTCGATTTAAGGCGAGGCTAGTTATAAAAGGATTTGTACAAAAGAAAGGACTAGAATATGATGAAATTTATTCTCCTGTAGTTCGTTACACATCTGTAAGATACCTACTAGCTCTGGCTGTAAAGTATGATTTAGAAATTGACCAGATGGATGCTGTGTCTGCTTTCTTACAGGGTGAAATAGACACTGAAATATACATGGAGCAGCCTCTATTATATGAAAAGGAATCTCTGGTATGTCACTTACAGAAGTCTATATATGGGCTGCGACAAGCAAGCAGGCTGTGGAATATTAAATTAGATGGAGTTCTAAAAGACATTGGACTGGAACGCTCACAGGTAGATCCATGTGTATATTATAGTAAAAATGATATTATTTTCATCGCAGTCTGGGTAGACGATCTCATCATATTTACACAAAATCAAGAGACAAGATTTATGATTAAAGAGAACCTTCAGCACCATTTCAGCATGAAAGACCTCGGTGAAGTTAAACAATGTATTGGTTTAAATATAACAAGAAATAGAAACAAAGGAGAATTATTTATAGACCAAGAGAAGTACATTAGAGAGATATTAAATAAATTTGGCATGTCTGAATGCAAGCCAGTAAAAACTCCAATAGAAGTTGGCGTTAAATTTACACAGAGTACGGAAATGAATAAAACAGATTTCCCTTATCAACAGGCCATTGGGTGTCTACTGTATTTAGCTCAGGCTACAAGACCGGATATTTCATTTGCTGTAAATACATTGAGTAGATACAACAACAACCCACATCCTGATCATTGGCTAGCCATAAAGAGAGTCATGAGATACTTACAAGGGACCAGAGGACTGAAATTGACATACAGCAAAGATCAATCTCAAGATATTATTCAAGGATATTGTGATGCAGACTGGGGAGGCGACACTGTAGACAGAAAATCGTGCACAGGCTACATTTTTATGTTACAGGGCGGAGGCATATCCTGGAATTCACGCAGGCAGCAAACTGTAGCGCTGTCGACTACAGAAGCAGAGTACATGTCCATGAGCTCAGCAGTTCAAGAAGCTCTGTGGCTCAGACAGCTGCAGTACGAGTTGGGTCAGCAACAGAACACAATTTCTATCTTCTGTGATAATCAGAGTGCTATCAAACTGACTTTGAGTGATAGTTATAAACCTAGAACTAAGCATATCGATATAAGGTTTCATTTCATCAAGGACTATGTAGAAAAATTGTATGTAAAGTTTATGTTTGTTAAAAGTTCTAATATGGTGGCCGATATTCTGACTAAAGGTACCTCAATCGAGAAACATTTACATTGTACATTTAAAATGGGTCTGCGTTCCGGAGGGGATGTTGAGCTAAGGAACGCAGCTAATTTTGTCTATGATAAAATTATATAATCTCTATGGTCGATTGTATCTGTGCTTCTGTTCTTCCCGCGATTTGTCACAATAATACATTTATATTTTCAATCAAATATTAATCGTTTTCTTTTGCCATCCACCAAAAACTCTTCACCAATGAGTGCACATCGACTTAAACATTTTTAATGTTAATGTTTCAGCAAAAGTCACTCATATTGACTTTAATCAGGAAGATCCAAACAGCTTATATGACTCTTTATTTAATACAATTAAAGCTGAGTACAACAACATATTTAAATCAATAACATTGAACAACTGTAGGAATTTACAAAAGTAGGGATAAGTTGTACGAACTATATGGTATGAAGCAATTTAATTTTAATCCTGCCTTTATTCAATATGTTAAAATTTATCCTAAGACCTTTAAAAAGGCCTGTGCTGCTGCCAAGTCGTTACATATAAGTAATAAAATTAAAGAGTCAAAAAACAAGGCAAAAATGACTTGGAATGTAATCAATACTGAAACCGGTCGATTACTACCCCGTGATAATAACATTGAGTTAATTATAAATAACGAAGTGTGTAATAATAAATTAGATATAGCACAAACTAGCTCCATAAATTCTTGTCCAATAAAAGCTCAACGCATGCTTGGGGGCAGCGTGGAACAGTGTAGTGTCTTATTTGGCTTTAAATATGTAAACCCCAACGATATCATTAAAGTATTCAAGTCACTTAACTCAAAAAAGACAGCTGACTTGTGGGGTATTTCTGTAAAATTGATTGAGTCTATCATTGTTAATATATCACCACATCTAGCTGAAATATTTAATAAATGTGTTGATAAAGGAGTGTTTCCAGATTTAATGAAACACAGTAAAGTAATACCTCAATTTAAATCTGGATCCAAAACCGACTCTGGTAATTTCAGACCAATTTCAATATTACCAGGCTTTAGCAAAATTTTTGAAAAAATTATATTGCAACTATTACAAGCTCATTTTAATTTAAATATGCTATTACATAAGGAGCAGTATGGGTTCACAAGGGGTCGTTCTACCATTCATGCAGGTGTGACACTTCTGAATCATATATATGACGCCTGGGAGAATAGACAAGATGCTATTGGTGTATTCTGCGATCTCTCCAAAGCATTTGATTGCGTTGACCATAAAACACTATTGAGAAAACTCTTTTATTATGGTATTAAAGACTCTGCACTGAACCTTGTTGCCTCCTACCTAAATGATCGAATACAAGATGTTGATGTCAATGAAATTCGCTCCTCTGGAGCATCTGTAGCTATGGGCGTACCGCAGGGATCAATTCTGGGTCCGTTTCTATTTTTAATTTATATTAACGATCTGCCATTCTATATATAGAACTTGTGCCACATTGTTCTATTTGCTGATGATACGTCACTTATTTTGAATGTTGATCGCAGGCTTAATAATTTTAACTAACTAACTAACTATCTTCACGCTGTATCCCTGACGGGGTAGTCAGAGAGGACAGATCGCCAGGCTTCGCGATCCATGCATACTTCTTAATAATTTTTACGGCGTAACTCCGTACGTTGTACTCCAGAAGAGAGCTATACGTGCAATATAAAAATTGAGTGCTAGAGTGTCTCTTAGCGAAAAATTTAAAGAAATTGGCATTTTAACGGTTGCATCACAGTATATATTTGCAAATATATTGTTAGTTAAACAGAACATACATTTATACAATAGACACAGTGACATACATTCGATAAATAATAGAAAAAAGCATAAATTAATTGGAACGCATCATCGTTTACAAAAGGTTCACGACTCTTTTGCAGGAATTGGCGTACGCCTATACAATAAAATTCCTTTAAACGTTATGAACCTGCCGTTACATAAACTTAAGGCGGAAATTAAGACGCACCTCTTGAAAAGGGCCTATTACACAATAATTATTTGAATGATAAAAATAAATGGAAATGAGTGGCTTGCTCTTCGCTCGAGCTATTTAGGATTCGAATGAATCTTGTGTTATATTCTACTTGTCTTGAATCTGCATATATATGTAGTATTTTTTTTTGTTTTTTACATTCTATAGTATAAATAATTTGAAACGCCAGGCAACTAAAGGTATGGCTGCGTTTACTCCCGGTATAACAACATAATTATATGTAATTTGACTTTGTTGTTGTGTAAGCACCATGTAGACTTATTTATTATTTTGAAATTAACATGATAGTTGCTGTGCAGTTTTTGAGTATGTCATGCTCGTCTAAGTGTCCTGGCAGTGGTGGCGTATGTATCGGGTCGCCTTATTCCCTATAATACGGTTGAGTAGGGCGATGGCTGATATAATGCGTCATACCCGTGAACGGGTGCCGTCTGTTGGGACTGGTCAGCTCATAGCTGTTATAGCAATTATTACAAATAATCTTATTTATATTTAAGGTAAACTTAAGTTTAGTCGACTGTTCTCACATAAATCCAAAGGAACAATGTAAGTGTAATTTTAATGTTATAAGCCATTCCTACATTTTAAAATGGCATCCATTGACTTTCTTGCCAGATTGTTCTTCTTCAAGGGTAGGCTTGCCCTTAGAACCGGCAACTATAATCGCTCTAATTTTGATATGATTTTCAACACAACATTGATTTTGTTTTTTTTTGTTTGTATAAATTCATTACTATATAATTGGTCAAATATCATGTTAATCAAACTAATGTAATTACTGGCGTTTAGAAAAGAGTGGCCATGAGTTTTATTGCCAGGTTCTTCCTCAGGCTCTACCGCTTTGCGAATCTGGCAGTAAATGTAAATGTAGAAACAATATTTTTGACATTCATAAGTGTTACTTTGTGACCTAAATGAATAAAGATTTATTATTATTTATTATGGGTTGTGATGCGGGAGAAATAGCATTTCTTTGCCGTAAGTCAGAGAGTAACCTCTCAAGTTCAGTACTATCCAACAAATGACAACGCTGGATAGCACGCACTTGATCCGATAGACGTTGTGCCGTAATGTTGACCACTGGTTCAAGATCCTGAAACATAAGGAACATACGATCTCCGTACGCAGTGAGGTAGGTTCCCACCTTTGTAGCCACAAAATATGCCCGCATGACGTTTTCATTCATTGAATGAGCATCGCATGCATCGCATGCGGTGCACATCACCACCGGTAGCGGGAGCCCTATTCGAAGCCGATGGGCCTCGTGACCCCAAGCGTGTCGGTGGTCGCATTTTTTACATATAATTTTTTACATATAATGTTGATTTGAAGGTGCTATACCCAAATTAATATTTACTGTACTTAAAATTGCGGTTTACGATTTATGACATTAAAAAAACTGCTTACCAGATCTCGTTAAAACCAATTTTCGGTGGAAGTTTACGTATACTTTTTTCTAGTTTTATCATTCTCTTACTTTAGAAGTTCCAGGGGAGGGGGACACACATTTTACCACTTTAGAGGTGTCTCGCGCAAACTATTCAAGTAAGAAAAAAATTATATCAGAAACCTCAATACCATTTTTGAAGACCTATCCATAGATAACCCACACGTATGGCTTTTATGAAAAATGTTTTTGAGTTTTTGTACGAATATCTTAATGCGGTACACAGAATACATCTACTTACCAAGTTTCAATAGTATAGTTCCTATAGTTTCGAAGAAAAGTGACTGTGATATACGGACGGACAGACAGACATGATGAATCCAGTTCCAGGGTTCCTTTTTTTGCCATTTAGCTACGGAACCCTAAAAAGTTATTTATGAACGGTAGGTAACAGTGGATACCTATACAGGCTACGACGCAACGAAAGTCACGTCGAATACGAAGGTCAGAAGGCAGTCGATACCAACAATGCCAAAAATATACATCCAATCGACAACTGCCTCTTAGAGCCAAACAGTAATGGACCCCTCGGTCCAAAGGTAGCGTTTGGAAAAAACTGAAATAACACTTAAGAAAAAGAAGACTGACTCCAGTGATGGCATTTTCGAATGCTCGGCAGCTTATATTACCATTGGATACGAGTTTAGAGACTACCACGTATTTTAGGTTTGTTTATGAGGAGCAGAAGCAGGATTGCTAGGACACCCTGAAGGAATGGCTTACAGGTGCAGTGCTTAACGGTACCCTGTTAAGTAATAAGTAGTCGAACAAATTTACGTTTGGCGTCAGATGCTGGGAATAGATGATTTTAAAATGTTCTTTCGTCCTTGATTGGCATTTGTGTTAAGATTTTCATGATTTATTCTTATTTGACATAAGAAAAAGAATAAAATAGATTTTTATTGAAATATATTATGTAGTTATTATATTTCAATATTAAATGAATTTTGATTAATCAAACAGTATTCTCCATTTTGAAAATAGTCCTCCCAAGATTTGCAAACATCAATTAATACTCTCTTCTAGTGGTAAACAGTTACATAAATAAAACGCGCCGACTCTGTAAAAGATTACGGTAATTTTTTTTTATCGTTGTTCAGTGTCTATTGCGATGAAATAGGTAAAAATTTTGGACATTATTTATCACAGTTAGGTCATTCTGTAATAAATCATACATATCCAGAAGCTTCATACTCTCAAATTATAGATTTTATATTGACTGGTACACACTGCATGCAGCCTACTATAGTGGTGCTGGTTGGTAGAAGAGGCAATATTAATAGTGAAATTTTTGATAAGTTATCAATTTTGCAAGTAAAGCAAGTAATTTTGTCCACCTTGCCATACAGCACTGCTATGAGCCACAAGGAAAATCACTTAAGATACAAATTAAATATGAAACTACATACCATGGTATCATATTCCAAAAAAATTGAATTGTTCAATGGAACACAATTTTCAATAATAATAGTTTGTTGACATTAGATAGATATTTTCTATCAAAAATTTTTACAACGACAGGTAGCTCTGTTGCTATCTAATTTTTTAATTTTTCAAGCCAAATTATTGGCAAGTACAACTGCTGTTATTGAGCAGGATAGTTTTGACACTTCACTATTGGAAAATGAAATTCCAAAAAAACTAGTTTATAGGACAACAGATAATAAATCTGGCCAGTTGACTTTGGCCCCTGAGAATAATCTTAGTAAAAATTCTAAATTGTAACCAGTAGTTTCTGAGAGTAACGAATTTTACGAAACAAATAAACTCTTCCATTTTATACTATTAGGTACATATTACATATGTGCCATAAAATGTTGACTCTATTATATCTTTGGTGAAATTAGTAGTAATTTACTATTTTTTTGTTTTTTTTTTAATATTTAGCTCGCCAAAATGACGCCGTCCACCTGATGGAAAGCCATGACGACATCTAGCGAATTAAGGGGCACTATCTTAGTCTACATAACTACTGACAGCGTCCCCCAAGTTGGCGGCCCATTGATGTGTCTCTTCGCGCTCCGCTTGAAGAACCCGGGATTGTAAGAGGAAGGAAACACGTGCGTAGCAGAGCGTTCCCAATAACTATAGTTCGACAGAGAAACAATCTTTTAAATCGTTTCGTTCTGGCGAAAATTCTTTCCACTGTATGGGAGTGAAACTTCCGCTCAGCACGCGTTGTTCGGGGACGAAAAGGTGAGGGTGGGATTAGGTTGAAGAGCTCTTCAGAACACTCGCCATGGTATATGCGGTAAAATGCAGCCAAGGACGCTATGGTTCTACGCTGCGCCAGCGGCTCAAAGCTTCCTGTTAGTTGTTTGAGTGTTGAATTGAATTGTTGAACTAATTGAATTGAGTGAAATTGGAATACCTAAATAAAAACTTAGTAGCCTTTTTCGAATACTCGATGGGTTGGAGCCGTTTGTTATAATTTTATTCATTTTTCTCACAAAACATGCCTTGATATGTAACTAATTTTCCCACATTTAATATTCATATAATAAGACCTTGTGTTACAGTCTGCTCAAATTGGCACAAAATCTCGGATACAACGAGCTTAAATTTTCTCGTTTGTTGGTTAACCGTGTCCACCACTTTAAACGAGACTAAATAGATAACCACAGACCTGTTTTCGGTGAAACCCTGCCCGACCAAGGGTACTTTGAAGTAGCAGATAACAAAACTTTGTTGAAAACTATAAAAAAATGGAGGGCAGCGCATTACTGTGCTTACTAGATATATTTATGTAAAGTTATACGTAATTTAGATTTTTTTTCAAACACAGACTATCTCACGCAAATTAAAGTAAACTATCTATGTATACATGATTCGTCGTGCTTCTTTTACGATGCTTGGTAAAGCGAGAAAGTATCGTAAAAGAAGCACGACTCGCGATTCATAACGCAGTGCTACTGCCAAAGTTGCTTTACGGTAGTGAAACCTGGGTATGTCAGCAGATGCATGAAAGTAAATTGAATGCTGTGGAGATGCGATCACTTCCAAAATTGTGCGGCGTAACTTTTGACCGAATACGTAACGAAGTGATACGCAATATGGCAGATTTAAATGAAAGTGTCAGCGTTAAGCTGGAAAAGAGCGTGCTCCGTTGGTTTGGACACGTCCAACAAATGTGTGAGGAATGATTGACGAAGAATATATATTGTGCGAAAGTAGAGGGTAGAAGGAGTCAGGGTAGGCCGAAACTTACATATGAAGACCACGTGAGCAGATTGCTCAAAAACGGAAAAGTCAAAAGTACTCGGATACCCAGACGTGCATGTATGAAGCGATTGATGAATCTGCGAGAAGCGAAAGAAGTGCGCTTGGATCGTGAAGCCTGGCGAACGGTCCTCTCTGTTTACCCCGTCAGGAATACAGCGTGAAGATAGTTAGTTAGTTATGTATACATGTACAAGTAACTATTGAATGGAAAGTAGAGTCTTTTCAAATTAAAAAAAAATAGGTTCATAATAAAGAAAAACGGACTAGTGTGAGTTGGGCACACCCATCGAGGAATCCATACAAATTTGTAGTTACATATTATAAATAATTACCGTTAGATTCTTTTTTGTGATTTAATGACAAATGTATTTTTTGTAAAAGTAATAGCGACGGGATTATATGGTGCGACGGGTGTTCAAATTATGTCACGGGCGAAGCCGCAGTGATCAGCTAGTCGGGAAACAAAAGTTTGAATGCAAATATTTGAAACTAATAAGGGGCATGGGTTTGATTTAGGTTGCAACCGAAGTTCAAAGTATGATATGGGCGAAGCAAAGGTCTATGTATATTTTATCTTCAAGGGGGTAAAATAGAAGTCGTAGCTTATATGGAAAGATCTTCATTTTCAATCACCATATTCCGTATAATACAGTATATAAACTACAGGATTTTTATAAATTCTTCCCTTAAGGGTGTAAAATATGGAATCATAACATAGTTTGATAACCTAATAAGAGGGCATAAGTTAAATGTGTGAGGTGCAACGGGTGGAAGAATGTCACGATCGAAACCGGGAGGGACACTAATACTATCTACCACTTTTGATAACATTTAGGACATTACATGATGACATGGCATGACATAGTAAGCAGATAAAAATTTCGGGTTGCACTCCGGGAGTGCCGACAGAAATAAAAACTAAATTAAAGAAAAATATGCGTACCGCGCTAAAAAAAAGTTTTCACTTCAAAAATTGACCGGGATCGAGGTTAATGATGATATTGATGAAAAAAAAATCTACACAGAAAGTGTCCGAATTGATTACACAACATTATTTAATAAGACCTGTAGATGACCGGGATCAACGTTAGATATTTGATGATTATGATTATATTATTTAATAGCAAGGTAATCTTAAGGTAATCTTCCAATTAACTGTCCAAAAAAAATTCTAGACTCATTCGCGGTCTGCTATATGTACATGCATATACGCACACACTATAGCTGCGTCTCTTAACGGTGTCGCGAGTCCAGAGATCTCATCCAAAAATATGCGTTACCGCGCTAAAAGAAGTTTCCACACATTTTAGAAACTATAAAAACATCATACTTATTGCTGTATTTGACTGGCAGAAATTAGTTCTGTGGTTTTAAACGTCAAGTAGCACAAATGTTGTACAGTGTTTAACCTCTTATTACACTGTTCTTTACTTGCACGTATATCCTTTGTGCTATTATAAGCGTCGCTTTGTCATCCGTATTTACTGCGTATTCAGAAACTTTAATTAAAACAGTTGCTATAGTGGTTTATACCACAACACGGGCGTATATCTTAATCTTAATAATATTATAAACGCAAAAGTTTGTATAGATGTTTGTTACTCTTTCACGTAAAATCTGCTGATTGGATTTTAATGAAACTTTACAATAGTATAGCTTTTACATCAAAATAACACATGGGCTATTTTTTATTCCGGTAACAAGTTCCTGTGGGAAACGGGAGCGGGAAATCCTCTCTACGCGGGTGAAGTCACGGGCGTCAACTAATATAAATCATATAGACGCCAGTGTTGTTCCTGGAATAAAGAGTATCCTATGAGTTAATTCTGAATGTCAGCTTAATTCCACACAAATCTTTATCTAAGTTGTTCTAGCCGTTTAAGCATTGACAAGTAACAAACATACACACTCACAAACTTTAGCCTTTATAGTGAAATTTTCCCGTTCTCATTGCCCATAGAAACCTGAAACGGTTACCGATGTGTGAATTCAGTTGCCAGCTACCTCCACACCAAATTTTATCCAAATTGGTTTAGCTTTTTGAGTTTGTAGAAATAACAAACTTACATTCTCAAAAACTTTCTTCTTCTTTCTACATAGTACTGATTGTCGAACTGCAACGTTCACCAACTACACTTAACATAGTCCATAATAGCACTCAAATATCAGAACTAACCACCTTTAGTGGCAATAGTGGTTTTCCATTTCAATTTCAAAGGCAGTGGACAAAGACAAAGAAAGTGGACTGTTCGAAACTGCAAACTACTTTGATATACTGACGTCGAACGACTGAACGAGCATTTTTTTCATCTGAAAGGTGGCACTCAGGTGATGGCCCTGGAATATGGCTTTTTCACTCTTCTCGTAAGGGGAACTAGGCGGTTGAAACCACGGTGCAGCCGCTAGTCTACATATTAACGGTTAAACCCATTATAAAGGTATATTCACCGTACAACGTATTTCCAACCCCACTTTTTCTAATATTTGTTTTAAATTGTTATCTTCTCGTTATCTTCGATGCGCCTCGCATCGTTTCCGCTTCACTTAGGCCCGTATTCCAGAACGTTTATCAACACTCAAGAAACACTTGAGAGTAGATTTTGTAAGGCAAAATCTAGTCTCAAACGTCTATCGAGTATTGAAAATCTACTCTCAAGTGTTTCTTGAGTGATGATAAACGTTCTGGAATACGGACCTTAGATTTCTGCGTCAGAGACTCACTGTGTACAAAATACAATCTGTTCCTCTTTGTAGGTACCTACGCTTGTATTTAATATTGAGATAAAATCACCCAAAAATATTCTTAATTACTATACGATTTTGTGGAACATTTTAAGGTGGAGTAACAGCCACTTTAACAAAAACATGTTTTATAAAAATTAACTAGGGAACAGTAATTTCGCTTAAAATTTATTTAGACCCCCATGCCTACCATAGGCACTCATTTCAGTTCTGAGAGAATTCAAACTATCATGGTTGTTCACAGAATTAGAATAATCGAATTAATTCTACTGCCTCGGTGGCGCATTTGTAGTGTATTTGACCGCATTGAGGACCCGGGTTCGATTTCCGGGTCGGAACAAATATTTGTGTGATCCGCAAATGTTTGATTCAGAGTTTGGGTGTGTCCTATGTATAATATGTATGTATTTAGAAATATGTTAGTATGTTTATCAGTTGTCTAGATCCCATACCACAAGTTTGTATTAGCTTACTCTGGTCTAGATGGCGCTGTGTTAAAAATGTCCCACAATGATTATGTCAAAATATCTTAAACAAAAATAAATAAATATCCATCACGCCTTATCCCCGATTATGTAGTGATTTAAACCCATGCTTTAAATCACTACATATAGTCTGTGTTTTGGAACAACGTAGATCTGCTTTAACCATTCGTTATAGTCTAACTATTGTCAGTAAACAAATAGATAAATTGACTAGTAGTTACATTTTAGTAGTTTATGATAGTGTTGCATAATAAGTGTTCTTATAACATGAGTTTTTTTTAGTATCACACGAGTGTTATAAGACCAAGTTATGTACAGTGTACACTACTTTATCTACTCTCATACTATAATAACAATATTGCAAATAAAATGATGAATATAACAAAAAAATATTTTTTTAAATGTCTAATGTTGGCGCCATGGCGCAAACATTGATTGCGCATGCGCGCTTGCGTCGCGGACTCGTTCATTGAAACCAATGATTGAAACCTTTTTTTTTTAAGTAGAGGTTCTGCCTCCTTGGTCCAGCTGGAGGTTGTATAGGTGTATCGTTATGATTAAAAAGTTATATTATGATACAGGTGTCCATACAAGACCTGTATCGCAATTAAACTTTTTTTTTATTATTTTTGGCCTGTACGTAATGTTTGTCATAAGAATTTTGTTATCAGTTTAGTAATCTTTGTATTATAGTATCAGAGTAGATAAAACTATAAATCAAACAACTGGCCAGTCGTAATAGACATTACATCATCCAAACGGATGATTTAATGTCGTACTCAATTTCACAATAACACATTAACACTCATTTGTTTTTTTTTTATCCCTTTTGCACAAAGGTTTTACTCAACAGCAGCCACATTGATAATTGATTGATGAATTTTAAAAATATAACTTTTGACTTTCTCGCGCGTTTGATTTGCGTGGGATCTTGGTAGGTAAATGGCGGCCGCTTGCCGTATATTATTTTCCAAAACTATTGCATTAACCTTGTTTTATGTGTAAAAATGGTAGTTTCTTAGACATAAAAAGTTCTGTAAACGTGCTATAGTGAAAGACAGTTACGAGTATATATTTTACAACTTGTCGTGGAACAACATGCGAATCTTCTTGTTAACATGTTACTCTTACAAGCGATACTACGCCTTTGTCTTGATGATGATCAAACAAATCTTCAGTGATTATGTGTCTAAGATACTTAAATTTATCAACAATCTTAACAGGTCCCATACAGGTTAATTGGTAACACAATGTCTGGCCCTTTACCATATTTAAATATCATTATTTCAGATTTACTTACGTTAAAACTCAAACCATGAGAAACAGCGTATTGCTCGCACATTGAGATCAGTTGCCTAAGTCCGCCAGCAGAGGGGCTGAGCAGCACCATGTCGTCAGCGTAGCTTAAACTGTTTACACATTAGCCTCCAATGTGACAACCAACCCTGGTACTGCGCAGCTTCTCCAGTAGCTCGTTTATATACAAATTAAATAACACTGGTGAGGTAAGGCCCCCCTGCCTCACTCCACATGCCAACCTATACTCCTCAGACAGGTTATTACCCCATTTTACCTGATTCGAGTACCAATATTCCAATATTTCAACAATAACAGGCAGCACCTTTGTATTTCTAAGTTTTTGCCATAACATTTTATAATTAATGGAATCATAGGCACAACTTATATCGAGAAAACATGCAAACACAGAAGCATTTCTCAACGTGTAGTATCGTACAGTGTTTTTTACAGCAAAAATTGATAGATCGGTAGATAGTCCTCGTCTGAAGCCGAATTGAGCCCTGCTTATAGGAATATCGTCTTTGCCCAGGTAGCCACTGATCAAACCTTAAAAAATCTTTGAAATTATTTTTGCTAAAGAGGTCGGTAATTAGACATACATGAGAGGTCACCGGTACTATTTTTAGGTATTGGTAATAATATTAGGTTTCATAAAATCTATTAACAAATAATTGTGGTCACGGCATGCATTAAAAAAGTGTGCGAGTCTCTCATACAACAATGGCCCTGCATGTAATATATGTTCAACACTAAACCCGTCGTGACCCGGAGACTTGCCCCGCCTTATTCGCCGCTGCGACGCCGCTGGTGGCGTTATATTTTACCTATAAGGAGGCAAACGAGGGTTGAAAGTTTATATGGGAAATTCTTAATTTTTAAACATAGCAACACCAAATGTCTTATACCTGCTTCTGTATAAATATATAAAAATACGCGTTAAGTAATTGTGATAAATTCTACCCTTAAGGGTGTAAAATAGGAGTTGTAATAACTGACTCATTAATCACGAAACCTATAAAGCTAACAAAACTACGAAGCCCAAACTTCGCATGGGGGTTCCTTTGAACACGTAGGATTCCGCTAAGAAATAATTTTGCGAAATTTTACCCCTAAGGAAGTAAATAAGCGAAAAACGGTTGTATGGAAGTTCGTCATATTCAAAGTGAGAAACATGAATTTATGTACACCTGTTTATAGTTACAAATAAATGGACACGTGTATCGCGGTTTTGAAAAAAAATACCTATAAGGATGTAAACGAGCGTTGAAAGTTTATTTGGGAAATTCTTCATTTTCAAACATAGCAACACCAAATGTTTATACCTGCTTCTGTATAAACATGAAAACATAAACGTTAAGGAATTTTGATAAATTCCACCCTTAAGGGGGTAAAGCAGGTGTTGTAATAACTGACTCATTAATAACGAAATTCACGGAGCTAACATAGCTATGAAGTCCAAACTTCGTATTGGGGTTCCTTTTAACACGTAGGTGCCCCCTATGAAGAAGTTTTGTGAAAATTTTACCCCTAAGGACGTATGGAATAAACGGTTGTATGGAAGATTGTCATTTTCAAAGTTAGTAACATGTACTTACGTACCTACACCTGTTTTAGAAGAATCTCCTTAGGCCTGTATTACCATCGAGATTGGTGTTCCCACGGGAACCAAAACTATGTCAATAAACCACGCACAGCCTACATATCAAACATGGGAAGCTAAAATTTGGTGAATATATATAGTAATACTTTAAGTCTTTGGATAAGCAATAAAAACTACTACGATATTTCCATGGAAACGGGAACTGCGCGGATGAAGCCACACACAGTCTAAACTATCAAACATAAGTACATACCTGAAATTTGGTGAACTACGAAAGGGGTATTTCCACGGGAACGGGAACTACGTGGGTAAACCCATACAAAAATTAAAATTTGGTGAACTTATTCTTTACGTACCTACGTTATATGAGCATCAAGAAAAAAATCACGGTATTCAAATGTGATTCCATTCAAAATGTGAAAATTTGTAAAGATTTCTATATTATTTGGACGTTTGTTATTTAATTTGAAAAAGAGGGTATGCAAGCACAGACACATTGCTGGGAAGTGAGTGAAAGCGGCAATGAAAGTGATATAAGTATAGAAGAAATTATGGAATAGTATGAAACTAGGCAAAGCTGCGGGAATTGATAGGATTTCTGTCGAGATGCTGAAAGCGGGACAGGGCGTGGTAGTTTGCCAGCTGTACCGCCTTTTTAACCTTTGCTGGAGGGGTGGCAGCGTACCAGAAGATTGGTGTAAAGCTGTCATCGTACCGCTGTATAAAGGAAAAGGGTCGCAGCAAGAGTGCAAAAACTACCGCGGCATAAGCTTGCTCAGCATCGTCGGCACATTGTATGCGAAAGTTTTGATAAAAAGAGTGATGAATGAAACTGAAGGGAAAATGTGGAATGTGCAAGCAGGATTTATGAAAGGAAGAGGATGCACGGATCAGGTCTTTTAATTACGATGCATAATTGAAAAACTTTTGGCGAAGAGTCATAAAGTTTATTGCGCATTCGTAGACTTGGAAAAGGCCTATGATAGAGTGGTGAGGAATGAACTGTAGTCAACATTGTCCATGTATGGAGTAAGTAGCAACTTGATACGAGCACTGAAATCTCTATATGAGGGATCCAGTGCTTGTATCAGAATCAACGGAGCTTGCACAGACATTTTTCACATCGAAAAAGGTGTGAGACAGGGTTGTGTAGCGTCACCGTGGCCGTTTAACCTATACATTGACAGTTGCTTGAAAGAACTGCAAGAAAGTGCGTATGGTTTAAAAATGACTGATGTGACTATAAAATGTCTTCTTTACGCTGATGATCAGGTGATACTTGCATCATCAGCGGACGAGTTGCAGTTGATGGTTAATATTATGCATGATGCGCTGAAAGGCAAAGGAATGAAAGTGAATGTAAATAAGACGAAAGTAATGGTTTTTGAAAGAGAGAAAAACAAGACAGATTGCTCGATTTTGTGGAAGGAAAAAGAGTGGAACAAGTGAAAGAATTTATATACCTAGGCTCAAAATTTGCGAGAGATGGAAAGTGTGATGATGACATTGAAAAAAGGGTTTTGGCTGGCAATCAAGTGAATGGAGCAATGTACACCTTTATGGGCACCCAGAATGTATAAAGGCAAGACTGGCTGTGCATAGAGGAGTGCTTGTCCCTACACTAACATATGACAGTGAAAGTTGGGTATGGCAGAAGAAGCATAGAAGTCAAATTAATGCAGTAGAAATGAGGAGTCTGCGAATTATAGCTGGAGTGAAATTGATAGATAAAGAAAGGAACAGCGTGATACGGGAACATTGCGGTATGACAGAAGACGTAGTGACTAAGATATTAAAAGGGATGCTTAGATGGTTTGGACACGTGGAGAGGATGGATGAAAATAGACTGACGAAAACAATTTATGCGGTGAGAGTAAATGGGCAAACTGGTGAGGGTCGACCTCGACGTACATATACCGATCAAATTGAAGATCTTTTGACAAAAGGCCAGGTCAAGAGTACCCTTAATCGGCGAGCGTGTATGAAAACAATTATGAAAGTTGACGAAGCGAAATTTGTATGCCAGAATCGTAGCAAGTGGAAAGCCATAGTCTCTGCCTACCCCGATGGGAGACAGGCGTGATGATATGTATGTATGTATGTTGTTATTTTATCACATTTGGATGAAAATCGGCATATAGGTAGAACATTTCCGAAGGTTAAAGCCCGCGGCTCCGCTCACATGCAGTTGTTAGTACATAAAAAGGTTTTCTCGCTGGAAAATGATATTTTCCCGGGATATAAAGTAGGAAATGTCTAGCACAGGATATTCAGTTCAAGCTTTTTCGCCCGTGTGTATATTATTCAGTTGTAAGTATCTCATCAACAAGTATTCCGATTTCATTCAGTTTTTGTTGTTAAAAATCGAATACTTCAGAAGTTGTTTCATAAGAACACCCGCGCCACCCTCTTTAGCTAATGTCTCTTTTTTGTCTGTTTCTCTTATGTGCCGCTAACGAAGTCGCGGGTCAGCTAGTATTCATTATATATGCATTGTTTTTGTGAAAGTGAAAGTAAGGGTCTTCGCTTGAATGCAAGTAAAACTAAGGTTCTAGTATTTGAAAGAGGTGACGTAAGAACTAAATGCGAGATTAGGGTAAACCAGGAACGTCTAGAGCAAGTGAATGAAATTGTGTATTTAGGAAGTATGTTTAGCGCGGATGGAAGATGTGATTCGGATGTAGAACGGCGAGTAGCTGCCGGAAACAAAGTTAACGGTGCTTTGTCCCAGTTAGTAAAGCGACAAAGCATCGTAAAAGAAGCACGCATGGCGATTCATAACGCAGTGCTAGTGCCAACTTTGCTTTACGGTAGTGAAACCTGGGTATGTCAGCAGATGCATGAAAGTAAATTGAATGCTGTGGAGATGCGATCACTTCGAAAATTGTGCGGCGTTACCTTGGCCGACCGAATACGTAACGAAGTGATACCCAATATGGCAGGTTTGAATGAAAGTGTCAGCGTTAAGCTGGAAAAGGGCGTGCTCCGTTGGTTTGGACACGTCCAACGAAAGAGTGAGGAACGATTGACGAAGAATATATATTGTTCAAAAGTAGAGGGTAGAAGGAGTCAGGGTAGGCCGAGACTTACATATGAAGACCACGTGAGCAGATTGCTCACGTGGTCTTCATATGTAAGTCTCAATGGATCGCGAAGCCGGGCGATCTGTCCTCTCTGACTACCCCGTCAGGGATACAGCGTGAAAATAGTTAGTTTAGTTAGTTATGTTTTGTTTTAGTATTTTTCAGTTAAAATATATTATGTTCTTGTATTTATATTATGTAATATATAATGTATATTGTTATAATTAGTACGCCATGATGCTCATTACCTGCTACCAAATTTCTCCATCCAAAGGTTGCCTGGTAGAAATCGCTTTATGCGATAAGGCCGCCCATTGCACTATTCCCCTAACTTACAATCTCAATGTACAATTGTGTTTTTCGGCGTGCAATAAAGTGTAAATAAATAAATAATATATCCATTATAGTTTATTCCTCATTTAGCTGACACCATCTTAATTTACTTTTAAATTGTTTACGACTATTAACCATGTCATTATATACCCTACCCTCAGACGGCCGACCGCTCAATACCCACATTTTAAAACACCGCCTAGCAGTTGCGTGTAACTTCCTCGCATGATAGTTCCACCCTGTTACTGTTTTATTACGGGTTCTATTTTATAATTGCAGCATCAGTCAGACACTTTATAATTTGTTGTAATAATTATCTATCCGACCAAAATGACTTTCACTATCACATGATGTACCGGTACATGGAACAGCAGGGCACACACATACAAAGTGATGACACAAATTAGCAAAATTACATTTTTGTTCATGGCACTCTCTGCCAGCGCACGTGTTTCCCTCTTCTTACAATCCTGAGTCCTTTAAAAGAAGCGTGTAAAGCATATTTCTGGGCCGTCACGATGAGGGTCGCTATCTACCGCTGTCCCTGCGGGTTGAGATAGCAGCTTCAATCACAGAACGTCATCTTTGTTTAAATTAGGCGGGCGATGCCATTTTAACGTGTCACATATAAAAAAAATAAAAATGGGAAGATTAAAACTACTCAGATACCTCATCTGATTAAACATAGTTACGATAACCCCAAAATTAAATTATTTTATTCACAGCATGTAAGTCTTGAATATAAACCTTAGGCACTAATACATCAAAATCACATACCATTATTATCCGGAAATGGGCTGACCAGTTTACATCATTCAAAATCTTTATATCTTTGATAGCATTAACAGCCGATTCTGTTACTATACAGTGATCCAACCAGCTAGTAGTCCCATGCATGTCACTTAGATAAGTATAAGAATCAGAGGACATACCCAATAGTTTATAGTTCGCACACGTCCACTTTTGTTCTGAACAACAATCGACGAGTTCATTCGCGAATATACTGTCACTTCGTGTTAAGTCAGCATTGTAATCACCAAGTGCAATGACACACTCCACTGAATTGTTTTCAATAACCACGTTAATTACACCGAGGCACTCCGTAAACATAGATTAGTTATCTACTGAGTCCGTCGGCATATAAACCGACATAACTAAACAACTGCGGCCTTCGAGCTGAATACACACAGCCGCCACGCGCGTAGATCCTGTTGTAATCGGCATTACGGTAGCAATCAAGGTTTTTCTCCACATTATAGCCACACCTCCATAGGGTCGTCCTTAAGAATTCCGGCTCCTGTATCCACTGCCGAGACAGCATGATAGCCAAACTCTGGATCTATTCTTTTCAGGTATGTTAGGTCTCCATCATCCAGTAACCAGTGTTCCTATAAAGCTACTATATCGTGACTCTTACACAGGTCCCTGACATGATCACATGACCGCTTAATAGATTTACAATTGAATAAAACAAGACTAATCTTCATTCTGGCCTCGACAAATATTTGGGGCAAGGGCCCCTCCTCAACGTGTACCGCCTATAAATAAACCCACATTCGTGTTTTAATACCCTTTATTATAAAATAGTTGTATAAAGTAGAGGATCGTTGACAATTCTAATAGCACGCCCTTCTACCGAGTCAAAAGGTCGAAGCTGGTATTCAGGTGCACCAGCCCAAAGGTGACAGCAATACTCCATGTGTGGCCACACTTGCGACTTATAGAGGAGCAGTTTTTGCTCCGCAGTGTAGTACTGCCGCGCTCTGTTGAGCACGCCGAGCTTTTTGGACGCCAGCTTCGCCTTGTCCTCTCAATCGTAGTCATTGGACGTCACTAGTAATCTCAACACAAAAGACCCCAATACTAGTAGAGATGTAGAGATGGAGTGAGGTGTGCCCTGGAAATGCGGCGCTACAGTAAATGGGACTTTTTTAGCGGTGAATGCACAAACTTGAGTCTTGGTACGGTTAAATTGGACAAGATGTTATCTACCCCAATCGGACACTCTTGCAAGAGTAGCCTCGATTTCAGACAAGTTGTTCACGACTTTCTTCCACTGCAGACCGGGGGATATTGGAGCGACCGAATCTGCATAGCAATGGATGCCGTCAATGGACAGCATGTAATTGATATGCAGCAAAAACGGGGTGGGTGACAACACTGAGCCCTGCATTTATGGCTATGTAGTCCGAACAGCAGCCGTCAACAACAGCTCTAATAGTTTTACCGGCCAAAAAGCTGGATACCCATTCGCAAAGTTCCCCGGGCAGTCCATAGGAGGGCAGTTTCGATAGAAGACCACGGTGCCAGACCTACTACTAGCAGGCGGCGTTGAACTCCTACGTGATAGGAGAGACGTCGCCTCCTTATGTGTGTTCTATCACCTGTACATCGGTCTGTGCTCTGAGAAATTGTTTGACATGATGCCCACGGCTACCTTCTATTATCGCACCGCTCGCCATAGACAGGGTGTTTACCCTCACACTTTGCGCTCACATACGGTTAGGTCCGATAGGGTCTTTATTTCGCGTACACTTAGGTTGTGGAATGAGCTTCCTGCCTTGGCTTTCCCGAACGTCTACAGTATGGGGTTCTTCAAAAGGGGCCTTAGAAGGTTTTTAAGAGTTGGCAGCGCGAGTGCTGCACCTCTGGTGTTGCAAACGTCCATCGGCTACGGTGACCACTTTCCATCAGGTGGGCCGTATGCTTGTCTGCCACCTCAGTGGTACAAAAAAAAAGATATTTATTACTCGTGATCTGACAGAATTTGTTTAAGAACATGACATAACATTTTTACAGTAATAGTTTGATAATGGATTTTGCGACTACAGATTTTCGATTTATTTTACACCTCTGACTATTACAACAACACTATACCAATCTCCTTTCCGAGTAGATCCTAATGTGACTGAGAAGATTCTAATCGAAAAACCTAATCACATTTTATGACTAACACGGGATTTTCAGATATTAAGTAGAGGAAAATAAAGAATATAGACGAACTATAACTTATGAGGAAGCTATGTAATACGAACTAACTTACTATATTCACGCTATATCTCTGACAGGGTAGTCAGGAAATTTGTCTAATCAGAAGAGGTATCTGAGTAGTTTTTAACCTTCCCATTATTGTCTTTTTTATATGTGGCTCGTCAAAATGGCGTCGCCTGCCTGATGGTAAGCAAAGACGACGAGTCGTGATTGAGGCTCATATCTCAAACCGCAGGGCTCCGATAGCGACCCTCGTCGTGACGGCCCAGAAATGTACCTTTTCACGCTTCTCTTAAAGTACCTAGGATTGTAAGAGGAGACATTTTCCTTTAACTATGCAAGAAAAAGAATTCCCTAAAATTTTGAGTCACCTACTCCAAGTACAACATATTTTATTTTAATAGTTATTTTTGAGCTACAGAAAATTCGTACTTCAGTTGAAAGAAAAATATATATTATATTTTAAATGAGAGCTCCACTTGAAATGTAATAAAGTATAATAAATTAAATAAAGCAGATTATTATCTTTTTCTGTAATAAAATATAACAAAGATGAAATTTTTAAAATTCATAAAGAAATTTTATGGCGAACACAACACAAAGGTTAATTGTGTGAGCAACGATATCCGTAGTTACTATATCACGGCTTCGTGTTGACAGGCGTAGTAAATTTTAAGGTTGCTTATCAAACTTTTCTCAATTGTAAATTTGGTTAAACTGTAGACTGTATCTGCTATGTAATTTTTATACGCATTGGCGTCCCTTATTATAAGGACAAATTACTTCATCATCATCCGAGCGCCTGTCCCAGTTGCGGTCTTCGGCATCCCCTGTAGTCAGACCATTGGCACGCATGTCATCCCTTACGACGTCAAGCCAGCACTTCTTGGGTCTTCCCCTCTTACCGGGACCCGGCGGGGCTGACATGGCCAGACATTTGTTACCTACGTAGCCCGGCGGTTGCCGCAAGACGTGACCATACCAACGAAGGCGACACTCTTGCAACTTGTCTGCAATGTCACGGACGTGAAGGCTGCCGCGGATGCGAGAGTTTCTCACGCGGTCCATCCGCGTGACCCCACACATCCACCGCAGCATCTTCATTTCCGTGACACGCAGCTCCTGCTTGTGTCGCTCCAATATCGGCCACGTCTCACTGCCATGTAAAAGGACAGGTCTAATAATGGTTTTGTAGACCTGTCCGTTCAACCGGATCGGCATTTTAGGGTCACAAATGACACCGGTCATCTCCCGCCATTTGGCCCACGCGGCAGCAATGCGTGACTTGACATCGCAATCGATGTCACTGGACGTGTGAAAAACAGATACCAGGTATTTAACCTTGTCCGTGCGCTCGACCAAATCACCGCCTATGCGGACGGATGTGGGATCTGTCGAGTTTAGTGCCAAGTACTCGGTCTTCGCCACATTTAGTTTAATACCACCGTTCTCAAGCGTCTCCTTCCACGCCTTTACACGTCGCACCAATCTGTCCCTGTCCGCGTCTGCCAGCGCAATATCGTTAGCATACATGAGCAACCATAGAGGCTGCTCATGTGGGTTTCTGATGCTGTCCGACAATTCGTCTAATATTACACTGAACAGAAGCGGACTAAGGACCGAACCCTTGTGTACCCCGACGGTGATGGGGAAGGGTTTCGTGTCGCCAACAGCAGTCCGAACCATTAAATCGGAGTCACAGTACATGTCCCGGATAGTGTCAATATAGACCTCTGGAACCCCTTTGGACCGCAGTGCCCGCCAGATCATCGCACGAGGAACACAGTCAAAGGCCTTCTGCATGTCTAGAAACAAACTATGCAGAGGCGTGTTCTTCGACCTGTATTTCTCTGCGACAACCCTCAGGGCAAAAACAGGGTCCGTGGTCCCATAACCAGGGCGAAACCCATATTGACACTCCGAGAGAGTACACTCCTGCCGGATCCGAGAGTATATAATCCTCTCGAAGATCTTCATGGTGTGGGACATCACCTTAATACCGCGGTAGCTCCCGCACTCCTGCACTGACCCCTTACCTTTGAAGACTGGAGTAATAATACTCAGTCTCCATTGGTTTGGGATCAGCCCGTTGAGGAGTATGCGGTTAAAAAGGTTTACTAAGATGCCCACACCGCGAGGACCCATCGCCTTCCAAGCTTCGATGGGGACTCCATCGGGTCCGACAGCTTTCCGATTCTTCATGCGGCGAAGCGCAGTCAGGACTTCTCCAGGCGTTACCGGTGGCACTAGTCCCTGATTCGGAGGGAGGTCCGGAGGCTGCACCTCTTTGTGCTGTTTATTGAGCAGCTCGTGGAAGTACGAGCGCCATCTCTCCTTTACCGCGAGGTCTTCGCTTAACAGGTTGTCCTCAGGGTCTTTTACACAGCGACACTTGGATATATCCTGTGCCGCTTTGACCCTGGAGCGCGCCAGCTTATAGATGAGCTTCTGCCCCTCAGACGATTCCAGCTTATTATACAGAGGTTGTAAGTGGTCACGTCTGGCTCTGGCTACAGCTCTCTTTGTGGCGCTCTTGGCAGCCCTGTACGCGTCGCGGTCTTCAGGAGATCCGGTCGCTTGCCACTTTTTAAAGAGGGCTTTCTTCTCCCTAGTCTCCCTCTGGACTGCGTCGTTCCACCACCAAGTTTCCTTATCACATTTGCGTCCACCCTTAGACTCACCGAGCACCACCTTCGCCGCTCCAAGGATGGCCTGAACTTTGTCCCAGTAATCTTGAACTGGTTCGCCTTCAGTGTCGGTGCACTTGTCACCGACAGCTGAGACGAACTCCTGGGACCTAGTTTCATCTAGCAGCCACCATCTGATGCGGCGCTGGCACCGCTCGATGCGTTTGCCTTTGGGCTTCACGCAGAGGTCCATGACAAGGAGACGGTGTTGTGCAGTAAGACTCTCACCGGGTATGACCTTGCAGTTGGCCACCTTGCCGGTGCTGTGTCGCCTAGTGAGTAGGAAATCGATCTGAGTTGTACGCCTGCCGCTCTTGTAGGTGATGAGATGTTCGGATTTCTTTTTGAAATACGTGTTCACAATGGCCAGATCGGCAGCCGCACACATTCTGAGGATAGTTTGTCCTTCAGCGTTGCGGGCGCCGTATCCAAAACCACCATGAACACGCTCAAACTCCTCACACCTCTCACCCACATGACCGTTTAGGTCGCCGCCCAAAACGATTCCCTGTGACAACGGAATGCTCCGAAGTACTTCCTCGAGTTGACCCCAAAACGACATCTTATCGGCGTCGCTACAACCGGCCTGTGGCGCGTAGGCACTTATCAGGTGGGTAATAATCCCATCGATAAGCACCCTCACGATCATAAGCCGGTCGCTACAGCGTTTCACCTCCAAGATGCCACTCTGCAGCCCCTCGGAGAGCACAACGGCCACCCCGTTCTCCCCACCAGGCGCACCCGTGTAATACAGCTTGTAGCCGTTCTGCAAGGGCCGGGCTCTGTTGCCCTTCCACCGACTCTCCTGCAGGAACGCCACGTCCACCCTCCGCCTGGAGAGCACTTCGCCCAACTCTACCGCACGCCCGGTCAGCGTGCCAATGTTCCAAGATGCGAAGCGGATTCGGGTTGGGGCTAACTTCTTTAGCCGTGCTGGCCCGACACACGGCAGCCCTAGCCCACACTTGCACACGATCGACGAAATTGGAGAATATCTAAGAAATCTGGAGAACTTCGGGTATCTTTTAATTGTCGTAGGTCAATAATCGATCTAGATCCTTCCACACTCCTCTGTATCCTTTTTTCATCCAGCTCCCACTCTTGAGAACAACTGTCAAAAATATTATTTTTCTTGTCGTTCAGTAATCGACATACTAATTTCTACTACCATAGACCAAATTAAAGTTATTTAATTTTTATGTTAAATTATTGATTTAAATACTTTTATTCCTTAAAAAAAACTGTTTATTCAATTTTTATGTAATATTTTATAATTAAAATGGGATATCTTGAACATCAGACCCGGTAATGCCATCTATACGCAAACGCTAGGTACTAACATCCTATCCATCAATATAACTAGCGACGTCTGGCGGCAATATGTCCGCACTACCTCGCTATTCAAAACTGCATGTTACATAATATGTCGCCACAACCTGGGTCTTAATTTCAAAACGGTAATTAGCTCATCACCACGTGGGACAAAAATATATACGGTGAAATGTAACTTAACTTAAACTTAACATCTTCACGCTGTATCCCTGACGGGTAGTCAGTGAGGACAGATCGCCAAGCATAGCGATCCATGCGTTCTTTTTTCGCTTTATGTAGATTCATACATGCTCGTGTGGGTATCGTAGTACTTTTGACTTTCCGTATTATTAATGTAGGCAGTATAATATGCATCTACCACCTCTTTGGTAACGAAGGCGTGACTCATAAGTTTAATTTCACAGAGAAGTAAGTGCATAAAATAATTCATGAACTTCCAATAAATTTTAAGGCAGTAAAAATATTTATTATTAATTGGCAAGCGATATCAATTGTGGATGACAGCATGGGATCTTCAAGGCTACTGCACCTTAAGTCACGAAAACAGGCATTACTTGACTGAAACCTATCATTAAGCGATATCAAAGGAAGGGCAAGCCCAGGACACAAGAATGTCACGTTCCCAAAAGTCCTCTGTTGTGCAGCGGAGTTTTTGAGTGCAATTTTGGAAATCTAGAAAAGTAAGCAGTCCTTTAGGGTGTAGATCCATAAGCAAACAAATTATAAATTAAAAAAAAAGTATTTCTTTGAAGACTTTTTGAAAATATTTTTACATAATCATTGTCACATTTAAGGTAGCTACGAGTATTAGAGTGTTTTTGATCCGCACATTTGTCACTGAAATCGTGGTTAACGTCATACGGAGTCGACGCAGTAGCGACCTGTCACGCCTTTATGTTTATTTAGCATAACGGAGGATTAGCAGTATCTAACTAACTATCTTCACGCTGTATCCCTGACGGGGTAGTCAGAGAAAACAGATCGCCAGGCTTCGCGATCCATGCATACTTTTTTCGCTTCTTGCAGATTCGTCAATCGCTTCATACAAAAGAGTTGAAAGGTATTCTTCACGAGAAAGGCATTACTACAACGCCGTACCTTTCACAAGGTAATGGACAAACCGAGAAATAAAATGGAATAATTTGGCGGACAGTAACTACAGCTGGCCCCTGGCACAGACTAACTAATACTTCAGATGTCTCCTAGTTAATATTTTTTCTGAACATAAACACCTATATTAGGGCCCCGTGATGTGTGAAGCGCTCGTAACGCTAACTCAGTGTTTTGTAAACGATCACTGCTTTAAACAACTTTCGCTATGGCTGGTATTCGGATGGGTGACCACTTAGTGACATTTCTATTCACTAGCGTTTCCATGCTTCGGAAGGTACATTAGATCTAACCATTATTAGACCTGATGCTGAAGATGCTGCGGTAGATGTGTGGGGTCACGCGGATGGACCGCGTGAGAAACTCTCGCATCCGCGGCAGCCTTCACGTCCGTGACATTGCAGACAAGTTGCAAGAGTGTCGCCTTCGTTGGTATGGTCACGTCTTGCGGCAACCGCCGGGCTACGTAGTAACAAATGTCTGGCCATGTCAGCCCCGCCGGGTCCCGGTAAGAGGGGAAGACCCAAGAAGTGCTGGCTTGACGTCGTAAGGGATGACATGCGTGCCAATGGTCTTACTACAGGGTATGCCGAAGACCGTGCGAAGTGGAGGAGAAAATGTAGGAAAGCGGACCCCGGGCGTCGGAGACGCAACTGGGACAGACGCTCGGATGATGATGGAAGGTACATTAGATAGATCGATAATTCCATATTGCACACTTTATTACTTTTTTGTATAAGTTTTTTATCACTCGATGCAAATTAATAAGCCACCTGCCCAAGCTCAAAAAGAACACTGACACAATATATGTAAAAAAAAAGTATGTACCTACGTCTGTTGAACAGCGTATGTACACTATGCCGCGTAGTAATGTTTCATTTAAAATCACTTTAATAGTCCGTAACGCTCGGCTACATGGCTACGCTATTGTAGATGTGCTACGAACAGCCCGTAGATACTGTAGGTATATTTGCCTACATATACCATAATACCATGTCATAACTTTGTCAAATGGCATCAAAGTTATCCAATTATCTATACTGCTACGATACACAAGTATTTAATTATTCATTTATTTATTTATATCATATGTATAGGAAAATCAACAGTAATATTTCAGCCTATAAAAAAGCAATAAGTGACAGAATGCCAATAATAGGTTTTTACGATTAATTTTAGGTCTAAAATATTCTAATACTAACTTAAAATTACTCCCCAAAAAACATATTTCACAAATTCTTTTCTTATTTATCTCAGTAGAGAGCTTCACTACACCTCGAATGTATTTAAGTACTTAATAAGATAAACTAATTAGAAAATCGACGCATTTTACGGATAAGGTCGTAACTTGTAACTATTTATAATTTTAGTAAAATCTTACATTTTATATAAGTAGTTATTTTTTCGGATGTAGCTGCCAGAAACAGAGTTAACGGTGCTTTGTCCCAATTAGTATAGCGACAAAGCATCGTAAAAGAAGCAAGACTGGCGATTCATAACGCAGTGCTAGTGCCAACTTTGCTTTACGGTAGCGAAACCTGAGTTAGTCAGCAGATGCATGAAAGTAAATTGAATGCTGTGGAGATGCGATTACTTCGAAAATTGTGCGGCGTTACTTTGGCCGACCGAATACGTAACGAAGTGATACGCAATATGGCAGGTTTGAATGAAAGTGTCAGCGTTAAGCTGGAAAAGGGCGTACTTCGTTGGTTTGGACACGTCCAACGAATGAGTGAGGAACGATTGACGAAGAATATATATTGTGCGAAAGTAGAGGGTAGAAGAAGTCAGGGTAGGCCGAGACTTACAAATGAAGACCGCGTGAGGAGATTGCTCATAATCGGAAAAGTTAAAAGTACTCAGATACCCAGACGTGCGTGTACGAAGCGATTGATGAATCTTGAAGAAGCGAAAGAAGTATGCATGGATCGAGAAGCCTGGCGATCTGTCCTCTCTGGCTACCTCGTCAGGGATACAGCGTGAAGATAGTTAGTTAGTTAGTTATTTTATGCCATGATCACTATGTAAAACAATTTCATGTGATTATGTTAATCTAAATAATATTGTTGAATCGATAAGAGTATTTGTAAATACAAAGGCATATTATAAGCCCACATTTCGCTGTATGTATTTTAGTACCACGTAAGAGAGGGTGAGCTCATTGCCGTATTGAAATAGACAGACGCAAGTTGTGGCTACATGCTGTTGAAATTGTTCAAGCTGCCCATAGGGCTTTAACTTGGATTATCGACTGCCGTGACTACCGCTTTATCAACATTCTGAATATAAAACAAATTTTCCGTCCACGCTAAACATACTCTATTTACCAATGAAATTTTAAATAATTACAAGTTATGTTTATGTTGAATCGACGAAATGCTTTACGCCATAATACACTATGTTTATTGACTAAGTATAAATATCGTAATTTATACAAAATTTAATATTTTTAGTTCAAATTATGAATTAACAACAAAATTACATCCAGCGGTAGATATTGTATTTTTAAACAAACATTTGACTACCCATGTCAGAAACACTGTTTGATATATTTTACAATTTCATTAATCATAATATATTTTCAAAGTTTTCCATTACGACCTTATACATGGAAGGCGTCAAAATAGATACTACGAGCTTAAAAGCTGTAGATACTACAATAAATCTACTGATAAGAGAAGTAAAACTTGACTTTAATCCAAATAATCAGTAGTTATTACTGAACAGTTTTTGTTATCAATGTATTTTCTCGACATAGCCTCGAATATAAGCGTATTAATAAAAGTAATTTGGAAATTTTCCTAAATAACCGTAGGTCGTATATTTATACTCTGTTATAGATAAATTGGTATTATATGAGATATAACTTATCACCATAAAACTATAAATCTATTGACTAATTGACAAACTCTAGTACTGAAATACTGGCCAATAAATTTTATGAATGTTTTGTTTATGTAGTACTTAAATGTCGATCTGTTGATCACTATATCTTTTTGGTTATGAAGGTTTATGACATGAGTTAGTTATCAATATAGATATAAAAGTTATCAAACAATGGATTCATCACTCAATGACGTTAGAACAAAATTAGTCAAACTAGGTCATATTGTTTACCGGTTTGTTAGTAGATGGGACAATGGTTCACGTACTGACAATCAAAACACATTGAAAATTTAGAACTAAGTATGTTTATCAGGCGTCTAATTGCGATACCCTAAGCTTCTATCGGCTTAATTTAGGTTGGATAATAAATTGCCCATTGTATATTGTGTCCAACTATATTTATTAATTTATTAAATATCTCAAAGCTTAAAACATATAAAAGCAGAGGGCGGTACGAGAAAATATTAGAATTTCTTGAATTGTGTTTTTGTATAAGTAGGCAGTAGCAATGTAAAAATAAAGACAAAGAAAGAGAAAGTGGCAGGGCCTGACGGTACTAAAGGTATGTGGGAGTTAAGACAAGCGGATTCAAAGTCTACGTGTCGGTAGAAGGGAGCTTTAGTGAGCGATAAAGTAACGCTATTTTCAGTGTTAAAAAATAAAAGCTAGCAGTTGTTTTTAATCTCAGGTAGAGTTCAAACGAGCTTGATTATTTTGTAACCCCGTGAGATGAGTAAGAAAACATAATAATTTTTTATCCCAAATATGATTAATACTACTAAATAAACACTTGGAGTTGATCGAAGATGGCATAAAAATAATACCTTATCTTCGATAGGTTTTTGGACCTTCATTTGCCTGGCTCAGCGAGATCTTTAGTACACTGGTTTATTTAAATGGGCCATGTTTTTTTCCCGCAGTTTTGTTTGTGTCGATGCAGATATCTCCTATTTCCTTCACTGTTCTGTTTATTTTCAGAAATAGTCTTATGTTATTTTTTTGCTGATTTCAAGTGCCAACAGGGATTTAGATTTAGATGTAAGAGCGTAACAAGCAAACATAACTTACTTTTGCATTTGTAAAAATATAACGATTATTTCACAATCTTTAACAAAATACGAGTTTAGTCCGAGACTACCAGGACTTTAATTGGTCGTGCTAATTAGTGTCTAGCACATAAAACCATTTAGCCTTTGTGTTACCACCTCACTAAAAAGGCAACGGGTTCAAAATTTCTTCCAAATTTAACATCTAAAATAGACACATTTTATTAAATTTATTCGGCCTTTTAGACCCATCTCAGTTCCGTGCTTCGGAAGGCACGTTAAGCCGTTGGTCTCGGTTGCCAATAAAATGGCAGTCGTTAAGCCAAGTTGAAGGCCTAATGGGCGGCTTAAAAAAATAACAACAGCAGGTCGCCGCAGCCTGCGCCTGTCCATTTCAACACGGCAATGGCCTCACCACCTGTTACGTGGGACAAAAATGCATACGGTGAAATGTAGGCGTTTAATTTGCCTCTGCCTACCCTTCGGGAATAAAGGCGTGGCAATATGTATGTATGTATGTTAACAAAATACAACATGACATAGCTCAATTTCAATTTAACCTCTTTCTCTGAAAGTATTGTTTGTAAAATTAGATGCATAATTTAAACATTTCATTTCATTACATATCTTTATGTAGATCTACATTAAGACGCAAAAACTAAAGCCCACGTTATTCCAAGTCGCTAACAGCTGCAATGAATATTTTCAAAAATACTAAATAACATTGTTAATATATATTCCACAAAGAAGTATTCTACGGCTAAAAACGTTGCCAAGCGGGCGAAGTTTCAGGCAACAGCTTATAAATTGGTACAAGGTCAAAAACTGCTCTAGATAATTATTAATAAGTTATGTAACGACCTCTCGATGAAGGAATGATGCACATACTCCTACAAGTAACTGAAAACGTTAAAAGACTGATTGGAAGCCTTAGAAACAAAAAGGTAATTTTAGTAAAGTTGTTATCTTATAAAATTCCTCTGTGCAAGAAAGTGCTCATAAAGTAGGCATTCTAACAACAGACTACTCGTATTAATGACATAGATTACTTCTCTCTAGGTAAAGGTCGTCAGACTCGACAAAGTTTAAAAATCACCAACTTTTTTCTGTCTATTTCTACACGGCAATGGGCTCACCACTTATTACGTGGGACAGGAATCCACACGGTGAAAAGTGGGCATATAATATGCCTCTGCCACCCCTTCGGGGATAAGGCGTGATGGATATTTATTTATAATTTTTCTAACTTCAGGAATTTCTGACTGTCATTATTTAGTATAATTCCTAGACATATATTTTTATTAGTGGGTATTACGCCACGAGAAATTGAACCTATTTTTTTTCTTTACTATCACCATAATTATACTAACTACCGTTTCTTCTTTTATACCATTAATTTTACAGACAAGCATACAATCTACCTTATTGAAAGCGGGTAGATACTGTAATCTATGGACCTGACTATGTCATAAATTTAAAGTGGAAATTTTTGAATTTATACTTCTATTGACTCGTTAGGGAAAAATTATGAGAGTAAATTTATACGATGCGCGCCCTGAAGTTAGCTGATAAATGTTTTCATGACAACTGATAACTATATATTCAAAGTAGTTTTCAAACACCCTGAAGTTAGCTATAGTCAATCTTTTAGTATTTTCTACAAATGTAGGATAAGGCAAAAGATAAAATTTTAAAAAATACATTTTCTTGATACGTCATCAAACATTTTCTAACGCTTTTATATAAGTACACATTCACACTTTTTTGTTGCGATTTTGAGCTGGATTCGAACCTGCGACTTCTCCGTAGCTGGAGAAGTTGCTTAGCAACTAAGCTACCAAGGGCATCACCTGGATGGAAATATTCGACTGTTTCGAGTTTCCTCGGTAGCTGAGTTTGCCTAAAATCTCCCACGGCTAGGGGGTAGTCATTCGAGTATTGCTCGAGGCTGAACATTTTTACACTTTTAAATTTTCAAGTGCTAAGATGAATAGCCTGTCCGTGGTGAGCAGACCTACTTGCTCAATATGATTTAATTATTTTTACACCTAACGATAAGTGTTTTGAATTCTAGCAAAATGCAAAAATAGTACGAAGCAGTAATTATAACTCCTTCAATACGAGATGCTTTTCATAGCTGAGTATTTGATTTTTTCAGATCGAGCTGAAATACAGGAAAACATCATTATATTCGAATTTCAACCTCAATGTGTTTATATAGATAGAAGTACTGTCTATAACGGTAATAATAGGTTATAACGGCACGAATGCAAGAAAAGTCTGAAAGGTATTTATGGGAGGCTCAATGCGGATTCCGACGTGGAAGAGGTTGCATGGATCAAGTGTTTTCTCTCCGCATGATCGCGGAAAAGTTTCTGGCTCTTAGCCAGAAGGTTTTCTGCGCTTTTGTGGATCTAGAGAAAGCATTTGATAACGTTGTGAGAGAAACGCTGTGGGACTTGCTGCCAGGATATGGTGTGGACGGCTCGCTACTGCGGGCAATACAGTCGCTTTATAGGGACTGTAAGGCTTGCGTGCGAGTAGGGGGGGATGTGTCACCTCTTTTTGATGTCTGTACAGGCGTCAAACAGGGATGTGTCATGTCCGCCTGGCTGTTCATAGTGTATCTGGACAGTTGCCTGCAGAAGTTGAAAGATTTTAATATGGGTGTGAATTTGGGTGACTTTATAGTAAACTGTCTGCTGTACGCTGATGATGCGGTGCTCATGGCCTCATCAGAAGCCGACCTACAGGCATTAGTCACTAATATGAAAGAGGGGTGTGAAAGTAAGGGTCTCCGCATGAATGCAAGTAAAACTAAGGTTCTAGTATTTGAAAGAGGTGACGTAAGAACTAAATGCGAGATTAGGGTAAACCAGGAACGTCTAGAGCAAGTGAATGAAATTGTGTATTTAGGAAGTATGTTTAGCGCGGATGGAAGATGTGATTCGGATGTAGAACGGCGAGTAGCTGCCGGAAACAAAGTTAACGGTGCTTTGTCCCAGTTAGTAAAGCGACAAAGCATCGTAAAAGAAGCACGAATGGCGATTCATAACGCAGTGCTAGTGCCAACTTTGCTTAACGTTAGTGAAACCTGGGTATGTCAGCAGATGCATGAAAGTAAATTGAATGCTGTGGAGATGCGATCACTTCGAAAATTGTGCGGCGTTACCTTGGCCGACCGAATACGTAACGAAGTGATACGCAATATGGCAGGTTTGAATGAAAGTGTCAGCGTTAAGCTGGAAAAGGGCGTGCTCCGTTGGTTTGGACACGTCCAACGAATGAGTGAGGAACGATTGACGAAGAATATATATTGTTCAAAAGTAGAGGGTAGAAGGAGTCAGGGAAGGCCGAGACTTACATATGAAGACCACGTGAGCAGATTGCTCAAAAACGGAAAGGTCAAAAGTACTCGGATACCCAGACGTGCGTGTATGAAGCGATTGATGAATCTCGAAGAAGCGAAAGAAGTATGCATGGATCGCGAAGCCTGGCGATCTGTCCTCTCTGACTACCCCGTCAGGGATACAGCGTGAAGATAGTTAGTTAGTTAGTTAGTACTGTCTATGTATTTTATATATTGATATAATAATAGTTCTAGTTGGTTTACATCACTGAAAGCTAAATATATATAATGTGATGTTTGTTTTGGCTATTTACGATTGACGTTATCGTCAATTACTTAATTAAACATTGGTAACACTAGCCGCAAACACTACCAAGTACCTATAAAAAGTATTTCAGACATATTGAGCTCTAATGCATTAATTTGTCACATGTACATACTATTAATGTTCTTTTGTCAGGAAATAGAAGCTTGGTTCGATCGCAATAGTACGGGCTGAATATTGCATGCATGTCTACTTAAGATATTTTTACCATGGTGCTGCTTTTAATTCTACTTCATCTTCAGTGTTTTTCCTAATTGCTTCCAAAAACTACCTAGATTTGAAGTTAGGAGACGGTATGGTTTTTAATTTTTGGCATTGTTGGAAACAACAACAATCCCTCCTCTTCCCAGGTCCACATAACTCCGATACAGGGGGCTACATATTTAGTGCTAGAATGCTGGAACCTAGTTCGTTAGTCAGCAGACTTAACAGGTACACCTAGAGCAGATAAGGTCGATTGCACCCCGGAGATCTTCACTTGACGTGGCCTTACTTAATGTATTTGAAGATAGATGCTGATAAGATGACTAAGAGAAGTGAAAATATTACATCTGGACCCGGACATGACGATGGCAAGAGTATCAACAAAATGACACGTGAAGTCACTGCCTAGCAAAACACAATAACTAATCACCTCAAGAAAACTACAAGGTACAGGAAAAAACAGCGTACCTATAACGACATATATTTTACTCTTAATTATTAAAAAAGTAATTCAGATACAATTTATTCATGCATAAAACTGCCTCCGTGGCGCGGTGGGAGTATCCGACTGCTACGCAAGAGGTCGTGGGTTCGATTCCCACCCAGGATAAAACTTTGTGTGATGAGCACGATGGTTTATTGTGTCTGGGTGTAACTAACTAACTAACTAACTATCTATCTTCACGCTGTATCCCTGACGGGGTAGTCAGAGAGGACAGATCGCCAGGCTTCGCGATCCATGCATACTTCTTTCGCTTCTTCGAGATTCATCAATCGCTTCATACACGCACGTCTGGGTATCCGAGTACTTTTGACCTTTCCGTTTTTGAGCAATCTGCTCACGTGGTCTTCATATGTAAGTCTCGGCCTTCCCTGACTCCTTGTACCCTCTACTTTTGAACAATATATATTCTTCGTCAATCGTTCCTCACTCATTCGTTGGACGTGTCCAAACCAACGGAGCACGCCCTTTTCCAGCTTAACGCTGACACTTTCATTCAAACCTGCCATATTGCGTATCACTTCGTTACGTATTCGGTCGGCCAAGGTAACGCCGCACAATTTTCGAATTGATCGCATCTCCACAGCATTCAATTTACTTTCATGCATCTGCTGACATACCCAGGTTTCACTACCGTAAAGCAAAGTGGGCACTAGCACTGCGTTATGAATCGCCATTCGTGCTTCTTTTACGATGCTTTGTCGCTTTACTAACTGGGACAAAGCACCGTTAACTTTGTTTCCGGCAGCTACTCGCCGTTCTACATCCGAATCACATCTTCCATCCGCGCTAAACATACTTCCTAAATACACAATTTCATTCACTTGCTCTAGACGTTCCTGGTTTACCCTAATCTCGCATTTAGTTCTTACGTCACCTCTTTCAAATACTAGAACCTTAGTTTTACTTGCATTCAAGCGGAGACCCTTACTTTCACTTTGTCTGGGTGTAATTTATTTATTTATTTTATTGTACATACAATCAATCAATAATATGTATGTATTTAGAAATATATAAGTATGTTTATCAGTTATCTGATTACCATACTACAAGCTCTGCTTAGTTTGGAATCAGATGGCGATGTGTGACTAGTCCCAACGATATTTAAAATAAAAAAGACGTTCTAATAGTAATACAACGAAATCTTTCGATTCCATGAATAAACAAATTTTACCTACGCATTTATGTATCTATATATACTCTTACTTTACTGGTGATTTTCCTAGAATAAAACTAAATTGGGATATAAAAATGTTCGGCTTGCACCGACTCTGCAGGTGTAATTTTTTTATGACTTGCCTATATTTTATGATTTTTTAACAGTAAGAAATCATGCATCTGTTTCAAGATCTTTCTCAGCGTGTGAAATATTACGGTGTAAAATTATACTCTGACCTATATGGTTTTTATTTTGTGAACTAAAATGATTAGTGAAAAAGATTGAAGCGCTCGTGGCTCCGCGGTCTCAGTGTTCTGTAAACGATCACTGAGTTACGCAACTTTCACTATGGCTGGTCCTCGGATAGGTGACCACTTTGTGGCATTTACATTTGCGAGCGTTTCCGTGCTTCGGAAGGCACGTTAAGCCGTTGGTCCCGGTTGCCAGTAAAATGGCAGTCGTTAATCCTGGTTGAAGGCCTTATGGGCGGCTTGAAAAATTTCAACAGCAGGTAGCCACAACCTACGTCTGTCTATTTCAACACGGCAATGGGCTCAACACCTATTACGTGGGACAGGAATCCACACGGTGAAAAGTGGGCTTATAATATGCCTCTGCCACCACTTCGGGGATAAGGGATGACGTACAACCTCACTAAAAAGGAACTGGAGATTTAGAAAAAATCTCAACAATCAGTTGCTAGAGGAATGGGATGATAGTGAAAAAATAATATTTAATGTAATTGAAAAAAAAACACCCAACTCAAACAAGAGTTGGCTGAGCTACATACACATGTCATGGAGCTCACCGTTCAGCGGGATCACCTTCAGTCAACAGTAAAGGGTCTAGAAGAGTACAGCAACACCCATGAATATGCTCTGAAACGTATAAGCGTTCTAGAGTGTGAGCTGAGTGATGCTCATAACTCCATCACTTTTAGAGAAAATCTAAAATCGGTAGATCAGGCTGTCCTTTCCAACAGTCTGTATAATGAGCTAATGTGTGGGAGGTTAGAGACCGATCTAGTTTGTCTTGATGAGCCCATCACCTCGCACATAATAGATAAGTCAGCATTGAATATTCCTATTATAGCAGTAGACAAAACTGGTGACCACTTGTTATCGACTAACACCAACACATCAATAAAATTAGTTAGTAGTAGCAGGAATAAATTAAAAAAATACATAAAACTCAATAAATTTATTTCCAAATCACAGAAACACATGAAAAAGCTTAGAATGGGAGCGAACAAATATCTTAGGACTTGTAAATCAAATGTACAGTTAAAACAACTAATAGAAACAAGTAAAAAACAATTAAATACCCAAACAGAGCAATATGAGACAGATATACATCAAATACAGACAGAAATTATGAGTTTACATGATTCCTTAGATTCCATAACTTTAAAATACAAAACATCACAGAAAGAAATTGGAGAGTACATTAAGGCATTGAATAGCTTGGTGGAGTCTTGTCACAGCAATGAACAAAGGTTTTATTCACTTGAAAAATTATATAATCAAACACCTGACTGTGAAAAATCCCTACCATGTTCTTCCTTGTCAATAACATCTCGGGCCGAGTCAACTTCTCCAATGGTTGACTCTGTGGGCAGTTATGTGACAATATTATAAACACAAATAAAACTTGCTGTAATAGCCCTGTAACAAAAATTATACAACCTTTAAACGTTGAAAAGACTGTTGTTTATTGTGATGAAATAGGCAAGAGTTTAGGTTATCATTTAGTTCAACATCTGGGTAATTCAGTCATGACCCTTTCATTTCCTGAGGCATCCTACTCTCAAACAATTAATAAGGTATTAACCAGTACACATTGCCCACAAACAACAATAGTGATACTTATTGGCAGAAGAGATAGTGTGAACATTAGAACTATCATAAAGTTTTATGAACAGTTGTCAAATTTGCAAGTTAAACAGGTTATACTATCTACACTGCCATATAGCAAATCTTTTACACAAATTGAAAACAATATTAGATACAATATGAATAGAAAGTTACATACCTTGACCACATATTGTGGGAATATAGAATTATTTGACTGTAATCCTTTATTCCAGAATAATTACTTTTTGACATTAGATAGTTATATACTATCGAAGTTTTTACGACGTCAGATAGCTGTATTGTTATCCAATTTTTTTTTTAATCAAGCCAAATTATTGGTTTATAAACCAGCTCCTTTTGAGCATAATTTTAACTTAACTTGGGATATTATCTCAAAAAACTAATTTGTAAGACAACAGGTAAAAAATCTGGCCATGGTTATAGGTCTTTTGAGCCCATTCGGTCTACTTTTTTTAAAGACACTGATAATAATATTGGTTGTAATAATTCTGAGTATATTAACAATACTTCTAATAGTTTAAACTTTGTTCCCCAAAATATTGAAGGCATATCTGAAAAACTACTACAAATAGATCTTTTTATAAAGGAACACAATGTTCACATTTTTGTGTTACAGAACATTGGTTAAAAAGTCATGAACTATTGTTCAACAATGAATTTTATTCACTTAGCAGTGCGTTCTCAAGAAAGAAAGCTATTTGTGGTGGCTCTCTTATATTTGTTTCTAATAATTTAAAATGTAAAGAACGTAAAGATATTGTGGCACTTTCTATTGAGCGTACTGCAGAATTTTCCTGTGTTGAGCTTGAGCAACTCATTGTCCTCTGTGACTACAGTCCTCCAGATAGGGATTATAATTTATTAGAAACTGTAATGGAAAATGCATTGAAGCGTTTGTTCACTAGTAGAAAACATGTTGTGGTATGTGGGGATTTTAATGTGGACATACTTGTGCAGTCTTCGAAGTGTATTCGATTTATAAATTTGTTTAAGTCTTTTGGCTTACAAAACTTATTTTGTGAGCCAACTAGAATCACCTCACATTCTGGAAAATGTATAGATAATATATTCTTCAACTGTGCATCAACAACAAGGGAGATACTAAGTAACTTTCCATCAGATCATCTTGGTCAGAAAGCGGCATTTCCTATATGTCACTTCTAAAGGGAATAAAATTGTATGTAGGCCAATGAGTGCATATCGACTTAAACAATTTAATGTTAATGTTTTAGCAAAAGTCACTAATATTGACTTTTATCAGGAAGATCCAAACAACTTATATGACTCCTTATTTAATACCATTAAAGCTGAGTACAATAACATTTTTAAATCAAAAACTTGGAATTTTGTGAATGGGCAAGTACAGGAATATACAAAAGTAAGGCTAAGTTGTACGAACTATATGGTATGAAGCAATTTAATTTTGATCCTGCCTTTATTCAATATGTTAAAATGTATTCTAAGACCTTTAAAAAGGCCTGTGCTGCTGCCAAGTCGTTACATATAAGTAATAAAATTAAAGAGTCTAAAAATAAGGTAAAAATGACTTTGAATGTAATCAATACTGAAACCGGCCGATCACTACCTCGTGATAATAACATTGAGTTAATTATGAATAACAAAGTGATTAATTATAAATTAGATTGAGCACAAACTTCAACTATTTTGCAGACATACCTGCGAAAACAACTAGCTCGTTAAATTCTTGTCCAATAAAAACTCAACGTATGCATGGGGGCAGCGTGGATCAGTGAAGTGTCTTATTTAGACTTAAATATGTAAATCCCAACGATATCATTAAAGTATTCAAGTCGCTTAACTCAAAAAAGACAGCTGACTTGTGGGGTATTTCTGTAAAATTTATACAGTCTATTATTGTTAATATATCACCACATCTAGCTGAAATATTTAATAAATGTGTTGATAAAGGAGTGTTTCCGGATTTAATGAAACACAGTAAAGTAATGCCTCTATTTAAATCTGGATCCAAAACCGACACTGGTAATTTCAGACCAATTTCAATACTACCTGCCATAAGCAAAATTTTTGAAAAAATTATATTGCAACAATTACAAGCTCAATAAGTGTTCCGGCAGTGGTGGCGTATGTATCGGGTCGCCTTGTTGCCTATAATACGGTTGAGTAGGGCGATGGCTGATATATACGTCATACCCGTGAACGGGTGCCGTCTGTTGGGACTGGTCAGCTCATAGCTGTTATTGCAATTGTTACAAATAAAATTATTTAAATTTAAGGCAAACTAAGTTTAGTCGACCGTTGTCACATAAATCCAAAGGAACAATGTAAGTGTGATTTTAATGTTGTAAGCCATACCTACATTTTTTGAAAAGAGCATCCATTGACTTTCTTGCTAGATTCTTCTTCTTAAAGTGTAGGCTGCCCTTAGAACTGGCAACTAGAATAACTCTAATTTTGATATGATTTTAAACACAACATTGATTTTGTTTTGTATAAATTCATTACTATATAATTGGTCAAACATCATGTAACTCAAACTAATGTAATTACTGGCGGTTAGAAAAGAGTGGCCATGAGTTTTATTGCCAGGTTCTTCCTCAGGCTCTACCTATTGCTGTGCGAATCTGGCAGTAATTGTAAATGTAGAAGCAATAATCTTGACGTTCATAAGTGTTACTGTGACCTACATGAATAAAGATTTTTCATTTCATTTCATTATGATGTGTTTTGCGTAATATTTTGCCAATACATTTAGGTAATATATTTTACTATTAAGCCACAGAAACTTTAATTATAATTTGTTATTTACACACAGAGCTTTAATTATAGTTATTTTATACTTTATTGTAGACCAAGGGAACGTTAAATTTTCAGAGTAAAAAAAATTGTAACAAATAAAAGCAATACGAGTACAATGAGCGGGCCTTATCACTTAGAGTAATTTCTTCCAGGTAAAATTTGAGATGTTGAGATGTTTAAGTGTATTGCCTATAAACATTTTATAGCGACCACACATCATGGCTATATCTATATTTCTATTATGTCACCGAAATATATGGCGCGATACTGCAAAAGTCAATAACATTCCCGTCTGTTATTACAATTCTTGACTTTCGAGTGATCAATCAAATCATTCGAGCACGCTCACATTTCAAATATTTAGTAAACCTCAATGCAATCCAAGTCTCAAGTCTCTAATTTTAATCTGTATGTAATACAACGTAACTAACCTATTTTTCAAAATGTATGAGGGAAGTTGCATTTTATCTGATCGAATGGAAGATATGTTTAAAATTTGCACCTGTCTACAGAAATACTCTTGTCACATATTTATGAAATAACCACACTGGCCAGCACATATACCGGTGAATACTACCTCAAGGGCGAGGGTAGTAAAGGGGTAAGTCAGGGAATCGTCCTATTGCCGCTTCTGTGGAACATAGTGGTCGACAGCCTTATAAAGAAACTCAATGAACGAGGATACACTACTATTGGTTATGCGGACATGGCGTGTTCTCGGCGATTTAAACATTAAAATATCAACCGCTTTAGAGAAACGAAACACAATCTTCCAGGCAGAGTGTGTAGGTCTAATTAAGGCAACACAAGCGGTTGCATCAGAGACTTAAATGGTTTTAATATTAAAATCATTTCAGATAGTGCATCTGTACTACAGGCCCTACAAAAAATAAAATTACATCGGTAATTATATTGTTATGTCATGCATATTGTCAACTCATCGCGGAAAAGAATAAAGTAACCCAGTTCATCTTTTGCGTAACTTCATGGGAAATGACGCAAAAGATGAACTGGCCAAAAGGGGATCAGAAGAATCGCATATGTACCGGAGTCATTACTACCCCTACCCCATGCACAGATAAAGGCATGACTTCGCAAAAACACTGAAGAAGCACATGAAACCGCATAGATAACCCTTGAAGGATGTACTGAATGAAACTAAGATTTTTCAAACTTAAAATGTCTCTATCATATATTGCACTTGTAAAATAATATATACACACACATATCAAGAAAAACCACCATTTTTAACACTCATGATATATTTGATACCATTTTTGTTATTTAAACTAGTTAAAAAACTGTTTCAAAAAGTTCCGTCTTGGACGTCCGTGTGTCTGTATGTTACGGATTGTTTTCTTGTTTAGAGTCTTTTTTTTTTCTCTTACGCGTCAGTATAATTAGGAATAGAACCCTTTCACTTTTCATGGTCTGATTCGATGTGGTTTAATTATCTTTACTTTATTTCATAACCCCTACGCGATAATTCATAGCAAATTTTGTAAGCTTGTAATCCAATTTTTTTTATAATATAATAAAAGCGTGTGAGGCGTGCACTTTTGGGTTTTCCAAATATTTAAATTATACTTTCAATTAATATTAAAAGTTACATTAGCCATATTGGGCAATTAACTACTAAAGGAAAATATTGTTGACTTTCCTTGAGTGAATTGTACCCAGTAAGATAGAAAATATAAAAAAAATAATAGAATATGCGACTGCAGCGCTGTTCTCTAGGGTTCGATTCCCGGGTCAGAACAATTTTTTGTGTGACCCATAAATGTTTGGTTAGGAGTTTCGGTGCATCCTTATATTCATATATGTACCTATGTATTTAGATAAATATTTAAGGTTCTTTATCAGTTGTCTAGATCTAATAGCACAAGCTTATAGCTTACTTTGGGCTAGATTGTTGTTGTGTGAAAAAGTGTCCCAGAATATTAATATATTATTTATATTTTAGGTTCTTTATCAGTTGTCTAGACCCCATAGCACAAGTTTATAGCTTAGTTTTGGCTAGATTGTGCTGTGTGAAATAGTGTCCCAAATTATTTATTTATTGTTTATAACACGTTGACACAACTTTAATGTCTCAAAATCTAACACTCCCACACATAAAACAAGATAAATGCACTTATTTTAAAAACTACTATACGTACAGTAAGCATTCGCTAGAGAGAATGATAAAAGAGATTCAATCAATTGTAGATTAGTAGCCAAGGGCTGTAAGACATCAATTGCAGCCAGAGATAGTTAGGCGCACGAGCGCAGCGAGGGCGCCTATAGTTCGAGGGTGCAATTGATGCTTACACCCGAGCTAACTACTCGGCTTTACATCTCGATTGTGAGGTAAGTAGAAAGTGTTAACTTAAACGTAACGGAGCACGTTTCATATTAGCCTGTTTCATCTTTTTTTAAATTATTTTTTTCAAGAACGAAATTGAGCTTTGCCGTTCGATATTTAAAATTGATGACTATTATACTCATACGAAGACAAGGCTGAATAGCGAAGCGACCTCTTTTGTCATTGGGCTGAATGCATGATGTCTATTGCCAGTATGATGGTTAGATGTACCCGAACTTTTTGAAAGAGTGAATTTTTTTTTTACTTACTAGGGCTTTTCTTGCTACATTATTACCCTAGAGCGCTAATTGGTCACCTACAAGCCCCATTTGGGGGTAATAAGGACCTACTTACCGAATATGAGAGATATAAAAGTAGATTAGTAGCCAAGGGCTGTAAGGCATCAATTGCAGCCAGAGATATTTATAGTTAGAGGGTGCGTATCACAATTTAGTAGAAATTGTCACGTAACGAAATGTTGTATGCGGTGTGTGTATGCGTGTGTGTATCGAGCCTACTACAAGCAAATAAAAACACGCGTCAGTGAGTGCGCAGTCGGGTGTGCAGCTCTCTCTCTGTGTCTTTATATCATACTAGTAGAGAAGATTTCCCGTTCCCGTTTCCCACAGGAACTTGTTCCCGGTATAAAAAGTAGTATATGTGTTATTCTGATATAAGCTATATTATTGTAAAGTTTCATTAAAATCTTTTCAGTAGTTTTTACGTGAATGAGTAACAAATATTGGTTGAGCGGGCGAGATAAATAAATTTAAAGTGGACTGTATTTGCGGGGATAGACAAAAATTAAAATTACACGCATTGTCGACGAAAAAAGAAATGGAAAACAGGAATGGGCACACTACAGCAAAAGCCAGTGCTGCGAGATGCTGAGGTGGAGGCTGCCGGGGACGTCCATGGACTTGGATCCCTGGTTCCATTGCACGAAAACACTATTTATCCATGGAAAACGAAATTTGGTTATTTTTTCCTAAAGTTGGTGCGGGCGCGCGCGCGGTCATTGCAGTACTGACAGCTAGCCTTCAATCCGTGAATCTGTGAGCGGCGTTTTAGATCGCGCGTAATACAGCTGTCTCGCTCTCCTTTTATGCGAGACAAGGTAGGTGCGAAAGAGAAATGGAGTAAAGGGAAACGGGGGGAGTGTCGACAACTAATTAATTAAAAACAAATGTAGATCGGCAATGCAACATAGAAAAAAATTACGCGGCTACTCTTTTATCTATACCGGCGCAACCATTTCCCCCCCGGCTTGAAGGGTTACCTTCGAAAAAGGAACAACTGACTATGCAGTTGCCACTAAGCTTTAGCTGCTAAATAAACAAATGCTATCGAACTAAACTAAACTAAACTAAACTAAACCTAATCGAACAAGCTAAATTTGTTATTGAAGTTACTGTTGATTAGGCAAAGGACAAAGACGAATAACTGGTCGCAAGTACGAACCAGTTGCGGTTTTAATATGAACTATACGGGTGATCCCATTTGACCCAGGAAAAACCCCTTCTACTACCCCAAGAGGCCAATGTAATGGAGGCATATTTTCAGTTAAATTAACTACGACAGTATCGACAATAATAGGGTTCGATGGAGTGAGAGTTTCTGACGTGACCGTAGCGTATGCAAATAGTCTGTCCTCCAACGCTTCCGAAACGATTGAACGAGTTTATCCAATAAGGCATGACGCGAAAGAAGATGAAGTCGATCTTCCTCTATTTCAAAAGCGGGTAAGTATTTTAACAGTGTAACATTCAAAAAGTGCGCTGGAGTCAGTGCAAGCGGCTCCTTGGGATCACTAGACAAAGAGGACGCGTATTCATTACGGCCTCGACTTGAGTGAGCACGCTGCTCTTCAAACATAAAGTGTTTGGAACGCAAAAAAATATGTAGTTCGGAAAGGTTACGACGAGCTCCGACGTAATTCGTACCGTTGTCCGAATACATTCGAGATACGGAACCCCGACGCGACAAAAATCTTTTAAATGCAGCCATGAAGCATGGCGTGCTCAAATCACCAGCTAATTCTATATGAACGGCGCGAGTCGTCATACAAACTAAAAGACGAACATAAGCTTTCGTGGAGCGTATACCACGATCACGAGAAACTGTTACACTGAAGGGGCCAGCGTAATCGGTACCCGTGTGTACGAACGGTTTAGCAGCCTGAACAACACGACAAGGATGACGGCCATTTCGGGCGCGATTGACTTCGGGCGAAATTTGAAACACGGAATACATCTATGAACTATCGAACGAATCAAATTGCGTGCGGAGAGAATCCAGTATTTCTGGCGCAAAATTGACATTTTATTAATGTCAATTTTGCGCCAGAAATACTGTATCCTGGACCAGCGTGACAATTCACCCTATGGTGATATTCAACTAAAAGATCAACGATATGATCCTTGCGCGGGAGAACTATAGGATGCATTTGATCGTACTCTAATGCGGACTGGCTCAAACGACCACCAACTCGAATGAGGCCATCCTTAAAAAAAGGTTTCAAATGCTGAAAAGCGCTACTACAAGGCTTATTCAATTCAAAATTTCTAATTTCAGACGAAAAATAAAATCGCTGAAGTTCACGAAGCACGATTAACTCAGCCTGGTTTAAGTCAAAGGCGGTAACATGCTCGCGATGAGGAAGGATTTTCAAAAATCGACAAATAAAAACAACTCTACGTAAAAGAATCGACCACGAAACACGGCTAGCCAACTCTAAGATAGGCGATTTTTCGAGCGGTGCGGTAGTAACTAAAGAGGTTTCCTTTTCCTCTGGCGGCGTGGACACAGTAGCGGGGTTGAAAGGACTAACAGGCCATTCATCAGGTGGGGCTTGGCACCAGGAAGAGCCATGGAACCACAACGGATGATCCAAAATCTGTGCAGGTGTTAACCCACGAGAAACAATCGGCAGGGTTGTCCGTACCTGAGACGTGATAAAAGTTTTGCGGCGCCAATTCCAACTGAATTTTTGCCACCCTATTTGCGACAAATGTATACCAACGATGGGGCGAAGAATGTGTCCAACACAAAGCGACGGTCGAGTCCGAGAATGCGAAAATCTATCTATATTAATGTGTTGAAATCGGCGATCTGATTCGCGAACACCAATACAAAGAAACATTTGTCTAATGTTAGTTTATTTTATCCTCGCTTTTAGTTAGTTTATTAAGGTTAGTTTATCCTCGCGGGCAACTCCATGGTGCGGTATGGTATTTTTTTTGCAACTATATTTTTTAATATATAACGAAATTTGTTTCTGACGTGGGTTATCCGACCGCACATTTTTATTATTCATTTCATTTCATTTTAATTTGTTCTTTTTTAATAGAAATAAAGAAAATCGAATGAGCGCAAGTGAAATAAAAAATAAATAAATAAATATCCATCACGCCTTATCCCCGAAGGGGTGGCAGAGGCATATTATATGCCCACTTTTCACCTTGTGGATTCCTGTCCCACGTAATAGGTGGTGAGCCCATTGCCGTGTTGAAATAGACAGACGCAGGCTGTGGCTACCTGCTGTTGAAATTTTTTAAGCCGCCCATAAGGCCTTCAACCAGGCTTAACGACTGCCATTTTACTGGCAACCGGGACCAACGGCTTAACGTGCCTTCCGAAGCACGGAAACGCTCGCAAATGTAAATGCCACAAAGTGGTCACCCATCCGAGGACCAGCCATAGTGAAAGCTGCGTAACTCAGTGATCGTTTACAGAACACTGAGACCGCGGGGCCACGAGCGCTTCCAACAAAATCGAATGAGCGCAAGTGCACAAAATTATATAGTAAATAGGTATGTAGCCATATTGTTTTTTATTCGCTCAATTGCTGTTGATGTATTCATGTTAAATATAAGTTTTGATTCTACATATAAGGCCTACAATAATAAAGTTAGTTGGTGTAGAGCTTAAGAAAATGTAAAATTATTTTAATGATGTTGAGAGAAAACGAGCATAATAATGAAAATAAGTAGTATTAATTATTTTTTAAACCAGTTTAACTCATTTCCAAGTCAAGTAAATTTATAGTGTAAACGCAAAGTTAGTCTGAAGTCAAATTTCCGTACAAAACACTTCTTATCAAAGTACTTACAAATTAATTAATTATAACAGAAAATTTACAACTTTCAGATAGGTAAAGGTTTCCCTTTACCTATCTGTAAGTTGAAAGTTAAGTTTTCTGTATTAATACCTATTATTTTTAATAGATATTGAAATCCGGTACTAGACTAATCGTCACTTAATATGAGTATATATTTAAAATATTTATTAATTTGGTTGTATGATATTTTGACGTACCTACATTTGTCAACCATATGTGTATCTTTGAGAATAAGGTGAGGCGAAACCAGTCAGTTTTACAAAGTAAATGTTGTGGAACAGTACAAGTGGTGTTATTTAATATAACTACATTTGTGTCTAAAATTATCTTTAATTATTACGAATACTTTTACGGATGAACGACTACTTCTACCTTACAGACCTAAACCGGCCCACAAAGCATAACCCCTAATCCCTTTAAGCCCAGTTGAATTAGCTCAAAAAAGTGACAAATCCGGAAAAACATAGTATCTTATTTTCGGACTACTGGAACTGTACTACTAGTTCACTGGCAGACTTAATTTCGTTTTGCATGGTATTAGATTTATTGAGTTATATTGATTACACACTAAACTCTTTTAACTTTTTTTTAATGTAAGGAGTTCCTAACGATTTTGTTGCTAAATGTATACAACAACAATCATTGACTTACTTGTTAAAAATAAAATACTTGTTAACAGCATAACCGTATATTGCATCTTAATCACACTAATGCTAACCTTACAAGTCTACACTTTTTAAATGATGCCGACTGAATGTAGTGTCCTGCTCCAAAATGCCTCTTTTATAAATTTACTGAATATTCAGCAAAAGTAAAACCACCCTCATTAATATAAAATGCACCGACAGTCATATTTCGAGAAATGCTTTCAGGGCTCTATTAGCGGTTATAATATACTGTTAGTACATTCCTATATTAATAATAATTTACTCACAATAAACTATTAACATACTCTAGAATCAAAATGTATATGAAAAATTAGACTACACTCATTAAGCTGTATGAAAATAATTATCTAATTGTTTAAATGCTAATAGCTGGGCCATCCTGCTACAGCGAGTCCCTTAGCTACATGTGGACAAACTTTTACAGTATACAGTTCAACATATTCAAAAAGTACCAACGCAGTTAAGTACCAACATTTCGTATCAAATAGTTTTTTATAGGCAAGTAACTGGGTATACAAAACAAGTACAGTAGCAACGTACAGTAGTAAAAACAAGTGCTAGTAGTAAAATATAAAACTAGTATCACTTATTAGTCTAATCTTGTGAAATAAGTTCTTAACAATACTAGCAGTTTTGATTGTGTGGTAATATCTAACAATCTTATAGTAGGCCATAGAGAAGAGCAAAATATTACAATATCTGATGTCAGTTTGACAATTTCACGATATAACTAATAATGTATTTTCACAATCTATATTAGTGCTTACTCTATATCTGTGATTAGTGCCTACTTTGTACCGGTTATACTTATATAAAAAACAAAAAAAAATCTTAAGCAGTTATCTACGCTATAATAGGCTTAGAATTAGATAATATATCACAACTATATATTTATTAATTTATTGTACAAACGATATTATTTATTATACAAGGTACATTGTACAGAGCTTATGGAACAGAACTATATTATTCGTACAATGTATTGGAGAGTTAAGGATCACGCGCGTCGCTGGATGAGCTACGTCGTAGTAGCCTGCTCACAATCTCGTAGTTCACGACCGCGGCACCTAGTTTCGAACAAAATCAGATTCTACATGGGCCCCGACCATTTCTGGCGACTCCTGGGCTTTCGTAGCTAACATGACCCCGACCATTTCTGGTGACTCCTGGGCTATCGTAGCAATGATACTGACCCGATGAAACGGGTACTCCTGAATCATTTTAGTTACAACTTATTACTTACTTCGTCCCTGGGACCTTCGCCCCAACGTTATCCTGATCAGACATATGACCCTGTGACCTGGGCTTTAGTTGATTATCATTTACTCCCAATAACTGAAACTCAACACAATAATTAAATTCATGTGGAGAGGGATTGCATATACATTTTATATTACCCGGGCAAATATTAGATTTGTATTTGCTAACGGGGTAATCATCTGCAGACATAATAGAATAATATTTTTTCATTCAAAGAGTGTTCAATGATTTATATAATGACACGGTACTGAAGGTACATCTATACGTATAATAAAATCGTAAAAACTGTATATTGAATATTTTCACAAAAAGTGTTTCGCCAATGGATACGAGAAAGCAAAAAGATTTAGTTTTTAAAATTTTGACTCTATTTATATATCTGCGGTTTCTACGTCCGGGAAAAACTCGGAAACTACTGATTCAAATTTTGCACGAACATTAACAATATCTTGGACCTATTACACTACGTAACTTATATGTTTGGCAGAGGACAATAATTATTTATGCATGTCCAGACATAATATTAATATTAAATGCATGTCCGGGATACACTCAATGTACTGATTGGATTTCATTTTAATTTTGCATGAACATTAACATTATGTCGGGCCTACAAATAGGCTATATATTTTATTGCGCTACATATCCTAGGAGCTTGGCAGAGAACCATTAGCTATAAATGCATGTTCGGGATAAACTAAAATTACTGAATAGATTTTATTCAAACTTTGCAGGAGTATTCACAGTAGACCGGGTCTACACACAAGATATATATTATCACGCTACATATTAGATACATATATATCTAAGCGATTATCATAAATATTACTAAATGAATTTAAATCTTACAAGAACGTCAACAAGACGTGGTTCTACATAGGGCTACAAATACACAGATAAGGCTATATCTATCCGTAGCTTCTGTGTTACAACATGTATATCCCGAATATCTTTTCACATTTTACAGAATTTCCTATGGCGAGAAGAAAAAGATCATTGCTAAAGATTATCCTTATATCACAAATGGGTGCCCTTTCAATCGCATAATCTTTTTCATCGTAATGTAGTTTCGCATAACAGCTTCATCATAAAGTTTGCCCGCATAAATTATAATAAGCAGAGTGTTATAAACGCAGAATGTTTTATTGGCATAATTTCAACTTATGTAAAAGGTATAATTGTTATACTCCTAAACATAATTTATCATAAAATATAAAACGTATAATTAGTCTTGGGCAAAGTCGTAAATAGGTACAACGCGGAGCGAAGCGAGGAGGAGTGTTAGGTTACTTGTGACCAAAATGCCAGAACTGAATCGCTCGTTTTAATCTAGTTACCATCTACTTTCTGTATTTTATTTATATTCTATGTATAGTATATTATGGTCTACATTCTATATGGTATTAGTGTTGGCATTTAGAACTTCAGTATAGTGATAATCGACATTTTTAATCAGTCTGCATTTCAATCTTAGACTGTTCAACCTTAGATATAAAAATATATACCCGTTAACATTATGGTATTCTATATGTATGACTTTTAACCTTTATGCCATAAAGTGAGATGCCAACGAATGTTATGATTAGTAATAGTTATTGTAAATAATTATGCGTCAACATTTCATGCTGGTATATAACTATTACAAAAGAAGTTAAGGGAAAATAAAGTATGCCTAATGATTTACTCTGAACGTTTTGCGAAACGATGAGTATGCCACAAAAACGTTATGCAGTTTTAAATCATGCCTCTTCAATTTAAGCAACCCATTATGGATCCATCGCAAATATGGGATGAAGCAGTGGAAACATCTAGAGAACATTGCGGTAAATCTGCAGGGTCGAACAATTGATTGGTGGTGTTGTAACACTTCTGAGTGTCGGTTACATATTCATAACATTTGATTTACTAACCTTACTTTTATATACATCCCTTTTGTGGAAACAAACTCAATTTTCACAATACTTTAGTTATAACTCTAAAGTCATTTGTCTAATTATGGAATAAAGTGGGTAGTCGAAACCTCTAGACAAAGTTTTAAAAGCTCTGTATAAATATTGAAATTAAAAATAATTATATATAGTATTTAATTAAATTAATGATAATAATTACATAACAACATAATCTACTTGCCAGTATAGTGTGAATCTCCTGCTAGCAAACAGTAAGAATAATATAATAACATTGTTCACTTAAACATGGATTCTATACAAAATACTATGGCATCAATGATGGACTCTTTCCACAAACGGATGGCTGATTTTGAAGCTCAGATGGAGGAACTGAAGAAGCCAAATGCGCCACCATCCATTGGGTCACTGGCAGCAGATTTTTCCACTTTTAAATTTTTCATGGCACAGGCTCTGGGCATGCTGCAGAAGCAGATTACATTAATGGCTTCAAACATTGATCACATGGAAATGAGAAGCAGGCGTAAGATGCTTATGTTTCATGGTGTGACAGAGGCCAGTGATGAGAATGTGTCACAAGTGTTGGTCAGAGTGGTGCAGGAGCGATTGGAATTGAATGACTTCAACATGGCTCATCTCAAGCAGTGTCACCGGATGGGCAGGCCTCGTACAGCTAAGAGCCCTCGTCCAATCCTAGTTAAATTGGTGGATGTTGCGGTACGTGATAAGGTGTGGTTCACGAAGACGAAACTTAAGGGTTCTGGAGTCACTATATCCGAGTTTTTGACAAAGTCTCGACACGATATCTTCATGGCTGCTCGAATGAAGTTTGGAATTTCTAAGTGTTGGACGAGAGAGGGATCCATATTTGTCCTCGGGCCCAATAGCGTCAAACATAAAATCAGTTCTATTATTGATGTTAATAATTTAAATTTTGAAGAGATTCCAGGGCCAGCTCCAGCTATGGATAAGTCAGTCAGTAGTAAGTCCAGGCGCCTTGCATCAGCAAAAAAGTAACAACACATCCGTTTATTCATGCAATTTACTGCCGTTCGGGTGAGAAATTTACACAAGTGCTATGAGTATATTATTAACTGCATTAAGTATGAGAAACTTATAATGTTTACACTTTTATTACCCACAATTTGATTTTTTTACTTTATATTGATCGATCATGTTTATCTGTATTCCTAGGTTATATCTCTGTCAAAGTCATCTGTCACACGGTCATATGGCTGCAGCCAATCACAAGAACAGCCGTAAGGCTGCTTACACGCTAAAATTGAAAGAACAAAAAAAACAGACATCTTGATGTAGTCTGCGGCTGTGTGATTGTTTATTTTTGATTGATAGTTTAGTGTTGTAGCACTTTTTATTCATTTATTTTTATTATGTTCCGTTTTTAGTTTTATAAAATAAATAGTATAATTATTGCGGAGAGCGGTTATCTATTTAAGTTTTCATATATAAGAAAGCACTCAACTGGCGAGTGGACAATGTGCTTTGACTGGGTTGGTACATTAAATATTTTATAAGCATATATTTGTATATATATATATAATTGTTATTTATTTATTTAAATATAATTATATTTTTAATATATATTGATTTAATACACACATATAAAATAAAACATCAAAGCTATGTGTGATATGGAAATACTAAATATTGACTTAGATCCCAGTGACTCCGAAAGTTTCGTCTCTGCTTCCAGTAATGATGACAGCTTTATCAGTATGCCATCACTTGCTGATTCTCTACAGGCACAGTTTTCTGATGATGTAGGGAGCTTTAATGTTGTTCACATCAACGCACAGAGCATTCCGGCTCATATTTCTGAAATGCTGACTACGTTTGACTGTGGGAATATACATGCTATTCTAGTTTCTGAATCCTGGCTGAAACCTTCTATTTCTTCTAAATCTGTAGCACTACCAGGATTTCGACTGATACGAAATGATTGTATTGGGCAGAGAGGTCGTGGTGTGGCTATTTACCTCAGACATCACATTCCTTTTAATGTTGTTGATGTGTCGCCACAGCCACCACCACTTAATGCTGGTGAACAGATTATTATTGAAGTATTACTTAATCATGTAAAAATCCTGGTAGGTGTATTTTACTCTCATCTCTCAAGTGTCAATTACTTTTCTTCTCTTGAAATCTTTCTGGAAAATCATGTGACTTCCTACGGTCATACTATAATCATGGGAGACTTTAATACTTGCCTTCTCAAAAATAACTCACGCTCATCTTCCCTTCAAAATTTATTAGGCTCTTGCAATCTATCCATTCTACCTCTGTCAACCACCCATCACTTTCCTAACTGTACTCCTTCACTTCTTGATCTCATAATTGTTTCCTCGACAACTCATGTCATTATTCATGGCCAATATCCAGCTGACATGTTTTCCTATCATGATCTCCTTTTTGTGTCCTACAAAATACGTCCTCCAAAAGCAAAGCCTAAAATACTTCGCGAGCGCAATTTCGGTGGCATGGACCGTGAAAAACTAATTGAAGATATCAAGTGTATAGACTGGACACCGCTACTAGTTGCTGAAACTATTGACACAAAGATCGGCTTTTTCACAGATGAAATAATTAAATTGTACGATAAGCATGCTCCTATCCGGGAAATTAAGTTGAAATATTTACCATCGCCTTGGCTTACTAATGATATAAAAGCTTTAATTGCTAAAAAGGCAGCAGCAAAAACGAAATATAAACGTCGGGCTACACAAGAAAACCTGGATAAATATATATCTATTCGTAATCACTGCAATAAGGTGTGTAGGAAAGCACAGCGCCAACACATTCATAAGTCCGTTAAAAATGGTGATTCATCGAAGGTCTGGAACTTTCTAAAGTCATTAGGGGTTGGAAAAGCACAACCAGAAACAATTTCCAAAAACATTAATCTTGATTTGTTAAATCACCATTTCACAGCCTCGTCCAACTTGAATAGGACAATTAAAGCAAATACTTTAGACCATCTGTCATCGCTTCCAACTCCTGACCATCTTCCATTTATCTTTAATGAAGTCACTGCTTGTGATATTAAGAAGAGCATATTATCAATAACATCCAACGCTGTTGGAACTGACTGCGTGAGCCGCAACATGATAATTCCCGTGCTAGATGAGATTCTTCCAATCTAGTGCCATCTTTTAAATTTTTCTCTATCCAGTGGTGTCTTTCCCGCATCCTGGAAAGACGCCCAAATTATTCCCCTATCTAAAAAACCTAAGCCCTCATCCTACTCAGAATATCGTCCAATTGCTATACTCCCATTCCTATCCAAAGTTATGGAACGTCAAGTTCATAACCAAATCAACTCCTTCCTTAATAAAAACAATCTCCTAAATAGCTACCAATCAGGCTTTCGTCCTGGGCATAGCACGACGACAGCCCTTGTCAATGTCACAGATGACATAAGAATAGGTATGGAGAATGGGAAACTCACAGTGCTGTCTCTGCTGGATTTCAGCAATGCTTTTAATACGTTTTCTTTTAATACGATTTCGATATATTGCTGGCCATTCTTCGCTCTCTTAATATATCTCCAACAGTGATTAATTGGTTTGAAAGTTACCTGTTTGGCCGCCGACAGCGTATTCAAATAGATGACATTATTTCATCTTGGAGTAATGTATCAGCTGGTGTACCGCAGGGTGGCGTTTTATCTCTTTTACTTTTCGCAGTATTTTGGAACCTTATCTCGTCTAAACTTTTTTCATCCTACCACCTTTATGATGATGATTTGCAGATTTATACACATGCTCCTCTTGCCCAGCTTTCTGACGCTGTTAACCTGATAAATAGAGACCTGACACATATAGCTGCCTGGAGCATGAACTATGGACTCACAGTAAATCCATCGAAGAGCCAGGTTATAATTATTGGTAGCCCCGGGCTTATTCCAAAACTTGACTGTACACAACTTCCTGAAATTGTTATCAATGATACTGTTATTGAGTTCAGTGACAAAGTGAGGAACTTAGGGGTGTACTTCGATAAAACGATGTCTTGGGATCCGCAGATTCGTAAGATTTTCGCCTCTGGCAGTGCCCCTAGGAGATTGCGTAGCTTTTTGCCCATTGCCACTAAAACTGCGCTGGCTCAATCTCTTCTTCTGCCAATCCTCGACTATGCTGATGCCAGCTATCTAGATCTCACCGAGGAACAACTCAATAAACTTGAGCGTCTTCAGAATTTTTGCATTAGATTCATATTTTGTTTGCGCAAATATGATCACATTTCTGAATTTCGCACGAAGCTCAAGTGGCTTCCCATTAGACTTCGCCGGAATGCCCATATTCTATTTCTTCTATACAATATCTTGTTTAACCCCTGTACTCCCACTTATCTTAAAGAACGTTTTGATTTCTTGGGTGATGCGCATTCGAGAATCCTGAGGTCATCGGAAAATTTGCGACTTAAAATGCCAATGCATTCCACAAGATTTTTTGATAAATCTTTTACAGTTCGGGCAACTCATTTGTGGAATGCATTGCCTGTGTCTGTGCGTCGTGCGCAATCTCTAAATAGCTTTAAAAAATTACTTACTAATTACTACCTAACACTATAACTACTAACACTTACTTCCCTTTGGATTATTTGTAGTTTATCTAAGCTATCTATGTTATATAAATTATATGTGAAAGTATGTTTGTATATTTCGTTATGTATGTATGTATATTTATTTATTTATTTATGTACATACTAAGATTTACGTAAAAAGTAAAAAAGAAACGTATTATATGTATGTATCTGTGTATGTATAAAATTATATAAATATTTGTACCTATATGTAAGTATTACGTAGTGTATATTTATGTATTTATGTGTACCAACTGTGAGTATCGTTATGCATAATTATGTACAAAAATAATAATATTAATATCTTCCAAATTCAGTGCACCAATGAACTGCCTATAGAAGCAAATCCATGGCACCATGTCCATTTTAGGTTGTCTGGAAGAAATCGCACCTTGCGATAAGACCGCCGATTGTACCCTATAGTTTAAGTTATAAATATTGTAAATTCCTATTGTAAGTTTATGGTGTACAATAAAGAGTATTGTATTGTATTGTATTATTTAAAAGTTTATAACATTTCACATTGTTTGTTTTTGTTCTGAACGACATGAGTTTTTTCGGTCTCAATTGCGATTCAGTTCTGGCGTTTTGGTCACAAGTAACCTAACACTCCTCCTCGCTTCGCTCCGCGTTGTACCTATTTACGACTTTGCCCAAGACTAATTATACGTTTTATATTTTATGATAAATTATGTTCAGGCGTATAACAATTATACCTTTTACATAAGTTGAAATTATGTCAATAAACCATTCTGCGTTTATAACACTCTGCTTATTATAATTTATGCGGGAAAACTTTATGATGAAGCTGTTATGCGAAACTCAATTAAGATGAAAAAGATTATGCGATTGAAAGGGCACCCATTTGTGATATAAGGATAATCTTTAGCAATGATCTTTTTCTTCTCGCTATAGGAAATTCTGTAAAATGCGAAAAGATATTCGGGATTCATAGTTTCTGTGAGGCTAACCGACATAAACACTTTCCAAGACTATTCAAAAGAATTGTACTTGCTCTGAGGTGTTACCAGAGAACATAATTATCACTAACTAAGGATATACATGTTGTTACACAGAGGCTACGGTTAGATATAGCCCTATCTGTGTATATGTAGCCCTATGTAGAACCAATCTCTTGTTGACGTTCTTGTAAGATTTAAATTCATTTAGTAATATTTATGATAATCGCTTAGATATATATGTATCTAATATGTAGCGTGATAATATATATCCTGTGTGTAGACCCGGTCTACTGTGAATACTCCTGCAAAGTTTGAATAAAATCCATTCAGTAATTTTAGTTTATCCCGAACATGCATTTAAAGCTAATGGTTCTCTGCCAAGCTCCTAGGATATGTAGCGCAATAAAATATATAGCCTATTTGTAGGCCCGACATAATGTTAATGTTCATACAAAATTAAAATAAAATCCAATCAGTACATTGAGTGTATCCCGGACATGCATTTAATATTAATATTATGTCTGGACATGCATAAATAATTATTGTCCTCTGCCAAACACATAAGTTATGTAGTGTAATAGGTCCAAGATATTGTTAATGTTCGTGCAAAATTTGAATGAAATCCAATCAGAAGTTTCCGAGTTTTTCCCGGACGTAGATACCGCAGATATATAAATAGAGACAAAATTTTAAACCCTAATTTTTTTTGCTTTCTCGTATCCATCGGCGAAACACTTTTTGTGAAAATATTCAATATACAGTTTTTACGATTTTATTATAAGTATAGATATACCTTCAGTACCGCGTCATTATATAAATCATTAAACACTCTTTGAATGAAAAAATATTATTCTATTATGTCTGCAGAGGATTACCCCGTTAGCAAATACAAATCTAATATTTGCCCGGGTAATATAAAATGTATATGCAATCCCTCTCCACATGAATTTAATTATTGTGTTGAGTTTCAGTTATTGGGAGTAAATGATAATCAACTAAAGCCCAGGTCACAGGGTCATATGTCTGATCAGGATAACGTTGGGGCGAAGGTCCCAGGGACGAAGTAAGTAATAAGTTGTAACTAAAATGATTCAGGAGTACCCGTTTCATCGGGTCAGTATCTTTGCTACGATAGCCCAGGAGTCACCACAAATGGTCGTGGTCATGTTAGCTACGATAGCCCAGGAGTCACCAGAAATGGTCGGGGTCATGTTAGCTACGAAAGCCCAAGAGTCGCCAGAAATGGTCGGGGCCCATGTAGAATCTGATTTTGTTCGAAACTAGGTGCCGCGGACGTGAACTACGAGATTGTGAGCAGGCTACTACGACGTAGCTCATCCAGCGACGCGCGTGATCCTTAACTCTCCAATACATTGTACGAATAATATAGTTCTGTTCCATAAGCTCTGTACAATGTACCTTGTATAATAAATAATATCGTTTGTACAATAAATTAATAAATATATAGTTGTGATCATCATCATCCGAGCGTCTGTCCCAGTTGCGTCTCGCGACGCCCGGGGTCCGCTTTCCTACATTTTCTCCTCCACTTCGCACTGCGTGACTTGACATCGCAATCGATGTCACTGGACGTGTGAAAAACAGATCCCAAGTATTTAACCTGGTCCGTGCGCTCGACCAAATCACCGCATATGCGGTGCTTTGTCCTAGTTAGTAAAGCGACAAAGCATCGTAAAAGAAGCACGCATGGCGATTCATAACGCAGTGCTAGTGCCAACTTTGCTTTACGGTAGTGAAACCTGGGTATGTCAGCAGATGCATGAAATTAAATTGAATGCTGTGGAGATGCGATCACTTCGAAAATTGTGTGGCGTTGGCCTTGGCCGACCGAATACGTAACGAAGTGATACGCAATATGGCAGGTTTGAATGAAAGTGTCAGTGTTAAGCTGGAAAAGGGCGTGCTCCGTTGGTTTGGACACGTCCAACGAATGAGTGAGGAACGATTGACGAAGAATATATATTGTTCAAAAGTAGAGGGTAGAAGGAGTCAGGGTAGGCCGAGACTTACATATGAAGACCACGTGAGCAGTTTGCTCAAAAACGGAAAGGTCAAAAGTACTCGGATACCCAGACGTGCGTGTATGAAGCGATTGATGAATCTCGAAGAAGCGAAAGAAGTATGTATGGATCGCGAAGCCTGGCGATCTGTCCTCTCTGACTACCCCGTCAGGGATACAGCGTGAAGATAGTTAGTTAGTTAGTTAATACGGCAATTGCTCTTATACGGGTTCCCTTTTTACCATTTCAAGTACGGAACCCTAAAAAATAATTTTTTACCTCACACTAGGCCCATGATCCAAATCACAACTTTTAACCCCCGGCGCAAAAAGAGGAATGTTATAAGTTTGACGCCGATGTCTCTGTGTGTGTGTGTGTATGTCTATGGCATCGTAGCCCTCAAACAGATAGACCGATTTCGATGCGGTTTTTTTTTTTCATTTGAAAGCCAATATCCTTGCGGTGGTTCTTCGCTATGTTTGGTTAAAATCGGTCCAGCAGAGTAAGAGTATCCGCTCATTTCCAAAATGATGTATTAATATCGACTAAGTGCATTAACGAATATACTGACACGCGCAGTATAATCGTTAAATGACAATTAACTTCAACCTGATGCTGCAACCAGAACAGTCTGGTGACTGTTCTGGTTGCAGCATCAGGTCTTACAGGTAAGAGAACCCGACTCTCTGAAAACTCCCACAAGACATATTGTACTTCGGTTGTATAGATTCATTTCAATGAGTAGGGAGTAGAGAGGGACCTTGCAGGTTATGATCTTGCAATACGGTCACGTAGACCAGCTTAAATAGGAAAATATCTCATTCTCACTTTTGGAAATGTAAACTTAAAACTTTCGCTGCACTTACCCAAATTACTTGAGAAATAATCTCCTTACAATTTTTTTTGCACTAATTTTTTCTAGTGAAGCGAGCGTTTCGATTCAAATATAAAATGATACCATCTGGTTTTCGTAATCACGAAATCAATTGAAATCGCTTATGAAAAGAAATCACCTATTCAAGTCACAAAGGACTTTATGGGAAAAACGCCACAGATCCCTAGTCCATAAAATAATGAGTCTGAACACAAAAATTCCAAATTCTCCTAGGGCTTCTTTAATAGAATGGAACGAGACGTCTTTGATTTACATAGGTACGTCCTACACTAAACAGGGGACTGGGCTGAACCTGTTTCTAATAGTATTTTCAGACATCGCTTGACTTTTATTACTGCATCTCTCTGTGTTTTTATTACCTCGCCTGACTGTTACGATTGTTACCTGACGTTGCAGATTAATAACTTTATTTTAGACGTGGGCAGTGATATTATACACGTTTCTTGTTAATGTAAATAGCTTTTTTAGCAACCTATTTTATATTTTGCTCGCTGTGCCACACGGTTTGCCCTCGTCGAACCCTGTAGCGCCTGTTGAACCCATATATGAGCTAATTTTTTTTTATTTTAATTTAACAATTAAGGTTTTGCTCTATATAATATTAATTTAGACAACATATAAATTATGTTGGTACGCTGGATATCGCGCATACCTGACAGATCATCTGTATTTCTATGACCTGCTGTCTCTCGGGAGCATTTATTGCTATGCAGATGATAGCACTTTGCATGGAAGTTATTCTGCCCAGCGGCGGGACGGGCCGACATTGAGGAAAGAAGATGGCAACTTGTGGCTGATCTCGAACGGGATTTGAACCACATTTCCAAATGGGGTTCTGAAAATCTTGTCGATTTTAATGCCCGAAATACTATCGTGTGCGTTCACAGCTAAAAAATCCTTTCCTACCTCTACCTTCTCTTCAGAACACTACATGAAGGACAATCCAGACATCCTCGCCATAGACGTTCGTCGCGAGCTCAATAACATAAACTAAGTATATAGAGAGCTGTATTGGGCTAGCCTCGTGGAAGCTAGGAGTCCTGAATAAAGTGAAACGTTTTCACGCCGCATCAGAAATGTCTGTTGTACAAGACGCAGATTCGTCCCTGCTACGCATACTGTTCTCAGCTTTGGGATGATTCCACGAGGTACTTGTTGGACGCGGTCGACGCTATGCAGAGCTATTCGCATATAGAGCTATTGCATGTCCTAAGGTAACAGAAAGCCTTGAACCGCTGGCGCAGCACAGAAAAATAGCTTCCTGGGCTGCATTTTACTGAATCTACCACAGCGAGTGTTCTGAAGAGCTCTTCAATCTAAATTAACCCTCTCCTTTTCGCTCCCAAACAACGCATGGCAGAGGTGCCACTCTCATACAGTGGAGATTTTTTACCAGAACGGAACAATTTAAAAGGTCGTTTCTCTATCGAGCTAACCTGAAACATTCTGCCAGCGCACGTGTTTCCCTCCTCTTACAATCCCGGGTTTTTCAAGCGGAGCGTTGAGAGGCACATCATTGGTCCCTCACTTGAGGGACGCTTTCAGTAGTCATGTAGGATAGTAAGGCTAAGATAGTACTTACTTAGTACCCCACAATTCGCTAGATGTCGTCATGGCTTTCCATTAGGCGGGCGGCGTTATTTTGGCGAGCTAAATATTTAATAAAAATATTCTTTCAGCATAGCGGGCACATTATATTGTGATTCTTTAAATATTAGAGCCCCAACATGTATGTACAACAAAAACTAATTAAAAATTCGTTTCGAGGTCACAAAAGAAATTTTAAATAGTACCAACTTCCCTCAAAATAAATGACGGACATAAAAGATGTTTCAAAAAAATACCAGTAGTTACAATTGAAATAAAGAATAATAACCCAATAGAGGTAACGGACAAAATAACCTTATTAATTGCATTTACCTACTGCTTGTCTTTTTCAAGTAAGTAGATTTGTTCTCCTTAGCCTATACCGCCGCTGAATAGATATTTACTTGGTTCATTTAACCAATTTTCTACACCCTTCCAACTTCCTGTAATTTACTTAGACCTACTACAAGTACTTTATGCTATCATGGTCTTCCTGGGATTATACAAAGTGGTCAAGAAAAAATAAAATCGGAATATGTTTGTGTTTCAAATCATACCTATCCTATAAGTTATAAAGATTTACCGAAGTTAAACGAATCTTTGTTCTTTTTAGAAAATAAACGTTTTTAGATCTGTAAAACAACGTCAAAGGAAATCTCATAACTCTCACAAACTTATCCCAACATTCAGAAACGAAAAATTTTACAGACATTATCAGAAGACAAACAACAGCAAAACTTTACAGGTACATAAACAATCCAAATTCAATCTTATAGGATTTGCATAGGGTTTCTTCATACATATTTAAGACACTGCTGAAGCTTTAGAAACTTCTTTTACAAGGCTTTCAATATCTTGTTCTGTTCGTAATACAGAATTTCAAAATACACAAATATTTTGACAACCAGTAGGTATTCAGTTTTACTAAAATTGGAGAAATTTACGTAAATTCTGAAATAGTGGTGTTCTTAATTGATATGTCCTAGTAATCCGTACAGGAAAGTCTCCTCGGGAGGAAACTGGTTTATGCTTAATGCCACCGACTTGAAGCTTTATTACTTTTAACTATTGTTTATCAAAGTCAAATAAAAAAGGTTTTTTTTATTATTCTTTTTATCTAATTAGAATTTTATTCACCACAAAATTGATAAAATGTTATTATCTATATATCTTTATCTATAAAAAAAACAACGAAATGCCTTTACATTGGTTTTATACTTGTACCTACATCCTTCGAGACTCTTATGAATAAAACATTTTATGTAATTAATTTTTACTATTCTTTATTCACTGATAACTTTTATAAATATATCTCTGCTGTTGTGTAGCAGAGATATCTTTTTTGCGTATAAAACTCAATCACCCCACCGAAACCTACAGTGCGAATGCGTGAACTAAAATAATTCTAAATGTCTGACTACTCTTGGTCAATGATTCTGGTGACATGTGCCAATTGTTTGCGGTAGATTTCCTCTTCGCCCCTAAAGAAAAGCAATTATATCACTACATATTATAAAACAAAGCCGTTTTTCGCTGTCGTTTTATGTATGCTTAGATCTTTAAAACTACGCTACGAATTTCGATGCAGTTTTTTTAATAGATAGAGTGATTCATAGGGAAGAAATTAATTTCGTGTAACCATAATTCGACCTGGCCGTGCGGGCGTAGGTACTGGAGAGCGGAGAAGTAATCAAGTAATCTTAACATGTTTATACATTATTGTGAAATTAATAAACGACAGGAATAAATGGGTGCCACGGGGTTCGAAGTATGTCACGGGCGAAGCCGGGCGGGTCATCTAGTAACATTATAAAAGGGAAAGTTTGTTACTTCAACATGCTCAAACAACTGGACCAATCTGAATAAAGTTTGGTGTGGAGGTAGCTGGATACATAAATTACTTTTATCCCAGAAACAAGGTACCAAACGCGTATAGGAAAACTTCATTACGCGAGTGGGGCCTTTGGAGTCCTAGAGTAAATAAATATTTTTTATCTAATTTCTAATTGTAATATTAATTATATTCCTGATAGACGCCGTCTGTCTTATTCACACTGTAAAAGATAAATTTAATCATACATTTAAATAAAATTGAAGTGTCAATTTGCAATTCCAAATTAGAAAGTTTTCACTAAATGTATATGTAGGAATATACGGTACCAACACAAAAAAAAATTGTCATCTGTCTGTCTGCCGGCCTGTCTGTCTAGCTGTTTGTTCCGGCTAATCTCTAAAATGGCTGGACTGGAGAAGTGGTAGTTGTCCCACTGATATTGCAAAAATCCATAGGCTAAGTGCAGCGATCTCATGTTTTTCCGTGAATTAAAAAAAATTAGTTCATTACATGTTTTATATTATGTACCTACTACAAAGTGACGGTACGGCCTGATGGCAATCAGGAACGTAACGTCACTTTGTCACGTTACTATGAAAGATATGAATGAAATATGCCCATGAAAGATAGTGACGTCTAAAGATTGATATTGACTATCATACTGGTAACTCTATGACAACCACTTTTGTAGTAGCTGATGAAACCAATGAGAAGCTCTTGTGGCCTACTAACTCGGTGTCTGTGTTCCGTAAACGATCAGTGCGTTAAGCAACTTTTGCAATAGCTGGTCCTTGGATGAGTTACTGCTTAATGGCATTTACATTTGCCTGCGTTTCCGTGCTTTGGAAATGGCAGTCGTTAAGCCCAGTTAAAAGCCTTATGGGCGGCTTGAAAATTTTCAACTGGCAGGTCGCCACAGCCTGCGCCTGTCCATTTTCAACACGGCAATGGGCTCACAACCTATCACGTGGGATAAAAATGCATACGGTTAAATGTGGGCGTATAGTATGCTTCTACCTACCTCTTCGGGCATAGATGCAGGACAATATGTTTGTATGTAAACCAAAGGAATTCTAATAAGGCGAGAGATACCTTTAAGATGAATACAGTAACTTTGAAACAATTCATTGAACTCTCTTTGAACTTTACAAACTATGTATTGATTATATCTGAACGAAGATTACGGGCATTACAATGAGAAACATCGATATTTATATAAGAATCTTCGTTTGATTGTATTAACGACATACCTAAATAAAACTTGACATTCATCCATCACTTACTCGTGGTAAAAACAAACATTCTGTCAAAACGATGATTAAATGGCGTAAAAGTCAACACATCAAGCAAGTTTCCAAACAAATACTATTCAATGAGATTATATACCACACTTTTATAGTTTATTGATTACTTACTGTATCCCATAGATTTGCCTGTGATGTACTTCAAACCCCTTAGCATCTTTTTAACCCTTTGGTAAGTTTTAGACTGCTCTTATTAGGATAAGCGCAAACTTGAACTATAATTTGACATTAGTCGGTTTTATGTTGTAATACCTAAGAAATTCAGTACCTAGCTAAACTGTTGATTGATGGCACTTAGTGGAACTTGCTACACATTTTGAATAAAACACTTGTACTTTTACACAAAATTTTAAAATCTGACCGTTTTCACCTTACATTCCTTCATTGTAAGGCGAAACCGGTTAGGTTAAAAAGTAAATTTTGTGATAAAGTACAAGTGTTTTATTAACAATCAGTAGGTAAATCTGTTTGTTGACTATCATTACTGAAAAATGAAGCAAAAAAAAAAAAGGACTTACCGCTATGATGGTGATTTAATACCTATCTGGGTTCACCCAAACTTTAAAATTCTTGACCTTAGAATAGAACAAACGCAAACTACGTTAGGAAAACAAATTAAGTTTTCATATTATTTTAAGCAAATAAAAAGCAGCGCGAGTCGTATATTTTACGACTGGCGGGCATAACTTTTTATTTTGTTCGTGCACAATGAATGAAGATAACTGCGCGCGGAGTGGCAAATTTAAAATTTCGAACGTCGGTAGGATTTAAATTTGGAATAAATATAAAAAATAGCGATGCTGGAACACATGTTTTTTGTAGATATTGAATATTTCGATACAAGAAACGTAGCTATTTCTTTTGGCATATTACCAAATTTGTTTATCCCGATTGCGATTGCACTTCCCTTTTTGATAATTTTGGAAAAAACGGTCGGTTTTTGCTTTTTGGGACCGCTGATTCATATATTTTTGCACTATTTTAAGAAAATCTCCTTCAACAATAAAGCTTCTCGGTATCTTATTTTTTGTTTTCGGAATATTGATTAGTAGCATTTTTCCATGGATTTCAATATTCTTTAAACTGATATTAGCTAACTCCTCTCTGCGGCAAGCACCAGCAACGCCAAAAATCAGCGCAACCTACAAAAAAAAAGGTTTTGATTAATATTTTTTTTATATTGAGTGTATTTTGCGTTTTCGAAAACTGAATACCAAATAAAAATAGAAGTACTTATTAATAAATTACCTTTGTGCTTAAATAACGATCATCAGGAGCTTCGTTCAAAAACCTTTCCACTTCATTCGATGTTAATATTTTCGACTTTTTAGTTGTAAAGCCGTCTGATTGTCGTTTTAGGAAAGCATTTAGTTTGGGGTATTCACTGATATCCACATTATTCCTGATTTTTAGCACACTTTTTAACATTGAATACCTCGACCATAAGGTAGATGGTTTTAATTTTGTTGAAAGTTCAGAGAAGTATGCCAAAATAACATTTTCTGAAAAACTATTTGCCTTTTTCTCTTCTCTCCACACAATGAATTCGTCATATGTAGATATGTAGCGACTTTTAGACTTTTCAGGTAAAATGTTCTCCGAAGCATTTTTTGCAATTAAACTGAGTTCCGGTGGCGTTAATTCAAATAATTTGTCGTCAAAATTACTCATTTTGTGCAACAAGCATCTAAACTCGAGAAAAATTTTTTGGAAAATGGCGTTAACAGTAAAAAAAAAATAAGCAGAGGCTATGGCAGTGCACGTCATACAGCCAACATTTTTATATTTATAAATTTAATTTGGGTTATACATATATGTACTAATATTAAATTAATGTTTAAATTTGTACTTAATATTACTTTTAAATCGGATATTGAAATAAATTAGTAGCTTTTAATAGAAATATTTGCATGAATCATGAAAACTTCTATGATTTTTTTCGAGGAATAACTTCGTGGTTGGTTTTTTTTTTCTTTTTAATAGTCATTATTATGTCAGTTGGGAAAGAAAAAACACTAGTTCGGGAATGGCAAAGAAAAAACACGCGTGTGTTATAGCCCACATCCCGAACGCTATACGTCCCTGCAATATGCCACTTTTTATATTTTACGGTTTGCTGAAACACAATATATCCGTATAATAATAGATAATGTATTAAAACCTGGCCGATTTTTTAACATTTCTCAGATCGATGGTTAGATTAGGCTAGATTGATCTGTCCAGAGGGAGCTTTTTTTCACCGCTCCGCTCCCTTGAGTAGTAACTCAGTGAAAAATAGCTTTATGTCACTACCTACTGAAAAACTTTGCTTTGAAATAGTGAAAAGTATTATAAAAAAAAATCTAATTTTGGACTTACAGACTATATCGACTACAAACATAAAAATATTTGCTCTTCATAATATTAGTATGTTTAGAAGTATAAATTGACTGCCTCCGTGGCACAGTAGTAGTGTAGGTATGCGACTGCCGCGACTGTGGTCCTGGGTTCGATTCCTGGGTTAGATAAAATATAAGTGTGATCTACAAATGTTTTGTTCGGAGTTTGGGTGTTTCCTATGTATTATATATATATATGTATTTAAAAATATATAAGTATGTTTATCAGTCGTCTAGATCTCGTTAGCTTTCTTTGGGCTAAACGGGCATGGCTCCATTCTTCCTCGATTCGGATTTTCGCTTTGTCTTAGAACTCCTCCCAAACCACTCGACACTTATTGATCAAATTTGACCCATAATACGACATCCAGCCGTAGATGGGTAAGAAAAAATAAAATCGAAAATAGGACATACCATGGAGGAATAATCACCGATAGGAAAATAGACACCGACAAAAGAACTCGAAAAACGGCAAAACGCTTCCCTCCATTTAGACTTACCGGGGACGGCAAGTGCACCTAGTATGCCTCTGCCACCCCTTCGTGAATAAAGGAGTGACTGATCTTGACTTTATCGTAAGGCATAAAATTTAATAATAATTTATTATTAAATGTAACATTTATATTCTGAAAATGTTGAAACAAAAGCTTGATGCACATTAATTAAAATTGAAATAGACACAAAGACAGTAAGGACAATCTTATCTCTAAAAGTGAAACTGCAGGGTTCTAATTTATATTAAGAAAACGTTTATAGATAAAAAGCTTTGCGGCAGGATTGTCAGGTGAATGTACTCGTAGATTTAAATTGCTTAATTGGTTTATAAAACAAAATTTAAGCTATAACCCACATAATTAACACCTAGTTGGTTTTTGAAATCCTAAACTCTACAGATACCACATACGTCCGCATAGGCGATGAGTTGGTCGAGCGCACGGTCCTGGTTAAATTCCTGGGAACTGTATTTCACACGTCCAATGATATTGATTGCAATGTCAAGACATGTATTGCTGCCGCGTGGACCAAGTGAACTTGACTGCCTCTGTAGCGCGGTGGGCGATTGCTACGCAAGAGGTCGTGGGTTTGATTCCCACCGAGGATAAGATTTTTGTGATGATAGTTTATTCTGTGTCTGGGTGTTATTTATCTATGATATGCATGTATTTAGAAATATATAAGTATGTTTATCAGTTATCTGGTTACCATAGTACAAGCTCTGCATATGGAATCAGATGGCGTTGTGTGAGTTGTCCCAACGATATTTATTTATATATATTTTATAATAAATAATTTGTGACCTAACAATGCAGAAGGGACATCTTACTAGGCAGTGAGATGTTTACAAGACATTGACTCATGTTTACTAGCACGGTGGGTTGCCTTTGTGCTGCTGCTGCATCTGCCGAGACTCTCAAGCGGCGCAAATGTAATAATTTAAAGGTAATTATATTTTTGAGCCGTTTGGGGTAAAACACTGGGCTCGTGGGGCCCAAGTACTCGTTCGCTATACAGTGATATCGCAAGGCGATTGGTCGACTCTTCTCGTGACCATAGGGCTGGCCTCTTTCCCGCTCAGAGGATAAGCATTGCCATACAACGTGGTAATGCAGCCAGCCTTATGGGAACCATACCGGTTGATTTTGATGGGGAGGAATTCTTCGATACATAGTCGAGGCATCATTGTCAGTCTTGTAATAATCCCCACCACCTCTTTTTTTGTACTGTTTTCTGTAAATATGGTAAATTTTAATATGTTAAATGTTCATACTAATTAATATACTTGTACTTAGATATAAAAAAAAATTAAAATAATAATAAATAAATAGGAATAATTCAATTCTGGTAAAAATATTAGATTTACAATTTATCAATGTCGAAATGTCGAAATATATTATTCGAGAAGTCTCTTTAATATCACGCAAGCTAATTACAACTGTTTTATTTGAATTCTATTATAAACCAATTTACAAACGTATGTTATAAATTTGGTTTCAAACAAAAGAACCACAAACCGATCGGCATAATGAGAGGGCAATCGCGCGAAATGAAAATGAATTTATATAGCACCAATTCTGAAATAAATAATTGTAGGTTCATTCATTCCTACTAAGTGTTCAAAACTTCAAATTTCTCATTATGTACAAGGTAACCAGAGAGTACAGATCGCCAGGCTTCGTGATCTATTCTTCGCTCCCTACAGACTCATTAATCGTTTCATGAGATCATGAAACGATCATGGATTTTGTATATAAGTCTCAGTCTGCCCTGACTCCTTCTACTCTCAACTTTTGTTTACTAAATATTCCTCGTTAATAGTTCATTGACGTGTTTAATAAAATTAGTATCGAATCTTTTGACAATATTTTCACCTAGGCGCTAATTTTTGACGTGAAAACGTAGAAAAAGAACAAGTAAACCGTCTACTGTTTAATCTAAATATAAGAAAATATAATAAAAACTTTAATAAATTACTAAATCTCTGATCAGGTCACACTAAGCTATGTAAAGATCAGAATATTATGGTAACAAGCATTTACTAAAATACCTATTAGTAATTGTCTCATCATTAACATACAAAATAATGTAAAAATCGTTATTAAGTGTTTAAATTCAAACACTTTGAATGATGAATGGATGGATGATGATGATGGAATGAAGGATGATGGGGATGAAGAGAAGAAGCGTGCACGTCGCCATCCCTGCCAGCTACGGCTGCAATTCTACTCCAACACGAGTGCCACCAGGGCGATTACTGCTAGGGCGTGCCCCCGAGGCGACGCGCACCAGTTCGTCCCCGCTGGTGCGAAAAGTGTGAGCCAGAGCGGCGTAGGGGACCGCCACCCTACACGCGCGGCCCGACACGGCGGGAAGTGGAGGATGGAGTGCAGGGTAGCTGCGTGGAATGTTAGGGGAGGAATGACAGATAAGATGAATGAGTTGATGGATGTTATGAATGAGAGAAAGTTAGATGCAGTGTGCTTGACGGAGACCAAGCGCAAGGGCAGCGAAGTCTTGGAGCTCCCGGGTGGGATGCTCGCGCTTTGGTCTGGAGTACCAGGGAGCGAGCATGGCAGTCGGGGGGTTGGAATTTTGCTGTCCTCGCGATTGGCCTCCGGTATGTATGAGTACAAACTGATAGGTCCTAGAATCCTCTGGATCCGTGTAAAACTTGGTTTGACGAAGATTTTCCTGGTAGCTGCTTACGCGCCAGTATCTTCGTCGAACGCGAGTGAGCTAGAGGACTTCTGGGAGAGTATGAGAGAAGCTCTAAATGTGATAGAAGGAAATGAAAGACTTATAGTATGTGGAGACTTGAATGGATGGGTGGGTACCGCTCGCGATGGTTTTGAGTCGGTACTCGGGAAGTATGGGGATAAAAGGGTGAACGACGCTGGCAAGCTAATACTGGCATTTTGTAAGGAAAAGGATTTGTTTGTGGCGAACACAATGTTCAACCACAAACAAATTCATATGTATACGAGGAGATGTAAGTCAAAGAGAAGCATGATAGATCTATTCCTAATGGATAGTCGGCTCCGTAAACAGGTGATGGACACAAGGGTTTATCGAGGCGCTGAGCTGGGATCAGACCACTACCTAGTCATAACTAGGATTAGGGTTCTGTTCGCGGGTTGGCGTCATCGTACCGAGTGTCCTGAACCTGAGCCGACTAATAGCATCAAAAGCTGGAAGCTGCAGGATGAATCCATTAGGGATAAATATAATGAAAGGGTAGCCGAAAAGCTTGGCGATGTCAATGTAAGCAGTGAGAATGTGGAAAGTGTATGGCAGAACCTTAGGGATAGTATGATAAATGCCGCTGTGGAAGTGTGTGGAGAAACGAAAAGAGGCAGTAGTAATAAGCGTAATGCATGGTGGAATGAGGAAGTGAAAGAAGCAGTTCGAATGAAGAAGAAAGCATGGCTAGACTACTTAGCCTCGCGGAATGATTTTAATATGAAAGAGAGATACAAGCTGCAGAAAGTTAACACGAAGGCACTTATAGAAGAAGCTCGTGAAAGGTGCAGAATGAAAGCGGATGAAAGGTTGTCGTCCAATTTCCGGGATAATGCCAAGCTCTTCTGGAAAGAGGTAGGCAAGACCCGGAGTTGTTCGGCAATCTGCAGTATGAATAAAGTGCTTAGTGTTAACAATGACGTCCTAACAGACCAAAGTGACGTCCTGCAGAGATGGAGTGAATATTATGGAAAGATGTATGCAAGAAAAGACAGAGATGCCACATCGGGAAGTGGAGCTCACTTCGATGCTCCGGATCCCGATGTCATTGAAGTCATTAGTATGAAAGAAATAGAACAAGCGATAAGAAGTATGAAATGTGGTAAGGCTGCGGGAAAAGACAGAGTCACTGCTGAGATGATCAAGTACGGTGGGTCGCGTGTCTGGGACACACTATGTCTGTTATGCAACTTGTGCTGGCGGACGGGTGAGGTCCCAGATGACTGGCGAGTAGCAGTTGTAGTACCTATTTACAAAGGGAAAGGCTCGCGCCTAAACTGCTCCAGCTACAGGGCGATCAGCTTGGTCAGCTTAGCTAGTAAGGTGTATGCAAAGGTTATAACGGCACGAATGCAAGAAAAGTCTGAAAGGTATTTATGGGAGGCTCAATGCGGATTCCGACGTGGAAGAGGTTGCATGGATCAAGTGTTTTCTCTCCGCATGATCGCGGAAAAGTTTCTGGCTCTTAGCCAGAAGGTTTTCTGCGCTTTTGTGGATCTAGAGAAAGCATTTGATAACGTTGTGAGAGAAACGCTGTGGGACTTGCTGCCAGGATATGGTGTGGACGGCTCGCTACTGCGGGCAATACAGTCGCTTTATAGGGACTGTAAGGCTTGCGTGCGAGTAGGGGGGGATGTGTCACCTCTTTTTGATGTCTGTACAGGCGTCAAACAGGGATGTGTCATGTCCGCCTGGCTGTTCATAGTGTATCTGGACAGTTGCCTGCAGAAGTTGAAAGATTTTAATATGGGTGTGAATTTGGGTGACTTTACAGTAAACTGTCTGCTGTACGCTGATGATGCGGTGCTCATGGCCTCATCAGAAGCCGACCTTCAGGCATTAGTCACTAATATGAAAGAGGGGTATGAAAGTAAGGGTCTCCGCTTGAATGCAAGTAAAACTAAGGTTCTAGTATTTGAAAGAGGTGACGTAAGAACTAAATGCGAGATTAGGGTAAACCAGGAACGTCTAGAGCAAGTGAATGAAATTGTGTATTTAGGAAGTATGTTTAGCGCGGATGGAAGATGTGATTCGGATGTGGAACGGCGAGTAGCTGCCGGAAACAAAGTTAACGGTGCTTTGTCCCAGTTAGTAAAGCGACAAAGCATCGTAAAAGAAGCACGACTGGCGATTCATAACGCAGTGCTAGTGCCAACTTTGCTTTACGGTAGTGAAACCTGGGTATGTCAGCAGATGCATGAAAGTAAATTGAATGCTGTGGAGATGCGATCACTTCGAAAGTTGTGCGGCGTTACCTTGGCTGGCCGAATACGTAACAAAGTGATACGCAATTTGGCAGGTTTGAATGAAAGTGTCAGCGTTAAGCTGGAAAAGGGCGTGCTCCGTTGGTTTGGACACGTCCAAAGAATGAGTGAGGAACGATTGACGAAGAATATATATTGTTCAAAAGTAGAGGATAGAAGGAGTCAGGGTAGGCCGAGACTTACATATGAAGACCACGTGAGCAGATTGCTCAAAAACGGAAAGGTCAAAAGTACTCGGATACCCAGACGTGCGTGTATGAAGCGATTGATGAATCTCGAAGAAGCGAAAGAAGTATGCATGGATCGCGAAGCCTGGCGATCTGTCCTCTCTGACTACCCCGTCAGGGATACAGCGTGAAGATAGTTAGTTAGTTAGTTAGTTAAATTCAAACACAGATAGAAGAAAATATTAATCTACAGTCAAGACTTCTTAAATTGAAATTGCAAATGCCTGACTCAAAGTTTATTTTTATTAATCAGCGGCACGCTTTGCTCACTGATTGTTATCAATTGTCAAAATATCACGTTTTCCATTATTTCTATTTTATGATTTCAATTTATAGATACTAGGAATTACCATTGAAAACCCGATATGGCACTTTATTATCAAAATAATATAATACTGCGTTCCGTATTTATTGATTGAAACAAGATTGTATCTCTGCTACACAATAATTTTATTATTGAAATTAGATACTTTCTTAACATGAGTCATAAAAAAAATGCTTTGAATGGAACAAACAGTAATTTAATTGAATAAATGTAACGAATGGTTTAAAAAACTTCTTAGTTAGCAATTACCAAAGATAAATGTAAAATTGTATTATTACTATTACTTATTTATTTCAATCATAAAGGCGACAACAAAGAAAACGCGCTTATTCATGGTAGTATCACGACATCGCATAAATTACCAATTGTTCCATCTCGTAACCCTCAGCTCTGCAAACACACTGCGTCTTATTTTCTACATCAAATCTGCATAACGCATATTTGTGACTGTTAAGATTACCAACGTTATTTCAGTGTTAACACGAAAGACTTTCCATATTCATAAATTTTAGTATGCCTGTAAGGCAACGAAAACATCATTGATTAGAGATCATATTTACTCTGAAATCATGAAGCCGAATGTATTTTATACTGATTTAACTGAAAACTGGTATGCAGGTAGAGAAAACCTGGAAGGAAACATATTATATTTATTATCCCGAGCAGAGTTGCCTGTAAAAATTGGGATGGGGAAATTTTCACCACGTGGTGGGTGGAATCACGGGCGTCCTCTAGCTTTAAATAAAAGCTCTGCTTTTTGTTTTGTTTTGTTTGTCTTAATTATTTCAAATTTACTATTGACATTGTGTTTATAAAACATTCAAACAAGGACGTAGGCATAATGATAGGTATACTTTTAACAAACAGTATTTGTCTACGTAGTATGTAAAGCAAGACACCTAAATAGAGGTAACGTTATACAAGGGTTATGAGGTTTCCTGTGTAAAGTCAGTACTCCGAGTTCAGATGTAAATGTAAATTTTATACGCACTCCTTTGTAACCTTAAGTTGTATAATTAGGGTAAATAAGAGCCAAGCTCGGTAAAGCTTCTACAATTTCAATTTTGTACATTTCAAGTATACTTTTTAAACATTATTTTATTATGTAGGTACTTAAAAGCCTACTGGCACAATTATTGAACAGCACTTGAAAATAATTATTTAAAAAAAAATTGCGATCGGGGGATTTTTGTTAGCAACGAGTTCCTTAAAAAATAACAAATACATTTTCCAGAAATTAAATGTTTGTGTCTGAAACTAACTGTGAACGTGTTTTAAAGAGACAGGGACAAAGTGAGAAAGAGTTGCACATCCACCTGCGTACTCACTTGCTCATGTGCTGATGTGCTTGAAGTAGCCTCGATAGTTCGAAAGCACACACAGCATACGGCATTTCGTTACGTGACTATTTCTACTAAGTTGCAATAGTCGTAAACCGCGTTATGAAACTTTTTTGCAAAAACTCTTATTGAAAAACCTAAATGTTATAACTGCATTTTTTTTTATATTGTGGGACACTTCTCACACAGCGCCATCTAGCCCAAAGTAAGCTAATAATAAGCTTGTGGTATGGGATCTGGATAACTGATAAACATATTTATTTATTTCTAAAGAAAAGAATTTGGGGAGTAGAAGCGTGCACGTCGCCATACCTGCCAGCTACGACTGCAATTCTACTCCAACACGAGTGCCACCAGGGCGAATACTGCTAGGGCGTGCCCCCGAGGCGACGCGCACCAGTTCGTCCCCGCTGGTGCGAAAAGTGTGAGCCAGAGCGGCGTAGGGGACCGCCACCCTACACGCGCGGCCCGACACGGCGGGAAGTGGAGGATGGAGTGCAGGGTAGCTGCGTGGAATGTTAGGGGAGGAATGACAGATAAGATGAATGAGTTGATGGATGTTATGAATGAGAGAAAGTTAGATGCAGTGTGCTTGACAGAGACCAAGCGCAAGGGCAGCGAAGTCTTGGAGCTCCCGGGTGGGATGCTCGCGCTTTGGTCTGGAGTACCAGAGAGCGAGCATGGCAGTCGGGGGTTGGAATTTTGGTGTCCTCGAGATTGGCCTCCGGTATGTATGAGTACAAACTGGTAGGTCCTAGAATCCTCTGGATCCGTGTAAAACTTGGTTTGACGAAGATTTTCCTGGTAGCTGCTTACGCGCCAGTATCATCGTCGAACGCGAGTGAGCTAGAGGACTTCTGGGAGAGTATGAGAGAAGCTCTAAATGTGATAGAAGGAAATGAAAGACTTATAGTATGTGGAGACTTGAATGGATGGGTGGGTACCGCTCGCGATGGTTTTGAGTCGGTACTCGGGAAGTATGGGGATAAAAGGCTGAACGACGCTGGCAAGTTAAAACTGGCATTTTGTACGGAAAAGGATTTGCTTGTGGCGAACACAATGTTCAACCACAAACAAATTCATATGTATACGAGGAGACGTAAGTCAAAGAGAAGCATGATAGATCTATTCCTAATGGATAGTCGGCTCCGTAAACAGGTGATGGACACAAGGGTTTATCGAGGCGCTGAGCTGGGATCAGACCACTACCTAGTCATAACTAGGAGTAGGGGTCTGTTCGCGGGTTGGCGTCATCGTCCCGAGTGTCCTGAGCTTGAGCCGACTTATAGCATCAAAAGCTGGAAGCTGCAGGATGCATCCATTAGGGATAAATATAATGAAAGGGTTGCCGAAAAGCTTGGCGACGTCAATGTAAGCAGTGAGAATGTGGAAAGTGTATGGCAGAACCTTAGGGATAGTATGATAAATGCCGCTGTGGAAGTGTGTGGAGAAACGAAAAGAGGCAATAGTAATAAGCGTGATGCATGGTGGAATGAGGAAGTGACAGAAGCAGTTCGACTGAAGAAGAAAGCATGGCTAGACTACTTAGCCTCGCGAAATGATTTTAATATGAAAGAGAGATACAAGCTGCAGAAAGTTAACACGAAGGCACTGATAGAAGAAGCTCGTGAAAGGTGCAGAATGAAAGCGGATGAAAGGTTGTCGTCTAATTTCCGGGATATAGCCAAGCTCTTCTGGAAAGAGGTAGGCAAGACTCGGAGTTGTTCGGCAATCTGCAGTATGAATAAAGTGCTTAGTGTTAACAATGACGTCCTAACAGACCAAACTGACGTCCTGCAGAGATGGAGTGAATATTATGGAAAGATGTATGCAAGAAAAGACAGAGATGCCACATCGGGAAGTGGAGCTCACTTCGATGCTCCGGATCCCGATGTCATTGAAGTCATTAGTATGAAAGAAATAGAACAAGCGATAAGAAGTATGAAATGTGATAAGGCTGCGGGAAAAGACAGAATTACTGCTGAGATGATCAAGTACGGTGGGTCGCGTGTCTGGGACACACTATGTCTGTTATGCAACTTGTGCTGGCGGACGGGTGAGGTCCCGGATGACTGAGTAGCAGTTGTAGTACCTATTTACAAAGGGAAAGGCTCGCGCCTAAACTGCTCCAGCTACAGGGCGATCAGCTTGGTCAGCTTAGCTAGTAAGGTGTATGCAAAGGTTATAACGGCACGAATACAAGAAAAGTCTGAAATGTATTTATGGGAGGCTCAATGCGGATTCCGACGTGGAAGAGGTTGCATGGATCTAGAGAAAGCATTTGATAACGTTGTGAGAGAAACGCTGTGGGACTTGCTGCCCGGATATGGTGTGGACGGCTCGCTACTGCGGGCAATACAGTCGCTTTATAGGGACTGTAAGGCTTGCGTGCAAGTTGGGGGGGATGTGTCACCTCTTTTTGATGTCTGTACAGGCGTCAAACAGGGATGTGTCATGTCGGCCTGGCTGTTCATAGTGTATCTGGACAGTTGCCTGCAGAAGTTGAAAGATTTTAATATGGGTGTGAATTTGGGTGACTTTACAGTAAACTGTCTGCTGTACGCTGATGATGCAGTGCTCATGGCCTCATCAGAAGCCGACCTTCAGGCATTAGTCACTAATATGAAAGAGGAGTGTGAAAGTAAGGGTCTTCGCTTGAATGCAAGTAAAACTAAGGTTCTAGTATTTGAAAGAGGTGACGTAAGAACTAAATGCGAGATTAGGGTAAACCAGGAACGTCTAGAGCAAGAGAATGAAATTGTGTATTTAGCAAGTATGTTTAGCGCGGATGGAAGATGTGATTCGGATGAAGAACGGCGAGTAGCTGCCGGAAACAAAGTTAACGGTGCTTTGTCCCAGTTAGTAAAGCGACAGTGCATCGTAAAAGAAGCACGAATGGCGATTCATAACGCAGTGCTAGTGCCAACTTTGCTTAACGGTAGTGAAACCTGGGTATGTCAGCAGATGCATGAAAGTAAATTGAATGCTGTGGAGATTGCATCTTCGATCGCACTTCGAAAATTGTGCAGCGTTACCTTGGCCGACGGAATACGTAACGAAATGATACGCAATAAGGCAGGTTTGAATGAAAGTGTCAGCGTTAAGCTGGAAAAGGGCGTGCTCCGTTGGTTTGAAATTTTATACCTGTAAAAAAAATCGACACGTTTTTCGGTTACGCGCCATGTTGTTTTGCAGTGAAACTTCTTATGTGAAAAACGACGTATGAGAGAAATTTTATAGCTGTAAAAAAAGTCGTAAAAGATTTTCTTGCCTGCCTGTGTACTCCGGTACACACACTTTTTTTTATTGTTTAAAAGCAACAAATTGTCCAAATCTTATTCAAATTTAAATTGAAAAAAATGAAAATTGTGATAATTTGAAATTATATATCTTACCTCCATTCTTTTCCAACACATTACCCTTAGAATGGATTGGAGCGAGACAAGGTTTTACAGAGATGGCATTGGTGAAGACGGTATACCTATTAACCGACTCACTTCATTTTTAGATTATTATTAGTATTAGACTTAAAGCACATAACCAAGATAACCTTACCTAATGTAAAATATGAGATAGTTCAAGAGGACATTATGACGAAATGTGAATTATGTCCTCTTGAACTATCTCATATTTCTCATTCGGTATCCCTTTATTTTTTAAACTACCCAATGTTAGTCCTTAATTTGACTATGTTGTATATTCGACATAACATGCTAGTATTATTTGGTCTGTGGCCTTCTCTATTTTCATTTTAGATATTAAGGAAATGGAAAGCGTCACATTATCTTAAAAGTGATCTCCATTAATTTGATATTGCAGGTATAGGTCTAAGGGCCGTATTCCAGAACGTTTCTCAATACTCAATCAAGGCTTAAGAGTAGTATTTGTAAGTCAAAAACTAGCCTAAAGCGTTGATTGAGTATTGAGAAACGTTCTGGAATACGGACCTAAGTTAATAAACATTATTTTTATTCTCTATTATATTCTATAGCCTTACATGTAGAATACTGTAACTCCGATATCTCTTTCTGACACAAGTATAACTCAATCCCCATGCTTGAATATCTCGTTTATGCGCGCTCACGCGCTCAGTTGTTACCTACCAACAAAAATATTTTCTCTGATCTGTATTTAATTTACTTATGTGCAAGTTATACCAGTTTGAATATACTATCCCCTTCACCTTTGCTTGCGATCAAGTTTTCCCTTCAAATCATTTGTAAATATACACTAGCCCCACAGCTTCGCCCGTGGAATATTTCGACCTCCCGTCGCACCTATTTTATCCCGTCGCTTATAAATTCTACAATGATGCATAACAAATTGCCCGATTTGTCGACATTTATGACTACTGCTCTGCTCCCCAGTGTAATAGCGTAATGATATATAGCCTATAGCCTTCCTCGATAAATGGGCTATCGAACACAAAAATATTATTTTAAATCTGACCAGGAGTTTCTGAGTTGAGAGCGATCTAAAAAAAAAAAAAAAGAATATCTATATTTTGCATAGACCATTTTAACGGCGCTTACAAAATGTCATACACTATTTAAAATATTTAAAGCGACCACCGGTTCGGAACGCGGCCCACCTGAGAAGAACCGGCAAGAAACTTAGGAAGGCTTTTTTTTGATGGCCTATTTACAATTTAATATTATTTCACTTTGCCAGCAGATCATTTCCAGGCGTCCCTGTCCTGCAAATAGTCTGTAACGTAGTAAAAACCTTTTTCACAAAGCTTGTTTTTAATAAACTTTTTAAATTTATTTAATGGTAATTTTCGCAGGTCACAGGGAAGCTTGTTGTAAAAGCGTATACAGTTACCCTGGAAAGAATCGCCAATCTTATGTAGTCGACTGTGGTGGACTGAAAGATTATTTTTATTTCTAGTGTTTATATTATGTTTATCACGGAGTTTAGAAAACTGTGATAGATTTTTCTGGACATACATAAGATTGGCAAAAATGTATTGTGATGGTACGGTTAGAATATTTACTTCTTTGAATTTTTCTCGGAGAGAAACTCTGGGGCCCAAATTATAAATAGCGCGTACAGCCCGCTTTTGTAGAACAAAAATAATATTTAAATCTGCAGCACTCCCCCAAAGGAGAATACCGTAAGACATAATACTATGAAAATAGCTGAAGTAAACCATTCTAGCCATATCCACATCTGTTAGAGTCCTGATCTTTTTTACAGCGTAAGCAGCCGAACTTAATCTAGAGGCTGTCTTTTCTATGTGTGGGCCCCACTGCAAATTGGCATCAAGAGTTATACCCAGTTGATTCTACAAACTCTAACACTTGTCCATTCAGTTGAACATTGGCCGCAACTTGTTTTACATTTGGTAGAGTAAATTTTATACATTTAGTTTTATTTTCATTAAGGCCAAGATTATTTGAGCTGAACCAATGAACTACTCTTGCAATTGCATTGTTTACATCGTCATAGTTATCTAATTGTCTTTTAATTTTAAAAATTAATGAGGTGTCATCTGCAAACAAAACAATCCTATTCCTGTCCCCTACATAAAATGGTAAATCATTAATATAAATGAGGAGCAAGAATGGCCCAAGTATCGAGCCTTGCGGCACACCCATTGTAACCATGGATCCTACAGAACGTGTACCATTAATATCGACCCTCTGTATTCTATTGTTCAAATATAAAGACAGAAGGTCGAGAGCTTTGCCTCTTATTCCATAGTGGTGTAATTTTTTGCACAGCGTTTCATGTTGAACGCAATCAAAAGCCTTTGATAGATCGCAAAATATACCTAATGCATCGTGCTTGTCTTCCCAAGCTTCATGAATACATTTTAATAACTCAACACCAGCATCGGAAGTTGAGCGCCCTTTCGTAAACCCAAATTGATTCGCATGAAGTATTTTATGACTATTAAAATGGGATAGCATTTGATTCAAGATTATTTTTTCAAATACTTTGCTCAAAGTTGGCAGCACTGACACTGGTCGGAAATTAGACGGCTCATTAAACACAGTTGCTAGATGGGGCGCAATTACCTCAATTATACATGATGCAGTTTTGACCGATAATCCCCAAAGGTCCGCGGTTTTCTTAATTTTGATACATTTAAATGTTTTTACAATGTCCTGAGCACAAATATCTGTGAATACAAATGCATCCCTGCATCAAAGAACAGATTCTTCTAATAAAAGTTCAGCGGAACTGGAAGACGCTTGGAGAGATTTTGTTGTCAATATACGTACATTTTTGAAAAAATGTTCAAACTCCGTCGCCACTTCCAGGTCCCCTGTAACATAGCAACCATTTACTTTTAAGTGGAAATCCCTTTCAGTCACTAAAGATCTACCGCATTCAGAGTTAATGAGGTTCCAAGTCATTTTTATTTTATTTACATAATTAGAAATTTAATTTTTAATGAAGTTTGACTTAGCAAGATGACGCGTTTGTTTAAATATCTTTGAATAATTTTAACATATTCCTGAAAGGTTTGCCTAAAATTTTATGATTTTTTCTGAATATAATTCAAATAATATATTTCTACTTTTAAAGATACCTGGTGTTGCCCAGTCACTGAAAACAGGACGACCACCAATCTGTAGTGTTTTTGAGGTAAAAACTTTGCCAAACTCATCATTAATCAAATTAAATAAGTGTTTATATGACTGGTCTACACAAGTGAAGTTAGGTAGATATGGTAATCTCTTTAATACATTTTCTTTAAAATTATTCATACGTCTTTGGTTAATTGGTACATATTTAATTTGTTTTTTGCTGACGTTGTTACTACTTTTAGGAAATTTTATTCATTGGTCACGATGATCTGACTCCACAGGATCCACAATACCTTTATCTATAGGTTTAATATCAGTAAAAATATTATCAATACATTTTGCACTGGTGGCTGTAATACGAGTGGGTTCTAAGAATGTACTATGCAGATTAAAGGATTTAAATAAATTTTTCATTTTATTTCTCTCTGATGGAGTTAATGATGTTTCTAATATATCAACATTAAAATCTCCACAAACTATTATAGATTACTTAGAACATTTGAACAGTGCTTCTTCAAGCTTTTCTTCAAATTCAATGTTAGAAGCATCAGGGGGACTGTATACGCTCAACAAGATGAAATGCTCAAATTCAATACTGACAATCTCAATAACTCGCTTAATGGAGAGGGCTACTAAGTCTTTACGTTCTTTAAATTTTAAGTTTTTATTAATTAATATTAAAGAGCCTCCACATTTAGAATGTTTTCTAATGAACGAGCTAGCAACCTGGTGATTTACGAAGTTCAACAATGTGATTTGATGATCTTTTAACCAGTGCTCTGTAGCACAAAAAATATTAATAGAATTTGCATTAATGTATAGCTCTAACTCTAAATCTTTACCATTTATTAAACCTCTAACATTATGGTGCACCAGGTTTATAAAAACAATATTTTTACTAAGATTATTCTCAGGGGCCAAAGTCAACTGGCCAGATTTATTATCTGTTGTCCTATAAACTATTTTTTTGGAATTTCATTTTCCAAATGTGAAGTATCAAAACTATCCTGCTTAATAAAAGCAGTTGTACTTGCCAATAATTTGGCTTAAAAAATTAAAAAATTAGATTGCAACAGAGCTACCTTTCGTTGTAAAAATTTTGATAGAAAATATCTATCTAATGTCAACAAACTATTATTATTGAAAATTATGTTCCAATCGAACAATTCAATTTTTTTGGAATATGATACCATGGTATGTAGTTTCATATTTAATTTGTATCTTAAGTGATTTTCCTTGTGGCTCATAGCAGTGCTGTATGGCAAGGTGGACAAAATTACTTGTTTTACTAGCGGACTTGATAACTTATCAAAAATTTTTAAAAGTTTGTCACTATTAATATTACCTCCAACCAGCACCACTATAGTAGACTGCATGCAGTGTGTACCAGTCAATATAAAATCTATAATTTGAGAGTATGAAGCTCCTGGATATGTATGATTTATTACAGAATGACTTAACTGTGATAAATAATGTCCAAAATTTTTACCTATTTCATCGCAATAGACTATGGTCTTTGCATCACTTTTTATTTGCAACTTTTCTATTATAGATGCCTCGCAATTACTACTACTAATACTACTAATATAATACTAATATACTATTATCCACACTGCACACAGTTTTAATTGGTGAAAATTCATGATTGCATCTAATTCTTTCACAACTCAAGGGTGAGGAGGGAACATGGCCTGCGGAAATCAATTGGTTATTTTGACAATGACATGAATTTACTAATTTACCTATAAAATAAAATAAAATAATCTTTATTTTGCATAGACCATTTTAACGGCGCTTACAAAATGTCATAGAATACACTATTTAAAATATTTAAAGCGACCACCGGTTCGGAACGCGGCCCACCTGAGAAGATCCGGCAAGAAACTTAGGAAGGCTTTTTTTTTGATGGCCTATTTACAATTTAATATTATTTCACTTTGCCAGCAGATCATTTCCAGGCGTCCCTGTCCTGCAAATAGTCTGTAACGTAGTAAATACCTTTTTCACAAAGCTTGTTTTTAATAAACTTTTTAAATTTATTTAATGGTAAATTTCTCAGGTCACAGGGAAGCCTGTTGTAAAAGCGTATACAGTTACCCTGGAAAGAATCACCAATCTTATGTAGTCGACTGTGGTGGACTGAAAGATTATTTTTATTTCTAGTGTTTATATTATGTTTATCACAGAGTTTAGAAAACTGTGATAGATTTTTCTGGACATACATAAGATTGGCAAAAATGTATTGTGATGGTACGGTTAGAATATTTACTTCTTTGAATTTTTCTCGGAGAGAAACTCTGGGGCCCAAATTATAAATAGCGCGTACAGCCCGCTTTTGTAGAACAAAAATAATATTTAAATCTGCAGCACTCCCCCAAAGGAGAATACCGTAAGACATAATACTATGAAAATAGCTGAAGTAAACCATTCTAGCCATATCCACATCTGTTAGAGTCCTGATCTTTTTTACAGCGTAAGCAGCCGAACTTAATCTAGAGGCTGTCTTTTCTATGTGTGGGCCCCACTGCAAATTGGCATCAAGAGTTATACCCAGTTGATTCTACAAACTCTAACACTTGTCCATTCAGTTGAACATTGGCCGCAACTTGTTTTACATTTGGTAGAGTCAATTTTATACATTTAGTTTTATTTTCATTAAGGCAAAGATTATTTAAGCTGAACCAAAGAACTACTCTTGCAATTGCATTGTTTACATCGTCATAGTTATCTAATTGTCTTTTAATTTTAAAAATTAATGAGGTGTCATCTGCAAACAAAACAATCCTATTCCTGTCCCCGACATAAAATGGTAAATCATTAATATAAATGAGGAACAAGAATGGCCCAAGTATCGAGCCTTGCGGCACACCCATTGTAACCATGGATCCTACAGAACGTGTACCATTTATATCGACCCTCTGTATTCTATTGTTCAATTATGAAGACAGAAGGTCGAGAGCTTTGCCTCTTATTCCATAGTGGTATATTTTTTTGCACAGCATTTCATGTTGAACGCAATCAAAAGCCTTTGATAGATCGCAAAATATACCCAATGCATCGTGCTTGTCTTCCCAAGCTTCATGAATACATTTTAATAACTCAACACCAGCATCGGAAGTTGAGCGCCCTTTCGTAAACCCAAATTGATTCGCATGAAGTATTTTATGACTATTAAAATGGGATAGCATTTGATTCAAGATTATTTTTTCAAATACTTTGCTCAAAGTTGGCAGCACTGACACTGTTCGGAAATTAGACGGCTCTGTAGCGCTGCCAGCCTTGAACAAGGGAACGACTTTGCTGTGTTTCATTAAATCAGGAAATGTACCACTAGAAACACAGTCATTAAACACAGTTGCTAGATAGGGCGCAAAATATGGCTAACACCTGTTCCCTACTCTGTTTCTCTGCTGTTTCATATTTATATGAAATTGATTTCAAAGAGTCTTGAAGTCTGTCAATCTGACATTGAAGGGCCTGTGTATCAGTTTTGTACTGTTGTGCAACAGTATCAAGCTCTAACATATACATGTTTACCTGGTCAATCAGTTGCAATCTCTGTCTATTAAGTGACATGCTATTTATAAAAACTTGTATTTATGTATCATTTTTTTAGATTTAGTAATAAACTTTTTAATTTTTTAATATTTCTTTAACTTATTCTTACTACACTTAATAATTTTTAATGATTTAGAACAGCCCGTAGCAGTATCTAAGCTTGTAGCCATCCGTTCATCGAACAAACTCTGATTAGATTGAACCACTGTGCTCTGTTTCTCGTCTTCTAGTTGCGATATTTTGATTTCCGATCGTTGTAGCTCCTCCTTTAGTATTCTAATTTGGTGCAGAGTTTGTTCATAATGTTCCCTACATGAGTCAAAACTGTCACCTATAAGTTGTAACCTATCCCGATCCTGTAAGGTATCAGTATACAGTGAATGCAACTGTGCCAGTTATTTTTTGAGTTGTCCGTTCTTACTTAAAATACCTAGCAGTTGTAATTCATTTTCGTCCCTTTCCTTGTTCAGTTTATCGCACTTCTCACTCAAAACTGTAACTCTTTCAACGTTAATTGAAGCCTTGTCTCTTATTGATGAGCCAAGGCCTTACGCGTCATTATCATGTTATTAGTATTCGACATTTTGTTATAATTACGTGCTACAGAATCAGTAATTATTAGCAAAGTAGACTTAGAGCAAAGAGATGCGAAACAAAACGAGGTTATGTTTTATTCATAGAAAATTACAAAATCGCACTATTAATGGACATATGAGGATGTAAAAGTAAATAAACTCACAAACCTTGATTGAAAATACTATAAGTTTTATAAATCTTGCCAAATCCAAGTAATAATTTCAAATATTGAAAATTTTTCCGATGTTCTAACTGTCACTACACCGGTATAATTTTTAAGTTTATATTTATCTACTTTTAGCACAATAAATGGTGAAAATGATTATTTAACACTCAATATGGTATTATTTGGCAATGATGAATTGGTTTTTAATTAAAATTATAATTATTTTTGCAATATTACAATATAAAATACGGAGCCAATTCAAATCAGCTGTTATACCTCACCTTTGTTTGTTCAACCAAACAAACAAACAAACTCTTCAGCTTTATAATATTTGTATAGATATATTACTCTCAATCCTACAAAATTCAGTTGCCATGCATTATATTACTTATCATTAGATGCGTTTTATCTTAACATCACTTAAAACCTTTTAGTTAAAATGATAATGGAGTAACAGTACTTACCTACTACTATCGCGAAATAAAAACTGTTTTAATAGGAGCCGAAAATAAATGAAAATTTATAACGTACGAGCCATTACAAATTGTAAACAATCGTGAAATCATGTGAGGTAATTTCAATTTTAAACGTCTGTTGTCAGTAGGGCGGTACTATGGTATGTGCTGAAATAACACTTTTTTGTTTACGTAACTCTCTAAAGTTGGCATTTATAAAAGCTTCAACAGCATTAGGTATGCAGTATTCAAAATGAATATAAAGTTTATGAATTGTAATGTGACGGAAAGATCTGAACGCAGTTGCTCTAATTTAATCATCTCGACATGGAACAGGAAGTTTTGTAACGTGTATTTAGCAAATAAAATCGTTCTAGCAAGCAGTACAAAAGCCGACTGTAAGCCGACTAAGGTCGAACGATAGTAAGCCAATAGAAACGCATTAACTTTTTACCCACGCATTTCTGAATGGTGTTGACGGTGTTATTAGAACGGAATTCTGATGGTATCACTTTTAGTCACCAATTTTAAACAGACATCTAGACTTCAGTAAATAATACTTCAGTATTTTGTGAAGCGTAATAAAGATTTCCATCCGCCGGACACATAATTTCATACCTGGCTTTTACTCTTTCAAATTTATTTTTACTTTCTGTTCTTTTATGTCTTAGTAAAATAACCTCGTAAAATATTGTACACTAAATATTTTGTTTATGTCATCAAATATTTAAATGCTGCGCATATATTTTAGAATAATCCATAAACTATAGCTGAGATCCGTGAAGAAAGTACCAACTGCTGTGCGGAACATAATGTATCTTGAGATTTCCATATCACAAGATTATTTAATAAATAATTCAATAATACATTCTTAACTTAACTTAATATTAACATTAAATATAACCTTAAAAATATGATACATAACTAAAATATATTATTAAAAGAGGTCCCGTTAGGCAAGGTTCCGAAGATACTGGCAGCGTTCCCCCTTTGAATAGCTAGACTAATTCTTTGTCCGAGGTAGCTGCCAGCTCGTCGGTCTCCTGTGATGTCGACTAACCTTTTCGCAATTTCCTTAAAAAGCCTTATAGCTCTAGGACCCCACGGACCAGGAGTCTCGACACCGAATGGGACAAAATCATATTCGGAGCCAAGACCCCTGTATTTGAATGCTTTAGCTTTTTCAGCTGCTTCACAAGCCGCACCAGCTCTGTTGTTGGTTCCATGTAGATGGGATTAGTTAGTTAGATTCTTGAGATTAGTTTAGGATTGATAGTATCTTAAACGATGTCTTTTATTTTTAAATATCATCTATTTCAATAAAATAAAATGTTTTGCCAGTTATCCAAGCTAGTGTGCTTATCACAACATTGTATTTTAGTTGAATTTTAAGTTAATTTTCCCATTTTCTATTTTATGCCCTAATATACATTGTATAATCTATTTATCTTATTATTCTCTTTACGGTTTAAGAGCTTTGGGGTTTGCTTTTACGGGTTTGACTGAAATGTTGGACAAATCCGGCTGAGGTGAACAAGATATCTTCACTTTAGCCGGATTTATAGGATATGAACCCTTAGAATAATGACTCTATTGTGGTGTGACTGGACAAGATACCAGCTAAATCTATTGCCAGTTTGTTTCCGGATAAACTAGATTAATTTACTTCATTGCATTTGAGCTCTCTATACTCGTAGATACAGCCTCACAATAGTCCAAGCGAAATATCAACCTTTATTATATTATTCTTCTAGTATTATAAATATTAAAGTTTGAATGGGTGTATGGACTTTTGTTACTTAAAAATTATTAAATTAATTTGGAAGAATTATTGAAACTGATTCACGTAAAACCTATTGAAACAAATTAGGCGGTGCCAGTAGGGTTTGAATCAGTACCCACCTGTGTAGAACTCAACTGACTCAAGTTCAAACCCTACTTACAACTGCTTTTGGTTTTCCTGGGGTGATCTTTCCGTAGGCTCACCCGGGACTCCAGGCAAAAGGGGACCGTTTTTTGGTAGGAATTTGGTAAAGCATTCGTGAAGATTTCCACTTGTGAAAAAATAGTGCAAGTGGGCAATATTAAACTATAATAATATATTAATGTGAATTTTCTCTTACTGTGCTCCTTAAGGCACTTTCACTCAAGACACTGAAGAATCATTATTTGTTGATAAGGAGAGACTTTCTTAATGCAACAAGTTAAAAAAATAATCAAAAATTAAAAACAAGTATTATTACGAACATGGGCTTGTCTTGTTTAAAACCTTTAAAAAAGTTCATTCTGATCTTTGATCTTTCAGTATTTTGGTAGCTGAATGTCATAGAAGAAACTTTTAATACCAACGATAATTATTTAGATATTATTTATTCTGATACCTATGATATATGATATACTATGCCTGCCATAGATAGAGTATTCACCCTCAAACTTTGCATCCGGAGCGCTCGCATACGGTAAGATCCGATAGGGGCTTTCGCGTATGCTTAGAATGTGGAATGAACATCCAAACGATTTTTCCAAACCTCCATAGTATGGGATTATTCATGAGGGGTCTTATAAGATTTTTACAGGGTCACTGGTGTTGCTAACGTGTATAGGCTAAGGTGACCACTTTTCATCAGGTCGGTCATATGCTTGACTACTACCTCAGTGGTATAAAAATAGCAAAATTGTGCGAGCGGGTCGGGAAAAAAAACAAAAGAATCTCTCCGATGGAATCGAACGCGGGGCTCCCGCGTCACAGGCTGACAACTAAACTTCCAAAGAATTAATTATTGTAAGTGTATTAAATTATATTTTACTATTGTATGTATCTACACTAAATAATACACACAGTATACTAAAGTTCAACATTAATCTGACACAAGCACTTTACAAATTGACATGTTAAATAGCCGTGAAGGGATTGAAGATGTCCTTGTAATTTTCGCTTGAAATGATTTTCTAGAGTCGTAAGTAATATATTGTTCTCACTCTACTGGTTACAATGGTATTACTTATGATGTCAAATATAGTATTGCTGTTCACAACCTATGAGCATTATCATAGTTAGGTTGTGAACGTCGTCGCGTCGATGTCATTTTGACGTAACATGAATGGGTCTGATAAACGTTTTTTACTTTGAATGCTTGAAAAAAATACGAGAAGAACTGTGGTTTTACTTTTTTATATTTCAAAATATGGCTGAAGTATTTACGATCAAAGTGCGTATGACGCTCTCGTTCGCACCCGAAACCCGCGCCACGTGTTGTCGCAGTCTGTGCTACATTGTGACGTCATAATGAGCGCGCCTAATATCGGAAATTAAAAAAAGGTCTATAACGTTTCGACGTTATAACTTAGAAAATACTTCATGTATTGAAGTGAAATAAAAACTAGTGTAATGTACCTACATGAACTACGCTCCAATTTTAGCTGTATGTGATAGTAAATTTTTGACCCTTTTGTGTTCTCCATTTAAATAACTAATTGAATCAGGCGTAACATGGCGGAAATCCATTTTAAAAAACTATAATTATTTGTTTTTAAATGTTATATTTGCAATTGAAAACAAATATTTTTTTTTGCCTCAAAAGCTAATATGATTTCCAGATCGTAAAATTTGCTACACTTAATCAATAGTCGCGAGGTCTACTACACTGTTAGAGCGACAAATTGGTACTAACAGATTTAATAATGTGGTGGACACAAAATAAAAACAAAGAAATGTTAGTTAGGACAATTTGATTGTGTACTGCGGCGTAATACTGTTATAGCTCACAAGATCGATGGAAGCTTTTAAGAGTTATTTACTAAAACAATTTATCTTCAATTACGTTTTATACAAAAGATATTATTCAAAGAGAATATTACTTTGATGTAGGTACAACAACTGAAATTCACACATTTTATAAATATTTTTGTAATACAATTGAATATACTAACAAAGAATGTAAAAAAATATAAATTGAAATGCCCCACGCACTACCTCTATTTTATCATAGTGTACCTACATGTGTCAGTACAAAATAATTTACCATTTGTCACATCTATTTCCACCTTAATTTTTATCGAGTTCGCGATAACACGGTGTATCAACTAAATACTTTATCACGCAGCGTGACTAAGCGCAATTTGTCCAAAGAAAATCCGAACCGAAAGTAATTTTTTTAGTCTGATTTATTCGTTTCCGAGTGTGATCTTGGTAACTGTAAATTCAAAATATTCCAGAAATTCATGGTTTCAAATTTACGTTTTACTTTTCTTCGTTAACTTTACCATATTTATTGTAACCAACGCACTTACTGATCTCAGTTATGCTTTAAGTCTAACTACATTAAATTCAATAGGATATGATATATTTGCCAAACTTACGTCAAACTAGACCTTAACTAAAAATAATTTGGGTAAGATGTTACAAAGTGAAATATTTGCAATTGAACTTTTTAGCTGAGTTGAGTGTGTACCAAAGAGCAGCTATATGTTAAAGAAAATTTATGATATCAGTGCATTATCGTAGGTAGCTCTATGAAAAATAGAAAAACCCAAAATGAAATAAAATACTGTAAATCAACTTTGAACAACTTCAACTAAATTTCGAGTTGGTAATGTATGTCGTTTGAGAAGTTCTAAATCTGCACAGACAATAAAAATTAGGAGGTAAACACTTACTGAAGTTGAAGAAATATAGATAAGACTTACATTTGATTTATGAATTTATTAAGGCTTAAGAAAATACCGAATTTACCATTCAGTCTCTTCTTAAGCTCTAATAAATTCATATCTTTTAAATACAAAAATAATAATGTTGAGGCTTAAAATATAGAAATAAAGTATAGAAAGAACATTGTAAAACGACGTTTCTAAAAAAATGTGTACTCACGCAAAAATCACGCTCTAAGCAAAGTTGCAAAAAAAATCTGATTCATCTCAATGTATTTTATAAAAAGAATATTAGCAACCGTTATTTCCAATAATCCTATTAAACTCTCCAGTTAAGCTAAATTACTTATTACTTAGTAGTGCTGTCACTAAGTAAGTCTGATAGCTTAACCATTATGCTATTCATTTCACGGTTCTGGTAGATCTATTGGAAACTAATCATCGTTTCACTACGCTTACGTCGCATTTTTCGGATTAAAACCAATTGCGGAGTGAAATCGAACCTTTTTGAAATGAAAAAAGTGCCAAATATTTCATGTTTTTTTTCGTAGATAGCGTGATTTTCTAATGCACAGTAAACACACATACTTTAAAACAATTCAATAATTACTTCCTGAGTTTATTAGTTACACATATTCCTCTAAATAGGATTTTGATAGAATAGTTATCGCCAACAGCTCTGCCCGCGTGGTGAAGTTTTCTCGTCCAGGACCTTGTTCTTGGTTTATAAAGTAGCCTATAGCAATTCAGGAATATTATACTTTTCTTTAGTTCAATAGAAGTAGATTCAGATATTTCATCCCCTACAATTTCACAAATTCAACGAAATTTACCTATTTATAATATTAACTTAGCTTATCAAACCCTTTTGTTTAGTAGTATACTCAACAAACATTTTCGCCAGGCAACTCGGAACACAGTGCACTAGTTTTGATTTGAATTTCAGTGACCCAAAGGCCAGATCCGTATGTCCTTCCAGTTATACTTCTATATAAATATATTAATCGTAAAGGTGACATTATAATGCGTTGCCCACAGAAAGTATATTTATCAAATCAAACTGTATTGTTCCATCCCTTACCTTGCCATTTTCTATTTTTATACGAACAACTTTTATCTTCTTGACGTAACTCAACAAAATCTTAAAATTTCTTTTCGTTTCTACATAATTTTCTTGTCGGCTACAAAATATTAAAAGGCATGATTCCAATGTACGTTGAATTGCTGTATAAAATACTCCAGACTCAATGAAATAATATGTTATCCAAAGCCCTTTGTAAAATATTTGCTTTAGAACCTTAGCAATTTGCACGATTCGTGACATAAAACTTTACCCCGTAGTTAGTCTCAATAAATTTTTTAAATATACCAATTCGCCCATTTATAGATTAATCGTTAAAGATAGCGATAGCGATTTATTTAATGCGTGAAAGATTTAGTATATTTTAGACCTATTTAATAGTTGCATGAACGTGCTGCACAGCTAAAACCGCTAAAGAGTTTAGACCAAATTTGACATTTAAAATTAACACTATTGCAGTCCCATCAAAATTTTGCGTCATCACAAATATTTATTTCGGAGTCTTTCCTATTTATAATATGTACTTATGTATTTTGAAATATATAAGTATGTTTATCAATCATCTAGATTCAATAGTACAAGTTTAAAGCTTTGGGCTAGATCGCTAGAGCGCTGTGTGAAAAGTGTCCCACAATATTTATTTATTTTCCCGGAACAATGTCTTATTTTCAAGGGACATCATACGTTGGTGCGATCCCGCCGACCCCGTGCGATCCCAAATTTTAGGCAATCTGAGCCGCGGGTCCCTTTACTATAATAAAGATAAAAATGTATGTGTTTATATTATTCACATTTATGTGATCAATTTATTAACTGCCAATATTTTCAGAATATACTTAACACGAAACTGTGTTCGTTCGTGCTTGTTCCAATAGGTATTGATTCGTACAAAATAATTCAGTATCAGTTCATTGCCATTCTAATCAGAACTTATATACAGCTAGCAGAATGTATAACAGTTTTAACGAGTTTCTATCTAAAGGAGGGTTTTACGATCTTACAGCCTGTTAGTAATGAGTTATTGATTTAACTAAGTTTACTTACCAAAAGCATCTTTATTGGGTTTAGTCAAGTAAATATATTGGTTAAGTACGTGAAGAAAGTCATTTAAAGAGAAAATAAAAATGTAGAACATCAGGCTAGTCAAATGGCATTCATTTATTATTATCGATGTTGGCTGCTTACACTCAACTCTGAATAAACTTTGATGTTAGGCCACTGAAAAGCAGACCTGTCTTGAACTCCGAATAACGACCCACCCTACAATAAATTGTGTAATGAAAGTATAAATGACGAGTATCTAACTGTTTGTTAAACATTGCGAGTCATAATGTCAGGATAGCTCGTTCTATTTGCGAAAGTATAGAGAAATGTTTGTTTGAATATAATATTACTGTTCTACATCAAATAAATGATTTAGGTTAAAGGTTGGAAGTAGATATTTCGATTTTATTATTGTTTAACCGGAAAGGGTGTATGTCTACATTAAAATTTTTGTAATACATGAGTGTACTGCGTGAACTCGCCAAAATAAAAGCGCGATTAACGCTTGTGCGACATCCTTAAGTCCGATACAAAGGTATTTATGTAAGGGAGTAGGTATGTTTTCATCAATCAAGGCTACAGTTTAAAATATCGTTAGTTTATATATAATCAATTTTTATATTATACACTAGCTGACCTGCCCGGCTTCGTCCGTGACATACAATCAAATCCGTGGCACCAATTTAATCTCGTCCCTTATTACTTTTCCAAAAATGTATGAAAGTTTCCCCGATTTGTTGACATTTATGATTACTGCCATTAATGCTTGGTCGTGCTAATAGTGTCTAGCACCAGTCCGAGACTACAAGGACTTTAAGTGGCACGATGCTAATAGTGTCTACCACATAAAACCTTTTAGCCTTTTTGTTACCACCTCACTAAAAAAGCAACGGGTTCAAAATTTCTTCCAAATTTTACTTCTAAAATAGACACATTTTTTTTTATTTTATTAAATTATTCGGCCCTTTAGATCCACCCCAGTTCCGTGCTTCGGAAGGCACGTTAAGTTTTAAATAAAACAAAGTGTCATCTAAATTGTTTATCTACGCCATTATGTATGGATAATAAAATTGTTCAATTATCCGCAACGGCTTCTCTGGTTGAAAATGTCTCATTCGAAATGTCTAATTTTCATGATTCTGGCACACAAATTAGCATGACTGATGCCTTGGGATTATTTGTTGACCTGAAAACTGATGTGGTTAATGGGTTATTCACATTGACCTGCAACTAAAAAAAAACCCACAAGGAAATGTCTAATTTCGGTGGCCAGTTTATATCACCTCTACATAAGATGTGTGGCATCACTATATACTTTATCCCCGAAGGGGAAGGCAGAAGCATACTATACGCTCACATTTCACCGTGTCGATAATGATGCAAAAAAAATGTGAAAAAAGGACAATCAAAACAGAAAGGGCGAGAGAATGAAGAGAGAAAAAGGCAACAAAAAATAAATGGACTACAAATTCAAAGAAATAAAAAGAAATGAAGATGAATAAGAATAATTTCGTTCACTGCCTGTTTTATATTTTTAGTCCGTTATAAAAACATTTTACACATTTTTTGCAATATTAAGCAAATATAAATGTTGATTACCGATTGTGCTTACCCGATCATCGATAATTCTACATCATAGAAATCGTAAAAACAGGAGAAAAGTCACGCAGGAACATTCGCGTCTCGCCGTGACATGCTCTATGTATTCGCAATCGCCGCGATGGACAAAGATTATTCTTTTGATCTTCGCGAAATTTGCCTAAAATAAAGCGTCCTTATATAAAAAATGCATAACAAGCGAGAAATAATATTAGGTCTTTACCTATGAAATTGCCATTCTGCAGTACTGGCCATTTTATCAACTAAGTAGGATATTGAGTAGGCATACATTGTTCACTGTGTACTATGCACTTGCAGAATCATTGATTGGTTATGGGCTCAGTGTTTATGGACGTACTTTCAAAACTTACATAGATAAAATTAAACAGCTACAGATGCGCTTGCTTAAGTACTTAGCCAGGCAACTAAAGGTATGGCTGCGTTTAGTCCCGGTAATAACTAATATACATAATTATATGTAATTTGACTTTGTTATTGTGTGAGCACTATGTAGACTTATTTATAATTTTGAAATTGACATGATTGTTGCTGTGTAGTTTTTGGGTATGTCATGCTCGCCTAAGTGTCCTGGCAGTGGTGGCGTATGTATCGGGTCGCCTTGTTCCCTACAATACGGTTGAATAGGGCGATGGCTGATATATGCGTCATACCCGTGCACGGGTGCCGTCTGTTGGGACTGGTCAGCTCATAGCTGTTATAGCAATTGTTACAAATAATATTATTTAAATTTAAGGCAAACTAAGTTTAGTCGACTGTTCTCACATAAATTCAAAGGAACTATGTAAGTGTAATTTTAATGAACACAACATTTATTTTGTTTTTTTATTTTGTATAATTTCTTTACTGTATAATTGGTCAAATATCATGTTAATCAAACTGTGTCAAATGGCGGTTAGAAAAGAGTGGCCATGAGTTTTATTGCCAGGTTCTTCCTCTGGCTCTACTTATTGCTTTGCGAATCTGGCAGTAAATGTAGAAGCAGTAATCTTGACGTTCATAAGTGTTACTTCGTGACCTACATGAATAAAGATTTTTGATTTTGATTTTTGAATTCTTAGTGGATAAAAAAGTTAAATGTGAATGTAATGGAGAATATGAAAAATTATTTACTATTTGCCAAATACTATCAGTACTACAGTACAATACTATATATAGTAAAATTAAATATCAAATCGTTCTCGAGCAATATCTCAATAGAATTTAAAGTAACAGATAAAAGATATAGTACAAGACGTCACACGCAAATCATGTTAGTTCAAGCCAAAGCCATCAATTATTATGGAGAAAGAGTGACTGAGTTCTTGGTACCAAAGATTTTTAATAAGTTAGAAGAATTAAGGACAGAAATTAAACTCAGTAAAACGCAAATTAAAATTAAATTAACTAACTAACTAACTATCTTCACGCTGTATCCCTGACGGGGTAGTCAGAGAGGACAGATCGCCAGGCTTCGCGATCCATGCATACTTCTTTCGCTTCTTCGAGATTCATCAATCGCTTCATACACGCACGTCTGGGTATCCGAGTACTTTTGACCTTTCCGTTTTTGAGCAATCTGCTCACGTGGTCTTCATATGTAAGTCTCGGCCTTCCCTGACTCTTTCTACCCTCTACTTTTGAACAATATATATTCTTCGTCAATCGTTCCTCACTCATTCGTTGGACGTGTCCAAACCAACGGAGCACGCCCTTTTCCAGCTTAACGCTGACACTTTCATTCAAACCTGCCATATTGCGTATCACTTCGTTACGTATTCTGTCGGCCAAGGTAACGCCGCACAATTTTCGAAGTGATCGCATCTCCACAGCATTCAATTTTCTTTCATGCATCTGCTGACATACCCAGGTTTCACTACCGTAAAGCAAAGTTGGCACTAACACTGCGTTATGAATCGCCATTCGTGCTTTTTTTACGATGCTTTGTCGCTTTACTAACTGGGACAAAGCACCGTTAACTTTGTTTCCTGCAGCTACTCGCCGTTCTACATCCGAATCACATCTTCCATCCGCGCTAAACATACTTCCTAAATACACAATTTCATTCACTTGCTCTAGACGTTCCTGGTTTACCCTAATCTCGCATTTAGTTCTTACGTCACCTCTTTCAAATACTAGAACCTTAGTTTTACTTGCATTCAAGCGGAGACCCTTACTTTCACACCCCTCTTTCATATTAGTGACTAATGCCTGTAGGTCGGCTTCTGATGAGGCCATGAGCACCGCATCATCAGCGTACAGCAGACAGTTTACTGTAAAGTCACCCAAATTCATACCCATATTAAAATCTTTCAACTTCTGCAGGCAACTGTCCAGATACACTATGAACAGCCAGGCGGACATGACACATCCCTGTTTGACGCCTGTACAGACATCAAAAAGAGGTGACACATCCCCCCGTACTCGCACGCAAGCCTTACAGTCCCTATAAAGCGACTGTATTGCCCGCAGTAGCGAGCCGTCCACACCATATCCTGGCAGCAAGTCCCACAGCGTTTCTCTCACAACGTTATCAAATGCTTTCTCTAGATCCACAAAAGTGCAGAAAACCTTTTGGCTAAGAGCCAGAAACTTTTCCGCGATCATGCGGAGAGAAAACACTTGATCCATGCAACCTCTTCCACGTCGGAATCCGCATTGGGCCTCCCATAAATACCTTTCAGACTTTTCTTGCATTCGTGCCGTTATAACCTTTGCATACACCTTACTAGCTAAGCTGACCAAGCTGATCGCCCTGTAGCTGGAGCAGTTTAGGCGCGAGCCTTTCCCTTTGTAAATAGGTACTACAACTGCTACTCGCCAGTCATCTGGGACCTCACCCGTCCGCCAGCACAAGTTGCATAAGAGACATAGTGTGTCCCAGACACGCGACCCACCGTACTTGATCATCTCAGCAGTAACTCTGTCTTTTCCCGAAGCCTTACCACATTTCATACTTCTTATCGCTTGTTCTATTTCTTTCATACTAATGACTTCAATGACATCGGGATCCGGAGCATCGAAGTTAGCTCCACTTCCCGATGTGGCATCTCTGTCTTTTCTTGCATACATCTTTCCATAATATTCACTCCATCTCTGCAGGACGTCACATTGGTCTGTTAGGACGTCATTGTTAACACTAAGCACTTTATTCATACTGCAGATTGCCGAACAACTCCGGGTCTTGCCTACCTCTTTCCAGAAGAGCTTGGCATTATCCCGGAAATTGGACGACAACCTTTCATCCGCTTTCATTCTGCACCTTTCACGTGCTTCTTCTATCAGTGCCTTCGTGTTAACTTTCTGCAGCTTGTATCTCTCTTTCATATTAAAATCATTCCGCGAGGCTAAGTAGTCCAGCCATGCTTTCTTCTTCATTCGAACTGCTTCTTTCACTTCATCATTCCACCATGCATCACGCTTATTACTACCTCTTTTCGTTTCTCCACACACTTCCACAGCGGCATTTATCATACTGTCCCTAAGGTTCTGCCATACACTTTCCACATTCTCACTGCTTACATTGACGTCGCCAAGCTTTTCGGCTACCCTTTCATTATATTTATCCCTAATGGATGCATCCTGCAGCTTCCAGCTTTTGATGCTATAAGTCAGCTCAGGTTCAGGACACTCGGTACGATGACGCCAACCCGCGAACAGACCCCTAATCCTAGTTATGACTAGGTAGTGGTCTGATCCCAGCTCAGCGCCTCGATAAACCCTTGTGTCCATCACCTGTTTACGGAGCCGACTATCCATTAGGAATAGATCTATCATGCTTCTCTTTGACTTACATCTTCTCGTATACATATGAATTTGTTTGTGGTTGAACATTGTGTTCGCCACAAACAAATCCTTTTCCTTACAAAATGCCAGTATTAGCTTGCCAGCGTCGTTCACCCTTTTATCCCCATACTTCCCGAGTACCGACTCAAAACCATCGCGAGCGGTACCCACCCATCCATTCAAGTCTCCACATATTATAAGTCTTTCATTTCCTTCTATCACATTTAGAGCTTCTCTTATACTCTCCCAGAAATCCTCTAGCTCACTCGCGTTCGACGAAGATACTGGCGCGTAAGCAGCTACCAGGAAAATCTTCGTCAAACCAAGTTTTACACGGATCCAGAGGATTCTAGGACCTACCAGTTTGTACTCATACATACCGGAGGCCAATCGCGAAAAAAAAAAAATTAAAAAATGTTTTAAGTGATTTGTAAACTATGTTAAAATTAGAGTTTAATATTAGTTATTGATAAGTGTACTTATAATAATTATATATGTGTAAGCGTGTGCAGTGGTGTGGGTGTATGTGAAGCAGTGTGCCAGTATACGCTGGCACATTGTTTTAGGTATACATGCATGGCTGCACTACTACGTTATTACTAGTATGTTTAAAGTCTATTACTATGCTAGATATTTTTTCTTGATAAATGTATAGGGGTAGGATAACCCATAAAAAACTAATTTTAGCACATATCTTGCCAACATACTGTTTTGCAGTTTGTCAGGGGATTTTAACTGTAATCTTCTGTACCTACTTGTGAATAAATGTTACATTGTTACATTTTCATCGCATTACAATCTTTTTCGTCATCATGGATACGTTAAAAATTCGAGTAATTATGGAATATGAGTACCGTCGTGGCAGCAACGCGGCACAAGCGGCACGACGTTTACGGAGCTAACACTACAAACCAACGCACCACCTGTTATTAGTTTGCTTGCTTTCGTTCTGGAAATTTCAACCTGAAAAATTAAACTCGCAGTCGTCCGAAGACTTTGGTCGACATTAACGAATTAAAGGCGATTGTGGAAGCTGATGATACACAATCTACGGCTAAATTAGCAGCAGCTTCCGACGTTAGCGTCATAACAATATTGGTCCATTTGCGTCAAATTGGCAAGGTAAAAAAGCTTGGTACCCATTTGTGCCCCACAAACTCAATGATCGCCAGCACGAAGTACGCGTCGAACCGTGCCTTGCACTGCTCAACAGACACACAAATGAATTAGGAATTTTGAACCGCTTTGTTACCTGCGATGAAAAATGGTTATCTAGCGCACACAGTGATTCATCACAGCTTCTTACCTAACGGGGTGAGCATTACTGCAGATATGTAATGTGAAAAACTGAAAACAATGATGGAGAAGCTAGCACATCTCCAACCAGCATTGGTCAATCACTCGTCTCCGCTGCACCTGCATGACATGCGCGACCTTATACTGCACAGCAGACGGTCTCCAAGTTGCAAGAACTGGAGTTGGAAGCACTCCGTCATCCGCCCTACTCACCAGATCTTGCGCCTACAGACTACTACTTTTTCCAGAATTTGGATAACTTCTTGGCGGGAATAAAATTCAATACCTGAGAGGCAGTACAAAATGCCTTTGAAGAATTTGTTGCCTCCCGTCCTGCTGATTTCTTTAAAAATGGCATTAGTAAACTGCCACTGCGTTAGAAAAGATGCATTGATTGCATGGGTGATTACTTCGATAAATACAAATAAAAAATACATGAAAAAAATTCGTTTTAATTTTTTCACACAAAACGGCAATATCATAGGTAAAGACTTAATATTATAAAACAAAGTCACTTTTTGCTGTCTGTCCCTATGTATGCTTAGACCTTTAAAACTACGCAACGAATTACGATGCGGTTTTTTTAATAGTTAGAGTGATTTTTATAGAAGGTTTTATGTTAAGTTTTTGTATACATTGACCAAATTATAACAATATTTGTAGGGGATGTCCCAAAAAATGAGCCGTCTGGGAGCTTTCAACAAAAACGCTGCCTAAACCCTCTGAATATAACAAAATAATGTATTGTGCAATTGTGTATGTAATGTAGGTCTACAAAAAAGTCATCGACGACATATGTCTATCTCTTAAAAAAACATACTATATTTATTTTAATACTTTAAAAAACCAGCAATTATAAAGCGGTAATTTGAAGGCTATTAACACAAATATTATTTTGTCCCTTTCCACCTTACAAATGAAATGAATATCTTACGAGTTATAGCAAAATCATAAAAAATGTGCAAAGAAATTAATTTCGTGTTACCATTATTCAACCGGGTCGTGCGTACTGGAGAGCAGAGAAGTATCAACGAATTTCGAAAATGTTCGTATATTATTGTGAAATTAATAAACGACGGGATTAAATGGTTGCCACTGGGTTCGAAGTGTGTCACGGGCGAAGCTAATTTTTTTATTTATTTATTAATCATAAATTAGAAAGTCTGTAAAGATTACATTATTAAAATGAAAAAAATATTTCTAGGAATATGAATAGAGTATCATATACTTGCTTTATATAGGTACTAGGTACTCGGAATTTCAAGTGAAATAATATTCACTTACATATACCGACTTCCATGTATTATACATAGTATGAGTATACTACTCAGAAGTCGGTGCGAAAGTAGTTATATAAGTACGTATAAGTTGCTAACCGCGTAACTCATAGTAGAACGAGGGGCAGATTAAAAAGCAATGATGGATGAGACAATAGGTAAGTATATAATGCAATCCGTATGAAATTACTACCTTTAAAAGCTTGTGTAGTATAAATAAATATAATATGCTATCTAAACCTTAAACGTTAAAATGTACAAAATGTGTTAGTCACGAAGAATATAGCATTCTAATGGTTAAAGAATTTTAAAAATGGGACCAGTCGTTTCTGAGCCTGTTCATTACAAACAATCTTACAAATCTTTCCTCTTTATAATATTAGAATAGATAAGTTTTAAGGTTGAGTCCGAGACTACCAGGACTTTAATTTGTCGTGCTAATTAGTGTCTAGCACATAAGACCTTTTAGCCTTTTTGTTACCACCTCACTAAAACAACGGCAACGGGTTCAAAATTTCTTCCAAATTTAACATCTAAAATAGACACATTTTTTTTTTTATTAAATCTATACGGCCCTTTAGACCCACCCCAGTTCCGCTTCGGAAGGCACGTTAAGCCGTTGGTTCCGGTTGCCAATAAAATGGCAGTCGTTAAGCCAAGTTGAAGGCCTTAAATTTCAACAACAGGTCGCCGCAGCCTGCGTCTGTCGATTTCAACACGGCAATGGGCTCACCACCTGTTACGTGGGACAAAAATGCATACAGTGAAATGTGGGCGATTAATATGCCTCTGCCTACCCCTTCGGGGATAAAGGCGTGGCATATGTATGTAAGTTATAAGGTTGTAGCTACGTTAGCCATGGCATAATATAACTTTGTATAGTGCAAGACTTAATAGAATAGAATAAACTGTATTGCACATCTATAATAATCAAACACTTCGTTATTTTACGTGCTTGTAAAGTATACTTTTATATTTTCCATTAAAATGGTTGCAACCAAAATATTTACTCTTGTTTGATTCCAACACGATTAGTTATAAAATAGACGTTCAAAATGTTGAAATTCTGAACATACCGAAGGTTCCGTATGGTAAGAAATAATGAACTGTTCAAATAAAGGTTTAAAAAAAAAGTTTTTGAATATATATTTCTAGAATATTTTTAATGTCTAACGAATTTATAAAAACTACCAAAAGATTGTAGCTAACTAACTGAGCTTTTTTATTATGATTTGATATGATGATGATATGTGATATTATATTATTAATAGGTACAAATGTTAAATCTTCATGTCGCACCAGCGCGATGTTGAGCTTTAGCGTCTCGCGCAAGTACGCATTCGGACTGTGGTGAGTTGCAGTACAGTTTTGTCGCACAATAATATAAATCGCACTTCCATCGAGCAGTAATAACTCCACTTGCACCGCTGCCAACAAATTTGGGCGCGTATTTTTCTGTTTGAGCTAGCTTCTCTATTACATAGTACGTTATGTTGTTGGCAATCTGGAGCAACGTCTTAATAAGCATTCCAAAGAACGGAAACTCTCGTAAATAGAAATGCCATTAAACTGTCACCCATCAAAGACCAGTTATGGTGAAAGATGCTTACCGCAGTTTTCATTTACAGAACAGTGCTAACGGAGCTACGAGCGATTTTTTAACGGTTTAATCTATACTTAAAGTTAACACAAATAAATTAAGTTCTGTAAACTCTTAAGAAATTAGGACGTTAATTGAAATAAATTATGTAACCCTTTTTAATTTAATTATGTGGTCCTATTTATCCAAAGTATTATGGAGATTTAAATTCGTAACATACTTAGTAATTTTGTATGTTGCTTTCGTTTTTTGAGTTGCCTCATACTAGTTTATTATGTTGTTTCTGCATACTGAAACTTGGCATAAAAATAAGTCTTTTTCGACATAACCTGTATAATGTCGGAAAACTTAGCTCTTACATTAAATTAAAATATTATGGAATACAATCCGTCAATTGTTGGTTTGGACACGCCCAACGAATGAGTGAGGAACGATTGACGAAGAATATATATTGTGCAAAAGTAGAGGGTAGAAGAAGTGTGCAGATTGCTCAAAAATAAAAAAATCTAAAGTCCTCGGATATCCAGACGTGCATGGGAGCGATTAATGAATCTGCAGGAAGCAAAAGATTGCATAGATCGCGATGCCTGGCGATCCGTTCTTTTTGACTACTCCGTAAGGGATACGGCGTGAAGATCGATAGATAGAATCAGTCAATATCCGTTGTAAAACGATAACATGCAAATGTGTTGTGTAAAGGAGAAACACAAAAATCTGAATATTTAACAATCTAGAGAGTAAAAGTACTTGTATTATACCCCTTTACCTTTAGGAGTCTGATTCGTCATTCCTCCGTTTCAATTAGTTGAGGTAAATCTAGATATATCTGCGGTAGCATTGACGGGTCGAGTGCTTGAGCTGGGTTCGTCTTTTACCTCCCTACTTTAATATTTGTAAAAATGTATACAAAATAGAATATAAACTTTTTAAACTTTGCAAACTCGATTTCATGAACCTATAATAAACAGGGATGAGTGGTTATGACAACATATTTCGTGCTAATAACTAATTATACTCGGACTATATAAAATCAGATAACGTAGAGACCGCTGAATGCCACCGAAATTTGATGGATGTGCCACTCGAACGCACCAAGCGCTTTTCGTCTATCTTCATAATGCGCACGGCAAGTAGAATGAACTACCTAAGCACGTGTTCCCCTACAATATTGGTATCTTCAAGTCGAAAGTGAACAGATATTCTAGGCTCTTTCCATCGTAGGCCACATCCACGCTTAACATCGGTTAGATAATGGTCAATCTCTAAAAAAAGCAAAATACTCTTTTTTTCATTACAAAAAGTTTTTTTTCATCAGTCACGCCTTTATCCCGACGTAGCTTAACGCTCCTCTTGAAAAAGGACCTTCGTTAGATCCGAAACTAGTCTGGCTATCCCGAAATTTACACATGAGCAAAGCCGTTGATTTAGTAATAATGAACATCGCTCAGTTATCAATAAAAGAACATAATAACATCGCAAGTTATTATTCAGATAAAGATGTACCCACACTGACTTTAACTTTGCGAAAACTCATTCAATTTCCCATGACTAAAATTCGTTATATTAAATAGACTTACACTAAATTAATGTAAAAAGGGTAATATTATAATTAACGCTGAGGAAATAATGACAAAATAAATTCCACACCCGCTTTACTTGGTCTTAATCAACTTTACCTTTTTAAGAAGTTTTAATTTAACCTTTAACTTTTAACCTATTTAGTTACGAAAATTTATTATCTTGTCATTAGTTATAATTAACATTTCTGAAGTGAAAACTTCTTTTAGCGCGGTACGCATACTTGTAGATGAGGCTAGCTGACCCGCGCAACTTCGTTAGCGCCTCCAAAAATGTAATAAAATGAAGAACCGCTCGACCGATTTTGTGCAAACTTCACATGAACCATCTACTAAATAGTCCGGACAAAGCCTAAACATTTGGTTTGGATAGGTGGGCCCGTTCTCTAGTTATAAAATTACAACGAACATTGGCATTGATTTTTATATATATTGGTAAAATCTCTGGACTTGCTGCAGCTATAGTGTCTGCATATATGCATGTTCATATAGCAGACTGCGAACGTGTATAGATATTGTTTTATAGTTAGTTAAAACTAACTAACTAACTAACTATCTTCACGCTGTATCCCTGACGGGGTAGTCAGAGAGGACAGATCGCCAGGCTTCGCGATCCATGCATACTTCTTTCGCTTCTTCGAGATTCATCAATCGCTTCATTCACGCACGTCTGGGTATCCGAGTACTTTTGACCTTTCCGTTTTTGAGCAATCTGCTCACGTGGTCTTCATATGTAAGTCTCGGCCTTCCCTGACTCCTTCTACCCTCTACTTTTGAACAATATATATTCTTCAATATATATTCTTTTTAGTTGGTAGATTCAATACCTTGCTACTAAATAATATAATCATCATCATCATCTAACGTTGATCCCGGTCATATACAGGTCTTATTAAATAGTATTGTGTAATCAATAAGACTCTTTCAGTGTAGAATTTTTTTTCATCATCATTATTATAAACGCAATCCCTGTCAATTTTTAACATGAAAACCGCGAACGCGTCTAGATAAATAAATTATTAGAAATTTTGTTTTCACTTCTGTTGGCACTCCCGGAGTGCAACCCGTATTTTTTTATTATTTGGATTAGGCGTACTTTAGGAACGTGGAATGGTTATTAATGAAGACCCATTGTCTGTAAAAAATAGTCCTCCATCTTTTTAAGTCGTAGCCATGGTTTTTGATTACGTAAGTGACGTTATTGGCGAGCAAATTTGAGAAAAAATCAAATCAAACATGAAAAAAATCAGAGCAATGCAAAGAAACTAAGAAAGGTGTAATATTTTCCCTCACAAATAGTAGGTATTTTGGTCCATAATATAATTATAATAAATTGGTAAATACTCACACAAGTGTGGGAAATATAATGCAAATTCTACAGACATTTGTTCCGACTCTGGAATTTACACGAGACCTATAATTCGCAGATAGCAATATCGCATAAAGTAAGACACACTTGTTAGATCCCTTTCATCATTCCTTTTGTGCCCCGTAAACATTGCTCGGTTAACAGATTCTTAACTCCTTGAGATTAAAAGAACTTGAAACTTGACTTCAAAAAAACTGATTATATCCGTGTTCTATACGATTTCGGGTTTACATAAATTATATAAAATAACAAATGTTGAATAAAAAATATAGAACGTAATTTCTGTGATAAATGCATTATTATACTGTTTGTTATAAAAAAATAGTTTAAAGCGTGATTACAGTTTCACATACCGCAGCCGTAAAGATATTTAATGGCAATTTTATGAGAGGGAAAACATTTTTAGAATTTACTAGTTGATAACCGCGACTCCGCCCGTGTGGTGAAAATTTCCTATTTCCATTTCTAACAGGAACTTGTTCCTTGGATAAAAAGTACCCTATATTCTATTCTGATTTACCTGTAAGCTATATTAAAGTTACTAACACAAATATTCTTAGAGTGGGTACTTCGCCTACATAAAAGTGCAAGTTTCTTTTCTCGTCTATCACATGATTTGGAACGTCTTTGGACCATAAGATTAGGATAGATCTTTTGAAAAGGTTTGTCAAAACCTTTTTTAGATTAAAGTATTTAATAAGGTGAAAAGTAAGCTTTAAACTGCCAAATTTTTACATTTTTATTAGAGTCCAGTGTATATTGCCCCCACGCTTCTTCTGCCAAAAAAAATTATTAAAGAAGCAGCTACAAAAAGTTCAAAATATACCTAAGTCCAAATGTTATTTTAGTTAAAACAATGTTCACCTTATAGACAACGTCCAAACACATATTTGAAAAACAAAAAAGAACACACATTGACCGTAGCCCGACATTTTGTGGCGGTATTTTTGTACTTATTTGAAAAAAGTATCATGAATATTAGAGAGTGGTATATATTAACTCTCTACAGTGCGGCAAGTTATGTTTATTTATATAAACGAGCGTTGGGAGACAGATAACTGTGGCTTAAGTCAAAAATAATAACGTAAGAGTATTAAACAGACGCTTCATACTTTATTAAAATATATATTAAGGTTTATGCCTCATTTTATTTGCATTTTTATTCCATTTCGGGAAAGTAAATAACTAACCTAACCTTTACATTAAAAACAACGAGAACGTTTTTGTCATTTTTTCTATCTGTAGGTACTATAATGAAAAAAGACGAAACTGTTTATGAATTTTTCTTTTTGGAGATTGCAATTTTTTTTTATTTACAAGGTTTATTTTACAAGCACTGCCCAGCGTAACTAAGTACCTTTATAGGGTGAGTAACGCTGCAATATAATCAGCAATACAACTTACCACTGGCAAACTTGCCATACTTAGACTTTATTATTTCGTATTCCAATACTCTCTTGAAAAGCAAGAGACAGAATTGCATAATAATAATGTAGTTTTACTTTAACATGATGTAAATTTCAGTAATCATTATTGAAGCGATATAACAAGCGCACGCTAACATTATAGCGCGCGGTGACATTATTTACTGAAACTCTACCTTTATTGATGTAAATGCATTTGTAATACCCACAAGCATTTATCTTGAAGGCTCGACGCACAACGAGAATGCTAACGATGTTTTGACCTTGACTCTGAGCACGAATAATATAATACCAGTGTCACTCCCTGCTGTGCGACGTGGTCGTCATATTGTGTGTTAAGCCTTATTATTATACTAAACTAGTTGATACCCGCGACTTCGTTATTCTGATGTATATGCTATATTATTGTAAAGTTTCATTAAAATCTATTCAGTAGTTTTTACGTGAAAGAGTAACAAACATCCACACAAACTTTCGCAATTATAATATTATTAAGATATTGTCATTTGCATATCGTTACATCGATTAAATAGATACTTTGCATCAGTTTTAAGTTTTATTGATAAAAATACTAAAAACAAAATGAAACAAGAAAGTAATCTTAAATCAATTGGTTCATACTTATTTACGTCATTAGAAATGATTCTACATTTACAAAAGATTTGCAAAATTTCACACGGTCATTCTTTTTTAATCGACAATAGTTAGCCACATTTCTATATTTATCTAATCTAGTATATGTAAAGGAGCAATAGTAGACACTTGAGATTGATCTCACGTGAAAAATCAATCAACCACTTTGCAATCTCTTTTAAAAGATTGCGAATGCCAACCAAACGTATTGGCAACGTCGCTTGCAGAGACATCGACGATCGGTCACTCAATCAATGCCCAGTTTAATTCTACTGAGAGTGGATAAATTAAACGTCCTGCGCTTTGCGTCCTGAGTGACATTGATTCTTTGTTCTGTGACTTTACCTAAACGAGCAGGATGTTTTCAAAACTGAGAAAAATTTGGCATTACTAACCATTAGGTTACAGTCGCTCACTTAAAAAAATAGCTCCCGACCTGAAAAATTACCCTGTATTTGTTTTATATTATGTGCGAACTACATAAATGCTATGGTAGGTTGGCATACACCAATGTAGCTAGGTTTGTTAAAATGTATTAAATCCTTGAAATATTTTTCTTGAAAAGTTATAATTCTTAAGATTTATTGATAACATGCCTTTATTTGGAACGGTTATCTTTTGAATGCCAGCTTTACCTTACTCTACGCCTCGAATATCCTTCATTCCAGGTTACACTAATATATTAAGACAAAAGCTTAAAGCTCGAGTGAAGTAACTCGTATATTGGCCCAGATAAAACTTGACGTGCCAAGTAATAACCCAACGTGAGTCCTTTATAACAGACGCGATTTCCTTATTTACTTACTAATAGAATCTGCCAAAGACAACTTAAAATCTTTTTGTTTAGTATTTCATTTAGAATATCTAAGTTCCTAACTTTCAACACTTTTTAACGTGTGAAAATCCTCATGGATGCTGTGCCGGACCCCTACCGCCTAAAATCACATGTTACGCTGTCATTTGCTTATAACCGGGAGTACTGGGTGAGCACTCAGGAAAATAACCGTAGGGCTCTCGATAGACTTTGTCCGCTACATCTCAGAGGCCCAGCCCCGTTTTAGGGGGTTCGGGTGTTATCCCATTTCCTTGAGGGGGTTTACCCTCTACACACACGCTCTTTAGAGCGTGTGTGTAGCTCTCACGCCACGAACTTTCAAGCTTAGAACTTTTGAAGATTATAATGAGCTGTCACACAAAGTTTTATAACTGATTTTTGCGGTTTTGCACACATTATGAAATAGATTAGGCTTTTGCCTTCAACTTTGCTCTCGTGAATTTGTTACTTTGGTCATCATTTTTAGATTTGTATAGAAGGTCTTTAGTAATTAAGAAGGCATTTTTTGACTAATCATTTTTTACATTTCTTTTAGTTTTTGAAGTTGGTTTTTATATATTTTTTATTAAATTAGTGTTACAGACACTAAAAAGTAAAAAATAGGTTGTTCTGTTAACTCCAGTAGGGGCTTTCTTAATTTCATTAGGTAATTACATTTATTTATTTTTAAATAAATAAATAATAAATAAGTTATTTTTCGGGTTCCGTTCCTCAAATGGTAAAAAAATCCCTTATAGGATCACTTTCTTGTCCGTCTATCTGTCCGTGTGTCACAATCAATACGAGTGAACAAACGAGTGAACCTAATATGTTTAAAAATATACCAGATACTGAGGTCTATAGTTCCAATAAGGTGTATGAAAGTCCAGGTCAACACGATAAAAAAATATGGGCTAACTTAGATTTTCGCAAAAACTTGTAAGTACCAAAATTTACCTTTATTTTATGGAACCCTCGGCGTACGAACTGGACTCGCGCTTGACCGGTTTTTTTTTAAGTAGCTATTGGTAGGTCTACGAAAGATGGCGCTTACTTTAAACAGTTTAGATGCCAAGAAACAGACATGGACATTATTTATTTGTTCTTATTTATTTATTGTACACACATAAAATACAGTGAGACATTAAAAGAAAATAAGTACAAAGGGTCTGCATATTTCTAAATAGAAATCTCTTCCAACAGACTCAAGTTCTTTCCAAGATTTTAGGCTCGATTGCATAAAATCTACCTAATGTCGCATGCCGTGTTTACATCTAGCAGGGTATAATCGCCTAATGTCATTCACTCGGATAATAGCTTTAAGAATTGAAGATTGTTTTGTAAACCATAATTTAAAAAAAAGTCTCGGAATGAAGAAATACATACTTTTCGTTTGGTTATAATATTTTTTAGTTTCTCTACTCCGCTCGCTCTATCTGCTTTGACAGGTAGACTAAGAACCACTTATCGGGACACAGGTTAATAATAATTATATTTTACACAAACTAAAATTATAACGTCTACCTACGTTAAGAAAATGGGCAATGGGCTCACCCACCTGTTTCGTGGAACAAAAATTCAAACGGTGAAATGTGGGCGTATAGTATGCCTCTGCCTACCGCTTCGGGGATAAAAGCGTAACAATATGTACGTAAACAAAATTGTTCATAAAATTAAGACTAATGGCCAAACCATGTTAAACTGTTATGGGATCTAATGGCTATATGGGGTATCTTCTGGCTCTCGGGTATCTTCTTTTTTTTTCTTGAAGATACCCGGGTTTTTGTTAGGCTTACATGGAGACATAGGTCCAACACGCAGAGGCCCTTTGAGAATTTTAATCTAATAGGGAATGGGACCCCCACTGCAGATAGTCCACGCCCGCCTTATGTAGAAGAACGGTAATGGATCACCTCCAATGGGAGTTAAACTATTGTGAAATGTGCTAACTATGAAACGGGCTATTGGGTTGGGTGTTAAATGGATTGGGTGATTTAAGCTATTGATGAAAACGGCGTCTGCCTTTTTAATATATTATTACTAAACGATTGAAACTGACTAGATGGGCCCCCTATACAATCACCGTAGGCATGATAAGCCTGCAAGGCGACAGAGGGCAACACCGGTGTGAGCGGCTTGGGGTGTCGAGCGGTGCGGCGCCGGTTTCACCTTCGCGGGACAGGCCCGGTGCGGGCTTCCCCGTAGTTATGCCCTTGAAAATGACACTTCCACCCCCGAGCATATTTTTATTTTATATTTATTTTCATATAGCTTTGGCTCCCTCCCTCTGACCGGCCAATTAAGGCAAGCCAGAGTTGAGATTTGCTGCACTCCTGGGAGTAGCACTCTCACTGCTCTCCCGTTAGGCCATTAAATCCTAACCGGTGCAGAAGGGCAACAAAACTCTGAGGAATCGGGACCGATGTGTAGCCACGCACATTCAGCTCGCCACAAGCTGCCCTGCGGATGTGAGCTTTTCAATAACTTTCTGATACATTTTTTGTTGATATCAGAAAGTGGATGACTCAAAAAGCAAATCTTTTGCGTTAAAAAAGTGCGTAAATTTTGGGTTGCGTTAATCCTATTAAAGATAACGACTGTCTTATTTATTTATTTATTTATGTCCTGTCCTCGAGGGTTTTATATTTTGGTTTTTTTATTTTGTTTATTTATTATTATTATTTATTATTTTGATTATTCTCTTTATTTACAATACAAACATATAAATTACATTTTTAAATATATCTATAAAAACAAATACATTTAAAAATATAAAAAATTGTAGCCCATCGGTATCGGGTACACGGACCAAGCTACCGGTGGTTATGGTTCCAGAGACAGGAACCTCCTCACAATGCGTGCCGTATCGAGGAGAACTGCCTTCTGCATCAAGCCCTTGACCCAGCTGCCTAATGCGAGCCTCGTAAGATGTTGATCGAGGCTCTTGGCAATCAACCCAGGTGCTGATACGACTATCGGGACAATGATTGCCGAATCCACATCCCACATGTCGAGAACCTCTTGAGCCAAGTCCAAATATTTTAATTGTTTCTCTTTTTCTGCTTTCACGAGATTTTCGTCATGTGGAATGGTAATATCAACAATCATTGCGACGCTCTAATCGATCTATCACTACTATATCAGGTTTATTGGCCACAATAGTCCTGTCAGTAATGATAGATCAATCCCAGTACAAAGTGATACGACCATTCTCAAGAACTGGGTCGGGTACATACCTGTAATAGGGCACCTCCAATTCCACAAGTTTATATTTAAGAGCTAGTTGCTGATGGACAATCCTGGCTACTTGATTGTGTCTATGCAAATACTCCCCGTTAGCAAGACGAGAACAACCAGAAATAATATGTCTAATAGATTCTCCCGGACCATGATAGGCCCGACAAATGTCAATCGTCCCATCCTTATATATTCTGATATATACTTCCGATAGTTATTCGTCATTACTACTTCGTCTGTAATTGCATAGACAAAACCTTCAGTTTCTCCAAAGAGGTCACCAAACCGTAGCCAGGAAACAGAGGCTGTTAAATCTACGTCGGACCCATATATAGAGATGTTTTAAAAACTTTTAAGGCAATTAATATGAAAAACACTAAAGATTTGTGGGGTCTATCTGTTTAAACTGTCTCTCATATTATCACTGTAATAGCTCCACAACTGGCAGCTGTGTTCAATTGCTGTGTCAAGTCTGGGGTATTTCCTGACTTAATGAAACATAGTAAAGTAATTCCTTTATTTAAAGCCGGGGATAATGCAGATCCCTCTAACTTTCGGCCTGTTTCCGTACTACCAACACTAAGTAAAATATTTGAAAAGCTAATGCTTGGACAGTTGCTTAGTCACTTTAATATACATAATTTACTACACAGGAAACGTCTAGAGCAAGTGAATGAAATTGTGTATTTAGGAAGTATATTTAGCGCGGATGGAAGATGTGATTCGGATGTAGAACGGCGAGTAGCTGCCGGAAACAAAGTTAACGGTGCTTTGTCCCAGTTAGTAAAGCGACAAAGCATCGTAAAATAAGCACAAATGGCGATTCATAACGCAGTGCTAGTGCCAACTTTGCTTTACGGTAGTGAAACCTGGGTATGTCAGCAGATGCATGAAAGTAAATTGAATGCTGTGGAGATGCGATCACTTCGAAAAATGTGCGGCGTTACCTTGGCCGACCGAATACGTAACGAAGTGATACGCAATATGGCAGGTTTGAATGAAAGTGTCAGCGTTAAGCTGGAAAAGGGCGTGCTCCGTTGGTTTGGACACGTCCAACGAATGAGTGAGGAACGATTGACGAAGAATATATATTGTTCAAAAGTATAGGGGGAAGGAGTCAGGGAAGGCCGAGACTTACATATGAAGACCACGTGAGCAGATTGCTCAAAAACGGAAAGGTCAAAAGCACTCGGATACCCAGACGTGCGTGTATGAAGCGATTGATGAATCTCGAAGAAGCGAAAGAAGTATGCATGGATCGCGAAGCCTGGCGATCTGTCGACGGTGGATGCAGGGGTTGCTTTACTCAAAAGTATTTATGCGGCTTGGGAGGATTCGCAGGATGCATTAGGTGTTTTTTGCGATTTATCTAAAGCCGTCGATTGCGTTTATCACGAAACTCTTGTAAAGAAATTACGCCACTACGGTATCAGAAATAAGCTCTCGACCTTATGACTTCTTATTTAAGCAATAGAATTCAGAGGGTTGAAGTAAACTGTAAACGATCAGCAGGATCTCCAGTTCTAATGGGTGTTACACAGGGATCAATCCTTGGTCCATTTCTTTTTTTGATATACATTAATGACTTACCTTACTATGTTGGGGATAAACATGAGATTGTGCTGTTTGCGAATGATAGCTCTTTGACATTTAACATTAATAGACAATTAATTAATTATGACGATGTTAACAGTGCACTCTCAAAAGTTGTTTTTTTAAATTTAAATGATAAAAAAACTAAAGTAATTAAGTTTTCGACACCTAATGTGAGACAGGTGGCGACCAATGTGCATCTTAATGGATCAGGGTTGGATACTGTTGAGGCTTATGTGTTTTTGGGTATGACTATTGATTCAAAGTTGCAGTGGAGACCACATATAGAAAAATTGTCAGGCAAATTAAGCTCTGCTGCATATGCAGTAAAACCAATAAGACGGCTCACTGATGTTGAAAGGGCTAGAATAGTTTATTTCAGTTATTTCCATAGCGTTATGTCATACGGAATTCTTCTCTGGGGAGACTCAGCGGACATTAATACTATATTTATTTTACAGAAGAGAGCTGTGAGAGCAATATACCAGCTTGGTCCCAAGGTATCTCTAAGAGAAAGATTCAAAGAAATTAATATTCTTACCGTTATATCACAATATATAAATGAGAATTTACTTTATGTGCACAAAAACATAGATACATTTCTTAAAAAAAGTGATATATATAATGTAAACACTAGGCATAAAGATAATCTTGTATTACATTCTACTCGTCTCGAAATAATCAGCAATTCTTTTATGGGGCAATGTATACGATTCTATAACAAACTTCCCGATGAAATTAGAATAATGTCAATAAATATGTTTAAGACAACAGTCAAGGCCAAATTATATTAAATTTTCAGACTATATAAATGATAAAAATGCATGGGAGTAAGTCTTTCTAAGTCAACACACATAAATATACAAATATAATTAATAATAATAATAAAGAAACATTATAAATATAATGTACATTTGTTCAACATAAGTGATCTGAAACGTCAGGTTAATTAAAATAATTATATGTAATTTGAGTTTGTTATTGTGTGAGCACAATATATATATGATAGCATTTTATAATTTTTGAAATTGACATGATGGTTGCTGTGCAGTTTGAGTATGTCATGCTCGCCTAAGTGTCCTGGCAGTGGCGGTGCATGTATCGGGTCACCTTATTCCCTATAATACGGTTGAGTAGGGCGATGGCTGATATATGCGTCATACCCGTGAACGGGTGCCGTCTGTTGGGACTGGTCAGCTCATAGCTGTTATCACAATTATTACAAATAATATTATTAATATTTAAAGCAAATTAAGTTTAGTCGACTGTTCTCACGTAACTCCAAAGGAACAATGTAAGTTTAATATTGTAAGCTATACCTGCATTTTTAAAATAGCAGCCATTTAGTTTCTTGCCGGAGTCTTCCTCATAAGGTTGGGCTACCTTTAAAACTGGCAACTAGAAACAATCTCATTTTGATTTGATTTTGTTTCTTTTGTAAAGACTCATTACTATATAATTTGTTCAAATATCATGTAAATAAAACTAATGTAATTACTGGCAGTTAGAAAAGAGTGGCCATGAGTTTTATTGCCAGGTTCTTCCTCAGGCTCTACCTATTGCGTTGCGAATCTGGCAGTAAATGTAAATGTAGAAGCAATAATCTTGACGTTTATAAGTGTTACTTTGTGACCTACATGAATAAAGATTTTTCACTTTCACTTCACTTCACTAAGTCTATCCAAGATGTCGCCAAATCCCTTCGTTTACGACGAACCCGTTGGCTAATGGTCGTATCAATAATAAGGAGCTCTTAAGTACCACGGGCCCCAGTCCTACATCCATTCTGAGAGCCTGATAAGATTGAATTTTCAGTAACATGAGAATTAATTTTTACTCTCAGAATAGATGTAAGTAGTTTATATAACGTTGGAAGATACGTTATAAGTCTATAATTTTTGGGGTCAGTGGTACTACCTGACTTATAAAGCAGGTGGGTTACTCCAGTGGTCATAAAACTTGGAAGCAACCCAGATTCTAAGGATGATTGAAATTGAGATGCCAAATGACTGTGTGAACTCCGGAGCCACTTTAGCCAAAAATTGTCCAGTCCGTTCGGCCCTGCAACTTTCCAGTTAGGAAGTTGACGGACTGCATTTGAAACATCATCAGATATTATTGATTATTTATTATTATGATTATTTATTATTATTATTTATTCTTTTGATTATTTATTATTATTATTTATTATTATTATTCATTATTATTTAATGTTATTATTTTGGTTTAGACACGTCCAACGAATGAATGAGGAACGACGGACGAAGAATATTATATTGTGCGCAAGTAGAGGGTAGAAGGAGTCAGGACAGGCCAAGACTTACAAATGAAGACCACGTAAGCAGATTGCTCAAAAACGGAAAACACAAAAGTACTCAGATACCCAGACGTGTGTGCATGAAGCGATTGATGAATCTACAAGAAGTGAAAGAAGTATGCTTGGATCTCGAAGCCTGGCGATCTGTCCTCCCTGACAGGGATACAGCGTGAAGATAGTTAGTTAGTTAGTTTTTATTAGTATTATTTAGACTTTGTGGATGTGTTTATAGCAATATTACATGTGTGTGTGTATGTGTGTTGATTGATCAATTGTTGACTTGATCACTATTAAGTACGAATATAACTTCTATAATGAATGCCACATTATGGGCGATAATGGGCGACAATACTATACTCTCTAATGAAAATAATGATGGATTGTCGGTATATCTAATTTAGCTCCTTTTATGAGCACGACCTTAATCAGAGTTTATATCTGACATCATACTTCGAGAGGTTAGCCACCCTTAACTACAAGATTGTCTCAAATAATTATATTAGCCTATTCACTGCAGGCCTCACTTACCTAACAGTTAAGAGATATTAAACAAATTGAGGCATACTTTCTTCAAAACTTTTGTGTTCTAAAAGTTATAATGAGTTGACTTAGTTCACTACCGTAATAACTTCAGGGGACCGAGTCTGCTATTTCAATCGTGTCGAAATAAAATCGAAATCGTCACTCAATAGAAAGCCGCCGGAACAACTTTGAAAGTTTTTAATAGTCTACTATTACAATCGTACTCCAATAGACTTCTTATCTGTCGGCCGATAGAATTCTACTAACAACTACCGCGCCAGTGGTCGCTAGTCAGTTGCATTTATGATAGTCTACTAACATTTTGAATCATCATAATTTAACTGCAGAGAATGGTAAATATTTATTGTATTATATTTTAACCCGTGATTGTTTTGTAACCTTGCAATAGCTTTACCCTTCATTAGCAGGCTTTGTGTAAAGCCAATGACATTTAGCCCGACATTGGGTTGACATGTATATACGTGCGGCTAATTACCTGTCTCGCATCCTTTATTAGACTTCTTAATCCTTAAGATTAGAAAGGTCTTTTATAACTGTTCAACCGGTCCATTCGTCTGTACGAATCTATGTCTCATAAACCATAAGAGATAGAAGCAAACAGTTCGCAGTATTCGATTCATTACACCATGAATTAATAAAGCTACGAAAGTTAAGGACGAGTTACTTGTTAAACATTACACACATAAACATAATGTCCCAACAATTTAAAACATAACACTTCGGATTGTTTCATTTCCCAACGATACATGAGATAGTTTATCAACTAACAGGAAAATTGAAGTCTATTAGTACTACAAAATACTTTTCACACACAATAGCCTCTACTTCTACTCTATTAGTACTACAAAATACTTTTCACACACAATAGCCTATTATCCAGTTTCCATCACCTTACCTTGATTTAGTTGTACGCTTGATCAAAGGACTTATCCTTTGATCAACGCACTCTCATTCACTCCGACTTTCGTATTATTCTGTTTGAGATCTTTGGTATGGAGTCCGTATCAGTAAATTCCAAGTAATATCTCGAAAGTCGAACTTTCCTCAATGAACACTGGTAAGTACTGATTAGGTTGCAGCCGTGTAATCCCAATGATTAGGAAGCTACACTGTATGATAAAATATGCAACTAAAAAGATATTTAATATGACTTGTCTGAACTATTTGTCTGATCCTGTAGAGTTGAATTGGATTTTTCAGAATCAGCATTTAGCTCGAACTAACGCCATTTCGGAACACTTATTAACAATTTTTTAACTACTAACTTCACAATAATATGGCTTGTACATCAGAATAACACATAGGCTACTTTTTATCCCGGGAACAAGTTCCTGTGGGAAACGGGAACCGGAAAACTTCCCTGGGCGGGCGAAGCCGCGGGCGTCAACTAGTAATATTATAAATGCGAGAGTTTGTATGGATGTTTGTTACTCTTTCACGTAAAAACTACTCAATACATTTTAATGAAACTTTACAATAACATAGCTTATACATCAGCTACTTATTACATCGGCTACTTTTATCCCGGGAACAAGATCCTGTGGGAAAAAAATCTTCTCAAAGCGGGCCAAGCCGCGGGCGTCAACTAGTTTGTAATAAATCTAAAACTTTATTTATTTATCTATCACGCTTTATTCCCGAAGGGGTGGCAGAGGCATATTACATGCCAACTTTTCACCATATGTATTCCTGTCCCACGTAATAGGTGGTGAACCCATTGCCGTGATGAAATTGACAGACGCACAATCTAAAACATGTATGCAACAATCCTATAACAAAAAATAAATAACTTGATTGATTGATTAATCTTCTTCTTCATCTTAAGTTATTTTCTCAGTTGCTTCCAAACGCTACGTGGATTTGGAGCCTAGAGTCCAGTTTTATTTAGCTGCTAAGAGCAGCTATCGTTTAACTTGTAATATTTGACATTGTTGGTTCAACTACATTCTGACCTCCGACTTACCAAGTCCTATTCCGTAAGGACACCTACGTCGTCTACTTGTCTCGTAGCCTCTAGCAAGCAGAGGCTACGAGACAAGTAAGTATACGTGGCGTGCACAAGGATTTCGGATAGGGTATGCATGCCCTACCTACCCAAAATCCCCGCGAGAAATGAAGCGCTTGTGGCCGCGCTGACTCAGTGTTCTGTAAACGATCACTACGTTAAGGCTTGGTATTCCTGCCGAGGCCACGATTTTGAGTTTTTTAAAACAATGCGAATCGTGGAAAATAGGGTTTTTGATTCTGAAAAAAATATATATGATAGTTAAGGATTTAATCTAGTCAAAATGGCTTTCTGTTTCAAAATCTAATAAACTTCACTTGATAGAAAAACATTCCAAAGTTGCACCCTGGCCTCCGATATGTATGAGTACAAACTGGTAGGTCCTAGAATCCTCTGGATCCGTGTAAAACTTGGTTTGACGAAGATTTTCCTGGTAGCTGCTTACGCGCCAGTATCTTCGTCGAACGCGAGTGAGCTAGAGGATTTCTGGGAGAGTATAAGAGTAGCTCTAAATGTGATAGAAGATAATGAAAGACTTATAGTATGTGGAGACTTGAATGGAGGATGGGTGGGTACCGCTCGCGATGGTTTTGATTCGGTACTCGGGAAGTATGGGGATAAAAGGGTGAACGACGCTGGCAAGCTAATACTGGTATTTTGTAAGGAAAAGGATTTGTTTGTGGCGAACACAATGTTCAACCACAAACAAATTCATATGTATATGAGGAGATGTAAGTCAAAGAGAAGCATGATAGATCTATTCCTAATGGATAGTCGGCTCCGTAAACGGATGATGGACACAAGGGTTTATCGAGGCGCTGAGCCGTGATCAGACCACTACCTAGTCATAACTAGGATTAGGGGTCTGTTCGCGGGTTGGCGTCATCGTACCGAGTGTCCTGAGTATGAGCCGACTTATAGCATCAAAAGCTGGAAGCTGCAGGATGCATCCATTAGGGATAAATATAATGAAAGGGTAGCCGAAAAGCTTGGCGACGTCAATGTAAGCAGTGAGAATGTGGAAAGTGTATGGCAGAACCTTAGGGATAGTATGATAAATGCCGCTGTGGAAGTGTGTGGAGAAACGAAAAGAGGCAGTAGTAATAAGCGTGATGCATGGTGGAATGAGGAAGTGAAAGAAGCAGTTCGAATGAAGAAGAAAGCATGGCTAGACTACTTAGCCTCGCGAAATGATTTTAATATGAAAGAGAGATACAAGCTGCAGAAAGTTAACACGAAGGCACTGATAGAAGAAGCTCGTGAAAGGTGCAGAATGAAAGCGGATGAAAGGTTGTCGTCCAATTTCCAGGATAATGCCAAGCTCTTCTGGAAAGGGGTAGGCAAGACCCGGAGTTGTTCGGTAATCTGCAGTATGAATAAAGTGCTTAGTGTTAACAATGACGTCCTAACAGACCAAACTGACGTCCTGCAGAGATGGAGTGAATATTATGGAAAGATGTATGCAAGAAAAGACAGAGAGACAGAGAAGAGCTCACTTCGATGCTCCGGATCCCGATGTCATTGAAGTCATTAGTATGAAAGAAATATAACAAGCGATAAGAAGTATGAAATGTGGTAAGGCTGCGGGAAAAGACAGAGTTACTGCTGAGATGATCAAGTACGGTGGGTCGCGTGTCTGGGACGCACTATGTCTGTTATGCAACTTGTGCTGGCGGATGGGTGAGGTCCCGGATGACTGGCGAGTAGCAGTTGTAGTACCTATTTACAAAGGGAAAGGCTCGCGCCTAAACTGCTCCAGCTACAGGGCGATCAGCTTGATCAGCTTAGCTAGTAAGGTGTATGCAAAGGTTATAACGGCACGAATACAAGAAAAGTCTGAAAGGTATTTATGGGAGGCTCAATACGGATTCCGACGTAGAAGAGGTTGCATGGATCAAGTGTTTTCTCTCCGCATGATCGTGGAAAAGTTTCTGGCTGTTAGCCAGAAGGTTTTCTGCGCTTTTATGGATCTAGAGAAAGCATTTGATAACGTTGTGAGAGAAACGCTGTGGAACTTGCTGCCCGGATATTGTGTGGACGGCTCGCTACTGCGGGCAATACAGTCGCTTTATAGGGACTGTAAGGCTTGCGTGCGAGTAGGGGGGGATGTGTCACCACTTTTTGATGTCTGTACAGGTGTCAAACAGGGATGTGTCATGTCCGCCTGGCTGTTCATAGTGTATCTGGACAGTTGCCTGCAGAAATTGAAAGATTTTAATATGGGTGTGAATTTGGGTGACTTTACAGTAAACTGTCTGCTGTACGCTGATGATGCTGTGCTCATGGCTTCATCAGAAGCCGACCTTCAGGCATTAGTCACTAATATGAAAGAGGAGTGTGAAAGTAAGGGTCTTCGCTTGAATGCAAGTAAAACTAAGGTTCTAGTATTTGAAAGAGGTGACGTAAGAACTAAATGCGAGATTAGGGTAAACCAGGAACGTCTAGAGCAAGTGAATGAAATTGTGTATTTAGGAAGTATGTATAGCGCGGATGGAAGATGTGATTCGGATGTAGAACGGCGAGTAGCTGCCGGAAACAAAGTTAACGGTGCTTTGTCCCAGTTAGTAAAGCGACAAAGCATCGTAAAAGAAGCACGCATGGCGATTCATAACGCAGTGCTAGTGCCAACTTTGCTTTACGGTAGTGAAACCTGGGTATGTCAGCAGATGCATGAAAGTAAATTGAATTCTGTGGAGATGCGATCACTTCAAAAATTTTACGGCGTTACCTTGGCCGACCAAATACGTAACGAAGTGATACGCAATATGGCAGATTTGAATGAAAGTGTCAGCGTTAAGCTGGAAAAGGGCGTGCTCCGTTGGTTTGGACACGTCCAACGAATGAGTGAGGAACGATTGACGAAGAATATATATTGTTCAAAAGTAGAGGGTAGAAGGAGTCAGGGTAGGCCGAGACGTACATATGAAGACCACGTGAGCAGATTGCTCAAAAACGGAAAGGTCAAAAGTACTCGGATACCCAGACGTGCGTGTATGAAGCGATTGATGAATCTCGAAGATGCGAAAGAAGTATGTATGGATCGCGAAGCCTGGCGATCTGTCCTCTCTGAGTACCCCGTCAGGGATACAGCGTGAAGATAGTTAGTTAGTTAGTTAACTATTGACGAATTTCATTTTTTTTTTGTGTAACGTATACTTTTAATTTGGTTTTAAGCAAATTTTATCAATAGATTGTGAAGCTTTTACATACCGACTGCCACTGGCTGAAGTAATCAGTGCAGTTGTTATATTTAAGCTTTGCTTCGCTTCGCATAAATTATTTAAATTGTATCGGAGACCTTCGTTTTATTCTTGAAGTATAAATTATTTAAGTATATTTATAAATTTATTAGCCACGAATTTAACCCCGAAGGTGTGGCAGAGGCATATTGTGGTGAGCCCAATGCCTGTGTTCAAAGGGACAGGCTCAGATTGTGACGACTCGCTGTTGTAATTTTTAGGTCGCTGAAAGGGTATTCACTTGACTTAACGAGTGCCGATTGCAACGTTACTAGCAACCTGGACAAACAGCTTAACGTGTCCTTCGAAGGACGAAATCGCTGGTAAATGAAAATGCTACAAAGCGGTCATCCATCCAAAGTCAGAGATAGTTTCTTAAACCAGTGATCTTTTACAGAGAACTGAGTTAGTGGACCTACCAGCGCTTTTATATTTAAATTTTTACTTTATGTTTATTAACATAAAGTAAAAATTTGCACGCATGGCATTATATTTTTTAAGGCTACTGCCTTAAATAATGTATAACATTTCATGTGACTAATATCCCAACATTTTAACCCGAAGGTTTTCTGCGCTTTAGTGGATCTGGAGAAAGCATTTGATAACGTTGTGAGAGAAACTCTGTGGTACTCCTCCGTGTGGCCTGGCTGGCTGTCCACACCATCTCCAGGCAAAATATGGTGTGGACGGCCAGCTGCTACGGGCGATACAGTCACTTTATACGGACTGTAAAGCTTGCGTGCTACCAAGGGGGATGTTTACCTGGAGCCTCTTTTTGACATCTGTTCGGGCGTCAAACGGGGTTGTGTTATGTCCGCCTTGGTTGTGTTTTTCATAGTGTACCTAATAGTTGACTGCAAAAGATAAAAGATTATGATGTGTTGTAAAATTGGAAACTTTACAGTACATTGTCTGTTGTACGCTGATGATGCGGTAGTGATGGTCTCATCAGAAGCCGACCTTCAGGCATTAGTCACTATTATGAAAGTAGAAATCTTCGCTGCATGTTAAACTAAGAATCGGGTCTTTGAAAGAGAAAAAGTAAGAACTAATAGCAAGATTTGGGTAAACCGGAAACGTTTAGAGCAATGTAATGAAGTTATATACTTAGGGAGTATGTTTAGCGCGAACGGAAGATATGTTCTGAGTACAACGGTGACTAGCTGCCTGAGACAGGGACATAACATTATGATTTTTTGATTATAATATTATTATTTTTTTAAATGATGAGGATAATGAGTACAGGAAATTTTATTTATTACTTGTACATAAAGCATAAATTTGTTATTAAATATATCATCATTAACTCCTACTAATATTATAAACGCGAAAGTTTGTAAGTATGAATGTTTGATGATACTTACATATTAAAAACTAAGGAATGGAATTTAAATAAACTCCACAATAATATAGTAGTAGTAGTAGTAGAGATGGCTGTACAAACAGACAGTTATTTGCTGTTTCGTTGGTGTGTTCACATGTCACAGTCAGTTTACATATCACATTCGTAAAGACCAATTCAAATAAGCCGACAGGCGCCGCTTCACTCCTGATAAGTAATAATCATCATCATCTGAGCGTAAGTTAGTTCAGCAAGTAGCTTGCAACAGTAATCAAATTCCTATTGGAAACACATTACAACTAATATAATGATAAAAATATCCCGATAACTCATACTAGTGTTAGTGCCCATGAAAGTTTAAAAGTAAAAACCATCCCTCCAGTGACTTTTGTTTACAATAAGTCTTATAGGTTGTCTTATAACTGCTCTTATGTCTGAGACTTGTTCATGTAATTTTCTTAGTGAAAATCACTGTCGCAAAACTGAAATTGTATAAGAATAGTCCTACTGTATATATTAGAAAAAGCGTAAAAATATTGTGGGCGTATATGTACACCGACGTTTACACAATGTAAGCTAATATAAGCTTGTGTTATGAGATCTAGACGACTGTAAATCATATATAAAAATAAATACATACATATTATGTATAGGAAACACCCAAACTCCGGAACAAACATTTGTGGATATTTTTCCAACCCGGAAATCGCAACACTGCGCCAACGAAGCAGTCAAAGTATTCGCCCCATGTTGTTTACTGTAGAAACTTTTTAATGGATTTGTCAGTCACTGACAGGTAGCGACAAAGCTGCTAAGCCTTTGCAATTTATTTTTTCATCTACGTCACCAGATGAACAAAGATTTAAACCCACTATCAATAATTTTAAAGCACTTAAGGCTTCGCAGAAAAATAAGATATCAATATCACATACGGGGTTTGGGCTGCTGACACGGGGTGACCTTTTGTTCTTTCGAACCGCTCTCTCTCTCTCTCTCTCTCTCTCTCTCTCTCTCTCTCTCTCTCTCTCTCTCTCTCTCTCTGACCCTATTACCCACAGAGCCCGACGAATGTGCTGAGAAGATAATGATGATGACGATATGAATAATCTTACTGTGTAAATGACTTTTAATGAACCTTCGACATTTGTATTTATACAATTCTGCAATCTCATCGTATCATGGTACAAGTAGTAGATTGTACTACAAGGGAGCAACATACGATTTTAACGGCGAGGGCATTACTTTGAATCCAAAGCGAAGAAAAGGATGCTGTCACTTTCATAAATTGATCTCCTTTTTTTACAATACAATCAAAGCCGATTACAATAACAGAGAAGTAGTTTGCGTCTTTTGGTCTTTTAGTTAGTTTCGATATCTACTCGTATGAATTATTCGTCTTCCAAATTCAAATCTCATTTCTGCCCGCCCAAACGTCTTTTGGAGATAAAGCGCTACTTTGCTTCCGCTAATATAGGAACAAACGCCACTTTTTGAATAGAAGGGATGAAAAATAAGTTTCGTATAAAGCTATACTATTTAAATCAAACTTATTATGGCGATAATTTCATTCTGGCTTTATCTTAAGATTTCATAGATTTTTTCAGTATGGAGTCATAAACTAATCGCCCTACGCTCTTTTACTTACGTTATCGAAGGACACATTTTTTTTTTAATGTATTAACTCACTAATAATAATCTGTGATAATTTTTCATCATTTGTTGACGTACAGCAGTCACTCCATTTCAAACATAATAGAAGGAATCTACAATTACGCACAAGCAATGTTAATCAAGAAAAAATGTTCAAGAAAATTGATATTGCGCGTCTAATATTTTTTAAATTTGTAAACCAACCACTGAATATATCATTCTAGAATGTCATCTGAAATATTCATTGGGAAAATACATATAGAACAAATTTTCCCCGAAAGCAGAGGTATACTATACGACCACGTTTCCCCTATTGTGTTTCGCCACAATGATCTATCTTACAAATATGAATCTATCGCACAATAACATTCTCAAAGTAGTAACTAAAATCAATAACGTTAAAGTAACAAAAGCATAGATAATTCCCCACGGACTTTATTGTAACCTACATATATTTCAATAAAATGTTGTGATAGACAATCTACAATATGATATAGGATTGTTATCGATAATCACAATTATAGCACATCATGAGTATATTTTAGTATATTACAATACAAGATCTGTCGCTATTATCTTAATGGAATGTTATTGCGCTAGAGTACATTAAATAATAGCTAAAACTTCCCGCAATAAACAATCGACATCTTCTATTATCAAATATATTAGCTGGGCAATGCGCCAGGCGATATTTACGTAAATAAATTACATTCAGAATATTGCTAGCCATCACAGAGGAACAGAATACATTAAATGGACATTCATCATTATTTTTAGTTAGCTTTTAACACTCCTCGCATACTATGATGTCGGTGACGAGATCCACGCATACTATGATGTCGGTGACGAGATCCACGAATTTTTATTGACATTGACACCAGCCATAAATATATTGACCGATAATCTTAATAATATTACAAAATGCGAAAGCTAGTATTATATTATATATAATACTAGCTTTCGCATATATATATTATATTATATTATTAGCTGAATAGTAATATTGATTAGTTATATTGAAGATAATAATTACGCAAAAACATGAAACTTACCTCATATTTGTTCTTGTTCAATTTCTGTTCATGGTTATTTTTTACCAAATTCATAATATAATTCATCTTTAAATACTTCACAACAAACATAAATGGCGGACTGCGTGCGAACTTCACTTTGGAAGAGAGTGAAATTTTTTTATTATTTTTTTAAACTATTTGGTGCCTTGTTTCCTTGTGTCAGAAAACTTTGTTTCCCAGAAAATATATAACAACATACTATCAGTCCCAGACCGTGTACCTATTTTTATTTTGAATATTTATGTTTCAACTACCTCCTTTTTACAGAAATACAATTCAAACGACTTTTTTTTTATTTACTTTATCACAAATTACAATTATAAATTCCTTAATCTATCACACATACATTATTTTTCATTGAATAACCCACTCCTGACAGTACCAGGTGCAAAAGTGCCCATAACGCTGGCTGCGTTGCCGCGCTGAATCGCAATGGCCGCAAATTATAAATTATTATTTTTTTTATTTCACAAACATCAGAATAATTTTTATACGAATATTGTTTATTCGGTGTATTTTTCCCGGGGCACCAGTTCCAGGTATAATACAGTAAATAACAATTATATATTTTTTGGATTGCTTGAAATAATTTAATTGCCTGCCTGATTTGGCTGGAGCCTAGGGTCCACTTTTATTTGGTTGTTATGAACAACTGTCCTTTGATTTTTGACTTTGTTGGGACTGACTGCCATCTGACCTTCCAACTCCGTAGGATCGCCTGCATCATTGTTTAATTCGTAAACTAGCAGATGTAGCAGGTGAGATCGCTTAGACCCCGGTAATCGCAGGGCTCCTTCGCTCCAAGCGTAGGTTGTGATGACATGTCGTTAAATTTTTTTTCTTAAAGACTGCCTTGTGGCAAATGGAATCAACGGCTTAACCTACCCTTCGATCACTATAGAGTAAGATACTTAACGCAGTGATCGTCCACAGATACGAGAGATAGCGAGGCTACATACGCTTCAAATGTGTTTATAAATCTATCAGCGACGTGTTTGTCAAACTACAGGCCATTACACCGTACATAGTTGGTATATTATTCATCTCTACCGCACTACGTACCGTTCATGTTCCCAGGCTTCCCAGCTCTACAGTTTTACTCTTTATTATGAAGTTAATTAATTCTCGTGGCCCCGCGGTCTCAGTGTTCTGTAAATGATCACTGAGTTACGCAACTTTCACTATGGCTGGTCCTCGGATGGGTGACCACTTTGTTGCATTTACATTTGCGAGCGTTTCCGTGCTTCGGAAGACACGTTAAGCCGTTGGTCCCGGCTGCCAGTAAAATGGCAGTCGTTAAGCCTGGTTGAAGGCCTTATGGGCGGCTTAAAAAAACTTCAACAGCAGGTAGCCACAACCTGCGTCTGTCCATTTCAACACGGCAATGGGCTCAACACCTATTCCGTGGGACAGGAATCCATACGGTGAAAAGTGGGCATATAATATGCCTCTGCCACCCCTTCGGGGATAAGGCGTAATGGATATTTTTATTTTTTTCTTGTATTAGTGAAAAATCTCTCACACTGTAATGAATTAATTTCTAAGTGCCAAATGTTCAACACTATCACAGCATCAAATTACATGTTCGTGTAACGCCACGCCAGACAACATGTTTAATAGTCGACACAAGTTATGACGTCATTTCCTACTGCGCCATATTGGGCAGCAAGGCTTTCCTCTAGTTAGTTTATCAATTGAGTGTGCACATGTTTCTCTGTTCATTCTGTCGTTGCAAGTCAAGCAATAAACTATGTACGCTGATATACTTGCCATTACGTCATTTCTCTATACGCCCTATAACCCCGGTGTAATAAAACGTTTTTTTTTTATTCTAAGACCTAATATGTGTCATTAGAGTCAAAGAAGGAATCGATAAATATTTCAGTCAAATAAAATTAGAAACCAACAAATTTAACGTTGAAACTTTCAAGTTGCAAGAAGGAATACGCCAACGCGGTCATGCATATTTACCAAGTATCCCCTTTCTAACAACAAAGCACTGAATCGGAATACTTGTTGATGAGTATTTAATAATATTCACGCGGGTGAAACTGCGGAAACAAAATATACATTTTACACACATTTCATCCTCTCTCGCAAAGGAACCGCGCAGAAACAGTATTTAAACCTAAATCATGCCAAAATTGATACAGATATTATCGGCTAGATGGTCGATTTATAAAAAGTAGTAAAAAGTAGGTCTCCTACGTATTAATTTAGGAACTGTTCTATCTACATGCCGATTTTTATCTAAATGTGATTAAATAACAAACTTCCTAATAATATAGAAATCTTCACAAACTTGTACATTTATAATATAAATAGGATTACATTCCTCTGGAAATACCGAGAATTCCTTTCTTGGTGCTCATCTAAAGTAGGTACGTAAAAAAATACGTTCATCAAATTTCAGACTGTGTATGGTTTTACCCACGTATTTTCTATTCCCATGGAAATATCGGTAATACAGTTTTATTTTCTTTTCCAAAGACTTAAAGTATACATTTACTAAATTTCAGGTTTCTATGTTTAATGCTTAGGCTGTGCGTGGTTTACCCGCATATTCGATTCCCATGGGAACACCGAACTCGCTGGTAATACAGGAGCTTCCTTTTAGCCTTATGAGATTCTTCAAAAACAGGTGTACGTAAGTTCATGTTACTAACTTGGAAAATGACAATCTTCCATACAACCGTTTACCCCTTATTTACGTCCTTAGGGATAGAATTTCACGAAACCCTTTCATAGGGGGCGCCTACGTGTTTATAAGAAGCATGCGAAGTTTGGGCTTCATAGCTCCGTTAGCTTCATAGATTTTGTGATCAATGAGTCAGTTAGTAAAAACCCTGCTTTACCTCCTTATGGGTAAAATTTTCCGTATCTGCGATACACGTAAACACCCATTTATATGTAACTAAAAACAGGTGTACGTAAATTCAAGTTTCTAACTTTGAAAAAAGACAAACTTCCATACAACCGTTTATCGCTTATTTACTTCTTTAGAGGTAGAATTTCGAAAAATTAATTCTAAGGGGAAACCTACGTATTAAAAGGAACCCCCATGCGAAGTTTGGGCTTCGTAATTTTGTTAGTTTTATAGGTTTCGTGATCAATAAGTCAGTTATTACAACTCCTGTTTACCCCCTCAAGGGTAGAATTTATCAAAATTCCTTAACACGTAATTTTTTATTTGTATACAGAAGCAGGTATAAGAAATTCGGTGTTGCTATGTTTGAATATGAAGAATTTTCCATAAAAACTTTCAACCCTTTTTTACCCCCTTATAGGTAAAATTTTGCAAAACCGCGATACATGTACCCGTTTATTTGTAACTAAAAAGAGGTGTATATAAATTTATGTTTCTAACTTTGAAAATGACGAACTTCCATCCTACCATTTATCGCTTATTTACTTCCCCAGGGGTAGAATTTCGCAAAATCCCTTCTTAGCGGAAACCTACGTATTAAAAAGAATCTCCATACGAAGTTTGAGCTTCACAGCTTTGGTAGTTTCAGAGATTTCGTGATCAATGAGTCAGTCAGTGATTTTGCCTTTTATATATTAAATTGTGGGTTGCTACGTGTCTAAATAGTGTTTGTGTCCACCTGTGTTACCCTAACTAATGTCAAGCCACTAACACCAATGTATTACTAGCCACAAATACTAAGCTACTTTTATTACTTTCTGTCACAAAGGTGAAAAACATGTTTTGGTGATGTTATTTTTTTTAAAGTGAATGATGAAATTGTGTATAAAGGAGAAAATTTATAACCATTTTGCTATCATCATCATCATCCTCTTGTCCTTGTCCCAATTTACTTGAGGTCGGCGTAGTATGTCTTCTTCTTCCATTCATCCCTGTTATTTGTCATCTGATCATTCACTTTGTTCATATTTCTATCAATCCTTACACAGTCTATCCATTTGGCTAACTTAAGCTAAATTTTTACAGTCAGACCTGGAGTTCCACATCCACAAATAAATACAATAACTGCAATACGAGTTTAAATATAAATAATAATCAGACTGTATAAACGGTTGATTGATGGCACTTGGTGGAACGTGTTATATATTTTCAATAAAAACAGGAAATTTAAAAATTTAATAATGAGGATATTGTTTACAAATCACCAACAAAGTGAATATATATTTGTTTATATAATTAATTTTCATATTTATAATTTAAAATTTAACATATTTATAGAAAACAGTACAAAAAAAGGGATGGGTATAACATTCAATGTATGTTGAATTAATATTCGTATTTTGTGTCATAACCTACCTCTCAAGATTTATTGTTAAATCTCGTATACGAGTATTATGAGACACATGTTCATATCAACTCTACTATGATGATGTATATGACCTGGCATGATATATACTTACTCATATCATAATCTTGTCAAGACAAATCTAAGGAGACAATTTATGTGCGATGGACATCAAAATGTATTAAGGATATTACACGAACCTAATCAGATTAATCACAACCTTTAATCTTAGCTATAATGAATTAACCTAACTGGAAATGACATTCATAAATATCATTAATTTAATAAGTATTGCGTAAAATTCATCTACTATGTACCCCGTACTTCTCCAGTGATTAACTGCAAATGGCTGTTACACGCTTTTAAAGTGTAAATTTCTTATAAGTTTGTAAAAATAGGTATTTACTAAGTGCCTAATCTGAGCAAAATCCATTTAGTGTGGTTTGAGAAACACACAATGCCATCTAAATAATTATTTGGCATATCGATTATCGCTACTAGCTAGCAAGCTGCACTTGCAATTTATTACTGTTATTATTACAATTCTATTTTACTTTTTGAAATATCTTTGCTTAATAGTAAATGGAGAATGTTACTAGTAATCTACTTTTAAGATGGATTGAGTATAACAGTACTTAAACCATGATTTACATTGATAAGTATACGTAAAGCAAGTCAACTCGTGTGTGTGTATTTAACTTTCGTGTGAACGTAACACTCATGACCAACAAAGCAAATAAGTCTTTGATAAAGCTTAAAAAGACAGTTACTTAAACAGACAGACAGACAAGACAGACAAAAAAAAGTCAGAGAACATGATTATTTTCGTCATTGTGGTGATGGAAACTAATGTAGCTTCTGTAATAAGAAATTCTATTTATATTTACATGTTGGATGCATGTGAAAACAAATCAAATACCATATTAATACTTATTACATTATTTTTATGGGTCGGCTGCGCGAGTGCTGCACCTCTGGTGTTGCAAATGTCCATAGGCTACGGTGACCACTTTCCATCAGGTGGGCCGTATGCTTGTCTGCCACCTCAGTGGTATAAAAATAACCTAACCACTCCGGGAGTGCCGACAGAAGTGAAAACTCAATTTATTAATAATTTATTTATCTAGACGCGTTGGTACATGCATATATGCACACACTATAGCTGCGTATCGTAACGGGGTGTAGCGAGTCCAGAGATTTATCTCATCTAAAAAATTGCGTACCGCGCTAAAAGAAGTTTTTCCTTCAAAAATTGACCGGGATCGACGTTAATGATGATGATGATGAAAAATAAATCTACACTGAAAGACTCCTAATTGATTACACAGCATTATTTAATAAGACCTGTAGATGACCGGAATCAACGTTAGATGATGATGATGATAATGGTCGCGGGTCCAGAGATTTTATCTCATCTAAAAATAAGCGTACCGCGCTAAAAGAATATTCACTTCAAAAATTGACCGGGATGGACGTTAATGATGATGATGAAAAAAAATTCTACTCTGAAAGAGTCTTAATTGATTACACAATATTATTTAATAAGACCTGTAGATGACCGGGTTCAACATTAGATGATGATGATGATTATAGTCGCAAATCCAGAGATTTTATCTCCTCTAAAAATATGTGTACCACGCTAAGAGGCGTTTTCACTTAAAAAACTCAATTTATTAATAATTTATTTATCTAGTCGCGTTGGTACATGCATATATGCACACACTATAGCTGCGTATCGTAACGGGGAGTAGCGAGTCCAAATTTATCTCATCTAAAAAATTGCGTACCGCGCTAAAAGAAGTTTTTCCTTCAAAAATTGACCGGGATCGACGTAAAGATGATGATGATGAAAAATAAATCTACACTGAAAGAGTCCTAATTGATTACACAGCATTATTTAATAAGACCTGTAGATGACCGGAATTAACGTTAGATGATGATGATGATTATGGTAGCGAGTCCAGAGTTTTTATCTCATCTAAAAATATGCGTACCGCGCTAAAAGAAGTTTTTCCTTCAAAAATTGACCGGGATCGACGTAAAGATGATGATGATATAAAATAATTCTACACTGAAAGAGTCCTAATTGATTACACAGCATTATTTAATAAGACCTGTAGATGACCGGAATCAACGTTTGATGATGATGATGATTATGGTCGCGAGTCCAGAGATTTTATCTCATCTAAAAATATGCGTACCGCGCTAAAAGAAGTTTTTCCTTCAAAAATTGACCGGGATCGACGTAAAGATGATGATGATAAAAAATAATTCTACACTGAAAGAGTCCTAATTGATTACACAGCATTATTTAATAAGACCTGTAGATGACCGGAATCAACGTTAGATGATGATGATGATTATGGTCGCAAGTCCAGAGATTTTATCTCATCTAAAAATATGCATACCGCGCTAAAAGAAGTTTTTCCTTCAAAAATTGACCGGGATCGACGTAAAGATGATGATGAAAATCTTACGCTTTTTCGATCAGGACACGTGTCCTGACGCGAGTTTAAGATTTTATACCCATTACAGAAAAAGTGCTCAACGCCGCTAAAGAAGTTTTCACTTCTAAAATAATTCTACACTGAAAGAGTCCTAATTGATTACACAGCATTATTTAATAAGACCTGTAGATGACCGGAATCAACGTTAGATGATGATGATGATTATGGACGCGAGTCCAGAGATTTTATCTCATCTAAAAATATGCGTACCGCGCTAAAAGAAGTTTTTCCTTCAAAAATTGACCGGGATCGACGTAAAGATGATGATGATGAAAAATAAATCTACACTGAAAGAGTCCTAATTGATTACACAGCATTATTTAATAAGACCTGTAGATGACCGGAATCAACGTTAGATGATGATGATGATTATGGTAGCGAGTCCAGAGATTTTATCTCATCTAAAAATATGCGTACCGCGCTAAAAGAAGTTTTTCCTTCAAAAATTGACCGGGATCGACGTAAAGATGATGATGATAAAAAATAATTCTACACTGAAAGAGTCCTAATTGTTTACACAGCATTATTAATAAGACCTGTAGATGACCGGAATCAACGTTTGATGATGATGATGATTATGGTCGCGAGTCCAGAGATTTTATCTCATCTAAAAATATGCGTACCGCGCTAAAAGAAGTTTTTCCTTCAAAAATTGACCGGGATCGACGTAAAGATGATGATGATAAAAAATAATTCTACACTGAAGGAGTCCTAATTGATTGCACAGCATTATTTAATAAGACCTGTAGATAACCGGAATCAACGTTTGATGATGATGATGATTATGGTCGCGAGTCCAGAGATTTTATCTCATCTAAAAATATGCGTACCGCGCTAAAAGAAGTTTTTCCTTCAAAAATTGACCGGGATCGACGTAAAGATGATGATGATAAAAAATAATTCTACACTGAAAGAGTCCTAATTGATTACACAGCATTATTTAATAAGACCTGTAGATGACCGGAATCAACGTTTGATGATGATGATGATTATGATCGCGAGTCCAGAGATTTTATCTCATCTAAAAATATGCGTACCGCGCTAAAAGAAGTTTTTCCTTCAAAAATTGACCGGGATCGACGTAAAGATGATGATGATAAAAAATAATTCTACTCTGAAAGAGTCTTAATTGATTACACAGCATTATTTAATAAGACCTGTAGATGACCGGAATCAACGTTTGATGATGATGATGATTATGGTCGCGAGTCCAGAGATTTTATCTCATCTAAAAATATGCGTACCGCGCTAAAAGAAGTTTTTCCTTCAAAAATTGACCGGGATCGACGTAAAGATGATGATGATAAAAAATAATTCTACACTGAAAGAGTCCTAATTGATTACACAGCATTATTTAATAAGACCTGTAGATGACCGGAATCAACGTTAGATGATGATGATGATTATGGTCGCGAGTCCAGAGATTTTATCTCATCTAAAAATATGCGTACCGCGCTAAAAGAAGTTTTTCCTTCAAAAATTGACCGGGATCGACGTAAAGTTGATGATGAAAATCTTACGCTTTTTCGATCAGGACACGTGTCCTGACGCCACGTGTCCTGACGCCACGTGTCCTGACGCGAGTTTAAGATTTTATACCCATTACAGAATATTATATTTAAAGTGCTCAACGCCGCTAAAGAAGTTTTCACTTCTAAAATGCAATAAAGTTATATATATTTGTGAGTTAGTACGTAATAGAATATGAACAACCGGACATACATCAAGTTGTCGTTGTCACTTATATTGATTTCACGACTTTTAACCTCAAAACTGCGTATTTATTACATTTTAATAATAAAAAGCCAGATACAAACAGTAAAAATAAGCCGTTTACAAAATTAAATCAAAATTTATATTCTTAATATGGGTCCCATTAAACATCTGTTGCAGTGTCTGGTCTGCTGGTATCAACGCCATCGTTATCTATCTAAGAAATAGTGATGGGGCAAGCGGTGGTGTTTGCATGTTGATCGATAATGTTCTGTAATGTTCTGCGTTCGAAGTTTGAATGTAGCTGTTTGTAACTGTATTTCGGCCCTTTTCCGCGTTTATTTGTACAAACGGACAGTTATGATACTGTCGGGAATATCGTGTTAAATATTTCAATGATGACATTTTTTACACAGCGCCGTCTAGGCCAAAGTAAGCTAATATAAGCTTGTGATATGGGATCTAGACAACTGATATATATGCCTCTGTGGCGCGGTGGCAGTGCATCCGACTGCTACGCTAGAGGTTGTGGGTATGATTCCCACCCAGGATAAAACTTTGTGTGATGAGCACGATGGTTTATTCTGTGTCTGGGTGTTATTTATCTATAATATGTATGTATTTAGAAATATATATGTATGTTTATCAGTTACCTAGTTACTATAGTACAAGCTCTGCTTGGTGTGGAATCAGATGGCGTTGTGTGAGTTGTCCCAACAATATTTATTTAAATACTTATATATTTCTAAATTATAAATACATAGAAAACACCCAAATTCCGAAACAAACATTTGCAGATCACACAAATATTACTACTCGCAGACACTACCACTTATGCCACCGACACAGTACCCATTATTAAAATAGTGTAAAAATATATTTCTAACATAAACAATTTAATTTACCTTAATGTATTCAACTTATCATTTTCGTTTCCTTCTTAAAATTAAAATTAGTAGCATAAATTAGCACGCTAGTTAAATTAAATAAAAAATATATTTATTTCCATCACTACTAGATTATGATATAACTAAAAACAGCACTATTATTAATATAAATAACACATGCATCTCAAATTCCGCGCGTAAATGGAAAACAGCTGTGCCAATCTAAATACAAAAAGCAAACAAAAAATGATTTTGAACCTCTATTCGTGACCTCTACATATTTTTGGCAGAAATTACAAAAGAAACAAATATTTTTCGAAGTAGAACAACTCGTAGTAACATATCAGTAGCCTTTAAAAATTTCAACAGCTCTCGAATGAAACGACCCGACCTCATATTACTCACCCATTATCATAATTTTTATAAAAGCAAAACCAAAAAAAGTAGCCTTATTTATTATGTTCTATAAAACTAGTAATTTAGGCACAAACATCCATTGTCCATACAAACTTTCGCATTTATAATATCAGTGTACTTAATTTTCACAGAATTTCATAATTGCTCAAAAATGCCGGTCAGGTTTTTCAGTCTTTGAACAGGGCAGTCTGACGTGGGCGTTATTCGAAAGACACAAGCAGGAGCTGCATGTCACGGAAATGAAAATGCTGCGGTGGATATGTAGAATCACGGGGTTTGACGCGTGAGGAACTCTCACATCCGCGGCAGCGTTCTTGTCCGTACGTAGTTGTCTTTGCAGTTAAGTTCCAAACGTGTCGCCTTCGCATGGTTAACCGCCGGGTCGCGTAAACCATCGGGCTTCGTGAGGAATAAATATCTGGCCAAGTCGGTCCCGCTGGGTCCCGGTAAGAGACCAAGACCCTAGAAGTGCACTACTGTAAATGGGACTACTAGCCATGAATACACAAACTTAAGTATGGTAGGGTAAAATTTGACAGAATATCCAAGGCGAAAACAATCGAATACTCTTGCAAAAGTAGCCTCGATTTCAGTCACATATTTTTCAAGAGTTTTCTCCTCTGAAGACCGGGCTTATTAGAACGATCGACCCATGTAATGATTGTCACCTTAGTAATATCAAGTGTCCGCATAGGAATGGATGCGAATAGACAGTGTGTCATTGTATTGTATATGTTGAGACTTAGTATCATAAAATAAATATCGTTGCGACAACTCACACAACGCCATCTGATTCCAAACTAAGCAGAGCTTGTACTATGGTAACCAGGTAACCGATAAACATACATATATATTTCTAAATACATACATATTATAGATAAATAACACCCAGACACAGAATAAACCATCGTGCTCATCACACAAAGTTTTATCCTGGGTGGAAATCGAACCCACAACCTCTTGTGTAGCAGTCGGATACACTTGCACCGCGCCACAGAGGCATCCTGATCTGGTGATTTAATCAGTTGTTTTCTCTTATATATATCAGTGAAAATTGTAAGCAGAGCGAATCTGTACACGTCTAATACATTGACCTACAATTTACGTCACAACAAATATTTTTGGGGCGAATATATCACAATCAACGTTCACGTGCTTTTCATTCGAGTAACCAATTTGTTTAAATCATGCACTTACTCGCGATTAATAACCCTATCACTCATCAATTCATCACCGTGCAGCTTAACAAAAATATTGTCAGAAAACTGAATATCTGGGAGTATTCCATTATGTTTTCGAAAATTTCTTCAATTAAAAACATATTAAACGAAAATAAATTTAAAAACGTTTATTATTTCTGTCAATTTGTCTGTCAGAAGGCAAAAAATAAATATTTTAATGTTACTCCGATACAATCGCTTTGTCTTATTTGCTTTAATTAATACAAAGAAAGTTTATATGAGTTCATGCTCTATTTGTCTTTAAATAAGGTACGAACGATGATGATAATTAACAAGGTGGCATATTCAAAAGCAACCTTACTACCCCGTTAGGGATACAGCGCGAAGGTAGTTTGTTAGTTTCATATTCAATTATTTTATTTCCTTCTTAATAAGGGTCACAAGTTCCCATGACACTTTCCTCTTCATAAACAACTTTAGTTACTTTATTGTAGGGACCATATTATACTATTGTCTTCAAAGTTAAGTTACCTAGATGTGCTAAATTTCAATTCGCCTGAACGCCAAGAAGTGGATCAAATAGAGCTTGCAATTTTTACAATTTACATACATTTAGATTTTATACAAACACTAGCTAATTGCTTGCGACTCTGCCTGTGTGGCTTCGAAAGTTGATCAGAGCAAGAAAACTCATTGTTCCATACAAACTATGCAACCTCTTTTCATTCGAATTTTAAATAATCCTTTCGTGTAAACCTACTTCAAACCAAGTAAAATTTCATGGTTCTCGACCAAGCTGTTTCAGCTGTGCGTTGATCCATCAGTCAGTCAGTTTCAACTTTTATATATTTAGATACCTACCCAACAAAATACTTACTTATCTTTCAAGACCATTTCAAAGACCCATTAACACATTGGGGTTGTCTTGTCCGTTTACTTTTTCCCATGACCATACTATCTCTACTAGCTGTCCCGCCCGGCTTCGCCGGACATACTTCGGACCCCGTGGCACCCATTTAATTCCGTTATTTATTAATTTCACATTCACAATAATGTACGAACCTTTTTCAAATTCATTGATTACTTCCCCACTCTCCAGTACCTACCTACCTACCTACGCCCGCACGGGCCGGTAGAATTATGGTTACACGAAATGAATTTCTTTGCGCTTTATTTTGAATCTGCGATAAAAGATATCCATTTAATTTGCAAGGTGCAAAGGGACAAAATAATCTTCATAAAATGCTGAAGCCAACTAATGTAGTAAAAATGATAAGGATTAATAGCATATTTGTGTAAATAGCCTTCAAATTACCGCTTTATAATTGACGGTTTTATTTTTAAGTATTAAAATGGATATAGTATGTTATTCTTATGAGATAGACATACATCGTAGCGGACTTTTTTGTAGACCTATATTAGATACACAATTGCATCATACATTATTTTGTTATATCTCAAAGAGTTTAGGCAGCGTTTTTGTTAAAAGCCCCCAGACGGCTTACTTTTTCCGACTTCCCCTACAAATATCGTTATAGTTTGGTCAATGTATACAAAAACTTAACATATTATACATAAAAATCTTCTATAAGAATCACACTAACTATTAAAAAAAACCGCATCGTAATTCGTTTCGTAGTTTAAAAGATCTAAGCATACATAGGGACTTTGTTTTATAATATGTAGTGATGATCAGACTAGCTCCATGGAGTTATTTAAACGCATTTTCATACAAGTTATTCAGGGGTACAAAAATTCAAAACAAGTGAACACCGGAGAGTTGTGGGGCTAATTTAGGCATATTTTACGTCACATTCACATACTCCTATACAATATCTATATATATCTACTGTTTGTTTGGTTGTACGCTAATATCAGAAAATATTAGTTCGAATTGAAAAAATATTTTTGTGTTGGATATCCCATTTATCGAGAAAGGTTATAGGCGATATCATCACGCTACTACCCTGGAGAGCGGAGCAGTAACTATAAATGTCAACCAATCGGCACTGTACTACGTACATAGAGCAGACAGCGCGAACAAAATCTGTGCGCTACGCGCGGTGGTGCGGGGTTTGGGGGAGGAGGCGCCCGAGCAGGCCCGAGCCATACAACTTACGCGCTCAAGAGCGAGAAAGCAACAGTGAACTATGGCTCATGCACCACAGTTGAACGGAGCACTGGCGATAAAGGGCGGTTCTCTATGTACGTAGTACAATATTAACTCAATGCCAATCGGGCAAATTTTCATACAGTCGGTGTTGTGAATTGATAAGCGACGGGATTCATTGCCACTAGGTTAAAATACTTCACGGTCGAAGCAACCGCGGTCATCTAAAAACTGCAAAATAATAAAATACAACATGGCGGAACATCCATGATGGCGGACTCTAGTTATTCTAAAATCACTACTACAATATGGGTATCAAATAAAATGGTTTGATGAGAATAACGCGAAAAATTAACCGCATTGAAAAAGTTTGTTTTTAAAAAGGTATCACTTTAAGATTTTGTTGTTTTATTGTTCTTAACGTAACCTATCGATTAGTATAATGTATAATGAGATTTTAATTTCTGACATAATATTATGAAACTTTGCTGCATTTGCTCACTAACGGATAAGGACTCATTTGATCTTCTCGAAATTAAGAGAGAAAAGCGTTCTTAAATTACTTTTCCACTTAGACTATCTTACTAAGCTTAATGGTCTAAGCTTTTCCATGACCAAAACATAAATTTAAATTAAACAACCCAGATTCCAAAGGGCTTTAATTAGGATCAGTTCACGTAGATGAATCAATAAATTATGTAACTACCCAGCATCTGTATGTAAATACGCAAGAAGAATTTATTGTCAATATGCCAATTTATTTTCACAGCTCATCAGTCAAGCAATATTCAGACAACTTTCAAAGAAAATATTTCATAACGCAATATACATTTCTGCACATTCTGTGTAGTTAAATAAAGTTTAGCAACTAGGATGACTACATAAACAATAAAATTTATTGAAATGAATAAGATAATCTTTTCCGTCTCCGAAAATACAGATAAATGACGATAACCGGAATGACAAAAGTCCAAAAACACAAATGGAATTCGCTGGGCGTCTCGGAGAATTTTTTTCTATAGAAGTAATGAAATAAAATATTTGGAGAACGTTTATGAAAGTTCCAAATCCAGTTGCGTAATAGAAAAAACGACTGAATGATGGAAGTTGAGAACCATCAATCAAATGAATTTATGTTTGGTACATACATAGTAATCTGTAGAAACTCTCGCTTCATATCCTAGAGGCAAAAATCAGGACACGTTTTGCCGTGCATCAAAGGGAGAACCGGTTGCCAACAAACAGTTAGGTCATTTTTATTTCTAAATTGATTATACTACCTACCGTGAGGGGGAAGGGGACTAGAGTATACTCGCCAACTCGAACATAGTCAAAGTCGTAACCATCCTTTTCTCGAAACCTTATTTTATGCAGGAGAGGCTGGCAAGATAGATTGGTTTAACAATGGTTTCACCATTTAGTGAAATGGACTTATTTTCTTTACCATGAAGGCACAAATCAACAAAAAGAAAATAAAATAGTAATTATTGTATTTCAAAAGGTTTTTTTTTTTTGTCGCGGGGAATGCGTTTACGTGCCGTCAACCCTGCTTCGAGGGCAGCACGGATGGTGTGTGGGACTCCCGGCCCTTTGGGGGCCGTCGTACCCACTAAACCCCGCGGTGTTCCACCTTCTTCCCAACCGGGTCGCAGGATAGGCCTGAGGGCTATTCACTGCGACCCGGCTAAGGGAATGCCCCAAGATGAGGCTCTCCTCGGGGGGTCAGATGTGCTGTCCCCCACGATCTCCCGGAGGAGTTAGTTTGTGCCCGCTTCGAGCCGTCCCCAAACGTCCCCGTGAGAACAGAGAGGGGTGGAGAGCGATCGAGCGGGCACTTGAAGGCACCCCGGAACACGAGGGGTGCCAGCCGCCTGAAGGCCATTGTGAACGGGGTCCCCCGCCCTTCCGTCCACGGCCATTATCTAGTCTGCGGCGATCCGGGACTACACCCGGCGCCGCCCTCGCAATTGCCGGTGGGACGGGAGCGTGCGTCCTGCTCGCTCCCGAACCCGCAGCTCCTCTCTTTTTGCCGCCATCACCTCGCTGGCGAAGGAGGCGACGGCGGCCCAGCATTGTCGGCTGCCGGCCATGGCTTGCACCACGGCCGGCAGCGACAAATCCGTCCCAACAAAGCCCCTGAGGGCATTGCGAGGCCCGTCCCAAGCCGCACACGCGGCGAGCGTATGCTCCGCCGTGTCCACGACCCCACTTGGGCAGTGACGGCACACGGGATCCGGCTCCACCCCAGCCACCTCCCACAGGTATTTGGCAAAACAGCCATGACCTGTGAGAAGCTGAGTGAGGTGGTACGTCTGAGTACCGTGCGCCCTCTCTACCCACCGCCGTAGGACGGGCCGGATAGCCCCCACGAGCCGTACGCTCGCGGTGGGGCTCTCCAGTCTATCGGCCCACTTCCAGAAGAGATCATCGCGAGCCGCCTGTCTCCAGCGATCGATCACCTCCGGAAGCGGCCGACCTCCAGTTTGTCGCACCAGGACGCCCTCGATATACACGCGTCGTAGGACTCCAGCCTCGAGATCCCACGGGAGGCTCTCAGCTATAAGGCACGCCGCCTCGTAAGAGACGGTGCGATACGCCCGCGCCGCCCTCTGCGCTAATGTCCGCTGCGGTCTGCGCAGCAGCACTATATTGGAAGCGCAGAGAGCCTCCGCCCAAATAGGTGCTCCGTAGAGCGCCTTGGAACGCACTACACCGTCGTAGAGACGACGGCACGTACTATACGGGCCCCCGGTATTGGGGAGCAGTCTCGCGAGTGTTTCGGCGTATTGGATCAACTTTGGAGCCAATAGCTGGAAATGCTCAGTGAAGCCCCATCGGTTGTCGAGAACAAGACCCAAATATTTTATGGTTTTACCAACAGCGATGGGGGTACCGCTCACCACAATTTGGGAGCCTCGAGAAGGCCCTCGCCGAGGTCCGTGGAAGAACACGGCCTCAGATTTTTCGAGGGCTACCTGGAGTCCCAGTGCCCTGATGCGACTCACAACTTGGGCCACGCCCACCGTGCCCAGAATCTGGGCGTCCCTACATGAGGGGCCCCGCGCGGTGACCAAGGTATCATCGGCGTCGCAGATTACGCCGACTCCCGGCAGCATGGTACCGCGCAGGACCCAGTCGTAACCGATGTTCCACAGGAGCGGTCCGAGAACCGACCCCTGCGGTACACCACACGACATTTCCCTGCGGACCACCCCCGTCCGGGCCGGGTAAAAGATGGCCTGGTCCACAAAGTAGTCCGCAAGGACGCGCCTGAGATACCGCGCACCCTGTGGTACCTCAGAGCCTCCGCAATGGTATGCCAGGGGCGTACGTAGCATACTCAAGATGGAAGCGCGCAGAAAATTACATATGGCAAGCCTTTTATTTGGAATCATTCAATCGAAGAAACCGCACTATCTCTTTACTAAACTGAGGTGGACATCTGGCCGAAGAAATTGTTCCCAGTTGTTATCGATCCCTAATCATAGGACTGCTGCGTTTAGAGGAAGTTTCTGTTACTCTTAGTGTTGGAATAACATCCCACCTCCAATAAAAAATAGTGGTAGTGTTTTCACTTTTAAAAGAAAATTAAAAATATTTTTATTACTGCATCAAAAGGAATTTGAAAACATTAGAGTAACCTTGTGTGCTATATAGAGGGAAAAATGTTCCAACAGATTTATTTAGATAGTGTCTTTATAGTATTCTCTTCCAACCTCTTATGTATGTGTTTTATGTTAAATCCTATATCTGTTTTATTTATGTATTTTATTTATATCTTTGATATGTATCTAATTAGAATTATAGAAATGTGATGATTTTTCACTATTTTTTGTTTATAATTATTTGTTTGTTTTTCGCTTGCGTATAAAATTATAAAAATTTAAGTTAACATATGCCACAACTCCGGGCGGCAGCTGAAAACCAGCGCCTAGTGTGTACTTGTGCACACTAAGCAAATGCTGAGCTGTGGCCCTATTGATACGTTAATATCTAAAATAGGTTTAGTAAATTATTTGTAACTTCATGATGGTAATCTGTATCAATTAAACGTTTCTTTCTTTCTTTCTTTCTTTCTTCTTTCTTCTTTCCAGGGGATGGTGTTGAAAGCGTTAGCTATATCTAGCGAGACCGCTAACAACACATCCCCCTGACCGACCGCCTCTTGGACGCTGTCCCGGAGCCGGGATATGGCGTCAAGGGTTGACTTCCCACTGCGAAATCCGAACTGCTCGACAGTCAAATTGGGCCCCGCCCCCTCCAGATGCTCGACGAGACGAGCTGCAAGCACTCGCTCGAAGAGCTTACTCATCTCGTCGAACAAGACGATGGGGCGGTAGGCCGACGGTGATTCGGCTGGGCGCCCGTGCTTTTTAAGAAGCACGAGCTTCCCCGTCTTCCATTGCCGCGGGACTCTACCAGACACCAGGCATTCCGACATTAGGGACAGCGTCTCCTCCTCAAACGCCGGCATGACCAGTGAGACGACCCGCCCCGGCACGCCGTCCGGTCCAGGGGCGCGGTTCCTAAGTTTAAGGTTAAGGACAGCCGCCCTCAACTCGGCGTCGGACACAGGTGGGATGGCCCCTGTGTCTGCCGGCGTCTGTCCCAGCGTCATCCGCGGTGGGACCCATTCCTCCCTTGCTGGGAAGAGAGAGCTGACCACACTTTCGATGAAGGGTGGCCCAAGGTCGGAGTTTCTCGCTCACGACCTTATACGGACGCCCCCATGGATTCTGGTTAAGGCTCTCAATCCATTCCTTCCAGGCCGCCTGCTTGGCGGCTCGTATTGCCGATCCAAGGGCCGCCCGGGCTGCCCGATATGCGGCGAGCAGAACTTCCTCTTGGGCAGGGTTCCTAATTCTGCGACCACGGCTGCGGGTGTACTTTCGCTGAGCTGCGTGACTAGCTGTGCGCAGCTCGGCTAGGTGATCGTTCCACCAATACACACGCCATCGCGGTGGCACAGGCCCTGCCCTCCGCATTGCCGCATCGCAGACACGGGTGAGAGCACCAGAAAGGCGCTCCGACCTCGCATTGACGTCCGGGCTCTCTTCATCTGCAGCCCAGCGTCGAAGATGGCCGCCTCCTTGGCCAGCTCTGTGTCTAACGTCTTTAGACGCCACCGCGGACCTTCCCCAGCCAGGGGACGGGTACCAGGGATCATGAAGTTGGCAGAAACGACGTCAAACCTTATGTATCGATGGTCCGACATCGTCTCCACCCCCTCGACCACCCTCCAGCCACACGTGCGATTCGCTATTCTAGGACTAGCGAAGGACAGGTCTATGATAGACCTGCCTGTTGGTCGCACGAAAGTGTGAACCGTCCCCCGGTTGAGTAGTGCCAAACCGTTGGACACCGCCCATTTCTCCACGGCCTCACCCGGTTGGTCAGTTGCCGGGGACCCCCACGCCCGTGAATGGGCGCTGAAATCTCCGGCAACCACAACCAGGGTAGGGTGCGCTTCCGCCACCAGTTCTCCGACTTCTACGAGCCACTGCTCGTATTCGGCGAGGCTCCGGTTGGGCGAGAAGTACACCCCAATCACTGCAACGTCTCCCAGCAGAGCGAGAACACAGCCACGACCCCTCGACACCCTGTCGAAGGGAGCGAGGCCGGAAGCACTCCGCTGGGAGACTATAGCCACCAAACCGTCGTGGTCCACAACCCAGTTATCCCGAGTATGGGTGTCCTGTTTGCGGCCCAGGTACGGTTTGGAGACTACCGCCACGGTCGCCTGCCATTGTGCAACGGTCTGGATCAACAGATCCTGGGCCGCGACACCATGGCCGACATTGGCCTGCAGGAACGAGATCTTAGCCATTTATTAATGGGCGGTGTCCATACCCTCCTCAGTCTGTGGGGAAGAGGTGGCTGCCACCAGCACATTCCTCTTCTTAGCTTTCCCTAGACGGCCCTTCTTGGGTGAGGCCGCTGAACAGGCTTTTACGCCCAACCGGTGAGCAGCGGTCACACCCGCCGCCGCACAAACGGGGCACCAGGGCTCCCCCAAACAGCCGGCCGCTTTGTGGCCGGGTTTCCCGCAGCGGAAGCAAAGGGCACTGCGATCAACGCTCGCAACGCATTTGGCTCCCACATGCCCTACCTCCAGGCAGCGGAAACACCGCTGTGGGGACCACCCCACAGTAAATCAACTGCCATCCACCACCTTCTTGGCTGCCGCGACCGGGCACTTAACCCAGACCGTGCCCTCTCTACCTGCTGGGCGGACAATTTCGCCCACTTTGACGCTGGTGGTGGCGCACTCTCCTACATCCGCCACCATCTGCGCAACCTTTTCCTTAGTGGCCGCATCACTAAGGCCAACGATGCGTAGCTCCACGCATTTTTCCTAGTGACGCGAACCTCATCGCCAAGTGCCATCTTCAGGCTCTCGGCCAATGCGTTCGCCTTTTCACTTCTCTTATCGCCTGCCACCTCGAACACCCTGCCCCCGGTGACTGCCGTGCGAAACCGTAGCCCTTCGATCCCGAGACCTTTGAGGTCATTAGACCTCTCGGCCTCGAGGAGCTTCGCGGCGTATGTCACGCCCCGATCTACTGCGCCCTGCTGCAGGGTTATCACAACCGCAGCAGTGCGAGGGGCGCGGAGTTTCGGAGTACACTTCCTAAAGGCAGCCTTGGCGGGTAACTGGGCGGGCGCCGATGCTGCTTTCTTCTGTTTTGATCGCCCGGCCACAACATTCCACGCCTCGGTGAGTGATTGAGGCGCAGGTTGTAACGGGCGCTCCTGTCTCGCTGCTTCTGCTTCCTGCGCCGCAGCGCTCTTCTTCTGTTTTTTCCTTCTCTTTCCCCCAGCACCACCGACAGAAGCAGAACCAACACCAGCAGAAGTGTTTTTCTCATCATCGAGTAGCGCTGGTAGGGCGCGCAGCAGGCATACCAGCTGAGCCGTTCGATGTCCGACGAATGCCTTCGGGGCGTGTGGCCACGGGGGCGCCAACAGGGGTATCGACAGTCGGGGCAGGTTTGTTGGACCGTGCTGAGCGGGCAGCGATACGCGCATCTGCCGCTAGGGGTGGGCGCAGCCGCGGCTCTGGCAACAGACGATCCTCAATACCGTCGACGCGCGCGTTGATAAGGAACAAAACCTCATCACGCGTCATTGATGGCGGAGGGTTCGCCTGTCGCTTAATTGTCTCCAGTTCGGCCCGGAGGGCCGCCAGCTCTTCCTGCAAGCGGACTACCTCCTCCGATTCCGTGCGGGACCTCATCTCTAGCATGTGCTCCAAAATGGTGCTTGCGGCGTTTCTGAGGTCCCGCACGGATTGCCCCTTCAGCCGTGAGGATTTTTGGGCGATGGAGCGGATACACTCCACCGCCTCCTCAACGGCGTTCGACAGCTGCTCGCCCCGTAGGTCCCGAGCAGCTGGCGGTTTCGGCTCCTCATCGAGAGTGGAAGATTGGCGCAGAGAAGAGAGCCTGTTCTCCTGCCGTAGGAGCTTCTTGGCAAGCTCCTCTTCCTCCTGGAGCTCGCGCTCCCGCTCTTTGGCCGCCTTAAGTTCAGCCCTCGCCTTGCCTATACCAATGTATTTCCCTGTTGTTGGGGGACGACCACGACCGCGCTTCCCAGGCTGGCCCCTGGACTGGGACTCCTCACTATCCCCTTCAGTATCCGAGTTACGGCGTTTCTGCCATAACCGAGACACAAAAGGGGAGGGGGAGCGAGAGCATATCTCCTCCATGGAAACCACACTGCTGTCATCTGACAGTAGTAGATCTCTCTGCACTACCTTTTTTGGTGTGGTGTCACGCGGTACCAACACCGGTATTTTCGCCGATGGGCCAGGCACTTGCGTGCCGGATTTCTCCTTTAATGTTAAGATTCATTAATATTAAGTCACTGTAAAATAATGCTTACATTTAGTTGTCTTGTTCAGTTTTTTACAGCACTTAATATTTTGATAAATTAATTCTAAACTTACTAAAAATAACTAAGAAACAAAGACCTAACATGCGTCATAAAATTTCTCCGCATCGCAGTCCTCACGTGGTAGCGTTCCCAGAAGACTGGCAGCATTGCCACGTTGAATGGCAATGCTTAGCCTTTGTGCGAAAAAGAAACCAGCCATCTGGTCACGAGTAGTGTCAATTAGGCGCTTTACAATCTCTTGAAATAGATTATGAGCACTTGGACCCCAGGACCCTAACGTCTCGACCCCAAACGGCTCAAAAACGTAATCACTTACGAGTTGCAAATATTTCTGCCGTTTAAGGGTCTCAGCAGAAGCAGCGGCGGCACCGGCACAACCAGCAGTACCTGGAAGATGAGTAGGAGCAAGAGTGTCGACACACGTAGCGTCCCACACCAAACACCTACCCATCCTCCACGGCATTAACGACATACCGTCCGGTCTCTTGCCGTCGTCGCGCGCCAAACCATTCGGTTCAAGTTTAGGTGGCACACCGCCGGCGACAAGAGCACGTCGGATTAAGTTTCTCCTTTTCAATTATAATCGCCTGAGTTTCAGGCAGCTCGGTGTCCAGTGTAAGTATGCCAAAGTCGTTACTACATAAGTTCTCGATCGGTTGATTTTTATTATTATTCTCCATAATTAATCCCACGAGTATGAGACGAATCACTGACGGCTCCCTGGGTGACGCTCATTCCAGAGAGCGGGATATATACCGTGGGGTGCTCCAGGTGCCCCACAGGTTTTAACGACTTCGCTGTCGGGTATTATAGACTTATCCTTGTCGCGGGCCGGCCAATTAAGGCAAGCCCCCCGGCCCCTGGGACCACCGCGTACCAACTGTTGCCACCAGTTGGGTCGCTGCGGATGATCTTAGGGGTTACGAGACGCAAGGGGGATGGCTAGTCCTCCCCAACACCGACGCTGGCACAAATGCCTGTAGGCCAATGCGTGAGCATAGAACCTACACGTCCTGTGGTTTCTCCGCTCAATACGCTCTGCCTAAAGCAGAGTGTAGACGGAACAACCCGAAGTGGCCAATACGGCCCCCTCCTTGGTGGACTATTGGCCGTGGGCGACGACGTGCGCCTCCAATAAAGCGCACATCGTCGTCCACGTTACCAGGGTGTACCACGTGGAGGTTGTCCTACCCCACACCCCGTATTTCAAAAGGTATCAGGTGTTTCAAAGAACCCTAAGATGTTTCAAATATTGCTAGCTGAAAAATAATACAATTTCATTTTTTTAGAAACCATTTTGAATGAACTTCTAATTTTTCTTCTTTTGTCTTTGCAGAAAATCATTGGCCACCTTTGTGTACTCACGTAACTTAGTTCTTTTTCTTAATATAAAAGAAAAGTAACCTGACACTAATTACTTTTCAACAATGGGCGTCTTGGAATAGCTTTTAAGGCGGATAAGCGGTTTTTTTTTATATTTTAAACGAGGATTAGCTTCAGTTATTGGTCGTACTAATGAGTGTCTAGCACATAAGACCTTTTAGTCTTCTTGTTGCCACCTCACTAAAAAGGCAACCGGTTCAAAATTTCTTCCAAATTTAACATCTAAAATACACACATTTTATTAAATTTATTCGGCCCTTTAGACCTACCCCAGTTCCGTGCTTCGGAAGGCACGTTAAGCCATTGGTCCCGGTTGCCAATAAAATGGCAGTCGTTAAGCCAAGTTGGAGGCCCTATGGGTGGCTTAAAAAATTTCAACAGCAGGTCGATGCAGCCTGTGCCTGTCCATTTCAACACGGCAATGGGATCACCACCTGTTACGTGGGACAGAAATGCATAAAGTGAAACGTGGGCGTTAAATATGCCTCTGCCTACCAATTCGGGGATAAAGGGGGTGACAATATGTCGATGTCGATTAGCTTCAGAAATTTACAAAATGATAATCTGCAACTGCCGACTGAAGGCTTTCATCGAAAACAGCCTAAAGTCTGAGAAATATAAAAAACAATGGACAATGATATTATTCCTTTTTTACCAAAACATCCTTGGTTACTACAGTACCTATTTTAAAAGATGATTATTTTTACACTGTAAGAAACGAGTACAGGTCTTTACCCACCAAGTGATGTTGTATACATCAGCTAGTATTGAATTTTTTTTTTAACATTGTTTGCCAGAGTACCTTCGATAATGTTTATCGAAGACATTGGTGGCGTAACTTCCATCACTTTTTATTGTATTTTTAGCGACTATACTCTACTCTTAGTTTAGAATTGGATATCATACGCATGCAGTTATCTTGCGCTCAAATACGGTTAAAGCTCTGGAATCTTATTATCTAGTTACATAATAGTTTACAATGTTTTATATACATACTCTATACTTTAGCTTATGCTTAATCTAAAATTATAAGCGAGAAATCAGAAATTTCTAAAAAAAATTCTAATACATATTATAAATGCGAAAGTTTGTAATAATGGATGTTTGTTACTCTTTTACGTAAAAAGTACTAAATGGATTTTAATGAAACTTTACAATAATATAGCTTATAGGTACATCAGAATAACACATAGGCTACTTTTTATTTCCTGTGGGTAACGGGAACGGGAAAACTTCTCTGAGCGGGTGAACCACGGGCGTGAACTAGTATGAAATATTTAAGCATGAACTCCAAGTATCCACTTTCTAACAAAAAAAAAACAAATGAAATTAGATGACGCGTTGATGAATTAGAACATTCAGGGTACAAATATTACCTCACCTTTATAAATAGATTTACATCTATGCTATTTTTAGGACTCCGTACCAGACCACAAAAGAAAACTGAAACTGTACCCTTATAGGATCACTTTGTTGTCTGTCCGTCCTTTTGTATATCTGTCAAACCCCTTAATCTCGGGATAGACACTTTATCTTGGGAACTCGTAGAGGTATTGAGTTGACATTAAAACCAATTCCAAGTCTACAGTCCCTTGAAGTAGGAAACAAATTTTCTGTTAAAGTAAAAACAACGTGTGTTCGTGCAAAAATGAAAATATTTTTCAACACTCTCAAAGAATTTAAAATTTCTAGGGTATTTATTTCCAGTTTACCTAGAACCATGAAATTTGTCAAACAATACCGTCTTATACTACAATGTTCACTGATATATTATATCTATACTAATAATAAAGCTGAAGAGGTTGTTTGTTTATTTGGTTGAACGCGATAATCTCAGGAACTACTGATCGCATTTTAAAAAATCATTTTATTTATTTATTTATGTATTATATACTTTATTCTACACCAAGAAAAACATAAAAATAACACAGTGAGAAAATTGATACAATGAAAGCAGTACAATGGGCGGCCTTATCGCTTAAAGCAATTTCTGCCAGGCAACCTTTGGGTGGAAAAAAATATGTCAGTAGGAGCGACTGGTAGTTGTCGGTGTTCAATTTAATCAAATTTAACTAAAACATATTATAATACTACATAAATAATCTTATAATATACATACATACATACATATCGTCACGCCTGTCTCCCATCGGGGTAGGCAGAGACTATGGCTTTCCACTTGCTACGATCCTGGCATACAACTTTCGTTTCTTCCACTTTCATAAGTGTTTTCACACACACACACGCCGGTTAATGGTACTCTTGACCTGACCTTTTTCCAAAATGTCTTCTATCTGATTGACATATGTACGTCGAGGTCGCCCCTTACCAGTTTGCCCATTCACTCTCTTCTGATAAATCTGTTTCGTTAGTCTACTTTCATCCATCCTCTCCACGTGTCCGAACCATCTAAGCATACCTTTTTCTATCTTAGTCACTACTTCTTCTACCATACCGCAATGTTCCCTTATCACCCTGTTCCTTTCTTTGTCCATCAATTTCACTCCAGCTATACTCCACAGACTTTCCACTGCATTAATTTTACTTCTATGCTTCTTCTGCCACACCCAACTTTCACTGCCATACATGAGTGTAGCAACAAGTACTCCTCTATGCACAGCCAGTCTTGCCTTCTCAGACACGTTCTGAGTGCTCATAAAGGCGTACATGGCTCCATTCACTTGATTTCCAGCCAAAACTCTTCGTTCAATGTCACAATCACACTTTCCATCTCTCACAAATTTTGAACCTAAATATACAAATTCTTTCACCTGTTCCACTCGTTTTCCTTCCACAAAAATCGAGCAATCTGTCATACTTTCCTCTCTTTCAAAAACCATTACTTTTGTCTTATTTACATTCACTGTCATTCATTTGCTTTTTAGCGTATCATGCATAATGTTAACCATCAACTGCAACTCCTCCGCCGATGATGCCAGTATTACCTGGTCATCAGCGTATAGGAGGCATTTGACAGTCAGTTCATTCATTTTTAAACCATACGCACTCTCTTGCAGTTCTTTCAAATAACTATCCATGTATAGATTAAACAGCGCCGGTGACGCTACACAACCCTGTCTCACACCTTTTTCAATGTGAAAAAAGTCTGTGCAAGCTCCGTTGATCCTGACACAAGCACTGGAGCCCTCGTAGAGAGATTTCAGTGCTCGTATCAAGTGACTGCTTACTCCATACTTGGCCAGTGTTGTCCATAGTTCATGCCTCACAACTCGGTCATAGGCCTTTTCCAAGTCTACAAATACGCAATAGACCTTTTGACATTTTGCCAAAAATTTTTCGGCTATCCATCGTAAGGAAAAGACCTGATCCGTGCATCCTCTTCCTTTCATAAATCCTGCATGTTCATCCCACATTTTTCCTTCAGTTTTATACATCACTCTTTTTATCAAAACTTTTGCATACAATTTGCCGACGATGCTGAGCAAGCTTATGCCGCGGTAGTTTTGCACTCTTGCTGTGACCCTTTTCCTTTGTAAAGCGGCACGATGACAGCCTTGCACCAATCTCCTGGCACGCTGCCACTCCTCCAGCAAAGATTAAAAAGGCGGTACACCTGGCAAGCTACCACGCCATGTCCCGCTTTCAGCATCTCGACAGAAATCCTATCAAATCCAGCAGCCTTACCCAATTTCATACTACTCAATGCTTCCACAATTTCTTCCATACTTATAATGCTTTCATTGCTTAGTTCATTCCTTTCCCTAACTAACTAACTAACTATCTTCACGCTGTATCCCTGACGGGGTAGTCAGAGAGGACAGATCGCCAGGCTTCACGGTCCATACATACTTCTTTCGCTTCTTCGAGATTCATCAATCGCTTCATACAGACACGTCTGGGTATCCGAGTGCTTTTGACCTTTCTGTTTTTGAACAATCTGCTCACGTGGTCTTCATATGTAAGTCTCGGCCTACCCTGACTCCTTCTACCTTCTACTTTTGAACAATATATTTTCTTCGTCAATCGTTCCTCACTCATTCGTTGGACGTGTCTAAACCAACGGAGCACGCCCTTTTCCAGCTTAACGCTGACACTTTCATTCAAACCTGCCATATTGCGTATCACTTCGTTACGTATTCGGTCGGCCAAGGTAACGCCGCACAATTTTCAAAGTGATCGCATCTCCACAGCATTCAATTTACTTTCATGCATCTGCTGACATACCCAGGTTTCACTACCGTAAAGCAAAGTTGGCACTAGCACTGCGTTATGAATCGCCATGCGTGCTTCTTTTACGATGCTTTGTCGCTTTACTAACTGGGACAAAGCACCGTTAACCCTATTTCCGGCAGCTACTCGCCGTTCTACATCCCAATCACATCTTCCATCCATTCCTTTCCCAAGAACTCGTTTGTGCTTCCATATCCTCTTTTTCATATAAGCTTTCAAAATAATCTTTCCATCTTTTTATCACACATTCTTCTCCTTTTAGAAAACTGCCATCCTGGTTTCTGATGTTTAACATACTTATTTGAAAAGTTTCGATGATGTTTGTTGACCTCTCACAGATTTTATAGATTTCCAAAAGAATTTTATATTCTGCTGGAAATTATCAGATAACCTACTATTAAATTTATCCCTATCATTCTCTTTCTCTCTTTTTATAACTTCTTTTGCAACTCGTTTATACCTTTTATATTCATTCTTTGCCATTTTTACATCCTCATCCTTTGCCCTCTGCATTCTTTGATTTAAATTCTTTAATATAATATCAGAATATATACATATACATAGATACATACACATACATACATACATAAATATACACATAAAATATCAGAGGAATCATTTTCATTTCATGTTAAATATAGATATTTAACCATAAGCTTAAACTTAGGCAAATTATTTGGTTTGTCTAATTTCCACTGGTAGCTTATTCCACAACTGAATTGCTGTTACAGTAAAAGAGCGGATGTAGAATTTTGTAGAATGTTTTTTAGTTCTAAGTTTTCGGATGACCTCAAGCATCTATTATGCGAATCATGAAGGAACTCAAACTGCTCCTTTAAATAGGAAGGTGTAGATGGGTTAAATAAAATGTTGTACAATAAGGATAAAATATGAGTATTCCGGCGAAGTCGTTATAGCTAATCACCTAAGCTGTGTACGAAACTGTGAAACATGATCATACTTGCGCAAGCCAAATATGAGTCGTATGCAGACATTTTGAAGACGCTCAAGTTTATCTAATTGGTTTTGTCTTTTTGTGTTGGATAGCCCATTTATCGAGAAAGGCTATGTGCTACATATCATCATGCAATTACTCTGGATAGCGGAGCAGTAGTCATAAATGTCAACACTATTGTAGAATTTATAAACGACGGGATTAAATAGGTGCAACGGGAGATCGAAGTATGTCACGGGCGAAGCCAAAGGGGGTCACCTAGTATAAGATATAATAAAATTTATAGAAATAAAATTTTCTTCTAATTTATTTATCATCTTAAAAACAATTTTAAGACAAAAAATCTTTATTTTGTATAGACTATTTCAACGGCACTTACAAAATGTCATACACTAAAACTAAAGAACATCTAATGGTGATATACATAATTATATTATACAATATTAATAAATATCAACTTAAATTAACTTACCTTAACCTTAAAAATATGATACATAACTAAAATTAATTGTAATCTAATTATATTGTATGTATTAGATATCGCAAATGTTTCTTTATCTCTTATCTTAGCATCTTCGCCTACCTTGATTTGGAGATCTCTTACTGGCTGTTAGGTGATTTTGATGTTTAATTAAATTTTTTTTATTTTCTGCCGGTATCGTTGGAAGCGACTACCGTAGACCTAAGTACTGACCCCATAAGTAACCTTACACCAGAGCTTCTAACAATGCATTACTTGCAGGATAGGTTGGCTTGTACACCTTTAAACTTTAACTAAACCCGGAATTCTCAGTCTAACCAATAAATTTCAAGATTTACATATTATAGTGAATAGTACAGTCTCAGGGTCTATCTGATTTGCATATTGTACGAAACCTCGTTGGTCTCGGTCCTGTGGTATACCTAAGTCTCTCGAAATTTCGATTTGAGTGTGTTTAGTTTTTAGTAGGAATTGTTCAGTGACAGCGTAAAGTTTATGAAGTACTTTTAGCCCCACTAGCTCAGTGTTCTGTAAACGATCTATGCATTTTACGCTGTATTAACAGTATGCAACATTTACATTTACGAGGGTTTTCTGTGCTTAGGAAGGCACGTTAGCGCAATTTTTATCCCACCATGAAACTTTGTGTGATGAGCACGATGGTTTATTCTGTGTCTGGCTGTTATGTATCTATAATATGTCTACATTTAAAAATATATAAGTATGTTAATCAGTTATCTGGTTACCATATTACAAGCTCTACTTAGTTTAGAATCAGATGGCGTTGTATTAGTTGTCCCAACAATATTTATTTATTTATAAAGTTTCTTTTAAGTTTTCCTTTTTCGTTTCTTCTTTACCAACAGCAAACATACGATTAAAGGTAACACCGGCTGACCAAAGATGTCGATTGCTTTGCAGTATGATGATGAGTACCTATGTATAATTACGTGTTTATTTTAGGGTGTACTTGTATTTTTTTTAAATTACATGGGTACCTAATTTTTATAACCCCCAGTTATTTTTTCTCTCTCTTTCTTTGTAGGTGGGTAAATATAAATTTTCAATTAAATGTTTTGACAACAAATAAAATACAAACTTTAAAATTGCACCAAATATGGCTTCTATTTTAGACATAAATAGAGGCAAATAAACAACGGGTACAGAGACCCAGCTACCCAATCTTATCTCTGCATCACCCTAAGGTTGAAATTTAAAAAAGGGCATCATGTCCACATTGTATTCATTGCTGAAGTTTAAAATATATATCTATATATCTAAACAGTTAAATAAAATTGAAGTGTCAGTTTGTAATTCCAAATTAGCAGCTTTTCACTATATATAATTAAAGTATAGGTATTACGGATTAAGACCCGTATGTAAGCGAAAATAGATTATTTTTTTAAATTACTCTGTCGGTCTGTTTTTTGTTCCGTGTAATCTCTGAAACGGATGGATTTATTTTAACGAGACTACTGACAGATAGTTGATGTTATATGGAGTAGCTTAAGCTACATTTTTTCCCCGGGTAGGGGAATAAGAACTACGCGGGTGATACCGCAGGGCGTCCAATGGAAAACCGGATCTAAGTCGGATATAAGTCAAAAAATTTAAGTCTTTATTTTTTATGTATTTATAAATAAATAATAATTTATGTATTTATAAATAAATAAATAAAGAAAGAAAACTCAATCGTGAGTCTACTTAAAACCAACCCTATTGAATAAACTGTCGAGGGATTGTCTTAAAATTTAACGGGAGCAAATGTAAGCTAGCTATACTTAAGTTTGCAAACAATATATAACTTTCCAAATCGGTTCATAAATGACGGAGTTATCAGGTAACAAACAAAATTTTGATGTTTGATTTTTTCACCACTTCAAGGGATCTTAGATGTAAGTACCTGAGCATATAGTTTTAATTACAAGACGACACCTTTACGCGTTTCGAAGATTAACTAGTCTTGACAGACACCCATACGGACGGACAGAAAAGTGATTAATAAGAGTTCGGGTTGTTCCTTTTGAAGTACATAACTCTAAAAAACGAGCAAGCTTTTTGAAAGTTTTACAACTTGTAAATGTAAACGCCACAAAATGGTCACCCATCCAAGGACCACCTATAGCGAAAGTTGCTAAACGCAGTGATTGTTTCTAGAACACAGTAAGAAGGGCAGCGCTACAATATGACATAATTCCATACTAAATTGATAAATGGGGTAATTGTGTTTATTTGTACTTATTTCTTTCACGTCTTATGGAATCGATGGATAGAGTCTGGCTCTGTCCACAAAAATTGCGACTCAATGATTTTTAATTTAATTATTTTAAAATGAAAAATTCAAAGCAAGGATATTATATATGCTATGCTAACTATACTACAATGTTATGGGGTAAAAAATATTTTGTTTCCTTTAATGTTGTTGCTCAGTTCGGGAGCACAATAAAGTCACATTGTTTTTTTAGGATTTTAGGATGCGGAGTCAAATTCCACTCGACCTAGTGACGTTTTTTTCTCACAATAAATGAAGGTATAGCTAAATCACGTAAATCAGTGTTAAATAAATCATCTAATATATGCTAACAGGCTAATAGTAACCCAGAACAATAGCTTAAACACCTATATGACCAACAAAACTATACGTGGGCGAACCCAGTAATAAAACCGACAGCAAAATGTCTTACACAACATTGATAGAAATAAACAGTTTCAGGGATTTTCTTTAAAGCATTTTAATGAAGCGTGAATGGATAGTGCTGCGCAGATCTTCGCAGTTTCAACCTTCACGCTGTTCATAAAAGAAGTAACCTATCTCTTCATTAGCAATATTTGAAAGAGAATGACTAACGCAGAACATAAAAAATAGGTAGATATTATTTTTAAATTACGATTTAAGGCTTTATAATAGTTTAAAGAGCGTTAAAAATTTTAAAACTTTTTTTAAATATAATTATTTTACAAAATATTAACAAAAAAGAACGAAAAAGAACTGAACGTTTTTAATACTTTCTTCTTTCTTATAAAATAATTTTGAATAACTTAAATAGTTTAGTTTTAATTTAATATATAAAATTTTGCTATCTTGACCTAATTGTATTTATACAAATAAGTTGTAAACTTACCTGAAAAAATAATATATAGGTACACTTTTTAAAATGTTGAACTAAAATCACACCATAGAAATATTCTCCAATTTTTCACTCATATAGTTTCGAAAACATCACTTTATACTCGCGTATGTAACTTTTTCGAATGTTCCCGTGGGTGTTCGCGACAAAGACGTGCGCCTGTCGAGCGAAAGTACTGAACCGGAGCCAGCCTACACGAACACTGACTGAATGAGAAATGAAAATCAAAGCGCAGCCCTTACATGGATGCGCCAAAACTTACAAATATCACACTCTATGAGCCTGTAACAATCATGATCCATGACTGTGTATAAATACACCTGTATTGTTAACAAAATTACAAAGTTCTGTTAACAATTAATCATAAGAAATTGGTGGTAAAATAATGAAAACAATGATCGGAAAAGTGTAAAAAGGTCAGATACCTTCTGCATCTTCTCTGAACCTAAATATTTTGTTAAAATATTATAAACATACAACAAGATAACTGAACATTACAGTTTGTAGCTTTGTTTTTCAACAGTGTTTTATTTATAGAAGAATTTATTATAATTAAAAATAAATAAATATCCATCACGCCTTATCCCCGAAGGGGTGGCAGAGGCATATTATATGCCCACTTTTCACCGTGTGGATTACTGTCCCACGTAATAATATAAAATATATATATAATTAATTGTGAAAAGGTGAAAAGCAAATAATGTAGCCATAATCTAGTACCTAGATATTATTTCCTTTTTATAATACACTTCTGTGTAATGGTTAGATTATTTACTTTCTCTTTGTCTGTTCTAGTGCTGAAATTGTTATTGACTAGCTTCTGCCGTGCGGCTTCGCACGGAACATAAGTAATTCCAGTTCATAATTAAAGCTGTACTTCTCTCATCTAAGCTCAATGTCTTGGTTTAATTCAATATATACGATACTTTACTACCCGGAGTGTGCTTCGGAAGGCTTTTTCGAAAATTATACTATCATTTTCGGAAAACCTTACTACCGACTACTCTTGTAATCCCTCGACGGGTGGCCCCGTAATTTTTTTAGTCAAACGGCATGTAGGATTGACTTGGAGCAGAGTAAAATATCGTCTGTCTAACACATCAGCAATAGCAGAACACCTCCACTCGGGCAATATCTAGTCACTCGATCGAACTTCATCAACCCAAAGTTCTCTCTACTAATCGCCACTACGCATTGTGCGAGAAACTATTAAAATTAGAAAACAGTAATTTTAATAGAGTAGATGAATTCAAGCTATCCCGGAGTTCGAATTCATTTTTGTACCGAAAAAATATTAGAAATTTAGACACGAACATAATATAAATCAATTATAATCTATAGTTTTTAAAAATACTAACTAGTTAGGTAGGTACCTACTTAGCCTGTTACCATTTGCTTGTACTACTGGTCGTTTAGAAGTAAAAACTTATTTTAGCGCGTTACGCATATTATTAGATTATTTTTTTAAATTCAATCATACTATCTCCCGTACAGTCCCGTATTATTCTATTAAACCATCCATCATAATGTCGACGTCTGAACGTATGTTGATAATGGATTGTCAAATCACGCCAAGGAAAGCTCTAGAACGGGGTGATCCAATTCTAGTCAATTTTATTTTGCCAACATCTTTTGAGGTAATAAGAACAAAATCCAACAGGAATACATTCTGATCCTTAACTAAGGAAACTAATTAGTCAATGTACCCCACTCCATACATGATAAATGTAAATACATTCTTGTATCCATAATTTGATACATAATGAGATCGCAACGAAAGTAACCAGGATTATATGGGATGAAATGATTAAGTCCCTTTATTTCGGAGCGAGCGGTCTGCGGCGCAGAGTGCGTATAAAGACATGATAAGAAAATAACTTTTATTTCAGTATTTGTCGTTTTGGTGGTTTAGATTTCGTGGTTTTGAATTTGATAGTAAAATTTAAGAAAATGATTTATATAATTAATCCTCAATGAAATGTGCACAAAGGGTAACAACTAATTTACCACACATCTTATGGGTAATAATGTATTTGCTGATATTGAACACGAGCTCGTAGCTTTGTAAGTGATCATTGCGTTAAGCAATAACTTTTATTAAACCTTGTCCTTGAAATAATTCAACAGCAGTTCATCCACTTCAATACGGTAATAGTCTCACTATGTTTTATGTGGGGACAAAACTGCAAGGCGTGAAACTAGAGAATCCATTTTAGGAGGCTGCTCTCTAAGCTCTGTGGCTGACGGGGTTCTCTCTCTATAACTGCCTAACTAGATGAGGCTTGAGGCAGACGCAGCATAATGCTGTTCATCGCCGTCTCCTGGCCAGTACGCCTCCATGACACCTGGTAAAGATGGCGGTTAGAATTATGCCTCAAGGAGCGCTGAAGTGGTGCTTAAGACTTGTACCATGAAAAATCAAAGAACAGCGCCAATGCAGAATGTGACTTAGGAAACCAACTGCAGAAATACAGACCAAGGAATCAATGTCACACGCGCGCTCTCTACTAGAGTCGACATCCTAACGTGTCAGAGAGCTTTCGTACGTTTAGAATGGTAGGAGACTGACAGGTCCCGTGTGCGATTTTAACACACAGTTTGACGTAAACTAGGAACGCAGTATTATTACTTTCCTCTCTATTAGTCACGAGTGAGTGGGAGCCAGCAGCATTCCTGGCTCTGTGCGCTGGGTAACAATTCGGATAGACCCGTCATGAAAGAATTGGCTGCTTTCAGAGGTATTACAGTAGCTTATCCTACCTTCTGGCGAAGGTACTTGCGTTTCAGAATTACTTCCGTGAGTACACGATATGACAAGCCAGCGTTATATAACACCACTGCTGGTCCTGTTTCGAGGACTCGAAGGACGACTCTCTCTACATTCTGTTATTCATCGTAGGTAACGTGACCTCTTTGCAGCATAAAATCTTACGTATGAGGCTTTAGAATTCTGGTCTACTTTTTAAAAACAATTTTCCGTAATAATAATTATAATTATAAGCGCTCGTGGCCCTGCTAACTTAGCGTTCTGTAAACGATCACTGCGTTTAGCAACTTTCGCTATGGTTGGTCCTTGGATGGGTGACCACTTTGTGGCATTTACGTTGGCGAGCGTTTCCGTGCTTCGGAAGGCCCGTTAAGCCGTTAGTCCCAACTGAGCTTAACAATTGCCACTTTACTGGCTAAAGTGGCAGTTGCTAAGTTCAGTTGAAGGCCGTACGGGCAGTTTGAAAACTTTCACCAGCAGGTCGCCAAACCCTTCTCTTGTCGTCACGGCAATGGGCTCACCACCTGTTACGTGGCAAAAAAATACATACTGTGAAATGTGAGTGTATAATATGTCTCTGCCTACCCTTTCGGGGATAAAGGTGTGACAATATGTATGTATGTAATAATTTTAGAACAATTAATTTTTCGTGACGTTTATTAGGAACTTTCAGTTTAGGTGGACAATATTCTGTTTTAGTGACTTAATTTTAGAAATGGCGACAAAAATTCAGCCTTGGTAGTTGTCCAAATATAGGAGCGCTAATAATGTCAGATATTTAAGGCGAAATAAGCAAAATGTGCAATGGTTTGCTTTAATATTTCCATTATTTTTGCTGAAAATATGTACTGAAATGGCCACCACAAGTGGCCATATGCTCAATTTTGTAACTGAGCCCATCCACCAATGTTGAGGAAAATTATTCAATATATGTATAGTTTGGCATTTTACCCAAGCAACGTTTTCTTATCAAAAACTCAAGTTTGGGTTAAGTTTAGGTTTTTGCATCGTTGAACCTTTCTGAAAATGCAGATAGTTCATCTCAGAAAACTAATCAACCCCAGCTTGCCCGAGGCCGCCCCTTTCATTACAACAAGCCGTTGGAATGGAATAGATGCAAGGGGTTGGGTGATTGTGCCATAAAATTGCCGTATCCATCTTACATATAATCATATACTGTCTCATACATCAAAACTTGTTATTTGTTTCTTCTTTATGGCATTTTGCACATGTAGGCCGACCATTCCGCTAAAGACAGACACATATCTCATACCTATTTCATTCGGATCTTCGCGATTTGTAGACATTTATGAGTACTACTCCACTCTTCAAGGTAGTAGCATGATGATGTATATCGTATAGCCTTTCTTGATAAATAGGCTATCGAACACAAAAATAATTTATCAAATCCGACCAGTAGTTCCTGAGTTTAACGCGTTCAACCAAACAAACAAACAAATTATTCAGCTTTATAATATTAGTAAGTATTATACTCTCTTTATACTGTGGTATTAGTATAGATTTACATACGCAATGTCATTTTTATCTTTTTTGATACTCCACGGTTTTTAAACGATATCGAACATTTTACACTCATTTACTGTTATTGATACCCATCATTGAGCTATAATGCAGGTACTTAGTACGCTAGTAATACTCGTATTAGTTTACTGGTGACATCTTCTTTTTATGCGCTCGTGGCCCCGCGGTCTCAGTGTTCTGTAAACGATGACTGAGTTACGCAACTTTCACTATGGCTGGTCCTCGGATGGGCATTTACATTTGCGAGCGTTTCCGTGCTTCGGAATGCACGTTAAGCCGTTGGTCCCGGTTGCCAGTAAAATGGCAGTGGTTAAGCCTGGTTGAAGGCCTTATGGGCGGTGTGAAAAATTTCAACAGCAGGTAGCCACAACCGGCGTCTGTCTATTTCAACACGGCAATGGGCTCACCACCTATTACGTGGGAAAGAAATACACACGGTGAAAAGTGGGCATATAATATGCCATCATGCCTTATCTCCGAAGGGGTGGCCCTTCGGAGATAAGGCGTGATGGATAAATAAAAAACCATCATCCGAGCGTCTATCACAGTTGCGTCTCCCAAGGTCCGCTTTCCTACATCTTCTCCTGCACCTTGCACGGTCATCGCCATCGTCGTTGTTTTTGTCAACTATCGCTACATCTTTAAAAGCAAATATCAAATAATACAACGGCTACTTGGTCACTAACCCCGCACTCGCCTGTACATTTCTATTTATATAACAAGTATACAAATATATATATATAAAAATCAATTGCAATATCAAAACACAGTCTGAATATAATAATGTCAGCAGGAATTTCAAATGTCACAAAATACAAAAAAAAACAATATTAATAAATTACAATTACGTTACTATACCACAAAACACAGTCAAAATTCAGTCAGCTACCATACAATTGTATAAAAATAATCAAGTCAGTAAAAATTGATTTCAATGTATAATGATTTACACAGTTATAATAAATAATATCTTTACAAAGTCAAAAATAATTGTAGCCTTTAATGTATTAGCATACAATTTTTTTTATATACCACTGAGGTGGCAGACAAGCTTACGGTAACGTACCTGATAGAAAGTGGTCCCCGTAGCCTACCTATGGACGTTTGCAACACCAGAGGTGCAGCACCCGCGCTACCGACCCTTTATAAATTGCTTTAAAAAAATTAACTCTTCTATTAGACCAAAGATCTTAGACCAGCCCGTAGACAGGGAATACTATAGACGAAATGAAAGCTTTTGTTTCACTCACACAGGTAAGAAAGCAATTCATACCGTTTAGTGTAAAGAAAAGGAACATAATGATTAAATTATTTGCTTCGCCGAGCGTGTCGGTTTTTCCAGCACAGTGTAGACATGTTGCTAAACAAAGTTTTACATCACGCTGGCAGTTCATTGTTATAATTGTAAAAAAAACGTTTATAGGTACAAAACGGTGACAAATTTCATTGTGGACTATTAGTGCGAACGTAAGATAATTAATCTTTAATTAAACTAAAACTTTATATCAATGAAAAATGATGGCAATGTAGTGTTATAGGGTGTAAGAGAGCTGGTGAAAAAAAACTGTCGAACATACCTCTTCACTCGTTAGTATACTACCAAGTTTTATCAGATACTAAGTTTTTAATAGAAGTAGGTATATCGTGCATCACGGGGCCGCGGGGGTTCGTAATAGGTAGGTATGTCACAAGCGAAGCCGCTAGGTTTAACTAGATATACTTATAATGCTGGAAAGCGTTTGTTATTCTCCAGAATATCATAAAAATAACTCTAATTCCTTAGGTAAAACTTATATAAAAGGATGTCCTTTTAAGTAATATGATAAACTTTGATTAACTATAAAAGTTACGATCACATTTGAAATAGCTCTTTACGTCTTTACCTGATAAATGTAATTTTATATCTCCTATTTATTGAAATTTCTAATGCCTTTCGCTTGAAATTGAACTTTGTTGACCTTTATGTTACTGTTACTACAAGTGGCATAGATTGTATTTAATAACTTAACTTAACTTAACTATCTTCACGCTGTATCCCTGACGGGGTAGTCAGAGAGGACAGATCGCCAGGCTTCGCGATCCATGCATACTTCTTTCGCTTCTTCGAGATTCATCAATCGCTTCATACACGCACGTCTGGGTATCCGAGTACTTTTGACCTTTCCGTTTCTGAGCAATCTGCTCACGTGGTCTTCATATGTAAGTCTCGGCCTACCTTGACCTCTTCTACCCTCTGCTTTCGCACAATATATATTCTTCGTCAATCGTTCCTCACTCATTCGTTGGACGTGTCCAAACCAACGGAGCACGCCCTTTTCCAGCTTAACGCTGACACTTTCATTCAAACCTGCCATATTGCGTATCACTTCGTTACGTATTCGGTCGGCCAAAGTAACGCCGCACAATTTTCGAAGTGATCGCATCTCCACAGCATTCAATTTACTTTCATGCATCTGCTGACTTACCCAGGTTTCGCTACCGTAAAGCAAAGTTGGCACTAGCACTGCGTTATGAATCGCCAGTCGTGCTACTTTTACGATGCTTTGTCGCTTTACTAATTGGGACAAAGCACCGTTAACTCTGTTTCCGGCAGCTACTCGCCGTTCTACATCCGAATCACATCTGCCATCCGCGCTAAACATACTCCCTAAATACACAATTTCATTCACTTGCTCTAGACGTTCCTGGTTTACCCTAATCTCGCATTTAGTTCTTACGTCATCTCTTTCAAATACTAGAACCTTAGTCTTACTTGCATTCAAGCGAAGTCCCTTACTTTCACACTCCTCTTTCATATTAGTGACTAATGCCTGAAGGTCGGCTTCTGATGAGGCCATGAGCACCGCATCATCAGCGTACAGCAGACAGTTTACTGAAAAGTCACCCAAATTCACACCCATATCACAATCTTTCAACTTCTTCTCTTTCTTGCGTAACTATCCAGATACACTATGAACAGCCAGGCGGACATGACACCACCCTGTTTGACGCCTGTACAGACATCAAAAAGAGGTGACACATCCCCCCCTACTCGGACTCAAGCCTTACAGTCCTTATTAAGCGACTGTATTGCCCGCAGCAGCGAGCCGTCCACACCATATCCGGGCAGCAAATCCCACAGAGTTTCCCTCACAACCGAATCAGATGCTTTCTCCAGATCATCATAATAGCCAGAAACTTCTCCGCGATCATGCGGAGAGAAAACACTTAATCCACGCAACCTCTTCCACGTCGGAATCCGCATTGAGCCTCCCATAAATACCTTTAAGACTTTTCTTGCATTCTTGCCGTTATAATCTTTGCATACACCTTACTAGCTAAGCTGACCAAGCTGATCGCCCTGTAGCTGGAGCAGTTTAGGCGCGAGCCTTACTCTTTGTAGATAGGTACTACAACTGCTATTCGCCAGTCATCTGGGACCTCACCCGTCCGCCAGCACAAGTTGCATAACAGACATAGAGTGTCCCAGAAGCGCGACCCACCGTACTTGATCATCTCAGCAGTAACTCTGTTTTTTCCCGCAGCCTTACCACATTTCATACTTCTTATCGCTTGCTCAATTTCTTTCATACTAATGACTTCAATGACATCAGGATCCGGAGCATCGAAGTGAGCTCCACTTCCCGATGTGGCATTTCTGTCTTTTCTTGCATACATCTTTCCATAATATTCACTCCATCTCTGCAGGACGTCAGTTTGGTCTGTTAGGACGCCATTGTTAACACTAAGCACTTTATTCATACTGCAGATTGCCGAACAACTCCGGGTCTTGCCTACCTCTTTCCAGAAGAGCCTGGCATTATCCCGGAAATTGGACGACAACTTTTAATCCGCTTTCATTCTGCACCTTTCACGAGCTTCTTCTATCAGTGCCTTCGTGTTAACTTTTTGCAGCTTGTATCTCTCTTTCATATTAAAATCATTCCGCGAGGCTAAGTAGTCTAACCATGCTTTCTTCTTCATTCGAACTGCTTCTTTCACTTCCTCATTCCACCATGCGTCACGCTTATTACTACTGCCTCTTCTCGTTTCTCCACACACTTCCACAGCGGCATTTACCATACTATCCCTAAGGTTCTGCCATACACTTTCCACATTCTCACTACTAACAGTGACGTCGCCAAGCTTTTCGCCTACCCTTTCTTTATATTTATCCCTAATGGATGCATCCTGCAGCTTCCAGCTTTTGATGCTATGAGTCGGCTCAGGTTCAGGACACTCGGTGCGATGACGCCAACCCGCGAACAGACCCCTTATCCTAGTTATTACTAGGTAGTGGTCTGATCTTAGTTCAGCGCCTCGATAAACCCTTGTGTCCATCACCTGTTTACGGAGCCGACTATCCCTTAGGAATAGATCTATCATGCTTCTCTTTGACTTACATCTCCTCGTATACATATGAATTTGTTTGTGGTTGAACATTGTGTTCGCCACAAACAAATCCTTTTCCTTACAAAATGCCAGTATAAGCTTGCCAGCGTCATTCACCCTTTTATCCCCATACTTCCCGAGTACCGACTCAAAACCATCGCGAGCGGTACCCACCCATCCATGCAAGTCTCCACATACTATAAGTTTTTCATTTTCTTCTATCACATTTAGAGCTTCTCTCATACTCTCCCAGAAGTCCTCTAGCTCACTCGCGTTCGACGAAGATACTGGCGCGTAAGCAGCTACCAGAAAAATCTTCGTCAAACCAAGTTTTAGACGGATCCAGAGGATTCTAGGACCTACCAGTTTGTACTCATACATACCGGAAGCCAATCGCTAGGACAACAAAATTCCAACCCCCCGACTGCCATGCTCGCTCTGGTACTCCAGACTATAGCGCGAGCACCTCACCCGGGAGCTCCACGACTTCGCTGCCCTTGCGCTTGGTCTCTGTCAAGAATACTACATCTAACTTTGTCTCATTCATAACATCCATCAACTCATTCATCTTATCTGCCATTCCTCCCCTAACATTCCACGCAGCTAACCTGCACTCCGTCCTCCACTACCCGCCATGTCGGGCCGCACGTGTACGGTGGCGGTCCGCTACGCCGCTCTGGCACACACTTTTCGCACCAGCGGGGACGAACTGGTGCGCGTCGCCTCGGGGGCACGCCCTAGCATTATTCGTCCTTGCGGTGCTCGTGTTGGAGTAGAATTGCAACCGTAGCTGGCAGGGATGGCGACGTGCACGCTTCTACTCTTCATCCCTAATAATTTAATAAGATTTATAATGCAAAAGCCTTGACATTCCCACAAGATTATGTAATGTATCTACTTATTTCAGTATTTAAACTTAAGAAACATAATTTTTATGCCCGTTCACGTTTTATTAGATTGTCTCTGTGGCGCGGTGGGAGTGTATCCGACTGCTACGCAAGAGGTCCCGGGTTCGACTCCCCGGTCGGTACAAATATTTGTGTGATCCACAAATGTGTGTTTCGGAGTTTGGGTGTTTCCTAATATGTATGTATTTAGAAATATATAAGTATGTTTATCAGTTATCTAGATTCCATAACACAAGCTAATATATGCTTACTTTGAGCTAGATGACGCTGTGTGAAAAGTGTCCCACAATATTTAATTATTTATTTGCCCGGTTTGTAGACATTTAAGATTACTGCTGCGCTCTCCTGGCCAATAGCGTGATGCGTATTGCCAATATCCTTCCTGAAAAAATGGGCTATTAACACAAAAATAATTATTCAATTCGAACCATTAGTTCCAGAGGTTTAATCAAAGAAACCCTTTAGCTTTATATTAGTTAAAATTTAGAAACGACAAAATATGAGACAAATGTAATAATTAATACGCATTTAATCAAGCATCTAATTCGGGATAGCCTGACAAAAATGTACACCTATAACCGTTTAGTTGGTAACAAGGAATGACGCTCACAAAAAAAAACTTGTTATGCTAAAACTTGAGACAAAACACATTTTACCAGTAACTTGTTGAGTCATCAAGAATTGTCGGCCTGGTACCTACTCATTTACTTACATTGCCTAAAGCAGATTAAATTCCGGCGATAGCTGTCGTCTTCACTTTGAAGAGAACAGTTTATTATTCTGATCAGAAACCATGGCTTCGTCCTTTAATACAAACTACGTACCCGCTTGTTCAGAATGAATGAGTTCATGATAACAATGATGTTTATTTTGCGTTCATTCTCGTAAATATAATAAACTATAAACGCGAGGTTCGCACAACAGATTGCTTCGTTACGATTTTGTACACAGTCTTAAATTTACGTCCACGCCACGTCTTGATTTATTTTTTATTAGAACTTTATGAGAATCTTATCCGCACTAGCAACCGTAGTTCAAGCTTCGTACCTACAAGTTGCTAGAAACTCTATTTACCTTATAATAACTATGATGACTGTCTAATAATGACTGTAATTGTAACTGTAGGTACATAATGTTTATTGTAAACTTGAGAACACCCACGTTTACTGCTTATTGTAAATTTTTTTTCTCTTGGAAATGAGATATTCTTAATTTTGCGCTCTTCAGACCCACAACTGTCTCCATTTTAAATCCCTTACAACGTGAAAAGCGGAAAACCACATACAAAGTCTCTCGTGGCCCCGTTGAGTCAGTGTTCTGTAAACGATCGCTGCGTTAAGCAATTTTGGCTGTTTACAGATGGGTGTGCACTTTGTGGTATTTCCATTTTCAAGCGTTTTTGTGCGTCGGCATTAAACCATTGGTCCACGTTGCCCGTAACATGGCAGTCGATAAGCCTAGTTGAATTGATTGCCTTTTATGGGTGGCTTGAAAAATTTCAACAGCTGGTGGCCATAGCCTTTGTCTGTCTATTTCCACGCGGCAATGGGCTCACCACTCATGATATGCCTCTTCCAACCCTTCGGGGATAATATTCGTGATTGATAATAAAAAATGCGCCCCTGGCCCCGCGGACGCAGTGTTCTGTAAACGATCACTACGTTAAGCAAACTCCACTATGGCTGGTCCTCGGATGGGTGACCACTTTGTGGCATTTATATTTGCGAGCGTTTCCGTGCTTCGGAAGGCACTTTGAGCCGTTAGTCCCGGTTGCCAGCAACATGGCAGTCGTTAAGCCAGTTGAAGGCCATAGAGGCGACTTGAAAAATTTCAACAGCAGGTCGCAACGACCTGCACATTTCCATTACAACACGGCAATGGGCTCATCAACTGTTACGTGGGACAAAGAGCAAAGCATACGGTGAAATGTGGGCGTATAGTACGGCCTTTGCCTACGCCTTCGGAGATAAAGGCGTGAAAGTAAGATGTATGTATGTATGATAATAAAAAAAAACTAGTCTCTCCTTTTTCCACGGGGTCATCATTATCATATTATAAAACATTAATTTTAAGTCATGAAGATATCTAGATACCAAACTAGTCAGCTGCAGCTGAGTTTCTCCGGCTTTCGTCAAAATGGATTTAATGTTGAATAAGCTGTGTCTTGGTAGAGAAATATAAAGTGTAAGTAAGATAAATATAAAATATAGAATAAAAATCCTTCTTGTTTCTCTGATTATAGACCCATTTCAATATTACCATTCCTCTCCAAATTAACTGAACGCCTTGTACATAACCAACTCAATACATTTCTAATCAAAAACAATTTATTGAATCCTTATCAATCAGGCTTTTGACCTGGTCACAGCACTGTCTCCGCTTTGGTGAATATTACGGACGACATCCGACATGGCATGGAGTGTGGGAATGTTACAGTTTTGGCTCTGTTGGATTTTTCCAACGCGTTTAACACAGTGGATTTTGACATATTGATTGATATATTGCGATTTTTTGGCATATCTCCAGTGGCGACTGATTGGTTTCGCAGTTACCTGTGTGGACGCCGACAGCACATACGCATCGAAAACACTCTCTCCTCATGGTGCAATACTTCTGTCGGTGTGCCTCAGGGTGGCGTTCTTTCTCCTTTACTTTTCGCATTATTCATTAATTCAATCTCGGATCAACTTCGTTCCTCCTACCAAGCACCCCTGACATCCATTACAGATGCTGTGGATGCTATTAATAATGATCTGGCCAGTGTAAGTGCCTGGAGCGAATCGTATGGACTCAAGGTGAACTCCTTAAAGACCCAAGTCACAATAGTTGGCAGTCCTTGGATGGTTTCAAGGATTGACTGGCCACTACTCCCACCGGTTATTTTACCGTCATACCATTTAGTGACCGGGTTAAAAACCTGGGAATATACATTGACTCGAATCTCTCCTGGGTCACTCAAATGCAAGAGACCAGCCGAAGACTGTATGCAGCTGCGGGATCTATGAAACATTTGTGATCTTTCTTACCGACTGCCACCAAGATTGCGCTTACAAACACCCTCCTACACCCAATTCTAGACTATGCAGACGTCAGCTATCCAGATCTCACCGAACGCCAGCAAGATAAACTCGAGCGTCTTCAGAATTTTTGTATCAGATTTATATTTGGACTACGCAAATATGATCACATCACTGTTTTTCGGAAAAGTTACCTATTCGACTTCGCCGGAATGCTCATATTCTTTTCTTGTTATACAGTATACTGTTCAACCCTTCTACGCCTACCAAGTACTTAAGATCATCGGAGAATCTGAGACTAAGGGCTGTATTCCAGAACGTTTATCAATACTCAAGAAACACTTGAGAGTAGATTTTATAAGGCAAAATCTAGTCTCAAGCGTTAATTGAGTATTAAGATACGTTCTGGAATACGGACCTAAAAATGCCGTCACATTCCACAACATTTTTAGGAAAATCCTATACTGTCTTGGCAATACGGTTGTGGAATGAGCTGCCATTAGATATACGTCGCGCAAAGTCACTTGCTATCTTTAAGGACAAGGTAAAAAACCACTTTCTGTCCTCTAACTAAGTTTTACTTGTAGTATTTATTGTTTCTTTTATTTCTATATTTCTTTATTGAGTACAACTTAACTATTATCCTCGCTATCATACTAATCTGTAGTTATATATCATGTAAGTACGCCATCAACTACCTCTTTCTTTGTTTTCCTGATCATCTCTTTCCATACTAAGGTTGTCTGAAAGAGATCGCTTTTAGCGATAAGACCGCCCATTGTACTCTCACTTGTAGTTTTAAGTCCTCTAAATACTGTACTGTACTGTAATGGTGTGCAATAAAGAATTATCTAGCTATCTAGAGTTCAGCATAAACTTTTATGTTCCTGCTCGGTTAAATCTTGCGTAATTTTACGTTACTTTAATGTTATAAGAAATTTGTTATTTACTCGTACGTAATATTATGAAATGATATTTTTCGATTAATTTTATTTTTCGCTACAAAAGCGTGGGCTGACCCCTTAACTGGACACTTGAGATTGAAATATGAGAAAATTGGATGAGATATCAATTCACGGAAGAATTGATGTAGTTAAGTATACTCATAGATGATGTAGTAGTACAGACCGTTCGAAAAAATCAAAATAAACTAGTTACTTAATACCTTCATAAACAAAATAAGTATTAAATGTTAAAGTATTTGCTTGTTTTTCTTTCGTTCACGGTTCACCTAATGGATTAACTTATTTATAAGAATAGTTTTAAACCTGTACGACGTAGGTTACTTTTAGTTTTTGCCTCAGAATAATACATTATTTCCACGGGAAAACACATTTGTGAAAGTATGCAAATTCCGTGAGAGTCTTTCAATTTATAGCATTTACACATAAGTAGATAGATAATTTGTAAAGAAATTTTGCAAGGTTACCTACCAAAATATTGCTAAGTAAAGAAAACCTGAATGAGGCTACGTACGAGAAAAAATCAGTGAACCGAAAAGGCCGTATAAGGTACAATTTTGTCGTAATTAAGAGGAAATAAATAGCTAGATCTTGGTAGATAATAATATTTAAGTACTCGTAAGTAGTTACTACTTTCTTATTAATAACTAAAATAATGAAGCGCTCGTCATCCTCTCTAGGACACACCCAGGCGTCATGAAAAAAGGCATAGGAGCGCCGTGTGGTTTTAGTCGGTAAGAGGCCGACATGCCCACGTCGTCAAAAGCGAGGTGAAGTCCAAGAGGATTTCCACACGGTTAAAAAAAAAGAAAGCTCTGCTAACTCAGTCTTCTGTAAACGATCAATGCGTTTTACATCTTTCGCTGTGGTTGGTCCCTCATATTTCGGTGACCGCTTTGTGTCATATTATTTTATTAGTACGAGCGTGCTTCGGGAGACACTTGTAATATTAATATTACTTAATAATGGCGATGATAACTACTAGGTTTTTGAATTGATATACAGTAAATGTAGTTTAAATTACCTTAACAGTACATCTAATCATGAAAGGAAAAGTTACGTTGTCTCATTATGGAGACTTGAACTAACAAACAAAAGTTATAACTCGGTTCAGGCTACAGGAGGATAAGTCCTACCAACTTTATGCACACGGATATCAGCGATAGAGATTGAGCTTTTAATCATAAGAGCAGGAACCAAAAATAATAGAATACATCTCTAGAAAAAAGTTTCTATATTTTTATGGGCGAATTGATTGAATATACATTATATACGTTATCACTATAGGTTACCTATTCTAGTGATTTAGTAAGCTAAAGATTAACTATTCACAGGGTTGAGGCGTGAAATTTAGAATAGTGAGATCCAGCATTATGCCAGCTTATTAGTCAAAATATATATCGTAACATGATTCAAAACATGAGCCAAATCATTGAGTCATGGAGTCGTTATATGGGCCTAATCATTGAGTCGTGCATCATTACTTGATTAATCTACACAAAAGAAAAACAATTTTAGGTACCCGATGGCGTGGTTACATTACCACGGGATTCGAAATCACATCTGCAGACCGCGACAGGTGCCGTCTCCACGAGAATGACGAGCCCGCAACCACATGGTCAGCATTCATGGCAAATTTTATCCAAGATTAAAGTCAATATAAAAAAAAGTGCTTTTTCAGCTGTAAGGAAAATAATTAGTTCCATTAGATTTGGAAAAACAATTGGAGATCGTGATTAGAACACATAAAGAGAACTTACCACTTTTTTAAAGAAAAACCAATAAATCTTGAAGAGCAGGCAAATGATCCATTAACGCCACTCCAAGCTTCGTAATAAGCTGTAAACGAGCGAATAATCTTTCGTCAAAATACTAAAGATCACCAAGGTTAGAAACGTGGTTTCAAAAATCCAAAGTTACCGAAATACATAGTTATTTTGGTATAACCATTTATAAGAATTCACAGGCGTGAACTTCCATATACAATTTATAAAATATTACTTCTTTTTAGCGAAGTTTAAATAACATATTTACAATCGACATCTTTTTGACGTCGATGTAGCTAGACGAATGACGTTCCAATTTTAAAATACTTTTTCGTTGGCATGGCTGCCAAGACATTGACCTTACAATCTTATCCTTATACCGGGTGCTTCAAAAAAATGTATACACACTTTGAACTTCCATAGAAAATTTATTTACCGTTCTACAAAGTTAAATTTCAGGAAAATAGAAAGCTGAAAGTCCAATGTACTGTAACTGGTATTAATTACCTAACAATGCTTGCTGATTCCATATTTCCTGCCATTCGTGCATTATACGGTAATGATGATTTTTATTTTCAACAAGATGGTGCTCCGCCGCACTATCACAGGGACGTACGAGCTTACCTGGATCAAAATTTGTCGGGCAAGTGGATAGGACGCAGGGGGCCAATCGAGTTTCCAGCACGCTCTCCAGACCTTACACCACTGGATTTCTTCTTGTGGGGCACAGTAAAAGATGAGGTGTACAAACGTAAACCACGTAACCTAGACATTCTTTGGAATGAGATTCAAGCAGTGTGTAGAGAAATCTCATTGGACGTTTTGATACGATGTACAGAATCTGTGGTGACTCGTACTCAGAATTGTATTGATGCTGCAGGTCACCAATTTGAACAGTATTAACATTTGTTATTTATGTTTTATTTATGTTTATTTATGTTTGTATATACTGAAGATGCGGTTGAGCCCTATCACCACCGACTTCTTTCACTTACAATCCCATATAAAAATCAAAATATCAGCAAACAAAATCAGCGCTGTAACCTGTAATCATTACAAAGTCAAACAACAACTGTACAAAGTGTCGTGACAAACGTAATCATCTTTCTACTAATTTAGCCAATGACTGCTTTCTCTTTCATTAGTTGCAGCATCAGGAGCATAACTAAATTTCTTTAACATCGAGTCACTATCAGTTCTTACACAAACCTGTGCTCGATGGGACCTAATCAGTTCTTTGAACTGTTATCATTATTACTCCTCACTAAATTGCATACGTCGCAAGTCTTGGAAGCAACACCTAATTTGTGACATTTAAAACAAATAATTCCAGGTATTTTTAAACTATTTTTAAAAGTATGACCAGAAGTCTAACATTTTAAACAAACTAAGTTTTAATTATTGTTGTCATTACTGACAGCATTAACCGCAGCAAATTTATGTAAGGGTTTAATAACCTTAGGGGATGTGGGGACTTTACGTTCAACACAGTCTTCAAGTTCTCGACTAAAATAAAGAAAATTGTTAACAGAAGAGATCTGTTTACCAAAAAGAAAAGGTTTGTATATGTTTAAAATGTTAAGTTTAACAAATTTTTATCAAAGTGTGATCTGGAATAGGAACCGACAACTGACTAGCCATGTCCATAATATCAGTAATAAAATCTGGAAGAGATTCAGAATATTTTTGTTTTTTAGTACGAAGTTCATTTTCCAAAAGATGATCATATTCATCTTTATCAAAACGCTCTAACAAAGCAACCTTCAGATCCTGCCAAGAAGATATCTGAATGCGAACACTACGGAACCATTTGATTGCAGTACCCGACAAAAGATCAGTAAATGAACCTACTAGCAAATGTTCATTAAAATTCTTAAATAAAAAGTATTCCTCTACCTGAACTATAAACTCTCTAACACAAGATTTACCATCATAATCAATCCTACTACGCTTCAGGGCAGGCAATTTAGTCACCGAAGGTAAATGTTTTCTAATATTTTCATTAAGTGAGACGTTCAATGTATTGCACAAAGGCAAACCCCTATATGAGCTATGAGTATCATTTATATTTTGAAGAAAAGGTTCAGAAACATCAGCAAGGCCGACTGTCTCACTGACAGTACACATGGTATTGTCAGGGATCCGCTCCTCCTTATCATCAAGCAAGGGTGGAAACTGCACGCTCTTGTCCATAGTTGACAAGTAAAAGATCAAAGAAATTCAAAAGCTAAAACAATTAATTGCAAAAATATCCAAAGGCAACCGAGAGCGAATGGTAAGATGATAGTAATAGTCAGCGGTCAGCTATTAACATTCAAAAGCCAAAACAAATTCAAAGAAAGCATTGAAAACTCAATCAAATCAATCACTGCTATAGTTAAGCACAACCAGGCCTTGACGCTCAGATGATGATTGTCAAAAAGCAAAATATTATCATTCAAACAAGTTTCAAAAGCTTCGAACACTCCGCTGCAAAGTTACACGAGTGTGATTGGAAAGATCTCAGGTGAATAATTTTAATTTAAATGGTTATGATCTATTTATATTAATATAACCTATTAATAGGCTGTAAAGCAATATGCTGTAAAAATGTTAAACCATTAATGATGCATGGCTCGTACAAATAGTAAGGCTATAATTAAGTTTGTCACAAAATGCATTATTATGTAAACACAAATTATCATTTAAAACATTTTTATGTTATTTATAACAATTCACTCATATTTTTATATCATAAAAAGCAAATAATAGTTATGAAAGTCACATCAATATGTAGATACAATTAATTCACAAACTAATTACTTTGTATTATTAAAAAGTTAAGTTATAGGTTACTTCAGTTTGAGATTACTCCAGTTTTAGACATATATATACGAGTAGAACAGTATTTTTTCATTTGTTGAGAATGTTTCAATAACAAAATAGTTTAATATACTCTAAGCAAAATATACAAATATTTATTTCAGAGCAAAACAATGTAACAATAACAATAACACTATAAGATGCACGACTCACTCACTACAAGCAAATGTATATTCAAATCAATCCTTCAAGTCCCTGTTCGGGCGCCAATTGTAATATTAATATTACTTAATAATGGCGATGATGACTACTAGGTCCCTGTATATTAAACTAAATGAATTGATATACAGTAAATGTAGTTTAAATTACCTTAACAGTACATCTAAACATGAAAGGAAAAGTTACGTTGTATCATTATGGAGACTTGAACTAACAAACAAACAAAAGTTATAACTCGGTTCAGGCGCCAGGAGGATAAGTCCTACCAACTTTATGCACACGGATATCAGCGATAGAGATTAAGCTTTTAATCATAAGAGCAGGAACCAAAAATAATAGAATACATCTCTAGAAGAAAGTTTCGATATTTTTATAGGGGAATTGATTGAATATACATTATATACGTTATCACTATTGGTATAACCTATTCTAGTGATTTAGTAAGCTAAAGATTAACTATTCACAGGGTTGAGGCGTGAAATTTAGAATAGTGAGATCCAGCATTATGCCAGCTTATTAGTCAAAATATATATCGTAACATGATTCAAAACATTAGCCAAATCATTGAGTCATGGAGTCATTACATGGGCCTAATCATTGAGTCGTGCATCATTACTAGATTAATCTACACAAAAGAAAAACAATTTTAGGTACCCGATGGCGTGGTTACATTACCACGGGATTCGAAATCACGTCTGCAGACCGCGACAGGTGTCGTCTCCACGAGAATGACGAGCCCGCAACCACATGGTCAGCATTCATGGCAAATTTTATCCAAGAATAAAGTCAATATAAAAAAGTGCTTATTCAGCTGCAAAGAAAATAATTAGTTCCATTAGATTTGTAAAAACAATTGGAGATTTGTTCGTGATTAGAACACATAAAGAGAACTTACCACTTTTTTAAAGAAAAATCAATAAATCTTGAAGAGCAGGCAAATATTCCATTAACGCCACTCCAAGCTTCGTAATAAGCTGTAAACAAGCGAATAATCTTTCGTCAAAATACTAAAGGTCACCAAGGTTAGAAACGTGGTTTCAAAAATCCAAAGTTACCGAAATACATAGTTATTTTGGTATAACCATTTATAAGAATTCACAGGCGTGAACTTCCATATACAATTTATAAAATATTACTTCTTTTTAGCGAAGTTTAAAAAATATATTTACAATCGACATCTTTTTGACGTCGATGTAGCTAGACGAATGACGTTCAAATTTTAAAATACATTTTCGTTGGCTGCCAAGACATTGACCAATTGACAAAACTATTTTATTTCTTATTTTTTCTTTCCAGGTCTACCCTATGGCATGGAAACTAAGGCAGGCATACAGCCTTACAGAAATCGCAATTTGTTTAAAATCGATGACACACGGAGCGAAAGAGTCAACAATCTACTCACCTCTCTCTCTAAATCTCAAGACTAACAATGACATTCCAATGTGACGTTTTACAACGTTACACACTTTAACTTGATATTTTATTATTTAATTCGAATTTTTATTTATTTAATTCCCGGTAGCCAGTAACATGAAATTCTAATAAATATATAAAGTCTAGGTGATAAAAATCACCGCAAGTCGCCTCCTGTCCCTGTCGTCGTCGTCGTTTTGCCGTGTAAGAATACCCGGCAAAACGTTGATCACCTGTTACGTAGGGCAAAAATTCTTACGGTAAAATGTGAGCGTATACTATGCCTCATCCACCACTACGGGATAAAGGTGTGACTGATATAATCTGGCTTACAGATATTCGAAACAGTCTATGAAGTAAATAAGGCGCGTTTTATTTGTGAGCTTGTCTAGGACCTGAACGACGGGCTTAACAGTGGGACACCGAAAACCTGATATAGTTATATGCTTTTTTACATATTTGACTTGCCAAAGTAATGCCCTCCCAGCAGATGGAAAGCCATAGAAAGCGTAAAACCTAGAGCAATGCCATGCGGGTATCATATTCGTGTGTGTCGCGACATACTCAGTACGGTCTGCTGGTAATACTCAGTACGATCACTATTCACGAAGAGAAAGGCCAATGACTTTTTAAATCAAAAGATTATATAAAAAATGACACGTCAAAAACCCGCTTCAAGTTGCTGCCATAATGTACGTACCAGGTGGCGAATGTTCTAATTGCAAGTCTAGTTTAAGCACTAGGCTTGAATTACTTTAATGAAAAGCTATTAATTACCTACATATTTATTATGCTAATTACCTCTTTTCCCAAAGTAACGGTCGCCTAGAGCCCCTTAATAATAAAATATTCACACCATCGAGACCTATAGGCATAGATCATACAAAGAATGCAAATTGAAAGGGTCGAGTGTTTAAACGAGCTTTTACTCGGTGAACCTGTAATAGCCTGTGGTTACGTAATGTGATATTTATACGATCCTTATTTTTTGCTGTGGTAGGTACATATGAAGTCATCAGTTTAATAGTAAAATGTTGTACCTACAGAAAGATTGCGTAGCTACCTACAGTAAATATTTGTTGCCTCTATGGAACCAAGTATTATAATTACACACACTCACAGTATTTTAAAACATGTCGGATAAAATCTCACTGCTTTTAGCGCGCATTCACATACCGATAGGAACAGCACTTAAATTTCAGCGCTGTTTCGAAGAAAAATCGCGCTTTTAGTCGATAATTTGACAGCCAATCATGGAAATGTTGCTTAAGGTTACCTAGGTATTTAATATTAAACATAGGTAAGTACAAGGAGAATACAAAATGAAAGTACCTACCTAAATTCACTTTACTTACTTTTAACGAAATGCCTAGATATCTTTTGACAGACACACATAAGATGAAATTTCTTGTAAAAGCCGTTCGGCTTTTACATGAAATTTTAACGTTCAAACATCTCAATACGTTACTTTAGATAACTATCTAAAATAACGTATTGAGATGTTTCTTACCTTTCACTGTAAATAAATAACTTAGCAGTCAAAGATCAAAGAGTTTTGTAGGTTTATTACGGTAGGTATGTTGAAAACTAGCTGTTGGTCCAAGTGGTTAAATTTTCTCGTACCTACCTGTTTCCTACAGGAAATTGTTCCGGGATAAAAGTTTCTTATATATTATATAATTCACCCAGTTGTAGGAGCAAACGGTGATTGAGTAACAAACATCTCCACAAAAAATCAAATCGAAAAATCAATCCACACGGTTAAAGATAGTGATTAGGTACATACTCTTTGGTGCTGGGAAGTCCAGTGCTGAAGAAAATTTAATAGGTAAACATGATTTTTATTTTGGATTTTAAAAAAATATAAAGCATTCTAAGAAACTTATTTGCATATATTTTGTCCCCCATTCTTTCTATTCTGTAAAAAAATCCTTATTCCATTATTAGTATACCTACATAGTTGTTAATTGTTGCATATTATTATAACATTCATCGTATTTATAAATCGTAGTATACAAGAGCATTACCTTTATCCTTTATATGTATACCTACATATTATCAAACTCAGAATTACATATTATTATACACCTACAAACATACATATGGTCCCGCCTTTATCCCCAAAGGAGTAGACAGAGGCATACTTATGCACACATTTCACCGTATGCATTTTTGTCCCACGTAACAGGTGTTGAACTGAAAAGGAAAGGCGCTGGTTGTGGCGACCTGCTGTTGAAATTTTTCAAGCCGCCCATAAAGCCTCCAACTGGGCTTAACGACTGCCATGTTACTGGCAACCGGGACCAATGGCTTAACGTGCCTTCTGAAGCACGGAAATGCTCGCAAATGTAAATGCCACAAAGTGGTCACCCATCCGAGGACCAGCCTTAGTGAAAGTTGCGTAACTCAGTGATCATTTACAGAAGACTGAGTCCGCGGGTCCGGGGGCGCAATTTTATTAAAATGGGGTAGGTACTTCACTCGCTTTTCTTATCATATGTGATTCTCCAACTTTGACTCTACAGGTACGGCAAAAATGCTATTGATGTCCGACGTCCGTCCGTCCGTCTATTCAGTCTACAGGTCACATTTTTCATCGGATTTGCATGCATCTTTGCATGGATAATCCTTGATGTAACCAACAACTTTTAGCAAGGGGGTTTTTCGATCGGGAGGGAATTGGAGGCAGAGGAGGGGAAATGGTCCCGTAGTGGTTGGCAAGAGCTCTCAAAACGAAAAAAAGAAATCAATTTGAAAAAAAAATTACTCCGAAGTCTACGGATCACAGAACCACTAGTAGATATTGTATACCTACCTATCTACTTAGATTCTGAGTTTGATAAAAACTAAATTAATTAAATTGTAAATTAAACTTTGTTTCTGCAATAGTCAATTTATTCATTAACAAGCTGTTGATTTGCAACTGTGCAGAGACGATTCTACTGCTTTTACTCGTATGCTTTCGCTGTATGACAAGATAAAAAAACATCATGAATTAATCGGAAACGTGGTTTTTTAAAAATATATTAAGTTTAGTAGGCTTACATGGGGACATAGTGTTGGACCACTATGTCCCCATGTAAGCCTACTAAAGACCGGGTATCTTTATAAGAAAATAAAAAGAAGATACCCGAGAAGAAGAGACAAATAATAATAATAATAACCATTTATTTCAGATATACATCCATAGTGATTAAAAATTAAAAGCGATAATTTATATAAAAGAAAAAGAAAATTGTGAAATTTGAAACAAAGAATTTTTTTTTTTAACAATTTTACCCTCTCAGCACTCCGTGAGACACAGCACAACAGTGACCTATATAAACGCAGTCAAACATATCCGCTATAATTGCTAGGATACTGTTGGAACTCACTCTGCACACTAGGGATGCTCGCCGTTTTCTCATAATGGTTGCAAAACAATCCACTCTCTCCTCCGCCAACATACCAGCTATGCAACGTAACATACGAGTTCTGTGAATATCGATGACATTTGCGCCGTAGCGGATTTGGATCCGAGATTTGTGAATTGCACAGCAGGTGCACTACAAAAGCGGGGTAGTCCCAACAGCACCCTGAAAGTATTATTATACTGGACACGGAGGGCGTTGTAAGGTTTTTGAGTAAACCTAGCCCACAGGCTGCATCTATAAAAGGATGTGCAGTAAGCTCTGAAAAGTGTAATTTTCACCTCTTTTGAACACTCATATCGTCACTAAATATTATAAGACAAAGTCGTTTCCCGCTGTCTTTATGCTTAGATCTTTCAAACTACGCAACGTATTTCGATGCGGTTTTTTTATATAGAGTTATTCATAAGGAAGGTTTCGATGTATATTTTTTTAAGCTTTTGTTTATATTATTTATCTATCACGCCTTATCCCCGAAGGGGTGGCAGAGGCACACATATTGTATACCCACTTTTCACCTTGTGTCCTGTCCCACATAATAGGTGGTGAGCCCATTGCCGTGTTGAAATGGTCAGGCGCAGGCTGTGGAGACCTGCTGTTGAAAGTTTTTAAGCCGCCTATAAGGCCTTCAACTTGGCTTAATGACTGCCATTTTATTGGCAACCGGGACCAACGGCTTATCGTGCCTTCCGAAGCACGAAACTGGGGAGGGTCTAAAGGGCCTCACAGTCTTAATCTCAGGCTTTTGCTACCGATGGCTTTGAAAAGAGCCAAACTTTCAATAAACAAATAGTCTGGCCGACACGGCATTGCACCCTACCCAGTGGCGTAGCTAGGCGTGGGCGAAGTGGGCCCTAGCATACGCCCCGCACATAAAAGGGGCCTTGCGAATCCACTGCAATGCCAACTTTAAATGACACCAAACTTCAAATCCAATTTTATTGTAAAATTGAAATAACTAATAATAATAACTTACAATATCGACCCCTCCAGGCAATAAGTCGGTAATCGCAAAAAGCAAATTTTACAGGAAAAATTATTTACTGTTTTTGTTGAATTACTTTCCAACTAGTGGGAGTATTGACATCACTGATACATGAAATGAAAGCTAATTTTTTTAGAAATAGTATTTAGCTATCAGTTTCAAACTACATGCTTCTAATAAGCTACAATTTGAGAAGAAAGATCTTACAGTTTTTAAAAAAGTTCAATTGTCCTTAACTTATTGTGGTAATTTTTTGAAAAGTGTTGATACGTACTAGCATACTGTGGACTTTTATAACGTTATTTTGTAAAGCCACAATTGATCATAATATATGAAAACCAAGTTATTGTAGTAATATTAAAGGGCAAAAAATACTGTACAAGTAAATTACAGGGTTGTTTCCGGAAATATGACAACAACATTTTTCAGTAGCCATTCAATCGCAAAAATCATTTGAGTAAAATAAACTATGGTATTTTTAGTAAAATAATTCAAAATAAATAGATTAATCGTTTTTATTGCACAAAACAATATTTCAGTAAATATTACACATATTTTAAAAACATAACCTGCTTACGATATTAAGAAAAACAGTCACATAATTTAATCTATACGAGGAAAAAGTCGGAGCGAGAGCTATGCCAGCAAAATTGCTCTATAGCCCCTAAGGCTAGACCTAGACCTAAACCTAGACCCTAAGATAAACGGGTAAATTTCACCTAAATCAATTTTTACCTAATTGCAGTGGCGAAATTTTATTTCGATATTTAAGGATTTATTTGATACATAAAATAAGTGAAATAATATTAAATTGTAAATAGGCCATCAAAAAAAAAGCCTTCCTAAGTTTCTTGCCGGTTCTTCTCAGGTGGGCCGCGTTCCGAACCGGTGGTCGCTTTAAATATTTTAAATAGTGTATGACATTTTGTAAGCGCCGTTAAAATGGTCTATGCAAAATAAAGATATTTTTATTTTATTCTTATTTTAAATATGACTAATTAGATGTACTATAACATGGTATAATAGGGATCAAAAATATTTATTGGTTATTGAAATATAAGCATTTGAAAATTTCAAACACCACAGCAATTTACCCATCACCAGCGTTTTACCCATCGTAATTGAAAACCACTCCACGGGAATTGACAAATGGCACCAGAATTAGGAATATTTAAAAAAACGTGGTCCTTTAATAGACTTTACTGAAATAATATCGATTAATTTAAGTAAATCATAAAATTATTTTTTACGTTTGTACGTCCAGTTCTATCATCATCATCCGAGACGCTTCTCACGATACCACGATCATATAGATCACGATATATTTTTATTAAAAATTATGTTCTTACATTTTATTGCTGAACATGTCCACTTTTCACGATCTTCGGCATCCCATGCAGAGACTATTTTCACACATACCAACCTTACGATATCAAGCCAATGCTTCTTGGGTGTTCCCCTCTTACCGGGGCAGGGAGAGGACGGCATGGCCAAAAATTTGTTCCCCACAATGCCCAGCGCTTGCCGTAAGACCTATCTGCATTGTTACGGACATGAAGACTGCGGTTGAGGTAGTTCTTACGCGGTCCAGCCGCATGATTCCACACATACTCCCCAGCATTTTCATTCCGTAATCCGCAGCTCCTGCTTGTGTTGCTTCAATAATGATTACACCCCACAGGCATGGCAATGTAACATGCCTAATGATGCTTAATTAGACCTGTCCCTTCAACCTCACTGGCATTTTAGGGTTCCAAATGACATCAGCCCTCAACCGCCACTTAGCCTATAAGGTAGCCATGCGTGACGTGACGTGTGAAATACAAATCCCAGGTACTTAACCTGGTCCATGCCATAGACCAGATGGAGTCTATGGAGGTTGAATCAGTAGAGTTTAACGCCAAGTATTACTTAAGTTTAAAACCACCACTCTCAAGCATCTCCGTCCACGTTTTCACACGTTGCACCAAACACTGTATCGCCGCCAGCACTGTATCGGTAGAATACATCGTCAGCCATGGATGCTGCATATTTGAATCTCTTAAACATAAATGGACTAAGTGGAATGCTCTGTGCTCTGGTGTACTGCATCCGTGTGGGAAAGAGTGTTAAAGCCGCGCGCCAAAGCGATCAGAACCACAGAATAGTGGTGCAAGCGCCTATAACCTTTGGACATCAGTGCCCACCAGATCATCGTTCCAAGAACACAGTCGAAGGCATTCCTTACGTCCACGAACAGAAAGTTCAGACTCTTCTTCCTGCACGAGTATTTCTTTGTCTCTTTGTCCTGTATTTCTCCAGTAATGAGAGCACGAATCCTGTTTTTGTTTTAATGATAGGATCCTTAGAACAAAAACAGGGTCCGTAGTTTTATTACCAGGGTGTAACCCATATTGATACTCCAAGAGAGTACACTTCTGCTAGATACGGAGGTTAATAATATTCTCTACATCTTCATGCCATGGTAGCTACCTCATTTCTACACCGACCGCTTTCCATTTGAAGACTGGAGTAATAATATTCAGCCTTCATTGGCTGGGAATCTCCTTGGTGAAGAGTAGGTGGTTTTACTTGATATAATCGATAGAGTCTTCATCGACTCCGATAGCTTTTCAAATCATCATGCAGCGAAGAACAATCGGAACTTCTGCATACTTTTAAAGTTGGCATTAGTCCCTGATTCGGGGACTGCACCTCTTAATATTGCTTTTTCAGCAGGTCGTGGAAGACCGAGTGCCATCGCTCTTTCATCACGAGTTCTTAGCATAGCAGGTTACCATTAGGATTGTTTACACAGCAGCACTTGAAGATATTCGACTTATCCGGATACTGGTATTCCCCATGTTTCTGTACGGTACCGAGACCTGAACGCTGCAAGAAATTGAGGAAAAGAAAATAGAAGCACTGGAAATGAGGTGCTGGAGGAAAATACTTGAAGTGACGTGTATAGAGTTTGGCACTGAGAGCTTAACAAGCACAGTCCAGGCTCAAAATCTTCAGTTTTTTGGACACGTATCATGATGTGACAACACCTGCATAGTGCGCCTTGTCGTTCAGGGGAAGGATGAAGGCACAAAGCAGCATAGCAAGTCGCCCATGCGATGGACCGACCAGATAAAATCAGCAGTAGGCAGCTTGTCACCAACAACTGAGGAAAACGTTTGGGGTATGGCTTCATCTAGCAGTCGACATCTTATGCGGTGCTGGCACTGCTCGAGATGTTTGGATTGACTCTTTCTACTTCTCTCTGACCTACAGTGGCCTACTTTGCCCATCCTTTGTCGCAATAAAAGCACCAAACCTACGTGTAGCACACCAATTCAAATTCGCGACTGTAAAGCGTAAAGCGAAAGCTTACACGTGCTGAGGGCGTGGTTTACTATCTATTGCCATAAAAGATAGAAATGTCTAATTGCTATAAAAATAAAGGTGGAAATGTCTTGTACCTATTATCACACGACGACTTAAAAACAATAAAGTTCGAAGTCGACCGCGACGTGTTCGAACTTGAAATGTTTAGTAGATATGTGTATATTACAGATATTATGTTAATGATTTTCTACCTTAAAATGTTTGTTACTTTCTATTACCGATTTATGTTCTAGAAATTTAATACAAAATATATATCACATATATAAAATTTTCACCACAATAAACTGGTAATAGCAACTTACCGAATATCGAAAAGAAAAACACTTTTGTATCAATGTATAATGAAGTTTTTCTGGTTATTCCTGTGTTGAAATTACACACATGTGTCCCGACCCATAGATGCCGAATTTCGCATAATAATAAAAAGTCCATTATTATTTATATTAATAATAATAATATTATATTTATATTAATAATACTATTGTATAGTACTATTGTACATTACCGACTTATTGTTCGGGGGGGGTCGATATATAATAGGTCTTTACCTATGAAATTGCCGTTCTGCATTACTGGTCATTTCAAATCAAAATAATGTTTGTTTGGCTAAGAATTCTAATTTCAAATTAATTTTATTTTAAAAACATGGATTTTTTTTCCAAATGTAGTCATTTGTTTATTGATGTTAAATTTTCATCGCATTTCGATGTTTTTCGTCTTCATGGATACGCTAAAAATTCGAGTAATTATGGAATATGAGTACCGTAGTGGCAGCAACGCGGTAGAAGCGACACGCAACATCCACGACGTTTACGGAGCTAACACTACAAACCTACGCACCACCTGTTATTGTTTGCTCGCTTCCGTTCTGGAAATTTCGACCTGAAAAATGAACCTCGCGGTCGTCCGAAGACTTTGGTCGACAATAACAAGTTAAAGGCGATTGTGGAAGCTGATGATACACAATCTACGGCTGAATTTGCAGCAGCTTTCGACGTTAGCGTCACAACAATATTGGTCCATTTGCGTCAAATTGGCAAGGAAAAAAAGGCTTCGCCAGCGCGAAGTACGCGTCGAGACGTGCCTTGCACTGCTCAACACACACAAATGAAGGAATTTTGAACCGCATTGTTACCTGCGATGAAAAATGGATTCTGTTTGATGATCGCAAGTGCTCAGCAAGTTGGTTGGATCCTGGTTCAGCATCTAAACAATGCCTTAAACGAAAACTTACCCCTAGAAAAGTGATGGTCACTGTTTGATAGTCTAGCGCCGGTGTGATTCATCACAGCTTCTTACTTAACGTGGTGAGCATTACTGCAGATGTGTACTGTAAAGAACTGAACACAATGATGGAGAAGCTGGCACATCTCCAACCAGCATTGGTCAATCGCTCGTCTCCGTTGCTCCTCCACGACAACACGTGACCTCATACTGCACACCAGACGGTCTCCAAGTTGCAAGAACTGGGGTTGGAAGCTTTCCGTCAGTCGCCCTACTCACCAGACCTTGCGCCTACAGACTACTACTTTTTCCAGAATTTGGATAACTTCTTGGCGGGAAAAAAATTCAATACCCGAGAGGCAGTACAAAATGCCTTTGAAGAATTTGTTGCCTCCCGTCCAGCTGATTTCTTTAAGAAGGGCATCTATAAATTGCCACTGTGTTGGCAAAGATGCATTGATTGCATGGGTGGTGATTGCTTCGATTGATACAAATAAAAAATACATGAAAAAAATACGTTTAAATTTTTTCACACAAAACGGCAATTACATAGGTAAAGGAAAAAAATAAACCTAATATATTGGCCGCACTGTGTCACCGTCTTCTTCTTTCTGAACTTGAAACATGAAATAACAACATAACATAAATCCCAGTTTATGTGGATTCTACGCGGGAAAATAACAAGACCTTTTCCTGTACGCTTCTTGGATGCTATGATAGCATCCAAGAAGCGTACAGGAATGGACAGGAATCCACACGGTGAAAAGTGGTCATATAATATGCCTCTGCCACCCCTTCGGGGATAAGGCGTGATGGATATTTATTTATTATTTATTTTAAATGCTATTTCGTCTCTTGCCGCGAAAAGTCCACTGAAAACCTCAGTATAAGAATCACCATTATACTGAGGGCAAGGACCAGGAGCTAGGACTGAGGACTAGACATCGACAAAGACTGGACAGAACTAAATACTAAGAAAATTTATATACCGAAGACCAGGATGAATGGGCAAAGTTTCCTTTGCCTGCCTAATATGGGCGAAGACTAAGAAATTTGTCCACTGACGTATTATTGTCAGTGATTTCATTTTGTGTATATTTAATTGATTCGTGTAATTTTGTTGAATTGTAATTTCGTTTGTGGAATTTAAAAGGTATACGATACGTGCAATATCCGTAATCAATGCCCTACATTCTGATCAGAGGTAATCTAGCGTCGTATGGACATAAAAACCCTTGGCGTGTTTTGGTTTCCGGCTTGAAAGGTAGAGATGTTGACAAATAAAAATTGACCTATAATTAAAATGAGAAAAAGAATATGACGTGAATATACAAAATATTCAAAAGAATAATAAGTTATTTTAATAGTATATAATATCGTACTCATCTTCTCATTAATCGTTAAAGTGTATTTGCGTAGTTGTTTTAACACTAATACGCATTTTATTGTTGTGTCATTTAGCTGGTGACATAGAACAACTGAAGAGATTTGCATGTGGTGGATACTGTGACGATTCTACTATTGTTTATTTACAACATCCTTGTGTTATTCTTAGTGCATTAGAGGTAAGTTTGCAAAGATTGTACATTCTTTATCAGTAACTTACATAACAAGAAAAGTTATTACTAATGTTTTTAAGGTATGACTCATACATTATCATAACATTAATCAGTAACTACATTTACAGGTATTGGGTTACAAGGTTGTTGCATCAAGTTCAACTGCAGTCAAACAAGATTATAATGAGTATATGTGGACTATGAGAAAAGAATTTTCTGAACCAGAACCTTCTATTGTAGTGGAGCAAGACAATATTACAAACTTTAGTAAGGAGGCTATGCACTTAGGCAATTACCAACATCCTACTAAAGACGACGAAGTGTAAAAATTTTAATTTGCATAAAAAAAAATATTTAATACCAACGTTAGATCCATACTATGGACACAAAGAGTAGTCAAAACCTGTCACCGTGCAATTTGGCAACAATACCATTGACTGAAGAGGATGGTGTTGTTTATATCGCAATCAAAGGTTCTCTTCACGCTGGTGACTGTTCTGTTTTTGGTTTAGGAGAGGAAGAAATCAGAGCACTTTCTAAAAAGTTTCCAGGATCTGGGGTCGTTGTAAATGGTGTCAGCATAAAAACAAACGTTATTAATACAATTAATTCTTTAGCACAGCTTGGTTACAAGGTTGTATCAAGCACTGGTGAAGCAGAGATCACTTGGACACTCCAGCGTGACACATAAACACGCAAACAACTTATTGCACTGTGTTGTATTTGCAAAAATAATTGGATTAAATATGGATCATGATAAAGATTGTAATCACTCGCACTGCATGACTTCGAATCCTTCTGTTTGCCAGACAATATCTGAAATGGACTGGGAGAAAGGCTTGTGGGCTGCAGGTAATTTTATTTTTTAAGTTTAGATTAAGTAGATTAGCAATACTATGTATTCAAAATCTTGATGCTGAATTTGTAGATTTGTTAAAATTTTGTATGGGAATTTTATAAATGAGGGAAATATCAGGGTCTAAATATTGAAATGTTAAATACAGACAACTAACTAATTACTACTATCTACCATTTGCTGAATTTGAGCTCACGTAAAGATGGCCTGGTTTCAGGCAAGCTATGAATAAATAAATTAATTAATTTTGTTAAGCTACTTACATCACAAAGCTAAATTAAAATGTGTTACAGCATTCTATGGTGATGAACAACGAGTCATAGAACTTATTGACAAGGCAAGAAACTCGTGGACGTTAGTCAATACTCCAGACAATGCTGGCTATACTCCTTTACACTATGCAGCACGTAAGGGTCATGTGGATATTTGCAAATTGTTAATGAAAAATGGGGCACGGATTGATGCACAAACAAAAAGTGGTCTGGCCACCCCGTTGCATAAAGCTGCTGTTGCAGGTAATATGCCACAGTATTATATCTACATTTTATTTTATATGTTAGCCCCTGGAGCACTGTCATACCAGAGCATAAGAAGAGACAAGTTTTTCACAATCAAAACTGCTAGTTTTTTATGGCTGTGTCTAGCTGGGGCCCAAATATCAAGGGAAACCTCAGATGTCTGCCTTCTCTGCCAACCCCTGTCTGAAATTTTACTCAAACTCTAAATTTAACACTTACCCTTGAGTTTTACTTAGTTCTAATAGTAAAGTATTCAGATTGCTTATTTTGTTTTAGGTAAAATTGACACTGTTAAAGTACTGATTCAATGGGGGGCTCAAGTTAACATTCAAGATGCAGATCGGCAAACCATTTTGCATAAAGCAACTATAAACAAACACATAGATTTGGCTAACTATCTCTTCGAAACATATCATGAACTTGCCACTGTAGAGGACATCAAAGGTCACTGTGCTGCAAATTATATGTAAAGTCAATTTCTCTGACATTTTGCCTGATTGTGTTGTTTTGTTAATCAATGTGCATTTGTTTACATATATCCCATTATATACAAAGCTCTTACTTTGGACCCTGAAGTCAAAGGTTTTCACTGTCTAACTAAAATTCACTAGAATTAACTAATTAAATTAATTATTTTGATGCACATAAATGTATTTTTTACTTATATTTTTTAAGACTACATTGTTTTCAATTGAAGAGGTACAAGAAGAAGAAGAAATTGTTTATTGAATGTTTAGAGTAGTGAAAACACAACGGAATTAGCACCATTATAAGTAATAATATTAGCATTATGTGGTTTTTATGCATGTCAAAAACATCTTGACGGTAGCTGTGTGTCTATTAGCAAATTCTTTCTGCAATTTCATGCACAATAATTGCTGTTTTGTTTACTTTGTATGCAAGCCCATGACAACTATTTGCACATGATACTTGCAGCAAGTCTGCAATTCACTGACACTTGCAGAAGTTGCCTTGTACAAGATTAATTGTTAGTTGATTTACCGCTTAAGGTATGGTTATATCCAGAGGACACAGCAGCAATAATGATCCTCCAGTGGATGGCCTAAAGTGATGAAGATATGAGGGAAAATACGTGTGCAAGTAAAGTTACAAGCCTATATGATGGTTTGGTTAAGAAATGATTTGCCTAACCATTTGATAAGTAGGGCCCATCCATGACATGAGGTTGACGCCGTTGCTACGCACTCAATGTTGAGTATCAAAAAGGAGAGAGGGTAAGCATACTCACTTTGGTTGATCTGGTAAATTGTTGCCATAAAGCTGGCAGTTGCAACAAAGCAAAGTGGTACGACACATTTTTGGAGTTCATCTATCCTTGGACACTGTCAGCATAGGGTAGTACAGCCCAAACGTCGCATCGACTAATTTCAATGTGTGCAAAAAAGCAATTAGCTGGCAGTGATAGCAATATTGGCATAATAGCATTGCACAGCTTTTACCAGTTGGTACCTAGTGGGGTGCAATGAAATGGCCAGGCATAAGCATCCTCTCTGATGAAAACATACTAGCTTGTGGCCAAGCGCAATACTAGTCTGTCTGAACTGGAGACGCATACGCAAGGTCATGTTGTTATCCTTAAAATATAACTTGTTATTATTTCTTCTGATAGCTTATGCATGTTATGTTACCAATACATGATATAATTTGCTTTGCATTTTGCATTCCACTTATCATTGTATTATTTTTATTTGTAAGATAGATAACCAAACATGATAATGAATGTACCTACATATGTTTTACTACTTATTATGCGTCATATTTCATTGCTGTTATTTCTAGAGATTCTTTTATTATGATTATAAAGTATTACTTTTTTATAGTATTGAAAGTTGTATGTATGTTACAGTTATATTAGGTTTTAGTATGTTTGGTAAGCCTCATAGTTGTATCACTGTTAAATTATATTAACTTTTTCTTAGAGATAGAGCATAAATATCTTATTTTACAGTAGGTGATATATGTATATTTTGTTACATTCCATTTATATATTCAGCAGTTTATATAAATTTTATACTATTCCCACCTTAAGGTCACTGTATTTGGTTATAATCACTTGATTTAAAAAAATTAGATATCACTTATATTCTTACATTATAATAATAATATTTTGGGACTGGCCAGACACAACTTATATCGTCGATCGACACTTAGTTCAGATGATTTCCACAATCGGCACCGACCCCGATAGGAATTTTAAAACGCTGGATGCTATTTTGCTGTCGCTTGATATCACAATCTTAAGTACTTTTTTGGCGTACTTTCATCATACTATTGGCGTACTCGTCGTACCACTAACATGAAGATACAGTAGTAGTCCGATTAGAAAATTTAATTTCTTTGGTCAAACTCCACTAATCGATATTTTCTACATTCTGGTAAAAAAAATGGGTGACCTCAAATGAACAAATATTCCCCTCACCTCGCGCCTCACACAGTTTAGTAATACGAATTATATTATTCTATTAGAATGGCCTGAGAGAGGTATCCGTTACTCTACAGACAGTCCTAGAATCTGCCTAGAAGATCCTAGAAGCTGAAATAAATGAATTGAATTGAATTGCCTTTCAGAGTGCAGCAAACCAGTTGCTTCTAATAAGCATCATCTTTGTATTTCTGTAGTCTAGATAATATTTGAATTATAAATTTTTAATAAAGTGAAAAAAGACAATTTGATTCGAGACGGTGATTGAACCCGTGATCTCTGCCTAACCAGGGCAATGTTCTAGCCACTGAACTACCCGAAACGTATCGAAGCAATCTAAATAGCACATGCCAAGTTAATTAATGCCAGTGGCGACAATAGTTCTTGTTGCTAAAGTTGCTTGATGGGCCTTCCAACTTCTTTCATGTTGATTTTCTATTGGCCATACGATGACCGAACTTTGAAGTAGACGTACGAAGTAGTTTTAGATATACCTGATAAGTAACGTGTCTGGCCAGGCCATAAACGGTAGGTTCATTATAATGTAATTAATCACCTATTATCGTTAAGAATCGAGACTAGCTCATATGTGTGTATTTTTGTCATACATATATCTGAACTCATATCATTTAGTTAAAAATAATTAGTATATTGTAACTAAATTTGTTAAAATTGTTCCAACTACAAAAACTTACAAGAACTTTTACAAATTGTATTAGATTTTAGCAAACTGTATCGGGATGCCTAACTATTAATAATGTATTTAGGTACCTATATAAAAATACTGGGAAACGCATGTAATCCATCTATCAACAAAACTTTTATTTTTAACATACTTATCAGATGTGAACTGATTCTAGACTATTTAACAAACGAAATCATTTTGTATTAGCAATTTTATCATTTAAAAAAGGAAAGTATTTATATTAGTCTGAAAGGTATCAGGTGGAGGCTCAATGCGGTTTCCGACGTGGAAGAGGTTGCATGGATCAAGTGTTTTCTCTCCGCATGATCGCGGAAAAGTTTCTGGCTGTTAGCCAGAAGGTTTTCTGCGCTTTTGTGGATCTAGAGAAAGCATTTGATAACGTTGTGAGAGAAACGCTGTGGGACTTGCTGCCCGGATATGGTGTGGACGGCTCGCTACTGCGGGCAATACAGTCGCTTTATAGGGACTGTAAGGCTTGCGTGCGAGTAGGGGGGGGGGGGGGTGTCACCTCTTTTTGATGTCTGTACAGGCGTCAAACAGGGATGTGTCATGTCCGCCTGGCTGTTCATAGTGTATCTGGACAGTTGCCTGCAGAAGTTGAAAGATTTTAATATGGGTGTGAATTTGGGTGACTTTACAGTAAACTGTCTGCTGTACGCTGATGATGCGGTGCTCATGGCCTCATCTGAAGCCAACCTTCAGGCATTAGTCACTAATATAAAAAAGGAGTGTGAAAGTAAGGGTCTTCGCTTGAATGCAAGTAAAACTAAGGTTCTAGTATTTAAAAGAGGTGACGTAAGAACTAAATGCGAGATTAGGGTAAACCAGGAACGTCTAGAGCAAGTGAATCAAATTGTGTATTTAGGAAGTATGTTTAGCGCGGATGGAAGATGTGATTCGGATGTAGAACGGCGAGTAGCTGCCGGAAACAGAGTTAACGGTGCTTTGTTCCAGTTAGTAAAGCGACAAAACATCGTAAAATAAGCACGAATGGCGATTCATAACGCAGTGCTAGTGCCAACTTTGCTTTACGGTAGTGAAACCTGGGTATGTCAGCAGATGCATGAAAGTAAATTGAATGCTGTGGAGATGCGATCTTCGAAAAATGTGCGGCGTAACTTGACCGACCGACTACGTAACGAAGTGATACGCAATATGGCAGGTTTGAATGAAAGTGTCAGCGTTAAGCTGGAATAGGGCGTGCTCCGTTGGTTTGGACACGTCCAACGAATGAGTGAGGAACGATTGACGAAGAATATATATTGTTCAAAAGTAGAGGGTAGAAGGAGTCAGGGTAGGCCGAGACTTAATTATGAACACCACGTGAGCAGATTGCTCAAAAACGGTAAGGTCAAAAGTACTCGGATACCCAGACGTGCGTGTATGAAGCGATTGATGAATCTCGAAGAAGCGAAAGATGTATGCATGGATCGCGAAGCCTGGCGATCTGTCCTCTCTGACTACCCCGTCAGGGATACATCGTGAAGATAGTTAGTTAATTTTATCATCTCATTGTGTTACTGTATAAATGTTATCATTTGACTTAGTATTGTGTACCTAATTAAAGTAAATAAAACGCTTAATAAATAGAATAAAATATTTATTACCTAATAAATTCTACATTATTAACAACTCTGACGTTTGAACGCCAGCTTGTCCTGTCAACACTACACGCAACATACACTGGCACCGCGAGTGTGACCATACATAGAGTACGGTGTTCGTATGTTTGTCTATATACAACCATAGTTATATTTAAAAAACAAAACATTATTCCTAATCTTCTGACTATAATAGATAAAATACGAAATGAATATATCAGATAGTTTGAGAGTGGCATCCATGACTGAGGGAACCGTCTGTCTTGGTATGGGCATGTGATGAGAATGGATGAAACTCATGTAGCTAAAAGAATTATGAAGGTTGATGGATGGAGAGCCAGAGGAAGGCCAAAGAAAAATGGATGGACTGTTTAAGGAGTGATATGAATATGAAAGTAGTGAATAATCAGATGACGAATAACAGGGATGAATGAAATAAGAACACATACTGCGCCGACCTCAAGTAAATTGGGACAAGGGCAAGAGGATGATTATTCCCAACCTTCATCTTCTAACATAAGGTATTCTTTTAAGCATTTTGGTAAAGGTAGAGACAATATATAACGATATAATACTGTATTTTTACTTATATCTCTTATTTTAATTCTACAGATATCTTTGAGCGTGAATGGGTTTTTACAAGCGTCATACAACCAATATGCAGTGGTACCCGGCAATGGTATTGTATCAGGTAAACGAATGGAATGTCCTGCTTTTAACAACATTGAAGCCAAAGTAAAAGAGAGGCTTCTACTAGTTCTCATAACATTGTCCAAGGCACATATGTCTATATCACAATAATTTACATCTGCTCCGTATCTTATAAGTAGTACAGTAGCATGTTTCCTGAAATTATGCAAAAAAAATTGAAGTTTGACATGTTCAGGGTATTCTGGGCCCCCCACCATTTTGATCTGTGGGATCAAGCCAACCTCACAAGCCTCTGTGGCGCGGTGGAAGTGAGTCCGACTGCTACGCAAGAGGTCGTGGGTTCGATTCCCACCCAAGATAAAACTTTGAGTGATGAGCACGATGGTTTATTCTGTCTGGGTGTTATTTATCTATAATACGTATATATTTAGAAATATATAAGTATGTTTATCAGCTATCTACCATAGTACAAGCTCTGCTTAGTTTGGAATCAGATGGCGTTGTGTGAGTTGTCCCAACGATATTTATTTATTTAAATGGTGCAGTTATGGAAGAGGCAATGGTATAGGTGCCTATAGATGAGATAAGGGATCAGACGGCAATCATTAAATGCTTAGAAAAGTCTATCAAAACTATTTCTAAGCGGATCTCGAGTTCAAATTCAAAAGCTACTTGTAGCAACTTAAAATTGGATCTCGGCTCCACATCTAAGTAGAGTTTGGAACAAGATGAAGAAATCTTATATACATAAGATTAACCAAAACTCAATATCACGCCTCTTAAACCCTCTAAAAATGACTATTTGGCTGTCTGTCCAAGTGAAACCGGTGGAGTGAACCACACACAGAGCAAGAAATCTAAGTAACACGCGGCGCTACTAGAGGCGCCCTGCTCAATACGTTTTATAAAACCAACCGTGTCAGGAGAGTCACCCTTTATCCGAGCCAAATGGTGACACGTCACATCGACCACATCGTTGTGAGGTTTTCAGTTCCAAGGTACTTAAAATAAAATTAAAAAATATTTTGAAATTGCTAAACATCTGTTATTTTTACTTACACGTTATGTTACATCAGAATTTCTTTTATTGACCTTTTTACTATAATTATGACATCATACCACAGTACATTGGGGCACATTAAATTTTTTTTTCCAATTATACTCCATTATGATTCATTTCGCCTAATGCCAGACTACGCTATTATTACTTTCGCCCCAAGCTGGAGACCACGTGTGACATAGAATTTTTGCTCTGTAATTCCACACAATGTAAAATAACACTTCGAAATTTACATTAAATATTCTAACTTTTATACTTACTTGGATAACAATAAAGCCCTGTTCAGAGCGGTATCTCCCGTTAGTCCAGGAGCATTCATATCTATGTGGTGGTCTAATAAGCATTTCAGCAATTCCTCAAAATCATTGGGGTCGTCTACACTTTCAACAGCAATATGCAACGCGTTATCACCAGTTATACTATTGCAAGAGTTAGGGTTTGCGCCTGAAAAAGAAATGTTTATTTTTGTAAATCAGTTATTAATCCCCCCAATGAAGTGTAAGTGGCTCCACCAATATCTCCGGGGCCCAGGAGCCTTTACCTGCCAACGGTGCACCTACTAATCAACGTCGCAGACAGTGGCGGCTGTACCTTAACTGCGCTCGTGCGCTGACCTACCAAATCAAAAGATTTAAAATTACAAAACATTAATTCGAACCGAAGATTACCGAAAGTACTCGAATACTCGATGTTTTACGAAATTCGCCTGTGACGCGTTTTAAATAAAAACAAAACTATGTGCTCGTTTATTATTGTTTTTGTGGACATTTTCAAATAATCTAATTGTCTTTTTATGCTCGTTTTGGTTTTATTCCATACTGTCTATAGTGTGATTTATACCAAAGAAAATTGTCGTCGCATTGATTTAATGTATAAAAAATAATAAAAATATACAATTATTTTATGCAATGGGCTCACCACCTATTACTCGTTACGGGAATACACATGGTGAAAATTGGGCATATAATATGCCTCTGCCACCCCTTCGGGGATAAGGCGTGATGGATAGATAAATAAATTTTATGTAGGTAAATTGCTGTTTTGTTGCAATCTGTAATCATACTTATCGAGCACGTAAAGTGCACCACCAGTCGATAATCCACCAAACGCCACTGGTCCGCAGGCCCCACTACAGGGACGAGAGTTTAGATGGCAGTAGTTCCCAATAAAGACAAAAATAAAATAGCAAATCCAATAAAGGCGGCCCTCAGCTTAGGTAGGTACTACCCACCGATCCAAGAGTTTCTCCTTACCTTTATTAAGTAAAATCCTAATGATATTAGGCAGTGACATTCTCACAGCTAACAAGAGTGGTGTATCGCCATTCTCGTTGTACAAATTTATACCGCCGCCAAAATCTGTAAGCATTTCTACCATTTCGTCCTGAAATTGATAACAGATTCCGTGTTATTTTAACTTACGTATTATATCAATGTAAAATAAAGGTGGGCCTTTATTTACGGGACGCCCAGTAGATGTGAAACATTTCGGCAAATACAGTAAACCTGTGTAACTTCATGCTGCTCAGAGTGCTCAGTAATTTATTATGAAGCTTGTTCTTATATTTCGCGATTTTACTGTCCAATAATAAGTAAAGCGATGGAATTATTTCAACTTTAATCCAATTAGAGACAATGTATTCTAAGATTACACGGAAATGGGCTCACCACCTGTTTTGTGCGACAAAAACGCATACGGTGAAATGTGGGCGTATAGTATGCCTCTGTCTACCCCTTCGGGGATAAAGGCGTGGCAATATGTCTGTCTGTATTCTAAAATGTACTTTTCTAAAACCTACATAGTTGGTCATAATTTTTTATGTAATAGAATTCGAAATATGAGTTTGTGTATAGCTAAACTATAATTATACCTACACAATATGGATAAAGCAAAAAGATGATTTCAATTTCACAACCCTGGCATGCCAATCAAAATGTTTCTTTTAATTAGTAGAAAACTTTTACACAGCTCACCTGTCGTTGTTTAATAGCTTTATGCAGAAGTCTATGAGAATGAGTTATTCGTGCACCAGCAGTAAGTAAAGTTTCCAAGATCACTGCACACATTTGCCAGACAGCTTCACAAAGAGGTGTGTATCCTATAAATTAACATAATAAATAAATTAATATTGTGGGACATTTTTTTTACTCAGCGCCGTATGGCCCAATGTAAGCTAATATAAGCTTGTGTTAAGGGATCTAGACGATTGATAAACATAATAATATATTTCTAAATACATACATAGGAAATACCCAAACTCCGAATCAAACATTTGTGGATGACATAAATTTTTTTCCGACCCGGGAATAAACCTAAACCTCAGTGACGGCCACCGAGGCAGTCAAAAATGAAATAAGCAATAAATTTACTATTTTATTAAGTATCTCGTAGTTAGATTATCCCGGACAACGCAGATGCAAAGATTTATATTCGTAGCCCCGCTAACTCAGTGTTATGTAAACGATCACTGCGTTAAGCAGCTTTAGCTATGACTGGTCACGGATGGGTAATCGCTTTGTGGTAAGCGTTTCTGTGCCACGAACGTGACACGTTTAGCCAATGGTCCCGGTTGCCAGTAATAGGGCAGTCGTTAAGTCCAGTTGAAGGCCTTAAAAGCGGCTTAAAAAATATCAACATCAGGTCGCTACAACCTGCGCTAGTCTATTTCAACACATAACGAAAAAAAAGAGACACTCGATGAAATCTGGGGGTAAATGGGCGTTGCCACCCCTTCGCGGATAATCATTGAAAGAAAATTCATATTTTTGAAGCCAAAAGCTTTAAAAATGAAGGTACTTTATAATAATGTTTCCATAATACATACCATGAATCTCTTCACCGTTGACATTGGCTCCTTTGCCAACGAGATACTTGACTACATCCACATGACCATGATATGTTGCTAAATATAATGGTGTCCTTTCAGCTGTGTCCCTTGCTTCTAAATTAGCACCATTGTTGACAAGAATTTTAACCTGAAAAATGAATGTACAACACTTAAAGACAAAACATAACAATTTAATGTTTCGTAGCTACTAAAATGTACGAAATGTTTTTATTTCAAAAGTACACTTTCTCGATTGATTGACTCGTAAACTTGTAAAACCAACCTATCTTTGAAAGTTTTCCTTTTAATGGGTTATAAATGACCTGCGAATAGAATATTGTATCACATTCTCAGAAACAACAGTGTAGTTAGTATACCTATGTTAAAATATCAGCATTTAATATACTTACCACGTCAAGGAAACCTGCTGAAGCAGCAAAATGAAGGGGCGTTACTCTCTCACACGTCTTATAGTTGACATTGCTACCAGCTTTTACCAGTAATTGAACTATTTCAGTATGATTTTTATAAACAGCTATATGCAGAGGTGTCAAACCATCTGCTTCCGTAATATCTACTTTGCATCCTAAAAGGAGAAAAAAGATAGGATATAAACCAACATACAATCTAATATGGCAATAATATCTTGTTTTTAATTTGTTTGATTTTATATCAATTTACTTAAGCGGTCAGAGTAGCTGACTGTTAAGCTGTGTTGGCTTAGGAGATGGCCATTTATGAGTTGTCCTATGTCGACGAAGATAAATCACGCTTCCCACAAAAAGAACAACACGCTAAAGATGTGAGATGAGGACGAGATGAGACACTTAAGATGGGCGCTTTTTAAATCCTACTATTCTACTAACATTATAAACGCGAACGTTGCTGGATGCTTGTTACTCTTTCACGCAAAGTTTACTGAATGGATTTTGATGAAACTTTACTTTAACATAGCTTTCTCATCAGAATAACACATAGGCTACTTTTTGTCCCGGGAACAAGATCCTGTGGGAAACGGGTACGGGAAAATTTCACCACGCGTGCGGAGCCGCGGGCGTCAACTAGTCTATACTAATATTATAAAGCTGAAGAGTTTGTTTGTTTGGTTGAACGCTCTAATCTCAGGAACTACTAGTTGTTTATGAAAAATTATTTTGTGTTTAATAGACTAAGTATCGAGGAAGGCTATAGGCTATATATCATAATAATAATAATCCCTCGAGGACAGTCGTTATCTTTTATAGGATTAACGCAACCCTATGAGGGCATAGTAGATTCGCTTTTTGAGTCATCAACTTTCTGATTCTGAACAAAAAAATGTATCAGAAAGTTATTGAAAAGCTCACATCCGCAGGGCAGCTTGTGGCGAGCTGAATGTGCGTGGCTACACATCGGTCCCGATTCCTCAGAGATTTGTTGCCCTTCTGCACCGGTTAGGATTTAATGGCCTAACGGGAGAGCAGTGAGAGTGCTACTCCCGGGAGTGCAGCAAATCTCAACTCTGGCTTGCCTTAATTGGCCGGTCAGAGGGAGGGAGCCAGAGCTATATGTTCGGCGGTGGAAGTGTCATTTTCAAGGGCATAACTACGGGGAAGCCCGCTCCGGGCCTGTCCCGCGAAGGTGAAACCGGCGCGTCACCGCTCGACACCCCTAGCCGCTCACACCGGTGTTGCCCTCTGTCGCCTTACAGGCTTATCATGCCTATGGCGATTGTATAGGGGGCCCATCTAGTGAGTTGGCCAAAATTTTGATAATCAGATATTAAAATGGCAGACGCCGCCTTCATCCATAGTTATAATCACCTAGTTCATCTAACCCCCAACCCAATAGCCCATTTCATAGTTAGCATATTTTACAATAGTTTAAGTCCTATTGGAGGTAGTCCATTATCGTTCTTCTACTGCCTGCAGTGGGGGTCCCATTTCCTTTTAGATTAAAATTCTCAACGGGCCCCTGCGTGTTGGACCAGAATGTTCCCATGTACGCCTACTAAAAGCCCGGGTATCTTCATAAAAAAAGAAGATACCCGTGAAAAGAAGAAACATAATAATAATATAATAACGCTACTATCCTTGAGAGCGGAGCAGTAGTCGTAAATGTCGAAACATCGGGATTTATTTTATGCATTACTGTAGAATATATAAGCGACGGGAGTTCGAAGTAATTCACGGGCGAAGACCTGGGTCAGACTAAGAGCTCCGGGGCTCAAGCGACCTCACCTGCTGGTATAGAACAAGGCAACAACGCATATACCTTTAGGGAGATGGAAGGACAAACGCCAGCCGCTCCCAATAATGCAGGTAGGGTCTGGAAGCAACTGGGAATACATTAAGTTGAAGAAGAAAAATAATAGACACAATGGAGATCACAAAAGGGTCAAAATATTACAGCTAAAATTGTAGCGTGGCACTTGTACATTACATTAGTTCTAATTTCACTTCAATACATGCAGTATTTTTCAAAGATATATATCGACGAGAAGTTTTAGTTCCTTTTGAATTTCAAAGATTATGCGCGCCCATTATGACGTCACAGCCTCGCACAGACTGCGGCAAGGCGCAGCGCGGTGTTCAGGTCTGTTGAATGAGCAGGGTGTATGTATAATTGTGATGTATGCGGTCACCCGCACTTTGATCGTAAATATTTAAGCCATTTTTTTTAAATATAAAAGCACCGTCTTTCTCGTATTTTTTGTAGATTTATTTGGCATTTAAAGTAAACAACGTTTGTCAGACCCATTACAATATGGAACAAGTACCTACAACAAGTACCATGAGTGAATTATAAGAGAAATAAATGAAAATATAATTCCACTCACCAGCTTCTATTAGTAATTTGGCAACTGCAGGATGATTTTTATATGACGCGTAATGTAGAGCTGTTTTCATGAAAGAGTCTTGTTGATCAATCCCATTGCTGACTATTGATGCAGATGCTATTGCTGCACCAGTAGACTCAAGTATGGTAGCATACCATCTAAAATTGTATAGTATCATAGAATATATAGTTATAGGTATAGCACTGCTCTATGAAATGTGAGCATAAATTTACAAAAAATTAGATTCATTATGATATATTAAAATTACTATAGTTATTTACATTTTCATATAAAATTTCAGACAGTATGTATTTAATTTAGTAGATCGTTTTGGGTCAGTAAACAAGTTGTTGGGACTAATAGAGTTGATCATCCCTGGTATTGAGATCAATGTCTTAATATTAATATTGTAGTAGTTTCGATAAGTGGGTAAATGCCGCATGCCACCTATTAGGCGCTCGAAAAACGACGGGTTAGGGTAGGACAGCCATAGCTGCAAATTATAGATCATACCTAGAATCGTAGGTATACGTTTCACAGCGCAAATCGCACATATTAGTTTCTTATCATCATCCGAGCGTCTGTCTCTGTTGTGTCTTGCAATGCCTGGGGTACTTCTTACTTTTTCTCTTCGACTTAGCACGGTCGTTGGCAACACTATTGGCACGCAGTTTCACGTAAACACGATTCACTGTAAGTAGCGATAAGCGTCCGCTAAAACTCACACTCAGCACTCAGATTCCAAGTATTTCACCTGGTCCGTGCGCTCGACCATATCATCGCCTATGAGGGATCTGTAGAGTTTAACGCCAAGTACTCGGTCTTCGCTACATTAATTTTCAGATCGCCGGGGTCGTTTTCAAGGGTCTCTATTCACGGCTACAAAGTCACATCAACCAGCCCCTGTCCGCGTCTGCCAGTGCGATGTCATCATCATACGTGAGCAACCACTTAAAACAGATATAATGAGACTAAACACAAGGATTAGGTGCAGACAGACTGGGCGCGTTCCACTTATCGCCGCAGGTGTTGTGGTCGAAATTTAAAAGTGGAACGCACATCGTGAGCTCTGTAAGCCTACTCGTACCCACCTATATTTTGTGGGCGAAGTGGGCGTCATGCGGTCGCAAAGTGATGTCATGTATGACAGTGACGTCATATATGACATCATTCGATCGCTCGCAACGACCACAAGCCTTAGATGGAATGATACATTGGGTGTTATGATCATTGCGGGCGTTTAGTGGAACGTAGTCACAATCTTAACTGGTTTGTTGTTAAAAAGTTCACCCCACTTTTTTTTATACCACTGAGGTGGAAGAAAAGCGTACGGCCTACCTGACGGAAAGTGGTCACCGTAGCCTATGAATGTTTGCAACACCAGAGGTGCAGCACTTGCGCTGCCGACCCTTTATAAACCTTCTACCCCACTTCCCACTACACAATAGTATGTGGATATAGTTATGTTGTGGACACATATTATGTTCAACAAATCCGTTGTATTACTGTTCTGGAGGGGATCACATCTAGGCATACTCCAATCATGATGAGTTTCTGGTGGAAGTGCCTAAAGATTTGTCAGACAGTTGCAAAACCTTGCTGTCATATATAAGACCTATTAAAGTGATGGAATAGGAATTTAACAAAAAATTCTCAGATTGTCTGTGAATGTGTGTTAAGCTGACACAAATGCGAGGGTCCATACTTTTATTATTATGCCAGATTTATATTATTTTTCAGAAGGCATGGCAGCCAGACAAATTTCCCTGTTTACTTACACCAATTGGGCAGTAGAATTATGTAATGCAATTAATGTACAACATTGCATGCAGTGTTATGAGTCCACTCTACTTAGGTATAATATAGATAATTTAATAAGTATTATACTAACTTATAAGTTGAAGACCATTCCTCATCTTCCCGAGTTGTAGGTGCTACATTGCCTATTTCTTCATCCCATTCCAGTTCATCTTGTGGTGAAGGGGTTAGCAATGGAGATACTAAACTACAGCGTTTACTTTCATCGCTACTGGAACCCTCGCTGTGTATAAGAACAAAATATCCTTGGTTTTTGTCAGTCTTTACATTGTTGCCTATTTGTACAGCATTGTGTTGTCCAAAATTACAATCTTTCAGGGTTCTATCACTCAAATTCTTACACTTTACTATGGTTTCCTCACATTTTTCTTGTTGCTTTAACTTTCTCTTATGACATTTCACTTGACGTTTTCTAGTACTGGTATTATTTGGAGTTGCTATTAGTGTTGATGTTTGACTAGCTGATATGAGTACTTTTAAGATATCAACATTACCAGCACAAGCAGCTTCTCCTAGACAAGTTGTGCCTTGACCAAGTAGGGTCATGTTTGGATTAGCACCTGCACAGATGGTTGAATATCAGATATAATTTACTGTACAATGAGGAGTGTTATATTGATTTAGATTGATCTTTCACAATGCGGCAATATGTTTGAAAATGAACATACCTCTTGAAAGAGCCTGTAAAATAGCATCGTGATCTTCTCTGAGTATTGCCTGATATAAGATGTTTTCGTGAGGGTATTCCATGTTTAAAATAGATTCGATTTTACACTAGATATTACCAATACAGAAACCATTGTCGCTGGACTACCTAATTGAGACCACGAAAATTATAATGGTAGGTATAGAAGTGCAAAAGGAAATAAAAATATATGGCTCAAGTTAGTAAATTATGTGTGAGGAATTTGTTTTAATAGCTCTTACTAACGACATTGCATGTTAAACTATATATTAGAGAAAGCAAATCAATTTAAATAGAGATTTTAAATATTGTTTGTTTGTTTACACTTTACAGACAGTTTTTTTTTAAATTATTTTATGGCCTGGTTAAAAAGACCTTTTAGCAAAATCTTATTTTTTACATCATATTTCTTCAATCTTTTTTTTTTTTTTTGTTTTGGCGATGTTTCGGGAAAGGATCAAAATGGTTTGAAACAAGACATTCTTAAAGTAATATTTAGATTTTTAAATGATTAACAGTTATAAATAAAGATATGGTTTTATAAATATTAATATCAAGATTATGTAATAGGGTGTTAATACAAGATGGAAGAGGAACATGGAGGGATATTAAGGATTCGAAAAATTCTGTATGGTTAAATAGAGGGCAAGCGAAAAAAATATGGTTTAAGTCGCCTATATCTGAACCACATTCACAAATGTCACTGTTAATAATTCTAAATTTAGCAAGGTGCACTGGAGCACATGTGTGACCCAATCTCATTCTAGTTATTATTGAAGTTGTCGTTTTACCAAATTTGAATTTTGAAAACCAAGGTTTAACAGGTATTGTAGACTGAATTTGACTGAAATGTTTACCTTTCACTTGGCTGCTAGAGTGCCAGTCTTTTCCCCAGGATTCAAGTAGATCCTTTTTAGAAAGAGACATTAAGTCAGAGCAGTAGTTTTTATACGGGAACAAATCCCCACATGAAACTGCCTCATTAGCAAGTCTATCCGCATAGTCGTTGCCAAAAATACCTTGATGACTAGGTATCCATAAAAACTTTATGTCTAAACCGTTAGATAAACATTTCTGTAACAGATTTCGACATTCAAAAACAACAGTCAAATGCTTTGTTTTAAATGGGAATCGCTGTAGAGCTTGTAAAGCACTTTTGGAGTCTGTGATGATTGCGGTCTTTGAGAGTTTTAATAATAATATGTATTCCAAAGACTTCAGTAATCCGAAGCATTCACCGGTAAATACTGATGTCTCTGGTCTAACTTTCTGGACTATCTTGAACTGGTGGTGATATACTCCTATTCCGACACAATCCAAATTACTATGCTTAGAAGCATCACTGTATATATGATGCCAATCTGGAAATTCGTGATTGAGATAGTAGTTGAAGGTGGAATTAGCATTAATGTCATTTTGAAGATCACAGTTTAGAATAATACAAGGTGAAATAGTTAAGGAATCATAAGATGTAGAAAAAAGGGGGAGACGAGAAGATCTGTGAGTAGGGGATTGTAGAGATTAAAATTTACGAAAGCTGCTAATAAGGCAAGGAACCTTTTTGTGAGACCAGTAACTGGAGTGTTCTATTCCGTCTGAGAGTAATTCGAGTTTATGATGTAAGGGGTGGTTCGTGATTTGTAAAGATTGAAACACAAATCGGTCACAAAGATATTGTCTACGATGTATCAGTGGAGGTTCAACACATTCAACTTGAAGAGCGTTGATGGGGCTGGATTTCATACAACCTGATATAATTCGAAGAGCTTTATATTGAACACTGTCAAGTTTATTTAGGCCAACTATACCACAGGGTTCTAAAAGGAATGACCCGTAATCTAGAAGACTTCTAATCAAAGCGTTATAAAGAAGTTTTTGGGAAGTTGGGTGAGCTCCCCACCAAACACCCGACAAGCATCGCAAGATATTTAAATTACGTTCAAATTTTGCAGTAATATGGTAACAATGTTGGAGCCCAGATAATTTAGCGTCTAAAATAATTCCTAAGAACTTTGCATGCTCATAAACTGGAAGTCGTGAGTTTTCATAAAAAACTGATACAGTAGGAGGACACCGCATTCGGGAAAATAATACAACAGAACTTTTGGGCACTGATAGAAATAGGCCATTAGTATCCAGCCACGTTTTAAGGGAATCAAGAGCTGATGATCGTCTGCATATTGTAAGATATTTATGTTGCTTTTCACTACTGTACTTTCTAGGTCATAGGTATATAAATTATAAAGGAGAGGACTTAATACTGATCCCTGTGGTAAACCTCTCGAAGCTATTCTAGTAATTGTGAGGGAGTCCGGAAGGATAACCTTAACACATCTCTCAGACAGAAAATTTATGATAAAATTTTGTAATAATATAGGGACATCCAATTTAAAAAGCATTTTATGCAGTATATGTAGCTGGACACTATCGTACGCAGCAGCTATGTCTAGAAAACAGGCCAGAAGTGAGGGATTATTTGAAAAAGCTAGACAGAAACTAGTAAATATGGCTACACTGTCTATGGTACTTTTACCCTTTCTAAATCCATACTGACTATTGGATAATAGACCTTTATTTTCAATAAACCATTCTAGTCTATTTTTGACGAGGTGTTCAGCCAGTTTAGCAACCACAGGGGAAAGGGCTATTGGACGGTAAGATGACGCTTCAGCAGAAGGTTTGTTAGTTTTACGAATTGGAATCACTTCTTGCACTTTCCAAGCTGTGGGGATGTTGCCTGATAGCATTACAGAATTAATTAAAGATAAATAATAAGAAAGACTAGTATCATCCATGTGAGTGAAAAATGAATAGGGGATATTATCCAAGCCAGGGCTTGAATCTTTAACATAAGTTAGAATGCCTTTTAATTCATTAAGAGTAAAAGGCTTGTTGAGACTCGAAGACTGCATTTCCAATTTACACTGGGTTTGCAAGGGGCAAGGAGTAATATTAAGAGGAACAAAAGGAGGAATCAGGGAATCCAGAAAATTTTCAACATCAGTTCTGTGTAGAAGTGGAGGGTTTGATTCTTTAAAAGCAGATCTGTAGCGTTAGGTATTTTTCCAAACTAAAGTTGGGTGAACATTAGGAGATACAGAATTACAGAATGTTTGCCAGCTTTCCCATTTCTTTCGCTTAAATAATTTACGGTTGCTAGTTATAATTTCCGAAAGAGAATTAAAATTTTCCATCGAAGAATAATGTTTATAAATATTTTCTGCTGTTTTTTTTTTTTTTTTTTTTTTTTTTTAATCTGTTCCCATACATTCTGAATCCCACCGAGGAGCGGGAAAAAGCGCGGGAAACGGCAAACTAGGCGGGCGACTGATTTTGAGTTTTTTATTATTTATTAATTATTCAACTATAATTTAAGGATCAAATAGGTTTAATAGTGTAAATATATTAATTTATTATTGTAAATAGTATAGTTCCTGTATAGTAGGTAAGTTTTTTGTATTTATATTGTAGTACATGGGTGATCCAGAAGACCCTGGGGGGACAATTGTCCCCTCAGTGTATAATACTGTTACGATAGATGGATCAGGAATGGATACGGAAGGATCGGTAATAGACACAGATGGCTCCGAGACCAACTCTCGGTCCCATAAGCGAAAGAGAGCATCGGTTTCGTCTAAGATTTGCAAGCACTGCAATAAAAAACGCAGATATCACCATAAATCTTCTACTAATTCCGAGATTGATTGCCAATGTAGATCAATAACAAACACTTTCACTGTATCTGCATCACCCTCACAAATTGTCACCTCACAAACTACCAAGACTAATGCTAACGAGAATTTATCGCGTATTCCTATTGGCCGAAATGTTTACAACTCATCTGACGCTGCCCCATATGCAGTTCATATTCAGAAACTTCCTTCATCTCCCAATGAAAACTGTTCCATTCATCCTGTAGCATTTGGCTTTTTTCTTAAAAAAAACTCATTCAAGAACATTGTCAATGGCAGTCTTAAAAAAATAGGGCGCAACCGTATTTCTTTATCTTTTTCGTCACATGATAGTGCTAACAATTTTGTAGATGATGATGCATTAAAATCTAATAATTACAAAGCTTTTATTCCTTCTGTTAATGTTACACGCATGGGTATAGTGAGAGGTGTTCCTACTGACTGGAGCGATGAGGATATTCTAAGTAATATATCAGTTCCCATAGGTAGCGGCCAAATTATAAAAATAAGGAGGCTAAAAAGAAAAGTCATTAGCAATGAAAAGTCAGAGTTTGTTCCCATAGAAACTGTAGTCCTAACATTTGATGGGCAAGTTTTACCCAAACGTATTTTTATGTGTTATAACTCACTTCCTGTTGATTTATACATTTATCCCACAATACAATGCTTTAATTGTTGTCGATATGGACATATTCGCAGCCAATGCAGATCATCTCCAAGATGTTTTAAATGTGGTCTAGGCCATACAGGGGAGACATGCAAAGTTGAGGAGTTAAAGCGCTGTCTCTGTACAGGTTCTCATCTTGCAACTAATAAAATATGTCCTGAATTCTCTAGGCAAAAGGGGATTAAGGAATCAATGGCCAAAAGTTGTATTTCTTATGCTGAAGCCTTGAAGTTACACCCTCCTGTTAGCAAACCTTATTCTGATACTCTCATGTCTGCTCCTCAACATAGGTCAATACAAAATATTCCAGATCATACTCATCATAATAACTCGTACAAGAAAACAGTATTCTTGAAACCGAAGCAACCTCAAAAATTTGAAAGATATGGATATGATCAATTAGCCCATTCTAACTTAACAAAAGATTATACAATTCCTTTACCTTCTATTGGCACTCTCAATAACTGTAATAATGATTCTCTATCTGAAATTCCCATTAAACAATTAATTATAACTCTTATCAACTCTTTACAACAATGTAATATGATTAAATTACCGCCCAATGCTGCTATACTATCAGATACAGAAGTAAATAACACAATTAATAATGGATCAGTTCTCCCTAATGCAATGGAACTGCTGCAGCATAAGCCGCAGAAAAAGTGAACTAATTTACTTGATTAATAAATATGAACCATCTTTAATAGCTATACAAGAAACCTGGCTTAAGCCAGAACATAATTTTAAACTTTCAGGCTTCTCTTGCTTGAGAGAAGATAGAAGTGATGGCTATGGTGGTGTTGCTTTGCTTGTGAAAAATTCTCTTCTTTTTTCTCATGTAGCGCTACCTAGCCATGGTACCGGCTTCTCGATAATATCTGTAAAAATAAATAACATATGCATCCCTCACCCATCATCTGAGATTTATGATGAAGTAAATAATATGTTTTCTACACTACCAAAGCCTCTAGTGATAATGGGTGACTTTAATGCACAACATCGATGTTGGGGAAGTTCTAAATCTAACTACTATGGAGCTCGAGTTTTGGAAATGCTAGATACATTTGAAATGTGTTTGCTAAATAATGGTTCCCTTACTCGGCGAACTACTCCTAATGAGCTAATTAGCGCACCGGATTTAACTCTGTGTTCTCCCAATCTCGCATCTTCTTTGTCCTGGTACACTTTGGAGTCTACCTACGGTAGTGATCACTTCCCTATTGTCATTTCATTTCCTAATAACTTTTCCGGCATCCAATTACAAAAACGTCAACCTCGACTCAAACATAAATTATCTAACGCTAACTGGGATGCGTTTCAACAACAGGTTAAAAATAGATTTTCACAACTTCCAACCATTTACGACAGTAATGTAGACGAATGTAATAATTTAATTAGTAAGGCTTTAATTGAAACAGCTGATTCATTGTTTCCAAGTAAACGTCAAACAAAAGTAACGAAGATCCCCGCTCCTCCTTGGTGGGATTCAGAATGTCGGGAACAGATTAAAAAAAGAAAAACAGCAGAAAATATTTATAAACATTATTCTTCGATGGAAAATTTTAATTCTCTTTCGGAAATTATAACTAGCACCCGTAAATTATTTAAGCGAAAGAAATGGGAAAGCTGGCAAACATTCTGTAATTCTGTATCCCCTAATGTTCACCCAACTTTAGTTTGGAAAAATATCAAACGCTACAGATCTGCTTTTAAAGAATCAAACCCTCCACTTCTACACAGAACTGTTGTTGAAAATTTTCTGGATTCCCTGATTCCTCATTTTGTTCCTCTTAATATTACTCCTTGCCCCTTGCAAACCCAGTGTAAATTGGAAATGCAGTCTTCGAGTCTCAACAAGCCTTTTACTCTTAATGAATTAAAAGGCATTCTAACTTATGTTAAAGATTCAACCCCTGGCTTGGATAATATCATTTTTCACTCACATGGATGATACTAGTCTTTCTTATTATTTATCTTTAATTAATTCTGTAGTGCTTTCAGGCAACATCCCCACAGCTTGGAAAGTGCAAGAAGTGATTCCAATTCGTAAAACTAACAAACCTTCTGCTGAAGCGTCATCTTACCGTCCAATAGCCCTTTCCCCTGTGGTTGCTAAACTGGCTGAACACCTCGTAAAAAATAGACTAGAATGGTTTATTGAAAATAAAGGTCTATTATCCAATAGTCAGTATGGATTTAGAAAGGGTAAAAGTACCATAGACAGTGTAGCCATATTTACCACTGATATTCGTCTAGCTTTTTCAAATAATCACTCACTTCTGGCCTGTTTTCTAGACATAGCTGCTGCGTACGATAGTGTCCAGCTACATATACTGCAAAAAAAGCTTTTAAAATTGGATGTCCCTATATTAATACAAAATTTTATCATAAATTTTCGGTCTGAGAGATGTGTTAAGGTTATCCTTCCGGACTCCCTCACAATTACTAGAATAGCTTCGAGAGGTTTACCACAGGGATCAGTATTAAGTCCTCTCCTTTATAATTTATATACCTATGACCTAGAAAGTACATTAGTGAAAAGCAACATAAATATCTTACAATATGCAGACGATTTACTCATATATACTTCGGGGCAATCGATTGAGAGATCAGCTGATAGGTTATCATCAGCTCTTGATTCCCTTAAAACGTGGCTGGATACTAATGGCCTAACTTTATCAGTGCCCAAAAGTTCTGTTGTATTATTTTCCCGAATGCGGTGTCTTCCTACCGTATCAGTTTTTTATGAAAACTCACGACTTCCAGTTTATGAGCATGCAAAGTTCTTAGGAATTATTTTAGACGCTAAATTATCTGGGCTCCAACATTGTTACCATATTACTGCAAAATGTGAACGTAATTTAAATATCTTGAGATGCTTGTCGGGTGTTTGGTGGGGAGCTCATCCAACTTCCCAAAAACTTTTTTATAACGCTTTGATTAGAAGTCTTCTAGATTACGGGTCATTTCTTTTAGAACCCTGTGGTATAGTTGGCCTAAATAAACTTGACAGTGTTCAATATAAAGCTCTTCGAATTATATCAGGTTGTATGAAATCCAGCCCCATCAACGCTCTTCAAGTTGAATGTGTTGAACCTCCACTGGTACATCGTAGACAATATCTTTGTGACCGATTTGTGTTTCAATCTTTACAAATCACAAACCACCCCTTACATCATAAACTCCAATTACTCTCAGACGTAATAGAAACCTCCAGTTACTGGTCTCACAAAAAGGTTCCTTGCCTTGTTAGCAGCTTTCGTAAATTTTTATCTCTACAATCCCCTACTCACAGATCTTCTCGTCTCCCCCTTTTTTCTACATCTTATGATTCCTTAACTATTTCACCTTGTATTATTCTAAACTGTGATCTTCAAAATGACATTAATGCTAATTCCAACTTCAACTACTATCTCAATCACGAATTTCCAGATTGGCATCATATATACAGTGATGCTTCTAAGCATAGTAATTTGGATTGTGTCGGAATAGGAGTATATCACCACCAGTTCAAGATAGTCCAGAAAGTTAGACTCCCACCAGAGACATCAGTATTTACCGGTGAATGCTTCGGATTACTGAAGTCTTTGGAATACATATTATTATTAAAACTCTCAAAGACCGCAATCATCACAGACTCCAAAAGTGCTTTACAAGCTCTACAGCGATTCCCATTTAAAACAAAGCATTTGACTGTTGTTTTTGAATGTCGAAATCTGTTACAGAAATGTTTATCTAACGGTTTAGACATAAAGTTTTTATGGATACCTAGTCATCAAGGTATTTTTGGCAACGACTATGCGGATAGACTTGCTAATGAGGCAGTTTCATGTGGGGATTTGTTCCCGTATAAAAACTACTGCTCTGACTTAATGTCTCTTTCTAAAAAGGATCTACTTGAATCCTGGGGAAAAGACTGGCACACTAGCAGCCAAGTGAAAGGTAAACATTTCAGTTAAATTCAGCCTACAATACCTGTTAAACCTTGGTTTTCAAAATTCAAATTTGGTAAAACGACAACTTCAATAATAACTAGAATGAGATTGGGTCACACATGTGCTCCAGTGCACCTTGCTAAATTTAGAATTATTAACAGTGACATTTGTGAATGTGGTTCAGATATAGGCGACTTAAACCATATTTTTTTCGCTTGCCCTCTATTTAACCATACAGAATTTTTCGAATCCTTAATATCCCTCCATGTTCCTCTTCCATCTTGTATTAACACCCTATTACATAATCTTGATATTAATATTTATAAAACCATATCTTTATTTATAACTGTTAATCATTTAAAAATCTAAATATTACTTTAAGAATCTTGTTTCAAACCATTTTGATCCTTTCCCGAAATTCCGTAATCCTTTTTATATATTAACCGCTTCCTAACCTTTTACTGCGTCGTGGCTAAGTCCAAGCCGGACATCGCCAAAACAAAAAAAAAGGAGGAGCGGGGATCTTCGTTACTTTTGTTTGACGTTTACTTGAAAACAATGAATCAGCTGTTTCAATTAAAGCCTTACTAATTAAATTATTACATTCGTCTACATTACTGTCGTAAATGGTTGGAAGTTGTGAAAATCTATTTTTAACCTGTTGTTGAAACGCATCCCAGTTAGCGTTAGATAATTTATGTTTGAGTCGAGGTTGACGTTTTTGTAATTGGATGCCGGAAAAGTTATTAGGAAATGAAATGACAATAGGGAAGTGATCACTACCGTAGGTAGACTCCAAAGTGTACCAGGACAAAGAAGATGCGAGATTGGGAGAACACAGAGTTAAATCCGGTGCGCTAATTAGCTCATTAGGAGTAGTTCGCCGAGTAAGGGAACCATTATTTAGCAAACACATTTCAAATGTATCTAGCATTTCCAAAACTCGAGCTCCATAGTAGTTAGATTTAGAACTTCCCCAACATCGATGTTGTGCATTAAAGTCACCCATTATCACTAGAGGCTTTGGTAGTGTAGAAAACATATTATTTACTTCATCATAAATCTCAGATGATGGGTGAGGGATGTAAACGGAAACAATGCATATGTTATTTATTTTTACAGATATTATCGAGAAGCCGGTACCATGGCTAGGTAGCGCTACATGAGAAAAAAGAAAAGAATTTTTCACAAGCAAAGCAACACCACCATAGCCATCACTTCTATCTTCTCTCAAGCAAGAGAAGCCTGAAAGTTTAAAATTATGTTCTGGCTTAAGCCAGGTTTCTTGTATAGCTATTAAAGATGGTTCATATTTATTAATCAAGTAAATTAGTTCACTTTTTCTGCGGCTTATGCTGCAGCAGTTCCATTGCATTAGGGAGAACTGATCCATTATTAATTGTGTTATTTACTTCTGTATCTGATAGTATAGCAGCATTGGGCGGTAATTTAATCATATTACATTGTTGTAAAGAGTTGATAAGAGTTATAATTAATTGTTTAATGGGAATTTCAGATAGAGAATCATTATTACAGTTATTGAGAGTGCCAATAGAAGGTAAAGGAATTGTATAATCTTTTGTTAAGTTAGAATGGGCTAATTGATCATATCCATATCTCTCAAATTTTTGAGGTTGCTTCGGTTTCAAGAATACTGTTTTCTTGTACGAGTTATTATGATGAGTATGATCTGGAATATTTTGTATTGACCTATGTTGAGGAGCAGACATGAGAGTATCAGAATAAGGTTTGCTAACAGGAGGGTGTAACTTCAAGGCTTCAGCATAAGAAATACAACTTTTGGCCATTGATTCCTTAATCCCCTTTTGCCTAGAGAATTCAGGACATATTTTATTAGTTGCAAGATGAGAACCTGTACAGAGACAGCGCTTAAACTCCTCAACTTTGCATGTCTCCCCTGTATGGCCTAGACCACATTTAAAACATCTTGGAGATGATCTGCATTGGCCGCGAATATGTCCATATCGACAGCAATTAAAGCATTGTATTGTGGCATAAATGTATAAATCAACAGGAAGTGAGTTATAACACATAAAAATACGTTTGGGTATAAAACTTGCCCATCAAATGTTAGGACTACAGTTTCTATGGGAACAAACTCTGACTTTTCATTGCTAATGACTTTTCTTTTTAGCCTCCTTATTTTTATAATTTGGCCGCAACCTATGGGAGCTGATATATTACTTATAATATCCTCATCGCTCCAGTCAGTTGGAACACCTCTCACTATACCCATGCGTGTAACATTAACAGAAGGAATAAAAGCTTTGTAATTATTAGATTTTAATGCATCATCATCTACAAAATTGTTAGCACTTTCATGTGACCAAAAAGATAAAGAAATACGGTTGCGCCCTATTTTTTTAAGACTGCCATTGACAATGTTCTTAAATGAGTTTTTTTTAAGAAAAAAGCCAAATGCTACAGGATGAATGGAACAGTTTTCATTGGGAGATGAAGGAAGTTTCTGAATATGAACTGCATATGGGGCAGCGTCAGATGAGTTGTAAACATTTCGGCCAATAGGAATACGCGATGAATTCTCGTTAGCATTAGTCTTGGTAGTTTGTGAGGTGACAATTTGTGAGGGTGATGCAGATACAGTGAAAGTGTTTGTTATTGATCTACATTGGCAATCAATCTCGGTATTAGTAGAAGATTTATGGTGATATCTGCGTTTTTTATTGCAGTGCTTGCAAATCTTAGACGAAACCGATGCTCTCTTTCGCTTATGGGACCGAGAGTTGGACTCGGAGCCATCTGTGTCTATTACCGATCCTTCCGTATCCATTCCTGATCCATCTATCGTAACAGTATTATACACTGGGGGGACAATTGTCCCCCCAGGGTCTTTTGGATCACCCATGTACTACAATATAAATACAAAAAACTTACCTACTATACAGGAACTATACTCAATATACCAAGTCAACCTCCCGTGCTAGTGCGTGCACCTGCTGACTAACGGACGAGGCTCTGGCGCTGGCTTTCCCCTCTGGGGTTGGGAGGTCTGAGGGCGTCGCTCCCATAAAAGCCACCCGCCAAAACATAATGGAAAAGTATAATAGGAAAGCTGCTAGGGATAGGGCGCCGCCGCAAAACGGCGCGCAGGAGCCCCGCCCGACTCCTGTGGCAAGTGGGCTAGGGCTGCCGTGTGTCGGGCCAGCACGGCTAAAGAAGTTAGCCCCAACCCGAATCCGCTTCGCATCTTGGAACATTATGCTAGGTGCTTATCGATGGGATTATTACCCACCTGATAAGTGCCTACGCGCCACAGGCCGGTTGTAGCGACGCCGATAAGATGTCGTTTTGGGGCCAACTCGAGGGAGTGAGAGGTGTGAGGAGTTTGAGCGTGTTCATGGTGGATTTGGATACGGCACCCGCAACGCTGAAGGAGAAACTATCCTCAGAACGTGTGCGGCTGCCGATCTGGCTATTGTGAACACGTATTTCAAAAAGAAATCCGAACATCTCATCACCTACAAGAGCGGGAGGCGTACAACTCAGATCGATTTCCTACTTACTAGGCAACACAGCATCGGCAAGGTGGCCAACTGCAAGGTCATACCCGGTGAGAGTCTTACTGCACAACACCGTCTCCTTGTCATTGACTTCTGCGTGAAGCCTAAAGGCAAACGCATCGAGCGGTGCCAGCGCCGCATCAGATGGTGGCTGCTTGATGAAACTAGGTCCCAGGAGTTCGTCTCAGCTGTCGGTGACAAGTGCACCGACACTGAAGGCGAACCAGTTCAAGATTACTGGGACAAAGTTCAGGCGGCCATCCTTGGAGCGGCAAGGGTGGTGCTCGGTGAGTCTAAGGGTGGACGCAAATGTGACAAGGAAACTTGGTGGTGGAACGACGCAGTCCTGAGGGAGACCAAGGAGAAGAAAGCCCTCTTTAAAAAGTGGCAAGCGACCGGATCTCCCGAAGACCGCGACGCGTACAGGGCTGCCAAGCGCGCCACAAAGAGAGCTGTAGCCAGAGCCAGACGAGACCACTTACAACCTTTGTATGATAAGCTGAATCGTCTGAGGGGCAGAAGCTCATCTATATGCTAGCGCGCTCCAGGGTCAAAGCGGCACAGGATATATCCAAGTGTCGCTGTGTAAAAGACCCTGAGGGCAACCTGTTAAGCGAAGACCTCGCGGTAAAGGAGAGATGGCGCTCGTACTTCCACGAGCTGCTTAATAAACAGCATAAAGAGGTGCAGCCTCCGGACCTCCCTCCGAATCAGGGACTAGTGCCACCGGTAACGCCTGGAGAAGTCCTGACTGCGCTTAGCCGCATGAAGAATCGGAAAGCTGTCGGACCCGATGGAGTCCCCATCGAAGCCTGGAAGGCGATGGGTCCTCGCGGTGTGGGCATCTTAGTAAACCTTTTTAACCGCATACTCCTCAGCGGGCAGATCCCAAACCAATGGAGACTGAGTATTATTACTCCAGTCTTCAAAGGTAAGGGGTCAGTGCAGGAGTACGGGAGCTATCGCGGTATAAAGGTGATGTCCCACACCATGAAGATCTTCGAGAGGATTATAGACTCTCGGGTCCGGCAGGAGTGTACTCTCTCGGAATTTCAATATGGGTTTCGCCCTGGTCATGGGACCACGGACCCTGTTTTTGCCCTGAGGGTTGTCGCAGAGAAATACAGGTCGAAGAACACGCCTCTGCACTGTTTGTTTCTAGACATGCAGAAGGCCTTCGACTGTGTTCCTCGTGCGATGATCTGGTGGGCACTGCGGTCCAAAGGGGTTCCAGAGGTCTATATTGACACTATCCGGGACATGTACTGTGACTCCGATTCAATGGTTCGGACTGCTGTTGGCGACACGAACCCCTTCCCCATCACCGTCGGGGTACACCAGGGTTCTGTCCTTAGTCCGCTTCTGTTCAGTGTAATATTAGACGAATTGTCGGACAGCATCAGAAACCCGCATGAGCAGCCTCCATGGTTGCTTATGTATGCTGACGATATTGCGCTGGCAGACGCGGACAGGGGCAGATTGGTGCGACGTGTAAAGGCGTGGAAGGAGACGCTTGAGAACGGCGGTCTGAAACTAAATGTGGCGAAGACCGAGTGCTTGGCACTAAACTCGACAGATCCCACATCCGTCCGCATAGGCGGTGATTTGGTCGAGCGCACGGACCAGGTTAAATACCTGGGATCTGTTTTTCACACGTCCAGTGACATCGATTGCGATGTCAAGTCACGCATTGCTGCCGCGTGGGCCAAATGGCGGGAGATGACCAGTGTCATTTGTGACCCTAAAATGCCGATCCGGTTGAAGGGACAGGTCTACAAAACCATTATTAGACCTGTCCTTTTACATGGCAGTGAGACGTGGCCGATATTGGAGCGACACAAGCAGGAGCTGCGTGTCACGGAAATGAAGATGCTGCGGTGGATGTGTGGAGTCACGCGGATGGACCGCGTGAGGAACTCTCGCATCCGCGGCAGCCTTCACGTCCGTGACATTGCAGACAAGTTGCAAGAGTGTCGCCTTCGCTGGTATGGTCACGTCTTGCGGCAACCGCCGGGCTACGTAGGTAACAAATGTCTGGCCATGTCAGCCCCGCCGGGTCCCGGTAAGAGGGGAAGACCCAAGAAGTGCTGGCTTGACGTCGTAAGGGATGACATGCGTGCCAATGGTCTCACTACAGGGGATGCCGATGACCGTGCGAAGTGGAGGAGAAAATGTAGGAAAGCGGACCCCGGGCGTCGCGAGACGCAACTGGGAGAGACGCTCGGATGATGATGACAGGAACTATACTATTTACAATAATAAATTAATATATTTACACTATTAAACCTATTTGATCCTTAAATTATAGTTGAATAATTAATAAATAATAAAAAACTCAAAAACAGTCGTCCGCCTAGTTTGCCGTTTCCCGCGCTTTTTTGTCTTCAATCTTATCTTCTAATTATTCCTGTCCAGCCTTTGTCGATGTTGAGTCTACAGTCCTAGGTCCTGGTCCTTGCCCTCAGTATAATGGTAGTCCTTATACTGAGGTTTTCAGTGGACTTTACACGACAAGATAGAAAATAGCATTTCACTGCATATATTTCATTGTCTTTCACAACAGCACGTTAACACAACTTTTATAATCAAGACTCCCGCACATAAAATAAGATAAATGCACTAGTTTTAGAAAATAATATTTATCACGTGTCCGCACTTGTTACTGTTCCCGCGAAAAGTCCTTACAGACCGTTGATGTATGTACTCGTAAGTTGTATTCGCCCATATTGGGCAGGCAAAGGAAACTCTACAGAAAAAATATACAGTATTAAATGTTCTTATTATGAAACGCAAAATCACGAATTATACACTAGTTTTGGAAAATAAAATACGGCAACCAAATACGGCATCATGTTCAAGAGTTGGCGCCAAACTCTGTTTGTTTACAGACAAAGTCTTAGATGAAATATACTATAGATATGACGTGTTAATAATATCCTCAGAGTGAACGAGATACATTTATACGCGCACACCAGAGAGTGAATAAGACGGACAAAAAATGCAAATTAAACACAAAATAAATAAATTGACTGTATAAGAAATTCTGTCATACCAAATACCATAATGATAAATTATATTTCATTCATAAAATAAAATTGTTTTATTATTACACGTGCCAACTCTAGACGTTATCCCAGCGATATGACTTCTTTATACCTTTGAAATGTTTAACTGACTCATATTTTGTTTTAAAAATATTGAATTTGAAAGAATTATAAGTCTGTTTTTTTTAAAACATCATAATCAATAAATAATCAAGTCAAGTAATAAATCAAGTCTTTTCTTAAATTATAGTACTAAGAAAGGAGAAAATCGAGCTAAAGGCAACACTTGAAATAACAAAAACACACGATGTTATAATATTAATCTAAGTTTACATTGAATAAATATTTGTTGAAAATAACGTAGTAAGTAGACGCATCTCACTAGTACACTTGCTTTCTTGATAATTACCACTAAATTCACAATGTCTTTGACGTATAGCCGGGCAGTTGAATTCGACTTGCAATTTTAGCAAAGTTTTTATCTTCGACTGATAAAATAACTTATCAATGGGCTATAACTACCCCATCATTTTTACATCATACAAGGTGTAAGCAGGGGCATACTATGCGCCCACAAAGATAATTATTGGCTATAAATTTTGATGACAATTGGAGGGATAATTTGATCATTTTGGAATTTCTTTAAGCATTTTACTTAGTAGGTATTGATAGTTTTAACATAAATATTTGTTTAACGCGCCATTTGTAAATTTTTGCGAGGAAATTCCCACGGATGTCAAACGCATTAACCGTTTACAGAACACTGAGTTAGCAGGGCCACGAGCGGTTCTACATTTTACAAACATAAACAAAGTTTCGCTAACGTCACTAAGAGCGCTCCGACCGCTCCACCGAAGCCACTACCAGAGAAGGTTGCAAACTGGAGTCGAGTCGGAAAGTCAGTGTACGTGCTACGAGTGCCCAGCAGCAGCTTGCAACTTAGTCATGCAGGAGAACAGTTACCACCGGATCGCAAAAAGACATAGTGCGACAGATACTAATAATAGTATTAAGATTGTTTATACTAACACAGTGTGATGTATTTATATGAATTCTTAGTTTTAAGATATTTATCTATGGGCCGTAGAATAAGTTAATAACATCTGTTACTTTTCTAATGTTGCCTGAAATAAATAAATATTATTATTATTATAAACAAAACATTAGGGCATTTTGTCTGAATTCAATATGGAAAAGCTTACCTACTGATATCACTAGGTACCAAGGTACATAGACAAGACGCCGCCTAGCGGGAACAATGTACGCTCCTTTCTAAAGTTTTTATGTTTTCTTTTCTAACCGTCACTAAGTCTGCCCACAGCATAGTTTTCCGTGCAACAAACACTCAGTACGTACTCTCGCCTATATCTCCGAAGGTGAAGGCACAGGAGTATTATGACTGCCTCTGTGGCGTGGTGGGAGTGCATCCGACTGCTACGCAAGAGGTCGTAGGTTCGATTCCCACCCAGGATAAAACTTTGTGTGATGAGCACGATGGTTTATTCTGTGTCTGGGTGTTATTTATCTATAATATGTATGTATTTAGAAATATATAAGTATATTTATCAGTTATCTGGTTACCATATTACAAGCTCTGCTTAGTGTGGAATCAGATGGCGTTATGTGAGTTGTCCCAACAATATTTATTATTATACGCCCACACTTTGCAAGCATATTGCCGTTACCGGACACTACAAAACTAATAACCTAAGTAATCCAAACCAATGTGCCAACAGCCAGGACAGATACTTCATAATACTGGTATTTTAATAATTAAATTTTCTGCAGTCTGAGCCTACAATCAATTTAAACATAAAGTACCAAATATTATGTAATCGGGTGTAAGGGCCACCAACACCTTTGGGGCAAGTCAACCTCACGTGCCAGTGCATGCTCCTGCTGATTAACGGACGAGCACTGGCGTTGGCTTTGGGGTTCTTCCTTCTGGGGTTGGGAGGTCTGAGAGCGTCGCTCCCATAAAAGACTCCTGCCAAAACTACAATGGTAAGACACAATAGGTTTGCAGCCAGGGGACAAAACGGCGCGCATGAGCTCCACCCGAATCCTGTGGCAAGTGGGCTAGGGCTGCCGTGTGTAGGACCAGCACGGCTAAAAGAGTTAGCCTCAACCCGTATCCGCTTCGTAACGTGGAACATTGGTACGCTGACTAGGCGCGCGATTGATTTGGCCGAGGTGCTATCTAGGCGTAGGTTGGATGTGGCACTCCTGCAGGAGTCTCAATGGAAATGTTACAGAGCCTGGCCCCTGCAGAAAGGCTACAAGCTGTATTAAACGGGTACACCTGGGGTGATAACGGGGTGGCCGTGGTGCTCTCCGAGGAGCTGCAGGGCAGCATCTTGGAAGTAAAACGCTGGAGCGACCGGCTTATGATCGTGAGGATGCTAATCGATGGGATTATTACCCACGATTAGCATCACGAGTGCTTCGGATCATTCCGTTGTCACAAGAAATTGTTTTGGGTTGCGATCTGAATGGTCTTGTGAGTGAGAGGTGTGAGGAGTTTAAGCGTGTTCATAGTGGTTTTGGATACGGCACCCGCAACAATGAAGAGGGGAGACTATCCTCAGAACGTGTGCGGCTGCCGATCTTGACAATGTGAACAGGTTTTTTCCAAAAGAAATCTGAACATCTCATCACCTAAAAGAGCGGGAAGCGCGCAACTAAAATCAATTTCCTACCCATTAGGAGACAAAGTATCGGCTACTGCCAATACTTTGTCTGTCGCCAACTACCAAGCCAAGCGTGTCGAGCGGTGCCAGCGCCGCATAAGATGGTGGCTGCTAAATGAAGGCAGGTCCCAGGAGTTTGCTTCAGCTGTCGGGGTAGCGGCAAAGGCAGTGTTCGGCGAGACTAAGGGTGGTCGCAAATGTGACAAGGAAACTTGGTGGTGGAATGACATAGACCAGAAAGAGACTAGGAAGACGAAAGCCCTTTTTAGAAAGTGGCAAGTGACTGGATCTCCCGAAGACCGCGACGCGTGCAGGGCTGCTAAGCGCGCTACAAAGCGAGCTATAGCCGGAGCCAGACGAGACCATACAACCTCTGTATGATAAGTTGGAGTCGTCTGAGGGGCAGAAGCTCATATAAAACTTACCGCGCTCCAGGGTCAAAGCGGCACAGGATATTTTCAAGTACCGCTGTGTAAAAGACTCTGAGGGCAACCTGCTCTGCGAAGACCTCGCGGTAAAGGAGACATGGCGCTCGTATTACCACAACCTGCTTAATACGCGCAACTCAAATCGATTTCCTACCCATGAGGAGAAAAAGTATCGGCAAGGTGGCCAACTGCCAAGCCAAGCGTGTCGAGCGGTGCCAGCGCCACATAAGATGGTGGCTGCTGAATGATGGCAGGTCCCAGGAGTTCGCTTCAGCTGACAGCTGCACTGACTGAAGTGAAAATGACGGTCAGGTTAAAGGCACAGGTCTATTAAACCATCATTTGGCCCCTCCTTTTACGTGGCAGTGAGGTGTGGCCACTACTGGAGTGAAACAAGCAAGGATGCGTGTCACGGAAATGAAGATGCTGCGGTTGATGTGTGGAGTCACACGGATGGACCGTGTGAGGAACTTTTGCATCCGTGGCAGCCTTCGCGTTCGTGACATTGCAGATAAGCTGCAAGAGTGTCACCTTTGCTGGTATAGTCATGTCTTGTGGCAACCGCCGGCCTACGTTGGAAACAAATGTCTGGCCATGTCGCCCCGCTGGGTCCCGGTATGAGGGGAAGACCCAAGAAGTGCTGGCTTGACGACTTAAAGGATGAAATGAGTGGCAATAGTCTCTTGTCAGGGGATGCGAAGTGGAGGAGAAAAAGTAGGTCGCGCGACGCAACTGGGACAGACGTTTGGATGATGACGATAAAATATTGTGTATTCGATAAGGTAAAGTACTCCACAGTAAATATTATTTCAAGGGCTAAAATCTTTAGACATCTGGTAACTCGACGTACGTTATATCAGTCTTTTATCGGGTATACGCTCATGTCGAATCTATATTATACTTCATCTAAGGCTTCAAGGTACGTTTAAATTTAGTCGTTTAGATAATGGTGCTAATTCTGTTGTTAAAACCACTAAACTAAATTTCTCTAAAATTTTCTTATTTTTATTAAGGAATTGCCAAATGCTATTCTGTTAATACGTCGAGCTAAACTTGGTGATAATATAAAATGCACAAAATTTGTATCTGACATCACTAAAATTCCATTTATGTGATAAAATTCAACAAAACATGTATTTAGATGCCGACTAACTTAGTGATTGAACTGTCTAAGTAAATTTTTCACTTTTTGTTCAATTTTATCACATAAAATGAATTTTAGTGATGTCAGATACAAATTTAACGTCGCACAAAATTTAGACGTTTTCTAATTTTAGTGAAAAGACTAATATTAGTGCGAGGTTTATTAATTTTAGTGACCGTTTGAAACGTGAAAATTTTTAAAACGTTGTAACGTGGAAAGTGTACATAGGCAGTTCAATCACCAAGTTAGTCGGCATGTATTTAAATTCGACTGTCTATGTACATTTTTCACGAATTGTTCAATTTTATCACATAAAATGAATTTTAGTGACATCAGATACAAATTAAGTGCTATTTATGATATCACCAACTTTAGTTCGAAATAATAAACAATTACATGAAAATAAAAATGAAATACCAATTACATGAAATTCTCCGTTATTATAGTCCGGTTGACATCAAAAGCCCATTAGTCACTGGCCTTTAGAAAGAAACACTATAGCCCTGCTGGACTTGAAATCGACAAACAACTGGACATGTATAAAACTAACTATTAGGAAATTATAATAAGTAATAAAAAAAAACTATAAGAAATTATAATAATAAATACCAAAATAAGGTAATAAGATTTGCGCGGGAAGTTCTTGAATAGCAGACGCTTGCTGTATGTTATTTTCCAAAACTAGTGCATTAACCTTATTTTATGTGTTAAAATGGTAGTTTCTTAGTGTTTCTTAGACATAAAAGTTGCGTAAACGTGCTATAGTTAAAGACAGACACAGGACCTAGGACTGGACTTGGCATTGACAAATGACAGGACAGAATTAGAACATAATTGGACACTAGGACTAAGTATCATATGGACAAACATAAGCCGTGCTGTTGCCGTTCTTGTATCCGTGTGACCGCTTTATCTTTGTCTATCGATCAGAATGTTATAAAAGTGAAAGTGAAAGTGACAGCAAGTGTAAGCTTGGCATCGCCACACTGTCTGTGTGAAGTGTATCCACTGTTGCAACCAAAGGGTGTGTGGTGCCGGTTACAGCTTATTTTCTGAATAACCTTATTAGATATTTATTGCAAAATATAAAAAAATCCATATAATGTGAGTTGCGGTATTTTGTTACTCGATAGCTAAGAAAACATTCGTGGAAACCTTAGGAATCGCATTTCATAGCAAATTATTCAATAAATATTATTTCTATCTATCTATCCATCTATCTTCACGCTGTATCCCTGACGGGATAGTCAGAGAGGACAGATCGCCAGGCTTCGCGATCCATGCATACTTCTTTCGCTTCTTCAAATAAAATAAAATAAAAAAATGTCTTTATTTTGCATAGACCATTTCAACGGCGCTTACAAAATGTCATACACTAAAACTAAAGAAAAAAATTGTATATTTAAAGTGACCACCGGTTCGGAACGCGGCCCACCTGAGAAGAACCGGCAAGAAACTTAGGAAGGCTTTTTTTTGATGGCCTATTTACAATTTAATATATTATGACTATAATATTTTATTTGCCAGCAGATCATTTCCATGCTTCCCTGTCCTGTAAATAGTCTTGAATAGAGTAATAACCTTTTTCACAAAGCTTTCTTTTAATAAACTTTTTAAATTTATTTAATGGTAAATTTCTCAGGTCACAGGGAAGCTTGTTGTAAAAGCGTATACAGTATTACCCTGGAAAGAATCGCCAATCTTATGCAGCCGACTGTGGTGAACTAAAAGATTGTTTTTATGTCTAGTGTTTATATTATGTATATCACAGAGTTTAGTAAACTGTGATAGATTTTTCTGGACATACATAAGATTGGCAAAAATGTATTGTTATGCTACGGTTAGAATATTTACTTCTTTGATTTTTTCTCGGAGGGAGACTCTGGGGCCCAAATTATATATAGCGCGTACAGCCCGCTTTTGAAGAACAAAAATGTTATTTACATCTGCAGCACTCCCCCAAAGGAGAATACCGTAAGACATAATACTATGAAAATAGCTGAAGTAAACCATTCTAGCCGTATCTACATCTGTTAGAGTCCTGATCTTTTTTACAGCGTATGCAGACGAACTTAACCTAGAGGCCGTCTTTTCTATGTGCGGGCCTCACTGCCAATTGGCATCAATAGTTATACCAAGGAACACAGTTGATTCCACAAACTCTAACACTTGTCCATTAAGTTGAACATTGGCCGTAACTTGTTTTACATTTGGTAGAGTAAATTTAATACATTTAGTTTTGTTTTCATTTAGGCAAAGATTATTTGAGCTGAACCAATGAACTACTCTCGTGATTGCATTGTTTACATCGTCATAATTATCTAATTGTCTTCTAATTTTAAAAATCAATGAGGTATCATCTGCAAACAAAACAATCCTATACCTGTCGTCCGGTCAATTTAGACCAAAAAATGAGGGTGAAGTTACATAAAGTCCCAACAAGCTGAATTTCTGTGAAGTTGTTCAAAACATAATTATAAACAATGTCTCCAAGTTCCCCATCATTCCCGTTTAAGGAAAAAATTTTATTCAAGGTCAAAGGTCAAAAAAATGAGTTTTTCGCTATTTTCAGCAAACGGGTAAGTTTTATCATAAAAGTACATCAGACAAAAATTGTAGATCATAAAATTATCTATTATTATATATTATAAGAGCCACCGTTTCTGAGATATAACGATTCAAAAAGTTATAAAAGTTGTTATCGTCATAATATGCATGAGTACGCCACGTATATACATCTAGAGTTGTTATATTTTATATATAATAATTAAATGTTTAAATATTTTTCTATCGGTCATTGTAACTTATACTTACAATATAAAATATACATAAGTTTTAACTATAAGAATATCAGGTCAAAAAGCCAGTGTAACTTCGAGACATCTGTTTCTTGTTCTATTGTGTGCGTGGCGAGGGTCTTATACCTGCTATAATAAATGAAATATGGTTAGTCTTGAGCGTCACTCTGTAGTGAAAACACGTGTTTATCCTAACCTATATTGTGCTGTTTTGAGTTTTATATTAAAAATGTCTGAATATTGTTTTATTTGTACTAAACTTTTAATTGAAAGTGAAGTTGTTACTGTTGAACGTGGTATGAAGACATTAATTAATGCAAGTATCGAAAGAGCTGATGATTTTTCGGAATATCTCAAAAATCAGAAATCTGTGACAATACATGAAAATTGCCGTAAAAATTATACTCGAAAGTCTTCTATTGCTGCAGCTAATAAAAGACAACGTGAAGAACAAGAAGCCAGTACATCCACAGCAAGTCCTCCTCGTACTAGATCACGTATCAGTGAATCAGCTTTTTGTTTCAAAGAACTATGCTTATTTTGTGGCGAGAAATTAAATGAAGAGAGTGAAAGAAGAAAATTCTCAGATTTTCGGCGTCGAATCAGCCAAGTAAGTACACTTCAATTTAAAGATTCAGTTCTGGAAACAGCTCGGGCTCGTGACGATGCTTTAGCAAAAGCTGTTCTTGCTCGAGTCGAATTTCAATATGATTTAGTTGTTGCTGAAGCTAAGTATCATCGAGATTGCTATGCTAATTTTTTAAAACCTTCCACTGGAGCTAAAATGGGTCGTCCTAAAGACGAAGCTACGAATTTGGCAATGGAGGAAATATTTACTTACATTGAAAATAGCGATGACTGTCAGTTCACTTTGAACGAATTACAAGAGGTTTGCAAAACTACGACTCTAGATAACAGAACGATTAAGCTACGACTAAAAGTAAAGTATGGTGATAAACTTATTATCACTGAGAAATCGGGAGCATCAACATTCATATGCTTAGTGGATAATCATCATCATATTTTGAATCAAGCCTGGTACGAAAAAATAAAATGAATAAAACAGAAGAACGATTGAGAGTCCTAGACGCAGCTGCAGCTATTATTCGCGAAGATATTCAAACCGCAGTATTTGATAATTCTAACTACCCTCCACCAAGTCGCATGTTTGAAGATTTAAATAATGAAATCCCAGAATCATTGACATATCTTGTGGAACGAGTGATTTTAAAAAATAAACGATCAAATTTAGATCATTTAAAATTAATATGCACAAATATTTGCCATTGTATCATGAGTGCTGTTCGACCAAGGTCTTTTAAATCTAAATTACAATTAGGCCTCGCAGTTTTTTTTCATCGAAGGTTCGGGTCTAAACGTCTTATACAAATCTTTTCGGCTTTTGGTTAATGTGCTTCTTATAATGATACAATAATGTACGAGGCAGCAGCAGTTTTCCATCGTCCTCCTCATGTCCTACCACCAGAAAGTGGCACTCTTATTCAATATGTTGCAGTTAATGCTGATATTAATGTAAATACGCTAGACGGCAATAACACGCTCCACATAATGGGTATTATTCAAATTGTTACTCCAAAACATTTAGTTTTACTAGAAGAACCTATGCCACGAATAAAAGAAACTCCTTCAGCAAATGATTTCAAGGCAAAAGCTCATGTGCCGATACAGACTTATACAAATGACGGTGTAGGCTACAGTAAAATAAATGTTAAAGATTTTGTTTATGGAACTAAAACAGTATCTTTTCTGAAAAAAGCTGATGTAGTATGGTTTTATGGAAAATGGAAAAATGAGTCATTACCCGGTTGGAATGGTTTTATTGAACGTTTAACAAATAATCATACAAATTATTCTAAATCTCAAATTTCATTTTTACCATTTATTCACCAACCAGCCAGTAACTATAATACTATCTATACGACTTTACTTTGTGCATTAGAGAATGCAAAACGGTATGGCCACACTGTATGCATCGTGACTTTCGATCAGCCCCTGTATGCTAAAGCTCGAGAAATTGTATCAGCCGCACCCGAGGGCTCTGAATTATCAAAAATCATCGTCAGACTTGGATCATTTCATTTATCGATGTCTTTTATGGGAGCAATTGGTCAACAAAATTGAGGTTAACAAAATTGTTTCTATTGCGAGTGGTGTCGTTGGTGACGATAAAATTAATTGCTATAAAGCTCGTGAAGTTGGGCTTGCTTCTATGGCAAAAATGACAGGACTGACATTCAATAATATTAAATTAAAACGCGCTGATAAAGTTGTTCCTCTCTTAGCTATGACTAGTTCCGTAAAAGTTCATGAAGAAAAAGTACCTATTGACCCTGTATTATTGTTCCAACGCATGAGTATTACTGCAGCATTTCAAGATGAAATAGAAAAATATTTTGAATATGAATTAGCTCCCTACCCTTAATCGTTATTTGATGACATCGGGATGCGTAAAACACAGAAATCTACCATTTACGATTGTTTTGAAAAAGTAAATATTGATATTATAACTAATGCGACATACATCATTGACGGAGGATACTTACTACACCGCGTTGTGTGGGATAGCGAAGAAACATTCAACGTTATCTTAGATAAATACGTTCAATATGTACGTAGACATTTTGGTTCCAGAGTTACTGTCGTATTTGACGGCTATGATGATTGCACGAGAAATATCAAAGCTGCAGAACAACGTCGTCGAACTTTAGCAACATCTTCATCTTCTGATATTTTATTTGATGAACTTATGACAGTCCCAACCAGTCAACAGAAATTTCTTACAAATACCCACAACAAGTCTCGGTTCATTTCAATGTTGAAAGAAAAGTTTACGGCTGAAAATATATTGGTAAAACAAGCTAATAATGATGCTGATGTATTGATTATTGAAACAGCAATAGAGCAATTCAATTTGACAAAAACAACCATTGTTGTTGGTGAAGATGTTGACTTACTTGTATTACTCACTGCTCGAACGCCAGCTGAAAAAACTATTTTTTTCTTAAAACCAGGAAAAGCTCAGCATCAATCAGATATATATTCATCAAAAAGTTTATTAACTTTTGTAAAGTGTCAAGATCATGTACTATTTTTACACGCAATAACTGGCTGTGATACGACATCTGCATTTTACAGGAGGGGTAAAACAGCAGTTTTCAAAATGTTTGAAAAACAAGATTTAATTCAATGTGCTGAAGTTTTTAAAAAGACTAATTCAACTCAACAAGAAGTTATTACCAACGGCATCCGCTTTCTTCTTTCTATGTATGGAGCTCCTAAAAAAACTACCTGTTTAGATAAGCATCGATATGCATGTTTTTTTAAAAATACTAAAAATAAAAAACAAGTTCAATTTGCTTGTCTTCCTCCAACCTCAGTTGCTGCTCACCAACATCTTTTTCGAGTATATTACCAAGTTCAAGTGTGGCTTTGTAATCAGCTAGACCCTACAGACTGGGGTTGGAAGTTGGTCAACAATATATTAGAGCCAGTTCAAACTTTACTTCCACCTGCGCCGGAAAAACTGCTGAACACTATTTTTTGCAACTTCAAAAAGGGATGCAGTGCTAAATGTGGTTGCAAAAAAGTCGGACTGTTTTGTTCTTTGGCATGCACAAATTGTCAAGGCCGGTCGTGCTCTAATATTGAAACACAAACAATGGAAGATTCGTTTGACTCCGACGAAGTATCATGCGATACATTGCTATTGGCGCAATTTACTTGCATCCAAAATGAAGATGAAGAAGAAGCAGGAGGAGAAGAACAAGAAGAAGATCAAGAAGAAGAACAAGAATTTGAAACTTACGAATAAGACAAATAAACTTCAACACTTTTTTTTAATTTACATCGCTTTTATCTTTCCCAATCTTTGAAAATTTCCGTTATTTTGCAATAGTTTTACATTAAACAGGATCACAACTGACCGGTGGAGTAGGCCTACTGGGAAAACCACGTTAAAAAAAACGCGCTAAGTACACTACCTCATAGGTGGCGTGGAAACGTGTGCATATTATGACGATAACAACTTTTATAACTTTTTGAATCGTTATATCTCAGAAACGGTGGCTAATTAAGATAATTTTATGATCTACAATTTTTGTCTGACGTACTTTTAGATAAAACTTACCGTTTTGCTGAAAATCGCGAAAAACTCATTTTTTTTACCTTTGACCTTGAATAAAATTTTTTCCTTAAACGGGAATGATGGGGAACTTGGAGACATTGTTTATAATTATGTTTTAAACAACTTCACAGAAATTCAGCTTGTTGGGACTTTATGTAACTTCGAATGTCTAAATTGACCGGACTGAATATCAAAATGGGATAGCATATGATTCAAAATTATTTTTTCAAATACTTTGCTCAAAGTTGGCAGCACTGACACTGGTCGGAAATTAGACGGGTCTGTAGCGCTGCCAGCTTTGAACAAGAGTATGACTTTGCTGTGTTTCATTAAATCAGGAAATATACCACTGGATTCATCAATCGCTTCATACACGCACGTCTGGGTATCCGAGTACTTTTGACCTTTCCGTTTTTAAGCAATCTGCTCACGTGGTGTTCATAATTAAGTCTCGGCCTACCCTGACTCCTTCTACCCTCTACTTTTGAACAATATATATTCTTCGTCAATCGTTCCTCACTCATTCGTTGGACGTGTCCAAACAAACGGAGCACGCCCTTTTCCAGCTTAACGCTGACACTTTAATTCAAAGCTGCAATATTGCGTATCACTTCGTTACGTATTCGGTCGACCAAAGTAACGCCGCACAATTTTCAAAGTGATCGCATCTCCACAGCATTCAATTTACTTTCATGCATCTGCTGACATACCCAGGTTTCGCTACCGTAAAGCAAAGTTGGCACTAGCACTGCGTTATGAATCGCCAGTCGTGCTTCTTTTACGATGCTTTGTCGCTTTACTAATTAGGACAAAGCGGCAGCTACTCGCCGTTCTACATCCGAATCACATCTTCCATCCGCGCTAAACATACTCCCTAAATACACCATTTCATTAAGTTGCTCTAGTCGTTCCTGGTTTACCCTAATCTCGCATTTGGTTCTTACCTCATCTCTTTCAAATTTTAGCTTAGCTAGTTAGCATTATTTCGCTAACAGGTTTCAATTATAAATAATAAAATAAAAAAATCATCAGTTTTAAATGTTCTCAGTAAGATTGTTTAAGATTGCATTAGTTAAATATCATGTTTAATATCAATAATTTATCATTGAAATATGCATTAATATTGTAGTCATTTGTAGGGAGTCACGCAACTAATGCACCCCGATAGTTGCACACTACCATAAAATGGATACGTTAAGATTTCTATGGCTCTGTCCATTGGACAGGGCAAAATTAGAACGTCCTATGAAGATTTAATAAATATGATAAAATATGATTTGGCTAAAGGTAATGGCCATCAAGCCAAAAAATATTTACAAACAAAAATATAATAATACTAGCTGACCTGCCCGGCTTCGTCCGTGACATACTTCCAACCCCGTGGCACCCATTTAATCCCGTCGCTTATTCCTTTTCCAAAAATGTATTAAAGTTACCCCGATTTGTTGACATTTATGATTACTGCTCCGCTTTCATATGTAGTGGCGTAATGATATATAGCTAAGAACCTTCCTCAATAAATGGGCTATCCAATACAAAAATAATTTTTGAAATGGCTCCAGCCTTTCACGCGTGATGGCGTGACTAAGGGAAATAGGGATTCATTTTTATAAATATAGATTGTTCCCATTGTTCCCATTGTTCCCCATAATAAATAAGTACGTATGTCAATATAACATACATAATATAATTAAAAAAAAATATTGTGAGACAATTTTAACACAGCGCCGTCTATCCTAAAATAATCTTGTACAATGGGATCTACCCAACAAATATACATACTTATATATTTCTACATACAGATTTATAAATTTATATTTTATTTTGTCTCTTTGTTTCACGGGTATCTTCTTTTTTTTTTATTGCGAAAATACCCGGTTTTTTGGTAGGCTTACATGGGGACATACTGGTCCAACACGCAGAGGCCCTTTGAGAATTTTAATCTAATAGGAAATGGGACCCCCTCTGCAGTCAGTGCACGCCCGCCTTATGTAGAAGAACGGTAATGGACTACCTCCAATGGGCGTTAAACTATTGTAAAATTTGGTAACTATGAAATGGGTTATTGGGTTGGGAGTTAGATGAACTGGGTGATTAGAACTATGGAAGAAGACGGCGTCTGCCATTTTATTATATGATTTTCAAAATTTTGGCAGACGGTGACTAGCCAACTCACTAGATGGGCCCCCTAAACAATCACCATAGGCATAATAAGCCTGTAAGGCGACAGAGGGCAACACCGGTGTGAGCGGCTTGGGGTGTCGAGTGGTGCGGCGCCGGTTTCACCATCGCGGGACAGGACCGGAGCGGGCTTCCCCGTAGTTATGCCCTTGAAAATGACACTTCCACCCCCGAGCATATAGCTCTGGCTCCCTCCCTCTGACCGGCAATGAAGGCAAGCCAGTGTTGAGATTTGCTGAACTCTCGGGAGTAGCACTCTCACTGCTCTCCCGTTAGGCCATTAAATCCTAACCAGTGCAGAAGGGCAACAAAACTCTGAGGAATCGGGACCGATGTGTAGCCACGCTAATTCAGCTCGCCACAAGCTGCCCTGCGGATGTGAGTTTTTCAATAACTTTCTGATACATTTTTTGTTGATATCAGAAAGTGGATGACTCAAAAAGCGTTTTTATTATTATTATTATGTCTCTTTTTTACACGGGTATCTTCTTTTTTTTTCTCATGAAGATACCCGGACTTTTGATAGGCTTACATGGGGACATAGGTCCAACACGCAGAGGCTCTTTGAGAATTTTAATCTAATAGGGAATGGGACCCCTACTGCAGATAGTCCACGCCCGCCTTATGTAGAAGAACGGTAATTGATCACCTCTAATGGGAGTTAAACTATTGTAAAATGTTCTTACTATGAAATGGGCTATTGAGTTTTGGGTTAAATGGATCGGATGAATTAAGCTATTGATGAAAACGGCGTCTGCCATTTTAATATATTATTATTAAACTACTGGCAGACGGTGAATCGCCAACTCACTAGATGGGCCCAATATACAATCATTTCACCTTAGTGGGACAGGCCCGGAGCGGGCTTCCCCGTAGTTAGGCCCTTGAAAATGACACTTCCACCCCCGAGCATATCGCTCTGGCGCCCTCCCTCTGACCGGTCAATTAAGGCAAGCCAGAGTTGTGATTTGCTGCACTCCCGGGAGTAGCACTCTCACTGCTCCCCCGTTAGGCCATTAAATCCTAACCGGTGCAGAAGGGCAACAAAACTCTGAGGAATCGGGACCGATGTGTAGCCACGCACATTTAGCTCGCCACAAGCTGCCCTGCGGATGTGAGCTTTACAATAACTTACTGATACTTTTTTTGTTGGTATCAGAAAGTGGATAAATCAAAAAGCGAATGTACTATGCCCTCATAGGGTTGCGTTAATCCTATAAAAGTTAACGTTAAGTTAAAGTTAAGGCAAGTTATAGTTTATTATTATTTATTTTTTATTAATATTATATTTTTGTTGTATTATTTATGAATTAAAAGCAAGAACGTGTCCCATTTCTAAAGGTAGTTGTGTATTATCCTAATCATGAAAGATACATGTTAAAAGATTGGTGTGATGAATTTTTGTAATAACAAATGATATGATAATTACAATATACTGAATAATTTGTAATGCAATTTAACATAAGCAATAGGTTAATACCTATATTTGTATTTAACTTCTTTTATTATAAACTTTTTTATTATTTATGATGTCTATTATTTAAATTTTGTACTAAAGACAAGGCTGTATGAACTGAGATTCCTTTGCTTGCCCAAGAGCAAAGATGGGCGAAAATAATTAACAACAACATTCTCAATCACAAATGTTTGTAGTGTTTGTTGTATTATTTATGAATTAAAAGCAAGAACGTGTCTCATTTATAAAGGTAGTTGTGTATTATCCTAATCACAAGAAAGTTATTCAACCAAAATGTCTAGCACCTCACAAAAACATAGAAACTTTGTGGCTGAGCCCATGGGAGAAAAACCAGTAACGGATTTAGCGGGCGTTGGTGAAGTCTTGGGCAAAAGACTAGAAGGAGCAGGATTCGATAAGGTAAGGTGATACCTCCTTCATTGAAATGCATTATCATTCAATTCAAACCTGTCTATTCAAAGTGCAACACAATCACATCACATTATTTAGCTTTATTGCATTGCCTCATCTTAACTGTAGCGTCTTCCCGGTCAAACCTTAACCTTTTATTTGTACCCGTTTTCTGCTTAAGAAGCTGTAGCTTTGGTTGTTTATTTTTGGCATTGCACTACCATTTGACTTAAATACCTACTATTTGGGAATACAATTTCATTTATACAATGTTGAGGTTATCGATTAAATTATCTCATATGAAAATAAGACATTTATTATTATTATTAAAATTAAACTATCTTCACGCTGTATCCCTGATCCCTAATCAAAGCCTGGTGATCTGTCCTGTCTAAATACCCCATTTAGACAGGACAGATCACCAGGCTTTGATTATTATTGATACATACACACATACATATTGTCACGCCTTTATCCCCGAAGGGGTAGGCAGAGGCATATTAAACGCTCAGATTTCACTGTATGCATTTTGTCCCACGTAACAGGTGGTGAGCCCATTGCCGTGTTGAAATGGACAGGCGCAGCATGCGACAACCTTTTGTTGAAATTTTTTAAGCCGCCCATAAGGCCTTCAACTTGGCTTAACGACTGTCATTTTATTGGCAACCGGGACCAATAGCTTAACGTGCCTTCCGAAGCACGGAACTAGGGTGGGTCTAAAAGGCCGAATAAATTTAATAAAATGTGTCTATTTTAGGTGTTATATTTGGAAGAAATTTTGAACCCGTTGCCTTTTTAGTGAGGTGTTAACAAAAAGGCTAAAAGGTCTTATGTGCTAGACACTAATTAGCACGACCAATTAAGGTCGGGTAGTCTCGGACTTGCTTATTATTGATAGTTATGTTAATTATTTGTTACAGGCATACACGGTGTTGGGACAGTTTTTATTGTTGAAAAAAGATAAAGGACTATTTCAAGAATGGTTGAAAGATACATGTAATGCCAACTCCAAACAGTCAGCAGATTGTTACCAATGTTTAAAAGATTGGTGTGATGAATTTTTGTAATAACAAATGATTTGATAATTACAAACATAAGATAATGTAAATAATATACTGAATAATTTGTAATGCAATTACACATAAGCAATAGGTTAATACCTATATTTGTATGTAACTTTTCATTTATTAAAACAGTACAAGCAATTATGAGTTCATAATTTAACACCATATAATTATGGTAGAGTACTTCTCCGTCTATGTCACTGTGAACATTATATTATGTAGGAAAGTTTCATGACTTAAAATAAAATCTGTAATCATTAGTATTAAAAATAATAGCTTTTTAATGTTTTTTAACTCACACGACTTATACTATTCATTTTATATTATTCAGGTCTTTTTCGCGTAATATTTTAACTTTTTCTCACCTCTCGACGTTTCGGCTATATTGCAATAGCTGTGGTCACGAGTAGACTGGGGAAAGCGGCGGGCGTTATCATCTTGTACGTTCGTCAGGTACCAATTAACTCAAAGAAGCTAACTACGACGACGGCGACGTTTGTGCCACATACGAGTATAGCCGTGTCTGGGACATGGCCACACCCATTTTATCGGAATTTTTGGGAGCAATTGCTTTTGAACTCACCACCTCGATCTCAATACACTGTGCACTATCAAAGGTCTTGGAGAACATCTTAAATAATTCCCTCAAAAACTACACCTAAAAGTATAACATCCTTGCCAGAAATTTATATGGTTTTCGAGCAGATCTTTCCACTAAGGATGCAGTTATAGACCTATTGGTAAAAATATAGACAACTAGTTAACAAACGCGTTTTCCGTTCCCATTTCCCACAGGAACTTGTTCCCGGGATAAAAGTAGCCTATGTGTTAGCTATATTATTGTAAAGTTTCATCAAAATTCATTAGTAGATTTTGCGTGAAAGAGTAACAAACATCCATCTATACCTACGTACAAACCTTCGCGTTTATAATATTAGTAGGATAATAACAGATAGTTGTGTATATTTTTGGATCTCTTTAAAACTCTCTCTAAAAATTCTCTAAAAATCTCTTTGACACGGTTTTTGTCCCAATCTTATTCCATAAAATGGAAAAAATTGACAAAGTTGGGATTTCCTATGGGCCTATGGCAAGGGACTATTCTAACTACGACACTGCTTCAAAAATTTTCTTAAAAAATTTCAACAGCAAGTCGCCACAACCAGCACCGATTTCAACACGGCAATGGGCTCACCCCACCTGTAACGTGGGACAAAAATGCATACGGTAAAATGTGGGTGTATAGTACCCCTGTGCCTACCCCTTCGGGGATAAAGGCGTGGAAGTATGTTATCTATGTATATATTTATTGATATTTTAATTAACTATCACGCCTTATACCCGAAGGGGTGGCAGAGGCATATTACAAGCCTTTCACGCTTCACACTGTTGTAAAATTTGTAAAACTAAAATATTGTAAAATATTCTAACTACGAAATGGGCTATTGGGATGAGGATTAAATGGATTTGGTGATTTAAACTGTGGCGACCAGCGCCACCTAGCGTAAAGCTATCGAACCACATCGATACTAAGAATCCTACATCGCGCTATGAGAGTTCTCACGCTGAAGAATGATATATACAACAACCCAACATCAACCGTCGGGCCGCGGCTCGCCAGGCGTGATCACCTTGCCTGGTCGGAGGATCCTCTCTTTGTGTCGGAGGAACACCTCCACAGTGGTGACCCCGACGTGATTGGAAGCAGCCTTCACGGAGCAGATCAGCAGCATCATCGCCACCATCACAGCACGCCAGTATGACGGTAATTAGTCTCAGCCAGCCAGCATCTCCGGCCTCATCAGGGATACCACTAGCTAGAAGCGACCGCTCCAGCCTGGTTACCTCCTCGGCCACATCAGCGTCTAGGCACAGCACACTGCAACTACGGTCAATGTAAGAAGAGCACATCTCTCCCGTCTACGCAGCAGCCAGCCACTACGCAGCAACCAGCCCGACTCACTGGGGTTACCTCACCGCGCACCGCAGAACTGCACTCAGCCCCGACTCACTGGGACTAGCAGCCTTCGATTCCGACTCACTGGATTCAGCGGCATACGATTCCGACGCACTGGGATCAGCGGCATACAGTTCCGACTCACTGGGACTACACAATCTGGCACTGGCGCGATTCATAACAGACGAAGACACCAGACTCATACTCACAATCGACCTCCGGTCTCGGAGGGGAGTGATGTGGCGACCAGCGCCACCTAGCGTAAAGCTATCGAACCACATCGATACTAAGAATCCTACATCGCGCTATGAGAGTTCTCACGCTGAAGAATGATATATACAACAGCCCAACATCAACCGTCGGGCCGCGGCCCGCCAGGCGTGATCACCTCGCTTGCTATGAAATTCACAAATCTCGGATCCAAATCCGCTACAGCGCACATGTCATCGATATTCATAAAACTAGAATGGTGGTAAAAAACATGGTCGGAGGATCCTCCCTATGTGTCGGAGGAACAACTCCAACCGTTCCTCCACAAAACAATAGATGAAAACGGTGTTCCATTTTAATATGTTATTATCAAAATACTGGCCGAATCGCCAACTCACTAGATGGGCCCACTAGGTATACTATCGCCATAGGCACAATAACCCCGTAACTCCTGTAAGGCGACAGAGCGCAACAACACAGGTGTCATGCGCTGCGGCGCCGGTTTCACCATCGTGGGTCAGACCTGGAGTGGGCTTCCTCGTAGTTATGCCCTTAAAAATGACACTTCCACCCTCGAGCATATAGCTCTGGCTCCCTCCCTCTGACCAGTCAATTAAGGCATGCCAAAGTTGAGATTTGCTGCACTTCCGAAAGTATCACATTGCTCTCCCGTTAGCCCATTAAATGCTTACCGGTGCAGAAGAGCAACAAAACTGAGGAATCAGGACCGATGTGTAGCCACGCACATTCAGCTCGCCACAAGCTGCCCTGATGCATTTTTTGTTGATATCAGAAAGTGGGCAACTCAAAAAGCGAATCTACTATTTGGGTTGCGTTAATCAATTAAAAAATAACGACTTGTTATTATAAGTGTAAAGACAAACGAAAAAGGCAGTAGTAATAAGCGTGATGCATGGTGAAATGAAGAATTGCAAGCTGTTCGACTACTTAGCCACGCGGAATGATGTTAATGTGAAAGACACAAAGCCACTGTTAGAGGAAGCTCGTGAAAGGTGCAGAATGAAAGCGGATGAAAGGTTGTCGTCAATTTCCGGGATAATGTCAGGCTCTACTGGACAGAGATGGGCAAGACTAGGAGTTGTTCATCAATCTCCAGTATAAATAAAGTGCTTAGTGTTAACAATGACGTCCTAACAGATCAAACTGACGTCCTGCAGAGATGAAGTGAATAAGTATTATGGAAAAATGTATGCAAGTAAAGACAGAGATGCCACATCGGGAAGTGGAGCTCACTTTGAAGCTCCGGATCCCGCTGACCTTGAAGTCATTAGTTCAGAGTCTAGAGCAAGTGAATGAAATTGTGTTTTTAGGAAGTATGTTTAGCGCGGATAGAAGATTTGATTCGGATGTAGAACGGCGAGTAGCTGCCGGCAACAAAATTAACGGTGCTTTGTCCCAATTTGTGAAGCGACAAAGCATCGTAAATGAAGCACGACGATTCATATCGCAGTGCTAGTGCCAACGTTGCTTTACGGTAGCGAAACCAGGGCATGTCAGCAGATGCATGAAAGTAAGTTGATGCTGTAGTGTAGAAGATAGTGCGGCTAAAGTAACGTACTTTAGCCGACCGAATACGTAACGAAGTGATACGCAATATGACAGGTTTGAATGATGACGCAGTATGAGCGTAAAGCTGGAAAAGGGAGTGCTCCGTTTGTTTGGACACGTCCAACGAATGAGTGAGGAACGATTGGCGAAGAATATATATTGTGTGAAAGTAGAGGGTAGAAGGAGTCAGGATAGGCCGAGACTTTCATATGAACACCACGTGAGCAGATTGATGTATCTGCAAGAAGCGAAAGAAGTATGCATGGATCGCGAAGCCAGATCTTTCCTCTATAATTACCCCGTCAGGTATACAACGTAAAGATAGTTAGTTAGTTATTATAATTAAAGTTATATCAACATGCTATTTTTAGACTGTGATCCTAAATTGTAGTGTGAATTCTTACGTTAATCGCTAAGATTCCACGCAATTCCCGCAGATTCACTCATTCCATTATTGACCAATAATGCTTTTATAACTTTACTGGGACAACGTAAGAATGATTTTGACTCATACCTAGAAGTCTGGAAGATATCTATAAAATAAACCAAACGCATTTTTAAGCTCATCCTTATAGCCAAAGCATCAAAAACGTTTAAAAATAACTTGGGGAGTTTTGGCGGGAGAGTGACAAGTGCGGACGCTTGCTGTATATTATTTTCTAAAACTAGTGCATTTATCTTGTTTTATGTGTGGGAGTGGTGGTTTCTTGTACATAAAAGTTGTGTTAACGTGCTATAGTGATAGACAATGATATATATGCAGTGAAATGCTATTTTCTCTCTTGACGTGAAAAGTCCACTGAAAACCTCAGTATAAGAATCACCATTATACTGAGGGCAAGGACAAGGACCTAGGACTGAGGACTCGACATCGACAAAGACTGGACAGGACTATATACTTAGAAAATATAAATACCGAAGACTAGGCTGTATGGACAAAGTTTCCTTTGCATGCCCAAAATGGGCGAAGACTTAAAAAAAAAATTAAAAATAACTTATATGTGACATGTGTCATTTTTAGCTGTGTTATGTCTGTGGAGTGTTTATTTTTGGAACTAGAGTCCATGAAAATTTGAGGATTTGCGCTTTTTTGTACGTTTTAATATTGTTAATTTTGTTATCAATACTATAATCCAGGTGTAACATTTCTACCTATTACAGATTAGATTTGTGTAGGGTTTATATCAGTTATTCAATACTAAGTTAAATTTTGTCAAATTGGAATACTAGCACTTCCTGTTATTCTTCGGGTGGAAGTACATAATTAGCTAAAAGACAGTCCTTGTAAAGCGTTTTCTTGTGAAGACTTCTATATTTAATTGTAAAGCGCCATGCCTAGTAGCTCTTTACATAGTCAAATGTGTACAATGATCAATGGTTGAGTCTAATAATGGATTATTTTTGTAGAAACCCTGTGATGGTTCCAGAAACCAAGTAAAATGTCAACCGAAAATTGCTTAGTGAAAGCTATATATTCATTTAAGGGTAAGAATAATGATGAGCTATGTTTCAAGAAAGGAGATATTATTACTGTTACTCAAAAGGAAGAAGGAGGATGGTGGGAGGGAACATTGGGTGAGACCACAGGCTGGTTCCCTAGTAATTATGTTACTGAATATAAAGGTATGTCTATATTGTATGATAATGTTCACAATTATTTGTAGAATAGGAACCACTACATGGGTAGGAGATGTTTAGGGAGGTTCTTAAGACATCACAGCATCTGCTCTTGTAACACAGGCACTTAGATAAAGTTAATACCACAGAGGTAAGCTATTATTAACATGATACAGGTGCAAATGGTTGGTGGTAATTAATATCAATAGATTAAGGGGTGCACAACTGTCTTAGTTATAAAAATGACAATCTTATTTAAATTGGAGATTGTTTTGTAGATCAATCAGGTTCAGTTACAACATCGCCAATAAGAGCAGCTTCAGAGATACAAGCATTTAGGAATGTGGTGCTCAAAGACATAATAGATTCTGAAAAGGCTCATGTCGCTGAAATGCAAGGACTTGTGAGCAATTTTCTACAACCATTAGAAAATAGTGAAATGTAAGTAAAGAAATAATATAAAATACTATATCATAAAATAAATGCACTCAATCTACTCTGTTATTTAGTTGACAGATTAAAGGGCCATTAAATTTTTATTGTGATTTTTTATAAGAAATATGGGTCCTTTCCATTGATTGAATGGCACTTCTGATGTAATGATAGTGCTTATCTCACTCCCTGTGTAGCAAAGTATAATTCATCACTGCCTTGACTTGCTTTGTAGCGAAAGAGAAAAATTGGTGATGTTTCATAATGATTTGGAAGTTATTAAAGGAATAGCCCTCAACACCTAAAGTAAACCAGACACTGAGCAATAAATCAATAATATTGTCATTTCTCACCTACAGTAATAATTTCATATTGCATTAAAAGACGATAAGTGTATTGTCATTTTAATACATTCTATCAAAATTAATTATAGTGCGTTCTACTTACAATATGCTTTGCAGTGCCATCCCTTAGATAGGCACACTGTAAAAATAATAATTAAAAGCTTACATTATTATGCTTACATATTTAGTCTGTAATAAAAGCGAGGATTTCCAGTCCTAATAACTTTGGTTTTGGAAAGCTGTAAGTCTTCCATGCAGTAATTGAATAAATAATATAAGTCTTGGACTTGTTTATTAGCAAAGCTTATTGTGCATTCCCTAAAAATAAACTATAGTGGGTACACATTGCCTTATTAGTCTATAAATGTCCCAAGCGAAAATTAAAAATTTTATTATAATAACTAACTAACTAACTATCTTCACGCTGTATCCCTGACGAGGTAGTCAGAGAGGACAGATCGCCAGATTTTTTTTTTATTATAATAATTTTCTAAATTCGCTGTACTCAAGTATGTATACATTATTGATTTTAGGCTTACCAGAGATGAATTTAGGCAATTGACTGGAAATATAAATGAGGTGTTACAAGTTCATGAACAATTTCTGGCCCTGCTTGATGAGTGTGCAATGAAAACTGGTCCAGATCAACGAGTCGGTGGCCTTTTTTTGCATTGGGCGCCAAAAATTAAAGCAGTTCACCAAACATATTGTGCTGGTCATCCGAAAGCAGTGTGTATTTTGGATAAATATAAGTGAGTAGTATTTTTTAAATAGGTAGTTGTTAATAGGTAGTAATTGTTAGCTAGGTATCCACCTGCCCATGTATAATGTCAAATATTATATTGAGACTTCCTCAAAAAAAATGCAATGAAACAATTTTAATCCTTCTGTGCCATGGTGAGTGAGAGCCACAGGTTTTTAATTACATCCTAGACAAGATAATTCAAATGTTTCCTATCAACACTTCAGTTACTATTTTTTTTTACAAGATTTTTAGGTCTGAACAGTAACGTAGGCCACTTCTTTAGGCAAGTGTATTAGCTGGCATCTACATATACAGTAACTATTAAAAATACATATGTACCTAACCTAATGTATGTACCTTTCTAGAGAGGAACTCAATATGTGGATGGAGAATGCTGGTGCTGTTTGCCCTGGGGTACTAGTTTTGACTGCTGGTTTGTCAAAACCATTTCGACGGCTAGGCAAATATCCGGCTATGCTTCAAGAGCTAGCTAGACATGTACATGAGGCACATCCAGACAGAGGAGACACACACCGGGCGTCAGTTGTATACAAGGATATTGCTGTAAGTTCAAAATTTCACTTGCACATGCACCAATTTTACTTGAATTTTCAATAACAAACATCAAAACTGATTGTAATATATATCAAAGTCCATGTAGTACTTGTGAGACATATCTTCTCAGTTTTGAGCTGCGCACCATTATCACTGCACATTATTATTATTATTTTTAGGGCCTGTGTCTATAAAACACGCTTTACTTCTCTACTTTAAATAATGTGTGTAATAAATGAATGTTACCTATGGTTAATAGGTATTAGTCAAATTGGATCTTCAAATATACCCATATCGAATTGTGAAAAACAACTTCATCGGATTTAAATTAATATGATACAGATCTGATATGATTCTATTATCTCTAGTACTAGCATCAGTCCTGCCAACTAGTCTGTAAAATCAAGGCACTTTCCGTAGGTAACATTTGACATCTGTTTAACGTTGTAATAGATTTCTCTCTTACAAAATTAAACTGATGTCAAGTGTGACTTGATATTTGTGTTGAGAAAATGAGAGGTAGAGAGAGAGAGACAAAGAGAGACCGGCAAAGATTGAAAGAGGAAATTATACAAAATAAATGAGACATTCATTAAAACTGATCTATTTCAGTAAAAAAACTAACAAGTCCAAATATTTCAGTGTGGCTGTGCAGCATTAAGACGTCAAAAAGAACTCGAGCTACAAGTGGTAACTGGGGAAGTTCGTGGCTGGCCTGGCGGCGAACTGGCCTCACTTGGAGACGTTCTTCACATGGGTAGCGTCGCTGTCGGCCCTTCGCACCAAGACCGCTATCTCGTACTTTTCCCTTCAGCATTACTATTATTGTCAGTAAGCAAGAGAGTCTCAGCTTTTGTGTATGAGGTAATGTACTAATTAAATATTATAAACATACCTATTATGATGGTTGTACGCATGGTTAAATATACTATCTGTTGTTGTAGGGTTGTCTTCCTTTAACTGGCATAACAGTTTGCAAATTAGATGATACCGATACCAGAAAGAATGCATTTGAAATAAGCGGGCCAATGATAGATACCATTGTGGCTGTTTGTCAAACAAGAGCTGAGGCTGATAACTGGGTAAGCCTGTTGCAAAAGCACTCCAACACTAGTAGCCCTGCCCATGAACCAGGACAGCCGCAGTCTTTGCCTCATGTAAGTAATTTTATAATTATTTATGCTATTTCTATTTTCAATAGGGTGTTCTATTAATGTAGGTAAAGCGTTAATATTATAGTACATTACTGGATCGCCTTATTATGATACGTTATAATCCCTAATATAATACATGACACTGGTATTCATAATGATAAAACAATGATACATGAATTGATTAACCTGGAAACTAAGGTTTTTTTGTCGTTTTGGTTATATAGCTGACCCGCTCTCCATCTGAAGGGGCGTTGTCTAGCATCAACTCTAGCCGCCGCAGCCTCTATCATGTCACACTACCGCCGCCGAGTTACCCTTCTGCATCACCATATTATTCACTGACGAAGTATTTCGCAAGACTGGTTCAGAAAAAAGTTATCACTAGACAAATGTTACGTAAACTTTTGCATGAAAGAACATGGGCAAAGGCTTTCGAACTGACAGGTATGCCAGTGTTAAGGCGCCATAAGAATCGTATTCGACTGCGAATAGACAATGATGGTGTAATATGCCCGGATACTGAAAATTCGGACAGTGATGATAGTGATATTGACACTGAATCGTATGCAACTTCAAGCTGTACTGATGCAGAAGCTTACAGCGGCAACAAAATATTAAGACAAGATGCTATGGATAGTCCAAGAACAGTATCATCTAGTAGCAGTTGGGGTAGTGACTTTCGTTATATAAAATATTTTGACGAGACTAATCAAACATACTTGGATACTAATCAAGCTATATACAAAGTTGACTGCACACGAGATATATTTGTACCTGCAGGAGGCAATTATAATCCCTTTACTTTACATTCCGAAAGTATTGACAAATCCAGTTTTGAGGTTAAACCTTACATGGCTTGTGAAGATTTAGTTAACATAGATCAAAATACCCAAATCGCACTTGGAAATGATGAAAACGACTTTTTGCCTACAAGGCGAAGTTTTCCTAATCGTAGTGCTAAATGTGATGCAGTCACTAAACTGTGGAAATCTGCCGAGGAAAATTACCCAAGTAACATAGAAAACAGTGAAGAAACATCAGTGTGTAATGTACTACAAAGCTTAGATCCACCATCTCCAAAACAAAGCAACAATCCATTGGAATTTGTTATAATAGATCCTCCGCCTATGTTCCGAAACGATGAGGAAAACTTGAAAATCATTAATGTGAATCTTAATACAAATGTTCCCTTTCGGAAGCACTCGCTGAACTCGGATAAAAGGTTAAGGCGGTCTATGTCGAGATCCATGGGAGAAACAGAAAATTACCATCGTAAAGAAGATTCTAGTTTAAACAGAATGAGTTCACAGTCTGAGAACCAGAAAGTGAATCGAAAGTGTGAATGTTGCTACAGATCACTATGTCCCAGTCCTCGTTCGTCTGACTCTGGTGTTGTGGGTAGTTGTAACTTAGCCTCTCCAGACCTAAACATGCATGAATACGCGAGTTTAGGGACTATTGGTAACGAATCGGACACGCAAGACAAGGGATCTGAGCATACACAGAATTCTTTAACTAATTTATCTGAAGGTAGTTACGACTCGGGCCGTAGAAAGGCCACATTGTCCGAAATAGAGGCGGCTGCTTTTGAAGAGCAGTGTAGGTGCACATCCCCTTTTGGGTCCACTGCCAGAACATCTTGCGTTACAAGCGTTACGTCGGAGAATAGTCTCGATGTCCGGGATTCATCCAACGCAAATGTGACATTAACTTTCGTAGCGCCCACTGTAGCTACACCACAGATCAAGCGAACTTCTATAAGAAGGAACATTGAACGTTATGTTCCAGAAATCAAGTTAAAGCCGGATCCACCACCTAGAATTTACAGGAAGCCAAGTACTCATACCGAATTACCGAAGAATGTGCGAAAACCATTGCCTTATCAATGGAGTACTTTGAATATAACAGAAAAAACAAAACCAAGTTTACACTATCACATGCGGATATATCGAGATCCGTCTGAAAATAAAGATAAAACTGTTGAGAGACCAACTCGGGCCGATGCCACTCGCAACCGAGACATGTTTTGCCAAGAGAATAAGCACAACGCTGATACAAATACAGAGTCACGTAAAACCAGGTCTAGAAGCGAAGATCTAACAAAAATGCAGAAGGGTTTAACTGAAGCCAAATCTGGCTTTGTGGTGTACCGTTCGGATTTGTACGCACACTGGTGGATGAAAGCCAAGTTACCCATTACCGTGGTCACCGACTCAGGCAAGGATTATTCTTTTGTAAAGAGCTACTGATTTGTGTCACTGGTTTGAAGATAATACTGCCTTAAGGTTTTGTAACCATTAGATTAATACTGTCATTAGATTTCCCCAGTGTTGCAGTGCTTTACTTGATCATCCTTGCCTGTGTTTATTCATCTTACTAACTACAAAATATCACTGCAAGTAAATCTCATGTAATTGTACTAACCAAATAAGAAAAAAGTTATGCATGGTAAGGCTTATTACCCGTCCTTTCCATCAATATTACAATACCTTATTGGAAATCCATATGAACTGGACTTAGAAGATCTGCCATAAAAATAAGGAAGGACTACCAGCATTTTAAAATTTGTGATTCCTGCTGTTATGAAGTTAATTTTTCTGCTTCAATAAACTAGATAAATGTGTTTATAGGCTGATAATGGCTAAAATTTTGTAAAGTGCCTTTCGACGATGTAAAAATATAATTGTTATTGCTGACTCCAAACACGATTGGTTTTTAAAATATGCCTTACGTTGGTAAGCAATTTTAATGGTGGTATAACAGTTGTTTATTTTTCAGCAGATGGCCATGAGCGACAGCAATAATTCTGATTTATCTTCCGGCCTAACGAACCACAAAAGATCACACTCATTCAACAATCATCAAAGCTACACACAACACACTCAACAAACCCAAAAAAATAAACAAAAGAATCAGTCCGCGCGATGGCTACTGAATTCATGCGACTCCTTAGACCAATCTCCAGCCAAGGCAAATAAAACTCCCATTGGCAAGAAATTTTCATCTGTAGACTTTATCAACACAACTGGCTCCCGTTACAGCAACAAAGGTAATAATTATTGAAAGATTATTTATATAACGTCCCTGTTCCCGCGAGTAATATAGTTATTTGTTCAACAAGTGAGCAAAAGTATTTTTTGCAACGAGTGCTGATCATGAACCATCGAAGTAGAGTGATTTGCAATTAGACTACCGAGCGCAATGAGTGATTTAATGGCACGAGTGAAAAAAATTTTGCTCTCGTCTTCACCTCTCCAGCGAGAATACTGTTATAGTTAAGAAATACAAAACAATTTTAAGAATAAATTTATTACGAAAAAGTAATTAAATTACATAATTGTACGGCCAGCGCTAGTCTTGAGTTTCGGACCGCTCTATTGCTTATTTCAAATTCATTTTGAAAGTTACTTTGCCTCACGCTCGCTGCAAAAGTAGCTTTTCCTTCGAGATTTCTCAAAGCAAAAGTGCCCTTTTGCTGCTGGTGAGGTGAAAAAATAATTATAAATGTTGTGTTGCATCAGAGAAATTTCAAATTGAGGATTTTATAGTATTAACTTACTGTCTGACAAAATGCATACGGTGAAACGTGGGCGTTTAATATGCCTCTGCCTACCCCTTCGGGGATAAAGGCGTGACAATATGTATGTATGTTACTTACTGACTGTGACTTGAAGAGTCTTATTTCTTTACAATAAACCTTCTTATGCCTTTTAGAGTACATTACGAAATATTATGTACATACACGAAATTTATTGCGTATTTGAATATTTTCTTTGTACGTCAAGGATGGAGCATAACATGTTTACGGCCCGCTCCGCCGCTCCGGCCTCAATCATTCACGGTTGGGTCAGATGAAAACATTGGGCCGACGCACCCTTACGCTCCGCATCAACGCAAGTCCAATTCTTATGAAGAAGACGCGCTTATTTTGAAGGTTATCGAAGCGTATTGCACTTCGGCGCGGTGTAGAAATGCTGTAAGTTCTGGTGAGTAACGTTATATTTATTTTATGCTCTAAGGGATTTAAGGTTTTAGTAATTAGTATACAGAAAAAACAGTGCAATATTCGAAATAAATAAGATGTTTGTGCTAAATATATCGACTGATAAACAACAAGATAAAAAGAGTCCTCTGTTTAAATATAAAACGCCCTACGGGTTCCAAATTAGTAGATCGATAGAATCCAATTACAGTTGGAACATGATATAGTAGAAGGTATCACTAACACGAGCGTGTTTATTATGCAGTACCCAATATTCCGCTGGAGATATTCGAGTCGACAAGGAGGAGACATGCGAAGTCAAGAAACCGCATTATCAGTTGGTTATTAGAGTAAAAGATCTGTATTTATATGTGATACCAAATTTTTCACTAGTCATATAAAAGTAGCGCTTGAAAACTATATTTCTTCAAGTTTGCTGTTGTTGATGTACGTAATGAAGAACAATAATACTACTTTACTTATTATATTTACAATACTCAGTATCATGCTCAGTATAGTTCGATACCTGAAGGCACACGCCTCTAAATGCATGTGCAGCATGCTTTGATAATCTCCTATTTCATATACTCTTGTAGATATTACCTATATCGTAAGTATTTATTATTGAATTCAAACAAACGTAATGGTAGTAATTTGGTAATAAGTAATATAACTTAGTATATTTAATCCGCGTAAGTACAAATTAGCTAGTCGCTGTAGTTAATTATTTAATATCTTCACATTTGTTATATTGTGTTTCAACGTACAACTTCAAGCGTAAATAATAAAATTGCATTTTGTTACAATAACACCACGAAAGTGTATCTTGTCACTAACAAATTGCAACAAATGCTCTCTTCCATCTGCTTGATGATACACAAGGATTCCGGTTCTATGTACTAGGGGCATACGCAACTCTATGCTACTCTGATCTGGTAGTCTGAATCTTTCTATTTTGTTACATGCGGCTGCCTTTATATCGCACCTGCAGTGGACTGCGGCCACTTGTCTCTTGGTAAAGTACAATATCACGCACCCGCTACTAACATACCTCACTATAACTACACTAAACTTCCGACCGTGCAGCGTAGTAATACATCCGGTTATTCCGGTTGTAACAAATCGACAAAAGTAAAGCGTAACAAAAGCTCTTCTGCGGCGGACTCGTACATATACCGAGGACCTGAAACGAGGAGATTGTTGTCAGAACGCAAATTTGATATGAATCGTTCGAATCCTAATCTCTGGGAGTGTTCGGATGAACGTAGTCAGAAGCTATTGTGTGGACGAGAGCGACTCAGCGGATCTCATCCCAGTTTAGCAGCGCCTTTGAGGGCCGTCGTGTCTGTTCCTTCGCCTTCGACTGCGTCACGCTCAGCGCGTTCTTCAACTTGGTGCTGCGGTACCTTTGTTAAACAACTTACAAAATCTCATCATTTTGACTGACATAAGTAGATATATTATTATTTTATGCTCATTGTTGTTCCTAAATTACCACTCGTTCCGCTGTTCGTTCGAGTAACCGTTACCGATTTAAAACCGCGACATAGTGGAATGTTTTCATTTCAAATCATACATTCAATCAAGCTAGTACCATTGACTAATATTTTTCTGTTTTGTTATGTTTATCATGAGTTTATTAATCGCATTCTCATTTCATTTTGATAGGTTAAGGATTTTTAACTTATATTACAAATGTTCAAACGATGCGATGGTGTGTTGTGCTTGATTTCGATATTGTGCAAGTACATCGCCTTTAATATTTTTGATCAGCTTGTTATCTATGTTTAAATGGATTATTATAAAGCGCAAGCCACACTGAGAGAGAAGCGAAAAGTATTGGACAATTTTGGTTCGTTAGCGAGCAAGATCGATGTTAGATTAGGTTTTTATTTTGCTATATCTAAAATGGAAAATACTTCTTTGCTTTTTTTCCCAGCGTAACCTGCTCTTAACGCATGTGTGCAGTATTATTTAGTAATTAGACTATGTGAGTAGGTAGTGCTCATAGATATGGCTTGTATATTTTATGAAAATTATTAAAATATTGGCGGTGCGAATAAACGTAACGCAGTTAATTTATTGGCACCGCATAGTTAATTTGTTTATGCATGACTACGCTTTTAGCGATAAATAGTTGGTGCGAATAAAATTTATTTATATTTCGATAGTTATGAGTATTTTATATCAAAGATGTTTTGTAGTCGTGTTACGTGCCATGGACGAATGGATTTCTCATCGAGGTTATTTATATCCATGATTAAAACTCATTAAATGCCAACTGGTGCTTTTTATACGCTGAAATAAAACTATTAACTCATAAAAATAACTATATTTTTAGATACGGCGTAAGTAGTAATATCCACTCATCTTTATTATAAGTAGGTATTATATTTATTTCTTCACTGAGGAATCTTCAGACAGTAGCATTGCGTTATTTAGGATTATGTATATATGAAAATATATTACGATTAATTCAATGCATCCGAAATCTCTTATAAAATTTTTTAATTGGGGGTATACAATTAGAATAATTTCTTGTTTGATTTCCTATTACTCGCTGTTGAGATAATCGAATAAACGAAAAATCATTAGCACTCATCTAAAATCTTATATTTTATGAATGTAATTATAATCTGCTAGAAAAATATTCAATTTAAAAGAGAATACCTTAGTTGATAAGTTCGACATCTTATAACCTCATCTAAAAAAAAATGTGTAAAAAGTATTGAAACATTTTGTTGTTTGTGAATAAAGTTGCCATTGTACGGATGTAAACATGTCTAGTTCGATTGGTTTTATAGATATATGGTGGATGCACCGAGCTATAGTAGTTACGATTGGCGCCCAACGTGGGACAAGTGTGATCCTCGAAAAAGACTGTTGGCGCTGGGCAGTTTAAATTCTGGTTAAATAAATTCTTACGTTCCTAGTATCTTACATCGATAACCTATTCAGAGTTGTGTAATGTAACGCAATGACTGCCTCTGTGGCGCGGTGGGAGTGCATCCGACTGCTACGCAAGAGGTCGTGGGTTCGATTCCCACCTAGGATAAAACTTTGTGTGATGAGCACGATGATTTATTCTGTGTCTGGGTGTTATTTATTACCTGGTTAGTTGGTTACCATAATACAAGCTCTGCTTAGTTTGGAATCAGATGGCGTTGTGTGAATTGTCCCAACAATATTTTAATATTTTTGTGTATACCAGATACGTTCCATTCTCTATGAAGTTGGTAATGGTTTTAAGAATAGAGTATTAGTAGGCAAAATATAATACGAGGGCTGCACTAAAAGTATCGGGAATGGAACATTTTAAAATCCTGTTCCTGTCATATTAAAATCTTTTTAATTGAAAATTCCTTGGTTTTAAAAATCGAATACCATTTATTTATTTTAAAAAAATATTCTCGGTCTTGTCACAAGGTTTTGTCAAACTTGTTTAATCGTTGAGAAAATGGAATTGACTCGAGAAAATTCAAGAGCAATGATTTATTATGACTTTCAAAGTGGTTTAACACAAAAACAATGTGTTGACCGGATGATTTCTGCATTTGGTGATGAAGCCCCATCCAAAAACACAATTTATTGCTGGTTTGCTGAATTTCAACGTGGACGTGTCAAGCTCAGTGATGATCCCCGTCAAGGTCGTCCAAAAACTACAGTCACCCAAGAAAACGTTGATGCTGTGCGTAAGCTGATTGAGAAAGATCGACATGTGACATACCGCGAAATTCAGGCAACTTTAGACATTGGCATGAGTCAAATACAAATAATCTTGCATGAACAATTAGGTGTAAAAAAGTTGTTTTCCCGATGGATACCGCATTCGCTCTGTGAAGAGCAAAAAGCGGCTCGCGTTACTTGGTGCGTCAGAACTCTCGAAAGATTCCACGCAGGATCCTCAAAAACTGTATACAACATCGTATCAGGTGACGAATCCTGGATATACGCGTACGAACACGAAACAAAAAACCAATCACGAGTTTGGGTGTTCGAAAATGAGTTAAAGCCAACAAAAATTGTTCCTTCACGGAGTGTTGCAAAAAAAATGGTGGCCATTTTTGTCTCCAAAACCGGCCATGTTGCGACTATTCCTCTTGAGGGACAAAGAACGGTTAATGCAGAATGGTATGCTAGCATTTATTTGCCACAGGTCGTTTCTGAACTCCGTAAAGAGAACTGCAACCGCCGCATCATCCTCCATCACGATAATGCGAGTTCTCAGACCGCGCACAGAACAAAAGTTTTTAGACCAAGAAAACATAGAATTATTAGATCATCCGCCGTACAGCCCCGACCTAAGCCCTAATGATTTCTATACTTTCCCTAAAATAAAGAATAAATTGCGTGGTCAGAGATTTTCATCACTTGAAGAAGCTGTGGACGCCTACTATACGGCCATTTTGGATACCCCAACTTCCGAATGGAATGGTTGCTTTAATGATTGGTTCCATCGTATGGAAAAATGTGTCAAATTTCGCGAAGAATACTTCGAAAAGCAATAAATACATTTTTAAATAGTAATGTTGTGTCACTTCCTTGATTCCCGAAATGTTCAGTGCCACCCTCGTATTGACAAATATATTATGACATTGGACATTTGGCGGGAAGAGTGACAAGTGCGGACGCTTGCTTTATATTATTTTCTAAAACTAGTGCATTTATCTTGTTTTATGTGCGGGAGTGGTGGTTTCTTGGACATAAAAGTTGTGTTAACGTGCTATAGTGAAAGACAATGATATATAGCAGTGAGATGCTATTTTCTCTCTTGCCGCGAAACGTCCACTGACAACCTTAGTATAAGAATCATCATTATACTGAGGGCAAGGACCAGGACGTAGCCTGAGGACACGACATCGACTGGACAGGACTAATTAGAAGATAAGATTGAAGAAATATGATATAAAAAATAAGATTTGGCTAAAAGGTCTTAGAAACCAGGCCATTAAATAATTATTAAAAAAAAAAATATTATGACATTTTTATACAGTGACATCTAACTCAAATCAAACTAATATAAGCTTGTACTTCCATTTTACCCCAGAAATCGTACACATTTACACGTTCTTTACCTAGTGAAGAGACCGTTCACCCTCTGCAGGACTAACCTTTAAGTATTCTATCCTCCTATGCTAAGACGATCCCGTAGTTAAGTGTCTTTGCTATGACTTTGACACATTTAAACATTCTAATATTTTTATGCTGAGACGATCCGGTAAATTAGTATCTTTGCTACGACTTTCACGTTATTGAAACTAAAAATAATAATAACTATCTTCACGCTGTATCCCTGACGGGGTAGTCAGCCTCTCTGACTACCCCGTCAGGGATACAGATCGCGAGGCTTCGCGATCCATGCATACTTCTTTCGCTTCTTCGAGATTCATCAATCGCTTCATACACGCACGTCTGGGTATCCGAGTACTTTTGACCTTTCCGTTTTCAGCAATCTGGTCACGTGGTCTTCATATGTAAGTCTCGGCCTACCTTGACTCCTTCTACCATCTACTTTCGTACAATATATATTCTTTGTCAATCGTTCCTCACTCATTCGTTGGACGTGTCCAAACCAACGGAGCTCGCCCTTTTCCAGCTTAACGCTGACGCTTTTATTCAAACCTGCCATATTGCGTATCACTTCGTTACGTATTCGGTCGGCCAAAGTTTTAATTTTTGAAGTGATCGCATCTCCACAGCATTCAATTTACTTTCATGCATCTGCTGACATTGCCAGGTTTCGCTACCGTAAAGCAAAGTTGGCACTAGCATTGCGTTATGAATCGCCAGTCGCGCTTGTTTCTTCTTTTTACGTTATTGAACCTGACAATAAATTTAATTCGATTCTGATCACGGGCCTGTGAGCGTCTAACTAAGGACAATCTAACTTCATAGGTCTGAAATATGATCAGCCACTGCCTTTCGATGAATTTAAAGACTTTAATAGATTGTGTAGCCGTCTCTCCACGGCTTCATTGACGTCGCCAATCAAAAAAAAATCAGAGCGATACTTGGTCAAACTGAAATGTTACCCATTCTTCGCCTTGAAAAACAGTAGAAAAAAGTTACACCTTCCCCCAAATACTGGAGGAGATACGAGTACTTTGTTAAGCTTGCGTTACCATGGAAGGACCACGATACGGTTTGCTTTCGTTAACAGAAGTGAAATAATGAGTAATGAAGTTGTTGTTGCGGTCTTTGAGAGATATATGCGAAAAATTCGTATACGTCAATTGGCTGACTTGATTATGATAAATATTTAGTTACCTTAAACAGTTTACTGAACAGATAAAACGGAGATAGTTATTGTATGAACATTTTAAGTATGATCGACTCTCTGCAGAGCTCATTACATGGACTCATGACTTCGTCAATAATTCGATAATGAGCTGATAGCAGGCGACGTTAAAAGCCCTACTACTAAATTTACCTACATAATTATATAATTTCATAAAGTTAATATAATGTGAGCACCAGTTGTCTATTAAATTCAGTTTTTTAATAATAATAATAAAGCCTCAGCAAGTCGGTAATTCGATACTGAGCTCTGCAGAGAGTCTTTCATTCATTCATTGCAGTTGATTAAAATATAAATAATAACTTGTTATTGGTTTTTAATGCATCTAAATTGAACGTTAAATCTGTTTATTCTGGTATCAACCATAAAACATTGATTTGTATAGCGATCAAAAGTAAAATGAAAACAGCCTCACACAGTATTCCAATAAAATAGATTATAGTGACCACCACAACAAAAACTCTTTTTAAAATATCTATCACAGTATATATTTTCGAAGTAGAAAATCACAAACTCAAAAGTATTGGTATCGAATAAGACAGCTCTTTCAAACCCTGACAATACTTCAAACCCTGCTCAAGTTTAGCGAGCCGAGGAAAATTGACATTTCCGAAAGAATACAATAGTAAAATCGCTGCTGATAAAATAAAAAATACCTTTTCAGTATAAGTAAAATAAAATAAATATCCATCACGCCTTATCCCCGAAGGGGTGGCAGAGGCATATTATATGCCCACTTTTCACCGTGTGGATTCCTGTCCCACGTAATAGGTGGTGAGCCCATTGCCGTGTTGAAATAGACAGACGCAGGTTGTGGCTACCTGCTGTTGAAATTTTCAAGCCGCCCAAAAGGCCTTCAACCAGGCTTAACGACTGCCATTTTACTGGCTACCGGGACCAACGGCTTAACGTGCCTTCCGAAGCACGGAAACGCTCGCAAATGTAAATGCCACAAAGTGGTCACCCATCCGAGGACCAGCCATAGTGAAAGTTGCGTAACTCAGTGATCGTTTACAGAACACTGAGACCGCGAGGCCATGAGCGATTCAGTATTAGTACGTTCATTATAAACGATTGGTCATACATACACTCGCAGTCTAATATTCTCGACAATGACATTGCGGCTTGATATAGATTGAGCTATCAAAGGGAAAATAAAGTGCAAGTGGGTTAAAAGAACATCGTCTGTGGCCTGATTCTACGTTTCAATTTAGCTTGTCGTTTTCATTGAAGTCAATGTGGTTAAAATGTCGTGTTATTGAATGTTGTTGGGATTCAGATGTTAGAAAACAAAAATAATCCAATGTGTTAGTTAGGAAAGTTCTAAAATATACTGCTAAAAGGAAAACAGAATTATTGTGGTATTTTTTATTGAGCACAATATTCAATTTTATATTCTAATTAGGTAATTTTGCTTGGTAATTTTTGGGAGCCCTGTAAGTAATTTGTTATAGTATATATATATAGGTAAGTAATTTGTTTAGGAAGTTAGAAGCACTGGAATATATAATACTACATAATTTTTTAGCCTATATTTATAGAATTCTATTTTGAGCAGCTTATCAAAACAAACACTTGGTCACTTTTATTAGATACGCTAAACAAAATAACTTTTAATGAGAAACAATGAGAAATAGAAATATAACTACAGTCCGGTAATTCAAAAAGCTTATAGTTGAGGGCAAAAGCTAATAGAGACAATTGAGGTAAGTTATTAGATTTTGCTGCGGGTAATCACAGAGGGCAGCAAGCGCCTGCCGCGTTCCACTCATTTAATATTGAACAGCAGAGCGAAATGCACTGTATGCACCATTTACATATTATCAACATTACTGTACCAGCGCCAACTGTATTTTCTACCTGAGGTTTGCTAGTGCCTGTCTTTCATAAATTCTCGAAAGAAGAATCTAATAAAAAAAAAACAAATTATGAAGTGTTTTAACAATATTATTCGCCATCAAATTTCATTAAATTTTTTGCCCACTGAAATTCCACATGATGCATTACACATGTTTGCGTCATCAACAAAAAATATTATAGTAATGATTCAGCGACGCGCTAGTCTCGCATCTCATTAGGGAAAAGTGCTAAAAATAGTGGTTTCCCAAGCACATTCTGGTGCTGATTAATTGATGTACGAACTGACAAATCTGGTTTTTCGCTTAGATTGTAATTCATATCTACGATTTTTATTTTATGAGTGAATATGAAAGAAATATAGATAAGGGTAGAGTTAGATTTGTTTATTCCATATTTTTACCTGTATGGTCCATAGATAAATCTTAATTCGTTTCTTTCAATATCTGTTAAGTTGTAAATGCAATAATCATTTTCTTCTATCATATAAAACTTGTTGTGTTTGACTTGATTGAAAACAAATACGTATATTATAGTCTCTAGAATTAATCGAGCTTTAGACGATTATATTGAGATTGAGACGTTCACAGTATCAAAAGCTATTTATAATTCAGTATCTATATTTAAGCATAGTTCATTTTACTTTTTGTACAGTATCATCAACCCAATAATCGGCTATTTTAACAATGAGGCTCTATGGTTCATTGTTTTATACTAACGAGCAAGAATTTAATTGTACTAACGTATACGTAATATATTTATTTATTTGCTTATCTTTATAAATACTTTTGTAATATTAAATTAATATACTTAATTAAAAATTGATTAAATCCACGTTTTCCTTTAGAATACGTACTTTAACTACTGTGTTTGTGTCAGCCAAATATTGTTATATTAAATGTACGCCTATGTATATGTCATTATTGTACTATCACTTATATATTTATATTTTTGTTAATAATTTCATTTATACCTAGTTAGTTTCTGTACCAAACTGTATTATTTAGTTTATTATCGTCAAATATTAAACATAGTGGCCAATACTGACTGAATACACTATCAGTAATAATGGCAAAATGATTATAATATTTCGGTTAAAATGATTACGATGCCTGATTCGGCTGATGCCCTCGACCTTTGTTGTATGTTCACCTTGCCACACAAAATTCAGATTATTTTTTATCATTCCTTTATTCCAATTCAATACACCGTCATTGTAATAAGATTATTCAAAAGTTATGTAATTCTAAGATTACTAGAGGACTGCTGGTGGAGAAGTTTGCTCGTACCCGTTTACTACAGGAACCTGTTCCCGGCATATATTTTAATCCTGGGTGCCAGGTCCCCTCTACACACAACTATATTTATATTGATACAGCCGTTTGATCGTGAAGAACAAAATTTCGCCTATATTAAACTCGTAAAAGTACCTACTGATTATTTCTGATAGTGTTTGGTTCATGTCAAATCATGATATGTAAAATCATTTAACTATTATATTTTGACATAGATTTGAAATAACTTATCAATTGCATTATGAATAATAATAATACTTATTATTAGTGATGTAAAACTTTTCTCTCGTTTTGTTTTAATGTTTGTCTTATTTTTATCTTTGTGATATATGTATTAATTCTAAATATTAATTGGTGCACATTTTTTACTTTTTACTTCCATGAGGTATAAGTTATATAATTTTTATATTATATTAATCTTGATACGAAACTGATATTGTGTGTTATAATATTATATATATTTTTCTATCGAACTGTAGTTATCATTAACGGTTTCTCAAATTCTGCCTTCTACAAATTAGTTAATGTACTTATTATGACACCAAACTCGATCAACTAAATCACCTGTTATTTACTAAAGAATAAACAAAGCTTTATAAATACAAAGCACTTTCACGCTTACATATTTTGCCTATTAGTAGGTATTAGGTGCCCACTTTTGAAATTGCCTTATTGTATATATTTTTTTAGTATATATTCGATTATTCAAAATATTGGATATTTTTATTAACACATTTATTCTATTTTAATGTAAATACCTTTTCTATATAAATCTTTGAAACGGGAATAGGTAAACTTCACGTTTTACAGAGTTTCTCATCATAATGTACCAATCCGATTCAGAACTCTTATCATTTGTAGGTACGTCTTCAACTAGGCATTTATATGAGTTTGTTATTGTTCAGTGAGGTCATTAGTCCACCCATTGTTTTATTTAAATTTTATCTCGCAGATTCAATTTAGTTATAGCAGCTTCAATGAATTCTGCTGCTAATTTCGAGGTTTGAAATGAGCCTGCGTTTACTATGGCTTTTAATTCACCGTTATTTACTTTAATCTCCGGTCGCCCTCGGGGCTTATTGCAATATTAAAATTTTCAGAACGAAAACGATCAAAACCAAATCGTACGATACTATAGTCGAGTCATTTTAAGAAGCCACATTTGACACTTCTTCAAAAATCCCCAACGTATCCTTGTCCCGGGGGTATAAAATATTAATTAATTTTTCGAAGTTAGAACTACACAATTTCTGAACTTTTCTCTGTTACACACATACATATTTTATTGTCTAAATGCCCAAAGAAGGCTATTTTACTATCTACCTTCACAAATAAACCATTGTAAAGAAAATAAACAATTTATATTCTAGAGAACTGAACGTCGTTACAACGTTGCGGCAGTGGACCCTTTTCCTTTTTAAATACTAGGGAGGTTACCAACAAAATCGAAAGTTTATTAGCAGAATCGAATGTAATGAGACTTTTTGAAATAGTCCACCACTTTTAAAGTTATATTTTAATCATACCTACATTTCTCATCATTCTTATGTAGTACTAGTTGACGCTCGCGGATTCGCCCGCGTAGAGAAATTTTCCCGTTCCCGTTTCCCACAGGAATTTGTTCCTGGGATAAAAAATAGCCTATGTGTTATTCTGATTTATAAGCTATATTATTGTAAAGTTTCATTAAAATACATTCAGTAGTTTTTACGTGAAAGAGTAACAACAATGAATACTTACAAACTTTCGCGTTTATAATATTAGTAGGATATATTCAATATTTTCATATTTCTTTAACATACTTTTCTTTGACTGAAATATTTCTCTTATTTTGACAGGTTTACTGATTTTTGCCAGTAACATGGCAGTCGTTAAACTCAGTTGAAGGCCTTATGCCCGGCTTAAAATTTTAACCGCAGGTCGCCACAACCTGCGCCTGTCCATTTCAACACGGCAATGGGCTCACCACCTGTTACGTGGGACAAAAATGCATACGGTGAAATGTGAGCGTATAGTATGCCTCTGCCTACCCCTTTGGGGATAAAGGCGTGACAATATGTGTATGTTTGCTGATTTTATTTCGATATTTGGTTTCTGGATGTTTGGTTAAGGTCTAATGTGCTTGCAACATTGCGCCTTCAACACAGTTTTTCCTGAACACAGTTCTATCAACATAATTTAGGTAGTGTTTTTTTTTGCCGTGTAGAAAATCCGCTGGCTATTCACATCCAGTTGTCCCAGAAATAGTGCTCTAGAGCTCCAACGTATGAAGATTCGGCGTACAAAACATTTTTTTTTTCTCTAAATACATACCTACTCCGGGAATCTTTTTGTTTATTTTTATCATTTCTGTGCAACTAAACTTCATATTCGTACTGTCACGTCTTATTTATTTATTTATTTCATTTATAGAAATATAAATTACCTGGCATTTATTATTATATTGAATTGATAATTATATAAGTATTTAATATATTTTTTATTCGTTTAGTTTTCAGATATTGTTAAATTTACGATAGAAAAAGTATAACAATAATTGGACAGGGATTCAACTGAAACTATACTACTTTCTTCTTGATAGCTTGTTTGAAGTCCGTATCAGTTCGTTAACATTAACCGATATTTTTTATCATGGCATCTCACTATGAAGCAAAAACTGACACTTGTCAAATAAATTGCCTTAAACACATTGTCAATATTCTGAGATGGATGACGAGAGTGCCACGACAGAATCATTATTCTCAAATAATAGGGACGCAATTTGCAGTTTTCAAACGTTATAAAGCTATAGGTACCAACAAATATGGGCGAGAAAAAAATGATGAGCACATTTTTAAAAAGATAGAACTAACATATAATGGAGTAATATAAGAAGCATGAAAATTATCGATGACTATGTCCGGATTATACCTCTGTAGATTAGACCACTGTAGCATTCACTGCATACAATTTTGTAAGCAGTGAGCAGTAGAGCGGTCGTGGTCAAACTATAGCCAGTATACAAAATCGGCAACATTCTATGGGCACCTAATATAAAAGACACCAGTAACACTTGCTTGCGTTATTACCTAAACATGCACCACCAACCGATCGTCAAAGACATAAACAAAAGATTTTGAAACTCAAATGTAAATAACGACTACTACAAAGGTAATGAGCAGCTATTAGCATGAGACGCAAGTTGAAATACTTACTGTGAATGCTTACACCGCCTAAGGGATGTAAGTGCGAAATGAATTGCCCGACCGTCAGGTAACATACAAGGCGTAAGTCGCTAATGAAATGCCGGCGCTCTGTATTTCATTAGCGTATATTGTCGCCATTCGATTATAATTTTTACCGTTGTCGTAACTCGAAGTCTCATTTAGTACCTATGTTCCAGTCGCGCGCAATAGCTTTTATTCTGATAATTCTGCGTGGACATTCTCACGCTGGAGACCATGGTGAGAGCCATGATCTCCAGCGGGAGCAAGTGGGACGCCGCTGCCTCTTTGGGAGCAAGTGGGACGCCGCTGCGTCTTTTTGCGAGCAAGTCATGCTCGCAAAAGAGGCGGCGGAGAAAGAGCGAGAAAGAACTCTCCCTCCCGAGTTCGCCCAAGACTACCGGCCTCCGTGACCGGGGGCCTGAGTACGGTGAGCGGGCTGCTCGCCGTGCTTACAGAAGCAGGCCAGCGGCGTAAGTAGCGTGAGGGTTACACGCACGTAGTTCACTCCCTCAAGGTAGTGGTATATAACCCGAACCCCCAAAAGAAGCGAGATAACACTCGAACCCCCAAAGAGGCAGGACACACACCCGAACCCCCCTGAAGGAGCCTGCGGTAGAGGACAAGGTCTGTGGCTATCCTTCCGAGGGCTCACCCGGGACTCCTGGCCATAGACAGATAGAAGGGTAACGTGTGGTTTTAGTCGGTAGGAGTCCGGCATAGCATCCATGAGGATTTCAACACGAAAAAAAAAATTTGATAATTCTATTTAGATCACAATTTTGTTGTTGTTAATGCAACATTTACATACCGCATTACAGAGTGTATAACAGTAACATAACAGATTTTCCAGTTTTCGAGAACACATGTACCTTTCAACATAAGACTTGTACAATTTTTTTATGTTATGCTTATAGAGTTAATTTTGTTATTCATTCACAGAAATATATTTAACTTCATATCTAGGTGGGTATATCATTATAAATATCCATCGAAAGACAATTTATAAAATATATAAATATAATTTAGATAAATTGATTTTACAGAATGCGATGATGAGACTCCACCGGTAGAAGCTTTGGTGAGATCTCCTTCGTTACCGATACATTCTACTTCGGGACACGGGTCGCCAAGTTTATGGACAATAGTCATGCGGCTACAGAATGAAGTTAAATCTTTAAAAATGGACCTGAAAAACTTACAACTACAGTTAAAAGAAGAAAAACATGACCGTACCCTTGCCATCGCAACTTTACAAACTAGGAACATATTGTTGGATGCTAAAGAGAGTAAATGTTAATTTTACGACGAGTATTAAACTTCATTCTTCTATCATATTTCTTTTATTTATATAACCAATAACAATCCGTAAGTTTTGGGATGGATAGTGAATTTAATAGTTATGCAACTTAAAATAGTAAAATAGTAAAAAAAGTGAGTTGCAGTACTCGATGACGAATATATCTATATAAAATTATGAAATATTTTAGTTTATACATATTAAAATGGGTTCTCAGCCTTTACACTACCCTTTCTTCAGATCTTAGCAGGCGTTATTACTGGCATGCTAGCTCAGGTGTAAACATTCGGGTGTGAGCCTCTTAGTAAATGGGAATTTTTAATAGTTTAAGTTATGTACCTAGAAAAGGTCATTAATATTCTATGCCATCGGTTACTGTCGTTATACGAGGACTCGGTTCAACGGGTGCTCATCGAACTGTATCTACAGTGTGGGTGTAAAACACACCGATTCAAAGCAAATACTGGAGAGTACACGCCACCTTTAAACTACTAATTAGTTCGTAACAGTTTATAAATAGTTCTTAACTAGATTTGCCGTGGACCACTTTTTTAACGATGTCATCGAAAATAAAAGTTTTAAAGACACCTTTTTTAAATTTTTTATCAGATATTATTATCGACTAATTATTCTTAAGTTACTCATGCTGATGTAGGTAGGTATCATTCGATTGCTAGTCCAATTAAATTTAAACCATACTATATAAAATAAACAGATTGTTAAATGACTTTAAATGTCAGTTAGCTGAAATGGTCGCCTGCGCTGAAGGGTATTTTATAATAGCTTATGATCAGTAGGTACTCTTAGGAAAAGTAACAAGAGGCTAATTAAAAGGTATTAAATTGAAAAGTGACTAAATTATCTTCATTAACGAAACGTGTGCGGATATACTTTCGAAGCTCTAATTTAATTAAAGTCAAACCAAAAGTAATGAACGACTTCATTAGGTAAGGGTATATATCGGACTCAGTAGGCAAATACTTTAGGAAAGAGATTAAAAAATGTCGATTCAATTACTTGGCCGTGGCTCCGATAGATACCTACTAGCTGATAAAAATGTTTTATTTTTTTCTGCACAAACTAAAAATTCGGTGCGCTCGCCGTCACCGCTTCAGCAACTTGGCATGACCAACAACAAACGCTGCCGTTTTAAATTTCATTTTCAATTTACTGTCGGAGGCGGTAGCACCTTTCGTACATAAATAACGAAGTGTTTGAAGTTAGAATTAAAACTTCATCTTACTTCAAACGCCTGTTTAGTCTGAACGGTTGATGAATGCCATGCCAAGTCATTGACAAAGTATTAATAAAAATAAATCGACGAATTTTATTAATATTGCTGACATATAACTTTCATTTTGGTACATTAGGTAAGTATATCGGAACGCCAAGATTTTGCAGCTTTATTGTAGGTAGGTACCAACTGCTTAACGTTCCCACCTTCCCAGTTACTTCTGGTTTCCACTTTTTTGGCTGCTAGGAACAGAACACAACAGAGAACAGAACACGGCAATGGAGTCACCACCTGTTACGTGGGTCAAAAATCCATACGGTGAAATGTGGGCGTATAGTATGCCTCTGCCAACCCCTTCTGGGATAAAGGCGTGACAATATGTATGTGTGTAGGAACAGAATTGACTTTAGTTTTCGGTACTGTTAAAAATAAAATTGCGATTGCCGTCCTATCAAACCCATGAGAGCGCCTGCGTCATATCTCTGTCTATTTGTACGGAAGAGCACCTTTTGTAGGTGAGGTTGGCATGGTAAAACCCATTTTATTTATATAAGCATTTTATTAACTTGCAATCTAGATATGTATGTTTGTTCGGGTGAAATATAGCATCTTAATTTTTGAACAGTTATCTTTAACCGATTGAGCTGAAATTTTGTAAGTAGGTATATGTATACTTATGTTTATATGACAATGCATGGTTAGCTGGATGACGTCGTCAGTTTAAATTTAACATGTTCCAAGATGGGGGGCTAGTTATTTTTAATAGACCGTTACAATATGGGTATCAAAAAGACTTGCTAAGAATTTGGTACTTTAAAAATAAAGTAACATCACTATAAATCCAATAAGTTGCAATTAATAAAGATAATGGTTTAAGTTTTGAATACTTTTCTACAATATGGGTATCAAATGAAAGAATATGCAGAGAATTATTCTTATAGAGCTTTTAAAAACGCTGTTTCTTTTTAAAAAATTAATTCTTAATTTATTATCATTCATTCATATCACATAATTATCTATCCAATAACTTTACGTCGAATTGTCATGCTGACGGGCTAAACATAAAGACGGGCCGTTACAATGTCCTTGGTCCTATTCTACGGGAAAGTAAGTGCTCTTTATGAGTTTCAAATCACGCCACCATAACTAACCAGACTACCCAGTAGCGACAGTACCTACTAGAGTAGATACCCACCTAGTAGCTCAATCTCATGATCTTACAATCTCACGATTTCCACACATTTCATATCTAGCGGATAACCTAAAAACCATGCGGAAACGCGTTTCAGCTGATTAACTGACCCCGCAGTCGAAATACAAAAAGGATAATTTTCGGCATCTCCGTCACTTTTTAATAAGAGAATTCTTATCAAGTGGACATCGGAATGATCCATTCTGGGCGTCTGGCACCCCCGAAAGATATCCCCAGAGTTGCCATGGGCACTTTTTAAGGAAGCGTGGCACCCCTTTGCCCAGGAACATTGCGCCAGTGGTCTCAGTAGCTAGTACGACAAAATAAATACAGTAGGTACTTTAAGCATTTATTTAACGCAATTTCATTTCAGTTAACTTTACTCATGCGAGAGCAAATTCATGTTGTGAAAATATTCTATAGAACCGTTTTCATAATTCAAGAATCAATTTATTGTTTAAAATAAATAAGTGAGATGAAATTATAGATGGATGTGCTACGGCTGTGACCACTTGTAGTTACCAATGTAAATGGTACTGGTTTCCATGGCCATCGCCCACCCCTAGAGTATCTTTCTGAGGTGCCATGGGTCAGAAATGAAACTGGCACATTAAGCAGTCCTGTATTTACATGTATACATCCCGGCCTAGGGGACTGCACGGACTTAAGGGATCGGCATATTTCTTAACGACTAAACCCTGTCCTATTTGGGTAGGTAGATGACGGCTCTACTTATTGAAAGGTAGGCCCTGGCAATTCAGCGCTCTTGGCCCCGCGGTCTCAGTGTTCTGTAAACGATCACTGAGTTACGCAACTTTTACTATGGCTGGTCCTCGGATGGGTGACCACTTTGTGGCATTTACATTTCCGAGCGTTTCCGTGCTTCGGAAGGCACGTTAAGCCGTTAGTCCCGGTTGCCAGTAAAATGGCAGTCGTTAAGCCTGGTTGAATGCCTTATGGGCGGCTTGAAAATATCAACAGCAGGTATCCACAACCTGCGTCTGTCTATTTCAACACGGCAATGGGCTCACCACCTATTACGTGGGACACACGGTGAAAAGTGAGCATATAATATGCTTCTGCCACCCCTTCGGGGATAAGGCGTGATGGATATTTATTTATTTTATTTATTCTCCCTGATGCAGCTCTAAGGTAAGAATGCATTGGCAATGCCAAGAGATACCGCATACCTACATCAATTCGTCTTGGCACGCTGTTGTCTTCTAGGTGTTCAAAAATCAATAAATAATAGTTTCATATTTCATAGTCATGCACACAGCTGTCAGTGGCGAAATGGCGAAAACAAACTGGGTTGAATAGAGTTTGCTACATGGTTGTAATGCAGCTTCCCAACAAAGGTGACCTTTATTTATTGCTGTAATCAAAGGTCACCGATGGACGATAAAGGTCATAATATAATTACTATTACATGTGCCGTCTACATATCAACATTTTCCATCTGGAAACTACATCTGGTTAAAATTAGTTGGGGGTTGGATAAAAAATACGCAATTTGAATGGCCTACTAAAAAAGAATTATAAATCCGGCACTGAGAATTACCTCTGTTTTGCAAATTAAATAAATAATAGCGCTAGTTACTATGGTAAGATTAAGAGGGGAAGACCCAAGAAGTGCTGGCTTGACGTCGTAAGGGATGACATGCGTGTCAATGGTCTCACTACAGGGGATGCCGAAGACCGTGCGAAGTGGAGGAGAAAATGTAGGAAAGCGGACCCCGGGCGTCGCGAGACGCAACTGGGACAGACGCTCGGATGATGATGATGACTATGGTAAGATTTGTAATAAGAGCGTCGCCAATCAGTAAATTATGAGCACCATAAACAATTTCATTAAATGGCTCATGAAAAAATGAGCAGCAAATGGCGCACAGATTTTTATGACGGTTTTATTTAGCTAAACAACGGTTTGGTCTCTTAGTAAAATTATTACTTTAGGTACCTAAAAATTGTTGGGCCTTGAGTTCGAATTTTTGCGGAACTTACAGTGTACCTAGGTATTGGGTTGAATATTGTAGGGTTTGGGTTGAATATTGGTGACTTGGCGAGGGAATGGTGCCAGCCAAGTTAGTAGCTCACAAATCTCACAATATGTATTTATAGGTAGAGACAAAACATTTAAAAACATAAAATATAGAAACATTTATTAAAAAATAATTAGAATAACATAGTAACAGTCACTTAAGTTTAAGGTAATGGCACATGATAAAATTAGAAATAAATTTATACAACTAGTTCATAGTACCTACATCGAGTAGTCATACATTTGTCACTTTAAAACTAAACAAATATTTCATGGAGAAATGCAAAAGGCTAAAAAGTTCATGAACAGCAATTTATAAAAGTTCATGAAATTATGTGATTATACTTTAACACGATCACGATAGAAATTTTGTACATTCGAGTCTGTTCATGAACTTTTGTAGCTGACTGTACATTTTACAACATTTATGTCTCAGGAACTTTGAACCGATTCAGTCTAAATTATTGTGCGTTACTGTGGGCTTGTGATGCTTGGAAACGCCTCCGTTCAAGCCAGCATTGGACTTGATTCCGAATACGGGACACGTCTGCAGCGTACGTACGGCAACAACCACCCACATACCGTACGCCCAGGTTTAACCATTCTGGCACGAACACCTCAACAGACTCACACTTATCACGATCTATCCACCTGCAAAGAGTTTAATATTGTTTTATGTAAATTACCTTATAAATCAATCGGGCCAATATCAGTACTTGTGGGTACAGAAGGTATGCATATAATGAATTCCTTACATAGGTATATGCATATTGATGCATATTGTCGTGGCTTGTCCCCAGAGGAGTGCGTAGAGAGAGAGAGGCCTCCATTAGACCAGCTGTATTTTTGTCCCATGTATGTGCGTGTTGAAACGGACAGGGAGGATGGTCAGACGGCAGTCGCTCACATTTTTTATCATACGACTTAGGTGGCAAACAAGTGTACGACCCACCGGAAAGTGTCACCACAACGTAATAAATATTTTTTTAGTATAGTGGGACAACGAGCACAGTGGGTCAAAATTGGTGGGACCACGACCACATACACCGATATAAGTACCAGTAGGTGACTTTGCATAATAAAGCAATTTAGAACTGTTTTTATAAAAAAATATGTCAGTTTCGTGCGCTCGGAAAAACGAACTAAATTACGGATAACTTATCCAACTTGTAAATCTTACCCTATTTGGGGGTTGTATTTTTCGCCGGAATTTGGGTAAACGATAAGCGGAATGGGATCATCCGGCCGGTCGTCATTGATGCCTTTCAGTAGATTCGCTACGTAGGATGGCGCGCAGCAGTTAACTCCTACAGCTACCAGCTGGTCAGGATTCACATCCCAACATTTCTTGGCGACTTTTTGGAAACTTTCACCGTGAGCTATGCTTTGGTTATCCTGAAACAGAAAGCAACATTTCAAATATGATTAGGTACAACAGCATACGTGAAATACTTTTTTATCAGATTTATTTCAATGCCTAACGACACAAAGCTTTCACCGTGGCACTGCACCCCCCGTGGTAGAATTTAGAGTTAGGATATGTTCTCAATAATCTTAATAATATTATAAATGCGAAAGTTTGTATGGATGTTTGTTACTCTTTCACGTAAAAACTACTGAATAGATTTTAATGAAACTTTACAATAATATAGCTTATACATCAGAATAACACATAGGCTATTTTTTATCCCGGGAACAAGTTCCTGTGGGAAACAGGAACGGGAAAACTTCTTTACGCGGGCGAAGCCGCGGGCGTCAACTAGTTCCTAATAAATTGCTACGATTCTGGAATGTTTTCGACATTAGATAGGTACTACTATTTAAGTAGAAAATATTCTTCTATCTTTCTCTAAATAAAATATTTTTCTATTCATTGAGACCATATCTCGACTCAACGGATAGGAATGGTAGTATTCTATTTCATGCCACTAATGATGACTAGGTACGTTCCTACCTATATCAACATTACTTGGTAAAATTGCCTATGTCCAGCTACAGTACATAATATGAGTACTCTCATAAATGTACTACATATATTGAAAGATGATAATGTAACTATCCTACCTACGTACGTATTGCTCCTACATTAGATATTGCCTTCTAACTCTAGTATGCTATTAAGCACTTTGCAACGCTCTCTTCAATTTGTTTCTTACGTCATAATCTCATAACGTACGGCGCTAGATTGTTCAATAGATATAATAGGGGTTTCAATATGAAATTACTGGTTAAACCTTCTGGCCACTTTGAATACAATTTTAATCTGCATGGTATCAAATTTCAGAGCGAAACTTTTTTCACATGATAAGGGTACGTATAACATTCTTAATTTTTAAAATTGAACTTTTTAATAATTCGACTTTTAATAGAATTGTTTTTAAATTTAGGTTTTCATGTAAAAATGGATAAACAAAAAACTCACGGCTTTACCATGCGTTTTGGTTTAACTACAACACTATTAGAGATTAAGTTAGTATAGATGAGGTTATATAGGGTTATATTCTGTACAGACAAATTATTCTAGCCATGGTCCTTCATGGAGTATAAAATAAGGGTCCATCACCCAAGTACGAACTGAGTGGTAATTTGAAGTGAAAACATATATTATGTTGCTAATATAGTTAAGCCTGTAGTAGGTACTTAGGAAAGCGACGATGCAATCACTACATAATTATAAAACAAAGTCATCCCCGCGTCTCTCTGTTTGCGATAATCCCAAAAACTACTGAAGAGATTTGTGCTTTGTCATTTGCATAAATGGAATGTTTAAGTATATATTTTTTTAAGTTTTTGTGTATATTGGCTACAATTTAAAGATATGTGTAGAAGGTGTCAGAAAAATAAATACCGTTTGGGAGCTTGCAACGAAAATGCGGCTTAAGCCTTTTGAGATATAAAAAAATAATGTAAACTGAAATTGTGTATCTTATACAAGTCTACATAAAAAAAAAAAAAAAATTAAGGTTAACATACTAGCTTACTATAACACGGGAAAACGGGTTTGGTAAAACTTCCCCTCGCGGGCTAGTGATGATCAACAAGTGATGTTATATGAAGCTACCTTCGTATGATTACTAGCTTAGCTAGTTTAGTTATTGTTGACCAAAGGGGGTCACACCATCTCCTAAAACAATATTACTTCAATATTGCTTTAACTTTAATAGGTAGTTTGAATCGGACCACGTTGACGTTCGTCAAGATATTCTGAATACAAATCACTAATATTTTGAGGCACGCCGACTATGCGACTGTCCAATCACACTGTGAAGGTTAACTTTTTTTTTACATTTATAATCTAAAACAATACAATTTATTTTGAGAATTTTTCGTTTGTGCCAATGGAATTACCGTGGCTTACGTCAAGTTAAAAAAGCAGAACTGAGGCCCTAAATGTAAAGAGACTTAACAGAAAATGAATTCATGGCCATATAAGTACATGTTAGATACCAAAGTGAACCTTGGCTTATAAATATCAAGATTATCAATAGTATAAACGAAGTAGGAAGGACGAAGGGGGGATAAAGGAGCAATCTCCTGTCATTACTTTCAGGGAGAGCAGACAGATTGAAGTTTAGTTATTAAACATCGTCTCTTCATTCTTTAAAACGTCTACGACACTTTATGAAATATTTTAAAAGCAATCCGCCGTTCACTACCTTTCTCACAATGATACGAACTGAAAAACCTATTTTTTCGTTCTGAACTAAAACACCTTTAACGCAGTCTATCAATATAATTCACTATTTACCCTATTGACCGTTGAAAATAACCAATTATATTTGAATATATTTGTGTTGAAATATAGACTGAAACAAAATAACATATCCATGGAACCATACCGTGACAACACAGCAGCGTGTCAATACCGGATCAAAATGATTGTAGTGGTTTTTGTTGTTTAAAATATTCAGAATTATCCTGAAAATTTATAGAGGCTATCAAACAAGTCGTTCAATTTATGTTTGAGTACCTATGAGAGCAAATTTAGCACCATCGAATGTTTAGGAAAGTTATGTCCGTGTTTATGTGCTTTTAAGCAGATTGAAAGTAATTGAAACAAGGTAGTTGTACAGTTCTTTTATTGTAGTCACTTACCTTACAACTGAATACGATCCAAGCTCTTAAATGAGGATATTCTTTAAGAAGCTCGCACAGCATTTCGGCTTCTTCTTGACATGGGATTGTCTCTAATGCGAGTAGGTCCACTCCCGCTTCGACTAACGCCTGGATTCGGGGTCGATGCCATTCTCTCATTGTCTAGAACGAAAGAAGTATTGTTACTTAGATTTCTGTACATGAGATACTATTTTATAATACTTGAATACATTTTCAATCAGGATAGTTAGTAGTTCCTCGTATAACTTAGATAAAGTACGGCATACGGTTCTGAAAACGAATTGTGATCATAAAATTGCTATCAGTTAAATGTTTGTGCATGAACGAGAATGTAAATATTTTTGAGTACCCTCTAAATAAGGAAGATAAAACTGTTTTAAATGTCTTTAGCGTTTATTTTTAAGTTATATTGATGGCGTAAATAAAACATCCCTTTAATAATAAAATGAAACGATATACATCTTCAGCGCACATTATTGCACATATTAAATCAGGTCTTTTTGTGTAGTGGCAGGCAGTGGCATAGTAGGTACCTATCGGTAAAATCCTGCTGACTGGTCCCAAAGTCTCCGAAGATCGACCCTGTGACTGCCTGTAAGATTCATCAAGAAGTTAAATATCCCTTAATCTATTTGCCCATCAAGACAAGGTGTAAACGAGGTTCTACGTTTTTCTCTCATTTTCCCCTTCAGAGGTAGGTACAGCAATGCTAAAGTACGAGTAGTTGCGAATTTAGTGAGATCAGTCTATTGCCGTGATGATATGGAGAGAAACAGGTTGTGGCCTGACAGCTTGGACCAAAGGCTCATACTCGTAATATATACATAATGCCCTTCAAAGCACGGAAACGCACGCAAATGCTAATGACACAAAAAGCCATCCATTTTCGGACAAACCTTAGCAAATAGCGAAGCACAAACACGAACGAGGGGCTAGAACGGTACGAGAATCCTAAAACACAGTTCTCTAAAACAAAAACAAATATGTAGTAAGCATTTCACGTGTTTTTCAGATAGCCATTTGTTCTAGGTTTTTGTTAATTAACTGTCCACCCCAGTCAAATACCGTCGTCATTGGTACGAAAAAAAAACAAGAGAAATGAAGTGGAGTTTTTCATATTGGCGATGTAAATTTTAATTTGCAGGCAACTTTACGGCCCTCTTTACGATTTAGCCGACGCTTTCAATGGCCTTTATTAGGCTATGCATTCATTGCGCAGGGAGTTCCGTGGAAATGATCGAGCACCTGGCTCATAGTTGAGAAAATACTCTTTTGTTTGAATATTGCTTGAATATGAAAAGTTGTTGGTTTCAATTGTCTTTGCAAGGGATAGATTGATTTTTTATCTACTTTTTATGTACTATTTACGCGCACGGCATTATGTGCTTTAAATGCTCTAATACATTTTCCTTATTTCTTTCGAATTCACTTCTTACGTATTCTTACAAATTTTGGAACAGAGCTAAACAAAACTATTAAGGTTTTAGATATAGTTTGACCACGACCGCTGCTGTACCGCTCTCTGCGTACAATTTTGTACGCAGTAAGCGGTACAGCGGTTGTACACTGCTCCTCTATAAGTCGCAATTGTGGCCACACATGGAGTACTGCGGTCACCTTTGGGCTGGTGCACCTGAATACCAGCTTCGACCTTTTATCTCGGTAGAAGGGTACAATTGTCAACGATCCTCTACTAGCAGGCGGTGTTGAGCTCCTTCGTGATAGGAGAGACTTTGCCTCCTTATGTGTGTTCTATCGCCTGTACAACGGTCTGTGCTCTGAGGAATTGTTTGATATGATGCCCACGGCTACCTTCTATTATTGCACATAGACAGAGTGTTCACCTTCACACTTTGCGTCCGTAGCGCTCACATACGGTTAGGTTGTGGAATGAGCTCTCTGCCTCGGTTTTCCCGAACGTCTACAGTATTGGGTTCTTCAAAAGAGGTCTTAGAAGGTTTTAAAAGGGTCGGCTGAGCTAGTGTTGCCCTCTGGTGTTGCAAACGTCTTGTCTGCCACCTCAGTGGTATAAAAAAAATAATTAGTTGTAATTTTTTGGGTGTTAACTTTATAAATTTCTAATTTCTAAGTATAAGGTAATTAATAAAGTAAGTAACCCTTATAATTTAGGCATCCACTAAGACAGGGATTTTCAAAATACCACTCCTAAGAGGGTAAAACAGGGAGTTAAGGTTCGTAGATACATTTGTATCAATGTACATTTTTAAGTTTCACCTACCTACCAAGGTAGCTCCACGCGTATAAAAAGGTAGGTAACTACCAAATTTAATGACAAACTTTATCATGACAGACTGCGGGCTTTACTTCACTTCTAAAGTAAACTACTTCTGCTAACGCAATTTTCTCAAGTCGGAAGTGTTCATAGAAACTTTTTAAATTGCCCAGCTCGCAGTACACAGTTATTTTTATCGCATCTTATTAACCTCATCTGAACTATCGTATAAATACGGCAAAGCAATAGATGATTGCAGTAATTATGGTACTTAAATAAAACTAAATAACTATCTTCACGCTGTATCCCTGACGGGGTAGTCAGAGAGGACAGATCGCCAGGCATCGCGATCCATGCATACTTCTTTCGCTTCCTGTAGATTCATTAATCGCTTCATACATGCACGTCTGGGTATCCGTGTACTTTTGACTCTTCCGTTCTTGAGCAATCCGCTCACGTGGTCTTCATATGTAAGTCTCGGTCTACCTTGACTCCTTCTGCCCTCTACTTTCGCACAATATATATTCTTCGTCAATAGTTCCTCACTCATTCGTTGAACGTGTCCAAACCAACGGAGCACGCCCTTTTCCAGCTTAACGCTGACACTTTCACTCAAACCTGCCATATTGCGTATCACTTCGTTGCGTTTTCGGTCGGCCAAGGTTACGCCGCACAATTTTCAAAGTGATCGCATCTCCACAGCATTCAACTTACTTTTATGCATCTTCTGACATACCCAGGTTTAGCTGCCGTAAAGTAACAATGGCACTAGCACTGCGTTATGAATCGCGAGTCGTGCTTCTTTTACGATGCTTTGTCGCTTTACTAATTGGGACAAAGCACCGTTAACTTTGTTTTCGGCAGTTACTCGCCGTTCTACATCCGAATCACATCTTCCATTCGCGCTAAACATACTCCCTAAATACACAATTATTATGGTATAATTATTAATTATTACATTATTATGGTACTTGGATAATGTAAATACGGTGTACTCGTAATTGCCGGCGGCACCATCCGCATGGTGAAGTATCTCATACCCGTTTCCAAAAGGATTTGTACTCCGGAAAAAGCTAAGCTAATAGCTAACCTATGTGTGAAGTCAACAGAGATATTTCCAAGAACATCGTATTTTATTTATTACACTTTATCAAAATACTATTTAAGCGAGAATAGCTCGTATATGGTAAATCTTTTCCGACTTATGTGACACTTATCGTTGTTAAGGATAAAGCACTTAATATCTGATTATCACTTAATTCTGCTGCATAAGCTATATTACTGTAGGGTTTTTAGTGAAAGTGAGTGAAGTTTTCTTATACCTTTCACACTTTTTTCGCTTTTACAAACATAATTTTCTCATTTTTATTGACAGGTATTTCAACTGTTTGAAAGTTAGTGCGCTAATGATCTCTAAATAGGTAAGTACAACTTTGTTAATAGTAGATCAATAAACTCGGCTTCCCGATTTTGAAGCTTTTAGTTGGAGAGCTTTGCCTTTAACGTTAGAGTAAGATGGATTCAGGCGTAGTCGGCACAAAGCACTCCATGACGATGTATTATGTTAGCGAGAGACAAGGAATCAATTAGGCATCACGAGGGAATCCATTAATACGTAGGCAGCTTTATAGGTAGTTACTAAATCTACCTATCTATACTAGGATATGAGCTGAAGAGTTTGTTTGTTTGTTTGTTTGGTTGAACGCGCTAATCTCAGAAACTACTAATATATTAGTATTTAGAAATATTAGAAGGCGCTGTCGAATAATATTCCTTTATATTTATTTACTTGTTATTGTTATTTACTACCTATTACGTTGCCATTCTACTTAAAATCTTAAATTATGCGTATTTTTTTTAATCCTATGTATAATGCATCCACTTAGAAAAGGATAGGATAGGTACCTAAAATTGCCGCGGGTAGAGCAACGGGTGTCCGCTATTCTAAAGTTATTTCAGAACGAACTTTGGCGAGATCTAGAAGTTAAGGTTGGACTTCAAATAAGCTTGCCGGTACACTATCGGAGATGCTGAAAGCGTAAAAATGTGGAAACGCTATAGCGAGTAGAGTTGCATCATGTTTTCGCACTTACTTCGACCGAAGTGGTGTCCGCGTAGCTGCCAGTGTATTCGGAGCCGTCGTGCAGATGTGCGCCGTAGGGCCCCACAGAGCCCACAACCATCGGCATGTTATCTGAAATGGACACAGATTATCTTCAGTATTATTGTGAGTCGTTGGAGCATTTGGAGCCTGGGGTCCATCTTTATTGTTCTGCTAGAAGCAGCTATCGTTTGCTTTTGATTTTTGGCATTGTTGGTAGTGACTTTCTGGCTTCCCAAAGAAGTGAGGGCTCCTGCATTGTGATTTCGTCCGTCGATCAGCAGGTGTACCGTTAGCAGGTGAGGTCGCTTGGTCCCGGATATATTTGTGGAGCTCAATACAACCGATCGTCCTAAACACCTTATAGGGAATGAAGGAATGGCTATGGAGCGATAATATCCTGGCTCAGAAGGTACCCCTTTCTTAATTATTTGAGATGCAAATACTATATCGGCAGTCAAATACTTCCGATATAGGTAGTATTTGCATCACCACTATTGCATCTGTTTGCACAATTCAAGAGTACCACCGCTATACTTGCTTTATCAACATATGGGAAACTACTCTGCTTACCACTGTCGTCAATCCGGGAAATATTCCTAATCTATACTTCTATACTTTTAATATATAAAGCTGTTGAGATTGTTTGTTTGTTTTGTTGAACGCGCTAATCTCAGGTATTACGGGTCGGGTTTATATAATTCTTTCTGTGTTGGAAAGCCCATTTATCGAGGAAGGCTATAGGCATATTATCACGCTACTACTCTGGAGAGCGGAGCAGTAATAATAAATTGTTGACAAATTTATTTTTTATAGATGTTGAAGAATTTATAAATATAATTATTATTATAAAATATAATTTTTATTCGCTCTCATTCGAATGCTAATTAATAGAACCCTTTAGTTTTGTTTGTGATTTTTCAAAAAAAAATCTGACCTTGGGTTCCATACTGTAAATTGAAAAGAATATATGCTAAGATTAAACAAAAAATATCGTAACGGTTCTATATTCATATTTATGCTACACACTACCGGCATGCTTTCACATTATCTACCCGAATACACGTAACTTTCAACCCTTGCAAAGTGTAATTAATGCGTGCTTGCACCCGACCCTTGCGGGTACTCGGGTACCGGCTCTACAATCTTTGTTTACAGAAAATAGGTACAAACATTCTTAAAATTTTTAATTTTTAAATTTATAAATTACATTTGCTATATACATTTAGGTGCTATATATTCTGAGGTTACGGTGCTTTAAGTACACCTAACTCGTAAATGACAACAGTAAAAGATAATCGGTATACATAAGAAAATTAAAAAAAAAATTGGCAGGATTACATGAATTTAGCACTTTTTCTGAAGATAAAATGCCAAATGGTGTGATAAAGAATTAAATAGCTGCGTAGTTTAGTCTGGTTTTATAGTCAATTTACTTGTTTCGTAACGAATGGACGTTCATTTTGCATTTACAAGATGAAAGTAAAATTTAAAATTACTCGTACCTAAATTCTTACCTTAGGGACACTTTCGTTTTATCGTATAATAGACATTATTTTTAAATAAAAAAAAATATTCACGTTCTTCTTTCGATAATAGCGTTTATAAATGTGAAAATTAAGTCATTTGTTTACTTATGACTTTATTTTCATTAAATAACTAATTTATACCTTTATTAAAGCCTAAATGCTTTCTTACTTAATTACACTTCGTCCGCCTCGGTGGCGCAGTGGTACTGGACTGAGGTCCAGCTTTGATCCACAAATGTTTGTTTCAGAGTTTAGGTGTTTCATAATGTATAATATATGTGTATTTAGAAATATATAAGTATGTTTATGAGTCGGCTAAATCTCACATGCTTATATTAGCTTTCTTTGGGCTAGACGGCGCTGTGTAAAAAAAAGTCCCACATTATTTATTTATTCTTAAAGTACAAAACATCTCCTTGTCAAATTTTATCAGAAGTTTAGTGTTTTAATTTAAGAAAAATATAGCAGACGGACAAGAACTAAATATTATAGTAAAAATGCATAAGTTAATACTTATGTTATTAGTAGATATAAACTTATTCTTTGTTGCGATTAAGTAAGCGTTTCCTTTTGCCATACTCTTTTTAGTATTTATAAAAGTCCTAGTGCTAGGCCTGAATCACAGAATAAGTGATTGTATAATTTTAATGAACTTTGATATTAGAATAAGTGAAAGTGAAAGTGAAAAATCTTTATTCATGTAGGTCACAAACTAACACTTAAAAACGTCAAAATTATTGCTTCTACATTTTCATTTACTGCCAGATTCGCAACGCAATAGGTAGAGCCTGAGGAAGAACCTGGCAATAAAACTCATGGCCACTCTTTTCTAACTGCCAGTAATTACATTAGTTTTATTTACATGATATTTGAACAAATCATTTAGTAATGAGTCTTTACAAAAGAAACCAAATCAAATCAAAATGAAGAGCGTTTCTAGTTGCCAGTTTTAAAGAAACCACCCTTATGAGGAAGACTCCGGCAAGAAACTAAATGGCTGCTATTTTAAAATGCAGGTATAAAGCTTACAATAGTAAACTTACATTGCTCCTTTGGAGTTACGTGAGAACAGTCGACTAAAGTTAATTTGCCTTAAATATAAATAGTTTTATTTGTAATAATTGCTATAACAGCTATGAGCTGACCAGTCCCAACAGACGGCACCCATTCACGGGTATGACGCATATATCAGCCATCGCCCTACTCAACCGTATTATAGGGAATAAGGCGACCCGATACATGCACCACCACTGCCAGGACACTTAGGCGAGCATGACATACTCAAACTGCACAGCAACCATCATGTCAATTTCAAAATTTATAAAAAGCTATGTGGACGGTGCTAATAACAAACTCAAATTACATATAATTATATTAGTTAATCTGACGTTTCAGATCACTTATGTTGAACAAATGTACATTATATTTATAATGTTTCTTTATTATTATTATTAATTATATTTGTATATTTATGTTTGTTGACTTAGAGCGACTTACTCCCATGCATTTTTATCATTTATATAGTATGAAAATTTATAATATGCCTTGTTACACAATTTGGCCTTGACTGTTGTCTTAAACATATTTATTGACAATATTCTAATTTCATCGGGAAGTTTGTTATAGAATCGTATACTTTGCCCCATTAAAGAATTGCTGATTATTTCGAGACGAGTAGAATGTAATACAAGATTATCTTTATGCCTAGCGTTTACATTATGTATATCACTTTTTTTAAAGAAATGTGTCTATGTTTTTATGCACATAAAGTAAATTTTCATATATATATTGTGATATAACGGTAAGAATATTAAAGTCTTTGATTCTTTCTCTTAGAGATACCCTGGGACCAAGCTGGTATATTGCACTCACAGCTCTCTTCTGTAAAATAAATATCGTATTAATGTCCGCTGAGTCTCCCCAGAGAAGAATTCCGTATGATATAACGCTATGGAAATAACTGAAATAAACTATTCTAGCCATTTCAACATCAGTGAGCCGTCTTATTGTTTTTACTGCATATGCAGCAGAGCTTAATTTGTCTGACAATTTTTCTATATGTGGTCCCCACTGCAACTTTGAATCAATAGTTATACCCAAAAACACAGAAGCCCCAACAGTATCCAACCCTGATCCATTAAGTTGCACATTGGTCGCCACCTGTCTCACATTAGGTGTCGAAAACTTAATTACTTTAGTTTTTTTATCATTTAAAAGAAGATTATTAACGTTAAACCAATGAACAACTTTTGAGAGTGCACTGTTAACATCGTCATAATGAATTAATTGTCTATTAATTTTAAATGTCAAAGAGGCATCATCCGCAAACAGCACAATCTCATGTTTATCCCCAACATAGTAAGGTAAGTCATTAATGTATATCAAAAAAAGAAATGGACCAAGGATTGATCCCTGTGGAACACCCATTAGATCTGGAGATCCTGCTGATCGTTTACCGTTTACTTCAACCCTCTGAATTCTATTGCTTAAATAAGAAGTCATAAGGTCGAGAGCTTTATTTCTGATACCGTAGTGGCGTAATTTCTTTACAAGAGTTTCGTGATGAACGCAATCGAAGGCTCTAGATAAATCGCAAAACACACCTAATGCATCCTGCGAATCCTCCCAAGCCGCATAAATACTTTTGAGTAAAGCAACCCCTGCATCCACCGTTGAGCAACCCTTTGTAAATCCAAACTGTTTCCTGTGTAGTAAATTATGTATATTAAAGTGACTAAGCAACTGTCCAAGCATTAGCTTTTCTAATATTTTACTTAGTGTTGGTAGTACGGAAACAGGCCGAAAGTTAGAGGGATCTGCATTATCGCCGGCTTTAAATAAAGGAATTACTTTACTATGTTTCATTAGGTCAGGAAATATCCCAGACTTGACACAACAATTGAACACAGCTGCCAGATGTGGAGCTATTACAGTGATAATATGAGAGACAGTTTTAACAGATAGACCCCACAATCATATTAATTGCCTTAAAAGTTTTTAAAATATCTCTAGGACTAACAGCTGAAAATTCAAAGTCTGTGCCACATTCCTCCACGCCTTGTTTTAAAAGTTGTTCAGCATCGTTAGAGCAAGACGAGAGAGTTCTTGTAATTGAAAGAGGAATGTTACAAAAATATTTTTCAAATTCAGTTGCAACTTTAAAATCTTCTATAATATTTACGTTATTTATTTTTAAATGAAAATCATGACTGCGCACTTTGGATTTACCGGTTTTAATATTTATAACATTCCAAGTTTCCTTAATAACATTATTTGAAAATTTGATTTTATTTTTTAAATAAATTGATTTTGCTTTCAGGCAAGTTTGTATAAATGTTTTTGATTATTTTTTTACAAACTCTTGAAAATTTGGATTATGATTATAGGACTTCTCTTCGTATAGTTGATACAATTTCTTACGACTATTATAGATTCCTGGAGTTGCCCAGTCACTGAAAGTTAGGCCTTCACTCTTAGATAAGTGCTTAGGAGTAAAAATTGAGCTGAACTCACCATTAATCAAGTTGACTAATGAGTTGTATAAGTGATCCATATTTCCGTGACAGGGCAAAAATTTAACTTTTTTTGTAATATTACATTTAAAATTTTCTATACGGTTCTCACTGAATGGTATCACATTTATTTGTCTTTTTACATTACTTTGAGAATTACAAAAGGAAACCAACTGCCCTGTGTGGTCCGAGTAAACCTTATGAATTATAGATGTATGTATTGGTTTCACACTACTAAATATGTTATCAATACATCTTGCAGTAGTGGCCATTATTCTAGTGGGTTCCATAAAATTGTAATATAAATTAAATGATTTTGCTAAATTCAGAAAATCTATGCTTTCTGAAGACTTATCTGAACATTTATGTTAAAGTCTCCACATACAACAATTGTTTTAGGGCTATTATATATTTTACTTAAGGCTTCCTCCATTATTTCAAAAAGAGACTGAACTGGCGCGCATGGAGGTTTGTACAGATTCAACACAATGAATCGCTCCAATTCAACACATGAAATCTCCACAACTTGCTTAACAGAGAGGCTCACAACATCCAATCTTTCTTTAAATTTAAATATTTTATTAATTAATATTAAAGAGCCGCCTCGTTTATATTTCTTTCTATTGAACGAGCTTGCAACCTGGTGATTATTGAAGCTATGAGTGAATTGATGACTTTTTAGCCAGTGCTCATTTAAACATACAATATCAATACTGTTACAATTCATTAACAACTCCAATTCTAGCTCTTTACCTTTTAAACCTCGAATGTTTTGATGCACCAGGTTGAGACACTTCTTCATACTGTTACAATTCACAGATATGTTTGATGGGTTCATATTTTTATTAGAAACCCTAGTTATACATTTTATTTCTTTAACCCCAGAATAGGGAGGTACATATGTAGGCACTATGCAAGAAAAATTATCTGTTGTCTTATTACTCAGTTTAAATTAACCGACTTGCCACCTCAGTAGTATAAAATTTTTGCGACTTACAGTATTAAATCTATTTCATATTATTTTTAATGTGATATTTTATATTGAAATTATTTCTGAAAGAAAAGACAATGATATTGATCTGCCTGTATGGCCATATAGCCGATTACAAAAGAATGAAAGTGGTCCTATAAAGTTCTCGGGGACTCATACTTACTTACAAGTAGTGAACCTGCTGATAGACGGACGAAGACATGTCAATGTAATATGAGTTGAAAGGTCAGACAGCAGCCGTTTCCAATAATACCGAGAACTTTTTTTTCTAAATCACAGTTGCTCCTAGCTGCTGCTAACAAATCCGACGATGATCCTAGGTCCTAATCCCGAGAAAAAGCGCTCCAATCACAAAGCAAGGTATTGGGTATAGTATTAGGTATTAGAAACAATTTTGAAAAGCAATTGTATTCTTTCTTTTTCTTTTAAAGTGCTTTACGTTACCTTATGACGTAAAGTAGTGGATTTATAGGTCAGTTTCGAGTAGATCTCAGTGGTGTAGTTGGTAAACGCGTCTGGTGCGTTGAACCAGAAGATGCTGGTTCAAGTCCAGCTCGAGACAAAATTATTCACTTAAAAACAAGTAGTATTAGGTGTGTTGTTCGCTTCCTCTCTTGCACCCTAATAATGACGAAAGTAAACATAATATCGCATGCCAAATTCACGCCAGGTTGTAGGCGAAAGTCGCATACGGGGCATGACATCGGCCTGCCATTCCTTTGTAGCAATTAGTGTAATCGTATGAATAAACGGTGACGCCCCCTGACACGCCTGATTTGTACGAAATATATAGGGCAAGCCTCTCTAGTATGGCGAGATTGACATTGATTCCTTGCTTTGTGGTTCAAATAGTGTTTTAAAATCCGTAGCTCATCTTTTATACAAATTAAATACTATAAATAAATAAATATTGTAGGACCTTTTTTTTTACACACCGCGGTCAAGCCCAATGTAAGCTAATATAAGCTTGTGTTGGGTGCCCTTTCGATCGCATAATTTTTTTCAGCATAATGTAGTTTGGCTTAGCAGTTTCAGCTTAAAGTTTTCTCGCATAAATTATGATAATTTATAACACATAAACGCATAATGGTTTTATTGGCATAACATTAACTTACTCTAATTTTTTCATCATAATTTTAATCAGCATAAATGTATATATATGGTATAATTGTTATACGCCTAAAGATAATTTATCATAAAATACAAAACGCATAATGGAGGTATGTATAATCATCTCACATCACTCTCATAGCCAATTTTTTAAGCTGTAACAAAACGATATTTTAAGTGTTATTTTTTTTAGACTAGTCTAAAAGCAAAGTTGTAAATAGGTACGACGACGAGCGAAGCGAGGAGGAGTGTTGGGTCACTAGTGACCACAACGCCAGAATAGAATCGCTCGTTTTAATCTACCTACTTTCTTTTTGTATTTTATTTATATATTCTATATATGTGTTGAAATTTTGAACTTCAGTATAGTGACTATCGACATTTTTAATTAGTGGGCATTTCAATCTTAGACAGTTCAAAATTAGGTATAAAAATAAAAATATGTACTCGTTAACATTAATTGTAAAAAAAATTATGCGTAAACATTTTATGCTATTATCATTATTCTAAAAAAGTTATGGGAAAATAAAGTATGCCTAATGATTTATTCTGTTTGAATGTTATGCGAAACGAAGAGTATGCCAGAAAACGTTATGCAGTTTTAAGTTATGCCTCTAAAATTTATGCAACCCAATACGGACACGCTTGTGTTATGGGATCTAGACGACTGATAAACATTTACACTTATATATTTCTAAATACAAACATAGTAAACATAGGAAACACCCAAACTCCGAAACAAACATTTGTGGATCACACAAATTTTTTTTCCAGCCTCGGAATTGAACCCGGCCTCAGTCGCGGCAGTCGCATACACGACCACTGTACCACCGAAGCAGTCAAATAAAAATACTAACCGTCCTTTACGTGGTACTCGTATTCTTCTAAGTACAGACTGCGAGCGCGCTTTGCTAACTCCACAGCTCGCACTATCAAGTCATAGCCTTCTTCAGGCGTGATTCCAAGATGTTCCACGAAGCCATCCACGGACGCCTGATAAGTATTCGTTATGATTAAATCGGCACCAGCTGTAACCAAACCAAAAATAATGATTACATATATACATGAAATAAAACGCTTGTACTATTACACTACTTTTCAAAAATATAAGAATCTGGATAAACGAAATACCAACTAACTAGTTATCTTCACGCTGTATCCCTGACGGGTTAGTCAGAGAGAACAGATCGCCAGGCTTCGCGATCCGTGCATACTTCTTTCGCTTCTTGTAGATTGATCAATCGCTTCATACACGCACGTCTGGGTATCCGAGTACTTTTGACTTTTCCGTTTTTGAGCAATCTGCTCACGTGGTCTTCATATGTAAGTCTCAGCCTACCTTGACTCATTCTACCCTCTACTTTGGCACAATATATATTCTTTGTCAATCGTTCCTCATTCATTAGTTGGACTTATCCAAACCAACGGAGCACGCCCGTTCCCAGCTTAACGCTGACACTTTCATTCAAACCTGCCATATTGCGTATCACTTCGTTACGTATTCGGTCGGCCAAAGTTACGCCGCACAATTTTCGAAGTGATCGCATCTCCACAGCATTCAATTTACTTTCATGCATCTGCTGACATACCCAGGTTTCGCTACATTTATACCAAATACCACCTTAGTTTAAAAACAATTCGCTAACATTACCTTAATTTAATTAGGGACATTTTGTTACTGTTAATTTGGGACGTTAAAATGATTAAAGAGTTTCTATTTTGTGCACAACAGAAGTTGTTGTATAGGTATTGATTCTCCCTAAATTTAGGGAAGTTTATATAAAGTAGTATCTCACTATTACACATTTACATTCGCTCTCAAAATACTATTAGCGCCTTCAACAAAACAAACAAATAAACTCTTTAGCTTTATGATTATTCTAGGTAATCCCCCCCCGGCTTCGCCTGTGACATACTTCGAACTCCGATCGCACCTATTTAATCCCGTCGCTTATAAATTCCACAATAATGAAAAATAAATTCCCGATTTGTAGACATTTATAACTACTGCTCCGCTCTCCAGGGTCGAAGCGTGATGATATATATATAGCCTATAGCCTTCCTCGATAAATGGGTTACTTAACACAAAAATATTTTTTCAATTCCGACCAGCATTTCCTTAAGTTAGCGGGTTCAATCAAATAAACCAACAAACTAACTCTTCAGCTTTATAATATTACGAGTAGTATAGATTGAATGACATCAGAGATGCCTACATAAAATGCGAATTACTAAATGCCATAAGGCCAAACCGGTGTGTTTAAGAAGTAAATAATATATGGAATAGTACCACTGTTTTCATCCAAGATTTAGATAAATTTGTGGAAAAGTACAGTCAAGTACAAATGTTTCATTCAAGATCTGACGAGTGACGTTATTGCCAGTTAAATGGTTGTGGTAACCCTATATTCCACAGAGCAAGGAATTTTGCTCGCTGCCTCTTGCTCGCGCCTAACAGAGACGAAAGTAATAATAATACCACGTGCCAAGTTTACGTCAAACTGTATGCGATAATCACATACGCGACCTGTCAGTTGCCTACTATTCGTCTGTAGTAATTCGTCCTACTAATATTATTAATGCGAAAATTTGTAAGAATGGATGTTTGTCACTCTTTCACTTTTCATCTACTGAATGTATTTTGATGAAACTTTATAATAATATAGCTTACATATCAGAATAACACATAGGCTACGTTTTACCCTGGAAACAAGTTCCTGTTGGAAACGGGAACGGGAAAACTTCACCACGCGTGCGGAGCCGCGGGCGTCAACTAGTATGAAATATATAGAGAGGCGTCTTTAGTAGTGAGCGCGTTAGTGACATTGATTCCTTGCTCTATACTATATTCATTATTGGCGAGTTAATATTGGCATTCCTTTTCGTCACAATTATATAAGAAATCTAAAACTGTCAAGAACCCATGCAAGATGTAGTCGTTGCGATTAAGAATCGGGGTATTGTATATTTTTTTACCCTCATACTCTTTAATAATCATCTCTATACATATTTCCCCGAAGCAAAATTTTAAACACATAGCCTTCACCACCATGTGACCATACAAAAATCTGTATACCATTTTGCTAGCAACAGCATCAACAGCAGGTCGCCACAGCCTGCGCCTGTCCATTTCAACACGGCAATGAGCTCACCACCTGTTACGTGGGACAAAAATTCATACGGTGAAATGTGGGCGCATAGTGTACCTCTGCCTACCCCTTCGGGGATAAAGGCGTTACAATATGTATGTATTATATAAAAATATTTATTTAATTAATTCTTAAATAGTACTCGGATATCCAGACGTGCGTGTATGAAGCGATTGATGAATCTCGAAGAAGCGAAAGAAGTATGTATGGATCGCGAAGCCTGGCGATCTGTCCTCTCTGACTACCCCGTCAGGGATACAGCGTGAAGATAGTTAGTTAGTATTTTTAATTCTTGAATACTTTAAGCAATTAAGTGATAATGATTTTGATGCTTTTTAACCCAATAAAATAATACTTGATGAATGGTTGTCGTTTTTTTATCAATATCTGTCACATCCATACTGTCTGGATTCATTTTGACGATAAGAGCGCCAAATCTGGTGACTGATAGTCTATATGTATATATATCCATCATAGAAATATTTCATTACATTCTCTATGCTAACTAGGGATATATGCACTCCAGAATTGGCATGCCAGAAATATACTATGTGGAAATGGCTAAACTTCTCCGTTATTAGAGCGAGCGAACGGGTAAGACGCAAAAACAATTAATATTATTGGAACTTAACACAACATATCCGCACGGCTAGTTCAATAATTCGTAAGCGAGAATGGTAGGGTAGGGGAACCGTACCCTGTCGAAGAAAATAATTATGTAATAAATAGAAGACGGCGCTCGGCTTGCGAATGGAAAGGTATTAGACAGACAAGGTGATTAATGACAACAACGCTATGTATACGGAGTTCTAGTTTGTATACGACGCGCGGCTGTATTACGAGTGGGAGTCGTGCCACTTGCCGCCTGCCGGGTCTACTTTGCAAATGTGAAGTAGTTAGTGGATGAGGGAGAAATAGCGGCATCTCTTGGCAACTTGCTACGGCGTCAATCATAATAATCACAGCGAAACAGCTGAGTCTTACCTTGCGAGAAAGTAATCTGTTTTATATTTTACCTAAGTAAATATAGTCGTAGCATATTGAGGTAAGTATAAGTAAATAGGTATAGCTATCTATTGTTTAACGAATCTCCTGTTGGAACAAATATTTGTGTCATCTTCAATATTTATTTAATTATATTTTAATAATTTTAAACGGGAGAATTTTTTTCTTTGTGTTTTTTTTATGGAAATAAATAATGTACTTATTTTTTTCATTAACTAGGTAAGTCTAGTCTAGTATTAAACAGACAAAAGTTTATCATCATTCCTAACAATTAAACATATAAATAGGTAGGCTGAATTTTATTTCAGTATTCATAACTTTTCACTATAAGAAACATGAATCAAGCAAAGTTGTAGAAGCTCCTAGAGCTGGTATTTACTGAAGAAACAAAAACACAAGTGATTTCACAAAGAACGTTTGCCGTTTTATATTTTTCAAATCATGCTTACCTTCCTATCTACTACTTATATATGCCGGCAATGCAAGGCAGTAGGCTTTTCCCTCCAGGGAGTTATTTGCTAGCAGACACTTTTCAGCTTTTCCTTATGAAAAGAAACGGTCCGTTTTGTGGCTAAGAAAAGCGCTTTCAGAGGACGATGACACGAGACGAGGTCGCACTCTCGCTGTCAGATGCATGAAAACGGCGGGTTAAAAGCGACCTAACGTGTAATTCACCAAAACACGCGTGTAGGATCGTACGTAGTTAGATAGCTAAGCATGATATGGCTTTACTGTGATTATATGGAACACTGTTTCATGACTCAAATGCAACACAAACGTACATTTCCCTGTACACACAGGTACAAATTAGTTAATAAATCATGTTGAAATGTAGAATACTCTGTACAGAGGAAATTAATTATTTCAGTTGATTACAATTTGTTTTAAATTTATATGTAAATCTGTATTGCCGTTTTTTATCTACTAATTATAATCTATTCTATTATACAGTGTTAGAGTACTTTCTTTTTCACCTTGTGTATTCCCAATTATTTTCAAACTCTGCTTTGATTTAGAGGTGGAGCCGGTGGAGCCTTCAGCCACAGAGTACCGTAGACGTTAATCTGAATAGTCTGTGCTCTTACACAGAGTAGAAGTAATAATTACATATAAATGAAATTCAATACACTTGGCCGCCCACTCTTAGCGTTGGAGCTCATTGAAGTTCAAAACATCGCGCTCTCTTGCAATTTTCTCAACGTGAATTACTTTTTGCTGCACAAATGCATAAAGTCATTAGGTTTGAATTAAGTTTCAACTTTGAAATATCGAGTGGGCACATCGGCCATTTCGCTCATTTCTTACGCTATTACCGTAATTACCGAGGCTATTATCATAGCGCCATATATGATAGTATTCTGGTACTTGCTTCAAATACTGTTGTAATGCCAATGTATTTGTCTGTTACGATACATTGCCCTCATTGTCTGTTTTCCACCATTTTCGAACCTTTATTCTACATCTCAGTTTGAATTTAAAGTAACTTTAACAATTCAACGTATAAACCAAATTAGAAATTAGGCATGTTACTAAATAATACTCATAACGGAATAGGTTATTAGCACAATGGTGTGTTATAGTTAGAGTTTAAAATAACTTCAACTTATCAACATATTAAACTAAATTATGTGAATCGTAGGAGTGGGTTGTTCCGTTAATAGTTTGAGTTCAAAATTTACTGCACATTTAGTCAATTGCCAAACTTAAACTGTTAGCAAAACAAAATATCTGCAAGGCAAATAATTAAAGTATCCTAGCTTTTAAACAATAATGATTAATAGATTAATAGCTAGAATAGCCCCATATTGAAGCTTGCATTGCAAAGGCATACAAAATGTTGGGTTTTATTATCAGAAACGGAAAAGAGTTCCACAAAACGAGTACTAAAATTCTTTTGTACAACATTCTCGTTAGGAGCATTCTAGAATACATGTGTAGTAGGGAGGCCTCATTTCGCAGCTCATTCTCTAAGAATGGAGCGTGTGCTGAAGAGTTTCCTCGAGTACTTAGATGAAGGTGACAATCGCAAGAAAAGGCACTATGATGACAGGCTGAAGCTTTTTAACCTAATGTCTCTTACTTCACGAAGAGACTTGCTTGACCTCATGTTCCTTTTTAAGATAGTAAGAAACATAATAGATTGTCCCCAACTTCTGTGTCAAATCAAGTTCAACGTTCCATCCAGAATCCCTCGTAGCCAAATTAAGCCCCTTGTGCCTCCACACAGAAGAACGGTCCTGGGCAGTAATTCAGCTGTACCACGTTTGAGCAGGCTTTTTAATGAACACAGTGAGCTTGTAGATATTCACACTAGTTCACAATGCTGGTTTAAGAAAGCAATTAGTTGTAGGCTAAAGGATAAACAGCACCGCACCTCTTAACTTAACTTTGAATTCACACATACCTACATACAATATACAATAGTGAAATAAAAATGTAAAATAAAAATTGTATAATACATTATCACTAGGTATTTTTTTAATGTAATTAATGATTTTATAATATGCTAATCTAGCATAACTTAGATACAATGATGCATGCCATGCTTGCCTGTAAGAGGTTGAGCATTTAGCCTTAGGCTTACATTGTGTTAGTTCCTAGATGTAAGTAACTATGGCTCATACTACGTAAGCTTTTTGTGTAATTTTTTTATAATGTTTCACTGTTTCAACTGTTGGCAGGCTAAATAAATAAATAGTTTGTACTACACGTATGAATCACCACATATTATTGTTTAATAAGTATAGTTTATAAGGTTGTTATATTATGGCATTCTCATCATCATTTGAGTGGTAATGCCAGTTGCATTTGACGCTTCGAAAATCTGGAATCAACTTTCTATTGTACATAACTTTTCGCTCTTATTCTAATGGTTTACAGAATTCTTTGTAATGAGGCCTATATCTAAATCTATATCTACTTTTTATATTATTTTTTTATATTGAAGCGCTCGTGGCCCCGCGGTCTCAGTGTTCTGTAAACGATCACTGAGTTACGCAACTTTCACTTTGGCTGGTCCTCGGATGGGTGACCACTTTGTGGTATTTACATTGGCGAGCGTTTCCGTGCTTCGGAAGGCACGTTAAGCCGTTGGTCCCGGTTGCCAGTAAAATGGCAGTCGTTAAGCCTGGTTGAAGGCCTTATGGGCGGCTTGAAAATTTCAACAGCAGGTAGCCACAACCTGCGTCTGTCTATTTCAACACGGCAATGGGCTCACCACCTATTACGTGGGACAGGAATCCACACGGTGAAAAGTGGGCATATAATATGCCTCTGCCACCCCTTCGGGGATAAGGCGTGATGGATATTTATTTATATCTACTAATATGTATTATAAAGCTGAAGATTTTGTTTGTTTGTTTGTTTGGTTAAACGCGCTGATCTCAGGAACTAATGGTCGGATATTAAAAATTCTTATTGTGTTAGATAGCCCATTTATCGAGGAAGACTATAGGCTATATATCATCACGCTACTACTTTGGAGAGCGGGGCTTTAGTCATAAATGTAGACAAATCGGGCCATTTTTTTTTGCATTATTGTAGAATTTAAAAGCGACGGGATTAAATAGGTGCGACGGGAGTCCGAAGTATGTCACGGGCAAAGCCGGATCACCTAGTAAATAACATGGGTCAGTATTTTACATCGCACTTAAAAGTCGGTATTTATGATTTGTTATTGTACGTAAAACAACTTCCAAGTCTATATGAGTTACCTCTTAAAAAGTCTAAATGTGTGTTGACGACTTCTTCAGGATGGGTGTAGAGAAAACGGGCACTCCATAGCGGGTCCCCATCGATGACGTGCCCCACATGACATGATAGTTGAGTGGAGAAGCCTCCGTCTAAGATCACTACACGCGCTGGTTCTGGAGTTTCATTATTTGTTGGAGTCATTTTCAAGAAAGATTCTGAAAAAGAAAAGAATTTGATTTATATTAAGTACAACACTTCGGTCTTGTTAAAATGGCTGTATTTGTGCTGGATTACGATGCCGTCATTCTGTCTATAGGATAGTAGTCTATAGGAACCTTAAAGATTACTGCAATTTTATGGTAGACATTCAGGTCAGAGCAAAATCATCCTATGCGGAGACCTTATAGAAGTACAGACGGATTGACGACATTATTAAAATGTGAATCTGTTACTGTGTCGCTATTTCATTATTGTACTCATACATAATACATAACGTGTCATATTGACGCACATATATAATGTACATCGCCTGAAAATATTTTCATAATTCATCTATAAAAAATCAAAGTTGCGTCGTACATTTTAAGATCGCTAAGATGGCTGATGATCTTTTAGTCAGTTTTCTACCACATAAATAATTCTCAAACTCTTATTATGAATAAGTGAGTGACAATGAGTTTATATTTCATAAAAAAGAAAGAAATATAGAAGTAGGTATGTTTGTGATTTATCCACAAGCTTATATTAACTTAATTTGAGCTAGACGATGTGTGTAAGAATGTCCCAAAATGTTTATTTCATTCCGTTATATAACAGTTTTCCTATTATTTAAATGATTTTATTTATGAGCGAAGGGGGCAAGGGACAAAACATCGTAAGAGAAGCACGCCTCGGGATACACAACGCAGTGCCAAGTTGCTTTTTGGTAGTGAAACCTGGGAATGTCAGAAGATGCATTAAAGTAAATTGAATGCTACGGAGAGGCGATCACTGCGAAAAATTTAACATTAACCTACCGAATACGTAAACTAATTGATGCGCAATGGTAGGTAGGAATGAAAGTGTCAGCATTAAGTTGGAAAAGGGCGTATGGACATCTCCAATGAATGGGTGAGGAACGATAGACGAGGAATATTTATTGTGCGAAAGTAGAGGGTAGAAGGGTTAGGGTAGGCCGAGACTCGCATACGAAGGCCACGTGATACAATTGCTTAAAAACTGGATCAATCTAAAGTACTTAAATACCCAGACGTACATGTACGAAGCGCTTAATCAATCTGCAGGAAAGGAAAGAAGTATACAGGGATCGCGAAGCTTGGCGATCTGTCCTCCCTGACTACCCCGTCAGGGATACAGCATAAAGATAGTTATTTAACTGAGCCCTGTACAAGCTTATATTGTGGGACTAAGTATACTAAACCTCTTCAATTAACATTCGCGTAGAATAATTTAAAAAATTGGAAAAGCCAAAAGTGCACGCCTCACACGCTTTAATTATATTATAAAAAAAATAGAATTACAAGTTTACAAACTTTGCTATGAATTATCGTAAGGGGTTATGAAATAAATAAAGTAAAGATAATAACAATTAAACCACATCGAATCAGACAGTTAAAAGTGAAAGGGTAGTTCCTAATGATGAAAAGGGAAGTTCCTAATTATACTGAAGCGTAAGAGAAAAAAAAGACTCGATTAGTAAATTATTTCGGTCGTTATCGTGTTAACAAGAAAATAATCCGTAACATACACGGACGTCCAAGACGGAACTTTTTTAAACAGTTTTTAATTATAAATTATTTTTTTTTAAATAACAAGAATGGCATCAAAAATATCATGAGTGTTAAAAATAGTGTTTTTTCTTGATATGTGTGTGTAACTATTATTTTACAAGTGCAATATATATGATAAATAGAAACATTCACCTCAACGCTTCGCTTATGAGGCGTGCAACAGTTAAGAAGATTTTTAAAGTATTTAGTTCGTATAAGGAATGAAAGAAAGAACAGTTTCTAACTGGGTGAAGTTTCAATACCTACCTGCCTTAAATGCTGCTACTGGGGTAGTTTTATAGAATCGTGTAAGTCCTTAAATAAATCATTGATCATAAATTCGGTGGCGTGTATGTGGCGATTTATTTCCTCCGTAACGCGAGACCTGTATGTAACTTTATGACTCACTTTGTGAGCCACTTTCTAACAGAAGTGTAGCCGTAAACATTTTGTTGCAAATATTAACATTTTTATTAATAAGCTTGTGGTATACTATTATAATACCAATAATAGAATACTTAAATATCATCTGGGGATGAAGAGTAGAAGCGTACACGTCGCCATCCCTGCCAGCTACGGCTGCAATTCTACTCCAACACGAGTGCCACCAGGGCGAATGATGCTAGGGCGTGCCCCCGAGGCGACGCGCACCAGTTCGTCCCCGCTGGTGCGAAAAGTGTGAGCCAGAGCGGCGTAGGGGACCGCCACCCTACACGCGCGGCCCGACACGGCGGGAAGTGGAGGATGGAGTGCAGGGTAGCTGCGTGGAATGTTAGGGGAGGAATGACAGATAAGATGAATGAGTTGATGGATGTTATGAATGAGAGAAAGTTAGATGCAGTGTGCTTGACAGAGACCAAGCGCAAGGGCAGCGAAGTCTTGGAGCTCCCGGGTGGGATGCTCGCGCTTTGGTCTGGAGTACCAGAGAGCGAGCATGGCAGTCGGGGGGTTGGAATTTTGCTGTCCTCGCGATTGGCCTCCGGTATGTATGAGTACAAACTGGTAGGTCCTAGAATCCTCTGGATCCGTGTAAAACTTGGTTTGACGAAGATTTTCCTGGTAGCTGCTTACGCGCCAGTATCTTCGTCGAACGCGAGTGAGCTAGAGGACTTCTGGGAGAGTATGAGTGAAGCTCTAAATGTGATAGAAGGAAATGAAAGACTTATAGTATGTGGAGACTTGAATGGATGGGTGGGTACCGCTCGCGATGGTTTTGAGTCGGTACTCGGGAAGGGTGAACGACGCTGGCAAGCTAATACTGGCATTTTGTAAGGAAAAGGATTTGTTTGTGGCGAACACAACGTTCAACCACAAACAAATTCATATGTATACGAGGAGATGAAAGTCAAAGAGAAGCATGATAGATCTATTCCTAATGGATAGTCGGCTCCGTAAACAGGTGATGGACACAAGGGTTTATCGAGGCGCTGAGCTGGGATCAGACCACTACCTAGTCATAACTAGGATTAGGGGTCTGTTCGCGGGTTGGCGTCATCGTACCGAGTGTCCTGAACCTGAGCCGACTTATAGCATCAAAAGCTGGAAGCTGCAGGATGCATCCATTAGGGATAAATATAATGAAAGGGTAGCCGAAAAGCTTGGCGACGTCAATGTAAGTAGTGAGAATGTGGAAAGTGTATGGCAGAACCTTAGGGATAGTATGATAAATGCCGCTGTGGAAGTGTGTGGAGAAACGAAAAGAGGCAGTAGTAATAAGCGTGATGCATGGTGAAATGAGGAAGTGAAAGAAGCAGTTCGAATGAAGAAGAAAGCATGGCCAGACTACTTAGCCTCGCGGAATGATTTTAATATGAAAGAGAGATACAAGCTGCAGAAAGTTAACACGAAGGCACTAATAGAAGAAGCTCGTGAAAGGTGCAGAATGAAAGCGGATGAAAGGTTGTCGTCCAATTTCCGGGATAATGGCTGCGGGAAAAGACAGTTACTGCTGAGATGATCAAGTACGGTGGGTCGCGTGTCTGGGACACACTATGTCTGTTATGCAACTTGTGCTGGCGGACGGGTGAGGTCCCAGATGACTGGCGAGTAGCAGTTGTAGTACCTATTTACAAAGGGAAAGGCTCGCGCCTAAACTGCTCCAGCTACAGGGCGATCAGCTTGGTCAGCTTAGCTAGTAAGGTGTATGCAAAGGTTATAACGGCACGAATGCAAGAAAAGTCTGAAAGGTATTTATGGGAGGCTCAATACGGATTCCGACGTGGAAGAGGTTGCATGGATCAAGTGTTTTCTCTCCGCATGATCGCGAAAAAGTTTCTGGCTGTTAGCCAGAAGGTTTTCTGCGCTTTTGTGGATCTAGAGAAAGCATTTGATAACGTTGTGAGAGAAACGCTGTGGGACTTGCTGCCCGGATATGGCGTGGACGGCTCGCTACTGCGGACAATACAGTCGCTTTATAGGGACTGTAAGGCTTGCGTGCGAGTAGGGGGATGTGTCACCTCTTTTTGATGTCTGTACAGGCGTCAAACAGGGATGTGTCATGTCCGCTGTTCATAGTGTATCTGGACAGTTGCCTGCAGAAGTTGAAAGATTTTAATATGGGTGTGAATTTGGGTGACTTTACAGTAAACTGTCTGCTGTACGCTGATGATGCGGTGCTCATGGCCTCATCAGAAGCCGACCTTCAGACATTAGTCACTAATATGAAAGAGGAGTGTGAAAGTAAGGGTCTTCGCTTGAATGCAAGTAAAACTAAGGTTCTAGTATTTGAAAGAGGTGACGTAAGAACTAAATGCGAGATTAGGGTAAACCAGGAACGCCTAGAGCAAGTGAATGAAATTGTGTATTCAGGAAGTATGTTTAGCGCGGATGGAAGATGTGATTCGGATGTAGAACGGCGAGTAGCTGCCGGAAACAAAGTTAACGGTGCTTTGTCCCAGTTAGTAAAGCGACAAAGCATCGTAAAAGAAGCACGAATGGCGATTCATAACGCAGTGCTAGTGCCAACTTTGCTTTACTGTAGTGAAACCTGGGTATGTCAGCAGATGCATGAAAGTAAATTGAATGCTGTGGAGATGCGATCACTTCGAAAATTGTGCGGCGTTACCGTGGCCGACCGAATACGTAACGAAGTGATACGCAATATGGCAGGTTTGAATGAAAGTGTCAGCGTTAAGCTGGAAAAGTGCGTGCTCCGTTGGTTTGGACACGTCCAACGAATGAGTGAGGAACGATTGACGAAGAATATATATTGTTCAAAAGTAGAGGGTAGAAGGAGTCAGGGTAGGCCGAGACTTACATATGAAGACCACGTGAGCAGATTGCTCAAAAACGGAAAGGTCAAAAGTACTCGGATACCCAGACGTGCGTGTATGAAGCGATTGATGAATCTCGAAGAAGCGAAAGAAGTATGCATGGATCGCGAAGCCTGGCGATCTGTCTTCTCTGACTACCCCGTCAGGGATACAGCGTGAAGATAGTTAGTTAGTTAGTTAGTTAAATATCATCTGAGTACCAGTCTAAGGGACGTATTTTCCAGAACGTTTCTCAATACTCAATCAACGTTTGAGGCTAGTTTTTGCCTAATAAATACTACTCTCAAGTTGATTGAGTCTTGAGAACATTCTGGAATCCGAGTCTAAAGGTTCTACAAGCAAAATTTCACTAATCAGACGCCTCCATAGTAAAGTTTGACTTAAGTAATTTTGGTTGAAAAACCACAACTTTTTCCTTTGACTCGAAATACGAGTACCATTATATTAAATCTTTTATCACTGAACTCACATCTATTCACAGTCACACATTTTCAATGAGAGGATCGTATGAAAAGTCAGCGAGGAAACCCATAAGCTAATAATATATTCTATCCGTGTCTCGTGAAAATGGCGATAAACAGTTGCCACCTGTCATTTAGGCATGAATAACGAGTAACATGCCGCACGGCACACATAGTATGTACACATAATGTGCAATTCTGAACACGCATCTCGCATTGAGTGTGTTTATACATTTTAGAACGTGAAAGTCTTTAGTAAAACATTGCTTTATATGGACGGCATACGACCGTACGTTTTGGTGCAACATGGATGGAAAGGTTTTTGGGGTTTAAAAACACATGTTGTAGTTACCTAGATACCATTTTGAGGGTGCAAGAGGTTCCACCAAGGTCTCTGTGGCCCAGACGACTTCACTTACTAGCGGTAGCCAACAGACGAGGATAGTTGCACCTGCATATAGTTGCCTCGTCTGTGAGTGGCCAACAGGCGCCTTGACGGAGAAGGTAGTTCATACGGCAGTCACTTCTAACGATGCCGAAAACAAAAAGCCAAACTATATTTGCTCATAGCAGCCAAGTAAAAATGCACCACTGACTCAAAATCTAGGTAGGGTCTACAAGCAATTGAGATAACTCTGAGATAAGGGTCTTAGGAACCATTTAGAATTAGAAAAGATTTAAACTATTCTATAAAATGTACGGAATATCTAGGCGTGAAGCATGATGTTTAGGTACTTAGACGAACCTACCCACGGAATCTATGGGAAAATACCTTTTTTTTTCAGTACAATGTAACAGTAGTACACTTTCATATAAATTTTTATTAAAGTGAAACAAGACAAAGGCAAAGGTCATGGGTTCAGTCCTCGTATCGAACCAAGTTGTCTTTTTTCACCTAAATAAAAATTACTAAACTTAAATACATGAAAGCTAGAATGTAGAAACTAAAATAGAAATAAAAATTATCTGTACCTGCACTTTCATGTTCTGTTATTTATTCATTCATTTATTTACAAAATATAATAAATAGCACATAGCACGCCTTATCACCGAAGTGTGTATTTCTGTCCCACGTAATAGGTGGTGAGCCCATTGCCGTGTTTAAATAGACAGATGCAGCTTGTGGATACCTCCTGTTGAAATTTTTTACGCCGCCCATAAGGCCTTCAACTTGACTTAACGATTGCCGTGTTACTGGCAACCGGGACACGGAAATACTCGCAAATGTAAATGCCACAAAGTGGTCACCCATCCGTGAGCAGCCATAGCGTAAATTGGTTAACGCAGTGATAGTTTACAGAAGGCTGAGTCAGCGGGGCCACGAGCGCTTCAGAGCGCTTCAAAGCGCAACATTGTACGAGAGTCCTATAATTAGATATCTCTCAAGATGAAATGAGATGAGAACTATCGAGTGCCTCAAATTATGGACTCGAGATAGACAAACAATTGTCTGCAGCTGGCGACATTGGATGTCTTGTGTTGCAAAATATTTTCGTGATACTGTTTTGAATTAGCATCATATAAATACCACGCAGACATTATATTGTATCCAATACCAAAAATTATTTAATATAATAGTTTTAGCGCTAGGTTAAACAACGTATTTTTATTTTTTTATGATTTGTCATTCACTAAAGAGCTGGTTCATAGCCTACATAGATTTATAATCACAAGCATAATACGATCATAAAGGAAGTTTAATGGTGAGAATGCAGCATTTATCCATCCATCACGCCTTATCCCCGAAGGGGTGGCAGAGGCATATTATATGCCCACTTTTCACCGTGTGGATTCCTGTTCCACGTAATAGGTGATGAGCCCATTGCCGTGTTGAAATAGACAGACGCAGGTTGTGGCTACCTGCTGTTGAAATTTTTCAAGCCGCCCATAAGGCCTTCAACCAAGCTTAACGACTGCCATTTTACTGGTAACCGGGACCAACGGCTTAACGTGCCTTCCGAAGTACGGAAACGCTCGCAAATGTAAATGCCACAAAGTGGTCACCCATCCGAGGACCAGCCATAGTGAAAGTTGCGTAACTCAGTGATCGTTTACAGAACACTGAGACCGCGGGGCCACGACCGCTTCTATATATAGTAATAAATAATAATAAATAGTTAATAGAATGTTTATGCTGACTTAATCATGCCTATTAATTTATACAAAAGTTGTGCTCAGAAAATTAGCAATTGAGCATTCAAGTATGAGCTTTGTCTGATTTTCTGCTTTTTTTGTCTGACTCTTTCATTTAAGTACAGGAATACTTACTGCACTTTTATGATCAAGTCATGCAAAATGCAGTCTTTGCAATGAAATATTTAAAACGTTAAAAATCTCAGTCATATTTTAATACCAACGAATTCTCAGATACAAACACTTTGACGATAATAGTTTTCATAATATCATTAACTTAATATTCCTAGCGTAAAAAAATATTAAATTTATGCGTAATACCTACAATTCTTATTCGGGCTACGTAGTCACTTCTATTAGTAGCGTTTGTCTGCCGTTGTTGTCTGCAACATACGAGTAGTATATAATATAATTGAAAGGAAAAGTACTGCGACTTCGTATGTTTCGCATATTAATGATTGATAAGTTGTTGTTGAGTTAGTTACAAAGGAGGATTTTGCGACTAGACAAGTTCATCACATGTCATATGGTAGGCATTGACCTAACGGATATATAATATAGTTAAATAATTAATCAATAAAATTTTAAATGAAAATAAAAAATGATGGCGTTCATTACAATAAAATGTTACTGCAATAAATTACCTCGTTAGTATTATAGATATTGAGTAAAATTTCGAGGATACCTACAAGTATAGATAAAGCAAATTTGTATAGGTATCAGTATAGTTGCTATATAACTAGAGTTGCTATATAGCGAGACCTTGCGAGTTGACAAAAATAGCTGGCATAAATTATGTGCCTCCTGCGCATCCGATTAGACCTTCACCTTGATACCTCTTTTATTATGTTAGGTGAATATAATATATGTACATTAATATACCTCTCTACTGATACATTGGCATTGAGTTTAATTAAATTGTCTATCGACTTTGCAAATTTGATTTGATTAAGTATTTGTAATTTTATGTCTGCATATTGTAGAGAACTCGCGACACTATTTTGCGTTGGTAAGGCCATAAGGCCTTACCAACGCAAAATACCAACTTAGCTTAACGACTGCCATTTTATTGGCAACCGGGACCAAAGGCTTAACGTGCCTTCCAAAACCCACTGAGGTGGGTCTAAAGGGCCGAATAAATTTAATAAATGTGTCTATTTTAGAAATTAAATTTGGAAGAATTTTTGAAGCCGTAGCCTTTTTAGTGAGGTGGTAACAAAGAGGCTAAAAGGTCTTATGTGCTAGACACTAATTAGCACGACCAATTAAAGTCCTGGTAGTCTCGGATTGAATTCTACAACGGTGACATTGTAAAGATTATAGATAATTTCTTGGGTTACGACTTAGCTTAAATATGTAGATATCATTGTATTTTAAGAGAGGAGACAAACAAAGAAAGAATTTCATCGCTAAATTTAAAAAGAAAATGTTATTCATACATTAATACAAGTATTACTAAAGATAATAATATATTATAAAGTTTAAATTATATTGGACGTGGTCCATTATAGTTCTTCTACATAAGACGGGCGTGGACTGTCTGCAGAGGGGTCCCATTTCCTATCAAGTTAAATTTCTTATAGGGCCTCTGCGTGTTGGAACAGTATGTCCCCATGTAAGCCTACCAAAAAACCGGGTATCTAAGTAAGAAAAAATTAAGAAGATACCCGAGATAAAGAACATACATAGTATGGTATTCCCACAGACTATTAAGACTAACTAATTATACTAGCGGCACGCTATGATGGCCGTTTTGACGTTTGTCCTTTCATGAAGTTTTGTTTTAATTTTAATTACATTTTATTTGTAGAAATATGTGAATAGTCGACCATGTTAGAGGGTATTTATACTACGTTAGAAAACAAAGTACTTATGTAAAACAAGTAAATAAAAAATAAAAATGTTAATAAATAAAAATGTCGCATCCTTGGTTTGCAGAATATATATTGGTGAAATCGTCTGTTTTATTATTACAATATGATACATATGTGTCAATTATTGTCATTGTTAAAAATTATGTTTCGTTAATTTGATGTACAAACTTATATAGTAATGACTGCGATTGGTATTCTGTTAGTAGTAAATAATAATTATAAAAAAAATAATTAAATAATTAAAAATAAAATAAGTAAAATATCATCACTATTGTAATATGTCAAAACGGCCATCATAGCGTGTCGCTAGTATAACTACGATACTCTGTGGTATTACTTCACTGTTCATACATCAAATGGTCAGGCACCTCTCGCAGTATCAGTAGATAGGTACGATGTTTACATAGCACTATGCCCTCACATCGTGACTTATTCTTATCGGTTGGAGAAAAGTAATAAATCTTGTTCGCTCATAAATATTAATATAACCATTGAGTTACAATGTACTTTGTTTTAATATTCTGTTATTGAATGTTTAAAGTTACTGAAAATATTTTACTGCTAAGTCCAAGTTTTAGTTATCGCAGTGCCTTTTACGTGACTGAAATAATACGCACTACATCTACTAATCTTTAAAAAATGGCTGTTTGCAAAAATATATGGCCTAACTTATCTAGAATTATTTTTACTGCCTCGGTGATGTAAGTGGTATTGTGTGAGACTGCTGTACTGAGGTCCCCGGTTCATAGGGTATATCGGTCAATAGGTATAAATCATATTAAACATAAAAAAATTCTACTGGGTCGGAACAATATATTTTTGTGATGCACAAATGTTTGTTGCTGTTTTAGGAATTTCCTTTGTATATCAGTTCAGATATTATCAGTTATCTAAATCCCATACCACAAGCTTATATTATCATACTCAGGGCAAGATGTTACTGTTAAAAAAAAAATACCTACACTAATAAAATAAATAAGAAAATTGGACGTCTAAATTTAAAATTGAAATTAGAGCATTCGAATTGGTTTGAAGTTTGAATGTGTTTAACTGTTTAAAATGTTTGAATGTACTTATATAACGTTAGTACGGCTGCAAACCAACTGCGCAGTAGGTGCGATTGCAGTCGGTGTCGGTTGGTTTGCAGTTATATTAATTTATGGTCAGTTTCGGTTGAAATGCAGTCTATCTATCTAGCTAGAGCCTTAATGAGTGCGTTACTCTTTCTTAATCTTAATTTTTTGGTTGCTTTCAATATCATAACCTTGGACCCTGGGGCTAAGAGCAGCTATGATTTGGGCCAATGTTGGAAGCGACAACCGTTGGACCTTCTTCATCCACCCATCTCAACCACTTCATCCTCGTCTGTCAGTCAGCAGTTGTAATACTTGAAAGGCACTATGTGACGATCCATCAAATATATATATTAAATATAAGTCTAGCTTGCTATAGATCCAATCCTAAAAAGAAGAATCATTGAATCCGGTTTACGATCGAAAGCTGAATTTTCACGCTGACAACAAAAATTAATTTTTGTGCAACAGCATCTCTTTGATTTTTGTTAAGTTTCTTCTTAGGTTTTAGAGTCTAAAATGAATAGAAACGAACTACCATTCATAAAAAGATCGGTATCAAGTACATGGTATAAAGACATGTCCTCGAATTCGACAATATGTTCCTTAAAGATAAGAACAGCGCTGATATGTGGGTAATGCAATCCTTTGGTTTGCTCATCCATATTTCCAATTAGTGATTTTCAATGCCAACCGTATAATTCAGAATAAGATATAGGTTCTCTTAGAAACTCAATGATATCAAATTTACGGACGAAGGAGTGTTTGTTTGTTCGAGTTTGATGGAGCATCACATAGTGCCTTTCAACTAATTGAAATCGCACATGCCCAATTCCTTTCTGATATATTTAGGACGTTCATTCTTGCTACTGATATTATAAACGTGAAAGTTTGGATAGATGTTTGTTACTATTTAATGCAAAAACTACTGAATGGAGTTCAATGAAACTTAACAATAGATATATCTTTTGCTTATATATAAGATTAGGACATGGATTACTTTTCATCCCGGGAATAGGTTTCTGTGAAATTAGGAAGGTAAAACTTCACCACGAGGGCGGAGCCGCGTGCATCTTCTTATAAATCTGAGAAATTTATTACAATTTTCGCGCATAACTTCTGAACGAATTTGACAATTCTGTTTTTTAAGTTTGGTATTCTCATACAAGACTTGTGTAAAAGAAAATTTAAAAATGAACAGTAATGTTTTTAAAATTGTAGTGTTAATATTAGTAGGTAAATTACAGGGCGGTATGAAGTGAACTACAAAATGAATGGGGTTTCAGCAAAGCTGTTCATTTGTTGTTATTTTTTGGGAGATGTTAACTGTACATTGTAATTAAACTGTGGGTATGAAAAGCCAACCAAGATTTTCTGAGCCCTCGGCTACCTCTCGCTTGTACTGACTGATAGTCTAGTTGAGGGGTCAGATAACAGTTACTGTAAACTACATTAAAAAGTCATTTTAATGCTGCACATTGCAGTCATTCAAAGTATAAAATAGGTTTTTAATGCAACAGACGCTTTATTCTAAAATGGTATATATATTTTCATATAAATTATTTAATTAAAATTAAAATACAATACATGAAATTATAAACTACAAGATCCTATACATCAAATAACCTGCTCCGGTTTGTACCCGACCCAAAGGTGCCCATAACACTGGCAGCATTACCGCGCTGAATCGCGATGGCCAATCTTTGTGTGAGGTACGTCCCGGCGAAGGAGTAAAGGGTTTTCTTTATTAATTAATATAGTTCTATATATCTATATTTACACAAATATATAATAATCACATCTTTTCCTCGATAGGGTAGACAGAGAGATATTGTACGCCCACACTTCACCATGTATTTGGTCCCACGTAATAGGTGGTGAGCCTATTTTCGTTTTAAAACGAACAGTAGGTAACAGTTTGTGGATAAATGCTATTGTTATTCTTAAACAGCACATAAGGTCTTAGTAACTTTAATTTAGTACTAATTCTGCCACTCTGAGACCGGCAGGTTTCATTTAAAAAAAGCATCGTCTAAATATATCCTGTACGTAATATAATATAAGCATGATTTATATTCTTCATATCAAACAACTGTTGTTCAACATTTGAGTTGTAGCCAAGCGAATTAATAGCCAATTAAATTAGCACAGAATAGAAGCCTCTAGAGCTTCTACAATTTAATATCAGACCTTTTTTAGCTTGAAATTTATATTTAATTGCGTCTTTAACTACGCAAAAAAATGGCCTAAAGGTCATTAATTCTAATGATGGAAGTCTATAAAATATAAACCTAACCTAGTAAGTAGGTAAAGTAGTTTAGTTGTATATACTATACTAGAAGTGGGAAGTGCGCTCCGGCATTGCCCGTTACAAACCTACTTCGAACTTCCGATGAACCTCCCCCCCCTCTAATCCATGCCCCTAATTAGTTTTCAAATATTTTGTAACAAACTTTCATTCTTTATTTTACATCTTAAGGGTAGAATTTTGAAAAATCGTGAAAGACATTCATTTATTTGAAATCATTAACAGGTTTTAATACAAAATTTTTGCTATCTTTCAAAATGAAGATATTACTATATAAATTATTTTACCCCTTATAGAAAATACTAGGTTGCCCCTCCGGCTTCGCCCGTACTTATACTCATATACTTCAAACTTCCGTCGGACCTAACATGCATTACTACATAATACATATTATGCTGCAATGCTGCATGTATGTAAAGAGACCTTTATGTATGAAAAATCTTAGGGGATTTTAAAGGAATACCGAGTACATTAGAATCCCCTGGGGAATCATAATGGAATAATAGCAAGTGCTCTTCAATCCCCTAGAGGATTAAAATAGGGTATCCTAGTGCAACGTGCCTTTAATCACGTCGTTTATAAATTCTACAATAATGCATAAAAAATTTCCCGATTTGTCGACATTTATGACTACTGCTCCGCTCTCCAGGGTAGTAGCGTGATGATATGTAGCCTATAGCCTTTCTCTATAAATGAGCTATCTAACACAGAAATAATTTTTATAATCCGACCAGTAGTTCCTGAGAATAGTGCGTTCAACCAAACAAACAAACTCTTCAGCTTTATAAGATTAGTATAGATTTAGCTAAACAATACACGCGTACTCTTTTTTTTTTCAATTTATTTATTTCAGCTAAAAGTAAGCTTTTTGAGGGGGTTTTTACAATATAAAAGGGCCCACTCCATAGCGCCAACCATTTAATTTCTGCGTTTATAAATCACTGAATAAATCAGGGCAAACAATTATGATTACATTAAGCAGATATTGTTGATGTTTATCTTACTCAGTACTAGGTAGAACAAAGAAAAGGATACATATATTGATAATACATTCAATATATCAAGTTATACAAAATTTTAACAACCATCCTAATATTTTGAAACTGCTAGATTGGAAAAATACCGTTTAAAATGTATTCCAAAATGTCATTATTGCAGTTAAAAGCTAAATAAATAATTAACTAATAAATTAAGATAAATAATTAATTACTAGACAGTGCTACCAACTTTATATCATGAAGAAGGTATGTACTTGTGGACTTTGTCCCAGTAGAACAAAAGTCACGGGCACAGTACATATATCAGTTAAAGCAGTAAAGAAAGTATCCCGAAATCTAATTTTACATAGAACCTATAGGTAGGATAGGTCCAGCAGGTTGCTAGTGTTTTACAAATGACCCTGTATTTTTAGATTAGGACTTGAATCGTCACTCTCAGTACATAACAACACTAATAATATACACTTAAATAACGTTAACGCTGGTTAACGCAGTGTTCAACACAGTGGTAAAACAACCGCGACTGAACGACTCCTGCAGTATTGCGAAGTCCGTTTCTGGTGCGTGTAAAGGCATACGTCAGTATGAGGAACACGATTTGCACGTTTGTAAAAAGTTTCCTTACTGCTCATGTATGTACTGTGCAAGGATTCCAGTCCCTTCTCAAACCAAGTTATATTTTTTACTATAAATAAATTTATAGTTAGCATAAATTCATATGAAGAGATAATGTACTCGTAGAGCACAGTTTCAAAATATGTTTCGGTCCCACGGTTAAATGAAGTTGCGTGTTGTTTTTGCTCCCAGTGACAGTTATATGGCTATATAGTTTGTGCGTTAGAGAACAACAAAACATTTTTCATCCCAGAACATAACCAATTCCCATAGGAACGGAATCTCTGCGACAAATCACAGTGTACACGAAGTTATAGGGCAAAAGGTAGATACAAAAATGCCTCTATGTCAAATAAGGTGTGTAGGTAGTATCAGAACTATTTTGAGACAACACTTTTGTGTTTTAGTAATTAATGCAAACTTCATAAAAAATAGCTCCATAACATTAACCCTCTCTTCGTCTTCAGTTCTATCGTAGATCTATTCAGTGGAATTATTGGGAACGATCCAGTGTATTCCTACTTGCTTTCAAACGTTACCTGGGCTTAGAATCTGGGATTCGGTTTTACTGGTTGCTAGGATGAGGATGTTTTGTTTTTTTATATTCGGCGTCATTGGAAGCGACTGCGGTCTGACCTCTTAATCCCGTAAGGGCGCTAGTGTCGATGCCTCGTTAGTTATTAGGTAGACCGTGTGCAGTGAGATCGCTAATCCCAACATTTACACCCAACATTCAAACCAAAAAACATTAAAACTAAAAAAAATATGGTCCACAATATCTCATCATCATCATCATCCGAGCGTGTGTCCCAGTTGCGTCTCGCGACGCATGTTCCACAATATCTATACTATATTAATATTTTAAAGATGAATAGTTTGTTTGTTTGGTTGAATGCGGTAATCTCAGGAACTACTGGTCAGATTTGAAAAAATATTTTTGTGTTAGATAGCCCATTTATAGTGGACGGCTATAGGCATCATCACGCTACTACCCTGGAGAGAGGAGCAGTAGCCATAAATGTCAACAAATCGGGCAATTTTTAATGCAACATTGTAGAATTTATAAGCGACGGGAGTTCGAAGTATGTCACGAGCGAAGCTGGGGGTGTCACCTAGTTTATAATATGTGTGTGTACCAGAGTACACAGGTAAGTAGTGAAACAAAAAACCATTAACAAGTCAATGAAATCAGTTTGTCACAGTCCACTGCCTTGACACGCTCAAATGTCTGTCTCTTACAAAGTAATAAGTCAATGATCGGAGATTTAAAATATGACTACTTCCGAGACTGTACGAACGGTACTTACTCTTTCACATCATAGAAAGTAAATTTTCTAACTTAAGTACCTCTGTCTGTCTGAATGCTGTGACGATTTAATAAGTTAACTTCTGAGACGAACATAATGAAACTTGGGGAATAAGTACTAACCCTGGGGACAGGGAATGAATTTATGTTTCCTACTTCGTTTCTTTTCCGTCTCTGAAAATATGTTGACAGTTATGGAGATGAAGCCGAGGGTATAAGCTGTTCGGCAATTATGTGTTCGTTCTAAGGTTGACTTTAGATTTATGGGTTGATTTATCTATACTGTGCAATAAAATATAAAGCAGTCAATGAGTAAAATTGGTAAAATACAACGTGTCATATCTTTTAAAACTACCATTATATTTTCGACCTAAGTGAATCATAGTACTGGTGCCACGTTAGGGTGGGTTGGTGGTAGACCAACTACCCCTAGTCAACAAGTTAAGGAAAATTAGGTGGGTGAGAGCTTGAGAGATAAATTAAGCGATGAGACAATTTAAATACAAAAGTAAGTATATTAGAGTTTTAAGTCCTTAGGTATATTCAGGGCCGGATTCGATGTAATGGTTCCGAGGAATATCAGTTAATTATCACACTTGGAAGTCCCTCCGCGTGTCCGAGATGGAGGGAAGGACTTAGCTTGCACTCGGAGGCGGAGGCGTAGGCGCGGAGCTGGTGCGACCGGACACGACGGCGGGCGAAGACAGGAAGAAAAGATAGAAGACGAGACCCCGGATCAGTGTAAGTGGAGAGCGTGGCGAGATAAAAAGGTTGATGTTCTGGGAGTCAACCGTTTTATTCGGCCACTATCCACACCCCTACTCTGTCGACTAGTAAAGAGACACAACTGATCCTATAGTGTTGGGAATTAATTGACCTCACCAGTCAACAATAATCGATTAATTAAACAAAAAAACTAAAACTACATTGTTACACTGGGTCTTCTTTATCATAATGTATTCCCGATTAGTATTAGAATCAAGAAAGGATTTGGGGACTAGGGTCCACTTTAAGGCTTAGATTTTTAATTTGCGACGTTGTTAGGCGCGACTGCTGTTTATTCTCCCAACCCCGTAAGGTCATTGTCACAGTAACATATCATATAATGTACTCTGTCTGCATCGTTGCTTCGTCCTTTAATCAGTAGGTGGGTTCGCTGGCAGGCTCCTTACACACAATAGAATGGGTATATAAATGTTATGTGTGTGTACTTGAGTACACAAGTAACGAGTAAAACTTCATTACGACATTTTTTTAAAGCTATAAAATTTCTCTCATACGTCGATAAAGAATTTTCACTTCAAAACAACATGGCGCGTAACCAAAAACGTGAAGATTTTTTTTTTCAGCCATAAAATTTCTCCCAACGTCGATAAAGAAGTTTCACTTCAAAAATTGCTTTATATTATGGTGGAAAACAAGGAATGTATTTGGCGTTGTGTCGTCTTGACAAACTCATAATTGTTAAAACGCCACACAGTTTTTGCGAGCCCCCGTGTTGAATTATTTTGGAATGACATTAAACTGTAAGGGCACTCTAATTAAACATAAATCACTACAAGAAAAACTTGGGAAGCCTCTTACAAAAGTGGTTCAGACATTTTTGCAGCTTAAGAAATATCGTTTTCGGCGGCTACAATATTTTAAGCGACTTGACATTCACCTGAGCACGAGCGTCACTAAAATGAGCTATTGTGAAGCCTGATGGCTTGCATAACCGTTCGGTGTGAAATATTGACCCAATTTTCTTGTACCCATTCAGGATTATTGTACCGTTTTCTTTACTTCCTTATGAGACATTTGGAGAATGACTTATTTGTAAGTCGTATTTACACTATTTTTAAAACATAGGAATGTCAAAAGGAGTCGAGATGTAACGAAAACTTAATCTTCGTTAAAACTTTTTCGTCTTTACCTACCTGTCTTTCTTTCTGATAGTTTTGAACACGATAAACTTGAGAATAGATTTTCAGACAGTTTTCAGCAAAGGATATGTTAGTCCAGAGGAAAGTTTACTTAATATTTCGTATAACATGGATTGTAAATAATGGCGAGTCAGTGATGTATTAAAACTCAGTTTGTGGAACGGAATCTAGTTGCTAGTGAGTAGTACTTTTAAATTAATAAGATAAACCTTAGTAATTGGACAAGATACGAGTAACTGCGTTTTAATCGTTTTAATGGCATATCAGTGAAACATTTTGCACACATTGCTGTATATTTAATGTCAACGACCTCTTAACACAATGGAATATCATTACAGTCACGCTTTTTGGACTTCTACCTCATAATGTGTATTTACATATAGCTAGCTGAATTAATTATACACATTACTTTCTGGGTCTCATCATAATCATACTAACGAAACTAGTACCTACTAGTTTTCCTAATGAAGTTCATTAGTGTTACTAAATGACATAAATAGGATACTTAAGGAATTTCTTATTGTTTCGTATATACTATTTAGTTTATTTAAAATTTATTTTTCTTTATGACCTTTCTTATTTATCTTAATAATATTATAAATGCGAAAGTTTGTATGGATGTTTGTTACTCTTTCACGTAAAAACCACTGAATAGATTTTAATGAAACATTTTAAATTATTATATTAATTAGATTTTAATTACAATAAAATAGCTTATACATCAGAATAACACAGAAAAACACACAAACACATAGGCTTCTTTTTTTATCCCGGAAACAACTCTCCTCTACACGGGGGAAGCCGCGGGCGTTAACTAGTTTTTTAAATTTGTCACGTCAAATTCGGCTTGCCTGATTTAAAACACAGATAGTAGCCTTCAGGTTGAATTTGTTAAACTAAAATCATTTCATATCTACACAAAAACAAAAAAAGGAACAAAATTTCAAATGAATCATTATTTTTGAAATCGAACAAAAGACGTAAGAAGTATGTTAAATACTCGTACAAGTGTCGAAGTAGTGTAGTGTACACAAGCCCGCAGTAGGAACATATTTAATGTATCTAATTATAGTCTGTTGTTGCTAGCGGCTCGTCGCTGTAGGGAAATAATAATCTGTTTTAAAAATATAACAGTTTGTTTTTGTTCACGAATGTTTTGTAATATATGTCACATTCTACTTCCTATTTAAAATTGTATCTATATAACTAGGACGGTACCAGAGAACGAAAGGAAATTATTAAGAGAAGAAAGTAAGAAGTTATACTTCTTTGACGTAAAAGGTGAGCCCTTTTTTAAAAAAATGTTCTTTCGCCGTATCCTAGGTTTGTAGAAAAAACTAAAATGTTGACGATATCTAACTTCAGGGTGTTTGAAAACTACTTTGATTGTAGTTATAAGTTGTCATGGAAACACTTATCAGCTAACTTTAAGGGTTCGGTTTTTCGTAACGGTGTGCGCGCGCATCGTAAAAATTTACTCTCATCATTTTTCCCTAATGCACCAAAAGAAGTATTATAACTTAAAAAATAAATCAATTTACATTTTTTTTTTAAATTCTAAGATATACATACTTGCGTATCGTAAGAGGTCACGGTAGTAGTCTATAGAAGCTTGGTGGAGCTAAATGAGAGAGAGGGAGGAGAGAGAGAGAGAGAGAGAGAGAGAGAGAGAGAGAGAGAGAGAGAGAGAGAGAGAGAGAGAGAGAGAGTATATTCTTCAATCTTTGCGTACGCGGAGGGAAGCCATATTGGAGCGATTATAAAGTAAAATATAGATATAATTTTACTAAAGTAGAATACGTAATCTCTTTCTTTTTTAGAAGAATTCTTTATATCTCCTCTATTATTGTACTCTATAGGCGTCGCGTACGCTAGATTGATGTTAAAAAACAGTAGCGCCGGCCATGAATAAAAAAGAATGACCTCTATAAAGTATATGCCTATGAAGAGGTGCGATGAGGCTGGATATTTTGTAATATTTTTATTAATTATTGAATATACCTTTAATTATATTTGAGCGCGAGTAACAGATATATTATTTTTATCATTAACATTTTTTTCGCTAATTCGGCAGACATAATTCATAGTAATTTAATTTAAAAGGTTTTAAAATGAATTTCTCTGTCATTACTAAGTGTTAAAAGTTGGTCTGTTGATTAATTTACAAAAGAAGTAATTTGTTATAGTTATTATATATCTTATACGTATTTTTGATTTTGTATGAGTAGTTTGAGACTTAATTTGCTTTTCTATATGTTGCAATATAAGCTATTATGTTTTTAATTGAATACAGTTGCGTGTGGTGTTCATTCGTCTATATCCCAGGTTTTCAAGTAAGTGACAATCACGCCAAAACATTTCGTTACTTAAATATACCAGTGAAACCAATAAAACACTGTCAATTTTTAAAGAATCTTAACATAAACGGTTCCCTAAAATTGAATCATGTCTCTTTATTTATCCATTTTATCAGGGCTGACCTTTTACCTTTACTTATTGATTGAAAACATTCCAATTTAGCCCATACACTATATCTACGTCTGATGTAAAAAAGTACGCAGTTGAAGGTTCTGGGGATTCTAGTCGACAGTAGAAACTAGCATCAAAATTGTTTTCCGATTAAAGAATTGATTAAGCTTGTGACAATATGGTATTTTGAATAATAACACTTGTACTTTCCCACATTATTTACTTTTTAACCTAACCTTTTTAAAGGTTTACACCGTAAGGCACATAAAAATGCCGTGAGGCGAAACCTGCCAAGTTAAAAACTTGAGAGGTGTCAAGGGACACCCGGATGGAACGAAGTTGCTTTCGATTAATTAGAGAAGGAATTGTATTTATTATTTACTAGCTGACCCGCCCGGCTTCGCTAGTGTCATACTTCGAACCCCATGGCACCCATTTAACCCCGTCGTTCATTAATTTCACAATAATGTATGACCATTTTCCAAATTAGTTGATTACTTCTCCGCTCTCCAGTACCTACGCCCGCACGGCCCTGTCGAATTATGGTTACACTAAATGATTTTTTTTTTTGCGCGTTTTTTTGTTTTTGCCATATCTTTTAAGATATTTTTTTTTTGGAATATATTTATTTAATTTGCAAGGTGTAAAGGGACAAAATAATCTTCATGAAATGCTGAAGTCAACTAACATATTAAAAATGATAAGGATTAATAACGTATTAGTGTAAATAGCCTTCAAATTATCGCTTAATAATTGCTGGTCTTTTAAAATATTAAAATGGTTATAGTATGTTATCCTTAAGAGATAGACATATACCAAAACGGACTTTTTTGTAGACCTATATTGGATACACAATTCCACCATACATTATTTTGTTATATCTCAAAGGGTTTAGGCAGCGTTTTCGTTGAAAGCTCCCAGACGGCTTATATATTTCCGACACCCACCACAAATATCGTTATATTTTAGTCAATGTATACAATAACTTAACTAATTATAGATAAAAACCTTCCTTATGAATCACTCTAACTATTAAAAAAACCGCATCGCAATTCGTTGCGTAGTTTTAAAGATCTAAGCATACATAGGGACCGACGCCGCCCGCAAAAGGTTAGCAAAATGCAAAAAGTGTCGTTACAACTTTTTGTCTTAATTTTTTCCATCTAGCCCCTTTCGCAACGAGCGATAAGGAACTTCGTTCCAAAAAGTAAACAATGTGGAACAGTACAAGTGTTATCATTCAAAATGTGTAGTAACTTCCTCCAAGTGCCATCAATCAACAGTCAGAAATATAGTAAGTAGTTTAGAATATCAAATAAAAACACTCACTTAATTTAAATCGACTCATCTATAAATAGCAAGGGAGAAATGGCGCGTGAAGTCACTACAGAAAGATAGATACACAAAGTGACAGATACACTCATCAAGCTTATAACAACACCCCCAATGTTCCTTGTCATGGTTTAAATCAGAATCGATTAGATGGTACTATCGAATCGATTCTGATTTAAGTTAAAGGAGGCTAAATCAACATGTTTGGGCTTCAAGCAAACTTCACCTGTTCGTGGTACACTCTGTTAAACGAGGACGGGGTTAGGAAGCTGCTTCCGTGCTGAAGGAACGGAAGAAGATCATTTTGGCATCATTGGGGCAGCTGCATGTCTTTTAGAGCATGTCATCAGCGTCGAAAATTGTAGGGTAAGTAATTGAGTAGCCTCTCGTACTTTCATCTTATATTTCTGGTTGGGTGTAAGTCAGCAGTCGCTCTCAATACGCTAATACCAATAACCGTACCAAATTAAATATGAAATGTTTGAATACTTTCAAAGCAAACCAAAAAGTTGTTTTACTACGTGATGGAAAATTACAAGCGGATCCTGGATAACAGACATGGATTTACTTGAAATAATATTGCCATTATTAAATAAACAAAACTGCCACATACGCCACTGTGGGTTAGTGGCGCTGAGGAATCGGGTTATTTGTGTGATCCGCTAATGTCTATTTCGGAGTTTGGATGTTTACTATGTTTGTTCATAATAAGTTTATCAGATGTCTTAATCCCATAGCACAAGCTTAAATTAGCCTAATTTGGGCTAGGCGGTGTTGTGTGAAAATGGCAGATGGCGGACAAGCATACGGCCAACCCGATGAAATGTGATCGCCGTAGCCTATGGATGTTTGTCTAATGGCAATAATTAAAAAAGAATAATGCTATTATGTTGTTATAACGGGTCTCTGCATAACACGTATTATTACAATGTATCAGGTCCACAATTCTTTATACGATAGCGTCCTATCACGAGCAGCAACAACTGTTATCAGCTCACTGTGACCGTATATTAATAAATATTTGGTTACTATCGTCAAAAGCTTGGAATATTTTTTGGATTATTCAGGTTTACAATTAATGTAACTTACATTCAATGTACTATCAGGCAGTATACATTTTATAGATTACTAGCTGTCCCGCCCGGCTTCGCCCGTGACATACTTCGAATTCGAACCCCATGGCACCCATTTAATCCCGTCGTTTATTAATTTCACAAAAATGTATGAAGATTTTCCGAATTCGTTGATTACTTCTTCGCTCTCCAGTACCTACCTACGCCCGCAGAGCCTAGTCTAAATATGTAAAAAATATCTATGTATATATGTACTTCGTGATGAAATAATTTATTTTGATAAGGATTAATAGCATGAGTAAAATAAACGCGTTTAAATGTAGTCCAAAAAAATTCCAAGATTTTTAAATAAAAAAATGGTTGTTGTGCCTCACTGTGACATAGATAGGTATAGTGTAGTATTTTTGTAGATATTTATAAGATCTACAATTAATTAGAAAATTTTATGGATCTGTCTTTTATAGTTTAGGCAGCGTACGCAAAATAAGTAACTTTTCTGGTTGATTTTTTACACCTTGTGTCCGAAAAACCCAAATATCTTACGGAACCCTATTTTTTTCCAAAATAAAATATAGCCCATGTTACTCGTGGATAATGTAGCTTTCAAATGGTGAAAGTATTTTTAAAATCGGTCTAGCAGTTTTTAGCCTATTCATTACAAACAAACAAACAAAGTTTTCCACTTTTTAATATTAGTGTAGATAAGGGTATCGTAGTTCATAGTTGTTTACCTAAGTGTACCTACCTAAGTATACTAAGGGATGCCTGTTACTATGCCTGTAGTGCAATCCGTTGGTATTTCACAAACATGTAGGAATAAGTTGTTTTCCAGGATAAAATGTAGCCTAAGTCACTCTCCTGTTATAATTATTATTGACATCCATCTAGAAAGTTTAGTCTAGTGAGTTCCGCGAGGGCTTCTGGCGGTAGAATAGGTTGGGAGCTTAAGGTTTTAATCGGTTCGAGACTGATATGACAGACTCGAGCCGACCAATCGTGGGGATTTTCACTATAATTTAACTTAACTATCTTCACGCTGTATCCCCGACGGGGTAGTCAGAGAGGGCAGATCGCCAAGCTTCGCAATCCATGCATACTTCTTTCGCTTCTTCGAGATTCATCAATCGCTTCATACACGCACGTCTGGGTATCCGAGTACTTTTGACCTTTCCGTTTTTGAGCAATCTGCTCACGTGGTCTTCATATGTAAGTCTAGGCCTACCCTGACCTCTTTTACCTTCTGCTTTCGCACAATATATATTCTTCGTCAATCGTTCCTCACTCATTCGTTGGACGTGTCCAAACCAACGGAGCACGCCCTTTTCCAGCTTAACGCTGACACTTTCATTCAAACCTGCCATATTGCGTATCACTTCGTTACGTATTCGGTCGGCCAAGGTAACGCCGCACAATTTTCGAAGTGATCGCATCTCCACAGCATTCAATTTACTTTCATGCATCTGCTGACATACCCAGGTTTCGCTACCGTAAAGCAAAGTTGGCACTAGCACTGCGTTATGAATCGCCAGTCGTGCTTCTTTTACGATGCTTTGTCGCTTTACTAATTGGGACAAAGCACCGTTAACTCTGTTTCCGACAGCTACTCGCCGTTCTACATCCGAATCACATCTTCTATCCGCGCTAAACATACTCCCTAAATACACAATTTCATTCACTTGCTCTAGACGTTCCTGGTTTACCCTAATCTCGCATTTAGTTCTTACGTCATCTCTTTCAAATACTTACTCTTTCTAAACCTTAGTCTTACTTGCATTCAAGCGAAGACCCTTACTTTCACACTCCTCTTTCATATTAGTGACTAGTGCCTGAAGGTCGGCTTCAAATGAGGCCATGAGCACCGCATCATCAGCGTACAGCAGACAGTTTACTGAAAAGTCACCCAAATTCACACCCATATCACAATCTTTCAACTTCTGCAGGCAACTGTCCAGATACACTATGAACAGCCTGGCGGACATGACACAACCCTGTTTGACGCCTGTACAGACATCAAAAAGAGGTGACACATCCCCCCCTACTCGCACGCACGCCTTACAGTCCTTATAAAGCGACTGTATTGCCTGCAGCAGCGAGCCGTCCACACCATATCCGAGCAGCAAATTCCACAGAGTTTCCCTCACAACATTATCAAATGCTTTCTCCAGATCCACAAAAGCGCAGAAAACCCTCTGGCTAATAGCCAGAAACTTCTCCGCGATCATGCGGAGAGAAAACACTTGATCCATGCAACCTCTTCTACGTCGGAATCCGCATTGAGCCTCCCATAAATACCTTTCAGACTTTTCTTGCATTCTTGCCGTTATAATCTTTGCATATACCTTACTAGCTAAGCTGACCAAGCTGATCGCCCTGTAGCTGGAGCAGTTTAGGCGCGAGCCTTTCCCTTTGTAAATAGGTACTACAACTGCTATTCGCCAGTCATCTGGGACCTCAGCCGTCCGCCAGCACAAGTTGCATAACAGACATAGAGTGTCCCAGACGCGCGACCCACCGTACTTGATCATCTCAGCAGTAACTCTGTCTTTTCCCTCAGCCTTACCACATTTCATACTTCTTATCGCTTGTTCAATTTCTTTCATACTAATGACTTCAATGACATCGGGATTCGGAGCATCGAAGTGAGCTCCACTTCCCGATGTGGCATCTCTGTCTTTTCTTGCATACATCTTTCCATAATATTCACTCCATCTCTGCAGGACGTCAGTTTGGTCTGTTAGGACGTCATTGTTAACACTAAGCACTTTATTCATACTGCAGATTGCCGAACAACTCCGGGTCTTGCCTACCTCTTTCCAGAAGAGCCTGGCATTATCCCGGAAATTGGACGACAACCTTTCATCCGCTTTCATTCTGCACCTTTCACGAGCTTCTTCTATTAGTGCCTTCGTGTTAACTTTTTGCAGCTTGTTTCTCTCTTTCATATTAAAATCATTCCGCCAGGCTAAGTAGTCTAACCATGCTTTCTTCTTCATTCGAACTGCTTCTTTCACTTCCTCATTCCACTATTCGTCACGCTTATTACTACTGCCTCTTCTCGTTTCTCCACACACTTCCACAGCGGCATTTACCATACTATCCCTAAGGTTCTGCCATACACTTTCCACATTCTCACTACTAACATTGACGTCGTCAAGCTTTTCGGCTACCCTTTCTTTATATTTATCCCTAATGGATGCATCCTGCAGCTTCCAGCTTTTGATGCTATGAGTCGGCTCAGGTTCAGGACACTCGGTACGATGACGCCAACCCGCGAACAGACCCCTTATCCTAGTTATTACTAGGTAGTGGTCTGATCCTAGTTCAGCGCCTCGATAAACCCTTGTGTCCATCACCTGTTTACGGAGCCGACCATCCATTAGGAATAGATCTATCATGCTTCTCTTTGACTTAAATCTCCTCGTATACATATGAATTTGTTTGTGGTTGAACATTGTGTTCGCCACAAACAAATCCTTTTCCTTACAAAATGCCAGTATAAGCTTGCCTGCGTCATTCACCCTTTTATCCCCATACTTCGCGAGTACCGACTCAAAACCATCGCGAGCGGTACCCGCGGTACGGATCCAGAGGATTCTAGGACCTACCAGTTTATACTCATACATACCGGAGGCCAATAGCGAGGACAACAAAATTCCAACCCCCCGACTGCCATGCTCGCTCTCTGGTACTCCAGACCACCCCACCCGGGAGCTCCACGACTTCGCTGCCCTTGCGCTTGGTCTCTGTCAAGCACACTACATCTAACTTTCTCTCATTCATAACATCCATCAACTCATTCATCTTATCTGCCATTCCTCCCCTAACATTCCACGCAGCTACCCTGCACTCCGTCCTCCACTTCCCGCTGTGTCGGGCCGCGCATGTAGGGTGGCAGTCCCCTACGCCGCTCTGGCACACACTTTTCGCACCAGCGGGGAAGAACTGGTGCGCGTCGCCTCGGGGGCACGCCCTAGCATCATTCGCCCTGGTGGCACTCGTGTTGGAGTAGAATTGCAGCCGTAGCTGGCAGGGATGGCGACGTGCACGCTTCTACTCTTTATTGGGGATTTTCATTTGTTAAAAAAACCCTATTATTTTTGGGTCATTCTTACTAGCTCAAATTAACCAAATATAGGTAAACTTGTGCTATGGGATCTTGACTCATGTAAAATATTGTTATATATTTCTACAATACACACATATTAAATATAGAAAACATCCAAACTCCGAAATAAACATTTGTAGATTCACATAAGTATTTGTTTTGATTCAGGATTAGAACCCCAACGCCATAGTCATTTTAAAGGGCTGCGGACGCTATCAGTAATAATTACATCAATATCTTCTTGATATGTCATATTTTTACAATGATAACAGTATGAATAAAATAGTGTACCTTAGGTAAAATACAAATAAAACCAGAATGGTAACATACAAATTATGTGTCACTATGCAGACAGACGCGTATTAATATACAAAACACTTTCTATTTTTGTGAGAGTTGTGTAGATTACCTACTCTATTTTGGTTTATCGGATTGTCAGAAGCTAAACCTTGAGAAAGTAAATAAATATTTAATAATGTAGCAAGAAATAAATGTTCCAAGATTTCGGTAAACCAATAATATTCTAAATTTTACTTTTATTATTCCTAATATATTGATGAACATTGCATTAAGATAGTTTCAGTTATGAAAGAGAATATTGGTTTTGACTTAATGTTCCTTACACAATTATATCAAAGTCCGATCTGTCTGTTCACAATAAACTTAAAAACTATGAAACAGATTATCATGCGAGTTTCGCCAATAGATAAAGATGCTTTTTAAAGAAAGTTTAGATATATAATATGACAAGGTTTTATGAGAATTGGTTGAAATATGACATAAATGTGACGATAATTGTTCAAAATGTCGATTAAATGGAGCGGACTGAGGGTTTTCATCGAAAGTGCTGCCTAAACCCTAAGATATAATACAAAACAATATACAATGGTATATTCCTTGTTTACAAGTCTATTAAAAATTCAGGTGGCATATTCTCCCTTTTTAAGATAGCTTAGTATAGTATATCCTGTGGGGAACGGATACAGGTAAATACACCACGCGCGTGAAACTGCGGGCAGCAGCTAGTTAGATAAGATAGTAATAGGTACATCCAAACATGTCTATCCTGTCTAATATCTATTAGAAGTTCCTATTCTACAATAAGAAAGGTCAGTGACTTACACAAAGTCTATAATTAATTGACGTTACAAATTAATTTTTCTGCACAATTTTATAACAAGCGATTTAACCAAAGTTCTTTATTGAAGAATTTAAAGTAATATAATCTAAACACTTACCTAATATTGTTTATGTACCTACAAAACAATTAATATAATTAGAACTAAGATTATAATTCACGAATATAAAAATATACGACAAAATTTATTTAGAAAAACATGGTGATAAAGCAACGGGCAAACACTCACTATCAAGAATACACGCGTGCTTCGTAATGCCAGAGATGCTACACACTGTTTCTATTTTGTAAATTGCCGGAAAAAATATTAACCTCAAGCATGTATTTATAATGTCCAACGATTTGTTTTTGTGATGGGAGTGAACACACGACGCCACGACAAGATTAAGACTGAATATTAAAACGTTATTCCAATGTTTATCTATTAGAATACATTTACATAAATGAATATATTATCGGTTAGCACAATTTATCCTTATACTATTATTTGTTCATCGTTAAGGCTTCCATTATTGTTGCATCATGAAGAGCTTATCTAAATCAAAGTTTAGTTTATATCAATTATTTAGTCAGAAAAACGATAAATGACAACTTTACTCAATAAATGCGGGTGAGATATTCCAATTTACTCAACGAAGTAGTCACAATTTTCGTAACAAATCGATAATTTAGTATTAATGTAATAAGTAATTTTAAAAACTAACTAATTAACTATCTTCTTTCTGTATATGTACTTGATGGGTAGTCAGAGACGACAGATCGCTGGGCTTCGCGATCTACGCATACTTCTTTAGCTTCCTGAAAATTCATTAATAGTTCATACATGCACGTCTGGAATGATATATAAACCGATTTAGCTGCTAACGTGATTTTCGGATTTTTTTTTTCTTGATCTTTGATTCGTTGAACGGGTTCAATCCAACAGAGCACGCCCTTTTCAACTCGATGCTAAAATTTTCTTTCACACATATGCGTATCACTATTCAATAAGTTAGGTATTCGGTCAGCCAACGTTACGCCACACAATTTTCGAAATAAACGCATCTCCACAGCATTCAATAAACTTACATGCATCTACTGACATGTCCAGGTTTAACTATCAAAAAGCAACGTTGATACTGTGTTAAGTAATTTTGAATAAATTTTATATTTTTTCTAAATATTCTATGTTGTGTATATAGTTGTTGTTGTGTGTTAGGTGTGTATATATGTTGTGTATATATAATATCCTGTATGTTATTTCTAAGTAATTTATTGTCAATTATTCAGCTCAAAAATTTGACTTTACAAGTATCATCTATTTCAGATTCGTTAAAAATAATACGAAAATAAATAAATAAAATAAATATCCATCACGCCTTATCCCCGAAGGGGTGGCAGTGGCATTATATGCCCACTTTTCACCGTGTGGATTCCTGTCCCACGTAATAGGTGGTAAGCCCATTGCCGTGTTGAAATAGACAGACGCAGGTTGTGGCTACCTGCTGTTGAACTTTTTCAAGCCGCCCATATGGCCTTCAACCAGGCTTAACGACTGCCATTTTACTGGCAACCGGGACCAACGGCTTAACGTGCCTTCCGAAGCACGGAAACGCTCGCAAATGTAAATGCCACAAAGTGGTCACCCATCCGAGGACCAGCCATAGTGTAAGTTGCGTAACTCAGTGATCGTTTACAGAACACTGAGACTGCGGAGCCACAAGCGCTTCATAAAAAATAATACGAGTCACTGGAATTGCATGCATTATTTTAGTTTTCATTAAATGGATTATCAGATTATTTCTATTGAGACAATTCGTAATGTTAGATAGGGCATTATTTATGTCACTTTTGTATTTGTCAGGATCGGTACATTTTATAATAGCCGTAATGTCATCTACAAAGAGGACCATCTTACTGTTGGTTGCTTTTGGAAGATAGTTGATATTTATTAAGAACAGCAACGGTCTTAGTACACTGCCCTGTGGCACACCGTATTTTACGATTTTACGTTGTGACAAGTATGTAGTTTCAAGACCACTTTGTAGGCATATTCTTGAAATATTTGCGTTTTGTGTACGATTGGTTAAGTGTGATTTTAAGAGATTTAGAATATTCCCTCTTATTCCGTATCCTTGTATTTTATTCATTAGATTTTCATGATCCACATAGTCAAAAGCCTTAATCATACCTGTAAATATTGCACAAACAGGATTTTTTGATTAACAGAAGTCATAATATGTGAGAGATAATCGAATATTGCCACATTGATTGTTAAGTATTTTCGAAATCCCTTTTGTTCCTTGCAGAAAAACTTATCGAAAACCATATTTATTGATTGATAGATCAGTCTCTCAAAAATCTCTGAAAATATTGAAATTTTTGCAATAGGCCTGTGTAGTGTTGTATGTCGGTTTTATTTTTTTATGGTCTTTTTTATATGACGCGTTTCCAGCACTCAGAAAATACTTTACTAACGATGCTTAAGTTGAATACGTAAGCTAATGGATGAGCTATTTTGTTAATACTCGTTACATATTTGATTACCTTAGTTGATACACCATCAATGCCTACAGTATTTATATTTTTGAGTCCACTCGTAACCCTTATAATGTCATTGTGCAAAATAGGAGAATAAAAATTATTTTTGTCTAGATTTAACGCATATTTGTCCCGTAACAGAAAGCTAGAATTGGAATAGCCACACACGACAATTTTTCTATAGTGTGTTTTAAAATTGTCGTGTGTTGCGACTCTTTTCAAAAACCCTTACAAATTGTAATAAAAAAAAATTACTTTATGTAACATAAAGTTTTTTAACAATAATTTTTATTTATTTTTAAACCTGGTGTTAGTACATAATGCTCAGTGTGTATTATCCGACGACGGTTGATTGGTCAGCTGCGCGCATTTCTAGACACATTTATTATTAGAGTTATCAACACAGAGCAATGTACTCGCGACACACATTAGCGATTGACGGTCATGAGGAGCATCCGTGAACTTGTTAACTAACTATGAGTATTTAGTTTATAATTTAGAATAATAGAAGTATGTAGATTATACTAAATGGAGATCTTTGAATTCAAATATATAATTGATTTTGATACTTTTGGTTTATATCATACAATCTCTAAAAGCAAAGCATAGATCAATATGTCAAAAAAGAGACATTAAATTGTTTCAAAAAATCAATATGTATCGTATGTACTTTTAGGTAGGACATTATTTTCGAGGAAACAAATCTACTTTTAATCCTGGTAAGGGTTAAAGGGTATCTTGTGGTTGGATATAAGGGGCTCAAGCGACCTCGCCTGCTAACAGTGCACCTGCTGAGTAACGAACAAGTCAACGATGCAGGCGCCCTTTCGATGTTAGGAGGACAAACGTAGTTGCTCCCAACGCTACCGAAAAAAAGCAAGTGACAACTAGACAAATAAAAGTGGAACTCAGGCTCAGATATGGTTTGAAAGCATCTAAGAATACTTTAATATGAAGAAGAAGTATCTAATTACCAATAATAAAACAGAATTTTAACAGATACATCACGAGATGGTTCCAATTGTTAATATAAAAAAGATAATATTTGAATAAAAACTCGTCATACTTATGTTTCTAGATAACAAGAATCGCAGTAAAGTAGAATACTTAAGTCGGACAACTTCTTTAACGAGTTGACTACCTACATTTTGAAGGAGAATTTTCGTGAAGCAGATTTTTTCAAGACACAATATTGTCGCACTTTCTAGGCTATATTGTATTAAACTCAAGGTTCATGGAGAGAATGATAAATTTTAATGAGTGTTTATATTACACAATACATTTCGTAACTTTTTTCTTGATTGTTTAAATTAGGAACGACATTATTCACAACTATGCTATATATAAAGTTTCCGACAAACATTCAACAAGTCATCAGAGAGTCTGTACCTGGATCTAAAACTGAGATTTTGCTATTGTAAATGGACTAGTAAAGCACATTATCGAACCAGATGTACTTTGGAATGAGTTGTTTCATAAAAAATAATTAATTTTTACGATTAGCGCATTTATGGTTTATACCTTTTTGTTTTACCGAGACTTCTAATGTTTCGGTAAGGTTGCAATGGTCGTATTCATAACCTGACTGAAAAGAAATCCGTCGCGTCTATATGTCTGTTCGCAATAATAGATTATCATGCGAGTTTCTCCTTGTATATATAATTAATCAAGGTTTGTAAATACGACAATAATTGTACAAAACGTCAAAAAAAAAAGAAATGCACTGAGTGCTTTCACCGAAAACGCTGGCAAAATCCTGAGAGATATATCTAATGTAGAATAATATTATTTCTTTGTTATAGTTCTACAGAAAAGTCCGCGATGGCATATATCAATCTTTTAAACATAGCTTAATATAAATACCCTGTGAGAAACGGGTATGGAAAAACTTAACCACACGGGCATAGCTGGTAAAATCAGCTAGCTTACTTATTATATAGATTAGTGGTTCACCAGATGTTTTGCGCTCTCTTTCACAGCGAGTGAATTAAAAAGTTCATACAGGGATGGTAGATACAGCATTAAATAAAACCTGCCGGGACATTACTGGATGCCTCAAGTCAACCCCGATAAAATTGCTGTATCCGCTAGCTGGTGTCTCGCCTCCGGGGGTTCGTAGAGCGGTGACAGACTCTTCCGAGTGATCCAGAATGCTGGAAGACACGCGGCACCCGCATTTTTACCATGATCCTGTACCACATAGACTGAAAAGTCGAAATAACTTTGTGAAGCCTTCTCTGTGACGACAACCGGTCAAGGGAGAGATGCAGGCTGTAACGACAGGGTGCAGCTCTTCGCAGCCCGTTTGTTCTATTATCTGAGGCCCTACCGCCTAGACATGAGCTACTATGGCCAACCTGGAAGTCTTTGAATAGACTCCAAACACAGATCGGTCTAAGTAAGGTGAACCTGTTTAGGTGGGGTTTCTCGGATGGCTTGAATCTAGAGTACAAATATGGGGCTGTTCCTCAGACAATGAAACACGTTATGTCTTGTCCTCATGGCCTTTCCAACTGCATGCAGGAGGACCTAAACAATGCTACAGAAAATGCTGTTCTTGTAGCTAAGTTTTGGGCCGAAACAATTTAAATTTGTTAGCGACACGAAAAGAAGAAGAAGTTGTTTAATAATCTGGTCATACTTTTCAAATGACGATTAAAATATGAGAGGAGAATTTCAACTTGATTCGATACAGTTCGGGTGGTTCAGGTGGCTAGAACATTGCCCTGGTTCAATCCCCGTCTCGAATAGAATTGTCTTTTTCCACTTTATTCAAAAAAATTGTTCAATAATCGTTGGAAACTTTACGAATTGTTGTAAATACGAGGGTTGTTATGAAATGTAATTCCACCACACAGATAACTAGTGTTTTGACTAGGAGAGAGCATCGTCGTTGATAACATGCATAATATATTATCCTTGGACTTTTGAGTGTTTGTCGCATTCACTTCATACTATCACACAAATCGTTTACTAGTTTGTCGGTTTAGTAGTGTAAAAACTAATAGTTAATAAATAAAATTGTTCAAAAACGAAAGCTACTGAAAAATATCTAACAAATATATTGTCCGTGGTCGTATGCCAGGTACCCTATCAAAATCACTCCGGTATGTGCTCTAGTCATTGGGCAAGACTGGGAGGGCTCCAGAAGGTTAAGAAGTAAGCCATCAAAGAGATAAGTGTGTAAACAAGAAATGTCCTACATATATCCTTGGTCTCTCCAACTTTTCTGCTCTTTCTTACCACAGGCTCAGGATCTGGGGAAATGGAGGCAGGGGATGCGAAATGATCCCGTAGTGGTAGGCAAGAGCGCTCAAAACAAAAAAAAAAACAAAAATTAAAATAAAATAAATACTCCGAAGTCTACGGTTCACAGAACCACTAGTTATAAACTTAATAATAATAAAGTAATCCAACGGAGAGTATAGTGAAAAAAGCATTTCCTGCGTAAAAAGAGATAAAAATTAAGTCAAAGTTATCAAATCTAAGTGATCTTACAAGGCAATGTATTACTTAATGAGGTGACACCACGCTAATCTCCAATACTATCTTGTTTGGTATTTTTAGTAACCGGCCATGTACCATAAAATAACTGGTGTACCACTTAACGTGGTTGATGCATGAAAATGGAGACCAATTTATGTGTGTCCATGCAATTAAAGAAATAGGTTATGTGTCCTTGGCACTGTCACACGATGTGTAATGGCGGCTATTTGACACGGTTTTACTGTCTGTGCGAGTGCTTGAAAGACAAAATACATAATATTGTCCTTGAGTTGAGTGTTTAAATATTTTATTTCAATTTTTTACATCATTATGATGTCATATGTAATAATTAAGCCCCTTAGTTTGATACACAACACGGTATTATATATTTTTTATGTATTGAAATCCTTATACAGTCTTTCCGGATTCTAATCGACGAAAGTCACCTGTCTAGCGCCTGGCAAATAATCTTAGATCTATCAAATCACGCCTAAAGATACCTAATTAGTTAAATTAACTAAAACAAAAGGATATAATTAACAGGAAACAGATGAACATTCATCATATATCCATATCATTCAAAATCAAAACCTTCTAGTTTCATAACGCTATTCTTTAAATGAGTAAAAATAAAATATCGCTCATGCAGTTAATAAATTTGATTTCAAAAGCAACGTAGCAACAGACAAAAATATCAGCTGTTGAAATTTTATCGGTCATTCGCCTAAGCCTGCCAGTTCACGCCGAATATTACACCTACTGTTATATTCGCATGCACCAACTCATTACGTTTGTAATAAAAAAAATTAGTTGGCAAGTTTTCAACGAACCATACTTTAAACAAAAAGACGGCTATGCAATATTCTAGAACGAATGTAGGTCTCGCTTTTGTTAACAATGTCATGATCTGTGGCGAGACGTGTAGCTTATCTATGGGCTCTCTTATCTTTGTTTACTTTAAAAACATGCAAACGAGTACACTAATGAAGTTTAACATTTGATAAAATTGAGTCATATCGTTTTTATTGTAAAAAACTTTAGGTAAGTAGGTATCTCCAATCAAACACAAACACGCGCTACGTAAAGTTTATATTTACCTACACCTCATGTATTTTGCCTACACTTGCTCCTAGTTACTGACGACCTCATTAGAGCGTTTGTAGTTCTTACACATGAACCTAAATACCTTGACCCAGAGTTGGATGCCCGACCAGAATACATACCTATATGTGAATCTGCAAAGTTTTGGATGTTGTGTTGCTATGTGTCTATATAGTTGTAATTTTGACAATCAAACATTTTTTTTCGTAATTGGATGTTTTCTATATAGTTGTAATATTGGCAAAATTATTTTAGACATTCTTCTTGAATGTTGAGTTATTTGTAGCATAATTATATTTTATTTGGGCCCACACCAACTCAATGGAGTTGAGTTTACCGTGGTATGGTGGAAGTCAGAGAATTTTAATATTTACAAGTCTCATATGCTAATTCTTTGTTATTTCCTGAGGCCTTATCGACTTTTTATTAGTAGTTTCTTCTTCTAGTAACTGATGTCCATGTATATATATACCTATCCCTTGGTTTAGCAGCCAATAAAGTATTTTCTACTTATTCCAAGCGATCATCGATGATCCGTTCTTTTTTTTTCTTGTGGTGCTAATATTGCTCCGCCAATAACTCAGTGTGAATTTGAGGTTTTAGAAAGTGATTTAGGGGTTTAGAAAGTCGGTCCACACTTAGGTACGATCCAAGTTTTGTGAGTGTACAAGGTAAGGGGATCATCGGTACTTTCTCAAGTTTAAAGTTTAATGACAAGAAGCGTTGTCAACGACGGACACTGACAGGTTCTACGTGTATAGTTCGTTCACATTAAGAATGTAGTGGCAGTGAATATACATTTTGAAAATATGTATGTACTCGTATGTAACGCAAAAACGGTATAGTTCAGCTATTAACTAGTTATGGAGAACTAGACTTTCTATTTTTGGACAAAGCTGATGGTCTATATAAGTATTAGGTAGGGTTCAACGATGAGTGCATTTCTAACGCGAATAAACTCTAAGCCATTGATAGAATATACATTTGAACAACTGTTTAAATATCTAACTCTTGATATACACGCATGAAGCGCTCGTGGCCTCGCGGTCTCAGTGTTCTGTAAACGATCACTGAGTTACGCAACTTTCACTATGGCTGGTCCTCGGATGGGTGACCACTTTGTGGCATTTACATTTGCGAGCGTTTCCGTGCTTCGGAAGGCACGTTAAGCCGTTGGTCCCGGTTGCCAGTAAAATGGCAGTCGTTAAGCCTGGTTGAAAGCCTTATGGGCGGCTTGAAAAAATTCAACAGCAGGTACCGACAACCTGCGTCTGTACATTTCAACACGGCAATGGGCTCACCACCTATTACGTGGTACAGGAATCCACACGGTGAAAAGTGGGCATATAATATGCCTCTGCCACCCCTTCGGGGATAAGGCGTGATGGATATTTATTTTATATACACACTTTCATTTGAATGTTTCTTTTATTTAATTCTTTATAACATTTTGTTTTCTTGTAAGTCCCTACCCAATTTTAATAAGCAATATATTGAAGTCGCATAGTGCGACTGTGACCAAAATAGTGACTAAATTTGAATATTCAAATTAAAGGAATATGAAAATATGCTACGTATTGCATCATTATAAGCTAAAAAAACAGAACTTAGCAGAATAGAATACGCGGTTGGTTCAGAGATCATACACTATCTGTATTGAATTTGGATACAGGTCCAAATAACGACATCTTACATATTATTGCAAAATTTCGATGCAAATAACTGTAAATATGTCGGCGTTATCGTAATGTATAATTCATTATTTTCATTATGTTATTAAGTACTTTATCGATTACCAATACAATAGATAGGTAAGTTCACCCACACTTATAACAAAACAAATTAATAATTACTAATAACTACCCGCAGCGTCACCCACTTGAAAATATATAAATGTCGATGTCCTCTTGATGTTCTTGTTGACTCGATGAAAATTCATTCAATGGTTTTCAAACGATGCGAGGAATTTTATTTCATGTAGTAGGTAACTCTTTTTATATAGTAACACTAGTAAATCTCGTCGTTACATATTACTTTTATACAATAATGAATAAAAATTTACCCGATTTGTTGACATTTATGATAACTACGGTAAGGCTATTAGCGTAATTATATAAAGCCTATTTATAACCTATTGAAGCGCTCGTGGCCCCGCGGACTCAGTGCTCTGTAAACGATTACTGCGATAAACAACTTTCACTATGACTGGTCCACGAATGGGTGAACACTTTGTGGCATTTACATTTGCGACCGTTTCTGTGCTTCAAAAAGTACGTTAAGTCATTGGTCCCGGTTGTCTGTAACATGGCAGTCAATAAACCCAGTTGAAGGCCTTTACGGCGGACGGTACGGCAACTCTAAGATTACAATGGACATCAAAAATGTTTTATAATAAGATAGTCACAACCTTAACATGTCCGTTTCTATTATCGGTGTATAGTATACCTTTGCCTACTCCTTCGGGAAAAGAATGCGTAGCTATATGTATGTATGTAACTCTAGAAAGTATGGTCTGATGTTTGATAGAAGAAATAGTAGTATTAGGCAGGTAACTTCAGAGATACCAAACTAAATCACAATAGTTGTCTCATGCAAGTCAATTACGTCTATTTGCCGCCTGGTTAGTTAACTGAACTCTCTGATACAATATGAATTTGGTACGGGCGAGTTACAGTTGTTTAGAACTATTTAATATGATTATTTCGTTTCGAAATTGCATTAAAATTCAATTTTGTTGTTTTGGGTCGACTTGTTTAAAATTTTAACGGGCATTTACTATACTAGATATTTGGTTGTTAGTTATAGTATGTAATAGTTTAATATCTGTAATTTAGGTAATGTTTGAATATAGATTGAGCTCTCGGTCTAATGGGAAACTGGCATCCCCACTCAGAAGAAATCTCATTGTGTGATTAGGACGGAGATTTGTCCTGTGTCAGGGTGTAATTTATCCATCCTTTATTATTTTGTATTCGATTGCTTCCCAATCCTACATGAATTCAAATTTATTTGAATGATAGGAACAGCTATCGTATGACTTTTGTTTTCAGCATTGTTAGGAGCGACTGCCGTACCGTCTAAACTCTCATTTCCATGGGGCACCCTCAACTTACCCTCATCCATTAGTTCCTTGGTGCACCGCTTGCAGGTGCAGTCGCTTTGAGGCCCGGAGATCTGAATCTTTAGTCCCATAACCAATCTATGTACGACAATTTACATCTGAAAAAGTTAAGATAATAGGTTATTTACGTTAAAACTTACCTTTTGCTGTGCGCGCCTATTACAATTTTAACATCGACGACCGAAGTTTACGAAGCAGGGCATGCTTTTAACAAACTACGAGTATTATGACTGTGTGCTTGAGTTTGATGTAGCAAAAAAAGTAAAAAAAGTCACACTAACTGGAAGGTTTTTTCTATAACAAGACAATAATTATGACTTTTTATTGTTGGCCGTCAATGGTCCACCCGCCTTATTAAAACAAGATACAATAACAGTGTTTCTAGTTTTTTTAACATATATCCATTATATTAAATTATATTTTTACCACTAGTTACTAAACATAGTAAATAAATTAGATTCTGCCCTTGCATTCTCCAAAGCTGCTCATTCTTCTACATCTTCTATTTTTCTAACTATCTTCACGCTGTATCCCTGACGGGTAGTCAGAGAGGACAAATCGCCAGGCTTTGCGATCAATGCATACATACTTCTTTCGCTTCCTGCAGATTCATTAATCGATTTATACATGCATGTCGGGATACCCGAGTACCGATGACTTACTTTAGTACGACGGTTGACGAAAATATTAGAAGTTTTACCGACCGGCCGTAGTTATAAACAGAATCTGTTAATCTATTTGTATCTTGCATGAAATGGTTATATCATTGTTATCACCTTCATTATCGCAAATGTTAATAACTACTAAACCGTCATAGACATAGACGATGAATCTCGAAAAGCATAATAATCAGGTTATGGAAATTTATTCCATTAACATTATATAGTCAGTCTAGTCAAGCGCCTCATTGACAGAATTTATATTACTTTTTTTGGCATCTAAGTAGTATTCAACTTCATATCTGGAACTTTAAATTAAACGTCTGTCCATTTCAACACGGCAATGGGCTCACCACCTGTTACGTGGGACAAAAATGCATACGGTGAATTGTGGGCGTATACTAAGCCTCTGCCTGCCCCTTCGGGGATAAAGGCGTGACAATATGTGTGTATGTATATAAATTAAAAATTAAATTAGAATAAGCGCTCGTGGCCGCGCTGACTTAGGTCCGTATTCCAGAACGTTTCTCAATACTCAATCAACGCTTGAGGCTAGATTTTGCCTTAAAAAATCTACTCTCTTGTCGCTTATACGAAAAAGCGAACAGGTTAAAGCATTTTTATAATATAATAATAATAATATAAACTTTATTTTCAAGTATCTCAGACTCATACAATGTCATATATTTATAATTATTAGTCATTTTACATACATAATACACCATGTTATTTATAAAATAAATAAATATCCATCACGCCTTATCCCCGAAGGGGTGGCAGAGGCATATTATATGCCCACTTTTCACCGTGTGGATTCCTGTCCCACGTAATAGGTGGTGAGCCCATTGCCGTGTTGAAATAGACAGACGCAGGTTGTGGCTACCTGCTGTTGAAATTTTCAAGCCGCCCATAAGGCCTTCAACCAGGCTTAACGACTGCCATTTTACTGGCAACCGGGACCAACGGCTTAACGTGCCTTCCGAAGCACGGAAACGCTCGCAAATGTAAATACCACAAAGTGGTCACCCATCCGAGGACCAGCCATAGTGAAAGTTGCGTAACTCCGTGATCGTTTACAGAACACTGAGACCGCGGGGCCACGAGCGCTTCTTTTTTTTGTTATTTATAATATCATACATAATCAAAAATAATTTACACATTACATATTATATATAGTCATTCATAATAAATATCACACATAACCAGACAATAATTGACACAACATTTTCATAATATATTTAATTAGCCCTGTGTGCAATATGCAGCCTACAACAGTGATTTATATAGGCACACAGTCCATCCTATCGGCTATCGCCGCCAGCATGCTGTTGGTGCTACCCCGCACTCTTCTCACTAGTGAAGCACTTCTCTTACGGATAGTTGCGTAAAAGCAATCCACTCCCGCTTCAGTAAATATTGCAGACGCGCTACAATAGCGGGCGTGCCCCATCTTCATCCTAAACGCGTTGTTAAAGTGAACGCGTAGGGCGCTATACGATTTTTGTGTGTAGTCAGCCCATAGGCTACAGGTGTAGAACGTAGTACAAAAAGATCTGAAGAGCGTTGTTTTTACTTCATATGAGCACCGTGCAAACCTGCGAATGACCATATTAGCTCTGACCGACAGCGCCCTCCGCTCCCGCTCAACGTCTGCATCATCTCTCAGAGAAGGTGTAACAATATGCCCTAAGTACTTGAACTTATTAACGCTTTCTAAAGTTGAGCCGTTCAATTTTATAGGTGGTACCTGGACAACTTTTCGATGCCCACCCTGAAAAACCATGCACTTACTTTTTATTACGTTGTACAAGAGACCGTGAGTCATAGCATAACTCTCACATATACTTATTAACTCCCTGAGTCCACAGACGGAGGCGCTCAGCAGCACCATATCGTCCGCGTAGCTAATAATATTAAAACAAACGCCGTATATGTAACAACCGATATGTTGCTCACTGAGCGCCTCAATCAGCGCATTAATGTACAGGTTGAAGATAGTAGGAGAGCTCAGCCCACCCTGCCTCACACCACATTGCAGCCTGTAGGAGTCTGACATCGTTCCCGCCCATTTGACACTGTTTACCTGGTTGCCATACCAGTACTGAAAGATGTTTATAAGTTCAGTTGGTATATGGGAAGAATTCATTTTATCCCACAGTATATCATACGAGACCAGGTCAAACGCTCTGGAGAGGTCGAGGAAGCAGGCGTAAACCGAAGTTTTTCTTGCAGTGTAGTATTTGACAGCACTCTTAAGACACAATATGGCAGTTTCTGTAGACAGTTGTGATCGAAACTCGAACTGGTTAACGTGTAACTTTATGTATTTGTTCAATTGTGCATTAAGAATGCTATCAAACACCTTTGCGTTGCCTAGGAAATAGGTCTATAGTTAGATATATCCGACAAATCTCATCATCTCAGTGGGTAGGTATGAGTGTGACTCACACAGGTTGTACAACATAGCCAACCCTCTATACACATGAGGCCCAGCGTGTTGAACATGCTCCACACTTAAACCGTCATGTCCCGGTGATTTACCTTTTGAGATCGATATCACCGCTTTCGACACATCCGTAGCACCAATACGAAACGCAATGTTTTTACCATTCGCACTATTTGCTTTTCGTAACGAGGATGGGCCTAAAGGTGAATTAACCATTAAGTTATTTTTAAATTATATATATATATATATATTTAAATTAATTAATTAATTATACACTATCAAATTATACTTAACAAGATACTATACATAAAATAACCTGCTCCGGTTCGTACCCGACCCAAAGGTGCCCATAACACTGGCAGCATTACCGCGCTGAATCGCGATGGCCAATCTTTGGGTGAGGTACGTCCCGGCAAAGGAGTCAAGAGTTGCCTCCCGCAACCTACGCCCGATCTCCAAGATCAATTACTTAGCCTCCTGCCCCCAGCAGCCCATCGTTTCCACGGCTACTGGCACCACAAGGTATCGGGACTGCATTGCCGCATACTTTTGGCGCTTCCTGTTGGCTGCGTCTTCCGCCGCAGACCCCGGTGAATGAATAGTACGACTTAGGTGACTTGCGGCGAATGTACTAACACAAGTCGCATCCCACACTAAACACTTCCCGTTTCTCCACGGCACCAAAGTCAGACCGTCCGGCCTTTTGCCATCCGAACGGGAGAGACCAGGTGGCTCCAGTACATACATTTTTAAATTTATTGGCGATAAATTTCAAGTCGCAAGTCCCATCGACACTTACAGGCTTACCAGGCCGACCCTTCAGATGGTTAGTTTTTTTCCAAAAACCACTGAAATCTTTTGTGCTATGTGTTGTGGCCAGAATATCCATTTTTACTTGTTCTTGACGGCTTTGACACCATTTCAAACGCGATTTGAATATTCTTCTTTTCTTACACATATTAAAATAAACACAGCCAATAGTGGGCTTCCCACACATCAACCATTCCTGAAAACTCGCTCTGGCCTCTCTGTGACTCTCGCTAACATGCTTGTTCCACCCCACGACAGTTTTTGACCTAAGTTTACTCTGTTTACGTCCGCTTCCCCCTCCCCTCGCAGATGCCGTAGATAACGTACTTACTATCTCAGAGTACAATTTATCAACGCGAACACATTGAGTGGTATCATTACAATAACCGTCACAACACTCTTGAAATTCGTGAGGAAAATCAATCCGTCTGAGAGTGTTATGACATACTATTTGATATGACGTAATATCATCCTCAGTTCTCTCTGCCCACCCTACTTTACTATCAGTTTCACTAGAACCACTTTTTAGTGGATTTAAATATGTCAACTTACTTGGCGGAAAATGATCAGACCACACTACATCATATTTGACATACACATTGCACACAGAATTAGAAGCAGATTGTGACAACACAATGATCAAGCCATCGTTTAGAACCAGATGCTTGATCCAAGAATGTGAATGATTCAGAGTTCAACCCTAACCTATTTACATCGACGACTATCCATTTGAAGTCATCGCATAAAATCGTCAGCTCATTAAAGAATAATTGCCCGGGATGAGCATTAAAATCCCCTAAAATAAAAATAGGTTCGTTTTCAAAATCATTACAAATAAAAAATAAATAAATAAATAAAAATATCTTTATTTTGCATAGACCATTTTAACGGCGCTTACAAAATGTCATACACTATTTAAAATATTTAAAGCGACCACCGGTTCGGAACGCGGCCCACCTGAGAAGAACCGGCAAGAAACTTAGGAAGGCTTTTTTTTTTGATGGCCTATTTACAATTTAATATTATTTCACTTTGCCAGCAGATCATTTCCAGGCGTCCCTGTCCTGCAAATAGTCTGTAACGGAGTAAAAACCTTTTTCACAAAGCTTGTTTTTAATAAACTTTTTAAATTTATTTAAAGGTAAATTTCTCAGGTCACAGGGAAGCTTGTTGTAAAAGCGTATACAGTTACCCTGGAAAGAATCGCCAATCTTATGTAGTCGACTGTGGTGGAATGAAAGATTATTTTTATTTCTAGTGTTTATATTATGTTTATCACAGAGTTTAGAAAACTGTGATAGATTTTTCTGGACATACATAAGATTGGCAAAAATGTATTGTGATGGTACGGTTAGAATATTTACTTCTTTGAATTTTTATCGGAGAGAAACTCTGGGGCCCAAATTATAAATAGCGCGTACAGCCCGCTTTTGTAGAACAAAAATAATATTTAAATCTGCAGCACTCCCCCAAAGGAGAATACCGTAAGACATAATACTATGAAAATAGCTGAAGTAAACCATTCTAGCCGTATCCACATCTGTTAGAGTCCTGATCTTTTTTACAGCGTATGCAGCCGAACTTAATCTAGAGGCTGTCTTTTCTATGTGTGGGCCCCACTGCAAATTGGCATCAATAGTTATACCTAGGAACACAGTTGATTCTACAAACTCTAACACTTGCCCATTCAGTCGAACATTGGCCGCAACTTGTTTTACATTTGGTAGAGTAAATTTTATACATTTAGTTTTATTTTCATTAAGGCAAAGATTATTTGAGCTGAACCAATGAACTACTCTTGCAATTGCATTGTTTACATCGTCATAGTTATCTAATTGTCTTTTAATTTTAAAAATTAATGAGGTGTCATCTGCAAACAAAACAATCCTATTCCTGTCCCCTACATAAAATGGTAAATCATTAATATAAATGAGGAACAAGAATGGCCCAAGTATCGAGCCTTGCGGCACACCCATTGTAACCATGGATCCTACAGAACGTGTACCATTAATATCGACCCTCTGTATTCTATTGTTCAAATATGAAGACAGAAGGTCGAGAGCTTTGCCTCTTATTCCATAGTGGTGTAATTTTTTGCACAGCGTTTCATGTTGAACGCAATCAAAAGCCTTTGATAGATCGCAAAATATACCTAATGCATCGTGCTTGTCTTCCCATGCTTCATGAATACATTTTAATAACTCAACACCAGCATCGGAAGTTAAACGCCCTTTCGTAAACCCATATTGATTCGCATGGAGTATTTTATGACTATTAAAATGGGATAGCATTTGATTCAAGATTATTTTTTCAAATACTTTGCTCAAAGTTGGCAGCACTGACACTGGTCGGAAATTAGACGGCTCTGTAGCGCTGCCAGCCTTGAACAAGGGAACGACTTTGCTGTGTTTCATTAAATCAGGAAATGTACCACTAGAAACACAGTCATTAAACACAGTTGCTAGATGGGGCGCAATGACCTCAATTATACATGTTTTGACTGATAATCCCCAAAGGTCCGCGGTTTTCTTAATTTCAATACATTTAAATGTTTTTACAATGTCCTGAGCACAAATATCTGTGAATACAAATGCATCCCTGCAACAAAGAACAGATTCTTCTAATAAAAGTTCAGCGGAACTGGAAGATGCTTGGAGAGATTTTGTTGTCAATATAGGTACATTTTTGAAAAAGTGTTCAAACTCCGTAGCCACTTCCAGGTCCCCTGTAACATGGCAACCATTTACTTTTAAGTGGAAATCCCTTTCAGTCACTAAAGATCAACCGCATTCAGAGTTAATGATGTTCCAAGTCATTTTTATTTTATTTACAGAATTAGAAATTTTATTTTTAATGAAGTTTGACTTAGCAAGATGACACGTTTGTTTAAATATCTTTGAATAATTTTTAACATATTCCTGAAAGGTTTGCCTAAAATTATATGATTTTTCTGAATATAGTTCAAATAATTTATTTCATATATGGCACTTACAGTTCCCATGCAGTCCGTAAACAGTGTCAGGTTCTCGGTTTTGTTAGTCGGCATATAAACACACGCCACTATGAATGGACTAACTGACGTATCAATGCGTATAGCACACACTCGAGGGTTATCACTGTGAAGCACTGTAACACTAGGAAACACACTCGAGTTCCATAGCAGTGCTGTACCACCGTATGGCCTACCGCGCAACAAACCCGCCGTCGTGTCAACAGCAGATTTACCTGTACAACTAAATCTTCCGTCTATACTATTTAGATAAACCAACTCCTCCGGTAGCAGTCACGTTTCCTGTAGTGCTATTATGGCACACTCATCGCACAACCGCCTAATATCGCTGACGGAACTTTTTATGTTCTTACAATTATAACTGGCAAACTTACAAATATTATTATCCATGAGTTGAGACTATTAGACCGCTATTCACGGAGTCACTGCCCTCCTTTCGATTTTTATAATGTATGAAACGTCTAAATATAATTCCTTCAGGCCATATATTTCTATCTACTTTCGACATTAAAATGAATTCCGATACAAAGAATTTGTAGGCTATGTGATCTAATATTTTTATTCGTAATAATTTTTTTTAAGTGTACCTTCTCGTGAGTTTTTATTTTTATGTGTTTTTATTTTAATCTGTCTCTAATGTGTCCTTATGCACATTCGTAATGAAAATGGGTATTTTCCTATTAGCGGTCTTAAAAGACGATAAAGATGCCTTTGCTTTACTAATCTCACCCAAATATCTGTACCTGGGCTTTTTATTTGTATTCACTATCTGCCATGATTCGTTATTAAGAAACGACTCCGGAATACCCTTTTTATGTTCCGATTCCACCGCTATTGGTTTGCACACTTTATTACCTGCTATAGGAGACAATGATCCGTTCAGTATCTTATCAGTATCACTCGCACAGCTGATCGCTTGCCCCTCCACCGCCGCCGGAGCAGTCACAATCGGCACTTTGGATAGTTCGTCTTTGTTTACGGCAGAGTTTACCGGTGTAAAAAATATTCTGTCACTGTGATTGTTATAGATAGCTATAGGCGAAGTAACTTGCGAACCAGGTGATTTTTTCGCTACTGGGCCACTTTCCAGGTTCCAAGCACCCCTTCTCACATTAACGTTGACGAGTGTATGCATAGGAGGAGGAAGTGATGCGTACCTTAAATTATGAATATCTGCTTGTAATTCCTCAAATAGTTTCACCGTCACGGATGTGTTTTTTACTATTTCAACCTCTGAATTTAATTTTGTAAGATCGTTTAACAGTTTTGTGCAATCCAAATGATCAAACAAAATGGGAGGTAGTTTTAGGGTCTGTACTTTTAAACACGCCAACAATATCATCCAAGTTCTTCTTTCCCTTTCCGTTTTCTGATGATTTTTCGTTTCTCCATCGGCAGGGATTCGAACAACAAAGACTTTGATTTACTAATTTCATTGCTTGTAAACGCAGACACACATATTCTTTTTAATGTTTCTTCATCAATAACTGAGATTTTATTGCACATACGCTAATAACTCGTCTATTACGATATTGCACATATTACATTTTACTACTTGAGACATTTTTTATTCGCACTCGACGCACACTACCGACCTTTACCGCGGTACGCGACTGACTCCATTTTTGATTTACAACGTTATATTTAATTCTCTTATTTTCCTTTTTTTTTTCTTTGTATCTTGATGTCGTAATCAGTACATAATGTAGACTAAGTACGAGTACTTATTTAGTCTACATTATCTAATGTTGGCGGAACTATTCAATGCAACTCCCACATATCATAAATATTAATGTCTACCTAAGCTGTAGGCAAAGACTTGCAGGCCATAAACATTCATTAGTTAAGTATAATGGCTCTAATTTACACTACAAGGCACATCACGTTCACATTCTAGAGAAAAATAATTGCTATTATAGTCGAAGCCAATGCAGTTATATAGCATTTCTACCTCACAGCTGATTATACTACACATTGCAATGGTTTTGAAGTCTTCTCAGCTTACCTCTCGATGTTTAGGCTATATTGCTAAAGCAATGGTCACTAGAAGCCTCCAAAACCAAGACTATTTGTAATCACCGCATTGCCATATAGCCGAAACGTCAAGAGGTGAGCAAAATTTCGTGTGAGCTTAAAAATATTATTTACCTATAAAAATAATATTTTTCATGCTTTTGAACTACCAAAATTTTCGACCAAGTTTCACTGAATTTTGTCAAATATGAGGCAGTGAAAACTGATCAAAATGTCAAACAATTCAAAGTTTTTGTAAATGAACACTGCATTAAGTAAAGAAGGCACTTTTTGACACAATATTTATAAAAGCAGGTAGATAAACACAATCTGTCTCTGACTCTCTGTCCGTTTTAACACGGCAATAGGCTCAACAGTTGCCACATTGTGGGACAAATAGGTGAAGTGTGGGTATATTGTATTACTCTTTCTACTCCTTCGAGAAAAAGAGACATGGCTATATGTATTTGTAGGTAATGGTGGTATGTCTTCCGACATCTAAAAAAGTTTTAAACCTTTTCTTTTTTTTTCTCACCTGATTCATAAAGCTTCCGATCAAAGTTTCGTATGGATAGAAATAGTGTGTCAGCGTGGTTATAGACGGTGTGACGCTGTACAGCTAGTTTAACTAACCTAAAGCTAAGCAGGTAGCCACAACCTGCGTCTGTCTATTTCAACACGGCAATGGGCTCACCACCTATTACGTGGGACAGGAATCCACACGGTGAAAAGTGGGCATATAATATGCCTCTGCCACCCCTTCGGGGATAAGGCGTGATGGTTTTTTTTTTATAGCTAAGAAGCGCTGTGTGGTTTTACTCATTACGAGTTTAACTTACCTACAACGTCAATAGTTTTGACGGGCTGACAACTACAAGGAGTGACCGTATCTATAGAAGCACTTGTTTTATATCTGGCACGTCAAAATGGCGCCGCCTGCTGTATAGAAAACAAACATAACGGCCCGTGATTTAGAGTTGCTATTATAGCCACCAGAGCTCAGTAAGCGGCTCAGAAATATGCTTTTCACAAAAGCCCAGCTTGCCTATCCAATGGTTACTTGGAAGGCTTTCCATGACTGCAAATTAGTAATCTCCCGGTTCAAAAAATTGTGCCATTGGCACAGTCTGAGGGCCTGGCCCATTGTCTACATAGATTAACAGGTGCACCAAGTGCAAGTGAGATGGACTCTTATGAGTAATTATGACATTTAAATTTCCTTTGTCAATCTATCTATAATCTATCAATAAAATAATAAATAAATATCCATCACGCCTTATCCCCGAAGGGGTGGCAGAGGCATATTATATGCCCACTTTTCACCGTGTGGATTTACCTGTCTCACGTAATAGGTGGTGAGCCCATTGCCGTGTTGAAATAGACAGACGCAGATTGTGGCTACCTGCTGTTGAAATTTTTCATGCCGCCCATAAGGCATTCAACCAGGCTTAACGACTGCCATTTTACTGGCAACCGGGACCAACGGCTTAACGTGCCTTCCGAAGCACGGAAACGCTCGCAAATGTAAATGCCACAAAGTGGTCACCCATCCGAGGACCAGCCATAGTGAAAGTTGCGTAACTCAGTGATCGTTTACAGAACACTGAGACCGCGGGGCCACGAGCGCTTCAATCTATCAATATATCTATCTAAAACCTTTCCTAGTAATTTAGCGAGATTACAAAATATATGTAGATGGAAATGTCAAATATATAGATAATTATGCACTAAACGACTCTCACTTGGTCTTATCCTGCTTCACCAGCACCTGCTAACTGATGGTGGAGGTTTTGGTAAAGGTGGTCAGCTCAGTAGGTCGGTAGTCCAAAGGCAGTTGCTACTAATGTATAATGTTTTATATACCATACATAGATACATAAATATTGTCATTGTGCCGTTATACCCGAAGAGGTAGGCAGAGGCATACTATACGCTCACATTTCACTGTATGCATTTTTGTCCCACGTAACAAGTGGTGAGTCCATTGCCGTGTTGAAATAAACAGGCGCAGGCTGTGGCGAGCTGCTGTTTTACTGGCAACCGGGACCACCGGTTTAACGTGCCTTCCTAAGCACGGAAACGCTTGCAAATATAAATGTCACAAAGTGGTCACCTACCCAAGGACCAGCTATTGCGAAAATTGCTTCACGCTCTGAACAATTACTCTGGGTATAAATATCGTTTCGCTTTTATTACTTTGTTTATAATCTGTAGTGTTTTTCTCCTCGATGCCATCAACTCACCGGGCACCGTGACCAAATATGCCGACTAAGATACATCCAAATCAACGATGCCGCAAACACTTTCTGTCTTTTGCTTCTACCAGTCAGGACGGGAGCGCCACACTTCGGCAGGCCTTGCAGGTCCACCATACCATGATGCTCTCAGGCAATGGAGCTAGATGCTAGGAAATTGTACAATGATTTACAAGGGCAGCGTTAAGCTTTACACCAGCAAGTGGTACGCAGCTGCATGTTTTTGCGAATAAGTCATGCTTACTAAGAGGAGATAAGAGTGCATCGAACGCATAACTTGCACCAAAGAACAAGAAGGTTAACATTAGGATGCATAGGGCTCTACAAAGAATTTTAGGGCCCAGAACGGCTTTATCTGGGTAGTATACTTACTGATTAACAGAAGAGGTCATGGCTAAGAAAATAAAACTTTATTCAACACCCTGTACCTACTTATCTGGCAGGCTCGGTGTGGAGCAAAAACGTTAAACACTTTCCAGATTACCTACTACAGGATAATAAGTCCCTATAAACGTATTCATGGAATCTATTAGTATCGATGTAATAATCGATGCCGACAAGTTTTGAACTTTTCGTTAAGTAACATACAAAACACCAGCACGCGAAAAGAAGCCGCGGGCAAAAGCTAGTACCTAATAAAAGCACAGTAAAGTTATAGATACCCCGACACCTGCATCGTACTGGGATTAGTTCGCTGCTTCTACAGAAAATCACTACCGTATACAATAATATATTATTCAACACACCAGTCTATAAAAATCTAAAACTCATTCAGAAATAGATTTTTGCTTCGCTTTCTCAGTATTCATTCCGTTGTTTAAACAAAGAAATTGGATTCTAGACCATGATTATTACACTCTTTCGTATGATTGCAGAAAATCTTGAATCTCTGAATTATTGATATAGAAGTTACATAATTTATTAGCTTCTTCAATTCCATCTCAGATTTATTGCCAAATAAGAGCAAAAGTAAATTTGGGCGCTTTAAACACGAGCACTGAAATTCTTTTTAGCGTTATACAAGTATATAATAAATAGAAAGTCTGTCTCAATTTAATGATAACTTTAGGTACATTATTCCGATTGGGTTTGACAAACAAATTGCCTAACGACAGACAAATTCAGATAACACCCAAGTAGGTATGTAATGAACCGGTAATTACACATAGTATTATTTAGCTACACTTATCGCGGCCGCGGCTAGTTATGTTTAGTGTGATGGCCGCTTGGGAACAAGTGCACCGGGTTGGTTCACTTCCACTAGATCCTAACGGTAGGCAGAGACAAACTAAGAGTGCTGGTTTTACGTCGTAACTCCATATATTATTATAAAACAAAGTCCTCCGCGTCGTCTGTCTGTTCGCGATAAACTCAAAACTATTGCACCGATTTTCATGCTGATTGCACCAATATATAGAGTGATTCTCGAGGAATTTGTTAAGATTTTGTATACATTGGCCAAAATATTAAATTGCCAAATATATTTGTCGGAGGTGTCGGTAGAAAATAAGCCGTCCGAAAGTTTTCAACGAAAACTCTACCTAAAAATAACAAAATAAAAATATAACAAAATAAAGTATGGTGAAATTGTATATCTTATATAGGTCTAGTCTAAGCGCTCGTGGCCCCGCGGTCTCAGTGTTCTGTAAACGATCACTGAGTTACGCAACTTTCACTATGGCTGGTCCTCGGATGGGTGACCACTTTGTGGCATTTACATTTGCGAGCGTTTCCGTGCTTCGGAAGGCACGTTAAGCCGTTGGTCCCGGTTGCCAGTAAAATGGCAGTCGTTAAGCCTGGTTGAAGGCCTTATGGGCGGCTTGAAAATTTCATGCTGTTGAAATTTTGCAAAAAACTGCGTCTGTCAATTTCAACACGGCAATGGGCTCACCACCATGTGACACTCACCGTGGGACAGGAATCCACACGGTGTAAAGTGGGCATATAATATGCCTCTGCCACCCCTTCGGGGATAAGGCCCGATAAGTGATGGATATTTATTTATTTATTTATATAGGTCTACAGAAAAGTCGATAGCATATTCAATCTCTTAAATATAACATACATACCTTACTATAATAATAGAGGAACCGGGAAAACTTTATCATGCGGGCAAAGCTGAGGTCATCAACTAGTTAATTATAAAAAGCTTATCAATATTCGAAATAACAGTGTTTGGCTATAGGCTTAGGATTTTAGATGAATCTATGACTAACATTCTGACGATGACATGTAAACTTAGTTACTATACTAGCGGCACGCGATAATGGCCGTTTTCACATATTAAAATAGTGATAATATTATACTTATTTTACATATCTAAGTAGTCTGTTTTCTACCGTAGTATAAATACCCTCTAATGTGGTCGACTATTCACATATTTCTAGAAATAAAATTTAATTAAAATTAATACGAATCTTAATGAAAGGACAAACCTCAAAACGGAAATCATAGCGTGGCGCTAGTATAAGTTAGAGGAAATACCGCAATAGTAATAAAATGTATACGAGTATAATCACTTTTTTGTCCAAGTGTCGTCACTAGAATCAATGCCAACACTCCAATACATAGTTTCCTACCAACTTTTAGAACAGGTGAAAAATAGAAGGCTTTCGCATTGCATCTGATGATGATTAGTAATATCAATAACCAATAAATGAGCTATTCTGATGTGTTTCAACTACTGTGGTTTATGTTTGTGGTACAGTGTATGTATAAGTTGCGGTTGGTAAAATACGGTTCAGTAATAATGACTTAAAACTTGTTCAATAAATGAACTGTTTAAAACACAATATTACGTACTTTTTATTAATATAATAAAGAATATTTATGCTGTACATTGACGTAAGAAATATTTCTGTCGCTTTGAATTTTCTTAGAAATGTAGGATTCCGAACTTGAAATGGACCAAACGGGAACCCCTGTAGAGGCACTCGTGTGATGAGATGAGCTTTTATCGTATTGAAACAGACAGGGGCAGGTAGTGACTACCTGCTGTTAAAAATTTTCAAGCCGCTTAGAGGCCTCTAACTTGACTTACCGAACTACCAAGTCCAAGAACAACCAGGACCAGACCTAAAAAGTTTGGAAAGTGTGGTAAAGTATAACAAATATAGAAATAATAAGATATTAAGTCAAAGAGCCTTTTACTAGAGTCTCAAATATATTTTAAAGTTATTTTAAAATTATTCATGTAGATAAATGAAAGACGACGATTAGACGTTAATGGTCTGAACATAACATGGCAAACCTTTCAATAAACTGCATCCAGCAATCTACATTAATTTTTACCGTTTCAATTTATGGGGAAAATGTGTTTTTGAATTAAATTCAAATATTTTCGAAGTTCGGAATCTTCTCCGTGAGAGTGCACTTCTCACTTGCCCGGTTATTTCTTATATTATAATTTTGAAAGCGTTCGACAAATTTTCACGAAAATTGAGATTTCTCTTGTCATCATCTTAATACACAAAAAGCAATGTTGTGTGAAATTTGATAAAAAGTTGTGACAAATTGAGGGAATCATGAGTTTGTGATACGAGGGTGGATAAGTGAGGCGAATGGAAGGCACTGCTACATTATTAGGGATACTCGTGAATAAGGAGCCCTGTTGCCGTAATACGTTATCTCAATTAGGGTTATGTTTGGTGAATAAACTTCAGACACTTGGTACAACTCGAGACTTTAGTATCTAAATACTGAATAATTTAAATAAAAATGATTTATCAATAAAACTTTGCTACCCGGAGTTCATATCAGAGGTAAAAGTGACTACTTTTAATATCTGTAGATTAGGGAGGCTATTGCGACCTGTTTCATCACCGCCATCTATCGCAATCTGTCTTGGATATTCCCAAGAAAGCTTCCGGTTTCAAAACAAAATTTTACTCAGTGAACAGCCAGCCTTGCATTGTAATTCCTTTAGGCTATATTCGAGATCACGAGGTCAAGCCCGTCACACACGTATTTTATTATAGTAAGCTACCACACACGGAGACGATGCTATGATATTTATTATGCCTTCATTCTTGATGGTCGGCCTAGGGTTTGTACATATTTATATTATTGTAGATAGTATAAATTAAAGTATATGATTTTGACGTCATCGAAATATATATTATAGCTGCGTGTGTGGTCACCTGAATATTTGTACATATGGCTTGTTTTTTTTACATTAATATATATTATAGCTATGTGTGTGACGGGCTTTATTCCACACTTTAAGTTTTATATCAACCAGGGAGGTGTATTTATTTATTTATAAACAGCAAATATACCTAAATATAAAATAAACTAACTGTGTAAAATTTTACGCTTATCCGTTCTCGCAACTTTCTTAAAAAGTGGTACAATGTTTTGCCAAAACGCTTTACTTAAAATTATCTTAAACTAGCTGAACCTGGCGGCTTCGCCCGTGACTAACTTCCGTCAGTTTATCAGTCACGCCTTTATTCCCGTCGCACCCATTTAATCCCGTCGTTTATTACTTTTACAAAAATGTAATAAAAACAAATTCCGATTTGTAAATTACTGCTAAGATATAGCCTATAAGACTTCCTCGATAAATGCGCTCGCCAACTCGCTACGCTATTGGCGAGTGGCTACATCGCGCATGCGTACTACGCTGATCTCATGCCATGCTAAATAAAGCTTTCATTTTAGAACAAATTTCATTACAATAAAATGATTTTAGTGAGTTAACCTTAAAAGATAGACATGTGCTGTCAATGATTTTATTTTAGAACTTTTAAAGGGAAAAAAAATATAATACATAATTTTTGCGTAACATTAATCGTTTACGCAGCGTTCGCAACGGAAGCTTTCAACAGGAATATTTTCCCCCCGATTTTGCCACATCTTTCATTGCTGTTTCGCACCTATTAGTTGTAGCGTGATGTTATATGGCCTAAAGCCTTCCTCGAGAAATAGACTTAATAAATTATTTTGCAAATCGAACCTATCTTTCCTGAGATTAGCGCGTTCAACCAAACAAACAAACAAACTCTTCAGCAATAAAATATTAGTATAGAAATATAGAAGGGCACCTACTTATTACATTTTGAGTTTCTACTATTAATTAAGTACCTAAAATAAATATACATCACTCTTTAAGTTGTATTTATATAGTTTCTAAGTAAATATCGAGTACCAGAGTACTTTCTACGGAAAAACAAACTAAGATTGCATTCGGAAAATTGTTTTCACCCCTACATTTCTAGAGAGTAGGTGACGTGGTTTACGACTTGCAGCCGAGGAGGAATGTTTAGTGCAAATTGCAGAGACGACGTTCAGTAGCACTGGTGATAAATATAATGTCAAATGATTGTGACAGAGTAACGAGCGAAAGAGAACGAATAAATAGATTTGTTGACATTTATTATTAGTACTCCGCTCCCTTGGGTAGTAACATAATAATACGTATTCATATTCATTCATTCGTTCATTCTAATATTCATAGAATTTTTGAATAGTTTCAGATTCGTAGGTTTCAGTGCTTCCAGAGTTTATTGATACCAAACAAAAAAAAATTTTCTCTTTACAATATTAGTATAGAAGAAAGGGTTTTAGAGACAATGACAAGGCTAGTTAAATTACCAAACACCGTGCTTGTCGTAGCTAATGGCCAAGATCCCTCAGGCGACATTTTTAGAATATCCTCAGTGCCTCGGTGCCAGGTATTCGTTGGGGTTACCATACGTATAAATATATGGAGGCTGTAAATATAATAAATACTTTTCATGGTGATGTTTTGTACCTATTGAATGTTACACAAATTCAGTGCCTATATTGCTATAGTCAATAGGTACCTAATACTTATTGCTATAATTTACTTTGCTAAATACTGCTAGAATTAAGTAACTAAGACTAAAACTATTGCATTGTAATGCCTTATTTATTATTAATGACGGATATTGAATATTGTTTAGAATACCGAAAGTTTGAATATTGTCGCTTGGCAATATTAGATATACAAAGAGTAAACGCGACAAAGTGAACAGATATACCATTCATTTTATCAGGTTTAGATTTTTTGCTCTACATGATGCCACCATCTTTACAGGGAAGCCTATGTTTTCTAATTCTTATGCTTTATTACACTTATTTTCAAGAACCAGAGTTGTATGAATACCACACGATATCCCATGGTTGAAAGCGTTTAAGTACAGGGTATTTTTTCTTTCTTAAAGTTTATCAACAGGAAACATAAAAGCGCCTCAAATTGCGGAACTAGTCTTTGCCCAAGACTAGCGGCCTCAATAACCGGGGGCCTGACAACGGCGGGTGGTCCTCTCGCCGTTCTTGCAGAAGCAGGTCCAAGACGGCAGTGTGACGTGAGAAATTCATGCACAACTCACACCCCATTAAAAGGGATAACATCCGAACCAACCCCGAAAAAAGCGGGTCAGCACCCGAACGTTTAAGCGAGGCAGAGGTGATAACTAAAGTCTACCAAAAATCCTGGGACATCCTCCTTACTCTGAGTGCCCGGCGCTAAACTGATGGGTCTGATCTTGTGGTTCGCCGGTTTGAGACGGTTAGTAGTTAATAGTTCGCCATAACATCCGTAGGGATTTCCACACAGTAAGAAATGATGACTGTCAAGTATATATACGACATACTATTTTAGATATTAAACATATTTATTTGCAGTTTAGAGAAATGACTAGTGTGTATCGTCTGCACAGTTGTCGAATCTATGGCCTTCCTTGCTGTATAAAGCAATGCGCGTAAACAACAATGTCTAATTATCAAGTGAACAACAAACAAGAGAATGTTTACGTGCATGTGGATATTCGGCATAGTTTTACTCTGTGCAGTAGCGCCACAAGGCTACAGGACCGATATGCGCCCAAATGTTACAACCTGCGAGCAATTCGAACGCGGAGCCCGTTTTAGCCCGTACCAGGTTCTCGATTCTATGTGGAAAATAATTTATTTTTGGTCCAACAACACGGAGTTGTATCCAATTGTGTTCTCACTAGCGGTTAAAAAGGTATGTTGAATAATTTAATTTCCTAAACATGTTTCGTAGTTATGTTTCTTGCAAGGTGGAGTGACAAGCTCATTAAATATCTTAAGAAGTCGTAGGAGTCTGCTGCGAACGTAGCCCTCTCCCCGCAGTGACCCTCGATTATCTGAAATGTTGACCAGTTGACCTAAAAAGTTACACAAAGCTCAAACTCGGTAAAGTCATAAAAAAAGTTACACAGTCTTGGAACGCATTAATCAGAATAAAAATTGAGAGAGATGGAAAGAAAACTCTTGCGAGTTGGGAACTTGGCGACTAGGTTCTAGTTCGACAAGAGTTTAAAAAACACATACACAAAAGAAATTTGGCAGAAATTTAGACTCTCACTCACTACATTCACTCATTCAAATATGAGTAGAGAAATAATAATGAAGTTAAGTGATCACGTAGTATTGAAAGAGCCTCAAGCGTTATCGAATATTGATTTCATGACATGTTTCAAATATTCGCCCCATTAATAAGTAACAAATAAGATTTATATGTATAATATCAAAAACAGTAATCTGTTTGTTCTGTATAGAATTTGTCTAAACAGAGTGGTAATTCATTAAATCAAGTTAGATGTCAAAATCCACTGATTGCTATAAATATAAGCAGGAAGCAACCTTTCAAACAAAAGCCCATTTAAGGTAGAATAAAATAAAATAGTAGGTAAAAAAACATTGTAATATTTTAAAATTTCCAGATATAAAAACAGATTTTGATGACATGCTCAAAACCACCGTTAGAAACCCTACTTTAAAAGCTGTGAAGTCACACACATACATAGATATAACGTTCAAACGTATAAGGCCTTTCTTTTTGCTTCGGGGTTTAAATAAAAAATTGCCGAGTTCTCTTATATCACACTAGGTGACCCACCACAGCTTCGCCTGTGACGTATTTCGACCTACCGTCGCACCTTAACTACATTATTACTGCACCACTCTCCAGGGTAGTAGCGTGATGATAGCGTTTCTCGATAAATGGGCTATCCAAAACAAAAATAATTTTTCAAATCCGACCTGTGGTTCCTGATATTAGCGCGTTCAACCCAACTTTGCATTAAACACACAAACACAATTAAATTGACAATTTAGTTTTTTTTCTTTTTGTTATGAACCTATGCCGGTGCCACTACCGACAATTCCGCCACTGTCTAACATGCAATGGAGCTTTTCGTGTGTATACTATTAAGAAGCACTGTTAATAATTTTAATTCAATTGTCATTTGATTTACTATGTCAATTTCATTAATTGATGTCAGTGCTTTGAAATACACATAAAACCGTATTGGTCCCGGTTGCTAGTAATATGGGAGACGTTAAATCTTGTTGAAGGGCTTATGGCCAGCTAAAAAATTTCAACAGCAGTTCACCACAACCTGCGTGTATCCATTTCAATACGGCAATAGGCTTACCACCTATTGCATGGGGTAAAATCATTTGGGGATAAATGCAAGAATATATGGATAAATGCATGAATATTTCCCAATTAACTAAATCGTAACAAATAATAACCTACAACTTACATACTCTAACATAATTTGCGTTAAGTTGGGTTGGGTTGGCTCCAAGTGGCTGCAAATAATTATTATGTTGTTAAATAAGTTACCTATGCGTCGGAGTTGGTCCCATATGGTAAAAGCTGAAGTTATAACGAGTAAAGTAATGCCGCTAATCCTTTATTTTATTTGAAACGAGGTTGTTAAATTTTGTATGTAAATGTTTTTGAACTCTGGGGATTTTTACACATAATTAAGGATGTCGCATTAGACTTGATTGCTTATTCATTTTATCTCTCTCTTCATCTTAACGTGTTCCTAGTTGTTTCCAAACCATGCCAGGATTTGGAGTCTAGGGTTGACTTTATTTGCCTGTTAGAAGGCTTTGGCTTTTGATTTTTTAAAGTTATTAGAAGCGACTGCCGTCTTACTTCCCAAACCCGTAAGTACACCTGCGTTGTTGCCCCGTCCGTTAGTCAGCAGGTGCACCGCTAGCAGATGAGGTAGTTTGACCCCGGAGACCTTTGTGGGTCTCTTACACCCTGTAATAATTGTTACTTTATTGATCTACATCAAATCTGAGAGAGGACGTTGACCTTACCATTAATGATTATATATACAATATTAGATTTTAAAACAAGTGTACAAAACTAACTATTTTATCTGAGACTTTTAGCAGCCCGAGCCTCGTCTTCAGCACGGGCTGCTAAAGTCACGAATTAACGATTTTGTACACTTTGTACCTGCACAAATAAGCACTTTCAGAGCGGTAAAAGTGAAAAGATATTTATTCCAATTACTGTAAGATACAAAAATCCAAAGAGAAGCTTACTTTTGTCGACATCGACCTATACGTCATCACCTACTTCTTAACTGCTTCTTTGATTCTTTAATTTCCTAATAATTGTTTTTGTTAGAAAATATGACAAAATTCTGAGATAAATTTAATAAATTTACAGAGAGTACAAAAATTCAAGGACACTTTTGAAGTAGTAAATCCAAAGGTACACGTGGAATGGGAGAAGTCGACTATGATCATGGATCCACGGCCAGGTGTCGAAGTATTGTTTTTGTACGCTGGCATGCCAGGTGCTTTCCGAGCAATCGTTAAAAAGGAACATCTCACTGAAGGTTGGCAATATTTTTTGATATCCTCCCGCTACACCGCCGGCCCCCTTTACGCCATTTCCGCTCTTAAAATCTCGCGGTCGACTTGCCTCATAATGATAATAAACAGGTCGTATTTTTTCTTATATTTTTTTCATGTTTTTCCTAATGGGTTTTTTCATAGTTAAGATGAAATAACTGCCAAGTGCACGGTACCTACTAAATACAACAATAACATTTATACGGTCTTGTGTACGTACCTTGAGGAAAATGTGTCAACTGTGTACCTACCAAAGAGAATATTGTGGTACCAGATGATGTTTTGGCACATTTAAAGTTTATTGAAGATAGAGGTCAAAAATACATAGAATTATTTTTAGATTTGGCGTTCACTCTACACCGCTCCTTAAGCTAAAATGAGATAAGCATTTTCGTGTTCAACTTGTTATTTTATGTTGTGTTTATAGATTTTATTATTTATTTTTGGCATATAAATTGCTGTAGTAAAATCAGAAGCGCTCGTTAAGAGTCGTAACTGCTATCGTAACTACTGCGTTAAGTATTTTACAATAAGTTCGGTCCTGTGATGGAGAACCGTTTGTAAGTGGCAATTGCCAGTAATATAGTAGTCATTAAACAAAGTTAAAACCTTATGTTATTAAGTGAAAACCTGCTCTTGTCCATTTTAATACGGTAAAAAGGTCACTTACTACGTGGAACAAAATATAACTGGTGAAACGTGACACCTTTAATGTGCCTCTGCCTACACATTTGAGGAAAAAGGCGTGGTGACATGTATGTATGTAGTAAATCAGATTAATGCAGAAATTTTGTTAAAAGAAATTTAGTTGAAAAGGTTTCTAGGTTATCAATAATTTTAGCAGAATCTGTCATTCTGGGTAATTAATGTATGTTTTTGACGTTACCCCCTTATTGTAAGCTTTATGTAACACAATTTTTATGTTCACAGTGCGGCCACAACCTGAACCGTGGTTCACCTTTGCAGACGTGCGGATGAAAATGGTTGACAGAGTTATGGGTATGATGTGTTGCGAAGACCTCACCGCATTTGCTCTGGTGAGGATGAGTGAGATACCGAAAACAGAAGAGGCTTGCCTTGAAGCTGCCTCTAAACTAGGTTATCATGCTCCGGATGGACGTTCATATTTATACTTTGACAGAAAATTAAAACAAGAGGAAGAGAGTGCAGATCTTTAAATAGGTGTTTAGTGAATTGTAATTAGTGTTTATTACAAAGAGATGGGAAGTATATAACAACTAGTATCTTATTTGTGACAACCCTAAAAATCATTGACATTCAAATTTCCTAGTTGCATTCCATAGAGCAAGGAATTAATGTCATTCGCACTCTACTGTAGACGCCTTACTCAAAGCATTTTTTACAATTAAGCGTGTCAGGGGCGTCAACCTTTTCTCATACTTAAAAACTTAACTAACTTAATTATCTTCACGCTGTATCCCTGACGGGGTAGTCAGAGAGGACAGATCTGATCTCTGATCCATGCATACTTCTTTCGCTTCTTCGAGATTCATCAATCGCTTCATACACGCACGTCTGGGTATCCGAGTACTTTTAGCCTTTCCGTTTTTGAGCAATCTGTTCACGTGGTCTTCATATGTAAGTCTCGGCCTACCCTGACTCATTCTACCCTCTACTTTTGAACAATATATATTCTTCGTCAATCGTTCCTCACTCATTCGTTGGACGTGTCCAAACCAACGGAGCACGCCCTTTTCCAGCTTAACGCTGACACTTTCATTCAGACCTGCCATATTGCGTATCACTTCGTTACGTATTCGGTCGGCCAAGGTAACGCCGCACAATTTTCGAAGCGATCGCATCTCCACAGCATTCAATTTACTTTCATGCATCTGCTGACATACCCAGGTTTCACTACCGTAAAGCAAAGTTGGCACTAGCACTGCGTTATGAATCGCCTTTCGTGCTTCTTTTACGATGCTTTGTCGCTTTACTAACTGGGACAAAGCACCGTTAACTTTGTTTCCGGCAGCTACTTACCGTTCTACATCCGAATCACATCTTCCATCCGCACTAAACATACTTCCTAAATACACAATTTCATTCACTTGCTCTAGACGTTCCTGGTTTACCCTAATCTCGCATTTAGTTCTTACGTCACCTCTTTCAAATACTAGAACCTTAGTTTTACTTGCATTCAAGCGAAGACCTTTACTTTCACACTCCTCTTTCATATTAGTGACTAATGCCTGAAGATCGGCTTCTGATGAGGCCATGAGCACCGCATCATCAGCGTACAGCAGACAGTTTACTGTAAAGTCACCCAAATACACACCCATATTAAAATCTTTCAACTTCTGCAGGCAACTGTCCAGATACACTATGAACAGCCAGGCGGACATGACACATCCCTGTTTGACGCCTGTACAGACATCAAAAAGAGGTGACACATCCCCCCCTACTCGCACGCAAGCCTTACAGTCCCTATAAAGCGACTGTATTGCCCGCAGTAGCGAGCCGTCCACACCATATCCGGGCAGCAAGTCCCACAGCGTTTCTCTCACAACGTTATCAAATGCTTTTTCTAGATCCACAAAAGCGCAGAAAACCTTCTGGCTAAGAGCCAGAAACTTTTCCGCGATCATGTGGAGAGAAAACACTTGATCCATGCAACCTCTTCCACGTCGGAATCCGCATTGAGCCTTCCATAAATACCTTTCAGACTTTTCTTGTATTCGTGCCGTTATAACCTTTGCATACACCTTACTAGCTAAGCTGACCAAGCTGATCGCCCTGTAGCTGGAGCAGTTTAAAATAAATAAAATAAAAATGTCTTTATTTTGCATAGACCATTTCAACGGCGCTTACAAAATGTCATACACTAAAACTAAAGAAAACAATTGTATATTTAAAGTGACCAAGGTTCGGAACGCGGCCCACCTGAGAAGAACCGGCAAGAAACTTAGGAAGGCTTTTTTTTTGATGGCCTATTTACAATTTAATATATTATGACTATAATATTTTATTTGCCAGCAGATCATTTCCAGGCATTCCTGTCCTGTAAATAGTCTTGAATAGAGTAATAACCTTTTTCACAAAGCTTTCTTTTAATAAACTTTTTAAATTTATTTAATGGTAAATTTCTCAGGTCACAGGGAAGCTTGTTGTAAAAGCGTATACAGTTACCCTGGAAAGAATCGCCAATCTTATGCAGCCGACTGTGGTGAACTAAAAGATTGTTTTTATGTCTAGTGTTTATATTATGTATATCACAGAGTTTAGTAAACTGTGATAGATTTTTCTGGACATACATAAAATTGGCAAGAATGTATTGTGATGCTACGGTTAGAATATTTACTTCTTTGAATTTTTCTCGGAGGGAGACTCTGGGGCCCAAATTATATATAGCGCGTACAGCCCGCTTTTGAAGAACAAAAATGTTATTTACATCTGCAGCACTCCCCCAAAGGAGAATACCGTAAGACATAATACTATGAAAATAGCTGAAGTAAACCATTCTAGCCGTATCTACATCTGTTAGAGTCCTGATCTTTTTTTCAGCGTATGCAGCCGAACTTAAACTAGAGGCCGTCTTTTCTATGTGCGGGCCCCACTGCAAATTGGCATCAATAGTTATACCAAGGAACACAGTTGATTCCACAAACTCTAACACTTGTCTATTAAGTTGAACATTGGCCGTAACTTGTTTTACATTTGGTAGAGTAAATTTAATACATTTAGATTTGTTTTCATTTAGGCAAAGATTATTTGAGCTGAACCAATGAACTACTCTCGTGATTGCATTGTTTACATCGTCATAATTATCTAATTGTCTTCTAATTTTAAAAATCAATGAGGTATCATCTGCAAACAAAACGATCCTATTCCTGTCCCCTACATAAAATGGTAAATCATTAATATAAATGAGGAACAAGAATGGCCCAAGTATCGAGCCTTGTGGCACACCCATTGTAACCATGGATCCTACAGAACGTGTACCATTAATATCGACCGAATTATTGTATTCTATTGTTCAAATATGAAGACAGAAGGTCGAGAGATTTGCCTCTTATTCCATAATGATGTAATTTTTTGCACAATGTTTCATGTTGAACGCAATCAAAAGCCTTGGATAGATCGCAGAATATACCTAATGCATCTTGCTTGTGTTCCCAGGCTTCATGAATACATTTTAATAACTCAACACCAGCATCGGAAGTTGAGCGCCCTTTCGTAAAACCAAACTGTTTTGTATGAAATATTTTATGAATATCAAAATGGGATAGCATATGATTCAAAATTATTTTTTCAAATACTTTGCTCAAAGTTGGCAGCACTGACACTGTTTGGAAATTAGACGGGTCTGTAGCGCTGCCAGCCTTGAACAAGGGTATGACTTTGCTGTGTTTCAGTAAATCAGGAAATATACCACTGGAAACACAGTCATTAAACATATTTGCTAGATGCGGCGCAATGACCTCAATGATACATGTTTTCTTAATTTTAATACATTTAAAAGTTTTTATAATATCCTGAGCGCAAATATCTATGAATACAAATGCATCCCTGCAATAAGGAATAGATTCTTCTAATAAATGTTCAGAGGAACTGGAAGACGCTTGCAGAGATTTAGTCGTCAAAATAGGTACATTTTCGAAAAAATGTTCAAATTCCGTCGCCACTTCCAGGTCCCCTGTAACATGACAATCATTTACTTTTAAGTGGAAATCCCTTTCTGTCACCATAGTTCTACCGCATTCAGAGTTAATGATATTCCAAGTCATTTTTATTTTATTCACAGAATTAGAAATTTTATTTTTAATAAAGTTTGACTTTGCAAGATAACATGTTTGTTTAAATATCTTAGAATAATTTTTAACATAAATTTTTAATAAAGTGGAAAAAGACAATTCGATTCGAGACAGGGATTGAACCTGTGAGCTTTGCCTAACCAGGGCAATGTTCTAGCCACCTGAACTACCCGAACCGTATCGAATCAAGTTGAAATTGTCCACCATATTAATATTGTCATTTTAAGAGTATGACCAGAGCCATCTATCGAGCTAATGAACAACTCGATACCAATGAACAGTGTTACAACTATTTTTAAACATTTTTAAATCAATGTTTAAAAATAGTTGTCCTACCTCTTTCCAGAAGAGCTTGGCATTATCCCGGAAATTGGACGACAACCTTTCATCCGCTTTCATTCTGCACCTTTCACGAGCTTCTTCTATTAGTGCCTTCGTGTTAACTTTCTGCAGCTTGTATCTCTCTTTCATATTAAAATCATTTCGCGAGGCTAAGTAGTCTAGCCATGCTTTCTTCTTCATTCGAACTGCTTCTTTCACTTCCTCATTCCACCATGCATCAAGCTTATTACTACTGCCTCTTTTCGTTTCTCCACACACTTCCACAGCGGCATTTATCATACTATCCCTAAGGTTCTGCCACACACTTTCCACATTCTCACTGCTAACATTGACGTCGCCAAGCTTTTCGGCTACCCTTTCATTATATTTATCCCTAATGGATGCATCCTGCAGCTTCCAGCTTTTGATGCTATAAGTCGGCTCAAGCTCAGGACACTCGATACGATGACGCCAACCTGCGAACAGACCCCTAATCCTAGTTTCTAGGTAGTGGTCTGATCCCAGCTCAGCGCCTCGATAAACCCTTGTGTCCATCACCTGTTTACGGAGCCGACTGTCCATTAGGAATAGATCTATCATGCTTCTCTTTGACTTACATCTCCTCGTATACATATGAATTTGTTTGTCGTTGAACATTGTGTCCGCCACAAACAAATCCTTTTCCTTACAAAATGCCAGTATTAGCTTGCCAGCGTAGTTCAGCCTTTTATCCCCATACTTCCCGAGTACTGACTCAAAACCATCGCGAGCGGTACCCACCCATCCATTCAAGTCTCCACATACTATAAGTCTTTCATTTCCTTCTATCACATTTAGAGCTTCTCTCATACTCTCCCAAAAGTCCTCTAGCTCACTCGCGTTCGACGAAGATACTGGCGCGTAAGCAGCTACCAGGAAAATCTTCGTCAAACCAAGTTTTACACGGATCCAGAGGATTCTAGGACCTACCATTTTGTACTCATACATACCGGAGGCCAATCGCGAGGACACCAAAATTCCAACCCCCCGACTGCCATGCTCGCTCTCTGGTACTCCAGACCAAAGCGCGAGCATCCCACCCGGGAGCTCCAAGACTTCGCTGCCCCTGCGCTTGGTCTCTGTCAAGCACACTGCATCTAACTTTCTCTCATTCATAACATCCATCAACTCATTCATCTTATCTGTCATTCCTCCCCTAACATTCCACGCAGCTACCCTGCACTCCATCCTCCACTTCCCGCCGTGTCAGGCCGCGCGTGTAGGGTGGCGGTCCCCTACGCCGCTCTGGCTCACACTTTTCGTACCAGCGGGGACGAACTGGTGCACGTCGCCTCGGGGGCACGCCCTAGCAGTATTCGCCATGGTGGCACTCGTGTTGGAGTAGAATTGCAGCCGTAGCTGGCACGATGGCGACGTGCACGCTTCTACTCTTCATCCCCATTCTCATACGATGATACTATTACTACAGAGGAATGGTAGGCAGCTAATAGGCTGCATATGCGATTTTCACACACAATCTGACGTAAGCTTGGCACGTGGTATTATTATACATACTATATATTACAAATTATATACTTTCCGTGCTTCGTAAGGCACGTTAAGCCGTTCGTGCCAGTAACATAGCAGTCGTTAAGCCTGGTTGATGGCTTAAAGGGCGGCTTGAAAATTTTCAACAGCATGTCGCCACAGCCTGCACCTGTCCATTTTCAAGACGACAATGGGCTCACCAACTGTTACGTGGGACAAAAAATGCATACGGTGAAATGTGGGCGTATGGTAGGCTTCTGCCGACCCCTGCGGGGTTAAAGGTGTGACAATATGTATGTACTCGTATATACCCTTCAACTACGCACTGTCAATATTTGGTATATTAAAGTCCATAAATAGGTACGCAGGTTGCATCACATAACTCTTTAGAAGTTGTCCAATTATGCTCTATTAGGTAACTACACACTTCTGCTACAATATTAATGGTTTAGATAATAGTGACCAAAAATATACATTTTCTCAAACATGCATGAAAATACTGTCATTATTTCGAAAAAAGAATAAGCGAAGTACCGCATTTACGGACAGAGAAAATGAAATTCATTGCTCTTTTTTGAATTTGGAACATTACAACGCTCCAGCAATGTTGTATGAAACAGCGTGCTGGGGTTATTAGATACTTTTTTATTGGACTTCTCTTATTTATCATTCTTCTTCAGCGGACGCTTACTGGAAGTATATTATTTTCTAAAATAAGTGTGTTGGATTCTGGGACATAAAAGTTGTGTCAACGAGCTATAAATAAATAAATATCCATCACGCCTTAGCCCCGAAGGGGTGGCAGAGGCATATTATATGCCCACTTTTCACCGTGTGGATTCCTGTCCCACGTAATAGGTGGTGAGCCCATTGCCGTGTTGAAATAGACAGCCGCAGGTTGTGGCTACCTGCTGTTGAAAATTTTCAAGCCGCCCATAAGGCCTTCAACCAGGCTTAACGACTGCCATTTTACTGGCAGCCGGGACCAACGGCTTAACGTGCCTTCCGAAGCACGGAAACGCTCGCAAATGTAAATTCAAAGTGGTCACCCATCCTATATCATACTATAGTATTTAACGCGATTACTTCATTATTTAATACTAGTTTTCCCGTTCCAGTTTCCCACAGTAACCTATTTGTTATTCTGATAAGTAAGCTATATTATTGTATAGTTTCATTAAAATTATTAATTTTAACGTGAAAGAGTAACAAATATCCACACAAACTTTCGCATTTATAATATTACTAGCTGACCCCTGCGGACTTCGTCGTATCGCTTTAAAAATACTAAACTTTTTGTTTAACTTTATAACTTTTGTTGCAAAGTAAAAAATAAGTCTTTATATTGACTAATTCCTGGTAAAGTACTATTTTTTTTTTGCTATTCCTTAACTTTTCTTTGCTGCAGTTCCAGGCCTCACCACTCTCCATCTCTTCTTCTTTATCTTAATTGGCCTTCCCGGTTACTTGCTATCCCTGATTGAATTTCGCGACAGGGGAGACTGCGCCCCTTATGCATGTTGTATCGTTTGTATATTATTTTGCTCTGAGGAATTGTTTGACATGATACCTATAGCCACTTTCTATCATCGCATCACTTGGCATAGACAGGGTGATCATCCTAACTTCGTTCTTCCGTGTTTGTTCCTTGTTCTTAGCTTGCCTCGATTTTCTAAAATGTCTACAGTTGGGATTGTTCAAAACAGGTATTAGAAGGTTTTTGCCATTTCAGTAGCGCGAGTGCAGCACCTCTGGTGTTAAAAAAGTTCGTAGGTAACCAGTTTTGGTCATGTGCCACCACAGTGGTATAAAAAAAACTTCTATCCAATCTACGGTTGGTGTAACAAAATATGTAAATTTCTATTGTACAGCAAATTAGGTGATATATCGACAGCAGTTACACCTACCGAGTCGAATAGTATTTTCAAACAATTGAGTAACCCATTGGAATTTACACAAAATTTCAACCAAATCGGTCATAGGTCGTTTAGGATTTGGGCAACAAACACTAATTTTCTTTTTTCGACAGCCAACTTACATTTTATTTTTATACTTTTTATTTCTGAAACAGTACTCTTTGTATTCCAACAAAAGAAACCAAGGAGATCGAAACTCATACGACAAATTTCTCAACGCACCTATAAATATTTGACAACCTAACCTAACATTGTTTTTAAATTTCTAAACAAAAAACAAAAGAGACTCAAAGAACATCTAAATTTCACAGACAGGAACATTTTGTAATAAAAAATTTTATGATCATATTTAGTTTTTGCTTTATTTACTATGTTTGTTTCTAACTGTTTAAACCTACCCTGAACCTTTACAAACCTTTCAATATCAAAATCAGACAAATCGGTCCGGCCAATGTCGAGTTTTAGCGAGACTAACGAACATCAATTCATTTTTATATATAAGATTAAGATTATTAATAGTATAGGGTGGAGAGAATGAATGAAAGACAAGACTAGACTGACGAAATGGATTTATCAGTAGCGAGTGAATGAGCAAACTGGTAAGGGGCGACCTCGACGTACATATGTCAATCAAATAGAAGAAATTTTGGAAAAACGTCATGTTAAGAGTACCCTTAACCGGCGTGCGTGTATGAAATCACTTATGAAAGTGGAAGAAGCGAAAGTTGTATGCCAGGATCGTAGATGGGAGACAGGCGTGTGTATTAATAGTATAATTTACATAAATTAATTTATATGACCATTTTATCAATATGGGTTTCGCCCTGGTCATGGGACCACGAACCCTGTTTTTGCCCTGAGGGTTGTCGCAGAGGAATACAGGTCGAAGAACACGCCTCTGCACGCGGTCCAAAGGGGTTCCAGAGGTCTATATAGACACTATCCGGGACATGTACTGTAACTCCGATTCCATGGTTCGGACTGCTGTTGGCAACACGAAACCCTTCCCCATCACCGTCGGGGTACATCAGGGTTCGGTTCTTAGTCTGCTTCTGTTCAGCGTGATATTAGACGAATTGTCGGACAGCATCAGAAACTCGCATGAGCAGCCTGGTTGCTCATGTATGCTGACGATATTGCGCTGGCAGACGGTCACAGGGGCAGATTGGTGCGACGTGTGAAGGCGTGGAAGGAGATGCTTACGAACGGCGGTCTGAAACTAAATGTGGCGAAGACCGAGTACTTGGCACTAAACTCGACAGATCCAACATCCGTCCGCATAGGCCGTGATTTGGTCGAGCGCACGGACCAGATTAAATACCTGGGATCTGTTTTCACACGTCCAGTGACATCGATTGCGATGTCAAGACGCATTGCTGCAGCGTGGGCCGAATTGCGGGAGATGACCGGTGCCATTTATGACCCAAAAATGCCGATCCGGTTGAAGGGACAGGTCTACAAAACCATCACTAGACATGTCCTTTTACATGGCAGTGAGACGTGGCCAATATTGGAGCGACACAAGCAGGAGCTGCGTGTCACGGAAATGAATGATGCTGCGGTGGATGTGTGGAGTCACGCGAATGGACCGCGTGAGGAACTCTCGCATCCGCGGCAGCTTTCACGTCCGTGATATTGCAGACAAGTTGGAAGAGTGTTGCCTGCGTTGGTATGGTCACCTCTTGCGGCAATCACCGGGCTACGAAGGAAATAAATGTCTGGCCATGTCAGCCCCGCCGGGTTCCGGTAAGAGGGGAAGACCCAAGAAGTGATGGCTTGACGTAGCTAACTACGTCATCCCTAAGGATTACATGTGTTCCAATGGTCTCACTACAGGGGATGCCGACGACCGGAGAAAATGTAGGGAAGCGGACCCCGGGCATCGCGAGACGCAACTGGGACAGACGCTCGGATGATGATGATGATGGTGTCAGCGCAGTATATTTTCTTCTTCCATTTATCCTTTTTGTTCGTTATCTGATCATTTACTCCTTTCATGTTCAAAAACTCTTTACACAATCCATCCATCTTTTCCTCGGTAAACTTTTTATTATTTAATATTTTAATATTCCATTAACAGTATTGAAAGTACCTTAGTTTTCAACTTAATACTGTTAATAGATTCTACAATTGATACTGACTTTAAATTCAAGTAGTATATTTAATACTTGATAAGTTACCTGTAGTGTTAATTTAGAAGCTTAGACATCAGTGCCTTATACACAATGCATGAGGAAAAAGACAAAAGACCCTTAACAAAGTTCAAACTTAGAGTTAAATGTGAGCCGCCGGACGAACTTGTAATGTAAATAATTACTTAAACTTAAGTATGTATGCACATTTCTATATGTTCTTAATTAGCCCCATAGTCTTTAGTAAAACATTAATTAATAGTAGAGTCAGCCCAATATAAGTCCATGAACAGATTCCAATTTACAAATATACAAAACAAATTACAAGTTATTATATTACAAATGGCAGACTCCAAGGAAGAAGTGTTGTAATTCTGAATCTTCTCATGGACTTTTGTAGCTGGCTGTACATACAAACAAAGCTATTCAAAATAAATAATAGTAGAATTGTAACAAATAAATCTACATAATAAAGTTATGTGAATATAAAACCTACAATAAAACCAAAGAAAAGGCACTCAATTGCGATCCGAACCCTCATGACAGTATTAGATTCCGGTGCCCATGGGATTCAAAAACGAGATTTTCATATAGATTTTCCTGTAAATTGTATGAGGACCTATTTTCGGCCGTGTTTTTGCAAATTGTAGCACACAAAAGAGTTGACTATTTTATCATTGTATAGGCTCAAAATTGTCATCAATCTGGGATAACACTAGTAGTTTGCAGGATTATGTTTCCGTACTTACGTAGTCTTCTATAAAGTACTATGAAAATACCCTTTTTGCCAGCTTGTGACTTTTAAATCGAAATATAAGGACTGAAAATGTTCTTAACCTTAGATCAGTAATTTAAATCCTAGCTTACGAAAATATTGAGAAGTGAAAAAATTGCTGACAGATTTTCATAAGAAAACAATTAGGTAGTTACATAATTTATTATTAAAGACTAAGTGACCCCTCACGGCTTCGCCCGTGACATACTTCGAACTCCCGTCGCACCTATTTAATCACGTCGCTTATAAATTCTACAATAATGCATAAAAATTAGCCTGATTTGTCGACATTTATAATTACTTCTTTGCCCTCCAGGGTAGTAGTAGCGTAATGATATTTTTAGATTATTATAACGCCATGTGATGCATTATAAAAATAGTCTAGATCTCAAAATAGTTTCTTGACCTAGAATTATAGTTCTGTAACGTTAGGTGGGTCAAACATGGTAAAGATTGTTAATGACCAAAGGATAGTTCAATCACATTTTTCTAAATACTTTATTGGTTTAGAAATTAATTGGCGGCATAAATCGGAAGCACCATTTGTTAGAAAAAGGTATTAAAAAAATGCATGCTTCATAAACATGGACACTGTGAATTGCCCTAGATAACTGATCTAGAAGATATTCAAAATCAAAGTAAAAAAAAATGAATTGAATTTTTACTAATGTTTCAAATTTCATGCTGCGAGTGCTGCGACCTATATAGGTAGTATACGGGGTCCCACAGGCTCAAGCGCCTACTAGCAGAGCACCTGCTGATTAACACACGAGGCAATGACGCAGGTGCCCTTGTGGAGTAAGGAAGTCAGAAGATTACAAATTCAGATATTTGAAAGCAAATGGAAATATACTAAGGCAAAAAAGAGAGAGAACTATATACTATGCGACAATATGTGATGAATAATAATAGAATGTTATGTCTTCTCGCTATGGTGGCCTCCTAAGTCTCATGTGTCGTATCGCCAAAGCGGCTACGTCACACAAAGGATAATGACATTGCATTCTGTGATCTAGTAGCTTATGACAGTGTGTGCTAGTTGACAAGAAAGATCGAAATGCTGCGTCATTCTTTCGTGTCGACTACTATATTGGGAATAGTATTTAAATGACTTAAATAATACCTTTTTTTTTTCTATGTTAATGCCGCTGTTATATTTTCAAGGATAGTTGATAGTTACGACACAGTATTATTACTATTTTAACTATTTTCGTATCAAAGTGATTTCTTGTAGTGGACTAATGAAGTGGGTTGTTATTGAAAAATGTTATTTTTAGTTTACTATAGCGACGAAAATAGGAGGGTTATGACTTTGATCACTTGTATGCTATACACATATTGATATATACCTATTTGTTCTTCTGTTTAATTTATAAGCTACGAGTACTTTTTGGGATTCAATTTGTTGCACAGGTATAAAAAAAAAAATTAACAGATATCTAGAATTATATATTATTAAAACTTTACCTATACGTCGAAGCTTGTTAACGGCAAATATCCTCAATAACACTGCAATTTTTAATCGATTTTATTAGTCTGTAAGTTATCCGTAAAAAAAATGACTTAAATTCATTATAAATCATTACTTATAATGTCTGGCCAAAAATTCTCAGCAATGTGGTTTAAAAAGGAATACGAAAATTTACTGGTGAAGTAAATAATTAAACACCATGGGACTTTATTACACATCGCCACCTGAACCAAACTAAGTTAATATAAGTTTGCTGTATGTTGTGTTGATGTGAGTATAAGAAAGACATAATAATTTTTAATTACATAAACATTGAATACATAGAAACACCCAAACTCCAAAGCAAACAATAATTTGCGATCAAATAATTATTTGGTCCGACCCGAGATTCGAACACAAGACCTCAGCACCACAGTCACATACAGTAATGTCTTTTGTTTCGAAAACATATGACATTTACCAGTAAACTTCCGTCTACGCTTTCTAGTCGTAGGGTTAAGAATTGCCACTCAGGCAAGTCAACCAAGTCCGCCAAAAACTATAACCAGCTGTTTTTAGATATGCGCTCCTAAAAATACCACCTTTTATTTTATTTTTTTATTTTTATCTCGCCAAAGTGACGCCGCCCGCCTTATGGAAAGCCATGGCGACATCTAGCGGATTGAAAGTCACTATCACAATCCATAGGACTATTACCAGTGGCTCTCAAGTTGGCTGCCCCATGATGTGCCTCTTCACGCTCCACTTGAAGAACCCTGGATTATAAGAGGGGGTAAAAACACAAAGGCAGGGCATTCCAAATTTCTATTGGTCGACAGAGAAACGATCTTGTGAACCTTATTACTAAGGTTCCGCTATTCTTCCGTATGTCACCAGGCTATGTATCTTATGAACCGTGATAGTTAGACAGTAAACACTAAAAAACAAACAGAAAATACTAAAAACAGAATAAAATCAATATTAAATGGTGCCTCTCATACAACGTCGTGATTTTTTTGCTTACGAAGGTCAGCTAGCCCATTTTGTGGTTTATTTTTAGCCAGCAGCCACACACTTTTTTTGTATTTCCTCAGTAGAATCAATTCAATATAATTAAAATGTCATCTATACTAATATATAAAGGTGAAGCGTTTGTTTCTTTATTTGGTTGAACGCGCTAATCTCAGGAACTACTGATCGGATTTGACAAATAATTGTGATTTGTGTTGGATAGCCCATTTATCGAGGAAGACTATAGGTTATATATCATCACGTTACTACTCTGAAGAGCAGTGCAGTAATCATAAATATCGCCAATTGGGCTAATTTTTATTAATTATTGTAGAATTTATAAGCGACAGGAACAGTGCGAAGCCGGGAGGGGTGTCCTCTAATCTAGAATATAATTTCAAACTGCAAGATTATCTTTGCTGCATTGCCTAACGACTACAATTACCTACTAGAATAGAACAAATAAATTAATCTAAGCATTTCAAGTAATTTCCATCATACATATAAATACATACATACGTACAACGATATAGCAAGCACCTTTACCTTTTTAATTAACAAAACATTCGTATCTCAGTAATTAAAGAGCTACAAGTAGAATATACCCATGTTCCCTTGGGGTTGGTGATGGGATTGTACAATCAGTAGGAAAACCACGGTTTTTTAATTAATTAAAAACATTTACGCTCAATTCGTTACAAAATTTCATAATAAACTTTATTATCATTTACCATGCTTATACCTAAACATCAGAAACAATGATTCATTCAAATTGGCAAACCCATAATGCTACTATGGTGTCTTTAGTGAAAAATGTGGGATACGGGACAACTCGTGTTCCCTACCTTCCAATAAATCAATTACCAACATGCATACCTTATGGTTACCATAAATAAAATATGTTCTATTCACTACATACCTGAGAACTGAGAGGAAATTCTTGTAGGAGCCAATGAAATATAGTAAAAGATATCTACGTAGCTAGTAGAATTAAAATCGCGTAAATCTAAAATGCCGCCTATGAATTTAATTAAGGTTGGCTATTTAGCATTATTCATTGCTTTGGGCGAATAATCGTTTAATTTAAATTCTTCATTAGTCTGTAATCGTATATTCATAGAAACTGAATATAATTATTGCTGTACTAGATGATTATTTAAAAAAAAACTAAATTATATTAGATTTATATGTATAACTACATAATACCTTCCTAAACATTTAAGTACTATATGTACACTAGGTGACCCCACGGCTCTGTCCGTGACATATTTCGAACTCCTGTCGCAAGGTACGGGAAGAAAACTTTATCACTAAAGAAATAGACAATACCTAGCTATTTATACCAAGCTAGTGTTACACTCTACTAATTCGTCTAATTACTAATTTGTAACACGTTACTAATTCTCGTTCAGAGTTTTCAAAAATCTGTTCCTAATACCCACCTTACAGTAACTATTTAAGATCATTTTAAGCGACCCGTTCATTAAATAGGATTGAGCGTTAATAGATCTGTCATCGGTCATTCCGGGTTTTTCTTTTACATGTATACAGGTATCGTATCAAAGTACTTACAGCTACTATAGATCACTGTGCTGTAAACGATCGCTGCGTTAAACAACTCACGCTTCGATTAGTCCTCAGATGGGTGGCCGTTTCATACATTACCATTTACGTGTTTACGTATTCGAATAACACATTTTTCTTTTTTTTAGTTTCACTATACTAGACAAACACTGTTTTACGAAGAAACGCTTTTTGTCATTATAACATAGCCAGGTATTAGTAACAAAAAGTGTTTGTCCTTCTTGAAGTGAACACTGCAACCTAATTACATTAAGTCATTAATCTCGGTTAGTAGTTAGTTAGGTAGATGTTAAACCAAGAGGCGTTATAGGCAGCTTGAAAACATACACCATCAGGAAGCTCCAACCTGCCTCTGTTCAGTACGTGAGATAAAAAATGTTCCTGGTGAATTGAGTGGTTAGTATGCGTCTGTAGATACGTCTCATTCCCCCTTTGGGGAATGAGACGTATCTACAGGTATACAAATATAAGTATAGATAAGTAAACTAAAAAAATATGTGTGTGTGTATTAGTACACAGGTAAGAAGTGAAACATCTTTACGACATTTTTTTACTGTAATTAAATTTCTCTCATACGTCGATTAAGAAGTTTCACTTATGATAAAGAAGTTTAACTTCAAAACAACATGGTGCGTAAACAAAAAGCGTGACTATTTTTTTACAGCTATAAAATTTCTCTCAACGTCGAAAAAGAAGTTTTACTTCAAAAAGTAGAAAATAATATCCAGGTAGGTATCAAAGCGGCGATCTGCATTCAATAAGACGTCGTTGGCGAGTGCCCCGGGCTCTCCACTCGAAGTGGAACAAATTTATTTTTCTTCCAAGCTCACTAGACGTCAACAAATAAGGTTATTTTTCGATATGGTTGCCTTTATTCTTTTATACTCGTACATACAGGACGGTACATGTATATATATGACAGTCTCTGTGGCGCGGTGGGAGTGTAGGTCGTGGGTTCGATTCCCACCTAGGATAAAACTTTGTGTGATGAGCACAATGGTTTATTCTGTGTCTGGGTGCTAAAATATGTATGTATTTAAAAATATATAAGTATGTTTATCAGTTATCTGGTTACCGAAGTACAAGCTCTGCTTAGTTTGGAATCAGATGGCGTTGTGTGAGTTGTCCCAACGATATTTATACGTAGGTAAGTTACCTCAATGATGCTTTAATGATGAGAAGTAGATAGGTACCCAACTAACATTAGACGCTACTATAAGAGTTAGAACAGATTTTTAAAAAGGCAACAGAGATCCTAAGGTCATCAATAAGTGCTATCACATAGGAGTTGTAGCAAGCTATAACTCTACTATACCCCCGGATTGGGCACAAATTCTTATGATCTTAGGTTCCACTATGGCAAAGTAGTGGAGTTATAGAATAAATTTAAGAGGTATAGTAGAGCAATTGTGGAGGAACAGTAGCGCTAACTGAGACCTAAAGCGCTGTAAGAGTAGTATTTTGGTGACCATTAACTCCTTAAGCGGTATGGTAGAGCTACGTGCTGCTTACTGACTCTTAGAGCGTTATAAAGAGAGTAAATTAATGAATATAAACTCCGGGAGGGGTATAGTAGATCTATGATGTAACTTGCTTACGGTTTTAGCGGTTAGAGGGTGGTAATAAGGTAAATTGTAACGATAAGTAAATTGAGTTGCAGTATGGATCTACAATAGGAAATTACAGCGCCTAAGGAAATATTTTTCCTTAGTTTTTTCTTATAATTTGTTAAATGAATTAAGAAAGATATTCCCTTTTCAAAGGGATCAAATAAACATAGTGCAAAACTTTTAACTGATTTTTAGTGCAAAATGAAGCGGAATTTTCATTGCGAAGGTAAGTAAACTGTGAATATGTGTATATATTATTAGCAAATAATTTAAGTGCCCACTCTTTGCGGTGTATTTATCTAAAAAATATTTTGCTTCACATGGAACAAAACATTATTTTTAGTAAATTTGTAACAATACTTTGCCTATTGACTTAAAGAGTCGTGACCCTGTTATTAGAATGCTATAAAAATAAATACCTTCATTGTATTATGTTACCTTTTAGTCCGTTTCACTGTTTTTTATTAACTTCAAAATCTAAAAATGGTGGACCCATGAATTTGGAGATCCGTAGTTCTTTTTCAAAACCACTACCTAGCCTACGCACGACTTTTACACGTAGGTATCTCCTAGTTGCACGAGTGCTAAATTGTTTTTATTGTTTGATTTGCCAAAATTGAAAATATTTGGAATTAAATACCTACATATTTCTGTCTACAAAATTACATACTGTAACATACTGCCAGTTAAAGCCTTTGAATATTTGTAGCAATAGAATGTTATTTTTTTAATCGAAGTTTGACTTTATTTCCAGCATAATCTCCATACGTTCATAAACGACTCGTCAATTGTCTAAACTTTGCATGTGATACTAATTAGCTTTTTTGTACCTACACAAAGAGAGCAAGTCCGGGCGCAAATAAAATAAGTATCAACCATTCCGTCTCTGCCCTCCACTAAGTTCGACGTGACATTTGTTGTTTTTGACGCTGTGGTCGGACACCGCGTAAAAACTATGTACCTACTGTTATACTCGTACCTTTGTTCACGTAAGTAGCTTTGATTTTGCTGTTTTAAAAGTGGCACTCTGTAAATTAGCACTAAATAATATAAAATAAAATAAATCAATATCCATCACGCCTTATCCCCGAAGGGGTGGCAGAGGCATATTATATGCCCACTTTTCACCGTGTGGATTCCTGTCCCACGTAATAGGTATAGCCCATTGCCGTATTGCAATAGACAGACGCAGGTTGTGGCTACCTGCTGTTGAAATTTTGTCAAGCCTTCAACCAGACTTAACGACTGCCATTTTACTGGCAACTGGGACCAACGGCCTAACGTGCCTTCCGAAGCACGGAAGCGCTCGCAAATGTAAATGCCACAAAGTGGTCCCGCATCCGAGGACCAGCCATAGTGAAAGTAGCGTAACTTAGTGATCGTTTACAGAACGCTGAGACCGCGGGGCCACGTGCGCTTAATAATACACTAAATAATATCGTAAATAAATTGTAATAGGATTGCTAAAATAAACGCTACTATATTTTATTTGATTCTGTTACAATTATATTTCAATTTCAGAATGCCGTTCAAAATAATAAGAACATTAGAGAAAGGACAATACAGCCACTGCATTGCACGCGGATATTAATCGATCGTGATGTAATAATTTTGTTTGTAAATTGATTGTGGAGCATACAAATGATCTAACTTATAATAACATATAATGCTCGCACTGACCTAGTGTTTTATTTATGCCAATATTCACTATCGCCACCTAGTATTTTAATTAAAATATTTTTTTGATGTTTGTAAAATAGTTCGAGGATCTTTTGTTAGAATCCAAATCTCATCATCATCAGATCATTTAAGATCAACATCAAATTTTTCATAGCAGTTTGTTTAATATTCTTAATAGCTCATGTCCTCAAATTTTCACTAAAATGAAAGATTCTTAATATAGTCACTGGTATTATTCACATCATCACTACTCAATGAGTAATAACTGTCTCCTTCAGAAATATCAAGACTTGCAGTTGCGATTTTATTCCATTACATACGGAACCATCATCTTAGAAAATTTTGATAGGAGCTCTGTTGCGGTGCCATTTTATGCTTTCATGACCACTTACATGACCAATTAGGGGTACTAAGGTGGTAACGAACTCAACAATTCAACCTTAAATAATATAGAGGCTATACTTGACACTATACGTTCTATTTATAGGGAGAAATATCCCTACTATTTAGCCCTAAACTATACAAGGAACCTTTGTATCTCTTTAAGAGTTAAGTGTTGTAAAAGCTTTTTAAAACACCATTGTAAAGCTAGTAGCGTTGATGGCTCCTATTGTGCAACTATCAGTGCCCTAAAAGAGTTTATGGTAGCTTGCTTAGAACTTTAGAAGTCAATAATAAATGCTTATTTCTAATATAGATCTTATAGTAGTAAGATTCACTCTAAGCTATAACACAGAAGCTTTGGCCTGTATTGTAGGAATAATAATCGCTGCACTACGTGTTTAACCTTCACAAATTGCTCTTATAAAGTTGCTTTGTCACTGTAAGCGTAATATTTTATCACTAACTCTTTTTTGCCGTCGCAAGCTATAATTGCAGCTACTACTCTACCTTCATAACACTTAAGGTTATATGGTAAGCTCTATTTGCAGCCAAATTGTTTGTTGGGTAGCTATAGGTGTCATTTGTCAGTTGTAATGTGATCATACAATTCCTGTTTGAAATCTATCCTCATAATCTCACCACTGACCCCAATCTCCTCAAAGAAGTAAGATGCGTTGTGTCAATATGCAAACTGTAGTAAAATAAAATAATTATTAATTTATCTATCACGCCTTATCCCCGAAGGGGTGGTAGCGGCATATTATATGTCTACTGTTCACCATGTGTATTCCTGTCCCACGTAATAGGTGGTGAGCCCATTGCCGTATTGAAATAGACAGACGCTGGTTGTGGTTACCTGCTGTAGAAATTTTTCAAGCCGCCCATAAGGCCTTCAACTTGACTTGACAACTGCCATGTTACTGACAACCGGTACCAACGGCTAACCGTACCTTCCGAAGCACGGATAATAAAATGAAAAAAGAAAAAAATAATAAGTAAAATTAAATGAGAGCCTATTTCTTATTATTTTAGTTAGTTATTTCTGTGATTGCGTAGAAAGATAAGTAAACCATTTCTGAAGATTGCACACAATCATCGATCGATCGCTTGGCTAAGCAGACGTGTTATTTTACAAAATATGAAAATGTATTAAGTAATCGAGTACTTTTATTTGTGTCACTACACTTATTTCCGCAGTGTCAGTTATTTTAGTGTTTGTCATTGCACGTGAGTAATATGTCGAAGTGATATCTCATAGACAAGAGTGGAATCTGTGCTAGAAATGTCTAATACAGGATTCAGCCCATTTAGCCGAAGTCAACTAATGCGTAGAAGCCCACCACCGACGCCGCCCTCTCAACCCAGCCCTATAGCCCCCGCCGAACAGTGACAATGAACTGCCTTCTGAAGTTAAACCCACGGCGGAGATCCAGAGATGGATGTCGTTTGTTGAGGCAACGTTGAATTAGGTGTGCTCGATAGTTACTGAAGGAAAAATTAACTCCGACCAAAAACTAAGCGTTACTAATCTTTGCCGCAAGGCTACGGGCAGTATTTCCCAGATGGCTGTATTATATCAAGCCTTAAAACAAAAAACTATCCAGGCGCACAACACCATTCAGGAACTAAGAGAACAGCAGGATATGGCGTCCTCTCTTTAGCAATTTAAAGAGGTTGTCGAAGACAAGTTGAAGCCCCACCAGGATACTAGTTCTTTTGCCGATATGGTCAAAAAAGGTACCTATAAGTTTATACGTCCAAGTAATTTAAGTTCTCTTGCTATATATCCCAGCGATAAGACTAAGACTAGCGAAGAAACAAAATCATTAGTCCAGAAAATAATATCCCCTGAAGAGCTTAAGCTACAGGTAAGAGGCCTAAAAAAAGTGAGGAATGGAGGGGTGCTCATAAGCACTGAGTCCAAGAATGATATAGAAAAGCTAAGAAATTCCGAGAAATTAGCATTATCAGGTTTAAATGTTAAGGAACCAGTAAAACGTCGCCCAAGGATAATTGTGCTAGGTGTTCCCGTCGCCTTATCTGAAAAGGAAATCTTTGAATGCATTAACGAGCAAAATCTTGTCGATAAGTTTCCGAGCTTAAACCGTGACTCATTTCTAGCCTCAGTAAAACTAAGCCATAAATCTGGAAAAAAGAATCTGTCCACTACTAATTATGTCTTAGAGGTACCTGCCAACGTTAGAAAAGCGTTGATCAACCAAGGACGAATATTTATAAATTGGACTTCTTGCCCAGTTAAGGACTTTACTATTGTAACTCGGTTCTTCAAGTTCCAACAGTATGGCCATGCAGCTAAATTTTGTCGTGAAACAGACACTACCTGCAGCTACTGCGGAGAGCAAGGGCACTCAATTAAAGAATGCAGCAAAACATGTTCCCCCAAATGTGCTACGTGCAAACGCTTTAAGAGGAGGTGTGATCACCAAACCGGTGATGTAACCTGTCCCGCCCGTAAGTATGCAGAGGACAAATATATTCACAGCATTGACTATGAAGGCGCCTAGAAGCGCCACCTACTCCTTTAATCAGTAAGCACTTTTAACTTAGTTTTTAATTCTTTTATTTATATGACCGATAAACTGATCGGTGATTTAGACATTTTTTCTGTGTCAGATGTAAAATATTGTGAGATTGAAGAGTGTAAATTGTTGTTGCCTGCTGCTGAAAAGTCACTATCACTGCTTATACAAAACATCCGTAGCATAAATCGAAACATTCAGGGGTTTCAAGTTTTAATGCATAGACTCGACGTAAGCTGTGATATTATTGTACTGACTGAATGTTGGTTGTCAGAACAGACAATCTTACCACCTCTCGATGATTTTATGGCCTATAAAACGGAGAAAATATTTAACCAAAATGATGGTTTAGTTGTTTATGCAAAAAGATACCTGGATATAAGCGTGGAGGAACCTCCATTATTGGCCTGTAATTGTTTATTGATTAGAATTAATATCGACATTGTAATTTTAGCTGTATATAGACCCCCCTCTCTAAGTGTAGACTCATTTTTAGAATCACTTGATATTACCTTAAAAGGCTTATCATCATTTAAAACCATAATCCTTGTCGGTGACATAAACATTAACATTCGTCCAGAGAGATCCAATGAACAGGCAGATAAATATTTGAATATCTGTTCAGGTCATGGATTACTACCAACCCATAATCTTCCCACTTTCATAACTGGTTCATGTTTAGATAATTTTATAATAAAAACAAATAAACCAGCACTAACATTGGTTACTAACTCTACTCTCACAGATCATCAAGCAATTTTACTAACATTACAATTATCTATATCTAAAAAAAGTGCATGCACAGCAATACTAGGCTAAACATGACTAACCTTGAAAGAGATATTCGTAAAATTAATTTCGACCCAGTTTATAAATTAGATGATGCAAATATGTCCCTAAGCTATTTTATAAATCACTACAAGGGATTATATTGAAAAATTCCTACACTCCGATAACCTCCAGAAAGTATATTAACACTAAACCATGGATTACGCATGGTCTAGTCCGTTGCATGAGACACAGAGACAAATTACACCACAAAGTAAAATTAGCTCCCAACAACCAAATACTAAGTTTATCTTATAAGCGGTATAGAAACTTTTGCAATGGTCTGCTGAAAAAACTGAAAATACAGTATGAAAAGTGTGAATTACAGAAGGCCGGCAAAAACAACAAATTGGTTTGGAAAGGTTTTAAAAATAATACTTTCCAATTAAAAAACCACGCACCACCACTAGATTTATTATCCACACACTCCGAACCTGCCTATGAGATGTACAAAATTAATAATTTTTTTGTAAACGTTGGAAAAATTCTAGCGTAAAAAGCAATTAGCTCAGCTCCTCGGAATAGAACAAGATCGCACTTCTCTGCCCTAAATTCGTTCGTCTTACTGGACACGGATATAGACGAAGTATTGAGAATTATCAGTGGATTAAAAGACTCATGCACTGTCGGTTGGGACAATATATCCAATTTTATTCTAAAAAGATTTAAGAATATACTTGCCCCTCCTCTAACGCACATTTTTCAAACTTGTTTGCACACAGGCACTTTCCCTAAACTGCTTAAAAAGGCAATGGTCATACCTATTCTAAAATCTGGAAATCCGAAAACTATTAATAACTATAGACCAATTTCAATACTATCGGGCCTATCAAAAATATTAGAAAAAATAGTAAACAATAGATTGATCCGATATCTCGAAGATAAAAAATTGCTCTCAGAAAATAAATTTGGTTTTCGACCAAAAAGATCAACTGATCAAGCAGTGCATCAAATGACCAATTACATAACTAGCAATCTGGATAGGGGCATGCACACCATTGGATTTTTTTAAGACCTCGCTAAGCCTTTGATACTGTATCTTGTACTATTCTTTTGCGGAAGCTTGAAGCATCACATCTTGAAAATCCGAAATCAGTTTTAGTTGAATTCCTCTTATCCCCAGTAAGAGGAATTCAACTAAAACTGATTTCGGATTTTCTTAGTGATCGATATCAATGTGTAAAAATCGGCCTGTGGACAAGCACTCAATTGAAAAATTCCTGTTATGGGTTGCCGCAGGGAGGTATTTTATCACCGACCCTGTTTCTTATCTATATAAATGACTTATGCAACCTTACACTAGAAGAGGGGATTATAATGTCATATGCAGACGACACTGCATTGCTTTTCTCAGCTGAATCACGCGAGGATGTCTATAAAGTCGCTCAAAAAGGTTTTGACACAATACTAACCCAAACATATATGCGCATAATTGCAACAGGTTTGCTGACATAACATGCACTTGCCCTACTTTAGATATAACAGACGATGTAAAATATCAGGCATTACTCTAGACTGTAATTTAAATTTCCGTAAACATATTGATTTGCTATGTACGTAAATTCCGTAATAGAGTACGTAAATTAATTTATATATTTCAAAATTTGCGCATTATTGCTGACTATTCTCTAATTAAACAAGTGTACTATGCTTTGTGCCAGTCCATATTATCATATTGTATCACCTCCTGGGGTGGAGCAGCAAAGGTGATTTTACTTCCTCTGGAACGTGCACAAATAGCACTACTAAAGGTTTCCACATTCCGCCCCTATTTATTCCCAACACATCAACTGTATAAGGAATGTGAAGTTTTAACAGTGCGACAGTTGTTTATACTTCAACTTGTACTAAAAAAACACGCTGAATTGCCTCTCACTGTGATACCGCCAGATAGAAGAAGGAAGAACTTGGTCTGTAACAGTATTTAAACTTTACATATTCTTAGGTCCATTTCTTTATAATAAGTTTAACGCGTTACTGAATATTTATTACAATAGTCATAGAAATTGTGCAACAAGACTGTCTGATTACTTGCGTAAACTCAATTATGATGACACGGAAAAAATGTATATACTACCCCGTCAGGGATACAGCGTGAAGATAGTTAGTTAGTTAGTTAGTTTTTTGGAAAAAATGTTTGAAATATAAGCTAATATTCTGTTTGTAAATTTAAATATGTGGTAATTTTTTTTTTTATTTTGGAAACCAATAGATTCATGTTTACATTCAAATCAGTCAAGGGATCGTCTGAGACACAGGTTCATCCTAGTTCAGATAAGTAGCTAAGATTTAGATTGTAATGTATTCACTTGAACTCTTTTGACAAAGTCAATAATTACATAAATATTTTAATTAATGGCCAAGTCACAGTAAGAATTATATAAAATTTTATTAATGTTAAGTACTAAATGTAAGTTAAGAAATAAGTTTTATAGGGCCGAATAAATTATTATTATTTGTTACCACCTCACTAAAAAGGCAACGGGTTCAAAAAATATGCCTCTGCCTACCCCTTCGGGGATAAAGGCGTGACAATATGTATGTATGTGTAGGTGAACTAGCTCAACTGTATCCATCGACCACTACACCTACTCCTGGTGGCCATCGCCAACAGACCCTAGAGATTTATTTTATTGTTAAGATTTTCAAATTCTAAGATTTTGGAAAGCATATAAATTCTTCATATTTAGAAAGTATGTTCTCTGTATACGACAATAAATAAAAAGCCTGCCTTGATAAATGGGCTATCTAACACAAAAATGTTTTTTTCAATTCGACTCAATGGTTCCTGAGATTATCGCATTGAACCAAACAAACAAACAACCTCTTCAACTTTATATATAAGTACAGAAATAGATTCGATTCCACAGCCTCCATATTAATAATAATATGAAATGACATAGTATAATCGTAGGTTTTTCTCTATATACTGTGGTATTATAATAGGTACATACTAATGGACGCGCTGAGGTTTCACCCACGTAGTGCCCTTTCCAGGGATAAAATGTACCCTTAATTACTCCGTACAAAAACCGCTATTTGCTAATAAAAATTCCGTTTAAACCAGTCCAACCGTTAAAGAGATTAACCAGAATAAACACACCGACAAAATGTAAAATATGTTTATTTTATGTAAGTACCGTATATACTTTCATTTGCACACATACATATTGTCACGTTTTTATCCCCGGAGAGGTAGGCAGATGCATTTTAATGTCATATTTCACCGTGTGCATTTTTGTCCCACCTGTTAGGGGGGACAAAAATGAATTTGAAATTATAACCCACACACTGTCTACTGCCTCGGTAGCGTAAGTGACTGTCTCGACTCTTTTAGTTTTTTGTTGATAAGGGGAATCCGTTTACGCGCCGTCATCCCTGCGGCAGGGGCAGTAGGAGCGGTGTGTGTGACTCCTAGCTCTATAGAGGCCGTCCGATCCACTAAACCCCACGGTGTTACGCCTTCTTCCTAATCGGGTCGCAAGATAGGTCGGAGGGCTATTCACGACTCGGCTAAGGGAATGCTCCTAGATGAGGCTCTCTTTGGTGGGCCAGATGTGCACAATCACGTAGGAGCTGAAAGTATGCCCACATTGAGCCGCCTGCGAACGTCCCTCTGAGAACAGATGTGGTGGAGTGCAGTCGAGCGAGTACACGAAGTGAGCCGGTCGCCAGATGGCCATTGTAAGCGGGGTCCCTCGACCTTACTACGGCCAAGTTAAATTTACCTACACACGAGTCGCTGCAAAGGTTGACTGTAAGAGATTGCTATATGGCCGCCAATTTTTATACCAACAACTCTAATATTAATCTGTTCAAATGTGTGTCCTACAAAGAGTTTTTGACCTTTTTACTTCTACTTTCAGCCCCTCACGCATGTTTTGAAACATGAGCGCAATACATTAATTTATGTGACAGTTTAGTCTCTGTATAGGGGCGGTCATAAGTATTGTTTGTGGTGGATACCCTTTTGCACTCCTTGTGTAATTAGGGCCACCTATGTGTAGTTGTCTATGTTCTTTGCTACGATTTGCCTACGTTCGGGTTTTTAGTTTGTAGAACGCATACCTGTATTGAATTTTCAATTAAGTACTAATTTATTAATACACAATATATATGAGTAGCGCGAATATACGAAATTCGTTTATCTGATAGCCTATTTAACCTATATTTACTATTTTCTACTTATGATAATATTAATGTAATTAAAAAAAAATGTGGAATATAGTAATCTGTACTATACTTTCAATAGCCTGGTGATCCTCTCTGGGGTAGACAGAGAGGATCACCAGGCTTTTGCAAGGATACAGCGTGAATATAGTTACTTAGTTCTGTACTTTCAAGCCTAGAAATCTGGAGTATAACACAGTGGATATTCTATTGAGACCTAGCCATAACACAAGGCTTGTTTCAAACTCTAAAAGTTATTTGCAAACAACAAAATAAATAATTTGAATACCAAATGTAAAAAAAAATATTCTAATGTTAATCGATGTATTACGCATTCGGGACGGTGTAATCAAAGATATGTATTACGCATTCGGGACGGTGTAATCAAAGATATGTTACATTTTCTCACCCTTACAGGATATTATTAACCAGAGTCCCAAAATCTTCTTTATTATTAACACGTTAGTAAAGGTTGTTTTGTTTCTGAAGGTACCATAAAAAGTTTTTACTTAAATAAATGGTTTCTTGCTTTTCGCGAACAGATCATCAAACTTACAATGTTTGGAAAGATCAATAAAAATAAACGTACCGTACTTATACATTTCTAAGCAAAGAAACAATCAAACCTCACCTCTTTGTTATGTACTTATGAACACGCGTCAGAAGTTATACTTCTTTAGTCTAATAAGATTTACAACCCTTTGTTCGTAACAGAAATGATAAATTTGTAAGAAAAATAAACTACTTTGAATATGATAAGTTGTCATGGAAACACTTATCAGCTAACTTCATAGTGTCGGTTTTTCGTGACGCATTGTAAAAATTTACTTTCATAAATTTTCCCTAACGTGCCATAAGAACATACACACATACATATTGTCACGCCTCTATCCCCGAAGGCCTCTACCAGGTATAGGCATATTAAACGCCCACATTTCACCGTATGCATTTTTGTCCTAGGTAACAGGTGGTGAGCCCATTGCCGTGTTGAAATGGACAGGCGCAGGCTGCGGCGACCTACTGTTTGTATTTTTTTGAATTTTTTTAAGCCGCTTATATGGTCTTTAACTTGGCTTAACGAGTGCCATTTGTGTGTCTATTATAAATGTTAAATTTGAAAGAAATTTCGAACCCGTTGCCTTTTTAGTGAGGTGGTAACAAAAAGTCTAAAAGGTCTTATGTGCTAGACACTAATTAGCACGACCAATTAAAGTCCTGGTAGTCTCGGACTGCTTCAGCTTAAATTAACTTAGCTTATCAGGTACTGCTTAAAGTACCTACTTATAACTTCAAAAATAATTCCACAATATTAATTTATTATTATTTATCCATATTATCATAAATAATATCTGTGAAGTTACATTATAGATAATTTTAAAATAATAACTCTAATAAAAATTTATGGTATTCCAAGTCCAAAACCATGATGAGTTTTCTTCTTTTCTGTTTGTTTATTGTAAATTTTTTTTTGAGAGTTATATAATTATTATATTAATATGGATTTAAAATACAATTTACAATTACAAATTCCTTAATATATCACAAATTCATTATTTTTCAATGAATAACCTACCTCTGACAGTACCAGGTGCAAAATTGCCCATAACGCTGGCTGCGTTGCTGCGCTTTTGCTTTGCGCCATTCTTTGCACCAGGTAGGAGCCGGAGTGGAAGTCCTGGGTCTTCTCGCGTAGGTATTCTATGCCCTATCTCTAAAATTAGAGATTTAGCCTCATGACTCCAACAACCCATAGTCTCCACAGCCACTGGGACAACGAAGTACTGCGGTTTCAGTGCAGCAAACTTTGACCGCTTTCTATTAGCGGCGTCCTCTGCCGCAGCAGCCGGCGACTGAATGGTGCAACCCAGGTGGCTTGCTGCAAAAGTGCTGACGCAAGTTGCGTCCCATATCAGGCACTTCCCGTTTTTCCACGGCACCAGGGTTAAACCGTCGGGCCTTTTAAAATCTGAACGGGACAGGATAGGTGATTCCAGTTTGTTAAATTAATTTTGTGGCCCCGCGGTCTCAGGGTTCTGTAAACGATCACTGAGTTACGCAACTTTCACTATGGCTGGGCCTCGGATGGGTGACCACTTTGTGGCATTTACATTTGCGAGCGTTTCCGTGCTTCGGAAGGCACGTTGGTCCCGGTTGCCAGTAAAATGACAGTCGATAAGCCTGGTGGCTGGTGCTTGGTGCTTGGTGGCTTGAAAAATTTCAACAGCAGGTAGCCACAACCTGCGTCTGTATATTTCAACACGGCAATAGGCTCACCACCTATTACGTGGGGCAGGAATCCACACCGTGAAAAGTGGGCATATAATATGCCTCTGCCACCCCTTCGGGGATAAGGCGTGATGGATATTTATTTATAAATTAATTTATATTTTTCAATCACTTTTTCAAATATTTCGGTCAAAATTGATGAAGTAAAAACGTAGTTTGAACTCGAATTCACTAGACGCGCGAGGTTAGAGTAATATAGTTGATTAATATAATAGATAGGGGGCTTATTTGGGGTTTATTAAAAATTCCAATACCTTGAGATGCAGGGTTGTACTGATTTGATAACATTTGCCACCCATGACTTGTTAGATCTGCCAAATTGAGTGAATCCTATGGGTGCAGAAAAGTAGAAGGAGGTGTTCGAACAATAATAAATATAAAAATATTACAGTTAACGCTTTACAGTTAAAGCTGACCCAGCCAACTGTTTGTGTGTATGTTTGTACTGTCATGTATAATTATCTTACTAAATTATGCACGCACTTTATTGCGCGTGGATAATTTAATAAGATCATTTTTATATAAATAACAAATGCAGACTGAAATGTCAAAAATACACGACATTTCATGTCTCCATGAACGGTTGTAAAATTATTGATATTGGAGCGTGAAAAATACTTTACGACTTACTCTCATATTTATAAAAAAGAGAATTCTCATCAAAATCTGTCCAGACGCTTTGAAAGAGTGCGACTGCAGACAACGCGATACGGGATTTAGATATATTAGATGTTGCATTTAGAAACTTTTAATGTAGTTTTCCTATTGTCAAAGAATTTTATAATCGGTTCAGTAGTTCCAGATATTACCTACTGAAGCGAGGGCCGGCGGCTAGCAGGCGACCTCCTTGTTCGCTGGCCGGTTACTGCCGATAGGTATTTCATTGTTGGAACGACATTTAAAAAAGCTATCAGTTTAGTGTTGAACGTCGTCCACGTTACACACTACAACTACAAGTTGTACAAGTTGTAAAAGTATTTGACGTTTATATTGTTTTATAGGTAGTTACCATATAGTACTCGGATACCCAGACATGCATGTATGAAGCCATTGATGAATCTGCAATAAGCGAAAGAAGTGTGCATGGATCGTGAAGCCTGCCAATCTGTCCACTCAGACTACCCTGTCAGGGATACAGCGTGAAGATAGATAGTTACTTAGTTTTTTTTACCACATATCAATGGAGACGGAAGTAATAAAGTCAAACTGTAGACAAAAATCGTGTTCGCGGTCTGTCAGTTGCCTACCTTCTATCTGTAGTAGTCGTATGAGTGAAGGTGATGCCCTCTGAAACGCTGGGTTGTATGAAATAAATAGATTAAGGCGTCTCTAGGAGATCGAGCGAGCGACATTGATTCCTTGATCTGTGGTACTTGCTATGTATAACTTATAGGCATAAATACACGAAAATAGATTCCAATTCCATATTGTGGGACATTTTATTTACACAGCGACGTCTAACCCGAAGTAAGCTAATATAAGCTTGTGTTATGGGATCTAGATGACTGATCATACTTATATATTGCTAAATATATACATATTATTCATAGGAAACACCTAAACTTTGAAACAAACATTTGTGGATCACACAAATATTTCCCCCGACCCGAGAATCGAACTCAGGATCTCAGTCGTGGCAGTCGCATACACTACCACTGCGCCACCGAGACGGTGAAATTCCATAGTTCGTTATATTGCATACTATTGACTCATATCTCTTTGAGCATTAAACTCTCATTCGCCTATACCCTACTCGGCTTAATTTGAATTTGAATGGAGATGTAATTAAGTACCACCACAAACTGACTTCTTTCAGTATACGCAACCGGCGATTTGACATCGGTGTGTCGATGCTGCGTTGCGTTTGGGTGACTCTCTGGCATCCGGTATTCTGCGTCTTGGCGACGGCTCTGATACCGTATCCCTGTCCGCCGTCCTTTTATTAAATTTGAAGAGAAGATTGAAAAAGCACTGTTCAAATGCCTATAATAGTTTATGGAGATTTTAATATTGATAGATACATCATTAACTCCATCAGAGAGAACTAAAATGATAAATTTCATTAAATCATTTAATCTGCATAGTAAATTCTTAGAACTCACTCGTTTTACAGCCACCAGTGCAAAATGTATTGATAGTATGTTGTCTGATATTATATTGATATGATTGTTATATTATATTTTAAACCTATAAATAAAGGTATTGTGGATCCTGTGGAATCAGATCATCGTGGCAAATGAATAAAGTTTCCTAAAAAGTAGTAACAAAGATACTGTTCCGCGATTTGAAAAGTGATTCAGTCGCCGCTTCTGGCATTTTAAGTGTGCGTAGGGGAGCGCTAGTTCGCTGCATTAGTCTTCTAAAAAGCTATTAAGTTGTTGGTTGCGGATACTAAAAGAAGCTAGTCTGCAGAGGCCCTAAATGATATTGAGAATTTTTGTACAACTATTTAGATAAAACTTTATAACCATAATCTTTCATAATGAGACACCTAAAAATTCTGAAAGATCCATATTAATAATTCTACCACTTCTAGAATTTACACATCTGCGCTGAAATTTACGCTGTAATTTTTTAATTTGGCAGCCCTGCAGGAGCTCGCTAAATTGACCTGCGATATTAAGATTCATGTAACAAGACAGTATTCCTTAAAACATTATATGAAGCGCTGTTCTGCTAGACAGGTTAAGTACAAGGTTGTATTTTGATGTATTATCAACGTTAATTATTATAGTTCTACATAACGTTACATGGGTTTATGGTGGATTAGAGAGAACTATACACTGTGCGCAATGTTTCCTAATAGAGTTATTGTGTTTATAGAGAGATAGATACATGTGGATATGTTTTATTCGCTTACTTACACGCTGATCGAGTTGTTTTGTTTGACTCATCTATTGTACGAAGGAGTTTGCACTAACGCTCTTCTTTCTTCGGGGTGGGGATGTTTTATATTATTTTGCTAATTTATTGTAGGTAACTGGAGATACATTTATTTCAAACTAGTTGACGTCCACGACTCTACACGCATCGTGAAGTTTTCCATTTACGGGATAAAAAGTAGCCTATGTGTTTTATTCTGACTTGTAAGCTATACCTATTTGAAAATCCATTCAGTAAAATCGTACTAATATAAAAACTTCGCGTTTATATTAGTACGATCATGAAGGTAAAAGAGACCAAAATCTCGAAAGCCCATGCAATCTCACCTGCTTGCGTTGCACCTGCTGACAACGGGTGAGGCAGCGACTCAGGCGCTCTTAAGGGGTTTGAAGGTCAAGTGACAGTCGCTCCAAACAGTATCAGAAATCACAATTGAAACAAAACTGCTGATAGCGGTCAAATAAAACCCACAGACCCATAGGACCCCTCAGGCTCTAAATAAAGGTAGAGTTTGAAAGTCGCAGTTATGATTTCAATATGTCATGTCATGTGTAATGTGTGTATGTATGTTCTATGTGAAGTTGCTTTTTCATTTAGCAGTATTTTTGTGATTCATAAAACACTTTCAAAAGCAAAGCGTACTTGAGTACCGAATATTTCAGGTACATGTACCTATACGTAAATAAAATATATTATAAACAGCCGAAATGCTCGAAAAAATCTATTACCATTACAATACAGGCTGGTTAGTAAATAAACATCAATGTCGAAAATCTTCCGCTCTCAGTATTGAAAAGGGTGTGAGGTATTCATAACCGCACACGTCAGTGAAGCGACCCAAACATCTTTCACCGTACTCTCAAGAGGCAGAGGTGCCCTCCGTGTCATACACCTTTCTCCTCGCCGTACCTTTACACTTTCCTTACCAGAATAAAGAATTCTTATATTACTTTGAATATTTTTCCCTTCTGTAATAAAACTTAACGGTTTACGAGCAAACGTTCTTTATCCTGAGGTTTTAGATTGACCAGAAATCAGAATATAAATATTTAGCATCCGTTACATAAAAATGTCTCACAACGTAATTTAAAATGAACACTTTGGATTTTTATTTAGGTTATTGTTTGCGGTTGTGAATAAAATTTGTGTGAAGCCAGCAAGTCCCAAAAGCGCGGGCATTAAATCATTCTCGAAAGCCATTTGGATACAAAGGATATGGTCAATAAACAAACAGGACTCGGCACTGATAGCGCAAAGTAACTGGCCGCAAAATTTATATGTTACCCTATTTTGTTAGTACATTTTTCCGGGCGTCCCATTCCAGACTCGTGTTTGCCAAAGCTCGAATTCTTATTTGTTCGGAAAGCTCACCTTCCATTCTTAATGCAGCTACTAATAAACTGGTCACGTCACTGTTATTTATTGCTATAGGTACAACAAAGAACAAGAAACTCACGCTACTTTGCTTATTTCAGTCCCCATTTTGGTCGTGAAGTAAAGCGAAACAAATTTAAAAAGCTCTTAAATCTCGTGCTGATTACAGGGATCTTTCAATTTCGCGGAAACATTTTCAATATACACCATTAAGCGCGTACTACCCTAAAATAATTCGATCATTAAGCGTGCTAGACATGAATGCGATAATTTAACAGGAGGAAGTAATAAAAATGACGTTACCGATAGCTTTCTATATGAGCTACCTAACGGTTCCCATGTGATTTATGTCGCCCTCACTTTCAGGCTATACGGCGTGTAGGTATTTCTACTGCGGTGATTATGAAGGCTGTGTGGGAGTTGTTAGAATCGAAGTTATTTTAATATATCTAAGCTATTGTTGTATAGAAAGGTTTTGATATTTTTTCTGATCAACTATAAATAATAATTAATAATTACTATAGCTAATTGAATCAGGCGTTACATGGCGGAAATCTATTTTTAAAAACTATAATTATTTTGTTTTAAAATGTAATTTTTGCAATATTCCGCTTTTTTAGAATGTCGTACGATGTCGACACATGTTTCGCCTACACACGAGGCATTATCAAGACTGTTCGGCAGCAAAAGTACATATTTTTGTCTATTTTTGAATAAACTAAGCAAAACCGAAGTGTGCCTCTGTCTACCCCTTCGGGGATAAACTCGTGATAATATGTATGTATGTATGTATGTGTATGTATGTACAACAGTTTTGAAATTTTACATTTATGTGAATAGGGTCTAAAAATGTCCGTATTAGAGCAGTTAGAAATTATAAAACGGGACGGGTGTACTTTGCTGAACGAACAAACAGACTTCTACACTTCGGTTTTGCTTAGCTTATTCAAAAATAGAGAAAACAACTAGAAGTCTACATCGCGCTATCGTTTGGTTGCGTTCGAACTACAAGAGGTTGAGGTGAACGCGTAAGTACTTTTGCTGCCACACAGTCTTGATAATGCCTCGTGTGTAGGCAAAACACGTGTCGACATCGTACGACATTCTAGAAAAGCGGAATATTGCAAAAAAAACATTTAAATACAAAATAATTATAGCTTTTTAATAATAATTAATGAAAGATAAATGAATGATTAGTGTGCTGATTATTATTTTGATTTTTTTAAAACCTTTTGGTGACTTTTGGCATATATTATTAATGAGGACTTTTGATCACTGAACAAAGTCGCTATAAAAGTCAAATCGGTAAAATTAGGAATCGGACAACTAGCTCTATAGTAAAATCTTTATCGAATGTTGGCTATGCATTTACGTTAATAAATATATTTTTGATGTAAAAATTAAAAAATAAATTAAGAAATTTAGCTGACTGGCTTGAAATATTACAGAAACGGTTTAATTTTACTATGGATATGAAAATAATTTTGAATATTTTGAGGTTAAAGGTGTAAAATAGTGAATCATAAGTTCACACCAATAGTTCTTATAACACTCCTAATAAAAAAAATACGTAAATAATAAACCCTAGGCGTATCTAGAAAACAAACCTAAGTAGATGCAAATGAAATGTCAACATAGGCGATGCTTAGACCAAAGAGTTTCATACTTAGAATTGACTTAAATTGTCTTTAGGGCAAATAGGCATTACTCTCTTATATTATACTTTTAAATAAATAAATTAATCGACTACCCCGTCAGGGATACAGCGTGAAGATAGTTAGTTAGTTAGTTAAATAAATAAATAATGTGGGACACTTCACTTTATTAATATCTAGCAGCTTACTCACGTTTATAGCAAAACTTATGATAATTTATAAAGTGCATGGAATGAGTTAAAAGTTTACGTGTAGATAAACTTGAAACATTTTGGTTTTCAGTTACGACGGAGTTGAAATGAATTTAACACAACAAATTGTTATTCTCAACCTCGGTTCTCGCTTATCGCAGGTGGTAAAACATGCCTTTTAAACTTACAATTCCAACTTTCTTCAACTCTTAATAACTCACGAAAGTTAGCAGTTGCTGCTATCTAACTTTTATCAACTTTTTTTTAGATTTTACGTAGATGATATTTCTTCACTTAAATGAAGAAGTATCGTTAACTCGCTCTGTTGTTTGACTTCTGATCAATATTTATCAGCCAATGACGTTGTTATTTACATACATACATACTTTCACGCCTTTATCCCCGAAGGGGTAGGCAGAGGCGTACTATACGCCCACGTTTCACCGTATGCTTTGCTTTTTGTCCGTTGTTATTTAGCTTTAATTAATGGTTAGTATTTGAGTTAGCTTAAAGTTACATTAAAACATTTTCGTTTCAAACTTAAATACGGCAATCAACACGAAAAATAATATCGTTTAACGTTCAATCGAATCCATCGATGGGGTCTTTATGTAACTGTTGCGAATCGCAATCAGTGTACGGGCCCTAAATTATGTGACATTATTTGAAATTGTGTCAACATGGAGGAGCGCAGAGCTTGGCGTGCAACCCAGCTGTGGGTTGTGGCGGGAGCAGTCAGCGTTCGCCCGACCGCCCTTCGGTCCGGTAAATACAGCCTCCTCGCCTCTCGGGTATGGATTATTCACAGCGAACCGAGCGGAGCCAGTCCGAGCCACGATTTTCCCGCGGCCGCTCGTCTTTCCACTCAGCAATTTCCACTCGCGTCGTTTTCGTACACTTGCAACTACGTGTAGCACGTTCGTAGCTCGCCGGCAACTCACGAGATTGCACGTAGTTATAACCTTTCACCCGTAGCGTCGGGCTCGTCTACGGCAACCTATTAGAACCATACCGGTAATATGGGAACCATTGTGTTCTAATGACGAGACTAATGTTACGTTTAAACATCACGGCGAGCACCTGTGGAACAATTAATTTGTGTGAAACTTTCACTTGATTTGTTCGCTCAATGTTTTATTAAGTGTAAGTATGTTTGAAATTATAATAGAACTTGTTTACAAGTTATTTAAAGGCAAATTGACGTTTAATTAAAAGATAGTTGTTGTAGAAATGTTAATGCATTTGTATATAAGTGTTACAACTTTATTTAAAAGTTTTGGGAATTTACGAACCTAAATAAAAGCCATCGTTAAAATTATACTTAGTTATAATTATACTGGTTTCAATAACTTACAAAAAAGTGCATAAAAATGCAAAATGTTATATTATGTCCTAAATTATCTGACTAAAAAATCTGAAAACATTTAAGTCTTAGGGTCTGCTTTTAGTACTTATGAATATTTGCTAATCATAATGACATAGCGTATGTCTGATATGGCGTTAATGGAAACAGCACTCAAATTTTTGGCAATCATTGCAAAACTCTAGGGTTGGTAAAAAATTCAATGATTATTGTTTTTTGTAAAGTAAATGTTTATGAGTATTAAGAACTTTTGATTGTTTTCATACCTGCTCCTAGCAGCCAATTAAACGTGGACCGTAATTTTCGAATTCCGGAAGGGTTTAAGAAACAACTGGAAAACTACAATGAAGAACTTTTTGTGTATAATAAAATTTTATTTTGTTAAATTCAGTTTATATAATTCGTTTTTAAATTTTCTATTTCTTCGACACTCTGACAGACATTGACAGACCATTAATTTTACTGTTAATTTATATTTTTGTAAGTAGGTAAATTAATCTGTAAATAATGTTAACAGTCGTACTATTAAAATAATATAACAATAACTTAATTTAAATAAACAATACATTATAATTCATAAGCTCAATCAAAGTTCTATAATACACACCTACTGATTATCATCTACAAATGTACTTAGTGTCTGAAAAAATCGTATTTAAGTCTGAACGTATAATACAAGCGTTGACAACCCTATCCCTTTGGCTCAGGAGGATAGCGACCCACAACTATGAAAGTAGAATTTGTTTCGCTGTGATTTTTATAGGTTTGGTGTATTTCGCCTGTCAAGTACATTTTTATATGGTCTTATTTAAGTTATTTTGAAAGAAATTAAACGATTACATTATCAAATATCCATCTATAAGTCCATATACAAGTACATTTACATCCATATATAGTATCGTTTAGCGAAAAAGAGTAGAATAAAATGGGGTGCACTTGGCAACATTTCAGAGAGTATTGTATTTTTAGGGTTCTTTAGTAATGCTTGACTAGCTTTGTCCGTTTGTTTGCCTTTCTAGTCTAGTTCAACTCTTAGTACTAGAACGAAGTAATTTAGCATGGATATATATATATTTTGGTCGTGTCAATATAGTGTAAAACCTTATGAAAAAATAGAGCACTTCTCGGACGAGCGAAATTTTGATGGATTTTTTTTAAACTCTGGTTTATCCATAACTAGTTGACGCCTGCGGCTTCGCCCGCGTAGTGAAGTTTTCGCGTTCCCGTTTCCCACAGGAACTTGTTCCCAGGATAAAAAGTCTATGTCCGTCTCTTAGCTCTTAGCTACTTCACCACCAATTTTCAGCCAAATCGGTTCAGCCGTTGTTGAGTTATAAATAGTGTATCTAACACGACTTTCTTTTATATTTACATATATATTAATAAGGATTAAATTTATAGGGAAAAATAATTTTAAATCATGTTTACGAGTAATAGTCGACAGTGGTAGAAAACATACATATCAGTTGGCTGGTTTCATCTGTGGTAAAATGTTTAGTTAGATTTTTTATTAATTCGATGTTTGACGGTGTAGTCTGCATGCAAAAAGTATCCAGTCCTTTTAAAGATATTTTTTTGCCATGCTCAAAGTACCTTCCTCTTTGCTCGGTGTGTAGTGAGTCTTCATTTCAGTTCATGTGAGGGTTTATATAAGGCTGACAAAATGCATGTAAGAAATGCTAGGTGACGACCACTTACCATAAAGTAGGATTAAGCCCCTCCTGGTACAATATTCATTTTTCTAATGATAGTTGATTAAAATACTTTTTCAACATAGTGTAAAGAGTTAGTTTTTTAATTGGTAATATTTCAGAGTAGTAGAGTAAGAAATTTATATTCTTACCATGTGTACCTGCTGGCTTCGTAAATTTGTCAGCCTCCTCGTTCCCGCGAAAACCTATATGAGTTGGAACCTATTGCAACCTCAGAGTATTGTTACAATGGTAAACACTCAAACCTTAATCCTTGTTTACATTACTTTGGTCACATTAATTATATTAAATTTATCTTTAATTTAGTGATGACATTGTGTAAGCGCCTTTAAAATGGTCTATGCAAAATAGAGACATTGTTATTTTATATTATTTTTTTATTTTAGTCCATAAGTTATGTAATATGAGTATCTATAATTATGGACGACATTCAACAGTTCAAATGCCAATATTTTGCAAGAGCACTAAATTCATTATGGGTGCTCAAATAGGAAAAATGCCTAAACACGCTTTTACTACTTTGTTTATGCAAATAAAAAAAATAATACAAGATTATGTTTTTGAAAATAATTTAAAATCCGTTGGCTCTTTAAACTGGAAATACCATAAAGTAATAATTGTTTTTTTTTGTATTGCAACAATATTTAGTAAGTCATTTTAACAGTGGTATAATTAAAGAATCAAAGTGTTGGTCTTAATTAACAGGACTTAGGGATTTCAGGACTTTTATCACTTCATAACTGTATTTTTATAATAAAATAGATTATCGGTCCTGAAATCAATAAAATCATTCAAACAATTAAACTTTAAATAATTTTAATCTTTCGAATATTGCAATGTAGAAAAATATAATTGTGAGAAGGTGAATGTGTTACATGTTGCTTGTGCTTTAAAAAATCATCTGTATTGCTAATGAAAAATAATCATTTATTTTTAAATCTATTCGTTATCACATTTTGCGGTCCCTATGTCATCCCTACGTTATTCACTAATTCAACAAAATATGTGTTTCTACAACATAATCACATGATAAATATTAAGGTATACATTAAATATCCCGTCAGGGATACAGCGTAAAGATAGTAAAGTTTTACAGTTATAAATAATTTACTGTCCAGAAAGCCGCTTATTATCACACAAATCTATACTAATATTATAAAGCTGAGAGATTTGTTTGTTTGTTCGGTTGAACACGCTAATCTCAGAAACTACTGGTCGGATTTGAAGATAGCCCATTTATCGAGGAAGGCTATAGGCTATATATGATTACGCTACTACACTGGGGAGCAGAGCAGTAGTCATAAACGTCGACAAACGTCGACGGGAGGTCTAGTCATCAATAAAGTTTACTATCCTTTCCTATTTGGGACAAAAAATAGATCTGTTATTATATTCTGCAAATAGGTGGGTGAACATGAGCGTGAGAAGGGGTCGGTACGTATAAGTACCGGCCCAGGGCTTGTAATTAATTTGCCCTTGTATCAATATCACAACATAAATGTCACCGGATGTGTTAAACCGTTTATTATGGTTTTTGGTCTGTATGTTATTGAATAGCTTTCAATAAATTAAATTATTAAACGTTATATATTTATTTTTAGATTATAATAGAAATAAGAAATATCAATAACGCCTTTATCCCCGAAGGAGTGGCACAGGCATATTATACGCCCACTTTTCACCATGTACATTTTTATTTCATGTAACAGGTTGTGTGTTTATTGTTTGATGTATTTCTATTGCCGTGTTTTCGGTTATAGTGAAAAACATATCTAACTTGAGATTTAAATTCATGACCAGTGGCGGATAAGGGTAACCATGACCAGTGCTTAGTGCTAGTGCCCGCTCGATCGCTCTCCACCCCTCTATTCTCAGAAGGACGTTCGGAGACGGTTCGAAGCGGGCATAGGCTAATCTACTCCGGGAGATTGTGGAGGGCAGCACTTCTAGCCCCCCAGGAGAGCCTCACATTGGAGCCGGAACGCGGTGAATAGCCCTCAGGCCTATCCTGCGACCCGGTTGGGAAGAAGGCGGAACACTGCGGGGTTTAGTGAGTAGGACCACCCAAAGGCCGGGAGTCCCACATGATGGCACGTAAACGCATTCCTCGCGTCAACCATTCCAACACAATTCTTTACTATAACGTAAACGACTTTACATATAATGTGACACAAATAGCTCGATGTAATAAAGGGCGAGTCTGAAGTGGGGATTGTTGCACTCATTCAATAAAACTAAGTGCGTAATGGCATGTAAGTTTACAAATCCCATCAATCCACAGGGAATTCCTCGGTCACGCACACGGACTGTGAAACAAGGCTTGAACCCGTACTTCACGTATCTGTTTGGTTGCTGAAATAAAATATAGTTCGTTGCTGAATAATGTAGTTTTCCAATATTGGAAGAATCCCTGAAAGTGATTTAGCCGTTCAAGAGATTTTCTGCAGCAATAGTTATTTGTTATGCCAGACTGTAAAGTCGTTTTTATGGCATGTACTTGTATTTAAACGTAAGCCGGCCAAGGTTTAAAAATTACGAAATACATAAATCTTTGCTGCTTAGTGAGACACACAATTCTTATCGCAGCAATTACTACAAATCAATGTGATTTGATGAATTAAAATAAATTAACTTTAAGAACACAGACATTAAAAAGTACAGACAAAGTATCATGCTATAATCACAGTATAAAGAGAGATACTAGAAGAAGCGCTCGTGGCCCCGCGGTCTCAGTGTTCTGTAAACGCTCACTGAGTTACGCAACTTTCACTATGGCTGGTACTCGGATGGGTGACCACTTTGTGGTATTTACATTTGCGAGCGTTTCCGTGCTTCGGAAGGCACGTTAAGCCGTTGGTCCCGGTTGCCAGAAAATGGCAGTCGTTAAGCCTAGTTGAAGGCCTTATGGGCAGCTTAAAAATTTCAACAGCAGGTAGCCATAACCTGCGTCTGTCTATTTCAACACGGCAATGGGCTCACCACCTATTACGTGGGACAGGAATCCACACGGTGAAAGTGGGCATATAATATGCCTCTGCCACCCCTTCGGGGATTAGGCGTGATGGATATTTTATTATATATTTTATTTATATAAAGAGAGAACAATTTTTGTCTGAGTCATGATTTTATTTGCTTCACAAGTAATGCTCTCCCAAAACAACGAACTAATATTAAAAAAATAAATATTATCACTATCAAAACGGCCATCATAGCGTGCCGCTAATATAGTATTGAAAACCTAAGCGAATGATTCTAGCATAAATAAAGGGATTAATTTATTTATTCATAGACACTCCTACAGTATACATATGCAACATTCTCGTCTTACATTACAAGGCATAGTTCGGATATATAGGCCAATTATAGGCATATACAGTATTGATAGACTACATTTAAGTGCTAATTGACATAATAAACATGAAAACATAATGCAAGTAGGGTGAGCGTATAAAAAGAGCCAAAGCTAAATCGGGGGGACGATGCAAGCGATTCCGCTTTTTCCTGAACCCGCAAAATGAGTCATGAAAAATATCCAGCTGGTCGAGTTTACCGTTTGTATTGTACTCACGGCAAACGCGTATCAGGGGTGAATGAAGTCCTATATTCGTTTTCACTAGTGAAATGTTCTAGTTAAAGGACGGCGTGGTGGATTCCGAGTAACAGTGAGCAGAAGGCGGTTTGATAGATCACTGAGAACGACATTATTGTTGATAATTTTATACAAGAAGATCACTTTCCATGATTCGATAACGATGTAATTTTATTAAAGTGTTCTAGTTCTGTGTGTAGTTCTGTGTGATATACCCTGCGAAATGAACAGTAGGTCGAATCTATTTACACAGAGTGAGCATACCAAAAAGTCTTGTTTTTATAGTGGTATTACATCCTGCACAAGTGTGATTTGGGGTCATAGTGCTAATGTTATTATAATCAAGATATAACTGAATTATGTGATGTAGGTAAATGAAAATAATAACTGTTGTACAAAACTGAAGGCACATTCAACGAGATCGTGGAAAGTATTGCACGCTTCGAGTGAGTTGGCGAGAAAATGGGCTCAAGCGTCGAGAAAACGGCGGCGTTTACGCGTTTGCGTCGTAGACTTTTAGTTGAATGTTTTAGTTAAATTTTATGCACACAGTTTGTTGATAATTCGGCCAATAATTATCGGAAAGTACCATTTATTAAAACAAAATTAGTGAATTGGTTGATTGCAAAATACGTTTAAACTATTATAAGCAAGTAATTTAGAGAGATCTCGATTGTACGTCATGTTTCTATGCACACAGCTATATAAGGGATTGCAGATTAAAGAATCAATTAATGAATCCTGAACAAAATTCAGGGTTAGATTATTATTTCCTTTATTCAATTAAAATATAAATAAATATTTGAAACAAATATCTATTTAAAGAAATATAAACACTCCCGGACACCTAAATCGAGCCCACCTTGATTTTTTTGGTTTGGAGTACTGTAACTTATTAAAGATGTATGTAGAAGGAAAATCTTTTGATGCAGTTTTGGAGCTGGTATACTCATCGTTCATTTAGAGTGCCACTGTTCTAAATTTGAACAACAGTTTATTAAAGAAGTCGAGTTATGTTGGAACAAGTCAATATTTGCTTTTTTCAAGGAAAAAAATATAATCGATTTTTAAATAAAGACATGTTTTACATGAAAAGAAATGTTTATTTAGTAACTTGTATTGCCTCCCAGTGCATTTATGACAGCTCTCATACGGTTTGGCATAGAATTAATCAATGTCGTTATGACATGTAGAGGAATGTCCTCCCATTCTTCCAAAATTACATTTTTGAGCTTCTGCATGGTTTGCGGGGCAGGATGATGAGCTCGAACACGCCTCTTCAGCTCATCCCATAGATGCTCTATAGGATTCATATCAGGACTTCGCGCTGGCCATCTCATAACAGTGATACCAATGTCATTTAAGTACTCCCTGACGATTCCCGCAGTATGGGCCTATCATGCATTAAAACGAAATCTTGGCCAATAAATCCAGCATATGGCATCACGTGGTTCTCTAAACATTAGCGAATGTATCTATTGCCATCTAGGGGTCGTGGTCCCGTCACTACCTCTAGCTCAGTTTTGCCTTCCATAGAGATTCCTCCCCAGACTGTTCATGATCCTCCACCATAACTCACTTTCTCGTCAATACAACATTGCGCGAAACGCTCGTTCTGTCTTCGGTACACCTTACTCCTTCCGTCATTACCGTATAGCATTATCTTGGACTCATCTGTGAAGAGAACCTGGCTCCATTGCTGTCGAGTCCAATTTAGATGTTCGCGCGCAAACTCTAGACGGGCTATTCGGTGTGCTCGTGTCAATTTGGGTCCATTGGCTGGCTTATGGGGCTTTAAACCACGTTCATTGAGTCGCCTTCTAACGGTCCGAGCACTTACAGCCACTCCGTGAAAGTCCCTGAGCTGTTCTTGTATCTGAACAGAGTTAAGGCGTCGATTTCATAAGCTAGTAGTGACAATGTATTGATCTTGTCTCGCCGTTGTCACTCGGTAACGAGGTCCTCCTGTTCGCCGAACGAAGCCGCCAGTCTCCAGGTATCAGTGGTACACTCTTTGAACAGCGGAACGACTTATGTGAAGTTGTGAACTCACATCTCGCTGACTTAGCCCAGATTGAAGAAGTGCTACAGCTTGCGCGGCTACTTCAGGTGAAGTATCCATAATTTTATAGCCAAAAACGGTTCAAATTATAGAAAAATAACTAAACTAAACTTTGGTTAACAACAATTGCGAAAATTCAAACCAAATCGACATTAAATTGCTTCAAAAGCAACTTTCAACAGTCATTATTTTTTTCAAATCAGTGACCAAGCTCGGCTTTTGTTCTTTATTTTAAATTCTAAAATTTAAATTTGGAATAATACATACGGGAAAGACGATGAAATATGCCAGCATTAAAAATGCATAAAAACTTTTTTGTTATATTGTATATTTTTTGTGTATTGGGCTTTTAGGCCCGGGAATGTAAGGTGGCTCTATTCAAGAGTCCGGGAGTGTATTTACCTAATAAATCTAAATTCATTACATAAATTCAGGTACAGTCAGCGCCAGAGAAATCTCACACCCAGTTGTTTAGATTTACATTCAAGTGGGGTGAGATTTCTATAGAGCTGTCCGTACAAATGTATTTCTTTATTTGATTATTATATTTGATGCACTCATGTTCAGGTTCCTAACTGAATCATTGAATGTGATCTTCACCGACTTTAAAATGTCGGATTAAATGATAACAATATACTATTTTAAGATGCTTATCCCATTATTCTATATAGGGTTTTCAGGGTGACTCTTAATAAATTGTATTATTTATTGCACACAAATATAGAATTTAAATAAAAGAGATTGTAAATGTATGTAGTAGTATGTAATAGTATTTAAATAACGAAATCAAAACAAAATTTTATATGGCAGATACTAAAAACAGCTTTAACCTACACCTTACCTACGCTCAAAGGTATAGGCGTGATTGCATGTTATGTTAGGTTTATTTTTATCTGTTATTTTAATAAAGTCGATATTGAGAGTAGCGATGGTACTTTTACGGGTTCATACAAAACTAATATCGTTTATTTGTTACTGTTCACTGTTAATGCGTACGACAACGATAACATGGCACTATTATTGCTCATTAGCGTTGCCGTACGCAATAACGCTGCTAGTGAAACGTAGCTTTGAATCGCACATCTGCGACAATTATTATCATACTTGTCATAGTGTCGTTTGCCGTTATATTCATGCCTGAATTATTTACTAATTACATTTTGAAGCCCTTGGGATATCTTGGCGTTATATGTGTAGAGGACAGTGATATTAATATTTTTTCTTATTTAAAAAAATATTTTAATAGGCGTTAATATGGTTATTTTTTTTAGAAAGCGTATATGTAATTTTATTAATAAGATTTTGTTATAACACGTTTTTATCGTAAAGTATCACTTAACATAGTCACGTGTGAAAATCAATGCCAGGGTGGCTAAGGTGGCTATGGTGGATTTAATATTTTTTTTAATTTATTTATTAACAAGTAGGTACAACAGATTACATTTAAAATAACTTGCGAAACTGCAAAACAGTTAGATGGCAAGATATGCGCTAAAATTTGTATTGGTTATATCTACCACTATACATATCAAGAAAAAAATACCAGCATAGTAATAATCTTGAAACTTAGTATAAACATAGTAGTTATAACGTAGTAGTGCAATCTTGCATGTATTTGTAACAATGTGCCAGTATATACTGGCACACTGTTTCAAATATAACCACTTTGAGTTTATTTTTTGTCTTTGAAGCGCTCGTGGCCCCGCGGTCTCAGTGTTCTGTAAACGATCACTGAGTTACGCAACTTTCACTATGGCTGGTCCTCGGATGGGTGATCACTTTGTGGCATTTACATTTGCGAGCGTTTCCGTGCTTCGGAAGCCGTTGGTCCCGGTTGCCAGTAAAATGGCAGTCGTTAAGCCTGGTTGAAGGCCTTATGGGCGGCTTGAAAAAATTCAACAGCAGGTAGCCACAACCTGCGTCTGTCTATTTCAACACGGCAATGGGCTCATCACCTATTACGTGGGACAGGAATCCACACGGTGAAAAGTGGGCATATAATATGCCTCTGCCACCCCTTCGGGGCGTGATCGATATTTATTTATTTTAAGTATGCATGGATCGCGAAGCCTGGCGGTCTGTCCTCTCTGACTACCCCGACAGGGATACAGCGTGAAGATAGTTTTTTTTAAGAAATTCCAATTTAATGCATTCAATTATTCTTTTCATTATGTAAACATTCATATGTGTGTCCATTTATGCTTATTTTATAATTTGCTAAATCTTAAGTGCAGTACGGCGAGTTTTGTTTTAGATAAATTAATAATTATGCCGTTATTGTAAGCCTAATTGTAATATTTTCAAAGTATGATTGAATATTTTTTGTACCTCGCAAATATCTCGAGATGCATATATTAGACACGTGTCATCAGCATACATATACGCACTACATGTTTCTAGTACATTGGTGACGCTATTTACATGCATAATAGAGCCCATAGGACCATAGACAGATCCAGTCAGCACCCCGAGGTTAACATTAGCTTCAAGTACGGCCTCTCCAGCAACAACGGTGCGGATTGTTCTACTAGATAAATAAGTTCTGATCCAATCGTTTGTTGGAACACGTATACAACATTCTCTGACATTGCCTGAAGCTGTATGTCGTGGTCCAAAGTATCAATCGCTTTTTTATAGTCAATAAAAACAGCTATTACCTGTTTCCCACTGTTAAGACTACGATTGATATCCGCAAATTGTATGTGTACGGAAATGGTACTACGGCCTTTTCTGAATCCGTATTGTGAGTCAGCTAATAAATCGTGCTGTTTCAAAAAATCCCTTATTTCGTTAACAATGACTTTTTCAACTATCTCATCTGTCATTTATATATTAGTATGTTACTATAGATATAAATTATTCAAGATTATTTTGATTTTTTAAGCAGTCAATTGGCACATAGTACGATATGAAATTTTGTCGGTATTCTAAACTCCTGGCAATTATATAACACTATCAGATAGAGCTGTTAATAATGGCAAAATATCAAGTAATAATCATTGTAACATCGTGGATTTTTCGACTTCCCTATACCTAAAAGATTTGTATAGAACACTTCTTGTCTTATGTCAAATTGTCTTTGAGAAAGTGAGGTATCGTTTCAATGCCATTTGTATTCAGTACCAGTAGCTGCTTGCGGCTCTGTGCCATACTGATGAATCCGTGGATTACTGATCCTAAGCCCTATACCCCTAGGAATCTATTACCGGTATAAAATTTATCCTTCGACTGAAACTAAAAAAATGCTGTTTGTTTATCAGAATTCATTAAAATCCATTCAGTTATACAAAACAATTTCTTCACTTATTTTATCATTTTGAATAAATAGTTAGTTGGATTAAAACATGGTAAATACTTATCGTCACAAGTGCATGTGATGTAGTGCTTGGTCTATCAGTTCTTTTTTTGTTAACACGGGGAATACATTTACGTACATCATTATCTTACTACGGGAGCGACAGGGCGTGTTTGTTGGTCATATAATAAGAACGAGGTTAAGTCACTGCAACCTACCAAAGAGACAACCCGGGATGGTTCTCTTCTATTAGTGCCAGATGGGTGGCCTTTCCCTAAGGAGTTGAGGAATCTGGCGAAATATAAGGCGATGGAGGGCGGCTGTCCAACACTATTGGCAGCCGACTTTGATTAGACCCAGCCAGTTGTACCAACACTCAGCTAGAATTAAATGTTACTAGATCCAGGTGCACCAACTACATTACAATAATTACCTACTATTAATTTGTTTGTTTAGGATTTTGGGTGTTTCCTATGTATAATATGGTATGTATTTTGAAATATAAAAGTATCCTTATCAGTACTAGAGCCCATAGCACAAGCTTAACGCTTAGTTCGGGATAGATAGTTGTAAAAAGTTTCCCACAACATTTATTTAATTTTGTTTATTCATATTTCAAAGCGATATTTTTTATAACTTTTTAGAACTGGTTTCAATTTGGAAAAAAATAATTCAATTCAGGCTTTCTAAGTAAGTATTTTATTTCTTTGTATTCAAATACGAGAATTGATGTAAAAGCAATCATACGGCCAGTTACATAAATGTTTGGAAAGGAGAGCTTAATCAATCTTGCTAAGACACGATAACAAGAGCGGCTTCTGTACGGTCTTACAACGTCGCTGGACTAACCACTCAATCAATCATTAATCTTACATCTATGTTTCATTTTTCTATCATTGTATCTCGTCTCGTATCTAACCTAACCTAACCTAACAAAATAAACATTTTCAAATCGATATGATACAGATGCATTTTGAAGCCTATGAAAAAAACTATATAAATGATTTTTTTTTATATCACAAAGTGGTCACCGTAGCCTATGGGCGTTTGCAACACTAGAGGTGCAGCACACGCGATGCCAACAGATATATACCTACATATCTTATATATAGTATAAACATATCTTTTCGAAATTAAGTTTTAATTTCGAAAAGGTAGTGTCTGGGAGTGAAGGGGAGGCATACTTTTTACTTAGACATGCAGCCGGGCGAATATTTCATTTCGAGCATATTTGACGTTTTGGAGAATAAAAAAATAATTGCACATATTCATGTTTTTTATGAATTTTTTGGAAAGAATTTAATGATAGACACTGATTTTTGTGAAAGGCCCAGCAATTACTCTTTTCTGCTAAGAGATATTGACGTTTCTTTTTTTTTTAAATCGGTATTGAGATTTCCCATTTACGGTAATTAGATCTCGAGATATGGTAGTGAAATAAATTGAAATGGTAATTAGTAATAAAATCAAACGTTTAAAAATAACCTCGACACATGACTGGAGCAACACTGACGTGGTCCTTAAGATTGCATCTTGATGCATTCCTACTCGCGCCATCACGAGAGTGACCTCTCAGCAACGGACCGCACAGTATCCAATCGTAGCCGATGTTCTACAGAAGTAGTCCTAGGACCGATCCCTGGGAAATACAACACTTCTCGCCATGCCAGCCCTAGCTTTGGTAAGCTATGGCTCTCTCGGAAAGATAAACCCCGATAATGCACTGGAGACAGGGAGGCACTATATGAAAATAAGCGTCTTCTTAAAGCATTTCCAGGGCAAGGCGTTGACTATGTCATGAGACACCGCCATGACTACTTCACCTGTGATGATGCTCCTTCCGCGAGGACTCCGACACGCATGATCGCATCATTGGAGGAGCACTGAAACCAAACTGATGGAAACCAAACTGCTTATGTACCAGATCCCCATGAATGTGACATATGCGATGAAGTGCTCTGCAATGATACACTCAAAGAGCTTGCATACCTCGTCGAGCAATACGAGCGACCAATAGCCGGAAGGCAAGGCCACTGGCCGCCCTCGTTTTGGATAAGGACCAATTTCCCCATATACGATACCTTGGGAAACCAGTCTTTATTGAAGGATGAGCCAAAACCAACATTCATAGAGATCCAGGAGTCATACTCACCCCGGAATGCTATCGGGTCCAGAGTGGTTCTCTTGCGGGGCTTAGCCGCAGCACCTCTAGCTCACCTTGGGTGACTACGGGCACGTCGTTCTCGACGTAATCTATAACATAGGCTGGGGTTTGGGCCAGCGGATAGCCTTACATTCCAGATTCTCTAGGAGCTATTTTCGGGTCACTTTCTTGGCCAGCTTAATGGTCTCCTAGAGGGACCTTTCGACACCCTTGTAAGACACGTGTGCTCCTTCTCTCGGGCCTCAGGGCCTGGTGTACCGATAGCGGAGATGCACGCTGCGTGAACATTACGATCTCCACCGAGAATCTGGCCTGCACGATAGCTTCATCCCGGAGAGCCCTTGATTCAGGCGTTTGACAGCCCAACGTATGTCGAAGTATTTAGGATAGCCAGTCGGTGGCTAGTTGGAGGAGAAACGTCAAACTAAATATAACTATGGACGAATAACGACCCCTTCTGCCACCACATTCCAGCCGTGGATGCGGCGTATGCGATCAGGGGTCGCAAACGATACATCTACAGTCGAACCGCGCATGTCATGGATTTGTCACCCAGTCCGCCGAAGTTCTCCCCCTAACAGTGGCTTTTCTCTAGCCTCTAGTGTCATCCACAGGCGTTGAAATTTTCCAGGACTGGGACGAAATGCGGTAAGAATGACGTCTTGCTCAGCGACCAATAGTTCGAATTGATATTGCTCACAGGTTGACGAGAAATAAGCGGCCACGATAACCACTCCGCTGCAATCAGCTGCAACGCAGCATCGGCAGGAGCCGATCTAGGAAGCAATAATTGCAAGGCGCGAGGTGTCCACGTCAACACCCAAAGCTAAAAAAAAGCTAAGCTGTCTATGGTGACTGGGATCCCGTGGCAGACCCAGTACGGCTTAGCAACGGTGACCACGTTATAGAACCTAATAGATTTCTCGTCATCGCAATCATGTTACGCAACCAGTTGTAAAAGAAGAGTTTTCCTTCTCCCTTGATAACTACTTGCGGTAGACGAAAGTCCCCCGTGCAATGCTCTGGCACAGGAGATCCTGAGCAGCAGAGCAGTGGTTTAGATTCACCTGTAGAATGCGGATAATTAATGAACCTCCATTCCCCCATCCTGTCGTGAACGTGGCCGCTCTAGACCGGTAACAACCACTACCATACCTGACGGGCCTCTATCTCGAGGTGATCTGTACTTTAGCTCTACGCAACGCAACTAGAGTAGTGCGGTGAGACAGCGGAAAGAGCTTGCTTTGTGACAGGACTAACTGCAGCGGAAGCAATGGTTCCTCACGGTAACTTTTACTGTGCACTGTACTCCCACACTCTCTCCGGTCAGGGACCCATTTGTAGCACCTAGTTTCCCAGGACTGTAGGAGATAAACTTTGGTCTTTCGGAAGTCCCAATGAGGAGGTTCTATTCGTCCGCTGCTTTTTTACACGCTGGGCAGCGGAAGATCGTAACCGAAGTCGAAGCGTCTAGCTTTGGCTCCCGCCCGGTCACTGGGACAGCCGCTGGCCTCCACGATGGGGGAGATTACCATCTCTGTCATTGCTACGTCATCCAGACTCAATAAAAACTCATTACCGTTTGTTTCTTCTAATTACCATTCCATTTTAAAAAGAATGGGAATTAATGGTAATTATAATAATGGCAATGAGATTTTCAATAATTTCAGATATAAAAGGATATTTTAAATAGGTAACGATTTGTTAAGTTTAACACTGTATAGAGCGATATATATTGGATATATCTAGCAAATAATTATGTAAAAAACAGAAAATAATTACATTTTAAAAGGTAAGTAGAAATTTTTTGAACCAAACCAGTTTTCGAGCAGGTGAACTCTAAATTACATAGTAAAAAAATGTACTTTCAGGGGTGTGTTGTTCACGAACGTAATGCGGTGATGGTCAGCGAATCTTTTATGGTTAATCTAGTCCATAACCGTGCGTAAATGCAAAAATATTGGGTCGTGAATGTCTTTGAATGTAATACATTTTAATGTAACACTGTAACAACAATGTAAGGACATTTTTCTAAGTGGTATGATACCACTTAAATTTGTTCTTTCGTAAACGTTACTAAAATACTCGTATAATATGGATTAATTAACCTATTAACCGAAAACGTCTTAAAAAAATCCATTGTCACAATAGACTTTCTAGAAAGACTAATAAATTTATTAAAATCTGGGAAAAGGGACATGGATGGTGGCAGAAACCAATTAAGAACCAGTCAGACAACAAGTAATATAAATTGATTTTTGTCTGTGGTGTTTGTTTTAAATAAGAATATCTCAACATGCTATAAGAATGTTTGTTCCTTTAACAAGCCGTTCCTATTTACTTCTTAATGTTAGCCTTCGCCATTTATTAAAAAGCTATAAAAGTTATACAAATTTAAATTTTAATTGAGAGAACTATAAGTGAAGTTCATGAGAGTAAATTCGCGAATGGAGCTATACCTGTCAGTAACATACAGCAAATAGTAATGTTGTAGACTGTCAGCCTGCTGTACTGCCGCAATCGATTGTAGCACTCCTTTGCTTGCAGCATATAATTGAAGTGGAGCATTTAACTGATTCTAATTTATTAAATAACATAAACGTAATTTATACTGTTGATTGATGGCACTTGGTGGAACTTGCTACACATTTTCAATAATAACACTTGTACTGTTCCACAACATTTACTTGATAAACCTAACCGGTTTCGCCTCACGGCATTCTCAAAGGCACACAATATGACTGATGAATGCAGTTGTCATATTGTGTGCCTATAATACGGAATAGTACAAGTGTTATTATTGAAACATAAACGTATATAGAGATAACCCATATAGCGTTATAAAAAGCGCGGTCTTTTTTTTTGTACATGGAATTTCCCATAGACAATTAAATTTTTGCTACAACATTTTAACTAATATCGATTTCTTTTCAACGTCAAACATTCACTCTTCTTACTCCATGGGAGCACCAAAAAATCGGAATTCAACTATTTCATTCATAATTCAATAGCAAGTTTTATAGCACTCACAACTTAGTTGACGCGGTGTAGTTCTTCAATAGATTATATTTTTTTTGAACCAGTGAACATTTTCTCGGTCGCTAACAAATGGCGGCATAGTTACGTACAAAAAATCTTTCACCCACATTTTATTTTTCTTCCTGTAGATATTTCCATTATTCTAATGGAATGATGGTCAGAGATGGCCAGACAATGCAAGCCTATGTAAGTACGTCAGAATTTGTAACACGTGTGAATAAATTGCGTAGTTTTATCTCTCAGAATCTACAGTAAGCATACGATATACTAGGACTATATGAATGGACTCTTTTTTTTTTTTTTTTTTTTTTTGTTTTGGCGATGTCCGGCTTGGACTTAGCCACGACGCAGTAAAAGGTTAGGAAGCGGTTAATATATAAAAAGGATTACGGAATTTCGGGAAAGGATCAAAATGGTTTGAAACAAGATTCTTAAAGTAATATTTAGATTTTTAAATGATTAACAGTTATAAATAAAGATATGGTTTTATAAATATTAATATCAAGATTATGTAATAGGGTGTTAATACAAGATGGAAGAGGAACATGGAGGGATATTAAGGATTCGAAAAATTCTGTATGGTTAAATAGAGGGCAAGCGAAAAAAATATGGTTTAAGTCGCCTATATCTGAACCACATTCACAAATGTCACTGTTAATAATTCTAAATTTAGCAAGGTGCACTGGAGCACATGTGTGACCCAATCTCATTCTAGTTATTATTGAAGTTGTCGTTTTACCAAATTTGAATTTTGAAAACCAAGGTTTAACAGGTATTGTAGGCTGAATTTGACTGAAATGTTTACCTTTCACTTGGCTGCTAGTGTGCCAGTCTTTTCCCCAGGATTCAAGTAGATCCTTTTTAGAAAGAGACATTAAGTCAGAGCAGTAGTTTTTATACGGGAACAAATCCCCACATGAAACTGCCTCATTAGCAAGTCTATCCGCATAGTCGTTGCCAAAAATACCTTGATGACTAGGTATCCATAAAAACTTTATGTCTAAACCGTTAGATAAACATTTCTGTAACAGATTTCGACATTCAAAAACAACAGTCAAATGCTTTGTTTTAAATGGGAATCGCTGTAGAGCTTGTAAAGCACTTTTGGAGTCTGTGATGATTGCGGTCTTTGAGAGTTTTAATAATAATATGTATTCCAAAGACTTCAGTAATCCGAAGCATTCACCGGTAAATACTGATGTCTCTGGTGGGAGTCTAACTTTCTGGACTATCTTGAACTGGTGGTGATATACTCCTATTCCGACACAATCCAAATTACTATGCTTAGAAGCATCACTGTATATATGATGCCAATCTGGAAATTCGTGATTGAGATAGTAGTTGAAGTTGGAATTAGCATTAATGTCATTTTGAAGATCACAGTTTAGAATAATACAAGGTGAAATAGTTAAGGAATCATAAGATGTAGAAAAAAGGGGGAGACGAGAAGATCTGTGAGTAGGGGATTGTAGAGATAAAAATTTACGAAAGCTGCTAATAAGGCAAGGAACCTTCTTGTGAGACCAGTAACTGGAGGTTTCTATTACGTCTGAGAGTAATTGGAGTTTATGATGTAAGGGATGGTTTGTGATTTGTAAAGATTGAAACACAAATCGGTCACAAAGATATTGTCTACGATGTATCAGTGGAGGGTCAACACATTCAACTTGAAGAGCGTTGATGGGGCTGGATTTCATACAACCTGATATAATTCGAAGAGCTTTATATTGAACACTGTCAAGTTTATTTAGGCCAACTATACCACAGGGTTCTAAAAGAAATGACCCGTAATCTAGAAGACTTCTAATCAAAGCGTTATAAAGAAGTTTTTGGGAAGTTGGATGAGCTCCCCACCAAACACCCGACAAGCATCTCAAGATATTTAAATTACGTTCACATTTTGCAGTAATATGGTAACAATGTTGGAGCCCAGATAATTTAGCGTCTAAAATAATTCCTAAGAACTTTGCATGCTCATAAACTGGAAGTCGTGAGTTTTCATAAAAAACTGATACGGTAGGAGGACACCGCATTCGGGAAAATAATACAACAGAACTTTTGGGCACTGATAGAGTTAGGCCATTAGTATCCAGCCACGTTTTAAGGGAATCAAGAGCTGATGATAACCTATCAGCTGATCTCTCAATCGATTGCCCCGAAGTATAAATGAGTAAATCGTCTGCATATTGTAAGATATTTATGTTGCTTTTCACTAATGTACTTTCTAGGTCATAGGTATATAAATTATAAAGGAGAGGACTTAATACTGATCCCTGTGGTAAACCTCTCGAAGCTATTCTAGTAATTGTGAGGGAGTCCGGAAGGATAACCTTAACACATCTCTCAGACAGAAAATTTATGATAAAATTTTGTAATAATATAGGGACATCCAATTTAAAAAGCTTTTTTTGCAGTATATGTAGCTGGACACTATCGTACGCAGCAGCTATGTCTAGAAAACAGGCCAGAAGTGAGTGATTATTTGAAAAAGCTAGACGAATATCAGTGGTAAATATGGCTACACTGTCTATGGTACTTTTACCCTTTCTAAATCCATACTGACTATTGGATAATAGACCTTTATTTTCAATAAACCATTCTAGTCTATTTTTGACGAGGTGTTCAGCCAGTTTAGCAACCACAGGGGAAAGGGCTATTGGACGGTAAGATGACGCTTCAGCAGAAGGTTTGTTAGTTTTACGAATTGGAATCACTTCTTGCACTTTCCAAGCTGTGGGGATGTTGCCTGATAGCACTACAGAATTAATTAAAGATAAATAATAAGAAAGACTAGTATCATCCATGTGAGTGAAAAATGAATAGGGAATATTATCCAAGCCAGGACTTGAATCTTTAACATAAGTTAGAATGCCTTTTAATTCATTAAGAGTAAAAGGCTTGTTGAGACTCGAAGACTGCATTTCCAATTTACACTGGGTTTGCAAGGGGCAAAGAGTAATATTAAGAGGAACAAAAGGAGGAATCAGGGAATCCAGAAAATTTTCAACAACAGTTCTGTGTAGAAGTGGAGGGTTTGATTCTTTAAAAGCAGATCTGTAGCGTTTGATATTTTTCCAAACTATAGTTGGGTGAACATTAGGGGATACAGAATTACAGAATGTTTGCCAGCTTTCCCATTTCTTTCGCTTAAATAATTTACGGGTGCTAGTTATAATTTCCGAAAGAGAATTAAAATTTTCCATCGAAGAATAATGTTTATAAATATTTTCTGCTGTTTTTCTTTTTTTAATCTGTTCCCGACATTCTGAATCCCACCAAGGAGGAGCGGGGATCTTCGTTACTTTTGTTTGACGTTTACTTGGAAACAATGAATCAGCTGTTTCAATTAAAGCCTTACTAATTAAATTATTACATTCGTCTACATTATTGTCGTTAATGTTTGGAAGTTGTGAAAATCTATTTTTAACCTTTTGTTGAAACGCATCCCAGTTAGCGTTAGATAATTTATGTTTGAGTCGAGGTTGACGTTTTTGTATTTGGATGCCGGAAAAGTTATTAGGAAATGAAATGACAATAGGGAAGTGATCACTACCGTAGGTAGACTCCAAAGTGTACCAGGACAAAGAAGATGCGAGATTGGGAGAACACAGAGTTAAATCCGGTGCGCTAATTAGCTCATTAGGAGTAGTTCGCCGAGTAAGGGAACCATTATTTAGCAAACACATTTCAAAGGTATCTAGCATTTCCAAAACTCGAGCTCCATAGTAGTTAGATTTAGAACTTCCCCAACATCGATGTTGTGCATTAAAGTCACCCATTATCACTAGAGGCTTTGGTAGTGTAGAAAACATATTATTTACTTCATCATAAATCTCAGATGATGGGTGAGGGATGTAAACGGAAACAAAGCATATGTTATTTATTTTTACAGATATTATCGAGAAGCCGGTACCATGTCTAGGTAGCTCTACATGAGAAAAAAGAAGAGAATTTTTCACAAGCAAAGCAACACCACCATAGCCATCACTTCTATCTTCTCTCAAGCAAGAGAAGCCTGAAAGTTTAAAATTATGTTCTGGCTTAAGCCAGGTTTCTTGTATAGCTATTAAAGATGGTTCATATTTATTAATCAAGTAAATTAGTTCACTTTTTCTGCGGCTTATGCTGCAGCAGTTCCATTGCATTAGGGAGAACTGATCCATTATTAATTGTGTTATTTACTTCTGTATCTGATAGTATAGCAGCGTTGGGCGGTAATTTAATCATATTACATTGTTGTAAAGAGTTGATAAGAGTTAAAATTAATTGTTTAATGGGAATTTCAGATAGAGAATCATTATTACAGTTATTGAGAGTGCCAATAGAGGGTAAAGGAATTGTATAATCTTTTGTTAAGTTAGAATGGGCTAATTGATCATATCCATATCTTTCAAATTTTTGAGGTTGCTTCGGTTTCAAGAATACTGTTTTCTTGTACGAGTTATTATGATGAGTATGATCTGGAATATTTTGTATTGACCTATGTTGAGGAGCAGACATGAGAGTATCAGAATAAGGTTTGCTAACAGGAGGGTGTAACTTCAAGGCTTCAGCATAAGAAATACAACTTTTGGCCATTGATTCCTTAATCCCCTTTTGCCTAGAGAATTCAGGACATATTTTATTAGTTGCAAGATGAGAACCTGTACAGAGACAGCACTTAAACTCCTCAACTTTGCATGTCTCTCCTGTATGGCCTAGACCACATTTAAAACATCTTGGAGATGATCTGCATTGGCTGCGAATATGTCCATATCGACAACAATTAAAGCATTGTATTGTGGGATAAATGTATAAATCAACAGGAAGTGAGTTATAACACATAAAAATACGTTTGGGTAAAACTTGCCCATCAAATGTTAGGACTACAGTTTCTATGGGAACAAACTCTGACTTTTCATTGCTAATGACTTTTCTTTTTAGCCTCCTTATTTTTATAATTTGGCCGCAACCTATGGGAACTGATATATTACTTAGAATATCCTCATCGCTCCAGTCAGTAGGAACACCTCTCACTATACCCATGCGTGTAACATTAACAGAAGGAATAAAAGCTTTGTAATTATTAGATTTTAATGCATCATCATCTACAAAATTTTTAGCACTATCATGTGACGAAAAAGATAAAGAAATACGGTTGCGCCCTATTTTTTTAAGACTGCCATTGACAATGTTCTTGAATGAGTTTTTTTTAAGAAAAAAGCCAAATGCTACAGGATGAATGGAACAGTTTTCATTGGGAGATGAAGGAAGTTTCTGAATATGAACTGCATATGGGGCAGCGTCAGATGAGTTGTAAACATTTCGGCCAATAGGAATACGCGATGAATTCTCGTTAGCATTAGTCTTGGTAGTTTGTGAGGTGACAATTTGTGAGGGTGATGCAGATACAGTGAAAGTGTTTGTTATTGATCTACATTGGCAATCAATCTCGGAATTAGTAGAAGATTTATGGTGATATCTGCGTTTTTTATTGCAGTGCTTGCAAATCTTAGACGAAACCGATGCTCTCTTTCGCTTATGGGACCGAGAGTTGGTCTCGGAGCCATCTGTGTCTATTACCGATCCTTCCGTATCCATTCCTGATCCATCTATAGTAACAGTATTATACACTGAGGGGACAATTGTCCCCCCAGGGTCTTCTGGATCACCCATGTACTACAATATAAATACAAAAAACTTACCTACTATACAGGAACTATACTATTTACAATAATAAATTAATATATTTACACTATTAAACCTATTTGATCCTTAAATTATAGTTGAATAATTAATAAATAATAAAAAACTCAAAAACAGTCGCCCGCCTAGTTTGCCGTTTCCCGCGCTTTTTCAAAATGAAAGAATGGACTCTTTTTAGAAAATCTTTCATTTGTTTTATGACATTTGCTATGGTTATGAAATGAGTATAATTATGTAACCATACAAAACCTCATAAAAATATATACGTACAGGATTTTATGAATACTCGTAACATAAATACTTATAAGGCCCTATGTACTTATATCCTTGGCCCACAGTACAAATATAATTAAGACAATTACCCATAAAAAACATGGTTTTTAGTTCAAACGTTTAAATATACAAAAATATTATATGAGTAGCTTTGCTTCCCCTTGTCAGGTTTTTCTTTCATTTCATTTATGAACGTTTACACGTTTACGTGAAAAGAGCTGTATAAAGTGTTTTCTTTATAGAATAAAGTGTCGGCCAAGATAATATTTACTTTAGAAAGAATTATATCTACTCAGAAATTTCACTTACTTATATAGAAAAGTGGCATCAAAAGAAAAATTTGAGCTTCATGATTTTCTTTAATGTTGTTTAAGTACAGTTAATAGGTAATACTGTAAACATTACATTCACATTATATACGAACCAAAATCACTGTGGTAAATATTTAAAATTCTCTTTATACATGTTTACGAACGCCTACGTGATTGCTGACTCCATTTACCCTATCCTTAAAAGTACTACCGGCGGGCTTAAGACATTTGCATTTCTTGAAAATATATTCTCAAGCTCCAATTTCAAAGATAATTATTACACCTGCAAAACCTGACGACGGGTAGAAAAATATTCTTTAACAAATTTAATGTACCTACATTAAAATATCTTTCGATGAATTCTTATATGATATATTTTTATATGATTTTTTATTAATATTTGCAATATAATTGCTTAGCTTGTCAAGATAAGTATGTAAAATTCGAACGAATTTAAACATAACTTGGTGAAATTTGGCTATTCCACGAATGCGCTATTCTCCATGGTGCTAAGATGTTTTCTCAGAATAAAAGTAGCACTCTCCAGAAATAAAAATATTGCTACACCATTGCTTCCTTGCAATGTGAAAGAACGACAAACAAATTAACAAACAAATTTTCAAAACTAATTAATAATAATAATAAATTTTATTAAATCAGATTACAAGGATCCATTATTTGTTAGTAAAATTGAGAACTTAAAATTATGTTAGTATTTATTATTACATTAATGTCGCTTCATAATACATTTAACAACACAAAATAAAATGATTTATATATTATAAGTATTAAAGCATTATGTTCTCTAAAAAATATCCAATCGGTTCATGAAAGACAAAACACATCAAACAGAAACGTTCGTTCAAAGAACAAAATAAAGGAGAACAGCAGAGTAATTGACTTAATTTGATTTCTGAATGATTTTCATTAATAAAGTAAATCCGTATTTTGGGCATTGTGTTTAACGTGCAAAAACATACAATAATTTAGTAATGTTAAAATGGGACACAAAAGCTAAATTTTCGCCTGAGAGCGCCCAAACAAACATAAAACAGTAAAAGGGCATTTATTCCGTTCCTTCAACGTTGTCACCGTCTCGTCTCCTGAAGATTCACCTTGTTCCCCATACTACTAGATGCTCGATGGGCATCGTTCGCACCATGAATATCGTGTTCTACACCCTGTGAACACAAGAAATGAGATGACTTTTCCGTGCTCATTCGTTTAATACATTCAATTTGTATTTTATTTGGTGTTCCTCGGTGTTGAATGTCTTCTAAGAATTGTATTTTCCTTATATCACCAGCTTTATTTCATGAAGTTTCGTGACTTCATATTACTCAATTTCATTGAAATTGAGATCAATTTCTTTATAGAATCTGAATAGTTAAATCTAATTCAATTTCTGGATTAATTCTTAAGTCATTGAGTAATGAAGTTCTAAGCAAATAAAGTTTCATATTTATTTTCTTAAGAAAAGGTAAATTAGGTATGAATTTCCGAGGAGTTACCCGGGGCGTCCGGCAATAGACAGTTAGGCGGGGACTGTGTGGTTTTAGCCGGTTCGAGTCCGGCATGACATCAGAAAGAATTGCCACGCGTTACAAAAAAAAAATATGAATTTCATTTATAAAACCAAATTATACATAGCAAATAAGGCGCAACACCGTGTGTTGTGGCGAAAATTGGGAGGGGCCAACGTCCAGCAGTGGACTGATTAGACACATTTAGTAACCCTAAACGGTTTCGTGACAAATGATTTTGCAACTTATCAATTTTACTATAGTAGGGACTTACATATAACATACATATGAGGACCACGTGAGCAGATTGCTCAAAATTCAGATTTTCACAGATCAATTGTAATCGTCCGATTCCCAGACGTGCATGTGCGAAACGAATAATAAATCTGCAGAAAGTGTGCAAGGATCGCAAAGTCTGGCGGTCTGTTCTCTCTGACTACTCCGGCAGGTTACAGCTTGAATATATTTAAAAGATCAAAAGTAATATAAATACAACTGGAAGAAATTAAGGAATGAACCTTTAGAAGTATAAGAAGATAAAAAAATCTGTAAACGCCTCGCAATTTCACTAATTAAAACTTTTTGCTAATGCAGATAACCCGGGGACCAGTATGGTTATACCTAAAATGACTTACATGATATATTTTTTATTTATTTTTTCATTGGATTATGTGGACATGTTTGAATTTGAAAACACTTTCCAAGCTAGTACCTAGATGAAATGCAGCTATCCTTTCAGATTTCGAATGATAAACAGATTCTATCCGTTCAACGGGTAGCAAGGTATGAAAGTTTCACGAAAGCGTAGCCTCAAAATATACTTATACTATGCGATTATTTCAAGTAGCTCTACTTTTTCCTACATAATTTTCAATAATATTTACTAAAGCATCTGTTTTTTTGTATATAGTGTCATTTATAAAACACCAGCAATCTGATAGGGATATGTAGCTTAAACATAATGAAAAGATGTTTTATGATATTTTTAATATTATGATTATTTTTTATTTTACTTTTTTTTTATGTACATACTGATTGAATTACAGTACTACGCAATTCGTGAAAATCACAGGGGCTGGGGGTGGGCCAGTGATAGCTCCTTTGACCTTGACCTTTTACAACCTCTTTGATGCGCGCGAGTCTCTTAAGCGTACCGGAAAACCTATGTCACAGTTCGAGGGTTTAATGTATGATAGTATGTACTTGTTTAGTAACGAATTGCCAAAAATTGATAACGTTGTTGGTTATAACCGTCACTATCCACTTCTAGCAGGTTGCAGGTGTTTAACAAATGACCTTGTGTAGAGAGCGACAGTATTGTCGCCTATTGCCAACCGACAAAAGTGAAATGTTGAGATTGTTCCCGAAACACGTTTCCCTAACCTAATGACGTGTAAATAGGCTTTATTTGTAGAATGTCTCAGTGATACTCGTACGTTATTTTTATACCGTCGTGTAGGTGTCTAACGCTGCAAAATAGACCTCTAATCCACATTTGTAACGAACTATTGTAACCAGCTACGAAAGTGGTCAATTTTCGTTAGTTAGTTATGAAAACAGAATTAAATTTCTGAGACTAGTTATCATAACCAGTTTTCAAAATGGAATTATTTTTCTGTGTTCATAACTGGTTTAACCAATGCAATTAAAGTTAATTTTAATAACTATACACTTTTCGCAATAAGTATATTGATTAGGTACCTACGAGATCAAAATAGAAAAAAATGATTATTTAGGAATATAGCCCAAAAAAAAATTGGAGAATCACACTTTTGTTAAGTTGGTCTAAGTCAAGCGTTTGAAATTTTCCTATTAAAGAATAAAATTAAAAAATAGCATTTTTGTTAATAAAAAAAAGATTGGTTTTGTATATGACAAAGTTGAGTCTTAAATTTATTGTCTTATTTATCTGATTAGGTTAATTTATTATAAACCAAGCCTTATGTCTGGTTGCATCCCAAACCAGCATTTGAGCCCAAAATCCGCATTAATTAGTATAAGTAACTCGGGTAAATAGATTTGTAGAAGCTATTATTTGGTTTTACTACAGATACTGTGAAGGCTGCAAAGTCAACGCCAAAAAAGCACTCAGTGGACTGGTTTTGCAGCGTTCCAGGCATTTGAAACCGAAATAAATTAATTTCAAGTTATGTTTTAGGCGACTTGGATACAAATAATTTTGCAACCATTTACATTGCTGATGAATTTTAGCGTAAAGATAGTTAGTTAGTTAATTAATCTTTACTGATATGTTTAATGTAGTTTAGTTTCCCAATCAATATTTTGTACTTGGTATATAATTGATGTGAATAAAGTGATAATACAATAATTTCGCAGTAAATTTTCTTAGTTCCGGCTAAGAGGGCTTCTTTTTGATATACGATAGAGTTTAAATTTGACTAACTGTAAATCCTGCAATAATTTGGTAGTGATTATTGCTGAACTAGAATTGTCTACGTAGAAGAGAACTCTGCAATACTTAGTGGCTTTTATTTAAATACAAATAAGGAGCACAAATAAAGTGTGTCAGTGTACTACCTGTCAAATTAAATATTTATTATTAAAAAAAAGGTACCTTTTATGATAACGCAATCGTAATATAACAATGGTATTGTTTTAATCCCTATTTGGAAGGTAGTTCAGTCCACCTTTTACGTAGGACTAAATACAGCTAATGAAATGTGCACGTATAGCATGCTCACTCTATTATGGAGTAAAGCAATTATATGGTATCCAACCATATAATAAACCTTCATCAAACATTTCCATCAGATGGGCTATCCATCCATTCCATCGGATATGCTTGTCTGCCACCTCAGTGGTATAAAAAAATCATAAGTGCATAGAATCAAACTGTGCGCCAAAGTTTCTTATTAAATATACCTAATATAATACTTTTCAGTGTATCAATATTTAAATAATTTAGGTAAAACTCTTACTTTAATAAAAAATCTTAACTATTAAATGCTTAAATTATGCAAATACAAAATCAATTTTCCAGACCCAGCTCTTAATTACGATTGTAAACCGTTATTACTCTAATTTACAGTCATATTATTTGAAATGCTTTATTATAAATGTAACACAGTACCCACGTCTGAAACTTTTGTAATATTCGTTTTGTAATTACAGCTAATTTATACAGTAGAGTTTATCAGTTAATTAAATGTTTAAAAAAGTGCTATTAGATAAAAAGTGTCTTTCTGTATAAAACTATGTCTTACTTGTGTTCTGTTATAAGACAATGTTTTACTTGTAAACACTGAAACACATTTGCGGAATATTCCAATCCGGAATGCGCACCTGAAATCTACTATTGCATGACTGAGGTAGCTATCATGGAATAAGACTAAGATTATGTTGTGGTTTTGTGATGGCAAACTCTTGGAAGCAAACACTGTTGTAGGGCCTAATCCTACACAGGTTTCCGTTAGTGACGTGTGCCTATTGGTTTTCTTGGTAATTATTTTATTGCCTGGTTACTAAGACCTTTTAGCCAAATCTTATTAATTTCATATTTCTTCAATATTCTTATTACATAGAACGTCTTTGTCTTCAACATCTTAGTAAATTTTAGTCTTAGGTCAAGATCAGTCTTACCCCAATACTGTAGTGTGTAGTTGTATCAGTTGCTATATATTTTTAGTGGATTTTACACGGCAAGATGGAAAATCGCATTTCACTTTCACCGCATATATATCACTGCTTTGCACTATAGCAAGATAACACAAATTTTATTTTCAAGTAACCACCACTTTCACTCATAAAACAATATAAATGCACTTGTTTTAGAAAATAATATACAGCAAGCGTATTTTGTTGGCCATTTTCCCGCCTGAGCCTATTGGATAAAGCGCCTATTGGGTAAAGCATAGATTATGAATATCGACAGATATATGAAATCTATATCTTCATTGGGACTATTATATTTCTTATCATTTTCACTAGTAGCGTATTCATAATAGCGAATTATGTCTTTTTCACTTACGAAACAATAGAACAGTACACACATTGTATAAAGAGAAAATACCTACTAAAGGTACAACTATAATAGGTATTTAATCTTCACACAATACGTGAAAACAAAGGTCGTAGTAATCTAAAAGACTAAGTTAACCCTTAGTTGCATATTATGTTCGTCACGTTAACGGGTGGACGTAGTTAAGGCGAATCGCGCCCGCATATTCAGTTACAAGTGAAGAGGAGGATAGGCAAAGGAATCTGGTACAAAACCATACAAAGTGAGTCAATGCGGATTCCGTGGTTCACGAATACTAAACTTAATAGAAGTGTTATAAAATTAGTAGTAAGGATACGTTCGGGACATAATCCTTCTAAAAAGTTTGCATTTATAATGAAGAAATCCGACTAACCTAATTGTGAGGAATGTGGTACGTTAGATGATGTACAACATTTATTAAAAGAATGCAAAAGACAATTCAAAATTAATGTTTGTGATATAGGTGTAATATAATCCAAATTATGCGTCCCAAGATCAGCAATTGCGGTGGCTAAGTACAGTTTGGTTGTTCTTAATTGTGAGTGACTCGCCTGATTAAAGGAATTATTGTAATAGGTTAAGTTTATTTTATGTTTATTTTGTATATTTGTTTACTCTTTTTTCTGTAAAACCAGTAATAAGTTACGATAGCATTGACATCTGGATTAGGAGACAAATCCTTTAAAATATAGATAAAAAAAAAAGATAGTTAGTTAGTTAATTAATCTTTACTGATATGTTTAAGGTAGTTTAGTTTCCCAATCAATATTTTGTACTTGGTATATAATTGATGTGAATAAAGTGATAATACAATAATTTCGCAGTAAATTTTCTTAGTTCCGGCTAAGAGGGCTTCTTTTTGATATACGATAGAGTTTAAATTTGACTAACTGTAAATCCTGCAATAATTTGGTAGTGATTATTGCTGAACTAGAATTGTCTACGTAGAAGAGAACTCTGCAATACTTAGTGGCTTTTATTTAAATACAAATAAGGAGCACAAATAAAGTGTGTCAGTGTACTACCTGTCAAATTAAATATTTATTATTAAAAAAAAGGTACCTTTTATGATAACGCAATCGTAATATAACAATGGTATTGTTTTAATCCCTATTTGGAAGGTAGTTCAGTCCACCTTTTACGTAGGACTAAATACAGCTAATGAAATGTGCACGTATAGCATGCTCACTCTATTATGGAGTAAAGCAATTATATGGTATCCAACCATATAATAAACCTTCATCAAACATTTCCATCAGATGGGCTATCCATCCATTCCATCGGATATGCTTGTCTGCCACCTCAGTGGTATAAAAAAATCATAAGTGCATAGAATCAAACTGTGCGCCAAAGTTTCTTATTAAATATACCTAATATAATACTTTTCAGTGTATCAATATTTAAATAATTTAGGTAAAACTCTTACTTTAATAAAAAATCTTAACTATTAAATGCTTAAATTATGCAAATACAAAATCAATTTTCCAGACCCAGCTCTTAATTACGATTGTAAACCGTTATTACTCTAATTTACAGTCATATTATTTGAAATGCTTTATTATAAATGTAACACAGTACCCACGTCTGAAACTTTTGTAATATTCGTTTTGTAATTACAGCTAATTTATACAGTAGAGTTTATCAGTTAATTAAATGTTTAAAAAAGTGCTATTAGATAAAAAGTGTCTTTCTGTATAAAACTATGTCTTACTTGTGTTCTGTTATAAGACAATGTTTTACTTGTAAACACTGAAACACATTTGCGGAATATTCCAATCCGGAATGCGCACCTGAAATCTACTATTGCATGACTGAGGTAGCTATCATGGAATAAGACTAAGATTATGTTGTGGTTTTGTGATGGCAAACTCTTGGAAGCAAACACTGTTGTAGGGCCTAATCCTACACAGGTTTCCGTTAGTGACGTGTGCCTATTGGTTTTCTTGGTAATTATTTTATTGCCTGGTTACTAAGACCTTTTAGCCAAATCTTATTAATTTCATATTTCTTCAATATTCTTATTACATAGAACGTCTTTGTCTTCAACATCTTAGTAAATTTTAGTCTTAGGTCAAGATCAGTCTTACCCCAATACTGTAGTGTGTAGTTGTATCAGTTGCTATATATTTTTAGTGGATTTTACACGGCAAGATGGAAAATCGCATTTCACTTTCACCGCATATATATCACTGCTTTGCACTATAGCAAGATAACACAAATTTTATTTTCAAGTAACCACCACTTTCACTCATAAAACAATATAAATGCACTTGTTTTAGAAAATAATATACAGCAAGCGTATTTTGTTGGCCATTTTCCCGCCTGAGCCTATTGGATAAAGCGCCTATTGGGTAAAGCATAGATTATGAATATCGACAGATATATGAAATCTATATCTTCATTGGGACTATTATATTTCTTATCATTTTCACTAGTAGCGTATTCATAATAGCGAATTATGTCTTTTTCACTTACGAAACAATAGAACAGTACACACATTGTATAAAGAGAAAATACCTACTAAAGGTACAACTATAATAGGTATTTAATCTTCACACAATACGTGAAAACAAAGGTCGTAGTAATCTAAAAGACTAAGTTAACCCTTAGTTGCATATTATGTTCGTCACGTTAACGGGTGGACGTAGTTAAGGCGAATCGCGCCCGCATATTCAGTTACAAGTGAAGAGGAGGATAGGCAAAGGAATCTGGTACAAAACCATACAAAGTGAGTCAATGCGGATTCCGTGGTTCACGAATACTAAACTTAATAGAAGTGTTATAAAATTAGTAGTAAGGATACGTTCGGGACATAATCCTTCTAAAAAGTTTGCATTTATAATGAAGAAATCCGACTCACCTAATTGTGAGGAATGTGGTACGTTAGATGATGTACAACATTTATTAAAAGAATGCAAAAGACAATTTAAAATTAATGTTTGTGATATAGGTGTAATATAATCCAAATTATGCGTCCCAAGATCAGCAATTGCGGTGGCTATGTACAGTTGGGTTGTTCTTAATTGTGAGTGACTCGCCTGATTAAAGGAATTATTGTAATAGGTTAAGTTTATTTTATGTTTATTTTGTATATTTGTTTACTTTTTTTCTGTGAAACCAGTAATAAGTTACGATAGCACTGACATCTGGATTAGGAGACAAATCCTTTAAAATATAGATAAAAAAAAAGATTACTAATACTGTCGAAATTATGGCCGGGTTTTTTTTAGAAGAAATGTTTCTAGGTTTTAGAAGCAAGTTTATAATTATTTTCTTTGAAGTACCATGTTTTTACAACGGACTAAAATAGTGCTACTTCTTTTCTTTCAGATTTTCATGTGTTTTCATGTACTTCTGAGCTATATTTCAAATTGAAATATCTAGTTCATCTTGTAGTTGGTTAAAAATCAATTATGAAATTCCACGCAGACATACATAGTAGAAACCGACTTAATTAAAACATGCTAGTATGGTAAAAAGGAGAACTGATATAATTAATCTATAAAACCAAACAATTGTAACCAAAAGTAACCATACCGTTTATTTAATTATCTGTCACGACTTTATCCCCTGGGAGTAGGCAGAGGCATACTATACGCCTATATTTTACAGTTTGCTATTTTCTCCTACATTTATTTCATAATTGAAACATTGGTTTTGTACTAAATATTTACTTTTCATCAAGGCTTTCATTACATTTTTGCTGAACAAGACAACATTTTTCTCGGCCACTTACAAAGAGCGAAGTATACCTACAAGAAATCTTTCACTCACATTTTATTTTCGCTCCTGTAGATATTCCTATTATTCTGTTAATGGAATGATGGTTTGGGATGACCAGACGATGAAAGCCTATCTTAGAACGTTGGTATTTGTAACTTATGTGATTAAATGGCGTAGTTTTATCATGTGGAATATACATAGAGAATTGAGTAAAAGAAATACGAATGTATATAGATGAGAAATTTATGTATTTGTTGGTAAAATATTTACCTACACAACTTTTATATTATTATCAGATTTTTTAAGCCATCATAGCCCTACATAAATCTCTTCAATGGTAGTTTCTGGCTGCAGAGATTTCTTCTGCTATGGTTTTGTAATGAAGCTCAGAGAAATTAGATCATTGAAAACATTCACGGAATACAAAGTACAATAATGGTTGTGTTGTCTATCAAACTATTCTCAACAATGTAAGGAGCATATATTGTGATGCCAGTTACATAAATCACGATATCTCTGCCATTTGTTCGACATTTCACCAAATTTCACACGTCGATAGATAATAAAGATATATGTGCTGCTACTACCATCATCGTACCTGTATTTCTTTGTATAACTTTATTTATGATTGAAAAATATATATATATAGGTGACCGAGCGTTGTTCTGTCTCATAAACGACTTTCTTACACCTAGGTATATAAAAAATAGTTTATTACTTGTAGGTTGAACTACCAAATATACACAAAAAGTAATAAAACTCGGTGAAGCAGTTTCTGAGAAGTCGATAACCGACACGTGACACGAGATTTTTATACCTTACTAGCAGACCCGGCGGACTTCGTATCGCTTTAAAATTAATAAATTTTCTTTTTCTTCCCGGTTACTTTCAATCCCTACTTAAATTTGGAGCCCGCTATAATTAGCTATTTATAGCTGATGAGATTTAGCTTATTATTATCAGCTTTGTATCAGGTAAGGTCGCTTAAGCCCCAAAGATCTTGGTACATACACCCAACTCTCTCCATCCAAAAGTATTGATATCCTCGGTGTTGAGATCTTTAGTGACGTCCAATACCGTAGTTATTTAGAGTATACGGCCAAATTGGCGTCCAAAAAGTTCAGAGAGTTCAACAGGGGTGGCAATACTTTACCTTGTTGCAAACACTGCTTCACACATGGAATACTACTGTCACCTTTAGGCTGGTGCACCTGCATACCAGCTTCGACCTTTTTCATCCGGCACAAAGGGGAGCTATGAGAGTTATCAACAATGCTTTACTTGTGGGTGGTGTCAAGCTCCTTTGCGACAGGGGAGACTTCGCCTCAATATGCATGTTGTAACGCCTGAATATTTTTTTGCTCTGAGGAATTGTTAGACATGAATCCCATAGGCTACATTCTACCATCGCACCGCTTGTCACAGACAGGGTTTTCATCCTAACACTTTGCGTCCGAATCTCTCACAAACGTTAATTTCTAATATTGGCTTTTGCAATAAACTTTCTTAGCTTGTCTCGATTTTCCTAAATGTCTATGGTGTGGGATTGTTCATTGCTGGAGCGTTGTAATGTTTCAAATTCAAAAAGCGCTCCAGCAATGAATTTCATTTTATTTGTCCGTAAATGCGATACTTTGCGTATTCTTTTTTCGAAATAATGACAGCATTTCCATGCATGTTTGAGAAAAATCTATATTTTGCACTACTAAACTACTCGAACAGTACCGAAACAAGTTGAAATTCTTTACTATATTGTAATCGTCATTTAAGAGTATGACCAGAGCCATCTTTAGAGTACATACATAATAACTCTGATGTCAATGAACAGTATTACAACCACACATTCTATGAATACATTTTCAAAACATTTAGAATGCTGACTTTTATATAATTTTAATTGCATTTGCCAACAAAAGTATATGATACATTCGTCTTGATTCAGAACGGGGATTAGTTTTAGTCAGTGGTATTGCACATTTTATTAACTTTTTCACCTGTGCTATGCGAGGTAGTTATGAGTGTTTCCACACAAATATACTTATATGTCTGGGCTATAAGGTATTTAAAAATGGTATTAAATATACATTGAATAATTTTGAAAAATGTAGTTGTATAAATTATATAGTTTGGTATGATATTTTATTTTTCATAAATGTACAAAATTTTATTATGGTATGATATTTTATTTTATTTAATCATGAATTTTTAATAAAGTGGAAAAAGACAATCCGATTCGAGACAGGGATTGAACCTGTGACCTTTGCCTAACCAGGGCAATGTTCTAGCCACCTGAACTACCCGAACCGTATCGAATCAAGTTGAAATTCTCCACCATATTTATATCGTCATTTTAAGAGTATGACCAGAGCCATCTATCGAGCTAATGAACAACTCGATACCAATGAACAGTGTTACAACTATTTTTAAACATTGATGCAATGGACTCCACTCAGTATATTGATAAATTTTTTTAAAGCAATTATTTGCTGAATTTCTCATAAATTTTTAATAAAGTGGAAAAAGACAATCCGATTCGAGACAGGGATTGAACCTGTGACCTTTGCCTAACCAGGGCAATGTTCTAGCCACCTGAACTACCCGAACCGTATCGAATCAAGTTGAAATTCTCCACCATATTTATATCGTCATTTTAAGAGTATGACCAGAGCCATCTATCGAGCTAATGAACAACTCGATACCAATGAACAGTGTTACAACTATTTTTAAACATTGATGCAATGGACTCCACTCAGTATTTGATAAATTTTTTTAAAGCAATTATTTGCTAAATTTCTCATAAATTTTTAATAAAGTGGAAAAAGACAATCCGATTCGAGACAGGGATTGAACCTGTGACCTTTGCCTAACCAGGGCAATGTTCTAGCCACCTGAACTACCCGAACCGTATCGAATCAAGTTGAAATTCTCCACCATATTTATATCGTCATTTTAAGAGTATGACCAGAGCCATCTATCGAGCTAATGAACAACTCGATACCAATGAACAGTGTTACAACTATTTTTAAACATTGATGCAATGGACTCCACTCAGTATATTGATAAATTTTTTTTAAAGCAATTATTTGCTAAATTTCTCATAAATTTTTAATAAAGTGGAAAAAGACAATCCGATTCGAGACAGGGATTGAACCTGTGACCTTTGCCTAACCAGGGCAATGTTCATTAGCTCGATAGATGGCTCTGGTCATACTCTTAAAATGACGATATAAATATGGTGGAGAATTTCAACTTGATTCGATACGGTTCGGGTAGTTCAGGTGGCTAGAACATTGCCCTGGTTAGGCAAAGGTCACAGGTTCAATCTCTGTCTCGAATCGGATTGTCTTTTTCCACTTTATTAAAAATTTATGAGAAATTTAGCAAATAATTGCTTTAAAAAAATTTATCAATATACTGAGTGGAGTCCATTGCATCAATGTTTAAAAATAGTTGTAACACTGTTCATTGGTATCGAGTTGTTCATTAGCTCGATAGATGGCTCTGGTCATACTCTTAAAATGACGATATAAATATGGTGGAGAATTTCAACTTGATTCGATACGGTTCGGGGTAGTTCAGGTGGCTAGAACATTGCCCTGGTTAGGCAAAGGTCACAGGTTCAATCCCTGTCTCGAATCGGATTGTCTTTTTCCACTTTATTAAAAATTTATGAGAAATTTAGCAAATAATTGCTTTAAAAAAATTTATCAATATACTGAGTGGAGTCCATTGCATCAATGTTTAAAAATAGTTGTAACACTGTTCATTGGTATCGAGTTGTTCATTAGCTCGATAGATGGCTCTGGTCATACTCTTAAAATGACGATATAAATATAGTGGAGAATTTCAACTTGATTCGATACGGTTCGGGTAGTTCAGGTGGCTAGAACATTGCCCTGGTTAGGCAAAGGTCACAGGTTCAATCCCTGTCTCGAATCGGATTGTCTTTTTCCACTTTATTAAAAATTTATGAGAAATTTAGCAAATAATTGCTTTAAAAAAATTTATCAATATACTGAGTGGAGTCCATTGCATCAATGTTTAAAAATAGTTGTAACACTGTTCATTGGTATCGAGTTGTTCATTAGCTCGATAGATGGCTCTGGTCATACTCTTAAAATGACGATATAAATATGGTGAAGAATTTCAACTTGATTCGATACGGTTCGGGTAGTTCAGGTGGCTAGAACATTGCCCTGGTTAGGCAAAGGTCACAGGTTCAATCCCTGTCTCGAATCGGATTGTCTTTTTCCACTTTATTAAAAATTTATGAGAAATTTAGCAAATAATTGCTTTAAAAAAATTTATCAATATACTGAGTGGAGTCCATTGCATCAATGTTTAAAAATAGTTGTAACACTGTTCATTGGTATCGAGTTGTTCATTAGCTCGATAGATGGCTCTGGTCATACTCTTAAAATGACGATATAAATATGGTGGAGAATTTCAACTTGATTCGATACGGTTCGGGTAGTTCAGGTGGCTAGAACATTGCCCTGGTTAGGCAAAGGTCACAGGTTCAATCCCTGTCTCGAATCGGATTGTCTTTTTCCACTTTATTAAAAATTTATGAGAAATTTAGCAAATAATTGCTTTAAAAAAATTTTAATCATGAATGTCAACAAATTGGACAAATTTTTATTGTATAAATACAGACGGTATTAAATAGGTGCGACGGGAGATCGAGTATGTTACGGGCGATAAGATACACCTATACTACGAGTAGCAGCATGCTATGATGGCCGTTTTGTAGTGTTACAATAGTGATGATATTATACTTGTTTTACATAAGTACTCTCTTTTCTACTGTAATATAAATACCCTCTAATGTGTACAAAGCCTACCTTATACTTCCCTACGTTTCGACCGGATTACACCAGATTACACAGTCAACCCGTGACCACGGCTAGTGTAATCCGGTCGCAACGTCGGGAAGTATAAGGTAGGCTTTGTACCTAATAATATATGTCGCGAATAAGACCCGAAATATCATAAATATGAGTGACCATCGCGAAAGTTTAAAAACATTAACCCTCTAATGTGGTCGAATATTCACATATTTGTACAAATAAAATGTAATTAAAATTAATACGAAACTTCATGAATGGACAAACGTTAAAACGGCCATCATAGCGTGTCGCTAGTATAGTAAAAGATTAGTCTGATTGTGTTTTCACATTACGGCGTTCACATTACATCAACTCACAGTTTTTTACACAAAAAATAAGCGTGCCTTTGATAGCCTAAAAAGCTCCTTGGAGAGGTTCACGAACGCCTACGTGATTCCCTACTTCACTTATTTCATCTTTAAAGATGAAGACGGTCACTAGAAATTTGCATTTCTCGAAAATGAGATACCCCAGGGGTAATATTTTTTAATAAAAAACTTGTGCCTTTATTACCTTATAAGTAAATAACTTCTAATATCAGTGCATTTAAAGAAAAATCTGTAAGAGTGAACCTTGGTGATGAATGTGTACATATTTATAATCTGACTAGCTGACCCTCGGGGCTTCGCTCGTGACATATTTTGAACCCCCGTCGCATCCATTTGATCCCGTCGCCTTTTCTTTTACAGAAATGTATGAAAATTTGCCCGATTCGTTGACATTTTATGATTACTGCTCCGCTCTCCTGGGTGGCAGCGTGATAATATATAGCCTATAGCCTTCAGCGATAAATGGACTATCCAACTCAAAAAGATTTTTCACGTTCAACCAAACAAACAAACAAACAAACTCTTCAGCTTTATATATTAGTATAGATAATAATAAACAACGATATTGGTATGCAGGGGCTCATGAGCTGTGTAGAACCAAGCTATCAAACATTATCAGCTTATTTCAGTCGCTTTAAACTCCACACTTACACCGACCCCAACTGGAAGATCTTTCGTAAACCTGTTGTTAGTACCGCTACAATCACGTGTTGGAAATCACTATCTTCTTGAATGTTCTATCTATAAACATGCTGTAATCACAAAATTTCGCATGCTGTACCTTTGCGCCACCGATGCAGTCAAAATAGACACGCAGATTGTAGGCACCAATTATTAAAATTTTAGAAGTCGCCCTTAGGGCCTCCTAACGACTCCCATATTATAAACAACCGGCACCATGGTATAACGTGCATCCGAAGCACGGAAACGCTCATAAATGGAAATGCCACAAAGCGGTCACCCATCTATGGACCAGCCTTAGCAAAAGATACTTGATGCAGTGATCCTTTAAAGAACACAGAGTTTGCGGGATTTCGACCGTTTAAAAAGGGATTAACAAAAAATACACTATTGTGTTTATATTGATATCGAGCCCGCGACTCGCCTCATCTGTCGATTGTCGCACAAACGTATTTCCCTGTGGCAATAAAATGTTCATTTGCAAAAAAAAGTAGTTGTGGGATTATACCGAAATTTATTCCCATACAATCAATTGGTACCGAGTTCGATCCCGGGTCGTAATAAATAATTGTGTGATCCACAAATATTTATTTCTGAGTTTAGTAAAATATTTGTATCCTACGTTTAATTTGTATGATTTTAGAAATATATAAGTAGGTTTATCAGTTGTCTAGATCCCCTATCACAAGCATATATTAGCTTACTTTGGGCTAGGCGACGTTGTGTAAAAAAAATTGTCCCACGAAATAAATAAAATCTTGTCAATTTATTGCTTTCTTACGAAGAGTTTCTGGCGTATTTCCTTTAAAATGGAAAGTGGCCAAGGTGGTACCTATTTACAAAACAGATTGCAATGCTACTGTATCTAATTACAGGCCCATATCTATATTATCTACCTTTTCTAAGGTTTTTGAATCACTATTATATCCATATATACAAAACCATCTCAAAACTTACTTAAGCGATCACCAGCATGGATTTGTCAAGCGTAGATCGACTGAATCGAATTTGGTTCCATTCACCGAATTATTAATTAAATCTGTGGATGCGGGTTTCCAATCCGATGTTATCTATACTGATTTTAGTAAGGCTTTCGATAAAGTTTCACATAGTATCTTAATTTTCAAACTACGTGCCCACGGTATAACTGGGTCTTTGCTTGACTGGTTGAGCTCATATCTACATGATAGGCAGTTCTTTGTGGTGGTTAACGGGTATGAATCTGGATTACAAAAAATTACATCGGGTGTACCTCAAGGTTCCCATTTAGGGCCTGTTCTATTCAACTACTTCATTAACGACATCTCAACTTGCTTTCAACACTCTGACATTTTTATGTTTGCGGACGACCTGAAGTTTGTGAGATTAATCAAGTCTCGAGAAGACTCAGAACTTCTGCAGAGCGACATCAATAGACTTATTCAGTGGTGCACCAATAATGGCATGCACTTTAATTCTAAAAAATGCTACCATCTTAAATTTACACGGAAAATTAACCTAACTTTATACGATTACCACATAAAGGATGACAAAATAAATGAAGTAAATCACATTCGGGATTTAGGTGTGATATACGATGCACAGTTGACGTTTGTACCTCATTTAGATAACATTATTAAAAATGCGTCTAGATTATCGGGTTTTGTATTAAGAAATTGTAAATCTTTTAGGAACAATAAAATCTTACTATTTAATAACCTTGTTCGCAGTATACTAGAATACTGTAGTGTAGTCTGGCGGCCGCACTATGCCACTCACTCATTGCGCATTGAACGAATACAAAAACGCTTTGTTTGGCATTTAGCTTATTCGAATGGCGTGGCTAAGAAAATGTCTTCGTACAGAAGTCGCCTCAAATATTTCCGCTTAATGTCTCTGACTAATCGTAGACTTCTGAATGATGCTGTGTTTGCCAGCAAGATCTTTGCGTCAAGGGTGGACTGTTCACAAGTTCTGGGTCTAATAAAGCTGCGAGTGCCGGCTAGAATCCCGCGTTACTCAATTACACCACTTGTACCACCTCTAAGGCGAACTGTTTTGGGTGCCAATTCGCCATGTTCGAGGCTGTGCAAGATAATTAATAGTTATAGTGATCAAATTGATCTTCACTTTGACTCTGTGGCAAAGATTAAGTCAATCGTTCTGGGCCTGATTTTGAGTGAGTAGAATGTATTATAGATTACATAGATTATTTAAATATAGATGTTATGTTTTGCATTTTATTTTAATAGCTTAAGCTTACTACTTGTGACTTTTAATTTGTGAGTGCGGTTTGCCTCTAAGTGATTGGAACATTGAGAATGTAATTCTAAATGTACTTAGTGTAAGTTTTGATGTTAACAATCGTTGGTAGACCTTAATTAAATAAATAAAAAAATAAATAAATAAAGAGAAAGGATGAAGTAAGACGAAGCACTATTTCACATATTTATAAAATGTATTTTTATTTGTATAATCCATACAAATAAAAATAAATTTTATAAAAATATAAATAATATATATATAAATATAGACTAATAAGTTTATTTAATGTAAAAAATTGTTTCAATTTCGTCCATTATTGAATTTCTAATTTTCCTCAATAATATGTTAAAAAATAAGTGTATAATAACTTAATAATTTAACACTCATCAAAAGTTATAATATATATATATATACACTATAGTTCTTTTACCAAATAAACTTTCTTCTCTTTATGTTGATCATTAAGGATTAGAGTTGGTTAATAGATTTTTTCTTAATTTTTACGACTCTATTATTACAACAATTTCAAGTAAAATAACATGTTTCAATTTTATGTGTCTGTAAGAGTGCCGTTTTATTTTATCGGCAAGTATTTTTATTGCACTTTCAGAACTTTAAAAGGATTATTTTGCTCGATATTCTGCATGGTGCTGTGTTATTGTATCTGTGAGATCGAGGTTGAAAGGGTAACTGGCAAATCGCTCGATCGATCTGTTTGTTCGTTGAGGGGATGGCTTAATATTCATAATATAATATATCTTACAACAAACAAAAACATACCCGGAATTTATCTCAGCGGTGGCTCATGTCATTTAATTTGGTTTATGAAATACAATGGTTTAATAAATCATCTCTATGGTCTCATAATATGAAATAGAAATAATGAAAGAAATCAGTGATTAAATTATTAAAGCAACTATTATGCTAACTTTTTCATAAAAAAGTTTAGTTTCAAAGAGAAAAATGACAACTTGGTTCAGAATTGACTTGAATCGGTGTCATTGAGCATTTAATGATTAGTGTTTTAACTCAATTTGTGTTGACGCTAGTAAGACTAAGGTTCTAGTATTTGAAAGAGATGACGTAAGTTGATAAATTTTTAAAGCAATTATTTGCTAAATTTCTCATATTTTTTTAATAAAGATGATGTAAGAACTAAATGCGAGATTAGGGTAAACGAGGAATGTCTAGAGCAAGTATGCATGGATCGCGAAGCCTGGCGATCTGTCCTCTCTGACTACCCCGTCAGGGATACAGCGTGAAGATAGTTAAGTTTTAACCTAGCGTAAGGATGTATGGCCGTGTTCTCTTATCAATAATATGTAAATAAAATAAAAAAAATATCTATCACGCCTTATCCCCGAAGGGGTGGCAGAGGCATATTATATGCCCACTTTTCACCGTGTGGATTCATGTCCCACGTAATAGGTGGTGAGCCCATTGCCGTGTTGAAATAGACAGACGCAGATTGTGGCTACCTGCTGTTGAAATTTTCAAGCCGCTCATAAGGCCTTCAACCAGGCTTAACGACTGCCATTTTACTGGCAACCGGGACCAACGGCTTAACGTGCCTTCCGAAGCACGGAAACGCTCGCAAATGTAAATGCCACAAAGTGGTCACCCATCCGAGGACCAGCCATAGTGAAAGTAGCGTAACTCAGTGATCACTGAGACCGCGGGGCCACGAGCGCTTCAATTCAATAAAATGTATGTAAATAAAAACAGCATAATTGTTATGATTCATACGATACTGACACTATATTGTGTCAGTATCGTATGAATCATAACATTGTGGAAATAGCGAGCCCGGCGACTTCACCCATGATATACAAATTAAGTTAGTTCTCGGGGTCGAAGTATGTTCAAAGCCAGATTGAGTAACAAAAAAAGGCTCTTAACACTTACCTACATACTGGAGTTAAGTGCACTATTTAATTTGACCTAACTCCATAATATTAGCATTGTATTGTTTCCTTAAATATTTGCACAAATGTATTTTAATTTTACCTGCATTTTACCTAATATTTTTAAACTCATTTGTTTGTAATTTGTCTAGTGATGACGGACAATAATATACCTCTCTTGTTGTGTAATAATGTTATCACATAAGTGACAAATGTCTTTCGTGATAATAAAGATCTACTAGGTAGCTGCAGTCGCAAAGGTGTAACCTATGCTAGCAGCATATATTTGAGCAAAGCGTTAAATCAAACGAAGTATTTTCCCATAGACAACATGATTTTTGCGGAAAACTTTTTTATTAGATCGATTTTTGAAATTCGGGCTTCGTCACGACCTGCATAATTTGAATAGATTTAATGAGAGAGAGAGAGCGGATAAGAAAAGGCGAAGTTAACCTAAACCTATATACTTCGAAACCCTCGTGGCACTCATTTTAATCCCGGTCGTCCGGCATTGGCCTAGTCTCGTTCATTTTACTATTATAATATGTTTTTTTTCTGATTTAAGGACATTTAAATGCATTCTCAGGGGTATCTTAAGATAATATATACCATTCCTCGATAAAGCAATCCAAAACAAAAATATTTTTTCAATTCTAACCAATAGTTCTTTTAATAAGCCTATTCAACCAAATAAACAAACTCTACAACTTTATAATATTAGTAAGTATAGAATAACCACACGACACATAAAGCACATACCTGCATATTTATTATATATTGTTGGGTAGTTTTTATAATTTTCGTACATTTTCAATACCCCATCAGTCACTGCGCAAAATTATATGAGTGCTATCAAAACATACATGGCAATATGAATGAATATGAATGTTTTATATCTCTTTTATGGGCAGTTATTATTTTTATATGTGGACCAGCATTTTATAGTCAATCATGTTTGTCATGACTTCATGAGAATGGCCAATGATAACTGTTAGTGCAAACCGGGTTAAAAATAAAAAAATATAAGTAAGATATTTTTACTCAACGCCATTAAGCCCGAATGAAGTTAATATTAGCTTGCTTGTGTCTATATATGAGTGTCTATGTATAAGGGTCTATATACGAGATCTATATACATTTATGTTAATCATGCTCATATACATTATGTCAAAAGCACTTGTGCCCGGGATTAAAAGTTGCCTGGGTGTTATTCTGATGTGTAAACTATATTATTGAAAAAAGTCATCAAAATCTATTCAGTAGTTTTGCGTGAAAGAGCAACAAACAACAAACCTTACAAACTTTCACGTTTATTAGAAGTTAACTAACTAACTAACTATCTTCACGCTGTATCCCTGACGGGGTAGTCAGAGAGTACAGATCGCCAGGCTTCGCGATCCATACATACTTCTTTCGCTTCTTCGAGATTCATCAATCGCTTCATACACGCACGTCTGGGTATCCAAGTGCTTTTGACCTTTCCGTTTTTGAGCAATCTGCTCACGTGGTCTTCATATGTAAGTCTCGGCGTACCCTGACTCCTTCTACCCTCTACTTTTGAACAATATATATTCTTCGTCAATCGTTCCTCACTCATTCGTTGGACGTGTCCAAACCAACGGAGCACGCCCTTTTCCAGCTTAACGCTGACACTTTCATTCAAACCTGCCATATTGCGTATCACTTCGTTACGTATTCGGTCGGCCAAGGTAACGCCGCACAATTTTCTAAGTGATCGCATCTCCACAGCATTCAATTTACTTTCATGCATCTGCTGACATAGCCAGGTTTCACTACCGTAAAGCAAAGTTGGCACTAGCACTGCGTTATGAATCGCCATGCGTGCTTCTTTTACGATGCTTTGTCACTTTACTAACTGGGACAAAGCACCGTTAACTTTGTTTCCGGCAGCTACTTGCCGTTCTACATCCGAATCACATCTTCCATCCGCGCTAAACATACTTCCTAAATACACAATTTCATTCACTTGATCTAGACGTTCCTGGTTTACCCTAATCTCGCATTTAGTTCTTACGTCACCTCTTTCAAATACTGGAACCTTAGTTTTACTTGCATTCAAGCGAAGACCCTTACTTTCACAATCCTCTTTCATATTAGTGACTAATGCCTGAAGGTCGGCTTCAGATGAGGCCATGAGCACCGCATCATCAGCGTACAGCAGACAGTTTACTGTAAAGTCACCCAAATTCACACCCATATTAAAATCTTTCAACTTCTGCAGGCAACTGTCCAGATACACTATAAACAGCCAGGCGGACATGACACATCCCTGTTTGACGCCTGTACAGACATCAAAAAGAGGTGATACATCCCCCCCTACTCGCACGCAAGCCTTACAGCCCTTATAAAGCGACTGTATTGCCCGCAGTAGCGAGCCGTCCACACCATATCCGGGCAGCAAGTCCCACAGCGTTTCTCTCACAACGTTATCAAATGCTTTCTCTAGATCCACAAAAGCGCAGAAAACCTTCTGGCTAACAGCCAGAAACTTTTCCGCGATCATGCGGAGAGAAAACACTTGATCCATGCAACCTCTTCCACGTCGGAATCCGCATTGAGCCTCCCATAAATACCTTATTCACATCAGAAGTTGTAGGATATAAATACATAAACAATATAAATACATAAAGATATGAATCGATGAGACAATAAGTATTTGGTGTTTGTTTTATCTGTACATTTGTGTGTACTCGTAAGCTGCTTACGCTTTTAAGTAATTTAATCGTTGTGCAAAAGTGAGCGCACTGAGGTCTGAGGTCAGGTACTGAGGTCCCAAATGTTTGATTCGAAATGTGGGTGATTGTATAATATGTATGTATTGAGAAATATATATCTATGTATATCAGTTGCCTAGATCATATAGTACAAGCATATAGATTAGTTTAGGCTAGATAAGTATTTGTAATTATTAAATTACTGTGCATAGACTGGTATACCTATCCATATAGGTATCTGCGATTTTATTAATTTTTTTGGGGTACATTTTTTTACACAACATCACAAGCCCAAAGTAAACTAATATAAGCTTGTGGTAGGGGATCTAGACAACTGATAAACATACTTATATATTTCTAAAATCATACATATTTAACATAGGATACAAATATTTGTTTTGACCCAAGATCGAACTCGGTACCACACATCGTGTCAGTCGCATACATTACCAATTACGCCATCGAAGCAGTCAATTAATCTATCAATCGATTTTTAAAACTCAGTTCCATTTCAAAAACAAATTTTCTTTTTGAATGAGCAGTGTGTACGTAATAAATTAATAATTAAAATTATTAATGGGTATTTTACTAATGTAAACCGGTTTTTTGAATATTTATACTATGAGTTTATGTTACTTATTGTTAGTTCTAGGATTCTTATTGAGCGAGAGTGGTGAAAAGATATTTTGGGAACCATAATCTATTGGCAGTTTTCTGAACAGATCTCTATAACCATAAACCCAAAAAATGTTCAAGTTATTTTTTTATTTTATTGGATAGATACTCTCAACTGAAGCTTTCGAGTACCTAACCTTATTGTTGTTTCCTATATAAGTTCCAATAATATTTACCCTGGTATCCGAGTTTTAACTGTTTATTTTTATTTTGTTATAGCGAGGTACGATACTACAATAAGATGTAGATTGTATGATGTCCTAGCCTAATGACGTGTAATAGAAGAAGTCATATGTAATCTATCCTTAGACTTTTGGCGCGAACGTGGGCAATGACGCAACTTTGTCGTATATTATTTTCCAAAATTAGTGTTTATTACTCTATCACGCAAATGATGAGACTAACTGAGTTAAAATTTTGTACTTTAGTTTGTGAGGTTGTATTACAACAACCTCACAAACTTAACTACAAATTTTTCTCTTATCTAAAGATTACCTAATGGTTCCCTATTAGGTAATCTTCCTATCAGGTAGATCCACTGTACTGATAAGTACTAAAATTCTGTTAGGAAGGTGTCGTAATAACTACACCTTTCTAACACCATCCCTGTGTGCTATAGGCTACCTACTTTTTATACCAGGAATATGTTCCTACGGGTATGGGAACACTTTTGTAGCTAAATCGTAGCTGAACCGTAGCTAAGTTACTATTATTTTATCCCGTAGAGCACGTATTAATATTGCATTACTTTTAAATTTAATTTATATTTTGCTACAGTTCTGCTAGTCTGAAAGTAGGAGCTCTAATTACTTATTCGTTTATGAATTGCTGTATAATAGATTATAGCGACTTAACCAATCTCTGTTATAGATCCTTTTTCAGGGAAGACGTCGTTCATAATATCTTTCGTCCGGTTGTCCTATGGCTTTACCCGGAGACTATAAATTATTTACTATAAATAATAATAATAAATATCGTCGGGACAACTCACACAACGCCATCTGATTCCAAACTAAGCACAGCTTGTACTATAGTAACCAGATAACTGATAAACATACTTATAAATTTCTAAATACTTACATATAATAGATAAATAACACCCAGACACAGAATAAACCATCGTGCTCATCACACAAAGTTTTAACCTGGGGACAAATCATCGATCAACCCACGACCCCTTGCGTAGCAGTCGGATGCACTCCCACCGCGCGACAGAGGCAGTCATACTATAGTTCCTCCATTATTAAACTGTTAATACTGTTAGCATAGGATATGTCGCTAATTTTAATATGATTTTTCTGTCATGCCAGCAAAATTATTAAAATGCAAAGTAATAGTTATTTTAGAAATCGATTCGATTTATGTCTGGATAAAGTATCTGCTATTTTTTAAACTAATGACGTATTAATATGTATGTATTTATATGTTTGTAGCACCTACTACGGTATTTATGTATTTGTTTGCAACATCAGAGGTGGTGCATTTGGGATGCTGACCTTGATGCTGCATAGGTTAAATGCTACAGTAAATTTTCGAGTGAAAAGTGTTGATTCAAAACCAGCACTAGACGAGTTGACTGCTTAGAAGATACTGTCCGAACTAAACTCTTTCTTTAAACTTTTTAACAAAGGTCTAAGTCACAATCTCAGTGGCATGTACAGTGGCGTAGCCTGTAGACGTTTGCAACACCAGTGGTGCTTCATTTAGAGCTAATGACCTTAATGCTGCATAGACTTTTTAGTAATTGTCGTTGACTATTAGGAATGTCGGTATTTATAGTTTTATCTTCATAAAAATATATGCTCATAGTATGGATCATGATTGTTTAAAAGTTTGTAAATATCAAAAGTAAGTTAAGACTTTTATAGAACCATTTGCAGACCTTTCTCATAGCTGTATCTACGTAAAGGTTAAATTTAATCTCCTAACTAAATCTAAAAACGTTTGTCGCATCGAGGGAAATAAAGATTACCGCTTTGCTCTCGTTATGATCCTTTTTTTTAACGCGTTGAATTCCCCTCAGATGTCATACCGGATACGAACCGGCTTAAAGCACATGGTGCCTGCCTAACTGTCTATTGCCGGACGCCTCAAATAAATCCTCGGAAAGATGTCCCAGTGCCCCCGGTTGATTTTGGGTACCATCGCGGCCTCACCTCAGGGATTGGACGTTATCCCGCTTCTTTGGGGTCCCGATAAAATCCTGACAATTACTTATAATTTATTAAATAATTTGACAGTATCAGATTTTATTACCGTCAATAAAACTATCGACTATGAGAAAAGCTGAGGTTACTATACTTTTCGATCCTATGTACGAGTATTACAGAGAAACCATTTAGACTTAAACTACTACGGTAAATTCTCGAGTAAAAATAGTTGGTTCAAAACCAGAACTAGACGAATCGACTGTCTAGCAGACACTGAACCCTTTGTTTAAAGTTTTTAACATGATCAACTCGGGAATCTAATTTGAAATCGCTCCCAAGGTAGTCATACTCTATTGGTATGGAACTAAATGTATGTTCAGATGAAACCGGCAGATATTCTCTGCCGAGAAAATCGAGTGGGTCAGTGGTAATCCTAATGTTCGAACCTAAATGAATATAGCTATATCTAAGAGTAGAGACACGTTATCGATTTGAATAAGACCGCACTCATTAAGGCTACATTTACATATGTTGAAATTGTCCTATCATTTGACATATTACCGATATTAGACGGATTAAATTTTGACAACAAAACACGGCAATGGGCTCACCACCTGTTACGGGGGACAAAAATGCATACGGGGAAATGTAGGCGTAAAGTTTGCCTCTGCCTACCCTTTCGGGGATAAAGGCGTGACAATATGTATGTATGTAGATTATGACTTATTATTGAATTAAAACTTCTTTATCGACGTTGAGAATATTTTAATAGCTGTAAAAAAATGTCGTAAATAAGTTTCACTGCCTGTACTACACTGTATACCAGACAAGGTGACAAGAGCACCGACACTGAAGGCGAACCAGTTCAAGATTACTAGGACAAAGTTCATGCGGCCATCCTTGGACCGGCGAAGGTGGTGCTCGGTGTGTCTAAGGGTGGACGCAAATGTGACAAGGAAACTTGGTGGTGGAACGACGCAGTCCAGAGGGAGACTAGGGAGAAGAAAGCCCTATTTAAAAAGTGGCAAGCGACCGGATCTCCTGAAGACCGCGACGCGTACAGGGCTGCCAAGCGCGCCACAAAAAGAGCTGTAGCCAGAGCCAGACGTGACCACTTACAACCTCTGTATGATAAGCTGGAATCGTCTGAGGGGCAGAAGCTCATCTATAAGCTGGCGCGCTCCAGGGTCAAAGCGGCACAGGATATATCCAAGTGTCGCTGTGTAAAAGACCCTGAGGGCAACCTGTTAAGCGAAGACCTCGCGGTAAAGGAGAGATGGCGCTCGTACTTCCACGAGCTGCTTAATAAACAGCACAAAGAGGTGCAGCCTCCGGACCTCCCTCCGAATCAGGGACTAGTGCCACCGGTAACGTCTGGAGAAGTCCTGACTGCGCTTCGCCGCATGAAGAATCGGAAAGCTGTCGGACCCGATGGAGTCCCCATCGAAGCCTGGAAGGCGATGGGTCCTCGCGGTGTGGGCATCTTAGTAAACCTTTTTAGCCGCATACTCCTCAGCGGGCAGATCCCAAACCAATGGAGACTGAGTATTATTACTCCAGTCTTCATAGGTAAGGGGTCAGTGCAGGAGTGCGGGAGCTACCGCGGTATTAAGGTGATGTCCCACACCATGAAGATCTTCGAGAGGATTATAGACTCTCGGATCCGGCAGGAGTGTACTCTCTCGGAGTCAATATGGGTTTCGCCCTGGTTATGGGACCACGGACCCTGTTTTTGCCCTGAGGGTTGTCGCAGAGAAATACAGGTCGAAGAACACGCCTCTGCACTGTTTGTTTCTAGACATGCAGAAGGCCTTCGACTGTGTTCCTCGTGCGATGATCTGGTGGGCACTGCGGTCCAAAGGGGTTCCAGAGGTCTATATTGACACTATTCGGGACATGTACTGTGGCTCCGATTCAATGGTTCGGACTGCTGTTGGCGACACGAAACCCTTCCCCATCACCGTCAGGGTACACCAGGGTTCGGTCCTTAGTCCGCTTCTGTTCAGTGTAATATTAGACGAATTGTCGGACAGCATCAGAAACCCACATGAGCAGCCTCCATGGTTGCTCATGTATGCTGACGATATTGCGCTGGCAGACGCGGACAGGGGCAGATTGGTGCGACGTGTAAAGGCGTGGAAGGAGACGCTTAAGAACGGCGGTCTGAAACTAAATGTGGCGAAGACCGAGTACTTGGCACTAAACTCGACAGATCCCACATCCGTCCGCATAGGCGGTGATTTGGTCGAGCGCACGGACCAGGTTAAATACCTGGGATCTGTTTTCACACGTCCAGTGACATCGATTGCGATGTCAAGTCACGCATTGCTGCCGCGTGGGCCAAATGGCGGGAGATGACCGGTGTCATTTGAGACCCTAAAATGCCGATCCGGTTGAAGGGACAGGTCTATAAAACCATTATTAGACCTGTCCTTTTACATGGCAGTGAGACGTGGCCGATATTGGAGCGACACAAGCAGGAGCTTCGTGTCACGGAAATGAAGATGCTGCGGTGGATGTGTGGGGTCACGCGGATGGACCGCGTGAGAAACTCTCGCATCCGCGGCAGCCTTCACGTCCGTGACATTGCAGACAAGTTGCAAGAGTGTCGCCTTCGTTGGTATGGTCACGTCTTGCGGCAACCGCCGGGCTACGTAGGTAACAAATGTCTGGCCATGTCAGCCCCGCCGGGTCCCGGTAAGAGGGGAAGACCCAAGAAGTGCTGGCTTGACGTCGTAAGGGATGACATGCGTGCCAATGGTCTCACTACAGGGGATGCCGAAGACCGTGCGAAGTGGAGGAGAAAATGTAGGAAAGCGGACCCCGGGCGTCGCGATACGCAACTGGGACAGACGCTCGGATGATGATGATGACTACACTGTATACCAGAGTACACAGGTAGTGTACTCTGGTATACACACATATTTATGATTCCAAAATGATTTAGAACTAATTTTCTTACGCTTTACTCTAGTATTTTTAAGCTATTGCATAGTTTTTATCGCGGGCTTTGAGTGGGCTTTAATCAAGAAATTCCGTAAGGAAAAAAACCTAAGGTCGAGACAAGGTCACACGAAGTTCACCGAGCACGGCCGAGCGTTGGCTTAACGTGTATGTACATATGGTATGATTGTACGAAGCTCGCACAGATCGAGACGTGATGATAGTGAGTGTGAGTGTGAGGGTGAGGATGAGGGTGACTGTGAGAGTGAGGGTGGTGTGAGGGTGAGGGTGAGGGTGAGGGTGAGGGTGAGGTTGAGGGTGAGGGTGTTATTTTTTTGGGTTTTTTTTTTGTTCTATTTAGTGTAACTTGAATTAATATCAAAGAAAAACAAAGGTATGCTATGCTATAGCTTTACCGCGGCAGTCTCCGAGTGCCACATGTCTTTTTTTATTCTGAAGTTAGATAACACCTACCACGGCATAAATTAATTCACGCGTATTAATTATGTAAATCATTTAAATATAAAAAAACACATCAAAACAGCAAACACAAATATTTGAAGTGCGAACTCACATATATCTCGTCTCATACGATACACACACACATATCTATGTTTATTTTTAACATTTTATACAGGTACCAGCGAACGCGGTTTCACCAACGCACGTCGTGGCCGTTCCTTTGTGTTCGAAATCGTTCCGGTGAAATAGGAGGATAAAATGTAGCTTAGGTGTCTCTTATAACATCAGCTCCCTGCCAGTAAAGTTCCGTTGAAATCAGTCCAGCCGTTTCAGAGATTAGCAGGAACAAACAGATAGATTTTAAAAAAATGTGTTTTTACCAGAGTACATAGGTAAGAAGTGAAACATTATTACGAAATTTTTTTACTGCTATAAAATTTCTCTCATACGTCGATAAAGAAGTCTCACTGATAAAAAAGAATTTTCTCTTCAAAACAACATGGCGCGTAACCCAAAAACGTGACGATTTTTTTACAGCTGTAAAATTTCTCTCAACGTCGATAAAGAAGGTTTATTCAAAAAATAATTTCTTTTAATACGTGCTCGTAAGTTTAGTGAAAAGCTGTTAATTTGGTATAACAAACAGACACTTTAATTTTATTTATCTGTGTAGATTATCAACTCGTCCTGTCTTTCCTTCTATATTTAGTGGACCAATGTATTGCACTAAAATTGCTTAAGTTACTCGCTAATAGAGGTTCTAAATAAACTTATTAAACCGTCATTGTCTTTGTAAAAAAAGGTAATACTATATTTTTCTTTTATTTTTCATCATCATCAATAAGTTAATCCGGTAGGGTTCAAAGCCATCGCTTCATAATATTCTTTATAATATTAAGAATGGATAACAAAGGGTGAAACAGTCTGCTGTCCTGGTCCTAATCCATCCCCTTAATGAGTTTTCTTTTGTCGATTAAGTTCTCAACCCAATGGCTTATTGTAGATTAAATATTTACCATAAACATCGTCAGTAGACCCGCATTGAGTTCTGAATCTGTTTACTGAAAGCTATTGCTTTGTCCATAGTGTCATACCACCATTTCTTTTTGTGTTATTTCTACTCGTATTATGCAAAGAAATAGTCTATACTAGCTGGCCCTGGCGGCCTATGACATATTTGAAACCCCCGTTGCATAGATGTAAGTCCGTCACTTTTTCAAAAATGTAATTATTTATGTATAATTGAGTACGGCTCTGCTCTGCTAGGTAGTAGCATGATAATATATAGCTCATAGCCTTCCTCAATAAATGGGCTATCCAACACAAAATTATGTTTTTTTTATTCGGACCAGTTCCTGAGATTAGTTCGTTCAACTTAACAAACTGTTCAGTTTTAAATATAAGTATGGATTATGCTAAAATAACAAGAACAAAACTGACACTCTCTCATCGTCATCATCACCCGACCTTAATAACTGGTGCTTGATGATGCTACTTCTTAAAGGACGACGATTTAGTTTCCTTGGTGCCTTAGCTCATATCGTGACAAAGGCCTTTGATTTGAAAGATTTAAATTTGACTGAAATCAGACCTCTTTGTTTTTATCTTATTTCTTGTAAACAAAGGTTACTAAATCAATCTCGTATGAGTATCTGTCAAGTCCCAAAAAATGTTCAATTACAACTCAAGCGTTAAAATCTCAAGCATAAACATTATTTCATTCTTCACATTCAATGTTAAAGAACCCACATCTTCTTTGTTATTGAAAGTAGCAAATAAAGAAATAAAATGCCTCAATGTATGTTGCATAATGCATTTAGGGCTTTGGCTTAGGCTTTGCCCCTGGGGGTCTCCGTAGTTTGAACTCCCGTCTCACCTATTTAATCTCGTCACTTATAAATTCTACAATGCTACTGCTTTGCTCCCCAGGGTTGTAGCGTGATGATTTATAGATCAATAAACGGGCCGTCTAACATAAAAAAAAAATTTTTGATATCCAACCAGTAAGTAGTTCCTGAGATTAACGCGTTCAAACAACCAAAAAAACTCTTCGGCTTTATAATATTAGCATAAATAGGTGACTAGTTATAGGAATAATTATATAGATAACTAATTAAGTTAAGTTCACTGAAGCGTGGGTTTTCTCTTATACTGTAAGTGCAATTAGGTTTATAAGTATTGATGAATGGAATTATTACAGTAGATTTTTCCCGTGGGAATATATAGATAATGTTTATATGATTACTCAATATACGAAAATGTTTGAAGAACAAAACACAAACCCACACATTTCTCACCCAGCATCGGCGCCCGGAGGTTCTATTAAATTATCTAATTTAGCCCTATGCGTAGGCAAGCTTGATTCCGACGGCTGGATGTCTAACATATTCTAGTCATGACCTTTTTAACAGAAACAGTAGCGTGGACAATAGCTTCATTAAGTAGAGTGACAGTAGATATAAAATAATTGATCAAGTAAAGTAGCGATACGCATTTCTGAACGTCTTTTCGCGAAACTTGGCATAAATGTTCGTTCATTGTATGAAAATGATTGCCGTCAACCATTTAGCATTAGCATTAAATGAATTTGTCAAAAAAAGAGAAGTTTACTGCCGCGCATTTTATAAATAAATTAAGAAAAAAAAATGTAACTATTTGTCGCCAAAAGCTTTTACAATCTATACTAATATTTATAGCTGAAAAGTTTGTTTGGCAGAAGGCGGTAATCTCAGAAACCACTGGGTAGAATTAAATAATTATTTTTGTTTTAGATAGCCCATTTATCGGGGTAGGCTATAGACTATGTATCATCACGCTACTGCCCTGAGGAGCGGAGCAGTAAGTAACAATGTGCTGTCTCTCTGCTCTCGTTTTTGTTTATGTAGGGGTTTATTACGAAGTTCTCAAAGAACACAAATGTTTGGATTACGATTCAGATCTGCACCATGTGATTTCATATTGTGTATTGTAATAGTTGTAATCTGTATTGTGTTTAATAAAATAACATAAAAAAAAATAAAAATGTCAACAAATAGGACAAATTTTCATAAAATGTCAAAATATCGGACAAATTTTCATATATTATTAAAAGATTTATAAACGACTGGGCTAAATAGATGCGACGGGAGTCCGAGTATGACACGGGCGAAGCCATGGAGGTCACTTAGTACGGTATACAATTCCTCACAAATTCACGTCGTAAGAGTTCATTTCAACATACAAATATAATTATAAAAGGCGCTAATGCCGCTTATCGATTTAAATTAAAATTATGATTTGCTTACAGCAATCTGTAGGGATATTCTTAGTATAAAAAATGGTCAATGTTTATCTTTCAAATTAATTTCAGGGTACCAAAGTAAATAACGCGTACCATTTTCACTCGATCTATTTATATTACTCAACGCGAAAGCTCACATATAAATACCTACATACATATCGTAAATATCAAAATCAAAAGCATAAAATACTCAATGTAGCATTAATTTGTGGGCCAATACCGCCCCTATTACAAAATAAATGTACCTTTTATAATAACATAATCGTAAAGTAACAATGAAAAGATTTTCTTTGTATCTTTATTACACGGTATAGGTAATATTCTATGGTAGTCCTTACCATTGTTAGTCTTGTGTTCCACGTTATATTCAAACGTCTTATCAGATACGATAGTGAGTATGTATTGTGTGTATGATAACATCCTTTAAATGTCTTTGTCCAAAGTTTACAACGTCGGGACATATTCCGGAAAGATTTAACTTTATGGCCAGCCATTGACATAACAGAACAAAATCCTTGCTGTTCAGCTTAATTTCTGCTTCTTATGTTCCATAAATAATCACCTATTTTTGTACCTTTTAAGACATTCAATTTGAACTATTCCCTGGATACTGTTACTCTCAGAAAAATCTTCAAAACCTTTTATATTTTATTACCAACTAGAGAACGTTCAAGATTCCACTCGCTTGAAATTCGACTATCGCAAAAATTGTGTTCCCCTTAAGAATAAAATAGTTTTTTCTGGATGAAAAAACCTATAGTACTCTCCTAACTAAAAACCATCCCCTTCCCATCCACGCATACCGACGGGAAAAAAGGACCAAACAAAACCTTTTTAAATTTTAAAGTGAGAATTTTTTATCGAAGCATTCGTGGCCCTGCGGTCTCAGTGTTCTGTAAACGATCACTGAGTTACGCAACTTTCACTATGGCTGGTCCTCGGATGGGTGACCACTTTGTGGCATTTACATTTGCGAGCGTTTCCGTGCTTCGGAAGGCACGTTAAGCCGTTGGTCCCGGTTGCCAGTAAAATGGCAGTCGTTAAGCCTGGTTGAATGCCTTATGGGCGGCATAAAAAAATTCGGTAGCCACAACCTGCGTCTGTCTATTTCAACACTGCAATGGGCTCACCACCTATTACATGGGACAGAAATCCACACGGTGAAAAGTGGGCATATAATATGCCTCTGCCACCCCTTCGGGGATAAGGCGTGATGGATATTTTTATAGAAATTTTTTTAGTCACCTCGACTCGAACCTTCTGGTTTAACGCACCAGACGCTTTCAACAACTACACCACCGTGATCTGCTCGAAACTGACGAATTACGTCTTAAGGCGACTTTAAAACAAAATCTTAGTATAAATATAGAAAAGGCAGTTTATTTTGTGTCAAGGTTAAAGTGCTCTTAAAGCTCTTAAAGTGATTCGTAAGTCTGTAAACAAGTTATTCGTTGATATTCAAAACATTTCATGGTCCTTGTAGTGTAAAATTACACCATGAGTAATCGTACAAAATAAACCTTTCATGATGAGAATGTATGATAAGAGTAATATTCCAAAAAGTCGATATTATGCTAATATTGCTCATTTATAATGTAGAAATATTAACCCAACAGATCGAAAGATACGATTTGCTTTTTATGCCAATCGAAAATGATTAAAATTTATATAACGTTCGATACACATTTTATAAAAATGCGAATCTATATGTACCTAACAAGATAAAATGTACTGTAAGTGTATTCCAAGATAATGAAGGCTATTTATTCAAAAAGCTATAACTAATCATAGTCCTAAAATGTGACGTACTTAACGAGAAGCTATTATAATTCAGAATTCTTGAAATACATTTTGTATTTCATTGCTTTGACATGTTTCGAAATTTATTTGTAGTAGGGCTCTCGTATCGTAGATAATCTTAATAATTTCATTTGCACCTAAAAAAAGTAAAGCGTAATAGACCCCTTTACGCAACTAACCTGAGTTTATCTTAAATTTAACACTGCTTAAAGTTGATGTTCGAGAAAATGAATTCTGTATAAAAGAGCTGCTCTAACATTTAAGTTGACTTAGGTATATGAGTGACGTTTCTGTATCCATTAGACATCTTAGTTATCAACTGACCAAAAGTAATAAAATTCAAGATTTTTTTATCACTAAGGTGATAGACAAGTAAACAGTCCAACTGACCAAAATTGGTAACCTTAGCCTGTGGAAGTTTGCAACATCAGAAGTGCTAAACTCGCGCCGCCGAGCCTGATTTAACAAATACGACTGCGTGAAATTCATATGGGGCACACTTTTGCACTTCTAGCTAATCGGAACTATTTGAATTTCAAATGTTATATTTTTTGAAACGTTGCAACCTTTAAAGTAATAAGAAAAAAAAACAATTGGCGGGAAATCATTTATCAATGTTTTTTATCACTTCGACTGCCTCTGTGGCGCGGTGGGAGTGTATCCGACTACTACGCAAGAGGTCGTGGGTTCGATTCCCACCCAGGATAAAACTTTGTGTGATGAGCACGATGGTTCATTCTGTGTCTGGGTGTTATTTATCTATAATATGTATGTATTTAGAAATATATAAGTATATATTTATCAGTTATCTGGTTACCATAATACAAGCTCTGCTTAGTGTGGAATCAGTTGGCGTTGTGTGAGTTGTCCCAACAATATCACACATCGAAGTTCTACGTACGCTACGAAAATGGAATTAAGTCGAAAAGATTTTAGAGCGATGATTTTTTATGATTTAAAAAGTTCTTTCTCTCCGCAAGACTGTGCCGCTCGTCTTCTAAATGCTTTTCAGAGAGAAGCACCTTATTTGAGCACCGTGAGGCGATAGTTTTCTGAATTTGAGAGAGGTCATGTTTCTACACATGACGAATTTCGTGAAGGGCGGCCTTCAACTGCCGTCTACGAAAATAATGTGGCTACTGTTAAGCGGCTCATTGCAGAAAACTCGCGGATTATATATGGGACAATTCAAGGACTATTGAGGATTTGGAATTTTGGAATTGGAGGATGGATGGATTTGGAATTGGAGGATTCTGGAAACTTTGTTGTCGTTGGATCCCTCATGATCTGACAGCGGAGCAGAAGCGGGCTCGCGTGGAATGGTGCTCACAGATGCCACTGAAGTACGACCACGGACATTCTAATGCTGTTTATGACATTGGCACAGGAGACGAAACATGGATTTATTGTTTTGAACCCGAAAAATAAACAGCAATCTTGTGAATGGGTGTTTGAAAATGAGAACAGGCCAACAAAAGTGAGGCAGGCGAGAAACGGTCCCATCTGTACAATTCCACTTAAAGATCAAAAGAGTGTTAATGCCGAGTTGTATTCTACGATTTGTTTACCCAGGGTTTTACAAAATGTTCGCGAAAGACGACCAAAAAGCCGCGTTCTCCTACATCATGACAACGCTTCTCCACACACGGCCAAAAAAACAATGTCATTTTTTGCTTCCGAAAAAGTACAACTCGTCACCCATCCTGCGCATAGCCCCGACCTAGCACCATGTGGTTTCTGTATTTTCCCCAAAATCAAAGATTTAATGAGAGGTTTCACTTTTACCAACTCCGAAGAGGCAGTGATAGCGTTCAATCAGCACGTAGAAAACATGCCTTCAGATCTGTGGTCCTCCTGTTTTAAAAAATGGTTCGATCTCATGAAAAAATGTTTAAAATGTAAAGGAGAGTATTTTGAAAAGCAATAAACACAATATTTTGGTTATAACATGTTGGTTTTTAAAGTTTCGCTATACTTATAGTGTGTCCTACGTAGCCTACGTATGACTAATGCCATTTTACCCCATTAGGGTTTTGAAATATTTATTTATTTCTTGAAGTGAAACTTCTTTATCGAGTATGGGAGAAATTTTATACCTGTAAAAAACGTCACCTTTTTCGGTTACACGCCAAGTTGATTTGAAGTGAAACTTCTTTATCGACGTATGTATAATAAGCCTTATCTACCCAATTTTCGTGAAATTTTTAATCGTAGAAACATGATATATCGTAAAGAAGTTTCACTTCTTACCTGTGTACTCTGGTACACACACATATTACATTGTCTATCCCGTCAGGGATATAGCGTGATGGTAGTTACTTTTATATGTAGTTACTTTAATACAATTACAATATCTTTACAATTTATAACCAACGATACTGTAAGTAACATATAGAAATTAAAATTTTATTCATTGTTAAAAAATCACTTATCATTCAATAAATAATAATTGTGAATACTGCATTAGCCACTTATTAATCAATTCAATATAATAATAACGATACAGTACTTAATCTCTTTACTCGGTAATATTTTGACAAAACGTTGATATGTATACGCTGCATCTCAAGATTTAAGAATATGCCTGTATAAGAATTTTACTCTTGGAAATTATCATAGAGAAATGAAATATGCTTATGTGTTATAAACTATCTACACAAGATCTAATATAACGTTGTTGTAAGGTAATAGGCACCTTATTTAAACCAGTAAAAGAAGTAATATACCACGTAAAAGCACACCAGGCATACCAAAATGTTTACGATGCTCAGAAATAAACAATTCAACCTCGGCATGGAATTCAAAATTACGATTCCACAGCTCTTTCTTACAGTTATGAGGAAGCTGAAGAGAGCAGGTTTCGTTGTTTTAAAAAGCGTGTGGTTGAATAACACGTGCAGAGTTTCATTACAATGCCTGCCTCATTACATTGAATGAATATAGCCTTACATCAGCATGTTATTCTCGCTAAGCTTACATTACACAGTAATTTATTACCAACTTATTGGGATTACATACTTAGGAAGACGTTCTAATTGTAAATACAAATGATATTTCTTCCGAAGACGTAAAGAAGGTTAGAATGTCAGGTGGATTATAAGAAAATTTACTTACATTGGTAGTTTTTATTTAGGTTGATTATTATTCGGTTTGTAATAGTTTTTATTTTGGTTGGGTCCTGTGGCACCAAAGATTCTTCGCCGTTGAAGCCTGCAAGTGATACCAACTTCTGCTTATGGGGTTGGTTAGACGATAGTCTTATCATTCACGGCTTTATCCCCGAACGGGTGCCAGAGGCATACTAATCGCCAACATTTTACAGCATATATTTTGTTTATAATGGAACAAAAACACACAAACAATTGGGGAAAAAGGTTAGGAAACAATGTCGAAAAAAAAAAGCAGCACCCAGGTTGCCAATAAAAATGGAAGACGCTAAAGAATAAGTCAGATTTCCTTATTTTAAATTATGTAATATGAAGCTGTAAAATGTATTTTTTTTGTTACAGTGTCATCATTTTCTCAGATCGCTGTAACTAAGACTAAGTATTGAAGATGATTCAAGTCGAAACTTACAAGCGACCTTCACCATCGCCCTCGCGAAGTTCAGTTAGAAGTGATAGCCGCGTGTTTCGTCAACCAAGAGTTATTCAAGTGAATCGCGATGCTTCCACAATGGTGGACAGCGAGGCCAGTGGACCGGGCGGCGCGATCTCTGCTGCTAACGCCCACCTGCCCACTGACTGGGAAACAAGGCTTACGCAAAACGCTGCACAGTTTCGCTCACGGACATTTAGCGATGGCTTTATAAAAAATACTAGTCTAGAACTCTTGCTTGGTGTCGATTGTGAAGCTTGCCTCGCACTAGCTGCTCAAAGACAGAGTCTAAACGAACACATATCGAAACATGATTTAGATTTGGTTTGTAATTGTAATATTCAACAAAACAATTATGTAAACTGCCAACAAAATATTCATCAGAGGGGCCACACTCTTAGTATCTATGACCTAGAGAGAATCAAACGTGGTACAAGCCAAAGTCAGCTTAATATAGGTTCACATCGCAGTCTTGACAGAAAATATAATAAAAGTAAAACAATTGGTGTTTCAAATTATATTTCTAGACAGTTAATATCGTACGATCCAAGAAATTCACTTGTTCAAAAAATAAAAAGAAAGTTATCAAATTTAAAAAAGATGGGTGGAGAAGCAATATCAAAAAAACAGCAAAGCGTTCAACTAGCCGAGATAACATCAGGGTCAATGAGTTCACTTAAGAAGGCATCGATGTTGTCAATGGCAGATAAATCTCAAAGGCGGGTCAATAGTCAGAGCTGTATTTTTACATCTGCGGGATACCAAGGGAAAGACGATATAAAAAATGCACCCACATATGCTAATTTTTCTGGTGGTAACGTGGACCAATGTTTCGATAAACTAAGAGACTATAATGTAAGTGCCGATATACACAGACGAAGCTCACAAAAAATGGTTAGAATGAGGAGTTTTGACAATAATGACATACTCATTACGAGAAACTCCCCGGCTTTTGAAAGAACAAAGTTTTCCACTCTAGACAATCGCAGTCGGTGTAAAAGCATTAGAAGACAAATGTCATATAACGATTTTCCGAGTGAACGGTTTAGGGATAGATTGTCAGAAACTTGGATAGGGGATGAAAGTACAGTTGAGTCGAGAAGTACTCGAAGTGACTTAGTAGACGATGATGCACAAACATTTATAGACGGTGAGGCTGAGACTCTGGGAATGGGCGGACCGCGCACTACACATGCTCACTGTACCTGCGATTCGTTTCACGACACTAGATTGCCTTCAATATTCTACGATACACACGTAAGTAGATAAGATTTATGTATTGTTATTAGACAGGTTTAATAATATTGCACGAGAATAACATTCGTTCTAAAAGGTTTTTCGATAAGATTTTACCTGCCTTCATTTGAAACACGAAGCTGATTAAATATTTATAGAGAAACTTTGCGAAATAAATTTATGTCCAAAAAATATCAAGATAAATGAGTTATCTGAACATTTTCAAATGAAAATAATATTCTATTTTTGTATTTTGAAAGATTTAAGATTGGAATATTAAAAAAGAATGATACAAATACGCAAAAACATTTTTCAGGGTCAGAAGCGATCGACACCTGCTCCTGACGTCATAGAACGAAATGCCAGTGGGCGTGTGGTGGCTTGTAACGCCTGTAAATCTCCGCAGTGGCTACCCACAGGCACCATGTCGACCACCAGCCACAGTTCTACCACTACTGGAAACTCTTCACGTAAGTGCCTTCTTCAATTTATTCTTATCAAGTTTGAAAGTCAATTTTAAAACATTGATGTTATATACTTGCTATATAATTAACTAGCTGACCCACGCTGCTTTGCCCGTGACTAATTTTGAATCCCCGTCGCATCCATTTAAGCCCGTCGCTTATTGCTATTACAAAAATGTATAAAATTTTTTCGGATTTGTTGACATTTTTGATTACTGTTCCGCTCTCCTGGGTAGTAGCGTGATGTTATATAGCCTATGGCCATCCTCGATAAATGGACTATCCAACATAAAAAGATTTTTTTTCTTTCGATTCAGTAGAGCCTGAGATTAGCGCGTTCAACCAAACAAACAAACTCTTCAGCTTTATATATTAGTATAGATGTAAGCTGCTGGGTAGATTCTGGTCTCATGATCCCAAGAACATAAAATTTCCGTAATAAAAAGTCCCCTATGTGTTAATCTAGGTGATAAACTATTTGTGTAATAAAGATTCAAACCTTTTCCCTTTGAGGATTGCGTACTTCAAAAGGAAAAAATGAGACTCTTAAATTATCACTTTGTTGTCCACTCATCCGTCTGTTTGTAAAAACCCTTTATCTTGGGATTACGTCCAGGTATCGAGTAAAAATAAAAATATATCAAACTTCAAAGTAAGCGTACAATAAGATACTATCGTTTAAGCCGCAAAAACGTACCTATATTTCAACACCTTCACCAAATTGTGTATCATGAAGTGAAGTGGATATCGAACCGAATGCTTTTAAAAACAGTACCTATTTGCAAATCTGTGTTGTTCATTACAAGGAATCTTTTGTCTGAATGACAAAGTGGCATAAAAAAGTCAGAGACAACTCTAACGCTTCTGAGGAATGTAGGTACTTAATTTCAGGTTAAGGCCGAGTTTACCTACTGCTTTATATTATAACTAGACGACCTCCACAGCTTCGACCGTGGAATATTTCGACCTCCCGTCGCACCTATTTAATCCCGTTGCTTATAAATTCTAAAATGTAGCTTAAAAATATGCCCGATTGCTCCACAGTGTAGTAGCGTAATGATATATAGCCTATAGCCTTTCTCGATAAATGAGCTATCTAACACAAAAATAATTTATCAAATCCGACCAGTAGTTCCTGAGATTAGCGCGTTCAACTGAACAAACAAACAAACAAACTCTTCAGCTTTACAATATTAGTATAGATATGTACTGTGCCTTTACGTACGGAAGTACGTGCGGGAATACTTCACCACGCGGGTGGAGCCATGGGCGTCCTATAGTAAATTAATGAACTAACTCTTGCATTGTCTTATTAGTTAAGATAATGTATCTTCAAACGAGAATGACTAAAACTTAAAGGAAGTTAGCGTTATAAATTAATTAGGACGGCGTTTGCCTCTTTTTTTTTAACGTTTGGAAATCCTCATGTATGATATTACTCTTACCGACTAAAACCACACGGTGTCCTTCCATTTGTCTATGGCCAGGAGTCCCGGGTAAGCCCTTCGGGAGGATAGCCCCAGGGCAAGACGGCGGTTGCCTATAATTATGTGTACGTCTTGCTTTCTCAATAATACCTTTCCAAGTAATCCTAAACATATTCTAAATTCTATTAAACATATCGTTACGGTATATTGTTTTGTAGTTTAGTGTATTAAATACTAATAACTCTTGTTACCAACTAAATAGGTGTCTATATTAACTTCAGTGAAACTGCTTCGTGTACTAAACGATTATAAAGTCATAAAACCAGTTACCTACCTGTTACCCTTCCGTGCCTGTATTGTAATTATTGAGAGAGCTGGTGAGAGGAGTTGATCGACAGCTGTCTACATAATACATTACTTTGCACCTTAGGTAAGGAGTGAGTTGGTGGTATCGACTGGTATTATATCTTGATATAGAATCTCCACGCGAGATTTCCACTAGAAATGGAGCTCTAATACTGGCATCTTTAATATTAAATGAAAATGCCAAGAGTGTTGTTGTAATTTCAATGTAAATGTCAGTTATTTATTTGAATTTACAGTTGCGAGCTTATAGTTCACTTTTACAACCTTAAGAAATAAACAGATTTTAACATTGAGTATAACCTCTTAAGTTTTCTTAAGTACACAAGTGACCTGTTTTCTTGTAAATTGGGATGAAAAAATAACAATACTTAATGCAGATAATGATTTCTTATAGTCGAGACCAAATAAATATGTTCTTAAAAGTGACTAGTATAATTTCACATTCATAGTTTTATAGTAGTTTAACAGTATGGTAGTTACTTTTACTAACAAGCGTTATACTGGATACACAATTTCTATAACGCTTCATATGACAAGACCCATGTTGACATGTGAACAATTCAAAAGAAAGCTTCTATTTTACCACAACACTACAAAAATCATATTTCAAAGGCGGCCTTATGAAAAATGGACTATGCAAATGTAATCTATTGGTAAAATAATAAAATTGTACCAGGAAAAAATGTTTACATAACAATATTGGAAAAAAATCTCGAAGTTTGATTCGTTTCACTGTTTTATATACTAAGACAATATTATGGATACGAAGACTACAATGATACTATTATGTCTTAAGAAATATCTTGCAGCAGTCCTGCGAGATGATTTGATGTTGTCAGTTCGACGCGTATTTTTAGGTATGGGACTAATCCCACCCGATTTCCAATAAGGTGAGTCCTGTAAACCAGGATCTACAGCAATAACCAAGAACAGAAAATTAGCACACTTTTAGGTATGTTCAATTCATATTTTCAAGAATCCCTTTTTGGAAACATACATAGAAATAACAAACCATTGTATAGCTCTAAGATAATATATTCTTTATCTTAGGTATAGCTACTAAAAAAATATAACTTCTGAAACTGTAGTAAAGGTTTTTAAGCCATTACATAGTTTTTATCGCGCGCTTTGAGTGGGCTTTAATCAAGAATTTCCGTAAGGACAAAAACCTAAGACGAAGGTCGAGACGAGGTCACACGAAGTTCAATGAGCACGGCCGAGCGTTGGCTTAACGTGTATGTACATATATTATATGGTACGATTGTACGAAGCTCGCACGGATCGAGACGTGATGATAGTGAGTGTGAGTGTGAGGGTGAGGATGAGGGTGACTGTGAGAGTGAGGGTGGGGTGTGGGTGAGACTGAGGGTGAGAGTGAGGGGTGAGGGTGAGGGTTTGTTGTGTATGCTATGCAATAGCTTTACCGCGGCAGTCTCCGAGTGCCACACGGTTTTTTTTCCTTTGCTGGCAGTAATATTAGGGGTTAAAGTATGAAATTGCGGTTTTATACTGAAAATCTAAATTCTTTATTTTTTAGTTTATAACTAATTTATTTTATCGAAATAGTTACCATTAGTATCTATACATTGCTGCCATCTAATAGGAAGGTCATTTATGCCTTTGCGATAGAACTTTGAAGATCTAGACTGCACAAACTGTGTGAAAGCATTTTGTACTGCCTCCTGGGAAGAAAACTTCTTGTCACGTAGATAACTGTCCAAATCAAGAAAAAAATGGTACTCCGTTGGATCAAGGTCTGGCGAATACGGAGGATGACGAATGGTTTCTAACTGCAGTTCCTGAAGGGTCAAAACGGTTTCTCGTGCTGTATGAGGTCTCGCGTTGTCATGGAGCAATAATGGTGAAGATCGATTCATGAGTCGGGGCTGTTTTACTGCTAGTTTTGCCAACATTGTTCGGAGTTCGGCACAATATACATCTGCCGTTATTGCTTGACCAGATCGGAGAAAACAATAGTGAATAACACCATGCTGAGACTACCAAACAGTTACCATCACCTTTTTATTGGTAAGTTTTGCTTTAGGACACTGTTGTGGCGTTTGACCTGGGGTCAGCCATTGCATTTTTCTTTTACGGTTATCATAAAGAATCCACTTTTCATCACATGTCACAATTCGATCCAATATTCCTTCATTTCTGTACCGGTTCAACAAGGCAACACAAGTTTCAAACACGCGTTTCTTTCTGCAGATCAGTCAAATCATGAGACACCCATTTTTCGTATTTTTTTATTTTATTGATTTGATGCAAATGAGTCAGTATTGTGGATAAGGTAACATTAAACCATGCCGCTAATTCCTGGGTAGTTTGACTAGGATCGACTTCCACCATCTCTCTTAATTCATCGCTATTCACCTGTGAGGGCGGTCTTCCTCGTGGCTCGTTCTTCAAGTCGAAGTTTCCATCACGAAAGCGTTTAAACCAAAATCGCACGGTGCGTTCATTAGCAGACCTATATCCATCTTTCTTGCAACAGCACTTGCCTATATCCATCTTTCTTGTCTAAGTTGAATAACAAAAAAAATTTAAAGTCGATATTCAAATGTTTTACATTTTTTAAGAAAAGAACATCATAGAAACCATGTGAAAAAAGTTTCATTCAAAAACCTCAGACCATGAAGATTCTATGTCAATTCAAAAAACCTATTACAATAAAACGGCAATTTCATACTTCAACCCCTATTATTTTAACAGGCTTTAATAATATAAAGAGTTATGTTGTCAATTTGACGCATAAGTTAACCCATATTTTCGCCTTAACACAACCACTTTTAACGATGACTTTTCAGTTTAAAAGAGTATCTCCATGTATTTTAAAGAAGTAAATCAAAGTTAGAACTGTATTCCCTTTTGAATTTCATTTAAGAATAACAAACCATTATATAGCTACTTAACGTTTTAAACTCTTGAAACTGTATCGCGATATAGTCTCAGTTTCAAATCGATTTCATTCGATTCACAGCGGCATTTATGTGTAAACAATACATATTATATATATAGGTACTATAGGTTCCAAACATGTAAGCTGGGTGCATCCGCCCCGTGATCGAGTAAGTTTGCGTTTGACAGGAAGATTATCGGATGTTTCATAGCGAGTGATTGTTATGACCTGAATCGATTGTTATTATGTTGTTAAATGAATGGCGCTAAATTTTTTAACAGCAAATGTCTGCAACATTTTATGCATTATTCACTATTTAATTATTGATACCGGTAAAACATGTCATTTCTTTCTAAATAATTAAATTTCTTTTAAAATATTAAATAACTCTCTGGCAAGCGCTCGTGGCTCCGCGGTCTCAGTGTTCTGTAAACGATCACTGAGTTACGCAACTTTCACTACAGCTGGTGGACATCTAGCCATAGAAGGTTTAGAAAAATTAAAATAAAAATCGGACACACCATGTAATCACCGAAAGGAAAATAGACATCGACAAAAGAACTCGGAAAACGGCAAAACGCTTCGCTCCATTTAGACTTACCGGGGATGGCAAGTGCACCTAGTTATAATATACTGTCAAATCAAGTAACATGCGCCAACAAAGAGTGCTACATATCGATACTGTCACTTATCAAAGGAGTAAAAACTTTCTTTCTTATCATTAATCCTTAATGACGCTTTAAACTGTAGTAACTTTCAGTGGTTGTATGGAAATTATGTTAGTATTGTAGTAGTTTAGAGCTTCGACTGCATAGATAAATGATTTTAATCCCGGACATGTGTATCCACGCGAAAGCAACGGGTATTAAATAATCCGCACTAAGTAGGTTTTAAAAATTGCTGAATATACTCAAATACTCGTAGATTACATGGGCAGAGCTTTCGTGAGCATTACTAATACTTATAATTTCATATTATAAGTATTAGTAATGCTCACTATACAACAAGCTAAATGACTATAATCTTTAAAACGTTTGCACATTAGGTCTTCAATATGATAAGTCAGGACATTGTACTGTTAATTCTGTTGATGAATGGCACTTGGTGGAACTTGCTAAATATATTGAATGAAAACATTTGCATTTGCTTCCAAACCCTACCTGGGTGGGTGGGTGACCTACAGTCAAACCATTCCTGTGCAACTTTCATGTACGAGTATTATACTCAATGACATCTCTTCTTCTTCCATCCGGCGTTAATCCCGGCTATTACCAGGGTCCGCCTAATGTACTCAATGACATCTAACATGCATAAAAAAAGTGTTTAAATCCTTTGAAAATTACGTAAAGCGATACCCGTAAGGTTTCAAAGTAAATAAGTAGAACAGTATCATTGTTCTCCTTGTTGATATCACGACATTGTCATTTTAGAACTTAACGAAAGACAATGCCATGATTTTAAACTCAGCTATGCCATATACCTAAAACCTACACGACTTTTTTACGTGTGGAACACACGAATGTCATGCCGGACTCGTACGGACATGCCCGGTAAAATTACACGGTTCCGTCAATCAATCTAGCGCCGGTTGCCCCGTGTAACTCTTAGGAAGGATGTCCCAATGATTCCAGCAGCACTGCAGTCGCGACCTCATCTAGTGGTTTGGGTGTTATCTCATTACTTTTAAGCTGGATTCGGGTGTTATTTCGCTTTTTGGGGATTGAGGCGTACGTAAAACTCACGGCACGCTACCATCTTGGCCCTGTTTCTGTAAGAACATCGAGCAGAGTATTAGTTTTTCTACTTTTCCAAGTGTTACTACTCTACTCTATCAATAGTGTTTACATTTGCCTGACTTAACTTTACCCTTTAGGCGTTTACTTTACCCGTGGATTTATGTTGTAGGGTTGTCAGTGTGGCACCGACGATGGTGCTGTGTAGCAGTTCTTGTACTGGTGGCGGGGACAGCATGCGTCGCAGGGCCTCTCGCTCTTCGAGCACCGCCTGGAGCGCCACTTCACGAGAGACTGCGCCTCGCCGAGAGAATGTTACACGATACTCCACTCATCGATGGGCATAATGACTTACCCTGGAATATTAGAAAGTTTCTACACAACAGAATTAAAGATTTCAAGTAAGTACATTTTTCCGTAATGATAAAGTATTTAATTTTATACGTTTTTAATTTGAAATCTACCTTTATCATTGACCCTGCCCCAGGGTATTTATAATTAAATAGCATACTGTTTACATAATATAACATATACAACATATAAAGCTTTACTACCTTGTTTCAGTAACAGTTCTGCTCTTTTTTTCATAATGTGTCCCAATGAATAAATAACTACAGTGATCGAACCAAGCTCGGAGGAGTTGAAATACTTAATATTAAAATATTCATGAAATTGGGATCCACTCTATTATAAAATAAGAACCTTAAAAAAATACATTGTACTGTAGCTAAATTCAGTAATTATTTCCTTTTGACGTTTAGGTGTACGTAACTGCTAGATAAGGTACCTATATAAACAAATCTAAGCAAAACCAATCAATCAAAGGCGTTGGTATTAATGTTTTGTTTGGTTTTTGATGTTATTCTTCTTTTGGCGCGTTAGGGAAAATTATGAGAGTAATATTTTACGATGCGCACGCAGACCCTCACGAATAACCGACACCATGAAGTTAGCTAATAAGGGTTTCCATGACAACTTAAACTACATTCAAAGTAGTTTTTATTCTTTTGATGTTTTTGAAGTGAATACTTCTTTTAGCGCGGTACTCATCTTTTTAGATGAGATATAATCTCTGGACTCGCTACACCGTTACCGAGACGCAGCTATAGTGTGTGCATATAAAAAGTTTTGAAGTATTAGATTGATAATTGATAACTTCGATAGCTCAGTTGGTAGAGCGGTAGACAGTAGATGGTTATAAATTGGAATCCATAGGTCGCTAATTCAAATCCGTCTCGAAGGAACATTTTTGTATATTTAAACACAGTCAAATTATAAATAACTACAGTGCTTTAGTGCTTTTTAACTGATTATATTAGCGACACGCTATGATGGCAGTTTTTACGTTTGTCCTTTCATGAAGTTTCGTATCAATTTAAATTACATTTTATTAGTAGAAAAATGTATATAGTCGACCACATTAGAGGGTATTTATACTACAGTAGAAAATAGAGTACTCATATAAAACAAGTAAAATATCATCACTGTTGCAATATGTCAAAATGGTCATCATAGTGTGCCGTTAGTAGTACTTTTATTCTTAAGTAATTGGGTTCACCCATCTAAAAAATGTCTGACATCCAAAATAAGTTTTCACTTCTGTCGGCACTCCCGAAGTGCAACCTATAATTTTTTTTCTTACTAATTTATCATTCTTGTTTCAAACAAAGAGTGTTATGAAATGATATGTGATGAAATCTTATTAGACTAACGAAGTAACTTGTAACGCGTGTACATAAGTACGCACACAATTTTTTGTGTATTTTTTGTATGGTGGGTGTAAGGGTGCGGTATGGTGTGTGCAAGGCATAGAAATCGTAATAACAAAATAAATCCTATCTAATCTAAATTGTTTAATTCTTTACCTAAAGAGTAGAGAGCACGCAACGTCTGGAACAAAATGAACGATGTAACCTGTCTTCAGTTTAGGGGCTTCCAAGCATTATTCGAAGTAATGGAATTTCATTATAATTAATTATACCGAAGACGTGAAGATTTTGTTCACATGAAAATGAATATAAATACCTGCCTAAGTCTATCTTCAATATTTAGATAGGTTTAACATGTGTTTGAAAACTATGTGCATGTCTGTCTGTGTACTGTACTTGTAATTCCTAAACGAGTGTGCCGCTTTGTGATGTTATCTATAAAATTACCGGTCAACAGTACTGGCGGTATTTAAAATATTTTATATTTTTTATATTTAGCGTTTAGCTCGACAAAATGAACCCGCGTCAAGCAATGGAAATTGAAGTCAACGTACAGAGAACGATGGCCACTTTCACAGTCGGAAAGGCATATTGAAAGTGGCCAATGTCTTCTTCTTAACTAATATTTATTTATCAATAAATTAGGTTAAAAATAATGAATTTTCATGCAAACTTTCACCCCCTATTTTGAACCCTTAAGGGTAGAATTTTAGATAATCGTGAAACACGTCTATCTTAATTTTTTACCGAAAGCCAATAGACACATCTATAAGTTATTTAGTTCAGAAATGACTGATTTCAATACAAACTTTCAGACCTTATTTTACTCCCGTAGGGTCTGAATTTCAAAAATTCCTGAAAAACGTTTATCTTAATTTATAAACAAAAGTCCACATACAATTTATTTACATATCACTTTAAAAACGGTGGATTTCCATACATACTTTCATCCCTTGCTTTACGCGCTTACGGGTAAATTTTCAAAAAATCCTTTCTTATTCCTTGCCTACATCATAAAAGAAACCTTTGTGAGTGACATTTTAGGTATCTAGGTCCAAGGGTATGAGCTGGGCGTTGATTGTCACCAGTTAGTCAGGACTTTTCCTTTTATATATTAAGATTGTTTAAAATAAGGAGACAAAGCAGATCTAAACAACTATCGCCCAACTATGTCCCACTTGTACAATATGCTTTCAAAAATCATCACCCGCCGTCTGACCAATAAATTTACTTCAACCAACCTTCTGAACAAGCTGGACTTAGAAGCGGATTCAGTACAATGGACCACATAATGACTTTCAGAACTGTACTCGTACTTAATTCAAAAAGACACGGAGTATCAAACACCTCTCTGGCTAGCTTTTATTGACTACAAAAAAAGTGTTTGACAGAATACGTAACTGTCCGTCTGTGTCTGATGTTGCATAGATAATGGTACGGATCCGAATCGCACTTAGCGTCCGGAGCGCACGCACACGGTTAGGTCCGATAGAGGCTTTATTCCGCGTACGCTTAGATTGTGGAATGAACCCCCTGCCTGGGTTTTCCCGAACGTCTACAGTATGGGGTTCTTCAAAAGGGGTCTTAGAAGGTTTATAATATAAGGTTTAGGATATAAGGTCGGTAGCGCGAGTGTTGCACCTCTGGTGTTGCAAACGTCCATAGGCTACGGTGACCACTTTCCATCAGGTGGGCCGTAAGCTTGTCTGCCAGGTCAGTGGTAAAAAAAAAAATCTTTTAGTTTTTTTATTACGTATATTTATTTTCCGTTACAAATAACCCCCAGGGAATTGTAAGTAAGTTTTGTTACCCTACTGTATATTTCAAGGAACTGTTAACAGCGTTTATTACAATCCCAGGTATAATAAAATAGACAAGTACATTAATAAGTACACGTAGGAAGCATAAAAAGAAATGGCTTCAGAAAGTTATATAAAGAATAATCATTTTGCCGGTTTAGGTTAATGTTGACGGGCGTTGTGGCAACGGTCCAGGTCGTTGGCGACTCGTGTGGATTGTGATGTGAGAATCGATTAACAACAAGTACCCTGTAGTACCTACTTACGTTTTGCAATTATATTTAAATGATTTTATTTCGTTATGAAAAGAAACATACATACATTTACATATGGTCACGCCTTTATCCCCGAAGGGGTAGGCAGAGGCATACTACACGCCCACATTTCACCGTATGCATTTTTGTACCACGTAACAGGTGGTGACCCCATTGCCGTGTTGAAATGGACAGGGAAAAAAAGAAATAAAATAATAATAATAATTTTTGAAAAGGAAGTCTTTAGAAAAATCAGAAATGGGTATAAAACAAAATGCTGCAGTTTATTTAAAAAATAAATACCGGTTGTATTGCATTTTATGTACAGCGCCATCTATGTCAAATTAAACTACTAAAAGCTCGTGCTACGGGATTTTGACAACTGATAACATACTTATATATTTCTAAATATCTTTACGCTGTAACCCTGACAGGGTAGTCAGAGAGGACAGATTGCTAGACTTCGCGATCCATGCATACTTCTATTATTTCTTACTAGGTGACCCCCCCACGCCTTCGCTCGTGACATACTTTAAACTCCCGTCGCACCTATTTAATCCCGTCGCTTATAAATTCTACAATAATTTACAAAAACTTGCCCGATTTATCGACATTTATGATTACTGCTCCGCTTCTCAGGGTAGTACCGTAATGATATATAGCTTCCTCGATAAATGGGGCTATCCGACACAAAAATATTTTTTAAAATCCGTCCATTAGAGTAGTTCTTGAGATTAGCGCGTTCAACCAAACAAACGAACAAACAATCAAACTCTTTAGCTTTATAATATTAGTATTAACCTTCATTTTTATTGTGTATATTACAATATTTTAGTTGCGATGGAGCCCACCGGCACCAGCCGCACATGCCAGTGGTGCATATGCTGACATTACTTATGCAACATCCAAACTCCGAAACTTACATTTGCCGACATCCATAGCCTAAAATAACCACACTCTAGTAAGCAGTTTTACTTATTTAAAAAGTAAAACTGCTTATTATATTAAGCAGCTTTATTTATTTAAAAAAAGCTCTTTATTTATTTAAAAAATCTCTTAGAATATTCTTAACTCAAAGCTATATGAGCAATGCTCCTGCGGAGTACATCCTGGAAAATCTAGCTGAGCTGGCTCTAATCGCAGCCTTCAATCACGGGTCATCGTATATGCTTCATCTGTCGGGGGAAGTCATTTTGACGTGTCAATTATTAAAAGAACCCCGCATCCTTTTCCAATCCGAGAAAACCATTTTAGTCCGCCAAGTTACCGACCCAAGCTCGAAAGTAATGAAACATTGTATCCAATAGGCGTATCCATAGGCGCCAACTATCAGGACTTATCTATACTTTAATATATAAAGCTGAAGAGTTTGTTTGGTTGAACGAGCAAGTCTCATGATCTACTGGTCGGATTTGAAAAATTATTTTCTGTTTTGGAAAGTCCATTTATTGAGGAAAGCTATATGCTATATATTGTCATCATGCTACTACCCTGGAGCGCGGAGCTGGAATCATAAATTTTAACAAATCAGGCAATTTTATGCATTATTTTAGAATATATAAGCGAAGGGGATTAAATGAATTGTACAATACAACAAATTACGTTGCCACCTGCCAAAACATTCGAAACATTACACTTTTAATCTTGTTTATACATACTGGAATATAGTATGTATAAATTTTAACCAATGCTATATTCCCTGAATGGGTCGGCAAAAGTTTAAGATCTTAAATCTCGCGATAAGCTCGTTCGATAAAATAATTGTGAATTGTACTTAATATATAAATAAATCTTTTAAGATTTAATTTACTTAAATAGTTTAATTTTAATGTCTCTTTGGCAAATCTTCTTAAAAGGCCTTTAAAAATTTTATTTTTAAATAAATGATTTATTAACTAACTAACTAACTATCTTCACGCTGTATCCCTGACGGGGTAGTCAGAGAGGACAGATCGCCAGGCTTCGCGATCCATGCATACTTCTTTCGCTTCTTCGAGATTCATCAATCGCTTTATACATGTACGTCTGGGTATCCGAGTACTTTTGACCTTTCCGTTTTTGAGCAATCTGCTCACGTGGTCTTCATATGTAAGTCTCGGCCTACCCTGACTCCTTCTACCCTCTACTTTTGAACAATAGATATTCTTCGTCAATCGTTCCTCACTCATACGTTGGACGTGTCCAAACCAACGGAGCACGCCCTTTTCCAGCTTAACGCTGACACTTTTATTCAACCCTGCCATATTGCGTATCACTTCGTTACGTATTCGGTCGGCCAAGGTAACGCCGCCCAATTTTCGAAGTGATCGCATCTCCACAGCATTCAATTTACTTTCATGCATCTGCTGATATACCCAGGTTTCACTACCGTAAAGCAAAGTTGGCACTAGCACTGCGTTATGAATCACCACTCGTGCTTGTTTTACGATGCTTTGTCGCTTTACTAACTGGGACAAAGCACCGTTAACTTTGTTTCCGGCAGCTACTCGCCGTTCTACATCCGAATCACATCTTCCATCCGCGCTAAACATACTTCCTAAATACACAATTTCATTCACATGCTCTAGACGTTCCTGGTTTACCCTAATCTCGCATTTAGTTCTTACGTCACCTCTTTCAAATACTAGAACCTTAGTTTTACTTGCATTCAAGCGAAGACCCTTACTTTCACATTCCTCTTTCATATTAGTGACTAATGCCTGAAGGTCAGCTTCTGATGAGGCCATGAGCACCGCATCATCAGCGTACAGCAGACAGTTTACTGTAAAGTCACCCAAATTCACACCCATATTAAAGTCTTTCAACTTCTGCAGGCAACTGTCCAGATACACTATGAACAGCCAGGCGGACATGACACATCCCTGTTTGACGCCTGTACAGACATCAAAAAGAGGTGACACATCCCCCCCTACTCGCACGCAAGCCTCACAGTCCCTATAAAGCGACTGTATTGCCCGCAGTAGCGAGCCGTCCACACCATATCCGGGCAGCAAGTCCCACAGCGTTTCTCTCTCAACGTTATCAAATGCTTTCTCTAGATCCACAAAAGCGCAGAAAACATTCTGGCTAACAGCCAGAAACTTTTCCGCGATCATGCGGAGAAAAAACACTTGATCCATGCAACCTCTTCCACGTCGGAATCCGCATTGAGCCTCCCATAAATACCTTTCAGACTTTTCTTGCATTCGTGCCGTTATAACCTTTGCATACACCTTACTAGCTAAGCTGACAAGCTGATCGCCCTGTAGCTGGAGCAGTTTAGGCGCGAGCCTTTCCCTTTGTAAATAGGTACTATAACTGCTACTCGCCAGTCATCCGGGACCTCACCCGTCCGCCAGCACAACTTGCATATCAGACATAGTGTGTCCCAGACACGCGACCCACCGTACATGATCATCTCAGCAGTAACTCTGTCTTTTCCTGCAGCCTTACCACATTTCGTACTTCTTATCGCCTGTTCTATTTCTTTCATACTAATGACTTTAATGACATCGGGATCCGGAGCATCGAAGTGAGCTCCACTTCCCGATGTGGCATCTCTGTCTTTTCTTGCATACATCTTTCCATAATATTCACTCCATCTCTGCAGGACGTCAGTTTGGTCTGTTAGGACGTCATTGTTCACACTAAGCACTTTATTCATACTGCAGATTGCCGAACAACTCCGGTCTTGCCTACCTCTTTCCAGAAGAGCTTGGCATTATCCCGGAAATTGGACGACAACCTTTCATCCGCTTTCATTCTGCACCTTTCACGAGCTTCTTCTATCAGTGCCTTCGTGTTAACTTTCTGTAGCTTGTATCTCTCTTTCATATTAAAATCATTTCGCGAGGTTAAATAGTCTAGCCATGCTTTCTTCTTCATTCGAACTGCTTCTTTCACTTCCTCATTCCACCATGCATCACGCTTATTACTGCCTCTTTTCGTTTCTCCACACACTTCCACAGCGGCATTTATCATACTATCCCTGAGGTTCTGCCATACACTTTCAACATTCTCACTGCCTACATTGACGTCGCCAAGCTTTTCGGCTACCCTTTCATGCTTGAATCCATTGCATCCTGCAGCTTCCAGCTTTTGATGCTATATGTCGGCTCAAGCTCAGGACACTCGGTACGATGACGCCAACCCGCGAACAGACCCCTAATCCTAGTTATGACTAGCTAGTGGTCTGATCCCAGCTCAGCGCCTCGATAAACCCTTGTGTCCATCACCTGTTTACGGAGCCGACTATCCATTAGGAATAGATCTATCATGCTTCTCTTTGACTTACATCTCCTCGTATACATATGAATTTGTTTGTGGTTGAACATTGTGTTCGCCACAAACAAATCCTTTTTCTTACAAAATGCCAGTATTAGCTTGCCAGCGTCGTTCAGCCTTTTATCCCCATACTTCCCGAGTACCGACTCAAAACCATCGCGAGCGGTACCCACCCATCCATTCAAGTCTCCACTTACTATAAGTCTTTCATTTCCTTCTATCACATTTAGAGCTTCTCTCATACTCTCCCAGAAGTCCTCTAGCTCACTCGCGTTCGACGAAGATACTGGCGCGTAAGCAGCTACCAGGAAAATCTTCGTCAAACCAAGTTTTACACGGATCCAGAGGATTCTAGGACCTACCAGTTTGTACTCATACATACCGGAGGCCAATCGCGAGGACACCAAAATTCCAACCCCCGACTGCCATGCTCGCTCTCTGGTACTCCAGACCAAAGCGCGAGCATCCCACCCGGGAGCTCCAAGACTTCGCTGCCCTTGCGCTTGGTCTCTGTCAAGCACACTGCATCTAACTTTCTCTCATTCATAACATCGATCAACTCATTCATCTTATCTGTCATTCCTCCCCTAACATTCCACGCTGCTACCCTGCACTCCATCCTCCACTTCCCGCCGTGTCGGGCCGCGCGTGTAGGGTGGCGGTCCCCTACGCCGCTCTGGCTCACACTTTTCGCACCAACGGGGACGAACTGGTGCGCGTCGCCTCGGGTCACGCCCTAGCAGTGATCGCCCTGGTGGCACTCGTGTTGGAGTAGAATTGCAGCCGTAGCTGGCAGGGATGGCGACGTGCACGCTTCTACTCTTCATCCCCAATTTATATTATCCAATTTATATATTTTCCAATTTATTACTGAAGTTTATTAGGTACTATCCGACATAGCTTAAGCTCTTGAAAATGGACTTTTGACGAGTTTGAAACTAGTTGAACTATCCTGAAATACACACATGAGTACAACCATTTAGGAAGTAAGTATCGATATTTTATTAAATTTCTAAGTCATGGAAGAGTTTAGATGATCCCTTTCAATGATAATGTCGCTAATTTCACGCACAAATTATTTTTCTGTCTCTCTCTGCTGTGACTCCTATCTATTCTTCCGATTTATATGCGGTTAACAATAGAAATCTGTAAAGCTTTCAACAGGAAGAGAAAAATAGAATAAATTAAAAAGTTCGTGGTAGTTTTTCTTCTAACACACGGTTCTGTAAACGATCTCTGCTATGGCTGGTCCTCAGATGGGTGACCGCTTTGTGGCTTTGTTTATGTTTTGGACGGTTATAGTAGGTTTGATGAATTTGTATTATGGACGTTTATAATATGTTTTTTTTTTTACACAGCGCCACCTAGCCCAAAGTAAGCTAATTATAAGCTTTCGTTATGGGATCTAGACGACTGATAAACATACTTATATGTTTCTAATTACAGACATATTATACATAGAAAACAGCCAAACTCCGAAACAAACATTTGTGGATTACACAAATATTTTATCCGACCCGGCAGTCGCATACACTACCACTGCGCCACCGAGGCAGTATGTGTAAGTGCTATATTTTTTTTAAATTCATTATTTATACGACATACATTTACTTTATATAGATTCGTGGTAGATACCTATATAATAGTCCAATGCTTTTCAATAAAATCGGTAGCAAAATAATAGAATAAAGTCTACCAAAAACTAAAAGGGTACCGACACGTCATTAATTTATCCTACCAGTAGTTCAAATTTGTTGACCACAAAGGCACGCCGCGCCGCCGGCTCTGGCGTAGGTCATCAGATCAGCACAAAAATTAGGGTTGTCCCAAAACTTATTGAGATAATAATTTACTTTATAAACCATATAAATTACATATTATTTATCTGAGCAGGTCCTTACTAATGCCAAATTACCTGACCACTGGGCATAGAGTATGAGTAGTAGTAGAGTACTTTGTGCAGTGAATTTGTTTAGATGATTTATTTATTAATTTTACTCTTTATTGTACACCAAGCAAATTAAAATTAGTATAAATACATCCGTATGATTCGCATTGTATTATATATGGTATTGTCTTGCTTAGATCTTGGGATAGAGCCCCGGGTCAGACCATGGCGATGCGTTACTGCATTCATTGCGATACAAACAAAACCAAACATAGTCATAAATATAATGTTGAATTAAAAACATAATAATATAATGTTGAATTAAAAAAGCCCGGAATTTTTAAAATTGGTTCGATAATTTTATATTTTACATAATATAATTAAATAGACTAATTTATTTATCTACGTTTACACGAATAATATATTTATCTGTTTTAGATTTAATTAACTTTGCGATTGACAACTCATTAACAGCATTTAATTAAACACGAACAGCTTCCCCTTCGGCCCAATGAGTGTCTACTCAATGGGTAAACGCGCGCCTGGCGCTGACCCTACCTACTTATCCCTCTTCGTCGCCCTGTCAAAGATGAAAGAGCATCATCCGAACTACTCGTTGAATTAAAAGTAAATTAACTTTAGTTTCGTTTGTTTTTTTTGTTTAAGCAGTCGTTAAGCCCAGCCGAAGGCCTCATGGGCGGCTTCCACAGCCTGCGCCTATAGATTCATTTGAACACGGCAATGGGCTAACCACCTGTTACGTGGGACAAAAAGTGCATACGGTGAAATATGGGCGTATACTATGCCTCTGCCTACCCCATCGGGAATAAAGGCGTGACAATAGGCCTATGTAACGAAAATTAAAAACTGACGTTCACAAACCCGTAGCACACAACTTCGTAGCATACGAGTATAATGATTAAAAAACCTTGTTTGCATTCTAGGGCTGACATAACTTCTATATCACCGACAGGACCGGGTATAGAATAGAGTTCCTATACTTGTTAGAAATAGTGTCATGAACTCATGACATACTGAAATCAATATTCAGATTTTGTACTTATATTACTTAATTAAAATTCCTTTTTCATAGCGACTTTCAGTGCTGACCTTACAAGGTGGTACTAAAGTTACGACTTACTAACGTTTTCGGGTATAAAAAAATGAATTATGTTTATTTGATATATTTTAATAATAAGTATAGGTGTACTTATTATTCAAATGTAAGCGTAGTTAACATCGCTAGAATTGATAACATTGAAAATCATCCTAATATAAGAGGACTCGTTTTGACAAAATGACCTATGACGAACTGACAACGAAGCCGTTCAAAATTACTGCGCGGTGAAAATGAATCATCATTAATGCTGATGGTAATCACATAACAGAAACCAATTTCTCGAATAAATTGAAAAAGAACAGCAAATAAACTTAACCTAAAAGTACGTTGTACTATTTCCTGCTATTTTATATTAACATGTTGTTGTGTATATAAATTGTTAAATAAATAACAAACTAAAACTAGTACCAAACTATGTAGCTTTGAAAAAAAATCACCCCAATATCAAAAGTCTTCCACAACCTTGTCTTAATGTTAATTCATTATTTCATAGTTTCGATGGTGACCTCCGGACAATTTCGCCGTGGGCGACAAGTTCATGGAGTCACACGGACCTACCTCGTCTGAAACAAGGCAGAGTGGCCGCCCAGGTGAGTAAAGTTCCTCCAACCACACAATTTAATTAATCGTGCATTTAATAAAGTAGGTCATTTCATAATCCCTGGTAAGATTAATATACCCATCTCTCGGCTATAATCTTGCCCGACAATCTCTTAAAATGATTTTCTCTACTATATCGTTACAATACCGGTTTGGTGGCTGGCATAAATCTGATGCCAGAGTTGCGTGAATAAAATACGGATGCGGGCTGCAGCATGAGGTAAAAGTTTTATTTTTAACAATTTACATTTCGTTGTTTGAGTTGAAGCTAAGATTAATGTGAAGTCTGAGCTGAACTGTACTGGAACGTGCATATGAAATGAGCCTTCTTTTAAACATTTTGAACAAAACGAAACAAATAGCAAGAAAGACTTTTTTTTGGGAACTAAGACTTTATTTATGTAGGTTAAAAGAAATGTGGTCGAGATAGCGTTAATGTTTTTACAACACGGCAAACCAAAGTCACTTGTACTTCCATTATTTTTGTTTTCTTAAACACAACCTAACTGGTATTTTATTAAGTTAATGTATTTCTTAAAGAACAGGGAATCAAGAACTCGAAGAAGCAACTTTTACTCTGTGTTATTTCTATATTTTTTTAAAGCTTGTAACTTATTATTCGTGAAATTCAACGCTATTTAATAGGTTATATATTTTTATGCGTGGGACTTTAATTCTTATTCCCAAACAAAGATAGCCTAAAGTACTACCTATCATATCTAAGAATTAGGACTAAAGCAGAGTTGCCACGAGTACTTCCAAGATCTACTGAACCAGCAGCAGAATGAAGTGCAGCCTTTTATATCAGATCGCTAGAGGTCTCATGAGATGAAATTTTTATCAATTTACAATCTAATCTATGTTTTCTTCCAACATCAAAACAAAAATTATACTACTCTATGTATCTACAATAATTACAAGCGTCAATTAACTATAATGATTTACATAAGTGCATAATTTATACATTAAACCAACGCAGGGACTAAACAGTTTGTCAATTAGGTATATTTTTTCCTTAAGCATATCCATCCTCCATCTGCTTAAGATCTGCTATTGTACTTTAGGCTAAAAAGATATGGATAGTCCTAAATAAAATAAATTCTATCAATTCTCTTCTTATTAAAATATATATGCTTCTTATGAGACTGAAACTGCCCCGGAACTTAAGGATCTAGGGCATTCTAGGGGATAAGGTGTTGAGTCGGTTTGTTTCGGACCTAACCAATCTACTGTTAGTCCCAGTGGGGAGACGGTCGACGCGATTTTTATGTAAATAAAATTAAATTCATAAATTAATCTACTATTCTCAGAGAGTACCTAGTATGTGATTGATACTAGTCGAATTGAACATAAGCCTAAAATAAGGAAGCGCTAAGTTTACATGAACTGGAAAATAATAATTATTGAAATATTACGACAAAGAATAAATACAGAGTACCTATAAGCTGGTGTGATAGTAGTTATGGATCGAAGAAGGGTTTCTAGAATGTTATCTTCAAGCTTCGTCCTGAATATTATAGCATATTATTTTAGATATTGCTTATTTTATTTTGTACCATTGAGGTGGCAGACAAGCATACGGCCCACCTGATGAAAAGTGGCCGCAGCCTATGGACATTTGCAACACCAGAGGTGCAGCACTCGTGCTGCCGTCCCTGTAGGAACCTTCTAAGACCAATTTTAAAGAACCCCATACTGTAGACGTTCCGGAAAACCCAAGCAAGGAGCTCATTTCACAATCCAAGTGTACGCGGAAGAAAGCCCTTTTCGGACCTAACCGTATGCGAGTACTCCGGTCGTAAAGTGTGAGGGTGTAAATAGCATGTAAATAGTGGTTTATGTAAATTTACGTACTTAATTAAGAACTGAAATCATAACTTTACAATTTCAATTCTAAAGACTCACTTTTAGTTTACTTGTAACTAAAACATTTGCATCTAGACACGTCTATACGACAAATGCACTGAAACAGAAATGATAGCGAGCTAATTGTTTCAGCCCGATCGCACATTTCCACGAGATTGATATGCTGTTTGTAATACAAATTGTAGATATGTATGGATTGCTTTTGCTAAACGAGTTAACCGCATCCGTAGCCTCACGTTTTCTATCAACTGATTCTATTATAATATCGTTGTACGTTCTCCGCTCACTTGACATCTCAGCGATTTCATATTCTGTGATCAGCTCGTGCGCGATATTTTAATCAGCTGTATGTCAAAGTGATTTCTGCCGGCAGTTCTGGGCTGCATACGTGCCTTGCGATGCGCAACATCGGGATGCAGTGCAGCTGACTTTTGAACAAATCGACTTGATACAGAGGCTAACGGAGAAGTATCATCCGCAGCTCACTTTATGCACCTCCGCTGCAGGTAAGATTATTGTTTTGTATTCGTATCGTACAAAGTAGTTGTCATTTTTGTAAATGTAAAGCACCAAACCAGGGGGCCAATTCATGACTATACGACTTGAAAGCCTAAACGGAAATTAACTGGTGAAATGTCAATCGTTTCGTATTTAGAAACGGATAAACATGCAAATTTTCGTCTTCGCTTTCAAGTCGTATGATCGAGAATCGGGGCCCAGTACATTACTATAATGTATAACGCAGTGTAGAAGCCCAAATTCCTAGCTTACGTATTGAGAACTATGGTGTCCATGAACGTGAAGACATGGTCATATAGAAGACTTTTTTCAATGGATTGTAAGCTCATTTCCATAATGAAAATACGAACTCATTCGTCATCACGAACATAATTGTAAATTAAGCTCCTATACTAATGTTTCAAATATTGAATTGTTCAGACAGCGAGTAATGTTTTTTTTTAAAATGATACGAACTCGAAATAATTGTTAAATTGAGCAGAGTCACTACTGTAATCGCTTTACCAATATTCCGCACGTTTTCAGTAACCTAAAAACGATATTGTTCAAGAAAAACTGCCCGTCCTTTCACTTGGAGAGCCTTTCATTCGTAGTTAAAGATCTACCTATAAATAATACCTACCCTACTCTTTAATTGTGTTCCTTAGCTGTTCGTCGTTCAAGGAAAATTAAGGTTCAGTTTTCGGAACTATGGAGTACAAAGAAGAGATCTGTATAACGACGATTGTTAAAGCATTATTAGCTACGTATTTGCATTAAAATCCTATTGTTTTTATTTTATATTAATTATACTCTAAAAATATATTCTCGCTTTACGTAAAGCCTTTTCTTAACTTTATTTAAATGACTTTTAAGACTTTATTTCGTTTTGTTATGTTAATAAATAGGTAATTTAATTTTATATTACTTACTCATGTTTTTCTTTTGTTTTTTGAGCCGATAATGCGCCGTATTGTTATTTTTTTTTAACACTTCAAAGGCCTTATATAAGTAAGTATAATATACAGAACTTATAAATCTATCTGATTTGTAGAGGTATTTTCATTCATTCTTGTTGTTCTCATTTTACCAATAATATTAGTAATATTTATTTATATTCATATTAAACTCAGAGGTGTGACCGTTCCCATCATAATACGGAAGTAAATGTAGTCTAAGTTACTTCTTACGGCATCAACTATCTGCCGGTGAAAGTCACGTTAAATTCGGTCTAGCGGTTTCTGATTCCAGGATAAAGAAACAGACAGGAGGAAAAGATTTTTATTTTTCATGTTAGCACCGTATACTGTTGCATTAGTGAAGAGTTGTTAAAACAAACAGACTCTACAATTTTATTAATGTGTACATACATACATATTGTCACGCCTTTATTCTCGAAGGGGTAGGCAGAGGCATACTAAACACACACCCACATTTCACCTTATGCATTTATACCCCACGTAACAGGTGGTGAGCCCATTGCCTTAATGTGTATAGATATCAATCAATGTAATTGTGAAATTGTAAACCGAAAGATAGGTAAATGTTGAATCGGTTTAAGAAATTTTGATTAATTTTGTAAAGAGATAGATGGAACAATAACGAGTGTAATATCAATCTCTAAATGTCGGTTAAGATTGTTTATTAATTGCATTTGTCTATCATCTCAAAGCAAGGGCCGCCGTAAAGATTACCAGAAATTATTACAGAGTTGGCAAATATAATATAAATAAAGTAAAATTGAATATTGTTTTTATGTAGCTAAAATTTTTTTTATGTAGCGTCATATAATCCAAACTAAGCTATAAGCTTGTACTATGGGATCCAGACAACTGATGTACATACTTATATATTTTTAAAAATTAATTTGGAAAATTCAATTGTGCATGCCTCACACTAGTATTGTATTACAAATTGAACTTAATGTACTAGAAGAGAAACTTATCGAATAAAACGTTCTAACATCTATTGACATTCGAATTTAGAATAGTATTAAGAAAAAAAAAATTACGTAGGAAAAGGAAAGTAGTATAGATTTTATTCATGTAATAAGCCAGAGAAAAAAAAATCACGAAAAAGAAACCCAGGAAATAAATTCCATTGAATTTCATTAATATCTTTAAAGCAGTTATCAGTTCAATCATGATAAGAAATAGGGTTCATCCTCAGTATAAGTGAAAATTTATTCAAAAGGATTTATTACAATTAATTGCGTATATTTTTCTAAAACATGCAGACAAACAAGTGCATAGACCAACGGACAGCAGTACTAATAATTTGTAACTACATTATTTTGTTATATTTACAAAAAAAAAAAATTGTTGACTTTATAATTTAATAAGTCTAGTTTTCAAAACACCCATTTTTTATTTATTTAATGTCTAACTTTGGAGATAAGAGCGATTTTATATTGTAAAATCATCATAGCGGCCTATCGAGAGCGAAGCACTCCAACACGCTTTCGCGTTGTGAGGCGTGCAATACATACATATTATACATAGGAGCAAACACCCACCCAAACTCCGAAACCAACATTTGTGGATCACACAAATATTTGTTTCGACCCAGGAATCGAACCCTCAGTGCGGCAATCGCATACACTACCACTACGCCATCGAGGTAGTAAAACAGAAAAAGTAAGTTCTAAATAAAAACATGCCCTCTTTTGCCGACAGAAAACCTATCTCTTTCGAAGTTTTAATCGAACCATAACTTCTTCGCTTCGATCAACTTTGAGGATAAGCTATTATCGTGTCTTTGAACAAAAATAATCCGCTAGTAAATGTCATATAGGATCACTCTATAACAAATAGCGTGCAAGTCGTATTTATAGATATAACAATACTGTTTTCAATCTTATTTATCTATCACGCATTATCCCCGAAGCGGTGGCAGAGGCACATTATATGCCCACCCTTCACTATGTGTATTCCTGTCCCATGTAATAGGTTGTGAGCCCATTGCCGTGTTGAAATAGACAGACGCAGGTAGTAACTACCTGCTGTTATAATTTTTCAAGCCGCCCTTAAAGCCTTCAGCTTGACTTAACGACTGCATATGTTACTGGCAACTAGGACCAACGGCTTAACGTGCCTTCCGAAGCATGGAAACGCTCGCAAATGTAAATGCCGCAAAGTAATCACCCATCCGTGACCAGCTAAGCGAAAGTTGTTTAACGCAGTGATCGTTTACAGAACACTGAGTCCTCGTGACCACGAGCTCTTCTAATCTTCGATAAGTATCAAACATTATAAGTTTCATTGGGTATGGAGGGTATGTTATAAGTATCACCGCTGTAGGTGTAAGGGGATCTACCGAGATCTTCAGCGACCCAAGCGAGCCACCTCTCCTGCTAGCGGTGCATCTATTACCATGGGCGTACCCAGGATCTGGGCCAGGGGTGGGCAATTCAGATTTTTTATAATGTTACCTTATTTTAAACACAACCCAATCCCCGCGCAAAAAAGTAGAGGTGTTAATGTTATAAGTTAGATGTAGATTTCGGTGTGTAAGTGTGTCTGTCTGTGGCATCGTAGCCCTTAAACGGACACACCGATTTCCGATTTTAATGCGGATTTTTTTTCGTTTGAAAACCCGTTTCTCGGTGGTGGTTCTTATGTATATTTGGTTAATATCGGTCCAGATTTGTAATTGTATCACCTTTTTTTTATAATAAAGTTAGGCATTTTTGGCGTGTGATTACTCTGTTAAGTGCTTAACGTGTGCCAGTATAATCGTTAAATGACAATTAATAGAGAACTTTGACCTAATGCTGCAATGAAAATGATCACCAGAGAACCCGACTCTTCGAAAATTCACAGCAGACATGGTGTTTGGGTTCAATAGTACCTACTTTTTAAGGGTTGTTCCTTAAAATACAAGTATATATAAAAATTCATATTTTTGAATTTTGAAATTAAATTTATTTTTTAATGTATATTTTTTTATTTGCTTAAGATTTGAACTTGCATAGATAAATAAAATTAAAATGTCTGTTTGTAATTCCAAATTTACAGATTTTCACTACAGAAAAAAAGTATTTATTTTGTATAGACCATTTTAACGGCGCTTACAAAATGTCATACACTAGTTTAAAGATAAATTTAATATTTTTAGAGTGACCACCGGTTCGGAAAGCGGCCCACTTGAGAAGAACCGGCAAGAAACTTAGGAATGTTTTTTTTTGATGGCCTATTTACAATTTAATATTATTTCACTTTGCCAGCAGATAATTTCTAGGCGTCCTTGTCCTGCAAATAGTCTTTAACAGCGTAATAACCTTTTTCATGAAACTTCTTTTTTATGAACAGAAGAAGAATTTGAAGACAGAAGGTCGAGAGCTTTGCGTCTTATTTCATAGTGATGTAATTTTCTGCACAGCGTTTCATCCTGAACGCAATCAAAAGCTTTGGATAGATCGCAGAATACACATAATGCATCTTGCTTGTCTTCAGATTTTGATAATGTTAAGTTAAAAAAATAAGTTATTTACATAACAAAAAAACTATTTTTAAAATGTGTATCTCTATCTGTATGTTCTGACTAATCGCTGATACAACTGAACCGATTTTAACGGGACTTTCACTGGCACTCATATTACATGTAGAAGAAGTAACTCAGGCTACTTTTATCCCCAGGGCCATAGGCCTACGCCCCGAGAAATCGAGGCTCTGCGGTCCTAGCTCCGACAGGAACTCATGGAGACATGGAAGGTGCGACTTGAGCATTAAAGGTGGGGAAACGCCACAATCGGGGCGGTCAGACCGGTCATGGATGAGTGGTTGGAGAGGAGCCATGGCAACCTCTCCTACCGGTTGTCACAGATACTTACCGGGCACGGGTGCTTCGGTAAGTATCTGTGGCGTATACACCGGGAGACCACAGCCGAGTGCCAGCACTGCGTAGAACGCAGCGAGGACACAGCGCTCCACACATTGGTGGAGTGCTCAGCGTGGGCGCAGCAGCGCCAAGACCTCGTGGCGAGTCTGGGCGTAGACATTCTCTCGTTGGAAACTATGGTGCAAGCCATAGGCAGTCAGCGGCGTTATCGCTTCACCCAAGACTACCGGCCTCCATGACCGGGGGCCTGAGGCTGTTCGCCGTCCTTACAGAAGCAGGCCCAAGACGTCGGCATGACGTGAAAATGTCACGCACGCCTCATGCCCCAAGAAGCGGGATAAGTACCCGAACCAACCCCCCAAAGAAGCGGGATAACACCCGAACCCCAGGTGAGGCCGCGGTGGTAGCCAAAGTCTGCCGGGAGCTCTGGGACATCCTTCCGAGGAGTTACCCGGGGCGTCCGGCAATAGACAGTTAGGCGGGGACTGTGTGGTTTTAGCCGGTTCGAGTCCGGCATGACATCCGAGGACATTTCCACACGTTAAAAAAAAAGGCTACTTTATTTCGTTCTTTAGTTTAAACCGCGCTGTACGTCTACTAGTAAATAAGAAATACGTATAAATTAAAACAGGTATTATTTATATAATTTCTTAAATAACTACCTATGTTTAGTACGCTGGATGACCCACTGTTTTTACAGAAGCAGGTCCAAGACGGCGGCTTGACCTTAAAATTTCACGCTCGCCTCACCGCCTCAAAAAGAGGGATCCAAACTAAACTCCAAAGAAGCTGGATAACGCCCAAACCATTAAAAGAGGCCGCGATGGTAGCCAAACTCTTCCGGGAACCCAGGGAGGATTTGCGAGGAGTTACTGGGTGCGCAAGGTGTTAAACTGATAGGTAGAGATCGTGTGTTTCTTTAGTCGTTTCAAGTCCGGCTTAACGCTGCTAACAAACAGTTAAAAGGGGAGTGCCTCACGATTTTTAAAAGATGTATAGGGTAATGCTAATGGGAAAAAGTTATTTTTGTACTATTGTCGACAAAAGTAAGTGACCAAACCAAAGCCTAACAAACTAAAGGACGATGCAGGCGGTTTTTGGAGGGCATTCCACAAAGCCGATGATCAAAAGAGCTAAGCCTCTTATTTGCAGCAACTATCATTTGATATCTGCTCCTAATAACCTTCAATAATATCTATCAAACAATATCTATAACCCCTAATCGCAATAAAACCGCTATAGAATAGAACTAAAACGGCTTTCTATTGGAAAATATTTAATTCGGCCCCCAGGTATCTGTAGTAGGTAATGGATACCTGTGTGACAGATTACCAGCCTCTCCAAACTCTGGGCATAGTTAAGGCTGGGATAACCGTTTAGTGCATTAACTAATTTATGATTTGAATGTGAGAGGAGCAAACAAAAAGTGAACCATAGGCTCCAAATCCAAGTAGGGTTTGGAAGCAATGGTTGTGGTTTGGATTTCATGTCGATAAAGCTGAGAAGATAAGTTTGAAATTTACACGTATTTGAAGCAAATTACGATGTCATGAAGAATTTATTCAATAAAATTTGATAGATATGAGCAGACTAAATCTATCATAAAATTCAAGTAACGTCATTATTATTGAAATAGTAAGAATGAATAAAGGTGAATACTGAAGAAAAGTTTACTGAAATATTACTACCGATTAGTCTCTCCGCTATAGAGATTAAGATATAAAAAACTAGTAAGACGAATGTCAATAATAAATCACAAAGCTTTCTAATTTAGTTAAGTTGTTTCTGTAAGCCAAAGAACCAAATTCAAATCAACACTTTGATGGACCTTTTCCAATAAAGTGTAGATTTATTTTTGGTTATTTGGCTTACAGAAACATCAAGGGGCCACACTAGGACTGATCTGCTAGCAATGCCTTCTTTAGTCAGTATCATCTACTGACTAACGGACGAGTAAGCAACGATTTAGGCGACATTATGGCGTTAGGAAGTCAGACGGCAGTCGCTCCTAACAATGCCGAAAATAATAATAATATTTATTTCCTCATATTTGTTTACAAGTGTTGGTAACTAAGTAAGTACAATTTTTAATTTTTTTTAATAACTAACTTACTATCTTCACGCTGTATCCTTGACGGGGTAGTCAGAGAGGACAGATCGCCAGGCTTCGCGATCCATGCATACTTCTTTCGCTTCTTGAAGATTCATCAATCGCTTCATACACGTACGTCTGGGTATCCGAGTACTTTTGACTTTTCCGTTTTTAAGCAATCTGCTCACGTGGTCTTCATATGTAAGTCTCGGCCTATATATTCTTCGTCAATCGTTCCTCACTCATGCTTTGGACGTATCCAAACCAACAGAGCACAACCTTTTCAATTTTTTAAAACATTATATTGAAAACTCTGCTATCCAAACTAGGTAAAGACCTGTAATAATAATAATACCCCTCGAGGACAGTCGTTATCTTTTATAGGATTAACGCAAACCCTATGGGGGCATAGTAGATTTGCTTTTTGAGTTATCCACTTTCAGATACCAACAAAAAAATGTATCAGTAAGTTATAGAAAAGCTCACATCCGCAGGGCAGCTTGTGGCGAGCTGAATGTGCGTGGCTACACATCGGTCCCGATTCCTCAGAGTTTTGTTGCCCTTCTGCACCGGTTAGGATTTAATGGCCTAACGGGAGAGCAGTGAGAGTGCTACTCCCGGGAGTGCAGCAAATCTCAACTCAGGCTTGCCTTAATTGGCCGGTCAGAGGGAGGGAGCCAGAGCTATATGATCGGGGGTGGAAGTGTCATTTTCAAGGGCATAACTACGGGGAAGCCCGCTCCGGGTCTGACCCGCGAAGGTGAAACCGGCGCCGCACCGCTCGACACCCCAAGCTGCTCACACCGGTGTTGCCCTCTGTCGCCTTACAGGCTTATCATGCCTATGACGATTGTATTGCCCATCTAGTGAGTTGGCAAGTCACCGTCTGCCAGTATTTTGAAAATAATATATTAAAATGGCAGACGCCGTCTTCATCCGTAGCTCAAGTCACCCAGTACATTTAACCTCCAACTTAATAGCCCAACAGTAGTTAGCATATCGTACAAAAGTTTAACTCCCATTGGAGATGGTCCATTATCTACATAAGGCGGGCGTGGATTGTCTGCAGTGGGGGTCCTATTCCCTGTTACATTAAAATATTAAAATTCTCAAAGGGCCTCTGCGTGTTGGACCACTATGTCCCCATGTAAACCTACCAAAAGACCGGGTATCTTCGTAAAAAAAAGAAGATACCCGAGAAGAAGAGACAAATAATAATAAATCTTTATTCATTTAGGTCACAAAGTAACACTTATGAACGTCAAGAATAATGCTTCTATATTTACATTTACTGCCAGATTCGCAAAGCAATAGGTAGAGCCTGAGGAAGAACCTGGCAATAAAACTCATGGCCACTCTTTTCTAAACGCCAGTAATTACATTACTTTGATTAACATCATATTTGACCAATTATATAGTAATGAATTTATAGAAACAAAAAAAAAATTGTGTTTAAAATCATATCAAAATTAGAGCGATTATAGTTGCCGGTTCTAAGGGCAGAGCCTACCCTTGAAGAAGAAGAATCTGGCAAGAAAGTCAATGGATGCTTTTTTAAAATGTAGGAATGGCTTAAAACATTAAAATTACACTTACATTGTTCCTTTGGATTTATGTGAGAACAGTCGACTAAGTTGAGCCGAGTTAAGTTTACCTTAAATATAAATAAGATTATTTGTAATAATTGCTACAACAGCTATGAGCTGACCAGTCCCAACAGACGGCACCCGTTCTCGGGTATGACGCATTATATCAGCCATCGCCCTACTCAACCGTATTATAGGGACTAAGGCGACCCGATACATCCGCCACCACTGCCAGGACACTTAGGCGAGCATGACGTTCGTTCGTCGTTTCATACACGCACGTCTGGGTATCCGAGTACTTTTGACCTTTCCGTTTTTGAGCAATCTGCTCACGTGGACTTCATATGTAAGTCTCGGCCTACCCTGACCTCTTCTACCCTCTGCTTTCGCACAATATAAATTCAATTTCAAAATAATAAATAAGTCTACATGGTGCTCACACAACAACAAAGTCAAATTACATATAATTATGTAGTTATTACCAGGACTAAACGCAGCCATACCTTTAGTTGCCTGGCGTTTCAAATTATTTATACTGTAGAATGTAAAAAAAAATACAACATATTTATGCAGATTCAAGACAAGTAGAATATAACACAAGATTCATTCGAATATTAAATAGCTCGAGCGAAGAGCAAGCAACTCATTTCCATTTATTTTTATCATTCAAATAATCATTAATTGTGTAATAGGCCCTTTTCAAGAGGTGCGTCTTAATTTCCGCCTTAAATTTATGTAACGGCAGGTCCATAATGTTTAAAGGAATTTTATTATATAGGCGTACGCCAATTCCTGCAAAAGAGTCGTGAACCTTCTGTAAACGATGATGCGTTCCAATTAATTAATGCTTATTTCTAGTATTTATCGAATGTATGTCACTGTGTCTATTGTATAAATGTATGTTCTGTTTAACTAACATAATATTTGCAAATATATACTGTGATGCAACCGTTAAAATGCCAATTTCTTTAATTTTTTCTCTAAGAGACACTCTAGCACTCAATTTATATATTGCACGTATAGCTCTCTTCTGGAGTACAAAAATTACTTGTAGATCAGCTGCTTTGCCCCACAGCAAAATGCCGTAAGACATGACACTATGAAAATAACTAAAGTATACCAGCCTGGCAGTTGCCACATCAGTAAGCTGCCTGACTTTACTGACGGCAAAGGCTGCCGAGCTGAGTTTACCTGCAAGACACGTTATTTGGGCATTCCACTGCAGTTTGCTATCTAAAGTGATCCCCAAAAATACAGTTGATTCTACAAGATTAAGGGTATCACCGTTCAATGTTATATTTGTACTGCAATTCCTGACATTAGGCATGCTGAATCTGATACATTTTGTCTTCTTAGCGTTTAGTAGCAAATTATTGGTCGTAAACCAATCTACAACTTGGGCAAGTGAACTATTTACGCCGTTAAAATTACTAAGCGTGCGATCAACTTTAAAAATAAGTGACGGATCATCAGCAAATAGAACAATGTCGCACAAGTTCTGTATATAGAATGGCAGCACGTTAATATAAATTAAAAATAGAAACGGACCCAGAATTGATCCCTGCGGTACGCCCATAGAAACAGATGCTCCAGAGAAGCGAATTCCATTGACATCAACATGTTGTATTGATCATTTAGGTAGGAGGCAACAAGGTTCAGTGCTGAGTCTTTGATACCATAATAAAAGAGTTTTCCCAACAGTGAGTTTTCCCAAAAATGTTGCTAATGGCTGGTAATATTGAAATGGGTCTGAAATTACCAGGGTTGGTTTTGGATCCAGATTTAAATAGAGGTATTACTTTACTGTGTTTCATTAAATCTGGAAACACTCCTTTATCAACACATTTATTAAATATTTCAGCTAGATGTGGTGATATATTAACAATGATAGACTCAATCAATTTTACAGAAATACCCTACAACTCAGCTGTCTTTTTTGAGTTAAGTGTCTTGAATACTTTAACGATATCGTTGGGGTTTACATATTTAAAGCCAAATAAGACACTACACTGATCCACGCTGCCCCCAAGCATGCGTTGAGCTTTTATTGGACAAGAATTTAAGGAGCTAGTTGTTTTCGCGGGTATGTCTATAAAATAGTTGTTAAAAGTTTGTGCTATATCTAATTTATTATTACACACTTCGTTATTTATAATTAACTCAATGTTATTATAACGGGGTAGTAAACGACCGGTTTCAGTATTGATTACATTCCAAGTCATTTTTGCCTTGTTTTTTGACTCTTTAATTTTATTACTTATATGTAACGACTTGGCAGCAGCACAGGCCTTTTTAAAGGTCTTAGAATAAATTTTAACATATTGAATAAAGGCATGATCAAAATTAAATTGCTTCATACCATATAGTTCGTACAACTTAGCTCTACTTTTGTAATTTCCTGCAGTTGCCTACTCACAAAATTACAAGTTTTTGTTTTTATAAAATGTTTTTGATTTAAATATGTTGTTGTACTCAGCTTTAATTGTATTAAATAAGAAGTCATATAAGCTGTTTGGATCTTCCTGATTAAAGTCAATATGAGTGGCTTTTGCTGAAACATTAACATTAAATTGTTTAAGCCGATGTGCACTCATTGGCCTACATACAATTTTATTCTTTTTAGAAGTGACATTAATAGGAAATGCTGCTTTCTGACCAAGATGATCTGATGGAAAGTTACTTAGTATCTCCCTTGTTGTTGATACACAGTTGCAGAATATATTATCTATACATTTTCTAGAATGTGAGGTGATTCTAGTTGGCTCACAAAATAAATTTTGTAAGCCAAATAGAAAGTTAAACAAATTTTTAAATCTAATACTTTTCGAAGACTGCACAAGTAAATCAACATTAAAATCCCCACACACCACAACATGTTTACTATTAGTGAATAAACGCTTCAATACATTTTCCATTACAGTTTCTAATAAATTATAATCCCTATCTGGAGGACTGTAGACACAGAGGACAATGAGTTGCTCAAGCTCAACACAGGACAATTCTGCAGTACGCTCAATAGAAAGGGCCACAATATCTTTACGTTCTTTACATTTTAAATTATTAGATACAAATATAAGAGAGCCACCACGAATAGCTTTCTTTCTAGAGAACGCACTGCTAAGTGAATAGAATTCATTGTTGAACAATAGTTCATGACTTTTTAACCAATGTTCTGTAATACAAAAAATGAGAACATTGTGTTCCTTTATTTAAAGTTCTATTTGTAGTAGTTTTTCAGATATGCCGTCAATATTTTGGTGAACTAAGTTTAAACTACTAGAAGTATTGTTAATATACTCAGAATTATTACAACAAATATTATTTTCAGTGTCTTTAAAAAAAATTGACTCAATGGGCTCCAAAGACCTATAACCATGGCCAGATTCTTTACCTGTTGTCTTATAAACTAGTTTTTTGAGATAATATCCCAAGTTAATAAGTCATTATTACTAAGCTCAAAAGGAGCTGGTTTATAAGCCAATAATTTGGCTTTATTCAATAAAAAATTTGATAACAATACAGCTATCTGACGTCGTAAAAATTTTGATAGTACATAACTATCTAATGTCAAAAAGTAATTATTCTGTAATAAAAGATTACAGTCAAATAATTCTATATTCCTACAATATGTGGTCAAGGTATGTAACTTTCTATTTATATTGTATCTAATGATATTTTCAATTTGTGTAAAAGATTTGCTATATGGCAGTGTAGACAGTATAACCTGTTTAACTTGCATGTTTGACAACTGTTCATAAAACTTTATGATAGTTTTAATGTTCACATTATCTCTTCTGCCATTAAGTATCACTATTGTTGTTTGTGGGTAATGTGTACTGGTTAATACCTTATTAATTATTTGAGAGTAGGATGCCCCAGGAAATGAAAGTGTTATAACCGAGTTACCCAGATGTTGAATTAAGTGATAACTTAAACTCTTGCCAATTTCATCACAATAAATAACAGTTTTTCCAACATTTAATGGTTGCGTAATTTTTGTTACAGGGCTATCACAGTAATTGTTATTTGTGCTTACAATATTGTCACATATACTGCCTACAGAGTCAACCATTGGAGAAGTTGACTCGGACAGCGATGTTATTGACAATGAAGAACATGGAAGGGATTTATCACAGTCAGGTGTTTGATTATAGAATTTTTCAAGTGATAAGAACCTTTGTTCATTGCTGTGACAAGACTCCACCAAGCTATTCAATGCCTTAATATACTCCCCAATTTCTTTCTGTGATGTTTTGTATTTTAAAGGTATTGACTCTAAGGAATCATTTAAACACATAATTTCAGTCTGTAATTGATGTATATCCATCTCATTTTGCTCTGTTTGGGTGTATATATGATTTTTACTTGTTTCTATTAGTTGTTTTAACTGTACATTTGATTTACAAGTCCTTATATAATTGTTTATACCTATTCTAAGCTTTTTAATGTGTTTCTGTGATTTGGAAATAAATTTATTGAGTTTTATGTATTTTTTTAATTTATTCCTGCTACTACTAACTAATCTTATTGATGTGTTGGTGTTAGTCGATAGCAAGTGGTCACCAGTTTTGTCTATTGCTGCAATAGGAATATTCAATGAGTTAACTATCAGGTGCGAGGTGATGGGCTCATCAAGACAAATAAGATCTGGCTCCGAAATCCCACACATTAGCGCATTATACAGACTGTTGGAAAGGGCAGCCTGATCTACCGATTTAAGGTTCTCCCTAAGAGTGATGGAGTTATGAGCATCACTCAGCTCACACTCTAGAATGCTAACACGTTTTAGAGCATGTTTATGGGTGTTACTGCACTCTTCTAGACCCTTCATTGTTGACTGAAGGTGATCTCGCTGAACGGTGAGCTCCATGACCTGCGTATGTAGCTCAGCCAACTCTTGTTTGAGTTGGGTGTTTTTGTCAATTACATTTAATATTTCTTTTTCACTATCACCCCGTTCCTCTAGCAACCGTTTGTTGAGATTTTTGCAAATCTCCAGTTCCTTTATAGTGAGGTTGAACTTTTGTTGCAAGTCACGGGATGCTGCACTACGGGTCATCATTTATATTTTATTATTTTATTCCTAATAAATATCAACAAGAAATCTATAATAATTCTCAACACACTAATGATAAGATTATAAAAAAAAATAAGTGTAAGTATATCTATGTTTACAACAAACCTAATATATTTGAACTATTTAGTATTGTATTTATTTGAACTTTTAGTATTATATTTTATATTTATTTTATTATTTAGGTACAATTTTTATATTAATATCCCAATAGGTGATGTGATATGTTTTTTCGGTAGGTATTTGAATTGATATCATGTACCCTACTCTCAATTTTTATGTTCGAATTTTGTACAGATTAGTAATAAGTAAGTATGCTATTCTTCTGTTTAAGTTCATTACATGTCACAATATTTGTTTGTTTTTATTACGATTTTAGGATCACTAATAACAGTTTATTCGTCCACTTAATTTTTCACAACGGTAAAAAAATATGAAAAAAATTGCGGCTGATTCACAAATAACTTTGTCGTAGCCTTGTGCTTGTATATAATAGTATTTACGGTATTTTTCTGTGTGTTTATTTGCACTTTTAACACTTTTTTATTGTAGTATAACTTAATATTTTTAAATTTCCTTAATAATAATATACAGAGACACTTTACGCTTTTTTTTTTTTTCGTTGCGTCTATCTATATATATATATATGTATCTTGGATATCAGTGTTCTGCTTGTAAGGGTGGCCGCTTACAATACTTACATTATTGACAAGAAAGAGATCATAAAAATATAATATTATGTAGCTCTTACAATTTCTCCATTAAATTACTCAATCGAATCAGCCTACATTATTTAGTCACTAAAACATGCAAAAATTACAAAAGTCAAGAAGACGAAAGTACGTACTGAGGACATATGTCCGAAAATATATGAGCGTTGTGTGTATGTGTGTATGAATGTGTGTACGTGATGTGTGCTATGTGGGCGTGTGTGTTTGTGTATTTGTGCTTGAAATGAAAAGCCGAAGACAGTGGATCCCAGGCTTCCAAATCAGGTAGGATTTGGCAATTGGTAATACACTAAGATGAACAAGAATATACTTAAATGGAAAAGTACGTACTGGGTACTAACCTATTACGTAGGACCGTAATAGGTAAGTATCCAGAAGATTATAATGAAGGGTCGACAGGACTTTTGAAATTGTTCAAAGAATGAATGGGACGCTTGGACGTTAAGAGGTAAGATTCAAGTGACCACTGGTTACGAGCACGTATTTGACTGAAGTGAACATAATCGCTTTTATATTTATATACAACCAATTTTCAGCTACATTTAAAAAGGTAAATTAATACCTCGGGCTTCGAAGCCTGAAAGTTGACTGTACTTTTAATGCTGGTACATTTAAAATGTTCTCGATCTTCAGCCTCTCAAGTTCTATGACCTTTGGCAAATATATCATCTCGGCATATACTTACTTATATATATATTAGGTCTTTACCTATGAAATTGCCGTTTTGTATGAAACAATTTAAACGATTTATTTTCATGTATTTTTTATTTTTATTAATCGAAGTAATCACTCATGCATTCAATGCATCTTTGCCAACGCAAAGGCAGTTTATTGATGCCCTTCTTAAAGAAATCAGCAGGACGGGAGGCAACAAATTCTTCAAAGGCGTTTTGTACTGCCTCTCGGGTATTGATTTTTTTCCCGCCAAGATGTTATCCAAATTCTGGAAAAGTAGTAGACTGTAGGCGCAAGGTCTGGTAAGTAGGGCGGATGACGGAGAGTTTCTAACCCCAGTTCTTGCAACTTAGAGACCGTCTGCTGTGCAGTATGAGGTCGCGCGTTATCGTGCAGGAGCAGCAGAGATGGGCGATTGACCAATGCTGGTTGGAGATGTGCTAGCTTCTCCATCATTGTGTTCAGTTCTTCACAGTACACATCTGCAGTAATGCTCACCCCGTTAGGTAAGAAGCTGTGATGAATCACACCGGCGCTAGACCACCAAACAGTGACCATCACTTTTCTAGCGGTAAGTTTTTGTTTACGGCATTGTTTAGGTGCTGAACCAGGATCCAACCAACTTGCTGAGCGCTTGCGGTTATCAAACAGAAACCATTTTTCATCGCAGGTAACAATGCGGTTCAAAATTCCTTTATTTGTGTGTCTGTTGAGCAGTGCAAGGCACGTCTCGACGCGTACTTCGCGCTGGCGAACATTGAGTTCGTGGGGCACCCATTTGTCAAGCTTTTTACCTTGCCAATTTGAAGCAAATGGACCAATATTATAAAAGCTGCTGCTAATTCAGCCGTAGATTGTGTATCACCAGCTTCCACAATCGCCTTCAATTCGTCATTGTTAATCGACCAAAGTCTTCGGACGATCGCGAGTTCATTTTTCAGGTCGAAATTTCCAGAACGGAAGCGAGCAATCCAATTACAGGTGGTGCGTTGGTTTATAGTGTTAGCTCCGTAAACGTCGTTGATGTTGCTTGTGACGGTACTCATATTCTATAATGATGACGAAAAAGATTGAAATGCGATAAAAATGTATCACTAATAAATAAACAAATGACTAATTCTGGAAAAAGAATTCCATGATTTTAAAATTATTTTAATTTGAAATTAGAATTCTTAGCAAAACAAAAACTATATTGATTTGAAATGGCCAGTTTCATAGGTAAAGACCTATTATATAATTTATGTATATCTACGACGTCAAGTCCCTATTTAGGATGGTGATCTTTAGAACCAATTTCAAAATGATACAAGTACACATATTACCATTACACATAAAGATTGTCTGTAGGTTGCCTAACGAGATAAGGCCGTAACTTAATTGTTGTACCAACAAGTCTAATATTAATAATATCTGTTCAAATGTATTTGCTAGTGTACAATAAAGATATTATTAATTATCTATGTATTAATAAATACCAAGACTTACATATGAAGACCATTTGAGCATATTGCTCAAAAACGCAAATGTCAAAGCTTTCGAATACCCAGACGTGCTCGTATGAAACGATTAATGAATCTGCAGAAAGCGAAAGAAGTAGATCGTGAAACCTAGGTACCTATCCACTTTGACTACCCCGTCACGGATAAAATGTGAAGATAATTAGTTAATACAATAGAAATTTACTTAGGTAGCTACGTATCTAGTTTTATCAATTATACATTACAGGAAATACATTATTTTCAAGTCTATTATAAAGTAGGTAACCGAAGATGGCCAACAATGTCTCCTATAAGTTATAGCTATAAATAATTTACCTAGCCGCTATTCGAGAAACGAGGGCCTAACGGCTCTTTGTAAACTAAGTGCTGCAAACTTTTTAAACAAAGAAGCGGTCTCATTGATTATACAATCTTCTTAAATATACTCGTATATTCATTGTTTATGTGAAGTATAAGAAACTTAAGCATAGGCTATTATCGAACATTTTCTCTCGACGGGCGAGGCCATAATGTACTTTATATAACATACTTTCACGCCTTTATCCCCGAAGGGGTAGGCAGAAGCGTACTATACGCCCACGTTTCACCGTATGCTTTGCTTTTTGTCCCACGTAACAGGTGGTAAGCCCATTGCCGTGTTGAAATGGACAGGTGCAGGTTGTGGCGACCTGCTGTTGAAATTTTTCAAGCAAATCAAATAAGTAAGTAAGGCAATCAACTGGCTTAACGACTGCCATGTTACTGGCAACCAGGACCAACGGCTTAACGTGCCTTCCGAAGCACGGAAACGCTCGCAAATATAAATGCCACAAAGTGGTCACCCATCCGAGGACCGGCCATAGTGAAAGTTGCTTAACGCCGTGATCGTTTACAGAACACTACGTCCGCAGGGCCACGAGCGCTTCACGGGTGAGGCCATAGACATCGATAACGACCAATTCGGTCGTGTCATTAAAAAAAATGTCTCAAATAATAGTAGGTTCTGCTCACCTATTGCTAATCTATGTCCACCTGCAAATCAAGGATCATAAAAATGGGTCTACCCGTTTTGAGCTAGGTATAAGCATATATTTTAAAGCATGCAAATACAGGAGTCTAGGCTCCGAATATGATTTTGTCCCATTCGGTGTCGAGACCCTTGGTCCGTGGGGTCCTAGGGCTACAAGGCTTTTTAAAGAAATAGCAAAAAGGTTAGTCGACATCACAGGAGACCGAAGAGCTGGCAGCTACCTCGGCCAAAGAATTAGTTTAGCTATTCAAAGGGGGAACGCTGCCAGTATCTTCGGAACCTTGCCTAAAGGGACTCCTTATATTAATATATTTTAAATTTTCATACCTGCAAATTGTTGCTTCTGACAACGGATCGATGAAACTGGGACGGTTTGAGACCTAAAAATATTCTCAATCCCAAAATGACTTGAGCACTTGAGACTGATACAGAGACTTTGGCGGCAGTCAAGAGGCTAACTAAGATGACAACAGATAAATTTTCCGGCTGTACAGGAATAAAATGTCGAATTCTTCTCATTTCGCCATATAATGAGTTATGGCGTAATTATAGTAGCAGTACTAGACAGTTTTATACTAACTGAACATCGGGTATATAATATCTGTACGTAGGATATAGGATAGTATATGAAAGGTAAAACATTATAAATCATGGGAATAGAATTCAATTTCGTAATTTTAAATCATAATCTGCATGTCGCTTAACTCTCAAAGAGGTTATTCTTTTCAAAGTTGACTTCAAGAGTTGTTTGACGTCACTGTGCCATTATTTCTTTCCTTTATTTCTTTGATAAGGGTAACAAAGCCCTTAAAAAAGGGCATTCTTTTTATAAAATATGTACTTGTATTTTGATTAGGTACAAACTAAGCACTACTTATATCAGGCAAACGTCAAAACCCGATTGTATCGAAATTTTTGCAGTTTTTGATTGCCGTAGTATTAAGGTTTTCTTTATGTATGTTACATATTTGTGTCTAAACTATTCAATTTATAGTGACAAAAGGGGTATCAATAGAATCACTTTACTTATCTGTTGGTTATTGGCAAAGATATCTATGGTTATTGGCTATGTAGCGTTACACTATGTTCAATGTCGTCACATTGAACATCTAGAGCAAATAAAATCAAATATAAAAAAAGTACTTTTAAGTACAACATTAAATGGTAGGATAGGCCCATGAAACTAAAACTGCTACCCTTAACACATTCAGTTGCTCAGTAGGCTCTTCGTTTTATAGAGTAGATGTAATAACCATGATGTTTAGGCGTTACTTTAATATCAAGTACGAAAGGACTTTTTAAAAGAAATTTTTTCTCTTCAATGAAGTGGGCGTTTTCAAACAAAGTTTTTATTTATGGAGAAAACGTATAATTTCCAAGCGGGCGATATAAATTGTTCAGTGTAATCAAATCAATCAGCCTCCGAATTATTGTTGAAGGGGGAGGTATTGCGCCTTTAACAAAACATTTTTTTAAAGTAAATATTGACTAAATTATTGCTGGGGGAAGTGCTTTGACCGCTAAGCTATGGAGTCAAACCGAAAAGTTCCACGTACTTCGTCTTTCGTCTAGTATATACTCACGTGTTTCGTCGTCGTAAACTAAAGAGTTTTTTTGGTTTAACGCGTTAATCTTAGGAACTACTACAAAAAAATATTTTTGGGGTGGATACATTTATCGAGAAAGGCTATAAGTTATATGTCATCACGCTATTATGCAGTGGAGATTAAAGCAGTAAACATAAATGTCAACAATCGGGCAAAATTTCATACATTATTGTAAAATTAATAAAGAACGGGGTTCAATGAGTGCTACGGGTTTGAAGTATGTCACGTTGGTTAAATCGTCCTAGATGTCACGGGCGAAGGTCAGCTAGTCGTAGAATATATTCTTCAGTTTCAAGGGTGGCTCGATAGATTTGTGGTCAAATCTTCTCACTCGGTAAGGGAGAAGACGCGAGTTCGAATACCGCACGCGCATGATATATTATCCTCATTAAAATTTAATTAGGTATTACCTGACGTAGCACGCCGTACCACAATGATCAGGAGGTCGGTACATGGGTTTGCTTCGATTTTTTCTTTTCTTTGCCATTGTTCAGTGTAATTGACGTATAATTTACAAGTTCGTACAGAATCCCCGGTGTGCGAGTTCGACTTTACTTACTTGGTTTTGTTTCTGTGAAATCATTATACCATTTTTATTCACTTATTATTTACATTTCTGTTGGTTCCGTTGTCCGCACTCGAGGCGCTCGTGGCCACACCAAATCAGTGTTCTATAAACGATCACTGCGATAAGCAACTTTCTTTGCGGCTTGTTACGGATGGATGACCGCTTTGAGGTACGTCCATTTACAAATGTTTCCGTGCATCGGAAAGCACTTTAAGATCCGGTTGTCAGTAACACGGCAGTCGCTAAACCTATTTGAAGGCCTTATGCGATTGAAAAATGCGCGGCTTGAAAAATTTCTACAGCAGGTAGCCTGCGTCTATTTCGACGGTAATGGTTTCACCACCAATTACGTGGGACAAAAATGAACACGGTGAAATATGGGCGTATAATATGGCCCCACTGGGATAAAGCGTGATTGAAAAACATACTAACCCTACTAATTAATTTAAAACCTTCCATACTTTTAAGGCATTAATTCAAATTGTTAACTTGAATTAATGCCATTAAAATGCTTATATCGATATACTACCTGTGATTACACGGTGACTCTCAAAGACGCAATATCCTTAGCAGTGACAAAGCTTGGTGATTACTTGATTAATCCCTGGCATTGTCCCTGGGGTGATTTTATGTAAATGTCTTGTTGATAAACGAGTAGATAAATTAATTTCACTCCAGAGTATTACGTCAACTGCGAAAAATATTATTATACTCGTATCTACACAAGTGTAAATAACAAAGAAATTATGAAAATAAATAGAAACATTTTAATCCGGCTAATCACAATTTTATTTCGAGAATTATCTGTGGGTGTAGGAATATTTATATTACTGTGTGTCTCATAAATAGTATTAGGTATTCAAATTTAGTGACAATGTTTTTCTTAAAGCATTTATTCTATACCTAAGTAAAAGAATTTCCGTAATGGTAAACATCTATAGGATGGGTTTCATCAAAAGGGGTATTAGAAGGTTTTTAAAGGGTCGGCAGCGCGAGTGCTGCACCTCTGGTGTTGCAAACGTTCATAGGCTACGGTGACCGCTTTCCATCAGCCCGTACGCTTGTCTGCCACCTCAGTGGTTTGTTACACCATTTATACCTAGCTCAAAACGGGTAGACCCATTTTTATGATCCTTGATTTGTTGGATTTATCGCTACACCGAATATAATAAAAAGAAAAATAATAAAAAATATAAAAAGAGATAAAAGTCCTTTTTCTCGTAAATTTTCAAAAGAACCCAATCTAAGGCCGTCAGGGCCACTTACACTGCTAACTCAGTTACTACAGTTATTAATACATATATGCATATTGTCACGCCTCTATCCCCGAAGGGGTAGGCAGAGGCATATTAAACGCTCACATTTCACCGTATGCATTTTAGTCCCACGTAACAGGTGGTGAGCCCATTACCGTGTTGAAATGGACAGGAGCAGGCTGCGGCGACCTGCTATTGAAATTTTTTAAGCCTTCGTTATGCCAAGTTGAATGCCGTATTGCATTGCCGTACGGCATTCAACTTGGCATAACGACTGCCATTTTATTGACAACCGGGACCAAGGCTTAACGTGCCTTCCGAAGCACGGAACTGGGGTGGGTCTAAAGGCCAAATAAATTTAATAAAATGTGTCCATATTAGATGTTAAACTTGGAAGAAATTTTGAACCCGCTGCCTTTTTACGGAAGTGGTAACAAAAAGGCTAAAAGGTCTTATGTGCAAGACACTAATTAGCACGACCAATTAAAGTCCTGGTAGACACTAATTAGCACGACCAATAGTTATTTATAAACTATATTATATATATAACTATATAAAGTTATTTGAATTACGAGTACAACATAAATTCCCAATTACTACTTACGCGCCTTTATCCCCTAAGGAGTGGCAGAGGCATACTATTATTTACCCACATTTTAACAGGTGGTGTAGCCGTTTCGAAAATGGTCAGTACAGTACTATTTGTACTATGAGTATACATGCTACGTTAAAATTATTGATACAGTATATGATGAGGGTTGATCCTACAAAATATTGCTTTAGATAAAATGTATTTGCTCTACAACCTTTGTAATCTATCGTCCAATATAACGAAGAATAACAAACAAACATCCTTTGTTGTATTTGCTCCTGATATCCTGTGAACCGTACACAAGTTCTCAAGGATCTCGTCGTCATCGAAACGTTAATCCCTGTTGCGACCAAAACCTTCATTTTGAAGCACGGAGACCGCTTTCCTACTCTTTTCCTTCCTCGTCACATGGTTTTCAACATTCCTTGTAGTGAGATCAATAACATGCACATTATCCTCCATCAGTCCTTCATCACATGGCTGGACCACTTCGTATTCAGGTCAGACCACAGAACATATAATAATAAGTACATATAATAATAATGAAGCGCTCGTGGCCCCGCGGAATCAGTGTTCTGTAAACGATCAATGCATTAAATAACTTTCACTATGGCTGGTCCTCGGATGGGTTACCACTTTGTGGTATTTACATTTGCGAGCGTTTCTGTGCTTCGGAAGGCTCGTTAAGCCGTTGGTTCCGGTTACCAATAACATGGCAGTTGTTAAGCCCAGTTAAAGGCCTTATGGGCAGCTTGAAAAAAATCCACAGGAGGTCGCCACAACCTGCGCTTGTCCATTTTAACACGGCAATGGGCTCACCACCTGTTACGTAGGACAAAATTGCATACGGTGAAATGTGGGCGTATATTATGCCTCTGCCTATCCCTTCGAGGATTAAGGCGTGACAATATGTCTATGACATTAATAGGTACTTATTATTATATGTTATGTGGGTTTGGACAGACCCTTGTTCATAGGTAACCCGGTTACTAGCCTTACCGGTGAAGGCGTTCTCCTAGCAGCTAGTTTTTTTATACAACAGAGGTGACAAGCAAGCACACGGCCCACCTGATGGAAAGTGGTCACCGTTCGTGACGGTTCGTTAGTCAGCAATTTCAGGAACATGAGCACTACCTCAGATGCGAGTATTTATAACACACACATTTCATAACCTTATAGAAGGATAGGCTTAATGATAATTTTATAAGTCTACCCCTTCTGAACACTCGCTATTTTCAAATTAGTCCTTCCACGCATTCACTGTCGTCGCATTAACCTGCCCATGTTCGAGTCCGATGATAATGATGTAATCAGCATACATGAGCAACTATGATGGATGTTCATGTGCACTCAACAAAACAGTTGGGCTTGCATCAACGTAACTACGAGTACAATCAATAATTTCTAAACACCTACTCGTAATAATAACATTTTGTTATTCACCGATACTATTAATGCGTCGTAATTTCACTTATTGAAATGTTTTGCTCATGCAAACAACGATATGTTAGTATTTGACCTGCAAACCTAACTATTGCAAAATAGTCGAAATCGTATAGTTCGAAAACTTAATACTTCGAAGCAAAACTTTTTTTGTAAAGATAACTCAACATTGCACATGACACGACACGCAAACGGTTTTTTGAAGTTATCTAACTACCTCCACGCTGTGTCTCTGACGAACAGACAGGGAGAACAGAATTGCTAGGCTTCACGATCCATGCATACTTCTTTCGCAACCTGCAGATTCATTAGTCGTTTCATACAAACACATCTGGATATCGCAGTACTCTAGACCTTTCCGTTTTTAAAGACCTGTATGTTTATTTTACTAAAACTGTTTAATATTTTATTATTGTCACCTAGATATATTGTCGGCGCATGCCAACCACAGGCTGTGTTCATTGGTGGGCGTGGAGGGTGGCCACGCAATAGGTGGTTCTCTTGGAGTTCTTCGGACGCTGCACCAAGTCGGAGTGAGATACCTCACACTTACCTCAACATGCGACACCCCGTGGGCTGAATGCGCGTCCGCAGCTGATAAACTCGAGCCCATGTTACGGGGCGGACTCAGTCCTTTTGGAAAGGTATGTAAAATAGTGATTGCTTTTAGTTTAAATCAGTACTAATGTTGTTCATGTGAAAGTTTGTGAGCGTGTGTCTGTTTCTTACTTCAACACGCTTAAACGATTATAAATTCATAAAGATGATAACCCTAATTAACACTTAGGATTGGTACCTACTACTTCTTTTTTATCCCGAAAAAAGGTTTCTGTAGGAAATCGGAACTGAAAAACTTCACAGTAGTCTTCATAAAATTAGATTTCATAACTACTTACACTTTACACATACACAAATATAGTCACGGTTTTTTCTACTGGGATACTCGGAAATTGTCTTTCTACTTACTACAATCCTGTTATAGATACCTATACCTTTCTATGCTATGATTTTAGTAGTTGGAAATACTTGCAACTGTTTTTAAATAATCGTTATTCAAAAAAATCATAAAAGCTTATGCGTCTTTCCTTATTGAAAAATATGGCTTAGGAGAGCCAAAACACCACAAGTATTTTTTATAGCCGGGCTGCGGGCTAAATCTCAGTTATCCTACATAAATTCTTACTTAAATCTCTTAAAATTAGATGAAGTTATAATCCTCTTCATAGCCTATACAATGAAAGCTCGTTACGAAAGAATTTGTTGTCTTACATTGTATGGCTGCCGTGTACCGTATTTTACTTTGTAATAATCTGAAACATCGTACAATACTTATAGAATTTTTCGCTAATTATCGAAGCGAATGAGAACATAAAACATCCTATTGATCTTCGAATATTGTTTTAATATAGAACGGCCGCGAATCCGTGTGAATTTTGGTTTGCCACAAACATGCTTTTGCATTGGAAAGATGTATTATTAGGACCCACAGAAACCCTAATTATTAAATAGTCAATCAATCGTTACTTAACACATCAAAGACGGACAAATGATTTAGAAATTCGTACTTTTAAATACTACTACATACCATTAAAAATATGAAAATTTATAAAAAAACATCTAAAATATTTTACTGAACGTCGCAAATTGATTTTTTACTTTCATTAACCCTCAGAAAATGCCCGGTGTATTCTTGGTCCAAAATATGGCATCCGTATTTCTATGTTTGCCAAATATTTAGTAACATTTTGATTCCTTAAACCAATTTTAATCAAAAAACATCTTTGAAAATGTACCAAAACTGCCGTGACTACAGTCATCAACTTCGAAATGACGGTGCCTTAAACATCTAATATTATAAATGTGAATGTAAGTTTGTTCTTTTGCTTTTATACGAAAACTACTTAAGCGATCATCATGAAACTTTGTACACATATTCTTGGAGGTAGTAGAAGTAACTTAAGATACTTAATATAGTAAAATAATATGTTCAAATGTAATAATTGATAATTTCAATGTTCGAAGAAAGTCACGGGCGAAAATTTGGGGGTCAGCTAGTAATAAATATATGAGCTAAAATCCTTATTGGTTAATTCCAACAGCAGATAGCTACAACCTGGCCCTGTCTGTTTCAACACAGCAATAGTCTCACCACCCATTACGTGTAACAAATTATTAGTGACACATACATACATACATACATATATATCGTCACGCTTGTCTCCCATCGGGGTAGGCAGAGACTATGGCTTTCCACTTGCTACGATCCTGGCATACAACTTTCGCTTCTTCCACTTTCATAAGTGTTTTCATACACACACGCCGGTTAAGGGTACTCTTGACCTGTCCTTTTTCCAAAATGTCTTCTATTTGATTGACATATGTACGTCGAGATCGCCCCTTACCAGTTTGCCCATTCACTCTCTTCTGATAAATCTGTTTCGTTGGTCTACTTTCATCCATCCTTTCCACGTGTCCGAGCCATCTAAACATACCTTTTCCTATCTTAGTCACTACTTCTTCTACCATACCGCAATGTTCCCTTATCACACTGTTCCTTTCTTTGTCCATCAATTTCACTCCAGCTATACTCCGCGGACTTCTCATTTCCAATGCATTAATTTTACTTCTATGCTTCTTCTGCTACACCCAACTTTCACTGCCATACATGAGTGTAGGAACAAGTACTCCTCTATGCACAGCCAGTCTTGCTTTCTCAGACACGTTCTAAATGCTCATAAAGGCGTACATGGCTCCATTCACTTGATTTCCAGGCAAAACTCTTCGTTCAAAGTCACAATCACACTTTCCATCTCTCACAAATTTTGAACCTAAATATACAAATTCTTTCACCTGTTCCACTCGTTTTCCTTCCACAAAAATCGAGCAATCCGTCATACTTTCCTCTCTCTCAAAAACCATTACTTTTGTCTTATTTACATTCACTTTGATTCCTTTGCTTTTTAGCGTATCATGCATAATGTTAACCATCAACTGCAACTCCTCCACCGATGATGCCAGTATTACCTAGTCATCAGCGTATAGGAGGCATGTGACAGTCAGTTCATTCATTTTAAACCATACGCACTCTCTTGCAGTTCTTTCAAACAACTGTCCATGTATAGGTTAAACAGCGCCGGTGACGCTACACAACCCTGTCTCACACCTTTTTCAATGTGAAAAAAGTCTGTGCAAGCTCCGTTGATCCTGACACAAGCACTGGAGCCCTTATAGAGAGATTTCAGTGTTCATATCAAGTGACTGCTTACTCCATACTTGGCCAGTGTTGTCTATAGTTCATGCCTCACCATGTTCATAGGCCTTTTCCAAGTCTACAAATATGCAATAGACCTTTTGACATTTCGCCAAAAAATTTTCGGCTATGCATCGTAAGGAAAAGACCTTATCCGTGCATTCTCTTCCTTTCATAAATCCTACTTGTACATCCCACATTTTCCCTTCAGTTTCATTCATCACTCTTTTTATCAAAATTTTGCATACAATTTGCCGACGATGCTGAGTAAGCTTATGCCGCGGTAGTTTTTGCACTCTTGCTGTGACCCTTTTCCTTTGTAAAGCGGCACGATGACAGCCTTGCACCGATCTCCTGGCACGCTGCCACTCCTCCAGCAAAGGTTAAAAAGGCGGTACAGCTGGCAAGCTACCACGCCATGTCCCGCTTTCAGCATCTCGACAGAAATCCTATCAAATCCAGCAGCCTTACCCAATTTCATACAACTCAAAGCTTCCACAATTTCTTCCATACTTATGATGCTTTTGTTGCTTAGTTCATTCCTTTCCCAAGAACTCGTTTGTGCTTCCATATCCTCTTTTTCATATAAGCTTTCAAAATAATCTTTCCATCTTTTTAGCACACATTCTTCTCCTTTTAGAAAACTGCCATCCTGGTTTCTGATATTACTGAGTTTCGATGATGTTTGTTGACCCCTCACAGATTTTATAGATTTCCAAAAGAATTTTATATTCTGCTGGAAATTATGAGATAACCTACTATTAAATTTATCCCTATCATTCTCTTTCTCTCTTTTTATAACTTCTTTTGCAACTCGTTTATACCTTTTATATTCATTCTTTGCCATTTTTACATCCTCATCCGTTGCCCTCTGCATTCTTTGATTCACCTTTGAAGTCAGCCAGTCCAACCATGCCTTCTTCTTGTCGGACAATGCTTTCATGACTTCTGCACACATTCTCTTCGCCTTAGATCCTTGGCTTCTTTTATTTACCCCACACACTTCCACCGCAACTTCCACTAGACCTTCCTTAAGCGTCTTCCATAATTCTTCAATCTCACATACTACATCTAAATTTTTAAATTTCTTACTCAATTTACTCACGAATCCTTCTTTTATGCTCATCTCTTGCAAATTTTCGACTTTTGTGCGCTACACTTACAGGTTCACACACATGATGCCGCCACCGTTGAAACAGACCTCTTACTCGGCTGATAACCAAGAAGTGATCTGTATCAATCCCGGCACCGCGGTATGCTCGGGTGTCTAAAACTTTATTTCTTAGTCTTGCATCTACAATCACAAAATCAGTCGCCGCCATTCCGGATTTTTTAATTTTCAATATCCATTGCGTTCCCACGAGTGGCAAGGGAAATTAAAAGTCCGCCTAGACAGAGCCCCGCTTGTCTAGGTTAGCCTTATTCTGGGGTCGCCCGGTTCCAGGGCAGTAAGGCACGTTACGACTAGGCTTGCCCCTAGCCACGCAGCTCATCGGCACGGCAACCTTGGCTTGGCGGAGAAAGAATGGGAAGAGGATAAGGTAGGAAAAGGATTAGAGGGTAGGAAAAAGGATGAGATAGGAAAGGGACTAGGACTAGACTAATTTTGTCTAAACCTTCTGTATTCCAAACCTATAAAATATCCAGGAGCAAGGACAGTTGTTACACGCTTTTTTATCTCTGCAGTCCGAGCATATTAGTGAAATGTGGGCGTATAGTACGCCTCAGCCCACATTCGAATAAAAAAGCGTAATGCATGTATTTATATAAAAGTACAGTGCAATCAGGTATTTACTGTGCATGGTATTGCCTCTTCCCTTTTCAAAAGAATAGTGAAACGTACACCTAAGTACTGTACAGTATGGATTGAGACGTTGAGTACAGTAAGTATGCGATAATCATAAACATCCTGGCGCACCGCAATATTTCTCTTTGTATGAAGTCGCGCTATAAGGAGTTCTTTGTTTACCTGCAACGATACTTTTCGGAATATTTTCCTTTGTTTAAACTGCAGACTGCGTGGAACGTTACTCCCGCGCTTTAAACCGTAACGGCATCGGTAGTTACCTAGGTATATCTACATATTAGAATGCGTTCCACCAAATGAGCCTTTGCTTTGTTTCATCATATGTGTGAATTCTGTAACTAACTATCTTCACTCTGTATCCCTGAAGAAGTAGTCAGAGAAAGATGCAAGTTTAGTCCTCAACTTGCATCTTTCTCTTCCTATACATTTACTAATCGTTTTATTTATGTAAATTTCGTGTATCCTAATACTTTGATCTTTCAATTTTGAGCAATCTGTTCATGTGGTCTTTGTTTATGTCTTGGTCTGCCCTGACTATTCCTACTACTTTCACACAATAAATATTCTTCGTCGATCGATCCTCACACACTGCGTGTCATAGAAATCGTAAAAACGAGAAATGCTATGCGGAAATATTTGTGTGTCGCCGCTACATGTACAACAATGAATTATTACATATCAAATACGGTTAAAACCTTCACTAGTTCTGTAACTACGTGACATAGGTATTATCAAACCAAACCAAAAAACAAACAAACAAACTCTTCAGCTTTATAATATTAGTATAGACATATTTACCGCCCCGTTTGTTCAGTGAACTTGAATAATAAGATAGAAGTTAATTTATAATTTATTTCAAATATTCAGTAAAATATATTTGTAGTTCCAAATAACTTTACATTAATTTTGGTAAATACTAGTCAATTATCAAATAAAACTATTCCTAAATAAAAACTACTTATTTATCAATTTATATATACTGGGTCACACCGATAAAGGTATTCATGATGCACACAGTATTCTCACGCTAAATAACTATGGAAATCCTTTGACTGAGAAAGCACAGATATCAACGGTTTCTTGCCTCAGACGCTTACTTAAAAAGCCGTGAAAAGACTAGTGAATAGGTTCGTTTTCCATCAGAGATATAGTATAGGTATTTTATATGGCAATTCTCCAGATATTCCAATCAGTAGCTTCAAAATAGTTACAACTTCTTAAAAATCTTTCATTATGTTTTTCTGCCTTTCGGGGATAAAGGCGTGACAATATGTATGTATGTATATTTTTCTGACATTCATTTTGTTCATCCAGAAAATGTTTTTTTTTTTTCATTGTGTAGCTTACCTTAATAAAATATATGTGTACAGAGTACACAGGTAAGAAGTGAAACTTCTGTATGACATTTTTTTACAGCTATAAAATTTCTTTCAACGTCGATAAAAAAGTTTCACTTCAATAAGGTTGTAGGTCTAAGGGTTTTTTGCTGGGCATTGATTAGATGAATGTGTCACCCAATTTTATTAATTTACCCCTGTATATGTATATTTTGCAAAACTGCAATACACGTGTCCATCTATTTGTAACCAGAAATAGGTATACATAATTTCATGTTTCTACTTTGAAAATTACGAACTTCCATACAACTGCTTTTTCCTTAAATTACCCTTAGTCTTGGGTGATTTTTATATGGCTATTTATTTTTACTACAATTCTCTTAAAATATTAATGTTATTCTCTCTTACACCAACAACTAACCACGGCATAGATGATATATATATATAATGTGGAAACTTTCAGCGGGGCAGTAAGGAAAAATTCCTTATTCGTTGCAGCTACATGAAAATTGTCTTAGGAGACTATTTATATGTTTTATGGTTCACAGATTTTCAAAAAAAATTAGAGGTATAAAGAAAATAGCCATTTACATAATACAATTTTTTGATGCCCATCGATCCTGTTTCTAATACTGATCAAAAACTTTTCCCTTACATTTTGTAAAGAATTTGTGTAACTGAAATACAAAAAATAAAATAAGAGACATATAATCACGTAGAATTTTACACATATCAAAAAGAAGGTAGGTGTAAGTATACATACATATTGTCACGCCTTTATCTCCGAAGGGGTAGGTAGAGGCATATTAAACGCCCACATTTCACCGTATGCATTTTTGTCCCACGTAACAGGTGGTGAGCCCATTATCGTGTTGACAGGCGCAGGCTGCGGCGACCTGCTGTTGAAATTTTTTAAGCCGCCCATAAGGCCTTCAACTTGGCTTAACGACTGCCATTTTATTGGCAACCGGGACCAACGGCTTAACGTGCCTTCTGAAGCACGGAACTGGGGTGGGTCTAAAGGGCCGATTAATTTAATAAAATGTGTCTATTTCAGATGTTAAATTGGAAGAAATTTTGAACCCGTTGCCTTTTTAGTGAGGTGGTAACAAAAAGGCTAAAAGGTCTTATGTGCTAGACACTAATTAGCACGGCCAATTAAAGTCCTGGTAGTCTCGGACTAAACTACTTTTTATTAACATAACTTGATAATGTTATTTAAAATCTTACTGTTTCTTGCCCTACGATATCAAGTACTCGAAGTGACCGCCATTTTAACAAATACATAAATTTATTCGTTTCTGTACCGACCTAGTGGTTGTTGACAATTTATTTGGATGAATTCCATACAAAGTTGTGGTTAGTGAGACTTCTCCTAGGTAGAATGGTTTGACGTTAGGAACAATGCAACTAATTACGACAGTTGGTCTTTTGTTAAATCTGTCCTCTAACGTTCTCGTATTCATGCACTGGAAAGGTTTCACTACTTAGCAATTAATTTAAGTAATGCCAACTTATACTAACTTCAAAAGGGACAGGAACAAAGGAGTGTTTGCTTTATAATAAGCCAGCTATTGCCCGCGGCTCCACCTGTGTGGCGAAGATTCCCATAAGAACATATTCCCGGAATAAGAATAGCTTATGCACTAATGGGTATTGTCTCATACATATTTCTAACAGTGAATGAATTTTCACCGCACAGTTTTTTTTACCTCACTATATCACAGACTCTCACGTCTTTATAATATATATTTTTATACCACTGAGGTGGCAGAGAAGACGGGTACGGCCCACCTGATGGAAAGTGATCACCTTAGTAGCCTATGAACGTTTGCAACGCCGACCCTGAAATTAATAAACCTGAATTAATACATATATTACACGTACAGTACGAATCAATCCTAAAAGTGTTCCGAGAAAATTTGAATGATACTCGTACTCGTATCAAGAATGCAACTGACTAGCGGCCACTGGCGCGGTACATGTTAGTAGAATTCTATTGGCCGACCGATAGAAGTCTATAGGAATACGATTGTAATAGTAGACTACGAAAAACTGTCAAAATTGTACCGGTGGCTTTCTATTGACTGACAATCGCGATTCTATTTCGACACGATTGAAATAGCAGACCCCCGGCCCCCAGGCTCCAAATCTAAGTAGGGTTTGGAGGCAATTGGGTATGAACAACAGATTACTTATAATTCCAATACAGGTATGTCACAAACTTCGTTTCATAAAATTCACAGGTAGTGGTGAAAGAAATGAACCGCTTAGGAATGCTGGTGGACCTGTCACACGTATCGGAGCGTACAATGCGGGATGCATTGGCTGTGTCACGGGCGCCAGTTCTCTTCTCACACTCTTCAGCGCGAGCTCTCTGCAACGTAACACGCAATGTGCCCGACACAGTCCTACGTCTTCTGGCAGCTAACAAGGGCCTGATAATGGTCAATTTCTACACCTCATTCCTCACGTGCAAGGATACGGCCACCGTTCAAGATGCAATTGGTAAGAAATTTTCCTGATCCATACACGTTTACATGAAAATCAAAATATCGTTATTCGTGTATATCACAAAGAACACCTACGAACGTCAAGACTATTGCTTCTACGTCTAAGCCAGATGCGCAAGGCAATGGGTACAACCAGGTTCTTTACTCAACCAGTGAGTAAAGAACCTGGCTATAAAAACTCACATCTCTATTCTACTTGCAATATCCATGTGTCATACATATTATCTTCTGTAATTGTCAAAAACAATACCAATCCTATGTTGGTTATGGGCTTTTCACGCTACGTGGTACCGGTTGCCACGTAGCTCTAATAAACTATCTAAGGCCACAAAATAGAAGAGTGTACGGTTAACCCTATATCGGGTTACAAAATTGGGCCCATAGGTTCGACACCACATAGTCAAATGATCATAAAATATTAGCGTAATTTTTTTAGAACATGATTATTCACCTTGAGAGAGACATTTTAGGTAAATTGACTACGCTACATACGCTATTTCGGTTAAACCCTTGGGTTAAGTTAAATTGCTTATATGAAGAGTGATGGATTTCGTGATCTCTCAATGGTAACTTAGGTCCGTATTCCAGAACGTTTCACAGTACTAAATCGACGCTTGAGAGTAGATTTTATAAGGCAAAAACTAGCCTCAAGCGTCAAGAAGAGAGTAAGACTATGGTGACGTCCCTTTCTCCCATCTTAAGTCATATTTTTGCAAAACAATAATAGCCATTAATCCGTCTCCGTCATAATTTATAAAATAAATGTTGAGACGCTGGAAATCCCGCTGCATTACTGCATTAACGCTGCTGCATAACTGCGTTTTACGCTACTCGGTCGGTCCGGAGATGGGAGACGATATTTGTGTATTTTTTTTGCTTTTTTATTAGCGTTACCTTGCGTCGGAAGGTACGTTAAGCCTTTGGTCCCGGTTGACAGTAACATGCTAGTTGTTAAGCCAAGTTGAAGGTCTTATGGGCAGCTAATAGAGCAGCCTTAGGCATGACGGCGTACCTAACGAATTATCTTACCTTAACATTCAATAGTAGTGTACGTTTGTATGTGTTGTGTATCGTTTAAGTACCTAATTTAATATTGTATGGTTTTACAGCTCACATCAATCATATAAGAGATGTAGCCGGTGTGGACAGTGTAGGACTTGGTGCTGGATACGACGGTATTAATTAGTGAGTAATCCTACTAATATTATAAACGCGAAAGTTTGTAGTAATGGAAGATTTTTACTGTTTCACGTAAAATTACTGAATGGATTTAAATGAAACTTTACAATAATAAAGCTTATACATCAGAATAACACACAGGCTACTTTTTATCCCAAGAACAAGTTCCTTTGGGAAACGGGAACGGAAAACTTCTCTACGCTGGCGTCAACTAGTGTTTTTATAACGGACTAAAAAGTTAGTATATATTATATAAATAATATTATATAAATAATAGTTTTAATAGTTAAACTTCATTAATGTTTTCTTTTTGTTTTTATCTTTTTTTGTTTTCTTCATCTTTATCTCTACCTTTTCGTTTTATTTCTCCTTTTTAACGTTTTCATGGATTGTTCCTGGTCCAAATATCAAGTATCTAGCTCATTAGGTAGTTAAAATCAATTATAAAATTTCACTCAGACAAACACATGAATACAATTTTATAGAAACATGGCATTAATGCTCGGACGGCAGAGAAGTTTGGTTCGGACCAACTGGTTATAAATTTCTCAGTATATAGTGCCAGCAATAGGATCAGTTTTACGTGGGATCAAAAAATCTACTTGAAAAGAATGGCTAATAATAATAATAAAGGTAATATACCCAAAGGGTATATATATAATATATATATATATATATACCCCTCGAGGACAGTCGTTATCTTTTATAGGATTAACGCAACCCTATGAGGGCACAGTAGATTCGCTTTTTGAGTTATCCACTTTCTGATACCAACAAAAAAATGTATCAGTAAGTTATTGAAAAGCTCACATCCGCAAGGCAGCTTGTGGCGAGCTGAATGTGCGTGGCTACACATCGGTCCCGATTCCTCAGAGTTTTGTTGCCCTTCTGCACCGGTTAGGAATTAATGGCCTACCGGGAGAGCAGTGAGAGTGCTACTCCCGGGAGTGCAGCAAATCTCAACTCTGGCTTGCCTTAATTGGCCGGTCAGAGGGAGGGAGCCAGAGCTATATGCTCGGGGGTGGAAGTGTCATTTTCAAGGGCATAACTACGGGGAAGCCCGCTCCGGGTCTGTCCCGCGAAGGTGAAACCGGCGCCGCACCGCTCCACACCCCAAGCCGCTCACATCGGTGTTGCCCTCTGTCGCCTTCCAAGCTTATCATGCCTATGGCGATTGTATAGGGGGCCCATCTAGTGAGTTGGCAAGTCACCGTCTGCCAGTATTTTGATAATAATATATTAAATTGGCAGACGCCGTCTTCATCCATAGTTTTAGTTACATACTCCATTTAACCTTCAACTCAATAGCCCATTTAGTAGTTAGCATATTGTACAATAGTTTAACTCCCATTGGAGGTGGTCCACTATCGTTCTTCTACATAAGGCGGGCGTGAACTGTCTGTAGTGGGAGTCCCATTACCTTTTAGATTAAAATTCTCAAAGGGCCTCTGCGTGTTGAACCTTCAGTATGTCCCCATGTACGCCTACCAAAAGCCCGGGTATCTTCATAAAAAAAAGAAGATACCCGTGAAAAGAAGAAAGGTAATGTAATAAAAAAGTAATATTACCTCTGCTTACCCCTTCAGGTTATCTGGCGTAATTGTATGATGATGTTACCTAAAAATTTTACAATTTACTTTTACTTAGGGTTCTACCATTTGAGAAAAAACTAACCTCTTTAGAGTGTTGTCTACGGTCTTTATAATGTATTAACTTACTTTAGTGCTTAATGAAACGATGAAAACTAAAGAAAATAAACGTGCTAAAATAAGAAAACGGTTTCCAACCATTTTGGTTGGAAATTCTACAACTGTACAAAAGGGTTTGTTTTAAATTAATCTAAACTAGGTTAATTAACCCTAATTTGTTCAAAAAGTTCATAACTCTTACAGGAAATTAAGCATTTTTGTAATGGGCAGTGCTACGGAAATATGACTGACAAAAGATTACCTTAAGTCCGTAATATACTTAGCTATAATATATTATATTAATATACCATACTTTATATTATATTATAACAAGCGCTAAAACACACGAAGTCAAGTATTAAACTCATTCGATCTGCTCTAGTCGTTCGAAGAGTCCGACTTTGAAGAATAATTTGTTCTTAAAAAGAGGTGGCATTTTAATTGTTGTGTATAAAAAGTTAAATAAATTTTAATATTTGCCAGCGGACGTCCCGTGTTTCACTCGCGTAGTTCCCATTCCCGTGGGATAACGAAAATAAAATGTAACCTAAGCTACTCCTCATCCCGTCAGCTATCAGCCTGTAAAAGTCCCGTTAAAATCAGACCAGAGATTAGCCGGAACGAACACACAGACAGAGAAAAATAAATTTAAGTGAATTTTTTGTAAGTTCTGCATATACTTTCATGCATTTAATGAAAAGCTATTAATAAAAATATTTAAGGGTAATATTAAGGTATCTGTTTGAAATCTGTATAGTGTTCTAGGAAGTTATCTGAATGCAAACCGGCATTTTATACCACACATAATCTGAACAACTTAATTTGCAACAATAAGGATAAAAATACAACAATAAAGTGGTATATATGAGCTGACATGTGCCAATTGCAATAAAAAATATGTTGGTCAAACGGGCAGATGCTTCCAGATTAGAATTGCAGAGCATGTTAGTGGCTGAAGACTCAAAAAAACTGAGTCCAATTTTGCAGAACGCCTACTAACGGAAAAACATTGTTTCGACCCAAAAGTCAATTTCAAGATTCTTCATTCCTGTAATAAAGGTAGGAAAATTAATGCTCTCGAAGCGCTCGAGATAAGTAGACGCATGAATGCAGGCCAAAACATTATTTTAAACCAACAATTTGATTTAAATCGCTCACCCTTACCACATTATTACAAGTGATTACATCTACATATTTCTACTACTATCACAGAATGTGTAATGTTTGGTTGACCGTTAGTTTGTAATCAATGTGTTGTTATTGAAAATCGGTATAGATTTTATAAATCGTAATATCTGTACATTTGTAAAACTGAAATAATCTCTTTACGTTTATGTTTTATATTGGTGTGCAATAAAGTTTATTTTATTCTATGCCAATATATTAACACCCCACTGTACGACCGGCTTTGCAGTTTTTTTTTTTCACACGAGTCCATGAATTAAGACAACTGGCAGTTAGTTTATTTTCCATCGGTATTCTTTCTGATCTGAACTGAAATAGAGTATTCGACATCTCAACTATCTCAACCGTGGAGCACTGTGTCCGCTTGAGTTAGCTGGTAGTACTACTGAAAGATGAAAAAGGCACTTCAGACCTCCCACAGGTAGTCTTGGAGGCCAGGATTGTTGATGTTGTGCTTTTCTTCTATGCCTCCATTCAACAGACCTGATGACTAAGATCACGTGGCTAAGGCAAGAAACATGGTGGGACTCCTTATATTTCTTCATCATATTAGTGTATTCCCTGTTGCTTCCAAAGAATGGATTTGGAGTCTGCTGTACGCTTATATTTGGCTGCTAGGAGCAGAAAACGTTTGTCTTTTGATTTTCGACATTATTGGGGTGTCGCTGTCTGCTGCTGCCAGCAGGTGCACCATTAGCAGGAGAGTTCAATTTTGACTGCCTTGGTGGCGCAGTGGTTGTGCATGCGACTGCCGCACTGAGGTCCCGGGTTCGACCTCCGGATCGGAACAAATATTTGTGTGATCCACTAATGTTTGTTTCGAAGTTACGGTGTTTTCTATGTATAATATATATGTATTTAGAAAAATGGCGCTTAACTTACTATATTATCTTTGACAGTACCCCTCAAGGCTTAGAAGACGTGTCGTCATATCCGTTGCTATTCGCGGAGTTAATGGAGGAAGGATGGAGCATTGAGGAGCTGCGCAAGTTAGCTGGATTGAACCTGCTGCGTGTGATGAATGCAGCTGAGCAAGTCGCTCGCGAGCTTGCCTCCGCGCACGTCGTGCCCTACGAAGATGTTGCACCTAAACCGCTGGATCTGCATAACTGTTCAAGTCAAGATCTTTGAACATACTTTCTTGAATTTTTGTGGTAGCACGTGTATATTTACACTAGAACCAAAGTCTGTTAAAGATACCCGTGGCATGCCCCAATTACATCACTCCTTGGGGCTAATACCAACGGGATATTACTTTATAACTGTATAGGGCCGATGAGTCAGGTACAACACCTACATATTGTTTCAGGTATCATTCTTTTAGACTAGAACTTTTGTACCATAGTGGCCCATCTGATCGATAGTCATCGTAGCCTATAGTTAAACACTCGTGTGACAACCTTTATAGACCCCTTTTGAATTTGTACCATACTGTAGACGTTAGGTGGTAAAATCGTGGTGTGGCCTACTTCTGGAAAGATCAGAACTCGCCGAAGCAACAACCACAGGCCCGAGCTCATAGAATCTGTAGATCAAACGGGAATCTTGGGCGGTTAGTACCTATCCACATCTTTCGTAGAGATTCTTAGACAATTTTTAGTTATTTATGTATTTTAGACTGTATAAAATTGAAACCAAAGATAAAAAATAAAGCCAAATGTAAACTTTTTAATGTTTCGAACATCTGAAACACAAAATCAATTTCAACAATGTGATGGTCATTGTATTAACAAGCTTTAATAATTAATTAGACTAGTTATAACTTAAGTATATAAATAAATTATATAACTTTACCCTATAGTTAATTAATAAATAAGTGCTATGATCCGATTTAGTGTAATTCCTGTAAAATATTAAATCACAAGTCGTAGCTATATTACACTATTGTATTATTTTTTCTTTATATCTGTAGTTTAAAATATTGAGTTAATTTAATACCCATAACATTATTTATACGACAAATTTAACATTTAGGCCAATTTTATTAAAAAGTAATGTGATTACTAAATTCAATTAGGTACCTTTAAACATTAGGTACCCTTGCAAAAGTGATCAGACTGTATTTATACCAATTTATTACAATATACAGTGTTGCTTTTTAATGTAGGGAGGTACCTATACCGTTAACAACTTTTGATAATTACGATCTTAAAATTTATAACAAGAAATATTGATATAAAAGTGATGATCATGATACAATTAAACTAAAGTAATAAAAAGACGCACTGGATAAATAAATAAATAGCTTTACCCTACCAACGACCAATGTTATATTATTAAATTATAATATAATAGAATATTAGTCAAATTTGAATTAACCCTGTTGAACTAATACCTAGTTCTACTCGTAAATATTACCTAAGTATCTAAGCTCATCACATTCATCTTAACAGCATACATAGAGATCCTGAAACACTCTATTAAATAAGCATTATAACTGATGTAATTTATTTATAGACGAGGTGACCACCTCGGCTTCACCCGTGACATTCTTTGTAGCTTATAAAATCTACAATAATGGTTAAAAAATTGCCCGATTTGTCGACATTTATGACTACTTCTCCGCTCTCCAGGGTTGTAGCGTGATGATTTATAGCCTATATATAGCCTTCCTCGATAAATGGGCTATCTTACACCAAATAATTTTTCAAATCGTATCCGGATTCCGAACATATGCGGATTTTAATGACCACTAAATCTGCATCACAATATGTATGTATTTAGAAATATATTAGTATGTTTATCATTTATCTGGTTACCATAGTACAAGCTCTGCTTAGTTTGGGATCAGATGGCGTTGTGTAAGTTCTTCGAACGATATTTATTTATTTATTAATCATTGGTTTTATGAAAAAATCAAATACCCTAGCCTATACTCGAACGCATTGGTTTTGAAAATAACAACACAACACTGAAAGTAGATTTTTAACCCCCGACGCAACAACAGGTGTGTTATAAGTTTGACCTGACTGTGGGTCTGTCTGTCAGTCTGTAGCATCATAGCTCGCAAACTAATGAAGCGATTTTATTTTAGTTTTTTTTTTATTAAAGGTGATTCGTGTCATGTACGAGAGTTGTTAAACATGTTTGATGAAAATCTGTAGAGCCGTTTAAAAGTTGTGGGTTGTGAAAGTAGGGAAGAATAACTGAATGTCTGCAAAAAATACTCGAGTGGGGTCTTAAATGAAAGCGCATCACGTGCACATTGCAAAATAAATGTTTAAAGAAAATCGGTTGAGCTGCAAAAATGCTCTGGGGGTAAAAGTGGGGAAAATACCGAATGTCTGCAAATTTATGTTAAAGTACCCAAAATAGGTACTATAAGACTGAGTTGTCTTATAGTACTTTAACATAAATTTGCAGAAAATGCTCTGGGGGTAAAAGTGGGGAAAATACCGAATGTCTGCAAATTTATGTTAAAATACCCAAAATAGGTACTATAAGACTGAGTTGTCTTATAGTACTTTAACATAAATTTGCAGACATTCGGTATTTTCCCCACTTTTACCCCCAGAGCATTTTCGCAGCTCAACCGATTTTCTTTAAACATTTATTTTGCAATGTGCATATTTTATTATTTTTTTACTTTTTAACTTAGTTTTTTGAGCCAGGGGTATTTTTTAATTTTTAATTTTTTTATTAGCATAAAATGCTTCATATTTTAACGTATATGACATAGTGTCCACGCCCACACCCACTTAAAAAAATCACTATGTATACATAATTTTTAATTGCCTACTAATTCGACATAAAACATATGTGGCCAATAGATATAAAACATAAGTATAAGACGTCGCTCAAGAGAGATAAAAAAGTTATGTTCACTATAATGCCACGCTGCATCAGCAAGTCGGTTAGTGATTGATCATCCAAGCTGTGCACCTGCTGGTATAATAGCCATGAAGATATTATTATTATAACATCTCATGACCCTGTCTGCTAATGAACTGAGGTATAGTCAATTAACAAGCTTTTTGGTATTGGTTGTCTATGTTTAGTATATTTCACATTTCGAACAGTCGATTCACCGAGGCTTATTGTCTATATTCGTATTTTATAACTCAATAGAACCTATTACTGGATCATGTAAATATTTTATGCTACCAATATACCTACTGGTAAAAATAGACGGATTTTAAGACTGACGTGTTTCAGAAATAAATTAGGGTAGGTCCTTTTGCTACAATGTTATAGTCGAAACCTAAAATGTATCTTAGGATGTGTTTATTATTCCTCAAAGGATGGATTTACTGTTGCTATGTATCCTCTTTTAGTATTTAAAAAAATAAGTTTATAAGAAAATTAAGTACTTAATTATCTATAAAACATATCCCATTAAATGACATAAAATAGGTATTATGAAATTGCTAAACAGAATCCTTGTCTTCGATATATATGTGACCTTTTATATACATATATATTATAACAGTACTTATGTACATACCTAAATAAATCGTATTTACATATATGTATTTTTTTTTATTTTGGCAGTTGTGTAATTGTGTATTTGCTTTTAGTATTTTATCTATAGTTTTATAAAATGCAGGTAGATTACCTATACTTAATTGTAAAAGGTTTGCTCATATCACTTAAATATCTCTTATGAATAGCACTCGTCCAAAAATTCTTGAATACAAGAGCCAAAAGTCTCGTAATATAACTCAAACTTATGGATTTTCAAGATATTTAAGAGGGTATGGCGCAAATCAATAGATTTCTTATATAAGTAGTGCGTATTTGATACATCGTTGCATATTTAATAGGTATATGATATACATTAAAATTACAGAAACTTCAACTCTCTTTTTATTTAATAGTTAAGAACCACTCAAAGTCGACTAATTACTGAGACGTCGAACTAAGGGCCATATTCCAGAACGTTTCTCAATACTCAACCGACGCTTGAGAGAAGATTTTATAAGGCAAAAACTAGCCTCAAGCGTTGATTGAGTATTGAGAAACGTTCTGGAATACGGACCTAAGTGTTTAATGGTCAACATCCGTTACTTGTACTGATATATTGGTGCCTAGAGACAGACAAATATATTTACCTAAATACCGAGTACTTGGTATTACACACTACAGAACCCACATCCGTTCGCATAGGCGATGGTTTGGTCGAACGTATGGACTAGGTTAACTAACTAGATCTGTATTTCAAACGTCCAGTGACATCGATTGCAACGTCAAGTCAAGACACGCATTGCTGCCGCATGGGTCAGGTGGTGGGAGATGACTGATGTCGGATTGGCTTAGCTGAAGGGACGTTGAGAGGACAGGTCTATAAAACCATCATTAGGCCTGTCCATTTACATGGCAAGTTGCAATATAAAAGAATACGCCTTTTTTTATATTTGACACATCAAAATGGCGCCGCCCGCCTGATGAAAAGCAGAAACGACGATTCGTGACTGAGAGCCGCTATCCCAGCCGGTAGTGTCCTGATAGCGACCCTCAGGTTGATGGCCCAGAAATATGCCTTTTCACGCTTCTCTTAGAGGATCCAGGATTGTAAGTAGAGGGAAACACGTGCGCTGGTAGAGAGTTCCATGATTTTATGGTGCGACACAAGAAAGATCTGCGGTATCTTTCGTTTCTGGGCACAATTGTGTCCACAGCGTGAGGATGGAATCTGCCCTGCCCAAATTGTTCGGGAACGGAGAGGATGGGTTGGGATCAAGTAGAAGAGTTCTACAGAACACTTACCGTGGTAGATACGGTAAAACCGTTCATGTCTGCCAGTGACCTCTGGTCAATCAATAATACGGATGGCATGACGCTGCAACGCATCGAGAGCAAGTATTTTGCGAAGCCATCCCAGAGATGTGAATAGTATACCACGCACGGACTAATCCGACACTTATATAATAAGCATCTCTGTTCCGGTGTAAAAAACCGCCTCATCTTGTTAAGGACTCCACGCTTGCGAGAGGACAAGCTGATGCACCCCTCCATGTATTTTTTGTTAAGGTCTTGACGAGCGTCTAACTCCCGACTGCTGAGATAATTTTGTAGCGGCAATGATGTGTTCTGAAGAGTTGAAATACAATGTAAAGGGGATTTTTCGGCCTTAAATGTACACGTCTGCGTTTTCCTGGCATTGAACTCGACCAGATTATCGGAACCCCACCGAGAGATGCGGTCCAGACTCCGATCGAGCTCGCCCACAACTTGTCGCCTTATAGCCTCAACAAAGCCCCCTAAGTGCGGACGCACCGCTTTACCGCTGGGTGACTTACATATCCCCCATGTAATGTACTATCATCTGAATGGCAATGTACGGTGCCCAGGGACAACATATCATTGATGCCTGATAGTTATATCAGGCATTGTGACGCCAAAATTGGACTATGGAAGGCTGCTTGCCACGGTCGTCGATCCGGGAGTTGCCCGCAAAGAGGTTGGCTTACAAGCCCGCCTTCTCTTGAGCCTTGTGGGCCAGCGATCCGTCAGGGTACCGTAGCGGTAACATCGAATGGTCGGCAGAAGTTAGATTGCACGACTTTGGCCATTTGACAATATTCTCTGCTTCGAGTGGGATGCGAGGTAAGTTTTCGGCCAAGCCGTGCTATGCGCTGGGCATCCTTTCTTATAATAACCTTCTTGCTTGCCTTTGTCGCTCTATTATATGCGGCTCTGAGGTGGACCACATTGGGCTCACCCGAGCCCTCTGCATCAGTGCACTTACACCCGAACCAGGGTCGGGTTTTACGGATGCTGATGGTGATCATGCCTTGCGGCAAGGTCCTGGTAAATAGGAAAGTCCCAAGAAGTGCTAGCATGTAAGAGATTATATGCGTGCCACTGATCTCACTACAGGAGATGCCAATGCCAATGGAGAAATAGTAGAAAAGCAGACTCCGGGCGTCGCGAGACGCAACTGGGACAGACGCTCGGATGATGATGAAGAGAGATAGACAAAGATAAAATTGTCGTAACGATAGAAGACCGGCAAAAGCTCAAGTTAACCGTACACTCCGCCTCTAAGACCAACCGTCTAGTCTTTTATTCGTCGGGTGTCTGAGCCATATCTTTTGATCAGAACTTTGAGCTAAAATGTACTTTACCCAGTCTTGTTTTTTATAAACATAATTAGATATTTTTTACTAGGCAAGTCAAAATGGCGCATTCCATCTGATGGCAAGCACAGAAGGCAATCCGTGATTGAGGGTGAAGCAGATAAAGCTTATGTTCTTGGCGGAGCCATATCAGATATCTGTGCAGTATTCCATACACGGACGAATAGCTGGCACATAGATAGTGAGCATTCCGGCGTAAAAAAAGTGCTATTGACCGCATCGGACTAATGTAGGTACGTATAGATCATTTTAAATCACAGCTACCCAAATGAATTTTTTTTGACACGCACTTGAATCAATGACATCGCCGGTTATTAGACATTGCAACAGGGATCTACTTTTTATATCTATATCAACAGATGCATAATAAACACAGCAACACTTTTATGTTTTATAATACGCCAAGAGCATTTAAATAACACAGTATGAAATGTATTAAACAACGCCAATCACTTCAGTTGGAAAACGTTTGTTTGGAACCAAAAAATAAACTTCAAAGGCATGGCAAATTACTCCCGAATACTGTAAGATGTATCATATGTGGCCCATCGAATAGTGGTAAAACTAATTTGATTATAGGACTACTTTTACACGAGAATGATTTAAGATTTAGGAGTGTTTATGTTTACTCAAAAACACTTCATCAACCAAAATACATATTTTTAAAAAGAGTTTTGAAATCGGTTCCAGGAATCACATTTTTTAAATACAGCGACAAAGAAGAAGTAGTTGATCCTCAAAAACCTAATTTGATTCAATAATAATATTTGATGACGTGGCATGTGAGAATCAGAATAGTATGAGAGACTATTTTGCGATGGGTAGGCATAAAAATATAGATTGCTTTTACTTAAATCAGACCTATAGTAAAATACCAAAATAACTTATTCGAGATAATGCTAACCTAATAATACTTTTTAAGCAAGATGAAATAAATATGCGTCATGTATATGACGAGCATGTAAATACAGATATGACCTGGAACTATTTTCGTGAAATGTGTGCAAAAATATGGAAGGAGCCTTACAGTTACTTAGTCATAAACAAAGATTGTAAATTAAATGAGGGTTGCTACAGGAATAAATTTGATACATTTGTAGTCTTTGATTGAAAAACTCATATATAAACTTAAACAAGATTAATTTAGAAATATTATTTCCTTAAACACTGAGACAATACATAGTATAAGTTTGTATTAGTTAAAATGGAGCAAACTCTGAAAAAACAAACTGTTAAAGCTGCTGAGGCAGTAAAACGAAAGGTGGAAAAATTACGTGATACGGAAATAGAAAATTCTAATGTGTTGAACGCAGTTTTTAAACCGGTGACTGGTCCTCTTACTAAAATTATAAATGCGAAGAAGAAAAAAAATATTGAAAATTCATTAGATGAATATGCAATGAAATATGAAAACGATTCTTCGGTAAATAAAACTCTTATAAAAAGAAGAAAAGATAGTAATGATGATAATTCTGAAATTTATCCAAAATCTGATGAAGAAAATGACTACAGTACTCATGACGATGAAGAAAGTAGTCATGATAATGATGATGCTGATGACAATAGCTTTCATTCATTTGGGACTGCTGATAAAAGTTTAACTCCAAATAGAGATGTCACAAGTTGGTCGTTAAGCAGTAAAATGCATAAAGATGTTCCATATGGAATTAGACATGAACGAGGTAAATTGATGTTTGGCTCTGCTCGTGTTACTTTTAACGATAACTTCATAACAGTATGTATACAGAAACATATTACTACACCTAGACTCAAAGAATTAATGTGTAGTAAGACTCCAAACTTAAAGTTAGTTACAGAAAATGATCTTCAGAACTATAAATCGTTGTTGATGTACACGAATGCTCACAGACGAGATTATAATCCAAAAAAGCCAATCAAAAGCAATAAAGGTAAAAATATTTGCAAGTTATTAAACTACTGTTTAAACATCGAAAAGACTCTGAGTTAACAGATGGCACTATTTCAAAAGGAGAAGGTCTTCCGGTGATGAAGAAATGGCAAGAAAATGTTGATTTCATTTATTGGGACGATCCCAATGAATTAGTTGAAAGATTTAAATTGTTAATAGCATCAAAAGAAGCATGTAACACAGGATTAGACAATGAAATAATTTCAATCATTGAAGAGTTACGTGAAAGGGAATTTATAAGCAAATAAATTAAGTGCATTAGCTTATAATCTCTCATTTAAATCTTAACTTCTTAATACATCATACCTTAAAAATGAACGTTGACAAATTTGGACACCACATTCATAAAAAAATGCGTCTTTCAATTATATTTGACTTCTCAGAAAATGTACTGATTAAAACTGAATTGGGTGATTTCGATTTTAAACTGTGTACATTACGCGGTGCAAAGTATCCTATTGATGAAGTTGTAAATAAAGAATATTATGATGAAGTTGTAAATAAAGAATACGTTGATCAAATTACGCAGTTTCGATTTTATACAAAGAAAGATGTTGATGGTCTATTAAAACAACATAGAAATAAAATATAAAAAGATATAGCACTTCTAATCAGCAATTTAAAAATAGAAATAAAGCGTGTCGTGACTCAGTCTGTGAAAGACCACTTCGCGGGTGAAACAAAACCTTCTAAGAAACTGTAATGAGTTCTATAAAGGAAAATGTTGTGTTATATACTTGTAAATTAAACTCGATGATCTATGATACAGCTCACTATATTTGAACAGAGGGGCGGTCTCGATGGTAACAATACAATGTTTTCTCAACAATAATTACCCTCTTCATATATTTTCGTAACAGAACCACATCATGAACTAACAATTTTATAATTACATTTCAATGAGCAAAAGTAACTTAATAATGCTTAACAATATTAATTATTAATTGTAATATTTGTAGACGCATAATCGGTTAGCTAATCATACTAATTTATATTTTGATATTTGTATTTAATAACTACGTCACTGCCGATAGGCGCCATCTAGGTATTCGTAGTATTTGCTAACACTCGGCCATCCTGTGTAGGCCGTGTCCCACGGCCGCCGGCGCTGTCCTGTTTTAGTTCTTCAGTTCGGAACCGGAAGTCCTGGAAATGAAACAATTTACGGAAGTAACTAATGATGTATATTGATATGTCATGTTATATGATAGCAATTAATACATTAAGATTGTGTGATGAACATTAGTGATCTATATACTAATTACAGTACCTACTAAGATAATTTAAACAATAAAGAGTTTTAACTAAGTAGGTAATTATGTAATGCTATTTATAGATAGTAGTGAATCAAAACCACTAACCAAATTTACCAAAATGTTAATTAGCTCTCTAGAAGATCAATTAAATCATCTTTGTCTACTTCGCGGTCACTACCTGAACTCTCATCTTCGGAAATTGTTGGTTTATAAGGCCGTAGTCTCTCTCCCTGGACTACTGCAATAAACTTTTTGTAACCTTTCATACCTTTTATACTTGAAATTGTGTATCGGTCCAGTGAGTGGTCGGCTTTAGATACTTTATAAGGACCTGTGTACAACTCGTTTAACTTTTTAGTTACCCCAGTAACTGCATCTCTAGCTACACTACCTTTCCATAGAACTAATTGACCTACGGTATACTTGATACACTTTTTATGTTTTTTATCGAATTGACGTTTCATGCTAGTCATGTCCTATCTATGCGAAGCTTTGCGGTTTCCCTATTGGTCTGTAATTCATTAAGCTGAGTACTAGAGGTCGTGGGCATATCTGAAGGTAAAGATTAAATGGTGAAAAGCCAGTTGTAGAATTAGGTATATTATTAATTCCCCAGACTATATCATCTAACATACTATCCCATGTACATTCACTATCTGACATGGTATTTAGACCATTTAATAAAGTACGATTTACTCGTTCAACTTGGCCATTAGAACGAGGACTCGCTATTGCATTTAGAATGTGTTTAAATAGACTTTCTTCGGAAACTGTTTGAAATATCTACTTGTAAAAGCTTTACCTCTGTCTGTTATTATTCTGACCGGGTAACCAAACTGCATCATGATTTCTTTTAGCAATCTAATAGTTTCTACAGAACTGCAATTTTTTGCTGGTCGAGCAAATACAAACTTCGTGAAGGCATCGATAACGACTAGAATATAAGTATTTCCCTTACGAGTTTTAGCAAAGGGGCCTAAATGATCAGCATGCAAAGTATGCATCGGTATGGCTGGTTTGTTAATAGGGTGTAATTCAGCCTCCAGTTTACCATAGTTGCCTTTGTTAAATGCGCATTGTAAACAAGAGTTTATGTATTTTTTAATAAACCGTGTCATACCTTCAAACCATATCTGAGCTTTAATCGTACTTTCACATTTCTCAAACCCGGGGTGTCCTATCTGATCGTGGAGTTTTTGTAGCAAGCCGTATTAAGCTAATTTGGGTATCACAAAACGCTCACCGGTGACAGTTTTTCGGAAAAGTAAATTATCTTTAACAATATAATTTGCAGATAAATTAGCATCACAATTACCCTGAAGTCTAGAAATAATACCTTGTATATTATCATCTTGTAACTGCAAAGTTATTAACCAGTCGGAATTCTCTATCATGAGTATTGTATTCATTGACGGATTTCTACTTAGTGCATCTACATGCTTCATTAGTTCTCCTGGCCTATACTCAATTTCAAGATCAAATTCTTGAATCGTGAGCCACCAACGAGCTATGCGAGGAATCAAATCGCGTTTTATAAGAGTGGTCCTTAATGCAGAGCAATCTGTAATAACGTTAACTTTGATTCCTATTAGATAAATTCTGAAACGTTTGAGGGATTCAACGACAGCCAGTGTCTCTAATTCGTAACTATGATAAAATTTCTCCTCATTGCTTGTTACTCGACTAAAATAAGCTACAGGTTTTAGACTTCCATCAGTTTGATATTGCATAAAGATACCACCTAAACCTAATTTGCTGGCATCGGTGTGCAATTCTGTTGTTGCGTTACAATTGTAAATAGCTAAAACTGGCTTTTCTATCAAACATTGCTTCAGAGTTTTGAATGAGATTTCTTGTTCAGGACCCCAATACCATTTTACATCCTTCCTAGTAAGTGCAGTTAGAGAACGAGCAATTTGTGCAAAATTTCGGACGAATTTTCTAAAATATGACGTTAAACCAATAAATTGCCTAATCTCGTGTACGTTACGCGGCCTGTTATATTCTGAGACACATTTTATTTTAGCTTTGCCCGGATCTATGGTACCGGCAGAGATCTCATGACCCAGATAAGTTGCTGTACGTTTTAAAAAAGAACATTTACTAAGATTCAATTTCAAATTTGCCTGGGTTAGTAGCTCTAAGACCTTTTCTAATAATGACAAACCTTCCTGTACTGTAGTGGTAGGCAACATCAAGTCATCAAGGTACAGAGCAATATTTTGATCTACTTTACCTAGTTTCATTTTTATTAAGCGAGAAAATACAGCAGGTGCATTGGCCAAACCAAATGGCCTTTTTAAAAAGACATACTGGCCTGATGGGGTCACAAATGCAGTCTTTGCTATTGAACCTTCATGAACTTTAACCTGATAGTAACCTTGGGCAAGGTCAAGAGTAGTGAAAAAGAATTTGCCTGACAGCTTATTAACCTGATCTTTGATATGCGGCAAGGGATATTGATCTTTAATTGTATTGGCATTCAAGGCCCTGTAATCTACGCATAGCCTATAATCCCCACACTTTTTATTAACCAGAACTACAGGGCTAGCATATTCGGATGTTGACTCCCTTATGATACCTGCTTCTAATAAATCATTGACTTTTGCATTAACAATTTCGTTTTCTTTGTACGATAATCTGTATGGCTTACACCATATAGGTTGGTTATTGACGGTAGAAATCCGCATTTGGACAAGATCGGTACATCCTAAGTCTTTAGTAGTTCTTGCCAAGGAATTAGCTTATTTATTCAAAAGAGATAATAATTGCTTATTTTCCGAGTCACAGAGCGTACCTAGTATTTTCGATTCACTACTGCACACTGGTATTGTTACTAACTCCGCCCTAGCTATCAACCTATGCGCTTCCCATACTATATCTATATAACCTAAATTGACAATTTTCAAATAACAATTATGTTGTTTAATAATACCGGAGGGTATAATTTAAGTCATATTTCCTAAATGTATACATACAGTGTTCGTTAAAAATATGTGCTCGTTTCCATTAACATTATAACAATTGACATAAACATCTACATAAAATTGATTTTGCTTTGGTATTATAACTTTTTTATTTGAATAAACTTGAAACTTCTCGACAAAATCAGATGTGGGTAGATTTATGTCAGAAAATATATCTCGTACAACTTGACTTTGAACAAATCGTATAGAATTAGATGACGTCACTAAGCTAACGTTTTTGCTATTAATCATTGTTTGTCCAATTAATAAATCAATATCCGATGTTATACAATTAGCTAATTCAACTATTCCTTCTAGTTGTACACTGTCTATCAACACACTTAAGTAACATGAACCAAGCGAGCTTACACTTGCTCCTCCAAAACCTTTCATGATAGTAGAACTGGATGAGATTATAATATTTAAGTTCCTAGCTTGCGAGATACATAGTATATTAATTTTACTGCCGGTGTCTATATATGCCCTGAGTTGTTGGCCATTCACGGTCACCATTCTTTTGTAGATATCAGCATAAATTTCGTAAGAAATGTGCAATACTTGACTAACCTTTTTATCCTGTTGGTGTCGTGATGTCCCGGACGTCCCAGCACCTCCAGCGCCAAACCAGCACAAAGCGGTCGAATGTCCGCTACGCTGACAGTTATCGCAGCGCTGCTGTTGTCTGCAGTCTCGAGCTTCGTGACCTGGCCGTCGACACGCGTAGCATATTTCGGTTGTAGACAGGAATTAGACATTGAAATTAGTGAATTCAAATCAAAAATCAAAATCAAAAATCTTTATTCATGTAGGTCATAAAGTAACACTTATGAACGTCAAGATTACTGCTTCTACATTTACATTTACTGCCAGATTCGCAAAGCAATAGGTAGAGTCAGAGGAAGAACCTGGCAATAAAACTCATGGCCACTCTTTTCTAACCGCCATTTGACACAGTTTGATTAACATGATATTTGACCAATTATACAGTAAAGAAATTATACAAAAAAAAAAACAAAATAAAAAAAAAATAATACAACATATATATGCAGATTCAAGACAAGTAGATAATATAACACAAGATTCATTCGAATCCTAAATAGCTCGAGCGAAGAGCAAGCAACTCATTTCCATTTATTTTTATCATTCAAATAATCATTAATTGTGTAATAAGCCCTTTTCAAGAGGTGCGTCTTAATTTCCGCCTTAAATTTATGTAACGGCAGGTTCATAATGTCTAAAGGAATTTTATTATATAGGCGTACGCCAATTCCTGCACAAGAGTCGTTAACCTTTTGTAAACGATGATGCGTTCCAATTAATTTATGCTTATTTCTAGTATGTATCGAATGTATGTCACTGTGTCTATTGTATAAATGTATGTTCTGTTTAACTAACATGATATTTGCAAATATATACTGTGATGCAACCGTTAAAATGCCAATTTCTTTAAATTTCTCTCTAAGAGACACTCTAGCACTCAATTTTATATTGCACGTATAGCTCTCTTCTGGAGTACAAAAATTACTTGTAGATCAGCTGCTTTACCCCACAGCAAAATGCCGTAACACATGACACTATGAAAATAACTAAAGTATACCAGCCTGGCAGTTGCCACATCAGTAAGATGCCTAACTTTACTAACGGCAAAGGCTGCCGAGCTGAGTTTACCTGCAAGACACGTTATTTGGGCATTCCACTGCAGTTTGCTATCTAAAGTGATCCCTAAAAATACAATTGATTCTACAAGATTAAGGGTATCATCGTTCAATGTTATATTTGTACCGCAATTCCTGACATTAGGCATGCTAAATCTGATACATTTTGTCTTCTTAGCGTTTAGTAGCAAATTATTGGTCGTAAACCAATCTACAACTTGGGCAAGTGAACTATTAACGCCGTTAAAATCAGTAAGCGTACGATCTACTTTAAAAATAAGTGACGTATCATCAGCAAATAGAACAATGTCGCACAAGTTCTGTATATAGAATGGCAGATCGTTAATATAAATTAAAAATAGAAACGGACCTAGAATTGATCTCTGCGGTACGCCCATAGCTACAGATGCTCCAGGGGAGCGAATTCCATTGACATCAACATGTTGTATTCGATCATTTAGGTAGGAGGCAAGAAGGTTCAGTGCAGAGTCTTTGATACCATAATAAAAGAGTTTTCGCAATAGTGTTTTATGTTCAACGCAATCAAATGCTTTGGAGAGATCACAGAATACACCAATAGCATCTTGTCTATTCTCCCAGGCGTCATATATATGATTCAGAAGTGTCACACCTGCATGAATGGTAGAACGACCCTTTGTGAACCCATACTGCTCTTAATGTAGTAGCATATTTGAATTAAAATGAGCTTGTAGTTGTTGCAATATATTTTTTCAAACAATTTTGCTAATGGCAGGTAATATTGAAATAAGTCTGAAATTACCAGGGTCGGTTTTGGATCCAGACTTAAATAGAGGTATTACCTTACTGTGTTTCATTAAATCCGGAAACACTCCTTTATCGATACATTTATTAAATATTTCAGCTAGATGTGGAGATAAATTAACAATAATAGACTGTATCAATTTTACAGAAATACCCTACAAGTCAGCTGTCTCTTTTGAGTTAAGCGACTTGAGTACTTTAATGATATCGTTGGGGTTAACACATTTAAAGCTAAATAAGACATTGCACTGATATACGCTGCCCCCAAGTATGCGTTGAGCTTTGATTGGACAAGAATTTAACTATGGAGTGACCTCGCCAAGCGCATACTAACATGATATTTGCAAATATATATACTGTGATGCAACCGCTAAAATGCCAATTTCTTTAAATTTCTCTCTAAGAGACACTCTAGCACTCAATTTATATATTGCACGTATAGCTCTCTTCTGGAGTACAAAAATTACTTGTAGATCAGCTGCTTTGCCCCACAGCAAAATGCCGTAACACATGACACTATGAAAATAACTAAAGTATACCAGCCTGGCAGTTGCCACATCAGTAAGATGCCTAACTTTACTAACGGCAAAGGCTGCCGAGCTGAGTTTACCTGCAAGACACGTTATTTGGGCATTCCACTGCAGTTTGCTATCTAAAGTGATCCCTAAAAATACAATTGATTCTACAAGATTAAGGGTATCATCGTTCAATGTTATATTTGTACCGCAATTCCTGACATTAGGCATGCTGAATCTGATACATTTTGTCTTCTTAGCGTTTAGTAGCAAATTATTGGTCGTAAACCAATCTACAACTTGGGCAAGTGAACTATTTACGCCGTTAAAATTACTAAGCGTGCGATCAACTTTAAAAATAAGTGACGGATCATCAGCAAAAAAAAAAATGTCGCACATGTTCTGTATATAGAATGGCAGATCGTTAATATAAATTAAAAATAGAAACGGACCCAGAATTGATCCCTGCGGTACGCCCATAGCAACAGATGCTCCAGGGGAGCGAATTCCATTGACATCAACATGTTGTATTCGATCATTTAGGTAGGAGGCAAGAAGGTTCAGTGCAGAGTCTTTGATACCATAATAAAAGAGTTTTCCCAATAGTTCCCAATAGGATGCCCCAGGAAATGAAAGGGTAATGACCGAATTACCCAGATGTTGAACTAAGTGATAACCTAAACTTTTGCCTATTTCATCACAATAAACAACAGTCTTTCCAACAGTTAATGGTTGCGTAATTTTTGTTACAGGGCTATCACAGTAAATGTTATTTGTGCTTACAATATTGTCACATATACTGCCTACAGAGTCAACCATTGGAGAAGTTGACTCGGACTGCGATATTATTGATAATGAAGAACATGGAAGGGATTTATCACAGTCAGGTGTTTGATTAAATAATTTTTCAAGTGATAAGAACCTTTGTTCATTGCTGTGACAAGACTCCAAGCTATTCAATGCCTTAACGTACTCCCCAATTTCTTTCTGTGATGTTTTGTATTTTAAAGTTATTGACTCTAAGGAATCATTTAAACACATAATTTCAGTCTGTAATTGATGTATATCCATCTCATATTGCTCTGTTTGGGTGTATATATGTTTTTTACTTGTTTCTATTAGTTGTTTTAACTGTACATTTGATTTACAAGTACTAAGATAATTGTTCATTCCTATTCTAAGCTTTTTAATGTGTTTCTGTGATTTGGAAATAGATTTATTGAGTTTTATGTATTTTTTTAATTTATTCCTGCTACTACTTACTAATCTTATTGATGTGTTGGTGTAAGTCGTTAACAAGTGGTCACCAGTTTTCTCTATAGCTGCAATAGGAATACTCAATGAGTTAACTATCAGGTGTGAGGTGATGGGCTCATCAAGACAAACAAGATCTGGCTCCGACCTCCTACACATTAGCTCATTATACAGACTGTTGGAAAGGGCAGCCTGATCTACCGATTTAAGATTTTCCCTAAGAGTGATGGAGTTATGAGCATCACTCAGCTCACACTCTAGAATGCTAATACGTTTTAGAGCATGTTCATGGGTGTTACTGCACTCTTCTAGACCCTTCATTGTTGACTGAAGTTGATCTCGCTGAACGGTGAGCTCCATGACCTGCGTATGTAGCTCAGCCAACTCTTGTTTGAGTTGGGTGTTTTTGTCAATTACATTTAATATTTCTTTTTCACTATCATCCCGTTCCTCTAGCAACTGTTTGTTGAGATTTTTGCAAATCTCCAGTTCCTTTATAGTGAGGTTGAACTTTTGTTGCAAGTCACGGGCTACTACACTACGGGTCATCATTTTTATTTTATTATTTTATTCCTAATAATTATCAACAAGAAATCTATAATAATTATCAACACACTAATGACAAGTTTATATAAAAAAAAAATAAGTGTAAGTATATCTATGTTTACAACAAACCTAATATATTTGAACTATTTAGTATAGTATTTATTTGAACTATTTAGTATTATATTTTATATTTATTTTATTATTTAGGTACAATTTTTATATTAATATCCCAATAGGTGATGTGATATTTTTTTCGGTAGGTATTTGAATTGATATCATGTACCCTACTCTCAATTTTTATGTTCAAATTTTGTACAGATTAGTAATAAGTAAGTATGCTTCTGTTTAAGTTCATTACATGTCACAATATTTGTTTGTTTTTATTACGATTTAAGAATCACTATTAACAGTTTATTCGTCCACAAAATTTTTCAAAACGGTAAAAAAAAAATTGAAAAAATTTACGGTTGATCACTGATTCACAAATAACTTTGTCGTTGCCTTGTGCTTGTATATAATAGTATTTACGGTATTTTTCTGTGTATTTATTTGCACTTTTAACACTTTTTTATTGTAGTATAACTTAATATTTATAAATTTCCTTAATAAAACATAGAACAAAACATAGGACATAGAACCATAAAATGCAAGCCTTCTGAAGTAAATATTTCAAATGAATTTTGAATAATATTATTAGCTCTCACAAAAATTCTACCCGAGCAAATACATTTAAATTTAGATTAGGTGACTTCGTTCGTATTAGTAAGTATAAAAGTCCATTCCAACAAGGTTATAGTCCTAATTGGACTAGTGAAATATTTAAAATTATAAAAGTTAACGATACCAAACCCGAAACATATTATATCGAAGATCAAAGAAAACAACAGGTTTTAGGTGCATTTTATAAAGAGGAACTTCAAAAAACCAATTATCCTAATGATATCCTATACTTAATTGAAAGAGTAAAAAAAAAGAGTGGTAGCAAATTATATGTTAAATGGTTAGGGCTCAGTGAAAACGAAAACAGTTGGATTAAAGTAACTTCTCTTGTAAAGTAAAAATTAGATATAATATAAGAGACTGCACTCTGATTTATATAATTTTATTTTTAATAATGCGAGGAGGTGGACTTTTTAACACTTTAATAAATAATCTACCGTTTGAGGCTCACTTACCAGGATATCAATATTGTGGTCCAGGGACAAGACTACGCGAGCGTCTATTACGAGGTGATAGAGGCATAAATAAATTAGACGAGGCTTGTATGCAACACGATATAGCGTACTCCACGTATTCCGATTTACCAAATAGGCATAAAGCAGATGCACAACTGCTAGATATGGCAAACCAACGCATTCATTCTAAAAATGCAAGCAAAGGTGAAAAGCTAGCCTCTTGGTTAGTAAGTAAAGTCATGAAAGCGAAATTGAAAACAGGGTTCGGTATAAAGAGTTTCAAGTCCCTAATATCTGCTATTCGTTCACGAATCAAGAAAATAAAACGAAACAAAAATCATAGAACAATTATTAAACATGCTTATCTAGCAGCAAAAATAATATTTCCTAAGAACTGTAAGATTCGTTTACCACGCATAATACCACTACCTAAAACAGGTGGATTTTTGCCTTTGATACCAATTTTTGCGGGGTTATCTGCATTAGGCGCTTTGGCTGGAGGTGCTGCAGGTGTTGCAAAAACAGTAAGTGCAAAAACAGCAATGAGTACAAATCAGCTCAAAAAAAATTACAAGAATCACAGCGCCATAATAAAATGATGGAGTCTATTGCCTTAGGTAAAGGCTTATATATAGGCGCTCGTGGCCCCGCGGTCTCAGTGTTCTGTAAACGATCACTGAGTTACGCAACTTTCACTATGGCTGGTCCTCGGATGGGTGACCACTTTGTGGCATTTACATTTGCGAGCGTTTCCGTGCTTCGGAAGGCACGTTAAGCCGTTGGTCCCGGTTACCAGTAAAATGGCAGTCGTTAAGCCTGGTTGAATGCCTTATGGGCGGCTTGAAAAATTTCAACAGCAGGTAGCCACAACCTGCGTCTGTCCATTTTCAACACGGCAATGGGCTCACCACCTATTACGTGGGACAAGACACACGGTGAAAAGTGGGCATATAATATGCCTCTGCCACCCCTTCGGGGATAAGGCGTGATGGATATCCATACAGAAAAGGTAACGGTTTGTACATTAACAGTTCAAAAAACTAGCAGTGAAGCTACCTAAACGAGTGCTCACTAATGTAGACATAATGAAATTTTCTACCCTTTTACCACATTTCCGAGGAGTATTTATGAAAGATCTATTAACGAAAATACCTAAACGTATTGAATGTGGTATCGTTAATTTAGACAATCTTTTAAACGAAGGTACGCATTGGGTAGGTTACGTAAAAAACAAGAAATATTGTGAGTATTTTGATAGCTTTGGTGACTTAAAACCCCCAAAGGAGTTACTGAAGTATTTAAAAAAATATACTATTTTATATAATTACACAAGGTATCAGAAATTTAATACGATTAACTGTGGACATTTACGTTTATACTACTTATTGAATTATTGGAATAAATATGTATAAAATAAACATGGTTCTTTCATTTATATCATTCGAAAAATGTCTTTCACATTATCTGTTACAGACAATTCTTCCAATCTGTCTACAATTCATTCACCTGCATTACAACTCGATGGTGATTATGAGTGTGCTTTGTTATATTTATCTACATTTAATTCTATTCCAAATATCGACAGCAATAATAATAAGTTTTATTATGGTGATAACGAAGTTATTCAAATACCCGAAGGTGCTTATGAACTTGAAGACATCAATGATTACCTAAAGATTAAAATTAATGATTCTACCATAAAATTACATTGCAATAATAATACACTGAAGACATCAATAATCCCATCGAAATCTACCAATTTTAAGAATGAAGATTCTTTGGGGAAATTATTGGGATTTTCTAATGAAATTTTGCAAGCTAATATATTACATGAATCACAGCTTCTAGTCAACATTTTATCGACAACCGTGGTACGGGTTGAATGTGATATAGTTACTGGGTCGTACATTAATGGAAAACCAAGTCATATTTTACACGAATTTGCACCATCCGTACCTCCAGGTTACAGAATTATAGAAATTCCTAAGAACGTGATATACTCTCCAGTAAATCAAACAAGTATTAACTGTATACAAATATGATTATTAGATATAAATAATAACTTAATTAATTTACGTGGAGAAGAAGTACAATTATATTTACATCTCAAGAAAAAATAATTGACTATAATAAATACGCCATAGCACATATTAAAACCACCAGTCCTACCCAAGCTATCTCTAAAGCAGCTATATCAATCAACAGGATTTATATGTATTACCATCAGCCAGTACATTAATTTTGGAAGGAACTGTTAACGTTTATAAAGCTGGACAAGGGGGTAAAGAAAAAGAGAGAGTATTGAATTTTCATTTTACCAATCATCCCCAATTATATCTGTTCCAAGATATTCGATATGAGTTAAACGGAGTTGAGATAGATCGTATCAAAAATACTGGTATTACTACAACTATGAAATCATTAATTTCTATGAATGAAAGTGAATCTCGAATGTCTAAGGCATGATGGGGCTGGGATATTAACGGATCATCGAACAAACAAGGAGGATATTTTTCAGCTTCCATTTCACTCAGTAATATTCTAGGTTTTGCCGAAGACTATAAAAAGGTAATATAAATTGTAAACATGAATTAATACTATTGAGAAGTAATACTGATTTATACGCTGTAAAGTTGAATGATGGTGAATACATTGAAAGTATTTCGATACATAAATTAGTGTGGCGGGTGCCACACTAATTTAGAAGTATCTGACAGAGAAAAAATACAACTACTTAGAGTTTTGGAGAAAGATCGTTCGCTTCAATTAACGTTTAGGAACTGGGACCTTTACGAGTATCCGTTACTACCTCAAACTTCAAAACATACTTGGGCGATTAAAACATCTTCACAAATTGAAAGACCACGATATGTAATAGTTGGGTTACAGACTAACAGAAAAAACAATAAATCGAATGATATGTCACGATTTGATCACTGTCATTTAAATAACATTAAAGTATATCTAAACTCGAAGTATTATCCATATGAAAATTTTGACACCAGATTCTCTAAGAATTCTTACGCTTTAATATATGAGCAATATGCTAGATTTCAGCATTCGTATTATGGACGTCAATCTGAGCCGATCCTTACCATAGCTGAATTTAAGGATATTGCACCGTTGTACATTATAGACTGTTCTAGACAGGACGATAACTTGAAAACGCTTGCAGTCGTAGACGTGAGAGTAGAAACTGAAAGCGAATCAGCTTTGCCCGACCTAACATCGACTTATTGTCTGATTCTAAATGACTGTATTGTTGAGTATAAACCACTAACCAGTATTGTCAAAAAAAGATAAATTCGTGCACAATAATAGTCGATGTTCAATGATTTAAAGATACTAAAAATAATTTTATCGTCAAGGAATTAGCTATTGCAACTCAAGAGTACACCTTACTTTTTTTAGTTAAACCACCATATCGTTTTAATAGACTTTCAAACGAAGAAAAAGCGCAAGTTAAATGGTTAGAATCGAATCGAGGAATCCGCTGGAGTGAAGGGTATATTGACTATCGTGAATTTAAACGAATAATTATTCCATATTTAACTAATATGAAAATTTTAACTAAAGGTTTGGAGAAAACAAAATGGATCAAAGATTTGTGTTTTAATTGCACAGTGATTAATTTAGAAGATAAGAAATGTCCTAATATTTTAAAATTGATTAATATGTATTGCAAAGATAATGAATTAAGCTGTATAAATCATAATAATGTATGTGCATTAAAACATGTGAATTGTATGAAAAAATGGTTTAATGAAAATAATTGTGATAACTAACCATTATAAATATAACTTAATTTTGTTGTATATATTTCTTTTTTATTTAAATCCTTTAATCACATATATATCATACAATACAACATATATCTATTAAGTAGTAACATTTTAAACACTATTTAACTATATTTATATAAACTACAAAAACGGTACACTTTTATTATATTTATCATAATAATGAATACAAGCATAAAAGTTGACTTAAAATTAGATTATAATAATAGTACTAATAAATGTTATGAAAAGAGTAACCTCACAACTTCTTCGATATAATGTGTATTAATTTATCTGTCTGGTCCGAAATGTCATCAATTGTATCTTTTACTACATATTGTACAGATATTACATCTTTATCTTCATCTTCACTCAATTCTTTAATCCGTATTTTTATTAAACGCCTTCCTTTGTTTCTCTCGCCGTTGACAATGTATGAGGGGTGAATTTGACTACGCTTCTTTACACTTATTTTGCTGCGAACGTATAAATTTCTATCTGCTTCCCTTTTACGTTTAATCATTTCATTAATGGGGGAGATCGTCGATGTTCTACAATTTTCTTTATAAAATTCATTCGGATCTTGAGCATCGGGGAGAGATACAGAAGAATATAATCCGTTCGAAGATCTGTTTCTCTCATCTATGTTTAACAGTGGGTGGAATGGAACGTTTGTATTCTGAAACAAAAATAGAATTAATGACAAGCCAATTTTCACCAAACTAAACACTTCAAAAATAACAAAATAAATTAACAAAAGATTTTACCATTTTGTAACTGTAGGAAAAATGCCACTACTGAACACCACGATTCCTAAATGACGAATGAACAAGTTAATTAACTTAGGACTATTGAAACTTGATATGCAGTCGTGTGAACTAATCAGAAATTTGTGCTGACATTAAAATTATTTATAGTTTATAGAACATGTTGGAACATGAAAATTATATGTAGTAAAGGTTTATTCAGTTTCAAATTACACGATCAAGTTGTAACTTGTAATTATATCTTATACAACATGTTGGAACATGAAAATTATAAGTACAACAAGTCTTACTCAGTCTCAGATTACACGACCAAGATGGAACTTGTTTATCATTACATATGTTTTTTTTTTCATTATAAATTTGTTCCAAAGCAGAAAAACATAATAATGATGATAATAGGAGTCATGCAGTATTTCATATATTATGTCACTAATGAAGGATGTTAATTAAAACAAATTGTAAGTAGGTATTCATTTATTTCTTAATTACTTAAAAAGCTATTGATAAATTTGTTCAATTATTAATTTCTTATAATATAGGAATTCCATACATTTAATAAAAAGATAAACATTATAGACATACATTACATACACTATAGACAATTGCATATTCTTAGGCTCATCAAATACTTATTTATAATTTTAGTTATTAATAAAAGACTAATTTAAGTTTATTTTCTTGATTAAGTATACAATGTTCAAAAAATCTTACAAAAAAAATAAATAATAAGTCATCCTTAACTCAAAGTCTAATACAAATCTTATATAATTAATTTACACGCATATAATAATACACTTTTATATTATTGAATAATGACCCCAAGTTAAAGTTGATATGTTGTCGTTCAAAATAAACCGTTTATCATCTTTTCTCGATAATGCTATTTTGTTTTGCTCCTGAGTGAAAATTTGATGTTTTATAGACTTGAAATACACATTCTTTTTTCTTAATTCTTTACCATATTTTATTACATCAGTGTAGTCTGCAAATTTCAAATCTTTTACAACAGCTTTTTTAATACCCTTAGCTTTTTTGACTTCACTGTCACTCGATTTTGTGCTATACAATTTTGATCTTAAGCCTACAAATTCTAATAATATTTGTATAAATAGATAAATATTTGTAGTTTGTTTTTTTTTTAAAGTGTATAGTCTACTTTGTATATACCTACTAATACCTATGCCGCGATTCACTGCATCGATTATCGTCTATCACGGTGGCGTAAGTGGTGGTGTATGCGATTGCTGTGCTGAGGTCCCGGGATCGATACCCGGGTCAGAACAAATAGTTGTGTGATCCACAAATATTTATTTTGGAGTTTGGGTGTTCTTATGTATAATATTTATGTATTTATAAATATATAAGTATGTCTATCAGTTGTCGAGATTCCATAGCACAAGTGTCTCTCAATATTTATTTATTAAATTGCTGTTCAAAATCGGGTTCCGAAATCTATGTCATAATGTGTCAAAAAGCATGTTGTTGGTTCGATTTGAAACTCCTTTATTGCCGACTCATTTCATTACTAATAACCTATCAACACGGTTATTTATTAAATGATAGCTGAATGCCGCCCTGGATTAAGCTACCTGTTTATATGTGTGAAATAGGCTACGCTATTTTTCGCAAATGTTTGATCTGCTTACTCTTCTATATCTGTGATATATATATATATATATATATATATATATATATATATATATATATATATATATATATATATATATATATATTTATACAATAAAAGAGTTGGGAGTATAGATTTTAGTACCTTCGCTGTCCTTTGGACGAATAAAATAAAAACAACATCTGTCAATCAAAAATGGCAGTGACAGACAAAAGTAATGACAGCAATTGACTTGACAAGCTTTATGCAAGCTTCCTGAGAGCTTGAGAAATTCAAAATATAACCTTTTATTTTTATAAATTTTAATGCTCTAAACTCAAAGTTTAAATTGAAGTGGTAATAATTCAGGATCAGAAAATGCCAGGATTTGACGTACCATTAAGTGATGAAGACTATATCATAGAAAGGGCCAAAGAAGCCCAGAGGTTCAATATTAACTGCGCCAAGGCATGGATGCTGACGGCGAAAACTTTATTTCCCACAGATTTTAAAATACAATTTGAAGCTTATTTAATGGAAAAGCAATCGGGGAATGTTCAGGAAGCTGCTGAATGTTTTAGCTCTCTTATAAAATCCAGACAAAACTTTGCATCTTTACTGCCAGAAATATCAGCCATCGCAAATGCTCTTAGATCACCTGAAGGTAGCTTTTTAAGTCAGATGTTTGATCACATATGTCCTGACATACAATTGACAATACTAAAAACAAGTGTCGAAAACAGTGATGATACAATGGAGCATTGTCGTTTATTAGTACTTCTACTTAAGAAATTCCCTCAACTAGGTGTTGATAGCTTAGTGAAAACATTAATAAATACAGATAAGTTTTTTTATGACAATCGATATGCACGTCTTTTAGTTGTAGAAACATTACCACTACTTTCTTCTTTGGAATCACCTAGACTGCTACAACGATTGGTTATTAAAGCAATTGACTTTTATAATTCCTATGTTTACGATGAGACTGAACATGACATCGCTGACCCATGGCAACGTCTATATGGAATCTTGGATTTGATGGGAAGACAGTTAGGATGGGATTCTTACTATGCTAATTATAGTAATAGTTTAAACAAAGAGCAGTATTTTCAAAAATTAATGGCCTTAAGGAACAATGAGGACAACAGGCAACTGTTATATTGTGGCACAATTTTTTTTCTGAGATCTTTATATGAACAGAAATCACAAAAGGGCAATCACATTTTACTGGAGGCACTATCAGATCCAGAATTACCACCATCAAAAAGAAGAAAAGGAGATGTAGAAGTGACCGGTACATCAGCACATCAATTCCAAACTGCTGCCAATTGTTGGGAATTATTGCACAGTAATGAACGCATTTCAAGAGAATTCACAAAATTGACAAATCAGTTACAGGTAAAACCATGGTCTGAAGGATTTGCTGAAGAATTTGCACTGTATCGTGGCATATATGATGAGGCCATGCCACAAGTAAATATCATTAATCTTGCTGCTAGTGTCATCAGAGTATCGATCAATTATTTCCAGAAAAATTATACCGTTTGTGTAGAGAGTATACTTGCAGCGTTATCCCAGTTACCTAATGTTGAAGGTGCATTAGAACCAGAATTGATTGTAGGAGGCAAGCACAGGCATCTACACTTTTTACCTCTAACTAAAGTTGCTATCATGCATTACTTTTGCACTATACTTATTCGAATTCTCCTCAGCACCTCAAGTAATACCGACCTAACTTATGGTCATATGCTTGTATTGATGCAACTTGGGTGGCCACAAGAAGAAGCCATATTTATACATATACTTGATGTTATTAGACAGAAAGGCGTTTTTCATTACCACCTCTTCTCTACATATGTAATTCATATTGATATATTGGAAGAGCTTAGTTTTATGTGGAATGAACAAGGAAACAATATTGTTCTAGATCTGTTACCTAACTCCCAGCATCTGGGACAGAGAAGGATAGGTACCCGTGGTGCTGACAAAGGTGTAAAGGAAGATTTCAAACAAGCAATGAAAGCGCAAGTAGCCAGGAATAATGAATCTGTGCTAAACCTGTTAATACAATTTATTAACTCTGAAAGATCTTACTTTTTACAAATAGTATAGATAATTACAAACTCAAATATTGATGCAAGTTACAAATTCATATTTAAATATAATAAAAAACTCATATTAAACTATTGTAAATTTTAATGTTTTTAAACTATCTATCTTCACGCTGTATCCCTGACGGGGTAGTCAGAGAGGACAGATCGCCAGGCTTCGCGATCCATGCATACTTCTTTCGCTTCTTCAAGATTCATCAATCGCTTCATACACGCACGTCTGGGTATCCGAGTACTTTTGACCTTTCCGTTTTTGAGCAATCTGCTCACGTGGTCTTCATATGTAAGTCTCGGCCTACCCTGACCTCTTCTACCCTCTGCTTTCGCACAATATATATTCTTCGTCAATCGTTCCTCACTCATTCGTTGGACGTGTCCAAACCAACGGAGCACGCCCTTTTCCAGCTTAACGCTGACCCTTTCATTCAAACCTGCTATATTGCGTATCACTTCGTTACGTATTCGGTCGGCCAAGATAACGCCGCACAATTTTCGAAGTGATCGCATCTCCACAGCATTCAATTTACTTTCATGCATCTGCTGAAATACCCAGATTTCGCTACCGTAAAGCAAAGTTGGCACTAGCACTGCGTTATGAATCGCCAGTCGTGCTTCTTTTACGATGCTTTGTCGCTTTACTAATTGGGACAAAGCACCGTTAACTTTGTTTCCGGCAGCTACTCGCCGTTCTACATCCGAATCACATCTTCCATCCGCGCTAAACATACTCCCTAAATACACAATTTCATTCACTTGCTCTAGACATTCCTGGTTAATCCTAATCTTGCATTTAGTTCTTACGTCATCTCTTTCAAATACTAGAACCTTAGTCTTACTTGCATTCAAGCGAAGACCCTTACTTTCACACTCCTCTTTCATATTAGTGACTAATGCCTGAAGGTCGGCTTCTTATGAGGCCATGAGCACCGCATCATCAGCGTACAGCAGACAGTTTACTGAAAAGTCACCCATATCACAATCTTTCAACTTCTGCAGGCAACTGTCCAGATACACTATGAACAGCCAGGCGGACATGACACATCCCTGTTTGACACCTGTACAGACATCAAAAAGAGGTGACACATCCCCCCCTACTCGCACGCAAGCCATACAGTCCTCATAAAGCGACTGTATTGCCCGCAGCAGCGAGCCGTCTACACCATATCCGGGCAGCAAATCCCAGAGTTTCCCTCACAACGTTATCAAATGCTTTCTCCAGATCCACAAAAGCGCAGAAAACCCTCTGGTTAATAGCCAGAAACTTCTCCACGATCATGCGGAGAGAAAACACTTGATCCATGCAACCTCTTCCACGTCGGCATCCGCATTGATCCTCCCATAAATACCTTTCAGACTTTTCTTGCATTCGTGCCGTTATAACCTTTGCATACACTTTACTAGCTAAGCTGACCAAGCTGATCGCCCTGTAGCTGGAGCAGTTTAGGCGCGAGCCTTTCCCTTTGTAAATAGGTACTACAACTGCTATTCGCCAGTCATCTGGGACCTCACCCGTCCGCCAGCACAAGTTGCATAACAGACATAGAGTGTCCCAGACGCGCGACCCACCGTACTTGATCATCTCAGCAGTAACTTTGTTTTTTACCCTCAGCCTTACCACATTTCATACTTCTTATCGCTTGTTCAATTTCTTTCATACTAATGACTACAATGACATCGGGATCCGGAGCATCGAAGTGAGCTCCACTTCCCGATGTGGCATCTCTGTCTTTACTTGCATACATCTTTCCATAATATTCACTCCATCTCTGCAGGACGTCAGTTTGGTCTGTTAGGACGGCATTGTTAACACTAAGCACTTTATTCATACTGCAGATTGCCGAACAACTCTGGGTCTTGCCAATCTCTTTCCAGAAGAGCCTGACATTATCCCGGAAATTGGACGTAAACCTTTCATCCGCTTTCATTCTGCACCTTTCACGAGCTTCTTCTATCAGTGCCTTCGTGTTAACTTTTTGCAGCTTGTATCTCTCTTTCATATTAAAATCATTCCGCGAGGCTAAGTAGTCTAACCATGATTTCTTCTTCATTCAAACTGCTTCTCTCACTTCCTCATTCCACCATGCGTCACGCTTATTACTACTGCCTCTTCTCGTTTCTCCACACACTTCCACAGCGGCATTTATCATACTATCCCTAAGGTTCTGCCATACACTTTCCACATTCTCACTACTAACATTGACGTCGCCAAGCTTTTCGGCTACCCTTTCTTTATATTTATCCCTAATGGATGCATCCTGCAGCTCCCAGCTTTTGATGCTATGAGTCGGCTCAGGTTCAAGACACTCGGTACGAAGACGCCAACCCGCGATCAGACCCCTTATCCTAGTTATTACTAGGTAGTGGTCTGATCCCAGCTCAGCGCCTCGGTAAACCCTTGTGTCATTACCTGTTTACGAAGTCGACTATCCATTAGGAATAGATCTATCATGCTTCTCTTTGACTTGCATCTCCTCGTATACATATGAGTTTGTTTGTGGTTGAACATTGTGTTCGCCACAAACAAATCCTTTTCCTTACAAAATGCCAGTATATGCTTGCCAGCGTCATTCACCCTTTTATCCCCATACTTCCCGAGTACCGACTCAAAACCATCGCGAGCGGTACCCACCCATCCATTCAAGTCTCCACATACTATAAGTTTTTCATTTCCTTCTATCACATTTAGAGCTTCTCTCATACTCTCCCAGAAGTCCTCTAGCTCACTCGCGTTCGACGAAGATACTGGCGCGTAAGCAGCTACCAGGAAAATCTTCGTCACACCAAGTTTTAGACGGATCCAGAGGATTTTAGAGCCTACCAGTTTGTACTCATACATACCGGAGGCCAATCGCGAGGACAACAAAATTCCAACCCCTCGACTGCCATGCTCGCTCTCTGGTACTCCAGACCATAGCGCGAGCACCCCACCCGGGAGCTCCACGACTTCGCTGCCCTTGCGCTTGGTCTCTGTCAAGCACACTGCATCTAACTTTCTATCATTCATAACATCCATCAACTCATTCCACGCAGCTACCCTGCACTCCATCCTCCACTTCCCGCCGTGTAGGGCCGCGCGTGTAGGGTGGCGGTCCCCTACGCCGCTCTGGCACACACTTTTCGCACCAGCTGGGACGAACTGGTGCGCATCGCCTCGGGGGCACGCCCTAGCATTATTCGCCCTGGTGGCACTCGTGTTGGAGTAGAATTGCAGCCGTAGCTGGCAGATGGATGGCGACGTGCACACTTCTACTCTTCATCCCCAATGTTTTTAAACATTGGCGATTTTCACTCATACCGTTCTATAAACTTCCTTATGTCAGTAATATTACTTATGTGTATAGTGGAGTTTCACAATGACAAAATCCACTACAGCAGCTTACTGTATTGTATAATCACACTAATAGGCTCGGCACCATTACGAAATGTGTTTTCGTAGACTTCAGGACAATGATATAGTTGTTCGTCAAAGGGGATTGTAGATTTGTAGCTTATCTCTGCGGTACATGCAGGTGCATTATTAATTTTTCTTATTGTCATTACATTTTTGTCTATTTATATGTGGGCTTTCGATTTATATTGATATTGTGGCAGGCTGCTTCCCTGCATAAGTGATACAAAAATTATTAAATAGCTTGCTCACCCATACCTTTCTAAAATGAAACTAGACATCAGTCCCAAGTTCTATTATAGTTTTATTTATTTATTATTTAATACAGTAAGGGTTACGGTAGTTCCAGACTAAATAATATATAGTAGCTATAAACTCTGGTATTCCACAAGGTCCCAAGCGTTCGATGGCCACATCAACCTATTGACATATTTATGTAAACAATTTTTTTTTTGTTCCAATTATGTAAACAATATGTTGATGTATTTAGGTTTTCTTTATTTATGGTAGCCAATATAGGTAAAAAGAGGTCCAAGTGATTGGATATTATACAAGACCTAGGAGACAATCTTACCTCTTCTACATCTGTGGTATTCACAAACTGTTCATTTTTTTTCACTGACTTCAGGCATGTCAAAACATAGAGTACGTGCGCCAACGCCAGTCTACCGGCCGCGCGCGAGCAGTTGTAGTTATATTGTCCAAATTAGTGCGCGGCAGATTGTGTCCTGCAAATGCAGCGTGTTGCTGCCGCGCTTTGTTTGGGCACGCCTTATACACAACAGTTTTATTAGCCATGTTCATATCTTTTCGGGAAGTTCGTAACGATGTCTTATTTTGGTATACTTTATTGAAACATGAATACACAAATCTGACGAATTATGGCTCAGAGGAAATATTTTATTTTAGTGCCACCCGGCACACATTTCGATTCCCTGCGCGCCGTAGCCTCGTCCGTCGATCAGCAGCTGCACCGCGTGCAGGTGAGGTCGGCTTGAGCCCTAAGCTGTTGATAGGTCTCTTACACCCAAAAGAGTTTGAATGAAAGTGTCAGCACTAAGCTGAAAATGGGCGTGCTCCGTTGGTTTGGACACGTCCAACGATAAGTGAGGAACGATTGGCGAAGAATATATATTGTGCGAAAGTAGAGGGTAGGGGTTACGGAGACTTGTATTAAAGACCACATGAGCAGATTGCTCAAAAACGGAAAAGTCAAAAGTACTCTTGACACCTATTATAGACGTGCATGTAAGAAACGATTAATGTATCAGCAAGAAGCAAAAGAAGTGTGCATGGATCGTGAAAGCTGGCGATCGTCTCAAACTACCCGGTCAGGGATACAGTGTGAAGATAGTTTTATTAGTAAAAGCAGATCTAATCAATGTACCTCTCTCTAACCAATAACGATACACGAAAACAGAATTTGTCGAATGTGGTGAGATCCCGTTCTAAGTTACTATTTATTTAACCTTCTCGTCTCGTCTTTTCTGACGTGTAATTTTAGTTATGGTAAGCCATGAAAATTTTAATTAAAAATATATTATTTAAAATCTTATTTATTATTTAGGTTCTTATAACTAAATATATTGATATAACAATAAACATTATGCACTGCCTTCATAGGAACCAACAGCAAGTAACAGATTTCGACGTGTGAAATGCAAGCCCTTGATGGGCGAATTTTTTGTTGCAAATGATCGCAATAAATATTTATCTTCCTTTTGCACTGGATTAGTAGCTCCTGGTTCCTCACCGTTAGCTTCTTCAGTAATTGCTGCGAAATCCCATAATTTTATGGTGCAATCCAAAGAACCTGCATTAAAGTAAATTAAAAAAATTACTTCGTGGTATCACATAGCTAAGGGCAGTTTGATAAGTACATTCACATCAAATCACTTTACACTTCGAAATCAGGTAACTAGTTTCCGAATTTCGCAGTAAGAGGTCACAATAAAATCATACATTTTAAATAAATATTGTTGGACACTCCTTACACAGCGCCATCTAGCCTAAACTAAGCTTTTACTATGGGATCTAAACAACTGATATACATACCTATATATTTCTAAATACATACATATTAATGTTTTTAAACATACATATTATACATAGGAAACACCGAAAATCACAGTGGATCACACAAATATTTGTTCCGACCTGGGAATCGAACCCGGGACCTCAGCGCGGCGGCAGTCGCATACACTACCATACGTACATACACGACCTTTGTTCACAGTCAGTCAGTCGGGTAAAAAATTTTTAGTAAAATCTCCCTCGGTACTGCTACTTACGGTAAAGCAAAGAAAATGAACAGCTGACCCCAACAAAAGCGGGGTTAGGTTTGTAGTCTCATTATCTTTATTACAAATCATTTTATATACTTGTCTCTACAACATTTTCTATATATTTACTTTATGGGCTGTTTCAAAAATTTCAACAGCAGGTAACCACAACCTGCACCTGTCCATTTCACTGCGGTCTTACCACCTATATGTGGGACAAAAATCCATATGGTGAAATGTGTGCGTATAGTCTGCCTACGTCTTAGGGGATAAAGGCGCGACCATATATGTTTTTGTTTGTATCTTTACAACATAAGAGTGTGTATGTTTCTTAACACTATAAATATATATAACTATAAATGCACAGACATAGACAGCAGATGCAGACAGCTTAGCTTAGTTATTTCTGGTGATTTCTTGATAATGAAACTTCATCACTCTATGCACAACACCTTTTTGTCTATTTTCGAAACATTTTACAATAAATTTATGTAATATTTTCACTTCGACACATAAATCTTTGATTTAAAGATGAGAGCGGAAGTTGTCATTACAAGTTTGTAGAAACAAAATTGGCTACTCGCTGATCGCTATCAATGTGTGAGTTAGATGTAGCTACACAGAAATAACAAAGATAGCCTTATACAGCAGACACTAACAAATGGCAAGAGTGAAAAGGATGAAGTATTTCTCCATAAGCAAAGGAATATGTTTGGTCTGCTTACTCTTGTACGTCTGTGAATAAATGTATGTTTGGCCTACATACCTGAAGATAAAACAGTGCCGTCCCGGCTAAAAGCTAACGCATGTATAGGTGCATTGTGTAAGGGAGGAAGTACTGCGGCCGGGCAACCAGTTGATATGTCGAACACTAGCAGCTCTCCCACACTGCCGCCCGATGCCAGCCATCTTCCACAAATGGAGAAAGCTAACATGTATATTGTAGACTGAAAAAAAAAACAATATAATCAATATAGAACTCTCTGCCAGCGTACGTGTTTCCTTACAATCCTTTAACAGAAGCGGGAAAAGGCATTTTTCTAGGCCCTCAAGATGAGGGTCGCTATTGGAGCCCTGTGAGATCACGGTTCGTCGTCTTTGCTTACCATCAGGCGGGCGACGTAAGTTTGTTACTTCTGTATCCTCAAACGGTTGAAACAATTTGGATGAAACTTGATGCGGAGATAGTTGGCACTCTGGATTAACCAGGTTTAATAGATAGATAGGCAGGTATAAAGGTTCCTGTGAGAACGGGTATGGGAAAACTTCACCACGCAGTGTAGCCGCGCAAGTCCTAAAGTTGTAAACAGTCGCATAATATTGTTGAAAACTCAAGAGATTAATAACTATTCCATAGTCAAATCGATTTTTAACTGGTTCATCCATTCGACGGACATCGCTAATGGACGAGGCAGCGACACAGGCGCCCTTACAGTTATGAAACTTCAAACAATACCGAAAATCTAAAAGCATACGATAACTGCTCTAAAAAATGGCCCGAGGTTCTAATAATTTTTTTGTCGGTAAAATTTTAAAAAAGAATAAACCTTATGTCCAGTCATAATTCGAACTTGTATCCCCGTCAAACAATCCCACAAACGGACTGTCCTGTCGCTTGATCCCGTAGCTATGTAATTTGAATTTGGGTGAAACTGCACACACTGAAATATAGAAATGATACATTACAATATATTACTCACCCTCTTGTAGACAAATATAAAAGGGATCAGATACAAATATAAGAGCATAATGAGTACTTTTACATTTTCTCAAAGAGCAAGGAATGTTGCTTGCTCGCGCCTAATAATAATACCGTAAGTTTACGTCAATTTGTAGGCGAAATTGTAAGTAGTGGTTCGTAAGTGGTAATTAAATGTGTATGAGAAAAGTGTGATGCTTGGTTGTATGAAATATACAGGGTGATCCAGAACAGTCATTATGGGCACAGAATAAGTAATAGTACTACGCACAGAAGTGTCACTCCCTAACAAAAGTCAGTTTTAGGTATTAAAACATACCTAGACTCGCCGCCTGCAAGCAAAATTGAAACTTATAACTGCGCGCGAACGGTGCGTTTTCTTTTCGCGCCAGAGTTTTATGACCGAGCTGCGAAGTCTTCGCGGGGTTGTCGCTTGAAAAGTTTTTGTACCTAGTTGATTTATTTAGAGCGCTCGTGTCGTGCGAGCCGAGTGGCATCGGCAGCCCAGTTTTATTAGCCGCTCCGAGCGGTGCGCTACCCGAATATACCTAAACTGCGGAGTGACACCCCCCTGGTATGGGTAACAACAGTTTAGAACTGTCAGTATGGGCAACTCTGAAACTATAAGACATAGAAATATCTGTTCTAAGTACCCATGTCGCCGACTTTGGTGAAAAGAAAAACGGCATATTTAGATTTAATATAATTCTTGTAGGTGTCAGGAATCGATCCCGGATTTTTCGAAGCTTTACGCTTGGAAATACCTGTATATAGAAAGGCGAGCGCGGGTGAGATTGATTCCTTGGTTTGTGGTTCTTGTAGATTCTAAATCGTTAAATTAAATTGGTATAAAAAATTATACGAAATGATACTTACATCGACATCCGATAAATGTCCTGAAAATAATCTCAGTGGTTGGTGCTGATCGGTGGCCCAAAGGCGAGCGGTGCGATCGTGGCCCGAAGTAACGAAGTAGTGTCCATACGGTGACCAGCGGACGTCCCACACTGGCCACATGTGACCCCGGTACACGACTAGGCACGTCCAGCATTGCATTGACCATAGTCTCACTGTGAACATTATTGGGAGTGAGAAACTAGGCGACGTGGTTGCGATATTCATTATGGTAACTCATACATACATACATATTGTCACCTACATGTCTTTATACCCGAAGGGGTAGGCAGAGGCATACTATACGCCCACATTTCACCGTGTGCATTTTTGGCCCACGTAGCAGGTGGTGAACCCATTGCTGTGTTAAAATGTACCGGCGCAGGCCATGGCGACCTGCCGTTGAAATTTTTCAGGCCTTCAACCAGGTTTAACGACTGCCATTTTACTGGCATGGCAACCGGGACCAACGGCTTAACATGCCTTCCGAAGCACGGAAACGCTCGCAAAATGTAAATTCCACAAAGTGGTCTCCCATCCAAGGACCACCTTAGCGAATGCTGCTTAACGCAGTAATCGTCCCTAGAGCACTGAGTCAGCGGGGCCACGAGCGTTTCGCATATGGTAACTCGTTGGAAAATATTCTAAATTTTTGTTCTACGTTTATTGCAAGTATGCAATACTTGTTGCTAAGGTTATAAAAAAAATACTTGCAAAGCACTTGTAAGATTGCAACATTTTAGTCGCGAAAGCAGGAACGTCTTATCGACCGAGGATGTGATTTGGATGTAGAACGGTGTGTAGCTGCTGGATACAGAGTTAAGTGCTTTGTTCTAGTTCATAAATCGCACAAAGCATTGTAAAAGAAGCACGCCTCGCGATTCACAACGCAGTGCACTACGTATTGTTGCTATTCTGTAGTAAAACCTAGACATGTCAATGAATGTTGTAGAAAATTGTGTGGCAAAAGTAGAAATAAAATCTCTTCTACTTACTACTTACCAGTAGTATCTTCAGAGCAGGAGAGCAATAAAGTTTTAAACGGATCAAAGTTAACTTTGTAAACAGGTCCCGAGTGTCCAAACAAAGTGCGGCATGTTTCTCTATCTTTTTCTTCCATCATTCTCACAAGGACGTCTCCTGAAAAGTAAATATAAAAAAAACATGTGGTCGTATAGTATGCCTCTGCCTACCCCTTCGAGAATAAAGGCGTGACAATACGTCTATGTCTATGTGATCCAATATAAATACTTACCTGTTTTGGGACATTCACGGACTAAGTAACACTGGTTTGGATTGAAAATTTATTACTGTGTTGGATAATCCATTTATCGAGGAAGGCATATAAGTAGAAAACCCAGGAGTGCGTAACAGTAATCATAAATGACATCAAGGTCAAATTTCCATAGATTATTGTAAAATTAATAAACAATGGGATTCAATGGGTGCCACAGGGATTCGAATTACGTCACGGGCGAAACCACATGGCTGAGATAGTAATAATATAAAACATAGTAAGAAAACAAGATTTGTAGAAAATCGTTTTGCTTAAAAATATTAGTATCTTTGTATCCAATTTTTATATACCACCGAGGTGGCAGACAAGCATACGTCCACCTAATGGAAAGTGGTCATCATAGCCTATGGATATTTGCAACACCAGAGGTGCAGCACTCGCCCTGCCGTCCCTTTAAAAACCTTCTAAGGCCTCTTTTGAAGAACCCTAAGAACTCTTTTGAAGAACCTTAAGAAGAAAGTTAGGTTAATACCTCTCCGGCTAAGCTAACATTGTGTTAGGTTCAGTAGTGTTACAATCGATGATCGATTCTAGGCTGCGATGACCACTAGGCTTCCCCTAGCTTATTCTAATACTCATTGTAACCATCAATCTCAGAACGTGAGAGCAAATTTATAGTCACATACCTGCTTCTCTATCAATATCTTGTAGTTTGTCCGTTGATTTCATTCCCCTTAATTTTGCAGGTGTTAATGTCCATACCTGGAAATTGAATAGACCTAACACAATTTTATTCATATTTTAAACCAGGAACGGTTTATTTTAATCATATTTCAAACGGCATTTTAGCCCAGTCATTTTAGACATTTTAAACCCCAATCTGCGGAAAATCTAGTGAGCTGAATTTTTGTATAAACCTCTATTACGGCGTTGTAATGAAGATTGTAACGTTGTAAAACGTCACATTGAAGTTTCATTGTTGGACTTGAGATTTAGAGAGACTTGTCATTGAATTTATATAAATTACGTTTTGAGTAGACAGAATGTTTTTGAATGTCTTAGCCGGTTCTTGGAACGAAGGGATTAAAAAAGTTCTGTCTATTGGTCAATGTTTTTTGACAGTGGTGACGGAACGAGATTCGCTTTTCTACATCGACGAAGAAATTATGTCGTCGTAAATATATTTTTTAAACTTCGCTAAAAAGACGTAATCTTTTATAAATTGTAAATGGAAGTTCACGCCTGTGACTTCTTATCAATATTTATGTCAGGATGGCTATGTATTTCGCTAATTGCGAAGTTTACGAAGCTTGAAGAGGCGTTAATAAAATATTTGCCTGCTCTTCAAGATTAATTAATATTCCTTTGAAAATGCACTTTTTTTTTATATATTAACTTCATTCTTGGATGAAGTTTGCCGTAAATGCTAACCATGTGGTTACGGGCTCGTCGTTCTAGTGGAGACGACACCTGTCGCGGTCTGCAGAAGTGATTTCGAATCCCGTGGTAATGTAGCCACGCCTCCAGGTACTTATTTCAAATTGTTTTTGTGTAGATTAATCTGATAATGATGCACGACTCCATGAACAGGCCCAAAGACTCATGATGGCCCATGTAGTGGCTCAATGATTTGGCTCCTGTTTTGAATCATGTTACGATATATATTTTGACTAATAAGCTGGCATTATGCCGGGTATTCTAAATTTCACGCTTCAACCCAGAGAATAGTTAATCTTTAGTTTACTAAAACACTGGAATAAATTATACCAATAGTGATAATGTTTATAATGTATATTCAATCAATTCGCCTATAAAAATATAGAAACTTTCTTCTAGAGATGTATTCTATTATTTTTGGTTCTTGCTCTTATGATTAAAGGCTCAATCTCTATCGCTGATATCCGTGTGCATAAAGTTGGTAGGACTTATCCTCCTGGCGCCTGAAACAAGTTATATATTTTGTTTGTTAGTTTGTCTGTTAGTTCATGTCTCCATAATAAGACATTGAAATATTATTATTTTTGGTTCATAGCCATTGTACACATTATTTATTATTACAATCGGCACCCTTTAGGGACATAGTAGTTCAAATCTCATCGCCCATCATTGTTAACATTATTCAAATATATTACAAGATGTGAAAAATTGACATCAATACCGTGCCGGCTAAAACAGTTATGAAGGTCACGAAAATCAGTTTTTTGCAAATATCTCGCGACCTATTGCTCAGAGGTCAATACGAGTCATTATAAAATTGTTTGTCGTGAAATTATCTACAAAAAGTGCCTCTTGCAACTTTCTGTACAATCAACTGTTTTTTGGAGTAGAGCGCTGAGAAAGCGACTAGAATGCACACACACTCATGGTATTGTATACCGTACACCGTACACTAAGGCGTAATTTCTATTGATTTTCATTTATGTTTTTAAGTGTCTTTAAACTTCTATCTGTTATTTGAGTATTTTGTGAAAAATATACTTTTATTAAAGATGTTTTGGAACTTAGTAAAGTCACAGTCCGACATACAGTAGCAGGTATAAAAGGACGGGTCTCGGAACAATAGAATACAGAACATCTGCCAGTGGAGGTCGTTTGTATAATATATAGTAGATTTTACTAAGTTCCAAAACCTCTATAATTTTTTATTAGGGAGGTCAAACTGAGCGAGTTCTAATAATGTCGAAAGAAATCCAAATCAAAATAAATATAAATAGACAGTTAAACCAAACTAGGGGCTTTAAATATTCACGCTAAATTGAAAGATACTCTAAGGAATTTAGCTATACAAATTAATTATTACCTTAATTATCGAGTTACTGAAGCCAACAGCCAATAAAGTGGAATCGTCACAAATGTCAGTACAAACAGCAGAGTGGCCACTGTTTAAAAGTGTGTAGAAGCATATAGACGGCAGACTCTCTGGCCCTAATTGTATTCGCTTAGATGCTTCTCTTAGTGCTTTTCCCTTTTCAATTTTATCAGTTTCTTTTCTGAAATAAGATATATAATTTATTAAAATCTCGCTGAAGTCGAATGTCATTTGCTCTTGGGCCATATGTGTGGCTTCGGGCAAAACTTACAACTCTGGTAGTGGAATTCTATCATTTGGAGGAGCGTTGGGATCCGATTTAGGCTTTTTCATAAAAATGTTGTCCTTTTTTGCTTTTTTCTTTTTAGGTTTATCTGGTGTCTCCTCAACTTCTTCTTCATCTTCAACTGGTGCAGGAAGGACTTGTATGTCGGGTTCCTTCAAAAGCCCATAGTAAACTTTAGTCCGATTTTCTAAGAAAATAAAACAGTTTTAGGTAAATTTTTAAAATAGCGAATGTTGTACATATATCGGTTTATTATTATAAATCGTAAGTTTTTTTGTGTGTGTGAGTGGATATTTTTAACTCTTTCATCAGAATAGGATATACTTACTACTTTTTATTCCGATGTCAAGTTCTCATTAGGAAACGGGAAGGGGAAATCTTTACTACTTGGCCGGCCGATAAACTACTGAATGGATTTTAATAAACTTCACCATTAACAGTTAAAATTAACAGTAATATAGCTTGTATGTACGATCCGAATAGGACATACGAGGGCTGCACTAAAAGTATCGGGAATGGAACATTTTCACTGTTCCTGTCATATTAAAATCTTTTTAATTGAAAACTCCTTGGTTTTAAAAATCGAATACTATTTATTTATTTTAAAAAAAGATTCTCGGTCTTGTCACAAGGTTTTGTCAAACTTGTTTAGTCGTTGAGAAAATGGAATTGACTCGAGAAAATTCAAGAGCAATGATTTATTATGACTTTCGAAGTGGTTTAACACAAAAACAGTGTGTTGACCGGATGATTTCTGCATTTGGTGATGAAGCCCCATCCAAAAACACAATTTATCGCTGGTTTGCTGAATTTCAACGTGGACGTGTCAAGCTCAGTGATGATCCCCGTCAAAGTCGTCCAAAAACTGCAGTCACCCAAGAAAACGTTGATGCTGTGCGTAAGCTGATTGAGGAAGATCGACATGTGACATACCGCGAAATTCAGGCAACTTTAGACATTGGCATGAGTCAAATACAAATAATCTTGCATGAACAATTAGGTGTAAAAAAGTTGTTTTCCCGATGGATACCGCATTCGCTCTGTGAAGAGCAAAAAGCGGGTCGCGGTACCTGGTGCGTCAGAACTCTCGAAAGATTCCACGCAGGATTCTCAAATGCTGTATACAATATCGTATCAGGTGACGAATCCTGGATATACGCGTACGAACCCGAAACAAAAAACCAGTCACGAGTTTGGGTGTTCGAAAATGAGTAGTCAACAAAAATTGTTCGTTCACGGAGTGTTGCAAAAAAAATGGCGGCCACGTTTGTCTCCAAAACCGGCCATGTTGCGACTATTCCTCTTGAGGGACAAATAACGGTTAATGCAGAATGGTATGCAAGCATTTGTTTGCCACAGGTCGTTTCTGAACTCCGTACAGAGAACTGCAACCGCCGCATCATCCTCCATCACGACAATGCGAGTTCTCACACCGCGCACAGAACAAAAGAGTTTTTAGAACAAGAAAACATAGAATTATTAGACCATCCGCCGTACAGCCCCGACCTAAGCCCTAATGATTTCTATACTTTCCCTAAAATAAAGAATAAATTGCGTGGTCAGAGATTTTCATCACCTGAAGAAGCTGTGGACGCCTACAAAACGGCCATTTTGGATACCCCAACTTCCGAATGGAAGGTTGCTACAATGATTGGTTCCATCGTATGGAGAAATGTGTCAAATTTCGCGGAGAATATTTCGAAAAGCAATAAATACATTTTTAAATAGTAATGTTGTGTCACTTCCTTTATTCCCGAAATTTTCAGTGCCTATCAAATTCTATCTTTTTCTGACCACTGTGCGGCATTTACATTTGCGAGCGTTTCCGTGCTTAGGAAGGCAAGTTAAGCCTTCGATCCCGGTCGCCAGTAACATGGCAGTTGTTAAGTCAAGTTGAAGGCCATATGCCACTTGAAAAATTTCAACAGCAGATAGATACCAAAAAAATGTCTATTTCAACATGACAATGGGCTCACCATTGATGAGCGTATAACATGCCTTTAGTCACCCCTTCGAGGATAAGGCGTGATTGATAAAGAATTTGCTATGGAAAACGAGAACAGAAAGATTCACCAAGCAGGCAGATCTGCAGTCAAATACATACTTGTATATAATATTTCATAAGAATTGTTACCATTTCTTGTTGCTTCACCGAGAATGCCTCCAGCTGTGGCTCGTACTTGGGCTTGTGTTCTACCAGGACCATCATGGACTTCAACTTGTATGTGATTATTTATAATGTTAATTATGACTGTTGAACTTTTTTGTTCGTGCAAAAAACGCTTGAGCTGAGAAGATGCGTCTCTAGACAGCTGGACAACAAACTTGTTTGTGCTACAAATATGAAAAAAATATTAAGGGCAGCAATTGAGGATAATCACACTGCTTCTAAGGATTAACTATTTTGTTAGATGAATGAATTTGTGGTTGTTTTAAGTGTATTGATTCTGCGGCATTTTTCTGCCTCTTTTAAAATAATGTTATTGGTGAAAACTCCTAATGGGCCTTTATTATGTTGCCTATGTAATAATTGTCTTCTAAGGATTAACTAGTTTGTTAGATGAATGAATTTATGGTTGTTTTAAGTGTGTATTGATTCAGCGGCATTTTTCTGCCTCTTTTAAAATAATGTTATTAGTGAAAACTCCTAATGGGCCTTTATTATGTTGCCTATGTAATAATTGTATTTTGTTAGCTGTAAGTCTTCCAGAAACTTAAATTAAAATAATATAAAACTATTTCGTGAAATAAAAATTAAAAGTACAATAACATTAATGAAATCTTATTGTCATGATTTGTTACAGTTTGATATTTTGTGTCAATAACAAAGAAACAACAAACTGTTTGTATCATAAGAGCTGATCTCCAAATATTTACCTGTATATTTCAGCGAGCTCATTACCCTTTATTTGATCTTTGTGTTTAACAATAGATAATCGATTCAAATCCTCTTGATAGTAATCTTCTTGTTCTGTCCGAAATTTCTCCAAAAAGTTGACAGCATGTTCATTATGATCATATAGAATTAAGAGAAGGTACATATGAACAAATACAGGATACAGGAGTGTGGAAAGTTCATGCTGCAAATTAAACACATCTATCAGAGAAAGTAATAATAATATTATACTTATAACCATAACACATTTTTATAGATTATTTATACACCTGGGAAACTACCTTCCACATTTATCTATTAACACTATCAATATTCACATGTACATCATCATCATCATCCGAGCGTCTGTCCCAGTTGCGTCTCGCGACGCCCGGGGTCCGCTTTCCTACATTTTCTCCTCCACTTCGCACGGTCTTCGGCATCCCCTGTAGTGAGACCATTGGCACGCATGTCATCCCTTACGACGTCAAGCCAGCACTTCTTGGGTCTTCCCCTCTTACCGGGACCCGGCGGGGCTGACATGGCCAGACATTTGTTACCTACGTAGCCCGGCGGTTGCCGCAAGACGTGACCATACCAACGAAGGCGACACTCTTGCAACTTGTCTGCAATGTCACGGACGTGAAGGCTGCCGCGGATGCGAGAGTTTCTCACGCGGTCCATCCGCGTGACCCCACACATCCACTGCAGCATTTTCATTTCCGTGACACGCAGCTCCTGCTTGTGTCGCTCCAATATCGGCCACGTCTCACTGCCATGTAAAAGGACAGGTCTAATAATGGTTTTGTAGACCTGTCCCTTCAACCGGATCGGCATTTTAGGGTCACAAATGACACCGGTCATCTCCCGCCATTTGGCCCACGCGGCAGCAATGCGTGACTTGACATCGCAATCGATGTCACTGGACGTGTGAAAAACAGATCCCAGGTATTTAACCTGGTCCGTGCGCTCGACCAAATCACCGCCTATGCGGACGGATGTGGGATCTGTCGAGTTTATTGCCAAGTACTCGGTCTTCGCCACATTTAGTTTCAGACCGCCGTTCTCAAGCGTCTCCTTCCACGCCTTTACACGTCGCACCAATCTGCCCCTGTCCGCGTCTGCCAGCGCAATATCGTCAGCATACATGAGCAACCATGGAGGCTGCTCATGTGGGTTTCTGATGCTGTCCGACAATTCGTCTAATATTACACTGAACAGAAGCGGACTAAGGACCGAACCCGACGGTGATGGGGAAGGGTTTCGTGTCGCCAACAGCAGTCCGAACCATTGAATCGGAGTCACAGTACATGTCCCGGATAGTGTCAATATAGACCTCTGGAACCCCTTTGGACCGCAGTGCCCACCAGATCATCGCACGAGGAACACAGTCGAAGGCCTTCTGCATGTCTAGAAACAAACAGTGCAGAGGCGTGTTCTTCGACCTGTATTTCTCTGCGACAACCCTCAGGGCAAAAACAGGGTCCGTGGTCCCATGACCAGGGCGAAACCCATATTGACACTCTGAGAGAGTACACTCCTGCCGGATCCGAGAGTCTATAATCCTCTCGAAGATCTTCATGGTGTGGGACATCACCTTAATACCGCGGTAGCTCCCGCACTCCTGCACTGACCCCTTACCTTTGAAGACTGGAGTAATTATACTCAGTCTCCATTGGTTTGGGATCTGCCCGCTGAGGAGTATGCGGTTAAAAAGGTTTATTAAGATGCCCACACCGCGAGGACCCATCGCCTTCCAGGCTTCGATGGGGACTCCATCGGGTCCGCTTTCCGATTCTTCATGCGGCGAAGCGCAGTCAGGACTTCTCCAGGCGTTACCGGTGGCACTAGTCCCTGATTCGGAGGGAGGTCCGGAGGCTGCACCTCTTTGTGCTGTTTATTAAGCAGCTCGTGGAAGTACGAGCGCCATCTCTCCTTTACCGCGAGGTCTTCGCTTAACAAGTTGCCCTCAGGGTCTTTTACACAGCGACACTTGGATATATCCTGTGCCGCTTTGACCCTGGAGCGCGCCAGCTTATAGATGAGCTTCTGCCCCTCAGACGATTCCAGCTTATCATACAGAGGTTGTAAGTGGTCACGTCTGGCTCTGGCTACAGCTCTCTTTGTGGCGCGCTTGGCAGCCCTGTACGCGTCGCGGTCTTCAGGAGATCCGGTCGCTTGCCACTTTTTAAAGAGGGCTTTCTTCTCCCTAGTCTCCCTCTGGACTGCGTCGTTCCACCACCAAGTTTCCTTGTCACATTTGCATCCACCCTTAGACACACCGAGCACCACCTTCGCCGCTCCAATCCAGTAATCTTGAACTGGTTCGCCTTCAGTGTCGGTGCACTTGTCACCGACAGCTGAGACGAACTCCTGGGACCTAGTTTCATCAAGCAGCCACCATCTGATGCGGCGCTGGCACCGCTCGATGCGTTTGCCTTTGGGCTTCACGCAGAGGTCCATGACAAGGAGACGGTGTTGTGCAGTAAGACTCTCACCGGGTATGACCTTGCAGTTGGCCACCTTGCCGATGCTGTGTCGCCTAGTGAGTAGGAAATCGATCTGAGTTGTACGCCTCCCGCTCTTGTAGGTGATGAGATGTTCGGATTTCTTTTTGAAATACGTGTTCACAATGGCCAGATTGGCAGCCGCACACGTTCTAAGGATAGTTTCTCCTTCAGCGTTGCGGGTGCCGTATCCAAAACCACCATGAACACGCTCAAACTCCTCACACCTCTCACCCACATGACCGTTTAGGTCGAAGCCCAAAACGATTCCCTGTGACAACGGAATGCTCCGAAGCACTCCCTCGAGTTGACCCCAAAACGACATCTTATCGGCGTCGCTACAACCGGCCTGTGGCGCGTAGGCACTTATCAGGTGGGTAATAATCCCATCGATAAGCACCCTCACGATCATAAGCCGGTCGCTACAGTGTTTCACCTCGAAGATGCCACTCTGCAGCCCCTCGGAGAGCACAACGGCCATCCCGTTCTCCCCACCAGGCGCACCCGTGTAATACAGCTTGTAGCCGTTCTGCAAGGGCCGGGCTCTGTTGCCCTTCCACCGAGTCTCCTGCAGGAACGCCACGTCCACCCTCCGCCTGGAGAGTACTTCGGCCAACTCTACCGCACGCCCAGTCAGCGTGCCAATGTTCCAAGATGCGAAGCGAATTCGGGTTGGGGCTAACTTCTTTAGCTGTGCTGGCCCGACACACGGCAGCCCTAGCCCACTTGCCACAGGAGTCGGGCGGGGCTCCTGCGCGCCGTTTTGCGGCGGCGCCCTATCCCTAGCTACATTCCGATTGTACATTTCCATTTAGTTTTGGCGGGTGGCTTTTAAGGGAGCGACGCCCTCAACCCCGGAGGGGAAAGCCAGCGCCAGAGCCTCGTCCGTTAGTCAGCAGGTGCACGCACTAGCACTGGAGGTTGACTTGGGCCCCGAAGATCTTGGTGGGGCCCCTTACACCCCAATATTCACATGTACACAATATTTATATTTATATAGATGGTGCTACAACAAATTTCTCTCCAATTTAAAGAGATAAATAGTAAAACAACCTCGGCAAGGTCAGTTGGTCAGGGGCCCAGGGCATCAAGGCTGTTGGGAGAGCCAGCACCTTTTTCCCCCTAATCCTAAGTCTCCCAAGGTGGACTGAGAGGCTCTTTGGGAGAACCTCGAAAAGTCTCTCCAAATGTCAGTAACCTTGTGCGCCAGGTCCAGATATTGTCTCTTCTTCTAAGCTTATTATATTATAGGCAACAGCCTATAATATAACTGTAGTATATTATAGGCAGTTGCCTATAATATAATAAGCTGTAAAATTTGATTTACTTACCTTATAAATATCTAAAGAATTTTCCACAAACTTCTTTAAATTGTCATAAGCAAATTCGTAACTATGAGGATCACTTTCAGTATGATGTGCTGTGAGAATACTGGCCAATTCAACTTCTGGTAAGTCTAAATTTTCATACTCCACATCTCCCAAGCTTGCTTCTTTGCGTAAAATATCCTCTGTGCCCTAAAGCATATATATTGTACTAATATTATAAGTTTGTAAGTGTGTTTATGATTGTGTGTTATGTACTTCTACATACCCAAATGCTAAAACTAATTGTATTAAAATTTAGTGTGGCGGTAGGTGTCAGCTTGTAGGCTACTTTCAGCACCGGGAACAGGTTCCAGAGTACGAGAAATCTTTAGTTAATGCAGTACTATATTGGCGAAAGTTTGTGATAGTATGCTTGTTAAGTTTTCACGCTTAAATGGTGAAAAAAATCACCAAATAAAATTTGGTGTTAAGTGTGCAGTGGGCACCCTGGATTAGCACATAGGCTTATTCTTATTCATTTTGTTAGGTAACAGGTTGCTGTGGCAAACGTGTACGGAAAATATCATTAAGCAAGCGTAATATTTGACAAATATTATAAATATATACGCACCGACAGTGTAGAATGTAATTTTTATTGTAATGCCATTATAATAATACTTACCTTCAAATTATACTTTCTCAGCAATTGCAATACAGCTAAAAGCGGAGTATTCTTGTCTCCCATTTTAACTTAACTCCTCTGAGAAGTTGTTTCACAGTATTTCGATTGCTTTATTTATTCATTTAATTCATTTATAATTACAAAAATGTATTAAAACCACTTTGTGACATACAGAAACATAAAATTACAAATAAAAATGGGCCCGTAGTCCTTATTCTAATCGATGAAGCTCTTTTTTTTTTTTTTTTTTTTTGTTTGTTGTGGCGATGTCCGGCTTGGACTTAGCCACGACGCAGTAAAAGGTTAGGAAGCGGTTAATATATAAAAAGGATTACGGAATTTCGGGAAAGGATCAAAATGGTTTGAAACAAGATTCTTAAAGTAATATTTAGATTTTTAAATGATTAACAGTTATAAATAAAGATATGGTTTTATAAATATTAATATCAAGATTATGTAATAGGGTGTTAATACAAGATGGAAGAGGAACATGGAGGGATATTAAGGATTCGAAAAATTCTGTATGGTTAAATAGAGGGCAAGCGAAAAAAATATGGTTTAAGTCGCCTATATCTGAACCACATTCACAAATGTCACTGTTAATAATTCTAAATTTAGCAAGGTGCACTGGAGCACATGTGTGACCCAATCTCATTCTAGTTATTATTGAAGTTGTCGTTTTACCAAATTTGAATTTTGAAAACCAAGGTTTAACAGGTATTGTAGGCTGAATTTGACTGAAATGTTTACCTTTCACTTGGCTGCTAGTGTGCCAGTCTTTTCCCCAGGATTCAAGTAGATCCTTTTTAGAAAGAGACATTAAGTCAGAGCAGTAGTTTTTATACGGGAACAAATCCCCACATGAAACTGCCTCATTAGCAAGTCTATCCGCATAGTCGTTGCCAAAAATACCTTGATGACTAGGTATCCATAAAAACTTTATGTCTAAACCGTTAGATAAACATTTCTGTAACAGATTTCGACATTCAAAAACAACAGTCAAATGCTTTGTTTTAAATGGGAATCGCTGTAGAGCTTGTAAAGCACTTTTGGAGTCTGTGATGATTGCGGTCTTTGAGAGTTTTAATAATAATATGTATTCCAAAGACTTCAGTAATCCGAAGCATTCACCGGTAAATACTGATGTCTCTGGTGGGAGTCTAACTTTCTGGACTATCTTGAACTGGTGGTGATATACTCCTATTCCGACACAATCCAAATTACTATGCTTAGAAGCATCACTGTATATATGATGCCAATCTGGAAATTCGTGATTGAGATAGTAGTTGAAGTTGGAATTAGCATTAATGTCATTTTGAAGATCACAGTTTAGAATAATACAAGGTGAAATAGTTAAGGAATCATAAGATGTAGAAAAAAGGGGGAGACGAGAAGATCTGTGAGTAGGGGATTGTAGAGATAAAAATTTACGAAAGCTGCTAATAAGGCAAGGAACCTTCTTGTGAGACCAGTAACTGGAGGTTTCAATTACGTCTGAGAGTAATTGGAGTTTATGATGTAAGGGATGGTTTGTGATTTGTAAAGATTGAAACAAATCGGTCACAAAGATATTGTCTACGATGTATCAGTGGAGGTTCAACACATTCAACTTGAAGAGCGTTGATGGGGCTGGATTTCATACAACCTGATATAATTCGAAGAGCTTTATATTGAACACTGTCAAGTTTATTTAGGCCAACTATACCACAGGGTTCTAAAAGAAATGACCCGTAATCTAGAAGACTTCTAATCAAAGCGTTATAAAGAAGTTTTTGGGAAGTTGGATGAGCTCCCCACCAAACACCCGACAAGCATCTCAAGATATTTAAATTACGTTCACATTTTGCAGTAATATGGTAACAATGTTGGAGCCCAGATAATTTAGCGTCTAAAATAATTCCTAAGAACTTTGCATGCTCATAAACTGGAAGTCGTGAGTTTTCATAAAAAACTGATACGGTAGGAGGACACCGCATTCGGGAAAATAATACAACAGAACTTTTGGGCACTGATAGAGTTAGGCCATTAGTATCCAGCCACGTTTTAAGGGAATCAAGAGCTGATGATAACCTATCAGCTGATCTCTCAATCGATTGCCCCGAAGTATAAATGAGTAAATCGTCTGCATATTGTAAGATATTTATGTTGCTTTTCACTAATGTACTTTCTAGGTCATAGGTATATAAATTATAAAGGAGAGGACTTAATACTGATCCCTGTGGTAAACCTCTCGAAGCTATTCTAGTAATTGTGAGGGAGTCCGGAAGGATAACCTTAACACATCTCTCAGACAGAAAATTTATGATAAAATTTTGTAATAATATAGGGACATCCAATTTAAAAAGCTTTTTTTGCAGTATATGTAGCTGGACACTATCGTACGCAGCAGCTATGTCTAGAAAACAGGCCAGAAGTGAGTGATTATTTGAAAAAGCTAGACGAATATCAGTGGTAAATATGGCTACACTGTCTATGGTACTTTTACCCTTTCTAAATCCATACTGACTATTGGATAATAGACCTTTATTTTCAATAAACCATTCTAGTCTATTTTTGACGAGGTGTTCAGCCAGTTTAGCAACCACAGGGGAAAGGGCTATTGGACGGTAAGATGACGCTTCAGCAGAAGGTTTGTTAGATTTACGAATTGGAATCACTTCTTGCACTTTCCAAGCTGTGGGGATGTTGCCTGATAGCACTACAGAATTAATTAAAGATAAATAATAAGAAAGACTAGTATCATCCATGTGAGTGAAAAATGAATAGGGGATATTATCCAAGCCAGGGGTTGAATCTTTAACATAACTTAGAATGCCTTTTAATTCATTAAGAGTAAAAGGCTTGTTGAGACTCGAAGACTGCATTTCCAATTTACACTGGGTTTGCAAGGGGCAAGGAGTAATATTAAGAGGAACAAAAGGAGGAATCAGGGAATCCAGAAAATTTTCAACAACAGTTCTGTGTAGAAGTGGAGGGTTTGATTCTTTAAAAGCAGATCTGTAGCGTTTGATATTTTTCCAAACTATAGTTGGATGAACATTAGGGGATACAGAATTACAGAATGTTTGCCAGCTTTCCCATTTCTTTCGCTTAAATAATTTACGGGTGCTAGTTATAATTTCCGAAAGAGAATTAAAATTTTCCATCGAAGAATAATGTTTATAAATATTTTCTGCTGTTTTTCTTTTTTTAATCTGTTCCCGACATTCTGAATCCCACCAAGGAGGAGCGGGGATCTTCGTTACTTTTGTTTGACGTTTACTTGGAAACAATGAATCAGCTGTTTCAATTAAAGCCTTACTAATTAAATTATTACATTCGTCTACATTATTGTCGTTAATGTTTGGAAGTTGTGAAAATCTATTTTTAACCTTTTGTTGAAACGCATCCCAGTTAGCGTTAGATAATTTATGTTTGAGTCGAGGTTGACGTTTTTGTATTTGGATGCCGGAAAAGTTATTAGGAAATGAAATGACAATAGGGAAGTGATCACTACCGTAGGTAGACTCCAAAGTGTACCAGGACAAAGAAGATGCGAGATTGGGAGAACACAGAGTTAAATCCGGTGCGCTAATTAGCTCATTAGGAGTAGTTCGCCGAGTAAGGGAACCATTATTTAGCAAACACATTTCAAAGGTATCTAGCATTTCCAAAACTCGAGCTCCATAGTAGTTAGATTTAGAACTTCCCCAACATCGATGTTGTGCATTAAAGTCACCCATTATCACTAGAGGCTTTGGTAGTGTAGAAAACATATTATTTACTTCATCATAAATCTCAGATGATGGGTGAGGGATGTAAACGGAAACAAAGCATATGTTATTTATTTTTACAGATATTATCGAGAAGCCGGTACCATGTCTAGGTAGCTCTACATGAGAAAAAAGAAGAGAATTTTTCACAAGCAAAGCAACACCACCATAGCCATCACTTCTATCTTCTCTCAAGCAAGAGAAGCCTGAAAGTTTAAAATTATGTTCTGGCTTAAGCCAGGTTTCTTGTATAGCTATTAAAGATGGTTCATATTTATTAATCAAGTAAATTAGTTCACTTTTTCTGCGGCTTATGCTGCAGCAGTTCCATTGCATTAGGGAGAACTGATCCATTATTAATTGTGTTATTTACTTCTGTATCTGATAGTATAGCAGCGTTGGGCGGTAATTTAATCATATTACATTGTTGTAAAGAGTTGATAAGAGTTAAAATTAATTGTTTAATGGGAATTTCAGATAGAGAATCATTATTACAGTTATTGAGAGTGCCAATAGAGGGTAAAGGAATTGTATAATCTTTTGTTAAGTTAGAATGGGCTAATTGATCATATCCATATCTTTCAAATTTTTGAGGTTGCTTCGGTTTTAAGAATACTGTTTTCTTGTACGAGTTATTATGATGAGTATGATCTGGAATATTTTGTATTGACCTATGTTGAGGAGCAGACATGAGAGTATCAGAATAAGGTTTGCTAACAGGAGGGTGTAACTTCAAGGCTTCAGCATAAGAAATACAACTTTTGGCCATTGATTCCTTAATCCCCTTTTGCCTAGAGAATTCAGGACATATTTTATTAGTTGCAAGATGAGAACCTGTACAGAGACAGCACTTAAACTCCTCAACTTTGCATGTCTCTCCTGTATGGCCTAGACCACATTTAAAACATCTTGGAGATGATCTGCATTGGCTGCGAATATGACCATATCGACAACAATTAAAGCATTGTATTGTGGGATAAATGTATAAATCAACAGGAAGTGAGTTATAACACATAAAAATACGTTTGGGTAAAACTTGCCCATCAAATGTTAGGACTACAGTTTCTATGGGAACAAACTCTGACTTTTCATTGCTAATGACTTTTCTTTTTAGCCTCCTTATTTTTATAATTTGGCCGCAACCTATGGGAACTGATATATTACTTAGAATATCCTCATCGCTCCAGTCAGTAGGAACACCTCTCACTATACCCATGCGTGTAACATTAACAGAAGGAATAAAAGCTTTGTAATTATTAGATTTTAATGCATCATCATCTACAAAATTGTTAGCACTATCATGTGACGAAAAAGATAAAGAAATACGGTTGCGCCCTATTTTTTTAAGACTGCCATTGACAATGTTCTTGAATGAGTTTTTTTTAAGAAAAAAGCCAAATGCTACAGGATGAATGGAACAGTTTTCATTGGGAGATGAAGGAAGTTTCTGAATATGAACTGCATATGGGGCAGCGTCAGATGAGTTGTAAACATTTCGGCCAATAGGAATACGCGATGAATTCTCGTTAGCATTAGTCTTGGTAGTTTGTGAGGTGACAATTTGTGAGGGTGATGCAGATACAGTGAAAGTGTTTGTTATTGATCTACATTGGCAATCAATCTCGGAATTAGTAGAAGATTTATGGTGATATCTGCGTTTTTTATTGCAGTGCTTGCAAATCTTAGACGAAACCGATGCTCTCTTTCGCTTATGGGACCGAGAGTTGGTCTCGGAGCCATCTGTGTCTATTACCGATCCTTCCGTATCCATTCCTGATCCATCTATAGTAACAGTATTATACACTGAGGGGACAATTGTCCCCCCAGGGTCTTCTGGATCACCCATGTACTACAATATAAATACAAAAAACTTACCTACTATACAGGAACTATACTATTTACAATAATAAATTAATATATTTACACTATTAAACCTATTTGATCCTTAAATTATAGTTGAATAATTAATAAATAATAAAAAACTCAAAAACAGTCGCCCGCCTAGTTTGCCGTTTCCCGCGCTTTTTTTCCGATGAAGCTCTTGAACGTAAGTATCATTAGTGTATTATATATTATATTCTCTTTGGGCCCTTGGAATATTTAATTTTTAATTCGTTGTCTTTACTATCCTTAATCTTGTGTAGACAAAGGAAACTGGATACATACAGCCATATTTATCATCATTTGTCTAGTACTCGTCATGTCTAGTCCTTTGTTGAAGTTAAGTCCAGTCCTAAATCAAAATTCACAAATCTCGGATCCAAATCCGCTACGGCGCAAAGGTCATCGATATTCTGAGAACTCGAACATCATTGACATTTGCGCAGTAGCAGATTTGGATCCGAGATTTGTGAATTGCATGACTAGTCCTCTATAGCTGTTCCAATAACCCTAGAAATAAATTGTATGCATTAAATACAATTTTAAATAAACGTTTGCAAGAAAAATATGTTATATTTATGGCCATAAAAAAGCGCTCGTGGCCCAGCCAAACTACGGTGCACTACGGTGAAAATACCGGACCGCGAGAGAGGCTTCTTCACTAAGCAAGGCAATTGTACCTGCTTTTATTCGAAGAATTAGAGCGGAATCACTTTTAGACACTGGTAGTTCAAAGAGTTTTATTAATGACAGTTTCTCAAGATTTTGCGCATTAATAAATAAATAATAAATAAATAAATAAATATTGTGGGACACTTTTCACACAGCGCCATCTAGCCCAAAGTAAGCTAATATTAGATTGTGTTATGGGATCTAGATAACTGATAAACATACTTATATATTTCTAAATACATACATATTATAGATAAATAACACCCAGACACAGAATAAACCATCGTGCTCATCACACAAAGTTTTATCCTGGGTGGGAATCGAACGACCTCTTGCGTAGCAGTCGGATGCACTCCCACCGCGCCACAGAGGCATTAACAATAATAATTTTAATAATATTAATTATAATTGGCCAGGATTGTCCATCAGCAACTTGCACTAAAATATAATCTTGTCGATTCAGAGGTGCCGTATTATAGGTATGCGTCCGACCCAGTTCTAGAAAATGGTCGCGTCACGTTGTACTAGGACCGATCCATTATCACTGACAGGACTATTGTAGCCAATAAGCCTGATATTGTGGTAATAGATCGGTCCGAGCGCCTTGCATTAATCGTTGATATAACCATACCACATGACGAGAATCTTGTAAAAGCAGAAAAGGACAAACAAATAAAATATTTGGACCTTGCTCACGAGGTTGTCGACATGTGGGATGTGGATTCAGCGATTATTGTTCCGATAGTCGTATCGGCACATGGTCTGATTGCCAAGAGCCTCGACCAACATCTCAAGAGGCTCGCGTTAGGCAGTTGGGTCAAGGGCTTGATGCAAAAGGCGGTTCTTCTGGGCACGGCACGTATTGTGCGGAAATTTCTGTCTCTGCAGTCCTGACCACCGGGAGCTTGGTCCCTGTACCCGATGCCGGTGGGATACTATTTTTTATATTTTTAAATAGAATTTTTTTTATATAAATAATGTATTTAAAAATGTAATTGATATGTGTAGTTAAAGAATAAAGGAAATAATAATAAAACCCTCGAGGACAGTCGTTATCTTTTATAGGATTAACGCAACCCTATGAGGGCATAGTAGATTCGCTTTTTGAGTCATCCACTTTCTGATATCAACAAAAAAATGTATCAGAAAGTTATTGAAAAGCTCACATCCGCAGGGCAGCTTGTGGCGAGCTGAATGTGAGTGGCTACACATCGGTCCCGATTCCTCAGAGTTTTGTTGCCCTTCTGCACCGGTTAGGATTTAATGGCCTAACGGGAGAGCAGTGAGAGTGCTACTCCCGGGAGTGCAGCAAATCTCAACTCTGGCTTGCCTTATTTGGCCGGTCAGAGGGAGGGAGCCAGAGCTATATGCTCGGGGGTGGAAGTGTCATTTTCAAGGGAATTGTTGAATGGGAGTTATATCCTTATTGTTGCAAATTAAGTTGTTCAGATTATGTGTGGTATAAAATGCCGGTTAGCATTCAGATAACTTCCTAGAACACTGGTAAGAAATATTACCGATTTAAGGTATGCGACCCCATCTTTTTATGTGTGTGTTCAAGGTCCTGGGTGTTTCTCCTTTATATGCTGACTCTGTGACAGTCTTGGCTCTCTTTCGTAATACCATACGGTCTATTAATTGAGATTCGAAACCATTATTTATTGCTATTGTTTTTATACATGCAATTTCCTCCTCGAAGTCATTTTGTGACATTGGGATCGAAAGTAATCGATGCACCATTGAGTGAAAGGCGGCATGTTTATGACTTATTGGGTGCCTTGAGTTTGCATGTATTACATTATCGGCAAATGTGGGCTTTCTATAAACTTTAAATATATGTCTTTGATTAATTAAGCTAATGGTAATGTCTAGAAAATTAATTTTATTATGTCCTATTTCGATTGTAAATAATATATTGCAAGTGATTTTATTGATAAATGTCAAAAAATCATTTAAAACCTCTACACTCCCGGTCCACAAACAAATAATATCATACACATATCTATACCAATAAACAATGAATGGTCTGTAAACATTGTTGGTCAAGATCTGCTCCTCAACGTGATTCATGAAAATATCTGCACAAAGTAGCGAAAGGGGGCTACCCATAGCAAGGCCATTAATCTGTTTATAAAACTTATTACCGAATTTAAAATAGTTTTGGTCTAGACACACAGATATGGTATGTTCTAAATCTAAGGCTATTTGCGGGTCGACTACAGATTGCATTAAAATATCTTTAATAGCACTTTTACATTCATTTAAAGGGATGCTCGGGAACAGATTATTATACTGCTCGGGAACAGATTATTATACTTCTGTATCTGATAGTATAGCAGCGTTGGGCGGTAATTTAATCATATTACATTGTTGTAAAGAGTTGATAAGAGTTAAAATTAATTGTTTAATGGGAATTTCAGATAGAGAATCATTATTACAGTTATTGAGAGTGCCAATAGAGGGTAAAGGAATTGTATAATCTTTTGTTAAGTTAGAATGGGCTAATTGATCATATCCATATCTTTCAAATTTTTGAGGTTGCTTCGGTTTTAAGAATACTGTTTTCTTGTACGAGTTATTATGATGAGTATGATCTGGAATATTTTGTATTGACCTATGTTGAGGAGCAGACATGAGAGTATCAGAATAAGGTTTGCTAACAGGAGGGTGTAACTTCAAGGCTTCAGCATAAGAAATACAACTTTTGGCCATTGATTCCTTAATCCCCTTTTGCCTAGAGAATTCAGGACATATTTTATTAGTTGCAAGATGAGAACCTGTACAGAGACAGCACTTAAACTCCTCAACTTTGCATGTCTCTCCTGTATGGCCTAGACCACATTTAAAACATCTTGGAGATGATCTGCATTGGCTGCGAATATGACCATATCGACAACAATTAAAGCATTGTATTGTGGGATAAATGTATAAATCAACAGGAAGTGAGTTATAACACATAAAAATACGTTTGGGTAAAACTTGCCCATCAAATGTTAGGACTACAGTTTCTATGGGAACAAACTCTGACTTTTCATTGCTAATGACTTTTCTTTTTAGCCTCCTTATTTTTATAATTTGGCCGCAACCTATGGGAACTGATATATTACTTAGAATATCCTCATCGCTCCAGTCAGTAGGAACACCTCTCACTATACCCATGCGTGTAACATTAACAGAAGGAATAAAAGCTTTGTAATTATTAGATTTTAATGCATCATCATCTACAAAATTGTTAGCACTATCATGTGACGAAAAAGATAAAGAAATACGGTTGCGCCCTATTTTTTTAAGACTGCCATTGACAATGTTCTTGAATGAGTTTTTTTTAAGAAAAAAGCCAAATGCGTCAGATGAGTTGTAAACATTTCGGCCAATAGGAATACGCGATGAATTCTCGTTAGCATTAGTCTTGGTAGTTTGTGAGGTGACAATTTGTGAGGGTGATGCAGATACAGTGAAAGTGTTTGTTATTGATCTACATTGGCAATCAATCTCGGAATTAGTAGAAGATTTATGGTGATATCTGCGTTTTTTATTGCAGTGCTTGCAAATCTTAGACGAAACCGATGCTCTCTTTCGCTTATGGGACCGAGAGTTGGTCTCGGAGCCATCTGTGTCTATTACCGATCCTTCCGTATCCATTCCTGATCCATCTATAGTAACAGTATTATACACTGAGGGGACAATTGTCCCCCCAGGGTCTTCTGGATCACCCATGTACTACAATATAAATACAAAAAACTTACCTACTATACAGGAACTATACTATTTACAATAATAAATTAATATATTTACACTATTAAACCTATTTGATCCTTAAATTATAGTTGAATAATTAATAAATAATAAAAAACTCAAAAACAGTCGCCCGCCTAGTTTGCCGTTTCCCGCGCTTTTTTTCCGATGAAGCTCTTGAACGTAAGTATCATTAGTGTATTATATATTATATTCTCTTTGGGCCCTTGGAATATTTAATTTTTAATTCGTTGTCTTTACTATCCTTAATCTTGTGTAGACAAAGGAAACTGGATACATACAGCCATATTTATCATCATTTGTCTAGTACTCGTCATGTCTAGTCCTTTGTTGAAGTTAAGTCCAGTCCTAAATCAAAATTCACAAATCTCGGATCCAAATCCGCTACGGCGCAAAGGTCATCGATATTCTGAGAACTCGAACATCATTGACATTTGCGCAGTAGCAGATTTGGATCCGAGATTTGTGAATTGCATGACTAGTCCTCTATAGCTGTTCCAATAACCCTAGAAATAAATTGTATGCATTAAATACAATTTTAAATAAACGTTTGCAAGAAAAATATGTTATATTTATGGCCATAAAAAAGCGCTCGTGGCCCAGCCAAACTACGGTGCACTACGGTGAAAATACCGGACCGCGAGAGAGGCTTCTTCACTAAGCAAGGCAATTGTACCTGCTTTTATTCGAAGAATTAGAGCGGAATCACTTTTAGACACTGGTAGTTCAAAGAGTTTTATTAATGACAGTTTCTCAAGATTTTGCGCATTAATAAATAAATAATAAATAAATAAATAAATATTGTGGGACACTTTTCACACAGCGCCATCTAGCCCAAAGTAAGCTAATATTAGATTGTGTTATGGGATCTAGATAACTGATAAACATACTTATATATTTCTAAATACATACATATTATAGATAAATAACACCCAGACACAGAATAAACCATCGTGCTCATCACACAAAGTTTTATCCTGGGTGGGAATCGAACGACCTCTTGCGTAGCAGTCGGATGCACTCCCACCGCGCCACAGAGGCATTAACAATAATAATTTTAATAATATTAATTATAATTGGCCAGGATTGTCCATCAGCAACTTGCACTAAAATATAATCTTGTCGATTCAGAGGTGCCGTATTATAGGTATGCGTCCGACCCAGTTCTAGAAAATGGTCGCGTCACGTTGTACTAGGACCGATCCATTATCACTGACAGGACTATTGTAGCCAATAAGCCTGATATTGTGGTAATAGATCGGTCCGAGCGCCTTGCATTAATCGTTGATATAACCATACCACATGACGAGAATCTTGTAAAAGCAGAAAAGGACAAACAAATAAAATATTTGGACCTTGCTCACGAGGTTGTCGACATGTGGGATGTGGATTCAGCGATTATTGTTCCGATAGTCGTATCGGCACATGGTCTGATTGCCAAGAGCCTCGACCAACATCTCAAGAGGCTCGCGTTAGGCAGTTGGGTCAAGGGCTTGATGCAAAAGGCGGTTCTTCTGGGCACGGCACGTATTGTGCGGAAATTTCTGTCTCTGCAGTCCTGACCACCGGGAGCTTGGTCCCTGTACCCGATGCCGGTGGGATACTATTTTTTATATTTTTAAATAGAATTTTTTTTATATAAATAATGTATTTAAAAATGTAATTGATATGTGTAGTTAAAGAATAAAGGAAATAATAATAAAACCCTCGAGGACAGTCGTTATCTTTTATAGGATTAACGCAACCCTATGAGGGCATAGTAGATTCGCTTTTTGAGTCATCCACTTTCTGATATCAACAAAAAAATGTATCAGAAAGTTATTGAAAAGCTCACATCCGCAGGGCAGCTTGTGGCGAGCTGAATGTGAGTGGCTACACATCGGTCCCGATTCCTCAGAGTTTTGTTGCCCTTCTGCACCGGTTAGGATTTAATGGCCTAACGGGAGAGCAGTGAGAGTGCTACTCCCGGGAGTGCAGCAAATCTCAACTCTGGCTTGCCTTATTTGGCCGGTCAGAGGGAGGGAGCCAGAGCTATATGCTCGGGGGTGGAAGTGTCATTTTCAAGGGAATTGTTGAATGGGAGTTATATCCTTATTGTTGCAAATTAAGTTGTTCAGATTATGTGTGGTATAAAATGCCGGTTAGCATTCAGATAACTTCCTAGAACACTGGTAAGAAATATTACCGATTTAAGGTATGCGACCCCATCTTTTTATGTGTGTGTTCAAGGTCCTGGGTGTTTCTCCTTTATATGCTGACTCTGTGACAGTCTTGGCTCTCTTTCGTAATACCATACGGTCTATTAATTGAGATTCGAAACCATTATTTATTGCTATTGTTTTTATACATGCAATTTCCTCCTCGAAGTCATTTTGTGACATTGGGATCGAAAGTAATCGATGCACCATTGAGTGAAAGGCGGCATGTTTATGACTTATTGGGTGCCTTGAGTTTGCATGTATTACATTATCGGCAAATGTGGGCTTTCTATAAACTTTAAATATATGTCTTTGATTAATTAAGCTAATGGTAATGTCTAGAAAATTAATTTTATTATGTCCTATTTCGATTGTAAATAATATATTGCAAGTGATTTTATTGATAAATGTCAAAAAATCATTTAAAACCTCTACACTCCCGGTCCACAAACAAATAATATCATACACATATCTATACCAATAAACAATGAATGGTCTGTAAACATTGTTGGTCAAGATCTGCTCCTCAACGTGATTCATGAAAATATCTGCACAAAGTAGCGAAAGGGGGCTACCCATAGCAAGGCCATTAATCTGTTTATAAAACTTATTACCGAATTTAAAATAGTTTTGGTCTAGACACACAGATATGGTATGTTCTAAATCTAAGGCTATTTGCGGGTCGACTACAGATTGCATTAAAATATCTTTAATAGCACTTTTACATTCATTTAAAGGGATGCTCGGGAACAGATTATTAACATCAAATGAAATTAACATGGCTTTGTCTGGTACATGAATGTCTTTTATTTTTCTTACCAGTTCGAGGCTACTTTTTACAGTATTAGTAGGTACAAAGCTTGTATATTGTTTAAACACTTTGTTAACCTCTGCTGCCAATTTGTATGCTGGTGCCCCAGTATATGCAACTACTGGACGGATAGAAACTTCAGGCTTATGTAATTTATAATAGGCATGAAGTTTTGGTGGTTGTGGATTCATTAATTTAAGTTTATAGGAATCCTTTCTGAAAATACTATTTGCAGATTGCAAAGTTTCTTTTACAGCTTCATTGAACTTCTTTGTTGACTCTTTTTTTAGTTCAACGAAAGATGGATCCGCCAAAAAAGTTTCAACCTTAGCCACATAATCTTGTCGGGCCGCTACAACTACGGTGTTGCCTTTATCAGCTTTTGTAATGACTAGAATATGTTCCTAGATTTTAGAACGGATATTTAAAATAGTCTTTAGATCTTCGGAAGTACTGTTTTCTCGTTGTTTTGATATCTGCTGCTTTAACGTTCTACGAAGTATGTGTGTGTGAAAGAAACTTTGCAATCTGCAAATAGTATTTTCGGAAAAGACTCCTATAAACTTAAATTAATGAATCCACAACCACCAAAACTTCATGCCTATTATAAATTACATAAGCCTGAAGTTTCTATCCAATAAGTCATAAATATGCCGCCTTTCACTCAATGGCGCATCGATTACTTTCGATCCCAATGTCACAAAAAGACTTCGAGGAGGAAATTGCATGTAAAAAAACAATAGCAATAAATAATGGTTTCGAATCTCAATTAATAGACCGTATGATATTACGAAAGAGAGCCAAGACTGTCACAGAGTTAGCATATAAAGGAGAAACACCCAGGACCTTGAACACACACATAAAAAGATGGGCTCGCATACCTTACATCGGTAATATTTCTTACCAGTGTTATAGGAAGTTATCTGAATGCAAACCGGCATTTTATACCACACATAATCTGAACAACTTAATTTGCAACAATAAGGATATAACTCCCATTCAACAAAAAAGTAGTTTACGTATATGAGTTGACAAGTGCCAATAGCAATGAGAAATATGTTGGTCAAACGGGCAGATGCTTCCAGATTAGAATTGCAGAGCATGTTAGTGGAGACTCAAAAAAACTGAGTCCAATTTTGCAGAACACCTGCTAACGGAAAAACATTGTTTCGACCCAAAAGTCAATTACTAGGTTCTTCATTCCTGTGATAAAGGTAGTAAACTGAATGCTCTCGAAGCGCTTGAGATAAGTAGACACATGAATGCAGACCAGAAAATTATTTTAAACCAACAATTAGATTTAAATCGCTCACCCTTACTACATTATTATAAGTGATTACATCCACATATTTATACTACTATCAAAGAATGTATAATGTTTGGTTGACCGTTAGTTTGTAATCTTATTTGGTTAATGACAAAATACAGTATTAAATATTATCATTATATAGAATTCTTGACATTTAATAATTTTGACATATAAATTCTTAACATTTAATAATTTGACACTTTGACATTTACTTTTTGAAATTCTAATATTTTAATATAAATTGTATTAAGATCAAAATTTTGTATTCTCCCTAATGTTGGGGTAAATTTCGAAACTGTTATCTTGATTTTTTTTTATTGGGACTAATCCCACCCACATTCCCATTACTGTGACTCCCGTAAACCAGGATCTAAAGCAATGACAAAAAAAAAAAGAAAAGTTTCACCGAGCTCGATCTCGGTGATGTCCCAGGAGAAGTTAGCATGTCTTGGAACCCGCAACGAAATTAATCAGAAGATAATGTGAGGAAGTAAGAAAAGAACGTAATGCCTCTTCCCTCCTTTGCAAAGCGGGAGACCTGGAAAGCAACTAGGTGTAAATCCTATAGAAATAGGGAAGCACCACGATAATAGTATATTACGGGTCCTATGTGAGCTATGTTTGATTCCAGTAATATGTATGGCAGAAACGTTTAAAAGCACGAAAATGTACCCTCGATGCCACGAGATCCACATAGTAAACTACTCCCGACGTTACTTGTAAACAATTAAGCATATTATATCGCTCATTTTGCCAAATGCTACACTCCCAAAGTATATGATGGGCGGTCTGATCATATTTGGCGTCAGCAGTTGAACACTGACAGAACGGTGACTCAACCAGCTTAAACGAATGTAATTTGCTCCTAAAGTTACCATGTCCCGTAAAAAATTGAACAACACAGTGATCAACCTCCAGCCAGGACATTCCCAGGCGTTCACGAACATCTGGGAAAAACGGGTAGAGGTGGCGCCCTTTGATGGAAGTGTTCCAACGCAGCTGCCACTCGTCTAAAAGTTCTTCACGTACATTATCACGATACAGTCTGGCAATTCTATGGCGATCTCTTTCTAACAAAAATCTATCATCCATGCCATCCTTAGCCGAATAGTATCTCCCGCGTCTCTGAATTTCGAGATCAACCGGGAGGACCCCTGCCATCACCGGCAGAGCCTCCGTGCTAACCGTCCTGTAGGCCTTGCATAAAAATATCAATGCAAGGCGTTGACTTTGCAGTAACTTTAAACGTGCAGCACCAATAGTAGCCTTATCTGCCCATACCGGCGCCCCGTAACACATACAGCCTAGATAAGTGACCCCGTAAACGACCTTCAGTGTTTTGAACGAAAGTCCCCATGTAGCAGTAGATATTCTCGACAACGCATAAAAGCTATTTTTAGCCTTTTCACCTACATTTTTTATGTGCTCAACGCATGCAAAATTTCTCTCTAAAATCAATCCTAAATAGCAAACCGAAGTTTTATTTTTAATGTAAACATTATTGAATTTAATGCGTGTTGGTTAAACTTCCTTTTAAAAGCAACTGAAATGTTTTGTTGGGTGCAAAAAATAACCTGTTTCGTACGCCCCACTCCGCAACGACGCGCAAACACGTGTGGGCCAAGCTCTCGAGTCCCGCACGAGTATTCGACTGAACGAGCAACATACCGTCATCAGCGTATCCTGTCATTGAACAGCCCTCCGGTAATGGTAAACTGAAAAAGTCATCAAATCCTAAGTTCCACAAGTGAGGGCCTAGCACAGACCCCTGAGGACAGCCTATTGTTAACGTTTTGGTAGCAGAATAATGAGCTAATTTTAAAGTTGTTGTACCTTGTGAAAAATATGAATAAATACATACATACATATTGTCACGCCTTTATCCCCGAAGGGGTAGGCAGAGGCATATTAAACGCCCACATTTCACCGTATGCATTTTTGTCCCACGTAACAGGTGGTGAGCCCATTGCCGTGTTGAAATGGACAGGCGCAGGCTGCAGCGACCTGCTGTTGAAATTTTTTAAGCCGCTCATAAGGCCTTCAACTTGGCTTAACGACTGCCGTTTTATTGGCAACCGGGACCAACGGCTTAACGTGCCTTCCGAAGCACGGAACTGGGGTGGGTCTAAAGGGCCGAATAAATTTAATAAAATAAAATGTGTCTATTTTAGATGTTAAATTTGGAATAAATTTTGAACCCGTTGCCTTTTTAGTGAGGTGGTGGATGAATAAATGAGAGAGTAAATATTTCTATAGCAACCGCGAGACTTTAATTTCATTAATAGCATTGGCCACCAAGCGTTATCGAAAGCCCCGGAAATATCTAGGAAGATGGCCAGCACATATTGAGAAACCGATGAAGTGACAGTCTTTCGCACTGATATCGCTGCGTCAATAGTAGATTTTCCTACTGTAAATCCAAATTGATTTTCGTGATATTTAATACCGCCCGGCAGGAGCCGGGGTACTATGAGACGCTCTAAAAGCTTTCCCAAGGAGGGTAACAATGTGATCGGTCGGTACGACTTAGGGTCATCTGGCGGCTTGTCGCCTTTTTTAGGAATAATCCGAATATAGCCACATCGCCAAATACGGGGAAACACTCCCTCGTAAATACATATGTTAAAAACATTTAATATTACTTCACCCGACAGCTTGCAAGCCTCCTTTATCATTTTGTTAGATATTTTATCGTCACCCGACACCTTACCTATGGACAACGACCTAACAATTTCGAGGAACTCATCAGAAGTTGGTAGGTCTGACTGGGGTGAGTATGGTGGCTCAAGAGCCCACTGTCTTATCTGTCGGTGATAATCACTATCGTTCTTCGAGCAGTCGTCGGGAATAAGAGAATCCAAGAGGTAATCCGCGGTTTCCTTCAGACCTATAGTATGCGAGTTGTTAATTTTGATATTTCGTACATAGGCAAGATCAACAGAACGGTTAGCCCTAAACTCATGGTATATAGGCGACCACGGACCCTCAGCTTCCAGCCCATGCACTAGTTTACGTAGCAAATTACCCTTTGATTTTTCAACAGCCGCCCTGTAATGGGACCTGGCAACTCTAAGAGCAAGTAAAGCGCTATTGTATTCCGCACCGGCACTTTTATGCTTTTTAAAATAATTTAATTTTCTACGAGCTCTCCGGAAATGCCTTCGAAGCTCAGCTTAATGATCACTCCACCAATCGCATCTCCGAGTGTTGTTAATAGATCCACGACCACGGCCACGTTGGCACAGTAGGTAAAAGTTTCTGACATTAACGAAGCACTCTCTTCGACAGACAGGTTACCACGACCAAAATCTTTAGCTCAAGCCGCAAACAGAGAACGAAAGAGCTCCCAGTTTGCGCTCCTACTTTTATATTTGAAATTATAAGCAGTACTTTGCACCTCTCGTGCATCACCGGGTAAGTGCTTGTAAACGATTAGACGATGGTCACTACAGGACGCATCCGGGAGGACACGCCATTCGGATATCGAGACGTCGCCGCGTGAAAGCGTCACGTCAATAGAAGTCCTAGGGCCGCAAAAAGTAGGTGGTGCATTGGGACAATTGTGTATAGATAAATTCATTTCTGCAATGAATTCTTCGACGTCACAGCGCCGGTCCCTATCGAATACACGTAGTTTGCCATACCATAATGTAGAAGAGGCATTGACATCAGCGCCTATGATTATTCTTTGACCCGCAAGAGACTGCAGGACGTGACGAAGATGGTGTAAGTGAGGATCGATATGATGTGAATATTGAAAGTAGCAGCTCACAACAAACACCCTATAGGCCGAGGAAGTAACCTCAGCAACAGCACAATGAGATTTCATGAGGTTGCTCAAAGATGTTACAGTAAGTAAGCCGTGGCTACCCTATCGTTGTGTAAATTAAGCTGTCCTATAATTAGATTTTTCATGTTCCAATATTGTTTTTTATTAAATGAAACATCTACAGATAGTTTGTGCTCAGAATGAGCTGCAGCCTATGCTTATAGGTATGACACTCCCGAGAGCTGCAACGGTGGTCATGGGGCTTTTTAAACCTTTTGCAGGTTATACAGATGGGTTTAAAATCAGGACTGTCTTTATGTGGACATGCTCGTGTATCATGTTCCTCGCCGCAATTAGCACAGCTGGGTGACATGCTGGTACAAAATTTGTGAACATGACCGTATTGTTGACAGTTCATACAACGCACTACCTCGAGGTCATCGATAAATCTACAAGTGGCTCATCATCAATAAATAATTTATCCTTCGTGGCCACCAAATGATTCCGGATCTCCGGCTCCAGCTCCAAACCCACCCACGAACGACCGTTAGCTAAACGACGCCTACGAACTATTTTGGAATTCTTAATAAAGTCCTCCTCGCTAATTTTTAATTCGTCCTTAATGTTTTGGCGATATAAGGCTCTAATAAAGTCATGGTCTTCCATAGACCCAGGAACATCTTTAACTAGGATTCGCGGTTTAGGACCCTTGGGTTTTTCTAAGCGCAAGCCCGCCGATTTGATTGCGTCCACTGACTCCAACTTCTTGAGTTGGCTTTCGCTCGCAACACAAAATACTACACCCGATTTCGCGGTTTTTTAATGCCTTTGGAAGCCATCGTCACTGGGCTTGATAGCTTTCATAAGTGCCTGTGTAGTCGCGGACGCCATTGTGAACTCGGTTGAACGATCAGGCGCGGGGTAAGCAACCACACAGGGTCGGGCTGGAAGAGCCTTTACTGCTGCTGGGGCGGGGGCCGATTTAGCTGGCAAACGTAACCTTAGTTTATCCGCATATGAAATTTTTGGTTGCTGACTTTTAAGTGCTTGCAGTTCTTTGGCCATATTTGCCACCTTAGTTTCGTTGCATGACGATTTTAATGCCAGAATAGAAATAATGCCAGTCAAGCGCTGGTTTAAATCCATGATAGAAGTTTTATTAGACAAAGTGATTCGCGATCCCTGATCGTTGATTATATTATTTATTGTAGCAATATAACTGTTTGTCTGCTCGACTAACGTGCAATATTCGCCTTAATTATGGTATTCCGACAAGTCACTATTGACCAATTTAACTGATTGTACCCGTTTGTTTACATCTTCGGGTGTTTGGAAAACCGGAGACATTTCACTAAAAAGTCGCTTTGCCGGTGGCGACCTTACAGTAGCACATACCCGTTTACCTCCCCCTCCATCGGGAGGTTCATCTCGGAAGGGCATTATTTTGTAACACTAATTATACAGCACAAATAAAAAAAAATAAAAGGGTCTAAATAAAGTGTAAACAATAAAATTATCGGCGCAACTTAATTCACTGATACCCACACTTTAGAATGAAAATCAAAAAAACTTACCGATTGATGAATAGCAATATTTACGCGATTAACGACAATAAAACCAAGTTTCACTTACGTGTTACCGAAACACAATCACTAAAATATCACATAAACCAATTCACGAGCTGGGAATACAAAGTTGAACCAAAAAAAAATATTAAAATTACGGAGCGATCGCACAGACCCGCTTGCTAAACAAGAGCGAGAGGGAAGAGTGATGTGTTGATATACCTACATAATATTGTTATTAATTTTAGTACACCTACTAGATCCAGTTGTCATATTGTGTGCCTTTGAGAATGCCGTGAGCCGAAACCGGTTAGGTTTATCAAGTAAATGTTGTGGAATAGTACAAGTGTTATTTTTGAAAATGTGTAGCAAGTTCCACCAAGTGCCATCAATCAACAGTATAAATTATTTAACTTAAGAGGTGAATTAGAGGTGAAATCATCTGTGAAATAAAAATGTTTGGCTGTCTATTGTTTGACTTCTATTGAGAGGGAAAACGTTTAAGAAATATGTCAAGAGCTTTTGAAACTAAATTCAATTCTTGAAAAAGGTTATTGCTTTGCTTCCAGTAATTTTAGTTTAGAAAAAAAGACGTGAGCAGATTGCTCAAAAACGACGTGCGTGTATGAAGCGATTGATGAATCTTGAAGAAGCGAAAGAAGTATGCATGGATCGCGAAGCATGGCGATCTGTCCTCTCTGACTACCCCGTCAGGGATACATTGTGAAGAGTGAAGATAGTTAAAAAAAGACTAACATAAATTGTGTATCGACTATCGAAGTTTAAACAAAATTTTACCTAATCACTCTTATCGACCAAATATAGGCGAAATTCTTTAGTTCTAATTGACATGAAACATGGTTTTTATAAAATTCTAGTTTCATCAGACTATGACATACATTATGATCCATTGGTGTTTCAAAGGGCTATTACAAAAGCTGAGCTTAAAGTTACTCTCGTTCTTGTTAACCCTTCAGGGCTTTATCTGATGCACGATAATAGGACATTCCATAAAAAATAAATTGCAAGTATTGAGTATCTACAAAAAAAATCACGTAGCAAAAAGAGAAGTAAGTAGGTCAAGTAAGTGTAAGGTAAGAGGTGACCACTTTCCATCAGGTGGGCTGTACGCTTGTCTGCCACCTCACCTGGTATAAAAAAACAGCCCTATGTAATTCTCATATTCCCAGTAACTTAAAAAAAGGTGCGTCGTTTATGGGTGTTACAAATAATTTTCTTAAATTCATTTTTACTCTCGTTTTTGTTAAGCCTTCAGGGCTTTATCTGATGCACGATAATAGGACATTCCATTAAAATAAAATGCAAGTATTGAGTATCTACAAAAAAAATCACGTAGCAAAAAGAGAAGTAAGTAGGTCAAGTAAGTGTAAGGTAAGAGGTGACCACTTTCCATCAGGTGGGCTGTACGCTTGTCTGCCACCTCACCTGGTATAAAAAAACAGCCCTATGTAATTCACATATTCCCAGTAACTTAAAAAAAGGTGCGTCGTTTATGGGTGTTACAAATAATTTTCTGAAATTCATTCCAAATTTTGTGACTCGTACAGTTTGCATTACCAATTTGACTAAACATAACTAAAGATCGAGATGAGGACCAAACAGGTTGCATTTAGGAAGTACATTATAAAACATTTATCTACGAAACTCTTACTTAGCCGAAAATTGTCAACATAACTTTACACTGACACCAGTTCATTGGGATATGGAGCTATAATTGAGAGAATGTGCAAAAAGTCATTGCTTATAGTAAAGGAACTGAAATGAAATTAAAAATCATCTTTCATGTAGGTCACAAAGTAACATTTATGAACGTCAAGATTACAACTTTTACGTTTACTGCCAGATTTGCAAAGCAATAAGTAGAGCCACGTTAAGCCGTTGGTCCCGGTTGCCAGTAACATGGCAGTCGTTAAGCCTGGTTGAAGGCATTATGGGCGGCTTGAAAAAATTCAACAGCATGTAGCCACAACCTGCGTCTGTCTATTTCAACACGGCAATGGGCTCACCACCTATTACGTGGGGCAGGAATCCATACGGTGAAAAGTGGGCATACAATATGCCTCTGCCACCCCTTCGGGGATAAGGCGTGATGGATATTTAGTTTTTAATTTTTTAATTTTATATTGTAATGCGTAAATACAATAAAACTAAATCAAAGTCTTTATGGAGAATCATGATTAAAAATAGCTCAACAAAGTGACCCAAAATTTAATAAGGCATTTAAATCTAGTATCTTGATGAAAATCGATACTTTTACGGGATAATCCAATGTTCTATAAAGTTTAACCGAATGAATCGAAATAGTGTGTGCCCAAATGATCCAGATTCGGTTGTAAGACTTTTTTAGGATAAAAATTGACATGTAGGGCTCTATAAGACATTGAAAATAAAAATATGGACATGTTTGGTTTCCTTGCGTGACAACTTCTAACAGAAAATATTTAAGACACTGATTAATATGTCTTAAACTTAAATGTCACTATAGTCCAAATCAAGGATTTTTACAGTCTTTTACTAACACTTCTGTCCCTTTTCACACAATTTATTTAGATTACACAGGCCAGTTAACAATACAAATGAAGGGTAGAAGTAAATTATTCTCAATTTTAATGGTTTGACTAAGTTCAGCTTCCTAAAACCTCTCAAGACACTTAATTCTCATGGTGCCTCTTATTCGTAACACCATTAGTCTATTTGGTACACCTTCAATAGTTAGTTATGAAATATCATCATCATCATCAGAGCGTCTGTCCCAGTTGCGTCTCGTCAGTTAGTTATAACATAGAGGGTACATATTTTAGTAGCATCCAATTCAAAATAGGGAATTTATATGGTTACAATGGGTACCCCAAAAGGTAATGGCCAAGCAGAGACGTACAAAGCAACTATTATTGATTTTGAATACCAATTGTAATCCAATACAGTCAGATTGGCCAAGCAGTTTATAAAAAAAAACACCACTAAATAAAAATCTACGGATTTTACACACATTCACTTGATTGTTGGTTCTAATGATAACATCCCCAGCATTCAAGCACATCGTAATGATGTCCCTTCCCATTATGTAACATAGACTTAAGCGCAGACCTTGAACTAGCTTATCAACGCCTATGTCAGGAGGCATATAAAATCAAAAATCGATTTGATACCTGACGAAATAATAATAATAATTTTTATTTATGAAAGTAACAACGACTCATGAGCGTTAATAACAAAGGAATTTAAAACTAAGTTAGTGAGCTATAATATAAAGCTTATCTGATATAGTATTTATTTTACATTGTTATTATGCAATGTGTCAATCAGAACTGCAGCCTCACCACTGACGTAGAGAGCCTGCAGCAATGATAGACATAAGCACAGTCGATCAGCAATGCTTTCAGCGAAATCAGTGCTTGCAAAGAAGTTCATGACACTGTTTATATAATAAGGTATTTGTGTGTTTTGTAATATACTCGTAATATATGTAAAGAAGATCCATCGACACAATAATTTGAACCTTACATTTAAGAGACTGGTTGTGCCGGTATACGATTCAAAAGTAGCCGCGTTATTTTTTCTATGTTGCATCGCCGATCTCCATTTGTTTTTAATTAATTAGTTGTCGACACTCCCACCCCGCTTCCCTTTATTCCATTTCTCTTTCGCACCTACCTTGTCTCACATAAAAGAAGAGCGAGACAGCTGTATTACGCGCCATCTAAAACTCCACCGCAACGCTGTCAACTCACAGGCATCGAGTACGGATTGAAAATTAGTTCTGCATTGGCCGCGCACGCATTCGCATAAACTTCGCAATAATTGTGTTTTCCATAGATAAATAGTGTTTTTGTGCAATGGAACCAGGGATCCAAGTCCAGGGACGTCCCCGGCAGCCTCCACCTCAGCATCTCGCAGCAGTAGCAAGGTAGTGTGCCCATTCCTGTTTTCCATTTCTTTTTCGTCGACAACCGCGTGTAAATTTCATTTTTGCCTTTCCCCGCAAATACAGTCCACTTCGAATTTATTTATCTCGCCCGCTCAACCAGAGACTATGTGAAGTAGCTGTGACAATCTTATAACATACACTCCCGGACTTTGAATCGAGCCACCTTACATTCCCGAGCCTAAAAGCCCAATACACAAAAAATATACAATATAACAAAAAAGATTTTATGCATTTTTAATGCTGGCATATTTCATCGTCTTTCCCTTATGTATTATTCCAAATTTGAATTTTAAAATTTAAAATAAAGAACAAAAGGGGGAGTTTTGGCGGGAGAGTGACAAGTGCGGACGCTTGCTGTATATTATTTTCTAAAACTAGTGCATTTATCTTGTTTTATGTGTGGGAGTGGTGGTTTCTTGTACATAAAAGTTGTGTTAACGTGCTATAGTGATAGACAATGATATATATGCAGTGAAATGCTATTTTCTCTCTTGACTCGAAAAGTCCACTGAAAACCTCAGTATAAGAATCACCATTATACTGAGGGCAAGGACAAGGACCTAGGACTGAGGACTCGACATCGACAAAGATTGGACAGGACTATATACTAAGAAAATATAAATACCGAAGACTAGGCTGTATGGACAAAGTTTCCTTTGCCTGCCCAATATGGGCGAAGACTACCAAAAAAAAAAAAGAACAAAAGCCGAGCTTGGTCACTGATTTGAAAAAAAAAGACTGTTGAAAGTTGCTTTTGAAGCAATTTAATGTCGATTTGGTTTGAATTTTCGCAATTGTTGTTAACCAAAATTTAGTTTAGTTATTTTTCTATAATTTGAACCGTTTTTGGCTATAAAATTATGGATACTTCACCTGAAGTAGCCGCACAAGCTGTAGTACTTCTTCAATCTGGGCTAAGTCAGCGAGATGTGAGTTCACAACTTCACATAAGTCGTTCCGCTGTTCAAAGAGTGTACCACCGATACCTGGAGACTGGCGGCTTCGTTCGGCGAACAGGAGGACCTCGTTACCGAGTGACAACAGCGAGACAAGATCAATACATTGTCACTACTAGCTTACGAAATCGACGCCTTAACTCTGTTCAGATACAAGAACAGCTCAGGGACTTTCACGGAGAGGCTGTAAGTGCTCGGACCGTTGGAAGGCGACTCAATGAACGTGGTTTAAAGCCCCATTAGCCAGCCATAGGACCCAAATTGACACGAGCACACCGAATAGCCCGTATAGAGTTTGCACGCGAACATTTAAATTGGACTCGACATCAATGGAGCCAGGTTCTCTTCACAGATGAGTCCAAGTCCAATTTAAAAAAGTGGCACTCTAAATGAATGATGAGTATACCAGCTCCAAAACTGCATCAAAACATTTTCCTTCTACATACATCTTTTATAAGTTACAGTACTCCAAACCAAAAAAATCAAGGTGGCTCGATTTTGGTGTCCGGGAGTGTATATATAACTTACCAATGCCATACTTATATTCACTGAGAGGGGTAGATAATATAAGTATAGGTAAAGACTATCTGAGACTATGGCCAGGCGAATGGGCTGACGAATATGAGACTTTGACTTGATTGATTTATTTTGATTTAACTTCATTCACTAATGTCTGATGACTAATGTCTAAAAAATATTACTAAGAATTTTGTTTATTAAACCTTTATATTTCAAAGGTTTGCTATTATTTCACTCTTACTAAGTACTGATGAGTTATTATTGAATACTATATATAAAATTAATTAAAGGAACGCAAAAATATTTAGATAAGTTTCAAATGAATTATGAGTTTTAGTTAATCATAAAAAAAATAAAAAAAAAAATTCTACCATTTCTACCAAAGCCAATGGTTAGACAAGGACACTCTACCATTTATAGCCCTCTCTCCAGGACCACTTATGGTTAGGTACCGCTTATGGGGAAATAACTACCATTGATGTAAGAAAATAGATGTCATTTTTGCTTACCGAAATTTTTGTTACTCAGTCTAGTTGTAAATATAATAACTTTGAGCCCCGCTAACTCAGTATTCTACAAACGATCACTGAGTTAAGCATTTTCCTCTATTGCTGGTTCTCGGATGGGTGACCACGTTGTGGCATTTACATTTGCGAACGTTTCCGTGCTTCGGAAGAAACAAAATGCAATTTTCTCCCTTGCCGCGAAAAGTCCACTGAAAAGCTTAGTATAAGGACTACCATTATACTGAGGGCAAGGACCAGGACCTAGGACTCAGAACTTGATTTCGACAAAGACTGGACAGGACTAAATTAGAAGATAAGATAAAGGTCTTTGTAACTAGGCCATGAAAAATTATTTAAAAAAAATTTTATTGAAAATGTATTGTCTGTGAATGTGAAGTCGACTCGGTCGACTATTGGTTGTTTGTCGACTTGGCGATTGGCGAGTTGCGACTGTTGCGAGCACAAAGGTCATAAAAAGAATTTATTTGTATCGGCAAGAGGATCTCATTAATTGAAAGTCAAATTAAAATTGAATGGAGAAGGTTCCTTGCTCTGTATGTATACAAAATAATAAACCAAGCCAGAATAGAATATTGTTTTGTTTTGTGGTGTGGTGCCCGTGCCCGTGCCTAGTCTAGATCAGAATAGGTACTAAGTATCCTGGTGAGTGGTGGTGCACGACTGCACGTACCGAAGGCATCAAGAAAGATAGTCCAGCAGTGCATTAGTAGTTTTTAGATAAATGTATATTACGAATCTGGCAATGCAAGAATATTATGTTTATGATGAATATTATTCTATAGCTGAAGAGGTTCCTGATCTCATTTTAGAAATAATATTTTCATATCTTAGCCTTAAAGATATTCGCAATTGTTCGTTAGTGTGTAAAAGATGGTACAGAATTCTCAGGGACGAAAATAATGATGTGTGGCGAGTACATTGTGTTAAAAGATTAGCGGAAGAAGTTATGAAGTCCGATTTACTTTCAACTGTAAGCACTTTTAAATCAAAATTAAGAGCCTTTTTCCATGCGTGGAACCCACACGATTGTTCAAGAAATATATATGTCAAACCTAATGGTTTTACTTTGCACAGGTAATCTCCTACGAAGGTGCTTGAGATTTTTTCATGAAAGACAAACTTACATAATTTAATTATGCTTATATTTTAGAAACCCTGTGGCACAAAGCACAGATGCATGTAGGGGTAAAATGGGGTTTTTCCATGGAAGACATGCCTGGGAAGTTATATGGGAGGGTCCTCTAGGTACTGTTGCAGTAGTTGGTATATCTACTAAAGATGCTCCACTACAGTGTCAAGGATATGTGGGCTTATTGGGATCAGATCAACAGAGCTGGGGTTGGAATTTAGTTGATAATAATTTGTTGCATAATGGTGAAACACATGGACGCTTCCCTCTGCTAAACAATTGTCCTAAATATCAGGTAAGAGCGATTTTGTTGTTGTACATACATTTCACAGTTCTTTTACCCTAGTTAGTTATTTTAACAACAATTTTAATATTAGTTTTTTTGAAGCTTAACAATATTTGAGCCCAATCAAATATATGATTATCAGATTAAAGGGTGGGACAAGGGAATTTGGAGTAACTTCTCCCTACTGCAGGACCTATATGCATAGATCTATAAGTACCTTTAAATATGTGATTTATTAAGTAGCCACCAGCTAAGTCACAACAACAAAGAATCGTTAACCAATGTTAGTGATAAAACACAGACCTCCACAAGACAATTCTAGAAGTATTAATGAGTTCTACCAAGGACCCTAAATAGAGGATAACCAGATAATACAATCAGAGGATGAAACAGGCTCTCTTAAAATTTTGATCAATAATGATTGACATCAATATTTTTTTTATAAGCTACTACAAACCAATTTGAATATCCTTTTGGTTGTGAATATAATTTAAAACCATTTATGTTTTAGGTTGGTGAGCGGATAAGGGTGATATTAGATTGTGAAAATAACACCTTATCTTTTGAAAGAAATTATGAATTCTTAGGAGTTGCATTCAGAGGTAATTTCTTCATCTTATTAACACCTTGAATTCCATCAAAGCTGCAGGTGTTCATTGTGGTTTGCAACACCAGAAGAGATGTCCAATATTGATATCTATTGTATGTTGATTTGATATTTTACAAACATGTTTTATTAATAATTAGTAGGTACTTACTTTTTTTGCCTCGGTGGCAAGGTATGCGACTGCCACGCTGAGTTTGGGTGTTTCCTATGATTTTAGATTTTAGAAATATATAAGTATGTATTCAGTTGTCTAGATCCCATGGTACAAGCTTATAGCTTAGTTTGGGCTGCTGTGTAAAAATTTCCCACAATATTTATTTAATAATTAATACTGTATAAATAATCAAATCAGTCCGTCATTCCACTGCTAAACATAAGCCTCACCCAATAATTTTGGAAGGGTGATTGGCTTTACTTTACCAAGCTAGCAAAACAAGTGGGTACAGAATTTTACTTTGAGTTCCTTCTCTTCACCATGACCTTATCTCTTAATCAGCTAGTGCACCACTTTACAGGTAAGACTGACTTGGGCCCTAAAGACCTTGATAGGGCCCCAATGTACCAACATATATTTTTGAATTACACTATTAGTTCTTAGGAATTGTTTTATGAACACAAAGTCTTAAGCATATTATTGTTAAAAGTTAAAACTGAACTGTAATGTTGAAACCATTAAAAATTTGTTGCCTGTACAGGCTTAAAATTATGCAGAGGCTTTAGCAGCAAGTGCAAGACTGTTGAAAAATCTTACTAAATACTTTCTTTTTCACTTTACAGGCCTTCCCAAAAGAAAAAGACTTTATCCCACAGTGTCTGCTGTTTATGGAAACACTGAAGTGTCTATGGTATACCTGGGCCGACCCTTGGATGGCTGATAGTCAATGTAGATCTAGAAAATTTTAATTTCTAGTCAAATGGCAATAATGTGATAAAATTACGAAACGAGGCTGCAGTTACTACTTCTATACATTATGGCTACAAATTGAAAGCCTAGTACCAAGTATTTGTTAAATATAAACATATTATTAGGTATTTGTGTTAACTGAGCATTACCCCAATTTACTTTGTTATTTCTAAGTATTTATACATATTGCATAAATTATTTAAAACTTTATCTATGCATTCTAATTTCATATTTTATTATATTAGTTTCGTTTTAAATTAATATTATTCTCTTTTTTTTAAGTACAGTGGACAATCAATATACATATACAGAACCACCATAGAAGAATTGTTTTTTTACAGAAATTATTACCTACCTATATATAATTTTATGAGGTTTTGTAAAGTTATACAATTACAATCATTTAATTACCGTAGCAAATGTCATAAAAATGTAAATAAAAGAATGTCTGAAAAAATAAACATAAGGCGGCCCTATATACTTATCTCCTTTGCCTACTGTATATTTTAGTATTTATATGTTACTCACATATTTTCTCAGTACCTACTGTGTTTACAAACTTCGTTAAGAACTCCTTTGAATTAAACCACATTTCTTAGATTTATATTTAAATAAATAAATAACATAGTAATCATACAGACATACAAGTTAATAAGTCGGTTACACTTCAATGTCTGACATCAAAATTCATCCACACAGCATTTAAGTTATGTATAGCAAGCTTGCAAACGAAAATCTATATAAGTGACTATTCATTAGACAAACCTAAATTCAACAAACAAATTGCAATGTCACCCCACCCTAATACACATTCATCAAACACTTGACAATTTTTTATTTTATTTAGTTTGATTATACTTAGGTAGGTATGAGATTATTTTAATATAGGTACCTCAAATGTATACATTGACCACGCATTTGGTATATTACATGTTGCTTCCACTTCGACACGAATATGAACTAAGTGATCATACTAGAATGTCGTTCATTATTACATTCATGATATGATTTATATTTAACGTCGAATTAATTCATTGGCACAATAAATTTTTAGTTAAACAATACATTTTAGTTACCCTGAGAGTCAAAGAATCAGTGTTGCTAAGCAGCAGGCTATATTGTAAGCATCAGTATCAGAAATTTACCATATTAAGTATCACATAAGTGCGGATTAAAACAATATTTGTACATGTGTTTATCTTTAAAATGAAGGTAGAATTTCAATTATCCGAACATCGATTATCCGAATATCCGATTATCCGGACTCATTCTAAACTGCTTTTATAACCGATGTATAAATTATTTGACGGCGTACTTTCAAGTTGAGCTGAGGTTGGTTCAGTCAAATCAGCCTATGAGAGGCTAATGCTGGACGTAGGCCTCTCCAATTCACCCTACAACCCACGATCTTACGCTTTCCGCATCCAGTCCCTTGTGTGATATTTTCCAGGTCATCTCCACTATAGAACTCGTTTGCTTCATCGGCCATCTGTTCTGCAGATGCGGCCAGCAAATTGCCACTTAAACGTGTTTACTCTGGCTGATATGTACGCACTTGTCTGACGGATAACCTCAGGAGTTTGTCCTTCAAGGAGACTCCAAGCATGGCTTTGTTGGTTTGCAAGATTTAAGCCTAGACATGGATAGACATAGAATTCGAACGAGGAAGATAGGGACTTGGCTGTAAAAATGTCACTCATTAAATCAAAGATCCAGGGCCCAAGCCCATGCCCATTTTATTATTGTTTGATTTGACTGCCTCTGGGGCGCGGTGGGAGTGTATCCGACTGCTACGCAAGAGGTCGTGGGTTTGATTCCCACCCAAAATAAAACTTTGTGTGATGAGCACGATGATTTATTCTGTGTCTGGGTGTTATTTATCTATAATATGTATGTATTTAAAAATATAGAAGTATGTTTATCAGTTATCTGGTTACCATAGTACAAGCTCTGGTTAGTTTGGAATCAGATGGCGTTGTATGAGTTGTCCCAATGTTATTTATTTTAATCATTTATCCAGATTTTTGATAATACGGAACACCCCTGATTTTATTTGATTCGGATAGTACGGATCGGGATTCTACTGTAGATACTTATACGCGTTCTCAATACTTCATTGCGATATCCACTACCACTGCGTAAAAGATACCTTTTTTAAATCGACAACAAAGATGAAAGATCTAAAGGTGCTTACGATGTGAACTCTAAAATTTTCGGGTAGGTACGTTACCAACAGACTACTATTGATAGTGGTGCTAATTCTGTTGTTGAGATCACTAAACTAAATTTCTCTAAAATTTCCTAATTTTTAAATAAATATTCATCCACGCCTTATCCCCGAAGGGGTGGCAGAGGCATATTATATGCCCACTTTTCACCGTGTGGATTCGTGTCCCACGTAATAGGTGGTGAGCCCATTGCCGTGTTGAAATAGACAGACGCAGGTTGTGTTGCGACCTGCTGTTGAAGGTTTTCAAGCCGCCCAAAAGGCCTTCAACCAGGCTTAAAGACTGCCATTTTACTGGCAACCAGGACCAACGGCTTAACGTGCCGTCCGAAGCACGGAAACGCTTGCAAATATAAATGCCACAAAGTGGTCACCCATCCAAGGACCAGCCATAGTGAAAGTTGCGTAACTCAGTGATCGTTTACAGAACACTGAGACCGCGGGGCCACGAGCGCTTCATATACATTTTTAGGTTACAACGTTTTAAAAGTTTTCACGTTTCAAACGGTTACTAAAATTAATAAACGTCCCACTAAAATTAGTTTGCGTCTAAATTTTGTGTGACGTTAAATTTGTATCTGACATCACGAAAATTCATTTTATGTGATAAAATTCAACAAAAAGTGAAAAATGTACATAAGTAGACAGTTCAATCACTAAGTTAGTCGGCATCTAAATACATGTTTTGTTGAATTTTATCACATAAAAGGAGTTTTAGTGATGTCAGATACAAATTTAGTGTTGTTTATAATATCACCAAGTTTAGTTCAACGTAATATCAGAATAGCATTTGGCAATCTCTTAATAAAAAAAAAAAATTCAGAGAAATTTAGTTTAGTGGTTTCTACAACAGAATTAGCACCTGTATTCATTTTCGCTGTTACTTTAGGTATACGCTTAGGAATAACCTACTTGCAAATAGCACAGTGACGCGACCATGCCCTGTAAAAAGATAGGGTAGCTCACTGACGAGCGATAATGGGCAACGCCGTAGCACGTAGTAGCGGACAGCAAGTGACGCAGGCAGACCATTTGTACCAATGAGTGTCCCTCGACTATCACACTATCACACTTAATAGTTTTTTTCTTCTTTTTAACATTTTTTTTTAATGGCGGAAAACCCATCTGCATGCCGATCGGTTATTTTGGTCGACAGTTTGAACTTAAGGTTTTCTAGCAGATTTGTTTTGAGCCAGTTATTGATGACAGCTAACCCTTGCTCGGCCTTATCACGTACCATTTCCAAAGTGTCGCCAACATAAACTATTGCCGTGTCGTCAGCATAAGAAAAGAATTTTCCGCCACTATTTCGTAAGTTACAGAGTTCATTAATGTACACCAGGAACAGTTGCAGGCCGCGCACAGAGCCCTGCGGAACACCGAAAATAAAGTCCTCCTCATCACTGTACCTACGTGTTATCTGTTCTAACTTGTTGTTTCCTACCTCTGAGATAACTATCAAAAAGAGAAAGAGCTTTGCCTCTTATTCCTATATTCTCAAGATTCTGCACAAGGATGGGAACAGAGACAGTGTCAAAAGCTTTATTCTGGTCTAGAAATATAGTAACGCATTTAATAAATATTGTGGGACACTTCTCTATATATATTCCTTGTCCACACTATTTGTAATTTCTGACGTTAAAGCTATAATCGCATCCTGAGTTGACCGTCCCTTTCTAAATCCATACTGTGATTCAGAGAGAATATTATATTTAGTAAAGATTTTTTTTAGTCTCTTACTTAATATTTTTTCTATTATTTTTGAAATTAATGGTAATACGGAAATTGGTCGATAGTTTTTACATCGTTCTTATCCCCATCCTTATGGATAGGCGTAATGATAGATCGTTTCAATGCATTGCAAAAAATACCTGTCTCTAAACACAAATTGGTTAATTTACATATGAGATATGAGAGGAACCACAATGTCTCGAGATAGTTTGAGGAAACCCACAGGTACCTATCCCTTCCTGAATCAAGTACCAAGAGTATACAATCCACTTCCACCGGATCCATCTCTAGCAGCACAAATTAGTTGGCTTGAAATGGAGAATTTGAACAGTCAAAAGCATAATATCTTCCGCCAATGTTTTCCCGAGCGTTACGTATAAAGAAATGGTTTACACGGTTTAACGCGTCGCGAGGATGTGGTGTGATTTGAAACAGGTACACTAGATGTCCTTGGTTTGTTATAATGGTTTATGTCGTTAATTGTACGCCAAAGAAGCTTGGAGTTTCTCCCAGAAATCAAAATTTGAATTTTATTATTATTGTCTTTTGAGTTTCTTAATAAGATTAGAGCAAAACGTGCGAAAACGCTTGTACGTTATACTCAAAACAACATTAAAAGTGTCTCTCCTTGACTGTAATTTCAATTTATTACTAAACCTAATACATCTAAGGGGTCCTGTGGATATTCAGGGTTTCAGAGTACACTTAGAGCTGGAGAGTGAGATAACCTTAGTATTCTGAAGGAGAGATGACCGAGTCACTACATCCGTTAAGAAATGTAGTATTAGTACTTATAAGCCATTTGTAGGCATTCTCCAAATTAATCACTGTCTTAGATTTAACATAAGATGTGGTTTTATAAGTGTGGGAAATGTTTAATATCACCATCTCATGATCCGTACCTAATGGACGTGTTTAAAACTGCCACGAACGCAGTGTTTTTAGATTTATCGACCTTAAGGAGCATGTGGTCAAGGCAGCTGTCGTTCCTGGTAGGTAAAGAGTGGCCCTGGAAGAAAACCATGCAAAGCTGTCATATTCAAATAATTTAATCTGTTAGGCCAATTTTGTGACGTTTCTATAGGCTTATTGATTAAGTTAATATTTATGTCCCCCGTAACAACAATGTTCCCATATGAGCAAAAAGTTTGAAGGTGTTGATCTAGGGAGGCAATGAAATTATCAGCAGATGCAGTCTATGGGTACCGATAAATACCAATATAATATAATTCAATTCAATTCTTATTATGGCTTTCTGTGCTCTTTGCAGCAACTTGCCAGTGTCCCGTAGCTAGAACTAGTAACGAAGGAGGCATACAGTGGCTCGGGATTTGACCGGTGGCCTTGGATATGAAATTAACTCAGCCAGAATTACACATGAAAAAGTCAACACACACTCACAAATACAACAGATAATAAATATAAGCCAGCACAAACTGATAATAAATAATAATTACTAAAGATTTAGGGCCATGCATTAGCTAGGTATCAAAAATAAGTAATGGGGAGCTAAGTATAAATTAAATTTATAATTGATTAATTTCAATAACTTTACCCAGGGATTTGGCAAAGGGAGTGAAAACTAAGAAAAGAAGGGATTCAACAGTGACGGGGCGAGGGATATTGTCCGGAAGAACATCATACAGTGATATTCTATAGAGGGGACAACTGAAGAGGATGTGGTTGACGGAACCTTCATCTAAACCACACTTGCAGAGAGAATTATCACTTACCCTAATCTTCGCCAAATGAACCGGCGTGACCTAAGCGGAGGCGACTAATTACAGAAATGGCATGCTTGTTCATACCGCGATATTTGTAAAACCAAGGTTTATTAGGTATGGTGGATTGGATTGCTCCGTAATATTTCCCTTTTATTTTTTTGGATTTCCGCCATTCGTCATTCCAAGCAAGAGTAAGGCTGGTTTCTAGAACTTCCGTTAAGTCATGCGTTAAAAGGTAAGAGTGCTCAGTTGTTCCTAACCTAATGGGACTTCTTGCGCAAGAGTCTGCATTCTCATTACCTGGTATGTTGGAATGACCTGGTATCCATGCTAATACTACAAGCAAACCACGTTCGTGGCAATGCAGTAGAGCCTCTCTTATTTTAAAAATGATGGGGAATTTAGTTTTGGAGCGGAAGGGATTTGCAAGTATGGCTTGTAGGCAGCTTTTGGAGTCAGATAGAATCAGGGATTTATTAAGATTATAAGATTTAATATACTGGATGGCTTCGAGATTGCTATTGACTCTCCGGTGAAAATAGAAGACATAGGGGGACATTGGTAGCACAATATAATTTTGTACGTCGGGATCCACACTGCAGAACCAAAGGCTCGTTTTTGTTCATTTTGGAAGAATCAGTATAGATTTTTAGCCAACCATCAAAATTATTAGATATAACATTATTGAAAATCGCATTCGCATCTATAGAACCCTTTTTATTACCCAAATCAATCAGTACATTAGGACGGAAAATAGCAGCCTTGAAGGGGGGAGAGTAAAGTGGGTTCAGTTGGCTCTGATTTACCGGATGAGGAAGACGAGTGTACTTTAGGAAACTATTTACAAGACAATGAAAATTATTTTGATTAGGTCTGGAATTTGAGTTGTAATAAAATAAATAATAAATATCCATCATGCCTTATCCCCGAAATGTCCCCAAAAATCCCCTGTTGAAATTTTTCAAGCCGCCCGTAAGGCATTCTACCAGGCTTAACGACTGCCATTTTACTGGCAACCGGGACCAACGGCTTAACGTGCCTTCCGAAGCACGGAAACGCTCGCAAATGTAAATGCCACAAAGTGGTCACCTATCCGAGGACCAGCCATAGTGAAAGTTGCGTAACTCCGTGATCGTTTACAGAACACTGAGACCGCGGGGCCACGAGCGCTTCAGCGCTTCACGAGTTGTAGTAATCGAAAAGGAATTATGGTTTATCAAGGAGTAAGTGTTGAGAATTTTGAATAAGTTTAAAGAGAAATCTGTCACATAGGTACTGTCTGTGAAGAAAAAGTGGAGGGGATCTACAGCTTCAACTTGTAAAGCGTTGGTAGGAGATGACTTCATTGCCCCGAGAATAATGTGCAGGCACTTATACTGAATCTTGTCCAGTTTTTCAAGAGATCTTTTATTACAATGTTCAAGGAGAAAGGCGCCATAGTCCATGTGACTCCTGATGATAGAGTTATAAAGGAGTTTTTGTGAGAAATGGTGACAACCCCACCATGCTCCAGATAAAGAACGTAGGATATTAACGTTTTTCTCGCATTTAGAAGTTATATAGTAAAAAGGAGTGACTCCTGTTATTTTCGAGTCAAGCCAGACTCCAAGGAATTTTGCACTGGAGCACTGGGGGATGGATTGGTCTTCTATTATAGGATGTTTTCGTGGTTCGTTGATACGCCGAACACCTATATTAATACGACTCGCACTATGTTTGATGCGTTTATTGATAACTGCACTTGGTACAATAATGTAATTACAATAAGCTAAGAACAATCTCTACGAGTCGGCGTACATAACAGATCTTAGCATAGGTTAACCTAAGTAACATAATAAAAGGCCAAGAACCAACGATAATTTTTTTTTTAATAATTATTTAATGGCCTGGTTTCTAAGACCTTTTAGCCAAATCTTATTTTTTATATTATATTTCTTCAATCTTATCTTCTAATTAGTCCTGTCCAGTCGATGTCGTGTCCTCATTGTCCGTCCTGGTCCTTGCCCTCAGTATAATGGTGATTCTAATACTAAGGTTGTCAGTGGACGTTTCGCGGCAAGAGAGAAAATAGCATTTCACTGCATATATATCATTGTCTTTCACTATAGCACGTTAACACAACTTTTATGTCCAAGAAACCACCACTCCCGCACATAAAACAAGATAAATGCACTAGTTTTAGAAAATAATATAAAGCAAGCGTCCGCACTTGTCACTCTTCCCGCCAAATGTCAACCACCGATAATCTAATAATCATTCACAGATTATCTATCTCGACTCTAGTGGCGAGATTGAGAACTAAACGTCACGTCACCACACCACCCCACCACGGAGGGAAAAAAGAAAAAAAAAATTACATGCGAAGAAAACAAATTACAAATCAAAAGGGTGAGAAAATTTAACTTTCCTACCAGATCGTGTGGTATAATCATTTGAAGGAGGTGCGGTGTTTTGTGTAATTTTTGGTAAAAGTGGCTTATGTGTATGTAATTGAGGAGTGTCTGTAGAAGGGATGTTAGGTGTATCGGTAACATTAGTAGGTTTTGTAGGGTTAGTGTGAGTGGCAGGGTATGGATCTGTATCGATATAAGCTGGCTTTACACGATCTACACTCACGACTACTTCCCTAGTACCGATAGTGATGGTAATAGTTTTATCGTTTCGTCTTACAACCGGATGAGGACCTGAATAAGGTGATTCTAAAGGAGGTTTGACATGGTCTGCACGCAAGAAAACATGCGTAGCTTTGAAAATAAAAATGTTTTTCTGACCGTGACGTGAAGCTGGAACAGGTTTCAAATCCGATATGGTTTTTCTTAATTGGACCAAAAATGTTGATGAGTAGGCAGTTTGATTTTCGGACGGAGTAACGATCATCTCGCCTGGGAGATGTAAGGGCTCTCCGTATACGAGTTCGGCTGAGGAAGCCTTCAGGTCATCCTTTAATACTGCACGCATGCCGAGTAGAACGATAGGCAAATGCTTCGTCCATGCTTCCTCATGGCACATTAAAGATGCTTTGAGCTGTCTGTGCAGGCGCTCCACCATCCCGTTGGCACAGGGGTGATAACTTGTTGTTCTGTACTTTTTGGTGCCCAAAAGTGTCAAAAGTTTGCGAAATAAATCGGATTCAAATTGTTTTCCCTGATCCGTAGTGATTCGTGAAGGTACTCCAAATCTTGAGATCCACCCATGAAGCAACGTGTTAGCGGTTTCCTCCGCGGTAATACTACGCATCGGCCATGCCTCAGGCCAACGAGTGAACCTATCCACCGCCGTCAGAAGGTAACGGAACCCTTCACTGGCGGGAAGTGGACCCACAATATCGATGTGGATGTGACTGAAACGATTTGTCGGTGTTAGAAATTCACCAAGAGAGACAAGATCTTGCCCATTCGCGAACACCTTTTCGAATGGACGGCCAAACGAACCTGCTCGTAAGAAGATTAGTAGTCGCGCGAATGCCAGGATGGCTCATATTATGGAGCTTCATAAAGTACTTACGGAGAAAAGCAGCAGTAAGGAATGGACGAGGCTTGCCAGTAGACACATCACACATAACTGTGATGTCAGTTCCAGGCAAGGTAACTTTCTGTAGTTTAAGAGCAGAGTCGGCATTAATGAGATCCCGTAACTCTTCATCGTTCTTTTGCGATTCGGCTAAAGCTGTATAATCATGTTCCAAAGAAATGGTCTCCACACGTGACATAGTATCGGCTACGACGTTATCTACACCTTTAACGTGTAAAATATCTGTCGTATATTGCGAAATAAAAGAAAGCTGATTAAGTTGTATAGGCGGTAACTGCTCTCTGCGCTGTGTAAATGCGTAAAGGAGAGTTTTATGATCCGTAAAGATAGTACAGTGTTGAGCTTCCATGACGTGACGGTAGTGCCGTACAGCTTCGTAAATGGCTAGTAATTCTCTATAATAGGCAGGCCACGACGATTGACGAGGAGTAAGCTTTTTGCTAAAAAATGCAAGAGGTTGCCAGTCGCTGCCAACGCGTTGTTGTAAGCAAGCAACTTGTGTACCGGACGCATCTGTAAACAGGCCTAAAGGAGCGTCGAAAAGCGGGTGTGCCAGAAGAGTCGCTTGCGCAAGACTGTCTTTGCAATCATGAAAAGCGCGCTCCAGTTCTGGTGTCCAAGGCACGGGCTTGGCACCTTTGAGCTTCCAATTGGTCAAGACGTCTATCAACGGCGCCTGCATCTCAGCCGCACGTGGCAGGAATCGTCGGTAATAATTAATCATGCCCAGGAACCTGCGAAGGCCCTGGACTGATTTAGGAAGAGGAAATTCCTGTAAGGCAGTGATCCTTTCTGTGGGAGGACTGACGCCATCTTTAGACACGCGGTATCCCAGAAAGGAGAGTTCGTTTTGTCCTAAAACGCATTTTGCTGGGTCGCTGGCCGATTACGACGACGCCGTAATCAGCCAGTCTTTGAAAAAGGATGCGCAGGTGGCGAGAATGTTCATCTTCATCGCGAGAAAAAATCAAAATATCATCGATATAAGGAAAGCAAAAGTCAAAATCTCGGACAATTTCGTCCATGAACTGCTGAAAAGTTTGCCCAGCATTTCGTAAGCCCAATGTCATAAAAGGGAATTCGTATAGCCCGAAAGTATAATAATAAGTTGGTATGCTTTCACTAAGTCGAGAGTGCTAAAGATAGTACAACCTGCAATGTTATGGCAAAAGTCTCCAATATGACGTAACGGGTAGCAATCCGGAATTGTCCTCGCATTCAATCCACGGTAGTCCCCGCACGGTCGCCAAGAAAGATCTTTTTTGGGCACAAGTTGTAATGACGAGGCCCAAGGACTCTTGGACGGTCGCGCTGTGCCAATCTTGATCATTTCGTCAAATTTTTTTTTAGCAACCGAGCGTATTTGTGGTGCTAAACGGCGAGGTCGGCATGAGACGGGAGGGCCATCTGTAGTATTAATATGATGGACAGTTGAATGTTTTATCTCCCTATGTATTCCAGCGAGAATACCGTAGAACCGCGATTTAGTGGGAACTGAAATGGTCTTCACGCTGGGTTGTTCTGTAAAAGCAACAGACGCAGCGACGGAAAGGCCGGTGATACTGTCTAGGAGGCGCTTATTACGGCAGTCAGGTAGTAGTTGATAATGCGCGAGAAAGTCCTGCACCTACAATGGGAGTGTCCACGTCTGCAACAACAAAGTGCCAATGAAAATCGCGTCGCAAACCGAAGTTAAGACTGAGAGCGACGATACCATAAGTTCTGATAGAACTACCGTTAGCTGCATTGAGGTGGTAATCAGAAGACGAAACTTTTCTATACTCGGTGAGCAACCTTCGTGGATAACAACAAAGATCAGATCCAGTGTCAATCAGGAATCTGACTTTCGAAGATTTATCTGTAATAAATAAACGACGGCTAGTGTTTGAGCAGTCAGCTGCCGCCTTTACTGACTGCCCTGAATGTTTTCCGGCTTCCAAGAGCATGGGCTGGTACATTTGCTGGCTTTGGATTTAAAATTTTTATGATACCAGCAAAGTCCTCCCGAAGGTGTACTTGCGCGGCTCCTTGGTTTCTGTCCAGGGTTGCGGTCTAGGCTACGGCTGCGGTCACGTGAAAGAGCTACAACACATGCAGTTAGCTGCTGCATCTGGGTGGTTAAAGCATGCAAACCAAGAGGGTCAGGTGCGGAAGCTGTAGCACCAGCAGGGGAGGAAACGGCGTGTACAAGACGAGAGGATGATGTTGCAATACTTGGCGCTACTTCTAAAATTTTGTCAGCCCGAATAGCGATGTCCTCGAGAGGATCGGCACTGGCGGCTAAAATCGCCTGTAAATGTTCAGGCAAGCGGCGCATAAATAGTTGTCGAAGAATGCTTTCGTCGGTTAATGTTTTCCCCGCTAGAGAACGCAAGTGGCGAAGGAATTGAGATGGCTTTCGATCTCCAAGTTCCTCCTCCGTCAGTAGCTGTCGCACTCGCTGTTCCTCCGATGTAGACAAACGATTAATGAGTGTGGTTTTTAAATGCTGATATTTATCCTTCTCTGGGGGGTTAGTCAGTACATCTTGGATTTCACACATGGTTTTCATATCTAAATTCGAGACGATATGATCAAATTTAGTTTGGTCGACTGTGATGTTATTTACCCTAAATTGTGTTTCTATATGAGCAAACCATACTGCCGGTTTTTCATGCCAAAATGGGGGTACTTTGATAGAAACTCTACAGACTGACTGAATTGGATTGGGTGTGGTAGACTCTAATTTATTTTTTAATTGTTCATTTTCCTTCGAAGATGCATCTAGTTGTGACTGTAATGCTTGCAATTGAAGTTGTAAAGTCTTAAGCTGTTGTGAGATGCTTTCTTGTTCAGACATTGTTAGTGTGTTAAATTCAGGTTAATGTGTTATGTTTTTTTGCAGAGTAAAATGTCTTGGGTCAATGATAAGAAAGTTAAATAAGAGTGTAAAAAAAAAACACTATTAGCTTGCAATGTTAGCCGAGGCGGTATGGCGCAGGATCGATACGAACAATAACCAGTTAATATAAACTTAACATATAAAAATCGTAGACACCATGAAAAACCATGAAACACAGCAAGCGAAATCCTCAGAAAAAAAAACGTTCACAATATGTCAGCAAACAGATAAAAAAAAATTCACACAAATTTACAGCTAAATAAAAAATAAAACACACACAAATAAACACAAAATTAATTAGTATAGAAATGTACAGTAGCCAAAAAAAAAAAAGTTAATGTCCAGAGAGCACAAACACCACGTTAGTTCTTACATGCAACCAGGCATGCGGTAAGTAGCACTAAAGTTATTAGGTAAGGGTCGTGACATGCAGCAATGTACGTGACACCAAAGTTGTCCATGTGGTAATGTAACGAGCAATGTATATCACCTTCCGCTCAGCAATGTATTTCAAAGTGATTTTGCAGCAATGCGGAAATGGTTTTCTTGGCAACATTGATGTCCTTGGATCAGCCAATCGAATCGATAAAGTTGATTTAAAGGAATCCACACGGTGAAAAGTGGGCATATAATATGCCTCTGCCACCCCTTCGGGGATAAGGCGTGATGGATATTTATTTATTTTTATTTGATTTAAATGGCGAAATGTCCTTGTGTTATTATTGATAAAGCCGAAATAACCTTGAACTTTATGATGATTGTAGTGTAGTTCATAAATGTTCGGTAATATATGGAGAGATTAAGTTCTGGAGCAGTAAAAAATAAACTTCTCGTACCTTTTTAAAAGTTGCAGTTCTTGAACAAATAATTACAATGAACATCAAACCTCGGGAACGTGTTCTTTGAAGGGGTCACCAATTATAGGATGATTTCGTGGTTCGTTGATACGTCGAACACCTATATTAATACGACTCACACTATGTTTGATGCGTTTATTGATAACTGCACGTGGTACAATAATGTAATTACAATAAGCTAAGAACAATCTCTACGAGTCGGCGTACATAACAGATCTTAGCATAGGATAACCTAAGTAACATAATAAAAGGCCAAGAACCACCGATAATCTAATAATCATTCACAGATTATCTATCTCGACTCTAGTGGCGAGATTGGGAATTAAACGTCATGTCGCCACACTATCATTAAGGACGCTCTTCGCCAATCGAGGGTCGGGATTTCCATAGAATTATATAGTAAGCGATGCTCCACAACCTTGAAAAAAATCACACAGCTAGCCAATGAATGTTACTTGGTCTTCCAACATTCGAATTGAAGATAATGTATATGGATAAGTGTAAAAAAAAAAACAGAAAATCACTAAAAACGTGTAAATCGCACTCCCGTATTTCCATAACTGAGTCGTAAGTATCAAGAATTATTTAATGAATTTTATCGAATAATAAAGTTAAAACTATAAACAAGATCTTGAAATCTTCATTTCTTAATAAATATATTCTTATTTTGTGTAAAAAAATCACAAACTTGCCCAATTTTTTCGCTCAAAATCTTCATACAAATTGTACTACGGGCGGCGCGATTTCTTCAAATACGAGTGCGGACGTTTCCAGTAATTCCAGTCTTCAGTCGGCCGAGCGCCTTCAAAGAGAGAGTACGCCGCTTTGCGCCGCGTCGACAGATCGCGATCGAATCGTGTACTTACACAAATTCAGTGCACGGTGTGTATTGTAATATTATTATATAATTGTCTTCTAGCGCTAAGAGTTTCTTGCCCTTACTAATATTATAAACGCGAAAGTTTGTATTTATGGATGTTTTTTACTCTTTCACGCCTAAATGGGTGAACGGATTTGGGTGAAATTTAGCACACAGATAGTTCATAACCTGGAATAACACATCGGTTACTTTTTACCGCGGGAAAATATCTCATTCCTACGGGAAAATCATTATAAGATGTGCTGCTGACTGTACAGTCGACATCCCATCAAGTGTTACCAGTTCGACCTTGAGCTCGCCTGTATTGCATTCGTAATAGTGGCAGTTTTCGTAGTGTAACTGTTACACTTGATGTGCTGCTGACTGTACAGTTGACAGCCCATCAAGTGTCTGCAAACTGTACAGTTGACAGCCTATCAAGTGTTAACAGTTCGATCTCGACGAAATTAAAAGAAAATCATATTGCACATCATTATAATAGACTCAGCCGACTATTACAAGATGTTACAAATCACCTAATAATAATATTAATAATGCAATATAAAATGATAGACTATACCGATTTTTCCGGAGTGCCGGGTGTTACAAAATTACCCAATAGTATTGCGGTATTGCAAATTTGAGTTAACTTTTTTTTGAAGGTCAAGGTCAAATTAAGATCATTCTATGTGGTCTAGCATATAAGTTGAGGTATTCCTAAAAGGGGATAAAAATTTAGTTATTTTTTCGCTCCGATTCACCGTTTCCGAGATAAATGATTTTATTTATCGTACCCGAAATTTCACGATAAATGAAACATTACGATAGACGTAAGCGACTGTACAGGTTATTACAATATTCCCGAACAATGATAATGCATCTTAATGTAATAGATAAACTCAACTGACTCTACAGGTTGTAACAAAATTCCCAGATAATTATATTGCACATCATTATGATAGACTCAGCTGACTATACAGGTGTTACAAATCACCCAATAATAATGCAATATAATATGATAGACTATACCGATTATTCCGGAGTACCGGGTGTTACAAAATTCCCCAAGAGTACTTAATACGATATTGTAAAATTAGGGTAATTTTTTTTGAAGGTTATTGTCAAATTAAGGTCACTCTATGGTGTGCGTTTCGATTGCTCCGCCACGGTGTCCTATCAAAAAAAGCACTCCGTCAAAAATTTGTCAAAATTTGTCAAAACCGAAAGCATCAAACCAAAAATTTGTCAAAGTAAAAATAAAAAAGATATTAGGGTTTAAAGTTGGCCGCGCCAACGAAACGTGGAGGATTGCGCGGCCACGGAGATCTCAGCAACTACATGAGTTAGAGACCTAATTCTTTTTGTCAATTAAAGATTGAATTTGTCAAAAAAAGAATTATAAGCTTTACAGCAATATTTTACGAAATATTCGCCTTTGAAGTTATGGCCGCGCAATCCTCCACTCGTTGTTTCTTTAATGTTGATTATTTTTTAAATTGTAAGATTTCTTATAGTAAAATTTATACTAGAAGAATGATCTTAATTTGTCAACACTAATGAAAGCAATAAATACTACTGAAGTTTAGTTAAACCGGAGATACCGGTCCAAAACAAAAAGTCCGTGGCCGCTCGAACGAAACGCTACTTTGTAAGCTGTTATCTCGCTACCTATAATTGCTAGGATTTTGGTGTAAACTTTCATTTATTCGGCATATTAACCTCAAAACCATTTTCAACGCGTGTTAAATCAAAAATAATGATGTCCCATACAATGTTCTACCAGGGTGACCATAATTTCGATTTGATTTGGGAATATCTTTACATTTGCTATATAACTAGAGGACAGCTATGAAATTTAATAACATCTAGGTCAGTCTGAAAAAATATTACGTTTAAAAAAAAACTTGGATATTTCAATAATTAAATTATTTATTCATTAAAAATTGCCATTGCCTTCGGCGATCTGCGGGACTAATAAACTTATAAGGTAGCTCGTGCCATATTTTGAGATTTGCCGAGGAAGAAAGTTGGGAGAGTAGGTAGGTATAGTGATATATATATATTATAAGAAGCTAGGACTTGGGCAAAAATTAAAACGAGACTTGAGCAATTTTTGATTGATTGTATATGAAGTTGAAACTTAGCATAATTTTGGGCGTTTATGTAGGTTTATCGAGACATGTGAATATTTCGCGATTTGGACCAATGTAGTATTGGTAAAAGGGCTCTTGCGTCGTTAGTGGCAATACTAATTTAACCTATGGTTTATACAAGCGGGTCCATATTTACCTAACCAACTTTTACACATTTTTTTGCCATGTCTCTTAAACGGTGCATCTGAGCTTGAAATAATGAGATTTTTTGGTCCCCTTTGTAACCCCGAACACCTCCTTCTCTACTAATTAGAAGAAAAAAAGGATAGAAATTTGACGTTTTTAATTTTTTTCTTGATTTTTATTTAAATAACAATTACTCCTCTACTAATTAGAAGATAAAAAGGATAGAAATTTGACGTTTTAAATTTTTTTCTTGATTTTTTAAAATAACACCTCTACTAATTAGAAGATACAAAGGATAGAAATTTGACGTTTTTAGTTTTTTTTCATGGCCGCGTAATGTAAATAAAATGGATGAGACGTTAAAAGGTTTGTTGAAAGCCACTGTGCCTCAGTCGCATTGAATTGTAATACGTAATACCAATTTCACGCCACCTGCTAATTGCTTTCAAAGCGTGGTGGCTATCGAACAAACCAAAGCGACATAAATTGTCAAAGTTACATAATAGCACGGCAGATCGAATCCATTGCGGACGCAATATGGTGGTGCAGTTCCCGTCCAGTGTTATTCTAACTATTAATCAAATAAAATTCGAGCACAAATATCATTACTTTATTATATGTTTCATAGTTAAGGTTTAGAAACAACAATGTATCCCGAATTTGAAATAAATCTTTCCGTGAAACGCGCTGCTGCACAAATAAAATTTTAAACAAAATGTTTATAAATTGATAGGTGCTATTGAGTATATTGTTCCTACCATTGGAACAATAGGTCACTATAAATGTCATTTTATAAGAAATGCTGGGATGCTTTGCTATGACGACAACAACAGCAAAGTAACTACGAGCACAATAAATCCAGTTTTCATACATTTTCTCACATATGGTTTTGTAGAAATGTAACCAGAATTATTGGATAGCACATTTTTCACAAAGTTTTTAAGATCTATTATCGGCAGCAAAGTTCAAGTCACGGCATTTTATATCATACCTAATGATAACTGGTATCTATATTTAATAGTAACAATCGAAACTCACAATCTAATTGAAATCATACATCTTTTTTCCCTTAATTACCTAGGTACCCAAAATTATTATTATAAAACAAACATTCCAGACAAGATTCTTTTTTAAGACTCTTTCAAGGTACTTAAAGAATACATTTACCAAATTTTACGTTTCTATGTTTAGTAATCTAGGCTAAGAGACACGCAGGTGATACAATAAACGGTTGTAAAAACTATAGAATACTTTATCATGTGTGTGGTTTCACCCGCGTAGTTAACCTTTCAATAGAAACGTATAATTTTGTGATATTCTTTAGGTAGTATCTCATTGAAGCGATAATAAAGGAAATCCTAACATTCGCACGGGAAAGGGAACTACGCGAGTGAAACCAAAACAACCCAAACTATTAAAAAATAAATACCTGAAATTCGGTGAATTGATAAAAGCAGCAAGAAAGGAATTCCTGGTATTTCCAGTGCAATGAAATCTTATTAATATTATAAACGAGAAAGTTTGTAAAGGTTTTTATATATCAGATTATTTATATATTTTATTAATCACATTTAGGTAGAAATCGGAATATAGATAAACCATGTCGTGGAATATCACATAGGGAACTTTTATACCGGGAATCATCTTATTCCCACGATAAACACTTTTTGTGCAATAATCAAATCTCATACGGGCGGAGTCACGAGCATAAGCCAGTTAATAATAAATTCACTTGAGAATATAATCTAAATGAGAATTTCACAGAGAAAGTAAAATGATAATTGTAAACGCCACTATTGGCTACGCTATTGCCACGTTATTATTGTTGTGTACAAACAATAATAACGGTCGAAAACAGTGTAAGGGAGTAATAGGCTTATTGTGTGTAAAATTTAGGGTTGAATCACCGCGACACGAGAATTTTATATATTAGAAGATTAGATAAATACGGATAAAATGCTGACAGTGAAACAGGCGGGTACAGTATGTGTCTGCCTACCTTTTTGTGGTTATAGGCGAGACTGATATGTGATTTTTAAATTAATTTTACAATTATTCATTTTCCAAAACAGATCCTGTACAGATCTGCAAAGATTTTTAATTCATGACATGTTATTGTTACACCGCGTGGACATTTTACGTCGAAGACGTGCAGCTGCTGCTTTTTTCATTATTCAATAATTATTGTGAAATATTTTCCGATAATCACTACATTTACTGTTCCATGTAAATTGGTTAGTATCATACAATCTAATTAAAGTAGGTACGACATCTGTCTTTCTCCATGTTTTCGCCGCGCGCGTAACTAGAGTACGATATTGCGCGAGCACAACTCCTGACATTTCTTTGTTGCACTCTCAAAATCGACACGGAACTGGTACGTCACGCGGCTTCGTCTAACGCGCCAATGTTCAAGCTGCCGCGCGCGGTACCTATGCGGAGTCAATGTTCAATGGCATGCCGCGCAAAGTCGATACGCCGCTTTGTACTACTACTACTACTGTGATATTTACCATGTACTAATTATTTTTTCATCGAGTAGCAGACATTTCGGTTCTGTTACAAACGCCAAGACCACGAATCTATTAAAGATCGCATTTATTATATTTGTTGATTTTTAAATGTTACTATTGAGATTTTCAATTTTTACATTATTACCTACATTTTAATAATTTTTAATGAATAAATCATTTAATTATTGAAATATCCAAGCTTTTTATTTAAACGTAATATTTTTTTCAGACTGACCTAGATGTTATTAAATTTCATAGCTGTCCTCTAGTTATATAGCAAATGTAAAGATATTCCCAAATCAAATCGAAATTATGGTCACCCTGGTAGAACATTGTATGGGACATCATTATTTTTGATTTAACACGCGTTGAAAATGGTTTTGAGGGTAAAACGATACGTCATTTTAATGAGGTTAATATGCCGAATAAATGAAAGTTTACACCAAAATCCTAGCAATTATAGGTAGCGAGATAACAGCTTACAAAGTAGCGTTTCGTTCGCGCGGCCACGGACTTTTTGTTTTGGACCGGTATCTCCGGTTTAACTAAACTTCAGTAGTATTTATTGCTTTCATTAGTGTTGACAAATTAAGATCATTCTTCTAGTATAAATTTTACTATAAGAAATCATGCGATTTAAAAAATAATCAACATTAAAGAAACAACGAGTGGAGGATTGCGCGGCCATAACTTCAAAGGCGAATATTTCGTAAAATATTACTGTAAAGCTTATAATTCTTTTTTTGACAAATTCAATCTTTAATTGACAAAAAGAATTAGGTCTCTAACCCATGTAGTTGCTGAGATCTCCGTGGCCGCGCAATCCTCCACGTTTCGTTCGCGCGGCCAACTTTAAACACTAATATCTTTTTTATTTTTACTTTGACAAATTTTTGGTTTGATGCTTTCGGTTTAGACAAATTTTGACAAATTTTTGACGGAGTGCTTTTTTTGGTAGGACACCGTGGCGGAGCAATCGAAATGCACACACTCTATGTGGTCTGGCATATAAGCTGAGGGTTTTCTAAAAGGGGATAATAATTTGGTTATTTTTTCGCTCCGATTTTATTTATCGTATCAGATATTTCACGATAAATGAAATATTACTATAGACGTAAGCGACTTTACTATACAGGATATTACAAAATAAAATAATAACAATGCATTATTATGGTTATAGACTCAACTGACTATACAGGTTGTAACAAAATTCCCACAAAATAATAATACACCTTATTGTGATAGGCTAAACTGACTATACAGGGTGTAATGGGCACCGTAACTACTTATTTATCTCCGCAGGTCGAGCCAAAATGAGAGTACTACGAGTAACAAGCACGGAGATAAATTCGTGTCTAAAAAAACGCAAACGGTAAGTAAACTTCATAATCCAAATCCGACGAATATTATAATTATAGCCTGATATGTGTGTTGTTGGTCAGGTTGGTGAGGTTAAAATAAAAAAAATAGGTAGGTACATGATTCTAAATTCCATGCGTACGAAGTCGCGGGCAAAAGTCGCGAATAAATATTATTATGATCATACGAATATCATGCATATTTTTTTTGTTCCAGGGTGGTTCTTGGCGTAATTGAAAATGTCAGTTGTGGTCAAGAAGTCAGTATACCATGTGTGTGTGTGTGTGTGTGTGTGTGTGTGTGTGTGTGTGTGTGTGTGTGTGCGTGCGTGCGTGCGTGTCTGTCTTCATTTTATTTCACTAGCTTATATTTATTGCAGAATCGAGAATCTCCGGCACTAGTCATCGAACCGGAGCTGCAGCCTGATGAAAATGAACTGGTTGTCGGCCGCAGATTGGTCGACGTTGACTTTTTTTTTAAACAGCTGCATGCTATAAGTGATCACGGTCCTCTTGGATGTAATCCCAAGTGTTTGAAGATTGCATCTGAGTTTCGAAAGGGCCTGGACTCAAACCTTACATTTAAATGCAGTATGTGTGCAACGAAATTTGATGTAAGTCTGGTTGAAGAAAAGAAGACTGAAATGAATGTGAATCACCAAATAGTTTCAGGCGTTATGTCGTCTGGTAGTGGTCATTCTCATTTGCAGACCATTACTGCTTCCGTAGCTTTACCCAGCATTTCACCCGAGTTCTATTCCTCGGTTCATGATCAAGTTTGTGTTTTGTGGTGAAACAGCAGCAGCACATTGCATGTTTGAGGCCGTCAAGGCAGAAGCTGAATATGCAATATCTGTAGATAACGTAAATAAAGATGCAGTCCCATTAATTCCAGTGGCTATTGATTGGCTGTTGGAGCAAACGCTCATACGGAAAAGGATATTCTGCATTATCTGGAGCAGCTGCAATTATTGGGCTACAATTTGGAAAAGTTTTATATTTAGGCATTAAAAACAAATATTGCATAGTCTGTGCACGAGCTGCAAAGAAAACCGAGCCCCCAGAGCATCAATGCTTTAAGAATTATTCAGGTAAATTATGCCATTAAATACTGGGGTTCTCAAAATTTACCGATAGAGCAGAAAATTAGTAATCTGAGCACAGATATCCTGAATGGTCCACAACACGTATTTGGCAACCACGAAAATTGTAACGAATACTTTTGTGTCCCCGGAAAACGCAGAGCTGAGCCTATTGGTCTAATGGCACAACTTGTTGCTAGCGGGCTAATGAAGGCAATCGAAAATAAAAGTAAAAAACTTTATTACCAATCGCGCAGCTTAATTCATGATAGTACAAGTAATTCAGTTGAAAGTTATAATGCTCAGATTGCCAAATACGTAGGGGGCAAGCGAGTAAATTATTCACTTCGGCGTTCTTATGCAGGCCGTTGCGCTGCAGCTGTTGTGTCCTTCAATACAGGAACACTTCACACAACAACTCATAAAGTTGTTTTTGGGACTGAGCCCAACCATTTGATTGCAAAATTAGAAAAAAATAGAAAACGTAAAGTAGAAAAATCTAGACAAAACCCACCCACTTTTAAGAAACGAGAGGTTCCAGTATCGAAGGACGCTCACTACGGTGAAAACTGCCAACAGCCCGATATGAGCCCAGACGACTTCCTTTTTGAATGAACTGAGGTTGTCTTCTGATTAGCGAAAGGAGCTTGAAAGGTCGACAGTTTTACAGAGACATAGCGCAGAGTGGATGAGTAGGATGAGAAAATTACTTACCTCGTCAGTATTTGGCGAAGTTTGCAAAAAACGAGAAAGTACAAGATGTGCTGCTCTCGTAAAAAAAATTGTCTATGGTGGTAATCTCTCCACCGTTCCTGCAATACGGTATGGCATTGACAACGAAGAAACCGCAATAAGACAGCTTGAAAAACAGGAGAACATTCAGATCGAAAGTTGCGGGTTGTTCGTTGATCATGAATATGAGTTTTTGGGAACCACACCTAATGGCAAATATGCAGACGGATTAGTAGAAATAAAATGCCCAGTTTCTTTAGCAAAACTCTCATTAGAAAATGCTATGAAAAAGCATCCTTTTTGGAAGTTAGATTCAAATTCAAACACTTATTAAGTCAACAAACAGCATCACTGGCATTACCAAATTCAAGGCCAATTACATATTACCCAAAAAGACGTCTGCATGCTTGGCATTTGGTTTGGTGAAGCTGTACCTATGAAAGTGTATTTGATTCAGCGCGATGACGAATTTTGGAGGACAAAAATGGAAGCCAAATTAGTCAAATTTTATTACGATTGCATGCTTCCGGAATTGGTCGACCCACGGCATTCTCGGTGCATGCAAATACAAGATCCGCCTTATATTATTAAATCAATGGAAGAGAGGAAATCAAGGGTGCAAAGCGCATCGAAAGATTTGCAACCATAAAGCTTGATTGTTATTAATTGTGTGTATTGTAATATTATTGACGTTGATACGTCAAAAAACTCGTTGTCTTTTTAATGCATCTAAACACTAGGAACTAAATTTTTTGTAGTTTTACTATTGAAAGTCAAATTAACAAGAACTAACATAAATAACACAAAAATAAGCCGCTAAATCATTATTTTGATCTTTAAAATAAGCTGATTTCATGAATTTATCGCAATTTAAATGTTTGTCTCCGTATTTTCGCTTCTATGTTACAATTTTGTATGTTAACGCTATTTCACCTCTAAACAATGTTAAACTTTTATGGTTTTATTTTGTATTTGACATAGGCTTCAATAAGTGTCCATGCGGATGAATAATAATAAAAAAGAAGCCATATTGTTTACTCTGTGGAGTCGAACAAAAGTGCAGACGTGGGTCGTCAGAGATTTTTTTTTGGGAATTCATACGATTTCAAAGGTAAATAACTGTTTTTATTACACCTATTTGATATAAAAATATGCATAGGTGAATAAGGAATGTGCGAAGTGGTTTTTTGTTTCAAATTTTGCTCGAGTTATCGATTTATGATCAAAAATAACATAAAAAATCTCGCTTCTACGTTACTTCTAAGTTACTTCTATGTAACCGGTAACATTAATTGTATGTTACGTAACGTTTAAGTGTTGTAAAGATTCGTACATACAATGTATTCGCGCATTTTTTTTTATTTTAGTACGTACTTAAAACAATCAAGTTTCTGATAAACAGTCCTATTTTACACATTTTTATTAGGTAGCTTTCTTGTTTAGTTGTTTGTCCATAAAATTTAGTAAACGTTCTTATACTATTTTCCCGATGTGCTAGAGACTTGAAACTTATAATAATTATATATATTTTAATTATCAATTTAAAAATATCTACAATGTCTCAGATGCCGATGACTGCAGCTGAAAAGCAAAAAAAGATATCGGGAAAAGCTGAAAAACTAAAAACCCCGAGAAGTTTGAAGAAATAAAAAGGAAAAACAATAACAATTTTGTTGTTATGTAATCAAAATAAAAGACTTAGTTTGATAAAAGAATTGGTTTTATTTTATTAGTTTTTGTTGCTGCTATCACTTACAAGACTGTTACCCAATATATGTTATGCAATATCTATGTACATTATAAGACAAAGACTAACACCAAAAGGGGGTAGTATGAAATCGGCCTTACACACTTTATTCGTTACTTTCGTGTTACTTGTACGTTACCATAACATAGAAGCATCTATGTTACTCTATGTTACTAAGTAGCAAAATCTACGGCCTTACCCATTGTTCTTTCAATTACCCGAATATCTGCTTATACATAGACGTATCCACGTAAAACTTACGGCTGTATATCAGGGATACAGCCAACCAGGGTTTTTTTATTATATAATTGTCTTTTAAAAAAGAGCTAATTTAGCTCTTTTCTTTGGCTCTTCTTCTCTGGGAAGTATGACTGGATATTTGGAACGTGCACCTAGTTTTAAAAGAATGACGTGTCTAAATGATATGTAAATATCTTACAGGAATAAATACTTTGACTTTATGGTTTCTGTTTTTTTAGCATTCGAATACCTACGTTTATCACGTAACTGTGGTCAGGAATGTACGTCATTATGGTGTCAAATAGATATTGTATAATATTTGCAATGGTCATGTTCACAGGTTAATTAAATCTTGTTTGTAATGCGATCTCTGTAGAGTTTCTTTGACTGATATCAAATGTGCAAAAAAAGTACCACACTTAACCACTTAACCTAAGAAAATATTCTTACGGAAAAACGTGTCCACTCAAACAAAGTCGTGGGCAGCAGTTAGCATGTATTGTTAACATAACAATTTTTATATTTGGTAACAAAATCCAAAGTTACAATTTAGTTCGCAAGTCAAAGTCCGTCGAACCACTGTTCATACGTATATGTGTGCGAGTGCGGTGCGCGAGCCTCGATCGTTGTGTGAGTAGCGCTAAAAACCTAAACTTCGCGCGACGCGACTCCGAAACGGCCCCTTAAGTCTATAGAATGAATGTTTCTCTTGAGAGTAAATACCACCGCCTTGCTTTTCTATGTGGACAAAGATAAACCATGTTCCCGTAGTCAAGTGTTTAAAAGGTTAAGGGTGATGTTCAAATTAGTAGATATATCTTCTATTGAGCCAGACGTCATATAGAGAGCTAAATCATCCGCGTACTGAAGAATTTGGCAAGGTGGGATGACAACTGATTCCAAGTCATAGGTATAGAGACTGTAGAGAAGTGGGCTTAATACTTAGCCTTGAGGAAGACCCTTCCAAATAGTCCTGGGGGGAAGGACGAAATTCTGATTCTTTATCACAATAGATCTCTCCATCAAAAGACCAATACAGAACTGTACGAGCTTCTCAGGTATACTCAGCTGCTGGAGTTTCGTCCTGAGTACTGGCAGCAAGACATTGTCATATGCAGATTGAATATCTAGAAATACAGCCACAAGGTACCGCTTTTGAAGGAGAGATATACGTATCTCAGTGGTAAGAATGCCAAGGCTATCCATGGTGCCAACATTTTTCCTAAAACCAAACTGAGACTTGGGTAGTATCTCGCGACTCTCTACATACCACTCAAGCCTATGCTTAATGAGGTGCTCTGCCACCTTGCACATCACAGAGAAGAGGGCTATAGGGCGTCTGCTATTTGAAGAGGTTCGAACCGGGTTTAAGGAAAGGAATGATGATTTGGGTCTTCCAGCCAGGAGGGAATATGCCATTACTAAAAATTAGATTGACAATATCCAGGAAAAAGATTTTGGATTTATCTGAAGCTCTTGTTATAAAAGAGAATGATATCTGGTCTTGACCTGGGGTGGAGTCTTTCAATCCATCCATTGCCAGTTCGAGTTCATTAAAAGTGAAAATTTCATTTAGGGTATTTTGATTGGGCAAGGGAAGAGAATAGGGATAGGGATTGGGAACTGAGTCCTCTGTGGGAACCCATGGTGGGGCCAGCTTGTCAACAAAGGCGTCAACCCATGATGACAAGTCATAACAGTTAACATCCTCAATGGAACAGGCACCTCTAAATTTTTTGATTTGTTTCCCCTCCACTGTAGATGGAATTCTGGGTGAGCAGTTTTCGCAGAAGTTCAACCCAACCAACCATCCTTTTTTTTGAGGCCAGAGTCTTTCTTTCTCTAGCAGCCTTCTGCTTATATGATAGAAGGTTGTCATTGATGAATTATAAGTAATTTCCGCTTCCCGTCTAAGCCTAACAGCCTCTGTGCACTCAGCATCCCATCAGGGGTGTATAAGGAGTGATTCGAAGGGTTTTTGACTGGAATATGCTCATTGGCAGAGGCTATAATGGAGTCCCGTAAATCGGAGTAGGAATTTATAACATTATTAGAGATGGAGATGGAGGGGGAATGGCATTAATTTTGTTTTCCAAGGATACTGCATATGCAGTCCAGTCTGCTCCTGACAATCTATACTTGCACGAGGGGAAGGGTTATTTTTATTGGAAAATGATCACCACCATAGGAGTGAGGTAGGATGTTCCAGGATATTAGGGAAGCAAGGCCCGGTGACGATATTAAAAAATCAACAGCACTGGGATTTTGGTTTGGGAGGACTCTACGAGTCTGCGATTCATCATTTAATACTCACAGATTAGCCTCGTCAAAGATCTCTATTAGTGCGTGGCCAAATGAGTTACAGTCACTTGACCCCCAAGAGGTGTGATGACCATTAAAGTCACCCATGATGATCACAGGAGGGGGACAAAATTGAATAATAATAAGAGATCTGGAATGAGAGAAGAGCAAGGGTGAGGGATATAAAGTGAAATGAGGGTAATATTTTGTATTCTCGCTGCTACTATGTTGAAAAGAGGAGAGTGAGTGGGGAGGGTGATTCGGGAAAAGGAAAACTTACGGTTAAGTAAAAGGCAACAACCATTATATCCATTATCCATATCGTCCTGGAGGCATGAGTACCCAGACATACGAAAACGATGTACAGGTTTTAACCACGTCTCCGAGGCTGCAATGGCCAATGGTTTATATTTGCTTATGAGATGAGTTAAATCGGATTTTTTAGAGCGGATGCTCTGGGTGTTCCATTGAATTATTTTTCGGAAATCCATTGGAATGAATAGATAAGGATATTTGGGAAAGTGAAGAGGCAACGTAATGTTATATTGGGAAATTATTGAGAGTAAAGTTTATAGTAGGGTAAGGAGGAGATCTTGGGACATTGGATGATCTTGAGTGGATTCAGTCTAGGGTTGGGAGAGATGAGCCGAACTTTGGGAGTTTGTAAGAGCACAACCATTGTCGAAGGAGGATGATGACTCAGAAACTATTGCCTGATGTGTAATCCTATCATATGATTTTGCCAGAGGAGCTCTGGATCGAGGGTTAGTGAAGGTGATTTTTTTGTAGAATGATCTCAATATCGAAGGTTCGGGGGTAATAGGAGATTGAATCGCTGACTTGGTGACTACAGCAAAAGATTTTTGTTTCTTGGGAACCGAGTTTGAAGCCTCCAAGTAAGACACACCTTCTTGGGACATCTTAAGTTTAATTTCCCTTTGGCGATCCTGTTCAGGGCACACCTTGTTAATCAAAAAGTGGTTTTGTAAGCAAAAAAGACAAGTAGACCTAGCTTCCTCAATAGTGCAAGATCGACCCACATGAGGTTGAGTGCACTTGTAACATTTTGGTTTAGAACGACATTGGGAAGCAATGTGGCCGAATCTACAGCAGCTAAGACATTGTATAGTGGGGAATTGGTAGGGATCAACAGATAGGCGTGGAAGGAGACGCTTGAGAACGGCGGTCTGAAACTAAATGTGGCGAAGACCGAGTACTTGGCACTAAACTCGACAGATCCCACATCCGTCCGCATAGGCGGTGATTTGGTCGAGCGCACGGACCAGGTTAAATACTTGGGATCGGATTTTCACACGTCCAGTGACATCGATTGCGATGTCAAGTCAAGCATTGCTGCCGCGTGGGCCAAATGGCGGGAGATGACCGGTGTCATTTGTGACCCTAAAATGCCGATCCGGTTGAAGGGACAGGTCTACAAAACCATTATTAGACCTGTCCTTTTACATGGCAGTGAGACGTGGCCGATATTGGAGCGACACAAGCAGGAGCTGCGTGTCACGGAAATGAAGATGCTGCGGTGGATGTGTGGAGTCACGCGGATGGACCGCGTGAGGAACTCTCGCATCCGCGGCAGCCTTCACGTCCGTGACATTGCAGACAAGTTGCAAGAGTGTCACCTTCGTTGGTATGGTCACGTCTTGCGGCAACCGCCGGGCTACGTAGGTAACAAATGTCTGGCCATGTCAGCCCCGCCGGGTCCCGGTAAGAGAGGAAGACCCAAGAAGTGCTGGCTTGACGTCGTAAGGGATGACATGCGTGCCAATGGTCTCACCACAGGGGATGCCGACGACCGTGCGAAGTGGAGGAGAAAATGTAGGAAAGCGGACCCCGGGCGTCGCGAGACGCAACTGGGACAGACGCTCGGATGATGATGATGATACGAGTGAGAAGAACTTGCCCTTTAAAAGTGATGACGACTGTTTGGGTAGGGACCCAAGTTATAATATTATTTTCGTCTATAGTCTTCCTATTTAGCCGTCGTGCTTTCAGTATAATGCTGCAATTAGGTGGGAGGACTATGGACTCAACAAATTCATCAATGGATAGGTCTACCGGAACTGATCGGACTACACCCATTCTTAAAATATTGTAGGAGGGAATAAAAGCCTCATATTTATTAATAGCCAAAATAGGGTTATCCAGGAAACCATTGGTGTCGCGAGCTGATTTAAATTGCACTGACATTTTATTTCTGCCTACCCGTTTTATACCATCTTGATAGATATTTTGCACCTTATGTTGAACAAGAAATTGAGCGAATTTAATGGGCTTAATATTATAACCTGCAGGAAGGTCTTCATCTTTTTTAGAGACAATGATTACAAATGGTCCTTTATCTAACTTACTGTATGATTTTATTCCCAAGACAACTGTAGGGTGGGAGTAAATTGTTTGATAAGATGCCGCCGCTGATTCTGTGTCTGTAATAGTTTTTTTTTGCTACTCTATCGTCTGGTTCGACTATATGACGCTTTTGCCGAGAACTTTTATTAGAAAACTCCATAGGCTGAGGGGGGTCCGGAGGATCAGGGGGCTTCGGCGGAGAGTCCGCCATGCTTACCTGACACACCACTGAAAATAAACACAAAACACTATTTAGTATTTGTTAGTGCCATCAAATGTAATTCTGACAGTAAAATATTTACACAAAATAGTAGAATAATTTGTTTTTTCACTGAAATCTCGCTTATCGTTACACAGGTCCTAACGTTAGAAGCACCCAGCAAAAATCTTAAATATTTTTAAGCCAAGTTTGAACTCTCAACAAAAGTCTCCCTTGTAGCGAATCACTCCAATGTTTTTCTATAATATAATTTGAGATGGTGATTTGCAGAGCTGAGGCGTGTGTCAAATTAATTTCTATTACTTAAGGTGACTGTTTTTTATATAGGCGACCACGCCATCATTCTGATTTAATTGTCTTGATGTATTAAACGAATTATAGTTATTTAAAACTGGTATTTTCTTATCAACGCTTAATTTACACTCTTAACACCAAGACGTCCATCTCAATTTGAGATAAACTGGTTGTGCGGGCGAGATAAATAAATTCGAAGTGGACTGTATTTGCGGGGAAAGACAAAAATGAAATTTACACGCGGTTGTCGACGAAAAAGAAATGGAAAACAGGAATGGGAACACTACTATATAATCCCAGGTTCCATTGCACGAAAACACTATTGATCCATGGAAAACACAACTATTACGAAAAGTTGATGAGAACGCGCGCGCGGCCATTGCTGTACTATACAGAGCGTCTTCAGTCCGTCGTCGCTGTCTGTGAGTGGCGTTTTCTACCGCTAAATGGCGGTAACACAGCTGTCTCGCTCTTCTCTTATGCGAGACAAGGTAGGTGCGAAAGAGAAATGGAATAAAGGGAAGCGGGGTGGGAGTGTCGACAACTAATTAATTTAAAACAAATGGAGATCGGCGATGCAACATAGAAAATATAACGCGGCAACTTTCGAATCGTATACCGGCGCAACCATTTCCCCCCGGCTTGAAGGGTTACCTTCGAAAAAGGAACAACTGACTATACAGTTGCCACTAAGCTTTAGCTGCTTAATAAACAAAATGCTATCGAACTAAACTATACTACACTAAACCTAATCGAACAAGCTAAATTTGTTATTGAAGTTACTGTTGATTAGGCAAAGGACAAAGACGAATAACTGGTCGCAAGTACGAACCAGTTGCGGTTTTAACGCGAACTATACGGGTAATCCCATTTGACCCAGGGAAAACTTCTTCTACTACCCCAAGAGGCCAATGTAATGGAGGCATATTTTCAGTTAAAATAACTACGACAGTACCGACAGTAATAGGGTTCGATGGAGTATTACATTTCTGACGTGACTGTAGCGTATGCAAATAGTCTGTTCTCCAACGCTTCCAAAACGATTGAACGAGTTCATCCAATAAGGCATGACGCGAGAGAAGATAAAGTCGATCTTCCTCTATTTCAAAAGCGGGTAAGTATTTTAACGGTGTAACATTCAAAAGGTGCGCTGGAGTCTGTGCAAGCGGCTCCGAGGGATCACTAGACAAGGTTCTACAAAGAGAACGCGTATTCATTACGGCCTCGACTTGAGTGAGCACCGTGCTCAGCTCTTCAAACGTATGCATCTGTTCACCTATAACGCAAAACAGGTGCGACTTTAAGCTTTTATTTAATTCCAATATTTCTAATTTCAGACGAAAAATAAAATCGCTGACGTTCACGAAGCACGATTAACTCAGCCCTGTTTAAGTCAAAGGCAAAAACATTCAAAAGGTGCGCTGGAGTCTGTGCAAGCGGCTCCGAGGGATCACTAGACAAGGTTCTACAAAGAGAACGCGTATTCATTACGGCCTCGACTTGAGTGAGCACCGTGCTCAGCTCTTCAAACGTATGCATCTGTTCACCTATAACGCGAAACAGGTGCGACTTTAAGCTTTTATTTAATTCCAATATTTCTAATTTCAGACGAAAAATAAAATCGCTGACGTTCACGAAGCACGATTAACTCAGCCCTGTTTAAGTCAAAGGCGGTAACATGCTTGCGACGAGGAAGGATTTTCAAAAATCGACAAATAAAAACAACACTACGTAAAAGAATCGACCACGATGAAACACGGCTAGCCAACTCTAAGATAGGCGATTTTTCGAGCGGAGCGGTAGTAACTAAAGAGGTTTTCTTTTCCTCTGGCGGCGTGGACACAGTAGTGGGGTTGAAAGGACTAACAGGCCATTCATCAGGTGGAGCTTGGCACCAGGAAGAGCCATGGAACCACAACGGATGATCCAAAATCTGTGCAGGTGTTAACCCACGAGATAAACAATCGGCAGGGTTGACCGTACCTGAGACGTGATAAAAGTTTTGTGGCGCCAATTCCGACTGAATTTTTGCCACCCTATTTGCGACAAATGTATCCCAGCGATGGGGCGAAGAATGTGTCCAACACAAAGCGACGGTCGAGTCCGAGAATGCGAAAATTCTATCTATATTAATGCGGTTGCGACAACTACTATCAATCGAACTAATGAGCTGGGCTAGAACCAATATAGCGCACAGCTCGAGACGAGCGAGAGAGACTACCTTACTAGGGGCTACTTTAGATTTAGCGCTGATAAGGTGAAATGAAATGTCATCACCGTCACGAACGTGGAAGTACACAACACCCCCATACGCTTTCTCACTAGCGTCAGCGAAACATAAAACAGTTACAATACTATCATCGGAGATGCCAACATGGCACGGTATTCTAATTTGCTCGAGCATGGGAAGCTCGGCTCTAAAGCGGTCCCACAATTTAATGATGTGATCAGAAGGAGTGTCGTCCCAGTCACTGTTGGACTGCCAAAGTTCTTATATGAGAAGCTTTGCGTACAAGACGACAGGTGCTACAAATCCCATTACATCCCATATGCGTGCGACACACGACTATTTGGTGCGCTTAGTGCAGGTTGACGGTGTAGGATAAACCTTCAAACTAAACATGTCGGACGAAGGTGACCAACGCAAACCGAGAACCTTGTGCGTATCATTACTATCAAACTCCTTGACAGTTGACAAGCGATGCAACGGTGGAATCGAATCCAAGACCGTTTGTGAATTACTAGTCCATTTTACGAGATCAAAATGACCAGCCTTCTTGAGATCAATTACTTCAGCCGCAGTTGCGACAGCTTGATCTTCGGTCTGCACAGAATAAATATAGTCATCCATGTACAGACCAGTTTCTACAATCTCCTTAGCCTTCGGGTAACTGTCGCCCTCATCGGCGGCGAGCTGCTTGACAGTGCGAAGAGCGTGGAAGGGACTGGATTTAAGTCCAAAACAAACGCGATTAAATTCGTAAACCTGTAAAGGTTCCTGCGGCGAAAATCTATACAAAATGCGTTGAAATCGGCGATCTGATTCGCGAACACCAATACAAAGAAACATTTGTCTAATGTCAGCTGTAAGCGCGACAGTGAATAAGCGAAAGTTAACTATAATTTCGAACCTTGGAGATTTTGACCACTGTGCAAAATATCGTTTACCGAAACATTCGACTAATTTTGACGCTGCCATCTAAAAGAATGCGCAACTTGGTGGTTAGTTTATCCTCGCAGACAACTCCATGGTGCGGTATGGTATACGAAGGTGCGTGCTTCGTCTCTTCGGTTTCGGAAGGCGCGGGTGAAATGAAACCTTTATCCAAATATTCTACTATTACGCTACCGTAAGCCTCCTTCAACTTTGGAGATGTCTGCATTTTCCGTTCTAAACAGAAGAAGCGTTTTTCGGTTGACTGAAAAGAATCTCTAAGCGAATTAACATCACCCTTAAAGGTGAGTGCGACAACATAACGACCATCACTATCGCGAGTAGTCGTGCGACTATAAAACTCTTCACAAAGTTTATCATCCGGGCTGACAATAGGAGGGACGTTCACCTCTTCTATCTCCCAGAATTTACGGACAGCGGAGTCCAGCGGCTCGACGGCGCAACAATATGACACTGTCGAGTTACAATCAAAACAAGCGGGTGCGGAACCAACAATAACAAAACCAAGAACCGTCTCTAAGGCGAGCGGCGCGGGGTGCGATGCGTGACCTTGAACCTTATGCTGCAACAGGAGATGCGGGAAAATCGAAGCGCCAACTAACAAATCAATATCTCCTGGAACGGCGTAAGTATCATCGGCCAAAGGCAAATCTCTAAAATTACTCAATAATCAGGTATTGACTGCGACAGTCGGTAAAAATTCGGTAACCTTATCGACGACTAGCGAATCCATCGAAAAACTAACAACAAAATCAAAACGCGAGTGGAATTTAATCGCTACAGAACCTTGAACGGCTTTAGTGGAACCCCCAATACCTTACACAACATTACAGGCGGGGCGGTTATTTATATGCAAACCAAGACGACTACAACAATTTTTACTAATAAAATTACTTTGAGAATCACTATCTAAAAGTGCGCGATCACTATGTCCCCTACCATGCGAATCGTAAACAACAACTCGAGCGGTTGCCAGAAGTACCGTAGTAGGGCTTGTGTGCAAACTTGATGACATCGTTCGGCTGGAGGTGCGCGGCAGTGGCGCCGCCGTTGCTAGGCGTGGATGGGGACGAAAATACGCGAGAGCGCTCCCAGTTGCGACTCAACGGCGCGGGCTGCTGTGACGTCACAGCGGGCGGACGGTTAGGCATGAAGTTCGCGCAGCCGGAATCGACGGACGAACTACCGGACATGGCGGGTGCATTGCTAACTACAAGCGAATTATTACCATTAACGCGCGAGGTACCAACTGAGTTTAAATTGGACGCGAAATTATTGTTTTCGAAGTGTAATAATGAATGGTGTTTATCATTACACTTGCGACAAAAATGATTAGAATTACAGAATGAAACACGATGTTTCTTACTGAGACAATTGATACATAAATTACTAGAACGAACAAATTTATATTGATCGCTAGGAGTGAGTTTATTGAACTCCGAACATTTATAAAGTTGGTCATGGTGACCTTGACACAAAGAACAATTTTTCGAACGCAGCACTTGCGATTGCGAAGTTGTGGGTTCAAAATTAACAAAAGAGTGCGTGGATTTCGTGGGCTTACTATTACTACTACGATTAGTCGGACTATTTTTCGCTACTCCGTGGTTTAACGAAGTTGGTTGCAAAATTCGAATATGTTGACGAACGAAAGTTTCTAAATCGTCGAACTTAGGTATTTGATGGCCACGTCTATCCATTTCAAATAAGCGAACGGTTTCGGAATCTAATTTCTTTAAACCGATTTACAAAAACAAAAAGTCACAGAGGTCATTGATTTTTTGAGATTCTTTAGGGCGCGAACAGCTGGTGCAAAAATATCTAAGAATTTTTCTAAGTCTTGTTCATTACACGATGAGCAATTTTTCAAATTAAATATTTGATCCAAATAAGCGGTTGTTACTAAGCGTTTGTCTTCGTATTTGACCTTCAAAGTATTCAAAATCAAACTATAATTTTCGGCGCAAAGCATTATTCCGGCGCAAACGGTTTTTGCTTTCCCGGTTAGTTTACTAACTAAGTAATGTAATTTTTCGTGATCCAATAACGAATTATTATTATGGATCGTATTTTCGAAACTAGCGAAAAACAAAGGGTAATTTTTAATATCGCCATCAAATTCGGGTATTTGTATGGGCGGTAATTTGGGTCGGTCCCGTTTCAGCAAATCAAAACCGGCTGGCCCGGGTTTCGAATCGGTGACTACTACGGGCACGGGCGCTTGCAATGAATTAGCGACACGTTTTATGCGACAAATGAAATCTTCGAAAGATGACATGGCGTCGTAACTTAATAAGAAATCGGGATTTAATTTTAATTCAAGCAAGTTAATTTTATCGAGAACATTTTCGAAATCTAAGCGCAAAGTATCTACGGTTTCGATCGAGGATAAAAACAATTCTTTTATTGATTCATCTGCGATCCTCGATGAATAATCACAAATTAATTGCATACGCTTAAAAAGGCTATACTTCTTGGCGTGTAATAGTTTTAACTGTGGAACCGGAATCTCTTTCGGAGGCATTGTTAACACAAAACAACTATAGCTACCTACAGTGCAAACTAACGAACGATCAAAATGGAAGCGGTGGTGAACAGCGAGACGCGGCGCGAGCGTAGGTACTTGCGCGCGCTGGCCTAGGTACCTGCCCGCGTGGTCTACCTATTACTATGCGGTGCAGTCGAAATTACCAACTATTTAGTACCTACCTATGCGAAAAACAGTAGGTAAGTATGCGTTTATTCCCTAATGGAATAAAACTATTATCTATGCGTTTATTCCCTATAGAATATAAACTATTACCTAATCTATGCGTTTATTCCGAATGGAATAAAAACTATTGCGTTTCTATTGACAAACTACTAAAGCGAATGGATCAAAATCCGGATCGTTAGGACCAGAAAATGATTGTGCGGGCGAGATAAATAAATTCGAAATGGACTGTATTTGCGGGGAAAGACAAAAATGAAATTTACACGCGGTTGTCGACGAAAAAGAAATGGAAAACAGGAATGGGCACACTACCTTGCTGCTGCGAGATGCTGAGGTGGAGGCTGCCGGGGACGTCCCTGAACTTGGATACCTTGTTCCATTGCACGAAAACACTATTTATCCATGGAAAACACAACTATTACGAAAAGTTGATGAGAACGCGCGCGCGGCCATTGCAGTACTATACAGAGCGTCTTCAGTCCGTCGTCGCTGCCTGTGAGTGGCGTTTTCTACCGCTAAATGGCGGTAACACAGCTGTCTCACTCTTCTCTTATGCGAGACAAGGTAGGTGCGAAAGAGAAATGGAATAAAGGGAAGCGGGGTGGGAGTGTCGACAACTAATTAATTAAAAACAAATGGAGATCGGCGATGCAACATAGAAAAAATAACGCGGCAACTTTCGAATCGTATACCGGCGCAACCATAAACTAATTTGAAGGTCATCAAAATTATTATAGATACTCTTTATATTTTGAGTCAGAACAGTAAGGTTATAATTATTATTTTGCAGGTAGATATTATAGGTAGTATGAAATATCAAATATCAAAAATAATAGAAGTGGCGACCTCAGTTAAATCTAACTCTTGCAAGTTACGCAACTTACTATCCATTAGAATTCAAAATAAACAATTTGTGTATCTTAAATTTTAAGCAATAATACAATAGTCGGGTGACGTATATTTCACATATGTACCTACGTGTATTTTTTGCCAAATATAAATAAATCGGCACCACAAGACATAACTGAGTTAGGCACTGAGTGTAGTGTGTATGTACGTGAGTGTATTGAGTGATTTAGTTGTATGCAATGAGTGAGTAGGCTTGCATAAAATGTAGTGTTTGAATATGTAAAAGCGAACCGAACTTGTTTGTTTATAGTTATGATAGCTTAGAATTAATTTATAAAATATAAAGATTAAGGTATGCATAATATGAATAACAATTATAAACATAAATAAATATGTTTTGTACTTCGTCTAAGAATTATACCTACCAACAGAAAAAGACAAAGTTTTTACTATAGAGGGCAATCTAATGACAGTATTTATTAGTCACGCTTCTTGCATCAAATGATGTACTTACCTAATCTTCACTTTTTATGACGATTAGGTACACGAGTATTCTCATCCTTCCTTACCAAAGCACGTTCAAACGCAGTCCAGCAAACCTTATATTGAGTTTTTGCCAAATCTCGTGCCAAGAAAAACAGTCGGGCATGGGCGTACCCAGGTTCTGGGCCAGGGGGGGGGGGAAATCCGATTTTCCTAAGAGCATTAAGCGCTCGTAGCCCCGCCAACTCAGTATTGCATTAAGCAAATATCGCTATGACTGGTTACGAATGGGTGACCGCTTTGTGGTATTTGCGTTTACTAGAGTTTCCGTGCTTCGGAAGGCACGTTAAGCCGTTGTTCCCGGTTGCCAGTAACATGGCAGACGTTGGCCAAGTTGAAGGTCTTATAAAAAGCAATAACACCACCATCGGGCGAGGCCAAGGTGGTAGCCAAGTCTGCCACAAAATCTGAGACATCCTTCGGAGGAGTTACCCGGGGCGCCGACGTTAAACGGCGTACACACATCACACACAACATCCTTGGGGATTATATCATAACTAAAAGTTAAGATATCTATGGGATTTCCACACGTAAAAATGCTATTTTACAAGTAACTTCGGAGAGCCTTCGGCAGAACAGTTGATGTGTTTGTGGCAGAATAACATATAGTGCTAACAAATTTTAATGTAGACGAAAATTAATCAATCAAATCAGCATATGGCAGTTCACTACTGGACGATGGGCACAGTACATATATAAACAATAGGGAAACTAGACCTAAATCTGAAATTCAGTACCTACACTCCTCAGAAGCGTTAGGGTTGTCTGTATCTTTTTTTGCCAATTTTTTATACTGTCAACAGATTCGATGTAAAAAACAATATAGATCTCCAAATACCGATTTTAAAAGCATTCGGTTCCATTCCCACACATTTTAAAAAATTTGGAAAATCCAAAAGTGCACGCCTCACACGCTTTTATTATATTATAAAAAAAATAGAATTACAAGCTTACAAACTTTGCTATGTTTATCGCGTAGGGGTTATGAAATAAATAAAGTAAAGATAATAACAATTAAACCACATCGAATAAGACCGTTAAAATTGAAAGGGTTCTATTCCTAATTATACTGAACCGTAAGAGAAAAAAAAACTCGATTAGTAAAGTATTTCGGTCGTTATCGTGTTAACACACACGGACGTCCAAGACGGAACTTTTTTAAACAGTTTTTTAACTAGTTGAAATAACAAAAATGGCATCGAAAATATCATGAGTGTTAAAAATAGTGTTTTTTATTGATATGTGTGTGTATATATTATTTTACAAGTGCAATATATGATAAATAGAGACATTTTAAGTTTGAAAAATCAAATGTTATGCGCTAAGTGACAGTAGTACCCACTTCAACGCTTCGCTTATGAGGCGTGTAATTGTAGCCCTAACCTAGGTACTGTCAGTAATGTTTGCATTAATATTCGTCAACATCGTCATTCAGTCCAACCTCCACACTACAATTAGTAATAACATTACATTAACTTATTTATATTAACAATTACCGAGAAAAGTATAATTTTTTTTTGACTGGATACCTAGTGTCAGGTATATAGGGTGTATATAGTTAGTTAAATCTACATACAGGACACATACCTTAGATTAAATAGTCAAAACACGCTGAAAGTTTGAGTAAGTTGGAAAAAGAAAAACAAATTGCGTTATAAAAAACTCTGTGGATCGTTTTCATACCCATTTACATAATTCAAGAAAATGGTTGCTGTCGCTCGGGCCTAATAGAAACGAATCTCAAATAATAACAATACCGTGCCAAGTTTATGTCACAATGTATGTGAAAATAGCATACATAACCTGTTAGTTGCCGACCAGGCTTCTCTAGTAGAGACCGCACGAGTTTACGTCATGCTGTATGCTAAAGTGGTATGCACGATCTGTCAGTTGCCTACCAGGCGACTACAGTAGAGAGCGCGCTAGTGACATTGATTTCTGACCATTGTGGTACGGTCCTAAATTACACAGAATGTGGAAGCTCATGGAAATAATGTTACTAGCTGAGCCCCCCACTTCACCCGTGACACATACCTACTTCAAATCCTGTGGCACCCATATAATTTCGTCGTTAATTACTTTTAAATAAAATAATAATATCTTTATTTTGCATAGACCATTTTAACGGCGCTTACAAAAAGTCATACACTATTTAAAATATTTAAAGCGACCACCGGTTCGGAACGCGGCCCACCTGAGAAGAACCGGCAAGAAACTTAGGAAGGCTTTTTTTTGATGGCCTATTTACAATTTAATATTATTTCACTTTGCCAGCAGATCATTTCCATGCGTCCCTGTCCTGCAAATAGTCTTTAACGGAGTAATAACCTTTTCACAAAACTTGTATTTAATTAACTTTTTAAATTTATTTAATGGTAAATTTCTCAGGTCACAGGGAAGCTTGTTGTAAAAGCGTAAACAGTTATGTATTTATATGTAGTCGACTGTGGTGGACTGAAAGATTATTTTTATTTCTAGTGTTTATATTATGTTTATTACAGAGTTTAGAAAATTGTGATAGATTTTTCTGGACATACATAAGATTGGCAAAAATTTATTTACGGTTAGAATATTTTCTTTGAATTTTTCTCGGAGAGAAACTCTGGGGCCCAAATTATAAATAGCGCGTACAGCCCGCTTTTGTAGAACAAAAATAATATTTAAATCTGCAGCACTCCCCCAAAGGAGAATATATATAAAATACCTACTGTATGAAAGTAGCCTAATTTATTGCCATATATGTGTACTGCTTCGCTCTCTTTGGTAGTAGCGTGATGATTGTAGCCTGCCTCAATAAATGGAATATGCAATAAAAATATTTTTCAATTCAAACCAGTAGTTCTTAAGATTAGTGCGTTCAATTAAACAAAAATACTAACAAACTCCTTAGCTTTATATATTAGTATAGAAGTATATATTATTATTTTAAGTGTTTCTAAAGGTACCTAAGTAGGTACACAATAATTTTGTAAACAAAATCTAATTTCAATAATCATAATCGTTTTTATGATCTAATATCGATATAAATATTAGTAATAAGTCATTTCAAGCCGATTTCAAACACCCGTACACTACGCAATACATTCGTGTAAAGTCTGCAATACATGTTGGCCAAGCGTCGCCGAGTGAACGCCAATACCAACGTATAGACAGTATATTCGCATTGTCTTGCCGTCGCTCGGTGTCGCTCGCCTAGTTGGCCGAGTAAAGTCAAGCGCCAACGTGTGTAAAACTATAAGAATTATATTATATTATCTGTGGTAAAACTCATTTGGCGGAGCTTGTCACAACTTGTGGTGGCTCGGGACCACTTGGACTCGGGAACACTTCGGAGTGCTGTCGGTTTTTCTGCACAAATCAAAGGCGCTCGCGCGCACTCGCCTATAGTGTCCACATGTTCTCAATTACTTGTCATGTTTATCAGCGCTCTCGTTGGCCTAAACTCCACCAACATGTATTGCAGGCTTAAGCATAAGCCCTTGCCTTGTATAAAATTGCCTACGCTCGCGTAGGCCTTTTGGGTTAGCTGCCCTCCCTCTGCCCCCCCCCCCTGGGTACGCCCATGCAGTCGGGCGCCTTAAGGGGTCAAATGTTCGGATATTAGCACAGGTACCTCAGAGTTGTTTGTTATTCCGAGTTGTTTCGCCTGCAGTTTACAGTTTTGTTTAACGGTGTATAACTTTGCCTTTATTAATAAATTAGTTTTTAATAATAATAAGTCCTCCAAAGCCCTACCTTACGTTTAAACCGAACACCTGGTAACGTGGGGGACGGACACGCATACTAATGAAACTTATGCGGCTGACAAGGCAAGGGTAACCCAGTAAAATGGAGACAAGAAGAAGTAAATTACGTATAGGGCCGCTGCCCGGGGGTGATCGCCGGGGCACGTCTGTCGCTGGCCACGGACGTGACAGCATGCTAGACAGTGACTCTCTGCTGGGCGGCTGGGAGAGAGTCGGGGACGCGGGGGGTAGGGGAATGTCCTCAAGGACTACAGCCGAAAGTAGGAGAACTAGGATATTAGTATCTCCGGCTGAGGATGTTTCGCAGGTGACAAGTGTCAACCAACCTGCGACCACTAAAGCTGGAAAACTCAGAGTACGCATGAAATGGGATGATGAAATTAATAAATTTATTATGCGCACATATTTTCAAGTCACTCAATTAAAAACAGATAGGACTATGTACTGCTCTAAACTTTATGAAAAATTCAAATTAGAATACCCACATTTAAATCTTTCATCACAACGAATCTCAGATCAAAGGAGAGTTATTGTACGAAACAAACTTATACCAGATGCAGAAATTAGCAAGATTAAATTTGAAGTAGCTAAACAGTTAGAACAAAGTGATAGTAATGTAGTAGAAAATCCACCACTACCATTCCCGGAAAATGATGCAAATATAGAATTACAGCCTCCATACGAATCACCAAATCGACCAACACCACACCTTACACAGTCACCTCAAGCCACAGCTACACGTAACATGCTTTCACTCTCTCACGCTTCTACACAAACTACATCACTCCCAACAAAAATATTACTACTGGACGAGTTCACTACGCAAGTTACAACAATACCTGACACTATCACAACAGATTTAATAGAGAATTTAGAGACAGCACTTTCTATGTACACTGGAACCGATCCCACAACTAGACCTAAACTACCTCGACTAAGAGAAATCAAAAAACTATATGAGCTGGTAAATAGATTTAACACACAAATACTGGCACAATACATCTCGGTAGACTCAGATTTAACACATATACACACACTGTTATACTGTACTGCTATGGTAATAAGCTCTCAACTAGGTTTTAAAATTTCTAATAGTGCCGATGCCTTAAAGACAAAAAGAACGTCTGTGGAAGTACCAGCATGGCAAAGGAGACTATATAGACAGACTGACACAGTATATTAATAATAATAGAGGAAGGAAACTGCTTAAAAGAGTTTTGAAAATTTTTGAAAATGTAAAGGTACATTCTACGCACGAAAAAAATAACATCAGACCCGAAGAATATTTGGACACATTAAAGCAGAAATTGTCTCTAAAATCACAAAGGTTAGCTCGATATAAAAGAGCACTACAAAGGAAAATCGACAATAAAGTTTTCACACATAATGAAACATCGTTTTATAGATCTATGAATAATAAATCCGATCATTTAACATCCGATGCACCATCTAAAACTGAGCTCAAGAATTACTGGACTGATTTATGAAAAAAGCAAACTTCACACAATGACAATGCCTGTTGGATAAAAGAGGAAATAAAAAATCCAGCTCTATAGAACAGATGGAATTCGATGGTATTAGTGTAACTGATGTTGAAGAGATTACAAAAAAGACCAAAAATTGGAAAGGACCAGGTGTGGATGGTGTCCACAATTTATACTTGCAAAAATCATCTCCAACATCATAACAGGATCAGAAGAACTACCAAAATTCATAACCAAAGGTATAACATACATGCTCCCTAAAAGTAACAATACATCAGACCCGTCCCAGTACCGGCCTATAACTTGTCTACCTACTATTTACAAATTGATAACTTCCTGCATAACTCACAAAATCAACAGACACATTGAACGAAATAACATACTAGCTGAAGAACAAAAAGGATGTAGGCGCAGACATATGGGATGTAAAGAACAACTTATTATTGATTCAACTATTCTAAAACATGCGACATCTCATAACAGAAACCTATATCTATCCTACATAGACTACAAAAAGGCTTTTGATAGTGTACCTCATTCATGGCTTATACGTATCCTGGAAATTTATAAAATAGATCCAATCATCATAAAGTTTTTAAGTGGTATCATGACTCACTGGAGTCCTACACTTTCACTCACTATCAACTCAACATCGATTTCTACAGATGAAATTCCCATCGAGAATGGAATCTTCCAGGGAGACTCGCTGAGTCCTATATGGTTCTGCCTGGCTCTTAACCCACTATCCAATATCTACTTACGACACTACAATTAACCATCTCATGTACATGGATGATATTAAAATCTTTACCAAATCTGAAAAAGAAATGGAGAAGCTTATAAAAATCACATCACAGTTTAGCAACGACATCAATATGACTTATAGACTTGACAAATGTAAAACAATTCATTTACATAGGGGTACAATAATCAACAGAAGCAATACCGACAGACCTAATAATCCACAGGAATACATTAAATTCAGCATAATGGGCGAGAATGACACATATAAATATTTAGGGCTACATCAAGGACGAACAATCAATCATACAGAACTTAAGAAAACCCTAAGTCGAGAATGCCAAATTTTTTTAAACCAAATTAGCAAAATATCATTATATTCCAAAAACTTATTTAAAGCAATAAACTCATATGCCATACCAAAATGGAAATCTTTTGGAATCATAAAATGGACCTACACAGATATAAACCAATTAGAAATAAAAACTAGAACAACACTCACCAAACACAACTACCTTCACCTGAAATCAGCAATAGAACGAATGACAGTACAGAAGCAGAAAGGAGAGAGAGGGATGATAGATCTGAAAAAACTATGGGAAGGGCAGATACAAAAACTAAAAAACTTCTCTTACGAAAAATCCAAATTTAGTAACATTCACAACACAATAGTAGAAACTGATACAAATTACACACCATTAAATCTAGCAGATAGAAACAAGGAATTCAATACTTCAGAAAACTTGCATAACTTGAAACTAATAAGATGGCGAAGTAAACAATTACATGGTCGACACATCCACGATTTAGAACAGCCTCATCTAGATTCTCAGGCTTCAAATAAATGGCTTAAGCTCGGCTCACTTTTTCCTGAAACCGAAGACTTTATGATAAGTATTCAAGACCAAAAATTATAGAAAGTTCATTATTAAAGACCCCAATACCCTAGACGATAAATGCAGAAAATGCCACCGTCACTCGGAAACTATTCAACACATTACCAGTGCATGTTCTAGTTTAACTCAAACAGATTACACACATAGACACAATCAAGTAGCTCATATAATTCATCAAAAGCTGGCCATTAATCACAAACTCATAACTGGCAAACCAACACCATACTACCAATACAATCCGAAACCTGTAATAGAGAACACCAACCATATGCTATATTTTGATAGAGCAATTCTAACAGATAGGACCATTCACAATAATAGACCCGACATTACTCTTATTGATAAAACAAATAAAACAGTATATCTAATTGACATCGCAGTTCCAAACACTCATAACCTTCATCGAACTATTACTGAAAAAATAAACAAGTACACAGAACTCAAAGAAGAAATAACTAGGATATGGAAGATGAACAAAGTTTATATAGTGCCTTTAGTGTTATCTAGTACAGGAGTAATACCTAAACACCTGTTACAAACCCTTAAAACAATAGACATTACTGAAAATACATACATGACAATGCAAAAAGCCGTAATTTTAAATACTTGCCGCATAGTCCGTAAGTTTCTCCAAGAAGATTTAAATATTCAACCCGAATCAGAACATGAAACTCACTTGGTTTAGGCTCGTGGTTCATAATAACCGATGTGTCCTAAATGCATCGAGAAGAAAAAAGAAAATAATAATAATAACCGTATTATTTTCGTGAGGCTTGTTGGGGATACCCTTTATCTCGATGCAGGTTCTCTTACTGCTTCTTTGTAGTTCTTCGATCTCATCCTCTAATATGGCAATATAGATATCTTTTTTTCAGTGATTCTATTTTCTTACGAAGCTCTCCGTTTTGAAAAGATAGGTTAATAATAGCGGTTTCAATGTTATTATTTGTTTGCTGAATGTCCTTGAGGTTCGAAGTAATCACATTTAATTCATTTTCTTGGGTTGAGATAAATGAAGAAAACATTTCTTTCATTTATTTTATAAATTTGGCAAACTCCTCAGGTAGATCCTCTTCCCTTGCCATTTGGTTTCGCGTAGAAACAAAAGGGGGTGGAGTAGTGTTTATCATTACATTAATATTTGTATCAGATAGCGATTTATACATTTGACCAGTTTAAAATTACTGTACTACCCAGTTAATGAATACCTATTAGGTAGCCAGAGTCGGGTAAAAAAGCTATGTATGAAATGAAATACATATCTAAACTCACTACTGACAAAAAAGTATGAGCCACTGCTTTACTAAGGCAAGGACCTAGGACCGAGGACTCGACATCGAATTAGGACTAGACAGACTAGACATGACTGAAACTAAATAATTAATATGAAAATATAAATACTCAAGACAAGGCTGTATGGACTAAGTTTCCTTTGCCTGCCGAAGACGGGAGAAGACAACTAACAACAACAAGCTGTCATAGCACGCGATTTGAAATTGATTCCTGCTCCTGCCGAGACCATTTGTATTTTGTTGTCCGCACGTAATTTTAGTAGTGTAAAATCGATGAACATTTATGTGCATCGAAATTTCTGATAAACCTACATAAATATGTTTGAATGGGCATATAGTGGTGCAAATAAAGCTGTACCGAGGAATGTGGGTCCAGAATGTGCTTATTTTTTATCTCCTACTAGGCAAATTTTGGAAACTATTCTTGTGACTATTATTTGTGTCTATATTTTAGTAAGTATATAAATATTTTACATGTCATCTCCTTTATTATAAGCAGTAAACATTATCAAGGAAGATATATATCCCATGCGACCTAAATAATGTATTTACTGTCTCCACAATTAATTTAATTAGCGGTGGCTACATAATAGTAGTAACTAATTTAATATTCCATAGTTTAAACACATTTGTATTTGCAGATTAAAACATTTCCCAAATTAAGTATACCAGATACAAATTATGTAAAAAATGATAGAGGTGGTAAAAGATTATTAGTAATTCTCCTAGCATTGCTATGGGGCATGGAAATTGGTTTTAAATTCGCATCACGCACCGTTATATATTTGCTAAATCCCTGTCATGTTACTACGTTAATACAAGTGAGTATATTGAAATCTTCAGTTATTTAAACAATTTTTCTTTATTTTTAAACCATTTTAATTTTTTCGTTCTATTAAGGAAGAAAATTATACTGTAAAAATTGTAATCAGATATATTTATTGAAATATTATTGTGATGGTGTACAAAAATCTGTACAATTTTAGATCTACTTACTGGCAGCACCACCTAGCAAAACTGTGACTGCATTGTTTCGTATACATCTGAATCTATTAAATGGGCCTCTGCTAGCATTTTTGTTTCCTGAAACTGCTTCCAGAAAGGTAATAAATAAATGTTTACTAATGCTGCTTTTTATAAATTTTGCTAGCACCATAGTTCACAACTGGACAGATTATCTATGTAATTTAATTATGATATTCTTTTCCAATATACAGATTTTTGCTGATGCTGCCCTTTATTGGATACAACATGGAATGATGTTTGTTATTCCATATTATTTATTAAGGATTGGAGGTATGTATATTTATTTTATATCTATGGTATATGTTTATTTCATGATTAATATAAATCTTTTATTTTTTAGGTGCATATAATGTAGAACCATTTTGGGACTTTAATTGGGCAATATTTAGTTATTGCCTAAATTTGCTATATCACTTTATTGTGTTACAAGTTATTGCCATTGTAAGTAAACAATTATATATTTTGATTTATTTACTGTGAATTTCCAATGACTTTGAATATAATTAAGTAATGCAAAGTATATTCTGTACTAATTTAGTGGCACTGCAGTAGACAGTATGGCACTTGTATAGAATATCCTGGATATTTCCTTGATTTTTCTTGAGGAATTCTTTATAGTGGTTTCGAGAAACAGATCCCATTCCGAACAAACTCCTTTGTGTGATAAGCAGTATTTAAAAATATATGAGTATGTTTATCAGTTGTCAATACCATAGCGCATGCTGTTACTATTTAATTATTTTTGTTGATGTGCGTTTTCTTTAATGGAAACGGTGTTTGTAACAGCCTTTAGGGGCCGTCCCATCCACTAAACCCCGAGGTGTTGTGCCTTCTTACCACCCTCGAACGTCCCTCTGAGATCAGAGGGGGGTGAAGAGCGATCGAGCGGGCATTGGAAAGCACTCCGGAACACGAAGGGTGCCAGTCTCCAGAAGGCCACTATGAGCGACCTTACACCCACGGCCGAAATTAGTCTGTGGTGTGGTGGAGCGCATGAGTTCCGCCCGGCTCACAACTTTCTCAGGGAAATAAATAATATGCACACATATACAAAAAACGATCACTGCGTTAAGCAAGTTTCCCTGTGGCTGGTCACGGATGGGGATCACTTTGTGTCGTTTACATTTGCGAGCGTTTCCGTGCTTCGGAAGGCACGTTAACCCGTTGGTCCCGGTTGCCAGTAACATGGCAGTTGTTAAGCCGGCCTTATGGGGGCCTTGAAAAATTTCAACAGCAGGTAGCCACAACCTGCGTCTGTCTACTTCAACACGGCAATAGGCTCACCACCTATTACGTGGGACAGGAATACACATGGTGAAAAGTGGGCGTATAACATGCCTCTGCCACCCCTTCGGGGATAAGGCGTGATAGATAAACATAAATAAATTAATACACATGTATTTTTTTTATAATCTGCATTGGTGCTGCATAGTTTTTTTACTGGTTGTAATTTAGGTCACGCTGGGCTCGTACTAATTACACGGTCCTTACCTATCAACTTAGTTACGGGCGCCACAGGTAAAGCAACTTGGACACCGTGCATACTAAATATACATATAAATATAGACATGGGGCAATGGGTTTCGAACTTCGAAGTAAGTCACGACCAGACGTGTCGTCTTCCAATCTCCACATTATTCTTGGCTGAAAAAGAAGTGATCCCTCTGCTACCTGAGTCGTCCAAGTTTAAGCGACGGTTCTTCTTTAGCTTTAAAGAGTTCAGTAATACACGCCTCTAAAATGAACATGAGTGTCTTCTAAAAAGATATGAGAACTTTTTAGTATCAATGACCTTGGGTTCTATGGCCAGTGAGCTCTATCTACTGCCACTTGAGACCCAAATTCAATAACATAGTGACCCTCCATAAATAGCTCTCTCCATTATCCTTTGGGTGACTGAGATTTCCAATCAGGGCCATTATCAAACGTTATTACCTACTATAAATGCAGTTAAAATAGGTAGTCATATTTGACTAACTATTGTCCTAACTAACCATGTTCCATAAATTGTCGACCTCGTCTGTAAACAGCAACATTTCCTCATTGATAAATTCTGAACTCCAATACTGCAATAGCATTGCAACAACGTGAGCTTGTCCGTTTCAATATGGCAATAGGCTCACATAAAGTAGGCGTCGGTCTACCCCTTTGGGGATAAAAGTCGTGACGTATAAAAAAAAACACTACGAATGGCAGATGTTAAATCGTTTGCACGTTAAACCTTGATCAGAGGAATTTGAAAAGCTTGTTATGTTGACATGCACTTTTATGAGGAATAGGTATGACGGTAATATTCTTATGATGTAAGTTGCTTTAGAGCGGTGGTCTAAAGACCAAAGATCTCAAATCCGTCGTCAAAAGCAATAACTGGATCAACGCACGGTCCAAGGTTAAATTCTTGGGATCCCTACTTCTCGCGTCAGGCGGATCTAAATCTATACACCTATCACTACCACAAAAACAGGAGCTGTGCGTGACGATGAAGAAGATGCTGCGGTGGACATGTGGAGTCACGCAAATATGCAGCGTTAGAATCTTTCACAACCGGGTCTCTCAGCCTTCCGTTCGTGACTTTGCAGATAAGCTACGGTAGAGTTGACTACGCTGGTTCATGTTTTGTGGCAAATACCCAGCCACATTTAACAAGCTTTTAGTTGTACCCGGTGGGAAAGCCATCGGGTCGTGTAAAAAAAGGTAGACTCGAAAAATTGTGACTTGAATGTCCTAATAAATTGCCAAGAATGGTCTCGCAACTGTCGAGTGAAATTTAAACGTAACAGTAGTAAAGCGAACCCTGAGCTCTCAAGGGCTTTGGATGCAACCTAGGTCGGATGATAATGATGGTATATTTTGAAAACTTAGTGTAGGTATTAACCAATTTTAAATCCTGCAATCAATTTTCATATTTTCAGCCTGCTCAAGTAAACTTAAATCACATGCTCTGTCCAGCCATACTGGACCCATTTGATGGGCCTTGGTTTAGAATTGCTGCGGTTGCTCACCAAGCACTATTGTGTCCATTACTATGCAAGATGTTTTGTCTGGTTGCTGAATTTTGCCTTACGAAGTTTCCGCCTACTAAAGTCAAGCCTCAAATGAAAGATTCTCTATTAGACAACACGGACAATAAACCTGTGGAACATGTGGATTAGAAACTATGGGATAAGGAGTATCAACATGGCTGTAAACCCGCTCAGGGTATGTAGAATCTGTAATATAAATTGCCTTTTGATTTAGAGAACAATATTTCATCGCGTCCATTTGGTTTGGGAGGTTATTGTAGTAATAAGATTAACTATGTATTATAGATTAATACAATTTTGTGATGATGAATACTAGTAGGTCTTACTACATTATGAGCATCAATAATATATAGATGAACAGAGTGTTCAAAGTGATCCTCACATATATGCATGAACATTGAAGGATAACTACTTAGTGGCACAAAGAATGTTTCAAAATTAACAAAGACACTAAAGCAGTCATTTTGATAAATTCTAACCAACTGATATATGGTTATTTATTTTTAGTTGTTAGGTTCGTTCGTACGTTCGTACGTATCTTGTTTCTAAATTAATTTGAAAGATTTATTTTTTTAATTTATTGGCAAATGGATACAAAGTCCTTAATGCCTAATCTGAAAGATATGTCCGTAGTCTTGCCACTCTTGGCAGATTTTTTTTGACATTTTGCTTTTAAATTAAAATACCACACATATCCATAATAATAAATGTTGTGTACATGTTAAAAATAATTTTAATTGTTTTGAATAATTAATAATTAATTTCGATCATAGACCACTGACTTGTAAACACATTAACGTTGCGCTTGAATTGACCAAAGATGGAAGCTGAGTTGATCTCAACAGAGTTATATGTAATGTTTAAAATATAGTTACTAATCAGTCTTGATAAGTTAGAGGTAACTACAGGTTTATAAGAATATAAAGGCTACACAGTATTAACTTCATTGTTAATTGACGAAAATAGCATTAAAAAACGTTTATAAAACGGGTTTATGCACATTCTTTGCGCTTAGGCCACAATGCCAGTAGTCACTCTTGAGTAAAGTATAAATTGTACCAAAAAGATAAATTTTCAGGAAGTTTTTTTATTAAGGATAAGTATATCTAAAGAAACTTGAATCTCCAAGTTATGTATCTAATACCTAAAGAAACTTGAATCTCTTAAGTAATGAGCCTAAATAAGTACCTCTAAAGATAGTGTGTGGTATTAATGAAAATAGCTAACGAATATGTTATACCTTTCGCGTCTGTCCTCGTAATGGAACCGCGCACGTGTCTCACGGACGAAAGGCAGTAAATAAGTCCTATGACCAAAATATTTTACATTGGTCGATAGACTAAGGTTTGTTATTTTTTGATCATAAGTAGGCTAGATGGAAAATTAGTAGACTAGGTATCTTGATTTTATAACAATTAGTGGGCTAGGCGGAAAATTGGTAGGTGAAGGAATCTTGATCTCGTGGGAGGTGGTATGTTTTTTCAGGTAAAGGTAGGCTTCGGGTTAACGATACCGATAGCTTATTCTAATAGCTGGTTCATTACCACACCAACTGAGTTGATGAGTTGCTTGTATCGTGTCGGCGATGACACCTGAATAGACTTTTGTTTCATCACCACTTTCAGTATCATAATATTGTGTCGCGTGGAAAGATTATAAGTAGGTAGATATAATTATATTAGTACAAATGCGATTGTTAAATTATTCGATTGTTAAACGATCACGTTTGGAATGTCTCTTTCTAATGTCGTATAATGACCGATTTTTGCGTGTGTGTATCTATGGTGGTCCCAGTTTGGAATCGAATGCATTTTCTCTGTCACTTTAATGCTATGACGACTCTTATTCCAGAACGTTTCTCAATACTGAATCAACGTTTGAGGTTAGTTTTTGTCTTAAGTATAAAATCTACTCTCAAGCCTCGAATGAGTATTGAGAGACATTGTGAAATACGGCCTTTAGGCATGTACCTCCATGAGTAGGTAAAATGCGGATTGGTGAACATTGACTCATTGAGTAAATAATTGAATCTGATAGCATAGCGCCGCTGTGGTATCGAGAGTACCGTAGTGGTAAACTCGATCGCGGAGGTGACGCTTAACTTACACCATTCCATACTATAATATAAGATCGCGCGGCGAATGATGAGCTCTGTAAAAAAGTGGAAGGGGAATGCGCAGAACTCATAAATTAGGTCTAATTGGCGGGGTGACAGGGGGTGAAGGGCGGGAGAGTAGGAGCGTGGACGCAGGAGTGGTTGAAATCTTACACGCACACTAGGGCACAGCCGCACACTACACCGTGATATGTCGGCACGTGTTGTCACTAGTCTCGGTACTGACACGCACATAAAATATTCTACTCTATTTGGCAAATCTTTTAATAGCGTATTGAGGTTTTGATGCCCCGAGAAAATTTTCTGTCCAATCTGGACAAAAAAGAAAAATGGTTTATTATGTAATTTGTTTGATCAATTATTTATACCAATTATAATTATTATTATCGGCGAAACATAACGCAGTGATAGTGCCAACGTTGCTTTATGGGTATGTCAGCAGATGCATAAAAGTAAATTGAATGCTGCGGAGATGCGATCACTTCGAAAATTGTGCGGCGTAACTTTGGCCGACCGAATACGTAACGAAGTGATACGCTATATGGCAGGTTTGAATGAAAGTGTCAGCGTTAAGCTGGAAAAGGGCATGCGTCGTTGGTTTGGACACGTCAAACTAAGGAGTGGGAAACGATTGACGAAGAATATATTTTATATATATATATTGTGCGAAAGAAGAGGGTAGAAGGAATCAGGGTAGGCCAAGACTTGCATATGAAGATCACGTGAGCAGATTGCTCAAAAACGGAAAAGTCTAAAGTACTCGGATATCCAGCCGTGCGTGTATGAAGCGGTTGATGAATCTTAAGGAAGCGAAATAAGTATGCCTGGATCGCGAATCCTGGCAATCTGTCTTCTCTGACTACCCCAAAAGGGATACAGCGTGAAGATAGTTAGTTTTGTTATGCATTTTCGACAATTTCATTAGTTTAATACAAAAATAAAAATTATATCACGCCTATCATTCACCGGGGTAAGCAGAGACTTCTTCCACTTCTTTTACTTTAATAAGTATTGTCAATGTCACAGACATTATATACCTATTTCTACATTAAAATACTACAACAAAAATGTTTTTTTTAAATACGATCACTGAAAAATAAATAAAACCTATCATGGTTTAATATTTTCAAGCAAAACACTTTGAACTCACTTGTTGTAAATAATATATACCTACTTACGTACCCACCTACGTTATAAAATCATACAAAAATGTTTAATGTTTCAAAGCAGAGTCGTATTAAACTTGATTCTTTGTGTAATAATATTTTGCGCGATTATACACGCGCAAACTATCCCCACTTATTTTTGTCAGAGCTCATCATTCGCCGCGCGACTTGTACCTGTGTATTAGCTATACATACTTTCATAATATACCTACTTTTTCCTCACTATAGTATAATTGATATATTTGTTAAATAATACGCATCTATAGTAGGTATGTTTAGTTTTAAATGCAAATTGTTCCATTGTAATATGTCGGTTGATATACATAAATCACATTTCTAGATGAATATAACATAACCCCAGATTACTTATAATACGGCGGCCTTTAAAAATATAATTAGATAAATATTAATTAATGTTTATTGCATTTAGGAATTAGGTAATTCATCATTATTATTAGGGAAAATTATGACATGACAATGACAGTAAGTAGCACTTATAGAAGTAAGATCTGATCAATAAAAGTTCACAAAGTATAGGTAGGTACTTACCTATAAAACAATACATTAGATAAATATTGTAAAATATTGATGGATCAGAAAGGAAGGAAATTTCTTAATAATTTGTGAATGAGATGGACATGACTTTAAATAAAATGGTTATAATTCTACGTGATGTTTACATACAGGCATGACACCTATGCGGGAGGTACCATTCTTAAATAATCCTTGCGATTCTAGAACGCATTTTGAATTTGAGAAGCTTGGGCTCCCGAATTCTTATTTTATAAACAAAAGGAAAACTGAATTATAAGCGAAGACCGTAAGTTACTTAATAATTTACAGTGACATTGATTTTCTGAGCATCGATTAGTATTTTGTCCTTGATATACCGCGCACGGCAGTAATTTTCTCCTTGCCCTTTATTTTTATTTATTGTAGACATTCCTAAGACTTTATTTCTAGCCCTTGAGCTGTAATCTAGTCTGAAGTGTGGTCCCAAAGCATTATGAAAGTCTTAGATATAATTTAAATTATCAAGAGCATGTTTCGTGGTTCGGACCGGAGTACTGTCCGTGGTGAAGGGAACCTACTTAAACCCTCGTAGCACATCAGGATTCCGTCCATACTTGTCATACCTATTAGACTTGTTTACAGCTAGACAATAGGTATCTGATGAACAACCTCCATGGTTGCTCGGGTATGCTTACATATTGCGATGAGAGATTTAGACACGGTTCGTTGACGCGACATAGTAATGCAATCAAAGTCGCTAGAGAGCGGTTAACCAAATTCACATCTCTCGCTCTTCCAAGTATACGTAGAGGATGAATAGTAGCGCCCTAACCTAGTGATGCCAGTAAGGTCGGTTTCTCGGAGCTTGACTAACAGAAGCAGGTTCGTCAACACAATACAATAGGTGTATGCTTAGGGTAATAGGACAGTTCACTCATTAACATTTGTAATTGACTTCGAGTGAACACGAAACAATATTCTCCAAAATTAAATTAATTAGGTAAGTAGATTATATATAGATTCTATTATCTTGGCCTTTATACTGTTTAATAATAATTAGTATAGTAGGTAAAATAAAATTACACATATATAGCTGTGGAGCCCATGGCCGTGTTTGAGATCCGTTAAAATTTTCCTTAATGCACCTAACATTCGCGAAAATTGATGTTTTAATTTGCTGAATGATAATACAATGGTGACCAAGCCTAGGGTAAAACAAAGCCGACTAGGCAAGAATTAAATAATAAATAAAAATATGTATCTGAGGGATTAAATACACGGTACTTACAGACGCCTTGAAGTAAACCTTTTTAACCGCATACTCCTCAGCGGGCAGATCCCAAACCAATGGAGACTGAGTATTATTACTCCAGTCTTCAAAGGTAAGGGGTCAGTGCAGGAGTGCGGGAGCTACCGCGGTATGAAGGTGATGTCCCACACCATGAAGATCTTCGAGAGGATTATAGACTCTCGGATCCGGCAGGAGTGTACTCTCTCGGGGTGTCAATATATAGGTAAAATACCTGGGATCTGTCTTTCACACGTCCAGTGACATCGATTGCGATGTCAAGTCACGCATTGCTGCCGCGTGGGCCAAATGGCGGGAGATGACCGGTGTCATTTGTGTCCCAAAAATGCCGATCCGGTTGAAGGGACAGGTCTACAAAACCATCATTAGACCTGTCCTTTTACATGGCAATGAGACGTGGCGAATATTGGAGCGACACAAGCAGGAGCTGCGTGTCACGGAAATGAAGATGCTGCGGTGGATGTGTGGGGTCACGCGGATGGACCGCGTGAGAAACTCTCGCATCCGTGACATTGCAGACAAGTTGCAAGAGTGTCGCCTTCGTTGGTATGGTCACGTCTTGCGGCAACCGCCGGGCTACGTAGGTAACAAATGTCTGGCCATGTCAGCCCCGCCGGGTCCCGGTAAGAGGGTGAGACCCAAGAAGTGCTGGCTTGACGTCGTAAGGGATGACATGCGTGCCAATGGTCTCACTACAGGGGATGCCGCAAAACGTGCGAAGTGGAGGAGAAAATGTAGGAAAGCGGACCCCGGGCGTCGCGAGACGCAACTGGGACAGACGCTCGGATGATGATGATGATGACGATGATGACTTACAAACGCCTTGAAGCTTTCTGACCAATCTGAAGTTCACAAGGTTCACAAGGACCGTTGCGCATCGTCAGAGCGGCCACGAAGTTTGGCGATTACTATATAAAATTTGGCATAATATAATATTTAAATACATTTATGTAATTACTAACGATACTCGATATACTATTTATTTATATTTATAAGGTTATAAATAAACAATGTCCGCTTTTTCTTGGTAGTTATAATGATGGTTTAAATTATTTTTTTAAACGCGGTGGTTACTATGTGCTATGAGCAGGGATTACTAAATAACGTGGCCTCTTATGAGGAAGTCCTCGGTTTAGGTACGTGTTTATTTATTTATTAGTTTGTAAAGCAATAGGTAATTACTTTTAATTAGTAGTATTCGGACCAAAGAATATATTGGTTTAGTCTACCGCACTTGGTGCTTTGAGTCGGTGTCTACCGTTAAGGCCTATCCGCACACAACAGCGTCGGTACAATGCCGACACGTGCCGATCAGTAATGTATACATCAGTGTCAGTGAAAATTTATATTGTCGTATACATTTTGATTCGCACTGAACGTCACTGTCACTGACGACGACGCGTGCGCACTGAACGTCAGTGACTAACGACTGCAGATAGCGTCGTACAAAATGTCAAAATCTTATTCACTAACACTGATGTATACGTTACTGATCGGCACGTGTCGGCATTGTGTGAGGATATGCCTTTAAACATATATGAACTTAATATTTTCAAATATGTGACGTAATATCAGATTATTATTTATTGTATCACAGTGCCAGAAATCAATATCACTCGGGCACTACTAGAGACACTTTAATATATCTAATTAATCTATATATATATATATATAAATGAATCCCTATTTCCCGTGAACGGCTGGACCGATTTGAAAAATTAATTTTGTATTGGATAGCCCATTTATTGAGGAAGGTTCTAAGCTATATATCATCACGCCACTACACAGGAGAACGGAGCAGTAATCATAAATGTCAACAAATCGGGGAAACTTTCATACATTTTTGGAAAAAGTGACGGGATTAAATGGGTGCCACGGGGCTGGAAGTTTGTCACGGACGATGCCGGGCAGGTCAGCTAGTATAAAATACAAACCAAGCGTATCAGGAGGCGTCACCGTTTACTCATACGGTTACACAAGAATGACAGGTTGACAGGCAACTGACTTGTCGCTAATGCAATTTTCGCCTGTAGCCTGACGTAAACTTAGCTCTCGGTGTTATAATTACTTTCGTCTCTATAAGTGCGCTAACGAGGGAGTGAGCAACAATCCTTGCTCTGTGTAAAAGCACGTGAGCATCGAAGCACTTTTGGTTTGGATCATATTGTTCCTAACATTTGTTTTACAAACAAGTTCCCGCCTATGCCTATACCTTATATTTTTGTGAAATAAGTATTTGTATTATTCGTTCTCGACGCGACGTTTACAGCATCCGACTTTCAGATGTGAAATCATGTAGATCTTTATAATGATTTCAAAAAGGGAAAGAAGTGGGAATGTCTTGATACCACAATGTAAGAGTAAGCGACAGTGTGATTACACTTTGGACTCTGTATGTTGAGTAACACTCATAGTTATATCAATGGTAACCTTTTAACACATTTACACAAAGTTGCCATGTTTAATAATGGGTTACTTTTATTACTTGAAGTGTAGTGCTAATAGGTAGGTTTGTCAAATTAATTTTATTTAGTTTGTTTTTCGTTTGTTTGTTTTTCTTACATCTACCTACATTTGGTAGCTTTTAAGGTCAAAAGGTATACCTAAGTATAAAATGTGGGACTATAGTTTAGATAAGTATAGGCAAATGATCAAGTTTTAATATTGATCGAAATTATGTCTCCTTAGGATACAAAAACTTAGGATATTTGTGATTTGGGTCGGTTGGACGCAAGTAGAAATATGTCAATTTAAAAATTTTATGAGTCGTGTTGTATTCCTTTAAATCATGCACCAATCCCTCTAAATATTGATTTGTCTTCTAAATAAATACAACAATTATTTTGACAGTTACATATGTATATGTTTAGGCAATGTCGGCTATACCCACATGTACTCTAAAAATGACCTATCAGCAAAATAGGGTCAGTAAGTATTTTGACACTTACAAGTTTAGCAAACACGTTAATCTTCTACTGTATACTGTTGTGTTACTATATTATTACAACACAAAAAAAAAACTTGTGCAATATTGTAATAGGGTATTATAAAGTGAGAAGAAACTGTAATGATGAAAACAATAAAGTATATACCTAATTACGTAAAGCATTTTATTACCTCATCGTATCAGCATCCTCCACACGAACCGCACACTTAGAGAAAAATCTTTGCAGATTTTAATTAGTAACTCAAACAAATTCCATAGAGTTTCTTAGTAGCAACTACGACAGTGATGTTAAACATAATGGTAGAAGAGAAGTGTCCGTCAAAATTAATGTGGAGGGACCAATATTTATAATTGTCATTTTTTAAATCATACATTCTTTGGGAAATTTAAAATATATATTATTAGGGTAGAATTAAGGTATTAAAACACCAAACAGGTAGGGCATCCCAGAGAGCAGTTTACCAGTTTGGTTCCTCCATCTTAACGTCATAATGGAGGGACCAAGGATTTTTAAAGCAATTATCCACAATGAAGAGGTAGCTAAATTTATAGCAAAGGTAGCAAATTGTAGATTAATGGTATAAAACTTTTAAATATATATGACATACATACGAGACTTGGTCCCTTCATTTTGACGGACACGAAGAGTAAAACCTAAAATGTTTGTATTATATAATACTTAGTACCTACCCCGGCGAGTTTTGCATCGCCCTCGAATTTATTCGAAATAAGTTTTTTATATTCTTTTAGTTATTTTTACTTAATCTGCTATTCGGGGGTAGAGACAAATTAAGGATTGTATAAATTGGCCCACCTGTTCTCGAGGTATAAAGGGTGTAACTACACAACTTAGTTTTACCTACCTAAATACAGATTTATATAAAAATGCTGTAAACAATAGTGGACACACATGTAACATTTGCCTTATTTAATAATGAACAACGAGAGAAGGTTAGGTGCGCTTGCGTTAAGAGTGGAGCCCACTTTATGAGTAAGCCGTTACTGAGTCTACCTTATCTCCAATTGGTCCTCTAGGTCCCTACTGACTGACGGAGACACGGGAGGACGTTCTGGCATAGGCGTCGGTGAATGAAGCTAGAGATTAGGTGGCATCGCTTCCAATACTGCCAAAACATCCAGGGTGTCCTACCTGCCCCAAGCTGCTAATAAAAGCGGATTTCGGACGTCACATAACTCAGATTTACTGCGTATGGTAAATTAACTCTTTTACTGCGTATGGTAAATTAACTCTGTTGCTATTTGTGGTAGGTACAGTATGCACTCAGCCGTCTATAGGGCATATCAAACTCATGTTCCTCAAGAGCGGTCCAAGAACCGATTCCTCATCACGATGTTGATCTTTGCTGTATCTGTCTCGGTCGTCAAAACCCGAGAGTTTACGTATGTCTAACTTAGCCTTGTAGAAAAGTACCTTAAAGCTTAACGTTTTACAACGGCTAATTACAAATCAATATATTTTTATATATAAAGCTGAAGAGTTAGTTTGTTTGGTTCATTGCGCCAATCTCAGGAACCGCTGGGTCGATTAGTTTTTTTTTTGTGTTAGCCTATTTATCGAGGAATGCTATAGGCTAATATCATTACGCTACTACCCAGGAGAGCGGAGCAGTAACAAATCGGGCAAATTTTCAGGCATTGTAAAATTTATAAACGACGGGATATTAATTAAGTACGACAGGAGTCGCAGGAGAATATTCTTGAACGATCTATTTAACGATACTCTGCTTTATATGGTAGATGTGGAAAAATATCAGTCCAACTTAAAGTGTGTAGTCGGGGAGATTATAGCACATACACTAAACGCAAGTATAGGTACACTAAACGCTTTGCTGGTGCAACATGACATAAAATGTAGGTACCTATATCCATACAAAGTCACTGAGTAAGCGGATGGACGGACAAGGAGCCTGATTAGCCTGGATAAGGAACCTTAATAAAACGGCTACGGTGACCACGTTCTATCAGATACGCTTATCTGCTGCTTCAGTGGTATTAAAAAAAACCACAAGTAACGCACCCTTCACTATCGTAGCAAAGGAATCTGACGATTACTAAATCGCATCTAGTGTCAAAACTGGGAGTGGTGGAAACTTTAAAATCTCCTATGCACGTATTCACGGTGTTCTGATTCGAATGCCGCAAACCGTTTGTATATATCTCATGGTTCCTGAGAAATATAAGTGGATAGACGGACGGCAGACTGAGCCGTTTTATACGACTTTTCTAAACTGGGGTTTAGAAGTCTAAAAGTTCCATTCAACTATTCGGCTGGTCTATTCACAAAGTAGGTCATTAAACAAACGATTTAAATATTCATGACGCGCTCGTGGCCCCGCAGACTCAGTGTTCTGTAAACGATCACTGCTTTAAGCAATTTTCACTATGGCTGGTCCTCGAATGGGTGACCACTTTGTGGCATTTACATTTGCAAGCGTTTCCGTGCTTCGGAAGGCACGTTAAGGCGATAGTCCCGGTTGCCAGTTACATGGCAGTCGTAAAGCCCGGTTGACGGCGTTATGGGCGGCTTGAAAAACTTCAACAGCAGGTCGCCACAACCTTCGCCTGTCCATTTCAACACGTCAATGGGCTCACCACCTGTTACGTGGGCCATAAGTGCATACGGTGAAATGTGGGCGTATGCCTTTGCCTACTCCTTCGGGTATAAAGGCGTGACTAAATATGTATATGACCTTATTAAACGGACTTCTCATCGACAAGGAAATAGGTTTGCCTGCCGAAGCGACGGAGTTTGTATCGTTTGTGACTAGAGAATCGTTGATAACCTTCTTATCTCGCCTGCTTTGTACGGTCGAGCGGGTGAAATTGGTAATCAGATGCTACAGCCTAAAGGTGGCAGCAGTATAGGTAGTTACTATAAGATATGAGTGGCCGCACTAGAGATAGAGAAAAACAGCGTTTGCCTCATCCGTTAGTCAGCAGGTGCATTACTAGCAAGTAAGCTCACTTGAGCCCCGCATATGCGCATATATATAGCATATGGTGAAGCCCCTTAAACCCAGGAAGAGAGATGTGCTCTGGAATTGGTAAATGTTATTATTAACTTTAGAAGTTTAATTCAACTTTAAATAACCCATTGTGTTGATGCCTGTGTCAATGTGCATACACAACAAACACTTGGGTAACTGTTTTGTTGTGTGTAGGTAGGTACTAGGTACCATTCTATAACAAGGAAATCAGCTTTTCGCAGTCCACTGCCGGACGCAAGCCTTTCTCATTATCACTATATTAAGAGGGTGATTGACCTAACTGCATCACGCTAATCAGATAGGTTGGTACAGTGTTTCGTTTCCAGTTTTTTGCTCTTATCACAGTGACCTTGCCCGTTAGTCAACAGGGATACCTTATCAAAATCAATCCGATGTTTAAATTCTGTGATAATTGATATGCGTTGAAGGTAAATACGTTAAAATACACAAACTTTTTATGTTATTTATTGTAGGGTTTCTTAAATCAATAATATTACTCTATCAACAATATGGCAGTGTTCTCAAGCACGTTCACTATACTCGAGGCTTTTTCGCAGACACATTTCTTTTAAATGATTCATTTCATCTCGAACAGATACGTTTGTGGAGCGATTAGGAGAATTACTGATATTACTTATAGTACATAGGATGAAAATATAGCTTTATAAAATATATTAATAAAGGTGATAAATATGTAGACGGTTTATGTTTCGTTTAGATTTCTAACATTTTTCTATATTATACTTATTATTTTATTCATTTAGTTGTATATACAATTAGGCAAGTCTAAATTATCACAATACGTAGCTTCATTGAGTAATTCCAAGAAAATGTACTGGGGTGACTAGTGAAATTTCATAAAATTCAAAACAGCTAGATTATATTTTACAACACAATGGACAGCAGTCACTGTAAGTTACATAAATACACGCAATAACAACGTAAAATTTAAGTTTAAGGTATTTCGATAATGTAAGTGAAAAATAAGTAGTAAAGTTAAATACGAAACCTTATATTTAAATTGCTTTGGCTTACATGATGACCAGGAATCAAAACTTTATATACGAAGATAAATTAGGTACCTACACTCCTACCTTCTATCTCTTCCATTCTACTTACGATTAATGATATTTTTATAGATATGAAAGTCACGTATAACAAAATCCTCTGAGTAATCGATAATTCCAAACAAAACCTGAACTTAACATATGACACTATTTGGTGTTTTTCATACAAACTGTGCATCGAGCGACAAGTTCGGCTTGATTTCCAGACTTTAGTGTCTGTCGTCTCGGCATAGCGAATTGATCTTCATCATTGATAGTAGTTAACCAGAAACTAAGTTTATTGGCAAACTTGTTGCAAGTACCGCCCTCGCCGTTACATTCTATGAACGGCACGGTGCGGAAACTTTCAAGACACGATCCGGGACTCTCTAAAGCTTGACCTCCACCTTGACCACCCGCACCCGTGTGCTGTAAATAAATATGTATACGGTGAAAAAAAGGTTATAGCGCAATAGAGGGAATCGAGGATTCCAGATGCCATGAGAGATGACGAGAGACTATCATTCTCGCGGTGACATTGATACTTTACTCTGTGATCTGAGTAATTTTATTTCAAAGGTATAATATTACTTTGTAGGCTGATAACATCACCTCACACGTGTGTTACTGTTTTTTCTTTTTATATTATAATCTGATTAAATTCAGATGTAGGTTAGTAAATTGCAATCGTCCTTAGATTAAAGAGACTACGAGGTACCTACAGTTAATGACTTTGGTATCTTTCAGATTCATAAAAATTTATGTTTTATAATAATTTCATAATTTATTTATTGATATTCAAACTGTTCAAATTCATTGGAGCTATCTATGCTCAAGTGATTGAACAACTATCCACTCTAACGTCCCAGTTTGACCGTTACAAAATTATCCTAATAAAATCGACAAAAAATCGAGATATTTTGGCAACTAGGTACTATAGCTATACTGAAAATATATAGTACTTTAAAAAGCCAGTAATCTACAGACTCTACCTGTAGCTATATAATATATTTTGAATTTCAAGCCAAATACCTAAAAAATATAGTTAAACTTGTCATAGTAGATATTTATTTGAACGTTTTTTAAGAACGTTTGAACCTCAGAGCAAGGAAAATTAATCGCTGCTTCGCTCGCGCCTAGTGACACTGAATTCTTGCTCTGTAAGTAGGGAATAGTATAAATATTTACTTACCATTACAAAACTGTATCCGATCCAAAGTTCAGCCCATCCTCCTGGACATTCTGGAACCTCCTCTGACTGACTATGAACAGCAATGACATTTGCAGGCGCTTCACAGACAACACACCTTGAAATGTATTTCATGATATCTCTGCCTTCCACAGGCATCATCGGTGTTTCCTCATTAGTCGATAACCAATAACTTCTATCATTTCGACTCGCGTAATTACACACTTCACTGCTGTCGCAGAAGAGGAAAGGCATAGTACTAAACTTCCTTACGCAGGAACCAGCATGTCCTAAGTCTTGATTATGTGCTTTTTCATTACCATCTATATGTAGAAGCGAATATCCCTCCCACAACTGAACGAGACCATTGGGACATTTTAGTACATAATCTCCTTGGCTGTGTCGTACTACAAGGATGCCTGCTAGATAATCTGTTTCTACACACGGGGCTCCAGGTACTCCAGGCATACCTGTTCGGCCCACTAGACCGGTTTCACCCCTTTCACCTTGCAATCCTTGAAGTCCTATTGGCCCGGGTGGACCTTGTGGGCCTATTGGTCCTGGAAAACCGCGGTCTCCTTTCATGCCGGGTGCTCCATCTAAACCGGGTAGGCCTGGCTCTCCATTTCGTCCTGGAGGGCCTGTTAGACCGATAGGACCAGTAAATCCACGTTCTCCCTTTTCTCCGTATATAAAGCGACCAGCTTCACCTTTCTCACCCTGCAAACCCATTTGACCTGGCTGACCTTGTCTCCCTGGAAGACCACGTTCTCCTTTTTCACCTGTAGCTCCCATAGGCCCTGGTTGTCCATCAAATCCATCCAATCCTTTATCGCCTTTATCACCTCGTAAACCCATGAGACCTGGTATACCAGGAGGTCCGTCATTTCCTCTTTGGCCTGGTAAACCATAACCAGTGGCACCTTTATCACCCCTATCGCCCTTATCTCCCTTTTCACCGGGTATACCTCTTGGACCCGGATAACCATTACTACCTGGTACACCAGATGCACCTTCCGGGCCTTGATCACCTTTTTCTCCTTGAGGTCCTAAAGGACCGGGTAGACCTGGTGGTCCAACTCTGCCTGGAAGACCTACCTGGCCTATATCACCTTTTTGGCCCATAATCCCTTGATTACCAGGCCTTCCATGTTTTCCAGGAATACCAGGTAATCCTTTTTCTCCAACTATTGTTAAGCCAGGTGATCCAGCTGGTCCTGCCGGTCCTCGATCACCTGTAATATGTAAAATAATAATTTGGTAAAATGTTTATTTAAGATACATCACATATAACATTTATTAATAAAACAGTTAAATAATTACCTTTCTCTCCAGCATCACCTATTAATCCTTGATTTCCTTTCTGCCCTGTTAAACCAATATCACCTTTATCTCCTTGTAATCCTGTTGCACCTGTATATCCTCTTTCACCTTTTTCTCCTTGCCTGCCAACAAGTCCTGGTGCACCTGTATCACCCCTGTCTCCCTTTTCACTAAATCCTATACCAGGAAGACCTTGGTCTCCTTTTTGTCCTGGAAAACCTTGGATTCCTGGAAGTCCTTGGGGACCAGGCAGTCCTTGTTCGCCAGGTAGTCCCGGAAAACCAGGTAGTCCTGACGAACCTCCGTCCCCTTTATCACCTTTCAGTCCATTAAGACCAGGTAATCCTCTGTCTCCGATTTCTCCTGGTAATCCATCCTTTCCTGGAAAACCAGGTTGTCCACGCTCCCCTTGTAAACCGATAGATCCTCTATCGCCCTTTAGCCCCATGAATCCTTGGTCGCCTTTTTCACCGCGTATTCCAGGCATTCCATCTCTACCAGGCACACCTGCTTCACCTTTTTCTCCTTGCAGTCCCGGTATTCCGAAACCTGGCAAACCTGGTGCTCCAATACTACCTTTTTCTCCTTGTTCACCTGTTACACCATCCCTACCTGATAGCCCGGGAATGCCAGCTTCACCTTTTTGACCCTTATCAGATGCTAAACCAGCGTCTCCTTTCGGTCCATCTAATCCTTGTAATCCTTGTTCTCCTTTCTGTCCCGTAAGACCTGGGGATCCAGGCACTCCAGGTTTTCCAGGGTATCCTTGATTGCCCTTAGGTCCAGGTAAACCTTCAGGCCCTATAGGACCATCTTTACCTGGCATACCTGGTTGTCCAGGAAAACCAAGATCTCCTTTGTCACCTTTTTCACCGGGAGCACCCGGTATACCAGCATCACCTCTGAGACCAGGGCGTCCACGTTGTCCATTATATCCTCTAGGTCCAGGTGATCCCTGTCTTCCTGGTTCTCCTTTGACTCCTGGTAAACCCATTAAACCTGGTTTACCTGCTGCTCCTTGGAAGCCTTGTTGTCCTTTAGCTCCATTCCGTCCAGGTATTCCAGGAGTACCAGGAACACCGGCTGGTCCAACGGGTCCAGCATCACCTTTTGCACCAGGAGTCCCAGGAAAACCAGGCCTTCCCATTGGACCCTGATCTCCTTTTTCTCCAGTTAGACCAGCTGGGCCAACAAAACCTTCTGCACCAAGCATACCAGGTGAGCCTCTATCACCTTTATCACCCTTTTCTCCTGGGAATCCTCCAGGACCAGGTGGACCTGCCATAGAGGGTCCAATTTCACCTTTATTACCTTTCGGCCCTGGTGTGCCAGGATAACCTCTTGGACCGATTTCTCCTGGGGTACCAGGGAAGCCACTTACTCCTATTTCACCTTTGTCGCCTCTTGCTCCAGTAAGTCCTCTAGGGCCAACTCGTCCTGGACTACCTGGCAAACCTAATGATCCCTTTTCTCCCGGACGGCCGGAAAAACCTTGATCACCTTTGACTCCTTTTTCACCTGTGAAATACATAATGAGTTATTTTTATTTTACTTAATCTGAGTGAAGATTAAAACGCTAAAATATAGAATGTTATGAACTACGAGTACTTTATACCTACTATTATTTCAATTGTTTATTTACTTATTGTTTGTAACACGTAAAGGTAAATAGAGAAATTAAGTGTTCATAATATGAGATGGGTGACCAACTGAATGAATACACGGGCAGGATTGACCAGCGCAGCGACTGGACGAAGAGCTTAATTACTATTTTAAAGTCTTCATTTACACTGGGTTGTTTACTAATTTAGCCGAAATAATGTTCAATATGAAATTTTTTTTTGATATCTGCTCTCATAAAGACCACAGAATCTTATTTGGAAGTGATCCGGCAAGTCTTAACTTGCTGTCCTTACCATTTGCCTCCTGTCTTCTCAATATTCTTCAAGCGAAGTAAGAACGCATATTTTTAGGTTGCCAAACACGGGGCCACTTTTAATGCGACAAAGGTCCTCAATCTTTAGACGTAGTCATAATTTTGAATCAAAATATAAAAAAAAAATACAAACCTGGATAGCCTTGAGGTCCTGGCGCCCCTGGTTCACCAGTATCGCCTCTTGTGAGTGAATCAAAATTAACCGGACATTTTCCAGGTTCTCCTTTGAATCCGATTCGCCCCGAAAATCCTTTTTCTCCCTTTTGTCCTAAAAGACCTGCCGTGCCCTTTTCACCCTTAACTGATATCCCATCCCTTCCAGGAGTACCAGGCAATCCATCTGATCCAGGCATACCATCTGAACCACGTTGTCCATTTAATCCGTGATCTCCCTTTGGCCCAGGCATACCGATAGGTCCGGTATTTCCTTTGACGCCCTGAATACCTTTGTCTCCTTTAGGACCGGGTAATCCAGGTACACCTGGCTCACCTTTCTCACCAGGTGGACCTTTAACAATATTACATGGAACATATGTGCTTTCTCCTCTTTCTCCTGGCGGCCCCTGAGGTCCATCATCACCGCTTTCACCCTGGTTATAAACATCGTATGTTAATTAATTTACTTTTATCAAATAAGTACAGAATACCTTTGTTAGAAATTCTAACTTACCTGAGCACCTGGCGGGCCTGGCATACCATTCGTGCCATCGGCACCTCTCACACCATTAATTCCAGCTGGACCAGGAAGTCCTCGATCTCCTGGTAACCCTGCTGGACCAGTTACACCTTGGTCTCCCTTGTCCCCTCGAGCTCCAGGCCAACACTCATTACAACGTCCACCAATGTCACCTTTAGCTCCTGGAGATCCCGGAGTACCATCATAACCTGGGGTCCCTTTTTCTCCTTTTTCTCCTGGAGGACCAATTTCTCCAGGGCTACCAGGGGTACCTAAGCTGGAATTACCCGGTGCGCCTCTTATTCCTGTGTATCCTTTTTCACCTTTAGCACCTTTCGATCCACCAGCTCCAGGGGCACCACTTTGACCTGGTAGACCCTAAAATTAGTAACAATTGTCATTAGAATAAATGAAATAGGTATAGCATGGCATGTATGTGAAAAAGAACTTAAGAGAATCTGTTCAGAGTACCCTGAAATACCAATAATATGTATCAACCATACATAGGTACAAGCAATATCTTTTTATCAAGTTAAAAACCTAAATAAAAATGCACAAAAAATTGTTTTTTCGTGTTCGATATACCTAGGAAAAGTTAGTATGCTTAAAAGATTTCTTTTAAAAATCGAACTATGTTTTTTGGTATGAATCGAAACTAGTTTGGAGCGGTTGGTATTAGCTAAGGTAACAAATTTAATTAAAAAATTATTAAATATATTATAGGTAGATAAAATTTAAAGCATTTACTTATATAAAGGACTAGATGACCCCCACAGCTTCGCTCGTGGAATATTTCGACCTTCCGTCGCACCAATTTAATCCCGTCGCTTATAAATTCTACAATGATGTATAAAATTTGATTTGTCGACATTCATGATTACTGCTTTGCTCCACAGTGTAGCAGCGTAATAATATATAGCCTATAGCCTTCCTCGATAAATGGACTATCTAACACAAAAATATTTTTTTAATACCTGATTAGCGCGTTCAACCAAACAAACAAACAAACAAACTCTTCAGCTTTATAATATTAGTATAGATGAATATCTACTCTCCACAAATTTTCGCTTCAGACATTATAATTGGGGCGCAATTATCATTTGATTCTGAGCTCATAGTCTTGGTTAAATGTTTAGAGACATATAGCTAGACATTTTACTAAATTTTAATGAAACTTACCGGTATAGAAATACCATCATCACCTCTCAGACCCCTCGGGCCGGGTGGACCTTGTGGTCCATCATACCCACGTGGTCCAAGATCCCCTCTTGCTCCATCGCGACCCGGTTCACCTTTATCTCCTTTCATACCAGCTGGTCCTTCAATACCAGGATTACCAGGTTGTCCCTGTCCTCCAGGAGCTCCCATAGGACCCATGTCACCTTTATCACCAGGAATACCATCTGTTCCTTTTGGACCTGGTCTACCTTGATACCCTCTTGGTCCTTGTGGGCCAGGTGGACCCCGAGATCCAGTGCGGCCACCCGGTGCACCAGGTACACCTTTCATACCACGTCGTCCTTCCAATCCAGATAGCCCTGGCTCTCCTTTGCTTCCTGGCCTTCCATCTAAACCAGCTACTCCATCGTTTCCTCTATCTCCTTTCATTCCTTGAATTCCTGGGGCACCATACATTCCATCTCTACCCTAGAAATATATAGATTGTTGAAGTTAAAATAAAATTAGTAAAATCTAATACAACTATAGAACATACTGTAATTACTTTTCTACATTACGTTTTAATATTTTTATATTTTAAGGTTATTTTCCATTTACGAATGTTTCTGTACTTTGGAAGACATGTTAAGCAGTTGGTTTTGGGTGCCAGTAACATGGTAGTCATTAAACCAAGTGGATAGCCTTATAGGCGGTTTGAAAAATTTCCACAGGTCGCCATTTCCTGTCCGATTCTACCCGGCAATAAGGTCTGAGTCGCGAGTGTTACATCTCTGGTGTTGCAAAAGTCTATAGGCTACTGTGATAATTTTCGATCAGTGGTACTAAAAATACCATGTGAGCATTGATTGTATTCGATAATTATTATTATATTAATCTCATCATCATCATCATCCGAGCGTCTGTCCCAGTTGCGTCTCGCGACGCCCGGGGTCCGCTTTCCTGCATTTACTCCTCCACTTCGCTCGGTCGTCGGCATTCCCTGTAGTGAGACCATTGGCATGCATGTCATCCCTTACGACGTCAAGCCAGCACTTCTTGGGTCTTCCCCTCTTACCGGGACCCGGCGGGGCTGACATGGCCAGACATTTGTTAACTACGTAGCCCGGCGGTTGCCGCAAGACGTGACCATACCAACGAAGGCGACACTCTTGCAACTTGTCTGCAATGTCGCGGATGGCAAAGGCATATAATATGCCCACTTTTCACCGTGTGTATTCCTGTCCCAAGTAATCGGTGGTGAGCCTATTGCCGTGTTGAAATCGACAGAAGCAGGTTGTGGCGACCTGCTGTTGAAATTTTTCAAGCCTTCAACTTGACTTAACGACTGCAAATTTACTGGCAACCGGGACCAACGGTTTAACGTGTCTGCCGAAGCACGAAAACGCTCGAAAAAGTAAATGTCACAAAGTGGTCACCCATCTGTGACCAGCCATAGCAAAAGTTGTTTAACGCAGTGATCGTTTACAGAACACTGAGTCCGCGGGACCACGATGATAATTCAATATTATGTAAATAAAAATCCACTGTATTTTATATCTCGACCCCCCCCCTAACAATAAGTCGGTAATATGCTATTATGGACTTTTTATTGTTATGCAAAATTCGGCATCTATGGGTCGGGACACATGTCTGTAATTTTTTTCAGAATTTTCCTACAGATATTAACGAAGATATTTGAAATCACCACTTTATTGTACGGAAACATGTCAACACAGGAATAACCAGAAAAACTTCGTCATACATTGATACAAAAGTGTTTTTCTTTTCGATATTCGGTAAGTTGCTATTACCAGTTTATTGTGGTCAAAATTTTATAGTGATTGCCGGTAAACACAAATGTGATATTTATTTCGGATTAAATTTATAGAACATAAATCGGTAATAGAAAGTAACAAACATTTTTAGGTAGAAAATCATTAACATAATATCTGTAATATGCACGTCACTTTAAGTATTTTCCTCCAGCACCTCATTTCCAGTGCTTCTATTTTCTTTTCCTCAATTTCTTGCAGCGTTCAGGACTCGGTAGCGTACAAAAACATGGGGAATACCAGTATCCGGATAAGTCGAATATCTTCAAGTGCTGCTGTGTAAACAATCCTAATGGTAACCTGCTATGCTAAGAACTCGTGATGAAAGAGCGATGGCACTCGGTCTTCCACGACCTGCTGAATAAGCAATATTAAGAGGTGCAGTCTCCGAATCAGGGACTAATGCCAACTTTAAAATTATGCAGAAGTCTAGACTATTCTTTGCTGCATGATGAGTTAAAAAGCTATCGGAGTCGATGAAGACTCTATCGATTATATCAAGTTAAACCACGTACTCTTCACCGAAGAAATTCCCAGCCAATGAAGGCCGAGTATTATTACTCCAGTCTTCAAATGGAAAGCGGTCGGTGTAGAAATGAGGTAGCTACCGTGGCATGAAGATTTAGAGAAGATTATTATCCTCCGTATCTAGAAGAAGTGTACTCTCTTGTAGTATCAATATGAGTTTCACCCTGGTAATATAACTACGGACCCTGTTTTTGTTCTAAGGATCCTATCATTAGAACAAAAACAGGACCCGTGTTCTCATTACTGGAGAAATACAGGACAAAGAGACAAACAAATACTCGTACAGGAAGAAGAGTCTGCACTTTCTATTCGTGGACGTAAAGAATGCCTTCTACTGTGTTCTTGGAACGGTCATCTGGTGGGCACTGATGTCCAAAGGTTCTAGGCGCTTGCACCACTATTCTGTGGTTCTGATCGCTTTGGCGCGCGGCTTTAACACTCTTTGACACACGGACGGAGTACACCAGAGCACAGAACATTCCACTTAGTCCATTTCTGTTTAAGAGGTTCAAATATGCAGCATCCATGGCTTACTATGAATTCTAACGATACAGCGCTGGCGGACGCGGACGAGTGCAGTTTGGTGCAACGTGTGAAAACGTGGACGGAGATGCTTAAGAGTGGTTCTTATAAATTTAAGTAATACTTGGCGTTAAACTCTACAGATTCACCCTCCATAGACTCCATCTGGTCTAGGGCATGGACCAGGTTAAATACCTGGGATCTGTATTTCACACGTCACGTCACGCATTGCTACCTCATGGGCTAAGTGGCGGTTGAGGGCTGATGTCATTTGGAACCCTAAAATGTCAGTAAGATTGAAGGGACAGGTCTAATAAAGCATCATTAGGCATATTACATTGCCATGCCAATGGGGTGTAATCATTATTGAAACAACACAAGCAGGAGCTGCGAATTACGGAATGAAAACGCTGGGGAGTATGTGTGGAATCATGCGGCTGGACCGCGTAAGAACTACCTCAACCGCAGTCTTCATGTCCGTAACAATGCAGATAGGTCAAATTTTTGGCCATGCCGTCTTCTCCGTGCCCCGGTAAGAGGGGAACACCCAAGAAGCACTGGCTTGATATCGTAAGGATTGTATGTGTGAAATTCGCCCATATATTTTAGGGTCTAGGTTTAGGTCTAGGTCTAGCCTTAGGGGCTATAGAGCAATTTTGCTGGCATAACTCTCGCTCCGACTTCTTCCTCGTATAGATTAAATTATGTGACTGTTTTTCTTAATTTGTTAAAGGTTATGTTTAAAATATGTGTAATATTTACTGAAATATTGTTTTGTGCAATACAAATTATTAATCTATTTATTTTGAATTATTTTATTAAAAATACCTTAGTTTATTTTACTCAAATGATTTTTGGGATTGAATGGTTACTGAAAAATGTTGTTGTCATATTTCCGGAAACAACCCTGTAATTTACTTGTATGGTATTTTTTGCCCTTTAATATTACTACAATAACTTGGTTATGATATGGTGATGATCACTTGTTGCTATACAAAATAACGTTTGAAAAGTCCGCAGTATGTTAGTACGTATTACCACAATAATCCGGTTAGTTACTATTACAGGAAAATATAACTTTTTTTTAAACTGTAAGATCTTTCTTCTCAAATTGTAGCTTATAAGAAGCATGTAGTTTGAAACTGATAGCTAAATACCATTTCAAAAAAAAATAGCTTTCATTTCATGTATCAATGATGTCAATACTCCAACTGGTTGGAAAGTAATTCAACAAAAATAGTAAATCATTTTTCCCGTAAAATTTGCTTTTTGCGATTACCGATTTATTGCCCGGAGGGGTCGACTAACAGCTGTCATTGTACATAGTAAAATTATAAAACTCAAAAAAATATGTAAACTTACTCTTTCACCAGGGTTTCCTCGAATTCCCTTTTCTCCTTTGATACCCGTTTGTCCTGGACGTCCAGCTTCTCCTGTGAGACCTGTGTCACCTTTATCGCCCATTGGTCCAGGTTCTCCTTTCTCACCCTTTGCGCCCATGTCCCCTTGTACACCTTTGGTGTAGGTTACTCCAGGGCCTCCTTGCCCAGGTAACGTATAAGGAGGGCAAGTTGGACCTTTGTCACCTGGATCACCGCGGTCACCTTTGTTACCTGGTATAGATTCGCCTTTGGAACCTTTAGAACCTTTATAACCGATAGGTCCGGGAGCACCCTAAAATAATACATAGTTTTATATTTGAAATTCGGTTTGTAGGTACCAAACTTTAATTAAGTACTTAAAAAAATACTAAATTCTTACTATTGGTCCCATTTTTCCTTCAGTTCCTTTTAAGCCAGGAGGACCCGTCGGCCCCTGGAAACCTGGTCTACCGGCTGTCCCAGCAGCGCCTGGTTCCCCTTTTTGACCTTTTGGATAATTACCGGTGTACGCCGGTTCTCCTTTATCTCCTCTGTCACCTCTTGCACCAGGATAACCACGGGGGCCCTGCATACCTTGAGGACCGGTAGCACCCGGTTCTCCCTGTGAATTGTTCAAAGTAAATATTTAATGTCGCTCGGTGAAAATAACTCTATAGTACTTTGACCAGTGATTCATCTTGGTAAGTTTATTAATATCTCATAAATCTAGAAATACTTAAATTACCAAGAAAAATAACTTATACGTTTTCTACCACCAGTTAGATTACAGATTCATGTTTTACCGATCTATAGATCTACGAGTAAATAGTATAACCAAATTTAGATAATTTGTTTTGACAGTGCCATCTCAGTCTATTCTTTACAAAGTAAAATATTTACATTATTTACCTTTTATTGTCCTGGATGTTAGAAATTTGATTCGTATTACAGAATGGCTTTAAATTTTCTCTCGAATTAATTTTAACTTCTAGCAAGTTGAAATTTAGGCCCGTTCCCGAAAAATCGATGGTGATACAAGAACAGACGGACAAGAAAGTGATCTTATAAGGATTCAGATTAAGGTACGGATCCCTAAAAACGTGTTTAAAATAAGGTAGTAAGTTTGCGAAAGAGCTGAACATCATAAAACACTTGGAAACTAAAGAACAGGACCGTAGGTATATTAACACTTAATAGTCTTTTGAAAAAATCCTTAACTAACTACTTGTACATATTTTTACAGATATCAATTCAATACACCACTTACGTCTGTTCCGTTGCAGCCATCTCTACCCGCGAGACCCATTCGACCGGGTTCCCCTTGAGGTCCAGGAGGTCCAACTCTTCCCTCGAAACCCCTTCCACCAGGCTTTCCTAGATCACCTTTTGGTCCTCTCGGACCAGGATTACCCATCTGTCCCTTTTGCCCTTTAGGTCCTTGCGGTCCTTCTGGACCTTCATGACCTGGAAACCCTTGGGGACCAGGAGCGCCAATCGTTCCAGGGAAACCCTGCAAGAGTTAAAAGAAATGACGTTAATAACATTTTATTGGGTGGCTTGAAAATTTTCAAGAGCAGGTCGTCACTACCCGTGCTTGTCCATTTTAACACGACAATGTTGATCTTACCACTTTTACATAGGATAAAAATGCCCTTTCGGGGATAAAAGCGTGAGCGATGCATACATTTTAAGTGATCTGTATTATTATTAATAAATAAAATTAGGTTACGAATATGCGCACAGCTACGTCCGTTACATACTGATTGGGGGTGTAGTGCCATTAATTTTGTTGAGTCTTTTCTGATGCTGAAATAACGAAATCACCTTAAAAATATCTTAAGATTTTTAAAGTTAGTTTACTTTGCAATTCTGTACGGGATATTGTCATATGCCTTAAACTAAGTTACAGTAATTGCTAATAGTTGTTTATATTTCACACATGTCTAACAATACCAACACTTGTTTGGTCATTGTTTTCCAATCATTATGACCAGCTGGGCGCTTATATGTCTTAGGTCCATATTCCAGAACGTTTCTCAATACTCAATCGACGCTTGAGACTAGATTTTATAAGGCAAAATCTAGCCTCAAGTGTTGATTGAGTATTGATAAACGTTCTAGAATACGGACCTTAGACTAAATTGAATTATACGTACCCTGTTACCCTTTTCTGCAAAGCATTTGGGCACGCAGCATCCTGGTGCAGTACAATTACGCTCTACACTGCGTTGTTTTGTAACTGGATCGTATATTGTGTAACTTAGACTTCTGCTTCGTTCCTGGTCAAGTACCGGAGGTGGGGGTGGAGGCAGCAATATATCTGGTCGATTTGATAAACCATATGTGTCGTATGTGTTCCGTGGGTCGGGTAAGGCGTTTATTTCTTGGTCGGGATATTGATTCTGATTGAGTCTCCAGCTTTGAAAGTCATCAAACCTCTGAAAGAATTGAATACGTGTTAGTAATGTAAGGTTTTGTACATAATGTTATTACGAGTAATTGTACACTGGAGCCTGCATCTAGTAAGTAGGTACGGTACAGTCACGAACTTTAATTTGTAAACCGTTTTCTCGAAATGTTATTACTTCACAATATAATAACATCTAAAACTTCACGTCACTAAGCAATTACACCACGTTTAAACATTATTAGCTCTAAAATATCTTAAGTTTGTTATTAAATTGCACCTTGGGTTCCAAATTAAAGTTTATAATCGAGGATCATAACTATTTATCAATTTCTCTAAATTTGGAGTAGGTACGCTTATCTTAAACACATTTTTATAAATGACCTAGTTTAAGTGACTTCAATAGAGATAGCTTTCAAAGTTCACATCCTATATAGATACTCGTATCAAAGGAGGTTATTTTTCACATTGCCAAATGATCTGCTGGCACAATTAACACGGTTTAGAGTCAGAACATTAGGATGCTTAGCAATGAATATCTTTATTTCAAACGTGACTGTTTCTATGTACTATATGTAATACCTATTATGATAATTATTAGTCTCTTTAACTGCCTCTGTGGCGCAGTGGTAGTTACTGCGACTGCCGCGCTCATGTCCCGGGTTCGATATTCTGGGTCGAAAAGAATATTTGTGTGATCCACAAATGTTTATTCAGGAGTTTGGGTGTTTTCCTATACATCTTTGTGTGTATTTAGAAATATTTAAATATGTTCATCTGTTGTCTAGATCCCATAATACAATCTTACTTATCTACTTTGGGCTAGATGGCGCTGTATAAATAATATATCACAATTTTTATTTTATTCCATTTCGTCTTAGCGTCTTCGAAATTGCTTCGAACTCCTTTCTGAATTAGGAGCCTCGTGTTTACTTTTATTGAGTGCTAAGAGCAGATATGGGTATATATAGGCATTGACCGACTGCTTTCTGACCTTCCAAGCCTGTAATAAGGGTGCTTTGACAGAGCATTCCGTTGGCCAGCTCATGAAACACGCGCAAGTAAGTTAAGACTGGTGCCCAGAGCTTAGTGGTTCTTACTTTACACCCTTATTCAATAGCAGAGTATAAATATCATGGTCGTATAAAAAAATATATAAATAATTTTAAAAATTTTTACGCATTTTAAATAGGTTCTAGACTATAGGTAGGTATATGAAATTTAACAAGTGACAATACCAAAGCTCCTAAACAAACATTTGTGGATCAAACTAATATTTTCATATTCACTAATATTTGTTACGATACGAGATTCAATGACAATGGGCTGACCACCTGTTACGTGGGACAAAAATACACAAAGTTTATATACTACCAATATTATATGAAAGTATTTATGTATTATTTTTGGAACATGTTAAATATCTACTGCCTCTGTGGCGCGGTGGGAGTGGGGAGCCCTTTCGATCGCATAATTTTTTTCAGCATAATGTAGTTTGGCATAACAGTTTCAGCATAAAGATTTCTCGCATAAATTATGATAAGCAGAGTGTTATAAACGCATAATGGAGGTTTTATAACCGTTTAAATCATAAATGAATAATAATTTGACTAAAAATATTTAAGAAATGATAAGACACTATTGTAAATAATCATCTCACTCATAGCCAAGTTTGTAAGCTGTAACATATAAAACGATATTTTAAAAGTGTTATTTTTTTTAGACTAGTCTTGAGCAAAGTCGTAAATAGGTACGACGACGAGGGAAGCGAGGAGGAGTGTTAGGTGACTTGTGGCCACAACGCGCGAGCCGAGCGAGCGAAACGAGCGGGCCGCGGCAGCGGCCGGCGATGCGCCAGAACAGAATCGCTCGTTTTAATCTACCTACTTTCTTTTTGTATTTTATTTATATATTTTATGTATAAATGTTGACATTTTAAACTTCAGTATAGTGACTATCGACATTTTTAATCAGTGGGCATTTCAATCTTAGACAGGTCAAGCTTAGATATAAAAATATTTACTCGTTAACATTATGGTATTCTATATGTATGACTTGTAGTCTTTATGCGAGAGTAAGTGAGATGCCAATAAATGTTATGATTAGTAATAGTTATTGTAAAAAAAAAATATGCGAAACATTTTATGCGGGTATATCATTATTATAAAAAAGTTATGGGAAAATAAAGTATGCCTAATGATTTATTCTGTTTGAACGTTATGCGAAACGAAAAGTATGCCAAAAAACGTTATGCAGTTTTAAGTTATGCCTCTAAAATTTATGCAACCCAATACGGACCTTGCTAGATTAGGCCTATAAATTATTTTACTTGACGTCAAGTCTCCTTGGGAACAACTGATAAACATACTTATATAGGTATATGTTACTACATACCTACTTATTACAGATAAATATATATCTTCATACGTTATTGCGTAAACGTTGCTTGTTTTAATTAGGTATATTATTTATAAAAATTTCATCATAAGTTTTATTTATTGTAGATACTAATAATATACTTCCATTATAAACGTGAAACTTAAAATTACATAATCACACAACACCGATTTAAAAAAAATAATGCCATTTTGACGTGAATATTTCAAAAGGGCCGCAATATGTAGGTACTCTTTAGATAAATAAAAAATAACCTATCTGAAAAGAACCGCAGATTCATTTAATTCTTTTGTTATTTTTTCGAAACTATGGCGCTATTCTGTACTGGTTTTAGATGTTTATTAACTGTATTTTTAACATTTGTATTAATAGGTACCTATATAATGGCAAATGAATACATTAGGTATGTATACGTAGTTATTACTGTTTGAATTCATACCCCGAACCGCGCATATCTTAGCAACTTTGACCTAAGCACGTTACACGATCTATCGCTGTGTTAGCTTTTTAGCAGTAAGTTGATACATTATCACTCAACGGTTACGCCACTACGAAATCATTTACATTAAAATTGCTTTAAATAATGTTGTTTATTAACGTTATGACCAAATAATAGAAAAATACTTCGACCTATATTTCAGTAATATAAACGGAAACTAGTTTTACAGGTCGCGGATTTTGATAATAAATACAACCCATAATAATTTGTACACGGTGTTTCACTTTTCTATTTGTAGTACCTATGGGTTTTCTTGTTCCTAATATAGCAACAAAGTAAAAAAAAAAACTTTTCTTAGCATTTTCTTAGCTTCAAAAATACTACCCGGATTTCGAGCGGGAGTCCGCTTTTGTAGGATTATAGGATGCTGCTATGATTTTTGTCATTCGATTTTTGTCATTGTTGGAAGCGATTAACGTCTGACTGCCCAACTTCGTGAAAGCACATGTTTTAGAGCCTTGTTCATAGGTCATTCGGTGCACAATTGTAGTTGGAGTTGGTTTGATACCCTATGATCTGGGGCACTGGTGTTCCCCGGAAACGAATTTTAAATTTTTGTAAATGTAAATATAAATTTTTCGATGTTGGACACATTGTTAAAATAAACTAATTTAGGGTACTTCGCAGTTGTTCCAGAGCTTTTAAGATTATGCCCTATGACATTACCGAGTTCGAGATCGGTGTTTTGCAGGTGTTCGTTATTGCTGCACATCCTGGTGTATAGGAATCACAGCAGATGCAATGGTATAATCTATTTAAAAAACAAATATGATAATTAAGTATAAGTTATTGGCATTTTAACGCATTATTGCATACCTAATACTATACTATGAAATAAATAAATATTAGGAGACACTTAGATATTTTTGGGATTGATCGATGAATTTAATTCATATAATTGTTTAGTTTATAGCGACTAAAGAAAAACATTTAAGTACATCAAGTTTATACCCGTAACTTGTGTCGTCGCAAATCCATCATCTTAAGTATAACATGGCGCCATGATTAAAGTGTAACTTCTGCTCGAAGACTCGCGTTCGAATCCACGCTATCGTTTGATATAAAAAGAGTTCATAATAAGTAATTAATAGATTTTACTATTCGCTACCGTTGATGATATTGAATATAATATACAATTATAACAAATATTCAGTTAAAATAAGTTACCTATAAACATGTTTAATTTAATAAAGAATTATTTAACAGCGTATATTAATTCTAGGTACATTTTATTTTAAGTTGAATTTGTTTCATATATGATGTGACAATTTGTATATTTTATTCTCTTTGATATTTTTTGCAATAATATAATGAAATCTAAAGTATGTCATATACCTAACAGTAGGAGTGATACGTTTGCGCAACACCGACACCCTGCATCCGAGCGGTGATAAACGTTGTCGCTCTTTTATTTCATTATATCGTGTACATTACTTGTTATAATTAACTATTAACATTACTATGTTAAGAAAATGATATTTATGAAAAACTGTACATTGTCATTGTATTGTCATCCGGTATGTTATCGACAGTAACAAAAGTCGTTTAAGCTTTCTATATTAAGCTCTAACTGGAGTTACTGGAGTCGTGAATGGTTGATAGCCTAGCGTTTTGGTGAAATTGCAAAAAGACGAGTGCAAGCGGACGGGCAGGTCAACCCGCCCGCAGCCGCACGAACGGCGGGACTGTGCTTTTTGCGCTTCCAAATATTTTGTTAGGTAAAAAGCTACCGAATAATTTACACAAAATTTAAAAAATATTAACAGAATAAAATAATTTTAATACTCACTTGTGTGTTTACACCTAGAAGCGGTGCTAACGCAGCTAGCATCCTAGTCGGAAAAATAATTTATTTAAAAACTAATACACTTACAGAAATAAAGAGGGGGCATATAAATTACATACTTGTAATATTATTGATTTCAAATTATTATTAATGATTTGAAAATTGCTCAAAAATAATATAATGTAAATGAACAAGTTTGTCTCGGTAAGAGGAGTAGGTATTAAATTAAATCTTACCATAGCACGTACACCGCCATGGCACGGTGCGCGCTTGCGCCAGAATCCCGTGCGCGCGCGCCGTCAGTGCCGGGATACTAAAGGATAGAGGAGTGGTCGGGCGGCCGGCGGACACCCCCGCCCCGCGGGTCGCCCTGCAGGCGCTGGCGGCGGCCGCGGCGCTCAGGGCGCGCATCCAGTAGTGGTGGCGCAGCCATGTCAGGCCCGGCGCGTGCGCGGATCTTCGCGCTACACTCGCTGCCCGCCGTACTTCTACTCCTGTCATGGACTCCTACTCCATCTTCAGCAGTAAGTACCTCACCTATAATCTCGTTATTTACCGCAGGTTTAACATTCTCCAAGTGTATCACGTTAGGACGTGTAAAAGACATCGACGCGTTATCGAAATTGAAAATCTAACGCTCTACCGTCCTGCTGTTTGCTCTACAGTTTGTGAAATTTAAGAAAAATCGTGTTCAGTTTTGTTCAATACTAATTTAACTGAGTCAATATTTGTAGGTATTGAATATCATAGACATCTAATAACTGACTTTTTATCAACACAAGTCTCATTTAACTCCAGTTTGTCTCGGTGATCTGTAATGTCCGGATATTTACCTCAACCTGAAAAATGTGTTATAGAATTTTCTGTTAGGAAAATTAGTAAAAAGCTCTCGAACTCTTAGGGAGAGTCAACAAGTATCTGAAAAAGTCTTGAGAGAAAACATTTCGCCCCGCTTACTTCAACGCATATAAACTCTATGCCTTATGTCAAGCAAAGGTCACAAATTATTCCGCCAAACCACACCAATCAAGTGAAGTATACGTAGGTATTTATAAAACCTACTTACAGTTTTCAAACCTGAACTTGATTGATTTACATACCCTGAGGCAGAACATATAGCATTTTTCAGGCTCTGAGTTAAGTTTAGAGAACATGACATAGGTCAATGGTACAGGGGTGAACTGAACGGTCTGTCTGAAGGGTAGTCTTCGTTCGGTAGCTAGTCGCTTTACTTTTACTTCATAAAACTCTGTAAGCAACTTAAAGCTCACTGCAATATGATGCTACCATATGAATATGGTATCGTCATTGTACAATCAGTAATAGAAGTCTTTATCTTCAAAATATATTAGCTGACCAACCCGGCTTTGCCCGTGACCATCTTCGAACCCCGTGTCATTTAATCCGGTCGTTTATTAATTCCATTATAATGTATGAACATTATTATTGAAGCGCTCGTAGCCCCGCAGACTCCGTGTTCTTTAAACGATCATTGACTTACGCAACTGCGAGCGTTTCCGTGCTTCGGAAGGCTTGTTAATCCGTTAGTCCCGGTTGCCAGTAACATGTCAGTCGTTAAGTCAAGTTGAAGGCCTTATGGGCGGCTTGAAAAATTTCAACAGCAGGTAGCCACAACCTGCGTCCGTCTATTTCAACACGGCAATGGGCTCACCACCTATTACGTGGGACAGGAATCCACACGGTGAAAAGTGGGCATATAATATGCCTCTGCCACCCCTTCGGGGATAAGGCGTGATGGATATTTTTAAATATGCCGCTGTCCTGTAGGATCCATCATCTTGATCCATTAGTGATTGAAGAGACCGCTGAAGGTCACTGTGATCCACCACTGGTCTGGGTACTTCCTAAAGTAAAGCTTAAATTTGGAATTACAAACAGACACTTTAATTTTATTTATCTGTATCGGTAGATAACACACCTTATTGAACATTTTCATCTCATCATTGTAGTGTATTCCCAGTTATTCCCAAGCCCTATTGGAATTAGTATTTAGGAGCCTCGGGCTCACTTTTTTATGACTGCTAGAAGCAACCATCATTTGAATTTTGTTTTTCGGCAATGTTAAAAGTAACTGCCGTCAACAAAAACAAGTCTTTTCATTTGATACCGATATTGTAGAACAGCATAAAAAAGTAAGTTCGGCTAAGATCTTTAGTAGTCATATTAGGTTTAGGTCCGTATTCCAGAACGTTTCTCAATACTCAATCAGCGCTTGAGGCTAGTTTTTGCCTTATAAAATCTGCTCTCAAGCGTCGATTAAGTATTGAGAAACGTTCTGGAATACGACCCTAAGGGCCATATTCCAGAACGTTTATCAACACTCAAGAAACACTTGAGTGTAGATTTTATAAGGTAAAATCTAGTCTCAAGCGTTGATCGAGTATTGAGAAACGTTCTGGAATACAGACCTTAGACTCAAGTCACTTTATTTTTCGAGCTAATCTCAACCACCCATTTTATTTGATACTCATATTGTAGCAGTGAATAAAGAATAACTAGTCCGCTAACTTTGGTGTTTTAGCGAGTTGGATTTAGAATGACGTCACTCACATAGCTAACTTTGAATTGTATTAAAAACTAAAAATTAGCAATTAGAAATTTTAGCACATACGGTTGAAAAGATCTTCTTCAAAATTGAGTTGTATATAACTCCCATAACTTAAAAATTAATTGATATCACTCTAAAATCCAATATGGCAGATTAAGTTTTTATACTTTCATAAAATCCTGTTTAATATAAAATTAATCTAAATTAAGTACGAACCAATTCAAACCATTGGTCGGCCATTGTACGACAAGCATTATTGACATATATTATAACTAGCTGTCCCGCCCGGCTTTGCCCGTGACATACTTCGAACCCAGTAGCACCCATTTAATCCCGTTGTTTATTAATTTCACATTCACAATAATGTATAAACATTTTCCAAATTCATAGATTACTTCTCCGCTCTCCAGTACCTAACTACCTACCTACGCCCGCACGGCCCTCCCGGCCCGCCCGGCGAATTATGGTTACACGAAATTAATTTCTTTGCGTTTTATTTTCAATTTGCGATAACTCGTCAGATATTCATTTAATTTGCAAGGTGTAAAGGGACAAAATAATCTTCATGAAATGCTGAAGCCAACTAACATAGAAAAAAGATAAGGACTAATAGCATATTTGTGTAAATAGCCTTCAAATAACCACTTTATAATTGATGGTTTTTTAAAGTATTAAAATGGATATAGTATGTTATTCTTATATATCGTCGCGGTCTTTTTTGTAGACCTACATTAGATACACAATTGCACTGTACATTATTTTGTTATATCTCAAAGGGTTTAGGCAGCGTTCTTGTTGGAAGCTCCCAGACGGCTTATTTTTTCCGACATCCCCAACAAATATCGTTATAATTTGGTCAATGTATACAAAAACTTAACAAATTATACATAAAAACCTTCTATGAGAATCACTCTACCTATTAATAAAAACCGCATCGAAATTTGTTGCGTAGTTTTAAAGATCTAAGCATACATAGGGACAGACAGCGAAAAGCGACTTTGTTTTATAATATGTAGTGATACTAGTTGACGCCCGCGGCTTCGCCCGCGTATATAAGGTTTCCCGTTCCCTTTTCCCACAGGAACTTGTTCCCGGGATAAAAAGTAGCCTATGTCCGTCTCCTGGCTCTAAGCTACCTCCCCACCAATTTTCATCCAAATCGGTACAGCCATTATTGAGTTATAAATAGTGTAACTAACACGACATTTTTTATAAATATACTAGTTAACGCCCGCGGCTTCGCCCGCGTTGAGAAGTTTTCCCGTTCCCGTTTCCCACAGGAAGTTGTTCCCGGGATAAAAAGTAGCCTATGTCCGTCTCCTGGCTCTAACCTACCTCCCCACCACAATTTTCAGCCAAATTGGTACAGCCGTTGTTGAGTTATAAATAGTGTAACTAACACGACTTTCTTTTATATTTATAGATAAATATGTCTATTTATCACAATGGCCCAATCAAGTGGCTAAGTGCGGAAACGGCCCAGTAAAAAAACAATATGTCTATTTATTGAGGAAGGCTATAGGCTGTATATCATCACGCCACTGCCCTGGAGAGCGATATAGTAATCATAAATGTCGACAAATCGGGCACATTTTTATGCATTATTGTAGAATTTATAAGCGATAGGATTAAATAGTTCGAAGTATGTCACGGGCGAAGCCGTGGGGGTCACGTAGTTCTACATAATGCATGAGTAAATTGTCTGCAGTTGGGGTCCTACATCCTATTAGATTAAAAAATTTAAAAGTCCTTTGCTTTTTGTACCAATATTCCCATGTAAGCCACCCTAAGTATTATTAAATTTAATGAGAATCAAAATTAAATGTATGCATTCATAACTAAATAATACATGTACAATTAACTAGTTACCTAACCCAGAATAATCTTCTCCACCCTCTACAATCAAGCTTTCGGCCAGGTCACAGTACGGTCCTTTTGAAGTTGACCGATGATATCGACGGTTATAGAGAATAAATCTCTTACCGTTCTTGTGCCGTTTGACTTTAGCAGTGCATTCAACTCCGTGGATCTAGAAGTTCTTCATGTTCTTCTAGGTATTCTTAAAACGCTTCATTTCTCCTCAGAGGCTGTGACCTAGTTTGACTCTTCTCTTCGGGGGCGCTCGCAGTATGTTCGCTTTAACCAGTCTTACTCCGAATGGCGTAATCTCACTGCTGGCGTACTTCAGGGTGGTGTAGTTTCTCTTTTACTCTTTTCCATTTTCATCAACTCTGCTGTTCGAGTTATATCTTCAACTTTCCATCTCTATGCAGACGATTTGCAACTGTACCGCCATTTTACTTTAAACGAATATAGAGGCGCCACTGCCGGTATGAATCGCGATCTAAGTGCTAATAGTGAGGGGGCTGGGACGTTTGAACTTAAAATTAATCCCAAAAAGTCTCAGGCGATGGTTATTGGTAGTAGGCAAATGCGATCCGGACTGGATATGGCTTTGTTTCCACCTCTCCTACTTGATGCTGTCCCAATTTCTTATACTGATACAGCCAAGGATCTTGGCATTACCCTAGACTGCAATTTGTCCTGAAAAACTCATGTCTGGGAGGTCAGCAAAAAGGTCTACTACACATTCCATACACTTAAATGTCTCAAGCCGTATTTGCCAGTAGATATCAAAATCTCGCTATTTCAAACTTTAATACAACCCAATGACTATGCGGACTCCTGCTACTTGGATGCTACTTAGGAGCTTTTAAATAAACTTGAGCGATTGCAAAACTTATACATACGGTTTATTTTCAATCTACGCAAGTATTACCATGTCTCGGAATTTTATAAGAAAATCAATTGGCTTCCAATCTGACTTCGTAAGAATACTCATTATTGTGTGTCCTATTTAAAACCCTGTACAATCCCTATGTCCTACGGGAGCGTTTCTCTTATATGCATACACCCGATGCTCCTTGTAGATCGCACCTTAAATATCGCCTTATTTTTCCTTCTCACAAAACAGATTTTTACTCCTATTCCTTCACTGTTCCTGCAGTAAAGCTGTGGAACTCTCTCCCGACGAAGATACGATCTTGCCAAACTATTTCACTATTCAAAAAGGAAGTGTAGGAACATTACCTCTCCTCTTTGCCATAACTATCTTTGCTCAAATATTATTATTACTTAACTAAGTAGAGTATGTACGTATTTATATATTCACATGTATATGTGTATGTTTGTTAACCTGCACACACATATTAATTCTATCGCACCTTAACATCTTCTATCTCAGGCCTACTGAAAGAGATTTCTGTGGAAATTAGTAAGCCTTTGTACATTGTTATTATCTTTGTTGTTTTCTTTTATTATTATTTATCATTTGTGTGTACGTACATAAAACAATAAGTAAATATTTTTTTAAAATTATTTTAATAGTTTGAAGCGCTCGTGGCCTCGCAGTCTTAGTGTTCTGTGAACGATCACTGAGTTACGCAACTTTCACTATGGCTGGTCCTCGGATGGGTGACCACTTTGTGGTATTTACATTTGCGAGCGTTTCTATGCTTCGGAAGGCACGTTAAGCCGTTGGTCCCGGTTGCCAGTAACATGGCAGTCGTTTAAGTCAAGTTGAAGGCCTTATTGGCGGTTTGAAAAATTTCAACAGCAAGTCACCACAACCTGCGTCTGTCTATTTCAACACGGCAATGGGCTCACCACCTATTACGTGGGACAGGAATACACATGGTGAAAAGTGGGCATACAATATGTATGCCTCTGCCATCCCTTCGGGGATACGGCGTGATAGATAGATAAATAAATAAATAAATTTAAATATAGTAACAAGATAATAATTTTTTTTAGTGGTCCGAAAATATTAACGGAGGAATGAAGAAATAATTAAATTCGTAACCATAACTACGATAAATATGTTTGTATTTAGGCTAAACGCTATTTAAAATTAGGCTAAACGTTTCAGCAGACGTGTGCCGCTTTGTAAGTGATGTGAAATTCATATGTGATTTACCTACTGCACACTAAAAAATACGTACTCATATATGATACATCATGATGTGTAGTTTACTGTTAATTACTAGGATAGGGCCAGTTTCCATCAGGCCGTATGCTTGTCTGCCATGGTAGCATAAAAAGGGATGTGGGGTACCTGCTGGTGAAAGGCGCCAAAGATATTCAATTTGACTTTACTACTATCATGTTACCTGCAACCCGGACCAACGACTAAACCTGTTTTATGAAGCAAGGAAATGGTTGTAAAAAAGAAGTGCCACAAATGGATACCTATCTCAGGAGCGACAGTAGTGTAACATGCCGAACACAATGAGCATTTACAGATCACTTAGCAAGCGGGGCTACAAAAGCAAATGAAACTTCAAGTTTCATGAAGCCAACCTGCAAAGTATGTATTTGGCAGTTACTACCTAAAAGTTATAAACAATATAAAAATACACTTGTAGAGTAGAATGATATTGAAACTAAACGAAATACATAGTTACATAGTTTTAATAGCGACTATTAATGCACTCGAGATCTTTATCCGAGCGTTACTGCCTCTATACACTGTAAGAAGTATATTTATAATTAAAATTGAGGACGGATGTGAGTCTACCTAACATCTACACTACATGATTCAGCTCGTACTAGAGACCTGACGAACTTAACCAATCAGTCAGCCTATGGTAGTCCACCGTTCAACGTAGCACTCTACCAATTCTCTCTATAACACAACTTATTGCGCATTCCGCATCCAGTCCCACATCGCAACCTTTTGTAGTTCGTCGTTCTATCTGGCTGGCGTCCTACTTTATGTTTGCTGAGTCACGGTGATAATCAATTCATAATGATAAGTTTTCTATTTATGTTGACATACCTATATTCCTCTGCCTCATTACAACGGCCCAACCAACCACCACTGAACACTCATATAATTGCGTGTCTTAGAAGGCTGAACACATATAGGCAATAGTGAATACTGAAATCTATTAACATCTGGATTTGTGACGAGTGTCGTCAGCCCGGATGCGACGACTATCAGTCCTCTGAACGATAAATATGGCGCGTATGAGCTCTTCCGCCGACGCATCGCCGGTCGGCAGTTGCACCGCTTGCAAGGGAGCTTAACTTAGAAACAGAAGATTTTGGTTTTCCTCTCCTGGAAATAGCAGATAAACCACTGACCACTGACTGATACTTAGATAAAATAAGTCGTGAGTCGGTGGGTAACACTAAGGTTCATTGCCCCACTAGATGTGAGACGAAAAATCACGAGAAATATGTGTACCTAACTAACAACCAATAGACCAGGGGGCCGAGTCTGCTATTTCCAATCGTATCGAAATCGTCGCTCAATAGAAAGCCACTGGTACAATTTTGACAGTTTTTCGTAGTCTACTATTATAATTGTACTCCAATAGACTTTATCGGTCGGCCAATAAAATTCTACTAACACGTACCGCTAGTCAGTGACCGCAAGTGGCCGCTAGTCAGTGACATTTGTGATAGTCTACTAATATTTTAACAGCTAAAAACAGCGATTCTGGTTCTATTCTAAGGCTTGTAAATAGTAGACTCAGCCCCCAATCAGGTACATATACATATCCGCACAGTTTTAGTGGACACACCCAAATTTTTCACTTCACTTAGACTTCATATTGCCGCGACCTGTTAGGTAGGGAGAGATGTCTCTTACCTACTAAACTTAACAGTGTCTTCTTTCTGCCTGTTTGTACTCGATGATTCGGGTGCTCTCATAGACGATGTCCCCATGATTGGTGGAAAGGTCCAGCTATTTAACATCTTCTCTCGTCCCCGCTAAAGTTGCGTTTGTGCTTAAGAAGGGGGTTTACGTAAGCTGGTAAAAAAAATGCCTCATAAAGTACCACATATCCTTTTAGTTGCCAAAAGCAAGTTTTCTAGTCGACTATGCTATTCAATGTTTGTTATAAAGATCATTTGATTTCTTTCATTTTGTTAGAGAGCATAAAAATATTAATAAATATTGCCTACATTGTTTGCCAAAATTAAGATTCTTATTCAGGTTCAATAAAACATGTAAGGTAACAAGTGAATCTTCTTTACGACATTTTTTTACAGGTATAAAATTTCTCTCGTCTATACTAATATTATAAAGCTGAAGAGTTTGTTTGTATGTTTGTTCGGTTGAACGCGCTAATCTCAGGAACTAGTCGGAATTGAAGAATTATATAGCCCATTTATCGAGGAAGGCAAGGTTATATATCATTACGCTACTATACTGGGGAGCAGAGCAGTAGTCATAAATGTCGACAAATCGGGCAAATTATTATGCATCATTGTAGAATTTATAAGCGACGGGATTAAATAGATGCGACGGGAGGTCGAAATATTTTACGAGCGAAGCTGTGGAGGTCATTTAGTACATTGATAAAGAAGTTTCACTTCAAAACAACATGGCGCGTAACCGAAAAACGTGACGATTTTTTTTACAGCTTTACATTTTTTCTCAACGTCGATAAAGAAGTTTCACTTCAAAGTCCGGCCGTATATTATATACTTTAAGAGGTTACATAAGGTGTGATGTAATAAACTTGTGTTTTGACATCATATTATTCTGTAGCCACTAAATATTAGAATTTTATTACAATGATAGAAAAATGTGAAAATCTAGTGAATGATAATGTGACTATTGCATGTGATGGTGATGTGAGCATAATCAGTTATTTTTAACATATTACGAAGTTAACAAAATTTGGACTAGTAGGTAGTTGACCTCCTAGTTTGATTAGATCTACTTTGAAATAAAAAATACGGTTAGTTGTAGTAAAACGAGACGATAAAATGGATACCTACTGGATACAAAGGCTATCAATAAAGTAAAACATTGATGTCATCATACGGCAATTATAAACTTATTTGATTACTGCTCCTAAGCCCGTTTCGTACAATATTAATTCATCGCCATACGCACTCAATAGAATAAACAATATATATTATATTACAGATAATTTATAACGACATTTTGGGAGCACATTATCGATTTGTACTCGAATTGTAACATATTGTCGCTGTATATAATTAAGTATATGTAAGAAAAGCTTAAGTAGGGCAGTGATTTAAGGGTCGCCATATTAATTAAATGACATAAAATTACATATAATTAAGTAAATATCGATATATGATCAAATAAAATAATATAGGTTTTCGACATTTAAACACAAATATCTATACATATTGAAATTTAGGTATTAAATATTATACATAATTAAAATTTAGATTATGATATGGTAATTCTATGTTCGAAACTTCTCGGAAACGACTCATACATACATATTGTCACGCCTTTATCCCGAAGGGGGAGGCAGAGGCATACCATACGCCCACATTTCACCGTTTGCATTTTTGTCCTACGTAACAGGTGGTGAGCCCATTGCCGTGTAAATGGATAAGCGCACGCTGTGGCGACCTGCTGTTGAAATTTTTCAAACCACCCGCCCATAAGGCGACTCCATTTTACTGGCATACGGGGCCAACGGCTTAACCTGCCTTCTGAAGCACAGAAACGCTCGCAAATATAAATGTCACAAAGTGGTCACTCATTCAAGGACCAGCCATAGCAAAAGTTGCTTAACGCAGTGATCGTTTACAGAACACTAACGGGGCCACTAGCGTTTCTCGGGGAAACGACTCAAACAATTTTATAATTACGAAAGATAGTGCGCAATGCGCGAAGACTATAGACAAACTTCAGGCTCCGAAGCGTCCTGTCTCTTCTATGGAGTTTGAAGGCAGTCGCTTACTACAGTGCTCAAAAAAATGTATTCAGATTTTTCCGAATACAGTTTTACAGATATAAAATCTTGAAAAAAAAATCATTATAACTAAACAATAAATATTTTCAGTAGACAAAATATTAAGTTTACAATTACTAGGATATTTAGGGCCGTATTACTTATAGAACGTTTCTCAATACTCAAGATACGCTTAAGGCTAGTTTTTGCCTTAAAATACTACTCTCAAATATTTCTTGAGTATTGAGAAACGTTCTGTAATACGGCCCTTAGTCGGGTTGTTGTGACTCACCCTTAGACGCAAAGGAGAATCCTCCGACTTGTAGGCTTTAACTAAAATCGAGCGCTGTAGACATTCATAGAACATGTTGCGTTTAGGTGTTTTAAGCAGATTTACATACTACGATGCCAATGTAGGCGCAATGCGATGACTTTTTACTTCTTTGTTGAAATTTTACTGTTTGATTTGACAAATAACTCTATTCATTGTACTCATCAATATCTATACTAATATTATAAAACTGAAGAGTTTGTTTGTTTGGTTGAACGCGCTAATCTCAGGAACTGGTCGAATTTGAAAAATTCTTTTAGTGTTCGATAGCATATATATCGAGGAAGGCTATAGGCTATATATCATCACGCTACTTCCCTGGATAGTGGAGCAGTAGACATTAATGTCGACATATCGGAAAAATTTTAATGCATTACTGTAGAATTTATAAGCGACGGGATTAAATAGGTGCGACAGGAGTTCGAAGTATGTCACGGGCGAAGCCAGGGAGGTCACCTAGTTATTAATATAAAAATATGTTTGTCTGTCCTCATTAATTTGTTAACATTTGGTGACAATAATCAAAGTCAACACTTAGCAAAATAAGTAGGCGGTACAGTTATCAAAAACTACATATACAATAGGCGCGAGATTTTTATCAAGCTTATCACCACTTTGAAAACTTAGTTTCTAGTTAAAAAAATTATGGAGAGCTGTATGAAGATATTGCAAGGCTTTACTGATCACCACAGAATTTTGTCTATAAATATTTTGAACTATAGTATCTGCTTAGTATCCTACTGGGGGGTACCAATCGCTAAAAGCAAACATACATACCTATTGTCACGCCTTTATCCCCGAAGACGTAGGCAGAGGCATACTATACGCCCACATTTCACCGTATGCATTTTTGTACCTACCACGTAACAGGTGGTGAGCCCATTGCTGGGACCAGCGCCTTAACGTGCCTTTCGAAGCACGGGAACGCTCGCAATTGTAAATTTCACAAAGTGGTCACCCATCGAAGGACCAGCCATAGCCAAAGTTGCTTAACGCAGTGATCATGAACACTAACACCATTAGGACAGTTAATAAAACAGTAATGCTTTAAAAGATGGTGGTAGCCCCTTGATATTATCGGCGCACTAAAATTATTTTCTTTATTTAACTTTAGTTATTCTCTTTAGCCCCTGATTCAATTTAGTTGAAATTTAGTTTACAGGTATCTGATACACCAGGTTCTTGTGGGAAAAGGACACGAAAACTTACAAAAATGGTAAAACGCAGGCATTAACAGCTTTCAATTCTTATTTAAAATACATATAATGAAAACTAGTACTTAACTAATGATAACATAAAATAGCTAATTTACATTGTTCAGAATATTATTTTATATTTATTCTTTTTGCATAACATGATATTTTTTATGGCCTTCGCTACGAAAAGGCTACGAACATTGTAGAGGTAGACATGAACGACATCGTGGTGGCGCATCTGCTACTATAACATGCATACATAACTGAGGGCCTATTCTCCTAACACATTTAACTAAGTTTAGTCTTGTGTCGATTCATTTTACTGACATAGTATAAAAAAACTGTCAGAACATTTTGTGGATCGCTTATAATCTTTTTATTTTTCAAATAATCATATCTCTCCTGGATATAGGATGGTTGAGGGTCCGGGGTTGTAGGTCAGGTGTCTAAGATCTAGGTTCTGCTTCTTTAATCACGTTTTCATTCCTTTGTTTTGGGACTAATCCGGCACTGTGACTCCTGGAAAACAAGATGTACAGCAATGACCAAGACCAGAAAAGTTACAACGAGCTCGATGTCTGTGAAGTCACAGATGTCAACCATTGTCATCTACTTTTGGGCTACTAATATGTTCCAAATAACAAGGAGTCTTGCTCATCTAATAGTTAGTTTAAAATCACAAAATTCCACCCGTACGTACAAGAAAGCAAGTTAATAAAAACATATGGTAAAATAATAAAGAGAAAAATAATATGATAATTACTTGAAAGAAGTGAATATTATTACGTCAATTAGGTAAATATACATATAATTGGAATACGAAACTAAATATGAATGAAATCGATCCAGCAGTAGGTGGCGCTGATTACACTACAAAGTATACGATTAAAAGCGATAATATTACCCGAACTTTGAAATTCAGCCAAGATGTTTATGAATCGAATTGCTTAATATACTTAAAATATGTACTTTCAATTCAATGTAATCTGATGTTACTATAACCTTTGCTCTAAATATTATATTATCATTATAGTTTTTTATTTAGTACGTTCAATATATCAAGTGGCAACAACATTAATTATCGTATCTTAGCCTCATGACCTAAAAATAAAATGAGAAACCATTTTTGTTATGAATGATTACTGCGAATAAATTCCGTCTTCGTCAGGTATATGGTATCTAATGAAAAAATCTAAAAGGTGCTGGCGTCATCGAACGTGAATATACATCTCTGTCTACCTTTACAACGTTGTATAAATTGGCGGACAATTGTCTAATATTTGTACTTTACATTATAATAAGGTACACGTAAACTTCGTTATTATATAAACATTAACATCACTATACAAAAAAAAAAACAATAATTTGCAAGTTAAATGTAATTCTTTGTGTCGGTGTCGGCTCTCAGCCACTAAAATGCTCGGGATTCTAGGAATCACATGTGTTTCGTTGGTTTCAAGCGTTTTATAGTATGACAAATAAAAGAGTGCTTAACCAAGGCTTAAACTTCAGGGTCGATATCATCCACTACACATGACTACAGTTAAGTGATCCCTTAAAATGTTTGCACATTGCACATATTACTTATTTTCCTTTTACTGTAAAAAAAAAATGTCCCACTATATTTCCACTAGTTTATTAGTATTATTTTTTACACTAGTAATGATAAGGATGCCGAACACTTCTTAATGTTACTACGTAACTTTTGTCTAAAAAAAGGTAGTGGTCTTAAGATTAACTATGAAAAATAAGACGCTATTGCGTTAAGAAATACCTCTGATAGCAGTCTCGAGGAACAAAACTGTGCTTTTTAGAAAAGACATTGTTCTAGTGATGTGAATAAGCGGTAATTTGATAAACTCTCGGTGTTGAAGATCGTGTCATATATCTATACAATGGTAGCTTTTTAATTCGAAGACAAGACAGAGGAAGGAAAGATGAACGAAACCTTCGCAATCCTTTTCTTTTTGTTTTATTTAACCGGTTCTTATAGTTAAGTTGGAGAGTGCGATTTAGATCTCATATATGTTCATTGACTAAATTACCGTTTCTATTTTTATATAGTACTGTCTTTTTAGTGAAAATGATACAAGGAATTTTGAGGTTATAAGTTTGTAACCTCCGATAAAGTAGTAGATCAATAACGTAGTTACGATAATATAAATTTGTAGTCGTTATAAGTTTTCGACCAATTTAGGATTTTGACTATAAATAACTAACTATCTTCACGCTATATCCCTGACGGTATAGTCAGAGGCAGATTCATCAATCGCTTCATACATTCACGTCTGGGTATCCAAGTACTTTGACTTTTCTGTTTTTGAGCAATCTGCTCAAGTGGTCCTCATATGTAAGTCTCGGCCTACCCGACATAAATAAAATAAATGACTATAAACACATATTATATAATAGTTGACGCCCGCGGCTTCGCCCGCGTAAAGAAGTTTTCCCGTTTCCCACAGGAACTTGTTCCCGGGATAAAAAGTAGCCTATGTGTTATTCTTATGTATAAGCTATATTATTGTAAAGTTTCATTAAAATCTATTCAGTAGTTTTTACGTGAAAGAGTAACAAACATCCATACAAACATTCGCATTTATAATATTATTAAGATGCAATAGAAAATAATATTAGAGACCCGAATCCGCAATCGTAGGGGTCCCACGCTAGCAGTGGCTCAACATCGACGGAGCAGTAGGGGCGATACAATCTCGTGACGCTATGATCTCCAGGATGTGCCTGCTTACTCAGCGTAAGAAATGTACATACGGTTTTACTCTTTTCCATTCAGATATAAGTACTTACTTAACTGTTTGCATGGCTGTAAAGCCCAGTATGGTGTAACTCAATATTGACATATAAACAACCTCTGTACCCATTTTTCTCAAATAAATAAATGAAATTAAGTAGATATTACAAATATCATATCACCTCAGTGGTATAAAAAAATCATAGGTTAGGTACACGAGAGTGAGAGAGTACACTGGGTGCCGATATTATTAAACATTTTATTGGCTAACCATAACATATTTGTTGACCATGATAATTGAGAAGCTTGAAGGCGTTTGTACCAAAATTTTAAGTATTCTTTGATATATTCTAGTTATTACATATATTCTAGTCTAGTATATCGCAGTCCACTTAGGCGTCGTCCAAAATTTTGGGAGGGTGTATAGGTGTCGTAAGTGTATATACTGACCAGATGGGTTGATTTGGTAATAGATTTTGTTTTAATTTCTGGGTATATCTCTTCGCCATGGCATCGTTACGCCCTTTAAATAAAAATATATAACTAATTTACTTGGCAGAAATGATACGACCTTTAGTCTCTGGTCCAGATTTTTCGATCGGTTTAGAAAGAGTTTAGCTATAAAAAAGTAAATATGCACCACGTCAGTCCGTAGGTTCTGAGTTGTTATTGGATTGTGATATCTATACTGTTGATTGATGGCACTTGGTGGAACTTGAAAGAAAGAAAAAATAAATTGCTACACATTTAAAATTTACTTTTTACAGGTTAAAAAGTAAATTTATAATGTGTAGCTAGTTTTTTTTCTTTCTTCTTTCTTTCCGGTTTCACCTTCAATGAAATGAAAATGCCGTAAGGCGAAACCGGTCAGGTTAGAATATACAATTTTGTTAAAAATACAAGCGTTTTTATTCAAAATGAATTGTGATGTGTTTCGTAAAACAATTTGTGCAAATAGCCTGAAAACGACTCTATCTTATCTCCACCTTGTCACCGGTTAATAAAACATATCTGCCGTGATTTTGACAATATATCATATTAGAATTATGAATCGCCACATTCCGCTAACAATTTTATAATTATGTTGTGAATCATAACAATTAAAAAAGTTCGTTTTATAGACTTTAAAATAGATATAAATTGGGTCAAAATCTGTCTCCATTGACAAAGCTCTTAAACGGGGTCGCGGCACACACATGACGGACTGGCTGTTATCACTGACAGGAAACCGCTATCAACATGTCGTTATGTATAAAACAGAATTTTTGCAATTATTGCCGAAATAATAACATAACTCCCACGATTTCGTATCTCTGAGTGATAAAGTCTTTGTGTGTCGAGATGATAAAGTGACCGACCACGAGACAGATACAACACAGTCTTTTAATTAAGTTTAGTTACATAAAATTGAGGTCAAAAGTGTACATGTAAACTTTTTGATGTTATCCGTTTCGTTGTCATTATATAGGCACTAGTTCCTAGTTATAAAACATATTTTATCGTGCTTAAACAGTATGTAAATGTAAATATTTTACTTTGATGTCAAAACAATACGAGATTAACATAACACTGGGTAGACAATCATTCGATAGGGATGTTTACGCGAATTGCACACGAATAGAGTAGGCCTTAGACTTTGTGAACATTTGCCTAAATTCCTTTTTTAAAACTTGTGTATTAGATTATTATTTATTACTTACGTTATGCATTTTATTGCATATTAGTTCCTACCAACGAAAGTTGCTATCTATTCTATAAGTAGTTGATTTACTAGTTAAAAATGATTTGATATTGTCTCGGGTAAATTATTTATAGAAGTTACATAACATGGGCTTGTATTCGTTGGTCACCTATCTAATTTTATCATCCCCATAATCATAAAACTAAATTATGTTTTGATGTAGAGCGCAGTGTGCTGCACTGTTGTCGGCTAGGCCACGGTTGGTTTATAATATCCCGGGGTGACTCGCCCTGTCAATGCTCGTTCTCATTCATGATACTCGCTCTTTTATCACCGTGACGTACTCTTGCATAGAACATTGAACCCAGAGTGAAGTGTCTCATGTTCCTCATGTTTTTACATCTTGCTGATATCTCTTTTCCTCGTAACCTGTATTACGATATTATAAATAACAACTTGTCTTCCGTTTTGTTTCTAGACCATTATTATTTTTATTGTAGATAATACCTACCTAAATGATTAATATATTTTTTGGTATGAAGTTTGTCAATTATATGCCCAGACTCCTAGTATGGGACATATTTAAGTGGCACCATATAGCCCAAATTAAGCTTTTATTAGCTTGTGCTATGGGACCTATACGAATGATAAACATTCTTATATTTATATACCTCTTTATAAATAAATCGGTAGCGTAGTGGTAGTGTAGGGATATGCCGACTGCCGGGCTAAGGGTTATTTATTTATTTTAGAATTGATTTCTAGTCGATTTTTCGTCTTTTTTCTTTGCAAGCTGTTCTAGCGATTCTTTAAATATTAATATTTTTCATTTCCATAAACTTTTACAGGCTTACAGCAAATATTGCAGATCAAAAATTCGTTCTGGCATTCTTAAGTTTTGCGCTTTGGATCTTTATTTATAAAGGCAGTGGATTTATTTGTAAAACTACATTTTTCGAAAAATTATTTCTTTTTTGAAGGTCAAAGTACTCGCATGTAGGAAGCGATTAATTAATCTGCAGGAAGCGAAAGAAGTATGCATGGATCGCGAAGCCTAGTGTAGCGATGTACTCGTATCCTCTCTGACTATCCCGTCAGGCATACGCGTGAAAATAGTTAGTTAATTTTATCCAAAAAATCTATTAATGCTAACAACTAGACATGAGTAATAAGAACAGGAATTCTCAATTTCCAGAATGAATCTGTTTATTACCTCATTTTTATTATTCCTAATAGAGCATTCATATATTTTGTGCTGCGCGTTCGCTAGTGAGAAAATATTAATATGTTTGTTACTAGTTTCAACGCGATTCTTTAAAATCTTTCACATTTTATATCTCCTCAGGACTGCTAACGATAATTATAAAATCAAGATTAGCCAAAACTTAATAGGTAATACACGCATCTCCGCCCTTGAGGTGAAATGTTCCTCTACCAGTTTCCCGCAGGATTTCCCAAGATACCGCTCAGGGATACGGATAAAATAGCTTTCTAACAGTGGAAGAATTTTCAAAATCGATTCAGTTGGTCCAGAGATTACCCTCTACGACCTCTCATACTATTCCTCTTTATAATCTTAGTGTAGATTTAAATAACAGGCAGGATTCACGAAACCGATTAGCTATACATTTTTACTCTCAAACTTCATACAGTAAGTTTTAGTTAACATCCTGCACCTGGTCAATAACTTCCTAATTTTATAACTAGAAACAAGACGAACGTTTCATTTGGTGCCTACCGTTTGTAGCAGCGTTGCTGGTGCGTCGGTTACTCACAGCCGGTTTTATGGTGCGACCGTTGTACTGAAAGTTATGACTTACTTCCAGTAATGTGAAATAGGTCAATAGTTTCAGTGCTGTAACAAAAGCCAGTGGAATGTTCGACTACTTATATTGCAGGTTTATACTTAACGCGCACCGCACAATGATGTTAGTATATACTTACGCACTTCACAATCATCTACTATCTACTTCCACTAATATTGTCAAGACGAAAGTTGGAATATGTGTGTGAAAAATGAAAATGTTTGTAACTATTTCACGAGGTAGCTGTCACACTAGCTTAACACATACGTATTTTTTTATCACGGAAACGGGTACACGAAAATTTCACCACGCGGACGGCGCCACTAGCTTTAACTTTGTGTATTCCCAATTACTTCCAGATGCTAACCGAATTTGAAACTGGTTTTATTTTGATTTTCGTCATTGTTGGGAGCGCCTGCCATCTGACTTTTTACCCCAATATAAGCGGGATTGCTTTGCTGGTTAGTTAGCAGATGAAGTTACTTAGGCCTCTACTGTAGAATTTGTAGATATATTAAGGTATTTCGTTTCCTTTCTAAATAGAATCGTCTCAGAAAATGATCGCCCACTGATCGGTATGGTTCCCCAAAAACTCAGAAAATACATTTTTGTCAGGTTGGTTGGAATAGGGGGTTTATTTTGATTTTATTTTTTCATGCAAGGAATGATGGGTACTTTTGAGTTAATGTTCCCTTAGTCGCCTTTTAAAACACCTACGGGAGGAACTGGGATGGTGACATTTTTACTCTATCCTTTCATCTCACGAGCATCACGTGTTATAGTCTGGTGTATACCTATAATAAAACTATCTATAACAGAAGGTTTAGTTCTGTACATTGACAATATTTGGATTTATTTTCGATATGCACTCTATTTTGTGTACTGAAGCCTCTAATTAATTATTTGTCTTGTATTTTCTTTATTTTTGAAATACGAGCAGCATTGAATAAAACATTGCATTCCATTCAAGGAATGGAAATTAATTAATTCATCATATTTTGAGGTAAAATCTTGTCTGTATTTCATTAAAATTAATCCACTCAGAAAAGTTATTATAAATTTAAGAATAGAAAAAACTTTTCTAACAATTGGCATAGGTCATAGACGTGGTGTTGGTGCAACGTAATTTTAAAATATGTCATAGAGGGCAGTCGGGAGGCATATCTAGTAGTAACTGTACAGTGTAATTAACTATATTTGTTATATAACACGTTCATTAATTGTTTTTGATGTTTCTTTTCTTAACTCTCGTAAATTAGAGCATTGTTGGCGCTAATTATTAGGACATGTGTGTATTGAGAAATATATAAATATGTTTATTATTTACAGTTCTTTAGATCCTTTAGCACAAGCTTATATTAGGTTTAGTATGAGGAAGCGCTCGTGGCCCCGCGGTCTCAGTGTTCGGTAAACGATCACTGAGGTACGCAACTTTCACTATGGCTGGTCGTCGGATGGGTGACCACTTTGTGGCATTTACATTTGCGAGCGTTTCCGTGCTTCGGAAGGCACGTTAAGCCGTTGGTCCCGGTTGCCAGTAAAATGGCAGTCGTTAAGCCTGGTTGAAGGCCTTATAGGCGGCTTAATAAATTTCAACAGCAGGTAGCCACAACCTGCGTCTGTCTATTTCAACACGGCAATGAGCTCACCACCTATTACGTGGGACAGGAATTCACACGGTGAAAAGTGGGCATATAATATGCCTCTGCCACCCCTTCGGGGATAAGGCGTGATAGATATTTATTTTATTTATTTTTATTAGGTTAAATTGAACTTTAGCGGCGTTGTGTGAGCTTATCTCAAAGTTTTTATTATTTTTAGGCTTTGGAGACTATAGGGAGTGAATTATTTATGTTTTATCTATACACGTTGAATTTATAGTCGTTGCATGTTATGACCCATCGGTTTTAATGTGTATCTCCAATTTGTAGATTGATCTGTGCAAATTATGAATCCCGAGGATTTTATTTGCTACGCATGCGTGTAGCCTTAGTGTTGCGTTTATATCGGGAACGCGTTTACGAGCCCACGGGGTCACCAGATTCCTGTAACCGCTCGTAAATGCCCTCACTACGCTCCATTTTTCAACGTTTGACATAGTTACAGTAATAAATGTTTGTTGTGAGTAATACAAATAGATCAATACAATAAATGTTGTCTTGGAACACGAAATTACGAAGTGAACAAATTTGGTATATATATGATATATATTAAGCCTAGTTGAAGGCCTTATGGGCGGCTTGAAAATTTCAACAGCAGGTAGCCACAACCTGCGTCTGTCTATTTCAACACGGCAATGGGCTCACCACCTATTACGTGGGACAGGAATCCACTCGGTGAAAAGTGGGCATATAATATGCCTCTGCCACCCCTTCGGGAATAAGGCGTGATGGATATTTATTTATTTTATTTTTATTTTATATAACATTATTTCTTTGTTTGTATTATTGTATATATATTGTATATTCTTTGTTTTATGAATGATTACATACAAAATGAATAATTGTAGGAAAGAAAAATTTAAGTAAACTAGGCGTTTCACATCCTTTTATTACAGGTTCTCAGTATAGGACTTACATAGTATTCCAAAGTGACCTTTATTTCTTTCCTGACAGGAGAGCCTAGAAGTTCGAATAACCTCCTGATATGACACGAGATCCGCTGTAACATTCTGTCCCGGTATTACTCATAATCTGTAGGTAATACATATAGTCTTTATCTTAGTATATTCCCAGTTGCTTCCAAACCCTGCCTAGTTTGGAGCAGTTATCGTTTCGCAGTGATTTTCGGAGACCTGCCTACCCAGTAAGGGCGCTTGTGTCGTTGCGTCTGTTTGTCTGCTAGTGCACCGTTAGCAGGTAGCGTCGCTTGGGCCCCAAAGATCTTGGTGGGGCCTCTTACACCTTACAGTTTAGCATTGTTAGCATATTATATCTCCCAATGCTATACCCCCAGAGCATGCAAAGGACAGTGACCACTCTCTGTGGAGTTTTGGCCTCGATGTGGACAATTTTGTAGCGCCTTAAAAATACTGCTATTACATAGCTAAGACTATGTAGAAACCTATGATATAGATTTTGTTGTAGCCAGGTAGGCTAATAAATAAATAAAAATAAAATGAAACGGCAGGTTTTATTCTCAATTTAATTTTCAAATGTGATCATTATCATCTTCATATGTTGGTAAAACAATGTCTAGGATTGAGCTGGAGGAGTAATATTTTCACCATACCTTGCCCAACTTAAGTACCACATCACAAACATGATATGAGCAAACAACCAATAGGTGATTGGCCGACAATGCTGTAACAATAATAATGTTTTATGGTGTCTAGGTTGCCAATGTTATTTTCATATATAAACAAAATATGTTTTTTTTTTGCTTATACGGCATATATAAACAAAAAAACATATTTTTTTTTGCTTTGTAGTTTACCTCTTAATAATCTGCAGTTGACGGCTAAAAGGAATCATGCCCAAAATCTTGCTAGTTCTATCTGTGCACATTTCACAATAAATATGTACCATTATTTCTTATGTGTTTACCATATTATGATCCTGGTTGTTTTATTGAGTATTACTTAGCCTTTTAAATACTACATCAATATTATATAGAAAATAAAAGCATTATAATTTGTCGCCAAGTATAAGGATATTATAAATAGAATTGGCAAATCAGACATTGCTGTAGTATATATCATATATACTTTGTTTATATATATATGTACTCTGAGTCACCTAGAAACTTAATATCTCTCTTCATAGTTACAGTTTAGGAGAAAAAGCAATGTAATAGAGTATCAGTGGCTCTCTTCAAATCTGGCAAAAAGATGGTTCGTTCTGGGTTCTGTTATTTGACTTAACTTGCCCATAGGGCAAATCCAACAAGTATGACAGGTTCTATCAGATGCTATTAACTGAAACAAAAAAGGCAATGAAAAGTACTTGAATAGGTATATGTAACAAACCTGTTGGTAAAAGTTGATTTAAGAGGCTCCAAAATAATCTAGGGCCATATCACCTGCAGGTAATGCAGCTACTGGCTAGCACACTGAACTGATTAAAAACAATTCTTTTAACATTTGACAGCTATGTTGTGTAAAAGTAATACAGTAGTAATTATAAACATCAAAAAGTGGGCAGTTTAAAACATTAATATGCTGAATACATTATATTCAATAAATTATTATAAATGGGAAGTCAGGAGTGAGGCACAGCTAGTCTATGTATATGTCATTGTATATTGATCACTTTAATAATACATGATAAAGTAAATCCTTCAAAATCAATAAAAATCAAAAGGAAAAAAGTACCTTAAGTGAAATAATACTTTTCATTGTTTATCTACACACTCTATCCGCCAGGTTTTTAGACAATATTTTTTCGGTTTCTGCAGATTCAGCTCATACATGTACATCTGGGTATCCAAGTACTAAAAGTCAGTAAGCGACCATTTATAACAACCTAGTTGAAATTTAAAAAAAAACTTACTGCTTAGGGTACAATCCACTGAAGAATTACATGCGGCACTTCCATCAGGTCAAGAGTTATGACGACTTTTGTGTGTAATACCATTACCACAACAGATTCAACAAACAAAAAAAATGCCAATGTCTTTATTACAGGACCCAAAAAGCCATGGTGGTCGTGAGAAGTTTAATTATTTATACAAAACACTCGATCAATACAAACGCGAACCATATAATTATATAGTTGAAAATATAATTTTAATAAGACACTTTGTGTCGTTTTGTTTATTTGTTTTTTTTTAGTTGTCTTCGCTCATTTTGGGCAGGCAAAGGAAACTTAGACCATACAGCCTAGTCTTCAGTATTTATTATTTTCGAGTTTTAGTCCTGTCTAGTCGTTTGTCGATGTCAAGTCCTCAGTCCTAGGTCCTAGTCCGTGCTCCAATAAGGCAGTGGATCCCTTATTGCAGCTCTCTATGGAAATTTGGCACTAACACAAACAACACCGCTATTCATTGCAATATATCACTTTCTTTAACTAATGCACTTCCGAACTCTTTATGTATAATACTCCACCATCATTAAACACAAAAACACGAATTTTACACTAGTTTTGAAAATAATATACGACAAACGTGCGTCACTGCTCATCTTCGCGCCAAAAGTCCTTGTTTATTTGAGGTAAAGGTCGTTCGACTTCGATGACAGGTTTAATCAGTGTTGCTAGAAGATGAAAACAAAAATACCCAATTCGTTTTATCTTTTATAAAATATGCATTTATTTAAACGTATTTAAAAAAATATAGAAGTATTTTAAATAAACAATTAAATAATTACACAATACATTTAGCATAGTTTCAGTTATTAAATGAAATATTAGTGACTAATAACGAAGGAGTTTCTACTTATTTCTCCCTACTCTTGTCATTACTTTTGTTTTATGCAACACAAGGGTGACAATTACAATAATATCCGTTTGTAAGCCAAGACAAATATTTATTAAATTCTTTTGAATATTAGTGGCTACAACCAAATTGACATTAATATTTATTGTTTTTATATTATATTATTTAATATAATAAATAAAAATGATTATAAGTTTTATAACTTTCCAAAGCTGCTGTCCGCGCTTAGGCCAGATTCACCTTCAACAAGATTATTCTCAATTGCTCAGGGTCGATCTAGACTACGTTTAAGCACAGAATAATACGTTTGGATAAATTAACAAATAATTCGAAATACTTATTTTTCACATTTGTAGTGTAGATAAGATTCACCTTCAACAAGATTATTCTCAATTGCTCAGGGTCGATCTAGACTACGTTTAAGCACAGAATAATACGTTTGGTTAAATTAACAAATAATTCGAAATACTTATTTTTCACATTTGTAGTGTAGATAAGTTTGAAAGAGTCGTCTTCGCTAGATCCGCGTTTTTGTACTACACGATCAATGCATTAAGCATATCCACCATTTGAGGCATTTTCATTTACGAGCATTTTCGTACTTCGAATGATACGTTGAGCTATATGGATACGATACCTTTAACATATTAGTCATAGCCAAGTCGAAGGTTTTATGGACAGCTTGAACATTTTCAGCAGTAAGTAACCACATTTCGCCGTCCGCAGGCAAAAGGGTCGACAACGCAATACAACGCTACTTAAGGACGACAGCGCAAATGGAACAGCTCTGGTATTACAAGCATCTAGAGGCTGTGGTGATGAAATTATCAGATGCTTAAATTATCAGGGCAGTTTATTTTAAAAATTTCATTTTAGGTGTAAGAGATTCAGCTGGACGTTAATAGATGATTGAATTACTCGGTATTTGTATTAATAAGGGTACTATCCCGCCCGCTTTGCCCGTGATTTAAACTACCGTTGCAACCACACCCTCTTCTCCACCCTCTAATCTTTCCAACAAATTATTTTTAAACTTTTGCGGTTTATACTCATATTTTATGCATTATTTAGGGACTTCACGCGAAACAATTTTATGTTTCAAACGTCGGTGAATGTAAGTACAAAATTGTCTTGCGTGAAGTCCCGAATAATATATAAAATATGAACAAATTATTTTTCAAATATTTTCATTCACACTCTTTGCTCCTATTTTACACCCTTAAAGATATTGAAGAATATTGGAAAATCCTGAAACACATATTTATTTATTTTTAATTAAAAGTATTTGGATCTATAAAAATGGAGAATCGCCCATATAAATTTAGAATCCCTATTTTACCCCTTTATAGTTAAAATTAGGCAAAACCGCGAAACAGGTGTCTATTTATTTGTAGCCAGAAACACGTGTACGTAATTTTATGTTTCAAACTTCCATATAATGGTTTACCCCATATTTTACCACCTTTACGTTGGAATTTCTAAAAACCCTTTCTTAGTGGGTGCCTTCTATATAAGGGCAGCTCACCCTAAAAATTTAAGTTTTTAGGTCCAACCGCTTTGGCTGGACGTTGATTATAAGAATGAGTCACCCAGTAATGTTATCAATAAAAACTACCTCTATTTTACCTTTTATAGGTAAATTTTGCAAAACCGCTATTTACCTACGTGTCTATTTATTAGTAATCAGGAATAGGTGTAAGTAATTTTGTCTCTAACTTTAAAAATGACGAACTTTAATACAACCGTTTATCCCTTATTGTACTCTCTTTTCACTCTTATAGATTCATATCTAGAGCGTGTTCTCAAGTTAACAGTAGGTAATTAGTGCATATGCTACATGTTAATCCTATATATAGATAATAACATAAACTGGATCAGTACTACTCGTTATAAGATGTTATTATCAGTCGACACTGCTCTTATTTTTTAATTCTCGTTTAAGATGTGCTACAACAACTAGTAAAAGCCGTTACATAAAATGGGAATTTAATTCCCCGCTGAAGGAGGTATGGTTTAAATGGAAAGGTATTTATAACTATGTGAGTTTTAAACTCTATTCCTACTTTCACTTCCAAACCCTTATTAGTCTACCATTTACTTACTAAAACTATCCACCTTCAAAGTCAACCCGGAGTGCAGCTACTGCTCTTTAGAGCCTTGCCCATCAACCAGCAGCCCACAATGTTGTTGATCCGATCACCGGATTAGCATCCGATCACCGGACTTCTTGATGAGGCCTCTTTGTAGATTTCGTCCGAGACGGAACAGAATAAATTACCTACTAATAAATATATGTTGTAATTACAAAGTAACAGTGGACCTAGAACTGTTAATAATATGTATGTCACTGTATCCACGTGGTGGTAAGGGCTGGAGTGCGCGGGGAGAGGCCGGACTCCCGGCAGCGGGATGTGCGAATGGCCGTTATCGCTTTGGACACTGCAATGATTGTTTATCCAGCCTGTTCCTTGAATGGTAACTAATGACTCACCGACTCTATAATCGTGTAATACCATAATATACTTACTGGTGTATAATTACGAGGAAAGTTTTTAGTTCGATGCGTGACAAGATACGTGGTTCATTGTATAAATAAGGCACTATGTTAATGGACGTTTCATATCTACGACCACTTTTTCGTATCATAGAGTTTCGTAATAGGCTGCTTGACGTTTATTACGTAAATATTTTTGTCAAAATTTTTTATCACAGAAAAAAAAAAACAAGTGGCGGATGTCGAAGAACTGCGTCAGTTGACGACGAATTGAAAATTAATTTTGGAATTTGATTGACTGTCAATTTAACGTTTGTCTGGACAGCCCGTGTGATTTGAATTTTTTTTGGTAGTCTCAATTTAGTCTAATTTGTGTTTCTTATTGTACATATTGTTAGTATTGTGTTTTTAACCGGTATAAGGTATTGTGCTGTGCCTTTATTGCTTATATCTTCATGAAATTCTATGTGGTTATTAAAAATGGATAGAACCAAACCTCCGGATCCCCCAGATGATCGTCCCGTTACTCCCACTTTCTCCCCTCTCCAGTTTAGGAACGCACCCTGTACTACAGTAAATTCACAGTTTCAAACTGCCGAAACGGTCGGTAGCTTTTCGGAAACCCATACTCTAAAACGACACGTCAATGAAGACTCCCCAGTAAGCCCACCTTCCAAACAACCAAAAAGTCAGGTTGCACGGGAATATTATACGGGAGAGGATAAGGCACCATTCATTATCCATGTCTCACGTATAGAACCAGAGCCTAACTATGGCACTGTCCTTCACCCTATTTCTTTTGGTATGTTCTTACTCAACCATAATGTCGGCAACATATCAAAGGATGGAATTAAAAGAGTAGGGAAAAATCGTGTTTCCGTAGAATTTGTGTCAGCTCGTGACGCCAATATTTTTTTAAACAACAATGTCCTTCCCAAAAATAATTACATCGCCTCCATACCCTCCTTCAATGTCACGCGTATGGGCGTCGTTAGTGGCATCCCATCCGACGTTACGGAAGAGGAAGCAAAAACGTTCATTTCAGTTCCTCCAGGCTGTGGCAAGATACTTAAAATTAGACGAATCAACCGGAAATCTATTAGAGACGGAGTCACAGAATGGAAGCCTACCTGTGTTTTAACCTTTTTAATAAATAAAAAAAATAAAATAAATAAAAATATCTTTATTTTGCATAGACCATTTTAACGGCGCTTACAAAATGTCATACACTATTTAAAATATTTAAAGCGACCACCGGTTCGGAACGCGGCCCACCTGAGAAGAACCGGCAAGAAACTTAGGAAGGCTTTTTTTTTGATGGCCTATTTACAATTTAATATTATTTCATTTTGCCAGCAGATCATTTCCAGGCGTCCCTGTCCTGCAAATAGTCTGTAACGGAGTAAAAACCTTTTTTCACAAAGCTTGTTTTTAATAAACTTTTTAAATTTATTTAAAGGTAAATTTCTCAGGTCACAGGGAAGCTTGTTGTAAAAGCGTATACAGTTACCCTGGAAAGAATCGCCAATCTTATGTAGTCGACTGTGGTGGACTGAAAGATTATTTTTATTTCTAGTGTTTATATTATGTTTATCACAGAGTTTAGAAAACTGTGATAGATATCTCTGGACATACATAAGATTGGCAAAAATTGGCAAAAAAGTATTGTGATGGTACGGTTAAAATATTCACTTCTTTGAATTTTTCTCGGAGAGAAACTCTGGGGCCCAAATTATAAATAGCGCGTACAGCCCGCTTTTGTAGAACAAAAATAATATTTAAATCTGCAGCACTCCCCCAAAGGAGAATACCGTAAGACATAATACTATGAAAATAGCTGAAGTAAACCATTCTAGCCGTATCCACATCTGTTAGAGTCCTGATCTTTTTTACAGCGTATGCAGCCGAACTTAATCTAGAGGCTGTCTTTTCTATGTGTGGGCCCCACTGCAAATTGGCATCAATAGTTATACCTAGGAACACAGTTGATTCTACAAACTCTAACACTTGTCCATTCAGTTGAACATTGGCCGCTACTTGTTTTACATTTGGTAGAGTAAATTTTATACATTTAGTTTTATTTTCATTAAGGCAAAGATTATTTGAGCTGAACCAATGAACTACTCTTGCAATTGCATTGTTTACATCGTCATAGTTATCTAATTGTCTTTTAATTTTAAAAATTAATGAGGTGTCATCTGCAAACAAAACAATCCTATTCCTGTCCCCTACATAAAATGGTAAATCATTAATATAAATGAGGAACAAGAATGGCCCAAGTATCGAGCCTTGCGGCACACCCATTGTAACCATGGATCCTACAGAACGTGTACCATTAATATCGACCCTCTGTATTCTATTGTTCAAATATGAAGACAGAAGGTCGAGAGCTTTGCCTCTTATTCCATAGTGGTGTAATTTTTTGCACAGCGTTTCATGTTGAACGCAATCAAAAGCCTTTAATAGATCGCAAAATATACCTAATGCATCGTGCTTGTCTTCCCATGCTTCATGAATACATTTTAATAACTCAACACCAGCATCGGAAGTTGAGCGCCCTTTCGTAAACCCAAATTGATTCGCATGGAGTATTTTATGACTATTAAAATGACTATTAAAATGGGATAGCATTTGATTCAAGATTATTTTTTCAAATACTTTGCTCAAAGTTGGCAGCACTGACACTGGTCGGAAATTAGACGGCTCTGTAGCGCTGCCAGCCTTGAACAAGGGAACGACTTTGCTGTGTTTCATTAAATCAGGAAATGTACCACTAGAAACACAGTCATTAAACACAGTTGCTAGATGGGGCGTTTGATGGTCAGACACTTTCGAAAAGAGTTTATTGTTGCTACACTTCGCTGCCTGTACAACAATACGTATTTCCTACGATTCAGTGTCGTAAATGTTGCAGGTTTGGACATATTGAGTCAGTATGCAGGTCGAAACCCCGTTGTTTAAAATACGGGCTAGATCATCCAGGCAATAGCTGTTTCGTAATTCCAGAAGAAGCCTTTTGCGTTTTGTGTTCCGGCAGTCACTATGCTAACAGCAGGGATTGTCCGGAGTATGGAAGGCAAAAAGCTATTAAGATCTCCATGGCTGAACATTCAATTTCTTATGTAGAGGCTAGCAAATCCATCCCAGTAGTTTCACGCGGATATGCAAATGCAGCCAAGAGCTCTTCCACACAGTCATACCGTAAGACTGTGACTCTCAAGCCACGCTCTCGTGTCCCTCTCACACCATCCTACGACAAAACCGCCCATAGTAATCTAACAAGTTTACCTCAATCAACACAGCCAAATGGTTGTGTTCTATCTAACCCCAACATTCAATCTTTCTCATCTTTCTCAGCTATTATTGAAGTTGTAATCCAAGTAATAAAATCCGTTCTATCTTCTACCTCTCCCTCTTCACCGACCAACGTTGCAGATAAACTTATTTCAATTTTATTAGACCTTCAAAATGGCTTCACAACTTGTGTTTCTCCAGTGGAATGTGAGGAGCGTGCTTCATAAGAAGCATGATCTCACTTTCCTCCTGAACAAGTATAACCCAATTGCCTGCTGTATTGCAGAGACTTGGTTAGAACCAGGTCTCAGCTTCCGTATCCCTCGCTACAACACCTTTAGGTGTGACAGAGAGGACGGCTATGGAGGGTCAGCTCTCCTCATTAAATATACGGTTTCACAAGTTCCTGTACCTATTCATCCGTTTTCGGAGGATATATGTATTGTTGTGCGTAAAATAGAAGACATCACACTGATGTCTATTTATATTGCGTATCCTCATCAAAGCCACATACCAGTACTGAGACAAATATTCATGAGCGTCATTGGGCCTATCATTGTAATGGGTGATTTTAATGGGCACCATTTCAGATGGGGTTCGGAAAGATGTGATGCATTTGGAGAAAGCCTGATAGAGGTACTGGATGAACTCAACCTCGTCATCTTGAACGATGGTAGTCCTACCCGTCGGCCAAATCTCGGACAGCGCAAAAGTTGTGTTGATCTCACATTTTGTTCGGCAGATCTAGCTGCATCTGTACAATGGCATTGTACAAATTTGTCACATGGTAGCGACCACTATCCAATAATTATTACTATCACAGACAAAACATACATGGAAAAGACTTCTCTCCCTCTGCAAAAATTTAATTTAAATAATCCAGACTGGAACATGTATTCTTCCCTTTTAGAAAACAAAATTAATACCCTTCCAAATTTAGCTTGCCAAAACCTGGGTACGTCTGGTTACTGCCATGTACAGAATGAGGGTTTTTTGAAATGTTCCCCGTGAGATGGCAGCGCTGTAACGTCAGGTCCAACTACCTGTCAAAACACATACACGATTTATATTTTTCGATCATTTTTTTGGTTTATTTATTCTTAAAAACGTTACAAACGGAATATTGTTTTCCAAAATGCCACAGTGTTGTGCAGTGCCTATGTGTGCAAATAAAAAAGGAGGCCTCTCTTTTTGAGCTCAATCTTCAGTTCGGCAACCTTTCTTTGGCCGTAATCCATAATAAAATCAATAACACTTCCAAATACATAAAATTTTACTAAAATAATAATACGTTCGGTAAGATTCTATGCTATCTGACAGCTGTTTGGACCTGACGCATACGAAGCGCCGCCTGGCGGCAGAAAAAGTATCGAAAACCCTCATTGTTTGGACAATCTTGTACGTGCTATCAACTCATGTGCAGAAATGAGTTTTCCATTAAAATCTCTGCACGGGGCAAAATCCCATCTCCACCCTGGTGGGATCAGGATTGCACTAAAGCTGTAAGAGAAAGAAAGGAGGCGGAGAAGAGATATAACAGAGACATGACTATGGATAATTTAATTAACTATAAACATATATCAGCTAAATGTCGAAGATTGCTGCGCAAAAAGAAACGGGCAGGTTGGTCCAGTTTTTGCTCTTCCTTATCACCATCTACGCCAGCATCAGTTGTGTGGAGAAAAATTAACAGGTTTAGGTCAGGTTGCGTTCCCACCATCTCGTCCCCAATGACTAGGGAGACGGCTGAACAGTTTTTTGACAAAATAGCACCACCCTATGTCCCTTCTTTACAGGAGAGCGAGTTTCGGGTTATGGGTCAAGACCTTGACCCTATGGACAAACCATTTACCCCACAGGAACTAACTACGGTGCTCGGCCATGTCCGAGACTCAGCGCCTGGACTTGACGGAATACCATATTCCTTCCTTACCCATTTAGGCGGCGACGCTAGAGAATATTTCTTAAATATTCTCAATTTTTGTTACCAAAATAGTTGGATTCCCGAGCAATGGAAGGTCCAAATTATACTTCCCATCTTAAAACCAGGTAAACAGTCTGATGACCCAAATGGATATAGACCGATTGCTTTGTCGTCTGTTCTACTAAAAATACTGGAACACCTATTAAAAAATAGACTGGAATGGATTGTCGAATCTAGAGATTTATTACCTCCAACACAGTATGGGTTTAGGAAAGGAATAGGCACCATGGACAGCGTGGCGACGCTTATCACGGATATACGTAATTCTCTTTCTAGTAATTTATCAGTGGTTGTGTCATTCCTCGACATAGCTTCTGCTTATGATAATGTGATGCTTCCCATTCTCATGCAAAAATTGCAAAAGCTAAAAATACCGGCGAAGATCATCAAGTGCATAAGCAATATAACTATGACCCGCTCACTTTTTTTAAGAGTACAGGGAGAGGAGTTTGGGCAGCGAAGGACTTGGAAAGGCTTGCCTCAAGGCTCCGTTCTGAGTCCTTTGCTGTACAATTTAAATACTGCAGACATTGGCTCCTGTCTTAATGTAAACTGCCACTTACTCCAATATGCCGACGATCTAGCTTTATATGTGAGTGACCTTTCTATTTTAGACGCAGCCACATCTCTTACTGTTTCTCTGTCCTCGTTAAATGAATGGCTACTAGACCATGGTCTGTCGCTGTCAGCATCAAAGAGTACAGCAGTAATTTTCTCCAGAAAGAAATCAATCCCCACAATCCAAATCTATGTTCAAGACCAAAGTATTCCACTGGCTTCAAATGCTAAATTTTTGGGTGTATATTTAGATCAAAAATTGACAGGGCGCCACCACATTAATTACCTAGTAAAGAGATGTGAACGAGTCATCCCTATCTTAAAAGCTCTTACAGGTGTCTGGTGGGGTGCCCATCCATACACTATTAAATTGGTCTATAATGCACTAGTTCGCAGTATGATGGATTATGGTACTTTTCTATTAGTTCCTTGTAACAAAGGTGCTTTAATCGGACTAGATAAAATCCAATCAAAATGCCTTAGACTTATCACAGGAGGGATGAAATCCTCTCCAGTGAATGCATTGCAGGTTGAGTGCGCGGAGGCCCCTTTGGAACTTCGGAGACAATATTTAGCAAATCGGTTTATATTTCGCTTAATAGTCAAAAATACCCATCCACTTATTCAAAAATTATCTGAATTAAACTCCCTAACCAATACCGTTCAATATTGGCAACATAAGCAGATTCCCTTAATACTAAAAGCTTTGCGGAATACTCTAAATCTAGAATACCCCTTAATAGCCTATAATAGACTCCCTCTATTCAACTATAAATTCGAAGTGTTGTGTTTTAAACCGGACATTCTGTTGGATATTGGGATTACCAAGGGGAGTACCTTTGCGGGGGCAATCTTTAATTCAATGGTAATGTCTCAATGGCATGATTTCCATCGATTTTTTACAGATGCCTCAAAATTATCCCAGGACAGTGAAACTGGGGTGGCAGTGTACTACCAAAACTCTAGGATAATCTTAAAATTCAAATGCCCCAGAGAGTCATCAGTATTTACGGGTGAATGTATCGCCATTCTAGAGTCATGTATATATATAGACTCCCATAATATCAATAAAGCGGTTATTTTCACTGACTCTTTAAGTTCTCTTAAAGCTCTAGAACAAAACCCGTACACGGATAAGCTGCGTAGCTCCATAATACTGGAAATAAAACAACATCTGTTTAACTGTAGCATAAAACAAAAAACTGTTCAGTTAGTATGGATTCCCAGTCACTCTGGTATCAGGGGCAATGAGTTGGTGGATGAGCTAGCCAGAGGGGCTGTCTCTTCACCGTCTACTGACCTTAGACATCATAACTGCCAGGGATATGATTTATTAAATCTTCCAAGTAAAATGCTTCTGGCATCATGGCAAGCTCAGTGGTCTGAAACGGGCAAAATTAAAGGGAAAAATTATTACTCAATAAATTCGAACGTTACACTAAAACCATGGTTTTACCGTTTAAAAAAAATACCTAAGTCTGTAATATCTGTCATCTGCCGTCTTCACTTGGGCCATTGCTGCTCTCCTGTGTTTTTACATAAAATCCGAGTAAGAGACTCATCACTGTGTGAATGTGGCTTTGATGAAGGATCTTTAGAGCATATCTTCTTCTCTTGTCCTCAGAACAATTCTGACTTATATAGCGAACTTGTTAGGCTAAAAATTTCTCTTCCAGTTAATGTTAAGTCTCTTTTAGCCCATCCTTCCCGACAATTACTTTCTACCCTGATGGCGTTCATCCGTCACAATGATATTAGGCTTTGAATAGTCTCCTTCGGAACTTGCAAATACTATGTACCTTACCATAGTATCTAAATTATTCATTGGTACCTACGTACCTTTATGTATATTTTTCAGTGAAATTTTAATTTAATAACACAATCAAGATACACAATTAGTCAATACAAAATTGTTAATGTTGCTTATCAATAGTATACACATGGAAAACTCCATTGCACGTTAGACAGTGGCGGAATTGCCGGTACCCGCTAGGGGCCATAAGAAAAAGAAAAAAAAAAATAATTTTAAAAAATTAATTTAATCTACTTCTAGTTTTATAGTTGGTAGGTACCTCTGGCTGTATTTAAATTTAAATAATGAATTTATGCAAGGCTGCAAAGATTAGATAGGCATGACTCAGCATGGCGCCGGGTCCTCGTTGCCAGTTTGGGCGTAGACATTCTCACACTGGGAAAAATGGTTGCTCCAGCGGGAGCAAATGGGACGTGCGTAGCCTATGGATATTTTCACCAGGGAGGTAACCATCATCTCTTAAACCAAAATTACAATACTCACTTAATTAATTACTTACTTTCACTTACACAGTGTGAATCGGACCGAATTGTCAGGATATTTTCGATTTTGATCATCGAACACTAATATCTTGCAGCAGAATCCCACTTTTAACTTTTATATTAAAGTAAATAATCTTGCTTTAACAGACTGGTACTAATAATAGTAAACTTGCGCTCCCAAACCCAATATCCGTATGAAACCCGACAGGGACAGACCATTGTAAAATTATCCAGAGATCCATTAGACCTTAAACTATTATTTGCTACGAATTCGACTCTATAATAATAATAACAATCTTTATTGGACATCAATATAAGCTGTTCACTACAAAAAAAGTTCTATCTACTACAGTGAGTGGACGACGCTATGCCTTCCTAAATAGGCTAAAAGTAAGCCTGTGGTAAGGACTCTACATCTACAGATTGCACGTCAGTAGCTTGTCTCGCAAACTGTATCACATTTCTCGTAAATAAATAATGATTACGTTTAAGATACTTAATTGCAATATTTATGTGGTTCCAATATCTGAAGTACGAATGGGGTGGAAGTGGATTACTATTAAAGATATCTTACTCTGAAATTATTAGTCATCCCCAAGTACAGGGTTCGTAAAGGTTTGGGAGGGTGAGCGGCACTTGCCCCGAATAAGGCACTTTAAGGGGCTGTACCTTGAACTTTCGGAAAAATGAGGGATGTGAAGTCTGGGAGTCCTTAATCCCGCCATCCCTTACTTATTGCAGTACAGTACAAACTTTACTAGGTACGTTTGTTAAAGCCAAACCTAATAATATCATATTGAGAAAGCAATTAAAGTACTCGTAACTACTGAAAATATGTATCTTCTATATGTCAGTGGAGTGCCCCAATCGGCTCATCAGTGTCTCATTTCATACCGCCATCATGGCGATAGAGTTTCAAAACCAGTTTAATTTTACAATTTCCTTCTTTTCGCGTGAAAATTCTCATGGATGCTATGCCGGACTCCTACCAAGTAAAACCACATGTTGCCTTTCTACGTGCTATGACAAGGAGTCCCAGGTGAGCCCTTCGGAAGGATAGCCTCGTCCTCAAGGCCTACAAACAACAAGATCCTTAATAATACGAGAAATGTGGTACAGTTGGCGACGTTATAAACAATTCACCAAATTGTAAATATTATAGCTCCGCATTACAAAAAATTTGTAGATTACCTGTATACTCGTATCATAACGACACACAAATTGTTATTATTACATTCTGGTCCTGTACCGTAATAACTTGAACAGTTAATATTACATAATGTTCAGGCAGAATAAATCTCGCAACACCCATACACATAATCAACAATTTTAACTACATTTAAATTGCCATCATGTTATCACCACTCATTATATTCGAGGCCGAATAAGTACCTATAATAAAAACGTAGTACGTATATTACAAAAATACACACGCCTTAATTCTGCATTACCCTTCAACTTCATTATTAATATACCTACTTAGTTATAAGGGGATGGTTCAATCTACAAAACGATATTAAGTATGTTCTTTACGTTTCGTTCAAGAGTTGTATCCAGGGTCTATGAGAATAGTGGGAAAGTGATCCTCTGGCTCCTGAGACTTAGGATGCAACCTGGATCTCCATTTTGCTATCTACTGTTAGCGTCATGTATATTGTTAGCACAAACTTTAAATCTAATATTTATCTATATCCAAAAGCTGTCTATAAGAAATTGCACTTAGCGATTAGGCTGATCATTGTATATTACAAAACCTGCTGTATGTAGCCTTACAGCTTCTACCGGATCCTGCGGGAGATAAAAGTCATTACCATGTAATTTCAAAAATAAATCCATTTACCTCGTGATAATTGTCGATAAAGTTATAATCCATCTTTTTCATAAAAAAATTATCGATTCCTAAATCTGAAAATAAATGCCATTTAATTTAAGTGTCAGTGACTTGGGCTGACAAAAAATAGCAGAATTGGGGCAATGACATAAGTATAAAATATAAGTATAATTTTCTATTGTACAGCGTGAAAAGTGGACAGTGCTTAAGCGCTTAAGCGTAACAGAAATGAGATGAATATATTACAGTAGAAGTGCCAAACTGCGAAGCCACGATATGATAGGATAACACTAGGTAAGAAACAACTGCATTCACGGCAGGCTCAATGTTCGTGATATTACTGAGAAAGTGCAAGTACTGATACGGTCTCAGGGAGACCATTTGAATCTCTGGGAAATAAGTGTCCACAGTACACCGAGTCTTTGTAGAAGAGTTTGGTCACGGAAAATCTCATCGAACACAATAAACGATGATTTATATGGTTTAATGGCACTGAAGAACTTGCGAAGGACAGGCGCTTGGATGTTGAGCATAGTAACGTCATAAACAAACTTATTTGATAAACATTGTCTGTACTTTAACGCGTGCGTACTCGTGGACATTGTAATATTTCAGTAATGATTTTAACCTACCTATACGCGAAGTATGTTATGTCTACACTGCTCGATCTCAAAGATGAATAGTGATTTCAAAACAAAACCTAGCTAGAATCGACTGGAAACAAAACAGGCGGCGATATCTTTAATTAAAGCACTTTGTAAAGAGAATACATAGAATATTACAATTTAATAATACAATACATGTCACACAGATCATTGATATTGGAGCTCTTAAAAATTAGGAGCTCCGGCAGGCAGTACTGGCCATTAATTTAACAATAAGCACATCACAGTGTAAGTCTAGTGTTCACGTCGACTATTGCATTGCGTCGTCATGCAAATTTAGCTATGTTGTTGACTGTAAATTGATACGTTTGAAATGGCGTCTTATTAAATGGAGACGATAGTATGGTATGCAGATATTTTTATTTCTCGTATACATTTTATTCCACGAATAACACTGCATATACGGTGGTAACGTTTTAGAAATGCGAGTAGGTACGTACCATCGAGTATAATATTTTTATCTTAATTAGCTTAAGTCAGCAAATTAAGCTTTATATATTGCTAAGTACCTACTGCTTACTCTTATAAAGATTTACCCAAATATTGTTACAGTAGTCAGAGAATACTAGTATTCTTTGTCTAAGATTGTTTCTAACTTTGAGGAATATTTTTTTGTAAATACCCGACGATTTCTTCTCAGTTCTCGAGATAGGTAGATGCACGTTTATATATTTCACCTAAAAGTGGAATATTAGGAATCATACGAGTAGGGAAACATGTGTTTTGTATGCAATAGTGAATAGTTATTTTCCATTTTTTTCACTTTGTCTTCAATCCTACCGTAGTAGTCCTACCGGTGGGTCTTTTCCATGCTAGATGGCGCCGATCATCATTTTCTCAATGTAGTTTTCCTACTGTAAAGCTGTACCTTCTGTATGCAGTAAATATCCATTCTAATCCCAACACATAGCATTTGAGATCGCTCTGTTAAGGCAGGGGTGTTTCCGTATATAGAAGTTTTCTAGTTTGCAGAAGCCAAGATTATTTGAACATTAGTAACTAAATAGAATCTCATACACAGAGTATCAAAATCCAGCAATGGACTATGTTAAGCTACTAACTTAGTCCATTGCTGGATTTTGCGTCTCCCACAATAATTTTGAAAGAATGAGTGTCTTTACTCTACCAAGCAGGCCGGGCGTGGCACAGGGTTTTTTTTATTTTTATTATTCTGTATCATCCGTTCTCCATCTGAAAACAGTGTCCCTGGACAAACCATAATTACCAGCTGTCTGTGTCTCCGTCTAGATCTCATCCATTTATTAGCAAGTAGGTACACTACCCATACAGGTGAAACTGGTCTGGGCTCCGATATATCTGATATATATCCGATAATTGAAATATAATATAGATAAAGAGGGTTTCGCGTTCAAAACTTATCCGAACACTAGAGGAAGTGTGAATCTCCTCCCCTGTGGTAAAGCTTTCCTTAACCCATTTCTCTGGACACTGTTCCCGAGATAAAAGTTACTTTTAATTACGATTTGATACATAGCAATATATTCAGGCAAATCGGTTCAGTGATAGTATGATTGAAGGACAAACAATCAAACAAATACATTTTCGGGTTTTTAATATTAGTACGGATTAATCTACACAGAAGTAGTATAAAGTCACTCCGTAGTCAAAACTTAAGGCACTGAAGGTGGAGTTGAAAGAAAAAATTAGGTAGGTATGTGAGTCACGTTACAAAGAGCTTAGTTTTTGTTGTTAGCTGTGTAAAATATATTATAAATTATACTTACTATGTCAAAACTATTATACAGAATGATGTGACCAGTGTCGGTTAATGTCTGTTCGGGGTGATGTAATGCAACGCTGACATCATTCTTCAGCTATAAACTGTTCTGCAAAATCCATTTCGGTTTGTTTTAGTTATGAACGGTAAAGTCATTGGACTGTAGAATCTGCTTGAAGAATACTTACGAGATATAACATCTACTTACGCGCCTTCATGCGCAATGCAGATTAGTTGTGGTTGGAATTCGTAAATCGTTCGTAAATATTAGAATGTTAATTTCTGCATTGGTTTGATAAAAGTTCATTACATTAAAAAAAATAACCGAAAATTGAATTCGCCCTCACAGTTGGAGGAGTATATTGGTTATAGGATATCTATAAGATTGGATGGAAAGATTCTACTAAATTTAATTCTAAATTTTAATGTAAAAGTGTATTTTATCCGCTGGCATGGAAAGAGGGTTTTCCGTATTTTTTGGGCTTTGTTTGGAGCGACTGCCGTCTGACCTCTCAACCCCATAAGGGCTTTGACAAAGTTACTCTCCTGTTCTTCGATATTATGCCCGACTAAAAACGACTAAAACCACACGGTCCCTACCTATCTATCTGTCTAGCGCTCAGAACAAAATTTAATTAGGTAGATACCTTTTATTATTTGTTCAAACGCAGGCTATGGTTCTCGAAAGAATGCCTCAGGTATATAATTAATTACTTTTTTTTTTTAAATCCTCACGGATTCCGCCATGCCGGACTCCTACCGACTAAAACCACACAATTCCCTTCTGTATGTGTATGGCCGGGAGTCTCGGGTGGATAAGGAGAGGGAGCGGGGAAGATCTCCCCCGTCCCTCCTTCTTGCGCCCTCTTATTCTCTCTCTTCTTGGAGTTGGAGTCTTCGCCCTAGACTACCGTCCTTCATGATCGGGGGCCTGAGGAAGGCGGGTGGGCTGCTCGCCGTTCTTTCAGAAGCAGGCTCCGGTCGGTGGCATGGCGTGAGAGCTACACGCAAAGCCTTCACCCCTTCCTGGAAGTGGTATAAAACCCGAACCCCTTAAAAATGCGAGATAACACTCGAACCCCTCCCCTCCCCTCTGAACAAGGCCTTGGTAGCGGACTAAGTCTGTGTACATTAACATTTTTAAAATTGAATCAAAATTAATATAATTCAAGTTGTCTACTTGCTCCTAGTATTTTTAATGATTTAGGAAACCTTAATAAAGTAAAAGTATATGAGTTTATAGGTATAAAAGTAATTTTCATGCTCCATTATAAAGTAGGAAGTGCAATGTTCTTACACTTGCCAGCCTCAAATGTATGTCAGAGGTCCCAACGATAAGGCACGTTCATTGTTACTGACGATTTTATTACACAGTATTTTTTAATTAATGCGTATTACAGTTTTAAAATGTGTCAAGTATTACTCTCTCAAACTCTATTTTGTCCAATTATACTAGCGGCACGCTTTGACATATTACAATAATGCAAATCTTTCGATTTTTATGGAATAAAATAGGTACCTTTCGTGTAAATAAGCATACTATATTTAGGATATTTTATATTAATATCAATCTGAAATATATTATTTTTCTGAGACGGAAATGTCCAAATTTTGGTTTGTATTTCTACACTCCGCAGACTTGAACCTACTAAAGAGTAGGTAAGGTATTCAGTTAAGTTTGGATAAGGGACCCGAGTCTGTGATTCTGATACGGTTGTATAATCTAAAAACTGAAGATATATCTTTGCTCGAATATCGTTGTCAATCAGTAGAGCACCAATAGCAACAAGTAAAGTTGAGTCAAGAACTTCTTTCAAATATGAGAAAGCCAACTGCAAGGTCATATCCGAAGAGAATCTTACTACTCTCTGTCCGAATCCTTAGGACAAATGAGCTGTGTGTATGGCGGCCACTAAATAAAGCTATGTCACAAGAGTTTACATCAGATGTTGGTGATAAGTGTACTAACACTGAAAACGAGCAGTACACACAACCTTATCGACTAAAAAATAAAAAAGGAAGTGTGGCACCCGGAGACTGCCGCCGCGGTTAAGCTATTGCATATATGCAATAGCGTATTCTATAGCATACCTTTGTTATTCTTTGATATTAATTCAATTTAAACTAAAAAAAAAAAAACACCCTCACCCTCACCCCCCACCCTCACCCCACCCTCACTCTCACAGTCACCCTCATCCTCACCCTCACACTCACTATCATCACGTCTCGATCCGTGCGAGCTTCGTACAATCGTACCATATAAAATATGTACATACACGTTAAGCCAACGCTCGGCCGTGCTCGGTGAACTTCGTGTGACCTCGTTTCGACCTTCGTCTTAGGTTTTTTTCCTTAAGGAATTTCTTGATTAATGCCCACTCAAAGCCCGCGATAAAAACTATGCAATAGCTTAATAAATAATTATTTTATTTTTATTTTCAGGTAGTATGCAATCAAACAGTTTGCGATTGTTCTGGAATCAAAGGTGATCAAGGGTCAATAGGATCTCCTGGGATTCCAGGTGCTCAAGGAGAGTATGGTGAAGACGGCTCTGATGGACGCATTGGACGACCGGGGTTCACTGGCGACACGGGTGATAGAGGCGATATTGGTGACAAGGGTGTTAGAGTATGTATGAGTTCTATAATAATAAACATGTACCTATTATCTCTTTAATTATCTTCAAAGGGGGTAGCCCAACACAAGGTTTTCTTTCTAAAGGCTCTACCCGGTTCTCAGACCACATACTTATAGCGATGAAAAAGCGCCGTATTGTTTAAGTACCCTGTAACTCTTGCTTAAGAGTAAGGGTGATTTCATGTATAATATGTATGTGTTAATAAGTATGTGTTTAGAACTATATTAGTATGTTTGTATTTTGTCTAGATCCCACTAAACAAGGTAATATTAGTTTGATTTGGCTTAGGTGGCACTATGTAAAAATGGGCTATGTTTATTTATTTTTTTAAAAGTATACAAACTCATAATAATGATTGCGAGATACTCTCTGTGTGGTGTGGGCGTCAGGGGCTTTGGTGTTCAATGAAAATTAACTACGATATGGCTAAGTTATTTATTCCCTTGTCTAAAGTCTGTGAATATCCATTTGCGACAAGAATTATACCGAAGATTATATTTTTAAACGTATCACACACGGGTAGGTAGGTAAAACTATAGCAACTAACTAAAATATTACTATGTTTTCAGGGAATCGACGGCCCCTATGGACCAAGAGGATACACTGGCCCTCAGGTATGTTGCCTACAGACAGTTTCTATATTTTGATTCGTTTTCCTTATTCGGAACATATAACAGAATCGATGGTGCAGTCGTATCTAACTGAATCTATCTATTACCATTATAACGGTATGTGATGGAGAGACAGAGGACATGAATGCATGAACCATAGGTACTCGGTGTTCATCAAAATTCTGTACGAAAGAAGCAAAATATCTAAATATAATTTTTAAAAGACTTGTTAATTTTAACACTTCTCATTTTTTAACTAGTACAAAAGAATGACTACGAAAAAAAAAAAAAAAAAAAAAAAAATATCTTTATTTTGCATAGACCATTTTAACGGCGCTTACAAAATGTCATACCCTATTTAAAATATTTAAAGCGACCACCGGTTCGGAACGCGGCCCACCTGAGAAGAACCGGCAAGAAACTTAGGATGCGGTTGCGGTTGGTATGCGGTTTCTGCGCCTCTATATCCTTGACTTTTGCTGATTCCGCTAGGGAGCGAAGAAAAGGATATTTCTCTTATCTTCACACTGTATCCCTGACGGGGTAGTCAGGGAGGACAGATCACCAGGCTTCGCGATCCATGCATACTTCTTTCGCTTCCTGCAAATTCATTTATTGCTTCATACATGCACGTCACGTCACGCAATCTGCTCACGTGGTCTTCAGATGTAAGTCTCGGCCTACCCTGACACCTTTTACCCTTTACATCCGCACAATAATTATATTCTTCGTCAATCGTTCCTCAATCATTCGTTGGAAGTGTCCAAACCAACGGAGCACGCCCTTTTCCAGCTTAACGTTGACACTTTCATTTAAACCTGTCATTTTGCGTATCACTTCGGTACGTATTCGGTCGGCCAAGGTTACGCCGCACATTTTCGAAGTGATCGCATCTCCACAGCATTTAACTTACTTTCATGCATCTTCTGACATACCATATATTATTTTATTATATTTCTATTATACTTAAATTAATTAGTCTTAATAATATTTTATATTAGGTAATATACTTATATCTTAGCTATGTATGAAAAATTCATCATGTATTAATGTACCTATGAGTAAGTAGTTAGGCAGGTAGAGTTATTACAATAAATTGTTTTTTTTTTAATTTACTGCTTGTATCCTTAGGGCTCATATGGAGAACAGGGCATCCCCGGTATTGACGGATTGGACGGCTGTAGTGGAGTTGATGGAGTTACAGGTCCACCTGGTGGACCTGGAATTCCTGGAGAAAGAGGGTTACCTGGAGCTCCCGGTGAAAAGGGGTACCAAGGTATGGCTGGAGAAGGTGGATCGAACTCGATGGGTGCCAAAGGAGACTCAGGCAATCCAGGCTCTCCGGGAAATCCAGGACAAGCCGGTCCTCCGGGATATCAAGGGCCTAGTGGCGCTCCCGGTGACGAAGGAATCCAGGTAATTATGTGTGTAGTTTGCATGTAAAAGTGATAGACATTGATATAAATGAAGCTGGCAAGGTAAAATATTTACAAAATGTTTTTTAAACTTTTATAGGTAGGTATATTTATTAAGGTATACTTATTAACCAACAAGAACGTCATATGTTTGTAATAATGTAGACATGCTCCTTCTTTCTACAAATAGATAGGACTCGAAACCGATTTTATTGATAATTGTTATCCAGCCCCTCCCTGCGCCTAAATTACCTTCATTTGAGCTAAACAATGTTGTGTGAAATTTAATATGCCAAATTTTATTTTTATTATGTGATCAGATTACTATGTTCGTGGTTAGATTATATTGTTAGATCAATTGAACAAAGTTTGTCCTTGTGTCCTTGGTCTAACCGATTAAATTAATGAGTCAAGTCCTAGGCCAGATTGGTAGCTATACCTAGCCCTCAATACGAATGGTGTGATTCTATTCTAATTTGTAACCATTTGGTTGTATTTGGTTCTATCAATTAGTGACGTGGTCCAAGTGGCGGGAGATGACTGGTGTTTGTGACAAACAAATCCGCCGGTCAAAAAATTTTTAATGACCCGGTTAGGTTTAACGATAGGTCTATAAAACCATCATTAGGCCTGTCATTTTACATGGCAGTGAGATCCGCCGGCAAGTGGCAACCGCCGGGTTACGTGGGAAAGAAACGTTTTGGTCATGTCGACTCCGCCGGGTCCTGGTAAGAGGGAAAGACCTAAGAAGTGGCTTGAAGCCGTAAAGGATGTTATGCGTGCCAATAGTCACTACAGGGGATGCCGACGACCGTGCGAAGTGGAGGAGAAAATGTAGAAAACCGGACCCCGGGCGTCGCGAGAAGTAACTGGAACAGATGCTCGGATTATATGACGATAGTTGAATTTGGTTCTATACCACGCTGGCCAGACGCAATGGTTCAGAGCTTTGTTTTCCTAATCTTCGCCATGAACTCATCTATCAGTCAGCAGGTGCACCACATACTGGTGAGATTTCAAAAATCTCAATAGGGCCCCATTGCACCGAAGGAACCTGTCACACAGACAACTAAGTTTGTTTTTCATTTTCTATTGACTTGTTTCTGTAGTTCCATCAACTAAGAAGCTAACACTTTTCTTGTCTTTCCTTCCCAATTTTTTTTTTGATTAATTTATCGTCTAATTTGCAATTAAAGGGTATGCCGGGTCTTCGAGGTGATACCGGATTAACAGGTGCAAAAGGCGATGATACTATAGGACCGCCTGGACAAAAAGGCGATCAGGGACGGGTCGGTGAACCTGGGCGACGTGCTGTTGTGATTGTGAATAATAATGTTCGAGAAAATGTCACCATAATTACGAAGGGGAGTAAAGGTGAAAAAGGGCTTCAAGGACAACAAGGAGAAAAGGGCTTGAAAGGAATGATCGGCAGAGTGGGCCAAACTGTAAGTATTCCTTTTTTTTATATTTATTTAGCTATTTACCGTCATGCTTAAAATCGTGTATTGTTTCTATGAGCTCACTCGTCTTCCCCTGATCGTAAAGCTCAGTATCCTCCATTTTTACTAAATAAATTCATAAATACAAAAGTATAAGTAAGTGTTTATGTAGCAACTACCTACCACAAATACCTATCATTTTTTGATTATCAAGCATTAAGCTACGAGTATTGTAATATAATCATAAATTATTCATACAGAAAATAATATTATAGCTTAATTATTTTTATTTATTAGGGCTCTTATGGGCTTCCCGGTGTACAAGGCATAAAGGGAGCGCAAGGTGATGATGGGCCTAGAGGAAAGCCAGGTCACCGTGGTCGCGATGGTGATGCAGGCCTTAAAGGAGACAAAGGCGCACCAGGCTATGCAGGCCCTGATGGAAGTGATGGTCAAAAAGGTCCAATAGGTGAAGATGGAATGCCAGGAAATCCTGGACAGCAGGGATTTATTGGAGAACCCGGCATTTATGACGAAAGATTAGACGTCCCACCAACACAAGGAGCTCCAGGACCGCAAGGCCCAGAGGGTATCGTAGGCCCAATTGGATCACCTGGATTACCCGGAGAGCGTGGGTTACGAGGTACTATGGGACCACCTGGCCTTCCCGGAATAAAGGGAATACAAGGACTCGAAGGAAGCCCGGGTACATCTGTCAAAGGTGAACCAGGCAATGATGGTTTTAAAGGGCTACCTGGTTTTAAGGGACATCCAGGTTTAACAGGATTGCCGGGGTTAGAAGGACCAAAAGGATTTCCAGGAGCAAAAGTGATTGGCCCCGACGGTGAAGACGGATTTCCTGGTAGCGATGGCTTACCGGGTTTACGCGGAGATCGTGGAGAACAGGGTAATGAGGGACCACCAGGTTTTCCAGGTAGAGGTGTTCACGGCGTTGGTCCTCCAGGGGAAACGGGTCCTCCCGGATTTCCAGGTCCCGCAGGTGATGCAGGCTATTCTGGACGTCCAGGACTCCCCGGATATAAAGGAGATCGTGGTGAGGACTGTCCAATATGCAGATCAGGTAAATAGTATAAAACTATTTTTGTAACATCCGTGTTTTTTTTTGTTATAAATAAATATAAATATTGTGAGACATTTTTTACAGAGCGCCATCTAGCTTAAAGTAAGCTAATATAAGCTTGTGGAATGGTATCTATACGACTGCTAAACAAACTTATATTTATTTCTAAGTACATACATATTATACATAGGAAACACCGAAAGTCCGAAACAAACATTTGTGGATGACTCAAATATTTTTTCCCTGAACCTCAGTCGCTGCAGTCGCATACACTACCACTGCGCCACCGAGGCAGTACAAGTTAAAAGTCTAGTCCAGTTAAAAAATGCTTTTTTTATTGGTAGCTCCTAAACAATGGCTGGATATTTCATACTTCTTCCGAAGATCCAAAGGTCAGGTTAGTTAAAAATGGCGAGGGTTGTTATGGAATTTTAATAATAAATCTTTCTATATCCTACATAGAGAATATGGGGATTAGGTATATTAAATAATATGGATAGGTATTTTCATAACGATAATTAACTTTATGAATTCTAATTGAACACTGGCTACAGTATTTCAAATAACTATTAAAATAATAAATTTGTAGGGTTACCGGGTCCTAAAGGACAAAAGGGTGATGACGCTTTCCAAGGACGAAAAGGAAACCCAGGGCCTGAAGGTTTACCAGGAATAAGAGGTAGACAAGGCATTCCTGGCAGACCTGGTCTAAATGGGACAGAGGGACCAAAGGGTAATAAAGGTGTCATGGGAAGTACGGGTAGACCAGGACTGAAAGGTGCAAGTGGAGTAGTTATATATTCGCCTGAAGATCTAAGAAAAGCCGAAGTTGGACAGAAAGGTGACATGGGTAAGTATCTATTTCACTAATTTATATCTAAATCACTTTTTAATTGTACTAAGGTACTAACCTACTATAATTAATTTAAAAGGTTTGTATAATAATTAGCTTTGATTTTTTTTTCATATTTAATCTATTAATAAATGATACACTTGATTGAAACGCCGTCCACTATGATGTATTTTCTGAAAGCTTTGTACAAACACAATACTGTATTTTATTTCATCAGGCCTATTTATGGACGTTTCTTTCTAATTAGAGTACTTATTCTATACGTATTCTACCTGATTCTCTGACAGTATGTTTCTTTTCTTTTTTATCGCTTATTCGTTTCATAAAAGAGCTGTAACGCGTAGCTCTATCCTCGTGGTGACTTTACCTTACTCGTTTCTCACTGAACTTATTCCCGGATTAAAAATTAATCCAGAGATCCAGAGTGTCATCTATCTGTTTACCAAATTTCAACCTAATTAGTTCAGGGGTTAGAGATTGATTGTAAATAACATCTTCAGTAGTAGAATTAGCTGTACCCCGTGAATTCTTTCACAATATAATTAAGTACTTACTTCGAAAACCCGTTACCACTTTAACATACCTAATTACTTCGAAATCCCGGGTTTTGAAGTAATTAGGTTTTAATTTAATTTTATTTGTAAAAGTATTTCATAATACTCGTATTTGTTAATTGATTTACTTAATATTTATACATTATTTTTATTCTTAGGTTTCAACGGTGGCCCAGGCTTACCTGGTGATGCAGGCTGGCCGGGACCGCGTGGAGATTTTGGACTAGTGGGTTTGAAAGGTCAAACAGGAACAGATGGCTACCCAGGACTGCCAGGATTGAACGGTACCAAAGGACGTGACGGAGGACCAGGTCGACCGGGCCGCGATGCACCAATTCCTATCCAGTTTCTAACCGGAGAACCAGGAGAAACTGGTCCAAAGTAATAATCAATTTTATTTTAATGATAGACATATTTTGTGTCGTCTACAGGAATTAAAAACAAGTGCAAATCCATGCCGCCTTCGCTATCGAATACTTCGGATGCAAGTGATGCAACCGAAACTACCGTTCGAATGATGATGATGATTTTTGTGAAATCCTTTGACAGACATAAAAAAGAAAGAATTTAAACGTGTCGATATTAATGTCTGACAAATTACAAGCTTTTATTTAACTAGCACTAGCTCGTACAGTTCTCATTAGGTCTTCCAGTTAGGACAAAGTCATTTATGTTAATATCTATTCTATTAGTAAGGTATAGGTTATAGTGATGTAGAAATGTACCTTCAAAAATTTACCAACCATTTCTGGACCACATTCTTTTCAGTATGTACTCGTATACTATTGAACTGGTTATACATTGTTTCACTGAGCTGCTGAGGTGACAGTCAAACAAAAAGCTAATCGGATCAAAAGTGGTCACCGTAGGCTATGGACTCTTTGTCTGCCTATTTCAACACGGCAATAGGCTCACCACCTATTACGTGGGATAGGAATACACACGGTGAAATGTGGGCGTATTATCCTCAGCCACCCCTTTGGGGGATAAAGCGCGATTGATAAAGAAACAGCTTGTTTAATTTATTTATTATTTATTCATCACGCCCTATCCCCGAAGGGGTGGCAGCGGCATATTATATGCCCACTTTTCACCATGTGTATTCCTGTCCCACGTAATAGGTGGTGAGCCCATTGCCGTGTTGAAATAGACAGACGCAGGCAAGCAGGCCATATATCTTCAACTTGGCTTAACGACTACCAGGTTACTGGCAACCGGGACCAACAGCTTAATGTGCCTTCCGAAGCACGGAAACGCTCGCAAATGTAAATGCCAAGAAGTGGTCACCCATCCGAGGACCAGCCATAATGAAAGTTGCGTAACTCAGTGATTGTTTACAGAACACTAAGTCCGCGGGGTTACGAGCGCCTCATTTTAATTTACTTTAGCAGTATTACATGTTTTTTTTTTACTCATCCATATCCACATCATTGTTTAATCAGCTACTAATTGTTAGTTAGGACAAAGGCCTAACTCTGAAATGTTGTGAAACCGAGGTACATATGTCGTTATAGGTACGTATTAAATAAATCTATACAAGTTTTTACCTTGTATAGGTTTAAGTATGATATTTCGGGCCTTATTCGCTACTTATATAATTAGGTACAAAGTTTTAAAAACATTGTATAGGCACAGCCGAAAGATCATAGGTTTTCTCTCATTATACTGTGATCGTAGATTTTCTCTCTTTATACTGTGCTGGTGTATAGGTTTATTTAAATTAATAGTAAATTTTGTACATGTTGTTTGTTTTAAGGTAACAAAACTTAAAAAAACATAGTCCACTTGAGAACATTTTTCCATTTTTGAAAGTTGGTTAAATTTAACTATACTAGTACTTGTTACTGTGCTTCTTCTTCTTAAGGTGCCTCTCCGACTAACGAAGGTTGGCAGTCGATTTGGAGTATTTCTCTCATATTTCTTGCGAGGCGTAAAAGTTCGGCTGCACTCGCTATCCCAACCAAGATTTTATCCTCCGACCAACACGTCTTATGCCCGCGACTTTTCACATCATAATAGTTGCAGTAACTTTCCTTTGTTTGACGGTCTGCAATAGTTCACGTTTCTGCTTAACTCGTCGGAGAACCTCAACATTGGTTACTTTCTGAGTCCAACTATTAGGAAGCATCCGCCTGTATGCCCACATTTCAAATGCCTCCACACGTTTTCTAAGGTCTTTGATCGTCCAAGCCTCACATGCGTATAGAATAATGAGCCATCTGTACAACGAAGCATTCTCATGCGCAAACGATTCTAATGAGCTGCGAGCTATTTCGATACTTCTTATTTCCTGATCACTTTCCCAAAATTCTTACTTTTGCTCAAGTGTGTGTCTCTCAACAGATATACACGCATCCCCATGCTGCCTGGTTGGAACGACCATAATTTCCGTTTTAGCCTTGTTGAACCTAAGACCTTCATTCTCGCTACACACTTTCACTCTGTCGAAAATTGAGCACTATGTAATCCGCGTATCTGAGATTATTAATTAGTGTCCCATTTACTTTGATACCACAATTTAGATCTTCTAGTGCTTCCGCAGTAATAGCCTCCGAGTAAACATTGAAGAGTGTAGGTGATAGTATACAACCTTGACGCACTCCCCTTTTGATTTCAACCTCTTCAGATCCCTCACAATCTACACTGACTGTAGCACGTTGATTTCAATACAAGTTCTGGATAATTCTGATGTCCCTGTCGTCCAAACTAATGTCTACTAATAGCGTGATGAGTCGATCGTGTAGTACTCTGTCGAACGCCTTCTTGTAATCAATGAAGCACATCAGGTAGACATTTATTTGCATGTCTTTACATTTTTGCACTAGAAATAGTAAAGCGAAGAGAGCCTCTCTCGTGCCTACTCCAGATCTGAATCCAAATTGGTTGTTCAAAAGCTGTTCATAGCATTTGATTTTAATGCGTTCATGTATAATGCTTAAGAAATAGCTTGAATACTTGACTCATTGGCTTTTAGTTCGAAATTCCTCGCATGTTTTAGCATTTTTCTTTTTCGGCAAGCTGACTCTAACCAGTTTTTGTTAACTCCCCTGTTTCATAAACCAGATTCGTTAACTCAACCAGGGCGCCCATGTTATCGTCTATTAGTAACTTCAGTACTTCAATGTGGATGCCGTCTGGTCCTGCAGATTTCCCAATTTCAGCTCTTCGTAAAGCTCTCCAAACATCTTTCTTTAGTATCGAGGGTCCCCCACAGGTGTTACTAGGTGTATGATACAGCGCTGGTATTTCCAAATTATATTAATATTTATTTATTTAGGTAGTAACATATTCCACTTCTTTATAGAGGAGAGCAAGGAGAGCCAGGAGAAGATGGTTTACCAGGTATAACTGGAGATTCTAGTGATGAAGGATTAAATGCTAAAGGGGACAAAGGAGTTCCTGGACGACTTGGACCAAAAGGTACGGAGCCTACAAAGATAGCAACCGTCGCCCAGTGCCCAGGGCCTCAATTCTGCTATGCTATGTTAACCACAAAAAAAAATGCCTTTTACTTCGTGATATTATCGGAATAGCAATAAATTGCTATTACCATTATAATTGAAGCGCTCGTGGCCTCGCGGTCTCAGTGTTCTGTAAACGATCACTGAGTTACGCAACTTTCACTATGGCTGGTCCTCGGATGGGTGACCACTTTGTGGCACTTACATTTGCGAGCGTTTCCGTGCTTCGGAAGGCACGTTAAGCCGTCGGTCCCGGTTGCCAGTAAAGTGGCAGTCGTTAAGCCTGGTTGAAGGCCTTATGGGCGGCTTGAAAATTTCAACAGCAGGTAGCCACAACCTGCGTCTGTCTATTTCAACACGGCAATGGGCTCACCACCTATTACGTGGGACAGGAATCCACACGGTGAAAAATGGGCATATAATATGCCTCTGCCACCCCTTCGGGGATAAGGCGTGATGGATATTTATTTATTTATTTTACCATTATAATGCCATTTTCACACTAATTTAATGACATTTACATTGAAAATCCCCTTTAAGAAATCCCAGATTTATATTAGATTGTTATTTACAAACAACACAAAAATCTGAATAGGATCGGAGTAATTTGCCTTTGAATAATAGTGAGGCTATATTGACGCATGCATCAAATGCCGAAGCGAGAGCAATCACGTAACTTACTGGGACGGGTCGATTCGGAGGTAAAATTAAGTGGTCAGGTTCCGTAAATTTAATATATAAATAAATATCGTTAAGAGCTTGTACTATGGGAACCAGATAACTGATAAACATACTTATTTATTACTAAATACATACATATTATAGATAAATAACACCCAGACACAGAATAAACTATCGTGCTCATCACACAAAGTTTTATCCTGGTTGGGAATCGAATCCTCTTGCGTAGCAGTCGGATGCACTCCTACCGCGCCACAGAGGCAATCGACTTGACTCTTCGATATTTATTTAGACCAGCGACATTAGTGGTCTAAATAAGAAGGTATCGCTGACAACTTGATGGAAAGTGGACATCGTAACTTAAATTATGGACCATAAGCAACACCACAGGGGTTTACACTCACGCTGCTAAGCCTGTACACAGAGACCATGGTTCATTAACTTTACTGCATTACGAATGGACCATTAAATAATTGTGATGTCCAGTACTTTTACAATTACATTATGTTTTACAGGCTATCCTGGATTAAAAGGAGATATTGGTGACGAAGGATACGACGGTTTTCCGGGTATTCAAGGAGATCAAGGACCAAGTGGTACTACAAAAATGGGACCCAAAGGTTATAAAGGCTATGAAGGCAAAAAAGGAGAAATGGGCCCTTATGGAATACCTGGTAGCTCAGGTGGAATAGGTCCCAGTGGACTATTCGGGAATAAAGGAAGGAAAGGATCACGCGGACCGGTCGGCCTATCTATTATAATGGGAGAAAAAGGTTCAGACGGAGTGACTGGTGAACGTGGAGACATTGGAGATCAAGGCTATCCAGGATTGCAAGGGAAAACCGGAGCTATGGGAGTTAAAGGACAAACGGGAAAAGTGGGAGATGTAGGTCCTGATGGGCCCCCTGGATATCCTGTAAGTCAATTTCTGACCGTTTTGTATATATATATGTGTGTGTGTAACAAATTGAAATAGTAAACGTAGTATTTAATTTAGTTTAATAGAGTAATTATTAAATTAGGCTAAGGAAATTAGGCACGTGCGTAAGGACCTTACTTATTTATACTCTTTTTGTGAGGGTCGTATGATCATATGAGCTTCTTATAACATGAATAACATGAAATGGAGCTCAAGGTCAAGTCAACAAACAAGTATACGTGTAGGTATCTGTTATATAATGAACAAGGCTCTAAAGCACAATCATTGAAGCAACAATGCTTATAAGTACTAGTATCCATCACAATTATCACATAGCTGAACACTATCGAATACCACAAGACAACGAAGTGATGATTTTTGATACGAGTACAACTGCGACTTTATGTTAAGTAAACGCGTGTATAGCACTGAGTTCTAAAACGGAAGAAATTTGGACTCACGTTAGGTTTGCTAATTAATCAGCCAAGATGTACCTAATCATAAGGCAAATATGATTGATTTATTATATTTTTTATATTACAGGGAAGGAAGGGTATGAGGGGTTCAGAAATTGCTGGTCGACCTGGATCACCAGGTTTGCCTGGATCAATTGGGAAAATGGGAATTATTGGAGAACCCGGTTTACAAGGCTTACATGGAATTCAAGGAGATGTCGGTCAGAAGGGAATGAAAGGAGATTCTGGTCTTAGCGGTAATCGTGGTTTGCCTGGAGCAAATGGACGTATAGGATTTAAGGGTTTTATTGGATTAGCAGGTATAGTTGGTAGAAAAGGAGAGCAAGGTGACAGAGGTGACCTTGGAGCAACAGGTGTAGATGGGCCAGATGGCCGTGTAGGCTTTGTAGGACTCAGAGGATTGAAAGGAATTCCAGGAGATGAGGGTCTTCAAGGATTTGCCGGTATGGACGGTAGGCCAGGTTTTAAAGGAGACAGGGGTGATATGGGTCTCCTTGGTCGAAAAGGAATGCAGGGTGATCATGCTCTTCGGGGAATGAAAGGTGATGTTGGTGAACGAGGATTTGATGGAAGTTATGGAAGACCCGGTTTGAAGGGCATCAAAGGAGAAGGAGGTGATACTGGATTACCAGGTAGAAATATACAAGGACTACCCGGAGTGAAAGGTGTCCCTGGCGATGCAGGTTACGTGGGAAGACCCGGACTTACGGGTGAAAAAGGTTTTACGGGTGAATTTGGTTCAGTTGGACTGAGAGGCGATACTGGTGATACAGGTTATCCTGGACTTCAAGGCAACCCTGGTAGACCTGGATTATTTGGACTTAAAGGAACACAGGGTTCACCAGGCATTCCTGGCTTAGACGGCTTAAAAGGAGATGAGGGCGCACCAGGTAGACCCGGAAAAATGGGTACCCCTGGTCGGCCTGGTGCTAGAGGCTTAGCAGGTATAACTGGACTAACAGGTGCTCCTGGAACTAAAGGTGAAACGGGTGAAACTGGGGTTTCTGTGACTGTAAGAGGAGAAAAGGGAGATACCGGTGACAGAGGTATGGATGGATTTCCTGGTTTACCTGGAATGGTTGGTGACACTGGTTATCCCGGTATCAAAGGTATTAAAGGTGAACAAGGACAAGAAGGCTTGCAAGGTCAATTTGGTGATACTGGGTTATCTGGTTTTAGAGGTTTACCTGGAGATCAAGGGCCTCCCGGTTTACGAGGCATTGATGGAATTAACGCACAAAGAGGTGAGCAGGGAAAGCCAGGTTTTGATGGTCTACCTGGATGGCCAGGTCCACAGGGCCAGAAAGGTGCACCTGGAGAATATGGTATAAATGGACCTGACGGATTAATGGGCCCACCAGGTTTGTCATTCCAAGGAAGTAAAGGAATGATGGGTATGGTTGGATTACGGGGGAGACAGGGGGCCTCTGGAGAGCCTGGTGGTCTTGGACTTAAAGGATTACCTGGTATGCTCGGATTTAAGGGAGTTGCTGGAGAAACTGGTGATGTAATCAGTCCAAAGGGAGAGGTTGGAAATCCAGGTACACCTGGTTGGGATGGTGCCAAAGGAGAAAAAGGCATCCGAGGTGACAATGGGGTGAATGGGCGTATGGGTCTTCCCGGCTCACAAGGTTTGCAGGGTGCAAGGGGTGATGAAGGGGAGGAAGGATTCTATGGAATAATGGGTATTAAGGGTATAAAAGGCGAGAAAGGTGATTCAGTACGTGAATACGAAATCCAGGCTAGTCCAAGAGGTGAGATAGGCTTACAAGGTCCAGAAGGAAAGCCAGGTCGAGATGGAATACCAGGAAGCTTTGGCCGTAATGGTGTACCAGGAAGAAAAGGCGAACGAGGTGAAATTGGCTTCCCAGGCTCCACGGGTCCTACAGGATCAATAGGATTTGAAGGCATAAAAGGTCTTAAGGGTTTAGAAGGTTACGAAGGACAAGAAGGAGCGCGGGGTGCCCCGGGTCGACCTGCAATTCAACCGGCACCTAAATCCAGAGGATATATGTTTACCATTCACTCTCAAAAAAGAACAATTCAAGAATGTCCCTCAGGAACTGTACCACTTTGGAGTGGATATTCTCTCATTCACATTATAGCTAATGGCAAGGCACATGGACAAGACCTAGGTAAATATTTGTATGTAAACACTTAACAAAGTTTTAAGAGGACAACTCAATTTAGTTGATAGAATAACAGTATTTTTGCACATACATACCTAGTGATTTCATAGACATCGAAATGTGTTTTAATAATAACTATTTTTATATGACCAAAAACTGTAAATTTTATCACTTTAACATTAAATTATAAATCTCGCTTTAATTATTATTTATCTATACTAATATATAAAGCTAAAGACTTTGTTTGTTTGGCTGAACGCGCCAATCTCAGAAACTTTTGGTCAGATTTGAAAAAAAATCTTTTTGTGTTGAAAAGCCCATTTACCGAGGAAGGCTACTAATCATCATATCATAACATATATCATCACGCTACCCTGGACTAGTAATCATAAATGTCGACAAAACAGGCATTTTTTATACATTATTGTAGAATTTATAAGCGACGGGATTAAATAGATGCGACGGGAGGACGAAATATGTCACGAGCGTCGTTGATATATATGTAGAAATCCAATAATGTTGTAATTACAATATAAGTTCAAAATGATTAAAGTGAAAATTATAACTAAATATAACTATGACTAATTTACAATATAACAAAAGAGGCTGACAAAAATAATAAGAAATAAAAGTTCCTTATGCATCATAATACTTTTCGAAATCACCTTCCACTATAACCGAGCCACCTACAGCTGTACCTACAGCGAGTAAGGAAACTCCAAACAAACGTGAAAACGGCCTAGTCACAAGAGCGTGTCACAGTCACAGTTTTCACGTTATATTTATCGAGTACTAGCTGTGCCTCCCCGCTTTCCCCGTGACATACTTCGAACACTCGTTACACCACTCATTTAACCAATGCCCCTTTTTTAGTTTTTATAGTATTAGTTATCAAATACTTTCAAACAAAGTTTGATACCTTAATGGCAGAATTATGGATAATTGTGAAATACGTGTTTATTTATTTTTAGTCAGAAACAAGTATATATGAAATTTGGTATTGTCTGACTACCCCTTCAGGGATACAGCGTGAAGAGAGTTAAGTTTTTTGGCATTGTCAGCTTGAAAAATAAGGAAATTTTCATATGAAACTACAACCCCTATTTAACCCCCTTATAGGTAAAATTAGGTAAAACCGCGTTACACGCGTACATTTATTTGTAACAAGAAACGAACACCCGTTGCGACCCATAACTCTAACCTATCCCCCTTATTATTTCTCAATTAACATTGATCCCCTATTTCACACCCTTAAGGTAGAAGTTTGGAAAACCCTTTTTTTTTTCTTTTAGTCTTTAGCAAATATACGAAAAGTGGTCTATCTTTGAAAATTAACATTTTCCCATATAAACTTACAAACCCTAACATAAATAGCACGCGGCTATGCTGTATCTGCCCAAGTACAGGCCATAAAAATTATATAATACTTATGTAAAATATAACTGATATTTATAGTTCTAAGTTACTATGTTAATTTTAAAAGATTAATTCCGAAAGTAGCATTTAATTTTATTACCCAATTTCTACAAAGCCGATTCGTCAGTGCGGTGCCGGAGCTATATCTAAGCGGAACGTGAAGTTTTTTTGTAAATACTGCATCTAGTACATCTAAATCTGTATTCAAAAAACTGTTATTCTTTCAATATTAGTTTAAGGTTTATTTGTAAGTATATCAGAATGGACTGAACACACGAAAATTACAATTGCATAACATATCAAGTACCTACGTCAATACAAATGACGAGAAATATACAGTTAAATAAATATAAAAGTACAGACATTTTTAGGGTTCCATACCTAAAAGGAAAAAAACGAAACCCTTATAAATAAAATACGGTCATTGTGTTGTCCTTCCGTCCGTCTGTCGTGAACTTTATCTCAGGAACGCGTGAAGATATGTAGTTGAAATTAAAACTGTTTTTACTTAGGTAAGTATATTACGTAGGTATTTAGAATACCCAAGTCTATCTTAGTGTTGCAATCAGTCTAAGCAAGTATAGCTGTAACATAAATTTCTTCCAACTTTTAGGTGCCGCTGGCAGCTGTTTACGCAAATTCTCTACAATGCCATATATGTTCTGTAACTTTAATGAAGTCTGCAATTTTGCCCAGCGTGAAGATTACAGTTTCTGGCTGTCGACACCAGAACCTATGCCAATGACAATGACGCCTATACAAGCTGAAAACGTAAAGGACTACATATCCAGGTATCTGATTTTAACAATTATTTAATATCGTCCATGTAACTATTCCCAAGGAGGGTTGGTGTTACCGGTGGCTGGCGGCCGACCATAAAAACCAAGCCAAAACATTTTGCAGTATGAAATTTAGACATACTGCGCCGACCCCAAGTAAATTGGGACAAGGGCAAGAGGATGATGATGATAGAAAAATTATGATTCTATGTAATCGCTAATGTGTAAGTTCTGAAATTCCTATAATTTTTTTACGTATGGAACCTTCTCTATGTGTAGCCAGGTCCTTTGGTATTCTGTACCTACTGTATGGTACTGGTATTTGGTACTCTTGCAAAAAATTCCTGGGATTGATATACAGGATAGCTTTTTTCTCAATTCAAAACAAATTTCGTTCAATTCTGAACCTTTAACACATAGAAAGATCTGTTCTAAGAAACTATATCACTGATTATGGTGAAGAGAATAACTGCATTCATAGATATAAAATAATACATAAAAGCAACGATCTTCATATTATTTAATTTAAATTTAGTATGTGTTCGAATTGATTACCCCTTTTTTCAGATTCAACTCGATAAGGCAACGATTTTACCGTTGGGTTTTGTATCTTCTGGTAGTAAATTAGACTTAAAATTGGATCTATCGTATTCATGGTGACATAGCTTGTTTTGTACCCTTAACGTAACCTCACAAGAAATAGTCTAGTGGGGTTAAATCGCACAAAGTCACATGCGGGTCATTTGATAGGGCTATTTGTACCAATCCATGTTTGAGGAAAGTCATGATTCAAAAAGTCTCTAGCCATTTGACTATTGTGAGCTGCTGCTCCATCCTGTTTAATACGTTAAAAGTATGTAACAGGTTATGACACCGACCATAGATACAGTTTTACGCACCACGAGTTGAATGGTTGTCTTGAAAAAAAAGGTAGCCATTTTGATCATCTACCTACTAAATTCATACATACATATTGTCACGCCTTTATCCCCGAAGGGGTAGGCAGAGAGGTAGGCTACTAAATTCAATGAGATGAGTATAAAAATAAAAGTGTTTTGGGAACGAAGGTCCTTACGGCAGGCTTGGAGGAGATAGAACTGAAAAAGATGTGATAGTAAAACCGTAAGAAAAATTGGGTGGAATAAAACCGTTAAATGAGACGTGCGCAGACGCGAAAATCCTATACACAAGCGAGTAGTGTATAATACCTTTCTCTTTCTCCCTCTTTCAGTGAGGGTGGGGTGAGGGTGAGAGTGAGGGTGAGGGTGAGGGTGATAGTGGGGGTGAGGGTGTTTTTTTTTATATTTTACATAAAATTGAGCACGTATTTTTTTTTTCTTAAGGAGTTTTTTTAAAGTTCGAACTTCGTACCTGGTGTCCCACTACACCACATCTTTTTTATTAATTTTATATATTATCATGTTTGCTACTTTCGACCTACACAATCGATATCCAAATACCTAGAAGAAACATAAGTTTTATTATTCGAAACTTTCGGGTTTGATTCTCGACTCGAGTAGGTACAAATTTTATTTTAAACGCCGCACGCGTGGTGAAGTTTTTCCCGTTCCCGTTTCCCACAGGAACTTGTTTCTGGGATAAAAAGTAGCCTATGTGTTATTCTGATGTGTAGATATTGTAGTTTCATCAAAATTGATTTCAGTACATTTTTAGTGAAAGAGTAACAAACATCCATCCATACTTACAAACTTTCGCGTTTACAATATTAGTAGGATCTATGAATGCAGTTTTTATTTTGTCTCAATTCGATGACATGGTTCCCTAGAACAGATTCCCTAGAATCTTTCTGTGTCTTATAGTTTCAGATTTGTCCATACTGACCGTTTTAATTAGGCCACCCTGTATATTGGACTAGTACCTAAAGATCATATCTTCATCTAACGATCGTCAACTGCGGGAGTGTCGCCTATGTTGAAACAGTCATGTATTGCGAAGACTAACCAATACGTGGAAGAAAGGCTTGGTCAAGTTCTAAAGAGGTATAGATCAAAAATATTAATGGTAGACAAAAGTATTAGGTTCAAAATAAATATAATCGGTACCAGATAACAATATTTTTGCGAAAAATGCTCAATAAAGTAATAGATCAAATGTAAACTAAAGTCATTTAGTTTGAACTTATCGTTATATAAAGTCGAGAGGCAGTTAAGAAAACAATGGTAGTAGGTTGAAAAAACAGCCAATGGTCTCACTACAGGGGACGCCGACGACCGTGCGAAGTGGAGGATAAAATGTAGGAAAGCGGACCCAAGACATCGCGTCGCGAAACGCAACTGGGACAGACGCTTGGATGATAATGAGTTTAAAAAAAGTGCACTTAATCAAGTAACAGTGTAGATGTCCACTACCTAAATGTTTTATCTATAAATTTCAGATGCCAGGTTTGTGAAGCACCGACACGAAGCATAGCCATACATAGTCAAAGTAACTATGTACCTTCTTGTCCTACCGGGTGGAGAGAGTTATGGCAAGGTTACAGTTTCTTGATGGTAAGCAGACTCTATTTGTATTTCGTAAATAATATTACACACATCCCTTCTTCTACTTAATATGTATCTATTGAGGTAAAAGACACCTAATCTACGTCTTAGTTTATTTAGGTAAATATGCCACTACAAATCGACGGGTGCAAAGTAAAAAGAGGCATCTGCAAAATAGCAACTTTACAGGAGAGCGAAAAGATCGTAAAAGTGTGTTATTTTTTTTATGAGTGGACCAATAATTCTGAAAATTTTATCATAATCTATTCATACTAATATTTATTTGTACATTAAGTTAGTTTAACAAATTTCTTGATAATTTACGAGATTTTGCAGATGGCCTTTCTTACATCGTACTTTATAAAATGATATCTGAGCCAACTACCAGTTGATCGTGTTTACTCGGGACTTTAAATTTCATGTATCAATTGTATATTCTTTATTTTACTGATCTCAATTATTATTGGAACCTTTAATAATAAGATATATGACAACCTTGTTCATATATATTAATAAAATATCTACTGTATAACATAATATTGCAGATAACTATTTATGCTTCGTATTTGGATAACAATTATTAATGGACAATAAGGTCAAATAAAATAATATATATTGAAAGAAACTTTTTTTATTAAAAACATAAAATCATATTAAAATAAAACTTTAACTAAAAAAAACACATTCTTCATTGACATTAACAAAAACGTAAAAAAATATCTTTACTATTCCAATTGCACATTTGACTTAATAATCAGTCTTATTATAATCACAGAATTAAAATATTTTACTCTCTTAATTTAATCATGATTTGCTACACATCAGAATCGACACTTTAAACTTAGAATCCTAAAACATAATACTAACTTTTAGATAATGAGATTAAGATACTCTTAAGAATAACAACTAGTTTAAATCTTTTCAATTGCACACAATTTCCTTAACGTTAATCAGTCTAATAATAATCACAGAAACATACTCCTTTCATGGTGAAAAATAATGATTTACATTTTTTTTTAACAAATTAATTCTACTTAACAATCAATCAGTCTCATTATCTTCAGTATTAGAATTGTGTTTTAATTTTTTATAAAAATCGTGATATCTAGGAGGAATTAAATTTTGCTGACATAGATTTATTAAGTCATTGTATTTAGATTGAGTTACCATTAAAGTTTCATTATAACAAATTTTCAGTTCTGTCAAATCATCTCGCCGGGATCGTGTATTTCGTTTTTGTAGTAAGTCGATTCTTTTAGAATCTTTTTCGTGTAAGTCATATTTATAAAATATTGTATAAGGATATTGCGCTTTTACTACAACCTCACGTACTAAACTCCATTTCACTTTTTCATTGTCAACGTTTTTAATCCACTTCATTTGATCCATCGTATCTTTAAAATCAAAAATCATGTCTTGTGTTACTTCTATCACTTCATACGCATCTCCTGACATTTTGCACCATCTAACAAGGGTATACCATTCTTCAGGACTGTAAATAAATTTCCTCTTCGATGACTTTTCTATCAGTGCATGTACACTATCGCCTTCTTGTTGGATATGCCGTTTTTCTAAAAATCTGTGACAAATATCTATTTTTAATTTTGAGGAGCAGTATACATACAAGAAAAATACTGTACGGTTTCGGTTTTGACCCCCGCAGTTGTCTGACCAAAGGCGCACGTCCTTGGTGCCTTTTCTAGCTGAACCCTCAATGAAATTAAGAAGACAACTAGCCACCTCGTTTGATCCACGTTTAGCTATAGATTCAGGCCACATGTAACAAATTCCCTTCTTTAAATTCATTTCAAACACTGTAAAATTAAAAATAGAAAGCTTTCTTTTATAATAAAATGAACTTGTTTCTCCATGAGGAGCAGATAAAATTTTTTGAAAGTCAAATGTTGCTGATGTTATTGTATCAGGATTTGCAGATGCTTGGATCTTATCCTGTGTCTTCAAAGACCTTGCAATTTTCTTGTTTCGCATGTGTTTATTAAACTCATCAACATTTTGAGCATCGGGGCAACTTCTAAAAGCGGTGCACACATCGCATTGATCCTTCCTCGGAAGGTGAAAGCCGATGTTCAATTCCTTATTCACTATGTCTCGATATTGGCCAACTGTGCACACTTTTTCTGTAATGTTATTTTCTTCAGCCCATTCCTGATATAATTTAAACATAATTGAAAAGTTCAAGTCACCAGATAAATAAAGTTTATTTGAATCTTTCCTTATATAATGTGATTCTACAGGCCGGAACGATTTTACATGATTACATACACCTTGTATTGCAGTTACAGTATTAATCTTACTTTTATTCGTTTTGTGATGACCCCTTAAATCTTGTGAACAATTCCCAGTATTGGTATCATATTTATCCAAAGCGCTCATTATAAATTGATTACTGATACATAATGTATTTTTAAACATTGTTTTGCAAACTTTAATATTTTTAGGGCTAGCATTGTTTGGATTAACTGGAAGTGTATAAGTTACACTGAAATTGCGCTTTGAATCACTCTGAGTAGTTATTCTTTTTTTTGAATAACGCTTGACATTTTTACCAATAAAAGACCACTGTTTTTCATGATTAGCCAGACTCCAAAATAATTCAAAAATATTTTTTCTCTCTAGAGAAGATATCTTTGAACTACATTGAAATTTACAAATATCACACGGTGGTTTAACATGTTTGGCGGGTTGCTCTTTACCATTTCTCGACAAGTGTTGTTTGCCAGAATTTAACAGTAATTTTCGTCTTGTATCGATCCAATTATCTTTGTTTCTCAATCTCTTCTTTTTAGACCTATCGATATGAAATTGACGTCTTTTTCTCCCAACCATTGTATTATTAGACGGCGTTGAACATTCACTCGATGCTTCAGCTGCGGAAGATGCTTCAGTGGTAGTTATAATAGGGGACTGGCAAAGCGAGCGGCTTCGACTCTGACTATTAACAACTGACGTAGCTGCGCCTCTGCTGGTAGCCTCAGATTGATTGGTGTGATTTGGTGTAAATGAACTAGGACTAACAGGCCTAGAATCAAATGAATTATAATCTGACGGTGTAGGTGTGATAGACATTCTTTCGCAATTGTCATCGTAAGTACCATAAGGAAAAATAACTTCAGCTTGGGAACATGGGTGCGTAAAGATAGGTGTAGTAGGAGATGGTATCGGCAAATCTTGGTATGCTTTAAACTCATTTTTGTTCAAAACACTAACGCCAAGATTGTCTATCATTTCTACAGGTGTCTTATCTTCTAATGGACATGAATGCGTCAAGATAGGTGTAGTAGGAGACAGTATCGGCAAATCTTGATGTGCTTTGTACTCATTTTTATTTAAAACTGTAACGTCAAGATCGTGTATTAGTTCTTTAAGTGTCTTGTCTTCTAATGGACGATGTTTATCGAAGAACCCAGTACTTATATTTGGTAAACTGTAGTCATTTGCTTGCACATCTGAAGCTGAATTTTCTGTAAACAAAAACACAACATAGTTATAACCACAGCACAAATCGCAAACGAAAGTAATTAATAAGTAAATAAAGAAATTATCAGTATACGCTTTTAATTATGGAGATTAACATAAGCGAAAAATACATCTATACATACACTATACAAATTTTTAATATTCGTTTAACAGCTCAAAATATAAAACATAACATACCTAATATACGAATATAATTCCAGTTCTAAAACTATCAGCTTCTCACATATCGAATTCATAATCTGTTTTTTATAAAGTAGGTTAGAAAACAGAAAATCATACTACATGACAAAACATTTTGTTTAAAATTAACCGACGTAAATCATAACATCTATAATGACCGCGAAGTAGAAAGAGTCAAATAGCAGATGGTCGTTTATGCGCCTGTACTTTACGAAAATAACCTCCAAAACTTTACAAACAATATAAATGAAATATGTAGAATCTACAACTTTTAAAAATAAAACTATAGTTATACATACCAGCCTCAGTATCACGACTATTATATTTTGTTAGTTTCAAAAGCTCATCCGTTTCCTTGATGTCCAGTTGTTTTCTTATTCTTCCTAATTGCACCAACAATTTACGTCGCTCTTTATTCATTTTAATATTGTAAGTAGTAATGCAAATGGAGATTACAATAATACCTCGAAATTGCTGACGTTATAAACAAAAACTTTTCTTTACCTAAAACGTACGCGCGCGCCGGTGAAATGTGAGTCAACTGCCTGATAACATTTTGCGCGCGCTCGGAGCCCGCCACGCGCCCCGCGCTGAAACGACTAACTTTACTTGGTCGCATTGACTTCGTACAATTTGCAAAAACATGCGTAGATGGCTTTTAATACGTTCGAAAATTTATTGAAATAAAGTGAAATCTGTAAAACAAAATATGTCAGGTTGTGGCGTCTTGTTTGATTAGTACGAAAATGTAATAAAAAGAAAAACGTGAATTTGTAGTTGACTTTATTTACTTTGCACCCGTCGAAATAATACCCAACTATTACTGATTTCTAACAATCTATAACGTAAACATTTAGGGCCGTATTCCAGAACGTTTCTCAATACTCAATCTACGCTTGAGAGTAGATTTTATAAGGCAAAAACTAACCTCAAGCGTTGATTGAGTATTGAGAAACGTTCTGGAATACGGACCTTAGTCAGCTTTGAAGTTCATAGTCTCAAGATATACTTAAATATATATTTTCATTATTGATGTGTAGTAAGTTCCACCAAGTGCCATCAATAAACAGTACCTATAAATATACTTACCTTTTTTTTTCACAGCACACTGCTGGAGCTGACGCCTCTGGTCAGAGCCTTATTTCTCCTGGTTCTTGTATGAGAGAATTCCGCGCACGGCCATTCATTGAATGTAATGGGTTAGGCCGCTGCAACTACTTTGCAACAGCCGTTTCATACTGGCTCTCAGTCATCGAAGATAGTAAAATGTTTGATAAACCTAAACAACAAACTCTGAAATCAGATCTTGTATCTAAAGTCAGCAGGTACGTGCACCAGTAAACATTAAACCTAGAATTTAATAAGTACTTATATTTTGGATCCGCGAACCCATCACCAATAGTACTTAAGTACACTCAAGAAAATAGTTTGGTTTGAAGGTAATAAAACGACCTATATTGAAGTAATAAAAATAATCTTTGCACTTCACGCAATTTCACTAATTGAAACTTTTTCTCCGGCAAACAGTAGGCATTACGTTCTAGAACCAAGTATTCTTATACTTGGTCTTAGATTACGTTAGTGTGGCATGTAAACCGAAGTATTTGCACATATTTGTGGCTGAGAGCGCCCTTATATCTTACAAATTATTAAGTCTAAAGAAAAAAGCTAGACATTTTTTGCATAATATACCCATGTCCCGCTTCCCTTGTTACCATAAATAGTCGATGACCATCCCCATAAAATCGTTTTACGAGTAGGTACCTAGTGACATTCGGATATAAGTATGTATGTCCATGTACGTGTGCCCATTCTTGACCATTCCTTCCTTATCGAACTGAGCTATCGTACAATATATTGGACAGTAATCAAAAATCAGTATTACTTGTGTCACTACTAGTACTAACACAATTTACTATCGCAGATGCGCTGTTTGCATGAGAGATTGGCCGATACCCCACAAGAAGACAGCACCTATACCTAGGATTGGCGACCTTAGTTCTGTACCAAACGCAGCTATCCGCCCATCCGTGTATCGACCATCCGTACGTCGACCGTACTCACACCTCAACGGGAATAGACCACGCCGCCGTTATAGCACCCGAATGGTGAGAGGGAAACGTCGACAGTGAACAAATTTTTGATAATTTTTGAGATTCAAATAAATCATTATATTTAGGACTAATTAAACATTGTGATGTGTACGTTAATACAATTGAAGGAATTAAGAAATTTTAGTGGATAATCACTGCCATATTTTGAAGTACCTAACTATGTTATCTACGTAACTATATAGTATTTAACTTAAATACTTTCTCTTAGTTAATATTACTCTAATACATAATCTATAATGAAAATAATTATTTTTGATTTTGTCTAAATTAAATCAGCTGTTATCAATTAAAGAATCTACCTACCTACCAACCTTTCTACAGTACCGACAAATCAAATTATGAGTGACTATTTTAAAATGTCACGTTAATATAGTGTTGTAAATATGTATAATGACATAAAATTACCGACCTAGCATCGTTAAATATACATAATAAAAAAATCCTCAACTATAACTCTTTTATTTAAAACATATTCCTAATTAAAAATTGTTATGGAAAAGTACCTTAATAAGTGTGGCCATTTGTAACTTTCGCACAGAAAGTGGTTGAGTTTAGGACAGCTAGGTTATTGTTATATATCGTTGGGACAACTTATACAAAGCCATCTGATTCCAAATTAAGCAGAGCTTGTACTATGGTAACCAGATAACTGATAAACATACTTATATATTTTTAAATACATACATATTATAGGTAAATAACACCCAGACACAGAATAAACCATCGAGCTCATCACACAAAAATTTATCCTGCATGGGTGGGAATCGAACACACGACCTCTTGCGTAGCAGTCGGATACACTCCCACCGCGCCACAGAGGCAGTCAAGGAAGCACATTTATCAAGGAAGGCTATAGGCTATATCACGCTACCCTGGAGAGCGGAGCAGTAATCATAAATGTTAACAAATTGGGCAAATTTTTATGCATCTTTGTAGAATTTATAATCCATGGGATTAAGGAGTGACTGGACTTCGAAGTATATCACGGGCGAAGCCGTGGGGGGTCACCTAGTCTAATATAGGAATGGAAGCAAGGGTACCTACATAATGCAAAATTAATTTAAGGATAGGTAACACACAGGACCGCCGACCAGGAAAAGGTCGCAGGGAGGTACTAGATGTGGAAGGCGCAGACCGTGGCGTATAGGCCGATTGATTGAAAACACACAAATCCTACTCGGAATCATATAAAAAACCGAGACTATTTAAAAAAGCAATATCCATTTTTATTTCACTGACACGTGATTGGATAACGGAGACAGCGACTGAACTGGGTAATAATATAAAAAGGTACCTAGGTAATAGTGTAAACGCTATTTATGGAATCAGTAGATACCTTACGTCCTTACCTATACTATCAGTCATTATAGTACAGTCAGCCCCAAAAGTCGCTTGTACACTTAAACAGACAAAATATTCTGAACATTAAACTTACCATAAGTCGGTGCTGTCACACTATATTAAAATAAACTTAACATCACAAATTTCCATAAAACGATGGTAGGAGTCTTTCATTTGTCACTTAACATCTTACACATCATAAGTCGCTGATAGACATTCACTACAAAATTAGATTAACAAATCGTATATTTAATGTTCTTGCGTGCGAATCTACTTTAGGCGATTCTGGTTTCATTATATTTTTCTATTTTATAACTGTTATTTTATAAGTCAAACCTATTTCATCATTTAAATGTAACGATAACTATTATAAATTATTGAAATACATAATCACCTATATTAATGAATGGATGGGTGGGTACCGCTCGCGATGGTTTTGAGTCGGTACTCGGGAAGTATGGGGATAAAAGGGTAAACGACGCTGGCAAGCTAATACTGGCATTTTGTAAGGAAAAGGATTTGTTTGTGGTGAACACAATGTTAACCACAAACAAATTCATATGTATACGAGAAGATGTAAGTCAAAGAGAAGCATGATAGATCTATTCCTAATGGATAGTCGGCTCCGTAAACAGGTGATGGACACAATGGTTTATCGAGGCGCTGAGCTGGGATCAGACCACTACCTAGTCATAACTAGGATTAGGGGTCTGTTCGCGGGTTGGCGTCGTCGTACCGAGTGTTCTGAACCTGAGCCGACTTATAGCATCAAAAGCTGGAAGTTGCAGGATGCATCCATTTGGGATAAATATAAAGAAAGGGTAGCCGAAAAGCTTGGCGACGTCAATGTTAGTAGTGAGAATGTGGAAAGTGTATGGCAGAACCTGAAGGATAGTATGGTAAATGCCGCTGTGGAAGTGTGTGGAGAAACGAAAAGAGGCAGTAGTAATAAGCGTGATGCATGGTGGAATGAGGAAGTGAAAGAAGCAGTTCGAATGAAGAAGAAAGCATGGCTAGACTACTTAGCCTCGCGGAATGATTTTAATATGAAAGAGAGATACAAGCTGCAGAAAGTTAACACGAAGGCACTGATAGAAGAAGCTCGTGAAAGGTGCAGAATGAAAGCGGATGAAAGGTTGTCGTCCAATTTCCGGGATAATGCCAAGCTCTTCTGGAAAGAGGTAGGCAAGACCCGGAGTTGTACGGCAATCTGCAGTATGAATAAAGTGCTTAATGTTAACAATGACGTCCTAACAGACCAAACTGACGTCCTGCAGAGATGGAGGGAATATTATGGAAAGATGTATGCAAGAAAAGACGGAGATGCCACATCGGGAAGTAGAGCTCACTTCGATGCTCTGGAGCCCGATGTCATTGAAGTCATTAGTATGAAAGAAATTGAACAAGCTATAAGAAGTATGAAATGTGGTAAGGCTGCGGGGAAAAAACAGAGTTACTGCTGAGATGATCAAGTACGGTGGGTCGCGCGTCTGGGACACACTATGTCTGTTATGCAACTTGTGCTGGCGGACGGGTGAGGTTCCAGATGACTGGCGAATAGCAGTTGTAGTACCTATTCCGGAGTGGAAGAGGTTGCATGGATCAAGTGTTTTCTCTCCGCATGATCGCGGAGAAGTTTCTGGCTATTACCCAGAAGGTTTTCTGCGCTTTTATGGATCTGGAGAAAGCATTTGATAACGTTGTGAGAGAAACTTTGTGGGATTTGCTGCCCGGATATGGTGTGGACGGCTTTCTACTGCGGGCAATACAGTCGCTTTATAGAGACTGTAAGGCTTGCGCGCAAGTAGGGGGGGATGTGTCATCTCTTTTTGATGTCTGTACAGGCGTCAAACAGGGTTGTGTCATGTCCGCCTGGCTGTTCATAGTGTATCTGGACAGTTGCCTGCAGAAGTTGTAAGATTGTGATATGAGTGTGAATTTGACGTGTGGGTGACTTTAAAGTAAACTGTCTGCTGTACGCTGATGAAGCAGTGCTTATGGCCTCATCAGAAGCCGACCTTCAGGCATTAGTCACTAATATGAAAGAGGAGTGTGAAAGTAAGGGTCATCGCTTGAATGCAAGTAAAACTAAGGTTCTAGTATTTGAAAGAGATGACGTCAGAACCAAATGCGAGATTAGGGTAAACCAGGAACGACTAGAGCAAGTGAATGAAATTGTGTATTTAGGGAGTATGTTTAGCGCGGATGGAAGATGTGATTCGGATGTAGAACGGCGAGTAGCTGCCGGAAACAAGGTTAACGGTGCTTTGTCCCAGTTAGTAAAGCGACAAAGCATCGTAAAAGAAGCACGACTGGCGATTCATAACGCAGTGCTAGTGCCAACTTTGCTTTACGGTAGCGAAACCTGGGTATGTCAGCAGATGCATGAAAGTAAATTGAATGCTGTGGAGATGCGATCACTTCGAAAATTGTGCGGCGTTACTTTGGCCGACCGAATACGTAACGAGGTGATACGCAATATGGCAGGTTTGAATGAAAGTGTCAGCGTTAAGCTGGAAAAGGGGGGGGGGGTTTCGTTGGTTTGGACACGTCCAACGAATGAGTGAGGAACGATTGACGAAGAATATATATTGTGCGAAAGTAGAGGGTAGAAGAAGTCAGGGTAGGCCGAGACTTACATATGAAGACCACGTGAGCAGATTGCTCAAAAACGGAAAGGTCAAAAGTACTCGGATACCCAGCGTGTAGGAAGCGATTGATGAATCTTGAAGAAGCGAAAGAAGTATGCATGGATCGCGAAGCCTGGCGATCTGTCCTCTCTGACTATCCCGTCAGGGATACAGCGTGAAGATAGTTAGTTAGTTAGTTTATTTATTTTATTTTTTTTTAACTACCCTTAAATAAATATGGAAAACGTTTTTGTAATTAAGTAAATAATTGTGACAATTTTTCCACACATAATATTCTAGCCCGTATTAAGTTAATATAAGCTTATGCTAGGGAATTTAAACAACTCATAAACATACTTAAATATTTCTAAAGAAAATATAATACATATTAAACATACACACTCCGAAACACACATTTGTGATCACTTAAATATTTGATTAACCGCCGGGCTACGTAGGTAACAAATGTCTGGCCATGTCAGCCCCGCCGGGTCCCGGTAAGAGGGGGAGACCCAAGAAGTGCTGGCTTGACGTCGTAAGGGATGACATGCGTGCCAATGGTCTCACCACAGGGGATGCCGACGACCGTGCGAAGTGGAGGAGAAAATGTAGGAAAGCGGACCCCGGGCGTCGTGAGACGCAACTGGGACAGACGCTCGGATGATGATGATGATGATGTGATCACTTAAATATTTGATCTGAACCGGGGTTCAAACCCGAAACCTGACGAGAGCGCGGAAGTCGTATACTTACGCTACAGAGTCGGTAAAAAATTTAATATTTTGAAATAAAAATAATAATAATAAATTTCCTCATTGGTAATTTTGGTTTCAATATTTTATTTCAAAATATTTAATTAGGGTTTTTTTTTCGTGTGGAAGTCCCCTCGGATGTCAAGCCGGACTCGAACCGACTAAAACCACACGGTCCCTACCTGTCTGTCTATCGCCGTGCACCCCGTGTAACTCCTCGGAAGGATGTCCCATGGTTCCCGACAGACTTTGGCTACTACCTAGGCCTCGCCTAAGAGTTCGGGTGCTATCCCGCTTCTTTAGGGGTTGGTTCGGGTGTTATCCCGCTTCTTTGGGGGTTGTTTTGGGTGTAATCCCGCTACTGGAGTGCGTGAGAGTATCCCTCGTGGCCTTTGGGCCTGCTTCTGTAAGGACGGCGAGCAGCCCACCTACCGTCCTCAGGCCCCCGGTTATGGAGGCCGATAGTCTTGGGCGAAGACAAGTGCCGCGCTGTCGCCGCAGACTGCGGATCTCTGGTAGGAGAGTTCTCTCTTGCTCCCTCTCCGCCGCCTCTTATTCAATTAGGGTTGCTATTTAATTATGTAACAATCAAGCAGTAAGTTCAAGGCGCACTTGAAACCTTGATAATAGTAACCGACCTGTACACGGCGACAATTCACAATTATCCTGAAAGTGGGTAAATTAATATTATTTTATTTTTCTACCTTCATTTTTTATATCATGCGTCTCGTTTTGTTGGTCAAAAAAACTACTTTTTAGACAGTAGATATTAAACAGGTATCCACTCAATAAATCAGCTGTCATTACCTGAGAGAGCTTTAGATGACAAGATATATACGACAAAATATATCTTCCATGAGGAAAAGGCTGGATAAAACGTTATTCACGCAAATGGATGACATAAAATTCTTTTACCGAAACTATAATATATTCACGCCCCAAGAAGCGGGATAACCACCAAACCAACACATTAAGATGACATTAACACCTTACGACGTGAGATAACACCCAAAGCCGCCGCGATGATAACCCTAAGACATCCTTCTGACAAGTTGACCTGCGCGCCTGGCACTATTCAGATTAGTAGAGACCGTTTGATTTTTGTTTTAGTAGGTCAAGCTCGGCATGACATCCGTAGGGAATTCATCACGCAAAAAAATAGTCTACCTGCCTAGTATATAAAATATGAAATACAATTTAAATAATCTTATATTTTAAAAAATCTTATTAAAATATATAATACTAGCCAATGCCAGAGGCTCAACTCGTGTGGGAAAATATCCCGTTTCCTACAGGAACATGTTAATGGGATAAAAATCCCATAGCTGTCAGGGATAATACAACTTAACTTAAATTGTTTCACTGATAACAGTAGAAGTATTTTCAAAATCGGTTCAGTAGATCCAAAAATTACCCCTACAAAGTCACAACATCACATAGTCATATCACAAACTTTAACTCTTTATAACATTAGTATAGATTATTTTAATTAAATATTAACTTTTTTACCAACTTAAATACTGTAGTACGGATGTTAAGGTATTTTGTAAATTTAAACACGTTAAGCAACTTTTGGAGGTGACTGTACATACATATATTTCCTCACACCTGTCTACCATCGGGGTAGGTATTGGCTATATGGCTTTCCAGTTGCCAAAATCCTGGCATACATTTTTTGCTTTTTCTACTATTGTGATTTCATACAGGCTCACCGGTATAGGGTACTCTTTAACTAGCCTTTTTCCAATATGAAAATACCGATTAAAACAATTTATGAGGTTAGTACAATCTCTCAACCACTTACGAAGATGCCACCTAAGATGGCTCGATCCACTAGGTTACCCTATGATATATAATACCTGTACGTATTTAGATATACCTACCTATTTTCAATGTCATGTAAATGTAAGTTTTAAAACAACACTTTTTATGGACTTAGTTCCTTTATTTTATCAGCAACAATGAATATAAATCAGACAACAATATGTACATATTTATATATAAGTTATCATTGTTAAGTAATCTATTGGTGTCATTGGATTACTAGTTTCTTATTTATTCAATTTGCCGAGCTACAGAGTCTGTGTTCTTTACTTTATGATCATCGAGGTTAGCTCTAGCTTCGTATGTACAAATAGTAACTCCGTGTCGATGGCCGGGTGTCCATTCACCCTTTAATCCAATGTAATCAATCCTAGTAGTATCTGCACCAAAATTCGTTGGAAAATGCATTGTCAAATGAGTAACTGATGAAAATGTGACTATTCTGAAAAATAAAATTTACGTTGACGGAAACAATCCATACATTCGTCACCAATCTCCACGAGACCTTTTTAATACTTACTTTGGCGAGTATTCTAAAACTCCTTCACTATCTCTTTGAAGTTCAAAAACTTGATCCGGTTCCATTGCAGTATCATCAAATGTCATATTGGGTTTATTTTTAAACCTGAAAGTATACCAGTTGACTTAGCAACAAGTTCACAATAACTTTGGACACGGAGCACAATACGGCAATAGGTTCACCACCGATTATGTGGGACAAAATAGAAATAGTGAAATGTGGGCCAATAGTAAGCCTCTGCCCACGGGCGTAGCAACGAGGACGGGATGATGATTGTTAATGGGGTTAAAACCCCATTAACCACCACCAATGTTAACAATATTAACAATCATCATCCCGTCCTCGTGCACGGCCTCAACTACCTCATCAGTGCTTGCCGAGGACGATATTAATCGATAACAGTGGAAGTGCCTGGAACTGGAGCCGTTTCTTGTTGTGCCTTCATATTGGGAGCGTTTGGCCTCACAATACCACGCTGCCACATAGGAGTATTAGACTAAAAAATCCGGTTAAATATCAAAATCAAAAATTGAATGTAATGACACTTAAAATGCGCGTTTCGTGTGGCCTAGTAAACGGTCTATCGAGGAGTAGCACCCCGCATGTCCCCCGCCCCGGCCGTTTGTCTACCTGGCCAGTCGAAACTCAGTCGTTGTCGGAATCGCATATCTTTGTTCTCGGCGCTCTCTTTTGTGACTCTTATAATCGGTGAAAAAATGGATTCATGTAGTGGATTGCAACAAAAACAACAATTGGATATGGAATTAGAAGGTATATACTGTATTATAGATTAAACTTTGTGCAGTTCTTTCCCAATTTTCTCACTTACTGAGTCAATATTTGAAAAACATATTTACAAGTCGATGTTTTTACTAAATTTGAGATATAGTAGTGGATTTGACCAAGTGTCGCGCCTTGTCGCCTTTTATAGGTGAATTCAAACATCTTGGTCCCTCTGAGTTACTTGCGCAGAACGCAATATTAGGTGTCGTAGGGAATGGACGCGGGGAGCGGTAGGAAGCTCGTGGCCTAGCGGTCTCAGTGTTCTATAAACGATCACTGAGTTACGCAACTTTCACTATGGCTGGTCCTCGGATGGGTGACCACTTTGTGGCGTTTACATTTGCGAGCGTTTCCGTGCTTCAGAAGGCACGTTAAGCCGTTGGTCCCGGTTGCCAGTAAAATGGCAGTCGTTAAGGCTGGTTGAAGGCCTTATGGGCGGCTTGAAAACTTCAGCAGCAGGTAGCCACAACTTGCGTCTGTCTATTTCAACACGGCAATGGGCTCACCACCTATTACGTGGGACAGGAATCCACACGGTGAAAAGTGGGCATATAATATGCCTCTGCCACCGCTTCGGGGATAAGGCGTGATGGATATTTATTTTTATTTTTGTTATCCTGCTCATTCGTTCCTAGAATACAGTCGGGAATAGATTGAATAATTAATGTTTTTAAAATTTAATATATTATTAGTTACATTCCGTGTTTGTTGACTGTTATTGTTTTTACTTTCAATTGGTTTATTTACTTTTAATATTTAGCTTTTTTTTAAGATTTTGTTTGGTTTTGTTTTCTTTGATAAGATTATTAAATATGCCAAAACGCAATAACGTTTTACGTCGGCAATCGAGAAAAATGGTGTATAACGTCTTGCAATTCATAAAAAACGAACCTGAGGAGGGAATAAAAATTGACCTTAAAGCTATTCAGAGACGAACTGCATCAGCTACCGGAGTGTCTGTTGAGTGAATGTTTTAGGCAGCGTTTTTGGTAAAAGATACCAGACGGCTCATTTTTTCCGACGCTGCCAACATATATTGTTATAATTAATATAATGAATCCAAACACGTAACAAATTATACATATAAACCTTCCCTATAAATCACTCTAACTATTAAAAAAAACTGCATCGAAATTCGTTGCGTAGTTTTAAAGATCTAAGTATACATAAGGACAGACAGCGAAAAACGACTTTGTTTTATAATATGTAGTGAGGATAAATTCGTAAGCATTGTCTACTTAACTGTACGTGCACGAACCGAGCGCGGCTCCAACTTCAGAGGGACCAAGATGTTTGACTTAGACTGTACTTTTTATGTTGGCACATATTTAAGACCTTTGTCTACGTGAATATGCAATGAAAGCGTTCACAAAAGTTCACCTTTTTTTTTTGTAGAATTTTATAATTTTAGGTATAGAAAATCCAAAATATCCAAATTTACCATTTGTGTTTTATTTTGTTACAGATCCGTCGGAGCGGGTAAAGAAACTTACAAGATTGGAATTATATAATATAATGAAAGAGTTCAAAGGAAAAAAACTTGAAGTAAAGTTCGTTTTCTTGGAAGAAAACCTTGTTCGGCTCACATCATGCCCAGTCGAAGAAAAGAGCGTGTTAAGTCGTTCTTTGACTTTCAAGACCAGCTTCAAAAAAAAGTGGCTCTAATCTCACAGCATAGAGGTTAGGTTCTTAGATAAGAACGCAGATTGGCTCAAAGCAACCATTGAGCTGCCTATGTGGTCTAATAAACCGGGAAGACCGCAAAAACAATTCCAAGAATTAAGTGAAAGGAGCAAGCGGCGAAGAACAAAATATTTACGGGAGCAGGTACCTGTTGATGAATTGACCTTTGCTGCTCGTGTAAGCCACGGCACTTCCGGGAATACTGATACTTCGAAAGTTTTGAAAGTAATTACGGCCACTCCCACAAGAGCTACAAAAATACGGAAAATCATTTTATCAGCCAAGAAAGATCAAACAAGAAAGAAATACACGCCACAAGAAGCATTGGCATTGTTCGTAGAAGGTGACTTTACACGAAGACAATGGGAACTCATTCAAGGCGAAAGGAAAGATATTTACCCTTGTTACTCTCTCATTCAAAATGCTAAAAAGGAGTGTTACCCGAAAGAAGAATCGATTAAAGTTACGGAAACAAGTTTTGAAGTGGACCTTCAAGGTCTATTGAACCATACAGCTTTGCGTCTAATTGATTACGTAAGTGATGTTGTGGAAACTTTATCGGAAAATGAAAAAGAAAATCTGACTTTGATTTCAAAATGGGGATGGATCACATCTGACACAGTTCAAACAAAAATTTGAGGACACAGAATGATGATGCTAATATCTTCCTAAGTTCATTAGTGCCACTGAGGTTAATTGTTTCTATTGATGGTGAAACAAAGAAGATCGTGTGGCAAAATCATGTACCCTCGTCAGTGAGGTTTTGTCGACCTATTCGGACACGTTTTGTTCATGAGACGAAAGATATAACCAAAGAAGAGATATCATTCATTGAAAACCAAGTAAAATGCCTCAAACAAACAGAAGATATCGAACGAGGCGCTAAAATAAAACACACCTTAGCCTTGACAATGGTCGATGGTAATATGTGCAATGCCGCGACTGATACAACCTCGACAATGAGGTGCTACATATGTGGCAAAACTTCGAAAGATTTTAACAGTCTTAAAATGGTAGAAAGTAATAAAGAATCATTGAAGTTTGGGCTTTCGATTCTTCATGCCAGAATCCGGTTCTTCGAGCAATTGTTGCATGAAGCGTATAAAGCACCTCTCAAAAAGTGGCAAGCCCGATCTAAAGAGAATAAACAACTTGTGAAGGAAACCAAGGAGCAGATACAAAAAAGTTTCAGGGAAGAAATGGGGTTGCTTGTCGACATTTCAAAAGTCGGGTTCGGAAACAGCAACGATGGAAACACCTCCAGAAGATTTTTCAATGACCCAGAATCTTCTTCTAGGATTACTGGTATTAACATATCGTTAATTAAACGATTTAATACCATATTAGAAGTTTTGTCAAGTGGTTTCAATATTGACTATGAAAAGTTTGATTCGTATGCCCAAACAACTGCTAAAATGTATGTAGAGTTGTATGGGTGGCATCCCATGTCACCCACAGTTCACAAAATCTTAATGCATGGAGCGGAAGTCATTCAACAAGCCATTCTGCCAATTGGACAATTATCAGAAGAGGCACCGGAGGCTAGGAATAAGCATCTACGAAAGTATCGCATAGAATTTGCTCGAAAATTTAGTAGGACAGATTGCAATAGAGATGTATTAAATAGACTTTTGTTAACATCAGATCCCTTTATAAGTTGTAACAGATATAAACGTGCAAAAAAATCTAAGCCCTTCTCAAAGGAGGCAATGGAAATTTTGATTCCAAGTGCACAATATGACAGCTCCGAGGAGGAAAATTATGATATTGATAGTTTGAACTTGTTTTTTTTTTTTCTATATAATAAAAGTATATACTTTAAAAATATTTTTTACCATGTTTTATTTCATAACAATGAAGAAAAAATAAATAAATCATTTTGACTCATATGTGTGCTGACCAGACAGGTTGGTACAGGGTTTTGGCTCAAATTTTCCTTTTCTTCGCCATGAACCTAATATGTATGTATACATAACGAGCTTATGATATGTATACATACATATTAGGTTTAAAGACATTTATTTTATTCTCATACAAGATTTACACCGCTATCGTGAGAGCTTTTGTGAGAACAATCATAGCTAAAATAAATAATTTGCTCATTTGCTTTATTCAGCCACTTACTTTATATATGTACTATGACATTACGATATCAAAGATTTCATAGCAGATAAACATACGAACCATAGATACTTTTAAAAACCTCATAAACATAAAAACATTGAAGTGGTGCCTTCACCTCTCCCAATAAAAGGGTACTACACAATCAGCTTACTCTGTGACTAATTTTTGAGTACCTAAATATTACTTCAGTGTATGTACCTATATCTTAATCTAGTATCTAGTAATATTATAAATGTGAAAGTTTGTATGGATGTTTGTTACTCTTTCACATAAAAACTACTAAAAAGATTTAATGAAACTTTACAATAATATAGCTTATACATCAGAATAACACATAGGCTACTTTTTATCCCGGGCACAAGTTCCTGTGGGAAACAGGAGATCTCTAAGCGGGCGAAGCCGCGGGCGTCAACTAGTATAGAATAAACTATAGGATACTCACAATCTTAACTTAGAAGGATGACAGTCAGAGTTTTCGGCGGTTATTTTAATCCCTTTTAGTTTCACATTTCCTGTAAACGGTATATTAAACAGCAATTCTTCATCTGCATCACTCTCAACAAACTAGAAGCAAAACAAATTCATGATATCCATAATCGTTTCGACGAAATCAGTTCCAGGATTGTAGCTGTATTGTTACTACATAAACCTACTCATCAGTGGTGTCCCAATATATGGTTCAAAGTTTATCAACTCCCTTTAGTATTAATGGTACATTGGTTGACTTCCAAAGGTCTACAGATTCTTAGTTCTATAATATGTATGTATTTAGTATGTAATATATAAGTATGTTTATCAGTTATCTGGTTACCATAGTACAAGCTCTGCTTAGTGTGGAATCAGATGGCGTTGTGGGAGTTGTCCCAACAATATTTATAACAATATTTATTATTTAATTTGTTTATTATTTGTAATCACTGGCCTCCTGCTTAATGAAGATGTGCAATGTTGCAGTAAAAAACCTCTATGAATTAACGCATTGGCCTTTTTGTATAGGGATTAGGTTTCTTTGGGAAATTGGGGCAGGACCTGTGAAGATGTCGGAAAAAACTTTTGGGATAGTCTAATGGCGCAGGTATTTCCAACACTGGAGGACTAAATGCTTGTTATGTATTAATTATGTGGGTACTTGAAACCTTTTAGATATTGTTTGATTTATCTGGGCTGTTTCCGCACTTAGCCACTTGATTGGTAAGTACCTACATCTGGATCTTACAGATGTAAAAAGTTTACAGTGCTACAGAGTGCTAAACAATAAACTGTGTACATAACAATCATTCAATTGGACATAATAAGGCTCATCCCCCCATGAACTTACCTAAGTTCACAAAAGTGCTAAAGCCATGCTGGGGGAAGAACCTAAATCTTACTATATTTATACTTGTAGAATTTTTACCTGTGAAACATTTTGTTTTTTATATATGGTGGAATGAATTCAATATTGCAGGCACTTACTATTGTCAGGTTTTAGAAAAATATAATATCATACTAAAAAAAATTACCTACATTAGTTAATTACATAGGTTATCTTTTCCTTCTTGCTAGGTGGTGTACCAAAATGGTACTGGTGGTACCAAAACCTGTAGGAATCAAGTGACAGTATCTAAGAGTGATGAACCTTCAATATTGTGGTTGATATGTGGCAGTAAGTGTACCTCTACCACACTAGAAATGACAGATCATGCAAAATCCCTAGGGTTCACTTCTATCAAACCATACACACAGACAAAGCTAGCCTCATTGGGATAGTTCACAAATGACTTGACTTTATTTATCTTGTCAACTATATTAGTAATTGCTCAAATATAGACTTCACTAGGCAATCTCACAGCTTTATGCTACCAAACCCTGCCTTAATTTGAAGCCTGGGGGTTCATTTTTATTTGGCTTATAAGAGCAGCTATCGCTTTGTTGTAATTTTCAGCATTCTTGGGATTGACTGCCATCTGAGTTTCCTTCCTTGTAAGGGCGCCTGCATCATAGCCTCGTCCATTAGTCAGCAGGTATACCATTAGCAGGTGAGATAGCTTGAGCTCCTGAGATCTTGGTGGGGCCCCTTATGCCCATAATACCCATTAAAATACCCTATATTTACCCTATAAAGGATAATGTATTACTAACTTGGGTGCGGTCAAATCGTTTGTCCCATGGCTTGAAAACAGTTTTGCCAGCTCCTTCAACACTTTCATTTAAACATTGCAGATTTTCTTTGTCAATTTTTTGGTAAAGATTGTACTGGATTCCGATTTCTGCGGCATCGCTGTGATCGTGATCATGACCATGGCAATGGTTATGTGCCATATCTTTTATTTGTAGATCTCGCTATTAAAATTTACTTATTTCCTAGCAATGTATCAATAAACAAAACAATTTTAAAAAGTCAAAATAAACAGTCAAGTAATCAAACAAACATGTAAGTAGCTATGGCAAATTCAATAACAAGTCAAGTGAAAAACCAATCCAATGTTCTATATTTCGGCTTAATTAGATTTACGGAGTAATCATTATCTGATCTGTGAACTAGATTGAGATCCGTTTCAATATTACTTATTATACTCTTCGCGCGGAATCTAATAACAGCAGAAGATACTGAAGATAGGAAAGAAAAAAAAACTCAAGTCAGTTTGTTGTTGGTTTTCTTCGCCCGTCGCCCATCTTGGGCAGGCAAAGAAAACCTGGTCCATAGAGCCTGGTCTTCAGTATTAATATTTTCTTGGCATTTAGTCCATTGTCAATGTCAAATCCTGAGTTATAGGTCCTGGTCCTTACCCTGTATGGCAGTAAATCCCTTATTGCAGCTTTCTATGGTTTGGCACTAACACAAACAACACCGCTATTGATTGAAATATATCACTTTCCATCACAGGGAACGGAAGACGAAGGATGTATCTCTAATAAAATGCATTAAAAGCGAAAGAGGTGAGGTGTTGTTTAGTGATGAAAAAATTACAGGACGATGGAAGAGTTATTTTGAAAGACTATTAAATGAGGAAAACGATTGGAGTGGACAGACAGAAAATATTGCAGTAAATGTGGGATTAGTAAGAAAGGTAAGTATAGATGAAGTGAAAGAAGCTGTAAATGGAATGAAGAATGGGAAAGCGACAGGGCCAGATGGAATACCAGTGGAAATCAGGAAGTTGATAAAAGGGGATGCATGGAAGTGGCTGGCTTGATTCTTTAATGAGCTAATGCAGGAAGAAGAGGTACCCGATGAATGGTGCACCAGCTTGCTGGTGCACATTTTAAAAAATAAGGGGGATGTACAAGACTGCAATAGTTATCGAGGAATAAAGCTAAAGTCACATAGTATGAAAGTGTGGGAATAAGTAATTGAGCGACGACTGAGAGAAGAGAGTGAAATTTCTCAGAGTCAGTTCGGTTTTATGCTAGGTCGGGGAACAGCGGACGCCATTTTAGTATTCGCCAATTGTGCGAGAAATACAGAAGTGCACATAAAAATTTGCACATGGTGTTTGTTGTCCTCGAAAGGCATACGACCGAATACCGCGAAAGGTGTTGTGGTGGGCTCTGGAGAAGAAAGGAGTGCCTGAGACGTATGTGCGGTTGGTCCGAGCAATGTATAGTCGATGTAGTACCCAAGTTCGGTCTGTAGCAGGTACTTCTAGTGGTTTCTGTGTCAATGTAGGCTTGCACCAGGGGTCGGCTCTTAGCCCATACCTCTTCCTCATAGTCATGGACGCCCTTACGGCAGACATACAGGAGGAGGCTCCCTGGTGCATGCTGTTTGCAGATGACATCGTACTAGTAGCCAACGAAGGCCTTGAGATGGAGAGCAGACTGAAGATGTGGCGACATAGACTGGAGAGTGTTGGCCTCAAAATGAGTACGTCCAAGACAGAGTATCTGTTTTGCGATTTTGGCGGTCTCTCCAGTTTTGTCGCCGTATCTGTTGACGGAAGACCGTTACCGGTATGCTCCCAGTTTAGGTACCTGGGGTCACTTATCCTTGATTAGCTTGCATTAAGGTGCATTAACCTTGATTTATGTGTAAAAATGGTAGCTTCTTAGACATAAAAGTTGTGTAAACGTGCTATAGTAAAAGACAGTGATTTAATGCAATGAAAAGCTATTTTACAACTTGTCGTGCAAATTCTACTAAAAGCCCCAATTACGCTCTATCACTTTAATGGAGCAGGGACACAGGATCTATGAGCGGACATTACATCGACAAAGGACTGGACAGGAATGATATTAAAAATAAGGTTTGGCTAAAAGGTTTGGTAACCAGGCCATAAAATAAATACAAAAAAATTAAGTTGGCAACACTGGACTTGTCTTGTCTTTGTCTAATCTGCCTTCTATCTTTGCCTTGGTTGATTGGTAAATAATTTGTTCGTAATTTGACTGATTTTGTTGTTCCCGTTTTTCTGAACCCTGTTCTGACTGGCATTAATAAATTATTATCTTATGTATTTTTGTGATTTAAATACTACAGAGTTATCTGCCCTGCAAAAGATACTAGTTTAATACAGTGTATTTATACGAGATAATAAGATTTCATACAAGTTCATACGAGATAATAAGATGTCTGTTGCTACTAATTTATCTGTCTCATTAAGTTTGATATTAATAATATTCACATGTGTTATTATGAAGAGTGACAATTACGTACAAGCAAGTGAAAATGAAGCAGAAAGTATCTCCAAAATTGGACAAGGTGTCGGTCAGATAATGAACATTTACTATTGGTGAGGTTATTCTTTCAGAATATACTTCCATATTTCATATTACCATAAATTTGTTATAACATGTTAACACATTTCTTGCAGCTATTCATGTGGGTATAGAAAAGTGTTTGAAGACTATGCAGGAATAATACAGCAAAAGTATCCAGAGATTTCTGTCATAGGGGCTAATTATGATCCACCAGGCCTGAATATGTATTTGTCTAGATTAATTGTAAGTAGAACCTTATGATATTGTAATATTTATAGCTAAATGTTGTATTATTTTCTCTGGTCTAAGTGTGTGCGGTGAGGTTGTCTTAGACCACAGATCTCTTATCAGTGGTCTAAGACAACCTCACCTGTAAATTGATCCAGGGATGTCCCTGGTGTAGGTAAAATTAGAAGGTTTTCATTTCCAGCATTTCCTTGTAATAGTGCCAAAAAAACACCATCTATTTTTCAATTGCCAAAAAAACTTAATAATTGTGTTCTTGGTATTTGTAATTTTTTGCTTTGGTCATAGGCAAATTGGAATAATATTATTTTATTATCTTCCCTGTTCAGAAATTGTAATTCCACTTTCTTTTGCAGGGTTTTGGTAAAATGATACTTATCATGTGCATACTAAGTGGAGTCAACATTTTTGCTTGGTTAAATAAGCCTCAGCCTTCATGGTGGACCTGGTGTCTTGAGAACAAACTATATGCATGTATGATGATGTTCTTCCTTGCAAACATGATTGAGGGTCAGTTAGTATCATCAGGTGCTTTTGAAATATCTCTCAACAACATACCACTGTGGTCAAAACTAGAAACTGGGAGAATTCCCCAACCCCCAGAATTGTTCCAGATCATAGACAATACTTTGCAGTTCTCAAAAATGGATTTAGGGAATAATTTTGCACAATAATGTATCTTTGATGTGCATTTTCAGAGGAACAATGGATATTAATAGGTAATGCAAAGAAAGTAAATTCAATATTTAGTAAGAAAATAAGCCTATTGTAAATAGACATTGGTATCTCTAGAATGTTTCACTAAACTATAGAAAAAAAAAATTACTGAAACAACTTTTCTGAAATCTGTTTAGTTTGTACCTTGTGGTTAATGTGGTAATAATTTGGTGATTTATAGTTTAGCTTAGTGAAATGTAAAAAGAACAACCATGTTTCCAGAATGGTTTTGTGATCATCATCTTTGTGACTGTTATGGTTACAGGTTTTTTTGTTTATAGTAATACTCTAATATAACATCTCTGTACTCTGTATTATCTGTGTAAATATTCCTAACTAATTTGAATGCTGCAATTGTTATTCTTATTGAACTTGAAATATTTACACCAATATATATATATATATATACATATAAATTTAATACTATTAATGGTACAGTAATACATAAGGTATATTACTTACTCTTCATTTACGCTGCTTGACAGTTTAATTTCAGAAATGGTGCATTTTAGTCATAATATTGGATAAAATATAATTTTACTTTGTAAATCCCTTTAAATAAAACATAGGTTATAAAATAGATAATTTTATTTAACTGAACTTACCATTAACATTATAATTATAAAACGTTTAAAGGGTGGACATGTGCATTAAGGACGGATATCATTAACATTGCAAAGCATCAAATGAGTTACAAAGGTATGAACTGAGCATCCCTTTCTAGTGTTGGTCAGCATCAGAGAGAGGCTTAGCTTTTGTCCAGCAATTAAATGCTGATATGTTGTAATGCTAATGTTGATATGTTGATTTGTATTTCGTGTATACTAATATCAGATAAGATAGCCAGCGAAATGGCCAGCCAGTAGATATTTCATAGTAACTTTTCAGGTCTAGACTGCCTATGGTACCCTGGGGAACCAGGATTCTTGAGCCCCTCTATTAGTAATGTTTTAGAATGTGTATGCTCAAGTGGTTTTATAGTTGAACTAGGTGACCCCCACGGCTTTGCCCAAGAAAGATAAGATAAATAAAGAATTCGAACTTATGTCGCACCTATTTAATCCCATCACATATAAATTTTACAATAATGTCGAAATTTGCCCATTTTTTCAATATTTTTGATTACTGCTCTGCTCTCCAAGGCAGTAGCGTGATGATATATAGCTTAAAGCCTTCCTTGATAAATGGGCTAACCAATACAAAAAGAATTTATCAATTCCGACCAGTAGTTCCTGAGATTAGTGCATTCAACCAAACAAAATCTTCAGCTTTATAATATTAGTATAGTTTTGTGAATTGCTGCATTGGTCGAGGATGTTTGTTTTACCCTCTACTTTGTAGATTGCAGGTGTGGGGTAGACCAAAAGTGCTACATGTTTTTGCAGCAGTACCACACCAATCTCGATGTGCATGATGGTAGGAAAAGCAAGTCAGCACATGTGATGTGGTAGTAAAGAGGCAGTTACATTTAGCGATAATCATTTTTGCAGACGGAATGCATGGAACCTATTTAAAAATCATTCACTGAGTAGTTCATCTTTCTTGTAATTCTATGATCTATATACAGTACGATTTTACGAGAAAGTTTAAAAGCACTTGGCTATTGCCATTTATCAGCTACAAGATAATAATAATAATAAGTTACAAGATATCTTTATTTAAATACAACCAAGATAAAGCGTATTGTTTAGATATCACACGACTCTCGCACGACGTGAGATAAATTTAAATAAGTGTTGAAATGTTATAAGAATCATACTTTTGCAACCAATTCCAGGTCAATGTTAGGTTTGTACAAAACTGTCGAAATAATGACCTCTAAATTTTGAATAACGTAAAAAAATAATTTAATTTGCGACGGGTATTGAACGTGTTTTGTATTGTAAGGGTTATTACTCACAAACGGGCAGGCTTAGTCGGTTCGGCAATATTTGTAGTACAACAGAGCCGACTCAATATGATTACTGCACTTATTACTATTCAATCAGCTTGAGCTGATTGGGTAGTTCATTCGATTCGGTAGTAATTGTTATGCGAAAATGCTGACCCGCAGCAACTATGTACTTCATTACGTTCGACATCATTCGATCGTTGTCGCCGTGCGTCTCCGTCGCGGTATCATCTTGTGGTTGGTCGCATTAAATCAACGTTTCCCAAAGTGGGCGATAACGGCCCCTTGTGGGCGCTGCAGGCCTGAAGGGGGGCGGTAAGAGACCCAGAAAACAAAGGGGGGCGTTGTGTAGGCTTCGGGGGGCGATTTGTAATTTCATCTAACTAGGAGGACTCTTAGAAACCGACAGAGCCCAGAGCGAACTCTCGGCTACAACTTGTGAACATCAACTAATATTAATTAAGAGATTGCTCAAACTCCGTTCGATAAATTTTCTCCGCGTAGTTCATGTATCTGTCCTGTTTTATTCAATAAATAGAAAAAAAATCATGTCAATCGTTCGCTCCGTTTCGAAATGAAAGTAGACACAAACAAACAAATAAAAAGGCAATAGACACACTTTCGCATTTTAATAGTTATTAGTATTCCTAGATAGGTCATTTTCGTAGATAATAGACCGCGGGCAATCATGTTTTAACAAGTTTTTGTTAAATAACCCGATTTGTACATTCCTGTATCAATCGGCTGATTCGTAGAATACTTGTTCTTACTTGTTGAGTACAATTGAGCGTCGAATGAGATAAACGAGTTAATGCATGTTTGTCTTATTCCTGTCGGTGCGTGCTGCTTACGCAATCCTATATAAACAACTGAATTTATTTTATTTTCATTTGCGGTTTCGCGCGTAATAGATAAGCAGTACTTAAGTTCAATCCTTACTTACGTATTTCTTAAAAAAAAACAATGTCGGAAGTAAAAAAGAAGAGACGGCAATACTCTGTGGAATATATTAAATTCGGATTCATTGAAAATCCTACAAACCCATCGTCGCCTCAGCGCCTTCTATGTCTAAAAACATTTTCGAATGAAGCAATGAAGCCTTCAAGACTGCAAGATCATTTGAATAAAATGAATCCAGATAAGAAAGACAAGAATGTAGCATATTTTCAAGACCTAGAGATGAAGCATTATACTCAGTCAAGTGTAGCAAAACTATTTTCGGCAGCTGCTAAGCAAGATGACGACGGACTTCGAGCTTCGTACAATATCTCTTTGTTAATTGCTCAAAATCACACAACATCGGAGAAGAGTTAATTTTGCCAGCAATAAAGGAAGTAATAACTACTGTGCTTCATAAACCGGCCGCAGATATTATCCGAAAAATTCCTTTGAGTAATAATTCTGTCCAAAGACGAATTGATGAATTGGCTGAAAACATTGAAGGATCATTGTGCAATCATCTGAAGACTAGTCAGTTCTCAATTCAGCTCGATGAGTCCACTTTACCTACTAATGAAGCATTCAAGCAAGTCTTACGTGAAGTTTATTAAACATGAGAAAATATGTGAAGAACTATTGTTTGCTAGAAATTTAGAGACCGTTACAAAAGGCGAAACCATATTCAATACATTGGAAAAGCTTTGTGATGAGAAAGAGATTCCCTTGAAAAAAATTAAATATCAGTTGCTACGGATGGCGTTCCGAACTCCGAATTTCTGAATACTATAAAGTTGCGTTTCAATAATCATTCTCATTGGCAGGTGTAGCCCGTAAGAGTTAACTTGAGACCTGAGCGTCGTTATGTACTACCTACTGTGCTCAGGTCTTAAGTTAACTCTTGCGGATTATAGTAAAAGTCTATTTTAGAATGAATGTTTAATCTCCGCTTATATAGCTCACAACAATTAATTAATTTAATTTGAAGTTATAGTGGTTTTTAAGTAGGTGAAAAAATGGAGGCGCTAAAAATTTATTTAGTTTCAAAGTGGGCAGTAGACAAAATAAGTTTGGGAACCTCTGCATTAAATCAACACATTTCAACAGCAAACTGCCACAACCTGCGCCTGTCCATTTCAACAAGGCAATGGGCTCACCACCTATTACGTGGAACAAAAATGCATAAGGTCCTTCCCCTCCTGGAATAAAGGCGTGACAGTAAGTATGTAACAACAAGAAATACATAGATATTGTATGACACATGATATAACATTTACACATTTAAGAAAGTTGCGCATGACACATAGGACAGGAGTGACGCAACACTAGTTCATGTTGCTGCGCACGGGCCCCGCAAGTGTTGCACGTCCACACCGTGTGCGGGGCCACTAGCGACCGCCCAGAAACCACGCACTCTGGAAACTCATTTCCACATCCAGGGCAAGTTGACATCCTAGAAACAATAAAATTAATTGTATTTGGTTACATGTGGTTTAGTCATCTTAATAATATTATAAATGCGAAAGTTTGTATGGATGTTTGTTACTCTTTCACGTAAAATCTATATGGATTTTAATGAAACTACAATAATATAGCTTATACATCAGAATAACACATAGGCTACTTTTTATCCCGGGAACAAGTTCCTGTGGAAAACAGGAACGGGTAAACTTCTCTACGCGGGCGTCAACTAGTTTCTTTTATGAAGTAAAAGGTGTGAACCCTGAAGTTCAGTGGTGTCACGGGACCAGGGGGCCAAGTCTACTATTTCAATCGCGTCAGAAAAGAATAGAAATCGTCGCTCAATAGAAAGCCACCGGTACAATATTGTCAGTTTTTCATAGTCAACTATTACAATCGTACTCCAAAAGACTTCTATCGGTCGGCCGATAGAATTCTACTAACACGTACGGCGCCAGTAGCCGCTAGTCAGTTCAATTTTTGATGATTCTGGTTCTATTCTACGGTTTGTCAATAGTAGACTTGGCCCCCAGGGGCCACTGACAAGCGTCCACTGGCGCGGAAAGTGTTAGTAGAATTCTATTTTTGACTGAATTGACTTTAATTCTATATTCGACTTTCTGTCTGTCTCCTGCCCATCATCCCTGTGATTGCAGGAAGTTTTCGGCACAGCATAGGTACTCTGGAGTTCTTGTTCAGCTTGGAACTGGCTGCGGCTGGTCCTTATTGTAGGTAGTTATAGATTTCGACTGTCGGTATCAGTAATCTTACTTTTTATGATTTCGGAGCCATGGAACGTAGGATTGCTGTTAATAGTTGTTTTGCCCGGGCTACAGACTTGCGTACCTTACCCGCTCTGGGTGTGACCGCAAGTGAACGGTACAGGTTCATAGTCTTCCACCCGCAATAGAGCCTCCCGCGAAGGATTCCTTCATCTGTCTGTACATCGCCCAATGAAATATGACGGAGCCCGCATGGCACTCGTAACTTAGCGCTGAGCCTCCGTACACGGGCCCCAAAAAATTTAATGTAAGCAACCCAATGTAGGTATTTGCTCAACTCTCTCGCTATTTGTGTATAAAGGTCATCTTTCACTGATAACCGAACGATAATGTCGACACATGGCGCATTATTTATTCATTTCTTTTTATGTATGTACGTACCTACAATCGACATAAAAGTGTGATAGAAGATAAAGCGCCTCTGTCGATAACTATGAGAATTACTCGCATATTTATCGACAGAGTCACTTCACGAAACGTTAATATAACATTTAACTACGACCACGAGAAACTGTTACCCTGAAGGGGCCAGTGTAATCTGTACCCGTGTGTACGAACTGTTTAGCAGCCTGAACAACACGACAAGGACGATGATCGGCCATTTCGGGCGCGATTGACTTCGGGCGAAGTTTGAAACACGGAATACATCTATGAACTGTCGAACGAATCAAATTGCGTGCGGAGAGAATCCAGTATTTCTGGCGCAAAATTGACATTAATAAATCTGGACCAGCGCGACAATTCACCCTATGGTGATATTCAACTAAAACCGCCACTACAACCGCCCGCAATGACCACGATGAAACACGGCTAGCCAACTCTACGTGGACACAGTAGCGGGGTTGAAAGGACTAACAGGCCATTCATCAAGTGGGGCTTGGCACCAGGAAGAGCCATGGAGCCACAACGGATGATCCAAAATCTGTGCAGGTGTGTACCCACGAGACAAACAATCGGCAGGGTTGTCCGTACCTGAGACGTGATAAAAGTTTTGCGGCGCCAATTCCGACTGAATTTTTGCCACCCTATTTGCGACAAATGTATCCCAGCGATGGGGCGAAGAATGTGTCCAACACAAAGCAACGGTCGGGTCCGAGAATGCGAAAATTCTATCTACATTAATGCGTTGAAATCGGCGATCTGATTCGCGAACACCTATACAAAGAAACATTTGTCTAATGCCGGCTGAAAGCGCGACAGCGAATAAGCGAAAGTTAGCTATAATGTCGAACAAATTACCTTGGAGATTTTAGATTTTAGAAACATTCGAACTAGTTTTGGCGCTGCCATCAAAACAACGCGCAACTTGGTGGTTAGTTTATCCTCGCGGACAACTCCATAGTGCGGTATAGTATACGAAGGAGCGTGCTTCGTCTCTTCGGTTTCGGGATGCGCGGGTGAAATGAAACCTTTATCCAAATATTCTACTATTACGCTATCGTAAGCCTCCTTCAACTTTGGAGATGTCTGCATTTTCCTTTCTAAACAAAAGAAGCGTTTTTCGGCTGACTGAAACGAATCTCCAAGCGAATTAACATCACCCTTAAAGGGGAGTGCGACAACATAACGACCATCACTATCGCGAGTAGTCGTGCGACTATAAAACTCTTCACAAAGTTTATCATCCCGGGCTGACAATAGGAGGGACGTTCACCTCTTCTATCTCCCAGAATTTACGGACAGCGGAGTCCAGCGGCACGACGAGGCCTACTGGAAGAGATTTCTTTAGAAATAAGTAGTGCCTTTGTACGTAATTTTAGTTGTTTATCTGTCATGTTCTTTGTGTGTATGTACATAAATAAATAAATAAAAAATAAATAAATAAATAAATAAATATAACACTGTCGAGTTACAATCAAAATAAGCGGGTGCGGAACCAACAAACCCAAGAACCGTCTCTAAGGCGAGCGGCGCGGGGTGCGATGCGTGACCTTGAACCTTATGCTGCGACAGGAGGTGCGGGAAAATCGAAAACTAGTCAATAATGAGGTATTGACTGCGACAGTCGGTAAAAGTTTGGTAACCTTATCGACGACTAGCGAATCCATCGAAAAACTAACATCAAATCAAAACGCGAGTGGAATTTAATCCCTACAGAACCTTGAACGGCTTTAGTTGAACCCCCAATACCTTTCACAACATTACAGGCGGGGTGGTTATTTATATGCAAACCAAGACGACTACAACAATTTTTACCAATAAAATTACTTTGAGAAGCACTATCTAAAAGTGCGCGAACACTATATCCCCTACCATGCGAATCGTAAACAACAACTCGAGCGGTTGCCAAAAGTACCGTAGTAGGGCTTGTGTCCAAGCTTGATGGCAAGCACAAAGCGACATCGTTCGGCTGGAGGCGCGCGGCAGTGGCGCCGCCGTCGCTAGGCGCGGACGGGGATGAAAACACGCGAGAGCGCTCCCCGTTGCGAGTCAACGGCGAGGGCGGCTGTGAGGTCACAGCGGACGGACGGCTAGGCACTGAGTTCGCGCAGCTGGAATCGACGGACGAACTACCGGACATGGCGTTATTGTTTTCGAAGTGTAATAATGAATGGTGTTTACCATTACACTTGCGACAAAAATTATTCGAATTACAGAATGAAACACGATGACATAAATTACTAGAACGAACAAATTTGTAGCGATCGCCAGGAGTGAGTTTATTGAACTCCGAACATTTATAAAGTTGGTCATGGTGACCTTGACACAAAGAACAATTTTTCGAATGCAACACTTGCGATTGCGAAGTTGTGGGTTCAAAATTAACAAAAGAGTGCGTGGACTTCGTGGGCTTACTACTATTACTACTACGATTAATCGGACTATTTTTCGCTATCCGTGATTTAACGAAGTTCGTTGCAAAATTCGAATATGTTGACGAACGAAAGTTTCTAAATCGTCGAACTTAGGTATTTGATGGCCAGCTTTCGGGTATTTGTATGGGCGGTAATTTAGGTCGGTCCCGTTTCAGCAAATCAAAACCGGCTGGCCCGGGTTTCGAATCGGTGACTACTACGGGCACGGGCGCTTGCAATGACTTAGCGACACGTTTTATGCGACAAATTAAATCTTCAAAAGATGACATGGCGTCATAACTTAATAAGAAATCGGGATTTAATTTTAATTCAAGCAAGTTAATTTTATCGAGAACATTTTCGAAATCTAAGCGCAAAGTATCTACGGTTTCGATCAAGGATAAAAACAATTCTTTTATTGATTCATCTGCGATCCTCGATGAATAATGACAAATTGATTGCATACGCTTAAAAAGGCTATCCTTCTTATCGTGTCATGGTTTTAACTGTAGATCCATAATCTCTTTCGGAGGCATTGTTAAAACAAACAACTATAGCTACCTACAGTGCAAAACTAACGAATTATCAAAATGGGAGCGGTGGTGAGCAGCGAGACGCGACGCGATCGAGCGTAGGTACTTGCGCGCGCGGGCCTAGGTACCTGCCCGCGTGGTCTACCTATTACTATGCGGTGCAGTCGAAATTACCAACTATTTAGTACCTACCTATGCGAAAAACAGTATGAAAGTATGCGTTTATTCCCTAATGGAATAAACTATTATCTATGCGTTTATTCCCTATAGAATAAAAACTATTATCTATGCGTTTATTCCCTATAGAATAAAAAACTATTACCTAATCTATGCATTTATTCCGTGGTGGTATAAAAACTATAACCTATACCTATGCGTTTATTCCGTGGTGGAATAAATACTATAACCTATACCTATGCGTTTATTCCCTATGGAATAACAACTATTGCGTTTCTATTGGCAAACTACTAAAGCGAATGGATCAAAATCCGGATCGTTAGGACCAGAAAATGGTTGAGCGGGCGAGATAAATAAATTCAAAGTGGACTGTATTTGCGGGGAAAGACATAAATGAAATTTACACGCGGTTGTCGACGAAAAAGAAATGGAAAACAGGAATGGGCACACTACCTTGCTTCGTAATACAGCCGTCTCGCTCCTCTTTTATGCGAGACAAGGTAGGTGCGAAAGAGAAATGGAATAAAGGGAAGGGGGGGAGTGTCGACAACTAATTAATTAAAAACAAATGTAGATCGGCGATGCAACATAGAAAAAATAACGCGGCTACTCTTGAATCGTATACCGGCGAAACCACATCCTATATTCTAATAGTTGAAAAATAATGGGTTGAATATGAACCATGCTCTTTTTCATTCACACACTCGTACTCGGAACTACGGAACACGCATAAGCATCGCATCATAATGACACGATCCATTCATGAATTAGTCGGAAAATTAATTTTAGCAATAATTCGCATCTCGGCTACCTCATGAATCAGTCGTCGCAGCGACGACGCAAAGGTTTGTCAGCATAACTATATATACACAATCTAGGATTAAAGTTTTATGATCTCGACTGCGGGAGGACAGAGAGATAAGACGGACATGGCGGAAACGATGAGGGTAAATTGTTTACTACGAGGGCTGCACTAAAAGTATCGGGAATGGAACATTTCCACTGTTCCTGTCATATTAAAATCTTTTTAATTGAAAACTCCTTGGTTTTAAAAATCGAATACCATTTATTTATTTAAAAAAAAGATTCTCGGTCTTGTCACAAGGTTTTGTCAAACTTGTTTAGTCGTTGAGAAAATGGAATTGACTCGAGAAAATTCAAGAGCAATGATTTATTATGACTTTCGAAGTGGTTTAACACAAAAACAGTGTGTTGACCGGATGATTTCTGCATTTGGTGATGAAGCCCCATCCAAAACCACAATTTATTGCTGGTTTGCTGAATTTCAACGTGGACGTGTCAAGCTCAGTGATGATCCCCGTCAAGGTCGTCCAAAAACTGCAGTCACCCAAGAAAACGTTGATGCTGTGCGTAAGCTGATTGAGAAAGGTCGACATGTGAGATACCGCGAAATTCAGGCAACTTTAAACATTGGCATGAGTCAAATACAAATAATCTTGCATGAACAATTAGGTGTAAAAAAGTTGTTTTCCCGATGGATACCGCATTCGCTGTGTGAAGAGCAAAAAGCGACTCGCGTTACTTGGTGCGTCAGAACTAAAGATTCCACGCAGGATCCTCAAATGCTGTATACACATCGTATCAGGTGATGAATCCTGGATATACGCGTACGAACCCGAAAAAAAACCAGTCACGAGTTTGGGTGTTCGAAAATGAGTTAAAGCCAACAAAAATTGTTCGTTCACGGTGTGTTGCAAAAAAAAAATGGTGGCCACGTTTGTCTCCAAAACCGGCTATGTTGCGACTATTCCTCTTGAGGGACAAAGAACGGTTAATGCAGAATGGTATGCTAGCATTTGTTTGCCACAGGTCGTTTCCGAACTCCGTAAAGAGAACTGCAACCGCCGCATCATACTCCATCACGACAATGCGAGTTCTCACACCGCGCACAGAACAAAAGAGTTTTTAGAGCAAGAAAACATAGAATTATTAGACCATCCGCCGTACAGCCCTGACCTAAGCCCTAATGATTTCTATACTTTCCCTAAAATAAAGAATAAATTGCGTGGTCAGAGATTTTCATCACCTGAAGAAGCTGTGGACGCCTACAAAACGGCCATTTTGATTTTCCTTGATTCTCGAAATTTTCAGTGCCGCCCTCGTACAGAACTCTTAAAAATGTTACCTATACTTACCATTCAGGCATGCTAATTTCACAGCTGGGACACTCGATTCTATTTCCTTTGGCGTCTTTAGGTTTGTATCTTGTGAATATCTCAACTGCTAAATTTTCAAAGGTATTTGGCTGAAACAATAGGTACAATGAGTAATTACAGTTGAAAAAGAAAAAAATGGTAAAATTGGCAATAGCTTATTTGACGCAGAGCCAAATTCTGAGAAAGATGAGAGGCAATAAAAAAACTGGACAAGTGCCAGACGTAGTCGCCCAAGAGGTCCGTACAAATTTGTAATTACATTTTATAAACTAGCGTACGCCCCGCGATCCCGTGGGAATAACGGGATAAAATGTAGCCTAAGTTACTCCTTATAACATTAGATATTTGCCAGTGAAAGTCCCGTTAAAATCAGTCAATATTAGTACAAGGTCAGGGTAAGTAAGTAAGTCAATATTAGGATCAACGAAAAATACCCTTATATTTAAATTCCCTTGAGTATCGAAATGTAGCGACCAGCGTCACAGCGCAAAGCTATCGAACTACAGCGATACTGAGAATTTTACATCGCGCTATAAGAGTTCTCGCGCTGAAGAATGATATATGCAACAGCCCAACATCAACCGTTGGGCCACGGCCCACCAGGCGTGATCACCATGCCTGGTCGGAGGATCCTCTTTTTGTGTCGGAGGAACATCTCCACCCGTTCCTCCACAGAAGTATACATTTTTTGCTGCATAAATAATAACAACAATATAAAATCTGTATTGACATATTATATAGTGTGAACTGTGTTGCAGGAGACAGTATTTCCTCTCTCCGTTTCACAATACACGATCATATGCCAATGTGTAAATAATTAAACAAGACACAAAAAAGTAGGTAAATGAATAATACAAATCAAAATAACATTAGCCTTGCATTTGCGAAGTGTATGAGTTTGTATCGTGTGGTCAAATGGCCGTACTTATTTTTGTTAGTTTGTGTATCTTTTTAGCTTTAGGGGACTGTAGACTGATTTTAATTTCAACGTAATACTTCCAAATGTTCGTGAGACTGGTCTTGACCGACAGGCAATAAAGTGATCTTAAGAGTTCCTTTTTTCCTTTTGAGATATGGAATCCTAAAAATAGACAACTCAAAATAGAAAGAAGAATGTGCTTACATCGAGAGCTTCTAATTTAATTAGTGCTTTGGAACATAATTCAAAAGCTCGAGCTTGCATGGCTATTGACGCTATGGTACACCAAACCTGAAACAAGAATAAAATGTAGGTTTAATAGACGCAGGAAAATGTCACATAATTATTAATTTGTTTAAAACTTTGTGTCATATGTTAAACTTATGCATTTCTCTTATTCATCTTTGTGTATTCCCAATTACTTCCAAACCTTACCTGGATTTGAAGCCTGGGCTCCACTTTAATTAGACTGCAAGGACCCAGTTATCGTTTGGCTATTGATTTGGTATTATTTGAAGCGGCCCTCATATGAACTACCAACCCTATAAGGGCCCCTGCGTATTAAATTAACATGTTTGGTACGTGTTAAAAATTGTGCACTGTAGATAGATAGATTACTCTTATTGTACACCATAACATACAAATTATTAGAACTTAGTATATAATCATCAACACAAATATTGCTTTACTAATACTAAAAAGCTAGAGTTTGTTTATTTGTTTGGATGAAGGGAACGCTCTTATCTCAAGAACTACTGGATTACATTGAAAATTCTTATGGTGTTGGATAGCTCATTTATCGAAAAACGTGTATGGGTATATAAAATCACAATACTACCCAAAAGAGCGGAGCAATACTAATAAATGTCAACAAATAGGACAAATTTTCATACAGTATTTTGAAATTAAAAAACGGGTGGATAAATGGGTGCCATCTGAAGGATGTCTGTACGAAGCCGCAGGGCTAAGCTAGTGTTAACGTTAATTTTAAACTTTCGCTGTGTATACTCATGAAGTCCCGAGTAGTATATAAAACATAAGCTAGTGTTAATATAATAGGCTGTAGTAGAGAGAGATAGTGACGCAAAACTGCATCGTTGGTGCGTACTTACCTCGGTGTGGTACGCCTCGTGCAAAAAGTGGTGGTGGTGTGTGAGGCGAGCGGCGGCCCGAAGCGCGGCGTCGAGACGAGGCGGCCGAGAACAAGCCCGCCCCGCTGCCGCAGCTGCCCAGTGCGCTGCCGTGGCCCGACGCCAACATCGAGTTGCTTCGCGACCACGCGCTCCTTCTGTACCTAAACATTGCTCATTCCTCCAAACTATACCTACCTGTAGCGCAATTCACAAATCTCGGATCTAAATCCTCCACTACGCAAATGTCATCAATATTTATAGAACTCGAATATAGCAGTAGAGGATTTGGATCCGAGATTTGTGAATTGCGCTACAGCATTTGGATTTTGGGGTCCACATTTATTTCACCATTAGTTATTGATGGGGTCTTGATTTTTTAAATTGTTAGAAAGTACTGCGGTCTGATCTCCCAAGCTTAAGGCTTACGCTTGCGTTGCTGCTTTGTTAGCTGGTCACTATGAACACCGCTAGCAGGGAGGTTGCTTGGGTTCCGGAGATCTTAGTGCAGCCCCTTACATCCTTCCTCTTTTACATCTATTACATATATTAGGGTAATCATTTGATCTAAGACTCTCATTTAGTATTTTTTTTAATCACATAAGTATATTTTATTTCTTAACATTTCTATCTAATATATAACATATATATTAGGGGATGAAGAGTAGAAGCGTGCACGTCGCCATCCCTGCCAGCTACGGCTGCAATTCTACTCCAACACGAGTGCCACCAGGGCGATTACTGCTAGGGCGTGCCCCCGAGGCGACGCGCACCAGTTCGTCCCCGCTGGTGCGAAAAGTGTGAGCCAGAGCGGCGTAGGGCACCGCCACCCTACACGCGCGGCCCGACACGGCGGGAAGTGGAGGATGGAGTGCAGGGTAGCTGCGTGGAATGTTAGGGGAGGAATGACAGATAAGAAGAATGAGTTGATGGATGTTATGAATGAGAGAAAGTTAGATGCAGTGTGCTTGACAGAGACCAAGCGCAAGGGCAGCGAAGTCTTGGTGCTCCCGGGTGGGATGCTCGCGCTTTGGTCTGGAGTACCAGAGAGCGAGCATGGCAGTCGGGGGGTTGGAATTTTGCTGTCCTCGCGATTGGCCTCCGGTATGTATGAGTACAACCTGATAGGTCCTAGAATCCTCTGGATCCGTGTAAAACTTGGTTTGACGAAGATTTTCCTGGTAGCTGCTTACGCGCCAGTATCTTCGTCGAACGCGAGTGAGCTAGAGGACTTCTGGGAGAGTATGAGAGAAGCTCTAAATGTGATAGAAGGAAATGAAAGACTTATAGTATGTGGAGACTTGAATGGATGGGTGGGTACCGCTCGCGATGGTTTTGAGTCGGTACTCGGGAAGTATGGGGATAAAAGGGTGAACGACGCTGGCAAGCTAATACTGGCATTTTGTAAGGAAAAGGATTTGTTTGTGGCGAACACAATGTTCAACCACAAACAAATTCTTCTTAGCCTCGCGCCTTCGCGCTAGACTACTTAGCCTCGCGGAATGATTTTAATATGAAAGAGAGATACAAGCTGCAGAAAGTTAACACGAAGGCACTTATAGAAGAAGCTCGTGAAAGGTGCAGAATGAAAGCGGATGAAAGGTTGTCGTCCAATTTCCGGGATAATGCCAAGCTCTTCTGGAAAAAGGTTATTGTTCGGCAATCTGCAGTATGAATCAAGTGCTTAGTGTTAACAATGACGTCCTAACAGACCAAAGTGACGTCCTGCAGAGATGGAGTGAATATTATGGAAAGATGTATGCAAGAAAAGACAGAGATGCCACATCGGGAAGTGGAGCTCACTTCGATGCTCCGGATCCCGATGTCATTGAAGTCATTAGTATGAAAGAAATAGAACAAGCGATAAGAAGTATGAAATGTGGTAAGGCTGCGGGAAAAGACAGAGTCACTGCTGAGATGATCAAGTACGGTGGGTCGCGTGTCTGGGACACACTATGTCTGTTATGCAACTTGTGCTGGCGGACGGGTGAGGTCCCAGATGACTGGCGAGTAGCAGTTGTAGTACATATTTACAAAGGGAAAGGCTCGCGCCTAAACTGCTCCAGCTACAGGGCGATCAGCTTGGTCAGCTTAGCTAGTAAGGTGTATGCAAAGGTTATAACGGCACGAATGCAAGAAAAGTCTGAAAGGTATTTATGGGAGGCTCAATGCGGATTCCGACGTGGAAGAGGTTGCATGGATCAAGTGTTCTCTCTACTATTTCTCTATGATCTCGGAAAAGTTTCTGGCTCTTAGCCAGAAGGTTTTCTGCGCTTTTGTGGATCTGGAGAAAGCATTTGATAACGTTGTGAGAGAAACGCTGTGGGACTTGCTGCCAGGATATGGTGTGGACGGCTCGCTACTGCGGGCAATACAGTCGCTTTATAGGGACTGTAAGGCTTGCGTGCGAGTAGGGGGGGATGATTTGATGTCTGTACAGGCGTCAAACAGGGATGTGTCATGTCCGCCTGGCTGTTCATAGTGTATCTGGACAGTTGCCTGCAGAAGTTGAAAGATTTTAATATGGGTGTGAATTTGGGTGACTTTACAGTAAACTGTCTGCTGTACGCTGATGATGCGGTGCTCATGGCCTCATCAGAAGCCGACCTTCAGGCATTAGTCACTAATATGAAAGAGGGGTGTGAAAGTAAGGGTCTCCGCTTGAATGCAAGTAAAACTAAGGTTCTAGTATTTGAAAGAGGTGACGTAAGAACTAAATGCGAGATTAGGGTAAACCAGGAACGTCTAGAGCAAGTGAATGAAATTGTGTATTTAGGAAGTATGTTTAGCGCGGATGGAAGATGTGATTCGGATGTGGAACGGCGAGTAGCTGCCGGAAACAAAGTTAACGGTGCTTTGTCCCAGTTAGTAAAGCGACAAAGCATCGTAAAAGAAGCACGACTGGCGATTCATAACGCAGTGCTAGTGCCAACTTTGCTTTACGGTAGTGAAACCTGGGTATGTCAGCAGATGCATGAAAGTAAATTGAATGCTGTGGAGATGCGATCACTTCGAAAGTTGTGCGGCGTTACCTTGGCTGGCCGAATACGTAACGAAGTGATAGGCAATTTGGCAGGTTTGAATGAAAGTGTCAGCGTTAAGCTGGAAAAGGGCGTGCTCCGTTGGTTTGGACACGTCCAACGAATGAGTGAGGAACGATTGATGAATGAATCTCGAAGAAGCGAAAGAAGTATGCATGGATCGCGAAGCCTGGCGATCTGTCCTCTCTGACTACCCCGTCAGGGATACAGCGTGAAGATAGTTTAGTTTAGTTTTTTTTAGTAACATTTCTATCTTGCTTGTTTTTTCCTGTCTTTCTGACGCAATAGGGGTTTTTACCTGAATCTCGAAGTGTATTATATTAATAAGTGTGTCATAACGAGGAACGCAAAACTGTACTCCTAAACTTATCTACTGCTTCTACCCGCGTAAATTTTGGGTATAACAACAGGGAAAAAATATCTTCCAGTTCAAAACTCGGTCGCCCTTGTTGCATGTGAATTACAAATAGTCATAAGTATAATGCGTCGGATACGGAGCGCTTCAATATTTCAATCGACTACATCAAAATCCGTCACATGTACATTGCGTTTAAATAAATTGTGGTTCAAAATCAACGGATTATATGAGTATAATAGTCTCACTTTCGGGAATACCGATTGTTGAAACGAAATAGTCGAAAGGTCTACCTCGGACTCCCGAAACGCGAACTACGGATACAACTAACAGGATTTTTTATATTGTATCCTGTTCATGGCAGCAATCTGTCGAGAATAATTAGCTGCTTCTTTGTCCGAACCTTGTCTGGTTTTGTTTGGAGCAGGGAAGTTGTCCATTGACCAGTTTTACCCTTATTTTGGAAAATCTGTTTTTGAGATTGGGAACACTGTTTCTTCTCAATCTAGAGTAAATAGGGCTGCCAGAACCTATCAGTCTGGCAGCCAGACCATTAACATGAGTTGTTAATTATGGCTGGTATTTGTGGCGCCGGGAATTGATTTCCTGTTGGACAGTGTTAAGTTTTAAGTCCTGTAAAATATACTTGTTGTGAATATATTTTGGCATGTCAAGCATAGACCTTAAAGCTTTAGTCTGAAACCTTTCCAGGATTTCTATGTTGCTATTACTTGCTGTTCCCTACTGCAACTAATAGGTACTACGAAAAATTGCTCGAATGATAAAGTGGTGATAATACTAACTTACCAACACCGCCTTGGCTGTACAAATGACCAGCTAGAACAAAGAGCTTCTTGATTCTTAAAGGAGACGCCTTCTTGGATGCTTCTAAATTGGCCAACTAAAAAAAATGTTTTGCAATCATTGTATACTGAGACATAGAAATTATATATTGAGAGAATACTTAAAAAGAAACGTGCTATCTTACTTGAAAAGCTATTTCTGCGGCTTGTATTAGTTTTCCACTTTCCTTTAGTTGCATAATAGCTTGAATTGATGGCTCTTGACCAAAACTGTCGCTAGGATCATCTAAGGTCTTTTGTTTTTGTGCGCTTATGTCCTGTAATAATATAAAACAACAATTTACCGTCGTTACGTGTTTCTCTCTTACAACCCCGGCTTCTTTAAGCATTTTTTTTAAAGACATATCATTGGGTTTTGATCTCAAGGACTACTGTCAATAGTCTTCTGGATAGTGTGAGTGGCCCTCAATTCCCTTGATGTCGCCTTTGCTTTCTATAAAGCGGGCGGCATCATTTTGGCGAGCTGTTGAAATAATTGGCGGTTGCCGTTGTCAAGCACTTACCATCGGCAGTCGAAAAAATTACAAAATGTTCAACAGGTTAAATATGTAACGAGAAGCTTACATATACATCACGCCTGTCTCCCATTGGAGTAGGCAGAGACTATGGCTTTCCACTTGCTATGATCCTGGCATACAACTCTCGCTTCTTCAACTTTCATAATTGTTTTCATACACGCTCGCCGATTAAAGGTACTCTTGACCTGGCCTTTTGTCAAAAGATCTTGAATTTGATTGGCATATGTACGTCGAGGTCGACCCTTACCAGTTTGCCTATTTACGAGAAGCTTAATATAAATATAATGTAAATTATTATAACGTTACCTTGCCAGGTTTTGGAGATCCTGTGAATAATTTTGCCAGTGAGTCGTTGTCTTCAAGTGCCATGTGACACTTTTTCAATCCCTCTGTATTATTTGACATTGAGTAATATTCCAACGCACTGGTCCTATAAAGAAATAACATAATGCAAGTCATCGCGTCATGGATAGAGAGCAGTTATTCTGTGAAAATAACTTTTTAATACGGTTGCTCAAAAACTGGCATATTGCAGGGACGTATAGCGCTCGGGATGTGGGCTACACACGCGTGTTTTTTCTTTGCCATTCCCGAACTAGTGTTTTTTCTTTCCCAACTGACATAATAATGACTATTAAAAAGAAAAATAACCAACCACGAAGTTATTCCTCGAAAAAAATCATAGAAGTTTTCATGATTCATGCAAATATTTCTATAAAAAGCTACTAATTTATTTCAATATCCGATTTAAAAGTAATATTAAGTACAAATTTAAACATTAATTTAATATTAGTACATATATGTATAGGCCAAATTAAATTTATAAAAATAAAAAAGTTGGCTGTATGACGTGCACTGCCATAGCCTCTGCTTATATTCTTTTACTGTTGGCGCCATTTTCCAAAAATTTTCTTCTCGAGTTTAGTTGCTTGTTGCACAAAATGAGTAATTTTGACGACAAATTATTTGAATTAACGCCACCGGAACTCAGTTTAATTGCAAAAAATGCTTCGGAGAACATTTTACCTGAAAAGTCTAAAAGTCGCTACATATCTACATATGACGAATTCATTGTGTGGAGAGAAGAGAAAAAGGCAAATAGTTTTTCAGAAAATGTTATTTTGGCATACTTCTCTGAACTTTCAACAAAATTAAAACCATCTACCTTATGGTCGAGGTATTTAATGTTAAAAAGTGTGCTAAAAATCAGGAATAATGTGGATATCAGTGAATACCCCAAACTAAATGCTTTCCTAAAACGACAATCAGACGGCTTTACAACTAAAAAGTCGAAAATATTAACATCGAATGAAGTGGAAAGGTTTTTGAACGAAGCTCCCAATGATCGTTATTTAAGCACAAAGGTAATTTATTAATAAGTACTTCTATTTTTCTTTGGTATTCAGTTTACGAAATCGCAAAATACACTCAATATAAAAAAATATTAATCAAAACCCTTTTTTTTGTAGGTTGCGCTAATTTTTGGCGTTGCTGGTGCTTGCCGCAGAGAGGAGTTAGCTAATATCACCTTAAAAGATATTGAAATCCATGGAAAAATGCTACTAATTAATATTCCGAATACAAAAAATAAGATACCGAGAAGCTTCATTGTTGAAGGAGATTTTCTTAAAATAGTGCAAAAATATATGAATCAGCGGTCCCAAAAAGCAAATACCGACCGTTTTTTTCAAAATTATCAAAAAGGGAAGTGTACAGCTCAAGCAATCGGGATAAACAAATTTGGTAATATGCCAAAAGAAATAGCTACGTTTCTTGATCTGCCGGATGCTGAGTATTATACTGGGCACAGCTTCAGGAGGACCTCTGCTACATTATTGGCAGATTCAGGAGCCAATTTGACGTCCTTAAAGCGACTAGGAGGCTGGAAGTCAGACAAAGTTGCAGAAGGCTATATTGCTGATTCATTAAACAACAAACTAGAAACTGGGAATAAAATCACACAATCCATTAATTTAAAGTCCAGTCCATCTCCTTCACATGGCAATACTGAAGAAAACGTTCGTCCGCCTACCTTCGTTGATAATTATAATTCATCAGATCCAATTCCATCAACTAGCAAACGCCCTTGTATGACCTTTGACAAATATACATGAACAATCATATGAAATTAATAATAGTTTGTCTCAAACAGTAAATATGCAACCGAAAACTTCCCCAGTTAATATAAAAAACTGTACCAATTTCAATGTATATGTGAACTATAACTTTTACAAGAAATAAATGATTAGTTACTTGAGTTTATAGTGTTTTTATTATTTTATTAAATTGCTTCATTTTTTCGCAACTGTATTAAAAATAGTCGTTCAATACACGTGCAGAACCATCATTGCAACTTGTTCCGACTTTCAACCCTCACCTTCGGCTGCGCCTCGGATCGGGTCGAAATTTGTCGGAACTCGTTGCAATGATAGGCATTCCGCACTTGTATCGAAATATACTATAAATATAAAATTGTAGGCGCACTCCAGAAGCGAAATATGACATTTTATTAGTTCTTCATTTTCAAAACGTTTTAATATTAAGCTCACAAATTAGTATTCTCATCACCCATTTGATTTCTAGTATACCTAATAAAATGTTTAGAAAATACGGTCTATATTGTAATACCAAGAAATCAAATAAAGGGAATACAGGTTGTCCCTTGTTCATTATGTGACACTGCTTAGTTGCAAGAATTAGGATGAGCAATGTGGTTTGTATAAAATTTTCATATGAAAAAGCTCACACGCTAGCTCAGTCTTCTGTCGACGAACACTACTTTAAACATCTTAAGCTGTGGTAAGTATGAATAACTGCTTGTGACATGTCCATTTAGAGGTGTTTCCATGCAGAAGGCCCGGTGCTTGGTCTCGGTTGCGAGCAAAATAATAGGTAGTTGTAGTCAAAGACTTAAACTTAGCAATTGTAGGTAACACCTTTGTTACAAAGTCCATATATTACGGCTACTTTCGATCCGTAGGTATGCTTATTTGCCAGCACGGTAGTATAAAACAATAACAGCACAGTGGCGCCCTTATTGATTACTACTGTTTTATGTGTGCGTGTATGAAGCGATTGATGAATCTTGAAGAAGCGAAAGAAGTATGCATAGATCGCGAAGCCTTGCATTGCTTTGTCATTTGCATCTGTCCTCTCTGACTACCCCGTCAGGGATACAGCGTGAAGATAGTAGTAGTAGTTTTATGCCATACCATACTCCACCTTCATAATTGATGGGATGTCTATATTTACAATCCCTAAATCTGTTTTACTAACCAATTTTGTATATTTGCAGAAACACGACTTACCAGTTTTGCCTGTCAATATAGTAGTCGCCGATATTGCTATAAGCTTGCTTGATTTGTGCCTCAGTAGTACTCGCCGACATTTTCAAAAGCTCTACCACGCGGAAACAATGGCCTAAACGTTTGCGAAGAGCTATGGCCAGATCACTAAAATTGCAAATATTTGTGTTTTAAAACAAATAATATAAATGATTTGAGGATTTATTGTGCGAATTACCTGATTTGTATCACCTAAATGGTGATAATATAATTTCGTAATTACAAAATATTCTGAATTTAGGATATTGCGCAAAAGACCTGGCATCGCCCAATCGGATAAGGTCGGATAAGGAATTCGAAGGCATACATACAGATTCAATGCTAGATCAAGTAAATCTATACACCTGGGGCATCCTTCCGAGGAGTTACCCCGGGCAGCCAGCGTTAGACAGATAGGTAGGGACCGTGTAGTTTTAGTCGGTGCAAGTCCAGCCTAACATAACGTCAAATCTTTGGGGGAGGCCCATGCCCAGCAATGGACGTCGAGTGGGCTGAGATGATGATGATATGACACTAAACTTAGTCAAAGTTTCATCGTTAAATAAATATATAAAATATAAAAATATAATACGTACCGCCTGTCCTCATTATGATATATCTTTTCCGCTGCATCACAATCTTTAAAATAAGCCAATATTTCTGCCTTTTTGAGTGCGTTCGAATGCAACGCATTCAAACGAGACACGAATTTTATACCGGCATAGTCATTTCTTCTCACAAATGCAGCTTCGGCAGTTTCTAGTGCTGACTCTGATTCAAAATTCTTTAAGGCAGCTTCCGCAAGTAGTAACCTAAATAAATTCACCCATGAGTCATTGTAAAGTATTTGGTTAGATATAATTTGTAAAGTGAAGTAAACGAACCACAACTGCGGATGTGGATTATCCTTTATAAAATTTTCTGCTTCCTTCAATCCCACTTTCTCGATAAGTTGTCGCGTATCTCTCAAAGACTTAACTTCAACTCTTACAATATGCTGAGGTGTGCACTTATCGTCCACATTGTCTAGTAACGCAGAAGTAATTTCGAGTTCCTGAAATATTGCACCAGACTTAGTGATTTACATAATGATAGATATCTATCTATAGGCTCTAACGTTGGCACCACTCATAGACGGGATTGAGGTTTTGATGGAAATCACCTTTTTTAAAAGCTTTTATTTAATACCTAACTCTCGACGTAAACCAACTCTTAAGAAACTGAAATAGATGAGGTATTTTGGAAACTGGAGTACTGGGGGCAACGAAAGATCTAGCGCAGGAATTATTACGGGTTGTGGTGGTCTTATGGCAGTCACTTCCAGTACGGGCGGAGCTGCGGAAGTATTAATAAATATAGAAACGCAATGACAAGATTTCAAGTTTCAAGAGTGCGGAAAATAAAAAAAACAAACAATAGCTGCTCCTAGCTAGAAATAAAAAAAAAGGAGAGTGAACCTCAGTGTTCAAATCCAGGAAGAGTTAAAAGCAACTGGGAATGCACTCAGATGAAGAGAGAGAAGATATAATTAACTTTGAATTCACACATACATACAATATACAATAGTGAAATTAAAATGTAAAATAAAAATAGTATAATACATTATCACTAGGTTTTTTTTTTAACGTAATTAAGGATTTTAGAATTTAGATTAGCATAACTTAGATACAATGAGACATGCCATGCTTGCCTGTAAGAGGTTGAGCATTTAGCCTTAGGCTTACATTGTGTTAGTTCCTAGATGTAAGTAACCATGGCTCATACTACGTAAGCTTTTTGTGTATTTTTATAATGTTTCACTGTTTCAACTGTTGGCAGGCTAAATAAATAAATAAATAAATGGTCAAATTACCTTAAATTTACAAAGATAGCCTTGCATCGTCAGCGGCTCTTCTGGTTCATTGTCTCTCATGACGTAAAGCCTCGCTTTTTCAGCCACAGCTAACATTTGTGGATTGTCAGACGCCCACAGCGCACTCCATACATCTTTCCGTAGAGCTTGACCTATACTTATATTATTAGCCATGTCAGTGTCTAATAAATACAGAGAGCCCGGTTGATCAATCACATAAAATTTGCTGAAACCACATTATAAACCGATGTTGTACTTGAACTTATACTTTTATTGTGTACATATAGTAGGGGAGGTAGCGTTAATTTTCACAAGGAATTTGATATCGGCTGATGTTCATAACACTAATAGTTATTTACCAATACATAACAGATTTGAGCGTCAGTCAGTCTGGTAGTGGTGGAACCAAAAGTTATAGGATGCCAATTAAGCTAGACCCCCAAATTGTATATTATGGGCCCATACAACTCAAAGGACTAAATTTAAGCGAAGCATTAAATCAAACTAAGTATTTTCCCATAGACAACATGTTGGTATATATTATATTAATAGGCTTCGCCCGTGGCATAGTTCAAACTCCCGCCGCACCTATTTAATCCCGTCTTATAAATTATAAATTCTACAATAATGCATAAAAATTTGCCCGATTTGTCGACATTTATTACTGCTCCGCTCTCCATGGTAGTAGCGTGATGATATATATAGCCTATAGCCTTCCTCGATAAATGGCTATTCCAACACTTTTTCGACAAAACAGACCAAAGAGATCCGACCTACATACTACAGCATAGAAACAAACAAATTTCTGAACGCTCTAATAAATATTTGACAACCACGTGACTCTACTTTTAAATTTCTAAACGTATCTAAATTTCACAGGTAGGAAATGTTTGTATTGGATATTAAATTATCGTTTTAGTATTTTCCTTTACTAATTATTTATTTTTCTAACCGTTTAAACCTTCCCAGAACTTTTAAAAACTTTCCTAGATAAAAATTAGCCAAATCGGTATAGCCATTCTCGAGTTTTAGCGAGACTAACAAACAGCAATTCATTTATAAACATATAGATATTTAGATATATATAGATTATATTTATCAGTTGTCTAGTCTAGAACTAGCTTATATTAGTTTTATTTGGGCCAGAAGGCACTGCGTAAAATATATTTACCCACGGTATTTCTTTTATTTGTATTCAAACTTTGGTATGTTCAGACCAAAGTTTGAACATCCCATAATTGCGATAATTCGGAATAAAAAGTGGTGAAACGTACCTTGAATTAGAATTTAACCCTAACTTATAAGGCCTTGAATTCATATTAATAGATGTAATTTTCTTGAAGTTTACTAAAGAGAACAGTAATATTGATCCTGAGTCCCTTCCAACTAATAAATGGGTATCTGAACTAGCAATACAGCATATTGTATCATCTTGAAATCCTCCATCATTAGATGTCACTGGTGATCCATCTGCATGGTATAGTTGGTCTGAAGCACCTGATATCATGATATAATGTAGTTATTCAATGATTCATTACCATTATTACCTAGTATTATAAATGTGACAGGCACATGACGTGCTTTTATAGATGCGTGGTAGACGTTTCTGCCAAACATATTACTACAATCAAACAGAGCTCACACACCCTGTTGTATAGAATGCACCTAGTTACCTTCCAGGTCTCCCGCTTTGCAAGGAAAGAGTAGTTACTTTATTTCCAACTCCCTCAATTTACCTTCTGATTAATTTCAATGCGGGTTCCAGAACACTAATTTCGTTAGGGACTTCACCGCGGTGTAACTTTTCTAGTTTTGGTCATTACTGTAGATCCTGGTTTTCAGTAGTCACATAAATGGGAACGCGGGTGGGATTAGTCGTCCCACATACAAATTCAATAATGCATAAAAAATAAAACTGAATTTATTATGGCATTAGGAGGGTGTATTTTATATTAAGACCATACACCCATTTTGTCACCCACATTGATGTCATTATTACACAGAGATAGTGACAGTGCCTGGTCCGGTATACGTTTTCCATAAGAACTAATATTATAAAGGGGAAACTTTATGAGTTTATGATATTCTATCTACTGACCGATTTTGTAAATTCTTTCACTGGTAGAAAGATGCTGGTTTTTTACACCGGGATCATATTCCTGCGGGAAAAATCAATCAACCGAAAATATTCCCCCTCGCGGGTAATAGCTAGTCTTCATTTTAGCAAGTGACCCTTTAGCACCAAACTAAAAGATCTGAAAAATCTTAACCCCATAAAAATTAGCAGAGAAATTTTTGGTGAGTCTTACGTGGTCTGGCTGGTATAGAGAATTTCCAAATCACAAAAGACTCTTTAGATGCAGCTACCACAATCGCTTTGCTGTTGATGGTCACATAGACAACAGGTATGCTCACAACTTTTGCTGGAAAAGAACACAACAATATTAACTGATGTGTACATAACTATTCCCACAGTAGTACTTACAACTTTATTACCATAAAACAATACAGGGTGTGTTTAATGTAAGGTTTAAAATACCTTCTTCGTCACTATCAAACAAACGTCATGATCGTAATATCGTGTTTTTGGATGTGCTCATAAAACTTTGGCAATTTATTATTTTTAATAATAAAATAAAGAAAATATGACAATTGGATGTTCCTTCACGGAAGAGTTAAGGCAAAAGTTTAGTTGATTTCAATTTCTCATATGGGTAATGAACAAGTTATATGATTGTAACCATACTGTTTTAATATCGAGTCATACCAGTTCGTTAGGGTACTGTTTGGATCATACAGAAATTGACTAATACTATGACATCATAAATTCAAATATGACGCGCTAGTACACCCGTTAAATCAGTGTTAAGCATCTTTCGCTATGGCTGCTCCTCAGAAGGGTAACCGCTTTCGACAGTTTCCGTGCTACCTAAGACACGTGAAGCCCTTCGTCCTGGTTAGGCAGTTGGTATTAAAAAAATAACAACATGAAGCCACAACCTTCGCCTGTTCATTTTATAGTAGGCTCATCACCTGTTACATGGATACGGTGAAACATGGGCGTATAGAACCCAGACTTCTGGCAACCCCTTTGGGGATAATGACCTGACTTTATGTATGTGTGTATGTTTAAATTGAAATGTGTATAATAATTAGCATACTTACCATCACACTGAATGCCTTGCTGATTGGATACAATAATGGTTCCAAGAGTGGCAATAACACAGTATTCATCGACTCCACACATATCGATTACGTCGGGTATATGGTTTATCCAAGACTACAATCCAAGAAAACAAATGGCATCATTGTCGAGCCTCTCGTCTTTATCAGTTGATGGATAGAATGAAGGAATGATGCAACATTTCTAATCAATTTTCGTCATTCCTTCTTTCCAACGACCAAGTAATACAGACATTAGAATCCACTAATACCAAGACTACTGACATTAGTATTGACAGAATGATGTATTATCGTAAGAAATGGATGAATGATAGTAATATTAACGCCATTATTACCTGCTTTAGTTTAAAGAAACAAAGGGCTCCGTTTTTATAATTTGGCTAATTCTAATGAACTTTTGTAATGATGTTGTTGACAGAATTAATAGTACTTATAATATTCAGTTATTTTTTTTACTGTTGCTTTTGCTTATTACTGACATAACCCACAGGATTTCACAGGAACAGGAGGCCTCACAAAGATCCTTCTTCTTAGTGCTACGAAATCTTAAAGCAACCACTCTGATTGGCTAAAATAGTCAAAGAATAATAAACTACAAGTACCTAATGCTGTGATGAAGATAATTAAAAATTATCAAATAGATTTATTTTGGTACCTGTGCTTTTTTATTTCTGGTGACGACGATTTTGAAGTTAATACTACAAGGTTACTGTATATTAGCAATTTGAGTGACTTATAAATATGAGAATGTCATTTACCTGATGTGTAACGGTGTCCCAAAACGTTACAGTCTCGGTACCTGACACATACGCCAGCGTATTTCCATAAAATGCATACTTATGATCCATTTTAACGTTCGCAAAGTATATAAAGGAATCGATGGCAATAGCCAGTCGCAAAGACTTCTTTTCCCACGATAGAGCTCTCATGGATCCACCAGGAACGCGCAATGTACGGATATGCTATAAAATAAGTAAGATTTAGGATAATTGTACTATAAATGAATATAAGAAACAGTTAACGATAACATTTTAACTTAGATGTTTTATAAGAACAGTTATGTTACAATTTTGAGGCAAACTAAGTTTAGGCAACTGTTCTCACATAACTCCAAAGAACAATGTAAATTAATTATGGTAAGCCATATCTACATCTTAAAAGAGCATCCATGGAGTTTCTTGCTAGATTCTTCTCCATGAAGTGTGGTAAGTCCAAGGGCAGCCGGTAACTAGAATCGCTCGCTTTATTATTGTCGTAATTATTGTCATGACTATTCATAAGTGCCTTAAATGGTCTACATGAATAAAAATATTTTTGTTTGATTTTGATTTTGACAATACTTATCAAATATCAAAATAACATTGGGATTTAAAAAAAAGAAGTTTAATGCAGGTACTCGCTTAAACGGAATGGTCCTTAGGCAATATATTTATTCGAAATCGATTCATATGAGAGAAAAGGAAAAAGTTTTCATATTAAAGTAATTATTGAGTAACAGAACCGTACCTCTCCATACGCACTGAAGAACTGCACCACATTGGTCTTGTCAGAGGTACAACCCGCGGCGGCCAGAATACTGCCGTTATGGTTCCAATGACAATCTATTATCACCATGTTCGTGTCCACAACTACGCTATCTATTGAGAAAATAGTTAAAAATCTACTTTGAAAAACAAGCTTTTAAATACACTTCAGCACAACTCCTTTTATTTAATACCCATACATACGTATATAGCATAAAAAACATAAACCGGCATCTTTAGTTTCGTCATATTGCATTTATTCCGCCATATTGTTACCTAATTTTTCGAGTTATTCTCAGCAATCCCTTTCATTTGATACTCATATTCTAGCAGTGCATTATTAACAACTAGCCCACTATCTTGGATTTTCCACTATGATGGATTTAGAGAGACGTCACAAAGCTAACTGTGATTGTAATCCAAACAAAATGTGTATACAAATTTTTAGTTCAATCAGATGTTTAAAATTGATTTTGATCAATAAGAGCAGATAAAATGTGTTCAACGGAAGTTTTGAGCGACATAACAAAGCGATGAAAACTTAAATATTGTTTAGAAGATATCAATATCAATTGAAGAGGACTGATTTTTTTTTAAATTATTTCAGCTAAAAACAATGACACTACGCAAACGTTATAAAAATAAAAACTGAACCGACTGAATTAGACTAGCGAGAATTGGGCGTCGGATCAACAGTAACGCAAATAACACACCCTTACCTTCTTCTGTACAACTTTTTAATAGTAATATGCAACCACTTCTGTAGCATATGGCTAACACCGGCCGATTACTCGGTGCACTGCCCGAATACCAATCCATTGAAACGACGTCCATGGACCCCGGAATATTTTGGATGGTCACTGGCATCTGAAAAAGTACAGTAACAGTCTGTAACGTACAAATAATATTAGAGAATATAATTAAACAATTTTTTTACACACAACGCCACCTAGTCTCGATCTAAGCAACTGTAAAAACCATATAACTGACTATAAATCGACTAAATAAATAAATATAAATAAATATCCATCACGCCTTATCCCCGAAGGGGTGGCAGAGGCATATTATATGCCCACTTTTCACCGTGTGGATTCCTGTCCCACGTAATAGGTGTTGAGCCCATTGCCGTGTTGAAATAGACAGACGCAGGTTGTGGCTACCTGCTGTTGAAATTTTTTAAGCCGCCTATAAGGCCTTCAACCAGGCTTAACGACTGCCATTTTACTGGCAACCGGGACCAACGGCTTAACGTGCCTTCCGAAGCACGGAAACGCTCGCAAATGTAAATGCCACAAAGTGGTCACCCATCCGACGACCAGCCATAGTGAAAGTTGCGTACCTCAGTGATCGTTTAACGAACACTGAGACCGCGGGGCCACGAGCGCTTCAAGGAATGAGAATATATAAGTCGACTACTCTCGAATAAATTCATAGCTTTAAAACATCGTCTCATGAAATGGTTCACAACTTGTGGCAAGGTCACAATTTACTATGCGAATTATGTATTTGGCCAAAGAATGAAAGTATTTATTTTTATAAATTATTTTAACATCACACCTTTTTCTGTATAAGCTGGAAACGAACACATTTAGATATTTTTTACTGTTTGTAGCTAAATAGGGTATATAAAGTAAGTTAGTTAGCGATCTGTCCTCTCTGACTACCCCGTCAGGGATACAGCGTGAAGATAGTTAGTTAGTTATAAAAAGGTTTCCAAGTAAATTGGGACAAGGGCAAGAGGATGATGAAAGCTATGTTATATATATAGCTATAACTATTCTTTTCTTACAGCTGTACATATGCTTTGCGAATCAGCCAGTAAATTAAAATTGTTACAATAAAGCATACCTAATGTCATTTCATTTCAAAAGAAGAGAAGATCTGACAAAATACTGATGCTTTAAGTTCAAAGCGATAACATTTTCTAAAAAATATTTTTCTTGAACTCATGTTCTTTTTTTATGGTTCTGTAAATAAATATTTAAATGAATGAATGTTTAGTTACGCACTGTAAAGTTTCCTTGATCGTCATAAATGTGAAGCTCGCCATTGGATAATGCAAACAGCAGCTGTGAATTGTCTGGGGACCATTGAACAGCAGATAAACCCGGTCCTTTGATGTCTTTACCCCACACTCGTGAACCGTCAACTGATCCAACTATAACTGCGCCTGAAAGAAATCACTTATGGTGAAAAAAGCGAGCTTGGTTCGGGACGGGACTTGTTGCCTCAGCCTTACTTATACCTAATCATTTTGATACTCGTAAATAAAATATGTACTTAGGTACCTACCTATTCCATCGGACGCACCTATGACATAGGTAGGTATATGCTATTTAGTTAACAGCTAAACAGCATGAGCTGTTTAAGTGCCGTAAGCGTTTTATTTTGTACTATTCAAGCTTTGGGGAATATGTGTTAACTACCTTGCTGATATTTAGGTTCGAAACATGGCCCATAAACCCTCTACAAAACACCTATCAGTAATCGAGCGGTAACCATAAATATCAACAAATCCGGCACACTTCCATACATAAGAACTAATAGTGCTGACATGAGACACAGCTAGTCTAGTATAAAAGACGTACCTAGACCGTACTTGTGATATTAGGATCGCAATTATCTACCATTACATACAAGCTCGCTTTCAACTTACCATCCTCATAAGCTATGCAGATTTTTTGACCATCAGAGCCCCAAGCCATGCCTTTAACTGTTGACTTATTTCTGTTATTTATCATTTCTTCATACCAAGATCCCTGGAGGCAACAGTAAATATAATATAGTCAAAGTTATCTAATTAATTACCAAGGATATATAACGCCTTTGCGGGACGATTTCGTTGAATTAAAAAACCACTGAGTTCTTTTCATCTTAGTGCTTGGCCAATTGTATCAAAACCGACATAAAGAGAAGACTCAGTTTTATTAGATTTGGTTGTTTTAGCAAATCAAACAATATTTTAAGTACCTATTGTGAGAACGACTACCATATCCAGTTCAGCAAAAGGTGCCAGCGCCAGAATGTGTAGTCCGTCTGAGAACAAATGTATGTCCCAGCTACTAGGTAAGGTTGGCTCTTGTCGGCGCAGATCCAGATCAAGCGCAACGATATTTTTTTAGTATTTAGTGTTATTTCACCTTGAAATAGTTGCTCAGGGTTTAAATCGAGTCGAAGAGATTTGGAAAAGTTAACTAAGTAAATTCACTATTATTATAACACATAAAATGTCAATTATAACGTACCTAATACACTTGTTTTCTAGTTAGGGTTTCGGGTTACATGCAATGTTTGAACTCTATAGGTTCTTCTCAATCGGCCGACGATTGGGTAGGTTTCTACTCGTAGTCTTGTAAAATCAACTTATCTGTGATAGGTTTTGCAAAACTGTAACACCACTCGTGTTGCAAACATGTATAAGCTACGGTGACCACTTAATATCAGGTATGCTTGCATTACCACCTTAATGGTAACGGCTTATAATAAAAATAATCAGTTGTAAACTTTTTGTAAAAATAAATTTTATTATTCTCATGAGTGGAACCATCCTCAGCTTCACTTTACCCGAGCTAACGGTAAGGGCGGCATTTTGGACTTGAGCCGACATTAATCACAAGTTGCTTGCTCACCTCTGTGTCCTTGTTAAGGATGATTTTAGTGGAATGCATGCATGAATTTATCTCTGAAAAACTCTAAATTTACTTTGAAAAAGTCGCTTTTTTTTGTTAGGGGATGAAGAGTAGAAGCGTGCACGTCGCCATCCCTGCCAGCTACGGCTGCAATTCTACTCCGACACGAGTGCCACCCGGGCGAACAATGTTAGGGCGTGCCCCCGAGGCGATGCGCACCAGTTCGTCCCCGCTGGTGCGAAAAGTGTGAGCCAGAGCGGCGTAGGGGACCGCCACCCTACGCGACGCGCAGTTCGACACGGCGGGAAGTGGAGGACGGAGTGCAAGGTAGCTGCGTGGAATGTTAGGGGAGGAATGGCAGATAAGATGAATGAGTTGATGGATGTTATGAATGAGAGAAAGTTAGATGTAGTGTGCTTGACAGAGACCAAGCGCAAGGGCAGCAAAGTCTTGGAGCTCCCGGGTGGGGTGCTCGCGCTATAGTCTGGAGTACCAGAGAGCGCGCATGGCAGTCGGGGGGTTGGACTTTTGTTGTCCACGCGATTGGCCTCCGGTATGTATGAGTACAAACTGGTAGGTTCCAGAATCCTCTGGATCCGTCTAAAACTTGGTTTGACGAAGATTTTTCTGGTAGCTGCTTACGCGCCAGTATCTTCGTCGAACGCGAGTGAGCTAGAGGACTTCTGGGAGAGTATGAGAGAAGCTCTAAATGTGATAGGAGGAAATGAAAGACTTATAGTATGTGGAGACTTGAATGGATGGGTGGGTACCGCTTGCGATGGTTTTGAGTCGGTACTCGGGAAGTATGGGGATAAAAGGGTGAACGACGCTGGCAAGCTTATACTGGCATTTTGTGGTAAGGATAAGGATTTGTTTGTGGCGAACACAATGTTCAACCACAAACTAATTCATATGTATACGAGGAGATGTAAGTCAAAGAGAAGCATGATAGATCTATTCCTAATGGATAGTCGGCTCCGTAAACAGGTGATGGACACAAGGGTTTATCGGGGCGCTGAGCTGGGATCAGACCACTACCTAGTCATAACTAGGATTAGGGGTCTGTTCGCGGGTTGGCGTCATCGTACCGAGTGTCCTGAACCTGAGCCGACTTATAGCATCAAAAGCTGGAAGTTGCAGGATGCATCCATTAGGGATAAATATAAAGAAAGGGTAGCCGAAAAGCTTGGCGACGTCAATGTTAGTAGTGAGAATGTGGAAAGTGTATGGCAGAACCTTGGGGATAGTATGGTAAATGCCGCTGTGGAAGTGTGTGGAGAAACGAAAAGAGGCAGTAGTAATAAGCGTGATGCATGGTGGAATGAGGAAGTGAAAGAAGCAATTCGAATGAAGAAGAAAGCATGGTTAGACTACTTAGCCTCGTGGAATGATTTTAATATGAAAGAGAGATACAAGCTGCAAAAAGTTAACACGAAGGCACTTATAGAAGAAGCTCGTGAAAGGTGCAGAATGAAAGCGGATGAAAGGTTGTCGTCCAATTTCCGGGATAATGCCTAGCTCTTCTGGAAAGAGGTAGGCAAGACCCGGAGTTGTTCGGCAATCTGCAGTATGAATAAAGTGCTTAGTGTTAACAATGACGTCCTAACAGACCAAACTGACGTCCTGCAGAGATGGAGTGAATATTATGAAAAGATGTATGCAAGAAAAGACGGAGATGCCACATCGGGAAGTAGAGCTCACTTCGATGCTCTGGATCCCGATGTCATTGAAGTCATTAGTATGAAAGAAATTGAACAAGCGATAAGAAGTATGAAATGTGGTAAGGCTGCGGGAAAAGACAGAGTTACTGCTGAGATGATCAAGTACGCTGTGGGTCGCGCGTCTGGGACACACTATGTCTGTTATGCAACTTGTGCTGGCGGACGGGTGAGGTCCCGGATGACTGGAGAATAGCAGTTGTAGTACCTATTTACAAAGGGAAAGGCTCGCGCCTAAACTGCTCCAGCTACAGGGCAATAAGCTTGGTCAGCTTAGCTAGTAAAGTGTATGCAAAGGTTATAACGGCAAGAATGCAAGAAAAGTCTGAAAGGTATTTATGGGAGGCTCAATGCGGATTCCGGCGTGGAAGAGGTTGCATGGATCAAGTGTTTTCTCTCCGCATGATCGCGGAGAAGTTTGTGGCTATTAGCCAGAAGCTTTTCTGCGCTTTTGTGGATCTGGAGAAAGCATTTGATGACGTTGGGAGAGAAACTTTGTGGGATTTGCTGCCCGGATATGGTGTGGCCGGCTCGCTACTGCGGGCAATACAGTCGCTTTATAGAGACTGTAAGGCTTGCGTGCGAGTAGGGGGGGATGTGTCACCTCTTTTTGATATCTGTACAGGCGTCAAACAGGGTTGTGTCATGTCCGCCTGGCTGTTCATAGTGTATCTGGACAGTTGCCTGCAGAAGTTGAAAGATTGTGATATGGGTGTGAACTTGGGTGACTTTAAACTGTCTGCTGTACGCTGATGATGCAGTGCTCATGGCTTCATCAGAAGCCGACCTTCAGGCATTAGTCACTAATATGAAAGAGGAGTGTGAAAGTAAGGGTCTTCGCTTGAATGCAAGTAAAACTAAGGTTCTAGTATTTGATAGAGATGACGTAAGAACCAAATGCGAGATTAGGGTAAACCAGTAACGACTAGAGCAAGTGAATGAAATTGTGTATTTAGGGAGTATGTTTAGCGCGGATGGAAGATGTGATTCGGATGTAGAACGGCGAGTAGCTGCCGGAAACAAGGTTAACGGTGCTTTGTCCCAGTTGGTAAAGCGACAAAGCATCGTAAAAGAAGCACGACTAGCGATTCATAACGCAGTGCTAGTGCCAACTTTGCTTTACGGTAGCGTAACCTGGGTATGTCAGCAGATGCATGAAAGTAAATTGAATGCTGTGGAGATGCGATCACTTCGAAAATTGTGCGGCGTTACTTTGGCCGACCGAATACGTAACGAAGTGATACGGAATATGGCAGGTTTGAATGAAAGTGTCAGCGTTAAGCTGGAAAAGGGCGTGCTCCGTTGGTTTGGACACGTCCAACGAATGATTGAGGAACGATTGACGAAGAATATATATTGTGCGAAAGTAGAGGGTAGAAGAAGTCAGGGTAGGCCGAGACTTACATATGAAAACCACATGAGCAGATTGCTCAAAAATGGAAAGGTCAAAAGTACTCGGATACCCAGACGTGCGTGTAGGAAGCAATTGATGAATCTTGAAGAAGCAAATGAAGTATGCATGGATTGCGAAGCCTGGCGATCTGTCCTCTCTGACTACCCCGTCAGGGATACAGCGTGAAGATAGTTAGTTAGTTAGAAAAAGTCGCTAACCGCTTTTAATTGAGCAATTATTATGATTAGCTCTAGCTCAATATCAAGTCGGAACAAATTGTAGGATCTGGATAGTTTGTATTGTATCAGCTATAATTTTGCCTACTTTAAAACTAAACAATATGTGTAAATGCAATAGTGCCTACCTTATAAAGCATCCATACAATAATAACACCATGTTCATCACTGGTGGTCAGCTTTTGGAAAACTTCATTCCAAATAGCCACACATAACTGGCCTGTGTGACCTTCCAAACTGAGATTCATAGATAGGTTACCTCCGCCGCCTATAAGATAACAATTATATTTTATGCTATTGAATCTTGGGCAGAACAGCTGGATAAAAAAAATGGAGAACTGAAGATTGTAACCCTTAAAATCGTAAGTAGTCTAAAAATATTGAGGTAAATCGCCAGCAGTCCAAGTTTGAGCACCCCTGGGTTAATGAATAAAGAAAAAGGGCTTAGTCTAGCTACTGGCTAGACCAAGAAACCCTTCCTTATTTTAAGTTTGCTTACTGTGTATATTCAAGAGTAGTGAGAAGTTTCTGGCTAGTTTAGGCAAGATTTGCCAATAGTAGGCCTCAATACTAAAGTTGGTATAGTATTCATCTTTGCGACTCATATAACACCACTATTATCTTCATTAATATTATAAAACTGAAGAGTTTTGTTTCTGTTTGGTTGAATGCTCTACTTTCAGGAACTACTGGTTTGATTGAAAAATATGTTTGTGTTTGATAGCCATTTATCTAGGGAGGTTACAGGAAATATAACATCACACTAGGAGACTGGAGCACTATGGAATTCAATGGGTGTCACTAGGGTTTGAAGACATACTTCACCCATTGAATTCCATAGTGCTCCAGTCGCACTTTTCTAAGGGGGCTCTTATTCAACACAGATATGCCAGCTCCATTATACCTTTGCTATGGTAAGATTAGTATGCAATAGTGTTAAAAGAAAACACTTTATTTATTTACCAGACTCTAACTTCAAAACTTTCAGCATTCCATCCTCTCCACCAACAGCAATGTATCCTGATGAATGATTCCATGATAAACAAGAAACGTTCGATTGTTTTGGTATAGCAATCTAAAAATAATAATATTGCTAAAAAATACCAGCATTTATTTTTCTGAACACCAAGCTTTCACTTAGGAAATATATCTATAAATACCTTTTTACTCATATAAATAAACATTTTACTTATTAATCACAACGTTAGTTTATAAATGAAATAACTCTTCTTTAACTCTTTAATTACTTTCAAAGTTACAAAACTTTATTACGCCGATATTTCTAGACAATACTGTTTTACAACGCAAACAGCAGCGACAAGAAATACATCTTTCAATTCTAACTTTATACATATTATAAAATATCAATACATAAAATAAATATCAATAAATAACATTAAAAAACTTGTCTTTTTTGTTTGTTATTATTGTCATGGTAACCTTTTTTTTTATTATTATATGGCCTGGTTACAAGGATCTTTTAGCCAAATCTTATTGTTAAATCTTATTTCGTCAATTTTATCTTCTAATTAGTGTAATTAGTCCTAGTCCAGTCTTTGTCGATGTCGTGCCCTCAGTCCTGGTCCTTGCCCTCAGTATAATGGTAATTCGCAACAAGAGAGAAAATAGCATTTCACTCCATATATATATTATTGTCTTTCATTATAGCACGTTAACACAACTTTTATGTCCAAGAAACCACCACTCCCGCACATAAAACAAGATAAATGCACTAGTTTTAGAAAATAATATACAGCAAGCGTCCGCACTTGTCACGCTTCCCGCCAAAAGTCCTGGTAAACATTTGTTTTTTTTAGTTGCCCATTTTGGGCCGATAAGGAAACTTAGTCCATACAGCCTTGTCTTCAGTATTTATATTTTCTTATTCATTAGTTTTCGTTTGTCTATGTCAAGTCCTCAGTCCTAGTCCTTGCACCAATAAGGCAATGGTCCCTTAACATTACATAACATATTTTCACGCCTTTATCCCCGAAGGGGTAGGCAGAGGCGTACTGTATGCCCACGTTTCACCGGATGCTTCGGCTTTTTGTCCCACGTAACAGATGGTGAGCCCATTACCGTATTGAAATGGACCGGTGCAGGTTGTAACGACCTGCTGTTAAAATTTTTTCAAGCCACCCATAAGGCATTCAACTGGCTTAACGACTGCCATGTTACTGGCAACCGGGACCAACGGCTTAACGTGCCTTCCGAAGCACGGAAACACTCGCAAATATAAATGCCACAAAGTGGTCACCCATCCGAGGACCAGCCGTAGTGAAAGTTGCTTAACGCAGTGATCGTTTACAGAACACTACGTCTGCGTGTCCACGAGCGCTCAGAATCCCATATTGTAGCTTTCTCTGGAAATTTGGCACTAACACAAACAACACCGCTATTCATTGCAGTATAATACTTTCCTTCTCTAATGCACATTTCCGAACTCTTTATGTATAATATTCCACCAATAATAAGCACAAAAACACAAATTATACACTAATTTTTGAAAATAATATACGACAAACGGGCTTCCTTGCTAAAGTTCGCGCCAAAAGTCCGGTAACTATTTGTTTTTAGTTCTCATCGGCCTTATCTTAGGCAGGCGATGGAAACTCAGCCTATACAGCCTTTTTGTCAGACTCGCTAACGCCTTTATCCCCGAAGGGTAGGTAGAACGAAGTACCATATGCTTGCAATTACAGACCTTTCTCTGCTTTCCAATATAACAAATGGATCGGATCGGCTGAAGTGCAGAGCAGGTGTCTAAAATAGGGATGCGAGTGCCATCAGCATATCTACGTAATCACGATGTACTTCATCTGTGTTCATATCTCTTTAACTACAATAAAGTTATCTACTTTACTGGGACAGCGATACAGGACTTAAAACTGGTATTACGAAGTCAAAGGACTTAGAGTTGGACTTGACGAATACTAAGTAATTTGAATATTTACTAATAGCCTGTATGGACTGAGGCTTTTTGCCTGCCCAGCATTAGGGCGACGACAAAAAAGGTTCCTGTTTCAGTGTTCCCAACCTAGAGGTATTCCCCCCAGATTTAGGGGGTAATTAGGTGAAAAGGGACTTTTTGAAGGGCGTGATATTCTTAGGGGTATTTTTTGGGTTTTCTTCTTTAATAATATTTATTTAATATTTTTCATTATTTTTTGATTTAAACCAAAATAAGCGGTAGTGTAAATGTATATGGGCCTGTGGTAACTTTCTATTTGTTTTCGACTGGGTCACGGTAAGTATTATTTACTTTTGAATTTTGTACCAATGTACAAACTGTTGTTTTGCCACTGTGCAATATTTGCTCTACTGCTAATATTCATCAATATTACATGGAAAACGATACTCTACCATTTGTTTTAAACTAACACCCGTTGGACACATACTCTTGTATTGAACGGGATTTCGCGGGGCACTATATTACAACTAAAAGGTTAGAATACCTTTTTATTCCTCGACGTTTCGACAGGGTTGTACCCGAGGCAACTGATGCACGTAGGCTGGAGCGACCGCTATGTACAGAGAGTTTTTAATGTACCCTCGGAATTGTTATTTTTTGGAAACACACGACACATACCACTGACCGTATCCGCGGACACGTTCACTGATGTACTGCGCGACTTTAAGGTATTAATTATCGGATTCCAAGAAGTTGAAAGCTTATATCGGTCTTTCCGGTTACAAAAAAGGTTAAAAAAGGTTGCTGTTTCAGTGTTCCCAACCTAAGGGTATTCCCCCCAGATTTAGGGGGTAACGATTAAAGATACTCTAGTTTGCCAAGGAAACTTTGTACTCACCAACATAGAAGCGCTCGTAGCCACGCTAACTCAGTGTTCTGTAACCAATCACTCATTCGAGTGACCATTTTGTGGCATTTCTATTTACGAGTTCCGGTTGCTAGTAACATGGCAGTCGTTAAGTCAAGTTAAAGTCCTTATGAGTGGTTTAAAAAAAATTAACAGCAAGTCGTCACAACCAGCGCTTGTCCAAACTAACACGGTAATGGGCTCATATCTGTTACGTGGGGAACAAAAATGCATATGATGAAATGTCGGTGTAAAATATGCCTCTGCCACCTCTTCGGAAATAAAATTCGGGTGGTATTCAAACAGAGCAATCCGTTTCACAGCTTCATATTATCGTATACATACGTTTTTATTCGGTGATGGCGTGTGTAGTTGTACGAGCGGGTTCATACGTACCGTTATTTATCTATCAACTATAATAAGAAGCGCTCGTGGCCCCGCGGTCTCAGTGTTCTGTAAACGATCACTGAGTTACGCAATTTTCACTATGGCTGGTCCTCAGATGGGTGACCACTTTGTGGCATTTACATTTGCGAGCGTTTCCGTGCTTCGGAAGGCACGTTAAGCCGTTGGTCCCGGTTGCCAGTAAAATGGCAGTCGTTAAGCCTGGTTGAATGCCTTATGGGCGCCATGAAAAATTTCAACAGCAGCTAGCCACAACCTGCGTCTGTCTATTTCAACGCGGCAATGGGCTCACCACCTATTACGTGGGACAGGTAAATCCACACGGTGAAAAGTGGGCATATAATATGCCTCTGCCACCCCTTCGGGATAAAGCGTGATGGATATTTATTTATTTATTTTTAACTATAATAATTATAATTTTAATATTATTAATTATAATCAACTGCCTGCCTGCAACTTGCATATGAAGTACCTACTGTTGTGATTATTTTAAAACTATACATTTTATTAGTGATAAATCATATTAATATTTAAATTTGTTAATTGTCAGCACTACCTCCTAATAAATAAAATAATCTTGAATAACATTACTTGATATCTTTGAAATAGTGGGTAGATCGATTTTGCAAGAATGTTTAAAATAAGGTGGTAGGAGGTATAAGACGAATGTTCTAAAAAGTAAAGATTCTAGAAAGGGGGGTCAGTTCTTTCTTAGTTGTGCTACTGTGAAGTGCTAATTAGTATAAGTGCAGTGTAAAATTAATTAATATTGGAATTGTGAAGTTTAATACAGTTGTTAAAATAAATAGTGTGTATTTATTATTCTAGTGTTTTATTACACTACAAAATTCCTTAATGATTTTAGGTAATTTACTATGTTTATCGGTCATGCCTTTATATACGAAAACGCTTGTAAATGTATAAACCACAAAGCGGTCATTCATTCGTACCCAGCCATGGCGAAAGTTGCTTAACGCAGTGATAGTTTCCAGGAAAGAACACTGAGTTAGCGGGACACGAGCATTTCAAAACCTTAATTTATTATATTTTTAATAATATTATTTTAGGGGATTTTCAAGTAATTGTAGCAGTTTTAGGAGTTTTTAACATAGCTTTAGGCTGAGCGCACATTATAGTCAAGACAGTCTTAAGACAGAATTGTTTCTTATAGTCAAGTCTGTTTTAAAATGGTTTTGTCTATAACGCGGCGCACACCATAGTCTAGTCAGACAATCTTTTTGAGTACCTATCAAAATGGATTTCACCGATATTGCTGTTTTAAGCAAGAATGTACGAGGGTGCGCGTAGGCTATTCTTATAAAACAAGTTTTGAAGCTTTTTAAAAATGAAAACTGAATGAAATCGGAATACTTGTTTATGAGTTACTTACAACTAAATAATATACATGCGGGCAAAACTGCGGGAACTGAATATTCTTTGCGAGACTTTTCCTGAATTAATACATAGGATACCACGTAATTAATACTTTATATCTCGGGAAAACATCTTTTTCCTGCGCGAACACCTTTTTGTGTACTAACGAAACTTCACCTGAGCGGAGCTGCGGGCATCAAATTTTGGAAATTCTCTACCTTTATGCTGATTTTCATCTAAATGTGATTAAATAACAAACGTCCAAATAATATGGAAATCTTCATAAACTTTCACATTTATAATACTAGTAAGATTACATTCCCGTGGGAATACCGGGAATTCTTTCTTGTTGCTCATCTAACGAAGGTACGTAATGAATACGTTTACCAAATTTTATGTTGGGTATGGTTTCACCCACGTAGATCCCGTTCCCGTGGGAATACCGGGTATTCCTTTCTTAGTGCTGATTCAAGATAGACACCTAATAAATACTTTCTCCAAACTTCAGGTGTCTACTAATGTTTGATAGTTTAGACTGTGTGAGGCTTCACCCGAGTTAATCCCGTTTTTATCGCTTATCCAAAGACTTGAAGTATAAATTCAACATATTTCAGGTTTCTATGTTTAATGTTTAGGCTGTGCGTGGTTTACTGACATTGTTTTGGTTCCCGAGGGAACATATACAACAGTTTATCTCATATACCTTGCTCTGCAAGTAATCGGAGGCCTGACCGTCACATTGGACCCGAATACCGCGCTCATGCAGAAAGCTGGCGGGCCATGTGCATAGTTGAGGGGGCAGGCTATATGCCGGAAGCTTGGAAAGGAGTGATGCAAAGGCGATGGCCAGGCTGATAGCCAAGGATTCGTCATGCTTGTCCATAGCCTCACCGCAAAGGTTTGTAACGTATGCTAGAAGATCACCCGTTGACCGTTTCGGCCTAAATCCGTATTGCCGGTCGTTTATTAAGTAGTGATCTTTCAGATAAAGCATGAGCTGCTTGTTTATGATAAGCACAAAAACCTTACAGGTGAATGGGGTGACGTCTATGGGCGATAGTTGCCTGGGTCTGACCTATTCCCTTTCTTGGGGATCGGCTGCACGTAAGCCTCTTTCCACGCATCCGGCACTCTACCCGTAGAGTAGGACAGGCGATACCGGCGTGTTAGCACAGGAGTCAACTCCGCTGCACACCTCTTAAGAACCACCGCAGGAATACCATCGGGGCCACTGGACTTACGGACGTCGAGCTACAATACCGACTATTTGCATAGTTTGTTGCGACTGACTTATTTTTTAATTAACATCTGAATATTCCTTGCACAATTTATTAAAAAGTACTGGTCTCTTTTCAACCTCATCGATTAATTTTTCTACGAGTTCATGGTCTGTAAACATGATACGACGTGTATAAATAAATAATACATCGCTAGTAGAGAAGTTATATTAGGGTGAAATTTTCATATTCCTATTACTGAATATATTCATTAAGTCATATTATAATACCATACCTATTACTGTGTATTAGTCAAATAATAGGGTAGGTAGCTTTTTTTAATCGCTATTAACATTGTTGTACGAAGTACGTATTTTAATCGATGTAGTGTTGTAACTATTACCACAGAATTAATAATAGTACTATTACCAGAGCTTTAAGAGAGAAATTCTACTATTAACGTGATGCCTTTGCAATCCAATATGGCCGCTGCACCGTTTTTATAAATTTTCGTACTCAGCATACTTAATTACCCTTTTTACGATACGCAAGATGAAAATTTATAACCACGGCCCGGCGGCCATCTTGGATTGCAAAATTAACATGAAATTCGTAGTCAGCATACCAACAACCCCTTATACGATACCCAACATGATATTTTATAACCAAGGCGTGGCGGCCATATTGGATTGCAAAATTAACACGATATTCTAATTATTAATAAATTTTACTTGCAACGAGTTCGAAAATCACACTAAATAAACCAATAATACAAGAACAATGCATAATAATAATAGAAACTGATATCCGCATAATTCTTATTAGTATAAATGAAAATATTCGATAATATTCATGTATATCACAGGTAATTCCAAATACATTACAGAATCAAACGCTTTATGAAACACGAATCGTATTGTTGTCTTTTTACTAACGTGGCCTCGACACGTTGCTTCATCAAACTAATATCTGGTAACCTATTAAATGAAATTCGTTTACCTATTATGAATACACGTGGCTTGTATTATAATATTTATACCTATTAAGAATATATTCGTTACATCGCTAATCGCTAGACTGTTTTGTTGTCAATGTGCGCGCTCGCATACCCGCAAAAGAGAAGCCGACAAATGTTAGTCAGACTTGACGCTGTGCTGATTTTGTAGGTATTAGACAGTTTTGTCTAATACTCGTTTTGTTCGAAGTGTGCGCAGTTCCATATGTTTTGTAAAGCAATAGTCTGTCTTAAGACTGTCGTGACTATAATCTATGCTCAGCCAGGGGTAAATATTTTGAAGACATTTGGCGGGAAGAGTGACAAGTGCGGACGCTTGCTTTATATTATTTTCTAAAACTAGTGCATTTATCTTGTTTTATGTGCGGGAGTGGTGTTTTCTTGGACATAAAAGTTGTGTTAACGTGCTATAGTGAAAGACAATGATATATATGCAGTGAAATGCTATTTTCTCTCTTGCCGCGAAACGTCCACTGACAACCTTCGTATAAGAATCACCATTATACTGAGGGCAAGGACCAGGACATAGCCTGAGGACACGACATCGACTGGACAGGACTAATTAGAAGATAAGATTGAAGAAATATGATATAAAAAATAAGATTTGGCTAAAAGGTCTTAGGAACCAGGCCATTAAATAATTATTTAAAAAAAAAATATTTTGAAGAGTTGGTAGCACTGACTGTTTCCCTCTTTTTCATTTCGTATTTCCCGTACTTTACTGTCAAAAATCAATATTTTCATATTTTCTTTAGTAGAAATCCAGAATTTAAATTATGTAAATAGAAAATACCAAAACCGTATCTATCATGTTATTCTTTTAAAATATTTATTATCGTACTATTACTTTTATTTAATTGGTACAACTTACAACTTTGAAATGTTGGAAGGCTACTACTATGTCACCAATAGTTAAATACATCAAAATATTATTAAACAGCATACAGTGCCCATTATCGGCACATAATTCTTCAAAGTATTTCATCATAAAAGGTTGGGGCTGCAAAGCCCCATGTAAATCGCTATCATTGAGCTAAAATTAATTAAAATGTTAGGTCGAAAGCAAAGCCTGAAAGGAGAGCCAGTTCTGGCGGATTATGGCCCAGAAGAGTCTTTGAATGAGAGTGCTGATATAGAATGGGTTAACAAGGTAATTTTGCATTAATAAAAAGTAGTAAATTATTAAATTAATTAAATTAATAATAACTAATATTTAATTTCACTCTTATTATACACATTAATATTATGTTTCAGTTATGGGTTCGAAGAATACTGAGACTATGTGCACTGCTTAGTTTAATGTCAGTATCACTTAATACACCGAAATCATTTGAGAAATATCCATATCTACAAACAATCACATTTGCAGTAGATTGTACTGTCACTCTCTTATTTACTGCAGAAATGATAGCCAAAATGCATATAAGAGGAATACTTAAGGTGGGTATTTTATTAATTTTCTAGCGTTTTTACCATAGATATATTAACAGTGATGAATGATGTGTAAGTATAGAAATGTAGTATCAAAATATCCTGACTTGTAAAATCTCTGTGGCTCTGTGATAAAGTTTTATAATGACAGGCTGACAAAGAAAGAAAAAGCAATGAAACTTTCAGATGCCACTGGAACATAACTCTGAGATCAGTAAATATTTTTAGCCCTTAAGCATTGATGATTGATGTTTGATATTCCTTTGCAGGGAGATGTGGCCTATTTAAAAGATCACTGGTGCCAGTTTGATGCATCTATGGTATTTTTCCTTTGGGTATCAGTTCTACTTCAAATGTTTGAATTGACGGGTATTGTGCCAAGATATAGTTATTTAAGTATATTAAGAGCACCAAGACCTTTGATAATGATAAGATTTTTAAGAGTATTCTTAAAATTCTCTATGCCAAAATCTAGAATCAATCAAATATTTAAGTAAGTATGATATTTAATCATAATTTTTAAAATAAATGCACTTACTAATGTAAATAAGGCTTACAAATTATTAATTTGCTTGTAATAAATAGCACTTTCTAGACCAAATTAACTAACTAACTAACTATCTTCACGCTGTCTAGACCAAATTGAGTAATATAAAGTTGTGTTTAGGATCTAGACAACTAATAAACAAAATATAATATAATTATTTCTAAACACATACATATTGTGCATAATAAACACCCTAACTCCAAAACGTACATTTGTGGGTCACACAAATATTTGTTCTGACCCAGAATTAGAACCCGAGATATCTGCACACACACACACTTACACTACCATTTATGCATGTAATAAAATTGTTCCGAAATTTTTGACATATAGTTTTTAATATCTCTGATGAACAAGACAAAATCATACGCAATGTAACACATACTATATTCTCACTTTACAGGCGCTCCAGTCAACAGATTTATAATGTGACACTGTTCTTCTTATTCTTTATGTCACTCTACAGTTTACTTGGTGTACAATTTTTTGGAGAATTAACACATCATTGTGTCAGAAATGATACTGATCCCCGGTAAGTGTATGATTTGTAAAAAAAAGTAATTATAAGTTACATTGTTGCTAGATTTGGGTATTATATAGTATAAAGGCCCATGCCAAACTCACTTGTAAATTAATGCATCAGCGGACAGTCGGATGAGATTCTACCCAAGGCATATATGCGTGTGCATGGGCAAAAACATCCCAAATCACTACTTCACTCTGCTGTGTATCAAAGTAGAGACCAGACTCTAGTATCAGACTTGACAGTTGTGTCAGTTTAAAATGAGATACTTATACCACAGCCGAAAGACATATGATATATAGATTTTCTTTATACTGTCCTTATACAATTCAGAAAGTTGATCATAATTAAATTAGGGTGATAATATTAGGTGATGCAAGTGTGCAACTTCACTGTTAATTTGTTATTATTTAGAGGTTATGTTGAGTCAGGACTACAACATAGCTTGTGTAGACTTTGGAACACCTTACTGCTGGGCTGACATAATATGCATGTTTCCACACACATACAGCCACACATTTTAAAATTGTATTGTTTATTTATTTGTTGCAGTGAAATAACTATAAACTCATTGGCCATACCTGACACATTTTGTTCACCTGATCCTGGATCAGGGTACCAGTGTCCAGCTGGCATGAAATGTATGAAACTCAACCTGTCTAAGTACATCATGGGATTCAATGGTTTTGAAGAATTTAGTAAGTATTTCAGCAATCACAAGTAAATCTCAGGGTCAGCGCCGACGGACGGAATGGCGACGAAGAGACTAATTCAGCAACAGTTTAAATTCAATCTAAAGTGCTTCTGTGTATAACTGTATTTGGCAGAATAGAATAAAATGATGGTGAGTGCCTGAAATCGCAGTCAAGAAGAATGACGGCTCGGCGCATCAAGGAACGCGCCTCGCTCAGCGGGTTTTGCATCACTTCTAAACTGCTCTTCGCCTCCACTCCGCCCGTCGTTGCTGACCCTTCACCATCATCCGGACGTCTGTCCCAGTTGCGTCTCGCGACGCCCGGGGTCCACTTTCCTACATTTTCTTCTCCACTTCGCACGGTCGTCGGCATCCCCTGTAGTGAGACCATTGGCACGCATGTCATCCCTTACGACGTCAAGCCAGCACTTCTTGGGTCTTCCCCTCTTACCGGAACTCGGCGGGGCTGACATGGCCTGACATTTGTTTCCCACAAGTTGCCGCAAGACGTGACCATACCAACGAAGGCGACACTCTTGCAACTTGTCTGCAATGTCACGGACGTGAAGGCTGCCGCGGATGCGAGAGTTCCTCACGCGGTCCATCCGCGTGACTCCACACATCCATCACAGCATCTTCATTTCCGTGACACGCAGCTCCTGCTTGTGTCGCTCCAATATTCGCCACGTCTCATTGCCATGTAAAAGGACAGGTCTAATGATGGTTTTGTAGACCTGTCCCTTCAACCGGATCGGCATTTTTGGGTCACAAATGACACCGGTCATCTCCCGCCATTTGGCCCATGCGGCAGCAATGCGTGACTTGACATCGCAATCGATGTCACTGGACGTGTGAAAGACAGATCCCAGGTATTTTACCTGGTCCGTGCGCCCGACCAAATCACTGCCTATGCGGACGGATGTAGGATCTGTCGAGTTTAGTGCCAATTACTCGGTCTTCGCCACATTAAGTTTCAGACCACCGTTCTCAAGCGTCTCCTTCCACGCCTTCACATGTCGCACCAATCTGCCCCTGTCCGCGTCTGCCAGCGCATTATCATCAGCATACATGAGCAACCATGGAGGCTGCTCATGCGAGATCCTGATGCTGTCCGACAATTCGTCTAATATTACACTGAACAGAAGCGGACTAAGGACCGAACCCTGGTGTACCCCGACGGTGATGGTGAAGGGTTTCGTGTCGCCAACAGCAGTCCTAGCCTTGGAATCGGAGTCTCAGTACATGTCCCGGATAGTGTCAATATAGACCTCTGGAACCCCTTTGGACCGCAGTGCCCACCAGATCATCGCATGAGGAACTCAGTCGAAGGCCTTCTGCATGTCTAGAAACATACAGTGCAGAGGCGTGTTCTTCGACCTGTATTTCTCTGCGACAACCCTCAGGGCAAAAACAGGGCCCGTGGTCCCATGACCAGGGCGAAACCCATATTGACACCCCGAGAGAGTACACTCCTGCCGGATCCGAGAGTCTATAATCCTCTCGAAGATCTTCATGGTGTGGGATATCACCTTCATACCGCGGTAGCTCCCGCACTCCTGCACTGACCCCTTACCTTTGAAGACTGGAGTAATAATACTCAGTCTCCATTGGTTTGGGATCTGCGCGCTGAGGAGTATGCGGTTAAAAAGGTTTACTAAGAAGCCCACACCGCGAGGACCCATCGCCTTCCAGGCTTCGATGGGGACTTCATCGGGTCCGACAGCTTTCCGATTCTTCATGCGGCGAAGCGCAGTCAGGACTTCTCCAGGCGTTACCGGTGGCACTAGTCCCTGATTCGGAGGGAGGTCCGGAGGCTGTACCTCTTTGTGCTGTTTATTAAGCAGCTCGTGGAAATACGAGCGCCATCTCTCCTTTACCGCGAGGTCTTTGCTTAACAGGTTGCCCTTAGGGTCTTTTACACAGCGACACTTGGATATATCCTGTGCCGCTTTGACCCTGGAGCGCGCCAGCTTATAGATGAGCTTCTGCCCCTCAGACGATTCCAGCTTATCATACAGAGGTTGGCTCTGGCTACAGCTCTCTTTGTGGCGCGCTTGGCAGCCCTGTATGCGTCGCGGTCTTCGGGAGATCCGGTCGCTTGCCACTTTTTAAAGAGGGCTTTCTTCTCCCTAGTCTCCCTCTGGACTGCGTCACACCATGAACACGCTCAAACTCCTCACACCTCTCACCCACATGACCGTTTAGATCGCCGCCCAAATCGATTCCCTGTGACAAGGGAATGCTCCGAAGCACTCCCTCGAGTTGACCCCAAAAGGACATCTTATCGGCGTCGCTACAACCGGCTTGTGGCGCGTAGGCACTTATCAGGTGGGTAATAATCCCATCGATAAGCAACCTCACGATCATAAGCCGGTCGCTACAGCGTTTCACCTCCAAGATGCTGCTCTGGAGCCCCTCGGAGAGCACCACGGCCACCCCGTTCTCCCCACCAGGCGCACCCGTGTAATACAGCTTGTAGCCTTTCTGCAGAGGCGGGACTCTGTTGCCCCTTGTTCCACCGAGTCTCCTGCAGGAACGCCACGGCCACCCTCCGCCTGGAGAGTACTTCGGCCAACTTTAGTACTATTTTTTTTTCATTTTTTATTGATCACAAACAATTTTAACATTGTGTAGGATACATAAATGCCCTATTTTTTATAAGCAACAGATACAAAAACAGTCTCAAAAATACAAACTAATAGCCATCATCATCATTCAACATACAAGACAAAAATAATTAAGAATTTACAATGTCATAAGATATGAATTGAAGACCTCATAAGTAAATGTTACAATTTAATGTCAAAAATTTAAAAATAATAATAACTAGTAACGGCCAGAGTTAGGCGGCTAATACATGTCTTCAGAGTGTTGAGATCTTCGTTATCAAAAGACCAATTAGTGAATGCCTATCAGGCCCTTTGTCAAGCTGTAATACAATACTGCATTGTTGTGTGGGGTGGAGCGGCTAAGACACACCTTCTTAAACTAGAAAGAAATCAAAGAGCAGTGCTCAAGGTGATGAACAAATTGCCCCTCAGACACCCCACAGATAATCTATATAAAAGCTGTAAAATTCTTTCTGTAAGACAGCTGTCCATTTTGAGGACAGTTCTAAGAAGGCATTGAGACGTGCCTTTGCCTAACCCTAAAAGATGCATTAAATCATCTGCGTGCCCAGTCATGCCCTATAGAATGTCATTTGTGGGGAGACAGTATGAAAAGCTAAGCAGTAAATTATTTAATAACATAAATAAAAAGCTGAAAATTGTTAAGCAAAATAGAAGGGTCGTTAAATTCAACGTTACATGTTGTCTACTGCAACTTAACTACTTTGATACTGAGGATCTACTCACTTACCTTAAATAAATTATAATAAATCACTTACCATAAATAAGCTCATACCATAAACAAACACACACACCCACACCCAAACACACACACACACACACACACACACACATTTAAAACAGAACTCAACTACTCAAAACACACACGCATGAGCTCGCTTGACGCGGACTGAACTGAACGCACCCACCCGCATAGTTAGTCGGTGAAATATGCGGCGGCAAAGCAGCGGTAAATTTGCATCACGAAAGGAAAACTACACGTTTCGAAAAATGTATCCTAAAATACAGGCTCTGCCTAGTTTAGGAAACTATGATTGTAACTGCTTAAAATTGTATTCCAAATAAGTTCCAAATTTAAGTCGACTGTGTGTAAATTTTTGTATTAAATAAACATTTTTATTCTAACGAAGTTCCTTACGGCAGGCTTGGAGGAGATAGGGATTTTGCTGCGCGACCGAACTGAAAAATATGTGATAGTAAAACCGTAAGAAAAAGTCCGTGGAAAAAAACCGTTAAATGAGACGTGCGCAGGCGCGACAGTCGTATACACAAGCGAGTAGTGTATAATACCTTTCTCTTTCCCCCTCTTTCAGTGAGGGTGGGGTGAGGGTGAGGGCGGAGGTTTTTTTTTATTTTTTTGAACTTCTTTCCTACCTGGTGTCCCACGACACCACATCTTTTTTTTTATTATTTATTTTAACTCTACCGCACGCCCGGTCAGCGTGCGAATGTTCCACGATGCGAAGCGGATACGGATTGGGGCTAACTTCTTTAGCCGTGCTGGCCCAACACCCGGCAGCCCTAGCCAACTCGTTGCTGACCCTGACCGCTTAGCTAAATATATTTATAGCATTGCTTGCAAGTTCTCTTGGTCAAAGCAGTTGGTCGTCGTTCAGTCTAGCTTTTGGAAATTACTTTAGTAACTTCTAACAAAATGGTGTACTTCGTCTAATGTAAACTGATTTTACTGCATCATTATTTAATTTGATTTACTCCAGTACAATTCTTCTCAATTCATATTATCAGACTTCATATGGATATATAACTATCAACTAATATGCATTTACTTCCAGCAACAAGTTTGTTCACTGTCTACCAGGCATCTTCCCAGGAAGGCTGGGTTTTTATCATGTATAGAGCTATTGATTCTCTACCAACTTGGAGATCAGCGTTATACTTCAGGTATCTCATAATACACCCTTCTATATTTTATTTGATATGATCTTTTTGATAATATTGATTTTTATTCCAGTACTATGATATTCTTTCTCGCTTGGTTGGTGAAAAACGTATTCATAGCAGTCATAACAGAAACATTCAATGAAATACGGGTACAATTTCAACAAATGTGGGGAGTGAGGAATCCTATAACTAAGGGTAGCACGACACAATTTTTTACTGGTGATGACAATGGCTGGAAATTAGTTACCATCGACGAAAATAAGCATTCAGGTATTTTATTTATTTTTTTACTTTACATAATATCAATGAAAATCTACATACATAAAGATGCAACAAAAACTCATTAGAATTTTACCGAGCATCAGGTATTTTTTCATAAATCGATTTCACCAAAACGAACTCAAGGTATTGTAAAACTTACAATATTTGAATGTTTCAGGAAGTGCTCCAGAAATATTCCATAAATTGTTACGGTCAGCATACTTTCGATTATTGGTCATGGGAGTTGTATTAGCTAACGGCGTAATAACAGCCACCATGAACTTCAAACACGACGATAACCCTAGAGAATTCTTTTATGAGAAATATTATTACATAGAGGTAGGTTATCTTATAATTTTATAAATCATGGACAGGTTAATAAAATATTGGATACAAATTTTGTACATACATAGATACATACATATTGTCACGCCTTTATCTCCGAAGGGGTAGGCATAGGCATATTAAACGCCCACATTTCACCGTATGCATTTTTGTCCTACGTAACAGGTGGTAAGCCCATTGCCGTGTTGAAATAGACAGGCGCAGGCTGTAGTGACCAGCTGTTGAAATTTTTTAAGCCTAGCGTTAAGGCCTTCAACTTGGCTTAACGATTGCCATTTTATTGGCAACCGGGACCAACGGCTTAACGTGCCTTCCGAAGCACGGAACTGGGGTGGGTCTAAAGGGCAGAATAAATTTATTAAATTAAAATGTGTCATTTTAGATGTTAAATTTGGAAGAAATTTTGAACTCGTTGCCTTTTTAGTGAGGTGGTAACAAAAAGGCTAAAAGGTTTTATGTGCTAGACACTAATTAGCACGACTAATTAAAGTCCTGGTAGTCTCGGACTCGTTTTGTACCGTGGGACAAATTTTTTACCATGGATTTATTTTTCACACACGTCTTCGACACACGTTACTTCATTTTGGTGTGATTTTATCCCTGTAAAATAGCTCAAAGGCGATAGCAACCAGGTTGGACCTATAACACTGCCCTGAGGAACACCTGCGTGCCGTCTTCAATTCCTTGTCTAAATAAAAGGTATAATAAGGTTCTTTAGGCATGAATTTAAAGGGAGAAAAAATAAGATGTCCACCATGACATATGCTATCTGAGCATTTGCTCTACACACAACAATGTGTTATTTTTGATGAAAAGCTTAACCTTACTAGTAATAGTGCGCAGTAAACATGGCAAGTATTTGGCGTGCGTTCGATAAATCGTTGTTATTAAAAGCTATTTTCATTAAACTATCTCATACTTTTAAACGTGCCTGATTGCCCTGAGACCAGGCGACCCCAGAATAAGGCTAGCCTTACCTAGAGAAGCGGGGCTCTGTCTAGGCGGACTCTAAATTTTCCTAGCTTCTCGTGGGTACGCTATGGATATAAGTAGAAAAAAAATCCGAAATGGCGGCGATGTGGTTCGCGACCCGTCACGTCACGTTTCCCATCGAGGCGAAAAGTGGACTAGGGATAGCCGCTTTGCTACATTGAATGTGAGAGGAGGAATGACAGACAAAATAGTGGAGGTATGCAAGATGATGCGAGAGAGACGACTTGATATTTTGTGTGTGAATGAAACAAAGAGGAAAGGATGTGACACCACTACACATGGACCCTATACCGCCTACTGGTCAGGTGAAGCCAATACCAGTACAGCGTGCCAGGGTGTTGGTGTGCTACTATCCGCTAGAATGAATGAATGTGTGACAGAATATGAATGTGTGAGCCCAAGACTCCTTTGGTTGAGGTTGAAGGTTGAACTCACCCGCATCTTTGTTGTAGGAGTTTATGCTCCGCAAGATGCGCGGTGGTACCGATCTTCAAGAGACCAAAGCGAGAGGCAGGCATTTTGGGAGAGTATGAGTGATATTCTGAGTAAATGCAAACAGAGCGAAAGAATAGTAATGTTTGGTGATTTTAACAGTTGGGTTGGTGTGAAGCGTGATGGATATGAAAGTGTTTTGGGAAAATATGGTGACGAACGAGTTAATGAAAATGGAGAAAGCTTGCTTGAAGTATGTTTGGAGAGGAATCTTGTGGTAACCAACACCATGTTCAACCACAAGGATATCCACTTGTTTACGAGACAAGAAGGAAGCCAGAGAAGCATGATTGATATTGTGATTGTAGATGCAAGGCTGAGAAAGAAAGTGCTAGACACCCGGGCATACCGCGGTGCCGGTATTGACACAGACCACTTCTTGGTTATGAGTCGAGTAAGAGGTCTGTTTCAACGGTGGCGGCACCGTGTGCATGAACCCTGTAGTGTACTAGAGCGCATAAAAGTCGATAATTTGCAAGAGATAGGTATAAAAGAAGAATTTTTAAGTAAAGTGAGCAAGAAATTTGAAAATTTAGATGAGGTATGTGAGATGGAAAATTTATGGAAGTCGTTTAAGGAAGGACTCGTGGAAGTTGCGATTGAAGGGTGTGGAGTAAACAAGAGGAGTCAAGGATGTAAGGTAAAGAGAATGTGTGCTGAAGTCATGAAAGCGTTGTCCGATAAGAAGAAAGCATGGTTGGATTGGCTGACTACAAAAGTCAATCAAAGAATGCAGAAGGCAACGGATGAGGATGTAAGAATGGCAAAGGATGAATATAAAAGGTTTAAGCGTGTTGCAAAAGAGGTGATAAAAAGAAATAAGAAGGATGACAGAGATGATTTTGACAACAGGTTATCTGATGATTTCCAAAAGAATCTAAAATTCTTTTGGAAATCCATAAGAACAATGAGAGCTCTACAGACAATATCGCAGCTCACCCTTATCAGAAACCATGATGGCAGTGTTGTGAAAGGTGAAGAATGTGTGCTAAAACGATGGAAGGAATATTTTGAAAGGTTATTTGAAAAAGAGGGTATGCAAGCACAGAGACTTTGCTGGGAAGTGAGTGAAAGCGGCAATGAAAGTGATATAAGTATAGAAGAAATTATGGAAGCATTGAATAGTATGAAACTAGGCAAAGCTGCGGGAATTGATAGGATTTCTGTCGAGATGCTGAAAGCGGGACAGGGCGTGGTAGTTTGCCAGCTGTACCGCCTTTTTAACCTTTGCTGGAGGGGTGGCAGCGTACCAGAAGATTGGTGTAAAGCTGTCATCGTACCGCTGTATAAAGGAAAAGGGTCGCAGCAAGAGTGCAAAAACTACCGCGGCATAAGCTTGCTCAGCATCGTCGGCCAATTGTATGCGAAAGTTTTGATAAAAAGAGTGATGAATGAAACTGAAGGGAAAATGTGGGATGTGCAAGCAGGATTTATGAAAGGAAGAGGATGCACGGATCAGGTCTTTTCCTTACGATGCGTAATTGAAAAACTTTTGGCGAAGAGTCTAAAAGTTTATTGCGCATTCGTAGACTTGGAAAAGGCCTATGATAGAGTGGTGAGGAATGAACTGTGGTCAACATTGTCCATGTATGGAGTAAGCAGCAACTTGATACGAGCACTGAAATCTCTATATGAGGGATCCAGTGCTTGTGTCAGAATCAACGGAGCTTGCACAGACTTTTTTCACATCGAAAAAGGTGTGTACGGGACACTGGTAGCCGTACAGGAATTGGTTGTATTAAAACATAAGATAAGGACAAAAGTGGTATATTGTCTTAACTTATGCTAAATCGTTGATGGTTATGAGTACACCCGAACGGAATGGTAGTCGATGATGCACTAATTTAATGTAGAGCCGAAATAGTACAAATCGGCGTAAATTGCTGAATACGCGCAACGTGATGTACGATGTTTGTTTCGATACGAGACTCGTACATGCTCCCGCCTGGCGAGATGAGCGGTGGAGATGATTTGATGGTTGTGAATGAGATGAGACAAGCTGATAAACAATTTGGTATATGATAGTGTAACAAGGTGATTAGGTGATTGCACAAAATAATCCAGTGTCCCTATGGTTTGCCGTTGGTTAGATCACTAAACACTGGTCTAGAGATTATAGGTGAGGTCGACTCGTTAACGCGGACACTAGGTGTTGGTTTCACTGTACCTTGATCTGCATTTTCAATTACACTAACACTTTGGTCAGTTACACTAAAATGAAACGCAGCGTTGTTTATGCCGCGATGGAAAGTTTGTTCAGGTGTTATTGCCACGGCTGGTGCCGCAGCAGAAGGGGCTTCTGTAGAAGCTCTGCGGCGGCGGGCTTGCCACTGCCGCACTCCGTATGCGGCTGCTGTCCCTAAACATACTGCCACCAGCAAGTATATGACAACGTAATGGTGTACGTCGTGCTGTAAGACCTGGGTCACTAAACCGATCTCCGACTTAAGTTGATTTTTGAGCCTATTTCTCCCAAATCCTTTTCATGACCACTGAGAATAGGTTCTGGTTCCAACAGAGAGATAGTCCAATTCTGATGAAGTATATAGTTCATAGGTGGTATTTCTATCTTTATGACCTCAGCCTGTATAGTCATGTCATTAAATTGTTGTTTCTGTGAAATAATAGTAATGTCTGTACCCTTTACTATGCAGTCGTTACCCAATTTCAGGATGCCATTATTGCTAAGATGTTCAGAGGTTACATCGTTTCCGCACATGATTCTGACGGATCGGGAATCGCAGCAAAAGAACATATATGTATTGGTAGTACTTAACTGCACCCATGAATCTTGACACGTCTCAAATTTAGTTTCACACTGTTGTGATTCATGGTTTTTGAAACACAATTTTTCGTCTGTTTTTATATTTTAAATAGGCCTTTGCAATGGACATAATTGTGTCGTCAGATCAAAATGTACGCACTCATTGATATTATCGACGGACAGTGGTATATACAAATCCTTTTGCAAGTTAATAGCCACGTAATCTGAGACAAGGATTAGGGTGACCATACTGGTTTTAACCTTCTTCGGGACTGTATATATTTTATATAACTCGTACGTATCTCGTCCAGTGAGGGGAATTTTTATTTCAAAAATAAAATATTTTTTGATCATTTTCGCTCTTCCTTTTAACAAATGGTATATCTTTGGTGATTCAGAAGGAATATTTTCAATAGGTAAACTCAGTTCTCTTGAAAGTTTTCCGGAGATGGTATTTAATTCGTCTAGTAGTTGTTCTGGTTTTAATAAATGAACATTGAACTTGCCATAATTGACCTCTGATACATTATCTAGAAGTACATCTTGAATACGTTACTACGTACTTCAAATTCATCAACAAACTGTTTGCAGCGATCGAAGACATAAGGAACTCATTCGTGGTTTCAAAGTCTTGAATCTGGTTCCTTATCGAATTGGTTACATTTTGCAACTGCTTTATATGTTGGTTAAACATTTTGTGTTGCTTATCAATAGAAGAGCCCATCCTTTGCAATACGTTGTATTCGGCCTCTACTACCGAAGTCTGGTTCTTGTATAGAGTCATTAAATGATTTTGGTTTAGTCTTATTAAGTCGATATCCTGTTTATATTGTTCAGCGAATTGGTTATCGAACAAGCTGTGTGCAATATTACCCACGGCGTTAATAAGACCCCGTCGCCAACGTCGCGCGTGGCCGCCTGGGAACTTCTGACTCGACAAAATATTGTTGTACCGCTCCAGTTCGTTGTAGCTGTGACGTAATTGTAATAATACGGATGCACAGTGAATTTTTGCAGAAGATTGATGACATATATCTTCTAAATGGTCAATGTATTTCAACAGCAATGTGGTACCTTGCCAATACGGATTAACATCGTAGTAAACTATGAGTTTCCATTCATCTCTTACAATATGCACAGTGGACAATCTATCAAAATATACTCCTTGGCTATCATTTAGGTTTACTACGCTATGAGCACAAGTGATTGGTGATATGAAAAATGAAAGAAATGCGAGGACTATGGTAATAGAATGATATATGCCCGTTTCTTTCCGACTTTCCGATCTGGTTTTGGATAATCTATCTTTCTTTTGATTTCCCTGTTGGGCCTGGTTTTCTTGCACTGTGTCAGGTAAACTTGAAACTTCGGTCTGGTAACTGGTGGTACTCTCTGCTATTGGTAACAGAGATAACTTTACAATCGGTCTGCGGACTGTTCCAGTGGATGTTTTCACGGTAACCACCCTGACTAAAGAATCTTTCCCGGGATGGAGTTCCACCACCCTACCTAATGACTATTTACCCGGAGGGAGTTGAACGTCATGAAGAATTACTAACTATCTTCACGCTGTATCCCTGACGGGGTAGTCAGAGAGGACAGATCGCCAGGCTTCGCGATCCATGCATACTTCTTTCGCTTCGTCGAGATTCATCAATCGCTTCATACACGCACGTCTGGGTATCCGAGTACTTTTGACCTTTCCGTTTTTGAGCAATCTGCTCACGTGGTCTTCATATGTAAGTGTCGGCCTTCCCTGACTCCTTCTACTCTCTACTTTTGAACAATATATATTCTTCGTTAATCGTTCCTCACTCATTCGTTGGACGTGTCCAAACCAACGGAGCACGCCCTTTTCCAGCTTAACGCTGACACTTTCATTCAAACCTGCCATATTGCGTATCACTTCGTTACGTATTCGGTCGGCCAAGGTAACGCCGCACAATTTTCGAAGTGATCGCATCTCCACAGCATTCAATTTACTTTCATGTATCTGCTGACATACCCAGGTTTCACTACCGTAAAGCAAAGTTGGCACTAGCACTGCGTTATGAATCGCCATTCGTGCTTCTTTTACGATGCTTTGTCGCTTTACTAACTGGGACAAAGCACCGTTAACTTTGTTTCCGGCAGCTACTCGCCGTTCTACATCCGAATCACATCTTCCATCCGCGCTAAACATACTTCCTAAATACACAATTTCATTCACTTGCTCTAGACGTTCCTGGTTTACCCTAATCTCGCATTTAGTTCTTACGTCACCTCTTTCAAATACTAGAACCTTAGTTTTACTTGCATTCATGCGGAGACCCTTACTTTCACACCCCTCTTTCATATTAGTGACTAATGCCTGTAGGTCGGCTTCTGATGAGGCCATGAGCACCGCATCATCAGCGTACAGCAGACAGTTTACTGTAAAGTCACCCAAATTCACACCCATATTAAAATCTTTCAACTTCTGCAGGCAACTGTCCAGATACACTATGAACAGCCAGGCGGACATGACACATCCCTGTTTGACGCCTGTACAGAAATCAAAAAGAGGTGACACATCCCCCCCTACGTGCACGCAAGCCTTACAGTCCCTATAAAGCGACTGTATTGCCCGCAGTAGCGAGCCGTCCACACCATATCCGGGCAGCAAGTCCCACAGCGTTTCTCTCACAACGTTATCAAATGCTTTCTCTAGATCCACAAAAGCGCAGAAAACCTTCTGGCTAAGAGCCAGAAACTTTTCCGCGATCATGCGGAGAGAAAACACTTGATCCATCATTCCATCCGCATTGAGCCTCCCATAAATACCTTTCAGACTTTTCTTGCATTAATGCCGTTATAACCTTTGCATACACCTTACTAGCTAAGCTGACCAAGCTGATCGCCCTGTAGCTGGAGCAGTTTAGGCGCGAGCCTTTCCCTTTGTAAATAGGTACTACAACTGCTACTCGCCAGTCATCTGGGACCTCACCCGTCCGCCAGCACAAGTTGCATAACAGACATAGTGTGTCGCAGACACGCGACCCACCGTACTTGATCATCTCAGCAGTAACCCTGTCTTTTCCCGCAGCCTTACCACATTTCATACTTCTTATCGCTTGTTCTATTTCTTTCATACTAATGACTTCAATGACATCGGGATCCGGAGCATCTAAGTGAGCTCCACTTCCCGATGTGGCATCTCTGTCTTTTCTTGCATACATCTTTCCATAATATTCACTCCATCTCTGCAGGACGTCACTTTGGTCTGTTAGGACGTCATTGTTAACATTAAGCACTTTATTCATACTGCAGATTGCCGTACAACTCCGGGTCTTGCCTACCTCTTTCCAGAAGAGCTTGGCATTATCCCGGAAATTGGACGACAACCTTTCATCCGCTTTCATTCTGCACCTTTCACGAGCTTCTTCTATCAGTGCCTTCGTGTTAACTTTCTGCAGCTTGTATCTCTCTTTCATATTAAAATCATTCCGCGAGGCTAAGTAGTCTAGCCATGCTTTCTTCTTCATTCGAACTGCTTATTTCACTTCCTCATTCCACCATGCATCACGCTTATTACTACTGCCTCTTTTCGTTTCTCCACACACTTCCACAGCGGCATTTATCATACTGTCCCTAAGGTTCTGCCATACACTTTCCACATTCTCACTGCTTACATTGACGTCGTCAAGCTTTTCGGCATGAAGAATTACAATATCTCCAATTTTCATATTTGGTTGTGTACGCTGCCATTTGGACCGAGCATTAAGTTGGGTTAAATACTCGGACTGCCATCTCTTCCAGACATCTTGAAAAATCTTCTGGGTTAACTGCCATCTGGTTCTCAAGTCCTTTTCTGTGTCCACTATGGTCAATGTCGGCCCCCCTGAGAGAAAATGTGCTGGTGTGAGAATATCTAAATCCTCTGGATCTTCTGTGAGTGGGCATAAAGGTCTTGAATTGAGACAGCCTTCAAATTGAGCTAGTAAGGTAGAAAATTCTTCATATGTCAACTTTTGCTCCCCTACTACCCATTTTAAATGGTACTTAAAACTTTTCACGCCGGCTTCTGCTTGTCCTGAAGCATTCGGCCACAGTGGTTTGGTGAAAGATTGGTTTGGTAAGTTGTTGACAATATGTTTCATGATGTAAGCTTCTGTATTAATGGTAAAGTTATTGTGTAAAGAAGATATGGTAATTTTGACGAGCCCCTTGCTCGTATTAGCCTTGGCTCCTACCCCTACAACCATACAATTTCGTTTCATACGGGGTAGACCCAATCGTTGAGCCGCTTTTTCCGTGATTAGTGACGACTCAGCACAAGGATCAATTAGGGCGTGCAAGGTATGGTAACAGCCTCCAATCGTTTTGATGTTAATTAATGCTGTGGCTAGCAGCTTGGTTATACTCTCGGATGGACTCCTAGCAACACAAACATTTGCTTGCCGTGGCTCTTTTTCCGTAGATGGTTTGTGTGTCACGTACGCATTGTGCAACAGTGTATTATGTGCTTCGTTGCAATAGCGACATGTTTTTTCTGATTTGCACGGCTTATTAGAATGGTCAATTAGGCAGTTTTTACACAGGTCATTGTTTTCAATTATTTGACGACGTTTTTCTGACCCTTATTCATAAAATAATTTACATTTGAATAATGCATGATTATTATTTTCGCTGGATTTTCGTCGTCGCATGATTAATTGTGGCTTTATGTTGAAATGTCTTATTTGCTGATTTATAAGAATGTCTTTCAGCATATGAGGAATTTTAAGTGGTTGGTTTATTGACCTCTTGTTTACGCCTTGCTGACTCTAAGAACGTAAATTTGGTTTCGAGCAAATCGAGAAATTCGGCTATGGTTGGCAAATCTCTAGGGTTTCGCAACGCTTCAATATAGTCATGGTGGGTGTCCGCATCTAATTTCTGGGCTAGAATATACACAATTAGTGGATCCCAGTTGTCTATGCTTACCCCCATCGCTTTGATAGCGTTAAGACATTCATTGGTAGTGTCGTGTAACTTTTTAATCATCGCAGCGGATTGATGTTGTAAGTTTGGCAGGGCTAAAAGTATTTGTATGTGGGAGTTAAATATAAGTCTCATATTATTGTATCGATGGTTCAGTATATCCCAGCAAATTTGGTAACTGTCCGAAGTTATGCGTAGGTGTTGAATCAGCTTATCAGCTTCTCCCCTGAGTTTACCTTTGAGATACTGCATTTTTTGAGCTTTTGGTAAGGATTTGTTCTTATGAATGGCTTCGCAAAACAGATCTTTAAAAGAAATCCATTGCTGGTAATTGCCACTAAATGCTGGTATTTCCATTTTTGGTGTGGACTTCTCCCTATACGATGTAGACCACATTTTGCTGTTTATAGACTTTTTTATTGTATTGTACTTTTCTTCATACTCGTCAAATACTAATTGGTATCTTTCGTTGTTCCCGATACTTTCATTTTCTACACCCAATGCATGTTATCAATTGCTGACCACCTATTCTGTATGGTTTTCAGAATATCCTCGAATTCCCAACGCTCGGAAATACTCTCGAGGACAATGGCTTCAATTGTACGCGAGAATGCTTTAAAATTGGTTTTCTGCTTGCGCAGCATTTCCTCAACTTTGCTGGGATTACACTGAGTGGTTGTATTGGTTGGAAATGGTGAGCGAGTGGTATCTGTATCGGTAGGATTGGAAGTAATATCCTGCCGATCGGACGATTGCGATAATGGTGTCGCTGGTTTTAGAAGTGGTTTAGTAACGTCAGTGGTTATATATTTTTTAATTAGCGTCTTAATTTCATTGTAGAAATTAAGAGCCCTTTGGTAGTATTTTTCGCTAAAATATTGATGGTTTGGATCTTCGAATTCAGCACGTAATGGTTCATCTGAAATTCGTTCCAATACGCATCCAAAGTGGTCAAACGTTTTTCAACATTAGCTGGTGTCTTACGCTCCGACCCATCTTTCTTGAAGTTAATGCGGAGGGTGTCCATCGCAGACATGATTTGTTCTTGCGTGGTAAAAAGTGCCTCCATGATGGTTTTGTGTAGCGTAGTCAAAAGTGGTAAAAAAAGGAACGATCTTACTTGAAGGACTGCTACTTGGTAACCTGGTTTGTCTCGGCGCTCGATCCTGTTGAAATGCTCTTGAGCTCTGGAGTCACTTCACAATGGTCAATTCTTCACAATGGTTTAATGGTTCACAATGGTCAATGGTTCACAATGGTTCAATGGTTCGCTACACTGTGGTAAGTCTGGTTTACTTCGACGTGTACACTATTAACACTCGCGAATGGTTCTACGCCTTTACTGTGCCTATGGTAACTGTACTATCAATGGTTACTGGTAAGTTTAATGGTACTGTATGGTTAACTGGTTACGCAACGTAAACCGGGGTCACTGCGAAGTATACTGTAACACGCGTCTAGATCCCGTTTTACGACACAAAACTCGAAGGACCACAATGTACGGGACACTGGTAGCCGTACAGGAATTGGTTGTATTAAAACATAAGATAAGGACAAAAGTGGTATATTGTCTTAACTTATGCTAAATGGTTGATGGTTATGAGTACACCCGAACGGAATGGTAGTCGATGATGCACTAATTTAATGTAGAGCCGAAATGGTACAAATCGGCGTAAATTGCTGAATACGCACAACGTGATGTACGATGTTTGTTTCGATACGAGACTCGTACATGGTGTGAGACAGGGTTGTGTAGCGTCACCGTGGCTGTTTAACCTATACATTGACAGTTGCTTGAAAGAACTGCAAGAAAGTGCGTATGGTCTAAAAATGACTGATCTGACTATCAAATGTCTTCTTTACGCTGATGATCAGGTAATACTTGCATCATCAGCGGACGAGTTGCAGTTGATGGTTAATATTATGCATGATGCGCTGAAAGGCAAAGGAATGAAAGTGAATGTAAATAAGACGAAAGTAATGGTTTTTGAAAGAGAGAAAAACATGACAGATTGCTTGATTTTTGTGGAAGGAAAAAGAGTGGAACAAGTGAAAGAATTAATATACCTAGGCTCAAAATTTGCGATGGAAAGTGTGATGATGACATTGAAAGAAGGGTTTTGGCTGGCAATCAAGTGAATGGAGCAATGAACACCTTTATGGGCACCCAGAACGTGTCTAAAAAGGCAAGACTGGCTGTGCATAGAGGAGTGCTTGTCCCTACACTAACATATGGCAGTGAAAGTTGGGTATGGCAGAAGAAGCATAGGAGTAAAATTAATGCAGTAGAAATGAGGAGTCTGAGAAGTATAGCTGGAGTGAAATTGATAGATAAAGAAAGGAACAGCGTGATAAAGGAACATTGCGGTATGACAGAAGACGTAGTGACTAAGATAGAAAAAGGGATGCTTAGATGGTTTGGACACATTGAGAGGATGGATGAAAATAGACTGACTAAGAAAATGTATGCGGTGAGAGTAAATGGGCAAACTGGTAAGGGTCGACCTCGACGTACATATACCGACCAAATTGAAGATCTTTTGACAAAAGGCCAGGTCAAGAGTACCCTTAATCGGCGAGCGTGTATGAAAACAATATTGAAAGTTGACGAAGCGAAAGTTGTATGCCAGAATCGTAGCAAGTGGAAAGCCATAGTCTCTGCCTACCCCGATGGGAGACAGGCGTGATGATATGTATGTATGTATGTATACTTTTTCTCTTTTCAGATTGCATTTACTATATTCTTGGACCTGGAAGCGTTGATAAAAATATGGTGCTTGGGATTGAAAGGTTACTTCAAGCACTCTGTGCATAAATTTGAGTTGCTCTTGGCTATTGGAACTACAATTCATATAATTCCCCAACTGTATATGTCCGGGTTTACGTACTTTCAGGTATAGTCATCAAAGTAATTTAAATAGTAAGAAATCCAAAGACAGAATAATGACGAATCATTAAAAACTTAAACTAATAATTTTATTATCCTTATTGAACTATAAAAAGTCCATATGTCGGCATCATTTTGATTATTGTTCCACTATATTTATGTTCCTGAAGTTTATTGCATCCTCTGATTCATTCTATCCACTTCGGATGTAATGGATCAGAGGATGCAATAAACTCTACGGCAGGTAGTTGGGCATACAAATTAATTGAAATAAATGGAGAAAAGAATATTAAACGTTGTAATTAGGTTATCTAGTTACTTATATTAATCTCATTCCAGGTTCTTCGTATTGTACGTTTGATTAAGGCATCTCCACTGCTGGAAGGATTTGTATATAAAATCTTTGGGCCTGGTAAAAAACTTGGAAGCTTAATAATATTTACTATGTGCTTACTAATAATCAGTTCGTCTATATCCATGCAGCTGTTCTGCTTTCTTTGCGAATTTACTAAATTTGAAACTTTTGATGAGGTAATTAGTTAATGAGATATTTCCTTCTCATAAATGTTTATTCGCTAAAATTCTTCACCCTATTGCCATTATTAATTTATTTCAGGCTTTCATGTCCATGTTTCAAATTCTGACCCAAGAAGCCTGGGTAGAAGTAATGGATGAAACAATGGTACGAACGAGTCAAACTTTAACACCTCTGGTTGCCGTTTACTTCATATTGTACCATCTATTCGTCACATTGGTAAGAATAAGAATGAAAACATAATATAGATAGAGTTTTCGCCAATAGTACGTATAAAACAAGTATGAAGTCCCTAAGCGGCTCCAGCTGATTGCGGTACCAATAATCGGCCTGTATTTTGGCGACCGGCTGAGTGAATCGAGAATAATTCGAGGAAATACTCGAATATATTTTTTTTAATAAAAATAACCAGACCGGCAGTAATTGCAATTGCAACAAACTAGAATAACTGTTTTCATTTTCATAAATCGTGTCCCAATTCCAGATTGTGCTATCACTCTTCGTGGCCGTAATCTTAGACAACCTGGAACTGGACGAGGATATAAAGAAACTGAAACAATTGAGATACCGCCAACAAAGCGCTGAAATAAAAGAGAGTCTACCATTCAGGCTCAGAATATTCGAGAAATTTCCTGATAGCCCACAAATGACAAAATTGCATAAAGTTCCTGGTGATTTTAATCTACCCAAGGTATGTCCATATATGGCGAATAAAATACCTCTGGGTCGGACAGTAGTCTTACTGATACTTGCTACTTTTGTATTTATTAGCCTTGACCTAACGTTGGAGACAGAAAAATTGCACGTACTTGGAAATTGGAATATCCTACTAATGTTTAAACGCGAAAGTTTGTAAGTTTGGTTCGCAAAATCTACTGAATGGATTTTGATGAAACTTTACAATAATATAGCTTACTCATCAGAATAACACATAGGCTACTTTTTATCACGAGAACAAGTTTCTGTGGGAAACGGGAATGGGAAAAGTCAACACGCGTGTGGAGCCGCGGGCGTCAACTAGTAAAACAATAATTGTGTTGGATAGATAGATTTATCGAGGAACCCTATAAACTATATACCATTACACTACTACCTAGAAGAGGGGAGTGATGAACAAAATTGACAAATTTTCATACAATATCGTAAAATTAATAAACGACGGGATGAAATGGGTGCGACGTGGTGTTCGAAGTATGTCACGGGCGAAGCCGAGGGGGATCAGGTAGTTCATCATATTGCGAATGTTCGATTCTTTTAGGTATTTTAAATACGCAGTTCATATACATACTGTATATTGTTTTTAAATAGGTCCGTGAATCCTTCATGCGTCAATTCGTATGTGAAGTGGATGGTGAGGAAGAAGTGGGGGTTACGGGCGGGAGTGGTGACGTCTCGAGACGAGCCTTTGAGTACATCGGAGTGGCTAAAATTGCGTTCCCGTACCGCAAGCGATGCCTCGTCAAGACTCTAATGGTGGCGCCACCGTCGCAAAGACCCAGTTCAGCTCTTAGAAGACATGTCGTTAGCTCCATAATTGAGTAAGCTGTTTAATAATTTAAACTTGTGAAATTGTTTAACATATCCTTTACTGTTTATTTTTTATTGACTACTTACTGCAAGGAAACATTCTAGAAATTAGCTTGTTTTAAAATTGATTTTCTTTTGCTTTCTATCCTATCCATACATCCATATTTATATCCTATGAAACCTATGTGATATTTTAAACTAAGCATTAGCCCCATGGTCACGACATTATTATTTTATTATTTCCAATAAGTTTTTGATAAGATAAAGTTATTATTATTTTATTTTGCTTTTTGTTTTCCAGGTATTAGTTACGGCACACTTGAACATCTGTATCAAGGTTTATATTTGAATTTGTTTGATTTTTTATTTGTTCTATTATAAAGCAAGTATATATAGGGAATATTTTTATAAAAAGTAATTTTTGTACCTACACAGAGACTCAAACAATCATAGACCGCTGCTCGGAGATTCAGCTATGTTGGCAACTGGAGGAAAATCCGGACTGAAGCCACAAGGAACTATATCTAGTGCTAAACAATTGCGAGTTGATCAAAAGAAGTATGTATTTAATTAGATCCTAATTTTGGCTTCACTTCTTTCTTGCTAAACATTTTCATGAATTTTTATGTAAGAGGCGCGAGGTCTCAATGAGTATGGTATCACAATTTCTAAAAATCTGTCTTCTCTTCTTAGCCCATGCTGTAATTATTTAGATCATTATCAAAATTTACTACTACTAAAACTACTAGAATAGACTAAAATAGTTTTACATTACTTTACTTTAGACTTACCTTTAAAAGTTTAATATCAAATGAGGTGATGTAGGCGTAACTTATAGCCAACCAAAATTAAGGCACGATTTTTCTCCATTTTTTACAGCCTGTTTATTACATTACTAACATGAGTTAAGTAAAATTTTAGTGTTCGTTTTATCTAACCGCTATTGACGGTAATTTCTGTAATGCCTACCACCTCTCAAACGACTGAGCTGATTTCCATGTGAATGAAATAGCTGATTTCTATATGAACGAAATAGCCCTTCTCTGCGATTTCAAAATTAGTGTTATTACTTTTACAAGATCTGTTTTTAAAATGCATTCTCAGTCCTAAAATTAACGTGCCATAAATAATATGACTCTAAGGTTCGGTTCACGATCAATCCGGCGGTCGGTGCGCAGCGGCTCCATCAAGCTAAAGCAGACATATGAGCACCTGTTGGAGAACGGTGACATTGGTGCAGCGTCTCGTGTCGTACCCTCGTCTCGAGCTAGGCCGCCCTATCTCGACATTCGACTACTGCAGGCCAAGAGACAGCAGGCTGAAATGCGGCGGTATGTCAACTTATTAGACTATATTATATTCCATCAAGTTCTCCTACTTTCGCATACAATATTGTGCATCTGCTGATTCATATATGCGGTTTTGACCAAAGTTAAAGTTACCACCAGTTAGCAGTTACTTTTAACAACCCCAAAAAAGCTAAATGACTGGTGCCGTATCTGACAATTAAAGTGTAAATTATGCTAACAAAGATTTTCCAGATACTTGCATTTGTTGTATTTATTAACCTTTGCCTAACGCTGGAGACAGAAAAATTGCACTGATAAAATATTATTAAGGTACCTTTCAACAGACGTCCAAAAAAGAACTAGGTTATCATTTCTTCTTATTTTGTGTGTCGTACATAACTCTATCATTGATGTAGGAATTTGGAAAAGTCTTATATTTTCTTTGGATAGTTTCAATTTGGTTCCATTTAAATTTCTTCATGTTCGGTTGATTGTTAAGCGCTCAAGATGACTGTAAGGTTTTTGTAAAAATAAATGATATCATTTCAGCAATCAGCGTGAAGAGGATTTACGTGAGAATCATCCGCTATTCGACACACCTCTTTTAATAGTGCCTAGAGAATCGCGCTTTAGGAAGATATGCCGCGCTATTGTCGATGCTCGGTACGACGCTCGATTGCGAGACCCTGTCACAGGCAATGAAAGAAAAGTACACTACAAAAGCTTTCAGTAAGTACAAACTGATGATGGGTTTGACATGACACTGCACCTTGGCTAAAAAGTAAAAAAATATAAGTTTCACCGTACCTATTAATTTAGTTTTGCCAATACTGTGATATTGACCATAGTTCCCATATTGGTGCAGTGCTAGCAATCGGGTGTGTCACTCTGTATAAATTTCATAGGATATTTCTTAAAATATTGTGGGACATTTTTTTTTATATAGTGTTGTCTAGCCCAAAGTAAGCTAATATAAGCTTGTTACGGGATCTAGACAACTGATATACATACTTATATATTTCTAAATACATACATATTATACATAGGAAACATCCAAACTCCGAAACAAACATTTGTGGGACACACAGATATTTGATCCGACCTGGGAATCAAACCTGGGACCTTAGTCGCGGCAGTCGCATGCACCACCACTGCGCCACCGAAGCAGTCAAATTTCTTAAGCAGCTAATGATCAATACCAGACATACCTACATGTAGTTAATTATCATTATATACTTTTATTATAATTGTAATTGTTTTTATCTTCTCTGATACTATAATACAAAGATTATGAAACTGATAACAAAATTCTTATGACAAAAATTACGTACAGGACAAAATTAATAAAAAAAAAGTTTAAATAATAAAATACAGGTCTTGTATGGACACCGGTATCATAATATAACTTTTTAATCATAACGATACACCTATACAACCTCCAGCTGGACCAAGGAGGTAGAATCTCTACGTGTATGTGACAGCGTCGCGGATGACATTCTCTAGGAACACTTTGAGCACACCGCGGGTCTCTTCATAGATGAGACCGGAGATACGTTTGACACCTATTTGCGCGCCAAAAAAAAAGGTTTCAATGAACGAGTCCGCGACGCAAGCGCGCATGCGCAATCAATGTTTGCGCCTTGGCGCCAACATTTGACATTTAAAAAATAAATTTGTTGTTATATTCATCATTTTATTTGCAATATTGTTTTACGTATGAGAGTAGATAAAGTAGTGTATGACACTGTACATAACTTGATCTTATAACACTCGTGTAATACTATAAATAAATTCGCCTACGGCTCGTTATTTAAAACACACTCATGTTATAAGAACCCTTATTATGCAACAGTATCATAAACTACTATAATAGGCTCAGCACCTATGTGTGTCAAATACAAGTGGTGAAATGTGGGCGTATACTAAACCTCTACCTACCCTTGTGAGGTAGTAATTTATATGTTTTATTTTCTTTTCAGTAATTTTCTCGGCTTGGTTACTTACATGGATTGGGTCATGATTATGGTGACCACTCTTTCTTGCTTTTCGATGATGTTCGAAACTCCCACGTACCGAGTGATGGCTAACTTTGTGCTGCAGGTAAATACGAATTTAACTACTTTCTTCCATACTAATTGACGCCCGCGGCTTCGCCCGCGTAGAGAAGTTTTCCCGTTCCCGTTTCCCACAGGAATTGGATCTCTGGATAAAAAGTAGCTTATGGGTATTCTAATGTGTAAGCTATATTATTGTAAGGTTTCATCAATATCCATTCAGTAGATTTTGCGTGAAAGAGTAACAAACTTACTTCCATACATTATTAGAAACTTCACGTTTATAATGGACTAGTTGAAACGCGTTTGATACTTTTAATCGGCGTTCGACACTCGTGCGTATATCTCACAAGGCTTTCGCGGAGTTGCAAAACCATTCATAGACATGATTCTGGGCTATCGCGAGTGAGGAGCGGGTGTGATAAATATTTTTTACAATAATTTTTGTCGTTGTAAACTTCAAGCTTTGCCTTGGTTAGCGGGAGAAAAGTATATATATTAGAAGGAGCAAAACAAACGACAAAATGTAATAGATAATAGTTTTATAGGTACTTTAATCTGTTCATTTGTTATAAATCAGTATTTGTTCCAGATCGCCGAATATGGATTTGTAATTTTCATGAGTTTAGAACTGGCTCTGAAAATATTAGCGGACGGATTATTTTTTACACCTAAAGCTTATCTCAAAGATGCTGCTGCAGTGCTCGATGTTTTCATATATATTGTGAGTACTTTTTTACTCATAATTTTATAGAAGCTAACCGGTGGGTTATGATAATGGTGGTGCATTTAGATGACCAAATATTACGATTCATTATTGCAATTAAAGATTTTTTTTTGATTTTATGTGTTGCTTCTATTTTTCATAAATTTAAAACAATTCGTTGGCTTGTTTCTGATACGAAATTTTTAAATGACTTTTTGCACGCCTCATTAGCGAAGCGTTGAGGTGGGTACTACTGTCACTTCGCGCAAAACATCTGATTTTTCAAACTTAAAATGTCTCTTGTTTTCATATATTGCACTTGTAAAATAATATATACACACATATTAAGAAAAAACACTATTTTTAACACTCATGATATTTTTGATGCCATTTTTGTTATTTAAACTAGTTAAAAATCTGTTTAAAAAAGTTCCGTCTTGTACGTCCGTGTGTCTGTATGTTACGGATTATTTTCTTGTTAACAAGATAACGACCGAAATACTTTACTAATCGGGTCTTTTTTTATCTTACGCTTCATTATAATTAGGAATAGAACCCTTTAAATTTTCACGGTCTGATTCGATGTGATTTAATTGTTATTATCTTTACTTTATTTATTTCATAAATAAATTATATTTATGAAATTCGAAATATTGAGATTCGATAATTCATAGCAAAGTTTGTAAGCTGTAATATATGAAACTATTCGTGTGAGGCGTGCACTTATGGATTTTCCAAATTTTTTTAAAGTCTGGCATCGATTCAATTAATCTGTTTCCAATACTGAGCATAGAGAGCATTAAGCGACGGTTATCAAACCGGTAAGAATATTTTCTAAATAAATATCTGTCATAAAATGTATTACAGAGATATCAATTAATGCTCAACGTCAGTACGTGACGCCTAGGATGTGTAAAGTGATAAAAGGATTATGATTGCACTGTTACATCTGAAACACTGGCTTCGGATCCCGAGAACGTCTACAGTATGGGGTTCTTCAAAAGGGGGCTTAGAAAGTTTATAAAGGGTCGGCAGCGCGAGTGCTGCACTACTGCAAACGTCCATAGGCTAAGGTGACCACTTTCCATCAGGTGGGCCAAATGTTTGTCTGCCACCTCAGTGGTATAAAAAAGATACAGATTTACTGCCGATGCCTTTACAAATCTACATCTCAGCTTAAAAATATACCTCTTCAGTAGTAAAATGCTCGCAGGTTTCGCTAACGTTCCTGTGTTGGATGCCGGACCGAGTGCCACCCGGCTCACCGGCGCAAATGCTCATGATATTGCGCTGCGTACGACCGCTGCGGATATTTACGCTCGTTCCGCACATGCGGAAGGTCGTCTATGAGCTCTGTCGGGGGTTCAAGGAGATTCTATTGGTAAGTCACAACATTTATTGATTTAACTAATTTTAGTTTAGGTGTACCTATCCTCCCCAGCATGTGATGCATCTGTGATGGACAAGTTTGGGTTTAGGAGGTTAAAAAAATAACCCAAATCACAGTTGCTCCAAGCAGCGAGCCTCGTTCTCCAAGGTTGAGATATTGGAAGAAACCATTTAGGCTCATATGAAAAAACACGAGTACTGTTTAGATCGAAGGAAATAAAGTGCAAATATAAACGATTTAGTGAGATCAAATAGTGAATATACTCGTAAAACCTGTTAAACCCAATGTGCCCGTATTTACAATAATGTATGAAAATCTGCTTCGTTGACATTTATTATTACTGCTCCCCTTTCTTGGGTCTGAATAACTTGACTTTCTCCTACATAGTGAAAGAGTTTTAAGTGAAACTTCTTTATCAACGTTGTGAGAAATTTTATAGCTGTAAAAAAATTGTCACGTTTTTCGGTTACGCGCCATGTTGTTTTGAAGTAAAACTTCTTTATCATAAGTGAAACTACTTTATCGACGTACGAGAGAAATTTTATAGCTTAAAAAAAGTCGTAAAGAAGTTTCACTTCTTATCTGTGTACTCTGATACACACACATAATTTTTATTTAGTATTAACTATAAACAAACAAATCTTTCCTCTTTATACTATTAGTATAGATGTGCAGATTGCAAGCGTTTTGCATTATATTTCTTGTCGAAATTGGATTACATACTAATTGTATTCATTTAATTATAACAGGTATCGACACTTCTAATTCTTCTGATGTTTGTCTTCGCCAGCTACGGCGTTCAACTGTATGGTGGCAGGTGATGACTTATAATATTTATATAATGAAAATTTCGATTCGGTAAACTATTTCATAATTATGTACACATGTACATAAATATGCCACAAAAAAAAACTAGCTTCTGTTAAAGATCGAATTTAAAAAGTATTTTTCAATATTATGACATCTTATTATTCATGTGTGTTTTTGACATAACTTAGGCATTTTTAGAATAGCTATTGAAATCAGATAAAAAAGTATAGTTAATTTTTCAGGCTAGCGCGATGCAACGACCCTACAATAACGCGTCGAGAAGACTGTGTAGGTGTGTTTATGCGACGCGTGTTTGTTACAAAGATGAAGATACGACCGGGGCCCAGTGAAACCTTCCCGTCGATGCTAGTACCCAGAGTATGGTATGTATGAATGTATATTTTCCTATTGACTGAACTTTGGGCTTTTCTGGTTGTAACTTTAGCTGCTAAATAGAAAGTCGTTTTGGTTTATGCTCATATTAATATATTAAACAAAGTGGGGTTTGTTCGTACACTTCAAGTAAGTAAGTCAAGAACGTGTAGGCTTTTTTATGATTTTTCTTTTGTTGAAATAGTGTCTGCCCCGAATAGAATAAATAGAAACAACGAAACAATAGAAACAAAAAGAGTAAAAAAACAGATATCATTTTTCTAAAGTATAAAGACAAAATCGGAATTTCTTTTAATGCACACGAAACGAAGAGTTGAAACAGGCATTTGATAAGGTTTAGCACCAGGGCCATTTTTGCAAACCAATTTATTTTTTTCCCACAACCTTGCTCAAATCCTATTTGGAAGGCAGGATGTTCTTTGTTAACAAGGAAATGTCGCCTCTTCATAATAATATAGCCGCTGGAGTTTCACAGAGTCCGATCCTTGGACCAATTCCATATCTGATTTGTACATTTGGTCAGGAATTATCACCGGGGTCGGGTTTCTATTTAAATCGCAGACTAGCTTGGCTCACTCACATAGAAAGAAAATAAACATCGCAAACCATAAACAGGTCATTGCAGTGGTTTTTGGCAAAATTGTCACTCAACATTGTACTACTGATTAGTGTAGGAAATATTAGCGTTAGCAATCATATTTAATTGCTAAGACTCCATTCGTATTAATTTAATGAACAGTACTTGTTAAAATTAATTATTGCTAAGAGACATCGATTACCCAATAATTGACAATTCGTCACGAACCCACAATCTCCCTCCAATGAGGGACCCACTTTTCACCGTGTGGATTCCTGTCCCACGTAATAGGCGGTGAGCCCATTGCCGTGTTGAAATAGACAGACGCAGGTTGTGGCTACCTGCTGTTGAAATTTTTTAAGCCGCCTATAAGGCTTTCAACCAGGCTTAACGACTGCCATTTTACTGGCAACCGGGACCAACGGCTTAACGTGCCTTCCGAAGCACGGAAACGCTCGCAAATGTAAATGCCACAAAGTGGTCACCCATCCGACGACCAGCCATAGTGAAAGTTGCGTACCTTAGTGATCGTTTACCGAACACTGAGACCGCGGGGCCACGAGCGCTTTATGAATTATGATGCATCGCATAAAACATAACCTTGAAATACTACAAATATTTCAAAATAATGCAATGAAATATATAATTAAAGCACCATGGTTTATCAAAAATGATGAATAGACGAAGTAGAATGTAGCTACAATTCTTATAAATAAAAATAAATATGAGTGTTAATAGTTAGGCATTGAAAGACTCTCCAACAATAAGCAGGTGGAAGAGAGCTCACATTTCGGTTGAGAGGTGTGTCTAAGGGCCTCCACACACTGGCTTCTTTTAGAAGCCAATACCGGCAACTTAGTAGCTTTGCGGAAGCTTGAAACCGCAACTTGTTGCCGCCCCCCCGCACACTACTGGATGCCGGCGAGTCGCCGAACCCCGAAACAGTTTTTAAGTTGCCGGTTTCAGCTTCTAAAAGAAGCTAGTGTGCGGAGGCGGTAACCTGACAAACAGTTTCTTGATGTCATGCTAGAAGAAAAGAATAATAAAACGGAGTTGAACTAAAATGTCCTTAAATATTTCTTGATTATTTATATCCTGCTGCCTCCAAAGTTAACTTTAAAATATTATAAAACGAATTTTGAATATTTCAGGGCTAACCCAAAACGGTTTAATTTTGACAACATTGGTGATGCACTGCTCACGTTGTTTGAAGTGCTCTCTTTCAAAGGTTGGCTCGATGTCCGGGACGTGTTGATCAAAGCATTGGGACCGGTTAGTATTTATTTACATACGCGATCACGTTATATAGTATCGTTCAATGTTATTTTGTTACGTTTCTGTTTAATTTAGTAGAAAAAGTAGTCTGTAATACAAAATCATCATCATGGATTAACTGCAATGCTATTCAATAACTATCTACTTATAGATATATATTAAAAGCTGAAGAGTGTTTATTTGTTTAATTAAACGCGCTAATCTCAGGAACTACTGACCGGATTTGAAAATTTCTTTATGTGTTGGATAGCCCATTTATCGAGGAAGACTTTACGCTACATCACGATACTACCCTGGAGAGCAGAGCAGTAATCATAAATGTCGACATATCGGGCAAATGTTTATGCATTATTGTAGAATTTATAAGCGACTTGATTAAATAGGGGCGACGGGAGTTTGAAGTTTGTCACGGGCGAAGCCGATGTCATCTAGTATTTTAATATCCAGCTATCTGGATCAGTATTAAGATTATTTGACAATAAGTTTTAATAAGTTTACAATGTTCTTACAGAATTTTATTGCTAGTTCTTAACTTACTATTTAGGATAAAGATTAATGTGTAAGCGTTTTCAGGTGCACGCGATCTACATACACGTTTACATATTCTTGGGCTGCATGATTGGATTGACGTTGTTCGTTGGCGTCGTGATAGCAAACTATTCCGAGAACAAAGGGACCGCCTTATTGACTGTTGACCAGCGACGATGGTAAATCTAAACTATTTCTCTACCCCTATGTATGTTTTAGGTTGATCTAAACAATATTACATACGAGTTCTGCATTAACAAAACTCTCTCTTCATATTAGTGTATTCCCAGTTGCTTGCAAACCCTACCCGGAATATTACAGCTTGGGGTCTTTATTAGGATGCATGGAGCTTTGACTTTTGAGATTTGACATAGTTAGAAGCGACTGCCGTCTGACGTTCCAACCCAAGCCCATAAGTCTTCGTTGTAGGCTCGTCCATTAGTCAGCAGGTGCACCGCTAGCAGGTAGGGTCCCTTGGGCCCTGGAGATTTTGGAGGGGTCCTTTACACTCTCACTTTACACCCTTACTTCCCACTTCTGCATTTAAGAGCCACCGCACACTGACGACTAACTGACTGACTCTTTTAGTATTTGCAACCGGCGACTTTGAGACTATGTCGATACTGTATCGCGATCAGTCGTTGCATCTGGCTTCCACAAAGCTACTAAGTCGCCGGATGTGGACACAAAAAAAAGCTAGTGTGCGGAGGCCCTAATATAACATCAACCCTCAATAGCCTAAAATCTAAGAACGTCGTTTATCAATAGATCGCTGTAGCGTAGAGTATAACTTTAAAATGTATATTTTCCTATAGGTCATAGAACCCTATGTTAAATAACAACGCGTATCTCCACTTTTTGTTAAATAATCTAAAAATAGTCAAATAGTCTAAAAATCGCCGGTTGTGGATGGGAAAGTAGCTAGTCTACGGTGTCCCTAAAGAATCTGCTCTGATTAACTGCTAGAAGTAGCTACGGTTAGCATTATCGACTGCAACTACCGTCTTTCTTTCCAAGTCCATTATGAATGCCTACGCCTAAACTCATCCATTAGTCAACACACACACACATACATATTATCACGCCCGTCTCCCTTGTTGGTAGTGTGGTATTCGTCTACATATTATGTATGAAGGACGCATGTCACGGTATGGGGCCAAGCGTGCTGGCTGGTCGGAGCGATAGCCAATAGGCAAACAAACAATTATTGTTTTAAAATAAACAACGGAAAATAAAAGAGGATAGGCTGATATCACTTCTAAGAAGATTGGATGACTGAGCTCCGTGGCGACGACTTCGCTGCTGGTCGCCACCAGCAAAAATCCGGGTTAGATACTGAATTGAATATGCAGTCGCGTTTGTGAACCGTATATTAAAGTTTCTTGTAACAAAATATCTCGCGAAAAACCCAAATAAACATTTTCGTTCAGTTCAGTGCTATTTGTTTGCATTTGAAATACCTGTGTATCCCACGTCCCTAGCTCAGGACTAGCAGTGTGTCCAGTACCGAACAATTGCAAGCCCACACCTCGTACTCCTGTTACTGTTGACTCCGGAAGGGCGTCACAGTAGGCAGAGACTATGGCTTTCCACTTGCCACGATCCTGACATACAACAATCACTTCTTCTACTTTCATGAGTGTTTTCATACACGCTCGCCGGTTAAGGGTACTCTTGACCTGGTCTTATTCCAAAAGGTCTTTAATTTGATTGACATCCGTGCGCTGAGGTCGAACCCCTACCAGTTTGCCCATTTACTCACGCCACATAAATGTGCTTCGTCAGTCTATTTTCATCCATCCTCTCCACGTGTCCGAACCATCTAAGCATTCCTTCTTCTATCTTTGTCACTACATCTTCTGTCATCAACAGTGCAAGTGTATGACTTGCAGGTGAAGTTGAGCCCCGCAAATCTTTGTACCTGACACAACTTAACCTTTCATTATTTTAGGTGTGATCTAAAGAAGAGATTGAAAATTGCCCAGCCTCTACATTTGCCACCCCGCCCTAACAAACGTAAAGTTCGAGCATTTGCTTATGATGTTACTCAAAATCTTAGTTTCAAACGAGTCATCGCTATCGTTGTACTTATCAACAGTGGACTGTTGGCTGTTACGGTACGTAGGTACCCATTAAGTTGTCTATTTTACATTATAAATAAGTAAACGGGATTACTCACGTTTTTACGACCAGTAATAGACCGACCGGATTCAGCTGTATTTAGACAGCCTTTTTCAGAGATGCGAACCGTTCGCCGAGCACTCTTTACGCACACTGCGCGCATCGGCTCTCGCCGCTCGCGCGCTTCGCGCGTTTTGTTGTTGGGGTATTCGGTGGACGTAGGGTTGCGCCGAGGCACACGTGAGATCCGCTTCACTCCCATCCAAACTATTTGGAGCGTGTCTGCATGCATAGCTCACTGTGTCTTCAACAGACTCGCTTTCCACATAACAACGAGCACCACGAAGGCACGGCTTCCATGTAGGAGGTAAACTCCAGCCCCCATCTCTATTAAAATTCGGCCGCCTCCCTATCTCTATGGCTTCTCGAATTTTCCGGGGTACAAAGTGCTCCTCCCGCGACAAGATCTTCACCTTATCAAACCGGATAAAGTGCCGCGTATCAGAGCTCAGTGCATGCTCTACCACCGCGAATCCGTTGATATCTTGGTTCTTCATGGAACGTATGTGCTCGCTGAGACTCGTACAAACGTTCCGCTTTGTCTCCCCGACGTAACATTTTCCACAATAGCAGGGAATCATATAAACACCGGGGACACACAGAGGGTCTCCTTTATCCTTTGGAGAGCGCAGTAGATGTCGAAGTTATGTAAAGGGAGTGATCCCGTGAGTAATCCCGTTTACTTATTTATAATGTGTAATAATAACGTTAGTTTTCTAGTAAAAAATTGTCTATTTTAGTTTATTTTTAATATTGTCCCCTGAGGAAATAATTTGTTTTACTTTTGATACTGTTTTTGTGAATATAGATGTATATAGTGAATCTGATCAGATCTATAACTAATATTATATCATTTTAATGGTTAAACTTTTAGTTCTATGGTCAAAAATGTATAACAATATATCCAGATTCGCCCATTTTATCTAAATAGTTGCCCAAAAAGTTATCTAGTCGACCTCACTCAATATTGAAATTTCAGTTTTATGCCTCTGCCTACCCCTTCGGGGATAAAGGCGTGACAATATGTATGTATGTATGAAATTTCAGTGGTCCCGCTACTCACCATACACCGAACAACTAGCTCTCACGTCCGCCCTACTGACGCTGGTGTTTGTAGTGGAAGTATTGCTGAAGACTATAGCGTTCACCCCGCGAGGGTACTGGCAGAGTCGACGCAACCGATACGACTTGCTTGTCACCGTCACCGGCTGCATATGGATATTTATGCATTTTACTTTAAAGGTACTTATTTTATTTATATATATATTACTAGTTGACACCCGCGGCTTCGCCTGGTAGAGATGTTTTCCGGTTCCCGTTTCCCATAGGAACCTATTCCCGGGATAAAATGTAGTCTAAGTGTTATTCTGATGTATAAGCTATATTATTGTAAATATTCATTAAAATCCATTCAGTAGTTTTTACGTGAAAGAGTAACAAACATCCACACAAACTTTCGCATTTATAATATTCGGCTTTGCCCGCGTAGAGAAGTTTTCCCTTTCCCGTTTCCCACATGAACTTGTTCCCGGGATAAAAATTAGCCTATGTGTTATTCTGATGTATAATCTACATTATTGTAAAGTTTCATTAAAATCCACTCACCATTTTTACGTGAAATCGTAACAAACATCCATACAAATTTCGCCTTTATAATATTATTAAGATGAGTAATTGATTAGTGGCCGGTTTCAATAACTAGGAAAAATCTTGTAGTGAGTTGTTAAGGTGATGCTAAATATTTGAAATGCTGCATTTGATTTGAAAATTGGTCATTGAAAACACCTTTTATATTTTTAACAATCTGGGTGATGCTGTGCACATATATGGCAGTATATTTTGACTAATGAAATTGACTCAAAATGGCGATACATCACAAAACACACGCACAAGGTTCTCCTTCTAATCTCTTATTGATTAGGGTTACCTTATTAAATTTTGCATATAGATGATCGTTCTGTAGATGGCCGATAGAGTAAAAGGCAGACTGGGAATCGTAAGGACACATCCAGTTATGTTCACTGGCGACCTAGAAAAGTTCAGAATCAGTGGATTCTATATTGTGGCACGAGATAGCAGAGGCCTCTGTACGGCTGTGACGTGCCATAGGTATTTCTGATTGGTGGATTTATTTGTGGTTGTAACACTATTTATTATGCTGTCCCTTGATATTTTTATCCACAATTGTTGGAAGCATCAGAAACCCTGTCTCAATGTGGATTACTCGACAGCTATTACCTTAATTTTCAGAACGACTTGTCATACTTCGTGGGGTTCATGGTGGTCATCCTACGTTTCTTTACGATCACGGGCAAGCACACCACACTCAAGATGCTGATGCTCACTGTCGGAGTGAGCGTCTGCAAGAGCTTCTTCATCATATTCGGCATGTTCCTGCTTGTGTTCTTCTATGCTCTGGCGGGGACTATCGTATTTGGTAATGTCAAATACGGAGAAGGTATAGGAAGGTAATAAAAAAGATTTTGTCTCTTTTTAACACATTATATTAGCTTTACTTTAATGGTGGAAATTCGAGTCTTCTTGGATGATATTGGATATGCAAACAAAAATGTGCACTTGTCGAATTTAAATTAACATTTTCAATCTACCCTTAAATAAATTGAAAGTAAACACCATCGTATGCGACTGCCGCGCTTAGATCTCGGTTTCGAATCATGGTTCGGAACAAATATTTGTATAATCCACAAATGTGTTTCAAAGTTTGGGTGTTTTCTAAATAGTACGTTTATGAGTTGTCTAGATCCCAAATAATAAGTTTAATTTATGACAGACGGTGTTGTGTGAAAATGTCCCAAAATATTTATATTATATCTTAAATATGTTGGAAAGTACCGCATTGTGTTTCGTGAAATGTTCTAAGGAATGGAGAACACAAAAAGGGTCAAAAATTACTGTCAAATACCTACAGCTAAAATTGTAGCGTAGAGCTCATATACATTACATTAGTTTTAATTTCTCTTCAATACGAGAAGTTTAGGTCCATTTTTAAATTTCCGGGATTAGGCGCGTCCATTACGACGTCAGAGCCTCGCACAGAGTGCGACAAGGCGAGGCGCGGCGTTAGGGTGCGAACGAGAGCGCGATTGTTGAATGAGTAGGGTTGTGACGTATGCGGTCATCCGCATTATACGCACTTTGATAACTTAAATATAACTTAAATGTTTAGCCATATTTGAAATATAAATATATAATCGCCAGTCGTGTTTCTTTTACGACAAAGCATCGTAAAAGAAGCACGACTGGCGAATCATAACGCAGTGTTAGTGCTAACTTTGCTTTACGGTAGCGAAACCTGGGTATGTCAGCAGATGCATGAAAGTAAATTGAATGCTGTGGAGATGCGATCACTTCGAAAATTGTGCGGCGTTACTTTGGTCGACCGAATACGTAACGAAGTGATACTCAATATGGCAAGTTTGAATGAAAGTGTCAGCGTTAAGCTGGAAAAGGGCGTGCTCCGTTGGTTTGGACGCGTCCAACGAATGATTAAGGAACGATTGACGAAGAGTATATATTGTGCGAAAGTAGAGGGTAGAAGAAGTCAGAGTAGGCCGAGACTTACATATGAAGACCACGTGAGCAGATTGCTCAAAAACGGATTGGTCAAAAGTACTCGGATACCCAGACGTGCGTGTATGAAACGATTGATGAATCTTGAAGAAGCGAAAGAAGTATGCATGGATCGCGAAGCCTGGCGATCTGTCCTCTCTGACTACCCCGTCAGGGATACAGCGTGAAGATAGTTGAAATATAAAAAATTAAAACATCGTTTTTTTTCTTCCTTTTTTTTGTTAATTTATTTGGCATTTAAAATAAAAAAACGTTTCAGACCAATATACTTCGGTCAATAATGAAAAATAAAACATTACGAATAAATTGCAGACGAGCGAACTTCAACTCGCCAATCCACAGTGTGGCGATGTTATTCAGGATAGTAACGGGCGAGGACTGGAACAAGATAATGCACGACTGTATGGTGGCGCCGCCGTACTGCACTCCCGCCGACAACTACTGGGAGACGGATTGCGGGAACTTTACCGCCTCTCTCGCCTACTTCTGCACTTTCTACGTCATCATCACGTACATTGTGCTCAACCTACTTGTGGGTAAGGCCGGGGTTCAAATTCTCGATAATTTTTTTTTGTTATTATTTAATGGTCTGGTTACTAAGACCTTTTAGCCATATCTTAATTAATATTTCTTCAATCTACTTTCTTACTAACTAAAATGTCCCAGTCCTCTACGTCTTAGTCAAGGTCAGTCACACCCCAGTATAATAATGGTTGTTATACTGAGGTTTTCAGTGGATTTACGCGGCAAAATAGAAAATAGCATTTCACTGCATATATATCATTATTGTCTATCACTATAGCACATTAAGACAACTTTTATGTCCAAGAAACCACCACTCCCGCACATAAAACAAGATAAATGCACTAGTTTAAATAATATACAGCAAGCGTCCGTACTTGTCGAGTTTCCCGCGTAAATCAAATTCTAGATCACACGACTGGTGAAATATAAGTTATCTCGATTCGCCATTTCTAAATATGAAACAAATGACATTTCACCAGAAAAAAAATCATTTCTATTCTCTCTGGTCCTATGGTTGAGTATTAGACCCCAGATATTATGGTGTATGTAGATAACGGCTTCATTTGTAAATAAAAAATTGTAACTGTAACTACAGAAATCGTCAAGACACCCTTTAGTTTTTATTTAGAGATCTGTGTCAATAACTGTATCATGTATCATAACTGTAACTGTATCACTACATATTATAAAACAAAGTCGCTTTTCGCTGTCTGTCCCTATGTATGCTTATATCTTTAAAACTACGTAACGAATTACGATGCGGTTTTTTTTAATAGTTAGAGTGATTCTTATAGAAGGTTTTTATGTATAATTTGATAAGATTTTGCATACATTGACCAAATTATAACGATATTTGTTGAGGATGTCGGAAAAAATAAGCCGTCTGGGAGCTTTCAACAAAAACACTGCCTAAACCTTTTGAGATATAAAAAAATAATGTATGGTGCAATTGTGTATCTAATGTAGGTCTACAAAAATAATAATACTTAAAAAAAAACAACAATTATAAAGCGGTAATTGGAAGGCTATTTACACAAATATGCTATTAATCCTTATCATTTTTACAACGTGAGTTGGCTTCAGCATTTCATGAAGATTATTCTGTCCCTTTACACCTTGCAAATAAATAATTATCTTGCGAGTTATCGCAAATTCAAAATAAAGCGCTAAGAAATTAATTAACGTGTAACCATAATTCGACCGGGCCGTGCGAGCTTAGGTAGGTACTGGAGAGCGGAGAAGTAATCAATGAATTTGGAAATTGTTCATACATTATTGTGAATGTGAAATTTATAAACAACGGGATTAAATGGATACCACGGGGTTCGAAGTATGTCACGGGCGAAGCCGGGCGGGACAGCTAATAAGTTTCTATATATTATTATAAACTTACTATAACCTAGTTGGTTGCCACGGGATTCGAAGTATGCCACGGACGAAGCCCTAGGTGCTCTAGGGCTTCGCCCGTGGCCATACTTCGAGCTTGTTTTAAGTAGACATACAATTAATCACCAAATGTTTTGTTAATCCCTTAACTCATTCGAGAAGTACTTTGCCAATTTTAATAAAATTTTGTGTGTCCGAGTAGGTCAAGGGTTGTTTTTAAATACGGCTGGAACCTCGTCGCTCTGTTGTTCATATAGACAAACTACGCGGGTGAAGTCGCGCTGGGCATAATTATTTTAATGTAATTTGGTTCATGATAATTATCAATGAAATAATAAATGCGACTAGTATTTCGAGACGCTTATGAATTATTTTTACTTTACGAAAAACTAAATTGTTACATTCCCATTGCAGCTATTATAATGGAGAACTTTTCGCTGTTCTATTCAAACGAAGAAGACGCATTACTGTCTTATGCTGATATAAGAAATTTCCAGAACACATGGAATATTGTGGATGTGCATCAAAAAGGTGTTATACCAGTGAGAAAGGTAATATGTCACTGAAATATGGCTCAGTCGCTGTATATCATATTCTCAAAAGACCATATTCGTAAAACACCACATTCGCAAAACATCATATTCCCATTACATCATATTCTCTAAATATCATAATCTTATAAGACCACATTCGCAAAACACAACATTCTCAAAACATCATATTTTCAAAAAAGGTCAAAAAGTACACTGGTCACCAAAAATAATAATGCCTAATGCGGCTTTATGCAACAGTAAAAGGTAAAACAGCCAAAGGTAGTAGAAGGTAAGTAGTGTTAAATTATGCTGCTATGACCAAAAGAATCAAACAACAAATGGTGTTGAGGGTTTAGCATCACCAAATCAACTCAAGAATTCCATCAAACCCAATATGTAACAGTTCATTTCACTGTAAAAAAGGAAGCCAAATTGCAATACGCAGAATTAAAAAGAAATGAACAATGACAATGATGTAAAACGAAATAGACAACTAATGATTCATGATGAGAATAATGATAAATCAATGATTGTGTAAAGAAAAAATATGCATGGAAGTGTGTTTGAAACGCTTAAGTGCAATTAAAACTCTTCCGGCGGACGTGTTTCCCTCCTCTTACAATATTTCTGGGCCGTCAAAATGAGCGTCACTATCGAAGCTTTGCAGGCTGAGATAGTGGCCATCAAACACGGGTCTTCGTCTTTGCTTTCCATCAGGCTGGCGACGCCATTTTGACGTGTCAAGTATTTAAAAAAATAGTAAAGGAAATAAATCCATAATTTTTTAGAACTAAAAAAATAATTTATAAGTATAGAATTTAATTTTTGTTTTGTTAAAGAGATAATTTAATTTCTGTGTAGGTAGTTACTCCCGTTTTTTATAAAAATAAATTAAATCACCGAGACTGCACTTTGAATGTGACTGTACTTTGAATGTGGTATCACAAGAATGTTGTGTTTTGCGAATGTGATGTTTTACGAATATGGTCTTTTGAGAATATGATATTCAGCGACTGAGCCTGAAATATTCAGGTTACATAAGCTATTTTACCTAGCTTTAGTTACTTAGCTTATTTCTTGAATATACAAAGAATATGCGCTCGTGGCCCCGCGATCTCAGTGTTCTGTAAACGATCACTGAGTTACGCAACTTTCGCTAGGACTGGTCCTCGGATGGGTGACCACTTTGTGGCATACATTTGCGAGCGTTTCCGTGCTTCGGAAGGCACGTTAAGCCGTTGGTCCCGGTTGTCAGTAAAATTACAACCTGCGTCTGCCTATTTCAACACGGCAATGGGCTCACCACCTATTACGTGGGACAGAAATCCACTCGGTGAAAAGTGGGCATATAATATGCCTCTATCGATACCGATATCGGACGGTATGTTAACAACTAATGTACTAAATTGTCTTTCAAATGATATAAAGATTGCCTTTGCTGAGTCGCAACAAATATTTGTATGTTTCGGAGTTTGGTATTTTCTAGGTATACTGCGTATTTATTTAGAAATACTTCTAATCTTTATCAGTTGTCTAGATCCCATTGCAGAAGCTTATAGTTGCTTAATTTGAATTCGGTGATGTTGTGTAATGTCCCACAATGTCTATTTATTTCCCACATTAGAAAATTTATTAAGCAGGTACTGGTCATTTTGTTTCCGTTATCTGTATTTTTTTAATATACGTAAATTTTTCTTGACCTAATAAAGATTTAATTAGTTTAGTTTTTTTTTATACTACTGAGGTGGCAGACAAGCGTACGGCCCACTTGATGGAAAGTGGTCGCCGTAGCCTATGGAGGTTTGCCACACCAGAGGTGCTGCACTGTGCAGTTGTTGTACAGTCAGCTCTAGAGTAATCTCACCTCCATTAGTTTACATTTACATTCTAAGGTGAGATTTCTTTGGAGCTGACCGAACTTTTATCTTGTTACAGGTGAAATTTATATTACGATTACTAAAAGGCCGCTTGGAATGCGACACTCACAAAGAAAGGTTATTATTCAAATACATGTGTTATGAACTTGAACGTCTCCATAACGGCGAAGATGTTACATTTCATGACGTCATCAAGTGAGTACACAATGTTACATGAGAATAACTAGCCCGCGACTACACCCGTGTGGTAAAGATTTCCCGTACCTGTTTCCCACAATAACATGTTCCAAAATATAAACTAGTCTATAGACTTGGAGATAATATACCTTTCTAACAGTGAAAGTATTTTCAAAATTGATTCAGTGTATTCAGAGATTGAATTAGATTAAATTAGAATCCTGGATTAGATTAGATTAGATGGATAGCTCCTACCATCTCGCAAAGTTTACTTTTTAGACTTCTAAACCCTAAAGTTTAGAAAGGTCTAATAAAAGGGCTCAGTCTGTTCCTCTGGACTTGTCTGTTTCTCAGGAACCATAAGAGATTGAGACAAACTGTTTGCGTCATTCGATTTAGGACGTGAATTCGATACCATGAATACGTGCATACGTGCATAGGCGATTTAGAAGTTTCTACCATTTTAGTTTTAAAGCTGGCTTAGGTTTAGTAGTCGTCTGATTCCTTTGTTACGATAGTGAAGTGCGTGTTACTGGTTTATCTTAATCTTATATATATATATATAAAAGAAAGTCGTGTTAGTTACACCATTTATAACTCAACAACGGCTGTACCGATTTGGCTGAAAATTGGTGAGGAGGTAGCTTAGAGCCAGGAGACGGACATAGACTTTTTATCCTGGGAATAAGTTCCTGTGGGAAACAGGAACGGGAAAACTTCTCTACGCGGGCGAAGCCGCGGGCGTCAACTAGTAATATTTATAAAATCGAAGTATGTTTTTGTCTAATTTATGAGCAATTGGACGGAAAATTACGGTCACTTATTTTACGAGTGACTATATAGCTTAAAATGCTTAATGCACAAAATATTGAAGTTACTGTAATGTCTTTCTCAGTATGCTCTCATACCGCACTGTGGACATCCGCAAATCCTTACAAATGGAAGAATTATTGGCAAGGGAAGAGTTTGAGTTCCTGATCGAAGAGGAGGTGGCTAAACAAACTATACGCACGTGGTTGGAGGGATGTCTTAAAAAAATACGTGCTAATAGCAGTGTAAGTATCTACTCTTCTCTAGCGACACAAAATGGAGAATCTTTGACTTTCGCGAAATAGAGCAACTGCACTTCCACTCATAGTTTGTGAGTAGTAACGGATTTAATTCATTTAAAGATGCATCATTTTAACTTTCAATATATTTTCTTCTGAATTAGCTTAAATTGTAGAATGAATTCTGGAACCATGAGCTTTTCCCAAACGAGTACAGTATGTGGTTCTTAGTATTTTGCATAGTCGGCAGCGTGAGTGTAGCACCTCTGGTTTTGCTATCGACGTCCTTAGGGTGTACGGTGAATACCGCCTAAGTGGCAGAAAGAAAGGTCGGTCAGAAAAAGAAAAGAAGTTATTTGATTGAGTAAGTAGTCAAAGCCAACAATTATAAGTACTGCTGGTCGCAAAATAACAAGATTTTTCTTCGGCATCCCTTAAAAAAAGCCATTTACCTAAAAATCAGTAGCTCAAAGGTTCTCCTAAAAATAATTAAATTACTTTTTATACTGTTTTATTTTTCGGTAATGTTTGGTATTGTAAACAAAACTATTTTATAATTTTTATATCCCTATTATTCTATTTAATTGTGTCTATTTTGTATCATATTGTGTTATTTTTAAGACCGAAGCGTCAAAACAGATATATTGCTACTTATTACATAAAATACAATAACCCAAAACTAGTTCCTAAGATAATTAAATTTCATGGTACAATTATAAATGTTTTCGTCAGGTTTTACACTGTAAGCAAAATTGTACTTGTAAATTCTATAATTAAATTTCAGGTTACAATTATAAATGTTTTCGTCAGATTTCACACTGTAAGCAAATCTGTTCTTGTAAATTCTAAAGCACGTTTTTTCTACTCCTCTGATTGTTTTTCATATACAATTTGTTCTTAAACTTGAAGCAAAAAAACAAATATATTGTCAATAAACATTCACAATGCACAAACACATACAATAAAACCATTTACACGCATTCATTCATACCACAATACAAATATTTATTCATACCACAGTTAAATCTTTACTCCGATACTACTAACATAACTATAAGCCATATATCCACACTACCATAGAAGAATCTCACCTTACTAGGTTTTTTACTAGAAGAATTACACCTTACACTTACAACAATTCGCTGGAGTCATCTGTTTTGATTTGTTCGTTATGAATTTTTTTAACCTAAAACAAAAAAGTACATATCCTATTTTTCATATACCATATACATACCTTATTAATAACACATATACAACCACACGTTCTACTATACTACAAAACATACAAATCATAATACCACTTATTATACTCACCTATGTCATTACAATCTTAGTTTCACGATGTCAGTCATCGAACCGCACTACCATAGAAGAAACTTGCCTAGGTCATTGTTTTGTTATATAAACCCCTAAAAATTCGATTTACAAAACATAAATAATGAAATCGACGCATACAAAGTCACAGATTCGTACATTTGCAGTCCTCAGGATTGTAATAAATACCATAATAACTCTCACGAGGCCCTTAAGATATTTCACATAAACATTCGAAGTGCGAATAAAAACTTCAACCAACATCGCATTCTACTCTCGCAAACAAAAATAACATATGACGTTATAGTCCTTACAGAGTGCTGGTTGAGTGAAGTTTACAACCCGCCTACTTTAGGCGGCTATAATATGCACTTCACTCAAAAAATATCAAATCAAAATGACGGCATAATTATTTATGTAAACAGCAAGATATCCTGTAAAGTGTGGGAACCACCTTTTAAAGGCGCCAGCTGTTTAGTATGCCTAATCGATAACCAAACTACAATAGTCACTATTTACCGATCTCCATCATATATAAACTAGAGTTCTATCTATCTATCTATCTTCACGCTGTATCCCTGACGGGGTAGTCAGAGAGGACAGATCGCCAGGCTTCGCGATCCATGCATACCTCTTTCGCTTCTTCGAGGTTAAACTACTAAACTAGAGTTAACTTCGATTTATTCTTCGATTTCGATTTTATTGATAGTCTAAACAATATATACCATACGTACCCTTCACAAAATATGATACTCGTCGGAGATATAAACATAGATATTTGTCCTAATAATAAAAAAAAAAAAAAATATCTTTATTTTGCATAGACCATTTTAACGGCGCTTACAAAATGTCATACCCTATTTAAAATATTTAAAGCGACCACCGGTTCGGAACGCGGCCCACCTGAGAAGAACCGGCAAGAAACTTAGGAAGGCTTTTTTTTTTGATGGCCTATTTACAATTTAATATTATTTCACTTTGCCAGCAGATCATTTCCAGGCGTCCCTGTCCTGCAAATAGTCTGTAACGGAGTAAAAACCTTTTTCACAAAGCTTGCTTTTAATAAACTTTTTAAATTTATTTAAAGGTAAATTTCTCAGGTCACAGGGAAGCTTGTTGTAAAAGCGTATACAGTTACCCTGGAAAGAATCGCCAATCTTATGTAGTCGACTGTGGTGGACTGAAAGATTATTTTTATTTCTAGTGTTTATATTATGTTTATCACAGAGTTTAGAAAACTGTGATAGATTTTTCTGGACATACATAAGATTGGCAAAAATGTATTGTGATGGTACGGTTAGAATATTTACTTCTTTGATTTTTTCTCGGAGAGAAACTCTGGGGCCCAAATTATAAATAGCGCGTACAGCCCGCTTTTGTAGAACAAAAATAATATTTAAATCTGCAGCACTCCCCCAAAGGAGAATACCGTAAGACATAATACTATGAAAATAGCTGAAGTAAACCATTCTAGCCGTATCCACATCTGTTAGAGTCCTGATCTTTTTTACAGCGTATGCAGCCGAACTTAATCTAGAGGCTGTCTTTTCTATGTGTGGGCCCCACTGCAAATTGGCATCAATAGTTATACCTAGGAACACGTTGATTCTACAAACTCTAACACTTGTCCATTCAGTTGAACATTGGCCGCAACTTGTTTTACATTTGGTAGAGTAAATTTTATACATTTAGTTTTATTTTCATTAAGGCAAAGATTATTTGAGCTGAACCAATGAACTACTCTTGCAATTGCATTGTTTACATCGTCATAGTTATCTAATTGTCTATTAATTTTAAAAATTAATGAGGTGTCATCTGCAAACAAAACAATCCTATTCCTGTCCCCTACATAAAATGGTAAATCATTAATATAAATGAGGAACAAGAATGGCCCAAGTATCGAGCCTTGCGGCACACCCATTGTAACCATGGATCCTACAGAACGTGTACCATTAATATCGACCCTCTGTATTCTATTGTTCAAATATGAAGACAGAAGGTCGAGAGCTTTGCCTCTTATTCCATAGTGGTGTAGTTTCCTGCACAGCGTTTCATGTTGAACGCAATCAAAAGCCTTTGATAGATCGCAAAATATACCTAATGCATCGTGCTTGTCTTCCCATGCTTCATGAATACATTTTAATAACTCAATACCAGCATCGGAAGTTGAGCGCCCTTTCGTAAACCCAAATTGATTCGCATGGAGTATTTTATGACTATTAAAATGGGATAGCATTTGATACAAGATTATTTTTTCAAATACTTTGCTCAAAGTTGGCAGCACTGACACTGGTCGGAAATTAGACGGCTCTGTAGCGCTGCCAGCCTTGAACAAGGGAACGACTTTGCTGTGTTTCATTAAATCAGGAAATGTACCACTAGAAACACAGTCATTAAACACAGTTGCTAGATGGGGCGCAATTACCTCAATTATACATGGTGCAGTTTTGACCGATAATCCCCAAATGTCCGCGGTTTTCTTAATTTCGATACATTTAAATGTTTTTACAATGTCCTGAGCACAAATATCTGTGAATACAAATGCATCCCTGCAACAAAGAAAAGATTCTTCTAATAAAAGTTCAGCGGAACTGGAAGATGCTTGGAGAGATTTTGTTGGCAATATAGGTACATTTTTGAAAAAGTGTTCAAACTCCGTAGCCACTTCCAGGTCCCCTGTAACATGGCAACCATTTACTTTTAAGTGGAAATCCCTTTCAGTCACTAAAGATCTACCGCATTCAGAGTTAATGATGTTCCAAGTCATTTTTATTTTATTTACAGAATTAGAAATTTTATTTTTAATGAAGTTTGACTTAGCAAGATGACACGTTTGTTTAAATATCTTTGAATAATTTTTAACATATTCCTGAAAGGTTTGCCTAAAATTATATGATTTTTCTGAATATAATTCAAATAATTTATTTCTACTTTTAAAGATACCTGGTGTTGCCCAGTCACTGAAAACAGGACGACCACCAATCTGTAGAGTTTTTGAGGTAAAAACTTTGCCAAACTCATCATTAATCAAATTAAATAAGTGTTTATATGACTGGTCTACACAAGTGAAGTTAGGTAGATATGGTAACCTCTTTAATACATTTTCTTTAAAATTATTCAAACGACTTTGGTTAATTGATACATATTTAATTTGTTTTTTGCTGACTTTGTTACTACTTTTAGGAAATTTTATCCATTGGCCACGATGATCTGACTCCACAGGATCCACAATACCTTTATCTATAGGTTTAATATCAGTAAAAATATTATCAATACATTTTGCACTGGTGGCTGTAATACGAGTGGGTTCTAAGAATGTACTATGCAGATTAAAGGATTTAAATAAATTTTTCATTTTATTTCTCTCTGATGGAGTTAATGATGTATCTAATATATCAACATTAAAATCTCAAATCAACAGTAAAGACTCTTTGTCTAAAGAATATCTTACATTTAGTTCATTTTTTGGTATATTTCCAGCACATACGTTTCCAACAAGACTCTGCAGATGTTTGGATCACATACTTATAAAATCATTCCTCCCATCTACTACTTTGGTATTAGAAACTCATGTAACGGACCACAAACCAACTATACTTATCATTGATAAAAATAAGAAATCCCATAACTGTATCCGCTATAGAACTAAAACAGACTATGAAATGATTAAAACTCATCTAAGAAAATTAGATTTTTCTAATATACAAAAAATTTATGATTCAAACTCAGCTGCAGACACTTTTATTTCTATGCTATCAGACGTTATAGCAAAACATACTGTAAAAGTAAAAGTAAGCAGTAAAATAATATACTAAAACCATGGATTACACCTGGTCTACTCCGCTGTATCAGAAATAGAGACAAGTTACACAAACAATCTAGAAATTCTCCTTTATGTTTTACCTTTATTATTAATTACCTACTCCCGCTATAGAAACTTTTGTAACTCCCTACTTTGAAAACGAAAAAATGCCTACAACAGCAGTCTGATTGATAATGCTGCGAATGATTCAAAGGCCTTGTGGAGCGCAGTCAAAACCATAACAGACAGAAACACAAGCAAAACCAGCCCCAATGAGCTCTTGCAAATATCATCAAACCCACAAACGTCGGTTAATACTGTTTGTAAATATTTCACTAATATTGTAAAAACACTAGCAGATAAAATACTTTTCTCTGGTGATTACCCTTACAATCCGGTTTGCAACACGGCAAATAAAATAAGTCCATCAAATTCTATAGCCCTTCTCAGTGTTTCAGAATCGGATGTACAATCGATCCTCTTTCAACTTCGCCCAAACTGCGCTGTGGGATGGGATGGTATTTCTGCACAAATACTCAAACAATCTCACCAGATACTTTTACCAGCCATCACTCACATATGTAACCGTGCCATAGAAACAGGCACCTTCCCCAATGCCTTCAAGAAGGCATTTATTTATCCGATCTATAAGAGTGGAGATAAGGACGCTGTTAATACGAGTAACTATCGTCCTATAGCTTGCCCTCTCTACCTTGTCCAAAATCTTAGAAAAAGTGCTAAATAATGCACTACAGAACTATCTTGAAAAATATAAACTCTTAGCAAAAAATCAATACGGTTTCCGAAAGGGTATTTCGACAGAAGATGCAGTTCACGTCTTACCAAGCGCCATCGTTGAAAACTTAGATAGAAGAGTAAAATCCCTTTGCGTCTTTCTCGACCTTACAAAGGCCTTCGATACGGTTTCTTTTCCGATACTATTGGCAAAGATCGATAAGATAGAAGTACGTGGAACATCAAATAATATATTTAAAGATTATCTGCACTCTAGAAACAAATCGTTAAAATAGATGAATATAACGGTAACGAAGAAGAGGTACTATGTGGCATTCCCCAGGGAAGTATTCTTGGCCCTACTCTCACACACTGATGATGACACTACAATTCTTGTTTCTGGACCAAACTGGCACTCCGTCAAGGAAAGAACTGAGTATTCCTTGTCAAAAATAATGAAGTGGTTAAATGATAATTTGCTTACTTTAAACCTGACGAAAACCACCTACATACCTTTTGCACTAACTAAAACAGGTAACCCACCGGCATACTTCTCCATCAAAGTCCACAATTGTCCCGTCCAACGCACTAGACTGAGTACGCGCTTAAGCTTCGCAGAAATTAGTTCCACCTGCACCTGCTACCAACTTACTCGGACAAAATTTGCTAAATACTTGGGCCTAGAGAGAGCACAAAGAGCCGTGCTAAAAGTAATGACTAGGAAACCCTATCCATACCCTTCCACACAGTTGTACATGCATACAGAGGTCTGCTTACAGTTCGTCAGCTTTTTGTTCTCAAATTTGTAATGAAGAAGCATAAATGTGTACCCCCAACTGATCCAAAGAAGCGAAGTATAAAACCTATATTTCCAGTTGTACCTTGTAATACCTCTTTTGGGAGAAATCAATACACTAGTCTAAGCTGGAAAATATATAACACAGTAAATAAAGCTAATATAAGCTTGTGTTCATTGTGTTTTGCCCTGGATCTTGTCAACATGCCAAAATTCGTGTTTCATCATCTAATTCAATGTTATTTAATATAAGGTATGACGTTAGACGTCATGTCAAATCTATAAAATTTCATTTTTTATAAATAATATTGTATTGAAGGAATATTTACTGTTCTTGAAATAATGTTTCGGTTGTTATAAATAATATATATGATGATTTTATTTGTTGAAATTCTATTTTAAAATATTTTCTCAGATATTGACAATTGGTTGCGTAGTGTTGCCAGGTTGTTTTTTTTTATTTTTATTATTATTCTCTTTATTTATTTATACAACATATCAATTACATTTTTAAATATATCTATAAAATAAAAAAATACATTTAAAAATATAAAAAATAGTGACCCACCGGTATCGGGTACAGGGACCAAGCTACCGGTGGTTCGGGCTCCAGAGAAAGGAATTTCCTAACAATACGTGCCGTGTCGAGAAGAACTGCTTTCTGTATCAGGCCCTTGATCCAGCTGTTTAACGTGAGCCTTTGTAGGTGTTGGTCAAGGCTCTTGGCTATAAGTCCATGGACAGATATGACTATCGGTACAATGATCGCTGAATCCACACCCCACACGTCGACAACCTCATGAGCCAAGTCTAAATATTTCTTTTGTTTGTCTACCTCGGCTTTCATGAGGTTTTCGTCGTGAGGTATGGTGATGTCAACAATAATTGCACGGCGTTCTAATCGATCTATTACCACTATGTCAGGCTTATTGGCGACAATAGTCCTGTCCGTGATAATAGATCGATCCCAGTATAATGTGACATGACCATTTTCGAGAACTGGGTCGGGCACATATCTATAGTATGGTACCTCTAAATCAACAAGATTGTACTTAAGAGCAAGTTGCTGGTGAATGATCTTGGCTACTTGGTTGTGTCGATGCAAATACTCACCGTTTGCAAGACTCGAACAACCAGAAATAATATGCCTAAGGGATTCTCCGGGACGATGACATGCCCGACAGATGTCCACCGTACCATCCTTCAGGATATACTTCCTGTAGTTCTTTGTCATTACAACTTCGTCAGTAATTGCAAAAACAAACCCTTCAGTCTCTCCAAAGAGATCACCAAATCGTAGCCAAGATACTGAGGCATTGAAGTCTATATCAGGCCTGTGTAAGGCCTGATAAAAACGACCATGCAGCTCCTTACTCTTCCATACCTCCTTGCGATCAGTAACATCAAGTACTATAGGTTTATGCCAATTCTCTTTAGCCAACGTGAGCGGGGTATGTCCATTATCCACTGCAACCACATCGCGATGCAACCTCGTGTCAGCATTGAGAAAATATTCTCTGAGGTTGCATATCTCACGGTTATGGAGGGTCTTGACATTTAAAAAGCCTCGACCTCCACACTTCCGAGGGATATACAACCTCATTACTGATGAACGAGGATGATGCATTCGAAATGTGGTCAACAAGGACCGCACTTTCCTATCCAGGGCATCTAATTCAGTCTGAGTCCATCTAAGTATACCGAAGGAATACATTAGGACCGGTATGACCCACCCATTGAAGGCACGCACCTTATTACCGCCTGATAAAAGACTTTTCAGTACTTTTTTCAGACGGCCAAAGAATCGCTCCTTCAATGTTTGTTTCACACCAGATTCGTTAATTCCTAATGCCTGCGATATACCCAGATACTTATAGGTCTCAGTGGCGGAGAGAGATCTGAGTATTATGGAATCTGAAAGCTCAACACCTTCAGACTCCACAATCCCACCCTTCTTTACATGCATGACTGCACATTTGTCAACGCCAAATTCCATTCTAATAGAACTACTAAAGGATTTTGTTAACTTCAATAGTTCTATCAGTTCCAATTTGGTGGTGGCAAATAGCTTAAGGTCGTCCATGTAAAGCAAGTGGGATATAACTCGACCTTCTCTTCGTAACTGAAAGCCTAGCCCTGAACTCTCTAGTATAGTACTAAGAGGGTTCAGTGCTAGACAAAACCATAAAGGACTGAGACTGTCGCCCTGGAATATACCCCGCTCAATAGGCAAGCCATTTGTTACAGTCTGACGACATCCTGGATAGCAAAGGTCTGTTCTCCATTGCCTCATACATGACTGCAGGAAAGTACAAAGAGTTGCATCCACTTTGTACAGCTCCAGCACCCTCAGAAGCCACGTATGAGGCACAGAGTCAAAAGCTTTTTTATAATCAATCCAACATGTCGTCAGACTGCGACGATTACGGCGTACCTGTTGGTTAATGATCATGTCAATAATAAGGAGCTCTTTGGTGCCTCGAGTCCCACTTCTACATCCATTTTGAGACAAAGACAAGACTGAATTTTTATCTAAATGTGAAGTAATTTTGATTCTCAAAATGGATGTTAGAAGTTTATAGACTGTTGGTAAACATGTGATAGGTCTATAATTTTTGGGATCCAAGGCATCGCCAGATTTATAGAGAAGGTGGGTTATTCCAGTTGTTATAAAATCGGGCAGAGAGCCCGACTCTACACATGACTGGAATTGACCTGCTAAACGAGAATGTGAACTACGGAGCCACTTAAGCCAGAAATTATGCAGTCCGTCCGGTCCCGCTGATTTCCAGTTGGGCAAAGAACGGACTGCATTTGCTACATCCTGTTCTGATATATTAATTGACTCCATTGCCTGTATAGATTCACATTTCCGTTCAACATCTCTCATCCATTCACCTTCAATATGACTAACGGGCCTCGACCAAATACCACGCCAAAATGCATTTGTAATATCAGCATTTGGTCGCGGTCCGTTATCCACACCGGAATTGGGTTTTTCCCACCGTCGATAAACCCACCTCTCATCCTTTTGGAACATGCGGTTCTGGGTATATCGCTCTACGCGTTTCTTATAACGACGAATCCGGTTTGCCCATGCACAAACTTTCTGCTTCAGAAAGTCAATGCGCTCCGTGATACATGACGTTCCCACATATTCTTGAGGCGTGATGTTAGTGCCTGAAAACGCCTGCTTCACAAAGCGCATGACCCTCGGACGAGTGTTTCCCGATCTAAAGCAGATTAGCTTCCCAATGAGTGCCCTAGCCCGAGCGATACGACGCTCAATTCTACACTGCCAAGCTGGTACAGCAAGTTTAGGAGAAGAAGCAAGTTGTTTTCAAAAAACTTTACTTCAGCTACTCTACATGCTGCAACGGCCGCACAGTATAGGATCGAGTGCGTATCACCAAGGTCTTCACTATTATCCAAATAATCAGGTAATAGCGAATCTAGAGCACACACCAAGGCCATATTCCGTTTATGCATAGGCAAACGCGGTAGGCTAGGTCTACAGCCTGGACTCATAGATCGATATTCCAGAATCGCATCCTCCAATGCACTCCTTAAGTTATTATTACACTGGATACTTACGGATATAGCCTCAACTGCAACAACTTCATCATTGTGTGTTGTGTTTGTTACCGATGAATTTGTAACCTGTGATGAAGTTGGACAGTCAAGGCTATTTCGTACCACAGAACGTAGCCGCTCAAATACAGCACTATCCAACATGTTACAACGTTGAATAGCCCGCACCTGATCCGATAATCGTTGTGCCGAGACGTTAACAGCTGGTTCAAGACCCTGAAACACAGTTAACAGCCGATCACGGTATGCAGTTAGGTTAATTCCCCCCTCTGTAGCCACAAAATATGCCCGCATGACGTTCTCATTCATAGAATCAGTCCATCGCATGCGGCGCACATTACCACCGGTAGCGGGAGCCCTATTCGAAGCCGGTGGGCCTCGGGACTCCAAGCGTGTCGGTGGCCGGCCTCTTCCACGCCGCCGCGCTGGTGGTGGTGACGACGGCGGGGAGAAATATTCGCCGCTTGAGCTCGAGCTCAACGCCTCAACAGCAGTCGATGTAGCGGATATGCTCACCGTGGACTGCGAGGCGGAGCAATGCGGCGAATCCGGAGATGGATCTTGTGCATTCCTTTTAGCCCTGGATCTTGTAAGCATTTAGCAAAGATATCGTTTATGTTTCATGTTTGTGAAATTAATTCTGATATGTCACATGACATCTAATGTCACACATATCCATAATTATAGTATCTTGTATATTTCCGTATATAAGGTTTTATTTGTTATTTCTTGATTTTCATATTTTATATTCATTTTTCCTTTACTAGAAATACGGTTTATAAGCTTTCCGGCTATGGTAATATTATTTTAAATATTTTAAGATTATATAAACGACATTTGCTATGTAGTGTTGCCAGGTTGGTTATTATTATTATTATTAAAGCCCTAAATTTGAATCGCCCCGTTGTGTACTAGCTAAAGACTTTTAGTATTACACTTATACACTTTATCTGACTTCATCATTGCGGGGTTTATGTAATGCTTGTATGGAGCAATGGGTTTTAACTGTTAACAAAGGGAGGATCTGATTCTCCCTCTGAGACAAGCAGTAAGATGGCTATAAAAGGATCTAAGAAAACCATAAATAACTTTCAGAAACAACAAACAAGTCTTATAGCCGGCCTAAGAAAAACTAACGAACAGGCTGTAGACTTCAACAGCGAGAAAGTTGACAAGGAGAAACAAGAAGCAGAGACTCAGGTAATATGCTATTTGATTGCTCTGCCAAACTTAGACCTAAAAAAAATTGAATTAGGTAGGTCATAATTCAGCTACCAAAGCGTTTACAATAGGCTGTCCTCGGGTATCGGTGCTAGATCGACACTTGTGCCCTTAGTATGACCTTAGATAGAACTTGTTGCCTTTTTCACTTTACCATTACCGCATACGCCGATGACGAACTAATGCTCGTTCAGTCTAATACTCGTGCGGAACTCTAGATCTTGAACCACACCTGCTTGCGCGTCATTGCTGAGTGGGGCTTACGGAACAGGTTAATTTTTGCTCCCAATAAAACAACTCAGATGCTTTTAAAAGAAAATTTGAAAGTACAACCGCCTATAATATATTTAATAATAAGAGGTAAGTAATGAAGAGGCATTACGTTATTTTTTCCAAATTCCTTATATTATCTTCTGATTAATTTCGTTGTGGTTTCAAATACATGCTAACTTCTCCTGGGACTTCACCGAGATCGAGCTCGGTGTAATTTTTGTGGTCTTGGTCATTGCTGTGGATCTTGGTTTAGAGGAATCAAAGTAATGAGAATGCGGGTGGGATTAGTATAGTAACTTTAGACCTAAAACCTAGACCGCGTTTTATTTTAATACTATTAAGTGTAAAACTAATGCTCCAACTGTAACTATTACATGTATGCTTTTGCTTCAGGTCACTGCAAACACCGGCCGGACAGAAATAACAGAGTCGACTTCTCAACCTGTCATATCCAGTAAGTGACTTATATGACTGTTTTGGTGAAATATAAGTTTTAAAGGATTTGTCTTTCAAGAACGACGAATTTATAAAGGGCTTAGTGATTATGGAGTCGAACTTCTTTTAGTTCGATCACAGAGCGTTGCACTACCGATGTGAACCCACTCCGAACAAGCATTTTAACTGAAGGGGTTATTGGAATATTAAATATTGATTCTAGTATTCCTATAAAAACTATATACCTAGTCTGTGTATCTAGTGCCAATTTTAGCAGGCGCCTGTCTCGACTCACAGTGGAGCGTGTTTACGTGAAATTGTATGGAGTCGCAATAAGTGCCTGCGTTTACAGAGATTCGATTCCATACAAATTCGCGTTAACGTAGTTGCAGGTACTCTAAATAACTCGTATTATGCTCACAGGAGGGTTAAAAAGGTGCAAGTAAGTATAATTTGACTCAAGAACTTTCTTATACTGAGATAATAATTTTAAGATAAGATTTTATACCTCTGGTGTTGCAAACGTCCATAGGCTACGGTGACCACTTTCCATCGGGTGGGCTCTATGCTTGTCTGCCGCCTCAGTGGTATAAAAAAATAGTTTATAAATTGGTCGATCGTTGTATAATCATTTTTCTACCGCATGGAACTCGGAAAATTAATTATATTGTTCCTGCTTACAGATATATCGTCGTCATTCGATTTACCACCAAAAAGGGCGTCAACAAAGACCCAATTCAAAAGACCTGGATTGCCATCCGTAACAATTCCAAGGTATGATAGGTATTATTGAATTATATCATTAGCTGTTTTTAGATCAAGTTATTTTCAACATTGATTTTAGAAGAAAACAAATAAAGAACTGTCCGAGAATACCAGGACTTTAATAGGTCGAGTTAATTAGTGTCTAGCACATAAGACCTTTTAGCTTTTGCTACCACCTCAATAAAAAGGCAACGGGTTCAAAATTTCTTCCAAATTTAACATCTAAAATAGACACATTTTATTAAATTTATTCGGCCCTTTAGACCCACCCCAGTTAAGTGCTTCGGAAGGCACGTTAAGCCGTTGGTCCCGGTTGCCAATAAAATGGCAGTCGTTAAGCCAAGTTAAAGGCCTTATGGGCGGCTTGAAAAATTTCAACAGCAGGACGTCGCAGCCTGCGCCTGTCCATTTCAACCCGGCAATGGGCTCACCACCCGTTACGTCGGACATAAATGCATAACGGTGAAATGTGGGCGTTTAATATGCCTCTACCTACCCCTTCGGGGATAAAGGCGTGCCAATATGTATGTATGTATGATTTTAGAAGTCAAACTCGGGCTGTCACAGCGTTGATGGATAAAAGCTCTTTTTGAAAAAAAAAAGATATTTAAATTCATATTACTTTTTTTTATATCATTAGCTTATGCCATTTTTAACATTGTCTGCAACTGCAGCAGTCAACACAGCAGAAAGGTCGGTCTGCCGTGCCATACATTGCTATTTTTTGTTTTAAACTACGGGAAACTAAAGCTAAACTAAAATTGACTTACCTTATTGCAGGCCTGAAAGTCCCATTAAGAAGTATCTCCAGCCAACACTTAGTGATCCGCATCCAACTCTCAATAAGAAAACTGCATGTAAGTTCATACTTTCTCATTCCTCGAAGTGTTCCATTTTTCTATACTTTTACTTTATAATTATGAATGTTAAAGGCGTCTCGAGTTCAATTCCTAGCTTTGAAGTCGGTACAGCTATTTATTCCAACGATCTGCAAGTTTTTCCCCAGTGTCGAATATTATTGTATTTTTTGTAAAAAAAAAACAAATATTCTAGTTTTCACAGTTCAAGCTGTTGAGGTTGGTTCCGGTAGCCGGCGGACGTGATGATTAGCAATGACTTGATTTTCATTCACATCACGCTGCACAACATCATTTCGCTGGGCACGGTGTCTGGCCTAACCTTCACTAAGGCCACTTCACTAAAATTCACTAAAGCCACATTCACTAAGGGATATGACGCAAAGGCATAATGCCGAATTTGGCGTGTCAATATCGCTCAGCATTCACACACCTATTCCATCTAGTCCTCCTCACTACTCAAAGCTAGTTGAGATAAGAGTTCACACGCGGAAGTGGCCCTAGCACTTCTGTGAATGAACTCGCGCTCGAGCAGCGACAAATTTCTTGACGTAATTTTTTTAGAGTCGCGCGACAAATGTTCCTTAGGGTTCACCGAAGACTAGCTACTTTTAGCAACAGCGACAAGCTATTTTGCGTTTGTATCGCTACTGTATCGCGTTTTAGCGACTGGTGCTTTTAGGTATAGGCATTTAACTTCCAAAAAGCAAGCAAATTCCCGACACCGATTTGATAAAAGTAGCCAGTCTGCGGTGGCCCTTAGTGAACATCTCAAAGTAAGTATCGTTGCTCGCCCTTCTCGCTCACGCCTATTAGAGACGAAAGTAAACATGATATTGCGTATCAAGTTTAAGTCAAATTATAGGCGAAATCGCATACGCCACCACTATATTATATATGTTGTCTACTATTCATCTGTAGTAATTAGGCGTGATCGTATGACGAGGTGACGCCCTTTTGACCTCTCTTGGTGAGAGCACGGCAGTTACATTGATTCCTTGCTCTATGGTGAACATACCTACTAAGTCTAAACACGTAAACCGCCGGCCTGCCATGGTAGTGCAGGCGGGCTGGCGGTTTAGATGTGTAGACATCTTAATATTATACTAGCGGCATGCTATGATGGCCGTTTTACATATTACAATAATGCAAATAATGTTTTTTTTTATGAAATATAATACTTTAAGTAGTTACTTTAAAAAAAAATGTTTTCATAAACATAACATACTTTCACGCCTTTATCCCCGAAGGGGTAGGAAGAGGCGTCCTATACGCCCTCGTTTCACCGTATGCTTTGCTTTTTGATCCACGTAACAGGTGGTGAGCCCATTGCCGTGTTTTAAGCATACTATATTTAGGGAATTTTTTTTATTAATATAAATCTAAAATATATTATTTTCCTCCATGAACGGCCATCATAGCGTGCCGCTAGTGTAGTAAAGGCGTAGATGTTGTGTATGACGTGGTTTGTATACTGGTGTAGCAGCGAAGAGTCGGTCCCCGCACTGGACGCCGGGCGGGGCGGGGTTCGTGTGCGGACGCGACATGCCCGCGCTGCACGACGTGCACTCGTGGTGGGGCGCGCAGGTCGCACGACTCGCACTCGACCACGCCGACTAGACCGACCACTACTTACTACACTCGTTTCCAACTTATACTGTTCATTGATCATAACATTATCATTACATTAGAAATTAACATTATGATTAAAATAAAATAAAATGTTTATTTCGTATAAGCTAAATAATGCTTGTGTTTGGAAATTCCACTCTTTCACAATAGTTATTTGTTAATATTTATTAATAGTTATTTCCACAATATGATATGCATGCTGAATATTTACACTACAGAAATTATAAATATTGTAATGAAATTTAATTTAAATTATAACATTGAATGTAACCATGTTACTGCAAATAAATATTGATATATCGCACTTGGTGAAACTTCCTAAACATCTTGAGTGAAAACACTTGTAATGACAGCTCTATAGCTCCCAGTAGTTTACTTTTACTTTCTAAGAGGGTGAGATTTGTTTTTATTTGTGTCAACTATTCTAAATAATTTACTTTTCTCAAACATGCATGGAAATACTGCCATTATTTAAAAAAGGGAATACGCGAAGTATCGCATATTGACGGACAATTAAAATGAGATTCATTGCTAGAGTGCTTTTTGAATTTGGAACATTACAACGCTCCAGCAATGTTGTATGAAACGACGCGCTGGGGTTATTAGATACTTTTTGATTAGATTTCTTCTACATTCGTAGGTATGTTTTATTTCCCTGCATTCTTTTGAAAAAACGCACTATGTATGCCTCGGCCGGAATGGCAATTGCATGTCTCGCCTACGGCTCGGCTTTCAAACTTATACTCGACCTACAATTCCCTATATCCCGGCCTTTGCAATAATGTACCTACTATTTTAACCTGACCGGTTAATATAATAATGAATATTGTATGGAATGACATCTGCGATACATAAAATTGGTACCTATATGTCAACTTTTGAAAATATCATAAAGTAAAACTAGTCTGGGTAAAGTAAATTTTTCATTTAATATACACACTAGTTTTTTTAAGTGAAATTTATTTAGAATCGTTATGAATTAAAATTTTGAAATTTCGATGAAACTTTAAAAACATACATATTCATAAATAGGATTTCGCCTGCAAGAGAATGAGATAGAATACAAGTATACCTAAACAATAAAGTTATAAACATACTCATAAATAAAATTTTGAGAATGAGATAGTAAATAATTATACAGTATTTCATATCGCCTTTGGGCCTGCGTACTACCAAGCTTTTAGAAAATGCATTTTTTTATATCATTTTTGTACATTTGCGTATTAAAGTTGTTTAATAAAAACATTTGCATATTAAAAGTCGTAAGTTAGTAATCAGGAGTATTAGTGTAATCACTAAGACTTTATACTTTTCATTCTCTCGCTGGTTACTTATCTAAAGATTCAGATCTGCCTTGTGTGATGTAGGTACGCCAATGAGATGTTTGATTATTTCAACTTTTCTTTGAGTAGTATTGGGCTTTGTTCATAACTATATTCTTAAATTTGGCTTTGTTCTTAACTATATTGCTACATTTTTTATTGATTGTGAAAGGATATTTTCCCATGTTCGAAGTAGTCAGTGGTCAAACACTTTGCGTACACATTCCTAATGAGTTCGATAACATTAGCTACCCGTTTCGATTTGCCAAACACTGTGAAGACTAACACTATAATTTAATATTGAAGAATAATTATAATACAGTACACTCGACAAAAAAAATTGGATAACGGGCAATATAAAAAGCAGCCAATATAACCGCCTAGCAATTTCACTATTTAAAACACATCAAAAACACTGCTCGTGCAAACTGTTAGTGGGGCTCGCAAACAGAACTATTTTGTTGAGTGTACACTAATATGTAATTTATGGGTAGTATTAGTGTAGATAGTAATATTGTAAACGAATGTTTCAACCATGTTTAATTGTTTTTTGTGCCAACGTAGTTGAAAATAAAAATCTTTAAAAATAATTATTCATATTTTAATTAAATCTCAACGAAATTTTATATTAACTACTTGTTTAAATTAATTGCAATATCATCATGGATTTAAATTGCATTTATTTCATATTTACTCCGTACAGTACCTGTTTTTGAAACGCACCTCCGTTTCTGAAGTGAGGTCTTTCAATGTAACCGGGACTAGCCTTCGATTTATGATTAAAATAATTCTTTCACGTACATATTACGTTCGAAAATATTTACAACTGTTATATTTCATATCGCATACAAATAATTCATTGTAAAAAAGGGGTAAGGGGCCTCACCAAAATCTCCGGGATCCTAAACTACCTAACCTGCTAACGGACATCTGCTTACCAACGGACGAGGCAATAACACAGGCTCCCTTACGACGGTGGGGGGTTAGACAGAAGTCGCTCCCAAATATGTCGAAAATCAAAAGCTATACTGCTCCCTGAAGCAAATCGAGGTTAGGGTTTGGAAGCAACTGAAAATACACTATAAGATGGAGAGAAACGTCATTGTAAATAGTGGCACATTCCTAAGGAGAAGAGTGCTATAACGGTTATAGTGAGTACCAAGCAAAGATATCGTCCAGCGATGGGGTAGTGGAACAGTTTCGCCTGCAGCTGTAATGTGGAGGCATACATTAGCACTGTAATGATGTCCTCTTGTGACGTGTCTTGGTGGAGAAACGGACGAACGCACAATTCATGGCCAACTGATTGTGTCTTCCTGCATTCGTCTGATAAGCGCGCGGCCTGCAAACAGGGTAGTTATTTTAGGGTATTGTTTGGTGTTCAATAATTTTATAATTTGGAATAGTTGTATTAAGTTCTCATCACAAAAAAAGATTTTCTAACTTTCACGCTCCATACTAAACTTGCAGATTTCTGATGACGCCTGCTTCTCAAGGCAAATTGTTTTTTCACTTTAAATGTATGGTATAGTCAGCATACTAATTGGTTTTCAAATTTATTTTTAACTTTACAATAGTTACTAACCTGTACAAAAGGTACGATGACTGCCGATACCCATATAAACTCGTTGAGTACACTAATCCCAATGATAGGCTCTGTTTCTGTATCGAGCTTGTCCAAGTTTAAAAGCCACAAAACACCTGATGTAGCCCAAGACATGTTCACTATAGTGAACAAACAAACAGCCGGAGCCAAGTCATCGTTTAAATATTTTAATAGTTTTCTAAATTCAGCAATTTCCTGTAATATGTTCAACATTTATTCCTAACTTGTCACCCGGCAGGTACACCATTTTGTGAATGAAAAAGACCAATAGATATATAGACTGCCGGATGCGGCGGCAAAAGACCCAAAGGTGTGCAGATCTCTTTCCAACAGTGGGCTTCATTAATTATGATGATAAATGATAATATGTTACAGATGCTTGGTATATTCGTCACGATATTGACAATTATCAACAATATACGATACAATATAAAAGCTTTTCCAGATGGATTCAGAGGCATAATTTTTTGAATATGTAAGATACTGCAGGACGCCCTTAGCCCTTAATGTGTGGGAATGTTATTCTTAACGACGTGTTTGTCGGACAAGCAAACATTTTCGTTTTAAGTCCACAGGTACGGGAGAAATAGCTATCGATGTTCGACCGTTTTCTCAATTTCGATGAAAAATGCGACCTGTAGACCGAATGGACGGACCATTCAGTCTACAGGTCGCATTTTTCATCGAATTTGCATGCAACTTGGCATGGACAATCCTTGAAATAGTCAAAAGCTTTTAGCGAGGGGGTTTTTCGATCGGTCCCCCCCTATGAAAAATGCAAATGGAGGCAGGGGAGGGAAAGTGGTCCCGTAGTGGTTGGCAAGCTCAAAACGGTATGTTTAGCCTTTTTCCTCAATTTACTCCGAAGTCTACGGTTCACAAAACCACTAGTAAGTATTAGTGTTGATATTAAGTTCATGTTTCCAACTTACCCTCATCCAGTGCAACGGAGTTATACTTCTATTTAGTAACCGCTCTTTAAGAAACATCAAATGTGCTTGTAACAACTGCGCTTGTAGGCAGTAACTTGTAATAATAGTTGCTTGCACCATATCGTGAATTAATGTGCAAATAATCAATGTTACTTTTAGCAATAGTTTAACTTCATTTGAGCTAAAACAAATTAAATCATGAACATTAAATTCATACTGATACCTACCACTAAAGACATAAGCTCGCAGAGGTCGCTTCCTTCTTATTACCTGGCCTCCATCCATCGGAACATAACAGCCCCTTTAGCTAACATCAAATTAACAGAGCACAGAGATAAACACATCCAGAGGGCGCTAACTATTATGAAAAACCATAACATGCGTAAGAGTCTTTTTGGCTTGCTTGTAGGCATTCCCTGTGGCGCATACGACGACAATAGAAACACCTGCAAGCAGACTGTTAGGTACATAAGGCATCTAGTTATCTACTTATATTATAAATCCGTGTCTCACGATGAATCCCTTTACTTACTCTTTCAATTAGATTTTGTAATTGTTCATTGTCAGAAATTCTAAATAAATATAATGCATATAGAAACCCAAGAAAATGAAGTACACTAGGTCCAATGTACGTAAAAAATTCATTCCCATAGCACACTTGTTTATAAGTGTCGTATTCCAGGGTAGATGTAAGCGCTAATGGCACGAGTTTGTAGCAAAATCCTCTATCTCTCCTAAAAATTAAGATTCACTTTAGGTTAGGCGTATTCACTTATAAATTAATTTAAACATTCTTCCCCGATACGGATGTTCGCTTTGTCCTCCCAAACCACTTAACACTTCTTGACCAAATAGAACCATAATACGACATCAAGCAATAGATGCTTTACAAAAAAAAATACCATGGAGAAATAATCATCGAAAGGAATATAGACATTTCAAATACGATACGTGTAAACAGTCAAATTATTTCTGGAAATAGGTGACCTGACATCTATGGACATACAAAAAATATAAGTACTTACAATTGATCAGGGTAAATGAAATCCTCTACAAAAAGTGGCTACCGATGTCTTTAAGACCATGACACAAACGGCTACAAGCCACGTCGCGTCGATAAGAGAGCATACCTATTTCAAAGTTTAAACTCAAACTTGCGATCGTTGTTAAAAGAGGGTTTGCTTGAAAGCGGCAGTTCAACCATAAGTTGACGTGGTCCAGGTCAAAACATCTCAAGAATTTTTTAAAAGGTAATGTGTTAAAATATTCTGTAGGTGAACTATTATGCCGTATTCGAAGAACTAATAAATTCCACGAGCAGCTGATTGTGCAGGCGGTTTATTCGGCATGTACTTAATTTTGGTTGCGTTGATATTATCACAACCTCAGTATTATGTTTACTCTAAGATCGAGATTAATAATACAAAAGATACCGACAATTTATATTTTTTGTCCGGAAGCCATATTCTTTATAAATTAATTTATTAGCAAATAGACACTTCAATATTTTCAATTGATTTAATAACCTACCTGAAGCAAGCCATATATTGTAGCACATATCCTAAAACCATAAGCACTGCAACTTGTAGCGAATGAAAGTGGGAACAATATATTACACATCTGGAGGAGTTAGATATATCCAATACTGGTCGCAGACCCATAATTGTCAATAACTTTAGATAAGGCAGTAATATCTGAAATCAAAGAAAAAAAGATTAACTATATACCTACTCGAATTAGCATGCCAGGGACAGAATACAGACTAGTATAACTTGAGCCAAACATCTTGGTCCCTCTGAGTTGTAGCGAGTCAGCTGTGCAGAACGTACAATATTTAGGCGTCGGAGGGAACGAGAGCGGGGAGAAGGGTGAGGCCCTCGCTACGTAAGCACCCGAACGTTACCGACAACCGAGGACTCGCGGTCGGCATCGCGCCATACGAGTGAGCGCGAAAAAAAGTTGAATGAAACGTAGAATGCTATCCTGCTTATTCGTTCCTAGAGTACAGTCAGGAACAGAAGAAATTGCTGATTTTGAAAATTTTCTTTATTGATTACTTTCCGTGTTTATTGACTGTTGTTGTTTTTTGTTTTAGTTACTTTCAATTGTTAGTTGTTTTAAAGTTTTTGTTATAGTTGATATAAACTGATTTTGATGAAATTCATCACGCTAAATCCCTGACGGTGTAGTCCGAGAGGACACATCGCCAGGTTTTTGATATGATTGCTAAATAAGACAAGACGCAATAATGTTTTACTTCGTCTTGCAGTTTAATGTGAAAAGAAGCTGAGATAGCAATGCAAATTGACGTAAAAGCTGTTCAGAGACCAAACATACCTACAACTACAATTTCAAAGATTTAAATTATACTTTTGCTTAGTTTATCACCATTTCAAATGTTTCTTCATTTCATTTAATTGTGAAAGCAATGCCTGATTTTTACAGCTAGAGAAATAAATAATTTTTCTTTGAAGCTACTGAGACTGTCACTTAATATTGTACCATTGTAATAAAGGCATGTACTTAATCATGCTCAAATGGTCAACGTAGCCTACGAGTATAAATGTTTAAATTCGTAAGCATGATCTTCTTAACTGTACCTGCGCGAACCGAGCGCGGCTACAACTTCAGAGGGACCAAGATGATTGGCGCGAGCTGCCGAATTATAAAAACTATGTAGGTACCTACATCATGGTCCTGCACGTGCGCGATATGTGATTGCTCACTGCGGTACTCCCTGTACTACTCCCGGTGACGCTAGCGTTGTATGTGCTTGCGCACCCGATTATGACTAGTCTCAAGTTATCGTGAACAGATGTTTTATGTATGTTACAAATAACGATGAGTATTATCCAGCCACAGAAAATTATGTATCACAGTATAAGAAAGTAGTGCCGCTGCCACCCCTTTGGGGATAAGGCGTGATGGATAAATAAATAAATTCCTTAGCTTTATAGTCTACGAAGATTGTATAAATTTATTTATTTATCCATCACGCCTTATCCCCAAAGGGGTGGCCGAGGCATATTAGATGCCCACTTCTCACCGTGTGTATTCCTGTCCTACGTAATAGGTGGTGAGCCCATTGTCGTGTTGAAATAGGCAGACGTAGGTTGTGGCTACCTGCTGTTGAAATTTTTCAAGCCGCCCATAAGGCCTTCAACCAGGCTTAACGACTGCCATTTTACTGGCAACCGGGGCCAACGGCTTAACGTGCCTTCCGAAGCACGGAATTTGTATAATATACCTACATATACATAATATAACACTAAAATATTGAAAAAAATATATTAATGTTAAATAGCACATTAACCGACCATGGTCATAGGCTATCATTACAGGAGAGCGAAGCAGTAGTTATACATTTCAACAAATCGCTCAAATTTTCATTATTATTGCAAACCATATAAGTATAATGTGCGGAATGTATGGATTAAGTGCACCCACTTATGTATTTAGAGGTGTTGGGTTCGAAATATGTATCCCACAAGACCACGACGAAGCCACGGGGCACAGCTAGTTTCAGAGTAAAAAGACTATTCATTACCTTCGATTTACAATAATGTAGTATAGCAGAGGTGCTCATGTATTCTGTATCAGGTGACTCCGTAATTTCTCCAATCTGGAAATACATTTTGATTTTATTTAATTTTATTACATGGTTGCGAATTTAACTTGAGATCCTAGGCTTATCTATTACCTACAAGGTCACACCGTGCTTGCTTACGCTTGCTTGCTGATCCTCTTATGCATAACAGAATTTAAACAGGGCTCCACAGATTAATAGGAGATGAGTGATTGAGAAAACATGGTACAGCTGACAAAGAATAGAACAAATAGTTCTTTTATGCTGATTAATATAGTTATTATCATAATAAACAAACACGGCTTAAAAGTACCTAAACACTTTGAACAAAATTAAATACCACCGAAAACAAACAGGTAGATTCTAAATAATACTCACATCTACGCTATTGGCATCCAGACTAGATCTTCTGGATCTCTCCATCGCTGGTTCCGCAAGCTTGTCATTACCCAGCACATGGCTGTCCAGTAAATCACTGGCTGCAGTGTCGTTAAAAAAAAAAATTATCAATTTTATTGCCCATGTCTAGACTTTAATTATGAATGTTCACATTATAAAAATGATAAAAATATATTAATTATTGTTTACTTACGAAGCCAACAACTATACATCTTAGTTTCTAAATAATGTAGGTAGTTAAAAGTTAACTCACCGCTACCATATGATCCATTATCGTTTTGCATTTTCTAAGCGAAGGGTTAGCAAAAATCACAATATTAATTATTTTGGTTGCTTTCACTGAGAGATACACCGAGAACAACTGATAACAGCCCACTGCATTGTTTTTTAAATGTCATAAGCAATAATATTATTGTGTTATATCTACTCGTATTGCAGTGACTCAGTGTATAAAACTCAGATAAACCAATGCTGTTGTAATGTCACTGCCAATAATAAGAATACGATATTTTTATAGTTTTATAAATTGAAAGAAAGAAAGATAAAAAGATAAATCATTTATTCAGTGCATTACATTAATTAAATGAGACTTATATTTTTAAAATACCTTGAATATAAAAAGATAGCTAGTTCAGCTATATGCAGAGCACATTACAGTAAGTACTCGGCGCTGTATTTCAAATCGCTTTATACTTATTTATATTACTAAATAAGTACAAATATCTTAGGTAGGTACATGATGTATCCGCGTTGATTTCAATCGCAAGTTTCTCTGTTCATTATCTAATGCATCGTAGATCTTGGTTAAGACTTTATGGCGCAGGTCATTGTACTTTGACAAATAAGTATATTGAGATAAAAGGTTTGAAGAGCCACCCATAATTAATAAGATAATGTTTGATATCTACGATTTTGTTTAATTAACATACTTTTTCTCCTATTGTCCTGGCAAAGTTCACTACACACATTAGTTGGCAAACAACCGGATGTTAGGATAAATTGGTACCTCGTCGTCATCTAACCGTTATTAGGATAAATTGGTACCTCGTCGTCATCTGACCGTTATTTCCGAACTAAAGGTAGGTACCTAACCTTCTTTTCAAACTACTACTGTAAATACAAAGTCAATTTGAGACTTGAGTTTCGTTCAAGTACAGTCAGTCTGATTTTAGACGTTTTTCGAAGCAGAAAGGTAGTATGTACTATGTAACTATGGTACTGTTCTTATAGGAAATTAATGATAAATTACGAAAGCACTCTTACAAAGTAACCAGGTGATAGAGCGATACGGTAGGTACAATTAGGTATATCCGCCCATCTCGCTGACAAAATTTATCAGTCTCGTCAATCATGGGACTAATCGACAAGAATCATTTTTATATATATTTAGCTCGCCAAAATGACGCCGTCCGCCTGATGGAAAGCCATGACATCAAGCCAATTGAGGGGCACTTCTACATGACTACAGACAACGTCATGATGTGCCTCTTCAGTAAAGGCATCTTCGTGAAGAGTTTTCACGCTCCGCTTAAAGAACCCGGGATTTATAAAGAAACGACAGCTCCGACGATGATCGATCTTGGGTCAAAGAAGTTTAAAACGAACATAAAATTTGCAGAAAAAACAAGCAAGAAGATACCCACCCTGTTTATGAAGAAACTGAAGCGGCTGGCATTCCTAGCAGAGTTAGGAACGTAACTCGTGTTAGTAAAACTAGTTTGGGGGAAAGATTAGCGAAGAATGGATTTTCCGGGGCAGTTACGACTGGTGGAAATCGAGAAATGAAATTTACCATGAGAGGCAAGAAATCGGACTTCGATAATAAAAGAAAAATGGAAAAGCACCATGAAGAAAGAAAACAAGTCGTGCGACGTGAAGGTTACCTGTACTACATCCTAGTTCTTGAGAAGTTCGTTAAACAATTTGGGTTAAACCGAGCATGTATTTTAGCGATTTTTACAGTTAAACATAACATAATATACTTTCACGCCTTTATCCACGAAGGGGTAGGCAGAGGCGTACTATACGCCCACGTTTCACCGTATGCTTTGCTTTTTGTCCCACGTAACAGGTGGTGAGTCCATTGCCGTGTTGAAATGGACAGGTGCAGGTTGTGGCGACCTGCTGTTGAAATTTTTCAAGCCGCCCATTAGGCATTCAACTGGCTTAACGACTGCCATGTTACTGGCAACCGGGACCAACGGCTTAACGTGCCTTCCGAAGCACGGAAACGCTTTCAAATATAAATGCCACAAAGTGGTCACCCATCAGAGGACCAGCCATAGTGAAAGTTGCTTAACGCAGTGATCGTTTACAGAACACTACGTCCGCGGGGCCACGAGCGCTTTTACAGTTAAGAAGGGTTTAAATTGGGACTAATCCCACCCGCATTTCCATTACTGTGACTCATGTAAACCAGGAACCACAGCAATGACTAAGACACCAGAAAAGTTACACCAAACTTGATCTCGGTGAAGTCCCAGGAGAAGTTAGCATGTCTTGGAACTCGCAACGAAATTAATCAGACGATAATTTGAGGAAGTAGGAAAAGAACGTAACGCCTCTTCCCTCCTTTGCAAAGCGGGAGACCTGGAAAGCAACTAGGTGTAAATTCTATAGAAATCAAAGGGAAAGGGAAGCACCACGGTAATAGTATATTTCGGGTTCTATGTGTGAGCTATGTTTGATTCCAGTAATATGTATGGCAGAAACGTTTAAAAGCACGAAAATTCACCCTCGATGCCACGAGAGCCCGAGTTAAAAAGGGTCTCAAGACCACAGATATAGAAGAGTAAGCAGATCAAACATTTGCGAAAAATAGCGTAGCCTATTTCACACATATAAACAGGTAGCTTAATCCAGGGTCGCATTCAGCTATCATTTAATACATAACCGTGTTGATAAGTTATTAGTAACGAAATGAGTCGACACATTATGACATAGATTTCGGAAGCCGATTTTGAACAGCAATTTAATAATTAAATATTTAGGGACACTTGTGCTATGGAATCTCGACAACTGATAAACATACTTATATATTTATAAATACATAAATATTATACATAAGAACACCTAAACTCCAAAATAAATATTTGTGTAACTCACAACTATTTGTTCTGACCCGGGTATCGATCCCGGGACCTCAGCACAGCAATCGCATACACCACCACTTACGCCACCATGATAGACGATAATCGATGCAGTGAATCGCGGCATAGGTTTTAGTAGGTATATACAAAGTAGACTATTTTTAAAACTCCAGCAAAATGTCAAGACCAGGTAGCCAACAGCATAATCAATGACGATAAAGTTACTATGCACCTCGTGAAAATCACAGGCGATGGGGGTGGGCCGGTGTTAGCTCCTTTGATCTTGACCATTCCACTTTGTCCATTGAGACATGCTATACTTGACGAAGAAGAGACCTAGGACTCCTTTGAAGCAAACCCATGGCGCAGCTCGACAGTATAATGCTGACAGACCCTGCTCCGTAACAAATTGACAAAAATAAAAGACACGTCGGTGATTAGGACCTTAGCTATCTACTCCTGGCTATTTCCTGGTGTATAAGACATACGCAGTATTTGTGAGTGATGGGATGCCAAATAATCCTGCAGTTGTGGTTGATAACGATCGCAAAAATATGACCTTATTTCTTATTATCTTCGCCAGGAAAAATACTGTCCTACAGTATCTAAAGATAAGGATTAAAATAAAAAACAGTAATTTTAAAAGTTATTTTTTTTTAATCAATACAATGATTATTTTACAGTTATTAATTAATTCTTACGAGCTCACAAATATTAACTAAAATATGAACTTAGTAAAATAAAACTGGCTCCTTCATCACTATCTTTATTTTCTTACGAAGAAACTCTGTCTTTTGGTAGGCTTAAATAGGGACATACTGGTTAATACGCAGAGACCCTTGAGAATTTTTGACCCTTGGGACTTATCTATATCGAGTCCGAGACTACCAGGACTTTAATTAGTCGTTCTAATTAGTGTCTAGCACATAAGACCTTTTAGCCATTTTGCTACCACCTCACTAAAAAGGCAACGGGTTCAAAATATCTTCCAAATTTAACATCTATAGACACATTTTATTTCATTACATTTATTCGGCCCTTTAGACCCACCCCAGTTCCGTGCTTCGGAAGGCACGTTAAGCCGTTGGTCCCGGTTGCTAATAAAATGGCAGTCGTTAAGCCAAGTTGAAGGCTTTACGGGCGGCTTAAAAAATTTCAACAGCAGGTCGATACAGCCTGCGCCTGTCCATTTCAACACGGCAATGGGCTCACCACCTGTTACGTGGGACGAAAGTGCATACGGTGCAACGTGGGCGTTTAATATGCCTCTGCCTACCCCTTCGGGGATAAAGGCGTGACAGTATGTATGGGTGGTTGCGCCGGTATAAGATAAAAGAGTAGCCGCGTTATTTTTTTCTATGTTGCATAGCTGATCTGCCTTTGTTTTTAATTAATTAGTTGTCGACACTCCCCCCGCTCCCCTTTATTCCATTTCTCTTTCGCACCTACCTTGTCTCGCATAAAGGAGGAGCGAGACAGCTGTATTACGCGCGCAAGTACCTACGCTTGCGCTGCTAGTCTCACTGCTGCTAGCATCACGGGCTGGCAGTCTGTCCTACAACAATCGCGCGCGCGGCCGCATCGAACCAACTATCGCAATAATTGTATTTTCCACTGATAAATAGTGTTTTCGTGCAAGGAAACCAGGAATTCAAGTCCAGGGACGCCCCCGGCAGCCTCCACCTCAGCATCTCGCAGCAAGCAGCAAGGTAGTGTGCCATTCCTGTTTTTCCATTTCCTTTTCCGTCGACAATCGCGTGTAAATTTCATTTTTTTGTCTTTCCCCGCAAATACAGTCCATTTTGAATTTATTTATCTCGCCCGCTCTACCATTTTTTGGTCCAACGATCCGGATTTTGATCCACTCGCTTTAGTAGTTTGCCAATAGAAACGCAATAGTTTTTATCCCATAGGGGGTAAACGCATAGGTATAGGTTATAGTTTTTATTCCACCACGGAATAAACGCATAGGTATAGGTAATAGTTTTTATTCTATAGGGAATAAACGCATAGATAATAGTTTTATTCCATTAGGGAATAAACGCATACTTACCTACTGTTTTTCGCATAGGTAGGTACTAAATAGTTGGTAATTTCGACTGCACCGCATAGTACTAAGTAGACCACGCGGGCAGGTACCTAGGCCCGCGCGCGCAAGTAGGTACCTACGCTCGTTCGCGTCGCTTCTCGCTGTCTATCACCGCTCCCATTTTGATAGTTCGTTAGTTTTGCACTGTAGGTAGCTATAGTTATTTTGTTTTAACAATGCCTCCGAAAGAGATTCCGGAGTTAAAACTATTACACGCTAAGAAGGATATCCTTTTTAAGCGTATGCAATTAATTTGTGATTATTCATCGAGGATCGCAGATGAATCAATAAAAGAATTGTTTTTATCCTTGATCGAAACCGTAGATACTTTGCGCTTAGATTTCGAAAATGTTCTCGATAAAATTAACTTGCTTGAATTAAAATTAAATCCCGATTTCTTATTAAGTTATGACGCCATGTCATCTTTCGAAGATTTAATTTGTCGCATAAAGCGTGTCGCTAAGTCATTGCAAGCGCCCGTGCCCGTCACCAATTTGAAACCCGGGCCAGCCGGTTTTGATTTGCTGAAACGGGACCGACCTAAATTACCGCCCATACAAATACCCGAATTTGATGGCGATATTAAAAATTGGCCTTTGTTTTTAGCTAGTTTCGAAAATACGATCCAAAATAATAATTAGTTATCGGATTACGAAAAATTACATTACTTAGTTAGTAAACTAACCGGGAAAGCAAAAACCGTTTACGCCGGTATAACGCTTTGCGCCGAAAATTATAGTTTGATTTTGAATACTTTGAAGGTCAAATACGAAGACAAACGCTTAGTAACAACCGCTTATATGGATAAAATATTTAATTTGAAAAAATAGCTCATCGTGTAATGAACACGACTTAGAAAAATTCTTAGATATTTTTGCATCAGCTGTTCGCGCCCTAAAGAATGTCAACGTCAATGACCTCTGCGACTTTTTGTTTTTGTATATCGGTTTAAAGAAATTAGATTCCGAAACCGTTCGCTTATTTGAAATGGATAGACGTGGCCATCAAATATCTAAGTTCGACGATTTAGAAACTTTCGTTAGTCAACATGTTCGAATTTTGCAACGTACTTCGTTAAACCACGGAGTAACGAAAAATAGTCCGACTAATCGCAGTAAGCCCACGAAGTCCACGCAGTCTTTTGTAAATTTTGAACCTACAACTTCGCAATCGCAAGTGTTGCATTCGAAAAATTGTTCTTTGTGTCAAGGTCACCAGAGTTCAATAAACTCACTCCTGGCGATCGCTATAAATTTGTTCGTTCTAGTAATTTATGTATCAATTGTCTCAGTAAGAAACATCGTGTTTCATCCTGTAATTCGAATAATTTTTGTCGCAAGTGTAATGGCAAACACCAATTATTATTACACTTCGAAAACAATAACGCCATGTCCGGTAGTTCGCCCGTCGATTCCAGCTGCGCGAACTCAGTGCCTAACCGTCGTCCGTCCGCTGTGACGTCACAGCCGCCCGCGCCGTTGAGTCGCGGTTCGGAGCGCACTCGCGTGGTTTCGTCCCCGTCCACGCCTAGCAACGGCGGCGCCACTGCCACGCGCGTCCAGCCGAACGATGTCGCTTTGTGCTCGCTATCAAGTTTGCACACAAGCCCTACTACGGTACTTCTGGCAACCGCTCGAGTTGTTGTTTACGATTCGCATGGTAGTGGACATAGTGTTCGCGCACTTTTAAATAGTGCTGCTCAAAGTAATTTTATTAGTAAAAATTGTTGTAGTCGTCTCGGTTTGCATATAAATAACCGCCCCGCCTGTAATGTTGTGAAAGGTATTGGGGCTTCCACTAAAGCCGTTCAAGGTTCTGTAGGGATTAAATTCCACTCGCGTTTTGATGTTAGTTTTTCGATGGATTCGCTAGTCGTCGATAAGGTTAACGAACTTTTACCGACTGTCGCAGTCAATACTTCATTATTGACTAATTTTACAGATTTGCCTTTGGCCGATGATACTTACGCCGTTCCAGGAGATATTGATTTGTTAGTTAGCGCTTCGATTTTCCCGTACCTCCTGTTGCAGCGTAAGGTTCAAGGCCACGCATCGCACCCCGCGCCACTCGCTTTAGATACGTTTCTTGGGTTTGTTATTGTTGGTTCCGCACCCGCTTGTTTTCATTGTAACTCGACAGTGTCATATTGTTGCGCCGTCGAGCCGCTGGACTCCGCTGTCCGTAAATTTTGGGAGATAGAAGAGGTGAACGTCCCTACTATTGTCAACCCGGATAATAAACTTTGTGAAGAGTTTTATAGTCGCACGACTACTCGCGATAGTGATGGTCGTTATGTTGTCGCATTCCCCTTTAAGGGTGATGTTAATTCGCTTGGAGATTCGTTTCAGTCAGCCGAAAAACGCTTCTTTTGTTTAGAACGGAAAATGCAGACATCTCCAAATTTGAAGGAGGCTTACGATAGCGTAATAATAGAATATTTGGATAAAGGTTTCATTTCACCCGCGCCTCCCGAAACCGAAGAGATGAAGCACGCTCCTTCGTATACCATACCGCACCATGGAGTTGTCCGCGAGGATAAACTAACCACCAAGTTGCGCGTTGTTTTAGATGGCAGCGCCAAAACTAGTTCGAATGTTTCGGTAAACGATATTTTGCACAGTGGTCAAGATCTCCAAGGTAATTTGTTCGAAATTATAGTTAACTTTCGCTTATTCGCTGTCGCGCTTTCAGCCGACATTAGACAAATGTTTCTTTGTATTGGTGTTCGCGAATCGGATCGCCGATTTCAACGCATTTTGTATAGATTTTCGCCGCAGGAACCTTTCCAGGTTTACGAATTTAATCGTGTTTGTTTTGGACTTAAATCCAGCCCCTTCCACGCTCTTCGCACTGTCAAGCAGCTCGCCGCCGATAAGGGGGACAGTTACCCGAAGGCTAAGGAGACTGTAGAAACTGGTCTGTACATGGATGACTATATTTATTCTGTGCAGACCGAAGATCAAGCTGTCGCAACTGCGACTGAAGCAATTGATCTCATGAAGGCTGGTCATTTTGATCTCGTAAAATGGACTAGTAATTCGCAAACGGTCTTGGATTCGATTCCACCGTCGCATCGCTTGTCGACTGTCAAGAAGTTTGATAGTAATGATACGCACAAGGTTCTCGGTTTGCGTTGGTCACCTTCGTCAGACATGTTTAGTTTGAAGGTTTGTCCTACACCGTCAACCTGCACTAAGCTCACCATATTGTCGTGTGTCGCACGCATATGGGATGTGATGGGATTTGTAGCACCTGTCGTCTTGTACGCAAAGCTTCTCATAAAAGAACTTTGGCTGTCCAACTGTGACTGGGACGACACTCCTCCTGACCACATCATTAAATTGTGGGACCGCTTTAGAGCCGAGCTTCCTATGCTCGAGCAAATTAGAATACCGCGCCATGTTGGCATCTCCGATGATAGTATTGTAACTGTTTTAGGTTTCGCTGACGCTAGTGAGAAAGCGTATGGGGGTGTTGTGTAATTCCACGTTCGTAAATGTGATGACATTTCATTTCACCTTATCAGCGCTAAATCTAAAGTAGCCCCTAGTAAGGTAGTCTCTCTCACTCGTCTCGAACTGTGCGCTATATTGGTCCTAGTCCAGCTCATTAGTTCGATTGTTAGTAGTTGTCGCAACCGCATTAATATAGATAGGATTTTCGCGTTCTTGGACTCGACCGACGCTTTGTGTTGGACACATTCTTCACCCCATCGTTGGGATACATTTGTCGCGAATAGGGTGGCAAAAATTCAGTCGGAATCTACGCCGCAAAACTTTTATCACGTCTCAGGTACGGACAACCCTGCCGATTGTTTGTCTCGTGGGTTAACACCTGCACAGATTATGATCATCCGTTGTGGTTCCATGGCTCTTCCTGGTGCCATGCCCCACCTGATGAATGGCCTGTTAGCCCTTTCAACCCCACTACTGTGTCCACGCCGCCAGAGGAAAAGAAAGCCTCTTTGGTTGCTACCGCGCCGCTCGAATAGTCGCCTATCTTAGAGTTGGCTAGCCGTGTTTCGTCGTGGTCGATTCTTTTACGTTTGTTTTTATTTGTCGTTTTTTGAAAATCCTTCCTCTTCGCGAGCATGTTACCGCCTTTGACACAAGGCTGAGTTAATCGTGCTTCGTGAACTTCAAGAGATTTAATTTTTCGTCTGAAATTAGAAATTTGGAATTGAATAAGCCTTCTAGTCGCGCTTTTCAGCATTTGAAACCTTTTTTGAAGGATGGCCTCATTCGAGTTGGTGGTCGTTTGAGCCAGTCCGCATTAGAGTACGATCAGATGCATCCTGTAGTTCTCCCACGCAAGGATCATATCGTTGATCTTTTAGTTGAATATCACCATAGGGTGAATTGTCACGCTGGTCCAGATTTATTAATGTCAATTTTGCGCCAGAAATACTGGATTCTCTCCGCACGCAATTTGATTCGTTCGACAGTTCATAGATGTATTCCGTGTTTTAAACTTCGCCCGAAGTCAATCGCGCCCGAAATGGCCGATCATCGTCCTTGTCGTGTTGTTCAGGCTGCTAAACCGTACACGGGTACAGATTACGCTGGCCCCTTCAGGGTAACAGTTTTTCGTGGTCGTAGTATACGCTCTACGAAAGCGCACCTGTTTCTCGTTATAGGTGAACAGATACTCACGTTTGAAGAGCTGAGCACCGTGCTCACTCAAGTCGAGGCCGTAATGAATACGCGTCCTCTTTGTAGAACCTTGTCTAGTGATCACTCGGAGCCGCTTGCACTGACTCCAGCGCACTTCTTGAATGTTACACCGTTAAAATACTTACCCGCTTTTGAAATAGAGGAAGATCGACTACATCTTCTCTCGCGTCATGCATTATTGGATAAACTCGTTCAATCGTTTCGGAAGCGTTGGAGGACAGACTATTTGCATACGCTATAGTCACGTCAGAAATGGAATACTCCATCGAACCCTATTACTGTCAGTACTGTCGTAGTTATTTTAACTGAAAATATGCCTCCATTACATTGGCCTCTTGGTGTAGTAGAAGAAGTTTTCCCTGGGTCAAATGGGATCACCCGTATAGTTCGCGTTAAAACCGCAACTGGTTCGTACTTGCGACCAGTTATTCGTCTTTGTCCTTTGCCTAATCAACAGTAACTTCAATAACAAATTTAGCTTGTTCGATTAGGTTTAGTTTGGTTTAGTTCGACAGCATTTTGTTTAGTTAGTAGTTAAAGCTTAGTGGCAACTGTATAGTCAGTTGTTCCTTTTTCGAAGGTAACCCTTCAAGCCGGGGGGAAATGGTTGCTCCGGTATACGATAAAAGAGTAGCCGCGTTATTTTTTTCTGTTGCATCGCTGATCTGCCTTTGTTTTTAATTAATTAGTTGTCGACACTCCCCCCGCTCCCCTTTATTCCATTTCTCTTTCGCACCTACCTTGCATAAAGAAGGAGCGAGACAGCTGTATTACGCGCGCAAGTACCTACGCTTGCGCTGCTAGTCTCACTGCTGCTAGCATCACGGGCTGGCAGTCTGTCCTACAATAATCGCGCGCGCGGCCGCATCGAACCAACTATCGCAATAATTGTATTTTCCATGGATAAATTCCTGTTGTGAGATTTGCTGCACTCCTGAGATATAGACCCACGATTTGTACTACACCGAAAGCACCTTGACCTAACAGAATATATTTAAATTATAGGGTCTAAGATAAGATAAAATTTAAACCATTATTGTTCAAAGTTATTTATTTTTAATTAATACAATATCCTTTATTTTACAATTTTCAACAGTTATTTATAGATTATATTTTTGTAAACCTAAAACAAGATTTCCATAACACTGAGTATTGAAATATAACATTTTGTGGCCTCTGTACTAAAATCGTCCCTGATTACTTGAAATAGCATTACAGTACAAAGTGTAACTAAATTAACAACAAACTTAGCTGTAGATGACGACAGCAACCAAACGATTTATGGAACAGATACTATGAACGGTTAGCAATAACCTTTTCAAGTGTTCACCAAGAAATTTCATCATTTTGGATACAAATCTTATGTACCACTTACGACTACGTACTGTTAGTACGTAGTCGTAAGTGGTACATAAATTATCCATGAAAAGTTATACCTGGTGATTTCTTGTTCACCACTCTATGTTTTGTTTGAATAATCATAATCATAATCATAATCATAATCAAATCTTTATTTCCTTAGAATATGGTATCATGCATAGGTGTTACATTATTTTTGTTTCCAGCACATTCTGCCATGTGTGGCGTGGAAAAATTGTGTTTAAAATATATAAAATTTATGCAATAAATTAAGTACATGTCAATAAATTTCATTAAAATTATTTATAATAATGGCGAATTCTTGAGTGCATGTCAATTACATTAAAACTTAATTAATTATGAAACTATGTAAATACAAATTAAATATCTGAATATATTATTTTATCTTCCAAATACTCATTAACATTATAATATGTTTTTTCTCTCAGTATGTCACATAGCTTACTGCGAAAGAAGGAATTGAACTGTTTACATATTTTTTTACTACTTTTGTTACATTTTACAATAATTTTATGTAATATTTTCACTTCGATACATAAATCTTTGATTCAAAGATAGACAGCGACGGTTGACATTAGTAAAAAAATTAGCTACACGATGGTTGCTGACAAAGTGTGAGTTCGATGTAGATACACAGAAATATTAAAGATAGCTTTATACAACAAATGGCAAGAGTAAAAAGAATAAAGTATTACACCATAAACAAAGGAATATGTTTGATCTGCTTACTCTTCTATATCTGTGCTCAAGACTAACCCGACGTGAATACAGAAGACATCACGGATATGAGCTTGGTTACAATAAGGCATCAAAATAATGATGGAGTTACGGCTAAGCTTTTAACGGCAGATGGAAAATCGATTCAAAGAAGGATTTCGGCTGTCGTCTTCGCTGACATCGTACAGCTCCATGTCTGAATCCACATCTTGTGTCTCTTTGACCTGAAAGACGGATTGGAATTTGCCATTGTACTTTTAACAATTTGTTGTTTAAATTTTTGCAGTATTGCAATTATCTTTGGAGTATAATAATAAATATTATTAATTTAATGACAACGCAGTTTTATTTGAAACGACAGCTCCAACGATAATCGATCCTGGGTCAAAGAAGTTAAAAAACAACATAAAATTAGCAGAAAAAACAAGCAAGAAGATACCCACCCTGTTTATGAAGAAACTGAAGCGGCTGGCATTCCTAGCAGAGTTAGGAACATAACTCGTGTTAGTAAAACTAGTTTTTGGGAAAGATTAGCGAAGGATGGATTTTCCGTGGCAGTTACGACTGGTGGGAATCGAGAAATGAAATTTACCATGAGAGGCAAGAAATCGGACTTCGATAATAAAAGAAAAATGAAAAAGCACCATGAAGAAAGAAAACAAGCCGTGCGACGTGGAGGTTATCTGTACTACATCCCAGTTCTTGAGAAGTTCGTTAAACAAGTTGGGTTAAACCGAGCATGTATTTTGGCGATTTTTACAGTTAAGAGGGGTTTAAATTGTGACTAATCCCACCCGCATTCCCGTTACTGTGACTCCTGTAAACCAGGATCCACAGCAATGACCAAGACACCAGAAAAGTTACACCAAGCTTGATCTCGGTGAAGTCCCAGGAGAAGTTAGCATGTCTTGGAACCCGCAACGTAATTAATCAGAAGATAATTTGAGGAAGTAGGAAAAGAACGTAACGCCTCTTCACTCCTTTGCAAAGCGGGAGACCTGGAAAGGAACTAGGTGTAAATCCTATAGAAATCAAAGGGAAAGGGAAGCACCACGGTAATAGTGTATTTCGGGTCCTATGTGTGAGCTATGTTTGATTCCAGTAATATGTATGGCAGAAACGTTTAAAAGCACGAAAATTCACCCTCGATGCCACGAGATCCCGAGTTAAAAAGGGTCTCAAGACTAACCCGACGTGAATACAGAAGACATCACGGATATGAGCTTGGTTACAATAAGGCATCAAAATAATGATGGAGTTACGGCTAAGCTTTTAACGGCAGGTGGAAAATCGATTCAAAGGATTGGAATTTGCCATTGTACTTATAACAATTTATTATTTTTAAATTTTGCAGTATTGCAATAATTATCTTTGGAGTATAATAATAAATATTATTAATTTAATGACAACGCAGTTTTATTTGAAACGACAGCTCCGACGATGATCGATCTTGGGTCAAAGAAGTTAAAAAACAACATAAAATTAGCAGAAAAAACAAGCAAGAAGATACCCACCCTGTTTATGAAGAAACAAGCGGCTGGCATTCCTAGCAGAGTTAGGAACGTAACTCGTGTTAGTAAAACTAGTTTGGGGGAAAGATTAGCGAAGGATGGATTTTCCTGGGCAGTTACGACTGGTGGGAATCGAGAAATGAAATTTACCATGAGAGGCAAGAAATCGCACTTCGATAATAAAAAATAAATAAAAAAGCACCATGAAGAAAGAAAACAAGTCGTGCGACGTGGAGGTTACCTGTACTACATCCCAGTTCTTGAGAAGTTCGTTAAACAAGTTGGGTTAAACCGAGCATGTATTATGGCGATTTTTACAGTTAAGAAGGGTTTGAATTGGGACTAATCCCACCGGCATTCCCATTACTGACCAGCAATGACCAAGACACCAGAAAAGTTACACCAAGCTTGATCTCGGTGAAGTCCCAGGAGAAGTTAGCATGTCTTGGAACTAGCAACGAAATTAATCAGAAGATAATTTGAGGAAGTAGGAAAAGAACGTAACGCCTCTTCCCTCCTTTGCAAAGCGGGAGACCTGGAATGCAAATAGGTTTAAATCCTATAGAAATCAAAGGGAAAGGGAAGCACCACGGTAATATTATATTTCGGGTCCTATGTGTGAGCTATGTTTGATTCCAGTTATATGTATGGCAGAAACGTTTAAAAGCACGAAAATTCACCCTCGATGCCACGAGATTCCGAGTTAAAAAGGGTCTCAAGACTAACCCGACGTGAATACAGAAGACATCACGGATATGAGCTTGGTTACAATAAGGCATCAAAATAATGATGGAGTTACGGCTAAGCTATTAACGGCAGGTGGAAAATCGATTTAAAGAAGGATTTCGGCTGTCGTCTTCGCTGACATCGTACAGCTCCATGTCTGAATCCACATCTTGTGTCTCTTTGACCTGAAAGACGGATTGGAATTTGCCATTGTACTTTTAACAATTTATTGTTAAAATTTTTGCAGTATTGCAATTATCTTAGGAGTATAATAATAAATATTCTTAATTTAATGACAACGCAGTTTTAGACAAACGACAGCTCCGACGATGATCGATCTTGGGTCAAAGAAGTTAAAAAACAACATAAAATTAGCAGAAAAAACAAGCAAGAAGATACCCACCCTGTTTATGAAGAAACTGAAGCGGCTGGCATTCCTAGCAGAGTTAGGAACGTAACTCGTGTTAGTAAAACTAGTTTGGGGAAAAGATTAGCGAAGGATGGATTTTCCGAGGCAGTTACGACTGGTGGGAATCGAGAAATGAAATTTACCATGAGAGGCATGAAATCCGACTTCGATAATAAAAGAAAAATAAAAAAAGCACCATGAAAAAAGAAAACAAGTCGTCCGACGTGGTTACCTGTACTACATCCCAGTTCTTGAGAAGTTCGTTAAACAAGTTGGGTTAAACCGAGCATGTATTTTGGCGATTTTTACAGTTAAGAAGGGTTTGAATTGGGACTAATCCCACCCGCATTCCCATTACTGTGACTCCTGTAAACCAGGATCCTATTTTTACCACTTTGTCCTTCCAATTAATATCGTGAAATATTAGCTCCAGCGCGGCTATAAATATTTTCGGGGACAGAGGGTCACCCTGTCTCGTGCCTCTACATACCTTAAAGAATGGGCCTTATTTATCTAATTTTACTCTACTTCTGCAGTTGTTGTAAATATGCAGGATTAAGTTTTTGTAAGTGTTTTCTATATCATTATATTTAAGAGCTTCTCCAATTGCAATGTGAGAAATAGAGTCGAATGCTTTTTTATAATCAATAAAGGCAAGGTAAAGAGGTTGACGACTTGGCATATTATCTATATGTGGTCTATAGTTGAAAAAGTTAGTCTGAATCCGGCTTGTTCTATTGGCTGCTTTTTATCTATTATTGGTCCAATTCTTTTGAGTAAGCACTGTGAAAAAAGTTTATAAAAGTTCGTCATCAGACTAATTTGCCTATAATTTGACACGCATGTTGGGTCTCCCTTTTTATAAAGCAATATTATTTCAGATTCACACCATTGTTTCGGTACAGTCTTGCGTTCCAGTATATCATTAAATAATTCTGTTAATACACCGATTATAATTTTACCCGCTCCTTTAATTGCCTCGTTAGTGATGAAATCTGGACCTGGACTTTTTTGGTTATTGAGGTTTTTGATTGCAAACGCTATTTCTTTTCTGGAAAATTGTTGTAGTGGTTCTTTTATGCTACTAACTTGATGTAATATTTGCCAACTATTATTTAATTGTTTTTCACTATAAAGTGCCTCATAGAATGTTGTAGCAATATGAACTAAAAAAATTCGGTTTTCTGAAATTGTTTGTGCTGTTTTTAATTTAGGTATCCAATCACGGCAACACTGAAGTTTATTTTCTACTCTCTTAATTCCAACCGTTAAGTCTATACATTTTTCATATCTATTTAACTTATATGTATCATATTCATCCTGTATACTTCGTTGTATTATTCTATATAACTCCTTTATTTTCGCCTTTTCTGTAATAGTTTTGCCATTTCTTTGTTGTAGAGCATGTCTTTTAGCTATTAATAATTTAACATTACGAGATAATTTAAATTGTTCTCTGTGTTTTAATGTTTTAGCCCCGTTTAAGCATTCTTTTATCGAAATTTCTAAAGCATCATAAAGTTGTTGTATACTTAATTTCTTGCTATTTAAACTTAATAGTTTATGTTTTAATAATTCCCGATAGTTGTTATATTCTTTCATAGTATTAAGATTTGATATTCTATTCGTAAACTTTCTTCTGCTTTCTTTCTTATTGTTTAATACAATTGTGCCTCTGACGAGCCGGTGATCGGAAGGGTATGTAAGCTTTCGTATTATCTCTATATATTTGTAAAATAATGAAATTGATTCGTCAAAATAAAATCAATTTCATTGAATGTTAGTCCGTCTGGTGAACGCCACGTCCATCTTTGGTTTTCCTTTTTATTTTGTAAAATGTATTAATTATAGACATTTCTTGATTTAGAGCAAATTGCTTTAATCTTTCACCGCGTTCGTTACAAATGCCTGATCCATGAATTCCAATAATAGAACCTATCTGTGCAGGTGAAATTCCAATTTTTGCATTAAAGTTGCAAAGTGCAAAATTTGCATTAAAGCAAGACCCATATTCATAAAATTTCACAACATGGATGTACGGAATAAGTTACGGTTCACAAAATCAAAATTAAAGGGAACAGGAATTACTTTCTCGGAGTTCGTGACACGAGCCCGGCATGAAGTTTTCATGGCGGCACGGGAACGTTTTGGGATCAACAAATGTTGGACAAGAGAGGGACATGTCTATGTCTTAGATCCCGACGGCACACGTCACCGAGTGGCCAGCCTAAGCAAACTAAATCAGCTCGACTGGAACAACGACAACCCCAAAACATCCGCTCCTATTGTAAAGGTTACAGCGAGGTCCAGACGCGCTGTAACCAATAAGTAATGTTTCCCATAATTAATATGAGTCACTGTTTACGTAAGGTCAGGTATTTATGAAATTTCTTAATGTTTACACACTACCCTAATTATAACTTCTCTGTTCACATAGACCTTTCATTACTTTATGCTAGGCTTTATGTACCTACTTTCTATTAATATGTACTTTTATTTTGATCGGCTGACCGACACCAATAGACAATTTTTGATAAGTGACAGATATATAATACATATTTGTCTTCGCCCATATTGGGCAGGCAAAGGAAACTTGGTTCATGCAGCCTTGACAGATACATAAATCGTCATTTATAATTTTATTTTATTTTTTTCTTTTTGTTATCTGCCAAAATCTTAGCAGGCAAAGGGCATCGGTGTGTGTGTCCGACTTCAGTGGTGCTATTTAAGCTTGTATATAGTTAAAAGTTATCTTAACTTTATTTCTAGTATATAATTTCTTTATCTCATTTTGTGACATGCTGCTGGCGGGTGGATATGTAGATCAGAACCACTTATTTAATTATATTTATTGCAGTAGGTAGGTATATTATATTATATATATTTGTTTATTTACATATATCTTTTATAACGCTCTTTTTAAGTTTTGATGTCGATTACAGATAGTGACGATAATGAAAGCTTTGTAACAGCTAGTAGTCTGAATGACAGTTTCTCATGTATGCCTTCATTGGCTGAGGTTATTTAGACTCAGTTCTCTGATGTACCTAAGAATTTTAATGTAGTCCATATAAATGCGCAGTGTTCCCGCCCATTTCCCGGATATGCTGACGACCTTTGACTGTAAGAATCTCCACGCTATTCTCATTTCCGAATCATTTCTTAAACCTTGTTTACTTTCCAGATGCTACTCTTTACGCGACTTCAATTTTATTAGGAATGATCGCATTGGTCCAAGGTGTGGCGGCGTTGCTATCTATTTACGCAGTAACATACCATATAGTGTAGCCATCAAAAGCTGGTGAGCATCTCTTCCTGGAAATCGAACTGGCTCACACTAAATTGTTATTAGGAGTCTATTATTCCCCTTCAATGAAAGTAAACTTTTTCTCATCCTTTGAAAGACTAGTAGAACGACATTCACCTAGTTACAGTCAAACTATTATTATTGTCTCTTAAAGCAAGATTCCCGCTCTTCCTCTTTTCTAAGTATTATCGAATCTTGTAATCTTTCAGTTTTGCCTTCTGATGCCACTCACCATGCTCCTGATCATCCTCTAACTCTTCTTGATGTAATACTGGTTTCTTCAACTGACCTTGTTGCGAAACATGGCCAGTATCCAGCTGACGCTTTCTCTTTTCATGACTTTATATTTTTATCATATAAAGTTCGTCCTCCTAAAACTAAACCTAAAATCCTTATGCAGCGCAATTTTGGTGGCATGGATCTAAGTAAACTGCGTGAGGATGCAAGCAGCATCAACTGGGATTCTTTGCTGGCAGCACAGACCATTGATGACAAAATAACCTTTTTTAATGAGAAAATTATTGAGCTTTATGACCTTCATGCGCCGGTTCGGACAGTCAAAGTAAAACATTTACCATCTCCTTGGCTTACAGCCGACATAAAAAAATTACTGTCCCAAAAAGCTGCTGCCAAATGCAGATACAAAATTAGGCCTACGGCTATTAACAAGGAGAAATACATTTCGATACGAAATCTCTGCAGTAAGGTGTGTAGAAAAGCACAACGCCAATATATTTATAAATCGGTCCAGAACGGAGACCCTGCCAAAGTGTGGAAATTTCTCAGAACATTAGGGGTTGGAAAGCAGCGTCAGAATCGGATGTCAAACTCTCTTAATATTGATTCGCTTAGCTATCATTTCACATTTACGTCTAAATTAGATCAGTCTAACAGAGACAATACATTGCAGTTTCTTTCATCGCTTCCAATACCTGATCATTCACAGTTCAATTTTGATCAATTATCTGCGTGTGATGTTAAAAAGAGTGTTATGTCGATAGGATCCAATGCGGTTGGCAGTGACAACATTAGCCGTAAGATGGTGGAACCCGTCATTGATGAAATTATCCCCATTATTTGTCACATTTTTAACCATTCCCTAAAATGAGCTGAGTTTCCGAAAGCCTGGAAACATGCGAAAATTATTCCTCTACCTAAAAAATCCAACCCAACATCCTTTTCTGAATATCGTCCCATTTCCATATTACCGTTCCTATCCAAAGTCCTAGAACGACTCGTACACTCTCAACTTCATGCATACCTCAATAGAAACGATCTCCTAAATCCTTTGCAATCAGGCTTTCGACCAGGACACAGTACGACTAGCGCATTGACCAAGGTCACTGACGATATCAGTCTAGGGATGGAAAGCGGGAATCTTACGGTGCCTACATTGCTGGATTTCAGCAATGCTTTTAATACTGTGGATTTTCGTATCCTGCTAGGTATATTACGCTCTATTAACATATCTCCACTAGTGATTGATTGGTTTCATAGTTACCTTTTTGGACGCCGACAGCGTGTTCGCGTTGAGGATTCCTTTTCTACATGGTGTAGTACTTCTGTCAGCGTACCACAGGGTGGCGTGCTATCTCCCATGCTGTTCACAATTTTTATTAATTCTATCTCTAGGTATTTAATTTCTTCTTACCACCTTTATGCAGATGATCTTCAAATTTACAATCACGCTCCATTGGCTGAATTGTCGACAGCATTTACAATCATTAATACAGACTTGGCGTACATCTGTCAGTGGAGCAAACAATATGGCTTAGAGGTCAATCCCTCTAAGACTCAAGTTATTGTGGTGGGCAGCTCGCGAATGTTAGGTCATATTCAATGGACAATTCTTCCGGATATAAATTTTGATGGAGTCAAGTCACCCTGCAAATTAGCCATGAAGTAAAGGATTTAGGTATCTTAATTGACAGCTCACTGTCTTGGCGTCCCCAAATGAGGGAAGTCAGCCGTAAGTTATTTGCTTCTGCAGGTTCTCTGCGAAGATTACGCAACTTCCTTCTAACAGCACCAAAAGGGCGCTTGCAGAAACCCTTCTTCTTCCTGTGCTCGACTATGCTGATGTCAGCTATCTCGATATCACTGAGGAGCAGCTAGACAAACTTGAGCGCCTTCAAAACTTTTGCATTAGATTTATATTTGGGCTACGCAAATATGATCACGTATCACAATTTCGCAAAACGCTTAAGTGGCTTCCGATTCGTTTTCGACGGAATGCTCATATTCTCTTTTTGCTTTACAGCACCCTTTTCAATCCAACTTCTCCCATTTATTTGAGAGAACGTTTTATGTTCCTTAATGACACACATTTGAGATCCTTAAGGTCATCAGAGACTCTGGAATTAAAAGTTCCTAAACATTCCACATCGTTTTACGATAATCACTGAATGCTTTTAAGAAACTTGTTAAAGAGCACTACTTGTCATTGTAGTATTTTTTATGAATGTATATATTGTAAATAGTGTGTATATACCTATATATATATATATATATATATATATATATATATATATATATATATATATATATATATATATATACAATGTGCTACAGAAATGTGTAGTCATATTTGAAGTTGGTATTGAGAATCATATCAGTAATGCGCGGCTCGGGGTTTTGAATCCCATAGACTTGTCGTGTCGTGGGAAATGATTTTTATCTTTCATCGACAGTGCAAAATATCGATATCGTATTTATGTTCATACCCAACACAAACAATAAACATACCTACTTCGAATGAACTCTAGCTTTGAACCCGAGTAGGTTCACCAAAATATTGAAATCAATACAGCTTTGTCTGGTTTTTGCTTTGCAAAACGCTAAACTCAGCTCAGATAGTAAATTTATGTTGCAAATTAAGACGAAGTCTACTTGCAATATTCCATAAAATAAGATAAAAAAACAATGAGTATCATTTAAGTACAGAGACATCATTTTTAGAACTTATTTGGTATCAATGTAGATTGCGAGATTGTCTTGAATGCTTCGTAAACATACTGTCAACCTACTCATGTACCAGGCGTAAAAATAACGTATATCTCCTTAATTTTTACGCTTGAATGTATTGGTTCCGTACAGATATTTTAAAACTTTGTCCTTTTTTGTTGCAATATTTGCCAGATATGTAAGTAGGTTCTGGATAATAATTTTTTTTTTATTTGTGTACAAGTGACTTTATGTTGTGCATAAGTGACTTTTATTAAAAATTGTTCCGATTATCGTAAGAGCGCCGCATAGTTTATGACACGCTGTGAAAGCATATTAATCGAATGACACAACATCGTTGAAACAGTTTAGGGCACATGAAGCTACAACTTCATGTGCCCTAAACGGCCCTTCCTCTGAGTCTGATTACGTAACAATTTTTACCAGCTAGTAAGTACATTTTTACATACATTTTTAAATCATTTTCTTTTAATTTATTTGTGTGTACTTATGTAGCAGAAATAATTGGAACCAAATACTTTTTTAAGGTACGTTGACTAACATTTCGAAACATTTCAAACCTTCACCTACTGACCAATCGACAAGGCAACGACGCCGACGCAAGAAAGACCTTACGGAGTCAGAGGGTATGACGGCAGTCGCTCCCAACAATGCCAAAAATTAAAGGCCATAGTTGTTTCTAGGAGCCAAAAACAATGAACCGAATGCTCCATCCAAATAATCGAGGTATGATTTGAAAGCAACTGGGAATACACTAAGATGAAGGACAGACTAGGATTACATAATACTGTAGAAAGTGTTTGTCTCAGTGTTTACTTTTACCGTGCTTTACGGTACTCTAAAATAATATTGGGAAACGCCCATTATCCATCCACTACAAAGATACAATAGGGTAAAATAGCTTATTAACAGAAGTCATAATTTTTGGTTTTACGGAACGTGGAAAGGCAGAACACTGGTAGCTGACTACTTTAACTTTTAAGAGAATATCGCTCAAAAATCTTACCGGTCAACAAAACCGTGATTAATATTCCATTTTTACTATCATCATTTTTCATATTTTACTGCTAAATTAACAAAAATAAAGAAAAACGGTAATTAATAATCAGCATAGTGTTAATACCTAAAAAACCAAATCAAGTTTATCAAGTTCATAAAGAAGGGTTTCGATTACTTTCGATGCAACCGTGAAGACACTAATATGAAGAATAATTTTATAAGATGACTAATTATTGGTTAATTCACCCTATTCTTTCTTTGTGTGAGTGTATGATGTCGGCGTTTCCCAATATTATAACTATCGTCGTAGGGTACCGTAAAGCAATTTTCAGTAAACACTGACACTTTAAAAGTATCATGTAAGCCTAGTATTGTACTAATATGTTCCGTCGGTATCGTTTGCATTCTAACATTTTTTTTTTCGGTTGCAATTGAAACTTACGTTTTGGAGCTGCTTTTCCTTGGCTTTTTTGTTCGTTTCTGTGTGCTTTATTCATAACTAACTATACGCACGTGCCGCACGGCTTTGCATAGTGTTTTATTCTCGATACCATCTAGTGTTTTATTATGATTCTGATAATTTAATTACAAGAGCATGTTTAGAAATTATTGGAAAAAATCTACTTACTGATGAAAACTACGCCTAAATCCATTGTTTAATTTAAATACGTTCCATTGTGACTTACTGTAGCCTAAACAGTCTCACCGATTTTGAGACAACTTTTTTCATTAGATTTGAATGGTTTTCCGGTGTGTCACAGGTTTTGCCGCGACATCACGATACTCAGTTGAATTTTTAAATGAATTTACTTGTGCAGAATCATCATGTTAATGGATATGGCAACGGATATGGAACAAAGACGGAAGTTGCTACCAGTAATGCTAAAAACAAAAAGTTAAATTATAGCTTCTCCTTGCAGCCAAAGAAAAGTGAACCCCAGACTCCAAATCAATTTACGATTTTGAAGCAACTGGGAAGACACTAAAATGAAGAAAGATCTAAAGAAACACGTATCCTGCAAATATTACAAAAAAAAAGTATTGCGTTAATGTTTTAAACAACTTATCTGTACGGAACCAAATAAATTCATGTGTAAACAATAAGTTGGTACATTAGGAGATCTAAACGAGTCGTGCCCGGCGGTACTTTACAAAGGCGGCGGCGGCGGTCGAGTTTTAGGTATACCTAAAATTCCGTACCGTATACAGTATTACCATTTAATGGATTTTTACCTAGTAAACGGGAACTGAATTTTGAAGCTTGATCACAATGATCACTGATAATAAGTTTAATCACTAGTTGTTTGAGTTTATCTCTGGTATTATAACATCCAAACGGATGGATGGATTTGAAAGCGGTTTTCGTTAATTGAAAGCTGGCATAATTGAGAAGGTACTTAGCTAAATGAACTAGCTTAAGTCCGCATCTCCACCTGCGTAGGTGATTTGACATATCGAAGTTGATTGATTTTTTTCGTTTTTACATAAACATAACATAAACATACTTTCACGCCTTTATCCCCGAAGGGGTAGGCCCTAGACCGTATGTTTTGCTTTTTGTCCCACGTAACAGGTGGTGAGCCCATTGCCGTGTTGAAATGGACAGATGCAGGTTGTGGCGACCTGCTGTTGAAATTTTTCAAGCCGCCCATAAGGCATTCAACTGGCTTAACGACTGCCATGTTACTGGCAACCGGGACCAACGGCTTAACGTGCCTTCCGAAGCACGGAAACGCTCGCAAATATAAATGCCACAAAGTGGTCACCCATCCGAGGACCAGCCATAGTGAAAGTTGCTTAACGCAGTGATCGTTTACAGAACACTACGTCCGTGGTGCCACGAGCGCTTCTTTCGTTTTTAACCGTTTTCCGTAAAGAAGAGTACCGAGAGATATCCAGAAAAAAATTAATGTTATTTTCACGTGTTTTATATGTTTTTAAGATTTAAATATGGTGTATTAATTAGTGGTGATTTATTTGGGATTTTTGGAATCAAATGTACCCAATTGTCAACTGTGTATTTTTTTCAAAGCTTTTTAGCTGAGGTACATAGGCTTTGAATAATGGCAACACTGTCACTTCCGAATTTCATTTCTTCATAGTAACTTGTTGTGTTTGCTTGTAGTTAGTAGTTGCGATTATGGCGATTTTAAGTAATGGTGAATATTATGAAATGATGCGTTTTGTGGGTGCGGCTGATAGTATTTAGTCTGTATGGAGAAAGATTTGGTTGACTTGGCGCGGTGTGGCGGTGGTTTCCGTCTCTGAAATATTTTAGGTACACGGTAAATCAGTTTTACCTACCAGGTTCATTTCATGGGGCGATTAAGCAGCAGGGTGAACATATCGAATCTTTACTGTAATGGAGTTTTATTATGTGAAGTGAACATCGATTTAGTGAACGTAGTCTTGGACCTTGACTTGATCACTTTCATTGTGCTCGTAAAAAGGTTACATTGCAAAAAAAAGTGTGTAGTATTTTACGTAGTGTGTGTGTGTAGTGAGTGTTTATGAAGGCTTCCGGATGAAACCGAAATAATTTGTCAATCGATATCAACACGTGAGTATTTTTACGCAAGATCCCGTTTTTGTTAATAGTTTTACAATGTGAGTTTTAATAAAATTATGTATTTTTGTCAGTGCATATTATCACTATCATTGTAGCATTTATTGTACTTATGTGAACTGATAACACGCCTTAGCTGATATACCAGAATGCCAGGTGGCACAGAAACACCAGACCGCAAATGCAAAGTTATGACGCCACTGTGTCTGAATTGTATCGAGTAGGTTAATTACCAGGCGTACATAACTCTCACAGCTGAGCGCGGGTCAATGAACGTAATTGAAATTAGGTGTTTAGTTAGTGTTGCGACGTAATTATTTTATTATACTATCGAAAAACAAAAGGATTTTCTTAAATTTGTATGAAATTACCGAGGCCGTGACTTTATTGACATTTCGCAATCGTGGCGGAGCATAGGCTCTAGTTATCAGACATGTGTACCGACGGTCAAATATGACTACACATTTCTGTAGCACGTTGTATATATATATATATGTGTGTGTGTGTGTGTGTGTGTGTGTGTGTGTGTGTGTGTGTGTGTTATGATGACTTGGAACGTTTTAAGTAAAATTATTACATTTTTTAGTTATTTATGTTCCATTTAAATTTAAAACACTAATTGCTACCCATTTCCCAAGTGATCCTTGACAATATTCTCCATCCAAAGGTTGCCTGTAAGAGATTGCTCTTTAGCGATAATTTTTGACATTTATAAGACTGTTATCTCTTAACATGAGTGTTTGTTATTGATGTGCAATAAAGTTTATTCTATTCTATTCTAAAGTCTCCGATTAATATAATATTTTTAGTCGATTTTTCTATTGCCTTTTCTATGTCTGTAAAGAATTTGTCAATTTCTGTATCTGAAGCTTTTTCCATTGGGACGTATACTTGTATAATGGAAAATTCGAGTCCACTAAATCTGATAGTAAGTATTGCAACTCTCTCCGATATGCCACAAAACTCAGCTATATTTTGTTTATGTTCTTTTTTGACTAAAAAACCTACACCTCTATATCCTTCAGTCTCTCCAAAATGGCAAAAGATACACCAGTCGTACTCCTCAATTTTTGAACCATATCGTCTGACCTCTGATAATCCAATTACGTCCCACATGATATTTTCTCTAATATTTCTTCCCGTAACTCTTTGATGGCCTTTTTTTGCGTTTTTTGCTCTTCTCTAATTTCTAGAAGTAGAACTCTCATTTCCTCCATCTTTCTATATTTTAAACAGGTGACGCCCTCTTTTTATAAAGATGGTATTAAATATTATTCACCAATGCCACAACTGGTGCCCTCTTTTTAGTTCGATGCTAGTAATAATGTAACTAGTAGTGCCCTCTTGCGGGCCATTAATATGATTTGTGGCTGTCCCCCTTTGTTGGCGTGTAGCCCAGCTATATACAATTTTCGATATTGGGTTATTCTAACTCTTTCTACTATTCCGTTTTATGTTATGTACAGCCTATGATTGAACAGGTGGCGCCCTCTTTTTTAGTTCGATGGTACTAATAATGTAACTAGAAGTGCCCTCTTGCGGGTCATTCATATGATTTGTGGCTGTCGCCCTCTATTGGCTTGTAGCACAACATTATACAATTTTCGATATTGGGCTATTTTAACTCTTTCGGCTGTATCCGTTTTGTTATGTACAGCCTATGATTGAACAGGTGGCGCCTTCTTTTTATGGTATTAAATATTATTCACCAATGCCACAAGTGGCGCCCCATTTTTAGTTCGGTGCTAGTAATAATGTAACTAGTAGTGCCCTCTTGCGGGTCATTAATATGATTTGTGGTTGTCACCCTCTGTTGGCCAGTAGCACATCTTTATACATTTATCGACATTGGGTTATTCTAACTTTCGACTATAACCCAGTTTTTCATAAATAAAAAATAAAAAAGCTAAATCGCTAATTAAATATTTTACATGAAACTTTGTAATTGTAATGACTTGCTTTTTACTATTTTAGGTTATATGAATGCTGTTTTCGATTCTACACTATATTTTCGTTGTAACTAATGGTCTTTCACTCTGAATCTCTTCTTATTTCATGTACAGTATAATGTTTTCTGACGTATTGTCTGTATTATTAGATTAACGACACTTTCTTCCGGTAACGGTATTTTTCATTTTTCATCACTTTTACACTCATTTAATCGTCTCCTTCATCTACACTAGTATATTATAGTATTAAGTATCGGTTTTAAATAACGTAACACTAATTGCACGATTAATTCTATTTATAACTTCACTTTATAATCACCGTCAATGCAAACTAGACGACAGTAGCGCCAACGGTTCAACCATGATTACAATAAGGCATCAAAATAATGATGGAGTTACGGCTAATCTTTTAACGGCAGGTGGAAAATCGATTCAAAGAAGGATTTCAGCTGTCGTCTTCGCTGACATCGTAGAGCTCCATGTCTGAATCCACATCTTGTGTCTCTTTAACCTGAAAGACGGATTGGAATTTGCCATTGTACTTTTAACATTTTATTGTTTAAATTTTTGCAGTATTGCAATTATCTTTGGAGTATAATAATAAATTTTGTTAATTTTATGACAACGCAGTTTTATTTGAAATAAGTAACTATATATATTACATTTTTAAAATATCACTATTAGCAGAAATTCGCAACTCATTTAACTTGCATCAACACAACTTTAAAGAAATAAACAACTACCTGTTAAATTTATTCACAAAACTATTATCCATTATGATAAAGGCACTCACACATAAACTGTGTTAATATTCCCCACTACTAGGAATATCTACGACGAGCGCAGTGGAAAGTGAACAGAAGGAAATTGAGCTTCGAATACAGTTGTGGGTATTTGTGTTCTATATACATACCTGTATATCTTCTTCGACTATGGGCTTCTTGTCCTTATTGTTAACCTTCCTAGACACAACGCGATGAATAAGACGATATTCTTCAGCTTCTTTGTCAACTTGGAATTCGGGATTCTCAAACAACGCCTGAAAAATAAAAGTTAATAAAATGAGAACTCCTGCTTACACAAGTTACATTTTATACATATTTTTATCAACATAAAGTATAGCAGCTTCAGTGCCTCTCTAATATTATTTACGTTATAATGTATTGCATTGAATATACAGGCACTAAGCAAACTAAAACTCTTCTATTTGGAAAAACAGGATTTTTTTATCTTAAAATAGATTGAAAATATACCTTAAATCTGTCGTCTTTGAGTAGGTTTTTCTTGCTAGCGTTCTCCATTAATTTAGACGCCAGGTCTCTGTTGACTTTGGGCAAATTATCGTCCACTTTAAGTCTGGATGGCCGTTCTTGTTCAATTTTTTCTCTAATTTTGCGTTTTTTATATTGTTCAAATGCAAACGGTTCTGCAATGGACTTGGCTCTCTTGTACAGCCGCACGTCCACGAAGTATCTAAAATTATCAAGAATGTTATAAGCGATTAAATTCGAGGAAACGCCCTGTCACCTAATACTTGAGTAAGAATTGCTTAAGTGGAAAAGGGTAGGACACATTTCTCGTTGAACTCAAGGCTAAAGGTTCTGAAGAGGCGAGACGTATTAAAGACGCAGCAGGACAAGGTGGACTGATGTCGCAGAAGATTGCTAGTTGCGGGCTGTACAATTGTAACACTATCCTTCATTTAAGCGTCTTCCCAGTTGCCTCTAAACCGTTGGGTTTGAAATCATTCAACCCTTTCTAAGATGTTGGTGGTGCCCAGTAAACACGCTGTAACACTGTTACAATATGTGTGCCTACAAAGTTGGAAAATAGTAAAGGCTTACCCGTGCATATATGCTCTCAACAAATTAGTTCCTAGCAAGTGGTCCAGGCCCAGTGACTCCAGTTCCTGCTTAGTGATGAATTTATAATCGTCATACACTGTTTGTGATGCCGAGCTCTCTAATTCTTCAGTCAAGTTGTCCAAGAAACCACACCACCTAGGGGCGAGACCTGAAAATATTATAAATTAAATCATCATAACTAGTACCACATTAAATACACTATATACTCGTAAAGTAATGGAATCATTATGCAGTCAGATAATACTTGTAATGAACTGACCTAGAGATGGTATGTAGTATATTTGCATTTTCTGATCTTCAACTGCCATCATATTTAGTCCTGTATTCGGTATGACGCATAAGTCATTAAAGTCTGAAGTTGACTGTATACTTGTGTATTGTTTGCCCTTCAACAAAAAATGATACAATTTATATTAAAATAGCTGTCCCGCACGGCTTCGCCCGTGACATACTTCGAACCCAGTGGCACCCATTTAATCTCGTTGTTTATTAATTTCACATTCACAATTATGTATAAACATTTTCCAAATTCATTGATTACTTCTCCGCTCTCCAGTACCTAACTACCTACCAACGCCCGCACGGCCCGCCCGGTCGAATTTTGGTTACACGAAATTAATTTCTTTGCGTTTTTTTTTTCAATTTGCGATAACTCGTCAGAAATTCATTTAATTTGCAAGGTGTAAAGGGACAAAATACTAATAATAATAAGGGACAACTAACATAGAAAAAAAGATAAGGACTAATAGCATATTTGTGTAAATAGCCTTCAAATAACCACTTTATAAATGATGGTTTTTTAAAGTATTAAAATGGATATAGTATGTTATTCTTATAAGATAGACATATATCGTCGCGAACTTTTCGTAGACCTACATTAGATACACAATTGCACAGTACATTATTTTGTTTATCTCAAAGGGTTTAGGCAGCGTTCTTGTTGGAAGCTCCCAGACGGCTTATTTTTTCAGACATCCCCAACAAATATCGTTATAATTTGGTCAATGTATACAAAAACTTAACAAATTATACATAAAAACCTTCTATGAGAATCACTCTAACTATTAATAAAAACCGCATCGTAATTAGTTTAGTAGTTTTAAAGATCTAAGCATACATAGGGACAGACAGCTAAAAGCGACTTTGTTTTATAATATGTAGTGATGTAGGAAAACCCAATAAAAATTAGGACATAGGTGCTCCAATAAAATCTTGGTCCTAACCTGCAGCATCTGCATGCAATGCACGATAAGGTTCAAATTTATGGCCTTTTAGATTAGTTACTACTATATTACATCGCCCATGGTTAAATTCTGTAAGAGGATCTAGTGAAAATCTAATTTGTTAATGAATAACTTAGTGTAAATTATTGAGGGTATGATAGGAAATCACTTATTTTACTATCAAGAGTATTAATGCTTTATTGAGTAGATATCAAGTAACTAAACCTTCAGGTTAAAAAAAGCAGATGAACGAATAGTAATTTATTTAAAATCATACAGTAACTGGCTGGCCAATGACTTCTAAATAAAAAATAAATATATTTAACATGACACATGTTTTCCGTGCTTCGGAAGGCACGTTAAGCCGTTGGTCCCGGTTGCCAGTAAAATGGCAGCCGTTAAGCCTGGTTGAAGGCCTTATGGGCGGCTTGAAAACTTCAACAGCAGGTAGCCACAACTTGCGTCTGTCTATTTCAACACGGCAATGGGCTCACCACCTATTACGTGGGACAGGAATCCACACGGTGAAAAGTGGGCATGTAATATGCCTCTGCCACCCCTTCGGGGATAAGGCGTGATGAATATTTATTTAATTGTACACTTGTTTTATGAAAAAAAGTTTAGTCGGTTGGGCGTCGATGAGTCAGCCAGCTTCTTTATTTTAATAGATTAAACGCAAAAAAGAAAACCCAACAAAAAATTGAATTCATGTACCAATATTTTGTAGAGAGAACTTTTACCACACCTTATAACGGTTTGTTAGGCCTATCCTGCGACCCGGTTGGGAAGAAGGCGGATTACAGCGGGGGTTTAGTAGGTAGGACGGCCCAAAGGGCCAGGAGTCCCACGCACCATTCATGCAGCAGGAATGACGTCGCGTAAACGCATTCTCCGCGTCCAAAAATATTAATAGCGGTATGTTAAGCCTAATCAAATCATAAAATATAAAGTGTCTAACAAGTGTCCCTACCATGATTTTACCGTATGTGTTATGTATGGCAGATACGACACTAAAGGACAGTGACCACTCTCTATGGTGTTTTGACCTAGTTGAGGACAATTTTGTAGCGCCTTAAAAAAACTGCTATTACATAGCTGAGACTAAACCCATTATAAAGATTTATTTGTAGCCAGGTAGTTTAAAATATACATAAAAATTAAATGAAACTGCAGGTTAAATTCTCAATTTAATTTTCAAAAATGATCATTATCATCTTCATATGTTAGTAAAACAATGTCTAGGATTGAGCTGGAGGAGTAATAATTTCACCATACCTTGTCCAACTTAAGTACCACATCACAAACATGATATGAGCAAACAACCAATAGGTGTTTGGCCGACAATGCTGTAACAATAATAATGTTTTATAGTGCCTAGGTTGCCAATGTTATTTTAATAAATAAACAAAATGTTTTTTTTTTTGCTTATATGGCATATATAAGAAAAAACACATATATTTTTTGCTTTGTATTTTACCTCTTAATAATCTGCAGTTGACGGCTAAAAGGAATCATGCCCAAAATGATGCTAGTTCTATCTGTGCACATTTCAACAATAAATATGTACCATTATTTCTTATGTGTTTACCATATTATAATCCTGATTGTTTTATTTAGTATAACTTAGCCTTTAAAAAACTACATCAATATTATATAGAAAATAAAAAATAAAAGCATTATTTTTTGTTACCATGTATAATGAAATTATAAATGGAATTGGCAAATCAGACATTGCTGTAGTATATATCATATATACTTTGTTTATTGTACTCTTCTGAGTCACCTAGAAACTTAATATCTCTCTTCATAGTTACAGTTTAGGAGAAAAAACAGTGTAACAGAGTTTCAGCGGCTCTCTTCAAATCTGGCAAAAAGATGGTTCCTTCTGGGTTCTGTTATTTGACTTGAAAATTATTATGTCCTTACAGATTGCAAGTAACCCATATGGCCAATCCAACAAGTATGACAGGTTCTGTTAGATGCTCTTAACTGAAACAAAAAAGGCAATGAAAAGTACTCGAATAGTTATAATATATGTAACAATAACTATTCGAGTACTGTTGGTAAAAGTTGACTTAAGAGGCTCCAAAATAATCTATGGCCATATCACCTGCAGGTAATGTAGCTACTGGCTAGCCCATGAACCGATTAAAAACAATTCTTTTAACATTTGAAAGCCATGTTGTGTAAAAGTAATACAGTAGTAATTATAAATATCAACAATCGGGCAGAGTTTAATACATTAATATGCTGAATACATTATATTCAATAAATTATTATAAATGGGAAGTCAGGAGTGAGGCACAGTTAGTCTATGTATATTGGTCACTTTAATAATACATAATAAAGTAAATCCTACAAAATCAATAAAAATCAAAAGAAAAAAAAATACCTCAAGTTAAATAATTTCATTGTTTATCTACACACTATCCGCCAGGTTTAGCGACAACATTTTTTCGGTTTCTGCAGATTTATTGGTCGTCTCATACATGTACATCAGGGTCTCCAAGTACTAAAAGTAAGTAAGCGACCATTTATAACAACCTACATGAAATTAAAAAAAAAACTTACTACTCAGAGTACAATCCACTGAAGAATTACATACGGCACTTCCATCAGGTCAAGAGTTTGACGACTTCTGTGTGTTATACTATTACCACAATAGATTCAACAAACAAAAAAATGCCATACTCCGATGACAGATCACAGGTTTAATCAGTGTTGCTAAAAGATGAAAACTAAAATACCCAATACGTTTTATATTTTATAAAAATATGCATTTTTTGAAACATATTTAGTATTTTAAAAATATAGAAGTATTCTAAATTATCAATAAAATAATTAAACAAAACATTTAGCACAGATTCAATTATTAAATGAAATAGTAGTGACTAATAACTAAGGAGTTTCGACTTATTTCTCCCTACTCTTGTCATTACTTTTATTTTATGCAACACAAAGGTGACAATCGGAATAATATCCGTTTGTAAGCCAAGACAAATATTTTTTTAGTTCGTTTTGAATATCTGATAAGTGGCTACAACCAAATTGTCATTAATATTTATTGTATAATAAATAAAAATTATTACAAGTTTCATAACTTTCCAAAGCTGCTGTGCGCTCAGGCCAGATTCGGTCACTCTCCTTTGGTGATTTTAAAATAGAAAGTTGATATCAATACATACCGTATTTTTATCCCATATCTTCACAACAGTGGAATCCATGGAATAGACGTAATCCATTTGTTTGTGAAATTCTAGCGCCTTTATAGGTATTTCATTCATGTGGTCTTTTACCAACATAGGTTTATTAGATCTGATGTCATACAACAGTACATGTCCTGTACATGTACCCACGCCCAACCGTATTGGGCCATCAAATTTAGCAGCAGTTATGGCAGGCAACTTATCATTCCTATAACATATGAAAATAGTTAATTAGTTAGATTTAATTAGTTAAAATTTTAAAATGTGGTGTGAGCTATGTTACAGGTTTTAGTCTAGTAGAAGAGCACAATACATTCATAATTGGGCAAGTGTAACAAAATACACAACAGGTCAGTGGTTGCATAAAATCTAGAAAGTACTTACTTATATTCTGATTCTGAACAATGCATGGCACAGTCTAGAATTCCTTGTCTAGATCGAGTACGTGGGTCCCAGGCTTCCACATGTCCATTTTCCGTACCGAGTATTAATAGGCCATGTTCCTCATTTACAGCACAGCAATTTATTGCATTGGCGTTTGTGACATATGGTGCCAGGAATTGTCCTAGCTCCAAATTTAATCTGTACACTTCCTAAAATATGAAAGGTATTAGTTTCTAAAAATGTTGGATTCATATATGGACTGATAGGTCAGATGAAAGATGAGTCCAACAACCAAATCCGAAAAAGAGCTAAAATAAATCTGTTTTAGCCGTCATTCAAATCGGACACCAGCCTTCAAAGTGGTAATTATGTGACTCCATGCCAAAATATAAGAAGATCCTTGAGATTAACCTAGCTACATCTACTACTACTACTTACTAAAAAAATTTCCCACAATGTTTATAATTATTTATCTAAAGATTTAAAAAAAAGATAACCTATTGTGTGCTAGAAATCGATTTAGAGGGCAATATTAGTGTTGGAACTTATTTGCTTAATAGACAATAGCTCGTTTTAGTGGTGATATAACACACAACAGTCTGAGGAAATTGAACATATCAAACCAATGTGTGAAGAGGTTGTCACAAATGGGTAGAAATGAATGAATGAATATAAAATTGTTAAGCTATGTGTAGAAATTTTTTGACAACTTACTTGTTTAAATTAACTTTTCTGATCCTAATTTTTATTGTACGTAAATTATTATTTGGCTTTTTTAATCAAAGTACAGTAGCCACGGATACTAGTATTTTACATTCATAACCATGCTCCGCTGCCGACTGAGCAGCGGAAAATTTGCTACCGCTTATTTTGAGGTCTACAACCTATAACTATTTGTTCTGCGTGTAATACTCCAGGGATTTATACCATATTTTACATAAGTGCCTCCAGAAGGGTGCCCTTTCGATCGCATATTTTTTTTCAGCATAATGTAGTTTGGCATAACAGTGTCAGTATAAAGTTTTCTCGCATAAATTATGATAAGCAGAGTGTTATAAACGTATAATGATTTTATTGGCATAACATTTACTTACTCTAATTTTTTTATCATAATTTTAATCAGCATAAATGTAAAGGGTATAAATGTTATACGCCTAAAGATAATTTATCATAAAATACAAAACGCATAATGGAGGTATGGATAACCGTTTAAATCATAAATGAATAATAATTTGATTAAGAATATTTAAGAAATGATAAAACACCATTGTAAATAATCATCTCACTCATAGCCAAGTTTTTAAGCTGTAACTTATAAAACAATATTTAAGTGTAATTTTTTTTAGACTAGTCTTGAGCATAGTCGTAAATAGGTACGACGACGAGCGAAGCGAGGAGGAGTGTTAGGTCACTTGTGACCACAACGCGCGAGCCGAGCGAGCAAAGCGAGCGGGCCGCCGCAGCGGCCGGCGATGCGCCAGAATAGAATCGCTCGTTTTAATCTACCTACTTTCTTTTTGTATTTTATTTTTATATTCTATATATGTGTTTAAATTTTAAACTTCAGTAAAGTGACTATCGACATTTTTAATCAGTGGGCATTTCAATCTTAGACAGTTCAAGCTTAGATTTAAAAAAAGACGTGTGGCACTCGGAGACTGCCGCGGTAAAGCTATTGCATAGCATACCTTTGTTTTTCTTTAATATTAATTCAAGTTACACTAAAAAAACCAAAATAAAACCCAACAAAAAAATACCCTCACCCTCACCCCACCCTCACTGTCACAGTCGCCCTCATACTCAGCCTCACACTCACACTTACTATCATCACGTATTGATCCGTGCGAGCTTCGTATTGTACGAAGCTCGCACGGATCATAACATCACGTACCATATAATATATGTACATATACGTTAAGTCAACGCTCGGCCGTGCTCGGTGAACTTCGTGTGACCTCGTCTCGACCTTCGTCTTAGGTTTTTTCCCTTACGTAATTTCTTGATTAAAGCCCACTCTAAGCCCGCGATAAAAACTGCAATAGCTTAATAAAAATATTTACTCGTTAACATTATGGTATTCTATATGTATGGCTTGTAATCTTTATGCGAGAGTGAGTGATATGCCAATAAATGTTATGATTAGTAATCATTATTGTAAAAAAAAATATGCGTAAACATTTTATGCGGGTATATCATTATTATAAAAAAGTTATGGGAAAATAAAGTATGCCTAATGATTTATTCTGTTTGAACGTTATGCGAAACGAAGAGTATGCCAAAAAACGTTATGCAGTTTTAAGTTATGCCTCGAAAATTTATGCAACCCAATACGGACCCCCTCCAGAATGGACCTCAACATCAAATTTAATTTTATACATCATCATTATATATATATTACTATCAATATATAGTGTAACAAAAATTCGAAGGTCGTGCGGGCGCGGGCGTAGTACTTGAGAGCGGAGAAGTAATCAAGTAATTTGGAAAATGTTTATACATTATCGAGAAATTAATAAACGATGGGATTAAATGGGTGCAACGGGGTTCGAAGTATGTCATGGGCGAAGCCGGGCGGGTCGGCTAGTTTAATTATAATTAGTATAGCCATAGTTGTAAATTGTAAATAGTAAGCAATTACCTACAGAATGACATTGTTTGAATTGACCAAGCCTCCGAGAAAACATTAACACTAAGAAAGACCTTCAATTATAATTTCGAATTGTAGGTGTTATAGCTGTACAAAAAACACTTACTGATGAAGCGCCCACCACAAACAGATCACAAGAAGGTTTGTGGTAGGAAATATCTCTTCCAAAGCGAGGTACTCTAAGACGATAGTGGCGACCATGACGAACATGAAATTCAACATACCGATCACACTGCAGAAACACCAACTGGAACAGAAATATACTATACTTTAAAGATTTTCAAATACTTCCAGAGTTATTAATCACTAGCAATAACTATTAAATTTTTTTGTATACAATGATTGATTTGATTTGATGCTGGTAACACGACTGCCGTAACGTAAACAGTGTCTCTGTATATTTTTATAAAGAAAAATTATAAATTTTAAAGTATAAAACCCTATAAAAGTGTTTAAAGTACAATTTAACACCTAGAAAATTACCGTAAATAGTATTATATTCAAGCACAAGGCGAATACGAAGTTATATGTGAATTAAGTGAACAACCATAAAAATTGAAAATTTTTACCGTTTTGAAAAATTAAGTGAACGAAAGTATACCTACAATAAACTGTTATTGGTGATCAAAAACTTCATAAAAACAAACTAATATTGTGAAACGAATATAATCAGTAGAATTACGTTTATCTGTAAAAAAACAAATATCGAACATAAAATTTTATGGTAGGGTACCTAGTAGCAATACTGGACAAACATCACATCACATATCGGAATACACTTATTTACTAAAACACAAGTACACTCTTCTGGATTTGATTTACCTATTATAGATTTATTTTTTGTGAAATTGGAAATGTAATCATAACTTAGTATCATTTAAAGCGTAATGTACCTAGTTCTATATTGATTTGGATGATAGCTAAGTACCTAAACAATTCAATTTAATATCTAATTTGAATATATTATTTCAAATATATTGGGTTTGTTGAAGACATTGATATACCCATATACTACAGGTTTTTATCTTTATAATAGTCTTGTCCATTGTGTGTTTTTACTGATATTTATCAGCAAACAAAATATAAAAAATGATGACCCGTAGTGCTGTATCCCGTGACTTGGAACAGAAGTTTCACCTCACTATAAAGGAACGGGAGATTTGCAAAAATCTCAACAAACAGTTGTTAGAGGAACGGGATGACAGTGAAAAGGAAATACTGACAGTAATTGAGAGAAACACCCAACTCAAACAAGAGTTGGCTGAGCTACAAACACAGGTCATGGAGCTCACACTTCAGCGGGATCACCTCCAGTCAACAACAGTGATGGGTCTAGAAGAGTGTAGCGACACCCATGAACTTGCTTGGAAACGTATAAGCGTTTTAGAGTGCGAGCTGAGTGATGCTCACAACTCCATCACTCTTAGGGAAAATCTTAAATCGGTTGATCAAGCAGACCTTTCCAGCAGTCTGTATAATGAGCTAATGTGTAGGAGGACAGAGACAGATCTTGATGAGCCCATCACCTTGCACCCAATACAAAACTCAGCATTTAATATTCCTATTACAGCAATAGACAAAACCGGTGACCACTTGTTATTGCCGAACACCAATACATCATCATCATCAATAAGATTAGTAAGTAGTAGCAGGAATAAATTAAAAAAATACATAAACCTCTATAATTTTAAGTAAAAAAAAAATTATTTCTAAATCACAGAAAAACATGAAAAAGCTTCGAATAGGAGCGAACAAATATCTTAGGACTTGTAAATCAAATGTACAGTTAAAACAACTAATAGAAACAAGTAAAAAACAATTAAACACCCAAACAGTGCAATATGAGACTGATATACATCAATTACAGACAAAAATTATGTGTTTACATGATTCCTTAGAGTCCATAACTTTAAAATACAAAACATCACAGAAAGAAATTGGGGAGTACATTAAGGCATTGAATAGCTTGGTGGAGTCTTGTCACAGCAATGAACAAAGGTTCTATTCACTTGAGAAATTATATAATCAAACACCTGATTGTGAAAAATCCCTACCATGTTCTTCCTTGTCTATAACATCCCGGGACGAGTCAACTTCTCCAATGGTTGACTCTGTGGGCAGTATATGTGACAATATTATAAACACAAATAACACTTGCTGTAATAGCCCTGTAACAAAAATTACATAACCTTTAAACATTGGAAAGACATTGGAAAACTTTAAAAATTTGTTTACTGTGATGAAATAGGCAAAAGTTTAGGTTATCACTTAGTTCAACATCTGGGTACTTCGGTCATAACCCTTTCATTTCCTGGGGCATCCTACATACATACATACATACATATTGTCACGCCTCTATCCCCGCAGGGGTAGGCAGAGGCATATTAAACGCCCACATTTCACCGTATGCATTTTTGTCTCACGGAACAGGTGGTGAGCCCATTGCCGGGGCATCCTACTCTCAAATAATTAATAAGGTATTAACCAGTACACATTGCCCACAAACAACAATAGTGATACTTATTGGCAGAAGAGATAATGTAAACACTAAAACTATCATAGTTTTACGAACAGTTATCAAACTTGCAAGTTAAACAGGTTATACTGTCTACACTGCCATATAGCATATCTTTTACACAAATTGAAAACAGCATTAGATACAATATGAATAGAAAGTTACATACCTTGACCACATATTGTAGGAATATAGAATTATTTGACTGTAATCTTTTATTACAGATTGTTTATTAGAGAAGTCCTGACTGCGCTTCGCCGCATGAAGAATCGGAAAGCTGTCGGACCCGATGGAGTCCCCATCGAAGCCTGGAAGGCGATGGGTCCTCGAGGTGTGGACATCTTAGTAAACCTTTTTAACCGCATACTCCTCAGCGGGCAGATCCCAAACCAATGGAGACGGAGTATTATTACACCAGTCTTCAAAGGTAAGGGGTCAGTGCAGGAGTGCGGGAGCTACCGCGGTATTAAGGTGATGTCCCACACCATGAAGATCTTCGAGAGGATTATAGACTCCCGGATCCGGCAGGAGTGTACTCTCTCGGAGTGTCAATATGGGTTTCGCCCTGGTCATGGGACCACGGACCCTGTTTTTGCCCTGAGGGTTGTCGCAGAGAAATACAGGTCGAAGAACACGCCTCTGCACTGTTTGTTTCTAGATATGCAGAAGGCCTTCGACTGTGTTCCTCGTGCGATGATCTGGTGGGCACTGCGGTCCAAAGGGGTTCCAGAGGTCTATATTGACACTATCCGGGACATGTACTGTGACTCCGATTCAATGGTTCGGACTGCTGTTGGCGACACGAAACCCTTCCCGATCACCGTCGGGGTACACCAGGGTTCTGTCCTTAGTCCGCTTCTGTTCAGTGTAATATTAGACGAATTGTCGGACAGCATCAGAAACCCGCATGAGCAGCCTCCATGGTTGCTCATGTATGCTGACGATATTGCGCTGGCAGACGCGGACAGGGGCAGATTGGTGCGACGTGTAAAGGCGTGGAAGGAGACGCTTGAGAACGGCGGTCTGAAACTAAATGTGGCGAAGACCGAGTACTTGGCACTAAACTCGACAGATCCCACATCCGTCCGCATAGGCGGTGATTTGGTCGAGCGCACGGACCAGGTTAAATACCTGGGATCTGTTTTTCACACGTCCAGTGACATCGATTGCGATGTCAAGTCACGCATTGCTGCCGCGTGGGCCAAATGGCGGGAGATGACCGGTGTCATTTGTGACCCTAAAATGCCGATCCGGTTGAAGGGACAGGTCTACAAAACCATTATTAGACCTGTCCTTTTACATGGCAGTGAGACGTGGCCGATATTGGAGCGACACAAGCAGGAGCTGCGTGTCACGGAAATGAAGATGCTGCGGTGGATGTGTGGAGTCACGCGGATGGACCGCGTGAGGAACTCTCGCATCCGCGGCAGCCTTCACGTCCGTGACATTGCAGACAAGTTGCAAGAGTGTCGCCTTCGTTGGTATGGTCACGTCTTGCGGAACCGCCGGGCTACGTAGGTAACAAATGTCTGGCCATGACAGCCCCGCCGGGTCCCGGTAAGAGGGGAAGACCCAAGAAGTGCTGGCTTGACGGCGTAAGAGATGACATGCGTGCCAATGGTCTCACTACAGGGGATGCCGACGACCGTGCGAAGTGGAGGAGAAAATGTAGGAAAGCGGACCCCGGGCGTCGCGAGACGCAACTGGGACAGACGCTCGGATGATGATGAATCTTTTATTACAGATTAATTACTTTTTGACATTAGATAGTTACTTACTTTTTTTTTTGGTAGTCTTCGCCCATATTGGGCAGGCAAAGGAACCTTTGTCCATACAGCCTAGTCTTCGGTATTTATATTATCTTAGTATATAGTCCTGTCCAGTCTTTGTCGATGTCGAGTCCTCAGTCCTAGGTCCTTGTCCTTGCTCTCAGTATAATGGTGATTCTTATACTGAGGTTTTCACTGGACTTTTCGCGTCAAGAGAGAAAATAGCATTTCACTGCATATATATCATTGTCTATCACTATAGCACGTTAACGTAACAACAACTTTTATGTACAAGAAACCACCACTCCTACACATAAAACAAGATAAATGCACTAGTTTTCGAAAATAATATACAGCAAGCGTCCGCACTTGTCACTCTCCCGCCAAAAACTCAGTTATTTTGGCTTATAAACCTATTGAGCTTTTTTTTTTTTGTTTTGGCGATGTCCGGCTTGGACTTAGCCACGACGCAGTAAAAGGTTAGGAAGCGGTTAATACATAAAAAGGATTACGGAATTTCGGGAAAGGATCAAAATGGTTTGAAACAATACATTCTTAAAGTAATATTTAGATTTTTAAATGATTAACAGTTATAAATAAAGATATGGTTTTATAAATATTAATATCAAGTTTATGTAATAGGGTGTTAATACAAGATGGAAGAGGAACATGGAGGGATATTAAGTATTCGAAAAATTCTGTATGGTTATATAGAGGGCAAGCGAAAAAAATATGGTTTAAGTCGCCTATATCTGAACAACATTCACAAATGTCACTGTTAATAATTCTAAATTTAGCAAGGTGCACTGGAGCACATGTGTGACCCAATCTCATTCTAGTTAATATTGAAGTTGTCGTTTTACCAAATTTGAATTTTGAAAACCAAGGTTTAACAGGTATTGTAGGCCGAATTTGACTGAAATGTTTACCTTTCACTTGGCTGCTAGTGTGCCAGTCTTTTCCACAGGATTTAAGTAGAACCTTTTTAGAAAGAGACATTAAGTCAGAGCAGTAGTTTTTATACGGGAACAAATCCCCACATGAAACTGCCTCATTAGCAAGTCTATCCGCATAGTCGTTGCCAAATATACCTTGATGACTAGGTATCCATAAAAACTTTATGTCTAAACCGTTAGATAAACATTTCTGTAACAGATTTCGACATTCAAAAACAACAGTCAAATGGTTTGTTTTAGATGGGAATCGCTGTAGAGCTTGTAAAGCACTTATGGAGTCTGTGATGATAGCGGTCTTTGAGAGTTTTAATAATAATATGTATTCCAAAGATTTCAGTAATCCGAAGCATTCACCGGTAAATACTGATGTCTCTGGTGGGAGTCTAACTTTCTGGACTATCTTGAACTGGTGGTAATATACTCCTATTCCAACACAATTCAAATTACTATGCTTAGAAGCATCACTGTATATATATATATGATGCCAATCTGGAAATTCGTGATTGAGATAGTAGTTGAAGTTGGAATTAGCATTAATGTCATTTTAAAGATCACAGTTTAGAATAATACAAGGTAAAATAGTTAAGGAATCATAAGATGTAGAAAAAAGGGGGAGACAAGAAGATCTGTGAGTAGGGGATTGTAGAGATAAAAATTTATGAAAGCTGCTAATAAGGCAAGGAACCTTTTTGTGAGACCAGTAACTGGAGGTTTCTATTACATCTGAGAGTAATTGGAGTTTATGATGTAAGGGGTGGTTCGTGATTTGTAAAGATTGAAACACAAATCGGTCACAAAGATATTGTCTACGATGTATCAGTGGAGGTTCAACACATTCAACTTGAAGAGCGTTGATGGGGCTGGATTTCATACAACCTGATATGATTCGAAGAGCTTTATATTGAATACTGTCAAGTTTATTTAGGCCAACTATACCACAGGGTTCTAAAAGAAATGACCCGTAATCTAGAAGACTTCTAATCAAAGCGTTATAAAGAAGTTTTTGGGAAGTTGGATGAGCTCCCCACCATATTTAAATTACGTTCACATTTTGCAGTAATATGGTAACAATGTTGGAGCCCAGATAATTTAGCGTCTAAAATAATTCCTAAGAACTTTGCATGCTCATAAACTGGAAGTCGTGAGTTTTCATAAAAAACTGATACAGTAGGAGGACACCGCATTCGGGAAAATAATACAACAGAACTTTTGGGCACTGATAGAGTTAGGCCATTAGTATCCAGCCACGTTTTAAGGGAATCAAGAGCTGATGATAACCTATCAGCTGATCTCTCAATCAATAGCCCCGAAGTATAAATGAGTAAATCGTCTGTATATTGTAAGATATTTATGTTGCTTTTCACTACTGTACTTTCTAGGTCATAGGTATATAAATTATAAAGGAGAGGACTTAATACTGATCCCTGTGGTAAACATCTCGAAGCTATTCTAGTAATTGTGAGGGAGTCCTTAAGGATAACCTTAACACATCTCTCAAAATTTATGATAAAATTTTGTAATAATATAGGGACATCCAATTTAAAAAGCTTTTTTTGCAGTATATGTAGCTGGACACTATCGTACGCAGCAGCTATGTCTAGAAAACAGGCCAGAAGTGAGTGATTATTTGAAAAAGCTAGACGAATATCAGAGGTAAATATGGCTACACTGTCTATGGTACTCTTACCCTTTCTAAACCCATACTGACTATTGGATAACAGACCTTTATTTTCAATAAACCATTCTAGTCTATTTTTGACGAGATGTTCAGCCAGTTTAGCAACCACATGGGAAAGGGCTATTGGACGGTAAGATGACGCTTCAGCAGAAGGTTTGTTAGTTTTACGAATTGGAATCACTTCTTGCACTTTCCAAGCTGTGGGGATGGTGCCTGATAGCATTACAGAATTAAATTAAGATAAATAATAAGAAAGACTAGTATCATCCATGTGAGTGAAAAATGAATAGGGGATATTATCCAAGCCAGGGCTTGAATCTTTAACATAAGTTAGAATGCCTTTTAATTCATTAAGAGTAAAAGGCTTGTTGAGACTCGAAGACTGCATTTCCAATTTACACTGGGTTGGGTGGCAAGGGACAAGGAGTAATATTAAGAGAAACAAAATGAGGAATCAGGGAATCCAGAAAATTTTCAACAACAGTTCTGTGTATAAGTGGAGGGTTTGATTCTTTAAAAGCAGATCTGAAGCGTTTGATATTTTTCCAAACTAAAGTTGGGTGAACATTAGGGGATACAGAATTACAGAATGTTTGTCAGCTTTCCCATTTCTTTCGCTTAAATAATTTACGGGTGTTAGTTATAATTTCCGAAAGAGAATTAAAATTTTCCATCGAAGAATAATGTTTATAAATATTATCTGCTATTTTTCTTTTTTTAATCTGTTCCCGACATTCTGAATCCCACCAAGGTGGAGCGGGGATCTTCGTTACATTTGTTTGACGTTTACTTGGAAACAATGAATCAGCTGTTTCAATTAAAACCTTACTAATTAAATTATTACATTCGTCTACATTACTGTCGTTAATGTTTGGAAGTTGTGAAAATCTATTTATAACCTGTTGTTGAAACGCATCCCAGTTAGCGTTAGATAATTTATGTTTGAGTCGAGGTTGACGTTTTTGTAATTGGATGCCGGAAAAGTTCTTAGGAAATGAAATGACAATAGGGAAGTGATCACTACCGTAGGTAGACTCCAGAGTGTACCAGGACAAAGAAGATGCGAGATTGGGAGAACACAGAGTTAAATCCGGTGCGCTAATTAGCTCATTAGGAGTAGTTCGCCGAGTAAGGGAACCATTATTTAGCAAACACATTTCAAAGGTATCTAGCATTTCCAAAACTCGAGCTCCATAGTAGTTAGATTTAGAACTTCCCCAACATCGATGTTGTGCATTAAAGTCACCCATTATCACTAGAGGCTTTGGTAGTGTAGAAAACATATTATTTACTTCATCATAAATCTCAGATGATGGGTGAGGGATGTAAACGGAAACAAAGCATATGGTATTTACTTTTACAGATATTATCGAAAAGCCGGTACCATGGCTAGGTAGCTCTACATGAGAAAAAAGAAGAGAATTTTTCACACCATAGCCATCACTTCTATCTTCTCTCAAGCAAGAGAAGCCTGAAAGTTTAAAATTATGTTCTGGCTTAAGCCAGGTTTCTTGTATAGCTATTAAAGATGGTTCATATTTATTAATCAAGTAAATTAGTTCACTTTTTCTGCGGCTTATGCTGCAGCAGTTCCATTGCATTAGGGAGAACTGATCCATTATTAACTGTGTTATTTACTTCTGTATCTGATAGTATTGCAGCGTTGGGCGGTAATTTAATCATATTACATTGTTGTAAAGAATTGATAAGAGTTAAAATTAATTGTTTAATGGGAATTTCAGATAGAGAATCATTATTACAGTTATTGAGAGTGCCAATAGAGGGTAAAGGAATTGTATAATCTTTTGTTAAGTTAGAATGGGCTAATTGATCATATCCATATCTTTCAAATTTTTGAGGTTGCTTTGGTTTCAAGAATACTGTTTTCTTGTACGAGTTATTATGATGAGTATGATCTGGCATATTTTGTATTGACCTATGTTGAGGAGCAGACATGAGAGTATCAGAATAAGGTTTGCTAACAGGAGGGTGTAACTTCAAGGCTTCAGTATAAGAAATACAACTTTTGGCCGTTGATTCCTTAATCCCCTTTTGCGTAGAGAATTCAGGACATATTTTATTAGTTGCAAGATGAGAACCTGTACAGAGACAGCACTTAAACTCCTCAACTTTGCATGTCTCCCCTGTATGACCTAGACCACATTTAAAACATCTTGGAGAAGATCTGCATTGACTGCGAATATGTCCATATCGACAGCAGTTAAAGCATTGTATTGTGGGATAAATGTATAAATCAACAGGAAGTGAGTTATAACACATAAAAATACGTTTGGGTATAAAACTTGCCCATCAAATGTTAGGACTACAGTTTCTATGGGAACAAACTCTGACTTTTCATTGCTAATGACTTTTCTTTTTAGCCTCCTTATTTTTATAATTTGGCCGCAATCTATGGGAACTGATATATTACTTAGAATATCCTCATCGCTCCAGTCAGTAGGAACACCTCTCACTATACCCATGCGTGTAACATTAACAGAAGGAATAAAAGCTTTGTATTTATTAGATTTTAATGCATCATCATCTACAAAATTGTTAGCACTTTCATGTGACGAAAAAGATAAAGAAATACGGTTGCGCCCTATTTTTTTAAGACTGCCATTGACAATGTTCTTGAATAAGTTTTTTTTAAGAAAAAAGCCAATTGCTACAGGATGAATGGAACAGTTTTCATTGGGAGATGAAGGAAGCTTCTGAATATGAACTGCATATGGGGCAGCGTCAGATGAGTTGTAAAGTTAGAAGATGTGTTTGTTATTGATCTACATTGGCAATCAATCTCGGTATTAGTACTAGATTTATGGTGATATCTGCGTTTTTTATTGCAGTGCTTGCAAATCTTAGACGAAACCGATGCTCTCTTTCGCTTATGGGACCGAGAGTTGGTCTCGGAGCCATCTGTGTCTATTACCGATCCTTCTGTATCCATTCCTGATCCATCTATCGTAACAGTATTATACACTGGGGGGACAATTGTCCCCCCAAGGTCTTATGGATCACACATGTACTACAATATAAATACAAAAAAACTTACCTACTATACAGGAACTATACTATTTACAATAATAAATTAATATATTTACACTATTAAACCTATTTGATCCTTAAATTATAGTTGAATAATTAATAAATTATAAAAAACTCAAAAACAGTCGCCCGCCTAGTTTGCCGTTTCCCGCGCTACATCTCCTTTTGAGCTTATTAATTTTTTAGTTGTCTTCGCCCATCTTGGGCAGGCAAAGGAAACTTAGTCCATACAGCCTAGTCTTCAGTATTTAATATTTTTTTGTTATTTTGTTTTAGTCCTGTCTAGTCGTTTGTCGATGTCAAGTCCTCAGTCCTAGGTCCTAGTCCGTGCCCCAATAAGGCAGTGGATCCCTTATTTCAGCTCTCTATGGAAATTTGGCACTAACACAAACAACACCGCTATTCATTGCAATATATCACTTTCTTTAACTAATGCACTTCCGAACTCTTTATGTATAATATTCCACCATTATTAAACACAAAAACACGAATTTTACACTAGTTTTTGAAAATAATATACGACAACCGTGCGTCACTGCTCATCTTCGCGCCAAAAGTCTTAGTAATAATGACTTATTAATTTGGGTTTTTTTTGTTGTCTTCGCCCATCTTGGGCAGGCGAAGGAAACTTAGTCCATACAGCCTAGTCTTCAGTATTTATTATTTTCATATAATTTTGTTTGTCCTGTCTAGTCGTTTGTCGATGTCAAGTCCTCAGTCCTAGGTCCTAGTCCGTACCCCAATAAGGCAGTGGATCCCTTATTGCGGCTATCTATGGAAATTTGGCACTAACACAAACAACACTGCTATTAACTTAACTATCTTCACGCGGTATCCCTGACGGGGTAGTCAGAGAGGACAGATCGCCAGGCTTCGCGATCTATGCATACTACTTTCGCTTCTTCGAGATTCATCAATCGTTTCATTCACGCACGTCTGGGCATCCGAGTACTTTTGACCTTTCCGTTTTTGAGCAATCTGCTCACGTGGTCGTCATATGTAAGTCTCGGCCTACCCTGACCTCTTCTACCCTCTGCTGTCGCACAATATATATTCTTCGTCAATCGTTCCTCACTCATTCGTTGGACGTGTCCAAACCAACGGAGCACGCCCTTTTCCAGCTTAACGCTGACACTTTCATTCAAACCTGCCATATTGCGTATCACATCTTCCATCCGCGCTAAACATACTCCCTAAATACACAATTTCATTCCCTTACTCTAGACGTTCCTGGTTTACCCTAATCTCGCATTTAGTTCTTACGTCATCTCTTTCAAATACTAGAACCTTAGTCTTACTTGCATTCAAGCGAAGACCCTTACTTTCACACTCCTCTTTCATATTAGTGACTAATGCCTGAAGGTCGGCTTCTGATGAGGCCATGAGCACCGCATCATCAGCGTACAGCAGACAGTTTACTGAAAAGTCACCCAAATTCACACCCATATCACAATCTTTCAACTTCGGCAGGCAACTGTCCAGATACACTATGAACAGCCAGGCGGACATGACACAACCCTGTTTGACACCTGTACAGACATCAAAAAGAGGTGACACATCCCCCCTACTCGCACGCAAGCCTTACAGTCCCTATAAAGCGACTGTATTGCCCGCAGTAGCGAGCCGTCCACGCCATATCCGGGCAGCAAGTCCCACAGCATTTCTCTCACAACGTTATCAAATGCTTTCTCTAGATCCACAAAAGCGCAGAAAAGCTTATGGCTAACAGCCAGAAACTTTTCCGCGATCATGCGGAGAGAAAACACTTGATCCATGCAACCTCTTCCACGTCGGAATCCGCATTGAGTCTCCCATAAATACCTATCAGACTTTTCTTGCATTCTTGCCGTTATAATCTTTGCATACACCTTACTAGCTAAGCTGACCAAGCTGATCGCCCTGTAGCTGGAGCAGTTTAGGCGCGAGCCTTTCCCTCTGTAGATAGGTACTACAACTGCTATTCGCCAGTCATCTGGGACCTCACCCGTCCGCCAGCACAAGTTGCATAACAGACATAGTGTCCCAGACGCGCGACCCACCGTACTTGATCATCTCAGCAGTAACTCTGTCTTTTCCTTCAGCCTTACCACATTTCATACTTCTTATCGCTTGTTCAATTTCTTTCATACTAATGACTTCAATGACATCGGGATCCGGAGCATCGAAGTGAGCTCCACTTCCCGATGTGGCATCTCTGTCTTTTCTTGCATACATCTTTCCATAATATTCACTCCATCTCTGCAGGACGTCAGTTTGGTCTGTTAGGACGTCATTGTTAACACTAAGCACTTTATTCATACTGCAGATTGCCGAACAACTCCAGGTCTTGCCTACCTCTTTCCAGAAGAGCCTGGCATTATCCCGGAAATTGGACGACAACCTTTCATCCGCTTTCATTCTGCACCTTTCACGAGCTTCTTCTATCAGTGCCTTCGTGTTAACTTTTTGCAGCTTGTATCTCTCTTTCATATTAAAATCATTCCGCGAGGCTAAGTAGTCTAACCATGCTTTATTCTTCATTCGAACTGCTTCTTTCACTTCCTCATTCCACCATGCGTCACGCTTATTACTACTGCCTCTTCTCGTTTCTCCACACACTTCTACAGCGGCATTTACCATACTATCCCTAAGGTTCTGCCATACACTTTCCACATTCTCACTACTAAAATTGACGTTGCCAAGCTTTTCGGCTACCCTTTCTTTATATTTATCCCTAATGGATGCATCCTGCAGCTTCCAGCTTTTGATGCTATGAGTCGGCTCAGGTTCAGGACACTCGGTGCGATGACGCCAACCCGCGAACAGACCCCTTATCCTAGTTATTACTAGGTAGTGGTCTGATCCTAGTTCAGCGCCTCGATAAACCCTTGTGTCCATCACCTGTTTACGGAGCCGACTATCCATTAGGAATAGATCTATCATGCTTCTCTTTGACTTACATCTCCTCGTATACATATGAATTTGTTTGTGGTTAAACATTGTGTTCGCCACAAACAAATCCTTTTTCTTATAAAATGCCAGTATAAGATTGCCAGCGTCATTCACCCTTTTATCCCCATACTTCCCGAGTACCGACTCGAAACCATCGCGAGCGGTCCCCACCCAACCATTCAAGTCTCTACATACTATAAGTTTTTCATTTCCTTCTATCACATTTAGAGCTTCTCTCATACTCTTCCCAGAAGTCCTCTAGCTCACTCGCGTTCGACGAAGATACTGGCGCGTAAGCAGCTACCAGGAAAATCTTCGTCAAACCAAGTTTTAGACGGATCCAGAGGATTCTAGGACCTACCAGTTTGTACTCATACATACCGGAGGCCAATCGCGAGGACAGCAAAATTCCAACCCCCCGACTGCCATGCTCGCTGTCTGGTACTCCAGACCATAGCGCGAGCACCCCACCCGGGAGCTCCAAGACTTAGCTGCCCTTGCGGTTGGTCTCTGTCAAGCACACTACATCTAACTTTCTCTCATTCATAACATCCATCAACTCATTAATCTTATCTGCCATTCCTCCCCTAACATTCCACGCAGCTACCCTGCACTCCATCCTCCACTTCCCGCCGTGTCGGGCCGCGCGTGTAGGGTGGCGGTCCCCTACGCCGCTCTGGCTCACACTTTTCGCACCAGCGGGGACGAACTAGTGCGCGTCGCCTCGGGGGCACGCCCTAACATAATTCGCCCTGGTGGCACTCGTGTTGGAGTAGAATTACAGCCGTAGCTGGCAGGGATGGCGACGTGCACGCTTCTACTCTTCTTCCCCATCATCACTCTATTCTTTGCAGTATATCACTTTCGTTCATTAATGCACTTTTCCGAACTCTTTATGTATAATATTCCACCATTATTAAACACAAAAACACGAATTTTACACTAGTTTTTGAAAATACATACATACATACATATTGTCACGCCTTTTTCCCCGAAGTGGTAGGCAGAGGCAAATTAAACGCCCACATTTCGCCGAATGCATTTTTGTCCCACGTAACAGGTGGTGAGCCTATTGCCGTGTTGAAATGGACAGGCGCAGGCTGCGGCGACCTGCTGTTGAAATTTTTTAAGCCGCCCATATGGCTTTCAACTTGGCCTAACGACTGCCATTTTATTGGCAACTGGGACCAACGGCTTAACGTGCCTTCCGAAGCACGGAACTTGGATGGGTCTAAAGGGCCGAATAAATTTAATAAAATGTGTCTAATTTAGATGTTAAATTTGGAAGAAATTTTGAACCCTTGAAGCCTTTTTGGTAGGGTGGTAACAAAAAGGCTAAAAGGTCTTATGTGCTTGACACTAATTAGCACGACCAATTAAAGTCCTGGTAGTCTCGGACTTTTTGAAAATAATATACGACAAACGTGCGTTACCGTTTGCGTTGGCGCCAAAAGTCTAACTTGGAATATTATCTCAAAAATCTAGTTTGTAAGACAACAGGTAAAAAATCTGGCCATGGTTATAGGTCTTTTGAGCCCATTCGGTCTACTTTTTTTAAAGACACTGATAATAATATTGGTTGTAATAATTCTGAGTATATTAACAATACTTCTAGTAGTTTAAACTTAGTTCACCAAAATATTGAAGACATATCTGAAAAACTACTACAAATAGAACTTTTTATAAAGGAACACAATGTTCACATTTTTTGTATTACAGAACATTGGTTAAAAAGTCATGAACTATTGTTCAACAATGAATTTTATTCACTTAGCAGTGCGTTCTCAAGAAAGAAAGCCATTCGTGGGGCTCTCTTATATTTGTATCAAATAATTTAAAATGTAAAGAACGTAAAGATATTGTGGCTCTTTCTATTGAGCGTACTGCTGAATTTTCCTGTGTTGAGCTTGAGCAACTCATTGTCCTCTGTGTCTACAGTCCTCCAGATAGGGATTATAATTTATTAGAAACTGTAATGGAAAATGTATTAAAGCGTTTGTTTACTCGTAGAAAACATGTTGTGGTGTGTGGGGATTTAAATGGTGAGATACTTGTGCAGTCTTCGAAATGTATCAGATTTATATATATATATATATATATGTTGTGTAGGGACTGATTATTGTCAACAGCAACTATACCTATGCACATAGATATGTATGTACCTAACGCACAGCGAATAAATCAGTCTACCACTAGCCTATGTGTTTGATTGACGTTGCACTGGCGACGAGTCGGTTAGCGAATATAACGAGCGCGTGTGAGTTTCGTTGTGTGACAATGCCTATCGGTAAATTAGAACCTTTTGAACTAAATTCAAGCAATGGCATCCATACATTCGGCGTGTGAAACAGTATATATATATATATATATATATATATATATTTACTTAACGAAATTAAAGATAATCTCCAAGTGCCTTTGTTAATAACGGTTGTGGGCGAAACCACTTATTCTTTAATGTGTGATTTGTGTTCACCGGATCATCCTGAATCAAAAACATTTGACGATCTAGTGAAACTTGTGGCAGATCATCTGGAGCCACAAAGATCTGAAATAGCGGAGCGCTGCTGGCGATGCGGCAAGGGACATCGCTCCGATAGGTGTCGGTTCGCCAACTACAACTGTGACCAGTGTAACCAACGGGGTCATTTGAAAATTAAGTGCGGTCAGGCGCAGAGCGGCGGTAAAGCGCATGGACATTATTATGTCAGTAAGCGTGATTCGACGGAGGAAGAGGATTTTTACAATATTGGGTTAGTGGCTAACGGTAATAAACCTTATTTACTATTTGTGAAGATTGACGGTCAGTCTATAGAATGTGAAATAGATACCGGTAGTAGATTTTCGGCAATAAGTGAAGATTATTATAGACATAACTTTGCACACAAGTTGTTAAAGCCCGATAATCTGTTACTTCGTTGTTATTCGGGGTCCCGTATTGAATCATTAGGCTTTATAAAGGTGGAAGTGGAACTCGGTGATGTTAAGATACCTAATTTATCACTGCATATCATTAAAAATGGGGGACGCCCGTTACTGGGCAGAGAGTGGATCCGTGCTTTAAATATAAAACAAATAAATTTAAATGAAATCAACACTGACGACCGATTTGTCAGCCGGTTGACAGCGGAATTTCCCCAGGTATTCACGGATAAGTTAGGTACTTGTAAACAGGAAATTAATTTGCAATTGACCGATGATGTTCGAGCGTATATGTTCGAGCGCGACCAGTGCCCCTGGCACTGCGCGCACGGGTGGAGCGTGAGCTTGAACGGCTTGAGCGAGACGGGACTGTTTATAAGGTAGAACACTCACAGTACGGCACCCCGATTGTTCCCGTAGTAAAATCTAATGGGGATATACGTATATGTGGGGACTATAAAATAACGATTAACCCTAAATTAAAGCGAGATTTTTATCCTCTCCCACGTATCGAGGAACTTTTTACAGCTTTGAGTGGGGGAGAGGAGTTTTCAAAATTAGATTTATCTCATGCATATGAACAGTGTATTTAGAGTAAAGAGTCACAGCCATGCACCGCTATAACGACACACCTAGGTATACGCGTGTATAGACGTACGCCCTACGGGCTCAGTTGTATTCCGGAAAAATTCCAAAAAATCATGGAAGAGACCTTGCGCGGGGTACCGGGTTGTGTTGTGTACTTAGATGACATCTGTTGCACTGGGCCTACTAGGTCAATCCATTTGAGTAACTTGTTTAACTTAACAATTTTAACGGCGTTAATAGTTCACTTGCCCAAGTTGTAGATAGGTTTACGACCAATAATTTGCTACTTTACGCTAAGAAGACAAAATGTATCAGATTTAGCATGCCTAATGTCAGGAATTGTGGTACAAATATAACATTGAACGGTGATACCCTTAATATTGTAGAATCAACTGTATTTTTGGGGATTACTTTAGATTGCAAACTGCAGTGGAACGCCCAAATAACGTGTCTTGCAGGTAAACTCAGCTCGGCAGCCTTTGCCGTTAGTAAAGTCAGGCAGCTCACTGATGTAGAAACTGCCAGGCTAGTATACTTTAGTTTTTTTCATAGTGTCATGTTTTACGGCATTTTGCTGTGGGGTAAAGCAGCTGATCTACAAGTCATTTTTGTACTCCAGAAGAGAGCTATACGTGCAATATATAAATTGAGTGCTAGTGTCTCTTAGAGAGAAATTTAAAGAAATTGGCATTTTAACGTTTGCATCACAGTATATATGTATTTGCAAATATCATGTTAGTTAAACAGAACATACATTTATACAATAGACACGGTGACATACATTCGATAAATACTAGAAATAAGCATAAATTAATTGGAACGCATCATCGTTTACAAAAGGTTCACGACTCTTTTGCAGGAATTGGCGTACGCCTATATAATAAAATTCCTTTAGACATTATGAACCTGCCATTACATAAATTTAAGGCGGAACTTAAGATGCACCTCTTGAAAAGGGCTTATTACACAATTAATGATTATTTGAATGATAAAAATAAATGGAAATGAGTTGCTTGCTCTTCGCTCGAGCTATTTAGGATTCGAATGAATCTTGTGTTATATTATCTACTTGTCTTGAATCTGCATATATATGTTGTATTTTTTTTTACATTATTTTTTTTTTACATTCTCCAGTATAAATAATTTGAAACGCCAGGCAAAAAGGTATGGCTGCGTTTAGTCCCGGTAATAACTAATATACATAATTATTTGTAATTTGACTTTGTTATTGTGTGAGCACTATGTAGACTTAGTTATAATTTTGAAATTGACATGATAGTTGCTGTGTAGTTTTTGGGTATGTCATGCTCGCCTAAGTGTCCTGGCAGTGGTGGCGTATGTATCGAGTCACCTTGTTCCCTACAATACGGTTGAGTAAGGCGATGGCTGATATATGCGTCATACCCGTGAACGGGTGCCGTCTGTTGGGACTGGTCAGCTCATAGCTATTATAGCAATTGTTACAAATAATATAATTTAAATTTAAGGCAAACTAAGTTTAGTCGACTGTTCTCACATAAATTCAAAGGAACTATGTAAGTGTAATTTTAATGAACACAACATTTATTTTGTTCTTTTTTTTGTATAATTTTATTACTGTATAATTGGTCAAATATCATGTTAATCAAACTGTGTCAAATGGCGGTTAGAAAAGAGTGGCCATGAGTTTTATTGCCAGGTTCTTCCTCTGGCTGTACCTATTGCTTTGCGAATCTGGTAGTAAATGTAAATGTAGAAGCAGTAATCTTGACGTTAATAAGTGTTACTTTGTGACCTACATGAATAAAGATTTTTGATTTTGAATTGATTTTGTGTCAACAATAATTCAACAACAAATCAATCAACAAGACCTTGTCAGCAATTACGTTAAATTTATTTAAAAGGTATTTCCATTAGTTTGTTAAGAGCAAATGAAAGCAGCTTGGACAGACAGCTAGTAAACATTACAACTTTACATTGTCAGGGAATGTCACTGTCAGTGAACATTATAATTGGGGGAGTTGAAAGATATTATCAAGAATTATTTCTTACCTTTGAATAATCCTCACTTAACACCTCAAATGTAACAACTTCAGAGTCTAAACAGCGCTCAAATTTCAATGACAAATTATTCACATCATAACACTTGACTCTAGGTTTGTATGTCCCAGTTGCCAAAACATACTGCCCATCTTTGGAAACTCGAAGGCTAGTACTAACATCAGGCATATCAAACTCTTGAATTAGTTCCACTCTTCTTCGCAAGTCAACATTTTTTTTTAATAGAGCACGTTTTTTTTTCTCAGCTAGCCACTGAAATGAAGAATGGTATTATATTATGTGACACGAAAGCATGGTAACAAAGTAAATTTTTAATTTTGAGGTAAGGTCAGTTGGCTAAGCAGTAACTTATTCTTACTGTAACTTAAAATAGCTACCTATCTCTGTCACTCTTGCATAAATATTTCCCTCAGTCCCAATCCACCTGCCTCGGAACCGTAGTAGCTAAATGTGAAGCACGAGGGCGAATCATCGGCGCCATAACCGAACTTTCTGGCTAGGGGAAGAAAACCCCGAAACGAAAAATAACCCACTGTGACTGGATAGTCACCTGCGTCATGGACCTGCGCAGTTGAGCGCCGCATGCAGGGATGAGGGGATCCTGAGGGGCTGAGCCGATCGGCGCTGGCGGTTATGCGTCCGTGAGGCAACACGCCCTCTTTGGCCCTGATTTCAAGCTAAACGGTGGCCTCAACCACTAGCCACGGTTGAGGAAATCTGGCCAAGGTGTCCCATTCGTGGGCCACTGGCGAGGAGTGTAGGGTCCACGAAAGTCGTCCCCGGACGGCTATCGTGGTAGGCAAAGGTCATGCTGACGGGGTAAGTGAGGGTTGATCAGTCGTTGAGGGGTGGCCTTTTGTAATGCTCCCAATGCCAACCCAATCGAGCTCCCGATGTCGCACTGTAAGCCAGCCTTGCACTCCTATATCTCTTTGGTAGTCCTAGTGCCCCTCGAATTATGTCGAGTAAAGCACTCCCAGTTGCGGGCTCCGTGGAGGGTGGTAAGCCAAAGAGATGAAGAAAAAACAGAACCACAAACATGGATACAACAAGGCCAAAAAGTAACAATCGCAACAAACAACACACACACTCCCAACCTGGCAGCTCAGTGGCTCAGACTACGGGCACCAGCGAGGAGCAAAACATTACACGCGCCATCAGCGATCACTTGGTCCAAACTGGCAGCTCAGTGGCCTTGGCTGCGGGCACCGGGAAGGGCACCCACACCACTCACCACACCACCCAAACCAGTAGTTCGGTGGCTTCGGCTGCGGGCACTGGGATGGGCGCCACCCTCACCACTCACCACACCACCCGTACCGGCACCACCCAAACTGGTAGCTCGGTGATCCAGACCACGGGCACCAGTAAGGGTGAAACCACTACACGCACTCTCAGCGCTCACTCAGCCAAAACTGGAGGTTCAGCGGCCTCGGCTGCTAGCGCCGGGAAAGGCACCAACACTACACCACTCCATCTGGAAGCTCTGTGGTATCAGCTACGGGCACCCACTCACCCCACAAGCACAAAAACATAGTCCAAGCCGGTAGCTCAGTGGTGAAAACTACTTACCTCCAGATCTGCTTACCTCCAGTCTCCTTGGGGGCGACGTCGAGTCCGGAGACCTATTTGCGGTGCTTAAACTCGGCGAGGACGAAGAGGGAATGACCAGCGATGGCGTCCCCTTCGTCAAAGAAGATTAGCCTCCTTCAAGCGAACCTTCAGCACAGCCGGGATGGAACGGCTCAAGTGCGGAAGTGGCTGGAGGTTCAACACACGGCCATAGTCCTGATCCAAGAGCCGTGGATCAGAGCAGGCCACATCCAGGGGCTCTCCAATCTAGGAGGTAAGCTTATAGTGACTGGTGATCATGATCACCCCCGATCATGCATATATGTTACTACTAACCTAAAAACACAGGTCCTCACAGACTTCCGTTGCAGGGATCTTACTGCTATAAAGGTGCACACACAGCTAGATGACGAGGAAAAGGTGGTCATCCTCGCCTCAGCCTATATGCCTGAAAAGGAAGAGCTGCCCACACAAAACCTCATCCGCTTTGTAGACCACTAGGAAAGGGAGAGGATGAAGGTGATTATTGGGGCGGACTCCAAAGCTCACTTCCCTTTATAGGGCATGAACACACAAAACGAGAGAGGTAAGTCCCTTGTTGAATACTTATTTACTACAAATCTCATACTATTAAACACCGGCTCTGAACCAACTTTCGTCACCAAGAGGAGCCGCACGATCATCGATCTAACACTAGCAACAGAAGATGTAGTGGAGGCTGTCATTGGCTGGAATGTCTCCAAAGAAGCATCCTGTTCGGACCATTGGTGGATCCGTTTCGACCTACAGGCAGAAACTGAACAACCCTTTTGTACTAGCACAGCAGAAATCGACTGCACCGACCGCCATTCGCAAACCTGACAATACACTCACAACAACGGCAGTAGATACCAGACGCGTGTTAATAGAAACACACTTCCCTGGATGCGCCTTTACAACACAAATCAACTGGCAAGATGAAACTAAAACACCATCAGTCCGTGACTGGCAGTATGCAAACAAAGTGGTCACCCTGGAAAAAGTCCAGTGGGCACTTAAGAGCTTCCATCCCTTCAAGGCTGCTGGCCCAGACGAGATCATCCCTGCTCTGTTACAGTGGGGTGGTTTACCAGTAGCTAGTATATTGAAAAGTATCCTTAAATCCTGCCTGGCACATAGATAGGTTCCGAAGGGATGGAGGGAAGTAAGAGTCATTTTCATCCCAAAGCCAGGAAAGGGAGATTACACACATCCTAAAGCACACCGACCAATCAGTCTGACGTCCTTCATGTTGAAGACCATGGAACGCTTATGCGAGAGGGAGCTGAGGGACGGCGCATTGAAACAATTACCTTTACACGCAAACCAGCATGCATACAGCTCCGGAAAGTCCACAGAATCAGCTCTCCATTTGGTAGTCAGCCGAATAGAGGAAGCAATTGAACAGCAAGGCATTTGCCTAGGGACCTTCCTAGATATTGAAGGAGCTTTTGACAAAACAAATTTCACCAGCATTAAGGCCGCTCTGTCCAAACATGGAGTGGAACCTGTACTAATTGACTGGATAACAAACATGCTTAGCAAAAGAGTCGTTCGCCTTGACAAAGGAGATCAGATGACCCTGATAGCCAAAGGATGCTCGCAAGGAGGAGTCACATCTCCAGTGCTATGGAATCTAGTAATAGATGACCTAATCACAAGGCTGAACAAAAACCGAGATTACACAATAGGATATGCTGACGACCTAACCATACTCATCTCAGGGCATGTAACAGAAACTGTCTGCAATCTCACCCAACAAGCCCTACGCATCGTGGAAAAATGGTGTACAGAATTTGATCTATCTTGTCCCACACCATGAAGATCTTCGAGAGGATTATAGACTCTCGGATCCGGCAGGAGTGTACTCTCTCGGAGTGTCATGGGTTTCGCCCTGGTCATGGGACCACGGACCCTGTTTTTGCCCTGAGGGTTGTCGCAGAGAAATACAGGTCGAAGAACACGCCTCTGCACTGTTTGTTTCTAGATATGCAGAAGGCCTTCGACTGTGTTCCTCGTGCGATGATCTGGTGGGCACTGCGGTCCAAAGGGGTTCCAGAGGTCTATATTGACACTATCCGGGACATGTACTGTGACTCCGATTCAATGGTTCGGACTGCTGTTGGCGACACGAAACCCTTCCCCATCACCGTCGGGGTACACCAGGGTTCTGTCCTTAGTCCGCTTCTGTTCAGTGTAATATTAGACGAATTGTCGGACAGCATCAGAAACCCGCATGAGCAGCCTCCATGGTTGCTCATGTATGCTGACGATATTGCGCTGGCAGACGCGGACAGGGGCAGATTGGTGCGACGTGTAAAGGCGTGGAAGGAGACGCTTGAGAACGGCGGTCTGAAACTAAATGTGGCGAAGTCCGAGTACTTGGCACTAAACTCGACAGATCCCACATCCGTCCGCATAGGCGGTGATTTGGTCGAGCGCACGGACCAGGTTAAATACCTGGGATCTGTTTTTCACACGTCCAGTGACATCGATTGCGATGTCAAGTCACGCATTGCTGCCGCGTGGGCCAAATGGCGGGAGATGACCGGTGTCATTTGTGACCCTAAAATGCCGATCCGGTTGAAGGGACAGGTCTACAAAACCATTATTAGACCTGTCCTTTTACACGGCAGTGAGACGTGGCCGATATTGGAGCGACACAAGCAGGAGCTGCGTGTCACGGAAATGAAGATGCTGCGGTGGATGTGTGGAGTTACGCGGATGGACCGCGTGAGTAACTCTCGCATCCGCGGCAGCCTTCACGTCCGTAACATTGCAGAAAAGTTGCAAGAGTGTCGCCTTCGTTGGTATGGTCACGTCTTGCGGCAACCGCCGGGCTACGTAGGTAACAAATGTCTGGCCATGTCAGCCCCGACGGGTCCCGGTAAGAGGGGAAGACCCAAGAAGTGCTGGCTTGACGTCGTAAAGGATGAAATGCGTGCCAATGATCAATGGAAGTGGAGGAGAAAATGTAGGAAAGCGGACCCCGGGCGTCGCGAGACGCAACTGGGACAGACGCTCGGATGATGATGAGAATTTGATCTATCGGTGAATCCGACCAAAACAGAACTAGTTATGTTCACAAACAAAAGGGTACTGGGGCACTACCGACTACCCAAACTCTTCAATACTGAACTCCAACTGTCAAAGGAGGTAAAATACCTTGGTGTTATTCTTGACAACAAGTTAAAATGGAGGAGCCATCTAGACAATAAACTAGAAAAAGCCGGGATGACCTTCTGGCAATGCAGAAGGATGATTGGTAAAAAGTGGGGGCTAACACCAAAAATCATTCTATGGCTTTACGAAACAGTGATTCGCCCCATGATTACGTATGGTTCTATCGTCTGGTGGCCAACGACCAAATACACAACATTTGTCAAACTACAACGGACACAAAGACTAGCCTGCATGGCGACCACTGGATGCATGAAGACCACCACCACTGCAGCTATGGAAGCCATGCTTGGACTCCCACCACTGGATCTGTTCATCCGTCAGGAAGCAACAGCAGCATCTATGCGCCTAATGGCACTAAACCTATGGAATGATAGGAACACACAACACACATCTATACTCAAGGAGCTTACTGAAGAGCTGCCTATCATAGGAGCAATAAATGACCGTGTACCCAAACAGTTCATCTTTGACAAAAAATATAAAATCCAGCTTCATGAAGATCACCGCTGTGAATCCCTATATGCAGCAGAACTACGCATCTTCACAGATGGATCCAAAACTGGTACAGGCACCGGGGCACGCATTTTCTCCGAGGACCTCAACATTACCATTTCAAAACCGCTGGGGACCCACTACATGGTATTTCAAGCCGAGTGCATGGGAATTACTCTGGCAGCTTCAGCAGTCATGGCCAGGCGAGTAGCAGGTCACTCGATTCTAATACTCTCGGATAGCATGGCTGTGCTGCAAGCTCTAAACAGTCACACTATAAACTCAGGACTTATACTGGAGTGCCACTATAAGCTAAACCAAATACGTCGCACCAACAATATAACCTTGCAATGGATCAAGGGCCACAGCGGCTCAAGAGGCAACGATGCAGCGGATGAGCTTGCTAGAAGGGGATTTGATATAGTGGTGATGGGACCCAAATCCATACTACCAATCCCCTTTGCATACCTACGCACTATAGTAAACAAACGAACGAGGGACCAGCAAAACGGTTACTGGACAAACCTAAAAGAACTGAATCTATGTCTATTTATTAAGACTTTCAGATATTGAGAGAATTTCAGATATTGGGTCCATTGAGATAGACAGAGAGGAGGTCAGTAGATTATTGAGGCAAGTAGACTTGAACAAGTCTTCGGGGCCAGACAACATTTCCCCAGTTTTTATTGTAAACTGCGCTGATAGTCACACAGAGCGGTACCTCTCAATTTTGTTCCAATGCTTACTTACAACTGGAGTGGTGCCCAGTATCTGGAATTCTGCATTTATAACACCTATTTTTCCGTGCTTCGGAAGGCACGTTAAGCCGTTGGTCCCGGTTGCCAGTAAAATGGCAGTCGTTAAGCCTGGTTGAAGGCCTTATAGGCGGCTTAAAAAATTTCAACAGCAGGTGGCCACAGCCTGCGTCTGTCTATTTCAACACGGCAATGGGCTCACCACCTATTACGTGGGACAGGAATCCACACGGTGAAAAGTGGGCATATAATATGCCTCTGCCACCCCTTCGGGGATAAGGCGTGATGGATATTTATTTTATTTTTATTTTTTATTTTTAAAAAAGGCTCAAGAATCGTCGTAGAAAATTACAGACCAATTTCCAAGCTGTGTGTGTTTGCTAAAATCTTAGAAAAAATTGTTTATAGGCAGGTGTATTCGGTACTAAAGCAGAACTTTAGTGAACACCAGCACGGTTTCTTAAGAGGTTGTTCGACTACATCAAATCTTATCCTATGTAGTGATTTCCTTTCTTATTCCATGTCGCAGAGATCCCAGGTAGATGTTATATACACAGACTACAGCAAATGTTTTGATAAAATAGACCATAACATACTTATGTTCAAGTTATCATCTATGGGTATCGGGGGCAATCTCTTTAGATGGTTTACGTCGTACATACAGAATAGGTGCCAGACTGTGGTACTAAATGGGTATTTTAACCGAGAGCCATGCGAGTCCCCTCCAGGGTTCCTCAGGGATCGCTTTTAGGACTACTTTTATTCAATATTTTTATCAATGACATCTCGTATTGTTTTCTATGGTCTAAAATATTACTGTATGCTGACGACATGAAATCCTTAAGCAGATAAATACCCCTGCAGATGCTCTCCTTCTACAGGAGGATCTGGACTGTTTCCAAAATTATTGTGTATTGAACAAGCTCTAAATGATCTAAATGTTTCCAAGTGCTACACTTGCACATTTACGCATAAACCGCAACCTTTGAATTATACCTATAGACTTCGAGATACTCCATTAGCTAAGGTTACTTCTGTCAAAGAGTTACTGCAGAGTTACTTTTGACTGCAGACTTCTCTTCGATTTACACATTAGCAATATTGTTAGTAAAGCCACGAAAGCTTTAGGTTTTATTCTAAGAATCTCTGCCGATTTCAAGAGTGTTAAAACTATTAAAATTTTATATTGCTCTTTTGTTCGTAGTCTCCTTGAATATGCCTCACAAGTGTGGAACCCGATTTATAACACTTATATTGACCGTCTAGATAGTATACAATGAAAGTTCTTAAGGTACATTCAATTCCGATCAAACTGTTATCTGCCTGATTACCATACCCGCTGTAAAAAATTTCACATTTTACCTCTGGTACAACGTCGTAAAATAGCAGATTTAGCATTTTTAATGTCTATCTTTAACGGATCTGCGGATTTGCCGGAGATGGTGTGTAAGGTAGGCTTGTACGCACCGCCATTGTTTCTGCTTAGGCCGAACCTACAACCAACCTACGTTGATATAGATATATTTTTCAGTAGTATTTCTAAAGTAAAGAAAGTCTTATGTGATCAGTATTTTGTTGAATGAATACATTTGTGGTTGTATTAGGTGTGTATGGATTGAGACTGTGGCATTTTTCTGACTTTTCTAAAATAATATTAATGTTAGTAGTGAAAACTTTTAATTGGCCTTCATTATGTTCCTTATCGAATAATTGTATTTTGTTAGCTGTAAGTTTTCCAAAAACCTTAAAATATAATAAAATAAAATAAAGACGAAAGCTAAGGAAACCACGTGTTTTGTTGTTTACTAATAAACAAGATGTGTTACGTTAGATGAAATAAGATGTGCAGTCGCAGCGGTTTATTTAACAATAACACAGTTTAGCTATAGTAAATTGGGGTTTTTACTTTTCATTATGTAATAAATACAACAGAATACTTACATCTGGCAAAGATTTTCCAACACTTAGGTTGTAGATTTTAACGTTATCTATCTCTGAAACCTGCATTGTTGATAATTTACTTTTACAACACTGATCATAAATGTGGATTTTGATATCTAAGCACCAATTGCTTTGAAAATACAATTTGTATTATGTACTAAAAAGTATTTACAAAAATCAATTTTTATTTTCGCCCATCTTGGGCAGGCAAAGGAAACTTAGTCCATACAGCCTATTCTTCAGTTTTTATTATTTTCTTGTTATTATGTTTTAGTCCAGTCTAGTCGTTTGTCGGTGTCACGTCCTCAGTCCTAGGTCCTAGTCCGTGCCCCAATAAGGCAGTAAATCCCTTATTGCAGCTCTCTATGGAAATTTGGCACTAAAACAAACAACACCGCTATTCATTGCAATATATCACCTTCTTTAACTCATGCACTTCCGAACTCTTTATGTATAATATCCACCATTATTAAACACAAAAACACGAATTATACACTAGTTTTTAAAAATAATATACGATAAACGTGCGTCACTGCTCATCTTCGCGCCAAAAGTCCTTACAAAAATTAAATACACAATGGCCTGACAAGGTTGTTGTTGTTTGTCTTAGCCCATCTTGGGCAAGCAAAGGAAACTTTGTCCATACAGCCTAGTCTTCAGTATTTTCATTTTCTTAGTATTTGGTCATGTCTAGTCCTTTGTCGATGTAAAGTCCTCAGTCCTAGGTGCTGGTTCTTGCCCCAATAAGGCAGTGGATCCCTTATTGGATCTCTCCATGGAAATTTGGCACTTACACAAACAACACCGCTATTATTTACAATACATCACTTTCCTTCACTAATGCACTTTTCCGAACTCTTTATGTTTAATATTCCACCATTATTAAACACAAAAACACGAATTTTACACTAGTTTTTGAAAAGGACCCATATTAAAAGTTAGACGCATAAAAAAGAAGAATATTAACAACAAATCTAATGATGAACAAGATAGTTTTTTTGAAAATACTGAGTCTGTAGTTTTGACTTTTGATGGTCAAATTCTACCCAAAAGAATATTTATGTGTTACAATTCATTGCCTGTGGACCTATATATTTACCCTACTATTCAGTGCTTTTATTGCTGCATATATAGCCATGTAAAAAACCAGTGTAGATCAAAACCAAAATGTTACAAGTGTAGTAAAGAACACCCTAGTGACCAATGTACAGTACCAGCTGAATCTGCCATATGTTTTTTATGTAATGGTAATCATTATGCTGTAAATCGCATATGTCCAGAATTTACGAGACAGCGCAACATCAAAGAAACAATGGCCAAAAGTTGCATATCATATGTGGAAGCATCTAAACTACATAAACCGATTACTAAATTATACTCTGAAGTAACAAAATTAAACTTCCCATCTTATCCTCCTAAAATAAATTCTCCATCCAAAGCTGAATCGTCAATTCTAGGCTATAGATCATACAAAAAAACTATTACTATTCCATCACGTTCACATTCTGCATTGGTTCCTGGTTATGATCATACTGTTCATGATTCTATAGTTAAGGATATAAACATGCCCAGTCCTTCTGGTATTGGTAGTGTTTTCAAATTTAGCTCAGTTAACCCTGAATTGTCACCATCTATCCCAGACCTAATACAATGTCTTATTAATTTATTAACTCAACAACAGTGTAGTACCACTGTACCGTCCAACGCTGCACAACCTTCATCTGATAATAATTCTCCACATTCAAACTATGGATCAAGCTTCCAAAATGATACAGTGGAACTGTTGCAGCGCAACAAATAAAAAACATAAATTAATTTATTTAGTAAATACATTTAAACCTTTAATATTCTGTTTACAAGACACATGGCTAATTCCAGTTTTCAATTTTAAAATTTCTGGATATTCATGTCTCAGGGAGGATAGATCTGATGGGTATGCTGGTGTAGCATTACTTATCAGACATCTATCCAATTTTGTACATATTGTAATATTTAAAAAAGTTACAATTGTCTTAATAATGGCGAGGAACCAAACATAATAATAGATCTCTTATTATGGAGACATGAACTAACAAACAAACAAAAAGATATAATCCGTTTCAGGCGCCAGGAGGATAAGTCCTACCAACTTTATGCACACGGATATCAGCGATAGAGATTGAGCCTCTAATCATAAGAGCAGGAACCAAAAATAATAGAATACATCTCTAGAAGAAATGATGGCGATTTGATTGAATACACATTATAAACATTATCACTATTGGTATAATTTATTCCAGTGATCTAGTAAGCCAAAGATTAACTATTCACAGGGTTGAGGCGTGAAATTTAGGATAGTGAGATCCAGCATAATGCCAGCTTGTAAGTCAAAAGTATATCGTAACTTGATTCAAAACATGAGCCAAATCATTAAGTCGTTACATGGGCCTAATCAGGAGTCTTTGGGCCTGTTCATTGAGTCGTTACATGGGCCTAATCATGAGTCTTTGGGCCTGTTCATTGAGTCGTTACATGGGCCTAATCATGAGTCGTGCATCATTATTAGATTAATCTACACAAAAATAATTCAAACTAAGTACCCGAAGGCGGTTACATTACCACGGGATTCGAAATCACATCTGCTGACCGCGACAGGTGTCGTCTCAACTATAATGACAAGCCCGTAACCACATGGTCAGCATACACGGCAAATTTTATCCAACTATAGAATTAATGTATAAAAAAAGTGCATTTTCAGCTGCAAAGAAAAGATATTAGTTCCATTAGATTTCGAAAAACAATTGGATATTTGTTCGTGATTTGAACACATAAAGAAAACTTACCACTTTATTTAAGGAAAACCAATAAATCTTGAAGAGCAGGCAAATATTCCATTAACGCCTCTCCAAGCTTCGTAATAAGCTGTAAACAAACGCATAATCTTTCGTCAAACACACCATGTCATCGAGGTTATAAATGTGGTTCCAAAAATCCAAAGATCTTACCGAAATACATAGTTATTTTGGTATAAACATTGATAAGAAGTCACAGACGTGAACTTCCATATACAATTTATAAAAGATTACTTCTTTTTAGCGAAGTTTAAAAAATATATTTACGACGACATCTTTTCTGTCGATCTGTAGCTAGGCGAATGACGCTCCACCACCACTGTCAAAAGACATTGACCAATTGACAGAACTATTTTAATTCATTCGTTCTAAGAACATGCCAAGACATTCAAAAACATTCTGCCTACTCAAAACGTAAATTATATAAATTCGATGACAAGTAGGGAGAAAGAGTCAACAATCTACTCTTTTCTCTCTCTAAATCCCAAGACTAACAATAACGTTCCAATGTGACGTTTTACAACGTTACAATATACCTATTCCCTCCCATAGCAGTAACTTTTCTATTGTTGCTGCTGTTGTAAATAATATATGTTTAGTCTCTCTTTATATCCCTCACCCTTCCTCTTCCATTATTTCTGAAGTTAACAATATTCTAACATCTTTACCCCATCCTATTTTAATTCTCGGTGATCTAAATTGCCACCACCAATCTTGGGGCAGCAGTAAAAATATTTTTGGAAACAATATATTAGAAATGTTAGATAGTCATAATTTATGTATTTTAAACTCCGGTGTCCCAACCCGTCGCACGGGTCCTATAGAAAAATACAGTGATCCAGATTTGTCATTATGTTCAACCAACTTAGCTTCTGCTCTTACATGGCAAATTTTTCATTCAACTTTAGGTAGTGATCATTTTCGAATCATAATTTCTCTCCCACATAAAAACAACTCTAACTTATTCTCTCCTCCTAGATTTAAATATAACCTAAAAAATGCTGATTGGGTCTTATTTGAAGACCAGGTTAAATTAAAAATAACAAGTCTTCCTCCTGTTTCAGAAGTATCTTTATTATCGAGAACAGCAGATTTTACAAAAATTCTTATTAATACAGCAAATGAGTTATTCCCAACCAGAAATAGAGTTCAGGATAAGATACCTTCTCCCCCCTGGTGGGATAAAGAGTGTTCCAATGCAGCTAAAAAACGAAAAGCTGATGAAATTAAGTACTGTCAATGTTCTTCTCAAGAAAATTTTGATGAAGTTACACTGATCATAAAAGAGACTCGTCTCTTGTTGAAAAAAAAGAAAAAGGAGGGTTGGAGAAGGTTCTGTGAATCAGTTTCCCTTGATATTTGTCCTTCGATTGTTTGGAAAAACATAAGAAGATTTCGTTCAGCATTTGTGGAGCCCCATCATCCTATGCCAAAGTCAGTTGCTGAGGATTTTCTAAATATTATAGCTCCTGCTATTGATCCTAAAGAAATGGTTATTTCTTTAGCTCCAAGCCAACTTGTTAACTCACCTCCAACTTCTTTGACATGTTCATTCTCCATACATGAGCTGAAAGGAATAATAACCTATGTTAGTGACTCAACTCCAGGAAATTATGACATTCCATACTCTTTTTTTAAACATTTAGACTTATCCTCTCTTTCTTATTATCTTGATGTAATAAATTGCATATTTTTAACTGGAACAGTCCCTCCCTCATGGAAAACTTAAATAATCATTCCCATTAGGAAACCTAACAAGCCTGTGTCAGAACCTACTTCTTATCGCCCTATAGCGTTATCAACTGTTCTAATTAAATTATTAGAACACTTGATAAAAAACAGGTTAGAATGGTTTGTTGAAAGTAGTGATTTGTCATCTCACACTCAGTATGGTTATAGAAGAGGCAAAAGCACCATAGATAGCATTGGTATACTTACCACTGATATTAGTCAGCTTTTTCGGACAACAAATCGCTGCTCGCGGCATTCCTTGACATCAAATCTGCTTACGATAACGTTTCTCTCCCTGTTCTTCGTAACTAACTCCTCAAGTTGAATGTTCCTCATCAATTTGTAAAATTAATTTTATCTTAACAGATCGTGAAATAACTTTGGATAAAAATGAAAATACCAACATCCAATCCAGAATACTGAGTGAAGGCTTGCCACAGGGCTCAGTGATCAGCCCCTTATTATTTAACATTTATACCCATGATTTAGATAGTTCTATAACGAATAATTGCTCTTCAATTTCTGTTTTACAATACGCTGATGACCTCTTAATCTACACCATTAACAGTAATGTTAGCTTAGGATGCTCTGATTTAACAGTTTCGTTGACATTTCTTAAAAAATGGCTGGAGGTTAATAAAGTATAGGTAATAATAAAGTATAATAGTAAAGGTAACAATAAACTAAATTTTAATATTATTTACATAAACTAAGTCGGCTAGAATTGTATATACATCAAGATCATTTAAAGCCAATAAACAGTTTACAGAAGTAGGAAGAGGAATTAGATGCTTCACAAGGAAATTATAAAGCATAGAATTATTATTAAGAGGACAAGACAGGAAAATGTGATTGATGTCGCAGAAATCAAACCCACAAGCACACTCAGGACCTGCGACTACCCCGATTTAGGCTAAGTGAGCAGGAGTACAAGTTTGTCCTAATCTACACCGGATTATAACACTTGTAGCTAATTTGCCAACTTTAATTCTACTAAACCACGGTTTAATTTGGACTACTGGTTGTTTATTGTGATATACTTTACCCTTATTCTGAGAGCTATTATCCCACTGTTTTTGCCAAAAATGTAATATTGATATTTTTGGTAAGTTAGCAAGGTCGTGTGTATAATTATGAAATGGGAATATATCCCCAGATTCAACTGCCTCATTAGCCAAGGTATCTGCTAGAGTGTTGCCCAAAATGCCGGAATGTCCAGGAATCCACATAAACGTTACAGAATATTCTTTTAGGTAACATTTATAAATTAAATTTCTAATGTCTATGATTATCGGGAACACCAGTTTCATCTTAAAAGGAAAGGCTTAAAAATTGCTTGTAAGGCACTTTTAGAGTCAGTAAATATTATTGATTGGCGTAGTTTCATCAACAGAATATACTCTAATGCTTTGAATATTCCGTAGCACTCTTCCGTGAAAACCGAAGTTTCAGGAGGGAATTTAATTTTTTGAACTATCTTGTATTGGGAGTGGTACACACCCACCCCAACACATCCTGAACAGTGTTTGGAAGCATCCGTAAAAATGTGATTTTTGTTAACCCAGTTGTTACTTACCAATGTGTACATGAATAAGGAGTTGGCATTGGGGTCAGATTTATTAATATCAGATTCAGTGGAAATATTAGGTGATGCGGAGGAACGGGTGGAGATGTTCCTCCGACACAAAGGGAGGATCCTCCGACCAGGCAAGGTGATCACGCCTGGCGGGCCGCGGCCCAACGGTTGATTTTGGGCTGTTGTATATATCATTCTTCAGCGTGAGAACTCTCATAGCGCGATGTAGGATTCTTAGTATCGATGTAGTTCGATAGCTTTACGCTAGGTGGCGCTGGTCGCCACATTACTCCCCTCCGAGACCGGAGGTCGATTGTGAGTATGAGTCTGGTGTCTTCGTTTGTTGTGATTTGCGCCAGTGCCAGATTGTGTAGTCCCAGTGAGTCGGAACTGTATGCCGCTGAATCCAGTGAGTCGGAATCGAATGCTGCTAGTCCCAGTGAGTCGGGGCTGAGTGAAGTGCTGCGGTGCGCGGTGAGGTAACCCCAGTGAGTCGGGGTGGTTGCTGCGTAGTGGCTGGCTGCTGCGTAGACGGGAGAGGTGTGCTCTTCTTACATTGACCGTAGTGCAGTGTGCTGTGCCTAGACGCTGGTGTGGCCGAGGAGGTAACCAGGCTGGAGCGGTCGCTTCTAGCTAGTGGTATTCCCTGATGAGGCCGGAGATGCTGGCTGGCTGAGACTAATTACCGTCATACTGGAGTGCTGTGATGGTGGCGATAATGCTGTTGATCTGCTCCGTGAAGGCTGCCTCCAATCACGTCGGGGTCACCACTGCGGAGGAACGGGTGGAGATGTTCCTCCGACACAAAGGGAGGATCCTCCGACCAGGCAAGGTGGCCCAACGGTTGATTTTGGGCTGTTGTATATATCATTCTTCAGCGTGAGAACTCTCATAGCGCGATGTAGGATTCTTAGTATCGATGTAGTTCGATAGCTTTACGCTAGGTGGCGCTGGTCGCCACAGGTGATAATAACAATAGAGTCAACTCAGAACAGTAGAGGGGATGATGGGGAGTTCTAAAAGTGGGAGAGTTGATAGAAATGAATTTTTCATAACTAATAAACAGGCAAGGTTTAGGTTTATTTTTCCAATAACCAGAAATATTAATATTGTTGACTAATATTTTTAATTTTAATAATTAGGGACGAGCCGAATACTGTTAAGTTTTTAAGATTAAGAGTCTGTTTAAGATTAAGAGGTCATCGGCGTATTGTAAAACAGAAATTGAAGAGCAATTATTCGTTATAGAACTATCTAAATCATGGGTATAAATGTTAAATAATAAGGGGCTGATCACTGAGCCCTGTGGCAAGCCTTCACTCAGTATTCTGGATTGGATGTTGGTATTTTCATTTTTATCCAAAGTTATTTCACGATCTGTTAAGATAAAATTAATTTTACAAATTGATGAGGAACATTCAACTTGAGGAGTTTGTTACGAAGAACAGGGAGAGAAACGTTATCGTAAGCAGATTTGATGTCAAGGAATGCCACGAGCAGCGATTTGTTGTCCGAAAAAGCTAATCTAATATCAGTGGTAAGTATACCAATGCGAGTTAAGTCACTAACATAGGTTATTATTCCTTTCAGCTCATGTATGGAGAATGGACATGTCAAAGAAGTTGAAGGTGAGTTAACAAGTTGGCTTGGAGCTAAAGAAATAACCATTTCTTTAGGATCAATAGCAGGAGCTATAATATTTAGAAAATCCTCAGCAACTGACTTTGGCATAGGATGATGGGGCTCCACAAATGCTGAACGAAATCTTCTTATGTTTTTCCAAACAATCGAAGGACAAATATCAGGGGAAACTGATTCGCAGAACCTTCTCCAACCCTCCTTTTTCTTTTTTTTCAACAACAGACGAGTCTCTTTTATGATCAGTGTAACTTCATCAAAATTTTCTTGAGAAGAACATTGACAGTACTTAATTTCATCAGCTTTTCGTTTTTTAGCTGCATTGGAACACTCTTTATCCCACCAGGGGGGAGAAGGTATCTTATCCTGAACTCTATTTCTGGTTGGGAATAACTCATTTGCTGTATTAATAAGAATTTTTGTAAAATCTGCTGTTCTCGATAATTAAGATACTTCTGAAACAGGAGGAAGACTTGTTATTTTTAATTTAACCTGGTCTTCAAATAAGACCCAATCAGCATTTTTTGGTTATATTTAAATCTAGGAGGAGAGAATAAGTTAGAGTTGTTTTTATGTGGGAGAGAAATTATGATTGGAAAATGATCACTACCTAAAGTTGAATGAAAAATTTGCCATGTAAGAGCAGAAGCTAAGTTGGTTGAACATAATGACAAATCTGGATCACTGTATTTTTCTGTAGGACCCGTGCGACGGGTTGGGACACCGGAGTTTAAAATACATAAATTGTGACTATCTAACATTTCTAATATATTGTTTCCAAAAATATTTTTACTGCTGCCCCAAGATTGGTGGTGGCAATTTAGATCACCGAGAATTAAAATAGGATGGGGTAAAGATGTTAGAATATTGTTAACTTCAGAAATAATGGAAGAGGAAGGGTGAGGGATATAAAGAGAGACTAAACATATATTATTTACAACAGCAGCAACAATAGAAAAGTTACTGCTATGAGAGGGAATAGGTATATTGTAACGTTGTAAAACGTCACATTGGAACGTTATTGTTAGTCTTGGGATTAAGAGAGAGAAAAGAGTAGATTGTTGACTCTTTCTCCCTACTTGTCATCGAATTTATATAATTTACGTTTTGAGTAGGCAGAATGTTTTTGAATGTCTTGGCCTGTTCTTAGTACGAATGAATTAAAATAGTTCTGTCAATTGGTCAATGTCTTTTGACAGTGGTGGCGGACTGGCGGAGCGTCATTCGCCTAGCTACAGATCGACAGAAAAGATGTCGTCGTAAATATATTTTTTAAACTTTGCTAAAAAGAAGTAATCTTTTATAAATTGTATATGGAAGTTCACGTCTGTGACTTCTTCAATCAATGTTTATACCAAAATAACTAGATCTTTGGATTTTTGGAACCACATTTATAACCTCGATGACATGGTGTGTTTGACGAAAGATTATGCGTTTCAACCCCTTACCAGTATTCTCTGTAGGTTATAAAGCAGTAATTCAAAAAGACATTTCTATTAAAAAAAAAATGATTCGGAAAAACTTTGTAATCAAATAGAATTTTTAGAGTATTTAGATTCTCAATGTGATGTTTATACATTATACACAGATGGCTCAAAAACTCCAGATAATGTATCATCAGCATTTTATGACTCCCAGACGAAACAATCCTTTTGTGTCAAGTTAGATGCCCATTGCAGCATATTCACAGCAGAATGCTATGCAATTTATTGTGTTTTGTTACATGTATTTAATGTAAATACAACTAAGTTTTTAATAATATCAGATAGTAAGAGTGCATTATTAGCTTTAGATGGTAATTTGCTTAAGTTTAGGTCCAATTATATTTTGTTTAACATTAAAAAGATTCTGCTAGAGTTAGGTAACAGAGGCAAATGTGTTACATTTAAATGAGTACCTTCACACTGTGGTATCTCTGGTAATGAGGCAGCAGACAAGTCAGCCCGAGGAGAGTGTGACGAAGATTGCACAAATATAGTAAAAGTACCATTCAGTGATTATAACCAGAAATTAGTAGAAAATATTACCTTATTGTGGCATTCATACTGGAGAACTGTGTCTGAGAAAAAGAGCAAATGGTATGCTTCAATACAGTCCACCCCGCCGCAAAGATCTTGGTACCATAAAAGAAAAGATATAGATTGCCGAAACTACATAACTACAATCAACAGATTAAGATTTGGCCACTGTAGAACACCAGCTCATCTATCAAGACTTAAAATTGTACACAACGAAAAGTGCGAAACTTGCAACGAATTAGCCAACCTAGACCAATAATTATTTTTTTTTCTTCTTTTGGCTTTGCACTGTGACGCGATTGCCAACAACAAAGTTAAGGAAACGAATCCAAAATAAAAGTAAAATTTTGTGTCGGAATTTATTATAGGACGTGCATTAGATCGGGTATGTAAAGGATGATAGGAATAATAAGGTAACACTAATCTAATGTTATATGTTTCACTGTAAAATTCTAATCTTAATTTGAGCATATTTTCAAATAACTTGCCAATGCAGGATGATTATGATATGGGTCTATATGAGTTACAATCATTTTCAGGTTTGTTTGGCTTTAGAATTGGTACAACACATTGAGTTTTCCATGTATCAGGAATAAACTCATGTTCCCATAACAGTTTAAAAATGTTTAAGAGAATATTTTGGGCCTTGGGGTGTAATTCTCTAATTAATTTGTATGGAAAATCATCAAGTCCTGGGGTGGTGTCCTTCCTTGACTTAAGGGCTGTTTTAAATTCACGGGTATTAAATGGTTCATTTAAGAAATGTCCTTCAGCATTACCAATAGATTCAAAAATGATATTTAATCATGATATGTCAATATATTTTTCAGGAGGAGACAGTGGAGCTAATTTATTTACAAAGGATGGAATCCATTCATCACTTTTGACAGATTTTCTACAACCAGCTCTTTTAAATCTATGGATGTAATTCCAAATCATGCTAACAGGTGTGTATCTATTGAAAGCCTCACACAAAGATCTCCAGCTATCCTTTTTTTTCTGACTTAATAATTTCTTTTTTAATGCATCAACTTTTTTGTATTCTATGTAGTTTTCTAGTTAGGGTGTGATCTATAGTTTCTTAAGGCTAACCTACTATTATTAACTGCAGTAGCACATTCTCTGTCCCACCAAGGTGCTGGTAATTTCATCTTATATGGAGATTGATTGATGATTTTTGGAATGTATTTTTGTTTAATACTGTTTAATATACTACAAAAAGAGTTATAAGTTTCTAGAGGACATAGAGAATCAATAGTTAAATTATCAAAAGCTTTTTCTGTTTCAGAATTGAATTGGGTCCAGTTTGCAATTTTATAGTTAAAACGCTCAGTAGGAGCAGCTGTAACATATTTTGGTGCTGAAATTTGAACATCAACCAGTATGGGAAAGTGATAACTACCCATTGGGTCATCATGCACAGTCCATTGACATAAAGGAGCTATATTGAGACTTACACATGTTATGTCAATTGATGAAGGAGCATTGCGAATGGTGCCTACAGTAGTTTGAGATCCTGTATTTAAAATGCATAGATCACATTCATCTAATAGGTAGGTTGTAAATCTCAACACCTCTAGACTTTGATGAAAGACAGCCAAAAGCGACATGATGAGCATTCAAATCACCTGAAAGCATGATTGGTTTGGACAAGTCATCGATAATCTGGTTCAACTTTCTACATTTGAAACGTCTACCTCTACTATTAGGTGGAGCATAAGCAGATAATAAAGTTAGATCGCCAGCATTAGTTTTTAAAGTGATTGCAGCTGTTTGAAGGAAATCATAATAAGGAGTATGAATATTAGAATATTGGAAAGAATTTTTGATTAATATGGCCACACTTCCATGACCACCAGAACCATTTTGGAGAACGGTATTGTAACCTGATACATTGAATATATTAGATTTGAGCCAAGTTTCATTAAACATGCAAATGTCAATATCTTTTTCATGAAGAAAATTTATTAATAAAGCTTTTTTGTTATTTACACTTTGTATATTAAATTGGGCTATTGATATAAATGTTTTTCTATTTTGTCTATTGTGAAGGAACTAGAGTCCATAAAGATCAATGCAAGTTGCTTAAGAATAAATCTTTTAATTTGGTAGTAGTCACTGTTTTATTACCTTTGTTGCCAATACAATTAAGTATTTGACTATAGCATTTAAAAATATTTCATTATTAGCTATTTGTTCTAAAGTGAATGTATTTTCTTTATTTATTAATAATGTGGGAGGGAAACGGTCTTTCTATTTTTTACCTTCTTTTCTAAATTTTTTGGCTTTAAAGCTGGGAAATTTTGGTCATCAATCTTACCTACAGCAGAGGCAAATGAACGAGGTTGTTGTGAGTGTAATATTTGGTTACGTTTTTCTTCTATTTTCTTCATTTTTATGGGGCAGTCTCTAGAAATGGCTAGGTAACCTCCGCCGCAATTAATACACATTAGAATATCCGAAACACATTCCTTAAAAAGGTGGGCTCCAGAGCATGATGAACACATTTGAGTGCCACGGCACACTTTAGCAGAGTGATTAAACTTGAAACATTTGTAGCATTGTATGAGTGGTGGAACGTAAGTGTGTACTTGATATCTGAATAAATGTAGGAATGCTATTTTGGGTAAGATAGTGATGAGAATGTGATAGCAACAGTAGTCAATGGTATTAGCTGCCCATTGGCATCTTTTTACTGAGATTACGTCCGCATCGCATGTTACATTCTTGTAGATCTCTTCATTAGATATGTCGATGGGTACAAATTTGATTATACCAACCTTTTCCACAAGGTGAGCTGGTATGAAAGCGCGAAGCTTATGTTTATTTAAAAAGCTATCTTGTTTGAGAAAGCTATTAGCTGCTGCGGCCTTCTGAAAGGTTACTCCAATTTTATATGGATTGACACGATATGCACTGGTAATACCTTTAATATTCTCTACGAAAAGTTGAGTGAGTTTTATTAGGTTTCTGTTTCCAATTTTTTCTTTCTCTTTGGATTCAATATAGACGGTGTAGTCAAATGCACTTTTTTTCTAGGAAAAGTCGGGTGTAATTTGTTTTAAAATATATATTATACTTAAGTACGTCGCTAGTAGAGGTTTTTTCTCGCTTTCGTTTTCGGTCGCTGGGCTCCTCCTCACTGTCGTCCTGCATCCCCATTTTTACAAATGGGGTACGCCCGCTCTATTTTTCTATAATACGTGTTTGTAATGCAAAATTAAACACAAAAAATTAATATTATTTTATACGAGAATCAAAAAGCGCGCCTTAGGTTTGACTTCCCGCCAGAAAGTCGCGCTGTGTCCTTGTCCAACGCGTTGCCAGCTCAAATAACCATTGAATTTGATAGAAATGGTAGAAAATTTTATATATTTCTTTTTTATGATTTCATAAAATTATTTATTCATAAAATTTTGGAACTTATCTAAATATTTCTACAGTTCCTATAATTATTAATAAGAACTTCATAGTATTAAAAAAAAACTATTTAATACTTAGTAAGAGTAGTACTTAAATGTTTGAGTTTGGTAATACTAAATGCAGGATCCGCCTGGACCCGCCATCTTACTTAACGTGTAGGGTCACCATAAATTTGATTGATCAAATATTTTTACAATCTCATAATAGTAGGTAGGTATATACTTAAGTATCGATTGTTTTAAATTGGAGACGTACCGTTATAAGGTCATTGTATGCTCGTGCTTCGATTTGCGATTGTGTAAATTTTCATTTTAAACCTGTTAGATTTTCATGAAATATGGTTAATTCATGTTGTGTGACAAGGTGCAAAAATGGCTCTTATAACGGTAGCAGCTTTTCTTTCCACGGGTAAGCAACAACATAGTAACAGCACCAACCATATTTTTTAAGTAACATAGTATTTTGTTGATTAAAGATTTTTTCAATCTCTTTGTATTAGATAGGTAGATAAGCAGCATCTGTTTAAATTGGAGATGTGTAAAAAGGGGCAAAACCTAACATTAGATTTTTGGAACGAACTTGAAAGCGGCTCACGGATGGTGCCATTTAGTAGAAATCGTTGTATTAATGAAATAACAAAAGCCATTTGTGTACATATGCGTGTGTGAATCGAACCTACAAATCAGCACATGAGCAAGTGAGTGCGCAGCCGGATGCACAACTCTCTCTCTCTCTCTCTTTGTCTCAAAACACGTATTTTTTGAAATTATATTTTTTTGTAACATATATACCTCGTTTCTGACGGGGGTCCCCGACTGTATAATATTTTTATATTATATATATTCTTTTTAATATTTTTTACTTCTACTTGAAGTGCTCGTGGGCGGGGCCACGAGCGCTTCAAGTAGAAGTACGTAGTTCACGTAGTGTTCTGTAAACGATCACTGCGTTAAGCAACTTTCACTATGGCTGGTCCTCGGACGGGTGACCACTTTGTGGCATTTATATTTGCGAGCGTTTCCGTGCGTCGGAAGGCACCTTAAGCCGTTGGTCCCGGTTGCCAGTAACATGGCAGTCGTTAAGCCAGTTGAATGCCTTACGGGCGGCTTAAAAAAAATTCAACAGCTTGTCGCTACCACCTGCACCTGTCTATTTCAACACGGCAATGGGCTCACCACCTGTTACGTAGGACAAAAAAAGCAAAAGCATACGGTGAAACATGGGAGTATAGTACCCTTCTGCCTACTCCTTCGGGGATAAAGGCGTGAAAGTATGTTATTGTATTTTTACTTACAAAAATTCAGTAGGTTCGAACAATCGTTCAAGGAATTTATCCTGTGTTCTAATTGGTCATGGTCACTTATTTAGAAAGAGACACCGCCACTGCCGAGAGCCATCTCACGCAGATCGATTATTTCGCAGTAGTGCACAGTCTAGTTATAGGTATAAGGTCTTTGCACACACCTAAGTTGCACAATTTTTTGTCTCTGTCGCGTCTCGTCGCCGCGATTTGTATGACTCTGCGCGCACGAACTTTTGTCTCCGCAACTATTTTGTCTCTTACAACAAGTCTACGGGTTAGAATGAAAGTGCGCGCACGTAGCGACGCGACTCCCGGGAAAAATGCTATGATGCACATATTCTTAGTTACAAGTAGATTTAAATAATAAATTTTTGTATTACATTAACATAATTGGTACAGGAAAAGAAATCCGACAATTTTATTTATTTATTACATACACTAGTCGTGTCCTCAATTTCTATTATACTGTTTTAATCTCATATTTAGGACCTAAGTCACATCACGACCTTTATCTATGTCTATTATATTTATTTAGACGAAAGCTCAAAAAACCGCGTGTTTTGTTGTTTACTAATAAAGAAGATGTGCTATAATAGGTTAGATGAAATAAGATGTGCAGTCGCAGCGGTGTCTATTAACAATTTAACAATAACACAGTTTAGCTATAATAAATTGGGTTTTCACTTTTCATTAAGTAATAAGTACAACAGAATACTTACATCTGGCAAAGTCCGATACCGTCTTCTTGTCATGGACCTCTGCGTGAAGCCCAAAGGCAAACCCATCGAGCGATGCCAGCGCCGCATCAGATGGTGGTTGCTTGATGAAACTAGGTCCCAGGAGTTCGTCTCAGCTGTCGGTGACAAGTGCCACTGACACTGAAGGCGAACCAGTTCAAGATTACTGGGACAAAGTTCAGGCGGCCATCCTTGGCGGCGTCGGTGCTCGGCGAGTCTAAGGGTGAACGCAAATGTGACAAGGAAACTTGGTGGTGGAACGACGCACTCCAGAGGGAGACTAGGGAGAAGAAAGCCCTCTTTAAAAAGTGGCAAGCGACCGGATCTCCCGAAGACCGCGACGCGTACAGGGCTGCCAAGCGCGTCACAAAGAGAACTGTAGCCAGAGCCAACCTCTGTATGATAAGCTGGAATCGTCTGAGGGGCAGAAGCTCATCTATAAGCTGGCGCGCTCCAGGGTCAAAGCGGCACAGGATATATCCAAGTGTCGCTGTGTAAAAGACCCTGAGGGCAACCTGTTAAGCGAAGACCTCGCGGTAAAGGAGAGATGGCGCTCGTATTTTCACGAGCTGCTTAATAAACAGCACAAAGATGTGCAGTCTCCGGACCTCCCTCCGAATCAGGGACTAGTGCCACCGGTAACGCCTGGAGAAGTCCTGACTGCGCTTCGCCGCATGAAGAATCGGAAAGCTGTCGGACCCGATGGAGTCCTCATCGAAGCCTGGAAGGCGATGGGTCCTCGCGGTGTGGGCATCTTAGTAAACCTTTTTAACCGCATACTCCTCAGCGGGCAGATCCCAAACCAATGGAGACTGAGTATTATTACACCAGTCTTCAAAGGTAAGGGGTCAGTGCAGGAGTGCGGGAGCTACCGCGGTATAAAGGTGATGTTCCACACCATGAAGATCTTCGAGAGGATTATAGACTCTCGGATCCGGCAGGAGTGTACTCTCTCGGGGTGTCAATATGGGTTTCGCCCTGGTCATGGGACCACGGACCCTGTTTTTGCCCTGAGGGTTGTCGTAGACAAATACAGGTCGAAGAACACGCCTTTGCACTGTATGTTTCTAGACATGCAGATGGCCTTCGACTGTGTTCCTCGTGCGATGATCTGGTGGGCACTGCGGTCCAAAGGGGTTCCTGAGGTCTATATTGACACTATCCGGGACATGTACTGTGACTCCGATTCCTTGGTTCGGACTGCTGTTGGCGACACGAAACCCTTCCCCATCACCGTCGGGGTACACCGGGGTTCGGTCCTTAGTCCGCTTCTGTTCATTGTAAAATTAGACGAATTGTCGGACAGCATCAGGAACTCGCATGAGCAGCCTCCATGGTTGCTCATGTATGCTGACGATACTGCGCTGGCAGACGCGGACAGGGGCAGATTGGTGCGACGTGTGAATGCGTGGAAGCAGACGCTTGAAAACTGCGTCTGAAACTAAATGTGGCGAAGACCGAGTATTTGGCACTAAACTCGACAGATCCCCCATCCGTCCGCATAGGCGGTGATTTGGTCGAGCTGTTATACGGGGTTTCGAAGAGGTCTTTTTAAAAAAAGAACACTTTAACCTTGAAGAACTAAACCTTTAATTTGATAGATCTTGGGATCCTTAGGCAACCGCGCGAATCAGAGGATGGAAACAAACTGGCGTATCTCTCAGTCAATGAGTAGAGCAAGGGGCCGATAATGTGGAGTCAGCATAAATGATGGTAGGACAGCACTAATGCTAGCATAGTATGGATATAACACCTCCCCCTTTAAGAGGAGACTTTGGGGTTGAATTTGAACAAAGTCTCAGCTAGATCCTAGTTCTAAGTGGGGCAACAGACGTAGCTACATTTTCCCTAAGGTCAGGTCTGTCAGTCATGGTTATTGTTTCTGGAATAGGTTGAGGTGGTGATCTGTTGAAATTTAACTTAAATTGAAAGGGTCGGTTGCTGCCGGATTTACATGATTTCTTTAATCCTGAGTAACTTATTATTAACAATATAAGAATTACAATTACAGTAACGGAATAATGTGTTCCATATTTAACAATGTGTGGGGGTTGTAGGCTTTTCAAATCATTGAAAACGGATTGTAGTCTTATTTTTTTTTTTGTTATAATCGTCTAGGTCTATGTCGCTTAAGTGGATATGGAGCACATCATTCATTAAGTTGTTTAATTTTACCAAATTACAACAAGAATCATTGATTAAATTTAAATTTGACATGTAATTAATTGGTTGGTTGGCTGCAAAAAGTTAACACGAAGGCACTGATAGAAAAAAGCTCGTGAAAGGTGCAGAATGAAAGCGGATGAAAGGTTGTCGTCCAATTTCCGGGATACTGCCAGGCTCTTCTGGAAAGAGGTAGGCAAGACCCGGAGTTGTTCGGCAATCTGCAGTATGAATAAAGTGCTTAGTGTTAACAATGACGTCCTAACAGACCAAACTGACGTCCTGCATAGATGGAGTGAATATTATGGAAAGATGTATGCAAGAAAAGACAGAGATGCCACATCGGGAAGTGGAGCTCAGTTCGATGCTCCGGATCCCGATGTCATTGAAGTCATTAGTATGAAAGAAATTGAACAAGCGATAAGAAGTATGAAATGTGGTAAGGCTGAGGGAAAAGACAGAGTTACTGCTGAGATGATCAAGTACGGTGGGTCGCGCGTCTGGGACACTCTATGTCTGTTATGCAACTTGTGCTGGCGGACGGGTGAGGTCCCAGATGACTGGCGAATAGCAGTTGTAGTACCTATCTACAAAGGGAAAGGCTCGCGCCTAAACTGCTCCAGCTACAGGGCGATCAGCTTGGTCAGCTTAGCTAGTAAGGTGTATGCAAAGATTATAACGGCAAGTTTATGGGAGGCTCAATGCGGATTCCGACGTAGAAGAGGTTGCATGGATCAAGTGTTTTCTTTCCGCATGATCGCGGAGAAGTTTCTCGCTATTAGCCAGAGGGTTTTCTGCGCTTTTGTGGATCTGGAGAAAGCATTTGATAACGTTGTGAGGGAAACTCTGTGGGATTTGCTGCCCTGATATGGTGTGGACGGCTCGCTGCTGCGGGCAATACAGTGGGTGGTGTGAATTTGGGTGACTTTTCAGTAAACTGTCTGCTGTACGCTGATGATGCGGATGAGGATGCGGTGATCTCGGTGCTTCTGATGACAGAAGCCGACCTTCAGGCATTAATCACTAATATGAATGAGGAGTGTGAAAGTAAGGGTCTTCGCTTGAATGCAAGTAAGACTAAGGTTCTAGTATTTGAAAGAGATGACGTAAGAACTAAATGCGAGATTAGGGTGACGTGTGTGCCAACTTTGCTTTACGGTAGCGAAACCTGGGTATGTCAGCAGATACATGAAAGTAAATTGAATGCTGTGGAGATGCGATCACTTCGAAAATTGTGCGGCGTTACCTTGGCCGACCGAATACGTAACGAAGTGACACGCAATATGGCAGGTTTGAATGAAAGTGTCAGCGTTAAGCTGGAAAAGGGCGTGCTCCGTTGGTTTGGACACGTCCAACGAATGAGTGAGGAACGATTGACGAAGAATATATATTGTGCGAAAGCAGAGGGTAGAAGAGGTCAGGGTAGGCCGAGACTTACATGTGAAGATCACGTGAGCAGATTGCTCAAAAACGGAAAGGTCAAAAGTACTCGGATACCCAGACGTGCGTGTATGAAGCGATTGATGAATCTCGAAGAAGCGAAAGAAGTATGCATGGATCGCGAAGCTTGGCGATCTGTCCTCTCTGACTACCCCGTCAGGGATACAGCGTGAAGATAGTTAAGTTTTTAAGTTAAGTTAATTAATTGGTGAAGTGAAATTGAGAACATTATATTTTGGCAACAATGTGGTGCTTTTACATTATCCAACACAACCGTTGGAGTATGCAATATACCAGTACCAAGTATGGTAGTTTCATTATATATTTGAATTGAGACAATCGATAGAGATCTTATTAATATGAGATTGTATATAAATCCACTTATTATTAGTCAATGGTTTCCAAATGTCCAGTTTCCCGAGAAGGGTTTTTGTTTCACATTGTTGTGGTTTTTGACTAATCACTTTCGCTAAAAATTCAATTTCACAGGTAAGTTTTGCGTCAGTAGAGTACACATTTTCTATGTCACAAATAAAGCTACCGAGGCTTATAACTTTACACCGTTCTAAATCATTTATAACACAATAATGAGACTTGTCTTTGGTCATTGCTATATATCTGGAATTCGGTATAATTAAACTAAAAGAATTCGGTTCCTTGGTATTATGTGGAATCGGGAGAGCAATACTATGAAACAATTCATATTCCTTAGTATTCACTAATGGTACTTGTAAAACAAACATTATATAGTAACAGGCTAACTTAGAAATTGTTAAAATAAAGTGTATAGGATTAATGTCTAACGTTACAGGAAGCTCGAGGTTACTCGATAAATGTCGGTAGTTATTGGCAAGCTCTCTATGAAGTTGAGTCGGAGTTATGACTGAGGGATGCAACAGATTTTGACCACTAAATAAGATAGCACTAACTATGTCCTCTAATTGAAAAGATAAAGTGAGTATAGAGGTTTCTAGAGCATTTATGATTTCATCAACATTAGCGTATAGTTGGAGTCCGTTTGTAATTTCTGAGATATTTACTATGCTAAGAGAGAGTTTGTCAATAGCTGCATTTAAATTAGCTTCATTGTCCACGATTTTCCGCAGGGTGTTATTAAAACTTGTTATGACTGAACTAGTGATCAAGATATTTTCCTTCATCAATGTAGTCAACTGATCCTCGTTGTATTGCATAGAGTCAATAGCCTCATCATATTTAATTGCGTCGTTCTCATCTAAGGTTCCAAATATTTGTTTTAAAACCGTTCCTACACCTCCAATCCATGCGCCGCGTTTGGTTCGGTTATCTACCAGGTGTGAAATGGATTTAAATTCCTTATTTAAATCTTGAAAGCGAGCTGTTAATGGCTGTAACACATTGTAACATTCTGCCATAACTTGTATGATCCGTGTTTGGTTACATAAGTATTTGTTGGTGTTTAATGAGAGTTCAATGTTTTGTATGTGTGGTTCAAAATGTGAGATATCGATTGGCATTATGATATTTAGCTGTACATTGTTTATTTTAAGTATACCTAGGTAATCAAAGTACAGACAAGAGCTTGTGGTGATCGGCTGGACGAAGTCTTGAGAGGGTTGGCCTCGAACTAGACTGTAATTAATAACTAATGTTAACATTAAGGTAAGTAACTTATGGGTTTGCTTAAAGTTAAGGTAAGTAACTTATGGGTTTGATTAAAGTTAAGGTAAGTAACATATGGGTTTGATTAAAGTTAAGGTAAGTAACTTATGGGTTTATGGTCGCTTGTCGACGGTTGTACATCGGGATTGTCCGGTCAATGGCACTTTACGGTGCACCGGTATAGGCGGAAGCCTTGACCGCTCAGAATAGGACGCGCCTGTGGCGACCCCAGAGGGTAATGGCGGTCAGGGTCATACGCGGGTATCGGACCGTATCAACAGAGGCTGCGTGCGCCCTGGCTGGAACACCTCCGTGGGACTTAGAGGCAGAAGTGCTCGGAGTGTATCGGTGAACAACAGAGTTTCAGGTGGCTTGGGGAGGTAGCCCCCTGCCCGAAGAGGTCCGTGGGTGGCGAGAAGCCGCCCAACTTGAGGTCTTGGCCAAGTGGTCGTCCAGGCTGGAGGCTCCACTTGCTGGTTTTGCCACCGTGGAGGCGCTCCAGTCGGTCATCGTCGAGTGGGCGGGGAGGCAGCATGGGGTCCTTACCTTCCGACTCACACAGGTGCTTTCCGGGCACGGCTGTTTCGTATCTGTACTCGGTTGCTAGGAGGGAAAGGACTCCTGCATGTCACCACTGCGACTGCAGCGAGGACTCGGCTCAACACACGCTAGCGGTCTGCCCAGCATGGGAGACGCAACGCCGGGCTCTCGTTGCAGTCATTGGTGCGGATCTCTCGCTGGCAGCTGTCATACGATCCATGGTTGCCAGCGACAGTCAATTTACCGCGGTTGCGTCTTTCTGCGAAGATGTTATTTCGCAGAAGGAGGGGGCGGAGAGGATCAGGGAGGAAGAGGCCGTCGCTGATCCTATCCGCTTCCGTCGCGTCGGGCGGCGGAGACGTGAATATTTACGCCTCATGCCGCCATGATAGTGGCTGCGGGTGTTAGGGACGGGGCAGCCCTTCACCTGCAAAACTAAGCAATCCGCGAAGGGGTTACATCCTTGTGTGCCTGGACGTCACCTAATGGGTAATTTTAAATATAGAAGGCGCCCATGACACACTGTGAGCATGCGGTAGGGGGGGTCTGAAGTAATAGTACCTCTAATAATATGGCGCAGAGTATGGCACACCGCAGGGGACTTTAGTGTGTGTGAGCCACACATAATCACACAGCTTCCCCGGGACGCGTGGTATGCCTCAGGACATTTCCCATGACGAAACAAAAAAAAAAGGTTCCGTTTCTATACTTTGAGGTTGCTCGGTTAAGTCCGACTGTTCGGGTAGAGTAATTTCAGAGTGAGGTTCATCTACGATTTCATTTCTTTGGGTATCTGGGATATCGATTGGCAAATCTAATTCCGGTAGGGGTAGAAGGTCGTTTGCGTCAATATCGACATTCTCTGGATCTGGATGAGATTGAGGTAAGTCGTCTAGATTGAATGAGGGAGGAGAAAGTATAAGGTTTTCTAGGTCACTGTCTAGCTCATGAGTAGGGTCCTCATCTTCGGGTTGGACGGGGTTGACGGGAAACCGGGATAGGGCGTCGGCATTAGAATTGATTTTGCCCTTCTTGTATTGAATGTCGTATTAGAATTCCTCTAGTTTTAGATGCCAACGGATGAATCGTGAGCCAGGGTCTTTACAGTTGAACAACCATTGTAATGGTTTATGATCTGTAAGGATTTTAAAGCGGTGACCATAAAGGTATGGTCTAAATGTCTTTGTACCAAAAATTATGGCGAGACACTCCTTTTCGGTGACACTATAATTGCATTCTGCCTTATTTAGTGTGCGGGAAGCATAAGCGATAGGACGATCCTGACCAAAGGGGCCTTGGGACAATATTGCCGATATGGCATGGTTAGAGGCATCGCAGGTTAAGAGGAATGGTTGGGTAAAATCTGGGTATGCAAGGATTGGGGCGGATACAAGTTTAGTTTTTAAGGATTCAAAAGCAAGCTGTTGTTCATTTTGCCAATTAAAGAGGGTTTCCTTTTTCAATAAGGATGTGAGAGGTTTAGCCAATTTGGCGAAGTTAAGTATAAATCTCATGTAATAGGAAACGAGGCCCAAAAACGATTTAATGTCCTTGTGTGACTTTGGAGTGGGGAATTCGGTTACGGCTTTAGTTTTGTCAGGATTTGGTTTAACTCCGTTTTCGCTAATGATGTGTCCTAGGTAGATGACCTCTTTACGGAGAAATTCGCATTTTTCTGGTTGTAACTTTAGATTAAATCGACGGAGTCTGTCAAAGACAGCCTTAAGGTTACTGATTTACGAATTCAAATCGTGGGAGTATATGTCAATGTCATCTAGGTAGACGAAACAGCGTGTACCTTGCAGACCGAATAGGCAATTGTTCATCAGCTTTTGGAACGTACTGGGAGCATTTTAAAGCCCAAATGGCATGCGGTTAAACTGAAAATGGCCTTGAGGCACAGAAAAAGCCGTCTTGGGAGCGTCCTCTGATGATATCAGGATTTGATGGAACCCAGAAGTGAGCTCCAATGTTGAGAAGTATTTACTATTTCCCAGTTGATCGAGGATCTCTGATATTTGTGGGATAGGATAGGTTTCCCCTATAGTTATGTCATTTAGTTTGCGGTAGTCTATAACTATCCGCCATTTAAGTTTCCCTTCAGAGTCTGCTTTCTTGGATACTACCCACATTGGTGAGCTCCAAGGTGAAATGGGCGGTTCTATAATATTTTGATCAAGCATGTTACTAATTTGCGCTTCTACCTCCTTTTTATGACATTAAGGGAACCTGTATGACTTGGTGTGGATAGGGGTGTCAGATGTGGTTTTAATTTGATGGTTAATAGCAGGGGTGTAGGTTAGTTGATCGTTGGGTAGGTGAAAGATATCCGAGTATTGGCTACAAAGGTCCGTAAGGGCATCAGATTCCTCTTGATTCAGGAGATCTAATCTCAACGTTTCTATCACCTCATTAGTTCGAGTACACGTGTTACTGGGGTCATTGACTAGTCGGTATGAGTTAAAGTAAAAGGGCATGATACTCAGATTCAAATTTGATTTTACAGTCACTGGAGATTGAGAGATGTTGGCGACAGTGAGGTTGACGCGATTATTCTCTTTAACCTTAACGATACAGATAGATATCAATAGGTTATCTGAGAGCTGTTGGTCTGTGATCACTCCTTATGTGAGGTCGGTTTTCTGAATAGAACATTCAATAACGGTCTCCGTCCGAGGAGGAATAACATAGAAAGGTTCGGAGAAATGAAGTTTAATTTCTAGATCTTCTATTTTCAGGAGGTCACGATTGTAGTCAATTTTGCAACGGAATTGGGTTAAAAAGTCGGTTCCAATTATGCCATCGTAAGGTAGACTGATATTTTTCACGACGTGAAATTTATACATGGTTGGTTTATTTCTTGTTAGTTCTAATCTAAGTTGGAAGTGGCCTTCCGTTGACGTTGGTTCGTCTCCAGGATCTATACCTTTTAATTTTATAGGTTCGTTGATTACTTTTGGTATTTTTTGTATGCTGGATTCCTTTAAAAGGCTTATGTCAGAGCCGGAATCAACCAGCAGAGACAGAGGGACGTCTGATACTTGCGATTATAATAAAACGTGCGGTAGCAACCTCTTTGTCGTGTCTAGATTAATTTCGTAAATTGTTTTGGTTTTAGTAGAAGTAGAGGAGTTTGAATTGGGGAGGTAGGAGTCAGAGCTTTTGGGTTTTGGTTGGTTATAAAGATAATTAGAATTGATATGGGCGCTTGTTTGGGGCTGGTTACCCGTGTGGTCCCTAATGAACTATAAGGTTTCATCGCGCAAAGACTACTAACTGTTCCAGCCATGTATATATATGAAGTAGTTAAATTCGTGAAAACACATCATTACCTGTTTGAAAAAAATAATAATATTGTCAAGCGACAGGTGACTCATCTGCCCTTACAAATGCCAGTCCCAAAACTGAAAATGTTTCGGAAGAGTTGTGTCTACATGGCACCCCTTATTTTCAACTCCTTACCTAGGCATATTGTAGATTTGCCACATAAGAAACTATGCATCGCATTGCGTGAATGGTTGCTGGATGAGAGATTTTATTCCATTGACAATTATATAAAGTCGAGCCCTTTAACATGTAATTTTAATTGATTAATCTTATTACTTCTGACATTCTATCGTATGGTTATTTTCTATTATTTGCTAATGTCATCATCATCCGAGCGTATGTCCCAGTTGCGTCTCGCGACGCCCGGGGTCCGCTTTCCTACATTTTCTCCTCCACTTCGCACGGTCGTCGGCATACCCTGTAGTGAGACCATTGGCACGCATGTCATCCCTTACGACGTCAAGCCAGCACTTCTTGGGTCTTCCCCTCTTACCGGGACCTGGCGGAGCTGACATGGCCAGACATTTGTTACCTACGTAGCCCGGCGGTTGCCGCAAGACGTGACCATACCAACGAAGGCGACACTCTTGCAACTTGTCTGCAATGTCACGGACGTGAAGGCTGCCGCCCGGGAATGCGAGAGTTTCTCACGCGGTCCATCCGCGTGACTCCACACATCCACCGCAGCATCTTCATTTCCGTGACACGCAGCTCCTGCTAGTGTCGCTCCAATATCGGCCACGTCTCACTGCCATGTAAAAGGACAGGTCTAATAATGGTTTTGTAGACCTGGCCCCTTAACCGGATCGGCATTTTAGGGTCACAAATGACACCGGTCATCTCCCGCCATTTGGCCCACGCGGCAGCAATGCGTGACTTGACATCGCAATCGATGTCACTGGACGTGTGAAAAACAGATCCCAGGTATTTAACCTGGTCCGTGCGCTCGACCAAATCACCGCCTATGCGGACGGATGTGGGATCTGTCGAGTTTAGTGCCAAGTACTCGGTACTTCGCCACATTTAGTTTCAGACCGCCGTTCTCAAGCGTCTGCTTCCACGCCTTTACACGTCGCACCAATCTGCCCCTGTCCGCGTCTGCCAGCGCAATATCGTCAGCATACATGAGCAACCATGGAGGCTGCTCATACGAGTTCCTGATTCTGTTCGACAATTCGTCTAATATTACACTGAACAGAAGCGGACTAAGGACCGAACCCTGGTGTACCCTGACGGTGATGGGGAAGGGTTTCTTGTCGCCAACAGCAGTCCGAACCATTGAATCGGAGTCACAGTACATGTCCCGGATAGTGTCAATATAGACCTCTGGAACCCCTTTGGACCGCAGTGCCCACCAGATCATCGCACGAGGAACACAGTCGAAGGCCTTCTGCATGTCTAGAAACAAACAGTGCAGAGGCGTGTTCTTCGACCTGTATTTCTCTGCGACAACCCTCAGGGCAAAAACAGGGTCCGTGGTCCCATGACCAGGGCGAAACCCATATTGACACCCCGAGAGAGTACACTCCTGCCGGATCCGAGACTCTATAATCCTCTCAAAATTATTTGCTAATGTACCTACATCTATTCATGTTGACTTGATTGTTTTTCTAGGCGTATACAATTTTACCATGTCTCTTAAATAATTGTTGTGTTTAATCATTTGCATGCCTTGATTAAATGGCGAAATATGTATTGAGTTAAATTTGTAACTACAACATCTTGTGAACCATATTTCACTGACTGCCTCTGTGGCGCGGTGGGAGTGCATCCGACTGCTACGCAAGAGGTCGTGGGTTCGATTCCCACCCAGGATAAAACTTTGTGTGATGAGCACGATGGTTTATTCTGTGTCTGGGTGTTATTTATCTATAATATGTATGTATTTAGAAATATATAAGTATGTTTATCAGTTATCTAGATCCCATAACACAAGCTAATATTAGCTTACTTTGGCCTAGATGACGCTGTGTGACAAGTGTCTCACAATATTTATTTATTTCAAGCAAATAAAGTGAATTGAATTAAATTGTTTAATTTAATCGAGCATAACTTAGAACTTTTGTGCTGGTTACACTTGGCGGCCATCTTGTTTTTACACGGCAGTTGTGCATGACGGCCGCACACGAGGGACTTTGAATTTGGACGTGGCGGTTAACGGTCGCATCAAGTGGAGTTAATGTAATTAATTAGAAGTTGTGAGTGATCTGAAATCTGAGTTTTAATATAAGTTTTGGAGATTATAAGTTTTGCTACCTACATGATATAAGTTTGAACGCTATAAGTTTTGAAATCACCTATAAGTTTTGCAAGTGAAGAGTTGATGATTGTTTAAACTAAGTTGAGAAAAAAAAAATTGCGTACCGCGATAAAAGAAGTTTTTCCTTCAAAAATTGACCGGGATCGACGTTAATGATGATGATGATGAAAAATAAATCTACACTGAAAGACTCCTAATTGATTACACAGCATTATTTAATAAGACCTGTAGATGACCGAAATCAAAGTTAGATGATGATGATGATAATGGTCGCGAGTCCAGAGATTTTATCTCATCTAAAAATAAGCGTACCGCGCTAAAAGAATATTCACTTCAAAAATTGACCGGGATGGACGTTAATGATGATGATGAAAAAAAAATTCTACTCTGAAAGAGTCTTAATTGATTACACAATATTATTTAATAAGACCTGTAGATGACCGGGTTCAACATTAGATGATGATGATGATTATAGTCGCAAATCCAGAGATATTATCTCCTCTAAAAATATGTGTACCACGCTAAGAGGCGTTTTCACTTAAAAAACTCAATTTATTAATAATTTATTTATCTAGTCGCGTTGGTACATGCATATATGCACACACTATAGCTGCGTATCGTAACGGGGAGTAGCGAGTCCAAATTTATCTCATCTAAAAAATTCCGTACCGCGCTAAAAGAAGTTTTTCCTTCAAAAATTGACCGGGATCGACGTAAAGATGATGATGATGAAAAATAAATCTACACTGAAAGATACTATATGATGATATAAGATGATAGAAACTAATTGATTACACAGCATTATTTAATAAGACCTGTAGATGACCGGAATCAACGTTAGATGATGATGATTATGGTAGCGAGTCCAGAGATTTTATCTCATCTAAAAATATGCGTACCACGCTAAAAGAAGTTTTTCCTTCAAAAATTGACCGGGATCGACGTAAAGATGATGATGATAAAAAATAATTCTACACTGAAAGAGTCCTAATTGATTACACAGCATTATTTAATAAGACCTGTAGATGACCGGAATCAACGTTTGATGACGATGATGATTATGGTCGCGAGTCCAGAGATTTTATCTCATCTAAAAATATGCGTACCGCGCTAAAAGAAGTTTTTCCTTCAAAAATTGACCGGGATCGACGTAAAGATGATGATGATAAAAAATAATTCTACACTGAAAGAGTCCTAATTGATTACACAGCATTATTTAATAAGACCTGTAGATGACCGGAATCAACGTTAGATGAAGATGATGATTATGGTCGCGAGTCCAGAGATTTTATCTCATCTAAAAATATGCGTACCGCGCTAAAAGAAGTTTTTCCTTCAAAAATTGACCGGGATCGACGTAAAGATGATGATGATAAAAATAATTCTACACTGATAGAGTCCTAATTGATTACACAGCATTATTTAATAAGACCTGTAGATGACCGGAATCAACGTTTGATGATGATGATGATTATGGTCGCGAGTCCAGAGATTTTATCTCATCTAAAAATATGCGTACCGCGCTAAAAGAAGTTTTTCCTTCAAAAATTGACCGGGATCGACGTAAAGATGATGATGATAAAAAATAATTCTACACTGAAAGAGTCCTAATTGATTACACAGCATTATTTAATAGGACCTGTAGATGACCGGAATCAACGTTAGATGATGGTGATGATTATGGTCGCGAGTCCAGAGATTTTATCTAAAAATATGCGTACCGCGCTAAAAGAAGTTTTTCCTTCAAAAATTGACCGGGATCGACGTAAAGATGATGATGATAAAATCTTACGCTTTTTCGATCAGGACACGTGTCCTGACGCGAGTTTAAGATTTTATACCCAACGCCGCTAAAAAAGTTTTCACTTCAATAAAAATAAATAAGTTTTAGAAACCTACTGAGTTGCCTTCTTCTGAGATAACCTTACATCTCAGAAGTGGGATTAAAAACTATAAGTACACGCCCATTATACATTATTTTGTAGATCAGTGCATGCTGGATAGACTAATACCGACGCTACCTCTATAATAAGTAAACGGGAACAATAGGTTCAATCGTGAAATAGGGTACTTACTTTTATGGAGTGCCGTATTGAAGTAGTTACCCACATTATGCTTGTCGAATAAATAGATAAATAAGCGATGGTTTAAAGTAAGACCGTTATATAAAGTTTTTTCTTTATTTTTCTAATTTTATTTCTTGCGTTCCTATGCGGGACCAACAAGGCGTATTCAGATTTTAAGTTCATGCACATAGCTTGGGATTTTGTCTAACGTCTAACTCTTGCAGTCATGTGCGCCTGATGGGTATACCGACCGGTTAGGGCAATAAGACAGATAAAAAAAAAAACATGAGGATAAAAATTTTTTTTTTTTTGAGGACCACTTCTCCCAGGATTGGGTTTAATAAAGGGGTACGAAAATTTTGTTATTTTTGCTCTAGGACGCATAGTTTACGAGATATTATCCTCTCCCTGTTTTCACGACTGTATCCTAACTTCTTTTTATTTTTTTTCTTTTCGAGCATACGATAATATATGGTGATGACCAGATGCCGGGGGCCCGAGACGATCGCGCTCTAAGCGCAGTCGATCTGGGCACACAAGCATGCGCAGCTGCAGCCGAGACCGTCATTTACTGGAAAAAGAGCGCGCTCTGGACCGGGAGCGTAGCAGATTGCGACACATGGAAGCTGATCTCCGGAGGGAACGAGAGCGAGACCGCCGGGAACGAGGCGAATGGCGTCGGGAGACGCCAGCTGCGGAACCCAGTCGAGACCGTAGCCGAAGTAAGCGGCGAAACGCGAGGGATTTAACGAGCATCGATCGTCGTACTGACAGGTCACGTAGTCCTAATTTTTCATCTAAAGATGTAGTGCAGATAATTAAATCTATTAAAGAGATCTTGCCATCGCAACCATTGAACCCGAGCACGATTTCAGTAAACTGAAGCCTAGATCATAAAAATATTATCCCGGAGTTTAACCCGTCAGAGAAGAACCAAAAGGTAGATGTCTGGCTTAAAAAGGTTAACGAGTGTGCCAAGGTCTATGGTTGGGATGAAAAGAAGACCATACATTTTGCTATGCAAAAACTTACAGGACTTGTAAAAACATGGTATACGAGCCTTAATTCTATATTGTTTACACGGGAAGACTGGCAACTTAACTTAACAAAGGCCTTCCCTTGTGAACAGAACTACGGTCAATTGTTAGAGGATATATTGAGACGTAAAGTAGATTGAATTAACCAATAGACGTATACTATTACGAAAAATTTGCGCTGTTGAACCAATGTGAAATTTCGGGTAGGCGTGCCGTCGATTGCATCATTCACGGTATAGGCGATAGGACTATGAGGTCGGGTGCTCTGGCGCTACGGTGCGAAGAGCCCGATCAGCTTTTGAAATTTTTACTAAGCAATAACAAGGAATTCTCTACCCAACAACCTTTTAATAGGGGGGCCAGTGCGACTGATGATAAGCAAAATAACAAAGCACACTGGAGGGCAGACCGTAGTCTTCTCTGCTTTAATTGTGAAGAAAAGGGACACCCATGGTCCAGATGTACGAAACCTTTGATTAAATGTAACCAATGTAATAGGGTAGGACACAAAGCAGATGTGTGTAGGATTAGACCAAACACAGAACAAACAAAATCAGACAACGTGGCGAAAGCTATACAGATAACAAGTAACAACCAGTCCAACAAGTTTCTCAAAAATGTGTTCGTTAATGGTAATAGTAACTGTTTAGAAGCATTCGTTGACCTAGGCAGTGAAGTGACACTTGTCAGAAGATCTGAATTCATTGGTCTTGGATTGAACCACGACAACAATCCAACATCGATGAAAGGGTTTGGTAATAGTCTTGTTCACTCTAAAGGGTCAGTGGACCTAACTTTATCTGTTGATGGCGTAGCTGCTGCTGTGTCTTGTAGGGTTGTAGATGATTGGATGTTAGACAAACCTATGCTTATTGGTCAAACTTTCTCGGGACAGCCCCACATTATAGTCTACAAAGATGTGAACGAACTCCGATTCCGACACCTTGGAACCGAGTTGCCTAGTTTACACGATGAAAGGAAACATTTGGAAAGGGTTCGAGTGTTCGCGCGATGTACCCTTTTTGGCACCGCATATGTGCGAGCCGCGACAGCAACCATATTCACCGGAAGTTTAATATTAGACACTAAAGTTGTTGGGAAGCCCAACGAACAGTACCTAGTGTTAACGCCTAATATTGCTGAAAACCTACATGTCGCGGCCCCTAGCTTTGATCGAAGGAACTAAGATGGAAGAGTAACGCAGCTATTCGTCGCACATTTACTCACTCGTTTGTAATTACCTTGTGCATGGTGGTAGTCGGTACACCACATGTACTTACTCGTATATAATCAAATTACCTATTCGTATTTTCAAACTTGTAATTATATTTTGAAGATTAAATCGTTATACGCAAAAGTCTAAAGTAGCAGACATTGAATGATCCCTGACCAGCATCAAATCATCGACATAATTTGGTCTTCGAGCCGGATACAAATTGAATTTTAACGAAGATACGTAGAAGAAGAAGCCAGCAGCTTGCAGGAAAACAGTCAGGCCATTTAGTACTTCTACCAAAAACCCATCCTAAAAGTTCATTTGTGCTAATATCGTGTTTTTTACGTAATATTTCAGTTATTCGTATTCCTGTGTGTTGAAGTTAAGTGGTACCCACCAAATTACATAGCACCTGAAAAACTGTAAGTACTTTCTTTCATATCTCATATTCTCCCAAAATGTCTTTAGAAGTTTAAGGAAAGTTTACAGTGTTTTTGAAATATGTGCAGTCAGTAGTAGCTGAAGAATTATCTGAAGTGCAGAAGATAGCGTTAAAAGATCGTTGTAATAATATTAATCCTCTATTAGAACCATTTTCAAATATTCAGGATGAAATAGAATTGCATTTGCAGGGTATTGACGAGTTAGAAAAACAGTTAAACGAGAGAGAATCCTTTGAAAACCTATTTTACGATACTACTTCTAAAGTTAAGTGCGTGTTGAAGTGTGAAAAATTAGATTTGAAACCTTCTAAAAATGCTAAATCTATATATATAAAAATGAAACCCGTTTTCCGTTGTCACGACATAGCATGAAAACGGCTTGGCAAATTTGAAAAATTCTTTTTGTATTGGATAACCCATTTATTGAGGAAGGTTCTTAGCTGTATATCATCACGCTACTACACAGGAGAGCGGAGCAGTAATCATAAATATCAACAAGTCGGGGAAACTCTCATACATTTTTAGAAAAGTAATAAGCGACGGGATTAAATGGGTGCCACGGGGTTGGAAGTATGTCCCGGACGAAGCCGGGCAGGTCAGCTAGTCAAATATAAAATTGCCAACTATTTCGTTGCCTTCCTTTGATGGTTCATTTGAACAATGGTTGGAGTTTCGAGATACCTACATATCATTGATTCACAATTTTAAAACTATAGATGAAATTCAAAAATTTCATTATCTACGCTCAGCCCTCACCGGTTCAGCTTCTCAAATTATTAAATCACTCGAATTTACCGCAGAGAACTACAATATAGCGTGGGGTTTGTTAGAAAATCGGTTTAATAACAACAGGTTACTTGTACAAAATCACGTAAAAGCTTTGTTTTCTATCAGCATATCACATTCGTAAATTAATCGATAACGTACTTAAAAATATTCGTTCTCTTAAAAGCTTAGACGAGCCTACGGATAGTTGGGACACTTTAATTAATTATCTTATCGTTACTAAATTAGACCTAACTACCGAGAAAGAGTGGGAAAATCAAAAAAGTACGCTTTCAAAACTATCGAACCACTCGAATAAAAAATTAACTTTACACGATTTAATTACTTTCCTTACTGACAGAGCGGATATGCTAGAATCAATAAAAATCTCGTCCAATTCGGGTAAGCATACGTCGCGTCGGATAGTTTTATTAATAAACCATCCCAAAAACAATTTAAGCCCGTAAGTTTACACAGTCATGTTGTAACTCGCGATAGTACTGGTAATAAGTCGTTACAAAAATCAAATTCCAACACGAATAATACTAAGCGTTACCAAAGGTGTGCTATGTGCAAGGCGAACCATTCATTGTATTTATGTAGTGAATTTATTAACCTTTCTTTAAACGTAAAACTAAATTTCATAGGCGAAAATAAATTATGCAAAAATTGTTTGCGCGCAGGACACTCGTTAGATAATTGCTGGTTTGGCGGCTGCAAGCAGTGTAACCGCAAGCATCATTACTGATTCATGGGGAGTCCTCTGATAGTGGTAGCACGTCCAGCACATCTACAGATACGCGGCCCATGATCTCCTCGGCCTCGCGCGAGTCTAACGCGGCGAACAAAAGTACCTTCCTACATAGTCACAGTACATCTGCAAGTCAACACTATGATGAGATTTTCTTTCAAGAACCCGTTATACTTTCGACTGCATTAATAGATATTTTAGATAGTAAATTTAAACGTCATACTATTGGTGCTATTTTAGATAATGGCAGTCAACATTCGTTTATCACTAAATCATTATGCAAAAAATTAAATATTCGTTTATTACAGTCCACTGTACACGTTTCGGGTAGCGGTAATTCGGTAACCCAGTCGACACAGTCGTGCAATATACAATTGCAATCTAAAAACAGTAATTTCACAATGCATTTAAACTGCCTCGTATTACCGTGTATTACAACCGCATTACCATCTGTTAGCACGAATAACACAACATTCCATATTCCGAAAAATATATCACTCGCTAATCCTACATTTTATACGTCTAACGAAATTGATTTGTTGATCGGTGCCGATAAGTTTTGGGAGCTTCTTAGCGAAGGATTAATCCGTCTTGCAAATGGCCCGTATTTGCAGAACACTAAGTTAGGTTGGATCGTATCGGGTGCAGTACATAAAGAATTATTTAACCGTAAACGAAATCATAAGCAAGTTTTTTGTAATTTAACGCACACGTACGACGATAAATTAGATTTAAAACTTAAGAAATTCTGGGAGTTAGAGGAGTTAACTTCTAATAAAAATATTTTAACGAAAGATGAACAGTATTGTGAAAACTTATTTTTAACAACAACTACGCGTGATAGCAGTGGTCGCTTCTCTGTTCGCATGCCATTACGTGAACCGACTGATGCACTAGGCGACTCGCACAGCCAGGCGGAGAACCGGTTCTATGCACTCGAACGTAAATTGGGCCTGTGCACACCGAGCTACAAATCACTATATTTAGAATTTAGGCGTGAATATTTGCAACTTGGTCATATGATTAAAATCGATACCTATCCGTCTCCAAATTATTTTTTACCACATTTTGGTGTCTTTAGAGAAACTTAGTACAACCACTAAGTTGCGTGTAGTGTTTGATGCCAGCGCAAAAACGACGTCTGGTAAATCATTAAACGATATCCAACACATTGGCCCAGCCTTGCAAAATGATATTTTTGAAATTCTGCTAAGATTCCGTCAGTACACCTATATTGCCTGTGCAGATGTTGAAAAAATGTACAGACAAATTTTAATTCAACCAGATCAACAACCATTACAATTAATACTTTGGAGAGAAAATCCAGTAGATGCTCTCGGTGTGTACCAGCTTAATACAGTCACGTATGGATGTACGGCGTCCCCATACTTGAGTTTACGCTGTTTAAGGCAACTCGCGCTAGAATGTACTGATAAGGAAGTATCTAACATTGTCCAAAGCGATTTTTTTGTTGACGAACTGGTCACGGGGTTGGATGATAAACAAAAACTGTTGGATATTTGTGATAAAATTTCTACTGTATTGAAATCAGGTTGTTTTTTTTACGAAAATGGTTGTTTAACTTTGATTCATCTGACTCGAATAAGTCCAAAAATTTATCACTAGGTGAGACCTGCCGGAATAAAACGTTGGGTCTAGGTTGGTTCGCTAAAACAGACCTTCTGTATTATACGACTAAATTGAAATTAAATGAATGTCAGGTAGTCACGAAGCGAATCATTTTGTCGTCTATTTCTCAGGTGTATGATCCGCTAGGGCTTCTTGCGCCGACAATTATAGTTGCTAAAATATTATTACAAAAACTATGGACATATAAAATCGGATGGTATGATCCAGTCCCTCATGATGTAATGTAAATTTGTCAACAATCTTTCACATTTTGATAAGTTACGTATACCACGTCGAGCTATAAACAATACAATGCTACATAAAGAATTACACATATATACTGACGCGTCTCAGAGTGCTTATGGCACCGCTGCTTACGTCCGTACGTACTCTGACGATAGTCGTGAAGTGTCTGTTGCAATATTATGTGCTAAATCTAAGGTTGCGCCAATCAAACCAGTTACTATACTGCGATTAGAACTTTGTGGCGCCTTACTGGGTGCTAAACTGTATATAAAAATTATCAATTCACTTCGTGTAACATTTCATAAGGTTTATTTTTGGTCGGACTCGACAATAGTGTTGGGATGGCTACCAATGTCACCTAATACGCTTAAAACGTTTGTGCAAAACTGGGTGGTTCAGATTAATGAATGTACATGCGGTTCACAATGGTTACATGTAGGAAGTCAATCCAACCCAGCTGATTTGGTGTCACGCGGTGTCATGCTGGATGCCTTGTATACTTCTGATCTCTGGTGGCATGGCCCTGAGTTTTTGCACAAACGTCATCATAATTTTACCGCTGTCATAATGTTACTTATAATGAGTTACCAGATATTAGACCTAATGTGGCACTGTTATCTTGTCAAAGCGAGGAAAGTTTCTGTCCGTTTGAAATCTCTTCTTCTTTTAGTCGAATGAAGAGAGTTTTTGCTTATATGTTGCGTTTTATTAATAACGCTCGAAATAAACTTATTATTAATCGTATGGCCCACTTAGTGTTGATGAGTTAAACCACTCTTTTTGGCTCATATCTCACAGGGGCAATCGTTTTCTGATATTTATAGTTCGTTAAAAAATAATTCGACTCTTAAAATTAATCGTAATATCTCTGGTCTTAATATTTTTATTGATAATAATAATTTAATTAGAGTAGGCGGCAGATTAGATAATTCAATACAATTCTCATATAATAAAAAACATCCTATATTATTATGTAGCAAGCATATCTTCACGCATTTATTATTTGAGTATGAGCACCGGCGACAATTACATGCTGGCCCTCAGCTGCTGTTAGCCAGTATTCGAGAATGTTGGTGGCCCCTTAGAGGCCGCAACATGGCTAGAAATGTTGAACGTAGGTGTGTAACATGCACACGTATTAAGGGCAAAACTGTTTCCGTTCAAATGGGTAATTTACCAGCTGAGCGTCTAGACCCGGGCTGGGCTACCCATTCATCCGCTGCGGTGTGGATTACGCGGGACCAATGTTCATTTTGCTAAGCTGCTTAAAAAGAACGTTGCTTGGCAGTGGACGGACGAGCAAGAGAACTCCTTCAAATCCTTGAAAGATAAGCTAATAGAGCGTCCCGTACTTTGTATATACAACCCTACAGCGGAGACTGAACTGCACACGGATGCAAGCAGGATAGGAATAAGAGGGATATTGTTACAGCGTCCACAGGGTAGTGATGGACCCTTCCACCCTGTAGTATACTATAGTCGCCAAACAACGCCAGAGGAGAAAAACTTCCACTCTTACGAACTTGAAACCCTAGCCGTGGTTTGCTCCCTTAAAAAGTTCAGGATATATCTTTTAGGGAGAACTTTCAAGGTAGTCACGGATTGTAGTGCACTAAGATCTACTTTCCTAAAGCGAGATCTCATACCCCGAATTGCTCGGTGGTGACTTTCCCTACAGGAATTTGACTGTTCAGTAGAATATAGAGCAGGTAACAAAATGGAGCATGTTGATGCCCTATCTAGAAATCCAATTCCTACAACGGAGGATCCCGAACAATACCCGGCAGTAATGATTATTAATGATGAGGACTGGTTACTCACCCTACAGTTAGCAGATCAGGAATTAAGACGTATCTGCGACATTATTAGTAATGATTTGGATGCCAAGGGCTTAGACTATATCCGAGACAATTATGTTGTGAAAAACAACAAATTATTTAGATGTGTAGGAAAGGACAAAGAACAACTCAAGTGGGTGGTCCCGAAGGGCGCGAGATGGCAGGTCTCTAAAAGAAATCAAGATGACATAGGGCACGTTGGTTTCCAAAAAACCTACGAAAGAATAAAAAAGAGTTTTTGGTTTGCAAAAATGAAGCGGTTTGTAAAAAAATATGTTAGAGCCTGTATTGATTGCGCGTACGCGAAAAGGAACCACGATTCATGCCAAGGTTTATTACACCCTATAGAAAAGGTCCCGAAACCTTTCCATACATTGCATACTGACCATCTTGGGCCCTTCGTGAAATCAAAAAGGGGCTCTATGTAAATTTTAACCGTTGTGGACTCTTTCACGAAATTCGTTCTCATAAAACCAGTAAGAAACACCAATACACAAAACACTATTAGGGTACTACAAGACATCTTTGACACGTTTAGAACACCCGATCGACTCATAAGTGATAGAGGGTCTTGCTTTACATCCCATGCATTTAAAAGTTTTTGTCTCGATCGAGTAACGAAACACATTCTTAACGCCTTGGCAAGCCCACGATCCAACGGACAAGTCGAACGGTACAATCGAACTATTCTTGACTCGTTAACCGCACAATACCTAAACGGGGACGATAGAGACTGGGATGACAAACTTGGGAGGATCCAATGGGGATTAAATAAAACGATACAAAAACAATCGGTAGAACGCCCGCAGAGGTTTTGTTTGATGTAGACATAAACAGGGAGTTTCACCCCTCGCTGAATGAGGCGATTGGAGAAACTATTGAGAAATCTGATTTAACATCCATTCGGAATAATGTTCAAGACAGCATTGTCAAGGCTCAGGCGTCTCAAAAACGGTACTTTGATCAAGGTAGGCGTCCTGCGCGACAGTATTCTAAAGGCGACTTAGTAAAACTGACAAAGGTTGCTTTCCAGAACAATGGAAAGAGTACAAAACTTATGCCATCATATGAATGACCTTATAAAATAATCAAAGTTTTGGGGAATGATCGGTATAGAGTAGCACCAATACCTGGGTTTGAGGGTATGAAAAACAAAAGAAAGACAACGGTTGCAGTTGACCGAATACAACCATGGATCCATGTAGCCTCTTTGGAAATAGATGATTGTGCTGTGAATGATGCGAGCGATGAGGATTAGTTATAAATAAGTCTGTCTACCATACAGTCGCCCCATGAGCGGTGTTACCTATTATGCTAATGTAATAAATAAATCTATCTTAAGAGTATCCCTATGTATTTACCTCTTTGTATGTGAATATGTCATGCAATACCACAGAATATTATCTATGTTATTCGAAGCTGTTTTAAGTCATAGTTATTGTAAAGGGATTTGTTTATCCTATATGTACTGTCGGCAATGAAAGTCGTTGAAACACATTAACTACAAATTAAAAAATCAAAAATAAGATACGGTTTACCATTATATGTACTACTTTAAACAAATATTAATTAGTAAACAATTTGATTGAATAATAACAAACATGCAAATTTTCTGTAATACACAGATATAACCTTTGTAACTTTAGATTTTGTTAGCCTACTGTTGAGGCTGACTGCACATATACTGTTAGTATCTATATGAACATAAATATTTTGTCTAACTTATTTATGTCTAACTTAAAGATAAATCTGAATATTGTATACATGTTACATATTTGATGTACACAAAAAAAAGCTGTTCTGAGTACCGAGTGTAAGGTTCCACCGGGTGCGTGTATGAGGACATTCACGCTGTGCAGGATGGTCGAGTGTAAGGTTTAATTTAATCGAGCATAATTTAGAACGTTTGTGCTCGTCACACTTGGCGGCCATCTTGTTTTTACACGGCAGTAGAGCATGACGGCCGCACACGAGGGACTTTGATTTTGGACGTGGCGGTTGACGGTCGCATCAAGTGGAGTTAATGTAATTAATTAGAAGTTGTGAGTGATCTGAAGTCTGAGTTTTAATATAAGTTTTGGAGATTATAAGTTTTGCTACCTACTTAGTGGGTACTGATTCTATAAGTTTTGATATAAGTTTGAACGCTATAAGTTTTGAATATAAGTTTGGTAATCACCTATAAGTTTTGCAAGTGAAGAGTTGATGATTGTTTAAACTAAGTTGAGAAAATAAATAAGTTTTAGAAACCTACTGTGTTGCCATCTTATGAGATAACCTTACAGAACTTAGAATTAGAGTGGCCGCTTCTTTGGGGCTGGTTACCCGTGTAGTCCCTAGTATATTTAGAATCAGTGTGGGCGCTTATTTGCGGCTGGCTACCCGTGTGGTCCCTAAAATACTTAGAATTGGTATGGGCGCTTATTTGGGGCTGGTTACCCCGAGTGGTCGCTCGAATTAGTAGGATAGGCGTCGACTTTGGGGCCTGGTCTCGTGCGACACCGTGTCGAGACTTCTATTCGTTTAAATTATCGGGTGTAAACTCAGTGGTATCCGGGTCAACGTGTTCACCCGGTTGATCGAGGAAGTTCACCCGTTTATACGATTATTTGATTGGGTGTTGTTGGGTGTTGCTGGATTTTGAAACGGCTGTTGTTATATTCTCTTTTCTTGCACACGGAGATATCGTGTCGTGGGCGTTTTGCAGTAAAGACAAATAACGTTGGGAGAACTTTGGGAAACAGTGTTCTGTGATCTCTGGGTCAGGTACGGAGTTGCGTCAAATTTCGACGTATTAGGTCTCGGTTTGTTATGGCTAGTATGTTTTAGGTCTACCTGTGGACGCTTGTACAGTGTTTGTTGTATACGCTCTTCTGAAACAGCTAGGTTGATAGCTTCGTTCAAAGTTTTAGGGGCATCTCACAATATTCGAAATTCGAGGTTGTAATCCCATTAAGAAGTGATGGAGGGCGAGGTCCTCCATAGCCGCGGTACGGCCAGGTAATTCCTTTGCTTTAGTATTAGATAATGAGATTTCTGTGAGGAGTTGTGAGAGATAAGTTTCTACGCGCAATGAATACTGACTAACATTCTCCTGCGGACCCTGCTTGCTCTCTTGGAGATCAGTCAAAAGATGCGAATAATGTTTACGTTCACTGAATTGAGTCTTTAAAAACTCTTTGAGTTGTTCCCAGGATGTGAATTCCTTGATTGAGCAAGCAACTTCCGCCCTTCCGTTAAGCTGGCTAAGGATGAATTTAAACAGAATAGGCTTTCGGGTTTCTGACGCGAGGTCATAAGCGTTATCACAATTTACCAAGAATGAATTAAGTGTTTCTCGTTTGCCGTCGTAAGGTTTGATGAATTTAAATAAGGTATTTAATTCGATTTCAGCCATCGCAAGGGTTGCTGTTGTTTTTCGAGTAACACGAGGAGACAAGATGGGCGATTTCACCGTTTCGTTATCGCTTAAGGCTTTTTCGTGTTCTGGGATAGTTAGATGTAACTTGCTATCTTCTTCTTTTAGCTGTTTTGGCATAATAAAATACAAAACACAATACCTAAAGCAGTATGTAAAATAAAATGGACAATAAAGGTTACTGGAATGGCACAACAATAGTTAAATATTTCAATACAATCATAAAACAAAAGTTTGAGAATCACTGATATTTCGTTCTAGTCTAAACAATGACCAAGCCTCACTATAGTGTGTGGGCGCCGACGGTGACGAGTACGGCGGCTGGGAGCATTCCGATTGATAAGATAATGTACATGCGCGCTGGGAAGAGACGAAATACTTTCGTGTCGATTGCACTTGATGACCTTGGATGGCTTCGATTGTTTCAGGTGCAGGATTCCTGACGAGTTAACACGAAGTAGGGTAAGTATCTAGTTGGTAAATACTCTTATGACTTTCTTACAGGTTCTCGGCGTTAAGACAGGTTCTTCTGTACAGGATGTAGTACTCTTCTTACAGGATGATTGGAGATTCACAACAGGACACAACGTGTGCGGATTTCGCAACGGGCACGGATTCACGTAAGTATTTCACTGAATAACACTAGGTACACTTCACTACTTACGTTTATTTGGATATTTAGGTTTTAGCACTGAATTAGGTTTTAGAAAGAATACGGTGCGAGTCTGTGTAGCGGTTGCCGGCACTGGGGCTTTTCGATCCCACCACGCTGCCACCAAAATGTTATACGGGGTTTCGAAGAGGTCTTTTTAAAAAAAGAACGCTTTAACCTTGAAGAACTAAACCTTTAATTCGATAGATCTTGGGATCCTTAGGCAACCGCGCGAATCAGAGGATGGAAACAGACTAGCGTATCTCTCAGTCACTGAGTAGAGCAAGGGGCCGATAATGTGGAGTCAGCATAAATGATGGTAGGACAGCACTAATGCTAGCATAGTATGGATATAACAGAGCGCTCGGACCAGGTTAAATACCTGGGATCTGTTTTTCACACGTCCAGTGACATCGATTGCGATGTCAAGTCACGCATTGCTGCCGGGTGGGCCAAATGGCGGGAGATGACCGGTGTCATATGTGACCCTAAAATGCCCATACGGTTGAAAGGACAGGTCTACAAAACTATCATTAGACCTATCCTTTTACATGGCAGTGAGACGTGGCCAATATTGGAGCGACACAAGCAGGAGCTGCGTGTCACGGAAATTAAGATGCCGATGTCCGTGACATTGCAGACAAGTTGCAAGAGTGTTGGTATGGTCACGTCTTGCGGCAACCGCCGGGCTACGTAAGGAAACAAATATCTGGCCACGTCAGCCCCGCCGGGTCCCAGAAAGAGGGGAAGACCCAAGAAGTGCTGGCTTTTCGTCGTAAGGGATGACATGCGTGCCAATGGTCTCACTACAGGGGATGCTGACGACCGTTCGAAGTGGAAGAAAAAAGTAGGAAAGCGGACCCCGGGCGTCGCGGATGATGATGACTTTTATCTGGCAAAGATTTTCCAACTGAGGTTGTAGATTTTATCGTTATCTATCTCTAAAACCTACATTGTTGATAATTTACTTTTTCAACACTGATCCAAATTGTGGATTTTGACATATAAGCACAATTTGCTTTGAAAATATTAGTATTACAAAATTTCAATTCACTGCACACGGGCTGAGATAAATATTAACAAAAATGTTAACGTAAGTTTTTTTAATAATTATTTTATGGCCAAATCTTATTTATTTACATATTTCTTCAATCTTATCTTCTAATTGTGTCCTATCCAGTCCTTTGTCGATGTCAAGTCCAGTCATAGGTCCTGTGTCCTTGTTCCAATAAGGTGGTAGAGCGTTATTGTGGCTTTCAGTGATAATTTGCATGTCAACTTGTAAAATAGCTTTTCACTGCAATATATCACTGTTTTTCACTATAGCACGATAACACAACTTTTATGTCTAAGAAACTACCATTTTTACACAAAACAAGGTGAATGCAGTAGACCTTTTAGCCAAATCTAATTCTTATATTTCTTCAATCTTATCTTCAAATTTAATCCAGTCCAATAAAGCAGTGGATCTTTGATGGAGGAGGAGGAGGAGTGAATTATTGAAGCTTTCTATGGAAATTTGGTACTAACACAAACAACACCGCTATTCATTGAAATATATCACTTTCCATCACTAATGCACATTTCCGAACTCTTTCACAGTCATTAAACACAAAACACGAATTTTAATTTATGTAAGTCGCACTCCTAGTGGGAGTGTTTCCCTACGAATGGGCGTCCACTGAGAAACATTCAGCTCGTCCTCCCTGTTGTCGTTCTGGGCCCTAATAAAGTCCATTGGATCAATAGTAAGGCCCTCTGCGCTTCCAGGGAGCCAGATGCACATTCTGTGCCTCTCCAGCCTCCTCGCCTTTAGAGGCACGCCATCCTGTTCACCAAACTCGCAGCCTAGCAGCCACCACATCGAGTCCTCGGTGCCCGGCGTCACGAGGTAGTATCCCTCCGCCACCAGACCCGAAGTCAAGAAGGTCAGACTCCCGCTGCGCAGTCTAGCGATGATGGCCTTCTCGATCTGAAGAGTCAGTTTTCGCCTGATCTCAGCAGCCGCAGCCTCATCCACCGGCGCCCCATCCTCCCGCTGAATGACGACCGAGTAACCACTTTGATTTGACTGCGGTCGCCGTGATCCCTCGCCCCGCTCAGCGTGGTGGTGTTTTGGACGCTTCGGTGGCTGTTGCTGCGACTGCTCGCTAGGATCAGTGCCCTGTCGCCGTAGCTTGGGGGCCCTGGAAACTGCCCGCCCCGCCGTCGCACTGGCTTGGTTAGCCATGGCCACGCCGGTTCGGGCCTGTTCCTGTCTTTTCTCCATCTGCTTCCTTCGGGCCTTGTTGAGGCGCTTCCACTTTGAGTAGGAAACCCAGCCTTCCTCATCTCCAATCTTCACTCTCGACAGATCGTCGCTGAGAGTCTCCGAAAGAGACCTACCGGGACGCATCTGTCCTCGATTTCCTTGCTCTTACACTTGCTGTCACTTTCACTTTTATGACATTCTTAACGATAGACAAAGATAGAGCGGTCACACGGATATAAGAACGGCAACAGCACGGCTTATGTTTATGCTCTGTCCATATGATACTTGTTCCTAGGTACCGATATAGTACGTATTCTAGTCTTAGACCATAGATGTTCTAAGATTTTAGTCTATGGTCAAGTACCAAGTATAAGAATGGACGGATTACATCTCAGACGAAGAATTACATCGTAGACAGATTACATTTTGTTGGTACTTCGTCTAAGACATTTTGAAATGAAATAGCCAGTGAGTGACATCAATGAATACGTCAAAAATAACAAGGCCCTATAAGCTTCACGTTCTACTTCAAACAAAAGCATTTTTTTTGCCATTATACAAATATATAAAGAACAGTTATGGAAATATATTATACAGGCTTATAAATACAATATAATGCATAAATGTTAATCAATGCAGCCTAAATCATGGAAACATCCAAATGAAGATAAGGCACAAAGGTCGAAACAGCCATGCCTTAAATATTAATAAAATAAGATAACTGTCACTGTCATCTGCTGACAGTTTTATTTTAGGTTATTCTAGGTTTTTCTTCAGTTTTGTTGTTTTGTTTTTCTTGGGTGCAGATCCATTTTGTAAACCAACACGTGATTTCGGTATTATCGGTATTTTATTTACAAGTTCCAAATAATTTATCAGAAATATGAAGCACTTTTGTCACTGAGATCTTGATTTTAATTTCGGTACATCATAGAATCAGTAATTAACTAACAATCTGAAACACAATGGCTGGAGTAACCAAGAAAGTCCAATTACCGAAATCGGTACTGGACATGAAATTTATGAAGAAGACAAAAGAAAGAATAGAGAAAGAAATAGAAAATACACAGGATCATAATAGTTTATACGCTAATATCATTACTAATGAAATGCGTAGCGCTTCTGGGAACTACATATCGGAATCTAGCTTCATATTTTGTGAAAACATGATTGAAGGTAGGCTGTCATTTAAAGGAATGAATCCAGAAATAGAGAGGCTTATGGAATTAGAAAATACTAAAAACGAGAACCCCAGTAGTGAAATGGTTAAAGATGTCAGTGATGAAATATTAGTGAAGAAAATGGAAGCATTTAATAAAAGGAAAAGGCCACTAGATAGTCCAAAATCTGTTGTAATGAGTAATAAGAAAAAAAAGTAAATTTTGTATTTCTTATATTCAAATTAAATAAATTAGTTCGTAATTTGTTATAAGGATAGACGTTAATCATTAGGTGAAAATAGTACCTATGTTGTATTGTTATGGACTCTATAATATTTAATATCTTAGCAGAAAATTGTCTAGTTCTAATAAAGTGCAGTCCTTTTTTCCCTTGGTATAACAAATTGCGGGCACTTATGGTGATCACCTTCAGTCAATCAAACTGCCACAGTGCTTGTAAAATGAATAGCAAAAGTTGAAATATAGTTTAATAACTAATTTAGCATGCATGCATTATCTATCAGTGTATGTAACTGTGTCAGTGAGTATGACCGCTGCATGCAATATAGATAACTGTACGTTTTTACTATGTACTGATTTTATAAAATCACTTTAAATGACAGATAAGTGAATTAGCCTTTTGTGATAGTATCCAGTATCCCAAAGGGCTGATTCACTAAGGTATATAGTTATACCATCAAGAATTCCTCAATTTTTTATACATGGATTCTTATTGTAAATTAAGTTCCAAAAACTGAATCTTCACAGCAATGATATTTTGCAAATTTTGTAAGATGACTAAGATTAGGCCTAAATAGGCACTATGTATAATTACAAGAATCTAAATTTTAATATCTGTGTTTTATTATCATTTCCAGCTGCAGCTTTTCATGAGTGCCTTTTTTAGTGTTTTAATTAACAGGGAACAGCATTGTAAGTTAAGTTAGTCTGCCCACATGTGCTATCAAATCAATAAATAAATATACTTACTCCATCTGATAAATGATGATCATGTTAAAAGGCATAATTATACTGAGGTAGTTATAAGATAGGTAGGTGAGATACTGTTGGTGGTAGGTATTTCCGTTTATGAGTGTTTTTATGCTTTAAGTGATTTAAGCCCTAAAGAGCTTTAAAATTTTAGTAGCTGGTTGCCACAACCTAACTCTGTTGCGTCATAGCAATTTCACACCTATAATGCATACAATATAGATATTTTTAAATTTTGGGGGTGGAGTTGCAAGCATCCATATGATTTACCACCTTTTCCTAGGCCCACTCTACACGTGTCCCCCAGGTGGTGCAAAACGAGCAACAAAGCTGAGTGTCAGGCGGCGGTAAAAATCTAGACAACCGGGCCTAAAAAACCTGTTAAGTGTTGATAGGAAATGATCAACGCAACTCGTTATATTGTGGTCATGTCTCACGAGGCCGGGGGCCTTGGCTTCAATGCCTGGACCAAGAGGTAGAAAGCCTCAATAATAATTCACTCCAATCCTACGGTGGGTTACGTGCCAACAGGATACGTGGCTGGTGGAATGATCAGTCTTTAACGACCAACCTCGGCGGATCTGGCAAACGTCGTAGTAGCCGTCTATAGGTGGGCCGGGGGAATAGGCGTCACCCTCCTAGCGACTGAATTTTTCAACCTCACTCGTGGGACTCAACATGAATGATCCTCTAACAAATCCTTAAAACCCAACTGATCAGATATCAAAAAGTTGTTAAGAAACAAAATCAAATCCAGCACCTACCAAGAAGGTGTTCACTCAACAAATCTTTCACAAAGGAATGCTTGAAGTTAGACAACGAAGCCAATCTTTGAGTGACAATACTACATGGGTAAGGCCACGAAAATCTGTTCATTTCAAAAATAAAACGTGGACCGTGTGTGTTTTTTGGGAAATCGACTGGTATTCTGTGCATTTAGACTGTATTTAAAGGTTTTATACTCGGAAAAAGGTTATATTTTCACGTGTGCTTGTTCCCGAATGTTACGTGTGTGTTACGTAACACTAGAAAATACGTTAAGCCTAGTTAACATTGAAAGATAGTTAAAACATACATTTATACTGATGACCTCTGTGTTCTGGCGAGTGTGTGCGAGCTACCAGTCCGTGCAACACCATAAACCTAACTAGCGTATATTGTGTACATATTTTAAACATGCAACTGAATGGCAAAACCAGGGGACCGCTTGCATGATGGTGAATGTCGTGCTTGAACATAACATAATTGTATTTGCTAAGCTTTGCCGGTGAAGGGTATAATTTCCTTTTTTTAGATGCCCATAACGCAAGCTGAACGGCAGAAGTTGTACAGGGAAAGACTCAAACAAAGGGACCCGGAAAAATATTTGGGGGAACGCACCAAGATGTAATCCTAAGGACCACGACAGGTGTTACTCAAGTCATGTGTCAAAGTTACGTTTCAAACGTTTAGATTTTATTTCTAATTACCATTTCAATCTATTTCACTATCATATCTTGAGATCTAATTACCGTATATGGGAAATCTCATTACTGTTTTTTTTTTAAAATGAAACGTCAATGTCTCTTAGCAGAAATGAGTAATTGCTGTACCTTTCATAAAATTCAGTTTCTATCGTTAAATTCTTTCCGTAAAATACATTAAAACATGAATATGTGCATTTATTTTTTTTCCTCAAAAGGTCAAAATGCTCGAAATGAAATATTCGCCCAATTAGTTAAGTGTTACCAAATTTTTCTGCAGCCTAACTGATCTCATATGATTAAGAGCAAAAATACCAATAAAAGCTGATTTGATTCAGAATTTGTACTGTTAATTATACATTACTAGTATATTTTGTTGCTCTTTAAATTTCTAAACGCGCCACTTTCCAGCGTGAAAAAAAAACATTCCTTCGTACACTGTAAGTAGAAATTAAATATTAAAGTGACACTGTAATTAGTTGTGTTACCAAAATTTATATCTAAGATTTGGTGTTTGTTACAGACTATTAAGTTCAAATAAAGATTTTAAGTATTTATTTGTGTTTTTATTAATAAATTTATATTTCAGAAGAATCTGACGGGCAAAGCCGCGAAATACAACGAGTTTTATTATTTTATCAATTATGTGCACTAGGCTTTACTATTTTCCGGTGTGTTACATTATTTGAAGTGTGTTATTGTGTGTTACAGTTTCAAGTGTGTTATTGAACAGTTTTTCGTGGCCATACCCACAAGAGGCAGACCCCAACTGGTAAAAAATCATGAGGAAATGATCCTAAATCAAGAACTAGAATCAATCTCCCAAATCCGCTCACCCCCATCATGACAGAGAGCTCCATCTCCTCGTTATAATATAAAGAGAAAAATAAGCAACTCACCTCCTAAGGTGGAGAAAACCACAACTAGCAATAGGTTTCAAATCCTGCCACTAGACTCACCCGACAAACTCCCAAGTCTCACCAACCACAAAAATCGATTTTTTGGCATACAAGATGTCAAGGAGCTCACAAAATTGATAGAATCGGTGTGCAACAAAGACCAGTTTAGCCCTAAAATCCTTAATAAAAGAATTCTGCATGTGCGTGCCTCTACAACAGAAGAATACAAGAAAATCATAAAGATTTTTTTTATCTAAATTGGGCTCACGACTCCTTTGAACATTTTTCGATACTCTTTATAGTTTAGAATTTGGAAAAGCTTATACTAAGCTTATGATAAGGCCGCCAATTGTACCTATAATCTGCAAACTGTTATCAATGTTATATTGTAAATTTGATGTACAATAAAGAGATATTATTATTATTATAATGTCTCTTCTTTTCTCGGGCATCTTCTTTTTTTTTCTTGAAGATACCCGGGCTTTTGGTAGGCTTACATGGAGACATAGGTCCAACACGCAGAGGCCCTTTGAGAATTTTAATCTAATAGGGAATGGGACCCTCACTGCAGATAGTCCACGCCCGCCTTATGTAGAAGAACGGTAATGGATCACCTCCAATGGGAGTTAAACTATTGTGAAATGTGCTAACTATGAAATGGGCTATTGGGTTGGGTGTTAAATGGATTGGGTGATTTAAGCTATTAATGAAAACGACGTCTGCCTTTTTAATATACTATTATTAAACTATTGGCAGACGGTGACTCGCCAACTCACTAGATGGGCCCCCTATACAATCACCATAGGCATGATAAGCCTGTAAGGCGACAGAGGGCAACACCGGTGTGAGCGGCTTAGGGTGTCGAGCGGTGCGGCGCTGGTTTCACCTTCGCGGGACAGGCCCGGAGCGGGCTTCCCCGTAGTTATGCCCTTGAAAATGACACTTTCACCCCCGAGCATATAGCTCTGGCTCCCTCCCTCAGACCGGCCAATTAAGGCAAACCAGAGTTGAGATTTGCTGCACTCCCGGGAGAAGCACTCTCACTGCTCTCCCGTTAGGCCATTAAATCCTAACCGGTGCAGAAGGGCAACAAAACTCTGAGGAATCGGGACCGATGTGTAGCCACGCACATTCAGCTCGCCACAAGCTGCCCTGCGGATGTGAGCTTTTCAATAACTTTCTGATACACTTTTTGTTGATATCAGAAAGTGGATGACACAAAAAGCGAATCTTCTATGCCATATTATTATTATACTTACGGCTTAAATCACCTAAAGCATAAAAACACTCATAAATGGAAATACCATCAACAGTATCTCACCAACCTATCTTGTAACTACTTCAGCATGCCAGAGCGGTGTCTGGAAAATCCCTCCTTAATTAACGACCAGCAATATGATTTTAGACTGAATTGATCAACGGGTGACATTCATCGGGTATGAGTCACACCTTTGGGGTGAGGCAATAGACAATCCTTGACTATAAGTCTGGACATCGCCAGGCGTTCTAAAGTGTGGCCTGCCTCCTCAACTATGCACATGACTTGTTAGCTTTCTGCATGAGCGCCGTATTCAGGTTGTATGTAAGGTTCAGACCTCGGACTACTCGAATATAAACTCTGACTTGCGGCAGAGTAAGGCGGTTTATTACAGCGGACCAGAGATGCTTTCGTTCGTTTGTATGAGATTCGTCCAAACGTGGATGTTCACATATGCGGGATGGCTCCACCAAGTACCTGCTTGATGTTCTCGAAGTTGTTGTTGAACTATTGTAGATGCGCAGAACAGTTTAGCCTGCAACCTAACCGTAGGTATCTACCGCGGTGAGCGTTCTGAAGAACTCTTCTTCTTTGTCCCACCATATTTCGTTCCTAAACAACACTGGCGGTAAAGCGGTCTTTCTAATGTCGCACCATAAAAACTTGGAACTCTGCCGGCGGCGCACGTGTTTTCTCCCTCTAATCTGGATCTCTCTACTTAAGGGCCGCTATCGGAGCCCTGTTGGTATGATAGCGGTCCTCAACCTCAAATCAGGAGGCAGCGACACATCGATGTCCAATTTAAAAAAAAAGAAGTGCTCGTGGAGTCGCTAGCTCAGTGATCTGTAAACGATTACTGCGTTAAGCAACTTACGCTATGGCTGGATACGGATGGATGTCTGATTGTCTTCTATGTGGTATTTCCATTTACGAGCGTCTTCGTGCTTCGGAAGGCATGTTAGGCCGTTAGTCCCGGTTGCCAGTAATATGGCAGTCGTTAAGTCAAGTTAAAGGCCTTATCAGACTGCTTAGACCCCCTTATATTACAAGTTATAATCGTTTTAGAAATTGGACCACTCCCAAGGCAAAAATGGTGAGAGAATCTTAAAAAATAGCTGTACCAAATTAGTACCTCTGGAATGCCCTCGCGGTGAAGGAAAACTGTGGAAACAGACGGAGGTCTTCTCATTCTCTGAATATCGCGATGGCTTTTCATCAAGCAGGTCATGTAGAACCTACCTGATATTTATTGTTAGTTAGTAAAGAAGGCCAGTAACGGTAGATTTGCCTAAATCCTTAGCAAAATATTCATTAAAAGACTGAATTTATATAATACAATTTATTGTTAATAAATATATTATGATTTAAGTACATACGAACATGAAATTATAAATTGTTTGTCAATCTGTGTCAACATTTACAAAACAAATATAATGTAATTAAATTTTTATAAAACATTAATACTTAGATGAGAAGTTATTTTTGTCAGTTTACATAGTTAGTGAAACATATTTTTAACCACACTTATAGGTACATTTATAAAACCATATCAGTCGAGTCCTTGTTGCATGAGATTGTGTAGGTCTCTAAAAGCCGCACCGAGACGTCCCTGCAGTGTTTGTCGTTTGAGCAGAAATGCCCGCACATCGAGAAGTAACCGATGTATCTGCATACATTTTGCATAACGTTCTTCACGAGGAATGTCCACGCCTAGCGTGCGTACCGGCGCACTTACATTAGCTCTCACGACGGACGAAAAGTTGCGTACTATCAGTCGCAAGGCATTACAGCCACATTGCATGTACCTATGTCGAAAAGTTTTTATGTGATTATTTGAAACGTAGTATTGTTTAGTAACACATTGGTTTAAGGGGCGTCACCAAGCTCTACCAAGGCGAAAGGATCTCATCTGGTAGCGCACCTGCTGACTAACGGACTGGTATGATGGTATTCGGCGATTCGAGGTCGTCAGACGGGGACTCGGTAGGTCGGGCGACCGCCGCTCCCAACAATGACAAAAATTTAAAGCCAAACGATAGCTGCCCCTAGCAGTCAAATAAATGTGGACCCTGTCTCCTAATCCAGATCGTATTTGGAAGCAACTGGGAAAACAATTAAGATGAAGAAAATTAATTAATAATTCATATTATAACGATACTTACGACTCATATTTGCTCTGTAACAATTCATATATTTTCGGCAACATTAGCAGGCATATGTCTAAGTTCCACAACGATCTGAAACAAATCATAATTGATATTATTATTACTATACTTTGATTTTTTCTATATGGACCAGAATGACAGTTTATTGTGACTTTTTTTTTTAATGATGCATGCATTCAAGTAAAGTCCTTACTTAGTTGATTTATTTGGTGTATCGAATCACTCGACAATCAGGAAAGGATTTTTCGTAATTAAAATTTAGTTTATAAAATGTCCATAAAAATCAAATTTTTAAAACAATTTTATAATAGATTTTTAAGGGATATTTTAGTGGAGGTAAAGAAATTTTACTTTTTGTTTGTCAGAAGAGTTTAGAAGTTAATTACTCAAAGATGTAGAAAATTATTTTTCAAATATGCAGTTAATTTGTACGATCACGAACTTTAATTTCGAAACAATTTCCTCGTAAAAAAACATTTACAATGTAATTAGGTCGACAACGCTACGCGCCGACAGCGGTTTCTCTTAGACACGTTCTATAAACTATATTAGCTCTAAATGTCTTCACTTTGATTTACCATGTTGCATTTTAGGCGGGATCCTTCTCTTGATCTAATTATTCATACTCCAATACCGATGATTATAATAGGAGTATCGTGTATATGTTTGCTAGTTCTTCACACTCCAACCGCCTGACCAATTTAGATAAAATTTTATGTTGAGGTAGGTGCCAGTAAAATAGGCTTTTTTAATCTCAGAAACAGATCACTATGGGAAATGTGTACGGGAAAGCTTGTGAATGTGTATATTTGTTACTTGCTACACTGTAATAATAAAAATGTTTTACAATTGTCTTAATAAGGGTAATGAGATTTGAACTAACAAACAAACAAACAAAAGATATAACTTGTTTCAGGCGCCAGGAGGATAAGTAACCTACCAACTTTATGCACACGGATATCAGCTATAAAGATTGAGCCTCTACTCATAAGAGCAGGAACCAAAAATAATAGAATACATCTCTAGAAGAAAGTTTCTATATTTTTATAGGCGAATTGATTGAATATACATTATAAACATTATCACTATTGGTATAATTTATTCCAGTGTTTTAGTAAGCTAAAGATTAACTATTCTCAGGGTTGAGGCGTGAAATTTAGAATACCCAGCATAATGCCAGCTTATAAGTCAAAATATATATCGTAACATGATTCAAAACATGAGCCAAATCATTAAGTCGTTACATGGGCCTAATCATGAGTCTTTGGGCCTGTTTATTGAGTCGTGCATCATTATTAGATTAATCTACACAAAAACAATTCAAACTAGGTACCTGAAGGGTGGTTACATTACCACGGGATACGAAATCACATCTGCAGACCGCGACAGGTGTCGTCTCCACTAGAATGGCGAGCCCGTAACCACAATGGTCAGCATCCATGGCAAATTTTATTCAACAATAGAATGAATTTATAAAAAAAAGTGCATTTTCAGCTGCAAAGAAAAGAAATTAGTTCCATTAAATTTGGAAAAACAATTGGAGTTTTGTTCGTGATTTGAACACATAAGGAGAACTTACCACTTTTTTTTTGAGGAATACTAATTAATCTTGAAGAGCAGGCAAATATTCCATTAACGCTGCTACAACATCGTAATAAACTGTAAACAAATGAATAACCTTCCGTCAAAATACTAAAGATCACCAAAGCTAGAAATGTGGTTCCAAAAATCCAAAGATCTCACCGAAATACATAGTCATCCTGATACAAACATTGATAAGAAGTCACCGGCGTGAACTTCCATTTACAATTTATAAAAGATTACTTCTTTTTAGCGAAGTTTATAAAATATATTTACGACAGACATCTTTTCTGTCGATCTGTAGAAAAGCGAATCACGTTCCGTCACCACTGTCAAAAGACATTGACCAATTGACAGAACTATTTTAATGCATTCGTTCCAAGAACAGGCTAAGACATTCAAAAACATTCTGCCTACTCAAAACGTAAATTATATAAATTCGATGACAAGTAGTGAGAAAGAGTCTACAATCTACTCTCCTCTCTCTCTAAATCTCAAGACTAACAATGACACTTCAATGTGACGTTTTACAACGTTACATCACACCCCAACCAGCAATAAAAGAAAGGAACTTTCTTTTTCAAACAATTAAGCTCTAATAAAGAAATGGAAATAATTCCAATAAAAGAAAACCAAAATCCCAAAAACAAAATTCTGTAACAAGAATAAATAACTAACTAACCACAAGTATAGTTATAATAAAAATCTATAACACAAACCAGATCATTCACATTCCACGAGTTCAGAAAAACACCCGACTCTACCAACACCAAACTAAATACGAAAGTACGGTTGAGCACCATAGCCACCGACACTATCATCCAACTCTTTACAAATAAGAATATCAAAATTGATACAACAAAAACCTTAAAGTCAAAGCATTGACTTAACGTAAGTACTAAAGAGTAACAATAACAAATCCAAACAAGTTCTCAAACCAGGAGTTCAGTTAAGCTATCTAGCCACTGACTCTTTCATTCAATCTTATCCTTATATATACTGAAGATGCGGTTGAGCTCTATCGCCACCGACTTCTTTCACTTACAATCCCATATAAAAATCAATATCAGCAAACAAAACTGTGTTGTAACTTGTAATAATTACAAAGTCAAACAGCAACTGTACAAAGTGTCGTGACAAACGAACAACTTCAATATCAAACAGCATCACCAACGTGGCTGTGACAAACAAAGACACAAAGTCAAACAGTAACTGCACATAGTACTGTGACAAGCAAAATATTCCAACAAAATTTTATTGTGGAAAAATACAGCAAGCAGATGTGATCGGCCCAACAACACCGAACTCCCGAACACAAATGCTGTAACAAAACCAAACAGATGTGATCGGCTCAACACCACCGAACTTCCGAGCACAAATGCTGTAACAAAACCAAACAGATGTGATCGGCTCAACACCACCGAACTTCCGAACACAAATGCTGTAACAAAACAATATGACAAATGTGACCGGCACAACCCTACCGACTTTCCGAACACAAATACATATATTAAGATGTGATCCTATAGTGAAAAGAGACAGAAGGGTGTAAGGGGCCCCACCAAGATCTTCGGGGCCCAAGTCAACCTCCCGTGCCAGTGCGTGCACCTGCTGATTAACGGACGAGGCTCTGGCGCTGGCTTTCCCCTCTGGGGTTGGGAGGTCTGAGGGCGTCGCTCCCATAAAAGCCACCCGCCGAAACAAATAATGAAAAGAAGTAAAAGGAATGCTGCTAGGGATAGGGCGCCGCCGCAAAACGGCGCGCAGGAGCCCCGCCCGACTCCTGTGGCAAGTGGGCTAGGGCTGCCGTGTGTCGGGCCAGCACGGCTAAAGAAGTTAGCCCCAACCCGAATCCGCTTCGCATCTTGGAACATTGGCACGCTGACTGGGCGTGCGGTAGAGTTGGCCGAAGTACTCTCCAGGCGGAGGGTGGACGTGGCGTTCCTGCAGGAGACTCGGTGGAAGGGCAACAGAGCCCGGCCTTTGCAGAAAGGCTACAAGCTGTACTACACGGGTGCGCCTGGTGGGGAGAACGGGGTGGCCGTGGTGCTCTCCGAAGGGCTGCAGAGCGGCATCTTGGAGGTGAAACGCTGTAGCGACCGGCTTATGATCGTGAGGGTGCTTATCGATGGGATTATTACCCACCTGATAAGTGCCTACGCGCCACAGGCCGGTTGTAGCGACGCCGATAAGATGTCGTTTTGGGGCCAACTCGAGGGAGTGCTTCGGAGCATTCCGTTGTCACAGGGAATCGTTTTGGGCGGCGACCTAAACGGTCATGTGGGTGAGAGGTGTGAGGAGTTTGAACGTGTTCATGGTGGTTTTGGATACGGCACCCGCAACACTGAAGGAGAAACTATCCTCAGAACGTGTGCGGCTGCCGATCTGGCCATTGTGAACACGTATTTCAAAAAGAAATCCGAACATCTCATCACCTACAAGAGCGGGAGGCGTACAACTCAGATCGATTTCCTACTCACTAGGCGACACAGCATCGGCAAGGTGGCCAACTGCAAGGTCATACCCGGTGAGAGTCTTACTGCACAACACCGTCTCCTTGTCATGGACCTCTGCGTGAAGCCTAAAGGCAAACGCATCGAGCGGTGCCAGCGCCGCATCAGATGGTGGCTGCTTGATGAAACTAGGTCCCAGGAGTTCGTCTCAGCTGTCGGTGACAAGTGCACCGACACTGAAGGCGAACCAGTTCAAGATTACTGGGACAAAGTTCAGGCGGCCATCCTTGGAGCGGCGAAGGTGGTGCTCGGTGAGTCTAAGGGTGGACGCAAATGTGACAAGGAAACTTGGTGGTGGAACGACGCAGTCCTGAGGGAGACCAGGGAGAAGAAAGCCCTCTTTAAAAAGTGGCAAGCGACCGGATCTTCCGAAGACCGCGACGCGTACAGGGCTGCCAAGCGCGCCACAAAGAGAGCTGTAGCCAGAGCCAGACGAGACCACTTACAACCTTTGTATGATAAGCTGGAATCGTCTGAGGGGCAGAAGCTCATCTATAAGCTGGCGCGCTCCAGGGTCAAAGCGGCACAGGATATATCCAAGTGTCGCTGTGTAAAAGACCCTGAGGGCAACCTGTTAAGCGAAGACCTCGCGGTAAAGGAGAGATGGCGCTCGTACTTCCACGAGCTGCTTAATAAGCAGCATAAAGAGGTGCAGCCTCCGGACCTCCCTCCGAATCAAGGACTAGTGCCACCGGTAACGCCTGGAGAAGTCCTGACTGCGCTTCGCCGCATGAAGAATCGGAAAGCTGTCGGACCCGATGGAGTCCCCATCGAAACCTGGAAGGCGATGGGTCCTCGCGGTGTGGGCATCTTAGTAAACCTTTTTAACCGCATACTCCTCAGCGGGCAGATCCCAAACCAATGGAGACTAAGTATTATTACTCCAGTCTTCAAAGGTAAGGGGTCAGTGCAGGAGTGCGGGAGCTACCGCGGTATTAAGGTGATGTCCCACACCATGAAGATCTTCGAGAGGATTATAGACTCTCGGATCCGGCAGGAGTGTACTCTCTCGGAGTGTCAATATGGGTTTCGCCCTGGTCATGGGACCACGGACCCTGTTTTTGCCCTGAGGGTTGTCGCAGAGAAATACAGGTCGAAGAACACGCCTCTGCACTGTTTGTTCCTAGATATGCAGAAGGCCTTCGACTGTGTTCCTCGTGCGATGATCTGGTGGGCACTGCGGTCCAAAGGAGTTCCAGAGGTCTATATTGACACTATCCGGGACATGTACTGTGACTCCGACTCAATGGTTCGGACTGCCGTTGGCGACACGAAACCCTTCCCCATCACCGTCGGGGTACACCAGGGTTCTGTCCTTAGTCCGCTTCTGTTCAGTGTAATATTAGACGAATTGTCGGACAGCATCAGAAACCCGCATGAGCAGCCTCCATGGTTGCTCATGTATGCTGACGATATTGCGCTGGCAGACGCGGACAGGGGCAGATTGGTGCGACGTGTAAAGGCGTGGAAGGAGACGCTTGAGAACGGCGGTCTGAAACTAAATGTGGCGAAGACCGAGTACTTGGCACTAAACTCGACAGATCCCACATCCGTCCGCATAGGCGGTGATTTGGTCGAGCGCACGGACCAGGTTAAATACTTGGGATCTGTTTTTCACACGTCCAGTGACATCGATTGCGATGTCAAGTCACGCATTGCTGCCGCGTGGGCCAAATGGCGGGAGATGACCGGTGTCATTTGTGACCCTAAAATGCCGATCCGGTTGAAGGGACAGGTCTACAAAACCATTATTAGACCTGTCCTTTTACATGGCAGTGAGACGTGGCCGATATTGGAGCGACACAAGCAGGAGCTGCGTGTCACGGAAATGAAGATGCTGCGGTGGATGTGTGGAGTCACGCGGATGGACCGCGTGAGGAACTCTCGCATCCGCGGCAGCCTTCACGTCCGTGACATTGCAGACAAGTTGCAAGAGTGTCGCCTTCGTTGGTATGGTCACGTCTTGCGGCAACCGCCGGGCTACGTAGGTAACAAATGTCTGGCCATGTCAGCCCCGCCGGGTCCCGGTAAGAGGGGAAGACCCAAGAAGTGCTGGCTTGACGTCGTAAGGGATGACATGCGTGCCAATGGTCTCACCACAGGGGATGCCGACGACCGTGCGAAGTGGAGGAGAAAATGTAGGAAAGCGGACCCCGGGCGTCGCGAGACGCAACTGGGACAGACGCTCGGATGATGATGGAGTGAAAAGAGACAGAAATCGACACCAAAAGGTATTTCAAAAGTCATATCCGGGTAACTTTGAATTACTTAACAAACAAACAAAATATATACAAAATTTAGGAGTAATAACCTAAACATACATACAAAACTAGGAAAATTTCCTACAAAACAGAACAATATCATTCCATAATATAAGTGGAATAATAATGTTTTATTAACCAATTAAGGTTCCAACAAACAAACAAAAAGATAAGATCTTTCGATGTGTATGACCGTTATTTGTGTGAAAAAGTTAGTGTTATTTCTAAAAGGCTAATTTTGATAATTCTAAAAGGTAAAATGATAAATTTTTAATCAATTTGTTATATCCTAAGTTCTATTTTGAAAGATTCAGAACTTGATTCTAATAAAAAGTTGTGAAGTAACCTAACATCAGAAGTAACATATACATCTCTTTCAAATAACCATTGCCGCTCATACTTTTTTCTAAAAGAAGTTAATTCCTTCCCAACAAATACCAAAACCAAGACCAAAGTCTGTAATATTCAAAACAAAATAATTTAATATTTAATTATATCCTTAACATGGTAGCGACCTGTGGTACCTTTATTCAGGTCCTCCAAAAGGTACACCGTTAGGTGAAACTTTAGAAACTACTTTACACTTAACGAACTTAGGTGCAAGTTTAGCAGAAAAATATGCAGGTGCATTAGACTGCACAAAGCTTCTCCTCCACACAATATCATCAACACCAAAAGAAATGATTCGCCTCCCTACATTATAATAACTAGCATTTCGCTTATACGCTTTCAACAAACAAGATTGTACTTTAACAAAGATTTCACTAAGTGAATTGAGTGAAGTTGCAAAAGAACCTCTATCTCCTACCTCTAGTTGATCTAAATTATCAATAGAGGTACTGAAACTTGAAGCGCTCGTGGCCCCGCGGTCTCAGTGTTCTGTAAACGATCACTGAGTTACGCAACTTTCACTATGGTTGGTCCTCGGATGGGTGACCACTTTGTGGCATTTACATTTGCGAGCGTTTCCGTGCTTCGGAAGGCACGTTAAGCCGTTGGTCCCGGTTGCCAGTAAAATGGCAGTCGTTAAGCCTGGTTGAATGCTTTATGGGCGGCATGAAAAATTTCAACAGCAGGTAGCCACAACCTGCGTCTGTCTATTTCAACACGGCAATGGGCTCACCACCTATTACGTGGGACAGGTAAATCCACACGGTGAAAAGTGGGCATATAATATGCCTCTGCCACCCCTTCGGGATGGAATGGACTTCGGGATGCGTGATGGATATTTATTTAACACGGTGCAAAGATGGATCAAAAATAAGTTCTCTACCGAACATCAAAAAGTTAGGAGTAAAATCTGTCACACTATTATTCAAAGCAAGTTGAACATGAGGTAAAAACTTCGACCACGATCTATGATCATCTTTAACAAAACATGCTATACATGTCTCAACGGTTTTATTATATCTTTCAACTGGATTATTTTGAGGAGTATACAAGGAATTATAAAATATTTTATTTAAATTATAACCATTAAGAAATGTAACAAACTGTCTAGCAGTAAATTGAGTTCCATTATCACAAACAAATATTTTTGGAGTTCCATACTTAAGGAAAATCTCCTTCTCAAGAAGTTTACAAATTACATTAGTAGTAGCATTTATCATTGGGAATAACCAACAGTATTTAGTAAAAACATCTACAACAGAAAGTATATATCGATGACCAGAATAAGTTTTAGGAAGAGGTCCGACAATATCAATAGAAAGCATAAGCATAGGCTTATCAACTTTTTTAGGATTAACCATAATTCCATGGGGTGGGTTTGTAGAAGATTTGTATGCTTTACATACATCACAAGAATTGATATATTTAACTACATCATTAAACATTCCTTTCTAAAAACAATGTTGTTTTAATTTTTTAATGGTTTTATGAATACCCAAATGTGCAGAATTGAGATCATCATGATTTGACTTAATTGTATCCATAATATGTTCCTTTGGAATATATTTTCCAATTAAGACGATTAAAGGGATCATATTTACAAAACCTGTACAAGGTAAGGTTCTCTACTTTGTAATTTTTATATTTAGTAGGAAACTTCTGACAATTTATAAATATTCTTTTATACCATGGATCATCAATATCTTCGTCTGGAGATACGATATCCCCATTAGAGACAGAACTAATATCGTTAATTTCAATTCGAAATAAGCAATCTGGAACTAAGTGCAAGGCGCCTTTTTTATATTTCACATCAAAAGTAAATTGAGAAATTCTAGCAGCCCATCGTGCTAATCGACCAGTAGGATTATTAAGTTTAAGTAGCCACGTCAAACTGGCGTGATCGGTAATAACAGTAAATTTCATACCCTCAATATAAAGTCTAAAATGTTCAATTGAATCTAAAATGGATAACAACTCTCTTTCAGTAGTACTATAATTGCTTTCACATTTATTAAGAGATCTAGAATAATAAGCTACAGGATGTTGATCAGAATTTTCAGCTTCCTGACTCAACACACTACCAATTCCAACAGAACTAGCATCACAATGAAGAAAAAATGGTTTCTCAAAATTAGGACAGTGCAAAACAGGAGCAGAGACTAATACTAGTTTTAATTTTTCAAAAGCTTCTTCTGCCTCATCATTCCAAACAAGAGGTTTCTTAGAATTTTTACTTCCACCTGTCAATTTAGTTAAAGGTGAAGCAATATCAGCAAAATTATTAATAAATCTACGGTAATATGAACACAATCCAAGGAAACTTCTAAGCTGTTTCACTGATTCAGGACGGGGGAAATTCTTTATAGACTCTAATTTAACTGGATCTGTATGGAGACCATCTCTATCCACTATATAACCAAGATAACGTAATCTATCCTTACAGAACTTACATTTCTTTAAATTAACCGTGAGACCGGCGTCGTTAAGAATCTTATAAATCTTATGCAAATACTTTATATGACTGTCAAAGTCAGAATTTACCAAAATTAAGTCATCTAAGTAACAAAACGCAACATTATCAAACTCCGGACCAAATAATGTGTCCACTAAACGCTACAGCTCGGCAGGGGCGTTAGTTAAACCATATGGCATTCGAATAAAGTGAAATAATCCCCTACTAGGAACTACGAAAGCTGTCTTCTCTTTAGAAGATTCTTCCAAGGGTATCTGTAACAATGCTTTAGAGAGATCTATAGTTGTAATATATTTAGCATCTCTAAGATTATCTAAAATTCTAGAAGGGTAGGGCAAAGGATAAGAGTCTTTAACAGTAATTGAATTCAATCGTCTAGAATCCAAACACAATCTAGTACCACCATCCCTTTTATCAACGGCCAAAACTGGAGAGCACCAAGGAGATTTAGAAGGTTCTATAATATTTTCTCTCAATAAAACATCTACTTCATCATAAAGTTCGTTCTGCTTAGCAGGACTAAGAGGCCAATATCGTTGTTTAAAAGGTTCACCAGTAACATTAATTTTATGTTGAACTAAATTAGTTAGACCTAAGCCTTTCTTTTCATAAGAAATATTCTCAAAAAGAGTGATAATTTTATTAAGTTCCGATTTCTCAGAAGGAGAAAGTTCAGAAACAGAAGTGACAGCCGCAACCTGTGGCTCCTACTGACATCTATACGTTATATTCTTCCATAAGTCACACTTCCGCAAGATCAAAAGTTAACCAAAAGTCAAATCCCAAAATAATTGAAAATTTAAATGAAGGTATTATTAAAAATTCAAAATATTTAGTAACATTATCACAAGTAATAGGTAACAGCATAGATCCAATAACCTTATGCGGGGTGCCATCGGCTGTATTAACAGAACTAACGATTGGTTCCATTTGAAAACCCAATTGCAAAAATATTAAGTGGCTATTAGAACCTAAGACACTAACAGTAGAACCACTGTCCAATAATCCAGAAAATGTTTTATTATTTAAAAGAAATTCTAAGTAAGGTCTAGTATCTTTACTTTTAACAAACAAAATAGGAGCTGAATTTATGTTTCTAGAATAAACTTTTAAATAATTTAGCCAATGACTGCGTTCTCTTTCATTAGTTGCAGCATCAGGAGCATAACTAAATTTCTTTAACATCGAGTCACTATCAGTTCTTACACAAAATTGTGCTCGATGGGACCTAATCAGTTTTTTTGAACTGTTATCATTATTACTCCTCACTAAATTGCAAACGTCGCAGGTCTTGGAAGTGACACCTAATTTGTGACATTTAAAACAAATAATACCAGAAATTTCTAAACAATTTTTAAAAGTATGACCAGAAGTCTTACATTTTAAACAAACTAAGTTTTTATTATTGTTGTCATTATTGACAGCATTAACCGCAGCAAATTTATGTAAGGGTTTTATAGCCTTAGGAGAGGTGGGGACTTTACGTTCAACACAGTCTTCAAATTATCTGCTAAGTTTAAGAAAATTGTTAACAGAAGAGATCTGTTTACCAAGAAGAAAAGATTTGTATATGTTTAAAATGTTATGCTTAATAATTATTATCAAAGTGTAATCTGGAATAGGAACCAACAACTTACTAGACATGTCCATAATATCAGTAATAAAATCTGGAAGAGATTCAGAATACCTTTGTTTTTAGTACGTAGTTCATTTTCTAAAAGATGATCATATTCATCCTTATCAAAACGCTCTAACAAAGCAACCTTCAGATCCCGCCAAGAAGATATCTGAATGCGAACACTACGGAACCATTTGATTGCAGTACCCGACAAAAGATCAGTAAATGAACCTACTAGCAAATGTTCATTAAAATTCTTAAATAAAAAGTATTCCTCTACCTGAGTTACAAATTCTCTAACACAAGATTAACCATCATAATTAATCCCACTACGCTTCAGGTCAGGCAATTTAGTCACCGAAGGTAAATGTTTTCTAATATTTTCATGAAGTGAGACGTTCAATTTATTACACGAAGGCAAACCCCTATATGAGTATCATTTATATTTTAAAGAAAAGGTTCAGAAACATCAGCAAGGCCGACTGTCTCACTGACAGTACACATGGTATCGTCAGGGATCCGCTCCTCCTTATCATCAGGCAAGGGTGGAAACTGCACGCTCTTGTCCATAGTTGACAAGTAAAGATCGAAGAAATTCAAAAGCTAAAACAATTCATTGCAAAAATATCCAAAGGCAACCGAGACCGAATGGTAAGATGGTAGTAATAGTCAGCTATTAACATCCAAAAGCCAAAACAAATTCAAAGAAAGCACTGAAAACTCAATTAAATCAATCACTGCCATAGTTAAGCACAACCAGGCCTTGACGCTCAGATGATGATTGTCAAAAAGCAAAATATTATCATTCAAACAAGTTTCAAAAGCTTCGAACACTCCGCTGCAAAGTTATGCAAGTGTGATTGGAAAGACCTCAGATGAATCATTTTAATTTAAATGGTTATGTTCTATTTATATTAATATAACCCATCAATAGGCTGTAAAGCAATATGCTGTAGAAATGTTAAACCTTTAATGATGCATGGCTCGTACAAATAGTAAGGCTATAATTAAATTTGTCACAAAATGCATTACTATGTAAACACAAATTATCATTCAAAACATTGTTATGTTATTTATAACAATTCACTCATATTTTTATATCATAAAAAGCAAATAATAGTTATGAAAATCACATCAATATGTAGATACAATTAATTCACATACTAATTACTTTGTATTATTAAAAGTTAAGTTATAGGTTATTTTCAAGAAATCATAACTACTTTAGTTTAAGATTACTCCAGTTTTAGACATATATATACCAGTAGAACAGTATTTTTTCATTTGTTGAGAATGTTTCAATAACAAAATAGTTTATTATACTCTTAGCAAAATATACAAATATATATTTCAGAGCAAAACATATATAATAATAATAATACCACTATAAGATGCACGACTCACTCAATAACAAGCAAATGTATACTCAATTCAATCTTTCAAGTCTCTGTTCACACGCGCCAATTGTAATAATAAAAATGTTTTACAATTGTCTTAATAAGGGTGATGAGATTTGAACTAACAAACAAACAAACAAAAGATATAACTAAAATAAAATAAAAATAAAAATATCTTTATTTTGCATAGACCATTTTAACGGCGCTTACAAAATGTCATACACTATTTAAAATATTTAAAGCGACCACCGGTTCGGAACGCGGCCCGCCTGAGAAGAACCGGCAAGAAACTTAGGAAGGCTTTTTTTTTGATGGCCTATTTACAATTTAATATTATTTCATTTTGCCAGCAGATCATTTCCAGGCGTCCCTGTCCTGCAAATAGTCTGTAACGGAGTAAAAACCTTTTTCACAAAGCTTGTTTTTAATAAACTTTTTAAATTTATTTAAAGGTAAATTTCTCAGGTCACAGGGAAGCTTGTTGTAAAAGCGTATACAGTTACCCTGGAAAGAATCGCCAATCTTATGTAGTCGACTGTGGTGGACTGAAAGATTATTTTTATTTCTAGTGTTTATATTATGTTTATCACAGAGTTTAGAAAACTGTGATAGATTTTTCTGGACATACATAAGATTGGCAAAAATGTATTGTGATGGTACGGTTAGAATATTCACTTCTTTGAATTTTTCTCGGAGAGAAACTCTGGGGCCCAAATTATAAATAGCGCGTACAGCCCGCTTTTGTAGAACAAAAATAATATTTAAATCTGCAGCACTCCCCCAAAGGAGAATACCGTAAGACATAATACTATGAAAATAGCTGAAGTAAACCATTCTAGCCGTATCCACATCTGTTAGAGTCCTGATCTTTTTTACAGCGTATGCAGCCGAACTTAATCTAGAGGCTGTCTTTTCTATGTGTGGGCCCCACTGCAAATTGGCATCAATAGTTATACCTAGGAACACAGTTGATTCTACAAACTCTAACACTTGTCCATTCAGTTGAACATTGGCCGCAACTTGTTTTACATTTGGTAGAGTAAATTTTATACATTTAGTTTTATTTTCATTAAGGCAAAGATTATTTGAGCTGAACCAATGAACTACTCTTGCAATTGCATTGTTTACATCGTCATAGTTATCTAATTGTCTTTTAATTTTAAAAATTAATGAGGTGTCATCTGCAAACAAAACAATCCTATTCCTGTCCCCTACATAAAATGGTAAATCATTAATATAAATGAGGAACAAGAATGGCCCAAGTATCGAGCCTTGCGGCACACCCATTGTAACCATGGATCCTACAGAACGTGTACCATTAATATCGACCCTCTGTATTCTATTGTTCAAATATGAAGACAGAAGGTCGAGAGCTTTGCCTCTTATTCCATAGTGGTGTAATTTTTTGCACAGCGTTTCATGTTGAACGCAATCAAAAGCCTTTGATAGATCGCAAAATATACCTAATGCATCGTGCTTGTCTTCCCATGCTTCATGAATACATTTTAATAACTCAACACCAGCATCGGAAGTTGAGCGCCCTTTCGTAAACCCAAATTGATTCGCATGGAGTATTTTATGATTATCAAAATGGGATAGCATTTGATTCAAGATTATTTTTTCAAATACTTTGCTCAAAGTTGGCAGCACTGACACTGGTCGGAAATTAGACGGCTCTGTAGCGCTGCCAGCCTTGAACAAGGGAACGACTTTGCTGTGTTTCATTAAATCAGGAAATGTACCACTAGAAACACAGTCATTAAACACAGTTGCTAGATGGGGCGCAATTACCTCAATTATACATGATGCAGTTTTGACCGATAACCCCCAAATGTCCGCGGTTTTCTTAATTTCGATACATTTAAATGTTTTTACAATGTCCTGAGCACAAATGTCTGTGAATACAAATGCATCCCTGCAACAAAGAACAGATTCTTCTAATAAAAGTTCAGCGGAACTGGAAGATGCTTGGAGAGATTTTGTTGTCAAAATAGGTATATTTTTGAAAAAGTGTTCAAACTCCGTCGCCACTTCCAGGTCCCCTGTAACATGGCAACCATTTACTTTTAAGTGGAAATCCCTTTCAGTCACTAAAGATCTACCGCATTCAGAGTTAATGATGTTCCAAGTCATTTTTATTTTATTTACAGAATTAGAAATTTTATTTTTAATGAAGTTTGACTTAGCAAGATGACACGTTTGTTTAAATATCTTTGAATAATTTTTAACATATTCCTGAAAGGTTTGCCTAAAATTATATGATTTTTCTGAATATAATTCAAATAATTTATTTCTACTTTTAAAGATACCTGGTGTTGCCCAGTCACTGAAAACAGGACGACCACCAATCTGTAGAGTTTTTGAGGTAAAAACTTTGCCAAACTCATCATTAATCAAATTAAATAAGTGTTTATATGACTGGTCTACACAAGTGAAGTTAGGTAGATATGGTAATCTCTTTAATACATTTTCTTTAAAATTATTCAAACGACTTTGGTTAATTGGTACATATTTAATTTGTTTTTTGCTGACTTTGTTACTACTTTTAGGAAATTTTATCCATTGGCCACGATGATCTGACTCCACAGGATCCACAATACCTTTATCTATAGGTTTAATATCAGTAAAAATATTATCAATACATTTTGCACTGGTGGCTGTAATACGAGTGGGTTCTAAGAATGTACCATACAGATTAAAGGATTTAAATAAATTTTTCATTTTATTTCTCTCTGATGGAGTTAATGATGTATCTAATATATCAACATTAAAATCTCCACAACTTGTTTCAGGCGCCAGGAGGATAAGTCCTACCAACGTTATGCACACGGATATCAGCGATAGTGATTGAGCCTCTATTCATAAGAGCAGGAACCAAAAATAATAGAATACTTCTCTTGAAGAAAGTTTCTATATTTTTATAGGCGAATTGATTGAATATACATTATAAACATTATCACTATTGGTATAATTTATTCCGGTGTTTTAGTAAGCTAAAGATTAACTATTCTCAGGGTTGAGGCGTGAAATTTAGAATACCCAGCACAATGCCAGCTTATAAGTCAAAATATATATCGTAACATGATTCAAAACATGAGCCAAATCATTAAGTCGTTACATGGGCCTAATCATGAGTCTTTGGGCCTGTTTATTGAGTCGTGCATCATTATTAGATTAATCTACACAAAAACAATTCAAACTAGGTACCTGAAGGGTGGTTACATTACCACGGGATACGAAATCACATCTGCAGACCGCGACAGGTGTCGTCTCCACTAGAATGGCGAGCCCGTAACCACAATGGTCAGCATCCATGGCAAATTTTATTCAAAAATAGAATTTATTTATAAAAAAAAGTGCATTTTCAGCTGCAAAGAAAAGAAATTAGTTCCATTAGATTTGGAAAAACAATTGGAGATTTGTTCGTGATTTGAACACATAAGGAGAACTTACCACTTTTTTTTTGAGGAATACTAATTAATCTTGAAGAGCAGGCAAATATTCCATTAACGCTGCTCCAACATCGTAATAAACTGTAAACAAATGAACAACCTTCCGTCAAAATACTAAAGATCACCAAAGCTAGAAATGTGGTTCCAAAAATCCAAAGATCTTACCGAAATACATAAGTCATCCTGATACAAACATTGATAAGAAGTCACCGGCGTGAACTTCCATTGACAATTTATAAAAGATTACTTCTTTTTAGCGAAGTTTAAAAAATATATTTACGACAGACATCTTTTCTGTCGATCTGTAGAAAAGCGAATCACGTTCCGTCACCACTGTCAAAAGACATTGACCAATTGACAGAACTATTTTAATGCATTCGTTCCAAGAACAGGCTAAGACATTCAAAAACATTCTGCCTACTCAAAACGTAAATTATATAAATTCGATGACAAGTAGTGAGAAAGAGTCAACAATCTACTCTCCTCTCTCTCTAAATCTCAAGACTAACAATGACACTTCAATGTGACGTTTTACAACGTTACAACACACTTAAATGACTGGACTTCATTTTGTCAACATTTGGTGTGGAACTAGCCAATATCCTGGATTAACACAACTACTATTTATCCCGTTGACAGGTTCCTGTGGAAATTGAGTGTAGAAAAACTTCACCACGTGAGCGATAGTTTGTGAGTGTCTATGTTTGTTACTTCTTCACGCTCAAACGGCAGGACCTAATTTTGATAACATTTGATGTGGATTTAGCGGATACCCTTGATTAACACATAGGTTACTTTTTAACTCGAAAGCAGGTATGGGAAAACTTCACCATTAGAACGGAGCCGCGGCCGCGGGTATATTCTATTTATACCTACATATATGTAAAGATACTACACGTATATACTTACGGTTTATGGGCCATGACATTCAGAATATCTAAAATGACTGATGTATCTTCTAGCGCTATAACTGACTCCAACGCAGCTTTCAGACTTTTATTAACACGGACGGAATGAAATATCTGCAAATATATAATAACAAATAATCATAATAATAAGGGGGTCGGCTAGTAACTTATAAAGATTAAAAAGTTGACATAAAGTTAACCCTTTAACTAATTTAGCTTTTTATTCCGTGAACAAATTCCTGTGGAAAATGAGAAATAAAAGGAAAGAGATAATGAAGAAAGAAAGAAAAAACGTTTATTTATCACGAAGTGGGCCCAAAAAATAAAATAAAATGCGGTACAAATGTGAAATGCGTGCAACACATCTATGACAAAAAGGTATAGTTAGTATAGTGCCAGACTGGATGGAGCCTGGCGCTGATTTTCAAATAGAGAGTTTTAATTTTATTTACGCTTACTGGAAGAACGAGAGAGACTTGGCCAATATTGGAGCGACACAAGCAGGAGCTGCGTGTCACGGAAATGAGGATGCTGCGGTGGGTGTGCGAAGTCACGCGGATAGACCGCGTGAGGAACTCTCGCATCCGCGGCAGTCTTCACGTCCGTGACATTGCAGACAAGTTGCAAGAGTGTCGCCTTCGTTGGTATGGTCACGTCTTGCGGCAACCGCCGGGTTACGTAGGAAACAAATGTCCGCCGGGTCCCGGTAAGAGGGGAAGACCCAAGAAGCGCTGGCTTGACGTCGCCAGGGATGACATGCGTGCCAATGGTCTCACTACAGGGGATGCCGACGACCGTTCGAAGTGGAGGAGTAAATGTAGGAAAGCGGACCCCGAGTGTCGCGAGACGCAACTGGGATAGCCGCTCGGATGATGATGACCCACGGGAAGAAATAATGAACAGGGGCAGAGCCGCGGTGGTGAACTAGTGAGTACATGCCTGTAGAGCTCGCTGGCGCGCAGTGAGCACGGCCATCATGGAGTCGTGCCCGCGCATCATGACGCCCAGCACCTCCTGCTCGCTGGGCTCGGCCGCACCGCCCCGCGCGCCGCGACGCACTCCACCGCCCATCAACGTACGCTGTACAACGACTTTCCTTCATCAATATTACAACACAAACGTTTGCTGCACCTCTAGTCTAAATATTATAAACGTCTATAGGCTACGGTAACCACTTTCCATCAGGTGGGCCGTACGCTTGTCTGGTACCTCAGTGGTACAAACAAATATGTCAATTATTTCTCAATTTTACACTACACTAAAGTTGCCTCTGTTAATACTGCACTACACAATAGCTATTTCGGACAATATTAAAAGTTTCCTTCGTCAATATTATATAACACAAAAGTTAGCTTCGTTGATATAATATTAAAAAAAAAAATCTCTGTCAATATTACAATACAAGTAAGTTTCCTCTCTCAATATTCCTACACTACACAAAAGTATACTTCTTCAATATTACATTAGTTTCCTTCGTCAATCATTACAATACACATATGTTTCCCTCTCTCTATAAGATACAACAAAAAAATACATATATATATATATATATTACCATATGTATTTTAGTCCCACGTAACAGGTGGTGAGCCCATAGCCATGTAAAAAAAATAACTTCAATGTCAATATAATATTACCCCAAGTTTCTTCTGCTAGATTACATAAAATTACCCAATGAATAATGTTTAGAAGCTTGCAAGCTGCTAATACATCAGTCAATAAAGTCTCAGTCCCATGTTATCTGTCTCGGTGGTGTAATGGTCATACACACATACCTACTAGGTATGTATGTATGTATGACCATTATATGTATGTGACAGATTTGCAATCTGGGTCACTCACTGGTAAGAATTCATCGAGATCAAGGCCGACTGGTCTGTCAATAGTGTAGGGGACGAATTCCGGTTCCGGCTCGGCTTCAGGCGCTTCAACACTGCAGGCAACTGTGATATTTTCTCTGGCAGTTTCTACTCTTCGTCTGAAATAACAAGATAAAGAATACGTTCAAATAAATAAATAAAAAAGTATTTTTTAAACTTGCTTCAGGCGAGGCAATTTTACTTCCTTGCGACATGTAAATAACGTGTGATAATTCTAATATAATACAAACCTTGTGTTCTCCGCTGTAGAGGCTCTAGTAAAAGACATAGATCTAGGTCCCAAAGCTGGAGGTCCTAATGATATTTCACTGTTACTTTGCCGCAGGTTACTTGATGCTGAAATAATAATACTATTTTCATTATTATTGCACACACACCACATCATTAGCATTCTAGAAGGAAGAAATGTAACATTAACTTAGCCTCTGTAAATAAAAGTCTTTATTTATATGAATAATAATTAAGACTGTAAAAATATTAAATACTAGTTGACGCCTGCGGCTTCACCCGCGTAGAGAAGTTTTCCCGTTCCCGTTTCCCACAGGAACTTGTTCCCGGGATAAAAAGTAGCCTATGTGTTATTCTGATATATAAGCTATATTATTGTAAAGTTTCATTAAAATCCATTCAATAGTTTTTACGTGAAAGAGTTACCATAAAAATTTATAATATTATGAAGATTAAGATATTAAGATTATTTCTGAAAGTGAAACTAAAAACGGCTATCTTTTCCAAAGTAATTTGTTACAATGGGTAGTTTTAGCACCTTGTAAAACAATCTAATGTTAATTAAGTTCACATTAACAGAGCGTATCAATAGACAATATGTAGAAGTAATAAACTTACTTAAATCTGTACTACACTTTGTTTCTTTAAAGGAGTTATGTCGGTTTAGAGAATTTGCTGTGAGTGGGCTGCTGGCAGTGTAGTCCCGCAACGTTTGAGCGTTTGAAGTGAATGTACTATTCTCCTTAGTGTTGTCCATCGCCCCTGATGCAAGCATATTAGTAGCGCATTAGTTGGTTTATCTATACTAATATTATAATCAGGAATCATTTCTTGGTAAGTAATCGAAAACCCGTAACAACTCTTTCACCGTTAGAAAGTCAAGTTACTCAGACAATCGGGTAGATTGCCAAATATTATTGGGCAATATGAGTTAAACAGGAGCTACACAAAGGGCACAGCTAAAAATTACAAGAAAGTAAGCATTAAAGCAGTTAATCTAGTAAGTGATATTATACTCACTAGTAAATGCGTCAGTTCTTTTTTCTATGACAGTAAAATGATCTTTCGTGGATGTCGGAATGCGTGAATAGTTGTCGGGTCGCTGTCGTTGCGGAGGCGAAGGCTGCGGAGGCGGTCTCGCTGGACAACTCCGAGCCGATTCGGGTTCTCCTTCCAGCATCAGGTCTCGCAGTGAAGTACCCATTGATCTCTCCAAATTTTTCGGAGTTACTTGCACTATATATGGAAAGACACTTTGACACAGGGTGGAAACATTTTATATTATCACTCGATTACTCCTACACTATACCTAATATATTAAAAAACTGATCTAAAAAATAAATTGAGTGTATCGAAAATATCATAGCTAGGTATGCTTGGTAGCTATGTTTTGGTGCCACAGCTCATGGAGGTTGGGGTGGACAGGCGTAGTGGATATGTCTATGACCTATGGCTTTCAAAAATGCATAATATACCTAAGTCTTAGGGCCATATTCCAGAACGTTTCTTAATACTCAATTGAAGCTTGAGAGTAGATTTTATAAGGCAAAAACTAGCCTCAAGCGTTGATTGAGTATTGAGAAACATTCTGGAATACGGACTTTAGACTCAATACTCAAGCAACACTTGAGAGTAGTATTGTAGAAAACTAGCCTTAAGAGTTTCTTGAGTATTTAGAAACGTTCTGTAATACGGCCCCCTACGGTGTAGTTAATAAAATGTTAAGAAGATAAGATAAATTGAGCGAAATTGTGCAATAACTACGGGCGAATGTAAGTCGTGCAATGCTGGGACGTACTATTTACATCTACAAGTTTGTTGTGCGTGGCTAACTCTCACCACTGTTTTGGTAAGTCTTTAAAGCAATTGAAAAAGATTGTTATAAATACCTGGTAATGAATAGTCTTCTGGATCCAGACTAGCAGCTGGCGGAGGCGTGCGATTCACTAACAAATAAAAAAAATATTAAATCAAAATCTTATATCATACATAACATGATATTGTGTTTTGGGAACATCCGCGTTTTGCAATCTACTTACATGTTCTAGCTGGTCGAAAAATTTCAGTGTAGTCATTAAAATTTGATATAACAGCACCTGATTCCTCATCTGCCTCTGTGCCTGAAGTTGACTCCTCAGCTGTTTTCTCATCAAGCAACGTCGGCCTATGGATAACTGTCATGAAACAAACAAATACACTGTTATAAATTACGGCACTAATCTATATAATGAAAGAGTGTTTGTTTGTATGTCCTTCTTTCGCGTGGACTCGTCATAAAGGTGCTATGGACTGATAGGTGATAGTTTCATGCCTGGAGACAAATATCTTATTCCCATGAAAAAACGTTTTGGAATGATAACCAAATTAAGGACGGAAGGAGTTGTGAGTATCTTCTAATGATAAAATTTTTATTCTCTATGCACCTGCTGATTAACAGACGAAGTAACGATTCAGGCGCCCTTGCGGGGTCGGGAGGTCGGATAACAGTCGCTTTCGACTATGTCGAAAATCAAAAGCCACAGTGGACCCTAGGCTCCATTTCCAGGTAAGATTTGAAAGCAATTGGCCTACACTGTGCTAATGAAGAACACATTGTTATTTACAGAAAAACTAACTAACTAACTATCTTCACGCTGTATCCCTGACGGGGTAGTCAGAGAGGACAGATCGCCAGGCTTCGCGATCCATGCATACTTCTTTCGCTTCTTCGAGATTCATCAATCGCTTCATACACGCACGTCTGGGTATCCGAGTACTTTTGACCTTTCCGTTTTTGAGCAATCTGCTCACGTGGTCTTCATATGTAAGTCTCGGCCTTCCCTGACTCCTTCTACCCTCTACTTTTGAACAATATATATTCTTCGTCAATCGTTCCTCACTCATTCGTTGGACGTGTCCAAACCAACGGAGCACGCCCTTTTCCAGCTTAACGCTGACACTTTCATTCAAACCTGCCATATTGCGTATCACTTCGTTACGTATTCGGTCGGCCAAGGTAACGCCGCACAATTTTCGAAGTGATCGCATCTCCACAGCATTCAATTTACTTTCATGCATCTGCTGACATACCCAGGTTTCACTACCGTAAAGCAAAGTTGGCACTAGCACTGCGTTATGAATCGCCATTCGTGCTTCTTTTACGATGCTTTGTCGCTTTACTAACTGGGACAAAGCACCGTTAACTTTGTTTCCGGCAGCTACTCGCCGTTCTACATCCGAATCACATCTTCCATCCGCGCTAAACATACTTCCTAAATACACAATTTCATTCACTTGCTCTAGACGTTCCTGGTTTACCCTAATCTCGCATTTAGTTCTTACGTCACCTCTTTCAAATACTAGAACCTTAGTTTTACTTGCATTCATGCGGAGACCCTTACTTTCACACCCCTCTTTCATATTAGTGACTAATGCCTGTAGGTCGGCTTCTGATGAGGCCATGAGCACCGCATCATCAGCGTACAGCAGACAGTTTACTGTAAAGTCACCCAAATTCACACCCATATTAAAATCTTTCAACTTCTGCAGGCAACTGTCCAGATACACTATGAACAGCCAGGCGGACATGACACATCCCTGTTTGACACCTGTACAGACATCAAAAAGAGGTGACACATCCCCCCCTACTCGCACGCAAGCCTTACAGTCCCTATAAAGCGACTGTATTGCCCGCAGTAGCGAGCCGTCCACACCATATCCTGGCAGCAAGTCCCACAGCGTTTCTCTCACAACGTTATCAAATGCTTTCTCTAGATCCACAAAAGCGCAGAAAACCTTCTGGCTAAGAGCCAGAAACTTTTCCGCGATCATGCGGAGAGAAAACACTTGATCCATGCAACCTCTTCCACGTCGGAATCCGCATTGAGCCTCCCATAAATACCTTTCAGACTTTTCTTGCATTCGTGCCGTTATAACCTTTGCATACACCTTACTAGCTAAGCTGACCAAGCTGATCGCCCTGTAGCTGGAGCAGTTTAGGCGCGAGCCTTTCCCTTTGTAAAGAGGTACTACAACTGCTACTCGCCAGTCATCTGGGACCTCACCCGTCCGCCAGCACAAGTTGCATAACAGACAAAGTGTGTCCCAGACACGCGACCCACCGTACTTGATCATCTCAGCAGTAACTCTGTCTTTTCCCGCAGCCTTACCACATTTCATACTTCTTATCGCTTGTTCTATTTCTTTCATACTAATGACTTCAATGACATCGGGATCCGGAGCATCGAAGTGAGCTCCACTTCCCGATGTGGCATCTCTGTCTTTTCTTGCATACATCTTTCCATAATATTCACTCCATCTCTGCAGGACGTCACTTTGGTCTGTTAGGACGTCATTGTTAACACTAAGCACTTTATTCATACTGCAGATTGCCGAACAACTCCGGGTCTTGCCTACCTCTTTCCAGAAGAGCTTGGCATTATCCCGGAAATTGGACGACAACCTTTCATCCGCTTTCATTCTGCACCTTTCACGAGCTTCTTCTATCAGTGCCTTCGTGTTAACTTTCTGCAGCTTGTATCTCTCTTTCATATTAAAATCATTCCGCGAGGCTAAGTAGTCTAGCCATGCTTTCTTCTTCATTCGAACTGCTTCTTTCACTTCCTCATTCCACCATGCATCACGCTTATTACTACTGCCTCTTTTCGTTTCTCCACACACTTCCACAGCGGCATTTATCATACTGTCCCTAAGGTTCTGCCATACACTTTCCACATTCTCACTGCTTACATTGACGTCGCCAAGCTTTTCGGCTACCCTTTCAATATATTTATCCCTAATGGATGCATCCTGCAGCTTCCAGCTTTTGATGCTATAAGTCGGCCCAGGTTCAGGACACTCGGTACGATGACGCCAACCCGCGAACAGACCCCTAATCCTAGTTATGACTAGGTAGTGGTCTGATCCCAGCTCAGCGCCTCGATAAACCCTCGTGTCCATCACCTGTTTACGGAGCCGACTATCAGAAAAACTGATATCTGCAAATTCTGAAACATTAGTTCTGAAAATAAACCATTAAATTTCTATTCTTATATTTAAAAATGAATTGATGTGCGTTAGTCTCGCTAAAACTCGACAATGGCCAAACCTATTTGACTGATTTTCATATTGAAATGTTTGTAAAGGTTCAGGGTAGGTTTAAACGGTTAGAAATAAACATAATAAATAAAGCAAAAACTAAATATGTCCATTAAATTTTTCAATACAAAATGTTCCTGCCTGTGAAATTTAGATGTTCTTTGAATCTCTTTTGTTTTTTGTGTAGAAATTTAAAAATAGTGTCTTTTGTTTGCCAAATATTGATCAGTGCTTTTTTTAATAAGTGCGTCGAGAAATTTGTATGTGTCATAGCTGTAGTTTGAGGTTCCGTTCTTTTTGGTTTATTTTGTTGGAATACAAAATTTTTGTTTATTTTGTTTCAGTAATAAAAAATAATAGTGTCGGTTGAATGTCGAAAAAAGAAAATCTATAATTCCATAATAATATAATAATTATATGAATTTCCTGTACGTGTGTTTGTCCGCTAAGTCTTCCTAAACGGCCAGACAGATTTGGATGAAATTTTGTATGTATATTTCAATGGGTTGCTGGATTGTTTGAAATAAAGAACATGCTGGTAGAATGACCGGGCAAGTGGCGCTGTTTTCGGTATGTAACATAATTTGCTCTACAAAAGACAGGTACATAATTTCATTACACCAACCGTAGATTCGTTAGAAGCTTTTTTTTATACCACTGAGGTGTCAGACAAGCATACTGTTACGCCGGCGGACTAGTGAACAACTTTATACGTCATTTTCTGGGCCTTGGGAACGTGTTCAGCAGGCTGAAAAGCGGTTTCAGGCCGTTTCCGAGGAGGCTCTATCACATACCAAATTATCCGAATTTCACCCCAGTTGCCGTTGTTTTCAGGCGCCTGAAACATGTTTTCAGTTCGTTTCAGGCCACCCCCTATCACATGACATCATAACCTGAAAACCCATTTTCAGGCGTTTTCAGGACCCCTTATGGGCCTTTGAAGCCCACACTTCAGTATATAGCGTAATTTCATGAAAGAGTGACAAGGATAACAGTATTAGACAGAGAGAGCTACATTCAGAATATTCCAGAGCTATTAGACAGGGATAGCACTATTAAAAAGAGATAGCTACACTAAGAACATTCTAGAACTATGTGATAGAGATAGCACCAGAAGGGACAGCAATAGGTCGAGAACCTTCCGGCACATACCGAAGGACCAACTAGTATCGTGTGGAACATTCTAGAGATGTACCCGATTGTAGGTACCGAACGAATTCTCCCGAATATTCCAGAAAATTACTAGGCGTATATAAAGGGCAGAGCTCGCGGCTACACAGTCTCCTTTGAGGAAGCGAACAGTGCGAATCGAAGTGATCGAAGCTAAATAGTGTGATACTGTTACAGTGCGATTATCTTAGAGAAGAATTTGTGATTAGTGTGTTTAGTGGCGATTATAAGTAGTGGTTTTATTATTTTTGTTTAGAGTAATTTAAGTGTTAGTTTTATAATTTGTGGAATTAGTGCAACTCCTATTAGTACCCACCCAACGAACGTAACATTTGGTGTCAGAAGTGGGATAGGAAATGATGATTATGCCACGTGAAACCGAGCCCAGGGGGGTTCAAACCCGAAGCCAAATGGGTGCCAGTGGAGAATCTACGCCTGTTGCTGAAACATCAGAGCCGCGGAACACACCCAAGCAAGAAGTGGACTTGAGCAGCATGCTAGTCCTATTAAAGGAGCTGGCTCGAAAACAGGACGAGCAGGCTAGAAAACAGGACGAACAGGCTAGAAAACAGGAAGAACAGGTTATAGAACTATCAAGAAAACGCGAAGAACAGGTCAGAGAACAATCTGGAATGCTGCGCGAGGTTCTCGAAAATACTGCAGCGTGGAAAAAAGAAATGCGGGAGGTTCAGGAAAAACTTACCGACCTGGACGTCAAGTTTGAGGCTAGAATTCACGACGTGAATGAAAAGGTGGAGACGCACGAAAACCGTCTGCAGAAGTTGGAGACCAAGGCTACAACAGTTAACAGTTCCTGTGTGCATGAAACTACCACGTCAGGAGGTGGAAGATTCAAAGCACCCCCCTTTGATGGTTCGTCGTCATGGACTGCATATAAGCTGCAGTTCGAGTCCGTTTCCCAAGCTAACGGCTGGAGTAAGGAGCAAGCTAAGACGGCGTTAACGTTAGCCCTACGTGATGAGGCCCTCACCATCTTGGAGGCCCTGGGAGACGACAGGACATATGACCGTCTTCTTGAAGCTTTGGAAGCACGTTACGGCGATAGTCACCTAGAGCATGTGTATCGAGCACAATTGAAAGACCGAAGCCAGGGGCGTAATGAGTCCTTACAACAGTGGGGCCTTAGAAATAGAGAAATTGGTCAGGAAGGCTTACCAACGAGCTTCAGCTTCTCTGGTGGACAGTATGCTGGTGCAGGCCTTTATTGACGGGATACGGGACCTTGAGGTAAGAGCCGCTGTAGTCTTAAGGACGCAGTTGCCCACGCACTGGAAGTAGAGGCTGTACGGCAGGATTCGTCGAGGCCTTACAGGGTGCGGGAAGTATCTGCTAAAGAGCCAATTGCACCTTGCCGTGAGTTTGGACCACGATGCTACAATTGTGGCGAACGAGGGCATATACAGTCCGGTTGCCCCAAGAAGAATAGAGAAGTTCGCGACCCAGCCCCGATGACGAGGACGTCAGGCTCAGCCCCTGCGCCGCAGCAGGGAAACGAATAAAAGCCAGGACTACGGGACGAGTGCTGGCTGGTGGTCGAAATATCCCAGTTATGATCTCACAGGCGAACGACGGGAATAGTCTGGTTGTTACAGGAGACATTGGTGGAATACCATGTCACCTTACCATCGACACCGGAGCTTCTCGGACAGTGATCAGTTCTCGGCTACTGAAATACCTGCCCAGAGATCATCTAGTCCGACCTAAGCAACTCCAGCTGCTAACAGCTACCGGCCAGCATATTCCTATCCAAGGTGAGCGGGAGGTAATGTTTGGAATTGGTGAAAAGAACTACCGGCATAAAGTCATCGTAGCTGACATTGTGGACGACTGCATTGTTGGCCTAGATTTCATGAGAGGATACGGCTGCAAGATCGACTTGAAAGTTGGAGTTCTGAAATTCGGATCCGACGAGGTGCCTATGGAAAGCGGAATTAATGGGAATGTGTACTGTGCACGAAGGACCATTCTCCAACCGAACTCTCAAGGGCTGGTTCCGGTAAGTTTGCCATATCACGCAGAGCGCGTGGCCCACCGTTGTGTGTTGGTGGAGAAGATAAACGATGGAAGACCCTGGATCGTCGCTCGTACGGTGGTAACGACATCACCTACCGCATTCGTAAGGGTTCTAAATCCAAGCAGTACTAAATGTGTCCTGGGAAAAGGAACTCTTATTGGGGTGTGTGAGGAGATCTCTTGGATACGGAGCTGTCAAGGAGCGGACGAAATCGAGAAACCTGGTGGTGTTGTACCTTCAGTGGATGTCGAGAGACTATTGGACGATGCCAAGAACGATCTCACCCTGGAAGAACTTACTAAGGCACACAAGTCACTACTGGGATACAAAGATGTCTTCTTGACACATGACAGTGATATTGGCAGAACTAGAGTAGTACAGCATGAAATCAATACTGGTGAAATAATGCCCATCCGACAGCGACCCCGGCGAGTTCCAATAGCTCGGGAGAAAGATGTAGAAGATATTGTCGAAGAGATGAGAAGCAGTGGCGTTATTGAGCCATCAACTAGCCCATGGTGTTCTCCCGTAGTATTAGTTAAGAAGAAGGACGGAACCATGAGATTCTGCGTTGATTATCGTCGACTTAATGATGTGACCAAGAAGGACAGTTATCCTTTGCCACGAATTGACGATACTTTGGACACTTTAAATGGAATGAAATTGTTCTCTACATTGGATTTAAAAAGTGGGTATTGGCAAGTGGAAATCAAGGATAAAGATAAGGAGAAAACGGCTTTTTCAACCGGAAAGGGATTCTGGCAGTTTAATGTGATGCCGTTTGGTTTATGTAATGCACCGGCTAAATTTGAGAGATTAATGGAAAAAATACTTGCTGGTCTTCTTGGCGGCACTTGATTGGTCTATTTGGATGACATCATTATCGTTGGAAGAGACTTTGACGACCACCTCAGAAAACTGGAGCAGGTGTTATCTAAGTTACGAGATGCAAATCTTAAATTGAGTCCAAAAATATGCTCGCTTTTCAAACGCAAAGTGAATTATCTAGGTCACGTGATCTCGGAGAACGGTATACAGACAGACCCTGAGAAAATAAGTGCCGTTAAGGACTGGCCTATACCGAGGGACAAGACTGCAGTACGCGCCTTTTTAGGACTTTGCTCATACTATGATTTGTGAAGAATTTCTCAGATATAGCAAAGCCCTTGCATCAGCTAACGGAAGAAAAAATAAAATTCGATTGGAACGAAGAGTGTGCTGCAGCGTTCAAAGATCTTAAAAGAAGGCTTTGTGAAACACCCATTTTGGGTTATCCAGACCCGGAACTTGATTTTGTTGTGGACACGGATGCCAGCAACACTGGTATAGGTGGAGTCTTGTCACAAAAGAAGGGAGATCAGGAAGTCGTGATCGCATAAGTATGCTTACTAAAGTTAGTACTATTAAAACCACAAAGAAATTATTGCGTCACTCGAAGAGAATTACTGGCAGTTGTCAAGACGTTGCAGCACTTCAGTAAATATCTGTTCGGGCGAAAATTCCGTATCAGAACGGACCATGCTGCCTTGAAGTGGTTGTTGGAGTTTAAGAACCCCGAAGGACAGGTGGCACGGTGGATCGAACAGCTGCAGGAGTATGACTTCATCATCGAACACCGTAGCGGGAAGTCACATGGAAATGCAGACGCTCTCTCTCGAAGACCTTGTCCTGACGACTGCAAACATTGCCAAAGGCAAGAAGACAAGGAATGTGTGAGAATGTTAAGGACCGACACCGTGAGCGAAGAGTGGAGCGATGAAGTCATGAAACAAGCGCAGCAAGAGGACCTAGATATCCAACCCATTTTCAATTGGATAAACGCAGGAATACCCAAAACGAGATGGTGTGAAGTAGCCCCGATGAGCACAGTAACAAAGAGCTACTGGGCACAATGGGATAACTTGGTCATGCATAATGGCGTACTGTGCAGGAAATGGGAGTCTGCGAATGGGAAAGATGCTCACCTGCAGGTTGTTGTTCCAAAGATAAGAGTGAGAGATGTTTTGAAGAGTTTTCATGACGGAACTTCCGGCGGACATCTTGGAATGAAAAGGACGCTAATGTAAATTCGCCAGCGGTTTTACTGGATTCACTGCCGTGAAGGCGTTGAAAACTGGTGTAAAAAGTGTACTAGCTGTTCCTCAGTCAAGGGTCCACATACCCGCAGTAGAGGAGCACTGAAGTTGTACAACGTTGGAGTACCTTGGGAAAGAATTGCTTTGGATGTTGCGGGCCCGTTTCCAACATCAGACTCCGGGAATAAGTACATTTTGGTGGTGATGGATTACTTCACCAAATGGCCGGAGGTATTTGCTATTCCCAACCAGGAAGCGACCACCATAGCGGAAAAATTTGTAAATGAGGTATTCTGTCGGTTTGGAGTGCCACTTGAAATTCATAGCGACCAGGGCAGGAACTTTGAATCTATGGTCTTTCAAGAAACTTGCCGGATAATGGGGTTGCATAAAATGAGAACTACGGCATATCACCCACAATCGGATGGAATGGTCGAAAGATTCAACCAGACACTGGAAAGACACTTGGCCAAAGTTGTCGAGAGTCACCAGAAAGATTGGGACAGACACATTCCGCTCTTTTTGATGTCGTATAGGTCCGAAACTCATGAAAGCACAGCTGTTACCCACGGCATACGTGAATTTTGGGAGAGAACTTCGTCTACCTGCAGATCTTCTAACTGGGCGTCCTCCAGACTCACCTAGATCTATCACCGAGTACGCGAGCGAGTTACGGGATCGGATCGACGATGTTCACAAACTTGTTCATGAACACGGGCTTCAAGCTAGTGAAAGGATGAAAACTCGATATGATCGGAGATCAAACCAAGTTGGGTTTGATGAAGGCTCATTAATGTGATTACATAATCCTATGCGGCGGAAAGGGAAGTCCCCAAAGCTATCCCCTAACTGGGAAGGACCGTATAGAGTGGTTACTAGAATCAATGACGTCACGTATCGAATACAGCGGAGTCCTCGTAGTCCCTGCAAGATTGTTCACATTGACCGACTTGCCAGATATCATGGAGACAACGATGCTCGGGACGAGCATGTCTTAGGAGGGGGTAGTGTTACGCCGGCGGACTAGTGAACAACTTTAAACGTCATTTTCTGGGCCTTGGGAACGTTTTCAGCAGGCTGAAAAGCGGTTTCAGGCCGTTCCGAGGAGGCTCTATCACATACCAGATTATCCGAATTTCACCCCAGTTGTTTTCAGGCGCCTGAAACATGTTTTCAGTTCGTTTCAGGCCACCCCCTATCACATGACATCATAACCTGAAAACCCTTTTTCAGGCGTTTTCAGGACCCCTTATGGGCCTTTGAAGCCCACTTCAGTATATAGCGTAATTTCATGAAAGAGTGACAAGGATAGCAGTATTAGAAAGAGAGAGCTACATTCCATCACGCCTTATCCCCGAAGGGGTGGCAGAGGCATATTATATGCCCACTTTTCACCGTGTGGATTCCTGTCCCACGTAATAGGTGGTGAGCCCATTGCCGTGTTGAAATAGACAGACGCAGGTTGTGGCTACCTGCTGTAGAAATTTTTTTAAGCCGCCTATAAGGCCTTCAACCAGGCTTAACGACCGCCATTTTACTGGCAACCGGGACCAACGGCTTAACGTGCCTTCCGAAGCACGGAAACGCTCGCAAATGTAAATGCCACAAAGTGGTCACCCATCCGACGACCAGCCATAGTGAAAGTTGCGTACCTCAGTGATCGTTTACCGAACACTGAGACCGCGGGGCCACGAGCGCTTCAGACATTCAGAATATTCCAGAGCTATTAGACAGGGATAGCACTATTAAAAAGAGATAGCTACACTAAGAACATTCTAGAACTATGTGATAGAGATAGCACCAGAAGGGACAGCAATAGGTCGAGAACCTTCCGGCACATACCGAAGGAGCAACTAGTATCGTGTGGAACATTCTAGAGATGTACCCGATTGTAGGTACCGAACGAATTCTCCCGAATATTCCAGAAAATTACTAGGCGTATATAAAGGGTCGAGCTCGCGGCTACAACACAGTCTCCTTTGAGGAAGCGAACAGTGCGAATCGAAGTGATCGAAGCTAAATAGTGCGATACTGTTACAGTGCGATTATCTTAGAGAAGAATTTGTGATTAGTGTGTTTAGTGGCGATTATAAGTAGTGGTTTTATTGTTTTTATTTAGAGTAATTAAAGTGTTAGTTTTATAATTTGTGGTATTAGTGCAACTCCTATTAGTACCCACCCTACGAACGTAACAATACCAACCACCTGATCGAATGTGGTCTCAGTAGCCTATCTACGTTTGTAACACCAGAAGTACTGCACTCGCGCTTTGGAAGAACCCCTTACTAGACAGGGAGTTTGTAACACAATCCAAGAGTACCTACGCTGTAAAAACGCCCTTATCCGACTTTACCGTATGTGTACAAAGTGTTAGAATGAACACTCAGTCTGTGGCGAGCGGTGCGATGCTAGAAAGTAGCCGTGGGCATAAAAAATATAAATAATAATAAATGTGGCACCATGTCAAAAAATGTATAGAGGCTATAAAACACGCATTAGGAGGCCAAGCCTCTTCTATCGCAAAGGAGCTCGATACCACCCGTAAGTAAAGGATCAATGATAGCCCTCATGGCTCCCCTTAGTGCCGAGTGATAAGGTCGAAGACTGATCTGGTGCACCAGCCCTTAGGTGACAACAGTACTCCTTGTGTGGCCGCACTTTGGACTTATAGAGAGGCAATGGTTGCAACGCAGTAAAGTACTGACGCGCCCTGCTGGGTACTACGAGTTTTTTTGACACCAGTTTTTACCTTATCCTGTAAATGACTACGGTATCGGACGTCAGTAGAGATATCAACAACGAGGATTTCATTACTATTGGAGATGTAGAGAGGTGTTAATATTTAAAATGAAGCTGCTTTTACGGGTGTTTACTTTAATGTAATATAACTTGGCTACTACTTAACTAACCACAAAATGTATAAATCAAAAGGCGATACAAAGTCTGCAGGGTCAGCTAGTTACTTATATTTCATACTTTGATCAGATGACGAATAACAGGGATGAATGGAAGAGGAAAACATACTGCGCCGACCCCAAGTAAATTGGGACAAGGGCAAGAGGATGATGATATTTAGTACTTAACCGTAATCGGTTTTGTGTAAATATATTTTACTAGCTGACATACTTCGAACCCCGGGCACCCATTTATTGCCGGCGTTTGTTAATTTCACAATAAAGTACGAGCATTTTCCAAATTGGTTGATTACTTCTCCGCTATATATATATATTGATTTTGCTATTTCTTCTAATATATTCATTTAAAGCGCTTGTGGCCCCGCGGTCTCAGTGTTCTGTAAACGATCACTGAGTTACGCAACTTTCACTATGGCTGGTCCTCGGATGGGTGACCACTTTGTGGCATTTACATTTGCGAGCGTTTCCGTGCTTCAGAAGGCACGTTAAGCCGTTGGTCCCGGTTGCCAGTAAAATGGCAATCGTTAAGCCTGGTTGAATGCCTTATGGGCGGCTTGAAAAATTTCAACAGCAGGTAGCCACAACCTGCGCCTGTCTATTTCAACACGGCAATGGGCTCACCACCTATTACGTGGGACAGGAATCCACACGGTGAAAAGTGGGCATATAATATGCCTCTGCCACCCCTTCGGGGATAAGGCGTGATGGATATTTATTGATTTTATTTTATTTTATATTCATTTAATTTGCGAGATGTAAAGAGACCAAATAATCTTCATGAAAAGCTGAAGCCAACTAAATTCCTTGTCTTTAAATTACCGCTTTATAATTGCTAGTTTTTTTAAGTATTAAAATGGATATAGTATGTTATCCTTAAGAGATAGACATTTACCGTCGCAGACTTTTTTGTAGACCTATATTGGATACACAATTCTACCATATATTATTTTGTTATATCTCATAGGCAGCATTATCGTTGAAAATCTCCCAGACGGTATTTTTTTCGACACCCCCAACCAATATCGTTATAATTTAGTCAATGTAAACAGAAACCTGCTAGTTTTTTCAAGCATTAAAATGGATATAGTATGTTATCCTTAAGAGATAGACATTTACCGTCGCAGACTTTTTTGTAGACCTATATTGGATACACAATTCCACCATATATTATTTTGTTATATCTCATAGGCAGCATTATCGTTGAAAATCTCCCAGACGGTATTTTTTCCGACACCCCCAACAAATATCGTTATAATTTAGTCAATGTATACAGAAACCTAACAAATTATACATGAAAACCTACCTTATGAATCACTCTATACATTTGGGGATGAAGAGTAGAAGCGTGCACGTCGCCATCCCTGCCAGCTACGGCTGCAATTCTACTCCAACACGAGTGCCACCAGGGCGAACTATGCTAGGGCGTGCCCCCGAGGCGACGCGCACCAGTTCGTCCCCGCTGGTGCGAAAAGTGTGAGCCAGAGCGGCGTAGGGGACCGCCACCCTACACGCGCGGCCCGACACGGCGGGAAGTGGAGGATGGAGTGCAGGGTAGCTGCGTGGAATGTTAGGGGAGGAATGCAAGATAAGATGAATGAGTTGATGGATGTTATGAATGAGAGAAAGTTAGATGCAGTGTGCTTGACAGAGACCAAGCGCAAGGGCAGCGAAGTCTTGGAGCTCCCGGGTGGGATGCTCGCGCTTTGGTCTGGAGTACCAGAGAGCGAGCATGGCAGTCGGGGGGTTGGAATTTTGCTGTCCTCGCGATTGGCCTCCGGAATGTATGAGTACAAACTGGTAGGTCCTAGAATCCTCTGGATCCGTGTAAAACTTGGTTTGACGAAGATTTTCCTGGTAGCTGCTTACGCGCCAGTATCTTCGTCGAACGCGAGTGAGCTAGAGGACTTCTGGGAGAGTATGAGAGAAGCTCTAAATGTGATAGAAGGAAATGAAAGACTTATAGTATGTGGAGATTTGAATGGATGGGTGGGTACCGCTCGCAATGGTTTTGAGTCGGTACTCGGGAAGTATGGGGATAAAAGGGTGAACGACGCTGGCAAGCTAATACTGGCATATTGTAAGGAGAAGGATTTGTTTGTGGCGAACACAATGTTCAACCACAAACAAATTCATATGTATACGAGGAGATGTAAGTCAAAGAGAAGCATGATAGATCTATTCCTAATGGATGTAAGTCAAAGAGAAGCATGATAGATCTATTCCTAATGGATAGTCGGCTCCGTAAACAGGTGATGGACACGAGGGTTTATCGAGGCGCTGAGCTGGGATCAGACCACTACCTAGTCATAACTAGGATTAGGGGTCTGTTCGCGGGTTGGCGTCATCGTACCGAGTGTCCTGAACCTGGGCCGACTTATAGCATCAAAAGCTGGAAGCTGCAGGATGCATCCATTAGGGATAAATATATTGAAAGGGTAGCCGAAAAGCTTGGCGACGTCAATGTAAGCAGTGAGAATGTGGAAAGTGTATGGCAGAACCTTAGGGACAGTATGATAAATGCCGCTGTGGAAGTGTGTGGAGAAACGAAAAGAGGCAGTAGTAATAAGCGTGATGCATGGTGGAATGAGGAAGTGAAAGAAGCAGTTCGAATGAAGAAGAAAGCATGGCTAGACTACTTAGCCTCGCGGAATGATTTTAATATGAAAGAGAGATACAAGCTGCAGAAAGTTAACACGAAGGCACTGATAGAAGAAGCTCGTGAAAGGTGCAGAATGAAAGCGGATGAAAGGTTGTCGTCCAATTTCCGGGATAATGCCAAGCTCTTCTGGAAAGAGGTAGGCAAGACCCGGAGTTGTTCGGCAATCTGCAGTATGAATAAAGTGCTTAGTGTTAACAATGACGTCCTAACAGACCAAAGTGACGTCCTGCAGAGATGGAGTGAATATTATGGAAAGATGTATGCAAGAAAAGACAGAGATGCCACATCGGGAAGTGGAGCTCACTTCGATGCTCCGGATCCCGATGTCATTGAAGTCATTAGTATGAAAGAAATAGAACAAGCGATAAGAAGTATGAAATGTGGTAAGGCTGCGGGAAAAGACAGAGTTACTGCTGAGATGATCAAGTACGGTGGGTCGCGTGTCTGGGACACACTTTGTCTGTTATGCAACTTGTGCTGGCGGACGGGTGAGGTCCCAGATGACTGGCGAGTAGCAGTTGTAGTACCTCTTTACAAAGGGAAAGGCTCGCGCCTAAACTGCTCCAGCTACAGGGCGATCAGCTTGGTCAGCTTAGCTAGTAAGGTGTATGCAAAGGTTATAACGGCACGAATGCAAGAAAAGTCTGAAAGGTATTTATGGGAGGCTCAATGCGGATTCCGACGTGGAAGAGGTTGCATGGATCAAGTGTTTTCTCTCCGCATGATCGCGGAAAAGTTTCTGGCTCTTAGCCAGAAGGTTTTCTGCGCTTTTGTGGATCTAGAGAAAGCATTTGATAACGTTGTGAGAGAAACGCTGTGGGACTTGCTGCCAGGATATGGTGTGGACGGCTCGCTACTGCGGGCAATACAGTCGCTTTATAGGGACTGTAAGGCTTGCGTGCGAGTAGGGGGGGATGTGTCACCTCTTTTTGATGTCTGTACAGGCGTCAAACAGGGATGTGTCATGTCCGCCTGGCTGTTCATAGTGTATCTGGACAGTTGCCTGCAGAAGTTGAAAGATTTTAATATGGGTGTGAATTTGGGTGACTTTACAGTAAACTGTCTGCTGTACGCTGATGATGCGGTGCTCATGGCCTCATCAGAAGCCGACCTACAGGCATTAGTCACTAATATGAAAGAGGGGTGTGAAAGTAAGGGTCTCCGCATGAATGCAAGTAAAACTAAGGTTCTAGTATTTGAAAGAGGTGACGTAAGAACTAAATGCGAGATTAGGGTAAACCAGGAACGTCTAGAGCAAGTGAATGAAATTGTGTATTTAGGAAGTATGTTTAGCGCGGATGGAAGATGTGATTCGGATGTAGAACGGCGAGTAGCTGCCGGAAACAAAGTTAACGGTGCTTTGTCCCAGTTAGTAAAGCGACAAAGCATCGTAAAAGAAGCACGAATGGCGATTCATAACGCAGTGCTAGTGCCAACTTTGCTTTACGGTAGTGAAACCTGGGTATGTCAGCAGATGCATGAAAGTAAATTGAATGCTGTGGAGATGCGATCACTTCGAAAATTGTGCGGCGTTACCTTGGCCGACCGAATACGTAACGAAGTGATACGCAATATGGCAGGTTTGAATGAAAGTGTCAGCGTTAAGCTGGAAAAGGGCGTGCTCCGTTGGTTTGGACACGTCCAACGAATGAGTGAGGAACGATTGACGAAGAATATATATTGTTCAAAAGTAGAGGGTAGAAGGAGTCAGGGAAGGCCGAGACTTACATATGAAGACCACGTGAGCAGATTGCTCAAAAACGGAAAGGTCAAAAGTACTCGGATACCCAGACGTGCGTGTATGAAGCGATTGATGAATCTCGAAGAAGCGAAAGAAGTATGCATGGATCGCGAAGCCTGGCGATCTGTCCTCTCTGACTACCCCGTCAGGGATACAGCGTGAAGATAGTTAGTTAGTTCTATACATTAAAAAAACCGCATCAAAAGTCGTTGCATAGTTATAAAGATCTGGCCATACATAGGGACAGACAGCGGGAAGCAACTTTGTTTTAGGTCCGTATTCCTGAACGTTTCTCAATACTCGACCAATGCTTGAGACTAGTTTTTCCAGTATAAAATCTACTCTCAAATATTTCTTGAGTGTTGATAAACGTTATAGAATACGGCCCTTATAATATGTAGTGATGATTAAGAGACTTTCACCTTCATGATTTTATTATAGTAGAGATTGCTATGACTTGATGAGTAACTGGAGTTACTCTTCAAGGCTTTATAACGTTTCCAGAGTGGTTTAGAATGGATTATGCCTACAAGTTGGATTTTATTCTCTCACTTTTATATTTGAAATTTGTTTTCCTTGCACACTGAATCAATATATCCTGGCAGTTACGCATCTTAAGATTAACTTTTTTAGAATCTCATGCTATAATTACGACACAACCTTCTTTACAAATTTATGTAAATACTAGATGCCACAGCTTCGCCCGTGGAATATTTCGACCTCCCGTCGCACCTATTTAATCCCGTCGTTTATAAATTCTACAATTATGCATAAAAATTTGCACGATTTGTCGACATTTATGACTACTGCTCTGCTCCCCAGGGTAGTAGCGTAATAATATATAGCCTATAGCCTTCTTCGATAAATGGGCTATCTAACACAAAAATATTTTTACAAATCCGACCAGTAGTTCCTGAGATTAGAGCGTTCAACCGAACAAACAAACAAACTCTTCAGCTTTATAATATTAGTATAGATAACAATAGCATTAGTTATCTACCAATTTTTAAAAACTCTTAATACCTTCTTTAGGGGGTTTTTCTTTTGAAAAGCTCTTGCGAACGGAGTGACCTTTTTGGAATGGTGACAAATCCCTCACCACCGGTGATGACACTGGCGGTGGTCCTCCAAATGGATGTACTTTGTTGAGATCAACAACTGATAATACTACATATGTTGAATGGAACGATCCTGCTATCTGAAATAAAAAAACAAATTAGCATTTAAAATAATACATAGTGTGGTTGAGGGTTAGGCTGGGGGTGAATCTAGGGGGAATTACGCACGGAGATGAAGGAAAGTTGTACTTGTAAGAACATAAAAATTTATTGAAGGTGTTACATTTTACAAAGAAAAAAACCATTTAAAAGATGTAAGATAATTAAATTTTTAAAAATTAATTAAGCTAAAGGAAACGTAACGTCGCGGGGGGCTCCTAGCTCGCGATGGGCCGCAGGTAGCCATGACGTCACAACATAATAAAACGTAAGCAAGGTCAAAAGGTTTAGGTATTATTTTCAACAGTGAAAACACAGCTGAAACGGATTTATTGTGAAAATGGGGAAATAGGTCTTTATATTAACAGTTTCATAAATTGCAATAGTTGATAGAACTAAATTAGTAATGTTAAGGGATAATATTCCAAACATGTATAGAGACTTCCAGATGCCAAATACATGCGCTGCAGCTGTGTGCAACTGTACTACCGTTTTGTATTTCTTGTGAAAGGATTTTGTATCATCATCACCAGGTAGCATTGTTCGGAATAGAACCTTAATTTACATACCTATTATCAATGATCTGTATTTAGTAATATATTTGAGAATCTATAAATAATTGAGTGATAGACCAGGACTAACCTCACCTACTCTTCCACTGCAGTAACTCTATCTATGACAATCTCAAGCATGATAATGGAAGTGAAACTGTATTTGGAATGAATAAAACAATATGTAATGAACAAAAAAAAAACTCCTTCGCTAAAAAAGAAAATGTAATAATTATTTGGTAAGCTGAATAGATAAAAAAAGAACTCACTAATTGTGTGTGTGCAACAGTAATATCATGGATTTGTCCCCAGTGTCCAGGAACAGTATCAAACACTCGGGCTGGCTCCCATCCAATAACATGTAACCCATCATTTGCACAACCAAGTAATGTTGTACCATCTTCACTGAACACCATGTGCCTAAACATATACAATATACTATGACTTCAATAATAAAAATATAGTATAACTGATTTTTTTTTACAGTATGAACTGAGCCTGGCTGTCAATTTGATAATCTATGTTGTCATCTTTTTTTTATTTACCTTTCATCAGGTTACCTACTTATATATTAAACAGGTAGTAGCAAAGCTGAGAAGAAAATTCTATTATTACAAAGGATTAGAAATGTATGAGTAAAATTATAATTTAAGATTCTAAACTATGATGGTAATATCCATATACTATTCAATCTTTATTATCATTGGTGGCTCTACAACTGTGTTATAGCTGTTTGGAGTAGTATACACTCCAATTAATTTACAAAGGCCACTCACACTTTTCTCCCTTATGATATATATATATATGATATTGGGATGAATAACTTCATTCACTAAAATATAACAAATGTGAAAGTACAACATTAAGTTTGACCTATTTTAAATTTAAAGAATACAACATACCTAATAGATGTGTTATCTTTTTCAAATTTAGAAACTAATTGAAATTTCTCCATGTCCCAAAAATTTACAGTTCTATCTGCTCCACAGCTAGCAAGGAGGAACTCATGTGGGTGAAACTTTACACATGTCACTGATGAAGTGTGTTCTACAAACTCTTGTAATACTTTGCCCACTCTAACATCCCAAACTTTTACCAAACCTGAAATTTTTACAACTTTTATTTCACAGTAAAAATTAATGAAAATATGTTAAATAGTTCCACTCAAACGTTCAAGCTGCTAAAGCAGCTGACTTTTTTTGCCTTTTCTTTTTTAGAACTGACCTCATTTCAAAACCTTTTTAAACAATGTTGTCTGTGGTTTTAATGAATGAATTTTATATCATTAGAATCGTGGATAAAAAGCCCGTGTATTAGAGGTTTAATATCTATTGTCACAATATCAAAATTCAAAGTAAATGCGGTATAAACATTGCCGGCGGCCATTTTCCCGCCATTTTTTTAGTTTTGCGTTAATATTTAATGGGTTAACAAATTTTAAGTTTTTTTTAGAATAATTATAAGTTATGAGTGTCATATATCGTTTTAATCGTTATAATTCCAAGAATTTAATTATGTAAAAAAAATAATAGTGTTTTTTATTAGTTTTTCGTGAGAGGCAAATTTTTGAAAAATAACGTTTATTTATTTTTTTTCCGACTTTTTCGTATTTATATCAGTTAATTATGATTAAAATTCCAAATTATTATAGCTATAAGTTTTATCTTTATATATTTTACGATATTTCAGTAGTTTAAATTTTTTGTCTAGATATTATAGTTTCCAAGATATCACGATTTTAGTTAATTAGGTCATAGGTTAATTACAAAAAATGCGCTGCTCTGGCAGCACGAACGGATAGTGAATGTTTGAGTGGGTAGTTTAATGTTACAGCATATGCATAATTAAATTACTAAATGTAATGTATCTTTAATATTCATAATTTATTAATTATAATGTTTATGCTACTTTGGTAGTTAAAATAAAATGTTAACATACCATCCTCACAAGCAGATGCAATCCACTGTCCATCAGGGCTAAACTGTAGGCTGTTTACAGCAAGGCGGTGGCTTGCATAAGTCACAATACAACTTCGTTTTCTAGTATCCCATAGTTTTACAGTACTGTCACAAGAACCTGTAGTTAAATAATCACCATATGGATGAAAATCCATGCACTTAATTGCTCCTTTATGTCCTGTAAATGTTCTTAATAATTTAGCTGCTTCTAAGTCCCAGATTTTCAAGGCCCCAGTTTGTGATCCTGCACAAACTAAGTCTTCAGAGTGACCAAAACATACACACTCTACAGGAGTTGTATGCCCACTTAAACTCTGTAATGAGGTGGTAGAATTAAGATTTTATTTGATAATAGGCAGATAATATGCTTACAATAATAATAAAAATTATACTTACCATTAAGCAACTTTGTCTTCCGATGGCCCACAAATTGACCTTTTTGTCATCTCCTCCAGTGGCTAATACTTGGTTTGACTTGTGGCCCATGGCCAGGCAGTTGACGTTTGCCTTGTGGGCAACGAATTCTTCTATAAAGCAATGTCAAGATAATAAATGTATTGTGTGTAAATAAATAACAGTATTGTAGTAATTCTATTATACATACGCAATTTCCATGATCGACGAACAGTATCCATGGTGTTCATAATTCATATGGATTCCATGTACTGTTTATGTAGTTTTTATAATAATTTAGACTATTTGTTCAGTATGGTATGGGTCATATAATATGGGTCCTTTTTTAGATCTTTGAGTATTTACACTATTTAAATTTACATAATTATTTTAGGTAGATATTTGTTGTATATTATTAGTTTTCTGATTGGACTACACTGACAGAAGCAATTCGCCATTTGTCATGACAGGTGTCAATTTTTTTTAATTGTCTGCGCCCATCTTTGGCAGGCAAAGGAAACTTAGTCCATACAGCCTAGTCTTCAGTATTTATAATTTTCTTGTTGTTGTGTTTTAGTCCTGTCTAGTCGTTTGTCGATGTCAAGTCCTAGGTCCTAGTCCGTGCCCCAATAAGGCAGTGGATCCCTTATAGCAGCTCTTTATGGAAATTTGGCACTAACACAAACAATACCGCTATTCATTGCAATATATCACTTTCTTTAACTAATGCACTTCCGAACTCTTTATGTATAATATTCCACCATTATTAAACACAAAAACACGAATTTTAAAATAGTTTTTGAAAACAATATACGACAAACGAGCATCACTGCTCATGTTCGCGCCAAAAGTCCTGTCAGGTGTCAAATTAGTCAATATTATTGTTGTTCATTGTCTTAGCACATCTTGAACCGGCAAAGGAAACTCAGTCCATACAGCCATAATGTTAAGTTATTCATGTCTAGTCCTTTGTCGATGTCAAGTCCAGTCCTTGCCCCAGTAAAGCACTAGAACCCTTAATGCGCTTTCTATAAAGATTTGCCACTAACACAAAGTACACTGCTATTCACAGTAACGTATCACTTTTCGTCACTTATGTACTGTTTTGATCTCTTCATGTAAAATAATCCACCTGTATTATAAACAAAAACACGAATTATAAACTAATTTTAGAACATAATAAATGACAATCGTGCGCAACTTTCTATGTTTGCTCCAAAAGTCTTGTTCAATTTCACAGTTAATAAGTGATGGACATCACAGTGATGATCGACAGTCTGCGATTCGATTACTCCGCCTCGGTATCCAATAAAAAAAAACATTCAGTCAAAAAATTGTCGAAATTTGTCAAACTGAATGTAACAAACTAAAAATTTATCAAATTAGAAATAAAGAAATTTAATGTTAAACCTTTAATGTTAAATCTTCAACGTTTCGTTCGCGCGGTCACGGAGATCTTAACAACTACATGGGTTAGAGACCTAATTCGTTTTGTCAATTAAAGATTGAATTTGTCAAAAATTGTCGAAAGAAGAAGTATAAACTCTAGACCAATATTTTAAGAAATATTCGCCTTTGAAGTTATGGCCGCGCAATCCTCCACTTGTTGTTTCTTGATTGTTGATAGTATTTTTAAATATTAAGATTTCTTATAGTAAAATTAATACCAGAAAAATGATGTTAATTTGACAAAACTCATGAAAGTAATAAATACTACTATAGTTTAGTTAAACAGGAGATATCGGTCCAAAACAAAAAGTCCGTGGCAGCACGACGGATACGCAACTTTGTAGGGTGATATCTAACTACCTAATAGTAGTGGTTCTGTGAACCGTAGACTTTGGAGCAGGGCTTAATAACGTTAGCAATTAACAAAAAAATTAACGTTACCTAACGTTTATTTCAAATTGATACCTAGCTAACGTTACAAAATGTTAAACGTTACTAGCTAACACTACCGTATTTAATGTTAGGAATTACCGTTAGTTTTGAAGTGAATTTTAACGATATCTGCAGACGCTGCCGTTCCGCGTCTTTTGATGCGCGGGCCATAGCCGCGTACCCTTACCACCCGCATAGCCGCTTGCTTTATACCTGTTGCCACTACGTGCAGACTAAGTACAAATGTGTTGCCGTGTACGGGATGCGCAAGCAAACAAGTACTCATTTCGCCGTAGACAATTGAGGTATAGCGGGCCGCTGCAAACACAAAAACAATTCGAAACATCGGTATGAGTTAGTTTACGTGATAGTTTAAGAATAATATAAAAACGATCTAGATGAATCGTGGACCATCCTAATGTGATCAATTCTTGAACTATACTAATTATATGAAGCTGGAGAGTTTGTTTCATCGTTTGTTTAGATTAACGCGCTAATCTCAGAAACTGCTGGAGCGGTATTAAATTATTATTGTTTTGTTGTATAGCCCAACAATGTTTTTTCAAGAATCGTGAATTGACTGCAGCTGAGAATTTTAAAAGTAATTGCACAATAAAAAGCAATACTTTGCCCCCCTGCTCTGCTTGTGAACACACGTTGCACCTAACATATTTGACCCATGCCATGCCCCTTATAAGTTTTCAATTACTTTCATAAACTTGAACCCCTAGTTTACATACTCAAGGGTAGAATATTTGGAATACTGGAACACGTGGTTATTTATTTTTAATCATAAATATCCATCACGCCTTATCCCCGAAGGGTTGGCAGAGGCATATTATATGCCCACTTTTCACCGTGTGGATTCCTGTCCCACGAATGTGATGGTGGTGAGCCTATTGCCGTGTTGAAATAGACAGACGCAGGTTGTGGCTACCTGCTGTTGAATTTTTTTAAGCCGCCCATAAGGCCTTCAAACAGGCTTAACGACTGCCATTTTCTGGCAACCGGGACCAACGACTTAACGTGCCTTCCGAAGCACGGAAACGCTCGCAAATGTAAATGCCACAAAGTGGTCACCCATCCGAGTACCAGCCATAGTGAAAGTTGCGTAACTCAGTGATCGTTTACAGAACACTGAGACCGCGGGGCCACGAGCGCTTCAGACCGCGGGGCCACGAAATAAAATAAGTACACTAAATTTGAAGCGCTCGTGGCCCCGCGGTCTCAGTGTTCTGTAAACGATCACTGAGTTACGCAACTTTCACTATGGCTGGTCCTCGGATGGGTGACCACTTTGTGGCATTTACATTTGCGAGCGTTTCCGTGCTTCGGAAGGCACGTTAAGCAGTTGGTCCCGGTTGCCAGTAAAATGGCAGTCGTTAAGCCTGGTTGAAGGCCTTGTCGGCGGCTTGAAAATTTTCAACAGCAGGTAGCCACAACCTGCGTCTGTCTATTTCAACACGGCAATGGGCTCACCACCTATTACGTGGGACAGGAATCCACACGGTGAAAAGTGGGCATTTAATATGCCTCTGCCACCCCTTCGGGGATAAGGCGTGATGGAAATTTATTTATTTGTTTAATGGGTATGTACCTTACCGAAGGGCCCCAGCTTATGTTTGTAAGTACGTACTTAGTTAAAATTTAGGTAAATATAATTTATTTTTACTGATATTAATGAAAAATTGTTTTTTTTATTGACTTTAAAAAATGACAAATTTTCTAAGAATTTTCCATGTAAACTTACAACCCCTGTTTTATAAAATATAGATAGTACCCCCAGCTCTGCCCGTGATATACTACTTCCTGTGTAATCCTCACACCCTTTCCCCCAGCCTTTTAACACTTGCACCAAATTAATACCCGTGGAGGCGGCTTTGCTTCACTTCAGATTATGTTGCTGGTATTTTGGTATGCTGGCTGGTATTGGTGTCTTGGCGGGTACGGAATGTTATATTACACTGGCTGGCTTGTGGTTCACCAATTCTGCCGATGAAATCAAATTTAGCTCTGGTAATAGCTTTTTTGCTGGCCCTCAAGGCGACATTCAGTTTGCGATTCACTTCAGAGATGTTGATGTCATTATTGGCCCGAGCCATGGTCCACGCTTTATAGACATAGTCCTTTTGAATTTTAGCTTCTCTGCAAATCCGATTAAACCGCGGTCGCTTTTTGGCCCCTGCGGAAATCCAGCGGTAACATTTTGTAAGCGCGGTCAAAAAGGTATATGCTAAATAAAGACTTTATTTAAAGTGTTTATTTTATTTTATTTTAGAGGCTTTATCCCGCGTACGCTTAGATTTTGGAATGAGCCGGCCTGGTTTTCCTGCATGTCTACAGTATGGGGTTCTTTAAAAGGGGTCTAAGAAGGTATTATAGCTTCACCCGTGGAATATTTCGACCTCCCGTCGCACCTATTTAATCCCGTCGCTTATAAATTCTACAATGATGCCTACAAGTTTGCCCGTTTTGTCGATATTTATGACTACTGCTCTGCTCCCCAGTGTAGTAGCGTAATGATAGCCTACAGCCTTCCTCGATAAATGAGCTATCTAACACAAAAATATTTTTTCAAATCCGACCAGAAGTTCCTGATTTTAGCGCGTTCAACCAAACAAACAAACAAACTCTGCAGCTTTATAATATAAGTATAGATGAGGAATAGGTATACGTAATTTCATTTAATTTCATTTTTAGCTTTGAAAATGACGAACCTTCAAACAACTGTATAGCTTTTATTTTATCCCCTTAAGGTTAGTCCCCTTAGTTATTACACTTTTTCTTCTTCTACATTATGAATATAGCTTACCTTAAAAATTTCAAGTTCCTAGGTGTACCTAAGCGTTTCGCCTGGGCGTTGATAGATGAGTAAGTCAGTCCGTAATTATATTACTAGAGATATTTAGTTTCCAACATCAAATTTAAATAAAAACCACTTACAATTTTCGCTATCTTAAAAGAAGCGTTCGTGGCCTCGCTAGCTCAGTGTTCTGTAAACGATCACTGCGTTATGCAACTTTCTTTATGGCTGGTCCTCGGATGTGTGACCACTTTGTAGCATTTACATTTGCAATCGTTCCCGTGCTTCGGAAGTCATGTAAGGCCGTTGGTTCCGGATGCCAGTAATATGGCAGTTGAAAAGCCAAGTCCTTATGGGCGGCTTAAAACATTTCAACATCAGAAAGCCAATTCTCGTAATAAAAGCACGGTCAAAGTTGAATTCCCATCTAAGCTCAGACTCCCAAATCTTAAAAAAGGTATTCTCGTAACAAAGTTTTATGCATCTAACATTACCTGTAAGATGATTAAATCGAATTGAGTCTGAAAGTTGAAAATGACAAAATCAGTATTCTGCTAGTCTTATTATTTGAGACTCAATTTTGAATGAACTGTATTTGGTATTCTCGTCATAATTTATGAATCAAATTTGACATTTATATGAGTTTGAATGTATATCAACACTAAATCGACGGAATACTGCTGAAAACCTGTTTTTGTTCGGTTAAAACGCGATTCGTGTTAAATATGAGCGGATATTTACGATGGTGGTAATGAAATTCTATGTAAATTGTCTCTGGGTGATGCTTAGCTTCAGTATACAGGGAATTTGCGCGGGATGTTATCGGATAGCAGCCGCTTGCTGTATATTATTTTCAAAAACTAGTACATTAACCTTGTTTTATGTTTAAAAATGGTAGTTTCTTAGATATAAAAGTTGTGTAAACGAGCTATAGTGAAAGACAGTGATTTGCAATGAAATGATATTTACTATCTTGCCGCGCAAATTCCACTGAAAGCCTCATTAATGCTCAACCACATTTAAAAAAAATCATAAAAAAATACGGGTTGCACTCTGGGAGTGCCGACATTAGTGTGAAAACTAAATTTATTGATAATTTATTTATCTAGGTCTGCTACATGTACCTACATGCATATATGCACACACACTATACCGCGCTAAAAGAAGTTTTTACTTCAAAAATTGACCGGTATCGACGTTAATGATGATGATGATGAAAAATAAATCTACACTGAAAGAGTCCTAATTGATTACACAGCATTATTTAATAAGACCTGTAGATGACCGGAATCAATGTTAGATGATGATGATTATAGTATGACCTAATGAAATTACGTTAAATTTTATAACGATACTTTTATACTAACGTTATTAACAGTCGGTAACATTACTTTTTTTTACCGTTATTTGAAGCCTTGCTTCGGAGTAATTTTTTGCTTTATTATATCAACTTTAAAAAAAAAATAAGGAAAATTCAACATTGCTTTTTTTCGTTTTGGGCGCTCTTGCCAACCACTACGGGACCGATGAATGAACGGACGGACGGTCGGACACCAATAGCATTTTTCCCGTACCAGTGGAGTTAAAACGGAGACTTTACAATTATAATACAATAATTGCTAGAATTTTGGTGTGAACTTCCATTTATTTGGCAAATTAACCCCATTTAAATGACATATTGTTATACCTTCAAAACAGTTTGAAACGCGTGTTAAATAAAAAATGATGTTGTCTCTTAAGATGTTCTACCAGGGTCACCATAATTTCGATTTGATTTTGGAATACCTTTACATTCAATAACTGGAGGACAGCAATGAAATTGATTGACATCTTATATATTCTGAAAAAAATATGAAATGAAATAAACGATGAAATAAAAAAACTTATTTATTTATCTATCACGCCTTATCCCCGAAGAAAAAAAAAAGGCAGAGCCATATTATATGCCCACTTTTCACCATGTGTATTCCTGTCCCAAGTAATAGGTGGAAAACTTGGATATTTAATACTGGGGATGAAGAGTAGAAGCGTGCCCGTCACCTTCCCTGCCAGCCAAGGCTGCAATTCTACTCCGACACGAGTGCTACGAGGACGATTAATGATAGGGCGTGCCCCCGAGGCGACGCGCACCAGTTCATCCCCGCTGGTGTGAAAAGTGTGTGCCAGACCGGTGTAATACTAAAGAATCGCTCGTGGCCCCACGGACTCAGTGTACTGTAAACGATCACTGCGTTAAGCAACTTTCACTATGGCTGGTCCTCGGATGAGTGTATGTTTTTATTACTATGAAACTATTATAATAATTATAGGAACTGTAGAAATATTTAGATATGTTCCAAAGTTTGTAAATGATTAAAGGAATAATAGAGGAAAATCTAAAATATTCTATTCTATCATTTCCTGCCCAAGATGGGCGAAGACAAAAAACAACAAATAGATGTCATTTTATCTCGACGAAATTGTTTGGTACTCAGTCTAATTGTAAGAATAAGGTATTTGGTTTTTTTTGTTTGGACACCCGTGGCGGAGCAATCGAAACGCACACGATGTAACCACTACGTTTAGAGTGACTAATTTAACGAACAAAGGTCAGTGGAAATGTATGGTTACACAACAAACTGTAAACAATCACAAATGAAATTAAATTTTGATACATACTAAACTGGATATGTTATTACGTAGTTGTTTTAGTTTTCTTTCTAAAAGGAAATTGTTATTTGAATATAGCCAGAAACGGCATATTAAATATGTCCAGGGCCAGGCACCTGAACCAAGAATTAGAGAATATTTTTATTATATTGATCACCAAGGCATGGTAAGTTGATAACTATTTGTATACAGGATTGCTCTGTTTGTCGATGAGTGTTCCTCTTGAGCGATGACGAGGAGGAGGGTAACATTCATCCGTGTAACTCAAGGTATTGCTTGTTGTCGTTTCTTGTATACATACCTAATTTCAACTTTATTTATAGCTGTTTTTAGATGACTCCAAAATGAAAAACTTTACTTCATGCTTTAAGGAAAAGAAATTTTTGGAGTTCTTTTTCAAGAGGATACGTCTTAACACTTCAGGCAGGTACCAAGAAGAATTTCCTTTCCTTTCTTTGTGTGGCCGAGAAAGAAACTTTATAAGATGTGATGATCTCCCCATTGTATACACAAATATTATTAATGTGAATAACAATGATTTGTTAAGTTATGGATATGCAGGGGAATTATTAACTGTTGAATTTCAACCGGATAAAATATACATGTTACCTTCCACTGGTAGAGTTTATCACCCAGCTGATGAAGAATATGGAGGAATGGGCTTAGTGAAGTCTATGCTTTCAATAGAATTAAGTAAACATTTTGAATTTAGTAGTAACAATGTACAGTCACCTACACACTTCAATTGGAGAAATAACTTGTATGAACTCGATCAGAACTGGTTTCAGGAAAAAGTGTTAAAATATAATTTGAAAATAAGATCTGATTCAGGTTAATCAATCATTATTTTAGGAAATTATATATAAACAATAGATTAAAAATATAATTCTGACTGTATTAAGCTGTAAAAAAAAACTATGGGAAATCTGATACTCTGCAAAACTTTAATCAAATATATGTAGTGTAAATATACATATGTATGCTACTGTGATGAAAGCAACAAAGATAGCTGATTGGAAATAAAATATATCTAAAAAGGCATAATCTCTGAAACTACCAGAGCTATGAAGCCCATACATCGCATTTGGGGTTTCTTTTATCATGTAGGTGTCCCTAAGGGATTTTGTGAAATTCTACCCCTAAGGTAGTAAATAAGCGATAAAGGGTTGTATGGAAGTTCGTCATTTTCAAAACTAGAAACATTCATTTACATACACCTGTTACTGGTTACTTCAAATACAGCTGTAAATAAATTAAAATTTCAAAATTTTACATATAAGGGGTTGTACTAACTGACTCATTGATCACAAAAGCTATGATGCCCAAACCTTGCATTGGGGTAAATGGTTTTATAGAAGATTGCCATTTTCAAAGTTAGTTACATAAACTTTGTATACAGGAGAGTTCTGCGAGTTACAATACTTCAAATTATAAGGCATTACATATTGATTAATAAATACTTAACACTTTGGCTGCTGCCGAACATTTTTGCGAATCAATAGCTATGCTAACATCGGCACACCAGGAGTGATTTCAGTCCCTATGGGTATTTATTAATACCCGTAGGTAGATTGTGAGTGGATATTAGTAGTCATAGTAGGGTGTCTACTATTTGCAATTCAAAAACCTCGACTTATATTTACCCATTTTTACTAAATAGTAATTTTAGTCTAAAAGTATTTACTTTTTCACTTTGTTACATGAATCAAAGTTTACCGATATACCTACATATATATTTACTAGTTTACGCCCGCAGCACCACTCGCGTGAAAATCTTTCCCGTTTTCCACAGGAACTTGTTCCCAAGATAAAACATGCGTTATTCTGACGCATAAGCAATATTATTCCGGGTCGAAGCAAATATTTGTGTGATCCACAAATGTGTTTCGGAGTTTGTGTGTTTCCTATGTATAATATGTATGTATTTAGAAATATATAAGTATGTTTATCAGTTATCTAGATCCCATAACACAAGCTAATATTAGCTTACTTTGGGCTAGATGGCGCTGTGCGAAAAGTGTCTCACAATATTTATATTAATTTATTCTAAATGAGGCAGAGTAACAAACCTAAATCTATACATACTTTCAAAGTTTCGCATTCATAATATTAGTAAGAAGTATATCTGTGACTCAATTGTTTTTTTTTTATGTAACAACAGGAATTCAATAAATAAAATCGATTTAAAAATATTTATAATTTTCCTTATCCTAAAATTGATATGAACACGTCACTCCACGGCACGGCGCCGACATGGCTGGTATCGGGCCTTTTTTATATAAAAAAGATTTATAACTTTAAAACCCTTTTCTTTAGAACAATAAATATTTTGGCGGCCACTATTTTATTTACAATTTTTTTTTCTTGAAAAAATCGTATGTCTTTGTTACAAATCAGGTAGATTTTTTTTTAAAAGGTGCCGCCCTATTGTATTGTCACATGTTTGTTACAACAAACAAAGCTTTATATTGTTATCTAATAAAAAAATGTTTAAGTTTATGTTATTATCACTGATGATGTCCATCCCCGGTGTGTCTTTGTCCCAAAAAGACACACACGCTGCTTGTATGTCCAAATCGCACACCGTTTGCGGAAATACGCAAACGCGATAAATAAAGAAAACGCATATGGTACGGGATCCAGCAGTGAATGAATGATTAGGCTAAAAAGGAAATCCATATAATAAATAAGTAATAAAACTGTATATAATTTATTATAGGTAACAAGAATGTTACAAAAAGTAAATAAGATTACTTATATTAACATGATTGTACTAAATTGAAATGCAAATAAAATAATTAATAAGGATTATTATCACATGGTTATGGCTATGAAGTTATAATCATTTTATTTAAAATATACATAAAAATATTAGAAGTCATTTGTATTTTTATTATGTTGTTTCCTCTTTAGAAAATGGTTTAAATGAACCTTGTTGGACCCAGGATATTCCTTGGTTAGCACAGTCATTTGTTGGTGATTTAAGCATATTAGTTTTTGCATTGTCATGTACATCTGCATCATATGGCATAAATGTTATATAGTGCTTATCTTCTGTAGGCGGGTCGTCATATATATGATCTATACTTGATACAACACATTCCCTAACCTTTTCCATAAATATTTTTTTGTTATTTTTATACCTGAAAGGTAAATAGATACTAGATTAGATATGAAGTATTAAAGAGCAGCAAAAGATAGCTATTTTATGTTAAACTAGCTGACCCCTGCGGCTTTGCCCATTACATACTTAGAATCATCGTCACATCCATTTAATCCCATCACTTATTACTATTGGAAAAATGTATGACAATTTGTCTACATTTATGACTAATGCTCCTCTCTCCAGGGTAGTAGAGTGATGATATATAGCCTATAGCCTTCCTTGATAAATGGGCTGTCCAACACAAAAAGATTTTGCAAATTCCACCAGTAGGTCCTGAGTTTAGTGTGTGTAACAAACCAAACAAACTCTTCAGCTTTTTAAATTAGTATGGATGTAGAAATATAGATTAACTATTATAAAATATACTTACGTAATAGATGCTTCAACATTTGCAGGTACTTTGACATTTAAATTGTGAAATACTGAATATAAATATTTTAAGATAAGCCAAATGTGATGTAGCTTCTTATCCCATTGTGGAAATACTTCAGTCAAATTCAGTACACCTGTGTTAGCATCAACAGCAGGATGATATAAATTTGATGTAAATGTTAGTACCTGAAATGAATGACAATCTCAATTCATAGCAATATGTTTTTATATAAATAAATATGTAGCATGTAAAGCACACATTTCAGTATTTTACTCACAGGCACTTCTTCATTTGGAAATCTCTCAGGTAATGTCAATGTGAATCTAAAAACTCCTCCTTCATAGTAATCAGATCGGACAAAGATAACCCCAAACCACACTGTAATGTATTAAAATAGAATTGAGTCGAGATCAACACAACAAGAGAGAACACTAAAATGAAGATATACTTACAAAATGAGTTTTCGTATGAAGGAATTACGTAGATCCCTTGTAGATTTTCTGTTTGCAACATACGACTGAAAACATAAACAAAACTTCAGCGAGTTGGTAAATATATTGTTGAGTACATTTCAATTGGATTCCAACAATGTTTATTCATCGAAGATCAACGTAAAGCACTTACTATTCGGCCATAATAATACATTCCTGGTGGTACATAGCATGTAAATCCTTGGTTTCTTTGTGATTTGTATCATCATTCATAGTTTGATAGCAGTTTTACTTAAAGCTTTTTATTTAGAAACTAGGAAGTAGATTGTTTTTTTTTTTTTTTTCTTTTTGTTATGGCCCCTATAGCGGGTACCGGCAATTCCGCCACTGTCTAACGTGCAATGGAGTTTTCCATGTGTATACTATTGATAAGCAACATTAACAATTTTGTATTGACTAATTGTGTATCTTGATTGTGTTATTAAATTAAAATTTCACTGAAAAATATACATAAAGGTACATAGGTACCAATGAATAATTTAGATACTATGGTAAGGTGCATAGTATTTGCAAGTTCCGAAGGAGACTATTCAAAGCCTAATATCATTGTGACGGATGAACGCCATCAGGGTAGAAAGTAATTGTCGGGAAGGATGGGCTAAAAGAGACTTAACATTAACTGGAAGAGAAATTTTTAGCCTAACAAGTTCGCTATATAAGTCAGAATTGTTCTGAGGACAAGAGAAGATATGCTCTAAAGATCCTTCATCAAAGCCACATTCACACAGTGATGAGTCTCTTACTCGGATTTTATGTAAAAACACAGGAGAGCAGCAATGGCCCAAGCGAAGACGGCAGATGACAGATATTACAGACTTAGGTATTTTTTTAAAACGGTAAAACCATGGTTTTAGTGTAACGTTCGAATTTATTGAGTAATAATTTTTCCCTTTAATTTTGCCCGTTTCAGACCACTGAGCTTGCCATGATGCCAGAAGCATTTTACTTGGAAGATTTAATAAATCATATCCCTGGCAGTTATGATGTCTAAGGTCAGTAGACGGTGAAGAGACAGCCCCTCTGGCTAGCTCATCCACCAACTCATTGCCCCTGATACCAGAGTGACTGGGAATCCATACTAACTGAACAGTTTTTTGTTTTATGCTACAGTTAAACAGATGTTGTTTTATTTCCAGTATTATGGAGCTACGCAGCTTATCCGTGTACGGGTTTTGTTCTAGAGCTTTAAGAGAACTTAAAGAGTCAGTGAAAATGACCGCTTTATTGATATTATGGGAGTCTATATATATACATGACTCTAGAATGGCGATACATTCACCCGTAAATACTGATGACTCTCTGGGGCATTTGAATTTTAAGATTATCCTAGAGTTTTGGTAGTACACTGCCACCCCAGTTTCACTGTCCTGGGATAATTTTGAGGCATCTGTAAAAAATCGATGGAAATCATGCCATTGAGACATTACCATTGAATTAAAGATTGCCCCCGCAAAGGCACTCCCCTTGGTAATCCCAATATCCAACAGAATGTCCGGTTTAAAACACAACACTTCGAATTTATAGTTGAATAGAGGGAGTCTATTATAGGCTATTAAGGGGTATTCTAGATTTAGAGTATTCCGCAAAGCTTTTAGTATTAAGGGAATCTGCTTATGTTGCCAATATTGAACGGTATTGGTTAGGGAGTTTAATTCACATAATTTTTGAATAAGTGGATGGGTATTTTTGACTATTAAGCGAAATATAAACCGATTTGCTAAATATTGTCTCCGAAGTTCCAAAGGGGCCTCCGCGCACTCAACCTGCAATGCATTCACTGGAGAGGATTTCATCCCTCCTGTGATAAGTCTAAGGCATTTTGATTGGATTTTATCTAGTCCGATTAAAGCACCTTTGTTACAAGGAACTAATAGAAAAGTACCATAATCCATCATACTGCGAACTAGTGCATTATAGACCAATTTAATAGTGTATGGATGGGCACCCCACCAGACACCTGTAAGAGCTTTTAAGATAGGGATGACTCGTTCACATCTCTTTACTAGGTAATTAATGTGGGGCGCCCTGTCAATTTTTGATCTAAATATACACCCAAAAATTTAGCATTTGAAGTCAGTGGAATACTTTGGTCTTGAACATAGATTTGGATTGTGGGGATTGATTTCTTTCTGGAGAAAATTACTGCTGTACTCTTTGATGCTGACAGCGACAGACCATGGTCTAGTAGCCATTCATTTAACGAGGACAGAGAAACAGTAAGAGATGTGGCTGCGTCTAAAATAGAAAGGTCACTCACATATAAAGCTAGATCGTCGGCATATTGGAGTAAGTGGCAGTTTACATTAAGACAGGAGCCAATGTCTGCAGTATATAAATTGTACAGCAAAGGACTCAGAACGGAGCCTTGAGGCAAGCCTTTCCAAGTCCTTCGCTGCCCAAACTCCTCTCCCTGTACTCTTAAAAAAAGTGAGCGGGTCATAGTTATATTGCTTATGCACTTGATGATCTTCGCCGGTATTTTTAGCTTTTGCAATTTTTGCATGAGAATGGGAAGCATCACATTATCATAAGCAGAAGCTATGTCGAGGAATGACACAACCACTGATAAATTATTAGAAAGAGAATTACGTATATCCGTGATAAGCGTCGCCACGCTGTCCATGGTGCCTATTCCTTTCCTAAACCCATACTGTGTTGGAGGTAATAAATCTCTAGATTCGACAATCCATTCCAGTCTATTTTTTAATAGGTGTTCCAGTATTTTTAGTAGAACAGACGACAAAGCAATCGGTCTATATCCATTTGGGTCATCAGACTGTTTACCTGGTTTTAAGATGGGAAGTATAATTTGGACCTTCCATTGCTCGGGAATCCAACTATTTTGGTAACAGAAATTGAGAATATTTAAGAAATATTCTCTAGCGTCGCCGCCTAAATGGGTAAGGAAGGAATATGGTATTCCGTCAAGTCCAGGCGCCGAGTCTCGGACATGGCCGAGCACCATAGTTAGTTCCTGTGGGGTAAATGGTTTGTCCATAGGGTCAAGGTCTTGACCCATAACCCGAAACTCGCTCTCCTGTAAAGAAGGGACATAGGGTGGTGCTATTTTGTCAAAAAACTGTTCAGCCGTCTCCCTAGTCATTGGGGACGAGATGGTGGGAACGCAACCTGACCTAAACCTGTTAATTTTTCTCCACACAACTGATGCTGGCGTAGATGGTGATAAGGAAGAGCAAAAACTGGACCAACCTGCCCGTTTCTTTTTGCGCAGCAATCTTCGACATTTAGCTGATATATGTTTATAGTTAATTAAATTATCCATAGTCATGTCTCTGTTATATCTCTTCTCCGCCTCCTTTCTTTCTCTTACATCTTTAGTGCAATCCTGATCCCACCAGGGTGGAGATGGGATTTTGCCCCGTGCAGAGTTTTTTAATGGAAAACTCATTTCTGCACATGAGTTGATAGCACGTACAAGATTGTCCAAACAATTCTGTACATGGCAGTAACCAGACGTACCCAGGTTTTGGCAAGCTAAATTTGGAAGGGTATTAATTTTGTTTTCTAAAAGGAAAGAATACATGTTCCAGTCTGGATTATTTAAATTAAATTTTTGCAGAGGGAGAGAAGTCTTTTCCATGTATGTTTTGTCTGTGATAGTAATAATTATTGGATAGTGGTCGCTACCATGTGACAAATTTGTACAATGCCATTGTACAGATGCAGCTAGATCCGCCGAACAAAATGTGAGATCAACACAACTTTTGCGCTGTCCGAGATTTGGCCGACGGGTAGGACTACCATCGTTCAAGATGACGAGGTTGAGTTCATCCAGTACCTCTATCAGGCTTTCTCCAAATGCATCACATCTTTCCGAACCCCATCTGAAATGGTGCCCATTAAAATCACCCATTACAATAATAGGCCCAATGACGCTCATGAATATTTGTCTCAGTACTGGTATGTGGCTTTGATGAGGATACGCAATATAAATAGACATCAGTGTGATGTCTTCTATTTTACGCACAACAATACATATATCCTCCGAAAACGGATGAATAGGTACAGGAACTTGTGAAACCGTATTTTTAATGAGGAGAGCTGACCCTCCATAGCCGTCCTCTCTGTCACACCTAAAGGTGTTGTAGCGAGGGATACGGAAGCTGAGACCTGGTTCTAACCAAGTCTACTACATTCCACTGGAGAAACACAAGTTGTGAAGCCATTTTGAAGGTCTAATAAAATTGAAATAAGTTTATCTGCAACGTTGGTCGGTGAAGAGGGAGAGGTAGAAGATAGAACGGATTTTATTACTTGGATTACAACTTCAATAATAGCTGAGAAAGAGGAGAAAGATTGAATGTTGGGGTTAGATAGAACACAACCATTTGGCTGTGTTGATTGAGGTAAACTTGTTAGATTACTATGGGCGGTTTTGTCGTAGGATGGTGTGAGAGGGACACGAGAGCGTGGCTTGAGAGTCACAGTCTTACGGTATGACTGTGTGGAAGAGCTCTTGGCTGCATTTGCATATCCGCGTGAAACTACTGGGATGGATTTGCTAGCCTCTACATAAGAAATTGAATGTTCAGCCATGGAGATCTTAATAGCTTTTTGCCTTCCATACTCCGGACAATCCCTGCTGTTAGCATAGTGACTGCCGGAACACAAAACGCAAAAGGCTTCTTCTGGAATTACGAAACAGCTATTGCCTGGATGATCTAGCCCGCATTTTAAACAACGGGGTTTCGACCTGCATACTGACTCAATATGTCCAAACCTGCAACATTTACGACACTGAATCGTAGGAAATACGTATTGTTGTACAGGCAGCGAAGTGTAGCAACAATAAACTCTTTTCGGAAGGGTCTGACCATCAAAGGTTAAAACACAGGTCTCAGTAGGCTTCCATTCTGTGACTCCGTCTCTAATAGATTTCCGGTTGATTCGTCTAATTTTAAGTATCTTGCCACAGCCTGGAGGAACTGAAATGAACGTTTTTGCTTCCTCTTCCGTAACGTCGGATGGGATGCCACTAACGACGCCCATACGCGTGACATTGAAGGAGGGTATGGAGGCGATGTAATTATTTTAGGGAAGGACATTGTTGTTTAAAAAAATATTGGCGTCACGAGCTGACACAAATTCTACGGAAACACGATTTCTCCCTACTCTTTTAATTCCATCCTTTGATATGTTGCCGAAATTATGGTTGAGTAAGAACATACCAAAAGAAATAGGGTGAAGGACAGTGCCATAGTTAGGCTCTGGTTCTATACGTGAGACATGGATAATGAATGGTGCCTTATCCTCTCCCGTATAATATTCCCGTGCAACCTGACTTTTTGGTTGTTTGGAAGGTGGGCTTACTGGGGAGTCTTCATTGACGTGTCGTTTTCGAGTATGGGTTTCCGAAAAGCTACCGACCGTTTCGGCAGTTTGAAACTGTGAATTTACTGTAGTACAGGGTGCGTTCCTAAACTGGAGAGGGGAGAAAGTGGGAGTAACGGGACGATCATCTGGGGGATCCGGAGGTTTGGTTCTATCCATTTTTAATAACCACATAGAATTTCATGAAGATATAAGCAATAAAGGCACAGCACAATACCTTATACCGGTTAAAAACACAATACTAACAATATGTACAATAAGAAACACAAATTAGACTAGATTATTAAAAGAAACCAAAAAAAAATTCAAATCACACGGGCTGTCCAGACAAACGTTAAATTGACAGTCCAAGTAGATTGTTTTCAACACCTATTCCGACTGTCATCTGTCAGTATTGTCATGATTTTTTTTTTTATTTCGCCCCATTACGGGCAGGCTATAGTCTTTCGACCATACCGCCTTGTCTTTAGTTAGTATTTTACCCTTTAGTTTTGTGAATTTTTATAATGTCATTCGTGTTTGTAATAAATAATAATCCACATTCACTAGGAAGTCTAGTATTGAATTTCGGAGATACTTAATTTTCCTCATTGAGTTTGAGAGAGGTCAATGTCCTTGGTTGACGTCAGCCTCAGCTGACTGTCAGTGTCGTCAATGTTTACATCGTAATCGTAGCTTTGAAACATAAAGTATTTTATCTTGAACAGATTAACGTACATATTTACATTAATATAATGGGCCCCAAAACTAAATATCATTTACAGTTTCTAAAACAAATTTATACAAAGATACATATGTCGAGGGGTTCATTAGTAACTCCTGTAAGCATTGCGGGACCCGCTCAGGTTTTTTATAGATGTCTAGCAGTTCGCCTGACAGCACAAGGCGCTGAATGCTAAAAGACGAACACTCGAAGAATAGATGCTGCAATGACTGAACTTTCCCAGATAGACAATAATCACAATAAGGTGAGTTGACCATTTTAAGTCTATATAGATGATAATTTAAGTGACAATGACCGAAACGCAGACGACAGATAGTTGAGTAAAATTTCCTATTAACAAAAGTACGACTCATGCAGAACCAAGGTAAAGAGTTTATTTTAACATTCAGCGTAGCAAACCAGGTCCCTTTATTTTCAACTGTAATGCAATGTTCGGAATGTGTTCTCCATACTTGATACATGCGTTCTTTTAACAAGCTAACCACATCTGTATAGGGGATATAAACATTTGAGTTTGCGTCAGGATTTGATATTAGTTGTTGTAATTGGACTATTTGTTTTGCCAGATAGTCGGCTTTCTCGTTCCCTGCTACTCCAATGTGTGAAGGCACCCAGACTAGACGTACCACAATATTCATTTCCAATAATTCAACCCATAGTTGTTTTATTAAATGAATTACATAATTAGTGCTAGCATGAAGTCTATTGTTTGCCAAATTTTTCAAAACACTCAGGCTATCACTTACCACTACCCACTTACTATGTTCTGAACCATGGTTAACAATGTGTTTCATAGCACTGAATATTGCAACAGCTTCAGCTGTGAAGACACTAGCAGCTTTATGCATCATTTGACCAATTCCTATATTTGAAGTAGGCTCATATAGAGCAAAAGAGACTGCTTTGTCGTTTTTAGAGCCATCAGTATATATAAATTTATGATCAGACCACTCTGCCAACATGGCATATACATCCTCTTTGGTTGGGAGGTCAACTTTTTGCTTTAAATGTATATCAATAGCTGGGAACTTACTATCAAATGTTCCTTGATAGCAAGATAGAGTATATTGAGATTGATAAATGTTTATGCTTTTAAGAAATTTATTTGTATTTTGTAAACCTTGTAGCATATATAGTGGTTTTAAAGCTGACAAAGGAGTAGAACTGATCAAATTTGCCATCAGGCTATTACCAGAGACAGCATAAAGTTTTAGTATAAACCTTTCTTTTAAATAATTAAATCGAATACTTAATGGTGGGATATTACATTCAATCTGCAATGCATTTACAGGAGTACTTCTGAATGCCCCAGTTATTATACGCAAACACTTATTTTGCACAATATCTAAACTTTTTACAATCTTAGCATCTACAGCAAAACAGAAGAAACCATATTCGAAGTGACTACGAACCAAAGATTTATACAACAATAATAAAATTTTGGGATCTGCACCCCAGTAACAGCCAGTCAACGATTTTAATATATTGCATGCTCTACTTGCTTTACTAATTATATGTTTTTTATAATTATTCCAGGACAGATTGCAAGTGAAAGGAATACCCAAAAATTTCACCTCTGATGTGATAGGAACCACACAATTATTATACTGTACATCAGGCATGTATCGCAAGTGCCCCTGTTTGCCAAACACTACCACTTTGGACTTAGTTGGGTTTACATCAAGATCAAGGTAAGAGAAGTATTCATACAGATGACCTAAGGCTGTGTTGATTAACTGAACTGTATGTAGTACATTACTCCCTGATGCATATACAACAAGATCATCTGCAAACTGCAGATTTTTAACATTTGGACCTAAAATTAAATTTAACCTACGTATATACAAAATAAACAGCAAAGGTGATAAAATACCACCCTGACAGACTCCTCTCAATGAAGTCCTAGGACCATAAAGATGTCTGTTAAACTTTACAAACACATTACGATCGGATAAGAAACTTCTTATCCAACTTAATAATTTGCCAGGAATCCCTATTTGTGATAACTCAAGGCATAGGATGTCTATATTAATGCTGTTAAATGCCCCTGCAATATCAAAGAACACTCCAACTAAGTTTTTGTTTTCCAGTATTGAGCTATATATATCAAGTTGTAACTGACATATACTTTCCCTGGCTGACCGATTTCGCCGAAAACCAAATTGATTAGAGGGTAAAAGCATATTTTTTTCAACATAAAACTCTAATCTTTGTTTCAGTAACTGTTCAAATAGTTTACCTCCACAGGAAGTAAGAGCTATGGGGCGGTAAGAATCAGGACATAATTTAGATTTATCAGGTTTCAATACTGGCACCAGACAGTCCACCTTCCAGTCTACTGGTATACTGTTATTTTCCCAGAGTAAGTTCAAAATTTTTAGAAATACATTTACACTTTTGTTGCTGAGGTTTTTGAACAATGTATATGGCATACCATCGAGACCATAAGTTGTATCTTTTCGGGAAGAGATAGCAGATTTTAACTCACTTATTGTAAATTGTTTCACTAAAAAATTATTACTGGGATTTGTGTCATTTGTATAGTGTTTGGAGTCTGGTATAACTAAGTCTGGTGTGTATTTGTTCAAGAAGTTGGACACCCAGGTGTCATTTTCGGGGTTTATAGCACTGTATGTTTTGTTGTATTTGCGCATAAATTTCCAAATTGTAGCTAATGGTGTGCATCTATTGAAACGCATGCAAAGATCTAACCAACTTTTTTGTCGCTCAATTTTTAGAGTGAGTTTTTTAACAGCTCTTAACCTCTTAAATTCCAAGTATGTTTCTTCTGTTGGATTATTCTTAAACCTGATGTATGCAGCCTTAAAGTGTGATACAGCATCAGAACATCTTTGATTCCACCAAGGAAGTGGGGTACGATATCTGTTAGGTGAAGAGAAGGAATGACTGGTACAATGTGTCACTGATGAGCTAGGGCTACTGTAGTCTCGAATAGAATGTGTCGCTGCTGTGCGTAATATTGAACAAAATTGAGTATATGAATTAAGAGGACAATCATAATCTATGATGAAAGAATCTAACGACTTCTCTACGTTAGTGCCATACACCCGCCAATCCACCAATTTATAGTTTGGATAAACAGGCAAATGTGTAGCACTAGAACAGTTTGTATTTGTGTCTTTTTCCTGAATTTTGGTAACCACAAGCTTTATGATTACAGGAATGTGATAATTACTACCTAACGGAAAATCATGAAGAACCCATTCACAGTTGAGTGCTAATGAAGAAGAAACAAATGTAAGATCCAATGCATTAGGACGCCAAGAAATGGAGCCTAATGTTGTTGGTTCACCAGTGTTAAGAAGAATCAAATTATTATCATCAATAACATCCATAACATCTCGGCCTCGTGGAGAGTCGTAAGCACAGCCCCAAGAAGTGTGATGGGCGTTGAAGTCACCAGCAAATATGAATGGACTGGGGATTGACTTGACCAATTTGTCAAAATTATCTTTGCTAAAAGGTGGATTACAGTTGGAAGGGCTATAGAAACTGACTATACTAATATCTTTTTTATTAATAGTTATTTTTACACAAATGTTTTGTAGGGAGTTGTCAAAATGAGTGCTAACTGAAGAGTAACATATGCTTTTATGAATTATTACTGCAACTCCATTGTGGTCATTACCACAGTCATTTCTTTCAATATTGTAATTTTTTATATTAAATTGCTGACCTAGCTTAAACCAAGTTTCACTTATAATTGCAATATGAATATTGTGTATGTAGAGGAAATTGGTGAAAATATGTTTATTGCTGTTTAGACTTTGGGCATTCCATTGTACAATATTTAAATGATTATAATCCATCATGACAAAGAAGAAGTTTTGTTACTTAGAGTTGTTTTAAGGACCTCTTTAATAGATATTGTATTGATTGGTACATCTTTATTGCTGATTATTTTAGTGATGGATTCAACTATATAATTTATGAATTTGTCATTTTTAATTAAATTATTAATTTGGGTCTCAAAAGTCCGAGCTGAAAGAGCTGGAAAGGCATTTGGGTTGAGGAGTTCTGAGTAGGTTGTATTCCTTGTTTTAATCTTATTTTCTTCAATTTTTTGTTTTTTGATGGGACATGTTGACGATATTGCAATATGGTTGCCACTACAATTTACACATTTGGCTTCAGTTGTATTAGTTTGGCATACTTTAAAACTATGATTTTGTGAGCAAATGGAGCAAACAACAGTATTACGACAGTATTTGGCAATATGACCATAACGTAAACAATTGAGGCACTGCTTTACCGGTGGAATATATTTACTGACCTCATGACGCCAGGAGTCAAGATAGATATATTCGGGCAAGACCGTGGAAGCAAATGTGACAGCAACAGCCTGTGTGGGAACAAACGATACTGCATCATCTTTTTTCACTCGGCGCATGAAACGCCTTACTTGGATAACATTTTTAGAACTGCCAATCAATGAGCATATTTCCTTATTCGACATATCAAAAGGAACCGAAGTGAGGACTCCTGTAATTTCGGTGTCTCTAGCCGGAATAGACGCTCTTAGTGAGAGCTGATCAAGAAGTTTCTTGTTTTTAATAAAAGTGTTTGCGTTGTTAGGCAAATCGAAGGTGATACCGACTTTATATTTATTAACAGAACGCAAATGCATGACGCCCGAAACACCATGTTCCCGCAAGCCTTTGGACAGAGCCATACGGTCCTTATCGGTAAATACATTGTTTTCATCTTTGTGAGTCGGGAACACTATCAGTTCTGTCAACTTACCATCCTCGGGATACTTACGAGTGTACCCCTTTACCTTATAAACATCATATTTGTGTTGTTTCTCTTCTTTGGTAGTCATGGTTGTTACTGTGGCTACTGATTCAGCAGAGTCGGAATCCGAAGACTCCAATTTCATCCTTCCGCCGCCTTTTTTTCCCCATAGCGGGGTTTTATTTATAAAACTACTAACTGGAACGCTTACAGATAAAGATATTTACAGTTTTAATATACAATTATTGCAGATTGTTATATTATTAAATAAAAAAATTTAGAGGAGCGCGCCTTTTCACTTTCAGTTTCCCGCCCCTTTTCCAAACATCTGTCGTATTGTCATGACCTACAATATTTTGACCTCTGAGTACTGAGTCATGGAGATGGCACACCTACGAAAATATGTGTATACTGAGAAACAATAATTTCGCGTTTCCGTAGTGCTGCCCTATTGTATATCGATATATTTAAAGATTAGGTAAGAATGCAGTATGTTGTAGTTTCGACCGGAGATAATTAAAGGGCTTTTAATTAATCCAGTTGTCTAACTTTCCCAGTCTTGAAATGGTAGGCATTAAATTATTTAAATATTTTTTTGTCATAGAATGCAATAAAGTACTATTTCTGGGGATCTGGAGGTTCTAAACATTACACATTGGAAGAAGGTTTATTTGAAAGGTATTTAAGATTTCAATATCGTCTATCAGTATCAGATGAAATAAAGATCAATTCAAAAATTATTCATAGAGGAAAAACATATTCAATACTCAATAAAACATATTCAAAGAGAAAAAACATGAAGTTAAAAGAATTTTCTCTGATAAATAGCTAAATTAACACGTGTTTTAACTCAATATAAAAGTGTGCATATTATTGTATATGTGCTTTATTTTTGTATTATGTGATAATTTTTTGTATTATCTACTAAACAATACCATAATTATTATTTTGATGGTACACATTACAATATAAATTACAAATGAGAATATCCCGTCTCTATCATTAAATTCATTCCAAAAATACGGAACACAACTTCAAAAATGTTCGAAATGAAATATATACTCAAGTAATAAAGATACTTTACATCATCTTTAATAAGATTATGTTAAATAGGTTTATTGTGAAAAAATAATAATTTTGAAAATATACATTTTGAACTAGATGTATGTACTCTTTTATAACTTTAGGTCAGATTTATTTACCTGAAACTTATTATTAATTAATTGCCAAAATTCAATTGCTTTGGAACAATTAAAGGGACAAAGTCTATAAATCTACATAAGCAAAGCTTTGGGATAATTTATACGAACATTTTTAGTAAGTAAAACACTTACTAAAAATGTTCGTGAGGGTACAGTATCGGCTCGTAATATTGTAATATTTAGAGTTCGATTAAAACATGTTTCATCAAATGAAAAGAGTAAATAAAAATAGTTTTAAATTAACTTCCCCATTCCTATTGTATCCAGTCACATTTTTCTTTAACTGTAATTATTAGGCTACCTAAAATAATAAAAGGCCGATTTGAAATTGTTACAATACAATTCACACTAGAAAAATCGATATGAAAAATGATTTGAAGAGCAGCTCTGAAGACTCGCGTTGACAATTTACGATGAGAAACTAAAATGGCGAACGGCCACGATCATGAGTTGCTATGACGTCACGTTTTTATGTCGCCAAAACTAAGCCAAATTAATATATTGTTGTCTCTTTTGACTCTTCATTTAAGTATGTTAATGTTATGACAAGTAAGTTAGGCAATATAACTATAAGTTTATAAGTACAATGCCGATTTAGATCAATGTGTTTAACCGATAGTTCATTTAGAACAATATGCCATCTCCATATAATTGAGTACTCAGAGATTTTGACAATACATGTTGTTGTATTTGTCCTCGTTCATCTTGAGCAGGCAAAGGAAACTTAGTCCATACAGTCTAGTCTTCAGTATTTATATTTTCTTGTTATTTAGTTTTAGTCATGTCTAGTCGTTTGTCGATATCAAGTCCTCAGTCCTAGGTCCTGGTCCTTGCCCCAATAAGGCAGTGGATACCTTATTGCAGCTCTCTATGGAAATTTGGCATTAACAACAATAACACCGCTATTAAAACTAAAAAATCTTCACGCTGTATCCCTGACGGGGTAGTCAGAGAGGACAGATCGCCAGGCTTGGCGATCCATGCATACTTCTTTCGCTTCTTCAAGATTTATTCTTCATACACGCACATTCATCGCTTCATTCATTGCAAAATGGCTCGGTGGCGCAGTGGTAGTGTCGGCGACTGCCACGACTGAGGTCCGGAGTCAAACCCTGGGGTTTGACTCCCGGGTCGAAAAAATATTTGTGTGATCCACAAATGTTTTTTTCCGAGTTTGGTTGTTTCCTATGTATAATATCTATGTATTTAGAAATATATAAGAATTTTATGAGTCGTCTAGATCCCATAACACAAGCTTATATTAGCTTACATTGGAACGACGGCGCTGGGTAAAAAAAAATCCTACAATATTATAAGAAAAAATATATCACTTTCATTCACTATTGCATGTGCATTACATGCAATATTGAGACAATTCTTTTGTTACACCGCAAATACCTCTTTGCCTGTTGAAGTCTATTCTCAATGAAATATACTGAGACAGAACTGTATCAACTTGCCTAATCTTTTAATTAGGATTCCATACCTCAAAACGAAGAGATGGAATTATATTTTACTAGTTGACGCCCGCGGCTTCGCCTGCGTAGAGGTTTTCCCGTTCCCGTTTCCCACAGGAACTTGTTCCCGGGATTAAAATAGCCTATGTGTTGTTTTGATGTATAAGCTATAATGTAAAGTTTCCTTAAAATCTATTCAGTAGTTTTTACGTGAAAGAGTAAAAAACATCCACAAACTTTCACATTTATAATATTATTAAGATACTTGGAGTGAATATTATGGAAAGATGTATGCAAGAAAAGACAGAGATGCCACATCGGGAAGGGGAGCTCACTTCGATGCTCCGGATCCCGATGTCATTGAAGTCATTAGTATGAAAGAAATAGAACAAGCGATAAGAAGTATGAAATGTGGTAAGGCTGCGGGAAAAGACAGAGTCACTGCTGAGATGATCAAGTACGGTGGGTCGCGTGTCTGGGACACACTATGTCTGTTATGCAACTTGTGCTGGCGGACGCGTGAGGTCCCAGATGACTGGCGAGTAGCAGTTGTAGTACCTATTTACAAAGGGAAAGGCTCGCGCCTAAACTGCTCCAGCTACAGGGCGATCAGCTTGGTCAGCTTAGCTAGTAAGGTGTATGCAAAGGTTATAACGGCACGAATGCAAGAAAAGTCTGAAAGGTATTTATGGAAGGCTCAATGCGGATTCCGACGTGGAAGAGGTTGCATGGATCAAGTGTTTTCTCTCCGCATGATCGCGGAAAAGTTTCTGGCTCTTAGCCAGAAGGTTTTCTGCGCTTTTGTGGATCTAGAGAAAGCATTTGATAACGTTGTGAGAGAAACGCTGTGGGACTTGCTGCCAGGATATGGTGTGGACGGCTCGCTACTGCGGGCAATACAGTCGCTTTATAGGGACTGTAAGGCTTGCGTGCGAGTAGGGGGGGATGTGTCACCTCTTTTTGATGTCTGTACAGGCGTCAAACAGGGATGTGTCATGTCCGCCTGGCTGTTCATAGTGTATCTGGACAGTTGCCTGCAGAAGTTGAAAGATTTTAATATGGGTGTGAATTTGGGTGACTTTACAGTAAACTGTCTGCTGTACGCTGATGATGCGGTGCTCATGGCCTCATCAGAAGCCGACCTTCAGGCATTAGTCACTAATATGAAAGAGGGGTGTGAAAGTAAGGGTCTCCGCTTGAATGCAAGTAAAACTAAGGTTCTAGTATTTGAAAGAGGTGACGTAAGAACTAAATGCGAGATTAGGGTAAACCAGGAACGTCTAGAGCAAGTGAATGAAATTGTGTATTTAGGAAGTATGTTTAGCGCGGATGGAAGATGTGATTCGGATGTGGAACGGCGAGTAGCTGCCGGAAACAAAGTTAACGGTGCTTTGTCCCAGTTAGTAAAGCGACAAAGCATCGTAAAAGAAGCACGACTGGCGATTCATAATGCAGTGCTAGTGCCAACTTTGCTTTACGGTAGTGAAACCTGGGTAAGTCAGCAGATGCATGAAAGTAAATTGAATGCTGTGGAGATGCGATCACTTCGAAAGTTGTGCGGCGTTACCTTGGCTGGCCGAATACGTAACGAAGTGATACGCAATTTGGCAGGTTTGAATGAAAGTGTCAGCGTTAAGCTGGAAAAGGGCGTGCTCCGTTGGTTTGGACACGTCCAACGAATGAGTGAGGAACGATTGACGAAGAATATATATTGTTCAAAAGTAGAGGGTAGAAGGAGTCAGGGTAGGCCGAGACTTACATATGAAGACCACGTGAGCAGATTGCTCAAAAACGGAAAGGTCAAAAGTACTCGGATACCCAGACGTGCGTGTATGAAGCGATTGATGAATCTCGAAAAAGCGAAAGAAGTATGCATGGATCGCGAAGCCTGGCGATCTGTCCTCTCTGACTACCCCGTCAGGGATACAGCGTGAAGATAGTTAGTTTAGTTATTAAGATACTTATAGGATTACTTCGTTGTTCGTCCGTCCGTCTATCTTTCAAGACCTTAAATCTCGGGAATGTGTAGAGGTACCTATTGAGTTTCATTAAAAACCATATAAACAGGTCTGCAGTCCCTTGAAGCTGTGAAAAAATGAAACTTCTGAGTAACATATAAAACCTGCCAAGTGCGAGTTGGACTCGCGCACGATGAGGTCCGTACCATTTTCTATGTAACATCTATACTACGAGTATATATTAATATTATAAAGCTGAAGAGTTTGTTTGTTTGTTCGGTTGAACGCGCTAATCTCAGGAACTACTAGACGGATTTGAAAAATAATTTTTGTGTTAGTAAGCCCATTTATCGAGGAAGGCTATAAGCTATATATCGTTACGCTACTACACTGGGGGGCAAAGCAGTAGTCATAAATGTCGACAAATCGGGCAATTTTTCTGCATCATTGCAGAATTAATAAGCGACGGGATTAATAGGTGTGACGGAAGGTCGAAATATTCCACGGGCGAAGCTGTGGGGGTCATCTAGTTATTTATATAAGTGAATATATGGAATATTTATGTTTTGTAAATATTCGAGGCGTCTATCTGTTGCCGTTATTAATATCGAGCAAAAAACGGCAAAGAAATTACTTTAACTGTATGGTAACTCCTCTTTAATATCTTTCTATGTATTTTATTGTTTTTAGTATTTGTTGTTATAGCGGTAACAGAAATACGTCATCGGGGAAAATTTCAAGTGCCTAGATATCACGCTTCATGAGATACAGCCTGGTGACAGACAGACAGACGGACTGTGGAGTATCAGTAATAGGACCACGTATTCTTATCCTTTGGGTACGGAACACCAAAAAATATATTAGTATGTAGGTATATTTCAACATTCTCAGGAAATCAACATTTATACGGTATTTCCCGATGACATAAGTGAGTTTAGAACTATGAAATTTGCCGAGTAATAACATGCTTACACATATTACTTATACATGCTTGCAATGTGTATCTACCTACCCATAAATTTGTACGTAGACCTCTCAGAAAGCAAGTCCGACTCTCACTTGTTAGGTTTTACTTTAAATGTAAAAATGAAAGTTCGTGCATCAGCTAATTATAAGTGCTGTTGAAATAAATAAGTAAATTGAAATTAAGGGAACGCACAAAATTGTTTACGTTGTTTCCCCTGGATTCCTTGTATTACCCTGTATTGTTGTTCCTTGTGGCCACGCCTCAGATTTAAGCTAACAGCTAACTCCTACTAATATTATAAACGCGAAAGTTTGTATGGATGTATGTTTGTTACTCTTTCGCGCAAAATCTACAGAATGGATTTTAATGAAACTTTACAATAATATAGCTTACACATTAGAATAACACATAGGCTACATTTTATCCCGGGAACAAGTTCCTGTGAGAAACGGGAACGGGAAAACCTCACCACGCTTGTACTATTATACTCGTATAATATATCGTTTATAAAGCTGAAGAGTTTGTTTTTTTCGGTTGATCGCGCTAATCTCAGGAACTACTGGTCGGATTTGAAAAATTATTTTTTTGTTAGATAGCCCATTTATCGAGGAAGGATATATCATTACGCTACTACACTGGGGAGCAGATCAGTAGTCATAAATGTCGACAAATCGGGCAAATTTTTATTCATTATTGTAGAATTTATAAGCGACGGGATTAAATAGGTGCGACGGGAGGTCGAAATATTCCACCGGCGCGGCGAAGCTGTAATAAAATATCTTTAAAATATTATACTATTATAGTAATAATATTTTAAAGTAAAACTTACCTTTTACATTTGAATGTATGCGAACAAACAAATAAAGATATAAGCTTGTTGTATGGGATGGGATGTGGTATTTGTAACACATATTATAGGACACACGCAAACTTCGATATGCGGATCACACAAGTATTTTTTCCGTCCGGGGAAACGAACCCAGGACCTAAGTGCGGCAATAGCAAACACTACCACTGACACCACCGAGGCTATCAAATAATAAAAATAAAAGTACGTGCATCAGCTAATAATAAGTGCTGTTGAAATAAATAAGTATAAATTGAAATTACGAGAACGCACAAAATTGTTTACGTTGTTTCCCCTGGATTCCTTGTATTACCCTGTATTGTGGTTCCTTGTGGCTACGCCTCAGATTTCAGCTAACTCCTACTAATATTATAAACGCAAAAGTTTGTATGGATGTATGTTTGTTACTCTTTCGCGCAAAATCTACAGTATGGATTTTAATGAAACTTTACAATATTATAGCTTACAACTTGTTCCCGCGATAAAATGTACCCTATGTGTTATTCTACACATAGGCTACATTTTATCCCGGGAACAAGTTCCTGTGGGAAACGGGAGCGGGAAAACTTCACCACGCTTGTACTATATATAATACTAGCTGACCCGCGCGGCTTCGCCCGTGACAAACTTCGTACTCCCGTCAGTTTATCAGTCTCGCCTTTATTCCCGTCACTCCCGTTCAATCCCGTCCTTTATTACTTTTACAATAATGTATGAATATTTGCCCGATTTATTGATTACTACGCGCTCCTCTGGGTAGTAGCGTGATGATATAGCCTTTTATCAGTCACGCCTTTATTCCCGTCGCGCCCATTTAATCCCGTCGTTCATTACTTTGGATCGCGAAACCGGACGTTTTGTTCTCTCTGACTACCCCGTTAGGGATACAGCGTGAAGATAGTTCGTTTTTTTTATCATTACTTTTACTTTTTTTGATTACTGCTCTGCTCCTCAAGGTAGTAGCGTGATGAGATAGCCTTTTATCAGTCACGCCTTTAATCCCGTCGTTTATTATCAACTTTTACAATTGTGTATGAATATTTGCCCGACTTGTTGATTACTGCCCTGCTCTTCCGGGTAGTAGCGTGATGATATAGCCTATAGACTTTCACGATAAATGCGCTATCCAACAAATATTAGTAATGTTAACTTTATATTATTGTAATTTATTTTGATAAGGATTAATAGCATGAGTAAAATAAACGCGTTTAAATGTACCTCGTGGCGAGTCTGGGCGTAGACATTCTCTCGTTGGAAACTATGGCGACAACGCCGCAGACTTGTCTTCGCCCAAGACTACCGGCATCCATGACCGGGGGCCTGAGGACGGCGGGTGGGCTGCTCGCCGTCCTTACAGAAGCAGGCCCAAGACGTAGGCATGACGTGAAAATGTCACGCACGCCTCATGCCCCAAGAAGCGGGATGGTACCCGAACCAACCCCCCAAAGAAGCGGGATAACACCCAAACCCGAGGTGAGGCCGCGGTGGTAGCCAAAGTCTGCCGGGAACTCTGGGACATCTTTCCGAGGAGTTACCCGGGGCGTCCGGCAATAGACAGTTAGGCGGAGACTGTGTGGTTTTAGCCGGTTTGAGTCCGGCATGACATCCGAGGGGACTTCCACACGTTAAAAAAAAACGCGTTTAAATGTAGTACAAAAAAATTCAAGATTTTTAAATGAAAAAATGGTTGTTGTGCCTCACTCGACATAAATAGGTATAGTGTGTCGCGGACTTTTTTGTAGATATTTATAAGATCTACAATTAATTAGAACATTTTATGGATCTATCTTTTATAGTTTAGGCAGCGTACGCAAAATAAGTAACTTTTCTGGTTGTTTTTTTACACCTTGTGTCCAAAAAACCCAAATATCTTACGGAACCCTATTTTTTTATAAAATAAAATATAGCCTATGTTACTTGTGGATAATGTAGCTTTCAAATGGTGAAAGAGTTTTTAAAATCGGTTCATTAGTTTTTGAGCCTATTCATTACAAGCAAACATACAAACAAAGCTTTGCTATTTATAATATTAGTGTAGATAACGTTTATAAAGCTGAAGAGTTTGTTTGTTTGTTCAGTTGAACGCGCTAATCTCAGGAACTACTGGTCGGATATGAAAAAATATTTTTGTGTTAGATTGCCCATTTATCGAGGAAGGCTATAGGCTATATATCATTACGCTACTACATTGGGGAGCAGAGCAGTAGTCATAAATGACGACAAATCGGGCAAATTTTTATGCATTATTGTAGAATTTATAAGCGACGGGAATTAAATAGGTGCGACGGGAGGTCGAAATATTCCACGGGCGAAGCTGTAGGGGTCATCTAGTATATGATATAATGTCGCAATATGGTATAATATAACGTCAAATTCCATTAATTATCAAAGAATACACCTGGAATTCACGTAATTAGATTTTATAATATTTGAAATATTCCACACCAGTAGGTAGACAATATTGATAGTAAGAATTGAAAAAAGTAATCCGCATGTCACGTGCGGGATAATCCCAACTAATTGAGAGCGCGCGCTTCTGATCCCTCGATCATCAGGTGCTCATCCTCCCTAAACCATACACGCTAGTTCATAAGCCCACATCTCGCAATAGTTATTGATTTGTGTCTGTATTTAGTATAATAACCATTTAATAGATGCTGCACTGCTATGCAATTCACAAATCTCGGATCCAAATCCGCTACAGCGCAAATGTCATTGATATTCGAGTTCTATGAATTTATGCATTGCATAGCTGGTTTCTAGTCCGAAGCCACGCCGTAATAATTATTCAGGTATAGACGTACAGTTTCATAGATTTTCAAAATGACCTACAAAAAGTACCTAAATGTTTAAACGGATTTAACGAACTATTGCTAAATTTAAGTGATTAATTATTAGATAGTTTAATGTGAAGTTTATCGTTTCCAACAGTAACTTGTTCCCATGATAAAAAGTAGCCTATGCAAATGCGCAAAAGGAAATTATAATTCCAAATTCTAGGAGTGGTGGCATGAAGCCTGTTCCAGCTATGAAGGTCAAAATATATTTATTTGTGACTTCTGCAAATAAGGAAATAATAATTTAGAGATTTTTTCCTGCGTACTCTTACAAACTTATTCATTAGCTTGTAAGAATTCGCAATTCTCACTTCTGTTATTTTATTATTTTTGCAAAGATATGGTATATTTTCGTTACACATGTATTATGTTAATTTATGAAAAATGTGATTATTAGGTACAAAATAAAAGTTAAAGTTCATCATCTAGAATTGTTTATTTTTAAATTAGAACAGTTACTTACCCTAATTACTACAAGCAACCTTAATCCACCGTAGAAAGATGATAAAAGCGGTGAAGATTTATATTGTATTTGTAGTCTATGGTGTAAATTTAACCGGACCTCAGTTTCGTCATCATCAAAAATTTCATAAACAAAGCGGTAAAGCACCCTACTCCCATGTCTAGGCACCGTCATTGTTATTTCATCATTCTTATAATGGAATCAACGTAAACTCTATTCTATGATTCTACTCTCTCTTGCAACAATCTTCTCTTCACCGTACATTTTTTTTATTTATCTCGCCTAAATCACGAACATCCGATAAGAAGCCGTCGCCATACATCTAGGGAATTAACGCCCACTCCCATATTTTACGTGACTACTGACGGTGTCCCTCAAGTTGGCGGCAAAATGATATGACTTTTCACGCTCCACTTGAAGAACCCACAAAAGGAAACACGTACGCTGGCAGAGTATTCCAGGTTTCTATAGTTTAACTGAGAAACGATCTATTGATTCGTTCCGTACTTGCACCTATGCCATCCCAACTACCTACGATACTACGGCTGCAAAGTAATTTTGTATTAATTCTGCGTCAAATATATTAGTGTGATTGTACCTATTATAACTACTTAGAATATCATTGAACTTAATTAATTTCAGTGATATTCCTACAGTGTAAAATTCCTACATTGCAACATAAGTATGTTGCACTGTAGGATTTTTTAATAGATCGAAATAAATCGTATGAAGACATTATTTACGTAACTCACATTTTAATGACATGACGTTGTAAAACATTATAAAGCTGTTTATTTATACAACGATCCTAAATGACGGGACTGCTGAGCAAGGATACATCAAATGGTAGCGTTTATAGCCGACGAGCCCCAGCGGCACTTTGAAACCGAGTACCTACTGCCATTTCACCCATATGTATCCTCGAATTGACGTCTGTTTTCTACGAACAAAACGGCAGTCGTAAAACTCTTTATAGATGTAACATGCATCAAACATTATTAACTAGTTAACTAACTATCTTCACGCTGTATCCCTGACGGGGTAGTCAGAGAGGACAGATCGCCAGGCTTCGCGATCCATGCATACTTCTTTCGCTTCTTCGAGATTCATCAATCGCTTCATACACGCACGTCTGGGTATCCGAGTACTTTTGACCTTTCCGTTTTTGAGCAATCTGCTCACGTGGTCTTCATATGTAAGTCTCGGCCTTCCCTGACTCCTTCTACCCTCTACTTTTGAACAATATATATTCTTCGTCAATCGTTCCTCACTCATTCGTTGGACGTGTCCAAACCAACGGAGCACGCCCTTTTCCAGCTTAACGCTGACACTTTCATTCAAACCTGCCATATTGCGTATCACTTCGTTACGTATTCGGTCGGCCAAGGTAACGCCGCACAATTTTCGAAGTGATCGCATCTCCACAGCATTCAATTTACTTTCATGCATCTGCTGACATACCCAGGATTCACTACCGTAAAGCAAAGTTGGCACTAGCACTGCGTTATGAATCGCCATTCGTGCTTCTTTTACGATGCTTTGTCGCTTTACTAACTGGGACAAAGCACCGTTAACTTTGTTTCCGGCAGCTACTCGCCGTTCTACATCCGAATCACATCTTCCATCCGCGCTAAACATACTTCCTAAATACACAATTTCATTCACTTGCTCTAGACGTTCCTGGTTTACCCTAATCTCGCATTTAGTTCTTACGTCACCTCTTTCAAATACTAGAACCTTAGTTTTACTTGCATTCATGCGGAGACCCTTACTTTCACACCCCTCTTTCATATTAGTGACTAATGCCTGTAGGTCGGCTTCTGATGAGGCCATGAGCACCGCATCATCAGCGTACAGCAGACAGTTTACTGTAAAGTCACCCAAATTCACACCCATATTAAAATCTTTCAACTTCTGCAGGCAACTGTCCAGATACACTATGAACAGCCAGGCGGACATGACACATCCCTGTTTGACGCCTGTACAGACATCAAAAAGAGGTGACACATCCCCCCCTACTCGCACGCAAGCCTTACAGTCCCTATAAAGCGTCTGTATTGCCCGCAGTAGCGAGCCGTCCACACCATATCCTGGCAGCAAGTCCCACAGCGTTTCTCTCACAACGTTATCAAATGCTTTCTCTAGATCCACAAAAGCGCAGAAAACCTTCTGGCTAAGAGCCAGAAACTTTTCCGCGATCATGCGGAGAGAAAACACTTGATCCATGCAACCTCTTCCACGTCGGAATCCGCATTGAGCCTCCCATAAATACCTTTCAGACTTTTCTTGCATTCGTGCCGTTATAACCTTTGCATACACCTTACTAGCTAAGCTGACCAAGCTGATCGCCCTGTAGCTGGAGCAGTTTAGGCGCGAGCCTTTCCCTTTGTAAAGAGGTACTACAACTGCTACTCGCCAGTCATCTGGGACCTCACCCGTCCGCCAGCACAAGTTGCATAACAGACAAAGTGTGTCCCAGACACGCGACCCACCGTACTTGATCATCTCAGCAGTAACTCTGTCTTTTCCCGCAGCCTTACCACATTTCATACTTCTTATCGCTTGTTCTATTTCTTTCATACTAATGACTTCAATGACATCGGGATCCGGAGCATCGAAGTGAGCTCCACTTCCCGATGTGGCATCTCTGTCTTTTCTTGCATACATCTTTCCATAATATTCACTCCATCTCTGCAGGACGTCACTTTGGTCTGTTAGGACGTCATTGTTAACACTAAGCACTTTATTCATACTGCAGATTGCCGAACAACTCCGGGTCTTGCCTACCTCTTTCCAGAAGAGCTTGGCATTATCCCGGAAATTGGACGACAACCTTTCATCCGCTTTCATTCTGCACTTTCACGAGCTTCTTCTATCAGTGCCTTCGTGTTAACTTTCTGCAGCTTGTATCTCTCTTTCATATTAAAATCATTCCGCGAGGCTAAGTAGTCTAGCCATGCTTTCTTCTTCATTCGAACTGCTTCTTTCACTTCCTCATTCCACCATGCATCACGCTTATTACTACTGCCTCTTTTCGTTTCTCCACACACTTCCACAGCGGCATTTATCATACTGTCCCTAAGGTTCTGCCATACACTTTCCTATTAGCTTAATTAGCTATATATAGCCTATTAGCTATATTAACTAGTTGCTTATAATAAAAAACAATAAAGAAATTCACTGCTGGAAAATTTGTTGGCCTGTGTTTAAGCTATTACTTAAGTAATTTGTGGCCGGGTGTTTGGTATATTACAACGATTCTTGTTCAATTCTATATATGTACCAAGTATATGATTACAACTTTACAAAATGTTCAGGTTAATAATATTAGGTGTGCGCCGCTGTTTCGCTCGTAACATACCTACTCGAACCCTGCCTTGTGACACCCATTTTATAGTGTCCTTTATTAATTTTAAAATAGGGCATGTGAATTTGGCCGGGTAGTTGACATTTTTGGTTAGGTATTGGTCCACTCTCCTGGAGTAGCGTGATGATATTTTCAACCTTTAGTCTTACTCGAGAAATGAGATATTGAACATGAAAATTATTTTTAATTTTTTTATTAGTATAAATAATATAGTACTATAGCTATATTCAACCAGTCAACCAGTCCCGCCTACCACAGAATAATTAAGTTATAGTAACTACTTTGGGGAACATTCAAAGTCATACTTTCATTTAATATTTTAAGTACCTACCTACTTGTCGAATTAGGTCATTTCTTTTCATGTAATAAATTATAAAAAGTAATTTATTTTTCATTTACTGAGTAAGTTAAATAGGCATTTAAATAGTTCATAAAACTGTTGCTCTGTAGAATGATGAAGCCTCACATACTCCAACGTCTTGTATTGGAATCACTCATGTGTGATATGAGACTGATCGACTGCCGTGTCAAAGGAAGCCATCTAACCGCTGTAAAAGATGGGTGTCATGTTTAAACTACTTTCTTACGTTATCTCAAAGCGTGACTTAGAAGTAAATCGGACATCAGTCTTTTACTAACTAGCAGGATGACTGAACTTCACTCGAGATATTATTATATACACGAGATAAATTATTCCGGAAAAATAAGTAAGATTACAGAATAAGATTATGACGTAAGATTCTTTATCATTTATTTTTGTGGGAAAAAAATATAATTATCATAAAATTTTGAAAAAAATATTAATAAGCAAATCTTAGACTTATTTTCCTAAGAACCTGAGCCTGTGGAGGAGACCCACTCAGGTTTACTTCGCCGCAGTTCGAGAAAGAAAGGTGGTAAATCCACCCTAAATTCCGCCTCACCACGCGTGCGGAGCTGCAGGCTTCAACTAGTAATATTTAAATAATAATAGGTATTTTGTGTATTACTTATCATTATGTGTTCTGTGGTCTTTAGGCACTTTTTGACTACGATATAACTAGTTGACGTCCGCAGCTCCATCTATGCGAAGTTTTCCCGTTCTCGTTTCCCACAGGAACTTGTTCCCAGAATAAAAAGTAGCCTAGGTGTTATTCTGATGTGTAAGCTATATTATTGTAAAGTTTCCAAATAATACATTGAGCAGTTTTTGGGTGAACGAGTAACAACCCTACACCCATACCTACATATTACAAACTATAATATCGTGAGAATATCGTGGGACACTTTTCACACAGCCCATTTAGCCCAAAGTAAGCTAATATTAGCTTGTGTTGTGGGATCTAGATAACTTATAAACATACTTATATATTTCTAAATACATACATATTATACATAGGAAACACCCAAACTCCGAAACACACATTTGTGGATCACACAAATATTTGTTCCGACCCGGGAATCGAACCCGGGACCTCTTGCGTAGCAGTCGGATGCACTCCCACCGCGCCACAGAGGCAGTCAGTGAAGTTTTCCTATTAGAGGTTTTTTATCTTTCTTAATATTTTTTATAAAATGTAGCCTTCTTAGATGCACATTTATAATATTAGTAGGGATAAGATATTCACCATGGAGTTGAAGTAGTTGATATAGACCAGGGGTCACCAACTTATTTAGACACTACTCTAGTACGCTGGTAGTATCTTTAAACATCTAGGAATTCAAAGGTAGTTACCGGGTGAGTCACTCACTATCATCGCCTTCCAGAAACACTTTGAACTAGAGACTTGAAATGTTTAAAGCAAACTAGTCTTATAATGTAGACATCCACTAATAAAGGATTTTCCAAAAGTTCACCCCCAGGATAAAAAATAGGGCTTTAAAGTGTATGCAACCAAATCACGGGCGAAGCCGGGGGCATGATCGACGGCCGCAATCAACCGGTTGTCCACCCCTGCCATAAACTGCCTGGATAGAGCAGTAGTAGCGTAAGTTGAGATCTCAGATTTGATTTCCGAATTGGATCAAAGTATCACATATTTAAGCGTTCAGCTTCTACAGTTTACAGAATTCATAAAATGGTATAAATAAATGAGTGATGCTATTTAAGGAATCGATAAAGGATCTATTCTAAACAGTTACAAAGCCATAAATTATAACAGACCCTCTGAAATCTCTAGAATTATTTATGGGTTATTTCCGGTATTTTATGATAGTTTTGACTAGTTTTGAGAGTTGTTTGGCTCTGAAATAGGAAATATTCTGATTAATTATAGGCAATCAACGGTATATTTTAAGTAGTTGAAGAATAGTTTATGTAGTAGTGGTAGTGGAAGATTTGTCGAATCCTACGTTTTTGATAAAATGACACCAAACATACAAACACAATATTATACACATACATTAAAATTGTATTACTGCTAGCAATTTAGCTTAGCTTAACTGAAGTAATGAACGGGAATATTAGCAATAACGCTTACTGGTGTTATTTAAAATAAAATATGTCCATAAAAATAAATAGAAACTTGATTTTTACTTAAACAGGTACGTACAAATCTGTGTTATAAAGTAAGTTGTAATCGTCGATCAGCTGTGGTTATCATAATCAAATAACCTCATGAGCCGGTGCATCGTTCCCACGATACGCGAGCGGATTACATGAAATGCCCTTTTGGAGCTTCGCTGCAACACTGACCTGAACTTTTTGCGCAAAAAGAATGCTCCGATAAATCACGGGTTCATTGTGCTGCCTCTGGATTGTGTTCTCCGATTTATGCATTGTAAAATAGCAAGGTTTTTGTGGTGTCGATCTGAGATCATGTCCAATAAAGAATGTACCTGCTTAATTTTGACGGCCAAGGTGCCGTTCGTCCCAATAAAAGCCTGCGATACCATCAATGTTGTTCCTCAGATGCTCATTTCCGCGTATAACTATGCAAAATCTTGAAAAAAAAAATACAGATTTCTTTTGAGATTATATTGATATTCGATGCTATTTATTAAAAAAACACCGTTCATACACTTTTAGGTATATTATAGTGCTTTTATTTTCCGTTATTTTTTGTCTTATCAATGTTGCTGATATCGTAACGCAATACGGATTTATCCACACATATGGTTATAGATAATGGATAATGGTACCTAAAAGAGATGTCAATTTCCGCAAACCTCCATAAATCACATTGCTAGTCGAGTTCTTATTTACTAAGCAGAGTTCCTAACTATAAATTATTTATTAAAAGGTTATTTAGATAGATTTTAGGTAAAAATATTCTCTTCTAGTGACTTTTACCTGTAAATTATCTAAGTACTTATTATTAATTACCAGAGAGTCGTTGGTGACTTATCTAACTAAACAGAAAGACATTAATCCTAAAAAATATCAATTAATCTTCTATTTCTTATATTAACTTAGTACCTACCTAGATACTAAATTAATATAAGAAATAGTTATTGTGTAAATATTTTTATTTATTTACGTTAAGTAGATTTTTAAACCTTGCGCAGGTACTCAAACTATTATAGGAATACCTTACCTTAAACTTAAAAAGTATTGAAGGGATATTGGATAAACTTTCCAATATCCCTTCAATATTTTTTAAGTTTACATACAGAATGTGATATTCCAATTATAGTTTTATTATAAGCGCTCGTGGCCCCGCGGTCTCAGTGTTCGGTAAACGATCACTGAGGTACGCAACTTTCACTATGGCTGGTCCTCGGATGGGTGACCACTTTGTGGCATTTAAATTTGCGAGCGTTTCCGTGCTTCGGAAGGCACGTTAAGCCGTTGGTCCCGGTTGCCAGTAAAATGGCAGTCGTTAAGCCTGGTTGAAGGCCTTATAGGCGGCTTAAAAAATTTCAACAGCAGGTAGCCACAGCCTGCGTCTGTCTATTTCAACACGGCAATGGGCTCACCACCTATTACGTGGGACAGGAATCCACACGGTGAAAAGTGGGCATATAATATGCCTCTGCCACCCCTTCGGGGATAAGGCGTGATGGATATTTATTTATTTTATTTTATTTATTATAAGTATATGCATGGACATATTAAAATAAATACTTTATTATAGTATTTTACAGTCTTAATGTATATATAATTAACTATCACGAACGGTTAGCATCGACGGTGTTCTCGAAGTCATTCAATTATAAAATTGGGGTGGTTCATCCCTAACTTATACAGTTATAAAGTGGAACGTATTAGTCGTGTCGTGACGAACGAGATTACACTTTATACAGTCGATGGTGCATGCATGATCGTGACGGGCATGGTATGGACACGTCCAACGACACCAGCCGTGAAACACGCGCGGCGCACCTGTGCCCCGTAATCGCTCAGCCGCCCCTACAACGCCCTCGCTAATTAAACGTAATATACGTACCAACTAAAATGTTCACATTCATGCTCATTGAACAGAACACAAATTGGTCACCAGTTATAACGTCATTCAATGTAAAGGAAGTATTTAAATAAATTCGAGTTTACAGCCTGGAATAAAATATAATGTTTGGGTACTAATAACAGTAAAAAAATTGTCAAAAGATGTTCAATATTTCAGGACATGACTTGAAATTGTGACTTATAATTCCCGAGGATTCTATCTTACATAATATTTTGAGACATACCATACTGGTCCACGTTACCATCTTAAATGTTGTTTCGAAATCAAAGAGTAAGATACATTGCCCTTTTGTCATTTTGGTCGACTGTTCCAATATGGTGTATGTTATTCTGCCCTCACAGGTATTTACTACCGTTCTAAAAACACAAACAAATAAGACAATAACCAACCAATCATGGATCCTAGTGTCAATTTTTTTATCTCATTCAGGTCTTAGATTGGTTTGGAGTGTCAGCGGAATGATGACAGGAGTCTAAGACCTGCCCAATATTTAGCTACAGCGTTGGTACTACTTATTAATTAATCTTAAAGACATTCTTTCAAACGTAATTTTAATAACAATACGAATTATTGCAGTCATGTCTTAAAATCGAAAGATAATATTTTCTCTCTACTACCCATATGTCTTTCGCATTAAAAATTTGACGAAATATACTTATTTCATCACTTAGTTACGACTTTATTACCTACCACAAATTTCATTGACTGATATCATTTCATCTATTGGGAGTCTGCAGAGCTTTTCGAAAATTTGTTATATTTGGGTCTATTAAGATCTTCGGGGCCCAAGCCAGGCTGACCAGCAGGTGGTGCTTACTGACTATTGGGAGAGTTGAGCAGTAGTCGCTTCCAACAGTGCCAAAAATGCAAAAAGAAATCCCCTTATTTGCTGGTTCTAGCAGCCAATACAAACAGGCTCCAGATCCAGGTAGGATTTATATGCAACTGGGAAACCGCTAAGGTGAAGATGAAGGAAACCAAAAACCTTATAATCAGAAGTGAGGAATAGAAAACTCAAATTACAGGTAAAATTTTATTATATCCAACTAAGATGTATGTACATTTTTATCACATTAACTATATTTAGGTATATATCATAGCTAGAAAATAGATAACATAACCATCAACTAAACAAGAATCTAATTAATTTATAATACTTATGTAATTATCAAATAATTAGGTACGATTAAGATTCATTCGAGGACGAAATTATAAAAGTAAGTAGGCTTTATAGCAAGCACCTGTCTCGTCTGATAAAATTATAATTACTCTTATCTTAGGTACCTAGGTATGACGTCTAAATACTATGTTATGTGCTTAAAAAAAGCTATGAAAACTGCATACCAAGATATAAAAAAAAACTGTATAATCATCTACAGAATAGTACATATGTACTAGGATGCCTAGAACATACAAGTGTCTATAACGATACCTTATAAGGTACACTAGTGCCTTAAAACCACTACAGCTACCCCGAGTAAACAGCGTTATCTTTATTTATAAATTATACGGCATTTTTGATGAACTATTGACATAGTGATTACAATCAAAAATAATTGGAATTGATTTTAAGACTGCTATGTGTAAAATGTCTAAGTATCTTCTTTCACTTGTAATTATTAGAACTATAAAGTACTTAGATAGTTTACTTTGAATAATGGTGTCACAGAGTACAGGAAGAATTCAGAAAGTGCACTGGTTGAAACGTACATATTTATAACCTTTTTAGAAGAATTAAAAAGGTTGATGACGACGACGGTGGCGGGCACTAATTAATTAATAAAAAAATAAAATATTACGGACTTTGGTTTAGTTCCATGATTGATATAAGTATTTAACTAAAACTTACAATTTTATAATTATCGTTAAGTAAACTACTAATATAAACATGTAGAACTATTATGTAAACTAATATATACATATAGAAAAATGAGAATAATTACCGTAGTATCTACTCGTAAGAATACTTGCATATCACTGTTTCACTGTCATTTTGCAATGCGATTTTATCAGATGGTAATTTTTGTAATTTTACATTCTAAAACAATGACATTTACTTTCAGTATTTAATGACTTTTCTCAAACTAAATGCCATCTTTTTAGAGTGACAACATCAGAGACCCTGTTAAGCGGATCCCACACTCTTGGCAATAATGACATTACATTCAGTGTAGTAGGTGGTAGTGATGGAAATTAATGCTATTTTTTGATAATTTCACTAGCGTGCTAATTTTTATCTCTTAGCATGCGACGTACTATTGCTATGCTAATATGAACATCAATGAAGTAAACATCAACTTGCTAGGTCCTTCCGTTCCTGAGCAAATTTAATAATTACCAAAAAACGAAAAATTTACCGGGATCGACGTTAATGATGATGATGATGAAAAAAAATTCTACACCGAAAGAGTCTTAATTGATTACACAATATTTTTTAATAAGAACTGAAGATGACCGGGATTAACGTTAGATGATAATGATGATGATTCTATTATTTAGTAGCAAGATATTGAATCTACAAATTAACTGTCAAGAATAAATATTTTTCTAGACGCGTTCGCGGTCTGCTATATATACATGCATATGCCTAACGGTGTCGTGGGTCCAGATATTTATATCATCTAAAAATAAGCGTACCGCTCTAAAAGAAGTTTTCAATTCAATAAAAATAAAAAAAACTTTAGTTCCGTTGTTTTCCTTTCGAGAGATGGAACCCAAAAAATACATTTTGTATTACATTATTTATTCCACAATAAAGTACAATCACACGATTTTAGGGTTTAAATATTCAAAATAAAAGAATAATACATAAAAACCAAAGTATCTACAACTCGTAAAAAGTACGTACGAATTTCGACTTCTTACTCAACTCAATGGCATTCACAGAATGTCAAAAAATTTATACTAAAATGGAATAAATAACCCCAAACACAAGCATTTAATAGTTAAAAATAATGGGCTAAATATCAACCGTGCACTTTTTCATTCACACACTCCGTATTTCGCAATAGCACAATGACACGATCCATTCATGAATTAGACGTGAAAATTCATTTTAGCAGTCTCTTAGCAATAATTAATTTTACCAAGTACTGTTCATTAAATTAATACGAATGGAGTCTTAGCAATTAAATATGATTGCTAACGCTAATATTTCCTACACTAGTAGGTGGTATGATATATATTGAAGATAAGAGTGTACTGAAGTGGAAAAACGTTTATTACAAAGATGTTTGAAGATTTGTGGCATATATCAAAAGTATAACCAGCAATGATATCTAAATCAATACAAATGGAAAATATAGTTACATATAGACCCTCGTAAGTGACACGTTTCTGAGATATCAGTCATAGTGAATCATGTGACTTTATTTTTTTGATTCTTGCCTTTATTGACTAAAAAATATTTATTCCAAAGCAACGTCTTGATGAAGACATGTTTGACATTTTACCACAATACAAAACAACAGGTAAAATCGAAATGTACAACTAAAGTAATAACAAAGAAAACTACTAAATAACGGAAGAATTCTTTAGCGAATAACACAGAGCGAGGGCGGTATTGGGTCTTAGGACTGTATAAGCATATTGTTCGCAATTAAAGGGAATGAAATGAAATACAAAGATATAAGGGAGACCACTTTTACTGATGAAACCTAAGAAACGCAATGCTTACAATAGTTCCTGAAATTATCAATTTTGCCGGTACCCGCTATCGCTACCGTTTATATAGAAATTGTGACTGGTCATTCATTTAGTAACTAAAGTCAGGGTTGCAAACTTAGATATTAAACGCTGCATGTAAAAATTGTAATTCTCTTGTACGCTATTTCGAAGTAAGTAAGGTCTAGAGTACTTACCAAATGTGTAGGCACTTATTTCTTTGCTCGAGTAAATACTGTCTATTTATTTCTTTATAAACTTAATATGGATAATTGTACCAATGTAAAAGACTGATATTAACTAAAACTTAGTCAATATGGGTTAAACAGTAAACATATTGAGTTATTTGAAGTCGAAATACGATTTAGTAGGTATATATACTCAGTATACTTATGACATACTCGTAATTATGTAATAACTGTAGTAGACTCTTATACTACCTACATGAGAATTTTGTGGAAATACAGAGTGTAAAGATGTCCTCCTATTGATGTATATGAATAAAAACATAAAATGACGGCGTGATAGAACCGAACAACTATATTTAAACGATAAGTTTCTTTTGCAATGGTATAAAGTATGACTATGAAGCACTAATGACTGTACATTATATGCGTTACATTATAAAACGTTTATTACAAAGATGTTTGAAGATTTGTGGCATATATCAAAAGTATAACCAGCAATGAAATCTAAATCAATACAAATGGAAAATATAGTTACATAGACCTATTTAAGAGATGAGAGCTCCATGTGAATGTGGTTTTATGTGTACTGAGTGTGGTGGGTGTGAGTGAGAGGGATGAGGCCCATGCGGAGGCTGTCGCGACTGGTGACATCGTTGAGCATGTACGTGAGAATGTGCACGAAGCTGCTCCTCACTGTGTTCCCGATAAGCGCGCTGTTTGTCCTCAAAGTCACGCAACCGCTGGTTATATCGCTCAATTTGATCACGTAGTGCGGCGTCCTCCACTAGCATCCTCTCTTCATCTAACTCCAGACACCCGACTCCATCCAGTCGCTCCAGATCGATATAGCCGCGCCATCGCACACACACGCCGTTCATGATAAATCTTGATACGATGTGTACCTGTTGACAAATATTCTCTACTTAAAAGAGGTCACAAAAAAGTTTATAAAAACTATAGCACCGTTGGTGGCAAGCTTTGAAATAGTTCGTCAGTCGCACATGGTTCGGAAGTGATCATTCAAAATGAAAAAAAAATACGAACAGGTAGAATGTCCATCTATCTCGGGCTAAAGTTTGTTAAGCAGGGGCCGAAAATCTGCCTTAACGTTTTTCTGCGATTTTGACAAGTTAAGTAATAAAGAATCTTTTTTTATTAAACATACCTAATTTTCAAAATCATTATTTGTTGTATCAATGCCAAGTATTTATACAAACAAATTATTATAAATAATTATATCAGCCTCCGATGTTTTTAATCCTTAGACCTTCATGCATCACACTACGAATAGATATGTATTATCTTCATTATTCAACAATTAACAAACACTTTGAACAATTTCTATTTCAAACTATAACTATTTGATTTGAAATGTTATTATCGAGTATTTCGATGAAATACTTATTTTCATTATTTGATGATCTTTATGTGACCTAGTGGATTATTCTAGATTTCCAAAAAGTCACTTTCTTTTTACATGAGGAAATCAGTAATATGGGCATACATTTATACCGCATCAAAATCGGTGCATCCAATGCGTTATTGTGATACTACAGGCCACAGATCACGAGTCAAACCTAATAACAGCCCTATTTTGGGTCAAGGATTTAAAAGAGATTTTAAAAGCATTGTTTGTTTGTTAAATGAAAAATAAAAAATGTTAAATACAGAATGATACATCGACAGAAGGTAGACGAATGTCGATCCAGATCGCGTGCTCGCTTTGTTCCGGCATCCGCTTCAAACAAACCTTTAATTGTGCCAGACATTCGACCAGGATGCAATTTTACTAATAACAAGCTCTCTTTTATTTCTTTTAAAATATTTTACAGAGAACCGACGCCTGCCGTCTGTTCGTAATTTAACTATATCACACTTGTTAGTGTTACCTACATTGCGCTTACATAATATTGTGAAACCTAATTTTAAATATGGCAGCCGGATTTGTTTAAACCTAAGTAGTTATGTACAAAATAGTGGTAAGTAGTAGTATTTACTATTTTTTTTAATATGATTTCACCAAACTATAATAGCTGTTACTAAGATTAGTATTATTACGTGTAAGATGTGTACAAGTGCTTCTTCTGACTTTTTTATTAATCAGACGCACAATTTTATCTTAGAATGGTTCGGGCACAGTTTCTTGTGATTATGTTCAGTCAATTTTATTAAGTAAGTAATTCTTACTCAAGATATTTATTTCATGAAATCGAAGCATTAACGTCAATTATTGAAAAGAATTATGTTGAAATATCAATTTAGTACCATTTATCATAGTATCTTAATTATGTTGAAATATAAATTTAGTACCATCTATCATAGTATCTTAATTCATTTTCAATAGTTTCTTGTAGGTAATTAAAACAATCGAGAGAAGAAACTGTCATATTATTGACATATAAATAATGTAATTTCTAGGAATTCAATTCATATTTTTAAATTATGTTCTATTCAATTATTGATGTTTTAATGAAGGAACCTTACAGACTTTTTCTTTTTAAAGCTATTCTTACTAAAGATTCTAAAGTAAGAAGAACTTAAAAAGAATTGGCTAGTAAATGCAATACCTATAACAGTGCAACCTAATAGTAGCAAAAAGAAATAAAATAAAACAGTTTCTAAATCCTGATATGTAAAATTTCAGGCATGAATGAGCTAAATGTATCTGAGTGAGCGAAAGCATGTGATGCGACATCGGCGTCGGCCATGATGGTTGGGAGGGAGCGGCGTCGGGACGCCCACCAATCGTGAAGCGTTTCCAGTATTGATTTCAGGGGAAATGTTTTTCTCCCCTTCGAGAGGAGGTAGGAATTTTCCTTTACCCCTGCGTACACAACTGCGTAACAATATGGGAGTAATACGATAAGCAATAACGAATCTTAGCATTGCAAAGTATAACTCGGCTTTATTTTAACTGTGGAAATACTGACTTCTTTTTAAATTTAAATTCTAATTATAAATAATATTTTCCTGTTTAGTTTTGTTTAAACTAAACACTTTAGGTAGGTATTAATCCTTAGTAATAAGTCCAGAGCAATATCTTACACCGATAACTCCACTGCACAGACTGTTATTATAGGTACCCATATAGTCACTGGGACATCTTTCCGAGGAGTTACCCGAGGCGTCCGGCAATAGACAGTTTGGCAAGACCGTGTGGTACTAGGCAGTTCGAGTCCGGCATGACAACCGAGGGGATTTCCACGCGTTAAATAAAGGTACCCATATAGTTATATTAGTGTATAAAGTTGCTGTTTCTTTTAAAATTTATATTTATTTATACTTATAACAGTTCAATCGTCATTTAGGTCCGTATTCCAGAACGTTTTTCAATACTCAATCAACGCTTGAGGCTAGATTTTGCCTTATAAAATCTACTCTTAAGCGTCGATTGAGTACTGAGAAACGTTCTGGAATACGGCCTTTAATGAACGTCTATATCTAAACACGAGTACGCTGAAGCATACTTTAATAAAACATCGTTACAAGATGAGGGCTCGAGCACACTCGAGTGCTTTGTTAAATGAACCGAGTGTAAATAAATATAAGTATTCATACAAGAGCCCAGCGGGTGGCTTCTGCGCATGAAGGGGCTAAATTCAATAAAACGGGGAGCAAATGCGTCTCTTATTATTATAACAAAATTGAATATATAATGAAGAAATAAGAGTGTAAATAAGAGACAAAACAACAGCAAATAAAGTACCTAATATTATTATGATACCAAAATCTAAACGATAATAAGGGATTTTTTGAATCACTAGTTTATTGGAACGAAGTTCCTTACGGCAGTCTTGGAGGAGATAGGGATTTTGATGCGCGACCGAACAAGAAAAATTCCGTGGAATAAAAGCGTTAAATGACTCCGAGATCCATTGCCTTAGAAGTGAAATTGTCTTAGAAAAAAGTAGTTTTTCCATATTTATTATGTTCTTACATTAAGTAACTACTAACTAGTAAAAAATTGGCCAAATTTTCTTTGTTTTAGCCCGTCACGTCAAGATTAAGATAAAACAATTAATATACATTTTGACATTTATACTGCAGTCATTTGTCAGCTTCAGTTAAGCGACTCTTTTTTTATTCGTTACATACGCAGTCATTAGATTAATGGATAGGTACCTACCTCGAATAGTTTTAAAAACATATTAAGAGTATATTTAAGCCGTACCTAACGCATTTTTTTTGATCCTACAATTACTATTTAGGGGTCTGTCTGATCTCTGAAAACTTCTCTAATACTGTTCTGATAGACAGCTATCAGAACAGTATTAGAGAAGTTAGTTTCTCACTGCTGTGATTCAGTGATATCGAGGTCCCAAGAGTTGTCATGATATGGTTATTAAAATGTTTGCCTTTCACTTTCAAATAACGGTTGTATGAGTGTATTTTTGATATTCTATCTTCCGTCGATAGCTATCAACGCTGCTTTATTTGCGGATCCTTGAAGCTTTTGTCACGTCCAGTAATACCTTGTTATAGAATATTAACTATTTCAGGAGGATAGTATGGGGTTCTTCAAAAGGGGTCTTAGAAGGTTTATAAAGGGTCGGCAGCGCGAGTGCTGCACCTCTGGTGTTGCAAATGTTCATAGGCTACGGTGACTACTTTGGGTCGTACGCTTGTCTGCCACCACAGTGGTTTAAAAACATAGTCGTCACTAGCAATAGACAGATATGGCTCACCGTCCGGTGTCGGAGAATGACAGCAAGTTCTATCTGTATCTCACCATAAGAATCCAAGTTAACATTGATATTTATACGCGAATAAGTTGTAAATTTCTTTAAAACATCACTTAATTAACAACATAAGTTTTTTTTTTAATGCGTTTAAGCATTGCGTAACTTGAGCTGTTTATCACAGCAATGAGAGTACGGGTGAAAATAAGCTCAAAAAAGGCTCGATAAATGTCCACCATTCCGTCTCTCAAAATATTTTGTAGCTGTCTCTAAAATATGTTTTGTTACAACTTCATCTGTGATTGCACAAACAAAATGGTCGATTTCTTCAAACTAATCATCGAAATGTAACGAGAGTACCAAAACTGTTGAATTCTCATAGAATTGATTATTATTAATAAATAATTAATCATCAGTCAGGGTAGGCCGAGACTTACATATGAAGACCACGTGAGCAGATTGCTCAAAAACGGAAAGGTCAAAAGTACTCGGATACCCAGACGTGCGTGTATGAAGCGATTGATGAATCTCGAAGAAGCGAAAGAAGTATGCATGGATCGCGAAGCCTGGCGATCTGTCCTCTCTGACTACCCCGTCAGGGATACAGCGTGAAGATAGTTAGTTAGTTAGTTAAGACGTGCATGTGAGAAACGATTAATTAATCTACAGAAAGCGAAAGAAGTATTTCGGATCGCGAAACCTGGAGATAAGTTCTCTATAATATCACTAACACAGACCCCATCAGGCCAACAGTGTGAACATATTTATTACATTAAGTAATAAATAATAATTAAATATCGTTGGTACAACTCACACATCGCCATCTGATTCCAAACTAAGCAGAGCTTGTACTATAGTAACCAGATAACTGATAAACATACTTATATATTTCTAGATACATACATATTATAGATAAATAACACCCAGACCCAGCCTCGGTGGCGCAGTGGTAGTGTATGCGACTGCCGCGACTGAGGTCCAGGGTTCGATTCCCGGGTCGGAAAAAATATTTGTGTGATACACAAATGTTTGTTTCGGAGTTTGGGTGTTTCCTATGTGTAATATGTATGTATTTAGAAATATATATGTTTATCGGTCGTCTAGATCCCTTAATACAAGCTTATATTAGCTTACTTTGGGCTAGACGGTGCTGTGTAAAAAATAAATGTCCCACAATATTTATATATTATCCTGTGTGGGAATCGAACCCACGACCTTTTGCTTAGCACTCGGATACACTCCCACCGCGCCACAGAGGAAGTCTAAATAAGTAAGTACTTATCTATAATAATTTTAAACATCATCAGATCATACAAAGTTTTCTTATGATAATTCTATGCAATAGTAATGCTTTCGTATGCATTATCATGAACATTAGGGTAGCACTTAGAATAAGTCTTCATAAACAAGATGTCATTCCGGCCGTGGCATCGTCATGGCATTAGCTACAGAGAGCGTGACTAGCGAGTTATATGCGGTCTTATGCCTTTATATTTTTTTCATTACAACACCTTCAAAGTAATTTATGTCTCAATTTTAGTTATATGACAATGTGGGCTGGAAGCTTCATGTGTTAATGACGCGGGTATGACAAAAGATGTCTGTACACAGATGGGCTATTTGATTTAACGATTAAAGGTAGTTCTATCAACAATATTGTCATTAATATTTTGTGTAATAATCATTATACGAACAGGATGTCCACCCACTTCATTCGCTAATTGAAAAAAAAAAACTATAATGATTTATCTCTTTTTTTATACCACTGGTAGACAAGCACACAGACCAACAGTCCACCTAATGGAAAGTGGAGTAGCCTATTGACGTGTGCAACAGAGATGCTGCACTCGCGTTGCTGACCCTGTAAAAACCTTCTATGACCCATTTTGAAGAACCCCATAATGTAAACTATGTATAGGTATATTTGTAAACTGTAATCAAAGTTGATCAATTCATTCGTCTAATGTTAAACCACGATCAATATTATTTACAAGAACTGGCAGAGACCCATCTTAATACCTATTGTCCAGTAACCTTTCCGGTATTGAATAACTTAATGATGACTCAAATGGATATTACGTTTAAGTAGATGTGTTTCTAACATTTGTTGACCTCTAAAGTTTTCATATTCAAGTCAAACTTATTAATGTACTAGGTGAACCCCGGCTTCGCCGGTGACAAACTTCGCACTCCCATCGCTTATAAATTCTACAATAATGCATTAAAATTTGCCCTGTTTGTCATTATTTATGACTACCGCTCCGCTCTCCGGGCAAGTAGCGTGATGATTAGCCTATAGCCTTCCTCGATAAATGGACAATCTAACACAAAAATATTTTTTCAAATCCGACTAGTAGTTCCTGAGATTAGGGCGTTCAACCAAACAAACAAACATACTCTTCAGCTTTATAATATTAGTATAGATATATTAGCACAGATAAAATAATATAATTCTTATAATAATAGGCAGCGCGTCAATCCGTATACCAAGTAGGGTAGGTATCTATAAGGTCAGTTTTGAGATGGATGACGGGTCAGTAGTAGACACATTACAAATTGTCACGCCTTTATCCCCGAAGGGGTAAGCAGAGGCATACTATACGGCCACATTTCACCGTATGCACTTTTGTCACACGTAACAGGTGGTGAGCCCATTGCCGTGTAGGTCAGTAGTAGAAGTAGTAATATTTTTTTTGGTAGAATTACCGAGTATATTTACCTAATAGCTTTTTGACCCGGATTCATGGGTGGTTCGGGGATAGGGCATTCTTAACTAAGGAAATGTAGTAGGTATGTGTGTGTAATTCACGAAGTAAGAATTATGTATTTACCTTGCCGCTTTCTTTTTGGAAGTCACAGCCGCGGTTATTGAACGGCGAGTGGTCGAAAACTAGCTGCAGATTGGTGCCGGTGGCGGTGAACGCGATCTCCGTGTGGCCTTCACGACACCCGCTCTGGAACCGCATCTGGCGCTCTTCTGGAGGTCTGTCCCGATACCCGGTGTATCGCACCTGATAAATGCACAATTATGATAAACACCTAAGATAATTAATGTGCAATATACCTAACCTAACCTGATAAATGTACCTACAATGACTTAATTAATATATACCTAACATCTATCAATGACTGATTAGAAACGCTTGATATTTAGAGTAATTATAATCTTAAGAGTCATTGTTTTACAAATAGCAAAAAATATTCATAAGTCCACAGATTTGCAAAAATGAAATTCAGATCTTTTGTTAATTTTTTTGAAGTGGAAAGTTAAGTGCTCAGAAAATAATTCAACGCGTTTATGCTGTTTACACAATTTCGTAATACTAAAAAGGTACCTAATGATGGAAAAAAATGGTAAATGCTTAGAATAATACAATATATAAAAGGAAAATATGTCAGGAAAATATTGGTTACAGTTTTGTAACTAATGACTAAGTTTGTAAGTAATTTTCCTGTTACAGATGATTAAATACGCAAATAATATTAACTAAGTATTAAATATGGACCCAATTAAATGATCTAAAATGCATACCTCACTTTCTCTGCTCAGTCGTTTGAATAAGTCGTCTGATTCGAATTTGCCCTTCTGATCAGGCACTACTCTCGGCATTTTGAAGATAAATCGTGGCTTAGGTTGTTCATACAGCCCAATTGAGTCGAAAGGTAGCATACCAGCCAAAGCAGCGGGATCACCCATTGCTGAATGCATTGTACGTAGACTCCAAAAAATGCACTTAATAGATACTATACACCATCACTTAACACGCGCGAGAACTGACTCAGCGGCGATGATTCAAATGTTCTTAGAACTCAAGCGACACGACTGCCTTCCACAGCGACAAGAGCATACTAAGTGATAGACACAATTACCAAAGGGCGGGGTCTCTGTATAGTGGGGAGATGTAGGGAGCTACGGACCAATGACGATCGCCCGCAAAGCGAACTGACGCCTTCTTTACGCGCTTTCGGGAACTTTCATGCGAAAAAAGGGGCTTGCCCCCCTCGACACTGTTCAAAATAAATACTGTAAACGCATGAATGTATAATGATGGGCATTATCCTCTCAACGTTTGGAGTGTTTTATGTATTTGTATCAAATCCATTGTTCCTTTGTAACGAGATCAATGTACCTTATGTACAGATTATAATAAAGGGGAGTAGGATCCCAGGATGTTACTGAGGGCATGAAACGTGATATTTTTGTATAGTATGAAAGCTGCATTTATTGGACGCCCAGTAACCTAATTGTAATCCATTTTGTAATTCTCAATGAAAGGATCTCGTATGTAGACCTACTCGTATCTAATTATTATTAACCATTAGTAACTGATACTTGTTGAACTGTAGACAGGGCTCTACTGCTGCCATTTAGTAAGAGCGTATTATATTTTTTGTAAATTTTACCTATAGACCATTATAAAGTAATTAGAAATTGGTTTTAGGTATAAAATAAGTAGGTACCTACCTGCAAGACGAGCAACATCCAATGTAAGTGTCTGAATAATTTATATAGATATTAATAATATTCTGTGCTTCGGAAGGCACGTTAAGCCGTTGGTCCCGGTTGCCAGTAACATGGCAGTCGTTAAGTCAAGTTGAAAGCCTTATTGGCGGCTTGAAAATTTCAACAGCAGGTAGCCACAACCTATGTCTGTCTATTTCAACACGGCAATGGGCTCACCACCCACCCCTGTGGTACAGGAATACACATGGTGAAAAGTGGGCATACAATACGTATGCCCCTGTCTATCTATCACGACTTATCCCCGAAGGGGTGGTCCTTCGGGGATAAGTCGTGATAGATAAATAAATAAATAATATCTAAATATTAATTTAGATTTCTAATACGATAAGGTCCTTCGGGGATAAGGCGTGATGGATATTTTTTTTTTTATTTAATACGAAAAGTTGAAACTTTATACCTACTTCTTTTATAAAACTGGCTCAAACTAATGAACCAATGAACGAATTAAATAATTTGATACAGTTGAAGTTTATAAAAAGCAGAAATGTATGAAGCAATATATTTTTATAAAATGGGTTAGTTCAAATAAAATAAAATATGATCGAGTTTCGACTGCTGGGCGATCATTTTTGATAATACTTTTTAGGCTCTAAGTGGTATAAAATATATATATTATTAATTTACATATTATTTTAAATAAAATTTAATTTAATAAAAAAACAAAATTAGCATCCGTAATTCTTAATATTCCCACTACTTAGCACCTCGTTGTGTGGTAGGAGTGTATTCATGTCGGTAATAGTGTACCAAATGGCCGTATTACCAAAGATAATAAGTAACTATTAAGTTCTGTTGTAACAGTATTCTGTAAAGGATCACTGCGTTAAGCAACTTTTGCTATGGCTGGTCACTCATCCGAGATGGGTGAACGTTTTGTGACATTTCCAGTAACAAGCGATTCTGTGCTTCGGAAGGCATGTTAAGCTGTTGGTCCTGGTTGCCAGTAAAATGGCGGTCGTTAAGCCAAGTTGAAAGTTATATAGGCGGCTTAAAAAAAATTAACAGCAGGGCCCTAATTCTCGATCATACAATTTAAAAGAGTGATCATACAGTTTGAAACGTATTTTGTCTCGTGTATCGCCGTTTCTAAATATGAAATAAAAAACATTTCACAAGCTTTTGAGCATTGGAATTAGGGGTGATTTGTTCAGGTGGTTTTCTTCATATCTTGAAAATAGATCACAGGCTGTTGTCATCAGTAATTACATCTCTAGCTGGGTCACAGTACCTAGCGGTGTTCCACAGGGATCCCTGATGAGCCTGCTACTATTTACTATTTATGTAAATGACGTTGATGTCATCTTTCGATTCTCGCAATTTCTTTGCTTTGCTGATGATTTGATTTTTTTTTAAATTTCATCATTTGATGACATTGAAGCGCTAAGCACGAAGTCATCCTGCAAGGATGACTTAGTGCGATTTGAGGATTACTGTATGCGAAATAAATTAGATCTTAACCCACAAAAATGCTCAGTTGTCTTCTATACCAGGAAAAAATAAATTCTTCCAACCTCGTATGTGATCAAAGGTATTGAACTTGGGGATTGGATGTAGTGCGTGACCTAGGTGTTCTTCATGACTCTAAGCTTTCGTTTGCTGGTCATATTGAGCACATCGTTGCCAAGGCCTCAAGGGCTTTGGGATTTGTTATGAGGGTTTCCACTGGCTTCAAACGAGCGAAAACTTTAAAAATTCTGTATTGCACTTATGTGAGAAGTCATCTGGAATATGCTTCACAAATATGGAATCTATATTATGATAAATATATTAACATAATCGAGAGTATACAGAAGAATCAAGGACTAGTGCCACCGGTAACGCCTGGAGAAGTCCTGACTGCGCTTCGCCGCATGAAGAATCGGAAAGCTGTCGGACCCGATGGAGTCCCCATCGAAGCCTGGAAGGCGATGGGTCCTCGCGGTGTGGGCATCTTAGTAAACCTTTTTAACCGCATACTCCTCAGCGGGCAGATCCCAAACCAATGGAGACTAAGTATTATTACTCCAGTCTTCAAAGGTAAGGGGTCAGTGCAGGAGTGCGGGAGCTACCGCGGTATTAAGGTGATGTCCCACACCATGAAGATCTTCGAGAGGATTATAGACTCTCGGATCCGGCAGGAGTGTACTCTCTCGGGGTGTCAATATGGGTTTCGCCCTGGTCATGGGACCACGGACCCTGTTTTTGCCCTGAGGGTTGTCGCAGAGAAATACAGGTCGAAGAACACGCCTCTGCACTGTTTGTTCCTAGATATGCAGAAGGCCTTCGACTGTGTTCCTCGTGCGATGATCTGGTGGGCACTGCGGTCCAAAGGGGTTCCAGAGGTCTATATTGACACTATCCGGGACATGTACTGTGACTCCGACTCAATGGTTCGGACTGCTGTTGGCGACACGAAACCCTTCCCCATCACCGTCGGGGTACACCAGGGTTCTGTCCTTAGTCCGCTTCTGTTCAGTGTAATATTAGACGAATTGTCGGACAGCATCAGAAACCCGCATGAGCAGCCTCCATGGTTGCTCATGTATGCTGACGATATTGCGCTGGCAGACGCGGACAGGGGCAGATTGGTGCGACGTGTAAAGGCGTGGAAGGAGACGCTTGAGAACGGCGGTCTGAAACTAAATGTGGCGAAGACCGAGTACTTGGCACTAAACTCGACAGATCCCACATCCGTCCGCATAGGCGGTGATTTGGTCGAGCGCACGGACCAGGTTAAATACTTGGGATCTGTTTTTCACACGTCCAGTGACATCGATTGCGATGTCAAGTCACGCATTGCTGCCGCGTGGGCCAAATGGCGGGAGATGACCGGTGTCATTTGTGACCCTAAAATGCCGATCCGGTTGAAGGGACAGGTCTACAAAACCATTATTAGACCTGTCCTTTTACATGGCAGTGAGACGTGGCCGATATTGGAGCGACACAAGCAGGAGCTGCGTGTCACGGAAATGAAGATGCTGCGGTGGATGTGTGGAGTCACGCGGATGGACCGCGTGAGGAACTCTCGCATCCGCGGCAGCCTTCACGTCCGTGACATTGCAGACAAGTTGCAAGAGTGTCGCCTTCGTTGGTATGGTCACGTCTTGCGGCAACCGCCGGGCTACGTAGGTAACAAATGTCTGGCCATGTCAGCCCCGCCGGGTCCCGGTAAGAGGGGAAGACCCAAGAAGTGCTGGCTTGACGTCGTAAGGGATGACATGCGTGCCAATGGTCTCACCACAGGGGATGCCGACGACCGTGCGAAGTGGAGGAGAAAATGTAGGAAAGCGGACCCCGGGCGTCGCGAGACGCAACTGGGACAGACGCTCGGATGATGATGATGAATCGAGAGTATACAGAAACGTTTTATGAAATTTCTATGTTTTCGTCTTCGCATACCGTATCGCTCTGAAAATTATGTAAGTCTTTGTAAAAGGTTCCACTTACAGCCTCTATCCTATCGCCGAAGACTTGCGGACTGTAGTTTTCTTTCAAAAATAATAGGGAATGATTTGGATTGCTCCGCGCAGTGCAGAGCAATCCAAATCATTCCCTATTATTTTAGCAAAAGATATTATTTATATATTTAGTAAAATTATTTAAGTAAACTAAAATTTAATGTTCCGACTAGGTCAACTCGGTTTAATCCTCCTATTTCAATCCCAAAAGCCTCTATTAATCATAGGAGGAACTCTTGTATTGTGAGAGTGAGTAAATATTTTAATAAGTTAAAAAAGGAACTGTCGTTTGATCCAAATACTGCTAGTAGCAGATTAGTTCGTAAATTACTTAATAAAAAAAAATTCTCTTCATAAGTTTAACTATTTGTTCTCAATGATATTGATGTAGATGGTAACTCTCACATACATGTTAATTTATTTCATTTTATGTATTTAGTTGTGTTGTGCTTGAATGACGCAAGTGACTTATTAGTTTTATATTCTATAAATTGAATCGTGAAAACCTATTATTGGCATTCTCTGTTATTGCTTAGTTTATAAGCTGAAATATATTGCTGTTGGTTTTCCTATGGAAATAAATAAATAAATAAATAATTTCTGTCTACGCTTTCAAGTCGTATGGTCGAGAATTGAGCCCCAGGTCGCCACAAACTGCGCTTGTCCATTTCAACACGGCAATGGGCTCACTTGTTACGTTAAACAAAAATGCACATACTGAAATATGGGCGTAGGTAAAATATGTATTTGCCATCTCTTCGGGAATAAGGTGTAACTGATATAAAGACTAACTAACTAAAACTAACTATCTTCACGCTGTATCCCTGACGGGGTAGTCAGAGAGGACAGATCGCCAGGCTTCGCCATCCATGCATACTTCTTTCGCTTCTTCGAGATTAATCAATTGCTTCATACACGCACGTCTGGGTATCCGAGTACTTTTGACCATTCCGTTTTGAGCAATCTGCTCACGTGGTCTTCATATGTAAATCTCGGTCTACCCTGGCTCCTTCTACCCTCTACTTTCGAACAATATACATTCTTCGTCAATCGTTCCTCACTCATTCATTCATTGGACGTGTCCAAACCAACGGAGCACGCCCTTTTCCAGGTTAAAGCTGACACTTTTATTCAAACCTGCCATTATGCGTATCACTTCGCTACGTATTCGGTCGGCCAATGTTAAGCCGCACAATTTACGAAGTGATCGCATCTCCACAGCATTCAATTTACTTTCATGCATCAGCTGCCATACCCTGGTTTCACTACCGTAAAGCAAAGTTGGCACTAGCACTGCGTTATGAATCGCCATTCGTGCTTCTTTTACGATGCTTTGTCGTTTTACTAACTGGGACAAAGCACCGTTAACTTTATTTCTGGCAGCTATTCGCCGTTCTACATCCGAATCACATCTTCCATCCGCGCTAAACATACTTCCTAAATACACAATTTCATTCACTTGCTCTAGACGTTCCTGGTTTACCCTAATCTCGCATTTAGTTCTTACGTCACCTCTTTCAAATACTAGAACCTTAGTTTTACTTGCATTCAAGCGAAGACCCTTACTTTCACACTCCTCTTTCATATTAGTGACTAATGCCTGAAGGTCGGCTTCTGATGAGGCCATGAGCACCGCATCATCAGCGTACAGCAGACAGTTTACTGTAAAGTCACCCAAATTCACACCCATATTAAAATCTTTCTACTTCTGCAGGCAACTATGAACAGCCAGGCGGACATGACACATCCCTGTTTGACGCCTGTACACACATCAAAAAGAGGTGACACATTATTCGATATTATGATTTCTAGAAAGATACTTATTGGTTTTGGTAGGAGCATCATAGACTGTCCAGAAGTTACTGGCAGTCTTGAACCATTGGAGATACGCAGAAAGATCGCCAGCTTAGCTGCATTTTACCGCATCTATCACGGTGAGTGTTCTGAAGAACTCTGCCAATTGGTCCCAGCCTTCTCCTTCCGTTCCCGAACAATACTTGTGGGGCAAAGATCCTTATACTGTGGACACCATCGTGCCTAGAACAAAAAGATTTCTATTTGATTCCAACTGACGGTAGTGTCGTGTCACTTGAGAGTTTAAAATATGGAATCTAAGGTTTTATGTTTTACTTGTGAGATTACATATGTATTTATCAATACTATCAAATAAACGATTCAGGTGTTTTAAGATTAAAGTAGTTGTGGACTGCCACGTTTTTTAAAATAATAATTATAATTTAGAAGCGCTCGTGGCCTCGCTGACTCAGTGTTCTGAAAACGATCACTGCGTTAAGCAACATTCGCTATAGGTGGTCCCTCCGTATTTCAACAGCAGGTCTCCAAAGCCTGCGCCTGTCCATTTCAACGCGGCAATGGGCTTACCACCTGTTACGTGGGACAAAAATGCATACGGTGAAATGTGGGCGTATAGTATGCCTCTGCATATCCCTTCGGGGATAAAGGCGTGACAATATGTAAGTATGTAAATATAATTATACTAAAAATCGAAATTAACTGTGACCAAAGTACTTATATTTAAGATTTTAATACATGCACCTGACGGTGCTCTAACAATGACTTGTTAGAGCGTATAATCAGTTTATTGGCCATTTTATAACAATTAGTTAAATTCTAGTCTTTGTTATCAATCAACATGTTTGGATTAACTCCAGTTATACTAATTTTATTTCTCACGTATTTAGTGCTAAGTAATTTTTACTAAAACTCTGTATTTCTGTCAAAGGAATGTAAAATCCTTTTAAATATAAACACTGTTAAATACAGCATTAAGCTATTCTAATACAACAGATCTTAGCTCTTAAGTTTTTAGCGACATTTTGGATGTTCAAATTGTGGTGGATTAGACAAATATAGTGTCAATTAGTAGATACACATCTAAACATTTTGACAAAACTAAACCTCGTGAAGGACGAACAGACGAACAGTTTAGTGCGTTTGTTCTATCACAATGGGCGGCGTTCTTTGTGAAATGTATCCGGTGCCGTTAAAAGTGTCCATGTTGAGATCATTTTTCGATAATCAATGTTAAGTGTTGAATCGTTATTGCTATTTATGTTGAAAAGGATACATTCTGCTGCTGCAACTCTATTCTTAATTGTATTTTTTCTTGACGTATCAATTTCGTTTGGACAAATGAAATTACTTACATTTTACATTCATACCACTAGTATGAATATACAATGTAAGTAATATCATGTTATTAGTAGACAAAATTCAAAACATGATTCTTGAATGTTTAGACTTCAGGGTGTTTATAAGTTGTCATGGAAACACTTACACTATATTATCTAATAATCACTTACACTATTACACTAGCATCTTACACTATTAGCTAACTTCAGGGTGTCGGTTTATCGTGACGCTCTGCGCGCACACTGTAAAAAATTACTGTCATCATTTTTCCTAACGCGCCAAAAGAAGTGTAACTTCAAAAATACTTTTTATTAGTTCTTCTTGAATATACTGCTGCATAAGTCTTAATAGGAACCATTAATTAGAAAGTTACTGTACCGTTTTATTTCTAGTTATTGTGTTGGTCCTTTTGTAGTTTTGTTGTTCTGTTATTTATTTTCATTCGTCAAACAATATTGTATTGTTTGATGGATAAAAAAGATGTGGTGTCGTGGGACACCAGGTAGGAACGAAGTACCTTCGGCTAATGTAGAATCGACACAATTTGCAAAACAAACGACTGTCGCGCCTGCGCAAGTCTCATTTAACGGTTTTATTCCACGGACTTTTTCTTACGGTCTTACTATCACATTTTTTTCAGTTCGGTCGCGCAACAAAATCTCTATCTCCTCCAAGCCTGCCGTAAGGAACTTCGTTCCAAAAAAACACAGAAAATACAATTATTCAAAAATCTTTGTTACCATTTATTGACATTTAACTACAATAAACAGATCCAATAGTCATTGTCTCTTTTTACAACTTTTTTGGTAGATAGAAGAAGACGCCGCGATACCGACACAATGACTAGATATTTGTTCGAGTTCTTTAATAATAAGTTTACATTTAGGTTAGGTCTTAATAAAAGAAGAAAGGAAATCAGTAATCATGTTTATTTAAGGTATACACTGACAAAAAACAACGGAATGATTGTTAACTAAAACTTAAAATATAAATGTTTTATATTCACCAGTTAGTCTATAACTAGCGGGACGCTATGATGGTCGTTTTGACATATTACAATAGTAATGCGAAATCCTTTTGAAAATTATTTTGTGAATCCTTTGCCAACAGGAACTTGGGACGTAGATGCTGCAATTTCATCTGCCCAAGAATGGCTTACAGTATGGTTAGCAGTAAGCCATGTTTCATCCAAGAACACAACGTCAAAACGGCCATCATAGCGTGCCGCTAGTGTAGTGGTAGACTACCTGACTACACTACAGTTATTTAGTTTTACTACAGTGGAGCTTTGTATCGTGGATCTGGTTCCTTTTACATAATCTGTTATTTAAAGTAGATACAAATCCAAGCCGTAATATATTTAATAGGTAAAGAAATGAAAACCGCGATAATTAAGGGAACATTGCGGTATAACATAAGATGTAGTGAATAAGATAGAAAAGAGGATGCTTAGATCGTTCGGACACGTGGAGAGAATGGATGAAAATAGACTGGCAAAGCAGATTTGTGTGGCGAGAGTGAATGAGCAAACTGGTAGGGGTCGACCTCGGTGTACGTATGTCAATCATATCAAAGACCTTTTGGAAAAAGGACAGGTCAAAAGTACCCTTATCCGGCGAGCGTGTATGAAAAGCACTCATGAAAGTAGAAGAAGCAAAAGTTGTATTTTAGAATCGTAGCAAGTGGAAAGCCATAGTCTCTATGTATGTGCATATATCCAACCTTGGGCGATTTAAATTTGGTTTAATCTTCCTAAGGTAGTATCTAACAAATCAAGTATAATAAATATAGATCCACACGTCAAGTTATAAATTGTTTAATTTTAAGGTTGGGTATACGTATTAAATGTTATGAGTATTTGATATGTTATTATTGACTGAGGATGCGAGCGAAGCGATCATAACTTATTGCGGTACAAACAATGCTTCTATTTAAGTTGCAAGTCGTAATGTCGGAGTACTGCTGTCACATTTGGGCTGGTGCCTGTTGCGGCCTTTAGAAGTCTCCGTTTAAAGTCCACTGGTACGGGAAAAATGCTATCAGCAGCTTGTCCGTCCATTCAGTCTACAGGTTTCATTTTTCATCGGTTTTGCATGCAACTTAGCATGGATAATCCTTGAAATAGCCAAAAACTTTTAGCGAGGGGGTTTTTCGATCGTGGGGGGAGGGGTTTAATGTAGGCCGGGGAGGGTAAATGGTCCCGTAGTGGTAGCCAAGAGTGCTCAACACGGTATGTTAGTCTTTTTCCTCAATTTACTAGTTGTAGGTGTAGTCGCAAAAGTCTTTAAAATCATTTCAATCAAAAATAGTAAAGTACGTTTTATATCCAACCTACGTGCTCCAGATCAAACAGCATTCATACAAGTGGTTCAATAAAGACATCTCAAATATAGCAATTCGTCACGAATTCGTTTTGTAGCGATGTGACGGCCACGTGTCATGCACTGTGACAGGCGTTTGATCCTTATGCAAGTCGTCGATCATGGGTCACGTATTATGATAAATTTCAAAATGATGTTCTATAGCAAAATGTTCGCCGTACACTAAGTATGTGTAATTTAAAAACAAATTCAACTTAAGGGCTGATATAAATTGACACTTAGCTGCTTGCTCGAGCGTTTACCTATTTTATTTCAACCTAATCGTGATGGAGCAAAGTCGTAAATAACTTGTGCCTGAAATTGAGGCTACTCTCGCAAGATTGTCCGATTGATCCGAAGACAAAATCTTTTTCAATTAAACCCTACCAAGACTCAAGTTTGTGTATTCACTGCGGAAAAGGAAGCCCTTTGTACTGTAGTGCTGCAATTCCAGGGTAAACGTCTTTTCATTTATTTAGTATTGAGATTGAGATCTCTAGTGACGTCCGATACCGTAGTCATTTAGAGGAGAAGGTCAAGATGGCATCCAACAAGCTTGGAGTGTTCAACAGGGCACGGCAGTACTATATTGCGGTACAAACATTGCTTCTCTTTAAGCTGCAAGTGAGGTCGTACTGTCGGAGTACTGCTGTCACATGTGGGCTGGTGCCTGATTCGGCCTCATCAGTTGCGTATCGAGTTTTGCTTATTATGATCTGCTAATTGGGACACTAAATACACAACTATAGATCACTTACTTATTCTGATTCACCAATGCACAAATTGAAGTTCTCATGATAAAACCTCTGCATTCCCCCTCTCCCCAATATTCAAGAAAGGCGGGCGAAGTTCTCGTGGGTGAATCTAAATAGGAACAGTATATCTAGTACATATAAATAGGAACCGACATGAGCAGTATTCATTAAACTTAATATAAATACTCCCACTGATAGCGTAGTTTCCCACAAAAATATTCTCACGCCTGCTGTTTGGTATCGTCCTTGTCTATATAGGTGACTGATAACAATGTTTTAGGGTTTCGTTGTTAAAACAGACAATTTTATAAATTTGTCTTCTCTAAAATTCATTGTGGATTTTACTGCAATCAAACTTCCCTTCCCATTCCTATTTTATTTCATGTACTAAGTGACACGAAGTTTTTTTAGTTCATTAAGATAAGGCTGACGAAACACCACACTCACGACATCTGTTCTAGGACTACATATCTTAATCCCTTTGATATCCCTTGAGGAGTTCGTTTCTCCAAGAGTGTTTCTGGACACTGCAAAACGGTTCGACTGATTTTAATGTTTTCTTTGTTTGAGTATATTTGATAGGTATGTAAATCTTAACATATTTTCCTTCTACCCCTATCATTTTTATATTATTTCTTATTAGTTGTCTTCGTTCAATTTTTTTTGACGGTACAGCCTTGTCTTATTAATATCTTATTCCGTCCCTTAAAGAATTCGTCTGTTACGTCTTAGTCAAGCATAGTCTTAAGTCAAAGTCAGTCTTACCCCAGTATAGTAGTGGAAGCTATACTGAAGTTTTCAGTGGATTCTACGCGGCCAGATGGAAAATCGCATTTCACTGCATAGGTATAGGTACAGGGCGTCCCATGGATATGCCACATAGAACATTTTACTGAAAGAAGACGTTATTTGATTTTAAAAAGCAATTTAAACTGTATAAATGCAGTTTCAATTGTTGTATATTTAAATAATTACTTGGGTGAACCGGGAATCGAACCCGTTACAGGAGAAAAAAAAACACCTGTAGCTTTATTATACTGATCGAAAGGCTTCATCATAAAGATTATTTTGTGCTAAATAACATACTGACAGAAATAAAATGCAGACTATGAATTTTAACATTTGATAGTTTTTTTTTATTTTGAAAAAGGGCACAAAAGGTCTTAAACGGAATCGAACTTTAATTAAAGTAGTGCGTATAAAATCTTTGATTTCTTGCATTTTATATTCACGCAGTAACCTCTGCGGGGAAGTCAGAGAGGACAGATCGGACTTTGCGATCCATGCATACTTCTTTCGCTTCATGCATATTCACATGCACGTCTGGGTATCCGAGTACTTTGACCTTTTCTATTTTGAGTATCGGGCACATTGCTCAAAAAAATGGTAAATAATTTATACATTATATACAATTACTGTGACGCATTTGATAGCGTCAGCCACATCCTCTTAGATAAGCCTATTAGTTTTAGTATATTTCATCCTAGTATTTATAAATTTTATTTTATAGGTACCTAAAATAGAATTGTTTTGAATGTTTATCTCCACGCTCTATCCCTGACGGACTAGTCAGAGAGGACGGTTCGCCGGGCTTCAAAGAAAAGGTAACAGTGGGGTCCATCACGCCTTATCCCCGAAAGGGTGGCAGAGGCATATTATATGCCCACTTTTCACCGTGTGGATTCCTGTCCCACGTAATAGGTGGTGAGCCCATTGCCGTGTTGAAATAGACAGACGCAGGTTGTGGCTACCTGCTGTTGAAATTTTTTAAGCCGCCTATAAGGCCTTCAACCAGGCTTAACGACTGCTATTTTACTGGCAACCGGGACCAACGGCTTATCGTGCCTTCCGAAGCACGGAAACGCTCGCAAATGTAAATGCCACAAAGTGGTCACCCATCCGACGACCAGCCATAGTGAAAGTTGCGTACCTCAGTGATCGTTTACCGAACACTGAGACCGCGGGGCCACGAGCGCTTCAAACAGTGGGGTCTTACTGATAATAAGGTCTTCGGGGCCATGACTAGCTTCAACTCTGTGGCGCGGTGGGAGTGTACCCGACTGCTACGCAAGAGGTAGTGGGTTCGACTCCCACCCAGGATAAAACTTTGTGTGATGAGCAAGATGGGTTATTCTGTGTCTGGGTATTTATCTATAATATGTATGTATTTAGAAATATATAAGTATGTTTATCAGTTATCTGGTTCCCATAGTACAAGCTCTGCTTAGTTTGGAATCAGATGGCATTGTGTGAGTTGTCCCAACGGTATTTATTTTTATTTTATTTATTAAACTGCTAACTGACGGGCGTGGTTAAGGCGAAGAGAGGTAGATATCGCAGTAAAACCCTGAAGAAACTCGTAAGGCATGATATCATTCTCAAAATAACCAATTTTTGCCATAACACACATGTTTGCCACAGCCTTATATTCAGCAGAGGATGCGATAATAATACACACGACCGGATTTGGTCTGCCGGACCTCGACAGATTTGATCCGCCGAGTCTGCCGACCAACTCTGTTGTCGCAACAGACGACCGGATCAGACCGCACCGGACGACCAGACGACCAGACAGGGTGTTCAGATTAGGGGCTTTTTCCCTATTCTAGGGTAAAATTATTTTTTTAAGGAACTTTTGTGGAAATGAAAAGTTTCTAATAAAGTATATTATTTTATATGCATTTAGTGAAAAGCTGCAAATTTGAAATTACACACACACACACATACACACATATTTCAATTTTACTTATCTATGTAGATAACTGGTATGCATAGTATTCCTCTACATCATTGCTCTACATAGAGTAAATAAACACTACGTTATGTATTAAAGTAGCTCTTTTTACTTTCTGGCAAAAAATGTATGAAAAAGTAATTTTTTGGCTAAAGGTAAAATCGGTGCTGGGGACATTTTTGACAAACTAACTTAGATGGCAACATTGGGAAAAAAATTATGAAAAAGTGTATTTGGAGAAAAATTAAATTAAATCTGGGGAAATTTACGACAAAGTAGCTAGAACGACAACATTGATCATTTTCACTTATTGTATATGAAAGTATATACCTTATTATATACTTTTCATTTACTCAAAAGTTACCCAAAATTTTAATTTTACCTCAGAATAGGGAAAATGTCTCCAATCTGAACCCCGGTCGTCTGTTGTGACACCAGATTTGGTCGGCGAACTCGGCGGATTTGATTCGTCGAGGTCCGGCAGACCAAATCTCAACGTGTGTTAGTGTTATTTATATATATGCTAATCACATAGTATCTTAACTCCCTTTGTGGCAAACTCGTCACCGCTTTGTTAGAGTGTCTAATAAATATGTAATTCCGCACCAATTTATAGCTTTATCTGAGCTGAACTGCAGACAGACGGATTGTCTGTACCTTGTTGACTACCAAACTCTAAAAAAGTCAATTTTAGAAAGAAATTCAGTTTATCAATCACATGAATTAGCATAAACTGAATTTCTCAGGTTATACTTCCTATTCAAGACGTTGGATACCTATGTTACCTTATGACATGCTCTTTTACATTACTTATCTTGTCTGTTATTACTGTTCCATTAACATAATCCAGTTCTGTCATTCCAAACGTTTCACTTTTATTGTTTAAACGGCGAATAGCAAACTTAACAAACGTTCTTTATTTCTCACCTTCAAAATAGTACTAGTTTTTATGGACATGACCAATAAATCAAGGCATTGTTGCCTGTAGCCTCATTTACATATTTACACAGTGACAATGACCGTGGAGACATTTAATTAATTGATTCATAAACCTTTTCATAGTTGTAAAGCAAAAAGTACACATTGACCCCTGTATAAAACAAAAAGTGTACAATAAAGAAAAGGGTTACAACGTGTTAGTATTAACATGTATTTTAATGCGCACCGCGTTCAGTTCGGCCAGTTGACTCATTTGTTATGGTCTTTTATTTTATTACACCCTTCCAAATTACGTTTTTTGTTGCCACATTTCAATGTTACTTTTTCTTAATTATATTTATAACACCATCTATTTGTTTCCAGATTAATTTTTCTACATATATGCTCATACATCATAGAACAGCATGAGTTTTAATAATAAAGTAATCCAGTATATTTACACGTCAATTCTAGAGAAATATGTAAAACTTATCATCAGGATATAATTATATGTATGATCACCTCCATCAGTATCACAAAGGTCTACTACAGAACATAAGCCTCACCCATTTTTACAATTAGTTTACAAAAGCTGGTAGGCACGGTATAGAGTTATAGAAAACTGCAAAACTTTCTAAACGTTTTTTCATTGAACCTGTAATGTAAAACGTTTAAAAGTTTTGTAATTATAGGGTTAGGAACATTTAATTAGGATCACCAGAAAGTAGTAACTAACTACTCACAAAATATTTATCAATGCAGTGCTATATTTGTTAAAAAAAATCAAGGTACTAACTAACGTTTTAATACAAACGTTGTATAGTCGAGTTTGTCTTCACCTGAGGATTCAGTTTTTAAGAGAATGGATGTGCAAGACAGAATAGCAGCTTTGTTAGACCCAGCGGGCTGTCAGAACAAATTTTTTGGACGGTCGTAAAACGACAAAGAAGCCGTCAAACGTTGTTTATGTACGCAATTCCGGTCAACGCTTTTGTCTTTTGCCGCGCAGCTTTCGGACGACACCCTAATAAAAGGCGTTGCTAAAAGATGCTTAATGGGTCCCTATCCTATTTCAAAGCAATAAACTGCAACAAAATTAGCCTTTGTTAAATTTAGAACTGAAGCTGAGTTGCACCATTTAGCTATAACGCTTACCGAACGACGATTAAGTCTCCGATTAAACGAATAGGTGCATCATTTTAGTACTGATTTAAAATGAGGTCAACCAATATCGTTAATTATCAACAAAATAAAAATTAATTGTGTATGACTTACCTGACAGTTAGCTTAAAGTAATGTCAGCGGTAACAAAATTGTTTTGTTACCGTTTTAAAGTTAACTAAACATGAGATTCTATGTTTAATTACATATTTTTTGATTATATTATTAGCATTTAGTAGTTGTTAATTAACTAATTGTTAACATTACTAATTGTTAAAATTACTGTAACTGTAGCTTAACGTGTAGGTACTATTTATTACATTTTCTGTGCACTAACCTAAATTTATTAAAGGTTTCACCCGTGTTATTATTACTATTAAATCACTCCTTATAACATCAGCTATCTGACAGCGAAAATTTCGTTAAAATCTTTAATTATCTTTTGTAAAATTCTATTTATAGTGACTATATATAATATAGTGACCAGCTGTTAATTTGGATTTAAAAAACAGGCACTCCGTTTTGTGTTTAAATTTAGATTATTGGTGTAACTCAGCTTAAAAGTTTCTACAGCAGACATAGCCATGTATGAGTTCGCTTGCACCGTTTATAGAGACCATTTGTCTTCAAAGGCGTGTACCTTTCAACTAATGAGGGTTGAATGGGTATAACAGAACTGATCATAAATTTGCATTGTAGTTTTAGATTATTATGATTTAGGCAAGACTTAATACTGCCTTATGCAGTCTTTATTTATTACTATCGGGTCAATAATTACTGATTACGGTTCATGAGATACAGCCACAGACGGCCGGACGGACGGTTAGCGGAGTCAGTAATTGGGTCCCGTTATACCATTTGGATTCGGAACCCTAGAAAACTGACTCCAAAACTTTCACGTTGCATGCTTTAAATTAAATAAAGGTATTAACGTGATCATGGTATATAACAAGATATATAATTAATAACAATCAAAAACAAAACAAAAATCAATTTAACATTAATGTTAGGAAAAAAAAAACAATTAAAACAATTCCTAAATTAAAACTTCCTAACCTAGTTATCAAAATTAAGACTGGGTCCCCTCAGTAGGGTACCCATGATGCAGGCAGCATTCCCACTCTGAATAGCTATGGAAAGCCTTTGCGCGTGAAAGCTACCTGCACGAGGAACACCAGTTTCTTCCCTCAGACGCTTGCTTAATGCCGTAAAAAGACAATGCTCTCCGCTACCCCTTGGACCTAGTGTCTTGTCTCGACAACAAATGGAATGAATTCATATTGGGCACCGAGACAACTGTACTTGCCAATCTTCAGCTGCTCGCGAAGATGTGTCGCAGCATCTGCTTAAGGTTATTTACCTTGAATTAGCTTGACGTTTCGACCGACTGGGTTGCACCAGCCGTGGTCACAAGCAGACGTGCATAAGCTTAATAGTGTCAATACCTGTATTCTATACTAATCCTAAAAAACTAAGGTCAAGGAATTCATTTCAGTTAAAATATTTAAATAGCATATTTACTTATTACTTAGTATGCATGGATCGCGAAGTCCGCGAATCTGTCCTTTGTGACTACCTCGTCAGGGATACAGCGTGAAGATAGATAGATAGAAAGGTATGGAATCTACGAGCAAGCTTACATAAGTTTAAATGACTTACATGATTAACATTCGATCATTTCACTCGTTATATTGAATGATTCATTAAGAGCAACCATCGAATACTAATGTGTAGAATTGAACCGGTTTGACTAGTTCCGTCTACGTCGTTTACTCGCGAACGTCACTGATTATAAGACGTGACGTGATGTGGATTCGGGGACTCCCTGCTGCTTATTATGTACATAATTGAATACTGTCAACAATCAAAAATAAAAATGAATAGAAGTGAAAAGAACGAAATCAAATTTGGTACCGCTATACAATATATAAGGGGCCCCACCAAGATCTCCGGGGTCCAAACGACCTCATATGCTAGTGACGCACTTGCTGACCAACGGACGAGGTTACAACACCGGCGATAACATCCTTTCTCACTCTGAACCTCTTTTTAATCTCATTGTTTTAAAACTCTTTCTTTTTAACCTCTGTAATCTGTGACGACCTCTTCTGGAATCAGATATCTGAATCAACTAGAGAACAAATAAGTACACATCAGAGTTAGTGAGGGGGAGGAGACAGTTTAAGGTAAGTAAGTATGGGGTGGGAAGTTTTGTATATTATGTAATATTGTCCTTTTCAAGGGCACGCCACCTGGTTACCTATAGGTCTACAAAAAAACTCCGCGATTGTAGCCATATTATGTGTATTTTTTAAGATTTCCTGTGAAAATCGGTTAAAGGAAAACTGCACACTGCGGGCGAAGCTATGGTCAAGAGTTAGTTCTGATATATATAGGTATATTTCATTTGTTCTTTAGTTATTTCTGATATCAGATTTCAGAAGAGGTCAGTCTAAATTACAGAGGTTGAAAAAGAGAGCGTATTAACAAATACATATATAGATCCAGAAATTTCACATAAATTTACCTTGGCGTACAATAAAGTAAATAAATAATTAATAAATAAATAGATTATCCTAAAACCCTACATAATATCCTCCAGGGCGGGATAGGATGATGTGCTTTGTAAAGTTTCTGGTTTGTCACACTCGATCTAGTACTAAACAAGTACAATAATTTAAAACTCATTTTGGAATTCCCTACGTGACGTATGCCAAGTCCTTGTCAATAAGTAGGTAACACTGATTCATTGTGCCATTGACTGAGGTATTGTATGTCAATGATCTTGGCACTGACTGTGCCATTGTTTTTTGCAATGTGTAGGTACGTGATTTCAAAATTATAAGTACCCGTCTAATGGCATCAGGAAATTTATTTAGTTAGTAGGTACCTATAACCTTTATGATGTTAATTGCTTCATATCCGGCTAAAGTCAAGCCGAAGATTTAAAAAAAAGTATTATTTCCATGTTTGGAAAATATAAATTTTATTTGTTTCCATGTTAATCAATCACGCCTTATTCCCAAAGGGGTGGGGTCCCATATTATACGCTCCCTTTTCACAGTGTGTATTCCTGTCCCACGTGATAGGTGGTTAACCTACTGCCGTGTTTGTCTATCCCCAAGGATACCATCAATTACACATTTTTGTCCTTTTATACCACGGATAAAGTGAATCCAGGACACTGAAAAATTAAGTTCTAATTAAACTTTAGTGACATGTACAGCTAGGAAAAAAGGAGTAGATAATAATTAGTGGGGGCGCCACTGAGCTGTATAATTGACTGAGGAGGCGAGCGAAGCGAGCCAACGAAAGTCTCCGTTTTTAGTCCACTGGTAGGTACGGGATAAAATGCTATCGATGTCCGACCGTTCGTCCGTCCATTCAGTCTAAAGGTAGCATTTTTAATCGGATTTGCATGCAACTTGGCATGGACAATCCTTGATATGGCCAAAAACGGTCGGGGGAGAAATGGAGGCAGGGGAGGGAAAATGGTCCCGTAGTGTTTGGCAAGAGCGCTCAAAACTAACACGTTAATCAAAATAATGTTTAATTCAACATTTTATGTATACTAATATTATAAAGAGTTTGTTTGTTTGTACGGTTGAACGCGCTAATATCAGGAACTACTGGTCGGATTTAAAAAAATCTTTTTGTGTTAAATAGTCCATTTATCGAGGAAGGCTATAGGCTATATATCATTACGCTACTACACAGGGGAGCAGAGCAGTTTTCATAAATGTCGACAAATCGGGAAATTTTTTAGGCTTCATCGTAGAATTTATAAGCGACGAGATTAAATAGGTGCGACGGGAGGACGAAATATTCCACGGGCGAAACTGGGGGTCATTAAGTATAATATAATTATATATTAAATTAATTTTCCTCAATTTACTCCGAAGTTTACGGTTCACAGAACCGCTAGTATTTTTAAATGTTCGTTTCATTTAAATATTCTGTTATTATTAAATTGTCGTACCTACCTACTTATTACATGAATCGGGCAACATTAATTTACAATTTTCTTGTAAAAAAAGATAGATTTTTGTCGTGTATTCTGTTATGGCTCATTGATATAACCTTTGGGTTTTCTTCATTGATTCTGGCGACACATTACTGTCGGTGTTATTAAATAGCTATGAATATTTTTACATTTTTAAAAATCTGTCTACTTGTGATAATGATAAGAAGTTTACTAATAATAATAATAGATAAGTAATAAAAAGGATGATAATTACTCTAAATACAACATAAATTGTCTTAATGTTTTATAAAATATTATGAGTATACGGACTATAAACAAAAACGGGACTTTGCGTAAAAACACGTGTTGTTTATGTCGATCACCATTGTTTTTTTTTATTGTTAATAGTATTACAATGTGCATGAGTTTTAAAAAAATTATTGATTCGATGAATTGATTTATGAAAACGTACTCTTTCTAATAAAGAGAAGAAAGAGTACGTTTTAAAATTGATTATGTAAATGATTATTGGTTTAGTACGCGACTTGAAACCGTGATTCACTTTTTGGAAGTGACCGCTATCTGTGTTATCTAATATTCATAATAAATGTAAGTAGAACCATAATAGTGGTGAAGTATGTATTTCAGCTTGTTAAGTAGGTACGGTTTAGTTAATTCAGATACATGGCAGAATGTCGCCATTTCAAGACCCACCTACGAGTCTTGAAATGAAAATGAATCCAACCACAAAATAAAATTACAAATGTACCTACTAATAACCTACCTATGTATAAGTTAGTTGCGAAATCTTATTTTAAACATTCGTTGGATAGGTGATTACTATTACGAGTACCTACTCTATTCACCCTAACTGCTAAACAAAAACCTACAAACCTTTCCTTAGAATACTATATATTAATAATACTATATATTAAAGAATACTATATAATTATTTTAAGAGAACCGCCGATCTAGGGGCCGTATTTTAGAACGTTCCTCAATACTCAAGAAACACTTGAGAGTAGTATTTTAAGACGAAAACTAGCCTTAAGCGTTTCTTGAGTATTGAGGAACGTTCTAAAATACGGCCCTAGGTGTATGTATACTTACTTGCAGGCACTGTGCAGTGAACAGTTTCTGCGTTTTAAATGACATACACGTTCCAACAACGTTCATACTATTATAAAATGTATATATACGAGTAACACAAAATAAGGATAAACTTGATAAAATGGCAGATTTGTCTATATTATTTCTTAGAAATTAACCTCGCCTCGTCGCCGACACTGCCATCGCGTCGAGCCTTCACCAACGAATCGCGCTTACGTCAAAGCGACATCGGAAATTCCTCACCGTGACTGTCTATTTCGGAGTAGTATAGAATTAAGTAATCGTAGTCCGCAGTATTATGTTCTTTGTACACCTATATCACCGATTGCAAAACAATAAGATCCAGTCGTATTAACTAATTCTATAATTATTATTGTTCTGAACAATATAGTATAAGTAGTCTTGGGTTTTACCAGAGGTCTCTTGCGACTTGAACTTTTGGAGATGCGCAGAACAGTCGACACCTTAGCGTTGAGTGTTCTGAAGAACTCTTCCACTTGATCCCACCCTCTCCTTTCGGTTCCCGAACAACACGGGCGGGGCAGAGATGTCATCCTTACACTCTGGACTCAATTGTGCCCAGAACTGAAAATTCCGCAGGTTTTCTTGTGTCGCACCATAAAAGCATGGAACTCTCTGCCAGCGCACGTGTTTCCCTCCTCTTACAATCCAGGGCCCTTATATTTCTGGGCCGTCAACTTACCGATTGGGATAGCGGCCATCAGTCACGGATCATCGTCTCTGCTTTCTATCAGGCGGGCGACGACAATTTGACGAGTAAAATAATAAAAAAATACCTTATATATATATAGATATTTTTTTAGGTAGCTGCTCTTTATTATTATAAGACTACAACAACATGATACAGCATTACAATTCTTATGAATAGTGACTATTTATATGACTACCAATCATACCCAGCTGGTATCTTAATTAGGATTCAAGCAACCTTCATTATATTTATGAAGAAACTTAAGTAAGATGAATGAATACTCGATACAAAACAATAAATTAGTAGTGTCTAAACTTTAGTGTAGCATTTGTTGTACAAAATATTAACCTGTCTCTTATACTAGGGTAAATTTGTGTCACAAGAGACAGCGTAAATAATATCACTGGGACATCGTTTCGAAGAGTTACCCGTGGCGTCCGGCAAAATATAGTTAGGCAGGGACCCTGTGGTTTTAGCCGGTTCGAGTCCGGCATGACATCCGAAGGGAAAGAAACGCGTAGACACCGTGAAGTTTTCTTGATAATATTTATTATGTAATAAGTAACTTAATAGATATTTTAATACCTAAATAAAAAACCCATCTACAAGGTTAATCGGATTTATACTTATCGATTTAGAATTTTATATCGTCAGTTTATAAAACATCATTAATCAAGTTTTAAAACATTCCCGGGTGCGTCGCTTACACATTATTACATAAAGCTTATTTTGTTGCAAGCGGACGGCACCGTTTATAAAATGTTATCTTCAAATGAACACAATAACAAGTTTAATAATAGGAGTGATTAATGTGCTCACAGGATGACGCGCACTTTGCGCCGAGGGTTAAAGGGAGGCGCGAACACGACACTGCACAACACTGCTACTGCTAGTGTTGCCAGAACCGGCCGAGCCCGCTCCCGTCGCAAATGACCAGACATTATTTAATTGAAATGGAAGTGAAAGGGTGACAATTGTTATAGAAAACAAAAAAAGGGTTGAGTTTTTGCCAAAACGTCGCGATGAATTATTGCGCCAGCCGTGGATAGTAACATTTGTTCCTTACGGCCTACTTAGTCAACTGTTATGAGATTAATGACATATATGATACAGCGATTAGTATTTTCTGAATTTATTGTTTTATTATAAATCTCCATCCGCGTATTTTTTGGTTGTAGAACCAGAAAATAATATTTTTTTACAAATCGCTATTTAGCCTACATTAGTTAATACTCGTAGTAAGCTTGCGATTGGGATCTAGACAGTTGATAATACACACGTACTTCTACATAACTACGTATTTGTACATAAATCCATAGAAAACAACCAAAATCCGTAACAAACATTTGCGGATCATATATTCATAGACATCAATAGATCAAATATTAGTCCCAACCGCAATTCGAGAGGAACTCAGCTTCTTTTTTTTATGACTTGCATGAAAATGACTTATTAGACTATAGATTTTTATGGAATGAAAATAGATTGTTTGTTGTGATATCTAATTTCGAACACATTGTTAAAATTGTTAACGAATAAATAAATACAATGACAGTCGTTTAGTAGATTACCACTGCGCCAGAGTCGCACGGTTGTCGAGCAAACGTGTTTTATGTGAGAAAAGATGCTTCTCCTGGATAAAAGTAGCCAGTTGCACTTTTCAGACCTACATAACTTTTCCCATTCAAAAAATCATGTTAACCATGAAGTTGTTTTTATGGTATTTATAACATAATCCAGTAATTCACTAAAACTAAAATGAGATATTTAACATAAACGGAGGCAAGTGAAATACAAATAAAGATGTTAAGAATAACGTTAAGGAAACTATAAATCACGGCTAAATGTGTGAGTTGTTTAACTACATGTTTGACTTAAAGTTCTTGTAAGACTGTTTGTGTAATAAAAGAAACGGATTCGGGCTTGACATTTGCTAACTAATGATTCAGTGTCACAATGCGCCTGCTCGCTCCCTGTCAGACGACTTTAAAAGCCCTTTGTAATCAGAAATTTTTAACACTTCAATGTTTGATTTGTGCGAATTTGCGACATTAAGAAAAAATACGATTGATATGTCACGTTTTTATTGTTGTTTGTATTGCTACCTGAATGTTTGATATCCAAAAAAATAAGGGTAGCGTGTATTGATTGCGCGTCGCGTCGACAGTGTGTAGCCTCGACGATATGTATGACAGTTTCATGGAGAAGTCGTTGACTTTATTGTGAACAAAAATATCACGTCGACAGACCGAATAATTGAAGCTCATTCGCAGAATCCCTATTTATAATACATTTCTAAGCTCTTATTGAGTGATCTATTAGATGCGCACTGGCCGTCTTCTTCGTTTAAAAAATAAAACAAAATCATAGAGAACAATGTATCGATTAATATTTAATATCACAGCAATGCGGGGTTACAAGGGCATAAGGCGTGAAATGAAATTGTCAACGCGGCCTCCAGTGAACATATTGATATTTTAATTAGATTTACAAAGTCGGTCCTCGCAGTTCCGTGGGCAACACCCAACTCTTTGAGCCGCTCTAATGGCACCCCGTGGACTATATTTAAGGGTTGTCGGGCCCCGCTTTGTGCCTTCTCAATATTTACTCCCAAATGCATTAATGTAACAATACTTACTAGGTTTTTTAAGTTTTCGCAGCAGCTTCCGCGTTATCGCTTACAAAAGCTTTGGAAATGTCGCTCACGGCGTAATTATAGAGAAGCGCAGCAGGTAGCTTTCAAACTAAAAGTAGCGACTATGAACAAAATCATAATTGCTTTTTCGTGTATAGATGTAGATTAAAACATTTTTTGTCAACGCCTTTTATAACAAATTTCATAGAATAAATAATTACTCGTTCGACACGACACGATGTTAAAATATTCCACGTATTCAATTAAATCCCTAAAAATCCTGTGAAATCAAATGGATTATTGATGACTGATGAAACTTATATGAATATAGATAAAAGTAAAAAAATTTACATTACACCCATTAGCACTTCCCAGTTGGGGAAAAGTACCTACTCTTCCCCACCTGGGAAGTGCTTGTTAACTATATTCACGCTGTATCCCAGACGCGGTCCATGCACACTTCTTTCGCTTCCTGCAGATGTCTTAATCGTTTCATACAAGTACATCTGGGTATACGAGTACTTTTGACATTTTCGTTATTGAGCAATTGAGACTGTAAATGCTAATCGAATCAGGCGCCACATGGCGGTAATGCGGGTGGGGTCAATCCGAAATCCAGCATTGCATCTTCCAGATACAAAACTTACAGTAGGTACTCGTTCAAAATATTTAACCGATCTGCTTGCCTATTCTAAATGAATTTGCGTGAAACTTAGCATGAAAATAGAGTGCTTGTGCAAAAAAGAAGCTTCTTTCCCAAGAAGTGAGTTCCCAACCCTTCAAGGAAGCGGGATAACACCGGAGTCCAGAGGCGAGCCACAGAGAAAACTACAGTCTCGGATTCTAACTCTGTAGGTACCAACACTTTAGCTATATATTATTTTTCTACTATTTTTTTTTATTTGTTGAAGTAAATCTATCTGTGACTCAAAGGAATAGTAATCATTTTCAAATAAACAAATATATAAATCCCATTTTAAACAAAACAAAAGTGCACCAGAAAACATCTGCAAAATTATTTTTGTTCCAAAACAACACGATTAATTTGTCCGAATATGCTATGAGCAGAGAGCAGGAGGGTGGCGGAGCCCTACTGTGAGTCCCGTCGCGCGCCGTCACTTCACGCAGCGCCGTCGGTACACAGAACTCTAATTGACACACTAAAATACGTCATGTCGCATAAAGCATTGATTTCACCGTGTCGTTCCCTGTCTATACTATATTTATGACATTTGAAATGTTAATTTTTGTTCCATGACTATAAAAGTTGCTTGCAGCTGTTCTGGAGTCCTGAATGAATGTTTCTAGAATTACCTATAAACAAACAAGCAGTACAAACCCTACGGTACCCTACATTGCGCTTTTCGTATTACATGCTTGGCTAGTGTTTAGTTACTTTATCAAATGATGCCATCCTTCTGATCGAAAACGTTGCGACATCCAAAGGCCACTCACTCTTACAGCCGGATAGGCCATTAATATTGGGTCCATAGGTTGACGGCAACATTAAAGGAAAGTTATCATTGCTGTCGGACTCACTAATATGTCTTTACACTTAGCTCGAAGAACCTCGGTTTCCAAGATGGGGAAATACGTACGTTGGCTAGGTAAAGTTTCTATTATACAACATAGAAAGCACTAGTCGGGTCGCTTGATTTAGTTTTGATTCTGTCAACTGTGTGAGGGTGGTACCTCTGCCCTGCACGTGTTGATCGAAAAAGAGAGGGTGGTATTAAGTATAAGGGCTCTTCAGAACACTCGCCGAGGTAGATTCGGTAAAATGGGCAAGAAGGTGATAGTTCTAGGCTAAGATACATTGAGTTGTTGCTCTGCCAACAATTTAAGGTGTCTTAGCCTAGAATTATCACAGGTATCTGTTATATTTACGGAGGACAGAAAGAATTTTTATTCTCTACTCCGTGGCTATATTACTTTAGCTTGTGAAGAGCATACATTTAGTAATGTTTATAATTTGAGTTCATTTATAACAGATATCTTTCATCTGGTGTGATCATTTTGTAGAGGACCCCTAGTTCGTAAATGTAATTTATTTTATACCACTGAAAGTGGTTACCGTAGCCTATGGACGTTTGCAACACCAGAGGTGCAGCACTCGCGCTGCTGACCCTTTAAAAACCTTCTAATTAGTCAAAATGGAAACACGTTCGTTTAGCTCGACGTGCGGTCAAAAATCATCATTAGAAAGAAAAGTTACTTTACTAAATTCAGATAAATAACATTTTTTATGCACTAACCCTCTGATATACAATTGGCATTTTCCTCGCCCCACGCCGCCCGAGGCAAATATCTGCAGAATGCGTGTAATTATTTGTTTGCTCGGCGAGCCCTCGTGCCCCCGTGTCCATCCACTCGTTCATTCAACAGCCAAACAAATAAATGCAATAAGAATGCAATACTGAAGCAAGGAATGTGGAGCGAGTTTGAATACACGAATGTATTGTCATTAGCGCTGTGCAATATTCGAAGTAAAGTCAATACTAGGTACTGTTTATTATTTACTATTGAAGAATACTTACTTGGTCAACCATACAACTAATGGAACCAAACGAGCTTTTTTTATATTGAAACAGCAATCAGTTTTTTTACAGCAATAAATAGATATATTGGGCGATGTTGTCAGGTAGTTGTACATCTCAGCGGAGGCATCTACTGAATAGAAAGGTCTTATACAGCCGTGAAATGCAATTTTTCACACCCTCTATCTTTCAAATCGCTTGACTTGGTTTCTTTAAATGTTAGAAGATGGTCTTTAACTATACCTACTTGTATTAAGTATTCCATTAAAATGTTATTTGGTTCGTATAGCATTAGATCTATTAATCTAAAGATCACATTTTGCATTATATGGTTTGTATGGTACGTACTTGATATTGAAATTTGAGTTACTATCCCAAAGTTTGTAGATTAGGAGTTTGAAGGGCTTGCATTACGGATATAGACAACTTCATGGACTTTCCGCTCCTAATTCCGTTATTGATATCCATAAAGGAATTAGGAGCGGAAAGTCTTATGTGGCAAACCATGGTCCTACTGGCTGTCGCATTGGAAAAGCAGACCGACGGGCTGGCTCCTTTTGAGGTTATTTTAGGATCCATTTTTCCTATTCTGAAAAATAAATAATTACATACATATATACATATTGTCACACCTTTATCCCCGAAGGCGCAGGCAGAGGCATACTATACGCCCACATTTCACCGTATGCACTTTTGTCCCACTCAACAGATGGTGAGCCCATTGCCGTGTTTGAAATGGACAGGCGCAGGTTGTGTATGACCTGCTGTTGAAAAATTTCAGCCTTCAACTGGGCTTAACGACTGCCATGTCACTGGCAACCGGGACCAACGGCTTAACGTGCCTTCCGAAGTACGGAAACTCTCGCAAATGTAAATGCCACAAAGTGGTCACCCATTCGTGGACCATCTATAGTGAAAGATGCTTAACGCAGTGGTCGTTTACAGAACACTGGCCACGAGCGCTTCTGTATAAATATCAATAAATATTCTATAAAAATATAAATAATTAGCATAACATAATTAACATTAAAAAAATAAAGTAAATCCAACTGCAATAAATAGTGCATGCATGTATGTTTAATAACACTTAACTTAGTATTTGACTAAGCAAGCGGTATATGCTATTGCAATACAGCCGAAACGTCTAGAGGTAAGCAACGTTTCAAAAATGTTAATAAATATGCGAAAAGGACCAGAAAACTTTACATACACACATATCGTCACGCCTGTCTCCCATCGGGGTAGGCAGAAACTATGGCTTTCCACTTGCTACGATCCTGGCATACAGCTTTCGCTTCTTCCACTTTCATAAGTGTTTTCATACACGGTTAAGGGTACTCTTGGCCTGACCTTTTTCCAAAATGTCTTCTATTTGATTGACATATGTACGTCGAGGTCGCCCCTTACCAGTTTGCCCATTCACTCTCTTCTGATAAATCTGTTTCGTTAGTCTACTTTCATCCATCCTCTCCACGTGCCCAAACCATCTAAGCTTACCTTTTTCTATCTTAATCACTACATCTTCTACCATACCGCAATGTTCCCTTATCACACTGTTCCTTTCTTTGTCCATCAATTTCACTCCAGCTATACTCAGCAGACTTCTCATTTTTTTATTTTTATTATATTATATTATTATATTTCCACTGCATTAATTTTACTTCTATGCTTCTTCTGCCACACCCAACTTTCACTGCCATACATAAGTGTATGAACAAGTACTCCTCTATGCACAGCCAGTCTTGCCTTCTCAGACACGTTCTGACTGCTCATAAAGGTGTACATGGCTCCATTCACTTGATTTCCAGCCAATACTCTTGGTTAAATGTCACAATCACACATTCCATCTCTCACAAATTTGAACCTAAATATACAAATTCTTTAACCTGTTCCACTCGTTTTCCTTCCACTAAAATCGATCATTCCGTCATACTTACCTCTCTTTCAAAAACCATTACTTTTGTCTTATTTACATTCACTTTCATTGCTTTGCTTTTTAGCGCATCATGCATAATGTTAAACATCAACTGCAACTCCTCCGCCGATGATGCCAGTATTACCTGATCATCAGCGTATAGGAGGCATTAGAGAGTCAGTTCATTCATTTTTAAACCATACGCACTCTCTTGCAGTTCTTTCAATCAACTGTCCATGTATAGGTTAAACAGCGCCGGTGATGCTACACAACCCTGTCCCACACCTTTTTCAATGTGAAAAAAGTCTGTGCAAGCTCCGTTAATCCTGACACAAGCACTGGAGCCCTCATAGAGAGATTTCAGTGCTCGTATCAAGTGACTTTTTACTCCATACTTAGCCAGTGTTGTCCATAGTCCATGCCTCACCACTCATAGGCCTTTTCCAAGTCTACAAATATGCGATAGACCTTTTCACATTTCGCCAAAAATTTTTCGCCTATGCATCGTAAGGAAAAGACCTGATCGTGCATCCCCTTCCTTTCATAAATCCTGCTTGTACATCCCACATTTTCCCTTCAGTTTCATTCATCACTCTTTTTAAAACTTTATTGCATTATATTGTGGAATGAACTCCCTGCCTGGGTTTTCCCGAACGTCAACAGTATGGGGTTTTTCAAAAGGGTTTTAAGGGATCGGCAGCGCGAGTGCTGCACATCTGGTGTTGCAAACGTCTCATACTACGTCATAGCTACGATGACCACTTTCCATCCGGTTGGGCCGTATGCTTGTTTACCACCTCAGTGGTATAAAAAAACCATTCGTGTGAGTCTACAAACGTAGTATTTATACACTGTTATATTAAACAACGTTAGTAATGTATAGGCTATCAACTAGGATATTAAATCGAACACGATTAAAAGCCTGTGTTGATATTGTGAGAGCTAAAGCATCCGCCGGCATGATCCTCTGTTTATAAATGGAGGAACATAATATTTTATAACTGTTTCAAACAAACACAAACAGGAATACAGTACTATAGTGCTTTATAGCTTTATTACACTATACTTCAATAGCTTTATAACGGCAGGTAGGTGGCAGATACTTTAGTATTGTCTATTGATAAAAAAGAACTAAAACGGTATCGTTTTCATGCGAGTTTTAAAGAATGAAAAATATACAATAGCCTCCGATAAAGCCGGAGACAAATAGAACCGGGTTGCTACTATTTTGACATTTTAATTTCACCCTTTGCTCAAAATCCGTTTTGAATGGCGATAGATGGGGGCGCGTCGTGATGTTGAGCTCTCTTGATACATGTATCACAGTCGCAGGAGCGATTTGATTGACGTTTATCGTTCGGATTAAAATACTATTAAATTTATTTTTAAATTGAGCACAAAATTTTGTGTAACCCTTTGCTGAGTTAAAGGCGTTTTATTCTGTAACACTACGAAAAGTGTCATTATGTATAAGCAGTTTCACATATTGTCAATCGACACAATGCCGATTGCCAAAGGTCAGATGGGAGTCATTCCCAAGGTAAATAAAAGTCTAATACAGCAAAGAGATTTTTACTAACTAACTAACTATTTTCATGCTATATCCCTGACGGGGTAGTCAGAGAGGACAGATCGCCAGGCTTCGCGATTTCTCTCGCTTTTTGCAGAATTATCAATTCCTTCACATATGCACTTCTGGGATATGAGTACTTTAGACTTTTCCGTTTTTAAGCAATCTGCTCACGTGCTCTTCAATGTAAGTCTCGGCCTACCCTACTCCTTCTACCCTCTACTAGTCTACTTTCGGAGTATAGATTAAGAGAAGAGATTTTATGGTCACATAGGTTGAGGTAAGTATTATTTAATTAATTGAACCACTTCACGATTTTGTAAAAACTGCGTAAACTAGAAGCGTCGTTTTTTTTTAATTTACTACCTGCAAATAGACGCACGATGCAATCGGTTCTTCCAATACATACATCCATAAGTAAATAACTGTTTATGCTGTTGATTGATAGCATATAATGGAATAAAAAAAGGTGGGTAAAAACTTGTACTATTTCAAATTATTTACTACTAATTGACGCCCGCGGCTCCACCTACGTGGTGAAGGTTTCCAGTTTTTGTTTTCAACATTTTACCCTTCTCGTATTTCTCGTTTTTTCTTGTTTCGACCTTTTTAGTAATAAGTTGCTTATGTTTTATTCTGATGTGTAAGCTATATTATTGCAAACTTTCACAAATTTCCATTGAGTAGTTTTTGCGTAAAAGACAAACCTACATCCATACATTGTTACAAACTTTCGCGTTGCTAATATTAGTAGAAATTCCCGTTACGTTATACAAATAAGATTATTAGTAGTGGTCTTGAATAAAAATACTTGTACTATTCCACATTATTTACTTTTTAAGCTGACCGGGTGCGCCTTACGTCATTTGCAAAGTTTGACACATTTTTGACAACGAACGCACAAAACAAAGAACTTATGAAAATGCAGTCAAGTAAATAATGTGGAACAGTACAAGTTTTTTATTCAAGATCGCTACTAATAAACTTAGTTGGTAAAGTAACGGCAATTTCAATAATGCTGTTTACTAGCAAAAAAGAAATTGCACAAATTATCGACAATAGATTAAAATTTATGGATGAAACGAGTGTGCCGTTCGATGTACACGATTAGAGGTAATTTGTGTCAATCACTAGCCTATTGTGCGCCGTACACCGCCTGGCGGAGGTGGTCCATAGGTCGTTTTGGACAGGCACATTCACTCTAATTAAAAGCTGAACCCCATTTACAAAAGTCAATCTCGGGATTACGTTTGACGTGAACGAACCGTTTTTGCCTATTTTAAAAGCCCTTTTGTATGCTTCGGTCTGCTAATAGAACGTTGATCTTTGAGAGATTAATTTTCCTTTTAAATTTGGATATCTAAGCAAAATTTACAATAGGCTATTAGCATTGTAATTATAGAGAGTTTGGGAATTAATGTATAGTTGTTATGACTGTACTGTAAATATTAAAAGGCGTTATGTAATAGCAAAGATATTGCTTGGGACACTTTTTATATATAAACCTTGCCTGTGCTTATATGACCACTGATATGACCAGTGAAAAATCAAATATAGGTATTGAAAAATCGAATACAGGTAGTGTATTTGAATAAAATGTAACATCACATAGCCTATGGTCCAAGCTTCTTGTTGGAAATATAACCAGTAAGCTATACATCGGCCAATACTACTATAGGATGCATGTAGTGTCCACTCACTAGTGTTCGTCCATTCTCTTCTTCTCTCTTTTGTGGCCATGCTGTGTGTATGACTAATGTTTTGCTTAGCCTTATTATTTATATTTAGATTAGAAGTAGTAAAGAAAAGAGGCAGTAGTAATAAGCGTGATGCATGGTGGAATGAGTAAGTGAAAGAAGCAGTTCGAATGAAGAAGAAAGCATGGCTAGACTACGTAGCCTCGCGGAATGATTTTAATATGAAAGAGAGATACAAGCTGCAGAAAGTTAACACGAAGGCACTAATAGAAGAAGCTCGTGAAAGGTGCAGAATGAAAGCGGATGAAAGGTTGTCGTCCAATTTCCGGGATAATGCCAAGCTCTTCTGGAAAGAGGTAGGCAAGACCCGGAGTTGTTCGGCAATCTGCAGTATGAATAAAGTGCTCAGTGTTAACAATGACGTCCTAACAGACCAAACTGACGTCCTGCAGAGATGGAATGAATATTATGGAAAGATGTATGCAAGAAAAGACAGAGATGCCACATCGGGAAGTGGAGCTCACTTCGATGCTCCGGATCCCGATGTCATTGAAGTCATTAGTATGAAAGAAATAGAACAAGCGATAAGAAGTATGAAATGTGGTAAGGCTGCGGGAAAAGACAGAGTTACTGCTGAGATGATCAAGTACGGTGGGTCGCGTGTCTGGGACACACTATGTCTGTTATGCAACTTGTGCTGGCGGACGGGTGAGGTCCCAGATGACTGGCGAGTAGCAGTTGTAGTACCTATTTACAAAGGGAAAGGCTCGCGCCTAAACTGCTCCAGCTACAGGGCGATCAGCTTGATCAGCTTAGCTAGTAAGGTGTATGCAAAGGTTATAACGGCACGAATGCAAGAAAAGTCTGAAAGGTATTTATGGGAGGCTCAATGCGGATTCCGACGTGGAAGAGGTTGCATGGATCAAGTGTTTTCTCTCCGCATGATCGCGGAAAAGTTTCTGGCTGTTAGCCAGAAGGTTTTCTGCGCTTTTGTGGATCTAGAGAAAGCACTTGATAACGTTGTGAGAGAAACGCTGTGGGACTTGCTGCCCGGATATGGCGTGGACGGCTCGCTACTGCGGGCAATACAGTCGCTTTATAGGGACTGTAAGGCTTGCGTGCGAGTAGGGGGGGATGTGTCACCTCTTTTTGATGTCTGTACAGGCGTCAAACAGGGATGTGTCATGTCCGCCTGGCTGTTCATAGTGTATCTGGACAGTTGCCTGCAGAAGTTGAAAGATTTTAATATGGGTGTGAATTTGGGTGACTTTACAGTAAACTGTCTGCTGTACGCTGATGATGCGGTGCTCATGGCCTCATCAGAAGCCGACCTTCAGACATTAGTCACTTATATGAAAGAGGAGTGTGAAAGTAAGGGTCTTCGCTTGAATGCAAGTAAAACTAAGGTTCTAGTATTTGAAAGAGGTGACGTAAGAACTAAATGCGAGATTAGGGTAAACCAGGAACGTCTAGAGCAAGTGAATGAAATTGTGTATTTAGGAAGTATGTTTAGCGCAGATGGAAGATGTGATTCGGATGTAGAACGGCGAGTAGCTGTCGGAAACAAAGTTAACGGTGCTTTGTCCCAGTTAGTAAAGCGACAAAGCATCGTAAAAGAAGCACGAATGGCGATTCATAACGCAGTGCTAGTGCCAACTTTGCTTTACGGTAGTGAAACCTGGGTATGTCAGCAGATGCATGAAAGTAAATTGAATGCTGTGGAGATGCGATCACTTCGAAAATTGTGCGGCGTTACCTTGGCCGACCGAATACGTAACGAAGTGATACGCAATATGGCAGTTTTGAATGAAAGTGTCAGCGTTAAGCTGGAAAAGGGCGTGCTCCGTTGGTTTGGACACGTCCAACGAATGAGTGAGGAACGATTGACGAAGAATATATATTGTTCAAAAGTAGAGGGTAGAAGGAGTCAGGGTAGGCCGAGACTTACATATGAAGACCACGTGAGCAGATTGCTCAAAAACGGAAAGGTCAAAAGTACTCGGATACCCAGACGTGCGTGTATGAAGCGATTGATGAATCTCGAAGAAGCGAAAGAAGTATGCATGCAAGTATGTATGGCGATCTGTCCTCTCTGACTACCCCGTCAGGGATACAGCGTGAAGATAGTTAGTTAGTTAGATTAGAAGTATCTATTGTAAATATCTTGATCCTAGTAGGCATAAAATTGTGCTTCAAGAACCACTAGATTCTTGGGGGTCAATTTGGGGGTTTCAACGGGATTCAACTAAATTTATTGGATTTAATTTCTCGGAAGCAGTGGCCTTGTTCCACATGCGCACCCGACCAGTCGTTAGTTCTCTTTTTACAATGCACAACACTTCTATTTGATACTTCATTTGCATAATCTATTGAGAAGTTTAGGCAAAGACAAGACAGAACTTACGTAAATTTACATTCATATGTACTATTTATTACATAGACTGCTCAGTTCTCTACTCTGCCTTCTGTCTTTGCCGTAAAAGATTTTTTCGAGAAAAAAATCCTTAATTTAGCATACTTAACATATTCCCACAATCGCATGAAACAAAAATCGGCATATTATTGCTTTTCACATCTAACCCCATAATGCGTAACTCTATCGCAAATAATTATTTATTTTATCGCCTACACAAAACCGATTTCATGTGTAAATTTGTTTGCATTTTAGATTTGCGCAATTCTTGATTTGTGGTCTATCATGTATTCTATTTCAAATCAAAGTAATCTATCTCCCTTCATCAGATAGTAGCTAATACGCGTGGAAAAGGGACAAAAGTAAAAAAGGATAGGGTTATATGAGACACAGTAGTAGTGTATACTGGATGCAACCCCTTCATTCGGCCTGTGACTGGTAAACGATAATTAGATTTCACGCTAGTCCAATGATTAATGTCCGTGCCTTTTCGCTTCATATTTTACCGATTTAAACCAATATCACATTTTTTATATAGTTTTACGATGTGAAAATATTTAAAAAACTGGGATTTTCATATTTGATAGCAGCTTGTTGCTTGTGTAATGTTTTTAAAACTTATTTTTAGGTTGATTTAAAATAGATGTGGAATATGAAACCTCAGAATCCTTGGTCTTTAAGAAATAAAATAAGATAAGTTTGTAATATTATAACATCGTTCCGTAGAATATAATACAATCAGAATTAATTCAGAAGCTTTTGATGTAGGTACCGCCTTAATTTATTGTGACATTTCCCAATGATTTCTTTACCTAAACATACATCATTACATACAATCATACCCATGTCCCTGAAAGAGTAGGTAGAGATATGCCTCTTACCTACTCTTTCTATATATACACACTTTTTTGACTGCCTCTGTGGCGCGGTGGGAGTGTATCAGACTGCTACGCTCCCGGGTTCGATTCCCGGGTCGGAACAAATATTTGTGTGATCCACAAATGTGTGTTTCGGAGTTTGGGTGTTTCCTATGTATAATATGTATGTATTTAGAAATATATAAGTATGTTTATCAGTTATAACACAAGCTAATATTAACTTACTTTGGGCTAGATGGCGCTGTGTGAAAAGTGTCCCACAATATTTATTATTTATTTATTATTTATATACACTCAGGTTCTCAATAAGCTTACCTACTAAGTATTTGTAAAATGACTGACTGACGACATATTATGTCAAACGATTAATGTATATGAATATAAATACAGGCTTACATACATACATACCAACATATTGTTACGCCTTTAACCTCCGAAGGGGTAGGCAGAAGCATACTATACGCCCACATTTCACCGTATGCATTTTTATCCCACGTAACAGGTGGTAAGCCCATTGCGGTGAGAAAAGGAAAGGCGCAGGCTGTGGCGACCTGCTGTTGAAAATTTTCAAGCCGCCCATAAGGCCTTACACCAGGCTTAACGACTGCCACTTTACTGGCAATCGGGACCAACGCGGAAACGGCTTAATGTGCCTTCCGAAGCACGCAAACCCTCGCAAATGTAAAATACCACAAAACGGTCACCCATCCAAGGACCACCTATAGCGAATGTTGCTTAACGTATTGATCGTTTACAGAACACCGAGTCGGCGGAGCTACGAGCGCTTACCGTAATTAATTTAATTCATTAAATTATTTATTAATGGATGTTAATAGAAAGTGCCACGCGCCTGCTCGTGCTGTTTAGGAATAAAGACAAAACGATGATTATCTGCCATTCGATCACCCTTCTTTCGTAAACGTTTTAAACTCTTTAAATTGTCAGCTTTGTAAGCTGTTTTTACCATTCATATTCTGAACAGAACTTGTAAGCGTGACAAAAAAAAGTTGATGTAAACGTCGATTTCCAGTAGTATTTTATCAGCTCTTCATTGGTAACTTTACCCGTCATTAGATACCACTACAGGAAGCGAAAGAAGTATGCATGAATCGCGAAGCCTGGTGATCTGTCCTCTGTGACTACCCCGTCAGGGATACAGTTTAGCTACATCTAATTGCATCCGCAACAAATTGAACTTTTGCTTTTCTTTTAAAATCGACATTTTCAGACTTCTAAACCCTAAAGTTTAGAAAATTCTTATAAAACGGCTCAGTCTATTCCTCCGTCCGTCGGTACCTACTGTACACATCTATTTCTCAGGAACCATAAGAGATTGAGACAAGCGACATTCAATTAAGGACAGCATTAATACGAGCATAGGTGATTTTGAAGTTTCTACCACTTCTGGTTTTGAAACTAGTTTCGGTTTGGAAGTCGTCTGATTCCTTTGCCACGATAGTGAAGGTCGAATTACTTGTTTAGAGTGACAAAGACATCAGGACTGCGAATCTTTCTTACTCAGAAAAGGATAGCAGCATTGAAAAGTGCGATTCGGTGCGTTTACATGTAGGTCAACCCGAATGTGGCTGGATCCGAGATGGGTGATCGCATTGTATCATTTCTTTTTCGAACTTTGCCACATTAAGTCTTTAAAATTAAGGCAATAATAAATTTCAACAGCAGTGGCCACTGCGTGTCCATTTCAACACGCAAACAAAATCATACGGTGAAATGTGTGCGAATAGTATACCACTTTGGGGATGGTTAAACAATCATAATTAAAATGTCAAGTTCTCTTCTACCACAGATATTCTATTTCTTATCGTCTACGGAGACGCTTTTCTCGGATGCACCAGGCCAATGCTCAAGTATTAGGAAATTTATAGTTTGCGATCCTGGGAGTATTAGGTACGTCATAATTACAATTTCTAAAAATAAATAATATCATTTGTTGAGAATTTAATTTTAGAAATAATAAAATATTGACAGAATAAAATGTTTATTGAAAAATATCAGTTAAGGTAAACGTATTAAAGTTATACTAACAGTAAAAAAATATATATACCAATGTAATAGCATTAAAATTGGCAAAAAAGAATTCGACCCACCTTGAATGAACTTTTGCAGCACCAGAGGTATGTTTAATTATTCTGTAGATTTGAAGGTTGGAAAACATCTGGCTGTACATAAAAATCTGATATTATTTAACTCGACGTAAGGTAATAGAAGCGCGAATAACCGCTTGACGCTAAGGGAGTACCTACAGACGTGGCAAAAATCGTAAACTCGACGTTGGAGTATAAAAAGTAAGACAAGTTCTAGGTTCGACGTAAAAGGACTATTTCGTATGATGGTAAGTTGACCATATAAATTAATTGATTGTAATAATTTTGCTAGATTTATGAATTTGGCAGGATAAAAAAATGTTGTAGGTATATCTAAATACTACTGGTAGAGTTGAGTGTAAGGGCTCCCGTCAAGATCTTCGGGGCACGCGCCCAAGCAATCAAATATGATAGTTGTAAAAGAGAAGTAAATGAAATAAACACAATACGTGATCATCGCACTCGGTATTTTGATCACTAAAAAGAACCCAAGAGGTCTCATTATTTACATAAATAGCACGGCTAACCACTGTAAGAGTTTATACATGCACCTGAATAAAACCAGAAGCTAATGACGCAACTTAAAAATAGAACACAATAGTTTTTTTAAAGTTTGCTTGGGCAAGATAAGGTACTCAAACTTATAATCCTCTTAACAAAACAGAGATTATATACTTTTTAGTTTGTAAGAAAAGATTTTAATAATCTCATGTTCGTGTATGTGTCTAAGTAATCAAATAACGTTAATACCCATCTCAATCCTCGGATAATTCCTTTGTCCTCTAGTTTCGTGCTCCGCTACGCCCTCGCTCAAATATTTATTTTATCTCTATGCGCCTACTTTTATCGCTATCGAAACTATTGTTAAATTTCGCCATGTTTTTTTTTTGTTAAAATAGCTTTTTTATCGTAAAAATACTCTGAATGTACAAGCACGTGTCCTGTGATCGATCACCTAGTAAACGCAGACAATGTATTTTAGTCCTGTAGTTACTGGTGAAATTGATTGTATTTTTTATTTTACCAAATGAAATATGACAATCGATTTCCGAAAATATAACTAACTAACTATCATCACGCTGTATCCCTGACGGGGTAGTCAGAGAGGACAGATCGCAGGCCTCGCGATCCATGCATACTTCTTTCACTTACTTCAGATTCATATTTCAGATTTCCGAAAATATAATTACTTAAGTATAAATTATTTATTTAACACACTCACATCGTTTTTTATACTTGGTATAAATTTTTTGCATATTGAAAGTTTAATTTCATTAGTTTCAACAGCGAGCTTAAAGAGCTTACATCGATCTGCACTGTATGTACCTTTGCTCAATTCGCTTGATCCCTAAGTGTGAACATCTGTATTTGCGTATAGCGCTCCCACTCTTACTACTATTGATACAAAGCCGTATTCAAATAACTTTAATCGCTTAAGTACACAAATCCATTCTCGCTACTACGGACTTATAATTATTCATAGGCGACGCCGACAACAATCCTTTTCATCTACGTAATTGTTTGCATATCTAATAAGTGTCGATATTTAACTAAAAAATGTGCAATAAAGCCACAATGATTTATTTTGTGATCAGACATGATCAGTGTTATATAAATTTTATTTGTCACCTTCAGGAAATAATAAAAAAAAAGCCTCGCTATCTATAGCCTAATCAATGACATTACATAGTTACAAGTTTAACAATTAAAAATGGTCCCTTGACGACATAACTTTTTTTTCACACGTTTAATAGCAAAATATAAAGTTATCACATAGAATAATAGGTGCCAGGTCACGAATCATAAAATAAATTGATGTAACAATAAGTATCAGTGTTGTAAATGTAACCATTTAACCCTTCCCTGCAGTTTTTTATTGAATTCAGTCGAACGTGCATTGGGTGATCAATAAAATTATCCGAACTCACGCTTCTCGGACGCAATCGGGTGAAAATGTTAAAGCGGGTCGTTCATTTCATGCATGGGGGGGCAGAGCCTCCCGTGACATTTTCTCCTGTGACATGATCACATGGTACCGTACACTGAAAGACCGTGAGGCGGATAAATGTACCCCCCTGTAATACTTTTAAATGCACCATTAGGTAGTATCACAGTAACATTACAATTATCTAGGCTAAAATGTTACTATTTCCTGTAACTTATTAAAAGTTTATCTTCACTATCATCATCACTACATATTATAAAACAAAGTCGCTTTTCGCTGTCTGTCCCTATGTATGCTTAGATCTTTAAAACTACGCAACAGATTACGATACGGTTTTTTTTAATAGTGAGAGTGATTCTCATAGGTTTTTATGTAAACACATCAACACGGTCTAGGGATATTTCATACTCAATTAAATAACTCGAAAAGTACTGGCCGCATTGGGATCTTTTATACACCGATTTGTTTGTAATTTATCTCAGACTAATTCCAAATTCAAATTTTTGAATATCTTTTGTTTCAGTTGCATAAAAATGTCTTGATGTGTAGGAGAGGGAATTTTCATTTGTGCGAAATTTAGAAAACAATACGAATTACGTTTAGTTACAGTTTTTTTTCATTTTTAAACGAAAGATAAAGTTAAAATTGAGGTATTGTAGCCATGCAACGCCAACATTTGACGAGGGCGGAGATGTTACGAGCTGTGGGAATGCTGGAAGCTGGGTCTGTTCAGCGTAATGTTGCTGAGGCCATAGGGACCCACCAAAATGTAATTTCCAGATTGTGGACACGCTATCGTGCCACAGGTGAAGTAGCGGAGAGGCACCGGGGGCCAAGTCGCATCACTACCCCCAGACAAGACCGATTTTTGCAAATTACTGCGCGAGCTCAACCAAATGCAACGGCGACTCAATTGGTCCAAAGGCTGCGAGTGGAACACCAAGTGCTTGTGAGTGACCAAACTGTAAGAAGGCGACTGCATGAAAGCAATCTACGCTCTCGTAGACCACTCCGGGTGCCACCTTTACGGAGAGGCAATCGTGGACGACGATTAAAATGGGTTCGGAACCACGTGGACTGGGGCCGTGAGCAATGGTCCAATGTGCTGTTCACGGATGAATCCAGGTTCGGCTTCCATCCAGATTCACGAAGGACGCGTGTTTGGCGAGTTCCTGGACGATGGAGCCGTCTTCAGAACCCTCAGGAAGTTCACCCATACCAAGGAGGAACAATTATGGTTTGGGCAGGAATTCGTCTTGGAGGACGGACGGATCTCGTTTGGGTGCGGGGCAATATGACGGCAGAACGATACGTCCAACAGGTGCTGGGGCCCGTAATCTTGCCCCACAGAACACAAATGGGGCAAGATTTCCTGCTCATGCACGACAATGCCCGGGCACACACGGCAAGAACGGTAGCAGCTTGGTTACATACACACAATGTTAGGGCCTTAGACTGGCCTGCTCAATCGCCAGATCTAAATCCCATTGAGTATGCGTGGGATATGCTGCAAAGAAGAGCTCTGAAGGAAGTTCCTGAAAATCTGGCTACAGAAGATCAACTTTTTGCGCACCTCAGAAGGACATGGGACAATATTCCGCAGCAAGACATTGACAACCTTGTTCTGAGCATGCCGAATCGTTTCCATAAAATCCTGAAATTTTAATCGAAGTACCTTCACCATTATTAAAAAATGGTAGAATATTAAATAACGTATCTTTTAAATATATACATGTCATATAAATAATTAACACATTGATAGTAATTCGCTTTTTTAAAAATATCCCCAGACCGTGTTGATGTGTGTATAATTTGTTAAGTTTTTGTATATATTGACCAAATTATAACGATATTTGTTGGGCCGTACCTAGGTACCTACCTACTGCGCCCGCACGGCCCGGTCGAATTAATTTAATTTCTTTGTGCTTTATTTTGAATTTGCTATAACTCGTAAGATATTCATTTAATTTGCAAGGTGTAAAGGGACAAAATAATCTTCATGAAATGCTGAAGCCAACTAACGTAGTAAAAATGATAAGGATAAATAGCATATTTGTGTAAATAGCCTTCAAAAAACCGCTTTATAATTGCTGTTTTTTTTAAGTATTAAAAATGGATATAGTATGTTATGCTTAAGAGATAGACATATGTCCTCGCGGACTTTTTTGTAGACCTTTATTAGATACACAATTACACCATACATTATTTTGTTATATCTCAAATGGTTTATGCCAATGATATTTAAAAGGTCTCCTCCTCTATTGTATTGTAATATCATTGGTTTATGCAGCGTTTTTTTTGAAAGCTCCCAGACGGCTTATTTGCAAGGCTCTAACATTGCCGGAATACCAGAGTGGCTTGGTATCCAGGCAAACCAAACATTTAATTTGTATGAAAAGCATTTATAAATAAATTTTCTGATTTCAATTATTAGAGGAAAAACAGTTTTACTTGTAGAGAGAAATTTCTGTAAAGCCTGAAGGGCACTTTTAGCGTCCGAGAAAATGACTGTATTTTGAAGTTTCATTTTAAATACATATTCAATCGCTTTTAACAATCCTTAACATTCTCCTGTAAACACAGATGATTCTGGGGTAATTTAACTTTTTGAATAATATTGAATTTAGAGTGGTAGACCCCTACACCAACATGTCCTGATGTTTGGGATTTGAAAGCGTCTGTGTAGAAATGGTTCCAATTATTCCAATTATATTTTATGGCATTAGTGAAGGAGTATGGTGCTAAAGGATCAGATTTAAGGATATCTAAATCAAGTCTAATGTCTAGCGGAATAAGTAAGGATTCAAAAGGAGCAGAATAAAGGGGACAAAGGGGTAAATGATGAGATTGAGCTTCAATTGAAGTATATTTTTGGAAGCTTTTAATAAGACATGGGTGATTTTTATGAGTCCAATAATTAGAAGTCTCAACCAGATTCTGGAGTAAGCGGAGGTTATAACGTAAAGGGTGATTTGAGAACTGAAGACAACGCGATAAAAAAATATCTGACAAATATTGGCGACGTAAGTGCAATGGGGGTTCACCTAATTCAACATGTAATGCGTTGTTTGGCGATGACTTCATTGCCCCCGCTATTATCTTTAATGCTTTCGATTGAACACGATCAATACGTTTTAAAGCAGTAGCATTGCTAGCTTCTAGCAAAAATGAGCCATAGTCAGGTTGACTTCGAATGATAGCATTGTAGAGCAATTTAAATGAGTAAGGGTGAGACCAAACGCCTGAGAGACATCTTAGAATGTTAAGAGATTTTTCACATTTTTGTACAATGTAATTACAATGAGCAATACCAGAAAGTTTAGAGTCTAAGATAATGCCTAGGAATTTAACACTATCTTGTGTTTTGATTAATTTATCGTCATAATAGACGTAAATAGGAGGAGGAAGGCGTGTCCTTGAAAATAGCATAACTGAACTCTTATCAGGGGAGATTTCCAGACTATTAGAATCCATCCAACCCTTAAGAAGTTTAAGGGAATTAGATAGACAAATGCAGGCTTGACTGATAGAATGGTGTGGATAATATAAAAGCAAATCATCTGCATATTGAAGGACTTTAACGTTTGAATCTAGAGAGGGTTCCAAATCATGGGCATAAATATTATACAAAATAGGACTTAAAACCGATCCTTGAAGACTCTTCTGAGCCACCCGCGGACCGGTCAAAGATCCTTCTAGATGAATATGTCTTTCTGTTAATGATCTCATAATAAAATTTGTAAGAAGGATAGGAACATTTAGAGCAATCAATTTCTTAAACAATATAGGCAAAATAACGTTGTCATATGGCGCTGCAATATCTAGAAAAGCAGCGACCACGTGTTCATTGGTAATAAATGCCAAGCGAATATCAGTTATAAGTATACTGATATTATCTAATGTGCTCCTGCCCCGTCTAAAGCCGAATTGACTATTACTTAATAGGTTATTGCTTTCAAGAAACCATTCCAGACGAATTTTGACTAGGTGTTCAGTGACTTTCATCAAAACTGAAGAAAGAGCTATAGGGCGATATGATGAAGCTGAGGGTGAACTTTTGCCAGGTTTGATGATTGGTAACACTAAATGTGATTTCCATAAGGGAGGAATCTCACCTGTTATTATGATAGAATTTACAATATTGAGGTAATACGAAAGGTATTCTTCAGGAGCATGTGTTATAAATGAGTATGGAATATCGTCCAAGCCAGTAGCAGAATCTTTTAAATTAGTTAGTACGCCTTTGAGTTCAGAAAGTGAGAACGGAGCATTGAGATCAGAAAGATTACAGAACTATACTTAAGACGAGGGATTAAATGAGAGGAATATATAGTCTTAAAAATAGGGAAATGTAGAATTATTGGAAAATGATCACTACCATGGGTAGAGGTGAGACAGGTAATGTAATCCTGGAAGCCAAATTAGATGAAGATATAGATAAATCAGGAGCACTTTCTTCTGTATTAGGGTTATTGCGACGTGCACAAGAACCTGTATTGAGTAAACAAAGATTGTGAGTATTTAGTTAGAGTAGTAGAGTTATCTAAGACTACATTTCCAAAGCGGTTCCTAGAACTACCCCAAGACGGATGATGGCAATTAAAATCCCCAAGTATTATAAAAGGTTTAGGATGATTGGAAAAAATGTTACTTACTTCACTGAGTATCGAAGAATAAGGATGAGGTATATAAATTGAGACGAAACAAATATTATTTAAATCGGCAGCAATCACAGAAAAATCATTAGAGTGAGAAGCAATTGGTACATGTGAAAATGATAAATTACGTGTAATGAGTATGGCAATACCGCCATACCCATCAAAACCCAACAAAACCCACCAAAAAAAATCAGGAGCACTTTCTTCTGTATTAGGGTTATTGCGACGTGCACAAGAACCTGTATTGAGTACACAAAGATTGTGAGTATTTAGTAAATCTAAGACTACATTTCCAAAGCGGTTTCTAGAACTACCCCAAGACGGATGATGACAATTAAAATCCCCAAGTATTATAAAAGGTTTAGGATGATTATAAAAAATGTTACTTACTTCACTGAGTATCGAAGAAGAAGGATGAGGTATCTAAATTGAGACGAAACAAATATTATTTAAAACGGCAGCAATCACAGAAAAATCATTAGAGTGAGAAGCAATTGGTACATGTGAAAATGATAAATTACGTGTAATGAGTATGGCAACACCGCCATACCCATCAAAACGATCCTCTCTGAGACTGACATAACCAGATAACCTAAAAAGTAAATCTGGTTTAAGCCAAGTCTCTTGGAGGCTAATAATGTATGGATTATATTTATTAATTAAATAGATGACTTCAATTTTTTTAGAACGGGCGCTCCATCAAATCTATTGCAGTATTGTTTGATTCATAATTAGTGGGCAATTGGGGGTGCGATATATCATTATTTTCAGAAGCAGCGTTGGACGGTTGGATGTATATAGATTGTGAAAGTGTTTTCATTAAAGCTAAAATTAATTCCTTAATGGAGGGGTGACAACTCCTCGTTACCCAAAGGCTTAAGGGCACAGCCGTTCGAAGGTGATGGCATATCATAAATTGTTGTTAGAGATCTATGTGCATCAACATCAAAACCTCTAGAAGAAATATCTCTAGGCTTTGGCCTTAGAAACACTGTTTTTTTATGTTCGTGTGTGTGTGCCTGGGTTTGTACTGAAGGTTTAGGGAGATACAATTTCATTTGGGACTGGGAATTAGAAGAGAGTACAGCATCAGCATATGATATTCTGGAGATTGGTGCGTGTTGCACTGTATATGTGTTGTTATAAAATTTTCAACGTAATAAATGATCTTACAAACTTATTGCACGCCTCATAAGCGAAGCGTTGAGGTGGGTACTACTGTCACTTCGCGCAAAATATCTGATTTTTTAAACTTAAAATGTCTCTATTTATCATAAATTGCATTTGTAAAATAATATATACACATATCAAGAAAAAATACTATTTTTAACACTCATGATATTTGTGATGCCATTTTTGTTACTTATATTAGTTAAAAAACTATTTAAAAAAGTTCCGTCTTGGACGTCGTGTGTCTGTATGTTACGGATTATTTTCTTGTTAACACGATAACGACCTAAATACTTTACTAATCGAGTCTTTTTTTCTCTTATGCTTCAGTATAATTAGGAATAGAACCCTTTCACTTTTCAAAGTCTGATTCGATGTGGTTTAATTGTCTCTAATCTAAAAAAAATCTAATCTTTACTTTATTTATTTCATAACCCCTACGCGATAATTCATAGCAAAGTTTGTAAGCTGTAATATATGAAATTCTATTCGAGTGAGGCGTGCACTTTTGGATTTTCCAAAATTTTTATTTATTATTATTATTATACATATTATCACGCCTGTCTCCCATCGGGGTAGGCAGACAATAGTCTTTGCTTACCCCGGTGGGAGACATTGTATGTCAGGATCGTAGCAAGTGGAACTTTCGCTTCTTCTACTTTTATAAGTGTTTTCATACACGCTCGCCGGTTAAGGGTACTCTTGACCTGGCAAAAGAACTAAATATATCTCATCACCGTCGCCGTCGTAGAGGATGATGGTCTCGGTTCGGGGATGTAAAAGATCACGAGAAGTGTAATTAATTTAATAGTAGGACAGTGGATCACAGGCTTCGAAATTTGAGCTTTGGCTGGAACTGGGTTGACGATCGAATGATGATGATATTAATAATATTAACATAAGAACTTATATATAGATACATTCTAAGTTCTTATGACTACTATTAAAACTTAAAATAATATTTTTTTGATATTTATCCCAAAATACGTAAAACTCGTATTGATAAAACATTAACATGAAATAACAATAGTAATTTCATTAAGACCAGATGTGCGATAAACGTTATCAAGAGGGTTAACCGTGACCTCATAAAAAGCGGAATTTATTACATCTCATGACCCTTGCCCCGGTACTAAGACAGCAGAGAAAATAATAGAAAATATCGTAATTAAAATCCAACCCTTCCTATCGTTGCGCCTTTTTGTAGAGGGATAAAATTGGAGCGAGGCGCGCGTGACCGATGCGATGATATACTGAGAGATGTATTGAGGCCTTTTGAGACTAGAGTGAGGGCGTGTGCCTACATCGAGCACGGGCGCGGACTCGGCCTGAGCGATCTTTAATGACTCTGTTAGCTCGTTATTACAATGTTAACATATGCCGGAGATAATTAAGTCCCATCGATAAATACTTGTATCCGCTGTTATTTTCTTCACTAATGAAAGAACATTAGGTAAATTATGTAGTTTAAATTTATTGTAAATTAACGTAGGTACGGGAATTGGGCGGGATAATTGTTGTTATGCCATAAAAACGCTGACATAGAGTCAAAGTGGAAGCAAAAGACGTACCTGTTCAAAGGGATTAGTTTTTATTCTACTGATGTTATGTATTCATTTAAATTTCATTACTTTTACCTATAAGTTTCTACTATCTTTACTTTCTCAAAAGAGTGCACCCTCATGTGTGTGTGTAAGTAGATATATCACAGGACTACAGGTGTAACGCCAATATCTCACTTTCAATTGCAAGTTTTGGTGCAGGAGTCTACAGATGGAGTGGGAGGTTATACGATTGTCTTTTATACATTGTTGAAAAAATTTCAATTTAGAAAGAGTTTACACAAAGTAAATTTTACAAACGGACCACATAATTGAGCCATTATCATGTATAAATGACTGATATATTTCTAGTGTAGAATTCTAAGTCACAAAAATGCCGGCAGATCTGAAATCTTAGGCTAGAAAATCTACTAGCAGTGCACTCGGACAGTAGTGCATCTAGAATTCTAGATGTTTTAATTTACGAGTATATATATAAAATGAATCCCTATTTCCCTTGGTCACGTCATCACGCGTGAACAAAAAGATTTTTTTAAATAGGGCCAGCCTATATAAAAAAATCTTTTTGTATTGGATAGCCCATTTATTGAGGAAGGTAATCATAAATGCTAACAAATTGGGGAAACTTTCATACATTTTTGGAAAAGTAATAAGCGACGGGATTAAATGAGTGCCACGAGGTTGGAAGTATGTCACGGACGAAGCCGGGCAGGTCAGCTAGTAATAATATACAATATTAAGTCATCATCATATCATCCAAGCGTCTGCCTCGATTGCGGCTCGCAACGCCCGGGGTCTGCTTTTCTACTTTATCTCCTATAGTGATACCATTGGCACGCATGTCATCCCTTACGACATCAAGCCAGCACTTCTTGGGTCTTCCCCTCTTACCGGGACCCAGCGGGGCCGACATGGCCAGACATTTGCTCCCCACGTAGCCCGGCGGTTGCCGCAAGACGTAACCATACCAACGAAGGCGACACTCTTGTAGCTTATCTGCAATGTCACGGACGCGAAGGCTACCGCGGATGCGAGAGTTCCTCACACGATCCATCTGCGTGACTCCACACATCCACCGCAGCATCTTCATTTCCGTGACACGCAGCTCCTGCTTGTGTCGCTCTAGTAGTGGCCACGCCTCACTGCCATGTAAAAGGACAGGCCTAATGATAGTTTTATAGATCTGTCCTTACGCCTCACTGCCATGTAAAAGGACAGGCCTAATGATAGTTTTATAGATCTGTCCTTTCAACCTGACCGACATTTTTGGGTCACAACACAAATGATACCAGTCATCTCCTGCCACTTGGACCAATATCCAATATTGAGTATAATACCATATACGAGTACAAAGCATGAAGCTTGTAAATTGGCTTAGCAGTCTTTGTATCTTAACAACTCAACACTCCCATTCTACTTCTGTCACATTTTTTGCTCTTATACTGATTTTTATTTTCTGAAGATCCTCATGCAGTGGCCATTTGAAACTCGTATCACGGAAGCAGATTGATCCTCGAATAGTATCAACCATCTACATGTTGTAAATAGCATAGGCATAGGTAAGAGAAATGGGATGCAACGGGTGTTTGAAGTATATCACAGGCGAAGCTGGCGGGCACAGCTAGTTATATAATAAAACTTAATCCAAGGTAGTCGAATATAAATTACATACTAAATCAGCCTCATTTTTTATTCTTTTTAATATTATGAACCAAAATGTGTTGGTAGGCACATACAGGCTTCCCGGCTTCTGACAAAAATAACAGAAGCTTAGGCTGCGGCTTGGTACGGACGTGAGGAGGTGGAGTCGCACTGAAACGTGGCATTTGGACCATCACGTTTTATATTGCTTACACAGATGAAGCGTAAACAGGCAGCCGATTACGACTGCCATAATCATTGCCTTTATCCAGACGCACATAATTGTTTTTGTTTTCCAAAAAAAAAATCATTTGTAATTTTAAAATAATAAGTTTGTATAATAACATAAAGTTTGACCATTATGTCGAAAGTGGATTACTATATAGAAATATGGTCAATTTAGTATCCGACACATTCATTTCGCAGAAAGGTGGGTTCTGTTTTCCTCAAATTTCTCTGCACACTGTATCGAACTTCAGAATCCCTGGTATATCATCCTTCATCACGTCAAGCCATGATTTTTTATTTCGTTGACTCCTGCTAAGAGGAGTGGCAGCTTAATCATTTAAGTACTTATTCTTATCCAAATGGTCTTCACAAAATTAAATGTACCAGTGTGACTCTTTGGTAACTTGTCTGCAATTTCATGATCATGAAACGTACCTTAGATTCCGGAGTTCCTCACTCGCAGGATGCTGCGTTAGATGTGCAAAGACATCCACCGTAGTATATTCACATGTATCCGTCTAGGACTCATTTCAACCCATTTATGTTTAGGTTGATAATATTTCTAGAAAATGGTTCTGCAGGATTTATTTTCTTGCGATCTCAGAATAGGTTAGCTTACTTAGAACTTATCAGATAAAACGATTTATAAATATCATCATGAATCAGGAAGTATCAGGTCTGGCCATAAATTCACGCTTATAAGTATACACGGGTTTTGTTAATCAAACAATACAAGAATCAATTGAGCTTGAAGAACTCCTTCGAACTTTTGTTTTATCGGTAATGCTACAGTTTAATTGGATATCTCACGTTACGCAGAACACGGAACTTTCAAACCCAAATCTTTAGTTAGGATATTTTTCATGTTTCGATTACTTATCAAAAGACTCAATTGTAAACTAAATGTATTCAATGATGGATTTTCTTTTATCGAATTACTGACATAGAGCCAAACATTTCAATAAAGTTTTTATAAAGGCTATAACACAATGGATTATACGAGAATAGGTAACATTACCCTGTGTCATGATATGCCGCCTTGCTTTCGCTAACCATTGTTGAATAATTCACCCTCATCGAACGATTTAGAGTTTATTTTTGATTCAATTTATTGCAGTTCAACGGCAGAGGTGCGATGCGCAACTCGCAATATTGTTTGTTGTTTGTTAAAGTATGCGTGAATAAGAGATCTTCAGACAAGTATTGATTTGTATTCAATGGCAGTGCGATGAATGGCTCCTTCACAATACGATCACTTTGCTACTTACAGCTACATTTATTTTATTGTATAACTTATAATAACTATAAATTTGTAGACTAACGTTTAATTGGCCTTTGCAGTAAGTTTTTATTTAGAATAAACGTAAATGTATGTACATTTAATGAGCTAGCAGAATTTAAGTTTTTATTTCAATCATAGCCACATTAACATTATATTAAACACTATTCAAGTCAGTCTTGTAATAATCCCCACCACCTCTTTTTTTGTACCTACTGTATTTTAATTAATTATTATTGTATTTTACTAAACAAACCTCCAAAGAACAAAACTTAACTGTTGTTTAGCTTCATGATTTCCCTTTATTAATACTTATATTGGGTTTCATTTTCAATATTCATTTGAACCCAAGGGACTGATGAAACTGCCGTTTGCCTTATCTTTGGTGGCAAGCGATGATGTAAGGTAGGTATACATAGGCACTTATTTATTTTCACAAAAACAACGCAAAGCCCCTTAGGTTTTGAGTTATGTAAATAAATAAGTAAGTCCTTATTCTGCATTAACGCAAATGAAATTTCCTAATAAAAAGATCTTCTGAAGTTTAATCAATGTACGGAAAAGTTAATCTGTAATATCCAACTTTATAAGATATCGCAAAAGCTATTGAATTTAATTACAGTTAATCAAGTCCTTTATTTACAGCCTTTTACCACTACATCAGATCAAGTAAATATGGAGGTGAAAAACGATTAAAACCTTGAAAATAATGTTAAACATAAGAATATAAATTGATAAATAGATTACTAAAGAAGTGAATAAACTAAGTTAGTATATATTTTCCTTGTGTTTCCGAATTAATCCTTATCGTCCATTCGATCGCCATCTTATCTAAAATCAAAAATGCTTATACTTTTCTCTTTGATTTGACAGTAGGTAGACAAAGCATGTATCTAATAGTTATATAGGAGTAGTATCACTATATAAGTGTTCAGTGAGCAATAGAGTAGGCCATCACGCATCATCGGTCACTTTCCAACGAACCGCCCATCGTCGGTGGTCTGCCCATTCGATGCCCATCAATGTCGTTCACCATTCTTGTATATATAAAGATTTGCTTTCAAAAACTTAAGGATCAATGAAAGGTGTTCATTGTATAGTTGTTATCCAAATCTCAATCGAGTGCATTCTAGCGAGCTACTTCACTTATTGATGTGTAGAATTGGTAGACAGAGCGACGTCAAGCTTTTGTTGGATTTATTAACATTCTGCGTTGTCCGTTGTATTAGTTAGATATTGTAACATCAATCTAAATCCTTTTATTTGGAAATAATATGAATTCAGGCCTTCGGGTTGTCAGTTTAGTACCACAACTCGCAGGTACTAACGTCGTTCCAGATATCTAGAGTAAGTAGGTATGTATGTATAGAAGAGTTTCGATGCCATAATCTCTTCATGGTCGTAAACTTGCGCAACATGGATGTAGATAGGACTGAAAAAGTAATGAAATGAAAACCTTTATTCATATAGATCACAAAGAAACACTTTTTACTATACTTAATATAATCTCCTGAAGTAAAATCTCTTTTATCATTTATCTCTTATATCGCATATTTTTAGATGAGATAAAATCTCTATACTCGCGACACCGTTACGAGACGCAGCTATAAAGTGTGCATATATGCCACATAGCATACCGCGAACGCGTTTAGATAAATATTTGTTTTTTGATCGTTAATTGGTAGATTCAAAACCTTGCTACTAAATAATATAATCATCATCATCATCTAACGTTGATCCCGGTCATCTACGGCTCTTATTAAATAATATTGTGTAATCAATTAAGACTCTTTCAGTGTAGAGTTTTTTGTTTATCATCATCATTATTAACGTCGATCCCGGTCAATTGTTGAAGTGAAAACTTCTTTTAGCGCGGTATACATATTTTTAAATGAGATAAAATCTCTATATTTGCGACACCGTTACGAGACGCAGCTATAGTGTGTGCATATAAGCATGTACATATAGCAGACCTTACTTCTATCGGCACTCCCAGAGTACAACCGGTATTTTTTTAAATATTAATTTATCTTATCCTAATTTACCCACCTGATAGAAATCAGTAGGTGTTCAAAAATCTACATGTAAATACAATCGTACTTTAATAATTAAACAGTGGATTTAAAAATAAATTCCAACGTCGTACAAGCGATGTAATTAAGGGATGGGATTATCACTATAGATCTATATAGTATAAATATTCGTGCTATGATTTGAGATGGCCAACTCACAAACGATAAACTCCTTTCGATTTTTGGGAACGAAGTAAAACAAATAAAAGTATAGAGTAAGCCCTACAAAAAGTCGTTGAGAGGTCTTTACTCGTCGTGTTCAGTGCACGCGCCACTTGATGCTCGTTAGCGACGCACTCGCATCACAATGACTGAACGTACTAAAACAATACGTTACCATTACGCAAATTGCACACAGGCCATACAACCATTAGTTTTGTTTCCTATCAACTGTATAGGCACCCTATTAAAAGCTTTGTTTGTAATCATGACTGCGAGTCTAACAGACAGCTGGTTACGCTATGAATTACATAGCTATAGTTACGAATATATAAAGCTAAAGAGTTTGTTTAATTGAAAACTCAGGAACTACTGACTCGAATTGAAAAAAATATTGTGTTTAAGAGCCCATTTATCGAGGAAAAGTATGAGTATGGGCCAATTTACATCTATTATTGTAAAATTAATAAACGCCGGGACTAAATGCCACGTACCAAGCCGCAGGGCTCAGCTAGTTATAAATAAACCGTAAGCGAAGTAATGGAGTAAATGAATGAAAAACTGTAAAAGAAGGGAATTTTAACATTCCACGAGCGTTGGATGGATGACTGTTATACATTGCATGTGACCTTATAAAGTTTATTTAGATAGCAGTTAACCATTTCAAACAAAAATTCACATTCGACAATACTTTTTGACAAATCTTTCACAGTTTGCAATACGATTGTGGAGTGCGCTGCCGTTGATCGTTATATTATGTAAGTGCGCCATCAACTACCTTTATTCTTTCCTGTTCTTCTCTTTTCCATACTGAGGTTGTCTGTCTAAACCTCATTTATCTCTGTTTAGCAGTATAGGTAAGTCATACATTATCATACATTAGATACTCTTACTGACGAAGTTGAGTAAACATTTTCTTCTACCAAAAACACAATGGGAGTTTACTGTACAAACTCTAATTGTTAACTATTCGTAGTTTAATTACAACCAGTATAAGTGTTACAAATAGTTATAATGCACTCAATCTACGTCAACGAGGGCCAAGTCTACTAATTCAATCGCGTCAGAAGAGAATAAAAATCGTCGCTCAATAGAAACCCTACAGAAAAAAATTACCGTTTTCGAAAGAATGTATTAACACGTGTAGCGCCTGTACGTAGCTCTTAATTTGCATTTTTGATAGTCTATATTAATATTTTGATATATAAAAGAAGCAATTCTGCAGCTTGAGAAATATATAATAGTTTTACTAGAGTACCTAGTTTTGGCCTAATTGCAATAGAACCGCTATAGAATAGAACTGGAACTGAACTGGCTTTCTATTGGAATATACTGGACTCGGCCCCCTGGTCCATTGCCAGACGCAATGTGTGGGGACACACGCCAATATGTCAGCAATTAAGAGAAAAAGCGACGCAGGCGCATTTAACTGCTAATATGTCTATTAACAAATGTATTTGCCGTGTTGAAATGTGCTCGTAAATTCCAGAGCTACTCAAACAGTTGGCTCGTGTCGTCGTTAAACATATATCATTCTGTTCCGAATCGTTTAAACATGATCACTTTTCTTTTATTTATTTTAATGTAACTTTCTTGTTTTCGTGTCATAAAGATTCGACTCCATTGAAACATTTCTTTTATGTTCATCGCACATGTTCTTTACTGTCAGTATTTACTAACATTGTCTGTTTTATCATCTCTAAAATTATTATACATGATTAACTTACACGACAGTATTAATAAAACATATTCTAGTTTCACAAGGGTATTAATAAATTGCAATGCATGTGTTTGATAGAATCGTGCAATCAATTTGAAGCCGGCATCTTCACGTCGTACCTATAATTAGGATGATAATGCATGGTTAACTTTGTGACATCATTACAAATCCAACAGTGCGAAATACGCATGATGGCGGACTTATTTATTTTTAATGCACTGCTACAATGTCAAAAATAGTATTTTAATGGGTATCAAACAGAATTGCTGAGAACTATTCTTTTTAGGTGGTCCAATGTGGAGAAGGACAATAATTGATAGGCTACAGTGGAAAAACCTGGAGGAGGCCTTGTCGAAAGACAAGCAAATACAGAAGACGAGTTTGTTTTAAAAATAAATTAGATTAGTTATTTAAGTAAAATGTTAATTTTAAGAGAATAATGTAGTCATCCTTCATGTTTGCAATAAAGGCTATATCCATTCATTCATTCTTTTTAAAAGCTTGTTTTTAAGAAAGATTGTTAACCGAATGGAAAGCCGGCAGACTAGCATAGGGCTAGGCATAGACTTACCTGATCGAATGCTGCGTTTCAAAGCGTAAGGGTTTCAACTTGGCTTAATAACTACCGCTATACAGGTAACCAGGATCTACTGCTTAGCATGCCTTCAGAAGCACGGGTACGCTCGTAAATGGAAACGTCGTCAGCGGTCATTCATCTCAGGACGGTTGAGGCGCAGAAGTTCTCAAAATCGCAACAGAGTCAAAAAAGGACTAATTCTCGATAAGCTTAATTCTCAAAGCTTTCGAAAAAATGACAATTTGCGAATTAGTTCTTTTGCAATGATATATGATGATACACAATGAACGTCTCTGCCTTTCCTTTAAGACTTAATACATCATAAATCATAAGCATCATGTAAATATTAATTACATGAGAATCATCAATTGAAAAACTAACTTGATTAGCATTTACTGCGCCGTAAATTGAGCTTCATAAATATTTTAAGAGATTTTATTTAGTTGAGAGAGCGATTAGGCCGGGAGTCCGGAACGCGTGTCGGGGCATAATCAGTAGATCTCATAAATAAACTGAGCGCTTTGTATAGAAAAACAAAAGGGGGTTAAGTTATTAGTCAGAGAGATGTCTCGCAAGGGCACGCGTGCCGGTGCGCGGGTGGCAAGCCCCGGGTTACCGGAGCGCCTGACATCAAGTTTATTGCTTCCAGAGACAGATGACGCAAATGTAGAATGTTATTTTAATGCCTTCTGGAGAGATTCCTATGTCAACTTTGTTAAACTACGTAAATTCCTGATTAAATTTTTTGGACAGTTGATATATTGACAGTTAAAGCATTTTCTTTAAGATTTTAATGCGTTTAATTTATTTTTTATTTAATTTAGATTTTACTTAATATAAGGCGGCACAATAATGGCCTATTGGTGTGGTGGTGCCCAATGGTGGAAGGCAAGTGCAAGTTTGTAGCCATTATGCATATCCTTGCTGCTACTATTCTTTGTAGTCTTAAATCATACAAGAATACACTCTGCAGGACAGGTTTTGGACTGCATGGGCATGCAGACGTCACAGTATGTAAACCAACTCTCCAATATTAAAGTGTAGGATTTAAAAAAAAAGCTCAGCGAATTCTGCATCAACTCTAGCACTAGCACACATCATGAACAAAAACAATTGTACTATTCCACATCACTTATTTTTTGACCGGTTTCGCTTTACGGTATTTTCCAAGGTTGACACAGGTCAGGTTACAAAGTGAATAATATGAAATAGTACAAGTGTTTTTTGTTAAGATGTGTAGCAAGTTCCATCAAGTGTAATAAATCAACAGTATAATACTAGCACATTCCGCCGTACTAGGGAAATAAAAGGTGCTAAGTTCTCGAAGCAAAATCAATATGATCTCTTGGCGTCTCGTCGGACGCCAACCTTCTAGACTGTGGCATACCTGATTTTTTCAGACTCTATATGGATATCTATATTAGTCAGGTATAGATATAGGTTTGTGTTAAAAAATAAGAAATCGTCATTTCTGAAACCAAACACAAATTATTCATGGACCAGAAAAATAATTAAACCTCATAAAAGGTAATATCCCTTTCGCCAAAGTTATGTTGATAGAAATAGTGATTGATCTGATTGACTGAACCTTAAATCTACTATTAAATAATTTTAATCTCTCTTGAAATTCAATCGTGATCAAAATATTTCAATTTTGTTTAGTGACCCTTTTAATTTAAAACCCCCGTAATGAGATGCTAGGAACAGAGATTTGAAGAGGCATTCATTGAATTGTTGAAAATGTTATGCCCATCATTTCATCGAATTGCATACGAGTGTCGCATTGCTTGTCATTTAATATGCAACATAAAATAGGGTGACACATTGTGAACGTACATGTAAATCAAAACAAAACTCTTTGAGAAATCACGGCTCCATGTACTAAAAAAATTGTCGTCAATATTATTTTTAAAATCGATTTTTAACATTTTCTAGTCCGGTATGACATGCGTAGAGACTTACACACGTTAAAAAAATATGCAATGAACACTTCTCATATTTATTATTTTGGACTTTTAGGTAATTTAATTTCCACGTTTGGCCTAGATCAATAGTGGGGTGGGGCATGCATTGGCCACTACTGACTGTACCAGCGAAATGTGCACTCCTTCAGCTTGTCCGTAATAATAGGAATACAGTAATGCCTCCACACAAGAGACCTGAAGGCAGCTAAGTGTATTTACACCCTAAAGATACGGCACGTTAAGCCGTTGATCCCGGTTGCCAGTAACATGGCAGTCGTTAAGTCAAGTTGAAGGCCTTATGGGCGGCTTGAAAAATTTCATCAGCAAGTATTCACAACCTGCGTCTGTCTATTTCAACACGGCAATTGGCTCACCACCTATTACGTGGGACAGGAATACACATGGTGATAAGTGGGCATACAATATGTATGCCTCTGCCACCCCTTCGGGTATAAGGCGTGATAGATAAATAAACATCCTATAGAATATACATAAATCTAGTATACTTTATTTAACTTGTATGCAGCTATGCACAGTGTCTTAAATAATCTGAGTAGGTACATTCTTAAAAGACCGCAAGACATCATTTTCTAAAGCGAATTTAAACTGTTTTGAACATCGAAGATGCATACGGGCATCGAAGAAAAGTTTGCGGTTTGTTCCTTCACGTCGCCGCGTCGGTTCGCGGTCGACACTCGACATCGTCATAATTATACTAAACTTCAAAAAAAAAATTCCGCGGTTTCTTTAAAATATTTCGATATAGCTCTCGGCTAGGGAATGTGGTTGTAAATCAAAAATCTCATTAGGTAGTCCACCGAAGTTATTAGTATGGGTGTTAGCGTGAATTTAAGTTGTCTTGTCATCACTTACATCATCTTTCTGAATTATATGCGACCATTCTCAGGAATATTTCAGTATAGCGCTTCAGGACATGGTTCTTAAAATACTTAAATTGATAGGTACATTCAACAATGAATGTCCATTCATTCTCAACAATTCGACTAAGAGCTAAATAAAAAGTAATTAACAACAGGTAGAATACTTGTATATTGGATTATATATTTATAAAAAAATGTATGTACCTAATTTTTCAAGACCAAGCAGTCTTGAGGATGCCTCGTGTGAGTCGTGTGTAGGCGAAGGCGACACAGCACGTGTCGACTAAATGTCAGGTTGTAAAGCGGAGTAGTGCACAACCTTGTCCACCTGGAGGGTAAGGTTACGTTTTACTTATCCTACATCCCTTTCCTTGAGTTCGGTTTGTCATTCCTCGGTTACAATTAGTAGAGGTTATCCTTGACCGTTGTGCGTTAGGATTGACGAATCGAGGATGTGTGGTGGGAAAAAATATTAAAATTATTGCCTGGTGTCCTACCAGGCAATAATTTTAATTTAAAAAAAAACCATAGTTTGTTAATGTTGTTTGTCACAAATACAGTCGGCCTCAGATATTAATCTACTCAGAGGCGGACTTGACAGACATTACGGAATAAAATCAAACATGCCAACTATAATTTTAACACTTATTTTTTACGGGTATTGTTTAGTAGCATAGTGTCACAAATATAGAAGAGTAAGCAGATCAAACGATAAACAGGTAGCTTAATCCAGGGTCGCATTCAGCTATCATATCATATAATTTTAATATCTATCATAATTTATGTTTATTAACCAAACATCTTGTTTAATTGTATCCTTAGGAAACCTAAAACAATATTAACATTAGTAATTAAATCGGGCACTACTTGCACTCCACTGGCACTACAGCTTGACTTTGGATATTGTCATTTCAAACAATTTGCTGAACTGAATTCGTCCCTGTGTACTTGACATGCCGTAACACAAAATGTATGTAAATTAACAAGAATCTTAGATATAGATGACGATAGTGACCAAACGGTTATTGGAATAGATGCTATGAACCATATATTAACAACTTTTCAAGTGTTCGTCTAGAAGAATCACCATTTTTGAATAAAAATCTTAGAGTAATAACACGTAGTCGTAACTAAAACATCAATTACCTGTGAAAAGTTATTCCTGGTGATTTCTTTTTTTTATATTTTTATAACCTTTATTTAAATATATATACACAATATTTTCCCTTCGGCACAAATGGCAAAAATGGCGCCTTTTGTGGACATTATGTAGAAAATTAGGCTACGCGCTGTTCGCTGTCTATGTGTGAGTTACATGTTGCTACACATGACAAAAGAAGATAGCGTTATACAACAAATATAAAGAGTGAAAAGGATGAAGTATTACACCATAAACAAAGGAATATGTTTGATATGCTTACTCTTCTAAAGCTGTGCATAGTGTATAGTTGTATTTATTAGTGCGATGTTAATACTGAAATCAATATTAGTTATTGAAGTTATACTTCTTTTAGCGCGTTAGGGAAAAATTATGACAGTAAATTTTAACGATGCGCGTGCAGACCGTCTTGTAAAATAATGAAGTTAGTTGATAAGTGTTTCCGTGACAACTTATAAACACCCTGGTGTTAGCGATAAACGATTCCATGACAACTATTAAAATAGTTAAATATTCAAATAGTTTTCATTATTTTGATGTTTTTTTTTCTTTCTAATTTATCATTCCAGTTATAAACAAACGAGAAAAAGAGTTGTAGTATATGTGATAAAATCTTATTAGACTAAAGAAGTATAACTTCTAACGATAATACCTATATATGTACACTATAAGTACACAAAAACTTTTTGTTTTTAAATAACAACTTATTTTATGATCAGCTACTTTATTTATTTATTATTTATTTAGACACTTTATTGTACGCCAAGACAGTATTAAATTAAGAAAGACACAAAATAGCAGGACAATGGGCGGCCTCATCGCTTAAAGCAATTTCTTTAGTTACTAACTTTTAAACTATCGCGTTGCATACTATCAGTATATTTGTTAATAACGGGGCTAAACGCGGTTATTTCACATACCTTTTGTTGCCTGACGTTTCGACCAGGTTGCACCGGCCGTGGTCACAGGCCGACTGGCTCAGCGGCGCACGCCTTCCGTCGTCGAGTACGCGTGGTAGAAGTTTCTTCATCCACCCGCACATCTTCGTTATTCTTGATGTTGTTTTTTCCTCCAAGTATCGTCACACACTACACTCACGGTGTCCCTATTCTGTAAGCTAACCGACGCGCGCCTATTCTGGTGTTTACCCGTTTACCCGACCGTGCACAAAAGCGAGATTTTATGTTACTGATCACTGGATTCCATGCTCCTGATAATTTAAGCCCCTCTTCCCGATTGAATGTTTCATGTTTTTTAATCTCAATCGCTTCACGTACAACTCTTGAATAATAGTGCCGTTCAGTGGAGTGGACTTGCGCGTGATGAAATTCAATCCAATGATTAGTGCCTGCTTCAAGTAAATGTTCTGCGATCGCGGATTTACTAGTGTTGCATTTCTTTACAGCTGATGCGATATGTTCCTTGACCCTTTCAGCTATAGTACGCTTCGTTTGGCCTTTATACGAACTACCGCAGTCTGCGTCTGCTTGTCGGCTGCTTCACTTGTTCTTTTACCTAATACCCGTTACTTTTTAGTACCTCCTGAACATGGTCCAGCTCTCGCTCTAAATGTTCAGGGTCACACAGATCGTAAGCTCTATTCTTGAGAGATGTCATAACGGATTGCAGGTGTCGGGGATGATGATGCGAGATACCGTGTAAGTAGCTATCCGTGTGAGTAGGTTTGCGGTACACACAGTGTGCCAAGGACCCATCCAATCCCACGGTCACTTTCACGTCTAAGAAGGACAACGACCTCTCCTACTCCAATTCAAATGTGAACCGCATCTTCGTGTGAATGGAGTTAAGATGGTGTACATATTGTTCTACTTCATTACTGTTTCCTTTAACAATACTGAAGATGTCATCCATATATCGCTTCCAAAGTTTGATGGTCTTTGGGCCGAGATTCAGCGCCTTTTTTTTCAAAATGTTCCATCCAGACGTTGGCAAGTACGGGGGCTACAGCACTTCCCATTGCGACACCATCAATCTGAAGGTAATGCTGACCTTGGAAAAGGAAGTAATTGCCATCCAAGCAGTGTTCAAGCAGATCAACATAATTTAATGGAAGCTCGTTGTCCCTCAGTAGGTCTTTCACGACGTTTAAGCACTCTTTTATTGGAACGTTGGTAAAAAGCTTGTTGTTAGTATAGCAAACCGCTACGGGCCGGAAATTGCAAAACAAGTGCGTCACCTAGAATTTTTACGATAATAAAGGAGGGGAGGAGGATCCCACCACACACCCTCGATTCGTCAATCCTAACGCACAACGGTCAAGGATAACCTCCACCAATTGTAACGGAGGAATGACGAACCGAACTCCTCAAGGAAAAGGATCTAGGATAGGTAAAAGGAAACCTTACCCTCCAGGTTGTCAAAACTTTTGCAATATTCCGCTTTACAAGGTGGCACTTAGTCGACAAGTCGACACGTGTTTCGCCTACACACGAGGCATCCTCAAGACTGCACGAGGTATCCCTCGTGTGTAGGCGAAACACGTGTCGGTTTGTCGACTAAGTGCCACCTTGTAAAGCGGAATATTGCAAAAGTTTTGACAACCTGAGGGGTAAGGTTTCCTTTTACCTATCCTACATCCCTTTCCTTGAGGAGTTCGGTTCGTCATTCCTCCGTTACAATTGGTGGAGGTTATCCTTGACCGTTGTGCGTTAGGATTGACGAATCGAGGGTGTGTGGTGGGATCCTCCTCCCCTCCTTTATTATCGTTCTACAATGGATTTCCGCCATGTAACGCCCGATTCAATTAGTTATATAGAATTCGTATTAGAAGTGTCGTGATTGGAACTTATTACCTTCGTGTGTTCGAATAAAACTGCCTAGTGATATCGCATTTTCACGTAGAATTCTAACAAACGCAATAGTACGCCTCTTGAGACAATTAATTCGAAATAAACACAGTGAACTGGGATGTATACAGAGGGAGTTATATGCGTTACAGTTAATGTGTGGTAATGATCTAACTCAAGCGGACTATGATTTGTGTGATCGGGTTACATTTTTACAAGCAAGTCGTACCTTCGATTTAAGCACTGCAAACTTTGAGTGAAAGTTCTCGAAAGAGTATAATCGGCGGTATGCGGAAAAGAAAATGTCAAATTTGGTACCCGAGCAAGCAGACATCGTTGTGAATTTGTCGAATGTGAGTTTGGATGAAACTACTGTTAGTATCTTGGCCAAACGTATGAATTATGCTCCAACACCTAAGCGAATACCGTTCGAGAACGTAATTAGTAGTGTTGAGGAATCTATTGCGCGTAATAAGGTACCGCCCGGCGATGCCGATATCCTTAGACAGGACGTTGCGGTGATCTTACGTAAAGCAAGGCTTCCGACTAGTAACATCATTAGGTAAGAGCGTCAAGCGCTGAATAATATTCGGGATAACCGGGATATTTTAGTGCTTAAGGCCGACAAGGGAAACGCCACCATAGTGATGTAAAAAACCTGATTACCAAAGAAAAATACTCGAACTGTTAAGTGATAACGAGGTTTATAAACCGGTATCATACAACCCTACGGCCAGAGTTACGCGAAAAATACGAACTCTTATCCGAAACTACGAGGACCTGTTTTCAGAAGACGAGTACAAACAACTGTATACGCCAAAATCATACCAACCACCAAAATTGTATGGTCTGCCTAAAATACACAAGGCCAACGTTCCGTTGTGGCCCATTGTACGTCAAATTGCTTCTCCTACTAACGATCTTGCAAAGCACGTGGCGTCCGTATTACAACCATTGGTAGGCAAAACATCATATTTTGTAAAAAACTCACGGCACTTTATAGATATATTGAAAGAAATAAAATTGGAACCTGATGAGGTCATGGTGAGGTGGTCATGGTCATGGTCAAGTGGGCTTTTTACCAACGTTCCAATAAAAGAGTGCTTAAACGTCGTGAAAGACCTACTGAGGGACAACGAGCTTCCATTAAATTATGTTGATCTGCTTGAACACTGCTTGAATGGCAATTAATTCCTTTTCCAAGGTCAGCATTACCTTCAGATTGATGGTCGCAATGGGAAGTTCTGTAGCCCCCCGTACTTGCCAACATCTGGATGGAACATTTTGAAAAAAAGGCGCTGAATCTCGGCCCAAAGACCATCAAACTTTGGAAGCGATATGTGGATGACATCTTCAGTATTGTTAAAGGAAACAGTAATGAAGTAGAACAATATGTACACCATCTTAACTCCATTCACACGAAGATGCGGTTCACATTTGAATTGGAGTAGGAGAGGTCGTTGTCCTTCTTAGACGTGAAAGTGACCGTGGGATTGGATGGGTCCTTGGCACACTGTGTGTACCGCAAACCTACTCACACGGATAGGTACTTACACGGTACCTCGCATCATCATCCCCGACACCTGCAATCCTTTATGACATTTCTCAAGAATAGAGCTTACGATCTGTGTGACCCTGAACATTTAGAGCGAGAGCTGGACCATATTCAGGAGGTACTAAAAAGTAACGGGTATCAGGTAAAAGGACAAATGAAGCAGCCGACAAGCAGACGCAAACATCCAGAAGTGAACCGACAACCAGCCTACATGCCTTATGTCAAAGGGGTAACGGATAAGATCGGCTCCATCTTAAAGAAATACTCGATAAAGACAATTTATACACCCGGCATAAAGGTTCACAACATCGTGGGTTCGCCAAAGGATGTAGTTCCGTTACAAACCCCAGGTGTTTATAAGGTGGATTGCAGCTGCGGTAGTTCGTATATAGGCCAAACGAAGTGTACTATAGCTGAAAGGGTCAAAGAACATATCGCAGCTGTAAAGAAATGCAACACTAGTAAATCCGCGATCGCAGAACATTTACTTGAAGCAGGCACTAATCATTGGATTGAATTTCATCACACGCAAGTCCACTCCAATCATTGGATTGAATTTCATCACACTGTCCACTCCACTGAACGGCACTATTATTCAAGAGTTGTACGTGAAGCGATTGAGATTAAAAAACATGAAACATTCAATCGGGAAGAGGGGTTTAAATTATCAGGAGCGTGGAATCCAGCGATTAGTAACATAAAATCTCGCTTTTGTGCACAGTCAGGTAAACACCAGAATAGACGCGCGTCGGTTAGCTTACAGAATAGGGACACCGTGAGTGTAGTGTGGAAAAAACAACATCAAGAAAAACGAAGATGTGCGGGTGGATGAAGAAACTTCTACCACGCGTACTCGACGACGGAAAGCCTGCGCCGCTGAGCCAGTCAGCCTGTGACCACGGCCGGTGCAACCTGGTTGAAACGTCAGGCAACAAAAGGTATTTGAAATAACCGCGTTTAGCCCCGTTATTAACAAATTTCTTTAGTTGCTGATCGTACCATACAATAAGTTTGTTGAAACGAACCCTGAATATAAGCATTTGAGGAGAAATTTACCTTATTTTGTAAAAATTTTACATCTAACAACAGCAAATTAATGTTACATTACGTTACAAAGAGAATATGAACATCTGGCAATGCTAAATTTTACTCACTATGTTCAGTCAAAAATATTCTCAGTAAAGATTACTCAATTGAGAACCTTCTCCTTTTTAAATTCAGTTAAATATAAAAGAAATAAGTAGATAATTATTTTCCCTGATCTTATTTGAAGAACCGTACCGTATCGATATGGCCGAAGCACATGTAACTTGACGCCTGTCAACTGCAGAAGTTGTTGATAGATTGAAGACCACACAAGTTGTGGTCAATGATATCCATACCATAGGCATTGCTGTGGAACCTACATAAAACAGGGTATGTTTATTTATAACATTGAGAGAGGCTTATGAAGCTCTGTCTACCACTTTTTTTTTAATTTGGAATACAGTTTAATGTGATATGTAGGTACCTAGATGGTTAACTTTTAAGACGTCGCGTCGGCTTCCTCTAGATGCTTTTCATCTTTAAAGTTTTGTTCCATGCAAACATTGTAGGTTAGATAGACGAGTAACTTACCTTGGTGCTTGGGTTGGCCGCAGTGTTAGTGTATGGGACTGCAGAGTCGGATTCCCTGAATGCAAATGCTTATTTTCCGGAGTTTGGATATTTTCTGTATATTATTTTACTAATTTGATAAAATTGAAAGTGTGTTTGGATATTTGGATGGATTTTTTCACGGAAAGGAAATTTTTACGTTTTATTAAAACTTTACAGTAATATATCAGAATAGACTACATTTTTATTTCGGAAAAAAGTTCCTGTTAGAAACTACAACAGGAAAACAAGTGTAGGTACCTATAATAGTCATTTCGTTCGTTTGTTTCAAAGTCATTCTCGTTCGGACTGCTGTGCAAGTTAGACGCTACACTAAAATAATAAATCAATAAACATTCGATTGTGAACTCTCTGTCATAGTAAATAAAGTTCAATTGTGCCTATCTCGTCAAATACGTTTATAATCATATAGATTGGACCGGAGTTGATTGACAGTAGTATATAGAAAAGTTTCAGAGAATGCATCACACACCAACATCGGGTCATTCAATAAGGTTTTCATCGCAACCAGATTTATCCATGGATTCGAACGAACCAAATATTATACGTAACATCAATTTAAAGAAAAGAAAGAATCCAGAAGAGAAAAATTATGAGGAATTGAAGGTAGATCTCATAAAGTCGCTTAAAGAAATTATTAATCTACAGATGGCTTATATAAAGCAACAAAATAGCCAAATACTTGAAGCTAACACTGAGATCATTAAATTGCTGAAATCAAATGCTGCAAGCTATAATGAAATCTCAAAAAAAATGCTAACTCTTGAAACTGAACAAAAATCGGCCTTGGAGCGAATAGACGAGCTTGAAACTCAGTTGGACAGTATGCGGAAGCAACAGATTAGACTTAATGTGGAGATTAAAAATATACCACATGATAATAACGAAAATGTAAATGAGGTTTTAAAAGAAATTTACAAGATCTTGGATGTCAAGATTACTGATGATTTAGTTAATGTTTATAAAAGAGGTAAGAATAAGGGACCTATAATAATAGAATATCAGGATTACAAAAACAAAGAACTGTTGTTAAAAGCTGCTAAAAATTATAACGTCAATAAAAATCGACCACTAGCTACAGAAACTTTAGGTCTACATGGACCTATTTCTCGGATCTATATATCAGAGTCCCTTACGCCACTCGCAAAGAAGTTACTTACGGCTGCTCGAAAACTTGTTAAAAATGGCAAATACAAGTATTGCTGGACATCACGAGGCAACGTTTTGTTACGTAAAGGGGAAGGAGAACCAGCTTTAGTTATTAAAACATTGAGTCAAATCAGAAATCTTGCCTCCGAATGACTATATGCTGTGAAAAATGTTACTTCGTTATGGTATCAAATTATTTTCTACTCACTACTAACCAAACATTTTTTCTATTATATTAATATGTATCTGTCTGTGGAACATTGTTGTAGCCTTATACCACTATCAATTATCTTAACCATTAATTATTACTTATCTATATTTGTTTTCTCACATACAAACATATTTATACGATATTTATATTTTTATGGCAGGCAAACTTAAGAATCATCCCAATCATTTGTTCATCTCAAACAAACTAAACCTACTATGGCAAGACCCTCTTCTTCTCGACCAAACCCGTAATAACATATTAAATCACGATCGGGATGGGTATGGGTAACAACTTACATGATGTAGTTGCCGACGTTGATAGAAATATCAACGTTGGTGATTCGTTTTTGGTTGAGAATCCAGAAGCTTTTTCTCAATATAAACTTGATTGTAAACTATCTCTCAAAATAGTTGTCCAGAATATACTAAGCATAAATAAAAATCTCGAAGTATTTAAGGTATTTCTAGGTAGAGGAAATTTAGATTATGACATGATCATTATTACGGAATGTTGGCTAACAGATTCTGTGTCAATATTAGAAATCGAAAATAGTGCATGCCGTCGCCTCTACGACGGTGTAGTGCGCTCAAAGGCGTTGTATGGAGCGCCCATCTGGGCTTCTTCTCTTCCGGAAGTGGGCCGAGAGGTTGGTAGGCCCCTCAGTTAGCCCCCGGCTCGTGGGGGCTGTCCGGCCCGTCCTGCGGGCTTGGGTGGAGAGGGCACACGGAGCGCCGACATTTCACCTCAGTCAGCTCCTCACAGGGCATGGCGTATTCGCCAAGTACCTGTGGCTGGGGTGGAGCCGGACCCCGTGTGTCGCCACTGCTCAAGTGGCGTCGTGGACACGGCGGAGCACACACTCGCCGTGTGCCCGGCGTGGGACGGGCCGCGTATCGCCCTTACGGGCCTTGTCGGACTTGATTTGTCGCTGCCGGCTGTGGTGCAAGCCATGGTCGGCAGCCAACAGTGTTGGGCCGCCGTCGCCTCGTTTGCTAGCGAGGTGATGGCGGCGAAACGTGAGGAGTTGCGGGTGCGGGAGCGTACGGGACAGACGCTCCCGCCCCGCCGTCCGGTTCGGGGGCGTCGTCGTGCTCATTACATGCGCGCCCCCGAATAGTGTCTGGCCGTGGGCGGAAGGTCGGGGGACCCCGCCCAACTGGCCACTCGGCGACGGGCACCCTTTCTGTGTTCCAGGGGTGCCCACTCTTTGCGTACGCCCGTACCGGCCGCTCTCACCTCCTCTGCTTACAGAGGAGCGCTCGAGAGCGGTGGAGGTGCGGGCTAGTTCTTCAGCTCCTTAGGGAGCTCCGGGGTGGTCGCTTATCGACCGCCCCGAGACGGACCCCTCCGTTCTGGGGTGCCCCTTGCCGGCTCGCAGTGATTTAACCTCAGGCCTACCCTGCGAGTCGGTTTTAAGGTGAGGCGGAACACCGCGGGGTTTAGTGGGTAGGACGGCCCTCTCTCACGGGCCAGGAGCCCCACACACCGTCCCTGCTGCCCCCGCAGCAGGGATGACGGTGCGTAAATGCATTCCCCGCGAAAACAAAAAAAAACAATATCAGAAATCGAAGGATATAATGGTAAAATACACGTGATTATATTAATCAAAACATGCCATGCATTTGTTTGTATATATAGATCACCATCTTTTCGTTTGGTCTCAAATTTCCTGAACTCATTGGACAGACTTTTACAGGAACTTAATATATTTGTGACAGGGGATATAAACATTGATATAGCTAAATATAATATTGATACTAGATCAGATGAATACTTGGATGTTCTTGCTACTCACAGTATGTTACCTAGTCATCTTTTGATTACTCGTAATGATAAGTGCTACGATTACTTCATTGTTAAAACCCCTTCTAAGATTTTGACTATTGTTTGTGAATCATGTGTTACCGATCATAGATGTGTTTATTTCTGTGGGCCAGTGGATACTCATTGTAACAATAAACAAAAAAAAAGCAATTATTCCGACAATTAATTATACAAAAGTCTATGGTGTTATCAAACAGATAAATTGGAGCAACGTTTTATTAAAATTAGATCCAAATGTAGCGACTGAAAAATTTATTACCGTCATAAAGGAAGCTATTCAAACAAGTACTTTCCAAAAGCCAGTTCCAAACAGAAGGCTAATCTTGCAACCTTGGGTAACTCCAGGTATGTTACGATGCATGAGATTTAGGGACACTTTATAAGAAAATATTTAAAGTCGCCTGCAAATAAACATCTGGAACTTACATATCTAAGGTACAGAAATCATTGCAATAAAATTTTACATAATCTTAAAAATGAATGTAATAAATTAGATTTATACGAAAGTAAAAGCGATATCAAGAAAACTTGGAATGTGATAAAACGGGTATGCAATTTAAACATCTCGGATAAATCTCAAACTCATTGTGAGTTACTAGGAGTGAAGGCAACACCTCAAGAATCAATTAATTTTGTCAATGACTCCTTTGTTAGAGTAGGTGCTAACCTCTCAAATCATATTTTACAAAGATTAAGTACATCAGAGCAAGCTATTGTACGAAGCTATAAAACTTATAAGCCTCCTGTGAAATCATTGGTACTATTGGAGACTGACGAACTGGAGGTGTATAGTATTGTCATGTCCTTAAAAACCAGCAAGGCCTCGGTGTGGGATGGTATATCATCATTGTTAATAAAAAATAGTATTAATGAACTCACCAAGCCTCTGACCCATTTATTTAATACATCATTGTCTTCAGGCATTTTCCCTAATGTGTTAAAAGAATCTATTATCGTACCAGTCTTTAAGTCTACAGGCATTAGTCACTAATATGAAAGAGGGGTGTGAAAGTAAGGGTCTCCGCTTGAATGCAAGTAAAACTAAGGTTCTAGTATTTGAAAGATGTGACGTAAGAACTAAATGCGAGATTAGGGTAAACCAGGAACGTCTAGAGCAAGTGAATGAAATTGTGTATTTAGGAAGTATGTTTAGCGCGGATAGAAGATGTGATTCGGATGTAGAACGGCGAGTAGCTGCCGGAAACAAAGTTAACGGTGCTTTGTCCCAGTTAGTAAAGCGACAAAGCATCGTAAAAGAAGCACGAATGGCGATTCATAACGCAGTGCTAGTGCCAACTTTGCTTTACGGTAGTGAAACCTGGGTATGTCAGCAGATGCATGAAAGTAAATTGAATGCTGTGAAGATGCGATCACTTCGAAAATTGTGCGGCGTTACCTTGGCCGACCGAATACGTAACGAAGTGATATGCAATATGGCAGGTTTGAATGTAAGTGTCAGCGTTAAGCTGGAAAAGGGCGTGCTCCGTTGGTTTGGACACGTCCAACGAATGAGTGAGGAACGATTGACGAAGAATATTTATTGTTCAAAAGTAGAGGGTAGAAGGAGTCAGGGAAGGCCGAGACTTACATATGAAGACCACGTGAGCAGATTGCTCAAAAACGGAAAGGTCAAAAGTACTCGGATACCCAGAAGTGCGTGTATGAAGCGATTGATGAATCTCGGAGAAGCGAAAGAAGTATGCATGGATCGCGAAGCCTGGCGATCTGTCTACTCTGACTACCCCGTCAGGGATACAGCGTGAAGATAGATAGTTAGTTAGTTAGTTAGTCTTTAAGTCAGGGGATAAAAATAATATTGGTAGTTACCGTCCCATCTCTCTGTTGCCAACTATATCAAAAATATTAGAAAAAAATGTAAATGTGCGGCTGGTGAACTACTTGGAACACAATGGTATTCTCTCACAAAACCAGTATGGCTTTAGAAGAAAAAAAGTCTACAACAGATGCAATCGAAAACTTGGTTTCGGAGGTGGCGCAAAACCTTGATTGCAAAAGGAAATGCATTGGTGTGTTCCTTGATTTAGCCAAGGCATTCGACACGGTGTCGGTGCCCCTACTGATACGTAGTACGAGGGTACACCTATAGACTCAAGCTTCAATCAAGCAATTAAAAAATCAAGGGAAACACCTCTGTTCCCCTTGATTTTTTTAAAGATTACCTTCGTAACAGATTTCAGACCGTCAAAATGGGAGATTATGTTAGCTCTAAATTACAAGTCACTTTTGGAGTACCTCAGGGCTCCGTGTTAGGGCCTACATTGTTCCTTATATATTTAAACAATCTTTGTAACATGAGATTAGAAAACGCTAAAATATTAACATTTGCGGACGACACTGTAATTCTTTCTCAAAATACAACATAGGAAAACGTTAAATTATCAGCTGAGACAGGTCTTCGCAGTGTATTAGAGTGGCTTGATTACAATTTATTAACTTTAAATATTGATAAAACCAAATATGTAACTTTTAGTATAAGGTCAAATACACAACCCCTCCCAGGATTTTCAATTAAGGCACATTCTTCTGGCTGCACAGACTCAACCAGCTGTAACTGTTACACAATATGTTCAACTAATAGTGTTCGATACTTAGGGATAGAAATAGACAAATATTTAAATTGGAAGGAGCATATTAGTAATCTGAGAGCTCGCATAAGAAAACTTATACCTATTTTCAAAAAACTGAGGCAATTAAGGGACAGTAGAACGAATAAAATGGTACATCTAACTTTGTGCCAATCAATAGTTGCATATGGCATATCGGCTTGGGGTGGAGCTAGAAAAAGTACAATCTTAAAAATTCGAAAGGGCATTGCGCTGCATCATAAAAGTAATAAACTTCAAACCATTCAGCTACCCTACCACTGATTTATACAAGGAATTTGGAGTTTTTAACATACGACAACTCTTTATTAAAGCCATTGTCCTGAAACAACACACTTGTGTGAATCATGGCTGCATATCTGCAAGAATAGAACATGAGGTATACGAGGTTCCCTTTTGCAAGACTAGTTTTGCCCAATGCTTCTCATATTTCCTGGCCCCATTTCTGTACAACCGCATAAGTAAAGAATATTCGCTCAAAAATCTGACAAGTTTTGCTTGTAGAGTGTCCTGACGAGTGACTGGACGAGTGTCTAAGTGGTTAAGATTATGAACAGACTGAATTATTGATACGCGTTTGCCAATAACTCTTTATAATATACTAACTAATTTATTACATAGCTACTCCATATTATACTCGAATCTATATAAACTTCTTGTGCATTTTTTCTCAATCTTCTATATAAGGAACACTTAATATAATAACAGTATAATAAAATAAAATACATAATTGGAACAGAATAGAAGAGATAATCGATTTATCTTGTATTTGTGTCTATGTGTGTATATTATTTTATATGTATATATGCATTGTTATATATGCATATATTTTATATCTTTTATATATATGTGCATTATTATATATGCGTATATTTTATATCTTACAACTATATGTTTGCATGTATATTTGCTCGGAGTTGTAAGTTACTCCACTTTATTAATTGAAAAAAAGTTAAATAATAAAAAAGAAACAGATGTTGTTGTCTGAAACTTTTACTTGTACTATGTGTTTACGTTAGGCTTCCTCTTTGTTTTGTTCCGTTCAAATCACAGTGCACATTAAAAAATAGTCCTTATTTTAAAAGAATTATAGCATATATTGTTCCAAACTAGAATCTTACCTCGCCGTACAGTCCGCGCCACGAGTCATGAAAGTGCGTAGACGACGAAAAATAGGTGTCAGTTGAGGTAGGGGTGAGGGGTGGGACGAGTCACCATGGCAACGAGCGACGTGCAGTGATTCCTTGCCTCTCTTCACCCGCGCACGCACTGAGCTCGCCTTGGGTACCAGCGATAACACAAGTGTCACATAATTTCATAATTTGGACAATACTTATTATAAATTATTTGTTCAGAACGACAATTTTATATGTTTATATTAAAAAAAAAAAAAAAAAAGTATTGTAAGTGTACATAGTGTTAGATATATTTGAACGTAGTGTTTTTGTAAACAGTGTTGTAAAGAGGTTATATATAATAGTGTTTTTAGTGTTAATTTGAAAGAAGTGATTTTTTATTAGTATCTACAATGTCTCCGCCAACGAGTAAAAAATATAAACGTACTCTTAATAGAGAAGCGAGAAAAATGGTGTATGACGTTTACTGCTTTATGAAAAATAAATTCAGTGAACTGAATTACGTTCAGTTGATGGCAGAGGTAGCTGAAGCTACAAAAGTTTCTAAATCTACTATATACAGGTGTTGATGCGCAAGTAGCACAGCAACAACGGCATAACATACCACTACCAACAAAACAGTGGAGGGCGTGTTGGTACAGCCCCCACTTGGACTTACTTCGCGCAGCGAGACCATCCGCGACGCTCGCCTACAGTTGTGTGTTTTTGTATTGCCGAATTATTATTATACCTATCTAAAATTAATACAGTCCGCTTTTAATTACAACTTAATATACGATATCGAAGAACGTTCCCAACAAATGGTCCTATAGTTTGTTGGTAAAACTCACCGGAATAATATCAGCAAGTAGTAATAAACCGGCAAGATTGAGTATACCCCGCTTGTTGAGCGTCGGCGTTGGTGGACTCACCTATCTTTTTTCTGACGTGGATTACATTGTGGATAATTTAGCTACAATTAATATTCGCTTAGCCATTGGGAGCTGCACGAAGACCGCCGCCGAGCAAAGGTCAAGCGGGCGCATTCTTTATCTACGCATACCTTTGTTTGTGATTACGATAAACAGCTGTTTCTTTTGTGTAGTGCATCATGAGCGTACAAACGGATAAATTAGAAAATCTTAAAAAAAGACGTAGTGCACTTAAAGCTAAAGTAACTATTTTTAAAACTTATTTAAAATCGTTTCAAAGTGCTTCTTGCTTATCTGACTTACAACGTCTAGATTTGGAAGGACGTTATGAACGCTTTCAAGCTTTATATTGTGATTTCGATGCCTTACAGACCGACATCGAGTTACTTGTGAATACGCCCGAGGACGAGGTTAAAAGTCGAAGCGATTTCGAGGATCAATACTATTCACTGGTGGCACTGGCACGAAGTTTAATTGCTAATAGCACCAGGTCAGGAGAAACAGGTAAGGCACACACAAATGTACGTCTACCTAAAATTGACTTGCCACATTTCGACGGCAGCGTTCAGGGTTGGCTCGAGTTTAAGGACACCTATGTTTCCCTTATTCATAACAACAAATGTAATGATGATATTATGAAATTTCATTATTTACGATCTTGTTTACGCGGTAGTGCTGCATTGGTAATTAAAAACATAGATTTTACTAGTGAAAATTATACTAATGCATGGGATTTGTTGTGTCAGCGGTATGACAATGATCACTTGCTTATACACAACCACTTGCAGGCCTTATTTGGTGTTCAGGCTTGCACAAAAGAGTCTAGTAAAAGCTTGAGGTACTTGATTGATGTTACAAATAAAAATATCAGGGCATTAAAAACGTTAAAACAGCCGACTGAACACTGGGACACTATAATCATTTTTATGATATCTCATAAATTAGATAACAGTACAAGTCGTTATTGGGAAGAGCACCGCAATACTTTACCCTGTCTCCCTACATTAAATCAGTTCACGAAATTTATTGAAAATCAAATTAATTTACTAGAGAAATTAGAAGAAAATACTAAAACTAACCTTAAGCCTAAAGTACCAGAAAACAATTCTAACCAAAACATAAAACCAAAAAGCTTCGCTGTGGCATCTAATAATACAAATCAACATAAGTCAACAATTTACAAGTGTCCTTTATGCTTTGAAAATCATTTTCTATACGCCTGTGATACATTCAGAAGCTTACCTATTATAGCACGTATTGAAAAGGCAAAACAATTCAAGGTTTGCATGAATTGTTTACGTTCAGGTCACATTGATAGGGCGTGCAAGCTATCACATTGCAAATATTGCAAAGCACGTCATAACACCCTAATACATTTAGAACCTGAAACAAGCGCGCATTCTAACCCCATGCCAAGCAGTGAAAACATTGTTCTTTCAGCCGATTATGAACGCAGCAATTCACATGACACTGTATTACTTTCCACAGCTATGGTGAGAGTGTGTGGCGCCGACGGTACTAAGCATTCTGCCAGGATCTTATTGGACAACGGTAGTACCGCCAACTTCATAACACATGCTTTATCATCGAAGCTAGGGTTGCCTCGACAAGGTACTAGTTCATCTACAATTACAGGTATCAACAATCAGACCTCTTATAGTACACAGTCTTGTAACCTCACGCTGGAGTCTTATTACAGTGACTATACGGTCAACTTGGATTGTCTTATACTACCTGAGATCGCTAAGGTGTTGCCATCGAGTTTTATAAATGTTAAGCATATCCCTCTTCCATCGGGATTGTGTCTAGCTGACCCTACCTTTAACATTCCGTCAGCCATAGACATCCTTATCGGCGCTGATGCATTTTGGAACGTCTTACTACGCAATACGATCACCTTAGGGAAACACCAGCCCAAGCTTCACGAAACTAAATTAGGTTGGATTGTTTCTGGGCAAGTATTACATCAAACCCACGGTCAAACTACCTCTCAATTTTGTCATTTTGTAAAAGGTGTAATCAATATTGACCGCTTTTGGGAACTTGATACAGTACCTAGTTCGCATTTATTGACAAAAGAAGAAAATGCTTGTGAAAATCATTTTCAACAAAATACTTACCGTAATAATGAAGGACGTTATGTGGTCACAATGCCTCTTAAGGAGGACCCTCATGTATTAGGTGAGTCTTTGCAAATGGCTATCAGTCGCTTCTTGTCACTAGAGCGACGCTTTCAACGTGACCCACGCTTCAAACAACGTTACCTTGACTTCATGAGTGAGTATGAACAATTAGGTCATATGAGTGATCAAGGTACGGTCACCAACTTTTCCAAAACTCTTCTTAACCAAAAGGTTCACTATTTTTTACCCCACCACGGAGTCATTAAAGAGTCCAGTTCAACAACCAAGTTGCGAACAGTGTTCGACGGTTCTGCCAATACATCTTCTGGCATCTCACTAAACGCCATTCAAATGATTGGCCCTGTAGTTCAAGACGATCTTCTATCAATCTTGTTACGCTTTCGTCAACACAGATATGTAATATCGGGCGACATCGAAAAAATGTACAGAGCCATAGAGGTGGATCCGTCTCAGAGGTGTCTACAGTGTATCGTGTTTCGCGATACACCAAGGAAACCACTTCGGGTATACTGCCTCAATACTCTAACTTATGGACTGGCTTCGTCGGCGTACTTAGCTACCAAATGCCTTACCTCCCTTGCCTCGTCAGCAGTTAGCGACGACGTAAGACGAGCAATAGAACATGATTTCTATGTTGACGATTTTCTTAGCGGATCTAACACTATTTCTGGCGCAGAAGAACTGGGCAGGGGTGTCATTAATACTCTTTCTTCTGCCAAATTTGGCTTGCGAAAATTAAATTCTAATGACTCTAAAATTTTAAAACAAATAAATCCTACAGAGAATTCTACTTTCGATAACGTATTAGATTTTAACAGAAACAATACGAACACTTCATCTAAAACATTAGGTCTACATTGGTCGTGTGATTCAGATTCACTTTCATTCTCTATAAGTATTGCTACAAATTATAAAAAGCTTACAAAACGCCACATATTGTCTGCCATAAGTCAGATTTTTGATCCACTAGGACTGGTCGGTGCATGCGTGATCGAAGCAAAACTTATCATGCAGCGGCTTTGGACTACCAGTTATGACTGGGATGAAGAGGTTTCTCATGAAATTAAGGATCTTTGGTCCTCATTTGCAAATGCATTACCAGCCCTTAATAAGCTTACGATACCTAGATTTATTTCATGTTGTGACTCCATATGCAACGAAATTCACGTCTTTTCCGATGCGTCCAAAAGGGCATATGGAGCTTGTCTTTATATTCTTTCAAAAGACAAACAGGGTTCTATACAAATAAGACTTTTAGCCTCAAAAAACCGCGTGGCCCCAATTAAGCCTACCACAATACCACGGTTTGAACTTTGCGGTGCGTTAGTGGCAACAAGACTGTGTACTAAAGTTCGTGACTCTCTTACGATGCGTATTGACAAAATTTATTTATGGTGTGACTCAACAATAGTTCTTTCATGGCTATCTACATCACACAATCAACTCAAACCTTTTGTACGTAACAGAGTGAACGAAATTCAAGAAGGTACTGTTGGTTGTGCTTGGAACTATGTTCCGTCGAAAGACAACCCGGCGGACTTTGTTTCCCGTGGGCTGAAGGCTGATGCTATCAGCACCAGTTCCTTGTGGTGGTCTGGGCCCTCTTACTTATTAAAGTCACAGGATCACTGGCCCCAAAGGCCTAACAATATTGGGAAACAAGATCTGCCAGAGGTAGTATGTCATGTGGTTAGTAGCAATCTTAGTAGTGATAGTATTTATAGAAGTACGATTATACAACATCTTATTACCAAGTACTCCAATTTTAATCGCTTGCAAAGAGTAGTTGCTTATATACTTAGAGCTATTAACAATTTTAAATTGAAACAAAATAAACTTATTGGATTTTTATCAACAAATGAACTACAAAATTCTACAAATCATATTTTACACGCCGCTCAGATTCAGATGTTCACAGAGGAGTACTCCTTATTAAAATCGGGCAAGACTCTGCCGCGTAGCAATCGTCTTATTTCTTTAACTCCTTTTATAGATTCACAAAACATTATGCGTGTGGGCGGCAGGCTTGACAACTCCCTCTATGATTTTAATATAAAACATCCTATACTGTTATGCAGCAAGCATGAATTTACAAAGTTACTTTTCCATTTTGAACATTTGAAGCTTTTACATGCAGGTCCACAGCTTTTACTTTCACACATACGCCAACGTTACTGGCCTTTAGGTGGTAGAAATTTATCTAAAGCTATAGTTAGGAAATGCATGAAGTGTTTTAGATTTAGAGCTAAAAACGTTCAACCAATTATGGGCCAATTACCTACGTCTCGTACTGATCTTCAATTCCCTTTTTTAAATTGTAGCGTTGATTATGCGGGGCCAATCTTGATCGCTGATCGGAAGGGGCGAGGTTGTAGACTGCTTAAGTCATATTTATGCATTTTTGTGTGTCTTGCGATAAAGGCTATTCACCTCGAACTCGTCACGGCCTTAACCACGGATGCTTATATGGCTGCCTTTAAGCGGTTCATATCACGTCGAGGCAAGCCTCGTAGTGTTTGGTCTGATTAGGATAGGCACTAATTTCGTTGGCGGTTCCAACGAAATAAACAAACTCCTATCCAACTCAGGTATCGCTTCGGACTTGGCCCAAGAGGGTATTTCGTTCCACTTTTCCCCACCCCACTCTCCACATTTTAACGGAATTGCCGAAGTGGCTGTCAAAGCTACTAAAGGCCATCTAAAGAAAATACTTACTCTCACGCATTTGACATTTGAGGAAATGGCAACCTGCTTATGTCAAATTGAGGCTATTCTTAACTCACGTCCTCTAATACCTGCTTCCTCTGATCCATTAGATTTGGCTGCCCTCACTCCTGCACACTTCCTTATCGGACGACCACTTATGTCCGTACCACATCCTCAGGTTACTGACGGCAAAATCACACGCCTGGAACGCTACCAACGGATCGAATGCTTACGACAACATTTTTGGTCACGTTTCTGTAGCGAATATCTTCAACTGTTACAACAGAAAACTAAGTGGCGACAATCCACCGGGAGCCTCGAACTGGGTTCACTAGTCCTTGTAAAGGACATAACAACTCCAGCTCTTCTTTGGCCATTGGGTCGCATTGTCAAGATCTACAAGGGCAGCGACGGCATCACGAGAGTCGCAGAAGTAAAAATTAAGACTGGGACCGTGACAAGAGGATTCAACGCCTTATGCCCGATACCGCTTCATTGAAGTACAAGCACTTCAACCGGGGCAGTATGTTGATGCGCAAGTAGCACAGCAACAACGGCATAACATACCACTACCAACAAAACAGTGGAGGGCGTGTTGGTACAGCCCCCACTTGGACTTACTTCGCGCAGCGAGACCATCCGCGACGCTCGCCTACAGTTGTGTGTTTTTGTATTGCCGAATTATTATTATACCTATCTAAAATTAATACAGTCCGCTTTTAATTACAACTTAATATACGATATCGAAGAACGTTCCCAACAACAGGATAGTAAAGCAAGCTAACCAATCAGATTTTTAGAACTCCCGGGAAAAAACGAAGTCGGGCATTTCTTATAACAGGTGTAGATAATTTTGACTAAGGGTTGATAAAACGAGCTATTCACAATTTTCACGTAACAAATAATGAGATTCCCACAGTTAAAAAACTTTTATCAAAATTACAAGATGACATAAATTTTCGAGGATCGGAGACAAGTCTCCGTCGCATAATTAAAAATATAGGTTTTAGTTGGAAAGCCACTGAAAACAACAGAAAAGTCCTTATTGAAAAATCCAAGATAAGATTGTTACGTATAAATTATCTAGAAAAAATAAGAAAGTATAGACAGACCAATGACCAGAAAATAGACCTATAATATACACGGATGAATCATATGTCCATTCCTCTCACGCTACAGCAAAATCCTGGTCTGATGGGTCAACAAAAGGTTTAAAAAAACCCATTTCAAAGGGTCAACGTGTGGTTATTGTGCATGCAGGTTCTGAGGCTGGTTTAGTACCAAACGGTCTATTAGTTTTTAAGTCCGGTACAAAGACTGGCGACTACCACGACAATATGAACTAAGAAAATTATGAAAGTGGTTAAAAACACAACTAATACCTAACCTCCCACCAAGGTCCGTCGTGGTAGTTGACAATGCCTCCTACCATAATAAAGAATACGATTCTGCACCAAATTCCAATAGCAGGAAGTCAGAAATGCAAGCTTGGCAAAGGCATATCATTTAGGCCTGAAATGTATAAGCCTCAGTTGTATGAGTTAGTAAAATTAATTAAAGAGATACACAAAAAATTTAGTATTGATAGAATACTAGGAGAACATAACCACGACGTTCTCCGCTTGCCACCATCCTGATCTCAATCCTATTGAGATGGCTTGGGCCGCAATTAAGGGTTACGTTAGTAGTAAAAACGTAGAGTGGAATATAAAACGCGTAACAGATTTGATAAAAGAAAAGGTAGAGGCAATGGGGGCTAATGATTGGCAGAACCTCTGCAATAAAGTAAAGTCGACTGAAGAAGAATATATCAAAAGCGACCATATAGTCGACCACATGACAGACGAATTAATTATACGGGTGGGACAAGACTCAGATAGCGACGACAGTGATTCTGATCAGGAAGATGTTGCCGAAGAGGATGAGTTGTTCCCAGGCCCAAGTTCTGGAGAGCCATCCGATCCAGATCAAGCTGCTGGCCCAAGCAAACTGCAGTTTCCACCAATGGAAGGTGTAATGCCGTTGAGTGACGGTGACACTGATTAACTTTTTATTTCAAGTGTATGTGTAGTTATGTACCAAATAAACATAACAACATTTTTTTAATGTCATAATCATTTCTATCCTTTATACAGCGAATTTATATTGAATATCATTTACTACACGCGCACGATAAGTTGAGACCTGCGAGAAATGTTTCCCGATTATTATAATAATTAGTCTACAAATTAGAACATTTAATAATATAAGATTAATTATTATAATATAGAATAATACAAATAAGTATAAATTTTTTTGCATCTGTACCAACTTATTACTGTGAGGTCACAGAGGTCAAGCCTCAACTTATCGTATTTATAGTACACACTTTTCTCTTCGAATATACATGCGCAGTCGACGCCATTTTCTTTCATGACTCGTGGCGCGTACTGTAACACAGTTGCGATTGGCACGGGAGGTAAAGCATATTATTTTTTTGACTTGGGGATTAAGATTTGGGGATGAAGAGTAGAAGCGTGCACGTCGCCATCCCTGCCAGCTACGGCTGCAATTCTACTCCAACACGAGTGCCACCAGGGCGAATTATGTCAGGGCGTGCCCCCGAGGCGACGCGCACCTGTTCGTCCCCGCTGGTGCGAAAAGTGTGAGCCAGAGCGGCGTAGGGGACCGCCACCCTACACGCGCGGCTCGACACGGCGGGAAGTGGAGGGTGGAGTGCAGGGTAGCTGCGTGGAATGTTAGGGGAGGAATGACAGATAAGATGAATGAGTTGATGGATGTCATGAATGAGAGAAAGTTAGATGCAGTGTGCTTGACAGAGGCCAAGCGCAAGGGCAGCGAAGTCTTGGAGCTCCCGGGTGGGATGCTCGCGCTTTGGTCTGGAGTACCAGAGAACGAGCATGGCAGTCGGGGGGTTGGAATTTTGCTGTCCTCGCGATTGGCCTCCGGTATGTGTGAGTACAAACTGGTAGGTCCTAGAATCCTCTGGATCCGTGTAAAACTTGGTTTGACGAAGATTTTCCTGGTAGCTGCTTACGCGCCAGTATCTTCGTCGAACGCGAGTGAGCTAGAGGACTTCTGGGAGAGTATGAGAGAAGCTCTAAATGTGATAGAAGGAAATGAAAGACTTATAGTATGTGGAGACTTAAATGGATGGGTGGGTACCGCTCGCGATGGTTTTGAGTCGGTACTCGGGAAGTATGGGGATAAAAGGGTGAACGACGCTGGCAAGCTAATACTGGCATTTTGTAAGGAAAAGGATTTGTTTGTGGCGAACACAATGTTCAACCACAAACAAATTCATATGTATACGAGGAGATGTAAGTCAAAGAGAAGCATGATAGATCTATTCCTAATGGATAGTCGGCTCCGTAAACAGGTGATGGACACAAGGGTTTATCGAGGCGCTGAGCTGGGATCAGACCACTACCTAGTCATAACTAGGATTAGGGGTCTGTTCGCGGGTTGGCGTCATCGTACCGAGTGTCCTGAACCTGAGCCGACTTATAGCATCAAAAGCTGGAAGCTGCAGGATGCATCCATTAGGGATAAATATAATGAAAGGGTAGCCGAAAAGCTTGGCGACGTCAATGTAAGTAGTGAGAATGTGGAAAGTGTATGGCAGAACCTTAGGGATAGTATGATAAATGCCGCTGTGGAAGTGTGTGGAGAAACGAAAAGAGGCAGTAGTAATAAGCGTGATGCATGGTGGAATGAGGAAGTGAAAGAAGCAGTTCGAATGAAGAAGAAAGCATGGCTAGACTACTTCGCCTCGCGGAATGCTTTAATATGAAAGAGAGATACAAGCTGCAGAAAGTTAACACAAAGGCACTGATAGAAGAAGCTCGTGAAAGGTGCAGAATGAAAGCGGATGAAAGGTTGTCGTCCAATTTCCGGGATAATGCCAAGCTCTTCTGGAAAGAGGTAGGCAAGACCCGGAGTTGTTCGGCAATCTGCAGTATGAATAAAGTGCTCAGTGTTAACAATGACGTCCTAACAGACCAAACTGACGTCCTGCAGAGATGGAATGAATATTATGGAAAGATGTATGCAAGAAAAGACAGAGATGCCACATCGGGAAGTGGAGCTCACTTCGATGCTCCGGATCCCGATGTCATTGAAGTCATTAGTATGAAAGAAATAGAACAAGCGATAAGAAGTATGAAATGTGGTAAGGCTGCGGGAAAAGACAGAGTTACTGTTGAGATGATCAAGTACGGTGGGTCGCGTGTCTGGGACACACTGTGTCTGTTATGCAACTTGTGCTGGCGGACGGGTGAGGTCCCAGATGACTGGCGAGTAACAGTTGTAGTACCTATTTACAAAGGGAAAGGCTCGCGCCTAAACTGCTCCAGCTACAGGGCGATCAGCTTGGTCAGCTTAGCTAGTAAGGTGTATGCAAAGGTTATAACGGCACGAATGCAAGAAAAGTCTGAAAGGTATTTATGGGAGGCTCAATGCGGATTCCGACGTGGAAGAGGTTGCATGGATCAAGTGTTTTCTCTCCGCATGATCGCGGAAACGTTTCTGGCTGTTAGCCATAAGGTTTTCTGCGCTTTTGTGGATCTAGAGAAAGCATTTGATAACGTTGTGAGAGAAACGCTGTGGGACTTGCTGCCCGGATATGGCGTGGACGGCTCGCTACTGCGGGCAATACAGTCGCTTTATAGGGACTGTAAGGCTTGCGTGCGAGTAGGGGGGGGATGTGTCACCTCTATTTGATGTCTGTACAGGCGTCAAACAGGGATGTGTCATGTCCGCCTGGCTGTTCATAGTTTATCTGGACAGTTGCCTGCAGAAGTTGAAAGATTTTAATATGGGTGTGAATTTGGGTGACTTTACAGTAAACTGTCTGCTGTACGCTGATGATGCGGTGTTCATGGCCTCATCAGAAGCCGACCTTCAGGCATTAGTCACTAATATGAAAGAGGAGTGTGAAAGTAAGGGTCTTCGCTTGAATGCAAGTAAAACTAAGGTTCTAGTATTTGAAAGAGGTGACGTAAGAACTAAATGCGAGATTTGGGTAAACCAGGAACGTCTAGAGCAAGTGAATGAAATTGTGTATTTATGAAGTATGTTTAGCGCGGATGGAAGATGTGATTAATTGATTGTGTCCCAGTTAGTAAAGCGACAAAGCATCGTAAAAGAAGCACGAATGGCGATTCATAACGCAGTGCTAGTGCCAACTTTGCTTTACGGTAGTGAAACCTGGGTATGTCAGCAGATGCATGAAAGTAAATTGAATGCTGTGGAGATGCGATCACTTCGAAAATTGTGCGGCGTTACCTTGGCCGACCGAATACGTAACGAAGTGATACGCAATATGGCAGGTTTGAATGAAAGTGTCAGCGTTAAGCTGGAAAAGGGCGTGCTCCGTTGGTTTGGACACGTCCAACGAATGAGTGAGGAACGATTGACGAAGAATTTATATTGTGCGAAAGCAGAGGGTAGAAGAGGTCAGGGTAGGCCGAGACTTACATATGAAGACCACGTGAGCAGATTGCTCAAAAACGGAAAGGACAAAAGTACTCGGATACACAGACGTGCGTGTATGAAGCGATTGATGAATCTCGAAGAAGCGAAAGAAGTATGCATGGATCGCGAAGCCTGGCGATCTGTCCTCTCTGACTACCCCGTCAGGGATACAGCGTGAAGATAGTTAGTTAGTTAGTTATTTTTTAGACTTACCGCCATTATAAAAATGTCATGTGATGTGAACTGAATATTAGTATATCAAATCTGTATTTACGTTTAATTATGTAGTTCTTAAGTCTTACTTTGTCATTTGCTCAAAAAAAAATACAATTAGATGTAGGTACAGTATGTATGTTAATCAGTTTCCTATAGTATAATCTTAAATTATTAGCCTAATATGGGCTAAATGACACTTATCAATCACGCCTTTGTCCCCTGGCAGAGGCATACCTTTATAAATAAATTAAATAATTAAATAAATACCTAGGTACAAAAATTTTGTACTGTACGACCATATTTCACCGTAAGCATTTATGTCTAACGTAATAGCCCAATGCCGTGTTGAAATGCACAGGGGCAGGTTCTGGAGATTGATGAATTATTTCAAGACACCCTTAAGATGATGCGGTGTAAAAATAATTAGTTTAAAAAACATGGCATTCAAATTTGTTTTTATGATTGTAGTTAACCCCGCAATTTGACTTTACTGAAATCATAGTTTCCGTCTTAATACCTAACACTTCAAAATAAGTGATTATGGGTATATACAACATAAGTATCAAATTAAAGGATTTTCTGATGATCTTAGAATAACTTGTCAAATAAAGTGAGATTAAAGTGATCTCAATGATTCAATATGGCGAACTAAGTACTAGTAGTAGTTTTTATGGTTTATAAATAAAAAGGGTATTAAATTAAAAGAATAGCTGACAATGATTCTTTTTAGCACATTTAAATAAGCTAGTTTAAAAAAAACTACATTATTTTTATTGTAACTTCAAAGTGTTGACCAAGGTTACGCCGCACAATTTCCGAAGTGAGCGGATCTCAGCATTCAACTTACTTACATGCATCTTCTGACATATATCGCTACCATAAAGCAACGTTGGCACTAGCATGGCGTTATGTCGCTTTACTAATTGGGACACAGCACCGTTAACTTTGTTTCCGGCAGCTTCTCGCCGTTCTACATCCGAATCACATCTTCCGTCCGCGCTTAACATGCTCTCTAAATATACAATTTCATTCATTTGCTGTAAACGTTCCTGGTTTACTCAAATCGCGCACCTAGTTCTTTCGTCATGTCTTTCAAATACCAATAACAAGGAAATAAATACAATGAAAGCAACAAATTGCTTGCATTTCAATCGGACTTGTGGATTTATGTTTGGAAACACAAAGAGAAACCTGAATAGGTATTTATTTATTTACCTGTAGATTTATAAATTTATTTAAATGACCTGGGTGTATTCAAACTAAAAAAGTACGTAGATGAAAATTTCTTAATCTGTACTACATAACCTGAGACGACAGGGAACATGAAGCTGGTGTTTTATTTTTGAAGTAAATGAGCGTAACATAAGCACATAAAATCGAGGTCAGCCCAGTCGCGGTTACCACAGGAAACCGCAAACTATCCATCTAATAACTACAGTGTACCTACCAGGGAAGCGGTTAGTTTTTATTTTTTCTTTATAGTAAACTCGTCTAAAATAAAAGTTTTATTGTTCAACTTATTTCTTTGATGGGACTATGGGAGTACCTATGTTGAAGAAAATCATTATTATTGTCTGTCTGTTGTTTTATATCGGGGCCGATATTTACACTCCTGTTCTGCCTACCAGAATTTCCCTACCAAATTTATATAGAACGATTGTTCGATTGAAATCTATTTTGACTGTTTCGATCGACTAAACGATTCTTCTAATTATTTTTAATCCATGGCCTGCTCTATCGAACGTGTTTTACTTTTAAAACATCATCATCATAATAAGTAAGTAAGTTAGTAAGTAATACTTTATTGTTCCCCAAGATTACAGTTTAACAGTTGGGCCGCCGTCGCCTCGTTTGCTAGCGAGGTGATGGCGGCTAAACGTGAGGAATTGCGGGTGCGGGAGCGTACGCGGCGGGACAGACGCTCCCGCCCCGCCGTCGTGTTCGGGGGCGACGACGTGCTGAATACATGCGCGCCCCCGAATAGTATCTGACCGTGGGCGGATGGTCGGGAGACCCCGCCCAACTGGCCACATGGCGACGGGCACCCTTTCTGTGTTCCAGGGAGTGCCCCCTCAGCGCACGCCGGTACCGGCCACTCTCTACCTCCTCTACTTTCAGAGGGGCGCTCGAGAGCGGTGGAGGTGCGGCCTAGATTCTTCAGCTTCTTAGGGAGCTCCGGGGTGGTCGCTTACCGGCCGTCCGGAGACGGACCCCTCCACTCTGGGGTGCCCCTTGCCGGCTCGCAGTGATTTAACCTCAGGCCTACCCTGCGAGCCGGTTTTAAGGTGAGGCGGAACACCACGGGGTTTAGTGGGTAGAACGGCCCCACTCTCACGCCCGTCATCCCCGCAGCAGTAATGACGGTGTGTAAAGGCATTCCCCGCGAAAACAAAAAAAATACCATTTTCGCAGATCTTTCGATCTCGATTCATTAAAGTTGTGACATCATACAACTGTGAGACAGTATTCGAAATTATTACTTACTTAATATCTTTACGCAGTATCTCTGATGGGGTAGTCAGAGAGGACAGATCGCCAGGTTTCGCGACCCATGCATTCTTCTTACGCGTCCTACATGCACGTCTGGATGACGTCTGGGTATCCGAGTAAGTACTTTTGTATTTTCCCTTTTGAACAATGTGCTCACGTAGTCTTCATATGTAAGCCTCGGTATTCTTCGTCACTCCCTTGTTACTATTGAGACAAAGCCCCGGTAATTTTGTTTCTGGCAGCTTCTCGCCGTTCTACACCCGAATCACATCTTCCGTCCGCGCTAAACAAACTCCCTAAATACACAATTTCATTCACTTGCTCTAGGCGTTCCTGGTTTACCCAAATCTCGCACTTGGTTCTTACGTCATTGTATTATAATCATTACGTCATTGAATTATTGCTGTAGCAAACATTTGTTTCCCACGTAGTCCAGCGGTTGCCGCAAAACGTGACCATACCAGCGAAGGCGACACTTTTGCAGCATATCTGCAATGTCACGGACGCAAAGGCTGCCACGGATGCGAGAGTTCATCACATGGTCCTCCACAGCGTGACTCCACACATTTACTACAGCATCGTCATTTCCGTGACACGCAGCCCCTGCTTGTGTCACGCCATGTAAAATGGACAGACCTAATGATAGTTTTGTAGGCCTGTCCCTTCAACCTGACCGGCATTTTCGGGTCACAAATGACACCAGTTATCTCCCATCACTTGGCCCACGCAGCAGCAATGCGTGCCTTTGACGTCGCCATCGATGTCACCGGACATCGATTGTGACGTCATCACTCATCAGCATACATGAGCAACTACGGAGGCTGCTCATGTGAGTCCCTGATGCTGTCTGACATCACGTCTAATATCACGCTAAACGAGAACGGACTAAGGACAGAACCCTGGTGATAGGGTAGGGTTTGGTATCGGGAACCCATCCAGGACTCGACGGAAACTCCATCGCGTCCGACAGCTTTCTGATTGTTCATGAGCCGAAGCGCAGTCTGAACGTCTCCAGGCGTTATCAGTGGCACTAGTCCCTGATTCGGAGGGAGCTCCGGAGGCTGCGCACCTCTGTGTGCTGTGTATTAAGCAGCTCGTGGAAATACGACCGCCATCTCTCCTTTACCGCGAGGTCTTCGCACAGCAGGTTGCCATCAGGCCTGGGTCTTTAAATCTAAGTAATTTTTTTATATTTATGAAGAGAATAATTTGAAAATTAGCTCAGAAAACGGTAAAATTTCACCACGCGGGTGGAGCCGCGGGCGTCAACTAGTTTTTTATAAAAATGGTTTCACTTATTGACATACATACACATTGTCATGCCTTAGGCAGAGGTGTACTATACGCCTAAATTTCACCGTATGCATTTTTATCCCACTTAACAGGCGGTGAGCCCAATGCCGTGTTGAAATGGACAGGCGCAGGCTGTGGCGTCCTGCTATTGAAATTTTTCAAGCCCTCCATAAGGCCTTCAACCAGGCTTAACGACTGCCATTTTACTGGCAACCGGGACTAACGGCTTAACGTGCCTTCCGAAGCACGGAAACGCTCGCAAATGTAAATGCCACAAAGTGGTCACCCATCCGAGGACCAGCCATAGTGAAAGTTGCGTAACTCAGTGATCGTTTACAGAACACCGAAAACGCGGGGCCACGAGCGCTTCTTAAATTGAATTGAATTATTCATAAACTTTGGAACGTATCTAAATATTTCTACGGTTCCTATAATTATTAATAATAATATCATAGTATTAAAAAAATTACTCATAAATACTTAGTAAGAGTAGTATTTTAATGTTTGGGTTTGGTAATACTAAATGCAAGATCCGCCCAAAGGGACATTTGGCGGGAAGAGTGACAAGTGCGGACGCTTGCTATAAATTATTTTCTAAAACTAGTGCATTTATCTTGTTTTATGTGCGGGAGTGGTGGTTTCTTGGACATAAAAGTTGTGTTAACGTGCTATAGTGAAAGACAATGATATATATGCAGTGAAATGCTATTTTCTCTCTTGCCGCGAAACGTCCACTGACAACCTTAGTATAAAAATCACCATTATACTGAGGGCAAGGACCAGGACGGACAATGAGGACACGACATCGACTGGACAGGACTAATTAGAAGATAAGATTGAAGAAATATGATATAAAAAATAAGATTTGGCTAAAAGGTCTTAGAAACCAGGCCATTAAATAATTATTAAAAAAAAAAGATCCGCCCAAAGACCTTATAACTAGGCTGATTACCAAAAAATTTCGATGAGCTAAAAAGACATCTATTTTCTTACTCGTAGGGAAGCTATTTCCTTATAAGCGGTAGCTAGATAAAAACGGTCCTGGCGAAAGATCTCCTAAAAGTGCTGTGTCCTTGTCTAACGCGCTGCCAGCTCAAATAACCATTGGATTTGGTAGAAATGGTAGAAAATTTTATATATTTCTTTTTTTATGATTTAGTAAAATTAATTATTCATAAACTTTGGAACTTATCTAAATATTTCTACAGTTCCTATAATTATTAATAATAACTTCATAGTATAAAAAAAATACTCATTAACACTTAGTAAGAGTATTACTTAAATGTTTGGGTATGGTAATACTAAATGCAAGATCCGCCTGGACCCGACATCTTGCTTAAAGAGTAAAAAAAAAAGATATTAATATTTAAAATAATTTAATAATTTAATTTAATAATTATAATTTCATAAAATTTGTTGATCAAATATTTTTACAATCTCATAATAGTAGGTAGGTAGATACTTACGTATCGATTGTTTTAAATTGGAGATGTACCGTTATCTTTGGATGCTCGTGCTTCAACTTGCGATTGTGTAAATTTTCATATTAAACTTGTTAGATTTTCATAAAATATGTGATATATATGATTCATGTTGTGTGACAGGGTACAAAAATGAGTCTTATAACGGTAGTAGCTTTTCTTTCCTCGGGTAAGTAACAGCAACAACCATATTTTTTGAATAACATAGAATTTTGTTGATTAAATATTTTTACAATCTCTTAGTAGTAGGTAGGTAGATACGTAGCATATGCTTAAATTGGAGATGTGCCGGTCACCCTCAGAGTGTACAAAAGGGGTAAAACCTAACATTAAGATTTTTGGAACAAACTTGTTTAAAGCCGCTTACGGATGGTGCTATTTATTAGAAATCGTCGTAATAATGAAAGGACATAAGATAGATAATAGCAGTCCAGCCGCGACCACGGGCGCTGCAACGCGCTCGAAACGTTGGTGAATGTAAGTACAAAATTGTTTCGCGTGAAGCCCCGAGTAGTATATAAAATATGAGATAGATAATATGCTTTATTGTACTAACATCATCACAGTTCAAAATAAACAATAAAAACAAGACAAAATTTACAGAAATACAGTGGCTTCTTAAACTCTCTCTCTCTCTCTCTCTCTCTGTAGCAAAACACGTATTTTTTTTGCAATATATTTTTTTTTAACGTATACTTTCTTTCTTTCCCGACTGTATAATATTTTTATATTATATATGACGGAGGAGGTACGGCCGAATAGTTAGCAGATAGAGTAACATCAGCCTAGCTGTTGTTAATCCTCTCATTACCGGTGCTCATATTCATTGAAACACAAAAATCACTAAACAATGACTTTAATAGCTTTGCCACAATACGAGTATATGCAGTTTATCTTGATAGAAACTAAATCATAATTTTACAAAATTCAGTATAGAAAACCTAGGTACTTAACTTATTTGTTCCTCGACCATCATTGACAAACGCTCCAACAAAATAGACGATGTTTTCAGTTCTCTAGCATCTACAAAACCAACGGTCATATGTCACCATCGGCCATTGGATAAAACAGGCACGGAAGTCGTTGATTTTGTAAAGACTGTACAATAAAATTTCACAATGCTACAATACATAGTCAAATATAAACGCGCTCTGTTTATGTTTTTAAAAACTTTATTTAATACAGAAGCTAAGCTAATACAATAATTAATATTGATATTGGGAGCAGTGAACGTGTGCTCTCACAAGTATGCTGTACGAGAATGATTCTGTTTGATTTTACATGATCTTATATACTAGACAATAAGCCTCACAGGCGGGCGTGATAGTGGGGATGCACGGATGTCTAAGTCATAAGTCTCTGGTTCTAAGTATTTTGGCGATACACTATCACATGACATCATGATGTCACGCGTTGACAATAACAGTTCTGGGTGGTCGATTAATTTTAACTAAATTAATGATAATTATTCACAATTATAAGTACTTTAGTGAAAGTATCATTAAAGTAGAAGTTCATAAATTGGTGTCACAACTATACTAGATAACTTGTGAATTAATAAAATACCACACCGGACTCCCGGCTCAGGATTCAAAAATAATCGATTTTGTAAGTGGAAACTTCTTGCTTTTCATCAAGCACATTACTAATAAGTATAGTTATCCAAAAAGACAAAGCTTTACTATAAATAATTATAAATTGTCGACGTCGCGCCGACATATATATTCTTTTTAATATTTTTTACCTACAATAAATTCAGTAGGTTCGATTTGTGTTTAATAATGGTGGATTATGATTCATAAAGTGTTCGAAAATGTGCATGAGTTATGGAAAGTGCAGTGAACAGCGGTGTTCTATGTGTTAGTGCCAAATCTCCTTAGAAAGCTCTAGTAAAGGGTCTATTGCTTTACTAGGGCAAGGACCTAGTAGGGCTGAGGAATTGACATCGACAAAGGACTAGACATGACTAAATGATATGAAAATATAAATACTGAAGACAAGCTGTGTGGACCAAGTTTCCTTTGCCTGCCCAAGACGGGCGAAGACAACTAAAAAAGTAATAATATCACGGAGGACTTTTGGCGGGAAGAGTGACAAGTGCGGACGCTTGCTGTATAATATTTTCTAAAACTAGTGCATTTAACTTGTTTTATGAAAAATTAAAAAAATATGAAACCGCAGAGAAACAGAGTAGGGAACAGGTGTTAGCTATAGGTAAATTAGTAAACTCATGTCATTGTCAAAATGACCAATTGATATGCGGCCATGTTCCCTCCTCAACCTTGAATTGTAAAAAAATTATATGCAGTGATGGAATTGGTGAGCAAACAACTTCTTCAATCCTAAATGAAAATATGTGCGGTGGTACATTGCATAGTAATATATCACTGCAGCCACATTCAATAACATCTGGTGATAAACTCACTTCTACACCAGTTAAAACTGTGTGCAGTGTGGATACTAGTATATTAAGTTCAAGCAGTACCTGCGAGGTATCTGTAATAGAAAAGTTGCAAATAAAAAATAAAGAAAAAATCATAGTGTATTGCGATAAATTGGCAAAAATTTTGGACATCATTTATCACAGTTAGGTCATTCTGTAATAAATCATACATATCCAGGTGCTTCTTACTCTAAAATTATAGTTTTTATTTTGACTGGTACTTACTGCATGCAGTCCACTGTAGTGGTGCTGGTTGGTAGAAGAGGCAATATTAATAGTGACAAACTTATAAAAATTTTTGATAAGTTATCAAGTCTAAATGTAAAACAAGTCATTTTGTCCACCTTGCCATACAGCACTGCTATGAGCCACAAGGAAAACAACTTAAGATACAAATTAAATAGGAAACTACATACCATGGTTTCATATTCCAAAAAAATTGAATTGTTAGATTGGAATATTATTTTTAATAATAATAGTCTGTTGACATTAGATAGATATTTTCTATCAAAAACTTTACAACGAAAGGTAGCTCTATTGCTATCTAATTTTTTAATTTTTCAAGCCAAATTATTGGCAAGTAAAACTGCTTTTATTGGGCAGGATAATTTTGACACTTCACATTTGGAAAATGAAATTCCAAAAAACTAGTTTGTAGGACAACAGATAATAAATCTGGCCAGTTTTGTCAGACTTTGGCCCCTGCGAATAATCATAATAAAAATATTGTTTTTATAAACCTGGTGCACCATAATGTTAGAGGTTTAATAAATGGTAAATATTTAGAGTTGGAGCTATACATTAATGCAAATTCTATTAATATTTTTTGTGCTACAGAGCACTGGTTAAAAGATCATGAAATCACATTGTTGAACTTCATAAATCACCAGGTTGCTAGCTCGTTCAATAGAAAACATTCTAAACGTGGAGGCTCTTTAATATTAATTAATAAAATCTTAAAATTTAAAGAACGTAAGGATTTAGTAGCCCTCTCCATTGAGCGAGTTATTGAGATTGCCAGTATTGAGTTGGAGCATTTCATCTTGTTAAGCGTATACAGTCCCCCTGATGCTCCGTACATTAAATTTGAAGAAAAGCTTGAAGAAGCACTGTACAAATGCCAATGGTCTAAAAAATCTATAATAGTTTGTGGAGATTTTAATGTTGATATACTGGATACATCATTAACTCCATCAGAGAGAAATAAAATGAAAAATTTATTTAAATCCTTTAATCTGCATAGTACTTTCTTAGAACCTACTCGTATTACAGCCACCAGTGCAAAATGTATTGATAATATTTTTACTAATATTAAACCAATAAATAAAGGTATTGTGGATCCTGTAGAGTCAGATCATCGTGGCCAATGGATAAAGTTTCCTAAAATTAGTAATAAAGTCTGCAAAAAACAAATTAAATATGTACCAATCAACCAAAGTCGTTTGAATATTTTTAAAGAAAATATAGTAAAGAGATTGCCATATCTACCTGACTTTATTTGTGTAGACCAGTCATATACAAACTTATTTAATTTGATTAATGATGAGTTTGGCAAAGTTTTTACCTCAAAAACTCTACAGATTGGTGGTCGTCCTGTTTTCAGTGATTGGGCTACCTACACCAGGTATTTTTAAAAGTAGAAACAAATTATTTTAATTATATTCAGAAAAAATCATATAATTTTAACCAAACCTTTCAGGAATATGTTAAAAATTATTCTAAGATATTTAAACAAACATGTTATCTTGCAAAGTCAAACTTTATTAAAAATAAAATTTCTAATTCTGTGAATAAAATAAAAATGACTTGGAATATCATTAACTCTGAATGCGGTAGAACTATGGTGACAGAAAGGGATTTCCACTTAAAAGTAAATGATTGTCATGTTACAGGGCACCTGGAAGTGGCGACGGAATTTGAACATTTTTTCTAAAAAGTACCTATTTTGACGACAAAATCTCTGCAAGCGTCTTCCAGTTCCTCTGAACATTTATTAGAAGAATCTGTTCCTTATTGCAGGGATGCATTTGTATTCACAGATATTAGCGCTTAGGATATTATAAAAACTTTTAAATGTATTTAAATTAAGATTATGGGATTATCAGTCAAAACTGCATCATTATCATTGAGGTCAATGCGCCGCATCTAGCAAATGTGTTTAATGACTGTGTTTCCAGTGGTATATTTCCTGATTTAATGAAACACAGCAAAGTGATACCCTTGTTCAAGGCTGGCAGCGCTACAGACCCGTCTAATTTCCGACCAGTGTTAGTGCTGCCAACTTTGGGCAAAGTATTTGAAAAAATAATTTTGAATCAAATGCTATCCCATTTTGATATTCATATAATATTTCATACAAAACAGTTTGGTTTTACGAAATGGCGCTCAACTTCCGATGCTGGTGTTGAGTTATTAAAATGTATTCATGAAGCCTGGGACGACAAGCAAGATGCATTAGGTATATTCTGCGATCTATCCAAGGCTTTTGATTGCGTTCAACATGAAACATTGTGCAAAAAATTACATCACTATGGAATAAGAGGCAACTCTCTCGACCTTCTGTCTTCATATTTGAACAATAGAATACAAAGGGTCGATATTAATGGTACACGTTCTGTAGGATCCATGGTTACAATGGGCGTGCCACAAGGCTCGATACTTGGGCCATTCTTGTTCCTCATTTATATTAATGATTTACCATTTTATGTAGGGGACAGGAATAGGATTGTTTTGTTTGCAGATGATACATCATTGATTTTTAAAATTAGAAGACAATTAGATAATTATGACGATGTAAACAATGCAATCACGAGAGTAGTTCATTGGTTCAGCTCAAATAATCTTTGCCTAAATGAAAACAATACTAAATGTATTAAATTTACTCTACCAAATGTAAAACAAGTTACGGCCAATGTTCAACTTAATGGACAAGTGTTAGAGTTTGTGGAATCAACTGTGTTCCTTGGTATAACTATTGATGCCAATTTGCAGCGGGGCCCGCATATAGAAAAGACGCCTCTAGGTTAAGTTCGGCTGCATACGCTGTAAAAAAGATCAGGACTCTAACAGATGTAGATACGGCTAGAATGGTTTACTTCAGCTATTTTCATAGTATTATGTCTTACGGTATTTTCCTTTGGGGGAGTGCTGCAGATGTAAATAACATTTTAGTTCTTCAAAAGCGGGCTGTACGCGCTATATATAATTTGGGCCCCAGAGTCTCCCTCCGAGAAAAATTCAAAGAAGTAAATATTCTAACCGTAGCATCACAATACATTTTTGCCAATCTTATGTATGTCCAGAAAAATCTATCACAGTATACTAAACTCTGTGATATACATAATATAAACACTAGACATATAAACAATCTTTTAGTTCACCACAGTCGGCTGCATAAGATTGGCGATTCTTTCCAGGGTAACTGTATACGCTTTTACAACAAGCTTCCCTGTGACCTGAGAAATTTACCATTAAATAAATTTAAAAAGTTTATTAAAAGAAAGCTTTGTGAAAAAGGTTATTACTCTATTCAAGACTATTTACAGGACAGGGATGCCTGGAAATGATCTGCTGGCAAATAAAATATTATAGTCATAATATATTAAATTGTAAATAGGCCATCAAAAAAAAAGCCTTCCTAAGTTTCTTGCCAGTTCTTCTCAGGTGGGCCGCGTTCCGAACCGGTGGTCACTTTAAATATACAATTTTTTGGAACGAAGTTCCTTATCGCGCGTTGTGAAAGGGGGCTAGACGGAAAAAATTCTTACGAAAAGTTGTCACGACACTTTTTGCCAAAGCTGTAAGCTGAGCGGGCGCGTCTGTCCCTATGCATACTTAGATCTTTAAAACTACGCAATGAATTACGATGCGGTTTTTTTTAATAGTTAGAGTGATTCATAAGGAAGGTTATTATCTATAATTTGTTAAGTTTTTGTATACATTGTCTAAATTATAACAATATTTGTGGGGGGTGTCGGAAAAATATAAACCGTCTGGGAGCTTTCAACGAAAACGCTGCCTAAACCCTTTGAGATGTAACAAAATAATGTATAGTGGAATTGTGTATCTAATATAGGTCTACAAAAAACTCCGCGACGATATATGTCTATATCTTAAGGATAACATACTATAACCATTTTAATATTAAAAACCCCCAATTATTAAGCGATAATTTGAAGGCTATTTACACTAATACGTTATTAATCCTTATCATTTTTAATATGTTAGTTGGCTTCAGCATTTCATAAAGATTATTTTGTCCCTTAACACCTTGCAAATTAAATAAATATCTTAGAAGATAAATGGCAAAATCAAAAAAATGTGCATAGAAAAAAATTTTGTGTAACCGTAATTCGACCGGGCCGTGCGGGCGTCGTAATCGAAAGCAACTTCGTTTCATCTGGGTGTCCCTTGACACCTCTCAAGTTTTTTTTTCTTTAGTTTTAGTGTATGACATTTTGTAAGCGCCGTTGAAATGGTCTATGCGAAATAAAGACATTTTTTTTTTTAAAGATCAGGACCTAGTACTGAGGACACGATATCGACAAAGACTGGACAGGACTAATTAGAAGATAAGATTGAAGATTTTGCTAAAAGGTCTTTGTAACCAGGCCATAAAATAATTATAAAAAAAATAATATCACGGACCGACGGCGACGATGTCGACGATTGTTTTTGAATAATTTCTACTGCGAATAGTAATGCAAATGATTAGGTATATTATTTATTGTTTGTCACCAAATCTGTACTTAAGAACTGGGGGTTAACATTGGGGTCTAAATATCTGGCTAATAGCAATGACCTTATTTTTGTTAATGACATCATTGTGTCTATTTCAGCTCCGGCCTAAGTTTATGAATAGGAACGTCTAAGTAATAAATATGGAGAAATACGCGATGCCAAATGTTCCAAACACCCAACTAATTTTAGAAGATATATCTGCTATTGAAGATAATAAAACAACCGCACGGCCACCGAAAACAGAAGAAGGCAATGAAGTACTGCAAAAGGCTCATAGCTGCTACTTAAATATTAGACAATTGGAGGAAGATTTACTAGAACAAGATTTCTTGAATTCTAAATTGGATGAACTAAACAAGAAACTACTAGAAAATATAGCTAATATGAAAAGGCAAACCTAGGACTCAAATTATGATTAATGATTATTCCACCTGTATGCAACTATCTTGACGCTGTATCCCTGACGGGGAAGTCAGACAGGACTAATCACCAGGTTTCGCGATTCATGTTCTTGCGCTTTCAGAATCTTATACCTGTCTTCAGCTCAATAAAAACTATTCCATTTCTAGAGTTGAAACAAAATACTGGATGTTAGAATAAATACTATAGATGGCGCTTATGGATTGAAATACAAGCTATATATGCAAGTAATGCCTTTATAGAAACTAAACCGTGGCTTGTATTTAAATTGACAAGCAATGCTCTTATCAATTTAAATACAAGCTATGTTTTAGTAGCAATGGCAAGTTATTTATGTATAAAGAATTTAAAGCAGTCTGGCTAGGGGTTACCCACCACACTATGTACCAGGCAATGTATAAGATTATTACTAATATTATACTAAAGATAATATAATAGAACAGACCTTAATACTGTTATGAAACTGGTAGTAATTTATACACCTTTGCTGCCTGATAAGTGCTAAGGTCACCATGATACTGGCTTTGTTGCTTATTCAGATTGGAGATATGCTTAGAGATACTCAGCTTTTATATTCAGGAAAGGATATGCCTATTAGGACAAAGAGGAATATAATATTTATGCTACAACACCAGAGTCCGAGACTACCAGGACTTTAATTGGTCCGTGCTTATTAGTGTCTAGCCCAAAAGACCTTTTAGCCTTTTTTACCACCTCACTGAAAAGGCAACAGGTTCAAAATTTCTTCCAAATTTAACATCTAAAATACACATTTTATTAAATTTATTTGGCCCCTTTAGACCCTCTCCAGTTTCATGCTTTGGAAGGCATGTTAAGCCATTGGTCCCGGTTGCCAATAAAATGGCAGTCGTTAAGCCAAGTTTAAGGCGTTATGGGGGACTTAAAAATTTTCAACAGCAGGTCGACACAGCCTGCACCTGTCCATTTCGAAACGGCAATGGGCTCACCACCTATTACGTGGGACAGGAATACATATGGTGAAAAGTGGGCATACAATGTGTATGCCTCTGCCACCCCTTCGGGAATAAGGTGTGATAGATAAATACACACCATAGATACTACTATCTTTTTAAATATGGATGCACTACTGTTACCTCTCTCATCTGTAATCTGTTAGATTCCAGGGTTATACTCTTGCAATTCTAATCTACTATGACAGAGTAAAGGTTGATAACTGTTCAATAAGCAGCACAATGAGCATCCATCCTGCCATGCAGCATGAGGAAATGTAAAATAAACACACAACCTTCATTAATTTCATTTAATAATACTACCGAATTTTAGTAAATCTGCTTCAGATACTAATCCAATATGGAACAAACAGACTAAAGCTGCACCTTGTTCTGCAAACTTTTTATTTTTTTCCCAAAATGATGATGTATATCTTTTTCCGTTGAATGATATGATTGTGCGAAATAATTTTTCCACTTGCTGAGTTTCATATGTAGGTAGATCATGACCATTCTTTCCTGCCCAGCCATGAAGCTTTGCTTTAGGCATATTTTGGTCATTGAAGTTGGATCGGAGAAAACAAACCTGGAATAAATATATTTATATTATAATATACACATTGGAGTATACATTTAATCTTCTTTAAATTCTTATAGTTACTTAAAGATAGCAAAAACCTAAACAGAAAATTAGTGCTTTTGTTATAAGAAAGCTCTTTGGCAGATTTAATTATTTATTTATTTTATTATTAAACTAAAATTTTGTGTATTGAGCAGCCTTTGAACCATGCGCTTAGGCAGTGCTTATAATACATAATTTTATAAAATCTTTGTGTCTCTTATAATCTTCTCTCAAGCTCCAACCCTGCAACCCAATTCCAACACAAGCAAGAATCCAAACCAAACCTATGTGATAAACACGAAATTTCAAGTAAGGCTGACTTGGGTCCTCTTTTTAGACATAGGGTCAAATGAACTTGTATTCTACACAGGCAGATGGCTAAGTCATGGCCATATACAATTGTTAATTATACCTACTTTCATTTGTGTGACATCAGCTAAATCCTTGTCAATTGTTTTACTTTTCTTCTGAGGCGGTTCTAGTTCATGAGGACTAACCTGCCATCTACCCTGTATACCCATTTGCTGATATTTTGATTGTTTCTCTCGACAATATTCTCCTAAATCCCATATAGCACTGGAATGTAAAATAACACTCATCAAAAACACTTAACATTATAAAATGTTTTCACCTTAGCATAAAAAGAAATGAGACCTCATAGCAGTCAGCCAGTCACAGCTGTGCTGTGTGTAAATGAAATTGGTCAAATGGACGTATTATGTCTCTGCCTACCCCTTCAATGCTGAAAGGTGCGACTAAGTGTATGTTACCATAATAGACGTAATTGCATGCAATGTATCAACATCTTAGGGCCATATTCCAGAACGTTTATCAACACTCAAGAAACACTTGAGAGTAGATTTTATAAAGCAAAATCTAGTCTCAAGCATTCATCGAGTATTGAGAAATGTTCTGGAATATGGACCTTAGAGCTTTAAAGTCTGCTGTAATTGGCTACTAGTTGCAGCTATGATATGGTTTTCTGGTGCTAGTGAGTGTTTGTAAGTTTATAAGCACTTATTGTGAAAACCTCCACTGGTTTTGTAAATTTGAATCATGGAATTTGTGGTATACACTGTATTATAGATATTTAATTAGACAAGTCCTGCAAAAGAGTCTGTTGCAGTTTCCAGTTCATCTATAAACTATGGCCATAGACTAAAATTCCATAACACTATTTTATGTCTATTAAAAAAAAAATATTTTCAATATACCATATTTGTTCTAATGCTTGACATTCTAAGAATTGTTTGCCTCTTGGTGTTTCTTGCAAATCTCTTAAAATATTTTGTACACAGTATTTTGTGTTGGAAGGTGAATTATCATAGTCAACTGCAAGCTTAAGATAATCCTTAATCACCGTGTCCATTGGGAGTAGGCTTTCTTTTCTAAATATGGAACAATTCCATTCTGCCGCTCGTGCAAGCATAACACTGCTACAGCCTGTTAATTCTTTAAATTTGTAAATATGATGATGTTTTTCAATTTCTTTAGAGCCTCCACTGTAAGAAAGAAAATCAAAGTCAGTCTCTTATCAAGAAGTTTTAAGTTTTACTGCTAATATCAACATACTTTGCAATTACAGGTATTGAAATCCGTTCTGCAACATATTTTATAACATCTGGGTGAACATTATGTTGTGGCCGTTCATCACGAGTTCTACCATGAATTGCAATTGCTTTGATACCAGAACTCACCAATTTTTCTACCACTTTTAAAGTCTCTTCAGGTGTTTCTAGTATCCTTATCTTACAAGTGACAGGTATAGATAAATTGTTGACTAAAGTAGCTAAAATATTATGTGCCTTTTCTGGTTGAGCTAGCAGGGCTACACCCATGCCACCTTTAATTGAAAATTCTTTCGGGCATCCCATATTTATATCTATAGCAGCAACATCATTTTCTCTGTAAATAGATTTTTTTTTCAATTAATATAATGTTTACCTGGCGTACAAAACTTATAATAAATAAGTAAATGGAAATCAAGTATTAACTTTTATGTGATTAGTAGGTATCCTGACAAATCATTACTTACACAAATTTAGCCACTTTTAATGCTCTGTCTGCACTACATGTACCAAGTTGTAATATAACTTTTCCTTTCTCTTCATCACATGTTCGAAAGACTATCGTGCCATCAGTTTGATCAACATAATCAATAGTATTCAATGTATCTGGAATCAATGGGTACAATACTATGTTTACTGTAAATTGTATGCGTTCTAAGGCTGTAACACTATCGCAATGACGCACACATATTATAGTTTAACCACGACCGCTGTAGCGCTCACTGCGTTTTGTACGCACTACGTAGTGAGCGGTACAGCGGAGCGGTATAGCGCAGGGCTTGTTTACCGGTTAATTTGTAAACCTAAATCAGTGATAAGTACATTAGAGTGTTTTATTTAGGTTTGGCTCTACCTTAACCTTAAAAAAAACCGGTTCTCTTAAAGAGTATCAAATAGGTATTTCTAAGTAGCGGTTTTTAAAGGTTTTCATTTCGCTCTTACAGACGACATCGCCACCGCCGGCTTTTTATTCTGGGCAGATTCGAATTCAACAAATCCGACGTCATTTAAATCGGTCCAGCTATTCTTGAGTTATAAGTGGTTGTTAAACTTTGTTTTACTTATATAGATTTGGAACCTAAACAATCATTAATGAAAAAAGTAATTAATGCGGCAAATAAAATAAGAAGAGCTATAACTACTGGTGTAGTGGCCTATGTAAAAAACTGTAAAGAGATATGTGCAGAAAAAAGGGTGTAAGGGGCCTCTTGATATCTTTGGGCCCAAGCCGACCTCACCTTCACCTGCACTTGGTTCACCTGCTGATCGACGGATTAGGCTACGGCGAGCAGGTACTCATTATGTGTGCCAGGTGGGACAATAAAATTTTTCTTAACTATTAGCCAGATCTACGTGTAACTTTACCGTTCCCATAATATGGGATAGGATGAGCAGGGCGGGAGATCATGCGCAGGTGCCGTTTCCGAACGCGGAATTGGTGTTTTTAGGGGACTTTAATACACACCATACAGAATGGCTGGGCTCCCTCAAAACTGACCATGCTGGACGAGCCGCCCATACCTTCGCTCACTCGCATGACTTGACACAGTTTGTACACCAGACCACCAGGATATCGTATGTGGTAAGCCATGCGCCCGCTCTGTTGGACCTTCTGCTGACCAACAACCCAGCCCAGTATAGTGTATCGGTAGGTGCTCCGTTGGGTTTTTCAATGCAGGTGTTATGTCCTGCAGTAGCAGCGCGGAGACTGTAGCACTACTCGTCAGCAGATTGGGACGGCTAACGTGATTTTCTTGCGTCCGTTCCGTTAGTCGGCGTTGCTTTAGAGGAAAGGCCCCATCTGGGAGTGCTGCTGCTGTTGCTGGAGAGAACAGAATGGGGATGGAATACTACATCCTTTACACTAATGTCGCCAGCATCCGCGAAGCCCGTCCCTGGTTCGGGCGTGAGTGCGCTGAAGCAGTTCAATATAAGCAGTCAGCGTATTGCACCTGGATCAGTGCTAGGGCATCAGGTGACCCCGATGTGGCCAACCTCAGAGCCGCTTACAACCGAGCCACTTACAACAGAGCGACGAAGGCCAGCAAAAGGGTCTTTATTAGAGCAGATACCCAGCGCATAATGCGGCTTGGCCAGGAGCTTACCTCGCATCCAAGGGGCAGCCAATGATATTGGCAACTGGTCAAAGTCGTGCAATCTAACTTCTGCTGACCTTCGCTGCCACCGCTGCGGTACCCTGGCTCATAATCTCGAGAGAAGGCGGACTTGTTAGTCAACCTCTTCGCTGCCAATTCCCAGATCGATGACCGTGGCAAGCAGCCTCCGACAGTCACGAGTTGTGGCAATGCAATGCCTGATATAATCATCAGGCAGCAACGGGTCCGTTTTGTCTTATATACATGGCCAACGAGGAGTCCTGACATGAATCCCATAGAGCATGCATGGGACGAGCTCGGAGGGCTAGTCAGGAATCGAAACCCATCACCTCTTACACTTGCAGCCTTAAAACAGGCTCTTATTAAAAAGTGGGAGAATATACCTCAATACCGCTTGAGGAACTTGGTTTTTAATATGCATATGAAGAGTCCGTGGAGGAAACACAAGGAACTAAAATAATAAGGAAGCCATTGTTTTTTATAAAAAAATACAACATGTTCATTATTTTGTTTGAAAGAGTTCCTTAATTTTAGTATTTTCAAATAAATAAAAGGTTATATTTAAAAAACTGGTTTATTTTACTAGTTTTTAAAATTATTTTCAAATACTTTTTAATTAAAAGAGATATCATGTGTTGTTTTAAAATTATTTGAAAAAAAATGAGGTTAAGCTTTATTTTGGCGGACGAGTGTATTTTTATAGATATTGCTTAAAGAAAAATAAACTTGTGAGTTCAATCAAACAAAATAACTAGCGATTCCGACGCGTGAATTTGTCGTGTCGCTCTGGATTAAACCGGTTTATTAAGGTTTTACGTACCGCTTTCATTTTGGAAGCGCTCCGAACGAAATGTTAAGTAAAAACCGGTTTTAAACTTTATTTACCGGTATTTTTAAAACCGGCTACAAGCCCTGGTACAGCGGTCGTGGTCATGTGGTCAAACTACAGGTACAATGTACCTTATACTAGGATATGAACACTTACCATTGTATTTACGCTTCGATCTCAAAAACTTCCAATCAATCAATTCCTCAGTGTAAACTAAGTCGGCACCATACCTTAATGCTAAGAGACGCATGGGTAACGTGCCAATACGGACCATTGGAGCCAGTATTATTTTGTCCTTATACGATATCATATTTTAAATTACTGGCCAAGGGTTCTATAATAATGCAAAAAATATTTAACATGTACTGTGTATTCTCTATCAAATAACCTGCAAAGTCAGTGCCCAGTGGTGTCACTGTCAGTTAACTGTCGTCTGTCCGTCATTTTTTTTTATAATTATTTTATGGCTTGGTTTTAAAGACCTTTTAGCTTTTATTTTTCATATCATTATTCTTCAATCTTATCTTCTAATTAGTCATGTCCAGTCTTTGTCGATGTCGTGTCCTCAGTCAGAGGCGGCTTTACCTATAGTGCAGGGTGTGCGGTGCATACGGGCGCCGGGTCTAAGGGGGCGCCGGCACCGGGCGCAGAGCGCCTTCTCCTCTAATACGACACCTCTAAAGATGCGCGCGTCGCACAGTAGGAGAAAAGCCCAAAAACCTGGCGAAAACCCCAAAAAATAAATTTTCGAAATAGGGTCAGTTGAGTAGTCATTCAGGTAGAGGACTAGTAACTGCATTCTACTGAGGAAGGGAAAGCCCTTTAAGTGTATACCTGCGCCGCAGCGTCAGTTGGCAGTTAGTGTTCGTGAAGAGTGTACGTGTCACGCGCTGAACAGACGAAAATAACGCTGACTTCAAAAACCGCAGAGCGCCTTCTCCTCTAATACGACACCTCTAAAGATGCGCGCGTCGCACAGTAGGAGAAAAGCCCAAAAACCTGGCGAAAACCCCAAAAAAAAAATTTTCGAAATAGGGTCAGTTGAGTAGTCATTCAGGTAGAGGACTAGTAACTGCATTCTACTGTGGAAGGGAAAGCCCTTTAAGTGTATACCTGCGCCGCAGCGTCAGTTGGCAGTTAGTGTTCGTGAAGAGTGTACGTGTCACGCGCTGAACAGACGAAAATAACGCTGACTTCAAAAACCCATAACTTTAAAGTGACGATGATTTTTTTCGAATCGTGCGGTAGCCGAGCGTGCACGCGGCACTATTGAGCAGCCTCTGCGCCTCTACCTGAGAATGGGTGAAGTAGCATCATAACGGACAAGACGGCTGTTATACGCTTGAAATAAATTATTTTAATATATATGTATGTGTATATATATATATATAAATTTTCTGTGATTTAATTATGATATATACGTATGCATATATATATATATATATATACATATTAAAATCAACCACATAAAAATTTCTTAAATATGAATGAAATGTTATAACTATCAAATAAAATATTTGAATATACATATATTATATAGTAAGCAAAGCTTTCTTTTAACCAAATCCATGTCAATATTTTCTGTCTAATTTTTTTTAAATTATTTCAATTATTGCGGTTGTTTATTTGGTAAAATAATGTACATTGTTCAAGTTTTTGTATTAATTGAACATTTTATCTTTTTCTTTAACACCAATTTTCTACAATTTTATGTCTTTATTACAGGATCCGGTTACAAAAAATTGGTGCTGATAAGGAAAGAAGTATTTCTGATAATCAGCGAGCATTTATCCGATAAATTCGCTTCCTTGATCGAATTTATGGTAGAAAAAATTTCCAAGGACACCGGACGTACAGTTGTAGTGCCTGAGGACTCGAAACAGACTTTTTCGATACTCTTCAATCAAATGAGAACGAGGTGGCAACAAGCTCACAGAAAATCCTGTGTATTTTTCAAGAATAACGGTGAATGGCTTAGCAAGCAGGTATGTTTTGCCGCACCTACAGACACTGTAGTAACAAGCCCGGGTAATACGGCCGGCCTCCCGTCCCTTGAGTTTACAATGTCCAGTGAAAGATCTAAACGAAGGAAGACCCAAGATATTCGTACATCGTTCAACTCGGTCGAGTTAGCATACGCTACTCAGATGAGCCTTCGATCTTCAGGACAATCCGACGCCGCAAAAGTTATTAAGGACGTAACAATGACGAGTCCTTTATGAGCTTCCAAGTATCGTAAAGCTTACTCAGCAACGGATGAAATTACTTTATCCGAAGAGGCTGCACTTTCCGCTATGATTGAATATAAATTCTCCAAGAGTACTTACCAGGGAATGAGAAGATTAGGGAAGGAAAATAACTGTAAGCTATATCCGTCTTACGAAAAAGTGATGAAAGCAAAAAAGCGTTGTTATCCACCACGTGATGCAATCAGGATTACAGAGAGTAGTGCAGAAGTCCAACTACAGGCACTATTAGATCATACAGTTGAACGTATTTTCCTCGTCCAAAATGTACTCATTAAAAGATTGACTCCAGATAATGTTCGTAAAATGGACTTGATTTGCAAGTGGGGTTGCGATGAAAGTTCTGGGCAAAGTGAATATAAGCAGACGTTCAGTGATGACAGCAAAGCTGATGCGCATGTATTCTTTACTTCAGTCGTGCCATTACAACTCGTGTGTTATGATCAACAATCGAAGGGAGAAATAGTTGTTTGGAAGAACCCCAGACCCTCGTCTACACGATTTTGTAGACCGCTTAGACTACTGTTTCTACGCGAAGACACAGAGTCAACACTTAATGAAGTCCAAATTGTTGAAGAACAAATAAAGTCACTTCGTCCATTCGAAAGTGTAATAGATGGAAAAGAAATCTCCGTAATGTACAAGTTGTTGTTCACCATGATAGATGGTAAAGTTTGCAACGCTGTATCATTGACGAAATCTGCTCAACGGTGCTATTTGTGTGGAGCAACCAGCAAAGATTTTAATGCCATCGACACTGTATTGCAAAGGGAAATCAATGAAACAAATTTGAAGTTCGGATTGTCGACGCTGCACGCGTGGATACGGTGCTTCGAGTATTGCTTACACGAGTCTTACAAACTCGGCATTAAAAAATGGCAAGCTCGAAGTGCCGAAGAAAAAAAAATTACCCTGGAACGCAAGCGGGCCATTCAAGAAGGATTCAAGAAACAATTGGGTCTAAATATCGATCGCCCAAAGCCTGGATACGGCAGCAGCAATGATGGCAACACAGCTCGGCGATTCTTTGAAAATTCGACGGTTTCCGCTGCGATAACGGGGGTCAACGAAGAAGTTATTAAACGCTTGTACGTAATCCTACAAGTTATATCATGTGGCCACGAGATAAACTGTGAAAGATTTGAACAGTATGCTATTGAAACGGCAAGAAAGACCGTTGCATTATACCTTTGGTACTCCATGCCTACTTCGGTGCACAAACTATTAATTCATGGTCCAGTGATAATAACTCATGCTCTATTACCAATCGGCCAATTATCCGAAGATGCTCAGGAAGCTCGAAACAAAGACATCAAACGATATCGAGAAGATTTTGCGCGAAAAAGTTCCAGGGTTAAAACTATGGAAGATGTTTTTCATCGGCTCTTAGTTACTTCGGATCCGTACATTTCAAGTGTCAGAAGACTACCACAGAAGAAGCTGAAGAGTTTGTCGCCGGAAGCTGTAGCGATGTTGATCGCTCCTAAAGTGACTGCTGCAGCAGACGAATTTTGCGCAGAGATTGAAGCCGTGCCGGGAGTTGTAATAGATACAAACTCGGATAATGATTCTGACTCCGACTCCGACTCCGATTACGATTTTGATTAAGAATAAAATTTTCTATTTTTGAAACGTTCCGTATGTATTTTGGAAATAAAAATAATAATTGCGTAGAATACACTGTTCACGTTTATTTTATTATGATGATTTTTTTAAATATATTAATTTATCTATTTAGCAGGATACTCGGCCATTTTGTTTATAACAATTTGCTGTAAGCTCTTTGTTGCAAGTTATATACAATAGATATCGGATTGGTAATCAGCGACCTTGAAAACCCGTATATACCAATTTTTGTCAACATCTGGTAACTTTTTAACGTTCATGTCGGCCATATTGGATCGGCCATTTTTTTTACGATAATTTGGCTTGCGGATTCGTAATCAACGACCTTGAAAACCCGTAAATACCAATTTTTGTCGACATCTGGCAACTTTTTAACATTCATGTCAGCCATATTGGATCGGCCATTTTGTTTACGATAATTTGGCTTTCAGATTCGTAATCAGCGACCTTGAAAACCCCTGTAAGCCAATTTTCATTCCCGTCAAAGGTCATTTGAGGTTTTGGCCAGGTTTTTGGGCTTTTCTCCTACTGCGCGTCGTCGCTCGCGGAAACGGTGGTGGCGCACTCAAAGACCCTACCGGCCTTTTGGCCGATTGGTGCGATTGCCTTGATGCAAAGCAAGCGCGCCACCACAAGTTGCGTCTTTACCTACTCTACACAATTACTTTTATTTCAACATGAAATCAGCCTTAAAACAGATAATTAAAGATTATATTGGAGTACTGCCGCATCACTAACAAAGGCGCGTGCTGTTATTGACTCGTTTGAAAACACGCCGACCATCATTGCTAACTCGGCTGTATTAGAATGACTAAAAGTTCAAATTCAAATAGCAAGGGACGCTGTGGCGGTAATTTTCAAAGGCTTTCTGTACGAGTGCCGCAAATTTGGTTTTACCGTTTACCGCTACTCCGTAGTTTTGCAAAATAAGCCTTTATTCAATATAGCCGAGACTTACATATGAAGACCACGTGAGCAGATTGCTCAAAAACGGAAAGGTCAAAAGTACTCGGATACCCAGACGTGCGTGTATGAAGCGATTGATGAATCTCGAAGAAGCGAAAGAAGTATGCATGGATCGCGAAGCCTGGCGATCTGTCCTCTCTGACTACCCCGTCAGGGATACAGCGTGAAGATAGTTAAGTTAAGTTAAGTATCATCTTTGAGTAAACATGTAAATATGAAGTAAGTCGGCTGATAGTGATATCGAAGTAAACACCTAGGTATACCTATCTAGGATTTATTTTCCCTTGTTCATCCTAGTGCAGTGCGTGCGGAACAAACTACGCAACGGTAAGTTAAGGTGCTTTAATATGTACCTACTAGTATACTAAGGTATTTATTTAGTTCTTACTTTTATGTACCTAACCTACCTTTGAAAAACGAACTTCTTTTTAGGGTTCAATACCCAAAGGGTAAAAACGGGACCCTATTACTGAGACTTCGCTCTCTGTCTGTCTGTCCGTCTCTCCGTCCGTCCGTGACATACGGACGTCACCAGGATGTAGGTATCTCTTGAACCGTGATAGCTAGACGGTTGAAATTTTCACAGATGATGTATTTCTGTTGCCGCTATAACAACAAATTACTAAAAACGAAAATTGGGGTTAACCAAAATGGATGGGTGACCAATTTTTTTCAGATTTTATTTTCTTTTACCTACTCGTATTTGTATGGAACCCCCAGTGTCGCGAGTCCAACTCATACTTGACCGGTGTTTTATTTTATTTTTTGTTAGATTGCGTAACACAACGTCTAAATTTTGCTAATGAAATTAGCTTTTAATGGGATTCGCGGTAACTTGTGGCGCTGGTTTAAGTCCTATATAACTAACCGTACACAGAAAGTAGTATTGAACGGTCACGAATCCGACTTTGTTACAATCAGTTCTGGCGTACCACAAGGTTCCATTTTAGGACCGTTTTTGTTTGTCTTATTTATTAATGACATTAATACTTGCTTCAAATTTAGTAATTTTTTGCTTTATGCCGATGACCTAAAAATATAGGTACCATGGGATCGAACAGGTGGAGGACAAACATAAATTACAAGAGGATCTTGACCGATTTTCAGATTATTGTGTAAAAAACAAACTGTCACTAAGCATTAACAAATGCAAATATATTACTTTCACGAAGAAAAAAAAACGATTGCAACTTTAATTACAGCCTATCTGGATTGTCCCTTGATAAAGTAGAAGTAATCCGAGATTTAGGAATCATTTTAGATAGTAAGTTGAATCTGGACATGCATATTAACACTATTAGATTTGTGGTCCGCTCCAGTGCATATTTCACAAAACCTTCTACATATCTTCATTTATACAATTCTCTTGTACGGTCACAACTTGAGTTAGCGGTACCCTTTGGAATCCAATCTATGATAAATACACAAAAGCCCTAGAAGCAGTACAGAAAAAGTTCCTACTGTGTTCCTACGGTGTATGCAGTACAGGTGTAGTAGTGAAAGACTTACTTATAAACAACTGTTGGTCAAATACCATTACACAACATTGGAGCAAAGACGAGAAGCCTGTATTTGCAAGCATTACTAATATATGACCTCTGCCACAGCCACTACGATTGTATCTCACTAACTAGAAAGATTTGTTACAAAATACCATCTAGAACTCACAGCCGTAACTTGCACAATTTTTTTGCTACATTTATTTTCCGAACTGAGGCTGGTAAGCGTTCGTCAATGTATCGCTTGGCAGATTCATACAACAATAACTTTAATAGTATAGATATAATGGCGACCCGGCCACGCTTATTTAAAAAAATGTTGCTTGAGAGATTAGCTGTAACTTGATCATTTAGAGCTCATATTAAATTGTTTAACTTACATTAATGTCTTGATTTAGTTTGAATATTGGATTTTTAATGGGAATTAATTAACTGTTATTGTAGTAAGTATAGACATGAAAGAAGTTGGATTAGTGTAAGTTTGTGTAAATTCGTGATGAAAGTATTTCAAATTTAAACAATTTTACATTACCCGTTACTATTGCCATCAATAACTCCATTGTATTCTTGGCGAGCGAGTGTTTGCGCGCTTGCTTTACTGTATGGGGACCATGTCCTGTAGCTTTAGATTAAGTATTTTAACTAAGGCTTGTGTACACATTGTTTCTGTTTAACAACCTAACATAATGTCAACAGTTATCTACTCGTATATGTGGTAAATGTCGCTGGTGACAGAATTGCTACTATTATATTGTACCGCTACTTTATAATATATATATATATTGTGTCACTGTTTTATTTCCTGAATAAATTAAAAAAAAAACAAGCGGGCTCAGTGTTCTGTAAACGATCACTGAGTTACGCAACTTTCACTGTGGCTGGTCCTCGGATGGGTGACCACTTTGTGGCATTTACATTGGCGAGCGTTTCCGTGCTTCGGAAGGCCCGTTAAGCCGTTGGTCCCGGTTGCCAGTAAAATGGCAGTCGTTAAGCCTGGTTGAAGGCCTCATGGGCGGCTTGAAAAATTTTAACAGCAGGTAGCCACAACCTGCGTCTGTCTATTTCAACACGGCAATGGGCTCACTACCTATTACGTGGGACAGGAATCCACACGGTGAAAAGCTCTGAATAAGATTCTGAGGTGAAAAGTGGCATATAATATGCCTTTGCCACCCCTTCGGGGATAAGGCGTGATGGATATTTATTTATTACCTATTTATTTTAAGAAACAAATCACATTGAAAGTTGTTATTTTAAAAGAAAAGTCGGTAGATTTCTTGAACAAAAAAAGATATTGAACGAAAAAAAAAACGTTGGGTTGCAGTACTCAAACGAATAATTAACATAATTTATTTTTTAGTTTGGCAATGGCTTGCTTTTCGGGGAAGATCTGAAAATAATTTCAACTCTGATAATGGTAACTTTTTAAAGGTGGTTGAATATACCTCTAATTATGATAATGTGCTTGCGGAACACATGGCCCTTATTAAAAAATCTGACCCACGCCTAACTCATCTTGGCCATAATATTCAGAATGAACTAATCCAATTATTAGGAGAAAGACTAAAAAAAAACTATTGTTTTGGAATTGAAACAATCCAAATATTTTTCAATTATTATAGATTGCACTTCAGATGTTGCACACCAAGAACAAATATCAGTTGTGGTACGGTGCGTCCTTTTAAATGCAAGCAACAACAAGGCTGAAGTAAAATAACACTTTTTGGGTTTTTTTCCTATCGCAGACACTACTGACCTATATTTAACTCAATTTTTGTTAGATTTTTTACTCTCAAACGAAATTGATATACAAGATATGCGTGGTCAAGGTTACGATAATGGTGCAAACATGAAAAGGAAAAATGTAGGTCTTCAAAAACGAATTTTAGATATAAACCCGCGCGCATTTTATGTACTATGTGTGGCACATAGCCTAAATTTGGTAGTGAATGACGCTGCTAAAAGTTCATTAGAAATAGTAAATTTCTTTCCAATTGTGCAAGAAATTAATGTTTTTTTTTCTGCGTCAACAGCACGGTGGCAAATACTTGCTAAAGAAGTGCCTAAGCCAACTTTAAGTTTAAAACCACTCTCAAATACTCGATGGAAGAGCAGGGTTGAAGCAGTAAATTGTATGACGCCTTGTTTACTATATATTCCGATAGGAGCACAGATGCGGAGTCAATAAATATGAATGAAATATGAATATGAAAAATGAATATTCACCTGCTCTCTGCTTATTTGGTTTGCAACTTTAAGCAAGATAAATATCTATATATAGTTAGCAAGTCACTTCAAAAGTCAGACGTTGTATTGTCAGAAGCTGTAAAAATGATTGATAATGCAATAATAAGTTTGTCTGAATTCCGTAATGACACCGCTTTTGAAAAGCTCCTTAACAGCGCGAAAACTGAAGCTGAAGAAGTCGAGGCAATAGCAGAATTTTCCACACCTGCACGCCCTCGCGCTCGTAAAAGGGTTTTTAATTATGAGGCGGAGGATGAACCGATCACAGACGCGAAACCACTTTTAAATGTCAATTTTTACTACTATTTATTAGACACCACAATTACTAAGTTCGACGAACTTCTCAATCAAAATAATGTAGTTTTTTTTCTATTCTTCAATAATTTACACACTGGAGGGATTTGGATTCGGATACAAAAAAAAGCACATTGTTCCAATTTAGAAAATAAACTTTGCCAAGCTGGCTCTTCAGATGTGGAAAAGTTCGAGCTCTTTAATGAAATCAAATTATTACCGAAGTTTATTGATGATTCCACTACGCCGTTGGATATTTGAAATTACTCGTTTACGAATAAATTGATTTCAGTATTCCCAAATCTGTCCACAGCAGTGTAAGGTAAACCCACAGGATTTACCTTACACTTCCAGTCACGGTAGCACACAGCGACAGTTCATTTTCTAAACAAAAATAATTAAGAACTATCTAAGATCAACATTGTCGCAAAGTAGATTGTCAAATTTATCGTTAATAAGTATTGAACATGAAATCAAAATTGAAGTCAGTGACATTGTTAAAGATTTCGCTAATGCAAAAGCAAGAAAAGTATTTTTTTTTGTAAAAACATTTGTTTTGTGTGTATATTTGTGTGTACGAGCGTCCTGTAAGATTATAGTTTTAAATTAAAAGAACTACAAACTTGTGATTTTTTATTGTTGTAATTTGAACCCGATTTTTTTATGAAAATTTAACTAAGTATTCCATTTTCACCTCGCTCCTACTAGGGGGCGCCAGGGTACTGGTGGCACACTGGCGCCACAAGGGCTAAAGCCGCCTCTGTCCTCAGTCCTAGGTCCTAGGTCCTGGTCCTTGCCCTCAGTATAATGGTGATTTTTATACTGAGGTTTTCAGTGGACTTTTCGTGACAAGAGAGAAAATAGCATTTCACTGCATATATATCATTGTCTTTCACAATAGCACGTTAACACAACTTTTATGTCCAAGAAACCACCACTCCGCACATAAAACTAGATAAATGTACTAGTTTTAGAATATAATATACAGCAACCGTCTGCACTTGTCTCTCTTCCCGCCGAAATGTCCGTCTGTCCGTCACAAAATTGTTACTGATCTTCGCCCATCTTGGGCAGGCAGAGGAAACCCAGTTCATACTGCCTTGTATTTGTCATTTTAGTCATGTCCGAATCTTTGTCAATGTTAAGACCAGTCCTAACTCAGTGGAATGCAACATTTTCTGTTACCTTCCAAAATCCACATATTTAGCTACAGTAAAATTGTCATTGCGATACTGTAGGCAAGGATATAGGATATAACTAAAGACTGGACTTGACATCGACAAAGTCCTGGAATATCTTATTAGTAGAGAAAAACCATACCTTAAACACTGGCACATATGACTAGACATGACTAAAAACTAAGAAAATACATACTAAAGACAAGGTTGGGTTTACGCGGGAAAGTCGACAAGTACGGTGTTTTCTATTTTGCCGCGCGAATCCACAGAAAACCTCAGTATAACAACCACCATAATACTGATGTGAGACTGACCTTGACTTAAGACTAGACTTGACCAAGACGTGGAAGACTGAAACATTTTAAAAATTATGAAAGAAGATTGAAGAAATAAGAAATACGTAGACAGAGTAACCTACTCTTTTGGTTACGAGAATAAGATCTTAAAAACCAGGCCATAAAATAATAACTAAACAAGGCTGTATGGGCTAAGATGCCTTTGTCTGCTCAAGATGGGCGAAGATAAATAACAACAAAACAGCTGTTTTGTAATTCGACCATTTCCTGAGAGTTTTGGCGGGAGAGTGACAAGTGCGGACGCTCGCTGTATATTATTTTCTAAAACTAGTGCATTTATCTTGTTTTATGTGTGGGAGTGGTGGTTACTTGTACATAAAAGTTGTGTTAACGTGCTATAGTGATAGACAATGATATATATGCAGTAAAATGCTATTTTCTCTCTTGACGCGAAAAGTCCACTGAAAACCCCAGTATAAGAATCACCATTATACTGAGGGCAAGGACAAGTACCTAGGACAGAGGACTTGACATCGACACAGACTGGACAGGACTATATACTAAGAAAATATAAATACCGAAGACTAGGCTGTATGGACAAAGTTTCCTTTGCCTGCCCAATATGGGCGAAGAGTACAAAAAAAATCGACCATATCCTATGTAATTCTATTGTTGTTTTTGTGAATCAGAAGGTACTTGGATTTTAAAAATACCAATTAATTTACATCAATTTCCACTTAATGAAGTTTGAATCTATGGATTCAATCTTAATAGTTCTTTAAGATTTCAACTCGCAACATTTGTCTAATAATAATTAAACAGTTTGTCTTGTAATAATGAAGCCAACCGTTGCAGCTGATGAAATGTTTCCTGAGGGTGTTGGGCCTTATATGGATTTAGAAGAAGTAAGTGTTCTGAACTTGACTCTACAAGTGGGGAGGGTAGATTATTCATGTGACCTAGCTCCTAAGATTCCTTAGCAGCTAATTAGGTAACTACAGAGCGTTAGCTGCTTTCTCTTAATACAGTACATCTTGCACGTACAGCATCATCTTGCGACGATCATTGATGAAACTAAGTATAAGGTTGAGTTGAAACCAGAAATGACATTCCAGGTTTGCCTATGTCTCTTTGATGACATTGATTTTTAGCTTTAACAATATTTATTATTTTGTTAATGGCAAAGCAAAGCAGACGACAGGCCCAAGTGCCCATATTCACCTTATGCATTGTTTTATGTTCATTTGGTTTTTTATTAACAGGCAGGTGGTCCGTCTAATCTACTCATCTTATCTTATCTTATTCGGGGTCGGTAGATACCGCGGCACTGCGTCCCTTCCAGAACTATTGTACCACACCCCATCACCTCACCCATCCCCCCAGCGCCTGTGCAGCGCCTCCATGTACCTCAATATGTTCCCAAGGGGGATGTGCCTGTAATCCTCCGGAGTCGGGTATGCTTGACCCAGAAGACTAATTCTTCTTGCACCGAGTGCCACACATTCGCACAGCAGGTGGTACATGGTTTCGCCAGCGTCCTCACAGGACCTGCACGTCGGGTCTTCCGTGAGCTTCATCCTGTGGAGGTGCTGCCTCGTTGCGTAATGCCCTGTGAGCGCTCCAGTGATTCTTCGCAGCTGCTCCCTGGTATGTGTCCACAGTTTCTTGGACCATCCCTCTCTGATGCTTCCCAGAAACATCTTTGCGTGTCTTAGACCTGTTGTCGACTGCCACTGGGTTTCATGTGCCTTAGTGGCTGCCTCCTTTATTGTTCGTCTTATTATTCCATAATCGAGTCCGACGAACGGCTCCGGTCCAATGAACCCTTCCTCCGAGCCCTTCCTTGCGAGGGCATCCGCCCTCTCATTACCCTCGATGCCCTTATGTCCTGGCACCCAGACCAATTGGATCGTATTGCGTCTTCCCAGCCTATTTAGGCTTTCAATGCACTGCAATATCAATCCGGATTTCACTTCACATGATGTGAGCGCCTTGAGTGTAGCTTGGCTGTCACTCATAATATAGACTGTCTCATCAGTGACCCGTCTATCTAACATTTCTTGCACGCATGTCAGTATAGCATAGGTCTCCGCCTGGAAGACCGTTGCATACTTGCCCATGCTTTGACTAATGTTGCAGTTGTCGCTGTGAACCCCTGCACCTGAGCCGGTTTCCATCTTGGATCCGTCCGTGAACCATATCTGGACATTTCTGTCCTGTGTCCGCATTCCACACTCCCACTCCTCTCTCGTGGGGATGTGTACACTATAGTTCTTTTTGAAGTTATAGACCGTCTGTATTTTGTCTAGATTCATAGTCATAACCCCTTGCTCCTGTGTTGCCTCAAGCGCCATATGCCCGTAGTTCCGGCTTTGGCCTTCGGCTCCGAGCCTGTGAACGGCTTTCCTTGCCTCCAGCTCCACTTTGATGTGCAGCGGAGTAAGGTTTAGAAGTATTTCCATCGCCGCCGTAGGAGTGCTTTTGAAGGCTCCTGTCATAGCCATGCATGCCATCCGCTGTAGCTTGTACAGGGTTCGTCTGCAGCTCTCCTGTTTAGTCTTGGGCCACCATACTATACTCCCGTATGTTATTAGTGGCCGCACCATCATTGTGTAAATCCATTGGACCACTTTTGGTTGTAGTCCCCATGTCTTACCGTACGTGGAACGGCACATACCAAAGACTCTCATTGCCTTGGTGGTTGCTGTTTCCACATGTCGATTCCATGTTAGCTTATTATCTAGGATGACTCCTAGATACTTCGCTTCCGTGGACAAGCAAAGCTCTTCGTCATATAGTCTTAGCGTCTCCATTCCTGTTAGGGTTCGCCTCTTCGTGAAATTTACTATCACCGTTTTTTTGGGGTTAATTGATAGGTGGTTTTGTCCACACCATCCCTCGACTGTATCCAGTGCTTTTTGCATGATGTTTGAAACGACACTTGGTACTTTTCCGTTGATTAGTATCACGAGGTCGTCCGCGTAGCCAACTGTATGTAATGGTCCTCTGTTAAGTCTCCCCAGCAGGTCATCTATCACCAGACACCATAATGTTGGGGATAGAACACCGCCCTGTGGGCAACCTTTTGTGACTTGAACTTCCACTCGCTCCCCCAGTAACTCCGCGAGTATTGTTCTTCCTTTGAGCATCTTATCCATCCATACACAGATTGTGGATTCGATACCATGCCTTTCCGCCGCTGCCTTTATGGTTCCGAATGTGGTCCTGTCGAACGCTCCTTCCACATCCAGAAATGCAGCTAAGCATATTTCTTGATTACCCAGTGCCAACTCCGCCCTACTCACCACGTGGTGAAGTGCTGTTTCAGTTGACTTCCCTGGTTGGTATGCACATTGCATTTTGTGAAGAGGATATTTCTTCAGTGCTTTCCCTCTAATGTGCTTATTAACTAGCTTTTCTAGTGTTTTGAGGAAAAACGATGTTAGACTAATCGGTCTGTACGATTTTGGATCTCCATAGTCCGCTTTGCCTGGTTTCGGCAAAAATATGACTTTTGCACGTCTCCAGCATTCTGGTGTGTAGCCAAAGGCTATACACGCCCTGTATAACCTACATAAGTGTGGGTTTAGTATTGTTTCCGCTTTCTGTAGTAGTATCGGATATACGCCGTCTGGTCCTGGCGCTTTAAATGGTTGGAAGCTATTTATTGCCCATTTAACCCCGTTATGTTCTACTACTTTCTTGGCGGTCACCCAGTCCGCTTTTGTGGTACATCTTCTTTCCTTTTCACCACTAAAGCCTGTTTCGTTTGCTTGTGCGGTTATTGCCATTGAATCTGGAAAGTGTGTCCTGAGCATCACTCTCAGTGTTTCACTCCCAGTTTCCGTATATCTACCATTACAGTCCTTAATCGTAGTTAAATGGTTAGACCTTGTTATTGCCATTGCCTTGGTGAGACGCATGCTTTCCGGGATGCTGCTTATGTTTGAGCAGTGTTCCCTCCATGCCTTCCTTTTTGCCTTCCGTATGGCCTTGTTATACTCAGTGAGTTTCTTCGCATAGTCCTCGAAGTTGTTCGATTTCTTTGCACGATTGAAGGCTGCCCTTGTAGCCTTCCGTAGTTTCGTCAGCTCGGTATTCCACCAAGGTGATTGTTTAACACCGATCTCTTTTTCGGGGCAGTTTTCAGTCCACGAGATGGCAACTGCTTTGTTTTCTATTTTGCCGCGCGAATCCACAGAAAACCTCAGTATAACAACCACCATAATACTGATGTGAGACTGACCTTGACTTAAGACTAGACTTGACCAAGACGTGGAAGACTGAAACATTTTAAAAATTATGAAAGAAGATTGAAGAAATAAGAAATACGTAGACAGAGTAACCTACTCTTTTGGTTACGAGAATAAGATCTTAAAAACCAGGCCATAAAATAATAACTAAACAAGGCTGTATGGGCTAAGATGCCTTTGTCTGCTCAAGATGGGCGAAGATAAATAACAACAAAACAGCTGTTTTGTAATTCGACCATTTCCTGAGAGTTTTGGCGGGAGAGTGACAAGTGCGGACGCTCGCTGTATATTATTTTCTAAAACTAGTGCATTTATCTTGTTTTATGTGTGGGAGTGGTGGTTACTTGTACATAAAAGTTGTGTTAACGTGCTATAGTGATAGACAATGATATATATGCAGTAAAATGCTATTTTCTCTCTTGACGCGAAAAGTCCACTGAAAACCCCAGTATAAGAATCACCATTATACTGAGGGCAAGGACAAGTACCTAGGACAGAGGACTTGACATCGACACAGACTGGACAGGACTATATACTAAGAAAATATAAATACCGAAGACTAGGCTGTATGGACAAAGTTTCCTTTGCCTGCCCAATATGGGCGAAGAGTACAAAAAAAATCGACCATATCCTATGTAATTCTATTGTTGTTTTTGTGAATCAGAAGGTACTTGGATTTTAAAAATACCAATTAATTTACATCAATTTCCACTTAATGAAGTTTGAATCTATGGATTCAATCTTAATAGTTCTTTAAGATTTCAACTCGCAACATTTGTCTAATAATAATTAAACAGTTTGTCTTGTAATAATGAAGCCAACCGTTGCAGCTGATGAAATGTTTCCTGAGGGTGTTGGGCCTTATATGGATTTAGAAGAAGTAAGTGTTCTGAACTTGACTCTACAAGTGGGGAGGGTAGATTATTCATGTGACCTAGCTCCTAAGATTCCTTAGCAGCTAATTAGGTAACTACAGAGCGTTAGCTGCTTTCTCTTAATACAGTACATCTTGCACGTACAGCATCATCTTGCGACGATCATTGATGAAACTAAGTATAAGGTTGAGTTGAAACCAGAAATGACATTCCAGGTTTGCCTATGTCTCTTTGATGACATTGATTTTTAGCTTTAACAATATTTATTATTTTGTTAATGGCAAAGCAAAGCAGACGACAGGCCCAAGTGCCCATATTCACCTTATGCATTGTTTTATGTTCATTTGGTTTTTTATTAACAGGCAGGTGGTCCGTCTAATCTACTCATGGATTTAGCTGCAAACGAGAAGGCTGTTCATTCAGATTTTTTCAATGGTAATTTTTTTTAATTTCAATCCTAAATGCTACCTTATTAAGTTTTCTTGTGTATTTAGCGACCTTGTGTGTAGTATGAAATACCTAACATTTTGTTACCAACTAGATGATTTTCAAACGCCTGAACAGATTTTCATAATACTCTGATCTGCTTCAGAATATAGCGATTTTTAAAATAGTTTCATATTAATAGATCTTTAACACTAACAATTTAGCCAACCTAGAACTTATTTTTTTATACCACTAAACCGGACAGACACACATACTGCTCACCTTGATCGAAAGTGCACACTGTAGATGGCACCAACCCCAAAGGTGCCACATTCATGCTGCCGACCTTGCACAAACCTTTCAAGACACTTTAAAGAACCCCATACTATAGACGGCCGGAAAAACTTAATGCAGTTCATTCAAACAATCAGTTCTTCTGCATAGATAAAAAGCACCTCCGTGCCGTGAACGAGCACTTCAGTTGCAGACTCACGTAGTTGCGGAACTGTCTGTAATCCACAACTGAGCTCTTTCGCTCACTGTCTTCACTCCGCGTCAGCTGACAAACTCATGCAGAGCTCAAAAAAAGTAGTAAAATAAACTAAGTTGAATACCACTTATTTACTACTTCTTTCGCTCTGCGTCAATTGAGAGTGCAATGGTAGCTTGGGTTATAAATAGACACCCTTACTCCAAAAGTTATTTGTATGCAAGAAGAACTCACGCCAGCATGATGATCTTCTTTACTAATATTATGCATTATTAAAGAATTTCTAAGCGACGGGATTAAATAGGTTTTTTTTATACCACTGCAAGCATCCTGATGTAAAGTGGTCACCGTAGCCTAAAACCAAAAGTGGCTCTCGCACTGCCGACCCTTGTGCGACGGGAGTTCGAAGTATGTCACGAGCGAAGCCGTGGGGATCACCTAGTTATATATCCTTAAGGTTTCAATCTTCGTTTTACAAAACCTTAGGGTGCATCCGGATCTGAAAAATGTAGCGCGCATGCATTTACTGCAATTGTTTGCTGTATCTCTCACGCGCGACACGGCAGGCATGCAAAATGCGCGCGTGCAGCTCGCAATTCAAACATGTAGGGCTTGTGGCGCAGTTTGGTGGATATAGTTACCCGATCGCGCTCCGCTCAGGAAAAACGGAGCAACCAGAACCAACGCGCGAATTCGATTGAAACTAAACGCGCAGGGAGGCAATGCTCGTTTTCTTCGAAATAATCTCGAATTCGAATTTACTCTTCGAAACTTTTTTCTACCGTAAAATTTCGTAAATTGAGATTGTTTTTCGAATGTCTTATTCTCACTCTCAATCGAACTAAATTCGAGATTTTTGTGTGAAATGTTGCCATTTAAGAACCATGTCACTTTACGATTCGACACGTTTTATCCGGTTTTAAAACGGTTACAACATTACTCTTACAAAATGTTCTAAAAGATTTTTTAAGCTTATTTTACACGTTATAAACAATAATTACGTATTTTATAGTAATTATTATTATATCGACAGGCTCAATTAAATAATATAAATTCGTGTCAAATCCTTGTGAAATCTATTTTTTTTTAAACTCTGCGTCTCTTAGCTTAAACGGGTCCACATTGCTGAAACATCGGCGACGACGTGGTTGCCCCGTAGTTGTTGAAATTGAAGCGAGTTGCAATATGTTTTGCACGTAATTGACTATTAATTCATCACTCATTTTGATATTTATAAAATGTAATGTTAATTTAGGGTCGGTCACTTAGAAATGTCCAAAGATTAGTGATTCGACTTCGAAATCTGCGTCTCGACTGCTACCAACCATTCGAAGCAACTCGAGTTAAACCAGTCGAAGCAAGTCGAGAAAAGTCGAGATCGAGATTTGCAGAATAGCTAAACGTCATTAAAACTCGAATAAAGTTCGAATTCGAGACTTATCTCAAAATCGACTGTTTCGAAGACATGCGAATTGCAGCCCAGCTGTCGAGCGGTACACGAGCGGCGCATTCGTCAGATCTGGACGCACCCTTAGGTTAAATCGGATAATTTTTATCGTGTAAAAATACTCATTTAAATTTTGTCTTTTCTAGATTTCGAAGACTTGTTTGATGACGATGACTTGAAGTGATAATTGGGTGTAGAGGATACCTACTAATAAATAATAAGTCAAATTATTTTTGACATTTATTTCACTTAATATTAAAACAATTCCATATCTAAATAAAAAATATAACAATTTTTGTTTTTTTTAAATTCCAATTTCCTTGTCATACTGAGGTTCTTATGTTAAAGCATTTTTAACATGTAGAGAAATTATTTCAACTAGTTGCGAACATAAATATTACTTTCCATTGAACTACATTGAGTAGTCAATGATATATTTTAACTACTAGAATATCAATTTGCTGGGTATTAAATACCCACTTCAAAAATACAAATTTCAGTAAATTAACAGGCATACATAGAAGATGCAGTTGTATGGGGTGGTGCCTTTGTCAACAATAACAGAAATGAACACTTATACTCTTGAATTAGAGTAAAAAAATATAAACCACAAAAAGCTATTGAATTGTCATGGGAACATGAATACCAGTTTCCAAAGAATCAAAAGTCAAACGGTAACAAGATATAGGAGGAGTCAAGCTATCTGAATTCATTTTAATTTGGTATTGCCACTAAGCACATGTTTTCACATATAATAAAATACAGCACATTTCCTTAACACCAAAATCTCTGTTCAACATTTTGTCCATAATCTGCACAGAAACATGATGGGATGAATTTCTTTTCATTACATTTGGGTCTAAGCTCGGTAGGAAAATGCAGTTTGATTTGCTAAACACAAAGTATAAGTTTATAATAAACTACATTATTTTATACAAGATGTCGTTAATGTTCTTTACCAATGGAATTGTTTTACAATAGTGTCAACTCATTGCATTGTGTCAAAATATGGTATAAGCTAATATATTGTTTGAACTTATGTGGCATATTACATAAAATTAGCCCACATGCAACAGTTAACACCTAGACAGTAAAAACAAAATAATAGGGAACATGCATGTTTTAGTAAGACTACTAAAAGAGATTTTCAAAAATTTTGAATATACTGAACTTATAACAATTTAAGTCCCGTATTAGTTCAGGAGAATCGACATATGTTTATTTTCCATATTATTGTGAAGTAAAATGCATCAAAAAATTATTTTAATAAGAGACAGTAGTAATGAAACTACTAATTGAAATTTCGGGAGATTTTTTGTCAAATCTGCTTTAACAATAATACATCCCAAGTGATTTCTTGTAAATATGTTGAAAACTATATTTCCCTCATGCATGTTCCCCATTGCAAATGGTGCGCAAGCTATTGCGCAATAAGTACTAGCTAAACATCCACGTCACTGCTATCGTCACTGTATTCGTTTCCTTCAGCCTCTTGTTCATCGTCCACTTCTCCATCTCCCTCTAACGCTTCTTCTTCTTCACCAGTTTCTCCTTCAAGATCCTCTTCCTCTAGCATAGTCGATAATTTTGTTATAACTCCCCTGCCCATTTCTGTAAAGAGACAATATTAACAAATTTAGATCTCAAAGGAAACAGTGGTATCGCAAGATTGTAAGAAATGAGAAATATAGAGCTTTCATAAGTTCTTAACCTTTATGCTTTTGAATCACTTGAAATATAACCGTCGAAACCCTGAACCCGAAGGAAGGCGTGTAGGGTATTCTAACCATACACTACCCACTCTGGATAGAAATCGGAAAATGGAACTTAAAGATTTTCAAAGTCACCAAGCAGTTGACGAAGACCTCAGGTTATAGACAAATAGAATTTTGTTGTTTGGACTGAATAGACCCTATTCATGAAAAACACCTACATACACACAGTATAATATCCTGCTTATTTGGTTTATGAAATACATTTTAAATTGGTACAGGTAGCTTTTGATCGGACCTGCAGCTCTGTGACAGTAAAAACCTAATTTTCATCTTTTATCTAGAATTTCGCACGCGTGGTGAAGTTTTCTCGTTCCTGTTTCCCACAGGAACGTGTTCTCGGGATAAAAATTAGCCTATGTGTTATTCTTATGTGTAAGCTATTGTAAAGTTTTATCAAAATCCATTCAGTAGATTTTGCGTGAAACAAACATCCATTGTTACAAACTTTCGCGTTTATAATATTAGTAGGATATAAATGTAATTGTATACATCAAAGGCGCATACATGTCTGTCATATATACACATATTTAAAAGTTTTATATCATTAATCTACTATTTGCTACCTTAGCTATAAATTTAACTACCTCTTCATTATGGATAATTGCTTTAAACATTTTTGGTCCCCCATTATGACGTTAAGATGGAGGAACCAAACTGGTAAACTGCTCTCTGCGATGCCCTACCTATTTAGTGTTTTAATAACCAAATAATTTAATGTAAAATAATATTTCAAAGAATTTATTATTAAAAAAAATATCAAATATACAAGTTGGCCCCTCCACATTGATGATTTAATTATTTAGAGTAATAAATACGAAGTTTATTTTCGATTTTCTATGGATAAATATTTAATACCTATTTGCTACCTTCAAATGATAGTTACTTATCAATCATATCTTTATTTCCGAAGCTGTGGCAGAGGCATACTATACGCCCACATTTCACCGTAAGCATTTTTATGCCACGAGTGCCAATTTACTGGCAACCGGGACCAACGGCTTAAAGTGCCTTCCGAAGCACGGAAACGCACCAGACCCGTTACCAATTACACCACCGAGATTTACTCAAAAAATGACGAAATGATAGATAGATAAATGGTAGATAGCGCCTTAAGATGTAGCTTAAGGCGCTATCTACCGGCACTTAGCAAAGTTACCACGTGCGAATGTATAGAATTGCACCTATAATAATTCTATTTGCGAAGGTACCTGCCTAAACATTTAGAATAATTTTGATAAGCAATAAGTATGCTAACTATATCCTAAATTTATATTGGATAAAAATCAGTCTCGAGCTGGACTCGAACCAGCGTCTTCTGGTTTAACGCAATAGCACTTTCAATTTAAATTTAGGATATAATGTAGTTTGCATATTAATAACTTTTCAAAATTGTTTCTAATAAATATATTTAAATTGGCTAAGTATTTAAGTAAGCTATTCTTGTTTTATACAGATAATTTTATTAATAACAACCAAATTTGCACTGTATTCTGATCACTCGAATATTTAAATGTATAATAGGTATACTAAATAAATATGACGACCATTTGGAGGTATTAAATATGTATCCTTAGAAAATTGAAAAGAAGCTGCCTTTCTATCTATTACACTTAATAATTAAATCGTCAATGTGGAGTGACCAACTTGTTTATTCGATATTATTAACTTATAAATTCTTTGAAATATTAAAATATATATTTTTAAGGTATTACAACACTAAATAGATAGGGCATCCCAGAGAACATATTTTCTTTTTGGTATCATCTTGACGTCATAATGGACAGACCAAGAATTTTTAAAGCAATTGTCCATAATAAAGATAAACTTATAGTAAAGGTAGCAAATAGTAGATTAATGGTATAAAACTTTTATATAGGATAATGTTACGCTGTAGGAGACCTATGCCTATGGTTTTACTTGGTTATATATATTTTTTATAAGCAGATTCAGTAGGACACTTACGTTCCACATACGGTTTTAACGACTTAGGAACCATATTTTTCGCCCTTTCAATGTCCTCTTCTGAACACTCCCCTTTATCGAGGCCTGTAAAGAGATGAAATATAAAGTAACTAAATGATTCATGTTTGCGATTTTCGTATATCTCTGTTAGGCAAACTTCTATTTTAGATAGAAGTTCCCCTGCCATACCTATTGCTTAGTGCAGCAAGACCTGATTCAGTACTGGCAATTATATCAAATACCGCATCTTGTAAATGTTACTTATGTCGTGAATAGGTACATTAAGACCAGTAATTCATGTATATGCTTTTACAAAAATAATAGACGTCGGCATAAGCCATCTGCAGACCTTATTGTGGGAAGAAACTCTCATCGAAGTACTAGTCCCCGAGTTTATAGGTAGGTAGTGGCCACGCTGTCACACCTACTGCCCTACTAGCCCGAAAATGATTGCAGAAGGGTCTTTGTTGGGATTTTCCCACCGGTCCCAATACCGTATAACGGTCAGAAATTATTGGAATGTTGCAACAGAAAGTTACCGCAAGGTTGTCTTTGAAATTATCGAGTAAAAGCAAGCATTATAGCGTAATAAGGTCAATGGGGTGCAGTCAATCAATATTGAGAATCGGTTGCATGTAGACATAATAGGTGGGGGAAAAAGTTTCTTCGCATTTTATATGAAAACTCAAGTATTTTTTTTTTCAAAGTTAATTTACATTTAATTTTAATATTTATGTACCATTTTGCTCAACGACTTTTTACCATCTTAGATGTTTTCGTTGTAGAAATTATGGGACTTCCGAACAAAAAAACGTGACAAGTAGTTTTGGCAGTCCTCTCTTGATGTTAACCTGACACTGCCTAAAGAATTCTGAAGAGATCGAAACAGTTGGAAATCTGAAGGTGCAAGGTCAGGGCTATATAGCGGATGCATTAACACCTCCCAGCCAAACTCCCTTAATTTTTGCTGAGTGGCCAAAGATGTGTGTGGTCTAGCGTTATCGTTATGAAAGACCACACCCTTTCTATTGATCAATTCCGGCCGCTTTCTATCAATTTCTTGCTTAAATCTCATCAGTTGTTGGCAGTAAAGATCCGAATCGATGGTTCTGCCCGGCAGTAAAAGCTCATAATGAACAATGCCGTTCCAATCCCACCATACACACAACATCACCTTATTGCGAGTTAACCCGGGTTTTGCCACAGTCTGTGAAGCCTGACCGACCTTTGATCACGACCTTTTTCGCACGTTCTTGTCGTACGTGATCCACTTTTAATCACCAGTTATCAATTTCATTCAGTTCAACAGTTCAGTTTCGTTAAGTCTCAATAAAGAATCGCAAATGAGTACACGGTTCATTTGGTTTCTTTCAGTCAGCTCGTATGGCACCTAAAATATCGAGCTATTTTGTAAACCCAGCTTTTTTCAAATGGGTCAAATCTGTTTTGTGGTCAATACCCCAGTTCTTCAGCTACGTCGTATCGATCTTGCACCACTTTTTCAAAAATTGCGTCAATTTTATCTGTAACAGGGCGACCAGAGCGATGTGCATCTTTAACATCAAAATTCCCGGATTGAAAACGCTTACACCAATTTTGTGCTACTCTTGCTGACACTGCATTAGTCACAAATTTTTTTCGCGGCTTGTGTTGCATTTTTCCCCTCTTTGTAATAAAACTTTAAAATGTATCGAATTTCTTCATTAGATTCACTCATTTTGACAAGAAAAACAAATGAAAAATAGCGGGAAAATAATTTTTACTAATTTGTTTTTTTTTAATGTAACTTTTTTAATGTTATCAAAATCAGCCAGATAAAAATAGTACACCCAAAGATTTTTTATTACAAGTATTTTAATACTAAATGCGAAAAGACTTTTTCCCCAACCTAATACTACGATAGCCCTCCTAACTGAAGACGCGTTACGAACCGGTATGTGTCCTCGTAGCGGCCCGTTATACTGGTCATGATAAGCCACGAATAATACTTTAAATTCCACCGCCTTGGTTTTTGAGGTGGTAATGTACCTACGTAGAAGAGGCAAGAAGACATGATACAAAATGAATTTCACTCTGCCGTAACACTGAAGGCGCACTCTAGCCGCCGGAGTAAGTGGGAATGATCACTATATATTAATATAGACCTGAGGGCAATGTTTCGGAGCATCGGCCGGAAGCAATGTGATAAAGACCGAATACTTGGCTAAAACTCCGTCCGTATCGCCCTGGTTTAACACCTAGAATCAGTGCTTCACTCGTCTGGTGACAGCCAGAGCATCGCTGCCTTCTGGTAGAGACAGTGTGATTTAGAAAGTACATGACATGTGGCCCCAAAAGAGGTCAGTTAGATCGAAGAGTAAGACTATAAAACTTCTAACTACAGTTACATACAAACAATGGTTTTAGGGGGTATAAAAGATGAAAAGCACAACTAAAAGTTATGAATTAACTTGACATGCTAACTGTATAAGGGGCCGTTCCAGTATTACGTAAAAACTATGGGGGGGTGGGGGGTCTTTGTTTTGCTTATTTTCGATGACATGGGGGTAGGGGAGTCTTGATGATGATTACGTCATCGGTAGTTATTTACTTTTTACACAAATGGCAACCCTCACATTGTCTATGTTTGAGAACGAAACGCATTTTCAGGGATTCCCGCAAATAATGCATACGTTTAGGCACTCGCTTTAGAACCGATTAGGGGAATTACCGCGCGCTATTCACTTGTCTAAATTTCCTCCTTCAGTGTATTGTTTCGTTTGGATACTATAGCGAGTAGACGTATTGTAAGCATAGCAAAGCAAGTTAACATTTGTGTTACCGTTGATTCCATTAGCCAAAGTTTAACGTTTAAATAAGATGTCGTTTCAAATAGACAAATCCAAGTTGTCCCAAAACTTGGTTTTAGATGAAGGAGGGCAATTTCTTGATCTTTCAGTCAATTTAGCTCTACGCTTAAGTGCTTCACTCAAAGATTTCCTGTAAATGCCCTACGATTATTTACGTTAAAATTAAGGCTATCAAGTCGAACATGCCAAACGTGTGGTCTTTATCATGCTTTGGTCAAGTAACTAAATCGCCACATCGAGAAGATCCATTAAAAAGTAAACACGCACACTGAGAGGAAAGTTAGACCTGTAAGAGTCGCTGCTCGTCGTGCTAATAAACTGATATGCATTATTCAAAATTTAGAGCACCATGATGTTGAATGGCTCAATGAGAACGACGTAGACATTCCAAAATCGGATGAAAGTGAGCAGACTCACAACACTGAGCAGCAATCCAATGTCATCGAAAACTTAGAATCATGGATTCTTCATAGATTAACACCCAAAATACTACTACTAAAATCTCGGAATACTACAATACCCCAAATTGCTATATGACGTCACATTCAGCTAGCGGCTGTGTTGCCTGGTAAGTATTAAACTTTGTGTTAAGTTTTATTTGATTTGTGTTAATTTTTTATTTAATTTACAAAAATTACATGAGCAGATTTTATTATCTGAACACACCTTCACCAGTCGGACAGGCTTTTATTAACATTTTGAATACTTACCAAATAATAGGCCCATTCTTTTTAATATGTCAATGTCATCATGGATTTGAAATCTTTTATTAAAGTTAAACATGTATTCTGTCCTGAAATAAACATTTGACACATTAATTATTTATCAATTGGCATGTTGTGACATCATTGCACTGTTATCTTACTAGTTTCAACTTACTTATCATTAGAAATACTGCAGTCAATTAAAGCTTTATCACTAGTATTCACAACAATAAAAGGCAAATGGATTGCTGATGATGGTGAAGGTTTTACTCCTTTACTTTCTGCTTCCTTATTTCTCTCGATCAAACTCTTAAAAGAAATATGCTGAAAAAAGTTAGTATGTTATTAGATAGATACAACTCCAGATTTTATTTCAACAAACCGTGGCCAACTATTTACCTGTAATATCAGTTCTTGTAACTGTTGGGTCTTCTTTTGTATCTGCTCCAACTTTAATTGCTTCTCTTTTTCTAAAGCTGTACATTCTTGTACACTATTTGTGGGTAGGCCCAGCCACCTGATTTCCTTTTTCTCTTTCGAAATTATATTCATGGCCATTAGAACATTTAAGGCATCATAAACTCTTCTACGTATATTCTTCTGATCATATTGCTAAAAAAATTGTTTTATAAAAATATTATAAGCCCTGGCCCAACATGCATGGGGTTAATTATATTTTGCAATTACCTGGCTATCAGAAGAACCATGCATACCAGCTGCAAATTCTAACACCAACTCATCAGCCACTTCATTATATGAAGTAAATCCTTTATTCCTTACTTTTTCACACACTTTCATGGAGAAATGCCTTAACCCCTTGCCAACTTTATCAGCATGCTTACGTCTCTTAGTGGTACTGAAATCATAGATATGATAATTAATTAAATAATTACCATCAACAATGTTTATACTTTCTTTTCAAAATATCTTCATGAGCTTTTTGAAAACCGTTAAACATTAGTTCCTTATCTAAGGTCCGTATTCCAGAATGTTTATCAATACTCAATCAACGATTGAGGCTAAATTTTGCCTTATAAAATCTACTCTCAAGCGTCGATTGAGTATTGAGAAACGTTCTGGAATACGGACCTAAGTGACTGAGTGTTAACTGACAGATTTTCGCCATGCCGACGGCATTACATGGCGAAAATTCATCCTTTATTATCTTTCTATGAGGTAATTCGCCATTGCGTGCTGCTTGCCAAACGATGACACATAAATGGAATACAGAGAACCATTACTTTCTCATGAATATGGAAGGTTATAATCTCCAAAACTGGAAAACCGTTTGCAAGATCATAACCTGCAAGGATATGAGTCGGGTTCTCTGGAAACTATTCTGATTGCAGCATCAGGTCAAATTTATCAATTAATTGTCATTTAACGATTATACTAGCACGCGTTAAGTTTAGTTAGTTACTTAATCGAGTAGTCATATTCGAAAAATACCTTACATCATTTTTAAAAGAGCTGCTCTAAACTACTGCACCGATATTACCCAAACATAGCTAAGAACCACCGCAAGGAAACTGGCTTTTAAATAAAAATAAACCCCATCAAAATAGGTCCATTCGATTCGATCATAATCCAGTGACTGTGTTCCTGGATGTACAACTGGTGGAGTAGGCACATAAAATGAATGTCCTGCTAAATTATACATAGACTGGCCATACATACTGTTACAATAAAAAAAACAATACTACATTTGAATTTGGCATCTTTAATGAATAATTATTAGGTTTTCTCCTTTTGCGCCAATTGGTATTTAATATAAGAACTTGCAGCCTATGTGAGATTAGCTCTATTACTGGCCCTTGTTTAACACATAATTTAAAAATGAATAGATGAGAAAAACAAAAAAAAAACTTTATGCGGTACGCAAAGGGAAGTCATAGAAAAAAATATTTACTGATTAGAAAAGAATTACTATTGAGCAATGGTTTATCAAGCAGATCGATCGAGTTTATACTCGAAGCTCTATAGAAGCTTCTAAAATATAATTAATCAGCAGAGTACAATGTGGACATTAATCGACTTCAGTGATGGTTTGGTGGGGTGTTAGCTATCAATAAGTGACTGAGTCATATTCTTGTGAAAAAGGTATCAAAATATCGGCACAAGTGTATCAAGATAAGGGTACGATTCTTGAGAAGTTAGAGAAGTTATAGGTTAAGCTTCTTAACAACACCATGTTCCATAACCAAGAGTGGTCCTTTCAGCAAGACTAAGCACTGGGTCATAAATATCAATCTATTCAAGCATGGTTGGAAACAAATACTTCGGACTTCATCAGAGCTGAAGACTGGCCGTCATCCCGATCTTAAACCGCTGGATTGATGATTGGAAAAATAATTACACATATATCCCTTGAAAACAAACACTCATATAAAAATTAAAAACTTGTAAAAAATGCACGACTCGCAATACATAACCCAGGGCTAGTGCCAACGATAATTTACTGTAGCGATACCTGGGTAACAAAATTCGGACAAACAAAACCTGCGACTGTCCATTTCAACACGGCTATAGGCCTATAGCCTATATATAGTAGGGCATTTACAGGAAATCTTTGAGTGAAGCACTTAAGCGTAGAGCTAAATTGACTGAAAGATCAAGAAATTGCCCTCCTTCATCTAAAACCAAGTTTTGGGACAACTTGGATTTGTCTATTTGAAACGACATCTTATTTAAACGTTAAACTTTGGCTAATGGAATCAACGGTAACACAAATGTTAACTTGCTTTGCTATGCTTACAATACGTCTACTCGCTATAGTATCCAAACGAAACAATACACTGAAGGAGGAAATTTAGACAAGTGAATAGCGCGCGGTAATTCCCCTAATCGGTTCTAAAGCGAGTGCCTAAACGTATGCATTATTTGCGGGAATCCCTGAAAATGCGTTTCGTTCTCAAACATAGACAATGTGAGGGTTGCCATTTGTGTAAAAAGTAAATAACTACCGATGACGTAATCATCATCAAGACTCCCCTACCCCCATGTCATCGAAAATAAGCAAAACAAAGACCCCCCACCCCCCCATAGTTTTTACGTAATACTGGAACGGCCCCTTATACAGTTAGCATGTCAAGTTAATTCATAACTTTTAGTTGTGCTTTTCATCTTTTATACCCCCTAAAACCATTGTTTGTATGTAACTGTAGTTAGAAGTTTTATAGTCTTACTCTTCGATCTAACTGACCTCTTTTGGGGCCACATGTCATGTACTTTCTAAATCACACTGTCTCTACCAGAAGGCAGCGATGCTCTGGCTGTCACCAGACGAGTGAAGCACTGATTCTAGGTGTTAAACCAGGGCGATACGGACGGAGTTTTAGCCAAGTATTCGGTCTTTATCACATTGCTTCCGGCCGATGCTCCGAAACATTGCCCTCAGGTCTATATTAATATATAGTGATCATTCCCACTTACTCCGGCGGCTAGAGTGCGCCTTCAGTGTTACGGCAGAGTGAAATTCATTTTGTATCATGTCTTCTTGCCTCTTCTACGTAGGTACATTACCACCTCAAAAACCAAGGCGGTGGAATTTAAAGTATTATTCGTGGCTTATCATGACCAGTATAACGGGCCGCTACGAGGACACATACCGGTTCGTAACGCGTCTTCAGTTAGGAGGGCTATCGTAGTATTAGGTTGGGGAAAAAGTCTTTTCGCATTTAGTATTAAAATACTTGTAATAAAAAATCTTTGGGTGTACTATTTTTATCTGGCTGATTTTGATAACATTAAAAAAGTTACATTAAAAAAAAACAAATTAGTAAAAATTATTTTCCCGCTATTTTTCATTTGTTTTTCTTGTCAAAATGAGTGAATCTAATGAAGAAATTCGATACATTTTAAAGTTTTATTACAAAGAGGGGAAAAATGCAACACAAGCCGCGAAAAAAATTTGTGACTAATGCAGTGTCAGCAAGAGTAGCACAAAATTGGTGTAAGCGTTTTCAATCCGGGAATTTTGATGTTAAAGATGCACCTCGCTCTGGTCGCCCTGTTACAGATAAAATTGACGCAATTTTTGAAAAAGTGGTGCAAGATCGATACGACGTAGCTGAAGAACTGGGGTATTGACCACAAAACAGATTTGACCCATTTGAAAAAAGCTGGGTTTACAAAATAGCTCGATATTTTAGGTGCCATACGAGCTGACTGAAAGAAACCAAATGAACCGTGTACTCATTTGCGATTCTTTATTGAGACTTAACGAAACTGAACTGTTGAACTGAATGAAATTGATAACTGGTGATTAAAAGTGGATCACGTACGACAAGAACGTGCGAAAAAGGTCGTGATCAAAGGTCGGTCAGGCTTCACAGACTGTGGCAAAACCCGGGTTAACTCGCAATAAGGTGATGTTGTGTGTATGGTGGGATTGGAACGGCATTGTTCATTATGAGCTTTTACTGCCGGGCAGAACCATCGATTCGGATCTTTACTGCCAACAACTGATGAGATTTAAGCAAGAAATTGATAGAAAGCGGCCGGAATTGATCAATAGAAAGGGTGTGGTCTTTCATAACGATAACGCTAGACCACACACATCTTTGGCCACTCAGCAAAAATTAAGGGAGTTTGGCTGGGAGGTGTTAATGCATCCGCTATATAGCCCTGACCTTGCACCTTCAGATTTCCAACTGTTTCGATCTCTTCAGAATTCTTTAGGCAGTGTCAGGTTAACATCAAGAGAGGACTGCCAAAACTACTTGTCACGTTTTTTTGTTCGGAAGTCCCATAATTTCTACAACGAAAACATCTAAGATGGTAAAAAGTCGTTGAGCAAAATGGTACATAAATATTAAAATTAAATGTAAATTAACTTTGAAAAAAAAAATACTTGAGTTTTCATATAAAATGCGAAGAAACTTTTTCCCCCACCTATTATGTCTACATGCAACCGATTCTCAATATTGATTGACTGCACCCCATTGACCTTATTACGCTATAATACTCATATATATTTATATATACCCATTACGTGGGACAGGAATACACATGGATAAATTTTTAAAGCAATTATTTAGCTAAATTTCACAAAATTTTTTAATAAAGTGGAAAAATACAATTCGCTTTGAGACAGGGATTGAACCTGTGAACTTTGCCTAACCAGGGCAATGTTCTAGCCACCTGAACTACCCGAACCGTATCGAATCAAGTTGAAATTCTCTACCATATTTTAAACGTCATTTAAAGAGTATGACCAGAGCCATCTATCGAGCTAATGAACAACTCGATACCAATGAACAGTGTTACAACTATTTTTAAACATTGATGCAATGGACTCCACTCAGTGTATGGATAAATTTTTAAAGCAATTATTTTGCTAAATTTCACTAAAGTGGAAAAAGACAATTCGATTCGAGACAGGGATTGAACCTGTGACCTTTGCCTAACCAGGGCAATGTTCTAGCCACCTAAAGTTTAAATTCTCCACCAAATTTTAAACGTCATTTAAAGGGTATGACCAGAGCCATCTATCGAGCTAATGAACAACTCGATACCAATGAACAGTGTTACAACCATTTTTAAACATTGATGCAATGTGTATAGATAATTTTTTAAAGCAATTATTTTGCTAAATTTCACATACATTTTTTTTATTGTCTTTTTCTACTTTGTTAAAAAATTATGAGGAATACAAATAGTGAAAAGTGGGCATACAATATGTATGCTTCTGCCACCCCTTCGGGGATAAGGCGTGATAGATAAAATAAATAATAACAAAATTCGGATTTAACAAAGTCCCTTTTCATATAGATCAAAAAAATAGGGGATATCCAAAAAAAAAATAAGTAAGTTAGTGAAAAGCCCAAAACTGCAGGGCAGTTTGCTTCGAGATGAATATGCGGGGCTACACATTGGTCTCGATTCCTCAGAGCTTAGCATTTAATGGGCTAACCGGAGAGCACAGCACAGTAGAAACCAACCTTAGATGGAGGTCCTCGATAGGCATGAGACAGTCGAAGATCTTCATCAAAGAAATAGATGCAATAAGGACAAGCCGACTGGTCAAACTTACCAGAGCAAATTGCAGGCTTGTCATAGAGATCATCACAGGACACTGTCGCCTCAACAGGCACCTTACAGTGATAGGATTAATGGATGACCCATTATGCCCGGAATGCATGCAGGAAGAAGAAACCAGCTTCCACCTACTAGCTAAGTGCCCCATGTATTCGTTAACAAGATGGGAAACTATGGGCACAGACTAGGAAAAGAAGATATAGAACATCTGAAGGTGGATCAGATAGTAAGCTTCTGCAAGGAAACAAGAAGGTTCGACGGGGCGCCGTGAAGACTGCTGGGATACCCAATCCAAAACGCAAGGAGGAGATCCGGGGAAATGAGTGAAGTTGGCGGTCATGAGTCATGCGGTCGGATCGTTCTCTCGGCGGTGCCGGCGTCCCCAACAAGAAAATAACAGGAGAGCAATGCGCTACTCCCGGGAAGTGCAACAAATCTCAACTCTGGCTTGCCTTAATTGCACGGTCAGTGAGCCAGAGCTATTTACTCAGTAGTGGAGGAGTCATTTTTAAGAGCATAACTACGGGGAAACCCGCTCCGAGTCTAACCTGCGATGGTGAAACCCGCGCCGCACCGCCGGACGCTCCTAGCCGCTCACACCGATGTTGATACTAAAAGAAGTGTAGCGAGACATATATATCCATTAGAAATAAGGAATCTCATAATAACAAAAAGAGCTCAAAGAAAGAAGTGGCAACAGTCTAGATATCCCCCTGATAAAAACATATTAAATCATCTCACAAAACGCTTAAGTAAAGCCATTCAGAATTATCATGACAAATCTACAAAGCACATTAACTTAGTACATTACTCTTAGTACATTAACCAGTAATAGATCAACAAATTATTCGCTATGGAAAGTTTCCAAAAAATTAAATAAACCGATCATACATTGTCCACCGATTTAAACTAGAACTATTGGGCAATGGGCCATAAGCAATGAACAGAAGGCAATGAGGTTTGCTGAGCATTTAGAGGAAATATTTCAAATAAACGATGAAGAAATCACTACAGATATAATGTTAAGTAACAACAGTCAAGATGATTTTGAAATAAATCTCGTGACACCAAAGGAAATTAAAAATATGATCAAAACGTTGGTTAAAAGGAAATCACCTGGTTACGATCTCATCACTAGTGAAATACTACAAAACCTCCCAAGGAGAGCTATAGTAAAACTGACGACTCTTATCAACGGCGCAATACGACTAAAACATGTGCCTAACATATGGAAAGTTGCTGAAGTCATCATGGTATCTAAACCTGGAAAACCACCTCACGAAGTAACCTCATATAGACCAATATCACTCTTACCAGTGCTAGCAAAATTATTTGAAAAATTTCTTTTACGGCGATTGAAACCGATCATAGAAGATAGAAAATTAATTCCTGATTACCAGTTTGGATTTAGGGAAAATCATTCTTCTATTGATCAAGTACATAGAATCATAAATACAATAGAAAAAACACTAGAGGAAAAGAAAGTTTGCTCACAGTCTTTCTAGATGTAGCACAGGCTTTTGATAAAGTTTGGCACACAGGTCTTATAAGCAAATTAAGAAAAATGCTTCCAAAACAATTTGCAGACATCTTAGAATCCTATTTAACAGAAAGAACTTTCAGAGTTAGACATGAGACAGCATACTCAAACCTCAAACAAATAATCCAGCTTTTATTTGTTTGAGGTTTGAGTATGCTGTCTATACCACAGGGAAGTGTCCTTGGTCCAATTTTATACCCGTTATACATCTGTGACATCCCAGAATCACATAACAATTTAATTGCCACATTTGCTCATGACACAGCAATAATGGCAACTGGAGTTACTCGCAAAGAAGCAGTAGAAAAAGTGCAAATTGCAGTTAATTCTATTATCAGTTGGACGAAAAAATGGAGAATAAAACTTAACGAATGTAAATCGATTCATTTAGACTTCACTAATCAAAGGTCTAGCTATGAACCGATATACATAAATGACCACATAATACCATATGAAAATACGGCAAAATACCTGGGCATGACCCTAGATGCAAAGTTACGCTGGAAGGCTCATGTTAAAAAGAAACGCCAAGAACTAGACCTACACTATAAAATACCAAACAAACGAATGTACAAATAATACAACAATTTCATAATAAAATACTAAGGAGTATAGTTTTATTAGTAGTATTAGTAGTAGATAGAGTATAGTTTTATTAGTAGTATTTGAAAAAATAATCTTGAATCAAATGCTATCCCATTTTAATAGTCATAAAATACTCCATGCGAATCAATTTGGGTTTACGAAAGGGCGCTCAACTTCCGATACTGGTGTTGAGTTATTAAAATGTATTCATGAAGCATGGGAAGACAAGCACGATGCATTAGGTATATTTTGCAATCTATCAAAGGCTTTTGATTGCGTTCAACATGAAACGCTGTGCAAAAAATTACACCACTATGGAATATGAGGCAAAGCTCTCGACCTTCTGTCTTCATATTTGAACAATAGAATACAGAGGGTCGATATTAATGGTACACGTTCTGTAGGATCCATGGTTACAATGGGTGTGCCGCAAGGCTCGATACTTGGGCCATTCTTGTTCCTCATTTATATTAATGATTTACCATTTTATGTAGGGGACAGGAATAGGATTGTTTTGTTTGCAGATGACACCTCATTAATTTTTAAAATTAAAAGACATTTAGATAACTATGACGATGTAAACAATGCAATTGCAAGAGTAGTTCATTGGTTCAGCTCAAATAATCTTTGCCTTAATGAAAATAAAACTAAATGTATAAATTTACTCTACCAAATGTAAAACAAGTTGCGGCCAATGTTCAACTGAATGGACAAGTGTTAGAGTTTGTAGTATCAACTGTGTTCCTAGGTATAACTATTGATGCCAATTTGCAGTGGGGCCCACACATAGAAAAGACAGCCTCTAGATTAAGTTCGGCTGCATACGCTGTAAAAAAGATCAGGACTCTAACAGATGTGGATACGGCTAGAATGGTTTACTTCAGCTATTTTCATAGTATTATGTCTTACGGTATTCTCCTTTGGGGGGAGTGCTGCAGATTTAAATATTATTTTTGTTCTACAAAAGCGGGCTGTACGCGCTATTTTTAATTTGGGCCCCAGAGTTTCTCTCCGAGAAAAATTCAAAGAAGTAAATATTCTAACCGTACCATCACAATACATTTTTGCCAATCTTATGTATGTCCAGAAAAATCTATCACAGTTTTCTAAACTCTGTGATAAACATAATATAAACACTAGAAATAAAAATAATCTTTCAGTCCACCACAGTCGACTACATAAGATTGGCGATTCTTTCCAGGGTAACTGTATACGCTTTTACAACAAGCTTCCCTGTGACCTGAGAAATTTACCTTTAAATAAATTTAAAAAGTTTATTAAAACCAAGCTTTGTGAAAAAGATTTTTACTCCGTTACAGACTATTTGCAGGACAGGGACGCCCAGAAATGATCTGCTGGCAAAGTGAAATAATATTAAATTGTAAATAGGCCATCAAAAAAAAAAGCCTTCCTAAGTTTCTTGCCGGTTCTTCTCAGGTGGGCCGCGTTCCGAACCGGTGGTCGCTTTAAATATTTCAAATAGTGTATGACATTTTGTAAGCGCCGTTAAAATGGTCTATGCAAAATAAAGATATTTTTATTTTTTTTATTTTTTTAGTAAATGCTCCTTGGTATATTAGAAATGAGGATTTACACGGAGATTTAGGAGTGGACCTTGTTGCTAAAGTTATAAGGAGATATGCCGAAGCACATCAACAAAGGCTTCATCAACATGTGAATGTCGAAGCTATTTAACTGTTAGACACCACGGACCTAGTAAGAAGATTAAAAAGAACAAAACCATTTGAGTTGGTATAGTTAGAGTTAATATTAGTTTAGTGCAGTGAGTGCTACAGAATAAGTGAGTGCCCAAAGAACACATGAAGAAAGTGATATTCTACTTCAATAGAGACAATAAGAAAAGCGACATTGGTCACTTTCTTAACATTTAAGTATTTAGCAAATTAAGTTAAAACTAAGTCACTTATTAGCTTAACGGTTAGATTGTAATAATAATTATGATGTAATATTTAATATAATAATTAAAACATAATAGAAAAAAAAACACTGTTGTTGCCCTATGTCGCCCATCTAGTGAGCTGGCGAGGTACCGTCTGCCAATATTTTGATGTTTATCAATCACGCCTTATCCCCGAAACAGTGGCAGAGGCATATTATACACCCAATTTACACCTTGTGTATTCCTGTCCCCATAATATGTGATGAGCCCATTGCCTTGTTGAAATACACAAACGCAAGTTGAGGCTACTTGCTGTTAAAATTTTTCAAGCCACACTTAAGGCCATCAACTTGGCTTAAAAACTGTCATGTTATTGGTAACCGGGACCAATGGTTTAACATGCCTTTTCAAAGCATGGAAAAGCTTGCAAATGTACATGCCACAAAATGTTACTCGTACGAGAAACAGCCATAGCGAAAGTTGCTTAATGCAGTGATAGTTTACAGAACACCTAGCAGGACCACAAGCACAATATTTTGATGATATAAAATTAAAATGGCAGAGGCAGTCTGTCTTCATCTATAGCTCAAGTCACCAGTACATTTAACCTCTAACTCAATAGCCCATTTAGTAGTTAGCATAGTGTACAATATAGTGACTCTTTACCAGTCTTCTACATAAGGCAAACATGGATTGTCTGGACTGGAAGTCCCATTCCCCATTACATTAAAATTCAAGGGCCTCTGAGTATTGGACCACTATGCCCCTATGTAAGCCTACCAAAAGACTGGGTATCTTTATAAGAAAAAAATAACTGAGAAAAAGAGACAAATAATAATAAGATAAACTGAAATATATTTCAAGTGTCAGGGTCCTATCTAAGTTAATTAAATCTTGATATTTAAGACTTTTTTTTTGGATATTACTTACTATTCTGCAGGTGGATCATTGTCAGAGTCATGTCTCCTCCGGGATGCATGAGACATGATTGACAAATTATTAGCAAAACTGCTAGTTGTCCTTTGATTCTCAGACTTTATTGGTAGAGAAACTAGGTCTGCTATTGGATGGATATATTTCAATTCTGTATAGTGCTCTTGATTCGCCTGAAAATTGTAAAGTACAGTTACTACTATCCTTGATGTTCATATTTAAAGCAACATTTATTAGCATTTATTTCTCTTTAAGGTATATATGTACTTCTGATTGACAATTGATATTATTATAAAGCAACATTTATAAGCATTTATTTCTCTTTCAGTATACTACCTGATTTTCTTCAACTTCAGTTGGTTCAATTTTAATGTTTCCTAGATTCTCAACAGGAACCTGCAACAATTCTGAAATAAAATTTCATTGTGGTATTTTTATAAGTTATGTACATACTTTTGCACAATGTAGAGCAAAGTTTTATTATGAGTATTTTATGTGCTTGAGTATTATATAATAATCTTACTTGTGTCACATTTAACACCAGTCAACTTCAATGTTCTGTACACAGGAGTCTGTAACCATACAAAACAATTTATAGTAATCTCATTAAACTTGAAAAAAGATCACAGAACTGTTATAGTTATACTGCTATAGTTGTTACTAATATATAAAGCTGAAGAGTTTGTTTGGTTCAATGCACTAATCTCAAAAACTGCTAGTTGGATTTTAAAAAATCTTTTTGTGTTGGATAGTCTATTTGTCAAGTAAGGTTATAGGCTTAATATCATCACGGTACTACCCTGGAGAGTAGACCAGTAATCATAAATATCGACAAAAGGATTAATAGATATGACAGGAGTTCAAAGTATGTCACGGGCTAAGTCGTGAGCGTCACCTAGTTGTACCATAAAAAGCAAGGTCCATTTTGAATTTGTGTGCTATACTGACATAAAAACACATGCAAGTTGTGTTTATTACAGTAATATGTAATTTTAAATGTAGAATCTACATGATTTAATAAAATTTACATTGGGCACCTAGATTCAAGTTACGCAAAATTCATATGCATTATCATATATTATGACCATGATCATATGCATATCATCAGCTTCACTCTTTCACACTTGAACTTAGATTGTAATTTTCTTTAATATTATAAACCTAAAAAACAGGTGAAAAGACCGCAAGACACGCATTTTCTTTCAAATATAGGTATGTCAATAAATAGTATTTTAGATTGGAGTACCTTAGTATTTGCCTCTGTGCTGGTTGGCAGTTTAATTAATTTCACTGGATTTGGCTTAATTTTGATTTGAGCAATAGACTGGTTATTGGTGTTCTGAACAACTTTTACCATTTGGGGTTGTCCTAAAATATTACAGGGTAATCAGTATGAAGATACTAAGAAATGTAATAGTGAGAAGTGGTGTACTTGATAGTAAATAAACGACTATAATAAAGCCAGAACACAGATCTTAAATTAGGTAGCTTTTAGATTACTTTAACAAATAGAATAAAAAATGCTTCGATTGTTGGCTACTAACCATTGGCGTCATGTATAAGAATATTTACAGTACTATTCGTCTGAGACATTTTCTCCGTGTTCTTCGCAATTGAACATCCATTTACGCAACTTACTAAAGGATCATTTAGTAATATGTCGATTTCCAACCAATCGTTATAATTATAAACCAAATATGTATGGTCAAAATGGCGACATTAGGGTTAACTACGAACTCCTCGATGGTCAAAAAAATAAAAACCAATAACTTTTATTCCTTAAAATCACTTATGAATAGTGTCCAAATCCACCATCCTTTAAAAAACTATTTTAAATAAAAAAATATTATTGATATAATACACAAAAGAGAAATATTATAATTATCGGCAGAGTAAACAGACAAACAGGCGGGCGGTTTTCGGATTCAATTTTACCAGCTGATTGGAGTTTTTTTTTTTGGATTATGTGGCCTTGTAACCAAGACCTTGGGGCACTGATTTGATTTTTTTTTTGGTAGTCTTCGCCCATATTGGGCAGGCAAAGGAAACTTTGTCCATACAGCCTAGTCTTCGGTATTTATATTTTCTTAGTATATAGTTCTGTCCAGTCTTTGTCGATGTCGAGTCCTCAGTCCTAGGTCCTTGTCCTTGCCCTCAGTATAATGGTGATTCTTTTACTGAGGTTTTCAGTGGACTTTTCGCGTCAAGAGAGAAAATAGCATTTCACTGCATATATATCATTGTCTATCACTATAGCACGTTAACACAACTTTTATGTACAAGAAACCACCACTCCCACACATAAAACAAGATAAATGAGTAGTTGTTGGTAGTTATCTTCGCCCATCTTGGGCAGGCAAAAGAAACTTAGTCCAGACAGCTTTTTCTCCAGATTTTATCTTGTTTTTATAAATTCTTATTATTTAGTTTTAGCTTAGTTTTAGTCATCACCATCATCATCCGAGCGTCTGTCCCAGTTGCGTCTCGCGACACCCGGGGTCCGCTTTCCTACATTTTCTCCTCCACTTCGCACGGTCTTCGGCATCCCCTGTAGTGAGACCATTGGCACGCATGTCATCCCTTACGACGTCAAGCCAGCACTTCTTGGGTCTTCCCCTCTTAACGGGACCCGGCGGGGCTGACATGGCCAGACATTTGTTACCTACGTAGCCCGGCGGTTGCCGCAAGACGTGACCATACCAACGAAGGCGACACTCTTGCAACTTGTCTGCAATGTTACGGACGTAAAGGCTGCCGCGGATGCGAGAGTTTCTCACGCGGTCCATCCGCCCACACATCCACCGCAGCATCTTCATTTCCGTGACACGCAGCTCCTGCTTGTGTCGCTCCAATATCGGCCACGTCTCACTGCCATGTAAAAGGACAGGTCTAATAATGGTTTTGTAGACCTGTCCCTTCAACCGGATCGGCATTTTAGGGTCACAAATGACACCGGTCATCTCCCGCCATTTGGCCCACGCGGCAGCAATGCGTGACTTGACATCGCAATCGATGTCACTGGACGTGTGAAAAACAGATCCCAGGTATTTAACCTGGTCCGTGCGCTCGACCAAATCACCGCCTATGCGGACGGATGTGGGATCTGTCGAGTTTAGTGCCAAGTACTCGGTCTTCGCCACATTTAGTTTCAGACCGCCGTTCTCAAGCGTCTCCTTCCACGCCTTTACACGTCGCACCAATCTGCCCCTGTCCTCGTCTGCCAGCGCAATATCTTCAGCATACGTGAGGAACCATGGAGGCTGCTCATTTGGGTTTCTGATGCTGTCCGACAATTCGTCTAATATTACACTGAACAGAAGCGGACTAAGGACCGAACCCTGGTGTACCCCGACGGTGATGGGGAAGGGTTTCGTGACGCCAACAGCAGTCCGAACCATTGAATCGGAGTCACAGTACATGTCCCGGATAGTGTCAATATAGACCTCTGGAACCCCTTTGGACCGCAGTGCCCACCAGATCATCGCACGAGGAACACAGTCGAAGGCCTTCTGCATGTCTAGAAACAACCATCCCATAACCAGGGCGAAACCCATATTGACACTCCGAGAGAGTGCACTCCTGCCGGATCCGAGAGTCTATAATCCTCTCGAAGATCTTCATGGTGTGGGACATCACCTTAATACCGCGGTAGCTCCCGCACTCCTGCACTGACCCCTTACCTTTGAAGACTGGAGTAATAATACTCAGTCTCCATTGGTTTGGGATCTGCCCGCTGAGGAGTATGCGGTTAAAAAGGTTTACTAAGAAGCCCACACCGCGAGGACCCATCGCCTTCCAGGCTTCGATGGCGACTCCATCGGGTCCGACAGCTTTCCGATTCTTCATGCGGCGAAGCGCAGTCAGGACTTCTCCAGGCGTTACCGGTGGCACTAGTCCCTGATTCTTAGTTTATTGAGTTTTAGTCATGTCTAGCCCTATGTCAAGTCCTTTGTCAAGTCCTCTGTCATAGGTACTGGTCCATGCCCTAGTAAGGCAGTAGACCCTTTACCAGAGCCATCTATGGAAATTTGCTACTAACACAAAGAACACCGCTGTTTACTGCAATATAGCACATTCCATAACTCATGCACATTTTCGAACACTTTATGTATCATAGTCCACCATTATTAAACACAAAATCACGAATTAAACACTACTTTTAGAAAATAAAATACGGCAGCCGTGCGTCATGTTCAAGAATTGGCGCCAAACCTCTGATTAGAAATTTTAACTTCCAAAGTACTAACCTCCGATTGGAAAGGACGAGGACCACAGACATATAAGATAGTAAGCAGACTAAACATATTCCTTTGTTTATAGTACAATAATTCATCCTTTTCACTCTTTCTTTTTATTTGTTGCATAACGCTATGTTTTTGTCATGTGTAGCAAGATAACACGATAAGCGGGATAACACCCGAACCCTAGGTGAGGCCGCGGTGGTAGCCAAAGTCTGCCGGGAGCTATGAGACATCTTTAAGAGGAGTTACCCGGGGCGTCCGGCAATAGACAGTCAGGCGGGGACTGTGTGGTTTTAGCCGGTACGAGTCCGGCATGTATATAAACGCGTAAAAATAAAGTGTAGCAAGATGTAGTGCGTAGCCTAAATTTCTATATAATGTCAACATCGGCGCCATTTTTGAATTAGGAATATGTTAGTGTTTAGTGCCGAAGGGCATTAAAAAAAAAGGTATTAAAAGTATAAAAAGGCATGGTGAAGTGTTGTGTAAAATGTTGTGATGATTACTCCAGTCATAAGAACTCACCAGGAATTACTTTTCACAGGTATTAGATGTTCTTGTACTACTACGTGTTATTATTCTAAGATATTTATCCCAAAATGGCGATTCTTCTAGACGAACACTTGACAAGTTGTTGATATCTGTTCACAGCATCTATACATAAACCATTAAGTCGCTATCGAAATCTATATATAAGGTTTTTTTAAAATTAACATTATATCTTTAAAGTCTTTTGAAATCAATTGTGTGCCGTTGTCACATTAAAGATATTTAGGTACCCCATGTACAAGAAAAAATCCCTTTTCCAAACACTTAACTATCGCTTGAGCAGTTATAGCGCGCAAAGGAAACAAAGTAGCATATTTATTAAAGTAATCAGTACAAGCAAATAAGTATTGATTTCGCATAAAGGAGTGGGAAAATGGACCAAGAATGTCACAAGCACAAGAGATAACCTCGCCGGGCGACGTAATACGTCGTGGTATACCCATAAATCTAGGACGAGCTAAATTAGTAGGTACCTTTTGCATATTTCACAAGAATCAACATATTCTTTAACATCATCAAAGAGATTCTACCTACTAGCTATTCTTTTTTTTTTTTTTTATTATTTTAAAATGAGTTTTGACCACTCCGAAATAAACACAAGTAACATTATAATGACAATTCGTTAAAATTAATTTTCATTCTTCATAAGGTACTACCAACTTCCAGTCAAATTGATCTGTCAGGCGATATTTAGTCTGACGGCCGGTCTCAATAACCTATCTATCTGTTACTATTGTCTTAAATAATGTCAAAATAGTTACCATCGGTATCTCTCGATGAAAATTTCGGTTTCAATAACCAAAGATAGATAGAAATATTTACCTATAACATTGAACTATCTGTCACAAAAGTAAAATATTCAACTGATTATCTGTGGTAGCGATCTATATTTAATTGAAGATAGAATATTGAAACCGGCCATTAGAGAAACTCTGAATAAGGAAACTAAGTTTAGTTTTCTTATTCAGAGTTTTTATTTAGTTTAGTCTAGTTTCCTTATTCAGAGTAGAGAACCGATAAAGTTTTATTCCTTTTCTAAAACTAGGGAATTTATCTCTAGGACCAAGTATCATATGGACAGAGCACACACATATACCGTGCTGTTGACGTTTTTGTATCCTTGTTCTTGTATCTTTGTCTATCGTTAACAATGTCATAAAAGTGAAAGTGACAGCAAGTGTAAGTTTGGCAACATCACCAGCGACTGATCAAGAGTTCTGACCGCCCCAGGTTAATTTTAAGGAAGCGGCCCCGCCAGGCGTGTTACATTCAGCCGATAAAGTAGTATGTTAGTTTTTTTTATGGAGGACCCGGCAAATGACGGCCTGATGTGAAGCGGTGAAGAAGGTCCAAATGAGATAACAGATATAGCAGTGATGTGACAACCTGTATACTACCTGCCTGCCCCTTGTGTAGTAATTTAGTATTGAAACAACTGTAATTATGCACTTAAACTATTTTAATCAGCAGGGCCGCGCCGACCCCCCATAGCGCCTGTGTGCGAAACCTATGAAGCGCCTCTTTTTTTCACGAATCTTCATGTTTCAACTTATTTTTTTTTATTATTTGTTAATTTTGACCGAAATAAATGATCTCCAGTTTTAAATACTTAGATAATATTTTCCTAAATAGGTAAAACCAGTCCGCTTCCGCTGGCCAATTACTGCGAAAAATAAAACACAAATTTAATTTTTACATACCTTATTTATGATGTTATATCTAATTGTATACTTAGATATTAATAACGAAATAGCTGACTTTTCTAATAATACTGATTTAACTATTACGTATGGTATGTTTAAAAAAAATAACAAGAGTCTAAAATATGTAACACACTATGTCTGTTATGCAACTTGTGCTGGCGGACGGGTGAAGTCCCAGATGACTGGCGAGTAGCAGTTGTAGTACCTATTAACAAAGGGAAAGGCTCGTGCCTAAACTGCTCCAGCTACAGGGCGATCAGCTTGGTCAGCTTAGCTAGTAAGGTGTATGCAAAGGTTATAACGGCACGAATGCAAGAAAAGTCTGAAAGGTATTTATGGGAGGCTCAATGCGGATTCCGACGTGGAAGAAGTTGCATGGATCAAGTGTTTTCTCTCCGCATGATCGCGGAAAAGTTTCTGGCTCTTAGCCAGAAGGTTTTCTGCGCTTTTGTGGATCTAGAGAAAGCATTTGATAACGTAGTGAGAGAAACGCTGTGGGACTTGCTGCCCGGATATGGTGTGGACGGCTCTCTACTGCGGGCAATACAGTCGCTTTATAGGGACTGTAAGGCTTGCGTGCGAGTAGGGGGGGGATGTGTCACCTCTTTTTGATGTCTGTACAGGCGTCAAACAGGGATGTGTCATGTCCGCCTGGCTGTTCATAGTGTATCTGGACAGTTTCCTGCAGAAGTTGAAAGGTTTTAATATGGGTGTGAATTTGGGTGACTTTACAGTAAACTGTCTGCTGTACGCTGATGATGCGGTGCTCATGGCCTCATCAGAAGCCGACCTTCAGGCATTAGTCACTAATATGAAAGAGGGGTGTGAAAGTAAGGGTCTTCGCTTGAATGCAAGTAAAACTAAGGTTCTAGTATTTGAAAGAGGTGACGTAAGAACTAAATGCAAGATTAGGGTAAACCAGGAACGTCTAGAGCAAGTAAATGGAATTGTGTATTTAGGAAGTATGTTTAGCGCGGATGAAAGAGATGTGATTCGGATGTAGAACGGCGAGTAGCTGCCGGAAACAAAGTTAACGGTGCTTTGTCCCAGTTAGTAAAGCGACAAAGCATCGTAAATGAAGCACGAATGGCGATTCATAACGCAGTGCTAGTGCCAACTTTGCTTTACGGTAGTGAAACCTGGGTATGTCAGCAGATGCATGAAAGTAAATTGAATGCTGTGGAGATGCGATCACTTCGAAAATTGTGCGGCGTTACCTTGGCCGACCGAATACGTAACGAAGTGATACGCAATATGGCAGGTTTGAATGAAAGTGTCAGCGTTAAGCTGGAAAAGGGGGTGCTCCGTTGGTTTGGACACGTCCAACGAATGAGTGAGGAACGATTGACGAAGAATATATATTGTTCAAAAGTAGAGGGTAGAAAGAGTCAGGGTAGGCCGAGACTTACATATGAAGACCACGTGAGCAGATTGCTCAAAAACGGAAAGGTCAAAAGTACTCGGATACCCAGACGTGCGTGTATGAAGCGATTGATGAATCTCGAAGAAGCGAAAGAAGTATGCATGGATCGCGAAGCCTGGCGATCTGTCCTCTCTGACTACCCCGTCAGGGATACAGCGTGAAGATAGTTAGTTTTTTTTTAGTTAGTTAAAATATGTAAGAATATAAACACACTTAAATTATATTATTTCCACTCTTCTCGCTTTTCTGTTTGCGATGTGTATGTTTATGGTCTTATGGGGGCTTGTAATAAAACCACCATATATATGTTATGCACTTGTCCATTTACTCTAGTCGTAATACGCAGGGAAGCGCGTGCGCGCGGCCTCTCGGCGTCAAGGCTCGGTCGGGACTAGCGTATGCGCGAAACCCGAGTGTTCGCGAGGCGCGACGAAGCACACACGACTGACCCCGATGAGCTTTATATAGCACGGGCCAACACTGGAACATGCAGTTATGACAAAGGATCGCCACATCACCCCCCTACAGAGACAGAAAGGGTAGATACATAAACATTCTTATCTAAGCTTAAGTCCAAATAACAATGGTTATAAAAAAAACAAAAGGTACACAGTATACCTATACAAAAATTAGGCTTTTATAAATTCAATAGTTCCCTAAACTTAACCTTTCTACCAGCTCTAGTCGTGACGGGGTGAGAAGTTGTAGGTACAGGCAAGGTACTTGAAGTAGGTTTCAATGTATGATCTGACATTTGACGGACTGGAGGCTGAGGTGCTACCGTCGGTGCCTCCCCAGTAGTAGGCGGGAAAATGTCCGTGTCACTAGCGTCTAGAGATGACGCAGGTGTCGACGTTAACAGTTTGTGAGCAGTATCAAGTGGAGCTTGTATGTCAGGGTCTGCCATCACATAAGCTGGTTTGACGCGGTCCACGCTTACCTCTACTTTCCGACCTGAAACTTCAATACTTAGGGTTTTCTTTGTGCGATCCAAAACTTTATACGGACCTGTGTATGGTGGTTGTAGAGATCGACGAACAGAATCGTCGCGCAGGAAAACATGGGTAGCTTCTGCGAGGTCCCTGAAAATAAAAGTTTTAGGCGACGCATGACGCGAAACCGGCGCGGGGCGTACGTTAGCCATCGCCTTCTGCAACTGCGTGACTAAATCGTCGCTGATTGGCTGAGCAGAGGCACTGGGAACCAGAAGCTCGCCTGGTAAACACAGCGACTCTCCATAAACGAGATCTGCAACTGAGCATTTTAAATCCTCTTTCAGTGATGCTCTAATACCTAGCAGGACGAAAGGTAGTGCCTTATGCCAAGTGTCACGATGACACATAAGTGCGGCCTTCATATGGCGGTGGAAGCGCTCCAGAATGCCATTCGCCTGAGGGTGATAGCCTGTCGTCCTCACGCGCTTCGTAGCGCCTAGGTACAACAGTCTATTGAATAACGACGATTCAAATTGGCGACCCTGGTCAGTTGTAACCGTGGTTGGTACGCCGAATCGCGCGATCCAGCCGTGTAAAAACGTATCAGCTACCTCTTCGGCCGTGATAGTACGCATAGGCCATACCTCTGGCCACCTGGAGAACCGGTCAATGGCTGTCAGATAATACGTAAATCCCTCAGAGTGAGGTAAGGGGCCCACTATGTCCAGATGGACATGCTTGAACCTGCCAGATGGTGTTGAAAAGTTACCCAATGGAGCAGTAACGTGGCGTGTGGTCTTGCACCTCTGGTATGCGAGACACTCACGTGCCCAGGTGAGGCAATCCTTATTGATGCCTGGCCACACGAAGCGATCGGCCACTAGGCGCGCGGAAGCGCGGGCACCTGGGTGACTCAGGTTGTGCAAACGCTGGAATGCTGCACGGTGGAGTGACAGGGGCAGGTACGGTCTCGGCTTTCCTGTTGACGTGTCGCAGGTGACTGTGACGTCTGTGCCTGGAATTAGGATTGATTCCAATTTGAGAGAAGAAGCCGTGTGTAGCTTTTTGAGCTCTTCGTCAGCCGCCTGTGCATGCGCTACTGCGGCATGGTCTTCGATTAATGTGATGGCCTCTACTCTAGACATAGCGTCTGCTACCACATTGTCCTCTCCTTTTACATAAACAATATTAGTAGTAAATTGGCTTATGAAGGACAATTGGTTAAGCTGAGCGGGTGGTAATTTATCTCGTCGTTGGACAAAGGCGTAAACGAGGGGTTTATGGTCCGTGTAGATAGTCGCATTTTGGAGCTCTAAGATGTGTCTGAAGTGTTGAACACTTTCATAGACGGCTAGTAGTTCGCGGTAGTAGGTAGGCCATTCAACTTGTTTGTTTGAGAGTTTGCGACTAAAGTAAGCCAAGGGTTGCCAGTTTACCTTATCACTTAGGCGTTGTTGTAAGCGAGAGCCGATGTGAGTGCTTGAAGCATCTGTAAAGAGACCAAGCTGAGCTGCAGGGTCTGGATGCACCAGCATTGTAGCCGATGATAAGCTCTTCTTACAGGCCTTGAAACTCTCCTCCAGTTGCAGTGTCCACGGGAATGGGTGTTTCCCTTTGCTTTGCGTAGCCGTAACAGCTTCGACTAGTGGAACCTGGAATTTGGCAGCGTTGGGTAAGAATTGGCGGTAAAAATTAATCATACCTAAGAACCTCCTCATCCCTTCTACGGTTTTAGGCGCAGGAAACTCCATGAGGTCCTTTATACGCTCGTTAGGAGGACGTATGCCTTTGGTGCTGACGCTATACCCCAGAAATGTTACCTCCTCAGCACCAAAAACGCATTTGGCGAGATTTATGACCACACCATATTTGTTAAGCCTGTCAAAGACTATGCGCAAATGGTCTGCATGAATAATGTGATTTTCTGAAAAAAATTGTATATCATCAATGTATGCGAAACAGAACTCCAGGCCTTGCACTACCTCATCAACAAACCGCTGGAACGTCTGCCCAGCATTCCTCAAGCCGTATACCATAAATGGGAGCTCAAACAAACCGAATGGTGTGGTAATGGCCGTCTTGCAAATGTCTGGAGGGTGTACGGGAATCTGTTGGTAAGCCTTCACCAAATCCAGAGTTCTAAACACTGATGATCCGGCCAGGTTGTGGTTGAAATCACCAATGTGGCGTATAGGATATCTGTCAGGTATGGTGCGGGCGTTAAGTCCTCGGTAGTCCCCACAGGGACGCCAAGTACTGTCCTTTTTGGGCGTCATCTGTAGAGGTGATGCCCACGGGCTCATAGAAGGTCGCGCTGTGCCTGACTGCACCATATCAGTGAAAAAGCGCTTCTGAGCGGCACGCAGCTTGTCAGGTGCTAGGCGGCGCGGTCGGGAACATACGGGAGGTCCATCCGTTGTATTAATGTAATGGACAGTGGAGTGCTTTATCTCTCTGATAATGCCAGGCGGTTTACTGATGTTAGGGTATTCAGTGAGAATCTTGTGGTAGGGAGATTTATCTGTATGTACAACAGTCTTAACACTAACCTGTGTGGAGTTAATGGCAGAGCAACTTGATTTCAAGCCGGTGGTGCCGTCAACCAGCTGATTATGTGCACAGTCAGGTAGCAAGTTGTAATGTGCTAGGAAGTCAGAGCCTATTATGGCTACCTCCACATCTGCTACTATGAAGTTCCACTTGTAATCACGGCGCATGGCAAGATTGAGCTGGAGTTGTATCGTGCCATATGTAGCTATACTGGTACCATTGGCTGCCGTGAGTAGATAAGAGGCTGCTTGCCGTCGCTCTGTAAGATGACATTTAGGAAAACAACATATGTCTGAGCCAGTATCAATAAGGAACTTCTTATTTGAATACCGGTCAGTGATGAACAGCCGGCGACTGGTAGGGGGGCAATCGGTCGTCGCCATTATCGATTGCTTCCCTGGTTTCCCTGGGAGGACTGGGCAGAGAAGGTGCAAGGTGGGACGCACTTGGCGGCTTTATTGCCAAAGCGGTCATGATACCAACAAACTGTTTTGTCACGGGGACGTGAGCGGCTGCGATCCCGGCGTTGGTGCGAATGTGCACCCTTACAATTGCTAGCGCTGGCGGTAAGGGAGGCTACCATTCGAGTCAGTTCTTGTACTTGTGTTGCTAGAGCATGTAAGTCAGTTACTGGTGGGGTGCGTACTTCATGTATGGCCGTTGCGGGTTGATGGGAGTGTATTTCTATAAGTTGATCAGCTAGTTCACATAACTCACCTGCGGCTTGTTGCTTCTGAGCTGCAAGCACTATCTGGATCTGCCGAGGCAGCCGTTTCGCCCAGATGGTCTTAAGCAATTGGTCTGGAAAGGAAGCTCCGGCAAGTGAGCGCAGGTGCCTGAAAAAGGATGATGGCTTCCTGTCACCAATTGGTTCGTCTTCCAGCAGTCTACGAACTTTTTCTTCATAGGAGTCTGAAAACCGGGAAATGATTGTGTTTTTGAGAATAGTGTAAGGTTCATTGGCAGGTGGGTGTGTTATTATGTCTTCTACCTCTCTTGTGCACTCAATGTCGAGATGTGCCACAGCATAATGAAACTTTGTAATTTCCTTTTTTATGCCGTTAATTAGAAATTGTGATTCTAAAATACAGAACCATAGTAAAGGACGGTCCTTGCAAAAAGGAGGAGTGCGAATAGAAACTTTGAAAAGGGAAGAAGCCCCCACACTAGAGGCGTCACCAACAGTAGCACCCAGATTCTCAGCATCAGCATAATCATCCATTATTATAGCTAATATAGTTCAATTTTAGTTTAGGCTATATGGGTTAGTACTATAAATACACGGCAATATTTTTACAATTAAAGTTTTAGAGTCCGTAAATTTCTTTAGCGATGTTGTTGTTGCACAAATTTGTTATTCCTTGTTTTATGCGTATTTGGTAATAGCGTTCGACATGCACATACATAAAATATTTTCATGCGATGATGGTCAAATCAATTTAAATTTGCATTGAACAGTAAACTTGATTAAACAAATTGACATTCGAACTTGTCAATCAAATTTTTGGTGTGGCGCTAATTAGTTCACTTGTTCACTCCTGACAAGAAACGGTAATGATCGTACCTGTTTCGTCCGGTTTACGGTTCCATAGGTTGCCGCACCGACGCGCTGAGGGCGCCACCATCAATACAATATAAAGTAATAAAAACCCGAGTGTTCGCGAGGCGCGACGAAGCACACACGACTGAGCCCGATGAGTTTTATATAGCACGGGCCAACACTGGAACATGCAGTTATGACAAAGGATCGCCACAGTCTAATATGGCCTCCTCTATGGATATTGTTGCTAAATTTGTTAATCTTTCCTGGCTCATTGTTGAGCGCAGGTTATTTTTTATAAGTTTTAATTTAGAAAAGGACCTTTCCGCGCTTGCTACGGTAACTGGCATAGTTAGCAAAATTCGTAATGCTATGGTGATGTTAGGGCAAACAGCTGTCAAATTGTTTAAATATATAAATTCGAGAATTTTCACCACATCATTATTAATTTTTTTGAAAAGAGACTGACACGACACATTTTCTTCATACAAATCATCGGCGTTAATATCCAATGAATCATTTGCAGAAAGTTTTTTCTGCAAACGATGACAGCTACTTCTTAATCGACTTTGATCTTGGTCATCACTTAGTTAGAATAAAAATATAAACACGTCATTTTGATTATTTAATAAATGAAATCTTTCGTCTACGAAGGATAAAGCTTGATCCAAAATATAGAAAAATTCATTAATTTTAAAAGCGGTCTTCGGATCATTTATAGTTTGGTCTTCGTGTTCATAATCAAAACTCTTTGGAGTCTTACGACGTCTTAAGGGTCTGGATCTGGAAGTTTCAAATTCAGCCTCGACATCTAATTTTTCGGCAATTTTCATGGCATCATTTACAATTTCCTCAAAATTTGCGTCGGTTCTAATTTTTATCATAAACTTCTTCAATTCCGTTAAAGCATCTAAAGCAACTTGCATATTCATATCAACGGATTCTGCAATTTTGCTCACAAAATTTACTTTTGTCAAAATCATATGTTATATATTTAGTGAACAAATGAATATAAAAAGGAGCATATTTTTTCTGCTAGACATTTAGCGTCATATTTTGCCTTCTGATCGTATGATATACCATTTGATATTTCATATAAGGCATCATAAATTTCTGGATAATTTCTTTATTTATTTCTTCGGGGATAAGGCGTGATGCATATTTATTTATTTTTATTTATTTATATATTTCTGGTAAATTTGTAAACAGCGGTTTGATAGCATCTATTCTGCTTGACCATTTTGTTTCAGACAATGGTTTTAAGGTCAGATTTATGACATATTTTTTTAATACACCCCATCTTTTGGTAGAGGACGAAAAATATTTGTATAATTCTTGCACAATACTAAAAAATCCAGTCGTATGATAATTGAGATTGGCAGCGTCGTTTACTATTAAATTTAAACTATGGCTAGCGCACGGTACATAGAAAGCGCGGGGATTTAGATCCAGCAATCTTTTTTGAAGACCATTATTCTTACCGCGCATATTTGATCCATTATCATAGCACTGTCCCCCTAAGTTGTTTATTTCCAAATTAATTGGCACTCTCATTCGTTAAAATCAGGAAATCCCCGTGACCCCAACCCGCTTGCGTCGCACGCAACGTATCGGGTATCGGGTTACATTCATTCAAACAAACTCGCGGCGGTTCTTTTGATTTTAACGCTGAGCTCATAACTAATGTTAACTAAAACCCATAGCGTAAAATTAAACCACACACGTGAATATTATGTTAGGTCCGTATTCCAGAACGTTACTCAATACTCAATCGACGCTTGAGAGTAGATTTTATGAGGCAAAATCTAGCCTCAAGCGTTGATTGAGTATTGAGAAACGTTCTGGAATACGGACCTTAAAAGACTTGTACAATAAGCTCATTATAATTATGTTTTGTTAATTACAAGGCATATGTTGCGCCTATTGTACCTACTTACTTATCGATTCTCGAATACAAAGAATATGTTGTTGTGTAAGTGTAACAAAAATCTATTACTTCTCCTTAATACGTCTCTGATCTCACAATCATCAAGAGAATCTTTTTTATCATTATCTGCCTTCACAATAGCTTGATCACTGAAGGTCTGATCATCTTTACAATCATTATTTTCTACATTAATAGATTGATCTTTAGATAATAGATATCTGGAACCAAGACATTATTAGAAACTGGTGATTCATCAATCTGATCTATCGGAGTAACAACTACTCTAGCATAAGGAGCAGGAATTAAATGCCATCTATTTCTACGATATACCCCTTTTTCAGTACCTAATAGATAAGATCTAGGTTGAGAAGCTTTCTTCAAAATAATGCCATACTGCCTTAAATCTATTATCCAAACTTTATAATTTATATCTAATTGTGCTATATTTCTAGTTTTGTGATTCTTGTAATAATAACTATGTATTTTATATTTTTTTAATGTATCTTCTTATTTTAATACTTTTTTTTTGATTGTACACTTTTTTTCTAAAGAGTCTGACAATCTTGGTAAATTATCCCTCAATTTTCTATTAAACATTAACTCTGCAGGACTAAACCCAGACTCTTAACGCGTGTTCCTATAAATTAAAAGACCTTAATTTATTTCAGAATTCTTAAATAATTGTTTTAAAATTTTTACTGCAGATTCTGCCCCTCTATTGCTCTGAGAATAGTATGGACTGCTTAATATTATATTCTCAAAAAAAAAACTCTCAAAAATGCTCAAAATTATATTCTGCGAAAATTGACTCAATTTAGTCTTGAATTGTGTTCCACAATCTGTTCTCACCAATTCTGGTATACCAAACTTACTAAATGTACATTTACAATATTCAATAATACTGTTAAGTTCGTACGGTGTGTATTAATAGGAATTGCACTGATACCATAAATTAAAAAGAAAGCACTTATATTACTATAAATAAAAACAATAACACCACGATTAATAATCGCTACTAAACACACTAAAGACAAACTATTCGTTCAGAATCGCACTGTAACAGTATCGCATTATTTAGCTTCGATCACTTCGATTCGCTTTGATTCGCACTGTCCGCTTCCTCAAAGGAGACTGTCCTGTAGCCGCGAGCTCTGCCCTTTATATACGCCTAATAATGTTCTGGAACGTTCGAGAGAATTCCTTCTGTACCTATACTCGGGTACGTTCTCTAGAATATTCCACACGATACTAGTTGCTCCTTCGGAATGTGCCGAAAAGTTCTCGAACTATTACTGTCCTTTCTGGTACTATCTCTATCACATAGTTCTAGAATGTTCTGAGTGTAGCTATCTCTTTTTAATAGTGCTATCTCTGTCCAATAGCTCTGGAATGTTGTGAGTGTAGCTCTCTCTCTTTCTTATACTGCTATCCTTGTCACTCCTTCTTGAAATTTCGCTAAATACTGAAGTGGGCTTCTAAGGCCCATAACGGATACTGAAAACGCCTGAAAAAAGATTTTCAGGTTATGATGGCATGTGATAGGGGGTGGCCTGAAACGAACTGAAAACATGTTTCAGGCGCCTGAAAACAACGGCAACTGGGGTGAAATTTGGATAATTTGATATGTGATAGAGCCTCCTCTGGAACGGCCTGAAACCGTTTTCCATTCTGCTGAAAACGCTTTCAAGGCCCAGTAAATGACGTTTGAAGTTGTTCACTAGTCCACCGGCGTAACACTACCCCCTCCTAAGACATGCTCGTCCCGAGCATCGTTGTCTCCATGATATCTGGCAAGTCGGTCAACGTGAACAATCTTGCAGGGACTACGAGGACTCCTCTGTATTCGATACGTGACGTCATTGATTTTAGTAACCACTCTTTACGGTCCTTCTCAGTTAGGAGATAGTTTTGGGGACTTCCCTTTCCGCCGCATAGGATTATGTAGCCACACCAATGAACCTTCATCAAACCAAACTAGATTTGATCTCCGATCATATCGGGTTTTCATCTTTTCACTAGCTTGAAGCCCGTGTTCACGAACAAGTTTGTGAACATCGTCGATCCGATCCCGTAACTCGCTCGCGTACTCGGTGATAGATCTGGGTGAATTTGGAGGACGCCCAGTTAAAAGATCTACAGGTAAACGAAGTTCTCTTCCGATATTCACGTATAGGGTAACTGTGCTTTTATGAGACCGATTGCTGACCTATACGAAATCAGAAAAAGCTGAATGTGTCGGTCTCAATCTTTTTGGTGACTCTCGACAACTTTGGCCAAGTGTCTTTCCAGTGTCTGGTTGAATCTTTCAACCATTCCATCCGATTGTGAGTGATATGCCGTAGTTCTCGTTTTATGCAAACCCATCCATCTTGAAAGACCATAGATTCAAAGTTCCTGCCCTGGGCGCTATGAATTTCAAGTGGCACTCCAAACCGACAGAATAGCTCATTCACTCATTTTCCGCTATGGTGATCGCTTCCTGGTTGGGAATATACAAATACTTACAAATACTTCCGGCCATTTGGTAAAGTAATCCATCACCACCAAAATGTACTACTGTAATACTTACAAATACTTCCGGCCATTTGGTAAAGTAATCCATCACCACCAAAATGTACTTATTTCCGGAGTCTGATGTTGGAAACGGGCCCACAACATCCAAAGCAATTCTCTCCTAAGGTACTCCAACGTTGTACATCTCTAGTGGTCCTCTGCTGCGGGTATGTGGACCCTTGACTCATGAACAGCTAGTACACTTTTTACACCAGTCTTCAACGTCTTCACGGCAGTGAATCCAGTAAAATCGTTGGCGAATTTTCATCAGCGTTCTTTTCATTCCAAGATGTCCACCGGAAATTCCGTCATGAAAACTCTTTAAAACATCTCTCACTCTTGTCTTTGGTACAACAACCTGCAGGTGAGCATCTTTCCCATTCGCCGACTCCCATTTCCTGCACAGTACGCCATTATGCATGACCAAGCTATCCCATTGTGCCCAATAGCTTTTTTAACTGTGCTCATCGGGGCTACATCACACCATCTCGGCTTGGGTATTCCTGCGTTAATCCAGTTGAAAATTGGTTGGATATCCAGGTCCTCTTGCTGTGCTTGTTTCATAACTTCGTCGCTCCACTCTTCGCTCACTGTGTCGGTCCTTAACATACTTACACACTCCTTGTTTTCTTACCTTAGACAATGCTTGCAGTTGTCAGAACAAGGTCTTCGGGAGAGAGCGTCTGCATTTCCATGTGACTTCCCGCTACGGTGTTCGATGACGAAGTCATACTCCTCCAGCTGTTCGATCCACCGTGCTACCTGTCCTTCAGGGTTCTTAAACTCCAACAACAACTTCAAGGCAGCGTGGTCAGTTCTGATACGGAACTATCGCCCGAGCAGATATTTACTGAAGTGTTGTAACGTCTTGACAACAGCCAGTAATTCTCTTCGAATGACGCAATAATTTCTTTCTGGCTCTGATAACGATTTACTAAAGTATGCGATCACGACTTCCTGATCTACCTTCTTTTGTGATAAGACTCCACCTATACCAGTGCTGCTGGCATCAGTGTCCACAAGAAAATCAAGTTCCATTCAGTCTTCTGTAAGTGTTGAGAGTGGTACACTGTGCTGGTGTCGTCAATAAATTTATTATTCGGCTCATGCAATTATCGGTCATAGTGCAACATAGTAGTTTCGTGAATGCTGTGTACTTATTATTGCTTAAACCAATAAATTAGTGAGAACACATTATATTGTGCGCTTGCCGTCCCGCTTATACATACCATTAACAAAGTGCGGGTGCCTCATTCCTCACCGGTAGGCACAAGGACAGTGATATTTTTTTTAACTCTTTCGCACCCTTTTACGCTGTGTTTACATTGCGATGCAACGAACGCCACCGAAAGTCTACTGATCTGACGGCGACATACCGATATCGGCGAATAAAATTGGTGGCAGCAAGTTTGTAGCGACCCGAAAGCGTAAACAAATGGAATCTGATAGTGTCGATAAATTTATGATAAGCTTTACAGAAAGGTTTGAGTACCAAATGCAAATGTGGAACAAAAATCGAGCGACAAAATCTCTTTGATAATCGTTTGAAAGCTTTAGAACAAAATATGTCTCATACTAGTGGCTTGGATAACCAAATACAAGTACTCGAAAATAAAATTAACACCATGGAACAGCAGGCAAGACAGTGTAATGTCGAAATAACCAACATTCTGGATAGGCGAGGGGAAAATCTTGTTCAATTAATCGAATGCTTAGGTGACACGATTAAATGTTCAATAAAACCATCTGATATTAAATCTATACATCGCGTACCCCACGCAGACCAAGTAGATCGTCGTCCTAAAAACATTATAGTCAAATTTGCAAATAGAACACTAAGGGATAATGTCATTACCGCCAGTCGTGCCACGAAAGGATTGAACACGACCTCGCTGTCCATTCCTGGGAAGACATTGGCTATTTATGTTAACGAGCATTTGACATTGAATAACAAGTTATTATTTCGCCAGTGCCGTGAGGCGGCCAGGAGGAACGAATATAAATATGTGTGGGTCAAACACCGAACTGTTTTTTCCCGAAAATCGGACACTTCTATGCTACGCTATCGCCATTAGATCGCTCCAGGACATTAGTAAAATCAAATAGGCAGCAAATTAAGGACTGTTTTTTTGCACTTGCTGATTATTTTGTTAAATACATGTCTACACGTAAACATTCCTTATATTAATTGTAAACTATTTGTACGCATTATATTTTTCTAATTTATATGGTCATAATGTTTCTTTATAATCTACGTAAAAATAGTAAACGTAAACATGTATGTAATAAATTAGGGACTAGGTACAAAGTTATTGACACATATTTATTACCTTAAAAATATGATACATAACTAAAATATATTATTAAAAAAGGTCCCTCTAGGCAAGGTTCCGAAGATACTGGCAGCGTTCCCCCTTTGAATAGCTAGACTAATTCTTTGTCCGAGGTAGCTGCCAGCTCTTCGGTCTCCTGTGATGTCGACTAACCTTTTCGCAATTACCTTAAAAAGCCTTATAGCGCTAGGACCCCACGGACCAAGAGTCTAGACACCGAATGGGACAAAATCATATTTGGAGCCAAGACCCCTGTATTTGAATGCTTTAGCTTTTTCAGCCACTTCACAAGCCGCACCAGCTCTGTTGTTGGTTCCATGTAGATGGGAAGGGGCCAGCGTGTCTGAACAGTATGCATCCCATACCAGCACCCGGCCCATCTTCCATGGAATCAAACTCATACCATCCGGTCTCTTGCCATCGTCTCTTGCAATACCAGTTGGCTCAAGTAGACTTGGCACGTTGACGGTGGCAAGGGACCGGCGTAAGATATCGTTAAGTGCGGCATGTCTCGAGAAGCGGCCCGTACTTTTTTGGCATGACAGTCCGTGATGTCCTAACTTGTCGACATCACTGCCACAGGGACATTTATGAGGAGAACAGACCGGAACCCCAAGCCGTAGACAGGTTGCGATTCGGAGCGTGTCAAGCTCAAGAAAAGTTCCTGTATTTGACGAAGGGTACGAGTGAAGTACGGGCGCGCGCCAGTAGCCGGCCTCATGCGCACCCACGGCCAAAAGCCTAGCACGTGCCGAACCTGTACTACAGCTCAAAAGATTGTCATAAGTCAATTTGCAGTTTATGTCGTCCCAGTACCTCTGTGAAATTGGAGAAACTGGAAAATTTTGACCTGGGCAAGCAATTAAGAAAGCGTTTCTAGCTTCTGCCAAGCCAGCAATCTCAAAGTTTGATAGGGATTCCCTTAAAATTTTACTTATGAGTTTTGCTAAACTATGGACAGAAGATAAAAAGGATGGTAAAGCGACACTGGAAATTTTTCGAATCCCTAAACCATCATAACGGATTGGTAGGGATGCTTGGGTCCAAGAATGCTCGTTTAGCTGCATATTAAGAATTGATTCTAAGCTAATTTTGATTAAGTCGTCTTCTTGTGTCAAAAGATCTGGGTGATTCCAAAAGAAGCAGCAACGGAGCACATAAGTAAATTTTGGGACGAAAAGCAGAATTTTAAGATGCAAAGTGCATAATGTGGACTAATTTCAAGAAGACGGTCAGCAGAATTTTGAAATTTAGTTATTGAATTATTAATATATTCAGAAATAGATTCATTAAAGATTGGAGAGCCTAAAAGGTAAAGGGATTTACTGTTAACTATTTTAATATTTGGAGCCAAAATATTGAATTTTTGTTTAACGTCATTGAAATTTAAGTCGCAGTTATTTATAAAAAGTTCGCATTTGCTAAAATTAAGCTCCAAACCAATGGATTCAAATTTATTGTTCATTAAAAATAGGTAACACAGTATCCACAAATACAAAAACGTTGAATTTAGAATTAAAATTTTTGATTATCGGATTTTTAGCCAAACTAAAAATTGGAGGCCCAAGGGGATCACCCTGTTGACAACCTACTTCCGAGGACAGTTCATTAGATCGATATAACAATTTTGTTGGGTCAGCGTAACTGAGAAGAAGATAATTGTAAATTTCCGGTATATGTTGTTTTATTTCCGTCAGCAGGGTATCCCTATTTACCGAATTGAATGCATTTTTGACATCAATTTTGAGCAACACGTCAGGCTGTCCGTAAGTTAGGAAAGAGCGTAGGGCATGGACGGCTGCCTCACACACTCCTTTTACACCGAAGCCTAACTGTACGAATTAAATTTTGGTAAAATATGTCGAACAGCAATTTTAGAGGCCGGACGTCGTAGTGTTGAGCCAACAGCAATTGGTCTCACCCCTCCGTCCTTTTTGGTGAGGGCAATGACGTTCGCGCTGAAAAGGATGGGAACAATTTCTGGATTGACATTACCGGAATACTTAAAGTTGATTAATTTAGTGATTGAATTTACAAGTTGCCCGCCTGCATCACCCACAGAATGCGATGTTAAGTCTTTCAAATGTTGGGGTGAGATTCCATCCAAAACTGCAGCCGAACCTGGTTTAAAAGATACAATGGCATCCTTTAAATCTTTGTAGCTTATATTTTTTATAACCTTATTAGATATTTATTGCAAAATATCAATAATCCGTATAATGTTGTGTGTTGAGATATTCTGTTACTCTAGAGCTAAGAAAACATTCATGGAAACCTTAGAAATCACATTTCATAGGTAAGTTTTCAATAAGCATTATTTCGCTAACAAGTTTTAATTTTTAACAATAAAATACAAAAATTAGCAGTTTTAAATGTACTCTAGAGCTAAGAAAACATTCATGGAAACCTTAGAAATCACATTTTATAGGTAAGTTTTCAATAAGCATTATTTCGCTAACAAGTTTTAATTTTTAACAATAAAATACAAAAATTAGCAGTTTTAAATGTTCTCAGTAAGATTGTTTAAGATTGCATTGGTTAAATATCATGTTTAATATCAATAATATATCATTATAATTTGTATTAAAATTGTAGTCATTTGTAAGGATTCTAGACCTAGTCTTGCAACTAATGCACACCGAAACTTGCACACTACCATAAAATGGATACGCTAAAATTTCTATGGCTCTATCCATATGATACTTGGTCCTAGATTTATCTTGTTTTATGTGCGGGAGTGTTAGGTGCGGTGGTTTCTTGGACATAAAATTTATGTTTATGTGCTATAGTTATAGACAATGAGTGACAATATACGAGTATATGCAGTGAAATGCTATTTTCTATTTTGCTGTGTAAATCCACTGAAAGCCTCAGTATACCAACCACCATTTTATTGAAGTGAGACTGACCTTGACTTAAGACTAGACTTGACTAAGACGTAGAGGACTGGGACATTTTAGATATTAAGAAAGAAGATAGAATAAATATGAATTAAGATATGGCTAAAAGATCATAATAACCAGGCCATAAAATAATTACAAAAAAAACTTTGCCATGCCTTCAGCTTCAGGCGCTTCAGCTGACTTCATCCTTCGGCTTTCAGCTTCAAAGCGTCAGTTTCAGTTCACCCAGTATCATAGATTAGCCAGTACAAACAAATGTACTTTGTGGCTTGAGCCTTCACTAGTTTTGCGAAATTATTAATTAAAATGTGTTCGCAATTTTATTTTTTCTATGTTATATTATTATCGTTAAACAGTATTTGTTCTATCGACATTGCTAGTCTTAATATACCTCCTGAACATGTATCATACGTTTTTAATGCGTTTCCAAGTGTTGCTAAATTTTGTTTGTTGGATTCTAAGTGTATATATAAAAAACAAGTAGAAGTAAAAAAATGTTGGGGCTACGAAAGGGATTGCATGCAAGATATATCGTATCCCGTTCGTCCTACATGCCCTGGTGATCACCGCGGCTGGGTCAAAACAAAAGCTGCTCAATATGATACATTTTACACCCAGGCTGATTTCGGTGAGTTAGAAGTACTATTATGATTGCTATAATAGTACTTCTGAATATGATATAATATATATATGTGTTCAATACTCTGTTCATCATGTTGTAACTGATTTCTAAATTTGAATACATTAAAATAAGAATAATAATAAATTTATTCCCGTCTCATATCATACATTAAAAACATTTTACAATAAATTGTTTATAAATAGAACAGGTCTGACTAAAAATAACAGAGGTAAGTACAATAAAGTAACATGTTTAATTTAATAGCTACGGTAAAATAATCAACTTAGTACACCAGTGAATATATAAGTTGCCTTGTCTGAACTAGGAATGAACCTGTGGCTCAGACCATCGCTTGACTAACCAATATGTAAGGGCAGGGCAATTGATTTAGCCCTAGACTTGAAATTAAAATAAAAATAAATTAAAATGTCGAAAAAATATAAAATACCTACTTAAAAAAAAATTACAATAACAGACTCATGTTAACTCAAAATCTCTAGAATATTTTCTGTGTCATCATAATTTAGTTCACCCAGATATATATGCAATAACCTATTAAACTTATTATAAAGATATGGACCTAAAATATATAAAATCTATTTACGAATGCATGTTTGGTCATTGATCTGTCACAAACTATATAAAACTATATAAAAAATAAAAAAGTATAAAATAATAGTGCTTTTTAAGAATAAATAATTGACGTACAGTTAGAACATTACATGTTTTATAGAATGTTTAACCTTTAAAACGACTCTTTGTGCACGTTCCAGAGGGAGTAGGATAGTTTTAGCCGCACTCCCCCCCGGGAAGTTATGCAATATGTTAGCATAGACTGACACAAGGCCAAGTACACCTGTTTTATAAGAGTATAATCGGCAATATTGCATTAATTCTTAAATATATAAATGAGCTTACGTACTCTACTGCATTAATTCTTAAATATATAAATGAGCTTACATACTCTACTGCATAATAAATCAATATGTTTACTAAAATTTAGATTTGTGTCAAGAATAATACCTAGATATTTTACCCCGTTTGTAATTCGTAAAGCAGGGCAAGTACATGCAGTGTCATCAGATTTGCTACAATTATGTGCGTAAAGGCTTGGGTTAGTAACTTCGTAGTTAATATTTCTCATTCTAAATACTTAATCTCATCAGTGTTCAGGGTTAGTAAATGGTCTTGAAGCCACTTAGACACAATATTAAGACCTCTCTGTGAAAATGTATAAGCGTTATCATGTGAATTGGCTGAGAAGAGTAATGCGGTATCATCAGCATAAGACATTATGACTCCATTTTGTAGTATTAGGTTGCAAATAAGAAATAGAGTTGGTGATAAAATGCTTCCCTGGGAAAAACCATAACAAGTGCTTTTTCGTTCAGCACTTGTCTACTGGCCGATTCTCACACATTGATATTGATCACTAAGATAATCAGAAAAAAGTTTCAGTTGAGTTCCTCTTATAACAAGAGCCTCAAGCTTTCGCAAGGGAATAGTACAGGAAACCGTATCAAAAGCTTTCGCAAGGTCTAGGAAAATCCCAATAAATATTGTGGGACACTTTTCACACAGCGCCATCTAGCCCAAAGTAAGCTAATATTAGCTTGTGTTATGGGATCTAGATAACTGATAAACATACTTATAAATTTCTAAATACATACATATTATAGATAAATAACACCCAGACACAGAATAAACCAACATGCTCATCACACAAAGTTATATCCTGGGTGGCAATCGAACCCACGACCTCTTGCGTAGCAGTCGGATGCACTCCCACCGCGCCACAGAGGCAGTCAAAAATGCCAATGGTGTGCATACCCTTATCCAGATTACTTGTTATATAGTTAGTAACTCGATGTACAGCTTGGTCCGTAGATCTTTCAAGCAGGAAACCAAATTGATTGTCTGAAAGCAGTTTCTTGTCTTCATATTTTCTCAGTCTGTTGTTTATTATTTTTTCTAATACCTTTGATTAGTAATGAAATTGGTCTGTAGTTATTTATATCTTTAGGGTCTCCAGATTTAAGGATAGGTATAATCACAGCTATTTTAAGAAATTTAGGGAAAGTGGGCGGTGCGAGAATGTTTTTAAATCTTTTGATTATAACATTAGAGATGTTATCCCACCCAACAGCACATGAGTCTTTTAGTCCACTAATAATATTTAAAATTTCGCTTAAGTCAGTATTCAGTAAAACAAAAGAATTCAGCTCCGAACAAAAAGACTTAGCTGTAGGTCGGGTGGATGGTCTATACAAAGTGAGTGCCTGTTCTGCGAGGTTATTACCAACGTTAGCAAAAAAATTGTTTACATTTTTCATCGCTTCGGAAGGGGCTGGGTCTGTTGATAATAGATCTAGTGCTAGTTCACCGTTTTTTAAATGGATGGTATTATTTTTTAATTACTTTCCATACCAACTTATTATTATTTCCAGCCTTTTGTAACTCGTTTTTTTCATATTCTATTTTTAATTTTCTCAACGGAAAATTACAAAAGTTCCTATATCTTTTATAAGATATTAAGTGTTTGATTTTCGGGTGCTGCATTAGATTTCTGGTGTAAATTATCTCTGTGCCCTATGCAACGCACGAGACCTGGAGTCATCCAGGGCTTGGTGTTCATATACTTTTTCGGCGTAGTGGTAGTGTGTGTATTTTTTAAAATAGGTTGTTGTACTGAATTTATAAAATAACTAAGTGATATATTTGCATCGTCAGTCACATAAACGGGGTCAAATTGAATATTACTTATGTCTCTTTCAAGATGTCTCATATTAATCCTTGAATTGCACTGTATCTGTCTTTTTCTAGGCACCGTTAGTTGTAATGTTATGTAACGTTGTAAAACGTCACATTGAAGTTTCTTTGTTAGTCTTGAGATTTAGAGGGAGAGGAGAGTAGATTGTTGACCCTTTCTCGCTATTTGTCATCGAATTTATAATTTACGTTTTGAGTAGGCAGAATGCTTTGAATGTATGGCCTGTTCTTGGAACGAACGAAATTGAATGGTCTTGTCCACAGGCCAATGTCTTGGAACCAATGCATTAAAAAAATTCTGTCAATTGTCAATGTCTTTTGACAGTGGTGACGGAACGACATTCGCTTCCCTATAGTCGACACAAAAATATGTCGTCGTAAATATATTTTTTAAACTTCGTGAAAATGAAGTAATCGTTATAAATTGTATGTGGAAGTTCACGCCTGTGACTTCTTATCAATGGATATGTATATAGGATTATGTATTTCGGTGAGATCTTTGGATTTTTGGAAACACGTTCATAACCTCGATGACAAGGTGGAATTTTGACGAAAAATTATGCGTTGTTTACAGCTAATTACGAAGCTTGGAGAGGCGTTAAAGGAATATTTGCCTGCTCTTCAAGATTAATGAGTTCCCTTTAAAAGTGGTAAGTTCTTTTTATGTGTTCAAGGCACAAACAAATCTCGAATTGTTTTCCGAATCTAATGGAATTAATTTCTTTTCTTTGCAGCTGAAAAGGCACTTTTTTTATATTAACCTTATTCTTGGATGAAATTTGCCGTAAATGCTGACCATGTGGTTACGGGCTCGCCATTCTAGTGGAGACGACACCTGTCGCGGTCTGCATAAGTGATTCCGAATCCCGTGGTAATGTAGCCACGCCTCCAGGTACTTATTTCAAATTGTTTTTGGTGTAGATTAATCTAATAATGATGCACGACTCAACAACGACTCAATGAACAGGCCCAAAGACTCATGATTAGGCCCATGTAACTACTCAATGATTTGGCTCTAGTTTTGAATCATGTTACGATATATATTTTGACTTATAAGCTGGCATTATGCTGGGTATTCTAAACTTCACGCCTCAACCCTGAGAATAGTTAATCTTTAGCTTACTAAAACACTAGAATAAATTATACCAATGGGGATAATGTTTATAATGTATATTCAATCAATTCGCCTATAAAAATATAGAAACTTTCTTCTAGAGATGCTTTTCAATTATTTTTGGTTCCACCCCAAGTAAAACATTACAATTGGCGCGTGTGAACAGAGACTTGAAGGATTGATTTGAATATACATTTGCTTATTGTGAGTAGAGGGTGTGTGAGTCGTGCATCTTATAGTGATCTTATGTATTATTACATATGTTTTGCTCTGAAATATATATATGTATATTTTGCTAAGAGTATATTAAACTATTTGGTTATTGAAACATTCTCAACAAATGAAAAAAATACTGTTCTACTGGTATATATATGTCTAAAACTGGAGTAATCTTAAACTAAAGTAATTGTGACTTCTTGAAAATAACCTATAACCTAACTTTTAATAATACAGAGTAATTAGTTTGTATACTAATTGTATCTACATATTGATGTGACTTTGTTAACTATTATTTGCTTTTTATGATATAAAAATATGAATGAATTGTTATAAATAACATAACAATGTTTTGAATGATAACTTGTATTTGCATAATAATGCACTTTGTGACAAACTTATTTAGGTATATAGTCTTACTATTTGTACGAGCCATGCATCATTAAAGGTTTAATATCTCTACAGCATACTGCTTTACAGCCTATTAATAGGTGATATTAATATAAATAAAACATAACCATTTAAATTAAAATTATTCATCTGAGGTCTTTCCAGTCACACACAACTTTGCAACGGAGTGTTCGAGGCTTTTGAAACTTGTTTGAATGATAATAATTTGCTTTTTGACAATCATCATCTGAGCGTAAAGGCCCGGTTGTGCTTGACTATAGCAGTGATTGATTTAATTGAGTTTTCAGTGCTTTCTTTGAGTTTGTTTTGGCTTTTGGATGTTAATAGCTGACTGCTAACTATTACTATCATCTTACCATTCGGTCTCGGTTGCCTTTGGATATTTTTGCAATTAATTGTTTTAGCTTTTGAATTTCTTTGATCTTTTACTTGTCAACTATGGACAAGAGCGTGCAGTTTCCACCCTTGCCTGATGATAAGGAGGAGCGGATCTCTGACGATACCATGTGTACTGTCAGTGAGACAGTCGGCCTTGCTGATGTTTCTGAACCTTTTCTTCAAAATATAAATGATACTCATAGCTCATATAGGGGTTTGCCTTCGTGTAATGCATTGAACGTCTCACTTAATAAAAATATTAGAATACATTTACCTTCGGTGACTAAATTGCCTGACCTGAAGCGTAGTAGGATTAATTATGATGGTAAATCTTGTGTTAGAGAATTTATAACTCAGGTAGAGGAATACTTTTTATTTAAGAATTTTAATGAACATTTGCTAGTAGGTTCATTTACTGATCTTTTGTCGGGTACTGCAATCAAATGGTTCCGTAGTGTTCGCATTCAGATATCTTCTTGGCAGGATCTGAAGATTGCTTTGTTGGAGCGTTTTGATAAGGATGAATATGATCATCTTTTAGAAAATGAACTTCGTACTAAAAAACAAAGGTATTCTGAATCTCTTCCAGATTTTATTACGGATATTATGGACATGGCTGGTAAGTTGTCGGTTCCTATTCCAGACCACACTTTGATAAAAATTATTAAACATAACATTTTAAACATATACAAACCTTTTCTTTATGGTAAACAGATCTCTTCTGTTAACAATTTTCTTAAACTTAGCAGAGAATTCGAAGACTGTGTTGAACGTAAAGCCCCCACCTCCCCTAAGGTTGTGAAACCCTTACATAAATTTGCTGCGGTTGGTGATGTCAATGATGACAACAATAATAAAAACTTAGTTTGTTTAAAATGTAAGACTTCTGGTCATACTTTTAAAAATTGTTTAAAAATTCCTGGAATTATTTGTTTTAAATGTCACAAATTAGGTGTTACTTCCAAGACTTGCGACGTTTGCAATTTAGTGAGGAGTAATAATGATAACAGTTCAAAAAACTGATTAGGTCCCATCGAGCACAAGTTTGTGTAAGAACTGATAGTGACTCGATGTTAAAGAAATTTAGTTATGCTCCTGATGCTGCAACTAATGAAAGAGAGCGCAGTCATTGGCTAAATTATTTAAAAGTTTATTCTAGAAACATAAATTCTGCTCCTATTTTGTTTGTTAAAAGTAAAGATACTAGACATTACTTAGAATTTCTTATAAATAATAGAACTTATTCTGGTCATCGATACATACTTTCTGTTGTGGATGTTTTTGCTAAATACTGTTGGTTATTCCCAATGATAAATGCTACTACTAATGTAATTTGTAAACTTCTTGAGAAGGAGATTTTCCTTAAGTATGGAACTCCAAAAATATTTGTTTGTGATAATGGAACCCAATTTACTGCTAGACAGTTTGTTACGTTTCTTAAGGGTTATAATAAAAATAAAATATTTTATAATTCCCTGTATACTCCTCAAAATAATCCAGTTGAAAGATATAATAAAACCGTTGAGACATGTATAGCATGTTTTGTCAGAGATGATCATAGAACGTGGTCGAAGTTTTTACCTCATGTTTAACTAGCTTTGAATAATAGTGTGAATCTTGCGACGGATTTTACTTCTAACATTTTAATGTTCGGTAGAGAACTTATTTTTGATGCATCTTTGCACCGTGTTAGTACCTCTATTGATAATTTAGATCAACTAGAGGTAGGAGATAGAAGTTCTTTTGCAACTTCGCTCAATTCACTTAGTGAAATCTTTGTTAAAGTACAATCTTGTTTGTTGAAAGCGTATAAGCGAAATGCTAGTTATTATAATGTAGGGAGGCGAATCATTTCTTTTGGTGTTGATGATATTGTGTAGAGAAGAAGCTTTGTGCAGTCTAATGCACCTGCATATTTTTCTGCTAAACTAAGTTCGTTAAGTGTAAAGTAGTTTCTAAAGTTTCACCTAATGTTTACCTTTTGGAGGACCTGAATAAAGGTACCACAGGTCGCTACCATGTTAAAGATATAATTAAATATTAAATTATTTTGTTTTGAATATTACAGACTTTGGTCTTGGTTTTGGTATTGGTTAGGGAGAATTTGCCTTTGTTAGTATGATGAGTGAAAGGTAATGGCAATTTGAAAGAGATGTATGTTATGTTACTTCACAACTTTTTATTAGAATCAAGTTCTGAATCTTTCAAAAATAGAACTTAGGATATTACAAATTGAATAAAAAATATCAATTTACCCCTTGGAATTATCAAAATTAGCCTTTTAAAAATAACATTAACTTTTTCACACAAATAACTGTCATACACATCGAAAGATCTTATCTTTTTGTTTGTTTGTAGGAACCTCTATTGGTTATTAAAACATTATTATTCCACTTATATTATGGAATGATATTGTTCTGTTTTGTAGGAACTTTTCCTAGTTTTGTTTGTATGTTTAGGTTATTACTCCTAAATGTTATTTTGTACATATTGTATGTATTCTTTTATTAGGATGATGAATCCTTAGGAATAATTTGTTTGTTTGTTAAGTAATTCCAAGTTACCCGGATATGACTTTTGAAATACCTTTTGATGTTGATGTCTGTCTCTTTTGACTATAGGATCACATCTTTATATGTGCATTTGTGTTCGGAAATTCGGTAGGGTTGTGCCGGTCACATTTGTCATATTTTTTTGTTACAACATTTGTGTTCGGAAAGTCGGTGGTGTTGAGCCGATCACATCTGTTTGGTTTAGTTACAACATTTGTGTTCGGAAGTTCGGTGGTGTTGAACCGATCACATCTGTTTGGTTTTGTTACGGCGTTTTTGCTCGGGAGTTCGGTGGTGTTGAGCCGATCACATCTGCTTGGTGTATTTTTCCACAGTGTTTTTTTTTGTTGGAATAATTTGTTCGTCACAGTACTATGTGCAGTTACTGTTTGAATTTGTGTCTTTGTTTGTCACAGCCACGTTGGTGATGCTGTTTGATATTGAAGTTGTTCGTTTGTCACGACACTTTGTACAGTTGCTGTTTGACTTTGTAATTATTAAAAGTCACAACACAGTTTTGCTAATATATTGGTTTTTATATGGGAATGTAAGTGAAAGAAGTCGGTGGCGATAGAGCTCAACCGCATCTTCAGTATATATAAGGATAAGATTGGATGAAAGAGTCAGTGGCTAGATAGCTTAACTGAACTCCTGGTTTGAGAACTTAGTTGGATTTGTTATTCTTTAGTACTTGGGTTAAGTCAATGTTTAGACTTTAAGTTTTTTGTTGTATCAATTTTGATATTCTTATTTGTGGTGCTCAACCGTACTTTCGTATATGGTTTAGTGTTGGTAGAGTCGGATGTTTTTCTGAACTCATGGAGTGTGATTGTTCTGGTTTGTGTTATAGATTCTTGTTGGAACTATACTTATGGTTAGTTGGTTATTTATTCTTGTTACCGAATTTTGTTTTTGGGATTTTGGTTTTCTTTTATTGGAATTGTTTCTGTTTCTTTGTTGGAGCTTGGTTGTTGGAAAAAGAAAGTTCCTTTCTTTTATTGCTGGTTGGGGTGTGATGTAACGTTGTAAAACGTCACATTGAAGTTTCTTTGTTAGTCTTGAGATTTAGAGAGAGAGGAGAGTAGATTGTTGACCCTTTCTCGCTATTTGTCATCGAATTTATAATTTACGTTTTGAGTAGGCAGAATTCTTTGAATGTATGGCCTGTTCTTGGAACGAACGAAATTGAATGTTCTTGTCCACAGGCCAATGTCTTGGAACCAATGCATTAAAAAAATTCTGTCAATTGTCAATGTCTTTTGACAGTGGTGACGGAACGACATTCGCTTCCCTATAGTCGACACAAAAATATGTCGTCGTAAATATATTTTTTAAACTTCGTGAAAATGAAGTAATCGTTATAAATTGTATGTGGAAGTTCACGCCTGTGACTTCTTATCAATGGATATGTATATAGGATTATGTATTTCGGTGAGATCTTTGGATTTTTGGAAACACGTTCATAACCTCGATGACAAGGTGGAATTTTGACGAAAAATTATGCGTTGTTTACAGCTAATTACGAAGCTTGGAGAGGCGTTAAAGGAATATTTGCCTGCTCTTCAAGATTAATGAGTTCCCTTTAAAAGTGGTAAGTTCTTTTTATGTGTTCAAGGCACGAACAAATCTCGAATTGTTTTCCGAATCTAATGGAATTAATTTCTTTTCTTTGCAGCTGAAAAGGCACTTTTTTTATATTAACCTTATTCTTGGATGAAATTTGCCGTAAATGCTGACCATGTGGTTACGGGCTCGCCATTCTAGTGGAGACGACACCTGTCGCGGTCTGCATAAGTGATTCCGAATCCCGTGGTAATGTAGCCACGCCTCCAGGTACTTATTTCAAATTGATTTTGGTGTAGATTAATCTAATAATGATGCACGACTCAACAACGACTCAATGAACAGTCCCAAAGACTCATGATTAGGCCCATGTAACTACTCAATGATTTGGCTCTAGTTTTGAATCATGTTACGATATATATTTTGACTTATAAGCTGGCATTATGCTGGGTATTCTAAACTTCACGCCTCAACCCTGAGAATAGTTAATCTTTAGCTTACTAAAACACTAGAATAAATTATATCAATGGGGATAATGTTTATAATGTATATTCAATCAATTCGCCTATAAAAATATAGAAACTTTCTTCTAGAGACGTATTCTATTATTTTTGGTTCCTGCCCTTATGATTAAAGGCTCAATCTCCATCGCTGCTATCCGTGTGCATAAAGTTGGTAGGACTTATCCTCCTGGCGCCTGAAACAAGTTATATATTGAGTTTGTTAGTTTGTTTGTTAGTTCATGTCTCCATAATTAGAGATCTATTATTATTTTTGGTTCCTCGCCAAAATAAAACAATTTTAACATTTATATTGATTTATTATTACAATTGGCACCCTTTAGGGACATAGTAATTCAATCTCATCGCCCATTATTGGTATAACATAGTTATAACATTATTAAAACATGACAGTTAGTAAAACCGCGTGATGATCTGTAAGTGTGGAGTTAGTGACCAAGGTTAGGGCTGGGGTATGCGTTTTTATTATAAAATGATCCAAACATGAGCCAGCAATGAAAGTTGGACAATTATGAGACGGTAATAGTCCGTGAAAAGAGCAGATGTTCAAATAAGTATCTGCTTTGTCAGCATACGTACCTATTCCAATGTCAATGTTAATGTCCCCCATTAAGATTATTGTTTTATAAGACGATAAGCTTTTTAGATTAGTATTAAGCGATTCTAAAAACATGTCAGCACTTTGAGAAGGAGGTCTGTATATAGCTAAAATTACGATATCGGCACTAATTTTAAGTATTAAACAATTACAGGCTGCAAAATGAGGCTCCTCTACCGACACAGTTAAATCACTTCAGGAGTAAACCACAAGGCCATCATTTTGAGTTATACTTTGCTTCGTTTTGTGAAATATATAACCACCAAGGGACTATGACTGACTCAGTCGTTAACCAACACTCTGTTAACACAATAACGTCGCAACTAATATCTAGTTGATGCAACAAAACCTGAAACTCATGCATGTTTCGGTTTATACTGCGAATGTTTTGTGTTATTAAGGTCAAAGATATTCCATTATTGGGTATGAAAGATGTACATTCCTCAACCCTAGATTGTTTTATGTCTGACACAGAAAAAAATATCCAACTCACCCAGCAGCTGGTCTGCCATGATGGATTATAAAATAAATTTAGTTAAAAACTAAGAACAAGTGCTTACTATAAAAGATGTTGGTGGCGCTTCTAGGCGCCTTCATAGTCGATGGTGTTGATATACCTGTCCGCCGCAAACTTACGTGCTGGGCATTGAAACATCTTGTAACTGTGGTAAAGTCTTTGACCGGGCAAGATGTCCAGTTTATAAATATTCGGCCTTGATTTATGAGGGCTTTTCTTACATTAGCAGGCACTTCTATGATATAATTACAGGTTGGAAGGTCCTTTTTTCCGGATTTGTGGCTTAGCTTGATGGCAGTTAGGAAGGCATCACGAGTAGATTCCGGAAACTTATCTACCAGGTTTTGCTCTTAAATGCATTCAAAAACCTCTTTTTCGGTTAAAGAGTTGGGCACACCAATGACAGTAATTCTAGGGCGTTTAGTCGATTCTTCCACGTTAAGGCCTGAAGATGCCCATTTTTCTGAGTTCCTCAGCTTTTCGATGTCCCCTTTTGATTCAGTGCTTATAAGGACACCACCGTTCCTCACCTTTTTAAGGCCACGTACATGTAACTTGAGTTCTTCCGGTGAAATAATCTCTTGGACAAGAGTTTTTGTCTCTTCGCTGGTCTTGGTTTTATCACTTGGATATATTGCTAACGAACTCAAATTGCAAGGACGGATGAAATTGTCGGTGCCTTTTTTTACCATATCAGCAAAACAGCAAGGGGTGTTTACCGAGGATTTTAGCTTATCTTCGACAACCTCCCTGAACTGCTGCAGGTATGACGCAATGTCCTCTTTTTCTTGAATGTGCTGTATGATGGTGTGCGCTTGAATAGTTTTTTGCTTCAAAGATTGGTATAGGACAGCCATATCCGCAGTCCCATTTAAAATTCTTCGGCACAGATTGTTCACGCGCAATTTTTGATCGGAGTTCATTTTCCCTTCGGACACGATAGTGCAAACCTCATTTAAACAAGCTTCAATGTTTGCCATCCAATGCTGAATATCCGACGTGGGTTTCACTTCTCTAGGTAGCTCCTCGGTCTCAACGATCGGTTCCGGGATTGGAGTCGAAGGAGGACTTCGACGGATTAAATGGCTACGGCCAAACGGAAAACCTGGACTTGACATCTTTAAAACGGTTTGAATCACTTGGCTAAACGGTTCAATACATACTTTGTGATATGACTAGATAGGCATAATATATTACACACTCGCGCTCTACTTAGGTCGACACAAAAAGTACTTTACACCGCGGAAGTAATTATGTTGATATCAATAAATACATTTATTTAAAACATTTTCTAATTGAAAAGACAACACGTCTGCTTAGTCAAACGAGTGAAAGACAATGTTATGTAAAAATATTATCATATTGATGCCATAAAACGTAAACCACTTTTCTGTTGTCTGAAAGAGATCTCTTTAAGCAATAAGACCACCCAATGTATGCTGCTTCCTATCCTGGACTATGCTGATGCCAGCTACTTAGATCTCACAGAAAACCAGTACAATAAACTTGAGTGTCTCCAGAATTTTTGCATACGGTTCATATTTGGTTTGCGAAAATATGACCATGTTTCCGAATTTCGTCAACAACTCAAGTGGTTACCAATACGACTTCGCCGGGATGCTCATATCCTTTCATTGCTGTATATCTTAAGGAAAGATTCGAGTTTCTCCGTGACTCGCATTCGAAGTGCCCATGCATTCAACATCGTTCTTTGATGATTCCTTCACTGTGCAGGCGATACGCCTATGGAATGCATTGCCAGTTGAAATTAGACGTGCTCAAACGCTGTCCGGTTTTAAATGTAAGGTAAAAGATCATTACCTTAAAATAAACAATTAATTTATCTAGCTATCCGTTATGTCTTTACTACATATGTATTCGCTTTCATTAATATTTTTATTGTATTTCTAAGTACTTATATGTATTGTATGTATGAATATTTGTATGTATACATGTATATGTGTGTAATAGATTTATATATTTATGTATATTTATTTACTTTAGCAGTAAGCATTATTTTGTCACTATCGCTATGCCTAGTACGCCATAAACTACCATTTTAGATAATTTCTAAAACCCAAATTCTTCCTATGGTTGTCTGGAAGAGATCGCTATAAGCGATAAGACCGCCCATTGTACATAGATTTAATTTAGTAGTAAATTTCTTATAAGACTTGATATGGAGTACAATAAAGTGTTTTTCTATTCTATTCTATTTTCTAAGTGGTTAATTTCTCAGAAGACTTGATATGTTGTACAATATACCTAGTTTTTATATTCTATTCCATTTTAAACGACGAATATCATAAACAAATAATTTATAGCTCCGAAAAGGTTGGAATTGTGTTTTTGTAACATTTCGCATACTTAATGGCATTGTTATTTTAATGTAAATCAGTCTTCAAACACTAGTTACTGTCAGTTAGTGGTTTTTCTTAGTGTATATCCAGTTGTTTAGAATCTACCTGAATATGGTGACAGGGGTTAATATTTACTTGTTTGCTAGGAGTAGCTAATGTTTGATGTTTGATTTTTGGCATTGATAGGAGCAACTGCCGTATGATTAGGGTGCCTGCATTATTGCCTTAGTTAATGAGCAGGTGCACTGCCAGCATGTGAGGTTGATTGGCTTTATATAACACAAAAATATACAGCCGAATTGAAAATCCTTATTGATATCAACTCATTTTTGGCATAAATAGGCTTTATATTGTATGTTGCAGGTTATGTAAAAGAGCAAATAAATGACTTGATGGTAATGTGCGAAGCTTCTCATCCAGAGGACACTTCACTTGAATGTTCAAAATATTTAAGGTAAAATTTTAATTATAAAAACACCTTCCTCTTCATCCATGTTCTGTAACTATTTAAATTTGTATTTGCTAGCTTACACTACTTTATATCTGGATATATTTATTCCGGATTGTGACTTAACAGATATTTCAAGCAATTTCTTCAATTCGCAGATGTGGTTGTTGTGTATACCTATAAAGTTTGTACTCATCTATAGAACATGTTTGTGAGAGTATCAGAGAAAGCCAATGGAATTCATATAGTATCTGAAACCTCAGTAATGGGGAGTAATATACGAGGGCTGCACTAAAAGTATCGGGAATGGAACATTTCCACAGATCCTGTCATATTAAAATCTTTTTAATTGAAAACTCCTTGGTTTTAAAAATCGAATACCATTTATTTATTTAAAAAAAAGATTCTCGGTCTTGTCACAAGGTTTTGTCAAACTTGTTTAGTCGTTGAGAAAATGGATTTGACTCGAGAAAATTCAAGAGCAATTTTTTATGACTTTCGAAGTGGTTTAACACAAAAACAGTGTGTTGACCGGATGATTTCTGCATTTGGTGATGAAGCCCCATCCAAAGCCACAATTTATCGCTGGTTTGCTGAATTTCAACGTGGTCGTGTCAAGCTCAGTGATGATCCCCGTCAAGGTCGTCCAAAAACTGCAGTCACCCAAGAAAACGTTGATGCTGTGCGTAAGCTGTTTGAGGACGATCGACATGTGACATACAAATTCAGGCAACTTTAGACATTGGCATGAGTCAAATACAAATAATCTTGCATGAACAATTAGGTATAAAAAAGTGGTTTTCCCGCATTGAGTTAAATGTTTTTCCGATGGATACCGCATTCGCTCTGTGAAGAGCAAAAAGCGGCTCGCGTTACTTGGTGCGTCAGAACTCTCGAAAGATTCCACGCAGGATCCTCAAATGGTGTATACAATATCGTATCAGGTGACGAATCCTGGATATACGCGTACGAACCCGACACAAAAAACCAGCCACGAGTTTGGGTGTTCGAAAATGAGTTAAAGCCATCAAAAATTGTTCGTTCACGGAGTGTTGCAAAAAAAATGGTGGCCACATTTGTCTCCAAAACAGGCCATGTTGCGACTATTCCTGAGGGACAAAGAACGGTTAATGCAGAATGGTATGCTAGCATTTGTTTGCCACAGGTCGTTTCTGAACTCCGTAAAGAGAACTGCAACCGCCGCATCATCCTCCATCACGACAATGCGAGTTCTCACACCGCGCACAGAACAAAAGAGTTTTTAGAGCAAGAAAACATAGAATTATTAGACCATCCGCCGTACAGCCCCGACCTAAGCCCTAATGATTTCTATACTTTTCCTAAAATAAAGAATAAATTGCGTGGTCAGATATTTTCATCACCTGAAGCTGTGGACGCCTACAAAACGGCCATTTTGGATACCCCAACTTCCGAATGGAATGGTTGCTTTTATGATTGGTTCCATCGTATGGAAAAATGTGTCAAATTTCGCGGTCAATACTTCGAAAATCAATAAATACATTTTTAAATAATAATGTTGTGTCACTTCCTTGATTCCCGAAATTTTCAGTGCCGCCCTCGTATGTAGTATAAACCACCACGGCCACCTTTGACTTTGCGCATTTCATGCAGCAACTAACCTAAGCAAGTAAGAGTGAAATTTATATATCTTTTTGCTCATAAATGTCTAGTTATGAACGGATAGATATATGCATAAGGCACCTGCATGGAAACCTGCAATTTATGTTGACCACACTATGGGGTATCATACATACACCAAGATTCTTCGTCTTGCCATGGGTATTACAAACCAGGACTTCAATTCTGCTATTTTATGATAGCACAAGCCACAATTTAGACCTATAAATCCAATAAAATTTAAAAATTAAATGGTATTTTTTGCAATTTTCACTCTAAAGCAGTGGCAGGCTGAACAGAATTTACAACCAGAAGAGTTTATTGATGAACCAATTATAAACAGATGCCTGAGTATAATTTGACTGTAGATGTTGAACTTGTCTCCATTTACCTCAATATCATATGCAGCTCGTGACTTAAGCTTGAAAGTTACTCTATCAAAAGTAATTACCATTTTCCATTTTGTATTGTATTGTTTGTACATTGTACCGTTTTTACGATCTTATCTCATTGAGTAATTGTAGATCACGTGATCTGTGAACTTCCCAGATAATACCTATTAGTTTAATTGATTTCTTTCACATATTCATGATTCATTTCATTGTTAAACAGGTTTTGTCGCGGACGAAACTTGATGCTGAATTTTACTGGACTTGTGGGGCGTGGAGACAACTTACGATATAAAATGGATATCCTTGGTCCTGGTGAGATAGGTAGGTTTATATAGCATTCCTTACAAAGAACTACCACAACCACTTATATAGAACATATTATCACTACATATTATACAACGAAGTCGCTTTTTGCTATGTAGGTATGCTTAGATCTTTAGAACTATGCAACGAATTACGATGCGGTTTTTCAATAGTTAGAGTGATTCATATGGAAGGTTTTTATGTACCTATAATTTGATATGTTATTGTATACATACATACATATTATCACGCCTGTTTCCCATCGGGGTAGGCAGAGACTATGGTTTTCCACTTGCTACGATCCTGACATACCACTTTCGCTTCTACTTTCATAAGTGTTTTCGTACACGCTCGCCGGTTAAGGGTACTCTTGACCTGGCCTTTTTCCAAAAGGTCCTCGATTTGATTGATATACGTACGCCGAGGTCTACCCCTAACAGTTTGCCCATTCACTCTCGCCACATAAATCTGCTTCGTCAGTCTACATTCATCCATCCTCTCCACGTGTCCGAACCATCTAAACATCCCTTTTTCTATCTTAGTCACTACATCTTCTGTCATACCGCAATGTTCCCTTATCGTGCTGTTCCTTTCTTTATCTATCAACTTCACTCCAACTATACTTCGCAGACTTCTCATTTCCACTGCATTTATTTTACTTTTATGCGTTTTCTGCCATACCCAACTTTCACTGCCATACGTAAGTGTGGGGACCAGCACACCTCTATGAGCCAGTCGTGCCTTCTTCGAAACGTTCTGACTGCTCATAAAGGCGTACATGGCTCCATTCACTTTATTTCCTGCCAATACTCTTCGCTCAATGTCATAGTCATACTTTCCATCTCTCGCAAATTTTGTACCTAGATATACAAACTCTTTTACTTGTTCTACTCTTTCTCCTTCCACAACAATTGAGCAATCCGTCATACTTGCCTCTCTTTCAAAAACCATTACTTTCGACTTATATACATTCACTTTCATTCCTTTGTTTTTTAACGCATCATACATAATGTTAACCATCAAATGCAACTCCTCCGCCGACGATGCTATTACCTGATCGTCGGCGTATAGGAGGCACTTGATGGTCAGTTCATCCATTTTTATACCATACGTACTCTCTTGCAGTTCTTTCAGGCAACTGTCCATGTATAGGTTAAACAGCAAAGGCGACGCTACACAACCCTGTCTCACACCTTTTTCAATGTGAAAAAAGTCTGTGCATGCTCCGTTGATTCTGACACAAGCACTGGAGCCCTCATAGAGAGATTTCAGTGCTCGTATCAAGTGGCTGTTTACTCCGTACCTGGCCAGTATTGACCACAGTTTATTCCTCACCACTCTATCATAGGCCTTTTCCAAGTCTACAAATACGCTATAGACCTTTTGACTTTTCGCCAAAAGCATTTCTGCTACGCATCGTAAGGAAAAGACCTGATCCGTACATCCTCTTCCTTTCATAAATCCTGCTTGTACATCCCACATTTTTCCTTCAGTTTCATTCATCACTCTTTTTATCAAGATTTTTGCATACAATTTGCCGACGATGCTGAGCAAGCTTATGCCGCGGTAGTTTTTGCACTCTTGCTGTGACCCTTTTCCCTTATAAAGCGGCACGATGACAGCCTTACACCAATCTCTTGGTACGCTGCCATTCCTCCAACAAAGGTTGAAAAGGCGGTACAGCTGGCAAGCTACCACGCCTTGTCCCGCTTTCAGCATCTCGACAGAGATCCTATCAAGTCCCGCAGCTTTTCCCACTTTCATGCTATTCAATGCTTCCGCTATTTCTTCCATACTTATGACTTCTTCCATACCAATTTCGTTCATTTCCCAGATACTAGTCTGTACTTGCATATCCTCTTTTTCAAACAAGCTTTCAAAATATTGCTTCCATCTTTTTAACACACATTCTTCTCCTTTCACAAGACTACCATCATGGTTTCTGATATGGTTGAGATGCGATGTCGTCTGTTGACCCCTCACTGTTCTTATGGACTTCCAAAAGAATTTCATATTCTGTTGGAAGTCATCAGATAACCTTTTATCAAATTCATCTCTTTCATTCTCTTTCTTTCTTTTCATCACCTCTTTTGCAACACACTTATACCTTTTGTACTCCTCTTTTGCCATTTTTAGGTCCACATCCGTTGCCTTCTGCATTCTTTGATTGACTTTTGTAGTCAACCAGTCCAACCATGCTTTCTTCTTATCAGACAACGCCTTTCGGACCTCTGCACACATTCTCTTTCTCTTACATCCTTGACTTCTCTTACTTACCCCACACACTTCCACCGCAACTTCCACTAGACCTTCCTTAAATGACTTCCATACTTCTTCGATCTCACATTCTCGTTATTGTATACATTGACTAAATTAGGGGTTGTCAGAAAAATATGCCGTTTGGAACAGGGCTTGATAACGTTAGCAATTAACAAAAAACTTAACGTTACCTATCGTTAATTTCAAATTGATACCTAGCTAACGTTACAAAATGTTTAACGTTACTAGCTAACACTACCGTATTTAACGTTAGGAATTACCGTTAGTTTTAAAGTGAATTTTAACGATATCTGCAGACGTTGCCATTTCGGGTCCTATGATGCGTGGCCCATAGCCGCGTACCTGTACCGCCCGCATAGCCGCTTGTTTTATACCTGTTGCCACTACGTGCAGACTAAGTACAAATGTGTTGATTTTACCGTGTACGGGATGCGCAAGCAAACAAGTACGCATTTCGCCGTAGTCGAATGAGGTATAGCGGGCCACTGCGAACTATCGCGTAAACTAACTCATTCTGAAACATCGGTATGAGTTAGTTTACGTGATAGTTTAAGAATAATATAAAAACGATCTAGACGGATTGTGGACCATTCTAATGTGATCAATTCCTGATCTATACTATAATTATAAAGCTGAAGAGTTTGTTTCATCGTTTGTTTAGATTAACGCGCTAATATCAGGAACTGTTGGAACGGTATTGAATAATTAGTGTTTTGTTGTATAGCCCTACAAAGCATTTTCAAGAATCGTGAATTGACTGAAACTTACAATTTTAAATGTACTTTAATTTAAAAATAGCTTTGCCCCCCGTCTCCGCTTGTGAACATACGTTGGTTGCACCTCACACATTTGACCCATGCCTATATAAACATGAACCCCTACTTTACATCCTTAAGGGTAGAATATTTGGAATACTGAAACACGTGGTTATTTATTATAATCATAAGCAGATATATGAAATAAAATAAGTACACTAAATTAATTTATTACTTTAATGGGTATGTAACCTACCGAAGGGCCTCAGTTTATGTTTGTAAGTACGTACTTAGTTAAAATTTAGGTAATTATAATTTATTTTAGCTGCCGGAAACAAAGTTAACGGTGCTTTGTCCCAGTTAGTAAAGCGACAAAGCATCGTAAAAGAAGCACGACTGGCGATTCATAACGCAGTGCTAGTGCCAACTTTGCTTTACGGTAGCGAAACCTGGGTATGTCAGCAGTTGCATGAAAGTAAATTGAATGCTGTGGAGATGCGATCACTTCGAAAATTGTGCGGCGTTACTTTGGCCGACCGAATACGTAACGAAGTGATACGCAATATGGCAGGTTTGAATGAAAATGTCAGCGTTAAGCTGTAAAAGGGCGTGCTCCGTTGGTTTGGACACGTCCAACGAATGAGTGAGGAACAATTGACGAAGAATATATATTGTGCGAAAGTAGAGGGTAGAAGAAGTCAGGGTAGGCCGAGACTTACATATGAAGACCACGTGAGCAGATTGCTCAAAAACGGAAAGGTCAAAAGTACTCGGATACCCAGACGTGCGTGTAGGAAGCGATTGAAGAATCTTGAAGAAGCGAAAGAAGTATGCATGGATCGCGAAGCCTGGCGATCTGTCCTCTCTGACTACCCCGTCAGGTATACAGCGTGAAGATAGTTAGTTATAATTTATTTTTACTGAGATTAATATATAATTGATTTCTTTTTTTATTGACTTTATAAAATTATAAATTCTCTAAGAATTTTTAATAAAAACTTACCACCCCTATTTTATAAAATATAGTTAGTACCCCCCAGCTCTGCCCGTGATATACTACTTCCACGGGAATTAGCTCCCTACCTGGTCTTTCCCGAATGTGTACAGTATAGGGTTCTTTAAAAGGGGTCTTAGAAGGTATTATAAAAGGTCGGCAGCGCGAGTGTTGCACCTCTGTTGTAGCAAACGTCAGGTAGGCCGTACTACCACCTCAGTGGAATAAAAAAATCATGTGAAGTTTAGTGTTGCTATCTATGACAATTGAGAATCTCCCATAAAAGCTTTAAACCCCTAGTTTACCCTACAAATTAACATTATGCATAACTGCAAACACGTCCATTTACTTGTAACCAGAAATACGTGTACCTAGTTATATGTTTCTAAACTTCGTTAAAATACTTAACGCTGAAATTTTGATAAATCCTTTCTTAAGGGATGACTACATAATAAGGGTAGCTCACCTTAAAAATAATTAGGTTTGTACTAAGAGCTTTAGCTGAGCGTTAAATTATAAGAATGAGATACTCATTGATTTTATTAATGACTAGGTGACGCCCACGAATTCGCTCGTGACATATTTTGACCTCCCGTCGCAGCTATTTAATCCTGTCGCTTATAAATTCCACAATATTGTATAAAAATATGCCCGATTTGTCGACATTTATGATTACTGCTCCGCTCTCCAGAGTAGTAGCATGATAGTATATAGCATATAGCTTTCCTCGATAAATGGACTGTAGAACGCAAAAACATTTTTTTTAATCCTTTCAACCAAAAAACATACATATTCGTCAGCTTAATAATATTAATATTTTAGTATAGAAGACAACCTCTATTTTACCTCAGAATACCTAGTTATTATTATTTCGCAATACCGCGATATTCGTGCCCATTTAGGTATACGTAATTACATTTAATTTCATCTTTAACTAAAACACTATGTCAGAATGTAATTATACATACATACATACAGGTGGTGAGCCCATTGCCGTGTATAAATATATATATGTATTTATATATATATATAAGATCCATATGCATGGATCGCGAAGCCTGGCGATCTGTCCTCTCTGACTATATCTTGAGTAACACTTGAGAGTAGATTTTATATGGCAAAATCTAGTCTCAAGCGTCGATAGAGTATTGAGTAACGTTCTGGAATACGGGCCTTAGATTCTCCCTAATTTTGGGGAAAAATTATTAAGTGGTATCATGACTTCCTTGTTTACCCTCTGTGAAACCATTGTTGCTGTAACTTATCATATTGTACTCAATGACATCCGAAATACATACAATATGTGGTAACCTTTGAAAATGCCATAAGGCGAAACCGGTCAGGTTTAAGTAATTAAGTGAAACAGTACAAGTGTTTTAGTTTAAGATGTGTAGCAAGTTCCACCAAGTGCCATCAATCAACAGTGTAAACAGTCATTTAATTTCACTATTAACTTTGAAAATGACGAACTTTCAAACAACCTTATAGCTTTCATTTCATTCCCTTAGGGGTGGAATTTTGAAAAATCTCTTCTTAGTTATATTACATAATAAAGATAGCTTACCTTAAAAAAATCTATTTCCTAGGTAAGTTCCTAAGCGTTTCGGCTGGGTGTTGATAGATGAGTGAGTCACTCCGTAATTTTATAACTATAGATACTTAGTTTCCAACATCAAATTTATATAAAAACCACTTGCAATTATAGCTATCTTAAAAGAAGCGTTCGTGGCCTCGCTAACTCAGTGTTCTGTAAACGATCACTGCGTTATGCAACTTTCACTATGGCTGGTCCTCGGCCATCTGAGGACCAGCCATAGTGAAAGTCACGTTAGGCCGTTGGTTCCGGTTGCCAGAAATATGGCAGTTGATAAGACAAGTTGATCCCGCGCTTGTCTATTTCAACAAGGCAATGGGCTCATCTCCCGATACGTGGGACTAAACTGCATACGGTAAAATACAATATGCCTCTGTTTATTCCCTTCGGGGATAAAGGCAGGATTATATGAATGTACAAATTTCGCTCAACTTGTTATTATTAGCGGCAGCGAACCAAAGCAATGATTGATTATCCAACGCAATGACTGTATCCCCACTTCATACATTTACAAAGTTAATGATAACAAATTGTCATTGAACTAACGTTAGTTTTGGTTAGTTTACCATGAACGTTAGTAAAGACTACCGGTATGACCTAATGAAATAACGTTAAATTTAATAACGATACTTTTATACTAACGTTATCAACAGTCCTGAGATTGTAATTTTACTTTTTTTTAATCGTTATTGAAAACCTTAGTTTGGAACGCTGCTAAACGCTTTAAGGCAAATATTAGGAAAGGCACGTAGAAGGTCAATGTTTTTTATGGAACATTTAAAAATGTTTGTTTTACCATGGTGATAGGCGAGCAAGTGTAACTCTGGGGTCGCAAACGTCCATAGGGTACGATAAACACTTTTGATCAAGCGATCTATAAACTTGTCTGCTACCTCAGTAGTATAAAGAATACCAGCGGTGATACCGCAAGATAGCAATACCACAGCAAATATATCGTTAAAATCAAAGTTTCTAAGGAATATTGCAGCTATTTAATACACTGCTATAAAAACATTACAGGCGGGTACTGCAATTTTTATTCACAACGTTTATTAAAAGAAGCAGACCATATGAGCGCACTTCAATCTTGGGCACCAGAACTCGTGCAATTTGTCAAGACACCACATAGGCCAATCGTGGATGGAATGTGTGATATAGTCATACAAAAGCCAACTTACATAATGAAACTAGACGCAGGTATGTTTAGTGTTACTGCATGTCTGCTTCGATTTGTTTGTTACCTGTTTTCTATGTTTACCTACGTTTGTTTTAAATCTTTTTCAGCTGTAAACATGTATCATCACTTCTGTGATTTTTTCAACCTGTATGCATCACTTCATGTGAACTCTACACATCCTTCTACATTTTCTAAAGATAATCACATATTAGTGTGGGAAACATTTACTTACAATTCAGCATTTAAGGACACATTTAGTGCTTTCACTGATAATCCGATATGGGATCTAAAAACCTTTCGAGGGAAAGTTGTTTGTTTTAAAAATGTAGTTTTACCACTTTTGCCTAGAATGATATTTGGTCTTTATTACAACACTCCTTTGGTAAGTTTGTTAATATAAGGAAAGCTATTGAAATATAATGAAGGCTACCATCAGAATAATTGTAATGGAAAACCTTATATATAATAAAATAACAGGAGACTCGTATGTGTATAAGACAATTTTTTTATTGTCTAACATATTGTTGTTTCTTGTAGATTTTATTGTAGTGGTATCCCCAACGCTTTGGGTCACTAAATTGACACCACACTGAGCTTCAAGTAAATACAGTGACATTAAATTTCTCCATTAGTAACTTCGTATGCTTTTTACAGATTTATGGTTGCGAAAGAAGTGGCCTCTTTCACGCCTTTTCAAAACATATTCTATATTCATTGAATATTAAGTTACATCTGAGAAGTAACGACAAAGTTCGTGTGACTTTACTCTCTAGAGGAACTACATACAGATCAATCTTAAACGAGAAGGCTATACTTGACGCTTTACAAAGTATCAAGGGCTACGAAGTACAAAGAGTAGTATATGATAAAACTGTTCCTTTCAAGAAGCAACTAGAAATAACTCACAATACAGATGTCTTTATAGGAATGCACGGTGCAGGTTTAACTCACCTTCTTTTTTTACCTGATTGGGCGGCAGTTTTTGAAGTGTAAGTATAAGTTTGGTAGCTTTATTATATACTAGGTGACCCCCACGACTTCGCCCGTGACATACTTCGACCTCCCGTCGCACCTATTTAATCCCGTCGTTTCATATATTAAAAATTGACCGATTTGTTGACATTTATAATTACTGCTCCGCTTTCGGATAGCGTTCCTCGATAAATGGGCTATCCAACACAGAAATATTTTTTTCAAATCCATACGGTAGTTCCTGAAATCAGCGCGTTCAACCAAACTCTTCAATACGTGCGAGCGGTTGGCACTTTGAGAAGTTGGCATTCTGAGCTGATACGGAATATTAGTATGGATTTTTAATTTGGACTAATACCACTCGCATTCCCACTACTGTGGCTCCTGTAAGCCAGGATCTTACAGCAATGTCCTAGATGTTTGCTTAAACGGCTGCTGAAGGCCTTCTTGCATCCACGAATGGGGCACATTCTGGGGTGACCGAAATCACTCCCAGACAAAACGCAAGTCCGCCTCATACAAACGAACCCCTAGCGGCATCGGAGTTTAACTTGCGATGGCTGTAACGCTTCGAGATCCATTGTAGCGAACGCTAGCGCAATGGGGTATCTACCGGGTACTGCTACCTCTCCCAGGTTGCCTCCTTCGATCGCGATCGGCCTTATCCCGTTCACTCTTAATGGCCTCAATTTAATGGCCCATAGTATTGTTGTTACCCAACCCATTGTCACATAGATAGCTGTATTAAATAATTATGACCTAAAACACCAATGTATATTATGTTGACACAAGATAATGTAGGTGAATTTATTACTATAGATACAACTGCGAGGATCCTAATTGTTACTTGGACTTGACAAGACTAAGAGGTCTGAAATATGTTACCTGGGAAAATAAATCTAAACTTGTACAACAGGATCAGGTATGTTACATTCATTACTTAAAAATCTGATAGCATCTGCCTAACAATTTGGAGTAGTGTCGATCTATAATACCCGACAGGTATTTCAGTCCGTTATCTGGCTAAGATCTCGGTGGCCGACATCTACTTCCATACGAGGTTCGTGGCCTGTAACTCCAGAGGTCTCACACCAGGTCACTGCAGAAAACATAGGACTTAAATGTAGCTTGGCGTGATGGAGAAAGAAACAAAATGTGCTTCTGAGCTTACTACAAGGGAGACTAACCTTCAGCTGTTGAAGACAGTATAGAAAAGCGGACTCGGGGTTCCGAAACGGGGGATTGGACTTAACGGGAATAACACTCTGACGATAATGACTCAAACAGTTATGAACAAACTTGTCATGTATTTTTAATAAAGTGAAAAAGACAATTCGATTCGAGACGGGGATTGAACCCGTGACCTTTGCCTAACCAGGGCAATTTCTATAATCGAATTGTCTTTTTTCACTATATTAAAAATATATGAAAAATTTTGCAATATAATTGCTTTAAAAATTTATCGAAACATGTCATGTTGTATCTGTCTCACTTGTCTTTTAGTACAATTGACAAAGAAAGTGGCCTATCATTATTGACAAGAACTTCTGTGAGGTCTAATTAAAACTGTTTAAGGTTGTCTTTTTAACGGGAAGTCAGTTGTCTTTTACATTTGCCGCATGCTTGTCTGCCACCTTAGTGGTATAAAAAAAAAACGTCTCTGATGGAAATAGGTATATGACAAAGAGAGCAATGATTGTAGTCCAGCAATCTCATCCGCGACCGTCCTGAGGGGTGACAGACGGTGGCGGGGGAGAGGTACTCCGATGAGATGTCAGCAGGTAGCGGGGAAGGGAAACGCGTGCATCTGCGCGTGAAATACGGCAGTCTCGGCCGCGCAGTCAAAGCGGCAACACGTGCTAGACATTCCGTACCACTTTGAGTTCGACGCACACGAGATTAAGAGCTCAGGATGAGTAAGGCCATCTTAAGACAAGTTAAGGAAGTTGTACATAAAGTGTACCAACTTTTTGAAAGCGAAAATATTACCTAACATCGGCCTAATACGCAAACGACATTAATTTAGCAAAAACTGTTGCTGAAGCCACAGGTTTGTCTGAAACCAACGTTAAGAAAATTATAAAAGAAGCTAGAATCATGGAAGCACAAGGCAGCACAGCGAATTTTAAATAACCACGGAAAAACCGTTTTCCCAAAAAAAAGATTGAAATAGACAATTATACGGAAGGTGTAATACGAAGAAAAATTACACTATGGTATACTGTCAAAAAATGTATCCCGTCGTTGAAAAAGTTAAATGCGGAATTGAAACAAGACAATATACTTCGTTGCTCACGTGAATACTTGAGACGGACAATACATAGGCTTGGTTTCAAATATTTAACATGTCAGTCAAAGAGGAAACTATTAATTAAACGTCACGACATAATGCGCCTGCGGTGGCATTACATCAGAGACATTAAAAAATACCGCCGAGAGAGAGTCAATAATTTTCCTAGATGAAACCTACGTGAATAAAAATCACGTGACAAAAAAAATTCTGGCAGTCTAATACATGCGGGGCTATGCAAACATCGGTAAAGGACCTCGTATTGTAATTGTACACGCTGGCAGTCGCAATGGCTTTGTACCTAATGCTTTATTGATATTCAAATCGCATTCCAAGACCGGTGATTATCATGAAGACATGAATGCCACAATTTTTCGAAAGTGGATCGATGAAAAACTGTTACCAATCATTCCTCCGAATTCTGTTATTGTAATGGACAACGCCGCTTTCCATAGCGCTCAGATCAATAAAAAACCTACAATGAGTAGGTACCCTGAAAATGAACGAATGCAAGCAGAATGAGCAACGAAATGCAGCAGTATTTAGAACGGCGAGGTGCTCAGTATGATAGCGCTATGCGTAAATGTGATTTAATGAAAATAAGTAATGAGCAAAACACGGAAAAACAGTACAAAATTGATGAAATATTAAAGGAAAATGGACATATCGTGCTTCGCTTACCCTAAATCCGGATGGTATGGCCATCCGGATTTAAATCCAATTGAAGAGCTCGCAAGGTCTTCCCTTGATTCGAACTTAGATAAAAAGTTAAAAGATTTAGAATTGTTTTTTTCTAATTATTGTAATGGTTGAACAGTGGCGCGATTGTGATAATCACGTCATAAACAACGAGGACGAATATTATAATTCAGATAGAGTATGTGACGATGAAATGGATAGGTACGTTATTGTTTATTAACATAATCGATTATTATTGCATAACTGAGAAGAGTGCTCAAGCTATAATTCTCGGAATCAGATCATTGTATATGAAGTTGTTTGTTATTTCTATAGTACATTTTTATCTTTTTAGATTAATAATTCAACTGGGTGAAAACGACGATGATGATGACAACGAAAGTTATGAAGGAGATCAAACAGAGAGTAAACATGAAAGTGATATGGAAATTTATTTATAACTAGTTGACGCCCACGGCTTCGCCCGCGTAGATAAGTTTTCGCGTTCCCGTTTCCCAAAGGAACATGTTCTCGGGATAAAAAGTAGCCTATGTCCGCCTCCTGGCTCTAAGCTACCTCCCCACCAATTTTCAGCCAAATCGGTACAGCCGTTGTTGAGTTATAATTAGTGTAACTAACACGACTTTCTTTTATATAAATAGATAACACAATCTAATGTTACGCCGGGGAGGTAGTGTTACGACGGTGAACTAGTGAACAACTTCAAACGTCATTTTCTGGGCCTTGGGAGTGGTGGTGGTTTCAGGCCCTTATGGGCCTTTAAAGCCCACTTTAGTATATAGCGAAATTTCAAGGAGTGACAAGGATAGCCCTATTAGAAACAGAGAGCGACACTCAGAACATTCCAGAACTATTGGACAGAGACAGTACTATTAAAAAGAAATAGCTACACTAAGAACTTTCTAGAACTTTGTGTTAGAGATAACACCGAAGGAACAAAAAGTGTCATCTGGAACATTCTGGAGAATGTACCCGAGTGTAGGTACGGAAGGAATTCTCTCGAAAGTTCCAGAACATTATTAGGCGTATATAAAGGGCAGAGCTCGCGGTTACAGGACAGTCTCTTTTGAGGAAGCCAACATTGCGAATCAAAGCGAATCGAAGTGATCGAAGCTAAATAGTCCGATACTGTTACAGTGCGATTATCTAAGCGAAGGGTTTGTGTTTAGTGTGTTTGGTAGCGATTATTAATTGTGGTGTTATTGTTTTTATTTAGCGTTATTAAAGTGTTTCTTTTAAATTTGTGGCATTAGTGCAATTCCTATAAGTATCCATACCCTACGAATGTAACACTATCATAATTTTACTTTTCCTAATAATTTGTCATCAAGCATAATAGAAAATTATAAACAATTAAAGTAGTTCTATCTTTTTATTTAGTCCTATATTACGTCACAAGCAAGTACAACTTATCGCAAGATTTATCCTGGCGCACTTCTTTTCGCGTGTAGCAGTGTGCTAGAATGACGTGCTACCTTGTCCCCGCCACCATCTGTCACCCCGCGGGAGGGTCGCGCACGAGATTGCCGGACTATAGCCCCAATATTATTACAAGGGAAAATCGCTCCTAGTGCTTAATGACGTTCTATCTAGATCTAAAGTGACTATATATCAGGAGCCTTATTTTGCAGGCGATTATAAATAAAGATTTTTACAATTACAGGGTCACGGGCCTGGTGGTGGCTCACATGCTAAATTCACAAATTACTCTTTCGACGTGCCTGAGTTTTTGAGATTGGTGGCAAAGTGTGCAGAACACGTGCGTAAACATAAACAGTTTAACGATTTCGTTGACACGTCTAATATAAAGGAAGCCCGTGAAGAGTTGTAAGGTAATCGTTATAGTTTTACAGCAACTTGTGATATTGGTTATTATTTTATAAGTTAATAGATCTGGTTAAGTTAACATGAGCAGGGAACAATTTTTAGATTTGAAGATAATATTTTAGTTGAGTATTAATGATGCTACTATAGAGTATATCAAACATTAAAAATAGTTATTCTAATACTATAAACATAAGCATTCTATTATTTATGAGTAAGTATAACTGTGTATAAATTTGTAGTACTAGAGAAATATTTGAATATTGAAACTATAAAATTTTTTGTTCGTTCCTTATAAAAAAGGATTCACTACCGTAAAATAGTCAACCATTTTACGGTAGTGAATCATATATACGTTTTATCTTTGTTAGTACAGAGATTATAGTACGATGGACTCTTTCCACTTGCCCATTTCCTTTAGGCATGTATAAATCGGGTTGGATTGCCAAAATGTTGTTGGTAAATTTTCAGCGTATCAATTGTTTCTTTAGTAGTGGTACCCTTAGTGGGAAATATCCATGTAAATTTCGCCAATGGCGTCTACAATCGTAAGAATATGGTTGTACTGTTCCTTGGTCTCAGTCATTGGACCAATGTGATCCAAATGAAGTGTATGCAGCGGTGACTCTTCTTTTTCAATTGGAGTTAAAAATCCTTCTTATTTCCCAGCTTTACGTGTAGCCAATAAACATGGAATGCAACTTGAAATAAACTCTTTAACTTTCTTATCAAAGTTCTAGATAAAATAGTCTTTACTTATCAATTCAATCATCTTTCTTTTTGAAAAATGTCCATTTGTATGAGATCCTTTGATGATATCATTTTCTATAGATTTTGGGATTACTAACTGTTTTTGTATCCCTTTATACAGTAATCCATTATCAATATATTAATCATCATAAGATCTCGTCTGTAGATCTCTGATATAGCTTTAAATCCATCATCTAACTGTGGTGCCTGTCTGACCTCTTCATGCAGAGTTACTGCTGCGACATATGGGTTGCGGAATTAAGCATTCGTATGCTTCATTCTCGATCCTGGCCGATGTTCAACCACAAAGTCAAACTCCTGGAGAAATAATGCGCATCTTGCAACCCTTGAACTCAAATCCTTTTTCTTAAGTGTCATTTGAAATGCTTGGCAATCAGTTCAATTTTAAATTTATTTCCAAACAAGTAGTGTCAATTTTTTTTACCCCTTCTATAATGGCCAGACTTTCTAGTTCATAACTGGTGTACTTTTTTTCTGCATCATTCGTTTTGCGACTCATGAAATACACCGGGTGCAAACCACCATCATCATCTGATCGTTGCATGAGTATGGCAGCATATGCCAGTAGCGATGCATCTGTATGTATTTCTGTCTCCAATCTTGGGTTAAATATTCGTAGAACTGGTGTAGTAGTTAAACATAATTTCAAACAATATGAACGCACGCCGCCGTTGCGTTACATTGAATTCGAAATGTACATCTTTCTTAGGTAAATCTTTAAGTGGCCAAGCAATACATGCAAAGTTTTGGATATACTTCCAGAAGTATGAGGCTAATCCAATAAACTTTGCAATTGTTTAACTGTGTTGGGTTCAGGAAACTTTGCAACTGTTTCAATCTCGTCACGGGAAGGCTTCACCTGACCATTCTTAATCGTATGACCCAGATGAGGTATATATACTTCGACATATCAGCTGAGCTTTCTTCCAATTTATTTGCAGGCCATATTCAGTTGCCACTCTAAAAACTTGTCGTAATCTTCCGTCTCATCCTTTGCTGGAATGAGAATAACGTCAACAAGTATTAGAACGGTCCCTTTAGATATTAGTTGTCGGAAGATAATAGGTATAATTCTCATGAAATAGTTAGAACAGACAGACAACCCGAACGGAACCTTTAAGAATTTAAATTGACCTTGATGCGTAACAAACGGAGTGTACTTAATAGACTCACTGATGACATTAAGATTAAAAAAAAACCTGCCAACTTGTCAATGTAATCTATATATATAAAATCTCTAAAACTACCAAAGCTATGAAGCTGAAACTTCGTATGGAGATTTTTTTTTATACTTAGGTTTCCGCTAATGGAAGAAGGGATTATGCGAAATTCTACCCCTAGGGAAGTAAATAAGCGATAAACGGTTGTATGGAAGTTCCTCATTTTCAAAGTTAGAACCATGAATTTACGTACACCTGTTTTTACTCGTAGTTACAAATAAATGGGTATGTATATAGCGTTTTTTGCAAAATTTTACCTATAAGCGAGTAAACAAGGGTTGAAAGTTTATATGGAAAATTCTTCATTTTCAAACATAGCAACACCGAATTTCTTATACCTGCTTCTGTATAAAAATAAAAAATAACGTATTAAGGAATATTGATAAATTCTACCCTTGAGGGGGTAAAACAGAAGTTGTAATAACTGACTCATTGATCACGAAACCTAAGAAACTAACAAAGCTACGAAGCCCAAATTTTGCACGGGGGTTCCTTTTAACACGAAGTGCTTCCTAAGAATGGATTTTTTAAAATTCTACCTCAGGAAGTAAATAAGCGATAAACGGTTGTATGAAAATTCGTCATTTTCAAAGTTAGAAACATGAATTTACGTACACCTGTTTTTGGATACAAATAAATGGTCACGTGTAACGCAGTTCTGTAAAAAATACCTATAAGGGGGTAAAACAGAGATTGTATTAACTAAAAATCCAGGTAGCTAACGAAGCTATAAAATCCAAACTTCGCATGGGGGTTCTTTTAACACGTAGGTGCCCCCTATGAAGGGGTTTTTCTGAAATTCTACCCCCAAGGACGTTAAAAAGGGACACACGTTTGTATGGAAGATTGTCATTTTCAAAGTTAGTAACATGAACTTACGTAGCTACACCTGATTTAGAAGAATCTTCTAAGGCCTGTATTACCAGCAAGTTCGGTGTTCCCACGGGAACGAAAACTATGCGAATAAACCACGCATAGCCTAAACATTAAACATAGAAACCTGAAATTTGGTGAATGTATACTTTAAGTCTTTGGATAAGCAATAAAAACGGGATTCCCGATATTTCCATGGAAAAAGGGAACTACGCGGGTGAAACCACACACAGTCTAACCTATAAAACATAGGTACATATCGGAAATTTAGAGAAAGTATTTATTAGATATCTACCTTGAATCAGCACTAAGAAAGGGATACCCGGTGTTCCTACGGGAACGGAAACTACGTGGATGAAACCATACACAACCTAAAATTTGGGGAACGTATTCTTTACGTACCTACGTTAGATGAGCACCAAGAAAGAATTCCCGGTATTCCCACGGGAATGTTATCTTACTAATATTATAAATGTGAAAGTTTGTAAAGATTTCTATATTATTCGGACGTTTGTTATTTAATCACATTTTGATGAAAATCGGCATATAGGTAGAACATTTCCGAAAGTTGATGCCCGCGGCTCCGCCCACGTGAAGTCGTTAGTACACAAAAAGGTTTTCTCGCGGGAATAAGATGTTTTCCCGGGATATAAAGTAGGTACCGTAAGTATTAATTCAGGAAATGTCTGGCACAAGATTTTCAGTTCAAGCAGTTTCGCACGCGTGTATATTATTCAGTTGTAAGTAACTCATCAACAAGTATTCAGATTTCATTCGGTTTTTTGTTGTTAAAAAGCGAATACTTCAGAAGTGGTTTCATAAGAATAGCCTACGGGCCACCCTCTTTAACTTTGTTGTCTGTTTCTCTTATGTGGCGCAAACGAAGTTGCGCGGGTCAGCTAGTCCTCAGTCAGTAATCGGCAATGGAAACTTATCTTTTATGATTTTATTATTTAACTTTAGATAGTCAATACATACCCTTATAGTACCATCTTTTTTACGAACAAGAACTAATGGACTGGCATATTCTGAATAACTTACGCGTATAATTCCTTGCTCAAGCCACTCAGCAACTTGTTCTTCTACTACTGCTTGCTCCTTTAGGGATATGCGTCGAGGCCGTTGAACAACTGGGGCATCATCTTTCACAATTATTTTCAGCTGTATAGAAGATTTTTAACTATCTGGACCACCTCTTCTCTAAGGTAAGTGTTACTTACATGTCCAACGTCGACACTGCAACTGAAGCAATTAATTTGATGCACCCATTTCACAGGTTTCATCCACACAGTACGGCTGCGCCAGATGAAAACCTAGCATGTGCTCAAACCAAAATTTTACAGGAGAGCGCGAAAACGTAAATCAACTAGCCGTTGAAGAATTATTACATAAACTATTTAAAAACGTATTTTATTATATAAAATAAATATGAACGATGATTATGTATTAAAAATATTATAATATTTGTGTGTATTGCATAATTTATACTCCTTACTAACTCATTAAATCAATCGACAATCGGTTCGCCCTTGTAGAAACCAGTAATTAACCTAGTATGAGCACTTGCTATGTTTGAAAGTGGTTTACTGAATATTGTAGATAGTAGATATAATGAAATTGAACCCTAGTAAGTCGATAGGTGTATTTTAAAGCAACAACTTAATGAAAATAATTTTATTATAACAAGAAATTTAAAAACAATCTAATTATACATCACTTGTTAAGTCGGCAGATAAGTCATAAACTGGTAAATCGTTCCAGAAGGTCTTTCTTGACTCTGGCATAAGACTCACAAGCTTGGTAATTATTTCTTGTTTTTTTTCATGTTTTATGCCCCTTTCGCTGTCGTTGCTAGCAGGAGGAAGCTGGCAGTTAATTTTTTTCATTAGAAAATCTAATTCCACCAGGCCAGGTTCACTGAAACTGAAAAATAATTATTAATTTTTCATTGAAATATAAGTCGTTTTTATATTACATACATAATATTACATTACTACACATGGTATTTTGCGCAAAAAGCATATTATCAACTAAAATTGAAAAAATCATCAATATTAAAATAAATCAGGTTTCAACCTTGTTTTATAAAATAAATTTCTTGATCCAGCTATAAATTTAACTTGTACAACTGAGTTTAAATTAAATTCTTTTAGTGGTTCATTCTGACGTGCAGCTCTTTTCTTCTTTGGCCATTCAAATTTTTTGTTACTTCTATAATTTTAACATTCTTTCGCGATTTCATCACAATATCTTTAAAATCTTGAAAATCGTATATATTTTTTTGTCTCTTCATTTTCATTTCAATATTGCCATGTACAGCATCCGCAGACATATGAGTATGTCCTTTGGTCAAATAATTAATGGTTACCGATTCAAGGCTATTTGATGGGTTTTTTACTATCATTATCATTGCGGTGTATATGGTTCAATTTTTATTCTGCGCTGTGCAGTTATCTGCCCATAGGTGCAAGTGATGCATATCCCTATTGTACTGTATAAAAGCATATATGGCATTTACAATGTCACTCGCCTCTCGTCCGGCTATTGCTTCGTGCCAGAGCACACAAATGGAACTATCTTCAGATTTTTTTTCAATAGGAGCAAATGTTAAATTAAAAGTAATCAACCGGCTCATGAAAAATGCATCCTTGATGTCAGGCATTTCTGGTAAAATAATAATCTTTTGCAAGTCCATTGACACAAATTTCCAATCTGTATCTTTGAATAGATGTTTCAACTTTAGCCTTATGATTTTCGGATTTCATTTTCATTTCTTCTGGCATTAAAGTGACATCATCGTACTCCTTTAATTCTTCTTCATACAATGCACAATCTACACATCTATCACCCTTAGGCATGTGAAAAGATATTTTTAATTCTTTTATTTTTTGCCTGTACAATTCTCTGCCACAAGTGAAGTTAGGATTGTGTTGTTTAAAGTCTGTGTACATTTGCCGTAACGTTAAGTGCCTTGGTAAATATTTTGTAAAAGGCGCATTGTGTCGGCGATAATGGCTAACCGCTGGATGAAAACTCATAATGTGATTAATTATTACGCTGCTATCAATCTTTTTTCTTCCACTTCTCTTATCTTTCGAAACTGACCCATACAATTTTCCTTTTTTTACAGCTTTACTCAGCTCTGTTATTACTCCATCTGTTTTATATCCCAAAGTAGCCAATAAAAACTTTTTACAGACTGAAATTAGTACACACCATCATAGTGTCGTGACTTGCTGCCCCCGCCGCGCGCGATCCCCTCCATTCATTATATTTGTTGACCACTTCATAAACCTAGCAAGACGCAACGACCTTTAAAAAACCTGGCAAGTCTCAGACACTTGCTAGGTTTAATAATGGTCAAAGCGACATACTAGGTTTGTAAATGGTTCTGGAATGATACACAGTGCACTTACTAGGTTTTGAACTTTTAAAACTCTGGTTATTTGTAAGATTTTCGCGCGGGTGTTTTTTTAATTTGTAGGGACTTACTAGTTTATAACGATTCTGCAATAAAAACATTATTGACAAAAATGTCCCTTGCTAGGTTTTCATCTGGCGCAGCCGAGTACTTCCATTCCTAACCGTAATAACATTCTTAGGAAACTCGTGACCTATGATTACATCAAAAGGCATACAGTCTTTAGGTACTACGTAGAATAACACATCATCGTATTTTGTACTATCGATCACAATACTTGTTGTTCTACTAGCCATTGAATAATGTTATGTTATTGTTCATCACTTTACTCATATTAACGCAAAACTCAGATGATACTAAGTTCACATCACTGCCCGAACTAATGAGCGCCCTAGTTGTTTTACCGCATAATTGCACCATCTTCATAGGCTTTATTTGACTCGCTTTGTTGTTTACATCGTAAATATCATCCTCGAATTTTCCTATCTTCGAGGTGCAGATAAGAAAAGATAATTCTTTATTGCAGACCATTACATACAGTTTTTCAGGAATTAAAACTAGAAGTGAGAGTACAATGGGCGATTTCATCGCTAAAAGCGATCTCTTCCAGACAACCTTAGTATAGAAAGAGATGATCAGGAAAGACAAAAAGAGGTAGTTGATGGCGTACTTAAATAATATATAACTACAGATTAATATGATAGCGAGGATAATAGTTGTATACAATAAAGGAATAAAAGAAAATAAAATACAAGTTAAACTTAGAGGACAGAAAGTGGTTTTTAACCTTGTCCTTAAAGATGGCAAGTGACTTCGCACGACTTATATCTAATAGCAGCGCATTCCACAATCGTATTGCCAAGACAGTATAGGATTTTCTTAAAAATGTGGATTGTGACGGTATTTTTAGTCTCAGATTCTCCGATGATCTTAAGGACTTCGAATGAGTATCATGAAGGTAATGAATTCAAAACGTCCTTTGAGATAGGTAGGTGTAGAAGGGTTAAACAGTATACTGTAAAACAAGAAAATAATATGAGCATTCCGGCGAAGTCGAATAGGTAGCCACTCGAGTCTTTTCCAAAAAACAGTGATGTGATCATATTTGCGTAGTCCAAATATAAATTTGATACAAAAAGGTTATCTGTCATCTTGACACTGTCATATGAGAATGACGTATCATCCGTATTGTTGAACGTGCGCCGTTCCCGCTCCCATTCGTCGACACACCTTTGTAATATTTTTTATCGCCGGAAATGCCGGAACTACGCCATCTTGGTGAATTCGAATCTTCTTTTCGACCGCCCACCGCCATATTTTTTCAATGCGGCCACTTAGGTGAAATATGACCAAATTCATTGCAGTTAAAGCACTTTGTACCTTCTGTCTTTTGCGGACAGTCTTTAGACACATGATCGCCGTCACCACAGTTATAGAACCTTTTAATAGTTTTGTCATGACGTATGATGCGTTTTCGTTTCTATAGGTACTCCTAGTCTGCTCCAATTTCATCTTTTCTTTAATAGTCTCGTATATCTTCAACTTCTCTTTAATATCAGGATACGTAGAAACACCGTACAACATGATTTTAATCGTCTCGTGGTCAACTATGCCATCAATTATGTATCTTATGGAAACGTAATCGGGTCTTTTACACGTTTACGTTTCCATAATCCTCCCATTAACCCTTCCATAAACCTAATGGACTGTACTCAGTCTATGGATAAATTTTTAAAGCAATTATTTTGCTAAATTTCTCATAAATTTTTAATAAAGTGAAAAAAGACAATTCGATTCGAGACGGGGATTGAACCAGTGACCTTTGCCTAACCGCCTAAACAGAGAAATTTAGCAAAATAATTGCTTTAAAAATTTATCCATAGACTGAGTGGAGTCCATTGCATCAATGTTTAAAAATGGTTGTAACACTGTTCATTGGTATCGAGTTGTTCATTAGCTCGATAGATGGCGCTGGTCATACTCTTAAAATGACGGTTAAAATATGGTGGAGAATTTCAACTTGATTCGATACGGTTCGGGTAGTTCAGGTGGCTAGAACATTGCCCTGGTTAGGCAAAGGTCACGGGTTCAATCCCTGTCTCGATTCGAATTATCTTTTTCCACTTTATTAAAAATTAGTGTTATTTTGCCGGGATTGCCCGGACGAGCCCCCAGATTTGTGAGAATGCATGGCAAAATAATAAGGTCGAGTAGTTCACACAAATCTTTTATTTTAAGAACACACCAAATTACACCGTGAACCGTCGTAGACACCGTAGCCATTTCTCGGTCGAGCCAGTGCTCGCTCACACACATACTTCCCTCTCTCTCTCTCTCTCGTCTGCAGCGTTTCGTTATAACAACTTATTATAATATTTTATTCCACACATATATATATAGAAAAATAAATATATATATAAATATATATAAAAAATTAAGTTCTGTCATAAATTTTATTCAGCAGACTGTGCTTTATAGCTTTGTCCGTGTCGTACTTGGAAGCGCTCTCACTCGAACACAATAAAAATGTATAGTAGTAGGAGAACCCTAGAAGGATTTTGGTAGTACCTAACCAGAGTACGTCGGAAAACCATATGTGGAGAAACCTTGCACCTTGTGTTGTACCCCCACCATATATAAACCTTTTAATATTAGGTAGATGGCGCCATACGTCGCCTTAAAGCGGAATGAGGACGACGTGAACAACTTTTGTCTAAAATCGAGGTTACTCTTGCAAGAGTGTCCGATGGGGGTAGACAAAATCATGTCCAATTTAACCCTATCAAGACACAAGTTTGTGCATTCATACATACATACATACATATTATCACGCCTGTTTCCCATCGGGGTAGGCAGAGACTATGGTTTTCCACTTGCTACGATCCTGACATACCACTTTCGCTTCTTCTACTTTCATAAGTGTTTTCGTACACGCTCGCCGGTTAAGGGTACTCTTGACCTGGCCTTTTTCCAAAAGGTCTTCGATTTGATTGAAATACGTACGCCGAGGTCTACCCCTACCAGTTTGCCCATTCACTCTCGCCACATAAATCTGCTTCGTCAGTCTACTTTCATCCATCCTCTCCACGTGTCCGAACCAGTCACTACATCTTCTGTCATACCGCAATGTTCCCTTATCGTGATGTTCCTTTCTTTGTCCATCAACATCACTCCAGCTATACTTCGCAGACTTCTCATTTCCACTGCATTTATTTTACTTTTATGCGTTTTCTGCCATACCCAACTTTCACTGCCATACATAAGTGTGGGGACCAGCACACCTCTATGTACAGCCAATCGTGCCTTCTTCGAAATGTTCTGACTGCTCGTAAAGGCGTACATGGCACCATTCACTTTATTTCCTGCCAATACTCTTCGCTCAATGTCATAGTCATACTTTCCATCTCTCGCAAATTTTGTACCTAGATATACAAACTCTTTTACTTGTTCTACTCTTTCTCCTTCCACAACAATTGAGCAATCCGTCATACTTGCCTCTCTTTCAAAAACCATTACTTTCGACTTATTTACATTCACTTTCATTCCTTTGTTTTTTAACGCATCATACATAATGTTAACCATCAACTGCAACTCTTCCGCCGATGATGCTAGTATTACCTGATCATCGGCGTATAGGAGGCACTTGACGGTCAGTTCATCCATATTTATACCATACGTACTCTCTTGCAGTTCTTTCAGGCAACTGTCCATGTATAGGTTAAACAGCAACGGCGACGCTACACAACCCTGTCTCACACCTTTTTCAATGTGAAAAAAGTCTGTGCATGCTCCGTTGATTCTGACACAAGCACTGGAGCCCTCATAGAGAGATTTCAGTGCTCGTATCGAGTGGCTGTTTACTCCATACATGGCCAGTATTGACCACAGTTTATTCCTCACCACTCTATCATAGGCCTTTTCCAAGTCTACAAATACGCAATAGACCTTTTGACTTTTCGCCAAAAGCTTTTCTGCTACGCATCGTAAGGAAAAGACCTGATCCGTACATCCTCTTCCTTTCATAAATCCTGCTTGTACATCCCACATTTTTCCTTCGGTTTCATTCATCACTCTTTTTATCAAGATTTTTGCATACAATTTCCCGACGATGCTGAGCAAGCTTATGCCGCGGTAGTTTTTGCACTCATGCAGTGACCCTTTTCCCTTATAAAGCGGCACGATGACAGCCTTACACCAATCTCTTGGTACGCTGCCATTCCTCCAACAGGTTCAAAAGGCAGTACAGCTGGCAAGCTACCACGCCTTGTCCCGCTTTCAGCATCTCGACAGAGATCCTATCAAGTCCCGCAGCTTTTCCCACTTTCATGCTATTCAATGCTTCCGCTATTTCTTCCATACTTATGACTTCTTCCATACCAATTTCGTTCATTTCCCAGATACTAGTCTGTACTTGCATATCCTCTTTTTCAAACACTACCATCATGGTTTCTGATATGGTTGAGATGCGATGTCGTCTGTTGACTCCTCACTGTTCTTATGGACTTCCAAAAGAATTTCATATTCTGTTGGAAGTCATCAGATAACCTTTTATCAAATTCATCTCTTTCATTCTCTTTCTTTTTTTCATCACCTCTTTTGCAACACACTTATACCTTTTGTACTCTTTTGCCATTTTTAGGTCCACATCCGTTGCCTTCTGCATTCTTTGATTGACTTTTGTAGTCAACCAGTCCAACCATGCTTTCTTCTTATCAGATAACGCCTTTCGGACTTCTGCACCCATTCTCTTTCTCTTATATCCTTGGCTTCTCTTACTTACCCCACACACTTCCACCGCAACTTCCACTAGACCTTCCTTAAATGACTTCCATACTTCTTCGATCTCATATACGTCATCAGAATTTTCAAATTTCTTGCTCAACTTACACTTAAATTCCTCTTTTATGCCTATCTCTTGCAAATTCTCAACTTTTATGCGTTCTAGTACACTAACAGATTCATGCACACGATGCCGCCACCGCTGAAACAGACCTCTTACTCGACTAACAACCAAGAAATGGTCTGTGTCAATCCTGGCACCGCGGTATGCCCGAGTGTCTAACACTTTCTTTCTCATCCTTGCATCTACAATCACATAATCAATCATGCTTCTCTGGCTTCCTTCTTGTCTCGTAAACAAATGGATATCCTTGTGGTTGAACATGGTGTTGGTTACCACAAGGTTCCTCTCCAAACATACCTCAAGCAAACTTTCTCCATTTTCATTCACTCGTTCGTCACCATACTTTCCCAATACACTTTCATAATCATCACGCTTCACACCAACCCAACCATTAAAATCACCTAACATTACTATTCTTTCATTCCGTTTGCATTTACTCAGTATATCGCTCACACTCTCCCAAAATGCCTGCCTCTCACTTTGGTCCTTTGAAGATCGGCGCTACCGCGCATCTTGCGGAGCATAAACTCCTAAAACAAAGATGCGGGTAAGCCCAACCTTCAGCCTCAACCAAAGGACTCTTGGGCTCACACATTCATATTCTGTCACACATTCATTCATTCTCGCGGATAGTAACACACCTACACCTTGGCACGCTGTACTGGTCGGGGCTACACCTGACCTGTAGGCCGTATAGGGTCTATGTGTAGTGGTGTCACATCCTTTCCTCTTTGTTTCATTCACACACAGAATATCAATTCGTCTCTCTCGCATCATCTCGCATACCTCCTTAATTTTATCTTTTAATCCTCCTCTTATATTCAGTGTAGCAAAGCGGCTATCCATAGCCCACTTTTCGCCTCGATGGGAAACGGGACGTGACGGGTGGCGAACCGCATCGCCGCCATATTGGGTTTTAAAATTTTGATACACCATAGCGTTCCCAAAAGTGGCAAGGGAAAATAAAAGTCCACCTAGACAGAGCCCCGCTTGTCCAAGCAAGGCTAGCCTTGTTCTGGGGTCGCCCGGTCCCAGGGCATAAGGCACGTTAATGCTAGGCTCGCCCCTAGCCACGCAGCACATAGGCACGGCAACCTTGGCTTGGCGGAGAGAGGATGAGGTAGGGAAAGGATTTATGGAAAGGAAAATGTTTTATGGAAAGGAAAATGACGATGTAGGAGAGGGGCTTGGATAGGGTAATTATAATATACCTTCTATATTAAAGAGGCCACAATAGATAAATAAATAAATAAATAAATTTAATAAAAAAGGTGTCTATTTTAGATGTTAAATTTGGAAAAAAAAAATGTCAACGCATTGCCTTTTTAGTGAGGTGGTAGTAAAAAGGCTAAAATGTCTTATGTGCTAGACACTAATTAGCACGACTAATTAAAGTCCTGGTAGTATCGGACTGAAATTGTGCATTCACCACTAAAAAAGCCCCATTTACTGTAGCGCCGCAATTCCAGGGCACTCCTCTCTCCATTTCCAATAGTATACAATCCTTGGTGTTGAGATGTCTAGTGACAACCAATACCTTAGCCATTTAGAGGACAAGGCGAAGCTGGCGTCTAAAAAGCTGGGTGTGCTCCACAGGGCGCGGCAGTACTTTACTGCGGAGCAAACACTGCTCCTCTGTAAGTCGCAAGTGCGGCCTCACATGGAGTACTGCTGTAACCTTTGGGCTGGTGCACCTGAATACCAGCTTCGACAGTGTCCGACTCGGTAGAAGGGCGTGCCATGAGGATTTTCATCGATCCATTACTAGCGGGCTGTTTCGAACCCCTTCGCGACAGGAGAGACTTTGCCTCCTTATGCGTTGTCTGTTGCCTGTACAACAACAAGTCTGTGCTCTGAAGAGTTGTTTGATATCATGCCCACGGCTACCATCTATCATTGCACCGCTCGCCATAGAAAGGGTGTTCACTCGTACACTTTGCGTCCGGAGCGCTCGCATACAGTTAGGTCCGATAGAGGCTTTATTCCGCGTACGTTTAGATTGTGCAATAAACTCCCTGCCTGGGTATTCCCGAACGTTTACAGTATGGGGTTCTTCAAAAGGGGTCTTAGAAGGTTTTATTGAGTCGGCAGCGCGAGTGCTGCACCTCTGGTGTTGGAGGCGGCCGTAGGCTACGGTGACCACTTTCCATCAGACATGCTTGTCTGCCACCTCAGTGGTATAAAAGAAAATAAAAATAAATTTTAAAGTTGAAAGCAATCGGAGCTAAAATCTTGGGCGTAGTATAGTAATATATAAAAAATAATTGCTGTTCTCGTTCTCTCGTTCTCGCTAAAATAAACGAACACATCGGTTTTTCATTGCAGACTAACTTGTATTTATTAGACACATAACAAAAAAATGTTTAGTTAACATAGGAACATACTAGATGTCGCCAGTAGTCTTATTTTGATAATTTTGAGCTCATTAGCTTTTATACTGTTGTTGATCTACAGTTATCTCATAGTTATTACAATTTATGGATGAACATAAATATTCAAAAAATATTTATGTTCATACCTAGATAATGCTTCACTTCACCTAAGTCTAATCTCAAATTTAGAGTTTAAATTACCTTTTATCTTCTCACTCTCAGTCTTATTATTATTCATCGACATACAATGGTAAAATGACTTTTATATCTTTAGACATCTTTGTAAATAAACATGGCTCTTGTGTACTGTTCTTTAAATTATATTTAAGCAAAACATCCCTAACTCTCTCATACTAAGCCTAGGCTGATTATTTTAATCCATTCACTGCCTTTTTGAGCTTGAGAACTTTTCCTCCCATTTCAGATACAAAACCTTCAGAGCATGCATATAGATCCTCTTTAAGGGTCGTATTATAGAACCTTACTCAAGCCTCAAGTATTACTTAGAACTAGTTTTAAGCTGAGCTTTTATTATAGAACCTTACTCGATTCGTGAAACGTCAATCTAGAATCACCTGAGAGCTGTCACAGTGAAATGACGTTTGATTCATATTATAGAACAGTGCTCAAGTGTCATTTCAGTAATCCTTTATTTTTAAACTGTATTTAGCTCAGATTCGCTACTTGATTCGAGATTTGCGAGCAGTTTTCGTAAGTTTAGTCGACACCACGCTCAAGCAGAGATTTTAGTTAACAAAAATAAAAGATAAATAAATAAAATAAATATCCATCACGCCTTATCCCCGAAGGGGTGGCAGAGGCATATTATATGCCCACTTTCCACCGTGTGGATTTTTCTGTCCCACGTAATAGGTGGTGAGCCCATTGCCGTGTTGAAATAGACAGACGCAGGTTGTGGCTACCTGCTGTTGAAATTTTTCAAGCCGCCCATAAGGCATTCAACCAGGCTTAACGACTGCCATTTTACTGGCAACCGGGACCAACGGCTTAACGTGCCTTCCGAAGCACGGAAACGCTCGCAAATGTAAATGCCACAAAGTGGTCACCCATCCGAGGACCAGCCATAGTGAAAGTTGCGTAACTCAGTGATCGTTTACAGAACACTGAGACCGCGGGGCCACGAGCGCTTCACGCTTCAAAATAAAAGATGGCCTCCTTTATCTTTCTAAAATTGATATTTTTGAAGATACATAGACTATTACTTACTTATCATTCACGTGTTTATCCCCGAAAGGGTGGCAGAGTCATATTTACGCCCCTATTTCAGTGCCAGCACTTTCTACCAAACAGCAGACCCGTACCAATCAATAACAATTACTTTACAAAGATATTAACAGTATTATATCAATACCGAAGACAGTGTGATCTTGTATTGTGTGGCAGTGTGGATCGTATTGCTTCATTCCTTTATTTCAACTACCACACTTTTAATAGAAATGTGATAATAAAATAATACCTAACATTACTAAAAATTTTCAAAGCAATTTGTAGATGCTGACTTTCATAAAATTTTTATTAAAGTGAAAAACTTGGTTTAGGATGGGGTTTGACCCGTAACCTATGTCTAACCAGGGCAATGCTCTATGCCACTGAGGTACCATAACCATACCAAAATAAGATGAAATTATTCACTATATTTTCATTGTCACTCGTTCAAGCCCCATCTTGAACCGAGTTATCTTTATCACTGTAATAACATTTATTTGAATGAGAGGTGTGTACACTACAACTTATAACAACCATCATCAATAAATAAATACTTATTTTAACGATTTATTTATACTATATTAATTAAATATTCATATTAAACAAATTTTTTTAATTATATATTTTTTTTTAATTAAGAACCTATAAATGATTAATCATTATTATTATTATTTCTTAAGATAATGATTTGATGACAGATTCTTTGGTACTTTCTTGTGGAGAATATTGTGCACGACTGGCTCGGCAAGTTTTTGGACACTTGTGTCACAGTCGACTATCTCATTAATAACAAAAGGTCAAGAGTTTCAACTTCTGTTCTCTGAGATACTATTATTTCCACAGTATCTGTTTCAGCTTACAATATCATTGTAACAAAAAAAATATTCAGGTATTATCTTATCTTCATATATTACTGGCTCGGTGGTGTAGGTGATAGTGTATGTAACTGCTACTCATGTGAAGGTCCCAGATCGGAATAAATATTTGTGAGATCCCCAAATGTTTGTTTAGAAGTTTTGGTGTTTGCTCTATAACAATATATATATTTAGATATACATAAGTATGTTTATCAGGTGAGTAGTTCCCATAACCCAAGCTTAAAGGGTTAGATGGCGCTATGTGAAAAGTGTCCTACAATGTTTATTTATAAACTCATTACCTACATACAACTTTGATTCATGGTGTTAAAACTTCTGTTCTACATGTGACTTTAAGGTCTAATTTTCTATCCTCTCAAGGTTGTTTATGACAGAGCCCCGAACCCTATGCAACCAATGTTACAAAGTGTACAAAACTCTATAATATTTTCAACAAATAATAGGTAATTACCCGGTATGTGTCAATAGTCTGGTATTTAAATTCAGTGCATATGTTAAATTAGATATCTGGATCCATATCGGCATCAGGACAAAGACCTCCACAGACAGTGGCTATATGGTACTGCCTTACACGCGTAAGTGCATCACGCTGTCTTGCTCTTGAAATTTTACCACAAAGCGGCTCAACTGCTCTCCGGATGCCTAGAACAAAAATAGAATGAATATTATTAAACAGTTATCATGAATTACTAGATGGTGTATATCTACACAAATATATAAGACCATAAACCTCCAACACTTACCGTTTCGATAGTTTTTGTAGTAAATATACTTTTCTGAAATATTGGCCCAAGACGTATGGCATCGTTTTTTATTTTGTATACCTAATATTCTTGAAAGATTTTAATATTTCTAGTAATAGATTCCTTTGGACGATCGTAAAATTCTTCTTTTTTCAGATATGTACAGAATTATAAGAATTTCAATTAATTTTCAATGTAAACATAACACTGGTACGATAATATCAAATGTCAGTCAAGCAAAGTTTATTAAACTCGCGATCCATTTTACGCAGACAAAAGGTTCATTTTATGAGTCCGGGACTTCCAATACAGCAGTTTTTTGTTTAGTATTTTGAAGTAAGGATACTTTAAAGCAATCACAGAGGTGATTAAATCATTTCAATGAGAAAAGTAAATAAAAAATAGCTTTTGAAACATAAATATCAAATAGTAAGCTGCGTGGAATGAAAACAAAATATGTAAGGAATAAAAATGTAATAGAAAACAGACTGTTTTTAGGTTTTCAACATTCCAATGCTGAAACTGTTACTTTTCACCGATCTGAGCATGGGGATAGTTCTATAATAAACCACATGCTTATGTCTAGATTTAGCACTCAAGTGTCAATCTGCTAAATTCCGTTTATGTGTGACTTGAGTTAGTTTCTGTAATACGTCCCTTAAATTACCATTTAGATAAGCAGTTTTAACATCTAACTGACTAATGTCCAGTCCAAGTTTTACACTTAGCGCAAACAATAATCTCAATGTGCCTTACTACTGGGGAAAAAGTCTCGTCATATCTTCGTCCATCGCCTTCTTCCATTGAACACTGCCAAGAACAAGCCTCTGTCACCATCAGTTCAGTATCTGCAGTAGCCAACCGCAGTTCACAAAGTACCTTTCCAGTTTCCTTCTTTCCCGCTTTTGCCTGCCCATGACCTGATCGACTGGTTCTGGTGACACAATGCTTCTGTCTGTTGATGAAGTTTCTGGAACATAGGTCTCATCTGAATCAGCCTCATAGAATGTTGCCTGTGATGATTCACTGTCAGAACTTTCCCGATCATCTGGTTCTGATCGTTCTCCAATTTTTATCATCGAGATATTTATTATATTTTTATAATACTCCCTCTGCCCAAAACTTTTTATCTAGTTTAGCATCAAACAACAAGCGTCTTGCTTTCTCAACAATTGTTCTGTTGTTTCTCTCTGACAAACCAAATTAAATTAGGTTCAAATTCAAATTAGAATCAATTTCAATTTTGCGAGCTGTCCTTTAAAATCCCCCCAAACCAATTCGATCGGGTTCAAGTCTGGTTGATATGGATGTAAAACAAAGGCACATTTATCGGTATTATTTTTTTTCTTGGATCTTTAACAATGGGTTTCAAACTCTTTCTGTTAAATATTTTTTCACTTCTAGAAATCAATATCATATTATTAGTGAAGGGCACCCCTTCACTAATAACAGACCAGGAAAGCCTTTTGGTCTCCATAATAAGTTTTTGCACTTTATCTAGTAGGCTATGCCTTGGGATTAGCAAGTGTTTCTCACCCGACGCTGGAAGCCAACGTACATTGACTAAAGTACCTAAGTGTAAAATATGTAAATACAAGTGCACTTACATAAAATTAATGAGAATAAGACTGAGAAGGATCTGGCTGAGAAGTTCTTTATCAGATGTAATTTAACAAATCCTAGGTAATAAAGACATATTAATGGCTGTAGTTAATACTTTCGTATAATTGGGAAACAAGACTGATGATGTACCGAACACTACAGCATCTATCAAGGAGATGTTGTTAAAAAATCATCTTAACCCATGGGTTAAGGTGGGATTACAACATTATTTCTAAATTAAGTATTGTACAATATAATATACAAAGCGCCAGAAGCACGGAACAACTATTGATATTTTTTTTTACAACAATACAGATATTTGTTTATTGAATGAAAAATTGTTCAAAGATAATCAACAATTAAATTTTAAGATATCTGGCTACAATATACACTTTAGAAACTCAGGAAATACTCATAATGGTGTAGCAATTATAATAAAAACTTATTTACTATATAATGTTTTGGATACAAGTTTTTATGAAGAAATACAAACTGTTGCTATCTCTTTATTAACAGAAATAGGAAAAAATGCTGTTTTAAATGTTTATTATACTCCTAAACGTAAACGTATCAGATTAAATAGACTGCATAGTATCATAATGAATCTTTCAAAACCCATTTTTGTTAGTGGAGACTTTAATGCTCATCACATTGCCTTTGGATATTTGTGTACAAAAGGCCGCGGTCAAGACTTGTATAATACAATAGACGATACCGATTTATGCATTCTAAACGATGGTAGATTTACTACAGTTGGTAGTCATTCAAGCTGGCAATCTGCTGACAAACAGAACTAGTTCGTTTTTCATCATTTTGAGTTTTTGGTCTCAAATATCAGCTAGTCAACCCGAAATTATCCTGCCGCTCTGTATCGTGCACACAACAGGGACTACGTGATATGTGATCTACTGTTCTTAAAGCATTCAAAATGGCGTAAAGATGTTTTATTTTTTTTATTTATCACGCACATTGATCCGCAATTTTTTTAGAATCGAGCAACAATTTTGAGACTTTGCGGTTACGGATTTTAAGCCTGATTACTTTATAAATTGAATATTTTCTTCCGGAACCCTTAATTTTATACAGAACCAGTTCGTTTTCCATTGGTTCGAGCTATGGGTCACAAACGCAGTTAGCCGACCCGGAATTATCCTGCCGCTCTCCGCGTGCTCACAACGGGAACTACATGATATTTGACCTACTGTTCCTAAAACATTTGCGCCTGCAGTATGTGATCGCTTGACACATTATGTACCTGAAATAATTCTGTTACTGAAAGTTTTCGCACATTTCGATTTACTGTGAGATAGCCTAGCGTAAAGATGTTTCAGTAGTCCACCTCGCTCTTTGATTCGCATTCTTTTTTAGAATCGAGCAATAAAGTTCGACACTTTGAGGTTACAGATTTTGAGCCTTATTACTTAATAAATTGAATATTTTCTTCTGGAACCCTTTATTCCAAACAGAAATAGTTCGTTTCTAATGGATTTTAGCTATTGGTCACAAATATCTGCTGTCGACCCGGAATTATCCTGCCGCTCTGTGCCTTGTACACAACGGGGACTACGTGATATGTGACCCACTGTTTTTAAAGCATTTGCGCCTTCAGTATGTTGTCGCCTGACACATTATGTGCCTTTTCTAGAATCAAGCATGAAAGTTTGAGACTTTGAGGTTCCAGATTTTAAGTCTTATTACTCTTATTACTTAATAAATTAAATATTTTCTTCTGGAACCCTTTATTATACACAGAAATAGTTCGTTTCCCATGTATTTGAGCTTTAGGTCAGTTCTTTTAGTTTTCGATAAATGCGTATGCTGGCGGTGCCAGAATAAATTTTTGGTTGAAATATTTAAAGCAAGAGGAGTGTTAACTGACCTCTTCATACCTCATAGTCTTCATTCGGGAGTAGTTCCTACAGGCCCTTGTTAGAAGCTCTCCGGTGTCGTATATTTTTCTAACTAACTAAAAAAAACTAACTATCTTCACGCTGTATCCCTGACGGGGTAGTCAGAGAGGACAGATCGCCAGGCTTCGCGATCCATGCATACTTCTTTCGCTTCTTCGAGATTCATCAATCGCTTCATACACGCACGTCTGGGTATCCGAGTACTTTTGACCTTTCCGTTTTTGAGCAATCTGCTCACGTGGTCTTCATATGTAAGTCTCGGCCTTCCCTGACTCCTTCTACCCTCTACTTTTGAACAATATATATTCTTCGTCAATCGTTCCTCACTCATTCGTTGGACGTGTCCAAACCAACGGAGCACGCCCTTTTCCAGCTTAACGCTGACACTTTCATTCAAACCTGCCATATTGCGTATCACTTCGTTACGTATTCGGTCGGCCAAGGTAACGCCGCACAATTTTCGAAGTGATCGCATCTCCACAGCATTCAATTTTTTTTATGCATCTGCTGACATACCCAGGTTTCACTACCGTCAAGCAAAGTTGGCACTAGCACTGCGTTATGAATCGCCATTCGTGCTTCTTTTACGATGCTTTGTCGCTTTACTAACTGGGACAAAGCACCGTTAACTTTGTTTCCGGCAGCTACTCGCCGTTCTACATCCGAATCACATCTTCCATCCGCGCTAAACATCTTTCTCATATATTTCATATGTTTTTCAAAAAAATACTATTTTGTAACTAAAATCTGTGAACTTTGATACAGAGAACAGGTTTTTCTTTAAGTAAGGAACAAACAGTAGGGGAAATTGGGGTAATAAACACCTAACTTATGACACTCTAAAAAATAAAAATTTATCACAATTATAATCAACTTTTATTGCAACATTAACATTACTAACCTTCCTACAAAAAAAACTTAACTCAAAATTCTTGAAAATAAACATTAAAGTAATAGAAACTATAAAAAAAAAACATTTACCCGATACCGTATGGGGTAATTGAGATCAGTCCGCGGGGAAAATTGGAATGCTATGGTACTGTGGTGGTTGTAATTGTGAACGATATCTTATAAGTACTACAATTATTTTGTTTTATGTATTATTTATTTTTACAGATAACGCACATAATCCAACCTGTGGCTTCATTTTATTTTATTTGTCTTTCTTTAGTCCTCTCTTTCGCTCGTAGCCTCTCCTCAGGCCCAGGTTGGCTGGAGAGGCGGGAAGTCTTACTTACTTAGGTTGTAGGTGGTAGGTACATAGAAATAAATTTAAATTATATAGAAGCAGTTTTTAAGAAAATCAGATCTAGTGCATGCAGCAGAGCACAGTTAGGACTGCATAAAATGCTTAGAAGATTATAAAGGGTTGGTTGGCACACTTGTGAAAATTATAGTTTTAGTACGTATTTCTACCCACTAGCTATAGCGGAAAATTAGCAATTGTAATAGTTTTAACAATGATAATAAAAGCTATTAATTGCGGTAATACATAACACTATAGATAGAAATAGATTTACACACTCCTTTCTGTAGGAAACAAAGGTTCGCAAGAATTATTGAATTTAATTAGAAAACTTACCGGGATATTCCGGATCCAATATTTTTACAAATATTTGTATTAATGAATATAGTTTTAAGTAAAGTACTTTAAAGAAGAGCAAATTGTAGTTAATTTGCAATTAATGTCGAAACTGACTGTTGTGTTGTAGTACACAGTAGCGCAATTGACAAATCTAGGTTGTTCCCGAAACTTCCTGCCAACTGCTTATATATGGCCCAGAGGTGGGTCAATGCGCGGGAAACGGGGCTTCGAAACTCCTACTCCACGCCTATACAGGCGTAATTTAGTGCCGCATCAGTCCGACAGATGGCGTTACTCGTACGATAGCGCGGCTTGACCACGCATCATAACAGTAGGTTTTACAAAAGAAATAAAAGCTGGGAGCCTCAGCTTCAAGAAGTAGGTCGTAAGATGTTTGCATCGGTAGGCTCTTTACGAAAACTACAAAACCTTCTTCCCATGTCCACCAAAATTGCGCTTGCGCACACTTTACTGTTACCCATACTAGATTATGCAGATGTCAGCTATCCCGATCTCGCCGCATACCAATTAGACAAACTCGAGCGTCTTCAAAATGTCTGCATAAGGTTTATATTTGGCTTACGCAAATATGACCACGTTTCACAGTTCAGAACGCAGCTTGGATGGTGGAATACGACTTCGCCGGGATGCTCATGTTCTTTCACAACTATATAATACATTATTTAACCCTTCTACTCCTTCCTATCTTAAGGAACGCTTCGTGTTCCTTCACGATACGCATTCGAAGAGCCTGAGGTCGTCAGAAAACTTGAGGCTAAAGATGACGTCTCACTCGTCAACATTCTATGACAAGTCATTCACGGTGACGACGATTCGACTATGGAATCAACTTCCAGTTGAAATAAGACGAGCGCAGACAATATCCAAATTTAAAAAGATGGTTAAAGATCACTATTTATCTATGTGGAGTATGTATGTGTATTTTATATATATGTTATGTATTTAGTGTATATATATATAATTTTGTACATATATGTTTATGCATTATAATATTTTTATAAGTACGCCACACAACTACCACTCATAACCTTCAACCAACTTTCTCCATCCAAAGGTTGCCTGGTAGAGATTGCTGTTACCAATAAGGCCGCCCATTGTACTGCTAATTGTGCCGCATGTATGCCGCAATCCCAAATTTATGTACTTGGCGTACAATAAAGTGTATAATAAATAAATAAAATAAAAGGTTGCAGATAATCAATGCATATGGAGTCATTTATCCAACCAGAATCATAAACCGTAGCAATCGTGTCGCTATTACAACCTTTAAGCAACAGTTCGCTCGTTCTTTTTCTTTTAAAGATTAACATTGGAATTACCACTACCACTGACAGCACAAACAACGGTTGTGGTCATACCACGTTCTCCATTGGAGCCAAATTTTGGAATTTTTCTGAACCGTAATTAAGCCTGTTTCGTCAATATTACATATAATAATACTAGGAAAATTATATTTTGCTTGGAAGGATTCTTAACAGTTTGACTCCTGTGGCATTAAATCTGTTATTCGGTTAAAAGACGTAGCTTCTAGAGTCCGTTGACTGATAGAAGGATGTCGATACAAAAGAATAATACCAGTCCTTGCTTGCTCTAGCGGGGATTCTTTTATGAATATATATTATGTTTCATTTTTTTTTATTTATGTATTTATATACAACTAGCTTCCGCGCGGCTTCGCCCGTGACATACTTCGAACTCCCGTCAGTTTATCAGTCACGCCTTTATTCCCGTCGCTCCCATTTAATCCCGTCGTTTATTACATACATATCCATCACGCCTTATCCCCGAAGGGGTGGCAGAGGCATTTTATATGCCCACTTTTCACCGTGTGGATTCCTGTCCCACGTAATAGGTGGTGAGCCCATTGCCGTGTTGAAATAGACAGACGCAGGTTGTGGCTACCTGCTGTTGAAATTTTTAAGCCGCCCATAAGGCCTTTATTAGTTTTATAATAATATATGAATATTTGCCCGATTTGTTGATTACTGCTCCGCTCTTCAGGGAGTACCGTGATAATATAGCCTTTAGACTTCCACGATAAATGCGCTATCCAACACATATTAGTATAGGTAACTTTAAATATTAGTATAGTTATCAAACTATAATACACGAAGAAGGACACATCGTTCGATTCGGCTTCGTACACCCGAATCGAACGTTCGAGTTGATAGGACGCGACGACCTCGCAGAGCTTGCTTGCTATTGGCTAGTCGCGTCGTCGCGCATGCGTATATCGCAAATCTTCAGCCATACTTGACACTTTCATTTAAATAACAAATTTTATGATTGAAAATGATTGTAGTGAGTTAACCGTAAAAGATGCTGTTGCTGCTGTGCAGTTATGCTGTCGCGGACTTTATTTTAGAACATTTAAAGGGGAATAATTATGTCATACATAGTTTTTGCGTAACTTTAATCGTTTACGTAGCGTTCGCAACGAAAGCTTTCAAAACGAATATTTTGTCCCCGATTTTGCAACATTTATCATGGCTGTTTCGCACCTATTGGTCAAAGCGTGATGCTATATAGCCTATAGCCTTCCTCGTAAAATGGACTATTCAACACAAAAATATTTTTTTGCAAATCGAACCTGTAGTTCCTGAGATTAGCGCGTTCAACCAAACAAACAAACTCTTCAGCTTTATAATATTAGTATAGATTAGGGCTTTCGAATACAGAATATTTTCTATACCGAAAAAAAAAATTCCAATACCGGTATCCCGGGATACTAGTATTGAAATGTTTTCTTTTTTACCACAACTACTTTTTGAGGAAAACGGTATAATAGAACACAGTTTTTACAAATAAAATCACCTTGTATTTGTAATATTTTATTTTATTTTATTTTAAGGTTTTTGGAAAACTTACAGCTAACAAAATACAATTATTATATAAGTATCATAATGAGGGCCAATTAAAAGTTTTCACTAATAACATTAATATTATTTTAGAAAAGTCAGAAAAATTCCACAGACTCAATCCATATACACCTAATACAGCCACAAATGTATTCATTCAACAAAATACTAATTACATAAGACTTTCTTTACTTTAGAAATACTACTGAAAATATATCTATATCAACATCCCGACATGCTACATTGTACGCACGGCATGCTCGTAGTAAATAAGAGTTTTGCCTATAGGTTGTTCTTGCCATAGGAATGTGCAGTAGGTTCGGCCTACGCAGAAACAATGGCGGTGCGTACAAGCCTACCCTACACACCATCTCCGGCAAATCCGCAGATCCGTTAAAAATAGACATTAAAAATGCTAAATCTGCAATTTTACGACGTTCTACCAGAGGTAAAATGTGAAATTTTTTACAGCGGGTATGGTAATCAGGCAGATAACAGTTTGATCGGAATTGAATGTACCTTAAGAACTTTCGTTGTATACTTTCTAGACGGTCAATATAAGTGTTAAAAATCGGGTTCCACACTTGTGAGGTATATTCAAGGAGACTACGAACAAAAGAGCAATATAAAATTTTAATAGTTTTAACACTCTCGAAATCGGCAGAGGTTCTTAGAATAAAACCTAAAGCTTTCGTGGCTTTACTAACAATATTGCTAATGTGTAAATCGAAGAGAAGTTTGCAGTCAAAAGTAACTCCGAGATCTTTGACAGAAGTAACCTTAGCTAATGGAGTATCTCGAAGTGTATAGGTATAATTCAAAGGCTGTGGTTTACGCGTAAATGTGCAAGTGTAGCACTTGGAAACATTTAGATCTAGCTTGTTCATTACACAGTAATTTTGGAAACGGTCCAGATCCTCCTGTAGAAGGAGAGCATCTGCAGGGGTATTTATCTGCTTAAGGATTTTCATGTCGTCAGCATACAGTAATATTTTAGACCATAGAAAACAATACGAGATGTCATTAATAAAAATATTGAATAAAAGTGGTCCTAAAAGCGATCCCTGAGGAACCCCGGAGGGGACGCGCATGGCTCTCGATGAATACCCATTTAGTACCACAGTCTGGCACCTATTCTCTACGTACGACGTAAACCATCTAAAGAGATTACCCCGGATACCCATAGATGATAACTTGACCATAAGTATGATATGGTCTATTTTATCAAAACATTTGCTGTAGTCTGTGTATATAACATCTACCTGGGATCTCTGCGACATGGAATAAGAAATGAAATCACTACATAGGATAAGATTTGATGTAGTCGAACGACCTCTTAAGAAACCGTGCTGGCGTTCACTAAAGTTCTGCTTTAGTGCCGAATACACCTGCCTATAAACAATTTTTTCTAATATTTTAGCGAACACACACAGCTTGGAAATTGGTCTGTAATTTTCCATATACTATGCGCACGTCATTAGGGGCGCGCTGAGGCGTTGCAACAACCAGATCCGGCTCAATGTTAGAACTGATAGGGGGGTATTTGACATCACACGGTTTAGAGCGAAATCCAAAATTAAAAGGATGTCTATCTTGGAGTTACTTTATGCTGACGACGTATGCCTTATGTCTGACACTGTGGCTCATCTCCAAAGTTATGTTGATGCACTACATGAATCATGTCATCTCTTTGGTCTAGTTATAAGTGCTTCTAAGACTCAAATTCTCAAGCAACCACCAAGAGGCAGTGACGCTGATCCATCGACGCTGAATTTAGACGGAAAGCAGCTAAAAGAGGTCTCGACCTTCAAATATCTCGGGAGCAACATCCGTCGTGACAACACCTTAGCCTCGGAGATACCATCTCGCATTGCAAAGGCTGCTGCCAACTTTGGTCGACTCACGGATCGCGTCTGGAAGTCCCATGACCTCAAGCTGGAAACGAAAATTAGCGTTTATAAGGCGTTAATAATTCCGGTCCTATTGTATGGTGCAGAGACATGGTGTCTTTACAAACCCGACACAAAAAAGCTTGACTCCTACCACATAAGATGTCTTCGATCTATTCTGAAGATCAAGTGGCAGGACCATATATCCAATTCAGAGGTTCTGCGTCGTTCCGCTACTACTCATGCAGAGACAACGGAGGTGGTGCGGGCATGTTTTTCGTATGGAGGACAGCCGTTTGCCTAAAGCTATCTTTTACTCAGAGCTGACGGAGGGTGGGCGGAAGCACGGCGGTCAGCATTTACGATATAGGGACGTATTAAAAAGACACCTGAACGCCTGTGATATTGATTCTAATCGTTGGGAGGAGCTTGCTTCCAAAAGGTCCTCTTGGCGATCTACAATCTACAACCAGATTAAGGCGTTTGAGGAGAATCGGCTCGAGAGGCTCGACGCAAAACGTCGGCAACATAAAGAGAGACCAAAGCCCTCCTACGCTTATACATATAACACCCAGGGTCAACTGTATTGTCACTCATGTGACAGGGTGTTCAAAACAAAATTTGGTCTGGCAAGTCATATCAGGGCTCATAATCGGAAGAACATATAGCAGAGGGGTCGCCGTCATCGAAATCAATGAGGAGGACTATATATAGGAGTTACGTGACAAATACACGTACAGTAGCATTATAAATGAAGATTTTCTTTTTTTGGCTACCAACTGACACTATTATTTACTTCTTTAAACTTTTTATTTCTAAAACAGAACAATTATGTATTCCCTTCCAACCAAACAGGCCAGAGAGAAGAGATCGAGACCTCATACTATAGCTATGAAACACATCGATAAATGTTTGACAATCAAGCGACTCTATTTTAAAATTTTTAAACAAAAACAAAAGAGACTGAACGAACATCAAAATTCACAAAATCACAGGTAGGAAATGTGTATTGAAAAATTTTATTGTGGGACATTTTCTTAACACAGCGTCGTCTAACCCAAAGTTATTATATAAATTTCTAAATAATATACATTTCTAAATACATTTTTTTTTGTTTTTGGCTGCTTTGCAATGCAATTTGCCACAGACAAGTTAGGGAAACAATCAACATCTTAAAAAAAGGTTTATCGGTCTATGCAATTTGAAAGGAATTAAAGGATTGGGTAACATTAGGATAGTGAAAAAAATAAATAATTATCTACAGCGAGGGATAGCAAGCGTCCCTGACAACATCATGATTCCCATACAAAGTCATAGATGTGACAAATGTATTGACATCATGACACTGACAGAACAAAGAGGATACACTATATGTATATATATACATTACATTTTAAATAAATAAATATCCATCACGCCTTATCCCCGAAGGGGTGGCAGAGGCATATTATATGCCCACTTTTCACCGTGTGGATTCCTGTCCCAATGTAATAGGTGGTGAGCCCATTGCCGAGTTGAAATAGACAGACGCAAGTTGTGGCTACCTGCTGTTGAAGTTTTCAAGCCGCCCATAAGGTCTTCAACCAGGCTTAACGACTGCCATTTTACTGGCAACCGGGACCAACGGCTTAACGTGCCTTCCGAAGCACGGAAACGCTCGCAAATGTAAATGCCACAAAGTGGTCACCCATCCGAGGACCAGCCATAGTGAAAGTTGCGTAACTCAGTGATCGTTTACAGAACACTGAGACCGCTAGGCCACGAGCGCAAGTCATCTGCATATTGTGATACATTGACGCTACTATATTTCCTAAGATAACAATCTAAACCTGAGGAATATATATATTATACAATAATGGACTCAAGACAGAACCTTGGGGTAAACCCTTCCATACTGTTTTACAAATTGTTTTGGTATTTATTTCAGGTGAGTATTGAATAAATCTTTCTGATAACATATTAATGATAAAATTTGCTAAGAAAACTGGTACATTTAATTGTGCCAATTTGTGTTTTAAAATAGTTACATTAACATTATCATATGCTGCAGTTATATCTAAGAAAGCTGCTAAAACAGATTCATTATTTGTAAACGCTAATCTAATGTCAGTAGTAAAAATACCTAAACTGTCAATAGTGGATTTGCCTTTTCTAAATCCATATTGATTGTTTGGTAGTAATCTATTGAATTCTAGAAACCATTCAAGTCGGTTCTTAACTAAATGTTCAGCAATTTTACCTAGTACCGTGGATAAAGCTATTGGACGATATGCTGAAGGATCTGATCTAACTTTATTTGGCTTTAAAATTAATATCAAATTATGAGTTCTCCATGAAAGAGGGATATGTCCTGAGATCATTACATTGTATATAAGTGATAAATAATAGTTTAGGCTATCATTATTAAGGTTTGTGATAAAATAATATGGAATGTTATCCTCTCCTGGGACGGAGTCTTTTAGGTTGCTTAGTATGTGTTTTAGCTCAGTGATTGTGAAAGGTGAGTTTAAATCGTTAAAGTTACTGTTGTTGGGAATATGCAATGTATATGAAAGACCAACGTGATAATCAGGAACAGATGGGGGAGCCAATCTGTCCATTATCTGCTCAGCAAGCTCTGGACATAAGGTTTGTTTCTCATCTTTATTATAACATGATCTATATTTTCTAATATTTTGCCAGACAATTGACGGACTGACATCAGGACTCGAGGATGAACAGAAACTTTTCCACCCATTTGTCTTTTTGTTCCTAAGAAACACCTGTGTTTCCTTGGCTATTTGTTGATAGTTATCAAAGTTTTCTTTGGTCATGGAACCACAATACCTTTTCTCAGCCTCTTTTCTTTTTTTAATTACTGCAGTACATTCTTCATCCCACCATGATGGAGATGGTATTTTATTAGGACCTATATATTTTAAGGGGAATACCTCATCAGCTACTTGTACTAGCAGTTTTACAAACAGGTCACAGTTTGTAAGAATATTAGAGAAAGAAATGTCCGGTAGATCTGATATCCTTTGCTCAACAGTAGACTTATACAAGCCCCAGTTTGCATTTTTTAGTTTATGTCTTATACGTGGATTTTTGTTTTGCTTTTGTGGTTTAGTAAATGGTATTGTAATTATTATTACGAAATGGTCACTACCGTGGGTTGATTGTGAAGTGTTCCAAGCTAAGGAAGATGCAAGATCAGGGGTGCAGATAGTTAGGTCTAGAGCCATGGGAGGGTCATCTAATCGCGTTTTACTACCTGTATTTAGTATACATAAATTTTGATTGTCAATTAATTCTAATAATTTATTCCCGTAAAAGTTTGATAAGAGGGAGCCCCACGATTGGTGATGTGAGTTAAAGTCACCAAAACAAATGAAGGGTTTAGGTAATAAATTGAATAAACTGTTCACATGTCCATATCTACAACAATTATAGCATTGCACAGTCGGATATATCTATATATATAGATCCACTGATAGTGCTGTGTAGACCATAAATACTCTTTTAGGTAAAACCTGTCCATCGAAAGTTAAAACTACAGTCCCAGTATTTTCGAAATTAATGGTATTATTTAGCGAAACTTTTTTCCGAATTCGACGAATTTTAATGATTGATCCACAACCGACAGGGACAGATAAGTTGTCAGAACTTCCTTATCTGTCCAGTCAGTTGGAACACCTCTTATAACACCCATACGGGTTATATTGTAAGTAGGGATAAAAGCATTAAATTTTTCTAATAATAAACATCTATTGGTTAGGAAATTATTAGCATCAATATGGTTACCAAATGCAATACTGACTTTGTTACGACCTATACGTTTGAGGCTACCATTCACAACACCATTGATGAAATTCTTTTTAAGAAACACACCAAACTCAATAGGGTGAAGATAAGTACGGCTATTTTCAGTTGTGATTTCTTTTTGAACATTTACAACAAATGGAGCTACGTCTGAATTATTATAACTGAGGCGACCAATGTTGGTCGTGTAGAAGGTTTATTGTTATTGTTGACCTGGTCCGGAATTTCAGGAAGTGAGTTTTGTGGAATCGCGCTCAATTCACACCTGCAGTCGGTACTGCTCTCCTTGTTTGAACCATATTTTGGTTTCTTTTTATTACAATTAATGCATACAACTCGCGAAGCGGGACGTTTCGCTTTAAATTATCTGGTTCCGTCGATAGGGAACAGTCTGAGGATTCAATTAAAGTTATAGGAGTTGGACTCCTACTAATAAATTTGGCGCCAGATCCCCCGGCGCCGGGGTCGGCGGGCTCTTCCATATCGAGCAACTATTAAATAAAACTGAAAAGACTTACCAGCTAGACGACATAAAATATATACAAATAACTAACTAACTATCTTCACGCTGTATCCCTGACGGGGTAGTCAGAGAGGACAGATCGCCAGGCTTCGCGATCCATGCATACTTCTTTCGCTTCTTCGAGATTCATCAATCGCTTCATACACGCACGTCTGGGTATCCGAGTACTTTTGACCTTTCCGTTTTTGAGCAATCTGCTCACGTGGTCTTCATATGTAAGTCTCGGCCTTCCCTGACTCCTTCTACCCTCTACTTTTGAACAATATATATTCTTCGTCAATCGTTCCTCACTCATTCGTTGGACGTGTCCAAACCAACGGAGCACGCCCTTTTCCAGCTTAACGCTGACACTTTCATTCAAACCTGCCAAATTGCGTATCACTTCGTTACGTATTCGGCCAGCCAAGGTAACGCCGCACAACTTTCGAAGTGATCGCATCTCCACAGCATTCAATTTACTTTCATGCATCTGCTGACATACCCAGGTTTCACTACCGTAAAGCAAAGTTGGCACTAGCACTGCGTTATGAATCGCCAGTCGTGCTTCTTTTACGATGCTTTGTCGCTTTACTAACTGGGACAAAGCACCGTTAACTTTGTTTCCGGCAGCTACTCGCCGTTCCACATCCGAATCACATCTTCCATCCGCGCTAAACATACTTCCTAAATACACAATTTCATTCACTTGCTCTAGACGTTCCTGGTTTACCCTAATCTCGCATTTAGTTCTTACGTCACCTCTTTCAAATACTAGAACCTTAGTTTTACTTGCATTCAAGCGGAGACCCTTACTTTCACACCCCTCTTTCATATTAGTGACTAATGCCTGAAGGTCGGCTTCTGATGAGGCCATGAGCACCGCATCATCAGCGTACAGCAGACAGTTTACTGTAAAGTCACCCAAATTCACACCCATATTAAAATCTTTCAACTTCTGCAGGCAACTGTCCAGATACACTATGAACAGCCAGGCGGACATGACACATCCCTGTTTGACGCCTGTACAGACATCAAAAAGAGGTGACACATCCCCCCCTACTCGCACGCAAGCCTTACAGTCCCTATAAAGCGACTGTATTGCCCGCAGTAGCGAGCCGTCCACACCATATCCTGGCAGCAAGTCCCACAGCGTTTCTCTCACAACGTTATCAAATGCTTTCTCTAGATCCACAAAAGCGCAGAAAACCTTCTGGCTAAGAGCCAGAAACTTTTCCGCGATCATGCGGAGAGAAAACACTTGATCCATGCAACCTCTTCCACGTCGGAATCCGCATTGAGCCTCCCATAAATACCTTTCAGACTTTTCTTGCATTCGTGCCGTTATAACCTTTGCATACACCTTACTAGCTAAGCTGACCAAGCTGATCGCCCTGTAGCTGGAGCAGTTTAGGCGCGAGCCTTTCCCTTTGTAAATAGGTACTACAACTGCTACTCGCCAGTCATCTGGGACCTCACCCGTCCGCCAGCACAAGTTGCATAACAGACATAGTGTGTCCCAGACACGCGACCCACCGTACTCGATCATCTCAGCAGTGACTCTGTCTTTTCCCGCAGCCTTACCACATTTCATACTTCTTATCGCTTGTTCTATTTCTTTCATACTAATGACTTCAATGACATCGGGATGCGGAGCATCGAAGTGAGCTCCACTTCCCGATGTGGCATCTCTGTCTTTTCTTGCATACATCTTTCCATAATATTCACTCCATCTCTGCAGGACGTCACTTTGGTCTGTTAGGACGTCATTGTTAACACTAAGCACTTTATTCATACTGCAGATTGCCGAACAACTCCGGGTCTTGCCTACCTCTTTCCAGAAGAGCTTGGCATTATCCCGGAAATTGGACGACAACCTTTCATCCGCTTTCATTCTGCACCTTTCACGAGCTTCTTCTATCAGTGCCTTCGTGTTAACTTTCTGCAGCTTGTATCTCTCTTTCATATTAAAATCATTCCGCGAGGCTAAGTAGTCTAGCCATGCTTTCTTCTTCATTCGAACTGCTTCTTTCACTTCCTCATTCCACCATACATCACGCTTATTACTACTGCCTCTTTTCGTTTCTCCACACACTTCCACAGCGGCATTTATCATACTATCCCTAAGGTTCTGCCATACACTTTCCACATTCTCACTGCTTACATTGACATCGCCAAGCTTTTCGGCTACCCTTTCATTATATTTATCCCTAATGGATGCATCCTGCAGCTTCCAGCTTTTGATGCTATAAGTCGGCTCAGATTCAGGACACTCGGTACGATGACGCCAACCCGCGAACAGACCCCTAATCCTAGTTATGACTAGGTAGTGGTCTGATCCCAGCTCAGCTCCTCGATAAACCCTTGTGTCCATCACCTGTTTACGGAGCCGACTATCCATTAGGAATAGATCTATCATTCTTCTCTTTGACTTACATCTCCTCGTATACATATGAATTTGTTTGTGGTTGAACATTGTGTTCGCCACAAACAAATCCTTTTCCTTACAAAATGCCAGTATTAGCTTGCCAGCGTCGTTCACCCTTTTATCCCCATACTTCCCGAGTACCGACTCAAAACCATCGCGAGCGGTACCCACCCATCCATTCAAGTCTCCACATACTATAAGTCTTTCATTTCCTTCTATCACATTTAGAGCTTCTCTCATACTCTCCCAGAAGTCCTCTAGCTCACTCGCGTTCGACGAAGATACTGGCGCGTAAGCAGCTACCAGGAAAATCTTCGTTAAACCAAGTTTTACACGGATCCAGAGGATTCTAGGACCTATCAGTTTGTACTCATACATACCGGAGGCCAATCGCGAGGACAGCAAAATTCCAACCCCCCGACTGCCATGCTCGCTCTCTGGTACTCCAGACCAAAGCGCGAGCATCCCACCCGGGAGCTCCAAGACTTCGCTGCCCTTGCGCTTGGTCTCTGTCAAGCACACTGCATCTAACTTTCTCTCATTCATAACATCCATCAACTCATTCATCTTATCTGTCATTCCTCCCCTAACATTCCACGCAGCTACCCTGCACTCCATCCTCCACTTCCCGCCGTGTCGGGTCGCGCGTGTAGGGTGGCGGTCCCCTACGCCGCTCTGGCTCACACTTTTCGCACCAGCGGGGACGAACTGGTGCGCGTCGCCTCGGGGGCACGCCCTAGCAGTAATCGCCCTGGTGGCACTCGTGTTGAAGTAGAATTGCAGCCGTAGCTGGCAGGGATGGCGACGTGCACGCTTCTACTCTTCATCCCTTCAATACATATACAATACATAATACTTCATACTAGTGTAGGAAATATTAGCGTTAGCAATCATATTTAATTGCTAAGACTCCATTCGTATTAATTTAATGATCAGTACTTGTTAAAATTAATTATTGCTAAGAGACATCGATTACGCAATAATTGTCAATTCGTCACGAACCCACAATCTCCCTCCAATACATGACTAAGCGCATCGACGTTCGCGCCGCCACTGAGTGGCGAGTTGTGAATGCTAAATTAAATTGCCAAAACTCATAATTATAATTCACGACAAATTCATATCGCAGGCGAGCTGTGAACGCTGCGTCGCTGCGAAGACTAAATCATGAGGCAGGCGAGATGCGAATGATGCGTCGCTGCGATTGCTAAAATGAATTTTCACGTCTAATTCATGAATGGATCGTGTCATTGTGCTATTGCGAAATACGGAGTGTGTGAATGAAAAAGTGCATGGTTGATATTTAGCCCATTATTTTTAACTATTAAATGCTTGTGTTTGGGGTTATTACATTTTTTTTGACATTCTGTGAATGCCATTGAGTTGAGTAAGAAGTCGAAATTCGTACGTACTTTTTACGAGTAGTAGATACTTTGGTTTTTATGTATTATTCTTTTATTTTGAATATATAAACCCTAAAATCGTGTGATTGTACTTTATTGTGGAATAAATAATGTAATACAAAATGTATTTTTGGGTTCCGTCTCTCGAAAGGAAAACAACGGAACTAAAGTTTTTTTTTTATTTTTATTGAATTGAAAACTTCTTTTAGACCGGTATGCTTATTTTTAGATGAGATAAATATCTGGACCCACGACACAGTTAGGCATATGCATGTACATAGACCGCGAACGCGTCTAGAAAAATATTTATTCTTGATAGTTAATTTGTAGATTCAATATCTTGCTACTAAATAATAGAATCATCATTATCATCTAACGTTAATCCCGGTCATCTTCAGGTCTTATTAAAAAATATTGTGTAATCAATTAAGACTCTTTCGGTGTAGAATTTTTTTTCATCATCATCATCATTAACGTCGATCCCGGTAAATTTTTCGTTTTTTGGTAATTATTAATAAATTTGCAGAGTGCAACCCTTATTTTTTATCATAATGTCCGTCTGGACGTCAGTTCGTCTGTCTATCCATGTGTCATCATCGATTTTCTCAGGAACGGACCTATCAAGTTTATGTTTACTTCATTGATGTTCATATTAGCATAGCAATAGTATGTCGCATGCTAAGAGATAAAAATTAACACGCTAATGAAATTATCAAAAAATAGCATTAATTTCCATCACTACTTCATACAAATAACAGAAAGTAACAAAATTAAACTAATATACACAATCCTTTTAAGAAATTGAAACGTTTATCCTATTTTAGTATAAAAAGCCTCCGCCTCGCCACCGCTCCGGTTGAGTTTTCCCGCCCTTTTCTTCTTCTAATTACATTATACATAGGAAACAAACCTTTAAAGGTCATATTTCGTGTTTTCTTTTATTTAAGTATTATGTATGTTTCTAACCATTTAAACCTTCCCTGAACTTTACAAACCTTGCAATATCAAAATTAGCCAAAAAAGTCAAGCCACTCTCGAGTTTAACCGAGACTAACGAACAGCAATTCACATTTTATCAATATAGGTATATAGATTAAATATTTTGTTTTTAATTAATTAGAAGTGTATGTAGATATACACTTTTAAAAAAAAGTATAACAAGTGTGTTTATTCAAAAAGTGTTAACATATAGGTACACTTACTTATAAATAATTCAAGACAGCACAGTGGTACTTTACCAATCTTGTAAACAATTTATCTGCACATCGCAAACTGTAATTATGGAACTTGCGTTCGACGCGTTGTTACAATTAAACTAGCGGTGCGTTCACGAAATAAATGAATCAGATGATATCGACTACATTTGTTTTATATCAGCAAATCATATAACACTGACCTACCTACGCTGGGACAATTTTCAGATTATGTTTTCAGTTTATTAAATTACACGCATATTTTTCAGAATTCGATGGCATAAAGCGACGATGTTGAAAATGTAAATAAATAAAATAAATAAATATCCATCACGCCTTATCCCCGAAGGGGTGGCAGAGGCATATTATATGCCCACTTTTCACCGTGTGGATTCCTGTCCCACGTAATAGGTGGTGAGCCCATTGCCGTGTTGAAATAGACAGACGCAGGTTGTGGCTACCTGCTGTTGAAATTTTTAAGCCGCCCATAAGGCCTTCAACCAGGCTTAACGACTGCCATTTTCTGGCAACCGGGACCAACGGCTTAACGTGCCTTCCGAAGCACGGAAACGCTCGCAAATGTAAAGTCCACAAAGTGGTCACCCATCCCAGGACCAGCCATAGTGAAAGTTGCGTAACTCAGTGATCGTTTACAGAACACTGAGACCGCGGGGCCACGAGCGCTTTAAATCATTAATTGTAGATACATTTATTTAAGGGTTTTGGGTCTAAGCATACACGAAATGAATTTTCATATTTTTCTATCACAACTATTCGGTTTAGCGCTCATGGCCCCGCGGACTCGGTATTCTGTAAACGATCACTGCGTTAAGCAACTTTCACTGCTGGTCCTCGGATGGGTGACCACTCTGTGGCATTTACATTTGCGAGCGTTTCCGTGCTTCGGAAGGCACGTTAAGCCGTTGGTCCCGGTTGCCACTAATATGGCAGTCGTTAAGCGCAGTTGAAGTCCTTATGGGCGGCATAAAAAATTTCAACAGCAGGTCGCCACAACCTGCGCCTGTCCATTTCAACACGACAATGGGGTCACCACCTGTTACGTGGGACAAAAGTGCATACGGTGAAATGTAGGCGTATAGTATGCCTCTGCCTGCCCCTTCGGGGATAAAGGCGTGACGATATATATGTCTGTATGTAACTATTGGGTTTATCCATTCTGTAGGTTCCTGTTGCTCTGTAATAACACCTAGCTGACACAAACGATCCAACTCAATTTATAATTTTAATTTTATAGGTACTCTATGTGGAGGTTTAGATACAAGTACAGAATCTGGTTTAAATTTTATGTCATACCTTTTAGGAAAACTGCCTGACTCTGTAAAGACATTTTAAAATACCATTAAATCTAACAGTACACAACTATCTTTTCCTAATGTTGGTAGGTTTCCTGACTCTGTAACAATAAAGCCAATAAAACATGTTCTTGAACCTAATCTAATCTCCGACATCATAGAACCATGAACTTTAAGACTACTTATTATAAGCAACTTTACTTTCCATTTACTTAATTTAAGGTTTTTTACATTTTAACAGCTTTTCATATACCTAAAAATTTCAAAATTTTTCAAATTTCAAAATCAAATTTACTTCTGAACCACTGTCTAATTTGAATTTAACATAAATATATTTTTCTAGTAAAAGCTTTTCTTCCCAACAAATATTAGATATATGTGATACGGACCCACAATGATATTCTCCTTCACTATCAGAACTTTCTTGTCTTTCACAGGTCTCACGGTATGCCCTGGACGAGGTTTAGTGCGACACACTAAATGATTCAACCTTTTACATTAGGTACATTCCTTTCCACTTGCAGGACATTCTTCTAATACGGCTACGTGCTGCTTGCCACACACATGTACAATTAATCAGCTTTTCTGCTGAATCTTTGTCCTTATTTACTCCATACACAACCAAGATATTTTCTATCAATTGGACTTCTTCTACATGTTTTTTATCTAGCTCTGCAATTCTTAGTCGCTTGGTCACTTTAAATATACAAATTTTTTCTTTAGTTTTAGTGTATGACATTTTGTAAGCGCCGTTGAAATGGTCTATGCAAAATAAAGACATTTTTTTTGTAACATCCTCTAAAGCTAAGTCACCTTCCATCAACAGTTTACTCTAGGATTTTAGATCTGCTGTGCCTAAAACCAATTTGTCGCGTAGTGCCTCTTCTTGCGCACTAATGCCACAGTTTTTTTTTATTAATTTAGTAACTTCTATTAAAAACATCCGGGAGTGGACGGGGATAACGAGTGCAGCCGAACTCTTTCGCCTCGCAAGAAATAGAGAGGAATACTCCAAATTGACTGCCAACCTTCGTTAATCGGAGAGGTACCTTACGAAGAAGAAGTTAAAAACATATAAAATGTTTCGCCTTCTGTCTGTTTTCTTTTATAAAATAAATACCTATTATAAAGTGTGTTCTTTTTGGACTCACAATAATATTGAAACTCTTCGAGAACCCTTTAATAATTGTGATCTTCAGCTTTAGGTTAAAATTATTGTATACTTTCAAACCATTTCACTCACTAAATTTAATAATATCGCTAATTTCCTTTTATCACTTTTTTCTGCAAAATCTCAATTTTCGAGAGTTTGTTTGAAAACCCTCCAATTTTCCGAGAAGTTGCCGGTTAAAATAATTTTTTCTTGCAAATATCACTACATAGTGTTAGTTCGAAAACGACTGCGCCATGTATTATAAAATAAACCACCGTTATTTGTTTATTATATATTTTGTTAAAATCACAATCCAGTATATTCCCGAAGGTCCCGTTACATCGGTCCAGTCGTTCAGAGATACCGGAAGAAATGGACAGAAATTACTGAGTTAATTATTTTATACTTTCATATTCATATAGTGAAAGGCTATTAATTTTGAATTGCAAAAAACAATAATTTATCTGTATAGATTATGGACCTGTAGGTAAATTAAAAGAAAGAGCATGAAATCGTAAAACAATCGCATAATGTAGAGGCAATATTTACAGAGGGAAATTAATGATCAACGGCCGCGAAGCCCTCCGGCCCTTACGCTCATAACTTTTTGGTATAACCAGATCGTATCACGTAATAAAATAAAAATGTTAATTGAAATAATTTTATCATTCCAATTTATTATTGTTCCTATTTATCGTTTCTGATATTAAAGTAGTACAGAAATGTAGATGTATGATTGTGTTACAAGAGTTCAGTCTCGTGCTCCTACTAATTACTCCTACTGGTAGGAGCACCAGGACCCCTATATGGTTCTGCTTATATATATATATAAAAAAGAAAGTCGTGTTACAGTTACACTATTTATAAATGTACAGTCAAATACAAAATACTGTCTATAAGTGTTTGCACGCTTAACACAAAAAATACATTATTAAGGCTTAGTAAAACAAAACATTCACATTGATATTTCGTTATTTAGTACCTAAACTTCTTAATATTAAAATGGTGAGTTATCTATGAATTTCCAAAAAACGACCCACAGTAATTTTGCCGCGTAGAAGAGACAATTGCGTTTCACAAATTAAAGCGTCCCATTCAAGTTGATCACGACGCCGGTTTTTTGGAATATGTATTACCCTTTTCAGTGGTTGCTATTGTGAGAAAGTTTAGTAAACTTAATATTGTAACATTTCTACTGAGTGCTTTGTTTAATGATGTATTCCAGCTCTCAGCGACAATGTTCGTGCGATGTCTTTCTTAATGAATGACCATAAACTTCGGAATTCACCTTTAGCCAAGTTCTATGCACATATTTCAACTATCTCAGTGTTTAGAGCCATCGATTCACTTATAAATTAAATATATTTTTATACACAAGCTCCAAGCAGAACACAGTCCAACAAATCTACGCTCAACTTTATTATTGAGATTAAAATTTTTCGCTTTTTTGTACAAACATTTTGTGTAATGATAAAAACGACCTTTTATTATTGCCAATGGAAATTCAGCTTTGACTGCTTTTATTTTCGTTGGCTTCCATTCTCTAAACTGCGATTTGATTATTTCAAACACAGCTCTCTTGTTTTTTGTCGGGTAATAATGCAAAAACCAAGGGAACTGTGTTTTTTTTGGCATTGTACCTCCTAAATCACCGTGAATTAATAACAATTGTTTAAATTGCTTAGGACAGCTTTTGAAACTACCCTCAAATAAGTATTCATTGACCATTAACATAGTTTCTCTAGCCTTCTCCGTACAAAAAACAAATATTCAGGAGCTCATGTATGAATAATCTCCAATACAAAAATGTTGGAACTTTATCAGTATTTCCACTTCTTTTAATTCGTCAAATTTTATTTTCTGAATACCTAAGGCATCGTATCTGCTGCCATATTTTTTTAACACTATTAAATGATGGCACTTTTACAATCATATTTACTCCACGATCTGATAGGGGAATGTTTCTTATATATACGTGGCATTGGTATATCTATCGTTTGGCTTCTGCTTTTGCGGTATTAACAGTAATTTCTACATCATTCTTTAAGTGATTTTCTTGGTACGTATGTTTAACTTCTTTTATTATTCGACGATTCTAGATAAAACACATACAACAGAAACATGGTACTTATAAATAATGTTCCCACAGTAACTAATACTTCTATTTTCTTCAAAAACAAACACAAAAATACTGCTATAGTAACTGTTTCCAGACGTTTCGTTTCAGATTTGTTTTTCATCATACTGCACTGCCATATTTCGTTGAAATTTTTATAAACACGTTGTTTATGATATTGACTGCCTTTAAACAGTAACACAGTTCCACGTTTTCTTTTGATAAAGATGGGTACATCATCATCTTCAGTGTCATTCATAATTGAGAATATTTATTTTACAAAATTAATTGATTTATTTTTATGGTTATCCTTTACAATTCACAACACACAAATATGTTTAAGTTGATTTCATAGAGAAGACTGTTTAAAAAGTATGTAAACAATCAACAAACAAAAGGAATTCTACCTATTTATACTTAAAAAGCATTCACAACTATACCATAGTGCCTCTTAAATAAAATTGTAGATAACAGCTACATTCACCTGTACTTGAATCAAAGTATACTTACGAGGAATTATATTTCTATAATGTCTTGATGCTCCTACTGGATACTTTATGATTTCTATTGTAATAGGAGCATCAGGACATATATGTCCTCGTGCTCCTACTAGTAGGAGAAAATAGAAGGAGTACGAGGAAGAACCCTGTTACAAGTAGGCTGAAAGTGATCTACCAGATTTTCATTGATACTGTTAAATTTAATTTTGACTAAGGTTGCCTTTTACGGGAATAGGTTATTGATAACTGTGACCTATATTCAAATTAAATAAAGAAAATAATGATCATATATGATATAATGGATTCTGTTTGATATGTTTTTAAATAGAGTTTTTTTATTTAATGTTAAATTTATTTCAAAAATGTATCTAACATGTGTATATTATTATTATATAGTATCATAATATTATTGCAATTGGAGATTGGCCTTGTTGTTCCATGACGCTTTATTTAACTACTACCGTATGTGGTAGATCAGATCACATAATTAAAGTTGCCTGGATGTCATCTACGTGTGCCGACACGTCCAAGTGACCACGTACAACGTAGACTAGACTAACCTAACAGTATTCTATTAGTCGACTAGTGTTCTAAGTTACTTACTATTTGTAATTATATTTGTTCAGAATACGAAAATTGTTTTGTATTTATATACCTAAATACTTTTATATTCATTATTGTAGGTAGAACATGCCTTTGTATGATAAGCTATACTCTTGTTGTAATACCTATCTCAATAAGATAATAATTAAACATAGGTTTTAATAAAATATGCTCGCGTTATGTATCTCTTTTATTAAAATTACCCTAAATACCGGTCCTGTGACATCGATTGCGATGTCAAGGCACGCCGCGTGCCAAATGGCGAGAGATGACTGGTGTCATTTGTGACCCGATAATGTTGGTTAGGTTGAAGGGACAGGTCTATAAAACCATCATTAGAACAGGCCTAATGATTTTAGGGCTAACCGTTCTGTTGATCTTGCCTATGTACGAAATATCAAAATTAACAACTCGCATACTATAGGTCTGAAGGAAACCGCGGATTACCTCTTGGATTCTCTTATACCCGACGACTGCTCGGAGAACGATAGTGATTATCACCGACAGATAAGTCAGTGGGCTCTTGAGCCACCATACTCACCCCAGTCAGACCTACCAACTTCTGATGAGTTCCTCGAAATTGTTAGGTCGTTGTCCCCCGTATTTGGCGATGTGGCTATATTCGGATTATTCCTAAAAAAGGCGACAAGCCGCCAGATGACCCTAAGTCGTACCGACCGATCACATTGTTGCCCTCTTTGGGAAAACTTTTAGAGCGTCTCATAGTACCCCGGCTCCTGCCGGGCGGTATTAAATTTCACGAAAATCAATTCGGATTTACAATAGGAAAATCTACTATTGACGCAGCGATATCAGTGCGAAAGCATTATTCTCATTTTTCTGCTACCAAAACGTTAACAATAGGCTGTCCTCAGGGGTCTGTGTTAGGCCCACACTTGTGGAACTTGGGATTTGATGACTTTTTCAGTTTACCATTAGCGGAGGGCTGTTTAATGACAGGATACGCCGATGACGGTATGTTGCTCGTTTAGTCGAATACTCGTGCGGGACTCGAGAGCTTGGCTCACACGGGTTTGCGCGTCGTTGCGGAGTGGGGCGTACGAAATAGGTTATTTTTTGCATCCAACAAAACATTTCAGTTGCTTTTAAAAGGAAGTTTGAAAGTGGTGGTACTTTGCGCATTAAATTCAATAACGTTTACATTAAAAATAAAACTTCGGTTTGCTATTTAGGATTGATTTTAGAGAGAAATTTTGCATTCGTTGAGCACATAAAAACTAGGTGAAAAGGCTAAAAATAGCTTTTATGCGTTGTCGAGAATATCTACTGCTACATGGGGACTTTCGTTCAAAACACTGAAGGTCGTTTACGGGGCCACTTATCTAGGCTGTATGTGTTACGGGGCACCGGTATGGGCAGATAAGGCTACTATTGGTGCTGCACGTTTAAAGTTACTGCAAAGTCAACGCCTTGCATTGATATTTATATGCAAGGCCTACAGGACGGTTAGCACGGAGGCTCTGCCGGTGATGGCAGAGGTCCTCCCGGATGACCTCGATATTCAGAGACGCGCGGCTTTATACTATTCGGCAAAGGATGGCATGGATGATAAGTTTTTGTTAGAAAGAGATCGCCATAGAATTGCCAGACTGTATCGTGATAATGTACGTGAAAAACTTTTAGACGAATGGCAGCTGCGTTGGAACACTTTCATCAAAGGGCGCCACCTCTACCAGTTTTTCCCAGACGTTCGTGAACGCCTGGGAATGTCCTGGCTGAAGGTTGATCACTGTGTTGCTCAATTTCTTACGGGACATGGTAACTTTAGAAGCAAATTACATTCGTTTAAGCTGGTTGAATCACCGTTCTGTCAGTGTTCAACTGCTGACGCCAAATATGATCAGACCGCCCATCATTTACTTTGGGAGTGTAGCATTTGGCAAAGTAAAATAAAAAAAATAAAATAAATATCCATCACGCCTTATCTCCGAAGGGGTGGCAGAGGCATATTATATGCCCACTTTTCACCGTGTGGATTCCTGTCCCACGTAATAGGTGGTGAGCCCATTGCAGTGTTGAAATAGACAGACGCAGGTTGTGGCTACCTGCTGTTGAAATTTTTTAAGCCGCCTATAAGGCCTTCAACCAGGCTTAACGACCGCCATTTTACTGGCAACCGGGACCAACGGCTTAACGTGCCTTCCGAAGCACGGAAACGCTCGCAAATGTAAATGCCACAAAGTGGTCACCCATCCGACGACCAGCCATAGTGAAAGTTGCGTACCTGAGTGATCGTTTACCAAACACTGAGACCGCGGGGCCACGAGCGCTTCATTTGGCAAAGTGAGCGATATAATATGCTTAATTGTTTACAAGTAACGTCGGGAGTAGTTTACTAAGCGGATCTCGTGGCATCGAGGGGGAATTTTCGTGCTTTTAAATGTTTCAGCCATACATATTGTAATATGTATGTATGTAATTACATACATATTGCAATAAGCGCGAACTGCCTCACAGTAAACATCTATTATAATCTGTCCGCAAACTTTAATACAGTTTTTGTGTTTAAAGTTATTGTTTAAATACTAAATAGTGATATTTTTATGGTCTAAGTGTTTTGTCATCGAACTGTGCAGTGGATAAATCGTGTAATAGTGATTAACACGAATAATTAAAAATTTTTCGATCGTTGCAATATAGGCCGGCACCGACATTACGTGAAAGTTAATAGACTCAGTGTAACGCGTAAGTGACGCGTTTCTCACGGCGCTTACGACGTTTTTCTCGCGAGCTCGAGCAGCGATACACCATCAGCTGTCGCATCGAGGTGAAATACATAAGTACCTGCTTGAATTTGATGCAGTTTGACTTTGTTTTTGTGTTTTTCGTGAGACGAATTATTGTGAATGCAACTTGAAGCAATTGCGGCATATGGTTACTGTCATTAGTAACATATTACCTACTATTACAATTCACAGATATCCGTGATCACAATACAATCACCTTTTAACAACCGGTTCTGATTTTGTAATAATTATCTACCTATTAACTAGCGATATGTCCGCGGACCCGCATCAATGGGGTTGTTGCACTGATGGTAGGCCTCATGATGAATTCATTGACTGCACGGTATGTAATTTGCCGTACCACTTTCTTTGCCTATCAATAAAGGTAATCTCGAAGGATTCGGAGGCCTATCGCCGCTGGCAGTGCCCGAGATGTATGAGTGCGATGCCAAAGCAAGGGAAAAAGGATAACACTCCCATCCGTCAAATGTAAGAGGAAGTAAGAGACCGGCCCTAAGCTTCCCTCCTGGGTCTTTGGCTGTTACTGTTGACGACGTGCGGACTCTTATCCAAGAGGTCATTAAGATCGATTTTGCTGCTATGTTTCAGCAAATGAGTTCTACCATAGTTGACACCATAAATAGGGAGTTACAACCTATAAAAAGCGATGTACAGGAGCTGAAGAACTCACTCACATTCCACACTCAGGAATTTGATAAGCTGCAATCGGAGCAGGCTGCTACTGGCACTGCATTGAATAAAATAAATGATGAGAACGATCGCTTAAAGAATATAGTAACAAACCTAACACAGCGATTGAACCATCTGGAGCAGCACTCGCGTTCGTGTAACTTGGAGCTTCAGTGTTTACCCGAAAACAAGAATGAAAACTTGTTTATTGTTATCAAGCAGCTTTGCTCAGTGGTCAAATGTGAACTAAAAGACAGCGATGTCACTGGCGTTGCGCGTGTCGCCAAGCTTCATAGTGACAGTAAACGCCCGAGATCCATTGTGGTTCAGTTTATTTCCTCAAGAATACGCGATCAGGTACTTGGTGCTGTCATTACACACAATAAAAATAACCCAGATAAGAGGCTAAACACTGCGGACTTGGGGCTGGCAGGATCTGGGGCTCCCGTCTATGTGGTTGAGCATCTGTCACCTGCTAATTAGGAAATTCATGCTATGGCGAGGCTGAGGGCACGTGAGAGGGGTTATAAGTATGTCTGGGTTCGTAATGGTAAAATGTTTGTTAAAAAGGCTGACGATTCTAATGTTATTATTATTAATAATCGTGAAAGTGTAAACAGAATTGAATAATGACAATAATATAATTCCTTTGTATGTTAGAAGTGGAAGTGGAGGACGGAGTGCAGGGTAGCTGCGTGGAATGTTAGGGGAGGAATGACAGATAAGATGAATGAGTTGATGGATGTTATGAATGAGAGAAAGTTAGATGCAGTGTGCCTGACAGAGACCAAGCGCAAGGGCAGCGAAGTCTTGGAGCTCCCGGGTGGGATGCTCGCGCTTTGGTCTGGAGTACCAGAGAGCGAGCATGGCAGTCGAGGGGTTGGAATTTTGCTGTCCTCGCGATTGGCCTCCGGTATGTATGAGTACAAACTGGTAGGTCCTAGAATCCTCTGGATCCGTGTAAAACTTGGTTTGACGAAGATTTTCCTGGTAGCTGCTTACGCGCCAGTATCTTCGTCGAACGCGTGTGAGCTAGAGGACTTCTGGGAGAGTATGAGAGAAGCTCTAAATGTGATAGAAGGAAATGAAAGACTTATAGTATGTGGAGACTTGAATGGATGGGTGGGTACCGCTCGCGATGGTTTTGAGTCGGTACTCGGGAAGTATGGGGATAAAAGGGTGAACGACGCTGGCAAGCTAATACTGGCATTTTGTAAGGAAAAGGATTTGTTTGTGGCGAACACAAGACACAAGAGAAGCATGATAGATCTATTCCTAATGGAGAGTCGGCTCCGTAAACAGGTGATGGACACAAGGGTTTATCGAGGCGCTGAGCTGGGATCAAACCACTACCTAGTCATAACTAGGATTAGGGGTCTGTTCGCGGGTTGGCGTCATCGTACCGAGTGTCCTGAACCTGAGCCGACTTATAGCATCAAAAGCTGGAAGCTGCAGGATGCATCCATTAGGGATAAATATAATGAAAGGGTAGCCGAAAAGCTTGGAGACGTCAATGTAAGCAGTGAGAATGTGGAAAGTGTATGGCAGAACCTTAGGGACAGTATGATAAATGCCGCTGTGGAAGTGTGTGGAGAAACGAAAAGAGGCAGTAGTAATAAGCGTGATGTATGGTGGAATGAGGAAGTGAAAGAAGCAGTTCGAATGAAGAAGAAAGCATGGCTAGACTACTTAGCCTCGCGGAATGATTTTAATATGAAAGAGAGATACAAGCTGCAGAAAGTTAACACGAAGGCACTGATAGAAGAAGCTCGTGAAAGGTGCAGAATGAAAGCGGATGAAAGGTTGTCGTCCAATTTCCGGGATAATGCCAAGCTCTTCTGGAAAGAGGTAGGCAAGACCCGGAGTTGTTCAGCAATCTGCAGTATGAATAAAGTGCTTAGTGTTAACAATGACGTCCTAACAGACCAAAGTGACGTCCTGCAGAGATGGAGTGAATATTATGGAAAGATGTATGCAAGAAAAGACAGAGATGCCACGTCGGGAAGTGGAGCTCACTTCGATGCTCCGGATCCCGATGTCATTGAAGTCATTAGTATGAAAGAAATAGAACAAGCGATAAGAAGTATGAAATGTGGTAAGGCTGCGGGAAAAGACAGAGTTACTGCTGAGATGAGCAAGTACGGTGGGTCGCGTGTCTGGGACACACTATGTCTGTGCAACTTGTGCTGGCGGACGGGTGAGGTCCCAGATGACTGGCGAGTAGCAGTTGTAGTACCTATTTACAAAGGGAAAGGCTCGCGCCTAAACTGCTCCAGCTACAGGGCGATCAACTTGGTCAGCTTAGCTAGTAAGGTGTATGCAAAGGTTATAACGGCACGAATGCAAGAAAAGTCTGAAAGGTATTTATGGGAGGCTCAATGCGGATTCCGACGTGGAAGAGGTTGCATGGATCAAGTGTTTTCTCTCCGCATGATCGCGGAAAAGTTTTTGGCTCTTAGCCAGAAGGTTTTCTGCGCTTTTGTGGATCTAGAGAAAGCATTTGATAACGTTGTGAGAGAAACGCTGTGGGACTTGCTGCCAGGATATGGTGTGGACGGCTCGCTACTGCGGGCAATACAGTCGCTTTATAGGGACTGTAAGACTTGCGTGCGAGTAGGGGGGGATGTGTCACCTCTTTTTGATGTCTGTACAGGCGTCAAACAGGGATGTGTCATGTCCGCCTGGCTGTTCATAGTGTATCTGGACAGCTGCCTACAGAAGTTGAAAGATTTTAATATGGGTGTGAATTTGGGTGACTTTACAGTAAACTGTCTGCTGTACGCTAATGATGCGGTGCTCATGGCCTCATCAGAAGCCGACCTACAGGCATTAGTCACTAATATGAAAGAGGGGTGTAAAAGTAAGGGTCTCCGCTTGAATGCAAGTAAAACTAAGGTTCTAGTATTTGAAAGAGGTGACGTAAGAACTAAATGCGAGATTAGGGTAAACCAGGAACGTCTAGAGCAAGTGAATGAAATTGTGTATTTAGGAAGTATGTTTAGCGCGGATGGAAGATGTGATTCGGATGTAGAACGGCGAGTAGCTGCCGGAAACAAAGTTAACGGTGCTTTGTCCCAGTTAGTAAAGCGACAAAGCATCGTAAAAGAAGCACGAATGGCGATTCATAACGCAGTGCTAGTGCCAACTTTGCTTTACGGTAGTGAAACCTGGGTATGTCAGCAGATGCATGAAAGTAAATTGAATGCTGTGGAGATGCGATCACTTCGAAAATTGTGCGGCGTTACCTTGGCCGACCGAATACGTAACGAAGTGATACGCAATATGGCAGGTTTGAATGAAAGTGTCAGCGTTAAGCTGGAAAAGGGCGTGCTCCGTTGGTTTGGACACGTCCAACGAATGAGTGAGGAACGATTGACGAAGAATATATATTGTTCAAAAGTAGAGGGTAGAAGGAGTTAGGGAAGGCCGAGACTTACATATGAAGACCACGTGAGCAGATTGCTCAAAAACGGAAAGGTCAAAAGTACTCGGATACCCAGACGTGCGTGTATGAAGCGATTGATGAATCTCGAAGAAGCGAAAGAAGTATGCATGGATCGCGAAGCCTGGCGATCTGTCCTCTCTGACTACCCCGTCAGGGATACAGCGTGAAGATAGTTAGTTAGTTGTATGTTATTATGTAAACTAACTTTAAAATTCAAATATTTACAGCTATACTACAAAAATTGTGAAGGTTTACGCACGAAAGTTGATACTTTCTATCGTAATGTTTGCTGTAACAACTATGATATTATAATTATTACGGAATCCTGGCTGAATAGTTCTGTACTTACTAGTGAGTTGTTTGACGACCGCTACAAGGTATACAGGAGGGATAGAGTAACGGCTAGCACACAGAATAATAAAAAAGAAGGTGGGGGGGTTTTGTTTGCTGTCAAGAAGAATATTAATTCTAAACGCGTAGTAAGCTGGGAAAGTAACAGTGAGGATGTTTGGATTGTTATTGACGTACCGGTTCGCAAAATAGTCTTTTGTGTTGTGTACTTACCTCCACCCGTACCGAGATCCATTATGGAAGTTTATATAGATAACTGTAATTCTGTGTTTGAGCAAATCACAAATTGCGAAATATGTATTGTTGGTGACTTCAATCGACGTGAAATAGTTTGGCAATCTACTTCAAGCCTTAGTAAAACCCCAGGTCTGACTGGCACAAGTAAAATACTACTTGATTTCATAACTGTTAATAAATTAAAGCAATGTAATTTTATTAAAAACTCTGAAAACCGTATTCTTGATCTCGTTACATCTATCTATACAGTCTTGTGAAGTCTCTTCTAGTCTAATTAGTTTGAGTAAAATACATCAGCGTCACCCTCCGTTGGATTTTAAACTGCAAACCGACGCTGGATTGGAGTATAATAGTTCAGTTCAAATACCAAATTTTCATAGAGCAAACTACTTATCCATAAATAATTACTTAAGTGATGTAAACTGGGATGATTTGTTTGCTAGATGCAGTGATGTGAATGGAATGCTAAAGGTCTTCTATAATATTCTTAATGATTTAATAAAGAAATTCATACCAAAGCACGTTCCTAAAAGTAGTAAATATCCACCGTGGTTTAATCGCAACCTAATTAAACAATTACAACAATAAACACAAATTTAGGATTCGTTATAAGAAATACAGCAACCCGCTTGATGGGATAGAGCTGAAATATATTAGTAAAATTTGTAAAAAGATGTCAAATGAGTGTTATCAAAATTATATTAAGTTCATAGAAGATCGAATAAAAGCAACCCTAAAATATTTTGGAACTTTGTGAAAGCTAAAAGAGGAGGTTCTAGTGCCTACCTGTGTCGATGACGGATGGATCGATTGTAACATCAGATGGTACAGAAATTTGCCATTTATTCTCGGATTACTTTTCTTCAGTATACAATTCTGACCAAGATATTGATGATGAATATCAAACGGAGTTTATACAGTCATTACAAGAACATAGTGTATCCTTAAGTAGTCCTTCTATCACATATGATACTCTAATAAAATGTTTGAAAAACCTAGATATTACAAAGGGTGCCGGGTCTGATGGGATTCCGCCCCTCTTCATTGTAACGTGTGCCGGGGAGTTAGTCCACCCACTTTTAAATATATATAACACTTCTTTGCATAGTGGTATATTTCGCTCAGAATGGAAAGTGGCAAAAGTGGTTCCAATATATAAATCTAGTGATGTTGACTTAATATCTAATTACAGATCCATTTCCATTATATCATCGTTTGCTAAAATATTTGAAACTCTAATATGCCTTTACATGTGTAATCATCTAAAATTATATTTAAGTGTCAATCAGCATGGATTTATCGCAAAACGTTCGTCTCGTACAAATTTGGTGCCTTTCACGGAGACATTGATCAATGCTATCGACTCAGGTCATCAAGCTGATGTCATTTACACTGACTTCAGCAAAGCCTTCGATAGGGTCTCTCATCAAATTATAATCGCTAAACTACAAGCATATGGTATTTGTGGTTCTTTACTTGGATGGCTGACATCGTACTTGTCAGACAGAGAATTTTTTGTAGTAGTAAATGGGTATCATTCGAATTTAAAACACATCACATCTGGGGTTCCCCAAGGGTCCCATTTGGGGCCAATGTTGTTTAATTTTTTCATAAACGATGTTCCTAATTGTTTCCAATACTCCCAAGCTTATTTGTATGCGGACGAGCTAAAATTTATAAAAACTATCAGATTTATAGATGACGCAATCGATATGCAAACTGATATAAGGGGCCGTTCAAGTATTACGTAAGCACCAATTTCTCTGTTTTGCTTATTTTGGATGACATGGGGGGTGGGGGGGTCTAGATGATGATTACGTCATCGTTAGTTATTTAAGTTTTTTCAGGGATTCCCGCAAATAATACATATGCGTAGGCACTCGCTTTGAGAACTGATTAGGGGAATTACCGCGCATTAGGGAAATTACCGTGCGCTATTCACTTGTCTAATAATTCACTCTCGTGCCGGCCGGCTGCAAGTGCGCATCTATCAGTATTGTTTTGTTTGGATTCTAAACGTATTGTAAGCATTGAAAGTTATCATTTGTGTTTATGTTGATGCAATTAGCCAAAGTTTAACGTTTTAATTATTTAAATTTAAATATCTTAATAGAATGTCATATCATATAGACAAATCCAAGTTATACCAAAAACTGTTCGAAAGTTTTAAAAAATCTCATACTGGGACGAAAGTGCAAAATGTACAAAAGTTAGTTAACGAAGTTTGGCGAAATTATAAATTACAAGCAAAGTCAGATAAGGAACTAGATATTATTGTATCTAAGAGAATTGAAGAAGAATTGCAAGCGGCGACTAAAAATAAATCCAATCTGCTTCATTTTTTTTCCAAGGTGAGTAAATATAAGTACAAAGTTTCTCTTTACGTTCTGTAACAATTAAAACGATTTATGAGTAAAAAATATAATGGCCTATCTCAAAGTAAAAAGGTAAATGATTGATATTTTATTTCTTAAGATCGACTCCGGCAATTGGTCACAAAATACACGGTGTTTTCAATATCTGTATGTGAAGGGTTTCTGTGGGGAAAAGCTTTCAATAATATTTGAACGCTGGTTTTATTAAATACGGTGAATTTATGTAGCTTAATAAGAGAATATCCAGCAGAACTCTTAGAAATTTTTCATTTTTAGGCAATGTCTTCTACCAGTAAACCTGCAGAAAAAACACAAATTATACAGCCATTTTCTAACATTGAAAAACAGAAAGAAGATAAAATTAAAACCGGCAATGAATCACAAGAGCAATGCGAAAATAATAATAATGCAGATAAACAAAGAGCAAAACCTTCTCAAGAAGCTTTGAAAAATAAGATTACTCTACTCGAAAAAAATCTGAACGCTTTGTATTCTGCCAGAGATACTATGCCAAATTGCGCTGAAGTTGATACACAGATCATTAAGTTGCGCGAGGAACTAAAAACAGTAAAAAATACTTTAAACAGGAAGATTCAAAACGCAGTTGCCCAGAAGAAGCACAGGGATGGTATGAAAAGAAGCTTTGAAAAATAAGATTACTCTACTCGAAAAAAATCTGAACGCTTTGTATTCTGCCAGAGATACTATGCCAAATTGCGCTGAAGTTGATACACAGATCATTAAGTTGCGCGAGGAACTAAAAACAGTAAAAAATACTTTAAACAGGAAGATTCAAAACGCAGTTGCCCAGAAGAAGCACAGGGATGGTATGAAAAGAAAGTTAGAAGATATTTGTCAGGAAAATCCTGAAATAAAAAGAAGACTATCTCTGAGGGATTCAGTAGGACATCCTAAACTTGAAAGCGATCAACCATTACTATTGAAAACAATTGCGGATATAGCTTTATTTGGGAGTGCATGTGATGACAGGAGACGAACGGAATCTATTCGCAGCGTAAAAACTCTTGACGAACTCACACAAGAACTGCGTAAACTAGGATTTGACATTAGTCGCAGTGCGACATATCTTCGTTTGATTCCCAGAAAATCGAATTCTAGAGAGAGGGAGGGACGAAGACATGTATCGACAGTCCCTGTTAGGCTCATTCGTGCTCAAACTGATCACCACAAGAGCCACTTAGATAGCAAGTTCGCTGAAACATCAATCCATTATTTAGAGAACATAGCATCCATACTTGGACCAGATCAAGTATTTTTCTTATCTCAAGATGACAAAGCTCGAGTCCCTATTGGCGTCACTGCGGCAAATAAGCAAGCACCTCTTTTAATGCATATGGAATATAGAATCAAATTACCTGACCACGATTGGGTAATCGCTGAGCGTCATAAATTAATACCATCTGTTTATGCTGGTATCAAAGTTACTTCCAATATGCTAGGACAACCGCAAGCCGTCGGATATTCTGGGCCAACATTCATCGCTATTCGAAGTGGAAAGCATAGTTCATCTACTGCTAATACTCATGCTCAGGATTTCGAGACGCTTCTCGAACTTGAAGAGTTTCGACCATTAGCAAAAACTGACCATGAACTAGTAAAACCAGTAGTAATTATGACGGTTGATGGAGGGCCAGATGAAAATCCGCGTTATCAAAAAGTCATAGGGTTTGCTATACAACATTTTAAACGACATGATCTCGATGCATTGTTTATAGCTACCAATGCTCCTGGAAGGAGTGCGTATAACAGAGTAGAGCGAAGAATGGCTCCTCTGAGTCGGGAACTGGCTGGTTTAATACTGCCTCATGACCATTTTGGGTCTCATTTGGACGAACGTGGCATTACAATTGATGAACAATTAGAAAGATATAATTTCGAATTTGCAGGAAATGTATTAGCTGAAGTATGGAGTTCAATGGAAATTGATGGCTATAATGTTACTGCAAAATATGTTGAGGCTGATGAACAAGATGTTCCTGAATTTCCAGACATTAAATGGTACTCAGAACATGTGCGTGAAAGCCAATACTTGCTTCAAATTGTAAAATGTAAAAATACAGAATGCTGTCGTCCAAGAAGTGGCCTATTCAGATTACTAGACAACAGGTTTCTTCCACCACCTGCAAAAGTAAAACAAACAGTTGATGACTTGGTTTTGGATGAAGGAGGACAATTTCTTGATCTTCCAGTCAATTTAGCTCTACGCTTGAGTACTACCCTCAAAGATTTTTTGCAAATGCCCTACGATTATTTTTGTCCGACGGTAAAATTGAGGCTCTCAAGCCGAACATGCAAAACGTGTGGTCTTTATCATGCTTCCGTCAAATCATTAAATCGTCACATCGAGAAGATCCATAAAAAAGTAAACACGAGGGAAAAGTTAGACCTGTAAGAGTCGTTGCTCGTCGTGCTAATGAACTGATGTGCATTATTCAAAATTTAGAGCACCAAGATGTTGAATGGCTCGATGAGAGTGACGTAGACATTCCAAAATCGGATGAAAGTAAGCAGACTCACAACACTGAGCAGCAATCCAATGTCATCGATAACTTAGAATCATGGATTCAGGTTTCATGGACTGAAGACTGTTAATGTGCTCCGAAAATATTCTTTATGTTAGTTATGTTCTTTATTTCTGATTATATTTTTTTGTCATTTACTCTATGTGTATCAGTTAAACCTAATATTTTCATGAATTTTCCTATTTTAAAAATAACAATATAAAAAAACATTTATTACTAAAAATGTTTACGTAAGCATAGGGGGAGGGGGTAAGTGCTTTGCTTACTTTTGATGACAAGGGGGGCGGGGGGGTAAAAAATGGTAAGAAATCTGCTCACGTAATACTTGAACGGCCCCTAAATAGACTTGTCAAGTGGTGTGAAGCTAACAAAATGCAATTAAATACAGATACGAGTAAATGTAAGCACATGAAATACACTAGATACCATAACATTGTTAGCTCTGATTATTACATAAAAACACCAAAATTGAAGAACTAGACACCATTAGAGACCTTGGAGTGATATATGACACAAAATTAACATTTACACCACATATGGATCACATTACAAGTAAAGCTTCTAAGATGCTTGGTTTTGTTTTAAGAACTTGCAAGAGCTTTCATAACAATTCGACCAAAATCTTACTGTACAACACACTTATTAGAAGTATCCTTGAATACTGCAGTGTGGTATGGCGGCCACACTATGCAACACAATCGTTAAAATTGGAACGTGTACAAAAGCGTTTTCTTTGGCATCTAGCGTTCTCTAATGGCTTGGCAAAGAAAATCCGCTCTTATGACCGCAGACTAAAGCTCTTCAACATTAAACCACTTTCAAATAGATTGAAACTCAATGATGCCGTGTTTGCCTCTAAGATTCTTAATAACAAAATTGACTGCTCCCACTACTGGGCCTTTTCAGGTTTCGCGTGCCCTCAGAAGTTCCACGCAAACCAATCACACCACTGTGTCCACCATTGAGAAGAACTGTTCTTGGCGCTAATTCTCCTTACGTTAGGTTATGCAGGGTTATAAATAGTTGCAGCCATCTAGTAGATGTCCACTACCATTCGTATCGCAAACAAAAGTCTGTTTACAGCTCCTTGCCAGAACTGGCTTAGATTCTCTTGGCTACCACTGTATGTTTTTATTGTAATGTATTTTTTTTTAAATAAGTTTTTCCATATTTATTGTATATCTTTATAGAAATCTTTAACTATATCTTACGTTCTTTGTCGGTTTGATATGGATAAGACTTTACAGCTATTAACTACCATGTTCGAATCTGTTGCTGTGATGATATGTTAGCACCTTATTCAATGTTACTTTTTTTGCATGTTGTGTTTACCTATAAGTAACTGTTACATTAAGACTAGTAACTTTAATATATTGCTGTAATTATAAGTATCAATGTAAACAGTTGTTGGTAGACCTGAAAAGTGAGGCGTGGCCACTACTGGAGTGACACAGCAGGAGCTACGTGTCACGGAATGAAGATGGTACGGTGGATGTGTGGAGTCACGCGAATCTACCGTGTGAGGAACTCTCGCATCCGTGGCAGCCTTCGCGTCGGTGACATTGCCGATAAGCTGCAAGAGTGTCGCCTTCGCTGGTATGGTCACGTCTTGCGGCAACCACGTGGGAAACAAATGTCTGGCCAGGTCGGTCCCGCTGGGTCCCGGTAAGAGTGGAAGACCCAAGAAGTGCTAGCATGACGTCGTAAAGGATGACATGCGTGCCAATGGTCTCACTACAGGGGATGCCGACGACCGTGCGAAGTGGACCCCGGGCGTCGCGAGACGCAACTGGGATAGACGCTCGGATGATGACCCAAATACGATTTTTAATTCATAAGAATTTAGTTTATATACTTGGTGCGATATTTTCTTTCAGTCTAGGGTGATGCATAGATAGGTAAGTTGAAGAGGTGTTCAAGGTTGATATTGAGATGAAATATTTCTTGCCTTACCCACGCAAAAAACGTCCCTCAACGAAAAAAAAGCATGAGAGAACGCGATACCATACCGTAAGGTGAGGCAATACCCCTGTGTTATTTATGTTTTGTACACACAGTCTACCATCTTAAAATACTACCACATATACTCGTATCTTAAATCAATACAACTTAAAATACAAAGAGTCTGCTTATTTCGTAAAGAACAAGGAGAGCGTGTCCGTTTAATTTCAGTAATAGGTAACTCTATTAGTATTTGGAGCACCAGGGCGCTTCCATCCATTACGACTAAAACTGGTAATGCGATACCGGGCGTATATACGAGTATTTTATAGTATTCATTGAGAAAAGTGCTGAATCAACTCCACTGAGTAATAGCTGTTAATATACTAGGTACTTGACTTTGCCTAGATACATTATTTAACATTATTAGTAGGGAATTATAGGTTTGTATAAATAGACAATAGTGTAAGAAGCAGTATAATGCCGAGTGGCGTGTAGGCGAAGGCCGCGGGCTGGTCTGCGCAGGCGCACGGTCGGTGGCAGCGCGCTCGGGTGGTCGGCAATGCGACGACGCTGCTGATTCATGTCGCTGATAGCAATCGAAGGCGCCGGCGCCCAGTGCTATTTTCTAAATTTATCACCATTCGTATTTGCCTACAACGCGTAGGTACTCTTTGGTTCTTGTCGGTTTAAATAAAGGCATCTATAATTTTAACCAATCTATCTGAGCGGTCTGTCTCCTACAGAAAACATTGTAAGCATGCCAAATTACGTAAGAAGGAAAATAAATCTACATGTAGCATTGCACATGTACATAAATTTTATAACCATAATATAAAAAGGCAATGGCCTCACCACCTTTTACGTGGGACAAAAATGCATACGGTGTAATGTGGGCGTATAGTATGCCTCTGTCAACCCCTTCGGGGATAAAGGCGAAACATTATGTATGTATGTATGTATAATATAAAAAGTGCTCGTAGCCGCTAATTCAGTGTTCTGTAAAAGATCAGTGCATTAATCTTACGCTATGGCTGGTCCTCATATGGGTAACTTTGTGGCATTTCCATTTACGAGAATGTCCGTGCTTCGGAAGGCACGGTACACTTTTGCTCCCGGTTGCCAGTAACAGGTTGGTCGACAGGCTTGAAAAAATACGCCTGTCCATTTCATCGCGGCAATATGCGCACCGCCTGTTGCGTGGGACATAAATGCATACTGTGAAATGTGAGCACAATATTACTATGTTTATTATTTGAGGGGTTAAATAAAAATTCAATAAATAATCGTTACTCTGGTAATTTTATCAATAATATGTAGATAAAATTAGATAGACGAAGTCTTATTATAGGTACGTACCTAATATATTGGAAAATGTGTGTGCACCGATCCCAGGATCTGGATCAGGAGATTGTAGTTGGAAGGGGAGCGGGGGGGGGGGATCACTCCTTTCAATGCTATGCTAAAAAAAATAAAAAGTGTAATCATAGCTACTTGTAACGGTTTCAGACGGGGCCGCGGCGGTTGAAATTTATGTTTGTATATAAATATAAAACCTTGAATCTAATCAGTAAATATAAAGCGCCTTTAAAAACGGTTTGCTTGTCTATCATCTTAGTGGCATAAAATGAACTGAAAAGCTTAAAAATAATATTTATTTTCTTTTGTCATCATTGCTTTTTGGTAGTGAAACCTGGGTAGGTATGTCAGAAGATGTATGAACTTAAACAGAATGCTGTGGAGATGTGATTAAGTACTTCGAAATTTGTGCGGCGCGCGTAACGTTAGCCGACCAAAAGTCATACCTAGCGGCGCGGCCTGATTTTGACGATCGATCGTTAAAATCAGGCAATATCTTAGATAATAATAATTTTTTGTAAATAAAATAAAGTGCCTGATAAAAGGATTATTTATAGAATACACTCGGTTTTAAAATTGCTTAAAAACCACAAGTCTTTTATTTCTTAGCAAAACCACTAATCAGATAGTTAACATATTAAACAACACCACTTGTGTACTGCCACAATATTTACTTTGTGAATGGTATCCGGCATTCTCAAAGGGTATTAAGATGGTTGTCACCTTAATTACTTTTACAAGTGGTTTTATTTAATTTATGTGTGTAGCAGATTCCACCAAGTGCCATCAATCAACAGTATTAATAAATAGATAATATCAACTAACATAAGCGAAAAACCCATCCCATTGTGATGAGAACATTAAAATTTGAGTTTGAACTTCTAAATCGAGTAGAAAGAAGAAGAATCGCTATATCTCCAACTATTGGTGAATACTGGTTCCTATTAAATGGGGTCTGACTTGAGATTTAGCTGGCTGTAAGCAACCCCTTGAAAGTCAGGCCAAAAGCCATGCTACAGTTTTATAGATTTTATAATTATTATGATATAGGTATGACCAGTTGTGCGGATGGACCGCGTGAGGAACTCTCGCATCCGCGGCAGCCTTCACGTCCGTGACATTGCAGACAAGTTGCAAGAGTGTCGCCTTCGTTGGTATGGTCACGTCTTGCGGCAACCGCCGGGTTACGTAGGTAACAAATGTCTGGCCATGTCAGCCCCGCCGGGTCCCGGTAAGAGGGGAAGACCCAAGAAGTGCTGGCTTGACGTCGTAAGGGATGACATGCGTGCCAATGGTCTCACCACAGGGGATGCCGACGACCGTGCGAAGTGGAGGAGAAAATGTAGGAAAGCGGACCCCGGGCGTCGCGAGACGCAACTGGGACAGACGCTCGGATGATGATGAGGTATGACCAGTTGTGCAAATGGCATGTCCTACTAATGGCTATGCCTTTTTACGCTTCGCTTAAAGAGTTCAGGGACTTAAGAAGAGCAAATCACGTGCGCTGTAAAGAAATCCAGGAGTTTTGTGATTCGACAGCAGATTTGCTTGGTTTTCGAGTTCCAATTCTGTGGACTGTATGACTTGTGTGAATATTGCACCTCTGCTCCGCATGTGTTGTTTGGTGTTGCAAAAGAGAGGTTGAGGTTAAGTGGAAACCTTTAGAACACTTACCTGAGTACAGATATTCTGTAAACTAATTGGTCAAGAAGGTGATGGACATTACTGATTTTGTGATCACGGACCTCAGCAAAAGCTGAATGCTAAAAATGCTAATTAAAAAATTAGCCATTGTGTAAATTATCTAAACTATACACACACTCGCATTTTACAACGCGGGGAAATTTTGAATAGCGAGAGCATTAGGCGAGATACCAACCTATTTATCAAGTGGAATAACAGCACCTGAAAATGCAAAACTGTACCACTAGAAAATGTAATTAGTCTTGTGTCAACGCAAAGTATCTAGCGAATTAAGGCAACAAGTCTCTGATTAAAAAAAGTAACCAACAGAAGGTAACAGAATGAAGATAAACATTCGTGTCTTATTCAAAGGTACACAATAGTCGTCATCAATTACAGGCAAATAGATCGCCCAACATCATTTGTCCGTCCGTCCGTTACTCGACTGGGACATTCCCACGGCTCTCGGGACGATCGTGTTTGTTGTCGGAATATGTCCAATAGAAATAGTAATAGAAAATTGTTTCTGATTACCTCGCCGTCTACCTACTTTGATCGCCTACTTCTTGTTCCTATATTTGTTATTGCCTAATGGAGTATAAGTAACTTTTAGCTTAACTTTCCTACGGTATTTTCTTAAGATCATAGCAGTGTATAGTAAATTAGATCGTTTTATCACATTATACTGTTTAAATAATTTATCTACCTTAATATTAACTCAAGCAGGGAAATTTTAATTTACATTCCATTAAGCGCTATACCTACCTATATGTTGGGTCAGGTCATCTGCAATATTAACTATTGTCATGTCATGAGCAGTAGACATTCCTCGCATGGTAAAATCACGGCATAAATTTCCCGGTTTATAATTATGCAGAACGATGCAAACCGTTGTTCTCTCGATGTTATCAGACATAAGGCCGAAGAGAAATTGCTCCGATCAAAAGATAATCTCGTCGGAACCAAAATTGATCATTGATAGGAGGCGCAACGCGCGCGTATCCTGGGCCTGCCATCAGTCCACGCCCACTGAAAAGTGAGGCGTGGCCACTACTGGAGTGACACAGCAGGAGCTACGTGTCACGGAATGAAGATGGTACGGTGGATGTGTGGAGTCACGCGAATCTACCGTGTGAGGAACTCTCGCATCCGTGGCAGCCTTCGCGTCGGTGACATTGCCGATAAGCTGCAAGAGTGTCGCCTTCGCTGGTATGGTCACGTCTTGCGGCAACCACGTGGGAAACAAATGTCTGGCCAGGTCGGTCCCGCTGGGTCCCGGTAAGAGTGGAAGACCCAAGAAGTGCTAGCATGACGTCGTAAAGGATGACATGCGTGCCAATGGTCTCACTACAGGGGATGCCGACGACCGTGCGAAGTGGACCCCGGGCGTCGCGAGACGCAACTGGGATAGACGCTCGGATGATGACCCAAATACGATTTTTAATTCATAAGAATTTAGTTTATATACTTGGTGCGATATTTTCTTTCAGTCTAGGGTGATGCATAGATAGGTAAGTTGAAGAGGTGTTCAAGGTTGATATTGAGATGAAATATTTCTTGCCTTACCCACGCAAAAAACGTCCCTCAACGAAAAAAAAGCATGAGAGAACGCGATACCATACCGTAAGGTGAGGCAATACCCCTGTGTTATTTATGTTTTGTACACACAGTCTACCATCTTAAAATACTACCACATATACTCGTATCTTAAATCAATACAACTTAAAATACAAAGAGTCTGCTTATTTCGTAAAGAACAAGGAGAGCGTGTCCGTTTAATTTCAGTAATAGGTAACTCTATTAGTATTTGGAGCACCAGGGCGCTTCCATCAATTACGACTAAAACTGGTAATGCGATACCGGGCGTATATACGAGTATTTTATAGTATTCATTGAGAAAAGTGCTGAATCAACTCCACTGAGTAATAGCTGTTAATATACTAGGTACTTGACTTTGCCTAGATACATTATTTAACATTATTAGTAGGGAATTATAGGTTTGTATAAATAGACAATAGTGTAAGAAGCAGTATAATGCCGAGTGGCGTGTAGGCGAAGGCCGCGGGCTGGTCTGCGCAGGCGCACGGTCGGTGGCAGCGCGCTCGGGTGGTCGGCAATGCGACGACGCTGCTGATTCATGTCGCTGATAGCAATCGAAGGCGCCGGCGCCCAGTGCTATTTTCTAAATTTATCACCATTCGTATTTGCCTACAACGCGTAGGTACTCTTTGGTTCTTGTCGGTTTAAATAAAGGCATCTATAATTTTAACCAATCTATCTGAGCGGTCTGTCTCCTACAGAAAACATTGTAAGCATGCCAAATTACGTAAGAAGGAAAATAAATCTACATGTAGCATTGCACATGTACATAAATTTTATAACCATAATATAAAAAGGCAATGGCCTCACCACCTTTTACGTGGGACAAAAATGCATACGGTGTAATGTGGGCGTATAGTATGCCTCTGTCAACCCCTTCGGGGATAAAGGCGAAACATTATGTATGTATGTATGTATAATATAAAAAGTGCTCGTAGCCGCTAATTCAGTGTTCTGTAAAAGATCAGTGCATTAATCTTACGCTATGGCTGGTCCTCATATGGGTAACTTTGTGGCATTTCCATTTACGAGAATGTCCGTGCTTCGGAAGGCACGGTACACTTTTGCTCCCGGTTGCCAGTAACAGGTTGGTCGACAGGCTTGAAAAAATACGCCTGTCCATTTCATCGCGGCAATATGCGCACCGCCTGTTGCGTGGGACATAAATGCATACTGTGAAATGTGAGCACAATATTACTATGTTTATTATTTGAGAGGTTAAATAAAAATTCAATAAATAATCGTTACTCTGGTAATTTTATCAATAATATGTAGATAAAATTAGATAGACGAAGTCTTATTATAGGTACGTACCTAATATATTGGAAAATGTGTGTGCACCGATCCCAGGATCTGGATCAGGAGATTGTAGTTGGAAGGGGAGCGGGGGGGGGATCACTCCTTTCAATGCTATGCTAAAAAAAATAAAAAGTGTAATCATAGCTACTTGTAACGGTTTCAGACGGGGCCGCGGCGGTTGAAATTTATGTTTGTATATAAATATAAAACCTTGAATCTAATCAGTAAATATAAAGCGCCTTTAAAAACGGTTTGCTTGTCTATCATCTTAGTGGCATAAAATGAACTGAAAAGCTTAAAAATAATATTTATTTTCTTTTGTCATCATTGCTTTTTGGTAGTGAAACCTGGGTAGGTATGTCAGAAGATGTATGAACTTAAACAGAATGCTGTGGAGATGTGATTAAGTACTTCGAAATTTGTGCGGCGCGCGTAACGTTAGCCGACCAAAAGTCATACCTAGCGGCGCGGCCTGATTTTGACGATCGATCGTTAAAATCAGGCAATATCTTAGATAATAATAATTTTTTGTAAATAAAATAAAGTGCCTGATAAAAGGATTATTTATAGAATACACTCGGTTTTAAAATTGCTTAAAAACCACAAGTCTTTTATTTCTTAGCAAAACCACTAATCAGATAGTTAACATATTAAACAACACCACTTGTGTACTGCCACAATATTTACTTTGTGAATGGTATCCGGCATTCTCAAAGGGTATTAAGATGGTTGTCACCTTAATTACTTTTACAAGTGGTTTTATTTAATTTATGTGTGTAGCAGATTCCACCAAGTGCCATCAATCAACAGTATTAATAAATAGATAATATCAACTAACATAAGCGAAAAACCCATCCCATTGTGATGAGAACATTAAAATTTGAGTTTGAACTTCTAAATCGAGTAGAAAGAAGAAGAATCGCTATATCTCCAACTATTGGTGAATACTGGTTCCTATTAAATGGGGTCTGACTTGAGATTTACCTGGCTGTAAGCAACCCCTTGAAAGTCAGGCCAAAAGCCATGCTACAGTTTTATAGATTTTATAATTATTATGATATAGGTATGACCAGTTGTGCGGATGGACCGCGTGAGGAACTCTCGCATCCGCGGCAGCCTTCACGTCCGTGACATTGCAGACAAGTTGCAAGAGTGTCGCCTTCGTTGGTATGGTCACGTCTTGCGGCAACCGCCGGGTTACATAGGTAACAAATGTCTGGCCATGTCAGCCCCGCCGGGTCCCGGTAAGAGGGGAAGACCCAAGAAGTGCTGGCTTGACGTCGTAAGGGATGACATGCGTGCCAATGGTCTCACCACAGGGGATGCCGACGACCGTGCGAAGTGGAGGAGAAAATGTAGGAAAGCGGACCCCGGGCGTCGCGAGACGCAACTGGGACAGACGCTCGGATGATGATGAGGTATGACCAGTTGTGCAAATGGCATGTCCTACTAATGGCTATGCCTTTTTACGCTTCGCTTAAAGAGTTCAGGGACTTAAGAAGAGCAAATCACGTGCGCTGTAAAGAAATCCAGGAGTTTTGTGATTCGACAGCAGATTTGCTTGGTTTTCGAGTTCCAATTCTGTGGACTGTATGACTTGTGTGAATATTGCACCTCTGCTCCGCATGTGTTGTTTGGTGTTGCAAAAGAGAGGTTGAGGTTAAGTGGAAACCTTTAGAACACTTACCTGAGTACAGATATTCTGTAAACTAATTGGTCAAGAAGGTGATGGACATTACTGATTTTGTGATCACGGACCTCAGCAAAAGCTGAATGCTAAAAATGCTAATTAAAAAATTAGCCATTGTGTAAATTATCTAAACTATACACACACTCGCATTTTACAACGCGGGGAAATTTTGAATAGCGAGAGCATTAGGCGAGATACCAACCTATTTATCAAGTGGAATAACAGCACCTGAAAATGCAAAACTGTACCACTAGAAAATGTAATTAGTCTTGTGTCAACGCAAAGTATCTAGCGAATTAAGGCAACAAGTCTCTGATTAAAAAAAGTAACCAACAGAAGGTAACAGAATGAAGATAAACATTCGTGTCTTATTCAAAGGTACACAATAGTCGTCATCAATTACAGGCAAATAGATCGCCCAACATCATTTGTCCGTCCGTCCGTTACTCGACTGGGACATTCCCACGGCTCTCGGGACGATCGTGTTTGTTGTCGGAATATGTCCAATAGAAATAGTAATAGAAAATTGTTTCTGATTACCTCGCCGTCTACCTACTTTGATCGCCTACTTCTTGTTCCTATATTTGTTATTGCCTAATGGAGTATAAGTAACTTTTAGCTTAACTTTCCTACGGTATTTTCTTAAGATCATAGCAGTGTATAGTAAATTAGATCGTTTTATCACATTATACTGTTTAAATAATTTATCTACCTTAATATTAACTCAAGCAGGGAAATTTTAATTTACATTCCATTAAGCGCTATACCTACCTATATGTTGGGTCAGGTCATCTGCAATATTAACTATTGTCATGTCATGAGCAGTAGACATTCCTCGCATGGTAAAATCACGGCATAAATTTCCCGGTTTATAATTATGCAGAACGATGCAAACCGTTGTTCTCTCGATGTTATCAGACATAAGGCCGAAGAGAAATTGCTCCGATCAAAAGATAATCTCGTCGGAACCAAAATTGATCATTGATAGGAGGCGCAACGCGCGCGTATCCTGGGCCTGCCATCAGTCCACGCCCACGTCAATATTAATTCATTTTTGTTTCACGAAATACAATTAAATTTAATTGTTCAAAGGACTCTTGAAGATAAAATAATATTTACCTACATAAGGATTAATAAGTGGTAAGTACCTACGCAAGTAAGGCTAAAATCGGGGTATTATGATAAAGTGCTATACATATAATTATAATTGAACATTTAGGTCACCTCACCGAACAGCCAGCTTCGTTCGATCTCTCGGCCAATAAATATCAGATTAAAGTGCCGCTATTGTAGCCTTCACGCACAAACTAGTACCGTGGCTTTCAATAACGGTTCACACTATGCAGATTATCACTTGGGCGATAACTATGACGTGAAAGTGATATCAGCGACACGATGCATTGGAGCGGGTGGCTGCGCTGTCCAGTCGCGCCACCGAGACCGACTGCTCCACCAAGGCACGCAAGGAGACGCGAATGGTGTGTGACATGCCGCCACCGTGACATGATGCTCATGCACCGCCCGCATCCTTCACTGTATAGGTTACAAGGCTCTAATAACTCGTGAATGCTGTTATCCTGTAAAGATGAATTATTATATATGCTCAGTTTTAGTTTTCTAAGCCCGTCCTACACAGAGCTGATACGGAGATCAAAGCGTGAGTACCGGGGGATATCAGAACTAGCACTTGGATGATGATTATACTCATAATGAAATTATGAATAAACGCTTTTCAAACGTTTAGCTGATACAAAATGAAAATAAAAAGATAACTGTTCCAATATTTAACTGGGAGTGGATCCCAGATTGCAAATCCAGGTATGGTTTGTAATTTTCAACGTATATTCATATTGAAAGGTGTATACCTCACGGGCTAAACGAAGAGTTTGATTTCAAGTTGTCCCTTTTTCGCTATGACATCGTTCGTTAGCAAGTGTGCAGGTCAGGCTGGTTTGGGCTTCAAATGTCTCAATAGGGCCCTGTCGCACCAAATTTGTAATATGCCTTTAAATATTTTTACGAACCGTGTGTGAGGGGGCTTGATCTTTGCCTGGATTTAGAGAGTCCACTTTAATTTGGCTGCTACATTCCAGCGTCATGGCACAGATATCCCTAGGAGTGCCATGGAAACTTTTTTAATGAGTCAAAGACCCTCGGTACCACCAGAAACAAGGCGTAGCTATCGCTTACCTCTTGATTTTTGTCATCGTCCGGAGCGAATGCCGTATGGTCGCCCAACCCCATAAGGTCGATTTAATACATTTATGTAAAAATTAAAAGCGACGGGAATACGAGGAAATGGATGCCACCGGGCGAAGTCGCGGTGTTCAGCGTTCATATTATATGTAGGTATGTTTATCTATCAACACAATATCTTGTATTGTGTTGTATTGATTGTGATGACAATACGAAGCAAAATGATGGCATTGTGATTCATTATGTAAAATATGTTTTTATTACGTACATAATAAGCCTGATTTTGTATTTATATTTCATCATCAAGCAATTTAATTTCTACAACATAATAAAAAGTATGTAAGAAAAAAGTACTGATTGAATGGGCGATGTGTCAAGGTGGCATACTTCCACTGAATATAGAGACGTCTTGTGGAAGTAACGTTCAATTAGACCAGCGAGGTTACTGTCAATTACTCCACGAATTTTGCTTGTGACATGTATTGCAAGGTACCCTATTAACTTCTATTGTCATTTTTATTGAATAAGTACTTATACCTACTCTTGTGGCACGTGTGACTTCTCCATGTGATGAAATTTACTTTATATCACCATATTCACTAGAGATGTGAGGTGTGTACCTCACTAAAGATTATGGAAAGGGTCAGTAAGACGACTTGAAAATACATAGGTATCTTTCTACATAGATGTATTGATTTTTTATGTAGCACAGAGAACGTACGAGTCAATTGAGTTTAATGCCAAGATTGAACGTCTGCACTAGTTCTAACGTTCAAGAACTGCGTGGGAGCAATTCGTAAACAAAACATAATGATTATACCGAATGCATCGATGACTATTGACCTTTTATCCACGTGCGAGTTCTAAAAACTCATTGTCGTATTTATCTGGGAGTCCATTTTTAGCAGCTTGAAGTGTTTTTTTAATTTGAGCAAGTACCGTAAAACGTGGCAACTTGACCATATTTTTTCACAAAATTTTCTTCTATTTTTTAACTAAATGTTGCATGAATAAGAAATCAATTTTTATATACGTAATACACTATTGGGTACCCTTTTCTGTATAAGTCGCTATCTAAAACTTATTAATTAAAGCTATAGAGAAGAATAAACAACACAGGTAAAATTGACACGAAATTGGTAAATTTACCTACATTTTTTTCTTGTATATTTTTTTATGAACTATTGCATATTTAATACTAATTTAGGTAAAGATGATTGTATCAAAGATTATCTTTACTATCAAAAAAATAATAAGGAAATAATTCAATGAAGGAGACCCAAAAATGACCGTAGGTATAGTTGCCACTGAAATTTTTGTAATTTACATACAAAAAGTTTTATCGCGTAGGGTTGTGAAAATACAAAAATTCAATTGTTAAATTTTTATTTACTTTTTTTTCCGCTTGTGCTCTTTTAATGTTATATTCCGCTCTTGAACTATTGGTCTCGATGTCGCTCAACAAAGTTCTTTTTCCACCATTCTCCAGGCGAATCGCCAAATGTATCAGTCCTCTTATTTTTTGCAAAAATTCATTAACGGCTATTCTGAAGTCTAGTTGTGATAGAGGAGAACCGTAATCAAAGATCACAATAAGGCTTTTATTGAAGTACAATTCTTCGTCTGATGTTGATTTTCTCTGAATGGAGATATTTTATCTTTATTTTTATAGTCCTACGTGGCATTTTAAATTTTTAGTCGGCCTCATAGGAAGATATTTTGTTTATTTTAAGAATTTCAATAGCCAGGGCCGTCATTTCATCATTTTATTTTTTATATGAATGAATGTTTTTTTTTTGTTCTAAAACAATGCACATGCAAGTAAAACGGACGGATATGGTTCATTTAATATTATGTACTACAAGCAATCTCGTTAAGATTATTTTACAATACCTTCGAAATTATATCAAAAACTATTATATATGACTAAAGAAAATCTTAATAATATCTATTATAAATGCGAAAGTTTGTATGGATGTTTATTACTCTTTCACGGAAAAACTACTAATATGTTGAAACATTACAATAATATAGCTTATATATCAGAATAACACATAGGCTACTTTTTATCCCGGGAACAAGTTCCTGTGGGAAACGGGAACGGGAAAATTTTTCTACGCGGGCGAAGCCGCGGGCGGCAACTAGTTATAAATATAAATGTTTGATTTTTGAGACAACCCTAGCTACAGGTAAAGTTGCCAAGACCCACCCAGTGGTAACTTTACCTAACCTTATTAACAATACCCCAAGAGATATTTCAATAAAGCGAAGAAATAACAATTAGCTGATCTTGTAAGAGAAATGCCAACCGTTTTTTACACATAATATCAAAATTTCACTAACCTACAACATATAGTTTAGCCTCTGAGACCACAATTTTACACCTATTACCAAAATACGTTATCACTATAGCCGACTTGATGCAGCCCTATTGAAGAAACTATCTGTGTTATAAGTTACAAAAATACAAAAATGTTGCCGGAAGATATCGAAAAACTATCACCATTACGACGAAGTATCTATCTACAGATAATGAAAAGTTATTTGTGTTTATGTCAAATACCTATGATGTGGTAAAGTTACCACAGGTTTGGTCAAGTTGCCACGTTTTACGGTACTAAAGTTATATTATCATACGAATTTATCGGAGACATGAAGTGATACGTTATATGTTTATATGTACGATTATATCTACCAATGTGATTTATTGTTGATTGTCAGGTGTTACCTATTGAGTACTGTGATCAAATTTGTGTGCCATACCAGCTTTCACTCGAACTGATGACTCAGTCATGGCATCAGTATTGGGTATATATACAATTATAAATATATATCTACCCAGTTAGTACACTGTTATTGTGAGTTTGTTAAGATAATTCTTCTTTTTATCTATCTCAGCAGTCTATGTGTATTTGTGAATACGAGTATGTGGCTATACGATTGCCTAGCTTAGATTACTGAAGAGATTAAAGTTTTTAAGTATCAATAGAAAAGCTTTAATAACCTTTTTTTTATATTTCGCACGTCAAATTGGCGTCGTTCGCCTGATGGTAAGCAAAGACGACGACCCATCTGCAGCTATGTGATACATTACACTTAGCGCCCTTAGAAAAAGCAATCTCCTAAAAGTAGAAAATAACAATAATGTACCGTATTTAGTATCAAATGAAATGTTTGCTAAGCTCATTAAAAAAATATTCATTTCCGTTGTATTGTTCTGCAACGAGAAATAATTAGGTCTTCTTTGTTTCATTTTCCATAGTAGGATTTTGGACGAAGAACTTACATTTTGTAAGAAGCGCTCGTAGTGCCGCTAATTAAGTTTTCTGTAAACGATCACTGCGTTAAGCAGTTCTCTCTGAACAGTATCAGATGGGTGACCGCATTGTAGTATTTCAATTTACGAGTGTTTCCGTGCTTAGGAATGCATGTTAATCCGTTGTCCCGGTCGCCAGTAACATGGCAGTCGGCAAGCCAAGGCCTTAAAATATCACCAGCATGTTGCAACAACCTGTGCCTGTTCATGTTCAATACGGCAATGGGCTCACCAACTGTTATGTGGACTTGCGTGTTATGTGGTCATATAGATGCCTCTGCCACCCCTTTGTGGATAGAGGCGTAACTGATAAAAACAAATCATTTTGACTGCTCGGTGGCGCAGTGGTAGTGTATGCGACTGCCGCGCCCGAGGTCCCGGGTTCAATTCCCGGGGCGGAAGAAAAAATTGTGTGATCCACACATGTTTGTTGCGGTGTTTACTATATATGTATGTATAGAATGTATAATATGTATGTATTTAGAAATGTATAAGTATGTTTATCAGTCGTCTAGATAACACAAGCTTATATTTGCTTACTTTGGCTAGATGACGCCGTTTAAAAAAATGGTCTCATTATTTTTTTTATGACTTTCAAAAATTATCTTTACTTTTATTACCTTACTTGGCCACATTTGTTTTGCTGGAACCAAAACCAAACGAAACTATTTTAATTGGTAGTAGTAGTTCGTCTGATTGAAAGCCATGGCGACATCTGAGAGGAGGGCCAGTATCAAAGAATGTCAACACTAAAGGTCTCCTATTATAGATATATATATATATTTAAAAAATATAGATATATTTAAAAATTTTCTCAACTTTACGAACTTATAAAATGTATAGTACAACTTTAAAAATTTCGTTTCAACACCTTAAAAATTTGCATATTTATATATCATTTGAGATATTTGTTATTTATTTAGGTTTCAAAATAATTAGATTAACTTGAAATTGATTTAACTTTGTCTTTAGTCGTTTACTTTTCTAAGATAAAAATAGTTTACATAACTTTAAAGTGCTAGATTTATTTAACAAACTTATTTTTGGTTTATTGAACAATAAAATAACTGATAATAATGGAAGGACTATTTAATGTTTTAAAAATTAATAAAGGTTTTATTAATTTTAAGAAAAGTGGCAAAGATAGATTAACACAAGAGTACATAGAAGCTAGGCAGAATCTATTGGAAAAGGATTGGGCGTTGTTTAAAACCAATTACACGAAAATATATGAAAATTTTAAGACCGAGGACGTAGAACAGAAGCTTGATGATATTTATTATGCAACCGAGAACACTTATATTACTTACATAAGTCTGATTAGGACTTTGCTAAAAACCATTCGCAACGAGAAAGGTTCTGCATAACCAAGTCACGATGCTTCTACTAGTGCATCCAAGTCTGTTAGTGCTTTTGTAAAGTTGCCTAGGATCTCTATTCCAACATTTTCAGGGAAATACGATGAATGGACTACATTTTACGATCTTTTTACATCTTTAGTGCATAAGAATGATTCTTTAGATAACGTGCAAAAGCTTCATTAAAAAGTCATCTCTCTGGAGAGGCAGGTCAATTAATACGCCACACTCCTATAACTGATGCCAATTATAGCCAGTGCTGGACAATGTTAGAGAAAAGGTATAATAATGTTAGGTACTTAGTAAAATGCATTTTAGATAGGTTATTTAAACAAAAACGTATGCAAGTAGAATCTGGTACAGCGCTAAAAGAGTTAATTGATACCACGTGTGATTGCCTTAATGCGTTAAAAAACTTAAAAGTTGATGTGAGTACATGGGATGTGATTATCATAAACATTGCTGCTTATAAATTAGATAATGACACGCGTAAACAATGGGAACTTAAGGTTAACAATGACTCCGAAAATGACTTACCAACATTAGACCAGTTTAAAATTTTGATTAAAAGTCGGTTTCGTGCTTTGGAAGGTTTAGAGTAAAAAAAGGTCACAGGTCACATGGTTAACAGCAGTAATAAAGGCTCACAAGCTTATCATAAAGTAATGTTAGCTACTAATTCGTCAAAGTTTAAATGTGAATTTTGTTCGGAAGGTCACAAACTTTGATTCTGTAAAGGATTTACTAAGCAGCTGATTGAAACTAGGCGAGAGATTGCAGCAAAAAATAGAATTTGTTTCAACTGCTTAGGCAGTAATCATATCGTAGCAGATTGCAAAAAAGCCCACAACTTGTAAGGTTTGCCGAAAACGCCACCATTCGCTTCTGCATTTGGAGCCCGTTAACAAAGATCAGGCTATCGAGAGTGCTGATTCTTCCAGTTCTACGCCAGTAGTTTCGTGCGTGTCTACCGGTAATATTACTAAGCCCAGGCAGGTTTTATTAGCCACAGCATTAATAAAAACCGAGTCGCGTACTGGTGAATATCAAACTGTCAGAGCCTTGCTTGACCAAGGCTCTCAGGCATGTTTTATCACCGAGTCCACAGTTCAACTTCTCAACCTGAAAAGGATTCCTATTCAAGGGCTTATTTCAGGAGTGGGTGACTCTACTTCAACCATTGCAAGGTACATGGTACAGGTGAATATCCAATCTCGGATAGAGCCAAAGTTTAATCTTACCGTCAATGCGTACGTATTAAAGAAAATCACCTCGTACTTACCAGAGCGTAGTATCAACACCACCATTGATTGGTTGAGTGTTAAAAGTTTTCAGCTCGCAGACCCTGAGTTCAACACACCCAATAAAGTAGATATTTTGTTGGGAGCTGACGCTTACAGCTGCATAATAATGGAAGGGATGGTAAAGAGTCCTTCAGGTAATCTGATAGCTCAAAACACCGCCTTGGGGTGGGTCCTTTCAGGTACGGTTAGTAGAGACGTTATTAGGTCAAATAAGTTCAATGTAATGCATGTACATGTTCAAGAGGACGATATTCTCAAAAGATTCTGGAAAATCGAAGAGCAAAGTAGTTATAAGAAACTACTTACACCTGAAGAGAAGCAATGTGAAGAGATCTACGAGAGTACAACTAGAAGAGACTGTAGTGGTAGATACATAGTGCGGTTACCTTTTCGCAACGACGATCCACCTTGCAAAGCTGGAAATTCGCGAACTATTGCTGAAAAAATGTTTAAGGCATTAGAAAGTAGATTACAAAAGAATACAGATTTAAAAAAAGCAGTGCGCACAAGTAATAGAACAATATTTACATCTAGGTCACATGAGAAAAGTCGAAAAGGACGATAGAAACAAAGAAATAGCTGTGTACTTACCCCACCATGCAGAAGAACTCTCAGAAGAACTCTCAGAAGAACAACTATGGAGTTTCGCTTAACGACACGTTTATGGTCGGACCCACATTGCAGTCTGATTTAAGACACACGGTGTTACGCTGGAGACTTCATCCTATAGCACTTGTAGCAGACATCGTTAAGATGTACCGCCAAATCAAAGTTGCCGAAGAAGACGCAATGTTTCAGCGCATATTGTGGCGAGATAGTCCTGAAAGTGAACTCACTGATTACGAACTGATCACAGTAACGTTCGGAACTGCTTCAGCACCATATCAGGCAGTCAGGACATTACACCAAGTCGCCTACGATGAAAGTTAGAGCTTCCCGCTTGCTGCAGACATAGTTCTCAACTGCTTTTACATTGACAATTTGATGTCTGGTTGTAGTAGCATAGAAGCAGGCATAGGAATCTACAAGCAGGTGACCGAATGTGACCGAATTATTAGGCAAGGGTGGATTTAAGCTGCAAAAGTGGAACAGTAACGATCAGGGTATTTTAGATCAAATCAACGAAATTGAAAAGTACAAATGTGTAGGACATATAGAACAAACATATCAAACTATAACAATAATACTATTAAAATAAGCATGCAGTAAATTATAGTACAAAAACAATAAAACAAGAAACAAAGGAAATGGAAATAAAACTAGACAGTACTATAAAAATTCTTGGACTTACCTGGAATCGCAACGAAGACACCTTCCAGTACACGGTGAATCTCCCGCTGCCGTCGACTGCACCTGTAACTAAACGCATAATTATATCTGTTATAGCACGACTCTTTGATCCATTAGGTTGGTTAGCTCCTAGTGTGGTCTTAGCAAAGGTTTTCATTAAAAATTATGGCTTGCAGGGGTTAGTTGGGACGAAGAGCTGACGAAAGAATTAGTAAATGAATGGAGCTCATATCGTGAGGAATTGTTACTACTCACCAAGGTTCGCATCCCACGTTGGCTTGGTAACAAGTTGGACGATGATCTGGAACTTCACGGTTTTAGTGACGCCTCTAAAATTGCTTATTCGGCCGTGATTTATTTACGGATCGTAGATACAGAAGGCAAGGTGTCTTTACTAGTTGCCAAAACTAGAGTTGCGCCAGTCAAGCAGATAAGTATCCCACGGTTAGAGCTGTGTGGAGCACTTTTATTGTCTCAGTTAATTTCACAAACCGCAGACGTCTTGAACATTTCTCAGGACAAGGTCAAGGCCTGGACGGATTCTACTGTGGTGTTGGCCTGGATTAACAGTCACCCAAGTAAATGGAAGACTTTCGTGGCCAATCGCACATCGGAAATCTTGACCACTATGAAAGCGTCACAATGGTTTCACGTGTCGGCTTGGTCGACAAGGTTCGCATCCCACGTTGGCTTGGTAACAAGTTGGACGATGATCTGGAACTTCACGGTTTTAGTGACGCCTCTAAAATTGCTTATTCGGCCGTGATTTATTTACGGATCGTAGATACAGAAGGCAAGGTGTCTTTACTAGTTGCCAAAACTAGAGTTGCGCCAGTCAAGCAGATAAGTATCCCACGGTTAGAGCTGTGTGGAGCACTTTTATTGTCTCAGTTAATTTCACAAACCGCAGACGTCTTGAATATTTCTCAGGACAAGGTCAAGGCCTGGACGGATTCTACTGTGGTGTTGGCCTGGTGGTCACCCAAGTAAATGGAAGACTTTCGTGGCCAATCGCACATCGGAAGTCTTGACCACTATGAAAGCGTCACAATGGTTTCACGTGTCGACCAAGCACAACCCGGCAGAATGTGCCTCTAGAGGGCTACTGCCTAGCTCACTTCTAGAAAACGAGTTATGGTTTTCTGGACCATCGATTCTCAAGGAAGAAGCAATAACTTATAGCAGACCAAACAGCATCTATAGTACAGATTTAGAAGAGTCTGTAAAGACACATGTGGCACTAGTTCCGGACTGTTTCATTTTGAACAGTATTCTAGGTTACAAAAAATGGTTAGAATTGTTGCATATTGTCGCAGATTTTTAAAGGAGAACAAAGTACATGGAAATAAGTATTTACAAAAGGTAGAAATAGATGCTGCACTCGATTGTTGTATTAGACAAACACAGAAAGAAATATTTACAATAGAATACAAAGAATTAAAGGACAAGGGCTATTTACAAACAAAATCTAGTTCGCTAAAATCACTCTGCCCTTACCTTGATAACAAAGGCATTATAAGAGTACGAGGTCGACTGGAGAAATCTCAGTTGAGCGAAGAGATGAAACATCCCATTGTACTTCCTCACTCTAGTCATCTTAGTCAACTCATCATAAATGAAGCCTATTATAAGACCTTGAGAATTATTTAAGAACAGCTTACTGGATTCTTGGAGTAAGAAACCTGGTCAAAAGGCATGTCAACAAATGTGTGACTTGTACCAGACAGAGGGCCAGCACAAAAAACCAAATGATGGGTTCACTCCCAACAGTTCGGTGTACTCCAGCACGTCCATTTCTACACAGCGGCGTGGATTATGCTGGACCAATCAACGTTCGGACAACCAAAGGCCGTGGACATCGCTCGCACAAAAAAAAAAAGAGACAAATGTACCCTACATTTGTCTCTTTTTTTGTATGGTCAATCGTGCATTGCATTTAGAAGCAGTCAGTGACATGAGCACCCAGGCCTTCCTAGCAGCGTTTAGACGCTTTGTGTCGACGAGGTCATTGCGCTAAATTGTGGAGCGACAATGGCACCACATTTGTTGGTGCTTCCAGAGAATTACAGCAGTTAATGTCAATCCAGCCTTCAATAGCAGAACATCTCGAAGTAAACGGCACAGAGTGGCATTTCATCCCTACCCACAGTCCTAATTTTGGTGGCATTTGGGAAGCGGGGGTGAGGTCCACAAAATACCACTTAAAAAGAGTGATTGGTGATGCCACTCTCACCTATGAAGAATTAACCACTCTTCTTAATCAGACTAAGCTTGTTTGAATTCGCGCCCTATGAGCACTATTAATGTTGATGATCCCGGTGAACCAATACCTTTGACTCCTGGACATTTTTTAATAGGAGAACCCTTGGTTTCGGTACCCGATCAAAATTATGATAATTGTAATATAAATTATTTAACACGCCGGAAGTTTGTTCAACGACTGCTTCAGTCTTTTTGGAAGCGTTGGTCGCAGGAATATTTATCGAATTTAGTTAATCGGTACAAATGGTCTTCCCAAGTTGAAGAACCTAAAATCGGAGACATCGTTTTAGTCAAGGAGGACGACTTGCCACCGAGTCGTTGGTTGATGGGTCGAATCTTAGAAAAGCATCCCGGTGATGATAATCTCACCCGTGTAGTTACACTGCGCACTAAGTCATCAGCTATTAAACGGCCAACATCCAAAATATGCATTTTACCCATAGTTGATTAAGAACCTTTTATTGAATAGATTAAGAACCTTTTATTGAATAGATTAAGAACCTTTTATTGTAAAGATTAAGAATCTTTTATGAAGTTTTAAATATTTTGTTCAATTGAGATTTGTCCTATATTATATTTTCAACTTTCAGATCAAATTGTACAACAGAATCATATTGTAAAATTTCTACACTCGTTTTTATTTCTTTATACTTTTTTTCATTTTTACTGTGTTTGTGTACAGTTTTAAATCAACTTGTTCCATGGTTATTTTTAAGATTTGATTATGTTACATAAAGCTTTAACTGCCACGTTTAAGTTCTAGACAAGTTAGGATTAGATTTGCAAAATAGTTTTAAGATTTTAGTTCAAAGTAGTACTAAGTAGGAAAATATAAAACTCGACAGTGACAGTCAATATTTGGTATCAATAAACTGTGTAATGTGTTTAGTTCAATTTAGAAGGACGTTCGCTCAGTGTCGTCCTTGGTGGGCGGTATATTCACGACCGAATCCAGAATATAATTCTAGTATAAATAATTAAGTGCTATGATGTAATCAACTATGAAGTCATACCTTATATTTAGTTCCTAAGTTTGGTCTCTAGATGGCGTTGCTGTCGAATTAGATCTCGTTATTGTTTTCTCACATGAGTTGTGTATAATCTAATACTTATTTTAATAAAGCGAGAAAGAGAAAGAGCTATTGAAAGATAGTCGATCGCCAGCAGTACAGTACACAGTGGTTTTATTTGAAATCCCCGCTAGTGTAAAGTTCATATAATACCAACCTCGGTATTATACATGTTCAAAATTTCTTCCAAATTTAACATCTGTAATAGACACATTTCATTATATTTATTCGGCCCTTTAGACCCACCCGAGTAACATGCTTCGGAAGGCACGTTACTAGGTTGGTCGTTGTTACCGTTGGTCTCGGTTGCCAATAAAATGGCAGTCGTTAGACCAAGTTGAAGGCTTTATGGGCGGCTTAAAAAATTTCAACAGCAGGTCGCCGCAGCCTGCGCCTGTTACGTGGGACAAAAATGCATACGATGAAATTTGGGCGTTTAATATGCCTCTGCCTACCCCTTCGGGGATAAGGCGTGATAGATAAAAATACTTCAATATAAGTATATCGTAAGAAAGTAGATACTGTGCTCCAAAACGAGGGCTTTGTATGTAACCAGGATTAACACTCGGATGATGATAATCGTTTTAGATTAGTTACTACGTGTTTATGCTAATTTATCAGTTTGAAAATCGTTAGTACATGACATATTGTGTGTGATCTGGGACAGATAGCATGTGGCGTATTGCCGTGGACACGTCTGATGCGCAAGATAAGGCGGAAGGCAGCGCGTGTCCTGCGAAGAGCGTAATGGCCGAGAATGCCGCGGGCGCAACGTGCTTCACAGTTTAAATTGAACGTCAAACTATCGATTTGCATAAATCACACCGATGCTATTTTCAATTATTTGTATTATATATTTTCATGGTCTGACCAAAAAAATTTTTAATCAAGATTAGTGAAAAAATTAATAAAAAAAACGGAGGACTTCAGTTAAAAAAAATCTTCATACTGAGAAGGTCAATTTAGGCAAGCATTTATTCATGAATTAAAAAAAAAATTAACTATTTTCACGCTGTATCTCTGACGGGGTAGTCAGAGAGGACAGATCGCCATGCTTCGCGATCCATGTTTCTATCGCATCGTCAAGATTCATCAATCGCTTCATACACGCACGTCTGGGTATCCGGGTACTTTTGACTTTTCCGTTTTTAAGCAATCTGCTCACGTGGTCTTCATATGTAAGTCTCGGCCTACCCTGACTTCTTCTACCCTCTACTTTTGCAAAATATATATTCTTCGTCAATCGTTCCTCAGTCATTCATTGGACGTGTCCAAACCAACGGAGCACGCCCTTTTCCAGCTTAACATTGATACTTTCCTCCAAACCTACCATATTGCGTATCACTTCGTTACGTATTCGGTCGGCCATTACGGCGCACAATTTGCGAATTGATCGCATCTCTATAGTATTAAAATTACCTTTATGCATCTGCTGACATACCCAGGTTTCGCTACCGTAAAGTAAAGTTGGCACTAGCACCGCATTGTGAATCGCCAGTCGTGCATCTTTTACGATGCTTTATCGCTTTAATAATTGGGATTAAGCACCGTTAACTTTGTTTCTGGCAGCTACTCGCCATTCTACATCCGGAACACATCTGCCATCCGCGCTAAACATACCCCCTAAATACACAATTCCATTCACTTGCTCTAGAATTCAATTTATTCTTGCAGGTAATAATATAGGCACTTATGGTTTAGCCTGAACGGATCGCTACATCAGCCTCAGCAATAACTATATTATATGAACAAATACTTGCTACGCTGAAGTCACACTCAAGACAAAAGACAACATGAAAATATTAAACGCAAGCCACTCATTTCCGTAATAATATCAGTAAGTAGGAATGATCATGTAAATAAATCGTAAATCATTACAATTACTCTAATCCAATTTTATCACCATGCAACGCTATCATTGCCATTACTATGTATATTACACTCCAAGGAGGCATTAAGTTCAATTTGATCTAGGCTAGGGATTATCCCCACTTAACCCAGTTGGTTCCAATACGGCCAATGCTTACTGCGAGTTCTTCGGTGAGCATGAGAAATTCGGTTGAATGTGCGTGAGAACACTTTAATAGTTAAGTGCTGCAGTTGAGTAAGGGATTCTAAGGAATTAGATAAATAAAATGAAGACAATGAATTTCAATAGAAAATACTTACAGGACGTCAGATTTTGTCTACGACATATTAACGTCCTATTTAAAAAGATACTAATTAGATGAGATAACATACGAGTGTATGTGAGAATGGTCGTTAGCATTAAATGCATTTCTATACCGTGGCACTGGGGAACAATGGCCCCACTATTATACAAGCTCTCGCACCGAAGCTGCGCGAGAGCAGCCACGCCTGCAACTTTCCGCGAACAACTTGACGGCTCTGATAAACGTGTACCTTATTTGAATATTTATGAATGCGTCCCATTCGGTACCTCGTCATTGAATGATAACATAATTAAGACACACACTTATTAATATGCTTATAGTGGGCTTTTGAAAGTTTTCTATGATGACGATGCAGCATTTATAATGTGTTATGACGGGATAACAAGAGTAGGGTAGACATGTAACAGTGCATAGTGTACTTATTGAACATATATTTGTTTAGAAACTCATTCAATACTATTTCATCTTTACCCAAGATATAACAACGAATCAATTCAACAAATATCTTGTCACTACGATAAAAAGTAAAGATTATACACATACATAGTGTCTGCTGTCCCTTAAGTGTTATGAAACTAGTCCTGTAAGTACATCATGATCAAGATGAATACATACCATCATAGATAGGTTATTGTTGTCGGCATGCTGTTTACTCTTGGAACTGCTACCTGTTACAGATAAATCAGAAGGTGATGTGATAAACTGGGCCGGTCAACGGCTTGGTCAGTAAGCGCTCTTCGCGACACGATGTGGTCTAAACGGTAAAAACTTAAAAGCTGTGATCGATCACCTTACTCTAGAGCAGTAAGCGAGTCACGATGTGGTCTGATGCTTATGATAAGCGTAGTGGTTTGTCGTTAAAAGTTCGTTCATTACACAATATTATCTTTTCATTTTAAAGACCCTCTGTTTCTCTTCGTATTAAGTTTCAATTGCATCTACGTTTCCCATAAGAGCCAGGAATCGCTTCCATTTTTGGATTATATGATTTGACTGTAATAAGATCATCTGCTATTTGACCTTCTTATTCGAGAGAAATGAATAAGCGTTGTCAGCAGTTCAACTAGTCCGTACTTATCTAGCTCAGGACCTAATTGTGTCATTAATTATGAGCAGGCAACAAACGAACGAAGGTATTAACTTTTACTTATCACAATTTATTGTTATAAACCAATAAATTGTGATACATAAATGTTCATCATAGTAACTATAACTTGTAAATTAATCAATCGGTTATTTACAACTTATAGTTACTATAATAATAAATTATAAAAAAGGATGTATGGAACAATTTTCAAAACTACATTTATGATAAGGTGTCAAAAGGCTTTCATATCATTTAAAAATCCGAATCCAATTAAAATCAGAATAAAGCACAGAATGCTAGAAGCATGCCACTTTGTATAGCTTCGCTGAGCATCTGGCCCAAATAAAGCTTAGAAAGAAAAAGACAAAGGAGCTTTGTACTGACACCTCCAAGAGTTTCTACACCAAACAGCTCAAATATTTGTTGGAGATTTGTGTAGGTATTTCTGCCGATCGAGGCCTAGTAAGACGGTAATAGGTTATTGATTTGTATCAAATATCAAGTCAAGTGATGTTCTAGACTCTACAGAGGTTCCCAAACGTATTTTGTCTACTGCCCACTTTGAGACTAAATAAATTTCTAGCGCCCCCATTTTTTCACCTACTTAAAAACCATTATAACTTCACATTAAATTAATTAATTGTTGTGAGCTATAGATGCGACGCTCAGGTCTCAAGTTAACTCTTACGGGCTACACCTACCAATGAGAATGATTATTGAAACGCAACTTTATAGTATTCAGACAGAGTATCTTTAATTCAAAATCAAACAAACATAATCGATTCTTATATAAAAACTAATGTCAAGGATGAATCTGATGCTGTTTAATAAGTTTGTTGATTACAGGTACCAATTTACTCAAGAACAGCCGCAAGTCGCCACGTTCGGTAACATGTAAACGATTTCTCTTTTTAGTAAGCAGCGTTGCCACAGCACTAAATCCACGTTCACACAAATATGACGATGGGAATGCTATCAAGAATCGTTGAACGATTGACCACAATCCAGGGTACAATTGCGGGATCGGTTTTTGTAGCCAAAATTCTTGATAGCTATTTTTGAACTTGATTTTTATTTCCTCGTTTGTTGTCAATTCTATAAGTTCTTATTCCAGCTGAGGTGAGATTGCTGTCTTGACATTTGAAAACGGATCTAACGCCCAGCCTGGTATTTCCAAGTTCAAAATGTCCTGGTATCGTTCGGTGAAGTCAATGTGGAGGTTTTCCAAATGTTGGCAGTAGGCAAATTGTGAAACTCACGTCTGCCCATATTCTTTTTGTGTAGAAGCAGTTTGGCTGCGAAAGCAGCAACGACATTTTTTGTTTTAATTAAATTTAGTTAATCGCCTTGCAGTTGGAGATTCATGTCGTTGAACAATTTATACAGAAAGACTGCTTTGATGACATATTGCAGTGATTGAAATAGTCGTTCACATAAGTTTCTAGCAACCAAATGTTGTCTATAAATAACGCAATGTACAGCAAGTACATCAAGAATTTTAATTTTTTAAATACGCTATGAAGCCTTTATGGCACCCTATCATAGCCGGAGCGCCATCCGTAGCAACTGATATAATATTTTTCAAGGGAATCTTTTTCTCATCACAAAACTTTTCTAATGTATTGAATATGGTTCCGCCTTTTGTATCGGTCTCTAAATTTCTAGCAAACAATTGTTCTTCACATATTTTCTCATGTTTAATACACCTCACGTAAGACAGCAATAACGCTTCATTAGTAGGTAAAGTGGACTCATCGAGCTGAATTGAGAATTGACTAGTCTTTAGATGATTGCACAATGATCCTTCAATGTTTTTAGCCATTTCATCAATTCGGTTTTGCACAGAATTATTACTCAAAGGAATTTTTCGGATAATTCCTGCGGCCGGTTTATGAAGCACAGTAGTTATTACTTCCTTTATTACTCGCAAAATTAACTCTTCTCCGATGTTGTGTGGTTTGCCTTATTGACCAATTAACAAAGAGATATTGTACGAAGCTCGAAGTCCGTCGTCATCTTGCTTAGCAGCTGCCGAAAATAGTTTTGCTACACTTGGCTGAGTATTATGCTTCATCTCTAGGTCTTGAAAATATGCTACATTCTTGTCTTTCTTATCTGGATGCATTTTATTCAAATGATCTTGCAGTCTTGAAGGCTTCATTGCTTCATCCGAAAATGTTTTTAGACATAGAAGGCACTGAGGCGACGATGGGTTTGTGGGATTTTCAATGAATCCGAATTTAATATATTCCACAGAGTATTGCGTCTCTTCTCTTTTACTTCCAACATTGTTTTGTTTTAAGAAATACGTAAGTAAGTGTTGAACTTAAGTACTGCTTATCTATTACGCGCAAAACCGCAAATGAAAATAAAATAAATATTCCGTTGTTTATATAGGATTGCATAAGCAGCACGCACCGATAGGAATAAGACAAACATGCATTAACTCGTTTATCTCATTCGACGCTCAATTGTACTCAACAAGTAAGAACAAGTATTCTATGAATCAGCCGATTGATACAGAAATGCACAAATCGGGTTATTTAACAAAAACTTGTTAAAACATGATTGCCCGCGGTCTATTATCTACGAAAATTACCTATCTAGGATACATATATTTGTTTGTTTGTGTCTACTTTCATTTCGAAACGGAGCGACTGATTGACATGATTTTTCTTCTATTTATTGAATAAAACTGGACAGATACATGAACTAAGCGGAGAGAAATATCGAACCGAGTTTGAGCAATCTCTTAATTAATATTAGTTGATGTTCACAAGTTGTAGCCGAGAGTCGAGAGCTCTGTCGGTGTCTAAGAGTCCTGCTAGCTAGATGAAATTACAAATCGCCCCCCGAAGCCAACAACAACGCCCCCATTTTTTTTCTGGGTCTCTTACCGCCCCCCTTTAGGCCTGCAGCGCCCACAAGGGGGCGTTATCGCCCACTTTGGGAAACGTTGAATCTAGACTCAATAAACAAAATGTTTCTATTTTAAATCTATAAATATCGTAAATATCAAGGGTACCTGTCGTTTCTTGTGTTTTTCACAATTATTTAAAAGAAACCCGTATGTTTAGAATGTAAACATACAGAAGAAGAAATATTTTGTTTACAGTTTAATGATTTTGTAAAGCGTGTTTTCGCGACATAATTAGTAGAGGGCACGCGACTAGCGCATAGCTTCCTTCTAGTCGTAAAGAGCCTGCACTCGGCTCCTTTGCACCTCACTGACCGCCGTAACCGATAGAGCGGCGCTAGTAATTGACATTTTATGACTCGTTGAGTTAGATAATCCATTTTATCTATGTATTAGATCTGGTTAGAAAGACGATGTAGAACATTATTTACAGACAAACAAAATGTCACCTAACTATAATATTGTTTTTAAGTCACATTTATTACCCTGCCACCTAATGCGAAATAAAAAGATAAATAAATAAAGTAGGTACGGAGTAAAAAGGAATTAAATTTGCAGGCAAGTTCTTTATTCTTAGCTTATTATCCATATATTATTGTGTCCTTATTATGACTTGTCAACCTGTTTGTTTGTGATGTGAAATATAAACCGGCTTGCATACTTTATTCCTTTGCGCTCTGTAGCAATAGCCTACTGAGATGCATTTATTTTATCTGCACTATATTTGATCAAATTTAAGCCGGAGGTAAGCATCCATGGATTTCACGACTATTTTTTATGCCGCGTGTCATAAAGATTGTTTTCGTTACAATTAAGTCTCGTGTTTCTGTACTCTTTCAAGATTGGCCTTCATTCTCTTTATACAACTAGTCTGTCGAGTAACATACGAATAGTCTACTGTGGTCCTATTGAAAAGCGAAATCTCTTATTATAATCTGTTTTTACTAAAGAAAGTAAAAAGATACATTTTTTATGAGTATGAGTCCGAAGTGGGTGCATCCCTATTCTTTAAATTGCGAGACCTGCTACATTCTAACTTAATAAGGTGCCATTAGCGTACCTACTCTGTAAATTAACGCAGAAACATTCACTTCAACGGGCTTCTGAGGGCACAATTAAAGTAATCATAATAATTATTAAGTAAACGAGAACATTACACTGTTTTAAAGGTTGGTAAATGAGCACGTTTTATTTCCGTAAATAATGTTTAAACACTAGCTTTGGCTCGCGACTGCTCCTGTTAGTTACTTCGTGGACCCCATTAAGTACCCCATGCCCGTTGTTTATACATTTTACAATAACGTATTAAGTTCTGAGAGCTTTATGGTATTGTACCAGTTTTTAGGTGGAACCGTGATTATTGAGATATATATATATATATATATACAACTCCTAGCAGTCAAATAAAGTGGAACCCAGGCTACAAATCTAGGTAGGGTTTGGAAGCAACTGGGAAAACACCTTAGATGAAGAAGTATTGTGAGCGTGGCCACCGTCTGACCACCCAAACCCTCCAATGGGAAAGGTTACCCCGCGCAGATGGTATTGCACCCAAAATTGCCGCTAATGTCTATTACAGGCGTGCTCGGGGTGAAAAGCAGCTTACCTACTCGACGTTTTTCTTTTGCTCCTGGATCAGTGAGAAGTTAATTTCCACCTTATATAGCGGATCAGATGTTATCATCATTACATTGACAATATAGTGCTGGGAATGACGCCATTACCAGAGAAAAACGGAAGGATATACCAGTAAAATTGCTTTTTTTATTATTTTTTTCAGGTATCTTTTTTTTTCGTACGTATCTGGTATTTATATTGATGTCATTATAACAAAACAAACAGTGTCTGATCAGCTAAATCAGGCGGATTGAAGAAACAACGGGATTGAACATGTTTGAATAATAAAGAATAGTTATGATTTGAATTTCTGTTAAGGTACGAGCCTCCACCAGCCATTGTTAGAGACATTATGCCCCAAATACGGCGTGCACACCTGTTAGTGTAGCTCGATACCTAAGTAACTAACCTAGTTTAGGAACTTAGCGGTGTAATAAATGTATGATCAGTTTATCTTAGAAAGTCTATAAGGTATTCTTGTTTTGTTTCTCATTAGAGCAAAAATAGCCGAATGAAAGAAGTACCTAATTGCATTGCATTTATTAAGCAAATAGTTGTTGATACCTTGGCTAAACTATATCATAGTTTACATATCACATGTTAGGTCTTTCCAAACTGAGTGGAAAAATACTTTTTATTCACAATCGTGATAAATATTCTTTAAATTCTAACCTGTGCTTCGTTGAAAAGTCATGTTTTATTTGCATCTTGCATTTTTCTTGCTGTAGTATGGTGAAGTTCTTTTTTCGATTAGCAGTAAAGTTTATCAGTGTCTCGTACCTTTAAAACTAGGCTTGTAAATTAGAACCCCATCCCCAAAATATCTATCGCTTGCTTGCTCTAGGTGGTCAGACTATGAAATCACAATTTCAACACTTAATGCCAATCAAATTATTAATATATTTATTCCTGCTGTAGTAAAATTAAACTGAAATATGTTATACTGAGATTAACAATGAAAGTAAAGGGAATATTGCCTTATCCCACATCGATTTTACTTGCAAACTGACACACCTCCTGGCTAAATGTTGTGGCTCTAGCAGAGGAAGCCGTAGAAGGAATTGGAGGTAAAATAGCAGTCGCTATAAACAATACCGACCATAAGCCCCAATGTCAGGTAGGTACCCCGAACAGTGGTAAGTAACGGTAGGGACCTGCTCAAACTGTTTCAATCCTTGAAGATAATTTTACCGCTGCCGCTACGAGTAGGTACCTAGTATACCTATACTGAAAGTGTCGTTCGATATTTTAAAGAAAACTTATTTCTCTTTATTCCGTAAAAAAAAACATTTAGTAAAAATATCAAGCAGAGACATACAATATATTTTTTATTTATAATGTCGAGTCTCCCACGCCATTGGATTCAATTATGGAGTAAAGGCAGATAGGTCGGCGCGCGAGTGGTCCGCTCGTGACCCGTAAATTGGAACGGTCCGTCGCACGCCCTTGTCGCACCTCGGCCACCGCGGTCATCGTGTCCCGTAACAGAGCCTGATACATATTGTAATAACGGCATCCAAATACACATCTATACGACATATATGAATACCTCTCAACTGCTCTCAACATTAACATAGAATAGGTACTAGATCGCATAAGGGTTTTAAAAGAAAATAGGAAGCTATGGTTTTCTAGAACGTAAATAAAAGGAATGGCATTAATGTAATGATATAAATACTTTAGGGTTGTCCCCTGCAACTATACTCACGTGGTGTATGTGTTATATAATTTTCATACTTCCCATAAGAACCAATGCATTATACTCATTAACCTCGTAACTCAGATGTTTAGCTTCGTCCTCTGTTGTAGTTCACACGTATCTATTTTTTTACAAAGGTATTCCTGGTGGGTTTCTTGTTCTGACTGAAGTTCCAATTGTATGCAAAATTTCCACTTTGATGTTCTCCGGGGTAAGTTTTAATAGTCGAGGCAAAGGCAAGTGGTCGCTGTGACTTGTTTATCAGCATAATTGTAAGCAACTATCTCGTTACACGGGATAACGAAGATGTTCCGATATCGAGGGAGATGATTCATCTCAGATGAAGAAAGCGGACTCCAAGCTTCGTAGCCGCAATTTGCACTCGGATGATGATTATAAAAACTACATTGGCAGTGCGATATACAAGGCGTCCCAAAATTAATTCTTCAAACTTTGTGAGGTTATATAATATTAGAAAAAGAATCATCAAAATATAAAAGAATAAACATCGCAAGAATTTTATGTCGAAATTAATATAAAAAATCTATTTACAAGAAACATAATTTACAAAAATGCTGAAAACGTTGACATTTCCACTTCATGTACAAATTGGCACGTTGTCCAAAATCTATTCCAATGTATTACATTCGCAGTAAAAAAAATAACACCTAATTTTTTGTTGTTTTCTATATTGGTTATCGATACCAAGTTACCACACAAAGTTTGAAGACTTAATTTCTACATCTCTATATTGGGACGCCCCAATATAGAGATGTAGAAAGAATTTAATGCATCGTGATAAATGTACATCACATTGAACGACTTCTTAATGTTTGTTTACATAAATTAAGAACCAGGCCAGACATGACAATAGTGTTGGTTAGTTTGTTTGTTCGTAAGCATTTTTTGAAAGTGCGTCGGCTTCGGCGCCGTCTTGGCGCAGGCAGGTGCGCGATACTTGCGGATCTGTCTGAAATAACGCCATAGTATTAAACTTAAATACGAGATCAAACTGTGAACAATTGTGCACTATGCTATTGAAATTGATTGCTTGTAAAATTACCTGGTTATTTATCAATAAATGTCTCGCGGTATTATACGGGTTATGTATTACAAGTGCCTTAACTACGGGTACTATTTCGTCACTTCAAACGTCAAAGTTCATTTGACGACTATTGTAGGTGTTGACCAGTGGTTTCTGTCTGTTAATAGAAATACGAAACGTAGAAATTTGAAAGTGCATAGCTAAATTGGACATCTCTAGTGTCACCCCAGGCTACCATTTAATATCTGTTTAGTTATAGAAGGGGCAAAGAATTTACGTATTCATGCTTTAAAGAATTCCCTATGTTGAAGAAAAGACAAGCATTACACGCTGAAATGATAAGATTAGAGTGAAAATGAATGATAAGGAAAGTAATGTTCTTAGCTACCTCCTACTACCTACTACTCGCGCCTTGGTAAGTAGGTATATCTCAGGCTAACTCATGATAGCCTGAGATATACCTTCTTACCAAGGCGTGAATGCAAAAAGGTCCGGATGATTCTTCTGCACATAACTAAAACTAAATTAAACTAAACTAACTTCACGCTGTATCCCTGATGGGGTAGTCAGAGAGGACAGATCGCCAGGCTTCGCGATCAATGCATACTTCTTTCGATTCTTCAAGACTCATCAATCGCCGATCGCTGCAAATAACTGATTTGTAAAAAGCTATGTCTGCTTCCAATTATAAGTATAACAGATGCCTTCAAAATACAGACGACACGAGTCACGAGAATTTACCGATTAGTATATTTTTTGGTCCTTTCGCCGAATGCTACACTTCGTGACTACTGAAGTGAACTGGGGTTACTTTGTGACAAGTTTTGAGATTTTTTGATGATACATTTTTTGTTTCCTACATCGAAATAAATGACTGTTAAAGAATCTAGATTATTTGGCACTTTACATTATAGGTATTTGATGTGAGCACTTAGATCAATTTTGGAATATGATGGTTAAACATCAGTAAATAAGTAATAAATAAATATTGTTGGGACAACTCACACAACGCCATGTGATTCCACACTAAGCAGAGCTTGTATTATGAAAACCAGATAATTGATAAACATACTTATATATTTCTAAATACATACATATTATAGATAAATAACATCCAGACACAGTATAAACCATCGTGCTCATCACACAAAGTTTTATCCTGGGTGGGAATCGAACCCACGCCCTCTTGCGTAGCAGTCGGATGCACTCCCACCGCGCCACGGACGCAGTCTCCGTTCTGTCAATATTAATTTTGACAGAACGGAGTCTTGAAAAGTTTAAATAAATGTAGCTTACTCTAACATTACCATGCCCTTGAATCATGGATTGAGCAGCATCTCCAACCAGCTCATCCTCAGCCACTCGTGAACTTCGAGGAATTTTGGCAGAGACCTTCGATGGAAATGTTCATGGCGATATCTTTCTATCAAGAATTTTCCAACCAATTTATAGCTTTATAAAGCAGTGCGTCTCTGAATTCCAGGATTAACTACGGTACACCTTCATTGGTAGAGCCTCTGTGCTTTTTGTTCTATAATCTATGCAAGACCCACATAGAAGCCCAAACAGGCGCACGGAAGTGCTTCCGTGCGCGTTTGGGCTACCATGTGGGTCAACCAAGCATGTGCATGCAACCAAGTTTTATTTTAAATATATTTACAGTCATCTCCAAAGAAATGTGAATGTAAACTACTGGGGGTGAGATTTCTCTGGAGCTGACCGTACATACATTGAATTTAATACGCTCTATGGCGATAAGTAAACAGTTCCTCCAAATTTAGACAAAACTCGAACTGTAAGCCCTTATGCAGACTACACTACACCTTATAGTGAATAAGGAGCATTTTAAACCGCAAAACGCCGTTGCAAAGGTTAAGAGCACAAGATACCACGCGGGAGGTGCCAGTTTAAGAAATCCGAGATCCTGTCTTGTTTACAAATGGCGTCCATTTTCACTGTAATTTTGTTCTGGAAATGTGTTAAACAGGTACCTAAGTACTACAGTTTACTATGTGGAAATATTGATACAATAAAACGAACTCTAGGTTGTTTGTTTGGGTAATACATTTTGTGGAATAGGCTATTACAATGACAATAGTAATTCAATTGGACAGTAAAATTTTATTACTCAATGATATGACTAGCATTCTGAATGACTTGTCTTATCAAAGAGTCTAACGAGCCGTAGTTTCACCTTTCATTCATACCCAGGAAGATTGTAACTATCATTTAGAAAACCATTTAATAGTTTGATTTACTGCAATCATCTTCACACATTCACAAAATGTTAGAACCGTCGATAGTGGAACTCATCCTAAACTCCAACAAACTATATAACTTCGAAAAAATTCTTGTATTTTTTTTTGCTTGATGGAATTCATTTCCATCTATGGAGAGGGACCAGACCATTCACTAAACCAACATGGTGTTAAAACCCCGTTAAAACGACGCTCATTCTTGTGGCGGTGTGATTTTAGACACGTTAAAAAAGGGTCTGTAGATGTATTTGAACCTGTCCTGGACAGCTAAACTTCTCGTTTAAATACATGACAAAAGAATGTGTTTAAAAAAAAATACCATGCCATTTTAAAAGCATATTTTAATCTCCAACTACTTTTGGTTAAACTTTAATGCACGTATATCGTAACATTGTTTCTGAATACCCACAAAGTTGGTAATGTTCCCATAACCAAAATTAGTCAATGGGGGTTGTTCTATATGGTAACGGTGAGCTCGGCACGATCTGGCGTGGTGAGGATAGTGGATTACGTACGAGTGCGCAAGAGCAGTCGTGCACACGAGTTGGTTCATTATCGCTCGTGATGTATTTGCACTTACCGCCCACAGTCGCACGCGTGTCTCATATTGTTCGCTCTCTTATATAGTATCAACAATCATCCTTGATTTCTAACACTGTATTTTATACTACTACTTTATTAAAGACTTGCTGTTGACCGCGGGTTCGCTCGTGTGACACTATCTTAGTCAATATAAAATAGTTAAGATATTTAAAATATGTGGTTCTTTTTTTAGTTGTAACTGTTCAAATATATGCAGCATGCAGTACCGCAGTTTAGGCTGGTGGTCGTTGATTCAGAAGCCATTTTTAATACCCTGCAATGTGCAATCATAATGGCGGCCTGAAAGAATTGCGACTGTGAGTAAATAGGGCCCGCTACAAACTGCATTACACCTTAAGGTTCCTCCCTTCAATTAGTAGATTTTTTCTTGATCCTTAATAAAATTTTACTGTCTTACTTTTTAACTCAAGAATAGAACTAAGAATTGATTGAATTGAAGATTCATGAAATTAATGTTTTAGATTAAATTGTACCTCGGTTCATTTCAACCCTAGTTTTCCATTCTACGCATGGACTGTGTCTTATGCACATAACGTAAGAGCGTAAATGGGCTCCAACTAGACCTCCGGGGGTCTAGTGTAGGCATCAATGGGCTGTGTGAATCCCAAAAATGCAAAGTCTAATCACACTTGCCTGTTAGCCTATTAAAAAAAACTGGCGCATCCGCCAAACTCAAAAGATTGTTCAAATTTATTGAGTTAGTACTCGATGATTGATTATCCATATAACGGTTTCACATTATTCAACACTGGTTCGTCCAAATGATGATGAATATGTTAATATACACGTGTAAGTTTCGCCATTTACGTAGGCATATTTTATCATATCGAAGAATAACAGCATCAATTCCTGGACTTCATCAATAATTCATTTTGAATGGCTGTACCAAAAAAATATCAACAAAATAACCATATTGTTTAGAATGAACAGGTTAATGCCTTTTTTTTATTTCCTCAGGGTTGAAGTTCTCAAAAAGCTCTCGAAACGCTAAATCTTCAATTCCCATAGGGGTGGAATTTCATAGAAAGGGTATTGGTACTTTTTTAGATTTTAGTAAGCAACGGTCTCTGAAATTTCTAAAAGCTATTGTTTACTTGCAATCGAAGTTATAACTTCATATATTGTATTCAATGACATCCGAAATACATAAAATATGTGCTAACCTTTGAAAATGCCGTAAGGCAAAACCAGTCCGGTTAAATAATAATTAAGTGTAACAGTACAAGTGTTTTAGTTCAAGATGTGTAGCAAGTTCCACCAAGGGCCATCAATCAACAGTGTAAACAGACCGAAATTCTAGAATTCCTGAACTGAAATATGCTGTTTTCTTTTTCAATGACAATAGGGTCCGAATATATCACGCGAGTAGCTAGTTCTAAATGAAATTTACGTTATTTTTAATTTTACATTTTAAAAATTGTTACAATAAAAGTTAAAAGTTTGAAATCAAATTTTCTACAATTTTGATTCTTAACTAGGAAAAATAATGATGAGAACTTAAATTGTAACTAATTTAATTCTAAACAACTATAATTTTAATTTTACCTTTATATTTATTTCGTGTAAAATTAAAAAAACAAACGAGTTATTTAATAAAGAAAAATTCTTACGAAAATAAGATGGCGGATAACGGTACGAATCGAATACTACGCAAAACGAAATTTAGATTGCCAGTAACTACTAAGTAATTCGGAATGAAAATTGCTGTATTAATATTTTTTTGGGTCAAATCCTAACTTGACCGGGCTTGCTAAATACAGATGCGAGCGCCTGTATTTAATTAGCCTCGAACTCACACTCATGTCACGACACACGCGACGCAGGATCTATGTCAAAAAACAAACAGATGAAATTAAAAAGTCATTCGATCACACTGTACATCAGATGAATAACGGAAAGAGTGGAATACCTACAATTTTAACAAAATGTAGGTATATTTCTATGTCTTTGTCATATTTATGTTTACAGGGTTTGCTGTAAATAATAAATAAACTGTTAATTGGAAGTAGCCCAGTGCTTGACTATATGAAAATCATATTTTCATGTCAGTGTTGCCAGCGGTGTGAAAATGTTAAAAAAATCTTTTAATTTAGCTACTTCGTTGCCTTTTTAATAGTTAAGATGTTTTTCCTATTTTTTATCCTACTCATGGAGTCAGGTATTATTTTATTAAATTACTTAACTATTGTGGGACATTTTTTTTTTAATTTCGAATTTTAAGCTTTACGTTTACGTGGCATTACGTTATTTAAAAATGTTTTTTTTAAACGTTGGCATCCTTAACTTCAATATAATCTGTCGCTCATCTCCAAAGATAAATGTGATGAATGGTAATGTACAAGGAAAATAAACAATAATATCTAGTCTACGAGGAAAACATCATATATTATGAAACAAACAAACAGCAATACGTTGCGTTTGTTCAGTGTCTAGTCTAAGATATTTCGAAAAATTATATAAGCCTAATTATTTTAATAGACCAATAGGATAGCAACTTTATAGGAAATAAAAACAGGTGAAGCACGAGTTAAACTCGTGCGCCGAGGGTTCCATAAAAAAAAGTACCTTATTTGAGGTTAATTCCAAGTAAGCTAGACCTCCAAATTATATGAGCGCCCGTACAACTCAGAGGTCTATGTTAATTGAATTCAATGCCTTGATTTTCAACTATTTTCATTTTTTTGAATTTTTCCTTTCTTTTTGCTAAACGTGATACTAGGTCAACGAGAATTACCACATAGGTTTTCGACTCAAAACCTACAGGGTATTTCCGGTTGACCTACAATTGGTAATTTTGGTTGAAAGCAAGGGCTTATAGCACAGGTAAAGAAAAAATACGAAAAATAATAGAAAAATGAAAATTAAGGTAAGTTTTGCTACTTACAAGTTTTCGAACTCTAAATTTGCCCATATCTTTTTGTCGTGTTGGCTGACGATCTCGATTATTATACACCTAATACTAGATACTGAGGTCTATAGTCCCCACTATAGACCTCAGTATTTAGTATAAATGTCAACTTACTAGGTCCACCCGTTCCTGAGAAAATCGATGGTGGCACATGGACATACAGACGGACAGACAGACAAGAAAGTGATCTTATAGGGGTTCCTTATTTTTCTTTTGAGGTACGGAATTCTAAAAATTATGAAAAGGACGAACGAGTTCTATTGACAAAAATCTTAATCTTAATAATATTATAAATGCGAAAGCTTGTATGGATGTTCGTTACTCTTTCACGTAAAAACTACTGAATAGATTTTATTCAAAGTTCACAATAATATAGCTTATACATCAGAATAACACATAGGCTACTTTTTATCCCGGGAACAAGTTCCTGTAGGAAACATGAACGGGAAACCTTCTCTACGCGGACGAAGCCGCAAGCGTCAACTAGTAGAACAATAAATGAATTAGAAAAAAACATCAGGTATGTGATGAATTATACCAGTTACAGATTTGATTTAAAAAAAACACATTATCATTGATAATGTGGTAAAAGTCACCGATTTTTGACGAAAGTTGATGTCATAAACATCGATTTTTTCTCCATTCGAATCACTTGAATTGATATTACTCTTGATTTGCATCGCAATTGGAATTGATTCGACTCCTCGAAGATATCAACTAACAAAAGTCTTGTATTAAAGAATTCGTAGTCGTATCGGACTTGCTGAGAATAATTAGTAAAATAAAGTGACTTTAATTCCAAAGTTTAAAAAGATCCTAAAAATGTTTAAATCGTCTACAACGCCTCAATTTGTTACTTACAATCGGGAACTCGTGACTTTGCATGCATTCCAGCATAAACACTCGTAAATGGAAGCGCCATAGAAAGTCACTAATGTCAATACTCACCTAAGCGAAAAATGCTTCACGCAGTAATCGTTTGCATTAAGCAAGTGAGCTGGTAGAGTCTTCTTTTCTTAGGATACAATAGTATATTTCGATACAAGTGCGGAATGCCTGTCACTGCAACGAGTTCCGACAAATGTCGACCCGAGCCGAGGCGCAGCCGAAGGTGAGGGTTGACAGTCGGAACAAGTGACAAATGACGGTTCTGCACGTGTATTGAACGACTATTTTTAATACAGTTGCGAAAAAATGAAGCAATTTAATAAAATAATAAAAACACAATAAACTCAAGTAACTAATCATTTATTTCTTGTAAAAGTTATAGTTCACATATACATTGAAATTGGTACAGTTTTTTATATTAACTGGAGAAGTTTTCGGTTGCATATTTACTGTTTGAGACAAACTATTATTAATTTCCCATGATTGTTCATGTAAATTTGTCAAAGGTGTCATACAAGGGCGTTTGCTAGTTGATGGAATTGGATCTGATGAATTATAATTATCAACGAAGGTAGGCGGACGAACGTTCTCTTCAGTATTGTCATGTGAAGGAGATGGACTGGACTTTAAATTAATGGATTGTGTGATTTTTTTCCCAGTTTCTAGTTTGTTGTTTAATGAATCAGCAATATAGCCTTCTGCAACTTTGTCTGACTTCCAGCCTCCTAGTCGCTTTAAGGACGTCAAATTGGCTCCTGAATCTGCCAATAATGTAGCAGAGGTCCTCCTGAAGCTGTGCCCAGTATAATACTCAGCATCCGGCAGACCAAGAAACGTAGCTATTTCTTTTGGCATATTACCAAATTTGTTTATCCCGATTGCTTGAGCTGTACACTTCGCTTTTTGATAATTTTGGAAAAAACGGTCGGTTTTTGCTTTTTGGGACCGCTGATTCATATATTTTTGCACTATTTTAAGAAAATCTCCTTCAACAATAAAGCTTCTCGGTATCTTATTTTTTGTATTCGGAATATTGATTAGTAGCATTTTTCCATGAATGTCAATATCTTTTAAAGTGATATTAGCTAACTCCTCTCTGCGGCAAGCACCAGCAACGCCAAAAATCAGCGCAACCTACAAAAAAAAGGGTTTTGATTAATATTTTTTTATATTGAGTGTATTTTGCGAATTCGTAAACTGAATACCAAAGAAAAATAGAAGTACTTATTAATAAATTACCTTTGTGCTTAAATAACGATCATCGGGAGCTTCGTTCAAAAATCACTTCATTCGATGTTAATATTTTCGACTTTTTAGTTGTAAAGCCGTCTGATTGTCGTTTTAGGAAAGCATTTAGTTTGGGGTATTCACTGATATCCACATTATTCCTGATTTTTAGCACACTTTTTAACATTGAATACCTCGACCATAAGGTAGATGGTTTTAATTTTGTTGAAAGTTCAGAGAAGTATGCCAAAATAACATTTTCTGAAAAACTATTTGCCTTTTTCTCTTCTCTCCACACAATGAATTCGTCAAAATGTAGATATGTAGCGTCTTTTAGACTTTTCAGGTAAAATGTTCTCCGAAGCATTTTTTGCAATTAAACTCAGTTCCGGTGGTATTCATTCAAATAATTTGTCGTCAAAATTACTCATTTTGTGCAACAAGCAACTAAACTCGAGAAGAAAATTTTTGAAAAATGGCGCCAACAGTAAAAGAATATAAGCAGAGGCTATGGCAGTGCACGTCATACAGCCAACTTCTTTATTTTTATAAATTTAATTTGGCCTATACATATATGTACTAATATGAAATGAATGTTTAAATTTGTACTTAATATTACTTTTAAATCGGATATTAAAATAAATTAGTAGCTTTTTATAGAAATATTTGCATGAATGAATGGCAAAGAAAAAACACGCGTGTGTTATAGCCCACATCCCGAAAGCAATACGTCCCTGCATTATGCCACTTTTTGAGCAACTGTATTAAAAAGGAAATTTAAGTATATCTTTTACTTTACTTAAGAAGTTAATACAAAATTATTTAGGCAAATATACCTGTATAGGAACTAATCGCTTGTGTGCAACGGTTAGACCATAAATAGACCAAGTGCTGTCAATTACTCATATGAATAGCATCACCTCAGTATAGCCAAAAGCGTTGTTTTTCGTAATTGCTACCGCTAAATGCCATGATACATTAACGAGGTACTAAGCCGAAAGGAACATAAGGCAAAGTATTGCATAATTTCGGGGCAAAGTATTGCATAAATGCTTTAGAAAAAAACCGGACAAGTGCGTGTCAGGCTCGTCCATCGAGCGTTCTGTAAATTTTGCGGTCTAAACGGCCGTAACTATTTTTACGCTATTTTAGTAGTCTGATTTTATCTCAGCACCAAGGGTAATAGCAACTTTAGATCTGAGTATATAGCTTTCTTTCATCTCGATACATTCACGCGTTCCCAAGATAAAGGGTCTTGACAATTAGACGGACGGACAACAAAGTGATACTATAAGGGTTCCGTTTTTTCCTTTTGAGGTAAACTAAACTCTAAGTTCTTTTTTGAAGTGAAAACTTTTTTTAGCGCGGTACGCATATTTTTAGATGAGATAAATTCTCTGGACTCGCTACACCGTTACGAGACGCAGCTATAGTGCGTGCGTGTAGTTTTGAAGTATTAAATTGATAATTTCGAACTCAGTTATCAACCTTCTACAGCTCAGTTGGTAGAGCGGTTATAAATTGGAATCCATAGGTCGTTGGTTAAAATCCGGCTCGAAGGGACTCTTTTTGTGAATTTAAACACAGTCAAATTATAAACAACTATAGTGCTTTTACGATTAGTACTTTTATTCTTAAAGTAATTGGGTTTCACCCTAGTACCCATTTAAAAAACGTCTAACGCGCCAAAATAAGTTTTCACTTCTGTCGGCACTCCCTGAGTGCAACCCGTCATTATTTTAATTTTCTCCCAAAAAAGTACTCTTGAGGTTTTTGTTAATTAAGTCTCTAAGAGAATCTTCACAAATACTCGTCTCTTTATTATGATTTTTGTGTGAATCTTGCTGTTATAATTGACTCCATCAACAAATCGCGTAAGTACTTGAGAGTCGATTCAACGTGCTCCTAAATTCCGATCAATGATTTATAACTTGTTAATAATACCACAGGTATAAAGCGCACATCCATAAATCAAGATCTGAACTGTGGCTGATACGAAAATATTGATTGTAATGCTCCGGTTTACGTACTTGGATGTTTACGAGTGTAATATGTGAGAGATTTTTGCTTAAAGTGCACAAATTTATGACGTAGCGGTTACTTAGCCGTTCCAAAATATCCTGCAATATAAACTATAGGCATTTATTATTATTATTTTAATTTTACAACAATTTGCCGTGCAAACCGCCAATAGACTTAAATCTGCTCGCAAATTCTACTTTTAACTGTGAAAGTTTTTGAAGATGTCAGGATAATTATTTTTCTAACTTCAAAATAAATTGAGCTGAACTTTGGTAAACAGATAATTGATACCCGGGAATAGTACATAGGCTAGTCATCTCGGGAAGGAATAGATTCTCCGCGCAGGCGGGGTCGCGGTTATTAGCTAGTTGTTAGTATAATTAAGATACTTTTCTTAACTTACTGATTCACTAACAGCTAAATGGATATATAAAAAAAGATATATTTTTTGAAAATTCTGCCCTTAAGGTTGTAGGTAATGGACGTTTAAGGTTTGTCCGTGGGGCACAGCTAGTGATCCCGTACCATAAAAAAAAAAAAATATTCAATTCAACTTTTTGTAACTATCATTAAGCTTATGTTTCTCAAACAGGTTAATTGATTGTTTGACGTGGCGAGTGGTAGGCAGGTATCACGCGCTGCGATCATTACTGCAGTGACAAATGGTCGTAATAAATACAATTTGAACACGGTTAGGAGTAAAGTATTGCCCACATGTGAGATGATAATATATATCCGTGGCAGGCGTATTAGTAACGCAGGTGTAATTTGTGCACTGATGATCTAACCTTTTTGTGGTTTTCAATTACCAAATTATTTTTTTATTGCAATACTGTTACATAAGAATTAGAGAACATTTTGGTTATATGTAGTAATAAAAACGTACTAAAGAGTACGTACAAAATTTTAGACATTATATACCCAGAAGCAGTAACAGTAGACTCAGAAGTCTTAGTTTTAAAATGTTCAACGATAATAAAAATTCCGTGTGTTGGCCCAATTTTTGTGATCTTTGATTTGTGTGTGTGTGATAGCAGAACAATTTCTAAAAATTTTGAAAATCTAATAAAAATGACATATTCTTTATGGAACCTGATTCTAAGACGAAAGTTTTTTACTATTGTTAGCTCTTTACACTTAGAATTTACACTATCTAGTGTAAATGCTAAGTAGAGCTCACAACAGTTGGCAAGGTGAACAATGAGACGAGTGCAGCAGCAGACATGCGTCGTGCGGTGGTGCCGCGAGGTGAGCTCTGGGGTCACTGCTCTGACCTACGCGTGGGCGCGCCCGTTTCCGTCCGCGAAACCAAATCATTATGCCCCACACTACTAATCTTAACGATACCAGTATATCACAACCACATACACACACAGCCTACAACACTTGCTGTTATGCCTTTATGACACAAATAAAAACGTTATTCGGTCGACGATATATTTTATAAAAGGATATTAAAAGTCACTTGTCAATGTGAAAGTTGTCAATTAGGGTGGCTGTTAGTACATATTTTATATGGTTCTTTTTTTTTGTAAAAGGACTAGTATACACTTGTAGCTTCACCCACATAATGTTAGTAGTTATTTTCCTTTATGTAGTTTTTAGTTACTTGATTTTAATACCTAGTAACGTGTATAATAGTCCGAGACTACCAAGACTTAATTGGTATAGTCCAAGACTACCAGGACTTTAATCGGTCGTGCTAATTAGTGTCTATCACATAAGACCTTTTAGCCTTTTTGTTACCACCTTACTAAAAAGGTCACGGGTTCAAAAATCTTCCAAATTTAACATTTAAAATTGACACAATTCGGAAGGCACGTTAAACCGTTGGTCCCGGATTCCAGCAAAATGGCAGTCGTTAAGCCTGGTTTTAACACGGCATGTGCTCACCACCTGTTACGTGGGACATAAATGCAAACGGTGAAATGTGGGCGTATAGCATGCCTCTGCCTACCCCTTCGGGGATAAAGGCGTGACAATATGTATGTAACATATTTTATATTTTGACTTCATATTTGAACATGCCTATAGCCAATAGACTAATAAATACTCTTTGCTACCTTCAAATACTTAGTTATTGAAAACTTCATTTGATAACGATTTTTGTTTCGATGCTCTACCGCAATCAGAACTTCTTGATTATACTATGTCGTTGCCTGTTCATAAGATTCATTTAAAATCTGTTGGATATTATTATAGGTTGAGAACCAATAACCACGGAGGATATTCTAATGTGAGTATTGTTTAATTAGTACGAAAAGATTACAAACTAACAGACAGACATCAGTACAGCTCTCACTAAAGATACAGATTCAATATTATACTTATCTATCTATATGCAAAAACATAAAGAACTCGTAAACTCTGGTTAAATACTATTATACATTATGCATTTCATAAAATTTACTGACTGAAAAATAGTGACGTGAATTTTATTGCCCATTTCTTTTTCACAGCTCTACCTAACAATGCGAATCAGTAAAAAATGTAAATTATGAACATGCATAAGTATATTTTTTGAGCCTTATAATTTGGTGCAGTTAAAAATAAGATATTACATTGCAGGATGTAGGTGACCCTACTGAAACATCGTATAAAAGAAGCAGTTTTAATTCCATAATGGTACTTCCCACAACTATCCCATTGAAGTATGATTTATTGTAATTTTTTTTTTATTTATCTATCACGCCTTATTCCCGAAGGGGTGGCAGTGGTGGCACTTTACACCATGTGTTTTATTTTCATATCACTACATTCACAAATAATACTTCTGCAGCGTCTCACATTACATTTATGTAATAATACTCCTTCTACGTTTGCAAGGGTTGGTTTCGGAACCAACTGGAAATACACTAAAGAAATAGACTTGTATGATGACCTAACTAGTTGAAAGTTCTTTAGACGCCTACAAGCATACAATACCAATTTTTTGAGGCCCTTTTCAAAGTATTCCATGCGTTAGACGATTAGGAAATCCTAGACAGGTTAAACTATGTTACAATGCATATATTGAAGATAACAAGTGACTATAATTTATTGTATGAAATATTTAAGAGGCCACAACGGCCAAACCTTACGTCACAGTAAAGGTTTTTCCGGTTTCATTGTTACTTAGTGCGTGCATTGTTTCGTAGCACTATCGCTACAATTAATAGTTTAAAACAATTGAGTTTACAAAAGCTCCGTTAGTTCACTCTATCTGCGTCAAGAGAGCTCCGTGCCGAAATATGTTTATCGACCATCACCGGATCGAATACTCGACAATCCTACGAGATCGCTCGGCAAATGTGGCAGCGGCTTTCATAAAATTGTTTTTAATTTACCAAGTTACTGTTTTTTTATAATATTAGCTTTTAATATTAACTAAATTTATGAATGTGGTTATCAAGTGACTACCCCATCAAGGATACAGCGCGAAGGTAGTTAGTTAGTTGGTTGTCAAGTATATAGTGGAGAAAAAAAGTTTCTAAGCCTGCATCTTATCTAGAGAATTGAATTTAGATTTATTTTAATTATAAACGCCACTACTGCGATCGATGCACACACAATAATAATGGCCGAAAACACTGTAGGGAGTAAGAAGGCTTATTTTGTGAGAAAGACAGAAGACCAGCTTAAGTATCATCCTTATTCCGTGTTGTCGGAGAAAACTGGTCAAGTGATAATTGATCAGTTACCGACCAGAGTTAAAAATTGTTTAATTACTAATAACACTATTAAGAACTAGGAGTGGATGATAAAAAAAAATCAAAATTTAGTGTTGTATGTGTTTTAAATGTCACATCATAAAAATATAAAAATAAAAAATATATTAAAAAAATGGGGATGGAATCACCCTTATCACTTAGAGGGATGAGAAATGGATTACGACTGATTCTCAGACCTAACAAATAAAGATATAAAATTTAAAAAATTCGGTCATGTTATTTCGGAGGAGTGTTTGGTTACAAACACCGCGACACGAGAAACTTGGGTTAGATACTTTGGAGTGTTCTACAATATTTATATTTATTTTATTCTGTTAGTAGATGCCTTGAACGAAGGTAAAATAAACAATTGTTAGATAGTCGGTTTCCATGCTGTTGTCCAGCACCAGATAATAAAAACTACATTTGCATACACATGTAGATACCACAATGGCCGATTTAATTGCGGTTTATTTTTTATATGAATTAATAACAGGTCCAAATGTGAATGTGCCATCTTGGCAGACCTGTGTAATGTATTGTTTCGAGTATCTCGTATATTTTCGTGTTGGTATATTATTAAGTTGCTAAGCGTGACTTCACTACGCATATCAAGTTTAATCAATGACATTAATCACATATAGGGTGACATATATATCATTTGCTTATCATTCATGTTGGCTTAACTATACTAAGTATAGCCTTGATCTCTAATGCGATTATGATGTTTGTCTATTGCGATAGTTCTGTTTACCACTAAAGGGTGTCGTTTAAAGCATTTCTCACTTTAGCAGTTTATAGGGCAGTATAAATTAACTACGTTTATAGATAATTTAAAAAATCATTGAGTTGAGATGCTGCTAAGCCTTTGGTTGAATGTGTTTTGCTGTTTGGTCAAACCAGTAGACTGAGGTCATAAAAAGAAAACTTTTAGTCGAAATTGAGACCATTAGCATGCCGACGATGCAACAACCAGTAGTTCGAGCCAGCAGTTTATGCCTCATACCAGTCCACGCCTGGCATTAGAGTCATGGTCATGGACGTTGGTAGGCGGGTAGTTTTTGTAACTTATCCACAAGTAGGAGTTCACGGTCCATTCATTACAGAGCCCCCTATATTATGCATTATACTATCTTTATATTTTTAACAAATTCTTAATTTTAAGAGTTACCGCCAAAAGATAGCTTTGTAGATCGGCCTCTTCAGCCTCACCGTTATATTGGGATTAAAATGATACATAGGTTACTCTCAATACCATATATCCCTTAACTCAGGTAGTAGCAATGCTGTATGTAATGTAATATAAGATACCGGCCTCTATGGGACCAAACTAAAAAAAATATTAAAATATTGATTGATTATTTTCTAAAATATTGGGAGCGACTACCGTCAGACGTCCCAACCTGTACCAGAGCCTTGTGCGTTAGTCAGAATACCACGCCAAGTTGTTTTAAGTTGCGAAGATGTTAGTGGAGTTGTAAAACCCCCGAGCAGTGAAATATTTAGTCAATTGATCAATGATTGCTCTCTGTTTACAAGTTTGGTGTTTAGAAACACCGATAGATCACGCTGGTAGTGTTAAACGTCAAAATAAACTGTTTTATCCGTATTCGATGAACTTTACCCACTCATTTTGAACTTAAAAACTGCTGAACGGGACTATCTTGCAAATTTTCGTCATTATCAGGGAAGATGTTAGTAGTAAAGTAACCAATGTTATAGTACTTGTTGAGTAAGCACTGATAGCTTTTATCAAATGTGTCCCTGCGGATGTCGTGTCACCAGATTCGCAACATTACCACATGGTCCTTACCTATCTGCCTAGCGTATGGCGCCCCGGATTTTTTCCCGGGAAAATGTCCAAGGAAGTAGAGGGGCAAACCTCAACTAGAAGACTGAAATTCAAATTTATGGATGAAACTGAAGTGTAAGTGTATGTGTGGTATATTTATTTAACTTATTATTATTATTATTTAGAAATGGCAAAACATTACATAAAAGATATTTCACCAGAAATATATTTCTGCTTAAAAATTGTATGGTTGCAAACTGGCAGTCATATGGTACCTACAGTATACGCATAATATAATATGCGAGTATACATAATAAATATCTTACTATATCTTTTAGATATATGACAAAACCTGACACAAGTAACTATTATCTTACCATTATATCCATTTGTATATCCATTCATATTAATAAATCTAAAGAGAACTTTCATAAACGCGTTCGTGGTAAGCGTTTACACTCGATTTTTTTTTTGGAACCAAGCCATTGTATGCAAATGAAGTAATGAATGTTTTCACTGCAACAAAACACGAATAACGGTCCTCTTAAGTGAAGATTTGTCGGCCAATCATAATTATCACTCGCTTGTAACAAATCTATGCGCAAGTTATCCAGTTATTATCGAGTCACACACAACTCTTAACACATTTTATCAACTTGAGATAGTCTCAAACCGAATAAAACAACATGCTCCTACCTATATGTCTATTGCTTGGCGCCTAAAGTAACTCCTCGGAAAGATGTCCCACGAAACTTTATAGATAAATTTTTAACCCATTCTAGTATAGAAAATTTGTTTCGGTAAGGGTATTTTTTAATTTACTTTTGGTAGGCAGGGCCAAACTAGTTATTTTGATAGTAGGTAGTTGTTTAAAACAGGAAGAAGAATGAAGGTAGGATCATATAGAAAACGTCTTCAAAAGATTCTGTAGAATGCAACCAAATAGGGAAGGCTCTACCAATCTGCAATGTTCAAGGGGCAATGAACTGAGGATAATCCATAATCCGAACAGCAAATCACATACTATGAACTATAAACGATTAGTGTAGCTTGTGTAGCGCATGCTATGTGGTCTAGACAAATGATAAAGATACTTATACTTATTAACGCCCGCGGCTTCAGCCGCGTAGAGAAGTTTTCCCGTTCCCGTTTCCTACAGGAACTTAATCCTAAAAAAAAAGGATAAAAAGTAGCCTATGTGATATTCTGACGTGTAAGCTATATTATTGTAATGTGTCTACAAAATCCATTCTGTAATTTTTGCGTGAAAGAGTAACAACCATACATCCATACATTATAACAAACTTTCACGTTTAAAATAATAGTAGGATACTTCTACGAAGCGCTCGTGGCCCCGCTGACACAGTGTTCTGTAAACGATCACTGCGTTAAGCAACATTCACTATAGGTGGTCCTTGGATGGGTGACGACTTTGTGGAATTTACATTTGCGAGTGTTTCCGTGCTTCGGAAGGCACGTTAAGCTGTTGGTCCCGGTTGACAGTAAAATGGCAGTCGTTAAGCCTGGTTGAAAGCCTTATGGGCGGCTTGAAAAATTTCAACAGCAGGTCGCCACTGCCTGCGCCTGTCCATTTCAACACGGCAATGGGCTCACCACCTGTTACGTGGGACAAAGATGCATACGGTGAAATGTGGGCGTATAGTATGCCTCTGTGACAATATATGTGTATGTAGGATACTTCTAAGTCATTAAACCGGAATTTCAAAACAAACATTTGCAGAATCCGGGATTTGAACCCAAGTTCTCAACAATGTCAGTCGCTTATGCTACCACCACTAGGCAATCAATCGATTTTACCCTACTGATCAAAATCAACAGGAAGGGTAATGAACTTCGCTGTCTACGTATGAATTGTATTTATGTTTCACCTTAGTGTCTAAACTGCGCAACATATTTTTACAAATGGCGTCTTAATAGTCTACGGGTTATTATAAAGGTCACGTGGTTTATGTGATGTTAATAAAATTCCTGTATAAAAATAATAAACACGTGAACAAATAATAACAAACTTATGGTCTTCATGCAATGTATTCGGTATCAAATAAAAGGGAATATTTTCCAGATTTCAATAATGTATATTATGGTACACTTTATAGCTTTTTACTATATTTTACAATTTTTATATTTACAATATACTTAGTATGTCTTAAACCCAACTTTAAGACATACTAAGTATATTGTACCATTAATGGTAGTATTACATTTTGAAGGCATTTTCTTGGTTCTCCGATACTACAGCTTAAAATATCTAGCCAGTATTACCCATTCCAATATATTAGGGGCTTTTCCAAAGGTCTACAGTATGGGGTTCTTCAAATGGGGTTTTAGAAGGTTTACAAAGAGTCAGCAGCGTGAGTCTGCACCTCTGGTGTTGCAAACGTCCATAGGCTACGGTGACCACTTTCCATCAGGTGCCGCCGTACGCTTGTCTGCCACCTCAATGGTATAAAAATAATAGGTAAATTATACAGCAAATTACAGATCATTATATGAGTTATTATGTATTTGGAATGTAACTAACGAATTATTTCTCATACATTCCTATAATTTGATACTGTACTCGAGATATGAAGATACCTTTTAGTTACTATTGGTTGACTTTGCTCTACCGATAGGTAGGTACTTGGAGTACTCATACCTGTGCATTGTCAGCCGTATCATGCTTTCATCGGAAATTCTTTGAAATCTGTTGATGCGCTAACACGGAAGAGATCATAATTTCGTCAACTGAAAGTGATATGAGCCTAAGGATTCCAGACATTCTCATATTTTGTTTGAACAAGACGAGAAGCCAAGTTCTTTGAGTGCCATGACTGATTCAAGGTTGTAGCGTTTCTATTGGGCAAGAATAAATAATAAAAAAAAACTAACTATCTTCTTTCTTCTTTTTTAAATGTAAATAAATTAATTAAAAACTATAACTTAACTATCTTCACACTGTATGCATGACGGGGTAGTCAGAGAGGACAGATCACCGGGCCTCGCGATCCATGCATGCTTGTTTCGCTTCCTGTAGATTCATTAATCAATCAAACGTCTGGGTAACCGAGTACTTTTGACTTTTCCGTTTTTGAGCAATCTGTTTTACATGTGAGTCTTAAAATATAAAATAATATAATAATTGTAAATTAATTACCTACTTAGAAATACTTAGGTTTACATGTTTGTGTTAGAACATTATACATTACATACGATTTACATTAAATAAATATGAAAAACAAAACTTTATGATATAGAATTCAATATTAATTGGTTTTTATTACTAATACGAGTCCGAGACTACCAGGACTTTAATTGGTCCTGCTAATTAGTGTCTAGCACATAAGACCTTTTAGCCTTTTTGTTACCACCTCACTAATAAGGGCAACGGGTTCAAAATTTCTTCCAAATTTAACATCTAGAATATTGAACATTTTATTTTATTAAATTTATTCGGCCGTTTAGACCCACCCCAGTTCCGTGCTTCGGAAGGCACGTTAAGCCGTTGGTCCCGGTTGCCAATAAATGGCAGTCGTTAAGCCAAGTTGAAGGCCCATAAGGGCGGCTTAATAAAATTCAACAGCAGGTCGCCGCAGTCTGTGCCTGTCCATTTCAACACGGCAATGGGCTCATCACCTGTTACGTGGGACAAAAATGCATACGGTGAAATGTGTGCGTTTAGTGTGCCTCTGCCTACCCCTTCGGGGATAAAGGCGTGACAATATGTATGTATGTATGTATTACTAGCTTTTATGCACTATTCGGACCACAAAATTCCAAATTATTTTAAAGTTATGTAGAATAAATAATATTAGGTACATACACACAGGCTGGTTACAGGCAGTGGCATTTACTCTTACTACATATAACATAATAAAATTCTTATACTCTTACTCACTTATGTCATTGAATAAACACCAAAAGTACAACAATTACCTTAATTAATTTAATCTATCACCACTTTTTACGGAAAAAAATGGTACCTTCATTTTTTTCTAAAAAGTTACCGTATAAACAGCATATAGCCTTCATTATATCCATTACTTTTTGACAAGTAATACATAGATATTTAGCTAAAGGCATTTATGAACATACGATGCATATGAACTGTATGATATGTAATAATAGACACATATTAAAATTAAAACTACTTTTTTACTTAGCTTCTTCGTAATGAAGGAGTTCCTATGATTTTGAATTATATGGAAGCCCCACTGAAAATGTCTACTAGCAACTGATTCAATTAGCGATTGCGTTCACTTGTCGCCGGTCGCGGGCGTCGAACTACCTTACCTAGTGTACCAACCGCGAGAGCCCATATACAACCGAGCATGCACTCTATAACACTCACTCATAAAATGATACGATCTATCAGTACTTTGACTTTTAACTGAGACAATCACGTGATGTTTTAGCTGTGATCTAAAAAGTTAATTGCATGTGTTCTTAAGCTGCCATTAGTCGATATTTATTGTACAGGTTCTGACGTACAGTGCAGAGACGTGAACACTTACGGTGGGACTAGTCCATGCCCTCAAAGTTGCGCATCGAGCCACGCTTCGGGTGTCCTTGAGAGATAAACTTCGAAACGAAGTTATTTACAGTTGATTTAGCTGATGACCTCCCGCTAGATGAACAGACGACCTAGAAAAGGTCACAGGGGAGACTGCATGCGGAAGGCGCAGTTGCGTGTGTTGTGGCGTGAATTGGATGAGGCCTACGTGCACTGCTGCACGTAGGCCTCATTCAATTCCTTACTGCCATCTATAGGCTGATTTGATTGATTTCAGGTACTACAGGTTTTTGTTATATATCTATAATAGATATATAACAAAAACCTGTAGTACATGAAATACTACTAACCAAAAAATATCTTACAAATAATGAATATATAGTAGATATTCATTATTTGTAAGATATTATTTGGTTAGTAGTCATTATAAAAGAATTGCAGCTGCGTCAGAAATTAAGGTCTTAGTTGCATTTAAAATGATTTAAGATTCTGGGATTATGCTTTATTTCAAGCAATTAAGTAGTGAATGAGATCTACACTGGGAACTAAATGTTTCACTGTTTGTATTTTGCTGAGTTACTGTGTTGTAGCAGAAATACAAACCTCGTATGCTACGAAGATGTGCTACGAGGTAGATAGTAGCTGCGCGACAAAAATAATTAACAAAGATATCTGATTTATTTATTATTTCTTCAATCTTCTTATTTTTACGAGTATATTCTAATTTTGTCATGTCCTTTCCTCTGTCGATGTCAAGTCCAGTCTTAGGTCTTGTACCCTTGCCCCACTAACGTGGTAGAAACATTAAGTTAAGGTCAGGTTTAGTATTAATTTTCGCTCAGTTCAATCTCACGTCGATAATACGAGTATAGTGGTACACTTTTTGAAGTAAAAACTTCTTTAGCGCGGTACGCATATTTTTAGATAAGATAAAATGTCTGTACTCACCAGTTCAAGATTACTGGGACAAAGTTCAGGCGGCCATCCTTGGAGCGGCGAAGGTGGTGCTCGGTGAGTCTAAGGGTGGACGCAAATGTGACAAGGAAACTTGGTGGTGGAACGACGCAGTCCTGAGGGAGACCAGGGAGAAGAAAGCCCTCTTTAAAAAGTGGCAAGCGACCGGATCACCCGAAGACCGCGACGCGTACAGGGCTGCCAAGCGCGCCACAAAGAGAGCTGTAGCCAGAGCCAGACGAGACCACTTACAACCTTTGTATGATAAGCTGGAATCGTCTGAGGGGCAGAAGCTCATCTATAAGCTGGCGCGCTCCAGGGTCAAAGCGGCACAGCATATATCCAAGTGTCGCTGTGTAAAAGACCCTGAGGGCAACCTGTTAAGCGAAGACCTCGCGGTAAAGGAGAGATGGCGCTCGTACTTCCACTAGCTGCTTAATAAGCAGCATAAAGAGGTGCAGCCTCCGGACCTCCCTCCGAATCAGGGACTAGTGCCACCGGTAACGCCTGGAGAAGTCATGACTGCGCTTCGCCGCATGAAGAATCGGAAAGCTGTCGGACCCGATGGAGTCCCCATCGAAGCCTGGAAGGCGATGGGTCCTCGCGGTGTGGGCATCTTAGTAAACCTTTTTAACCGCATACTCCTCAGCGGGCAGATCCCAAACCAATGGAGACTGAGTATTATTACTCCAGTCTTCAAAGGTAAGGGGTCAGTGCAGGAATGCGGGAGCTACCGCGGTATTAAGGTGATGTCCCACACCATGAAGATCTTCGAGAGGATTATAGACTCTCGGATCCGGCAGGAGTGTACTCTCTCGGAGTGTCAATATGGGTTTCGCCCTGGTCATGGGACCACGGACCCTGTTTTTGCCCTGAGGGTTGTCGCAGAGAAATACAGGTCGAAGAACACGCCTCTGCACTGTTTGTTTCTAGATATGCAGAAGGCCTTCGACTGAGTTCCTCGTGCGATGATCTGGTGGGCACTGCGGTCCAAAGGGGTTCCAGAGGTCTATATTGACACTATCCGGGACATGTACTGTGACTCCGATTCAATGGTTCGGACTGCTGTTGGCGACACGAAACCCTTCCCCATCACCGTCGGGGTACACCAGGGTTCTGTCCTTAGTCCGCTTCTGTTCAGTGTAATATTAGACGAATTGTCGGACAGCATCAGAAACCCGCATGAGCAGCCTCCATGGTTGCTCATGTATGCTGACGATATTGCGCTGGCAGACGCGGACAGGGGCAGATTGGTGCGACGTGTAAAGGCGTGGAAGGAGACGCTTGAGAACGGCGGTCTGAAACTAAATGTGGCGAAGACCGAGTACTTGGCACTAAACTCGACAGATCCCACATCCGTCCGCATAGGCGGTGATTTGGTCGAGCGCACGGACCAGGTTAAATACTTGGGATCTGTTTTTCACACGTCCAGTGACATCGATTGCGATGTCAAGTCACGCATTGCTGCCGCGTGGGCCAAATGGCGGGAGATGACCGGTGTCATTTGTGACCCTAAAATGCCGATCCGGTTGAAGGGACAGGTCTACAAAACCATTATTAGACCTGTCCTTTTACATGGCAGTGAGACGTGGCCGATATTGGAGCGACACAAGCAGGAGCTGCGTGTCACGGAAATGAAAATGCTGCGGTGGATGTGTGGAGTCACGCGGATGGACCGCGTGAGGAACTCTCGCATCCGCGGCAGCCTTCACGTCCGTGACATTGCAGACAAGTTGCAAGAGTGTCGCCTTCGTTGGTATGGTCACGTCTTGCGGCAACCGCGCCGGGCTACGTAGGTAACAAATGCCTGGCCATGTCAGCCCCGCCGGGTCCCGGTAAGAGGGGAAGACCCAAGAAGTGCTGGCTTGACGTCGTAAGGGATGACATGCGTGCCAATGGTCTCACCACAGGGGATGCCGACGACCGTGCGAAGTGGAGGAGAAAATGTAGGAAAGCGGACGCCGGGCGTCGCGAGACGCAACTGGGACAGAGGCTCGGATGATGATGAAAATGTCTGTACTCGCGACACCGTTCGAGACGCAGCTACAGTGTGTGCATATTTGCATGTACATATAACAGACAGCGAACGTGTCTAGATAAATACATTTTTTTGATAGTTAATAGGTAGATTCAATACCTTGCTACTAAATAATATAATCATCATCTAACGTTGATCCCGGTCATCTACAGGTCATCATCCTGTGTGATCAATTAAGTTTCTTTCAGTATAAAATTTCTTCTTTATCATCATAATTAACGTCGATCCCGGTCAATTTTAGAAGTGAAAACCGCGAACGCGAAATAAATTTATTAATAAATTTAGTTTTCACTTCTGTCGGCACTCCCAGAGTCCTACTCGTATTTTTTTTTAAACCAAGCTAATATAAGCTTCTGATTTTTAGTTATTTTAGGGCCTGGTTACTAAGACCTTTAGCCAAATCTAATTTATTTTATATTTCTTCAATTTTCTTATGTATATTTTCTAATTTAGTCATGTCCTTTCCTTTATCGATGCTTGACATCACAGCACTATACATGCACAGCAATATATCACTGTCTTTCACTATAGCACGTTTACATAACTTTTATACTTAGGTAAATACCATTTTTACAGATAAAACAAGGCACTAGTTTTAGAAAATAATATACAGCTAGCGTCTGCAATTCGAAAAGTTTTCGCGCAAACTCTAAAAGGTAACAGATAAACATATTAATATATTTCTAAACATACATATAATTTACACTCAAGCTCTGAATCACACAATTGTAGATAACACACATTTTTGTTAGATCTACGAGTATTGTTCTGATAGAGAATAAAAATACAAGGTACAACTTACTCACTCACTCACTGCGACTCGGCAAACGGGCGCACCGTATTCCTACGTGGGTTTGTAGCTGAGTGACCCCTTCAGGCTTCTCCTTTATATTTCTTGCTTTTTGATACCCAGTAAGGGTATTCGGAGCAGTGTAAGCTCAAAAATAATGTCAAGTGTCAGTGTAAGCTCAAAAAAGTTATTATTATTATTACTTGCTGTCAGAAACCATTCACCATACAGGCAGAAGTTGAAATATGTATGCGCAGGCACTTGAAATATTATAATAAATAATGATTCGCCTCTAGCAGAGACTAATGTCAGCCATTATTATTTTAAAAAGCTTATAATATTTAACGGTCTCGAGATTATTAGGTATCTGTCATCATTATCCAATTAAATGCTTACTCTAATTGATGGAACTGACTAGAGCGGCCGCGATCTGCTCCGACGCCGCGCGCCGTACACAAAAACTAGGTGACCCCCACGGTTTCGCTCGTTTCATATTTCGAACTCCCGTCGCACCTATTGAATCGCGTCGCTTACCATTTCTACAATTATGCATAAAAATTTGCCCGATTTGTCGACATTTATGATTACTACTTCGCTCTTCAGGGTATTAGTGTAATGATATGTAGCTTATAGCATTCCAAGATAAATAGGCTATCCAACACAAAAATATTTTTTCAAATCCAATCAGTAGTTCCTGAGATAAGCGCGTTCAACCAAACAAACAGACTCTTCAGCTTTATATATAATATAGATACGAGTATAACATTACATTATGAGTGCAATGACTGTTTATACTTTTTTCATATTTATCTATAGACCAGTTATTTTATGCATACATTATTTAGACGGTTTATACTTTAAATAAATAAATACTGTGGGATATTTTTCAAACAGCGCCATCTAGACCTAACTAAGCTTGAAGTTTGTGCTATGAGACCTAGACAACTGATAAACATACTTATATATTTCTAAATACATACATATTATACATAGGAAACGATAGACCCAATGTTAATACGAATTCTACAATTTGGTTTGATAGCCGATGCGATCGAGATTGCTCTTAGCTAGTAGTCCAAGCGCTGGATGGACTTGAGTGTCCAAATGTGAGGACCGCATTTGGTGTATGGTTTGAACTCAGAAAAGCATGCAAATTATGATTTTGAATGTTGCCAGGAGGTGTATTGCTCCAATTTTTTTTTACACTCCACCCCCTTAGTCATCAAGTAAATGGACTGAACACATGCTATCATCATTATAATAATTGTTGTAGTGGCAATATCATTTTTTTTATGATTAAACATACTTATAGGTAGTTAAGTGGAAAAAGAACAGAAAAAATATTGTTAATATATAAAAATTAATACAAAAAAGCAAATTTGAACATATCATAAAAAAAAATATAATAATCAATCTTTTTTATTTTGACAATCGTTATTTATTCACATTTTGCACACTCAACTCCATCATGCCGGTCTATAGGGATCTCATTAAAATTCACAAGAATTGATCTGAAATTTGGTAATAGGTACTATTACCAAATACCTAGAAAGTACCTTACTTTGATGGTATTTTTACGACATTATACCTGGCACTTACTACTGCATAAAGTACTCTGTGTGATACTCAACTCCTCAGAAAATAACAGCAATATACAATACCACATTTGGGCTTATTAGAACGGTCTTACATATTAGTTGTCGTTCTTGGTTCGATGGTCTTTACTTATGATTTCATTTTAAAAAGCTATAATTATTATGTTTAAAATGTTATTTTTGCAATAATCCGCTTTTTAAATTCATCATGTAACACCTGATTTAATTGGTTATTTATCATTTCATGTAGTAACATAAAGTTTACGGTTTAAGGTTTCCGTACTTTTAGAAGCACGGAAACCCTCACTAATGAAAATGGTCACCTTTAACAGCATCGACAGGTCGTTTACGGAACACAGAGCTAGCAGATGAATGTATAAAAGATACTAACACCAAAGAAACTGTAATTTTTTTTCTGTCAGTATGTTTGGTTCGGGTTCCAAACTGCTAGATAGATTTGAATGAGGCTTTCACAGGTTTTATTCACTTATAATTTATAAAAAGCTTAAAGGTTCTGCATAAAAATTATGAACCCCATTAAAGTTGGGTAACTTCACCAGTACGATAGGACGTCCTGATAATATAATGCATTTAGTTTCCTCGTCTGGCTAAGCTTGCATGAATGTTGTGATCAAAGTTAGCAAGTTTCCTTTATCTGCGTTGAGGTATTTGCATTAAAAATTTCATCATAATCCATTCAGCGGTTTAATACTAAAAGGGAACAAACAAACAGAGTTATTTTCGCAAAAATGAACTTTTTGTGATGATTATTTGGTCCCTAATTAAGATGGAATAAAATTTCTCGCCGCTCAATCCCTTTTAGTTTGGAAATGTAAATAATGACAGAGAAGGGTTCACTTCGATACAAATAAGTTCACTTCCTACCAATTGTTACATCGCAACGTCGTGCTATCAATCTTGAAAGCAATCTATGTAATAGCACAGATCAAGTAATATATTCTTTAGTAATATTATTTCGACAAATGACGTTTTATTAGAGAATTGAGAGGGAAATCAAAGGTTGTTGTGGTTGGGATTGTTTGTCTATCATCAGTGTAAACCGTAAAATGTACTCGTAAACACATCTCGTCAGAAATACGCGGAGAGTTCGTTCAGTAGCCAGCTACAATTATTGTCTTGTCACTCTGGTGAAGTTACGCGTTGCTGCCGCTCTGTACCTTCTGTTTGTGAAATGAGCCCTTCTACGAATATGTGCTTGTTAATCCTGAAATAGGCAAATATGCTACAACATTTTAGAATAATCTAATCTTAGACATAAATATCAGTTGTATCAAATGAGGTTGCTTTGGAGCCCGGAGTGCAACTTCGGTATTGACACATATTGACTTCTATAGTCAAATTGGATCAAAGAATCTAGCTTGGTGTCGTCAGCTTAACCTTTTATCTAGTCTTGAAAGATATTTTTGACTGAAAGAAAATCCTTTATTGTTAATCACGAATATCAGTTCATCTAAATACCGTTAGTGTCTAGAAAAAAACGGATACTGTAGGACAGAAGTTATAATTATGAAGCGCTCGTGGCCGTGCTAGCTCAGTGTTCTGTATACAATCACTAAGTTAAGCACCGTTCGCTATGGCTGGTCACGGATGGGTGCTTGACAGTGGACTTTCCGCTTTGTGGCATTTATATTTACGAGCGTTTCTGAGCTTCAAAAGACACGTTATGCCGTTGATCCCGGTTGCCAGTAACATGGCAGTCGTTAAGCCAAGTTGAAGGCCTTATGTGCGACTTGAATAATTTCAACAGCAGGTTGCAACAACCTGCGCTTGTCCATGGTGATTGAAATGGAAATGTGGGCGTATAGTATGTCTCTAAAATTATAAAGGGTGTAGGGGTCCAAGTGACTAAAATAAGTTTTCACTACAAAAATTGACCGGGATCGACTTTAATGATGATGATGATAAAAAAAAATCTACACTGAAAGAGTCTTAATTGATTACACAATATTATTTAATAAGACCTGTAGATGACCGGGATCAACGTTAGATGATGATGATAATGATTAGATTATTTCGTAGCAAGGTATTGAATCTACCAATTACCTATCAAACGCGTTCGCGGTCTGCTATATGTACATGCATATGCACACACTATAGCTGCGTCTCGTAACGGTGTCGTGAGTCCATAGATATCACTCATCTACCGCACCGCGCTAAAAGAAGTTTTCACTTCAAATAATGATCTAATGTGTAATGTAGTGGTAGGTGTGTGGTGATTGGAGTGGCTTCCAACCCTACCTGGATTTGGAGCATGTGGCTCCAAATCCAGGAAGGGTTGGAAAACACTCAGAATACACTACGATGAAGAGAGATTGTAGAATAAATCTTGTGACAAACTGAAGATCTATTTTAAATAACTTAAAGTCTCAATACAACAAATTACTACAAAAATTTTGTTCTCGATAAGTCAATTTGTAGTTTTTTTATTAAATAATAAGCTTTCAGCCGGATCTGCTTTGCTCTGGTGCACCACCAAGGTGTTGATAACCAGCTCTTTTGAACCATAAACGAATGAGTAAATTAATCAGTTTCGTCTAAATTTCTGAACTAGTTATAGGAAATTACTGGCAAATAGAACCTTGAACTCACAACAATCTATAGCATTCACGCTAATGGTTCATCGCCTTCGCTAGACTAAATAATACACGTTCGCTCCAACAACCCAATCGATACAACACAATGTATGTTGCTAATACCACTAATACTAACAAAAACGAACCATTATAGTACAAACCTATAATAAAGATAATAGTCAAAAAGCAGTTCACTAAATATAGTGGTGTAATTTGCTTTTGTGAGCAGGTTGTCAGAGAAGGTGACCTCACGGCGCGTGAGAGCACTCGTGGGCGGTACCGTTTTGACTTTTGGTAATTACATTCGGACACCTTAGATGGACATTTGGATGAAATAGGCAATTATGTTTCATCATAATGTTGTACTTATGTTTTACCTATTCAACTGGCGCCTTGTGTTTCCATAATTCAATGTCAAACGACAATGGTGTCGGAGATTTATGTATATCAACGGCGTATAAAACTTCACTACATATTGTTTATGAATCTGGAATTAGTGAGACAGACAAGTATGACCTATTATATTTTAATTATTATAACATCGCTAAAACATTTCGAAGAACACAAATTTCTTTAACAAGATTCTTACAATGTTAAACATAAAATATTGTTTTAGAAATCATTAATTGCCTGCTTATGTTCCGGCTACTTCGACGTTCTTTGTTCCACACCGAACAATAGGAAAGGTTAGTAAGAAAATGTTTTATTTTCTGTTTCTAAAACGCACTTTCTCTAATAAAACGATTGGTAAGAATATGCCATTTTTTTAAAATTGTTACTTTTTAAGGTAATAGCTTTTGTTTTGGTACTGCGGACAAGTTTAGAAAGGTTTACCCATTTATCTTTTCTGGAAAGCATTCTGTGCGCTTCTTCTCTGTCATTAATTTTTAAGTACTAGCATTTATTTCATTGTTAGGAGGCATTTTTCCCTAAACTGGACCGATAATCTGATGACAGTAGATGTATCTATGACACCTTTTATTAACCATCTGCGTTTATGGTTTATGTTTATGCCAAATATAAACTTTCTTCTACGACATTTGACTTAAACTTATAAAACTTTACATGAATAAAAAACTTTTAGAAAGGTCCTTTGTATCTTTTCTAGAATGTTTTCTGCAGTATTTTTACAGCTGCGTTTTCCATCTTCAGTATGAAACGCGCGGTGTACACTTAATGAAAATGTGCATAAACTCACAGTCAAATTACCCATCAGATCACTGTATAAAACTATTTACTTGTTTTTCTTAATCCAAGCTTTTTCATGGTTACACTTTATCCCGAACATACTTTTATCCTGGAAGCAGGTTACTGTGGGAAACAGGTACGGGAAATCTTCTTAGAGTGGGAGTGTAACCGCGAGCTACCTCTAGTTTACTTTATAAACCAAATAGGTTTAGCTTCATCGCAGTTTCAGTTTGTATTCTTTTAAGGGTACTGAGTTCGGTGGTCATCTTAAATATCTTTTGTGAAACCCGGCGAAATCGATCAGATTTACAAAGTTAATGTCGTGGAACAGTACGTAAGAAGTTTTATTCAATATGAGTACCTACCTATTTTTACCTAGGTATAACGTGAGCTGAAGACGGCGGACGGGCTGATCGCCGTTCTTACAGAAGCAGGTCCTGGCTGAAGTCCGTAAGGTGTTCTGATTGTTACCTTTTAGAAGAAATGGAATACTTAAGACTGCTCTCGATGGTGGCGTGGCGTGAAAGCTACATGCACGACTTCATCCCCTCGAAGTCCTGGTACTCCCAGCCATAGGTAAATCGAAGGACAACAAAAAGTATCATATATTAATAATGGCATAGCGTTCATGATAATCTTGACGAGATTTATATACCCTGCCTATTGTACAAATTCGCTATTATTTTCATACCTTGTTATTTATATAATATTAAAAATTTTCATTTGGCACTAACAGTGTGCTGTTATTCTTGTAAGATTGTGTACAGTGCGATGTCGCCTTGGGCTCTGTACGTGGATCGTGCGCGTGCACTCGCGGCCGATGATCATGCCTCGCGGCCTCCCGATCGCTGACACACGATCTATTTCCAATTGATCTACAAATTCACTTCATTTGCAAGCTTTGCTTCATGCAGTGGCTGTAACGTGACTTTGCTAAGAAAGCTACTTATCTTAGAGCTACCTATTTTGTGACTTTAAGTGCTTACAGATGGCAATTTGGTTCTATATATTCATAAATAAGGTAACTCTTGCCATAGTTTAAGGATATTATCATCAGTACGGATAGCCTTAAAATTTACCATAGATTGATTAGCTAATAAAAAAAACTTAATATGGTGAAGTACAAAAGGCTTTTATAATATGAAAACTCCTATAACGATTTAACTTTAACGGTTAACTGGGTCACTAGTCCAAATAGGTTCGTAAGGAACATTTGAAGTAATACAACCTAGGATTGGTTGACAATATTAATTATTTGTATGTTGGGTGTGCCAATTATGGAAAAAATACACATCCATATGCTTAGTTGCGTAGTGACGCAACTAAGCAAATGTATGTTTATTTTTTTTATCAAAAAATACCCGCGTAATGGCGTGGTACTCCATTTACGTGGGCTTAGTAGTGATTAAGCCCCCGTAAATACCACGCGGGTATTTTTTGATGTACCTATGGATATCGTCATACCACCTCCTATTTAAAGGAGTATATATGCCGTCTTAAAGTTTAATTAACCTATGTTTAATTAATTGTACTTATGAATATTATAATTTGAAAACACGTGGTCTATTGTGAGATGAGATACAAAGATTTTGGTTTTAAATAAAACTTTATGTCCCCATCGTAAAAATGTCGGAACCATTACGATATTTGGTATGTTAACAGAAATAAACTAATTAACATTAATTTTAAAATTAATAATAGCCATTAATATTTGAATGTTGACAGCCGAATAAGCTTTGCCGACAGTAACGTTACGAAAAACCTTGATATTCTATTTTTTTTTTTAGTTTCTAAGAATCGAGACAAAGAGTTGCTTACTCGAACTCGAAGCGGTAGCCTACATTCGAAGTCTCGTTTTGATCTCCGAACACCTTTACATACCTATGACCTGTTATATAAAGAATTGCCAGTATTTATAGAAAACGGGTAACGGATGTTCATTATAAAAATATTTGTCCCAAGTATTTGTGGGGCGGAGGTTCAAAAGATCCGAGGTTCTTTTGTTGCGCCGGCCCTGCGAAGGTAATTTTTCGATACATATCTATCTAACATAGGATTTATCACTTGTTTTGTAGATATCGTGAAGCCACTTATTCGTGTTGAGTACATTGTAGCAAAGCAACCATTCATTTTAGTTTCAAATACAGTTGTTTCTTCGTACACGTATCACTCATAGACTCTAGTCGTAGTAGATGAATCCTCTTTGTGTATATTTTCACACTTAAAATTTGCCAAAGAATTTTTTTTGCGTTTGTATATTTTTCATGTCTCAAATCCTCTTAAATGATACCATTAGACCACAATAATGTTTCATGAAGGTACTTTTTGAATTATACAATTATGGTGAAGTAACAAGTGTAAACAAGGTCTACAAAGGATGGTGTACTTAAACTATACTTTGGCATGTACATATCAGTGGTTAGCCCAACTTGAAGGCCTTATGGGTAGCTTGAAAAGTTTAAATGTTATATTTACCATGTGGTAATACGAGTTTCCGAGATTTCGGCACTATTGCAAACCGTAATAGAAGTTCAAAAACCTGACCTGTTAACTTCAAAACGATCTCAGATCTGATACGGAGAGTCCTTATAGGGGTTGGTAGATTAGACGTAGAAGACGAAATCACGAAGATAAAATAAATTTGCACTTGTGAGATAATCATAGTGAATCTTTTCTTCAAAATTGAAAAAAAAAAAACAAGAAAATTCTAAGGCATTAAGAATTGTTTGCAAAAATAAATTGAATTTAGCAATACAACAAAAAAAGTAGGTACATAATGAAGAGCAGGTAGGTAGTGGCCGGAGCGGTATTCGGTGTTTAGTGTTCAGGTGCACAGCACAGTTAAGTGAGACATTCACCCCAAGCGGCGCGGGCGGCTCCAACACGCGCCGGCCGATCTGCGGCTAACTATGTAGATCTTCCCACGATTTATGCCGGAGCACCTTCGATTTCTTCTAGTTCAGACCTCCAACTATGTGGGAAATAGAATAGCATCATAATATTAACTGAACTAGATGTTCGTATAACAATATGTTCGGATGTACTTATTAGTTTAATATTGGTAAAGCCGAATTTTGGTTCGTGATATCGTTACTGTCTATTGTTCGTGACGTGCTTGTTGTACGATGTGGCGATAGAGGTATACGAATTATGTCATAATAAGGTTAAGTATTTATAGAACTAGTTTTAAGTACTGTATTGATTCACAAATTCTTTTCTGTGTATAATTATTAAAAGATAAGACACGTCATAATTTGAGAATGTTATTTTTTGCACGCCTCATAAGCGAAGTGTTGAAGTGGGTCCTACTGTCACTTCGCGCAAAACATCTGATTTTTCAAACTTAAAATGTCTCTCTTTAGCATATATTGCACTTGCAAAATTATATATACACACACATATCAAGAAAAAACACAATTTTTAACAGTCATGATATTTTCGATGCCATTTTTGTTATTTAAACTAGTTAAAAAACTTTTTAATAAGTTCCGTCTTGGACGGTGAATGATCCGCACATACGTGTGTCTGTATGTGCGGATTATTTTCTTGTTAACACGATAACGACCGAAATACTTTACTAATGGAGTCTTTTTTTTTCTCTTACGCTTCAGTATAATTAGGAATAGAACCCTTTCAATTTTCACGGTCTGATTCGATGTGGTTTAATTGTTATTAAATATTAAATAAACAATTTTAGCACAACGCCATCTAGCGCAATTTAAGCTAACTAATCCCTAATTTTTTTTTGGTTTGATGGCTTGTGCGAAAATTTTTTAAAAACTTAAATTAAAACGAAACCATAATTTTTATAATAAAATAAAAGCGCGTGAGGCGTGCACTTTTGGATTTTCCAAACTTTATTTTAAATTATTAGCTGGCAAAGTCGGGTAAAAACAAAGAAATAAACTATTTTTGCAGTAATAAAAAAAAAGTTATATTCTGTGTATTGTTATAAAAATATTATTTGTCAATAACTAACGATGGCGCGTTTAGTGACTATACATAATATATTCGATGTATTATTTAGAAAAAAAAAAAGATTTTATTTTTATCTGCCGTATGCATATAATATAAAAATTATTTTAACAAATGTATTTTTAATAAATAAGACTATTTAAAAAATAATACATGCATAACATTAATAATTATTAAACTACAATTACACTTAAATTACGTACCTAATAAAGAAAGATTTTTATAATAATTCCTATTTATGCATATAAATAAAAAGTATTGATACGTGTGATATACAGGTTAGTATATTCAATGAATCATACGCATCTTCATTGTAATCGATCCATGATTGTTCGTGGGTTATGCAATTTTTGCGATGCCGTTTCAATAAAATTGAGCGTGACTTAGCCAACTTCGTTACTTAACTAGTTACACGCTTTTAATACAAAAGAAGTAGTAGAATATGTAATAACTCATTTGTGTATACCATCATTAATTTTAAAATATGCTTTGTACAAATTAATAGTAATTAAAATTTTTAATGTTAAGTGTTGTAGATAGTTTTTAAATTCTTAGTATTGAGTATAAGACTGATATTTTAAAACCTGCTGAATACGATACCGAACTTTGCAGCTACCTTTGGGGATCGTTTGTGATAGGAGATAATGATTTTTTTTTGATATTTTTTATTCTTTTAATATTTTTGTGGACCAAGCCATATCGCCAGCTAGCGGATATGGGTCGAATTCGGACGAACCTTTTATATAAGTGGTCCCATCGGAATTGGGAGAAGAACGGTAGGCGCTTACAAGTATAACAATTAAACTTCAGGATTTTTTTCCTGGCACTCTGAAATTAGATTTATTTTTGCCAAATATCCCCTTAATGGAAAATTTCATTCTTTACTTAACTAACTAATTGAAACTTTTTTTTTAAAGGTCTGTTAGTTAGTTTATGAACTTGCTAATCACCTATTCTGTGGTACTATAAAACCCTTTTAATCAGGAAAACGTCGTTCATCAACACCTAAATATCGATGTACAAATTTGAAGATTATTTAAATGTAAGTTCAATAGCTAAACCTAGATTACTTAGGTACTGAATAGTCACCGTATACACATAAAGTAGCCATGAATATAATAACATAATATATATTTTTGAAAGTGACCATTAAGCCCTTTTATTTGAAACCAAACACGATACAGTAAAAAAAAATCTCTAGAGGGCGTCTCATTGAATATGTTGTAACGTGACGTAACCTGTAACCGCAGATGTTTAATGTGGTCCTATTGTTACCTCGTTTGACAAAATCTTTTGAGCAATTTAGTTACTAAAGTGGAACATACATAAATTCATACAATATACATTGACGGCTCGTTCATTACTGTTTCTGTTGGCTTTCCCGTAGCCTAGTTACATTTACCTACATAGAGACGAACATGAAACCTCTTCCTTTTTAAAGTAATATAAATATGAGGAGCAGTCACTAAACGTGCTGAGGCCACAAGGTACTTAGGAAAATGCCTAAAGGAGGTTTCTTTATTTGAAGAATCGTATTTTATCTGTTGACAAGTTTTGAAATATGATTTCAGCGTAGTTGAACGTGGTAGCCACTGCTGTATGACCTTGCAATGTATGTATATATGCACCAGCTTGCAATTGAGGTTACACTTAGAAATAGCTAGAGTCAACTATCTTCTCTGTCTGACTCTGAATCTGAATTGAAAATGTAGAATGATACGTGACTTCCTCCAAGTTGAAGAAATTCCTTACAGAGTACCTATATACATACGTACAGACATATAGGTTTACATACATATAGTCACGCTTTTTTCCCCTAAGGAGTAGTATGAGTGCGGGTCCTGGTTATGACTACCTGATGTTGAAAACTTTATACCTTAAGGCCTTCTACTAGATTTAACGACTGCCATGTTGATTAAAGGCATTTCGTGACTAGAAGCATAGAATAATATATACGTTCATTAATAAAAATGCTACAAATACTCACCCATCTCAGGACAACTGTATCGTGTAACACAAAACAAAACACTGGGCAAGCGGGGCATCAGCGCTACAAAGTATAAAAAAGATAAATAAATAATAATAATACATAGTGTGGGACACTTTTTACACAGCGCCATCTAACCCAAACTAAGCTCCAAGCTTGTACTATGGGTTCTAGACAACTGATATACATACTTATATATTTCTAAATACATACATATTATACATAGAAAACATCCAAACTCCGAAATCAACATTTGTAGATCACACCAATGTCGGAACCCGGGAATCGATTTATATGTATACAAAGTATGAAAATGTCAAGGTATTTTGAGGAAGAGGGTATAGTAGAAGCGCGTGAGCAATATTGGTGTATGTTACGTTCCGGCATCGTGCCAGCCGCAGGTAACCGTTGTAGACTGCGGTCGCGACCACCGGCTAGCGGTCGCTGGTTGCTCCTGACACCCTACACTAATTAACAAGTATCGACACGTTTCGAGTTCGCGGCTAGCTTCAATGTGCGCTGCTTTCTCCGTATTATAGGTATTATGCGGGTAGAATGCGTCGCGAAAATGTGGAGAATTTTAACATTCTGGATTGTCATAATCATAATTCGTGTAACCCTACAATTAACATTTAACACTTATTAAAACACTGTGAACCTTATACTGTAACGAAAACCAATTGTAAAACAGGAAATAAAGATTATTATTATTGTCTCTTCTTCACGGGTTTCTTTTTTTTTTATGAAGATACCCGGTCTTTTGGCAGACTTACATGGGGATATATTGGTCCAACACGCAGAGGCCCTTTGAGAATTTTAATCTAATAGGGAATGGGAATTTAAATCTATTATTATTATAATTGCTTCTAAAAATAAACAGCAGGGAAGAGAGATCTAAAATATCTTGGCTTGACTGCTTGTTGCAGATATGCTGCAGTGGATGTGCGAAGTCATGATAGTAGGATTGCGCGAGGGACACCCACATCTACGACAGCCTTAAAAATGTTGCTGCCTGCGGCAATACGGCTTACAGGGACCGCTCGAATGCAGATAGTTAGTGTATAAGGTATATTTTCACCGAGTAGAAGAGTTTAATGATAAAAGTTTGGAAGAACTTGATAAACGTAACGTATTGAATTAGTGACACTACTATACATAATGCTGAACCCAGAAAAGCAGGACCCGAACCCCCTGAAAGAAGCGGAATAACATCTGAACCCCACTAATTTGTAGATTTTCATCACTAAACTGTAGATATTGTCCAGTTTTATGAACCAATAAAAAGAAAAATCTTACAAAACAGTCTTTGATCACACAAGTAAACAAATTTGGTTCCATGGCTACTTGTTTGCAAAGGAGGTGACACCAATCAAGTGGAATATTCCGTTTGGAATATTATTCAGTCCTGTGCCCTATGCTAATAGCAATATTGATGTTTTGATCCAGACATTTGTTTTTCAAGATACATTTTCATACTAATTTGTTAAGAAAGTACTGGGCAACGATCAATAATACACAAAATGTTAGATTTACATCGAAATTAATTTTGTCGCCTTTAGTATGCTCCTTTGGGAAACGATACACTTAGGTACGCCTGCGAATAATCCAATCATCCAAACAATTTCTGATTTTGAGTTCAATTCTCGCCTTGCCATTGTACCACTCATAAGCACGTGTTTTTAAAATCAATTCACCGTAGTAAGCCTTTTGTAACAATTTCACCCATTCGGATATTTCGTACACAAAATTTCAATGGCGATGCAAAATTTAAGACAAATCCTTTATTTTATATTTTTGTCCATAATGACAACTTAACCCCGCACCAAAATGGAAACAACTGTGCCAATCTAAGAACAAAACGAAAAAGAAATTTGGAACCATAAACAAACCATTCATTTTCGATAAATTTTTGACAGAAGGGATAAATATTTCTTTTTAAAATAAAAAATAAATATCCATCACGCCTTATCCCCGAAGGGGTGGCAGAGGCATATTATATGCCGACTTTTCACCGTGTGGATTCCTGTTCCACGTAATAGGTGGTGAGCCCATTGCCGTGTTGAAATAGACAGACGCAGGTTGTGGCTACCTGCTGTTGAACTTTTTCAAGCCGCCCATAAGGCCTTCAACCAGGCTTAACGACTGCCATTTTACTGGCAACCGGGACCAACGGCTTAACGTGCCTTCCGAAGCACGGAAACGCTCGCAAATGTAAATGCCACAAAGTGGTCACCCATCCGAGGACCAGCCATAGTGAAAGTTGCGTTACTCAGTGATCGTTTACAGAACACTGAGACCGCGGGGCCACGAGCGCTTCTTTTTCATCTACTATACTATATTCATATTTCTTTTTCATCTACAAACCCATACAATAGGCCTATATACGTAATAGGTGGCGAGCCTATTGCTGTATGAAAACGGGAAGGCTCAGGTTGTGACTACCTACTGTTGAATATTTCCAGCCGCCCATAATGCTACCAACTCGACTTAACGCCTACCATGTTACTGGCGGTATACCGGGACCAAAATGCTTAACGTGCCTGTTTCATTATTTGTTGATTATATTTTCGGTTGTTGAAAATTGGAATATGAATTACTCATGTCATTTATATTCCAATTTTGAAAGAATAGAGAAATGAAGTATTTTCATTGAAATATAAATTAATATCGTTGGGACAATTCACACAAATAAATACTTTATTTCTATATCATTTTTAGCTCTACGTCATCACACAATTTAATTCTTAATAGGTTAGGATTATTCTGTAATTAGTTTTGTAAGTTAGTAAGTACAGTTGGCGGCGTGCTGTTGACAGTACAACAATAACTTTTTTTTATTAAAGTAACTAAAGACTACATCGTTCCGTGTGGGCATCAAAGATAAACATTATTACTATTCTACTACAATAACACTTAATGACTACTTAAACCTAGATCAACCAATTTAATTAATTGTTTTGCTTTATGTATGCTTGGATTAGACAGCGCACTGTTCACGCCGACGACGCCGAGATTCGAATTTCCATCAAAACAAAGAGCTCTACACTACTCGTTCCGTCCATCAGAATATGTAGTACATATTCCAACACACCGCATATTACGCAATTTAATCATAACATTATTAATGTGTATGCCGAATGTATTACAAGTCACAAATCGTTAAATAATAAACAAAACATTTTTTTTATTATATTAAAACTAATAACAACAAGTCCTCATGCCAGTGTGGACGTATGGTGTACAGCTATGGGGCTGCACGAACCGGACCAACAAAAACATAATTCAGCGGTTTCAAAATAAAGTATTAAGGGGTATTGTCAATGCACCTTGGTACATTCGAAACAATGAACTCCACCGGGACCTTAAAGTGGAGCCTGTAGACAAAATTGTCCAGCAATTTGCAGGAGCTCACGAAAAGAGACTTCATTCATCTTATGTATCTCCAGAAAAATCTATCACAGTTTACTAAACTCTGTGATATTCATAAGATAAACACTAGACATAAAAACAATCTTTAGTTCACCACAGTCGGCTGCATAAGATTGGCGATTCTATCCAGGGTAACTGTATACGCTTTTACAACAAGCTTCCCTGTGACCTGAGAAATTTACTATTAAATCAATTTAAAAAGTTTATTAAAAGAAAGCTTTGTGAAAAAGGTTATTACTATATTCAAGACTATTTACAGGACAGGGATGCCTGGAAATGATCTGCTGGCAAATAAAATATTATAGTCATAATATATTAAATTGTAAATAGCCCATCAAAAAAAAGCCTTCCTAAGTTTCTTGCCGGTTCTTCTTAGGTGGGCCGCGTTCCGAACCGGTGGTCACTTTAAATATACAATGTTTTTCTTTAGTTTTAGTGTATGACATTTTGTAAGCGCCGTTAAAATGGTCTATGCAAAAAAAAGACATTTTTATTTATTTATTTTATTTTTTATTATCATGTCAATCCTGAGGCTATCCAACTTCTCGATTGGTCGGACCTAAAAAGAAGACTCAAAAGAACTAAAACTTTTGAATTAGTGTAGTGATAAGTGAAAACAATAAGTGTCTAGTGCTTTGACTTTAGTACACAAGAACAAAGTGTAATAAGTTATTCAAACTCTAAGAAAAATCAGTGGATTATTTTCTTAGAATAAGTTTTTAGAAATTTAAGTTAACGTAAAATTACTTATTAGCTCATTAGCTAGATCGTAATCGTTAAAGTGAATCTACATAAAGTAGCATCCAATTTATATTAAAAAAAAAAGTGTATGCCGAATGTATTACAAGTCACAAATCGTTAAATAATAAACAAAACAATATTTTTTGTTATATTAAAACTAATATAAACATATCAGATAGTTTTCTGAGTCGGTATTGGAGCAACAATGTCGTTAGCTACAGACGTTAATAATATACATCGTGCGATTCAGCCTTACGCACTACTAATGACACCTAATCTGAATCTACGCCACCATAAACATCGTAGACCTGCACTTAATGCCTACTGACACTCGTAAAAATAACCTCTGAATCATTTTAATAGCGACAAGGTACTAACATCGAACTTTATTTATCGTTTAGTCTTATTGCCCTGAGAAGTAAAGATAAACATATTGTAAGGTTACGTTTTGTTGTGGACTGGGCTGAAATCATGTACTGAGAAATTAACAAAAATAAATCGTAAAATGTTTTGCAAAATTTATTGAAAAGATGGAAAGGTAATGGATGGAAAGATAAGGATAGTTTGTAAAGATGTTGATTACGTAATCACGCACAACCTCTGAACCAATTTGGCTGAAATTTGGTAAACAGATATCGGAAACCTAGAAGCAACGAAAGAAGTTCTGAGTAGAGCTGTGAAAATAAATGAAATAAATTGGCATTACTTCACATAATTACAATAAAAACAATATATTGTTATTGTTGAAACTAAATTGTATTTTTTATTAAGCAATAACGTCATTTTTCAACAACCGATACATTCATTAAAAATAGTATTACTAAAAAGTAATGTAATTATTTATTATATTTGTCAAATAAACTGCAAGATTAAATGCCGCAGCAGCGTAAAATAGCTCATATCATCGGTTAAGGTTTTCAGCGTCGAATTCCTATACTCCCCGCTTCTTAACCACTACCTATCTATCTTGTTTTTATAGATTAGTTAGGTATCAAATTTTCTATAACTCTTATTTTTGTTTGCTATTTTAAGACCACCATTACAAGATTCTTAATAGTAATTTTACATAAGTAGTTAATTTTCTAAAATCAAAACGCTTTTCTGACTATAGACTACTGGTCTTGCTTGATTTTTTATTGGTATAAAATGCTTATACCTTCACCTATAGGTCAATTGTGCGCTCATATGCTACTTAAGTGACACAGAAATATACTCTAAGTGAACTTAAGTCTCCAAATCGTGACTTATTTACAAATGATATCACCCTGACCTCATGATGATTACTTTTATTGTGTTCCGATCATGAAAAATCAATAATTTAGAAAATTTAGAAAGGCACCTAACGCAATATAGTTTAAAAGCGAACTCGTAGTACGATTGACCGTGATCTTTGTAACGGTTTTAACTAAACTACGATGGACAGAGTTCACGACTCGTTTTTATTACAGGCTAATATAATAATGGGTGTTTGCTCTGTTCTTAAGTTGGGAACCCAAATAGATGTCGATCAATAGCGCTATAACTGAATTCCTCGAGCAACTAGCAATAATAGCTCACGCCGCAGCCAGTCAATAACGAGGGCGAATATTTTTGAATAACTAACAAATATTCTAATATCGAACGAAGCCATCAACGGAGCTAACGAGTGTCTAACTTGTAGGGACCTTCACCATTGGTATTTAAGTTTCACATATCACTATTGTTCCCCACTTTACCTTAAAATTCGCCATACAATATTCAGACATGTCGGTCAGTAATGACTTCTTTTGAATAATTATATGAGTTTGTGATATAATACTACCATCGATCACAATACATCACAGTTATTAAAGGGAAAATATGTATATTAATTTATGCTCATATTTTTATTCGTGGAAGAAATATAACTACGCATCCATTGATATTTAACGTAAGTGGGTTGCGTCACGTCATATGAGGATGCTCATATGCAAAGGTGTACAAAGAGAAAATATTACATAATTCACTAGGTACTGATGAAACAACAGTTTTCATATTATAGAACAGAGCTCATGAGCTACTACTGAGTGAGGCACTAGTCATAACTAATTGGTAAGCACTCCTGATTTTGGGAGTAAATGGCGTGTAGTTGCTACTAGCGTCATGGTGAATCTACAACAGCTTTATTATCTTTTAAAGATGAAAAGGATGTGAAAAGTTAACTGTGTGTTAAAGATTCGGTACACACCCGGGCAGACAGACTCCGGGAGCGGTCACGGAACCGGAATCAATTAAATTATATGTCGGTCAATGACAATATAAGCCCTTTGGACCGCATTGATCAAATATCATGTTAATGAAACTAATGTAATTACTGGCGTTTAGAAAAGAGTAGCCATAAGTTTTATTGCCAGGTTCTTCCTCAGGCTCTACCTATTGCTTTGCGAATGTGGCAGTAAATGTAAATGTAGAAGCAATATTCTTGACGTTCATAAGTAAATAAATAAATATTGTCGGACACTTTTCACACAGCGCCATCTAGCCCAAAGTAAGCTAATATTAGCTTGTGTTATGGGATCTAGATAACTGATAAACATACTTATATATTTCTAAATACATACATATTATACATAGCAAACACCCAAACTCCGAAACACACATTTGTGGATCACACAAATATTTGTTCCGACCCGGGAATCGAACCCGGGACCTCTTGCGTAGCAGTCAGATACACTCCCACCGCGCCACAGAGGCAGGCATAAGTGTTACTTTGTGACCTACATGAATAAAGATTTTTCTTTCTTTCTTTCATTGAGCACCAAATCATCGCTCGAAAGCCTTCTGCATGTCCAGCCATGTAGAACAGACAATGCAGAGGTGTATTCTTAGTCCTGTACTTCCAGGGCAAAATCAGGGTCCGTGGATCTTTAGTATAATATTTAGACTGAAGTTTGGTACAGGAAAATACCTTCGTATTTCATCAATGTCCAATAAATCAGTCACAGCAAAATTTAGGAGGGCAACTGCATTAATTAGGCACTCATTGGACGTACCATGGAAAGTTCCTTGGTGTACCCTGTTCATTATCGAAGATTGACTGATTCATAGCATCGTATAAAAAAGTTAAACGCGTCAGATAAATGAAATTGATCGCTGGAGTTATATACTTTAGGAACAATTTGCTGCCGAACGATAGTATTTATATCACTACAATAGGCTACCTATAGGAACCTACGTGGGACTCAATACAACTGTTGAAGAATAGCATAGGGCGTATAGCATATCTCTTTCTACCTCTTCAGAATAAGAGTGATGTATGAAAATATTCAAATGTGTATGAAACATTATTTAAAGAAAAAAAATACACCCTAACTTGATCTATATTTCTGGTCTACCTTTAAGAACATGATTGTAATGTAAAGCTTTTTACAAAAGTCATAATCTTCTGGGCATAACTTCGGCTCGGAGCTCCTGGCGGATCCAAAATGAAAAGGCAAAAGAATGGAGCTCGATGTAAAGGCGCTTGCGTTAAGCTGATGAAGCCCTATTGAGAATTGCGATTTAATTTCAAACGGACAAAATGAATACAGTGAAATGTGGGCATATAATATGTCTATCTAACCTACCCCTTTTGCAATAAAAATCGTGATAAGTAAGTAAGCGATTTAATATATATAGTCAAATACAGCCACCAGCTGAAGTCTAATTCTTCTGGTTTTTTTAGGTTGGTTTGGAATCTTCAACAGTAAGACTGAAAAATATCATTCCCAGCGATGTGGTTCCATTATTAAACAACATTGGAAGGCTTTCAAATTTCCATGGAGTGACATTGTAGTAGGAGTTTCCAGTCTATAAATAGGTTGATATTCATCAAGGCAGGCGGCTTTATATACCAAATTCATATTATCGAATCTCAGTGCAATAACTCTTCATAAATATACAATCAATACCTAGGTACCTTTAAAAGTTGTAGGTATATCGATTGATAATTCAGGTTTGAATTACCTTTTGCGGTATAAAAAAGAAATCAGATCATCCGATACGACTGTATGTAAGTACCGTTGTACGGACATACGACCCTTACAATGTTTGCTTTTACAATCGTTGATTTGCGGCTTGGCCTACAATAGTAATAAAATTAATATGAGCGATATGTTCGATTCGATTTGCGAGGCTTTAGGACTTGGGTCTTGTCTGTGCATATTAAGTTTCTTCTTTATCTATGTGCATTCCCAGTTGCTTCCAAAACTCTGTCTGGATTTGAAGTCTACTTTTATTTGGCTGCTAAGAAAAGCTATCGTTTGCTTTTCATTGTTGGGAGCGACTTTCATATGACTCTCAACTCCGTGAGGCGCCTGCTTTGTATTAGGTTATTAAGTATTTTTATTAATATTTATTATCTGACAGAATACGATTATATCTTTAGGGGTTTCTTATGTATAATATGAATGTATGTATTTATAAATATAAGTAGGAGTATTAGTTGTCTTTCTCCCGTACCACAAGCTTATATTAACTTACTTTGTGCTAGATGACGCTGTTGAAAAAAAATTCCCAAATATTTATTTATTTATCTAAAATTGTTGTTGTAACAAGTTATTTAATAACCTAATTTGAAAATAAAACATTATCTATGAATTATTTTTTTGAGTAATCTTATTAATGAAAATTGTGTGCCAAACAGACCGTGACCCCTTAGACCAAACCAAAGCTGGGTGCCCTTTCGATCGCATAATTTTTTTCAGCATAATGTAGTTTGGCATAACAGTTTCAGCATAAAGTTTTCTCGCATAAATTATGATACGCAGAGTGTTATAAACGCATAATGGTTTTATTGGCTGTAGCGACCGGCTTATGATCGTGAGGGTGCTTATCAATGGGATAATCACCCACCTGATAAGTGCCTACGCGCCACAGGCCGGTTGTAGCGACACCGATAAGATGTCGTTTTGGGGTCAACTCGAGGGAGTGCTTCGGAGCATTCCGTTGTCACAGGGAATCGTTTTGGGCGGCGACCTAAACGGTCATGTGGGTGAGAGGTGTGAGGATTTTGAGCGTGTTCATGGTGGTTTTGGATACGGCACCCGCAACGCTGAAGGAGAAACTATCCTCAGAACGTGTGCGGCTGCCGATCTGGCCATTGTGAACACGTATTTTAAAAAGAAATCCGAACATCTCATCACCTACAAGGGCGGGAGGCGTACAACTCAGATCGATTTCCTACTCACTAGGCGACACAGCATCGGCAAGGTGGCCAACTGCAAGGTCATACCCGGTGAGAGTCTTACTGCACAACACTGTCTCCTTGTCATGGACCTCTGCGTGAAGCCCAAAGGCAAACGCATCGAGCGGTGCCAGCGCCGCATCAGATGGTGGCTGCTTGATGAAACTAGGTCCCAGGAGTTCGTCTCAGCTGTCGGTGACAAGTGCACCGACACTGAAGGCGAACCAGTTCCAGATTACTGGGACAAAGTTCAGGCGGCCATCCTTGGAGCGGCGAAGGTGGTGCTCGGTGTGTCTAATGGTGGACGCAAATGTGACAAGGAAACTTGGTGGTGGAACGACGCAGTCCAGAGGGAGACTAGGGAGAAGAAAGCCCTCTTTAAAAAGTGGCAAGCGACCGGATCTCCTGAAGACCGCGACGCGTACAGGGCTGCCAAGCACGCCACAAAGCGAGCTGTAGCCAGAGCCAGACGTGACCACTTACAACCTCTGTATGATAAGCTAGAATCGTCTGAGGGGCAGAAGCTCATCTATAAGCTGGCGCGCACCAGGGTCAAAGCGGCACAGGATATATCCAAGTGTCGCTGTGTAAAAGACCCTGAGGGCAACCTGTTAAGCGAAGACCTCGCGGTAAAGGAGAGATGGCGCTCGTACTTCCACGAGCTGCTTAATAAACAGCACAAAGAGGTGCAGCCTCCGGTCCTCCCTCCGAACCAGGGACTAGTGCCACCGGTAACGCCTGGAGAAGTCCTGACTGCGCTTCGCCGCATGAAGAATCGGAAAGCTATCGGACCCGATGGAGTCCCCATCGAAGCCTGGAAGGCGATGAGTCCTCGCGGTGTGGGCATCTTAGTAAACCTTTTTAACCGCATACTCCTCAGCGGGCAGATCCCAAACCAATGGAGACTGAGTATTATTACTCCAGTCTTCAAAGGTAAGGGGTCAGTGCAGGAGTGCAGGAGCTACCGCGGTATTAAGGTGATGTCCCACACCATGAAGATCTTCGAGAGGATTATAGACTCTCGGATCCGGCAGGAGTGTACTCTCTCGGGGTGTCAATATGGGTTTCGCCCTGGTTATGGGACCACGGACCCTGTTTTTGCCCTGAAGGTTGTCGCAGAGAAATACAGGTCGAAGAACACGCCTCTGCACTGTTTGTTTCTAGACATGCAGAAGGCCTTCGACTGTGTTCCTCGTGCGATGATCTGGTGGGCACTGCGGTCCAAAGGGGTTCCAGAGGTCTATATTGACACTATCCGGGACATGTACTGTGACTCCGATTCAATGGTTCGGACTGCTGTTGGCGACACGAAACCCTTCCCCATCACCTTCGGGGTACACCAGGGTTCGGTCCTTAGTCCGCTTCTGTTCAGTGTAATATTAGACGAATTGTCGGACAGCATCAGAAACCCACATGAGCAGCCTACATGGCTGCTCATGTATGCTGACGATATTGCGCTGGCAGACGCGGACAGGGGCAGATTGGTGCGACGTGTAAAGGCGTGGAAGGAGACGCTTGAGAACGGCGGTCTGAAACTAAATGTGGCGAAGACCGAGTACTTGGCACTAAACTCGACAGATCCCACATCCGTCCGCATAAGCGGTGATTTGGTCGAGCGCACGGACCAGGTTAAATACCTGGGATCTGTTTTTCACACGTCCAGTGACATCGATTGCGATGTCAAGTCACGCATTGCTGCCGCGTGGGCCAAATGGCGGGAGATGACCGGTGTCATTTGTGACCCTAAAATGCCGATCCGGTTGAAGGGACAGGTCTACAAAACCATTATTAGACCTGTCCTTTTACATGGCAGTGAGACGTGGCCGATATTGGAGCGACACAAGCAGGAGCTGCGTGTCACGGAAATGAAGATGCTGCGGTGGATGTGTGGGGTCACGCAGATGGACCGCGTGAGAAACTCTCGCATCCGCGGCAGCCTTCACGTCCGTGACATTGTAGACAAGTTGCAAGAGTGTCGCCTTCGTTGGTATGGTCACGTCTTGCGGCAACCGCCGGGCTACGTAGGTAACAAATGTCTGGCCATGTCAGCCCCGCCGGGTCCCGGTAAGAGGGGAAGACCCAAGAAGTGCTGGCTTGACGTCGTAAGGGATGACATGCGTGCCAATGGTCTCACTACAGGGGATGCCAAAGACCGTGCGAAGTGGAGGTGAAAATGTAGGAAAGCGGACCCCGGGCGTCGCGAGACGCAACTGGGACAGACGCTCGGATGATGATGATGGTTTTATTGGCATTTCATTAACTTACTCTAATTTTTTTATCATAACTTTAATCAGCATAAATGTAAAGGGTATAATTGTTATACGCCTAAAGATAATTTATCATAAAATACAAAACGCATAATGCAGGTATGGATAACCGTTAAAATCATAAATGAATAATAATTTGACTAAGAATATTTAAGAAATGATAAGACACTATTGTAAATAATCATCTTACTCATAGCCAAGTTTTTAAGCTGTAACATATGAAACGATATTTTAAGTGTTATTTTTTTAGACTAGTCTTGAGCAAAGTCGTAAATAGGTACGACGACGAGCGAAGCGAGGAGGAGTGTTAGGTCACTTGTGCGCCAGAATAGAACCGCTCGTTTTAATCTAACTACTTTTTTTTGTATTTTATTTATATATTCTGTATAGAAGTGTTGAAATTTTGAACTTCAGTATAGTGACTATCGACATTTTGAATCAGTGGGCATTTCAATCTTAGACAGTTCAAGCTTAGATATAAAAATAAAAATATGTACTCGTTAACATTATGGTATTCTATATGTATGGCTTGTAATCTTTATGCGAGAGTAAGTGATATGCCAATAAATGTTATGATTAGTAATCGTTATTGTACAAAAATTATGCGCAAACATTTTATGCGGGAATATAAAAAAGTTATGGAAAAGTAAAGTATGCCTAATGATTTATTCTGTTTGAACGTTATGCGAAACTAAGAGTATGCGAAAAAACGTTATGCAGTTTTAAGTTATGCCTCGCAAAATTTATGCAACCCAATACGGACCCACCAAAGCTACAGATGAACCAAAGCAGCAGTAGAATAAGGCCCAAACTTGAGATTTTAATGCGACATGTGACATACCTACGATATCACCGAGACGTAGCATGTTATATTTACGATGGATAACATAAAAATACGACACGTAGAACTATTTAAGTCATAAATCAGGGTCATAAATACTGTCACTTTTATAGATATATTACCTACTCTAGTTCGTTTTTCAATAAGATAATATAGATAAGAGTTTTTATGTTGATCGCGAGAGTCGGTGCCGGTGCCACCCGTGATTTAACGATTAGTTACGTCGGCTCACTCAAACACGACCATAACATTTAGACGTGTGTGATGTAGAGCACGCGACTCGCCTGTCCATCTAATAACTTTGTTTAATTGAGTATAAACGTTTCTACGATGTTGTGGCGCGGTTCTATCTCCGAGTCGACGACATTGGAATTAATACACTACAAATCTCCAGGCGTGTTCAGTAAATCAAGGTGTTTATGAGTCATTCAAGTCAGCGCGCGACCCCTGCACTGATTTGCAATCTTGAGTGCTTATACTGAGTTTAGTCTTCAATCAATACTTTGTAATTCAGAACATGTTATTGGTTTATAAAGTTAGGGCTTTCAAAGTAAAATCAGGTTTTCAAATGCATTGAAATTACTTTTAATTTTGAACAATCTTTAGCAAAAAGAGAACCTAAGGATATAATATTTCTATTATCTTTGATGAAATAAAAAAAGACCGCCAATGTTATTTTTGATGGCTATAATCAAAACAACAGTGATTCTTTGGTGAATAACATCATGTTTTCTGCGAAAATATTACTGAAGAAACGGGTAAATTCGAATTTTAAACCTAAGAGATACAAGTTGACTTCGGTCATATTAATATTATGTTGGGAATATTTTTGGAAGGAAATAGAATATGAAAAAGAAAACAATGCGCTATATAGAACGCCATGCTAAAGTATCACAAGGAAGCAGGTAACATATGAGCCAAGCTTAAACAAGCCAGCCTGATATACGAGCTGATGGACTTGCTAACTGAATCTCGTTCTGGCAAAGGGTCAGAGGGTAGGTGATCTGAATAATTTTACGATAATTTTTAGCATTTCGTACCTGAAGATAATCTGAACTGTCTGTCTGACGAGATCCATTTGAACCCTCGATTTAAGTTGAGTGATATAAGTTTGAAAGCTATGCAAATGTGCGTGATTGTCTACCTATGAATTCGTCAACTAAAACACTTATACTGTTCCACTTATTAATTACTTAAACCTGACCGGTTGAGTCTCAATCCGAAATACATACAATATGTGATAACCTATATGTTTTAGATCAAGATGTGTAGCAAGTTCCAAAAAGTGCTATCAATCAACAGTGTAAACACATTATCTATAAATTAACAAATTTGGATGCGACGATTCCATAGTCAGCTTTTCTAGGGGTTATACATAGAAATCCTTGAGAATTTAGCACATTAAAAAAGCATGTACCTATCACCCATGCAGTTAGATATCTTTTATCAAAGAAGCGCTCGTGGCCCCGCGGTCTCAGTGTTCTGTAAACGATCACTGAGTTACGCAACTTTCACTATGGCTGGTACTCGGATGGGTGACCACTTTGTGGCATTTACATTTGCGAGCGTTTCCGGGCTTCGGAAGGCACGTTAAGCCGTTGGTCCCGGTTGCCAGTAAAATGACAGTCCTTAAGCCTGGTTGAAGGCCTTATGGGCGGCTTGAAAATTTTCAACAGCAGGTAGCCACAACCTGCATCTGTCTATTTCAACACGGCAATGGGCTCACCACCTATTACGTGGGACAGGAATCCACACGGTGAAAAGTAGGCATATAATATGCCTCTGCTTACTTTTGAAATGTAAAGTCGCAAGAGTTTATTGCAGTGTATTTTCAAAATTCTTCTACTCAGAAGTCATTAAAGCTGAGAGAAAATTAAAAAGCGATTAAGTTAACATACAAAGTTGTTAGTTGGAACCTAATAACCGGCGTGGAAAGGACAATATTAAAGTCGTTAACCAACGCTGTTTCAACTAATTACTGTCATTATTAAAGTACTTTCGAAGGTATAATAAATCTGTAAAGTTTTCAGTACTAAAACCTTATCGAGTTTATAATATGACCTGAATTTTAGTGACCTCAGATCTTGTAGCAAATGTTTGTGTGACTGCTTAGGTGTGTGGTAGTGTAGGCAACTTTAGTGCTATGGTATCAGGTTCGAATTACGGGTCTAAACAAAAATGTTTGTTGGATCCGAATATGTTACTTTCGCGATGTAGGTTGGATTTCTGATAGGTGTAGATTTCTAAGTACATGCGTGCCCTGCTTCATTTAAGAGGTCTAATTCCGCTTTTCTTCGTCAAGTTTTAGGTTTGTAATTTCATTTTTTTTCTGTATTTATTAAAACTGGATTACCAATCACACTGGAGCTTGGTGATGATGATAATGTTAATTTACTCTGTAAAGGCCTGCTTGAATCAAGTCGTGGTCACCACTCTGAGGAACGATATGAAATGATCTTCTGACCACGCAAGGGTATCCGGATGGTGTTTGTTCCTTTTTTGATTTTAATGTTTATACCATCATCCGAAGATTGCCCTGCCCATTCGTAGTATGATAGCGTCGTAATAGTTCGGCAAATATTCGCTAGATGGCATTGACCGTAATATCCATACTTTTAAGTTTTCTTACTAAACTATTACATAACCTTAAACTTTTCTATAGTGTTATTTAGTTACGTTTGAAGCTTGCTATGATTGAAAATGGAACCTTGCCCTATGTCTGAGTTATAAAAAAAATATTTAGCTAGTGCAGTTAGCTATAGACATTTTGTACCTACTTAATTAACAGGCAATTGGTTCTGTTGCAGCCATAGCTAATATAGAATTTACAGCTGCCGTCGCATCGTTTGCTAGTGAGGTGATGGCGGCCAAACGAGAGGCTTTGCGGGTGCGTGAGCGTACGGGACAGACGCTCCCGCCGCGCCGTCGTGTTCGGGGGCGGCGACGTGCAGAGTACATGCGCGCCCCCGAATAGTGTCTGGCCGTGGGCGGACGGTCGGGGGACCCCCACCCAACTGGTCACTTGACGAAGGGCACCCGTTCTGTGTTCCACGGGGTGCCCATTTAGCGCACGCCCGTACCGGCCGCTCTCTCCCTCCTCTGCTTACAGAGGGGCGCTCGAGAGTGGTGGAGGTGCGGGCTAGATTCTTCATCTCCTTAGGGAGCTCCGAAGTGGTCGCTTTTCGGACCCCTCCACTCTGGGGTGCCCCTTGCCGGCTTGCAGGTTTAACCTCAGGCCTACCCTGCGATTCGGTTTTAAGGTGAGGCCGAACACCGTGGGGTTTAGTGGGTAGGACGGCTCCTCTCTCAAAGGCTGGGAGTCCCACACACCGTCCCTGCTGCCCCCGCAGTAGGGATGACGGTGCGTAAAGGCATTCCCGGCGTTACAAATTAAAATATTGAATTTACAAGTAACACAGTAAAAAGTAAATCTTCACGCAGTATCTCTGACTGGGTGGTAAGAGAGGATCGATAAGTCAGGCCCCGCGATCCATGCATACTTCTTTCGCTTACTTTATATATATTAAATAATTGTATAGATATCAATCACGCCTTAATCACCGAAGGGGTGGCAGAGACATATTATACGCCCATATTGTACCGTGTACATACCTACTCTTGAAACTTTTCGAGCCGCCTATAAGGATTTCAACTAGCCTTAACAACTGCCATGTTACTGGCAACCGGGACCAACGGCTTAACGTGCCCTCCGAAGCACGGAAAGGCTCGTAAATTGAGATACTACAAATCCATATCAAAAGTCTCTTAACGTAGTGATCGTCTACAGAACACTGTGTCAGCGAGGCCACAACTTACATAGTTAATTTGATATTAAGTGAAATAGTACAGTGCTTACTGGATATCAATTCCATAAGAAGACAGTGCGCAGTTAATCTGAACGTCCAGTTTTGGGAGCGTTTGTACCTACGCATTGACTAGTTTCATGAATATTTAGTTGGGCTTCATTAACGCACTCACTTGTTTGTGCAAGGAAGAGGGCGTGGCTGCCAGTAGTGTTAGAATGGAACTCGAAGAGTTTGATTTAAGTTACAATGTACACTTAAAACAAAATAACCTTCTTCTTTCGACACTTTTTTGAAGAGTCTAACACATCTACTTGATGGCATTGAAGATTGCACTTTTTTTTCGAGTGGTAATCTTTATGGATGCTATACCGGATCCCAACTGAATAAAATTCCACAGTGTTCTTCCATTTACCTGAGGCCGGGATCCCGGGTGAGCCCTCGGTAAATTATCCCTGGGGCTCTTCTCGACAGACTGTCAGCCACCGCAGCCTCTCCTCAGGTGGTTCGTGGTTCGGGTTTGGGATTCTGGAAAATTGTTACAAAAAAAAGTGTGTGTGTACTTATGTAGGTACACGCGTTAGAAGTTATACTGCTTTAGTCTAATAAGATTTCATCACATATACCACGACTCTTTGTTTGTAACAGGAATGATAAATAAGTAAGAAAAAAATCATCAAAAGAATGAAAACTACTTTGAATGTAGTTATAAATTGTCATGGAAACACTTATTATTTTTGTTTTTGTAGCTAACTTCAGGTTGTCAGTTTCTCGTGACAGTGTGCGCGCGCATCGTAATGGTACGTTTAGACTACGACACGTACACCGTACACTCAGTGTATACATCGAAGTATCTCTGTGTGAACACGAGTGTCTCTAGTTGCGAAATTTATTGTGACACCATAATTAGTGTTGCGCCAGCTACTGTGTGAACACGTTGTGTCGGAGTGTCTGCCGAGTGTCTAGTGTCGCGGAAAGTTTTCGAACAAGTTTGAAATTTTTCTAAACACCGCTCTGCGTTCGAGTATATAAAATGAGTTTTACATGGAGCAAAGAGACCACAAATAGTCTGATAACCTTTGTGTATTGCATGTTTACATTCAATTAAATATATTATTTAAGTATTGCTATACTTTTTATTATTAGTCATGCTGTGCTTTATTTAATATCTGCCTCAAATTCTCTAAACCACTCTTTGACTGGCAGAGAATGCCCACGGCATTAAGTCCGCCTTTGTGCACTGTACATTAAGGATAAATTAATAAACAATCGAAATAGATCATAAACAATAAAAGCGTTGCATTATTGAAAATCAATTATTCATGTACCTGCTGCAAAAAACTTCACTGTTAGTGACAATCGTTCACCTGGCGTGCACGATTGTCACTAAGACAGAAGTTTTCATAAGATTGATGTTTTTCTGTGCGTAACACATTCAGCAATCTATGGTAGGCTCCTAATTCTTGCCTTTTTAAACCCATTGATGTACCCAAATATTTCTTTTGCGTTTTCGTCTTTTGCGATTATTTATTACTATACTAGCAAGACCGGCTGCACGATGTTTATCCATTCTGACCGTTTATCACTAACTAGTTTGTGTGTGAACAGCCCGAACACAATTTGCATACACTTACAAATAGAGTATCTATTTGTATTCAGACACAAAAAATCCGTACAAGTATAAACAGTACAGACACTAACGTCGGACATTTGTGCCGCAATTTGTTTCGTAGTGTAAACGTACCATAAAACTTTACTCATTATTTTTCCCAAACTCGCCAAAAGAAATATATAACTTCAAATACAAACGATAACTAGTATAGTAGCAATACAAAAGTGAACTTCAGGCTTTATATCCAGATGGTGTTCTGTCAACTGGCAACTAAGACGAAGAGAGTACCTACGTAACATTAAAAAAAAAGAAAATATTAAGATGATATACTGTAACCAAATGTCACAGTATAACAAAATGTAAAGTCGAAAATTGCTATGCTTTCACACGATTATTATTCATCATAATACTATCTCCACTGTCAACCAGACAAACCCCCGTGAATGCATCACCATTGTTCCGATAGTAAAATGAAAGTTCTTTATTTGCATATCTTAAACGGTGTAGTTATCACCGCGGCCATCGAACTTATAATATAATATCATCTGAATATAACAATTCATTCCATTTCTATTACTACTTAAGTGTATACTTAAATGAGAAAGTCTAGTACGGCTATAGGTATCTACGTACTTGTATTTTGTTTATAGAATTAATAAATGTTGATACTTACCTAATAAGTCAGACCCACGGATTTATACTATCTATACTAATATATAAAGATGAAGAGTTATTGTTTGCCTGCTTGGTTGAACGCGCTAATTTCAGTAACTATATGTTCGAATTGAAAAATAAAATGGTGTTGGATAGCTCATATATCGAGGAAGACTATAGACTATATGATATCATGGTACTACCCAGTAAATTGGAGCATAAGTTATAAACGTCAAATTAAATCAAATCGGGCAAATTTTCATAAATTATTGTAATATATTGTAAAAGCGCTCGGGGCCCCGCTGACTCAGTGTTCTGTAAACGATCACTGCGTTAAGCAACATTCGCTATAGCTGGTCCTTGGATGGGTGACCACTTTGTGGAATTTACATTTGAGAGTGTTTTCGTGCTTCGGAAGGCAAGCTAAGCCGTTGGTCCTGGTTGCCAGTAAAATGGCGGTCGTTAAGCCTGGTTGAAGGCCTTATGGGCAGCTTGATTATTTCAATAGCAGGTCGCCACAGCCTGCGCCTGTACATTTCAACACGACAATGGGCTCACCACCTGTTACGTGGGCCGGAAATGCATAAGGTGAAATGTGGGCGAAGTATGCCTCTGCTTACCCCTTCGGGAATAAAGGCGCAACAATATGTATGTATGTATGTATGTATGCTATTGTAATATTAGTAAACGAGGGGATTAAATGGGTGCCACATAATGTATATAAAATACATCAACAGTATACATACAAATTATATTATAATCACATTTTTTTGGGTTTTGGTACTTATTTGCATACCAGTAAGTAATGCAGTATATGTCATCTAAATATATAAAAGCAGAAACTGACTGACTGATCTATCAATGCACAGCTGAAACCGCTGGGAAATTTGCACAAATATTTATAAATTTTCTTAAAGTGACGTATGTATGCACTACCACTACGGTATCAGAAATAAAGCCCCCGACAATATGACTTCTTATTTAAGCAATAGAATTCAGAGGGTTGAAGTAAACGGAAAACGATCAGCAGGATCTCCAGTTGTAATGGGTGTTCCGCAGGGATCAATCCTTAGTCCATTTCTTTTTTAATATATATTAATGACTTATCTTACTATATTGGTGATAAACATGAGATGGTACTGTTTGCGGATGATACGTCATTAATATTTAAATTAATAAACAATTAATGAATTATGACGATGTTAACAGTGCACTCTTAAAAGTTGTTCATTGGTTTAACGTTATCAATCTTCTTTTAAATGATTTTTGGTATTTCTTTTGACGCTAAGTTGCAGTGTTGGCCACGTGTAGAAAAAAATCCAACTAAAGTTTACTATAAAGTTTGCCTTTTATATTACGAATATACCACTAAGTGGTCACCAATCCGTAACCAGTCGTAGTGAAAGTTACTTAACGCAGTGATCGTTTACAGAACACTAAGTTAACGCGTAGCATGGCATCGAGCGCTTCTTATTATTAAATTTTTATCTATAATAATACTCAACATTTGAAATCAATTAGAGCTGTGGAGTTAATGAAATTACCTCATCAATAAGGAACTAAGCTGGCTGATCATGTTTAAACAAAGTTAAAAAATACATTAACAATAATCACAAACACGAGAAATTTCATACAAGTACAACTGTTTCAAAATCTGCTCACTCGTTTAGAAGCATCGATTTCACAGACAGCTATATCTATAGACAAATTATACTTATAACACCCCTTGTCTGTTACTGAGAGAATGGAACATCCTAACTTTTTGCGTTGGTGTTAAAAACATCTATAGGTCACGGTGATTACATCTTCGTGAAGTAAAAAAACACTTTTCACATCCATAATTGGATTCAACGAATGATTGTAAACCAATTATTCCACACATTGGCATCGATGCATATTTAACTACAAGAAATATCATCATAAGGTACAAGAAAGCGCTGTGATCTTTCCACGATGTAAATTGGCTCGCACGTGGCGGGGAGAGACGCGTGCCTTATTGTTGTCCAATACGATGAGCTCTTGACGTTTGCTTATTACAATTGTGAAAGTAAGATATTTCTGCGGTCTGAGTTTCGTATCGCTGACACGACAAGGTGCTGTACGCCTGCGCCTGATCCCGGTCGGCGAGCGTGGGTGAGAAGCTCCTGTACATTGCATCGGCAGTAAGACATTACTGCTGGCGTTGGCATCCTACAAACAATTTACTACTAAGTATACTTTTAATATTAATTTATCTCGAGAGAGACTGTTGTCTCATGATAAATTAATATCGGAAAGGTTGCCTTGTCAAAGTTCAGAGCTAGGCAGAAATATTTACAATGCTATCTATAAAACTTGCATTCTTTCGAATACATATGTAATGGTGGCTGAACCTCAAAGCAGATGACTTTGAGTTTCCTCTGTGGAGTCATTTTTCATCATGGTTTCTACAGTATATATTATTAGAGAATGCCCGCTTCTCCGCCTGCGTGGGGATTTTTTCCCCGTACCCGTATCTCATAGGAACCTATTTATTTATTTATACACTAGGAATGTAATAGTAGAAGGAAACATAGGTAATGCTTTTATCTATAAGAAATATCTCCCAGCAGACCAGCGAGAGGAGAAAGTGAACAAGCGGGAACCTATTCCCGGAACAAAGAGTTTCTTTGTTTCTGCCCGGGATGTGAGCTACCTGCTTACCAATTTTAGATAACTATTTTTTTACCCGGAACCTAGCATCTTACCTTAAATCTCATATAATTAATGTACAAGACAAGTTAGCACTCTAATGCTAAAGTTCAATGTATAAAATTGTAGTTCCTAACAGTTGCGGTAGATGGCTCTGACGTTACTCTGAAACGAATCTTGCTGTAAGGGACTGTACGGAGCATTAAACCTCAAAGGTGGTTATCATGGGTAGAGCTCCTGAACTTTTGCACATAATAAATCCATAAAAAAAAGACAGCATATATAGGCAACTAGTTCGTGCCCGCGGCTCTACCCGCGTAATGAACCTTTCCCGTTCCTGTTTCCCACAGGCACTTGTTCCCGGGATAAAAGTAGCCTATGTCCTCTCTCGGACTCTAGACTATCTCTGTACCAAATTACATTTAAATCGTTTCAATAGTTTTGGCTTGAAACCGTGATAGACTAAAGATACGAGTACATGCATATAAATTCATTTCTGTAATTAAGAATCTAATTGTCACAGCTGCTTACCAGCTATAATAAAAATACCTAATTAAATAAATTTAATTTAATTAAATAAATTTAATAGTTAGTTAGTTAAATAAATTTAATAAATATTGTGGGACACTTCTTACACAGCGCCATCTAGCCCAAACTAAGCTATAAGCTTGTATTATGGGATCTAGACAACTGATATACATACTTATATATTTAAAAAATATATACATTTTATACATAGATCATTTTCTTACGATGCATAGCCGAAAAACTTTTGTTGGAATGTCAAAAAAAAAAGTGGACTGTTACTTACTGGTATGCAAATAAGTACCAAAACCCAAACAAATGTGATTATAATAAAATTTGTATGTATACTGTTGATGTATTTTACAAATAGGTAAACTAGCAGAGCCTTGCGGCTTCCCCCGTGGCACCCATTTAATCCCTTCGTTTACTGATATTACAATAACATACATACATATTGTCACGCCTTTATTCATGAAGGGGTAAGCAGAGGAATACTACGCCCACATTTCACCGTATGCCACCGTATACCTTTTCCAAGTCTACAAATATGCAGTTTTTGGTCAGGTCAAGAGTACCCTTAACCGGCGTGTGTGTATGAAAACACTTATGAAAGTGGAAGAAGCGAAAGTTGTAGGTATGCCAGGATCGTAGCAAGTGGAAAGCTATAGTCTCTGCCTACTCCGATGGGAGACAGGCGTGACGATATGTATGTATGTATGTTATACATAGGAAACACCCAAACTCCGAAACCAACATTTGTGGATCACTCAAATATTTGTGGAATCAAACCCGGGAACTCGGCGCGTCAGTCGCAACATCACAGCTGCGCCACCAAGGCAGTCAAATTATATTTATATTTCGGTAGATAGCATTTCTGTACGTACCTACATAGGTACGTAATGTAGAGGAACCTAATAGATCATACAAAGGTTCATATAAAGAAAAGACGTTGCGGCATGATCACAAGGTGAAGGTAGACTCCAGTTGCCTAGATAAAAGTTCAGAAACTAAAAATCACAGCTACAGATCTATAAAAATGTTGTAATCCATCGACTATTTCCATTCGCTGAACCGATTTTGCATACGGCTTTCCACTTGGTTTTACGACTGCCATGTTACTGGTATCTGGGACCAACAGCTTAACGTGCTTTACGAAGGCCAGAGCCACGAGTGTTTCTCCATACTATTCATCGTGCTATAAGTATTTTACTATCAGACAGCCACAACTTGTTCCTGTCATTCATAGAATAAGGTAACAACTTCTGATGGGATAACCGGTATGTTTGTTTGGCACCTTAATAGTATAAAAAGTGTAAAAATGAATTGAAGTGCACAACTCTTACATAGATGGCATTATATGGGCGAGCAATTAAAGAAACAAGTAACTCGCCCTTCAAAATCGTAGCGAAGGAATTAGACTACTTCTAAACCAAAACCAGTTTTGAAATTGGAAGTGGTAGAAATATTAAAATTGTCTTTGCACGAATTCCTGGTGTCTTGAATCGAATGCCGCAAACAGTTTGTCCCTATCTTTTATGGTTCCTGAGAAATAGACGCGTACAGACGGATAGACGGACATATTGAATCGTTTTATTAGACTTTTCTAAACTTTATGGGTTTAAAACCACAAACCAATACAGAGAAGATCGAAGAAAACACATATATAAATATAATTAAGTAGAGGACACCCGCGGCTCCGCCCGCGTAGATAACTCTAACCGTTTTCTCTAGAAACCTGATCCCATAATAAAAATTGACTATGTGTCAATCCAGTGTGTAAGAATAAATAGTAGTTCTACGTACATAATACAAGCATATTTATAACTTACCTACTGAAAAGTGGCTACAGAATCCTATAATACGCAACACCAGACCTATAGTTGCTTTGGAAAACCATGGCAGGAAACTTTGTATCCAGTTTACTCTTCACTTACGTTCAAATCGGATCTGAAAATAATGTTTAGTTTATGGGACAAAGTTCCTTGTGATCCTATTTATAGGTATGAATTTTAGACATGTTTGATAAAATGATTTCAATTACTTCCGTGATACAGTGCTAAGAGCTGAGCACATAATTATAAAACGTTGAAGAAACGTTTAACTACTTTTTATTCGGCTTTAAGGAAAGAGCTACGTTTTTCACATCAGCAAAAACATAGGCTGAATCAGACCAGGATGTTGTAGCCACGTATTGTAGCGGTCAATATTCGTACTTGTGGAGTCGAAACAAGAAATAAAAAAGTTGTTCATCAGACTCAAGATCATAAAACGAGCCCTAAAATGTTAAACGACTGCTCAAAATTGGTGGTAAGAAGAAATTACAAAATAAAAGGATGAGATTACGGTACTTCGAATGAATTTTTGAGACAGACGGTCTTAACCTATATTTCACTTTATGGGTGAACGATTTTTACAGCCTTCTCGCGGACAATCCAAATAACTACAACTCTATAGAAAGTTTCTGAAATCGTTTCAAAATTAACTGCTTGTGCTGGCAACCAAGTTTCCTTATTGTTTACGACTTAAAGTTAATGTCTAGATAACTGCCCTTCAAATTTGAGAGTGTTGTTAATTTTTACTCGCAGCATTTTGTAAGAGACACGTCGGGTTAAAAGTAGTAGGCACGACGAAAAAGGTTCAAATAAGTTTAAAAGAACGTAGTCTAATTAAAGAATGTCTTAAAATTGACATTAAAGATGCTTTTAGATGAGATACCTTCGCCAAGTAATGATATACACTATCAGAAATCAATAAATAGCAGGACAGCGATACCTGAGCTCTAATCAACACCTTCTAATAAAACTGGTACTGCTCCTCAGATTATGATATCGATTGAAAAACTTTGAAAATTTTTTGCTAAAGAGATACTATGTCGTAACTAGATAAATAAATAATCGATCATCGATCACTGGCAACATCATTTCTGCAATGGTGCACATGCCTTAAAATGTGCGTAAAATAAAATATTAAGGTTCGATGCTATAGATGTAAGTGATAATGTAACTACTGATTGTCCAAATAAATAAATAAATCATCTACCTGGGGGCTAAGTCTACTATTTCAAACGCGTCAGAAAAGAATCATAATCGTCGCTCACTAGAAAGTCACCGGTACAATTTGACTTTTGTTCGTAGTCTACTATCACAATCTTACTTCAATAGAATTCTATCGTTCGGCCGATGAATTCTACTAACACGTACCGTAACAGTGGCTGCTAGTCAGTTGCATTTTTGATAGTCCACTAACATTTTTACAGCTTAAAATAGCGATCCTGGTTCTATTCTACGTCTTGTCAGTAGTAGACTCGGTTCCCAGTTGGTTTGTTAGACATTGACTTGTTTATTGGTTTTGCTTGTGCTTGCGGTTAGATATTAATAAGTGGTTCATCACTAGAAGATCGACGACTACTAGATATTGTAGGTTAGCAGTTAAAAAATCGGAACAGGCACACAAAGCGTGTGGAGCAGTGATCGTCGTATCGCTCTCTATGACAAACGCAACGCTATGAGTGATTGTGTTTGTCCGTCGCTCGGCATTCGATCTCTTTGTGTTCTCAAATAATCCGCCGTGTCGTGATCTGGAGTCTAACGGTGCAAGTCTGCGAGCCTATTGACTACGCTCTCCGTAATAGGGACAATTTTTCAAGCTTTCACATAAGTCTACACTAATACCGCTTAAGTCCAAAACCAATGAATAATGTATTATTATCTTAAATTGCTGATTGTTTTTTTGAATTACTGTAATAATGTCATCATTAAGATATAATGTTTATGTTCTGTTTGATGTACTACAAACGTTTAAGTAATAAATTGGGGTTAATGTCATGTAAACTCTTATGAAGCTAAACTTCTTTTGGCGCATTAAGGAAAAATTTTGAGTAAATTTTTACGATGCGCACTCAAACCGTCACCAAAAACCGACACCATGAAGTTAGCTGATAATTGTTTCCATGACAACTTATACATACATTCAAAGTGTTTTCATTCTTTTGATGTTTTTTTTTTCTTACCAATTTATCATTCCTGTTACAAACAAAGAGTTATGGTATATGTGATGAAATCTTATTAGACTAAAGCAGTATAACTTCTAACTCGTGTACATAAGTACACACACACTTTTTTTTATTTACATAAATACTGTAAAAATGCTGTAAGAAAACATAAATGTAAGATGCTAACTAGCATCATTCAATTATAAGACACTGCTTCCCCTAATTTCTTTCCTTTGAAAATTTATAATAATCATAATATCATTCACACCTTTATCTCCTGGTGGCAGAGGCATACAATACATTTCACCGTAACGATTTTTGCTATCTTGTAATTTCGTGCGCCTGGTTATAAATTGTTGACATCGACTTATTGTACTGCTTACGCAACTCAATTGACTGTAGTTTACTACAAATAAATAAATATTTTATAAACAAGATTTTATTTAAATGCGATGAATGAGACAAGAATATTTCTTAGCAGCAATTTTAATTTGATACTCATATTTTAGAAAAGCATAAAAACTTAGTCATTAGCATAGATAACTTACAAATAATATATTTTATGAAATTTATTTTTTCATATTGCATTTAGAGTGACGTCACTTTATTTTTATATTATTCTCAGTAAGCCCTATCATGAAGCGCTCGTGGCCCCGCGGTCGTAATGTTCTGTAAACGATCACTGTGTTAAGCAACTTTGTGGCATTTATATTTGCGAGCGTTTCCGTGCTTCGGAAGGCACGTTAAACCGTTGGTCCCGGCTTGAAAAATTTCAACAGCAGGTCGCCACAACCTGCACCTGTCCATTTCAACACGGCAATGAGCTCACCACCTGTTACGTGGGACAAAAAGCAAAGCATACGGTGAAACGTGGGCGTATAGTACGCCTCTACCTACCCCTTCAGGGATAAAGGCGTGAAAGTTTGTTAAGCCCTATCATTTGATACTCATATTGTAACAGTGTATGAAAGGTAACTAGAAAGTCAATTTGGTAGAACACCCAAGCTGACTTTCTAGTTACCTTTCATACACTGTAACAATATTAAAATGATGTCACACAGTTAGCCGTACATTGCTACCTATATAAAATTTCAACAATATAATAATCAACTTGAAGATATCTGCTTTGATAATTCCGCCAAAACAAACATACACATGACATTAAAAATAAAATAAATATCCATCACGCCTTATCCCCGAAGGGGTGGCAGAGGCATATTATATGCCCGTTTTCACCGTGTGGATTCCTGTCCCACGTAATAGGTGGTGAGCCCATTGCCGTGTTGAAATAGACAGACGCAGGTTGTGGCTACCTGCTGTTGAAATTTTTCAAGCTGCCCATAAGGCATTCAACCAGGCTTAATGACTGCCATTTTACTGGCAACCGGGACCAACGGCTTAACGTGCCTTCCGAAGCACGGAAAAATTGTAAAAGATTATAATAAAGCAAGCTTACTATTGCTTCCAAAGAGAGACAATGACCTCTCTCTTGCTTTGAGAAAACAGTTTCACGCTAAAGATTTTACATACATACATATTTTCTCGCCTGTTCCCCATTAGGGTAGACAGAGTCTATGGTTTTCCACTTGCTACGATTCTGACATACCACTTTCGCTTCTTCTACTTTCATGAGAGTTTTTATACACGCTTGCCGGTTAAGGGTACTCTTGACCTGGCCTTTTTCCAAAAGGTATTCGATTCGATTGACATGCGTACGCCAAGGTCGACCACTACCAGTTTGCCCATTCACTCACGCCACATAAATCTGCTTCGTTAGTCTATTTTCATCCATCCTCTCCATTGATCCGAACCATCTAAGTATCCCTTTTTCTATCTTAGTCACTACATCTTCTGACATACCGCAATGTTCTCTTATCGCGCTGTTCCTTTCTTTATCCATCAACTTCACTAAAGAGTATCATTTTATATCCCGGGAATGCTGAAATATATTTTATTATAGTAACCTTCAGTTATTTGACTTCTTTACCAACTGATTTGGAATAATACCAACTTTTATTTGCTATATCTTTCAGATTTATCCTGTCTTGAAGGAGACGAATTAAGTTTAAACTATATTCGACTTCACTTTGTTAAACTTATATTTACAATTTTTTTTTTGTCCATCTACATCTTTATTTCTAAATTCTAAATTTCTTACACTTATATCTGATATAGAAGTTTAACAAAAAAAGAAATTATATAAATGAGTTTTACCATTTGATCAGCAGTGGAGTCGAACATACTCTAAACCATAGATATCTTAACGTAAAAGTGTTAGTTTCGATATCTGTGGTCTGAACCTATCTGGTCTACTAATCTATGTCTCTTTGCTGCTGTGCATTTCTTAACATTGAAGTGCGATAGTATTTGGTTCACCGATAAGAATAGAAGTCTGTACTATCATCCGTTACAAATGTGTATGCATATTATAACACAAGGTGACTCTCCCGGCTTTGCCCGTGACATACTTCGAATCCCATCGCACCTATTAAATACCGTCGCTTATAAACTCTACAATAATGCATAAAATTTGCCCGATTTGTCGACATTTATAACTACTGCTCTGCTCGACTCCGCTCGCTCCATATGACGACGCTCTCCAAGGTAGTAGCGTGATGATATATAGCCTATAGCCTTCCTCGATAAATGAGCTAACACAAAATATTTTTTCAAATCCGACCTGTAATTCCCAAAATTAGCGCGTTCAACCAGCAACCAAACAAATAAACTCTTTAGCTTTATAATCCTACTAATACGAGATATAAGCGCTAAAATTTGTATATATGGATGTTTGTTACTCTTTCACGCAAAATCTACTGATTGGATTTTGATGAAACATTACAATAATATAGCTTACAGGTCATAATAACTAACAGCTTTTTATTCTGAAAACAAGTTCCTGTGGGAAACGGGAACGGGAAAACTTCACCACGCGTGTGGAGCCGCGGGCGTCAACTAGTATTGCCTAGTATAATAGTCTCTAGCTGCGTCTTTTTGGGAGCAAGGCATGCTCGCAAAAGAGGCGGCGGAGAGAGAGCGATAAAGAACTCTCCCTCCCGAGTTCCGCAGTCTGCGACGAGGGCGCCGCAGACTTGTCTTCGCCCAAGACTACCGGCCTCCGTGACCGGGGGCCTGAGTACTGTGGGCGGGCTGTTCGCCGTGCTTACAGAAGCAGGCCAGGGAAGGTGGCGCACGTAGTTCACTCCCTCAAGGAAGTGGTATATAACCCGAACCCCCCAAAGAAGCGAGATAACACTCGAACCCCCCAAAGAGGCAGGATACACACCCGAACCCCTCCCTGAACGCGCCTGCGGTAGCAGACAAGCTCTGTCGTGAGCCCTGGGGCTATCTTTCCGAGGGCTCACCCAGGACTCCTGGCCATAGACAGATAGAAGGGCAACGTGTGGTTTTAGTCGATAGGAGTCCGGCATAGCATCCATGAGGATTTCCACACGAAAAAAAAAAATTTAATAAAAAAAAAAGTATTATAACTAACTAACTAACTATCTTCACGCTGTATCCCTGACGGGGTAGTCAGAGAGGACAGATCGCCAGGCTTCGCGATCCATGCATACTTCTTTCGCTTCTTCGAGATTCATCAATCGCTTCATACACGCACGTCTGGGTATCCGAGTACTTTTGACCTTTCCGTTTTTGAGCAATCTGCTCACGTGGTCTTCATATGTAAGTCTCGGCCTACCCTGACTCTTTCTACCCTCTACTTTTGAACAATATATATTCTTCGTCAATCGTTCCTCACTCATTCGTTGGACGTGTCCAAACCAACGGAGCACGCCCTTTTCCAGCTTAACGCTGACACTTTCATTCAAACCTGCCAAATTGCGTATCACTTCGTTACGTATTCGGCCAGCCAAGGTAACGCCGCACAACTTTCGAAGTGATCGCATCTCAACAGCATTCAATTTACTTTCATGCATCTGCTGACATACCCAGGTTTCACTACCGTAAAGCAAAGTTGGCACTAGCACTGCGTTATGAATCGCCAGTCGTGCTTCTTTTACGATGCTTTGTCGCTTTACTAACTGGGACAAAGCACCGTTAACTTTGTTTCCGGCAGCTACTCGCCGTTCCACATCCGAATCACATCTTCCATCCGCGCTAAACATACTTCCTAAATACACAATTTCATTCGCTTGCTCTAGACGTTCCTGGTTTACCCTAATCTCGCATTTAGTTCTTACGTCACCTCTTTCAAATACTAGAACCTTAGTTTTACTTAGTTTTAATTGCATACAAAGTATTATAGTCTCTATACACACTCTATAGACAATCCAGCACTTATTTGATCTTCCCCACTTACTGCCAAACACTTGTTCCCCTCTATTATTTATATAAACTTTATTTATAAAAGGATCACATTGACGGATTTTTTGCCTAAAGCGTTCTCTACCGGTCAAGCGTTGGGTGGTGCAGAGCGAATAACGAGGTAGGTAGGCGTATTAATGTGAGGTCAGTAAGCGCAGTAAGAGTGATGCATCCGGGCTGTCTCCACAATATGTTATAATCATGCGGCTTGTGTGTAATACGCAGCCCTTCTTATGTGTCCTCTAAATCTTTTTTAACATGTCATAGCTTTTTTTATACCACCGAAGTGACAGATAGCATACTGCCTACCTATCGGAGTGGTCACCGCTAACCTATGAATGTTTGAAATACCAAAACAATTTTGACTCGTGCTGCCGAACCTGAAAATACCTCTAGACCCGAAAGAGAAATAAAAAATCCACATTAAATTTATAATTTATTCAGCAATTAGTATAATTATATTAGTATTATACTAAGGTATTTATACTTATAGTACTTATATATTGTATATTTACTTTTAAATGTTACTTCTAATGTTTAGGCAGGTGTTATCACAATGATATCTTTGGTGTATTTTTTACATTTGTACCGCGTAACTTGAGATTTTGCGGGTTCGAGTCACATTTTTACGTTCGAATTTAAAATTTATAATACAGACGGTTGTATACAGCTAACTCAGATTTTGGGGTCACAAATGACACCAACAATATCACGACACTTGGCCCACGTCGCAGCAATGTCTACCTTAGACATCGCAATCTAGGTCACCAGACGCGTAGAGTATACAGATGTATCTGTATAGTTATACATTTAGGGTATTAAGTCTTCACCATATTAACCTTTCGACCGTCGTTGTACTCAACGAACTCTCTGTCTCTTCATACTGTAAAGTTCTATGTTTTTTGTACAGAGTTATATTGTACACACTTTTTCGATCCAAGGGGAATTATACAAAGTACCTACCCATAAAAGAAAATATAATGTTTCTATCAGGTGTTTGGTGTAAAATGGGTATGCCTATCCCTTCGGGGATAAAGGCGTGACAATATGTGTATGTATTTAGTATATTTATTTTATATTATTGAAGACTAGCGGCCCGCCCCGGCTTCGCACGGTTTCATTATTTGAGATTTCGTACGAAATCATAAATTTTAAGAAAATGCAATATAACCTATGTTACTCACGAGGAATGTAGCTTTCTAATGGTGAAAGATTTTTTTAAATCGGGCCTGTAGTTTCTGGGCCTATTCATTACAAACAAACTTACAAATCTTTCCTCTTTAAAATATTAGTATAGAAAACCGTTACTTATACCTTATGTTCTATGAGTTGTTTACGTTTTTAAAACATTTTGTATTTCGAACACCCATTTATTTACGAGAAGGTATACATTTTTGGGACACGTTAATTGGACTGGTAGCACGCGTAATTTTTCACACTGAGGTGAATCTGACGCGAGTTAAAATCTCAGGTCTCACCTGCACACAACCAGCCACCTGTTAACTGCAACTCAGCAATATAAAAAAAGAAAAGGAACGAGCGCCAGCCAGTGCAAAAAACGAGAATCCAAGACGACACGTTTGGAAAATAAAAAAAGTTCTCGCCCACCAGATGGTCGCCTCGGCGCGACGAGAAACCCGCTTTTGAGCAGGTTGTGACTTACCACGCATATTTATTCGCGCTTTTGAATACAGGGAAAATTGAATAACAAATACGATTAATCGTTACGAACTGCGAACAGCCGAATGTCCCCCAAGCTCTCGATGGAGAAATTTATGCAAGTCGTTAATCCAACTCTTAGCTGTACTAAAACTGAGACCTTCGATTCGAATAACGAGGCTCGCTCTACTAATTACGAGAATCGTATGAGAAAGCTTTGATTGTATCATGTATAATTGAATTATATTTACCTAATATTTATACCACTGCGCCATAAGGTAGCACACGTCTAATATTTTATTGCACCTCTCGAATTCGTTCCAAATGTGTTCATTTACAATAGCTAGCAGAAATTAATTGGCCATATGTTTTTGGTATGTTGTTCATTAAATACGCTATTTTAGAGGCGATAACACTCCATATGGTGCAATCTTTTTTTTCCAGTGCAAAAACGGGCTGGATCTACACCGACAAAACATTTAAGTAAAACACAAAAAATCGGACGTAGGGACCTGTTTTAAATTTAAATAATATGTCAAGTCATCTTATTAGCTTAGTTCCTGTTTCTCTCTGTATTTCAAACATACGTCCCATCAAATAACACTAATGAAATGTTGAAATGTTTTTCGCTGAACTGAACTTTTTCGCAGAATATCTTATGAGATGCTAATGTATTTTTTAAATAAATTGGTTTGCACAGTCTAAGTACTAATAATTAATAATCTTGATTAAATAATGACATCAATTCGTAAAGTATCTCTGATAGGCTTTGTTGATCACGTTGTGAGTATTAATTGCTTCGGCACTAGCTAGGAAATCGACCCGCCTCCGCAATTACTCCCTAGTTTACTAATGCTCGTGTAACTTATTGCCGGCGATAGCAGCCGTCTCACGTCGCTCATTAATGTATAGTTTCAATTACTAAACGACATCAAACAACATTTCACATTGCTGTTTAAGAGGTTGTTAGCTAATTATCTTTTACTATATTGGTCAAAACAATATTAACACATTAGTAGTCTTAAAAAGAATTTGGTGAAAATAAAACACGTTCATCGATTCTTGTGTGATTACACAAAATGAATAAAGGGATGATACCGCATACATACAGTGACACTGTATCAGATTGACAAATTAAGTTGTTTGGTTTTTCTCACCCTTTAGATAAAATGAGAGTAAACAACTTCTGTTAAGATATTTTTTGTTAACCTTTAGTTTTAGAGAGATAATGGCCAGTATTTGGGTATCAAAAGTGGTCAAATGATACGACATGTCGATGTGTTTGGCTACCTGTGCAAGCACAGCGCGTGCACCTGTGCCCGCATGCCCGCGTAAACTCATAAACGATAATGATGATCAGACGCCGCATTGCATGATATCTGCTTTTTATATCGCGATTGGGACAGTTTTATTTTGAAGTTAGAATTATGTTATGTTATACCCAACAAAGTGGTATATAGACACATACACGCGTATGAGCATGTGTAACGTAATGAACCTATTCATCACCATATCAGGTGAGAAGCCTGTTACTCTCAACTCTACGTTTGTCACGACCGTTTCTGAACTGTCTTGCTATATAATATGCAGCTCATAGTGATAGTATTGTGTATAAAATGAATATAATGATACAATGAGTCACATCTCTCAGCATAATAAGTACTTAAGTTTGTTTATGTAAGCACCTACTTTAAACGTTGACTTTAATACTGAGTATCTTCGTTGCCGTGGTGTTGAATGAAGTGTTCTATAATTAATTAAGCGATTGTAGACAGGTTCGTGTATAATGTTATCAATAACAATAATCTACATAAAGATTTCACCACACGCTAAACGGCTACTGGTTGGACAACTTTTTGCGTGGTCAGTCAAGTGTTAATTTTTTACGTATCCAGTGTCCCCTTATCACGAAACGCATTAAACATCTCAGCAGTCTTATCAAGTTAAAAGTACCATGTGCGCGTGAACAATTAGCCAAAAAGCTACAATATTTTATCTTCTAGGACATTACAGAACTTGCGATAACAATTATTATATTTATATTTTACGATATCAAGTATTTAATTTATATTTTATTCTATAAATAAGATCGTGAAAATTAGAAGTAGGTTTTATAACAGTTGAATATAAACACTTGTACTATTCTACATTTTACTTTTTAACCTGACCGGTTTTGTGTCTCAGCATTTTCAAAGGTTGTCACATATAGCATAAAATATGTGTCAACCTTGTGTGGAATAGTACAAATGTATTTATTCAAGATGTATAGCATGTTCTACCAAGTGCCATCAATCAACACTATAACAGAGATTTTATAATATTTCAGTTTAAAGGTAGAAGTTAAAAAAAATCTATGCTCTGTTTAATAAAAAAATGGTGACAAAGATATGTAGTAGTCTTCCATGGGCGTAAACGTAAACGGACTCTACAAATATTCCTAGTACAATTGCAGACAAACCGACAGCGTTGATGTTTCAGATGAAAGTGGCTTTCAACTACATTGAGTTAAATTAAAATAATTTCAGTAATATGTATATAAAAAGTCAGTAAGTAAGTAAAACTTTATTGTGGCACCATACCAATACAAACGGCGGCTTTTACGCTGATAGCAAATTCTTTAAGGTATTTTTGAATGGTCAAAAATACTGCAAAAGTTGTAAGAAATTTTCAGTGTAAGAGAGAGAGTTATTAAAAAAATGGTATAGAATAAGGGGACAGTTTTACAGTCAGCCCGTTCTTGCAACCAGAACATAATGTTACTAACGGATGCGATTCTGTAGTTTTCAGTACAGCATCCTATGGTTGCTTATCCTTAACGTAATCCAAAGTTTAACTAAATGCGCAGTCTGATGGTAACTGTCATTTCGATAAACAAAAAGTGCTAAAGTTCTAAATTCAAATTGTAAGGATTCCCGAAGTATCACTTCACCGACGAAGATTTATTAAAGACCATGTAAAATTTCAATATTTAATAATACGTTTGATTTTTATACAGTACCATCATTAATAACTTTACCGTTGAACACTTTGTGCTGTACTTCAATTGAATTAAATTATGTATTTCTTAAAGAATATCAGAGATCTGTCTGGCAGTAGAACTGAATCAAAAACAAGATTCAATCATATTATAAAATAATAAACGATTCAAGTCCCGCACATCAACACTTAAGTCGTTAAGGGCACTTCACATAACACTGCGCACGCGCTACTGGTATGCACTTGCGTATTACGGTAGAATTGAGATTTCTTGCCGAGTCACGATAATTGGTAAATTTGAGAAATGTCAATTTAGCTCGACCGGTCTTATAAGTTAAATTGTTTTTATTAAATTCATTCGTATTCAGCTATAAAGGCAGACTTCATGTAAAATTATGAGGACTAGCTTTTGACCCGCGTCTTCGCTGACGACTTAGGTATTTTTAAAGTGCAAGTTTTTTACAGTACTATTCTTACATGATAAGTAACTATTTATACATCGAATTCCCTCGGTGGTGGCCTAGTAGTAGTGTAAACGATAACTACCTTGTTGAATCTTAATACGGAATATAGAATTGAATATCGGCTCGGAACAAATACTTACGTGATCATTAAATTTTTGTTTCAAAGTCGGGGTGTTTATTTTGAGATGTACGTACATTATATGATGGATAAAGAAGGGAACAGCGCGATAAGGGAACATTGCGGCATGACAGAAGATGTAGTGACTAAGATAGAAAAAGGGTTGCTTAGATGGTTCGGACACGTGGAGACGATAGATGAAAATAGACTGACCAAGCAGATTTATGTGACGAGAGTGAATGGGCAAACTGGTAGAGGTCGACCTCGGCGTACGTCAATCAAATCGAAGATATTTAGGAAAAAGGTCAGGTACCCTTAACCGGCGAGCGTATATGAAAACACTCATGAAAGTAGAAGAAGCAAAAGTTGCATGTCAGGATCGTAGCAAGTGGAAAGCCATAGTAGAAAGGCAGAGGCCTACCCCGATGGGAGGGCGTGATAATATGTATGTATGTACATTAGGTGTTGAGATCTTATAGCACAATTTTAAATTAGCTTACTTTGAGCTAGATGGGTCTGTGTATCCCAGAATTCTTATTTATTTATATTTAAAAATAAATAAGAATTCAAATATCATACTTATTTGAATTACTTGATACCTCACGTTACAATAAATAAATCAGCATCACTTTTTGTAGTTTTATGTCTGTACACAAAGCTACTATTCATTCGGAAAATCACTTTTTCCCACGTGTGTACACACATTTACGGAAAATGTTCCTGCGACATTCTCAACTATTTGATGAAGCTATCAAAGATTATATACGCTAGTAATATAGCTTGGGGAGACCAATATTACGCTGAAAAACAACGAATGCAAAGCGATGAGCTGAAGCGACGATCTTATCGCCCTTATCTGCCATATTGATTGCGCCCGTGTCGAAAGCCTCGCCGAACTTAAAGCGGCGCAAACGCTGATTGAAACCGCTCACGATGATTGATTGCGGGGTAATGGATACAGACGGCGAGCGACGCCTGCCAGCGATTCACTTCAAGTGATATTTTAGCAATGCTGTGGAATTTATGTCATGAACTTATGATTTCTGGAATTATACTAAGAGATATCGGCGTGTTAAAAGGATTTCCATTGAGAGAACACGGTAAGTAGCTGATCTGCCATTAAATAGTTATCAGTAGTGTCATTAATATAGCTTTATTTTATACCCATGTTTCATATCAGGGGTATATTAGCTAAATAGTACATGATGGTCGGTAGGAGAGGTAGCCTAGATATATAGTAGATATAGGTAGTTTACCTATATAATAATTTACCCCTTTAGGAATTTAGAAGATAGTTATTTAACAAATAGGAAATTAAGGGCCGTATTCCAGAACGTTTCTCAATACTCAATCGACTCTTGAGAGTGGATTTTATAAGGCAATAACTAGCCTCAAGCGTTGATTGAGTATTGAGAAACGTTCTGGAATACTGACCTAAGACAGACAAATTAATTATAAATAAATTAATTTGTCTGTCTTAATGAGGCTAGGCTCTCTCTAGATCTATAAATTTATGGAGAAAATTACGACACTATATTCTTATATCTTATAAAAGCCTGCTAAATATACACAATTGCACAATAATAAAAAAAAAATTAGGATAGTTTGTTGCGGTCGTATGCCGGTTATTCGTGTACAAATTTAATGGTTAGGTTACCACTCAACTTCACTTTAGAGAGCACTCGAATTAGAGTGTAGAGTGATTCCATGAGCACCAAACTTCGGGAAACATTTACAATTGTTAACGAAAACAAGATAATAACATTTATAATAATCTATGTATTGCCTTTTTCACAAATATAATAACATCGTTTTGGCAAAATTACTCTTCTTTTTGGCAAAAGAAATAGCTTCAGCGATTTTGGAGAATGTGTAAAGCAGACAATATCACCTCCCAACGCTGGTTTACAATCCACCCTTTAATCCGTACAACACCAATGATAAGTACATTTTGGAGTCGGTATCAAGAGTAAGTTGGGTATAAGAAGCATCACTAAGATCTCCGGGGCCCAATCGATCTCACCAGCTAGCGGTGCACCTGGACTACTGGACTAGGCGACGACACCCTTACTGGGTTGAGAGAGATATCAGACGTCTGTCGCTCCAAATATTGATAATAAAAATCAAAAACCAAACGTAAGGTGCTACCAGTAGCCAAATAAGGTGGGACCCCGGGCTCCTAATACAGGTAAGGTTTGAAAGCAACTGGCAATACACTAATTCCTCGTTCCCATTTATATTTCTTATAAAGAGAGACTTATAGGTATTAATCTATATAAGTACTTTTTTTATACCACTGAAGTGGCAGACAAGCGTACGGGGCCCACCTGATGGAAAGTGGTCACTTACTATACTTGTTAATTTAATATATATATAAATGAACAAAATCGTGTTAGTTACACCATTTACAACTCGAGAACTGATAATCCGATTATTATTATTTTTGTGCTTTTGGATTTGTCTCCGTTCGGAATAGGATAATAAATAAAACAAAAAACCCATGGGGAAAAAAGATAGTTTTATCATAAATTTTCTAAGAAACTGGAATCTAAGGTGATGGAAAGTTCGCCGGGTCCACTAGTAATATTGTAACATTCTCACACAACGCCATAATATAAGTTGCTATGGGCCCTAGACAACTGTTAAACATACTTGTATATTTCTAAATAAATACTTCTATGAATAATGTATTCATAGAAGACACTCTAACACCGAAACAAACATTTACGGTCTCACTAATATTAGTTCCAACCCAGGATTCGAATCTCAGCACGGCAGGTACGACACCGAGGGCGTCGAGTACTTAAGTATGAACACACAAAGTTGAGGAAGGATACCTGCCTGTGTATTACCAATTACCAAAATTTCACGCTGTTATCTCTCCATAACGGCGATGTAATGAGTTTTAAAGAGTTTTTTCGATGCGTGGAATTCAAAATCTTTGTAAACAGGCGGTATCTTAATCTGATGATTCAAGATATTATACAGATGACGGACGCACTAAACTTGTTTATCGTGAGAAGTGTTCTCCGAAACATTCTTCACGGCACATGATTTATGGTCGTATTGCAAAAACTATTAAACCTGCAATTGGTTTAGGTGCCTACCTATGTACCAGATTTATTCAACCTAAAGCCACTTGTACAATTTTATTATGCCTGAATATAGCGCCCGTAGCCACACATACTCAAACGATTACTATATAAGTAGGCAACGTATACTAAGTTCAGTTCCGAAATCTATTACCAGTTGTGCCAGGTTTACAATTCGTAGTAACACGGTAGTGTTTAAGCTAAGATGCTTGAAAATTTGCAACAGCAGGTAGCCACAACTTTGCTCTGTCCGTTTCACCGTGGCACTTACCACAATTCAAGTATTTCTCCGTCTACACCTGCGGAAAAAGGACACGGTTGTATGTGTGTATGACGTAAGACTAATATTATGCTTGTTAAAGTCCTAACTATATTTACTTACTGTTAAGTAAGTAAAGTCCTAACTTTGAAATACCGAAAGAAAAGGTATCTTATATAAAGTAAAATATTACTAGTTGACGACCGCGGAAAGAAATTTTCCCATTCCCGTTTCCCACAGCAACTTGTTCCCGGAATTAAAAAGTAGCCTATGTGTTATTCTGAGGTAAATAGTAAAATACAAGCTATATTATTGTAAAACCATTCAGTAGTTTTACGTGAAAGAGTAACAAACATCCATTCTTACAAACTTTCGCTTTTATTATATTAGTACGGTTTAATATTATTCAAACTGAATAATATTATTTTATGCAGAAATACTTAAATTTATTACCGAACTCTCGTTGAGGACTAAACGCGGTTTCAATAAAAAGTGTTACGGCACTCCGAATTTCTCGTTGTGTGTCAAAATGTCTTGACCATTATTATGAATAATAACCAGTGATAAAGCTGTAAATTGTGAGGACGTGAATCCGAAGCACTCAAAAACATATATTTATAGTTCCTTGCGCCGTACGTCCTTTCAAATGGACTTATCTGTCACATTGCAGTCGAAACATATTGGCTGATTTGCACTTGTCATGAATTCACGATTGATCCATTTTGGTAACCTCTTTAAATTGATATTTACCAAGTGACATTAACTTTTAATGTCTTATTTGGTTCACATGACGATGACGCTTGAGATAACCAAGCCACTTAGAGAAATAAGGTCATAATTGATATTTCGACATGATATTGGCTTTATATCGCCTATACTTACTAGTGGACAATATTGTGTTATGTACTGCTCAAATAATGTTTCTTTCTTATACAGGTTTCAAATTAAAGAAACCTGTGGAGCCCACGAAAGCCCCAGACTTTTCTTATATTAGCATTTGTAAAGACTAACCTATATAAAATTTGAACCTGCGAAAATCTAATTATGCTATTTGTAAAACCATCAGAGTTCTTCTATGTAATTAAGTTTATGCCAATATTTATTGTGGTAATAATCAACCTGCAATGGGCTAGTTACTACCCTGATAATAAGTGGTCCTGATCCTAAAGGCGTTAGCATGATTATGTAAGTATTTAATGTACTTACTAGCGGCATAATGAGTCTAATCTCACTTGTAAACCAGAATACAGTAATGACCAAGACCATAAAAGTTACATCGAGCTCAAACTCGGTATAGTCCTAGTAGAATATGACTACCCCGTCAGGGATACAGCGTGAAGATAGTTAGTTTAGTTAGTTAGAATATACTAGGATTTTTTTCAAACACGCATGAAATTAAAAAGAAGTCAAATTGAGAGAGTGCTAGAAAGTAAAGCGCCTCCTTTAGAAAGCAGTGGAGACCTTAAAAGTAAGTAGCTGATTTTCTGTAAGAAATTACATTTATCAATATGGCCGCATAAAGTACATTTAAAATAACTGTATTCTACGTATCATAGAGACATACTTTCAACAGTGATAGTTAATTTCGATTACTTGATGTCTAGCAAAAGGTTCGGCACTTGTACTGTGATACTACAGTGTGTGACAGGAAGGGTGTCTTCTATGCTTACCATCAAAAAAGACGTTGAAAGTCAGTTTATGGAAGTGTTTGAAAAGCACAAGACACGGAAATAAACTTAAGAGTACAGGTTGCTCGTGTCGTTTAAAAAATAAGTTACCCTTCATTGTGTTGTTATGGAAGTAGCGACACACTTGTGGCCTAGGTGTACACGGGTGTAAGGTAACGGCGCGTGACGTCCACCTGTCGCGTGCGCGGCGCGTGCCTCCGCCCGCGCCAACTGCCAACCGGCGGCACGCTCAACCGTGGCCGCGCCTGCACTTGATGCCGCTGCCGCAGCTCACCGGACCCACCGACCGTGGACAACCACCACACACCTGACGTGAACCCACATAGCGTCACATAAGTGTTACTATGACAATATGTTACCTACATACGCTACACCTGTACCTCGCCGCACGCTTAAACTGTCCAAGGCACGCGACTACTGGCAACAGTATTTGTTGTGGTCAAAGTTTTTCTGTTGCCTAGTCAATGAAATCCCATTTTCATTTATGATAGAGCTAGTTCCCATCGACTTGAAACGTCGTCTGTTTACAAATTAGGTAATCTTTGTTATTTTTAAATTGTTTAGTGTTCTGTAAACGATCACGCTACAGTCAGTTCTTAGATTGGTGAACGTTTGTGGCATTTACATATCCGTGTGTTTCCGTGTTTCAGTAAAGATGCTAAACCGTTGGCCACGGTTATCAGTAGCTAAGTCCTACCAAACTGCCAGTATGGTTGACGTTAAGTCAAGTTGGTTACCTTGGCGTTAGCCAAGTCGCCCAGATTTGAGACATTCAACAGCAACTAAATGTAACCTGATCCGTCCTGATCCGTTTAAATACGGCAAAAGGCTCATACATTTTTTAGGAGAAAAAACAACTGATGAATCGTTGACATAAAATATGGTGTGCTAAAATTACCACTCAGTACAAAATAGAATGATTCTATGCAAATATTTCAATAAATATATTGTGGTTTCAACATGTTAGCAAGTGTTTAATCAATAGCCTTCCAATAATGTGGCAGGCAAGGTGACGTGTATAAAAGAGTTATGCGGGTACCCACATAATACTCGTATCTTGCTATTCACCTGTTAGATGAAGAATGATTATGGAAAAATATCTTTTGAATCATGTAACACCAGCAACCTGATGACAAGATAATTTACATCATAAACAATCAACATATATTTTTTCTTTTTAATTCTTCATTATATTTTTCATAATTTCGATCTTTATTTTAATGTACCGCTTGAAGTAAACTACTACACACTTCGTAGAAATCACAGGGAAAGGAATGGACCTGCGCTAGCCTTTGATGTTGACCCTTTTCAACCGCATTGAAGCGCGCGCGTCCATGGTCTACCCAGTCATGCAGTACGTGATGAAAAAGAGTCCCAGGAGTTCTCTGACGCGATTCCAGCAGCGAGTACTTATGACGCAGCTAGAGTTCAATATATGAAAGAATTTCATTTTGTACCGAACTGTCAAAAGTTGTAGAATAAACGTTGTTGGTTATGAAATTTTACCATCCACGATTAAATTCTTCCCGTGGTACTACAATCAAGAATCAATTATCGCCTAACATTACCAAAATGACACCAGCCGCTTCTCAATATTCATTAACCTGTTCGCACTGCATCTAAGAGTAGTGCAGAACCCCTATTAATTCTGCGGAATGGTACATTCCTATTGATCTCAAAGCGTTTCATTTTATGGGACATAGACTGTGTACAGTACAGTAACTACCGCACTCCTGAATTGATCCCACAATTCTGAAAACCATATAAATGATTAGTTCGGTTTGTTTGCGTCACAGATTCAGTAATTTTTTATAATAGCCTCATTTAGTCATATTCGCGCGCTAGTGGCCCCGATCCTCAGTGTTCTGTAAACTATCACTGAGTTACGCAACTATCACTGTGGCTAGTCCTCGGATGGGTGACCACTTTGTGGCATTTACATTTGCGAGCGTTTCCGTGCTTCGGAAGGCACGCTAAGCTGTTGGTCCCGGTTGCCAGTAACATGGCAGTCGTTAAGTCAAGTTGAATGCCGGGATTAAAAAAAATTCAACAGCAGGTACCCCCAAACCTGCATCTGTCAATTTCAACACGGCAATGGGCTCACTACCTATTACCTGTTAGGGACAGGAATACACATGCTGAAAAGTGGGCATATAATATACCTCTGCCACCCTTTTGGGGATAAGGCGTGATAGATAAATAAATACTCATTATTATGACACCAGTGAAAGTGTAACGCGACGATACATGCGGGTTGTTGCATAATAGATGGAAAAGAGTATAAAGCACTGAATCCGTTTTCTTACTCATCCATTTCGATTCGGCTTAGAAGCCTTCATTTGGACTTAGGATGCATCGGGTACTAAAGTTCAGACGAAGATATCGTGTAAAATGAATCCGTGGTAGTGAAATGAGTACAGATAATTAATTGAAGCATGGTTTCTTCTTTCTTATTCTTAAATTAAATAAAGGTTTACCAGGCACCAAATAAAGGTTTGGAAACAATTGCCTGGCGTTCACTTTTTTTGGTTACTGGAAGCAGCTATCATTTCGCTTTAGGGTTTTGGCATCGTAAGAAGTCAGAGCCGTCTGACATTCCCAATGAGTTTAACGCGTCGTTACCTCGTCTGTTAGTCAGCAGGTGCATCACATCATGATCACTGCGTTAAGCAACTTTCGCTATGGCTGGTCCTTGGATGGGTGACCACTTTGTAATATTTACATTTGCGAGCGTTTCCGTGCTTTGAAAGGCACGTTAAGCCGTTGGTCCCGGTTGCCAGTAAAATGGCAATCGTTAAGCCCGGTTGAAGGCCGTCAAAGGCTTGAATAATTTCAACAGCAGGTCGCCACAGCCTGCGCTTGTCCATTTCAACACAGCAATGGGCTCAACACTTGTTGCGTGAGACAAAAATATATACTGTAAAATGTATCTCTGCCTACGACTTCGGGGACTAAGGTGTGACAATATGTATGTATGTATGTACTTTAGAGAAATCACGCTGTAGGCTTGAACTACCTCACCTATAAGAAACATATCAAGAATCAATTATCCGTTTATCCGTTGTCACGTGATGTGGTACCAAACAAACACAAAAAGATACATAATTTAAAAATTGATAATTTATATTCTTCAATTATTTAGTGACCTTAATCGGTTTTATTAAAATACTTTTTATGTACAAACTTTTACATGTTAACGATTTTATTATAGCAGAGAGATTTGAAGATCCTAGTCTCGATGTTAAAGAGTTTTATGTTTGGCAAATCGCGTGGGCATAGTCAATTGATATATTTGTAAAAAGACTATAAATAAAAGTAGTAAAACAAGAAAACATGTAAAAATATGAAGGATAATATCTGTTCGCTGGGTGGCCGCGGTGAACAAACAACTAGATCGCCTACGCTAACTTCATTCAGCCAAAGGTTATCACGGGCCATGCAAAAAAGTTTATGCAACGTATTTTAGTTTGTACCCATTATATAATAAGTATGTCTGCCATCATTAACCAAAGAGGCAATTTAACGTTTGATTAGCATTAAAAGCAAACATATGTAAGCCCGTAAGGCCTCACCTTATATACCGTATAGAGCATATGTCACCACCATTTTCTTTGCACTTTTTGACACCCGCACAGGTCAAGGCGAGTAAGGGAAGATTTTCGTAAAAGTATCCATTGCGCAGATAGGAAGAAGGAATAAAACCTTATAACCAAACTGTCTGACCAGAACAAAGACCTTATACTTTTAACTAGACTGTGCACTACGGCGAAAATATAGAGCGCGAGAGGGCTCTCGGTGAAAAAAAAATAGGTTTGAATTCCATTCGAATATTTTAATACCACTTATCTGATAAATGACTAACATAATTAAAGATCGTGAAACAAACATGATGATAAGAAAATTATTGTCGCCCTATGCCTACGAGTTAAATTTACCTATAAGAAAAACATCTTTCTAAAATAAACACGTACGCCTCCGTTTTTTTAAGTTTTTGTTTGAATACGCGCGCAGACCGTCACGAAAAACCGACACCATGAAGTTAGCTGATAAGTGTTTTCAAGACAACTTATAAACACCCTGCAGTTAGCTGATAAGTGTATTCATGACAAGTCATAACTACATTCGAAGTAGTTCTTTTGATGTTTATTTTTCTTACGAAATTATCATTCCTGTTACAAACAAAGAGTTATGGTATATGTGAAGAAATCTTATTAGACTAAAGCAGTATAACTTTTAACGCCTGTACAAAGTACACACACACTTTTTTTTCAATGTGTTGATACTATATTCGTGTATTAAAAGAAAGAAGGTATTTTTAACAATAACAAAAAACTGTTTTTTATTGTTGACAAGCCTATTTGACCTCATAATGGTACACATGCGTGAATTCTAGATAGGTTTGAATTCCATTCGAATATTTTAATACCACTTATCTGATAAATGACTAACATAATTGGTAGCATGACCAATATTACACCTCTATTGAATGTAAATCTTGCTAAATATAGATTCAATATGACATTTATTAAATCAAGTATTGACTTTGTAAATAATATGTACAACCTCATTTTTCATAAAAGGTACTAAAGATTTATCGTCAGGTCTTTTTCCATGGATCGTTGTGAAGCATATTTATAGGTTCTTGCGCAAGGAGTGCCAGCGGTGACAAAACATCCTGTACTTCTTCTACTAATGAAATTTTGTTTCATAAAGAAGGTAAAAATATCCTAATATAATAAGCATAAAGTTGGAAAGAAAGAATATTTTACATTTCCAATTTTACTGTCCGATCTAGTCTTCAACTTGGCTTAACGACTGCCATGTTATTGGCAACCGGGACCAACGGCTTAGCGTGCCTTCGAATGTACAAAAACGTTTTCAAATATAAATACCACAAAATGGTCACCCATCCGAGGACCAGCCATAACGAAAGTTGCTTAACATAATGATCGTTTACAGAACACTGAATTACTACTACTAGATCTACAAGTGCTTTACTTGTACCTAATTTATACTGATACTAGTTGAAGCCCGCAGCTCCGCACGCGTGGTGAAGTTTTCCCGTTCCCGTTTCCCACAGGAACTTGTTCCCGGGATAAAAAGTGTTATTCTGATGTGTATCTATATTATTGTAAAGATTCATAAAAATCCATTCAGTAGATTTTGCGTGAAAGAGTAACAAACATCCATTCATACTTACAAACTTCCACGTTTAAAATATTAGGATTTGTATTATCACTGTATCAGAGTTGCGAATTATGGGCTCATGCAATCAGTGCACGTTCGGAAGGCGACTATTGTTTGTAAATATTGCCTGTAGGTTCTTATTGGGACTACTCATTATCATTTGATCTAAAATATAATAACTATATTACACACGTAAATAAGGCACCCTAAAAAGTGTAAAGACCTTTTTTTTAAACATTATATTAAAACAAAGAGGGATTTACATCTTCACCTTTTCCTCCACAGTCTTTGCTTAAAGTTACGAAAGGAAGAATGAGCAAATACAAATAAATAACATTATCTTTTATATTGGTTATGGTTTGTATTTTTTGGTTGGTATTATTAATTTACCATTTTGTTTACCATTTTTTCGACAGTATTTCAGATAATAGTATACTCTGAATAGCAATTCTATAGTTTGTATTCGTAATATATTGATGAACAAAAACAATAACAGTAGGTATATTTTATTGATAACAAAATCCATTATAAAAACTCCATGGCCTCTTCAGGATCTTGTAAACATTTAAAAGTGAATATCTATTACGACTTAAATATATCAAACGCCTCCATAAAAGATAAAGTGTTACCAAATACTGGAATGTAAACGCATTTTTTTTTAATTTTAGAGTGAATGTGGACCTTTGTTTCTTCCTGTCCAATTCAAAAATGATATAATTAACATTTCTGAGTTTCAACCAGGGCTCTGTCCACAGCAGTAAAGAAGATTCTTTTCTTGTATTTTACTAGGAATTTTCATGAGTTTGACCTCACCTATGGGTTACGTTGTAACTTATTCTGTTATAAAAGATACGTGGAAAAAACATCATCGGTACTGGAACTACTATCTATTGATTATGAACCTAAGGATCATTAGATATTGTGTTATGTGTGAATTTATTGAACTTCTTCATCACAATATCAGTGCTATTCACAGTTGCCTAGATTAGTAGTGTAATAGAAATATTAAGGTTATATTGAGAGCTTATGTTTAAGTATCTGTCTCCCTAGTCAACATGGAATAATGTGGTTCATCATGAAAAACATTTCTTAAGGCTGTAAAAATTGCTATGAAATTGTATAAATTGTATATTATGGGACAGTAATTTGTACAAAACAAATCTGGCAATAAACTTCGTTTGTGAAAGCTGGTATGAGAAAAATGCATAGAGCACTTGCGTCACTAATTAAAATACATACATAGTTCAATGATTTGTTGACGTTATAATTGAATTGACGGTTATTGTAATTTAACAATAGTCAACGGCTGGTGGATAAAAAGGGAAGAATTGAGTATGCTATAATATGTGCAAGGCACGTGCAGGTCGTCAGGCAGCGCGTGCACTGCGCTTCAACGCCACGCTCCACCGCCCTACACCCTCCACCCCTATCGTCCGTTTGACATTACCACTTTTTACAATTCCTACAAATACTCTTCTAACCGTCATGTTCACGACAGTTGGGCTTAGACATCGATAAGGCTGATTCAGCATTAACACTCGTATAATTAAAACAACATACCACGAATAGCCGCGTGCTTATTTACATGTTTTAACTCACGATGCATATAGTTCTGTTTGTTTCGCGTTATCATTTTTCATCTGACAATATAAAATGCAAATGAGCTGCTCAGCAACGATAGCGTAGGTGGCTAGAGTAAACGATTGCAGGAATTAAATGAAATAGTAATTTATTTCGTTTTTAAATTAGTACTAACTCACCCTGAACGTTACTTAAAATGTCAAATTATGCAAATATTTCTTCAACCACTTGCATCCCAATAAACAATAGTTTGGCAAATTTATACGGGTAGGTATGTAACACGTGGTTCAATAAGTACCGAGACTAAGTACTACAATAAGGCTTTTTTTTTTAAATATTTTATTCTATTCATCAACGTAGTCTCCTCCAAGAGCGATACAGTCCCTCCAATGTTTTTCTAACTTTTCTATCTCATGCGTGTAGAACGATTTGTCTTTGGCTTCAAAATAAGCCTTCGTTGCTGTGATAACTTTACTATTTGAGTCAAATTTCTTACCCTGGAGCATTTTTTTGAGATCTGCAAACAGCCAGTAATCGCTGGGGGCCAAGTCTGGCGAATAAGGGAGATGAGGAAGCAATTCAAAGCCAAATTCATTAATTTTGGCCATCGTTCTCACAGAGTTGTGACAAGGCGCGTTGTCCTGGTGAAACACCACTTTCTTTTTGTTCATTTGAGGCCATTTATCCGCAATTTCGTACTTCAATCGCTCCAATAAGCACATGTTATAGTCACTATTTATATTTTGCCCCTTTTCAAGGTAGTCGATGAAAAGTATTCCATGCGCATCCCAAAATATAGACGCCATAACGTTACCGGCCGATTTCTGAGTCTTTGGCCGCTTCGGGCGGCTTTCACCAGCCGCTCTCCACTCCGCTGACTGCCGATTGGATTCCGGAGTAAAATGGTGTATCCATGTTTCATCCATTGTCACATACCGACGTAAAAAATCCATTTTATTACGTTTCATCAGCGCCAAACATCGCTCTGAATCATTGATACGTTGTTCCTTTTGATCAGTTGTAAGCAAACGCGGCACCCACTTGGAAAAAAGCTTTTTAATGGCCAAATTTTATATAAAATAGTGAAAACACTACCAGCTGAAATCTTTACTATCTCGGCTGTCTCGCGCACTTTTATCTTCCGATCTTCCATTACGATTTTGAGGACTTGGTTAATATTTTGTTGAGTCACTGCTTCATTTGGACGACCTGAGCATTCCCCATCACTTGTGTCCATGCGACCGCTTTTGGAGTCGGCATAAAACCGACAAATGGTTGCTTTAGAGGGAGCTGATCCCACAAAACATTTTATAAGCCATTGCTGTGCTTCAACAGTATTTTTTCCCATTAAAAAACAATGTTGTGGGATGAAGAGTAGAAGCGTGCACGTCGCCATCCCTGCCAGCTACGGCTGCAATTCTACTCCAACACGAGTGCCACCAGGGCGAACTATGCTAGGGCGTGCCCCCGAGGCGACGCGCACCAGTTCGTCCCCGCTGGTGCGAAAAGTGTGAGCCAGAGCGGCGTAGGGGACCGCCACCCTACACGCGCGGCCCGACACGGCGGGAAGTGGAGGATGGAGTGCAGGGTAGCTGCGTGGAATGTTAGGGGAGGAATGCAAGATAAGATGAATGAGTTGGTGGATGTTATGAATGAGAGAAAGTTAGATGCAGTGTGCTTGACAGAGACCAAGCGCAAGGGCAGCGAAGTCTTGGAGCTCCCGGGTGGGATGCTCGCGCTTTGGTCTGGAGTACCAGAGAGCGAGCATGGCAGTCGGGGGGTTGGAATTTTGCTGTCCTCGCGATTGGCCTCCGGTATGTATGAGTACAAACTGGTAGGTCCTAGAATCCTCTGGATCCGTGTAAAACTTGGTTTGACGAAGATTTTCCTGGTAGCTGCTTACGCGCCAGTATCTTCGTCGAACGCGAGTGAGCTAGAGGACTTCTGGGAGAGTATGAGAGAAGCTCTAAATGTGATAGAAGGAAATGAAAGACTTATAGTATGTGGAGACTTGAATGGATGGGTGGGTACCGCTCGCAATGGTTTTGAGTCGGTACTCGGGAAGTATGGGGATAAAAGGGTGAACGACGCTGGCAAGCTAATACTGGCATTTTGTAAGGAGAAGGATTTGTTTGTGGCGAACACAATGTTCAACCACAAACAAATTCATATGTATACGAGGAGATGTAAGTCAAAGAGAAGCATGATAGATCTATTCCTAATGGATAGTCGGCTCCGTAAACAGGTGATGAACACGAGGGTTTATCGAGGCGCTGAGCTGGGATCAGACCACTACCTAGTCATAACTAGGATTAGGGGTCTGTTCGCGGGTTGGCGTCATCGTACCGAGTGTCCTGAACCTGGGCCGACTTATAGCATCAAAAGCTGGAAGCTGCAGGATGCATCCATTAGGGATAAATATAATGAAAGGGTAGCCGAAAAGCTTGGCGACGTCAATGTAAGCAGTGAGAATGTGGAAAGTGTATGGCAGAACCTTAGGGACAGTATGATAAATGCCGCTGTGGAAGTGTGTGGAGAAACGAAAAGAGGCAGTAGTAATAAGCGTGATGCATGGTGGAATGAGGAAGTGAAAGAAGCAGTTCGAATGAAGAAGAAAGCATGGCTAGACTACTTAGCCTCGCGGAATGATTTTAATATGAAAGAGAGATACAAGCTGCAGAAAGTTAACACGAAGGCACTGATAGAAGAAGCTCGTGAAAGGTGCAGAATGAAAGCGGATGAAAGGTTGTCGTCCAATTTCCGGGATAATGCCAAGCTCTTCTGGAAAGAGGTAGGCAAGACCCGGAGTAGTTCGGCATTCTGCAGTATGAATAAAGTGCTTAGTGTTAACAATGACGTCCTAACAGACCAAAGTGACGTCCTGCAGAGATGGAGTGAATATTATGGAAAGATGTATGCAAGAAAAGACAGAGATGCCACATCGGGAAGTGGAGCTCACTTCGATGCTCCGGATCCCGATGTCATTGAAGTCATTAGTATGAAAGAAATAGAACAAGTGATAAGAAGTATGAAATGTGGTAAGGCTGCGGGAAAAGACAGAGTTACTGCTGAGATGATCAAGTACGGTGGGTCGCGTGTCTGGGACACACTTTGTCTGTTATGCAACTTGTGCTGGCGGACGGGTGAGGTCCCAGATGACTGGCGAGTAGCAGTTGTAGTACCTATTTACAAAGGGAAAGGCTCGCGCCTAAACTGCTCCAGCTACAGGGCGATCAGCTTGGTCATCTTAGCTAGTAAGGTGTATGCAAAGGTTATAACGGCACGAATGCAAGAAAAGTCTGAAAGGTATTTATGGGAGGCTCAATGCGGATTCCGACGTGGAAGAGGTTGCATGGATCAAGTGTTTTCTCTCCGCATGATCGCGGAAAAGTTTCTGGCTCTTAGCCAGAAGGTTTTCTGCGCTTTTGTGGATCTAGAGAAAGCATTTGATAACGTTGTGAGAGAAACGCTGTGGGACTTGCTGCCAGGATATGGTGTGGACGGCTCGCTACTGCGGGCAATACAGTCGCTTTATAGGGACTGTAAGGCTTGCGTGCGAGTAGGGGGGGATGTGTCACCTCTTTTTGATGTCTGTATAGGCATCAAACAGGGATGTGTCATGTCCGCCTGGCTGTTCATAGTGTATCTGGACAGTTGCCTGCAGAAGTTGAAAGATTTTAATATGGGTGTGAATTTGGGTGACTTTACAGTAAACTGTCTGCTGTACGCTGATGATGCGGTGCTCATGGCCTCATCAGAAGCCGACCTACAGGCATTAGTCACTAATATGAAAGAGGGGTGTGAAAGTAAGGGTCTCCGCATGAATGCAAGTAAAACTAAGGTTCTAGTATTTGAAAGAGGTGACGTAAGAACTAAATGCGAGATTAGGGTAAACCAGGAACGTCTAGAGCAAGTGAATGAAATTGTGTATTTAGGAAGTATGTTTAGCGCGGATGGAAGATGTGATTCGGATGTAGAACGGCGAGTAGCTGCCGGAAACAAAGTTAACGGTGCTTTGTCCCAGTTAGTAAAGCGACAAAGCATCGTAAAAGAAGCACGAATGGCGATTCATAACGCAGTGCTAGTGCCAACTTTGCTTTACGGTAGTGAAACCTGGGTATGTCAGCAGATGCATGAAAGTAAATTGAATGCTGTGGAGATGCGATCACTTCGAAAATTGTGCGGCGTTACCTTGGCCGACCGAATACGTAACGAAGTGATACGCAATATGGCAGGTTTGAATGAAAGTGTCAGCGTTAAGCTGGAAAAGGGCGTGCTCCGTTGGTTTGGACACGTCCAACGAATGAGTGAGGAACGATTGACGAAGAATATATATTTTTCAAAAGTAGAGGGTAGAAGGAGTCAGGGAAGGCCGAGACTTACATATGAAGACCACGTGAGCAGATTGCTCAAAAACGGAAAGGTCAAAAGTACTCGGATACCCAGACGTGCGTGTATGAAGCGATTGATGAATCTCGAAGAAGCGAAAGAAGTATGCATGGATCGCGAAGCCTGGCGATCTGTCCTCTCTGACTACCCCGTCAGGGATACAGCGTGAAGATAGTTAGTTAGTTAGTTAGTTGTTTTAGGTTTTTTTCCATTGTATAGAAACTACAAGCGCAGCGTCACTTAAATGTCTGCAAAATCAATATTTTAATGTTCCATTTTTTAAAATTATATCTTTTATTGAAGGCCGAATACGTAACGAAGTGAGGTGGGTACTACCGTCACTACGCGCAAAACATCTGATTTTTCAAACTTAAAATGTCTCTATTTATCATATATTGCACTTTTAAAATAATTTATACACACACATATCAAGAAAAAACACTATTTTTAACACTCATGATATTTTTGATGCCATTTTTGTTATTTAAACTAGTTAAAAAGCTGTTTAAAAAAGTTCCGTCTTGGACGTCCGTGTGTCTGTATGTTACGGATTATTTTCTTGTTAACACGATAACGACCGAAATACTTTACTAATTGAGTCTTTTTTTTTCTCTTACGCTTCAGTATAATTAGGAATAGAACCCTTTCACTTTTCACGGTCTGACTCGATGTGGTTTAATTGTTATTATCTTTACTTTATTTATTTCATAACCCCTACGCGATAATTCATAGCAAAGTTTGTAAGCTTGTAATTCTATTTTTTTATAATAATATAAAAGCGTGTGAGGCGTGCACTTTAGGGTTTTCCAATTTTTTTTAAAATCAATAGATTTTTTAATGGGGTATCCATTTCCAAGTTAGTCTCGAGACTTATTGAACAATCTAGTATACCGGTGATAAAGCAATAATATCTGCAGATTTACTTCCTACTAGGAGGGTATGTAGTATACTATAGGTATACTTATTATTAAGAAACTTTATTTATTTATCTATCATGCCTTATCTCCGAAGGGGTGGCAGAGGCATATTATATGTCCACTTTTCACTATGTGAATTCCTGTCCTACGCAATAGGTGGTGAGCCCATTGCCGTATTGAAATAGATAGACACAGGTTGTGGCTACCCGCTGTTGAAAATGTTCAAGTCCATAAGGCTTTCAACTTGACTTAACGACTGCCATGTTACTGGCAACCGGGTTAACATACCTTCCGAAACACGGAAACGCTCGCAAATGTAAATACCACAAAATGGTCACCTATCCGTATCCAGCCATAGCGAAAGTTACTTAACGCAGTGATCGTTTACAGAACACTGATATAAAAAGTACTGTATGTGTTATACAGTACTTTTTATATCGGAAAACATGATATTCCCACGGGAATATTTTTTTGTACAATAAACAAATAGCACGCGAGCGGAGTCGTGGGCATCACTTAGTTAATAATAAATTTACTTGAGAATATAATTAAAATTAGAATTACACTGCGATAGTAAAATGATAATTGTAAACGCCAACAAACACCACAACACGAGAATTTAAAATATTAGATAAGATGACTACGCTCAGCTAAATAGATTAATTAATATAGTTAAATTGCTACAGGCCTACTGAGCTTAGCTTTATAGATTAACTAGCTGTCCCGCCCGGCTTCGCCCGGACATACTTCGAATCCCGTGGCACCAATTTATTCCCGTCGTTTATTAATTTTACAATAATGTATGAACATTTTCCAAATTTGTTGATTACTTCTCCGCTGTCCAGAGGGTCAAGTCTACTATTTCAATTGCGTCAGAAAAGAATCGTAATCGTAGCCACTGGCTCAATTTTGACTTTTGTTCGTAGTCTACTATCACAATCGTACTCCAATAGACTTATATATCGGTCGGCCGATGTGTTCTACTAACACGTACCGCGCCAGTGGCCGCTAGTCAGTTGTATTTTTGATAGTCTACTAACATTTTGACAGCTAAAAACAACGATTCTGGTTCTATTCTACAGCTTTTCAATAGTAGACTCGGCCCCCAGTACCTACGCCCGCCCGGTCGAATTATGGTTACACGAAATTAATTTCTATGCGCAAAATTTTGATTTCGTCGTATCTCCTAAGATATTCATTTAATTTGTAAAGTGCAAAGAGACAAAATAATCTTCATGAAATGCTGAAGCCTACTAACATATTAAAAATGATAAGGATTAATAACATATTTGTGTAAATAGCCTTCAAATTACTTCTTTATTATTGCTGGTATTTTAAAGTATTAAAATGGATATAGTATGTTATCCTTAAGAGATAGACATATACCGTTGCGGACTTTTTTGTAGACCTATATTAGATATACAATTCCACCATACATTTTTTGTTATATCTCAAAGGATTAAGGCAGCGTTTTCGATGAAAGCTCCCAGACGGCTCATTTTTTCCGACATCGCCAACAAATATCGTCATAATTTAGTCAATGTATACAAAAACTTAACAAATTATACATAAAAACCTTCTATAAGAATCACTCTAACTATTAAAAGAAACCGCATCGTAATTCGTTGCGTAGTTTTTAAGATCTATGCATACATAGGGACAGACAGCGAAAAGTGACTTTGTTTTATAATATGTAGTGATGATTAGTACTGAAACATCTTTATTATATTAAGCGCTCGTGGCCCCGCGGTCTCAGTGTTCGGTAAACGATCACAGAGGTACGCAACTTTCACTATGGCTGGTCGTCGGATGGGTGACCACTTTGTGGCATTTACATTTGCGAGCGTTTCCGTGCTTCGGAAGGCACGTTAAGCCGTTGGTCCCGGTTGCCAGTAAAATGGCAGTCGTTAAGCCTGGTTGAAGGCCTTATAGGCGGCTTAAAAAATTTCAACAGCAGATGGCCACAGCCTGCGTCTGTCTATTTCAACACGGCAATGGGCTCACCACCTATTACGTGGGACAGGAATCCACACGGTGAAAAGTGGGCATATAATATGCCTCTGCCACCCCTTCGGGGATAAGGCGTGATGGATATTTATTTATTTATTTATTTTTAAACATCTTTATGTGACTTTCGCAATTAGATACTAAATGTACAAGAGTTCTCAAAATGAGCTTTGTCTCCCATAAGCGTAAGCCTAAGAGCAACACCCAGGGGGCCAAGTCTACTAATTCAATCGCGTCAGAAGAGAATAGAAATCGTCGCCCTATAGACAGCCGACAAAAAAAAATTACAGTTTTCGTAGTCCACTATTACAATTACGCTCTAACAGAATTTTATCGGCCGGCCGATAGAATATTATTAACACGTGTTGCGTCTGTAAGTAGCTCTTAATTTGCATTGTTGGTAGTCTATATTAATATGTAGAGAGATAAACAAGCTATTTTTCTCTGTTCTGCAGCTTGAGAAGTGTGATTGTAAAATATATAATAGTTTTAGTAGACTACCTAGTTTTGGACTAATCGCAATAGAATCGATATAGAATAGAACTTGAACAGCTTTCTATTGGAAAATAGTAAACTCGGCCCCAGGACAAACTCTGGTCAGGAGTCGTCTGGGATTAGCAACCACAACTGATCAAGGTATCTAGGATTTCCTATCGTGGGTTCCTTGAATAAATACAGCAGGGAACGTGGACATAAAAGTATTATTTTTAACGATTGAATGATAACGAAGTGAGCTACATAAGGTGTTGTCTCTTTCTTTCCTTTGATAATGACATAATTTTATTCACGGTACAATCTTTAGTAATGACATTATTTGAATGATCTGTCTATATTACTGATGATGTCTGTTGTCCACTTAAAAATATATTTTTGTTTTTAGTTTTTTATTCCTAACCATTGATCTTCAATTCGAGGCGAAAGGAATCCACTGGAGAAGATAACATAATGACGTTCAAGAAAATTGTAGAATGAATCAGATTTATGACGCAACAATACTGATTGACAAATAAATAGTTAAAATTTTATTTTAAACAAGTTTATATTTAAATGCCCTAAACAGACAATCTCAGCAAGTTTTTTCACTTGATACCCATATTGTAGAAAGCTACAAAACTTTTGTCCGCCATATTGGATTTTGAAAGATGTCATTTTCTTTTGCTCAAATATGTCTAATTTACCAACAAACAAACATTAAATATTTCACTCAATGATGATAGACGTCTTTACGTTTAAAACTTAAATGATCTTTTTGTAGAAGCTTTTAATATGTCGCCAGTCTAGATCTGTGAATAAAAACGAAAAACGTGTTTACGTTTCTATATTTCACTAGCCATTTGTGTATCACCTACTTGTTTCCCTGGTAACTAACCATCTTAGTCCGCTCATTACCATAAAACGAAATGACCGAGTGAGTTGTTTTTATGAAACAACAAAACTTCCAAATAACGACCATATACCTGCATTTGTGGGTGAGCTTGTATTCGTAACAAAATTTGGAATGACTTCACATAAAATTCCTTATAAGCCCAATAATGCACTATTGTGTTCTGAATGCGAGGCGACTCGGCAAGAGTCCTTGCGATGCGGTACGATGCGGTACGTCTCTGCACATATACAGCGTCAATGCGGGGGCGGCAGTTCGACGCAGGCGCACGGTTGCCGTATTTTATTTATAATTACGGACGACGACCCGAGAACCGGACCTGTCGCGATTTCACCTGCTATTATTGCCATTTTATTCATTGTTATTGCATTTATTACGCAGCTTGTTACAGATTTTACTGTCTGTAGGTTTTAACGAATGGCTCTTAATGATGAGACTCTATATCCGTGCTGATTTCTCCTTATAAAGACACACATGAAATGATCTCATAGCGAGCGGTGCCGATTTAATTGATATGATTAAGTTTTAATGTGCCACCAGTTTTGAAAAGAAAGTAGAGGGGAATTGGTCAATAATCTTTAACTTTCATTAATTATACTAGACGACGCCCGTGATTTCTCTCACATTAATTTGGTATTCCCACAAATGAGTCTTGTCGTCAGATAATATGTTTTCTCATGATAAAAAATTGCTTATAAAACTCCATAGATCAAAAACTATTCGCGTAACAAAACTCTCATTAAACCAATCGTAGGACTCACTAGGTCCTTCGTCATCTAGAGGTCAAATTACTAAAATTAACGGGACATTTATCGTGTATTATTGTATTGTTGAGTTTTCGATATTTCGGCACTATTGCAAGTGCCTGTTACAAATGTACTGAAAATTAAAATCATATATTATGATCTAGAGGCCATCACAGTTCAATCCAAAAGAAAGATCCAAACGAGGCTTTCTGATACATATGCAACTAGGATTTACACCTAGTTGCTTTGCAAAGGAGGGAAGAGGAGTTACGTTCTTTTCCTACTTCCTCAAATTATCTTCTGATTAATTTTGTTGCGGGTTCCAAGACATGCTAACTTCTTCTGGCACTTCACCGAGATCGAGCTCAGTGTAAATTTTCTGGTGTTTTGGTCATTGCTGTAGATCCTGGTTTACAGGAGTCACAGTAATGGGATGGGAATGCAGGTGGGATTAGTCTTAATTAAAAAACATATGCAACTGAGACAAATGCTTGGATGAAGATGATGGTTTGTGTATTAACAAACTAACTGTTGATTACATTATTAATGAAATGTGTACTGTACCTATTTGCAACTGTTACACTCTAACAATAAAGCATCCGAGCGATTGTTTGCTTCGCCCACGCACAGCTTTATATTTAACCTTATTTTCTCGGTAGCTGATAAACAGCCACTTTGTGGTTCTATTTAACAGCTGTTTATGTATGCGCTAACCTAATGTGGATGTTAAGGTGTATCAGTAATTAGATGATAATAAGAACTAGTGGACCAGTAGGCGGTCCAGTGAAATGCGGCCATTATTCATTCAAGTTCAAATGAACACTCTAAACTCTTTAACATAAGAAAACTAACCAGGGGATAAGATAATTAGTGTAAGTAACAATCATTGTGTTTGATATTGAATCCTAACTTAAATATATAAAACACGTAGTCTTAGATAGATAGGTAGATTGCATTGAAAAGTTTCACCTATTGTAATCGACGCAGTGATTGGACCTAGACTCCGTTATCCTACTAGAAACAGGGTACCTTTATAGAGTAAGTTTGGTAGTATCGTTATACCAAAAACAGCACCCTTTTAGCACCTTTTTAGAGTTACTTAGTTTAGTTTTCAGTACGGGACCTAGACTCAACGGAGTGAGATCTTACTACAGCTACTTCTTTTTATTTCTAACTAAGTGTGCCCCACGGCTTCGCCCGTGACATACTTCGAATTCTCGACGCACCTATTTAATCTAACACTTATTTACTTTGCCCAATTTTTCAAAATTTATGATTACTGCTCCGCTCCGTAGAATAATACCGTAATGATATATAGCCTATAGCCTTCCTCGATAAATGGGCTATCTATCGAATATGGGATTCGTTTCAGAGTTCGAGTATCATCTATGTGCAATAGTTACAAGTCTCTATTATACACAAACTATTTTAGCTTACTCCAGGCGAGATGGTGCAGTTTAAAAAAAATCCACAAATATTTTCTCGAAGCGGTAGACATACTTGAAACCCACATTTCACAATTGCTATTTTATCCCACGTAATGGGAGGTGGTTAGCTAATTACTGTGTTAAAATGGACAAGAACATGTAGTGAGTAGACTACTGATTTTTCAAGCAGCGCTTCAATATTTTACCAAATCCCTCAATTATCTTCTGATTAATTTCGATGCTGATTCCGAGACATTCTTTCTAACTTCATTATCAAGACGGCATTATCAAGGCTCTCGGCGTTTGTGTTCTGAAATCATAAGATATTTTAAATAGCGGAATATTTCTAAATTAAACATTTTAAAACAAAATTAATCATATTTTTATTAATAAAGTGTAAAAAGACAACTTGGTTCGAGACAGGGATTAAACCCGTGACCTTTGCCTAACCATGACCATGTTCTAGCCACTGAAATACCCAAACCGTACTGAAACAAGTTGAAATTCTTTACAATATTTAAATCTAAATTTTAAAGTGAAAAAATTTTGAGTCTCGAGCTGCACTCGAACAATCGTTTTCTAGTTAAAGACACCAGACGCGCTTACCAACTACACCACCGAGCCAACTCGAAACTGACGAATTAATCCACCTCTTTACGTCTTGAGGCGACGTAAGTAAATTTATCCACTTTAATATTTAAATTTAGAAACAGTTAGCATACTAATTGCTTTCCAAAATTGTTTGTTATATTTTAATCGTCATTTAAGAGTATGACAAGTGCCATCTATCGAGCTACTTAACAACTCTGATACCAATAAACAGTGTTACAACCATTTTTAAACCTTGGTGCATTGATGCTACTTTTTCACTTTAATAAAAATAAAATGTAAAGGTTAACATACTATATGCTATAAAAAATATCCAAGAATAATTATAGTTTTACAATGGATTTCCGCCATGTGAAACTTGATTCGATTAGTAATTTTAACTTTTCTCCAAAATTAAACGAGTTAGAACTCTTGTAAACTTGACTTTACATCCTGGTTTAAAGGACTTACAGTATGGGAATGCGGGTAGGGTTAGTCCCAATAAATACAATACAACAACTAAACAACTCTCCTTATTGACAACCCATGCAACGACCTTCGATTTAGCAGTTAGGTTCAGTAACCACTGGAGCAATAACCAGTCTAGATATCCATTGATATATCGGCACGCATTTGATACAGTACTATGTCGCGTCGACGCGGCAGGTCGAAGGTGAACCGGCGCCCTGCGTGCGAGTGCTCTCTGCGCGAGGTGCTCCTCCTACGCGCAGTACCGTTACACACCGGTTAATTTTTATGCACACGACACACAGATTATTGTATTAACGCCCGCGCCCTCTAGCCGCGTACAAGGAAACGATGCGAGAACAAAAGGCTACGATTTGATTCGAGTAACTGTCATGGCGCGATGAAAAGAATTTAAAAAAAATTACCTCGCGCCGCAAGCGTTTTGTAATAATCATATTAAATTCGTATCACAATCTCGTGTATAAATAAATGTCGTGTCAGTTGGGAACATGTTGATAATGGATTTTTGCATATCAGGTTGAGTCATACTTCGTTTTATGATGGCACTGTGAGGTACAAGATAAGATTTCTTTTGTTAAAAGTAGAGCATGCGCTTTCATGAAATGTACATATTTCTACATACCTACTAACTTCATATTATTTATTCGTACAAAGTATTAATTCCAATTAAATTTAGAATTTTTTATTATTATAAAATTAATGAGTATATAGGTATGTTTATCAGTCGTCTAGATCCCATAATACAGGCTTATATAAGCATACATTGGGCTAGACGGCGGAGTGTAAAAAAAATGTCCTACAAAAAATGGCCAAAATTCCACATATTAAGTATATGTGGAATTAATACTATGTTTGAATAAATAATATCCAACATTAAAATCAATTGAGTTTGGCAATTAGTGCGATATTTGCTGATTGAAGACCATCTGGTATAAAGGGTGAAAGTTAACCAAATCAATTGTTTAACCTGTTGTTTCTTTTATAAAATATTAAGCCTTAAAATTGTTAACGAAAAATAAAATTAAGGTATCATAGATAAGTAGGATTTATTAACATAATTTTAATGTAAATCGGCGAACTGAAAAAATACGAAATGTTAAATATGACGGGAACATTTCGTATAAATTAGTACGCTCGCTACGGAACTCTACTTGTACTGTATATTATACTAATTATACTACTTGTAATATTAGGAAAGTAGGTGATGGTAATATGCAACGAAGAATCTCACTCCCATATGAAACGTTTTTGCCAATTTTGCCTTTGCTTATCTAATGGATTGGCAACTAGAAACCACTAGTTCACTATTTGTATTAGGGACAATAATTCACGTTTTCGTACCTGGATTTTCCCCGAACGGTTACAATATGGGGTTCTTTTAAAGGGTAGACAGCGCGAGTGCCGCACCTCTGGTGTTACAAACGTCTATAGTCTACGATGACCACTTTCCATCTTTCCGAAAAAATATATTTAAGTGCTATCAGTGTGGTTGACAATTTGATATCACGTTAAAATGTTGATTATTTATGCTGATTTTCAAATATTTTGCCACAGGAATCCTACTAATATTTCAAAACTCGAAAGTTTGTATGTTTGGATGTTTGTTACCCACTCTTTCACGCAAAATCTTCAGAATGGATTTTGATGAAACTTTGCAATAATATAGTTTACACATCAGAATAACATATAGTCTACTTTTTATCCCGGGAACAAGTTCCTGTGGGAAACGGAAACGAGAAAACCTCACCACGCGTGCGGAGCCGCGGGCGTCAAGTAGTATTGATATATTTTTTAAACCATGACGAGTCGAAATTTATTGAAAGTAAATATTGTCCAAATTTGCAAGAAAAATGTTAACTAACTTATTTTTGATTTTAATAACCTACATTGGCAGTTATTATTATTGTATGGTAAGCAGATTATGAATTAGATATATCCGTGTGATATTCTTTCATATTTTGGCAACGGTTTAACAGGTTTAGGTTTATGGCGCAGAGAATTAATCAGATCAGCCCCGAGAGTGTACTTATGTTTCTTTTTTTTTGTAAGGTAAGCTATACTGTCTTTTAAATGAAATTGACCATCCTCAGATACAGCTTGTTGTATTCGGCATGGCGCTCAACACTTTTGAAAATCTGGAGTCATTGTCTTATAAAATACCTTATAGGAAGTCAAGTTTTAGAGACATATCCCTTAAAAATTGCCCATTATATACCCACTTTTCACCATGTATATTCCTGTCCCAGGTAATAGGTGGTGAGCCCATTGCCGTGTTGAAATAGACAGATGCAGTTAGTGGCTTCCTGCTGTTGAAATTTTTCAAGCCGCCCTATAAGGCCTTCAACTTGACTTAACGACTGTCATGTAACTGGCAACCGGGACCAACGGCTTAACATGCCTTCCGAAGTACGGAAATGCTCGCAAATGTAAATACCACGAAGTGGTCACTCATCCGTGACCAGAAATAGCGCAGTGATCGTTCATAGAACACTGTGTCCGCGGGGCCACGAGCGCTTCTAAGGAAGCTGAAAGAAACTTTATTATGTTTTAACGTTTACGATTTGTACGATAATTTTCCCTGGCTAGTCATCACCTGAAATCAACCTGTACTTAAATCATTATGATACAGTCTGTATTTAGTTAAGCATATTTACATTTTAACGACATACCTCCGACATGAGTCACATATTCCGTCCTACACATATTTATTCAATTATTTGAATGAAAGTTTAAAAAAAACAGATTTCATTTCCGAAGCCATTTATCGTTATTTGTTAAATTATGTAAATTATAGATTTTCATGTTGAAATTTATTGCTTTGATTGTATTTAAAACGTCTGATCTTAATAATAAGACTACATTGATTATTAACTTTTACGATAGAGCAAGCTCGTTGATGTCTTTTGTAGGAGGCAAAGTAACAACAGTTTTACGAGCGTTGGTGAATAATTCTATGAACATAAATATGACATACTATATAATAAATGGTACGATTAGTACAAGTTATTTGTCAATATTGAAAGTGGTCATGAAATACGTAAAGAAACTTCCAAATATGGGGTTACGAATATAAATCAATATAATTTTATACATACTACAACATAGACAACTATTCCCGTACTGACCCGATAATGGGACAAAAACATGAACGTCGTCAACTACGAATGATCTAGGCCAATTTGACATCTGATACATTCGCTATTGGTCAAACCCAGTCAATCGTTCAACTCCAAAACACGTCTAAAAAGTAAATAAATCTTAGGGTAAAGCTACGAGACAAGATTGTAGTCTATGAATAATAAATATTTATTTATCTATCACGCCTTATCCCCGAAGGGGTGGCAGAGGCATATTACATGCCCACTTGTCACTATATGTATTCCTGTCCATTCCATTCCATTCCATTATACAAACACACACATATATTTGACCCGAACAGGATTTCAACCCGAGACCTCAGCAACGGCATTAGCATACTTACCACTACGCCACCGAGGCACTAAAATGTACTAAATAAATAAATAAAAAATAAAAAATGTCTTTATTTTGCATAGACCATTTCAACGGCGCTTACAAAATGTCATACACAACTAAAGAAAAAAAATTTATATTTAAAGTGACTAAGATGTTTTACCCAAGTTTACACATTGTCAACAGTAGTAATAGCTGCCCATTTTTAGCTACTTGTTGTGGTAAATCATCAAAGATAAGAGGACAAATATACTTAGAAGGACGCTCAAAGATGTTAAGATCTTCGATGCCTAAGCTTACCTCACCTGCTAAATCTTGCCTCGTAGAGGTGCCAGTTTTCCCGCTAAGGGCAGAACCAGAAAGAAGGTAAAATTGAGGAGGCGCTCTCACAATAAGTTTCTTTCGTATTAATCAAATATACTATATACATATAATGTACAAAAATGACAAGAAAATAACCTATAGGTTATTTACTTGTCATTTTTGTACAATATCCCATGACATTTTATCTACGCGTCTTCCAAAATAAATTATGAAATACAAAGTAACAAACACGGTTTTATAATATTAGTATGGATTAAGTGCTAGTAAACTCAGTCAATATAATTCAATATGGGCGCCTTTGAATCTATGACAAATACATTGTTTATAAGTATCTGCAGTTGTAAATATATATCTACTTCTGTTTATCGAGGTGGTATAAAGCCAAGACTGCATAATCACGGTACGAAGCTTAAGGAAATAAAGCATCAGAATCCATTTAGGTGGCTCCACAAAGCAACGCTACCGGTACATAATCTTTTCAGCGTCGGTGAAGCGCGACGTCGGACTGCCCACGCAAGTATCGACAACCATCCATATCTCACGAACTGCAGAACTGTCACTGAACTAAGATACCACATCTTACTGTTTTGGTATTAATTTGAATTTAAATCGAAAATATATTTTTTAATGTATGTGGACTGCTTCGGTAGCGCAATGGTAGTATATGCGATTGCCGCGACTGAGGTTCCGGGTTTGATTCCCGGGTCGGAAGAAATATTTGTGTGGTCCACAAATGTTTGTTTTGGAGTTTGGGTTTCCTATGTATAATATGTATGTATTTCGAAATATATAAGTTAGTTTATTAGTCGTCTAGACCCCATAACACAAGCTTATATTAGCTTACTTTGGGCAAGGTGCCGCTGTTTTATTTATATTCACATTTTTATTAAATTTGTGGATACTTATATGCGAGATGATTTACGACATCGAAGCATAAACATTATCCACATAACTATTGCTAATGATCTGCCAAACACTTAAGTAATGTTAATTTACAAGATAACGCTGTCTGAGACCTTCATCTACTAATTATAGCTTTTAGTTATCGACGTATTATCTCAACACGTCGTTTACGAGTTTGTTTATCTAGTTGAATAACACGATATGCCCTCTAGCATGATCGAGAGGGATGTTACACATCACTGTGCAATCGAGACGTACTAAACAATATAATAACATGCCCTTTTTGGATAGGTGTAAGCATAATATAAGGCGTGTACTGTATGACTCTAAACAACTTAGTACTGAATGCATTCCTGTATTCCTGGTATCACTGTGGTGTCCGCGATAATAACTTAGTAAAGATGCCTCTTGAAAGGTGGCGATACACTTATGCTTTTTGTCTTATTCAATAGCAGACCGGATACTGTCAGTAATACTGATATCAATATTGCTGTACTTTCTTTTTTTATCATCATGATTTTCTTAACTCGCTTTCTTGTGTATCTGTCTGGGTGGAATTTTGTAATTGATATAAAACTAACTTCCCAATGGGATACTTGAAATTTGGACTATTGCTTTAAATATTAAAAATAAATATTGTAGAACATTTTTTTACAGCGCTGTCTAGCGCAAATTAAGTTTATATAAGCTTGTGTTATGGGATCTAAGACGATTGATAAACATACTTATATATTTCCAAATACATACATATTATACATAGGAAACACCCAAACTCCGCTCAATAAATCTCAAAACCAAATGCACGAAAATGTGAAAAAAGAAGAAGTAATTTTTAGTCCGTCATTAAAACATGGATCATTTATTATCGTTAATTATAGCTTGTTTAGCTACGAGTTTACCAGAATGGCGTTACCGCCTTTTTGTCCTTGAGAGTGAAGAATCTGGTGAAATCCTTTTATGCTCTCCTTGGTGGTATAATAAAAGTTTACATCAAGATTTCCAGTGTCAACCCAAGCTCAACAGACTGACTGAACTGCAAAGCGTCCAAAGTCACCGGAGTTTGATTGCAAAACTAACAGGTTTGAGATCAAACTGCTGTCATTTAATACCTTTAGTTTCCATACTTACGAAAAACTGATTTTGGTTACAACGAAGACTTTAAGTTCACACGAGATATTCAGATTAATATTTTAAATCTGAAAGAGTTTATTTGTTTGTACCACTTTCATGTTCCAAAAAAGCAGTTCGTTACCATGATCTTCCTTATGAAAAGTGCCCATAGGCTTACTTCGCGAGAAAAAATATCATTCTTATACTTAGTAAAAAATGTTCCATAAGATTACAATCGTATACTCGTAATATAAAATCGTATACCCTTACTACCTACCTATACAAAATACCATATAGAAACAACAGAGGCTGTACAAATGTGATTAGCGTGTGTAACTCTTTCTAACATTACCGGTCTCGTTCATAGTTATTGATTAATCGTGCTGCAATTATATTATTGCATAATTGCAAACCACTCTATAAATGTACCAATTTTATTACATGTACCCATTAAAGTAATCAACACCTCTATAAATTATTGTATTCAAGTGCAAAATGGAGTCGTGCTCGTACCGATCGCTTGACAGTGACAGTTCGACAATGTTTACAACAATAAACAATGTGCAAAGATTAAATGGAGCGGGTGGATATCCCTAATATCAGAGCGAACGTTCGTATGTGAGGAGATTATAAATCGTAACAATGTCATATCAAGAGTGGGTTAGGTAATTTATTGAGAGGTGCGCATTGAAATCGCATTTATTTGTGCGCACGCGCCGACGCGCGACGTTACAAATCATGCTTATCGCGGCTTGACTTGGTCCATTGCTGCCGCCAATACTAAATCTAGACAGATCTCGATATTTACTAACGACAGGGTCTCCTCACTGATATTGGAATATTATACCTAGTTATAAATATGAGTCGGTGCAATACCGTTGCGCAACTCTTGGTAACGTTCCATGCGTTCTATTTATTGTTATCTCTATAAAATCTTCGTACTACATTAATAATGTTTCTAGTTTAAAAGATATAAATAATTAAACATAACAATGCCAAAGCTCTTCTCGAACGAGGTCGCATTAGTGTCGAAACCCGTTTCCGCTATCTTTAAGGCGATCACTTATAAGTTATAACTAATAGAAAAGTTCAAAGTTCTATTAGACTATTAGGTGTGAACTCTAATTGGTACCGCATATCAGAGATCGATATCGATTAGATAATCACGATGCAAATAGGAACAGAATTAATTAATGAGAATGCATTGGATTGGCTGTGCGGTGCGTGGAGTGCGCACGCGCCGTTTGCTGCGCGCCGGTGGTCGCCGGTAACCAATCGCTGAGGCTCGCGCGCGCATTACAGCTCTCTACACGTCCTCACTCAGCTACACTAATTGGCTATCGTATAGATTATGCTTCATGAAGTTCTTCCGCCTATTGTATAAACAAATGATTTTCTATAAGCAACGTAAATATTTTTTGTACCATTGAGGTGGCAGACAAGCATAGAGCCAAGTGTCAAGTTGGTATCGCATAGCCAATATAAATATGTAAGATATTCCAATAAGAAGCAAGTAAAAATCAGTAAAATACAATAAACTACACAATGTTGATTGACAATATTAAGACCTATTTATTTTCTTGTTTAGTAATATACGAGTAGCTACTCATTCATTTTCATTTTGAAACTAATACCAGCAAAAAATGTCTTTTACCCATGTGAGTCATTAAATAATTAATCTGAACAGAACCCATATCGACTACCAATGCCACATAACCACACTTTTTGCAAATTGCAATCCCTATAATTATAGCTACTCATCTACAGATGTCGCTAGTATTCGTATTTTTATATAGTCTGAAATCTTATTGTATTAACAAACTTGCGTAACTAAATTACGATACAATCATTATCTGAAACAATTCTATAGAAAAGTGCCAATACCAAGTATTAGACGTTTATGAAACGTGCACTTGCCTGACAGGGTCAGGGGGTCAGCAGAGAGATCCATATCTGATTGGACAACTAAACGAACTAGTAAGCGACGTTTCGATAATCTTATTGGATTATGTTGTCAATTAAATTTTAAATGTTTATTCATGGAGTGAGTCAGTGCTTTGCGTAAATGTTGGGAAACAATGTATCACGACTGATGATTTGAATAACAAAGTTATAATGAGATATCAGGTATAGGTCCACGAACTGTGTTGGCTGGTGACATTACAATGAGCAGGTCTCTAGCGTAACTTATTTTGATTACTTATTTACTTTATACATTAAATAAGTATTGGTTTTATAATAATAATTACGACAGATTAATTATTTATACTTACAGATTTATATTAGATTTTTTTTAATCACGCCTTATCCTCCAAGCGGTGGCAGAGGCACATTATTCTAGGTACATAGTTTGAATAAGTTTTTAATTTAATATATTTGCTGACACATGTTTATGGTAAAAGCATATTTAATTGTAATGCCATTTTCTTTTTTTTCTTTTTTTTTAAACCTTCATATAATTTTGGAGATTCCACTAATCATAAGCGAAGTGGATATGAAATAAATACATTTTTAAAGACAATTAATAAGGTAACTTCCACATAATTTTTTATTTAAAGTCAAAAAGACAATTTGGTTCAGAACGGGGATTGAAGCCGTGACATGTTCCTAACCATTTCATACCATTTTTTTAAATACATGACCTTCTTTTTTTGTCACTTTAATACAAAAAAAAATCTAGAATATCTCAATAGGTACAAATTCCAAATAAATACGGTCGGTTATAGCCATTATATGACCCAAACAAACGTAAATACGAGGTAGATCATTGCAGTCCATAGCTATATCTAATTGTACTTGTTCTTACAGTATTTGCTTTGGACTATACTTGCGAGCGTTATAAATAATTTTCGATGAAACAATTCTCGGCTACTTACCTACGTATTCCCTAAGAGTAGGATGTTTATTGTTGTTGAGGTAGTAAATTAAGGTATTTCCATTAATTAGGTACCAGGAAGGCAAAGCCGAGTGCGGGCCCCAGGTTGACCTCGTGGCCGGGTGACCGTCGGAACGGCGCCCACCGTCTAACGCTCGACACTAGGCGGTCGACTTTCGACCCACATCAGAATGGCGAAGTGGTGGCCCGGTGTTCTACGCTATTGTCTCTACTATTAACTTGCTGCCGCTAAATAACCGCTTACCAAACCACAAATCGCGTTCGAACTAGACGTGACACGATTTTGTTTGTATGGTTACACCGCTTATTAATTTATTCGTTTATAGAATCATTCTCATTAGCTTCGAAGGTAAATATTAACGTAAGTAAGTATTACAAGAGAACTAGTAAATACATATAGATTCAAGTCTACTATACAGAAAGTGGAAAAATAAAGACTTTTTATGAAGAAAATAAACAAGGGAAATAAATAATTAAAACAGTCTTATCTGTAGAAAAAAAAAACTAATAGATGAGGAAGGATTGACGAAGAATATTTATTGTGCGAAAGTAGTGGGTATCTAGTCAGAGTAGACAGAGATTTACATATGAAGATCACGTGAGCCGATTGGCAAAAACTGAAAGCCAAAACTACTGGAATAATCGCATGTATGAAACGAAACTGCAGGAAATGCAAAAGTATGCATGGATCGCGAGAACATGGTTACTATGATTAGTATATTCAGGGACCGTGAGGTTATAGTCTGTTCGAGTCCGAAACACCAGAGCACATTTCCCCGCAATAAAATAATTTTCTGATCGTTAATTTTAATGTCCTTAATCTAAATTATTTTATTTGTAGGTATTACAGATAACATAATTCTCACTGTCCTCCAACATGTGTAGTAATTTCTATTTATTTAAGTTTAAAACAAAAAAGCTGATCTGTCCAAATTGTTGTGAAATAGAACTTTCACGTAAGAAATGAAATGCTCGTAAGTATAATGATAAGTAAATAAAATACTTTATTTTATATATTATACTTAATAAATTCGACGAATAAATGATTGAATGATGGATGAAATACCTACTATTTGGCCACCGGTCACATAAATCCGTCTAAAATTATTCAAAGTTGGGTTACGTAGTGGAATTTCTCGTGCATCAATTGTTTCAGGAATCATTCTCTCACCCGCCAATATTGTAGTTTCTTCCCCACTGGAGCCTAATAGAGACGATCATTACTAGTATATATATTCTCAGTAGAAAAGGGGTTTATTTTAATATTGTACAAAAAAAACAAATAGGTTTATAATTTGTGTAAAGTTTTATTTTTTTGCGCATGGAGGTAACATAAAGGAACGCATTTGATAAACGGCTTAACTATAGCCTCAATTTTAAGTATTATTGTAATACCTATATCAAAAATATTGTTATACTTTGTTGGGAATATATTAATCATTTATACTTAAGGCACTTTGTACATGGCTTACAATACAAAAATATACAAATAAGTGTATGACACTTGGCGAATGCCATATGACTAGTGAAGACGCGATGAACGCGACCGAACAATAAACTACAACAACTTAATCTAACTTACACTTTAATGTCTAAATTTACATTGGTCCCCTACACATTTAAGAGCATAAAAATTTACACGTCATCAGGATTTCAAAAATTAAAAAAAATAATTTAAATACTATCTAGCAACTTGGGTACCAGCTTATAATTAGAACATGTCTACCTAAATTCGAGATCGGGGAAGTTAGAGGGCTCAGTCTTACTAATATGCATGAACAGTGGCAGTTGGAGACATCTGTTGGTGTGTATGTGAAGCCGGTACCGCTTCAGGTCTGAACTCATAAGGTGAAGCACCATGTACGCTACAGCCACCTTCCAAATGTTTGCTTAGAAGGGACATACGAGAAAACGTCTTCCCACAACCCGAACATGAATACTTTTTAACATCTGAATGCGTTTGGAGGTGAGCTCGTAAATTTGACCTATCAGCAAAGGCGCGTCGACAATGCTGACAAGAGAAAGGCTTTTCACCAGTATGTGTACGAATATGGCCCTGTAATAGCCATGGCCTCGAGAAAGCTTTACCGCACAAGTCGCACTTGCATGGCAGCGTGTGGGTTCGGATATGCATCTTGAGAGCACCAAGAGATGTGTACACTTTTGCACAGTACTTACAGCTGAACGATTTACGTACAAGACTGCCTTCAGCTAAGGCGCAATGGTGTTGCTGGTGTTTGGTTAGACCAGAATACGTGGAGTAAGATTTGGCACAATCTGGACACTGGTACCGTGGACGGCGAGGTGCTGACACCGATATGCCCGAGTCAGAAGATACAGAGCCAGGAGAACGCAAGTCTTCTGGACACGGTGGCGGTGAACACGATGAAGGAGGTGAAGCAGGTGAATAGTGAGAGTACATCTGAGGGTGCACCGGCGGTGATAGCGATGGCGCCGCTGGGTACAGTTCTTCAAGAGGGTATGGTGCGTACAGTGCTGGTAGATAAGCGTATTGAGGTGTGGGCCGGGCGAGTTCAGCAGGTGGTTCGAGTCTTGCGCGGCAAGCAGACAAATAATCTAGTTGTTGTGGCCACTCTCTAGGTTCTACTTTCAGTTCTATCTTCGGTTCTATTTTCAAAGCTGCTGTTGTTACTGGAAATGACGCTTTGCTAGGGTAATTGCCAGTCTTAGATAAATCTTCAGGTTTGGTACTTAGGTTTTGTGGTTCATCATTTTCTGTATCATCTGTAGACAAAAAAAGAAGAAATTAACAAATTGTTTAAAAAAAGGAATAACTGTCTCCTTTCAATTTAATGACAAAAGAAATTTTCAAAAAAATTGTTTCTAAGATATTATGGTCTTCATTATTCATTATTATTAATTTAATGACATGTGTGTACACAACAAAATTATTAAGATTTTGCAATAAGGTATAATTGTATCACTTTGAATTTATAGACACGTGAGTGTAGCGAAAATAATTATTTGGACAAATGTATTCCACAAAATAACAACAAACTTATTTAAACTTATTTTGCTTATATATTATTTTATCATCATTCGTAATAACCAATTAATTTTATTCCAACATTATTAAGCTTAGAAGAAGCTTCTTTTTGACAAGAGTTGTATATCAATCAAAGTTATGATAAGCTTATAAGTTATTAAAACTACGCTACTTACAATGATGATCGTAGTAGAGGCGCGTGGCGAGGTGGGCGGGATGAGGCGGCGTGGTGGGCGGTGTCGCCGGCCGCTCCTCCCGAACCATCACCGGCCGTTTCTTCAGCGGGCAATGCGCATATTTCTTTGTCATCAAAGCACGAGTCGTTTGAAAGTCCTCCACGAGCATCTTGCACTATTTTCACAAACACTGTCTTCAATAAATAATGTGTTTATAAAACGTATCACAAGTTCACTGTATTTTTAACAATCCAAATTTCACAGAGTATCGTAAAGTTCGCGGTGATAAAGTGAGTGGAGCGCGTCCAACGTGTACGTGCACTCTTGTCGGCGCCCGGAGCTCAAGTGGTGCGGTGAGGGAAGGTTGCGCGCTTATATAACACTCCCCGTCTGCCTGCACAGCCAGGTGCCGGCGGGTAGGCATCGCACGTGCGCCATACCCAATCGGCGGAGGGCGAGGGGCTGCGCCCAATAGCGACACGGTGCGGTGCGGGACGGCGGCACCTGCGCCCGCGCACCCGGCACTACCGCTGGCTTTCAGTGCGATATGCCCAGCTTCAGCATCACACCGGTCCGTTCCATACGCTGTCGTTAAGAATCGAACCATTTTTTTCACATCTCTTGGGGTTAAGCACCTTTGAACTGACGCAATTTTTTTTTATTTTACCGGTCTTTGTTCACCTAAAACTATTTAAGTTGCCGATACCAGTAACAGTTGGACAATATTTTAATTTCCAACAATAAAATATGATAAATAGGTATGTTTTTCAACGCACTAGGTACCCGAGTACCTACACAGTGTAACAACTATAGGTACCTATAATAATGATTGTTAGAAAATTTGAGTGTAGAGTGCAGAATCTCCTTTTATTTTGAAACTGTTTAAGTAAAGAATTAGTTACCTACTTTTAACATTATTCGTTAGGTATTAAGTTTACGTATCGGAATACACGAAATAGTCGTTATGCAGAGTTTGCAAAAACACCTAAAACATTTAGTTTTTGTATTCTAGGTCACCAAATACACTTTACCTTAAGTATAAACATACAGTTATGACTACATTAAAATTACAATAAACATATTAGATTATTACGAATGAGAAATTTCGAAACACTATAAAAAACGTTTACAAAGTTTAGGTTAAGAACAAAGAAAGCTCATAAAAGCCTTGTAATTATGATGTAACTATGCATGTTAGCTTTGTAGTAAAAAGACCAATCAAAAATCTAAGCTCCAAATATATTGAGATTTAATTGATTAATTTGTTTTTTTGAATATTAAATGAAGATTATATTTACATTCTTTGCTAAATATACTACTTACCTATAAAAAGATGTTATAATCAATGTTATTTTATGATAAGTAAAGATTTGCAGTCACAATCTGGCTTCATTCGCCTGATTTCTCAGTAGGTATAGGTACTACGGTCACTTCCTCAACTTACGTCTCCCACCTAGGGGTACCTACATTGAGCATCTCCGACTTTCTTCTCTTAAACTTACGATTTACTCAGTAAAAAACAATTTTACTCTTCTTGTTAACATGACCTAATGAGTATCTAATTTCCTACAAACCATTAACTTTTTTCTATATTTTTTCTAAAGTTTTATTGGTTTATAATCTTTCAAATTAACTCACATAATATTATATACCTACGTGTCTTAAGTTTCATTCCCATATTTAAATAATATACGTTTGTATACAATTCGAATAGGTATAAATAAGTTATAAATACTAAACCAAAATTCTAAATTGGTTGATTTATATCTTGACCTAGTTATGGCGATAAACATAAAAAGAAATCATACAGATGACTTGAAAATATTCAACTTATTTTACAGTTACAGTAACGTTCATTACATAATCAAACAAAGAATGCACATTGATACGCCATTTAAGGTACGCAGATAAATGTAACATGATCAGAAAGCAACAGTAATCAAAAACATAATGACCTATAGGTACAAATTATGTGTCCGACCTACTTAGCGCAAAAGGCATGTTAGGTACACAAAACTGATGACACATGGGTCCGCGTTATTATTAATTCGACACGGTTCACAGTTATCGTATTAAATGACCTTGGCCTCCTTCCTGTTGCAATTCGTCTTCCTTTAAAGTATTTGCGATACTCAACAATTACATAACAATATTTCTTATCATATCTCTACTACTACACGGAAGGAGTTCCGTTTGAATATCTCTTTATACACTTGCCATATTAAACTTCAACACCTTGGTTATACCGTAATAGGTATAAGTAGTACATAATTATATTATGTTCATACTAAGTCCTGACGAAACGTCAAGATTTAAATTATTATTATGCTTGTCTGAAGCCATAACTATCTGTAACAGGTAGATATGCTTATAATTTTTCATAAATATTATATCAATACCATTTATTATGTCACGTATAAAAAGTGATTTATGTTACAATAAAATTTTATACAATGAAATATATATATTCTTTGGCTCAAATACGATACAGATGAATCTGGCAGCGGCTAGTTGCAAATCTCACGATGGCACCAAACGGACCGTTGCAATAATAGTAATAAACATAACAGGGACGGCTGAGAACCCGTTTACACGGCAGAACGTTAACAAAAACATTTCCTTGTGTGTATCAAACCAAACAAGATATTTTTATAACCCCTTCCCAACGCGGAAATATAACGTCCATAGAGTCTTTGTTACATTTTTTGCAACCAGTGTTAATTCCCACAGGTCAGACTGTTCGCTGGGCAATTTGGGTTTTCTCACAGGAACAAGTTCATAGCAGGCTAAAGTGAAATGCTTTGGATCTTTAGTCCAAAATATATTAAGGAATGATACATAATATATTTTAGACTAAAGAACGTTATAGGTACTACCTACAATCCTCACTTGCGATGGTTTAGATTAGAGCAAGCACCATTACGGGAATAGGATTCAGTAAGTGTGAGGTGATCCCAGGCTCCAAATTCAAAATTGATTTCAAGCACAGAAGTGTCCATATGAATCTTAGGTAAAGTTACCGCCAGATATTTAGAACACCTCTTCCAGACCGGAAAATAATCTTTACCTTAATGTTGTACCAATATAAGTTAAATACACGATGTGGGAGTACTAGGCAAACAGTCACCGCGTTCTAGCAAATAAGAGCCTAGGATTCAACAAGTGACCTGTAGATGATGAAAAACAACACACTGATTTTATTACCAGTTATTTAAATATTAGCATAAAATGCTTTCATTTATAAAATTAATCGAGTTGTAGATTATACTCGTATAGACAGATTAATCGATTTAGGGTCTATTTGGCATAGTCACGAGTAGACTTACTACTCTTGTCCACGGCTATCGTAATGTAGTTGAAACGTAAAATAATTAATAATATCAATTCCTTTAAAAAAACGTCATTCACACACTAATTGTGCTGCAAATCTGTCTATCAAAGGAAGAATAAGTACAGAAAGGTCACCTCGTAATTTATGTCGAAATTATTACACGAATACGTTCGAGATTGCATTACACATAATTTATTACGCATATCGTAACCAAACGCCAAAACAAAGGTTTACTATATGCAAGAAAGTATTGCTCATACTATATACGTCGAATGATATAATGATATCATAGCAGTATAATTGCTAGGAATGCAAGTTCAACGTCCATAGTATATGTATCAGCGGTTTTACGACGGGCGCCATACATTGACACGGTGAAATTCACCTTGTGACTTGTGACTCAGCTTGTAATCGCAAATGTGTCAAGGGATGGACGTGTAATTGACATCAACATCTCACTTATATTTATTAAATCTGTAACGTGACTAATCTCTTGAAACGATCATCAATACCGTTCATTATCACGTCACGGCGCAATAAGTAGGTGATAGTGACGGTATCATAAACACACCGTCATTCATTAAATAATTATTTGGATACTTGTGAATGAACAAGTTATCTCAACTTGTGCCTGGGAAACGTAAACAGAACACCGGAAGATTGTTATGGGTAAACAGCATTAGAATATCGATTTATATAATTGAATGACATGATGATAACGACATTTTGTTACCAAATTAAATTTACAAATGAAGCATAAAATTATGCCTAAATCTCCGAGAGGGTTAGAAAAAGGTGAATTACACAGTTTTGTTTTATAATTACACGTATTAGTGGCAAATTATGGCCGTCAGCGGGCAATAGTACAGCATGTTCGTCCGTATATACATATAGGAGAACAAAGACACAAATTCTACAAAATTTTAAAAAACCAGTACAGAGGCATCGACCAAAACAATGTTATGAAGTCCGATAATTATATCAAATGAAATGATGATTATTATACGAAAGTATACTCAAATTGATAAATAAATTGTGAGGGTGTTTTAGTTCCTACAATTAAACTTGCAATGTATGTGTGTTTGAGTAGAATCTCGCAACTCAAGTAGATATATTATCGTCAACCGATTGAGCTGATTGGACGAATTAAACGTGTACTTAGCTGAGCTAAGTACACGTTTAATTCGGATGGTTAATGGTGTGACATCATTTTAAATGCAACATAGCGGCGGCATAACAAGATGCAGATGAAGGTCTAGTAATTTTTAATGATTTTCTACAATATGTGTATCAAAGGAAAGGAGTTGTTGAGAATAAATATTGATAAAATAAAAGCTTGTATTTAAAAAAGAATTCAAACGATTATTTGATTTTGTTTACTATTTTGATAAACTATTATGTATAAATATAACAGTCAAGTACTACACACTTAATCGAAAATGATTACCGAAACCTATGGAACTTTACACCACCAGAGGTGTTGCACTCGCGCTGCTGACCCTACTACCGTGTTTAAACGGTCAGGGTCAGGCTGTAAATACCTGCTGTACAAATTTTTAATACGCCCATAAAGTTTTCAACTTGGTTCAACTCATCATGTTACCGGCTACCGGGACTAACGTACTCTCTTCCTCTTGCTTTTCGAAATATGGAAACGCTCGTAAATATAAATGTAACAAACAGTAATCCATGGCAGGTTGAGAACGCTACGAGCGATACATTACGCGTTAAACTTCGATCAAGATCGAATTAAAGCGTTTATTTCTATCCCTATTGTACATGCATTTCAGTGTAATAGGTTATTATCCGTGTTACAACCTGCCCTAGTACATTGGAACACGGGCTCATTATCGATTAGTGGTGTTGGAATGTGGAATTATGGTAATAATCTGCCTACCCCTTCAGGGAAAAAGGCGTAAATAAATGTATGTAAGTGTAACGTATGTGTTTTAATGCCCAATAACCAAACTAGTTACAAATTTACTAGCCGCCCGTGACATTTTTCGAACCCTACGGGGGTCTAAAAAATTTAATATATATATATATATAGAATATAATAAAATCTCATTAATCTCGTCGTTTTTGAATTTTACAATAATGTATGAATGTTTGCCCAATTTGATAACATTTATGATTACTGCTTTGCTTTCCTAGGCCGTAGCGTGATTAAATATAGTAAAGCCTTCCTCGATAAATGGGCTATCCAAGACAAAAAACATTTTTCAATTCGAAGCAGTAGTTCTACGTGTTCAACCAAACAAACAAACAAACCAATATTTAGTATTTAATAGTAATATTATAAGTAGATATTAGATTTATAAAAACATTAGAGCTCAAAATCTCAATGGGATTTACTTAATGATGTACTTATCGGATTTTAATTGCAAAAAAAAACTAATTATGTGTATATTACACAAGATAAACTCATTAACCGAACTGCACCTAATGAGATTATTTGTAATAAATCGACCGTTTTGTATCTCATACTAGGTGACCTCCCGGCTTCGCCCGTGACATACTTCGAACTCCCGCCGCACCTATTTAATCCCGTCGCTTATAAATTCTACAATTTTGCATAAAAAATTGCCCGATTTGTCGACATTTATGGCTACTGTTCCGCTCTCCAGGGTAGTATCGTGCTGATATATAGCCTATAACCTTCCTTGATAAATGGGCTATCAAACTCTAAAAGATTTTTTTCAAATCTGACCAGTACTTCCTGAGATTAACGCGTTCAACCAAACACTCTTCAGTTTTATAATATTAGTACACATAGATTTATCACATAGTACATAGTTATTTACATACACAAGTGAGATGTGTCGGGGCGGCTGCGTCGCTCGTCGGCCAGGTGCCTAGTCGCGGGGGCAGGGGCGCGTGCGTAACGGTCGCGGCACGAGCTCCGCCACACAGGGGAGTACAGGGGACGTGCGCTATGGCGGAAATAGCGATGGACAGGGGCGCCGCGGGCAGGTGGTGCGATATACCAACTCGCTCTCAATGTCACACAATTGGCGGTTAATTCTCGCATACATTCCATACAAATGAGTTTTATATGCACCCTATACTTTTTAATCCACGTTCACTTTAAGTTTGACCAGTTTTACCAGCACATTGTAAAACAAATTTTATTTATTCAGATTAGGTAATAATTTGTGCATTTCATAATGGTTTTCAAGTTTTACATTTATTGCAATATCCGTAGCTGAGAGTTGACTGCGTTGATAATACCGCCGAGATATATGCGAAAATGACCGAAAGTTATTGTTAATTTAGAACAAGATCCGTGAACTTAAATACTAGTTTGTACAAATTACATGTTAAAAATATGTTAATTTAATAGAGACAAATAGATAGACGTTTGTCGGTAGAACAATAAAATGAATAGATAATAATATAAATAAGTGACACGTAAAATTTTATCAGTTTTAGATATCATGACTAACGAATCAACCCCTGACACACCTGAACTTTACCTACCATTGTTATTTCATGGATCTGTATCATTGTTTGTTGAGCTTGCCTACACATAAAATGTTATTCAAACCATAGGCACCCACGAGTTCGGCCCGACCCGGCATTGTATTGAATCAGTGCACAGCTATGCCATGCAAGCAGCTGGCTATATACGTGTGCAGAATCACATGTCTGTACCCGAATCGCACATCTGCATGAAACAGCCTCTAACCAACGAAACAGCTTAAATTCTCAACACCACCTCCGAAACTCATACAAGTCGATGAAACTTATTACCTTTTAAAATAAGAACCACGATTAGGGTCTCCCTCATTCATTGTTACGCACACGAGTAGTAAAAAGTTTTAAGTACGGCTCTGATGAGAACATTGGCGTCATTTTAAAAGTGTGAAAAGAATTTTTCGGTTATGCTTTAAAAGTGTAGTATAAACCGGAAGTAAACTCTATGTCATTACCTTTATGGTTCTAAGTTGCTCATCGGAAAACGAATAAGCGTTTGTTCGCAAGGTTCAAAATGTATTCGATATTTTACTCCCTTGGGTCGTTTTACGGCATAAAGCCGTGGTTGCAGGTAGGTGAGTAGTTTAATTTTAAATAATGGCATAGCTGCAGAGTATTCTATATAAAGCGCACAGGGCCATTCAACGCTTTTATAAACAATTTTAATACAGATGGATTGGATTTTATACAGGCTGTTTTAAATTTTACTTTGATTTATTATGTTATACACAAAGTGCATATTTAATATTGTGTAGTTATATGGATTTATAGTAATGACCTTCTTAAGTAGTCATTATGAATGGTAAACAATATTTAATATCCTAAAAATATTTCTTATGTTGTAACTAATACAATTATCAACTATTTCAGTTTACTATAATAATTTAAAATTTTAGTTTGACTTTTAGTTTTTTTGTAACACCAGAGATATCACAATTCATACCTAATACCAGAAAGTAAGTCTAGTGTGCATTACAATTAAAATATATATCGATTTATTTATGACCTTGGAACTCTAAAATTCCTAAAGCATAAAGACACATATCAAAGAGCCATTGCAATTAGATCGATGTTATAAAAATCCCAAGAGAGAAGTGCTTTCAGTGAATTTAAAGTAACGTCAAATTAAATACTAACAAATAAAAGTGTAAATAATGACAAATAAAAGTGTAAAAATTGAAAACAACATCCTGTATATGTGAACGTAGCAACAGCTGAGATTTCGGCACACGCTACGCGGCCGGTGCGTCACCGCGCACCGGCCACCTTTCACCCCTCGTATATTCCCTTTACGTTCTTCTATACCGCTGTGTATGCTATTTATAAATCTAAGTACATACGATTATAGAACTATATGGTACATTGCTTTGTTTCTAAAATAATTACTTTTGACTAAAAACTAAAAAGACATCTATTATTAAAAAAAGAAGATGATCTAATCGATTCCAAAACATGATCCAATTTAGGTTTTTTATTGTAACTTTTTATTTATTGAAGTGAAACTTCCTAAACGTCGTATGAGAGAAAATTTTTAGGTGTAAAAAATGTCGTATAGAAGTTTCACTTCTTACCTGTGTACTCTGTTACACACACATATTTTTGGAAGTGAAACTTCTTCGTCAAGTTTTTCGGTTACGCGCCATGTTGTTTTGAAGTGAAACTTTTTTATCATAAGTTAAACTTATTTATCGATGTATGAGAGAAATTTTATAGCTGTAAAAAATATCGTAAACAAATTTCACTTCTGACCTGTGTACTCTGTCTGGTACACACAAATTTTTTTTTTACACTCACACCCACTCTTACAAGTCAAGTCTTACAATTATGTAAGCGAACTGCTTGAGATATTATAAGAATGTTTATAATAGCTCCTATAGCTATAGTACATCTGAGGTACATTAGTACACACAAGCAATACAACCAATTGTTTCGATTTAAAGAAATCGGCAGCTTGTACATTTGTGTTGATTCTATGATGTATGTACGCCACAACTATCATTAAATATCACCACACAGCAAATATCGGCGTCGCTTAGTACATAGTATAAATTCGCCAGCGTTAATTTGCAATAATTTCTTGATTGTGTTTGGAAATAAATGAGACTGAACTCGCGACATGGAGCTATGAATTTGCTTCTATAGGCAGTTCATTGGTGCACAGAATTAGGAAGATATTAATTAATTTTTGTACATAATTATGCATAACAATACTTACAGTTGGTACACATAAATACATATATATATATATATATATATATATTTGTGTGTGTGTGTATATAATTCTATACATAAAACAATATAATATATGCGTACATACATACATAATGAAATATATATACATACTTTCACATATAATTTATATAAGATAGATAGCTCAGATAAACTACAATAACTCCAGAGGGAAATAAATTGTTTCATCTTAGTCAGTAAGATGAGTAAAGTAAGTGTATAGTTATAGTGATAGGTAGTAATTATAAAGTATTTTTTTTAAATTATTAAGAGATTGCGCGCGACGCACAAAAACAGGCAAAGCATTCCACAAACGAGTAGCCTGAATTGTAAACGATTTATCAAAAAAATTGTAGAATGCATTGGCATTTTAAGACGCAAATTCTCTGATGATCTTAGGAATCTCGAATGCGCATCACCCAAGAACTCAAAGCGTTCTTTAAGATAATTGGGAGTTCAGGGATTAAACAAGATATTGTATAAAAGAAATAAGATATGAGCATTACGGCGAAGTCTGATGGGAAGCCGCTTGAGTTTCGTGCGAAATTCAGAAATGTGATCATATTTGCGCAAGCCAAATATGAATCGAATGCAAAAATTCTGAAGACGCTCAAGCTTATTAAGTTGTTCCTCGGTGAGATATAGATAGCTGGCATCAGCGTAGTCGAGGATTGGCAGAAGAAGAGATTGAGCCAGCGCAGTTTTAGTGGCAATGGGCAAAAAGTTACGCAATCTCCTAAGGGCCTGCCAGAGGCAAAAATCTTACGACTTACCTCCCGGAGCTGAAAATCCCAAGACTTCGTTTTATCGAAGTACACCCCTAAGTTTCTCACTTTGTCACAAAACTCAATAATAGTACCATTGAAAACAATTTTAGGGATTTCTGTACAGTTAAATTTTGGAATAAGCCCGGGGCTATAGTTCATGCTCCAGTCAGCTATATGTGCCAGGTCTGTATTTATAAGGTTAACAGCGTCAGAAAGCTGGGCAAGAGGAGCATGTGTATAAATTTGTAATTCATCAGCATAAAGATGGTAGGATGAAAGAAGTTTTGAGGAGATAAGGTTGATGAATACTGCGAAAAGTAGAGGAGATAAAACGCCACCCTGCTGCACTCCTGCTGATACATTACTCCAAGATGAAATAATGTCATCTGTCTCAATGTCGGCGGCCAGACAGGTAACTTTGAAACCAATTTATCACTGTTGGAGATATATTAAGAGAGCGGAGGATGGCCAGCAAAATATCGAAATCCACGGTATTAAAAGGCTGGTGTACTAAGGGCCGTATTCCAGAACGTTTATCAATACACAAGAAACACTTGAGAGTAGTATTTATAAGGCAAAAACTAGCCTCAAGCGTCGAGTATTGAGAAACTTTCGGAATACGGCCCTAAGTAAATGAATTAAGTCTTGTATAACTTTAAATGACGATTAAAATATGGTGAAGAATTTCAACTTGTTTCGGTACGGTTCGGGGTTTTCAGTGGCATAGGTGACGAGTTCAATCCCCGTCTCGAACAAAGTTCTCTTTTTTTACGTTAATATAAATTTTAGTTTAATTTGAAGCGCTCGTGGCCCCGCAGACCCATTGTTCTGTAAACGATCACTGAGTTACTCCACTTTCACTATGGCTGGTCCTTGGATGGATGACCACTTTGAGGCATTTACATTTGCGAGCGTTTCCGTGCCGAAGCACGGCAACGGCTTAACGTGTCTTACGAAGAAGGCACGTTAAGCCGTTGGTCCCGGTTGCCAGTAACATGGCAGTTGTTAAGTCAAGTTAAAGGTCTTATGGGCGGCTTGAAAAATTTCAACAGCAGGTAACCACAACCTGCGTCTGTCTACTTCAACACGGCAATTGGCTCACCAAAAGTGGGCATACAATACAAACAACAAAGAGGAAATATAAACAAAGAGGAAAGGATGTAACACCACTACACATAGGCCCTATACAGCCTACTGGTCAGGTGTAGCCACAACCAGTACAGCGAGCCAGGGTGTCGGTGTTCTACTGTCCGCGAGAATGAATGAATGTGTGACTGACTATGAATGTGTGAGCCCAAGACTCCTTTGGTTGAGGTTGAAGGTTGGATTTACCCGCATCTTTGTTTTGGGCGTTTATGCTCCGCAAGATGCGCGGTGGCGCCGATCTTCAAGAGACCAAAGTGAGAGACAGGCATTTTGGGAGAGTGTGAGCGATATTCTGAGTAAATGCAAACGGAACGAGAGAATTGTAATGTTAGGTGATTTTAATGGTTGGGTTGGAGTGAAGCGTGATGGATATGAAAGTGTATTGGGCAAGTTTGGTTACGAACGAGTGAATGAAAATGGTGAGAGTTTGCTTGAAGTATGTTTGGAGAGGAATCTTGTGGTAACTAACACCATATTTAACCATAAACAGATTCATTTGTATACTAGACAAGAGGGAAACCAGAGAAGTATGATTGATTTTGTGATTGTAGATGCAAGACTAAGAACGAAAGTCTTAGACACCCGGGCATACCGCGGTGCCGGGATTGATACAGATCACTTCTTGGTTATCAGCCGAGTAAGAGGTCTGTTTCAACGGTGGCGGCATCGTGTGTGTGAACCTTTAAGTGTACTAGAGCGCATAAAAGTCGAAAATTTGCAAGAGATGAGCATAAAAGAAGGATTCGTGAGTAAATTGAGTAAGAAATTTAAAAATTTAGATGAAGTATGTGAGGTTGAAGAATTATGGAAGACGCTTAAGGAAGGTCTAGTGGAAGTTGCGGTGGAAGTGTGTGGGGTAAATAAAAGAACCCAAGGATGTAAGGTGAAGAGAATGTGTGCAGAAGTCATGAAAGCATTGTCCGACAAGAAGAAGGCATGGTTGGACTGGCTGACTTCAAAGGTGAATCAAAGAATGCAGAGGGCAACGGATGAAGATGTAAAAATAGCAAAGAATGAATATAAAAGGTATAAACGAGTTGCAAAAGAAGTTATAAAAAGAGAGAAAGAGAATGATAGGGATAAATTTAATAGTAGGTTATCTGATAATTTCCAGCAGAATATAAAATTCTTTTGGAAATCTATAAAATCTGTGAGAGGTCAACAAACATCATCGAAACTCAGTAATATCAGAAACCAGGATGGCAGTTTTCTAAAAGGAGAAGAATGTGTGCTAAAAGATGGAAAGATTATTTTGAAAGCTTATATGAAAAAGAGGATATGGAAGCACAAACGAGTTCTTAGGAAAGGAATGAACTAAGCAACGAAAGCATCATAAGTATTGTAATGTAACATTTTTTACTTACTTTTTTAATTAAATGTTTTATTTTACGTTCTCTCCAAATTATCTGCATAACCATTATCTGTAGCATTCATAGGCCTTGATAATTCAAGAGTTTTTATGCTCTCTTAATGTTTGTTTACCTATTGTAATTTTTAATGTCAGTTAATGACAAGCCTAGATTTTATTTATAATTTATTGTTAGAGCTGTCAGTAGATTAGGTTGTATAGGTATTAGACCTGGTTATACATTTTTATTCTTATTTTATGTTCTAGAATCACATTGTTAAAATTTTGAAATGTCAACCAATCTATAAAAGGAAGGGAGCCGGGGCCGTGAGGACAGTCTACTTTTGGTGTTCGCCTTGGCAAGAAGTCCTGAATAATAGCGCCGAGTGAGAGGGCTGTGCCCTCTGAAATAATAACGTCGTGGTCTGCAGTGACTTGTGATGCCAACGGCTGGTGGCTTTCAGCCGGCCCTCACTACCACGACCTACTCCTCTGAGGTCGGCGACGTGGAGGCCTTACTTGAGGCTCCTTCCTGGCAACGGGAGGCCTAATCGAGGCCCCCTTTTAAGCGACGGGTGCTGATAACCTGCTCTTTTAAAGAAACCGTCAAGACCTTCAACTTTACCCCTGGTTTCCCTGGCCTTATACTCGTACTTATATTTTAACATCTATTAAATTAATGTTACCTATTCCTTTTTCTTTTACTTTTCCTTTTAAGCCAGGACTCCTCCAGTTCTGGTGATAGTTTTCTCCTAAACTTTACCTTTTTCCCCTCCCGGAAAATTGTAACGTTACAGTCTGGCGCCCAACTTCTTACTAACCCCCCCCCCCCCTTTTTAATTATTTTCAGGTTCTCTAAATTCTAAAACAAACTTGCTCAAGAGATTTTTATTTGGTAAGCTTATATTTTCATCACCTCATCCACCTCAACCTTTACAATACTTCTTTACACTCTACTTATACATCACTATACTGCATCCCACACACTTGCACACCACGGCGGTGACCCAATGGTAATTGTCATCCATTCTTCGCTTACAAGTGTTCTTAAAACCATTCGTGGTCACTTACAAGTTGGGGTTTGGATTCTCTACGACGTACTAAGGACAATATCCTATAGTCGTTATCACCTAGGCACAATATAACTCTCTACTAATACATCATTATACTGCATCCCACACACTTGCACACCTCTGCGGTTACCCTCTGGTAATCGTACCCAGTCTTCGCTAGTGAGTGTTCTTAAAACCATTCGTGGTCTCTTACTAGTTGGGGGCTGGGACACTTCACGACGGCTGCAGGACAATATCCTGTGGTTGTTTATACAAAACTTAACATAAATTAACACTTTAATCATTATTTCATTTAGTTTGATTTGTTACTACGGCAACATTGTTACCATGGTAACATGTGGTAATAAACTCGTTTAATATTTTAAAATCTTTACAAAATTTAAAAAAATTATCTAATCCTTCTGGGAGATTAGCACGTTGAACTTTTCGCTTATCGTGCTTTGATTTTGATCTGAAACATAAGAAACTGTCACCACTTTTTTTCATTTTGGAGCGGCTTAAGAGGAAAATGGCACGTTTTAGATTTTAAAGTTTAGTTTGATATCTGCAGTGTTTTTATATAAAATTGGTTAATCTTATTTTTTTTTAAACTTGATTGATTTATCGGTTTTTTTTTGTCCTTGATGTCTCTAAAAATATTTTTTACTTATCATTTAACATTAAGTTCATTGTAAATACTTCACAAGGTTTACTTTCTCCAAACACTTTTGGCATTTTTTCCTTTCTGTTTTTTCTTTTTTCTTCATAGAGCGGTACACAACTCTTAAAATAAGCCATTGTGTATCGTTTTTAATACTTGAACTTAGCTTCTTGAAAAGGCAATTATGCTTTGAACCTTGACTACTTTTCTTAAGCTGGAAAGTTTTATTTTTGAATACTTGAACTACTTGAAACTTGAAGGCTTTTCTTAAGCAATTATGCTTTTAACCTTGACTACTTTTCTTAAGCTGGAAAGCTTTATTTTTAATACTTGAACTACTTGAAACTTGAAGGCTTTTCTTAAGCAATTATGCTTTCAAACCTCGACTGTTTTTCTTAAACTGGGAAAGCTTTGTAAATATTTCTTTTAATTTTAACGGGTTTTAAAAAGGTGCGGATTACGACACCTAATTTAAATAAATAAGCCAACGTAATTTAAAAAAAATTTTTTTTTTCCTTTTGTAGTATGTGTCATAGAATGTGAACCATATCCCCTAAGTATGTTAGATTGAGGGAGTATGAAATGTGGGTTGATGAAAGGTGTATGAAAGAGCAAGGTTTTTCTTTTACAACATCGAAATTTTCTCATTTGTTAATTTTCAAGGGTTATCGGGTAACGTAATTTTTATCTTTTGTAAAACTTTCTGTCCCACTGTAAATAGTCATTTAGGTTAATTTTAGCTGGTCAATGCCTTCTTTCTTAACAAAATTTTTTCATTATAATCAAAAATTTTCCGGGGTTGTCGGGGAAATGTAATGTAACATTTTTTACTTACTTTTTTAATTAAATGTTTTATTTTACGTTCTCTCCAAATTATCTGCATGACCATTATCTGTAGCATTCATAGGCCTTGATAATTCAAGAGATTTTATGCTCTCTTAATGTTTGTTTACCTATTGTAATTTTTAATGTCAGTTAATGACAAGCCTAGATTTTATTTTTAATTTATTGTTAGAGCTGTCAGTAGATTAGGTTGTATAGGTATTGGACCTGGTTATAAATTTTTATTCTTATTTTATGTTCTAGAATCACATTGTTAAAATTTTGAAATGTCAACCAATCTATAAAAGGAAGGGAGCCGGGGCCGTGAGGACAGTCTACTTTTGGTGTTCGCCTTGGCAAGAAGTCCTGAATAATAGCGCCGAGTGAGAGGGCTGTGCCCTCTGAAATAATAACGTCGTGGTCCGCAGTGACTTGTGATGCCAACGGCTGGTGGCTTTCAGCCGGCCCTCACTACCACGACCTACTCCTCTGAGGTCGGCGACGTGGAGGCCTTACTTGAGGCTCCTTCCTGGCAACGGGAGGCCTACTAGAGGCCCCCTTTTAAGCGACGGGTGCTGATAACCTGCTCTTTTAAAGAAACCGTCAAGAACTTTAAACTTTACCCCCGGTTTCCCTGGCCTTATACTCGTACTTATATTTTAACATCTATTAAATTAATGTTACCTATTCCTTTTTCTTTTACTTTTCCTTTTCCTTCTAAGCCAGGACTCCTCCAGTTCTGGTGATAGTTTTCTCCTAAACTTTACCTTTTTCCCCTCCCGGAAAATTGTAACGTTACAGTATGGAAGAAATTGTGGAAGCATTGGGTAGTATGAAATTGGGTAAGGCTGCTGGATTTGATAGGATTTCTGTCGAGATGCTGAAAGCGGGACATGGCGTGGTAGCTTGCCAGCTGTACCGCCTTTTTAATCTTTGCTGGAGGAATGGCAGCGTGCCAGGAGATTGGTGCAAAGCTGTCATCGTGCCGCTTTACAAAGGAAAATGGTTACAGCAAGAGTGCAAAAAATACCGCGGCATAAGCTTGCTCAGCATCGTCGGCAAATTGTATGCAAAAGTTTTAATAAAAAGAGTGATGAATGAAACCGAAGGAAAAATGTGGGATGTACAAGCAGGATTTATGAAAGGAAGAGGATGCACGGATTAGGTCTTTTCCTTACGATGCATAGCCGAAATTGTTTTGGCAAAACGTCAAAAGGTCTATTGCATATTTTTAGACTTGGAAAAGGCCTATGACCGAGTGGTGAGGCATGAACTATAGACAACACTGGCCAAGTATGGAGTAAGCAGTCACTTGATACGAGCACTGAAATCTCTCTATGAGGGCTCTAGTGCTTGTGTCAGGATCAACGGAGCTTGCACAGACTTTTTTCACATTGAAAAAGGTGTGAGACAGGGTTGTGTAGCGTCACCGGCGCTGTTTAACCTATACATGGACAGTTGTTTGAAAGAACTGCAAGAGAGTGCGTATGGTTTAAAAATGAATGAACTGACTGTCAAATGCCTCCTATACGCTGATGACCAGGTAATACTGGCATCATCGGCGGAGGAGTTGCAGTTGATGGTTAACATTATGCATGAAAAGCTAAAAAGCAAAGGAATGAAAGTGAATGTAAATAAGACAAAATGGTTTTTGAAAGATAGGAAAATATGACAGATTGCTCGATTTTTGTGGAAGGAAAACGAGTGGAACAGGTGAAAGAATTTGTATATTTAGGTTCAAAATTTGTGAGAGATAGAAAGTGTGATTGTGACATTGAAAGAAGAGTTTTGGCTGGAAATCAAGTGAATGGAGCCATGCACGCCTTTATGAGCAGTCAGAACGTGTCTTAGAAGGCAAGACTGGCTGTGCATAGAGGAGTACTTGTTCCTACACTCATGTATGGTAGTGAAAATTGAGTGTGGCAGAATAAGCATAGAAGTAAAATTAATGCAGTGGAAATGAGAATTCTGCGGAGTATAGCTGGAGTGAAATTGATGGGCAAAGAAAGGAACTGTGTGATAAGGGAACATTGCGGTATGGTAGAAGAAGTAGTGACTAAGATAGAAAAAGGTACGCTAAGATGGTTCGGACACGTGGAGAGGATGGATGAAAGTAGACTAACGAAACAGATTTATCAGAAGAGAGTGAATGGGCAAACTGGTAAGGGGCGACCTCGACGTACATATGTCAATCAAATAGAAGACATTTTGGAAAAAGGTCAGGTCAAGAGTACCCTTAACCGGCGAGTGTGTATGAAAACACTTATGAAATTGGTAGAAGCGAAAGTTGTATGCCAGGATCGTAGCAAGTGGAAAGCCATAGTCTCTGCCTACCCCGATGGGAGACAGGAGTGACGATATGTATGTATGTATGTACTAATTACCTTAAAAAATGTATCCATTGTATAATCAGATTTCGCAACCTAGATTAAAAATACACTAACTCTTTTTTTATGTTTTATGTCTTCTCTGCATCTTAATGTATTTCCAGTTGCTTCCAAAACCTACCCGGATTTGTAGCCCGCGAACCACTTTTGATGTCTTATCGTTTAGCTTTTAATTTCGGTATTGTTGGGAGCGACTGCATAATCCAGCTCTCGAAGGCGGTCTGGGTCGTTTCTTCGTCCGTTAGTCAGCAAGACAGCAACGCTAGCTGGTAAGGCTGCTTGGGCCCCAGAGATTTTTTGCAGCCCCTTAAAAATATCTTTATTTTGCATAGACCATTTTAACGGCGCTTATAAAATGCCATGCACTATTTTAAATATTTTATGTTATATCCGAGTACCTCAAAAATAATTAGTTTTGTTGTAAATATTTATGTATTTTTTTTATCAGATTACTTTTAATATGTTCGTCATCATATCTTACATACATTTTATAAAATATCGTTCCAAAATATAGGTATTTACAAAAATTAGTCATCGTTTTTATTAAAGAGTCTTACATTATTCGAAACGAAAGCATGCATATAATTTGTATGTACGTTGATCGAAAGACTATTATTTTTGAATAGAATATTATTTATTACAAAAGCCCCCATTTTCTATGGATGTGCAGTTTACATCATATTAAAAAAAACAAAAAATGCAATGGAATTTGTAAAATCTCCTCTGGCCATTGATGTAGTAACAATTTCTGGGGAAACGAAAATTATCTGTTTCCCACATTGGATGTTTTTTTCACAAATCTCACCGTTATATATTTTTTTGCGTACCTTAGTCGAAAAAGTATTTATAGTGTTACGTTGTGAAGGGGAGAGGACCTGGGGTCGCGAGAACAGCTGCTCCGTTGCGCCGGCGCAGACTCCGACAAGTAGATCATTCCGTACAGGATTAACGCAGCCGTAAGTGACGAGTAACGGTTACATTGTGTTTTTTATCTATAACCAAACACGGAACTATTATTACATACACGTTACGGTATTTATTGTAAGCCGTAGTACTCGTATTTCAATAAACTTTAGATACATACTTATTATATACCTACATGTTTATTAAGAAGCGCTCGTGGCCTCGCGGTCTCAGTGTTCGGTAAACGATCACTGAGGTACGCAACTTTGACTATGGCTGGTCGTCGGATGGGTGACCACTTTGTGGCATTTACATTTGCGAGCGTTTCCGTGCTTCGGAAGGCACGTTAAGCTGTTGGTCCTGGTTGCCAGTAAAATGGCAGTCGTTAAGCCTGGTTGAAGGCCTTATAGGCGGCTTAAAAAATTTCAACAGCAGGTAGCCACAACCTGCGTCTGTCTATTTCAACACGGCAATGGGCTCACCACCTATTACGTGGAACAGGAATCCACGCGGTGAAAAGTGGGCATATAATATGCCTCTGCCACCCCTTCGGGGATAAGGCGTGATGGATATTTATTTATTTATTTATGTTTATTAAGATCTATTTGGCTCTGTTAAGATCAAGATTTAGCTCCATGTGTCGTTTTCAGCGTTTATGAAAATATTTTAAGTTAATTTTGGACTCATGTACCTAATTATGTAATATAAAAGAGAAGAGAGAGAGAAAGAAGAGAATTTATTAATTCAATATTAAATTTTATGCCTTGATTACTGCGAACCTTACCTACTCATGACTTAGGCTGTTTGTCGCATGATTAATATCTTTAACTGTGCAGAGGAATTTTTGAGCTTTTATGCGTTTCGTTCTCACTTTAATGGACACTTAGTGGACTGCGATAAGTGGATTTCGTGCTTAAATATGGTTATGTTACGTCCGTAATTCTTGCGATTTTAATAGGATGCTTTTCTTGTTTCGTATTTAGCCAACGAATGAATTGGATTAACATCTTTCCATATCCTTCATTTTACCTTTTGTATTTTTCAATTTTCTTGGGACATAGTCGAGTTCAAACTCAGTGTCTTATTTTTCTTGGTAATTGATTTTTTAAGTACCCTGTGTACGGACGAGAGTTGCAGTAATACATTATTCCCATTTCTGTGACTCCCTTATCGGTGAAGCTAGATTAAACAGAATTTACTTTGTATTTTATTTTGGTTAAGAAATTCAAGTAAATAATTTTGATGTTGGTCAAACGCTAGTATATAAATCCATACTAATATATAAAGCTGAAGATTTTGTTTGATTAAGCGCGCTAATCTCATGAAAACTGGTCGGAATTGATAATAATAATATTGTGTTGGCTAGCCCATTTATCGAGGAACGCTATAGGCTATATATCATAACGCTACTACCCTGGCGAGTGGAGCAGTAATCTTAAATGTCTACATAGTGGGCAAGTTTTCCTACATTATTGTAGAATTTATAAACGACGGGATTAAAAGGTGCCACGGGAGGTCGTACCATGTCACGAGCGAAGCCGTGGGGGTCACTTAGTAGTTTATAGAAATTTTTTTGCTGTTTACGGTGGATATACATTTATGATGCAAATGAAAAAAATTACAAGTTGCACTCAGGGAGTGCCGACAGAAGAGAAAACTAAATTTATTAGTAATATATTTATCTATTTATCGCGTTCGCGGTCTGCTATGTATGTCCATGCATATATGCACACACTATAGCTGCGTCTTGTAACGGTGTCGCGAGTCCAGAGATTTTATCTCATCTAAAAATATGCGTACCGCGCTAAAAGAAGGTTTCATTTTAAAATACTTCATTCTAATCACTTACACTCACCTTCATAGATATTGCTAGAATGTAATAAGGTGTAACCCCACCAAGATTTCCGGGGCCCAAACCACCTCATATACCAGCGATGCACCTGCTGACCATCGACCGAGGCACCCCTATAGTGGTCAGATGACATACATACATACATATCATCACGCCTGTCTCCCATCGGGGTAGGCAGAGACTATGGCTTTCCACTTGCTACGATTCTGACATACAACTTTCGCTTCGTCAACTTTCATAATTGTGTTCATACACGCTCGCCGATTAAGGGTACTCTTGACCTGGCCTTTTGTCAAAAGATCTTCAATTTGATCGGTGTATGTACGTCGAGGTCGACCCTTACCAGTTTGCCCATTTACTCTCACCGCATAAATTTTCTTCTTTAGTCTATTTTCATCCATCCTCTCCACGTGTCCAAACCATCTAAGCATCCCTTTTTCTATCTTAGTCACTACGTCTTCTGTCTTACTGCAATGTTCCTTTATCACGCTGTTCCTTTCTTTATCTATCAATTTCACTGCAGCTATACTTCGCAGACTCCTCATTTCTACTGTATTAATTTTACTTCTATGCTTCTTTCGTACCCTGCCATACCCAACTTTCAATGCCATTTGTTAGTGTGCAAGCACAATATGGACAAGCACTCCTCTATGCACAGCCAGTCTTGCCTTTATAGACACGTTCTGGGTGCCCATAAAGGTGTGCATTGCTCCATTCACTTGATTGCCAGCCAAAACCCTTCTTCAGATGACAATAGTTTCTTAACGATGCCAAAAATCAAAAGCCAGACAACAACCATAAAACTCGTTTGCAAAATGTATGGATTTGTTTCATATATAATCTCAGAAAGTATGATCACGTTTTACATATACGCCAATAGTTCAATCAATTCACCTTTTCCTCTTTAATATACTGTACAACCTAAAATCCCTGTCCTACCTAAAGGAGTGGCTCTCATTTGTGCATTCTCCTGATGCTCATTGTAGGACACATCTTTGCTCCCTTCTTAAATTCCCACCCCACAAATCGGACATCTATTCCTATTCCTTCTCCGTTCATGCAGTTAAGTTGTGGAATATCAAAGACACTGACACTTTAGTGAAATCCAAAAACAACGTCTGTGAATACTATCTCTCTTCTACTCATTACTTCTAATTTTTCCTACAGTAATGTCATATATGTGTAGGTATTTTGTATGTATATATGTAGCTGTATGTATATATGTAGCTGTATGTATATATGTAGCTGTATGTACTTAGGTATTAGTTTCATAGATTCTATCTGGTTCTCTTTCACACTTCTGACTTTTTCAATTATTTCAATTTCATACTCTCCTCTCGCCGGCCTGCTCGAAGAGATTGCTTTTAGAAAAAAGCTGTGCCATTGTACTCTTTTCTCTTAATTAAGTTTTATTATAATGTGTACGGTTAAATAAATAAATAAAATAAACCAAACCTAGTAGCCAAATAAAAGCGTACACTTAGGTTACCGAAAATCTCCATTTCACGATGTTCCACAGTTCTTTTAATATGAAAGAAAAGTTTTATCCCTAGAGTTAGCAGGACCGCTTTCTAAGGGCCGTCTGCATGTATAAAAATTAGTGGTGTAAAGAAATTCAAATTACGCCATAAGCTGCTGTAGAGTTCCTTTCTTGGACAATCCGGTCTGAATTGCTAAATTTCACTACGACATTGGTAAATCCAAATTTGTCACAAGTGGTACCGCAGAAATCCTACGGTGCTGCCGTGTGTAATCCAAGCAATAGATTGAAATCAAAATTTTCTAATATTTCAATTTTTATTTACACTAAAGATTGTTAAACAAAATGCTGTAGGTACTTAATAGATATTTATAAATTATGTTGTACTACATATTTCAGCCAAATCAAGACAAATTCAGTGACAGTTTTAAGCGAACGGTCCCTATTATGAACACAATAGAGTAATATCAAATGAAATGTAATTACTTAGAGTAAAGGACGGACACACCCGTTCCGGGACACCTTTTCATTTAATCAGAACTTGTTTGCACACCCAACCATCGGTGTTTAGTTCGTGGAGGGCGATCGACCCGACCGCCGAGCGCTGCATAGTTGCATCCGAACACCGGTTTATTTGGCTTGGCCTTCTTTTGATAGATCTTTTTATATGAACTGAAATTTATTAAAAGCACATGGAGGGTGCGCGTGCGCGCGACAACTGCCGAGATTGTTGCACACACCTGGCCCACGCGCCATATCACCGTATTCACCGTGATGTGACGTGACCTCAGTACATAGCTACTTATTCATGCAATTTATGCATAATTTGAAATCATTTTATTGTATAAGCGATTTTATGTAGGGACTTAGGTAAATAAGTCATCTTTTGAACTATTTCGAAAAATGATATTATTTAAGCACTAATTTGCATATTGCACACTGAATAATGTTGTAAAAATGATTTTAATTACTTAGGTATTGTTGTTTGATTTAAAAAGTGTTGTACAGAGGAATCCTAAAAAAATTATTCTCGGTGTCATTTATAAACGAAATATGTCAAATATTAATACACTAGTTGACGCCCGCGGCTTCGCCCGCAAAAAGAAGTATTCCCGTTCCCGTTTCCCACAGTACCGGGATAAAAAGTAGCATATGTGTTATTCTGATGTATAAGCTATATTATTGTAAAGTTTCATTGAAATCCATTCAATAGTTTTTACGTGAAAGAGTAACAAACATCCATACAAACTTTCGCATTTATAATATTATTAAGATTTTATTTATTTATTTATCCTTCACACCTTATCCCCTAAGGGGTGGCAGAGGCATATTAAATGCCCACTTTTCACCATTCACCACATTCCTGTCCCACGTAATAGGTGGTGAGCCCATTGCCGTGTTGAAATAGACAGACGCAGGTTGTGGTTACCTGCTGTTGAATTTTTTCAAGCCGCCAAAAAGGCCTTTAACCAGGATTAACGACTGCCATTTTACTGGCAACCGGGACCAACGGCTTAACGTGCCTTACGAAGCACGGAAACGCTCGCAAATATAAATGCCACAAAGTGGTCACCCATCCGAGGACCAGCCATAGTGAAAGTTGCGTAACTCAGTGATCGTTTACAGAACACTGAGACCGCAGGGCCACTAGCGCTTCTAAGCGTAATAATATTATTAAGATTATTAAAAACAAACTTGAATCAATCTTTAAATTAGCGGTTATACTAGTTTTTGAATACTTATTAGGAATATAGCATAAGTATTAAGTGATAGAAATTATTCATAGACATGTGTATAAGTGTAATTATTTCAACTTTTGCTGGCATTACAAGGTAATCTTACCTAAAAAACTATGTACCTATGTATATACCTACTTAAAGATTATTCAATGGAAACTTAAGAAACTTAATAGGCGGAATGTCTACCTACATATATCTAGTTCTTACGTGCATTAGCGATTCATAGATATATTTATATGAGTTAGAACTAAAAGACATTATTTAATGAAGCGAACACTGGACAAGGACATTATATTTGACACTTTCTCATAATATATGAATATTAGCTACTAGAGTCGATGGCTGAGGGCAGCTTCAAGTCTGAGACCACACGGCTGGATCGTGTGCCTCCGTGCAAGTTGCATTACGTCAGTTTAGAGAACATTGCGTGCGCTGAACAGAGAGCCGACAACGGCGTCGCCGCTGCGGTCCTCGCGTAAGTTAATGTTGATACGTGTCATGTTATCGACCGCCCACTGAGCACTAACTATGTGGTCTCTTATCCTATGCGATACTTTACGTGGCACTCCCAGTATGCAGTTACCAAGAGGATACTCCACTCCAGTGACCCACAATGATCACTTACCACAGGGTCATTAAGAAGAAAGTCACAAGCGCACCGAAAGTCGATATCTCAATTTAAAGCTATTATCGTTTACACGACTCATCCAATTTTGTGGCTGTGGGAGTATTTATTTACAACTTTATCTTCCCGGATGTAAGAGTACAAAATTGAATGGTTCAACGGTACATAAACATATTCTCAGAGTAACAATAATAAATATGTGGTTTACATTAAAACTCCGGTAACGATGATCCTTACAATATATATTCAAGTGAAATTCGAATGCAGTTAAATGCATACATAAATGCAAGATGACCGATTATAAATTCGTAACTCAGCGATGAAAGCTCTTTCTTGAAGTCGTTAAAAAGTACTTAAAGAGTGGACAGTCAAAAATTATAATAATTTCTAAGCCGCACGAGTAAGCAATTAATTAAAAGAAGTGTACCAAAAAACAACTACTTCCTTCTAAGAAGCGAGTAACTCAGGTCGACGAAATATTATTTATGTTAAATTGAATTACCTTGAGTACCTAAGTATGTGGATAGAACCAGAACCCAGAATTCATCCCAAATGTTGTGTTTGCGAATTTCTTATCCAGCAGTTATGGTTTATCATCTTGTGTACTTAAGTTATTCCAATTGTCCAGAAGTCAAGATAAGATGATATGAGATAGGTACAGTAATCGCATCCATTTCAAAGAATCGATCTAAATGTCGATGGAGTTCGGCTCCGGCGGGTCGCTGTTGCAATGGGTGCCTTTGTCCGCGAGGCATCAATGTCGTCCTTGCTGGAGGTATAATGTGGAAACAATGCGCGGACCACATTCGTGCATCGCGACCGCGACCGTGTCGTGTTCGGCTGCGGCTCGATGTTTGTGCTCATAAAGTGTCATTATGGTAACAGTACCTCATTGTTGTTTTCGGCGATGCCCGTCTCCCTATTTTCTTCGGCACGCCGCGTAAAAGCTTGGCCCGTCACGGCGAGTTATAACCAAAATGGGTTACGACTGACTCTTGCGAATTTTTACGGGCCTTCGTCTCCGTTTAAATCTTGCTCGGTTTAATAGCCTTCGAAATTTAAGTGCTAAAGAAAGGTAAATCACTTTGACGTGTCTTGAACTTAAAACTGTGATTTGAGCAGGTCTCAATGTTTTGGATTCTCGACGACATAAAAAAACAGGACAGGTGTTTGAGTCAGACAGGCCTGGTTCCGTGTTACTGAAACATGTTGAAATTCTTCACGATATTTGTAAATGCTATTAAAGTCAAATCATACTATGTAATTGCTCTAAAATTGTATCCATTGGTCTTGATAAACTCCCTGTTTAAGCGTCGCCAGTTTTACAACATCTGACGGGAACCCAGGGATATAATTCCAAGGAGTTTCCCAGGGCGCTCAGCGCTAAACCGATAGGTAGGAACCGTGTGGTTGTCGATTCAAGTCCGATATGACATCCGTGGGGATTACTACACAAAAAAAAACCCCTAGGTACAATTTAGAGTTGACCAAGTCAATCTTAATGTGTCAACGGGGATTACAATAATAAGTTTAGACTTACTTGCGCGTATGAAAAACTTGTGTTTATGAAAATTGCTACATGTATGCCGTACCTTTTGACATTGATTTAGAAATTTGTTTTTTTTACAGACCTAAGAGATAGTGTACTTGAGTATTCAAATTAATTTTCTCTTAATACGTTCAATCATTCCTGAGAAAAAGGGCCTTGACCTTAACTTGACAAGAATTAAATCCTATCCTATAAGGTTGCCTGATGGTTTTTACTTTAAGAGGAGCCATATTGTACGCCCACATGTCACCGTGTGCATTCCTTATTTATTTAAGAATTACGGATCCCTCCTAAACTTCTGATTAAAGGTACCAAAAAATGTACTCAGATTTATGTTTGAAGCACTTATAGCACGCTTCCTTATTTATTAGAAGTTAAAATAATATATTCTAAGACATAACAGATAATTAAATATGATATTCAAAACATAAAAAGAGGCATACAAAATGGAATATTACAATACGCGCTACGAAAAATGATAGTTAGTGATCTTCATTTTCAAGACAATGAATCTCGTACTTTGATAATTATCTCCGTATCCGTCAAATTCTCAATTATATAATTGCACTTTCTGTGTCCTTCAAGATAGTCTCGTCTTTCCTGGCGCGTATTGTACCTACTTACCTTCAACAACTGAACTACCTACCTCATAAAACCTTTAATCGTTCTACTAACATTTTCAAATGAATTCTGATAACTTGGCATTATAATTGTTATTATTGACATAAAATTCCTTTTATGAGTAAAAGGAATATTATGTTAAAGGTTCTCATGTTAGGCAGTGATCAATGTCATTAAACCGAATATTCTAATAAATAAAGACGTATTATTGAATGACCATAAAATTGACCGTGTCAATGGAGCAGGCAATTACAAAGTAGAAAAGGATTTAAGTTACAAATTGAGCTGTTGTTTTATTATTACATAATTTCCCTTTGTATTTTGTCATTGACCTGCAGTACAACTGAGTCAGGAATTTTATTGCAACACCGATCGTCGCGTTGGTTACAAAAATTGATGCCAAAATTTTGAAATAATTTCCTTGTTTGTTGTGACTTTAGTACGAAAGGTACTGTTATAATAGTTACATCTGTCTCATTACGAGCTTAAGTCACATAGCATTTATTATAATTCTGGTGTTTAGTATCTATGATTGTATTGACAAACAGAACAAACCTTATAATCAATTAAGGCAAACATCTGAAACAATAGAAAGTCTCACCTAACCCACTTTCTTTTATCGGCCTACGTACCCGGAGCAACCCCGATATCGCTTTCAATTCTGTTTATACAAATTATAAAAGAGTCGAGGTTATTATTGGTATTGTGATTACTGCTATTGTTTGAGCATTATAAAACAATGATTATTGAAAATCATTATGAAGATGTCAGCCACTGATCAAAGTTATAATAACAAACGATAAAAGCACGCTTGAACAAGCAAATATAATGGCCTTAATGATATGGAAGACAATGGGATAGTTCCTCTGGGCGCGCGGGCGCAATGTCGCGCGTCGTCTCGACGCATACGCACTTACGCATTGCCACTTGACTGGAACTTGACTCGCTCGAATACACTTCACGTCCTATACTGAGATAAAACACACCCTTTGTTCTAATAATTTGACAATTAGCGGAAAATCTCATATTCAACACAAGACACCACTTCACAATTTACCTTTTCTCTTTCTTACAGGTATTTTCAGAATCAGTCTATTGTTGGTCTTGCTGTTATAGGATAAAACTGTTTAGAATACAAAAAAAGAACCTCCTACACTTAAAAACAAATATTAAGAAATGTCTATTAATGACAGTTGACGCACCCTGTCCTACATATGTTACAACATACGCGTATGATACGTCTCTGCTAACTCCTTGGGCAGTTAAGGTATATCCCTAAGTATGAAACTGAACACGTGCAGAGTAGAGGAAATATTCTATATTGATTTATAAAAGCTACATTATATTAAAGGGGACGAATAGATGTTCAAGTCAAGAGTTCGGAAGTGACGCACTGAGAGAGTCGCGGCGGTGGCGCGTGCACATGACAAAGTAGCGGAAGAGGATATGGCAATTGCATTCAGTAAATCTACAGTGTAATATAATATTTAAATAGCACTTTTATATTTGTATTACAATTAAATACATTATTGGGGTAAAAGAAAAATGTAACATAGTTTATGTTACCTTGTTTATGAAACAGAAGGACTTTTACAGCAGTTACCAGAATAAATTTAAGACCTTTGTGGCCGCGGTTAGACTCCTGCTAATTGATTAATCTGTTGAACAATAATCTGGCGTCAAACCACTTTTTGGCTTGGCTTTTTTGTCTTTTTGGCTCCGCTAACTCAGTGTTCTATAAATGATTAATGCGTTAATCTTCTTTCACTATGGCTAGTCCTCAGATGGGTGACTGCTATGTGACATTCCCATAAACAAGCGTTATAGGTCGGTTTGAAAAATTTCATCAGCAAGTCCCTACAACCTGCGCCTGTAGATTTTCAAGATGGCAAGTGGCTCACCACCTGTAACGTGGAACAAATAGGTGAAATGTGAGCGTATAGTATGCCCCTGCCACCCCTTCGGGGATAAATGCTTAAATTGATAACATCTTTGTTTTTTGCTTGGCTTGTGATATGAGCTCCATGCATCGGGTTTCTCGAACATATTAGTAGGTACACGGTGTTTCATGTGAAGACTTAGAATGTTAACGCAGTGTCCGCAGCGAAGTGTAGCAAACGTCCATAGGCTACGGTGACCACTTGCGATCAGAAAAGCCGAATGTATGTCTGCCAGCTCAGGTTTAAAAAATAAAACTCTTTCGAAAACCAGTTATTATGTTGGTACACAAACTAGGTGTTTCTAGAAATATGGCCACCCTTGTGTTCCGTAACGAACTAGGTAAGTATATCAAAGAAAAAGTAGTTTTGGTGACAATAATATAAACCTGTGTACATTATCGATACAAGTCTTCAAGTATATACAAACTGGTATCGTTCGATAAATGATTTGAATGGGTTTACATATTTTGTTGAAGAATCCATATTAAGAAACAGGTTGTTCAAGTAGGGCACATTTTTGAATGGAGGTGTAATCAGCGCTATTGAGGCGAGTCGTCACCTGCAGGACTTGTTGTTATTGTGCCTATTTGTGCTCGAGCTGAATGACGCCGCGGGCTACGACTCGACGTGCATTTGCGTCTCAGCTCAACACTGTCGGGGTGCTACGCTAGGTATTCCCCAATCAAAGTATTTTTTGGGATATATCCAACATTTTGTCTATTTAATTGATTTTTGGGGCAATCTCACAAAAAACGCTGTTTCGTCCAATAGAAGCTAATTATGCCTGTGCTATAGGATCTAAACAAGGATATTACATAGGTATAATACCGATGTTATCGGTGGTCTAGAGTTGTACAAATTATACCTACTTTGAAGGTGGTTAAAAAACATAAAGAATCAAGTACGATATACTGAAGTTTCATTATATGTGAAGCTTTATAATCAATCAGAACTTCTGTTATTTCTGATATTTAATATAGAATAACGGGCATATTATTAGAATAAAAAAGAGACCATTTGTATGCCATGTTTTGTATAGCTATTAACTAGTAGCAAAAACTGAAATATTTTTAAGCAGAACTATACTTCTAGAAACCGTTAATTTTCTTATTTCAAAATATCAAAATTTATATAACATGTTCATTGGTCACATTTATAAAAACGTCGTAACCATAGTAATAAAAATGAGATTTTGGTTTTGGCTTATGGCAGAGATATCACTTCACAAACAAAAAATCTGTTAAAAAATACAATCAATTTTAAACGTCCTTGTCTATCTTTATAAAACGTTTGACAGTTCGTCCTTCGAAAATATGAATTTGACTAACTAGTTAAAACCTTTTGACAAGTGCCACGAACTAAAAGTTTTAGTTTATCAACTATCTGCAATAGAGGGCAATATATGGTCATCCTACTTTACAGTCTATTTGAAACTCATTAAAGACGAACCCTACACCCGAGCAATAGGTGATTTAAATCAATACCTAGACGATATATAACTGCCCCAAATAAAGCTACGTCCTTAAGGTTAACCAGAGTATAATTTAAACTAGCTTTAAGAAAAAAAAAACATTGTTTTACATACATACATACATATTGTAACGCCTTTATCCCCGAATTGGTAGGCAGAGGCATATTTAACGCCCACGTTTCACCGTATGCATTTCTGTCCCACGGAACACGTGGTGAGTCCATTGCCGTGTTGAAATGGACAGGCGCAGGCTGCATCGACCTGCTGTTGAAATTTTTTAAGCCGCCCATAGGGCCTCCAACTTGGCTTAACGATGTTTTATAACATTTTTTTTTCAAATTTATTTAATTTTTGTGGTAAAATAAAAAATAAAGCATAATATAATTCCATCCATTAAAAAGTATAAACAGTTTGCAAATTAACATTTAGGTACCAGCCGTTTATTTATTTTTTAAGTTAATTATTTGATACTACCTACCTCCGTTTATAAAACTCGAAAAGTTAACTATTTACCTCGGAATTTTTATAATTTTTCTGTTTAAGCTAAATAAATAAAAACACGCTCTATAGGTCTTAAGTAAACATACATATTTATCGGTAAACCATGAGAAATTTTAAAGTAAGGAATGGAGGCTAGAGACTTCTAGAAATTTAAATTCATTAAGGTCTATCGAATATGAAGAAGAATTGTACTACTAGTGCTTTTTAAAAGAAACCGTTTTCCTACCAACTAAAACTACACGTATACCTTTTATCTGTCTATTGCCATACTTGTGCTGTGTTAAAATTTTAAATAGAGTTATGAATTTGGCATCTTTTAGCATCCCTACATATACACGACCGCAGCGATTACGTAACTTTTTGTACTTGTAGCAGTTCTCTATAGTAGATGACTTGTTGTTTAACGTATCGCTGTACCTCGTTTTGACCTCGCTTTAATTTTCTAAGTAAGCCATGGTGCAAGTAAATGTTTATGTTTCAATTTTTTGAGAGGAGCATTATGGGAGCAACTGCCATCTGTCTTCCCAACACCTTAGGTCGTTCGGGCCTTGAGACCTTGGTCGGGCTCCTTACACTTTGTGCTTTTTCTGTACCTACTTGAGTGTATATTATCTATAGCAAATATTTATTTATCTATATACATAAAAGCAGTGACTGACTGACTGATCGATCAACGCATAGCTGAAACTGCTGGATAAAGAAAGGATTTTAGAAAATTCAACCCCGAGGGTGAAAAGTTTTGTACGAAACAACGTGTTTTCTGTATTTGATCAACTTCATACTTGGCAATAATATTTATTGAAAGATTTAAATAGATACATGATTCATCTTTTTTAAATATTTAATAAAAAAAGTTAATTTTGTTTCTTTACCTCATTTTCGAAAACTCGAAAAATACCGGATTGTTCTCATTTTTTAACCCGATATAGGTACAACCTACTTCAGAGATAGTTCTAATCTAAAAGTCTATAATTTATTTAAGATATATAATTTCTAGGTGATTTTCCACGGCTTCGCCCGTGACATACTTCCGTCTCCCGTCGCACCGATTTAATCCCGTCGCTTATAAATTCTACAATATTGCATAAAAAATGCCCGATTTGTCAACATTTATGATTACTGCTCCGCTCTCCACGGTAACAGCGTTATAATATAAAGGCCATAGCCTTCCTCGATAAATGGCCTATCCAACACAAAAATATTTTTTCAAATCCGACTTAGTTCAACCAAACAAACAAACGCTATATATATTAGTATAGATATGGATGTTGCAGTTGCATAGATCCCATTGTACTAGTTAATATTAGCTTTTATGTCCTCCAATCTTATAATATTTCGTGCACCTTTCTAAAGTCTCCAAAAACTTAATTTAAAGATTTATAGTTACTTATTAATATCTAAATATGCCTTCATAACATCTTAAAAGCATTAAAAACTCTACACAATTATATATTAGTATCTTCCAATAAAAATGATGTGAATGATGGATCACCAATTGAAACTACTGAACAATCAATCGAGAGTTTAGTTTCATAACGCGCCGGATATCGCAGCCAGCGACATGACCGGAAACACTTGTTTGAGCTCCGCACTGCAGGTACGTACCTCCTTATAGTACAATTTCATGAGAAGAGCACCTCGGGACCCTTAATATGAACACGTGCAAAGAATATATACTCACACGTAATCCCTTCAATGAGATCAGGATTTTATTGCGTCGTTGCTCCTTTTTCAATGGTTACAAAATCCGTACCTACATAATATTGAATATGTACTCAAGTCTGTTTTACAAAGTATGTGATTGTTATTTTGTAAGCATACACATGACATTATTATGACAAATTAAAAGAACCAATATATACTTAGATACAATTGGCATGTTTATTGTGAACTCCAAGGCCATCTATTTTAGAAGGTACCTAATAGGTTAGAGTAGTTTACTGTGGAGTCCGTTCTACATAGTGTTAATGCCTACGTGAATATTAGCTAGATACTTTTTACGATGCACATAGATGAGACTTGAAGATATTTGATAATAAAGATCTTCAAGTTTGATGATTCCCAATTCGCCAGAGCTATGGAACCACTTTAATGTTAGTAATTAATTTTCCTAAGACACTTTAGAGTTCTCCAAACAGCCTTTTCAAATTATTAATAATAACTAACATCAAGATGATTCAGTCCGACACTGTGGTATAAACATTGTAACAGGTTTAGGACAGATTGAGGACAACAACGACATCGAGCAAACTACAAAGTTCTCGTTACATCACTTACGACAAATAACAATATATCAAGTTGTACAGCGATATTATTAATCAAACAATAGGCATTCCGTGAAACAGTGTGTCGGCAAGATGGTCGATAAGGGCCCGGTAGCGTAGCGGCGCAAACGACTCCTGCTGGCCAGAGCCGCACCCGCAATCGCATTGATTCAGACGCAACGAGTATTTCATGTTTATACTTCAATGGTTCAGAATAATTAAAGAAGTTATTTATAAGTTTCCTCTTTGGAAGCGAATCGTGTGCGCGATCGGAGCCGGATGCCGCCACCCTTCAGAGGGCATGCCTTCACAAAGGCATTTAGTCTATTTAAAGACATCCTGCTTAGTGCGAGGGCCCGAGTCCGCTCTCGCACGTGCTTCAAGTGTCCTGCGCCCGCCGACCTGTCAATTACTGTCACCCTCACCTATCTCTGCGCTCGCTGCGTCTGTCTCCACTGATAAACCGAGCGAGTCCATCATATTGAATAGCTTCGCTTGGCGCACTGACACTCATCAGATTCGTGGACGTTCATAGAACCATGGAAACTAAATGACCACTTGTTTGTATGTAAAGTAATGCAAACCAACCACCATATTCTAATCAAGTAAAATTACTTAAATTAAAATTTCGAACAATGAACTCTTGAGGAAATTAACTTTAAGGAGTCCGGTTTCGCTCAATCAAACACGATATTGTTCAACATCGGCTAAATTTATCGAAGGAGTATATCTGACAATATAATGGAGTAAGAAACAATACCGAGCGATTATAAAGATCAGTGAAGCGAAGATTATGGCGTTCGCATGAGACAAGCGCGGGTGCGGCCTCCGCCGACCGCGGCGGCTAATGGCTCGGAGCCACTTGTAACTACATCCACCTTCATCAATACCTTCCAAATATACATCGTACCTCACATCTCTTTGCCCAATACAATACTCTAATACCTACTACGAAAATTTCAACTGACTAATATTTCCGTTTTTATAAAACGTATACAACAGTAGCAAAACTGCGAATCGTTATTCCTCTCATATGTATTGAATAGATACTTATAATTAAAGCTAAAGTGTTTATTTGTTTGGTTGAATGCGATAATCTTAAAAACTACTTGTTAGAATTCAATAATTATTTTTGTGCTGGATAGCCCATTTATTAAGAAGCGCTATATTATCATGCTACTACCCTGGAGAGAGAAGCAGTAATTTATATTTCATCCCGTGTGTTAACGGGTTAGAAACAAATGTCACCACTCCATTTCATCCCTTAGGTGTACGAAAAGGCGACTAGGGAACGTGTGCGCAAAAGTACCCATAGCGTAGAGACGGAAACCTGAAATAAAACTCTTCTGGCTAGCGTGGTATAGTAATGCCAAAATACCCCTAAATGCGATCTTTGAGGGAGGCCTATGCCCAGCAGTGGGCGTGGAATAGAATAAATAAAGTAAATAAATATCCGTCACGCCTTATCCCCGGAGGGGTGGCAGAGGCATATTATATGCCCACTTTTCACCGTGTGGATTCCTGTCCCACGTAATAGGTGGTGAGCCCATTGCCGTGTTGAAATAGACAGACGCAGGTTGTGGCTACCTGCTGTTGAAATTTTCAAGCCGCCCATAAGGCCTTCAACCAGGCTTAACGACTGCCATTTTACTGGCAACCGGGACCAACGGCTTAACGTGCCTTCTGAAGCACGGAAACGCTCGCAAATGTAAATGCCACAAAGTGGTCACCCATCCAAGGACCAGCCATAGTGCAAGTTGCGTAACTCAGTGATCGTTTACAGAACACTGAGACCGCGAGGCCACGAGCGCTTCTGAGATAAATTAATTGTAAAATTTATAAACGATAAAATACAACGAAACTCATAAAGTTGTGGTATACCTACTCTTTAAGTTTGGATAAACATGTAAGTCATAGCTCATAAACATTGGGCTAAATAAACAAGCGCACGTACCATAAAATTTAAATATCTTTGTAAGGAAATCGTACACCGGCTGGTATCACGGGCAAGATCGCTCTGGTCGTACATATATTTATTTTATTGGCAATATCGTAAAATCAGCAAGGGTTTTAAATCATCAATACAAGTTTGTCATTGAGCTTACTAACCTAAGCATCAAGTAGATGATAGCTTCGAAATTTTTTTTGTTCAAATGGACTCAGCGGATCCCTGACTCGGAGCGGAGAGTATAACCGAATCGGGATTATAGCTCAAATGATGATGATTTCTTTTTTCTTTTTCCAAATGACACCACGTGGCTGATAGAAAGTCAAGGTTACATCCAACGATTAAGGGCCACTAATCCAAAAATATCTGTTTGGCAATGACAGGCTTCAGGATTATAATTGACTGAGTGACGCTAAAGTTCCTCTACTTCGTACAACATTTTGCATGATTTTTAATGAGACCACCAACACGTATCTCATCCTCCACCAATCACCTCCAAATTAATTTATTACTTTCAATTTTACACAGCGTGCAATGAGAAAACTATTATAATAAAATTGTAATACAAACTAAACTTTATTATTAATTTTTCGAATTAAGCAATATAAATCCGTAGTCATTAACAAGGCGTAAAATGGTTTAACTAGATCATTGTCCAACTTTACTCATTGCGGAATTCGGTTATTTTAAATACTGTTTAAAGGCATTTAGAAGACGTCGCTTTGAATTGAATGTAGAGTACGTCACCTGCGCGGGCGCTTCCCGAAGTGCTTACTCCCCATGTGTGTCGCACAGTACCGGTGACAACCCTCTTTTACATCAAACAGAGCAATGACCCCGGTACGCAGCTTGCTCCCCTCACGAATTTCAAAAATATCGGAACCATATGTTCTTGACCTTCCTCTTACTTTGACTGAGCTTAGTGTGAGAATAACGATCTCTTCCGATCCGAATCAGATGGCGGGATTACTCAAAAACTAACAAAAAATGTGATCCAAGCATGTGAATGAACTCTTACTAGATTATTTATACTTAAGAAATTGTTTAATTACGAATATTACGATTACATAAATGAAATCGGATTACAAATATTACAGCATACTGTCGTAATATTTAATTGACACGCGTGTAACTTTATTATTTTGCTAACACTAGGTAACCAAAAAGAAGCAAAGTAACATTTTCTATGGGATGGAATGAAGCACAAATTAATCCTTGGAAGAGCTTCATCGAAGAACATAAATATACGGAAAAGTACATCAGAGTTCTCGAACTTACGACTTTTAAGGGTAGATGGCAATTTAAGCATGAATTTAAGAATGAATTCTTCTCATATTTAGAAACAGCAAAATACGCAGAAGATGTTTCACCAGAAAATTTTCGGCGTAAGTTGTCTCCGCTTTCAAATTGTATGGTCGAGAATTGGTGGCCAGGCGTTCTTCCCCGTGGGTATTTACAGATTGTCCACCTAGCTGGGGATTGTCCTACCCACAGAACTCATCTGACCCATCGGTTCCTAAACGGAATGATCGGCTCATTTATACTTTAACGTGTTTTGTTAAGAATGTCGACCAAATTTGATTGTTCGACCGATAACCTCTTTTTGGATTTTTCCCTTAACAAGACTCCAAATTTAGCTTGCTTTTTTGCCCTCTGTGTAAATTGAGGGTACAAACCCAACGTCGCAACGTCTAGGCATCAGAACAGGTAGATCTCTTAAAGTGGCTACGATCGGATGATAAATTCAACAGCATATGTGTGAAAGACCAAATCGAACACAAAAAAAGTCATACACAGATTAGTTATATACACTAACTCAGTTTCATTTGCAATTTGATAACTATTCATTCGTTAATGATGATTTATATAATCACCTTAATGACCGCTAACAACATATATTTTCCCTCCTAACACTTATCCCGTACACACTCTAGTTATAACGTAATTGAAACTTACTACTCCATAATTTGTTAATTAAAGTAACTGTAGTGAAATAGTATATCTCAATTTTCTCGTATAATTGAACCACAAATACTATAACTGTGCCATCGCTAATAGAATTAATTGATTGGTTTATGGATATTAACAAAAATAGGTTGGTTCAAAAAACAGCTGGCGAAATGTGGGCGTATAGTATGGACTTGCGTACCCATTTGGATGAAATAATAGTTAATTGTTCAACAAGTGAGCAAAAGTATTTTTGCACCGAGTGCTGATATTAAATATACGAAAAATATTACGTTTAGGTTTTACATAAAAACACCTATTATCAAATCTGTGCACTGCGGTAGTCTCTCCTAACGACGGAAACAGGTGCATTAGTAAGTTCCTGTATAGCATTTGCTGAGAAACTTGACAGTACTGAAGCTGTTTTATGCTCACAACACTGAATTATTTAGATACTAGCAAACACCGCGCGGTTTCGCCCGCGCCTAGTCCATTCCCTTACGAATACGGGGATAAAATATAGCTCAGTTACTCCGTATAACATCAGTTATCGACCAGTGAAGTCCCGTTAAAATCGGCCTAGTCTAGATATTAGCCTAAACAAACATACAGAGAATATTATTTGAAGATTTACTTCTTTTAAATAAAATATTTCCGAAAAATTATAGAGTAAATTAGAGAGTAAATATTTTACGATGCGCGCAGACCGTTACAAAAAACCGACACCATGAAGTTAGCTGATAAGTGTTTCCATGACAACTTATAACTAAATAAAAGTAGTATTCATTCTTTTGATGTTTTTTTCTTACTAATTTATCATTCCTGTTACAAACAAAGAGTTGTGGTATTGTGATGAAATCTATTAGGCTAAAGAATAATAACTTCTAACGCTTGTACACACACACTTTTTTTAAAACTTTTTTTTATGTATGTACAGTATGTATTTCAAATACCTTTAGTCACAAGCTGTTAATTTGGAATTGCAAATTGACACTTAAATTTTCTTAATCTGCGTAGATGATTCTTTTCTTGTAGGGAGAGAAGAAGTAGTAGGGTGTGGTGATGAAATAAAAAAATATAATAACAATAACTCTTATCCAATCTTTTACAAAATAAAAAAAGGTTATTATTGTTTGAAGGGGTTATTCTAAACTTGTATGAGGTATGCTAGAAGAGAGGTTTTCGAGGGATGCTCGACTCGGGTACAGTCTAAGTTCCTTAAGGTCGAGGAGAAAAGGCAGCTGTGCCCTTTTTTTGGGGTAGTGTTACAGTTATCAAATTAGTTTGTCCAATGAACACGAGATCATAGAAGTTGGAAGATTTCATCAAATATATTAGTTAATTCATTTGATGAAGTCGTCCAATTTCTTTGGACAATCACAATGGACAAACATATTTGATAAGTGTATTGCTACCCTTAGCTGGGTTGCCGAGATTCGTTCTCTAGCCTACGTAGATTGAGATAGGGCGCGCATATCTGGTTGCCTAGAAAAACCCCGGGAGATCTTTGGGCAAATGGAACGACAATGTGTGGTTTTGGTCGGTAGAAGTCACACATCATAACATCCATGAAGATCTCCACATGAATAGGAAAATAAATAAAGTAATCTTACATGCTTTTGAATTTTTCGGGTCACCATTACATGTATCGTGAACCATTATGGCACTAATTCAGCGCCTAACATGGCAAGAATCAGACTTCGAAGAACTGTAACGTTTGTGGCCCTATGAGTAATCGCTTCCATGAGATATATCGTGGCGCCTATAAATATATTCTCTTATGTAATAACCAAAGGCCCACATTAGCTAGTAATATGATATACCTATTAACTTATGCATAATTTATTAATCAGGTCACCCGAAACGTGAAGAATTTATTTGATACGTAATTCGAGTCAATGATATTGTAATATAAAGCCACTTGCACTTTATATTAACAGCGTAATAGGTGTTTTAGGACTTCCCTGTAGGGTGTCTAATAACTACGTATGTATTATATAAATATGCAGAAACGTTAAAATTCATACCTACTATTTGTAATATATAAATACTATTTGTTATGGAATAGATATTATTGCACAATCAAGATGAACCATGTAAATTTTCTGGAGAAATCTACAATTTGAACCTGAACTAGGTATATGTTAACTTTCTAACAACAATCTACCGATGTTATAAAATAATAGACTATTTATTCCCTTCAAAGAACTAACGAAACGGAACGGGAAAATGTAAGTATTTGTTTACAAATTGGACAATACTTGATCCCTGCTTTTATTAGTTTCCCAAAACAATGACAATAAAATGACAAATAACAATAATTAGTAGATTGAAATAGCTTGAGTCTATGGTTGAATTTGCTAAAAACTTACCTTAACTTAACAACTCAATTCGGAAACTTATCTATCTATAAAGCGGAATTTATGCTTCACTTACATAGACAGCAAAGCGTAGAAACATAAAATAAACTCTGGCATTTGTAGTCTTAGAATTTCAATTTATTTTGTAAGGTGAATTTTATTTTTGAGAGTCAATAAGGTACGCCAAGCCTGTCGTGAAATATGCTTCACTATGGTATGTCAGCAATCACCAACGATCTTATTCTTAGAATGCAGCTCTGACATTATTTCCTGATCAATTACGTAAGTAAATCAATCGCGTTCAAATATCGCACAGGCCATCTCATTTTCTAATCGAGTCACTTGCATAATTGGTTCGATTTGCACAGTGGCCGCATCGGGCACGGGTAGATATCGATGAACTGAGCCACTACATCTTACGCAATCTCAATAAGCTTCACCGATGAAACAGTGAAATCGATGTTTCCAACTCCAGTTACCGCATCGCCTGCGCTATATACAGTGACATCGTCGCTTAATCAAATCTCATTAGGTGATCAGATTCTGATCTGATTATAGAAAGAACGTGACATTGATGGAATAAATCATGTAAATCACACTAATACACACCTTAAACGATCTAATTAATAAGATTAGCGGTTGCTCAGTGATTTAAATTCGGTCTTAATATATTAATATAAATTTTTCTCATTAATTTTAACAATAGGGCTTATAGCCTCGCTAACTTTTTTAATTCTTTATTTCAGTTAACATTATAAGCAAACCATAAGCCACTAAGCCTTGTCTAGATTGCTGTATTACATTAGCACAGTATAATATATTAGTATACTGGTACATTGTAGATATTTAAATAAATAATAATATAAATATTGTGGGACATTTTTCTTTTTGTTACACAGCACAGTCTAGCCCAAAGTAAGCTAATATAAGATTGTGTTATGGTATCTAGACGACTAATAAACATACTTATATATTTTAAAAACATACATAATATACATAGAAAACACCCAAACTCCGAAACAAACATTTGTGGATCACAAAAATATTTTTTCCGTCCCGGAAATCGAACCTGGAAGCTCAGTCGCGGCAGTCGCATACACTACCACTGCACCACCGAGACAGTCAATTTTAAAAATATTTTCTATATACGAGCGTTTCCGTGCTTCAGAAGGCACTTTAAGCCGTTGGTTCCGGATGCCAGTAACATAGCACTCGTTAAGCCAAGTTGAAGGCTCATGGGCGGCTTAAAAACATCAATATCAGGTCGCCACAACCTGCACCTGTCCATTTCTATGCGCCAGCGGACTAGACATATTAGGTGCAAATGTATTGAAATGTGGGCGTATAGGATGCCATTGCCTACCCCTTCTAAGATAAAAGTGTGACAAATTTGGTGTGTGTATGTGTGTTACACATAGATATCTTAACTAAAGTTAGTTTTGATATCTATGATGTTTTAGTTAATCTATACTAATATTACATAGCTGAAGAGTTTGTATGTTTAATTAAACGCGCTAATTTTAGAAACTATTGGTCGGATTTGAAAAAATATTTTCGTGTCGGATAGCAAATTTATCGAAGAAGGCTATAGGCTATATATCATCACGGCTATATATACCACCTTGGAGAGCGAAGCAGTAATCAAAAATGTCGACAAAATTTCATGCATTATTGTAGAATTCATAAGCGACGGGATTAAATAAGTGCGACGGGAGTTACAGGAAATCTTGTAAGCGCGCGCGGTAGCGGAGCTTACATTATATGACGAATAAATTGACTTAACATATATTTCATCTCAATTCCAAAATAGCAGAACTACTGTAAGGTTCGCTCGTTTTTTTATGTTTTATACCTCTAAAGTGGCCGATATGTAACTGTGCAGCTCACCGTTTCCAGTTACAGGTGTACTAGTAACAAACATAAGTAGTTTGTGTCTGGTTTGTTGAGAGAGGTGTATAGTAGATATAGTGGAGCGAGCCGCGCCCTCAGGAGCTACGCAAGCGTTCTTGTTTCTCGTGATTTAATTGTACCACACAGGCGGTGACTGCAACTGGCCTGTTTCAACCCGCTGCACAATTTCACGCCACTTGACAGCTACAAGTGTATGCAAAACCTATACTATTTACATGTCACATTGAATCACTTCAATTTGCCCGCAGCCGCTTACTCGTAAAACGTTAGTGAAGGTAATTAGATCGATATCTTGCACTGATTAATTGTTCATTGATCATGAAGAAATTCCTTTTGAATTTAGATCAACTATTTACAGAATTTTCACTTGACGTGAAAATTTTAATACTTATATTAAATTTAGTACACCCGAAATATCTATCACTTGTTCACAAGCGATAAAACTTTTTTAAACGAGAAATTTTAATTTTCGAGACCAAAAAATTTTGAAATACTTACTTAATAGTTGGTAAGTTTATTACAGAGGTGCTCAGCAAAGAATATTCATACAAATATATTTTCACATATTTTTTACAACTGACTTACTTTAAAGTTAACAACTGAAATCCAAAGAGAGAGAAACAAATGAAAATCTCTTCCTTTTTTGAAAAAAATATTAATAACACTTGATTTATCACAAACCGATATTTAAATGTAGTAACATCATGGACTGTATAAAGGTATAATTCAGGAGCTGATAGCAGACTGAGACACTGCCACAGGATAGGCCTCGTGTTTATGACTCCCATATAACAAGCTATCAAATAAATTCCGAACATGCAGGAGATACTGCCTCGCGTGTAGCGATTATAAGAGGTTCATTTTGTTATCTCCGCATTTCCCAGATATAATGCAATATTATGAAATCGTTAAGCTGGGTAATTTCATTCCATAACCACTACTTCTTTAAGGTCTACTCTTCCTTAAGGTCGAGGAGAAAAGGCAGCTGTGCCCTTTTTTTGGGGTAGTGTTACAGTTATCAAATTAGTTTGTCCAATGAACACGAGATCATAGAAGTTGGAAGATTTCATCAAATATATTAGTTAATTCATTTGATGAAGTCGTCCAATTTCTTTGGACAATCACAATGGACAAACATATTTGATAAGTGTATTGCTACCCTTAGCTGGGTTGCCGAGATTCGTTCTCTAGCCTACGTAGATTGAGATAGGGCGCGCATATCTGGTTGCCTAGAAAAACCCCGGGAGATCTTTGGGCAAATGGAACGACAATGTGTGGTTTTGGTCGGTAGAAGTCACACATCATAACATCCATGAAGATCTCCACATGAATAGGAAAATAAATAAAGTAATCTTACATGCTTTTGAATTTTTCGGGTCACCATTACATGTATCATGAACCATTATGGCACTAATTCAGCGCCTAACATGGCAAGAATCAGACTTCGAAGAACTGTAACGTTTGTGGCCCTATGAGTAATCGCTTCCATGAGATATATCGTGGCGCCTATAAATATATTCTCTTATGTAATAACCAAAGGCCCACATTAGCTAGTAATATGATATACCTATTAACTTATGCATAATTTATTAATCAGGTCACCCGAAACGTGAAGAATTTATTTGATACGTAATTCGAGTCAATGATATTGTAATATAAAGCCACTTGCACTTTATATTAACAGCGTAATAGGTGTTTTAGGACTTCCCTGTAGGGTGTCTAATAACTACGTATGTATTATATAAATATGCAGAAACGTTAAAATTCATACCTACTATTTGTAATATATAAATACTATTTGTTATGGAATAGATATTATTGCACAATCAAGATGAACCATGTAAATTTTCTGGAGAAATCTACAATTTGAACCTGAACTAGGTATATGTTAACTTTCTAACAACAATCTACCGATGTTATAAAATAATAGACTATTTATTCCCTTCAAAGAACTAACGAAACGGAACGGGAAAATGTAAGTATTTGTTTACAAATTGGACAATACTTGATCCCTGCTTTTATTAGTTTCCCAAAACAATGACAATAAAATGACAAATAACAATAATTAGTAGATTGAAATAGCTTGAGTCTATGGTTGAATTTGCTAAAAACTTACCTTAACTTAACAACTCAATTCGGAAACTTATCTATCTATAAAGCGGAATTTATGCTTCACTTACATAGACAGCAAAGCGTAGAAACATAAAATAAACTCTGGCATTTGTAGTCTTAGAATTTCAATTTATTTTGTAAGGTGAATTTTATTTTTGAGAGTCAATAAGGTACGCCAAGCCTGTCGTGAAATATGCTTCACTATGGTATGTCAGCAATCACCAACGATCTTATTCTTAGAATGCAGCTCTGACATTATTTCCTGATCAATTACGTAAGTAAATCAATCGCGTTCAAATATCGCACAGGCCATCTCATTTTCTAATCGAGTCACTTGCATAATTGGTTCGATTTGCACAGTGGCCGCATCGGGCACGGGTAGATATCGATGAACTGAGCCACTACATCTTACGCAATCTCAATAAGCTTCACCGATGAAACAGTGAAATCGATGTTTCCAACTCCAGTTACCGCATCGCCTGCGCTATATACAGTGACATCGTCGCTTAATCAAATCTCATTAGGTGATCAGATTCTGATCTGATTATAGAAAGAACGTGACATTGATGGAATAAATCATGTAAATCACACTAATACACACCTTAAACGATCTAATTAATAAGATTAGCGGTTGCTCAGTGATTTAAATTCGGTCTTAATATATTAATATAAATTTTTCTCATTAATTTTAACAATAGGGCTTATAGCCTCGCTAACTTTTTTAATTCTTTATTTCAGTTAACATTATAAGCAAACCATAAGCCACTAAGCCTTGTCTAGATTGCTGTATTACATTAGCACAGTATAATATATTAGTATACTGGTACATTGTAGATATTTAAATAAATAATAATATAAATATTGTGGGACATTTTTCTTTTTGTTACACAGCACAGTCTAGCCCAAAGTAAGCTAATATAAGATTGTGTTATGGTATCTAGACGACTAATAAACATACTTATATATTTTAAAAACATACATAATATACATAGAAAACACCCAAACTCCGAAACAAACATTTGTGGATCACAAAAATATTTTTTCCGTCCCGGAAATCGAACCTGGAAGCTCAGTCGCGGCAGTCGCATACACTACCACTGCACCACCGAGACAGTCAATTTTAAAAATATTTTCTATATACGAGCGTTTCCGTGCTTCAGAAGGCACTTTAAGCCGTTGGTTCCGGATGCCAGTAACATAGCACTCGTTAAGCCAAGTTGAAGGCTCATGGGCGGCTTAAAAACATCAATATCAGGTCGCCACAACCTGCACCTGTCCATTTCTATGCGCCAGCGGACTAGACATATTAGGTGCAAATGTATTGAAATGTGGGCGTATAGGATGCCATTGCCTACCCCTTCTAAGATAAAAGTGTGACAAATTTGGTGTGTGTATGTGTGTTACACATAGATATCTTAACTAAAGTTAGTTTTGATATCTATGATGTTTTAGTTAATCTATACTAATATTACATAGCTGAAGAGTTTGTATGTTTAATTAAACGCGCTAATTTTAGAAACTATTGGTCGGATTTGAAAAAATATTTTCGTGTCGGATAGCAAATTTATCGAAGAAGGCTATAGGCTATATATCATCACGGCTATATATACCACCTTGGAGAGCGAAGCAGTAATCAAAAATGTCGACAAAATTTCATGCATTATTGTAGAATTCATAAGCGACGGGATTAAATAAGTGCGACGGGAGTTACAGGAAATCTTGTAAGCGCGCGCGGTAGCGGAGCTTACATTATATGACGAATAAATTGACTTAACATATATTTCATCTCAATTCCAAAATAGCAGAACTACTGTAAGGTTCGCTCGTTTTTTTATGTTTTATACCTCTAAAGTGGCCGATATGTAACTGTGCAGCTCACCGTTTCCAGTTACAGGTGTACTAGTAACAAACATAAGTAGTTTGTGTCTGGTTTGTTGAGAGAGGTGTATAGTAGATATAGTGGAGCGAGCCGCGCCCTCAGGAGCTACGCAAGCGTTCTTGTTTCTCGTGATTTAATTGTACCACACAGGCGGTGACTGCAACTGGCCTGTTTCAACCCGCTGCACAATTTCACGCCACTTGACAGCTACAAGTGTATGCAAAACCTATACTATTTACATGTCACATTGAATCACTTCAATTTGCCCGCAGCCGCTTACTCGTAAAACGTTAGTGAAGGTAATTAGATCGATATCTTGCACTGATTAATTGTTCATTGATCATGAAGAAATTCCTTTTGAATTTAGATCAACTATTTACAGAATTTTCACTTGACGTGAAAATTTTAATACTTATATTAAATTTAGTACACCCGAAATATCTATCACTTGTTCACAAGCGATAAAACTTTTTTAAACGAGAAATTTTAATTTTCGAGACCAAAAAATTTTGAAATACTTACTTAATAGTTGGTAAGTTTATTACAGAGGTGCTCAGCAAAGAATATTCATACAAATATATTTTCACATATTTTTTACAACTGACTTACTTTAAAGTTAACAACTGAAATCCAAAGAGAGAGAAACAAATGAAAATCTCTTCCTTTTTTGAAAAAAATATTAATAACACTTGATTTATCACAAACCGATATTTAAATGTAGTAACATCATGGACTGTATAATGGTATAATTCAGGAGCTGATAGCAGACTAATTGAGACACTGCCACAGGATAGGCCTCGTGTTTATGACTCCCATATAACAAGCTATCAAATAAATTCCGAACATGCAGGAGATACTGCCTCGCGTGTAGCGATTATAAGAGGTTCATTTTGTTATCTCCGCATTTCCCAGATATAATGCAATATTATGAAATCGTTAAGCTGGGTAATTTCATTCCATAACCACTACCGAACTATGTAGCGGTAAAAATTGAAAATGTCAGGTCTAAATGCAGTCACGGGTTTTAATAGGTTTTAATATAAATTAAAAAATATATTTAAAAATCTTTGTAAACAGTAGCTTTTATTTAAATACTCTAATATAATATAATTCTAAGCAAGTCCTTTATTTGATATCCATATTGAGGGAAAACATAAAAAAAGCTTAGTTCGAGTTACCCCTGTGTTGGGGGTGATCTGCGGTCTGACACTTTATTTTCGACTTAGACGCATGTCCTTTTATTTGATACCCATATTGTCGCAGTCCGCTATTTTAAGATTCCACATGTTGAATTTAAAATGATGTCATATAACAAACCATATTGTCATCCAAACAAAACGTGTATACAATATTTTAGAACAATCGGTTGAAGATTTCTGCTTCAAAATTGAACTACTAGTCCCAAACATACATACATTGCAAATTAATAGAAAGTGTAAAAAGCTAATGGTATTCCCATAAACTCCACAAAAAAAGTGGCTGCTCCAGATCGTAATTAAAGAAACTTTCAACCATTTCGGGTTTCATTGAGTAACAACTCAACAAACCAAAAAGTATTAGTAGATATTCTCAGCTTAGGAAGATTTGAACCCGCAACAGTTCCGGTTTGTGACAGTGACAAATATTTAAAAACTTAAAGATCTATTTAATAGGTAATATATATGTACTAGGATCACAATATTCGAGTCATAGGTCAAGTCATCAGTGGTGTTATTGTTATACACAGCAATGTTTTTGTCCACTAAAATGTACATTTTCCATTAGGTAATAGTGAACTAAATGAAATATCTCGCGGTCAACTTGTGCGATGAACTGAAACCGAGAACTTGACCGCAACCATTAACGTTAAATTGTGTGACCAAATATCACGATCTTTGTTCTGGTGATCATTCTATTTTTTTTTGCTTTAAGAATCTTCCTTTTATATTTGTTCTTACAAAAAAGTAAGAAATAAAGAAGGTTCTAGCTAAGTAGATTTGCTTGTGTTCAGACTAGAAAGTGCGATGATGATGATGATCACATCTCGTATCCTTATGTATACTTATGATATTACAATAATTATTAATAGTTGGATTCAACAGTTGGTTTATCAATCACGCCTTATCACGGAAGGGGTAACAGAGGCCTATTATACGCCCACCTTTCACCGTGAGCATTCCTGTTCCACGCAATAGGTGGTCAACCCACTGTTGAAATTTTTAGGCCGCCCATTAGGCCTTCTACTTGACTTAACAACTGCCATGTTACTGGCAAATGGGACCAACAAATGGAAATACCACTAAACGCACCCATCCGTAATCAGCAATAGCGAAAGTTGCTCAAAAAAGTGATCGTTTACACTGAGTCAGCAGGGCCACGAGCGCTTCAACTATTATTAGACTCATTAGTTTGATACATATTTGCATAAAGCACAGGAAGTCATCTTCAGAGTCTGACGAAGACGCTTGTTTAAATTTTATAATATTATTAACAGTTACTAAGAAATCGCATGATTTACTTACACTAATATTACTTAATATTGCTACAAGTTAAGTTTCATGTATATACTTTTTGATAGTTTTTGATATGAGACGTGTATTTTACCGCACCTCGATAGCGAGCTCCCTGCCCCCTGTCATCATTTCATATCTGCCGGCTATTCAATAACGATTTACCTCTTTAATACCCTCTTCAATCTACTTAATCAATTTGGCTGCGATTAGTTAAACACACTTCCTATATTGCGGTTAACAGCGCTCCAGGTCACTGAGTAACTGCTAGGCTTGAGAAAACAGGATATATGTATAAACTAGCCTAAAGTTATGTCAGACTGTGTTCAGTGGTACGGACAGCGGGTAGGTAGATAACTTATTAGGGTTGCTTCGTAGATTGCGTGAATGCATTCACTTCACGGTCGCTTTGCCTTTGTTGGTGTACCGCGCTGGGTGGGCCACTCTATCGCAAACTTCACATTGCACGTCGCAGGTACCATAGTGTATCACAGCCGCAACGCACCACACACTACGAACATAAACAGGTAGACAATACGTTCTGCGCAAATTTGTTTCGCTAGCCTAGCTCTGTTTATTTAAAAGATAACTGCTGATAATCACGAAACATTTTCTCGTATTACTTTCGATACGGTAGACTTAGTGTGTTCTGAACATTTTTAGGGTTCCACAATTAAATAAACATGAACCCTAGTGAATATTTTCGTTTTATTCAGAGACAGATTGGAAATTAAAATTAAATTTAAAATTCATATATCCTTATTTTCATTGTCAGTAAAGATACATTATTGTGAGATTTTTGTTATGTTATTTAACACGAACTATCAAAAACTATCAAAACTATCAAAAACTATCAAAACTATCAGGCTTTTGTTAATATTTGCGAATTGCCCTGAATACTCATATACATGTTTGTTATTTTTTTTTGTCCGAGACTACTAGGACTTTAATTAGTCGTGCTAATTAGTGTCTAGCACATAAGACCTAGACCATTTAGCCTTTTTGTTACCACCTCACTAAAAAGGCAACGGGTTCAAAATTTGTTCCAAATTTAACATCTAAAATAGACACATTTTATTCAATTTATTCGGCCCAATAAAATGACAGTCGTTAAGCCAAGTTGAAGGCCTTATGGGCTGCTTTAAACGTTTCAACAGCGGGTCGCCTCAGCCTGTCCATTTCAACACGGCAATGGGCTCACCACCTGTTACGTGGGACAAAAATGCATACGTAGAAATGTGGGCGTATAATATGCCTCAGCCTACCCCGGGGATAAGGGCGTGACAATATGTATGTATCTATGTATGTATGTAGAAATTTGCTTGCCACATGAAGTACTTATGCGTATAAACACAATTATTTTGGGTATTTGTAATAATAAAACTCATCTTTGTCTATACGTCGGATAGGCTGAGGATATGAAAGGATATTCTAAGTCGAAATGGGCAAATACGGAACTCTCAATTGCACATAGCCCGATACACGCTTGACCTAGTTTTTTTATAGATCTTCTGACGATTGATGAAATAAAAAGTTAAGATCTGATGCTGTCAGTAGCTCGAGAAACCAATACAAATAATGTATTTTACAAATTGGTTGACGTTAAATCTCCGTTCGTAGTTGTTTATGAACCAGTGATAATGTTGTTTAAGCTTAAGGAGTCGGCATAAAACAATGTTAAATTATACAATCGTTGTAACATGGCGTTTTGTCTGCGAAATAAACTAGACAAAGATTATTTCAGCTGTCTTCATAGCTAACCGGTATTGTGAGTCAGTCAGTTGTTTAATTCACTACAATTCACTACTTCTAATCGTTTCGTGCCTCGTGGCACTTGCACCGTTGTATTTTGTTTAGCTAGGAAAATAAACCTGCGAAGTGTACGGTCTTGTATTTATACACGAAATATTGCTACAAGTATGTATGATGTACTAAACGACAAAGAAACAGAAGGACTACTAAAAATACACGGGAGCCCTTCCGATCGCATAATTTTTTTCAGCATTATGTAGTTTGGCATAACAGTTTCAGCATAAAGTTATCTCGCATAAATTAGGATAAGCAGAGTGTTTTAAACGCATAATGGTTTTATTGGCATAACATTAACTTACTCTAATTTTTTTTATCATAATGTTATTCAGCATAAATGTAAAGGGTATAATTGTTATAGCCCTAAAGATAATTTATCATAAAATACAAAATGCATAATGGAGGTATGGATAACCGTTTAAATCATAAATGAATAATAATTTGACTAAGAATATTTAAGAAATGATAAGACACCATTGTAAATAATCATCTCACTCATAGCCAAGTTTGTAAGCTGTAACATATAAAACGATATTTTAAGTGTTATTTTTTTTAGACTAGTCTTGAGCAAAGTCGTAAATAGCTACGACGACGAGCGAAGCGAGGAGGAGTGTTAGGTCACTTGTGACCTAACAGAATCGCTTTTTAATGTACCTACTTTCTTTTTGTATTTTATTTATATATTCTATATATAAGTGTTGACATTTTGAACTTCAGTATAGTGACTACCGACATTTTTAATCAGTGGGCATTTCAATCTTAGACAGTTCAAGCTTAGATTTAAAAATATAAATATGTACTCGTTAACATTATGGTATTCTATATGTATGACTTGTAATTTTTATGCGAGAGTGAGTGTGATGCCAATAAATGTTATGATTAATAATCGTTATTGTAAAAAAATATATGCATAAACATTTCATGCGGGTATATCATTAGGATTTATTATATATTCATTAGGATTAGGATTAGGAAAATAAAGTATGCCTAATGATTTATTCTGTTTGAACGTTATGCGAAACGAAGAGTATGCCAAAAAACGTAATGCAGTTTTAAGTTATGCCTCTAAAATTTATGCAACCTAATATGGACCCAAAATACACATAGGTCAATTTTAATTTAAGCCAGGTCAGCACAAATCGTATGCCCATTGTTAAGCATGTGTGCTAGATCAACCGAGATTTGTTTTACTTGGAAAGATAAATGTTGTAGTTACAGATTGAAAAGAGGCACACGTCACCTAAACTAGAAGATAATCGCGGGGGCATGTACCTGTTGCGTTGCGCACTCCTTTCATGGAATATTGTTCTTGTTATAGGAGCACACGACACAAAGCGGGTTTATCTGGACGCATTATGAGAAACATCTCCGCTCCCAGATCGCGCGATAATACTCGTCGTCGTCGATTCACAAAAGTATAGAGCGAGGCGCACCGCACTGGCTCACGATGCATAGTGGTGCGGGCGGCTGCGACCGATGTAATGTAAGGTGATCTCGAACCGAGTTGACCTTTGTGCATTACGGGCAACCGCCGTCGATCTTCTTTGTGTCGCGGCTCGCTTGTCAGCGTCTTAGCAAGAAGGAACTTTGTCTTTCTCCAAAAGAAAGTAGGTAGAGATATCGATGTAAGCATTGTTCCGCCTTCGAGTTAATTCAATATAGTGCTGCTGTCTATCGAACGCCATTTTTATTTAACATTTGAATAGGTCTTATTGTGCTCGCTGTTTGGCATTATGAATAGAGAGCAGGTGTGTCGTAGGAGATTTACGGCCGCTGATCTCTGAGGTCTCTTTATGAAGTTAATAATATTTTTGACACCGTTTCTTTGTATTACCACGGTAAATATCATTAACCTTACATATAATGCGAACTAATAAAAATAACTGTGTTTTTATAAAATGGCAGTCGTTAAGCCTGGTTGAAGGCCTTATAGGCGGCTTAAAAAATTTCAACAGCAGGTAGGCACAACTGCGTCTGTCTATTTCAACACGGCAATGGGCTCACCACCTATTACGTGGGACAGGAATCCACACGGTGAAAAGTGGGCATATAATATGATGGATGGCCACTGCCATGTGATGGATATTTATATTTATTTATAGTCTGTTTTGTTATGTCATTTGCTATAGATGTCAATTACTTATCGTTGTAACACGATGTTTTGTCTGAGAAATAAACGAGACAAAGATTATCGCACGTCAAATACATGTAAGAAATAATAACTTTTAAACTATCGCTATCCACACTACAAGACCTATATTTATTTAGAGGGGCGAAACGCGATTATGCTGGCGCATACCTTTCGTGTGGTGTCTGACGTTTCGACTAGATTTCCCCGGCGTCGCGACAGGAAGAAGCAGTAACACTTGCATATAATATAACTAGCTGTCCCGCCCGGCTTCGCCCGTGACATACTTCGAACCCTGTAGCACCCATTTAATCCCGTTGTTTAATAATTTCACATTCACAATAATGTATGAACATTGTCCAAAATCATTGATTACTTCTCCGCTCTCCAGTACCTAGGTACCTACCTACTACGCCCGCACGGCCCAGTCGAATTAAATTAATTTCTTTGCGGTTTATTTTGAATTTGCGATAACTCGTAAGATATTCATTTAATTTGCAAGGTGTAAAGGGACATAATAATTTTTATGAAATGCTGAAGCCAACTAACGTAGTAAAAATGATAAGGATTAATAGCATATTTGTTATTTAGCTTTCAAATTTCCGCTTTATTATAGCTGTTTTTTTAAAGTATTATAATTGATATAGTATGTTATTCTTAAGAGATAGACATATGACGTCGCGGACTTTTTTGTAGGACTTTATTAGCTACACAATTGCACAATACATTATTTTGTTATATTTCAAAGGGTTTAGGCAGCGTTTTTGTTGAAACCTCCCAGACGGCTTATTTTTTCCGACATCCCTAACAAATATCGTTATAATTTGGTCAATATATACAAAAACTTAACAAATTATACATAAAAACCTTCTATGAGAATCACTCTAATTATTAAAAAAAACCGTATCGAAATCCGTTGCGTAGTTTTAAAGATCTAAGCATACATAGGGACAGACAGCGAAAAGCGACTTTGTTTTATAATATGTAGTGATGATACATATTCACGCATAAGTGCGACTACGGATCGATTGGGTAAATTATTAATGTCTAATGTTCCAATACTGCCAACTGTATGTAAAGTCTTTTTGCTTGAAAAGTCATAAGGGATTTTAAAGGAATGCGAGGTGTATAAGAATTCCATAGTAAAATACTCGTAGCAAGTGTTTTTCAATCAAGTGGATTTAAATATATTGTGGAACATATTTTTACACAACGCAGTCCAGCCCAAAGTAAGCAAATATTAGCTTGTGCTATGGGATCCAGGCAACTGATGAACATACTTTTATATAACACGGGATCCTAGAAGAACACGCTGTATTCACTAAGCACTGTCCTAAGAACACTAATATTAAGTTATCTGGTGACTAAAATTAAAGGCAGTTAGTGGGCTATTGTGAAATAATAATAGGTTAAAATGCCTTTGGAGATTATCATTTATATGGTCACCCGCGTCAAATGAGCGATGAGGACCCGAGATGTGTCATCGGATTTTACTATAGAGAATGACATGTTGTCAAATGCGGGGACTTTGTTATACCGTGAGATCGACGACGTATTCGTGGGCTGGCACTCGTCTATGAGCTTATTAACTTCATTCACTTGTATATCAGTTAAGGCTTTATTTCTATTCATACATTTCCTCTTGGCTCATTCGGTAAATTTGTTTCCATTATTACCTATAGCCTGTTGTCTTGTCACGTCAGTAATCTAATGCCAGCAAGCCTAATTTACATCACTGAGATATGCTAATAGCGCATAATATTTCATACACCTATGTGCCTACTTATGTTTATTTCACTCATACTATACCATTATAGACATTGTAAGTTAACAAGTGTGTAAAGGTTATTAATTTATTTTCTTTGTATTAATCATTGTTATGGTAGGATATTAATGCAACAAAAACCTTATTATCTAATTATCGAAAAACAAAAGCAAAAAGTCTCAAGAGAATGATCCCAGATGACGCACATAGCACAGGCTCGGGGCATACTCTATGGTTAGAATACAACAATGACAGATGCGCCAATTTAGCCCGTGTCACCTCACCCACTATCCGAACAATTAACTACGGTAAGGCAACCGGTCAGCTGGCATATTTTTTCTACTAATCTGGCTCAGTTGGTCGAATTTATACGTCTGGTGACCCATATGTCTGGCAGTCGTAACGTATTTCAACACACCCATATCTCTAACAGGAACAGTAAAATATGTAAAAGTATTATTAGTAGAAGGTAGTTTTGTCTAGTGGCCCATAAACCCCACACTAGTCAGGCAATGTTCCTGGTGGTTAGAAAAGAGTGGCGATAAGTTTTATTGCCAGGTTTTTCCTCAGGCTCTACCTATTGCTTTGTTAATCTGGCAGTAAAAGTAAATGCAATGGCGATAATCTTGACGTTCATGAGTGTTACTATGTGACCTACATGAATAAAGATTTGTCATTTCAATGGTAAATAGAGAAATTACCGCCTGGTTCAATAGGTTATTAATAGGTTTAACTGGTTTAACCAATCAAGGGCTAATCTGAAAAAGGACTTACTCTATCTGTCTTATACTTAGACCATAGGTCATATACGTAGACTTGAGAACAAAAATAAAAAAAATGTTTTATTTTTCTATATTTGCTTTATTTATGCAATATTTATCTTCGTATTCAGCTTATTGTCCTCTTTATGGTATAAAATTATTACAAGACAACGTGTAATATACTTTACGAACAATTCTTTTAATATATTCATATATATAAAATTACAGCAGCAGGTGTGAAGCGCTCGTGGCCCCACTGACTTAGTGTTCTGCAAACGATCACTGCGTTAAGTAACTTACGCTATGGTGGGTTACAGATGGGTGACCGCTTTGTGATATTTCCATTTACGAGCGTTTCCGAGCTTTGGAAGGCACGTTACACACATTAACATGGCAGCCGTCGTTAAGCCAAGTTAAAAGCTTATATATTCATAATTACATTTCTGATTCCTCTTCTGCTAATATCTGGAAGTTCTTAGGAACTCTTGATATAGGTAAACATCGTAGCTCTGAATTCGGGTCAGCGATTGGTTTGGATGACATCAATAAACACTTCACCACTATTTCCGAACTTGATCATCAGACCAAGTGTTGCACTTTAGAGTATATTGCTAATTTACCTCATTCCGATACAGACTTGTTTAATTTTTCTCTAGTTGCGTCAAGCGAGATGAAGAAGATTATTCTGTCCATCAAATCTAGTGCTGTGGGATATGATAGCTTAAGTCGCCGTATGATTACATTGATTTTGGATCATTTGTTACTGGCAATTTCACATTATAGTTAATTTTTCATTGGAATCTGGACAATTTCCGTCTCAATGGCGCAAAGCTTATGTTATTCCTCTTCCTAAAACCATAAATCCAGCCTTATGTAATCATTTTCGTCCAATAAGCATTTTACCTTTCTTATCTAAAGTGCTCGAGTCTTGTGTACATAAACAGCTATCCCGTTTTATATTTCAAAACAAGTTATTAAGTCCTCTGCAGTCGGGATTTAGAACCGGACACAGCACTACCTCAGCGCTTCTTAAAGTTACTGGAGATATTAGGACTGGTATGGATAAAACTAAACTTACTGTTTTAGTATTGATAGATTTCTCTAATGCTTTTAATACTGTGAGTCATGACGTTCTTTTAGCTGTCTTATCTTAATCCATGATCTCGCAAGACGTACTGGAATGGTTCTCTGGTTATCTTCAGGGCCGTCAGCAGGCTGTTCGCGTTGGTGAGAGGCTATCGAGCAGGTGCGACGTGCATGCTGGTGTCCCTCAAGGCGGAATTCTCTCTCCTTTACTCTTTTCTATTTCTCTATTTTTATTAATCTTCTAACTCAAGATCTTCTATGTGCGTATCACTTATATGCCGATGATTTGCAGCTATACGCTCAAGCACAAGTGGAGGATTTAGTGGACGCTGTGGATATAGTGAATCGGGATTTGGACTGTATTTACAACTGGTCGAGTAAATTCGGATTGGCCGTAAATAGTGTTGCCAAAATTCAGTCTTGGTCTTGCCGTGCGTTGCAAGATCAAGAACAAGACCTCGTATTTTTAGCAAGACCAAGACCAAGACTGACCGTGCAAGACTTGAGCAAGAACAATACGATAAAACATTCACTTATATGTAAAGAATAGTGATTGGCACAATGTCACGCGTCTGTACAAGTAGGTATTAATCTGTGTTTGTACGCCGCACGTGGCATCGTTTGATTTGCGGCGGCATCCTTTTAATAGAGCCGGCACGTGCCGAGGCGGCGCGGTAGAAAGCAAGGAAATGTACTATAAAAAAGGGAATTATTTTAATTCTTTTTAATTCAGACATTTAGTCATTTCCAATTGAACTGTGTTCGAGTCTAACGTAATAATTGTTTTTACTAATTCTTGTTGTTTTCGGAAAACGTATCACGTGTACAATTTAATATGAGTGACGAAGATTCAAATTGTTCTAGTTCGAGTAATGAGAGTTTGAGTTACAGATCTAAAAGACCCAAAAGCAAATTTGAGGAGTTTTTCGAAATAATTCATGCATCCCAAACTGCCTTGTGTAAATTGTGCCAACATAAAAAGGTTGAAATAAAAATGAAAAACAGAAACACTTCAGGCTTAAGGAAACATCTAATATCTTTCCACAAAAAGGAATCACAAATATTTCTTCCTGTTAAACCAAAATTAAGTGGAGATATCGCAAGCTTTTTAGTAACCGCTGGAAGAAGTGGACAGGTAAGAATAAATTTACTTATCTCACAATTACATAACACATATTAAGCATGTAATTATCGTGTTAAATATTTTTTATAAAGCACCCATATTTTCATTTGTTTTCATAATCGGCCAGTAACAACTAAGTACTTTATTTTTGTAAATTACAGTACAGTGCAACTTTAATATAACAAACCTCAATTAAACGATTTTCTCGATTTAACAACAACAAACCTCCTCCTCCTAAACGCTCAAACCTAGTATGTTTTAAATAATAATACAAGATTTATTGTTTTATTTCAGTCGGAAAACAGCAGTGACAACATCACGATAGCTACAGTTGATTGGGTGGTGAAAAAATATCTTCCATTCTCATTTTTCGATGACTAAGCTACACAAGTATATTTTCGACGTATTTGCCCTAATATGGTATTTCCTAAAAGGTCCATACTTAGAAGGAAAGTCAAAGAGCGATTTGAAGGGCTCCAATTGAATCTCAAGGAACGACTTCAACAATTATCATCTAAAATGTCGTTTACCATTGATGGGTGACGTCAATTGCTGGTAAGAGTTACTACGGGGTTACTATGCATTATATAGATAACGAATGGATGTATCGATCTGTAGTTCTTGATTTTATATCATCACGCGGTCGACATATTGGGGAATATATTGCAACGATTTTCCACGAATGTTTATTGGAATATGACATAATTGATAAAATACAAGGTATCACGGTCGACAACGCAACTGCAAATACCAAATTTATGTATGAACTGGGCAAACAGCTGCCGCCACACTTTGATTCAGACAATCAACATTTCCGGTGCTTTGCTCACATTTTAATTTTGCTTGGTGTACAAGATTTATTAAAGACCTTAGCATTACACTGTGAGACTGACACTAACGCGCAAAATCAGCAGTATGAAGACTATGCAGTCGAAACTGAGGAAGATGAAGAAGATGAAGAATATGCACCAAATATTGCTGACTCGCGTACACCTGTAACAAAATTACGCAGTATTTCCAGTAAAATAAAAAGAAGTGAGATAGTGAAGAAGAAGTTTCAGTCTGCTTGTGAAGCAGCTGGCGTGCCATCAAATCTGAATTCCATTCTTGACTGTCCAACGAGATGGAATCCCACACATGATATGATTGGATTTGGTTTGAAAAAGTGAGAGCAGACATTAACATATTGTGCAGTTCTGTCACCGAATTGAATGATTTTCAAATCACAGCTAGTGAATGGCAAATACTCGAAAAAATACATAAGTTTCTAATAAACTTTAAACTTTTAAGTAAAAAACTTGGTGGAGAAAAATATGTTACATTACCGCTAGTCATTGTATCATTCAATCTCTTGCTCGATAAAATTGAATCCATGGTAAAACAGTTAGATGAGAAACCTAATCGATCTGAAGTGGTTGAAAGGCTCATTCTGGCTTTCCAAGCATATCGAGACAAAATGCTTAAACATTATAAGAAGAGCAACTGGATTTATTGTACTTCTTTAATTTTAGACCCAAGGCATAAGGCTCAGACTTTTGACCTGACAATATGGGGGAAGCAACTTAAAACAGAAAGCCTGCGCAAGTTCAATGAACTTTATGAAGAATATAAAAGTCTACACTCACTGAACAAATCTCTGGAATTACCAAGAAAAGAAAATAAAGTATGTGATGAAGATGAAAGCGTAATAGACTTTGATAAACTGTATGAATGTCCGTCGACGTCATCTGGATCTTGTTTTCAAGGCTTTGTGATAGACGAGTTGAAGGAGTACCTGAAAAAACCAAGAGCTGCCAGCTCGGAAGACATTTTAGATTGGTGGAGGACGAATGAGACAGAGTATCCGACTTTATCGAAGATGACCCGTGATTTTCTCTCAATACCTGCAACTTCAGTACCTGCTGAGAGAATATTTTCTAAAGCATCATTAGTAATTAGAAAACATAGAAATAGGTTGAGTGATGAGTCAGCCAGAGGGTTACTTTGTATTAATTCTTGGTCAAAAGAATTGATATAAAGTAACAGAATAAATAAAAAATAAATATCCATCACGCCTTATCCCCGAAGGGGTGGCAGAAGCATATTATATGCCCACTTTTCACCGTGTGGATTCCTGTCCCACGTAATAGGTGGTGAGCCCATTGCCGTGTTGAAATAGACAGACGCAAGTTGTGGCTACCTGCTGTAGAAGTAAAGTAACAGAACCTAATGACAAAGCTGTTGTGTACTGTTATGTTTTTTGATTTGTGTTGTATTTTATTTTTTATTGAAATAAATGATAAATCGTAAAACTCTTTTATTAAATTTCATATAAGTTGAGGGTTCAATCTCTTTCTAGACAGACATTGTTCTTTAAAATACAGTCAAGTTATTGTAATTAATTTGTTTTTTACATGTTTTAGCACATTTAAGCTTATAAAGCGTAAATATTTATTAAGAAACAGTTACTCCCATGGAAAACGGCATATAGCTCAGTTGCTAGCCATGTGGCAGTTGATTTTTCGAATTTCTTATCAAATCTTCAGACATTTATTAATCTAATTGGTCTTTACTATGGCTATGTTAATTCAAGCTCACAATGTTCCAATTCTAATACGTTTTTCTAAGATCTAAAGTAAACTTTAATAAATAGCAATAGTCTAATAGGTAATTGCAAGACTTGCAAGACTCTTGCTGCAAGACCAAGACAGGGAGCGCAAGACCAAGACCAGGTGTATTGGCGCAAGACCAAGACCAAGGCTGGCTAAGTCTCGTCTTGTTCTTGCATTTGGGCAACACTAGCCGTAAATCTAAGTAAGAGTCAGGCAATTGTAGTGGGCAGTCAGCGCTTAATGAATCGAGTGGATATGGTTTCACTTCCACCTGTTAATTTTTAATGGATCCACCATTCCTTTTTGTTCTTCGATTAAGGATCTAGGATTAATTATTGATTCGACTTTGAGCTGGAAAGATCAGGTGGTTCATGTTAGTCAGAGAGTAACGGGTACTCTACGTTGTTTATATCCCTTAAGAAATCTACTTCCCACAGATACGAAAAAAATTCTCATGCAGACCCTACTGTTTCCTTTATTGGATTATGGTGATGTTTGTTACTTTGATCTGAATGCAGAACACCTTAATAAATTTGATCGTCTTTTAAATAATTGTATTCGGTTTGTATTCAGCCTCCGCAAGTATGATCATGTGTCTGAATGCCGTGCTAAGCTGAAATGGCTACCCATCCGCCAAAGGCGTGATCTGCGTGCGCTTACCACACTCTTTTCTATCCTTACATATCCCATTTCTCCTACCTATCTCTCTTCTTAATTTCAATATCTTTGCAATAATCACAGCAAAAACATTCGCTCTCCAAATAACATGCTTCTGCTTTGCCCTTCTCATAACACCGGCTTTGTACACTCTTCGTTTACGGTTCAATCTGTCTTACTCTGGAATTCGCTGCCGCTCAAGATCAGGGTGGCCACTAGCCCTTATACCTTTAAGAAGAAAGTTCGAGAATTTTATTGGAATGGATTTGCAGGATCATTGCAGTAACCCCAAATGTATTCACATGATTTAATAAAAAAATTCCCAAATCTTTAGCTTTCTATATTTATTTAGTATATATTTATAAGTATGTATTATTTTTGTTATTTATGTAATAGTGTATTTTATAAGTGAATATTACTTTTGTTATTTATGTATTACCTATATATATTCTTATAGTATTGTACGTAAATTTGTATTATATTAGGTACTTGTGTTTCTATCAGTTTTAATTTTCTTAGTTTCGCTAATACACTTTAATGCACCTACTTTGTTTATCTCTGCATTACCTATGGTTGACTGGCAGAGAATGCCTATGGCATTAAGTCCGCCTATGTACATAGTTGTGCATGACGTTTTAAATAAAATAAAAATAAATAAAAGCTTTATGAGCGACCTAAAAAAAATCAACAGAAGGTAACCTTCATCCTATGCGTCTTACAACCTGCGTCTGACTATTTCAACACTATAATATCCCTCTGCCACCCCTTCGGGAACAAGGCGTGATTGATGAACAGCAGCAGGTCGTCACTACCTATGCCAGTCCATTTTAATATAGCAATAGGCTCACCATATGTTACGTGGGTCAAATGCTGGTGAAATGTGGGTATATGCTTTAGCCCGTTCGGAGATAAAGGGATGATAAGAGATATTCACTTACTTACACAGACGGGCACTGTTGCGCTACAACGCATCCATGACATCGGTGTAAGTAAGGAAAAATTAACAACATTGACAACATCAGTGACATCTCTTTGTAGTAAATTTCGCTTCGGTTCGATCTAGTCTCTAAGTTATATGTTAAAGGCAAATGAGGTAGCAAATGCAATATAAAATACCCATGTTACCTATTAGCTATATCTATTATACTTGAAAATGATCAAAGTTGATTCTCAGATTTACCTACTGCTGAAAAATAATCTAAATTTATCTAGGTAACAAAGATTACGATAGATCTATAAAAATGTAGATTTAAATTCAGAACCTAATCCTCTTTGATAACTTTAATACAATGATAATTGGTTTATTTATATATTACTAGTTGACGGCCGCGGCTCCGCCCGAATGTTGAAGTTTTCACGTTCCCGTTTCGTGTTGAAGCGCTCGTGGCCCCGCGGTCTCAGTGTTCTGTAAACGATCACTGAGTTACGCAACTTTCACTATGGCTGGTCCTCGGATGGGTGACCACTTTGTGGCATTTACATTTGCGAGCGTTTCCGTGCTTCGGAAGGCACGTTAAGCCGTTGGTCCCGGTTGCCAGTAAAATGGCAGTCGTTAAGCCTGGTTGAATGCCTTATGGGCGGCTTGAAAAATTTCAACAGCAGGTAGCCACAACCTGCGTCTGTCTATTTCAACACGGCAATGGGCTCACTACCTATTACGTGGGACAGGTAAATCCACACGGTGAAAAGTGGGCATATAATATGCCTCTGCCACCCCTTCGGGGATAAGGCGTGATGGATATTTATTTATTTTCCCTCAGGAACTTGTTCCTGGGACAAAAGCAGCCAGAATTCATTCAGTAGTTTTTGCGTGAAAGAGTAACAGACCTAAATTCTTACAAACTTTCGCGTTTATAGTATAATATTAGGAGGATTGTTAATTTATGAAAAAAAAACACATAGAATCTTTAATTAAAATACCTACAAAAAGGAAAGCACTTAAAAAAAGCAAGGAATCTTGCTTAAAAAAGGGGGTTAGCCCTTTTTTAAGCAATATTCCTTGCTTTTTTATTGCAATGATAAAAAAAAAACCCAAAAAGTAACCGACATTAATGATAAACACTAAATACGTTTTCAGACAATCGACATTACAATGTAAGTAGGTAGTCGTGTAGTTTGCGCATACACTTACCGCTACATACCCAACAAGCTTCAGAGGGACCACAAAGTATTCCATGAATGTGTAATCAGAGAGTTTATTGATCGTGGTAAGATTAACACCGCATCGCATTGTCTGTCTTGGCACGTCTTAAATTTTCCCTTTTTGTGCCAATAACTTAAGGAATTCACGAATTATTTTTTTTTCGCCTTTATCAATGTCGTCATTTATCACATCTTGAAAGAAATATTCCTTCGTGTGTTGTGCTTTCGTAACTGCTTTCCAATTGTAAACTGTGATGTTTTGAACACAAATAGAATGTATAACTCATTCAAACACAAATTAGGCACACGGTTGTGTGAGACGTAGATATTGGATAAGTTTTTTGAAAGGAATATTAAATAAATGTAACGTTCGAATTACAACACATTGGTGTAATCGCTTTCAATAAGATTGCCGGGGATTACCCATCGACGTATGTACTTGGGCTTAGGTATTCTTAGCATTTGATTTCTTTTGCAGTGCCAGTTTATTTGTGGCTATATATAAGAATTTCTGACAACCGAAACAATAACCATTTATAAAGCCAGTATGCCCGTGCTAATAAAATATAACTAAATATTTATTGAGAAACGACTTTACTTATTTTCCTAAATAACGTCAAGAGAATATTTATTACTTCTATGATTCAAACAGCATTATCAAGCATCACATTCAAACATCTTTCCGAGGAGGGGCGCCCGGCACTAGACAGATAGGTTCGGACCATGTAGACCATGTAGTGATTTCTATTTGTCAAAAAATTGAATAAGATCAATTAAAATCTAGATTAAAATCAATTCTGATAACATCCCCATTTCTTTTCTTTCCTCCATTATCAGATCGAACCTAATTAATAATCATCTATTCTCGATCTGTAACCATCATTCTAATCATCTCAATACACTATATCCTAAGAATTGTAGAAGTGTTTACTTTCCTGTGTTAAATAGAATAACTGATATTTTCATACTGCTCCACAAATTACCTCAATAAGAATCAAATAAAAAAAAAAATGTGTGTGTGTACCAGAATACACAGATAAGAAGTGAAACTTCTTTACGACATTTTTGATAGTGATAAAATTTCTCTCATACGTCGATAAAGTAGTTTCACTTATAATAAAGAAGTTTCACTTCAAAACAACCTGGCGCGTAATCGAAAAACGTGACGATTTATATTTTTTTACAGCTATAAAGTTTCTCTCAACGTCGATAACGAAGTTTGACTACAAAAACTTTACTTAGTTTCATCCATGTAGGACATATAAAATTTGATAGATTCATAAATTATTCTTCTCTATTGTGCGTTAGGCGCTTAAAATAATATAGGGATTAATTAGAAATTATAAACTTGATAAAAAGAGGCACAGACTGCCAAGGTGGCGCGTAGTAGTGTATGCGACTGCCGCAAATTAGGTCCCGGGTTCTATTCCCGGGTCGGAAATAATATTTGTGTGATCCACAAATGTTGGTTTCGGAGTTTGGGTGTTTTCTATGTATAATATGTATGTATTTAGAAATATATAAGTATGTATATCAGTTGTCTATATCGTACAAGCTAATAGCTTAGTTCGGGCTAGAGGGCGCTGTGTAAATAGTGTCCAACAATATTTATTTACTATTTATTTAAGAAGGTCAATCCCGATTATATCACCTACATTCCGATATGTAATCCATTTAATTCATTACTACATACATCCGACGGTCTGTCGACTTACTTATAAGAGTTATTAATGGTTGCTTAATGTGCTGGTGAAGAAAACATTATGATTATTAATGTCTTATGCAGAAATCAGAGGTAACCTTTAATTTTCATATAACGTTCGTGATGTATGTTCGTGGAGCATCGCCGTCGGCCAAATGAGGTATGTATTTTGAAGTTTTGGAATGGCACATACTGCATCTGTTTTGGTGGTCTACTTGCCTATTATCTCACAAACACTGTAAATTTTGTATAACATTTCTAAATTGTAATACTACCTTGGCGTACAATAAAGTATATAATAAATAAATAAATAAATAAATCAAAACATTATTCAGAAGATATTATGAAACACCATTAGCTCCAAAATTTATTGTGATGATTGTAAGTATAATAACGTGAAATGATAGTAGATAATATTGTAAGTAGTCAATTCGATTCTGAACCAGAATAAAACTGTGTCATGTGTATTATTCACGTTTGATTAAATTGTCATTATGCATATTGTCACGTCTTTATCCCCGAAGAGGTAAGCAGATGCATACTATACCAGTGTGAGCCCATAGCCGTGTTGAAAATGGACAGGTGAAGACTGTGGTGACCTAGTGTTGAAATTGTTCAAACCCCCCATAAGGCCTTCAACTGGGCTTAACGACTGCCATGTTACTGGCAACCGGAACTAACGGCTTAACGTGCCTTCTGAACCACGGAAACGCTCGCAAATGTAATTTCACAAAGTGGTCACCTATCCAAGGACCAGCCATAGCCAAAGTTGCTTATCGAAGTGATCGTTTACAAAATACTGAACTCTTAGACCGCGAAACATTTATGGGTCACACAAATATTTGTTCCAACCTGGAAATCGAACCCGGTACCTCAGTCGAACTACCACAGCGCCACCGAGCAAGTCAAAAATAAAAATAAAAGGAGTAGCTAAGAGTAACTTAAAAATAAAGAAGCATCACTATAAATCCAATATGATGAACTACCGGTTTAAAATTTTATGCTTTGCTACAGTAAGGGATATGGAGGGACTTGCCAAGAATTATTTCCTTTAGCTCATTTAAGTAAAACATTGCTTTTGAATAAAATTTTATTTTAATAAATAGTAATTTATACTCGTATAATACATATTAATATAAAATCTTTCTCAAAAACAATGGTTTTATTTACATTTAGACATATATATGTCTAGTAATACATACAACAGACTATGATAATAAACTACTGCATTTAATAGGCGTGGAAACTTGGTCGTTACATTAAGTGCATAAAATTGAAGGGCGGCTACGGTGCTAGCGCGCATCCTGCGGGAGCACGTGCCGTCCACGCGGCCGGAAGTGCCTCGCAGTCGACCCACTTACAGCGACCTTCGCGTATGGTTCATCTTTCAAACATTCCCAACGGACCCCGATTGAAATTACAACTACTTTCGCTAACCGTAATAAAGCACTAGAGTAGGTATTATATTTGCAGTGCACAGCTAAATCAGTCAGTTGTGTGAACTCGTATTAAACAATGTAATTTTGATCAATGCCTACCAGGGGGCCGAGTCTGTTATTTCAATCGTGTCGAAATAAAGAAAGCCACCGGTACAATTTTTGACAGTCTTTCGTAGTCTACTATTACAATCGTACTCCAATAGCCTTCTATCGGTCGGCCGATAGAATTCTACTAACGCGTACAGCGCCAGTGGCTTCTAGTCAGTTGCAGTTTTGATAGTCTACTAACATTTTGACAGTTAAAAACAGCGATTCTGGTTAGTAGACTCGGCCCCCAGAACTGTTGAAAACAAATTACGGCACAATTTTGTTTCAATCGGATGGTTTTTTAGGCAGTCGTCGTTCCATTGTATCCTATACTCTCGCGTTTACTCAAATTATATTGAACAGCCTATACTTGTAGCTGTCAATTTTTAGATCTACAATCATCAATTGGCTTAGCTTAGATGATGATTTAATTTACTTAACTACAAAAAATAAAACAATTAAATCAATAAAGCAGTATTGGTATGAAGGTTTATAATGTGTTAAAATAATAATTGAGCAAAATATTAGTATTTGCTTTACGATCTCCATGTAATTATACTCCGTATCAGCATAAAAAACCAAATGTGGCTGTAGTCTGAAACTAAATGTGGCGAAGACCGAGTATTTGGCACTAAACTCGACAGATCCCACATCCGTCCGCATAGGCGGTGATTTGGTCGAGCGCACGGACCAGGTGAAATACCTGGGATCTGTTTTTCACACGTCCAGTGACATCGATTGCGATGTCAAGTCACGCATTGCTGCCGCGTGGGCCAAATGGCGGGAGATGACCGGTGTCATTTGTGACCCTAAAATGCCGATCCGGTTGAAGGGACAGGTCTACAAAACCATTATTAGACCTGTCCTTTTACATGGCAGTGAGACGTGGCCGATATTGGAGCGACACAAGCAGGAGCTGCGTGTCACGGAAATGAAGATGCTGCGGTGGATGTGTGGAGTCACGCGGATGGACCGCGTGAGGAACTCTCGCATCCGCGGCAGCCTTCACGTCCGTGACATTGCAGACAAGTTGCAAGAGTGTCGCCTTCGTTGGTATGGACACGTCTTGCGGCAACCGCCGGGCTACGTAGGTAACAAATGTCTGGCCATGTCATCCCCGCCGGGTCCCGGTAAGAGGGGAAGACCCAAGAAGTGCTGGCTTGACGTCGTAAGGGATGACATGGGTGCCAATGGTCTCACTGCAGGGGATGCCGAAGACCGTGCGAAGTGGAGAAGAAAATGTAGGAAAGCGGACCCCGGGCGTCGCGAGACGCAACTGGGACAGATGCTCGGATGATGATGATGAGCATAATAAACCAACGCGCTGCAAAATACATCCGTGATCCATAGAGATTTCATATTATACCGAATCAAGTTGAAATTCTCCACCATATTTTAATCGTCATTTTAAGAGTATGACCAGAGCCATCTATCGAGGTAGTTCAGGTGGCTAGAACATTTCCCTGGTTAGGCAAAGGTCACGGGTTGAATCCCCGTCTCGAATCGAATTGTCTTTTTCAACTTTATTAAAAAATTATGAGAAATTTAGCAAAATAATTGCATTAAAATCCTTTTGTTATTTAATAGAGACTTAAACTGCGACCCTATTTCTTAACAGTGTACCCCCACAGACTTTACGCCTGTAAACCGTCACTTTATACATTACTTCTTCATAAAACAAGACGGTGGACTTTCATACATGCCTACTACCTGAGACTTCCAGTTCCAATAGCTACCATAAGCGATTTGAATCCCTGCTCTATACACGCTGGGTAATTAGTTGCCAACAAGTGGAGTACTTACTATCTATTCTGGGGTACTCAATGCAGGAACTCACTAAAGCAATGGTGGCCGGTTAGTTATTGCGTCAGCCAGTAGAAGATAGTGCCACTATATTCGAGAGAGATTAGTTGTATAATTTTCTGTTTATCCTCAGAATCTACTCTGCCGACGACCGTTCAAATGGCAGTTTTCTATCCCGAAATTCTGTGAGTCTAATTATTAGCATATGTTTTACGTGAGTGGTTTTTACTAAAATATTTGTTGAAGAACAATTTGATGCTGACTTTGAGGCTATAGAAGAGAACCACTTAAGAAGAAAACCACGGCAAGCCTACGCATTTGATGAGTACGTTACAGGAAGCGTGATCATGGATTATTATTACATATTTATGATGACTACACTTCAATTTCGCTGTAAGATGAGTCTGTTAAAACATTATCTACGCATTATTTGCATAGGGAGTGTTGACAAAGCTTGGTCACAACGATAAGGCGCGGACAGGTTGTGGCATCTTATCTCACTTAGAGGACATCCGCACGTCGCTTGGACGTGCACTATCCAACTAACATAATTTTATTATCATGCAACCCCAGCTTCATCGTGATTATATCGATGTATCGCATACCACGTGATAAAATGTAAATTTGAAATCAAAACTGCCTTTATAATACGGAAGGTTTGTTGAATTGACGGCTTTAAGACAATGCATTTGTTACGAGGTCGTCGAAAATACATATGATCTTGTATTTTATGGTGCCTTTGTTGTGTCTCACCTTATAATATTAATGTTATCAATGTATGTAAAGAAATTTGCATTTTTTTAATTGTTTTGACATGGTTTCATCGTGGAGTGTGGAGTGGTTTGGGAGGAGTTCGGGGACAAAGCGAAAATCCGAATAGGGGAATATTTTGTCTAATGTGTCCGTGTAGTTTAAGTCGGTTCAACTAGTGGAGATTTTCCACGGCTGTAATGCCTTTAGGTCTACCTAAAGGCATTACAGCCGTGGATTATAAAAATTATAAAATATTCCTCGATTCGGATTTTCGCTTTGTCCCCGAACTCCTCCCAAACCACTTAACACTTTTGATCAAATTTGACGCATAATACGACATTCAATATAGATAGTTTAGAATAATAAAATCGAGAATCGGACATACCATGGAGGAATAATCACCGAAAGGAAAATAGACATCGACAATAGAACTCGAGAAACGGCAAAACACTTCGCTCCTTTATACTTATTGGGGATGGCAAGTGCACTTAGTACCTATATGTCTAATACCGGGTGCTCCAGGTAACCCCTCGGAGACACTTGGCTCTAAGATTAATTTAAGGCTTGGTATTCCTGCCGAGGCCACGCTTGAGTTTTCTGAAACAATGCGAATCGTAGAAGAAAGGGTTTCTGATTCTGAAAAAGAGATATATGTTAGTTAAGGATTTAAGCTAGTCAAAATGGCTTTCTGTTACAAAATCTAATAAACTTCACTTGATAGAAAAACATCCCAAAGTTGCCCCCTTTCGAAATGTTTTTTCAATGCTAAATCTAAACTACAGATAATGTTAATGAAATGTTTATACACAACTATAGCTACTAAATATTTATAGACATAATGGCTTACTTTGATTATATACAGTGATTTTTATAGAACAAATGTTTAAATAATATCAGATTCGCGACGCTGAGGCCTGATCAGATCAGTCGCGCGCTGGCGCTTACTGAGGTAGGACCTGTGTTAGGTTTTTTCGTTGCGCTCCCCTTTCGCAATGGCACAGTATATTTATGAGAGCAGTAAGCATTCCATCATCATCCGAGCGTCTGTCCCAGTTGCATCTTGCGACGCCCGGAGTTAGCTTTATATAGTGTATATATATGAGAGTTATATACGGCAATGGACTCACCATCCATTACGTGGGACAGGAATACACATGGTGAAAAGTGGGCATATATAATAACATGCCTCTGCCACCCTTTCGGGGATAAGGCGAGATAGATAAATAAAATATATGAGAGTTAATATAAAATAAAGTACCTACACTTCACAGAAGCGTTAGAATTATCCCTGTAAGTAGTATAAAATCGAACCCGGTACCCACAGGTTAGAAGACAGTTATATAACCAACTGAGCCAGTGGGCCGGTCAATGTATGTTTACCTATAAACAAATTTGATCAATAGATTCTGAAGCTTAAACATACCGACTGCCACTGGCTGAAGTAATCAGTGCAGTTGTTATATTAAAGCTTCGCTTCACATAAATTTTTAAAATTGTATCCAAGACCTTTGTTTTATGCTTTCAGTATTAATTATTTAGGTATATGTATAAATTTATTAGCCACGACTTTATCCCCGAAGGTGTGGCAGAGGCATATTGTGGTGAGCCCAATGCCTGTGTTCAAATGGACAGGCTCACTTTGTAGCGACTCGCTGTTGTAATTTTAAGTTGCTCAAAAGTTATTCACTTGACTTAACGAGTGTCGATTGCAACGTTAACGTGTCCTTCGAAGCACGAAAACGCTGGTAAATTAAAAAGCTACAAAGCGGTCATCCATCCAAAATCCGAGAGAGTTTTTTAAATCAGTGATCTTTTACAGAAACCGAGTTAGTAGCGCTACGAGCGCTTTATGTTAGTAGCCTTAAACAATGTATGACATTTCATGTAACTAACAATTAATTAATTAATAATAATATAGCAATTATTACAAAATAAATAATATAATTTAAATTTAAGGCAAACTAAGTTTAGTCGACTGTTCTCACATAAATCCAAAGGAACAATGTAAGTGTAATTTTAATGTTGTAAACCATACCTACATTTTAAAAGAGCGTCCATTGACTTTCTTGCTAGATTCTTCTTCTTAAAGTGTAGGCTGCCCTTAGAACTGGCAACTAGAATAGCTCTAATTTTGATATGATTTTAAACACAACATTGATTTTGTTTTTTGGTTTTGTATAAATTCATTACTATATAATTTGTCAAACATCATGTAACCCAAACTAATGTAATTACTGGCGGTTAGAAAAGAGTGGCCATGAGTTTTATTGCCAGGTTCTTCCTCAGCCTCTACCTATTGCTTTGCGAATCTGGCAGTAAATGTAAATGTAGAAGCAATAATCTTGACGTTCATAAGTATTACATTGTGACCTACATGAATAAAGATTTTTCATTCATTCATTCAATTAATAATCCCAACATTTTACCCCGAAAGTTTTTTGCGCTTTAGTGGATCTGGAGAAAGCATTTGATAAAGTTGTGAGAGGAACTCTGTGGTACTCGTCCGTGTGGCCTGGCTGGCCGTCTACACCATATCCGGGCAGAATATGGTGTGGACGGCCAGCTGCTGCTGGCGATATAGTCTCTTTATACGGACTGTAAAGCTTGCGTGCGGTCAAGGGGGAGGTTCACCTGGCGCCTCTTTTTGACGTCTGTTCGCGCGTCAAACGGGCCGGCGACGGTCCGCCTGGCTTTTCATAGTGTATCTGGATAGTTGTGCAAAAGTGTGGCTGCAAAAGTTAAAAGATTATGATGTGTTGTACGTCTGTTGTACTCTGATGATGCGGTAGTGATGGTCTCATCAGAAGCCGACCTTCAAGCATTAGTCACTAATATAAAAGTAAAGGTCTTCGCTGCATGTTAAATCTAAGAATCGGGTATTAGAAAAAGAAAAAGTAAGAACTAAAAGCAAGATTTGGGTAAACCGGCAAGGTTTAGAGCAATTGAATGAAATTGTGTACTTAAGGAGAATGTTTAGCGCGGACGGAAGATATAAAAAAAAAAAAAAAATATCCATCGCGCCTTATCCCCGAAGGGGTGGCAGAGGCATATTATATGCCCACTTTTCACCGTGTGGATTCCTGTCCCACGTAATAGGTGGTGAGCCCATTGCCGTGTTGAAATAGACAGACGCAGGTTGTGGCTACCTGCTGTTGAAATTTTTTAAGCCGCCTATTAGGCCTTCAACCAGGCTTAACGACTGCCATTTTACTGGCAACCGGGACCAACGGCTTAACGTGCCTTCCGAAGCACGGAAACGCTCGCAAATGTAAATGCCACAAAGTGGTCGCCCATCCGACGACCAGCCATAGTGAAAGTTGCGTACCTCAGTGATCGTTTACCGAACACTGAGACCGCGGGGCCACGAGCGACGGAAGATATGTTCTGAAGAACAACGGTGACTAGCTGCCGAAGACAGGAACGTAACATTATGATTTTTTATTTTAATATTATTTTAAAAAAAAGAGTATAATGAGTACGGGACATTTTATTTGGTACTTGTACATAAAGCCTAAATTTGTTATTAAATATATCATCATAAACTCCTACTAATATTATAAACGCGAAAGTTTGTAAGTTGATGGATGTTTGTTACTTGCACGTAAAACTACTGAATGGAAATTAAATAAACTTTACCTTTTTTTTCTGTGTTCTGTTATCTGCAATCAGTTCTACTATAAGCAGATTGTGTGAGGGTAATTAGGTGAGTGAGTGTGCTCTCCAGTGGGCACATCTCCTCGTTTACTTCCAATGGGCTCTCAGTCGTCACTGATTATGTCTTTCCTTTTTAATCTTTTGCTATAACCTCGATGCGTTAGTTGTGAGGCCAGGGGATTGGGGTGATGTCGCAGTAGCCGGTAATAGCCTAGCAAACTGTTTTTAATTTCGACCTTTACCATAACTATATATTATATATAATAGCTTATCTATCAGAATAACACATAGGCTACTTTTATCCCGGGAACAAGTTCCTTTTGAAAACGGGAACGGAAAATCTTCATCACGCGGGCGGAGCCGCGGGCTTCAACTAGTATATCATAAACCTAAAATAAAATTCAACACAATAACAGAGATGTTCCATTTCATTTGCTACTGCCAATCATTTTTACTGTGGCGTGCCAGCAGAAAATACATCGTCGATCTATCTGGGCGGGGGCTGAGCAAGCGTTGTGGTGCCTACGCGACTTGGCCTACCGGCCCTTAAGACTTTACTACGTCTAATTTTGCAAATGCAGACTTTAAAGTGTGATCAATATTGTTATGTACCAAATTTTGTAAAATAAAATGTGTCTTTGAATGTGTAAAATTAGTAAAATACGCCATTGTCATTGTGTTTCATTTTGATTGTGTTTCAACATTTACTAAAAAAGTCGGCTTTAGACTGGACTTTTTTGATACACACTAACGAAGTTGTAAAACTTCGCTAGTATAATATACGTGACTTGTGATTGATACTTATCCGTTAAGAGTCATACATTCCATTACCTACTAACCTTAGAAACACTTTCTGTTCTTAGTTATTAAATGCCAGAATTCCCGATAGAGTACAGAAACTGCGCCTTAATTTTAATAAGTTGTTTGGGTGGTTTGAACCTCGGAGGCATTGGTAAGTAAGCAGGAAACCCCGGGCTCCGGAGAGCTTCTGATTTAACAGAGACTATCGTTCAGATAATGATGATGATTGGCAAAAGAGCCCAACCAAAGCCTCTTTGCCTCAAGTTAACATTGCTTGCAAGCTGGTCCAGGTGACCAATGAACGAAGCTCTCGTGCAGGTGCCATTTTGTCAAGGTGAGTAGGTCAGCGGACACCTGAAGGTTAACAGGCCAAAATATCAATGTCAAAGCTGTACAAATGATTATAAAGCAAATAGCACGTCGGTGCATGTATGAAGCAATTAATGAATCTGCAAGAGCTATTTGCAAAAAGCAAGTCAAAAGTACTCGAATACCTGTCTGGGTATTTTGACTTTTCCGTTTTTGAACAATCTGCTCATGTGGAAAGAAGAAATATGCATGGGTCCCGAAGCTTGGCAATCTGTCCTCTCTGACTACCTCGTCATGGTAATAGCGTGAAGATAGATAGATAGAAATAACTCTTCAAATTGCTCTGATCTCTACCATAGATAATTCATATGTAACAGTGTATTTTTTAGTTGCGATGCCTATCAATCAACCTAATCGATCGATGCAATATGATATTTAGGTGTAAATGACTAATCACTATCGATGTATAATAAAATTCAGTAAAGAGATCGGTCACGTTTATAGAAACGTGAAGTGGTAATTAGAATTCCGTGGTCAAACTTGGAATCTGTTTTACTCACGGGCTCATACTCCACAGTAGCCGTATCTACTAAGACATGTTTTAAGTAGGAGCTAAGTTTGTTTTACTGATTTTCTCTCATTTTCAGTACAGCATTTCTGACAAATAACGACATCGTTACCGATATAGATATCAATGTAATATTAATATGTCAAATAGTAGATTGTGTAAAAAGTGAACAAAATGGTATTTTTATGGCGAGGGCGCTACTTTGAAGCTCGAGCGAAGCGAAGGATTCTAGAATAGTTAGTAGTAGTTTCTAATGTAGAATCCTGAGCGCAGCGAGGGATTCAGAGTAAATCGCCCGACGGAAGAATAATTTGCTCTCGAGATATATACCCTACTTTTCATCCCCTTTCTATGAGAAATTAAATAAGAGACGCTGTTAGCTTCTATAGTTATTGTTTCAGGAGTTAATGCATTATCACTTTCATAACTCGAGGTAGTACAACTCTTTATTTTTGCAAAATACAATAAAATATGTACTGAGGTAACAAGAACAGAAAACTAATTCGCGCGCTTTTGTTTTTTTTATATACACAAATTTCTTAGTAACTTTAAAAAATATATTTAAAATATTATTAATAATTGTAACATTTGAGAGGTGACCTCGTTTTCTCTTGGAATCCATTATAAGGTCCTGATATGAAGCCAATGAGACCACCTCAAAACACACTATAATCTTACAAATGAAAAATGGAATTTTGAGAATCTGTGCTGATTACTGAAATCAGTCTCTGTGGAAGACTGCCATAAACTCAAAAACTACCAAACAGTTTTACAAACTGTTTTCACTAATGGCCAGAGTGGTTTATAAGAATTTTTAAAGCATAGAATGCATCAAAGGTTTTATTTAAATTGACCATTGACTATTATGAACCGGTGAGTACAATTTAGAAATTTATTGATTTTTCGAAAAGCGCTTAACCGATTTTCATAAAACTTATATAGAAACAACTGGAAAGTTATACCTACCCTTTGAAATAAATAAAAAAAAACTAATCGATTCCTGCCTCTTCGAGTAATCGGTTAACATACATAAAAAAAGATTCCAATGAATTGAGAACAGCCTTTTTTATTGAAGTACTTTGGATGTTAAAACACTGTCAAAGAGTGCAATTGAAGGTACCTTGAGAATTAGTAGCACCTTTAAATGATAATTCGTTTTAATTATACAAATAGCTCCGCAACGTATTTGACTCATTATGTAAATAAAACTAATGTTATAACAGGTGATTAGAAAAGAGTGGCTGATGAGTGAATTCCCAGGTTCATTCTCAGCTTAAATGTAGAAGCAATAATCTTGACGTTCAAAAGTGTTACTTTGTGTCGACAAAAGACTAAAAAGTTAAAAAAGATTGTTAATATTGTTGTTGGGACAACTCACACAACGCCATCTGATTCCAAACTAAGCAGAGCTTGTACTATGGTAACCAGATAACTGATAAACATACTTATATATTTCTAAATACATACATATTATAGATAAATAATACCCAGACACAGAATAAACCATCGTGCTCGTCACACAAAGTTTTATCCTGGGTGGGAATCGAACCCACGACCTCTTGCGTAGCAGTCGGATGCACTCCCACCGCGCCACAGAGGCAGTCAAAGTCAAGTCAAGATAAAGCTTAAAGATATTTAATTTTCATTTTATTTGATTGTAATAGATCAAGATATTATAAAGGAGTGCAAAGTTCACGCTAGAATCGTGAAATGGACATCGATATTCAGGACTACTTTAATCTATTGGAAGACGTAACTCGTAGCGAATAATCGAAAAAAATAATGTATCAGATTCTGGGAAGTATAAGCGTCTTGTTGACTTTAGCTTTAAGTCAATGAATCTCTGTGCCAAAATACCGTCTCTTCATTAGTAACACAGCGAGCGACCAGCCCAGTTTTACTGTTTGCCGTATACATTATTTCGATGGATAGCAATTTGGCTTTGATATGTTGAAATAGCGCTCAATAATGTATAATTCGATCCTAGTAGACATTTACCCAGCAGTGAAATCAGACGTATGTACGTAATAGGTACGTACTGAATTAAGATATATGTTGATTACATGAAAGAAAGAGACTGCGAGATGATTTAATTTACCTGAGGTCAATATGAAAATGCAATGGCATCCTGGCCATCGACTTCGCAAAAGTTTATTACACAATTTTTTTTTTACAAAGGTACTTTAAAATGAAACAAATCTTAATGCATAATAATGCACAGAACCCGCTGCACTTGTTTTTGTCCAAAAAGTGCATAACCCATTTTTATTGCTCAGAGAGCAATGTTTGAATCAGCAAGAGAAGAAACAAGCATTGAGAAATTAGTTAATTAGCAAATCCTTGTGTACCTAGTTCTAAACAAGTGATTCTAATGAGTTTAGGCTTTGACCTCAAAACTCACAATCAGGTGATAATCCATACAATTTTACCAACTAACCATCCCATGTGCTGGGCATAGGTTTCCGTCAAAGATCGGTATAAAATTTGTTTATGCTTTTCGGTGGCCACATCTAGCCGGTTACTACTACCTATATGAGGTCAGTTCATCATAAGAGAGGCTTGCCCACGTTACTTATTCCGGTACGAGGGTGCCACTCGAAAACCGAAAGCCGATGAGGTTGAAGCCTTATCCATTAGATCTACGAGCAAAGTGGACTGCCCACTGCCACTTGAGTCAGACGATTCTTTCGGGGTTCTGCTTCGAATTTCCATCTGAGTGACAGCAAGCTTCTCAGCGTGAAGCACTGTCAAATGTTTTCACTGTCAATTGTCGTCTCAGTGCCTTCAGTCGATGTGTTTCACCTATGTTTCAAGAGTAGTTTAAAAACATAGTTTTTTGGACGAAAAGATATTCCAAGCTTTTCGAACGGATGAGCCGTTAACATTTTCGAACGCAGACTGTCCAATCCTACATTAAGACCAACTTGTACCCATAACGCCTTGCTGAGGTTATCGAGTCTTATGCTGAGCTAGTGCATGTATGTGGTCGGTTATGCAAAGCGGAAACCAGCTTGTGAGATAAGATTTGTAATGACACTGAAAGGGCTTCCAGAAAACCGTTGCTGTATGTGCCTGTATCATTGCAGTATGTTTCTGCTGTCAAAGCGCTTTGGGATCTCACCTTACGAAATGCTTATTGGATTGAACCAGGTCCAATGTCTATGTCTTAGTTTCTTGAAGGAAGAATTCATCAAGTACTCCAAAAAGTCAGTCAGAAGCTCACCACGGTTGTTCTCCTTCCCAAATCCATAATGCCTCACTCTTAGCTCATCGCCACTACATATGTATTTAAATATTTGCACTAACAACAATAATTCCCTTACAAGTGCAATAAAGATGATCAGGGATAAAATAAAAATAAACATTACAACTTCTTGAATCTTGAACAATAACCTGTTCACATGCAATGGCTTTTTCCAAAATCTTTTATTCGTATTGAAAAAGCTTAATGGAATTTTGCATTGCGCCGGTCGATGCATTGTACAACGGCGAGGAATGTGGATAAAATCAACAACGCATTAAATCACACACACCCGATTATTGAATAGAGTAAAAGAATAGTTTACGCCTTGTGTTGAAAAAAGTGATAAAGTTTAAATGTTTCTGCACAAAGAGAAATTCGGTATAACAGGGGATACTTTGTGCGTAGGAGCGACATCTAGCGAATATTTGAGTGGGTTTGAGAGGTTATGCAGTATGTGGCATTGCGCTGGGTGCGGGTAGTATTGGAGCCGGGCATAAATCTGCAGCGCGAGCGCAGTCGGTGGCGGCTCGATGTTCACGCCTACAGATATTTGGCGGCGGCTGGAGCCCGTGCTCAACGATCTCCACGTTCTTAGCATATCTGAATCTGTCGACACGAGGCGGCTCACCTCCACTGCCAGATATGGGCAAAAATTCAAACACGGAGCGTACATATCTGAGTGGGCCTCTACCCACACATTAAAGAGCCGCGTTCGTGCTTTCTTCCTGTACCGCACTTGATGTTAAACAAAATAAAATCTGGTTGACGATCTGCATATCACACAGGTGCCGAACATTATCATAACAATCATAATGTGTATCTTCATAAGCTTTGAAAAATAATGTTTTACTTAACGGTAATGGGCACAGATTGTTTAAAAAAAACTGCTTCTAAACTTTAGTAAATATTTTAAAGACAACACCAGGATAAATACATAACATAGCTAGATTTGATTGAGAAAGCCGAGATAGGATAGCTTTCGATGTATATCATAAGTACAATACATTAGTTTTTGCGCGTCTCGTTACCTGAATGAGCCGTGTCCCACGGCCTCGGGGCGCCTTAACAGGTGTGCACCTGAGGCCAGGCCAGACGCGCTTTTTCATTATGAACACACAATCAAACAAAACGAACTACATGCTCGTTTGATTTGAGAATGATGCTCCGATTCATTCATCGTTCGCCGTGGAATTCTTTTATATGGTGGTGCTGGCCAAACTCGATCTTATTCCTATTATCTCGCTTCACGGCTATAGTGAAGATATAGGCATGTAAACCTGTGCGTGCCTAAAAGATAGTTATGTAGATTTTCTTATTATAAAAAGTATTAGAGAACAATATCTAGAAATATTTGTTTTTATTGCATCGGAGCCTGTTAGTTTACTTACGCTTCAATAAGTTCGGACGCTCTTAAAATCATACGCTACTAAGTAATCGAATTGGCATAGCAACAGATTTTACATGTAATTAATTCTCAGGGCAACAAAAATTGGCATAAGTATACGAAATTGGAGATATACTGAGTTAATACATAATATACAACGTTATGAAATAATTTTAACCTTATTATATAAAGAGTTAAGAATAAAATACTACTTAGATTGTTACACGTGAAAGTTTGAGATGTAATTTGCAGAACTATTATATTTTAAATGTATGTGTCACGTGCTCGTGTCAACCTTGATAAAGTGCTGGTCAACACATAGCAAGCAGGGCGTTGTCGCATACTTATGGCCCATTTAAACCTGACACCACACCACGCTAATGTGCTCTCTACTCTTAAGAATAAATACTTACGTACACGTTTTTTGCACTTAACTGTTTGTGCATATTAGTCTGTCTAACCTAGCTTCCTTGTCCAAAATAAAGTTTAATATTAAAAAGACAGGTTTAACTAACAAACTTCACAGCTTTTAGAATCTACTGGTATTTTTAAATAAAATGTGGAATTAGTACAGGCAAAATATTTTTAAAACGGTTGTGTGAACTAAGAGATCATACTAGTTTAACTATATGAAATAAGTTTACACAAAAAAATATGTCATCCAACATTTTATCTCTACACCAAATCACTTACACTAACCTTGAATAATTCGGATGGGTACCTAATATTGATTCTATATATTGACATATGCATAGATATCTGTAGTAGGTATATCATAAACAAATACATCAACAAGTCGCACTGTTAGCTTTATACCATTTTATCGATAAATTTGTTCATGATTTAGAGAGCCTATAAAAGATAAATGGTAAATGCAGCCGTAACCTTGATCTACACACATCTTGATATTGGAAATTGTAGGCAAACAAAGGTGTGTCAGTATATTGCGTTTTGAAATACAAATTGTATTCCACGAATGATATCAACTAAGTGAAATTGTAATAACAACCTTGAATTTGACCAATGCTCAAATAATGTTTTCATAAACCACCTTGATAAGCTGATACGGTACACTTTCTCACGCAGTCAGTGAACACCTTAATATCTCCAATATTGAAATAAAGCTCTTTGAGCAGCTTTATGTTTACCTGAATCAGCTGATTTTGTGAATTTGAACGGCTTGAATGAACATTTAAGGTTTCGCTATGGGCCAACTACCTGCTATTTTGTTGCCAATTGAAATTGCGTTGAGTAACATACACCTGACGGTGAGAAAAGTGAAACTATGTCGGATAATGATCAATTCTTGGCATTATGATAATAAGAGTGTGTGAAATCTAAAAATCATGTCCCTCTGTAGGTCCAGATGCATAGAATTTATGCTTCTTGTAGCTATAGACTTGGATTTAATGGAGCAGTGATTTATTTTCTAATTAAATTAAAGCTTGTGTAGGTTGATTTAGGCGCATATTGTGGTGTCTGTGCGTTCGGTTGCGTAGCGGTCTGCAGGCGCAGCGTGGCATAGCCGCTCGCTATCGATGCCGACCGATCGCGTCGTGTTAATTACTTTCATTAAGGGCAATTGTCCTGCTCAATCGGTTTGATCAGTCAGTTTGCCGCCGCTCGATATTTCCACTCAATACCATTACTTTGTTTCGTACGGAGTAAATCTTACATGAATAGTCTACATGCACTTATCTATGTTTTAATTGAAGTTTTGATATAGTTTATGACCTCAGGAGCCGACCGCTAACACGAATTGCGGTGGCTGATAAATATTGTTCGATTGTTCAATCAATTAATTTAATAATAACAATGTAAATGTAGTTTTCAGTTTAATCATAGACCTGTATTAATTGAAATGGAATAGCCAAAGCGACTGACAGGGAAGCCGTTTCTTATACAATTCTCGAACTAATCCAAAAAAGTTTAGAGAGACTGAGCAAAAAGACTCATTCAGCATCTCTTGCTAAATCGCTCTGCTAAATTTATTTACGATTTCTGTCAAGTGTTACAATATTGATTAGCTATTGTTGAGTACACCATATAAAAGAATTCCATGGCAATATAGGATATACATATACAATATTGTTGAGTACTATAGGCTAACGGAATGACTATACACAGATGAGTAATTTTAGTCGAATAATTCATATTCTGCTACTTCATTAATTTCGAGGCACGGGCTTACAGAGTTCATCACATCCCTCTCATCAGCCTCTCCATGCTACATGAGTCGGTATAGCATATGCCAGTCAATTAATCAAGATATAGTATTTGACAACATTTTTATTCTAGATTTTCTCAAGATCTCTAGTCATGATTACATTGTACCCACCAATGTTTACACTGCTTCTTATTCTAACAATAATAATAACTCATAAGAGTAACGTAAAAAAAATATTAGCCGATTCATATAATTGGTTACTGTCACTTCATACTAAGCTGCGATATACTCATTTTATGACAGTAGATAGATAAGGTCTATATTTCATCGAGTAGCGCCACTGGAGCGAGACGTTTCGGCTTTATCAGTCTCTCTGTTAGTCGTATTTTAGATAATTATACTAAATACGGTCAAAGGATACTTTTCATCTCTGCAGAACTAAAAATTTTTCTATTACGGAAAAAAAAAAATCTCAAAAGGGAGGATAACTGCTGCGACTCTATAAATCTATTATAGGGTATTATTATTACAGTTATGTAACGTCAAAAGTACTCGGATACCCAGACGTGCGTGTATAAAGCTATTGATTAATCTTGAAGAAGCTAAAGAAGTATGGATCGCGAAGCCTGGCGATCTGTCCTCTCTGAATACCCCGTCAGGGATACAGCGTGAAGATAGTTAGTTAGTTATGTAGCGTACCTATCTATATAAAATTATTCACCTTCTGACAAACATTAAAATAGTTTTGAAGTCGATTGAAAAATCATGTTGTACGCAACAATATTTTTAAACTTAAAATCGGACTCAATATGAAAAAAATACCATAGTTAATTTTTATTCACAAATAACTGTTTAAATTAGTTAAACTATTAAAATTGTGTAACTAAACCAACAGCGATAAGGTTAAATAGATAAGTCAATGGATCGATTAGTGTATTCAACTTAATTATTGCATAATATACATAGTACAATACAAAATTATTACGCAATACACTGTCATTCCATTGACGTGCTGCTATTTCCTTTACAAATGAATAAATGACTAACATGAAGCCTGAGGTTCGGGAAGGGGGGGTGTGTGATATGTGAGCTATAATTTCGTGCCGCTAACCATGGCTCCAGTGGCGCAATTGGTTAGCGCACGGTACTTATAAGACAGTGTTCGTGAGCAATGCCGGGGTTGTGAGTTCGAGCCTCACCTGGAGCATTTCTTTTTGTTGTTATTTTCCTAATTGTGTTTTTTCGTATGTGTTGATATGGTTTTGTTATTGATTACTGTCAGTTCATTGCGTTTATAGTACCTTAACTAAGGTTTTTATTTTGATATAATATTAGTATAGTACCTAATAAATATAATAAAAAAATATACAAATTACAATTAGGGATACAGCGTGAAGATAGTATAGTATAGTACTAATACTATGGATTTGCATTAATACAATAAGTACTACGTACATATACGATAATGAGGACGTTTTCAAAACTGAGATACAAATAAAAATTAAATTGTAAAATAATTTATTCCTAACGGCATGGCAATAACGAGGAGATTTATGTGATAAGATCCACGTCACTATTAATTGCTGTAGAATGACTCAGTGTTGTCCTTGACTCTAAACATTACATTTAGAAACTTATGTATCACATAGGGTATGAAATTAGATATTACATATGAGTCAGGGTAGGCCGAGACTTACATATGAAGACCACGTGAGCAGATTGCTCAAAAACGGAAAGGTCAAAAGTACTCGGATACCCAGACGTGCGTGTATGAAGCGATTGATGAATCTCGAAGAAGCGAAAGAAGTATGCATGGATCGCGAAGCCTGGCGATCTGTCCTCTCTGACTACCCCGTCAGGGATACAGCGTGAAGATAGTTAGTTTTTTTTTTATGACATAGGTAGACAGTGTAAACTCAATGTGTAAAAGCGATTGTAACTCCAAAACAAATGGACCGATTATGATGTGGCGCCCAACCTAACCATTAAGAAGTGCATCTGCAGACTGTCCGATAAGGTGATAACGCATAATACAATATTATATTATTAAAATAACCTTACCAAATACACAGTCCGAAAAAAATGGCAAGAAGAACCAGGGTCGCCAGGTGAAGATAGATTCCAATTGCCTAATTCGGGTAGTGGAGATAACAATTAAAACTGTGACTTTGAACTATTTTCAAAAGATCCTACATCTGTGTATAGCATGGAGTTATTTAAAAGGTGTTAAAAGATATTTTGCAGGACCGACAGCCCTAGTAGTTACAAGCCAAAACAATATTAAAGCCCAACCAGAGGTTACAAGCGTCTTAAGACTACATTGACCACTGTCGATCAGGTGGGCCGTATGCTTGGCACTCAACATCCTTTTAGGCAGATTCAAAGAATATCAATAATAATAAAATAACCCCTCGAGGACAGTCGTTATCTTTTATAGGATTAACGCAACCCTATGAGGGCATAGTAGATTCGCTTTTTGAGTCATCCACTTTCTGATATCAACAAAAAATGTATCAGAAAGTTATTGAAAGCTCACATCCGCAGGGCAGCTTGTGGCGAGCTGAATGTGCGTGGCTACACATCGGTCCCGATTCCTCAGAGTTTTGTTGCCCTTCTGCACCGGTTAGGATTTAATGGCCTAACGGGAGAGCAGTGAGAGTGCTTCTCCCGGGAGTGCAGCAAATCTCAACTCTGGCTTGCCTTAATTGGCCGGTCTGAGGGAGGGAGCCAGAGCTATATGCTCGGGGGTGGAAGTGTCATTTTCAAGGGCATAACTACGGGGAAGCCCGCTCCGGGCCTGTCCCGCGAAGGTGAAACCGGCGCCGCACCGCTCGACACCCCAAGCCGCTCACACCGGTGTTGCCTCCTGTCGCCTTACAGGCTTATCATGCCTATGGTGATTGTATAGGGGGCCCATCTAGTGAGTTGGCGAGTCACCGTCTGCCAATAGTTTAATAATAATATATTAAAAAGGCAGACGCCGTTTTCATCAATAGCTTAAATCACCCAATCCATTTAACACCCAACCCAATAGCCCATTTCATGGTTAGCACATTTCACAATAGTTTAACTCCCATTGGAGGTGATCCATTACCGTTCTTCTACATAAGGCGGGCGTGGACTATCTGCAGTGAGGGTCCCATTCCCTATTAGATTAAAATTCTCAAAGGGTCTCTGCGTGTTGGACCTATGTCTCCATGTAAGCCTACCAAAAGCCCGGGTATCTTCAAGAAAAAAAAAAGAAGATACCCGAGAAAAGAAAAGACATAATAATAATAAGAAGAATCTAGAAATTAAATTAATTAATCTCTAGTGAGTTGGCAAGTCACCGTCTGCCTACATTTTGATAATGATATATTAAAATGGCAGACGCCGTCATAATCAATAGTTCATATCACCTAGTACATCTAACCCCCAACCCAATAGCCCATTTTGTAGTTAGCATATTTCACAATAGTTTAACTCCCATTGGAGGTAGTCCATTACCGTTCTTCTACATAAGGCGGGCGTGGATTGTCTTTAGTGGGGGTCCCATTTCCTATTTGATTAAAATTCTCAAAGGGCCTCTGCGTGTTGGACCAATATGTCCCCATGTAAGCCTACCAAAAGACCGGGTATCTTCATAAGAAAAAAAAAGAAGATTCCCGTGAAGAAGAAGAGAAGAATCTATTTATCTATTGATTTAATTCTATTGTAATCAATGCAATGACGGGACCTATAGATACGGCTCAGTTGGTAGTAGAGATATTAGAAATTATTAGTTAACCCTTGATCGTTAATCTTACATCCGAAGCTCTCGTTTCTGGGTTCGCTTTCCAATCCTTCTTTCTACACGTTGCGCAGGTTTTAACTTCCTTTATAGTGAAGTCAACAGAATACATATATTTTTCAACACGTCGAGCCATCATTTTTTGGATCTGCCTCTCCTACTGGTACCTGTCGGACATCATAACTAGACAGGTCTCCAGGCGGTCTATCTAAAACATAGTCGTACTCGCCCTTCGAATATCACGTACATGAAGACTACCTCGCGTGACGCCACACATACACTGCTCCTGCCTGTGTCGTCCATTTTTTGCATTGGTACATTAGGAAAGGCCTCTAGTAAATACTAGAGGCTTTGCCCCTTCAAACTAACTGGAATTTTGAGATCACATGGGGAAACTAGTAACCTCATGCGATTTGGCCCTAGTGGCAACTATGCGTAACTCGATGTCGTAGTCGACGTCTCCGGAGTCGTGTAGTAATGTACTCATCAAAGAAAGTGAAATATCCTTCGAGGACGCCACTACCATGCAACTATGGTGGTTCCTCATATACTAAGGACCAAGTCCTGGTGTACCTGGAAAAGTCTTTGTGTCACCAACCGTGGCCGAAACTGGCAGTGCGAGTTATATCATGCCCTTGGGTGATGATAATTTCAAAGACTGTACCATAATGCCTACAATGTCTCGGGGGGACACTCAAACGCCATTTTGTGATGATGACCACGTGGTAGACATTTTCATGCGGGACTTGGTAAGGCTTTTGAAGAGTTTTATATTATTTTTACTTTTTATTAAACGTGTAGAGATCCGTAAATTTCAGGGCGTGGTATTTTACCTTAATATATTTATTGGCTTTCCTTGACAACTCCCTATCCTTGCATTTATTTTCCCCAGCCTAAATAAAATCCGAAAATTTTTGCCAAAGATTAACTAAACCCGGTAACAAGAAACTTCAAAGAGCAGTAATTTGCCTTAGGCAGCTACTGCGACATCTCATCATTAATACTGCACGATGCGCTAGTCAGCCAGTACTAAATTGGTACAATGTATTACCAAATTTGTCGAGAGCAGATCTTAACCTAATAGCTCACTTATCTAACCCAAGTCAATAAACTGAGACAATAGACTGATGTAACCACTTACTAAGTGGCACCATAGACAGATAAAGATTCGCCGACCGAAATCTTTCATAGGGATTACTTTCACATCTCTTGCTCTTCTCATCTTGACGTTTAATCCCGATCGGAGTAAAACTTTTGAATCTGGAGTCAACCTCATACTCTTACTCAACTACTACTCGGTTTTTTTATACTCAGGGGACTTTTATTACTGGTGCTAAAATTGATAAAAGCTATAACTAACTAGATATATACAAAATTTTTAATGGTCATTTTAGATAGAATCACTGTGATATGGCTGGAAAGTAATACACACATATCTATACTTACAGCATTCAGATCTCATGTATTGCTATCATTGAGTACGGTATTAATAAATTAATACATTAGTTAAAATTTTAAAATTCAATTAGAATGTTGACTCTATTATAAATTTGAAGTGGAAAAATTCTCAACCTCTGAGACTCGAACCCACGACTACTCCCTTGCCAGGCAAGCTGCTTAAGCAGCTAAGCCACCAAGGATACTTGAATTTTACATCTACTTACGTCTTCAGGCGACCTAGACGCTATTTATTGCCACTTAGTTAAGTTACACGAAAACTAATTACGAATTTTCTTTCCACTTTAGATTTATAAAGTAACATCTCAGTCAATCGTATATACTATCTATACTAATATATAAAACTGAAGAGTTTGTTTATTTGTTTGGTAGAACGCGGTAACCTCAGAAACTACTAGTCGAATTTGAAAGTTCTTTTTGTGTTGGGTAGCCCATTTATCGGGGAAGGCTATAAGATATATATTATCACGCTACTACCCTAGAGAGCGCAGCAGTAACTATAAATGTCGACAAATTGGGAACTTTTCCTGGGCGACTGGGTTAAATAGATGCGACAGGAGTCCGAAGTATGTCACAGGCCATGCCGTGGAGGTCACCTAGTAATTCATAAGATAGACAGAGCGACAGGTCATAAAATATGATAGCGACTGGTCATCGACCGAGAACTCACGCTGCGGAGTCTAAGGGTCATTTTCCTGCTATCCTCAAGGTTAAGATTCATTTATGCTTCCTACTTTTCTCGATCTCACCCTCGATCTTATCTTCTAAGACGTTAAATCGATCTTTTAGGTCTACTCATTTTTGGCCGACAGTCGATAGCCGAATAGACACTTGTTTCCTCACAAATGAAATGTGACCCATTAAATGATAGACAACGAAACGAAAATTGGTCAACGGTTCCTGTGTCTATTTATATTGGTATAGTCGGTAGACGATTAATCGATTAAACCTCAATTAATTGGCACTCAATCAAAACCATAAATTGTTTATTTATGACATTCTTAACGACTTTATTACATGTTCAATATTACGACGCCGCCGTCGGTGCGTTTAAATAAATTATTCTGTAACCTATTTCGGTTATATGGCACTTTTTATAATCGGCTAGTTATTAGTAACCCATTTATTTAGACTGCAAGTTGCCTTGCCCTAAGATATGTCTGCTTGAAAACCTCTATCGTCGTAAACGACTAAGATTTGACTGAATTAGTGCAAATTGAAAGTGTTGGTGCCATGTTGAAAACTAGCTGACTCGGCAAACTTTTGTTTTTATTCATATATTTCTACTATACGTGCATATGTCCTGAACTGCTCCTAAACGGTTCAACTGATTTGAAAGATTTTTTTTGGATGCTTTTGGGTGGTGCCCTGGATGGTTTAGATTCACAAATAAAAAGGCGCTGAAGTAGGTATACTGCAGGACAACGTCTGTCAGGTCCGATAGTAGCCATATAAACTACTAAAGAAATTTGGTTTAAAAATACTGAATAAAAACTATCCTATATGTATCTCATGATGATAACAACAAAATATAAAAAAAACTTTGAAATTGAATAATCAGTTTCGGAGTTCTTCTCGGAACAAACATTGTGACATTTGTATCAAATGATAAATCAGATCACTCTGACATAATAACGGACGTAAACACTAATTTCAACAGTAAAAATCAACAGCACGTTATCCGATTTCGAATTCATACCCAGGACCGCATGAACTCACTAATCATTAACATACGGAGGAGTTATAACTTGAAGGTACAATATTATTTAATTATATTTATGACCATTAATCTTAATTTTGTAATTTAATCAAGTTTTATTCAAGTAGGTCTAGTAGCCTGGGGAGAAACGGAGTTGTACTAAATTAGCAGCCACTGCTCGTTACCTGACCTCTCGCCCTGCGCGTGCGCTTACCGCCGGCTACCGCAACCCGCACTCCTCACCGCCTCTATATTTGTTTAACTCGTGCTCTCATCCGATTGCAACACGATGCTAGATTGAAAATCTATTTTAACCTCTTCACAAAAAATCTCGTGGTCATCGGTCATTCAGAAAATAATTTAGTGGAATGCTGGTTTTTTGAAAATTCCGAATGATTTCTTTTATCATGTTTTTTTATAAACTATTACATGTAGGAATCGACCCGACCCTGCATGTCGACCCCGAATCGTGAGGAATGTAAATTGTTAACCGTGCGCGAACAACCCCCGACATTACAACTATTCCTTAATTTTTTCTATCACCTACGAGAAAATATTCAAGTAGCGCTACGTGCGTAGCAGGTTAAAATGTGGACACGTGTAGAACTGGCCATACAAAGAATGCTTTGTAGGAATTCACTTGCAACGAGCAAATGAATTCTTGATTCAGGTGAATAAAAAGGTTCATAAATTTCGTGCTTGAAATACTATTACCTCAAACTCTACGTTCATACATTTTCTAAACAAGTTTAAATATAAAAAAGAATATTTTCTAAGTAAAAGCAATGTCCTTATGGTTGAAAAAAGGTAAATTCCCGTTAAGCCGTTGGTCCCGGTTGCCAGTAACATGGCAGTCGTTAAATCTTGGCCGTTCTCGTATCTTGGTCGTTAAGGCTTGAAAATTTTCAACAGCACTGTCGCCACAGCCTGCGTCTGTCAATTTCAACACGGCAATGGGCTCACCACGTATTATGGAAGAGGAATACACATGGTGAAAAGTGGCAATATAATTTCCTTCCAGAATAAGGCATGATAATGACGATTAAAATATGGTGAAGAATTTTAATTGTATTCAATACGGTTCGGGTAGTTCAGTGGCTAGAACATTGCCCTGATTGGCAAAGGTCATGGGGTCAATCTATTAATATATATAAACATAATAATTGCTTTAAAAAATTATAAGGTATGATAAATAAATAAATAAATATTAAACATTGCCAGGAATACAAACCGGGCACACGGTTTGACTGATGGTAACTAATAATACACTAAGAACACTCAAGCATTACCGTCTCTACTCCGCTCCGGTCATTGAAACTCACTTAATTTTTACAAATATTTAAAAATAAATAAAATAAATATTCTCATAATTTTTTTTTTTAATAAAGTGGAAAAGACAATTCGATTCGAGACAGGGATTAAACCTGTGACCTTTGCCTAACCAGGGCAATGTTCTAGCCACCTGAACTACCCGAACCGTATCGAATCAAGTTGAAATTCTCCACCATATTTATATCGTCATTTTAAGAGTATGACCATTGTTCATTAGCTCGATAGATGACTCTGAAATGAAATTTATCAAAATAAATATTGTTGGGACAACTCACATCACAACGCCATCTGATTCCAAACTAAGCAGAGCTTGTACTATGGAAACCAGATAACTAATAAACATACTGATATAATTCTAAATACATACATTTTATAGATAAATAACACCCCGCCACAGAACAAACCATCGTTCTCATCACACAAAGTTTTATCCTGGGTGGGAATCGAACCCACGACCTCTTGCGTCGCAATGGTCGCGTCGGATGCACTCCCACCGCGCCACAGAGGCAGTCAAGTAAGTAACTTAAGTACTTTAATCTTGGTATTAAAACTGATAAAAAAAATAACTATACCATCATGTCGGTGAACAGAGTTTAATTTATTAATATATTTATAAATAAAAATAAATAAATAAATATCCATCACGCCTTATCCCCGAAGGGGTGGCAGAGGCATATTATATGCCCACTTTTCACCGTGTGGATTCCTGTCCCACGTAATAGGTGGTGAGCCCATTGCCGTGTTGAAATAGACAGACGCAAGTTGTGGCTACCTGCTGTTGAAGTTTTCAAGCCGCCCATAAGGCCTTCAACCAGGCTTAACGACTGCCATTTTACTGGCAACCGGGACCAACGGCTTAACGTGCCTTCCGAAGCACGGAAACGCTCGCAAATATAAATGCCACAAAGTGGTCACCCATCCGAGGACCAGCCATAGTGAAAGTTACGTAACTCAGTGATCGTTTACAGAACACTGAGACCGCTAGGCCACGAGCGCTTCTATTTTTTATTATATTATTTATATATATATATATATTATTTATAATATATATTATATATAATATATATAATATATATTATTTATAATTTAATAATATTATTTATTTAATATTAATATTATGAAAAAGAAAAAATAAAAAATTTAATAATTAATATTAAACATAATAATTGCTTTAAAAAATTATAAGGTATGATAAATAAATAAATAAATATTAAACATTGCCAGGAATACAAACCGGGCACACGGTTTGACTGATGGTAACTAATAATACACTAAGAACACTCAAGCATTACCGTCTCTACTCCGCTCCGGTCATTGAAACTCACTTAATTTTTACAAATATTTAAAAATAAATAAAATAAATATTCTCATAATTTTTTTTTTTAATAAAGTGGAAAAGACAATTCGATTCGAGACAGGGATTAAACCTGTGACCTTTGCCTAACCAGGGCAATGTTCTAGCCACCTGAACTACCCGAACCGTATCGAATCAAGTTGAAATTCTCCACCATATTTATATCGTCATTTTAAGAGTATGACCATTGTTCATTAGCTCGATAGATGACTCTGAAATGAAATTTATCAAAATAAATATTGTTGGGACAACTCACATCACAACGCCATCTGATTCCAAACTAAGCAGAGCTTGTACTATGGAAACCAGATAACTAATAAACATACTGATATAATTCTAAATACATACATTTTATAGATAAATAACACCCCGCCACAGAACAAACCATCGTTCTCATCACACAAAGTTTTATCCTGGGTGGGAATCGAACCCACGACCTCTTGCGTCGCAATGGTCGCGTCGGATGCACTCCCACCGCGCCACAGAGGCAGTCAAGTAAGTAACTTAAGTACTTTAATCTTGGTATTAAAACTGATAAAAAAAATAACTATACCATCATGTCGGTGAACAGAGTTTAATTTATTAATATATTTATAAATAAAAATAAATAAATAAATATCCATCACGCCTTATCCCCGAAGGGGTGGCAGAGGCATATTATATGCCCACTTTTCACCGTGTGGATTCCTGTCCCACGTAATAGGTGGTGAGCCCATTGCCGTGTTGAAATAGACAGACGCAAGTTGTGGCTACCTGCTGTTGAAGTTTTCAAGCCGCCCATAAGGCCTTCAACCAGGCTTAACGACTGCCATTTTACTGGCAACCGGGACCAACGGCTTAACGTGCCTTCCGAAGCACGGAAACGCTCGCAAATATAAATGCCACAAAGTGGTCACCCATCCGAGGACCAGCCATAGTGAAAGTTACGTAACTCAGTGATCGTTTACAGAACACTGAGACCGCTAGGCCACGAGCGCTTCTATTTTTTATTATATTATTTATATATATATATATATTATTTATAATATATATTATATATAATATATATAATATATATTATTTATAATTTAATAATATTATTTATTTAATATTAATATTATGAAAAAGAAAAAATAAAAAATTTAATAATTAATATTAAACATTTAATATATAAATTAATTATTATATTAAAAACTTAAATTTAAAAAAATAATCTATGTTAAAACTAGAGAGGAAGGACCAAGAAACCTGAAGTCCTTAATCGTAGTTCCAGCCTAATCTTAAATTCGTCATCTTTACACAAGCAAATAAATGTATCACTGTATGTCAAATATAGTACCTGGATCAGCCTGTAGGAGCATGTATCTGACGCTATATGTGCGCTCTACATTATGCCTTGGTTCTTCAATTGATTTATTTTTCAGATTGCAGTCACTAGTTTCGGTACCTTTGATATATCCAACGCCACTGATAGAAATACCTGTTAAAAGCTCGTCGAGCGATAGCTGACCATCTTACAGAAAAGATGACTCAAGATGACCCATGACTTCGACTGAGGCTACAGTTTCAAATATTACTTCTTGAAGTAATAAAAACTCTATTAAGACTTTCTTTCAAGTCTTAACATTTATTTCATCATCATCAAACATCCAGTAATGACAGAAAACTCCCCCGGAAATAGATCAATAACAAAATAAACAATTACCATGCAATTGATTCAATCTTAGGTGCATATATTTTGATTTTAAATTGACGTATAGATAGAAGGCAAACATGAGCAAAGTTAGAAATGCAATAAAGATAAGGACCCTGTCTGCCTATCATAGGATCAACAATAATATGGACCGAGGGTCTGCAGCTATAAATATGTACTATGACAATGCGATATCACATGAGAAAGATGGTCATATTATAAATGCAAGGAAGCTGTATATATTATGTTTTAAGTGGATTTCATTCAATTTGTCTACATAAGGTAATTGTGTTATACCTATGAACATGTAAAAATTACAATTATGTTATACTTCAGAACTAAATGCGAGATTAGGGTAAACCAGGAACGTCAATGTCAGATTGACCGACCTCAAGACTCTTTGAAATCAATTTCATATAAATATGAAACAGCAGATAAACAGAGTAGGGAACAGGTGTTAGCCATAGGTAAATTAGTAAATTCATGTCATTGTCAAAATGACCAATTGATATCCGCAGGCCATGTTCCCTGCTCACCCTTGAGTTGTGAAAGAATTAGATGCAATGATGAATTTTCACCAATTAAAACTGTGTGCAGTGTGGATAATAGCAAATTAAGTTCAAGTAGTAATTGCGAGGCATCTATAATAGAAAAGTTGCAAATAAAAAGTGATGCAAAGACCATAGTCTATTGCGATGAAATAGGTAAAAATTTTGGACATTATTTATCACAGTTAGGTCATTCAGTAATAAATCATACACATCCAGGAGCCTCACACTCTCAAATTATAGATTTTATATTGACTGGTACACACTGCATGCAGTCTACTATAGTGGTGCTGGTTGGTAGAAGAGGCAATATTAATAGTGACAAATTTTAATTTTTTTTGGTAAGTTATCAAGTCTGCAAGTAAAGCAAGTAATTTTGTCCACCTTGCCATACAGCACTGCTATGAGCCACAAGGAAAATCACTTAAGATACAAATTAAATATGAAACTACATACCATAGTATCATATTCCAAAAAAATTGAATTGTTTGATTGGAACATAATTTTCAATAATAGTTTGTTGACATTAGATAGATATTTTCTATCAACATTTTTACAACGAAAGGTAGCTCTGTTGCTATCTAATTTTTAATTTTTCAAGCCAAATTATTGGCAAGTACAACTGCTTTTATTGAGCAGGATAGTTTTGACACTTCACATTTGGAAAATGAAATTCCAAAAAACTAGTTTATAGGACAACAGATAATAAATCTAGCCAGTTGACTTTGGCCCCTGAGAATAATATTTGTAAAAATATTGTTTTTATAAACCTGGTGCACCATAATGTTAGAGGTTTAATAAATGGTAAAGATTTAGAGTTAGAGCTATACATAAATGCAAATTCTATTAATATTTTTTGTGCTACAGAGCACTGGTTAAAAGATCATGAAATCACATTGTTGAATTTCGTAAATCACTAGGTTGCTAGCTCGTTCAATAGAAAACATTCTAAACGTGGAGGCTCTTTAATATTAATTAATAAAAACTTAAAATATAAAGAACGTAAAGACTTAGTAGCCCTCTCCATTGAGCGAGTTATTGAGATTGCCAGTATTGAGTTTGAGCATTTCATCTTTTTAAGCGTATACAGTCCCCCTGATGCTTCTTACATTAAATTTGAAGAAAAGCTTGAAGAAGCACTGTTCAAATGCCAATGTTCTAAGAAATCTATAATAGTTTGTGGAGATTTTAATATTGATATATTAGGATGTATCTAATATATCAACATTAAAATCTCCACAAAAAATTACTTGGAACATCATTAACTCTGAATGCGGTAGATCTTTGGTGACTGAAAGGGATTTCCACTTAAAAGTAAATGGTTGCCATGTTACAAGGGAATTGGAAGTGGCGACGGAGTTTGAACATTTTTTCAATTTTACATATTGTCAACAAAAACTCTCCAAGCGTCTTCCAGTTCCGCTGAACATTTATTAGAAGAATCTGTTCTTTGTTGCAGGGATGCATTTGTATTCACAGATATTTGCGTTCAGGACATTGTAAAGACATTTAAATGTATCGAAATTAAGAAAACCGCGGACCATTGGGGACTATCGGTCAAAACTGCATCATGTATAATTGAGATCATTGCGCCCCATCTAGCAACTGTGTTTAATGACTGTGTTTCTAGTGATACATTTCCTGATTTAATGAAACACAGCTACGTCGTACTCTTGTTCAAGGCTGGCAGCGCTACAGATCCGTCTAATTTCCGACCAGTGTCGGTGCTGGCAACTTTGAGCAAAGTATTTGAAAAAATAATCTTGAATCAAAGGCTATCCCATTTTAATAGTCATAAAATACTTCATGCGAATCAATTTGGGTTTACGAAACGGCGCTTAACTTCCGATGCTGGTGTTGAGTTATTAAAATGTATTCATGAAGCCTGGGAAGACAAGCACGATGCATTAGGTATTTTTTGCGATCTATCAAAGGTTTTTGATTGCGTTCAACATGAAACGCTGTGCAAAAAATTACACCACTATGGAATAAGAGGCAAAGCCCTCGACCTTCTGTCTTCATATTTGAACAATAGAATACAGAGGGTCGATATTAATGGTACACGTTCTGTAGGATCCATGGTTACAATGGGTGTGCCGCAAGGCTCGATATTTGGGCCATTCTTGTCTTGATTCTTGCATTTATATTAATGATTTACCATTTTATGTAGGGGACAGGAATAGGATTGTTTTGTTTGCAGATGACACCTCATTAATTTTTAAAATTAAAAGACATTTAGATAACTATGACGATGTAAACAATGCAATTGCAAGAGTAGTTCATTGGTTCAGCTCAAATAATCTTTGCCTTAATGAAAATAAAACTAAATGTATTAAATTTACTCTACCAAATGTAAAACAAGTTGCGGCCAATGTTCAACTGAATGGACAAGTGTTAGAGTTTGTAGAATCAACTGTGTTCCTCGGTATAACTATTGAAGCCAATTTGCAGTGGGGCCCACACATTGAAAAGACAGCCTCTAGGTTAAGTTCGGCTGCATACGCTGTAAAAAAGATCAGGACTCTAACAGATGTGGATACGGCTAGAATGGTTTACTTCAGCTATTTTCATAATATTATGTCTTACGGTATTCTCCTTTGGGGGAGTGCTGCAGATTTAAATATTATTTTTGTTCTACAAAAGTGGGCTGTACGCGCTATTTATAATTTGGGCCCCAGAGTTTCTCTCCGAGAAAAATTCAAAGAAGTATATATTCTAACCATACCATCACAATATATTTTTGCCAATCTAATGTATGTCCAGAAAAATCTATCACAGTTTTCTAAACTCTGTGATAAACATAATATAAACACTAGAATTAAAAATAATCTTTCAGTCCACCACAGTCGACTACATAAGATTGGCGATTCTTTCCAGGATAACTGCATACGCTTTTACAACAAGCGTGACCAAATTTACCATTAAATAAATTTAAAAAGTTAATTAAAAACAAGCTTTGTGACAAAGGTTTTTACTCGGTTAAAGATTATTTGCAGGACAGGGACGCCTGGAAATGATCTGCTGGCAAAGTGAAATAATATTAAATTGTAAATAGGCCATCAAAAAAAAAGCCTTCCTAAGTTTCTTGCCGGTGCTTCTCAGGTGGGCCGCGTTCCGAACCGGTGGTCGCATTAAATATTTTAAAAAGTGTATGACATTTTGTAAGCGCCGTTTAAATGGTCTATGCAAAATAAAGATATTTTTACTTTTTACTTTTCTCGAGCAAGTGAATGAAATTGTATATTTAGCGAGTATGTTTAGCGCGGACTGAAGATGTGATTCGATTGTAGAACGGCAAGTAGCTGCCGGAAACAAAGTTAACGGTGCTTTGTCCCAATTAGTAAAGCGACAAAGCATCGTAAAAGAAGCACGCCTGGCGATTCATTACGCAGTGTTAGTGCCAACGTTGCTTTACGGTAGCGGAACCTGGGTATGTCAGCAGATGCATAAAAGTAAATTAAATGCTGTGGAGATGCGATCACTTCGAAAATTGTGGGGCGTAACTTTGGCCGACCGAATACGTAACGAAGTGATACGCAATATGACAGGTTTGAATGAAAGTGTCAGCGTTAAGCTGCAAAAGGGCGTGCTCCGTTTGTTTGGACACGTCCAACTAATAAGTGAGGAACAATTGACAAAGAATATATTGTGCGAAAGAAGAGGGTAGAAGGAGTCAGGGTAGGCCGAAACTTACTTATGAAGACCACGTGAGCTGAGATTGCTCAAAACCGGAAAAGTCAGAAGTACTCGGATACCCAGACACGCACGTCTGGGTATCCGAGTACTTTTGTATGAAGCGATTAATGAATCTTTAAGAAGCGAAAGAAGTATGCATGGATCGCGAAGCCTGGCGATCTGTCCTCTCTGACTACCCCGTCAGGGATACAGTGTGAAGATAGTTAGTTATTTAGATAGTTTTAGTGTTATACCTAGTTTTACGACGGAGTAGGAGCGTTTCATAGATACCAAATGCCAAGAGTAAGTAGTATACCATTTTCTCGCTGATTTCAATTTAACTTAGGGCTTAAAATCGTGTTGAGTGCAAAACGTCTCTCGTTTGGATCAGGAAACAGTAGGGCTTTTTAGTCGAATTAACATCAGAAACGGCAAGAATATTTTCTGGGTCGTCAAACTGAGGGTCACTATCGGGGCCCTACGGGCTGGGACAGCGACTCTCAATCACGGGGCATCGTCTCTGCTTTCCATCAGGAAGACGGCGCCATTATCACGTGCTATAAAAAGTTATACCTATCTTGTAGTTAATCCAACTGATAAGATCAAATGTATCAATAGTGTTGTCCTGAAATGTTTTTGATACAACCAATAATATGGTGCAAATATGGTTCAGGAGAGCCATGTCGCAAATCTGCGATGCGGGGATGCCTAGGGCTAGGCCCGGACCGGAGGCAAGTGTATTGATGGTGGCCGGACATCGCACACCTGCGCGCAGCGTGCGTGACCGCGCGCCGTTGATACACCAGATTCCGCCGGAGGCGTCGCCGCCCGGATGATGCGACGACCCGAGAGACGGAGCTGCACGAGTCTTACAAGGGGGCCAAAAGGACCCTCCACGAGGCCATAATACGGGCCAAGATGTCGGCCCGCGATGAGCTTCTGGAGACTCTGGAGCAGAACCCATGGGGCCCCCATACCTTATGGTTAGAGGCAAACTTCGGCCTAAGGCGCCCCCGCTGACCCAGTGTCTCCAGCCGGAGCAGCTGGAGAGGGTCTTAGGCTCCCTGTTCCCATCAAGAGTGGAGGAACATATTCCTCCGCGTATGGCTCCGTCTCTGGCACTCGACGCGGATTGCGGTGAAAACGACATACCGGACGTCACCGAGGGTGAGCTAGGGGCAGCGGTGCTGCGGCTTAAATCACGCAAGAGCACAGGACCCGACGGCATTCCAGGCCGAGCATGGGTCCTGGCTCTCGAAGAACTTGGGCCTCGACTGATGGGGCTCTTTAGCGCATGCCTCGTAAAAGGCCAGTTTCCCATGGTGTGGAAAACGGGGAAACTGGTTCTGATCCGAAAGGCGGGGCGGTCGGCGGACTCACCATCCGGATACCGGCCGATCGTGTTGCTCGACGAGGTGTGCAAGCTCTTTGAGCGCGTCATTGCAGAACGCCTCGTCGGGCATCTTACACACGTGGGGCCAGACCTAGCGGATAACCAGTTTGGTTTCCGTCGAGGACGCTCCACAGTGGACGCGATTATGCGTGTTAGAGCCCTATCGCGGCGTGAGGTGGTGATGGCGGTGTCTCTTGACATCGCCAACGCCTTCAATACCTTGCCCTGGAGCTGCGTTAGGGAGGCGCTCATCTATCACAGGGTGCCTCTCTACCTCCGACGCATTGTTGGGGCCTATCTATCTGAGAGGGCTATAGCTTACCCAAGCTGGCTAGGGCCGGGACGGCGAAAAGAAATTGGGTGTTGCGCGGTTCGTTGCTCAGAGGTGTTGACCTAACGTGCTACGCGGACGACACTCTCGTGACGGCGCGGGGAGCAACGCACTGCGACGCAGATCTAACGGCCACAGCAGGTGTTGCTCAAGTAGTGGGTCGAATACGGCGACTGGGTCTGGAGGTGGCCCTTAACAAATCCGAGGCTCTGTGCTTTCACGGACCTCGGAAGGGGCTCCATACGGGATCCAGTATACAAGTAGGGGGCGTTAGCATCGGTATCGAGTCTTCGATGAAGTATCTTGGGCTCGTACTCGATAGCCGATGGAACTTCGGATACCATTTCCGAAGTTTGGTCCCTAAGCTGAAGGGGGAAACTACAGAACAGTATCGAAACACTGTATAGTTATCGTCATGTAATAGTATTTGCAGAGCCATCTATCGAACTACTTAGCAACTTTTATAAACTCTTAATACATGCCCCATCGGAAGTCGGGTACGTCTCCACTTTCTATCAGGTGAGCCGTACATTATTGGCACTTGGTTTTGATTGACGTCTACTCTACTACTAAAAAGAACTACGTTCATTTGCAAAGACTTGACTGCAGGTACTAATAAACAAAACAAATATTCAATGATAGGAAAAATAAAACACCTCTTCAAATAACTACAATCAACTTCTGATGGCATTAAGATGTGCGCAGTATTTTTTATTGACTGGCATCTGATCGTTATCTCACCTAATGTACAATCTACGATACAGCACGCTTTATTAGAAGATATCTATCCACTAGCAAGTTGGGTTTAATCAGTTTGTACCTTCATAGAAATAAATATTAAAAATGAGTAAAACGCATAGCGCACGCAGAACTGACTATAAGTCTGTCTAAGATGGGTGACCGTGTGTGACCTGTGTTCCATTTATGAATGATTTCGCGCTTCGTAGGATACATTAAACCATTGGTCCCTGATACCATTAACATAAGTATTTGTATATATAATACTTTGAGGTCTAATGAGCGGCGAGAAAAATTGCAACTGCATGTAGCCACACCATAGCCTTGTTCGTTTCTACACGGCAATAGGAAAATGGAAATGAAAAACTACGTGGCACAACTATAACTGCTGAAATGTGAACGTATAATATAAGTAGAAGGCGTGTTTGATAAAATGATTCATTTCAACAAGGCAATGGGCTCACCACCTGTTACGTGGGACAAAATGCAAACGGTGAAATGTGGGCGTACAGTATGTCTCTGCTTACCCCTTCGGGGATAAAGGCGTGACATTACGCATGAAAGCATGCACAAGCTTCTAACGGTGATGTGTGAACGCATAGTATGTCACTGTCTACCCCTTCGGGGATTAAAGCGTGACTATATGTATGTAATAAAGTTTATGCATAGCCCAAGTGCAAAGGTCTAATCTTTGTGCAGACTGCTTTCTTGCCTTGTCTTTCTTTTGTTGTTTATCAGTGGAGAAAATATAGGTATATCCGGAATAGATATTAATATAACTGTATTATGCGAGATAAGATAACAGACAAAGAACTCATGACGAATTAAAATTCCGTTGTAAGTGGGTACCCTGTACACAATCCAGTCTCAAAGATAACATTGAGACAGCTGTGTTTAGCATTGATTTGGGAGCACCGTTGATCACGAAGTGGTCTGCTTTCGTCACTCGCGGACGGTAGTCGATCAATTCATAAATAACAGGCTAACGGGGCCTTAATTCACGACTCTATTAATTGTGTCATTGTGCTTATCATACGGCTTAATTAAAACTTGGTGTTTCTGAACATGCAGCGTGGCAATAATGTGCAATGTTATACAGAATTGATAAACTAACTGTTGTAGATGATAAATTAAATGAACTAGTCGGTTATGCCATGACCACAGAGGAAAAGTGAATAATCATAATTTAGTTTTCGTTTCGCCTAAACAACCTCGTCGGAATTAATGCTAACATTCACACTATTCGTTTAAATTTTACAAACATTAATATAGTCTTCCTCTTCCTTTGCATTACGTCTATTCTAGCAGCGATATTGTGATTTGTAATAAAGGATGTACGCATTTCTTTTAAGCTATATAATATGGATTTAACAGTAAAACTTCGTACTAGTTGACCCAGGGTTTAGTATTTATACTTATATGCACCAGCCTTCGCATTAAGTCTATTCTAGCACCGATATTGTGATTTGTAATCAAAGATGTACGCCTTTCTTTTAAGCTATATAATATGGATTTAACAGTAAAACTTCGTACTGGTTGACCCAGGGTTTAGTATTTATACTTATATGCAATTATATGCCTTCGCATTACGTCTATTCTAGCAGCGATATTGTGATTTGTAATCAAGGATGTACGCCTTTCTTTTAAGCTAAATAATATGGATTTAACAGTAAAACTTCGTACTGGTTGACCCAGGGTTTAGTATTTATACTTATATGCACCAGCCGTGGACAAAGGTTGACGGACCATAGCTGGTATAATCCGGTCGAAACATCACGTCCGGAAGAAAAGATACTTTGTACCTAATTTTCACTCATATTTATAAATATTTCAGATGTTATTCGTGACGATATTATGATAGTAGATACGTCACGGGTGCCCTTTCGAACGCATAATTTTTTTCAGCATAATGTTGTTTGGCATAACAGTTTCAGCATAAAGTTTTCTCGCATAAATTATGATAAGCAGAGTGTCATAAACGCATAATGGTTTTATTGGCATAACATTAACTTACTCTAATTTTTTTTATCATAATTTTAATCAGCATAAATGTATAGGGTATAATTGTTATACGCCTAAAGATAAATTATCATAAAATACAAAACGCATAATGGAGGTATGGATAACCGTTTAAATCATAAATGAATAATAATTTGACTAAGAATATTTAAGAAATGATAAGACACCATTGTAAATAATCATCTTACTCATAGCCAAGTTTTTAAGCAGTAACATATAAAACGATATTTTAAAAGTTATTTTTTTAAGACTAGTCTTGAGCAAAGTCAAATAGGTACGACGACGAGCGAAGCGAGGAGGAGTTTTAGGTCACTTGTGACCACAACGCGCGAGCCGAGTGAGCGTAGCAAGCGGGCCGCGGCAGCGGCCGGCGATGCACCTGAATAGAATCGCTCGTTTTAATCTACCTACTTTCTTTTTGTATTTTATTTATGTATTTTATATATAAGTGTGAAAATTTTGAACTTCAGTATAGTGACTATCGACATTTTTAATGAGTTGGCATTTCAATCTTAGACAGTTCAAGCTTAGTAATAAAAAAAAATGTACTCGTTAACATTATGGTATTCTATATGTATGGCTTGTAATCTTTATGCGAGAGTGAGTGATATGCCAATAAATGTTATGATTAGTAATCGTTATTGTAAAAAAAAATATGCGTAAACATTTTATGCGGGTATATCATTATTGTAAAAAAGTTATGGGAAAATAAAGTATGCCTAATGATTTATTCTGTTTGAACGTTATGCGAAACGAAGAGTATGCCAAAATACGTTATGCAGTTTTAAGTTATGCCTCTAAAAATTATGCAACCCAATACGGACCCATACGTCATGAATAAGATCTGAAATATTTATAAATATCGTGAAGGTTTAGAAATATTAACAAGGTTTTGTCTCGAGTTTTTCTTTTCTTAACCGTAACCTTCTCTATTAATCAGCAGCAGCACCATTTACAGAAGGCTGATTTGGACCTCGAAGACCTGGCTAGGGCACCCTGGTACTATATACTAAACACTGTTTATATATTTTTCTCTTGAAATGCGTATATGCAGTTAGTTTTAGGTATATATATCTGCAAATGCAGAGCTCATATCAGTCTTCTTATCGACATCTCGTTTCATCCGTTACACTAAATATGTGAACTAAAAAGTAACCGGTTAATTGCATTGACTTTTCTTTTTGGCATAGATTGTGGCTGTCACAATAGAATGGAGCGCTGACAATCGGTGGCGCGCAGATACTGATACTATCTGTCAAACAGGAGCTTTTGTTTATGAGGTGTGACATAGACGCGCGGACGATCCGCCGCCATCCGCACACCTCTCAGAATAGGTAGTACTCCGGTGTCTCCGCCCCCCATATCTACGCTCAGCTATCATCTGTCGACCACTTCGAACAACCCACTATTTGTATTTAACTTTCTAATAACACTGCGTGTGAGAATTTGCATAAGTATTTAGGTAATTATTCGCATCTCAGATTTACTTGTAAGTAGTTGCATGATTGACAATTGTCGCAAATCATTCCTGCTTGTCAGATTGGATTACCCTTTGAATTTGAACAAAAAATAACGAGAAAGTTGTTCTATCATATGACACAAAGTGGGTGGGCTGTTGCAACGGGCTGGACGACATTGTTAGTTTTGAATTAACATTCTGAGTTATTTCTTATTGAATTTCATTCTTTTAAACGCACATACCACATATCTTAACACATATCTCTTAAGATCTTCAATAACTATTTAAAATAAGTCTGTAGAGACGTAATAAATAACAAGTTAGACATATAAATGTATTATACACATTATATACAAGTACTTGATGCTTAAGTATTCTAAATAGTGTAGATTTTACACTAGCAGAAATACTTGAAAATGCATTGCGAATCTTAAACCGCTTTATCAAATAACATCCAGAGAATCATATTGAATTCACAGGAGATACAAATAATTCAATCGTAAATATTAATCACGATCGGCATAAAAAACCTTGTAGCCATATATCGGCGATCAAGCGCACCGCCCCACTCGCCAACACTTACTTATCCATACAAATAAAACGTTAATTTGAAACACACAAAGTTATCATACTGAATAATTTCTGAAAATTATAAAGGGTAATAATTTGTTTATTTGTAATGGATAAACTTCAATATTTTGTATGCAGGGATCGCTGTTTGATCATCATCGCTGAATCTGTCCTAATGACCACCCGTCAGGGTACAGCGTGAATATTTTCTGAAGTAGAAAAAAACTACACATTATTGTAATAACTTAGATAACATAACGTATTTAGACTACTTTGAAAAAATTGTCTAAAGAAGAAATCTATTATCTACTCGTATTTTAAGTGACTGAATTTTAATTGTGACAAATGATGTGTGTGAAAAATTATAATGGCGAACGTATCTACTATGTGGTATATGGGCATAGCCAACCGACATTTGCAACTGGAACGAGTGGGCAGTGCTTGGTTAACTATAGTTTTTAAATGATTGTGTTGCGATGCTTATGTCAATTGAAATAAAAATTATTTTGATCTAGCTCAAATATATCATAACTGTACAGATCCTACCATAATTACAATAGAGAAAGTTTATTTGACAGTTGTATGGCAATACTCTGATAAAATAGCATTATCAGCAGCAGTAGATTGCGTGCTTAGGTACCTAGTGAAATTGAATCCGCGGCCCGTTCAAAGATTAAGAATCCTAATTCGCATTAAAATTCTGAATAAACTTCAGTTAAAACACCAACACGCTTAAAAACCTTAACATGAGAAACTGACTTGGTTGAAAATGTGAATAAACGATTTATTTTTTACATCATGTTGAAAAAACTTTATGCATATCTCAATAACATTTACACAAAATAACTATCAGGGAACAGGTAGTAACACTCATTATCTCCCAACATCGTAACGGAGGCTCGCGGTAGTTCGTTGCCAGATACTCCGTTGCTGAGTAAGTGCCACCCCAAAGATAGGATATGGTTATGTGTGAATATCACTTTTAGATGAAAGAATGACTTAAATTATACTTTATCAGCTGAGACGGCAAACTTCTACTGGTATGTTCGTTATAAAAGAAAACTAGTAAAACCATCTCTCAGTCGGAACAAAACACACATTCGGAGTTTAGCCCGAATAACTGGCGGAATTATTGATCAAATGTAACCGATTATACGATAAAGGCATATCTTATCCTCGAATAATTTCCACCAAAGAAACTCATATAACTAACTATTAAATAGAATGGCAATGGGCTCGCCGCATGTTACTTGTTACAAAAATGCATACGCTGAAATGTATTGTATGCCTCTGCCTACACCTTTGGGGATAAAGCCATGACAATATGTATGTAGGTACGTATTAAATAGAAAACACATTCACATTCAACATATTCCCACCTACACAAAAATTTTAAGTTAGACACTAAAAGATATTGTAATTTAGCTAAAACATAAATAACATAAATATGATATTCCAGGAACGGTACACAATACGCCAATCGACAATACTTAACAACTGTAAATCACCACTGACATTTATCGCCAAACAGTAAGTTCAAAGACAATGCGTTGGCAGATCGTTTGGGCTTAGTGTTACGTTGATAGTACGCTGGTGGTACTGTGGAGTGGTACTCGTACAAAACAGGAATCCTTAGCCGTGAGTCAGGCGCGCCAGCGCCAGTGCGGCGTCGATAGCGTCGCGTGCAGCCCATGGCGTAATAGTACACAAACGCAAGTCTTCACCAGTACCTAATGACTGTGTTCACTTAAGTGACAACAATATTACTCATTGATAGGCTTCAGCTGGTACGTGAAAAGTGAAAGACGGCACCGCACTGATTAAATACCACCAGCAACTAGGTTTTGAATAAACTCCAAATGAAAGAGGTTCCCAATTTAAATGTTTATTTACTTATTAACTCCGACTTTTATTTACGAGCGTTTTCGTGCCTCAAAATGTATGGATTTGGCCAGTAATATGGCAAAATTATTATGCTAAATTTCTCATACATTTTTAACAAAGTGGATAAAGACAAATCGATTCGAGATGGGGACTGAACCCGTGACTTTTGCCTAAACAGGGCAATACTCTAAAAATGACGATTGAAATATGGTGGAGAATTTCAACTTGATTCAATACAGTTCGGGTAGTTCAGGTGGCTAGAACATTGCCCTGGTTAGGCAAAGGTCACGGGTACAATCCCCGTCTCGAATCAAATTGACTTTTTCCTCTTTATTAAAAATGTATCAGTAATATGGCAGTTGTTAAGCCAAGTTAAAGGCCTTATTAATGGCCAAAAAATTTCAACAACCTGTTACCGATAGTTTCAATATGACTATAGGATTACAATGGATACGTCCACGGTAACAATATTCAATCAGGTCTGCCACCCTAGTAGTATAAAAAAGTTTTTCTAATTGAATGAATAGAAAACAAATGTACCGTAAACAATTATTTTCTTTTTGTTTTCGCCGTCTGCAGGTTCTTGTCCTTTTTGTCCCTTAAAATTATGCGCCAAGTGTTTGTATTCGCTACCTCGTTTATTTATACAATTTTACAGTTACTTATTATATTTTTTACAATTATTTTTTTAAGTATTACGGTTTAAGACCATTTTTTCGTATTATTGACATTTTTTTAAATTTGATCGCATATATCTTTTGTTTTTTTTACTATCTGTGGGTTCCTTTTTTGTCGTTTACAATTACGTGCTAAGTATCTATTTGTTTGTATACACTACCTAGTTTATTTATAAAATGTGACAGGTACTTACTTAATTATAAAAAAAAAATACAAGTTCGGTTAGTTCAGCTGGCTAGAACATTGCCCTGGTTAGGCAAAGCTCATGGATTCAATCTCCGTCTCGAATCGAATTGTCTTTTTCCAATTAATTAAAAATGTATGAGACATTTTGCAAAATAATTGCTTTAAGAATGTACCATAGACGTGTGTGGAGTCCATTGCATCAATGTTTAAAAATAGTTGTAACACTGTTCATTGGTATCGAGTTGTTCATTAGCTTGATAGATGGCTCTGGTCATACTCTTAAAATAACGATTAAAATATGGTGGCGAATTTCAACTGAATTCGATACGGTTCGGGTAGTTCAGGTGGCTAAAACATTGCCCTGGTTAGGCAAAGGTCACAGGTTCAATCCCCGTCACGAATCGAATTGTCTTTTTCCACTTTATTAAAAATTTATGAAAAAAAATACAAGTTATTTTTAAAATATTTCGGATCATTATTGCTTATTATTAATACTTTTTAACTTTGTTAACCTCTTAGGAGTAGACTCAGGAGACAGAGTCAGAAAGGAGGAGGATATCCTCTAGGCAGTAGTAATTTTATTTGGTGGGATGGGTATTTTAATAGATGGACTTAAACACAAACAAACAAATTTATGAATAAGTTTTAAATACCGGTATTACTGTTTGGTTAAGCGGGCGAGATAAATAAATTCGAAGTATTTGCGGGAAAGACAAAAATGAAATTTACACGCGGTTGTCGACGAAAAAGAAATGGAAAACAGGAATGGGCACACTACCTTGCTTTGCTGCGAGATGGTGAGGTGGAGGCTGCCTGGGACGTCCCTGGACTTGGATCCCTGGTTCCATTGCACGAAAACACTATTTATCCATAGAAAACACAATTATTGCGTAAGATTTGTGCGAACGCGCGCACGGTCATTGCAGAACTCATTTTCAATCCGTCCCCGCTGCCTTAAAAACAAATGGAGATCGGCGATGCAACATAGAAAAAATAACGCGGGTATTCTAGAATACCCGCGCCGGGGGGGAAATGGTTGCGCCGGTATACGACCGGCGCAACCATTTCCCCCCCGGCTTAAGGGTTACCTTCGAAAAAGGAACAACTGACTATACAGTTGCTACTAAGCTTTAGCTGCTAACTAAACAAAATGCTATCTAACTAAACTAAACTCAACCTAATCGAACTAGCTAAATTTGTTATTGAAGTTACTGTTGATTAGGCAAAGGATAAAGAATAATTGGTTGCAAGTACGAACCAGTTGCGGTTTTAACACGAACTATACGGGTGATCCCATTTGACCCAGGGAAAACTTCTTCTACTACCCCAAGATGCCAATGTAATGGAGGCATATTTTAAGTTAAAATAACTACGACAGTACCGACAGTAATAGGGTTCGATGGAGTATTCCATTTCTGACGTGACTATAGCGTATGCAAGTAGTCTGTGCTCCAACGCTTCCAAAACGATTGAACGAGTTTATCCAATAAGGCATGACGCGAGAGAAGATGAAGTCGATTTTCCTCTATTCAAAAGCGGTTAAGTATTTTAACGGTGTAACATTCAAAAAGTGCGCTGGAGTCAGTGCAAGCGGCTCCGAGGGATCACTAGACAAGGTTCTACAAAGAGGACGCGTATTCATTACGGCCTCGACTTGAGTGAGCACGGTGCTCGGCTCTTCAAACGTGAGTATCTGTTCACCTATAACGCGAAACAGGTGCGACTTTAAGCTTTTAATATTAGCTTCCCAGTTGCCACCAAAGTGGCTTGCGGCGGGCGTATTGAACGACCACTCAATGCGGTTTTCAGCTAAGACGTAGGCAAATTCCGTGTTAAAGTGTTTGGAACGCAAAAAATTATGTAGTTCGGAAAGGTTACAACGAGCTCCGACGTAATAAAAATAAACGTATACTTGTGCTAAGCCAAATTATAATGAATGTTCTAGTCCTAATCTGCAAAAAAACTAATTCATTGCGATACCTCGGCGTTGTTAATGATAGTAGGCTAAGTTTTCAGGACCATATCGAACTCCTTTCAAGCAGAGTTCGAAAGCTGATGTTTGTTTTTAAAAACCTACGGCATGTAGCCGATAGGAGGACTATTAAGACTGTGTATTACTCGCTTTGTCAATCGATCATTTCCTACTGTATCACTATCTGGGGAGGTATTTCTAAAACAACACTTCTTATGCTGGAAAGAGCACAAAGAGCGATACTGAAGGTCAGTTCTTTTCTACCTTTTTACCATCCAACAACAGATTTATACTTGCAAAGCGATGTTCTCACAATTCGTCAGCTCTTTATTCTGCATACCGTAATTAAGCAGCATGCTTTGATCGTTTTTGATCCTTCTAAGCAAGACACTAAGCGCAGAGCGGATAGGGTCAGCGACATCCAATTGTTTAAAACTAGCTTTGCTCAAAACTTTTTCGGTTATCAAGGTCCAAACCTGTACAATAAAGTAAACCGCATTCTGTCTATCCACGGCCTCACCAAATCTAAAAGTAAACCTATTATTATGACTTGGTTAAAGGGACTTGATTACTCAGAAACTGAAAGCTTTGTACACAACTATATACTGTAAATCGGATGCATCATTTTTTTTTCTCTTACTCTTCACACAAAACGGATTCTCACATATACATATGCACACACACTCACATCACAACACATATCCAAAGTGCGATATTGCCATTGTTACCCTAAACAAAGTTATATAAATGATTTTGTTTATCCCACGTCTTTCGTCCTCTTCGGTAGTTTATTTGATGCCATAAAGTCACGGTCCGTTGGGTGATTTGCCTAGTGATCTGTGGTACAGGCTTGCGCCTATTTCAGACACCAGTCCTTTCACAACTATTGAACATAGAGTATAAGTAAAATGGTATAATGTAATTGGTGTATGTATAGTTTAAGAGGAAAAATAAATAAATTTAAACTTAAACTTTAATTCGTACCGTTGTCCGAATACATTCGAGATAAATGCAGCCATGAAGCATGGCGTGCTCAAATCACCAGCTAACTCTATATGAACGGCGCGAGTCATCATACAAACAAAAAGACAAACATAAGCTTTAGTAGAACGTATACCACGACCACGAGAAACTATTACCCTGAAGGGGCCAGCGTAATCTGTACCCGTGTGTACGAACGGTTTAGCAGCCTGAACAACACGACAAGGACGATGATCGGCCATTTCGGGCGCGATTGACTTCGGGCGAAGTTTGAAACTCGGAATACATCTATAAACTATCGAACGAATCAAATTGCGTGCGGAGAGTATCCAGTATTTCTGGCGCAAAATTGACATTAATAAATCTGGACCAGCGTGACAATTCATCCTATGGTGATATTCAACTAAAAGATCAACGATATGATTCTTGCACGGGAGAACTACAGGATGCATTTGATCGTACTCTAATGCGGACTGACTCAATAGACCACCAACTCGAATTAGGCCATCCTTCAATAAAGGTTTCAAATGTTGAAAAGCGCGACTACAAAGTTTATTTAATTCCAAATTTCTAATTTCAGACAAAAATAAAATCGCTGATAACGAAGCACACGAAGCACAATTAACTCAGCATTGTTTAAGTCAAAGGCGGTAACATGCTCGCGACGAGGAATGATTTTCAAAAATCGACAAATAAAAACAACACTACGTAAAAGAATCGACCACGATGAAACACGGCTCGCCAACTCTAAGATAGGCGATTTTTCGAGCGGTGCGGTAGTAACTAAAGAGGATTTCTTTTCCTCTGGCGGCGTGGACACAGTAGCGGAGTTGAAATTACTAACAGGCCATTCATCAGGTCGGGCTTGGCACCAGGAAGAGCCATGGAACCACAACGGATGATACAAAATCTGTGCAGGTGTTAACCCACGAGACAAACAATCGGAAGGGTTGTCCGTACCTGAGACGTGATAAAAGTTCTGCGGCGCCAATTCCGACTGAATTTTTGCCACCCTATTTGCGACAAAAGTATCCCAGCGATGGGGCGAAGAATGTGTCCAACACAAAGCGACGGTCGAGTCCGAGAATGCGAAAATTCTATCTATATTAATGCGGTTGCGACAACTACTTACAATCGAACTAATGAGCTGGGCTAGAACCAATATAGCGCACAGCCCGAGACGAGCGAGAGAGGCTACCTTACTAGGGGCTATATTTTCACCTATTAACACCCCCATATGCTTTCTCTCTAGCGTCAGCGAAACCTAAAACAGTTACAATACTATCATCGGAGATGCCAACATGGCGCGGTATTCTAATTTGCTCGAGCATAGGAAGCTCGGCTCTAAATCGTTTCCAGAATTTAATGATGTGGTCAGGAGGAGTGTCGTCCCAGTCACAGTTGGACAGCCAAAGTTCTTTTATGAGAAACTTTGCGTACAAGACGACAGGTGCTACAAATCCCATTACATCCCATATGCGTGCGACACACGACAATATGGTGCGCTTAGTGCAGGTTGACGGTGTAGGACAAACCTTCAAACTAAACATGTCGGACGAAGGTGACCAACGCAAACCGAGAACCTTGTGCGTATCATTACTATCAAACTCCTTGACAGTCGACAAGCGATGCGACGGTGGAATCCAATCCAAGACCGTTTGCGAATTACTAGTCCATTTTACGAGATCAAAATGACCAGCCTTCATGAGATCAATTACTTCAGCCGCAGTTGCGACAGCTTGATCTTCGGTCTGCACAGAATAAATATAGTCATCCATGTACAGACCAGTTTCTACAGTCTCCTTAGCCTTCGGGTAACTGTCGCCCTCATCGGTGGCGAGCTGCTTGACAGTGCGAAGAGCGTGGAAGGGACTGGATTTAAGTCCAAAACAAACGCGATTAAATTCGTAAACCTGTAAAGGTTCCTGCGGCGAAAATCTATACAAAATGCGTTGAAATCGGCGATCTGATTCGCGAACACCAATACAAAGAAACATTTGTCTAATGTCGGCTGAAAGCGCGACAGCAAATAAGCGAAAGTTAACTATAATTTCGAACAAATTACCTTGGAGATTTTGACCACTGTGCAAAATATCGTTTACCGAAACATTCGAACTAGTTTTGGCGCTGCCATCTAAAACAAAGTGCAACTTGGTGGTTAGTTTATCCTCGCGGACAACTCCATGGTGCGGTATGGTATACGAAGGAGCGTGCTTCGTCTCTTCGGTTTCCGGATTTCGGAAATGAAACCTATATCCAAATATTATACTATTACGCTATCGTAAGCCTCCTTCAACTTTGGAGATGTCTGCATTTTCCGTTCTAAACAAAAGAAGCGTTTTTCGGCTGACTGAAACGAATCTCCAAGCGAATTAACATCACCCTTAAAGGGGAGTGCGACAACATAACGACCATCACTATCGCGAGTAGTCGTGCGACTATAAAACTCTTCACAAAGTTTATCATCCGGGCTGACAATAGGAGGGACGTTCACCTCTTCTATCTTCCAGAAATTACGGACAGCGGAGTCCAGCGGCTCGACAATATGACACTGTCGAGTTACAATCAAAACAAGCGGGTGCGGAACCAACAATAACAAACCAAAGAACCGTCTCTAAGGAGAGCAGCGCGGGGTGCGATGCGTGACCTTGAACCTTACGCTGCAACAGGAGGTGCGGGAAAATCAAAGCGCCAACTAACAAATCAATATCTCCTGGAACGGCGTAAGTATCATCGGCCAAAGGCAAATCTCTAAAATTAGTCAATAATGAGGTATTGACTGCGACAGTCGGTAAAAGTTCGGTAGCTTTATCGACGACTAGCGAATCCATCGAAAAACTAACATTAAAATCAAAACGCGAGTGGAATTTAATCCCCACAGAACCCTGAACGGCTTTAGTGGAACCCCCAATACCTTTCACAACATTACAGGCGGGTCGGTTATTTATATGCAAACCAAGACGACTACAACAATTTTTACTATTAAAATTACTTTGAGAAGCACTATCTAAAAGTGCGCGAACACTATGTCCCCTACCATGCGAATCGTAAACAACAACTCGAGCGGTTGCCAGAAGTACCGTAAAAGGGCTTGAGTGCAAACTTGATAGCGAGCACAAAGCGACATCATTCGGCTGGAGGCGCGCGGCAGTGGCGCCGCCGTCGCTAGGCGCGGACGGGGACGAAAACACGCGAGAGCGCTCCCCGTCGTGACTCAACGGCGCGGGCGGCTGTGACGTCACAGCGGACGGACGGTCAGGCACTGAGTTCGCGCAGCTGGAATCGACGGACGAACTACCGGACATGGCGTTATTGTTTTCGAAGTGTAATAATGAATGGTGTTTACCATTACACTTGCGACACAAATGATTCGAATTACAAAAGGAAACACGATGCTTCCCACTGAGACAATTGATACATAAATTACTAGAACGAACAAATTTGTAGCGATCGCCAGGAGTGAGTTTATTGAACTCCGAACATTTATAAAGTTGGTCATGGTATCCTTGACACAAAGAACAATTTTTCGAATGCAACACTTGCGATTGCGAAGTTGTGGGTTCGAAATTAACAAAAGAGTGCGTGGACTTACTACGATTTTTCGCTACTCCGTGGTTTAACGAAGTTCTTTGCAAAATTCGAATATGTTGACGAACGAAAGTTTCTAAATCGTCGAACTTAGGTATTTGATGGCCACGTCTATCCATTTCAAATAAGCGAACGGTTTCGGAATCTAATTTCTTTAAACCGATATACAAAAACAAAAAGTCACAGAGGTCATTGACCTTGAGATTCTTTAGGGCGCGAACAGCTGATGCAAAAATATCTAAGAATTTTTCTAAGTCGTGTTCATTACACGATGAGCTATTTTTCAAATTAAATATTTGATCCAAATAAGCGGTTGTTACTAAGCGTTTGTCTTCGTATTTGACCTTCAAAGTATTCAAAATCAAACTATAATTTTCGGCGCAAAGCGTTATTCCGGCGCAAACGGTTTTTGCTTTCCCGGTTAGTTTACTAACTAAGTAATGTAATTTTTCGTGATCCGATAACGAATTATTATTATGGATCGTATTTTCGAAACTAGCGAAAATCAAAGGCCAATTTTTAATATCGCCATAATATTCGGGTATTTGCCAATACAAATACCCGAATTTAGGTCGGTCCCGTTTCAGCAAATCAAAACCGGCTGGCCCGGGTTTCGAATCGGTGACTACTACGGGCACGGGCGCTTGCAATGACTTATCGACACGTTTTATGCGAAAAATTAAATCTTCGAAAGATGACATGGCGTCGTAACTTAATAAGAAATCGGGATTTAATTTTAATTCAAGCAAGTTAATTTTATCGAGAACATTTTCGAAATCTAAGCGCAAAGTATCTACGGTTTCGATCGAGGATAAAAACAATTCTTTTATTGATTCATCTGCGATCCTCGATGAATAATCACAAATTAATTGCATACGCTTAAAATGGCTATCCTTCTTAGCGTGTAATAGTTTTAACTGTAGATCCGGAATCTCTTTCGGAGGCATTGTTAAAACAAACAACTATAGCTACCTACAGTGCAAACTAACGAACGATAAAAGTGGAAGCGGTGGTAGACAGCGAGACGGGGGGCGAACGAGCGTAGGTATTTGCACGCGCGAGCCTAGGTACCTGCCCGCGTGGTCTACCTATTACTATGCGGTGCAGCCGAAATTACCAACTATTTAGAACCTATCTATGCGAAAAACAGTAGGTATGTACGCGTGTAAGTATGCGTTTATTCCCTAAGGGAATAAAACTATTATCTATGCGTTTATTTGCTACAGAATAAAAACTATTACCTAATCTATGCGTTTATTCCGAATGGAGCAAAAACTATAACCTAATCTATGCGTTTATTCCGTGGTGGAATAAAAACTATAACCTATACCTATGCGTTTATTCCCTATGGAATAAAAACCATTGCGTTTCTATTGGCAAACTACTAAAGCGAATGGATCAAAATCCGGATCGTTAGGACCAGAAAAGGGTTGAGCGGGCGAGATAAATAAATTCGAAGTGGACTGTATTTGCGGGAAAGACAAAAATGAAATTTACACGCGGTTGTCGACGAAAAAGAAATGGAAAACAGGAATGGGCACACTACCTTGCTTTGCTGCGAGATGCTGAGGTGGAGGCTGCCGGGGACGTCCCTGGACTTAGATCCCTGGTTCCATTGCACGAAAACACTATTTATCCATGGAAAACACAATTATTGCATAAGGTTTGTGCGAACGCGCGCGCGGCCATTGCAGAACTCATTTTCAATCCGTCCCCGCTGCCAGTGAGTTGACAGCGCGTAATACAGCTGTCTCGCTCTTCTTTTATGCGAGACAAGGTAGGTGCGAAAGAGAAATGGAATAAAGGGAAGCGGGGTGGGAGTGACGACAACTAATTAATTAAAAACAAATGGAGATCGTCGATGCAACATAAAAAAAATAACGCGGCTACTCTTGAATCGTATACCGGCGCAACCACCGCTTTTTACAAGGAAACCTCCGATAAAACCGTATATTTGTATAACCTATGCATTTGAACTACAACTATTCGGTTTTTTGTTTAAAAATAAAACACAATCTGATAATAATGTATTCAATGCTTGATACCTGTGAGTAAGGAGGTAAATTTTTAGGTAAAAGAAATAATTTATCTCTTTACTCTTTTTAGAATTAAATTTATTTGCCAGGTAAGTGATAAACAATACTAAAACTAACACAGGTACCAAACATTGGATACCGTTATTGACGGTTTTTTTTATATTTTCTAACAAAAAACCGGAAAACTGTACACAAACATACAAATAATCGATTTTTCGAAAGGGTTCCTTTTCCTTGGAAAATAATGCTCTTAACGGTAATTTGAACTTATTCATGAAGTTTGTTTGTAAACTAATCTATATTGATTTACAACAAATAATACCCTTTGTCCATGAACTAGAGTTATTTTTAAAGTATTTCGGATCATTTTTGCGTATTACTAACATTTTTCAACTTTGATAACCTCTTGGGAGTAAACTCAGGAGATAGAGTCAGAAAGGAGCAGGATACGCTCTATAGAGTAGATACTACTCGTCACCACAACTATTGCAATATCTACAAAACATAAAGAGGTAAGCAAAGTTCATAATGCATTTTATTAAAATTTGTATATGTTTACTTTTATTTGGTGGGATGGGTATTTTAATGAATGGATTTATATTCAAACAAACAAATTTATGAATAAGTTTAAATACCGGTATTACTGTTAAGAGTAATTTTTGACAAGGAACCCTTTCATAAAACCGAATATTTGTATACACTATGCATTTGAACTATAGCTATTCGGTTTTTGTTTAAAAATTAAACAATCTGATATTAATGTATTTAATGCGTGATATCTGTAAGAAAGGAGTTAATTTTTTGGGTAAAATAAAGAAATTACCTCTTTACCCTTTTTAGAGACTAGTACTTGATTTTGACTGCCTCTGTGGCGCGGTGGGAGTGCATCCGACTGCTACGCAAGAGGTCGTGGGTTCGATTCCCACCCAGGATAAAACTTTGTGTGATGAGCACGATGGTTTATTCTGTGTCTGGGTGTTATTTATCTATAATATGTATGTATTTAGAAATATATAAGTATGTTTATCAGTTATCTAGATCCCATAACACAAGCTAATATTAGCTTACTTTGGGCTAGATGGCGCTGTGTGAAAAGTGTCCCACAATATTTATTTATTTATTAAAAAAAATATTTGCTAGGTAAGTGATAAACAATACTCAAACTAACACAGGTACCAAACATTGGATACCGTTATTGTCAGGGAAAACTGTAGTACACATACTCGTACATGGCGTATACAAATATTCGATTTTTTCTGAGGGTTCCATTTCCTTGGAAAAAAATGCTCTTAACGGTAATTAGAACTTATTCATAAATTTTGTTTGTAAACTAATCTACATTTATGTACAATTAATAATACCCTTTGTCCATGAACAGAGTTATTTACATTGTTGAGACCCATACAATCATGCTGGATATCAGATATGCTAGCTGGCTGACACTTAATTACTGTTCATATACTAGATCGTTCAATAAGTCCCGAGACTAACTTGGAAATGGCGTATATTTTAAAAACTCTTTTGATTTTAAAAAAGTACGGGCCTTCAGAAAAGGTTTTTGTCAATTTTTTGGTAAATGGTACTTTAATATATTGATTTTGCAGACATTTAAGTGACGCTACGCTTGTAGTTTCGATACAATGGAAAAAAAACGAGTTTCGCGTGTTGATAAAACATTGTTTTTTAATGGGAAAAAATACGGTTGAAGCAAAAATGATATGTGAGATAAGCTCCCTCTAAAGCAACCATTTGTCGGTGGTATGCCGACTTCAAACGCGGTCGCATGGACACAAATGATGGGGAACGCTCTGGAGGTCGTCCAAATGATGCAGTGACTCAACAAAATATTAACCAAGTCCTCAAAATCGTTATGGAAGATAAAAGTGCGCGAGATAGCCGAGATAGTGAAGATTTCAGCTGGTAGTGTTTTCACTATTTTATATAAAAATTTGGCCATGAAAAAGCTATTTTCCAAGTGGGTGCCGCGTTTGCTTACAACTGATCAAAAGAAACAACGTATCAATGATTCAGAGCGATGTTTGGTGCTGATGAATCATAATAAAAAGGATTTTTTACGTCGGTATGTGATAATGGATGAAACATGGATACACCATTTTACTCCGGAATCCAATCGGCAGTCAGCGGAGTGGAGAGCGGCTGGTGAAAGTCGCCCGAAGCGGCCAAAGACTCAGAAATCGGCCGGTAAGGTTATGGCGTCTATATTTTGGGATGCGCATGGAATACTTTTCATCGACTACCTTGAAAGGGGCAAAATATAAATAGTGACTATTACATGTGCTTATTACCGCGATTGAAGTACGAAATTGCGGATAAACGGCCTCAAATGAACAAAAAGAAAGTGGTGTTTCACCAGGACAACGCGCCTTGTCACAAGTCTGTGAGGGCTTTGAATTGCTTCCTCATCCCCCTTATTTGCCAGACTTGGCCCCCAGCGATTACTGGCTGCTTGCAGATCTCAAAAAAATGCTCCAGGGTAAGAAATTTGACTTAAATAGTGAAGTTATCACAGCAACGGAGGCTTATTTTGAAGCCAAAGACAAATCGTTCTACACGCATGGGATAGAAAAGTTAGAAAAGCGTTGGAGGGACTGTATCGCTCTTGGAGGAGACTACGTTGATGAATAAAAAATAATTTTAAAAATAAACCTTGTTTTAGTACTTAGTCTCGGGACTTATTGAACCACGTTATATATAGCTATAGTGTGTGTATGTACTTGTACATATAGCAGACCACGAACGTGTCTAGATAAATAAATTATTAATAAATTAAGTTTTCACTTCTGTTGGCACTACCGGAGTGCAATCCGTAATTTTTTTTTATTATATAATGATTTTTTTTTAAACTTATTGATACTGGCAAGTCGCATTTTTATTTACACATATGAAATGTCTAAAAGCGCGTTAAAGTGGAGTTCTGGAGTGTAAAGCGCGACTCGGCAAACGTAAGTTAGGAGGACCCCCTGCCAGATGAACTGACGACCTGGAAACAGTCACAGGGAGGGGCTGGAATGAGACCTCTTATGATATCTAGACAACTGAGAAACATACTTATACACAAACAACATACACACACACAAATGTTTGTTCCAACCCGAGATTAGAGCCCAGGAATTTAGCAACCAACCTTTCCATCAACCTAGTTGTACGTCGGTAGGCACATTGTACATTATATTTCAGAATTCACGGTGTAAAATTATCTATTGCCGTCGTACGAGTATCATGCTTATGTTTTTCGCTTTCTTAATAAAATCTTCCAATCTACACTTTGCTGTGATTTTTTTTCCGACTGAAACTAATCATACTATATTCCATTCATGTTGCGTCCATCAATGTAATTCAATACTTTCTGATTTAGGCTAGCACACCTATCTTTGTATCGGGAGCACATTTGATAAATTCTCACGATGCGTTTGGGAATGAGGTTTTTTCCCTCAGCAAACAATAGATCACTGTGCGGATGGATGGAGGGTTGGAAGTACTTACGCAGTCTCGGCCGCACCGACCGACTAATGTTATAATGCGCCTCTATAGTCATAATCTTCTAAATTGGCGATTTGGATAAAATAGTTTGTATTTACAAACGAAATAAATTATTATTAAACACATGATGTTTCGTTTTGATTTTCATAATGAAAGAATTAATATATATTTTTTTATCTATACTAATATTTAAAGAGGAAAAGTTTGTAAGTGTGTTTATAATGAATAGGCTCAGAAATTACTGGGACGATTTAAAATTTCTTTTCACTATTAAAAAGTATTCTTCTTGAGTAGCATAGACTATATTGGAATTTCAAAAAATGCAGGGTTCCGTACGAAATCTCGAATAGGAAAACTTCACTACGCGGGCAAACATGCGGGCGTCAGCTAGTATTATACATTAGATACTTGCAGCAAAGTATACCTAATATTAATTTATTTTTATAAAAAAACACATTTTTACCAGTGTTTTGTTTTAATTTTTGAAAACAATCTATTAACTATCTATGCAATGTTAAAATTTGGGTAGGTTACATACCTACACTAAATAAGTAAACAGCTAAATTACAAAAGATCAATCACAATTATTTTAATAGCATAAAAATTACGTGAGTATATTTTATTTGTTAAACAGGCTAAATACTTTCAAAATATTTATTTTTCTGTTTATTGTACCAAAATTAAATAAATACATAAATTAATTATTTAATTTTGGTAAAAAAAATTAATTAAATAAGAACATAAATTAAGGAGCGGAAGGAGTTTAAGCTTTAAAAGCAATTTCTGCTAGTATACCAAAGTTTATAAATTATAATTCAAAACTGTTAGAATATACTGTAAAATATTATTGCAACCAATACAAATGCTCCCTTCTGTACGTAGTTACATGTGCTTGCTCCCAGGCGCTCCCCGCGTCGTCTACAAGTACAACTTGTTGTATTGAACCAGTTCCTGCTCCAAAATTGACCTGTTAAATCACTTCCTCAATTATTTATGCAACGTATGCACTTTTTAGCATAACATTGCAACGACACTATATATATTTATCAGTACAAAAACTTAATTTATTTACATGCATAATTTTGATTTTAAAATGGATTTGGATTGCAAATTTTAATTTTTACAATGGTACCCATTTATATAACGTGATTTGGTCTACATAATTATAAAACGAATTATTTATAATGGATTTTTTTTTACATAAGTCGTGCCTACTATAAAACATTCTTTACAATTACAAAGTGACTCATTATAATATTTCCCAGGTTTGAAGTATATAATAATTACCAGATAACAAATAAGTAGACAACAATATTTGATAAATAATTTTCAATTTCACGTTACATTGGGATCGTGATTCGTAATATTTTCGATATTGTGCCAACACCAAGTAAATCTTTAAACTAGTAATGTTAAAAAAAAATCTAAAGTAGAACGATCTTTAAATAAAATTACAATTTCATGTCCGGAGGCAACTCTCGAGGTCCATATTTAAATAAAATCTTTATACAATAATACAGCAGTCAGCAATGCTTACAAATTGTTTGATTCCCGCGAGGGGATCGTCACCTGACCGGTACAGTTACCCATATCCTACATTGCACATATTGTAGTGATTATCCTTCTCTTTTTGATAAAAGATTCAACGGAAGCTGCTACCTGTCTCGTGAGAATTGACAGCGGATGTAGTAAAGGTGCCCCCGTTCTTTTTTTCAAGTGTTACATATTGATGAAATGGGATGTAAGGGTGATCCCGTCTCCTGTCAAATGATTCCTGAGAACTAATTTTTAAATTTAAACCTTTTCTTAAAAATAATATTTTTTAGAAATGGAAATGGAAAGTTCACCTAAGTAAATTGGCTCGGAGCCCGGTCAGCTTGGTTAGTTTTTACATTTATTCTTTGCTTTTATAGTTAGGAGACAATCTCCCCGAATATAGTCAAGGCTATAAAATGAATCCTAAAAAATAAGTAATTTTAAAAATAAAATGCAAAAACGTAATATTTCGTGTACGAATTGTTCGAACAATGTTTATGGGCTCTTGTTTATTGGTATTCCTGCAAGTTACATTGTTCTTGATTTTATGTTCCAAACATAACCGGTGTGAAATTTGGTTCCCTTCACCTGCTGCAGTGAAGTGTTTAAAAAAGTTTTAGCAAAAAATCACAAGAGGGAAACGTAAACGGCCCCTATTTTGATGAGTGCACTGCATGCATACCATTTAGCCATTTAACTCCATGACATATTTTTTTTTAATTACTAGATGAATAATGTTACATTTCATTGGTTGTTACATCCTCCTTGGTCTACCTAACTGTAATAAAAAAAAAAATATATTATAGGGATCGCCCCAATGGGTCGTGACCAATGTCAAATATAACCAAATTTAAAAAATAATTAGAATATAGCTCTGTTCACTTCTTCTTCACATAAACTTTAAATGTGTTAAATTTAATATTGATCAATTTCTTAAATCATTAATCGCTTCATACATGCACCTATCAGAGCGCTTGTGACTTTTTCGATTTTGAGCAATCTGCTTACGTGGTCTTCATATATAAGTCTCGGCCTACCGTCCTTCTGCCCTTTACTTTCGCAAAATATATATTCCTCATCAATAGTTCGTCACACATTCGTTGGACGTGTCCAAGCCAACGGGCACGCCCTCTTCTGCTTCTCTGCAAATATACTGCACTCATAAAGTACTCCTGCGTTATAGACTCAAATAGAGAAGTTATATTCTATAACCGCACTATTTGCTTTCTTTTTAATCAGCAAGGGGTTTTCTTAGAAAATATTTTTGATAATTAATTATTTATAAGATTTTATTGATTCATAGATTGATTGATTAATAGATTTTATTTATTAATTAATAAAATTATTAAACTATAACAAATAGACGTTTATTGTCATACCATTATTCAGTTTTGTCTGCAAATAAACAGCAATTTGTTTTATTTAAAAAATAAAATAAGTTTTTCTAAATCTTGGCTGTTTAGCGTATGCAGCTACAGCAGAAAATATGTGCACCATTTTCTCTAATTTTCTTTAGTTTGTATTTAAATTTTAGACATCTAAATACTTCCAATATTGAAAAATAGGCGAGTTTTTATTGCATTACACGAGTGTTTTTGTTCTCTTGTGAAAACAACGACATGTGCGACCTATGGTAGGGCAAATTATAATTACTTAAGTGGAAATAATATTATTTTAATTGATTTTTGAAGTGAAAATTCTTTATTGACGTATGAGAGAAATTTTATAGCTGTAAAATAAATGGGGATGAAGAGTAGAAGCGTGCACGTCGCCATCCCTGCCAGCTACGGCTGCAATTCTACTCCAACACGAGTGCCACCAGGACGAATTATGCTAGGGCGTGCCCCCGAGGCGACGCGCACCAGTTCGTCCCCGCTGGTGCGAAAAGTGTGAGCCAGAGCGGCGTAGGGGACCGCCACCCTACACGCGTGGCCCGACACGGGGGAAGTGGAGGATGGAGTGCAGGGTAGCTGCGTGGAATGTTAGGGGAGGAATGGCAGATAAGATGAATGAGTTGATGGATGTTATGAATGAGAGAAAGTTAGATGTAGTGTGCTTGACAGAGACCAAACGCAAGGGCAGCGAAGTCGTGGAGCTCCCGGGTGGGGTGCTTGCGCTATGGTCTGGAGTACCAGAGAGCGAGCATGGCAGTCGGGGGGTTGGAATTTTAATGTCCTCGCGATTGGCCTCCGGTATGTATGAGTACAAACTGGTAGGTCCTAGAATCCTCTGGATCCGTCTAAAACTTGGTTTGACGAAGATTTTCCTGGTAGCTGCTTACGCGCCAGTATATTCGTCGAACGCGAGTGAGCTAGAGGACTTCTGGGAGAGTATGAGAAAAGCTCTGAATGTGATAGAAGGAAATTAAAAACTTATAGTATGTGGAGACTTGAATGGTTGGGTGGGTACCGCTCGCGATGGTTTTGAGTCGGTACTCGGGAAGTATGGGGATAAAAGGGTGAATGACGCTGGCAAGCTTATATTGGCATTTTGTAAGGAAAAGGATTTGTTTGTGGCGAACACAATGTTCAACCACAAACAAATTCATATATATACGAGGAGATGTAAGCCAATGAGAAGCATGATAGATCGATTCCTAATGGATAGTCGGCTCCGTAAACAGGTGATGGACACAAGGGTATATCGAGGCGCTGAACTAGGATCAGACCACTACCTAGTAATAACTAGGATAAGGGGTCTGTTCACGGGTTGGCGTCATCGCACCGAGTGTCCTGAATCTGAGCCGAATCATAGCATCAAAAGCTGGAAGCTGCAGGATGCATCCATTAGGGATAAATATAAAGAAAGGGTAGCCGAAAAGCTTGGCAACGTCAATGTTAGTAATGAAAATGTGGAAAGTGTATGGCAGAACCTTAGGGATAGTATGGTAAATGCCGCTGTAGAAGTGTGTGGAGAAACGAGAAGAGGCAGTAGTAATAAGCGTGACGCATGGTGGAATGAGGAAGTGAAAGAAGCAGTTCGAATGAAGAAGAAAGCATGGTTAGACTACTTAGCCTCGCGGAATGATTTTAATATGAAAGAGAGATACAAGCTGCAAAAAGTTAACACGAAGGCACTGATAGAAGAAGCTCGTGAAAGGTGCAGAATAAAAGCAGATGAAAGGTTGTCGTCCATTTTCCGGGATAATGCCAGGCTCTTCTGGAAAGAGGTAGGCAAGACCCGGAGTTGTTCGGCAATCTGCAGTATGAATAAAGTGCTTAGTGTTAACAATGACGTCCTAACAGACCAAACTGACGTCCTGCAGAGATGGAGTGAATATTATGGAAAGATGTATGCAAGAAAAGACAGAGATGCCACATCGGGAAGTGGAGCTCACTTCGATGCTCCGGATCCCGATGTCATTGAAGTCATTAGTATGAAAGAAATTGAACAAGCGATAAGAAGTATGAAATGTGGTAAGGCTGAGGGAAAAGACAGAGTTACTGCTGAGATGATCAAGTACGGTGGGTCGCGCGTCTGGGACACTCTATGTCTGTCATGCAACTTGTGCTGGCGGACGGGTGAGGTCCCAGATGACTGGCGAATAGCAGTTGTAGTACCTATCTACAAAGGGAAAGGCTCGCGCCTAAACTGCTCCAGCTACAGGACGATCAGCTTGGTCAGCTTAGCTAGTAAGGTGTATGCAAAGATTATAACGGCAAGAATGCATGAAAAGTCTGAAAGGTATTTATTAAATAATAAATAATAATAATAAAAATATCTTTATTTTGCATAGACCATTTTAACGGCGCTTACAAAATGTCATACCCTATTTAAAATATTTAAAGCGACCACCGGTTCGGAACGCGGCCCACCTGAGAAGAACCGGCAAGAAACTTAGGAAGGTTTTTTTTTTTGATGGCCTATTTACAATTTAATATTATTTCACTTTGCCAGCAGATCATTTCCAGGCGTCCCAGTCCTGCAAATAGTCTGTAACGGAGTAAAAACCTTTTTCACACAGCTTGCTTTTAATAAACTTTTTAAATTTATTTAAAGGTAAATTTCTCAGGTCACAGGGAAGCTTGTTGTAAAAGCGTATACAGTTACCCTGGAAAGAATCGTATGGGAGGCTCAATGCGGATTCCGACGTGGAAGAGGTTGCATGGATACAGTGTTTTCTCTCCGCATGATCGCGGAGAAGTTTCTGGCTATTAGCCAGAGGATTTTCTGCGCTTTTGTGGATCTGGAGAAAGCATTTGATAACGTTGTGAGGGAAACTCAGTGGGATTTGCTGCCCGGATATGGTGTGGACGGCTCGCTGCAGCGGGCAATACAGTCGCTTTATAAGGACTGTAAGGCTTGCGTGCGAAAGGGGGGGATGTGACACCTCTTTTTGATGTCTGTACAGGCGTCAAACATGGTTGTGTCATGTCCGCCTGGCTGTTCATAGTGTATCTGGACAGTTGCCTGCAGAAGTTTAAAGATTGTGATATGGGTGTGAATTTGGGTGACTTTTCAGTTAACTGTCTGCTATACGCTGATGACGCGGTGCTCATGGCCTCATCAGAAGCCGACCTTCAGGCATTAGTCACTAATATGAAAGAGGAGTGTGAAAGTAAGGGTCTTCGCTTGAATGCAAGTAAAACTAAGGTTCTAGTATTTGAAAGAGATGACGTAAGAACTAAATGCGAGATTAGGGTAACCAGGAACGTCTAGAGCAAGTGAATGAAATTGTGTATTTAGCGAGTATGTTTAGCGCGGATGGAAGATATGATTCGGATGTAGAACGGCGAGTAGCTGCCGGAAACAGAGTTAACGGTGCTTTATCCCAATTAGTAAAGCGACAAAGCATCGTAAAAGAAGCACGACTGGCGATTCATAACGCAGTGCTAGTGCCAACTTTGCTTTACGGTAGCGAAACCTGGGTATGTCAGCAGATGCATGAAAGTAAATTGAATGCTGTAGAGATGCGATCACTTCGAAAATTGTGCGGCGTTACCTTGGCCGACCGAATACGTAACGAAGTGATACGCAATATGGCAAGTTTGAATGAAAGTGTCAGCGTTAAGCTGGAAAAGTGCGTGCTCCGTTGGTTTGGACACGTCCAACGAATGAGTGAGGAACGATTGACGAAGAATATATATTGTGCGAAAGCTGAGGGTAGAAGAGGTCAGGGTAGGCCGAGACTTACATATGAAGACCACGTGAGCAGATTGCTCAAAAACGGAAAGGTCAAAAGTACTCGGATACCCAGACGTGCTTGTATGAAACGATTGATAAATCTCGAAGAAGCAAAAGAAGTATGCATGGATCGCGAAGCCTGGCGATCTGTCCTCTCTGACTACCCCGTCAGGGATACAGCGTGAAGATAGTTAAGTTAAAAAAAATGCCGTAAAGAAGTTTCACTTCTTACCTGTGTACTCTGGTACACACACATATTTTTTATATTCTGTGTACTCGCAAGTCAGTTGAAAAACGCCGTACGATATACGTGCATTTTATGGTTAAACTCACTCGGCTCCATTACGGCCTCGCTATTTTCATCTTCTACTTACGTACTGGCCAATTATATTAGACCATCTAAATAATTATTTAGGTAGTCTAAGTCATTAGGCAATTTTAAAAAGATTTTATGTATATTATTTACGTCTTAATATTTTTTTGCTACATGGTAATTTAAGAATTGTGTGCAATCCAACATAAGCTCAAACAAACACACACACACACACACGCGCACACACACATACACACACACACACACACAAACACTCACAACACACACACACACACACACACATTCATAACACACACAGACACATACTAGTATGCCCGCTCGACACGGATTGAACGCACCCACCCGCATGGTCTGTTAAATATGCGGCGGCAAAGCAGAGGTGAATTAGCATTACGAAATGGAAAATGGCACATTCGAAAAATGTATTTTTAAATACAGGCTCAGCCTAGTTGTAGGAAACTATGATTGTAACCGCTTAAAATTGTATTACGAAATAAGTATCAAATAGTCGACTGCGTGTAAACTTTTCTATCAAATGAAACATTTTTATTTTATTTTATTTATTATTTTATAAAAATATACTTATATACTTACAGATTTTTTGTATGACAATTTCACTGATTTTTTGTTTTTTATTTTATTTTATTATCGTGGTACTTACAGACCAATTAAAAAAAATGATAACGCTGGATCTCAGCGTCAACGCAAGTGACTATGGCTGTAACATCGAATACGGTTGCACTTACAATTTTGCGAGTTTTCAAATCTGTTACTTTTCGCAATGTTAAAGGTTACAGGAATGTATACGAGATACAAGAGTAAGAGAGACAATCATTTAGTCCATATATAAATGTGATTCAGATCATAATTTACGATCTGAATCTCATTGTAAAAATATCATAATCATATTCACTTGCGAGATCCGTTCCCACACTTATCGATCTATGAAGAATCATCTTTAAGTTGTACATACTAATGTCCGCTTATAATATTCTATAGAAAGTTCACTAACCTTGATGTTCTTATCTTTACCTTAATAAGGCATTAACAATATAAAGTAATCTATCATTTGAAATTAATATAATCAGAGATCGGTGCGGACGACAGCGGCTCTCGGCGTGGTGGTGTGTGGTACTGTATATATCTGCATAGCCGGGCGCAATGGCGGTTAATCAGGTGGCCCGTTACATTATATTGTGCCCGCTGCGAGCTCGAACCTGAGAGAACAGGTTGCCCCAACGACAAAGGAGTAGATTCCATCGTCCGCAATCCGCGTCTCTGAGTATCACATTATAAATAGTCCGTCGAAATAATCCGTTGCTACGTGTCACTCCGACGCCCACCAACGTCGGCTGGTACACTGCTTAATGATATCTAACCCAAAAACAATTCATAAAAAGCTGCTAAGAGTGAACATTCCGTTTCTGCGTGCAGCTTTGACCTTACGGTGATTGATGGTCTAAGAATTATTAATAGTTTATCTACGTAATAGATGGTAATAGTTGCGACCGGAATCAATATTAAAATCTTACTATGTCATCTTCTCATTTATATTTTTTGTTTGATTTTACTCGCAACTACGGCCTAAATGTTCCATCATCGATTTATTAAGTATCAGAGGCGTACGATTAACACAAGGAAAACGAATAAACAATCGCACTTCTCGTGTAAAAGAGAATTAGATTGTTTCTAATAAAATTTGGTGATTATTATTAAAGATCATTGACCTCTGTAGAATCCCCATTTCACTTTTTTGTGCTTAACTGTTCCAAACGTACATAATGCGCTCTTATACATTTGATTTAGAATATAGACTAAAAGAGTGTCGAAGGTACAATTAAGATAGTCTCTCTAATGTACGAGCAAGAGTTCTTAGAAAAGTATTCAGGAAATCCGATAGACTGGCTGGACTGCTTAGATATTCCTTTACAACCAACAATATCTAATATATAAAATTATCGTGTCTTCACACCCAGCAATCAGCACGGAATAGAGATGATATTATTGTTTGTGCATCGATCGTAGTAGTGGTGTTTACAATTATGATTTTGCTAACTCAGTGTAATTTTTATTTTAGTTATATCGTCAAGTAAAATTATTATTAACTAGCTGAGGCTCCGCTCAAGTGAAATTTGGTTATTGCACTTAAAGTGCTGACACTTCTCGTAGGAAAAAGATATTTCCCGGTATGAAAAGTTCCTATGAGGTAATCCAGGAAATGTTCTATCTATATTCCGATTTTCTTCTAAAAGTGATTAAGTAATAAACATTTAAAATTTATTCAAATAATCTTCACAAACTTTCACATTTATAATAGATATTAGTCTCTTTTTTAATAGGATTACATTGCAGTGAAAATACTTGAAATCCTTTTCTTGGTGTTTTTTTAGTTCACCGTTTCTCGGGTACCTATTTCTAATAGTTTAGGCTGTTTTGGTTTAATCCACGTAGTTCCTTTTTCCGTGGGAATGTCAGGATTTTCTTTCTTAGCGCTTATATAAGGTACTATTATCACAAAATTTTACGTTTCCATGCAAACAGGAACTACATGGGTAGACCACACACAGTCTAACCTATTAGGCATAGAAAATGTATATAAATAATGTATTCTATAGGTACTTTAAATAAGTAATAAGGGCGAAATTCCCGGTATTCCCTCCAGAACGGTGTTTACGTTGATGAAACTACTCATAGCCTAAACTATTAGAAATAGAAACGTAAAATTTGGGAAAAATATTCTATAGGTAAAATATAAATATGCACTAAGAAAGGAATTCTAGATATTCAAATGGGATAGGGACTCTTGCGGGTGAAACCACAAACGGACAAGATTACTAAATATAGAAACATGAAATATGGTGGTATATATTCTTTAAGTACTTTGGATGAGTACCAACAAAGGAATTTCATGGGAACGGGAACTATGCGGGTGAAACTACACACTATCTAAATTGTCAGACTAAATACCTAAAATTAGGTAATAATATTCTTTAGGTATCTTAGATTAGCACAGCACCAAGAAAGGAATGCCCGGTATTCCCACGGGAATGTATTCCTACTAATATTATGTTAGTGGTTGTCAAGTCAATAATGAAAAAAAGTTTCGGATCCTTTACAATTGTATTATAGATTCTTAGGCGCCGCTCTCTTTCTCTCACTTATGTGCTAACAAAGTTGCGCGGGTCACCTAGTAATAAATAAAATGTGTATTACGTGTACACATAGATTTCCAGAGTATAGAATAAGATAATGCTACGTCCAATCAATATATAAAAATAATAATGATTGATATTGACTTAGGATATTGACATACTATAAATTGCAGTTGACGTTTTCTAACTAATGTTTTATTTTGTATTAGTGTATCTGTTGTTTTATAGCTTAATATAGTATTAGTTTTATTAACACTTGTTGGAAACATTAAATTGAACTGAATTAATTGTGTAATAGAGTTTGAGTTTGAGTTCCAATGTTTTGCTGAGCTAATGTAGGAATAATATTAATAATAATGGTTCAAATTACTAGTCGCTACCCTGCATGCTGTTTACTGACTTGTAATATGTTGTTAATTCTTAATTACATTGTCAATAGCATTTTAGGTGCTTAAGACTTTGTTGTCTATTTTTTTTTTAATATTGTGTAACACTTTTCACACAGCGCCATCTAGCCCAAAGTAAGCTAATATTAGCTTGTATTATGTTATCTAGAAAACTGATAAACATACTTATATATTTCTAAATACATACATATTATAGATAAATAACACCCAGACACAGAATAAACCATCGTGCTCATCACACAAAGTTTTTTCCTGGGTGGGAATCGAACCCACGACCTCTTGCGTAGCAGTCGGATGCACTCTCACCGCGCCACAGAGGCAGTCAAATTTTTGCACAGACATAATAGTATAATTTTATAACAATCAGATGACAGGTTTACTGGTTGTAAGGTTTCGTGTTAAAATATTTTTATAAGATTCGTACTTAGAGTTGACCAACAACTGAATAATTATAGAACAAATACATATAAATACTGAGCAATAATCGTAAAGTTACTACATACAATCGACTTTCATTTTAAAACAAGGATTTGTGCGCCACCTGTGAACTGGGCACGAAGCGGGCGGGCGTGGTACTTTATTGCCGAAACAATTGGACTTAAGGCCAGAGAGGCTGACAAACACACTATTATCGACTACAGCACATGGTCCCAACGTTTCGTACACACAAAGGCGTAAAGCACAACAACAAATGATTTTAATTACTTTATTACATGTTTTGTAAACATTACATTAGAACAAATAGATTCTTTGATAACTGAAACCAGTCATTGGATGTAACCAAAAACAGGTGGCAAGCTGCTAAGAATATTCTTTGATTTTGCAGTCACAGCTATATCTTTAAAATAATGAGATTTTATCTATTAGTTGAATCATTTTATGAATTAAAGGCGCATAAAACGGGTTATTAGTTAATTTCTACGGTTCATAACACATATCACGGTGAACTAGTTTTATCCCAGCTGGTGGCAGATCCATAAGATGAACAAGGCGATTATACACTATTATGAAATACAACTGTTCGTAACGCCCTCACTAAAGGGGTTAAGCCGTGCGGCGGAAATTGATTTAAATTATGCTATTAATAATATTAATTTTATGTTACAGTAGGCATCCTTTTTTTCTACGGTAACTTTAAAACATTATCCTAAAGTATAGACACCTATTTTAATTATAAGTTTACAATGTAAAATTTATGGATTTTGAAAATAAATATAGATTATCGATGATTAAATATTTGTTTTTGAGACGAACTATAAAAGGTAGTAATTAAAAGATGTATTGATTTTACCAAGATGAAATTAGGAAAAAAATTATGCTGTCTTGCATTTAAAATAATTAAGTATAATGTAAGTAGGTATATCTGTATCATCACCCAGAAGGTCAGAATTTACTTTAAGATCATTCCGTAACATCTCAAGTAATAAATATAAAATACGAATTATGTTTTTAATGTTTTTACTATCGGGAATTACACATCGATATTATAGCTCATAGCATTATTTAATGTATATTTAACTTCGATCAATGTCGCTCGTCTCTACTAGAGACTATCCTACTAATAATATAAACGCGAAAGTTTGTAAGTATGTTTGTTACTATTTCACGCAAAAACTACTGAATGGATTTTGATGAAACTTTACAATAATATAGCTTACACATCAGAATAACACATAGGCTACTTTTTATTCCGGGAACATGTTCCTGTGGGAAACGGGAACGGGAAAACTTCACCAAGCGTGCAGAGTCGCGGACGTTAACTAGTATTTCATACAACAAAGCGTGTCAGAGGGCGTCTCCTCAAACGATTATACTACGATAGCCGAATGACAGGCCGTGTAAGTATGAGATTTTCGCCTACAGTCGGACGTAAATTTGGCACGCAGCATTATTATTACTTTCATCTGGATAAGGGTGCGAGTGAGACGGAGGTTCCATGCTCTGTGGTTTATATCTATTTTGTTAACAATTAGGAATTCTATTGATAACTACTTATTTAGAAATAGGTTTTTTTTAATAAAATTTGCACATATTTATATAATGTTAGTTGACGCCCGCGGCTTCGCCCGTGTAGAGAAGTTTTCCCGTTCCCGTTTCCCACAGGAACTTGATCCCGGAATAAAAAGTAGCCTATGTGTTATTCTGATGTATAAGCTATATTATTGTAAAGTTTCATTAAAATCTATTATGTTGTTTTTACGTGAAAGAGTAACAAACATCCATACAAACTTTCGCATTTATAATATAATTAAAGTTAACAGTTAGTATAGTTAAGTTTTTCTATTCGAGATTTCGTACGGAACCCTAAACTATTAGAAAATCCAATATAGCCTATGTTACTTTCGAAAAATGTAATCTCTAATGGTGAAGGAATTTTTAAAATCGGTCAAGTATTTGCTTACCCTATTCAATACAAACAAACTTACAAATCTTTCCTCTTTATAATAGTAGTATAGACATTATTAAATTGATAAATCATACACCATTTTGAAAAATAGATTTCGAACGTGTAGAACAAAAATAATTCCAATAAATCAGATACGATAAATTGGTCTCACTGTCATCGTAATCTGTCACCAGGTACATTATAATTCTAATCCATTCAATTCAAATACACACGAATCATATGTAAATCAAGTTATCTCAAAAATCGTATTGATATACCAGAACACAGATAAATGGATTTGATACAATTCGTAATACACACAATATTTTACAAATGATATAAACAAGACCAAATTTAATGATAATTCACTCGTTCACAATCATGGAAGTAGGAAAAAATGTTAATATAGAAAACACAATGTCGGCGGTCAATTACTGACCCAGCGGGCGTTATCCTGGCTGCGGTTAACAGATGGTGGTTTTTTACCCGCGGCCCGGGTGATGGGGCGCTGAGCGACCGTGGAACGCGGGGGTGTGCCCTATAACCGTATAATTACACGTTGTAGTTGCGCGCGCGCCAGCACGCACAATTGGCTTAAACGAGTGTTTGCTTTGATGTGCCGCCGACCACGTTAGTTATCCACGTGCGGTCACCGCAACCCGTTCTCATGTTAAGCTTATTAAGAAGAGCCTACCAGTTTTACGGTTGTTTATACGCACGACAAGAAATACCTTCACATTGCTGATTTAAAAGGCATGTGGATAAAAGCACTTGGCGAATTCCGAGTACCAGGTTATGTTGCCGAGAATACCCACCTACTTCTAATCTAGCTGCACATTTCACCTGGGTCACTGTTGTACTCGCGTCACATTAACTATGTGTATTTATGTCTTATGATTAATCAACATTAACATTGTGTCAATCGAGCGACACTCGTAACTGTGTCGAGTGCTATCTATGTCATCTGTTTGTTATAAAGTGTACAGTTATGTCGCACAAATGCCAAGGGCTACATCGATCAACCCGGTGTTGTCGCAAGTGATTCTTAATCGACAGCCGTAGTCGAAAGTTGAGTAGCGACGTCGTGATGCCGAACTTAGCCTCCTTCTCCGTACCGGTACATAGATATTTTGTATAATAACTGCGACACCGCATAAAAACGCAATATTAATCTTCTGATCGTGATTTACATTGGGATCATCGTCTTCTATAAGTAGGCAGAAGTTGAAGTGAAACCAAATTATATTGAAACAATATTTTTATTGTTTTGTTACTTAGTCAAGTGTTCTATGGGAGTAACTTTGGTAATAATTCCTTACATGAACATGGAGAGAAATGCCACAGAAATATCCATAACTCGACTTAAGTCAACGCAAATGGGGCAAACACGCAAAAGAATTGCCAAGTTATTAACATAAAATACTTATAGTTGTAATCAGGCTGACCTCTAGGAAATTATGAGACCTGAATTGAGTAACGTGGTTCTTCACGTCAGACCAAAGCAAAAACTACGTGGCACATTTCGCACCTTTGGAATGAGTCCGCGCATTGCTAGCTATGATGTTCTTCTACCTCATATTTTCCCATCTTTCTGGGCCAATTGAATGAGTGAGTGGAACCGTTGCTGTATCAGTTGTATTAATCTAAATTATGTGTTAGATTGTATATTTCACTACGTCATCAATTCTGTCAATAAATACTTCACAGGGTGTTGATTTCAGATCATTGATAATTTGGTAACCGGCCTAAGTAGTTTGAGGCCATTTACTGATTATAATATTTATTTACAGTACTTTTGTCAGCGGCCGAAATATGTGACGCTGGAACGAATCCAGCTTCAGTCTGGCGTCAGTCTCGTGATGACAATTCATTTCTATCCGGATCCGATGCTTCACACAAGCTTCTTAAAATAAGCTGGACGGCTCAAACCTATGTTATTTTGATAGTCAAATTCCAAATAAAAACTCTCCTTCAGTAGATTTGTTAATCAGACCCTGTCTCTCACCATGAAGATCCTAAATACATAGTTGTTAAGCTGAAATAGTTTAATTAAACAATACATACATTTCTTTTGCTTTGCTTTCGTTTTAAATGGAGAATGCTATTATGTGATGTGATTGGTGTAACAGCAATTAGCCAAGTTTTGCTTGTAAAATAACTTATCTTTCAGGCAGAGATAGATCAAAAGTCTAAAAAACACATATATTTTCCGGATTGACATTCGCGATAAATAATCATTTGTTAGTTATTTGCCGACATAGCACTAGCAGGAAAAATTTGATGAACATCCTGTAACAATAGTCATGATTTAACGACGCGATGTGTCGGCACATCATATGTTACGATTGGGTATCTGTGGCAGGTGCTATGGAACGAGCTTCATCGTATTTAATAAATAGAGTCGATCGCGCCTTGTGCCCTCAAACGTCGATGCTTCTACTTAACACCTTGATGGATCGTTTTGACGGTACAGATAGTTTACAACGCTAATGAAACATAATAACTATTGATAAGTATCATAAACTGAATATAATGGAATTAATCATGGACCTTAAACGCCTGCTTGCCCAACTGGGTTAGTGAGTTTAATCTGTTGGTGATTTATTTCCACCTGTTCAATCAATGTTTTTAATATAGGTAAGCGGACCTCGGGCTACGAAGAATGGGCTTCGGACCTAACAGGGAATGCTCATATAATAATAACGTTTTAAATAGTCAAGTCGTAACATAGAATCCGACTTCCTGAGGAACCATAAAGGAATTCAAAGCAGACGCTAGTCCTAGAGCACGTTATCAAATATGTTGAACTATTCCCTCCCGCAACCCCATCGAAATCAATCTGAAAATACTTTGAAGTTGAAAAGGAAATAAATGGACCTACCTTCTTACAAAATGGGAGATCTAGGAAAGCAACTGTACCTTCAACGGATATCATGGGTCTAATGTCTGTTTGATATCGATATATGGCAAAAAATAACTCTTAATGTTACTTGTAAACTGTTTAGCAAATATACTCTGTTCATATAATGAACAATTTGATCATATTTGGAATCGGATGTTGAACACTGGCAGAATGGTGAATTGACCATCTTAAACAAATAATGGTAGCTGTATTGGAACACTTCGATTTTTTTAAAGTGCGCCTTCCACCAACTTTTCTCAGACGTGAGTGTGTTATGATGACATGGTTGGAGATGAAGCATTGTTCGCTTAATTTCATGGAAATGGAAACGTTAAGAGTTAACTACATTCCTTTAAAGCCTCTACTCGTACATTATTCCGGTTAAATTATATGGCAATCGTATAGTACAAGAAGAACTACACACCTGTCAGAATTGGTAGAGCTTCTGTGCTTACTTTCCCATAAGCCTAAATATCAACAACCATTTCTGATTTCAACCCCTATTTCTATACCTATATTTATACCGGGAGCCCTTTCGATCGCATAATCTTTTTCAGCACAGTGTAGTTTGGCATAACACTTTCAGCATAAAGTTTTCTCGCATAAATTGTGATAAGCAGAGTGTTATAAACGCATAATGGTTTTATTGCCATAACTTTAACTTACTCTATTTTTTTATCATAAATTTAATCAGCATACATGTAAAGGGCATAATTGTTATACGCCTAAAGATAATTTATCATAAAATACAAAACGCATAATGGAGGTATGGATAACCGTTTACATCATAAATGAATTATAAATTTGACAGAATTGTAAATAATCATCTCACTCATAGCCAAGTTTGTAAGTTGTAACATCATACAACGATATTTTAAGTGTTATTAATTTTAGACTAGTCTTGAGCAGTCGTAAATAGGTACGACGACGAGCGAAGCAAGGAGGAGTGTTAGGTCACTTGTGACAAAACTAAATCGCTCGTTTTAATCTACCTACTTCTTTTGTACTTTATTTATATATTCTATATATACGTGTTGACATTTTGAACTTCAGTATAGTGACTATCGACATTTATAATCAGTGGGCATTTCCCCTCCCGATCAGAAGGTCTAGAAATCTCAGACAGTTCAAACTTAGATATAAAAATATGTACTCGTTAACATTATGGTATTCTATATGTATGACTTGTAATTATTATGCGAGAGTGAGTGAGATGCCAATAAATGTTATGATTAGTAATCGTTATTGTAAAACAAATTATGCGTAAATATTTTATGCGCGTATATAATTATTATAAAGAAGTTATGGGAAAATAAAGTATGCCTAATGATTTATTCTGTTTGAACGTTTTGCGAAACGAAGAGTATGCCAAAAAACGTTATGCAGTTTTAATTTATGTCTCAAAATTTTATGCAATATATCTATATTTATACACCCCTATACCTATATTGATACCCGATTTTCTATACCTATATTTATAAATATTTCCTTAAGGACACTTGCGAACTTTCATAAATGCTTGTTTAGTTGCTTGATCGATCAGGTGGCCATCGCATAGATTCGGTCTCTGAACGACGAACGGAAATGGGCCGATTTAGTCAGCATACGAGGTTTGTCATCATCATCCGAGCGTCTGTCCCATTTGCGTCTCGCGACGCCCGGGGTCCGCTTTCCTACATTTTCTCCTCCACTTCGCACGGTCTTCGGCATCCCCTGTAGTGAGACCATTGGCACGCATGTCATCCCTTACGACGTCAAGCCAGCACTTCTTGGGTCTTCCCCTCTTACCGGGACCCGGCGGGGCTGACATGGCCAGACATTTGTTACCTACGTAGCCCGGCGGTTGCCGCAAGACGTGACCATACCAACGAAGGCGACACTCTTGCAACTTATCTGCAATGTCACGGATGTCACAATCTGCCCCTTTCCGCGTCTGCCAGCGCAATATCGTCAGCATACATGAGCAACCATGGAGGCTGCTCATGCGGGTTTCTGATGCTGTCCGACAATTCGTCTAATATTACACTGAACAGAAGCGGACTAAGGACCGAACCCTGGTGTACCCCGACGGTGATGGGGAAGGGTTTCGTGTCGCCAACAGCAGTCCGAACCATTGAATTGGAGTCACAGTACATGTCCCGGATAGTGCCAATAAAGACCTCTGGAACCCCTTTGGACCGCAGTGCCCACCAGATCATTGCACGAGGAACACAGTCGAAGGCCTTCTGCATGTCTAGAAACAGACAGTGCAGAGGCGTGTTCTTCGACCTGTATTTCTCTGCGACAACCCTCAGGGCAAAAACAGGGTCCGTGGTCCCATAACCAGGGCGAAACCCATATTGACACTCCGAGAGGGTACACTCCTGCCGGATCCGAGAGTCTATAATCCTCTCGAAGATCTTCATGGTGTGGGACATCACCATTAATACCGCGGTAGCTCCCGCACTCCTGCACTGACCCCTTGCCTTTGAAGACTGGAGTAATAATACTCAGTCTCCATTGGTTTGGGATCTGCCCGCTGAGGAGTATGCGGTTAAAAGGGTTTACTAAGATGCCCACACCGCGAGGACCCATCGCCTTCCAGGCTTTGATGGGGACTCTATCGGGTCCGACAGCTTTCCGATTCTTCATGCGGCGAAGCGCAGTCAGGACTTCTCCAGGCGTTACCGGTGGCACTAGTCCCTGATTCGGAGGCAGGTCCGGAGGCAGCACCTCTTTGTTCTGTTTATTAAGGAGCTCGTGGAAGTACGAGCGCCATCTCTCCTTTACCGCGAGTTCTTTGCTTAACAGGTTGCCCTCAGGGTCTTTTACACGGCGACACTTGTATATATCCTGTGCCGCTTTGACCCTGGAGCGCGCCAGCTTATAGATGAGCTTCTGCCCCTCAGACGATTCCAGCTTATCATACAGAGGTTGTAAGTGGGCACGTCTGGCTCTGGCTACAGCTCTCTTTGTGGCGCGCTTGGCAGCCCTGTACGCGTCGTGGTCTTCAGGAGATCCGGTCGCTTGCCACTTTTTAAAGAGGGCTTTCTTCTCCCTAGTCTCCCTCTGGACTGCGTCGTTCCACCACCAAGTTTCCTTGTCACATTTGCGTCCACCCTTAGACTCACCGAGCACCACCTTCGCCGCTCCAAGGATGGCCGCCTGAACTTTGTCCCAGTAATCTTGAACTGGTTCGCCTTCAGTGTCGGTGCACTTGTCACCGACAGCTGAGACGAACTCCTGGGACCTAGTTTCATCAAGCAGCCACCATCTGACGTGGCGCTGGCACCGCTCAATGCGTTTGCCTTTGGGCTTCACGCAGAGGTCCATGACAAGGAGACGGTGTTGTGCAGTAAGACTCTCTCCGGGTATGACCTTGCAGTTGGCCACCTTGCCGATGCTGTGTCGCCTAGTGAGTAGGAAATCGATCTGAGTTGTACGCCTCCCGCCCTTGTAGGTGATGAGATGTTCGGAATTCTTTTGAAATACGTGTTAACAATGGCCAGATCGGCAGCCGCACACGTTCTGAGGATAGTTTCTCCTTCAGCGTTGCGGGTGCCGTATCCAAAACCACCATGAACACGCTCAAACTCCTCACACCTCTCACCCACATGACCGTTTAGGTCGCCGCCCAAAACGATTCCCTGTAACAACGGAATGCTCCGAAGCACTCCCTCGAGTTGACCCCAAAACGACATCTTATCGGCGTCGCTACAACCGGCCTGTGGCGCGTAGGCACTTATCAGGTGGGTAATAATCCTATCGATATGCACCCTCACGATCATAAGCCGGTCGCTACAGCGTTTCACCTCCAAGATGCCGCTCTGCAGCCCCTCGGAGAGCACCACGGCCACCCCGTTCTCCCCACCAAGCGCACCCGTGTAATACACCTTGTAGCCGTTCTGCAAGGGCCGGGCTCTGATGCCCTTCCACCGAGTCTCCTGCAGGAACGCCACGTCCACCCTCCGCCTGGAGAGTACTTCGGCCAACTCTACCGCACGCCCAGTCAGCGTGCCAATATTCCACGATGCGAAGCGGATACGGGTTGGGGCTAACTTCTTTAGCCGTGCTGGCCCGACACACGGCAGCCCTAGCCCACTTGCCACAGGAGTCGGGCGGGGCTCCTGCGCACCGTTTTGCGGCGGCGCCCTATCCCTAGCTGCAATCCTTTTGTGTCTGTCCATTTCTGTTTCGGCGGGTGGCTTTTATGGGAGCGACGCCCTCAGACCTCCCAACCCCAGAGGGGAAAGCCAGCGCCAGAGCCTCGTCCGTTAATCAGCAGGTGCACGCACTAGCACGCGAGGTTGACTTGGGCCCCGAAGATCTTGGTGGGGCCACTTACACCGTTTCGTTACGTCGTTTGTAACGACTTGCAATTCTTGAACTCTTGTTTTCCACATTATTATTCTCTTTACATGGAGAGTTTAATACCAGAAAGAAAAATTGCCGGTCAAACGCTCGGTTAAGTGCATGATCGAGATGTAAATTGGATTTTTTTTTTGGCAGATTACTTACCTGGTTGTCTAGCTATCAATATTTACCAGGATTACGCGATTGTACCCTCATAATGTATTCTTAATCGTTGTTTAACTTCCATCGTAATCAAAATAAGCTTTTTTAACTCACAAAGAATCTTATTTATCGAATAAATATACTCGCACACCTTCTTGATATTAAGTATAACATTGTAAATAAACATGTTATTACGAGATAGAACACGCACGTGGCTAGCTTGAATAAGGCTTAAAAATTTGTTCGTCATCCTACGCAACAGTAAAATATTTAATAGCGAAGCATGAACACAATTACACAATAAATTATAGAACAATTAATGACAAAGCCATTGGACATTGTAAGATTGACCCGCAGCTATGCTAGTGGCAACCTTTCATGACACTACGATCGATGTTACACAACTTATTTAATCCGGTTCAACACAAGAAGTTGCGGTAAGCATTCTCTTTATTAAAAGTTTATTGTTTTACATTTGATATTGCTCCATGCGTTATTGAATACGTCTGTATCTAGGCTAACCGAGATAATGATAGATAATACGGCACAATGAAGCACGCGCCGCCTCGTGCACCGGTTCGTTAGCGTAACTGTTGAGTCACGGACCCAAAGATCACCTGACGGGGTGCTTTTGACAGCGTGCGATGCAGCACACACGCACGAACTATATCCGCGCTTGCTTAGACGAGTACCTACCCACACATAAGGCGCAGCACAAATCAGACCATACTTCCTGCTCGAAATGAGATAATTTAGCTTTTAATCGGCCGTCTTGTATCGTATCGAGCTTTGCAGGAGGTCCACTTGCAACAAAGTAGTAAGTTTACAGAAAATCATAAATTTCTTTTTAATCGCAACGTATCAACTTATTGACATAATTTTTGGCATTGGGAGACGCTATAACTGAAGGTCTGCAAAGTTAATACTAGGTACTTTTAGAATAGAATAGAATAAACTTTATTGCACATCAATAACAAACACTTATGTCAAGAGATTACAGTCTTATAAACGTACAAAGAGCAATGTTATTCAGGAAAAACATTTTATACACATGTTGCTTACTATTTTCAAATTAAAATAACTTGCACTTATATTTTCAGATTTTCATTGAATTATGTTCAATTAATCTATATATGTAAGAACTAGTTGACGCCCGCGGCTCCGCCCGCATGGTGAAGATTTCCCGTTCCCGTTTCCCACAGAAACTTTTCCCGGGATAAAAGTAGCCTATGTGATATTATGAGGTATACGTTATACTATTGTAAAATTTTATCAGAATCCATTTCGTTTTGCGTGAGAGAAACAAACATACATCAATTTATTCATACATTGTTACAAACTTTAGCAGTTATAAAATTAGTAACCATTGATTGATAATATTATGTTTGCGAATAAATTAAAAGGCAAGTAGTAAAAGTAACATATATCTCTCTGCCTCTGTGGCGCGGTGGGAGTGTATGCGACTGCTACGCAAGAGGTCCCGGGTTCGAATCCCGGGTCGGAACAAATATTTGTGTGATCCACAAATGTGTTTTTCGGAGTTTGGGTGTTTCCTATGTATAATATGTATGTATTTAGAAATATATAAGTATGTTTATTAGTTATCTAGATCCCATAACACAAGCTAATATTAGCTTACTTTGGGCTAGATGGCGCTGTGTGAAAAGTGTCCCACAATATTTATTTATTTATTTATTATTATAGTTGGTATATAAAAGTAAGGTAGTAAGTAGAATTAGTATTTATTGCAATTTGCTCTACATATCTTTTGACCCATAGTTCTAAAGGACGTGAACCAGACAAAATGGACCTCGAGCTTTAAAGCGAAAGCCTCAGATGCACCCGGCAATAACACTCGGAGGATAATTATATCTAGTTGTTATGAGTAACGTTTCTCCACGAAGAAATATCTATCGGTGACTATTGGCCAGTAAGGTAGAGTCACACGCTTTGCACTATATTGATAACAAGACTGAGTGTCCTGCCAGTTATCCAGCCAAGAAGAGGGTTGATAACGCAATCAAATGATAGTCCTTATTGTGATAACTTACAAGGAATTTCTTTCATAGTCCACCCTATACATACGCAATAATTTATATGACTAAATGGTAATTTGTTATAAAAGACCTTTATGCCACCAGTTATAAAATAGTCAGTAGGTAACTAATAGTAGTTTCAAGGGTCTCGGTAGCCAAGATTAAGGTTAGGAGGATGTATGAAAATTATTTTTTTACCTACACCTATTTTTCGTAACAAAAAAATTCACTTCAGCCTGCTAAACTAAAGACCACCAAATTATAACTGCCAACAAGCCATAATACGCACTTTTTATATAACAAGGCATCAAAATTAGCACCTTGTTATTACCTAGATAATGGCTCTATAATAAGAAGGTAGCAATTTAGCATTTACCCTCAAAAATAAAAAGGTTAGCCGCAAAAAATCAAACGAAGTGTGAAGCTCTTTCCTTAACGTTTACTAACCAAATTTCTGAAATTTATATGAAGTTTTGTTCAATTCCGTTACCCAATTGAAGGCTTGAGGAAATATTCATCAGAACAACCATTTATGCGCAGTAGCGGTATTCTATTAGTTAAATTAAAATTGGTATGTAAATTAGTATGTAAACATTACTGTTAGTAGCCTAACATAAATGTTTGTCTTAGCTCTACGCCAACTCGGATATAATGTTTATAGCGGCATAGAGTTTAGTGATGTTACTTGATATGATACTTTAGTGGAAGGAATAAAATATATACTTACTTTATCCAAATATTTCGTAAATATTGTAACATTCACAACAGAAAGACATTATACTGATAGTATGTGAAACGCACATAATTTCTTCCGTCCTGATCATCAAATTAAAGAAATGTTTAAGGATGGAAAAGAGAATTTGATTCGATTTGAGTTGATAAACGGCTACCACATTAGTAATCTTATGTTGAATAAAGTGAGGTGTGAAATTTTGTTGGAGGTTATTAGTTTTCCTATTTATGCGTTTGAGTTTGTTAAGGATTTTAGTTGGCTCCGTTCTATAGCACAGCTCAGATAGAGAGCTGTCAGAGCTGTCTTTCGTTTTAACGTTGTTCTTATTATTGGCCAGGCGGTCTCAGTGTTTTGTAAACGATCACTGAGTTACGCAACTTTCACTATGGCTGGTCCTCGGATGGGTGACCACTTTGTGGCATTTACATTTGCGAGCGTTTCCGTGCTTCGGAAGGCACGTTAAGCCGTTGGTCCCGGTTGCCAGTAAAATGGCAGTCGTTAAGCCTGGTTGAATACCTTATTAATTTTTTTACTGTATAATTGGTCAAATATCATGTTAATCAAACTGTGTCAAATGGCGGTTAGAAAAGAGTGGCCATGAGTTTTATTGCCAGATTCTTCCTCTGGCTCTACCTATTGCTTTGCGAATCTGGCAGTAAATGTAAATGTAGAAGCAGTAATCTTGACGTTCATAAGTGTTACTTTGTGACCTACATGAATAAAGATTTTTGTTTTTTTTTTTATGGGCGGCTTGAAAAAGTTCAACAGCAGATAGCCACAACCTGCGTCTGTCTATTTCAACACGGCAATGGGCTCACCACCTATTACGTGGGACAGGAATCCACACGGTGAAAAGTGGGCATATAATATGCCTCTGCCACCCCTTCGGGGATAAGGCGTGATGGTTATTTTTTTTATTTACCAAGTAGTGGCCTGGTCCTTTCTTCTTGTCAAGTTCAAGAGTGGGTATTGTTTTTATTGCGAATAAATTAAAGATATGACTAGACTTCCTGCATGCGGATTCACGAAGACCTGATAAAGATCTGGCGTCGACGCAAACAAAAGTATTGAAAGATGACTCCTGAAATACGAAAAATAAAAAAGCTGACCTCCTGATATTTTAACTTTTGGAAGTTGATCTAAATTCTAAAACTACTTTCTGAACTGCAGACAGTAAATGCAAGTCATGCAAAATCATACGGAACATTTTGACAGACTGCAATAGTTAATGTTCCACGACCTAGAACTACTATGAATAAGTACCCTATTATGAGAGTAATATTTGACAGGGCTCCAGAATGATCGCCTTTCTCGAGTCCTCTTTGTACCAGACACCGCGCCGACCTTCGGCGGCGTGAGGCGACTTCACGACTTTACACAAAGACTGTCAAGAATAATTAAAGTAATTACTGTTTACAGTAATTAATGACCCATATAACTTGATATTGTTTGATTGATCTCAGTACTGTGACGAGATAATTATGATTCTCTGGCTTTGTTGCCACACGCCGTAGTATGAACGTTTTCAATTAATGAATACATAGAAACCGACTTCGCCATCATTTTATTTTGCCTATCATCGCGTTGCGAAACCCTTTTGAAGAGTCTTTCGTATCAATTGTTTTAGCTATATAACGATTACAAAGTTTAGCCTGACAGTAAGTGTTGCGTATGGTGTGCAATTTAATAATTGCAACTCTTTCAGATATTCTATACAATATAAATCATGTGATAATGACATCATTAAGACTGGTGTAACTAAATCAAAATCGTTGTGCAACAATCGAAATATATTTCTTATTGAAATAAACTTTACAAAGTAATAGAATAAATTTAATTCGTAAGGTTGCGTGGGTGATTAGTGGAGCTTTTAAATAAGATCTTGGGAACATCGTAGTGCAGGTTATCGATTGTAATTCTGTGTGAGTAGCGGTGGCGCAGGCGGCTACGGAGATAGCCGCGAGCTATCCGTGTACATAGACACTGCATTAGGGCTCCTACGCCTGCCCGGCGGCTCCTTTACTCGCCATAAACGCATTTAGCATGTAATCGCACTTGCATTTCTCCTTTGTGTGTACAAATAAAGGGTAAAAGAATAACTTAATAGGCAGTTAATTATCTGAGACTACGGAATCTAATAATAATCGACACGAAAACGTGAACCCATGTGAATTTAATAGAATGAGATTGCATTTTTCATTACCTCCTTATGCATAATGTGCGATTATGCATAATGCTATAGAAAAAAGGATACACATTCAAGACGAATGATATATTTTCTTCCTCTTTATATTTACTAATATTATAAATCTTTCTCTCACGTCGCAGGGAAGCGACAGATTATTGGGATAGGTTTACTGACGAGTGCATTGATAATTTTTATGCCAGAAAATGTTGATGAAAACAATCGAACAAAAATTACAACACTAACAATGCTATCTAGGTGAAAAAGTAAAAATACAAAAACCAGTACTAAAATATTATAGAAATGCCATTTGTAACTTTTACATAGTACTTGTTATTTCACGCCGTGTTGTGTTGATCACATTCTATGCTGTGACGACAATTTTATGGTTACACATTTCTAAATGAGGAACGAGCAATGCAAGTCGCCACCATCTTAAGCTTGCTTCTGCTGGGGCGATATCGAGTTTGAGAAACATTGCTCCCAGACCGGTGCTCATAGATACTCAAGATTGTTCTGCTCTTTGAAGCTATCAGTTCATCCTTTGAGATATCAGACTTCTCCCGCACCCTCATTACTACTACTTTTAAGTTAATTAAACCTCCCACAAAAGAGCGCTGTGGAATTCCACGCACTCTCACTGTTAACCTGCTGCACCTTAAATGCGAAGTGTCACTTCCCACTACCGAGATCGCCACGAGGGTACTCACTGCTCCATTCTAGCAGTCTACCAGTGTATTGAGCGCCGAGCCCTTATCCACGGTATCCTATGCAAGAGCTCACTAAAATAATCGTGTTTGGTAAGCACCTGCGCCAGCCTTTCTATGAGTATATCGTGATATGCACAACATTTCAAAACAAACCAAGATTTCCTACTTGAAGAAAATATTTCTGCCTTTCCTCTTTAGAAGAAGAAACTCAACAACACGGTGAAGTAGAGTGAAAGGTTTATTACAAAAAAGTTTATTCTTTTTCTAATACATTTTCATTCAGTAACAGAGCAGGATGTACTGTTTAGTATATTTAAATTATACAAAAACACAACCGTTTTTTCGTCACGTTTACCCTTTAGGCGAATCCCTTGTATACACTGTCATTTGTGAAACACCAGCAACCTGCTAGGACTAGGACAGCATAAAAAAAAATTGTTTTTTTTCTTTTGAAATTTGAATAACATCCAGTACTACGCAACTCGGGAAAACCACAGGTAATGGGGGTGGGCCGGTCATAGCTCCTATGACTTTAACCTTTTTCAATCGCATTGTAACGCGCGTGTCCGTCGTTCATCGAGGCATGCAGTACGTGACGAAAAGGAGAGCCGCGAGTTCACTTAAAGCGAATCCAAGAGCGAAAACCTATGCTCGAGGGTTCAATGCATTAGTATTCGTTTCGTAATGAACTGGCAAAATTACTTACTGACTCATTGATCACGAAATCTTTGAAATTACCAAAGCTATGATGCTCAAACTTCATATGGAGATTCTTTTTAATACGTAGGTTTCCGCTAAGAAGGGATTTTGCGAAATTCTACCCCTAGGGAAGTAAATAAATCGACCCCCTCGAACAATAAGTCGGTAGTGTGCTATTATGGACTTTTTATTGTTATGCAAAATTCGGCATCTATGGGTCGGGACACATGTCTGTAATATTTTCAGAATTTTCCTACTGATATTAACGAAGATATTTGCAATTACCACTTTATTGTACGGAAACATGTCAACACAGGAATAACCAAAAACTTCGTCATATATTGATACAAAAGTGTTTTTCTTTTCGATATTCGGTAAGTTGCTATTACCAGTTTATTGTGGTGAAAATTTTATAGTGATTGCCAGTAAACGCATATGTGATATTTATTTGTATTAAATTTATAGAACATAAATCGGTAATAGAAAGAAAAAAACCATTTTTAAGTAGAAAATCATTAACATAACATCTGTAATATGCGCGTCACTTCAAGTATTTTTCTCCAGCACATCATTTCCAGTGCTTCTATTTTCTTTTCATCAATTTCTTGCAGCGTTCAGGACTCGGTAGCGTACAAATCATGGGGAATACCAGTATCCGGATAAGTCGAATATCTTCAAGTGCTGCTGTGTAAACAATCCTAATGGTAACCTGCTATGCTAAGAACTCGTGATGAAAGAGCGATGGCACTCGGTCTTCCACGACCTGCTGATTAAGCAATATTAAGAGGTGCAGTCTCCGAATCAGGGACTAATGCCAACTTTAAAATTATGCAGAAGTCTAGACTGTTCTTCGCTGCATGATGATTTGAAAAACTATCGGAGTCGATGAAGACTCTATCGATTATATCAAGTTAAACCACGTACTCTTCACCGAAGAGATTCCCAGCCAATGAAGGCCGAGTATTATTACTCAAGTCTTCAAATAGAAAGCGGTCGGTGTAGAAATAAGGTAGCTACCGTGGCATGAAGATTTAGAGAAGATTATTAACCTCGGTATCTAGCAGAAGTGTACTCTCTTGGAGTATCAATATGGGTTTCACCCTGGTAATAACACTACGGACCCTGTTCTTGTTCTAAGGATCCTATCATTAGAACAAAAACAGGACCCGTGTTTTCATTACTAGAGAAATACAGGACAAAGAGACCAACAAATACTCGTACAGTAAGAAGAGTCTGCACTTTCTGTTCGTGGACGTAAAGAATACCTTGGACTGTGTTCTTGGAACGATGGTCTGGTGGGCACTGATGTCTAAAGGTTCTAGGCGCTTGCACCACTATTCTGTGGTTCTCATCGCTTTGGCGCACGGCTTTAACGCTCTTTCCCACACGGACGGAGTACACCAGAGCACAGAACATTCCACTTAGTCCATTTCTGTTTAAGAGATTCAAATATGCAGCATCCATTGCTTACTATGAATTCTAACGATACAGCGCCGACGGACGCGGACGAGGGCAATTTGGTGCAAAGTGTGAAAACGTGGACGGAGATGCTTACGAGTAAGAGTAAACTTAAGTAATACTTAGCGTTAAACTCTACAGATTCAACCTCCATAGACTCCATCTGGTCTAGGGCATGGACCAGATTAAAAACCTGGGATCTGTATTTCACACGTCACGTCATGCATTGCTACCTCATGGGCTAATTGGCGGTTGAGGGCTGATGTCATTTGGAACCCTAAAATGTCAGTGAGGTTGAAGGGACAGGTCTAATAAAGCATCATTAGGCATGTTATATTGCCATGCCAGTGGGGTGTAATCATTATTGAAGCAACACAAGCAGGAGCTGCGAATTACGGAATGAAAATGCTGGGGAGTATGAGTGGAATCATGCGGCTGGACTGAGTAAGAACTACCTCAACCGTAGTCTTCATGTTCGTAACAATGCAGATAGGTCAAATTTTTGGCCATGCCGTCTTCTCCGTGCCCCGGTAAGAGGGGAACACCCAAGAAACAGTGGCTTGATATCGTAAGGATTGTATGTGTGAAATTCACCCGTACATCTTAGGGTCTAGGTTTAGGTATAGGTCTAGCCTTAGGGACTATAGAGCAATTTTTCTGGCGTAGCTCCGACTTCTTCCTCGTTTAGATTAAATTATGTGACTGTTTTTCATAATTTGTTGAGCAGGTTATGTGTAATATTTACTTAAATATTGTTTTGTGCAATAAAAATGATTAATCTATTTATTTTGAATTATTTTATTAAAAATAACCTTAGTTTATTATACTCAAATGATTTTTGGGATTGAATGGTTACTGAAAAATGTTGTTGTCCTATTTCCGGAAACAACCCTGTAATTTACGTGTACAGTATTTTTTGCTCTTTAATATTAGTACAATAACTTGGTTTTGATATATTATGTTGTTATACAAAATAACGTTATAAAAGTCCGCAGTATATTAGTACGTATCAACACTCTTCAAAAAATTACCACAAGGATCCGGTAAATTACTATTACAGGACAATAGAACTTTTTTTAAAACTGTTAGATCTTTCTTCTCAAATTGTAGCTTATTAGAAGCATGTAGTTTGAAACTGATAGCTAAATACTATTTAAAAAAAAAATAGTTTTCATTTCATGTATCAATAATGTCAATACTCCCACTGGTTAAAAAGTATTTCAACAAAAACAGTAAATCATTTTTCCTGTAAAATTTGCTTTTTGCGATTACCGACTTATTGCCCGGAGGGGTCGAAACGATAAACGGTTGTATGGAAGTTTGTCATTTTCAAAGTTAGAAACATGAATTTATGTACACCTGTTTTTAGTTACAAATAAATGGGTACGTGTAACGCGGTTTTGCAAAATTTTGCCTATAAGGGGGTAAACAAGGGTTGAAAGTTTATATGGAAAATTCTTCATTTTCAAACATAGCAACACCGAATTTATTATACCTGCTTCTATATAAAAAGAAAAAAATACGCGTTAAGGAATTTTGATAAATTCTACCATTGAGGGGGTAAAACAGGAGTTGTAATAACTGACTCGATGATCACGAAACCTATTAAACTAACAAAGCTACGAAACCCAAACTTCGCATGGGGGTTCCTTTTAACACATAGGTTTCCCCTAAGTATGGATTTTTCGAAATTCTACCTCTAAGAAAGTAAATAAGCGATAAACAGTTGTATGGAATTTCGTCATTTTTAAAGTTAGAAACATGAATCTACGTACACCTGTTATTGGTTACAAATAAATGTGCACATGTATCGTGGTTTTGAAAAATTATACCTATAAGAGGGTAAATAAGGGGTTGTATTAACTGACTTATTAATCACGAAATCCATGGAGCTATCGAAGCTATGAAGTCCAAACTTCGCTGGGGGTTCCTTATAATATGTAGGTGCCCCCTATGAAAGAGTTTTGCAAATTTCTACACCTAAGGACATAAATAAGGGATAAACGGTTGTATGGAAGATTGTCATTCTTAAAGTTATTAACGTGAACTTACGTACCTACACATGTTTTAGAAGAATCTCCTAAGGCCTGAATTACCAGCGAGTTCGGTGTTTCCACGGGAATTGAAACTATGCCAGTAAACCACGCACAGCGTAAACATTAAACATGGAAACCTGAAATTTGGTGAATGTTTACTTTAAGTCTTTGGATAAGCAATAAAATCGGGATTCCCGATATTTCCATAAAAACGGGAACTACTTAAATAAAGCCACAAACAGTCTAAACTATCATAGATAGGTACATACCTGATATTTGGTGAAAGTATTTATTAGGTATCTACCTTGAATCAGCATTAAGAAAGGAATACTCAGTATTCCCACGGGAACGGGAACTACGTAGGTAAAACCATACACAACCTAGGTGAACGTAGTCTTTACGTACCCACGTTAGATGAGCACCAAGAAATAATTTCCGGTATTCCCACGGGAATGTAATCTTACTAATATAAAAAATGTGAAAGTTGGTAAAGATTTCTATATTATTTGTACGTATTTAATCACATTTTGATGGAAATCGGCATATAGGTAGAACATTTCCAAAAGTTAAATCACAAAAAGGTTTTCTCGCTCGGATATAAAGTAGGTACCCTATGTATTTATTCAGGAAATGTCTCGCGCAGGATATTTAAGTAACTCATCAACAAGAATTCCGATTTCATTCAGTTTTTTGTTGTTAAAAAGCTAATACTTCAGTCAGAAGTTGTTTCATAAGAATAGTCTATTTAACTAATGTCTCTTTTTTTGTCTCTTATGTGGCGCTAACGAAGTTGCGCGGGTCAGCTAGTTATTGAATATAGCAAATTTATTTCAAATGAGTCTATAAGATTAGCTGTTAAATAGTGTGCGTGCTTCTATCCTGAGTTCGAATTTGTACAGGTTGATGACGGATTGACACATAGCACGTGCTCTATCACAGCCTTATCTATAACAACGCATAATAGTATCCTTTAAGGCTTATCTATATGTATCGAGCATACCTACTGAATCAAACTGCCCTTTGTTGAGGCGGACAACCGTTGTACAGAAGTCAACTACCCAATTTAATAGTGAGATCGACTCCAACACATTTTCAATCCTCTAGCTGCAAATATATTGGGATACCGCCATGATGCTAAGAGTTTAAGCCTCTTAGATCATCTTACACCCTGTAACTAAAAACCCTGTAATTTTAAGACGCGATTTTAGGTTCAAATGAATTGAAAAATAGTCAACATATTACAAAAGAATTGAAAATTAGTCAAGAAACAGTTAATCTGTAAATGGCCACCACGTACCTACTGCGGGTAACCATTTATTATAAGCAGACCTAGAGCAGTCAATATCATGTGAGGATATGCGAAGTAAAAGCTAAACTCACTTGCCAGGTGTTTATTTCTGACCGAGAGATCAGAATTTAGCACAGCATATTGACTTCTAATGACTGCTGTTTGACTTCACGATCCCATTAAAAACAAAATCATTTTTTATAAAATTTAACCGAGTGCTCTAGAGTAATACAATGTTAATGAAACGGCGAGTGGATAACGATATCGGATACTAGCTACAACCAGGAATCATAGCGCTGATGATGAAGCAAGATTGACTTAGGCATAAATTCTTGGAATTTATACAAAACAAAGCTTTTAAATTAAATCGTAGTGCGTATAATGGTGTACGGCAGGGTATTCGTTATTAAAGATAGCGAAGAGTAAGCGCGTGGGCGCGATTGACTCGTCACCGACTATCGGGGCTCACTTAGCGCTAAATTGCCGCGCACTTTATCCAGCCTCCGTCGCCTCCCGATACAGTTCGACTAGCCCCACTCAGTGCACATCATTCAACTAAATAAAGACTTCATTAAACTACACCGTATAATTGAACCGCATTCTATATAAGCTAAGTTAATAACAACGCATAATAGTATCCTTTAAGGCTTATCTATATGTATCGAGCATACCTACTGAATCAAACTGCCCTTTGTTGAGGCGGACAACCGTTGTACAGAAGTCAACTACCCAATTTAATAGTGAGATCGACTCCAACACATTTTCAATCCTCTAGCTGCAAATATATTGGGATACCGCCATGATGCTAAGAGTTTAAGCCTCTTAGATCATCTTACACCCTGTAACTAAAAACCCTGTAATTTTAAGACGCGATTTTAGGTTCAAATGAATTGAAAAATAGTCAACATATTACAAAAGAATTGAAAATTAGTCAAGAAACAGTTAATCTGTAAATGGCCACTACGTACCTACTGCGGGTAACCATTTATTATAAGCAGACCTAGAGCAGTCAATATCATGTGAGGATATGCGAAGTAAAAGCTAAACTCACTTGCCAGGTGTTTATTTCTGACCGAGAGATCAGAATTTAGCACAGCATATTGACTTCTAATGACTGCTGTTTGACTTCACGATCCCATTAAAAACAAAATCATTTTTTATAAAATTTAACCGAGTGCTCTAGAGTAATACAATGTTAATGAAACGGCGAGTGGATAACGATATCGGATACTAGCTGCAACCAGGAATCATAGCGCTGATGATGAAGCAAGATTGACTTAGGCATAAATTCTTGGAATTTATACAAAACAAAGCTTTTAAATTAAATCGTAGTGCGTATAATGGTGTACGGCAGGGTATTCGTTATTAAAGATAGCGAAGAGTAAGCGCGTGGGCGCGATTGACTCGTCACCGACTATCGGGGCTCACTTAGCGCTAAATTGCCGCGCACTTTATCCAGCCTCCGTCGCCTCCCGATACAGTTTGACTAGCCCCACTCAGTGCACATCATTCAACTAAATAAAGACTTCATTAAACTACACCGTATAATTGAACCGCATTCTATATAAGCTAAGTTAATAACAACGCATAATAGTATCCTTTAAGGCTTATCTATATGTATCGAGCATACCTACTGAATCAAACTGCCCTTTGTTGAGGCGGACAACCGTTGTACAGAAGTCAACTACCCAATTTAATAGTGAGATCGACTCCAACACATTTTCAATCCTCTAGCTGCAAATATATTGGGATACCGCCATGATGCTAAGAGTTTAAGCCTCTTAGATCATCTTACACCCTGTAACTAAAAACCCTGTAATTTTAAGACGCGATTTTAGGTTCAAATGAATTGAAAAATAGTCAACATATTACAAAAGAATTGAAAATTAGTCAAGAAACAGTTAATCTGTAAATGGCCACCACGTACCTACTGCGGGTAACCATTTATTATAAGCAGACCTAGAGCAGTCAATATCATGTGAGGATATGCGAAGTAAAAGCTAAACTCACTTGCCAGGTGTTTATTTCTGACCGAGAGATCAGAATTTAGCACAGCATATTGACTTCTAATGACTGCTGTTTGACTTCACGATCCCATTAAAAACAAAATCATTTTTTATAAAATTTAACCGAGTGCTCTAGAGTAATACAATGTTAATGAAACGGCGAGTGGATAACGATATCGGATACTAGCTGCAACCAGGAATCATAGCGCTGATGATGAAGCAAGATTGACTTAGGCATAAATTCTTGGAATTTATACAAAACAAAGCTTTTAAATTAAATCGTAGTGCGTATAATGGTGTACGGCAGGGTATTCGTTATTAAAGATAGCGAAGAGTAAGCGCGTGGGCGCGATTGACTCGTCACCGACTATCGGGGCTCACTTAGCGCTAAATTGCCGCGCACTTTATCCAGCCTCCGTCGCCTCCCGCCACAGTTCGACTAGCCCCACTCAGTGCACATCATTCAACTAAATAAAGGCTTCATTAAACTACACCGTATAATTGAACCGCATTCTATATTAGTTAAAAATAAATTAGAATTTTAAAAAAGATTTAACTTCTGTATGATGGCATAATATTATTTCTCTTTTGTTAAATTTAATTAAAGTTTAAAATCGATACCATAATACGTTGAAGTTTCTTCTGCGGAGATGCGCTTGTCAGGACTCTCAACTATTAGATTTTTAAGTACTGTAAAAACTTTAAACTATTGTGTTTGACTTTGAACTATTGTAAAAACCCCAATCTCGGCGAAATTATCTAATTTTGTACGGTAGTTCTTTTGACTATCAGACTTCAAATATCACGTATAAATCATTACAAAAAGCCCAAACAAGATAGAATCCTCTTGTTAAATTCATTGGTTCCTATGACCAGCTTCGCTTTCCATTATCTCACCACCATTGTCACCCAAGTGTACCAAACTAACTCAGTTGTGACCTGAAAAGTAAGTCCAATTATACTTAATAGATTTTCACATCAATACATACATATTCCAAACAACTTTCAGTAAAAGTTTTAGTAAATAAATAAGTACAAAGTATTTTTAAAACGAGTAAACATTACTAACAAAAACCAATATATTCAAACCAAAAGCCAGTTTGTAACTGGTCGTGCGATACAAGTGGTAAATTAGCTCCTTGAATCTATTCTTGTTCTAAAATAAAGCCACTTTCTATCTTTTATTTACAATGACACTGCCGGGCCCTTTATCTCACTTGACAAAGAGGCGGGTAATTGCCAATCCTAGAGCCAGGGATTTCATTAAAACTTAAATTTCAATATTAAGGTATACTATTATTATAGGCCCTGTCATAGTTAGGTGTTTCTTTATAACACTGTAATGATTATTCAAAATGTGCATACTTAATTTAAACTAATGCAAATTTTAAAAATAATAACACACATATACCTACAACAACCATCATTTACATATCTCTCCGAAAAGGGGCCATCATAGCATGGCCGTTCATCATGAACATAGAATCTTATAATTACTACTTAAAGAAGTGCAGATTTTCAGATGGCGCCTTTAAAGAAGACCGTGAATACAATTAACTAACTTTCAAAAAGTTAAAACTGACTTCAAACAAAAAACAACAGCACTAAAAAGCTAAAAAAAATATATGATTTTAAACATGGTCATTACCATTCAAATTACTACAATTAACGGGATATTTACCATGTTCTATTGTATTGTACAGTACATCCGTGATCATGGCGCTTGCAATAGTGCCGAAATATCGGAAACTCAACAATACAATAGAACATGGTAAATATCCCGTTAATTGTAGTAAGCTAAAAATAAACTAATAGCACCGACTATAATACATTTATTAAAATATATAGTTAAGACATTCAAACAAAAATTGTCAAAAAGTAATAGTTTATTTTTAGATTTTTAGTGCTGTTGTTTTAACTTTTTTTAAGTCCATTTATTTTTCAATTTTTAGTGTAGTTAATACGATGAATAATTTTATTGTCAAAATCAAAATCAACTTGAAAATCGTCCGCAATTGGGGAAAAATCTGTTTCGATAACTGCGATAAACCCAAAAGCTAACGAACGCTTTTTTAAACAGTTTTCACTAATGAGCAGAGTCGTTCATGAGGCAGGTTCAAGTATGGGATGCATTATAAATTTTATTCAAATCGACTTAGATGACTTTGAATCGATGACAAATTTTTATTTTATATAGATTTCTCAAAAAAAGCTTAACCGACTTTTATAAAATTATGAATAAAGCCTGGGAAGTATATTCTTTAATATAAAAAAAATCTAATCGGTTTTGTCGTCTGTGAGTAATCGGTAAAAATATATAAAAAAAGACTGGATGTCTGCGATAAACTCAAAAACTACCGAGCGGAGTTTCAAACGGTTTCCACCAATACACAGATTGATTAATAAGGAAGGTTTGAGTAAATAATTCATTACGTGACATTACAAACTAAATATTGTTTTTTATTTATATTGTTGGGACAACTCACACAACGCCATCTGATTCCACACTAAGCAGAGCTTGTACTATGGTAACCAGATAACTGATAAACATACTTATATATTTCTAAATACATATATATTATAGATAAATAAAACCCAGACACAGAATAAACCATCGTGCTCATCACACAAAGTATTATCCTGGGTGGGAATCGAACCCACGACCTCTTGCGTAGCAGTCAGATGCACTCCCACCGCGCCACAGAGGCAGTCAAACTATAAGTATATCGAAGTTTAAATTTTAAATGTATTTTTTTTTATTTCTGAAAAACCATACGACCTATTTCTTTAAAATTCTAATGGACCTGGAAAGGATACCCGTTGGAATAAAATAAAGAACTTCCTAAATCGGTTCAGGCATCTTCGAATCTTCATCTTCTAATCCGTGAGCATACATGAAAAAATATATTGTCGAATTGAGTACATACTTCTGTTTTGAAGTCTGTCAAAAACATAACATAAATCGGCACAAATAACAAATTAACACTTAAAACCTTTATTCAAAATACAGAACATTGATTGTTTATACTAGTTACAAATTAATAAGCTTCCCATAATAAAGCCTCATGATTATTTGCACTTTTAAGAACTGTTGTTTTGTGGGCATAAATCTACAACGGACGCATAATAATGGGTGCAATTTCCTATTGTCCCATGTTGAGTGAGTGTTTTGTCGGCACCTAATCGCTCTCCCCTGTGAACTTGAAATGAAGCAATTTTAAGCCATGAGAAAAATTCTATTTGGTATATTATTATTCATATTTACAATTGTTTCCTAATGAGGGGCTGATATTTAAGAACGGGTAGCGCTTACATTAAACTTGTTTTATAATAACTATAAACCTACAATATTGAACCATTTGGATATATAAGTATAACTCTTTTTGATCCCACTGAATCGTAACAAAGGACACGATTTAAATTATAACCGTCTCTATTAAATAATGAACGGTATCGTTTTCAAAGAAATATTACAATATCTGAACCTACTTATTTTTATAACGTATGAAACTCTTTTTAAATATAATATTGTTATATTCGTAATCAGTAGCTGGAAATTTTAATTGAAGTTTAGAGAGTTGGTAAAATAACGTGGCATCATCTTAAACTCATTAGGGAACGTAAATGGATTTTCGTTAATGAAAATTAATTGAAACCACCACGCATCGCCGAGTGAAGGGGTGGTCGGGTGGTCGTAACAGTGATGTGATGAGCGTTGCTAATGCATCTGCGCAGGTAACCCCTCCGCACGGATGGAACTACACCTTATTTATTACTTTTTGTCCAAAATTATTAGATTAATTCCCTGATACATAACGTGAAAAAAAGTTCAAATCTAAATTAAAATATTGTTCCTACTCGTAGTTAGGTACTGCAAAGCGTGTGTTTGGTTTTTTGCATATTAGAGGATCATAAGTCGATAACTGCTTTATAATCCCTCGAATGAATAACCGATAGATACTCTTTATGAACCCAAGATATTACTATAGATTGAATCTAATGGAGGTTAGTAAACTATGTTCTTGCGAAACAGCAATTATATCTGAACTTACACTTTAACTAACAAGTTGCTGCGGCATATGTGTGCGGCAATTATTTAAATACTGACAGGCCAAGAATGATAAAAGTTAAAGAGACTTTCTTGGTAACAAATTAACTCTTATACCTATGGGATATATTATCTATATATCTACAGGATCCTAAAATAGATATATACAAGTACAATAGTGACAGTGTTGTTCTTCTTGGTTGCGAACGTTGACGTCACGTCGTGTTTGTCTGCCCATATGCGCACGTGCGTACGCGCAGGTGACAATAATACTGTGCACATCTGTGAATCTTTATACCTATCTATCGCGTTTTTTCCGACAGCTTTTGATTCATTGTGTTACTAAACTGTAACATTGAGCAGCCGGCTTTGCATCGTTGTATTTCAAGAGAATGTGTGTATCATGTAGGTGGGAGATGAGATGAAATGATCGTTTATAACAACGCCTAGAGCAAATAAATAAATAACTAAGAAATACTATACAAATATAAATTATTGATATGTATTTAAAAGCCACCCTTCTCATCTTTACATTGAGTGTAATAGGTCCCACCAAGATCTTCGGGACCCAAGCTATTGCGTGGTGTTCCACCTGCTGGTGGAAGACCTGCTGACTGACTGACCGACAAGATAACGACACTGGCGCCCTTACTGGATTGGGAGGTCAGACGACACTAATACCACCCGTTTTCCGATTACTGTGATCCTGTAAACCAGGATCTACAGCAATGACCGAAACCATAAAAGTTACACCGAGCTCGATCTCCGTGAAGTCCCAGGTGAAGTTAGAATGTCTTGGAACCCGCAACGAAATTAATCAGAAGATTTCGTTTTTATAAATCTATACAAATAAGCCCATGGTCGCATTGTCTATCTTTTAAGGTGGCCAACTATACCCTGTGGGGTACGAAAAAGTCTTCACAACGCAGACGAAGCTGAGTCATGAACTAGTATTCATTATAATAGTTTATTCATAAGATAGAACGAGTACATCAGCGTAAAAGATTTCTAAGAAGGTGCAGTCTCTTTTACTAGTTGTTACAGGTTTAATTACTGAAACAATATCCCTACTTGGTTAGAAAATCACCAAGTTAAGAAAATTCACACCATATTTCGAAATGGATTGCAAGAGTTTTTACTTAGGAATTAGAAAATATATCTTCTTAATAAAATAATATCATTTTAATTTAAAATTTCGTCTATTGCAAATATGTGTTACGGTAACTAAATCCGCGTAAGTATTATCTCTTGCTTGATCGCAGAGAACAGTCATATCGCCAAGAATCCAATTACGATCCACTCCCTTGTCAAGAATGTACAATCCGGAATACGTTCACAATTTAAACAAAAACAGGTGGTCAATTATTCTACTCAGGTTAATATTAAAATTACAATACTTGGGACACTATTTCCGAACAGTTGTTTACTTGGATTTTGTTTGCGTGACAGTCTAGAGATAGTTGTGCTAAGGGCCAGTGTATTGACCATTTCATATTTGCATATGCTACAGAGAATTGTTTTACGATTTAGAACCATATGCCGTTGTGTTAGAGCGGTTGATGTCATAAAAGTTCAATGTATTAAACAAAGTTATCTGTGCTAAGTGGTACCTGGAGCTTACTCACCGGCTGGGGTCGCACGTGCGCGCGCGCCGCTTTGCCCCGCCACTGCGCTAATCGTTTCGAGATTAGTGCCTTAACTTACAATCATGTCGATAAGTTTAGTGTGCACATTATGTTCGACAAGTGCTAATTATAAATAGAACCACGTTATTACTTATGTTGTAACAACGGTTGAATTAACTACTTGTGTATTGTGAAACATTTCCATGAACAAAAACTTTCAAATTATATTCTCCGATAAGTATAGTACTTATTTAAATCAAATATATAAATAGAAGGTATCAATGAAATAAGATTATAATTTTAATGTCATTATAGGTAGTATACTTTTAAAATACTTAAATTTAATTTAAAACAGCAACCCGACAGTGAATATCTGTTGCACTTTGTTGCTCGCAGTTTCCAATGTAACAATTTACACACTATCGATACATTTCCATTAAAATACAACGACCAACACTAGAGCCGGCGTCCGGCTCGTAATCGTAAATATCAGACATTTAACACACAGTGGTCTCGCCGGCCGGTGATTATAAATAGATTGTTGCGATACAGACGACGTGTTTACAGCCGGTATCTGTCGATTGCTGATCCAGTGATCCAGTACCAACTACTAACGTCATGCAATTAACATCGCGGAATGAACATCGAACCGACAAATAAGCCATGAATGAATCTAATCGCCGCTCATTGATCGTTGACACCCACCCGTAAACCTGCTGATGCCTAGAGCTTAATCGATGCATTACTCAAGTACCTACTGTGTAAACTGCTACTTAATGAAGATTGAATAGTCGGTATCGCCACTGTACACTTATTCAAATAATTATGATGCCCGGCTTGATTACACTTTGACCACTTGCCTTGCACTTGTAACTTTATATGGGGCTACTACAAAAACGCCCTAAAGGGCCCAAGGGACCTTTACCTGCTACTGGTGCACGTGCTGACTAACGTACTAGGTAACGTCGCAGTCATCCTTACAGAGTTGAGAGGCTATACGATAGTCGCACCCAGCAATGCCATAAATGTATATCTAAATGAAAGCTGCTCCTCCCAACCAATAAAAAGTTGACTCCAGCCACAAAATCCAGGTAGGGCTTAGAAGCAACTGGAAAAACGCTTAGCGTGAACAACAAGATTAATATAATGAATCTAGGTATGCTACAATGGTAAACTTGGATCGCTATTTTCTTCTTGATTAGGGAAAATGCTCTCACTCAAACCAATTAGTAATATACTGCATTGTTTCTAATTTCGTGAGCAAGAAGCCCAAGTTCTTATCAGTATATTTCATATCTCCCTCATTATCTTCAACTGTATCAATCTTCTTTCGTAAAAGCTCTGGCATAAACTCTTGTCTAACAGAATTGATTTAACCTAACCTAGATTTCTCTTGCACTAAGGTCTTGCTTTCTTAAATAACTGCTTCCACAGTCATAAGTATACCTAATTGGCTGTTGGTCATTTTAAAAAACAGAGGTACATATTGAATAATTGCAAATTTCTTGAATTTATCAGGTCAGCTCTGGCAGGATAAATACCTAAGGGCAGTTTTCTTTCAGTAAAGTATAAAAAATATATGAAGCTAAAGAAATAATAATTTTCATGGGCGTTATTCAGAAATACTAAACTTCATCCATGCGTCTCTTCATATGCTGAAATGACTTGAAATTTATGAACGAGATCTGTAGTGGAACCTCGTTGAGTACATGAATGAATTGAAAATTCCGTTAACTTTCCTCCTGTAAGATATTACTTCACATCCAATTATCTTCCATGATGCTAGACTCTTTAAAGTCTTCATATTATTGTGTTCCTTGTACGGCTGTTCAAAAAACCTGTCCAAAATGAATGCGTATCAGAACACAAGATTGTCAACTTTATATCAAACAAAAACTGTGTAACACATAAATGAAGTGGTGTTTGTAACAAATAGTAACGAGAACAGCTCAGTTAACATGTTCGTCCAGCTATCAGGCTGTCAACAGCAGAAATAATGATGTACGTATAACATTGAGCATTGCGTGCAGGAAACGAATGTTAGCAATACCATAATGCTTCGAGGGCGATACGCAAGCGATGGGGATATGCGTCCGATTTTCAGAATTATGAATCGAACTGCATACAACACAATATTTAATCTATTATTTATTTATTCATAGCGTTGGTCAGATCAGTTTAAGTGGTATTGTTTTCTTTTAATTTTGATCTATGATCATTAGTACAATAGCCATTAGAGTTAGTAATATATCTACAAGGAATGCTCAAATTTTAGCTGATCAACGCCAAAAGAATTGCATTTTAATCGCCCTTCAACAAACATAATGTACTCAGAAAGGAATAAAATAATGACTTTGAATTTGTAAATATGAATCCAAAAGACATTCTACGAGATATTTACTTTAACAGATTAAGTTAAAATTCAGCATATAGTATTTAATTCCAACGTTTTTAGTTTCATGATATGATGCTACTAAATCGGCATCATTTAGTCATCTAATTCGGGGATATCAGTATATTGATGCTAATAACGGTACGAACAAACATAGATACCTAGCAATTAGCATATTTGAACTACATAAAGGTAATTTCGTTTCGATTTCCTTGACAGGCAAATCCATATGTTAAACTTTTGTCCCAAAAAGTCTCATCTTTAATTTTTAGGGTTCCATACCTCGAAAGGAAACAACGGAACCCTTATAGGATCACTTTGTTGTCTGTCCGTTAGTCTGTCTGTCTATCAAGACCCTTTTTCTGAGGAACACGTGGAGGTATCAAGCTGAAATTCATATCAAATACTCAGGTCTAATGTTCCTTGGTGCTATGAAAAAATCAAACTTCTAAGCCCACGCAATTAAAAGATACAGTCGTTTTTGCACCAAATTTCCGCAAATTTTCGACACTCGCAAGGGAATCGAAGCCTACTAAACACCTCCCGTGAACTCAAAAGCTTGAATTTTGGTACGTAGTAACGTCCTATAGCACAAATAAAGGAGAAAATTCCAAAGAAAAAAAAATAAAATAAGGTGTGTACCCATACAAACATAGTTTTTTTTTTTTTTTTTCATTTTGTCATTGATATGAAACTTTAATAAACACATACATTTACAACAAATTATTAAATAACCTTAAAAATATTATAATTTAAAATATAGGTATATTAATATAAGGAGTCCCTTTAGGCAAGGTTCCGAAGATACTGGCAGCGTTCCCCCTTTGAATAGCTAGACTAATTCTTTGTCCGAGGTAGCTGCCAGCTCTTCGGTCTCCTGTGATGTCGAGTCACCTTTTTGCTATTTCCTTAAAAAAAACATAAACATAGTATTACCAATTAACATAGACCTCTAAGATGTATGGACGCTCCTACAATTCGGAGGTCTAGTTTAATTTGATTATACTCTGATAAGGCACTATTTTGACCGCTTTTTTATTAACTCTTAAGTTAAAAATGCTACAACTACAAGGGTACTGAATTGTTAAAAATACTTATTGAGTAAAAATACGCTTAAGGCAGTTACTTGCACCGATTCACAGGAGCGCGAATCTGATCACTGTCGATGGCGGGCACCGGCAGCCGATTGTGTCGCAGCCTTCGTGCGATGAGTGACGTATGATCCACAGCTATGTGCTAATAAGATATATTGACATTACTTTCAAGGTTTACCTCGTCTACATTTCATTTCTAAGCCTTTATGAGACCATCATGGTTAAGATATGAAAGGTTATTTTATTTATGTATGTACCCTGGTCGGTATCCAGATATTTTTATAAACAGGTACCTACTATTTAGTAATAGCAATAAAAATAATTGGTTCAACAGGAAGTAATGAAGAAAATGTTACAAAAACTGGTTATTTTAGTTCAAGGTCATTGAATGTGTTTTCCAACCACATTGCTTCAAGGGTACCACAATTTCTGCTTCCATTCTAGTTTTCGACATTCCTCATAGTGTCTAGTGATGGCAACCTTTTTATAGATTGTTCACAGGCAATACTGCGGATGCGCATTGCGCATCTTATATTATTCTTATAAGTATATGTTACCTTCATCACACATCCAGCGTGGCATATTTATTTCTAACATGCAACTCCTACTTCTGTATTTCAAACACCGTACACGTTTCCCAGCCTAGAAGGACAGGCCTAAACATGGTTTTATCGATTTTAAGCTTAACCGGCATCCTAGGACTGAATGTGACACCGTGAGTGTTTCTGTATTATGTGTGCCTTGAAATTGTGGTTAATATAAAAATATTTTTTAAAAACAGACTTCAAACAAAAAACTACAGCACTAAAAGGCAAAAAATAATCTATTACAATATGTCATTTTTTGTTAAAATTCTTAACTATCAATTTAAACTATTTAGCTATTTTCATCTAATTTTATTTTATATTATAATTGTATGTATGTGACATTTTTATTTTTATTAAAATAATAAATAAATAAATAAATATCCATCACGCCTTATCCCCGAAGGGGTGGCAGAGGCATATTATATGCCCACTTTTCACCGTGTGGATTCCTGTCCCACGTAATAGGTGGTGAGCCCATTGCCGTGTTGAAATAGACAGACGCAGGTTGTGGCTACCTGTTGTTGAAATTTTCAAGCCGCCCATAAGGCCTTCAACCAGGCTTAACGACTGCCATTTTACTGGCTACCGGGACCAACGGCTTAACGTGCCTTCCGAAGCACGGAAACGCTCGCAAATGTAAATGCCACAAAGTGGTCACCCATCCGAGGACCAGCTATAGTGAAAGTTGCGTAACTCAGTGATCGTTTACAGAACACTGAGACCGCGAGGCCACGAGCGCTTCTTTATTGATTTTTTTTGTTGCAGTGTATTCATTTAATTTAATTTATTTTATTTGTATATATATATATATTATATATTTTTTTTATTTTTTTATTTTTTGTAATGAAGAAATTTATTTTTTTTGTTGCAGTGTATTCATTTAATTTAATTTATTTTATTTGTATATATATATATATATATTATATATTTTTTTTATTTGTACTAGTGACCTGAAATAAACTATGTTAGGTAATACTTATTATTAAATAAAGTATTGTAGTACGTGCTAGGTACGTACTGTTTGAAGTCGGTACCGAGCCGAAAAATTACATGATGAATAAACACATACTTGGCGATTGCATATATCACAGACCTTATAGTCTATTCCTAAAAAAAAATTACTTGTACTGTAGAGGTCAACTATAAGATTCCACATGCGTAGTTCACTTGGGTAGAATACGGGCAATTTTACTTTTCTTTGGATCCCCAAAATGTTCTAAAAATTCTGGGTTACGTATTTACTTAAACCAACCTACACGTGCTTTGTGTACAAGTGTACTAATGTCAAGATTTTATTTAATTATATTATATACATTCCCATAATTTCCAAATTAAAGCCTACAATTTATGGAACTTTACAATACGAAATAACACAAAACGTAATTTAAAAAGTAGTTAGCAAGCATAAGGGGCCGTTATTTGCGAATATATAATTTCAATAATCGATGCATTTGATGGAAGACAAATATTTTCTAGAGCACATCTGTCTACATTAATGCATCATAATGTATCACTTGATATTAATGCCATGCGTTTTTAGTAGTTTGTGCGTCAATTGTTCTGCGCAAACTGGATGTAATTAGGCTGCGTTAGGGAAAGCTTTCCACGTACCGTTACATATAATTTCCCCTAATGGGTAGGCAGAGGCAAAACGTACACATGTTTTATTATACCATTGTCGTGGCAGACAAGCAAACGGCGCACCTAGTGGAAAGTGGTCACCGTAGCCTATGGAAGTATGCGTGCCAGATGTGCGGCACATGCGCTGCTGCCGACTCTAAATCAGTTCGTCATATAAATTTGGTTCCACGTCAAGGGTTAGTAGGAGCGTGCGCATAGTGGATGGAACAACGTGATCTCGTAGCAGCCTATAGAGTTAATTTTTAATACACTGCTACAATATGGGTATCAAAGAAAAACTTGCTGAGAATAACTCGTAAAATAAAGTGACATCATTATAAATCCATTACGGAGGACTACTAAAGAATAACGGTCAAAGTTTTATTGGTTTTCTACAACATGGGTATCAAATGAAAAGACTTGCTGAGATTATTCTTTTTAGCGCATTGGTATTATACTTTGACCAGTACCGCTGTACCGCTCACTGCATACACAATTGTACGCAGTGGGCGGTACAGCGGTACCGGTCAAACTATAGCTTCATTCCTATTCTATACCCATTCGAATGCCCATTCCTATTTCCACTCCCTTCCTATCCTTACCACTTCGGCAAACGGAAGTTTTCAAATCAGTCATAATTTCTCGTGTGATTTTACAGTACTTACAGACTTAATTGCTATAGGTTCTGTGACACATTGTAAGCTGTCCTCTAAAACGTCCATGCAATAAGATGTGACAGTATGTTGCCGAGCTTCTTGCGGTACATTTACTTGCAGCTATAAACTACAGTAATTTGTACAATGTTAAAACGATATCCCAAGTAACTCGTGCTAAACTTCCTTGAGTTTAGTTGCAGGTGAAACCTTGTTAGTAAGAGCTGTATTAGCCTCAAGTATCTACCACACATATTATTATGTTGGGTAAGATTACCACATCTCAATCTACATGCTTCTTTATGGCTATTTATTGTTTGGATCAGCATAGGAATTTATTAGCTAAAATATTTATGTAAAAAAGTTTAAGGAAATTGCATGTATAGAGAAGTATAAGATTTGGCACGTTGTAAACTAGGATTTACAGCAATAACAACGAGAATTTAGATTTGACAGAATATAAAATAATTCAATAGAGAGTGAAACCTGTAATAGAGAAAGAGCAGCAGAACATCAAAGGATTTCAAAGTTAAACAAATTATGGTTGAATATTCTTCATGACTTAGGGAATAGTTCTATTTGCATTTAAATCGTCTACTTTAGACAATAGCTAAAGAGAATGATTGCCTGCTGGAGTAAACTGTTTATTTGCGTGTCCAAGGTTTCTTGCGAAATCGTCTTAGATTTTGGACTCTTCACACTTTTATTAAGCTTTTTCCCTCGAAGTGCCCAGCCTTTTATTCGCATATTAGCCGCTAACTGATTTTGGTAAATTATAAGTACTTACAAATTGTTTTAAGGGTTAGTGGTTTATTATGCAGCAGCGGTTGTACAATACAAGTTTTGATCAATACGCAGCCACACCGACAACACCCTGCTGGCACTTGTTTTATTATTCGTAATCCGCACCAAATTGCGGAACTATAGTCCAGTTCATAACAAGTTCCATAAGCAATGTAATAATATAATCAATATTGTTATTGTTGAGTGTTTTTGTTGTTGTTTTTTGATTTTGTTGTTGTTAGTTCTTTGTTGTTTTAAGCGCTCGTAGTTCGTATTCCCTTGCTCAGTGTGTCAGTGTCCTGTATACGATCCACAGCGTAAAAGGATAACGCAGTAACCTCTTAAGCTGTGATCACTACTAAGATGGATGACCATTTATATCATGTCAAATTACAAGCGTGCTCGTTAAGTGGTTGGTCCCGGCTGCCAATGATATAGTTAATTTTGTATTGAACGGGATTTCGCGCGGCACTATATTACAACTAAAAGGTTAGTATACCTTTTAATTCCTCGACGTTTCGATGCTTGGTAGGAAACCCTTCATCATACGTGAAGGACTCCCGTCATTCTGTAGAAATCTTGAAGAGCGTTAAGTTGGAACCAAGTGATATAATGGTGAGTTTTGATGTCCAGTCATTGTTTACCAATGTTCCATTAGACGAGTGCTTGGATATAGTGGAGAAACGATTGGAGGATAGCGAGATGCCAAAACAATATATCGTCTTGCTGAAGCATTGTTTAGATGGCAACTACTTTGTCTACAATGGACAGTATTACCTCCAAATAGATGGCGTTGCAATGGGTAGCCCTGTTGCACCTGTTGTAGCTAATATATGGATGGAGTACTTTGAGCAGAACGCCATGAGTCATAACTCAGAAGCAGTTATGTTGTGGAAAAGATATGTAGACGACATCTTATGTATATTCAGAGGCAACGAAAGCGAAGCAAGACAATATTTACAATGTCTAAACTCAATTCACCCAAAAACGAGTTTTACAGTGGAGATACAAAAAGACAGGCGGCTCCCGTTTCTCGATGTCCTCGTCGAAACACTTGCTGACGGTACGCTTTCGCACTCTGTTTACAGAAAGCCCACACACACAGACCGGTATCTTAATGCCTCCTCACACCATTATCCTAAACAGTTGGTATCCGTCATGACGTCGCTTGTCAACAGAGCTCATGATCTGTGTAATCCAGAGCACCTTGGAGCGGAACTTACACACATAACAAGGGTTCTGGAAAGGAATGGCTATAGCGTCAATAAGCCGAAGAAGCGGCAGCATAGACCAAAGGTAAGGCCGTAGGGAGTAGATCGACAGCCAGCGTTTCTACTGTACATAAGAGGGGCTACGGATAAAATTGGAGCCATATTAAATAGATTCTCCATTAAGTCGGTATATGTTCCAGCCACCAAAGTAGCCAACGTGATACGGACTCCTAAGGATGTAGTTCCATTTCAGACACCAGGGGTTTATCAAATTGACTGTAGCTGTGGAAGCTCATACATCGGCCAAACAAAAAGAACCATTGCCGAAAGGGTCAGGGAGCACATAGCTGCAGTTAAAAACCTGCGAACAAATAAATCCGCGATTGCCGAGCACTTACTGAATGAGGGACCCAATCATTGGATTGAGCTACATACGCCAAAAGTCCTGTCAACTGACCGACATTACTACCCAAGGATGGTTCGGGAAGCAATTGAAATAAAAAAGCACAAAACTTTCAACTGGGAAGACGGATATAAGCTTTCAATATCTTGGAATCCGATAATTAATACCTTAAAGTCCCGCAATAGATCAGTGAACGCGTCCGCGGATACGGTCAGTGTTGTGTCGTGTGTTTCCAAAAAATAACAATTCCGAGGGTACATTAAAAACTCTCGGTGCATAGCGGTCGCTCCAGCCTACGTGCATCAGTTGCCTCGGGACCACGACAGGTGCAACCCTGTCGAAACGTCGAGGAATAAAAAGGTATACTAACCTTTTAGTTGTAATATAGTGCCGCCCGAAATCCCGTTTAATACAAAATTATGTGTTCAACGCGTGTTAGTTTAAAACGAATGATATAGTTATCGTTAAGCCAAGTTTAAGGTTAAATTGGCTAATTTAAAAAATCTATCTAGGCCACAACCTGCCTGTGTCGATTTTAACGGGGTAACAGTCTCACCACCACATAGTAGTGGATGTATGCGTTTAGTATGCCAACTTCTACGGTGAGGTTATCTCTTTGGGGAAAATCATTTAACAATTTGTATAAGTCACTACTTGTCTACGGGCGAATATTTCAATTCGAGCATAATTAAAGTTTTGGAGAAAAAAAAATTGCACATATTCATGTTTTTATGAATTTTTCGGAAAGAATTTAATGATAGAAACTGAATTTTTTGAAAGGCACAGCAATTACTCTTTTCAGCAAAGAGATATTGACGTTTCTTTTTTAGTTTTTAGTAATTAGATCTCGTGATATGGCAGTGAAATCAATTGAAATGGTAATTAGAAATAGAATCAAAGGTTTGAAAAATAACCTCGACACAGGACTGAAGCAATACCTGACGTAGTCCTTAGGATTGCATCTTGATGCATTCCTCCTCGCGCCATCACGTGAGTGACCGCTCAGCAACGGACCGCCCAGCATCCAATCATAGCCGATGTTCTACAGAAGTGGTCCTAGGACCGATCCGACCGATAGGGAACAGAACATTTCTCGCCATGCCAGCCCCAGCTTTGGTAAGCTATGGCTCTTTCGGAAAGATAAGCTCCGACAATGCACTAGAGGCAGGGACGCACTATATGAAAATGAGCGTCTTCTTAAAGCATTTCCAGGGCAAGGCATTGACTATGCCATGAGCCACCGCCATGACTACTGTGATGACGCTCCTTCCGCGAGGACTCCGACACGCATTATCGCGTCATCGGAACTGTCACTGAAACCAAACTGCTTATGTACCAGATTATGATTGTGACAGATGCGTCGAAATGCTCTGCAATGATACGCTCAAAGAGCTTGCATACCTCGTCAAGCAATACGAGTGACCAATAACCGGAAGGCGAGGCCGCTGGTCGCCCTCGTTTTGGATAAGGACCAATTTCCCCGTATACGACACCTTGGGAAACCATTCTTTATTAAAGGATGAGCCAAAACCTTAATAGTCAACGTTCATTGAGATCCAGGAGTCATACTCACCCCGGAATGCTATCGGGTCCGGAGTGGTTCCCTTGCGGGGCTTAGCCGCAGCACCTCTAACTCACTTTTGGTGACTGCGGACACGTCGTTCTCGACGTAATCTCTAACATTGACTGGGGTTTGGGCCAGCGGATGGCCTTACCATTCCAGATTCTGTAGGAGCTATTTTCGGGCCAATTTCTTGGCCAGCTTAATGGTCACCTAGAGGGACCTTTTGGCACCCTTGTAACAATCGTGTGCTCCGTCTCTCGGGCCCTCAGTGCCTGGAGTACCGATAGCGGTGATGCACGCTGCGTGCACATAAAGATCTCCACCGGGAATCAGGCCTGCCCGATAGCTGCATCCCGGAGAGCCCTTGATTCAGGCGTTTGACGGTCTATCGTATGCCGAAGTATTTATAATAACCAGTGGGTGGCTAGTTAGAGGAGAAACGTCAAACTAAATATAACTATGCCAGCCCTGGACACGGCGTGTGCGATCAGGGGTCGCAAACGATACATCTACGATCGAACTGCGCACACGCCACACACAGGTGGTGATACCTAGACCGCCGAAGTTCTCCCCCTACCAGTGGTTTTACGGGAGCCTCAAGTGTCAACCCCAGGCGTTGATTTTTTTTCCATGACTGGGACGAAATGCTGTAGAATGACGTCTTGCTCAGCGAGCCATAGTTCGAATTGATATTGCTCAATGGTTGGCGAGAAATAAGCGGCCACGATAACCACTCCGCTGCAGTCAGCTGCAACGCAACATCGGCTCCTAGCAATAATTGCAAGGTGCGAGGTGTCCGCGTCAACACCCAAAGCTAAAAAAAGCTAAGCTGTTATGGTGACTGGGCTCCCGTGGTAGACCCAGTACGGCTTGGCAACGGTGAGCACGTTAGAACCTAATAGACCTCTCGTCATCGCAATCATGTTACGCAACCAGTTGTAAAAGAAAAGATTTCCTTCTTCCTTGATAATTACTTGCGGTAGGCGAATGGCCACTGCGCAATGCTCTGGCACAGTAGATCCTGAGCAGCAGAGCAGTAGCTTAGATTCACCTGTAGGATACGGATAAGTATGTCCATTAATGAACCTCCATTCCCCCATCCTGTCGTGCACGTGGCCGCTCTTGACCGGTAACAACCACTACCCATACCTTACGAGCCTCTATCTCGAGGTGGTCTGTACTTTAGCCCTACGCAACGCATCTAAAGTAGTGCGGTGAGATAGCGGTAAGAGCTTGCTTTGTGACAGGACTAACTGCAGCGGAAGCAATGGTTCCTTACGGTAACTTTCACTGTGCACTGTACTCCCCCACACTCCCTTCGGTCAGGGACCTGTAGCACCTAGTTTCGCAGGACTGTTGGAGATACATTTTGATCTTTCGGAAGTCCCAATGAGGAGGTTCTGTTCGTCAGCTGTTTTTCAGCTCTTTTTTTGCCCAACTGAAGATCGTGACCGGTAAAGCCGAACCTTCTAGCTTTGGCTCTTGCCTGGTCACTGGGACAGCCGCTGGCCTCCACGATGTGGGAGATTTAACAATAATTGTTTAACAGATTTACAATAATTTCTGAAATAAATGGATATTTTAAATAGGTAATGATTTGTTAAGTTTAACACTGTATAGAGGGATATATATATATATATATATAGCGAATAATTATGTAAAAACATAAAATAATTACCTTTTAAAAGGCAAATGGTATATAGAAATATTTTGAACCAAACCAGTTTTCGAGCAGGAGAACTCTAAATAACATAGTAAAAAAATATTCTATCAGGGGTGTGTTTTCCACGACCGTACTGCGGTGATGGTCAGCGAATCTTTTTTGTTTAATCTAGTCCATAAAGTCGCGTACATGCGAAAATATTGGGTCGTGAATGTCTTTGAATGGTAATTATGTGTGAGTGTAGGGACATTTTTCTAAGTGGTATGATACCAATTAAATTTGTCCTTTCGTGAACGTTACTAAAATATAATATGGATTAATTAATATATTAACCGCAAACGTTTTAAGAAAATTCGTTCTGCTAATAGACTTTTGAGAAAGACTCATAAATTTATTAAAATCTGGGAAAAGGGACACGGATGGTGATTAGATTTTGCATTTTATTTTTAAAATTTCATGCATTTCTAAATAAAATTAAGGCCATTACTTTGCCCGTTGACCTTGAAGATTTGATCCCTGTACTAGTATTTGTTTTTTGGCGCCACCTACCGACCAACGACCGTACTACAAATAAAAACAAACTGAAGATTATACAAGAACACAGATGTGTCGCAGAGTTGTCATCGTTTTTGCCTATTTCATTTGCTCTCTGAGAGGTCTAATAAATTTTGTTCCTCTGGTTTTTGTAGTCTTGACTTTTTCTAGTCTATCAAAGTTTATATTTTATATTTATTTGTCTACATCATAATTTATTTTTAACTACACGATGCAATATGTCTGCTGACATAGCTTTCATTCTAATAAATGATACATAATGAAGGTCTGATGATGACCAGGTAAGTACTTATTGGTTCTCAATAACGGAAATAGTTAGGATGACCTAGCTTTCAAAATTTATCTAATTGTGCACTAGTGCCACTACATGGTACATTCTGAAGGTCTGATGATGACCAGGTAAGTGCTTATTGGTTCTCAGTAACAGAAATAGTAAGGATGACCTAGCTTTCAACATTTATCTAATTGAGCACTGGTGATACTACATGGTACATTCTGAAGGTCTGATAATGACCAGGTAAGTGCTTATTGGTTCTCTGTAACGGAAATAGTTAGGATGACCTAGCTTTCAACATTTATCTAATTGAGCACTGCTACATTCTGAAGGTCTGATGATGACCAGGTAAGTGCTTATTGGTTCTTAGTAACGCAAATAGTTAGGTTGACCTAGCTTTCAACATTTATCTAATTGAGCACTGGTGATACTACATGGTACATTCTGAAGGTCTGATGATGACCAGGTAAGTGGATATTGGTTCTCAGTAACGGAAATAGTAAGGATGACCTAGCTTTCAACATTTATCTAATTGAGCACTGGTGATACTACATGATACATTCTGAAGGTCTGATGATGACCAGGTAAGTGCTTATTGGTTGTCAGTAACGGAAATAGTTAGGATGACCTAGCTTTCAACATTTATCTAATTGAGCACTCGTGATACTACATAGTACATTCTGAAGGTCTGATGATGACCAGGTAAGTGCTTATTGGTTTTCAGTAACGGAAATAGTTAGGATGACCTAGCTTTCAACATTTATCTAATTGTGCACTGGTGCCACTACATGGTACATTCTGAAGGTCTGATGATGACCAGGTAAGTGGATATTGGTTCTCAGTAACGGAAATAATTAGGATGACCTAGCTTTCAACATTTATCTAATTGAGCACTGGTGATACTACATGGTACATTCTGAAGGTCTGATGATGACCAGGTACGTGCTTATTGGTTCTCAGTAACAGAAATAGTTAGGGTTATTAGCAAAATAAACAATAACTATAAATAATCACCTTTATTTTCTTGTCAAGCAATTATTACAATTATAATTATTAATTAATTGTATAATAATGACAAAATCTCAAACTGTTCCCGTTAAAATTCACTGAAATTTTAATATCGTGAACAGGTCGGTTGGTTATTTATTGGGATAAATGTTGGTGAAGGTGGTGCATGTAGGCTTTCTTCTTGAAGTACGCACATATTTTTGTCTTCTGGTTGTTGTAAGTTATGCACCTTTTTCCGGTCTTCCTTGTTCTTTATTGCCTGTAAAATATATGGCGGATCTCTAATTGCCATATTTCGTCTGTACCGCGGATCCAAAAGTTCCGGCAAAATACAATTTAAATAAAATGTACATAATTTTACTTTCATTTTATTTTCAAAAAAAAACATCGTCTCTAATTATTGTTTCTGTTTTCAGAGGCTTTGACTCATTAAACCATACTCCAAATAAACATTTTGCTTTCCGAGTCACATGCAATTGCCCTTGAACTTGGTAATACCAATTGTGGGTTTTATTAACCTGCAAAATGCCCGAGTTATCTTTAACCCAAAAATTTACTTTTTTTTGAGCTATGGCTTCGATAGTAGAGGTGAAATGTCCCATCTCAGCGCACAAGATAGGACTAGATCCTATCTTGTGCGCTGAGATGGGACATTTCACTTCTAAGCCCATCTGGAGTAGCTCCTAAATATGGAATCTCGGGATCTATAAAAAGTTCGCATGGTCAAATTTCAACATCGTTTTGTATAGATAGCTGATCTAACGCTTTTTTTTCGTATTCTGTTCCATGCTGTATAGGCGCAGCATCTATATTTATTTTGTAGAGCAGTTGTTTGACTACGCTGGCGCAACTAGTATCAGGCCTCATTTTAATAACTCTTCCAAAGTTTGAAGCCGTCAACAAGGAGCGCCTTAGTTCAAGCCATTCGCTTGACTCGCTCTGCAAAATTGTTTGTCTTTCAATTTGTCTTCTTTCTTCCTCACTTTTATTTAAGTTGGATAGAAAATTCTCCTTCATATGTTCTAGTTCACATCGGGCCTTATGGTTTGTTCTCCATAATCTTTATTTACGACACCTGTCAAACGGGTCTGTCGTTTTTTGTAATAAATATGTTTTAAAAAATTTCTTTTTCTACGATACTTGTTATCTAAGGTGCTCATTTTGCCCTTAGGACTTTGCTCGACAATTGTTTTATAAAATATGGAAACAAGTTTTCTTTTAGTATTAAAATTAACTTCAGACGCTGAACATCGAGTTTGGTATCCACGCCTGCACGAATAATTCACTCTTTTACCACCCACAAATTTGGCTACCACGCTATGAAAACTTTCCAAGATGTTACTGTCAACACCATGAACAAGACTGCTGGAATGCCCCGCAATTGTATTAATAAAAAAAACATATTTTCTGCCATAAGGAACTTGTAAAAAATGCTTGCGGTAAGATTTCAACATTTTGTGGACTGTTACAGAAATGGCTTTTACATTTGGTATGGTTACCAAAGGCATGTAAATGTACAGTCTGGATGTCTTCAAAAAGTTTTGAGTGCTAAAATCTAAATTTTCTAACGAGTCGTGGTATTTTTTGCTGCATTTTCGTATTGCTGACCTAATGCTCATGATGCCTTTTTTTTGTGATTAGTTTTCTGAAACTTAAAGGATATTTCGTATCAGTGGTTAGGTTGTCTAATTTGATGCACAAGTTTCTTAGAAGGTAGTTCCTACATTCTACCTTTTCAACTGTAAATTGAGGATAAGGTCTTGCTTCCAAAATTTTCGCATACGTGCTAGAGTCTACGTCAGAAATGAGGCGACCATAAATCAAACCATACATTTCCATAGATGCTTTAAACCCTTCCACAATTATTGTTGACTCCATGGCAGTCGATGATCCTGTAAAATTTTTAAAGCACTGGTGAATTCTTAGTTTTGATTTTTATTAAGGTCTTGCGTACATATGCTACAGTATTTATTTTTAATGCCAAGAAACAAAATCTTTTTTGTGTGTCTTCCAATTATGGCAGCAGCTCCTGACATTGCTGAGTAGTTCTTTTTGTAAGACCTCTTACTCCAGCATCCGTCTACAACCACATCTATAATAGGTATCCCATCTTTGCTGACGTTACCTTTTTCTAAAGCAATTCTTTTTTCTTCTTCAGCAGCATCATTCATGGATTTGCTAAGTGCTTTGTCCCAGGCATTGGAAGCAATGTCGTGGCGTTTTTGGTATACAGGTTCAGACATCACGGGCAAGTCAAATGCTGATAACAGTTCCTTTAATTACGAATACCCTATACCAACTGAAACGGCGCCCGCGACCGCTGCTGTATTAATATCTAAGTTGCCAGTGACATTACAAAGAGAAAACTTCTCTTTACACATCAAACATTCTACTGTAAACTTAGAAGCAAGTCCAACACGTTTCTCTCCTATAAGTTTCAAACTTTGTGTACCACAGTTAAAAGCACCATGGCCGCCTAATTCTTGTATTTTGGAAAAGAAGTAAGCTATAGATCTATAATTCGTCTTCCAGATATATTTTTTGTTTCTGCTTGTGATTCTTGTTCTTCAATAATCAAATCTGGTAAATCTTCTTCATCTTCTTCAACCTAAAACAAACATCTCAACAAAACAGTGTCAAATTAAATTAACTAAGGAAGTTTCCTTAGCTAATTTAATTTGACACTGTTTAATACTGTTTGATAGTTATCGAACATATACCACAGTGTAATTTTTTTTTTTTTTTTTTTTTTACACTGCGGTATATGTTCGATAACTATCAAACCGCAGTGTAAGCAAACACAATAAGTTACCGGCATAATTAGCTCTGCCCCCTAATCTGTTAATGGCTGAAGTTCCTGATTTTGTGATTCGGAGTTTTGCTGGTTTCTTAATTGCCTGAAAAATAATAACTTAAATGAGCTAAAGTAATATTCTTTGCTATTACAGTTTGGTGATAATAGCCATATTTACACCGCAAAAAAAAATTACGCGCGTATAGTCCAATCGTCACAAGAGTCATCGAGACACTGAAGTAACGCGTCCCGAGTACGCGTCACAGGCCTTAGCGGGGGTGCTTCAAGCGGGGTGCTGGTGAGGTTTCAGTATTTTATTCATAATTTAAAAATATTAAAAGAAATAAGAAAAAAAAACAATACAAATTGTGAAATACGTCAGTACATATTTTTTGATACAAAATTCATGCCTAACTATTTAGCCGTTACAGAGAAAATTTACAATTTAGGTTGAAAAAGGACCTATTTAATAAGATTTTTTATCAAATTTTAGGGAAGTTTATTAAAATTTTAAACAATACAATGTATTTGTGATGACCTTAAATATACCATATATTTTTTAAAAGGGAAACGCACAAACGGATTCATCTGCAATCTTCTTTAAACTTACCTTGTTTTTGGGATTTGAGCGAGGTAATCCCCTTAAGATGTTTTAAGGATTGCGCCTAACGCAGGCCTATGTTAATTAAACGAAAACAACGTAACATAAAAAAATAATGTGATATGAATATATTATGGATTCGGCAAATTTTCTGTCGCCTCTGTGGCGGGCTATATAAAAAATTTAGTATGAAAACAATACATTTATAAAACTTTTCTATTCACTATTGTGGTTTATCATCAATACTGAGAAGTTCCGAAGTTTATTGAGGAACCAATAACGGCACAAATTCATAATTTCACTTTTAATAATACCTCTAGGACAACAATCTCAATATTTCTTAACAATAGCACATTTTTGAATCCATTTCTTTTAAAAACGGATTCCTACTACGTTATTTATCAAGTATTTCTCAGAAGCTGCCACGTCAGACACTAACTCTTTGTCCGAACCTAGTGTTCGGACAAAGAGTTGCTTGTGATTTGCAACTAACTACATATTTTAACTCCGCAGCTCCGTTTCAGTAAGCAGATAGATATCTGAAATGTTTATAATATGTTGGACTGGTGCAGTTACTTTTTACCAACAACATGAAAACAGTTACATAATCAAACGATCACATCAAATCAAGATTACAAAAACTAAGCATTAGTAACTAAAAATCATTTACCAATGCGTCTAAACTACCTCGTAATGTAACTAGCTCAGATCTAACAGTTACAGTAATTGTAAAGGATCAATATCTAGACGAATGAGAATTTCGTAAGTCGATTGTGAGGTGGTCAAGCTGATAGATGATGTGTGCGCGTGCGACGCCGCTTGTCAATTAGGTTAACTGGGTTCAGGGCCCGAGCTACGAGCGCTCCTATCTACGCGCAGAATCTGGTTATGTTTACGAAATACAACGTTTTAGCAAGAAAAACAAGACTTTTGTAATAAGTTTTCTTTTCTAATTCAATTCTCGAAAAAAAATGATTTTCACAAAAATCATAAATTTTGTAATGCTTAAACTGTCATCCATTTAATAAAATATTTCAATGGGATCGAACGACAAGAGAGATGACAGCCTACCTTTTGATACCCTTGTCCATTCGCTAAGCAGATGTTCTGCGGTGGATATCCCACTTCGTGATAATGACGACAATAAGCCACAGGAGCATCACTGTGAGGTACAGCCAACTCTTGCTGGGGCAGACCCGGTAAGACAAGTGATATAAGAAGCATTGATCCCTAAACTTAAGGAATCAAAACGAAGACCCAGGAGAACAGACTCCCTACTCTGAGGTGACGATCGCAATATTGTAACTGACGATAAAGGATGATTGTGAGTAAAAGAATACATGTACAAATGTTCATAAATCTCGACTGTCTAAAATGTCTAAAGCAGTGGTGCTATGCAGAACACTGAGCAAGCAGGGCAACTAGCGCCTCAGCACTGACTTAAAGAAAGTCTTAAATTAGATTACATTCTTAAAATAAATGAAATTTTAGTTATTTATTTACGTAGAACTGATAAAGCGGCTTTCTTTTATCTACAAAGCATTCTTAAGAGAACTATTTGCTAAAAAACCCAGCGCTAACGCACAGGTAGCACGACACACAATGATTTTTTTTTTGCCTTAACACAACATAAATAAACGCCTTTTAAAACTTGGACACACAAAAAAGGACCATCAAATCACTGCGACCTTCATTCACTTTTTCCAACACATGACGATTTTTTTAGCAATACTAGGTGTCAAATCTTCTGGAGCGCCCTTTAGTTTACCAGCTAAAAAAATAGTTTTTGAAAACCTAGGTTCAAATCTAAGAACTTAAAATCATATACGAGTCCGCTTTTGATACTACTATTAGAAACTTATATTATATGCTGTTGTAGTTGATTTTCTCGATACGTTTTTTTATTAAATACTGACAAATGGTTCAGAGGTCAAACTTATCTTTAACTAAATAATTGGCTTAGAACTGCACCAGCTGGGGTTGCTGAGGGGCTATCTTCTAAGAGTATACTGGTACTCCAGCTATAGAGGTTGACGAGATGTATGTTACACTATTGGCTGGTTCACATCAACGTCAGGTTTCATATTATTAATAAAGCCCTTTCTCTGGTAAATAGCACTCCTACCCCTACTATAACCTAGTTCGGGTCCTTCCATTATCTACCGGTAAATATATTTTCCACTTTATACCGGTTGAACGATATTTTCTACGTTCAACCGGTAACTTAGAAAATATTATAGGTACAACACTTTGTAGAGGTATTTATAAAATTAATAGACTAATCACATATATACGAGTATGTGATTATCAACCTTTACAGACATTATTAACATCGACATTCAACTAACTATCTTCACGCTGTATCCCTGACGGGGTAGTCAACTGAAATCAAGGTATAACCTAAACAATTTAGGATTATATTTATGATATTTCGGGTCTTATTCTTGATGTATATAATTAGGTACAAAGCCTACCTTATACTTCCCGATGTTTCAGTCAACCTGTGACCACGGCTGGTGTAATCCAGTCGAAATGTCGGGAAGTATAAGGTAGGCTTTGTACCTTACAATATACGTCGCAAATAGGACCCGAAATATCATAAATATGAGTGACAATCGCGAAAGTTTAAAAACATTTAGGATTTAATATTGATCGTAGTTTACACAACTATAATGAATCATATATGTACCGTACCTACTTTAGAAATAGTCTGTCATTCAAAATCTATATTGACTAAGTGTAGTATCACAACAATAAACAACGAACGGCCGAAACAGTCTCATAAAAAAATAGTGGTAACTAGAATGTGGAATAAGAATCGGTTGAAAGTGGAATAAGTATTTACCGGGGGAAAAATAAGCGGTCCAATGTAAAAGAACCTCTTATTTCCACTTCTAGCTACGTTTTCTTTATGTATCATGTCATCAACAGTTGGGGTTGGTGTGGAACTACCTTCTAAGATTTTATCTGTTTTTCTAGTCGTAATGGTAAAAGTAAAGGTACGTAATGTAACAAGGACCTAATTTTACTTAGTGCTTTGATTTCACATATACCTCTGCCTGCCAGTTTTGATAATACCTACTGATAAATAAAGCCCTTTTTGGGGTAAATAACGCTCAGTTGGTCATATCTTATCTACATTTCAAGTAACATTTTCTTTTTGTTTTATCTTCGAAGTTTAATGACACTAATGGAATTAAAATTGGACTTACAATGCATTTTTTTAAGTTATACTTCTATTGGCGCGTTAGGGAAAAACGATAAGAGTAATTTTTGTAATTTTTTACGATGCGCGCGCACACCTTCTTAAAACACCGACACCATGAAGTTAGCTGATAAGTGTTTCCTTGACAACTTATAACTACATTCAAAGTAATTTTTGAAACACCCTGAAGTTAGCTATAGTCAACATTTAAGTTCTTCTACAAATAATTCTAAGGCGAAAGATAAAATTTTAAATAATATTTTTATCTTGTTACGCCAAAGAAGTATAACTTCTAACTCGTGTACATAAGCACACACAAATTTTTTTTTATAATCACTTCAAAATTGACAACCTAATATTATGTAACAAATCCTTATAAAGCCGCTTGGGATATTTTAAGAGTTATTCATAAAATTTCCAAAGCGTCAATGGTGAATTCTTGGATCTACGTGAAATACAGACTATAATGTCGTGCTTTATTAATTTCAAACCTTCTATTAGACGATGTTTAATGTAAAAAAATTATATTACCGAAAACTGTTTTTTGTTTTATTTTAATTACCAGCCTTTGCTTCAAATTGTGCAGTTACCTGCCTAATCCGAAAAACAAATATAGGTGCACACATCTTACAATATCAATTGCAGTTTACGCAACTCAGCGGGCCGCGGCAGCTGCGCGTCTGATCCTTCGCTAACAATAGATCTTCGCAGGTTGTTGCATCACTATAAATGGTCTCACTTTCGAAGAAATTCACCTTCGCTCCATTCCATCCCCGCGCACACAATGTGCACGGTGATTATTTGGCGCCGATATTTTTGTCAAGAATAGACAAAGTATATAAGCTCATTACAAAAAAGCATTTTTATCACATTTCTCACATATGATTTTTGTGTTCCTGGTATATAAACGATATTGAAACAGAACAACAGACATAGTTACACAAGTTTAATCAGTTATATAGGTAATTGTGTGTGTCAGATGGCACATAGCCACCACCTGTGTAGTATCTCAGTCTTTGAGCGCTTCAATCACTGTTTTTAATGCATTTATATCTACAAAGCATCAGTATACTATTTATTAAGGTATCTGAATTTAGTGGTGACGGTTTTATACTATGTATACTCCACAATACTGAAGCTACTACTACCCTCTCTTACCTCTAATTATTAAGATAATAGAGGAATAACCAATACTCTAACTTAAGTATATTTTGTGAGCTTAAAGTTCAACAGCGCAGGATAAGTCACATTCAGCTTTGTGTGTTGTGCGTATAATAACTAGTAGCCTGAGACTACAAAAATCATATAATTTCACAAATCAATCAACCACCGTCACAAATGTGTAAACGTCATAAATGTGATTTTTAATTCTTAGAATGTTGCACAAGACGGAGTCAGGCAAGCGTAGTTTAATGTTACTCTTGTGGAAACAGCTGTACGCTCCCCCTTTACCTGAACGCTATGTGCAAAGCACGTGTTGTATATGCCCTCGGCTCTTAGGCAAATACGATTTGTATTTGAAGTCTTCGCATCCGGAATATGAACGAGTAAGTACCGGCGACTTGGGTACCTATGACTTGATTTTATTTGCATAGGGTCATGTGCCGAGAGGTGAGCATTGAATATGGAACACTTTGGTGCGGGCATTATGCCGATAACGGATGAAACACTATTCAGTTATAAGCAATACTGTGTGTGTATATATGTTCATCAAACACACCTGCCTGCAACTTCCTATGACTTATTGATATAGCAATGTGATCTGTCCAGTCCAACCGTTTATGTTTAGTTTAGGAATTACCGACTATCAGTTGCGTAGACACGTTTTATAATATTGATGTGTATCTTCATATCTAGATCAAACGTTCTCCAGATTCGAAGTCCGCTTTAGCTAAACAGGATAATGATTCATTTAATAGCAAAGAAACAGTATAATAATTTATATAATAGGATAAAAGGTTATTTTACTACAGGCCTAAAACGAAAATAAATAGGGAGCTAAGATACCAAAGATGCACTAGCACTGGTGTATACTACAATTTGATATAGTAAGTAACTATTACCCTAGTTCGTTAACCCGTTGGTCCTGGGAAAAATAACTCAGAAAAGCATAAAATTAACTATTAAAAGTCATCGATACTTGGGAACAGAATATTAAGAAAGTAATATTAACATTACAATAACATACAAGTCCGTTGCACGATCTTGCACGATGCAGTTATTTTGTTCCGACATTGACCAAAATTGTCACAATAAATCACATTAGCATGATTTAGAATAGGAGTTTGATAAAAAATTCGATCACTGGATTACAAAAGATAAGGGACAAAAAAGTGGTGCATATTTATATTGAATTAATTACCAACTAGAATAAATTGTTTGACAAAACAGATGATGACTGGTTTTGTTGAGAAGAATGAGCTCTCCCTTCTCAATCGGAAGCATTGAGCAGGTGTGCCGAACCAGTAATCGGTGATCACACGATATAGACTTAATACGTTACTTGCTACAAATACACCATGAATTTCAATTTCTGAATATGTATAAAGTAATGTCGATATTAATACTTTCCAAAAATAGATGATGACTGGTTTCGTTGTGAAGTACGAGCTTTCCCTTTCCAATCGGAAACTGCGAGCAGGTGTGCTTAACTCGTAACCGGTGATCAAAAGACGTGGACTGATTACGTTACCTGCTACAAATGCATCATGAATTTCAGTCTCTGAATTTGTATAAAGTAACGTAAAACATTAATACTTTTCAATAAACAATATATTGATGATATATAAAATCATGAGCCGATTAGAAGGTGTAAGGGGCATAACCAAGACCTCCAGGGCCACGCGACCTCACCTGCTAGTGGTGCACCTGGTGATTAACGGACGATTCAGTGACACAAGCGCCCTTACAGGGTTAGTCGGTAACAACGGTAGGTCGGACAACAGTTACAGCTCAGACAGCTCCCAAAAACGCCGAAAATTAAAAGCCAAACGATAGCTGCCCCTAGTAGCCAAATAAAAATGGACCCCAGGCTCCAAATTTAGATAGGTTTGGGAGCAAACTAACTAACTACACCAGGATAAAGAGAAAATAATAAGGAGGTTTGAATATAATAAAATTGTTATATTTCAATGTCCGACATTTAGAATATACATTAGAATTAGAAATAAGCATTTCCATGATGTGAAAGGCCATCATATTTATATGTTTTATCTATATATAATAATCATGACATTTTACAAATATGAATTACAAATTTGTAAGTCTTTGTAAGTCATTCGTGAATCTCATAAATTTTAATAAATGCTAGTTCTTATTTAGTTTGATTATCCTTTTTAAGTTAAGTGCTGGCTAGATTAGCATGCCATTTGAAACTAAAAGAACAACATAGTAACTTATTAAACTAATTTCTAACCTTGCAAAATAATTCAACTACTTACCCTAAAAAGTTTTAGCTTTAACTGCGAGTGTAGCTCGTATTTCACTTTGGTTACTCGTTAGTTGACTGGTTCTAAAAGTGGACACAATCTCTGATCTATCTTTATGTAAATGTAGAACAAATGTCGGGATAACAATCGTATGAACCAGAACGTACAATGGTTGTTCGATTACATTCGATAATAGTTATTCCAGTAGCTTAACTAAAAAAAAATCTTTATATTTTCCTACAAAATACGTAGGTCACACTATATGGCTAGATTTTGCCTTATAAAATCTACTCTCAAGCGTCGATTGAGTATTGAGAAACGTTCTGGAATACGGACCTTAAAGTTAATAGGAATTGAGTTTTTATACTTACCTTTTATTGATTCTGGAATTAGTATCCGCTGTTATCATAATCGTCGCTCACTTACAAACCACTGAGCTTTACCATAAAATATCAACTGAACTATTTCGTAATAAGTAATATTTCATTAGGTTACATCACTCCGGTGGGATTGCATCCGACTGCTACGAAATAGGTCGTGGGTTCGATTCCCACCCAGGATAAAACTTTGTGTGATGAGCACGATGGTTTATTCTGTGTCTGGGTGTTATTTATCTATAATATGTATGTATTTAGAAATATATAAGTATGTTTATCAGTTATCTAGATCCCATAACACAAGCTAATATTAGCTTACTTTGGGCTAGATGACGCTGTGTGAAAAGTGTCCAACAAATTTTATTTTATTTATTTATTTTATTTCGTTCATTTTGACGTCAGATACTAAATTGTGTAATTGCCGCCATATTTAAAAACAAAAGACGGGCGACAAATACGTGATAAATTAACTTCCAAGAGTTCGATATTAAGACTCAAATACTTTAAATACCTTTTCTTTTACTGACCAAAAAAAGTACATTTGATCAGTTGATCAAATGTAAAAACTTTCAGGATGACTCTAGGACTAGAAGAATGGTTGATGTAACAATACCATGCCCATATGTGGTCTGGTTATGGTTTATCATGAAAAATTGAGGTTAATATTTACACCAACAAAATATATACACTTAGCTGAATAAGTCCATATACTGAACTAACCCCAGATTAAATAAATTAAGGCAGTGACTATAACAAAGTTGGTATGAAGTTAATGAGATCACTTCTGTAACCAATATGGGCTGGCTACCCTTACCGATATTTAAATATAGGGCGTTCCTAAGAATGCATTGCTTTAATAACTGACTTAAATAGGCGTAAATTTTCAGTCCCTTACCTGGATGGTGCTTCTACTTTCATAGGATTTTAGAAGATGGAAGTGTCAATTATTTTATTAACAGCATTTGATACGCCCTCATTTCACCGTATGCATTTTTGTCCCACGTAACAGGTGGTGAGCCCATCGCCCTGTTGAAAATGAACAGGCGCAGGTTGTGGCGACCTACTGTTGAAATTTTTCAAGCCGCCCATACGGCCTTCGTCTGGGCTTAACGACTGCTATCTTACTGGCAACCGGGACCAACGGCTTAACGTGTCTTCCGAAGCACGGAAACACTCGTAAATGTAAATGCTACAAAGTGGTCACCCATCCATTGACCACCTAAAGCGAAAGTTGCTTAACGCAGTGATCGTTTATTTAGAACAGAACACTGAGTAAGCTGAGCCACGAGCGTCCTAATAACAAGTCATGCGTTGACATAATCATGTTAAATATGTATAAAACCATCACTCAACACTTTAACGTTTTGAACTAATTACCTTAGCACCCCGCCTTATCTAATCAGGTTCTGAAAAGAGCCGGTGTGAACACTGGGACACATGTGTTTGCGCTGCCGCACGTGTTCATTCACATATCCACCCGTCTTAGAAGGGCCGTACCGGCGACTATGGGATATTAAGCAACCCATAGATAGCACCGTCCCTTGATAATATTTACAAAGAAAATCTTTATGCACGTCTTGCTTGTATATATATAGCACATATAAATATTTTTATATTTGTATGTAGAGCGTGGAAATCTGATAGTGGTAATCGCGGCCTCCACGGCAACGAATGTTAACAAATTACATACAAATAAACATTTGACAATATTTTGTTCCAATACTTTTTATCGGTTAAGTAGGTCTGTTTGCATAAAGGAATAAAAAGGCATTGACTAAAATACTACGGTAGATATACAATCCTACTAATAATATGAACGCGAAGTTTGTAATAATGTATAGATATAGGTTTGTTGCTCTTTCACGCAAAAATTACTGAATGGGTTTTGATGAAACATTTCAATAATATAGCTTACACATCAAAATAACACTTAGAAATTTTAATTCCGGAAATAAGGTCCTGTAGGAAACGGGAAAGGGAAAACTTCTCAAAGCGAGCGGAGCCGCGGGCGTCCAGTAGTTGTTGTTATAAAAATATCCATTAGCGTAAATATGAAATACATTTGATAGAAAATACACATAAATTGTAAGTGGATTATAAATTCTATAATATGCTTTCATTCCCGATGTAAGTAACAAGCATGCAGGTAATATTATCAGTAATTTATACAACAACAGAGGGTGGTGTATCAAACAACAGGCTAAATTTGTAATTGTTACGTTTTTGTTGGTCATCCCCATCAATATGGCACAGTCGTTAATTTCATTAAGAGCTTATTAAGCGGGCACGCGACTGCTGACAGTTGCGCCCGGCACGCGCGATCTAATCGAAAAACTTATGGCCCGTAACACTGCTTACTTAGTTGTGTATTAGTTTCTATGTAACAGACTCCATATAACAACTCTTTCAAAATGTTTTTAATTTTATTTATTTTATAACTGTGCTGAACATCCTCAACAATTGAAATAATGATTTCTTATAATTCGATTCCTATTGCATACACTCTCAAGACCAGAAGTAGTTACTTACCTATATTACGTATTTATTTAAGGAGTTAAAAGTTAACAGTGCTTTGTCCCAATTAGTAAAGCGACAAAGCATCGTAAAAGAAGCACGACTCGCGATTCATAACGCAGTGCTAGTGCCAACGTTACTTTGCGGTAGCGAAACCTGGGTATGTCAGCAGATGCATGAAAATAAATTGAATGCTGTGGAGAAGCGATCACTTCAAAAATTGTGCGGCGTAACTTTGGTCTATATATCCGAGTATGTAACGAAGTGATACGCAATATGGCAGGTTTGAATAAAAGTGTCAGCGTTAGGCTGGAATAAAGCTTGCTCCATTGGTTTGAACACGCCAAACGATGCCACCAATGAGTGAGGAACAATTGACGAAGAATATATATTGTGCGAAACTAGAGGGTAGAAGGAGTCAGGGTAGGCCGACGCTTACATATGAAGACCACGTGATCAGATTGGTCAAAAACAGAAAAGTCAAAAGTACTCGGATACCCAGACGTGCGTGTAAGTATGCATGGAATAAAGAAGTATGCATGGATCGTGAAGCCGATCTGTGCCCTCTGACAGTATTTACTATTTCTTTGGGATCTCATAATGCTTTTAAAGACAGGGCCAGTTACTACTAACAGTACAAAGACAATAAATAATTTATTTGAAGAAAAGTACCCAACAATGTTATTTCTCTGTATAACAATAAAAACAAAACACAAAGATGGCTCTGCATACTAAATCTCCATAAACACAGCACCAAAATGATTAATACATAATATTATCGAAAATTTAAATGATAGTATCATCCTCATATGCGCACGCGTTTGTTGCGGTCACGCACAGTTCATCGCGGGCGTCAGGTGATGGTCGCCAGTCGCCACCCCTACGTGGCCATACCGACCCATTATATTACGTCATTTAATTAACGTTATGTTGTACTTTAGTTAACATTTAACTGCTGTTGCACATCGATCTTGATACTGGATGACACTTCCCCCATGTTCTAAGTCCATGTATGCTATATTTCAAAATTTTGAATATTTTTCCGATTTTTTCGGTATATATAATACTAGTTGACGCCCGCGGCTTCGCCCGCGCAGAGAAGTTTTCCCGTTCCCGTTTCTCACAGGAACTTGTTCCTGGGATAAAAAGTAGCCTATGTGTTATTTTGATGTATTAGCTATATTATTGTTAAGTTTCATTAAAATTTATTCAGTAGTTTTTACGTGAAAGAGTAACAAACATCCATACAAACTTTCGCATTTATAATATTATAAGATTGTATAGTAAGCAAAATTTCTATAGAGGCGACCATCCTGTTTTCTATGTAGGGAATCTTAGGTTATTCAATAAGATCTAAACGATTTATAAATATAATTATATATTAATTTAATGCGGATAAAAATTAACGAGCTCGAATAGGATGGCATTTTTCATAAAATCATGCTATTTATTCGAAACTATACGGTAAAATGTGAGCATGAGCATATAGAAGGTATGCCTCTGCCACCCCTTCGGAGTTTAAGGTATGACAGTGAATCAATAAAATGTGGGCTTTTATTTTAAGTAAACGTTTCTTAGATATTTATTAGCACGCCAAACAGACAAACAAACTCTTACTGCAGCATTTTAGATAGAACTTGTTTAGCCGGACATTAACATTATCCGCCTGAAGATATCTCCATTCATAATTAAGTACTTAATTATTAAGGATACTATAGAATAAAATTTACGACAGTTTCTGCTGTGCCAAGACCGTGCCACCATCCTCGTGAAAGCTTTGAAGAACAGCTACCGTACCTAGTCTGCTCGTTTGTGACGTGGCCCGACTGTCGGCGGACCGAGCTTATAACTTGTCTTTAGTTTAAACCGTAGGTTAATAATAGTCTTTGCTTTTGTTCCATAGTTATTATATACTTGTATTGGAGTTTTTAAAGCGAAACTTCTTTATCCACGTTGAGAGAAATTTTATAGCTGTAAAAAATATCGTCACGTTTTTCGGTTACGCTCCGTGTTGTTTTGAAGTAAAACTTCTTGTATTCTTCTTCTTCTTCTTGTTCTTCTGTGTACACACATATTTTTTTAATTCTGTTTTATTGAAAGTATAGTCGAAATACACCACTCAGAGTCCATTTACATTACACTCAATGTAATCAATATAATCAATATCGTAGGAAGTAGACTGTACCTACTAGATATCAACAAAATCTAAAACACCTGAAGTAATCTTTGCCTGTAATTTTGTATTTCAAAGCATGCTTTATTGTAATTGATGTACAAAGTCTATTTCAATTCTATTAGTTTCTGAAGATTACTTCAAATTATTATGATTTCTGATTACTGACCCTAAACATAATTATTGTTTTGGAATAAAAGCTCTATAGAAAGATTATTTGAAGAAGGTAAATTCTAAAAGGAAAAATATCGTGCTTAAACTTTGTAAAATCTAGAAAACTAAATCTCATGTAAATTTATTTGAAGGGTAATATGATCTGTTTACTGTATGCTTCATAGTTCAATAGCGCGTCGCTTCCGGTCAGTGCGCTTGTATAGAAAAGCTTACCCATTATCCCACCCCACATCGCACTCTAGTACGGTTTGTTTAGATTTAGATAGGGATTTTGCGAATGATATTATTAATTGTTTGGTTCCCACAGCTTCCAGAGGGGTGAGGCCGGCCGGGCTGCACGGTCGGCTCGTTGATTTGTGTGTTATTGTTGGCGATGGCTGGTGCGATCAGTTTCCGCACGCACTCCCACGACAGCGAGCAGATGGAGCGCGGCGCCTGCGCAGCCACTGTCACTCACAATATTGTCTCGCCAGTGACCCTCGTGGGAGCTGTGGGAAAACTATCCGCTAGGGAGTGTAACAATACTCATCATTGTTGCATAACTCATTCAGGGTGCTTTAGCAATTATTGTTGAAGTTGATTTAGTGTGTGGATACAGCTCATTATTACTAGGCACTGTACTTGTAATTTTTTAACATGTTTGCTAAGTCGAGAATTCAATAGTATCTTCTCTTCATTTTAGTGTATTCTCAGGTCAAAGTCTACCTGGATTTGGAGCCTGACGTTGAATTTATTAGGCTGCTAGGAGCAGCTATTGTTTATTTTTTGATTTTCATTATTATTGGGAGTGAATGACCTCCCTTGAATGCAAGTAAAACTAAGGTTCTAGTATTTGAAAGAGGTGACGTAAGAACTAAATGCGAGATTAGGGTAAACCAGGAACGTCTAGAGCAAGTGAATGAAATTGTGTATTTAGGAAGTATGTTTAGCGCGGATGGAAGATGTGATTCGGATGTAGAACGGCGAGTAGCTGCCGGAAACAAAGTTAACGGTGCTTTGTCCCAGTTAGTAAAGCGACAAAGCATCGTAAAAGAAGCACGAATGGCGATTCATAACGCAGTGCTAGTGCCAACTTTGCTTTACGGTAGTGAAACCTGGGTATGTCAGCAGATGCATGAAAGTAAATTGAATGCTGTGGAGATGCGATCACTTCGAAAATTGTGTGGCGTTACCTTGGCCGACCGAATACGTAACGAAGTGATACGCGATATGGCAGGTTTGAATGAAAGTGTCAGCGTTAAGCTGGAAAAGGGCGTGCTCCGTTGGTTTGGACACGTCTTACGAATGAGTGAGGAACTATTGACGAAGAATATATATTGTTCAAAAATAGAGGGTAGAAGGAGTCAGGGAAGGCCGAGACTTACATATGAAGACCACGTGAACAGATTGCTCAAAAACGGAAAGGTCAAAAGTACTCGGATACCCAGACGTGCGTGTATGAAGCGATTGATGAATCTCGAAGAAGCGAAAGAAGTATGCATGGATCGCGAAGCCTGGCGATCTGTCCTCTCTGACTACCCCGTCAGGGATACAGCGTGAAGATAGTTAGTTAGTTAGTTTGAATGACCTCCCAACTCAATAAGACGTTGCTTCATCCGCTAGTCAGCTGGTGCACCGTAAGTGAGCTCGCTTGGGCCCGGGAGATTTTGGTGGGCCCATTGTACCCGAGAATTCGATAGTAAGAGCGCAAGTGAGAAGGCTCAAAGCTAAAAACGAGACAAAAATTGACATTGTTACATAACGTGGAGTTAGATTCGTAGTATGTAATGTTTTACTACGACTCTTAACTCAAATTAAACAGTAAAATACTATTTACAATATTTTACACTCTTAAGGATAGAATTTTAGAAAATCCTGAAACGTTAACTAAACTATCTTCACACTGGATCCCTAACGGAGTAGCCAGAGAGAACAGATTGCTATATGCTGGACAGATTGCTGCACTTCTTTGACTTCCTGCAGATTCATTAACTGTTTCATACATGAAACAGTACGTGTTTATTTATTTTACCATGTTTTATGAACTCTCTCCATCTGGGTGAAAATTTGTAAGTAATAGATTTTACACTAACTTTCCTATCAAAAGTGGGTTGCAATTCATGAAAGTGTAAAAAATGATTAGGTAATACTTTGTAGTCCTTCTTCTTTATTACCTTTTCTTACAGAGTCTTCTGTATAAAATTTTAAAACTACGATACACGTGTTTTATGTATTTCTAAGTAGAAATAGGTGTAAGTATTACGTGTTTCTAACTTTGAAAATTACGAACTTTGGGGTATTTTAAGGTTGTATACCTTAAAATACCCCTTGAAGGGTGAAAATTTCCAAAAGAATCCATTCTTAGTATGTCTCTCGATCTTCATTATCGCCGATAGTGAAACCATTGGCAAGGATCTCAACAACCTCAAGCCACCTAGACAATACCTCTACGACTTCTTCTTCCTTCGTTCTAGTAAAAGCACCTCCAAAAACGAAAGGTTCCATAAACGTGCATTATGCTCTTAATTAGGTTAGCTAAATATATTTGTATTGATCTTTAACTTGGGCGTGGCTAATATATTCGATCTGACAATGAGCACTGCAATGCGTCTAGGAAACACTGGATGTTTACCGGCAGACTTTGTCTACTGATCAACTTTCTGGTTTACCAAACTCAGAAAAGACATTCCAACGCCACCACAATGTCCTGATTATGATGAAAAATACCTTTCTACGCGTACGGAATAAATATAAATCTAGATTTAATCGTCCAATTTTGTCCAATTAATACGCTAATGCGTATAACCCACAACCTTATTTGTTAAATTAAACAAAAATTTAATGTGTAATTCTTGCAATTTTTGTTTGAATTACATTATACTAAATTAGTTAGTATTAGTAAAGCCTGATTACCTAAAGCCGGACGACAGACGAGTGAACAAATGTCCTACTGACCAAAATTATATAAGTTCGTAGTTGACTACGAAACCATAAAAATAATGATTGTTTAATGGGTAACAAGTTGTGACACAAAGTGATACAACGAACAGACACTTGACCCTTCAAACGTAACTATATTCAGCGAGTGCCACATTAGCATCAATTTGCCTGCCGGTGCGCATGAGACGCCATTGCATATGCGACAGTAGCCTACGCCCGCACCTCGCCGCCTTGCCCCGCTCGAGTCGCAAGTCCAGCAGATGCTCCATTAATATTTTATAACGCATAACATTAAATTCAATTTTGGTGGCCGGTTGCTATATCACTACACTTTTCATCAGCACATCTGTCAGCTGAAACATGAAAATTTATCAATTCATGAAAACATTTAAGTAAATTTATGAGCTACATAATGTTGTCTGTCAATTTGTTCCTAGATGTTCTATTCATTGAACGGGAAATCTAGACAAGGGCATAAATTATACATGTAAGCGTCTGGTATTCAGTCAACAACCGTTTTTATAAATGATTTTGATGCATCTTTGATTCTCATAACTTGCTGTCACCTGGGCGTGTGTAGGTATTGATTCAATAAAAAATATATTACTTTGCTAATCTTATTTCACACCATATGTACGCATATTGATGTTGACTGGCTACAAATTGTATAAACAAAAGCAAAACAAACTTATAAATGACACTCGGTGAACACTAACGTCATCCACTTTGAATTAATCACGAATCGTCGTTGAACTTTCATGCATTTCGTTCTGTATAATGTAGCAATTCGAATGGTCTGTATAAATCACAATAACAGCTCCGGTTACCGAATCATAATGTCTTCAATAACAAATGCTTTGTTTTTGCAACTACGAACGGAGATTGATGTGCAACAATTACGGGAAGCTCCTGAACCATACATTTACAATGTGATGCATCGACAATCAGCTTTTTATGAAGTCTGCGATGCTAATGTGTGATTGAAAATAAATGGTAGCACTCAGGACCAATCCATCGTTCTACTTTAAATTTCGTCTGCGTTGCCTACCTGGATTTTTATGAAATGGTAATTTTAACACAATTGATAGAACAAAACCGAACTACAAATTTGACAAAAATCGTTTCATATCTTTGATTCTCGTAGCTCCTATTGATATTAATATCTATCAAGCTCATACTCATACCTCTATCAATTTAAAAGAGGTTATGAGTGATGGCTTCCTAACTGATCAACTTCTAAAACTAAAATTATTTGTCGTAGATAAAACAGTACAGCGTATACCTCATAGTTAAGATTATTATATCTAATATTATATTTATAATATAAAAAATCGCTCGAACAAAAGTTTGTTGACTTGCCCACTGGGGGCAACTTCCGTAAACTACTTACGTTTATTTTTCGTCATAATCGGCCCCCTAATTTGGAACATTTTTTTTAACGTGTGAAAATCCTTATGGATGCTATGCTCTTACCGACTCTTACCGACTAAAACCACACGGTGCCTTTCCAAGACCTGAGTATACAGTTTTAATTTCAACTCAATATCTTTACGCGTTTGTATGTTAAAGGTTCTTGACAGACAAATGGACGGACGGACAACAAAGTGATGCTATAAGGGTTCCGTTTTTTTTCCTTTTGGGGTACGGAACGCTAAAAACGGAAAAACATACCAAACAACAAGAATTATGAACAATTCTTTTTCTCATACATTTTCTCTGTAACCTTTTAAGGCAGTGCTAAGCTCACCGGTACCTTTAATTGCAATAAATAGGTAGGTACAAATACAATGTGGAGGTATAGATGTAAACAAGGTACAGACCCAAATACGTGTGGTATAAATTAATTGTACGTGTCTGAAGATATACTAAGTCATATGGGAAGGAACATATCATTGTGACTCACAATCATACACATAATAAAGTTCATCATATCGAGCACTTTCATCTGCTCAGTGCGGCGCCGCGTACCGTCACACTCGCAACTCCAAATGCGCCGAAGTTAAAATCGATTACGCCTCCGCTTTAAAGCTATGAATATTTTAACTGATCCACGTGATTGACTCATTGTTAAGATTTCGGTGTCATAAGAAGTACTTCACTCTCGCATTTGATCCCAAAAGAAAGTTTGCTATTGGGATCAGCGTCCCAAATCTACACACATCGAAAATGTTTGCGATCACCGATAGCCTACGTACAAACTCATCTGAAACATATATTTATATTTTTTATATCCTTCACGCAATCATTATCACTATTTGCAGTTCACTAAAAAATCGACACTACTCGGATACCCAGACGTGCGTGTATGAAGCGATTGATGAATCTCGAAGAAGCGAAAGAAGTATGCATGGATCGCGAAGCCTGGCGATGTGTCCTCCCTGACTACCCCGTCAGGGATACAGCGTGAAGATAGTTATAGTTAAAAAATCGACTAGTGTAGTTTTCTTTAAAAATATGATTATTTATTTCCTCAGGCCAAAAAACTCCTTACTGCATCTAGCGGTAGAAAACTCCACCGCAGCGCTGCCAACACACAGGCAGCGAAGACGCACTGAAAAAAAATAGAACTGCATGCAATGGCCGCGCGCGCGCTCGCATCAACTTTTCGCAATAGTTGTGTTTTCCATGGATAAATAGTGTTTTCGTGCAAGGAAACCAGGAATCCAAGACCAGGGACGTCCCCGGCAGCCTCCACCTCAGCATCTCGCAGCAGCAGCAAGGTAGTGTGCCCATTCCCGTTTCCATTTCTTTTTCGTCCTTACTGCATCTAGCGGTAGAAAACTCCACCGCAGCACTGCCAACACACAGGCAGCGAAGACGCACTGAAAAAAAATAGAACTGCATGCAATGGCCGCGCGCGCGCTCGCATCAACTTTTCGCAATAGTTGTGTTTTCCATGGATAAATAGTGTTTTCGTGCAAGGAAACCAGGAATCCAAGTCCAGCGACGTCCCCGGCAGCCTCCACCTCAGCATCTCGCAGCAGCAGCAAGGTAGTGTGCCCATTCCCGTTTCCATTTCTTTTTCGTCGACAACCGCGTGTAAATTTCATTTTTGTCTTTCCCCGCAAATACAGTCCACTTCGAATTTATTTATCTCGCCCGCTCAACTATTTTCTGGTCCTAACGATCCGGATTTTTGATCCATTCGCTTTAGTAGTTTGCCAATAGAAACGCAATAGTTTTTATTCCATAGGGAATAAACGCATAGGTATAGGTTATAGTTTTTATTCCATTCGGAATAAACGCATAGATTACGTAATAGTTTATATTCTATAGGGAATAAACGCATATGGCTCATGCACCACAGTTGAACGGAGCACTGGCGATATAGGGCGGTGGCTTCTCTATGTACGTAGTACAATATTAACTCAATGACTTACCTACTGTATTTCGCGTAGGTAGGTACTAAATAGTTGGTAGTTTCGACTGCACCGCATAGTAATAGGTAGATACCGCAGGTAGGTAGGTACATATTTTGTGCGCGGGTAGGTACCTAGGTCCGCTCGCACAAGTACCTATGCTCGCTCGCGTCGCGTCTCGCTGTTCGTCACCGCTTCCATTTTGATCTTTCGTTAAAGCGCTAACACACGTTCAGATTTGGTCTGCCGGACCTCGACATATCAAATCCGCTGAGTCCGCCGACCAAATCTGTTGTCGCAACAGACAACCGGATCAGACCGCACCGGACGGCAGACGACCAGACAGGGTGTCCAGATTGGGGGCTTTTTACCCTATTCTGGGGTAAAATAAAAATTTTAGGGAACTTATGGGGAAATGAAAATTATGTAATAAGGGACATACTTTTATATGCATTTAGTAAAAAAGTGTTAATTTGAAATTACAAACTGACATTTCAATTTTATTTATTTGTGTAGGTAACTGGATTGCGAAGTGTTCCTTTCCATAAAGCAAATACGCATACATTGCATTCCATAAAGCAATGTATTAACGTAGTTCTTTTTTCTTTATGGGGAAAAATGTACGAAAAGGTATATTTTTAGGCAAAATTAATTATGTTAGGAACTTTTGGGAAAATGAAATGTTTCTAATAAAGTATATACTTTTATATGCATTTAGTAAAAAACTGCTAAATTGAAATTACACACACACACACACGCATTTCAATTTTATTTATCTGTGTAGATAACTGGTATGCATAGTATTCCTCTCCATAGAGTAAATAAGCACTAAGTCATGTATTAACGTAGCTCTTTTTTCTTTCTGGGGAGAAATGTACGAAAATGTAAATTTTTAGGAAAAAGTAATATCGGTTCTGGGGACATTTTGGACAAACTAACTATGATGGCAACATTGGAAAAATATTATGAAAAAGTGTCTTATTGGAAAACAATTAAATTAAATCTGGGAATAATTATGTCAAAGTAGCTAGAACGGCAACATTGATCATATCCGACGCGGATCGAAGCGGACTCAATTAATAATAATTATATCCGCCGCACTGCGTAGACACGGTAAGATTTGGTCGGGTGGCAAATCAAATGCGCGATCTGGTCGGATCAAATCCGGTCGTGTGTTAACTCTATTAGGTTTGCACTGTAGGTAGCTATAGTTGTTTTGTTTTAACAATGCCTCCGAAAGAGATTCCGGATCCACAGTTAAAACTATTACACGCTAAGAAGGACAGCCTTTTTAAGCATATGCAATTAATTTGAGATTATTCATCGAGGATCGCAGATGAATCAATAAAAGAATTGTTTTTATCCTCGATCGAAACCGGAGATACTTTGCGCTTAGATTTCGAAAATGTTCTCGATAAAATTAACTTGCTTGAATTAAAATTAAATCCGATTTCTTATTAAGTTACGACGCCATGTCATCTTTCGAAGATTTAATTTGTCGCATAAATGTCGCTAAGTCATTGCAAGCGCCCGTACCCGTAGTAGTCACCGATTCGAAACCCGGGCCAGCCGGTTTTGATTTGCTGAAACGGGACCGACCTAAATTCGGGTATTTGTATTGGCAAATACCCTAATTTGATGGCGATATTAAAAATTGGCCTTTGTTTTTCGCTAGTTTCGAAAATACGATCCATAATAATAATTCGTTATCGGATCACGAAAAATTACATTACTTAGTAAACTAACCGGGAAAGCAAAAACCGTTTGCGCCGGAATAACGCTTTGCGCCGAAAATTATAGTTTTAAAATTGTTCTTTGTGTCAAGGTCACCATGACCAACTTTATAAATGTTCGAAGTTCAATAAACTCACTCCTAGCGATCGCTATAAATTTGTTCGTTCTAGGAGTTTATGTATCAATTGTCTCAGTGAGAAACATTGGGTTTCATTCTGTAATTCGAATCATTTTCGTCGCAAGTATAATGGTAAACACCATTCATTATTACACTTCGAAAACAATAATTCCGCGTCCAATTTAAACTCAGTTGGTACCTCGCGCGTTAATAGTAATAATTATTTTGTAGTTAGCAATGCGTCCGCCATGTCGGGTGGTTCGTCCGTCGATTCCGGCTGCGCGAATTCGTGCCTAACCGTCCGCCCGCTATGACGTCACAGCCGACCGCGCCGTTGCGTGGCGACTCGGAGCGCTCTCGCGTGTTTTCGTCCCCGTCCGCGCCTAGCAATGGCGGCGTCGCTGCCGCGCGCCTCCAGCCGAACGATGTCGCTTTGTGCTCGCTATCGAGTTTGCACACAAGCCCTACTACGGTACTTCTGGCAACCGCTCGAGTTGTTGTTTACGATTCGCATGGTAGGGGACATAGTGTTCGTGCACTTTTAGATAGTGCTTCTCAAAGTAATTTTATTAGTAAAAATTGTTGTAGTCGTCTTGTTTTGCATGTAAATAACCGCCCCGCCTGTAATGTTGTGAAAGGTATTGTGGGGGTTCCACTAAAGCCGTTCAAGGTTCTGTAGGGATTAAATTCCACTAGCGTTTTGATTTTGATGTTAGTTTTTCGATGGATTCGCTAGTCGTCGCTAAGGTTACCGAACTTTTACCTACTGTCTCCGTCAATACCTCATTATTTACTCATTTTAGAGATTTGCCTTTGGCCGATGATACTTACGCCGTTCCAGGAGATATTGATTTGTTAGTTGGCGCTTCGATTTTCCCGCACCTCCTGTTGCAGCATTAGGTTCAAAGTCACGCATCGCACCCCGCGCCGCTCGCCTTAGAGACGGTTCTTGGTTTTGTTATTGTTGGTTCCGCACCCGCTTGTTTTGATTGTAACTCGACAGTGTCATATTGTTGCGCCGTCGAGCCGCTGGACTCCGCTGTCCGTAATTTCTGGGAGATAGAAGAGGTAAACGTCCCTCCTATTGTCAGCCCGGATGATAAACTTTGTGAAGAGTTTTACGACTACTCGCGATAGTGATGTTCGTTATATTGTCGCACGCTCCTTTAAGGGTGATGTTAATTCGCTTGGAGATTCGTTTCAGTCAGCCGAAAAACGCTTCTTTTGTTTAGAACGGAAAATGCAGACATCTCCAAAGTTGAAGGAGGCTTACGATAGCGCAATAGTAGAATATTTGGATAAAGGTTTCATTTCACCCGCGCCTCCCGAAACCGAATAGACGAAGCACGCTCCTTCGTATACCATACCGCACCATGGAGTTGTCCGCGAGGATAAACTAACCACCAAGTTGCGCGTTGTTTCAGATGGCAGCGCCAAAACTAGTTCGAATGTTTCGGTAAACGATATTTTGCACAGTGGTCAAAATCTCCAAGGTAATTTGTACGCCGATTTCGACGCATTTTGTATAGATTTTCGCCGCAGGGACCTTAACAGGTTTACGAATTTAATCGCGTTTATTTTGGACTTAAATCCAGTCCCTTCCACGCTCTTCGCACTGTCAAGCAGCTCGCCGCCGATGAGGGCAACAGTTACCCGAAGGCTAAGGAGACTGTAGAAACTGGTCTGTACATGGATGACTATATTTATTCTGTGCAGACCGAAGATCAAGCTGTCGCAACTGCGGCTGAAGTAATTGATCTCATGAAGGCTGGTCATTTTGATCTCGTAATTCGCAAACGGTCTTGGATTCGATTCCACCGTCGCATCGCTTGTCGACTGTCAAGGAGTTTGATAGTAATGATACGCACAAGGTTCTCGGTTTGCGTTGGTCACCTTCGTCCGACATGTTTAGTTTGAAGGTTTGTCCTACACCGTCAACCTGCACTAAGCGCACCATATTGTCGTGTGTCGCACGCATATGGGATGTAATGGGATTTGTAGCACCTGTCGTCTTGTACGCAAAGCTTCTCATAAAAGAACTTTGGCTGTCCAACTTTGACTGGGACGACACTCCTCCTGACCACATCATTAAATTGTGGGACCGCTTTAGAGCCGAGCTTCCTATGCTCGAGCAAATTAGAATACCGCGCCATGTTGGCATCTCCGATGATAGTATTGTAACTGTTTTAGGTTTCGCTGTACTTCCACGTTCGTAACGGTGATGACATTTCATTTCACCTTATCAGCGCTAAATCTAAAGTAGCCCCTAGTAAGGTAGTTTCTCTCGCTCGTCTCGAGCTGTGCGCTATATTGGTTCTAGCCCAGCTCATTAGTTCGATTGTTAGTAGTTGTCGCAACCGCATTAATATAGATAGAATTTTCGCATTCTCGGACTCGACCGTCGCTTTGTGTTGGACACATTCTTCGCCCCATCGTTGGGATACATTTGTCGCAAATAGGGTGGCAAAAATTCAGTCGGAATTGGCGCCGCAAAACTTTTATCACGTCTCAGGTACGGACAACCCTGCCGATTGTTTGTCTCGTGGGTTAACACCTGCACAGATTTTGGATCATCCGTTGTGGTTCCATGGCTCTTCCTGGTGCCAAGCCCCCCCTGATGAATGGCCTGTTAGTCCTTTCAACCCCGCTACTGTGTCCACGCCGCCAGAGGAAAAGAAAACCTCTTTAGTTACTACCGCACCGCTCGAAAAATCGCCTATCTTAGAGCTGAGCACCGTGCTCACTCAAGTCGAGGCCGTAGTGAATACGCGTCCTCTTTGTAGAACCTTGTCTAGTGATCCCTCGGGGCCGCTTGCACTGACTCCAGCGCACTTAACATTACACCGTTAAAATACTTACCCGCTTTTGAAATAGAGGAAGATCGACTTCATCTTCTCTCGCGTCATTATTGGATAAACTCGTTCAATCGTTTTGGAAGCGTTGGAGAACAGACTATTTGCATACGCTACAGTCACGTCAGAAATGGAATAATCCATCGAACCCTATTACTGTCGGTACTGTCGTAGTTATTTTAACTGAAAATATGCCTCCATTACATTGGCCTCTTGGGGTAGTAGAAGTTTTCTCTGGGTCAAATGGGATCACCCGTATAGTTCGCGTTAAAACCGCAACTGGTTCGTACTTGCGACCAGTTATTCGTCTTTGTCGTTTGCCTAATCAACAGTCACTTCAATAACAAATTTAGCTTGTTCGATTAGGTTTAGTTTAGTTTAGTTCGATAGCATTTTGTTTAGTTAGCAGCTAAAGCTTAGTGACAACTGTATAGTCAGTTGTTCCTTTTGTGAAGGTAACCCTTCAAGCAGGGGGAGAAATGGTTGCGCCGGTATACGATTCGAAAGTTGCCGCGTTATTTTTTCTATTTTGCATCGCCGATCTCCATTTGTTTTTAAATTAATTAGTTGTCGACACTCCCACCTCTCTTCCCTTTATTCCATTTCTCTTTCGCACCTACCTTGTCTCGCATAAGAGAAGAGCGAGACAGCTGTGTTACCGCCATCTAGCGGTAGAAAACTCCACCGCAGCGCTGCCAACACACAGGCAGCGAAGACGCACTGAAAAAAAAATAGAACTGCAATGGCCGCGCGCGCGCTCGCATCAACTTTTCGCAATAGTTGTGTTTTCCATGGATAAATAGTGTTTTCGTGCAAGGAAACTAGGAATCCAAGTCCAGGGACGTCCCCGGCAGCCTCCACCTCAGCATCTCGCAGCAGCAGCAAGGTAGTGTGCCCATTCCCGTTTCCATTTCTTTCTCTTCGACAACCACGTGTAAATTTCATTTTTGTCTTTCCCTGCAAATACAGTCCACTTCGAATTTATTTATCTCGCCCGCTCAGCCACATATATTAATTTCAATTTTGCTATAACTCCTAATAAATTTATTTAATTTGCAAGGTGTAAAGGGACAAAATAATCATCATGAAATACTGAAGCCAACTAAGGTATTAAAAATGGTGATAAGACTTAATAACATTTTTGTGTAAATAGCCTTCAAATTACCTATCGCTTTATAATTGCTAGTTTTTTTTTTAAGTATTAAAATGGATATAGTATGTTATCCTTAAGAGATAGACATATACCGTCGCCGACGTTTCTGTAAACCTGTATTTGATACACAATTTCACTTTACATTATTTTGTTATATCTCAATAGGTTTAGGCAGCGTTTTCGATGAAAACTCCCAGACAGTATATTTTTCCGACACCCCTAACAAATATAGTTATAATTTAGTCAAAAACTTAACAAATTATACATAAAAACGTTCCTTATGAATCACTCCATCTATTAAAAAACTGCATTGAAATTCGTTGCGTAATTTTAAAGATCTAAGCATACATAGAGACAGACAGCGGGAAAAGATGAGATCTAAACTTGACTTAGAAAATGTGTATCTACTTATTTATGGGTAATTGTTTTAGGTACAGCGATGAGGATAACGGCTATGGTAGAAAGTTCGCAAGAAGATATCAAAATCAAAAAGGAATAAAAAGCCCTTTACAATTTTTCTTTAATTCACCGAATGACACCACCTATCAAGACTGCACTTTAACAATAGATATAGATATGCACAGACTGTTTAATAATATTTTAGATTTTATTTTAAATAGTCTTGAATTTGAGAATATACAATCGTTTTTTAATCTTAATTTTAAAGTCAGGGACTGATGTGTTTTTACTGTGGGTCGGTTAATCGATGCGTAAGCAGATAGCTCCACGCCTTGGAATATAAAAAAGGTGTACGCGGAAATATTTAGAGGTCGTGGAGTGCTGGTTCCTATGTCAAGTGTCACGGGCCGGCGGAGGGGAGGGCGTAGAGGGCAGGAGGCACGACCGTCTATTGTCCGCACTGGCACGACGAGACGAATCGCAAACGAATGCTTCATGACCCATTAAACTCGGTCACGAAATCATTTTACCAGGCTCTTTCACTGACACCAGCCACCAGCTTGAACTGCCAAAACCTTGCTTTGTTCCCACGAACTATTGTTGAACTATTGTCGCTTCATAGGCTTAGGCTTAATTTTTAATTTTTTTATTGTATCAACTAACAAGTGGTTACATACTCAGCAGCCGTAAAATTATTTCAAACAACATGGGAAATTAGGTATCGATAGATATATCTACTTAGGTATTAGTTACCTGTGAACACTTTCTTTGATTTGCTGTGCTGACTAGCAATTGCGTTATTTTTTATGTTAAGGTTTCGACTAAGTATTTTGATATCACTGTTATGTAGAAAAAAAAGCGCTCGCGGCCTCGCAAACTTAGTGTTCTGTAAACGATCACTGCGTTAAGCAATTTTCTCTACTGGTCCTTGGATGGGTGACCACTTAGTGGCATTTACATTTGCGAGCGTTTCCGTGCTTCAGAAGGCACGTTAAGCCGTGGGTTCCGATTGCCAGTAAAATGGCAGTCGTTAAGCCAAGTTGAAGGCCTTATGGAAGGCTTGTAAAATAATTCGCCTCTGCTCATCCTTTCGGGGATAAAGGCGTGGCAATATGTATGTAGGTATAGAAAAAAATACTGCTGACGGTGTAGTTCTGCGCCTACCGTTTTAATTTAGCAATATTACATAGAAACACATCGCATCACTATTTTTCGGAGGGATATCAGATGGAACACAGAACAAAAAAAACAGTAGAAGTAGCTTATTACTTCATTAGTTTCAGAACCAGCGTACCCCAAGTGCACACATCGATAAGATTTTGTATTTGCCAACACAAAGACATCTGTGTCGTGATTGGATAAAAAATATTATGTCCCAAGATCTGGAAAATGTACCACAAATCTATTGCATCGCGTATAACGTAGACATTTAGACATCTAGTGTTCAATAACGAAATTAGAAACATAAAAAAGATCGAGAGTCGCCACTGAATACTAGATGTCACTATAACAAATGTATTCAATTATATCTCTTAAGGCGTTGCATCAAGATTTATAATTGTATCCAAGGATTGCTACATTTTAATCACTTAGATAGGGATGTGGCTGATCAGTCATCGATGTGTCATTTCATTTGTTAATATTTCGCAACGCACCTACACTCACGAACATCATGCAAAATGTTACATACTTGAATAAACTAAGCAATATTTAATTATTAGTGTGATAAAAATGTGTAGTTACTATGTAAATTATTCGAACGAAATAAAAAAATCATTACTAATTAATTTATTTTATTAATATGTTAACGTAAAGGTAGGTATTAATAATAGTAAATAAATTTAGCCGGCATGAAACTCGAAGGGCATTTAACATTCACACCTTCGTCTTTCTTAATATTGTCACCCAATCCAAATCCTTTTAAAACTCGGAATAAACTTCTGCTATTAAGGACAGTGAACTAGCGATTGCATGACATGCACTCAAACCGGTCGGTCAGTTGCACCAGCAAGCTGATAAGGATTACTTAAATCTCGAAACTCTTAATAGAGAAAACGCCATTGTGTCCACAAATGTACCGATATTAACACAATGCGAACATTTAGTCTGTAACTTGAACGGTCACGTGTAATACCAACGCATCAGACCACGCACGCCTTATTCAGGCAATGTGATTAGTTAGAGGCATTTACAGGCTAAGGTTTTCATAGGAAAATTGATACGTTTTTACTTATAGAGCAACAAAAGGCTAAGAGTCAAATGAGTATAAAAGAAACTGAGTCGGGATTCACTTTCTGTCACATAGGCAGGTACCACAAAGAATTTGGTTATAGTATTAAATTCAAAGATTTCAACAATTTCACCGTGTTTAATATACAGGTAAGAATATTCAATATATACTCTAGTCTCGTAGTGACCCTGTGTGTCTTGGAACCTTCCCCTAAACACCAATTAACATAGACCTCTTAGTTATATGGGCACTAATGCAATTTGGAGGTCTAGTTTATTTGGAATTGTTTCAATAAAGTACTAATTTTATTATAGCGGTACAATGGGTAAGAACTTAACCCTCGGAGCACTAGTTCGACTCGCGTTTGATCGGTTTTTGTTTAGTTCTCCTAAATGACACCACCCTGCCTGATAGAAAGCCCATATCTATCGAATTGAGGGTCACTCTCATAATCCACAGAGTATTTATAGTGGACTTCAAGTTGGCGACCCAAAGTTGAGCTCTTCACGCTCTGCTTGAATAACCCGGGGTTGTAAGAGGAGTCAAACACTTGCGCTGACAGAGCGTTAAAAGTTTCTATCGGTTCTTTGGTTCGACCAATTTTATTTTCGATGTGGACATTGAGGCAATCTGAAATAACCACAAGCATGTCTGGCCTAAAAACTATTGACTTACTTTTAAAGTAAAAGAAAGAATATTATATTTGTAAAATTTATATACAGGTTTACGTACATATTTATGAATCTTTATTATCAATGTAAAATTACCTTAAATTTTAAAATTATCGACAGTATTTTATCGATACCGGCAATCACTAAGCGAGTAGCTACAATAACGTAAGATTACTGATAGAATTTTCGAGAGCAATTTGTTCAATGCCAAGGAAAGTAGACCTTAATGCACATAACATAAAGGTTACTTATGCTTGTTTTGCTAGTGAATACTCATTTTTTGATATCTATTGAAAATAAGTAAAAATAACATTAACCCATGATAAGATATACCATTATTCAAAAAGTTTTTAGTACTGCTATCGGTTTTGCACTCTAAAATGGCACAATATGGTATGTATATATTATTTTTTTAGTTGTTGTTGACGCGAAAGTCGAACCAGACTGCTGTCACGAAATATAGGCGTAACTCAATCATTTGCGGAGTTGCGCAAAGTCTGGGGTACGCTTGCCCCGCCTACTTACGACTTCTACTGTTTTTTCTGTTCTGTGAGATGGAATCTAAGATAATGGAATAGTCAGTGATCGCCCTTGGTCGAAAGTCGACCATAATTCATATATTTTTTTAGGTTTGTCCTACCTAATGGGTTTCATATACTTAGGTATATAAAAATAGCTTTCTGGTTTCGTGTTGGACATTGCACCGTTTGTGCAATTTTCTAAAAAGGGATACAAACAAAGTTTACCCTTCTCGTAATATTTTAAATATGTATAGATTCTGTGTAGGTGCTATGGCTTGCCGCTGCTTTTACACAACTGATGTAAATCTAAGCAGTTAATTAGTAGTGCTAAGCAGTTGCCAGAACAGGTGTCATATTGGGCATACTGTTAATCAATCATACCAGATAAGCCTATTGCAATCAACTGATGGATGTAGGCCTCTTGCAATTCACACCTTTTATATTGAGTTTACGGTTTGGTAGAAGTTTGTTTCGAGTGATCCTTCTCTTTGCCATAACATAGTCCGTTAGAAATGGTGCACCACTTGTCGGTGGGGCTCGCTTGGACCCCAAAGATCTCGGTAGGACCACATTGCACCCATAGGCAATTTTTTTTTATTACTTAATAAACCAAAGAATTAGAACTCTATCATGGTTTAAACTTTGAAACAACTTAATTATTGTTTACACCTATATCCTCAGGAGAAGGCTAATGAGCAGTATTCAACGCATGGACGAATATAGCGGTAAACGCACACGCTTGTGTTTTGAGAGCATGAAATCGACCAAGTTTTCTGAACCCCATTGAGATATGTGGTTCAAGTCCCAGTCGAGATGAGCCACAGTAAGGGATATAATATGGGATAATGGTGTAAGGGCCCCACTAAGATCACCGAGGCCCGTGCTTCCTAACCTGTTAGCAGTCGCAAACGACAGCTGCTGCTAGCAGTAAAATAAAAGTCCTCTCGGGCTCCAAATCCAGGTAGGGTTTGAAAGCAACTCAGAATATACTAAGATGAAGAGAACGGATGTATGGAGCTGATACTCTTGAGATATATCTACTCACCTTGTGACTGGCTCCGGTAGATTAAAGCCCGTAGTCGTTTTCACAGGTACAATAAGTGAAACGCCTCGTATTTCATTTATTAAAGAGTGCTCTCTTGGTAAAAATCTATGGCACTTTTTATCCTAAACTAAAGCTATAGCCACGTTAAATATAATGTCGACGTAAAAGAAGGCTAAACAAACACTTTCCCATTTATAATATTGATAAAGTATGGATACAGACTGCCTGCCTCATCTAACTTGAAGACAACATTGTAAAACTCGCCACCCATGCTTCGTTGCGCCAATATTTCTTAGGTCACTCCAGAGGATCCAATGCAGCGTAGCTAGAAACGCATATTCGTCATTTTCACTTGGTGCACACCTGCTTCCAGCTTGTACATAATTATAAAACTGCCGACGGAGCGCCAGCAGATTGTACGAAAGGTTTACAGCTCATTTTTTTTAAAAGCGCTGGTGGCCCCGCTTATTGTTCTGTAAACTGCTTAGTGTCACTGCGTTAAGCAACTTTAGCTATGGCTGGTCCTCAGATGGGTGCCCATTTCATGGCATTTACATTTGCGAGCGTTTCCGTGCTTCGGAAGGCACGTTAAATTGTTGCTCCCCGGTTGCCAGTAACATGGCAGACGTTAAGACAAGTTGAAGGCCTAAAATTGAAACGTGAAAAATACCTAGTTGGTGTAATGTATGGTTTCTTAACACGATAACACCTTTATTCTTGTTACGCGCTTGACAACCCGATCCTATGTCTCAGTTATTGATCTCAAGCGCCTGCATGTAGTGTCACACCTTTATCCACGAGGGCCGAAGAGATAGGCAGAAGCATAATAATTACGCCCACATTTCACCATTTGTATTTTGTGGCGAGTCTTATTGCAGTGTTGAAATCGACAAGCCCAGGTCGTAGCTACCTGCTGTTGAACATGTTCAAGCCGCCCGTAATGTATTAAATTTGGCATGACTGACAGCGGTTAAACGTGTCTTCCAAAGCACGGAAACGCTCGTAACTGGTAATACATGTGTAGGTATGGTATTCATAATTTGAAAACAATAAAGATTATACCAAAGAGGTCATGCAACTCAGGACCAAGGGGCCGAGTCTACATTTACAAGCCGTAGAATAGAATCGCTGTTTTTATCTGTCAAAATGTTAGTAGACTATCAAAAATGCAACTGACTAGCGGCCACTGGCGCGGTACGTGTTAGTACAATTCTCTCGGTCGACCGATAGAAGTCTATGGAGTACGATTGTAATAGTAGACTACGAATAACTGTCAAATTGTACCGGTACCTTTCTATTGAGCGACGATATCGATTCTATTTCGACAATTTTGAAATAGCAGACTCAGCCCCCAGCTATGACGTAAGATGCTTAACGCCGTGGTCGTTTACAGAACACAGAGTCGAGTCATGCAAATTTGATTTAAAAACGGAAATTTTAATTAATATCGAAATCATTTACTTCAGAATTAATGATTGCAACAAATAATCGTAACTGTTGCAATTGAGTGAAGGATTATGACGATAAAAGAGGGTTTTACAAAATACCAAATAACATTTGGAGTAATACAATTTTTATTAATACCTACGTGTTAATTACTAATTCACAATTTAGTAAGCATATGTATATACTTATTACAACAGACCGATTCATTAACAATATAATTAAACAATATTTAAATGATACAAAAATTGGGCCACGTATCCACATTCTGTACTTAAAATACTTTTTTCAATGAAACCCACATGGAAACCCCATATCTGATAAAATACCTAGCTGTCAATTTGACATAATAAATTGACGAGGAATGATTTATATGTGCATAGAATGCGTTCAGGGAGCTACTGCCACTTTAAATACCACTCAAAAGTTGACCGAACGTCTATCAACAGATGATGTTGTTAAGTATATTGAAAAACTTACTTCGTAAAGGAAAATAAAGTTCTAAAACTTTAACTTACAATAAAAATGTAAACAAAAGTTAACAAGAAAATCTTAATGTAAAATTAAGTATAGTACAGGGAGGTCACTTAGCGATAGTTGCGGGAACACGAAGAAGCTGATAGATTCCGTCTCTCGTTCGTCACTACTTACAGGCGAATGTGACGTCACACGAGTGCTCATTCAATTTCTAGAAACGTGCTCCGTGAAAGCATCTATTACCGCATAAAAAAACTATTTGTGTAGTTGCGATTGCTATTTTTATTCAACTTTCACAAGCATTTGTGATAATAAGGCCACAACTAATTCTATTAATCACGTCATAATCATCAGTAGTTATAAATAAATAAATAATTGGACACTTTTTACGCATCGCCATCTAGCCCAAACTAAGCTATAAGCCTGTACTATGGGCTCTAGACAACTGATATACATACTTATATATTTCTAAATACATATGCTCTTGTATAATATGCTCCAACTCCGTGGAGTATTAGGGGTGATTGAGTGTTAGGCGGGCCTAACGAGAAGGGACTGGTCGTCCTCGACACGTGTGTGACTGCTGAACTGGAAATTGTGAATGCGTACTTTGAAAGAAAGCCCGAACACCTCATTATCTACAGGAATGGAAGGCGCACCAAACTTAGTTAGCTAAGCTCCGTTTCGACTGATGTGGAGCTGGGTGCAGTGGAGTGGAGCGGACCGTGAATTGGCCAATCACAGTGCTCAAAATCCAGATCGTGGAGATTTCGACAGTGATTGGCCAAATTACAGTCCACTCTGCTCCTATCCGCCGAGCTCTGCGTCAGTGGAATTGCCGCCTTAAGGTCTTCTTTCCGAAGGGAGTGTATTATCACGCAGTGTCAGAATGGTCTCCGCCGTTGTCAACGAACTATGGACGCAATATTTGAAATAAGATTTGAAATTCAAGATAAAGAATGCGTCACTGAAATGTCTATTTCTAGAGTGTGAGTGTCAGGTTCGGACAGGAGCAGGATGCTGGAGACCGTGCGAAGTGAAAGTCGAAGAGTAGGAAAGCGAATACAGGATTTAAAGCGAGGACCACGTACGCAACCAGAATTACGCACAGATGATGATTATGGGAATCATAAGTAGTTATATAATGAACTGATAATTATTTACAAAATAATATGCTACTTTTGTTCTACAGAAAATATTTATACTTCAAATTAATAGAACCCACCCCAGCCATCGTAAATATAGCAACAAAAATATCTTAGGGTGTGCTTATTTTACAACTAAACAATAACGATTGCAATAAATTTGACAAGTCTCTATAAGATAATAAACTTTAGTAAAATTATGTACAATACCTACATAATTCACTCAGACTTACTCTTAACGGTGTAAAGGATTTGGTTCGTTTGATGAATCAAGTACAAAGCACTCACAAACACCGCGTTGGCTCTGAAAAACAAAACGACATGGAATAGTAATGAAACGGTTGATCACCTTCTGCTGGCAATGAAGGTTAAAAGCTATAGTGAAATCGAATCTTATACAAGGTAATTAAGGCTTAAGGCATTCCTGCTATTTATTTTTTTTGGAATTTTATCGTGCAATCAGTCCCTCGGACTATGAGGAGATTGGATGACGGTAATGGCGTGTTGGGCGATACTCCCATTGGAGTCCACCCCTTCCTGTTACAAGCCACTTCTCCCGGTGGCTGGGTTTGTCAAAGAGGTCTCTCTTCTTTTTAAGTCGGCGTATGGCCTCGGGGATGGTAAGCTGCCCAGCGAGCTCATTCGGGTGCCTGGCCAGTCTTGTTCGTCGGGTGTTTGTATCTTTCAGCATGACTACTTATTTCGTCTTTGACCATTGGAACGATGAGATTTTCATGCAACTCTGTTGTAGTTATGAACCATGGTGCACTGGATATATGTTTTAGTATATAATTTTGTGCCCTTTGCACTTTCATTATGTTAGAGGCACTGACTGATCCCGGCGGATTTGGGGCGGTCAGGGACTTCTTTATCCGCGCCCATGATAGGCTTCCGGGATAAAGAGGGTACTGGCTACCTCATCCACCTCCTTCAGAGGGGATGAGGGGGCGTTGGTCTTGGGGGAGAGCGCAACAGTCGTGTAGATCCCCAAGGCAAGTCTGATGGTTATCCTTCTTGTGGTTGCCGCTCCGTTATTGGTCTAATTCCTTAAGAAATAGACGTAACTAAAACATCAGGCGCGCATCTCGGTCATGTCCCCGGGTGTCCATCATCAAAATAATATGATGGTGGACAGCAATGACCTCGTGCGTGTTTGTGCCGTGCGCAGGGACCCGTACGGGGGGATGAAGGAATCCTGGAGGTTGAGTCTGCAAGGGATCGGGTCGATATCTCTTGACGGCAACACACCACTTTGGTCCGGATTTCACCTTACACGGGAGACCTTGATCTAGCCAATTGAGGTCAATCGGCTGCGATGTCCGGCCAGAGCGTCCGGGGGTGTGAGGGTCTGCAGTGGAAGGGGAACGTGCGTGGGCAACATCGTTGGGGGTCTACGTTCGGGCTCTGAAAGCTAGTAGGCTCTTCACTCAAGGGCACTATACCAACTCGATAGCCTTGGTGCAGGGAGAGCATCCCCACTTGAGGGCTCCGTGGAGGGTGAGGAGTCGAGTTGGCGAAACATATTTCCCCCTTTATGAATGGACACAAAATAAAAAACGACGAATACCCTGGCCCCTCTCACGAGGGGATCTCTAAGGTCAAGGTCTCTACGGGGGCTGCGACAAAGGCGCATGGCGCGCAAATTCCGTCCACGTCGACGCCGGAATCACCCTGGTGCTCTGTCTCCCGCAAGGGGGGCAAGGGTCCGGTTGATACTGGTGCCGGCGTGTCTAAGGTTAGGAGAGGCTCCAAGCCTAGCTCCTCTGTGTCGGGAACCTCCCTGGCTGATGCATTCCGCAAGGTCGGCAAAGGTCTGGAGGGAAACGGCACAGGGAGTGCAGGGGAAGTGAAAGGCCGGCCCACAAAGCCAGAATGAGGTGCAGAGCACGGCAGCTGGACCTGCACCTATAATCCCGATGCCGTCTACATCAGCGACGGTATCATCAATGGCTGCATCAGCGACCCACGCGGCGGCGGCGGAGCCAATACTGAGAAGAGGAGAAGGAGGGCTTGGTGGGGCTCAAGCTGGAGAGCGAGGAGGAGGAAATGGGCACCCAGTAACATGGATGCAATAAGGTTTGTACAAATAAATTTACACAAGCCGTGCTTGCACGCGAGCTGCAAAATAATAAATATGACATTGCCCTAATTCAGGAACCTTACGTATATGAAGGGATGATTAGGGGCTTAAGCGCGACGGGGGGTAACATATACTATTACTGTCGCGACAACAATGCTAGGACATGCATCTATGTCGGAAATGGTATTGATGCAATACCTATGTATAATTACTGTTTCAGGGACCTGACAACCATGCAGGTCTTACATCAAGGCGGGAGGGGTGCGCTAGTAGTAGCATCGGCCTACCTCCTTCCTCTACGAGGCCAAGGACCCTATCTCAATGGAGCTCAGGGTCCTGGTGGAACACTGCAGCCGGGAGAAGAAAAATCTCATCATGGGCTGCGATGCCAATGCTCACCATGTAACATGGGGAAGCACTGACTGCAATGACAGAGGGGAGCTCCTACTGGATTATCTGGTAAGTTCATCCCTACAAATTATAAATACAGATAACAAACCAACGTTTGTAACGAAAACACGGGCGGAGGTCATTGACATCACGCTAGCAACAAACCAGGCCAGTAAACGTGGACTGGCACGTGCCGGACATAATCTCCAGTTCGGACCACAGGTACATATGTTTCAATTACAGGACGATGTACACACAGGCAAAAGTCAAAAGGAGGAACCCTAGGAACACCAATTGGCCGGCCTTCAAGAGCAATTTGAAAGCCGAGCTAGGGGACCACAAAGAGAACTTAAGTTCGACACTAGACATCGAGATGGTAGCGGAATATGTTACAAAAGCTGTTGTCAACTCGTGGTCTGAAAACTGCCCCGAAAAAGAGATCGGTGTTAAACAATCACCTTGGTGGAACACCGAGCTGACGAAACTACGGAAGGCTACAAGGGCAGCCTTCAATCGTGCAAAGAAATCGAACAACTTCGAGGACTATGCGAGGAAACTCACTGAGTATAACAAGGCCGTACGGAAGGCAAAAAGGAAGGCATGGAGGGAACACTGCGCAAACATAAGCAGCATCCCGGAGAGCATGCGTCTCACCAAGGCAATGGCAATAACAAGGTCTAACCATTTAACTACGATTAAGGACTGTAATGGTAGATATACGGAAACTGGGAGTGAAACACTAAGAGTGATGCTCAGGACACACTTTCCAGATTCAATGGCAATAAGCGCACAAGCAAATGAAATAGGCTATAGTGGTGAAAAGGAAAGAAGACGTACCACTAAAGCGGACTGGGTGACCGCCAAGAAAGTAGTAGAACATAACGGGGTTAAATGGGCAATAAACAGCTTTCAACCATTTAAAGCGCCAGGACCAGACGGCGTATATCCAATACTACTACAGAAAGCGGAAACAATACTAAACCCACACTTATGTAGGTTATATAGTGCGTGTATAGCCTTTGGCTACACACCAGAATGCTGGAGACGTGCAAAAGTCAAATTTTTGCCTAAACCAGGCAAAGCGGACTATGGAGATCCAAAATCGTACAGACCGATTAGTCTAACATCGTTTTTCCTCAAAACACTAGAGAAGCTAGTTAATAAGCACATTAGAGGGAAAGCACTGAAGAAATATCCTCTTCACAAAATGCAATGCGCATACCAACCAGGGAAGTCAACCGAAAGGGCACTACACCACGTGGTAAGTAGGGCGGAGTTGGCACTGAGTACTCAAGAAATATGCTTAGCTGCATTTCTGGATGTGGAAGGAGCGTTCGACAGGACCACATTCGGAACCATAAAGGCAGCGGCAGAAAGGCATGGCATCTAATCCACAATCTGTGTATGGATGGATAAAATGCTCAAAGGAAGAACAATACTCGCGGAGTTACTGGGGGAGCGAGTGGAAGTCCAAGTCACAAAAGGCTGCCCACAGGGCGGTGTTCTATCCCCAACATTATGGTGTCTGGTGATAGATGACCTACTGGGCAGACTTAACAGAGGGCCACTACATACAGTTGGCTACGCGGACGACCTCGTGATACTAATCAACGGAAGTGTCGTTTTAAACATCATGCAAAAAGCGCTGGATATAGTCGAGGGATGGTGTGGACAAAACCACCTATCAATTAACCCAAAAAAACGGTGATAGTAAATTTCACGAACAGGCGAACCCTAACAGGAATGGAGACGCTAAGGCTATATGACGAAGAGCTTTGCTTGTCCACGGAAGCGAAGTATCTAGGAGTCATCCTAGATAATAAGCTAACATGGAATCGACATGTGGAAACAGCAACCACCAAAGCAGTGAGAGTCTTTGGAATGTGCCGTTCCACTTACGGTAAGACATGGGGACTACAACCAAAAGTGGTTCAATGGATTTACACAATGATGGTGCGGCTACTAATAACATACGCGAGTATAGTATGGTGGCCCAAGACTAAACAGGAGAGCTGCAGGCGAACCCTGTACAAGCTACAGCGGACGGCATGCATGGCTATGACAGGAGCCTTCAAAAGCACTCCTACGGCGGCGATGGAGATACTTCTAAACCTTACTCCGCTACACATCAGAGTGGAGCTGGAGGCAAGGAAAGCCGTTTACAGGCTCGGAGCTGAAGGCCGAAGCCGGAACTACGGGCATATGGCGCTTGAAGCAACACAGGAGCAAGGGGTTATGACTATGAGTCTAGATAGAATACAGACGGTCTATAACTTTAAAAAGAACTATAGTGTGCACATCCCTACGAGAGAGGAGTGGAAGTGTGGAATGCGGACACTGGACAGAAATGTCCAGATATGGTTCACGCACGGATCCAAGATGGAAACCGGCTCAGGTGCAGGGGTTTACAGCGACAACTGCAACATTAGTCAAAGCATGGGCAGGTATGCAACGGTCTTCCAGGAGGAGACCTATGCTATACTGACATGCGTGCAAGAAATGTTAGATAGACGGGTCACTGATGAGACAGTCTATATCATGAGTGACAGCCAAGCTACACTCAAGGCGCTCACATCATGTGAAGTGAAATCCGGATTGATATTGCAGTGCATTGAAACCCTAAATAGGCTGGGAAGACGCAATACAATCCAATTGGTCTGGGTGCCAGGACATAAGGGCATCGAGGGTAATGAGAGGGCAGACGCCCTCGTAAGGAAGGGCTCGTAGGAAGGGTTCATTGGACCGGAGCCGTTCGTCGGACTCGATTATGGAGTAATAAGACGAATACTAAAGGAGGCAGCCACTAAGGCACATGAAAACCAGTGGCAGTCGACAACAGGTCTAAGACACGCAAAGATGTTTCTGGGAAGCATCAGAGAGGGATGGTCCAAGAAACTGTGGCCACATACCAGGGAGCAGCTGCGAAGAATCACCGGAGCGCTCACGGGGCATTACGCAACGAGGCAGCACCTCCACAGGATGAAGCTCACGGAAGACCTGACGTGCAGGGCCTGTGAGGACGCTAGCGAAACCATGCACCACCTGCTGTGCGAATGTGTGGCACTTGGTGCGAGAAGAATGAGTCTTCTGGGTCAACAAACCCGACTCCGGAAGATTACAGGCGCATCCCCCTAGGGAACATATTGAGGTTCATGGAGGCGCTGCATAGGCGCTGGGGGGATGGGTGATGCGATGGGGTGTGGCACAATAGTTCCGGAAGGGACGCAGTGCCACGGTATTTACCAACCCCGGAAAAGATAAGATAAGAAGATAAGACATTCCTGCTACTAGCAAATATTTTAGCAAAACCTTATCAATATGCCTAGTGTTCCTGGAATTAGCATTGAACATTTGGTGGTACATTTAGTTGTTCATGTATTGTAGATACTGATCTGTTATTTTGTCAGATCAATATAGTCAAGACTTTCTAACATGTCATACCCAAATTGCATTGCAAATTTTTTACTTTTACGTTTATGGACTGTATTAATTTCATGCTGCTAGCTGGCCCCCTAATCCCTCTTCTACAGCTTTTAATAAGTAATAGTGACTAATTCAATAGGACAATTTGGTCTGAGGAAGTACTAAAATTTTCAAACTTTGAAGTCTATGTAAATATGTGAAAAATGTGACAAAAATATACTAACTGTCCTTCTTTGAAGTATTCTTTCAGGGTGTTGGAGAATCTCTTAGAATATTTGACAAATTCCCTTTTTCTCTGTTCAAGGACTTGTTTTCCTGCCCCAGGGGTGTATGTTGACACTTCATTTACAGCATCAAGGAGCTTTTTAATGGCCGAAGCTATTTCCCTGTAAGAAAAGGTACAGGTAAAGGTAAAAGAAAATAAACACTACTGTCATTATACTGTAATAATAATAATGTTTCAATTGTCTTATTATGGGGACATGAACTAACAAACAAACAAAATATATAACTCGGTTCAGGCACCAGGAGGATAAGTCCTACCAACTTTATGCACACGGATATCGGGGATAGAGATTGAGCTTCTAATCATAAGAGCTAGAACCAAAAATAATAGAATACATCTCTAGAAGAAAGTTTCTATATTTTTATAGGCGAATTGATTGAATATACATTGTATACATTATCACTATTGGTATAACCTATTCAAGTGATTTAGTAAGCTAAAGATTAACTATTCACAGGATTGAGGCGTGAAATTTAGAAAAGTGAGATCCAGCATAATACCAGCTCACGAGTCAAAATATATATACCAAAACATAATTCAAACCATGAGCCAAATCATTGAGTCGTAAATCGTTGAGTCTAATCATTGAGTCATTACATGGGCCTGATCATTGAGTCGTGCATCACTACTAGATTAATCTACACAAAAACAATTCAAACTAGGTACCTGAAGGCGTGGTTACATTACCACGGGACTCGAAATCACATCTGCAGACCGCGACAGGTGCCGTCTCCACGAGAATGACGAGCCCGAAACCACATAGTCTGCATTTATGGCAAATTTCATCCAAGAATAAAGTTAATATAAAAAAAGTGCATTTTCAGATTAGATTTGGAAAACCAATTGGAGATTAGTTCGTGATTTGAACACATAAAGAGAACTTACCACTTTTTTAAAGAAAAACCAATAAATCTTGAAGAGCAGGCAAATATTCCATTAACGCCGCTCCATGCTTCGTAATAAGCGAAATACATAGTTATTTTGGTATAACCATTTATAAGAATTCACCGGCGTGAACTTCCATATACAATTTATAAAAGATTACTTCTTTTTAGCGAAGTTTAAAAAATATTTACAATCGACATCTTTAATCGACGTCAATGTAGCTAGACGAATGCTTGTTACGCCACCACAGACAAAAGAAATTTTTTTCTTTTTTTTTCTTTCCAAGTCTACCCTATGGCATGGAAACTAAGGCAGGCATACAGCCTTACAGAAATCGCAATTTGTTTAAGATCGATGACACACGGAGCGAAAGAGTCAACAATCTACTCACCTCTCTCTCTAAATCTCAAGACTAACAATGACATTCCAATGTGACGTTTTACAACGTTACATCACACCCCAACCAGCAACAAAAGAAAGGAACCTTCTTTTTCAAACAATAAAGCTCTAAGAAAGAAATGGAAATAATTCCAATAAATGAAAACTAAAATCCCAAAAACAAAACTCTGTAACAAGAATAAATAACCAACTAACCATAAGTATAGTTCCAACAAAAATCTAGTGAACAAACCAGAACATTTACAATCCAACCAAGTTCTCAAACCAGGAGTTCAGTTAAGCTATCTAGCCACTGACTCTTTCATCCAATCTTATCCTTATATATACTGAAGATGCGGTTGAGCCCTATCACCACCGACTTCTTTCACTTACAATCCCATATAAAAATCAAAATATCAGCAAACAAAACTGTGCTGTAACTTGTAATCATTACAAAGTCAAACAGCAACTGTACAAAGTGTCGTGACAAACGAACAGCTTCAATATCAAACAGCATCACCAACGTGGCTGTGACAAACAAAGACACAAAGTCAAACAGTAACTAGTTAGTACCGTGACGAACAAATTATTCCAACAGAAAATATTGTGGAAAAATACACCAAGCATCGGCTCAACACCACCGAACTCCCGAGCACAAACGCTGTAACAAAACCAATCAGATGTGATCGGCTCAACACCACCGGACTTCCGAACACAAATGCTGTAACAAAACCAAACAGATGTGATCGGTTCAACACCACCGAACTTCCGAGCACTAATGCTGTAACAAAACCAAACAGATGTGATCGGTTCAACACCACCGAACTTCCAAGCACAAACGCTGTAACAAAACCAAACAGATGTGATCGGCTCAACACCACCGAACTTCCGAACACAAATGCTGTAACAAAACAATATGACAAATGTGACCGGCACAACCCTACCGACTTTCCGAACACAAATGCATATATAAAGATGTGATCCTATAGTCAAAAGAGACAGACATCAACATCAAAAGGTATTTCAAAAGTCATTTCCGGGTAACTTTATACTTTATTGTACCGTAAATTATATACAATATGCGTGGGTCAGCCCTGCGACATGGCCTCGGGATCAGAAGAACTGAGATACAGCTACTTCTACCAACCCAGAAACGCAACATCAAAACTATTCTTAAGGATACATCATCCCAATATAAGAATACTATATATACAAAATAAAATTTAGGAGTAATAACCTAAACATACAAACAAAACTAGGAAAATTTCCTACAAGCAGAACAATATCATTCCATAATATAAGTGGAATAATAATGTTTTAACAACCAATTAAGGTCCCAACAAACAAACAAAAAGATAAGATCTTTTGACGTGTATGACTGTTATTTGTGTGAAAAAGTTAATATTATTTCAAAAAGGCAAATTTTGATAATTCCAAAAGGTAAATTGATAATTTTTTTATCAATTTGTAATATCCTAAGTTCTATTTTTAAAGATTCAGAACTTGATTCTAATAAAAAGTTGTGAAGTAAACTAACATACATCTCTTTCAAATGACCTATCCCTCTGATACTTCATACTAACAAAGGTCGAATTTCCTTCCACACCAATACCAAAACCAAGACCGAAGTCTGTAATATTCAAAACAAAATAATTAAATATTTAATTATATCTTTTATCTACTCTGATACTATAATACAAAGATTATAAAACTGATAACAAAATTCTTACGTTTAATTACGATACAGGTCTTGCATGGACACCTGTATCATAATTTAACTTTTTAATCATAACGATACACCTATACAACCTACAGCTGGACCAAGGAGGTAGAACCTCTACTTAAAAAAAAGGTTTCAATCATTGGTTTCAATGAACGAGTCCGCGACGCAAGCGCGCATGCGCAATCAATGTTTGCGCCTTGGCGCCAACATTTGACATTTAAAAAATTTTTTTTTTGTTAAATACATCATTTTATTTGCAATATTGTTTTACGTATTATAGTATGAGAGTAGATAAAGTAGTGTATGACACTGTACATAACTTGGTCTTATAACACTCGTGTGATACGAACCATGTTCATGTTATAAGAACCCTTATTATGCAACAGTATCATAAACTACTATAACATGGTAGCGACCTGTGGTACCTTTATTCAGGTCCTTCAAAAGGTAAACGTTAGGTGAAACTTTAGAAACTACTTTACACTTAACGAACTTAGGTGCAAGTTTAGCAGAAAAATATGCAGGAGCATTAGACTGCACAAAGCTTCTCCTCCACACAATATCATCAACACCAAAAGAAATGATTCGCCTCCCTACATTATAATAACTAGCATTTCGCTTATACGCTTTCAACAAACAAGATTGTACTTTAACAAAGATTTCACTAAGTGAATTGAGTGAAGTTGCAAAAGAACTTCTATCTCCTATCTCTAGTTGATCTAAATTATCAATAGATCGGTGCAAAGATGCATCAAAAATAAGTTCTCTACCGAACATTAAAAAGTTAGGCGTAAAATCTGTCTCAAGATTACTATTATTCAAAGCTAGTTGAACATGAGATAAAAACTTCGACCACATTCTATGATCATCTTTAACACAACATGCTATGCATGTCTCAACGGTTTTATTATATCTTTCAACTGGATTATTTTGAGGAGTATACAAGGAATTATAAAATATTTTATTTATATTATAACCCTTTAGAAACGTAACAAACTGTCTAGCAGTAAATTGAATTCCATTATCACAAACAAATATTTTTGGAATTCCATACTTAAGGAAAATCTCCTTCTCAAGAAGTTTACAAATTACATTAGTAGTAGCATCTATAATTGGGAATAACCAACAGTATTTAGTAAAAACATCTACAACAGAAAGTATATATCGATGACCAGAATAAGTTCTATTATTTATAAGAAATTCTAAGTAAGGTCTATCTATCTTTACTTTTAACAAACAAAATAGGAGCAGAATGTATGTTTCTAAAATAAACTTTTAAATAATTTAGCCAATGACTGCGTTCTCTTTCATTAGTTGCAGCATCAGGAGCATAACTAAATTTCTTTAACATCGAGTCACTATCAGTTTTTACACAAACCTGTGCTCGATGGGACCTTATCAGTTTTTTGAACTGTTATCATTATTACTCCTCACTAAATTGCAAACGTCGCAAGTCTTGGAAGTAACACCTAATTTATGACATTTAAAACAAATAATTCCAGGGATTTTTAAACAATTTTTAAAAGTATGACCAGAAGTCTTACATTTTAAACAAACTAAGTTTTTATTATTGTTGTCATTATTGACAGCATTAACCGCAGCAAATTTATGTAAGGGTTTCATAACCTTAGGGGATGTGGGGACTTTACGTTCAACACAGTCTTCAAATTCTCGGTTAAGATTAAGAAAATTGTTAACAGAAGAGATCTGTTTACCAAGAAGAAAAGGTTTGTATATGTTTAAAATGTTAAGTTTAATAATTTTTATCAAAGTGTGATCTGGAATAGGAACCGACAACTTACTAGCCATGTCCATAATATCAGTAATGAAATCTGGAAGAGATTCAGAATACCTTTGTTTTCTAGTACGAAGTTCATTTTCCAAAAGAGGATCATATTCATCTTTATCAAAACGCCCTAACAAAGCAACCTTCAGATCCTGCCAAGAAGATATCTGAATGCGAACACTACGGAACCATTTGATTACAGTACCCGACAAAAGATCAGTAAATGAACCTACTAGCAAATGTTCATAAAAATTCTTAAATAAAAAGTATTCCTCTACCTGAGTTATAAATTCTCTAACACAAAATTTACCATCACAATTAATCCTACTACGCTTCAGGTCAGGCAATTTAGTCTCCGAAGGTAAATATTTTCTAATATTTTCATTAAGTGAGACGTTCAATGTATTACACGAAGGCAAACCCCTATATGAGCTATGAGTTTCATTTATATTTTGAAGAAAAGGTTCAGAAACATCAGCAAGGCCGACTCTCTCACTGACAGTACACATGGTATCGTCAGGGATCCGCTCCTCCTTATCATCAGGCAAGGGTGGAAACTGCACGCTCTTGTCCATAGTTGACAAGTAAAAGTTCACAGAAATTCAAAAGCCAAAACAAATTCAAAGAAAGCACTGAAAACTCAATTAAATCAATCACTGCTATAGTTAAGCACAACCAGGTCTTGACGCTCAGATGATGATTGTCAAAAAGCAAAATATTATCATTCAAACAAGTTTCAAAAGCTTCGAACACTCCGCTGTAAAGTTATACAAGTGTGATTGGAAAGATCTCAGATGAATAATTTTAATTTTAATGGTTAAAATAAATAAAAAATAAATATCCATCACGCCTTATCCCCGAAGAGGTGGCAGAGGCATATTATAATCATTTTTATGATTATGTTCTATTTATATTACCTAATATAACCTATTAATAGGCTGTAAAGCAATATGCTGTAAAAATGTTAAACCACTAATGATGCATGGCTCGTACAAATAGTAAGGCTATATAATTAAGTTTGTCACAAAATGTATTATTATGTAAACACAAATTATCATTCAAAACATTGTTATGTTATTTATAACAATTCACTCATATTTTTATATCATAATAAGCAAACGAAGTAGTTATGAAAGTCACATCAATATGTAGATACAATTAGTACACAAACTAATTACTTTGTATTATTAGTATATTATAGGTTGTTTTCAAGAAATCATAATTACTTTAGTTTAAGATTACTCTAGTTTTAGATATATATATCCCAGTAGAACAGTATTTTTTCATTTGTTGAGAATGTTTAAATAACAAAATAGTTTAATATACTCTGAGCAAAATATACAAATATATATTTCAGAGCAAAACAATGTAACAATAACAATACTACTATAAGATGCACGACTCGCTCTCTACAAGCAATTGTATATTCAAATCAATCCTTCAAGTCTCTGTTCACACGCGCCAATTGTAATAATAATAATGTTTCAATTGTCTTATTATAGGGACATGAACTAACAAACAAATAAAATATATAACTCGGTTCAGGCACCAGGAGGATAAGTCCTACCAACTTTATGCACACCACGGATATCGGGGATAGAGATTGAGCTTCTAATCATAAGAGCAGGAATCAAAAATAATAGAATACATCTCTAGAAGAAAGTTTCTATATTTTTATAGGCGAATTGATTGAATATACATTGTATACATTATCACTATTGGTATAACCTATTCAAGTGATTTAGTAAGCTAAAGATTAACTATTCACAGGGTTGAAGCGTGAAATTTAGAAAAGTGAGATCCAGCATAATACCAGCTCACGAGTCAAAATATATATCAGAACATGATTCAAAACATGAGCCAAATCATTGAGTCGTAAATCGTTGAGTCTAATCATTGAGTCATTACATGGGCCTGATCATTGAGTCGTGCATCACTACTAGATTAATCTACACAAAAACAATTCAAACTAGGTACCTGAAGGCGTGGTTACATTACCACGGGCCTCGAAATCACATCTGCAGACCGCGACAGGTGCCGTCTCCACGAGAATGACGAGCCCGAAACCACATGGTCAGCATTTATGGCAAATTTTATCCAAGAATAAAGTTAATATAAAAAAGTGCTTTTTCAGCTGCAAAGAAAAGAATTAGTTCCATTAGATTTGGAAAAACAATTGGAGATTTGTTCGTGATTTGAACACATAAAGAGAACTTACCACTTTTTTTAAGAAAAACCCATAAATCTTGAAGAGCAGGCCAATATTCCATTAACGCCGCTCCAAGCTTCGTAATAAGCTAAATACATAGTTATTTGGATAGTGAACTTCCATAAACAATTTATAAAAGATTACTTCTTTTTAGCGAAGTTTAAAAAATATATTTACAATCGACATCTTTTTGTCGATGTAGCTAGGCGAATCCTTGTTCCGCCACCACAGACAAAAGACATTTTTTTCTTTTTTTTTTCTTTTCAAGTCTACCATATGGCATGGAAACTAAGGCAGGCATACAGCCTTACAGAAATCACAATTTGTTTAAGATCGATGACACACGGTGCGAAAGAGTCAACAATCTACTCACCTCTCTCTCTAAATCTCAAGACTAACAATGACATTCCAATGTGAAGTTTTACAACATTACAATACTTATGTCGTCTCATTTTTTTTTCAGTGGCATTTGTTTCTTACGTTACTTTTAAGAACTTGTTACATTGTAGGTTACTTGAAAGAATATTGTTAGAATAAAAAATGGAGTTAAAGATGTGTTTGTTTATCCTTCTTTCACCAATTAACTCACGGCTAAAGCGATTTCATAAAGGCAATAGACATGAGGATGGTGCATTTGATGAATGCATCATGGCCTATTAGGTCTTTGCTGACCATCACACTTTGTTTTTGAGTTTTTGACTCTAAATAAACTCTAGAAACTATGCTCATCCATCAAACATCGGTCACTACTTTTGATAAGTGACTAAAAACAAGAAACCATGCAAGGAAAGCACACAAAGTCACATAACTACACTTACTTTATGGTTTCTAAGAATGTCTTCCTGTCTGTAATTTCATCTGGAATCCGGCTCAAGATTTTTTTCAACGCTGCGGATTTTTTGTTCAGTTCCTGGAATGCTTCTTCAGTTCTATTGAGTCTCAAATCAACACCTGCAATTGTAAAGTTAATCTAACAACTAGTGATCACCCATTGGTTGAAATTCAACTGTAATTCATTTAATTTCTAAGTTTGACCAATGCATTTTACATAAAAAAAATTTCTTCATGTATTTTTTCTCCATATAATCTTTGACTGTGTAAAACTGTGTTTACATTTGTCTGTTAACACAATTTTCTTAAAAGATCCTGTAGAAAATTACAGTTTTAAGAAAATTACTTAAAGTTTTGACACAATTAAGTCATGTTCATTGGGCATAATATAGACTGTAAATGTAGAAGCAATAATCATGACGTTCATGAGTGTTACTTTGTGAACTATATGAATAAAGATTATAACTACATAACCTTTTACCTTGACTATTTATATGTTATTTGATAAATTCTTGTCATTACAACTCTCTCTTCCTGTCATTATTACTAAGTTATACTTATAAATTAGATTATGTGTAGTTAAATTATATTTTTTTTAAGATGATAGCACACAAACAAGATTAAATTATCAGTAGCTCCTTCATTTAAATATGGTATGGTCTTTCACATATCATAATCAATTCTAAGTCACACTAATTCTGAAACACAATGGGCATTTATCAGGTCTGTGAGTAAACAACAGTAAACTACCTCTAGAAGTATCAGTTTTATTTTTTGTAATTTTAATCAAAACAGCACAACTGACTAGTCAACTACCAGGCAGACCTGACTATCAGTGTGCAGATGGCACGCATTTGTGTTGGGAAACTGTATTTTATGGTGTAGTATTTCTAATTTGTTTTTGTTGGTTTGCTGTTTACATTTACATCTACATCATAGCTTTTATAGTGATCTCTAGGTACTTTGAGAAGAGTTCACAGCATCTGAATAAAATCTTTTTACTCATGACATCTAATTTAATAAGGTCAGAATATGAACCTGCATTTAAAAGTATAATTTCCACAGTGAGTATACAACTATTTCACATCTAATTATTCATATGGAAGCAACTTTTTATTATTATAAAATACTTTAATATCCAACATTTACCTCATGACCGTTAAACAATATTTCTAAAAATCAAGTAGTTATGTTGTGCAATTTATAAGTGTTACACATTTGCATAGTTACTTTAAATGTAGTGAAAAGAGGTTTCCAGAAATAATCCAATTCTATTAGACTGTCTTTCACATGCTGTTAGATTTTTATAATTTGAAAACACATAAAAGTAAAGGTAAGATGAGCAATAGCAAAAGGATAACTTACATTCAGCTTCTGTTAGTGTCCCCTGCAACCGTAAAAGACTCTCGTTCATATTAACAGGGATATCAGCTCTCCTCATGATACCTGCCACCAAATCATAGTTCAGGCCCGGAACTGCAGCTTCAGCCTTAGTGAGGGCAGCACGAAGTGTCTGTGAGGCTCCTAGGTCGTATTTCTCCAACTATAATAGTAAAGTATTCGTGTAAACATCATTGATGTAAAAAAATGTAAAATTTACGAAACAACCTAATTCACAATAAGGTAGTATTTTGGGTCCCAGTTATTGATTTCAAAGTTATTATTGTGTGGAAAATGGATGCCATTAGAACAAACAGTATCAAAGTACGTATGTTACGAATTACTTACTTGAGTTAGCACGGGACGTATAAGAACAGGTAAAACTAAAGATGTAACAGGTAATTCATCACCCATTGTCATTGTGGTAAGAAAATGGTTTTCTTTATTCAAATTTAATAAGAACTCTTTCAATTATTAAGGCCAAAACTATTTCCACCTTAGACTAATCTTATTCTTGGTCTAAAATTTCCACTATAGAAATAAATTTGCTATGATTATTTGGCAATAAATTTTGACAGATTCATATTCTTAATTTGACATTAGGATTTTTTTGTAATTATTTTATGGCCTGGTTAAAAAAACCTTTTATACCTTATATTAGACCTTAATCGTTGTTAAATTGTTAGACCTTGTTACTGCTATTGCCTTGGTGAGATGCATGCTTCCCAGGATGCTGCTGATGTTTGCGCAGTGCTCGCTCCATGTCTTACTTTTTGCCTTCCGTATGGCCTTGTTATATGCAGTAAGTTTTGTCGCATAGTCCTCGAAGATGCTCGATTTCTTTGCACGATTGAAGACTGCCCTTGTCGCCCTTCGTAGCTTCGTCAGCTCGGTGTTCTACCAAGGTGCTTGTTTAACACCGATCTCCTTTTCGGGGCAGTTTTCAGACCGCGAGTTGACAACAGCTTTTGTAACATGTTCCGCTACCATCTCAATGTCCAGTGTCGAACTTAAGTTCTCTTTAGGGTTCCCTAGCTCGGCTTTTAAGTCGCTCTTAAAGGCTGGCCAATTGTTGTTTCTAGGGTTCCTCCTTTTTAATTTCGCCTGTTTGTACATCGTCCTGTAATTGAAACTTATGTAACTGTGTTCCGAACTGGAGATTATGTCCGGCACGTGCCAGTCTACTATGCGTTTACCGGCCTGGTTAGTCGCTAGCGTGATGTCGCAGACCGCCCCTGTTTTCGTTACAAACATTGGTTTGTTACCTGTATTTATAATTTGTAGGGATGAACTTACCAGGTCATCCAGAAGAGGGAAGCTATCCTGTCACTGTTCTTAGTGCTCCCCATGCTTATAATAAGATTTCTCTTCTCCCGGCTGCAGTGTTCCACTATAACCCTAAGTTCCGTTGAGATTAGGTCCTTCACCCCGTAGGTCCTAGCATTGTTATCGCAACAGTAATGTTATATTTAACCCCCTGTCGTGCCTAGGCCCCTAATCATCCCTTCATATAAGTATGGTTCCTGAATTAGGGCAATATCGTATTTATTATTTTGCAGCGACAATCACGGTAGTTGCAGCCTTACAGTGTTGTAAATTTATTTATACAAACCTTATTGCATCCATATTATTGGGTGCCCATTTCTTCCTCCTACTGTCCAGCTTGAGCTCCACCAATCCCTCCAGTTCCCCAGCGTCTACCGGTGAGAGTAGACTTTTGAGATCCATGGCGGGATGATGGGACCCCTCGAATAGTTCGCTGATGTCTTCGACGCTGGACTGAGGCGATGTTGCTGACTGCGGTGGTCTTGACTCCGCCGCCGCCGCGTGGATAGGCATCGAGGTTGCAGGTTCAGCTCCAGCTACCGTGCTCTGCACCTCACTCCGCGTTTCCCTTCGCGGCGTGTCATCAAGGAGCTTGAATTGGTTAGACGCCAGCCCCCAGTTCAAAGTGTAGCCCTTCTTCATGACCATCAGCCTTCCTTAATGACCTTAGCTGAGGTATGGTCCAACAGGACGGTTCGGCGCGTCGTCTCCGCTGCCACCTCGGTCTGGACCACCCTCCACTCCTCGGTGTGCAGTTTTGGGTGGACCCACTGAATCAGCCGCAGCAGAGACGCCACGTCTGAGCCCTCCCATGTCTGCATTCGCCAAGCCATTTTTACAGGCTTCAGCAAGGCCCGCGCATCTATGGCTTTTAGCTTCACCCCATTGACGGTTTTTACCGTCAATGTTGTGACTGGACTATACTGGACTATACTGGGCAAGGGACCGGGGTGTCCTCCATGGCTCTGAAAAGGTGGGCCTGGATCGCTCCCAGCATTTCCTTCTCCAGAATGCACTGAGGGTGGTCTTTATGGACGATGGCCATCCTGGTGCCAGTCAGGGCTTCCCAATAGGAACCCTGCGTCTTTGCCATTTTTGGGTCACTAGCTGGCACCCTGGTCTCATCACTTTCCTCCCTCTGCCGTTTCACAGTCACGGAGGTCGAAGCGCCGTCTCTCTGGATCGCAACCTGTCGGTTAATTCTCCGGTTGCGACGCTACAGGCTTCCGTTTCTGCCCCTGCTGGGTCCCGCTGGATGACATTCCCCCGCTTCAGCCCCATCAGCCCCGCTGGCAGTTCACCTTGTGGGCCATGTACTTGGCGGTGCTGCAGGTGTCCTGGAGCAGGTTCCGTGTGCCCCAGCAACCTCCAGCCTGCCCGACTCCGTTGCCCGACCCGCACCGTCACCGGACCCCTCCATGACACCCGCAGTTCCCCTTACGGAGCCCGTGCTTGGTGTCACTTTTGGAGCCCTGGAGACGGCACCAGCTGATGCTGAGCCTGGCCTACTACCGGCTTTGTAGGCCGGCCTTTCGCTCCCCCTACACTCCATGTGCCGTTTCCCTCCAGACCTTTGCAGACCTTGCGGAATGCATCAGCCAAGGAGGTTCCCGACACAGAGGAGCCAGGCTTGGAGCCTCTCCTAACCTTGGACTCGCCGACTCCAGTATCAGCCAGACCCTTGCCCCCTTGCGGTAGACAGTGCACCAGGATGCTCCCGGCGTCGACATGGACGGAATTTGTGCGCACTGCGCCTTTGTCGCAGCCCCCTGAGACATTGACCTGAGAGCTCCCCTCGTAAGAGGGGACAAGGTTCTCGTTTGTTTCCTTCCATAAAGGGAGGAAAAATAGTTCGCCAACTCGACTCCACACCGTCCACGGAGCCCTCAAATGGGGATGCTTTCAAGCTCCAAGGCTATCGAGTTGGTATAACGCCCTTGAGTGAAGAGCCTACGAGCTTTCAGAGCCCGTACGTAGACCTTTAACGAAGTTGCCCACGCATGTTCCCCTTTGGCTGCAGACCCTCACACCCCACGGACGCTTGCCTGATGGCTAAAGCAAGGCCTCCCGTGTAAGGTGAAATCTGGACCAAAGAGGCGTGTTGTCTTCAAGGGATATCGACCCGATCCCTTGCCGATTTAACCTCCAGGATTCCTTCATCCTCAGTACGGGTCCCTGGGCATGGCACAAACACTCAGAAGGTCATTATTGTCCACCATCTTATTATTTTGATGATGAACACCCGGGGACATGACCTGTCCATCACCCGATACAGGCGCCTGATGTTTTGGTTACGTTTATGTCTTAAGAAATAGACCAATAACGGAGCGGCGACCACGAGAAGGATAATCAGACTTGACTTGGGGATCTACACGACTGTCGCGCTCTTCCCCAAAACCAAAGCCCCCTCATCCCCACTGTAGGAGGTGGATGAGGTAGCCAGGACCCTCTTCATCCGAGAAATTTATTATGGGCGCGGATAAAGAACTCCCTGGCTGCCCCCAGAAAGCCTTATTAAAGGGTCTACTGCTTTATTAGGGCAAGGACTATTACCTAGGACTGAGGACTCGATACTGACAAAGGACTAGACGTAACAAAAATTAAATAATATGAAAATTTAAACACAAAAGACAAGGCTGTATGGAGTAAGTTTCCTTTGCCTGCCTAATTCCTTGGTGCATGAAAATAATAAGTGGTTGCGCCGGTGTACGATAAAAGAGTAACCGCGTTATTTTTTCTATGTTGCATCGCCGATCTACATTTGTTTTTAATTATTTAGTTGTCGAAACTCCCCCCGTTTCCCTTTATTCCATTTCTCTTTCGCACCTAACTTGTCTCGCATAAAGGAGGAGCGAGACAGCTGTATTACGCGCTCGAGTACCTACGCTCGCGCCGCTAGCCTCTCACGGGCAGCGACCACGACTGAAGACGCTCAATCTGTCCTACAATGACGCGCGCGCGCGCCCGCATCAAGCCTTTCGCAATAATTGTGTTTTCCATGGATAAATAGCGTTTTCGTGCAAGGAAACCAGGAATTCAAGTCCAGGGACGCCCCCGACAGCCTCCACCTCAGCATCTCGCAGCAAGCAGCAAGGTAGTGTGCGGAGTGTGCCCATTCATGTTTTTCCATTACTTTTTCCGTCGACAACCGCGTGTAAATTTCATTTTTGTCTTTCCCCGCAAATACAGTCTATTTTGAATTTATTTATCTCACCCGCTCAACCATTTTTTGGTCTTAACGATCCGGATCTTGATCCAATCGCTTTAGTAGTTTGCTAATAGAAACGCAATAGTTTTTATCCCATAGGGAATAAACGCATAGGTATAGGTTATAGTTTTTTATATAATATGCCTTTGCCACCCTTTCGGGGATAAGGCGTGATGGATATTTATTTATTTATAGTTTTTTATTCCACCACGGTATAAACGCATAGGTATAGGTTATAGTTTTTTATTCCACCACGGAATAAAAGCATAGGTATAGGTTATAGTTTTTATTCTACCACGGAATAAACGAATAGGTATAGGTTATTTTTTTTATAAACGCATAGATTAGGTAATAGTTTTATTCTATAGGGAATAAACGCTTAGATAATAGTTTTTTATTCCATTAGGGAATAAACGCATACTTACCTACTATTTATCTCATAGGAAGGTACTAAATAGTTGGTAATTTCGACTGCACCGCATAGTAATAGGTAGACCACGCGAGCAGGTACCTTGGCCCGCGCGCGCAAGTAGGTACCTACGCTCGTTCGCGTCGCGTCTCGCTGCTTACCACCGCTGCCATTTTGATCGTTCGTTAGTTTTGCAATCTAGGTAGCTATAGTTGTCTTGTTTTAACAATGCCTCCGAAAGAGATTCTGGAGTTAAAACTATTACACGCAAAGAAGGATAGCCTTTTTAAGCGTATGCAATTAATTAATATGTAATTAGATATATAGACTTCCTCTGTGGCGCGGTGGGAGTGCATCCGACTGCTACGCAATAGGTCGTCGGTTCGATTCCCACCCAGGATAAAACTTTGTGTGATGAGCACGATGGTTTATTCTGTGTCTGGGTGTGTTTATCTATAATATGTATGTATTTAGAAATATATAAGTATGTTTATCAATTATCTAGATCCCATAACACAAGCTAATATTAGCTTACTTTGGGCTAGATGGCGCTGTGTGAAAAGTGTCCCACAATATTTATTTATTCATCGAGGATCGCAGATGAATCAATAAAAGAATTGTTTTTATCCACGATCGAAACCGTAGATACCTTGCGCTTAGATTTCGAAAATGTTCTCGATTAAATTAACTTGCTTGAATTAAAATTAAATCCCGATTTCTTATTAAGTTATGACGCCATATCATCTTTCGAAGATTTAATTTGTCGCATAAAACGTGTCGCTAAGTCATTGCAAGCGCCCGTGCCCGTAGTAGTCACCGATTCGAAACCCGGGCCAGCCGGTTTTGATTTGCTTAAACGGGACCGACCTAAATTACCGCCCATACAAATACCCGAATTTGATGGCGATATTAAAAATTGGCCTTTGTTTTTCGCTAGTTTCGAAAATACGATCCATAATAATAATTCGTTATCGGATTACGAAAAATTACATTACTTAGTTAGTAAACTAACCGGGAAAGCAAAAACCGTTTACGAAGGTATAACGCTTTGCGCCGACAATTATAGTTTGATTTTGAATACTTTGAAGGTCAAATACGAAGACAAACGCTTAGTAACAACCGCTTATTTGGATCAAATATTTAATTTGAAAAATAGCTCATCGTGTAATGAACACGACTTAGAAAAATTCTTAGATATTTTTGCATCAGCTGTTCGCGCCCTAAAGAATGTCAAGGTCAATGACCTCTGTGACTTTTTGTTTTTGTATATCGGTTTAAAGAAATTCTTCTTCTCTTCCTCTTCCCCCCGGATATCTGAGAAGATCAGACGTGTATTTAGTTGACCTATAGTTTATTATTTCTTTTATTAAATTCGATATATAAATTAAATAAATTCAGTGTACAATATTAGGAGCACAGAAGGCACGAAGAGCTAGCGCTGGCATAGTTGAACACATAATACTAGGCACAATTCATCACAAGATTTACTGCACCTGTGTGAGTCTGTTTACGCTTATTTTGTGTTCGAGAGGTCTTTCTTGATCTGGCGATCAATCAATTTGTACTGAAACGTCGATCGGCGACCAGTTTGTTGGACACCTGGCTCCCGCTGTAAGATTAACCGTTGCTGATTTCTGTTATCCTGGTACTTTTTCTCAAGACGGTCATGCCGCTTAAACGTACTCCACCCCCGTCCCCTTCGCTTTGCAGCGCCGCTTCGTCTGTCAGTACCGTATCGCGTAGACAGCCATCTGCTACGGAAACGACATTAATTGAAAATAGTAATGTGGTGGCGCAAATAAAGAAACATCAACGGCAACGATATGACTCGGAACCTAACCTCCATTTGCTTTCATTAAATGTTACGGAGCGTAAAAAGCGTAAGTTTGAGGGAGATGATTTAAATAGTGCAATAATCACCATTCAGGAAATGTTCGATACTTTCTCTTCAGAGCAAAATAAGCGCTTTAACGATCTACTTGAGACTGTAAATTGTATTAGGGAACAGAACGCCGAGCTTACTAAATCTGTCGATACAATGTCCGATAAATATGACGAGTACTTGTGCCGAATTAACACTCTTGAAAAAGAAGGAAAAGAGAACAAAAAATATATACACTTTTTAGAACAGAGAGTTGATACATTGGAGCGTAAATCTCGTGCTTCAGGTATTGAGATACGCTCCGTCCCTAAAATTAACACTGATAAACCTGATTCGAAGACAGATCTCTGTCAGCTCGTTCAGCAAATGGGAAAGTCAGTTTGTGTTGATATTAAGGATTCGGACATTAAGGACATATATCGACTTCCTGCAAGAGACTCTTTATCTCCCATCATAGCCGAATATAACTCTGTGCTTGTGAAGGAAAAAGTTCTTTCAGCTGTTAGAAATTTTAACAAAACAAAACAGAGAGGTGAAAAGTTAAATACTCATCATTTCAAGATCTAAGGTCCAGTCAAGCCAGTTTTTATAGGTGAAACATTAACACAAAAATCACAGAAACTGTTTTATTTGGCTCGTGCGTTTCAAAAGGATTTTAATTATAGTTTCTGCTGGACATCCCGCGGCATAGTTTATTTGCGCGTACGTGTTAACAGCCCCCAGATTAAGATCGAGACTGAGGCTGACCTGGAAAAGCTGCGTTGTGATAAATGACTATTTACAATGATTTTTTACTTATTAGTGATAACAAACACTTTTAATATTCTTAGCATGTTATTTCTTATACTCTTATTATTCAATAATTATGTAACTTACCAATTCACACTTTACAATTTTACACATTCATTATACAATATATGTAGTTATTGCTATTATAGACTATACATTAATTTTATATGTTCTATGAATATTGACAAGGGTATGCCAAACTACTGCACTGCACCTTATATTTTTGTCGCATATATTATAATATTTGTATAATTCAATATTTTCCGTGACTTGCTAAATGACCTGGATAATTATACTGTCTCGATGGCTTATGAGTGTAGCGTGGAGGAATGCTATAAACAAGTCTCAACTTCCAAGAACTGTCTCACGGTACTGACGCAGAATATCCGCAGCATTAATTGTAACTTGCCTAAACTTGAAGTATTGCTTGCTAGACTTAAAATACATGTAGATATACTTATACTGACGGAGTGTCGGTTAAAGGGTACGGATTTCCTTCCTGCTTGCAGGGGTATCAAGTTTTTGCGACCAATAACAATCCTTTACAAAATGATGGGGTCGTAATTTATGTGCGGGATGAAATACCTTTTACCATAGAAGAGCCAACTTTCCATAACGCAAATGCCTTATTACTAAAAATTGGATATGATACTGCCATCTTAGCGCTGAATCGATCCCCATCATACATCAATTTAGATCCATTTCTTAATTCTCTTGATACTAACTTACAAAATATACACAATTTAAAAAAAATATAGCAATTATTGGAGATATTATTATTTCTATTAATTCAGAAAAGCCCCATGTGGATAAAGACCGTTACCTAACACTTGCTGCTTATCATGCGCTCTTACCTTGTCACTCCTTCATTACACGTGAAGATAGTGGAACTTGTCTCGATCACGTTTTGCTTAAAACTCATCTCCCTGCTACAACCATCGTTATTCAGGCTAGCCTTACTGAACACAAGCCAGTGCTTTTGTCTTTGAGCAGTAAAGAAAGTCGAAACTATGCTATTACAAAAATAAGTAAGGTTAATTATGAACAGCTAAACAAGGAGATAGCTAATATTGACTTCACGCCTATCTATACATGTCAAGATCCAAACGTGTCTGTAAATTATTTTATTAACTTTGTAACCGCGGCTTTAGAAAAACATACCCAAACATTATCCCTCGCAGGCCGTAAAAAAATTATTAAGCCTTGGATTACTCCAGGTCTCCTTCGCTGTATGCGAAACAGAAAAACAAAAAAACTCCTGACAATGCAATACTTAAAACTACGTATACCCGTTACAGAAATTTTTGTAACTTGTTGCTGAAAAAAGCTCGTAGGGCGTTTGAGATGCAACAGTTATCGGACGCGGGTAATGACAGTAAAAAACTATGGCAAACAATTAAAACTATCACTAATACCACTAAGTCAAAGCCTTCAGCAAAAAGATTATTAAGGTTAGCTTCTACCCCACAGGAGTCAGTAAATGAAGTGAATCACTATTTTGCCAATGTTGGTAAGACATTAGCTGAAAAAATAATGATAATTCAACAACATAAAGTAGATTTGGGTGAAAATAGTGGTACTTTGACTCCTTTCGTATTAATTGCTGCCGATCATAATGAGGTGCTTAATCCAATTTCTAGTCTTAAAAACGACTCTGCTGTCGGTTGGGATAAAATTTCAAACGGAATTCTCAAGCATTATAAATACTACCTAGCGGCTCCTTTGACGTTTTTATTTAATCTTTGTTTTGAGAAGGGAGTCTTTCCAGCTGCTCTAAAGAGATCCGTGGTGATTCCCATTTACAAGGGTGGTGACAGAGACCTTATCTCCAATTATAGGCCAATCTCATTACTACCAGCAATTTCCAAAATTTTAGAAAGGTTAATTAATATCAGACTCGTTAATTATATGGAATCATATAAATTACTTTCTGAAAACCAGTATGGATTTCGACAGGCTAGGTCAACGTCAGATGCAGTACATGCAGTGACTGATTATATTGCGACCAGTCTGGATCTTAGAAAGAAATGCCTGGCAATCTTCCTAGACTTGGCTAAGGCCTTTGATACGGTCTCTGTATCTAAACTTTTGCGCAAGTTGGAAGCGATCGGTATAAGGGGAAAACAATTGAATTTGTTCTCTAGTTATCTCTCTGATCGTTTCCAGACCACAGTTATTGAAGATTTCATGAGCACTGGTTTACCGGTTACGGTTGGGGTACCACAAGGTAGTGTCCTAGGGCCTACTTTGTTCTTGATTTATATTAATGAATTGTGCCAGATCAAACCTCTCAATGGCAGAATAGTATCTTATGCGGATGACACCGTACTTTTGGTTTCTGGTAATTCCTGGAAGAATACTTTTGAACCGGCTCAGACTGCACTTTGAAATGTCTCTAAGTGGTTAAATTACAATATTTTAACACTAAATACAGACAAATCGAGGTATATGACTTTTTGCATAACGCGGGCACGCGCCCTCACATACACATACAAAACACACCACTTATTTTGATTTAGTTAAATAGCCATACAATTATATAAGATAGTTATTAGTTAAACAGCCATAATAGAAATGAATCTCTGTTTATTTATACTAGAAATGTTAAACTCCCGAGGGGAATGGCGCTGTGAGCCGAAACACAGGTTTTTTGTTTTACCTAGTTTGACAACGGAAGCTATTGCATGCTTATTTCGAGTTATCTATTCTAGTTTTATATTAAGCATTTTTTATACCACTTTTTTGAGAAATAAACTATATTATATTATTACTTAGTTAGTAAACTAAGTAATAGGCGCTCGTGGACCCGCGGTTTTAGTGTTCTGTAAACGATAACTGAGTTACGCAACTTTCACTATGGCTGGTATTCGGATGGGTGACCACTTTGTGGCATTTATATTTGCGAGCGTTTCCGTGCTTCGGAAGGCACGTTAAGCCGTTGGTCCCGGTTGCCAGAAAATGGCAGTCGTTAAGCCTGGTTGAAGGCCTTATGGGCGGCTTAAAAAATTCAACAGCAGGTAGCCACAACCTGCGTCTGTCTATTTCGACACAGCAATGGGCTCACCACCTATTACGTGGGACAGGAATCCACACGGTGAAAAGTGGGCATATAATATGCCTCTGCCACCTCTTCGGGGATAAGGCGTGAATGATATTTATTTATTTATTTATTTAGTTAGTAAACTAACCGGGAAAGCAAAAACCGTTTACGAAGGTATAACGCTTTGCGCCGACAATTATAGTTTGATTTTGAATACTTTGAAGGTCAAATACGAAGACAAACGCTTAGTAACAACCGCTTATTTGGATCAAATATTTAATTTGAAAAATAGCTCATCGTGTAATGAACACGACTTAGAAAATTCTTAGATATTTTTGCATCAGCTGTTCGCGCCCTAAAGAATGTCAAGGTCAATGACCTCTGTGACTTTTTGTTTTTGTATATCGATTTAAAGAAATTAGATTCCGAAACCGTTCGCTTATTTGAAATGGATAGACGTGGCCTAATACCTAAGTTCGACGATTTAGAAACTTTCGTTCGTCATCATATTCGAATTTTGCAACGAACTTCGTTAAACCACGGAGTAGCAAAAAATAGTCCGACTAATCGCACGAAGCCCACGAAGTTTTGTTAATTTCGAACCCACAACTTCGCAATCGCAAGTGTTGCATTCGAAAAATTGTTCTTTGTGTCAAGGTCACCATGACCAACTTTATAAATTTTCGGAGTTCAATAAACTCACTCCAAGCGATCGGCATAAATTTGTTCGTTCTAGTAATTTATGTATCAATTGTCTCAGTAAGAAACAACGTGTTTCATTCTGTAATTCGAATAATTTTTGTCGCAAGTGTAATGGTAAACACCATTCATTATTACACTTCGCCAATAACGCCATGTCCGGTAGTTCGCCCGTCGATTCCAGCTGCGCGAACTCAGTGCCTAACCGTCCGTCCGCTGTGACGTCACAGCCGCCCGCGCCGTTGAGTCGCGATTCGGAGCGCACTCGCGTGTTTGCGTCCCCGTCCGCGCCTAGCAACGGCGGCGCCACTGCCGCGCACCGCCAGCCGAACGATGTCGCTCTGTGCTCGCTATCAAGTTTGCACACAAGCCCTACTACGGTACTTCTGGCAACCGCTCGAGTTGTTGTTTACGATTCGCATGGTAGGGGACATAGTGTTCGCGCACTTTTAAATAGTGCTTCTCAAAGTAATTTTATTAGTAAAAATTGTTGTAGTCGTCTCGGTTTGCATATAAATAACCGCCCCGCCTGTAATGTTGTGAAAGGTATTGGGGCTTCCACTAAAGCCGTTCAAGGTTCTGTAGGGATTAAATTCCACTCGCGTTTTGATGTTAGTTTTTCGATGGATTCGCTAGTCGTCGATAAGGTTACCGAACTTTTACCGACTGTCGCAGTCAATACTTCATTATTGACTAATTTTACAGATTTGCCTTTGGCCGATGATACTTACGCCGTTCCAGGAGATATTTATTTGTATGTTGGCCTTCGATTTTCCCGCATCTCCTGTTGCAGCATAAGGTTCAAGGTTACGCATCGCACCCCGCGCCGTTCGCCTTAGAGACGGTTCTTGGGTTTGTTATTGTTGGTTCCGCACCCGTTTGTTTTGATTGTAACTCGACAGTGTTATATTGTTGCGCCGTCGAGCCGCTGGACTCCGCTGTCCGTAAATTCTGGGAGATAGAAGAGGTGACGTGTACGCGCACAGCACACGCTAACGTCGGCTCCGTGAATAATATCACCTGCGAACGAGCGTCTCAAGGCGGAGCCCGCACAGCGGATAAAGCGCTTAGCATCGATAAACGCCTCAGTAGCGATAGGTGCAGCTGCAGCGTCAATCAAGCGGAGCGCTGCGCATGCACAGGTAAAGACTACGAAAGCGCCCGAAACTCACCGACCGAACACGAGTGCATCCCCGTCTGGCTCGAACTGTGGGGCCACAGAGCCGGCGGGCACATTGTGTTCACTCGTTACAACAAAGGAGCACGAAATCACAACTGTGATTCAGACAGACAATTTTAGTTAACTTTCGCTTATTCGCTGTCGCGCTTTCAGCCGACATTAGACAAATGTTTCTTTGTATTGGTGTTCGCGAATCAGATCGCCGATTTCAACGCATTTTGTATAGATTTTCGCTGCAGGAACCTTTACAGGTTTACGAATTTAATCGCGTTTGTTTTGGACTTAAATCCAGTCCCTTCCACGCTCTTCGCACTGTCAAGTAGCTCGCCGCCGATGAGGGCGACAGTTAACCGAAGGCTAAGGAGACTGTAGAAACTGGTCTGTACATGGATGACTATATTTATTCTGTGCAGACCGAAGATCAAGCTATCGCAACTGCGACTGAAGTAATTGATCTCTGAAGGCTGGTCATTTTGATCTCGTAAAATGGACTAGTAATTCGCAAACGGTCTTGGATTCGATTCCACCGTCGCATCGCTTGTCGACTGTCAAGGAGTTCGATAGTATATATATACGCACAAGGTTCTCGGTTTGCGTTGGTCACCTTCGTCCGACATGTTTAGTTTGAAGGTTTGTCCTACACCGTCAACCTGCACTAAGCGCACCATATTGTCGTGTGTCGCACGCATATGGGATGTAATGGAATTTGTAGCACCTGTCGTCTTGTACGCAAAGCTTCTCATAAAAGAACTTTGGCTGTCCAACTGTGACTGGGACGACACCCCTCCTGATCACATCATTAAATTGTGGGACCGCTTTAGAGCCGAGCTTCCTATGATCGAGCCAATTAGAATACGATGATAGTATTGTAACTGTTTTAGGATTCGCTGACGCTAGTGAGAAAGCGTGTTGTGTACTTCCACGTTCGTAACGGTGATGACATTTCATTTCACCTTATCAGCGCTAAATCTAAAGTAGCCCCTAGTAAGGTAGTCTCTCTCGCTGGTCTCGAGCTGTGCGCTGCGCTATATTGGTTCTAGCCCAGCTCATTAGTTCGATTGTTAGTAGTTGTCGCAACCGCATTAATATAGATAGGATTTTCGCATTCTCGGACTCGACCGTCGCTTTGTGTTGGACACATTCTTCACCCCATCGTTGGGATACATTTGTCGCAAATAGGGTGGCAAAAATTCAGTCGGAATTGGCGCCGCAAAACTTTTATCACCCTGCCGATTGTTTGTCTCGTGGTTTAACACCTGCACAGATTTTGGATCATCCGTTGTGGTTCCATGGCTCTTCCTGGTGCCAAGCCCCACCTGATGAATGGCCTGTTAGCCCTTTCAACCCCGCTACTGTGTCCACGCCGCCAGAGGAAAAGAAAACCTCTTTGGTTGCTACCACGCCGCTCGAAAAGTCGCCTATCTTAGAGTTGGCTAGCCGTATTTCGTCGTGGTCGATTCTTTTACGTAGTGTTGTTTTTATTTGTCGATTTTTGAAAATCCTTCGTCGTCGCGAGCATGTTACTGCCTTTGACTTAAACAAGGCTGAGTTAATCGTGCTTCGTGAGCTGCAGAGATTTTATTTTTCGTCTGAAATTAGAAATTTGGAATTGAATAAGCCTTGTAGTCGCGCTTTCAGAATTTGAAACCATTTTTGGCCTCATTCGAGTTGGTGGTCGTTTGAGCCAGTCCGCATTAGAGTACGATCAAATGCATCCTATAGTTCTCCCGCGCAAGGATCATATCGTTGATCATTTAGTTCAATATCACCATAGGGTGAATTGTCAGGCTGGTCCAGATTTATTAATGTTTGCGCCAGAAATACTGGATTCTCTCCGCACGCAATTTGATTCGTTCGACAGTTCATAGATGTATTCCGTGTTTCAAACTTCGCCCGAAGTCAATCGCGCCCGAAATGGCCGATCGTCGTCCTTGTCGTGTTGTTCAGGCTGCTAAACCGTTCGTACACACGGGTACAGATTACGCTGGCCCCTTCAGGGTAACAGTTTCTCGTGGTCGTGGTATACGCTCCACGAAAGCTTATGTTCGTCTTTTTGTTTGTATGACGACTCGCACCGTTCATATAGAATTAGCTGGTGATTTGAGCACGCCATGCTTCATGGCTGCATTTAAAAGATTTTTGTCGCGTCGGGGTTCCGTATCTCGAATGTATTCGGACAACGGTACGAATTACGTCGGAGCTCGTCGTAACCTTTCCAAACACTTTACGTTTGAAGAGCTGAGCACCGTGCTCACTTAAGTCGAAGCCGTAATGAATACGCGTCCTCTTTGTAGAACCTTGTCTAGTGATCCCTCGGAGCCGCTTGCACTGACTCCAGCGCACCTTTTGAATGTTACACCGTTAAAATACTTACCCACTTTTGAAATAAAGGAAGATCGACTTCATCTTCTCTCGCGTCATGCATTATTGGATAAACTCGTTCAATCGTTTTGGAAGCGTTGGAGGACAGACTATTTGCATACGCTATCTACAGTCACGTCAGAAATGGAATACTCCATCGAACCCTATTACTGTCGTAGTTATTTTAACTGAAAATATGCCTCCATTACATTGGCTTCTTGGGGTAGTAGAAGAAGTTTTTCCTGGGTCAAATGGGATCACCCGTATAGTTCGCGTTAAAACCGCAACTGGTTCGTACTTGCGACCAGTTATTCGTCTTTGTCCTTTGCCTAATCAACAGTAACTTCAATAACAAATTTAGCTTGTTCGATTAGGTTTAGTTTAGTTTAGTTCGATAGTATTTGTTTATTTAGCAGCTAAAGCTTAGTGGCAACTGTATACTCAGTTGTTCCTTTTTCGAAGGTAACCCTTCAAGCCGGGGGGAAATGGTTGCGCCGGTGTACGATAAAAGAGTAACCGCGTTATTTTTTCTATGTTGCATCGCCGATCTACATTTGTTTTTAATTAATTAGTTGTCGACACTCCCCCCGTTTCCCTTTATTCCATTTCTCTTTCACACCTACCTTGTCTCGCATAAAGGAGGAGCGAGACAGCTGTATTACGCGCGCGAGTACCGACGCTCGCGCCGCTAGCCTCTCACGGGCAGCGACCACGACTGAAGACGCTCAGTCTGTCCTACAATGACCGCGCGCGCGCGCCCGCATCAAACCTTTCGCAATAATTGTGTTTTCCATGGATAAATAGCGTTTCGTGCAAGGAAACCAGGAATTCAAGTCCAGGGACGCCCCCGGCAGCCTCCACCTCAGCATCTCGCAGCAAGCAGCAAGGTAGTGTGCCCATTCCTGTTTTTCCATTACTTTTTCCGTCGACAACCGCGTGTAAATTTCATTTTTGTCTTTCCCCGCAAATACAGTCCATTTTGAATTTATTTATCTCGCCCGCTCAACCAATATGTTTTTGCACGTTTTGCAATATGGATTTTTTTGTTTTACTTGGCTTTTTCTTAATTTTGAGATAACAAGAAATCGATACCAATAAAACTATTTAGGGTGCCAAACTTCAGGAACTGTACTTTTAATATGATATTAGTTAATTGGACACAATTTTGGTTGTCATCAAAATAGTAATTTATAGCAAAATTACTATTTTGATGACAACCAAGATTGTGTTTTGTAGATAATATCAAAATGTATCAACAAACAGTACAAAGTACGTTTATGGAGCTAGCTTTTAAAATGAGTTTAATAAAACTGGTAAATTTTACTATTTTTCAGCGAAATTTCTTAAAATTTCAGTTTTTCGTGATAAGATTTCGCTTGCATGACAGTTAATAATCTTACTTGATAGGTGATTATCATTACCTTTTACGTAGCACTGCTACTACCTCTCTGTGTACCTATTTCTATAATGTTTAGGAACTCCAAATCCCTAGACATTAATAAAATTAAATCCCTGCCATTTCAAGTGGGAGAGAGTTAGACAGTAGGATGAATTAAAAGCCTTTAAAATTAAAAAAAATATCTTCTGTCGAAACCCGGACACTCTGTATTCTAACTTCATCTTTAAATATATCGAAACACAATAGGTCAGCACTACGGAAAGGCGCCATTTTTGTTTCACATTTTGAGTAATAAAAATACACGCATATTTCGTAGGTATGTCACCTCTAGTTACTCTAAGGGTCACATGGATACCAGAACGGCAACTGCACGGCATATGTTTATGCTCGCTCTATTATGATACTTGCTCTTAGATATGATTTTTGTGGTTACCGAATTTTATTTTTCCAAAACTAGTGTATTAATCGTGATTTTGTGTTTAATAATGGTGGATTATAATACAAAAAGTGTTCGAAAATGTGCATGAGTTATAAAAAGTTAAATGTTGCAGTGAACAGCGGTGTTCTTTGTGTTAGTGCCAAATCTCCATAAAAAGCGCTAGTAAAGGGTTCACTGTTTAACGAGGGCAAGGACCAAGACTCAGGCCTGAGGATTTTTCGTCGACAAAGGACTAGACTTGACTAAAACTATATAATATGAAATTTTTTATTTTGAAGACAAGGCTGTATGAATTAAGTTTCCTTTGCCTGCCTAAATGGGTGAAGGGAATTAACAACAATATCTGTGGAACTCTGTGGAACTGGGGGATTTGCGCGGATCTTGATAAATGGCGGCGCTTGCTGTATACCTATTATCTTCAAAACTAGTGCATTAACCTTGTTATATGAGTAAAAAAATGTAGTTTTTTAGAAATAAAAGTTGTGTAAACTACTATTTAACAACGTGTCGTGCAAATTCCTCTGAAAGACTCATTAACGCTCTTCCACGTTAATGGGACAAGGACACAGGACCTATAACTGGACATGACATCGACAAAGGACTGGACAGGACCAAATTAGAAAATAAGATTGCAGAAATATAATTTAAAAATAAGATTGGCTAAAAGGTCTTCGTAACCAGGCCATAAAATAATTACAAACAAAATTTGTGGAACTGGAACTTCGAAAATAATCTTTCTTTAATACGTCAAAAACGGAGCAATAGGCGTTCCAAAAAATGGTTTGTGAAATTATTTTAAATCTCATATATTACGGCTAATCCGATGAAATTACGTGATTGTTTTCATATTAATTCAATATGTGATTCATGTGAAAAACCTTATTACAAATATTTTGCTCCAATAGTGTTCTAGTGCAAACATTCTGTCGAATTTAGTTTATTATTTCTTCGACGTTAATTTGTTCAATACTACCTAACAAATGGTATATCGCTGAGACTAGTCACCATTCAAAATCTATAAGTTATAGCACATTCAGTTCATTTAGTATTTAATGTTTAATAATGATCAAAACACTTGTTGTGATTAGGTTATGTATGGCAACTCGTCAAAATATCAGTGTATTATTTATTTAGTACACAACATATTTTCAGGGTAAGGTCAAATGTTCGGAATTACGCACGAAGGACAAGAAGGAGTTGTTCAAGCAACTCGAGGAGCTGAAAACTGAGCTAACAACTCTTCGTGTTGCAAAAGTAACCGGTGGAGTTGCGTCGAAACTGTCCAAAATGTGAGTGCTGCTGTGCCTATTATGATTTTCTTTCGTCTATATTATGATAATAATTTTGTCAAGTTTCTCTTTCCGTCTCAGTTTCATAAATCTAATTTGTTTTTACTCATTGAACTGGGAATGGATACTTCAAAATGCTGCATGGATAGTAATGTAAAACAGCAATTTCTCTGGATATATATTATGATTAAAGCAATTAGTATGCTAATTTTCACATACATTTTTATTATAGTGAGAAAACAACATACTCAGTAAAACAAACTAACAGCATTTTATGATAATTATTTTATTTACCTGTCACGCCTTACCCCGAAGGGGTAGCAGAGGCATATTATATTTCCACCATATGTATTCCTGTCCCACGAAATAGGTAGTGAGCCCATTGCCGTGTTGAAAGTGGATATACATTATAGTTATCTTGGCAAACTATAATTGAGTTTCTTTTCTTTTTATCTATACACCGATAACTAAAAATGAAATTAAAGAAATAATATTCATAACATTAATAATAATATGAGTTACTGTTGAAAACTAGCTATTCTAATAAATAATTTTAGCTATTGAAAACTAGTTATTCTAATAATAATTTCTTTTTCCAGTCGCGTAGTAAGGAAAGCAATTGCCCGTGTCTATATAGTCTATCACCAGAAAATGAAGGTTAATCTCCGCAACCACTACAAAAATAAGAAATACAAGCCTCTGGACTTGAGGACTAAAAGGACCCGTGCTATGCGCAAGGCTCTCAGCAAACATGAATCGAGAATTAAGACCAGAAAAGAGATTAGGAAGAAATCTCTATTTCCTCCTCGAGTTTATGCTGTAAAGGCTTAAATTAAATACTTAAGTAAATCCTCTCCTTTCATTTCTTACCAAAGTCCTTGCTTGTGATAGGGCCCTACTTACATCTCAGCCTCATCCACAGGAGATATTTTGCTAAACTAAGTTATTTATTTATACTTGGTAATGCTGAGTAGTTTATAGGTTGATGGAAAGAATTAAGAAGATAAGCTTGCAAGCAATACTTATATATTTAAAAATATTTTACAGAGTAGCTTTTCAGTTTTTGAGTGTATCAAAGTGAATCATTGTGTTGCACAATTTCTTATGGGACATGGTAACTTTAGGTGTGCGTTTGCGATTGCTTCGCCTAGGTGTCCAATAAAAAAAAGCACTCCGACAAAAAATTGACAAAACCGAATGCAACAAACCAAAAATTTGTCGAAGTAAAAATAAAGAAGATAACGAAATGTGGAGGATTGTGCAGCCACGGAGATCTCTGCAACTACATGGGTTACGGCCGAATACTGGAAGGTCACTCAAATATCTAACGGCAACTTAAATGTTTGACAAGCTCTTAAATACAAAATTCGATTTCTCAAACTTCAACTTTTATTTTTTATTTTTTTTTATTTAGGCATGTGTTAAATTTAAGATGAGCTCAGGTTACTTGCGTTCAGACGCCACTCAGTGTAAAATTCGTATACTGGAATGCCACTTAATTTAATTTAGCTGTCAAATGACCTGTCAAAGAGATTTGAACGTCCTCTAAGGTCCGTATTCCAGAACGTTGAACGAAGAAACACTTGAGAGTAGTATTTATAAGGCAAAACGTTCTCAAGCGTCGATCGAGTATTTAGAAATGTTCTGGAATACGGCCCTAAATGTAAGAGTGGTCGAGAGGTCTCCTAAATCTGTAACAGAATATATTGTCGTAAGTGTAAAAATAATGTCTTTGTCTTCGCTATCTTCACTCTCTGACCATGAAAGACCGACCGTCTGTCGACGAAACCTAGACAAGCTAAATACATTCGAAAAACACAAAGACGTTTTATTTTTGGATAATTTATTCCATGGGCGTACCCAGGGGAGGGCAGGAGGGGTAGCTGCCCCCTTCCGGACATGGTTTACGATTCCTACTTTTGTCTATAAAATTTGGCCTGATAGAAATCGCTTTATGTGATAAGGCCGCCCATTGTACTTTTCCCTCAGCTTACATTCTCAATGTATTGCCTGGGCATGTTACGTATTGCGTGCGTGAAATTCTCAAGTAAAGCCGTCGTCTTGAGCCTGTATCTGTAAGGAAAGCGGGTAACCACCACCAGCCCACCGTACTTTTAAAATAGCTAATACTAGGTGACCCCCACGGCTTCGCTCTTGACATACTTCGAATTCCCGTCGCACCTATTTAATCCCGACGTTTATATATTCTACAATAATGCATAAAAATTTGCTCGATTTGTCGACATTTATAATTACTGCTCCGCTCTCCAGAGCAGTAGCGTGATGATAGCTATATAGCATATAGCCTTCTTCGATAAATGGACTATCCAATACAAAAAAAAATTGTGACTAAAGAGACAGACATTTAGTAGAACACTTGTAAGTTATTTATTATATAGGTAACATCAAAGATGAAAAGTATATACCGACTAAACTGTGTTCCTCACACCACACACGAAAGATAAATGACTTATGACAATATCCCTTCTTATCGTTCCTTTTCTACATTAAGTTTTAGTAGAAGTCTTGAAACTTTTGTAAAAACAAGCGGTGAAAACAGTAACTATCATCGCAATTTGAAAATAGTGATTTTGCCAAAATGGTCATTCTTGGAGATAGCGGCTATTCATGTCGGCCCTATTTGCTGACTCCATTGCTACATATAGACGCCTGCTGAAGAGGTACATTCCAATGTTTTTCTTCCATATCCCAATTTATTTTTGTAAAATGTTTAAAAGTCAATAATGTCACTGATTTCATTTTTTCGTTGTCTTCGCCCATCTTGGGCAGGCAAAGGAAACTTTGTCCATACAGCCTAGTCTTCAGTATTTGTTATTTTCTTATAATTTTGTTTTAATCCTGTCTAGTCGTTGGTCAATGTCAAATCCTAGGTCCTAGTCCGTGCCCCAATAAGGCAGTGGATCCCTTATTGCGGCTATCTATGGAAATTTGGCACTAACACAAACAACACCGCTATTCTTTGCAATATATCACTTTCGTTCACTAATGCACTTTTCCGAACTCTTTATGTATAATATTCTACCATTATTAAACACAAAAACACGTATTTTACACTAGTTTTTGAAAATAATATACGACAAACGTGCGTCACCGCTCGCGTTGGCGCCAAAAGTCGTCACTGGTTTCAATCAAAATGAACGTTTCGTTCTACGACAATTAGGTCAGCAAATGTTTACGTTCAATTTCGAAATAGTTTTTAAGTTATTTATACTGATACATAACTTCAAAACCTACCAATCAGAACATTATAGAAATTACATTGTGTACCAAATAAACTATTATTATTTTCTATTATTTTAACTATATTAAGTAGCATAGTAAATACACTCCCGGACTCTTGAATCGAGCCACCTTACATTCTCGGGCCTAAAAGCCCAATACACAAAAAATATACGATATAACAAAAAAGTTTTTATGCATTTTTAATGCTGGCATATTTCATCGTCTTTCCCGTATGTATTATTCCAAATTTGAATTTTAGTATTTAAAATAAAGAACAAAAGCCGAGCTTGGTCACTGATTTGAAAAAAATAATGGCTGTTGAAAGTTGCTTTTGAAGCAATTTAATGTCGATTTGGTTTGAATTTTCGCAATTGTTGTTAACCAAAGTTTAGTTTAGTTATGTTTCTATAATTTGAACCGTTTTTGGCTATAAAATTATGGATACTTCACCTGAAGTAGCCGCGCAAGCTGTAGCAATCTGGGCTAAGTCAGCGAGATGTGAGTTCACAACTTTACATAAGCTGTTCCGCTGTTCAAAGAGTGTACCACCGATACCTGGAGACTGGCGGCTTCGTTCGGCGAACAGGAGGACCTCGTTACCGAGTGACAACGGCGAGACAAGATCAATATATGGGGGCTAGTAATAAAACCACCATAAATATGCTATGCACTTGTCTATTTACTCAAGTCGTAATACGCAGGGAAGCGCGTGCGCGCGGCCTCTCGGCGTCAAGGCTCGGTCGGGACTACCGTATGCGCGAAACCCGAGTGTTCGGGAGGCGCGACAAAGCACACACGACTGAGCCCGATGAGCTTTATATAGCACGGGCCAACACTGGAACATGCAGTTATGACAAAGGATCGCCACATCACCCCCCTACAGAGACAGAAAGGGTAGGTACATAAACATTCTTATCTAAGCTTAAGTCCAAATAACAATGGTTATAAAAAAATAAAACAAAAGGTACACAGTATACCTATACAAAAATTAGGCTTTTATAAATTCAATAGTTCCCTAAACTTAACCTTTCTACCAGCCCTAGTCGTGACGGGGTGAGAAGTTGTAGGTACAGGCAAGGTAGTTGAGGTAGGTTTCAATGTATGATCTGACATTTGACGGACTGGAGGCTGAGGTGCTACCGTCGGTGCCTCCCCAGTAGTAGGCGGGGAAATGTCCGTGTCACTAGCGTCCAGAAATGACGCAGGTGTCGACGTTAACAGTTTGTGAGCAGTATCAAGTGGAGCTTGTACGTCAGAGTCTGCCATCACATAAGCTGGTTTGACGCGGTCCACGCTTACCTCTACTTTCCGACCTGAAACTTTAATACTTAGGGTTTTCTTTGTGCGATCCAAAACTTTATACGGACCTGTATACACAGGTCCGTATAAAGTTTTAGAGATAGTGGTTGTAGAGATCGACGAACAGAATCGTTGCGCAGGAAAACATGGGTAGCTTCTGCGAGGTCCCTGAAAATAAAAGTTTTAGGCGACGCATGACGCGAAACAGGCGAGGGGCGTACGTTAGCCATCGCCTTCTGTAACTGCGTGACGAAATCGTTGCTGATTGGCTGAGCAGAAGCACTGGGAACCAGAAGCTCGCCTGGTAAACGCAGCAACTCTTCATAAACGAGATCTGCAACTGAGCATTTTAAATCCTCTTTCAGTGATGCTCTAATACCTACCAGGACGAAAGGTAGTGCCTTATGCCAAGTGTCACGATGACACATAAGTGCGGCTTTCATATGGCGGTGGAAGCGCTCCAGAATGCCATTCGCCTGAGGGTGATAGCCTAGCTTGTCGTCCTCACGCGCTTCGTAGCGCCTAGGTACAACAGTCTATTGAATAACGACGATTCAAATTGGCGACCCTGGTCAGTTGTAACCGTGGTAGGTACGCCGAATCGCGCGATCCAGCCGTGTAAAAACGTATCAGCTACCTCTTCGGCCGTGATAGTACGCATAGGCCATACCTCTGGCCACCTGGAGAACCGGTCAATGGCTGTCAGACAATACGTAAATCCCTCAGTGTGAGGTAAGGGGCCCACTATGTCCAGATGGATATGCTTGAACCTGCCAGATGGTGTTGAAAAGTTACCCAATGGAGCAGTAACGTGGCGTGTGGTCTTGCACCTCTGGCATGCGAGACACTCACGTGCCCAGGTGCGGCAATCCTTATTGATGTCTGGCCACACGAAGCGATCGGCCAATAGGCGCGCGGAGGCGCGGGCACCTGGGTGACTCAGGTTGTGCAAACGCTGGAATGCTGCACGGCGGAGCGACAGGGGCAGGTACGGTCTTGGCTTTGACGTGTCGCAGTGTCGCTCGTGACACTGCGACACGTCAACAGGAAGTCTGCCCAGCATTCCTCAAGCCGTATCCCATAAATGGGAGCTCAAACAAACCGAATGGTGTTGTAATGGCCGTCTTGCAAATGTTTGGTGGGTGTACGGGAATCTGTTGGTAAGCCTTCACCAAATCCAGAGTCCTAAACACTGATGATCCGGCCAGGTTGTGGTTGAAATCACCAATGTGGCGTATAGGATATCTGTCAGGTATGGTGCGGGTGTTAAGTCCTCGGTAGTCCCCACAGGGACGCCAAGTACTGTCCTTTTTGGGCGTCATCTGTAGAGGTGATGCCCACGGGCTCATAGAAGGTCGCGCTGTGCCTGACTGCACCATATCAGTGAAAACCTTCTGAGCGGCACGCAGCTTGTCAGGTGCTAGGCGGCGCGGTCGGGAACATACGGGAGGTCCATCCGTTGTATTAATGTAATGGACAGTGGAGTGCTTTATCTCTCTGATAATGCCAGGCGGTTTACTGATGTTAGGGTATTCAGCGAGAATCTTGTGGTAGGGAGATTTATCTGTATGTACAACAGTCTTAACACTAACGTGTGTGGAGTTAATGGCAGAGCAACTTAATTTCAAGCCGGTGGTGCCGTCAACCAGCTGATTATGTGCACAGTCAGGTAGCAAGTTGTAATGTGCTAGGAAGTCAGAGCCTATTATGGCTACCTCCACATCAGCTACTATGAAGTTCCACTTGTAATCACGGCGCATGGCAAGATTGAGCTGGAGTTGTATCGTACCATATGTAGCAATACTGGTACCATCGCCTGCCGTGAGTAGATAAGAGGCTGCTTGCAGTCGCTCTGTAAGATGACATTTAGGAAAACAACATATGTCTGAGCCAGTATCAATAAGGAACTTCTTATTTGAATACCGGTCAGTGATGAACAGTCGGCGACTGGTAGGGGGGCAATCGGTCGTCGCCATTATCGATTGCTTCCCTGGTTTCCCTGGGAGGACTGGGCAGAGAAGGTGCAAGGTGGGACGCACTTGGTGGCTTTATTGCCAAAGCGGTCATGGTACCAACAAACTATTTTGTCACGGGGACGTGAGCGGCTGCGATCCCGGCGTTGGTGCGAATGTGCACCCTTACAATTGCTAGCGCTGGCGGTAAAGGAGGCTACCATTCGAGTCAGTTCTTGCACTTGTGTTGCTAGAGCATGTAAGTCAGTTACTGGTGGGGTGCGTACTTCATGTATGGCCGTTGCGGGTTGATGGGAGTGTATTTCTATAAGTTGATCAGCTAGTTCACATAACTCACCTGCGGCTTGTTGCTTCTGAGCTGCAAGCACTATCTGGATCTGCCTAGGCAGTTTCGCCCAGTTGGTCTTAAGCAATTGGTCTGGAAAGGAAGCTCCGGCAAGTGAGCGCAGGTGCCTGAAAAAGGATGATGGCTTCCTGTCATCAATTGGTTCGTCTTCCAGCAGTCTACGAACTTTTTCTTCATAGGAGTCTGAAAACCGGGAAATGATTGTGTTTTTGAGAATAGTGTAAGGTTCATTGGCAGGTGGGTGTGTTATTATGTCTTCTACCTCTCTTGTGCACTCAATGTCGTGATGTGCCACAGCATAATGAAACTTTTTAATTTCCTTTTTTATGCCGTTAATTAGAAATTGTGATTCTAAACTACAGAACCATAGTAAAGGACGGTCCTTTCAAAAAGGAGGAGTGCGAATAGAAACTTTGAAAAGGGAAGAAGCCCCCACACTAGAGGCGTCACCAACAGTAGCACCCAGATTCTAAGCATCAGCATAATCATACATTATTATAGCTAATATAGTTCAATTTTAGTTTAGGCTATATGGGTTAGTACTATAAATACACGCGAATATTTTTACAATTAAAGTTTTAGAGTCCGTAAATTCCTTAAGCGATGTTGTTGTTGCACAAATTTGTTAGTCCTTGTTTTATGCGTATTTGGTAATAGCGTTCGACATGCACATACATAAAATATTTTCCTGCGATGATGGTCAAATCAATTTAAATTTGCATTGAACAGTAAAATTGATTACACAAATTGACATTCGAACTTGTAAATCAAATTTTTGGTGTGGGGCTAATTGGTTCACTCGTTCACGCCAGGGCCGCAATTCTCATGCCTTCGAAACAGTCTCGATTTCGAGATAAATCTCGAATTCGAACTTTATTCGAGTTTTATTGACGTTTAGCTATTCTGTAATATAACTCGACTTTTTTAATAAACTGTAGTTCAAATTTAGAACAGTGGCACTCTAAATGAATGATGAGTATACCAGCTCCTGCATCAAAACATTTTATTTCTACATACATCTTTTATAAGTTACAGTACTCGAAACCAAAAAAATCAAGGTGGCTCGATTTAGGTGTCCGGGAGTGTATTATATAGTCAAAAACTGTTGCGTAAAAAGGAGGCAACGTGAATGTTGCCATGACGCAAATTATTTAACGGATGCTCAAGTAGACTTTTGTCATTGTTAATCACATCATATTATTGTATTATATGTTCCGGTAATCACTACATTTACTGTTCCATACAAATTGTTTAGTACCATGTCGTACACCATATTTTCGCCGCTCGCGTTATATAAAATTTGACATTTTTTGCCGCGCTTTCAATAACAGTTCGTCGTCAATGTTTGATGGTTTGCCGCGCAAAGTCTATACGCCGCTTTACACTACTACTAGTAGTAACGTAATATTTACCATGCATTTTAATTATTTTTAATTTTAATGATGAATAAATATGTTAAGTTTTTTATTTACTCGTATTTTTATTTTCAGATCGATCTAGATGTTATTCAATTTCATAGCTGTCCTCCAGTTATTGAATGTAAATGTGTTCCCAAATAAAATTAAATTATTGTCACCCTGGTAGAACATCATATGAGACATCATTTTTTTGTGATTTAACACGAGTTGTAAACTTTTCTAAGGGTAAAACAATACGTCATTATAATGAGGTTAATATGCCGAATAAATGGAAGTTTGGAAGTTTAGACCAAAATCCTAGCAATTATAGGTAGTGAGATATGAGCCTACAAAGAGTGCGATTTTGGTGTGAACTTGAACGTGAAAAAATGTAATAATGGTAAAAATTAAGACTAATATAAAAAATCAACATATAAAATAAATGCGAGCTTTAGTAGATTCGTGGTGGACTCCGACTCAATGGTTCGGACTGCTGTTGGCGACACGAAACCCTTCCCCATCACCGTCGGGGTACACCAGGGTTCTGTCCTTAGTCCGCTTCTGTTCAGTGTAATATTAGACGAATTGTCGGACAGCATCAGAAACCCGCATGAGCAGCCTCCATGGTTGCTCATGTATGCTGACGATATTGCGCTGGCAGACGCGGACAGGGGCAGATTGGTGCGACGTGTAAAGGCGTGGAAGGAGACGCTTGAGAACGGCGGTCTGAAACTAAATGTGGCGAAGACCGAGTACTTGGCACTAAACTCGACAGATCCCACATCCGTCCGCATAGGCGGTGATTTGGTCGAGCGCACGGACCAGGTTAAATACTTGGGATCTGTTTTTCACACGTCCAGTGACATCGATTGCGATGTCGAGTCACGCATTGCTGCCGCGTGGGCCAAATGGCGGGAGATGACCGGTGTCATTTGTGACCCTAAAATGCCGATCCGGTTGAAGGGACAGGTCTACAAAACCATTATTAGACCTGTCCTTTTACATGGCAGTGAGACGTGGCCGATATTGGAGCGACACAAGCAGGAGCTGCGTGTCACGGAAATGAAGATGCTGCGGTGGATGTGTGGAGTCACGCGGATGGACCGCGTGAGGAACTCTCGCATCCGCGGCAGCCTTCACGTCCGTGACATTGCAGACAAGTTGCAAGAGTGTCGCCTTCGTTGGTATGGTCACGTCTTGCGGCAACCGCCGGGCTACGTAGGTAACAAATGTCTGGCCATGTCAGCCCCGCCGGGTCCCGGTAAGAGGGGAAGACCCAAGAAGTGCTGGCTTGACGTCGTAAGGGATGACATGCGTGCCAATGGTCTCACCACAGGGGATGCCGACGACCGTGCGAAGTGGAGGAGAAAATGTAGGAAAGCGGACCCCGGGCGTCGCGAGACGCAACTGGGACAGACGCTCGGATGATGATGATGATAGTAGATTCGTGGTCATGGCATTTGTAGCAGAACCCAAATATCTGATACTCGATGAAAGAATAAAATTAATGCATGTTAATATCACGTTACTAGTAGTAGTAGTGCGGCAAAAAATTACAAATTTTATATAACGCGCGCTGCGTAAACATGAAGTAAGACATGATACTAAAGAATTTGTATGGAACAGTAAATATAGTGATAACCGAAACATATATCACAATAATATGATGAACAATGACAAAAGCGGGCGCTGCTCCATGTCGACGTACATTGTCCACGCGGTGTAACAATCACCATGTCATGAATTAAAAATCTTTGCAGATCTGTACAGAACAATTTTGAAAAATGATTATAAATTAATTTCTAAAATCACCTATCAGTCTCGCCTATGGCCTCAAAGGGGTAGGTAAAGACATACTATATGCACTCATTTCAGTTTCTACATTTTTGTCTAAATTTATCTAATATATAAGCTTCTCGTGTCGCGGTGTTTGTTACCAAACTCCTCCGAAACGGCTTGACCAAATATTATTAAATTTCATATGTATATTTGATAAATATGATAATCGGTCGTAATCACGGAGTAGAGAATAAAAGCGGAGATGCCGCAAGGGCAACTGAGTTGTGTGCCACCAAAAGAGTTTTTACGTCGCTGAGTGGGCGGAGCCACGCGCCACAGTTTCATGTAAATCGTTGCTGTGCTGGGTTGAGTCTGAAATTTATTTTCGCTAAATTCTATAGTTATTGACGGTTTTCACCATGAAGTGTGGTATTCTTGGATGCAAAAATGATTCAGAAACTTATTTTAAACATAGTGACGGTATAACATTTCATTTGTAAGTATTTTTACTTAATTTTTTCTGAGTATATTAACAATACTTCTAGTAGTTTAAACTTAGTTCACCAAAATATTGAAGGCATATCTGAAAAACTACTACAAATAGAACTTTATATAAAGGAACACAATGTTCACATTTTTTGTATTACAGAACATTGGTTAAAAAGTCATGAACTATTGTTCAACAATGAATTCTATTCACTTAGCAGTGCGTTCTCTAGAAAGAAAGCTATTCGTGGTGGCTCTCTTATATTTGTATCTAATAATTTAAAATGTAAAGTACGTAAAGATATTGTGGCCCTTTCTATTGAGCGTACTGCAGAATTGTCCTGTGTTGAGCTTGAGCAACTCATTGTCCTCTGTGTCTACAGTCCTCCAGATAGGGATTATAATTTATTAGAAACTGTAATGGAAAATGTATTGAAGCGTTTGTTCACTAGTAGAAAACATGTTGTGGTGTGTGGGGATTTTAATGTTGCTTCGAAATGTATTAGATTTAAAAATTTGTTTAAGTCTTTTGGCTTACAAATTTTATTTTGTAAGCCAAATAGAATCACCTCATATTCTAGAAAATGTATAGATAATATATTCTGCAACTGTGTATCAACAACAAGGGAGATACTAAGTAACTTTCCATCAGATCATCTTGGTCAGAAAGCAGCATTTCCTATTAATGTCACTTCTAAAAAGAATAAAATTGTATGTAGGCCAATGAGAGCACATTAACTTAAACAATTTAATGTTAAGGTTTCAGCAGAAGTCACTCATATTGACTTTAATCAGGAAGATCCAAACAGCTTATATGACTCCTTATTTAATACAATTAAAGCTGAGTACAACATATTTAAATCAAAAACATTTTATAAAAACAAAAACTTGCAATTTTGTGAGTGGGCAACTGCAGGAATTTACAAAAATAGGGCTAAGTTGTACGAACTATATGGTATGAAGCAATTTAATTTTGATCCTGCCTTTTAAAATTTATTCTAAGACCCTTAAAAAGGCCTGTGCTGCTGCCAAGTCGTTACATATAAGTAAAAAAATTAAAGAGTCAAAAAACAAGGCATAAATTACTTGGAATGTAATCAATACTGAAACCGGTCGATTCGAGTTAACTATAAATAACGAAGTGTGTAGTAATAAATTAGATATAGCACAAACTTTTAACAACTTTTTTTTAGACATACCCGCGAAAACAACTAGCTCCTTAAATTCTTGTCCAATAAAAGCTCAACGCATGCTTAGGGGCAGCGTGGATCAGTGTAGTGTCTTATTTGGCTTCAAATATGTAAACCCCAACGATATCATTAAAGTATTCAAGTCACTTAACTCAAAAAAGACAGCTGACTTGTGGGGTATTTCTATAAAATTGATTGAGTCTATCATTGTTAATATATCACCACATCTAGCTGAAATATTTAATAAATGTGCTGATAAAGGAGTGTTTCCAGATTTAATTAAACACAGTAAAGTAATACCTCTATTTAAATCTGGATCCAAAACCGACCCTGGTAATTTCAGACCAATTTCAATATTACCAGCCATTAGCAAAATTTTTGAAAAAATTAATTTGCAACAATTACAAGCTCATTTTAATTTAAATATGCTATTACATAAGGAGCAGTATGGGTTCACAAGGGGTCGTTCTACCATTCATGCAGGTGTGACACTTCTGAATCATATATGACGCCTGGGAGAAGACAGACAAGATGCTATTGGTGTATTCTGCGATTTCTCCAAAGCATTTGATTGCGTTGACCATAAAACACTATTGCGAGAACTATTTTATTATGGTGTCAAAGACTCTGCACTGAACCTTGTTGCCTCCTACCTAAATGATCGAATACAACATGTTGATGTTAATGGAATTCGCTCCCCTGGAGCATCTGTTTCTATGGGCGTACCGCAGGGATCAATTCTGGGTCCGTTTCTATTTTTAATTTATATTAACGATCTGCCATTCTATATACAGAACTTGTGCGTCATTGTTCTATTTGCTGATGATACGTCACTTATTTTTAAAGTTGATCGCACGCTTAGTAATTTTAAATTAAATTAAATATCCATCACGCCTTATCCCCGAAGGGGTGGCAGAGGCATATTATATGCCCACTTTTCACCGTGTGGATTCCTGTCCCACGTAATAGGTGGTGAGCCCATTGCCGTGTTGAAATAGACAGACGCAGGTTGTGGCTACCTGCTGTTGAAATTTTTAAGCCGCCCATAAGGCCTTTAAGTAATTTTAACGGCGTAAATAGTTCACTTGCCCAAGTTGTAGATTGGTATACGACCAATAATTTGCTACTAAACGCTAAGAAGACAAAATGTATCATTTTCAGCATGCCTAATGTCAGGAATTAACTTAACTTAACTATCTTCACGCTGTATCCCTGACGGGGTAGTCAGAGAGGACAGATCGCCAGGCATCGCGATCCATGCATACTTCTTTCGCTTCCTGTAGATTCATTAATCTCTTCATACATGCACGTCTGGGTATCCGAGAACTTTTGACTCTTCCGTTCTTGAGCAATCCGCTCACGTGGTCTTCATAAGTAAGTCTCGGTCTACCTTGACTCCTTCTGCCCTCTACTTTCGCACAATATATATTCTTCGTCAATCGTTCCTCACTCATTCGTTGAACGTGTCCAAACCAACGGAGCACGCCCTTTTCCAGCTTAACGCTGACACTTTCACTCAAACCTGCCATATTGCGTATTACTTCGTTGCGTTTTCGGTCGGCCAAGGTTACGCCGCATAATTTTCGAAGTGATCGCATCTCCACAGCATTCAGCTTACTTCTATGCATTTTCTGACATACCCAGGTTTCGCTGCCGTAAAGCAACGTTGGCACTAGCACTGCGTTATGAATCGCGAGTCGTGCTTCTTTTACGATGCTTTACTAATTGGGACAAAGCACCGTTAACTTTGCTTCCGGCAGTTACTCGCCGTTCTACATCCGAATCACATCTTCCATTCGCGCTAAACATACTCCCTAAATACACAATTTCATTCACTTGCTCTAGACATTCCTGATTTACCCAAATCTCGCACTTAGTTCTTACGTCTTCTCTTTCAAATACCAGAACCTTAGTTTTACTTGCATTCAAGTGAAGACCCTTTCTTTCACTCTCCTCTTTCATATTAGTGACTAATGCCTGAAGGTTGGCTTCTGATGAGGCCATTAGCACCGCATCATCAGCGTACAACAGACAATTTACTGTTAAGTCACCCAAATTCACACCCATATCACAATCTTTCAACTTCTGCAGGCAACTGTCCAGATACACTATGAACAGCCAGGCAGACATGACACAACCCTGTTTGACGCCCTTACAGACGTCGAAAAGAGGCGTCACATCCCCCTCTACTCGCACGCAAGCCTTACAGTCCCTGTATAGAGACTGTATTGCCCGCAGTAGCGAGCCGTCCACACCATATCCGGGCAACAAGTCCCAGAGTTTCTCTCACAACGTTATCAAATGCTTTCTCTAGATCCACAAAAGCGCAGAAAACCTTCCGGCTAACAGCCAGAAACTTCTCCGCGATCATGCGGAGAGAAAACACTTGATCCATGCAACCTCTTCCACGTCGGAATCCGCATTGAGCCTCCCACAAATACCTTTCAGACTTCTCTTGCATTCTTGCCGTTATAACCTTTGCATACACCTTACGCAGCTAAGCTGACCAAGCTGATCGCTCTGTAGCTGGAGCAGTTTAGGCGAGAGCCTTTCCCTTTATAGATAGGTACTACAACTGCTATTCGCCAGTCATCTGGGACCTCACCCGTCCGCCAGCATAAGTTGCATAGCAGACAAAGAGTGTCCCAGACGCGCGACCCACCGTACTTGATCATCTCAGCAGTAACTCTGTCTTTTCCCGCAGCCTTACCACATTTCATTTCATCGCTTGTTCAATCTCTTTCATACTAATGACTTCAATGACACCAGGATCCGGAGCGTCACAGTGAGCTCCACTTTCCGATGCGGCATCTCTGTCCTTACTTGCATACATCCTTCCATAATATTCACTCCATCTCTGCAGGACGTCAGTTTGTTTTGTTAGAACATCGTTGTCAACACTAAGCACTTTATTCATACTGCAGATTGTCGAACAACTCCGAGTCTTGCCTACCTCTTTCCAGAAGAGCTTGGCATTATCTCGGAAATTGGACGACAACCTTTCATCCGCTTTCATTCTGCACCTTTCACGAGCTTCCTCTATCAGTGCCTTAGTGTTAACCTTTTGCAGTTTGTATCTCTCTTTCATATTCAAATCATTCCGCGAGGCTAAGTAGTCCAACCATGCTTTCTTCTTCATTCGTACGGCTTCTTTTACTTCATCTTTCCACCATGCATCGCGCTTATTACTACTGCCTCTTTTTGTCTCTCCACACACTTCTACAGCGGCATTTACCATACTATCCCTAAGGTTCTGCCATACACATTCCGCTCTCTCACTACTAACATTGACGTCGCCAAGCTTTTCGGCCACCCTTTCTTTATATTTATCCCTAATGGATGCATCCTGCAGCTTCCAGCTTTTGATGCTATAAATCGGCTCAGGTTCAGGACACTTGGCACGATGACGCCAACCCGCGAGCAGACCCCTAATCCTAGTTATGACTAGGTAGTGGTCTGATCCCAGCTCAGCGCCACGATAAGCCCTTGTGTCCATCACCTGTTTACGGAGCGGACTATCCATTAGGAATAGATCTATCATGCTTCTCTTTGACTTACATCTCCTCGTATACATATGAATTTGTTTGTGGTTGAACATTGTGTTCGCCACAAACAAATCCTTGTCCTTACAAAATGCCACTATAAGCTTGCCGGCGTCATTCACCCTTTTGTCCCCATACTTCCCGAGTACCGACTCAAATCCATCGCAAGCCGTACCCACCCATCCATTTAAGTCTCCACACACTATAAGTCTTTCACATTAAGAGCTTCTCTCATACTCTCCCAGAAGTCCTCTAGCTCAATCGCGCTCGACTAAGACACTGGTGCGTAAGCATCCACCAGGAAAACTTTCGTCAAGCCGAGCTTTAAACGGATCCAGAGGACTCTAGAACCAACCAATTTATACTCATACATACCGGAGACCAATCGCGAGGACAACAAAATCCCAACCCCCTGGCTGCCATGCTCGCTCTCTGGTACTCCAGACCATAGCGCGAGCATCCCACCCGGGAGCTCCAAGACTTCGCTGCCCTTGCGCTTGGTCTCTGTCAAGCACACAGCATCTAATTTTCTCTCTTTCATTACATCCATCAACTCATTCATCTTATCTGCCATTCCTCCCCTAACATTCCACGCAGCTACCCTGCACTCCGTCCTCCACTTCCCGCCGTGTCGGGCCACGCGTGTAGGGTGGCGGTCCCCTACGCCGCTCTGGCACACACTTTTCGCAGCAGCGGGTACGAACCGGTGCGCGTCGCCTCGGGGGCACGCCCTAACATGGTTCGCCTCTGTGGCACTCGTGTTGGAGTAGAATTGCAGCCTTGGCTGGCAGGGATGGCGACGGGCACGCTTCTACTCTTCATCCCCTAAGTGAAATGCCCAAATAACGTGTCTTGCAGGTAAACTCAGCTCGGCAGCCTTTGCCGTTAGTAAAGTTAGGCAGCTTACTGATGTGGCAACTGCCAGGCTGGTATACTTTAGTTATTTTCAATGTGTCATGTGTTACGGCATTTTGCTGTGGGGTAAAGCAGCTGATCTACAAGTAATTTTTGTACTCCAGAAGAGAGCTATACGTGCAATTTATAAATTGAGTGCTAGTGTCTCTTAGAGAGAAATTTTAAGAAATTGTCATTTTAACGGTTGCATCACAGTATATATTTGCAAATATTATGTTAGTTAAACAGAACATACATTTATACAATAGACACAGTGACATACATTCGATAAATACTAGAAATAAGCATAAATTAATTGGAACGCATCATCGTTTACAAAAGGTTCACGACTCTTTGGCAGGAATTGGCGTACGCCTATATAATAAAATTCCTTTAAACATTATGAACCTGCCGTTACATAAATTTAAGGCGGAAATTAAGACGCACCTCTTGAAAAGGACCTATTACACAACTAATGATTATATGAACGATAAAAATAAATGGAAATGAGTTGCTTGCTCTTCGCTTGAGCTATTTACGATTCGAATGAATCTTGTGATATGCCTTGAATCTGCATATATATGTAGTATTTTTACATTATTAATAATTTGAAACGTCTGACAACTAAAGGTTTCTAAATTGGCTGCGTTTAGTCCCGGTATTAACTAATATACAATGTAATTTGAGTTTGTTATTGTGTGAGCACCATGTAGACTTATTTATTTCTTTGAAATTGACATGATAATTGCTGTGCAGTTTTTGAGTATGTCATGCTCGCCTAAGCGCCTGGCAGTGGTGGCGTATGTATCGGGTCGCCTTATTCCCTATAATACGGTTGAGTAGGGCGATGGCTGATATAATGCGTCATACCCGTGAATGGGTGCCGTCTGTTGGGACTGGCCAGCTCATAGCTGTTATAGCAATTATTACAAATAATCTTATTTATATTTAAGGTAAACTTAAGTTTAGTCGACTGTTCTCACATAAATCCAAAGGAACAATGTAAGTGTAATTTTAATGTTTTAAGCCATTCCTACATTTTAAAATGGCATCCATTGACTTTCTTGCCAGATTCTTCTTCTTCAAGGGTGGGCTGCCCTTAGAACCGGCAACTATAATCGCTCTAATTTTGATATGATTTAAACACAACATTGATTTTGTTTTTTTTGCGTGTATAAATTCATTACTATATAATTGGTCAAATATCATGTTAATCAAACTAATGAAATTACTGGTGTTTAGAAAAGAGTGGCCATGAGTTTTATTGCCAGGTTCTTCCTCAGGCTCTACCTATTGCTTTGCGAATCTGGCAGTAAATGTAAATGTAGAAGCAATATTCTTGACGTTCATAAGTGTTACTTTGTGACCTAAATGAATAAAGATTTATTATTATTATTCTCTTTATTAACTATACAGACATACAAATTACATTTTTATATATATATATATATAAAAACACATTTAAAAATATAAAAAGTAGTAGCCCACCGGTATCGGGTACATGGACCAAGCTACCGGTGGTTAGGGCTCCAGAGATAGGAACCTCCTGACAATGCGTGCCGTGTCGAGGAAAACTGCCTTCTGCATCAAACTCCCGATCCAACTGCCTAACGCGAGCCTCATAAGATGTTGGTCGAGGCTCTTGGCAATCAACCCATGTGCTGATACGACTATCGGGACAATGATTGCCGAATCCACATCCCACATGTCAACAATCTCGTGAGCCAAGTCCAAATATTTCAATTGTTTTTCTTTTTCTGCTTTCACGAGATTTTCGTCATGTGGGATGGTAATATCAATAATCATTGCGCGACGCTCTAATCGATCCATCACCACTATATCAGGCTTATTGGCAACAATAGGCCTGTCAGTAATGATGGATCGATCCCAGTACAATGTGATACGACCATTTTCAAGAACTGGGTCGGGTACATACCTGTAATAGGGCACCTCCAAATCCACAAGTTTATACTTAAGAGCTAGTTGCTGATGGACAATCCTGGCTACTTGATTGTGTCTATGCAAATACTCCCCGTTAGCAAGACGCGAACAACCAGAAATAATATGTCTTAAAGATTCACCCGGACGATGACATGCCCGACAAATGTCAATCGTGCCATCCTTCAGAATATACTTTCGGTCGTTATTCGTCATTACTACTTCGTCTGTAATTGCAAAGACAAAACCTTCAGTTTCTCCAAAGAGGTCCCCAAACCGTAGCCAGGAAACAGATGCTGTTAAATCTACATCGGGTACATATAGGGCCCGGAAAAATCGTCCATGCAGCTCCTTACTCTTCCATATCTCCTTGCGATCATCAGTAGTGAGTATCACAGGTTTGCGCCAGTTCTGTTTAGCCAGACTAAGCGGGGTAAGTCCATTATCTACTGCAACCACACACCGATGCATACCCATATTCGCTGACAGAAAATATTCTCTAAGGTTGCATATCTCGCGGTTGTGGAGAGTCTTAACATTTAAGAAGCCTCGACCCCCAATCTTCCGCGGGATATACAGCCTCATAACAGACGAACGTGGATGGTGCATTCGGTATGTAGTAAGCAGAGTACGAACCTTTCTGTCGAGGGTGTCCAACTCAGTTTGAGTCCATCTGAGTATGCCAAAGGAATAGGTTAACAATGGTATGACCCAATCATTATAGGCGCGAACCTTGTTCCCACCTGATAAAAGACTTTTCAGTACTTTCTTCAGGCGGCCCAAGAAACGCTCCACCAATGATTGTTTCATACCCCTATCATCAATTCGTAATGCCTGTGACATACCCAAATATTTGTAGGTTTCATTTGCAGAAAGGGATCTAAGTTTTGTGGAATCTGAAAGTTCCAATCCATCAGATTTCACAATCTTCCCTCTTTTAACATGCATGGTTGCACATTTATCTACACCAAACTCCATCTTGATAGAATTACTAAAGTTTTCAGTTACCTTTAGTAAGACTGTCAATTGGATATCGTTGGAGGCAAAGAGCTTCAAATCATCCATGTAAAAGAGGTGGGATATAACTCGACCACCTCGCTGCAAATTATAGCCCAGCCTTAAACCCTCTAATATTGTTCTCAGAGGGTTTAGTGCTAGACAGAACCACAAAGGACTCAAACTATCACCCTGGAAAATACCCCGCTTTATATTTATAGAATCATCGTCACCCAGAATTTCTCGACATCCCGGATAGCGAAGGACCGTACACCATTGTCCCATACATGTCTTCAAGAAGGTGCATAGAGTAGCATCAATCTTATACAACTCTAGCACCCTCATGAGCCATGAATGTGGCACGGAGTCATAAGCCTTCTTATAGTCTATCCAAGATGTCGCTTAATCCCTTCGTTTACGACGAACCTGTTGGCTAATAGTCGTATCAATAATAAGAAGTTCTTTAGTACCACGAACCCCAGTCCTACATCCATTCTGAGAGTCTGACAGGATGGAATTTTCGGTTATATGAGTTTATTTTTACTCTCAGAATAGATGTAAGAAGTTCATATAACGTGGGAAGACACGTTATTGGTCTATAATTTTTGGGGTCCATGGTACTACCAGACTTATGTAGCAGGTGGGTTATCCCAGTGGTCATAAAACTTGGAAGCAACCCAGATTCCAAGGATGATTGAAATTGAGATGCCAAACGACTATGTGAACTCCGAAGCCACTTTTGCCAAAAATTGTGCCGTCGGTCTGGTCCTGCAGATTTCCAATTAGGAAGTTGACGGACTGCATTAGCAACATCATCAGATGTAATTAATGGTGGCTCCATTGGATTAATAGAGTCACACATTCGCTTGACATCTCGCATTCATTCACCTTCTGTATGGGTGACAGGCACTGACCAAATACTACGCTAAAATGAGTTCGTAGTTACAGTATCTGGTAAATGCATGTCACCCACAGTATCAGGTTGCTCCCAATTTCTATACACCCACCGCTCATCTCTCTGAAATGTGCGATTCAGGATATATCTACCTGTCCTAGTTTTATAGCCTCTAATTCGGTTTGCCCATGCATAAACTTTCTGTTTTAGGAAGTCAATGCGTTCTGTAACTTGGGTTGCATAATCACAATTGCGTACTCCAGTTCCAGCAAAAGCCCGAGCTACAAAACGCATCACTTTCGGACGAGTATTGCCCGACCTAAAGCAGATAAGCTTGCCAATGAGTACCCTGGTCTCAGCAATCCGCCGCTCAATCCTGCACTGCCACAATGGTACAGCACAAACTGGTCGAGTAGTGATCTTATGATCTGGGAATTTAACACCAGCTACTCGACATGCTGCAACAGCTGCACAGTACAGAATTGAGTGCGTACTACTGAGATTTTCACTTTTATCTAAATAATTAGACAATAGCGAATCCAGGGCACACACCAGCGCCATATTGCGTTTATGCATCGGCAAACGCGGCAGACGCGGTCTTATTTTCACATCAACATTTAGATAATCCTGCATCGCACACTCCAAAGCACTTCTTATTTGTTCATTGCACTGAGTACTTACGGTTAAAGTTACGCTATCCACTCCATCATCGGTACGTGTGAGAGGTAATGATGTTGGTACCTGTAATTGTGTTATTTGTGATGTGGGAGAGATAACATTTCTCTGCCGCAAGTCAGAGCGTAGCCTCTCAAGTACGGTACTATCCAACATATGACAACGTTGAATAGCACGCACTTGATCCGATAGTCGTTGTGCCGAAACGTTGACACCTGGTTCAAGACCCTGAAACAGAAGAAGCATTCGATCGCGATACGCGGTCAAGTTGGTTCCCCCCTCTGTAGCCTCATATGCCCGCATGACATTTTCATTCATGGAATGAGTCCATCGCATGCGGTGCACATCACCACCGGCAGCGGGAGCCCTATTCGAAGCCGATGGGCCTCGGGACCCCAAGCAAACTGGTGGCCGGCCTCTCCCACGCCGCCGCACTGGTGTTGGTGACGACGGCGGAAAGAAATATTCGCCGCTGGAGCTCGAGCTCAACGCCTCAACAGCAGTCGGTGTGCTCATCGTGGGCTGCGAGGCGGAGCTATGCAGCGAATTCGGAGATGGTAAACGTGCATTTTGTTTCGTCCTGGATCTTGTTAGCATGCCAGTCTTTGTTTTTTCATTTTTATTATCACAATATTGTTGAAATTATCTTGACGTCAAACGTCATGTAATCTATGAATTGAATTTTTTTCTATATATCATAGTGATTGTTTATAAATATCCATGAATAATTTGTATTTATTCCACTTAAATACATTATTCTTCTATTGTAAATTTGTTCTTGGACTTTATTGATTTTAATTTTATAAAATATTTTTCTCGGATCATCTTCTAACATGTAAATTAGACCCATCTATGAGGCAATAGATGCAAGTAACTTTTGACATGCACCTATTGAAGAAAAAAATGGTAAAAATAATACTCAATGTATACTTTTGTAAATACGCCACATTATAATGCTTGTTCATATTTCTGCCCAAAACGACAATTATTTTGTAAGTCTGCAGCGTATTTACATGATATGACGAAATTTTAAATAAGAATAACACCATCTACCGGCGAATAAACAAACATTTTTTTTGAAAACACGCCCCTATTCCCCCCGCGGCCCCATTTCCCACCCGCAGTTTAGCACGCGTTTTACTAAAGAGAAATTTGCTTGCAATATCTCCGGTCTTTCTGTCCTCCGTGGTTGTAATCTGTTTCATACCCCTTAGTGATACAGGGTGGTCCACCCCAAAATGTTTTTTTTTTGATGTGGCATTAAAAATACATATATAACCCAAATCTAAGTTTCAGCTCCTTTAGAATTGTAATTTAAATTCGTAAGCCCCACTCTTTTTCTCTCTCTGCCTCTTACGAAGTTGCACGGGTCAGCTAGTGTATACATAGATACAATAAGACTGTTCTTCTCAGGTGCGCCGCGTTCCGAACCGGTGGTCACTTTAAAAATATTAAATTTATCCTTAGTTCTAGTGTATGACATTTTGTAAGCGCCGTTAAAATGGTCTATACAAAATAAAGTAATTTTTAATTTTTTATATTTAGAGTGTAATGTGAGCTCGACAAATGGAAAAGCGAATATTGCTGGTGAGACTAAACTACTGCGTCTCACCATAGTTTGAATGCACGCTTGTGCGACACACTGAAGCTCGACATCATGATGGTGTGGCATGCAACGTCCCTAGCTCAGTTAGTTCCAGCTTTGGTAATATGATACATTTCTTAGTCATTTGCTTAAATTTAATAAAAAAAAATAGGATGGTAAGCGAAAACTGCCGCAGATTGACCTGTTTCTACAGTCTCCACATAGATAGCATCAGGTTACTGATTCTTGTAATGATTGTTTTAACTCATTCTATGAAATTCCATGGCTATCAAATTACAACAAAACAAAAAGTTTACAAGCTGATGATTTAACTTTAAGTTATGATATAAATTAATTATTCCTAATAGATGTATTTAGTGTAGTAGAAAAGGTGTAAGTCCAAATTATATCGAAATTATTGTCACCCCGGTAGAAAATCATATGAGACATCATTATTTTTGATTTAACGCAAGTTGTAAACTGTTTTGAGGGTAAAACAATACGCCATTATAATGAGGCTAATATGCCGAATAAATGGAATTTCACACCAAAATCCTACAAAGAAGCGTTTCGATCGCGCGGCCACGGACCTTATGTTTTGGACCGATATCTCATGTTTAACTAAACTTTAGTAGTATTTATTGCTTTCATTAGTTTCGACAAATTAAGATCCTTCTTCTGGTGTTAATTTTACTATAAGAAATCGTAAGGTTTAAAAAATAATCAACATTAAAGAAACAACGAGTGGAGGATTGCGCGGACATAACTTCAAAGGCGAATATTTCGTAAAATATTGCTCTAGAGCTTATACTTCTTTTTTCGACAATTTTTGACAAATTCAATCTTTAATTGACAAAAAGAATTAGATATTTAACCCATGTAGTTGCTGAGATCTTCGTGGCCGCGCAATCCTCGACGTTTCGTACGCGCGGCCAACTTTAAACCCTAATATCTTCTTTATTTCTACTTTGACAAATTTTTGGTTTGTTGCATTCGGTTTTGACAAATTTCGACAAATTTTTGACGGAGTGCTTTTTTTGATGGGCACCGTGGCGGAGCAATCGAAACGCACACTACAAAGAAGCGTTTCGTTCGCGCGGCCACGGACTTTTTGTTTTGGACCGATATCTCCTGTTTAACTAAACTTTAGTAGGTAGTATTTGTTGCTTTCATTAGTTTCGACAAATTAAGATCCTTCTGGTGTTAATTTTACTATAAGAAATCGTAAGGTTGAAAAAAAAATCAACATTAAAGAAACGAGTGGAGTATTGCGCGGCCATAACTTCAAAGGCGAATATTTCGTTAAATATTGCTCTAGAGCTTATACTTCTGTTTTTGACAAATTCAATCTTTAATTGATAAAAAGAATTAGATCCACCATGTGGTTGCTGAGATCTCCGTGGCCGCGCAATCCTTCACGTTTCGTTTGCGCGGCCAACTTTAAACCCTAATATCTTCTTTATTTCTACTTTGTAGGTCTGTTGCATTCGGTTTTGACAAATTCCGACAAATTTTTGACGGAGTCCTTTCTTGGATCGGACACCGTGGCGGAGCACTCGAAACGCACACGAAAAGGCGCCATAGTGCATATGTAATTTTATTAATTTTTGTACTCACTTAATCAATATGCAGATGCCAAAAGCACTGGATGTCAACATTAAGTTTTAATAAAGTAATATCTTTTCTACCTTTATACTTTATTCCCAAATTACTGTTAAACCTGTTTCTATTATAAAATTCTATGTATTTGGCTTTACCTATTTTTGCTTTTAGATTGTTATCTTTCAGCCAGTTTATAATCTAGGCAAATTCTACGTTTATTTCGCTATTAGAATTGTATTTTTTTATCGTAATTGCTACAGATATGTCATCTGCATAAAGGCTAAATGGATAATTTATGTTGTCTGGTAGATCATTTATGTAAATAAAAAACAACAATGGCCCCAAAATAGTTCCTTGCGGAACATCTACTCTATTGTATTTTAGGTCTGATTTGTAACTTATGTCTTCATTATTACCCTGAACACTTTCTAGTCATAAAGTTACTGAGCAGCCATTTTTCGGCCATTGCTCGAATGCCAAGCGGCATATTTTCTAAGCAAAATGTCATGGGCAACAAAATCGAACGCCTTGCTCATATCAAAGAAAATCCCTACGGTTGGTATTCTTTTATCTATATTTTTCGTGATGTTACTTACGAGCTTGAAGGCAGTCAGTGTCGTAGACTTACCCTTTTGAAAACCACGATACTCTGTTGTGTCTTGTTTTATAATTCAAAATTTTTCGAGAAAAGTATTTAACCTAGCATGCATCACCATCTCAAAGTCCTATTATGTATGTTTCTAACTGTTTAAACCCTCACTGAACTTTTACAAACCTTTTAATATCAAAGTTAGCTCCAAATCGGTCTAGCCATTCTCGAGTTTTGGCGAGACTAACGAACAGCAATTCATTTTTATATTTATAGATAATACAAAAACAAGGTACCTGTGGCAAAATTTATTTTAAAAAGCCCCCTTAAAAATTATATCTATATCTTATGAATAAGTCATGGGCTGCTATACAATATGATAAGAATACCCTGTCCGATCCGTTAAGGTATTGGTAGGTATCGAGATGCGATTTTATTCCTGTAATCCTTTTTAGAAATTACCCCAAAAATTTACTCCGAATAAAATGAATTAAAAATAATATAATGTGGTAGCTTACATGGCAACACAGGGAAAGGGCTATTCGGAAATGCAAGGTCAAAAGGTCTGCTTAAACCTGCCGGCCAGCGGCGGCGGCTTCATTTGATATCACATACACTCGTCGCCGCATGCCAACAAAGATGTTGTCCGTTTTTGAAAATTTGCTATATTTTAAGGAAATTGGACTAATTCTGATGCTATAAACATGCATTTAAAAAAATGTCAACTATTTTATACTTATAAATAATGTTTTTTTTTTTGGTTATGTTATTGGAGTGCCTATGTGTCCCTTTCGGGTCGGACGGTTTTCTTAACACATTGTATAATGTATAAATACACATAGGTAGCTACATACGTAGACAGAGAATACTACTATTCTCTATCTACGCATACATAGTTAAGTATATAAATAATATTATTGACTGCCTCGGTGGCGCAGTGGTAGTGTATGCGACTGCCGCGATTAAGGTCCAGGGTTCGATTCCCGGGTCAGAAAAAAATATTTGTTTGATCTGCAAATGTTTGTTTCAGAGTTTGTGTGTTCCCTATGTATAATATGTATGTATAATAGGTATGTGATATGTGTATGTATTTAGAAATATATAAGTATGTTTATCAGTCGTCTAGATCTCATAACATAAGCTTATATTAGCTTACATTGGGATAGAAGGCGATGTGTAAAAAACAAAAAATTAGGTGCACTTGCCGTCCACGGCAAGTCTAAATGGAGCGAAGTGTTTTGCCGTTTTTCGAGTTCTTTTGTCGATGTCTAATTTCCTGTCGGTGATTATTCCTCCATAGTATATCCAATTTTCGTTTTTTTTTCTATACCATCTATGGCTAGATGTCGTATTATGAGTCAAATTTGATCAAAAAGTGTTGATTGGTTTGGGAGGAGTTCGAGGACAAAGCGAAAATCCGAATCGGGGAAGTATGGAGCTACGCACAATATGTTCGCTTCGCTCCAATTAAAAAAAAAATATGAAAATATGTATTGCTTGGGTAATGCGGTTTTCGAACTTCTAGAACGGCGAAATTAATACTATTAACTGCAATCTACAACTCCTCATGTTTACCCTTTTTCCGGTGAGGAAAAGACCAAAATTCTGAAGGTAAGCCCCTTGCGTCTCTTTGCCTTTTGACAAAGGCTGAATATGATGACACGCAGTTACCAATAAAATAGTTCGCCTGACCTAATATAGCTAAATCCATGTGTGGATTAGAGGGCTGTAACCGTATTACTGAAACTTCCGTATGACGTAATGCTCTACTCAAATCATCAATCATGTGGTTCGAATCAGATGCTACAAAAACGTACTTAATATTTACATGTTTTTTGAGAGCCCTTTTCAATTGCCTGAAACAAAAAACTTGAGATAAAATAATGGTCAGACACGTAAAATACATGCCTAGTATTTTCATGAAATTTAAATCCCAGATTATTTAAACCTAAGTGTTTATAATACTGTAATTTAGTAGGTGATTATATGTTTGAGCCGTTTGGGGTTGGGACGTTGGGGTCCAAGTGCCAGCTTTTTTTTAAACATTTAGCAAAGCGGCTAATCGACGCTACGGGAGACCAGAAGGCTGGATATTTCCTTACACAAAGGATTAGCATTGCCATTCAACGTGACAATGCTGCCAGTCTCCTGGGAACGTTTCCGGTCAGCGATGATGCGGAGGAATTTTTTGACGCGTGTATGTAGGGTTAGGTACAGGGTTACAGGAAAAGTTGTGCTAGATCCGTTAAGGGCGTGGAGTACCCATCATTTCTGACTTATTTCACTATCAACTTAACCCTTTTCGAGATATTTGACTTTTAATTTTTTTATTGAAAATTATATATAACTCACGTTTTTACGACCAGTAATAGACCGACCGGTTTCAGCTGTATTAGACAGCCTTTTTCAGAGGTGCGAACAGTTCGCCGAGCACTCTATACGCACACTGATTTATTGAAATTTGGCGATTTTTAGGCTACTAAATTTAATTTTGTTTATTTTGTGTGTCTTATTATTATAATTATTGCATTTTTACATGTGTAATAAGATAAAATAGTGCATAAGTTAATTAAATAGGCCGTAGTAGTCAAGTGAAAGTTAAGAAATTTAGAACAATATTAGAAAATGTATTTTTCCTCTAACTAAGAGATATCTAAAAAAATATTATGGTAGTTGTTCGACAGATGTGTTTTTTTTAAATACGTTTCATCATCATAACACTGTATATTTAAGTTTAGTTTGTTGTTTTAATTTTTAATTATATTTTTAGTATTAAATGTATATTTATATCATAGTATTAATAGATTTAGGTTTTAGGTTTTAGGTTTAGGTTTAAATGTTATAATATAATTTAATTATACAAACCGATGAACAAAATTACACTGTAAAATCACTCCGATTATATTTAGAAAGCTATAAATAGATAAAAGTTTATCAAAGATGAAATCTCAGAAGCCCTCTCTCTTTAGGATACGTGTATTACCAGTTACTTTCAAATTCTACTTGTATCTGAGGGCTGGGGTCCACTTAAAACTTGGCTGATAGTAACAGCTATTGTATCACACAGCAAGTGACACACGAGGCATCCTCAAGACTGCTTGACAGCAAGTGACACATGCTGTCAAGCAGTCTTGAGGATGCCTCATGTGTAGGCGAAACACATGTCGACTTGTCAACTAAGTGCCACCTTGTAAAGCGGACTATTGCAAAAGTTTTGACAACCTGGAGGGTAAGGTTTCCTTTTACCTATCCTACATCCCTTTCCTTGAGGAGTTTGGTTTGTCATTCCTCTGTTACAATTAGTGTAGGTTATCCTTGACCATTGTGCAATAGGATTGACGAATCGGAGGTGTGTGGTGGGATCCTCCTCCCCTCCTTTATTATCGTTCTACATACAGAGTTATTGTAAATATGCAGCAGAAGCACAATATGCAATAAACCAATGAAGTATGAATGGGTATAAATTACTATTTAATTGGTGGCAACTTAGCCCAGATCTTGCTGCTTTCCTTTCTAATTATTCATAAGCTATACTATACAGACAAGTTATACTTTTTCAATTAAAATTTTATAATAATAAATACTTACTTTGTTATATCAGTCAGTTGAGGTAGACACATAGACAAAGTTAATGGTCCTCGTTCATTTTTATAACCAACACATTGTGGTGCAGCGAACAATATTATGTTATCTTTGACATGCTGACAAGCCTTGACCCAGTCTTGGCCATTCCTTAAATGGACCCCTAGGAATCCTCCTCCACCCATATTCTTTTTTATAAATAACCTTGTTCTATTAGCAATATCTTCACTCCATTTTAAATATTTCTGAAGATGAACATTTTCTTTTTGAACTGGGAAACTTGCAGGTGCTCCTGAAATTTGAATCATAGGAATTATTATCTCTCTTTCAAAACTGTTATTACTAGAGTACTTAGAACACACTTACCAGTAAAAGCTAGAACAGGCCACTGGTCTGGAGGGTACTTTACTCTCCATTTATCCATCATATCTATATTATGCATATCATAATTAAGAGGCCCATAGAATTCTGATCTTACAAAATCAATATTGAATGTATCCCAAAAGGGACCAAATGGGTTACCAGATTTAGCATTACAACTATGTTCTACTTCACCAGTTCTTTGAACATAGCAGAATGCAATCCGTTTTTCTTTTTGCCAAATAGTAGGAGCTACTTCAAGCATAAATGACTCCATTGTGATTACTCTGTGATATTCTAACAATTCCTGAACATTAAAATAAGTATTGAAAGGTACTTGTACCGATCTTGGCTCGCCATACCGATATTCAACCCATGGTGGAAGAATTAAGGTTCTATTTAAGCCTTTACTGAAAGCTAGTGCGCCCAAAAAGTGGTCAGCTTGATTACCGAATCTACCTAAAACAAAAAGTATCCAAAATTACCTCAAAACATTCAAAGAAAGGAAATCACCTAGGTTCGTAAGTTGTCAGTTTCCTATTATTAGTCATTGATAGGCTATTTTCAACATAAAAAATGGTCTGAACTTAACAGAGGTCTTACCCATGCACGGACAGTAAGCAATGTAACCATTAACATCGTATAATGAGCCAGTTGTAACAGTTATAAACAACAATGTTAGATACAAATTGAACATGACGAACAATTGTTGAAACGAACTTTAAAGCTACCTATAACTTATAGTACGTAGTAAGTACCATTAGTTTCCCTAACAAGAAATAATAATAGTAATTCAATCTATTAAACTCTATAAACATGCCGGAAGGTGGCACGGCAATCAGCATATTCGGCATCCATGAAAGTTTAAAATCAAAACATTTTTTCAACTTCAACTTCAACTTTTAGAGCTTGTGGCATTTGTGGATAGGCTTCCACTAGTCCGCCAATGTCATGTTTCGGACTGTTTCGGTTCGGATTAGGTTTCGGAAGGACAAACTGTCAAACTCATTGTACGGTTTGTCAACTGAACAGCCAAAAGGAATTTATATTTTCCGACCAATTGTTTAAAAACTAAATTTTCTTACATAACATATATAAGACTAACAATATAGTAGATATTTACAACTTTAAACTAACATAAGCTACGTTTATTTTATCAATTATCGTTATTTTAAATCTGTGAAATAAAATTACTTAACTAGAAAATATACAAAATTACAGCCTAATTTTATTAATACTAATATAATTACCTAGTTTATATACAAAACGGGTATATACAAGGGGCAAAAGTAGTTTAAGTGACGTAGGTCGAGGAATATTAGAAGGAATTACATCATAAAGCGAATATCTTAATTTATTACAACTGAAAAATATATGGTCCACGTCTCCATCTTCAAAACCGCATTCGCAAATAGAATTGTCCCTTATTCTAAGTTTGGCCAAAAATACAGGTTTACATGAATGATTTAACCGTAGACAACTGATTATAGAAGTAGTACTTTTATCTAATCTAGGACATTTTGCAAACCAGGGCTTGTGAGGGATTTCTGGCTGAATATCCCCATAAAATTTTCCTTTAATAGTTTTTGATATATTCCAAATTCTAGTCCATGAGTTTATTAAATTTATTCTCAAGGATGAGCATAGATCGTAGGAATATATTTCTGGATGAGCAGAAGAACCCGATATTACTGCGTTTTTCGCACATGAATCAGCAGTTTCATTGCCTGAGATACCTGAGTGACCAGGAATCCAGGCAAGAGTAACATTAATATTCTGAACGTGGCAACGAAACATAAACAGCCTTATTTGAAGGATAATGGGAGACATTAATTTTGAATTAAAAGGGTTTGACAAAACAGCTTGAAGACAACTTTTTGAGTTTGAAAAAAATATAGAATTGTTTAAATTATGTGCTTTAATGAAGGAGATAGCTTCTAGAATTGCAATGGATTCACCCGTAAAGACTGAGGAAGTAGCAGAACATTTATAGTTCAATATAATTCTTGTAGAAGGAATCCATACAGCAGCACCAACTGGACCACTTGTAGACGATTTAGACGCGTCTGTGAAAAAAAAGTGCCAATTCTTATAATTGGAGAAAATTTTATTTTGAAAATGTTTATTTGTCTCCAATGTAGACTTGTTAATATCAAAGTCCAAAATAACATTAGGTTCAAATACTAGTGCTTCATATGGAGTACTAAAAAGAGGCAAAATAGAAGATTGATATAGAGGATCTGGAAGTCGAGTAAATTGTTGGTAGGCAAGTAGAAGGCATGGAGTGTTATTTGAATGAGGATAGAGATTGGTAAATAAGTTATAAAGGAGACCAAGTTTATTAATAAGAGGATGCTCAGAATTTTGAGCTAGTTTAAAAAAGAACCTATTTGCAAGAAATTGTCTGCGAATCGAAAGAGGAGGATCACCACATTCTACTTGCATCGCGTTTATAGGGGAGGACTTCATCGCTCCCAGAATAATGCGAAGGCATTTGGCTTGGATTTTTTCTAGTTTTTGAAGGCAGGATTTATTGCATGGATCCAAAACAAATAATCCATAATCCATATGGCTACGAATTATGGCATTATAAAGCATTTTCTGTGAGAAAGGATGAGAACCCCACCAAACTCCAGAAAGGGAACGGAGAACATTAATATTTCTTTCACATTTCTCAACTAAATAACCAATATGGTTGACACCTGATAGACGGGAATCTAGCCAGATACCAAGGAATTTGACCACATTACTCTGCTGAATCTTTTCACAGTCTACTTCAATATCCACTCGAGGGATTGATCGCTTTTTAGTGAATACAACGACACTTTTACTAGTTGATAAGGATTGGCCATGATGTAACAACCATTCTGACAAGGAAGCTAAAGATGTTGACAGATGCTCAGTTGCTACCTCAATAGATTTATTACTTGAATAAACAAGTATATCATCTGCGTACTGCAAAATTTGACAACATGGATGGATTACGAGTTCCAGATCATATGTATATAAATTGTATAGTAGAGGAGTAAGCACTGAGCCTTGAGGAAAACATTTTATTTTGTGGAATCAAAACATTCATCTTTATGCGATATGGCATGACACTGACAGCTGTGACGGTTGTTATTTTTATTTTTTAATTATTTAACGAAAAGAGGCAGTAGTAATAAGCGTGATGCATGGTGGAATGAGGAAGTGAAAGAAGCAGTTCGAATGAAGAAGAAAGCATGGCTAGACTACTTAGCCTCGCGGAATGATTTTAATATGAAAGAGAGATACAAGCTGCAGAAAGTTAACACGAAGGCACTGATAGAAGAAGCTCGTGAAAGGTGCAGAATGAAAGCGGATGAAAGGTTGTCGTCCAATTTCCGGGATAATGCCAAGCTCTTCTGGAAAGAGGTAGGCAAGACCCGGAGTTGTTCGGCAATCTGCAGTATGAATAAAGTGCTTAGTGTTAACAATGACGTCCTAACAGACCAAAGTGACGTCCTGCAGAGATGGAGTGAATATTATGGAAAGATGTATGCAAGAAAAGACAGAGATGCCACGTCGGGAAGTGGAGCTCACTTCGATGCTCCGGATCCCGATGTCATTGAAGTCATTAGTATGAAAGAAATAGAACAAGCGATAAGAAGTATGAAATGTGGTAAGGCTGCGGGAAAAGACAGAGTTACTGCTGAGATGATCAAGTACGGTGGGTCGCGTGTCTGGGACACACTATGTCTGTTATGCAACTTGTGCTGGCGGACGGGTGAGGTCCCAGATGACTGGCGAGTAGCAGTTGTAGTACCTATTTACAAAGGAAAAAGGCTCGCGCCTAAACTGCTCCAGCTACAGGGCGATCAGCTTGGTCAGCTTAGCTAGTAAGGTGTATGCAAAGGTTATAACGGCACGAATGCAAGAAAAGTCTGAAAGGTATTTATAGGAGGCTCAATGCGGATTCCGACGTGGAAGAGGTTGCATGGATCAAGTGTTTTCTCTCCGCATGATTGCGGAAAAGTTTCTGGCTCTTAGCCAGAAGGTTTTCTGCGCTTTTGTGGATCTAGAGAAAGCATTTGATAACGTTGTGAGAGAAACGCTGTGGGACTTGCTGCCAGGATATGGTGTGGACGGCTCGCTACTGCGGGCAATACAGTCGCTTTATAGGGACTGTAAGGCTTGCGTGCGAGTAGGGGGGGATGTGTCACCTCTTTTTGATGTCTGTACAGGCGTCAAACATGGATGTGTCATGTCCGCCTGGCTGTTCATAGTGTATCTGGACAGCTGCCTACAGAAGTTGAAAGATTTTAATATGGGTGTGAATTTGGGTGACTTTACAGTAAACTGTCTGCTGTACGCTGATGATGCGGTGCTCATGGCCTCATCAGAAGCCGACCTACAGGCATTAGTAACTAATATGAAAGAGGGGTGTGAGCGTAAGCTAAGGGTCTCCGCTTGAATGCAAGTAAAACTAAGGTTCTAGTATTTGAAAGAGGTGACGTAAGAACTAAATGCGAGATTAGAGTAAACCAGGAACGTCTAGAGCAAGTGAATGAAATTGTGTATTTAGGAAGTATGTTTAGCGCGGATGGAAGCTGTGATTCGGATGTAGAACGGCGAGTAGCTGCCGGAAACAAAGTTAACGGTGCTTTGTCCCAGTTAGTAAAGCGACAAAGCATCGTAAAAGAAGCACGAATGGCGATTCATAACGCAGTGCTAGTGCCAACTTTGCTTTACGGTAGTGAAACCTGGGTATGTCAGCAGATGCATGAAAGTAAATTGAATGCTGTGGAGATGCGATCACTTCGAAAATTGTGCGGCGTTACCTTGGCCGACCGAATACGTAACGAAGTGATACGCAATATGGCAGGTTTGAATGAAAGTGTCAGCGTTAAGCTGGAAAAGGGCGTGCTCCGTTGGTTTGGACACGTCCAACGAATGAGTGAGGAACGATTGACGAAGAATATATATTGTTCAAAAGTAGAGGGTAGAAGGAGCCAGGGAAGGCCGAGACTTACATATGAAGACCACGTGAGCAGATTGCTCAAAAACGGAAAGGTCAAAAGTACTCGGATACCCAAACGTGCGTGTATGAAGCGATTGATGAATCTCGAAGAAGCGAAAGAAGTATGCATGGATCGCGAAGCCTGGCGATCTGTCCTCTCTGACTACCCCGTCAGGGATACAGCGTGAAGATAGTTAGTTTTTTTTTTTATTTAATGGCCTGGTTGCGAAGACCTTTTAGCGAAATCTTATTAAATAATCTAAATCTTATCTTCTAATTTAGTCCTGTCCAGTCTTTGTCAAATCCTCAGTCCTAGGTCCTGAGCCTTGACCTCAGTATAATGGTAGTTCTTATGCTGCGGTTTTCAGTGGACTTTAGGCGGCAAGATAGTGAATAGCATTTCACTGCTTATATAAATGACATGGTGCCTGTAGTTGTAGGTTGTCCTCGATACAGCCGAGTTTTTCAGTATTTATATTTTCTTAGTATTGAGGTATTGAGTCATGTCTAGTCCTTTGTCGATGTCAAGTCCTCAGTCCTAGGTCCTGCAGGTGTATTATGTAACTAAAATGGATATCAGTTACATTGCGATTTGCGCCAATAAGCTGTCAAAATTCAATTTTGGTATTATCTAAGTTCAGTGGGCAACTGAAATGACGTCATAGATGCGATATCCATTATGATTCAAATTTGACAGCTACTTTCGTATCGATAGTCCTTTAAACGCGTGAAACTGGTATTATCTAAGCATAATGGACTTCAAACTTATAACTAAAATCGTTTTCAAAGCAATTCGGTGACTTTGCCGAAAGCGGTTGCTAAAGAGATGCGTATATGAAGTTTTGATGAAAAGCAACTAAAATGCGGTTGATTTAAAAATTGTCAATAGCCTAAAAAACTAATAAATATTGATGTACCTGTAATTTGATGGGATAATATCCTTACACGCTTTGTGGTTGTGGCTTCATAGATTTACAAGTGTAATAACTGCAAATCAGTACGTTTTTTTTAGATTTCAATAAGGCAATGGGCTCACTACCAATGCATATAGGGATATGTGGGTATATAATATGCCATGGCCTTCGGGAATCTGCGGGACTAATAAACTTATAAGGTAGCTTGTGCCATATTTTGGGATTTGCCGAGGAAGAAAGTTGGGAGAGTAGGTAGGTATAGTAATATATATATATATTATTAGGAGTTAGGACTTGGACAAAAATTAACGCTTTTGTATAGAAACGATACTTGGGCAATTTTTGATTGATTTCATATGAAGTTAAAACTTAGCATATATTTGGGCGGTTATGTAGGTTTATCGAGACATGTAAATATTTTGCGATTTGGACCCATGTGGTATTGGTAAAAGAGCTCTTGCGTTGTTGGTGGCAATACTAATTTAACCTATGGTATATCTTACAGAAGCAGGTCCATACTTACCTAACCAACTTTTACACATTTTTTGCCATATCTCCAAAACGGTGCGACTGAGCTTGAAAATAATGAGATTTTTGGTCCCCTTTGTAGCCCCCAAACACCTCCTTCACTACTAATTAAAAGATAAAAAGGATAGAAATTTGACGTTTATAATTTTTTTCTTAAATTTTTTTAAACAATTATTTCAAATAATGATAAAACAAAGTTGGTTACTTTGTCTACGACCAAGTCACTTTTCTTACGCCTATCTTTTGCGATTATTATATTACTATTGCCATAAGACATAATAAAAAAAACGATGAAAATTGGAAAGTTCTGTACCTAAATACTTGACTATAATTCGAATCCTTCCTCTTCTGCATCGTTTTTTTCTGTACAAAAACTAAAATTGCCTACGATATACATAAAATAATTTACTCACATTATAACATTCAATGAACAGTAGAAAACAAAAATACTGTCGGATGCCAAACATTTCACAAGGTTTTTAAATTTGCCGCAAATAACCAACATTCCATAAATTCTTGGTGTCTATCAACTATAAACCGTTCACGTTAAAAAGTTCGTGAACTCTACAAAGATAACGGCTAAATAGTTATAATTTAACATGGCCGCGTAATGTCGATAAAATAGTAGAGTTGTCAAAAGGTTTGCTTAAAGCAACTGTGCCTCGGTCGCTTTGAATTGTAATACGTCATACCAATTTCACGCAACCTTCTAGTTGCTTTCAAAGCGTGGTTGCTATCGAACAAGCCAAAGCGACATTAACTGTCAAAGTTACATAATAGCAGGGCTGGTCCTTCCCCAATAAGGCAGAAAATCCCTTCTTACTGCTTTTCATGAAAATTTGGCACCAATACAAACAACACCGCTATCCATTGAAATATTTTACTTTCCATCACTAATACACTTTTCAGAACTCCTTTAGTATAATATTCCACCATTATTAAACACAAAAACACGAATTTTACACTAGTTTTGGAAAATAATATACGACAAACGTGCGTCATTACTAATGTTAGCGCCAAAAATCCTGCTATGACTGACAAGCACATTTTTTATAATTTATTTAAAGCATTACATGTTTAGGCCACGCTTTTGAGTTTTTTTAAACAGTCTGAGTCGTAAAAAAAGGGTTTTTGATTCTAAAAAAAATATATAATGATAGTTACGGATTTAATCTAGTCAAAATGGCTTTCTGCTACAAAATCTAATAAACTTCACTTGATAGAAAAACATTCCAAAGTTGGCCCCTTTCGAATTGTTTTTTCGATGCCAAATCTAAACTACAGATAATTTTCATGAAATGTTTATATCCAACTATAGCTACTAAATATTTATAGACATAATCGCTTACTTTGACTACACACACCGGCACAATTAGCGGAACATAAAAAAAATGCTAAATATTTTTCAAAACAATTTTATTTTAAAAACCAATAAACGCCATTCGCTGTCATAAATAAAATACCATATTTTAAAATTAAAAGGTACTTTGTTTGGTGCAATTTAATTGAGAAAAATAAACATTACGGAAAAGTAAACATTCTTGAATTTTCATGGTGACTAGAAAAAAAAAAAACAATTATATATTTTATTCTTCATTGGAATAAAGGATAAATCAGTATCAAGTATTTCCTCCACATGCCCTTATCAAAGTTTCTACCCGTGTTGGCATGCTAAGAATGATGTTGTCTATCGTTTCTTGGGAAAGTGTCTGCCATTCCTCCAATACGGCATTTCGCAGTTCATCCAAAGTCACAGGAGCGGGTATTCTGGATTTCACCCCACTTTTTAATAAGTCCTAGACATGTTCAATCGGATTCACGGCTGGTGACCTTGCTGGCCACTCCATTATTGCGATGTTATCTTGCACCAGCACAAAGCCGTCACCGGTAAAGGGGGTACAAGGTACCTTCAAGAACCCCCCTTATGTATTGATCAGCAGTCAGACTCCCTCTATCGAACACCACCAAGTCTGTGCGAGCTCCCAAACATATCCCCCCCCCCCCCCCCATTACCATTGTGGACCGTCCGCCGTATGCTACCGTAGTTTCAAAATTTAACTGATTGTATCGTTCCCCTTCCCGTCTCCATAATCTTTGACGTCCATCAATTTGATTTAAAAGAATTCTACACTCATCACTGAACAAAACTTTACTCCATTGGTCCGTGGTCCAAAGACAATGCTCTCGAGCGAAATTGAGTCTCTTTCTGCGATGATGTACCTCGAGTTTTGTCGCCTTGGCAGCACGCGTGAACGCAATTGCACTTCTTCGAACCGTCTTCGTACCGTGCGTTCACTTACTGCTACTCCTCGAACTTCTTGAAGAAGATTTCTGGCTTGCACAGTCGTCAAACGCGGATTCCTTCGAACACGCAGCTGAATAAAATGGTCATCTCTCCTCGATGTTCGCCTATTTCTGCCTTCCCCGCGACGTCTAACGAGAGAATTAGTCTCCCTGTATCGCTGGACACTGCGATGAATTGTTGAAGCAGATCGACGAAGCATCCTGGCGATATCTCTGTAAGTTTGATTACTGCTTCTCATCTCAAGTACCCTGACAATTTCAGTCGGAGTTAAATCAGGCATAATGATTCCCTTATCCTTCAGTAAGATTTAAGGAACATAAAAGGTCCAAAAGTCTTGAATTAAATAAAAAAATAAGATGTTTACATACAAACTTGTGCACCGAAATATGGAATACTAAAACGTTGATTAAAATTAAAACAACCACAGAAAAAAGTGACGATCAACAGTGTTCTAATTTTAAAATATATTATTCTAAAATAAAATAGTCATAAACCAGCCAGCAACATTAATTGAAAAAGGATTCACTCTCTTTTTTTTATGTTCCGCTAATTATGCCGGTGTGATAATACAGTGATTAATTATACAGTGATTTTTATAGTACAAATGTTTAAATAATACCAGATTCGCGCCGCTGACCAGTATTGCCAACCATGCGATTTAAATCGTATATAAACGACCTTTTTGATCCCGCTATGCAATTCACAAATCTCGGATCTAAATCCGCTACGGCGCAAATGTCATTGATATTTATAGAACTCGAATATCAATGACATTTGCGCAGAGCGGATTTGAATCCGAGATTTGTGAATTGCATAGCTGGTACGATATACGATCATGATGTAGAAATCGTATGCAAAACATACAACCTTTTAAATAATCTCCATAACAGTCCATTTTATTTTTTATCAAATCCTTTGTGTCGATATTAGACAAACGTGTAGAGGAGACCTACATTTCTTTTTATTTTTCATGAATGCATCAAATTAATTTCTCGTTGATTCTTCAGTTGGACTAGAAAGCAAGCCAGTAACGTTCTCTCGATCCCATTTCGATGATCCAGACTAATAAAAAAGATCGTAATTATCTTTAAATTACGTATTATCTTTAAATTTTCGTATATTCCCTAACTTTAAAACTTTTCGTTTTATATATTGAACTATTAGATTTTTTATTTTTACTTTAAATCCTCGATCTATGAGGATTTAAAGTAGAAATTATGATACGCGTGATGATTTTTTATTTTCAATGTAAGCCATTTTTCCATTTTCCTTGGGTACTATTTTTTCTTAAAATTCTCAGCAAAATACGATATTTTCTAGTCTGTGGTACGATCCCGTCGAAAATAAAGTTGATTTGACGGGAAGAGTGACAAGTGCGGACGCTTGCTTTATATTATTTTCTAAAACTAGTGCATTTATCTTGTTTTATGTGCGGGAGGGGTGGTTTCTTAGACATAAAAGTTGTGTTAACGTGCTATAGTGAAAGACAATGATATATATGCAGTGAAATGCTATTTTCTCTCTTGCCGCGAAACGTCCACTGGCAACCTTAGTATAAGAATCACCATTATACTGAGGGCAAGGACCAGGACGGACAATGAGGACACGACATCGACTGGACAGGACTAATTAGAAGATAAGATTGAAGAAATATGATATAAAAAATAAGATTGCGAAGCTGCATCTCGCGACCCCGGAGTTCTCTTTGTATAGTGTATATGAGAGTTTAATATAAAATGAGCTACGTACACTTCACAGAAACGTTAGTATAAAATCGAACCCGGTACCCACAGTTATATATTAAGTGAGCCAGTGGGCTGTTCAATGTATGTTAACCTATTTTTCTGCTAACAATTGACGAATTTCATTTTTTAAATGAGACGTACACTTCACCAAAACGTTAGAATTATCCCTGTAAGTAGTATAAAATCGAACCCGGTACCCACAGTTATATAATTAAGTGAGCCAGTGGGCTGTTCAATGTATGTTATGTTATTTTTAATTGTTGAATAAAACTTTATTATAATGTAATTTGTCTTTTATTTGTTTCTCTAAATCACGAGCGTACATCCTATTACATTTCTTTTTAACAAACAAAACAATAGACAAAAAGAGTTGCCACAGATTAAAAAACAACAACCATAGATTTTGATGGGTGGGCATTGATCCTCAACACTCTCCCTCAATGTTCACACATCCTACACATATATACTCTAGCACTTTACAATATCAAGCATATTTCTGTGTCTTACAAAACTTTCGCCTGATAATTTTGTTCGCTTTGTCAGCACATCAGCAATCTGGTCTTTTGTAGATACATATTTAACTTTCATTAATCCTTCCTCTACCTTTTGCTTTATAAAATTAAATTTAACGTCAACATGTTTTAACCGTTTCTGGTCAGGATTTTTAGCAATTTTCATGGTACTTTGATTATCCTCATAAATAATTGTGTTCCATATTTTAATACTAAAATCTGACATTAATTTCATCAGCCAACAAGCCTCGACAGATGCTTCACATAATGCAATTAATTCAGCTTCAGTAGTACTTAAAGCAACTGTGCTTTGCTTCTTTGATTTCCATGTCACTGTATTACCAAACAATTTAAATAAGTATCCACCAGTGGATTTCCTATCACTATCCCTAGCAAAATCAGCATCTGCGAAACCTACTAAGCCCTGATCATCACATTTAGAATATTTTAAATTACAATCAATTGTTTGTTTGACATATCTAAGTACACGTTTTAATGCTTGCCATAACTTCAAAGTTGGTTGTGATTGAAATCTACTCAAATATGATACAGCTGTTGCTAAATCTGGTCTTGTGCTTACCATAGCATACATTAAGGATCCAATAAGTGACCTACACTGATGTTCCAAAGTCATGTCTACTTCACTCAAGTCAAAGTCCAGTTTAAAATTAAGGTCCATAGGTGAATTAGTCCCTCTACAATTATCCATGTTGTATGATTCAATAATTTTTTGTAAATATTTTGATTGATTAAGATAAATGCCATCATATTTCTTCTGTATACTGATACCGAGATACATTAAATTATTGTCACCTAAATCTTTCATTTTAAATTTTGTTTTTAAGAAATTCTTGGTAATTTCTATGTCAGTCCTACTAGGCCCTACAATCAGTAAATCATCAACATATAGAATCAGATACAAATTGCCTTTATTATAAAGACAATAGTCATTCTGAGAACGTATAAAACCATATTCAGTAATAACTTCTGTAAATTTTTCATACCAATACTTTGGGCTCTTCTTTAAACCATACAAAGATTTCTGTAATTTTAAAGCATTAAATTTTGGAACTATTAGTCCCTGTGGGGGTTTCAAATATACTGCCTCATCAATCCTGCCATACAAAAATGCACCTTTGACATCCATTTGGTGAATTTCATAATCCATCTGTGCGGCTACTGATAGCAGAACTCTCAAGGTTTGTAATTTCAAAACAGGTGAGTATATATTTTCCAATTTATCTTTCTGTTGGTATCCTTTTACCACTAGTCTTGCTTTAGCTATTTCTTGCTCTCCTATGTTTTTCTTTGTGAAAACCCATCTACTATCCAGTAATTTTTCATTTTTTGGTACAGGCACCAACTTCCATGTTTCATTTTCCTTTAAAACCATTAATTCTTCATGTATTGCCTTATTCCATTCCTTTTCATCTTTTCTTCCTTTGATGTCATCAAAATTTGTTGGCACATCTTGATAATTTGATAATAATGCATATAATGCTGTATCACTCTCATCTAAATTAATTTCATAGTCTTTTTGCCAAACTGGCTTTCTTAGTTTCCTTTTTTTCTCTCCCTCTTTCTAAACCTTCTGTCTTCTCAGTTACAATTTTTGTTTCTTGTGTCTCTCCTTCTTTTTTCATATCCTGTATTACTTCTCTCTGGTTTTCTCTCTGTTCTGTCTATTGATACATTTTCATCATTATCTTCTTCTTCACTTTCTTGTTCTTCTTCACTTCTATCATCTTTCTCCTTTTCTGTCCTGTCAAGTATGTATCTCATAGAATTGTCACTTTCTGGTTTTGTCTCGTCAAAGATTACATTTCGAGCCGATATAACTTTTCGTGTTTCCATATCATACAATTTATATCCTGAGGTGAAATATCCAATAAAAATCATTTTCTTTCCAGAATTATCTAATTTCTGACGTAATTCTTTTGGCACATGGTTATATGCGGTGCATCCAAACACTCTCATATTAGAAACATCAGGTTTCCTGCCTTCCCATAGCTCAGATGGTGTTTGGAGTTTTCCTTCAGTTGGGCTTCTATTAGTCACATATGCTGAAAATAACACTGCATGTCCCCAAAATTCTTTACCTAATTTAGAGTCTATTAAAATCGTTTTTGCTTTTTCTATTAATGTGCGGTTCATGCGTTCCGCTGTTCCATTCATTTGAGGACTGTATGGAACTGTGTAATGCATTTGTATTCCTTTACTATAACAAAAATCCTGAAATTCCCTAGATATATATTCTCCTCCATTATCTGATTTTAACTTTAACATATTAGCATTAAAATGGTTTGTTGCAAAATAATAGTACTGCTTAAATCTTTGAAACACTTCACTTTTATTGGAAATGAGGTATACTAAAACAAAATGAGTATAGTCGTCGATAAATGTTAAAAAGTATTTGTGTCCGTCCTCAGTCAGTGGTGAGATAGGGCCGCAAACATCAGTATGTACTAATTCAAGTGGTCTAGTTGCCCTACGCCCTTGTCTGTTAAAAGGTTGTCTTGTCATTTTTTCTAGTAAACATGGCTCATTACTTTTACATTTAGTCAAATAATCAATACCATTTACCATTTGATTCTGTGAAAGCAAAGTTAAATTCTTTAAACCTAGGTGAGCAAACCGTCTATGCCACAACAGCTTCATTTGATAGTCATTACTGTCACTTAGATTACATTCATCAGCTAATATTTGCATTTGAATTGTGTACAAGGATCCTTCACTATTTCCAATCATTGTTAACAAATTATATTTATAAACTCTTACTTTTCCATTTAAAAATTCAACCCTATAACCATGACTTTCAATTTTAGACACAGACAGCAAGTTTTTTGTCAGTTCTGGCACATAATAAACATTTTTGATAGTACAGTCAACATACCTTTTACCAACATAACATCTTGCCTTTATGTTGCCAACACCAACAGCCAACAAATTGACTCCATTTTTGGCTGCTGCAATAACCTTTGGTTCACTAAGTTCAATATACTCTGTAAAAGCATTTTTATTATTAGTAAGATGATCCAATGACCCAGAATCAACACACCATCCTATTTCCCTACAATTTGGATTATAGAGTTCACTATTATATTCACTTCTAGTCAAAAAGGCATGATCTTTATGTGAAGATGCAGCATATGAATAAGAATCTCTCCCAGAATATTTATGTCCATGTCCCTGCTGTCCTCTCCAATTTCCTCTAAAACCTCTTCCGTTATTAGAGAAACCTCGACCTCCTCCTCGAGAAAATCCTGCTCTTTGTGGCACTTGCACACCTCTGCCTTGACCTCTTGAATGATTCTGACTTCTTCCATGAGCTGCCTGATATGTTTGTTCCTTTTTGCCATAGCCCTGGCTTCTTGCTCCACATTCATAACTTTTGTGGCCTTCCTTGCCACATGAAAAACATAAAAAAGAAGTTTTGTGCTGTTCCATTGTATGTGGATTTTTCATTCTTTTTTCTTCTTCTCCTAGAAGCCGATCTTTCACCATATCAACTGTCAAGTTAGGCAGTGACTCTATTGCTGTCACCACAATTTCATATGACTGCGGCATGGATAACAACAATATATTAACTTTTTCTTCTTCAGATAATGCGCTTCTGGCGTCTCTGAGTTGTCCGAAGAGTTTCGATAGTGTTACAAAATGATCTGCCAGTGGTGTTCCTTCCCTATACTTAATTTCATTTAGTTGGCGTCGGATAAATAGCTTGCTTCTAGTACCTTTTTTCATAAATTGTTGTTCCAGTTTTGACATCATGGTGTACGCCGTATTTTCGTCTTGAATATAATCAATATGGCTGTCAGCGAGTCCATTTATAATGATACTTTGTGCACGAGCTTCCAATTTTTTATTTTCAGGAACACTCGCGAAAGACATGCTTTCTATTGCTTTTGCGCAATCATTTTCCCGCAGGATACTCGTTATGCGAAATTTCCAAATTGCGAAATCTTCGCCTGCAAACTGTTTTATTCTAATTGTTTGAAAATTTGCTTCCGCCATATTTACTTCGAAACACTTTTTCTTGTTACGATCTCACAATGTAACCGCTGGCCGGCTCGAGCTTGTACAACGTCGAAACCAACCACGCTCTGCTACCACTGTTATTTTTAATTGTAAATAAAACTTTATTATAATGTAATTTGTCTTTTATTTGTTTCTCTAAATCACGAGCGTACATCCTATTACATTTCTTTTTAACAAAAAGAAAAACAATAGACAAAAAGAGTTGCCACAGATTAAAAAACAACAACCATAGATTTTGATGGGTGGGCATTGATCCTCAACATGTTAACCTATTTTTCTGCTAACTATTGACGAATTTCATTTATTTTTGTGTAACGTATACTTTCAATTTAGTTTTAAACAAATTTTATCAATAGTTTCTGAAGCTTTAATATACCGACTGCCACTAGCTGAAGTAATCAGTGCAGTTGTTATATTTAAGCTTCGCTTCGCATAAATTATTTAAATTGTATCCAAGACCTATGTTTTATTCTTGAAGTATAAATTATTTAAGTATATTTATAAATTTATTAGCCACGAATTTATCCCCGAAGGTGTGGCAGAGGCATATTGTGGTGAACCCAATGCCTGTGTTCAAATGGACAGGCTCAGATTGAGGCGACTCGCTGTTGTAATTTTTAAGTCGCTGAAAGGGTATTCACTTGACTTAACGTGTCCTTCGAAGGACGAAAACGCTGGTAAATCAAAATGCTACAAAGCGGTCATCCATCCAAAGTCTGAGAGAGTTTCTTAAATCAGTGAGCGCTTTTATATTTATATTTTTACTTTATGTTAGTAGCCTTAAAAAATGTTTAACATTTCATGTAACTAATAATCCCAACATTTTAACCCGAAGGTTTTCTGCGCTTTAGTGGATCTGGAGAAAGCATTTGATAACGTTGTGAGCAAAACTCCGTGGTAATCCTCCGTGTGGCCAGCTGCTGCGGGCGATACAATCACTTTATACGTGCGACTGGATGGGTGGGATTCACCTGGCGCCTCTTTTTGACGTCTGTCCGTCAAACGGGGTTGTGTTATGTCTGCCTTGGTTGTGTCTATTTTCATCCATCCTCTCCACGTGTACGAACCATCTAAACATCCCTTTTTCCATCTTAGTCACTACGTCTTCTGTCACACCGCATTGTTCCCTTATCACGCTAAACCTTTCTTTATCTATCAATTTCACTCCAGCTATACTTCGCAGACTTCTCATTTCTACTGCATTAATTTTACTTCTATACTTCTTCTGCCATACCGTCTAAGGTAAGACAGCCCTATAAAATTATACTGGTAATATCTTATTCCGCACACAGCTCCGGCTCGTAAAAATATGTGGTCAACTCCTTCGTTTTTACTTGGCTAGAGACAGGAACTTATAGAGACATGGAAGATGCGACTTGAGCAACCAAGATGGCGCCACAATCTGGGCGGTCAGACCGGGCACGGCTGCTTCGGCAGTATTCACCGGGACACCACAGCAGTGTGCCAGCACTGCGTAGAACGCAACGAGGACACAGCGCTCCACACATTGGTGGAGAGCTCAGCGTGGGCGCAGCAGCGCTAAAACCTCGTGGCGAGTCTGGATGTACATTCTCTCGTTGCCCAAGACTACCGGCCGCCATGACCGGGGCCTGAGGACGGCGTGTGGGCTGCTCGCCGTCCTTACAGAAGCAGGCCTAAGATGACGTTAAATTTCACGCACGCCCCAATACCGATAATACCTAAAGCAACCCCAAAAGAAGCGGGATAATACCCGAACCCTTAGGTGAGGCCGCGGTGGTAGCCAAAGTCTGCCGGAAGCTCTGGGACATCTTTCCGAGCCAATAGACAGTTAGGCAGGGATCGTGTGGTTTTAGCCGGTTCGAGTCCGGCATGACATCCGAGGCGATTTTCACACGCTAAAAAAAAGACTGATACAATAAAGTACACGGCTAGTGTTGATTTTATTAACAACATCACAATAATACATACATGATAACAGAACAGAAAAATTTTAAGTTAGGCAGGGATCGTGTGGTTTTAGCCGGTTCGAGTCCGGCATGACATCCGAGGCGATTTTCACACGCTAAAAAAAAGACTGATACTCGTACAATAAAGTACACTGCTAGTGTCGATTTTATTAACAACATCACAATAATACATACATGATTACAGAAGGGAAAAATTAATTGTAGACTAATGAAATTATTTTAAACTAGACCAGAGAAGAAATCAGATGCGTTTTTTAAGTGACTTGATGGTAAATTATTGCTTAGATCTTTTCTTTTGTTTTGTTTTTGGCTTACATCTATAATAGATTCTATGGATTCAAAGTATGATATGTTCCAAAACTTGACATCGTTGTCATGTGAGCATGAAGCAATGTATTGTCCGTCGTGACTTATATCAAGATGTTCAACAGGTAACCTGTGTTGACCAACTACACCTAATTGACGCTGCGGGAACATATGAGCTGCTCTCAACACGCCATCTTCACCTGACGTCACCACTATGTTTTGAGTTATGGGCACCATACAATGAATAGCATGTTTTGGTCCAATATATTCATCTGAATGTAATCCAAATTCTTTCCAATTAAACAAATATAATTTGCCTGTTGATGATGCCACAAGAAGTTTAGTGTCAGATCTGAATAGCCCCATGCAAGTTAATTCTCCATCATATTCTTCTGATTTTGAGTAAATTTTACTGAAAATATAATTTGGCATTATCATAAATCTCGCGTTGACGACCATTAAGGATGACTCAAGTGAAATTAAGAACATCTTGTTCTTAATTTCATTTCAATGAGTTGTGTGCTTAACAATATTCATTGCCACTGTCTTCCTAGAACTAAGAATCATAATAGACGGACTTAACGATGATTCCAGCTTTACTTACTTTGAATATTGATCATCACTAAGAGGTGTAAAAAAATCCCAGAATTGTCAATTTATAGGTAACTGATGGAATCAGGTGTTACATGGCGTACATCCGAGCGTCGTCGTAGAAGGATAGTAGGGAAGAGGGTGAGGAAGAAATACGATTCTTGATCCTAGAATATTCCATCAAATAGACCATGAGCTTGTTTGCTTATTTAATGGTATAAAAATCTGTTTAAGATTCCTATACCAGATCATAAGGTTGATTAGCAAAATGTCTAACAGTGCAAAAAGTCTACATCTAATTAGTAAAACGTCTCTGTAGCACTGTCTGTTGGACATTTTGTAATGTCCTTCTTTGCTTTTCTAATACACAATGCACTGGAAATATACCATCATCATAATCTATTATCTGGGATACCAGACATTTGAGTATCCCAGATAATAGGGTGGGTAGTTGTGTGTGGTAAAAAGTTATTGATTTTCCTGTTGCAAGCATGTATATCTTACCTTGCTCTCAAGTCAATGGATGTAAGGACTCCATCACCAGCTGCACAAACTAAATATTTCTGAGCTTCATTAGAAATCATGTCAGAAACGTTTTCATCTCCAATATTTATTGCGAATATTGGATCTGGTTTCCTCATGTCCCATAATTTGACAGTTCCGCCATCATCACCTAGAATTAAATGTATTGATTATATTTTCGAGTTATTATGGAGGGCGAGGTTTCTAACCAAACACTTCTGTGAATGGTGCGCGAGATGGCTAATGCAACATAAGTCCGTGTGGGCTGTATTCTTGACATAGTTGCATGTAGTAACACAGCAGTCACTTTGAACAATGTCAAAAAGATTAGTTCATAAAACAATTCATTCATACGAATTTGAAATTTGTGATTCAACGAAATGACTTCATTATCATGACGACCTCGTGATACTAATCAACGGAAAAGTACCAAGAGTCGTTTCTAAATTCATGCAAAAAGCGCTGGATACAGTCGAGGGATGGTGTGGACAAAACCACCTATCAATTAACCCCAAAAAAAGGGTGATAGTAAATTTCACGAAGAGGCGAATCCTAACAGGAATGGAGACGCTAAGGCTATATGACGAAGAGCTTTGCTTGTCTACGGAGGCGTAGTATCTAGGAGACATCCTAGATAATAAGCTAACATGGAATCGACATGTGGAAACAGCAATCACCAAAGCAATGAGAGTCTTTGGAATGTGCCGTTCCACTTACGGTAAGACATGGGGACTACAACCAAAAGTGGTTCAATGGATTTACACAATGATGGTGCGGCCACTAATAACATACGGGAGTATAGTATGGTGGCCCAAGACTAAACAGGAGAGCTGCAGGCGAACCCTGTACAAGCTATAGCGGACGGCATGCATGGCTCCATAACAGGAGCCTTCAAAAGCACTCCTACGGCGGCGATGGAGATACTTCTAAACCTCACTCCGCTGCACATCAGAGTGGAGTTGGAGGCAAGGAAAGCCGTTCACAGGCTCGGAGCTGAAGGCCGAAGCCGGAACTACGGGCATATGGCACTTGAAGCAACACAGGAGCAAGGAGTTATGACTATGAGTCTAGACAGAATACAGACTGTCTATAACTTTAAAAAGAACTATAGTGTGCACATCCCCACGAGAGAGGAGTGGAAGTGTGGAATGCGGACACGGGACAGAAATGTCCAGATATGGTTCACAGACGGATCCAAGATGGAAACCGGCTCAGGTGCAGGGGTTTACTGCGACAACTGCAACATTAGTCAAAGCATGGGTAAGTATGCAACGGTCTTATAGGCAGAGACCTATGCTATACTGACATGCGTGCAAGAAATGTTAGATAGACGGGTTACTGATGAGACAGTCTATATTATGAGTGACAGCCAAGCTACACTCAAGGCGCTCACATCATGTGAAGTGAAATCCGGATATTGCAGTGCATTAAAAACCTAAATAGGCTGGGAAGACGCAATAGAATCCAATTGGTCCGGGTGCCAGGACATAAGGGCATCGAGGGTAATGAGAGGGCGGAAGCCCTCGCAAGGAAGGGCTCGGAGGAAGGGTTCATTGGACCGGAGCCGTTCGTCGCACTCTATTATGGAGTAATAAGACGAATACTAAAGGAGGCAGCGGCTAAGGCACATGAAAACCAGTGGCAGTCGACAACTAATGCATCAAATGCAATCGACGGCTAATGCAACATAAGTCAGTGTGGGCTGCATTCTTGACATACTCGTAGTTGCATGTAGTAAAACAGCAGTCACTTTCAACAATGCCAAAAAGATTAGTTCATAAAACAATTCATTCATACGAATTTGAAATATGTGATTCAATGAAATGACTTCATTATCATGAAGTCCATAGAATGATGCTCAAATACACTGTTATAGTAGCCAGACTAAAACAATGGCATTATGTATTTAGGTACATTACCTGTTACAAATTTGTTTTGATCTAAAGGAACAAGCCTGTAAATAGGTTCTTCATGGGCATCTTCATAGCACCTTTTCAGTTTACCAGTTTCTAAGTCAGTTATCATTATTCCTTTGTCCTGTAAAATATACAGTAGTAAATGGTTAAGAAATTGGACTTAGCGATAAGGTCACTTATTGTATATACATTACATAAATACACACTGGTTATAATTTTCAACCATTTAAGCATTCCTAAACCTAGCCAGAGCATTTCGATGCAAGCAACAGTCTAGCTAGCTTAGTAATGCTCTGCCGGTCCCAAGCCCGGATAAATAGGGAGGGTCTTTGTATCAAATATAATAGTCTATAATAGTATCTTTATCATAGTACGTAATCCTGTATAACCTCTTCCTTCTCTTTTATCTTATATATTACACATATCGCCTCTCTGTAGGAGGGGAGGCGGTCTATTATCTTAACATAATATAAAGTCAGTATACATCCATAGTATTGTATCTATGTGCCTAGGGCCAAGCACCGAATACACGTATATAGGCCCACTAAGTGTAAGTAGTTTAATTAAACCTATGTACACAACACCCACACACAGCTCCTACCTGCGCTAGGACCTGCGCAGTCTGAACGCCGCGCGCTGAGAAGACGGAGTCCTGGGGGTTGAGTCAATCGAGAGTCTAGGTACTCTCGTGTGACAACACGCCCCTTAGGTCCCTATTTCCAGCAAAACGGTCACCCTAGCAGCTAGCCACTGCGGGGCAATGGCCAGTGCTAACCGTAAGGCGGGCACGGCGAGATGCGGAGGTCATTGATGCTTTTAACTTAACCAACTGCCTACAAATTGTAAATCGAGGATGTGTACCTACTTTTGTTACAGCAATAAGACAGGAAGTCTTAGATGTCACCCTCGCCAGCACCATAACCAACTGGCATATCAGTAGCGAGAACTCTGTCTGATCACAAACATATCAGATTTGATACAGAGACTTCATCAGACATAAGCCTAACGCTCTTCAGGAACCCACGACGCACAAAGTGGCCCGGATATAGGGCCCAACTCGAGGCACTAATTGATACTCTTCCGAAGAGCATAAACTTTCCTCAGTTAACAGACCTAGCCGTTGAACTTCTCGTATCAGGCATAACCGAGGCCTACGAGAACTGCCGCCCGCTAAGAATAGTGAAGGCAAGACGCCAAACTCTTTGGTGGAACAGCCACTTACTGAGGAACAAAACGCGCAAATTATTCAACAAGGCTAAGGAACCGGCATGGAACCGGTACCGCATAGTTCTCACTGAATACAACCGCGAAATTAGAAGAGCTAAAAGAACTTTATGGCGCCGCTTCTGCGAGGAGGTAAACAGTGTCCCTCAAGGAGCAAGAATACATAAGTGCTCGCCAAAGCGCTAACCAACCAACTTGGTCTCTTAATAAAGTCAAATGGGAACTCAGCGGAAGATACTTTAAGTAAAAAAGTAAAGTAAGAAACTCTTTAAAACAATGAAATGAAAAACATGTATAAACAGTTTAATATTAGATTTATAGGTATAACAATTGGCGGCCTTATTGCACAAGGCAATATCTTACAGGCAACCTTTGGATGGAGACCCTTTGGTGGGAAATAGTTTTCGGGCAGAAAGGTGTACATTATAAACTATCTATAAATTGAATATCTAAATAAATAAATAAACATAGTTTACTTTTAAAACTATAAACATACACACTTATAGTATATTAAACATAGATATTTACCTACTTATATAATAAACTAGCTGACGCACGCGGCTTCGCCCGCGTAGAGAAGTTTTCCTGTTCCCGTTTCCCACAGGAACTTGTTCCCGGGATAAAAAGTAGCCTATGTCCGTCTCCTGGCTCTAAGCTACGTCACCACCAATTTTCAGCCAAAGCGGTACAGCCGTTGTTGAGTTATAAGTTATAGTGTAACTAACACGACTTTATTTTATTTATCTAGATTTGATGTATTTGTAATACCTACAAAAATAGTCGTAGTACTGTATATTAAGGGAACTACTATATAGTACATTATAAGTTGTCACCAGCTGGCAGGTAGTAGTTCGTGACTAATGTCTTGAAGGTATGCAACGTTTGTGCCCGTCGGATTGTCACTGGCAGCTCATTCCACAAGCGAACAGCCTGGACAGTGAACCAATTGTACATAAAATTTGTTAAGTGGCCAGGCATTTTCAATCTTAAATTCTCGGATGATCGCAAATTTCTAGAGTGAGAGACATTCAAAAAATTTAAAATTTTCTTTAGATAAGAACGGGTAAAAGGGTTAAAAAGGAGATATGTTAAGTGAGCCCAATGTACCCAGCAAGATGTCAAAATCAACTGTATTAAAGGCATTGCTGAAGTCTAGCAGAGTTAAAACTGTCAACATGCCGTTCTCCATACCCGCTCTTTTGTCCTCCGTAATATGAAGTAAGGTTGTAGTAGTACTATGTCCAGGACGAAACCCAGATTCTTCTTCTTCTTCGTGTGCCATCTTCTATCGAAGCTCGGCGATCATTCTGGCGATTTGCACCTTTGACACAGCAGCTCGAAAAAGTGAACGGGTACTTTTGTTGTACCATTGACGTAAGTTCTTGAGCCAAAATGTTCTTCTTCTACCAACACTGCGTTTTCCTTGGATCTTGCCTTGAATTATTAACTGCAGCAACTCGTACTTAGTATTTCTCATTATGTGTCTGAGATACTCCAAATTTCTAGTTTTTATTGCTTGCAATAGTTCCGTCTTCTTGCGTACTCTTTGTAGCACTACTTCGTTACTTATTTTGTCTCTCCAAGATATCCTTAACATTCTTCTGTACACCCACATCTCAAAAGCTTCCACTTTTTTACACAAGGCTTCAGTGAGTGTACACGCTTCAACGGCGTACAGAAGAACGGAGAATACGTAGCAGCGCGCTAGTCGGGTACGCAGACAAATATTCATACTTCTATTGCAAAGCAGTGACTTCATTTTATAGAAAGCATTCCGAGCTTGTTCAATGCGGCACCTGATTTCCAGACCATTATCACTGGCATCATTAACAAAGCAACCGAGATACTTGTATTTACTTACTCTTTCCAAGCTATTGCCATTACATAATAAGGCAGCCTTGGTTGGAGGATTTTTCGATACAACCATAAACTTTGTTTTCTTGCTGTTAATGTTTGGACCAGCAACACTTGCAGACTGAACTTTATTTAACATTATCTGGAGGTCTTCTAAAGTGGGAGCGATCAAAACCGTGTCATCTGCGTAACGTATGTTATTAACCACTTTCCCATTGATAACGATACCTATGTCCAAGTTATGAAGAGCCTCTTGAAATATGTTTGCTCAAATGCCAATCTGTTGGTATGCAACCTGTGTTATATATGTTTTTAAATACTTTCTCGATCAGTTCAAGGTTACTGTACTCTTAAAACTTTTAATAGTTTGCTGGGTATTTCATCGGGACCAATAGCCTTACCCACTTTTATCTTTTTGATGGCATGTGCTAACTCACTCCTGGTAATTTCTGGACCACTGTAATCTGTATCATAATGAACATGATCTATGATACTTGGTCTGTCATCTTTGAACAAATCTGCAATGTAATCTTTCCTCTTTCCTTTTTTCCTTCGGACTTGTTCCTCTTTTAAACGGCTCACATCTATGTTTTTCTTAGGTGCCTGAGGTCTTTGGATTTTCATGCTACAGTGTAAAGAAGCAACCACAGGATTGTGGTCAGATTTGATATTAGCACCAGGATAAAGTTTGGTTGACCTTATGCTATTACGGTATCTTTTTTAATCATTATAAAGTCAATCTGATTACGGACTATTTTCTGTGGGGAATCTCTTGGTGATTTCCAAGTGTATTATAGTCTTCTTGGTGGTAATTTGAAATAGGTGTTACTTATTACCACTTTGTTTTCTTCGCAAAACTGTATCAAACGGTCGCCGCGCTCATTCCTTTCTCCCAAACCGAAATCCCCAACAACATTTGGTATTTTTCCTTGTCCTACTTTTGCGTTGAAGTCTCCAAGAATCATGACAAAATCATGGCTGTTCAAGTGTCTTAGGGCCAAGTCTAGTTGTTCATAAATTTCCTCAATATCTTCTTAGCTTGATTCGGAAGTACATAGGTGCATAGACTTGGACCAGCTGTATGTCTCTGGGTTTGGACTTAAGCTGTAAAACCATCACTCTGTCAGATATAGGTAAAAAGTTGGTAACATTTTTCTTAAGCTGTTTGGTTAACATAATTGCAACACCGTTATAATGCGAATTACTATCATTTCCGCTATAGTAAATTGCAGTTTCGTTATGGTCCAAGACACCAACGCCCACAAGTCTAGACTCACTTATTCCTAACACATCAATGTTAAGTCGACGCATTTCCCTTTCTGTGTCGTACATACTTCTGACGTTCCAAGTTGCAATCTTTATGGCAGACCCGGAGATTCTTCGCACCCTCTGACCATTGAAGGCCTGCCGGGGACTGAGGGCCATTGTATATGTTTTCTCCGCCATGATGATCATCCTGGAAAAATGTATGTGGTGGTTTTCCTTTGAGAATATGAGATAGAATAGGAAGGATTTCATCAATTATGGGCATAATCATTTTACGGCTAAGACAGTCTGTACCTACGGCCTTAGAGCTAATGGACAATATGCTCTTCTTAACATCACAATCAGTGAATTGACTAAAGAAGAATGGAACACTTTTGGGAGTGGATAAAGTTGAAAGATGTTGAAGTGTATTAGTTTTGGTTTCCACATCAAAATTGGAGATAGCACTGATAAATTGAATGAGAGAATTTAAATTAAGACTTTTAGAAATTGAAACTTGTCGAGATTTGCCAACCCCCAAAGATCTTAAAAATTTCCAGACTTTAAAGCTGCTTACTAAAACACACTTCCTCGACTCGATCGCAACAAACGCAAATTATGCACCCCTCGGCAACTCAGCTCCACAAAGACACAAAAAATGAGGCCTGGAACAGAGCTGCGAGGATCTTCCGCCCTCGTCAGGTCGAAAGGGCTGTTAACTGCTTCAAGCCCTACAAATCGGCGGGGGAAGACAGGATATTCCCTGCCCTACTACAGCAAGGGCTGGATATCCTGTCGTTGTATCTGGTAAATAATTTCAGAGCCAGCTATGCCTGGGGTATTATACCAGAACTTTTGAGTCTTTTGACAAATGTTAAAGTAACCTTTATACCAAAAGCCGGTCGAACTACTCCCAGTTGAAGTCCTACAGACCCATTAGCCTCACCTCATTTCTCATCAAAACGTATACGGAAAAATATGGAAAAAATTATAGATCAGCACATCAGAGTTACAACCTTAAGCCATTCGCCTCAGCATAGGTGTCAGCACGCCTACCGCAAAGGACGCTCGAATGAGAGTGCCCTGCTTGAACTCACGGATAAAATAGAAAAAACCCTTGAGGACAAGCAAAAGGCTCTATGTGCTTTTCTTGACATTCAGGGTGCTTTTGACAACACCCCAATTGAATCTATTGCAAGCGGCCTTTCACGCCAGGGTGTTGATCAAACCACTGTACGATAGATTAAAGCCATGCTTGCAACTCGCACCATCAAAACTTCCCTTCATGGAGAAACGCATAAAAGCCTACCTCGCTACCAAGGGCTGCCCACACGGGGGCGTGCTATCGCCACTGCTGTGGTCAAATACGGTAGACCAACTCCTGGATAGACTCTCAAAAAATCTCTATGAGGTGCAAGGTGTTCACCCTTTCACACTACTTTGTGGAGCGCACGTACACGGTTAAGTCCGATAGAGGCTTTATTCCGCGTTCGCTTAGGTTGTGGAACGAGCTCCCTGCCTGGGTTTTCCCGAACGTCTACAGTATGGGGTTCTTCAAAAGGGGTCTTAGAAGGTTTATAAAGGGTCGGCAGCGCGAGTCCTGCACCTCTGGTGTTGCAAACGTCCATAGGCTACGGTGACCACTTTCCATCAGGTGGGCCGTACGCTTGTCTGCCAACTCAGTGGTATAAAAAAAAAGGCTACGCCGATGTCTTTGTAATCATGGTAAGAGGGTTCTGTTAAATGACAATATCGAACAGAATCCAAGAAGCTCTCAACATCACTACGCGATGGTGTGAGGAAAACCAATTGTCAATTAATGAGGAAAAAACCATCGTCGTCCCATTTACCAGTAAGACAAAGCTAGATAAGGTTAAACTGCCTAAGATTAACGGGAAGATAATAACCTTATCAAAATAAGTCAAACACCTGGGTGTAACCATCGACGAAAAAATTTACGTGGAACTCTGATGTGGAATTTATGGACGTAAGCCTGAGCAGCGATTATCACATTACTTGGGTAAGAACGTCTCAATCTTTCAGGCGGAAACATTCGCCATAGTTAGATGTCTGGAGGTGAACTTAAGCTACAATCACTCCAACCAAAATATCTACATCTATTTGGATAGTCAAGCTGCTCTCAAAGCACTTAACTCATAAGAAATTAAATCCAACCTTGTTAGGACCTGTACAGGACTACTAAATGACTTGGGAAAGAAACAACATGTTCCTAAGATGGGTTCCCGGTCACTCTAACATAGAGGGCAATGAAATTGCTGACCACCTGGCAAGGGTGGGATCTGCCTCAGTCCAATTGGGGCCAGAACCAATTTGTGGCGTGTCCCATTCTCTTAAAATTTAACGTCTCAAGAGCCAGACCGCCAGCAATGCGAGAGAGCTGGCAGCATCAGCCAGGTATGCGATACTCAAAAGCTCTCATTAAGGGACACTCGCATAGTTAATGCAAGCTCATGAAACTGAGCAAAGGTAGCCTTTGTGTCATGACGAGCCACTTACTGGCCACTGCAGACTGAATAAACACATGGCCAACCTTGACCTCAGCCCAACCAGGCTTTGAAGATTTAGCCACGAAGACGAGAATACACCTCAGCATCATCTCTGCAACTGTGGCCCCCTCATACACAAACGGAGCAGCTCCTTTGTAAAACACCTGCTTAAACCACAGGAGGTACGCTGCCAAAACCATCCTAAAACGGCACGGCAAGCACAATAGACATCTTCAGGTTGAAGTGTTACAGGAACTTCCTAGATCCTCTAGGAGTAGCCTGTCATAGCCTCTACATTAATAATAACAATAATAATAAGCATTCCTTTTTCTATCTAAGTCACTATATATTCAGTCATATTGCAATATTCTCTTATCACTCAGTTCCTTTCTTTATCCATAAAATTTCACTCCAATTCCCAAATTGTATGTTTCTTGTAAATATTAATTGGTGTATGATAAAGTAATGGGTAGTAGTGTATGGGAGATTTCAATGCAAGAACAGGGACAAGAGGAGATTGCGAACAAACTATATTGGGCCCATATTGTTCAGGCAAAAGAACAAGAAATGGGGAGAAACTTCTGCAATTGGCTTACGAAAACCACCTAAAAGTACTAAATACTGTTTACAAAAAACGTGAAAACAACAGATGGACTTGGATGTCTCCAGACGGTAACCACAAAAACGAGATAGATTACATTTTAACAAACAAAAGCAAATACTTTCGAAACTGTAGTGTTTTAAACAACATTAATTTTAACAGTAACCACAAAATGATAAGAGCTGTTTTGCAAATAAACACACATAACAATAATAGACCCTTTAAGGCAAAGCAAACCAACAGCGTTATATTAGAGAGTACTGACTCACTAAAAGAAAAGCTAGAACAATTCATAGAAAAGACAAAGGATTTAGACATACAGAGTAAATATAACAAATTCCAAGAACTTCTCTACACTGATAAAAAAGGCAAAATAGTAAGCAGCTACAACAGGATAAAATGGATGACAGAGGAAACTAAAGAACTGATAAGAAATAGAGCAAACTTTATAGGTAAACCTGAAAAGACAAAAACCATAAGAAACCATATAGCTAATATAAGCAAGGAAATCATCTAATATGAGAAAGGATCGTCAGAGATACAGATTGGAACAACTAGAAAAATACATACAAAGAACTGGAGGCACCAAAAAAGCAACTAAATTACTATCGGAAAAACGAGATTGGATACCACATTTGATGACTCAAAATTATAAATGCGAAGAGCGACGCCCGAAGCGAAATCTTATCAATAGCCACTCAATTTTTTAAAGAATTGTATTCCAGGGAAAACATCGTACAAACAACAACTCTAACTGGAGGAAACGAAGTACCGGATATAATGTGCGAAGAAATAGAAAAAGCTGTAATAACTCAAAAAGCAGATAAAGCTCCAGGATCGGATGGCATACGTAACGAGTTCCTTATTCAAAATAGAAACCACCTGATACCAATTCTTAAACATCTTTTCAATAAAGTTTTAAAAAACGAGATTAACCTTACCAATGGACAACATCATAAATAGTACTTCTACACAAAAAAGGTGATAAAAACAACATTAACAATTATAGGCCCCATAAGTCTGTTGTCGAATATATATAAAATCTTCGCAAAAGTTTTACTATATAGAATAACCAATATATTGGATGAAAATCAACCAAAGGAGCAGGCTGGTTTCAGAAACGGATATTCCACTTTGGACCACATTCATGTCATCAAACAACTATTTGAAAAAGGCAAAGAATATAACATAACCTTTTACTGCTGCTTTGTGGATTACAGTAAGGCTTTCGATACAATAGAGCATGAAAAAATCTGGCAGGCACTCAAAAACCAAGGCCTTGAAAATAAATACATAAGAATACTAAAAAATATATACGATAAGAAAACAAAAGACGTCACAACAACAATAAAAATGTTAAAATGGAAATGGTCAGGCCATATAATTAGAGGAATGGAGAAGTGGTCGAAGTCGATAATGAACTGGTTCACAAGTCATAAGAAAAGGAAAAAAGGTAGACCACTTAGAAGATGGGTGGACGATATAAAAGCCGTGGCAGGAGGCACATGGACCAGAACTGCTAAGGATAGAGAGGCATGGAAGGAGTTGGAGGAGGCCTTTGTCAATAAGTGGCATACAGACAGGGTTGTCGATGCATAATAGTTAAGTGTAGAGTGTAAGATAACGTATAAGTAAATAAATAAGTATGGAATAACTAAGATAAATACTGTAAATGAAATACTGTCTGAAATAAAGGCTATTATTATTATTCTCTTTATTTACAATACAGACATACAAATAAATTTTTTTAATATATCTAAAGTAAATACATTTAAAAATATAAAAAGTAGTGGCCCACCGGTATCGGGTACAGGGACCATGCAACCGGTGGTTAGGGCTCCAGAGATAGGAACCTCCTGACAATGCGTGCCGTGTCGAGGAGAACTGCCTTCGGCATCAAACCCTTGATCCAACTGCCTAACGCGAGCCTCATAAGATGTTGGTCGAGGCTCTTGGCAATCAACCCATGTGCTGACACGACTATCGTACAATGATTGCCGAACGTATGCAACAATTAAGAACGTCCACATGTCAACAATCTCGTGAGCCAAGTCCAAATATTTCAATTGTTTTTCTTTTTCTGCTTTCACGAGATTTTCATCATGTGGGATAGTAATATCAACAATCATTGCGCGACGCTCTAATCGATCTATCACCACTATATCAGGCTTATTGGCAACAATAGTCCTGTCAGTAATGATAGATCGATCCCAGTAGTGTGATACGACCATTTTCAAGAAATGGGTCGGGTACATACCTGTAATAGGGCACCTCCAAATCCACAAGTTTATACTTAAGAGCTAGTTGCTGATGGACAATTCTGGCTACTTGATTGCGTCTATGCAAATACTCCCCGTTAGCAAGACGAGAACAACCAGAAATAACATGTCTTAAAGATTCACCCGGACGATGACATATACTTTCGGTAGTTATTCGTCATTACTACTACGTCTGTAATTGCAAAGACAAAACCTTCAGTTTCCCCAAAGAGGTCCCCAAACCGTAGCCAGGAAACAGATGCTGTTAAATCTACATCGGACCCATATAGGACCCAAAAAAATCGTCCATGCAGCTCCTTACTCTTCCATATCTCCTTGCGTTCATCAGTAGTGAGTATAACAGGTTTGCGCCAGTTCTCTTTAGCCAGACTAAGCGGGGTAAGTCCATTATCTACTGCTACCACACACCGATGCATACCCATATTCGCTGACAGAAAATATTCTCTAAGGTTGCATATCTCGCGGTTGTGGAGAGTCTTAACATTCAAAAAGCCTCGACCCCCAAACTTCCGCGGGATATACAACCTCATAACAGACGAACGTGGATGGTGCATTCGGTATGTAGTAAGCAGAGTACGAACATTTCTGTCGAGGGTGTCCAACTCAGTTTGAGTCCATCTGAGTAAAGCCAAAGGAGTAGGTTAACAATGGTATGACCCAATCATTAAAGACGCGAACCTTGTTTCCACCCGATAAAATACTTTTCAGTACTTTCTTCAGGCGGCCCAAGAAACGCTCCACCAATGATTGCTTCATACCCTTGATGACAGCAATTCCTAATGCCTGTGACATACCCAAATATTTGTAGGTTTCATTTGCAGAAAGGGATCTAAGTTTTGTGGAATCTGAAAGTTCCATGCCTTCAGATTCCACAATCTTACCTCTTTTAACATGCATGGTTGCACATTTGTCTACACCAAATTCCATTTTGATAGAATTACTAAAGTTTTCAGTTGCCTTTAGTAAGTCTTTCAATTGGATATCGTTGGAGGCAAAGAGTTTCAAATCATCCATGTAAAAGAGGTGGGATATAACTTGACCACTTCTCTGCAAATGATAGCCCAGCCCTAAACCCTCTAATATTGTACTGAGAGGGTTAAGTGCTAGACAAAACCACAAAGGACTCAAACTGTCACCCTGGAAAATACCCCTCTTTATCTTTATAGGTTCATCGTCACCAAGAATTTTTCGACATCCCGGATAGCGAAGGACCGTACTCCATTGCCCCATACATGTCTCCAAAAAGGTGCATAGAGTTGCATCAATCTTATACAACTCTAGCACCCCCATGAGTCATAAGCCTTCTTATAGTCTATCCAAGATGTCGCCAAATCCCTTCGTTTACGACGAACCTGTTGGCTAATAGTCGTATCAATAATAAGAAGTTCTTTAGTACCACGGGCCCAGTCCTACATCCATTCTGAGAGTCTGTGGGTTACTCCAGTGGTCATAATACCCTTGGAAGCAACCCAGATTCCAAAGATGATTGAAATTGAGATGCCAAACGACTATGTGAACTCCGTAGCCACTTTAGCCAAAAATTGTGCAGTCCGTCTGGTCCTGCAGATTTCCAATTAGGAAGTTGACGGACTGCATTAGCAACATCATCAGATGTAATTGATGTTGGCTCCATTGGATTAATAGAGTCACATATTCGCTTGACATCTAGCATCCATTCACCTTCTGTATGGGTGACAGGCACTGACCAAATACTACGCCAAAATGAGTTCGTAGCTTCAGTATCTGGTAAATGCATGTCACCCACAGTATCTGGTTGGTCCCAATTTCTATACACCCACCGCTCATCTCTCTGAAATGTGCGATTCAGGATATATCTACCTGTCCTAGTTTTATAGCGTCTAATTCTGTTTGCCCATGCATAAACTTTCTGCTTTAGGAAGTCAATGCGTTCTCAATAACGTATTCCAGTATACAATTCCGAGGGTACATTAAAAACTCTCGGTGCATAGCGGTCGTTCCAGCCTACGTGCATCAGTTGCCTCGGGACCACGACAGGTGCAACCCTGTCGAAACGTCGAGGAATAAAAAGGTATACTAACCTTTTAGTTGTAATATAGTGCCGCGCGAAATCCCGTTTAATACAAAATTATGTAAACGTATTCCAGTTCCAGCAACAGCCCGAGCTACAAAACGCATCACTTTCGGACGAGTATTGCCTGACCTAAAGCAGATAAGCTTGCCAATGAGCACCCTGGTCTCAGCAATCCGCCGCTCAATCCTGCACTGCCACAGTGGTACAGCACAAACTGGTCGAGTAGTGATCTTATGATCTGGGAATTTAACACCAGCTACTCGACATGCAGCAACAGCTGCACAGTACAAAATTGAGTGCGTACTACTGAGATTTTCACTATTATCTAAATAATTAGACAATAGCGAATCCAAGGCACACACCAGTTCCATATTGCGTTTATGCATCGGCAAACACGGCAAACGTGGTCTTGTTTTCACATCAACATTAAGATAATCCCGCATCGCACACTCCAAAGCACTTCTTATTTGTTCATTGCACTGAGTACTTACGGTTAAAGTTACGCTATCGACTCCATCATCGGTACATGTGAAAGGTAATGGTGTTGGTACCTGTAATTGAGTTATTTGTGATGTGGGAGAGATAACATTTCTCTGCCGCAAGTCAGAACGTAGCCTCTCAAGTACGGTACTATCCAACATATGACAACGCTGGATAGCACGCACTTGATCCTATATGTGATGATAGTCGTTGTGCCGAAACGTTGACACCTGGTTCAAGACCCTGAAACAGAAGAAGCTTTCGATCGCGATACGCGGTCAGGTTGGTTCCCCCCTCTGTAGCCACATAATATGCCCGCATGACGTTTTCATTCATGTCCGCAGTCCATCGCATGCGGTGCACATCACCACCGGCAGCGGGAGCCTTATTCGAAGCCGATGGGCCTCGGGACCCAAGCAAACTGGTGGCCGGCCTCTCCCACGCCGCCGCGCTGGTGTTGGTGACGACGGCGGAGAGAAATATTCGCCGCTGGAGCTCGAGCTCAACGCCTCAACAGCAGTCGGTGTGCTCACCGTGGGCTACGAGGCGGAGCTATGCGGCGAATCCGGAGATGGTAAGCGTGCATTTTGTTTCGCCCTGGATCTTGTTGGCATACCAGTTTCATGTTTTGCTGTTATCAAAATAATGTAGAATTTAACTTGACGTCAAACGTCATGTCAAATCTATGATACGAAAATTTTTCTATTTATCATAGTGATTTTCTGTAATTCTTATCCATGTTTAAATTTGTATTTATTTCACTTAAATTCATTATTCTGCTATTGCGAATTTGTTGTTGAACTTTATTTATTATATTTTATTATATTAATTAATTTTAAATGTTCAATGATAACATGACAGTTTGTCGCTCAGAGTATTATTATTATGTCTCTTCTTTTTACGGGTATCTTCTTTTTATTCTCATGAAGATACCCGGACTTTTGGTAGGCTTACCAACAATACAAAATAAACAATACATATATACATAGGTCCAACACGCAGAGGCCCTTTGAGAATTTTAATCTAATAGGGAATGGGACCCCCACTGCAGATAGTCCACGCTCGCCTTATGTAGAAGAACGGTAATGGACCACCTCCAATGGGAGTAAAAACTATTGTACAATATGCTAACTACTAAATGGGCTATTGAGTTGAAGGTTAAATGGAGTATGTAACTAAAACTATGGTTGAAGACGGCGTCTGCCATTTTAATATATTATTATCAAAATACTGGCAGACGGTGACTTGCTAACTCACTAGGGCCCCCTATACAATCGCCATAGGCATGATAAGCCTGGAAGGCGACAGAGGGCAACACCGATGTGAGCGGCTTGGGGTGTCGAGCGGTGCGGCGCCGGTTTCACCTTCGCGGGACAGGCCCGGAGCGGGCTTCCCTGTAGTTATGCCCTTGAAAATGACACTTCCACCCCTGAGCATAGAGCTCTGGCTCCCTCCCTCTGACCGGCCAATTAAGGCAAGCCAGAGTTGAGATTTCCTGTACTCCAGGGGTAGCACTCTCACTGCTATCCCCTTAGGCCATTAAATCCTAACCGGTGCAGAAGGGCAACAAAACTCTGAGGAATCGGGACCGATGTGTAGCCACGCACATTCAGCTCGCCACAAGCTGCCCTGCGGATGTGAGCTTTATAATAACTTACTGATACATTTTTTGTTGGTATCAGAAAGTAGTTAACTCAAAAAGCGAATCTACTATATTACCTAGCTACCCTCTAGCTACCCTCATAGGGTTGCGTTAATCCTATAAAAGATAACGACTGTCCTCGAGGGGTTTATTATTATTATTATTATGATAAAGTATTATTGCTTGGTTGAAAATAGATTATTAAATTACATACAGGCTTTTTCGAAGTACAGTAGTTGTACTTCTCGCCCAGTTAATCATTATAAAGGGTAATTCTATTTTAACATAATTTTGATAGAGAAAGAGGTTAGCATGTGACTAACTTGAGAGAGTTGTGACTAAGCATAAACAATTTCAGGCGGAAATAAATTGTTATGCTGATCAATCTCTTAAATGAAACCTTAGTGGCATGCACATGGTTCCAGTAGTGAATTGCATCTAGCTGGTGGGTCCAAACCTGCGGCTGCATTGTGCAACTAGTAAAAACTGGTGTTTTTTTTTTTACTTACCTTTGCTGCTGAGAATAAGGATGCTCCTTCGTTATCAAATTCAACATCTCTGCATGCTTTCAGATGTAATTCTAATGTGCTCACACAATTTGTTTCATCGTTATTATATTCATATAGTAATACATCACCAACTATGTTTGCTATGGCTATAATATTCTTAGCTGGATGCATTGATATATCAACTATGAAATCTTCACATGTTATTGCTGGGGGATGATCACGAGGTTTGGTTTTTTCAGCCTTAATAGCTTTAACAACTTCGTCATCATCATCTTCATTGTCATCATCACTTTGCTCTTCTATTTTACTCCCACTTGCTCCATCCTGTACTTCATCCTGGCTAACATCATTTTCCTCTTCATCTGTAAAAATATTTAAGATGATATTAGATAAAAGTAGATGATGAATAATTAATAGTTGGTCAACTTGTTCACAAGTATCAATTTCTTTGTGGACACTACATATTTTGTTTGACTCATGATAATTAATATTAACAGGAGCATTAGCATAACAGCAGAGTGGTTTTTAAGTTCCATGGTAAGAATCCAAGGATTGCTTTTTAAATTAGGATTTTGGATTGTGTAGGTCAGTACCCTCTGCCCTACGCATTCCTTCATCCACTACAATATGACCTCTTACAATATTATCAATTGGCAAGTGCACTATATTGTAGGTTTCGACTTCTATAAATTGACCTCATTGAATTGAATCGCCAACCTCTAGGTTCACCTAAAACACAACGTTCAGTCTTGCGCCACCCACAACTAGCAAAACAATATTAAGTATAGACGAGTAATACTAGTGAAACTTAGGATGGTTCGCTAACATAGATATTATACCAACCATTGTTATCCGAGAAAACAAATGCACTTGAATCGTCGCTTGAATCACTGTCTTCATCAGAACCTTTTTCCAAAACTTTGAAGTCCTTCATTTTCACGAAATAATTTTTTTTTGACTTTTGGACATAAACAATAAATACAGAATTTTTGTATAGAAAGTTATCCAAAACCACTACTTTCACGATATTGACACAATTTTAAAGTAAACGTTATAATGTCTATCTATGATACTGGATATGAGAGTTTAATTCTAGGACCAAGTACAATCATTGATTATTATTTGAGGTTATGTTGTAGTTTTTTAATTTCTTAATCTTTTTTTTTTGAAGTGAAAACTTCTTTAGCGGCGTCGAGCACTTTTTCTGTAATGGGTATAAAATCTTAAACTCGCGTCAGGACACGTGACCTGATCGAATAAGCGTAAGATTTTTTTATCATCATCATCTTTACGTCGATCCCGGTCAATTTTTGAAGGAAAAACTTCTTTTAGCGCGGTACGCATATTTTTAGATGAGATAAAATCTCTGGACTCGCGACCATAATCATCATCATCATCTAACGTTGATTCCGGTCATCTACAGGTCTTATTAAATAATGCTGTGTAATCAATTAGGACTCTTTCAGTGTAGAATTATTTTTTATCATCATCATCTTTACGTCGATCCCGGTCAATTTTTGAAGGAAAAACTTCTTTTAGCGCGGTACGCATATTTTTAGATGAGATAAAATCTCTGGACTCGCTACCATAATCATCATCATCATCTAACGTTGATTCCGGTCATCTACAGGTCTTATTAAATAATGCTGTGTAATCAATTAGGACTCTTTCAGTGTAGATTTATTTTTCATCATCATCATCTTTACGTCGATCCCGGTCAATTTTTTTCTCTCTGCTTGGGCTTTCTCGATTAGAGTATTTTGCCAAACTCATGTTAAAATTGTAAATTTAAAGAATAAAAATTGAGAAAAATAAAAAGGAATTCAGAAACGTAGGAAATGAAATTATTATGGATGTGACATGGAATTATTGTTTATTTTGTTAGTAAATAAATATATAAATAGTTATATATGATATAGACTAAACGAATATTTTACATTTTAATATTGTTAGAAGATATAAATAAGGAAATAGATTTATAAATATCACTATTATTTGATGCTAGTAAAATAGGAACAGATGTAGGTAGTGGGATAGAGGTTGAAATTAAGGTAGAAAATAATAAAGAATGATCATACTTGGGACAGGAAAGTATTATATGATTGATGTCACCCACTTCATCGCATTCACATCTATCAGTTTGAGCAATATTTAATTTGACTAATGATCTCATTATAAAATTTGTAAGAAGAATAGGAACATTTAGAGCAACCAATTTCCTATACAATAAAGGCAAAATAACGTTATCATATGCCGCTGCAATATCTAGAAATGCAGCGACCACATGTTCTTTAGTAGAAAATGCCAGGCGGATTTCAGTTATAAGTATATTGATATTATCTAATGTGCTCATACCCCGTCTAAAGCCGAATTGACTATTACTTAATAAGTTATTCAATTCCAGACGAATTTTGACTAGGTGTTCAGTGACTTTCATCAAAACTGAAGAAAGAGCTATAGGGCGATATGATGAGGCTGAGGATGAACTTTTGCCAGGTTTGAGGATTGGTAACACCAACTGTAATTTCCATAAGGGAGGAATCTCACCTGTAATCATGATAGAATTTACAATATTGAGGTAATATGAAAGATATTCTTCAGGAGCATGTGTTATAAATGAGTATGGAATACAGTCCAAGCCACGAGCAGAATCTTTTAAATTAGTTAGTACGCCTTTAAGTTCAGAAAGTGAGAAAGGAGCATTGAGGTCAGAAAGATTATGAGAATTTTCAGTAAGGTTAGGAAGAAAAAGTTTATCCGGGACTGTTGGAGGGGTCAGTTTTTGTAAAAAGTCATTTTGTAATGAGCTAGGCATTGATGTAGGAGTAATTTCCTTGAAAGCTGATCTGAATCTTCTAATGTTTTGCCAAATCATATGAGGTTTGGTATCAGGAGAGATAGGTAGTTGAGCAAAATGATTGCCAACTTTCGAACTTTTTCTTTTTAAATAGTTTGCGCGTTTCAGTAATAACACTTGTTAATGCTTCAAAGTTTTGAGTAGCAGAGAATTTGGAGTAAACTAATTCTGCTTTTTTCCTTTTCTTAATCATTTGGGAACATTCTTTGTCCCGCCATGGAGTAGAGGGTATAAAACCTTTAGCTCCATTTTTTATGGGAAACACCTCATTTGCTGTTTCTATGAATGTTTGAGAAAGGACGTCGGCACATTCAGATGTATTATCTTGTGTTATTACTGGAAGGCGTGATATTTTATCTATCAAATTGATTTTAAAGGTGCTCCAATCAGCATCCTTTAATCTATACTTAAGACGAGGGTTTGAATGAGAAGAATATATAGTCTTAAAAATAGGGAAATGTAGAATTATTGGAAAATGATCACTACCATGGGTAGAGGTGAGACAGGGCCATGTAATCCTGGAAGCCAAATTAGATGAAGATATAGATAAATCAGGAGAACTTTCTCCTGTATTAGGGTTATTGCGACGTGTACAAGAACCTGTATTGAGTAAACAAAGATTGTGAGTATTTAGTAAATCTAAGACTACATTTCCAAAGCGGTTTCTGGAACTACCCAAGACGGACGATGGCATTTAAAATCCCCAAGTATATAAAAGGTTTAGGAAGAATAGAAAAAATGTTACTCACTTCACTGAGTATCGAAGAAGAAGGATGAAGTATATAAATTGAAACGAAACAAAATTTATTTAAAACGGCAGCAATTACAGACAAATTATTAGAGTGAGTAGCAATTGGTACATGTGAAAATGATAAATTACGTTTAATGAGTATGGCAACACCGCCATACCCATCAAAACGATCCTCTCTGAGACTGACATAACCAGATAACCTAAAAGGTAAATCTCTTTGAGGTAAATCTGGTTTAAGCCAAGTCTCCTGGACGCTAATAATGTATGGATTATATTTATTAATTTAATAGATGAGTTCAGATTTTTTAGAAGGGGCGCTGCAACAATTTCATTGCAGTATTTGTTTGATCCATAATTAGTGGACAATTGGGGATGCGACATATCATTATTTTCAGAAGCAGCGTTGGTCAGTTGAATGTTTTTGATTTTTTTTTTAAGTTTTACATTTAAAGGTACATAGTAACGCGATTTTATACGTCCGACAATGTGCCTTCAATGGTTTTGGGTTGTGTTATTAAGGGTAGATGATGTGTAAGGATGTTGTGAGTTGTTTTAATGTATTTAGATTGTGAAAGTGTTTTCATTAAAGCTAAAATTAATTCATTAATGGAGGGGTCGGACAACTCCTCGTTACCCAAAGGTTTAAGGGCACAGCCATTTGAGCGTAACGGTATATCGTAAATTGTTGTTAGAGATCGATGATCATCAACGTCATAGCCTGCAGAAGTTTTCACTTTAGGCTTTGGCCTTAGAAATATTGTATTTCTATGTGCGTGTGTGTGTGTGTGCTTGGGTTTGTATTGAAGATTTTGGGACATACGATGTCATTTGGGGCTGGGAATTAGAAGAGAGTACAGCATCAGCATAAGATATTCTGGAGATGGGTGCATGTTGTTTTGAGGCCTCTGCATAAGAAATGCAGCTTTTAGCCTTTGTTTCTTTAATGGACTTTTGTCTTTGAAATTCCAGACACTTTTTGCTCGTTGCCATATGAAGACCTCTGCATAGAATACATTGGATATTTTCCTCCTCGACATTACAAGTATCACCGGAATGATCCTGTCCACATTTGAAGCATCTTGGACGTGACCGGCACTGGGTTTTAACATGCCCAAAACGACAGCAGTGGAAGCATTGTATTGTTGGATATATATATATAAACTAACTGAAAGAGCATTGTAACACATACATGTTTAGGCAAAATCTGGCCATCAAAAGTAATAACAACAGATTCAGTTGTTTTTATTTCTGAAGTATTATTAATAGTCATTTTCCTATTTATCCTTCTAACTTTGATAATTCTACCGCAGCCATATGGAAGATTAATATTAATCATAATGTCCTCATCTGTCCATTCACATGGTATACCCCTTACAAAACCCATTCGCGTTACTGAGAATATGGGGATGAATGTTTTGAAGTGGTTTTCTTCTATTATAGATATAAGAATAGATTTGCATCTTGATAGTTTTTAAATTCTAAGGATAGTCTATTTCTTCCTATCCTTTTAAGGCTTCCATCAATAATATTTTTAAATGGATGTCTTTTTAGAAATCTCCCAATAGTAATAGGATGAAGTGAAGAGTTGTCATCAGGTGTTTTTTTCTGAATGTGTACTATGTATGGGGATATGTCTGATTGTATGAACAATGGCCTTGCAACAATGGGATGTAGAGAATGATGATTACTGGTATTTGGGTTTACATTATTAAGTGGGACTTCAGGTGTAGTATTGTCTCTTAAATTATAGCTTTTTTGTACATCTGGTGAATCTAAAGAGCAATTACAGTCATTATGGTCGGTTAGCTGTTTATCATGTTTTCGTCTCCGTTTGTTACAATGTCTACAGACACCTCGTCTAATCGATATCTTCTTCCTTTTTACAGCACCTCCAACACTGATGGCAGAACATTCAGTATCCATACTGCCATAGTGTTAATGGCGCTGTTACCAATTGTTACAGCATATCCAATATCAGGGGCTGTCCACGCTGGATCCTCAGGATCACCCATAATATTTAAAAAGAACTTACCCCATACACGGAGTTATGAATAACACAATATATATAAATATAGCAAATGAAACTACTAAACTACAATATATTTACAACGTATTAAGAATATTTACACACTATCAAAAATATTTACAGTAATATTGACCAATCCACAACAAAAAATAAATTTGTTAAAAAACCACGACCGCCAAATCCAAAGATTCCCGCCCTTTTCATTCTTTATCTTCTTGGATTTTCTCGATTTGAGGATTTAGCCCACTTACCTCGGAGTAATAATTATATGATCTGTGCTCCATACATAAAAGTATTTTAGCCGGACATTTGGCGGGAGGAGTGACAAGTGCGGACGCTTGCTTTATATTATTTTCTAAAACTAGTGCATTTATCTTGTTTAATGTGCGGCAGTGGTGGTTTCTTGGACATAAAAGTTGTGTTAACGTGCTATAGTAAAAGACAATGATTAGTGATGCGTCGTTCCGGACATAAATAGGTCCGGGAACTATGTCCTCTACTGGAACGATTTCGGTGCAATCCACAATGTCAATCAAAGTCGGTCCACATGTCCGCGGTAATCGGTGTGAGTGCGAGCGAGTTAGGTAATAGTCTAAAGGAACTCTGTGTCGCAGTCGCATCACACACCGACCGTACCGAACCGACCGACGGCGATAGCCGATGACTCACGAACCGAACCGACCGCTCTCTCTTTATCCTATTAGGCTCTTGCTATTTTGGAATAATGTGACTTATTCTATACGACTTAAAGTCGATTATATAATAATATGTAGTAAAATACACACTTGTTAGATGCAACAGCGTAACCCACGGCACGTATATGTATAAATATTTTTTAAACTATGTCTGTAAATACCTGTGTAATTTGTTAATATTTTTGAATGATGTAAATAATCAGTTGATTTATAAATACGCCAATCAAGTGCAAAAGTTCTTGTTTAGTAATATGTGACGTGTTTTTTACAACGTAAATGTATCATATCATGTGCCAACTAAATATTTCATCTAGCTCTTGGTTGACAATCCTAAGCCTGAAAAGTATGAAGGTAAATCAACTGAACGTTTTGGTACCTAATAAAAGTTTTAAACTATAACGTCCATTCTTCATTTATTTTAGTCAACGAGACCTTATAAAGCCGTCTTTCATTCAATTTTCTTTCAGAAACAAAATCAAAATAATAATGTAAAAAATTGTACAATCATAATATTATGACATCTCCAATCACACGGACATGAAATCAAGAACCGAAAGGCCATATTTGAATCGGTGGAACTAAATAGTTCCGCGAACATGTTTCCTGAACATGGTTCCGAGAAAGAAAGGAATCGTTCCATGTCCGATCCTCTGTAGGACATGATTTGCGCACCTCTAACAATGATATATATGCAGTGAAATGCTATTTTCTCTCTTGCCGCGAAACGTCCACTGACAACCTTAGTATAAGAATCACCATTATACTGAGGGCAAGGACCAGGACGGACAATGAGGACACGACATCGACTGGACAGGACTAATTAGAAGATAAGATTGAAGAAATATGATATAAAAAATAAGATTTGGCTAAAAGGTCTTAGGGTCGTATTACAGAAACTAACTCAAGTCACACATAAACGGAATTTAGCAGATTGACACTTGAGTGCTAAATCTAGACATAAGCATGTGGTTTATTATAGAACTATCCCCATGCTCAGATCGGCGAAAAGTAACCTTGAGTAAATATCCAAATCTCCAATCGCCAGAATACGCATTGGAATGTTGCAAGCCTTAAAACAGTCTGTTTTCTATTACATTTTTATTCCTTACATATTTTGTTTTCATTCCACGCAGCTTACTTTTTGATATTTATGTTTCAAAAGCTTATTTTTGATTTACTTTTTTCATTGAAATGGTTTAATAACCTCTGTGATTGCTTTAAAGTATCCTTACTTCAAAATACTAAACAAAAAACTACTGTAGAGGAAGTCCCGGACTCATAAAATGAACCTTTTCTCTGCGTTAAATGGATCGCGAGTTTAATAAACTTTGCTTGACTGACATTTGATATTATGGTGCCAGTGTTATGTTTACATTGTAAATTAATTGAAATTCTTCTAATTCTGTACATATTTGAAAAAAGAAGTATTTTACGATCGTCCTAAGGAATCTATTACTAGAAATATTGAAATCTTTCAAGAATATTAGGTATACAAAATACAAAACGATGCCATACAACGTCTTGGGCCAATATTTCAGAAAAGTATATTTACTACAAAAACTATCGAAACAGTAAGTGTTGTATGTTTATGGTCTTATATATTTGTGCAGATATACACCATCTAGTAATTCATGATAACTGTTTAATAAGATTCATTCTATTTTTGTTCTAGGCATCCGGAGAGCAGTTTCAGATCAGCAGAGCAGCAAGACAGCGTGATGAACTTACGTGTGAAAGGCAGTACCATATAGCCACTGTCTGTGGAGGTCTTTATCCTGATGCCGATATGGATCCAGATATCTAATATAACATATGCACTGAATTTAAATACCAGAGACTATTGACACATACCGGGTAATTACCTATTATTTGTTGAAAATATTATAGAGTTTTGTACACTTTGTAACATTGGTTGCATAGGGTTCGGGGCTCTGTCATAAACAACCTTGAGAGGATAGAAAGATAGAGCTTAAAGTTACATGTAGAACAGAAGCTTTAACACCGTGAATCAAAGTTGTATGTAGGTAATGAGTTTATAAATAAACATTGTAGGACACTTTTCACACAGCGGCATCTAACCCTTTAAGCTTGGTTATGGGAACGACTCACCTGATAAACATACTTATGTATATCTAAATATATACATTGTTATAGAGCAAACACCCAAACTTCTAAACAAACATTTGGGGATCTCACAAATATTTATTCCAATCTGGGACCCTTATATGAGTAGCAGTCACATACACTATCACCTACACCACCGAGCCAGTAAGATACCTGAAGATTTTTTTTGTTACAGTGATATTATAAGCTGAAACAGATACTGTGGAAATAATAGTATCTCAGAGACCCTTAGGGTCGTATTATAGAACCTTACTCAAGCCTCAAGTATTACTTACAACTAGTTTTAAGCTGAGCTTTTATTATAGAACCTTACTCGATTCGTGAAACGTCAATCTAGAATCACCTGAGAGCTGTCACAGTGAAATGACGTTTGATTCATATTATAGAACAGTGCTCAAGTGTCAAATCAGTAATCCTTTATTTTTAAACCATATTCAGCTCAGATTCGCTACTTGATTCGAGATTTGCGAGCAGTTTTCGTAAGTTTAGTCGACACCACGCTCAAGCAGAGATTTTAGTTAACAAAAATAAAAGATGGCCTCCTTTATCTTTCTAAAATTGATATTTTTGAATATAAATAGACTATTACTTACTTATCATTCACGTGTTTATCCCCGAAAGGGTGGCAGAGTCATATTTACGCCCCTATTTCAGTGCCAGCACATTCTACCAAACAGCAGACCCGTACCAATCAATAACTATTACTTTACAAAGATATTAATTCAGTATTATATTAATACCGAAGACAGTGTGATCTTGTATTGTGTGGCAGTGTGGATCGTATTGCTTCATTCTTTTATTTCAACTACCACACTTTTAATAGAAATGTGATAATAAAATAATACCTATGATAATAATGAGATATGTGGATATTAAAAAATAATGTCATTATTGTGGTTGTGTTGTAGAGTCAATGTCGCTTACGAGTAGTGTAGCTATGTATCATCAAACACATAACATTAAACACGAGATAATACCTTAAATGATGGAACATTTGTTAAAGCAATACCAGCGTGGACATCCTTTTTATGCCACAGCATCCTTTCAGGATAGTACTGTAGCCTGTGCTGTACTGCACTATTGTGCCTATTATATTAATATCCCTATTGACTTCCAATACACTTTACCCCCTAAGAGAGTACTCCATATAATAAGAACATGATCATTCAATATGTAGGAGGAATAGGAATAGATAAAGGAGAGGTTTGGATAAATTTTCAAAGCGATTTGTAGATGCTGACTTTCATATAATTTTTATTAAAGTGTAAAACATGACTTGGTTTAGGATGGGGTTTGACCCGTAACCTAAAATAACTAAATTTAACCTAAAATAAGTTGAAATTATTTACTATATTTTCATTGTCACTCGTTCAAGCCCCATCTTGAACCGAGTTATCTTTATCACTGTAATAACATTTATTTGAATGAGAGGTGTGTACACTACAACTTATAACAACCATCATCAATAGATAAAATATTTATTTTAATGATTTTTTTATACTATATTAATTAAATATTCATATTAAACAATACAATTATATTTTATTTTATTTAAATAAAGAACCTAAAAATAATTAATCATTATTATTATTATTTCTTAAGATAATGATTTGATGACAGATTCTTTGGTACTTTCTTGTGGTGAAATTGACAGGCTCGGCAAGTTTTTGGATGCTTGTGTCACAGTCGACTATCTCATTAATAACAAAAGGACAAGAGTTTCAACTTCTGTTCTCTGAGATACTATTATTTCCACAGTATCTGTTTCAGCTTACAATATCACTGTAACAAAAAAAAATCTTCAGGTATGCATATATTACTGGCTCGGTGGTGTAGGTGATAGTGGATGTGACTGCTACTCATGTGAAGGTCCCAGATCCGAATAAATATTTGTGAGATCCCCAAATGTTTGTTTAGAAGTTTGGGTGTTTGCTCTATAACAATGTATATATTTAGATATAAATAAGTATGTTAATCATGTGAGTAGTTACCATAACCCAAGCTTAAAGGGTTAGATGGCGCTGTGTGAAAAGTGTCCTACAATGTTTATTTTTAAACTCATTACCTACATACAACTTTGATTCACGGTGTTAAAACTTCTGTTCTACATGTGACTTTAAGCTCGATCTTTCTATCCTCTCAAGGTTGTTTATGACAGAGCCCCGAAGCCTATGCAACCAATGTTACAAAGTGTACAAAACTATAATATTTTCAACAAATAATAGGTAATTACCCGGTATGTTTCAATAGTCTCTGGTATTTAAATTCAGTGCATATGTTAAATTAGATATCTGGATCCATATCGGCATCAGGACAAAGACCTCCACAGACAGTGGCTATATGGTACTGCCTTTCACGCGTAGGTGCATCACGCTGTCTTGCTCTGAAATTTTACCACAAAGCGGCTCAACTGCTCTCCGGATGCCTAGAACAAAAATAGAATGAATCTTATTAAACAGTTAACATGAATTACTAGATGGTGTATATCTGCACAAATATATAAGACCATAAACCTCCAACACTTACCGTTTCGATAGTTTTTGTAGTAAATATACTTTTCTGAAATATTGGCCCAAGACGTTTATGGCATCGTTTTTTATTTTGTATACCTAATATTCTTGAAAGATTTTAATATTTCTAGTAATAGATTCCTTTGGACGATCGTAAAATTCTTCTTTTTTCAGATATGTACAGAATTAGAAGAATTTCAATTAATTTACAATGTAAACATATTCTATTCTATTCTATTTTTGGTCGTGGCTTTCTGCCGAGGCCGATGTCGGCAATTCCGCCAAAATCAAATGTGCGATGGAGATTACGTGTGTTTGTGGTTATTACAATAACCAATTTCGCAGTGCTCAGAGTTCAGTTTGACACGTTGAGATCTTGTTTAAGTTAGTGGGTAAACTGCAACAAATATTACCAAAATTTTTGCTACTTACACACACCAGTATATTTATACTTAAATAGATTAAGATCTGTCCTCTCTGACTACCCCGTCAGGGATACAGCGTGAAGATAGTTAGTTTTTAGTTAGATTAAGATCAGGTTAATATGTTATTACAACATAGAAAAGCACGTAATGTAGGGTAGTATGAGTCATAGTTTGACATTATTGCGGCTGATAAATGATATTAACGTTGAATATAGATGACGGGAAGGATGTGTTAGTAGAGAGGCAAAGTTGATGGGAAGAGGAATCTTTAGTTTGGTTATTTGGGTATACAAGTCGGGAGGGGAATCATTTAAAGGACAGATGAAAAAAATATGATCCAATGAGCCCTCGTCCAGTCCACATTCGCATATCGAAGAGTCCCTTATACGGATTTTGTGCAGGAAAACAGGTGATGAGCAGTGGCCTATAAGCAGCCTACAAACAACTGAAATTACAGGTTTGGGCGTTTTTTTAAAGTGGTAAAACCAGGGCTTCGGTGATATATTTGGTTGTATTGAGTGGTAGAATTTGCCTTTCTGCCTGCTGGAATTCGACCAGTGGTCTTGCCATGTAGACTGTATGGTCTTCTGAGGGAGCCTCAGAAGGTCATATCCCTGACAGACAAAATGTCAGAGGTCGGAGGAGGATGCAGATATAGCATCTTTAGCAAGGGAATCTGCACACTCGTTACCCCTGATACCGCAATGGCTCGGTATCCAGACCAGTTGTACAGTTTTGTGTTTTTGATGACTTGAGAGAAGGCTCTTTTTTATTTCCAAGATGAGGGAGCTGTGGAGCTTAGACTTGTAGGGATTTTGTTCCAGAGCTTGAAGGGTACTCTTGGAATCTGTGAAGATAACTGCTTTAGTTATATTATGGGCCTCTATAAATGTGCAGGCTTCGAGTACAGCAGTGCAATCACCGGTGAATACAGAGGACTCTTTAGGACATCTGAGTTTCATAGCTATCCGAGAGTTTTGGAAGTATACAGCAGCACCAGTGTAGCCCTCTCTGGACAGCCTCGACGCATCCGTGAAGAAACACTGAAAATCCTTCCAATGTCTTTCCACTGCTGCACCGAAAGCGGGGCCAGCAGACACGGAGGTTTTGTCAACTCCGATGTCATAGATAATGTGGGGTTTGAAGCATAGCACCTCATAATTATGTGTGAAGAGTGGGAGCCTGTCAAATTTGGCAATAGGAGATTCTAGATGTTGTAAGGATCTAAACGCTTGAAGGATTAGGGGGGCTTCTTTGTTTTTCCAGTAGTTAGAATTAGTGTTACAGAGGGAATTCAGAACTTCAAGGTTTTGTAAGAGAGGGTGGGATTTTTGGAGCATAGGCGGTAGATAAAGCGGTCCGCTAAGTATTCCCGTCTCAGTTTTAGAGGGGGTTCCGCACACAGGACCTGCAATGCATTTATGGCAGATGACTTCATACACCCTGAGATTATCCTAAGACATGAAGTCTGAATCCTATCGAGCCGGCCCAATGCCTCTTTATTGCATGGGATCAGTAAGAATGAGCCGTAGTCCATCACGCTGCGAATGAGTGCATTGTAAATCAGCCTCATGGTAAATGGGTGGGCACCCTACCAAACCCCCGCAAGGGCCTTTAACATGGGGAGGATTCGTTCACACTTCTGGACTTGGTGCTGTAAGTGGTGGTGGCCAGCCAGCTTTGAGTCCAAGTATACTCCAAGGAATTTTGTTTTGGAACATACAGGGATCCCATGCCCCTGGATATGAAGCTGAATAGGTGGAATTGCTCTCTTGCGGGAAAAAATTACCACGGAGCTTTTAGGTGCAGACAAGTTCAAACCGTGGTTGAGTAACCACTGATTCAGGGAGTCCAGAGAAATGGCCAGTGATTCAGCTGCATCAGTAATGAAAGAATTCGAGACATACAATGCCAGATCATCTGCGTATTGTAAGATACGACAGTTACTGTTGAGGCATGACCCAATGTCTGCCGTGTACAAGTTATAGAGCATGGGACTTAGGACTGAGCCTTGTGGTAGACCGGACCAGATGCTACGTCGCTCAAATTCCTCGCCCGGGACTCTCAGAACCAGAGACCGGGACATGAGCATCTCACACACGCACTGTATCATCCTCACCGGTAGTCTCAACTGTTGCATTTTCTGCTTGAGAATAGGGAGGAGGACGCTGTCGTAGGCGGATGATACATAAGAAAGGCTGCCACGACAAACTGGTCGTGCGAGAAGGATATCCTGATGTCTGTTATCAAGGTCCCGACACTGTCCATTGTACTGAGGCCCTTTCTGAATCCAAATTGGGACCGTGGTAGTAACCCTCTAGATTCGACAATAAATTCTAATCGAGTTTTGATTAAGTGCTCCAAGATTTTAGCGAGGACAGAGGATAGCGCTATTGGCCTGTATCCATTTGGATTATCATTGGCTTTGCCAGGTTTTAGGATGGAGATAATTATCTGTGTCCTCCACAGGTCGGGGATCCAGCCACTCATGTAACAGTGGTTTAGGATGCGCAGGAAGTATGACTTGCTGTTAATGCCTGCATGAGTAAGGAATGAATAGGGAATTCCATCAATGCCTGGTGCAGAATCCTTAACATGATTGAGGACCATATTCAGCTCATTCATGGAGAATGGGAGATCAAGGGGGTCCAGACCACATGAAGAGTTCCCTGTGGTCTGGACGCACTCAGCCCTGGATGGAACATAGAAGGGGGCAATTTTGTTAAAGAATAGCTCTGCCGTTTCACGATTCATTGATGAGTGACGGGCAGGGGCGCAACCTGCTCTAAATTTGTTAATGTTTCTCCAGACAATTGATGGTGGAGTGGTAGGAGCAAGCCCAGAGCAGAAAGTGACCCAACCCGCACGCTTCTTACGGCGTAGCAACCTTCTGGTCTTAGCCTGTATTCGCTTGAAGTTTAACAAATTTTGCACAGTCATAGCACCATCGTATCTTTTTTCGGCATCCTTCCTTTCCCTAATGGCAATAGTGCACTCATGATCCCACCATAGTGGGGATGGTATTTTACCTTGGGCAGAGTTTTTGATGGGGAAGCTAGCCTCCGCACAAGACTCAATGGCTCTGGTAAAATATTCCAGACATTCCTGCACCTGGCAGTGGGGGGTATCTGTATTTTCTAAGATGGGGAGGGTAGAGATTTTACTATCTAATTGGGATGCAAATGAATCCCAATCAGGGTTAGACAAGTTGAATTTAAGGAGCGGTGGAAAACTTTTTTCTACATACGTTTTATCTGTGAAGTACACCTGGATTGGGTAATGGTCACTACCATGTGTCAGGTCACTACGTACCCAGCAGGCAGAAGATGCAATGTCAGCTGTGCAGAAGGTGAGGTCCACACAGCTACTATTTTAGCCAGGGAGGTTTCTGCGAGTAGGGCTACCATCATTGAGGATGCACAGGTTGAGATCATCCAGGATCTCAACTAAACCTATTCCAAAGGCGTCACAGCGGTTTGAGCCCCATCTAAAATGATGACCATTGAGGTCGCCCATGACAAGCATAGGTCCCTGAATGTTTTCAAAGGTATTCCTGAGGATTGTTAAGAAATTTTGATGTGGACGGGCTATATATATGGATATAATTGTAATGTCTTCTACCTTTGCAGCGACCATGTTGACACCTTCGTTAGGTAAAGACAAGGGTAGATGAAGAAGGGGTACTCTACTATTAATAAGGAGGGCCGTTCCTCCATATCCATCAGATCTATCTGCCCTGAGGATGTCATAGTGTGGTATGCTAAAACTAAGGCTTGCAGTTAACCATGTCTCGGCGATGGAGCAAGCTATAGGTTTGTACTCATTGAGGAGGAATATGAGGTCGTGTTTTTTATGAAACACGCTCCTCACATTCCATTGCAGGAAGGTTAGGCGTGGAGCCATTTTTAAGGAGTGCTAAAAGGGTCGTCAGTATGTTGGCAACGTTGTACGGTGGGTTGTTGGAAGAGATAAAAGAGGTTATAATTCGTATCAGGAGTTCTAGAATGGGGATTATAGTGTCAGGAGCCTGTGAGAGGGTGTTGCTAATAGCGCAGCCATTGGGCTGTGAGGATTGAGGGGAAGAAATAATATTTTGGTGAGCAGTTTTGTCATAGGAGGGCGAGGGAGGGGTGTGAACTCTGGGTTTTAGTAATATAGTTTTACGATAAGACTGTGGGGCAGGATTTTTGGTAACATTAGCATAAGAGCTTGTCGAGACTGGAGGTACAACTTTACTAGCTTCTGCATATGACAGCACTTTCTCTGCCATGGTAGTTTTAATTGCCCTCTGCCTGGTATACTCCGGGCACACTCTGCTATTTGCAAAATGGGTACCGGAGCACAACACACAAAAGGCTTCAGTAATAAAACAGTTAAGGGCAGGGTGGTCATGTCCACACTTGAAACACCGGGGTTTAGACCTACAGAGAGATTCAATATGACCATACCTGCAACACTTTCTACACTGTATAGTGGGATATATGTACTGCTGTACTGGCAGGGAGGTATAGCAACAGAAGATCCTCTTGGGGAGGATCTGTCCATCAAAAGTGACAATGCAGGTTTCAGTGGGCTTCCATTCAGTGGCTCCATCGCGGGTTACTTTGCGGTTAATCCGCCTTATTTTGAGTACTTGTCCACAGCCCTGTGGTACCGACATGTACGTCTTTGCCTCATCCTCAGACATGTCTGTAGGGACACCACGAACCACGCCTTGGCGGGTGGTCTGGAAGGAAGGAATGCGGGCATCAAGTTTGTTTGGGAATAGCAAGTGATGGTTAAGGAAGGAGTTAGCATCTTGGTAGAAAGCAAATTCTACTGAAACTCGATTGCGACCTACTTTTTTAACACCGTCTTTAACTACATTGTAAACATTGAACTTAGATAGTAGTAAGCCAAAACTAACAGGGTGGATAGAGGCACCTGTGTTTGGTTGGGATTCAATATGCGAAACATGAACTAAGAAAGGAGCCTGGTCCTCGGATGTATACTGGGTGCGCCCAACTTGGCTTCTCTGCTGTTTGGGGGGACGATTAGAAAGTGTTTCGTCATCAACTCGGCGTTTCCGAGAGGAGTCCGCAACACTGCAGGCTACTTCTGCAAATTGGGATAGCGGGTTTGATGAAATATTATTCGTGGAAGGGAATATGGGGGGAGTAGAAAAGGTAGGAGTCTCTGGGGTCGACGGATCAGGGGGGTCGGGAGGCTTTTCCTTACCCATAGTCAATTAAACACATATAGACAACACAAAACAGCACAATACCTTATCCCGGACAACACACAAGCTTTTGGATGTTAGAAACAAGTCTAAATTTGTCACTATTCACGCAGAAACACTGATTTTTCCAAAACGATCAAGACACACGAGGTTACCAAACACACGCCGACTTGACAGTCAATGTAAACATAACACTGGTACGATAATATCAAATGTCAGTCAAGCAAAGTTTATTAAACTCGCTATCCATTTAACGCAGATAAAAGGTTCATTTTATGAGTCCGGGACTTCCAATACAGCAGTTTTTTTTTAGTATTTTGAAGTAAGGATACTTTAAAGCAATCACAGTGGTGAATAAATCATTTCAATGAAAAAAGTAAATAAAAATTAGCTTTTGAAACATAAATATCAAATAGTAAGCTGCGTGGAATGAAAACAAAATATGTAAGGAATAAAAATGTAATAGAAAACAGACTGTTGTTAGGCTTGCAACATTCAAATGCGTATTCTGGCGATTGGAGATTTGGATATTTACTCAAGGTTACTTTTCACCGATCTGAGCATGGGTCCTACAGGACCTTTAGAAACCAGGTCATAAAATAATAATTAAAAAAATAAATATTTTAGCCAAACCATGGTACTACCGAACTAATTCCATGAGCCAAACGAATGTAATTTTTTTAAAACTTGTTTTCTTTCTTTTTTTGTCTTTCTCGACTTTAGGATTTTGCCAAACTCATGTACGATGTAAATTTCATTAAAGATGAGGATTCAAAATTAGGAAAAAATAGCGGCCAAGTCTGAGTCGGACTCGCCTATGAAGGGTTCCGTGGCAGCAAGTAATTGAATGAAAGGTAAATTGGGGTTTACGATTTATGACGTATTAAAAAAAACTACCTACTAGATCTCGTTCAAACCAATTGTCGGTGGAAGTTTGCATTGTTTATTCCCGTTGAGTTACACTCAGTTGCGTCAACGTGTAACTCAATGGGAATAATATTCCCTTTGAGTAACACGTGTTACACAACGCGACTATTTTTAACCCAATAAGTCACACCATGTACAACAATGTGTAACACTGTAACTGAATGGGAAAACACATTCCCTCAGAGTTACACTGTGACACAATGTCTCTTATTTTATTCCGTTGAGTACCACCGATGCTAAAAATACTACTTTTATTAAATCTGAGGGTATGGTTAAAACTGTTTTCTCTAATGTATTGTGTTGTAACTTCTTCTGAGAATTAATGGATGCCGTCACAGGCATATCATGAGATGTTTATAAATTTATCTATAAACACAACAATGAAACATACACTACAACACATACTGTCACGCCTTTATCCCCGAAGTAATACTATATGCCCTAGGACGTATGCCTTTTTCTCCCATGTTGAAGGTCCATTAGCGTGTTGAAATGTATAGAATAATAGCTCGGCGGCCTTTGCCGTTAGTAAAGTCAGGTAGCTCACTGATGTGGAAACTGTACTATTCTTTAGTTATTTTCATAGTGTCATGTCTTTCGTCATTTCGCTGTAGGGCAAAGCAGCTGATATACAAATAATTTTGCTCCTATTTGCAATGTATAAATTGAGTGCTCGAGTGCCTCTTAGAGAGAAACTTAAAGAAATTGGCATTTTACGGTTGAATCACAGTATATATTCGCAAATATCATGTTAATAAAAATAATTAATATTAATCATTATTTAAATTAACATGTTTTTAACAAATAAAAATTTAACATATCTACAGAAACCAATACAAAAAGAGGTAATTATTACAAGAGTGAAACGTAAACTGTGAGTTAGACTAAAATGACATTTGGAGTGTCGCTTTATTATTTCTACTAGCTGACCCACGCAACTTCGTTAGCGCAACATAAGAGAAACAGACAAAGAAAGAGACATTAGTTAAAGAGGGTGGCGCGCGGGCCATTTTTATGAAACATCTTCGGACCTTCGCATCTTCTTACAGCAGGTAGCCACAACCTGCGTCTGTCTATTTCAACACGGCAATGGGCTCACCACCTATTACGTGGGACAGGAATCCACACGGTGAAAAGTGGGCATATAATATGCCTCTGCCACCCCTTCGGGGATAAGGCGTGATGGATATTTATTTATTTATTTTATAACTTCGGAAATATTCGATTTTTAGGCAAAAAAACTGAATGAAATCGGAATACTTGTTGATGAGTTACTTACAACTGAATAATATACACGCGGGCGAAACTGCTTGAACTGAATATCCTGTGTGAGACATTTCCTGAATTAATACATAAGGTACCACCTACTTTATATCTCGGAAAAACATCTTTATTCCGCAAGAATACCTCTTTGTGTACTAACAACTTCAAGTGAGCGGAGCCGCGGGCATCAACTTTCGGAAATGTTATACCACTGTTATACTTATATGCCGATTTTGATCAAAATGTGATTAAAAAACAAACGTCCAAATAATATAGAAATCTTTACAAACTTTCACGTTTATTATATTAGTAAATATATATTATTTTATATCAAATGGTTACAAAAAGAATGGAAGCTATCTGTGTTGTAAAACTGTTGAAAGGCGCAGAGTTACTCAGTACCACCGGACAGGAGGAGTACCTGCGTTCGCAGTTCCACTAGCCTGAGAGCATAAAGTACAGACATTTCCACCACACCACCACCACTCTTGAACACATCACTGACAAACTGATGCGGAAAGCGCCGTCTGTTCTTGGAGAGTTTATCAGCGGCAACAGTTTGTAAGAGGCTGCATTACCCATATCCCACGGTAACAACTACACGTGGCGTTACAAAACAATAAGTTTATTTGTGGTGTATTTTTTATTTTTTTTTTTATTTTTATTGATTTATACGAGTAAGTTTTAAGTCTATCCATATATGTTGCAAGACTGCGGTGATGGTGGCATTTTGAATGTAAGTAGTCAACCAACCTCGTCTCTAAATTGCTTGGTTCGCTGTCCTAATTGTTCCTAAGCTCGTTTTTTTAAGGGTCAACGAGGTTTGAAAGTACATTTTGGGAAGGTACATAAATCCCAAAATGTACTTTCGCACATATCAACGTTTTTGGCCCAGCAGATTCAAATTTCTTTTTGGCAAACTATTTCTAAATATAAAAATTCATTTCCGGTTTTAAAAAAGGTACCTCGTGCTGCAAGACCTGCAGTGGCACAAAACCTAGCCCACTGTATTGGCCTTGTAGTACGGGAGAATTCTACTTTTGCTTGAGAGCAACTACTTACCTTTTCTTATAGGATTCTACATATTCTACATATTAAGAATGGGGATTATAGTGTCAGGAGCCTGTGAGAGGGTGTTGCTAATAGCGCAGCCATTGGGCTGTGAGGATTGAGGGGAAGAAATAATATTTTGGTGAGCAGTTTTGTCATAGGAGGGCGAGGGAGGGGTGTGAACTCTGGGTTTTAGTAATATAGTTTTACGATAAGACTGTGGGGCAGGATTTTTGGTAACATTAGCATAAGAGCTTGTCGAGACTGGAGGTACAACTTTACTAGCTTCTGCATATGACAGCACTTTCTCTGCCATGGTAGTTTTAATTGCCCTCTGCCTGGTATACTCCGGGCACACTCTGCTATTTGCAAAATGGGTACCGGAGCACAACACACAAAAGGCTTCAGTAATAAAACAGTTAAGGGCAGGGTGGTCATGTCCACACTTGAAACACCGGGGTTTAGACCTACAGAGAGATTCAATATGACCATACCTGCAACACTTTCTACACTGTATAGTGGGATATATGTACTGCTGTACTGGCAGGGAGGTATAGCAACAGAAGATCCTCTTGGGGAGGATCTGTCCATCAAAAGTGACAATGCAGGTTTCAGTGGGCTTCCATTCAGTGGCTCCATCGCGGGTTACTTTGCGGTTAATCCGCCTTATTTTGAGTACTTGTCCACAGCCCTGTGGTACCGACATGTACGTCTTTGCCTCATCCTCAGACATGTCTGTAGGGACACCACGAACCACGCCTTGGCGGGTGGTCTGGAAGGAAGGAATGCGGGCATCAAGTTTGTTTGGGAATAGCAAGTGATGGTTAAGGAAGGAGTTAGCATCTTGGTAGAAAGCAAATTCTACTGAAACTCGATTGCGACCTACTTTTTTAACACCGTCTTTAACTACATTGTAAACATTGAACTTAGATAGTAGTAAGCCAAAACTAACAGGGTGGATAGAGGCACCTGTGTTTGGTTGGGATTCAATATGCGAAACATGAACTAAGAAAGGAGCCTGGTCCTCGGATGTATACTGGGTGCGCCCAACTTGGCTTCTCTGCTGTTTGGGGGGACGATTAGAAAGTGTTTCGTCATCAACTCGGCGTTTCCGAGAGGAGTCCGCAACACTGCAGGCTACTTCTGCAAATTGGGATAGCGGGTTTGATGAAATATTATTCGTGGAAGGGAATATGGGGGGAGTAGAAAAGGTAGGAGTCTCTGGGGTCGACGGATCAGGGGGGTCGGGAGGCTTTTCCTTACCCATAGTCAATTAAACACATATAGACAACACAAAACAGCACAATACCTTATCCCGGACAACACACAAGCTTTTGGATGTTAGAAACAAGTCTAAATTTGTCACTATTCACGCAGAAACACTGATTTTTCCAAAACGATCAAGACACACGAGGTTACCAAACACACGCCGACTTGACAGTCAATGTAAACATAACACTGGTACGATAATATCAAATGTCAGTCAAGCAAAGTTTATTAAACTCGCTATCCATTTAACGCAGATAAAAGGTTCATTTTATGAGTCCGGGACTTCCAATACAGCAGTTTTTTTTTAGTATTTTGAAGTAAGGATACTTTAAAGCAATCACAGTGGTGAATAAATCATTTCAATGAAAAAAGTAAATAAAAATTAGCTTTTGAAACATAAATATCAAATAGTAAGCTGCGTGGAATGAAAACAAAATATGTAAGGAATAAAAATGTAATAGAAAACAGACTGTTGTTAGGCTTGCAACATTCAAATGCGTATTCTGGCGATTGGAGATTTGGATATTTACTCAAGGTTACTTTTCACCGATCTGAGCATGGGTCCTACAGGACCTTTAGAAACCAGGTCATAAAATAATAATTAAAAAAATAAATATTTTAGCCAAACCATGGTACTACCGAACTAATTCCATGAGCCAAACGAATGTAATTTTTTTAAAACTTGTTTTCTTTCTTTTTTTGTCTTTCTCGACTTTAGGATTTTGCCAAACTCATGTACGATGTAAATTTCATTAAAGATGAGGATTCAAAATTAGGAAAAAATAGCGGCCAAGTCTGAGTCGGACTCGCCTATGAAGGGTTCCGTGGCAGCAAGTAATTGAATGAAAGGTAAATTGGGGTTTACGATTTATGACGTATTAAAAAAAACTACCTACTAGATCTCGTTCAAACCAATTGTCGGTGGAAGTTTGCATTGTTTATTCCCGTTGAGTTACACTCAGTTGCGTCAACGTGTAACTCAATGGGAATAATATTCCCTTTGAGTAACACGTGTTACACAACGCGACTATTTTTAACCCAATAAGTCACACCATGTACAACAATGTGTAACACTGTAACTGAATGGGAAAACACATTCCCTCAGAGTTACACTGTGACACAATGTCTCTTATTTTATTCCGTTGAGTACCACCGATGCTAAAAATACTACTTTTATTAAATCTGAGGGTATGGTTAAAACTGTTTTCTCTAATGTATTGTGTTGTAACTTCTTCTGAGAATTAATGGATGCCGTCACAGGCATATCATGAGATGTTTATAAATTTATCTATAAACACAACAATGAAACATACACTACAACACATACTGTCACGCCTTTATCCCCGAAGTAATACTATATGCCCTAGGACGTATGCCTTTTTCTCCCATGTTGAAGGTCCATTAGCGTGTTGAAATGTATAGAATAATAGCTCGGCGGCCTTTGCCGTTAGTAAAGTCAGGTAGCTCACTGATGTGGAAACTGTACTATTCTTTAGTTATTTTCATAGTGTCATGTCTTTCGTCATTTCGCTGTAGGGCAAAGCAGCTGATATACAAATAATTTTGCTCCTATTTGCAATGTATAAATTGAGTGCTCGAGTGCCTCTTAGAGAGAAACTTAAAGAAATTGGCATTTTACGGTTGAATCACAGTATATATTCGCAAATATCATGTTAATAAAAATAATTAATATTAATCATTATTTAAATTAACATGTTTTTAACAAATAAAAATTTAACATATCTACAGAAACCAATACAAAAAGAGGTAATTATTACAAGAGTGAAACGTAAACTGTGAGTTAGACTAAAATGACATTTGGAGTGTCGCTTTATTATTTCTACTAGCTGACCCACGCAACTTCGTTAGCGCAACATAAGAGAAACAGACAAAGAAAGAGACATTAGTTAAAGAGGGTGGCGCGCGGGCCATTTTTATGAAACATCTTCGGACCTTCGCATCTTCTTACAGCAGGTAGCCACAACCTGCGTCTGTCTATTTCAACACGGCAATGGGCTCACCACCTATTACGTGGGACAGGAATCCACACGGTGAAAAGTGGGCATATAATATGCCTCTGCCACCCCTTCGGGGATAAGGCGTGATGGATATTTATTTATTTATTTTATAACTTCGGAAATATTCGATTTTTAGGCAAAAAAACTGAATGAAATCGGAATACTTGTTGATGAGTTACTTACAACTGAATAATATACACGCGGGCGAAACTGCTTGAACTGAATATCCTGTGTGAGACATTTCCTGAATTAATACATAAGGTACCACCTACTTTATATCTCGGAAAAACATCTTTATTCCGCAAGAATACCTCTTTGTGTACTAACAACTTCAAGTGAGCGGAGCCGCGGGCATCAACTTTCGGAAATGTTATACCACTGTTATACTTATATGCCGATTTTGATCAAAATGTGATTAAAAAACAAACGTCCAAATAATATAGAAATCTTTACAAACTTTCACGTTTATTATATTAGTAAATATATATTATTTTATATCAAATGGTTACAAAAAGAATGGAAGCTATCTGTGTTGTAAAACTGTTGAAAGGCGCAGAGTTACTCAGTACCACCGGACAGGAGGAGTACCTGCGTTCGCAGTTCCACTAGCCTGAGAGCATAAAGTACAGACATTTCCACCACACCACCACCACTCTTGAACACATCACTGACAAACTGATGCGGAAAGCGCCGTCTGTTCTTGGAGAGTTTATCAGCGGCAACAGTTTGTAAGAGGCTGCATTACCCATATCCCACGGTAACAACTACACGTGGCGTTACAAAACAATAAGTTTATTTGTGGTGTATTTTTTATTTTTTTTTTTATTTTTATTGATTTATACGAGTAAGTTTTAAGTCTATCCATATATGTTGCAAGACTGCGGTGATGGTGGCATTTTGAATGTAAGTAGTCAACCAACCTCGTCTCTAAATTGCTTGGTTCGCTGTCCTAATTGTTCCTAAGCTCGTTTTTTTAAGGGTCAACGAGGTTTGAAAGTACATTTTGGGAAGGTACATAAATCCCAAAATGTACTTTCGCACATATCAACGTTTTTGGCCCAGCAGATTCAAATTTCTTTTTGGCAAACTATTTCTAAATATAAAAATTCATTTCCGGTTTTAAAAAAGGTACCTCGTGCTGCAAGACCTGCAGTGGCACAAAACCTAGCCCACTGTATTGGCCTTGTAGTACGGGAGAATTCTACTTTTGCTTGAGAGCAACTACTTACCTTTTCTTATAGGATTCTACATATTTCTAAAAACCAGACAACCAATAAATCTTTGACTAGCCAAATTAAAGAAAACTGTAATTCGTCGCGTTTATTTGACCCCAAATTCACAACCTTCCATAAGAATTCCATTTATCATTATGTAGAACAGAGGTTGCCAAACTTATTTTGTGTACTGCCCACTTTGAGACTAAATAAATTTTTAGCGCCCCCATTTTTTCATTTACTTAAAAACCACTATAACTTCAATTTAAATTAATTAATTGTTGTGAGCTATATTAGCGGGTATTAAACATTCATTCTAAAATAGACTTTTACTATAATCCGCAAGAGTTAACTTGAGACCTGAGCACAGTAGTATCATTATGTAGAACAGAGGTTCCCAAACTTATTTTGTGTACTGCCCACTTTGAGACTAAATAAATTTTTAGCGCCCCCATTTTTTCATTTACTTAAAAACCACTATAACTTCAATTTAAATTAATTAATTGTTGTGAGCTATATTAGCGGGTATTAAACATTCATACTAAAATGGACTTTTACTATAATCCGCAAGAGTTAACTTGAGACCTGAGCACAGTAGGTAGTACATAACGACGCTCAGGTCTCAAGTTAACTCTTACGGGCTACACCTGCCAATGAGAATGATTATTGAAACGCAACTTTATAGTATTCAGACAGAGTATCTTTTATTCAAAATAAAACAAACATAATCGATTCTTATATAAAAACTAATGTGAAGGATCTGATGCTGTTTAATAAGTTTGTTGATATCAGGTTCCAATTTACTCAAGAACAGCCGCAAGTCGCCACGTTCGGTAACATGCAAACGATTTCTCTTTTTAGTAAGCAGCGTTGCCACAGCATTAAATCCACGTTCCCACAAATATGACGATGGGAATGCTATCAAGAATCGTTGAACGATTGACCACAATCCAGGGTACAATTGCGGGATCGGTTTTTGTAGCCAAAATTCTTGATAGATATTTTTGAACTTGATTTCCTCGTTTGTTGTCAATTCTATAAGTTCTTCTTCCAGCTGAGGTGAGATTGCTGTGTTGACATTTGAAAACGGATCTAACACCCACCCTGGTATTTCCAAGTTCAAAATGTCCTGGTATCGTTCGGTGAAGTCAATGTGGAGGTTTTCCAAATGTTGGCAGTAGGCAAACAAGTCGTCGTTACTGCAGGATACTGATAAATTGCGAAAATTGTGAAACTCACGTCTGCCCATATTCTTTTTGTGTAGAAGCCGTTTGGCTGTGAAAGCAGCAACGACATTTTTTGTTTTAATTAAATTTAGTTCATCGCCTTGCAGTTGGAGATTCATGTCGTTTAACAATTTATACAGGTCTGTTATGTAAGCTATATCATTTTTTGATGTAGTGAGCTTGTTGCACAATTCTGTATCTTTAGTTTCCAAGAACTCTATCACAGAGTCAAACAGGTTGTAAAATCGAGTCAGACAATTTCCTCTTGATAGCCAACGAACCTAACTATGAAGCAACAAACGGTTGGAATCTTCGTCATTAGTAACACAAAGCTGATGAAATAATCTATCATTTAAAGAGCTGGTACGGATTTTATTGACAGCTTTGATGATATTGCAGTGATTGAAATAGTCGTTCACTTAAGTTTCTAGCAACCAAATGTTGTCTATGAATAACGCAATGTACAGCAAGTACATCTGGAATTTTATTTTTTAAGTACACTATGATGCCTTCATGGCACCCTGTCATAGCCGAAGCGCCTTCCGTAGCAACTTACATAATATTTTTCAAGGGAATCTCTTTCTCATCACAAAACTTTTACAATGTATTAAATATAGTTTCGCCTTTTGTATCGGTCTCTAAATTTCTAGCAAACAATAGTTCTTCACATATTTTCTCATGTTTAATAAACCTAACGTAAGACAGAAACAATGCTTCATTAGTAGGTAAAGTCGACTCATCGAGCTGAATTGAGAATTGACTAGTCTTCAGATGATCGCACAATGATCCTTCAATGTTTTCAGCCATTTCATCAATTCGTCTTTGCACAGAATTATTACTCAAAGGAATTTTTCGGATAATATCTGCGGCTGGTTTATGAAGCACAGTAGTTATTACTTCCTTTATTGCTGGCAAAATTAACTCTTCTCCGATGTTGTGTGGTTTGTCTTTTTGAGCAATTTACAAAGAGATATTGTACGAAGCTCGAAGTCCGTCGTCATCTTGCTTAGCAGCTGCCAAAAATAGTTTTGCTACATTCTTGTCTTTCTTATCTGGGTGCATTTTATTCAAATGATCTTGCAGTATTGAAGGCTTCTTTGCTTCATTCGAAAATGTTTTTAGACATAGAAGGCATTGAGGCGACGATGGGTTTGTGGGATTTTCAATGAATCCGAATTTAATATATTTAACAGACTATTGCCGTCTCTTCTTTTTTACTTCCGACATTGTTTTGTTTTAATAAATACGTAAGTAAGTGTTGAACTTAAGTACTGCTTATCAATTACGCGCGAAACCGCAAATGAAAATAAAATAAATATTCCGTTGTTTATTTAGGATGCTGCGTGCTGCTTATGCAAAGCAGCACGCACCGATAGGAATAAGACAAACATGCATTAACTCGTTTATCTCATTCGACGCTCAATTGTACTCAACAAGGAATTGTTCTTACGTTGATGTAGAATCTAAATTAAGAGGAGGTGACATAAGAGGAGCATCCAGGTTATTATTTAGTAGCGACGTGGTGGCGCCTTTCTCTCCAGATACGCTAGCAGGACTGAGGAGCAAGCATCCTGCGCCAATAGATGACTTGTCCCGATCCTCCAAATTCCAAACCTGACTTTTTGATTGTTTCAGCCAAGGAAGTTCTGACAGCTGTTAACTCCTTCAGTAGTGGTTCTGCTGGTGGCCTTGATGGTTTGACTCCACAACATTTAAAGGACCTATTGGGTCCGGCCGCTGGGGAGGCCGGCGAGGCGCTTTTGAAGGAGCTAACAGGTTTGGCTCACCTTATGTTATCCGGCAATGTGGACGAAGGCATCATCGACATCCTTTATGGTGCCAATCGGTGTGCTCTACGCAAGAAGGAGGGTGGAATTCGTCCCATTGCCGTGGGATGTACTTTCAGGCGTATGGTAGTCAATATTTGCTGTCAGTTTTATAAGGAAGAACTGTCTAGCAAATTCCAACCCCTACAGTTCGGTTTTGGATCAAAAGGGGGTTGTGAAGCTGGCATACATGCCCTGTCTACTTACCTTGGCTGCGGGAAAGGAGAGGTCATTCTTAAAGTTGTCTTGAAGAATGCCTTTAATTCAGTAAACAGGGACACTTTGTTGACAAAAACCAAATTGGAAACACCCAAAAATTTTTATTTTTTTTGGCAGTGCTACAGAAACCCATCAATATTATTGTATAAGGAAAATATTTTAGATTCTGCAGTGGGTTGTCAACAAGGTGACCCTCTCGGGCCACTCATTTTCAGCTTATCAATACACCCAATAATTAGCCAGCTAAATTCCAAATTTAACGTATGATATTTAGATAACGGCACTCTAGGAGGAGATGTAGACACAGTTTTTAAAGATTTGGCATAGACAAAAGATAAATTAAAATTTTCAGTCCGAGACTACCAGGACTTTAATTGGTCGTGCTAATGAGTGTCTAGCACATAAGACCTTTTAGCCTTTTTGTTACCACCTCACTAAAAAGGCAACAGGTTCAAAATTTCTTACAAATTTAACATCTAAAATAGACTTATTTTATTAAATTCATTCGGCCCTTTAGACCCACCCCAGTTCCGTGCTTCGGAAGGCACGTTAAGCCGTTGGTCCCGGTTGCCAATAAATTGGCAGTCGTTAAGCCAGGTTGAAGGCCTTATGGGCGGCTTAAAAATTTCAACAGCAGGTAGCAACAACCTGCATCTGTCTATTTTAACACGGCAATGGGCACACCTATTACGTGGGACAGGAATAAACATGGTGAAAAGTGGGCATATAATATATATGCCTCTGCCACCCCTTCGGGGATAAGGCGTAAATAAATAAATTTAAATCAATTGATTTGGATCTGAATCATTCAAAGCGTGAAATTTTTCTAAATTACAATATTGATAGTGTTTCTACTATTTCAAAATTAAATGTTTTGGCTCCAAATTTGAAAATCCTTCAGAAATGTTCTCTACGCCTCCTAGGGTCTCCCATTCTAGAAGATGCCTATGAATCTTTAATTGTGGAAAAAATCGAAAATTTTTATGAAGTTTCGGATCGACTCCTTCAAATTAATATACAATCGGCCTTTATAATTATTCGGTATTGTCTTTTCGTCCCAAAATTAACTCATGCCCTTCGCTCATCTCAATTTTTTAAACATCCGACCCTTTTGAAAAATATGGACAAAATTATTCATACCACTCTTTCCAAAATTTTGAATGTAGATTTGGACGACCGAGCGTGGCTCCAAGCGTCGTTACCAATACGCTGGGGCGGCCTCGGTGTTCGTAACATTTCTGATATAAGTTTACCTGCATTTTTGTCTTCAGTACACGGCACTGATGAATTGACCAGGAAAATTTTTATTCCTACAGTGGGATAGGCCGCTCTGCAACATTCGAAAACATTTATTGAACACGTGTTCGAATGTTGCAGAACGTGCTCGCCTATTGGCTGTGGGAGAATGGGAGTCAGGTGTTTGGCTTCAGGCTTTTCCGTCGCCCAACATAGGTACTATGTTGGACGACACTACATTCAGAATTGCTGTCTGTCTTCGTTTAGGTGCTCCCTGCGTTTCTCCGCATTGCTGTCAATGTGGTGAAGTAGTCGACAGTCATGGGCATCACGGTCTCTCATGCAGCAGGAGTGCAGGTCGCAGGTCACGTCATGCATACCTTACATGACATCATATGACATTATCCGTCGGGCTCTTGCCACCGCCGGTGTTCCAGCAGTTCTAGAACCTAATAGTTTGGCGCGTGACGATGGCAAGAGGCCGGACGGTATGTCATTGGTGCCATGGAAGATGGGAAAGCCTTTAGTTTGGGATGTAACTTGTGTTGACACCCTGGCTCCTTCTCATCTTCTTAGCACGGCGAATTGCGCTTGTGCTGCTGCTGCATCCGCCGAGACTCTCAAGCGGCGCAAATATAATAATTTAATAGGTAATTATATTTTTGAGCTTGGCTTTGGCTCGTGGGGCCCAAGTGCTCGTTCGCTGTATAGTGATATCGCAAAGCGACTGGTCGATTCTTCTCGTGACCATAGGGCTGGCCTCTTTCTCGCTCAGAGAATAAGCATTGCCATACAACGTGGCAATACGGTCGGCCTTATGGGGAGGATATATATTTTGATGAGGAGGAATTCTTCGACACCTAGTCGGGGCACCATGTTAATTAAACTGAACATACACTTCTATAATAAACACAGTGACAAACATTCGATAAATACTAGAAATACGCATAAATTAATTGGAATGCATCATTATTTACAAAAGGTTTTTTCTTTCGTTTCATTGTTACGGTGTAAAGTGGGCATAGAGTATCCCTTCGGGGATTAACGCGTGACGCGTTAAGAGATTAATATATGTAAATTACCTCATGATATGCCTGTGACGGCTTTAATATTTCTCAGGAGAAATTACAACACAATACAACTGACAAAATAGTACATTATAAATGCTATCACAGTCGCCAATCTTACTCCAGGCTATTACAAACTTACAATCTTTTGGAGTTGAAGTCAAGGAGAATTCAAATACAAGCAATGTTCTTACATGATGTTTGCCGTAACAGGTACGACTGTATTGACATTGTCAATGAAATCAGCTACTTAGACCACACACACAAAGTGTCTTCCTACTCCACTGTTTTTCGTCCAAACGCCGCGCACTAACGCTGGATTGCGCGTACCCTTTTGTCGTTTACTTGATTATTTTTTTAAACAGCAACTTTTGCAAATAAGATATATGCAAATAACGAGTATATATAGAAGGTTGGTAATCGAGTGACTTAATAATTAAAGGTCAACCGTTTAGTACTGGGGTCTCTCGATCGCTAATCTAATCTAACACGATTGTAATTAATTAATTCGTCTATCTGTTGTATTACCAGGGGGTACCAATGGGAACAAAATATTTTTAATAACATTAAATAATCCCTAGATGGCATGTTTTATGCAAGGCCTACAGGACGGTTAGCACGGAGGCTCTGCCGGTGATGGCAGGGGTCCTCCCGGTTGAATCGAAATTCAGAGACGCGCGGCTTTATACTATTCGGCTAAGGATGGCATGGATGATAGGTTTTTGTTAGAAAGATATCGCCATAGAATTGCCAGACTGTATCGTGATAATGTACGTGAAGAACTTTTAGACGAATGGCAGCTGCGTTGGAACACTTCCATCAAAGAGCGCCACCTCTACCAGTTTTTTCCAGACGTTCGTGAACGCCTAGGAATGTCCTAGCTGGAGGTTGATCACTGTGTTGCTCAATTTCTTACGGGACATGGTAACTTTAGGAGCAAATTACAATCGTTTAAGCTGGTTTCGTCACCGTTCTGTCAGTGTTCAACTGCTGACGCCAAATATGATCAGACCGCCCATCATATACTTTGGGAGTGTAGCATTTGGCAAAATGAGCACCATAATATGCTTAATTGTTTACAAGTAACGTCGGGAGTAGTTTACTATGCGGATCTCGTGGTATCGAGGGTGAATTTTCGTGCTTTTAAACGTTTCTGCCATACATATTACTGGAATCAAACATAGCTCACATAGGTCCCGTAATATACTATTACCGTGGTGCTTCCCTATTTCTATAGGATTTACACCTAGTTGCTTTCCAGGTCTCCCGCTTTGCAAAGGAGGGAAGAGGCATTACGTTCTTTTCTTACTTCCTCACATTATCTTCTGATTACTTTCGTTGCGGGTTCCAAGACATGCTAACTTCTCCTGGGACATCACCGAGATCGAGCTCGTTGTAACTTTTCTTTTGGTTTGGTCATTGCTGTAGATCCTGGTTTACAGGAGTCACAGTAATGGGAATGCGGGTGGGATTAGTCCCAACAAAATAAAACCCTAGATGGCAGTAATTCTATCAAATTCAAGATTACAAAAATTAAAAATCTTATTTAGCTGTTTAAAGTCCGGTAATTGATTTCTAAAATAAAAACCATATTATAATCTGTAATATTAACATTAAACTCGTTGATAATACAATTATGTAGATTGCGTGAATAATTGGTTCTCGATACTGTTAGTTCATGATAATAGATGGCGACGTATTAAGTTGAACACTTCTCCACCAACATTCGTCTCTCTATGCCAATAGTACCTGTAAAAAAAGAACATTCTATCTCTATCGGTCGCGCACGTCACAGCGATGCACGCTAGATTATTAAACTTTAATTCGGTTATTTGTAAAAAATATTCTGAATTCGACGAGGATTGCGCTGCAAAAATCAACCAGTAGATAAATTCATCACATATCGTAACCGTGTGTGTGGTCTGGTGGCTAATGGCGAGAAGTAAAAGTTAAAATAACGGTATTGTTTCTGAGTCCTAAGTTCGAATGCACAGAGTTTTGGAATTTTGTTTTTGCATTTTAAAATAAATATTGTAATAACAATCATGAATACATAACACCGAAAAAGTAATGCTTTTTTTTTGGTTTAATAATCATTGCCTTTCAGCCCACTTAATTTTTTTTTTGATTGCAGGGTTTAAACATTTTTTTTTATATCAAATGCGATGTAGCATCTAAACTTTATCGTAATCAAACCAGTGATCCGATCCACCAAAGTAAACGATAAATCACTAAAAATAAAGTTCAAAATTGGAGCGCGCAATAACTGTCGGTCTCTGTCAACCTGCTAATAAGGTTTAAAGTGGTCTGACCCCCGGCACTACTCTTACGTCATAATATTATTAGCGCTGCATCGTAATCGATACATTGCGCTTTGAAAAGTTAAAAATATAAAAAAGCTAGTTGACGGCCGCGGCTCTGCTCGCATGATGGTAACTTGTTCCCTAGATAAAAAGTAGCCTATAGGTTGTAAATCCATTCAGTTCTTTTTACGTGAAAGAGTAACAAACATACATACAAATCTTTCCACCTTATAATATTTATATTAAACTAGTTGACGCCCGCGGCTTCGCCCGCGTAGAGAAGTTGTCCCGTTTCCCACTTCTTGCCGGGATAAAAAGTAGCCTATGTGTTATTCTGATGTATAAGCTTTATTATTGTAAATCCGTTCAGTAGTTTTTACGTGAAAGAATAACAAACATCCATACAAACTTTAACATTTATAATATCACAGAACAGAAAAAAACAGTAGAAGTCGTAAGTAGGCGGGGTACGCGTACCCCAGACATTGCGCAAATCCGCAAATGACTCAGTTACGCCCCCATTTCATGACAGTAGTCTCGTTTGACTTTCGCAACGACTACAGGTGAAAAAATAATATAATCATGCCATTTTACAATGTAAAAACGATAGCAGGACAAAAAATGTTTTGAATGGTGGTATATTTTATCACAGGTATTATTTTTACAGATTTTCAATAAAAACAATAATGTGAGTTTTCTCTAGCAAAACAAGCATAAATTAACTTTTTTTTCAAGGTTAATAAGGTCTACTTTCCTTCGCATTGAACAAATTATTCTCGAAAATTCCATGAGCAGTGTTACATTATTAGCTACTCGTTTAGTGATTGCCATTATCGATAAAGTGCTGTCGATAATTTAAAATTTATTATAACTTTTATATGGTTAATATAGATTGGTAAATATGTAATTATCAGCTAGTCATTTAGTGATTGTCATTATCGATAAAGTGCTGTCGATAATTTAAAATTTATTATATATTTTATATTGTCAATATAGATTCGTAATATGTACTTTTATAAATTTTACAAATATAATATTCGTCCTTTAGTAGTCAATAGGTTTTAGTCAAGACATGCGTGTGGTTATATCAGATTTCCTTAATGTCCACATCGAAAAGAAAAATGGATCGAGGCTACTGGAAGACAAAACTGGTTTCCTTCAAAATCCAGCACTATTTGCTCTAATCACTTTTTAGAAGAAGATTATTTGATTAAAGGTGGAAAAAATACGTCGCCGACACGGCCGTGGCTAAACAGAATATCATATGCTTTTTGGTGAGTATTATAGTCGTGCTTGGGGCCAAACTTATCCCATTCAGTCATTACTAGCCAGTAAATTCGATTTTCATTATGACGACAAACAGAATTATAATTGAAGTATGCTCAGCAACAAAAAAACGGTTTTCATAGCAAAATTGTTCGGTTTACGTACATTTATTTTTACCTGAGTAAGCAAATTTGGCCGACTCATTTGCATCACAAATAATAATTAACTTTAGTATACACCTTAACTTACACGCGAAACGAACGTAGTAAGAATCACCACTTTTTACGGTACTCTGTAACTACTTACGTTACTTAATTAGGGAGTACTTTCGATGGCAAATTTTTTTGCAGCATAATGTAGTTTAGCATAACAGTTTCGCCTAAAGATAATTTATCATAAAATACAAAACGCATAATGGTAAATATTAATGTTATGTTGCTTATAGTTTGTAAGCTGTAACATAAAAAAATATTTTATTAAAGTGTTATTAATTTTAGTCCACTTGCGCCAGAACTGAATCGCTCCTTTTAATCTAGTTACTTTATTTATATTCTTTAATCTAGTTACTACTTCTTTTTGCATTTTATTTATAACTTCTTTTTGCATTTTATTTATATTCTTTATACAGTATTATATAGTCTACATTCTATATGGTATTAGTGTTGACATTGAGACATTTGGCGGGAAGAGTGACAAGTGCGGACGCTTGCTTTAGATTATTTTTTAAAACTAGTGCATTTATCTTGTTTTATGTGCGGGAGTGGTGATTTCTTGGACATAAAAGTTGTGTTAACGTGCTATAGTGAAAGACAATGATATATATGCAGTGAAATGCTATTTTCTCTCTTGCCGCGAAACGTCCACTGACAACCTTAGTATAAGAATCACCATTATACTGAGGGCAAGGACCAGGACGGACAATGAGGACACGACATCGACTGGACAGGACTAATTAGAAGATAAGATTGAAGAAATATGATATAAAAAATAAGATTTGGCTAAAAGGTCTTAGATACCAGGCCATTAAATAAATATTTAAAATAAAATAAAATAATAAGTGTTGACATTTTGTCAGTTTGAAGCGCTCGTGGCCCCGCGGTCTCAGTGTTCGGTAAACGATCACTGAGGTACGCAACTTTCACTATGGCTGGTCGTCGGATGGGTGACCACTTTGTGGCATTTACATTTGCGAGCGTTTCCGTGCTTCGAAAGGCACGTTAAGCCGTTGGTCCCGGTTGCCAGTAAAATGGCAGTCGTTAAGCCTGGTTGAAGGCCTTATAGGCGGCTTAAAAAATTTCAACAGCAGGTAGCCACAGCCTGCGTCTGTCTATTTCAACACGGCAATGGGCTCACACCTATTACGTGGGACAGGAATCCACACGGTGAAAAGTGGGCATATAATATGCCTCTGCCACCCCTTCGGGGATAAGGCGTGATGGATATTTATTTATTTTATTTTAGTGTTGACATTTTGAACTTCAGTATAGTGACTATCGACATTTTTAATCAGTCGGCAATTCAATCTTAAGACAGTTCAAGCTTAGATATAAAAATATAAATATTTACCCGTTACAATGTGGTATTCTATGTGTATGACTTGTAATCTTTATGCCATAGAGTGAGATGCCAATAAACGTAATTATTAGTAATCGTGATTGTAAAAAAAATATACGTGAACATTTTATGCTCGTATATCATTATTATAAAAGAAGTTATGGGAAAATAATGTACCTATGCCTAATGATTTATTCTGATTGAACGTTATGCGAAACGAAGAGTAAATTTATGCAACCCAATACGAAACCTCTTAATAAACGGTTAACTACTAAATATCATTTATATTGGTGTCACTCTCGCAACTACTAAACTAACTAATACTCAAATATAAATGTGCAGCCACTAAACTGTACAAGAATATTATACACAATTTTACATTACCCTTTAGGTACGGAACTCTTTAAGTTACAGAAACATGTATACTCGTAATGTATATTTTGTTTTTGAAACATGTATACTCGTAATGTATATAATATACATTATGAGAGATTCGTACCTAAAGGGTAATGTAAAATGTTCCTTACTGTCAGATACATCATCTAATGTCGGTAAAAATGATATGTTGGTTAATGTGGATGGTGGAGGATCAAATTCTAACATACAAACGGAACGTAAGCCAAAACATGATGATGGTAAATTGAAATTACCCTCTCAAAAATTTTTAAATACAGAGTCATATACAGATCCTACTTCTGCTACTACAACTCCTCAAAAAAAAAAAACTACAAGGCATGTTACGATGGAAAGAAACAGTATTTGATTATTGGAAATAAAGAAACAGTATTTGATTATTGGAAGGTTGAAAGCAAAAAGACGACGATTAAAACTTTGCATGGCTGATGAAACCATAACTTCTCTAGAGAACACAAATATAAAGGTGAGCAAGAATGGTATTCTGAATTTCTCTTCCTAACCTTATCTGGATTTGGAGCCTCGGTTACTATTATTTGGCTGCATCGGAGCAACTATCGTTTGTTTTTTAACTTACAACTAATTAAGAGCGTTTTGAACTAAATTAAGAGTACTTAACTATTAATTTATAATCTCTTTTTCTTACATATGTCCAAGATTTGGTTTCCCGGCAAGTACAAAATTTGAAATCAGGAAATATTACAAAGAGTATATACTCACCGGAACTCCGCAGTTTTGCACTCACCCTACACTATTACTCCCCTAAAGCATATAGTTACGTACGCAGTACATTTATTAGTTCATTGCCTCATCCACAAACTTTAATAAAATGGTACGCAAATATAGGTGGCAAGCCAGCATTGTGGCACCTGTTTATGTGATAGTAGTTTTATCCTAACTCAGATTCCTTTATACTCATATGACCGTCGTCGTCAGGCCGTCAAAATTACAGACTAAATGAAAGCAAGCAGTGTATTAATATCAGTCCATTCGCGGTCATTATAGCGTTTTCTTTATTGATAGCTTCTAGATCTAAGTAAGTAATCCTCAATAGCTAACTGGTGCAGATGCTAGCTGACCAGTTTGAGTCCATAGAGTTCCAAAGGGATTTCGATTAGGTGCATCCGGGAATCGATGACAATATTAAGAAAAATAGAAGGTTTGAATGTATTGTCTTTGAATACAACCAGGACTCAACGATAGATGAAGATTTAAAAAGGGTTAGAATTCACACATATTTAATCATATTAATAAATTAGTAAAACTAAGGTTCTAGAATTTGAAACAGATGATGTAAGAACTAAATGCAAGATTTAGGTAAACCAGTATGTTTAGCGCAGACGGAAGATGTGAGTCAGATGTAGAACGGCGAGTATCTGTCGGAAACAAAGTTAACTGTGCTTTGTCCCAATTGGTAAAGTAACAAAGTATCGTAAAAGAAGCACGCTTCGTGATTTATAACGCAGTGCTAGTGCCAACGTTGCTTTACGCCAGTGAAACCTGGGTATGTCAGCAGATGCAGGAAAGTAAATTGAATGCTGCGGAGATGCAATCGCTTCGAAAATTGTGGGGCGTAACTTTGGCCGACCGAATACGTAACGAAGTGATACGCAATATGGCAGGTTTGAATGAAAGTGTCTGCGTTAAGCGGCTCCGCACGCGTGGTGAAGTTTTCACGTTCCGGTTTCCCACAGGAACTTGCTACCGGGATAAAAAGTAGCATATGTGTTATTCTGATGTGTAAGCTATATTATTGTAGTTTCATCAAAATCCATTCAGTAGATTTTGCGAGAAAGAGTAACAAACATCCATCCATATTTACAAACTTTCACGTTTATAATATTAGTAGGATATAATATTAATACCTTTAGGTATGAATATTATATAAATATAATAGGTAATAATAACTTTTAGCAAGGGGGTTTTTTCGATCGGGGAAATCGAGGCAGGGAAGGGGAAATGGTTCCGTAATGGTTGGCAAAAGCGCTCAAAATTAACACTTATGGGGAAGTACTACGCAGTAGTAGTTAGTGATAAAAGAAATGTTTAAACACTACGTGAAATATAGTTTATATTCACAGTGCACACAAGAGGAGAATTATCACAAGCATAGATACACAGTAGCAATAAGAAATAGAAGGAGTAGAAGATTAGAATAGCTTTAGAAACAGTTTTAGAAAGCACATTGCGTAATTTACGAGCGATATCTAGTAGGTAAATACACAGCGTTTAATAGCAAGCGACACGGGCTCCGCGTAGGGAGGTTGTAACAAACTGAACGACGCGTACCTAAGCTGCACTGGCGTCGACATACGAGTAGAACAATAGGACCAGTTTGATGCGTTGATGCACTGCGTCCGATATTGAACTGGGGCGACACACGTTCGACACAAAAAATATTAAAAATAAATATTTGTCTGGTAACTAATATGTAATATGTAAATGTTTTATTTTTGTATATACAATATATGGTAGAAATTTAAAAAATATATACTGTATATTATATGTAAGTGTATTATGTTTTTTTTTGTTTTCGCGGGGAATGCATTTACGCACCGTCATCCCTGCTGCGGGGGCAGCAGGGACGGTGTGTGGGGCTCCCGGCCCGTGAGAGAGGGCCGTCCTACCCACTAAACCCCACGGTGTTCCGCCTCACCTTAAAACCGACTCGCAGGGTAGGTCTGAGGTTAAATCACTGCGAGCCGGCAAGGGGCACCCCAGAACGGAGGGGTCCGTCTCAGGGCTAAGCGACCACCCCGGAGCTCCCTAAGGAGCTGATGAACTAGCCCGCACCTCCACCGCTCTCGAGCGCTCCTCTGTAAGCAGAGGAGGTGAGAGCGGCCGGTACGGGCGTGCGCAAAAAGTGGGCACCCCCTGGAACACAGAAAGGGTGTCCGTCGCCAAGTGGCCAGTTGGGCGGGGTCCCCCGACCTTCCGCCCACAGCCAGACACTATTCGGGGGCGCGCATGTATTGAGCACGTCGACGCCCCCGAATAGGACGGCGGGGCGGGAGCGTCTGTCCCGTACGCTCCCGCACCCGCAACTCCTCACGTTTCGCCACCATCACCTCGCTAGCAAACGAGGCGACGGCGGCCCAACACTGTTGGCTGCCGACCATGGCTTGCACCACAGCCGGCAGCGACAAATCAAATCCGACAAGGCCCGTAAGGGCGATACGCGGCCCGTCCCACGCCGTGCACACGGCGAGTGTGTGCTCCGCCGTGTCCACGACGCCACTCGGGCAGTGGCGACACACGGGGTCCGGCTCCACCCCAGCCACCTTCCACAGGTACTTGGCGAATACGCCATGCCCTGTGAGGAGCTGACCGAGGTGGAACGTAGGCGCACCGTGTGCCCTCTCTACCCAAGAACGTAGGACGGGCCGGACAGAGCCGAACTAATGTTAAATTAGTTATTACGTACATATATATTGTGTGTATAAGCACGCCACACACTTTAACCAAAACAACATCTTTCCTCAATTTACTCCTTTTTTTTTTAAATAATTATTTAATGGCCTGGTTTCTAAGACCTTTTAGCCAAATCTTATTTTTTATATCATATTTCTTCAATCTTATCTTCTAATTAGTCTTGTCCAGTCGATGTCGTGTCCTCATTGTCCGTCCTGGTCCTTGCCCTCAGTATAATGGTGATTCTTATACTAAGGTTGTCAGTGGACGTTTCGCGGCAAGAGAGAAAATAGCATTTCACTGCATATATATCATTGTCTTTCACTATAGCACGTTAACACAACTTTTATGTCCAAGAAATCACCACTCCCGCACATAAAACAAGATAAATGCACTAGTTTTAGAACATAATATAAAGCAAGCGTCCGCACTTGTCACTCTTCCCGCCAAATACCCTCAATTTACTCCGAAGTCTACGGTTCACAGAACCACTAGTGGTCAGTATATTTAAGTACGTATCATATTACATCACGATCTTAAGTGAAGATGCATACCGAAATATTAACTAATGAAATCGATACTAAAATGATCAGTCACATCCCTTCAGGTGAGTAGAATGTAACAGCACTTTGATACAATTATAAACCTTAATGCAACGGTTTAAGAGATGAATTGAATACATTTCGTTATAGTGACATCTAGTGTTTAGTGGCGGCTCTCGATCTTTTGTAAGTTTCTAATTTCATAATTGTACAGTAGATGTCTACGTTATACGTAATAATGAATTCTAATGTAATAGATTTGTAGTATTTTTTCCAGATCTTTGGACATAATATTATTAAACCAATCACGAGACAGTTGTCTTTGTATTGGCATATACAAAATCTTGTCAATGTGTGCACTTGGGGTACGCTGGTTCTGATACTAATGAACGAATAAGCTACTTCTACTGTTTTTTCTGTTCTGTGGGTTAGGTATTAAGAATATGTAAATACTGAAGAAAAGGCTGTATGGACTAAGTTTTCTTTGTCTGCCTAAGATAGGCGAAGATACGTAGACAGAGAATACTATTATTATATTTTATATTATTATTATTGTGTTCTCTGTCTACGCGAAGATAACTAACAACAAAATGTCGTTGGTCGTCGTTGGTCTATGCGGGAAAATGGGAAAATCGACATGTGCGGACGATTGCTGTATATTATTTTCTAAAACTAGAGCATTTATCTAGTTTTGTGACCGACAATGACATATATATACCTATATACATATAAATATATATTAGCCAATATTTGCAGTGTAATGCTATTTTCTATTTTGCCGCGTAAACCTAGGGTGAGACTGACCTTAAATTAAGACTAGAATTGATTAAGACATCGAGGACTGGGACATTATAGATAGTAAGATTGAAGAAATATGAATTAAGATTTGACTAAAAAGTCTTAGCAACCAGGACATAACATTTAAAAAAAATCTGTCACATGTCACCTGGAGAGTCTGCTGGTCTGCTGGTAGCACAGAGTACTATAATATTTATGAGGATAGAGATGTCAGTCAACTGCCACGATTACCGCCATCTATCGCCGCGTATCGTTACTACTAAACTCTATATATATAACTATATATTCTATGTGAGGCTAGTACTAGATGCTGGTATTGGCTAAAAGGTCTTAGTAACCAAGCCATAAAAAGAGGAAAAAAAAAAAAAAAAAAGATGCTGGTATATTTTATTTTATTTTAACCGAGAGAGTTCACAAAATGTTTAACGGATAATCAGTAACCTTACGATTTTGCAAGAACACTGCTTAGGTACCTGTCAATTTTTTTTGCGAAAGCGACCCCTTATTTTTTTATACAGGTTTGAAATCAAATGGCCAAGTATTTTCATATTTTTTTTATCTTTTTAAGTTTTAATCACGTGCCATTTGTTGAATATCATTAGCGCTGTTGAAATCGGTTCTTAGGCCCTTTAACAATTTATTTGTGTCTCTGCAAAAATTGTTTTTAAAAAATCGACAAGTTAAATCTTGCATAACATTAATTATGTCCTTTTTATACTCATTGCATTCTTCAAATTTGTAATCCACCACAATGCACAGTACAGTTTTAATATAATTTCTTAAATGCTTCAAAGTGGTATTACTATTAATAATATTTATAAAACATTCTTGCATTTCTGAAAAAAAATTAATTAATTCCAAATTTGGGTACGCAAGACTTGTTTTACCAGAGACACGTTCTTTTATTTTAATAAAAGAGGTCACACATTTTTCTTTACAATATAAATTGTCATTACATGTTTTACATTTTTTCAAACTTTGGTCCTCGATTGTCTGAAGACATAGCCTGTAATAGAAATTATTCTATTCCAGCTTTAACCTTGAGGTTTATAATTTTTTCCTCATAATCGTATATAGGATTTTCTTGTTAATGCTCATAATTAATATCAACAGGAATACTAGTTGGAGTAGCCTTGTCTTTGTGGAAAAATATTTTCTTTATACCTGAAAAAGATTTGCAGGTATCTTTTTCGCAGTTGGACCCAGGCGAATTACTGCTTAAATTACTTATTAGTAATGACGCAAACGCAGCTTCAAACTGTGTACAAGTGGGAAATATATTTCACCCCCCGTGATTGCGTATAGAGCCAAAAAAAAAATTCTTAAGGGTCCTGATTGAAATGGCGAATCCTCACTGAGGTTACTTTGTACTCCTGTGATAAAATTGTTTTCAATTGTTGGCACGAAACCGATTTGCCTAGACTTGCTAATGAACTTCATCGACTTTAAAATAGGTTTCGTTTTATTCCATAATACATTATGTTCAGATTGTTGAAACTTTTTAACAGGCCCCAATAAAGGCTTTTCTTTTCTTTTTAAAAAAAAATATGGCAGCTATTCATTGAGTTGAATAATTCGTCAAATAATAATAATATTTCAGCGGTCTCTTGACACTCTTTCGGCAAAAGTTATTTTTTTGCAATGTAATAAAACTTATGTTAATTATAGAGCAAATGGGTTACAATGCTGTTATTACAGTACAATAAAACCTCTCCATCCGGAGGTTGAACATATTAGAATTTTTGTGTTTGTATTTACTTAAGAAAACAAAGTATGTAGGAATACATGGAACACTATTTAAAATAACAATAAATGAATAATATAAAACAATTGCAAAAGAAAATAAAACAACATAAAACGCTCAGCATTAAGTCCCAGTTGCATCCAGAAACCCGCAGGATCCCAGGGGACCATCTATTTGGTTGCTATTTTGTAGCTAACAACTTATTGGAAGAGGCAGCTGTTTGATCTTCAAGGGTTCCTGCACCAGAGCCTCATCCGTTATTTAGCTGGTATGCATACTAGCTTGAAGGATTGGTTGAATTGGATTTTGATTTAGGCAATGTTGTGAAAAAGTATGGGAAACCCTTTCCCCATACTTTTTCATCAATAGTAGCAGTATAACACCAGGTCTAGGTTATTTCTTAAGCTTTATTTGTTTTTTCAATTTTATACTATAATACTTCAAAAGTGCCTTTCAACCTCCTTAGTCATTTGGTTAGAAGGTTCCTTAGCCTGACGAGAATTTTTTCATAATTCAACCAAGACAAGTGAGCATTTACCGGTAAGAATTCTGTGCGTTCAATCCACGTTTGTGCCTTCCCTTGACAAAAAGGTTACATATACACTCGTTGGTTTTTAAAATAAAACAAGTAAATGCTCACTTTTACTGTCACTCTAGTACTAACCAAGCTATTATTTTAATTAAAGAAATAATGTCTCACCAGCCAAGTATCCCATTGTAGTAGCTACTGTTCGGCTGAAAATCTGTGTAGCATGCTTCACTTTCATTTTCGGATTTTTTTCTTTGTAGACATGACTTTCAGTTAATTTTCGCAAAAGTCTGAGCCCCATGAAACCCACATTCTCTTCATGCAGTTTTAAAACATGTTCCCACTTGGCTACCTTCTGGATTACATCGGTTTTATAAATTAAATCTTTTTGCAACATGTTGTTGCGAATTCCTTTTATAAGATGAGGAAGGTCAAATAAAGGAACTACAATATTGCCTTCTATTTCGAAAACGTCATACCTCAATTCTTCGCCATGTTTGGTTTTGTTTGATCGTGTTTTTCCTATCAGATAATTAATGGCACTAACATTAGTAGTACCTTGATCGCAAATCCTGCAAATCACTTTCAAGCCAATGGAGTGAAGGTTTCAACATATTCATTTGATACCCGCCTTAAGGTCTGCTGTCCTTATCATTCTGCTCAAGGTTGCTGTTGCGGGCAGAACAAAAATTTTACGCAACCATCTATAGGCTTTAGGGCTATTTTTATACAATGCTATGGACATTAATTTTTCATCTTTAGTGAATCTTCTGGCCATTTTTTTCTTAGAGCTTTCTCTAAACTGTAAAAATGTCAAAATAGTTGCCATTTTGGTAAAACAATTAATAGATTTTAAAAATGTTGAGTTTTCACTTAAAGTCATTGCTTTTTTCAGCCTATACTTATATTTTTTGTTTTGAACTACAAGACGTTTTATGTTTTTTGGCATAGCAGTTGTCTCAACATCCAATTTCAATCCATTCCATTTCCTTCGGGACCCTGAAACAAAATTATTAACTATATCAAAATGAGAGAATTCAGTTTGGGAAATCTCGACACAACTATATCAATGCCTTCAGAATGGAATTTCACAAATACAATTCAATAACAAACACGATTGATATTTCAATATATAAATCGGATTGTTTTTTGACCGACTACAAAAAAAGGAGGTTATGTATTTTCTAATCATAAAAATTTTGCCAAAAGGATGCTTTCATGTTGATTCTCTGAGAAATATTAAGAAATTGAAATTGATGTACCTTTACACTCTGATTGGACTGGGTTTACAACTTTTTGAGTTGCCTGAGATGTTGAAGGTTGCTGGATATCAACTGGGGTTCCTAAATAAATGTAATCATAATTTATTTTATGTGATACAGCATAAAAGAACCGGTCAAGCACGAGTCGACTCGTTCAGTAAAAAGTTAGTACCTATATGAGGTGGTGCCACCTAAGCTTGAACTCCAAATTGTATGAGCGCCTATACTTGTTTTATTTACTTACTATTGTAATAAATATCCCTTACTTTTCAACTGTTTTTTTTTTGGAACTTCTTTATTTAGGCTGAATGCAGAATCACCAATTTTGTGATTCTAGGTCAACAGGAACTACCATACAGGTTTTCGACCCAATACCTATAGGGTACTTCTGGTTGAATTAGAATTGTTTTAGTTGAAAGCAAGGTCTTATAGCACAAGTAAAGGAAAAACTCTGATAAAATTAATATGTCGAAAAAGTTAATTTTGTCACTTAGGTACAAGTTTTTACGAATATCAAAATTTGCCCATAACTTGTTATCGTATTGACTTCGTCAGGAACTTGATTTTTATATACCTTACTAGCTGTCCTGCCCGGCTTCGCCCGTGACATACTTTGAACCCCGTGGCACCCATTTAATCTCGTTGCTTATTAATTTCACAATAATTTATGAACATTTTCCAAATTCATTGATTACTTCACCGCTCTCCAGTACCTACCTACGCCCGCACGGGCCGGTCGAATTATGGTTATACGAAATTAATTTCTTTGCGCTTTATTTTGAATCTGCGATAACTCGTAAGGTATTCATTTAATTTGCAAGGTGGAAAGGGACAAAATAATCTTTATGAAATGCTGAAGCCAACTAACGTAGTAAAAATGATAAGGATTAATATCATATTTGTGTAAATAGCCTTCAAAAAACCGCTTTATAATTGATAGTTTTTTAAAGTATTAAAATGAATATAGTATGTTATTCGTATGAGATAGACATATGTCGTCGCGGACTTTTTTGTAGACCTATATTAGATACACAATTGCACCATACATTATTTTGTTATATCTCAAAGGGTTAAGGCAGCGTTTTTGTTGAAAGCTCCCAGACGGCTTATTTTTTCCGACATTCCCAGCAAATATCGATATAGTTTGGACAATAAATACAAAAACTTAACAAATTATACATAAAAACCTTCTATAAGAATCACACTAACTATTAAAAAAAACCGCATCGTAATTCATTTCGTAGTTTTAAAGATCTAAGCATACATAGGGACAGACAGCGAAAAGCGACTTTCTTTTATAATATGTAGTGATAGGGACACTATAGACCTCAGTATCTGGTATAAATTTCAACTCCACCCATTTCTGAGAAAATCAATGGTGACACACGGACAGACCGACAAGAAAGTGATCTTATAAGGTTTCCTATTTTAACCTTTTGAGGTTGGGAACCCAAACAAATAAATATAAATATTACCTGTAGCCCTAAATTCACTTTGCATTTATTTATGTATATTTGTAACATCAGATAATGGCATAGTCCTTCTCCTGATGAGCCCTGTAAGAAAAATAATATATTCATTAAGTCAGGCTTAAATGTCAACACGAAGCGGTAGAGAAAATGAGAAAGATTGTAATCAGAACAAACACAAAAACACACTCATTTACTTAAGAGGTGCTAGTTAGACAAACACATTTACAGTTGAATCAAATAAGTTAGGAAATCACGGAAAAGATGAAAGATTTTAATATGGGTGTGAATTTGGGTGACTTTACAGTAAACTGTCTGCTGTACGCTGATGATGCGGTGCTCATGGCCTCATCAGAAGCCGACCTACAGGCATTAGTCACTAATATGAAAGAGGGGTGTGAAAGTAAGGGTCTCCGCTTGAATGCAAGTAAAACTAAGGTTCTAGTATTTGAAAGAGGTGACGTAAGAACTAAATGCGAGATTAGAGTAAACCAGGAACGTCTAGAGCAAGTGAATGAAATTGTGTATTTAGGAAGTATGTTTAGCGCGGATGGAAGATGTGATTCGGATGTAGAACGGCGAGTAGCTGCCGGAAACAAAGTTAACGGAAACGGAAAGGTCAAAAGTACTCGGATACCCAGACGTGCGTGTATGAAGCGATTGATGAATCTCGAAGAAGCGAAAGAAGTATGCATGGATCGCGAAGCCTGGCGATCTGTCCTCTCTGACTACCCCGTCAGGGATACAGCGTGAAGATAGTTAGTTTTTTTTTTTAGTTATGCCACAAAAGTGCAGGCCGCTACTCGAGACATGCCGCACTTAACGATATCATACGCCAGTCCCTTGCCACCGTCAACGTGCCAAGTCTACTTGAGCCGACTGGTATTACAAGAGACGATAGCAAGAGACTGGACGGTATGAGTTTGATTCCATGGAAGATGGGCCGGGTGCACAGACCAACCCCCATAGACGACGCACTGTAGAATATTTGTTTCTATTTGAGTTTACAATATTAGGTGGTATGCAAGGGATGCGCAGGCAGGCGCAATTGAGCTGTGATTGGCTATTTCAAGGCAGGAGCAGAATGCCCTGAAGTGAAGTTTGAACGCACCGGGTTATAGTGATGGTACGACCCTGACGACATCAATTAAAAAGTTCGATAACCCAGAATGATTATGACCCATATGATAAAGATTTCAAGAAACGATGACACAACCTTCGTATAGTCTCGTGCCGGACTCCATCATCATCATCTCAGGCCAGGGTACAATAGAGTAGATTCCCGGCGCGGCACAACGGGTACACCTCTCGCTAGACCCATCGCAGTGAACATTTGTACTACGAGTACTAGAGGAAGTGGACATTTGACTCTGACAAAAAGTGGCACTTTAAAATCTTTCACAAGCTAAAGAAAAAAATACATATCAGCATTAAAAATGAATGTTTTAAATGTACAATATTTTTGAAAGAGCAATCCAACGATGTCACACACTATACAGTAGACAATAAAAAAAAGTTGCATACCCACTTTACGTTAGCTGGGATGAGGTACTCACCGTAATGAGTAGGTATTTTATATAAATTTTACAATCCAATATGGCCGCTTATAAGGTGTTTTTTGGGTTTGCTGGGCACGAATTTCGTGTTAATTTTGCTATCTAATATGGCCGCCGCGCCGTATAGTTACAAAAATTCATGTTGGGTACCATATAAGAGGTTTTTTGGTATGCTGAGCACGAATTTCGTGTTAATTTTTCAATCTAATATGGCCGCCGCGCCGCGGTTATGAAATGTCATGTAGGGTATTGTATAGGGGGTTACTTTGTATGCTGAGCACGAATTTCGTGTTAACTTTGCAATTTAATATGGCCGCCGCGTCGCAGTTATAAAATGTCATGTAGGGTATCGTATAGGGGTTTTTTGGTATGCTGAGCACGAATTTCGTGTTATTTTGCAATCAAATATGGCCGTCGCGCCGCGGTTATAAATGTCATGCAGGGTATTGTATAGGGGGTTTTTTGGTTGCTGAGCACGAATCTCGTGTTAATTTTGCAATTTAATATGGCCGCCGCGTCGCAGTTATAAAATGTCGTATAGGGGTTTTTTGGTATGTTGAATACGAATTTCGTGTTTGTTTTGCAATCCAAAATGGCCGCCGTGCCGTAATTAAAAAAATCATGGTGGGTACCATATAAGAGGTTTTTTGGTATGCTGAGTACGAATTAATTGTACTATCCAATATGGCCACCGAGCCGCGGTTATAAAATGTCATGTTGAGTATCATATAAGGGATTTTTTGGTTTGCTGAGCACGAATTTAGTGTTAATTTTGCAATGATATGGCCAACGCGCCGTGGTTTTCAATTTTCACGTTATGTGTCGTATATTAGCACGAAATTCATTCTAGCATACTATAAAGTACCTTATATCATGAAATATTATGTACCCAACATGAATGTTTGTAACTACGGCGCGGCGGCCATATTGGATTGCAAAATCAACACGAAGTTCGTGCTCGGCATTCCTAAAAACCCTTTATCTGGTACCCAGCATAAAATTTTATAACCACTGTGCGGCGGCCATATTGCATTGTAGAATTAATATGAAATTAGTACTCAGTATACCAAAAAACCTCTTATATGGCAACCAACATGATTTTTTTACTACCGCGCGCGGCCACTTTGGTATGCAAAATTAACACGAAATTCGTGCCCAGCATGCCAAAAAACCCTTAATATGGTACCCAACATGAAATTCTATAACCACCGTGCGGCGGCACTATTGGATAGTAGAATTAATATGAAATTCGTACTCAGCATACCAAAAAACTACCTATACGTTACCCTACATTACATTTTAATACCGCGGCGCATCGGCCATATTAGATTGCAGAATTAACACGAAATTCATGCTCAGCATACCAAAAAACCCCTTATATGGTACCCAACATGATTTTTTGTAACTAGAGCGCGGTGGCCATATTGGATTGCAAAATTAACACGAAATTCGTGCTCAGCATACCAAAAACCCCTTATATGGTACCCAACATGATGTTTTGTAACTACGGCGCAGCGGCCATGTTGGATTGCAAAATTAACACGAAATTCGTGCTCAGCATACCAAAAACCCTTAATATGGTACCCAACATGAAATTTTATAACCACCGTGCGGCGGCCACTTTGGTATGCAAAATTAACACGAAATTCGTACTCAGCATACCAAAAAACTCCCTATACGATACCCTACATTACATTTTAATACCGCGGTGCGTCGGCCATATTAGATTGCAGAATTAACACGATATTCATGCTCAGCATACCAAAAAACCCCTCATATGGTACCCAACATGATTTTTTGTAACTAGGGCGCATCGGCCATATTGGATTGCAAAATTAACATGAAATTCGTACTCAGCATACCAAAACCACCCCTTATACGATACCCTACATGAAGTTTTATATTCGCGCTGCGGCGGCCATATTGGATTGCAATATAAATAAATAAAATTGTAAAAACATTGCAGTAAGTACCTCATCTCAGGTAACGTAAATTGGGGATGCAACTTCTTTTTCTTGCCTACGCAATAGTTTGTGTGGTTGTGAGTGTATATCATTGGATTGCTCTTTCAAAAATATTGTACATTTAAAACACTCATTTATAGTCTTGATCAGTATTTTTCTCTTCCGCTTGTGAAAGATTAAGCTATAAAGTGCCAATTTTTGTCAAAGTTATGTGGTTGACTGCAATGGGTCTAGCGAGAGGTGTACCCATGTAACGTTGTAAAACGTCACATTGGAATGTCATTGTTAGTCTTGAGATTTAGGGAGAGAGGTGAGTAGATTGTTGACTCTTTCGCTCCGTGTGTCATCGATTTTAAACAGGTTGCGATTTCTGTAAGGCTGTATGCTTGCCTTGGTTTCCATGCCATAGGGTAGAATTGGAAAAAAAAATGTCTTTGTGACAGTGGTGACGGAACGTCATTCGTCTAGCTACATCAACAATGAAAAATAAAATGAATGAAAATAAATGTCGATCGTAAAAATATTTTTTAAACTTCGCTAAAAAGAAGTAATCTTTTATAAATTGTATATGGAAGTTCACGCCTGTGACTTCTCATCAATGTTTATTTTAGGATGACCATGTATTTCGGTAAGATCTTTGGATTTTTGGAACCACATTTCTAACCTTGGTGATCTTTAGTATTTTGACGAAAGATTATTCGTTTGTTTACAGCTTATTACGAAGCTTGGAGCAGCGTTAATGGAATATTTGCCTGCTCTCCAAGATTTATTGGTTTTTCTTTTAAAAAGTGGTAAGTTCTCTTTATGTGTTCAAATCACGAACAAATCTCCAATTGTTTTTCCGAATCTTATGGAACTAATTCTTTTCTTTGCAGCTGAAAAAGCACTTTTTTTATATTAACTTTATTCTTGGATAAAATTTGCCATGGATGCTGACCATGTGGTTACGGGCTCGTCATTCTCGTGGAGGCGGCACCTGTCGCGGTCTGCAGATGTGATTTCGAATCCCGTGGTAATGTAACCACCTCAGGTACCTATTTCAAATTGTTTTTGTGTGGATTAATCTAGTAATGATACACGACTCAAGGATCAGGCCCATGTAATGACACAATGGTTTAACTCATAAGCTGGCCTTATGCTGGATCTCACTATTCTAAATTTCACGCCTCAACCCTGTGAATAGTTAATCTTTAGCTTACTACATCACTGGAATAGATTATACCAATAGTGATAATGTATATTATGTATATTCAATCAATTCGCCTATAAAAATATAGAAACTCTCTTCTAGAGATGTATTCCATTATTTTTGGTTTCTGCTCTTATGATTAGAAGCTCAATCTCTATCGCCGATATCCGTGAGCATAAAGTTGGTAGGACTTATCCTCCTGGCGCCTGAACGGAGTTATAACTTTTGTTTGTTTGTTAGTTCATGTCTCCATAATAAGACAATTCCTCGCCATTATTATTATTACACCCCTTATGCCTCGTCGGGAATCTACTCTACTGTACTGTACGAACTGCATGGCCCTGCCCTGAGATGATGATGATGATGGAGTCTATATGAAGGTTTGAGCTGGAGCTCACATTATCATCACTACTTAAAATCTTTATTGTATGGGTGCCGTGCCACCAGTGCATACCACCAAATATTGTGCACTCGAATGGGAACAAATATTCAACAGTGCGTTGTCTATGCGGGTTGGTCTGTGTTTCAACCCCTTCATAGCCAGAGCATCATTCTATGATCAGCAGGTTTATCATTTGCAGGTGAGCATGGCTTGAGCCCTACAGATTACACATAACACTAAATCTATTATTTACTCAACATATTTATAATTTTAGGACATTTTTACACTATAACATCCATCAAATATAAATATCCATCACGCCTTATCCCCGAAGGGGTGGCAGAGGCATATTATATGCCCACTTTTCACCGTGTGGATTCCTGTCCCACGTAATAGGTGGTGAGCCCATTGCCGTGTTGAAATGGACAGACGCAGGATGTGACTACCTGCTGTTGAAATTTTTCAAGCCGCCCATAAGGCATTCAACCAGGCTTAACGACTGCCATTTTATTGGCAACCGGGACCAACGGCTTAACGTGCCTTCCGAAGCACGGAAACGCTCGCAAATGTAAATGCCACAAAGTGGTCACCCATCCGAGGACCAGCCATAGTGAAAGTTGCGTAACTCAGTGATCGTTTACAGAACACTGAGACCGCGGGGCCACGAGCGCTTCTATAACATCCTACTATAACTATAACATCCAGAGCAGATTGTGGCAACCTGCTGTTGAAATTTTTCAAGTCACCTGATATTGACTAGCGGGACCAACAGCTTAACATGCCTTCCGAAGCACAAAAACTTTCGTAAATGGAAATGCCATAAAGCGATCACACATCCGATGATCAGCCATAGCCAAAGTAGCTTAATGCAGTGATCGTTGACAGAACAATGAGTTAGTGGGACTACGTGTGTAAATCTCTCCACACCCACATTAGTGTCTATATTAAATTCATGAGAAGCCGGGCTGGGTCGCCAGCACTTAATAAATTAAAACGTAAACTAACCTGGTAGATTTAGTGTAGGAATAGCATTTGGTGATAACAGTTTGCTTCGGGTATAAATTCGCTCTTCAAAGTGTAAATGGCAAACTCTTCGATTCTTGAAAATATAATGTATTTAATGCAAGTATATCACCACCAATTGCATAAATCCAGCTTCGAAAAGTTTTTACTCCCTAAAATCAGAAAGAATAAATTAGTACAATTATTAAATTATCCATCAAGTATTAACGCGTGTATACCTTGGCCGAAGTGGTTAAAAAGTGGAACTTCAGGTTCCATTAATAAGAAGGACGGATGGACTACAGTGCAATATAAGCGTCCTAAAGTACAAAATAGAAGAGGGCTCGCACAACCATTGCAGCAGTTTAACTTCAGAGCCGCTGACAGAACAATACCGTTATATGTGTCTAGAGTGCATATAGACACCACTGATAAGGACATTGAGGCATTTATCAAACACAAAACCGGTTCTGACGTTCAAGTTTACAAAATTAATAATTTACACAATGAGTTTAATTCCTTTAAGGTTGTTGTGCCGTTGAGTAATATTGACTTATTTTTAAATGACAATGGCGATGAGTTCTGGCCGGCTAATACTGTGTTTAGAAAATACCGGGAACGGAATCGACCTCGTAGTAGAGGGTTCCGGGCAAGAGTATTACTAAACGAATACTTCATCATAATATGGATAGTACAATTGTAAAGCTTGTCTCATATAATTGTAAATCTATTAAGAGCTCTGTGCAAGAAGTAGCACGTTTGTGTAGCCATAGTCAAATAATTGCACTACAGGAGACATGGTTATTTCCACACGATCTCGGGATGCTCAGTACAATTAATGGACAGTTCGGGAGTCACGGTACCTCTGCAATTGACACATCACAAGGACTCTTGCGTGGAAGGCCGTATGGCGGTGTGGCTCTACTCTGGGACCGAAGAGTATTTCCACGCGCGGAAATAGTTCAATGCAACAGTGATCGTATGGTTGCGGTTAAACTGACTCGTGAGGGGCGTACCTTATTAGTCTTCAGTGTGTACATGCCTACTGACTGTGAGGATAAATTTCCGGAAATGTCACAATGTTTAGCAAAATACTGCTGACCGTCTCCTTGAAATTAGTCCACATTATGCACTCTGCATCTTAAAATTCTGTCTTTTCGTCCCAAAATTTACATATGTGCTCCGTTGCTGCTCTTTTTGGAATCACCCAGATCTTTTGACACAAGTAGACGACATAATCAAAATTAGCTTAGAATCGATTCTCAATATGCAGCTAAACGAGCTTTCTTGGACCCAAGCATCCCTACCTATCCGTTATGGTGGTTTAGGGATTCGCAAAATTTCCAGTGTCGCTTTACCAGCCTTCCTATCTTCTGTCCATAGTTCAGCAAATCTCATAAGTAAAATTTTAAGGGCATCCCCTTCAAACTTTGAGATTGCTGGCTTGGAAGAAGCTAGAAACGCTTTCTTAATTGCATGCCCAGGTCAAAATTTTCCAGATTCTCCAAATTTACAGAGGAGCTGGGACGACATACATTGTAAATTGATTTATAACAATCTTTTGAGCTGTAGTACAGGTTCGGCGCGTGCTAGGCTTTTGGCTGTGGGTGCGCATGAGGCCGGCTACTGGCTTCACGCGTACCCTTCGTCAAATACAGGAACATTTCTTGAGCCTGACACGCTTCGAATCGCAACCTGTCTACGGCTTGGGGTTCCGGTCTGCGTTCCTCATAAATGTCCCTGTGGCAGTGATGTCGACAAGCTTGGACATCACGGACTGTCATGCCAAAAAAGTGCAGGCCGCTTCTCGAGACATGCCGCACTAAACGATATCATTCGCCGGTCTCTTGCCACTGTCAACGTGCCAAGTCTACTTGAGCCGACTGGTATTGCAAGAGACGATGGCAAGAGACCGGACGGTATGAGTTTGATTCCATGGAAGATGGGCCGGGTGCTGGTATGGGATGCAACCTGTTCAGACACGCTGGCCCCTTCCCATCTACATGGAACCAACAACAGAGCTGGTGCGGTTTGTGAAGCGGCTGAAAAAGCTAAAGCATGCAAATACAGGAGTCTAGGCTCCGAATATGATTTTGTCCCATTCGGTGTCGAGACCCTTGGTCCGTGGGGTCCTAGGGCTACAAGGCTTTTTAAAGAAATAGCAATAAGGTTAGTCGACATCACAGGAGACCGAAGAGCTGGCAGCTACCTCGGCCAAAGAATTAGTTTAGCTATTCAAAGGGGGAACGCTGCCAGTATCTTCGGAACCTTGCCTAAAGGGACTCCTTATATTAATATATTTTAAATTTTCATATTTTAAGGTTATTTAATAATTTGTTGTAAATATTAGTATATAAATAAAAATCATTATTTGACTATTTTTTAAGGCTAAGGCTCAACGAATTCATGATACATGAAATTATAAATGACTATTTTAAATATAAGTGCTGTAATTGAGAGTTCTGATATTGAAAGTGTTTTTGTGCTTGGGGACTTTTATGCACACCCCGGGACGAGGTTTGCCAAAGAACTCACAGACTATTGCTCAGAGGAATTACTATCGTGTATAGATACTAAACTGCTAAATGTAAACACCTATACATTTGTAAGTGAAGTGACCGGGACGCCAAGGTGGCTTGCTCACTGTCTTGTCTCCGCGGCGGCTGAGGCGTCAGTAAGTGATGTGTATGTATTGTATGATGCATAAGCAGTGATCAAGCCACCTGGGCGTCCCGGTCACTTAATAAATTAAAACGTAAACTAACCTGGTAGATTTAGTGTAGGAATAGCATTTGGTGATAACAGTTTGCTTCGGGTATAAATTCGCTCTTCAACTCAATACATTAAAGTAATTATTATTTTCCATCATTAAATTAAAATTCTTATTACAAATGTCAAAGTATTTATCACATTGAGCCTGATTTCTAATACCCCATACATAAGTGTCGGACCACTACTAACAATGGCAAGTGGTCCGACACATACCATTGGTAGTACAGGTAAAATTAAACAATATTATTTGTAAGAAATCTATTACGGAAACCGGGATTGATTATAATTTGAAATATAAGTGGGGTATTAGAAATCAGGCTCAATGTGATAAATACTTTGACATTTATAATAAGAATTTTAATTTAATGATGGAAAATAATAATTACTTTAATGTATTGTATAATAATGATTTATGTAATGATAATGAACATATTAAGTTGATTGACATGTTTTACTATAATATAATTCCAACATTACAAACCGCTGCCGAACGCACATATACCTGTAAAGAGGTCAGTAAACGTAAAATAGTAGGATGGAATTATCATGTAAGATGTTATCATGTATTGGCTAGGCAAGCTTTCTTGGAATGGAATATGTATGGTAGGCCGGACTCGGGACATTACTACGAGCATATGCGTGCGGCGCGCAGAGATTTTAAATCAGCTCTTAAGTATGTACAGACTAATCAGGAAAAAATCAAAATGGAGATTCTGGCCCGAACCGCTTCTTCAAAAAAATTTAGTTGTTTTTGGATAGAAGTGAAAAAACTTAACCTTAAGAAAAGCGCTCCAGTTAGTGTAGAAGGCGAAACCGAGAGTAAAGTGATTGCTATGAAGTTCCGTTTACATTTTAATGTGCCCCAGACTGCAGTAAAGGGGGCGCTTTCTGAGGTGCCACAAAGTCGTGTATCCGGGGGGGGAGGTCTTTCGCGTCTCTTCTGAAGACATCATGGATGTACTTAGAAGTATGCGGCGTGGAAAATCTCCCGGTCACGATGGTTTAAGCATAGAACATCTTATGCAAGCGGGTCAGTGTATCACTGTTGTGTTAGCACAGTTTTTTAATCTCTGTGCGCGGCATCAGTATTTACCTACAGATCTTATCCGTACTCTTGTAGTACCTATACCAAAGAACAAGACGGGTGATGTCTCGAGCTTAACTAATTATAGAAACATATCACTGGCAACGATAGTAGGTAAGGTGCTTGAACGTCTGATACATAAAAAGTTAAGTCCGACCCTGTGTTTCCGCGCTGATCTGTCTACTGATATTGCTATTTTCGCCCTTAAACAGGTTGTGTCTCACTATGTCTCCCAGGATACAAGTGTTTACGCGTGTTTCCTGGACTTAAGTCGCGCTTTTGACACGATCAACCATGACCTGCTCTGGGAGAAACTAGAGAACAGTGGAGTGCAGACTGACATTGTTGGGGTGCTTAAATATTGGTATTCTAATCAGTCAAACAATGTCAGGTGGGGGAATTCACTGTCAGACAGTTATAAACTGTCCTGTGGTGTCAGACAGGGGGGTTTGACCTCTCCTGACCTGTTTAACCTATATGTTAATGTTCTAATCGAGGAGCTGAGCGGGACATCGGTAGGGCTTAGGTTGGGGGATAGGTACATTAACAATTTAAGTTAAGCCGATGATATGGTTCTGCTCAGCCCCTCGGTCAAAGGGTTGAGAAAGTTGTTAGCTATCTGCGAGAGATATGCCAGCGTGCATGATTTGATCTATAATGCCAAAAAGACTGAAATGATGGTATTCAGGTCAGGGAGGGGTCCACTCTGTATCCCACCGGTAAAAATCGGAGGACAAGTCGTCGCTATTGTTGAGAGGTTCAAGTACCTTGGTCATATATTAACGTCAGACATGAAAGATGATGCTGGCATTGATCGCCAACGCAGGGCCCTCTCTGTCGTGGGCAATATGATAGTGAGGAGATTTTTTAAAGCTGATGTGCAGACTAAGATTCACTTATTCAGAATGTACTGTCAGAATTTCTACACTTGTCAACTGTGGACGGGGTACACTAAGCGATCCTGGGATTGCATTCGTGTTCAGTATAATAATATATACAGACAACTTATGGGTTTCTCACCATTTTGTAGCGCCTCAGGAATATTTGCAGAGGCAAGACTGAACACGTTTAATGCAATCCAAGGAAGTCGCATCGCTATGTTCATGGTCCGTGTTCGTGAGTGTAGTAATAGTATAGTCAAGGAACACACAGACAGGTTGTATAGTAGTTCAATGTGCAAGAAATGGTTAGAGATAGCAACCTAACCATGTTAAGACTGGTGTTAGGTAAGATTTTTAAGTTATTTATGTTCTTTATTATTATTTATTTTTAAATTAGTTACTGCGTCTGTCTATTTCAACACGGCAATGGGCTCACCACCTTTTATGTGTGACAGGAATCCACACGGTGAAAAGTGGGCATATAATATGCCTCTGCCACCCCTTCGGGGATAAGGCGTGATGGATATTTTAGTTAATTGATTTATTATAATATTGTAATTTTTTTATGTGATTTAATTTAATTTAATTTGAGATTTTTGAGACAATTTGAGATATGGAATATTAATTCTGAAATAAAGTGATATTCTTATTATTCTCTTTATTTATTTATACAACATATCAATTACATTTTTAAATATATCTATAAAATAAAAAATACATTTAAAAATATAAAAAATAGTGACCCACCGGTATCGGGTACAGGGACCAAGCTACCGGTGGTTAGGGCTCAAGAGAAAGGAATTTCCTCACAAAACGTGCCGTGTCGAGAAGAACTCCTTTCTGTATCAGGCCCTTGATCCAGCTGTTTAACGCGAGCCTTTGTAGGTGTTGGTCAAGGCTCTTGGCTATAAGTCCATGGACAGATATGACTATCGGTACAATGATCGCTGAATCCACATCCCACACGTCGACAACCTCATGAGCCAAGTCTAAATATTTATTTTGTTTGTCTACCTCGGCTTTCATGAGGTTTTCGTCGTGAGGTATGGTGATGTCAACAATAATGCACGGCGTTCTAATCGATCTATTACCACTATGTCAGGCTTATTGGCGCCAATAGTCCTGTCCGTGATAATAGATCGATCCCAGTATAATGTGACATGACCATTTTCGAGAACTGGGTCGGGCACATATCTATAGTATGGTACTCTAAATCAACAAGATTGTACTTAAGAGCAAGTTGCTGGTGAATGATCTTGGCTTCTTGGTTGTGTCGATGCAAATACTCACCGTTTGCAAGACTCGAACAACCAGAAATAATATGCCTAAGGGATTCTCCGGGACGATGACATGCCCGACAGATGTCCACCGTACCATCCTTCAGGATATACTTCCTGTAGTTCTTTGTCATTACAACTTCGTCAGTAATTGCAAAAACAAACCCTTCAGTCTCTCCAAAGGGATCACCAAATCGTAGCCAAGATACTTATGCATTGAAGTCTATATCAGGCCTGTGTAAGGCCTGATAAAAACGACCATGCAGCTCCTTACTCTTCCATACCTCCTTGCGATCAGTAACACCAAGTACTATAGGTTTAAGCCAATTCTCTTTAGCCAACGTGAGCGGGGTATGTCCATTATTCACTGCAACCACATCGCGCTGCAACCTCGTGTCAGCATTGAGAAAATATTCTCTGAGGTTGCATATCTCACGGTTATGGAGGGTCTTGACATTTAAAAAGCCTCGACCTCCACACTTCCGAGGGACATACAACCTCATTACTGATGAACGAGGATGATGCATTCGAAATGTGGTCAACAAGGAACGCACTCCCCTATCCAGGGCATCTAATTCAGTCTGAGTCCATCTAAGTATACCGAAGGAATACATTAGAACCGGTATGACCCACCCATTGAAGGCACGCACCTTATTACCGCCTGATAAAAGACTTTTCAGTACTTTTTTCAGACGGCCAAAGAAACGCTCCTTCAATGTTTGTTTCACACCAGATTCATTAATTCCTAATGCCTGCGATATACCCAGATACTTATAGGTCTCAGTGGCGGAGAGAGATCTGAGTATTATGGAATCTGAAAGCTCAACACCTTCAGAGTCCACAATCCCACCCTTCTTTACATGCATGACTGCACATCTGTCAACGCCAAATTTCATTCTAATAGAACTACTAAAGGATTTTGTTAACTTCAATAGTTCTATCAGTTCCAATTTGGTGGTGGCAAATAGCTTAAGGTCGTCCATGTAAAGCAGGTGGGATATAACTCGACCTTCTCTTCGCAACTGAAAGCCTAGCCCTGAACTCTCTAGTATAGTACTAAGAGGGTTCAGTGCTAGACAAAACCATAAAGGACTGAGACTGTCGCCCTGGAATATGCCCCGCTCAATAGGTAAGCCATTTGTTACAGTCTGACGACATCCTGGATAGCAAAGGTCTCAAATGTCAACTGGAGAACTCCATTGCCTCTTACATGACTGCAGGAAAGTACAAAGAGTTGCATCCACTTTGTACTGCTCCAGCACCCTCAGAAGCCACGTATGAGGCACAGAGTCAAAAGCCTTTTTATAATCAATCCAACATGTCGTCAGACTGCGACGATTACGGCGTACCTGTTGGTTAATGGTCATGTCAATAATAAGGAGTTCTTTGATGCCTCGGGTCCCACTTCTACATCCATTTTGAGACAAAGACAAGACTGAATTTTTATCTAAATGTTAAAAAAATTTGATTCTCAAAATGGATTGTTAGAAGTTTATAGACTGTTGGTAAACATGTGATAGGTCTATAATTTTTGGGATCCAAGGCATCGCCAGATTTATAGAGAAGGTGGTTGTTATAACCCAGTTGTTATAACATCGGGCAGAGAGCCCGACTCTACACATGACTGGAATTGAGCTGCTAAACGAGAATGTGAACTACGGAGCCACTTTAGCCAGAAATTATGCAGTCCGTCCGGTCCCGCTGATTTCCAGTTGGGCAACGAACGGACTGCATTTGCTACATCCTGTTCAGATATATTAATTGACTCCATTGCCTGTATAGATTCACATTCTCGTTCAACATCTCTCATCTATTCACCTTCAATATGACTAACGGGCCTCGACCAAATACCACGCCAAAATGCATTTCTAATATCAGCATTTGGTCGCGGTCCGTTATCCACACCTGAATTGGGTTTTTCCCACCGTCGATAAACCCACCTCTCATCCTTTTGGAACATGCGGTTCTGGGTATATCGTTCTACGCGTTTCTTATAACGACGAGTCCGGTTTGCCCATGCGCAAACTTTCTGCTTCAGAAAGTCAATGCGCTCCGTGATACATGACGTTCTCACATATTCTTGAGGCGTGATATTAGTGCCTGAAAACGCCTGCTTCACAAAGCGCATGACCCTGGATGAGTGTTTCCCGATCTAAAGCAGATTAGCTTCCCAAAGAGTGCCCTAGCCCGAGCGATACGACGCTCAATTCTACACTGCCAAGCTGGTACAGCAGGTTTAGGAGAAGAAGCAAGTTTCTTATCAAAAACCTTTACTTCAGCTACTCTACATGCTGCAACGGCCGCACAGTATAGAATCGAGTGCGTATCACCAAGGTCTTCACTATTATCCAAATAATCAGGTAATAGCGAATCTAGAGCACACACCAAGGCCATATTCCGTTTATGCATAGGCAAACGCGGTAGGCTAGGTCTACAGCCTGGACTCATAGATCGAAATTCCAGAATCGCATCCTCCAATGCACTCCTTAAGTTATCATTACACTGGATACTTACGGATATAACCTCAACTGCAACAACTTTATCATTGTGTGTTGTGTTTGTTACCGATGATTTTGTAACCTGTGATGAAGTTGGACAGTCAAGGTTATTTCGTACCTCAGAACGTAGCCCCTCAAGTACAGTACGCTCCAACATTTTACAACGTTGAATAGCCCGCACCTGGAGTGCGATTCACTAGCGCAAAACATCCTTACAAATAAGCGTACAACGTTGACGCATCCCTGATGTAGCTCTTTGGCATTCTTTATGTATGACGTAAGCTACGCTATCCTAGCGCTTCACCGATGTAAACGGCGCTAGCGATAACTAATCTTAACTTTCAAATGTATGAAGTTTGGTATTCTTTAGGCCAAAGCATCTTTGCCTTTGACGACAACCACGGCTTGGCCTTCAATTTTATCTGTCAAATCACAAAGCATCTAACTTGAAGATTTTACCTAAGTTGTAGTGCTTATTTCCATATATATATAATATATTCTGATGTAAGTAAAGTGATATTTTATTTAAACATTTTATTTTCAAATTATTAATACATTTTTTTGTAGATCTAAGATGATAATTTAATTATTTACCCATTTCAGATGGCAACTCGTCTTTCTTGTATGCTATTCCTGTTAGAGGAAGCTAATCGGGAAGACAACTTGCGTAAGAGACGCCAAGCAAAGTTTGTTCGTAGTTTAAATTTACTAAAAACGGACAGCAATTATATGAAAATCTATCGGTTGACTGAGGAGTTAATATTTATGTTAGAAGAGGATATTTTGCCTTTGTTTCCTAGAAAGCAACGTCAAGGAGGCATAACAAACCGAACCAAAGTAGGTATTGGTATCTTCGTATTGTTTTTAATAATATAGATCAATGTCTTAAATTGCCTGATTACTAGACCTAATATATGCACTACAGATAGGTACTATATTTTTTAGGTTTTATGTACACTTGCATTTCTGGCCAGTGGAAGCTACCAGAAGGTATTGGGAGAAAATGTATCTAATTATATCTCCCAGCCATCTGCTTCCCGAGCTATTTGTCAAGTCATTGAAGCCATAAGTCATCCGGATATTATAAAGAAATATTTAAGATTCCCTAAAAACTTTGATGAAAGAAAACTTCTCAAAGAGAGGTAAAAAAATTTCTATGTTGTTTAAGTTGTTACTAAAGTTTTACTGTTAGCAGTTACCAGAATATTATGTAGGTTATTTATTATTGTTTTATTTCAGATTCTATGAAAAGTTTCAAATACCCGGAGTGATTGGGTGTATAGATGGCACAATGATATCCATGGTCCGGCCGAAAGTTCATGAAGAAAGGTATTATTGTAGGAAAGGCTATCATGCCAGAAATGTAGTTATTGTAAGTAGTAAATAACATAAATTTGTGTTTTGAACTGGAAGTAAAAACAGTGTTTTAAAAAAATGTATATCTTTTAGATTAACGATGCTGATCTAAATATCCTGCATGTGGATGTTAAGTATGGAGGTGCAACGCATGATAGCTTTATTTTTAATAACTCCATAATAAAGCCACATTTAGAACACTTAAGCAATGCAGGCGAAGCAGTGTTTCTACTTGGTAGGTGTTTTAATCAACACTTCTCATATTTATCATTTATGCATTAAAGAAATAAGATTTAAATAAAGTACTCATTTTCTTTCAGGGGATTCAGGATTTGCACAGAGGCCATATATGATGGTTCCTTTTAGTAACCCTGAGGCTGGGTCACAAGAAGCACACTATAATGAACTGCATGCTACAGCAAGAAATACTGCAGAAAGGACTATTGGCTTATTGAAAGGACGTTTCAGGTGCCTTTTGGTTCACAGAGTGCTTCATTATGATCCAGAAATGGTGGCTAAAATAATATTAGCATGTTGTGTTTTGCACAACATATGTCAACAAGCCGGACTGCCTCCTGTAGAGCTACCTGCTCATTTACAGAGAAATGAAAACAGGTGGCTCCAATTGCTCCAAGGAACAAGGAATGCAGGGTCCACTGATGGTTTGGAGGCTGGACGTCTAGCTAGAGACAGTCTTGTTAATAGATTGTGGTGTGCACGTATATAGGCAGGGTATATGAGGTAGACACAGATAGTGTCTACCCCACCAATAACTCTGGAGCTCAAGCAAGCCTATTAGCGGTGCACCTGCTGACCAACCAACAAAGTAACTATGCAGGTGCCTTTATGGGCTTGGAAGATCAGCTATATACCTCTGCCTACTCCTTCGCGGTTAAAGGCGACAATATGTTTGTAAAATATATATAATTTGAACAGTTTGTTTGGTTGAACACGCTAATCTCAGGAACCACTGGGTTGAATTGAAAAATTGATTTTTTCGTGTTAGATAGCCCATTTATCGAAGAAGGCTATGGACTATATATCATATCTTTACGCGTTTACTCAGGAGAGCGGAGAAGTTATTATAAATGTCAACAAATCTGTAAATTTTCATACATTATTGTAAAATGTATAAATGAGCGACGGGAGTTCGATGTGTGTTCCGGGCTGTGCTGTGTGGGTCAGTACATTGTAATATATATAATAGATAGGCAAATAAATATATCTGTAGTATAATGATAGTCTACTTTAACGGTTAGTTTATTGTAAAAATACTTTAATATTTTTGAAGTGAAAACTTCTTTAGCGGCGTTGGGTATAAAATCTTAAACTCGCGTCAGGGCACGTGTCCTGATCGAAAAAGCGTAAGATTTTATCATCATCATCTTTACGTCGATCCCGGTCAATTTTTGAAGGAAAAACTTCTTTTAGCGCGGTACGCATATTTTTAGATGAGATAAAATCTCTGGACTCGAGACCATAATCATCATCATCATCTAACGTTGATTCCGGTCATCTACAGGTCTTATTAAATAATGCTGTGTAATCAATTAGGACTCTTTCAGTGTAGAATTATTTTTTATCATCATCATCTTTACGTCGATCCCGGTCAATTTTTGAAGGAAAAACTTCTTTTAGCGCGGTACGCATATTTTTAGATGAGATAAAATCTCTGGACTCGCGACCATAATTATCATCATCATCAAACGTTGATTCCGGTCATCTACAGGTCTTATTAAATAATGCTGTGTAATCAATTAGGACTCTTTCAGTGTAGAATTATTTTTTATCATCATCATCTTTACGTCGATCCCGGTCAATTTTTGAAGGAAAAACTTCTTTCAGCGCGGTACGCATATTTTTAGATGAGACAAAATCTCTGGACTCGCGACCATAATCATCATCATCATCTAACGTTGATTCCGGTCATCTACAGGTCTTATTAAATAATGCTGTGTAATCAATTAGGACTCTTTCAGTGAAGAATTATTTTTTATCATCATCATCTTTACGTCGATCCCGGTCAATTTTTGAAGGAAAAACTTCTTTTAGCGCGGTACGCATATTTTTTTAGATGAGATAAAATCTCTGGACTCGCGACCATAATCATCATCATCATCAAACGTTGATTCCGTTTATCTACAGGTCTTATTACATAATGCTGTGTAATCAATTAGGACTCTTTCAGTGTAGAATTATTTTTTATCATCATCATCTTTACGTCGATCCCGGTCAATTTTTGAAGGAAAAACTTCTTTTAGCGCGGTACGCATATTTTTTTAGATGAGATAAAATCTCTGGACTCGCTACCATAATCATCATCATCATCTAACGTTGATTCCGGTCATCTACAGGTCTTATTAAATAATGCTGTGTAATCAATTAGGACTCTTTCAGTGTAGATTTATTTTTCATCATCATCATCATCTTTACGTCGATCCCGGTCAATTTTTGAAGGAAAAACTTCTTTTAGCGCGGTACGCAATTATTTAGATGAGATAAATTTCGACTCGCTACTCCCCGTTACGATACGCAGCTATAGTGTGTGCATATATGCATGTACCAACGCGACTAGATAAATAAATTATTAATAAATTGAGTTTTTTAAGTAAAAACGCCTCTTAGCGTGGTACACATATTTTTAGAGGAGATAAAATCTCTGGATTTGCGACTATAATCATCATAATCATCTAATGTTGAACCCGGTCATCTACAGGTCTTATTAAATAATATTGTGTAATCAATTAAGACTCTTTCAGAGTAGAATTTTTTTTTCATCATCATCATTAACGTCCATCCCGGTCAATTTTTGAAGTGAATATTCTTTTAGCGCGGTACGCTTATTTTTAGATGAGATAAAATCTCTGGACTCGCGACCATTATCATCATCATCATCTAACGTTGATTCCGGTCATCTACAGGTCTTATTAAATAATGCTGTGTAATCAATTAGGAGTCTTTCAGTGTAGATTTATTTTTCATCATCATCATCATTAACGTCGATCCCGGTCAATTTTTGAAGGAAAAACTTCTTTTAGCGCGGTACGCAATTTTTTAGATGAGATATATCTCTGGACTCGCTACACCCCGTTACGATACGCAGCTATAGTGTGTGCATATATGCATGTACCAACGCGTCTAGTTTTTTTATATCTAGATCTAAGGGTTTCTTTTTTGTAATTGTCTGAATTTTAAGAAAATCTACATGTTTTAAATTATTGTATAAATTTCTATGTATAATAAATAAGTTTGATTTTTCTAGGACTTATTTGTTTTTTTAGTAATAAGACCTAAACTATAATAGTTTATAAATATCTATCGCATACCGTGACCGTCGCATGACCGTTTCAGATCATGTTCAACAACTCATCTAATTCCACACTGAACTGTAATGAACTGGTAAACCAGTGGCTACGCTTCATTGTGCTACTTATTAACCAACAGGTGAAAGTATGAGCGCAATCTCTACTGCGTGTGCCTCGTATAGTAAGTCGCTATATGCAGCGACATTTGGCGCTTTAGCCCTGGAGCTTGCAACTTCTTTCCCTCAGACCATTGCAGCTTATCGCACAATGACAGTTGTAAGTGTTCATGTCTGGCTCTGGCGATAGCTCTCTTGGTGGTAAGTTTAGCCGCCCCATAGGAAACATGATCCTCCGGAGATGCACCACGGCAGGTCCCAGCGATCGGCGGAGGTGTAAGGGACCTCTAATCAGTATCGTAGGTGAAACTATGTTCAGTTAAAGGGGCAAATACAAAAAGTAAACGAGCACAATTACATACATAATTTATTGAAGCTTAGTACAATTGTTGTAGAGAAAAAAAATCAATTAAAAATTATATCATAATTTTACACAATATTCCTATAATAAATATTTTCGCAAACTCAATTGTCATAATCACATACAATCAGTCACAATATTCTTATAATGACTATCGGCCGCCTGAGGACGGTGGGTGCGCTGCTTACCGTTCTTACAGAAGCAGGCCCTAGACGGCGAGGTGTGGGAGTGACACGCACGGCCTTCACCCCCTCGAAGCGGGATGACACCCGAAATGGCGCGAGACATCACTCGAACCTCCAAAGATCGGTGGAATATTGTATATAATAATAAATGTTGTGGTATACTCTATACAGCACCATCTAGCCCCAATTAAGCAATATTTTGTACTATGGTATCTAGACAACTGATATACATCCTACTAAAACTTCACGTAAAAACTGGAATGGATTTTAATGAAACTTTGCAATAATATAGCTTATACATCAGGATAACACATAGGCTACTTTTTATCCCGGGAACAAGTTCCTGTGGAAAACGGGAAACTACTCTACGCGGGCATCAACTGCTATTATGTCTAAAAAACAAACACTCATACAAACAAACAAACCAAAATTTGTGGAACCTCAACGCGGCAGTGGCATACACTACCACTGTATTATAATAATATTAGTAGATGTTCTAAATAACTGTATAAATTATTTACTTACTTTAATAATTATTTAGAACATCTACTAATTTGTTTTGGTTATCAGCTAGAAGGCTAAGTGCTCGGGCCATTGTAACTTCAGCTTCAGCTCGCCTTTCCTCTATAGCAATAAAGCGCTCGGTGAGTCTGACCATTTCTGACCGGAACTTGTGGTTTTTTACTGTGCATTACTTTTATTACAATCAAATAATACCTAAAACCCATCATAATTATTTCAACATATACCTACTAATAAAACAATTAAACATATTAATAATAATTAAATTTGTAAATACTTGACCATAGAAAAATGACATGATATTAAACTTATGGTTATTTACAATGATACAACAATCCCTTTGCTGAAATCGTCCATTGTGATAGTGGTACACTAATAAAATAAGCTTATTGAATTTAATGTAAAGCTATTTTTTGTTGTAGTGTCTCGAAATGCAGGTCCCTCAGCTAGCCAGCTTGATATGTTGGTTAGTCTTTTAGAAGCCAGGCCATGGCTAGCAAGAGGACATGCTCGGACAGCCAATGCCCGCGTACGTACCCGTCAAGCTTGGAATGAGATAGCATCGTCTCTAAACTGTGATGGGAGTGGATGCATTAAAACATCAGAACAGTGGTGCAAGGTATTTTAATTCCATAGTAATCTATTACATAGTACACTATGTATATATGTCTTACATTTTTTTTTTCTTTATAGTACTGGAAAGATAAAAAAGGTGCTGTAAAGCGCAAGTCTAGTCAGATCAATATGGCTAGACACAGAACTGGTGGTGGATTTGAAAATTTACCAGAGCTCAATGATGTTGAGCTCAAAATATTAAATTTTTGCCAACGGTGACCAGTGTTTGGAAATAAATCCATTTCAGGTATTATTTACATTATTATAATAGTCAAGTTAGTTGCTTTCAAATGTGGACAATGGTATTATATTATTACGTTTTTATATGTAGTGTGAGTGTGATGTAAATTTTAGGAACAAGAGGCCATGAATAGAGGTGAAGAATTGGAAGAGTCTCCCAGTATTTTACAAGTAAGTTCAAAGTAATCCAATTAAGAAAAAACTAAGTGCAATGATAAACTAAAAAATTATTTTATTTGCAGGATATTGTTAATATTGGGTCACAACAAATACAGCTGCCTGCTACACAGGAGTACCAAGTTGAATGGGTGAGTGCTACACATGTTTTATTGTTAGTATTATAGTCTTGATTCTTAAAACAACAATTGTTTTTAGGATCTGTCAAACATTGCTGTTGCCGGAGACACTGAAGAATCAGTTCATGTCTTACATAGTCCTGCTGCTGGTGAAAATTTGGTATGTGGATTTAAATCTATCCTATTACTACATAGAGGTAAAGTCTGTGATGTTGATATTGTAAGGAATAATCTTTGGACCTACTGAACCGATTTTGAGAATTCTTCCAGTGGTATAATGGTATACCCTGCCTGAGTGGTTTATGCTACAAGGTATTGAAGAAAAGTTGTTAAAGCAAATTTCAAAATAAATTCAGTAGATCCAGAGATCACACTCTACATTGTTTATAATATTATTTATATGTTAGTATAGATATTAAAGTATATAATGCACATTTGCAGGTTGCAGATGAGGTAGCACCAGTGCCATCCACTTCACAGCAACAGCCACAACATGTTGATGTATCAAGAGGCAGAGAAAGTGAGGAAATTTTTAGTAATGTGATATTAATATTTTACAAATACATTAGATGACCCCCCAAAACTTCGCCAGTGGTATAGTTCGAACTTCCTTCGCACCTAAATCTTGTCGCTTATAAATTTTACAATAATGCATAAAAAATTGCCCGATTTGTCAACAATTATGACAACTGCTTTCGCCAGGGTAGTTGTGATGATATAAAGCCTATAGACCATCCTCGATAAATGGCCTATCTAACATTAAAAGAATTTATTAAATCAAAGATTTGCGCGTTCAACCAAACAAACAAACTCTTCAGTTTTATAATATTAGTATAGGTATACATTATTAAATGAAAACATTGTTCACAGCACCAACATTAAATACACAATCCCCGAGACGAAAACCACGGAGTCGCCGGCGCACTCTTCAGCGATCTCCCCGCGAGACTGCAGCGCGCCGGCGACTGTTGCGTAGGTCTCCACCATCACAGCGCCGGTCAGAAATGGTCAAACTCACCGAGCGTTTTATTGCTATAGAGGAAAGGCGAGCTGAAGCTGAAGTTACAATGGCCCGAGCACTTAGCCTTCTAGCTGATAACCAAAACAAATTAGTAGATGTTCTAAATAATTATTTAAGTAAGTAAATAATTTATACAGTTATTTAGAACATCTACTAATATTATTATAATACAGTGGTAGTGTATGCCACTGCCGCGTTGAGGTTCCACAAATTTTGGTTTGTTTGTTTGTATGAGTGTTTGTTTTTTAGACATAATAGCAGTTGATGCCCGCATAGAGTAGTTTCCCGTTTTCCACAGGAACTTGTTCCCGGGATAAAAAGTAGCCTATGTGTTATTCTGATGTATAAGCTATATTATTGCAAAGTTTCATTAAAATCCATTCCAGTTTTTACGTGAAGTTTTAGTAGGATGTATATCAGTTGTCTAGATACCATAGTACAAAATATTGCTTAATTGGGGCTAGATGGTGCTGTATAAATTATCCCACAACATTTATTATTATATACAATATTCCACCGATCTTTGGAGGTTCGAGTGATGTCTCGCGCCATTTCGGGTGTCATCCCGCTTCGAGGGGGTGAAGGCCGTGCGTGTCACTCCCACACCTCGCCGTCTAGGGCCTGCTTCTGTAAGAACGGTAAGCAGCGCACCCACCGTCCTCAGGCGGCCATGGAGGCCGATAGTCATTATAAGAATATTGTGACTGATTGTATGTGATTATGAAAATTGAGTTTGCGAAAATATTTATTATAGGAATATTGTGTAAAATTATGATATAATTTTTAATTGATTTTTTTTCTCTACAACAATTGTACTAAGCTTCAATAAATTATGTATGTAATTGTGCTCATTTACTTTTTGTATTTGCCCCTTTATCTGAACATAGTTTCACCTACGATACTGATTAGAGGTCCCTTACACCTCCGCCGATCGCTGGGACCTGCCGTGGTGCATCTCCGGAGGATCATGTTTCCTATGAGGTAGCCGCCCCGCCTTACCACCAAGAGAGCTATCGCCAGAGCCAGACATGAACACTTACAACTGTCATTGTGCGATAAGCTGCAATGGTCTGAGGGAAAAAAGTTGCAAGCTCCAGGGCTAAAGCGCCAAATGTCGCTGCATATAGCGGCTTACTATACGAGGCACACGCAGTAGAGATTGCGCTCATACTTTCACCTCTTGGTTAATAAGTAGCACAATGAAGCGTAGCCACTGGTTTACCAGTTCATTACAGTTCAGTGTGGAATTAGATGAGTTGTTGAACATGATCTGAAACGGTCATGCGACGGTCACGGTATGCGATAGATATTTATAAACTATTATAGTTTAGGTCTTATTACTAAAAAAACAAATAAGTCCTAGAAAAATCAAACTTATTTATTATACATTAGAAATTTATACAATAATTTAAAACATGTAGATTTTCTTAAAATTCAGACAATTACAAAAAAGAAACCCTTCGATCTAGATATAAAAAAAAAAATATTACAGTATTTTTACAATAAACTAACCTTTAAAGTAGACTATCATTATACTACAGATATATTTATTTGCCTACCTATTATATATATTACAATGTACTGACCCACACAGCACAGCCCGGAACACACATCGAACTCCCGTCGCTCGTTTATACATTTTACAATAATGTATGAAAATTTACAGATTTGTTGACATTTATAAAAACTGCTCCGCTCTCCTGAGTAAACGCGTAAAGATATGATATATAGTTCATAGCCTTCTTCGATAAATGGGCTATCTAACACGAAAAAAACAATTTTTCAATTCAACCCAGTGGTTCCTGAGATTAGCGTGTTCAACCAAACAAACTGTTCAAATTATATATATTATACAAACATATTGTCGCCTTTAACCGCGAAGGAGTAGGCAGAGGTATATAGCTGATCTTCCAAGCCCATAATGGCACCTGCATAGTTACTTTGTTGGTTGGTCAGCAGGTGCACCGCTAACAGGCTTCCTTGAGCTCCAGAGTTATTGGTGGGGTAGACACTATCTGTGTCTACCTCATATACCCTGCCTATATACGTGCACGCCACAATCTATTAACAAGACGGTCTCTAGCTAGACGTCCAGCCTCCAAACCATCAGTGGACCCTGCATTCCTTGTTCCTTGGAACAATTGGAGCCACCTGTTTTCATTTCTCTGTAAATGAGCAGGTAGCTCTACAGGAGGCAGTCCGGCTTGTTGACATATGTTGTGCAAAACACAACATGCTAATATTATTTTAGCCACCATTTCTGGATCATAATGAAGCACTCTGTGAACCAAAAGGCACCTGAAACGTCCTTTCAATAAGCCAATAGTCCTTTCTGCAGTATTTCTTGCTGTAGCATGCAGTTCATTATAGTGTGCTTCTTGTGACCCAGCCTCAGGGTTACTAAAAGGAACCATCATATAGGGCCTCTGCGCAAATCCTGAATCCCCTGAAAGAAAATGAGTACTTTATTTAAATCTTCTTTAATGCATAAATGATAAATATGAGAAGTGTTGATTAAAACACCTACCAAGTAGAAACACTGCTTCGCCTGCATTGCTTAAGTGTTCTAAATGTGGCTTTATTATGGAGTTATTAAAAATAAAGCTATTATGCGTTGCACCTCCATACTTAACATCCACATGCAGGATATTTAGATCAGCATCGTTAATCTAAAAGATATACATTTTTTTAAAACACTGTTTTGTACTTCCAGTTCAAAACACAAATTTATGTTATTTACTACTTACAATAACTACATTTCTGGCATGATAGCCTTTCCTACAATAATACCTTTCTTCATGGACTTTCGGCCGGACCATGGATATCATTGTGCCATCTATACACCCAATCACTCCGGGTATTTGAAACTTTTCATAGAATCTGAAATAAAACAATAATAAATAACCTACATAATATTCTGGTAACTGCTAACAGTAAAACTTTAGTAACAACTTAAACAACATAGAAATTTTTTTACCTCTCTTTGAGAAGTTTTCTTTCATCAAAGTTTTTAGGGAATTTTAAATATTTCTTTATAATATCCGGATGACTTATGGCTTCAATGACTTGACGAATAGCTCGGGAAGCAGATGGCTGGGAGATATAATTAGATACATTTTCTCCCAATACCTTCTGGTAGCTTCCACTGGCCAGAAATGCAAGTGTACATAAAACCTAAAAAATATAGTACCTATCTGTAGTGCATATAGTAGGTCTAGTAATCAGGCAATTTAAGACATTGATCTATATTATTAAAAACAATACGAAGATACCAATACCTACTTTGGTTCGGTTTGTTATGCCTCCTTGACGTTGCTCTCTAGGAAACAAAGGCAAAATATCCTCTTCTAACATAAATATTAACTCCTCAGTCAACCGATAGATTTTGATATAATTGCTGTCCGTTTTTAGTAAATCTAAACTACGAACAAGCTTTGCTTGGCGTCTCTTACGCAAGTTGTCTTCCCGATTAGCTTCCTCTAACAGGAATAGCATACAAGAAAGACGAGTTGCCATCTGAAATGGGTAAATAATTAAATTATCATCTTAGATCTACAAAAAAATGTATTAATAATTTGAAAATAAAATGTTTAAATAAAATATCACTTTACTTACATCAGAATATATTATATATATATGGAAATAAGCACTACAATCGGTGAAGCGCTAGGATAGCGTAGCTTACGTCATACAAGACTAAAGAATGCCAAAGAGCTACATCAGAGATGCGTCAACGTTGTACGCTTATTTGTAAGGATGTTTTGCGTTAGTGAATCGCACTCCAGATCCGATAATCGTTGTGCCGAGACGTTAACAGCTGGTTCAAGATCTTGAAACACAGTTAATAGCCGACTACGGTACGCAGTAAGGTTAATTCCCCCCTCTGTAGCCACAAAATATGACCGCATGACGTTTTCATTTATAGAATTAGTCCATCACATGCGGCGCACATCACTACCGGTAGCGGGAGCCCTATTCGAAGCCGGTGGGCCTCGGGGCGCCAAGCGAGTCGGTGGCCGGCCTCTCCCACGCCGCCGCGCTGGTGTTGGTGACGACGGCGGAGAGAAGAACTCGTCGTTATTATTATTATGTCTCTTCTTTACACGGGTATCTTCTTTTTTTTTCTCATGAAGATACCCGGACTTTTGATAGGCTTACATGGGGACATAGGTCCAACACGCAGAGGCCCTTTGATAATTTTTATTATTTTATTATTATTGTCTCTTCTTCACGGGTATCTTCAATTTTTTTTCTTATGAAGATACCCGGTCTTTTGGCAGGCTTACATGGGGACATATTGGTCCAACACGCAGAGGCCCTTTGAGAATTTTATTCTAATAGGAAATGGGACCCCCACTACAGGCAATCCACGCCCGCCTTATGTAGAAGAACGGTAATGGATCACCTCCAATGGGAGTTAAACTATTGTGAAATGTGCTAACTATGAAATGGGCTATTGGGTTGGGTGTTAAATGGATTGGGTGATTTAAGCTATTGATGAAAACGGCGTCTGCCTTTTTAATATATTATTATCAAATTAGTGGCAGAAGGTGACTTGCCAACTCACTAGATGGGCCCCCTATACAATCGCCATAGGCAAAATAAGCCTGTAAGGCGACAGAGGGCAACACCGGTGTGAGCGGCTTGGGGTATCGAGCGGTGCGGCGCCGGTTTCACCTTCGCGGGACAGGCCCGGAGCGGGCCCCGTAGTTATGCCCTTGAAAATGACACTTCAACCCCTGAGCAAATAGCTCTGGCTCCCTCCCTCTGACCGGCCAATTAAGACAAGCCAGAGTTCAGATTTGCTGCACTCCCGGGAGTAGCACTCTCACTGCTATCCCGTTAGGCCATTAAATCCTAACCGGTGCAGAAGGGCAACAAAACTCTGAGGAATCGGGACCGATGTGTAGCCACACACATTCAACTCGCCACAAGCTGCCCTATTATTATTATTATTAACCGCATTTGCTTACTAATGCCATGTCTCTGCTGTTTGAGATGATGCTGAACATAAATCGTGACAATGCCAGACAAACTTTTATCTATTATCTTTATGTCAAATCTCTTGCAGATAAAAGTAATATGTAATAGTACTTTTATAGCAAGATCTAATAGTAAATAGCATGGCAAATCTTATTTTTTAAATGCAAATAAAGTGTATTTCACTTACGGCTTTTATTGCAATTTGGAACACAATACCTGGAGGCAGACATAATTCTAGAAGTCCTAAATACGTGGCGAGTTTTCGTGTAATAGAAGAACAGTCGGAGTCCGGGGATGTTAGCCGTAGATGTAAATAAAATAAGAGTCGTCAAAATCCAAAGACAAGCGCCGGGTCGTTGGAGAAAATCGAAAATACAGCGAGAATTCAATTCAATTCTTATTATGGCTTTCTGTGCTCTTTGCAGCAACTTGCCAGTGTCCCGTAGCTAGACCTAGTAACGAAGGAGGCATACAGTGGCTCGGGATTTGACCGGTGGCCTTCGATACACATTCGGTTACCGGTGACGGAAAACAGAATGACATTTTTGTTTTTTTTTTTTTTTGTTCTTGTGGCGATACTATTGCTCCGCCAATAACTCAGTGTGGATTTGGTAGGGGTTTAGTAAGTCGGTCCACACTTAGGTACGATCCAAGTTTTGTTAAATAATTAACATTTTTTTTTGTATTTATTTAATGGCCTGGTTGTTAAGACCTTTCCGCCTAATCTTATTTATATCATATTTTTCAATCTTTATATTATATCTTAATTTTGTAAAACAGTATTACTAAAATTTATGAAAACAAAATAAATAACTAAAATAATTATATTTTTAGCAATATTTGTTACAAATATATTTTAGCTCTATCTATCGCCGCGTAACGCAATTACTAGTAGCTTTCATTTCCTTAAGGACAAAAATTTGTTCGCGCTGAAAACACCGTGGCTGGTAGGCTACGAACTGGTAGGTACCTAACTGGTAGTCAGATTGTCAGATCAGTCATCAATAACAGTTTGATATTTGAGTACCGACTTTGAGTAAACTCTTTTTCATTTTACATTCGATTATTTACATAACACTAATCAGATAGGAAAGTTGAAGTGATAAAATAGTGTTTGTACAACTAATGTTAGCCAAATAAATACCCAATTGTTTAAATAATAAGTTAATGACGATTTAAAACATTGTTAATGGTAAACGACGCAATTACACAGGGTAAGTATTATTTCTAATGTATTGCACCCATTGCAGGGTAAATTATTTAGTTTTAATTTAAAGGAAAAAAAATTCTGAACACTTTATTTGTTTGGTTGATCGTGCTAATCTCAAAATCACACATTGAACTACTGGTTTGAAATGATTTTATTTTTGTTGTATAGCACATTTATTGAGCAAGTCTATCAGCTATTTATCACCACGCTACTGCCCAGGGGAACGGAGCAGTAATGAGAAATTTTCACAAACTTGCTTTTTTTCACTCATAGAAAATAAAACATTCCTACATGAAGTCAGGGAATGAGTGAAATGAAGTCAGTGAAATACTTTAATGAGTATCTTACTCATTTCAATCAATTGCTTAGCAAACTTACTCATTTCAAGTCAATTGGGACCATTACTCATTTCAATCAATTGCTTAGCAAACTTACTCATTTCAAGTCAATTGGGACCATTTGATTGAGACCACATCCGTAGACAAGAAAATTCACATTTTTAATCATTTGGTCATGAAATTGTATGATATAAATGCCCTGATTAAAAGAGTGTTTAAAACGTCCTCCTGCACCGTGGATAACTGAAGAAGTTCGACTGGCAATGAGGCTTAGGGATCGAGCTTTTCCCAGGTTTCGGAGAGCACGGGGTGAGGAAACGTGATCAGTCTACAAAGCTGCTAGGAATCGGTGTAACCAAGTGATACGCAATGCTAAACACTATTCATAATAACATTTACAATATTCATAATAACATTTCTGATTCCTCTTCTGCTAATATCTGGAAGTTCTTAGGAACTCTTGGTATAGGTAAACATCGTAGCTCTGAATTCGGGGCAGCGATTGGTTTGGATGATATCAATAAACATTTCACCACTATTTCCGAACTTGATCATCAGACCAAGTGTTGCACTTTAGAGTATATTGCTAATTTACCTCATTCTGATACAGACTTGTTTAATTTTTCTCCAGTTGCGCCAAGCGATATCAAGAAGATTATTCTGTCCATCAAATCTAGTGCTGTGGGATATGATAGCATAAGTCGCCGTATGATTACATTGATTTTGGATCATTTGCTACTGGCAATTACACATATAATTAATTTTTCATTGGACTCTTGACAATTTCCGTCTCAATGGCGCAAAGCTTATGTTATTCGTCTTCCTAAAATCATAAATCTAACCTTATGCAATCATTTTCGTCCAATAAGCATTTTACCTTTCTTATCTAAAGTGCTCGAGTCTTGTGTACATACCCGTTTTATATTTCAAAACAAGTTATTAAGTCCTCTGCAGTCGGGATTTAGACCCGGACACAGCACTACCTCAGCGCTTCTTAAAGTAACTGGAGATATTAGAACTGGCATGGATGAAACTAAACTTACTGTTTTAGTATTGATAGATTTCTCTAATGCTTTTAATACTGTGAGTCATGACATTCTTTTAGCTGTCTTATCTTACTCCATGATCTCGCAAGACTTACTGGAATGGTTCTCTGGTTATCTTCAGGGCCGTCAGCAGGCTGTTCGCGTGCGACGTGCATGCTGGTGTCCCTCAAGGCGGAATTCTCTCTCCTTTACTCTTTTCTATTTTTATTAATCTTCTAACTCAAGATCTTCTATGTGCGTATCACTTATATGCCGATGATTTGCAGCTATACGCTCAAGCACAAGTGGAGGATTTAGTGGACGCCGTGGATATAGTGAATCGGGATTTGGACTGCATTTACAACTGGTCGAGTAAATTCGGATTGGCCGTAAATCCAAGTAAGTGTCAGGCAATTGTAGTGGGCAGTCAGTGCTTAATGAATAGAGTGGATATGGTTTTTTGTTCTTCAGTTAAGGATCTAGGATTAATTATTGATTCGACTTTGAGCTGAAAAGATCAGGTGGTTCATGTTAGTCAGAGAGTAACGGGTTCTTTATATCCCTTAAGAAATCTTCTTCCCACAGATATGGAAAAAATTCTCATGCAGACCCTACTGGTTCCTTTATTGGATTATGGTGATGTGTAACGTTGTAAAACGTAACATTGAAATGACATTGTTAGTCATGAGATTTAGAGAGAGAGGAGAGTAGATTGTTGACTCTTTCTCCCTACTTGTCATCGAATTTATATAATTTACGTTTTGAGTAGGCAGAATGCTTTGAATGTTTAGCCGGTTCTTAGAACGAATGAAATAGAATGGTCTTGTCCACTGGCCTATGTCTTGGCAACCATGCCAACGAAAAAGTATTTTAAAAATTGGAACGTCATTCGCCTAGCTACAATCGACGGAAAAAAATGTCGATCGTAAAAATATTTTTTAAACTTCGCTAAAAAGAAGTAATCTTTTATAAATTGTAAATGGAAGTTCACGCCTGTGACTTCTCATCAATGTTTATATCAGGATGACTATGTATTTCGGTAAGATCTTTGGATTTTTGGAACCACATTTCTAACCTTGGTAATCTTTAGTATTTTGACTAAAGATTATGCGTTTGTTTACAGCTAATTACGAAGCTTGGAGAGGCGTTAATGGGGTATTTGCCTGCTCTTCAAGATTTATTGGTTTTCCTTAAAAAAGTGGTAAGTTTTCTTTATGTGTTCAAATCACGAACAAATCTCCAATTGTTTTTCCAAATCTAATGGAGCTAATTTCTTTTCTTTGCAGCTGAAAAGCACTTTTTTTTATATATTAATTCTATGGTTGGATAAAATTTGCCGTAAATGCTGACCATCTGGTGGATTCTTTGTATCCTGTGGTTACGGGCTCGCCATTCTCGTGGAGACGGCACCTGTCGCGGTCTGCAGATGTGATTTCGAATCCCGTGGTAATGTAACCACCTCAGGTACCTATTTCAAATTGTTTTTGTGTAGATTAATCTAATAATGATGCACGACTCAATGATCAGGCCCATGTAACGACTTAATGATATGGCTCATGTTTTGAATCATGTTATGATATATATTTTGACTAATAAGCTGGCCTTATGCTGGATCTCACTATTTCACGCCTCAACCCTGTGATTAGTTAATCTTTAGCTTACTAAAACACTGGAATAAATTATACCAATAGTGATAATGTTTATAATGTATATTCTATCAATTCGCCTATAAGAATATAGAAACTTTCTTCTAGAGATGTATTCTATTATTTTTGGTTCCTGCTCTTATGATTAGAAGCTCAATCTCTATCGGTGATATCCGTGTGCTTAAAGTTGGTAGGACTTATCCTCCTGGCGCCTGAAACGAATTATAACTTTTGTTTGTTTGTTAGTTCATGTCCCCATAATATGACACTGAAAAATTATTATTATTATAATTGGCGCCCGAACAGGGACCTAGTAGTCTTTATCGCCATTATTATTATTACAATTGGCGCGAATGAACAGAGACTTGAAGGATTGATTTGAATATACATTTGCTTGTAGTGAGTGAGTGAGTCGTGCACCTTATAGTGATATTGTTATTATATATGTTTTGCTCTGAAATATATATTTGTATATTTTGCTAAGAGTAAAATAAACTATTTTGTTATTGAAACATTCTCAACAAATGAAAAAATACTGTTCTACTGGTATATATATATATCTAAAACTGGAGTAATCTTAAACTAAAGTAAATATGATTTCTTGAAAATAACTTAACTTTTTAGTAATACAAAGTAATTAGTTTGTGTACTAATTGTATTTACATATTGATGTGACTTTCATAACTTTTATTTGCTTTTTATGATATAAAAATATGAGTGAAATGTTATAAATAACATAACAATGTTTTGAATGATAACTTGTGTTTACATAATAATGAATTTTGTGACAAACTTAATTATATAGCCTTACTATTTGTACGAGCCATGCATCATTAATGGTTTAACATTTCTACAGCATATTGCTTTGCAGCCTATTAATAGGTTATATTAAAATAAATAGAATATAACCATTTAAATTATTCATCTGAGGTCTTTCCAATCACACTTGCATAACTTTACAGCGGAGTGTTCGAAGCTTTTGAAACTTGTTTGAATGATAATATTTTGCTTTTTGACAATCATCATCTGAGCATCAAGACCTGGTTGTGCTTAACTTCACTGCGATTGATTTAATTGAGTTTTCAGTGCTTTCTTTGAATTTGTTTTGGCTTTTGGATGTTAATGGCTGACTGCTGACTATTACTACTGTTACGTTCGTAGGGTGGGTACTAATAGGAGTTGCACTAATACCACAAATTTTAAAAGTAACACTTTAATTATTCTAAATAAAAGCAATGAAACCACTACTTATAATCGCCACTAAACACAAATTCTTCTCTAAGATAATTGCACTGTAACAGTATCGCACTATTTAGCTTCGATTACTTCGATTCGCACTGTTCGCTTCCTCAAAGGAGACTGTCCTGTAGCCGCGAGCTCGGCCCTTTATATACGCCTAGTAATGTTCTGGATTATTCGGGAGAATTCGTTCGGTACCTACAATCGGGTACATCTCTAGAATGTTCCACACGATACTAGTTGCTCCTTCGGTATGTGCCGGAAGGTTCTCGACCTATTGCTGTCCCTTCTGGTGATATCTCTATCACATAGTTCTAGAATGATCTTAGTGTAGCTATCTCTTTTTAATAGTGCTATCCCTGTCTAATAGCTCTGGAATATTCTGAATGTAGCTCTCTCTTTCTAATACTGCTATCCTTGTCACACTTTCATGAATTTACGCTATTTACTGAAGTGGGCTTCAAAGGCCCATAAGGGGTCCTGAAAACGCCTGAAAAAGGGTTTTCAGGTTATGATGGCATGCGATAGGGGGTGGCCTGAAACGAACTGAAAACATGTTTCAGGCGCCTGAAAACAACGGTAACTGGGGTGAATTTTGGATAATTTGGTATGTGATAGAGCTTCCTCGGAAACGGCCTGAAACCGCTTTTCAGCCTGCTGAAAACGTTCCCAAGGCCCAGAAAATGACGTTTAAAGTTGTTCACTAGTCCGCCGGCGTAACACTACCCCCTCCTAAGACATGCTCGTCCCGAGCATCGTTGTCTCCATGATATCTGGCAAGTCGGTCAACGTGAACTATCTTGCAGGGACTACGAGGACTCCGCTGTATTCGATACGTGACGTCATTGATTCTAGTAACCACTCTATACGGTCCTTCCCAGTTAGGGGATAGCTTTGGGGACTTCCCTTTCCGCCGCAAAGGATTATGTAACCACACCAATGAGCCTTCATCAAACCCAACTTGGTTTGATCTCCGATCATATCGAGTTTTCATCCTCTCACTAGCTTGAAGCCCGTGTTCACGAACAAGTTTGTGAACATCGTCGATCCGATCCCGCAACTCGCTCGCGTACTCGGTGATGGATCTAGGTGAGTCTGGAGGACGCCCAGTTAAAAGATCTGCAGGTAGACGAAGTTCTCTCCCAAAATTCACGTATGCTGGGGTAACAGCTGTGCTTTCATGAGTTGCGGACCTATACGACATCAAAAAGAGCGGAATGTGTCGGTCCCAATCTTTCTGGTGACTCTCGACAACTTTGGCCAAGTGTCTTTCCAGTGTCTGGTTAAATCTTTCGACCATTCCATCCGATTGTGGGTGATATGCCGTCGTTCTCGTTTTATGCAAACCCATTATCCGGCAAGTTTCTTGAAAGACCATAGACTCAAAGTTCCTGCCCTGGTCGCTATGAATTTCAAGTGGCACTCCAAACCGACAGAATACCTCATTTACTAATTTTTCCGCTACGGTGGTCGCTTCCTGGTTGGGAATAGCAAATACCTCAGGCCATTTGGTGAAGTAATCCATCACCACCAAAATGTACTTATTCCCGGAATCTGATGTTGGAAACGGGCCCGCAACATCCAAACCAATTCTTTCCCAAGGTACTCCAACGTTGTACAACTTCAGTGCTCCTCTACTGCGGGTATGTGGACCCTTGACTGATGAACAGCTAGTACACTTTTTACACCAGTCTTCAACGTCTTCACGGCAGTGAATCCAGTAAAACCGCTGGCGAATTTTCATTAGCGTCCTTTTCATTCCAAGATGTCCGCCGGAAGTTCCGTCATGAAAACACTTCAAAACATCTCTCACTCTTATCTTTGGAACAACAACCTGCAGGTGAGCATCTTTCCCATTCGCAGACTCCCATTTCCTGCACAGTACGCCATTATGCATGACCAAGCTATCCCATTGTGCCCAATAGCTCTTTGTTACTGCGCTCATCGGGGCTACTTCACACCATCTCGGTTTGGGTATTCCTGCGTTAATCCAATTGAAAATGGGTTGGATATCTAGGTCCTCTTGCTGCGCTTGTTTCATGACTTCATCGCTCCACTCTTCGCTCACGGTGTCGGTCCTTAAAATTCTCACACATTCCTTGTCTTCTTGCCTTAGGCAATGTTTGCAGTCGTCAGGACAAGGTCTTCGAGAGAGAGCGTCTGCATTTCCATGTGACTTCCCGCTACGGTGTTCGATGACGAAGTTATACTCCTGCAGCTGTTCGATCCACCGTGCCACCTGTCCTTCGGGGTTCTTAAACTCCAACAACCACTTCAAGGCAGCATGGTCCGTTCTGATACGGAATCTTCGCCCGAGCAGATATTTACTGAAGTGCTGCAACGTCTTGACAACTGCCAGTAATTCTCTTCGAGTGACGCAATAATTTCTTTCTGGTTTTAATAGCGACTTACTAAAGTATGCGATCACGACTTCCTGATCTCCCTTCTTTTGTGACAAGACTCCACCTATACCAGTATTGCTGGCATCCGTGTCCACAACAAAATCAAGTTCCGGGTCTGGATAACCCAAAATGGGTGTTTCACAAAGCCTTCTTTTAAGATCTTCGAACGCTGCAGCACACTGTTCGTTCCAATCGAATTTTCTTTTTTCTTCCGTTAGCTGATGCAAGGGCTTTGCTATATCAGAGAAATTCTTCACAAATCGTCTGTAGTATGAGCAAAGTCCTAAAAAGGCGCGTACTGCAGTCTTGTCCCTCGGTATGGGCCAGTCCTTAACGGCACTTTTTTTCTCAGGGTCTGTCTGTATACTGTTCTCCGAGATCACGTGACCTAGATAATTCACTTTGCGTTTGAATAGCGAGCATTTTTTTGGGCTCAATTTAAGATTTGCATCTCGCAACTTAGATAACACTTGCTCCAGTTTTCTGAGATGGTCGTCAAAGTCTCTTCCAACGATAATGATGTCATCCAAATAGACCAAGCAAGTGTCGCCAAGAAGACCAGCAAGTATTTGTTCCATTAATCTCTCAAATGTAGCCGGTGCATTACATAAACCAAACGGCATCACATTAAACTGCCAGAATCCCTTTCCGGTTGAAAAAGCCGTTTTCTCCTTATCTTTATCCTTGATTTCCACTTGCCAATACCCACTTTTTAAATCCAATGTAGAGAACCATTTCATTCCATTTAAAGTGTCCAAAGTATCGTCAATTCGTGGCAAAGGATAACTGTCCTTCTTGGTCTTATCATTAAGTCGGCGGTAATCAACGCAGAATCTCATGGTTCCGTCCTTCTTCTTAACTAATACTACGGGAGAACACCATGGGCTAGTTGATGGCTCAATAACGCCACTGCTTCTCATCTCTTCGACCATATCGTCTACATCTTTCTCCCGAGCTATTGGAACTCGCCGAGGTCGCTGTCGGATGGGCATTATTTCACCAGTATTGATTTCATGCTGTACTACTCTAGTTCTGCCAATATCACTGTCATGTGTAGAAAAGACATCTTTGTATCTCAGTAGTAACTTGTGTGCCTTAGAAAGTTCTTCCAGGGTGAGCTCGTTCTTGGAATCGTCCAGTAGTCTCTCGACATCCACAGACGGTACAGCACCATCAGGTTTCTCGATTTCGTCCGCTCCTTGACAGCTCCGTATCCAAGAGATCTCCTCACACGACCCAATAAGAGTTCCTTTCCCGAGGACACGTTTAGTACTGCTTGGATTTAGAACCATTACGAATGCGGTAGGTGATGTCGTTACCATCGTACGAGCGACGATCCAAGGTCTTCCGTCGTTTATCTTCTCTACCAACACACAACGGTGGGCCCCGCGCTCTGCGTGATATGGCAAACTTACTGGAACCAGCCCTTGAGACTTCGGTTGGAGAATGGTCCTTCGTGCACAGTACACATTCCCATTAATTCCGCCTTCCATAGGCACCTCGTCGGATCCGAATTTCAGAACTCCAACTTTCAAGTCGATCTTGCAGCCGTAACCTCTCATAAAATCTAGTCCAACAATGCAGTCGTCCACAATGTCAGCTACGATGACTTTATGCCGGTAGTTCTTTTCACCAATTCCAAACACTACCTCCCGCTCACCTTGGATGGGAATATGCTGGCCGGTAGCTGTTAGCAGCTGGAGTTGCTTAGGTCGGACTAGATGATCTCTGGGCAGGTACTTCAGTAGCCGAGAACTGATCACTGTCCGAGAAGCTCCGGTGTCGATGGTGAGGTGACATGGTATTCCACCAATGTCTCCTGTAACAACCAGACTATTCCCGTCGTTCGCCTGTGAGATCATAACTGGGACATTTCGACCACCAGCCAGCACTCGTCCCGTAGTCCTGGCTTTTATTCGTTTCCCTGCTGCGGCACAGGGGCTGAGCATGACGTCCTTGTCATCGGGGCTGGGTCGCGACCATCTATCTTCTTCTTGGGGCAACCAGACTGTATGTGCCCTCGTTCGCCACAATTGTAGCATCGTGGTCCAAACTCACGGCGAGGTGCAATTGGCTCGCTAGCAGATACTTCCCGCACCCTGTAAGGCCTCGAAGAATCCTGCCGTACAGCCTCTACTTCCAGTGCATGGGCAACTGCATCTTTAAGACTTCCGTGGTGCCCCAATCGCACTGCGGCTCTTATTTCAAGGTCCCGTACCCCGTCAATAAAGGCTTGCACCAGCATGCTGTCCACCAGAGACGCTGAAGCTCGTTGATAAGCCTTCCTGACCAATTTCTCTATTTCTAAGGCCCACTGTTGTAAGGACTCATTACGCCCCTGGCTTCGGTCCTTCAGTTGTGCTCGATACACGTGCTCCAGGTGACCATCGCCGTAACGCGCCTCCAGAGCTTCAAGAAGACGGTCGTACGTCCTGTCGTCTCCCAGGGCCTCCAAGATGGTGAGGGCCTCATCACGTAGGGCTAACGTTAACGCTGTCTTAGCTTGCTCCTTACTCCAGCCGTTAGCCTGGGAAACGGACTCGAACTGCAACTTATATGCAGTCCAGGACGACGTACCATCAAAGGGAGGTGCTTTGAATCTTCCACCTCCCGACATGGTAGTCTCATGCACACAGGAACTGTTGACTGTTTTTGCCTGGATCTCCAATTTCTGCAGGCGGTTCTCGTGCGTCTCCACTTTTTCATTCACGTCGTGAAATCTAGTCTCAAATTTGACGTCTATGTCAGTAAGTTTCTCCTGGACCTCTTGCATTTCTTTTTTCCACCCTGCAGTATTCTCGAGAACCTCGCGCAGCATTCCAGATTGTTCTTTAACCTGTTCTTCTTGTTTGCTAGAAAGTTCCTTAACCTGTTCTTCCTGTTTTCTAGCCTGCTCGTCCTGTTTTCTAGCCTGCTCGTCCTGTTTTCTAGCCTGCTCGTCCTGTTTTCTAGCCTGCTCGTCCTGTTTTCTAGCCAGCTCCTTTAATAGGACTAGCATGCTGCTCAAGTCCACTTCTTGCTTGGGTATGGTCCGCGGCTCCGATGTTCCAGCAACAGGCGTAGATTCTCCACTGGCTCCCATTTGGCTTCGGGTTTGTACCCCCCTGGGCTCGGTTTCACGTAGCATAATCGGCATTTCCTATCCCACTTCTGACACCAAATGTTACGTTCGTAGGGTGGGTACTAATAGGAGTTGCACTAATACCACAAATTTTAAAAGTAACACTTTAATTATTCTAAATAAAAGCAATGAAACCACTACTTATAATCGCCACTAAACACAAATTCTTCTCTAAGATAATTGCACTGTAACAGTATCGCACTATTTAGCTTCGATTACTTCGATTCGCACTGTTCGCTTCCTCAAAGGAGACTGTCCTGTAACCGCGAGCTCGGCCCTTTATATACGCCTAGTAATGTTCTGGAATATTCGGGAGAATTCGTTCGGTACCTACAATCGGGTACATCTCTAGAATGTTCCACACGATACTAGTTGCTCCTTCGGTATGTGCCGGAAGGTTCTCGACCTATTGCTGTCCCTTCTGGTGATATCTCTATCACATAGTTCTAGAATGATCTTAGTGTAGCTATCTCTTTTTAATAGTGCTATCCCTGTCTAATAGCTCTGGAATATTCTGAATGTAGCTCTCTCTTTCTAATACTGCTATCCTTGTCACACTTTCATGAAATTACGCTATTTACTGAAGTGGGCTTCAAAGGCCCATAAGGGGTCCTGAAAACGCCTGAAAAAGGGTTTTCAGGTTATGATGGCATGCGATAGGGGGTGGCCTGAAAACAACGGTAACTGGGGTGAATTTTGGATAATTTGGTATGTGATACAGCTTTCTCGGAAACGGCCTGAAACCGCTTTTCAGCCTGCTGAAAACGTTCCCAAGGCCCAGAAAATGACGTTTAAAGTTGTTCACTAGTCCGCCGGCGTAACACTACCAATTGCGATCTTACCATTCGGTCTCGGTTGCCTTTGGATATTTTTGCAATTAATTGTTTTAGCTTTTGAATTTCTTTGATCTTTTACTTGTCAACTTTTGACAAGAGCGTACAGTTTCCACCCTTGCTTGATGAAAAGGAGGAGCGGATCCCTGACGATACCATGTGTACTGTCAGTGAGACAGTCGGCCTTGCTGATGTTTCCGAACCTTTTCTTCAAAATATAAATGATACTCAGGGGTTTGCCTTTGTGTAATACATTGAACGTCTCACTTCATGAAAATATTAGAAAACATTTACCTTCGGTGACTAAATTGCCTGACCTGAAGCGTAGTAGGATTAATTATGATGGTAAATCTTGTGTTAGAGAATTTATAACTCAGGTAGAGGAATACTTTTTATTTAAGAATTTTAATGAACATTTGCTAGTAGGTTCATTTACTGATCTTTTGTCGGGTACTGCAATCAAATTGTTCCGTAGTGTTCGCATTCAGATATCTTCTTGGCAGGATCTGAAGATTGCTTTGTTAGAGCGTTTTGATAAAGATGAATATGATCATCTTTTAGAAAATGAACTTCGTACTAAAAAACAAAGGTATTCTGAATCTCTTCCAGATTTTATTACTGATATTATGGACATGGCTAGTAAGTTGTCGGTTCCTATTCCAGATCACACTTTGATAAAAATTATTAAATATAACATTCTAAACATATACAAACCTTTTCTTTTTGGTAAACAGATCTCTTCTGTTAACAATTTTCTTAATCTTAGCAGAGAATTTGAAGACTGTGTTGAACGTAAAGTCCCCACCTCCCCTAAGGTTATGAAACCCTTACATAAATTTGCTGCGGTTAATGCTGTCAATAATGACAACAATAATAAAAACTTAGTTTGTTTAAAATGTAAGACTTCTGGTCATACTTTTAAAAATCCCTGGAATTATTTGTTTTAAATGTCACAAATTAGGTGTTACTTCCAAGACTTGCGACGTTTGCAATTTAGTGAGGAGTAATAATGATAACAGTTCAAAAAACTGATTAGGTCCCATCAAGCACAAGTTTGTGTAAGGACTGATAGAGACTCGATGTTAAAGAAATTTAGTTATGCTCCTGATGCTGCAACTAATGAAAGAGAACGCAGTCATTGGCAAAATTATTTAAAAGTTTATTTTAGAAACATAAATTCAGCTCCGATTTTGTTTGTTAAAAGTAAAGATACTAGACCTTACATAGAATTTCTTATAAATAGTAAAACATTTTCTGGATTATTGGACAGTGGTTCTTCTGTTAGTGTCTTAGGTTTTAATAGCCACTTAATATTTTTGCAATTGGGTTTTCAAATGGAACCAATCGTTAGTTCTGCTAATACAGCCGATGGTACACCGCATGAGGTTATTGGATCTATGCTGTTACCTATTACTTGTGATAATGTTACTAAATATTTTGAGTTTTTAATAATACCTTCATTTAAATCTTCAATTATTTTTGGGATTTGACTTTTGGTTAACTTTTGATCTTGCTGGTGACTTATGGAAGAATATAACTTATAGATGTCAGGAGGAGCCACAGGTTGCTGCTGTCACTTCTGTTTCTGAACTTTCTCCTTCTGAGAAATCGGAACTTAATAAAATTATCACTCTTTTTAAAATTTTTCTTATGAAAAGAAAGGCTTAGGTCTAACTAATTTAGTTCAACATAAAATTAATGTTACTGGTGAACCTTTTAAACAACGATATTGGCCTCTTAGTCCTGCTAAGCAGAAGGAACTTTATGATGAAGTAGGTGTTTTATTGAGAGAAAATATTATAGAACCTTCTAAATCTCCTTGGTGCTCACCAGTTTTAGCCGTTGATAAAAGGGATGGTGGTACTAGATTGTGTTTGGATTCTAGACGATTGAATTCAATTACTGTTAAAGACTCTTATCCTTTGCCTTACCCTTCTAGAATTTTGGATAATCTCCGAGATGCTAAATATATTACAACTATAGATCTCTCTAAAGCATTTTTACAGATACCCTTGGAAGAATCTTATAAAGAGAAGACAGCTTTCGTAGTTCCTGGTAGGGGTTATTTCACTTTATTCGAATGCCATATGGTTTAACTAACGCCCCGGCCGAGCTGCAACGCTTAGTAGACAAATTATTTGGTCCTGAGTTTGATAATGTTGCGTTTTGTTACTTAGATGAACTAATTTTGGTAAATTCTGACTTTGACCGTCATATAAAGTATTTGCATAAGATTTATAAGATTATTAACGACGCCGGTCTCACGGTTAATTTAAAGAAATGTAAGTTCTGTAAGGATAGATTACGCTATCTTGGTTATATAGTGGATAGAGATGGTCTCCATACAGATCCAGTTAAATTAGAGTCTATAAAGAATTTCCCCCGTCCTGAATCAGTGAAACAGCTTAGAAGTTTCCTTAGATTGTGTTCTTATTACCGTAGATTTATTAATAATTTTGCTGATATTGCTTCACCTTTAACTAAATTGACAGGTGGAAGTAAAAATTCTAAGAAACCGCTTGTTTGGAATGAAGAGGCAGAAGAAGCTTTTGAAAAATTAAAACTAGTATTAGTCTCTGCTCCTGTTTTGCATTGTCCTAATTTTGAGAAACCATTTTTTCTTCATTGTGATGCTAGTTCTGTTGGAATTGGTAGTGTGTTGAGTCAGGAAGATGAAAATTCTGATCAACATCCTGTAGCTTATTATTTTAGATCTCTTAATAAATGTGAAAGAAATTATAGTACTACTGAAAAAGAGTTGTTATCCATTTTAGATTCAGTTGAACATTTTAGACCTTATATTGAGGGTATGAAATTTACTGTTATTACCGATCACGCCAGTTTGACGTGGCTACTTAAACTTAATAATCCTACTGGTCGATTAGCACGATGGGCTGCTAGAATTTCTCAATTTACTTTTGATGTGAAATATAAAAAAGGCGCCTTGCACTTAGTTCCAGATTGCTTATCTCGAATTGAAATTAACTCTATTAGTTCTGTCTCTAATAGGGATATCTTATCTCCAGACGAAGATATTGATGATCCATGGTATAAAAGAATATTTATAAATTGTCAGAAGTTTCCTACTAAATATAAAAATTACAAAGTAGAGAATCTTACCTTGTATAGATTGTGTAAGGATAAATTTGATCCCTTTAATCGTCTTAATTGGAAAATAGTTATTCCAAAGGAACATATTATAGACACAATTAAGTCAAATCATGATGATCTTAATTCTGCGCATTTGGGTATTCATAAAACCATTAAAAAATTAAAACAACATTATTTTTGGAAAGGAATGCTTAATGATGTAGTTAAATATATCAATTCTTGTGATGTATGTAAAGCATACAAATCTTCTACAAACCCACCCCATGGAATTATGGTTAATCCTAAAAAAGTTGATAAGCCTATGCTTTCTATTGATATTGTCGGACCTCTTCCTAAAACTTATTCTGGTCATCGATATATACTTTCTGTTGTAGACATTTTTACTAAATACTGTTGGTTATTCCCAATGATAAATGCTACTACTAATGTGATTTGTAAACTTCTTGAGAAGGAGATTTTCCTCAAGTATGGAACTCCAAAAATATTTGTTTGTGATAATGAAACTCAATTTACTGCTAGACAGTTTGTTACGTTTCTTAATGGTTATAATATAAATAAAATATTTTATAATTCCTTGTATACTCTTCAAAATAATCCAGTTGAAAGATATAATAAAACCGTTGAGACATGTATAGCATGTTGTGTTAAAGATGATCATAGAATGTGGTCAAAGTTTTTATCTCATGTTCAACTAGCTTTGAATAATAGTGTGAATCTTGTTACAGATTTTACTCCTAACTTTTTAATGTTCGGTAGAGAACTTATTTTTGATGCATCTTTGCACCGTGTTAGTACCTCTATTGATAATTTAGATCAACTAGAGGTAGGAGATAGAAGTTCTTTTGCAACTTCACCCAATTCACTTAGTGAAATCTTTGTTAAAGTACAATCATGTTTGTTGAAAGCGTATAAGCGAAATGCTAGTTATTATAATGTAGGGAGGCGAATCATTTCTTTTGGTGTTGATGATATTGTGTGGAGGAGAAGCTTTGTGCAGTCTAATGCTCCTGCATATTTTTCTGCTAAACTTGCACCTAAGTTCGTTAAGTGTAAAGTAGTTTCTAAAGTTTCGCCTAACGTTTACCTTTTGGAGGACCTGAATAAAGGTACCACAGGTCGCTACCATGTTAAAGATATAATTAAATATTAAATTATTTTGTCTTGAAAATTACGGACTTTGGTCTTGGTTCTGGTATTAGTTTGGGAGAAATTGCTCTTAGTTAGAATGATGTACGAGGGGGAATGAGCATTTGAAAGAGATGTATGTTAGGTTACTTCACAACTTTTTATTAGAATCAAGTTCTTAATCTTTAAAAAAAATAGAACTTAGGATATTACAAATTGATTAAAAATTTAACAAACAAACAAATTATATCCAATATGTAAAAATTAAATTAATTATTAATTATTTAAAAATTTGGCGATCTGTCCTCTCTGACTACCCCGTCAGGGATACAGCATGAAGATAGTTAGTTAGTTTTTTTTAGTTAAAAATTTATCAATTTACCTTTTAGAATTATCAAAATTAGCCTTTTAGAAATAACACTAACTTTTTCACACAAATAACGGTCATACACATCGAAAGATCTTATCTTTTGTTTGTTTGTTGGAACCTTTATTGATTATTAAGACATTATTATTCCACTTATATTATGGAATGATATTGTTCTGTTTTGTAGGAAATTTTCCTAGTTTTGTTTCTATGTTTAGGTTATTACTCCTAAATTTGAATTTTGTACATATTGGATATAATTTGTTTGTTTGTTAAGTAATTCAAAGTTTCCTGGATATGACTTTTGAAATACCTTTTCATGTTGATATCTGTCTCTTTTGACTATAGGATCACATCTTTATATTTGCATTTGTGTTCGGAAAGTCGGTAGGGTTGTGCCGGTCACATTTGTCATATTGGTTTTGTTACAACATTTGTGTTCGGAAGTTCGGTGGTGTTGAGCCGATCACACCTGTTTGGTTTTGTTACAGCATTTGTGCTCGGAAGTTCGGTGGTGTTGAGCCGATCACATCTGTTTGGTTTTGTTACAGCATTTGTGCTCGGGAGTTCGGTGGTGTTGAGCCGATCACATCTGTTTGGTTTTTTACAGCATTTGTGTTCGGAATTTCGGTGGTGTTGAGCCGATCACATCTTTTTGGTTTTGTTACGGCGTTTGTGCTCGGGAGTTCGGTGGTGTTGAGCCGATCACATTTGCTTGGTGTACTTTTCCACAATATTTTTTGTTGGAATAAGTTGTTCGTTTGTCACGACACTTTGTACAGTTGCTGTTTGACTTTGTAACTATTACAAGTTACAACACAACACATTGCTGATATTTAGATTTTTATATGGGATTGTAAGTGAAAGAACTCGGTGGCGAAAGGGCTCAACCGCATCTTCAGTATATATAAGGATAAGATTGGATGAAAGAGTCAGTGGCTAGATAGCTAACTCCTGGTTTGAGAACTTAGTTGGATTTGTTATTCTTTAGTACTAACGTTAAGTCAATGCTTTGACTTTAAGTTTTTTGTTGTATCAATTTTGATATTCTTATTTGTAAAGAGTTGGATGATAGAGTCGGTGGCTATGGTGCTCAACCGTACTTTCGTATTTAGTTTCGTGTTGGTAGAGTAGGATATTTTTCTGAACACATGGAATGTGAATGTTCTGGTTTGTTTACTAGATTTTTATTATAACTATACTTATCGTTAGTTGGTTATTTATTCTTGTTACAGAATTTTGTTTTTGGGATTTTGGTTTTCCTTTATTGGAATTATTTCCATTTCTTTATTAGAGCTTTATTGTTTGAAAAAGAAAGTTCCTTTCTTTTATTGCTGTTTGGGGTGTGATGTAACGTTGTAAAACGTCACATTGAAATGACATTGTTAGTCATGAGATTTAGAAAGAGAGGAGAGTAGATTGTTGACTCTTTCTCTCTACTTGTCATCGAATTTATATAATTTGCGTTTTGAGTAGGCAGAATGCTTTGAATGTTTAGCCTGTTCTTAGAACGAATGAAATAGAATGGTCTTGTCCACTGGCCAATGTCTTGGCAACCATGCCAACGAAAAAGTATTTTAAAAATTGGAACGTCATTCGCCTAGTTACAAACGACGGAAAAAAATGTCGATCGTAAAAATATTTTTTAAACTTCGCTAAAAAGAAGTAATCTTTTATAAATTGTATATGGAAGTTCACGCCTGTGATTTCTTATCAATGTTTATATCAGGATGACTATGTATTTCGGTAAGATCTTTGGATTTTTGGAACCACATTTCTAACCTTGGTGATCTTTAGTATTTTGACGAAAGATTATGCGTTTGTTTACAGCTAATTACGAAGCTTGGAGAGGCGTTAATGGGGTATTTGCCTGCTCTTCAAGATTTATTGGTTTTCCTTAAAAAAGTGGTAAGTTTTCTTTATGTGTTCAAATCACGAACAAATCTCCAATTGTTTTTCCAAATCTAATGGAGCTAATTTCTTTTTTTTGTAGCTGAAAAGCACTTTTTTTATATATTAATTCTATTGTTGGATAAAATTTGCCGTAAATGCGGACCATCTGGGGGATTCTTAGCATCCTGTGGTTACGGGCTCGCCATTCTTGTGGAGACGGCACCTGTCGCGGTCTGCAGATGTGATTTCGAATCCCGTGATAATGTAACCACCTCAGGTACCTATTTCAAATTGTTTTTGTGTAGATTAATCTAAATAATGATGCACGACTCAATGATCAGGCCCATGTAACGACTTAATGATTTGGCTCATGTTTTGAATCATGTTATGATATATATTTTGACTAATAAGCTGGCCTTATGCTGGATCTCACTATTCTAAATTTCACGCCTCAACCCTGTGATTAGTTAATATTTAGCTTACTAAAACACTGGAATAAATTATACCAATAGTGATAATGTTTATAATGTATGTTCAATCAATTCGCCTATAAAAATATAGAAACTTTCTTCTAGAGATGTATTCTATTATTTTTGGTTCCTGCTCTTATGATTAGAAGCTCAATCTCTATCGGTGATATCCGTGTGCATAAAGTTGGTAGGACTTATCCTCCTGGCGCCTGAAACGAATTATAACTATTGTATGTTTGTTAGTTCATGTCCCCATATTAAGACACTGAAAAATTATTATTATTACAGATGTTTGTTACTTTGATCTGAATGCAGAACACCTTAATAAATTTGATCGTCTTTTAAATAATTGTATTCGGTTTGTATTCTGCCTCCGCAAGTATGATCATGTGTCTGAATGCCGTGCTAAGCTGAAATGGTTACCCATCCGCCAAAGGCGTGATCTGTGTGCGCTTACCACACTCTTATCTATCCTTACATCTCGCAATTCTCCTACCTATCTCTCTTCTCAATTTCAATATCTTTGCAATAATCACAGCAAAAACCTTCGCTCTCAAAATAACATGCTTCTGCTTTGCCCTTCTCATAACACCGGCTTTGTACACTCTTCGTTTACGGTTCAATCTGTCTTACTCTGGAATTCGCTACCGCTCAAGATCAGGGTGGCCACTAGCCATTATACCTTTAAGAAGAAAGTTCGAGAATTTTATTGGAATGGATTGTCAGGATCATTGCTGTAACCCCAAATGTATTCACATGATTTAATAAAAATACGTCTCCTTATATTCCCTAACCTTTAGCTTTCTATATTTATTTAGTATATATTTATAAGTATGTATTATTTTGTTATTTATGTAATAGTATATTTTATAAGTGAATATTACTTTTGTTATTTATGTATTACCTATATATATTCTTATAGTAATGTACGTAAATTTGTATCATATTAGGTACTTGTATTTCTATCAGTTTTAAATTTCTCAGTTTCGCTAATACACGTTAATGCACCTACTTTGTTTATCTCTGCATCACCTATGGTTGACTGGTAGAGAATGCCTATGGCATTAGGTCCGCCTATGTACATAGTTGTGCATGAAGTTTTAAATAAATAAAGTATTGATACTTCAAAGTATCTAGTACTTTTCTTGGGGCTATAGGAGAATATCTCATAAGGTGAATGTCATTCAGTAAGTAGCGTGAGTTTAGCTAAAACAGAACACAAAAAAAAAATATCTATACTTCAAAGTATTGAGTACTTTTCTTAAGGCCTTATTTCCGAGATAATGGGTTTTGACAGACAGACGGACAACAAAGTGAAAAGGGTTTCATTTTTTTCCTTCTTAGGTATAGAACCCTAAAAAGGCAACTGTGACTTCACAAATGAAAAAAATAATTTTAATAAAATAAATTACTTATTAGTTTATTGAACCCGAGACTACCGGGACTTTAATTGGTCATGCTAATTTGTGTCTAGCACGTAAGACCTTTTAGCCATTTTGTTATCACCTCACTAAAAAGGCATCGGGTTCAAAATTTCTTCCAAATTTAACATCTAAAATAGACACATTTTATTTTATTTTATTAAACTTATTCGAGCCTTTAGACTCACCCCAGTTCCGTGCTTCGGAAAGCATGTTAAGCCGTGTGTCCCGGTTGCCAATAAAATGGCAGTCTTAAGCCAAGCTGAATGACTTATTGGCGGCTTAAAAAATTTTAACAGCAGATCACCACAGTCTGAGCCTGTCCATTTCAACACGGCAATGGGCTCACCACCTGTTACGTGGGACAGAAATGCATTCGGTGAAATGTGGGCGTTTAATATACCTCTGTGGGGATAAAGGCGTAACAATATGTATGTATGTGTGTACTTATTAGTTACTTTAGTAAGTTCCCATTCCTCCTAAAACAGAAGATTCGCGATAGGAACTTGTTGAATGAAACAATTAATATTAGAACAACGGCAAACAGATGGAACTAGTGAACAAAATTCATCAATTATTTGTACGGTTTTTGAGCTAATCATTAACAAGCAGCTCATGCGTTAACTGTAAGATCACTCCTTAATTAACGACTGGCAATATGGTTTTTAGGTCGAAACGGTCAATGTGTGATCTTCTGGCATACGTCACACACCTTTGAGTGAGGCTATGGACAAGCATGAAAATTCTTGACCATCAGCCTGGACATCGTCAAGGTATTTGACAGAGTCTGGCATGCATTGCACCTTTCCAAGCTTTCCGCATATGGCCTGCTACCTCAACTATGCACATGGTTCGCCAGCTTTCTGCATGAGCGCTGTATTCGGGTTCTATGTGACAGTCAGGCCTCAGACTACTTGCTGATAAATGCTTGCCAACCCGAGGGTCTGCTTTGTCGCCAACTCTCTTTTTTCAGCATATCAATGATGTTGTCCCTGGGCACCATACATATTGCTATGCAGATGATAGTACATTACATGGGGGATATGTTAGTCACCCGTCGGCAAAGCGGAATGATGTTTAGGCTATGAGGGGGGACAAGTTGTGGCGGAGCTCGATCGGAGTCTGGACCGCACCTCTTGGTGGGGTTCCGATAATCTGGTAGAGTCCAATGCCAGGAAAACGCAGGTGTGTGAATTTACTGCAAAAAAACTCCCCTTTCCTCAGAACACAGCACTGCCGCTGCAAAATTACCTCCATATTCTGGAGTTAGAAGCTCGTCAGCTTAACAACTAAAATTACATCGAGGGGTGCATCCGCTTGGCCTCTCGCAAGCTCGGAGTCCTTAAAAGGGTGGGGAGGTTTTTTTACGCCGGAACAGAAATGCTAATACGTGTCAGATTCGTCCGTGCGTGAAATACTGCTCACATCTCTGGGTTGGCTCCGCAAAATACATGCTTGAAGCTCTCGACGCGTTGCAGTGTCGTAACATCCGTATTATTGATTGCCCAGAGGTCACTGGCAGTCTTGAACCGTTGGAGATGCGCAGAACGGTCGCCAGCTTAACTGCGCTTTACCATATCTATCACGGTGAGTGTTCTAAAGAACTCTTCAACTCGATCCCACCTTCTCCTTTCTGTTCCCGAACAACACGGGCGGCGTAGAGATGTCATCCTCACACTGTGGACACAATTGTGCCCAGAACTGAAAGATTCCGAAGGTTTTTCTTGTGTCGCACTATAAAAGCATGGAACTCTGCCAGCGCACGTGTTTCTCTCCTCTTACAATCCTGGGTCCTTTAAGAAAAGCGTGAAAAGGCATATATCTAGGCCATCAACCCGAGAGTCGCTATTGGGGCCCTACCGGCTGGGATAGCGGCCCTCAGTCACGGATCGTCGTCTCTGTTTTCCATAAGGCGGGCGCGGCCATTTTGACTTGTCAAATATAAAAATAAAGAAACACCTGAAAACGAATATTAACTAAATCGAAATAGTGATTAAACACATTTAGTTCTAAATGATTTTGTAAAATACTGATAAAGTGAAAATTCATCATTAAGATTAATTTAATTATTTCTTTACTACATATCACTAGCACAGTCAGGGTTGCCAGATGGTCCAGATAAAAAAACCGAACATTTCCTATCAAAGGGATTGATGATTTTTTTAAGGTAAATTTCTCAGAAATTGTAACTGAGAAAAACTCAGTTTGTTTCGAGGGTCAGACCATAAAAGATTCATATGGCTGAAAACGCGTTCAACATTGGCATTACTGCATGAAACCGCCGTTATCCTATTGACAACTTTTTTAATGTAGAAGAAACGCCTAGTTTCTTCTCCGTTTTAAAACGTTTTCCACGAAAATGAACATTTGGACGAAGACAAAGAAGCTTGATCTTTTAATTATTACAAAGTTTTTTTTAGAATACGGATGTCATCGTAAAAGCAACCTTTGACGCTTTCAGATATTTTTCGTACGTAGGAATTACCTTTTCTACATCTTCGTAACTTAAAACCTTAAACGGAGAGTTTTCGTAGTCAAACCACTTTTTAAGGTAGACTTCGGCTCTTTGGTAAGCTATAAGAGCATCCTTCTAGCAACAACGCGGCGCAAAATTTTTAAAGGATTTGATATTGCTAAACAGTAAATAATTTTTTATTATATGACTTTAGTAAAAATACCGAACCACTCATACTTCGGTATTTTTGTCATACCGAACACGGGGCTGAAATACCGAACAGTTCGGTAAAAAACCGAACATCTGGCAACCCTGAGCACTACATATTATAAAACAAAGTCGCATTTCGCTGTCTGCCCTATGTATGCTTAGATCTTTAAAACTACGCAACGCAGTTTTTTTAGATAGTGATTCATACGGAAGGTTTTTAAGTATAGTTTGATAAGATTTTGTATACATTGCCTAAATTAAAACAATATTTATTGGAGGTATCGGAAAAAATAAGCCGCATGGGAGTTTGCAACGAAAACGCTGCCTAGACCCTTTGAGATATAACAAAATAATGTATGGTGGAATTGTGTATCTAATATAGATCTATAAAAAAATCCGCGACAGTATATGTCTATCTCTTAAGGATAAGATACTAGGTATATCTATTTTAATACTCTAAAAAACCAGCAATTATAAAGCGGTAATACACACACCGGCACAATTAGCGGAACATAAAAAAATTACTAAATATTTTTCAAAACAATTTTTTTTAAAACCCAATAAACGCCATTCGCTGTCATAAATTGACTGTCTCTGTGGCGCGGTTGGAGTGCATCCAACTGCTACGCAAGAGGTCCCGGGTTTGATTCCCGGGTCGGAACAAATATTTGTGTGATCCACAAATGTGTGTTTCGGAGTATGGGTGTTTCCTATGTATAATATGTATGCATTTAGAAATATATAAGTATGTTTATCAGTTATCTAGATTCCATAACACAAGCTAATATTAGCTTACTTTGGGCTAGATTGCGCTGTGTGATAAGTGTCCCACAATATATATTTATTAATAAATAAAATGCCATATTTTAAAGTTAAAAGGTACTTTGTTTGGTGCAATTTAATTGAGAAAAATTAATATTACGGGAAAATTAACATTCTGGAATATTCATGGTGACTAAAAAAATTTAAAAAAACAATTAAACATTTTCTCATAAATTTTTAATAAAGTGGAAAAAGACTATTCGATTCGCGACAGGGATTGCACCTGTGACCTTTGCCTAACCAGGGCAATGTTCTAGCCACCTGAACTACCCGAACCGTATCGAATGAAGTTGAAATTCTCCACCATATTTTAAATCATCATTTTCAGAGTATGACCAGAGCCATCTATCGAGCTAATGAACAACTCGATACCAATGAACAGTGTTACAACTATTTTTAAACATTGATGCAATGGACTCCACTCAGTATATTGATAAATTTTTAAAGCAATAATTTTATGCCGGGGATGAAGAGTAGAAGCGTGCCCGTCGCCATCCCTACCAGCCAAGGCTGCAATTCTACTCCAACACGAGTGCCACAGAGGCGAACCATGTTAGGGCGTGCCCCCGAGGCGACGCGCACCGGTTCGTCCTCGCTGGTGCGAAAAGTGTGTGCCAGAGCGGCATAGGGGACCGCCACCCTACACGCGTGGCCCGACACGGCGGGAAGTGGAGGACGGAGTGCAGGGTAGCTGCGTGGAATGTTAGGGGAGGAATGGCAGATAAGATGAATGAGTTGATGAATGTAATGAAAGAGAGAAAATTAGATGCTGTGTGCTTGACAGAGACCAAGCGCAAGGGCAGCGAAGTCTTGGAGCTCCCGGGTGGGATGCTCGCGCTATGGTCTGGAGTACCAGAGAGCGAGCATGGCAGCCAGGGGGTTGGGATTTTGTTGTCATCGTGGCGCTGAGCTGGGATCAGACCACTACCTAGTCATAACTAGGATTAGGGGTCTGCTCGCGGGTTGGCGTCATCATTCCAAGTGTCCTGAACCTGAGCCGATTTATAGCATCAAAAGCTGGAAGCTGCAGGATGCATCCATTAGGGATAAATATAAAGAAAGGGTGGCCGAAAAGCTTGGCGACGTCAATGTTAGTAGTGAGAGTGCGGAATGTGTATGGCAGAACCTTAGGGATAGTATGGTAAATGCCGCTGTAGAAGTGTGTGGAGAGACAAAAAGAGGCAGTAGTAATAAGCGCGATGCATGGTGGAATGATGAAGTAAAAGAAGCCGTACGAATGAAGAAGAAAGCATGGTTGGACTACTTAGCCTCGCGGAATGATTTGAATATGAAAGAGAGATACAAACTGCAAAAGGTTAACACTAAGGCACTGATAGAGGAAGCTCGTGAAAGGTGCAGAATGAAAGCGGATGAAAGGTTGTCGTCCAATTTCCGAGATAATGCCAAGCTCTTCTGGAAAGAGGTAGGCAAGACTCGGAGTTGTTCGACAATCTGCAGTATGAATAAAGTGCTTAGTGTTGACAACGATGTTCTAAGAAAACAAACTGACGTCCTGCAGAGATGGAGTGAATATTATGGAAGTAAATTAGTATGCAAGTAAGGACAGAGATGCCGCATCGGGAAGTGGAGCTCACTGTGACGCTCCGGTGTCATTGAAGTCATTAGTATGAAAGAGATTGAACAAGCGATAAGAAGTCTGAAATGTGGTAAGGCTGCGGGAAAAGACAGAGTTACTGCTGAGATGATCAAGAACGGTGGGTCGCGCGTCTGGGACACTCTTTGTCTGCTATGCAACTTATGCTGGCGGACGGGTGAGGTCCCAGATGAATGGCGAATAGCAGTTGTAGTACCTATCTATAAAGGGAAAAGCTCTCGCCTAAAATGCTCCAGCTACAGAGCGATCAGCTTGGTCAGCTTAGCTAGTAAGGTGTATGCAAAGGTTATAACGGGCAAGAATGCAAGAAAAGTCTGAAAGGTATTTGGGGAGGCTTAATGCTGATTCCGACGTGGAAGAGGTTGCATGGATCAAGTGTTTTCTCTCCGCTTGATCGCGGAGAAGTTTCTGGCTGTTAGCCGGAAGGTTTTCTGCGCTTTTGTGGCTCTAGAGAAAGCATTTGATAACGTTGTGAGAGAAACTCTATGGGACTTGCTGCCCGGATATGGTGTGGACGGCTCGCTACTACGGGCAATACAGTCTCTATATAGGGACTGTAAGGCTTGCGTGCGAGTAGGGGGGGATGTGACGCCTCTTTTCGACGTCTGTACAGGCGTCAAACAGGGTTGTGTCATGTCTGCCTGGCTGTTCATTGTGTATCTGGACAGTTGCCTGCAGAAGTTCAAAGATTGTGATATGGGTGTGAATTTGGGTGACTTAACAGTAAATTGTCTGTTATACGCTGATGATGCGGTGCTAATGGCCTCATCAGAAGCCAACCTTCAGGCATTAGTCACTAATATGAAAGAGGAGAGTGAAAGAAAGGGTCTTCGCTTGAATGCAAGTAAAACTAAGGTTCTGGTATTTGAAAGAGAAGACGTAAGAACTGAGTGCGAGATTTGGGTAAATCAGGAATGTCTAGAGCAAGTGAATGAAATTGTGTATTTAGGGAGTATGTTTAGCGCGAATGGAAGATGTGATTCGGATGTAGAACGGCGAGTAACTGCCGGAAGCAAAGTTAACGGTGCTTTGTCCCAATTAGTAAAGCGACAAAGCATCGTAAAAGAAGCACGACTCGCGATTCATAACGCAGTGCTAGTGCTAACGTTGCTTTACGGCAGCGAAACCTGGGTATGTCAGAAGATGCATGAAAGTAAGCTGAATGCTGTGGAGATGCGATCACTTCGAAAATTGTGCGGCGTAACCTTGGCCGACCGAAAACGCAACGAAGTGATACGCAATATGGCAGGTTTGAGTGAAAGTGTCAGCGTTAAGCTGGAAAAGGGCGTGCTCCGTTGGTTTGGACACGTTCAAAGAATGAGTTAGGAACGATTGACGAAGAATATATATTGTGCGAAAGTAGAGGGCAGAAGGAGTCAAGGTAGACCGAGACTTACGTGAAGACCACGTGAGCGGATTGCTCAAGAACGGAAGAGTCAAAAGTACTCGGATACCCAGACGTGCATGTATGAAGAGATTAATGAATCTACAGGAAGCGAAAGAAGTATGCATGGATCGCGATGCCTGGCGATCTGTTCTTCTAATTTTGCAGCGGTAGTGTTGTATTCTGTAAAGATAAAAGGGGAAGGAAAGGGGATAATTTTGCAGTAAACGCACGCGCCTGCGTTTTCCTCCACCCCATCGAAAGTTGCGGTTCAGACTTCTATCGAGTTCCGCCACAACTTGTCTCCTCATAGCCTCAACATCTTTATTAGATTTACATATCTCCCATGTTTTTTACTATAACTATCATCAGAAGAAAGAGTGGGCGACAAGACGGACCCCTGCGTTACGCCAGCATTCATCTGCCTGATCGTCGCATAGTACCCGAATACGGCGCTCATGCAGAAAACTGGCGAGCCATGTGCATAGTTAAGGTGACAGGCTACATGCTGAATACATGAAGGTTGGAATGGAGTGATGCATGCCAGACTATCGAGTACCTTGGCGATATCCAGACTGATGGCCAAGGATTCGGCATGCTTGTCCATAGTCTCAACCTAAAGGTGTATCTTCTTACCTGCATACGTAATACGAAACGTTTCGGCCTCAGTGTTCTGTAAACGATCACTGAGTTACGCAACTTTCACTATGGCTGGTACTCGGATGGGTGACCACTTTGTGGCATTTACATTTGCGAGCGTTTCCGTGCTTCGGAAGGCACGTTAAGCTGTTGGTCCCGGTTGCCAGTAAAATGGCAGTCGTTAAGCCTGGTTGAAGGCCTTATGGGCGGCTTAAAAATTTTCAACAGCAGGTAGCCACAACCTGCGTCTGTCTATTTCAACACGGCAATGGCCTCACCACCTATTACGTGGGACAGGAATCCACACGGTGAAAAGTGGGCATATAATATGCCTCTGCTACCCCTTCGGGGATAAGGCGTGATGTATATTTATTTTATTTATTTTAATTGAAAACTCCTTGGTTTTAAAAATCGAATACCATTTATTTATTTAAAAAAAAGATTCTCGGTCTTGTCACAAGGTTATGTCAAACTTGTTTAGTCGTTGAGAAAATGGAATTGACTCGAGAAAATTCAAGAGCAATGATTTATTATGACTTTCGAAGTGGTTTAACACAAAAACAGTGTGTTGACCGGATGATTTCTGCATTTGGTGATGAAGCCCCATCCAAAACCACAATTTATCGCTGGTTTGCTGAATTTCAACGTGGACGTGTCAAGCTCAGTGATGATCCCCGTCAAGGTCGTCCAAAAACTGCAGTCACCCACGAAAATGTTGATGCTGTGCGTAAGCTGATTGAGGAAGATCGACATGTGACATACCGCGAAATTCAGGCAACTTTAGACATTGGCATGAGTCAAATACAAATAATCTTGCATGAACAATTAGGTGTAAAAAAGTTGTTTTCCCGATGGATACCGCATTCGCTCTGTGAAGAGCAAAAAGCGGCTCGCGTTACTTGGTGCGTCAGAACTCTCGAAAGATTCCACGCAGGATCCTCAAATGCTGTATACAACATCGTATCAGGTGACGAATCCTGGATATACGCGTACGAACCCGAAACAAAAAACCAGTCACGAGTTTGGGTGTTCGAAAATGAGATAAAGCCAACAAAAATTGTTCGTTCACGGAGTGTTGCAAAAAAAAATGGTGGCCACGTTTGTCTCCAAAACCGGCCATGTTGCGACTATTCCTCTTGAAGAACGGTTAATGCAGAATGGTATGCTAGCATTTGTTTGCCACAGGTCGTTTCTGAACTCCGTAAAGAGAGCTGCAACCGCCGCATCATCCTCCATCACGACAATATGTATTCACACCGCGCACAGAACAAAAGAGTTTTTAGAGCAAGAAAACATAGAATTATTAGACCATCCGCCGTACAGCCCCGACCTAAGCCCTTGTCTTAATGATTTCTATACTTTCCCTAAAATAAAGATTAAATTGCGTGGTCAGAGATTTTCATCACCTGAAGAAGCTGTGGACGCCTACAAAACGGCCATTTTGGATACCCCAACTTCCAAATGGAATGGTTGCTTCAATGATTGGTTCCATCGTATGGAAAAATGTGTCAAATTTCGCGGAGAATACTTCGAAAAGCAATAAATACATTTTTAAATAGTAATGTTGTGTCACTTCCTTGATTCCCGAAATTTTCAATGCCGCCCTCGTAGCTCAAAAACCTTACAGATGACTGAGGTGACGGCTATAGAGCGATAGTTGCCCGGGTCAGACCTATCATCTTTCTTGGGGATAGATTGCGCGTTAGCCTGCATCCACGCATCCGCCTTTGCGCCACCCACACTAGACGCGACTTAACACCCACTGGTCCCACACCTGCTGCATCAAATCTCGCTCACCCGAAAATAACCGAATAGATACTTGGGTCTAAGAATTTCTTTGTCCAACGATCTTTCTCATTGAAAGGGCATAATAGTTGTATTTAGTCGCGAGCTCGTAGGCCCAATGCTCACTGAATTTACGTTTAACGATAATGTTTACTTAAGCGGTGGTAATTGCATATGGTATTTCTATTTAAACGTTGCCATGCTACGGAAATTACACGGGTGCGCCTGGTGGGGAGAACGGGGTGGCCGTTGTGCTCTCCGAGGGGCTGCAGAGTGGCATCTTGGAGGTGAAACGCTGTAGCGACCGGCTTATGATCGTGAGGGTGCTTATCGATGGGATTATTACCCACCTGATAAGTGCCTACGCGCCACAGGCCGGTTGTAGCGACGCCGATAGGATGTCGTTTTGGGGTCAACTCGAGGGAGTGCTTCGGAGCATTCCGTTGTCACAGGGAATCGTTTTGGGCGGCGACCTAAACGGTCATGTGGGTGAGAGGTGTGGGGAGTTTGAGCGTGTTCATGGTGGTTTTGGATACGGCACCCGCAACGCTGAAGGAGAAACTATCTTTAGAACGTGTGCGGCTGCCGATCTGGCCATTGTGAACACGTATTTCAAAAAGAAATCCGAACATCTCATCACCTACAAGAGCGGGAGGCGTACAACTCAGATCGATTTCCTACTCACTAGGCGACACAGCATCGGCAAGGTGGCCAACTGCAAGGTCATACCCGGTGAGAGTCTTACTGCACAACACCGTCTCCTTGTCATGGACCTCTGCGTGAAGCCCAAAGGCAAACGCATCGAGCGGTGCCAGCGCCGCATCAGATGGTGGCTGCTTGATGAAACTAGGTCCCAGGAGTTCGTCTCAGCTGTCGGTGACAAGTGCACCGACACTGATGGCGAACCAGTTCAAGATTACTGGGACAAAGTTCAGGCGGCTATCCTTGGAGCGGCGAAGGTGGTGCTCGGTGTGTCTAAGGGTGGAAGCAAATTTGACAAGGAAACTTGGTGGTGGAACGACGCAGTCCAGAGGGAGACTAGGGAGAAGAAAGCCCTCTTTAAAAAGTGGCAAGCGACCGGATCTCCTGAAGACCGCGAAGCGTACAGGGCTGCCAAGCGCGCCACAAAGAGAGCTGTAGCCAGAGCCAGACGTGACCACTTACAACCTCTGTATGATAAGCTGGAATCGTCTGAGGGGCAGAAGCTCATCTATAAGCTGGCGCGCTCCAGGGTCAATGCGGCACAGGATATATTCAAGTGTCGCTGTGTAAAAGACCCTGAGGGCAACCTGTTAAGCGAAGATCTCGCGGTAAAGGAGAGATGGCGCTCGTACTTCCACGAGCTGCTTAATAAACAGCACAAAGAGGTGCAGCCTCCGGACCTCCCTCCGAATCAGGGACTAGTGCCACCGGTAACGCCTGGAGAAGTCCTGACTGCGCTTCGCCGCATGAAGAATCGGAAAGCTGTCGGACCCGATGGAGTCCCCATCGAAGCCTGGAAGGCGATGGGTCCTCGCGGTGTGGGCATCTAAGTAAACCTTTTTAACCGCATACTCCTCAGCGGGCAGATCCCAAACCAATGGAGACTGAGTATAATTACTCCAGTCTTCAAAGGTAAGGGGTCAGTGCAGGAGTGCGGGAGCTACCGCGGTATTAAGGTGATGTCCCACACCATGAAGATCTTCGAGAGGATTATAGACTCTCGCATCCGGCAGGAGTGTACTCTCTCGGAGTGTCAATATGGGTTTCGCCCTGGTCATGGGACCACGGACCCTGTTTTTGCCCTGAGGGTTGTCGCAGGGAAATACAGGTCGAAGAACACGCCTCTGCACTGTTTGTTTCTAGACATGCAGAAGGCCTTCGACTGTGTTCCTCGTGCGATGATCTGGTGGGCACTGCGGTCCAAAGGGGTTCCAGAGGTCTATATTGACACTATCCGGGACATGTACTGTGACTCCGATTCAATGGTTCGGACTGCTGTTGGCGACACGAAACCCTTCCCCATCACCGTCGGGGCACACCAGGGTTCGGTCCTTAGTCCGCTACTGTTCAGTGTAATATTAGACGAATTGTCGGACAGCATCAGAAACCCACATGAGCAGCCTCCATGGTTGCTCATGTATGCTGACGATATTGCGCTGGCAGACGCGGACAGGGGCAGATTGGTGCGACGTGTAAAGGCGTGGAAGGAGACGCTTGAGAACGGCGGTCTGAAACTAAATGTGGCGAAGACCGAGTACTTGGCAATAAACTCGACAGATCCCACATCCGTCCGCATAGGCGGTGATTTGGTCGAGCGCACGGACCAGGTTAAATACCTGGGATCTGTTTTTCACACGTCCAGTGACATCGATTGCGATGTCAAGTCACGCATTGCTGCCGCGTGGGCCAAATGGCGGGAGATGACCGGTGTCATTTGTGACCCTAAAATGCCGATCCGGTTGAAGGGACAGGTCTACAAAACCATTATTAGACCTGTCCTTTTACATGGCAGTGAGACGTGGCCGATATTGGAGCGACACAAGCAGGAGCTGCGTGTCACGGAAATGAAGATGCTGCGGTGGATGTGTGGGGTCACGCGGATGGACCGCGTGAGAAACTCTCGCATCCGCGGCAGCCTTCACGTCCGTGACATTGCAGACAAGTTGCAAGAGTGTCGCCTTCGTTGGTATGGTCACGTCTTGCGGCAACCGCCGGGCTACGTAGGTAACAAATGTCTGGCCATGTCAGCCCCGCCGGGTCCCGGTAAGAGGGGAAGACCCAAGAAGTGCTGGCTTGACGTCGTAAGGGATGACATGCGTGCCAATGGTCTTACTACAGGGGATGCCGAAGACCGTGCGAAGTGGAGAAGAAAATGTAGGAAAGCGGACCCCGGGCGTCGCGAGACGCAACTGGGACAGACGCTCGGATGATGATGTGATGCTACGGAAGACTATATAATTTAATACTTCTATTCAAAACGCGCTACATAAAAATAAAAGTAAAAGAGTATAACATCAGTATTTTTTATCCTTAGGGTTGAGGTGAATTTTAATTCGATTCAATCTACATTTAGAACCTGCGATTGTAATACAAAAAAAATAATAATGTGAATTAGGTATATAATATACTTATTTATTACTAGGTGGCCGTCGCACCTATTTTATCCCGTCGCTTATAAATTCTACAATAACGCATAAAAAATACCGGTCGACATTTTATTTTTTATTTATTACTGCTCCGCTCTCCAGGGTAGTAGCCTTTCTCGATATAATTAAATGGGCTATCCAACGCAAAAAGAAAATCCGACCGATAGTTCTTGAGATTAACGCGTTCAAGCAAACACAAAAACTCTTCAGCTTTATATATTACTAGCTGACCCGCCCGGCTGCGCCTGTGACATATTTTGAAACCCAGCGACGACGACGGGATTAAATGGCACTCATTTAATCCCGTCGGCGTAATTTATTAATTTCACAATAATGTATGAACATTTTCCAAATTAGTTGATTACTTCTCCGCTCTCCAGTACGCCCGCACGGCCCTACACACCGATGGCTACCTGGATGGATCCAAAACCACAATTTATCGCTGGTTTGCTGAATTTCAACGTGGACGTGTCAAGCTCAGTGATGATCCCCGTCAAGGTCGTCCAAAAACTGCAGTCACCCACGAAAATGTTGATGCTGTGCGTAAGCTGATTGAGGAAGATCGACATGTGACATACCGCGAAATTCAGGCAACTTTAGACATTGGCATGAGTCAAATACAAATAATCTTGCATGAACAATTAGGTGTAAAAAAGTTGTTTTCCCGATGGATACCGCATTCGCTCTGTGAAGAGCAAAAAGCGGCTCGCGTTACTTGGTGCGTCAGAACTCTCGAAAGATTCCACGCAGGATCCTCAAATGCTGTATACAACATCGTATCAGGTGACGAATCCTGGATATACGCGTACGAACCCGAAACAAAAAACCAGTCACGAGTTTGGGTGTTCGAAAATGAGATAAAGCCAACAAAAATTGTTCGTTCACGGAGTGTTGCAAAAAAAAATGGTGGCCACGTTTGTCTCCAAAACCGGCCATGTTGCGACTATTCCTCTTGAAGAACGGTTAATGCAGAATGGTATGCTAGCATTTGTTTGCCACAGGTCGTTTCTGAACTCCGTAAAGAGAGCTGCAACCGCCGCATCATCCTCCATCACGACAATATGTATTCACACCGCGCACAGAACAAAAGAGTTTTTAGAGCAAGAAAACATAGAATTATTAGACCATCCGCCGTACAGCCCCGACCTAAGCCCTTGTCTTAATGATTTCTATACTTTCCCTAAAATAAAGATTAAATTGCGTGGTCAGAGATTTTCATCACCTGAAGAAGCTGTGGACGCCTACAAAACGGCCATTTTGGATACCCCAACTTCCAAATGGAATGGTTGCTTCAATGATTGGTTCCATCGTATGGAAAAATGTGTCAAATTTCGCGGAGAATACTTCGAAAAGCAATAAATACATTTTTAAATAGTAATGTTGTGTCACTTCCTTGATTCCCGAAATTTTCAATGCCGCCCTCGTAGCTCAAAAACCTTACAGATGACTGAGGTGACGGCTATAGAGCGATAGTTGCCCGGGTCAGACCTATCATCTTTCTTGGGGATAGATTGCGCGTTAGCCTGCATCCACGCATCCGCCTTTGCGCCACCCACACTAGACGCGACTTAACACCCACTGGTCCCACACCTGCTGCATCAAATCTCGCTCACCCGAAAATAACCGAATAGATACTTGGGTCTAAGAATTTCTTTGTCCAACGATCTTTCTCATTGAAAGGGCATAATAGTTGTATTTAGTCGCGAGCTCGTAGGCCCAATGCTCACTGAATTTACGTTTAACGATAATGTTTACTTAAGCGGTGGTAATTGCATATGGTATTTCTATTTAAACGTTGCCATGCTACGGAAATTACACGGGTGCGCCTGGTGGGGAGAACGGGGTGGCCGTTGTGCTCTCCGAGGGGCTGCAGAGTGGCATCTTGGAGGTGAAACGCTGTAGCGACCGGCTTATGATCGTGAGGGTGCTTATCGATGGGATTATTACCCACCTGATAAGTGCCTACGCGCCACAGGCCGGTTGTAGCGACGCCGATAGGATGTCGTTTTGGGGTCAACTCGAGGGAGTGCTTCGGAGCATTCCGTTGTCACAGGGAATCGTTTTGGGCGGCGACCTAAACGGTCATGTGGGTGAGAGGTGTGGGGAGTTTGAGCGTGTTCATGGTGGTTTTGGATACGGCACCCGCAACGCTGAAGGAGAAACTATCTTTAGAACGTGTGCGGCTGCCGATCTGGCCATTGTGAACACGTATTTCAAAAAGAAATCCGAACATCTCATCACCTACAAGAGCGGGAGGCGTACAACTCAGATCGATTTCCTACTCACTAGGCGACACAGCATCGGCAAGGTGGCCAACTGCAAGGTCATACCCGGTGAGAGTCTTACTGCACAACACCGTCTCCTTGTCATGGACCTCTGCGTGAAGCCCAAAGGCAAACGCATCGAGCGGTGCCAGCGCCGCATCAGATGGTGGCTGCTTGATGAAACTAGGTCCCAGGAGTTCGTCTCAGCTGTCGGTGACAAGTGCACCGACACTGATGGCGAACCAGTTCAAGATTACTGGGACAAAGTTCAGGCGGCTATCCTTGGAGCGGCGAAGGTGGTGCTCGGTGTGTCTAAGGGTGGAAGCAAATTTGACAAGGAAACTTGGTGGTGGAACGACGCAGTCCAGAGGGAGACTAGGGAGAAGAAAGCCCTCTTTAAAAAGTGGCAAGCGACCGGATCTCCTGAAGACCGCGAAGCGTACAGGGCTGCCAAGCGCGCCACAAAGAGAGCTGTAGCCAGAGCCAGACGTGACCACTTACAACCTCTGTATGATAAGCTGGAATCGTCTGAGGGGCAGAAGCTCATCTATAAGCTGGCGCGCTCCAGGGTCAATGCGGCACAGGATATATTCAAGTGTCGCTGTGTAAAAGACCCTGAGGGCAACCTGTTAAGCGAAGATCTCGCGGTAAAGGAGAGATGGCGCTCGTACTTCCACGAGCTGCTTAATAAACAGCACAAAGAGGTGCAGCCTCCGGACCTCCCTCCGAATCAGGGACTAGTGCCACCGGTAACGCCTGGAGAAGTCCTGACTGCGCTTCGCCGCATGAAGAATCGGAAAGCTGTCGGACCCGATGGAGTCCCCATCGAAGCCTGGAAGGCGATGGGTCCTCGCGGTGTGGGCATCTAAGTAAACCTTTTTAACCGCATACTCCTCAGCGGGCAGATCCCAAACCAATGGAGACTGAGTATAATTACTCCAGTCTTCAAAGGTAAGGGGTCAGTGCAGGAGTGCGGGAGCTACCGCGGTATTAAGGTGATGTCCCACACCATGAAGATCTTCGAGAGGATTATAGACTCTCGCATCCGGCAGGAGTGTACTCTCTCGGAGTGTCAATATGGGTTTCGCCCTGGTCATGGGACCACGGACCCTGTTTTTGCCCTGAGGGTTGTCGCAGGGAAATACAGGTCGAAGAACACGCCTCTGCACTGTTTGTTTCTAGACATGCAGAAGGCCTTCGACTGTGTTCCTCGTGCGATGATCTGGTGGGCACTGCGGTCCAAAGGGGTTCCAGAGGTCTATATTGACACTATCCGGGACATGTACTGTGACTCCGATTCAATGGTTCGGACTGCTGTTGGCGACACGAAACCCTTCCCCATCACCGTCGGGGCACACCAGGGTTCGGTCCTTAGTCCGCTACTGTTCAGTGTAATATTAGACGAATTGTCGGACAGCATCAGAAACCCACATGAGCAGCCTCCATGGTTGCTCATGTATGCTGACGATATTGCGCTGGCAGACGCGGACAGGGGCAGATTGGTGCGACGTGTAAAGGCGTGGAAGGAGACGCTTGAGAACGGCGGTCTGAAACTAAATGTGGCGAAGACCGAGTACTTGGCAATAAACTCGACAGATCCCACATCCGTCCGCATAGGCGGTGATTTGGTCGAGCGCACGGACCAGGTTAAATACCTGGGATCTGTTTTTCACACGTCCAGTGACATCGATTGCGATGTCAAGTCACGCATTGCTGCCGCGTGGGCCAAATGGCGGGAGATGACCGGTGTCATTTGTGACCCTAAAATGCCGATCCGGTTGAAGGGACAGGTCTACAAAACCATTATTAGACCTGTCCTTTTACATGGCAGTGAGACGTGGCCGATATTGGAGCGACACAAGCAGGAGCTGCGTGTCACGGAAATGAAGATGCTGCGGTGGATGTGTGGGGTCACGCGGATGGACCGCGTGAGAAACTCTCGCATCCGCGGCAGCCTTCACGTCCGTGACATTGCAGACAAGTTGCAAGAGTGTCGCCTTCGTTGGTATGGTCACGTCTTGCGGCAACCGCCGGGCTACGTAGGTAACAAATGTCTGGCCATGTCAGCCCCGCCGGGTCCCGGTAAGAGGGGAAGACCCAAGAAGTGCTGGCTTGACGTCGTAAGGGATGACATGCGTGCCAATGGTCTTACTACAGGGGATGCCGAAGACCGTGCGAAGTGGAGAAGAAAATGTAGGAAAGCGGACCCCGGGCGTCGCGAGACGCAACTGGGACAGACGCTCGGATGATGATGTGATGCTACGGAAGACTATATAATTTAATACTTCTATTCAAAACGCGCTACATAAAAATAAAAGTAAAAGAGTATAACATCAGTATTTTTTATCCTTAGGGTTGAGGTGAATTTTAATTCGATTCAATCTACATTTAGAACCTGCGATTGTAATACAAAAAAAATAATAATGTGAATTAGGTATATAATATACTTATTTATTACTAGGTGGCCGTCGCACCTATTTTATCCCGTCGCTTATAAATTCTACAATAACGCATAAAAAATACCGGTCGACATTTTATTTTTTATTTATTACTGCTCCGCTCTCCAGGGTAGTAGCCTTTCTCGATATAATTAAATGGGCTATCCAACGCAAAAAGAAAATCCGACCGATAGTTCTTGAGATTAACGCGTTCAAGCAAACACAAAAACTCTTCAGCTTTATATATTACTAGCTGACCCGCCCGGCTGCGCCTGTGACATATTTTGAAACCCAGCGACGACGACGGGATTAAATGGCACTCATTTAATCCCGTCGGCGTAATTTATTAATTTCACAATAATGTATGAACATTTTCCAAATTAGTTGATTACTTCTCCGCTCTCCAGTACGCCCGCACGGCCCTACACACCGATGGCTACACGAAATTAATTTCTTTGCGCAGTATTTTTATTTTGTTATATCTTCTAAGATATTCATTTAATTTGCATGGTGTAAAGGGACACAATAATCTTCATGAAATGCTGAAACCAACTAACGTATTAATGAGCTTAAACTAAGCTGGTTTTAAAAATTACGATTTTTCTATGGTATTAATAATTACTACTACGAGTATGTAAATGTACATCACAACCGTTAAAACACGTTTTTTTATTCTACTTTTTAACCCCCTACGCAACAAGAAGGGTGTTATAAGTTTGACGTGTCTGCTCTGTCTGTCTGTCTGTGGCATCATCAAAGAACGTGCATATAACAAAATAATATGCTTATTTTTACTCTTTAAATCACCTACGTTTTTGAATAGGAGGTTTTTGTTAAATTTTTATTTAATTTTATATTATAATTCCTACTAAAGCAAACGTGAGTCTCGTTGGGTAGGAGGATGTGGTATGGTAATTGAATTGGTAAGGGAGCGTAAACGTACCTAATATGTTTGTTTACGTAGGTGGCGGAACGAGCAGTAGATGACGATCGATCAATGTACTTTGTGCGAACGACGAACTACCTAGCACGTGCACTGTACACGCGACTCGCTCAGCGTGACCTACAAATTAGCTCTGCCGCTGAGGACAACGATGGTTATGGTCACGTGGAGAGTTTAGAAACAAATTTTCAATCGTAACAGTGTATAATTGATATAGGTACACCATCATTGTATAGAGTAAAAGTTAAACCAAGTTCGCTTCATTTCATTTTCACTTGAAATATTATAATAAAAATATAGGCAACAAAGATCCAACAGTGAATTTATTTGGTTGTAATAGCTTGTGTGTCTTCAAGTGTATGCTGTGTTTAACAGCTCGTCTGTGTTCATAGTTCACACCCATACCCATGTTTAGTAAGTCAATATTTATCTATACCTGTAATAGAAAGAAAAAAAAACAACCCTTGTTTTGTAAGGCCATATCCTTTCTCAGGCTCTAGCTAGACTATCTCGTACAATTATTTCGATCGATTGGATTAGATTGGATCGATTTAAATGAAAATTTGTACAGAGATAGTTTAGAGCATCAGAAAGGATATGTCCTTTCTCAGGCTCTAAACTATCTCTGTACCAATTTTCTTTAAATCGGTTCAGCAGTTTGTTTAGGCTTAAAATCGTAACAGACTAGAGTTACTCTCGCATTTCCATTTTATTTTATATTATATATCAATAACGCATTTATTTTGAAAACTCAGCCCGCTAATTCAGCCGTCTGTAAACAATCACTGCGTTAAGCAACTTTCGCTATGGCTGGTCCTTGGATGGGTGACAACATTGTGGCATTTACATTGGCCAGCGTTTCCGTGCTTCGGAAGGCATGTTAAGCCGTTGGCCCCGGTTGCCAGTAAAATGGCAGTCGTTAAGCCAAGTTAGAGGCCTTATGGGAGACTTGAAAAATATCAACAGCAGTTCGTCACAACCTGCACCTGTCCATTACAACACGGCAGTGGATCACTTCTTGTAACGTGGGACAAGTATGCATACGGTGAAGTGGGGGCGTATAGTAGGCCTCTGCCTACCCCTTCGGGGATAAAGGGACCAATATGTATGCATGAAACGCCTTCAATCCCGAAGGGGTTACAGGCATACCATACAGCCCACATTTCACCGTGAGCTTTTTGTCCCACGTTGCTACGTGGACAAAAAGCACAGGTTGTGAGCCCATGTTGCTGTGTTAAAATTGACAAATTAATAATATTAAGTAGGGAAATATGCATAAATAGTATTTTTTTAAGTTTCAACGAGTTTCAATGGTAAAAACGGGCAATGAAGTAGACCCAAAGGTCTGTACCCCGAGAAATTGACACTCAGTGGTCCCAGTTCCGCCAGAAATTCATGGAGACATGGAAGATCTGACTTAAGCAGTCAATGTAGGGAAACGCCACAACGACAGGCTTGCGAGGAACCTAACTAGCAACCTCTCCTACCGGATATCATAGAAAATAACCGGGCATGTGTGTTTCGGTGAGCATCTGTGGAAAATACACCGGAAGACCACAGTCGAGTGCGCCAGCACTGCGAAGAATTTTTGAGATTTTTCACATTGAGGGAGCGGGAGAGAACTCGTCACCGCGCTAAACTATCGACCTCTATATGGGCTCGCCATCCTTACAGAAACAGTCCCAAGACAGTGAGTTTCACTCACGCTTCACTCCCCACATAGGAGTGGGTAAGGTCGGAATCAACCTCCAAAGAAGCGGGATGTCACGCGAACCTTTGGCGAGGCCCCGGTGCCGCGGTGGTAGCTATAGCGGAAACCTTGGGAAGAGGTAACCGGGGCGCGCCTTGGCGATAGACAATTAAGTATGAACCGTGTAATAATTTAGTCAGTTCGTGTCCCGTATAATATCCTTGGGGCATTCCACACGCTCGTCGGCAGTACAGCTTTTTAGCATCCATTAACGATACTTATTATTTCTTTTGAGTAGCGGTAACTTCTTCCCATTCGACTTTAGGTTTAAATAAAATCCCGTTATGCCGTACTTCTTCTAATATTAGAATAACATAATGCTCACCGCCTTATCGGATTTAATAAATTTTATATTCAAATGTAGTATGAGTAGTCGACTCACTGCTTCTTATAGTACTGTTATTGTCACTTTTAATATTGTTTTATTACGTCCCTTGAATAAGGTACTTATTTAAAAAAATAAAATTATGTTGAATTTAAATTTTAAAGTGGATTTTTTTTATGGAATCGAACCAGCGTCTTCTGGTTCAACGCACCAGACACGTTTACCAACTACACCGCCGAGACCTACTCGAAACTGGCGAATTAATCCACCACTTTACGTCTTAAGGCGACGTAAGGCGCCATCGACCGGCTCTTAACAAAGTTGCGCGGTACGAATGTATAGAAATGCATCTAAAGGGTCTTTCATTAAGCGTGTCCTATCTTTAAATTTAAATAAAACAAAGTGTGTGTGAGAAATTATCGAAATTATTTATTTATTTGAAAGATGTAGTGATGCCATTATGTGTGGAATATGATATCATTCAAATGTCCGCCACGACTTCTCTGGGTGGAGCGCATGCGAGATATCCAATTTTCCATGACTTTTGAGCATAAATCAGGCTGAATTTGACCTATGGCATAGGTTATGTTGGCTTTGAGGGCCGCTGTGGTTTGTGGTTTATTCGCATAGACCTGCGACTTAAGAAAACTCCACAAGAAAAAATCTAGCGAGGTTAAGTCACGCGATCTCGGTGGCCAGTTCACATCAGCTCCACGTGATGACCATGCCCTCAAATCTCTCATGCTATACCTATAGCGCTCGCCGTTGACAGTGATGGCCTGGCCAACGTTGTTCTCAAAGAAATATGGCCCGATGACGCCGCCAGCCCAAAACCCACACCAAACTGCAACTTTTTCAGGATGCATTGGACGCTCTTGGATCTCATGTGGATTGTTATCGTCCCAAATTCGACAATTTTGTTTGTTTACGTACCCATTCATCCAGAAATGGGCCTCATCGCTCAAGATAAATTTTCTGTGAAAATTACGGTCAGTTGCTAACTGCTCATTCAGCGAACACACGTCGTTGTCTATGGTCGTTTACCTTCAATTCCTGGGTGAGTTGAATTTTATACGGGTGCAGGCCCAAGTCACGACGCAAAATTCGCCAAGTTGTGGTCTGTGAAAGGCAGAGTTCTTGTGAGCGACGCGAAATCGACTGCCTCGGATACTCCTGCACACTCTCACGGACAGCGGCGATGTTTTCGGCAGACCTTGCGTTTCGTTGACGTACGGGTGTTGGTCGATCATTTACCGAACCAGTGGACTCAAATTTATCCACCACACGACGAATAGTCCTCTCGGTAGGACGATTATGGCGACTGTAAAATGGGCGAAGCGCCCGGTGCGTTGCCCGAACAGAACACTCATTTTGATAAAACAATTTATCATTTGCACGTGTTGTTATGATATAGCTATCCATGATGATTTGGCAATACAGGATGAATAAATGACAACCAATTTGACAGATGTAGCTTCAACAAGATGGCCGCTACCAACTGCCAAAGTTCAGACGTGCCTATTGGAGCACCCTTTATTATCATTCGATTTGTGATGCCTGCCCACTGAGGACAGAAAGAATGTTATTCTCTTCTCCGTGCGCCTGTCTAAAAATTCGAAACAATTTTGAAAAGCAATTAGTATGTTAACTTTTTCTAAATTAAATTTAAAAAAAGTTTTTTTTTTATGTTTTATAAGAAGAAGTATTTACGTTCGGTTAACGAACAGAGTATTGCTAATCTATTGAAAATACATACAACGTTTTTGTTTTAGCGCTAAGATGGAATGGGTACTTCGAAGTCCGCAGATACATAGCACATTCGGCAACCTTGGCTTTATACGTGGAGATAGATATCACGTAAACGAAAACTGCAATGGTATTTATTTCCAATTTGTTGACCTAGTATGTTATTTATAAAAACATATTTTATATTGATTTATTGAAACTATTTACAGCTGCTTTGGAGACAATACTTCATAACATACTAACTGAAGATAAGTACCTGCGCACTTATCGGCGAAGTATAAATTTTGGCCAAAATATACAGAAAGATCTGTTACCTTTATTAATTCACGCAAAAGAAGAAGTAACTATAGATCTTTTAATTAGAATATTAGTGAATCTAACAATTCCTATCGAGTGTCTACTCTCACTGGACGCAATATCGAGAAATGATATTGGGAGACATACAATATTAGAAATAAACAATTTACTTGCATCTACCAAATCGGCGTTTACAGAACAGCGAGCTACAAAAGTTATAATAGACTTTTTAAAGAAAAATGTTGATTTAGAGCAAAAGGTAAAGTTATCGTCGGAACAATGCACAAATATTACTAATAGCCTTTTATTGTTGAGGAATATTTTACACATACCTGAAGAGAAAAGTAGCGGATCCGCACATGCCGTACAGAATCAAATTCTATGGAACATATTCAGCCAAAGTATTGATAAACTCCTCATTAAATTAATGATAATTCCAGATGCGGTAAGTCACAAAATAATTTAATAAATCTGTCACGGCTTTATTCTCTAAGGGGAGGCAGAGGTATATTATACGCCCTATATTATACGTACAATTTAAATGTAAAATAATTATATTTTTAATTAAAAGTAGGTATTTATTTTGTAATTAACGATATATTCATCATTTTTAGTTCTCTGCGTGTGGTTTCAAATACCTGCAGATACAATTCTACTTCATGTGTGCAGTAATAATTATAAGTTGCATGTGGACAAAGGATGTCTTAGATGATTTTAAGATCCGAGATGTGTGTTTTGTATTATGTTTTCTTCCAGCATAAATGGGCAGTAATTATGGTACAATTGATAGCCCTGTTGTACAAAGATCAACACGTACTAACTTTGCATAAGTTACTTAATTTATGGCTTCAAGCCTCTTTATCTGAGAGTTCTGAAGATAATGAAAGTAATACCTCTTCACCAAATAGAGGTATTTCTAAATACATTATTTAATATTGCAATACAATTAAGTGTTATTATTACTTATGATAAATCACGAAATATTTATAATCGACAGGTAGTGAAGACTTTTCACCGGTATCTACTTCCTACCCTACGTCAGATTCTTCAGATACGGGTGCCAGTGGCAAAATTAACGATGAACAAAATTCTGCAACTAAGAACTGGGACGCGTCCCAGAATAAAAACAACGCTAATGAGAGCAGTGATAAGCAAACCGAGAAATCCGACAGCAAGAAATTTACAAGGGAAAAGAATACTTGCACTCAACACGAGAATAAAATTATACCTAAACCTGTAAGTTTCGTTTTTCTATTTTAAAATCTGACTTTGTTACAGTACAAGATTATCGGAGTATACCTTATTACAGATATGTAGCAGCGGTGTGCAATCGGACACCAGAAGTGATCAGGTACTACAATCAAGCAAAAAATATAATAAACATGTAATTTCGGAAAATTCTGACTACGGATATGATACACAAATAGAAAACCAGGAATCGATATCAACGTCTAGCAACGAAGATGAGTTGCCAACCCAGAAACCAGTTCATCAAAAACCTCATAATCCGAAGCAGAGAGCTAACAAAGTTCGCACCGGTAATACCCTGCAAGACCGGAAACGCAAAAAGATTGTGAAGAGGGGAAAAGCACACATGTAGGTATAAATTACATAATTATTATACTTTCCATCTTATTTGGTTAAGTCCAATAAACCTGATAAGTAATGTTGCTTTACCTGATTTCAGTATCAACGTACAAGGTCTCTCTCATAAAACGCCTACTGATGAAGATATATCGAGTATCCTTAAAGAGTTTACAGTTGATTTCCTGCTCAAAGGATACAATGCGTTGGTCCAAACGCTACACAACCAAATTCTAACGAATTTGCAACTGGAAATTGACACTTCACATTTTTTCTGGCTAGTCACTTATTTTCTGAAGTTTGCTACGCAGATTGAATTAGACGTGGAACATATAAGCTCGGTGTTATCTTTCGATATCGTATCCTATTTGACAGCAGAAGGTGTTAATTTGTGTGAACAATTTGAACTTGCTATAAAACTGGATGGCAATGACTTGAAACCGAACATCAGGCGACTTCATTTGGTAAGTTTTACTAAACTAGAAAATATAGAATCAAAACTACCTAAAATATTTTTAGACTGAACTCAAAAGTCAGCGGATGCAGCTTGCATTGGAAACGAAATTGTCTTGGACCGCGTATCTTAAGGCCATCTATACTTTAATTTATTAAAATATGTAATTACTGGATGACTCCCACAGCTTCGCCTGTGGAATATTTCGACCTCCCTCGCACCTATTTAATCCCGTCCTTATAAATTCTACAATGATGCATAAAAATTTGCCCGATTTGTCGACATTTATGACTACTGCTCTGCTCCCCAGTGTAGTAACGTAATGATATATATATCCTTCCTCGATAAATGGGCTTCCTCGATAGATAGCCTATCCCGATAAATCTAACACAAAAAGATTTTTTCAAATCCGACTAGTAGTCTCTGAGATTAGCGCGTTCAACCAAACAAACAAACTCTTTAGCTTTATAATATTAGGATAGATTGATTTATGCTCTCTTCTCTTAATCTAAGCTACTGGGAATATACTAATATTCCCAGTTGCTTCATAACACTACCTGGATATAGAGTCTGGGGGTTCACTTTAATTTGACTGCTATGAACAGATATCGTTTGAGGTTTGGTTTTTCATTGTTAGGTGCGAGCCTTTTCCTCGACCATCAGTCAGCAGGTGCACCGTTAGCAGATGACGTTGCCTGGAGCCTGAATATCTTTATGTGTTACACGAACTCTTTATTGCGTTATCAATTTTTATAAATTTCGATTGATAATATTATATTATAACAATTGTATCTCCATGGATTTCCTAATTAATTTGTTATGGACAAATTCGTCAGTCATTGTTCCATACAAAAGTCGTTAGCGTTTCATTTTTCTGTATTGTACAGAACCAGAATTATATAAGTTTATGTCGAGAGTTCAATAATTCAAGTTCGCGCTAGATCATTCCAAAGAAATATCATCCTCTTAGAATGTAAATGCAAACTACTAACTACATAAACACTATGATAGCTTTGTCAATATAAACTACTAACTACATAGACACTATGATAGCTTTGTCGATATAATATTATGCTCCTTTCCAATTTTAAAGTTAGTTGATTAGTCTTAAGTTACTGCAATAATGAAACCCGAATTACTATGTACATCTACGTATCGTATCAAACTTATGAGGGTTTTTCTTTTCAAATAACCAGGTTGTTACTGCCATACGCGAGATAATCCAAGCAATAGAAGCTTACAAAAAAATCCCACATGTTTGCAAAGATGACCAAGAGGCTCTTATTAAGATACAAATAGAAATGTGTAATACTCAGGAACTACGGTCACTTCTTGTGCTGCTTTTGCGACATTATAATCCAAAATACCACTCCAAACAATATCTGCAGGTAAGATAACATGAAATACGTACATGAATAGACGGAATACTATAGATTCAGCTAATATACCTAACTACATCTTCTTTCCATATAACGCCTATCAATCACATATTAAACCTAAATTATGACTTATCCACATACACACAGACAGGTTTTCCACCTATCGAGGCTTTCAAACTTAGGTCAGAAATTAGAGAATTCAAAATTCGTGCTAAAAGGCGATAACTTAATGACTTTTCCTATATAAGAATATAAAAAAGGTTAAATATAATACAAATAAATAAATGATAGTCAGTAGGCATTTCGTAATAATGCTATTTCTGTATTGCAGGATCTAGTGGTAACCAATCATATACTATTAATGTTTTTAGACACAGTTGTAAAATTGCCACAGTACACTGGTACAACTAATATACTTGATCACGTTAGACAGTAAGTATTGACTTTATTTTTAAATATAGCTCGCCAAAGGAACGTTGCCCGCCAGATGTAAAGACAGATGACATTTAGCGAATTGAGAGTCTTTTTTTTTTGTTCTTGTGGCGATACTATTGCTCCGCCAATAAAATTGAGAGTCTTTCTCACAGCCTACAAGACTTGACAACTGTCAATAGTTTCACTCTCGCTCGAGTGCCACTGCCCTCAAGTTGACAACCCAATGATGTCCATCTTCACGCTCACTCTACTATATGAGAGTGGTTTTTCTGCCCGGCACGCGTAGTTCGGGATCGAAAAGGAAAGTGTGGGATTAAGTTGAAGAGCTCTTCAGAAAAATCGTCGTGGCAGGTTCGGTAAAATGTAACCAAGAACGCTATTGCTGTTAAACCCACTAGAGTGTTTGTGAAATATTCAATATCTCTCACATTCGTTTTTAGGCTTGTCTTCGAAGCTCGATTATAGCTTTGATGGACATTATACATCTTTTGCTGTTTGTCAGTAAGGGTGAAACTCGATGGTGACTTTCGTTACGACATGACTATTGCCCAATACAAATTTCCTATTTACCAAATTTCGATACTGAAACATTTGACGATATTTATTTTTTGCTTTGACGTTTTGGTGTTTGCTGACAACAGGTTTGCAACATCGGGAATAATGTATCAGTACGGATTGTTGCTCGAAGATTACGTTAGTAATGGAGAATTTGTAAACGATTGCATATTTACACTGATGCACCACGTGGGAGGTGAACTCGAAAGCCTTATAACCCTGTTTCAGCCGAAAATTTTGAAATCTTTTACCTCCATTTGGAAAGCTGAGTTCGAAATATGCGATGTAAGTTACGTAGCAATAATGATTAATAGTGTTTTCTATAAGTATTTCAATACGATAAATATCTAAGCTAATTTTTGTTACATTTTTAGGATTGGTCTGATTTAATAGAATACGTTATAAATACTTTTGTCAAGAAACCTCATTCACTGCATAGTTCTGAAAATTTCCGACTAGATACTGAGAGTTTTGATGACGACGACGGTGTCGTTAATATCTTTTTGCAAAAATCAGAAAGGAAGCCCAACGCCGACGTTACTGGCAGTGACGTCAATCACAAGTTGAAGCCCAGTAACTTTAGCGATACTTGCAAGGAAAAGTACGTTTATTTAAGTAATCTAAATTGTAGTGAATATTTCTGACGCAGCCCGCAAGTAGATAATGGGGATAGACCAAAATTTTTTACCTTCATATTTTATTTTAGATTTTAAAAATAAATGATCATTGTAAGAAATTAATTTTAAATATTTTATAGTATTTAATTATTTTATTAAAAAATCATCTCAATGGCGTCAAGTCTTTGGTCCTTATGAAAAAAAATCCAATTATTTGACATTGAGTTTTTTTGTGCTTCATTTCCCTTTATATACAAAGCCCTTACTACCGTAGTACCAAAAATTACGTCATTTGAAGGTTAAATAAAGGTTCTTCACATTTTGCCACAAATACTAATAATTCTTCATTATTTTTAAGTAATAAGTAGTGATCAACCCTATTTCTCGCAATTGTTTTTGATTTACAACACTTTAAAAAAGAATGCACTATGCCTAGTGCTGTCTAGCCACTCATGGCAGCCGGCATTGCTCTTTTGTGGCCAAGTCTTGTATAAAAGCACTCACCACATAACTCTTTTTCCTTCAAACAAATTAAGGTTATCTCATTATGAAAGAACGCTGGCGCTGCAGTGACTAACGTGGGACGTTTTTTTTTTATCAAATAGTAAAGTATATTAAAGTTTTGTAATGTTATAGATGGACTGAGGATGAGTTGTCTTACTTGAGTTGGAACTATATGCAATGTAGTTCCCAATCTGATTACGTAGCTGAAATCATAAAGTTATTTAAAGAGGATGGTATAATTAAGTCCAGGAACTCAGTTATTCAAGAACTGTTCAAACAAAACACTATAAACAAAGAAGAATACGAAAAGCTTGTAAAGGGAGAATTAGCAAGCGCCTCGATTAAGAAAAAGTTGAGAGACGATGAAATAGGCAAACTCTGTGAGCAATTGATTCAAGATGAGAAACTGCAGTTCTTGGAATGGGTGCAGGGAGTATTGTTGGATACGTGCTATGTGAAAATATGTTTGGAAAAAAGGTTTACACAGAATGAAACTGAAGACACATCATATATATCTAAAAGTAATTGGGTCAAGCCTAGTAAATGTAAAGAAAATTATATTTTTTCGCCAGTGTCATATCATTCGCTTGGTAAGTGCTATCTTGATGATCATTTTAAACAACTACTAACATATTCAAGACGACAAAATATTTGAATCTAGCTGAAATCAAGAGAGTCTACGATAAAATTAACAGTTGCTATATCTCTAGGTTCCGTACCACACAAGAAAAAAAAAACGGAACACTTATAAGATCTTTTTCTTAAGATTCGTTCCTGTGGAATTCCATCGAATTCCACAGGAACGGCTGGACCTAGCAAGTTTAAATTTATACCAAAAACTGAAGTCTATAGTCCCTATTATATTAGGTATGTAGGTAGATATGGACAAATTTAGATTTTTCTGTCAAAGCCCTTCGTGACGCACAATGTTCGTTCCAGCAGATCATTTCACCTTCGTATTAATCACCATTTTAGAGTCTTTGGGCCCCTTCGGCGATCAGTAGGTAGATTCCCATATAGGACTTAATTTCAGTAAAAATTGTAATGTTAGTACCTATATTCTGTTATAGTTTTCAACCAGTCTGTACCGCTAGTGCCATGGAACTGCAAGCAAGCAGCTACCTGCAAGGACCTGAAGTTCCTTCAGCTTCTACATAAACTCGGATTCCACATGCCTGTCGATTCTGGCAAAGTTTTCATTCGGATACCTAACTTTTGGACTGCTGATTTCTTGTATTATGTAGCTGGAAAAATATTGCCTATTGACAAAAGTAAGTATACCAATTAAAAACTAAGTAGATTCTTAATGCGCTATGGAAAAGTTCCGATTGGAAGGGGTACATTAAAATACAAAGTTGTTTCAAGAAATAAAATTGTAATAAATAAATATCCATCACGCCTTATCCCCGAAGGGGTGGCAGAGGCATATTATATGCCCACTTTTCACCGTGTGGATTCCTGTCCCACGTAATAGGTGGTGAGCCCATTGCTGTGTTGAAATAGACAGACGCAGGATGTGACTACCTGCTGTTGAAATTTTTCAAGCCAAGGCATAAGGCATTCAACCAGGCTTAACGACTGCCAATTTACTGGCAACCGGGACCAACGGCTTAACGTGCCTTCCGAAGCACGGAAACGCTCGCAAATGTAAATGCCACAAAGTGGTCACCCATCCGAGGACCAGACATAGTGAAAGTTGCGTAACTCAGTGATCGTTTACAGAACACTGAGACCGCGGGGCCACGAGCGCAAATAAAATTGTGATAAAGTAAATTTATTTAGAAGCCTGAAATACACATGCACGTACTATATAGAAGCGATAATCCTATTAATAATGATCCTAGCAAATGTAATAATGAAATGTTAATTCAGTGGCACAATAGCTTAGAAAGAACAAAGTATACGACCGCTGTCATTCTAATATGATCTTTATACAAATCAGTTACGGTTTGAATTTCACATTTGCTAGGATCATTATCAATAGGATGGTCGCTTCTATATTTTTGACGCTGACAGTACCCTTTTACGTCATTTGAAGCAAAAAAATAATTTAATTTTTTAATAAAGTGAAAAATGACAATTCGATTCGAGACGGGGATTAAACCCGTGGCAATGTTTTAGCCACTTAACTACCCGAATCGTATCGAATCAAGTTGAAATTCTTCACTATATTTTAATCGTCATTTTAAGAGTATGACTAGAGCCATCTACTCGTATCGAGCTACACAACAACTCGATACCAATGAACAGTGTTACAACCATTTTTAAACATTGATGCAATGGACTCCACTCGATCTATTGATAAATTATTAAAAACTGTATAATAATTGGTTTAAAAAAAATGTCAATTTAAATTTATTACGGTCCAGCACAGCCTTAAAAGTTTTAAGGATGATTATTGTATTCTAATTTAAATTGATCAATTACTTGATTAAAAACTTAGCGCCTCAGTGGAAGTTATTGTAGGTATCGTTATTATTTTTATTTTTTTCAGGTAAATTAAAATTCTCTATAAACGACATTTCCGACAGCAGTGTAACGAATTCGAAGCGACAAGAATGTCTCATACTGTCAACTGAGCTCACAAAGGACATTACCTTGACAGAGCCGTCGGAGAATTTTTATCAAATACATAAACAAAGACATTTAGCTACGATGATGAACTACACGCCTATGTACGTAATTGTATGACTATATATCACAACCTCAAATTATATCTTTTGTCCTATCATTATGGACGAAATCAGAACTACCTCGTGAAACGTCAATTAATCCCATAAACGAATTTTCCGTGGCAATAATATGTTATTCTGGGAAAAGTTGTCTATGGCATAGTACTTGGCAGATCTTCCGCGAACGACACTCTATAATTTTCCAAACCAGTCGGAATTTGTATCATATGCAAATATTTGTATTAATTTATCCCAGAAGGGGTGGCAGAGGCATATTATACGCCCACATTTCACTGTGTGCAATTTTTGTCCCACGTAACCGGTCCATTACCCTGTTGAAATTGACAAGCGCAGGTTCAGGCGATATGCTGTTGAAATTTTGTTAAGCGCCCATAAATCGTACCCAACGACTACCGGTTTACTGCCAATCGGGACCAATGGCTTAACGTGCCTTCCGAAACACGAAAACGCTCGTAAATGGAAATGCGACAAAGTAGTCACCCATCCGAGGACCACCCATAGCGAAAGTTGCTTAACAAAGTCATAATTTACGGAACACTGTGATAGCGGGGCTAGGAGCGAACTATTGTATCAGAGGGTGTTGTTCCAGTTAGAACTTCAGAACTATGTTATTCAGTTGCTGACAGCGACTTACTGTCATAGAACAAGCTTAATTTGGCTGGATGGCACATTGTCAGAATGTTCCGAAATAAGAAACATGAACGCCCCTACATTTCACCTATTTATTTTTGCTTTCAGGCCAGGATCTTCGTTTGGATCTGAAAATGTTAACATCGACAAAAATAACTGGCTCGAATTTGTAAAAAGATCGCATGAATATAAAATTGGTTTAAATATAGGAAGGTAAAGTCTTAGATATTTTTTCTAGTATCATAATATGTTCAGTATCCTATTATAAGTTAACTACCTCACTAGTAATTGTAGTGACCACCTGCCGTGCCTTGGTAAAATTCTATGACAACCATTTCTTTTTAAATGAAAACTTTCTCGTCTTTCTACTTCCGAGATTATCAATCAGACAACGGAAGTTATAACGACATAAAGGTGTTATGTCGTTATAACTTCCGTTGTCTGATTGATAATCTCGTTTTAGAGTTTCCTTAGAGAGACACCAATAGGTAGCCCCATTGTAATCGTCCACGTCTCGGCACCGTAGTTTAAATGCATTTAACTGCTTCGGTGGCGCGGTGGTAGTGTATGTACCACTGAGGTCCTGGGTTCGATTCCCGGGTTGGAACAAATATTTGTTTGATCCACAAATGTTGGTTTCGTGGTTTGGGTGTTTCCTATGTATAATATGTTTGTATTTAGAAATATTTAAGTATGTTTATCAGTTTTCTAGATACCATAGTACAAGCTTGTAGCTTAGTTTGGGCTAGATGGCGGTATGTAAAAAGTGTCCCACAATATTTATTTATTATTTATATATGTATATCATAACAGGGCCCGAAGTCTACTATTTCAATAACGTATCAATGGAGTGTCGAAAGCCTGACAATGACACAGTTTTGCACTTTTCGTAGTCTAAAGACCAATGCCTTCTCACTGACTTATCATTAGCCTGCCACTCATACAAATCTGTATTCTACTAACCAATGACGTCTCGGTGTATTTCCAATGATTAGGCAAACGGTAGACTACTAATTATTTGACATTAGTTTCAATGACTTCACGATGGCTTCAGTATGACTATTTGTCATTAGTATGTATTTATATTGTGCGAAAGTAGAGGGTAGAAGGAGTCAGGGATGGCCGAGACTTACATATGTAGACCACGTGAGCAGATTGCTGAAAAACGGAAAAGCCATAAGTACTCGGATACCCAGACGTGCATGTATGAAGCGATTGATGAATCTTGAAGAAGCAAAAGAAGTATGCATGGATCGCGAAGTCTGGCGATCCGTCCTCTCTGACTACCCCGTCAGGGATACAGCGTGAAGATAGTTTAGTAGTTTTTAATTGTATGCAGCAGGATCTTCAAACTTTAATGAGTCAAAATCCATTTTACAATGCCACACAAACCAAAGTGCAAGGACTATGTTGTGAGACAAGTGAACAAAGCATTTTTGTAACTTGTGAAAGCATTCATGAAGTTTATAAATGCTATGCCCAGTTGGGCATAATATACATGGTCATATACTCCTTTTGACTTAAACTCTCTACCTATGGCCTAGGGTAGGTTAGGCTGTCTTTTACAAATATTTACCTCATGCATCAGGATCAGCTTATAGCCCACTACAGCAGTTATATTTGTGACATATCTTCTTCATCTTAACATATTTCCAGTGACTTGCAAACATTCTGCAACTTTTTGTAACTGCAGGAGCAGCTTTAGTTTAGCTAGTTTTTAGCATAATTGGAAGTGACCACCGTCTGACCCCCTAACCTTGTAGCGGCACTAGCATCTTCTCATGCGTTAGTCAGCTGGTGCACCGCTAGCAGGCGTAGGGCCCTTTACACCCTACACACATACACATGTTGCGCATGCCATCTAAGTTGGAATAGTAACAATAAAAAAACAGTCTATTAGAAATAAATGTTTACTAATACATAATTTAAGCTACAGGGCGATCAGCTTGGTCAGCTTAGCTAGTAAGGTGTATGCAAAGGTTATAACGGCACGAATGCAAGAAAAGTCTGAAAGGTATTTATGGGAGGCTCAATGCGGATTCCGACGTGGAAGAGGTTGCATGGATCAAGTGTTTTCTCTCCGCATGATCGCGGAAAAGTTTCTGGCTCTTAGCCAGAAGGTTTTCTGCGCTTTTGTGGATCTAGAGAAAGCATTTGATAACGTTGTGAGAGAAACGCTGTGGGACTTGCTGCCAGGATATGGTGTGGACGGCTCGCTACTGCGGGCAATACTGTCGCTTTATAGGGACTGTAAGGCTTGCGTGCGAGTAGGGGGGGATGTGTCACCTCTTTTTGATGTCTGTACAGGCGTCAAACAGGGATGTGTCATGTCCGCCTGGCTGTTCATAGTGTATCTGGACAGTTGCCTGCAGAAGTTGAAAGATTTTAATATGGGTGTGAATTTGGGTGACTTTACAGTAAACTGTCTGCTGTACGCTGATGATGCGGTGCTCATGGCCTCATCAGAAGCCGACCTTCAGGCATTAGTCACTAATATGAAAGAGGGGTGTGAAAGTAAGGGTCTCCGCTTGAATGCAAGTAAAACTAAGGTTCTAGTATTTGAAAGAGGTGACGTAAGAACTAAATGCGAGATTAGGGTAAACCAGGAACGTCTAGAGCAAGTGAATGAAATTGTGTATTTAGGAAGTATGTTTAGCGCGGATGGAAGATGTGATTCGGATGTGGAACGGCGAGTAGCTGCCGGAAACAAAGTTAACGGTGCTTTGTCCCAGTTAGTAAAGCGACAAAGCATCGTAAAAGAAGCACGACTGGCGATTCATAATGCAGTGCTAGTGCCAACTTTGCTTTACGGTAGTGAAACCTGGGTATGTCAGCAGATGCATGAAAGTAAATTGAATGCTGTGGAGATGCGATCACTTCGAAAGTTGTGCGGCGTTACCTTGGCTGGCCGAATACGTAACGAAGTGATACGCAATTTGGCAGGTTTGAATGAAAGTGTCAGCGTTAAGCTGGATAAGGGCGTGCTCCGTTGGTTTGGACACGTCCAACGAATGAGTGAGGAACGATTGACGAAGAATATATATTGTTCAAAAGTAGAGGGTAGAAGGAGTCAGGGTAGGCCGAGACTTACATATGAAGACCACGTGAGCAGATTGCTCAAAAACGGAAAGGTCAAAAGTACTCGGATACCCAGACGTGCGTGTATGAAGCGATTGATGAATCTCGAAGAAGCGAAAGAAGTATGCATGGATCGCGAAGCCTGGCGATCTGTCCTCTCTGACTACCCCGTCAGGGATACAGCGTGAAGATAGTTAGTTAGTTAATAAAATTTATAACAAATATATTTGAATGTTTTCTTAAAGCTAAAAATCAGTCGAGCAATGATGAATATGTAAAAAATGTTTTGTTTTCCTCATGGAAGGCCATGCCATGCAGCATACGCTGGAGCACAAATTATGGTCAGAGAGAAATGTCTTAAAAATATACTATTGCTTCTAGTGTTAATTAGCCTTTTTTCTTATTAGTTTGGGTGTAAATCTGAAAGCAATACTATCCTGGCTCTTTTTGTCTCTGAAAGTAAAATACAATAATTTATTAAAAAATATCAATTATAATATATGCCTTAGTATTCTATTTAATAATACTAAATATATAACCCTCCCGTTACAGTGGAGAAGTTATAGTGCATATACACTTATATTGGCACAGTTCACTGCTAGACGTAGGCCTCTAACAATCTTCAAAATCGCTAGGTATTCTACTGTATAATTTAGGAGGTATTTAATCTTACTGTACTATGCTGGCAAGACTAATTGGTTAAAGGTTTTATTTAGTTTGCCTTTTCTTTGCCATGGCCTCATCCATTAGTCAGTAGATACAGGACTTGCAGGTAGTTTGGGCCCTGAAAATGTTGATAAAACTTCACCTCAACACAAATATCAATATGAAGATTGAAAAGTTTAATACTTGTTGCCGGCAGCTTAGATTTTTGTTTCCGAGTACCTAATTTGGATTTGTTTAGTTATAAAACTGACAATAAAAGACAAATAAATAATTAGTCCCCAGTAACATTGTAAGGTAAGTCTCTACTTAAACTTTTCTCTTCAAAGCTATTGCTAGCCTTTTAGTAAGGACAAATAAAAAATCTGCTTAATTGAGTTCTCAGTTTCAACTTGTGTGAAGTCTATCTACTACTAGTTCTACTAGAGATCTATGGACAGGAGAATCTTTTAAATATACACTCACTTTTAGTCGAAAGGTACCCAATATGTACTTTGAACAAGTTTGCTACAATGAATAGCTACTACTTTCAGACAAAACACTTCACAAAACTCTTCCTTGGACAGAGAACATCTCATAGCCAGGTCCATAGGGTTCCTAATAAACGATATTAAAACCTGTGGGTGCTCCCACACTTGTCATTTTTCTGCAAAAAGTAATTGAATCTTTGTATTTTCAAGATTCAAAGTAAACGATAAACTGTGCACAACAGTTTTCTTCATACTGCGTTATGTACTTACTATTTCTTATAAAGTTACAACTTTATTAAAACTTTTCTATAAACTATTAATATAATAAAATATGAATAAATTGTTTGTTTTCCGCGTCGAAGTACGGTTTTTTTTGCCACTACCTTTTTTTTAATTGTCTTCGCCCATCTTGGACAGGCAAAGGAAACTTAGTCCATACAGCCTAGTCATCAGTATTTATTATTTTCTTGTTTTAGTCCTGTCTAGTCGTTTGTCGATGTCAAGTCCTCAGTCCTAGGTCCTAGTCCGTGCTCCAATAAGGCAGTGGATCCCTTAGTGCAGCTCTCTATGGAAATTTGGCACTAACACAAACAACACCGCTATTCATTGCAATATATCACTTTCTTTAACTAATGCACTTCCGAACTCTTTATGTATAATATTCCACCATTATTAAACACAAAAACACGAATTTTACACTAGTTTTTGAAAATAATATACGACAAACGTGCGTCACTGCTCATCTTCGCGCCAAAAGTCCTTTGTCACTACCATTAATGTCAATATCACTTTTTTTCATGCACCTAGCACAGGCACGTAGAAACAGCCTAAGATATAATTTCTGTTTTTTTTTTAGTTTAATTATGCTTAATTTGTTTTGGTTGCCACATTTATACACTTCTATCATTAAATATGATACGTTTTTATAAAATTAACAATTCTCTGGCTCAAAATTATAGAAAACATAATACATATTGATTATATAAGAAAAATGGATATTTGATTTTCACGAAATGGCAATGTGGTTGCCAGCGCCACTGTTGAGCCATTGTCATTCCATTGCCACTCTATCGACATTTTGCTGCCACCGTATTATACGTTAGTAGATTACCGATTTTTGCTCAATGGCAATGGCATGTCAATTGAGTGGCGATGGAATGACCATGGCTTGTTCTTTAACGTTAAATTAGTAGACTTGAAGCCCAGGTTGAACACACTGGCGTTAGACATTCCTATTTAGGCATTACGATATAGCCAAAGAGAAATCACTATTGAAATGTAGTTATGGAAATAGTTTCATACTATTTAGGCAATATTATGAAATAAATATCTTAACAAAATTTCACATTTACAATATTTGCAGCATACATTATGGTTTTTATTTTACAGTAATATAATAGAAGATGAAAACTCAAGCAAAATGCAACCACCTTCGGTAGTCAAAGAGATTTCGCCCCCTTCGCCATTGTTAGCTACGTTCCCGTCAGAAGCCAGCACGTCAATGGCACCGTTCCCGCAACCAATCATTAATTTACCCACCATAATGAGCATTAAACAGGATGCCTCTGATTTCAATGTTGCTGATGCCGAAATTTGTAGTAACAGGTATTTACATTTTTTAATACTACCGATGTCTCTATATAGATTGGGTCATAGGGATTTATCGTTAAATTCGAAGTGATATTCAGCTTACTGACAACTCAGACTAGCTACTTATAGCATCGGTGACCGGCGATTTTGCAACTGTATGGATGCTGCGTTTTATGGTAGGCGCACACGCAAAATAGCTACGATTTAACACTGTACAGTTTTGTCCTACGGCCCTAAAAACAGAACTGTACAGTTTTTATCATATATGCGTTCCAATAATCGCTTCAGTATGAACGGTACAGTTAAATCGTAACGATTATTCGCAACGTGTGTAACCGTTTTAGCGGCACAATTGACGCGACTAGCGTTTTGAAGTGTGCGGTGTAAAGCGCTCGATCGCTGTATTTAGCTTCTAAAAAACTACTTAATTGTCAATTTTAAAAGTGTTCGTCTGTTTGTTATGTCCACGCCAATAACGTCGTTTTTATTTAAAAAGTAAAACATTTCAATACATTGTTTTATGGAGACGTGAAATGATAAATAAAACTCTTTCCCAATTATAATATTATTAGTAGAGGCTCACGGCTCCCTAACGGAGTGTTCCCGTTACTCACAGAGACTTTTTCGCGTCTTAAAAAGCAGCCTATGTCATATTCTGATGTATGGTTCTAAATGGATTTTAACGAAACTTTAATATAGCTTATGAACTATATTAAAATTTCAGTAAAATCCATTCAAAACTTTTTACGTGCAATAGTAACAAACATCTATACAAACCTTCACATTTATATTATTAATAAGGGATAAGTGATTCAAGTACAAACTTTAGAATGTATATATAGCACGAAATTATTTGAAATCTTCCCTTCTTCACAGACTGAGAGAGCGTCGACAGTGCAACAATTGAGAGATTGTTATACCGTCGACCCTCTTGAGACACATATATTACAATCGCTCTTATTCTGTTTCTATCTAAAGTGTATCTTGATACATTGATAACACTCAAATGTATTTTTATCTACAGTTTATGTGAAACTGCATCAGTTGCTTCAGACTTGACACGTATGTATGTATCTGATGAAGATGAAAAACCCGAAATTATGACGAGACCCATTATCAAAATGAACATACCCCCAGACTGTCCCATTACGCTAGACGACTCTGATAACGATAATGGAGGAAAACGCGCCCGAGTACAATTTTACCCTCAGTTCACTTAATAAATATACAGATACCAACCTTATTTAACGATAGTGGTTTACATAACAGAGATAGTTCTCTATTGAACAGGGTTATTGCTGAATTGGGTACCTGCTGTTACCATTAAATCAATTTTATTATACGTTTATTGCGTTGTGTAACCTAAGATAAGTCTATGTTTTTTTACAATACATTTGATTGAATTGTGTCTGATGGTGTCACATTTTTTTATGTAACCATACTTTTGTACAATATTATATACAAGCAAAGGCTGCAATCTTGGATTATTTAATTAGATTTACGTAACACTTCCTACATTCCTAAGTTATAAGTATTTTTTTTTATTTACATTGTGTGATGCTTAAGAATTAAAAATTATTATTGTTATTTAACATAAAATCTATAGAAAGTTTTATTGACAGTTGAATTGTTTTCAAATATTAATATCGATGTGACATAGGAAAATAAATAGATTTTGTAAACATTTAAAGTTTTTTAATAATTTACAATCAAAATAACAAATCACCATACACATCTAGTAACAACAATAGAATAAACAATTAATAACAATAGAATTACTGTTTCCATTCGCTGTTTTGTGTAATACGACCACTGCCCATGGAAACTGCTCTCTACTGTTTACGCAATGACATTCACATTAGGTATATTCACACAAGACTATGTACAGCAGATACGCAAAAATGTATATACAAGTGTCAGGTACCTACATACACGTCGTTTAACTATTACTTAATTGTAACTTAGGTGGCCGTGACCACTATTGCCGCCAGAGTTAATATTATGGAAATAATTTTTGATAGCGTCATCGTAATTTTTAGATTCTAAATTGTCAACGTTGTTTCCAACGCCATTATAACTGTGTGAGGGTCCTTCGTAAGCACTGCCAGTCACCTCAGAAGAGTGATCATCGCCGTATGGTACGAACTGTTGCGTTTGTTTCGAATAGCCTTCGTTGTAGGAATGTGCTTCTGGTTCAAAAGATTCTCCGTCCCTTGAATTGTGCTCAAACACCTGATAATTTCCAGTTTGACCATTGTACGAATGCAGTTGGCCACCATTACTTCCGAGGGCTTCGTGACCTTGCAACGGTTTGGGAGACTCTACGTGTGGAACTTTGACGATTTGCGGTACAGGAACAGGATAAGGCTTAGAAACGTGCACTGGATATGGAACCTTTTGGATTACCTTAACTGGATATGGCACTGGTACTTTGACGGCTACTGTTTTTGTTATTTTAATTACTCTGACAGGTGTTTCGGGTATTTCGACATGTTCACCGAGATTATGTAATTCTGTTTCGTAGTTTTCGACAGGTATAATGTGTCCCTCGTGTGATGCGAAGCCATAGTACGCGCAGCACAGTAGTATTATTGATTTCTGCAATAAATAAAACAAAATTACAAATAATTACTACAAAGTGTACACCGTTTTCATGGTGTCCGATTGAGTCAGAGCAATCTGAAATATATTTTCTCAGAGTTTCGTACAATCATACAGATGGTAACGAATTTTCGAATTTATATAGGAAACAATGATAAAAACGGACCGTGAACATATGAAAAGATTGATGAATCTGCAGGAAATGAAAGAAGTATACATGGATCACGAAGCCTGGCGATCTGTCCTCTATGACCACACTGTTAGGGTTATGGTGTTAAGATTGTATAGTACAAAATGATACATATTATATATAACAATAAATATTGTGAGACAATTCTTTGTGTGCACAGTTCTATCTAGATTCTAATCTAGAAAACAGATAAACAATGTATTTCTAAATATATACCTACATAATCATAGTCATAAATAGAAAACCTGCAAACAACGAAAATACGGAAACTACACACATATTCATTTCGACCAGGATTTAAAACCATGATTTCAGCAACGACAGTCGCATACTTACCACACTTACCCAGGGTCATTACCCGTACAGCAGTCATTACAAAATTCGAGACTTATTTGTTTATCAGTCACGCGTTATCCCCGAAGAGGTGGCAGAGGCATATTATACACCCACTTTTCACATTTGCATTTCTGTTCCACGTAATAGGTGGTGAGCCCATTGCCATGTTAAAATAGACAGATGCAAATTGTGATTGTGGCTACCTGCTGTTGATTTTATCAAGCCGCCCATAGGGTCTTTACTGTTCAATGCAGGTTGATGAAAATTATTAAGGTTTAAAAAATGGTTAGATTTTTTCCTATTATGATTTTTATTTATACATATTGTCACGCCTTTATCCCCGAAGGGGTAGGCAGAGCCATACTCTATACGCCCACATTTCAACGTATGCATTTTTATTTATACTTTTTGATATTTTAGTATGTACAGGGGGCAAAGGATATATGTTTTTTTTTTTTTTCAAAAAAAACATTAATGAGGTTTTATATGGTTTTGCAATTTACTAAGCATGGCAAATGTCATAAAAATAAAATAAAAGAGTTTAGAATTAAATAAATTAAATTTAATTTTATATGGGGGACGTGTATTCTCTATATCTATCTATCTATCTATATATATATTCTTTGCCCATTGTTCATTTGTTTGTACCTACACAATTATTTCCTAACTAGCTGATGCCCGCAGCTTTGCCAGCTGCTTTGCCCATGGGGTAAAGTTTCCCGTACCCGTTCAGTGTTATTGTAAGTTAAAATGTTATCCTTAAGAAATCGACATATGCCGTCGTGGACGTTTCTGTAGACCTATATAAGATAAACAATTCCACCATACATTATTTTGTTATATCTCTAAAGGTTTAGGCAGCATTTTCGTTGAAAGCTCCCAGACCGTAAATTTTATTCCGACACCTTCAAGAAATATTCAACAATATATACAAAACTAAACAAATTATATACTAAAACATTCCTCTATTCATTGGTGAAAACAGCAGAACAATCGATGTAGTAGTTTTTGAGTGTATCGCGAACAGACAGGCGCGAATTTAATTTAAAGTTAATTATTATCTACTTTTTGTAAGTTAGTAGCATTAATGCAGTTATTTTTATTATGTAACGTAAGCTCTCTGTTCATCATCCTCTTGCCCTTGTCCCAGTTTAATTGGGGTGGGCACAGTGTGACTTTCATTCATCTCTGATATTTGTCATTCACTCCTTTCATCCCACAGTCCATCGATGTTTTCTTTGATCTTACTCTGGCTCTCTTTCCATCGACATTCATATTCATCGTTCTTGTACTTACATGACTGTCATCCCTTCTCATCACTAGCCCATACCAAGACAGACGGTTTCCTTTCATTTTTTCAAACAGCGCCATTCACTTTACGTATTTTTTAACTTGTTGAAATCCCTTCTGATGTCATGCCAGACTCGAACCGGCTAAAACCACACGGTCCCTGCCTGTCTTCTGTCTTTTGCAGGACGCCCGAGTTACTCCTTGGAATGTTCCATTGCAGTGACTCGCTTCACGTAAGATTTCTATTGTGTTCTTTAATTTACTAAATTTCACATACCTACATATAAAATGTGGTATGATATTAGAAGCGCTCGTGGCCTCGCGGTCTCAGTGTTCTGTAAACGATCACTAAGTTACGCAACTTTCACTATGGCTGGTCCTCGGATGGGTGACCACTTTGTGGCATTTACATTTGCGAGCGTTTCCCTGCTTCAGAAGGCACGTTAAGCCGTTGGTCCCGGTTGCCAGTAAAATGGCAGTCGTTAAGCCTGGTTGAAGGCCTTATGGGCGGCTTGAAAATTTCAACAGCAAGTAGCCATAACCTGCGTCTGTCTATTTCAACACGGCAATGGGCTCACCACCTATTACGTGGGACAAGAATCCACACGGTGAAAAGTGGGCATATAATATGCCTCTGCCACCCCTTCGGGGATAAGGCGTGATGGATATTTATTTATTTTATTTTTAGTTCAGACATTCGATAATTTCTCAAGATATGTATTACTATCGGCCTGCCCCTGCTTCGCACGGATGGCAAGCCAGTAATACTTATTATTTATTTATTTATAATTGATCATGTGCCTAGATATCATAATTCGTGATATATCTTAAATGGAATATCCGATTTTTTAAATTCAAAATGCTATCCGTAGGTGCTTAACCATACTTGAAAATAAAGTAATTATTTGGATAAGGATTAATATCAAGGTACCACCAATAACATGGTGTGAAAATGTACTACCGATTTTAATATACTTAGATTTTAAAGTGTTCTTTAAAATTGTAGAATATTATTTGTTCTATCGTCAATAGTTTTCGCAGCGTACCTACGCGATGACAGGAATTTAATAAGTATTTTTTTACACCTTGGGCACACACTATTTGAGATTTCGTACGGAACCCTAAACTTTTTGGAAATCCAATATAGCTATGTTACTCACGGGATTGTAACTTACTAATGGTAAAAGATTTTTTTAAATCCGCCCTGTAGTATCTGAGCATATTCATTACAAACAAACTTACAAATCTTTCCTCTTTATCTTTATAATATTAGTAAGTATAGATACGAGTATAACCAATAGTTCGGAACCCGGCCCACTCGAGAAGAACCGTGAAAGAAATTCAGAGGGTTTTTTTTTGGTGGCCTATTTACGAATTACATGGCATTATTATATTGGCATTGCGTCGCAACAGGAGTTTCTCGTTTAGTTTAATATATTAGAGTGTAAAGATGAAACACTATAGATATTATCCTAACTAATATTATAAATGTGAATGTAAGTTTGTTTGTTACGCTTTCCCGCGAATACTACTTATCCGATCATCATAAAATTTAGTACACATATTCTTGGTGGTATTAGAAGTAACATAGGATACGTCACGCCAAAACTAATGCACCGATTTAAATAAAATTAGAAACACCGGTAGTCTATAGTACGAGAAAGGACATAGGCTACTTTTTGTCCCAGTAACAAATTCCTGTGGGAAACCGGAAAGCTTCATTAGGCGGGCGGAGCCGCGGGCATCAATTATATTGTTCGAAAGAGCCAAGGTGTGTTAAATTTACGGACAAGATCTTATAGGATACTGTTCTAAACCCACTGAATTATGAAAAACACAAAAGGCCAACCCCTGCCAACTGCGAAGTGTGGCCGCGCTGGCAACTTGGGAGCGGCGCCAGGCAGAACCTTGACCGCGCCCTCGACTAGTTTTCGGGCTTGGGCGGAAGGTCGGTGGACCCCGCTCACAGTGGCCTTCTGGCGGCTGGTACCCCTCATGTTTCGGGATGCCTTCTAGTGCCCGATCGATCAGTCTGGAGACTGGTGGACCCTCTGTTCTCAGAGGGACGTGCGGTCAAAGGCTAATATCTCCTCCGGGAGATAGTGGCAGGCACATCTACCCAAACCGAGCAGAGCCTTATATTGGTGCAATCCCTTAGCCCGCAGGCCTATCCTGCGACCCGGTTAGGAAAAAGACTGAACACCACAGGGTATTCATTAGTGGGTAGAACGCACACCGTTCCTGCTGCCCCTACACAAATGACGACGTGTAAACGCACTCCCCGTGTCAAAAAAAACTGGAGTGTGTCGTAGCTAAGGAGATGTAAAATCTGAAGATAAAGTTCAAAGTAAGAATCCAATCGCACCCTAGTTCCGTGACCGACCATAAATTAATACCTATAGAATGCAAAGTGGAATCCTAGGAAAAGGCGTGCGGGCCTTACTTAAGGAGGAACCAAAGGGAAAACAATATAAACAATTCAGAAACCATAGACACGGCATCTTCACTATTTCTGAAATGGTACGAATGACTATGTCTACACAGAACAATATTCATCACTATAGCCCAAAGTGTGAGGTAAGTGCGATAAGACGTGTGGATAATTAAGTAATACTATACCTACCTACCTCCAAAACGTACGTACCCAGTTGGCATCAATAAGCTAGCTCTGTTTTAGTTGGACCAAATATGGACCAGATAAAAACTAACACAAAACATTTATACCTGTCTATACCTAGACTACACTTCTGCAATCTGCACATCTGTAATATGCACTCGTATGCATATAACTAAAGTCAATCTACCAACTCCAATTTTAATTGTACCTTTATTACTATTAGATACCTACTATTACTAAAACTCGTTGAGCAAAACTAAATGCCCCGTACAAAACAGGAAGTTGTTATGTTATGTAAAGGATTACTTAACACTTATTTCGTTTATAAGAGTAAAAAAAGATCAACCGCGATATTTAAAAAAGAACAAACAAATTGTTTACGAACCGCTATTTCCATTGTTGTGTTTGAGTGTACGTTCACAGTGCAGGCAAAAAACTATCGAATGGCAGCTCTACGTAGGTAGTGGCTTATATATTGCACATTCTCTTTGCAGTGAAAGACGAACTACGTCGATCAAGCAATTACTTTCCTCAGACATTGGCGATCACGACGATGCGTTCCCAGTGGTTGGAGGTGTTCAGGTATCGTAAATAACACGTATAACATACGTAAGGATTTGATTGTAGGTATTAGGAAGTTAATACTTAAGCAAATTATGGTTACAGTTTGATCTAGTAATTTTCTCTAAATTCTAATCCTGACCACAATGTTCTAAGTTTCCATCTGAACAGAGTGTACCTATTAGTAACTAATCTCTTTATCTAAGCTACATTCATAGGTACCTATTTCTTATTTTTAACACATATGGTATTCAAAATAAGAAATAACTATCTAGGTAATTATTTTGCGGCATAAGTCGCTATAATAATAATATAGACTTTTAGAATTACGTAGGTCGATAGTAGGTATAAGGCGACGTATTTGCCAAAAAACTTTATTTCGTAGATTTCTGTCTGAGGGTCTTTGGGAAATAACCAATTTTCAATAAGGCTTTCAACTTGGCTTAATGACTGCCATATTACTGGCAACCGGAAACAACGGCTGAAAGTGCCTTCCGAATCACGGAAACGCTCATAAATGAGATCGGATCCGAGGACCAGTTATAGCGAAAGTTGCTTAACGCACCTGTACTTATCTTTAAGTTCTCCTTTCAACTTTCTTAAACAGGATTACTTTGGATTTATAATTAGGACAGTACATAATAAAAAGAACAATATCATTAGAATGTGTTTGTGTATTAGATTTAAATACAATAAAATTATTACAAGTAGGTACCTAGGTTAAACTCTCATTCATCAGTCATCACAGAGAGAAGTTGCTTAAACTCTCAGTCTGTCAGACAATACCCTGACGATGGATCCCGATCCACCAATAGCAAAAGCTTTTTCGTGCCATAGTAATAAATGTCCACTTGATCCTTCGGATGGATACTCAAAGCCTCTGTAGATGTACTTCATCAACACGTCGACGTCCTCCGACGAGAGTTTTCCTACAGCTTCTTCAATTTGAGTTGATTTAATAGCTAGTAGCACTTTTAGTGTCAATGCCAAAGCATTATCCTGGAAAAGAAAATTTTTATTCCAAATATAAATTTCAAATCGGTTAAAGTGGTCGGCACCTGATGTTGTTTTGGGTTGGGCGCAGGTGATAACTCTGCTGGTGTTAGAGGTCAAATTGAATCGGAATTTTACATATTGTCACTGAAATGAAGAGTATTTTAGAGACTAAAGAAACGAGATCCCGTGGAAAGGCTGTCCGCTTGTGTTCCGATCAATATGCTTGTCGAACTAGTATGAGGAACTCCTTGAAATGGTTTATCAGGAAAGGCGCGAGGTTAGAAAATAATGGTCTGTTATACTAGGCATGCCTTTTAAGTTCTGTCGTTTCCATATTTCCCGGCAATTTTGAATTTGTAACTCTTATATTCGAATATGTTAAAATTTAGAATCTCAAAACAGTTGAAAGTATTAGGATCAATACTATTGTTTAGTCACAGCGTCGATTGGAATGTGTCGGATTACGTACGAAAATGAATCTTTCTAAAGAAAATGTTTGTGCAATAATTTTCTACAACTTAGAAGAGGCCGACACGGCTTCAGTGTTTTGAAGAGCTAACATAAGGAAAATGTTCGTGCAATAATTTTCTACAACTTAGAAGAGGCCGACACGGGTTTAGTGTTTTGAAGAGCTAACATCTGTCTTCAGTGATGAAGCCCCATGTCTGCAGACTGTCGAACGCTGGTATTTAGAATTCCAACGAGGACATACTAGTGTTGCGTGCATGTATGAAGTGATTAATCAATCTACAGGAACTGAAAGAAGTATGCATGGATCGCGATGCCTGGCGAACTGTCCAAAATCCGCCTTCACTGAAGATAACATCATTGCTGGAGACAACAAATTGTCGAAGATTGTCATGTGACGTATCGAGAGATAGAGGCTCTATTAAGCATCTCAGGGACAACCATTCAGAAGATCTTGCATGTAGCGCTTGGTGTGATAAAGCTAGTTTGCTGTTGGATACCGCATCTGCTTTCCGACGATCACAAGGCGGCTCGCGTGAGATGGTGTAAGAAAACTCTGCAAAGGTTCAACCGAGGAGAGTCAAATCACGTCTACGACATATCAGTGGTGACGAATCTTGGATCTATGTCTACGATCCTGATTCCAAACAACAATCTACAATCTGGGTATTTCAAGACGAGTCAAAACCGACTAAAGTTGTTCGTTCTCGAAGCACTTCAAAGAAGATAGTGGCCACGTCCGTTGGAAAAACCGGCCATGTTGCGACTATTGCACTTGAAGATCGCCGAACGGTTAATGCAGAGTGGTATACTGCAGTTTGTTTACCACAAGTCATCGCCGAACTTCCAAAATCTAACTCTCAGCGACGCATCATCCTGCACTACGACAACGCAAGCTCACACAGCGTTCGTCAAACGCGGGGTTTAGTGGGTAGGACGGCCCTCAAAGGCCGGAAGTCCCACACACTGTTCCTGGTGCCCCTGTAGCGGGAACGTTCCCCGCGACAAAAAAAGAAACTCAGCTGGCTAACAGAAAAGTTTGTTCTTAATATGTGGAACATTAGGTGTCTTTTGGCTGTATTGTAGATTTCACATTGTATTATAGAATAAACTTATAATCATTGACACAATCCTGTAGAAAATTTAGATCTATTATTATTGGACATCTATATAATGAATTTGCAATATTTGATATAGTATTTATTGTCGTTTTACGATATCGAATATGCGGCGACTATTAAAAAGGCGCGACTAGAAGTCGAAATATATCACGGGCGAAGCCGTGGGGGTCATAAATGTAAGTATGCAAGAGATTTACCATTATGACTACATACTATTATATGACATTATAAGACTAGGTCTGGTGTTGACTTACCTTAATTTGTTGATTAGCTGAACCCAAAGGAGCATTATTCAACACAACTTTCAATGCATCAATGTATCTACCTGTGTTCATTGAATTAAAGATAAATTATTAACTGTATTGTATTGTAATTACCTAAATAAATTAGAATTAAATTAAAGTTTCTGCACCAGAGTCATTTTCATCATTCAATGGGGTCACATAACATTTAAGATTGGTTTGTACAAATGAATGACTTTGTGGCGTGGTGGGAGTGTATCCAACTGCTACGCTAAAGTTCGATTCCCACCCAGGATAAAACTTTGTGTGATGAGCACGATGGTTTACTCTTTGTCTGGATGTTATTTATCTATAATATGTATGTAATTAGAAATATATAAGTATGTTTATTAGTTATCTGGTTACCATAGTACAAGCTCTGCTTAGTTTAGAATCAGATGGCGTTGTGTGAGTTGTCCTAACGATAATTATTAAGCTATTGCATAGTTTTTATCGCGGGCTTTGAGTGGGCTTTCATCAAGAAATTCCGTAAGGAAAAATAACCTAAGATCAGAGGTCACACGGAAGTTCATCGAGCACGGCCGAGCGTTGGCTTAACATGTATGTACATATATTATATGGTACGATTGTACGAAGCTCGCACGGATCGAGACGTGATGATAGTGAGTGTGAGGGTGAGGATGACTGTGAGAGTGAGAGTGGGGTGAGTGTGAGAGTGAGAGTGGGGTGAGAGTGAGGGTGAGGTGAGGGTTTTTTTTTTAGTGTTACTTAAATTAATATCAAAGAAAAACAAAGGTATCCACTCAAATGTTCAAGCTGGTGGGCCATTTTCCCACCATTTTTTTAGTTTTGCGTTAATATTTAATGGGTTTACATTTTTTTAGTTTTAGTTAGAATAATTATAAGTTATTAGTGTCATTTATCGTTTTAATCGTTATAATACCAGGAATTTAATTATGTAAAAAATAATGGGTTTTATATTAGTTTTTCGTGTAAGTGGCAAATTTCTGAAAAGTGACGTTTATTTATTTCTTTACCGACTTTTTCGTTTTTATATATATCAGTTAATTATGATTAAAATTCAAAATTATTATAGCTATAAGTTTTGTGTTTATATATTTTACGATTTTTCAGTAGTTTAAATTTTTTGTCTAGATATTATAGTTTCCAAGATATCACGATTTTAGTTAATTAGGTCATAGGTTAATTACAAAAAATGCGCTGCTCTGGCAGCCCGAACGGTTAGCGAGAGGTTGAGTGGGTATGCTATGCAATAGCTTTACCGCAGCAGTCTCCGAGTGCCACACGTCTTTTTTTATTTGAAGACTCCTTACAATACTCCAACTCCAATTAGAGAGGGAACCAACACATATCTCTGTATAATTCATCAGGATAGCCATAGTGCCTTTTCCCGGGAAAAACATCTTATTCGCACAGGATTACACTTGGTGAACAAATAAGGGAATACATGGGGGTTTCCTAGTTAAAAGCTTGTGTTTTCTTGATTATTATTTATAGTATATTTTAAAGCTATTATAGCTTTAAAATATTTGTGCATGTATGAAGCGATTAATGAATCTGCAAGAAGCGAAAGAAGTATGCATGGATCATGACTACCCTGTCAGAGATACAGCGTGTAGATAGTGAGTTAGTTAAAATATTTGTATGTTATATATATATATGTATGTGTAGTTCTTCTTTTGTTGAATTTCTTATATTTGTCTGTTTGGTTGGTTGAATACGCTAATCTCATGAACTACTGGTCAGGTTTGAAATATTATTTTTGTGTTTAATAGCCCATTCAAGAAATATGTTTATTAGTTATGCTTTTCCAATGTTAATATGAGAACAAAATGAACAAAATTAATTTTTGTTTCAATTTGTTACCCAACACCATTTTTTTTTATAGTGTTAACTTCCAAAGTCTGATAGACTTCGGTAGGTAGTTACATTACTGAAATAGGGGGTAGGTAGTCTGAAATAAGGGTTAATACAATAAGAAAACAGTGCCATTATTGAGTCATCAGATATTCTTGTTCCTCTTTCCTCTGGTGTGAAGATTGCTCCACAAAAATGGTCAAACTTATCCTCTCAATTTCCTTAAGTTAACTTATTATTATTTGGCCTGACAATAGTTATGATTCATTAGTAAGGAAAATATTTGTCACATTTAGGCCCGTATTCCGGAAAGTTTCTCAATACTTGATTGACACTTAAGACTAGATTTTGCCTTATAAAATCTACTCTCAAGTGTTTCTTGAGAGTAGATTTTATTAAATAAGGCAAAAACTAGCCTCAAGCGTTAATTGAGTATTGAGAAACGTTCTGGAATACCGAACTTAGTGTTGCACACAAATGAAAAAAATTCCTAAAAATTAATAAAATTTCCTATCATTAAACAAGGTTCATTTGTGTGATTATTTCAAAAAGGATATTGATTTAACAGCGCACAAACTTCTGCTTCGTCTGGTCCAGTAGGTACGTATTGTTCCGCTTCATCTTCTTTATAGTTATCTTCATTGTACTGATCGATGTCAATTTTGCGAAATGCTGAGCTAGAAGTATTCTTGGCCATCTCTAATATCAACCTAAGTTATCTGAATGTGAGTAAATTATTAACTCTAAACCGTGATTCTCACTTCCGACAAAATTAAATTAAATTACAATCCAATTTTTTACACTGATTTTGATATATATGACAGTTGACAGCTTTGACATTTGAGAGATGTATTTTTTTGTAATTATTTTATACCCTGGTAACTAAGAACCTTTTAGCCATAAGTTAATTCATATTTATTTAATCTTCTTTCTTATTATGTAAAATGTCCTCTACGTCTTAGTCTAGCCTAGTCTTAAATCAAGGTCAGTCTCACCCCAGTATAATGGTCGTATTCAGTGGATTTTACGCGGCAAAATAGTAAATAGCATTTCACTGCATTATTTATAACTACCATTCTGTCACATAAAACAAGATAAATGCACTAGTTTTAGAAAATAATAATTCAATTCAATTCTTATTATGGCTTTCTGTGCTCTTTGCAGCAACTTGCCAAATATACAACAAGCGACCGCACTTGTCAGACATCGACACTTGACAGAGATACTATTACTTTTTTGTTCATCGTATAATGGACTAAGGTCAGACACCATACCGCATTAGTTTGACAAATCTAGTCTTTAACCCAGTCAAGTTATTTTGTAACAAAATTAGTAAATCCAGATTTTTTTCTTGATATATTTATACCATTGCATACGGCCCACCTGACGGAAAGTGGTCACTTTAGCCTATGGACGTTTGCCCTCTAAAAACTTTCTAAGGCCGCTTTTGTAGAACCCCATACTGTACAGGCGTCTATCGCACATATAAGGAGGCTAAGTCTCTTCTATCATGAAGACAACACCACCTGCTAGTTGGGGATTGTTGACAATCCTCATAGAACGCAATTCTACCTAAACTGTTTGGTGGTATCGTAAATAAACAAGCGTGTTAACTACAAGTTTTAATAGCGGACTGACGTCACCCAAGTAATACATTAATACCTACATTACACCTCCACCATTAAATCTACAATAAATTAACAATATACAGAAAAATACTAATTATTATACTTAATTAATATTATTAATTCTTACTATCTATATTATAATAATTACTGCTAACTTATCCTAATCAAATTCAAATCCATACCTGAGTACAGGTTTCTTTACCCGCTTAGGGTGTGATTGCAGCGGTTCTGGAAGTGGTGAGAGAACAGTATTGGGTTCGAACCCTAAACTGTCATCCCGTGAAACGGGCGTAGGCTCCCTTTGCGCTACCGGAATATCTTTAGAATGTTCGACAAACGCATTTGATCAATATGACGTTTAAGAAATTGGCCGCTATCACTTTCCACGATGTATCTACGAGAACCCTGTGTATTACATACGGTTCCCTTTACCCATTTGTCTTGTTGACCGTAACCTTTTGCCCAAACCGAATCACCTTGTGAAAAATCACGGTTAACACCACCTGCATATCGTGTCTGTTTTTCTTGTGCAGAATGTACCTTATCGAGCATGGTTTGATCGTTCCTCAAAAGATCAAGAAGTGAGCGTAACCTACGTTTCTGTAACAACATGGCGGGTGTCTCACCTGTAGTCCTATGTATAGTGTTTCGGTAAGTCAAGAGGAAGGTTTGTAGGGCTAAGTCTATATCAATGTTATCCCTATATGCTTTTTTAATAGTACTCTTACATAATTGGACAGCGTTTTCTGCAGCGCCGTTGGAAGAAGGATGATAGGTAGGTGAAAAACACTGCTTAATACCGTTTTTCTTTAAAAAATCTGAAAATTCCCTACTAGTGAACGGGGGCCCTGATCAGATACCAATTCCACCGGAAGCCCGAATCGGGCAAAAGTTTCACGCAAAATTTTTATAATGGCTGCCGCATTGGTCGTTTTAGTTTCGAAAGCTTCGATCCATTTTGACGTTGAATCTACCAATATTAAAAAAGTTTTATTCTTAATTGGTCCCAAAAAATTAATAATAATAATAATAAAAACAATAATAAAACCCTCGAGGACAGTCGTTATCTTTTATAGGATTAACGCAAACCTATGAGGGCATAGTAGATTCGCTTTTTGAGTCATCCACTTTCTGATATCAACAAAAAAATGTATCAGAAAGTTATTAAAAAGCTCACATCCGCAGGGCAGCTTGTGGCGAGCTGAATGTGTGTGGCTACACATCGGTCCCGATTCCTCAGAGTTTTGTTGCTCTTCTGCACCGGTTAGGATTTAATGGCCTAACGGGAGAGCAGTGAGAGTGCTCCTCCCGGGAGTGCAGCAAATCTCAACTCTGGCTTGCCTTAATTGGCCGGTCAGAGGGTGGGATCCAGAGCTATATGCTCGGGGGTGGAAGTGTCATTTTCAAGGGCATAACTACGGGGAATCCCGCTCCGGGCCTGGCCCGCGAAGGTGAAACCGGCGCCGCACCGCTCGACACCCCAAGCCGCTCACACCGGTGTTGCCCTCTGTCGCCTTACAGGCTTATCATGCCTACGGTGATTGTATAGGGGGCCCATCTAGTGAGTTGGCAAGTCACCGTCTACCAGTATTTTGATTATAATATATTAAAATGGCAGACGCCGTCTTCATCCATAGTTCTAATCACTCAGTTCATTTAACCTCCAACTCAATAGCCCAATAGTAGTTAGCATATTGTACAATAGTTTAACTCCCATTGGAGATGGTCCATTACCGTTCTTCTACATAAGGCGGACGTGGATTGTCTGCAGTGGGAGTCCCATTCCCTGTTACATTAAAATTCTCAAAAGGCCTCTGCGTGTTGGACCTCTATGTCCCCATGTAAGCTTCCCAAAAGACCGGGTATCTTTGTAAAAAAAAAAAGAAGATACCCGTGAAGAAGAAACAAATAATAATAATAATAAATCTTTATTCATTTAGGTCACAAAGTAACACATATGAACGTCAAGAATATTGCTTCTACATTTACATTTACTGCCAGATTCGCAAAGCAATAGGTAGAGCCTGAGGAAGAACCTGGCAATAAAACTCATGGCCACTCTTTTCTAAACGCCAGTAATTACATTAGTTTGATTAACATGATATTTGACCAATTATATAGTAATGAATTTATACAAACAAAAAAAACAAAATCAATGTTGTGTTTAAATCATATCAAAATTAGAGCGATTATAGTTGCCGGTTCTAAGGGCAGCCTACCCTTGAAGAAGAAGAATCTGGCAAGAAAGTCAATGGATGCCATTTTAAAATGTAGGAATGGCTTACAACATAAAATTACACTTACATTGTTCCTTTGGATTTATGTGAGAACAGTCGACTAAACTTAAGTTTACCTTAAATATAAATAAGATTATTTTTAATAATTGCTATAACAGCTATGAGCTGACCAGTCCCAACAGACGGCACCCGTTCACGGGTATGACGCATTATATCAGCCATCGCCCTACTCAACCGTATTATAGGGAATAAGGCGACCCGATACATACGCCACCACTGCCAGGACACTTAGGCGAGCATGACATACTCAAAAACTGCACAGCAACTATCATGTCAATTTCAAAGAAATAAATAAGTCTACATGGTGCTCACACAATAACAAACTCAAATAACATTGTATACCGGGACTAAACGCAGCCAATTTAGAAACCTTTAGTTGTCAGATGTTTCAAATTATTAATAATGTAGAGATGTAAAAATACAACATATATATGCAGATTCAAGGCATATCACAAGATTCATTCGAATCCTAAATAGCTCAAGCGAAGAGCAAGCAACTCATTTCCATTTATTTTTATCGTTCAAATAATCATTAGTTGTGGAATAGGCCCTTTTCAAGAGGTGCCTCTTAATTTCCGCCTTAAATTTATGTAACGGCAGGTTCATAATGTTTAAAGGAATTTTATTATATAGTCGTACGCCAATTCCTGCAAAAGAGTCGTGAACCTTTTGTAAACGATGATGCGTTCCAATTAATTTATGCTTATTTCTAGTATTTATCGAATGTATTTCACTGTGTCTATTGTATAAATGTATGTTCTGTTTAACTAACATAATATTTGCAAATATATACTGTGATGCAACCGTTAAAATGCCAATTTCTTTAAATTTTTCTCTAAGAGACACTCTAGCACTCAATTTATATATTGCACGTATAGCTCTCTTCTGGAGTACAAAAATTACTTGTAGATCAGCTGCTTTGCCCCACAGCATAATGCCGTAAGACATGACACTATAAAAATAACTAAAGTATACCAGCCTGGCAGTCGCCACATCAGTAAGCTGCTAATATTATGTAAGCGTGTCCAAGGATGAAGTGCGTACGGCCAGGAGCTGGGGGTTACTCGCGGCGGCGCGTCGGCCTCGACGCGCGCACGTGTCGCAGTCGCGGCACAGCGCTTCTACGTCTGCGTCGATCCGCGGCCACCACACGTAACTCCTGGCCAGGAGTTACGTGTAATTATAATAAATATAATAATAATAATTATATTATATATATAATTTAATGTAACTGTTTCAGTACCGTTTGTCTCAAACACTCCGGTATGACCATGCGGTATCCCCACATTATACAACCACCTTCGATATACATTTCTGTCCGCCTCTGAAAATATGGTTTTACCTCCTCCTCATTACAACCATGCGGCCAACCGGATTCAATATAAATTTTAATTTTAGCGAGCAAGACGTCCTTAGCGGTAGCTTTACTCACGTCAGAGTTCCTTATCGGTAAAAAATCTTCTACGAAATTTACGTATGTTGTCTCTTTAACGTGCTTTTCGTTAGCCGGCCTCGACGGTAATGGGTGAATATTTCATTTCGTGCATATTGCATGGCGGACGATAAATAACAAATTATTTTTTTTTTTTAATGTTACATTGTTTTCGTTTAATTAACGTAGGCCTGCGTTAGGCGCAAACCTTAAAACATCTTGATTTTTGTTAGAAATGCATGAAATTTTGAAAATAAACGCCAAAATCTAATTACTATTCGTGTCCCTTTTCCCAGATTTTAATAAATTTATGAGTCTTTCTAAAAAGTCTATTCGGAGAACGATTTTTTTTAAAACGTTTTCGCTTAATAGATTAATTAATCTATATTATATATTTGTAAAGTTTACGCAAGAACAAATTTAAGTGGTATCATACCACTTAGAAAAATGTCCTTACACTCACACATAATTACCATTCAAAGACATTCACGACCTAATATTTTCGCATTTACGCACGGTTATGGACTAGATTAAATATAAAAGATTCGCTGACCATCACCGCATTACGGTCGTCAACAACACACCCCTGAAAGTACATTTTTTTACTATGTAATTTAGAGTTCTCCTGCTCGAAAACTGGTTTGGTTCAAAATATTTCTACATACCATTTGCCTTTCAAAAGGTAATTATTTTATTTTTTTACATAATTATTTGCTAGATATTATCCAATTTGTATCCCTCTATTCAGTGTTAAACTTAACAAATCGTTATCTATTTAAAATATCCTTTTATTTCTGAAATTATTGAAAATCTCATTGCTATTAATATACCTAATTACCATTAATTCCCATTATTTTTAAAATGGAATTGTAAAAAGGATTAAACAAACGGTAATGTTTACACTGGTGATTGATGGCACTTGGGGGAACTTGCTACACATCTTGAACTAAAACACTTGTACTATTCTTGTACTAGCAAATAATATGTGCTAACCTTTGAAAATGCCGTAAGGCGAAACCGGTCAGGTTTAAGTAATAAATAAGTGGAATAGTACAAGTGTTTTAGTTCAAGACAAACGGTAATGATTTATTTATTGAGTCTGGATGACGTAGTAATGACAGAGGTGGTAATCTCCCCCATCGTGGAGGCCAGCGGCTGTCGCAGTGACCAGGCGAGAGCCAAAGCTAGATGTTTTGGCTTCACCGGCCACGTTCTTCAGCTGCCCAGCGTATAAAATACAGCGGACAAACAGAACCTCCTCATTGGGACTTCCGAAAGACCAAAGTGTATCTCCTACAGTCCTGCGAAACTAGGTGCTACAGGTCCCTGACAGGATCCGCATCCTACAGATGAATCTAAACCACTGCTCTGCTGCTCAGGATCTCCTGTGCCAGAGCATGGCGCAGTGGACATTCGCCTACCGCAAATAATTATCAAGGAAGAAGGAAAACTCTTCTTTCACAACTGGTTGCGTAACATGATTGCGATGACGAGAGGTCTATTAGGTTCTATAACGTGGTCACCGTTGCCAAGCCATACTGGGTCTACTACGGGAGCCCAGTCACGATAGACAGCTTAGCTTTTTTTAGCTTTGGGTGTTGACGCGGACACCTCGCGCCTTGCAATTATGGTTAGGAGCCGATGCTGTGTTGCAGCTGATTGCAGCGAAGTGGTTATCGTGGTCGCTTATTTCTCGCCAACATGTGAGCAATATCAATTCGAACTATGGCTCGCTGAGCAAGACGTCATTCTTACCGCATTTCGTCCCAGTCCTGGAAAATTTCAATCCCCGGGGTTGACACTTGAGGCTCCCGAAAAACCACTGGTAGGGGGAGAACTTCGGCGGTCTGTGTGGCCAATCCATGACCGGAAAAATGGAACCACCTGTGTGTGGCGTGTGTGACCCCTGATCGCACACGTCGCGTTCAGGGCTGGCATGTGATGAAAGGAGGGTCTTTATCCGTCCATAGTTATATAAAGTTTGACGTTTCTCCTGCAACTAGCCACCCACTAGCTATCCTAAATACTTCGGCATACGTTGGTCTGTCAAACGCCTGAAACAAGGGCTCTCCGGGATGCAGCTGTCGTGCAGGCGTGATTCCCGGCGGAGATCGTAATGTGCACGCAGTGTGCATCTCCGCTATCGGTACACCAGGCACTGAGGCCCGAGAGACGGAGCACACGAGTGTTACAAGTGTGCCGAAAGGTCCGTCTAGGAGACCATTAATCTGGCCAAGATATTGGCCCGAAAATAGCTCCTAGAGAATCTGGAATGGTAAGGCCTTCCGCTGGCCGAAACCCCAGCCAATGTTAGGGATTACGTCGAGAACGACGTGCCCGCAGTCACCAAAAGTGAGCTAGAGGTGCTGCGGCTAAGCCCAGCAAGAGAACCACTCCGGACCCGATAGCATTCCGGGGTGAGTATGAGTCCTGGATCTTAATGAACGTTGACTATTAAGGTTTTGACTCATCCTTTAATAAAGACTGGTTTCCTAAGGTGTCGTATACGGGGAAATTGGTCCTTATCCATAACGAGGGTGGCCAGCGGCCTCGCCTTCCGGCTATTGGTCGCTCGTATTGCTCGACGAGGTATGCAAGCTCTTTGAGCGTATCATTGAAGAGCACTTTGTCGCATACCTATGTCACAGTCATGGGGATCTGGTACATAAGCAGTTTAGTTTTCATCAGTTTGGTTTCAGTGCTCCTCCGATGACGCGATCATGCGTGTCGCAGTCCTCGCGGAAGGAGCGTCATCGCAGGTGAGGTAGTCATGGCAGTGTCTCATGACATAGTCAACGCCTTGCCCTGGAAATGCTTTAAGAAGACGCTCATTTACATATAGTGCCTCCCTGTCTCTAGTGCATTGTCGGGGCTTATCTTTCCAAAAGAGCCATAGCTTACCAAAGCTAGGGCTGGCATGGCGCGAAGTGTTGTGTTTCCCAGGGATCGTTCCTAGGACCACTTCTGTAGAACGTCGACTACGATTGGATGCTGCGCGGTCCATTGCTGAGAGGTCACTCTCATGGCGCAAGAAGGAATGCATCAAGTTACAATCCTAAGGACCACGTCAGGTGTTGCTCCAGTCCTGTGTCAAGGTTATTTTTCTAACCTTTGATTTTATTTCTCATTACCATTTCAATTTATTTCATTACCATTTCAATTTATTTCATTACCATATCTCGAGATCTAATTACCGTATCTGGGAAATCTCATTACTGTTTTATAAAAAAAAAAGAAACGTCCATATATCTTAGCAGAAAAGAGTAATTACTGGGCCTTTCATAAAATTCAGTTTCTATCATTAAATTCTTTCCGAAAAATTCATAAAGAACATGAATGCATGCATTTATTTTTTTATTTTCCAAAACGTCAAATATGCTCGAAATGAAATATTCGCCCTAACCGCGATAAAGCGTCGGCGCATTGTCTTTTGACGAAACGTACTCAATGTTATAATTGTACCCTGACAAAAGTACGGCCCAGCGTTGCAAACGCGACGCCGACATTACCGGTATACCTACTTTGCTACCGTATATATATGTTAACGGTTTATGGTCAGTTCGCAAGGTGAATTTCCTTCCATACAAGTATTGGTGGTACTTTCGTATTTCATACACTATTGCTAATGCCTCCCTGTCTATCTGTGCATAGTTCCGCTCGGTAGATGTGAGCGAGCGCGAGGCGTAGGCCACGGGCCGCTCGCCGGCCACCGTCAGCTGCGACAGCACCGCTCGACTCCCACGCCCGCGCTGCTGGCGTCCGCGGTCACTATCAGTGGTAGTTCTGTCGAATAGTGCGTCAGAACCTCACTACTTGTTAGCATGTCTTTACTCTCTCAAAGGCAATATGACATTTCCGGTTCCATTCATATTTAGTCCCTAACTTTAGTAACTCATATAACGGAGCAAGAATGGTACTTAAATTCTTTTTAAATTTGGAGTAGTACGTGATCATACCAATAAACGATCGCAACTCGCTCTTACTTTATTAGGGCTAGTATGTACCCCGTCTGCACTAATTACATACCCTAAGTAGGTGATAGATTTAGCGAAAAAGTCACACTTCTCTTTTTTAACCTTTAATCCGTACCTTACAGAAGTGGTCCTAGGAACGAATCCTGGGAAACACAACGCTTCTCGCCATGCCAGCCCTAGCTTTGGTAAGCTATGGCTCTTTTGGAAAGATAAGCCCCGACAATGCACTAGAGACAGGGAGGCACTATATGTAAATGAGCGTCTTCTTAAAGCATTTCCAGGGCAAGGCGTTGACTATGTCATGAGACACTGCCATGACTACCTCACCTGCGATGACGCTCCTTCCGCGAGGACTGCGACACGCATGATCGCGTCATCGGAGGAGCACTGAAACCAAACTGATGAAAACTAAACTGCTTATGTACCAGATCCCCATGACTGTGACATAGGTATGCGACAAAGTGCTCTTCAATGATACGCTCAAGGAGCTTGCATACCTCGTCGAGCAATACGAGCGACCAATAGCCGGAAGGCGAGGCCGCTGGTCACCCTCGTTATGGATAAGGACCAATTTCCCCGTATACGACACCTTGGGAAACTAATCTTTATTGAAGGATGAGTCAAAACCTTAATAGTCAACGTTCATTAAGATCAAGGAGTCATACTCACCCCGGAATGCTATCGGGTCCGGAGTGGTTCTCTTGCTGGGCTTAGCCGCAGCACCTCTAGCTCACTTTTGGTGACTGCGGGCACGTCGTTCTCGACGTAATCCCTAACATTGGCTGGGGTTTGGGCCAGCGGAAGGCCTTACCATTCCAGATTCTCTAGGAGCTATTTTCGGGCCAATTTCTTGGCTAGCTTAATGGTCTCCTAGACGGACCTTTCGGCACACTTGTAACACTCGTGTGCTCCGTCTCTCGGGCCTCAGTGCCTGGTGTACCGATAGCGGAGATGCACACTGCATGCACATTACGATCTCCGCCGGGAATCAGGCCTGCACAACAGCTGCATCCCGGAGAGCCCTTGTTTCAGGCGTTTGACAGACCAACGTATGCCGAAGTATTTAGGATAGCTAGTGGGTGGCTAGTTGGAGGAGAAACGTCAAACTATATATAACTATGGACGGATAAAGACCCCTCCTTTCATCACATGCCAGCCCTGAACGCGACGTGTGCGATCAGGGGTCACACACGCCACACCCAGGTGGTTCCATTTTTCCGGTCATGGATTGGCCACCCAGACCGCCGAAGTTCTCCCCCTACCAGTGGTTTTTCGGAAGCCTCAAGTGTCAACCCGGTGTTTGAAATTTTCCAGGACTGGGACGAAATGCGGTAAGAATGACGTCTTGCTCAGCGAGCCATAGTTCGAATTGATATTGCTCACAGGTTGGCGAGAAATAAGCGACCACGATAACCACTTCGCTGCAATCAGCTGCAACACAGCATCGGCTCCTAACCATAATTGCAAGGCGCGAGGTTTCCGTGTCAACACCCAAAGCCATTAATATAATTACCATTAATTCCCATTATTTTTAAAATGGAATGGTAATTAGAAGAAACAAACGGTAATGATTTTTTATTGAGTCTGGATGACGTATTCTTTGAGACTCCATTTCTCTTTCGCACCTACCTTGTCTCGCATAAAAGGAGAGCGAGACAGCTGTATTACGCGCGATCTAAAACGCCGCTCACAGATTCACGGATTGAAGGCTCGCTGTATTAGTTAGTCCTACAATGGCCGCGCGCGCACCCGCACCTACTTTCGCAATAATTGTGTTTTCCATGGATAAATAGTGTTTTCGTGCAAAGGAATCAGGGATCCAAGTCCAGGGACGTCCCCGGCAGCCTACACCTCAGCATCTCGCAGCAAAAGCAAGGTAGAGTGTATTTCTTTTTTCCGTCGACAACCGCGTGTAAATTTTATTTTTGTCTTTCCCCGCAAATACAGTCCACTTTGAATTTATTTATCTCGCCCGCTCAACCATTTTCTGGTCCTATCCGGATTTTGATCCATTCGCTTTAGTAGTTTGGCAATAGAAACGCAAGTTTTTATCCCATAGGGAATAAACGCATAGGTATAGGTTATAGCTTTTTATTCCACCACGGAATAAACGCATAGGTATAGGTTATAGTTTTTTATTCGACCACGGAATAAACGCATAGGTATAGGTTATAGTTTTTATTCCACCACGGAATAAACGCATAGGTATAGGTTATAGTTTTTGCTCCATTCGGAATAAACGCAAAGATTAAAAGTTTTATTCTTTAGGGAATAAACGCTTAGATAATACTTTTTTATTCCATTAGGGAATAAACGCATACTTACCTACTGTTTTTCGCATAGGTAGGTACTAAATAGTTGGTAATTTCGACTGCACCGCATAGTAATAGGTAGACCACGCGAGCAGGTACCTAGGCCCGCGCGCGCAAGTCACTACGCTCGTTCGCGTCGCGTCTCGCTGCTTACCACCGCTGCCATTTTGATCGTTCGTTAGTTTGCACTGTAGGTAGCTATAGTTGTTTTGTTTTAACAATGCCTCCGAAAGAGATTCCGGATGTACAGTTAAAACTATTACACGCTAAGAAGGACAGCCTTTTTAAGCGTATGCAATCAATTTGTGATTATTCATCGAGGATCGCAGATGAATCAATAAAAGAATTGTTTTTATCCTCGATCGAAACCGTAGATACTTTGCGTTTAGATTTCGAAAATGTTCTCGATAAAATTAACTTGCTTGAATTAAAATTAAATCCCGATTTCTTATTAAGTTATGACGCCATGTCGTCTTTCGAAGATTTAATTTGTCGCATAAAACGTGTCGCTAAGTCATTGCAAGCGCCCGTGCCCGTAATAGTCACCGATTCGAAACCCGGGCCAGCCGGTTTTGATTTGCTGAAACGGGACCGACCTAAATTACCGCCCATACAAATACCCGAATTTGATGGCGATATTAAAAATTGGCCTTTGTTTTTCCCTAGTTTCGAAAATACGATCCATAATAATAATTCGTTATCGGATTACGAAAAATTACATTACTTAGTTAGAAAACTAACCGGCAAAGCTAAAACCGTTTAAAATTATAGTTTGATTTTGAATACTTTGAAGGTCAAATACGAAGACAAACGCTTAGTAACAACCGCTTATTTGGATCAAATATTTGATTTAAAAAATAGCTCATCGTGTAATGAACACAACTTAGAAAAATTCTTAGATATTTTTGCATCAGCTGTTCGCGCCCTAAAGAATGTCAAGGTCAATGACCTCTGTGACTTTTTGTTTTTATATATCGGTTTAAAGAAATTAGATTCCGAAACCGTTCGCTTATTTGAAATGAATCAAATACCTAAGTTCGACGATTTAGAAACTTTCGTTCGTCAACATATTCGAATTTTGCTACAAACTTCGTTAAACCACGGAGTAGCGAAAAATAGTCCGACTAATCGTAGTAAGCCCACGAAGTCCACGCAGTCTTTTGTTAATTTTGAACCCACAACTTCGCAATCGCAAGTGTTGCATTCGAAAAATTGTTCTTTGTGTCAAGGTTACCATGACCAACTTTATAAATGTTCGGAGTTCAAGAAACTCACTCCTAGCGATCACTATAAATTTGTTCGTTCTAGTAATTTATGTTTCAATTGTCTCAGTGGGAGGCATCGTGTTTCATTCTGTAATTCGAATCATTTTTGTCGCAAGTGTAATGGTAGACACCATTCATTATTACACTTCGAAAACAATAATGACGCGTCCAATTTAAACTCAGTTGGTGCCTCGCGCGTTAATCCTAACCGTCCGTTCACTGTGACGTCACAGCCGCCCGCGACTGGGAGCGCTCTCGCGTGTTTTCGTCCCCGTCCGCGACTAGCGACGGCGGCGCCACTGACGCGCGCCTCCAGCCGAACGATGTCGCTTTGTGCTCGCTATCAAATTTGCACACGAGCCATACTACGGTACTTCTGGTAACCGCTCGAGTTGTTGTTTACGATTTGCATTGTGCAGTGCTTCTCAAAGTAATTTTATTAGTAAAAATTGTTGTAGTCGTCTTGGTTTGCATATAAATAACCGCCCCGCCGGTAATGTTGTGAAAGGTATAGGGGATTCCACTAAAGCCGTTCAAGGTTCTGTAGGGATTAAATTCCACTCGCGTTTTGATTTTGATGTTAGTTTTTCGATGGATTCGCTAGTTGTCGATAAGGTTACCGTCAATGAGTCAATACCTCATTATTGACTAAATTTAGAGATTTGCCTTTGTGATACTTACGCCGTTCCAGGAGATATTAATTTGTTAGTTGGCGCTTCGATTTTCCCGCACCTCCTGTTGCAGCATAAGGTTCAAGGTTACGCATCGCACCCCGCGCCGTTCGCCTTAGTGACGGTTCTTGGTTTTGTTATTGTTGGTTCCGCACCCGCTTGTTTTGATTGTAACTCGACAGTGTCATATTGTTGCGCCATCGAGCCGCTGGACTCCGCTGTCCGTAAATTCTGTGAGATAGAAGAGGTGAACGTCCCTCCTATAGTCAGCCCGGATTATAAACTTTGTGAAGAGTTTTATAGTCGCACGACTACTCGAGATAGTGATGGTGGTTATGTTGTCGCACTCCCCTTTAAGGGTGATGTTAATTCGCTTGGAGATTCGTTTCAGTCAGCCGAAAAACGCTTCTTTTGTTTAGAACGGAATATGCAGACATCTCCAAAGTTAATAAAAAGCGTAATAATAGAATATTTGGATAAAGGTTTCATTTCACCCGCGCCTGCCGAAACCGAAGAGACGAAGCACGCTCCTTCGTATACCATACCGCACCATGGAGTTGTCCGCGAGGATAAACTAACCACCAAGTTGCGCGTTGTTTTAGATGGCAGCGCCAAAACTAGTTCGAATGTTTCGGTAAACGATATTTTGCACAGTGGTCTAAATCTCCAAGATAATTTGTTCGAAATTATAGTTAACTTTCGCTTATTCGCTGTCGCGCTTTCAGCCGACATTAGACAAATGTTTCTTTGTATTGGTGTTCGCGAATCAGATCGCCGATTTCAACGCATTAAATGTTAAAAAAATAAAACCTAAGAAAGCCGGGGGTAAATTAAGATCTTGATTCTTCAAGAACATAGCCGGTTAACAGATCACGCCGCTAAGAAGGGGCCTCAAGTAGACCTCCACGTTGCTAGGAAGGGGCCTCGAGTAGGCCTCCACGTCACTAAGAAGGGGCCTCAAGACCCCTCAAGGCCTCCACGTCGCTGACCTCGGAGAAGCAGGTCGCTAATTCAGGCAGGTAGAGGGCTGAAAATAACGAGTCGTCGGCGTCTTTAACAGAGCCTGTTAATAGCACACAACACCACAGACAATCACTTCACTATTTTAGGAGGGCACAACCCTCTCCCTCAGCACTTATTCATCAGCACCTCCTCTCAAGGTGAGCACCAATAGTAGACTGATCTGACGGCCCCGGCTTCCTTCTTTTACAGAGCATTTCAAAATTTAAACAATATTATTCTAGACATATTTTAGAATATAAATTTATAACAAGGTCTAATATCTATACAACCTAACCTACTGGCAGCTCTAACAATAAATTAAAAATAAAATCTAGGCTTGTCATTAACTGACATTAAGAATTACAAAAAGGTAAACAAACATTAAGAGAGAACTAGAGGTTAAATCATTCATGTACACCTGTATTTTTGGCCAAACTTAGAATAAGGGACAATTCTATTTGCGAATGCGGGTTTGAAGATGGAGACGTGGACCATATATTTTTCAGTTGTAATAAATTAAGATATTCGCTTTATGATGTAATTCCTTCTAATATTCCTCGACCTACGTCACTTAAACTACTTTTGCCCCTTGTATATACCCGTTTTGTATATAAACTAGGTAATTATATTAGTATTAATAAAATTAGGCTGTAATTTTATATATTTTCTAGTTAAGTAATTTTATTTCACAGTTTTAAAATAACGATAATTGATAAAATAAACGTAGCGTATGTTAGTTTAAAGTTGTAAATATCTACTATATTGTTAGTCTTATATATGTACCTAAACAGTTATGTAAGAAAATTTAGTTTTTAAACAATTGGTCGGAAAATATAAATTCCTTTTGGCTGTTCAGTTGACAAACCGTACAATGAGTTTGACAGTTTGTCCTTCCGAAACCTAATCCGAACCGAAACAGTCCGAAACATGACATTGGCGGACTAGTGGAAGCCTATCCACAAATGCCACAAGCTAAAAGTTGAAGTTGAAGTTGAGAGAACTAGAAAATCGTAAGTATTTCGAAATATAAAGGCCTAGGAATGTTACAGATAATGGCTATGCAGATAATTTGGAGAGAACTTATAATAAAACATTTAATTAAAAAAGTAAGTAAAAAATGTTACATTACAATATGAAGCAGAAACCTACCTTTGTCGTCTTCGAGAACCTGTTCAGAGTTTACGTCCTGGTGAACAATTCTGTGAAAAAGAGGAGCTATCTACTTGCAGGTTTATAAAATCTAGCTGTGAAAACAAATGGGTTCCATTACACGACTTATCTACCTATTTGTATTTCTGCTGTAACTCATACTCTGTGAGAATCATATGCGACGACGACCTACAAGCGAACGAAGTCAGCAAGGCTGGATTTATTCCACTAACTAAGCAATGCATTGTAAAGGGTAATGACGTGACTCTTTATTCTCATCAGCAACTAGAGAACACACTCAATCTTAAGCGAAATATAATCGAAACTAAATTAAGCCCAATAAATCGTTTGATTAGTAATCTTACGCTACCTATCCAAAATTTCCAAGACTATAAGGTCAACGAGGATATTACACCGATTAACGATACGCTAAACCATCTCGGTGAAAATAATAAAATCTCTGAAATAAAATCTCTGAAAGCAGCAACCCACAAACAGGGAACTTAACGACACATGACGTACATCAGTATGCGTTGTCGTATAGTCTATTAACAGCAGCTATCGCAGCGATCCTGTGGTTTCTGAGAAGGAGGTGTCAGCGAAGCCGTGGTCCGCCCATCCAAGGGCGAAACGAGAACGTTCCAGCAAGTGTGAGTGAGTGCATAAATCGATCTGAGCAAGAGCAAGGCTCTAGTTCTAGTGCAAGTGCGCGAATTCAACCCCTGTCCGAGCAGGGGCCAAGTGTAAGTGATAGTGCGCGCGTATCCATTTTTTCTACAAAGTGGTCTAGTTTACGTTTAAAGAGGCGAGACATGTCAACGTCTCCCCTAGCCAAAAAGAAATCGGTGTTCTCCATTGATGATTCACCCGTTTAAACAAATATCATAGATGTATTTATATACTTAATTGTTTTATCATCTTGTCAATCATTTATCATCAAACTTTGTCCTAACTCTTTAGCGTTTAAGTCCACACTCACGTAGCTCTTTATTTTATTTAGCTTATCTCATCATCTCTTCTCTTCCGGTCGGGAGCATGTTCGGGGCAATAATTGCCATCGATCACGTTTTTGCTGACTCAGCGATACAATACGGCCGCACTAAGTGCGCCGCGAGCTCAGTGCATAACGGAAAGCGATCGGGTGCATTCATTTCCATCTTTTACTAGTTTTAGCAATAGCTTAGCATATCCTTTACTGTAAACTTAGCAATGAATCTTTAAAGTTACTAAAGTGGTTTTAAATTAGTAGCGTAACGAACCCCATTAGGTACCACGCAGGTCGCACCCCCTACACTTCTATCTACGCTTTCAGTGGGTACTAATGATGAGGCTTTATTGATGTAGGTTCTTTGCCTAGGGCAAAGACAAAGAATATATAATTGTTGGTAGAATTTTACTGGACGGTGACTGGCCCAAAGGTCTTAGTAACAAGGTCTTATTTTTTTTTAATCCGCCCGAATACGGGCAGGCTATAGTCTTTCGACCATACCGCCTAGTCTTTAGTTAGTATTTTACCCTTTAGTTTTTGTGAATTTTTATCATGTCATTCGTGTTTGTAATAAATAATAATCCACATTTACTAGGAAGGCTAGTATTGAATTTCGGAGATACTTAATTTTCCTCATTGAGTTTGAGAGAGGTCAATGTCCTTGGTTGACGTCAGCCTCAGCTGACTGTCAGTGTCGTCAATGTTTACATCGTAATCGTAGCTTTGAAACATAAAGTAGTTTTTTGGATCTGTGGTCTAGTGCTTAGTACGAGTGTGTATAATTGCCGTCCATGGAAAACCCGGCCCGTGATTTGCCGTCCCGCGATTACGCAGCCCGATACTTCATGTACATGTACATGAATTCCAGGGGTGGTTTTTCCATGGATGCGAAATACCTGGCTGCGTAATCCACCGCGTTACAAAATGTATCGCTCCGTATTTGTCGACCCAGGAATACCCAGCCCGAGAAAACCCACCCATGGAATTCATGTATACCACCGATGTACATGAATTCCAGGGGTGGCAATTCGCGGGCGTCGTTTTCCCGGCCGGTTATTTTGTTATCGGGCAGTAAAACGCGGCCCGAGATTTGTCAGCCACGGATTCACCGGCCAAGGAAAACGCGTCCATCGTCCTATTGGCTGAATTCCTTTCTTCTTATTGGTCATATAGCAGACTACGATCTTTACTATTGGTGGATTTAAATTGACATTTGTACTGAAATGTAAAGCTGTGTTCACTATGAAATGGTAAACAGAGGCCATAGACTATTTTCTTAGCCATAGAACATGGTAAATAAATAAAAAATATATAAACAAACAGCAATTTGATGCAAAAGAACATCGCCTTCGTTATACATATTCCTGTTTGTTCTCTGATCTAGAAATAGCTGTTGGTGAACCTCGTAATGCTGGTAAGTGTTATTTGCGATCTGCTTATTAAAATCTGTATCATCAAAAACCATCATAAGCGGAAATCCATCGTAGAGTAGCTTCATCGTAAAGAGCTTTCACATGTATAATATTATCCGGATTTGAGATTTCTAAAGAAAATGTGACTCTAATGTTAATGTAATGATGTTAAGATAGACAAGTGTTTGATACTAGAATGCTAGGTATGGGTAGCACTTTATTTAGTATAAACACTTCTAGCATAAAGTAGTCATATCCTTCTGTCTTTTTTACTAAATGTTTTTTTTTTTTATCAACTTATGTGACATGGAAATCAAATATCTCGATGATTAAATTATAATTACATTTAAATACTATTTTCAGATTGGAATATTCTAAGTGAACATAATTATTTCAAAAGTCAAGGTGATATTCTGATTACAGAAGAAGGCAACATTGAAAGTAACCATATTGCAGGTAAGTCAAGTCGCCATACTAGTACTATGCCGAATATTTTATTTCTCCACCTGCATGCAATTGGATTAATGCCCTAAAAGTGTTTCCTGTGGAAATGACCACTTTTTTACTATTATTTTTCTGTACAAAATAGTTCTTCATTCTTTGAAATGTAACTTGCTAAAATTAAGATTTCCTTCATGCTACTTTTAATGCTGTTGTAAACAATATGTTTTGTCTTTTTCAGTTGACATTGTCCTTGAGCAACCCTCTTGTTTGTTAACCATAAATGTAAAAGAAGCTCAAACTTGCAATGATAATCATGAAGCAGCAATAAATGTTCAAACATCAGGTACCTATATAATTGTTTTTTACCATTTGAGTCTTTACTTATATAAAACAAGACAACACCCATGACCGCTGATAAGTCCACATCACTGCACTGAAGTAGAGTCTATTATGTGTCACTTATGTGTAATGGGTCGTTTTCTTGAACCACTTGTCTATTTTGTTTTTACTTGTCTATTTTGCACTTCAAACTAGTTAACTGATTTAGTAGTCAATATGCTTTCTGAAAGTTTGTTCCATATAGAAATAACCCAATTGTTTAGAGTGTGATAGGCAGTTAACAAGTTAGAGGGTGTGCGAAAGAGTGTGAGGTAAGCTTATATAAATTTAGTACACACACAATTAATAACTTTGACATAATAATATACATTGACATAAGTTAGTGAAGTTCACTAACTATACTGTCCAAGTTGAAAACATAATCTTCTGAACATACAAATCTAAAATACAAAGTAATAATAATTAATTACTCTGATTTATATCAGCTCCAACTAAAAGGAAGCCACTTTCCAAGCAGAAGTACTTGGTGAAGCAAATTTTAACCATTTCACATAATAGTGTGACAAATTCGACCAGAGAAAACCTGCAACAAGCTCAGCAAATTTTACCAAGTCCAGCAAGTTACCGAAACATGCCCGAGCTTTTATAGAATTGCAGTTAAAGCATGTTAATCGAAAAAATGGGTCGACATTTAACATTAGATAAAAAATTGATTGCCTTATCTATAATGAAACAAAGTCCTGTGGTCTTCTTACAATAAAAGTTCTAGACTTCTCAGACTCGATTGTATATTTATAAATAAAAACTTCTTTTAATTGGTATTATCTAGTGGGTCATTGTATGTCGAATGCAGAAGTAACGAATGCAGCGGTCGTCGAGGTGTCGACCAGGGAACCGGTTTCCACTTCATACATTAGTGGCCGCTTAAGGTCCGTTGCAAGCCTCTGTAAGGCTTGGCGCAAACATACATACAGATTATAGATAAATAACACCCAGACACAGAATAAACCATCGTGCTAATCACAAAAAGTTTTATCCTGGGTGGGAATCGAACCCACAACCTCTTGCGTAGCAGTCGGATACACTCCCGCCGCGCCACAGAGGCAGTCAAAAGTTTGTATTATTAGTAGTAAGAGGCTCAAGCGATTTCGCCTACTAGGCGGTGCACCTGCTGACCAACGGATGAGCAGCACAGATGCAGGTCAGACCGTAGTAGCTTCCAACAGTGCCGAAAGTAAAAAGTAACATCATACCCACTCCTAGGAGCTAATAAAAATGGTTTCTAGTCTAGGCCGCATCAAGGTAGGGTATGGAAGGACCCGGAAATAGTCATAAATGTGCAGGTTTATCTTTGTGAATTTGGACAGGCTGTGGACAGGATTTTTAGAAATAAATACAATCCTTATAAGTGAAATGTGAAATTACATTTCTGATGTCAATCTTTTTACAGGTAAGTCTCCTTCGTCTACCATGAAAACCACAGCAGAGTTTGTGGAGTTCGCAGACAACTTATTTGACAGTGTAAATGGCTGTCAAATAACCTATGACTAGAGGTGGTCAAAAGGGAAAAATTCGAAAAGCTGTAAAACGCAATCAGCCTATGAAAATTTTTGGAGCTGTGCTGTAAAAACTTTAAAAGCCACTCAATTAATTGACCATTATAGTAAAGCAGCCACACAAAGTGGACAACCTCGTTTCATCAGAGTACCGTGCCTGGAAGGCTGGATCACAACCCTGGAAAGTTTCATGAGGATTTCCAAACTATTATTTGATACGTAATGATGTAATTTAATGTAATAATGTACATTTTTTTTTCATTACAACCAAGACCCATTATAAAATTTCTTTGGACAGTTGAGGGCTCTGAATTATAGAAATTTTAATTCAAATCCTATATATATAGTTTTAAGTCATTGATACTTTCCAGTGTGTTGCGCCCTCATTCTCGTTTTGCAAACTGTGAGCAGGATGAAAGGGAGACATTAATGAATTTGTGTCATATTTTCAATGTAAAGCGTAAAATTATAGACAATAAGGAAAATGTCTGCCCTAACTTCAGTAACATGACATCCTGTTCATCGAATATTAAAAGTGATCTGATGGGTCAGGTAATTGAAGAAAAAATCAGAGTCTATTGTTCTGCTTATACTGCAGGTTACATCTGCAGTAAAATGACAAAGTATATGAATTGTAGACTATGTATAAAGACATACAAATGAGAAGAAACATACAAGCTACACCGAAAATGCAATCCAGAAAAAATGCCAGTAATCTGCAGATGAAATTTATATGTAAAATACAATAAATATTTCAAAATGATTCACTGAAAAATTTTATAGAAATAAAATAAATAAATATCCATCACGCCTTATCCCCGAAGGGGTGGCAGAGGCATATTATATGCCCACTTTTCACCGTGTGGATTCCTGTCCCACGTAATAGGTGGTGAGCCCATTGCCGTGTTGCAATAGACAGACGCAGGTTGTGGCTACCTGCTGTTGAAATTTTTTAAGCCATAAGGCCTTCAACCAGGCTTAACGACTGCCATTTTACTGGCAACCGGGACCAACGGCTTAACGTGGCTTCCGAAGCACGGAAACGCTCGCAAATGTAAATGCCACAAAGTGGTCACCCATCCGACGACCAGCCATAGTGAAAGTTGCGTACCTCAGTAATCGTTTACCGAACACTGAGACCGCGGGGCAACGAGCGCTTCAGAATATTATAGAATTTGTAAATGTCTGCAGGATTTACAATAATCTATCTTTTTACCGAACCGAAGCGCTTCAGAATATTATAGAATTTGTAAATGTCTGCAGGATTTACAATAATCTATCTTTTTACCGAACCGAAGCGCTCGTGGCCCCGCGGTCTCAGTGTTCGGTAAACGATCACTGAGGTACGCAACTTTCACTATGGCTGGTCGTCGGATGGGTGACCACTTTGTGGCATTTACATTTGCGAGCGTTTCCGTGCTGCGGAAGGCACGTTAAGCCGTTGGTCCCGGTTGCCAGTAAAATGGCAGTCGTTAAGCCTGGTTGAAGGCCTTATAGGCGGCTTAAAAAATTTTCAACAGCAGGTAGCCACAACCTGCGTCTGTCTATTTCAACACGGCAATGGGCTCACCACCTATTACGTGGGACAGGAATCCACACGGTGAAAAGTGGGCATATAATATGCCTCTGCCACCCCTTCGGAGATAAGGCGTGATGGATATTTATTTTATCTTTTTACCGAACTTTACTATTAAATGAGGGCATAGAAATCAATCTAACCTATTTATAAATATAATAGATTACATCATTGAGTTAATATTGTACCACGTACATGGAGACAGAGACATCGCGAACAAAATGTGTGCGCCACGCGCGGCGCTGCGGAGTTTGGGGGAGGAGGCGCCCGAGCAGGCCCGAGCCATACGACTTACGCGCTCAAGAGCGAGAAAGCAACAGTGAACTGTGGCTCATGCACCACAGTTGAACGGAGCACTGGCGATATAGGGCGGTGGCTTCTCTATGTACGTAGTACAATATTAACTCAATGGATTACATAAGCTTTTTTTTTGATACCAATATGTCAGAATTAATTAATTTTCTGTATACGACAATAAATGAAAACAAATAACGCCTTCGTAGTTTTATTTCGAGGTCGCCTCCGACAACGATACCAGGGAAGATGGCCGCCATACAAGGTTTTGTTCACACATTATTTTCATCGATATAAAACATCGTCTAACCTAAATTTTTTTGGGTACTTATTTACATACATATAATCACGCCCACATCCCCGAAGGGGCCTGCAGAGGTGTGCTATAAATAGTAAACACTTAACTATCTTCACGCTGTATCCCTGACAGGGTATTCAGAGAGGACAGATCGCCAGGCTTCGCGATCCATGCATACTTCTTTCGCTTCTTCAAGATTCATCAATCGCTTCATACACGCACGTCTGGGTACCCGAGTACATTTGACCTTTCCGTTTTTGAGCAATCTACTCACGTGGTCTTCATATGTAAGTCTCGGCCTACCCTGACTTTTTCTACCCTCTGATTTCGCACAATATATATTCTTCGTCAATCGTTCCTCACTCATTCGTTGGACGTGTCCAAACCAACGGAGCACGCCCTTTTCCAGCTTAACGCTGACACTTTCATTCAAACCTGCCATATTGCGTATCACTTCGTTACGTATTCGGTCGGCTAAAGTAACGCCGCACAATTTTCGAAGTGATCGCATCTCCACAGCATTCAATTTACTTTCATGCATCTGCTGACATACCCAGGTTTCGCTACCGTAAAGCAAAGTTGGCACTAGCACTGCGTTATAAATCGCCAGTCGTGCTTCTTTTACGATGCTTTGTCGCTTTACTAATTGGGACAAAGCACCGTTAACTCTGTTTCCGGCAGCTACTCGCCGATCTACATCCGAATCACATCTTCCATCAGCGCTAAACATACTCCCTAAATACACAATTTCATTCACTTGCTCTAGACGTTCCTGGTTTACCCTAATCACGCATTTAGCTCTTACGTCATCTCTTTCAAATACTAGAACCTTAGTCTTACTTGCATTCAAGCGAAGACCCTTACTTTCACACTCCTCTTTCATATTAGTGACTAATGCCTGAAGGTCGGCTTCTGATGAGGCCATGAGCACCGCATCATCAGCGTACAGCAGACAGTTTACTGAAAAGTCACAGTTTAGTGCAAACACAGTAAATATAAATGCATTAGCTCATCTTGTTTTCATCAAAATGTATTTCCAGTTGTTTTCAAGCCCTACATAGATTTAATGCCAGGAGTCAACTTTTATTTTGGTGCTAGGAGCAGCTATTGTTTACCTTTATTTTCAGCATGAGTGCTGAGTCGCCTCGTTCGTAAGTCTGTAGGTGCACCACTAGCAGGTAAGGTCACTTGGGTCTCGAAGATATTGAGCGGGGCCCCTTCACCCAACACATTAAATTATAATGCATTATCATCCAGACGTTAATCCCGGTTGCATCCAAAGTTTCAGTTCCCGTTTTTAATGGTTTGGTAACTGATGAAATGAAACAAAATTCAATGTTAAATATTTTAATAAAAATTAAAAATAGTACTAATCCTACTTATATTATAAACTAAAAAACTATAAACTAAAAAAAAATATATCTTACAGTAATAATTTATAATAATGCAGTAAAAATTGTTACTGTTTCACGTAAAACTCAAGAATGGATTTTAATGAAACTACAATAATATAGCTTATACATCAGAATAACACAGGCTATTTTTTATCCAGGGAAAAAGTTTCTTTGGGCAAACGGGAAAACTTCTTTATGCGGGCAAAGCCGCGGGCTTCAACTAGTACAAAATAAAATCAGATCAACACGTTTACATCACAACATCAAACAATACATGAATGCATACAGTGAAACGTGGGCGTCTAATGTGCCTCTGCCACCCCTTCGGAGATAAGGGGTGATTGATAAGCATAAACAATGTTTTCACACACATTTTGAATCTTCTGTGAGCTTAGTTATACTTTTTGGGATTTTATTGTAAAAACGTACACAATTGCCCATGAAGGACTTATTTGTTTTAGCCAATCAAACCCCAGGTACATTAACTCTATCCTTATTTCTGGTATCTAGATATTGGTGATCACTGTTTAATTTGAAATTGTGTTGTGCAAATTTTTACGGACATGCATGTTATTTTATATATATACAACGAAGGCAAAGTTAATATATTTATTTCCTTAAATATTCCTCTTAACGATTCGCAACTCGTAAATAGCGCGATCTGCCTGTTTTTGCAAAATAAAAATGTCCTCAACATCCGCGGCTGAGCCATACAGCAAAATGCCATACGACATTAAGCTGTGGAAGTATGCAAAGTAAACTAGCCGAGTCGATGTGCCCATAATGCCGAGCCGTCGCTATATCTGTTAATTTCCTAATTTTAGCGTTATAATTGACTCTACGTATCTAACGTTAGGCAATGAAAATATTATGCATTTAATAAGAGATTGTTTTTGCAGCAAACAATAAGAAACCACATCTAACACTTTATTTACCTACGTGAACTAATTCACTATCCTTTCTATTTACTTTAAAGATCATTGAGGTATCATCAGCGAACAGTACTGTATCTGCTAGGGCCTTCACCATGAAAGGGAGCTCATTTATGTACGCCAAAAACAAAAACGGCCCCAGGATCGATCCCTGTGGAACTTCCATTTTGACTAGAGATATGAATACTTATGAACCTAGGTATAACCGACTTTATGAAGTTTTTAAAATATTACAGACGTTAACCTTATGAAGACGTACTTAAAATATTAGCCAGGACCTGTCGCTAATTAATTTAAATAAAGGGGATTCGTTCTAGCCACAAAGGCCCGGCAAAAAGGGCATTGAAATTGCTGCTCATGTTAGAGGGCGAACACACATTGTGTACTTACACATAACGTGTCCACACGGTATCAATACCAGCCACGGTAGGCTCGCTATCGTGGCAGATTCTACAGTGTTCTTCGTGTGTGATTCTACTTGTTAGCTGGCTTCAGTGTTACCAACTCTCTAAATTATTTACCCCTACAGCTTATTATAATTTTTTTTTAAATGACATTTTAAGATGCTTAAATGATTATTATAAAATTCATTTACATCATAATAAAAATATATTTAAATACTTGATTATGTCATAAGTTCGTAAATAAATTAATTCTAAACTAAAAATGCGTGATAAAATTTCTCCGCATGGGCAAAACCGATTTGGAGAGACTGAAATTCCTCAGCGAAATTCTCTTTATAAAAATTACAACACATTTTTGCTGCCATACGCCAATAAGTACAACAAACATCCATCCATCCATCCAAACTTTCACATTTATGTTTATCAATCACACCTTATCCCCGAAGGCAGGCAGAGGCATATTATACGCTCAATTTACACCGTATATACTCCTGTGTCACGTAATAGGTGGTGAGCCCATTGCCATGATGAAAGGTTAAGGCTACCTGCTGTTGATATTATAAAGTCGCCCACAAGGCCTTCATACTACTTAACGACGGCCCCGGTTGCCAGTAACATGGCAGTCGTTAAGCCAACCAACGGTTTAAGATGCCTTCCAAAGCACGGAAACACTCGCAAATATAAATGACACAAAATGCACACCCATCCGTGACCAGCCATAGCGAAAGTTGCTTAAAATCAACAGTTAGTACATTGTACAAAATCCAGAAGTAAGTAATTCATACCGCGACGCAGACGGATAAAATAGAATGTTTCCATAGACCCAATACTTTTACACTACTTATTATTGGTTAGTATATTTGGTGGTAGTATATTTGGTTTTTATAAAAAATAATGAGAAATATAGATATAGAGAATAAATATTATTAAAGAAGAAAAATACCCCAAAAAAAATCCTATCTCGCCTATTTACCCCCTAAATTTGGGGGAAAAACCCCTAAGTTGGGAACACTAAAACGTACTGCCAACCGCTAAAAACGTGTAAATAAATGGTAGTAAATACTTATTTACATTATGTATTATACAAAATATTTTAGGGATAAAGCAATGTAAATCATTCACTTCTATTTGCATTATTATTATGAAAAAGTTTAGGACTACATAGGTTTACAGAAGTGGTGAAAATACTTATTCCAATGAGGGTTTTTTTGAAATGTTCCCCGTAAGATGGCAGCGCTGTAACGTCAGGTCCAACTACCTGTCAAAACACATACACGATTTATATTTTTCGATCATTTTTTTGGTTTATTTATTCTTAAAAACGTTACAAACGGAATATTGTTTTCCAAAATGCCACAGTGTTGTGCAGTGCCTATGTGTGCAAATAAAAAAGGAGGCCTCTCTTTTTGAGCTCAATCTTCAGTTCGGCAACCTTTCTTTGGCCGTAATCCATAATAAAATCAATAACACTTCCAAATACATAAAATTTTACTAAAATAATAATACGTTCGGTAAGATTCTGTGCTATCTGACAGCTGTTTGGACCTGACGCATACGAAGCGCCGCCTGGCGGCAGAAAAAGTATCGAAAACCCTCATTAACAAGACTCAATTAAACTACTTTTTTTTATTATATAAGCTACGGTGTGATTTGGATTTTATAGAGTGTCCCTGTATGTAACGTAACACTAGTTTCGTGTGAAACTAAATACAAGAGGATAGGTTTAGAGATACTGGCTAAAAAAGAGGTATGAAAATAAGGAGTATAATGGGTGGGTATTAAGGTAATTGTATTAGAGGGATCAATGTGTTTCTTTCGGTTTCCGGGTAAGTAAGAGTTTGAAGTAAATCAGATACTTACTACTTTTTGCAACAATATGAAGGAAGAGGGTAGATGGTGAGTTTGGCATGGCACCATGGCACCATACTGGTGGGTGCAAATTTCCATTTCCATGCACCCACTGCATCATCATCAGCCTATCGCAATCCACTGCTGGACGTAGGGCTCTCCAACCGCACGCCACTGAGCACGATCCTCGGCTAGTCTACTCTCATCCAGTTACTACCTTGCGAAGATAGTCGCTCCATTAGCCTGAGGTCTACACTCCAGAACACGTCTACCCCAGCGGTTATTGGTTCTGCGACTAATATTGTCAGCCCACTGCCACTTCCGCTGACTAATCTTATGAGGTATATCGTTGACTCTAGTTAACTAAATAGTCCACCTACTATGCTAGAGCTTAAATGAAAATTAAAAAAATGACGATTTTTACATATTTTAGCTTATTACGTTACCTATTTTGGTACCCAGTATTTCAACCCAACAGGTCCACGAATAAATTCATTGGAACTAAACGTTTTTGTTTTGTAATACACAGACATCGTTTAATATATTATGGTAACAATTAGCGTAATTTTCATCTGGTTCAAGGTTTCAAATTTAGGGAAATTAGGGGGTGGACTAGTCGCAACCTCTACTATAGCTTGCATCTTTTTCAGGGACAAATAATAAGGTGTCAGCATTGTAAGATTATCTCGCTATATATATACCACACGGTCACGGGGTCCATTCTTTCTTTACTCCTTCTATGCCTATTTATTTTAAAGGCCTGCGCAGACGAGCACCAATACGAGATTTTTTATCCGACCGCGCTATATACTTTCTAAATATGAAGAATCTATATGCCAATATTCCAAAATATTAGAAATTGAATATCTTAACAATAAAATAAATCATTAGATAGAGTCTATGGTGGTGCGTACACTGCACACCACCAATTTTTTGAAGGAGTAGGGGTATATATGGGGTATAAATGATGCGTAAAAATAGAAGCGCTCGTGGCCCCGAGGTCTCAGTATTCTGTAAAACGATCACTGAGTTACGCAACTTTCACTACGGCTGGTCCTCGGATGGGTGACCACTTTGTGGCATATACATTTGCGAGCGTGTCCGTGCTTCGGAAGGCACGTTAAGCTGTTGGTCCCGGTTGCCAGTAAAACGGCATTCGTTAAGCCTGGTTGAAGGCCTTACGGGCGGCTTGAAAAATATTCAACAGCAGGTAGCTACAACCTGCGTCTGTCTATTTCACAACACGGCAATGGGCTCACCACCTATTACGTGGAACAGGAATACACACGGCGAAAAGTGGGCATATAATATGCCTATAAGGCTTGGGCAATTTTTGATTGATTTTATATGAGGTTGAAACTTAGCATAATTTTGGGTAGTTATGTAGGTTTATCGAGGTATGTGATGTGAATATTTCGCGATTTGGACCCATGTACCTAGTATTGGTAAAAGGGCTCTTGCGGTGTTGGTGACAATACTAATTTAATCTACGGTTTATCGTACGCAAGCATCTCCTATACTTACCCAACCAACTTTTAGACATTTTTTGCCATATCTCTAAAACGGTGCGTCTAAGCTTGAAAATGATGTGATTTTCGGTCCCCTTTGTAACAACCAAACACCTCCTTCACTACTAATTAAAAGATATATATGATAGAAATTTCATGTTTTTTTTTTTCTAGATTTTTTCGTTATTATTTTTAATATTACAATGCCAAGTCGCCTTTCTTATGCCTGTCTTTTGCGATTACTATATTACCATTGTCAAAAACAAATATCGTCAATATCATAATACAAAAAATATGAACATTGAAACGACAAGTACCTTAATACCTGACTTTTTATAATTCGGACCCTTCCTCTTCTGCATCAAATTTTCCTCTATAGAAATCTTGATACCATTAAACTAAAATTGCTTATAAAATAATTTACTCACATTATAATATTCAATGAATAGTAGAAAACAAAAAATACAATAGCTTTCGGATGCCAAACATTTAACAAGGTTTTCAAATTTTCCGCAAATAACCTACATTTCATAAAGTCTCGGTGTATATCAACTATAAACCGGTTACATTAAAATGTTTGTGAACTCTACAAAGATAACGGCAAAATAGTTGTATTTAACATGGCCGCGTAATGTCGATAAAATGATAGAAATATCAAAAGGTTTGCTGAAAGCCACTGTGCCTCGGTCGCTTTGAATTGTAATAACATACATATACATACTTTCACGCCTTTATCCCCGAAGGGGTAGGCAGAGGCGTACAATACGCCCACGTTTCACCGTATGCTTTGCTTTTTGTCCCACGTAACAGGTGGTGAGCCCATTGCCGTGTTGAAATGGACAGGTGGAGGTGGTGGCGACCTGCTGTTAAAATTTTTCAAGCCACCCTTAAGGCATTCAACTGGCTTAACGACTACCATGTTACTGGAAACCGGGACCAACGGCTTAACGTGCCTTCCGAAGCACGGAAACGCTCGCAAATATAAATGCCACAAAGTGGTCACCCATCCGAGGACCAGCCATAGTGAAAGTTGCTTAACGCAGTAATCGTATACAGAACACTATCTACGCGGGGCCACGAGCATTACTTGAATTGTAATACGTAATACCAATTTCACGCAACATGCTAGTTGCTTTCAAAGCGTGGTGGCTATCGAACAAACCAAAAGCGACATGAACTGTCAAAGTAACATAATAGCATTTTAGGACTCTAAGATAAAAAATATACTCTTTATCTTAGGTAGGACTAAATATTAGAATATAAAATTGAAGAAATGTGATATAAAAACAAGATTTGGCTAAAAGGTATTCGTAATCAGGCCATTAAATAATTATAAAATTGGCAAAAGGATTTTCTCGGTCTAAGATTCAATACAACCAAAAGACCACAATTAATAATGTAAAAATGATCTTGTACGAAATAATTTAACCGCATCTATTACTTCTTAATAATGTTGATGATCAACCATAGATAAACAAAAATGTTAAAACTTAAATATCACATGGTGAACTAGACCTTATAAAAAAAGAACGAAATGGATTCCAATTCCTGGCCGGTTATTCCTGGGCCGGTTAATCTCGGTACGGTACGAGAATGCGCAGCCAGTGATTATCCGTCCGTGTACTTACCGCCCCTGGAATTCATGTACATGTACTTATGCAAATGGCTTCCAAATCTCGGGCCGGTGAATCACGGGATGGGTAATCGCGGATGGGTATTCACTGGCTGTGTTTTCCTGCCCGGTAAAAAATGTAACAGGCAGGAATTGCCGTCCCGAGATTTGCCGTACCGATACTTCGTGTACACTGTACATGGAATCCCGGGGCGGGTATTCCGCGGCTGGGTTTTATCGGGCGTCCAATTCTCGAGTCCATTACCGACCCATCACAATCATCCCCTTCCATTCAAACCTCTTATATCCATCCCGATTTTGAAAACAAGCCCACGAACTACACTGATACTGATGCAGGCCCGTACATAGTACATGTATCCAAAGCAGCAGACAATCCATCCGCTGGTACAGTATTTCGTCCTATTAAATTCTACCATTTTATACATAACAACAAAATTCTTAATGTTACCGAAGATGGCATTAAGCGTGTAGGCCGTAACCGTGTATCAGTACAGTTCAAAACTGCCATAGATGCAAATAACTTCTTGACTCATCCATCACTGTCCAGGGCTAAGTATGAGGTATCCATTCCTTCTTATGCATGCTCCAGAATGGGGATCATTAGGGATGTCCCGGTGGAATGGACCCTTGAGGAAGTGGTCCAATCAATTCGGATCCCTGGTGGATCTGGTCGCATTATGAGAGCCAGAAGACTTAATCGCAGGAAATTAAATGAAAATAATATACCTTCTTATGTACCCACACAGACAGTTGTCCTTACATTCAGTGGCCAAATTCTTCCTTCATATATATACTGTTTTTATAACTCCCTTCCAGTTGAAACATATGTACTTCCACTAATACAATGCCTTAAATGCTGTATTACATCACAATGTCGGTCTTCACCACGTTGCTTTATCTGCAGCCAGCCGCATGAAGGTATTTCTTGTACAAATCCTTCTCCGTCCTGTTTATTCTGCTCTGGTCCTCATTCTTCCAAAGACTCTTCTTGTCCAGAACACAGCAGATAAAAATCAATAAAATTAGTGATGTCCCAGGAGAACATTTCTTACATGGAGGCATCGGCAAGATTCCCTCATGTGCGAAAGTCTTTTGCGGTTACTGCCAAATCTGCTACAACAGCTCGACCCTCTCTCCCCACATCCTCTATACATGTATCCCAAGAATCCCCTGCACCAGAGTCACCTTCACAAATATCATATAGGAAGACAATTCTATTACCCCATAGACCTCATAACCCAGCATCTAGTCCAGGGTTCGATAGGCTAACTCATAGCCTATTAACCCAATCTCCCCCCTCTTCACTTTCTAATGGCTGTGCTCTTTCACAACACAGTTCAACAGGTCAATCAAGCCCCAGCGATAATCTCCTTGAACTACTACTGTCCACTGTCATTAATATGCTTTCCCGGTTTAGTGACACTGAGCTTCCAGAGAAACTAAAATCTAAGATTACTCAGCTATCCTTTTTAACCAACAACATTCCCTCCAATTCTGCAATGGAACTGTAGGAGCTTAATAAAAAAAAAGAATGAATTAATTTTTCTTATAAATAAATATAAACCTTTAGTCCTTGCCATCCAGGAAACATGGTTTAAGCCTGCCTCTCGCTTTAGAGTGTCAGGTTATGCCTGTTTCCGGGATGATAGAGACGATGGTCATGCTGGAACCTGTATTCTGGTTTCCAGATCTTTAATTTTCTCCTTAATCCCCCTACCTTCACACAGTGATAGCTTCCATATTGTAGCTGTAAGAGCTATGAATTCGTCTTTTGTATCTGTCTATGTCCCTTACCCAGACCGCTCCATTTTATATGAACTTAATAACATATTATCCTCCATTCCCCCGCCTGTTATAATCTTAGGCGATTTCAATATCCATCATACATCATGGGGTTCATACAGGTGTGATGACATATCATACATATTTCTGGATATTGTAGACTCCTTGAACCTTAATATTTTAAATGATGGTGCTCCCACTCGTAGACCAACTCCTACTCAACCTGGTCCCAGCGCCGTTGACCTCTCACTTTGCTCACCGTCACTTTCTTCTAGCCTAGGTTGGCTGACATCAAGCAGTACCCACAGTAGCGACCACTACCCAATTATCATCCTCCCTTTTGACAGCCCTAGCCTTCAACTTCCCTTTAATCCTCTACTGAAATATAATATAGCAAGAGCAGACTGGGAAACATACTCTAGTTCCCTGACTCAAAATATTACCCATATTCCTACTCCAAATTTGTATAATGTCCATGATACTTATAATCTCTTCAAGAAAGGTCTCCTAACAGCTGCTGATAAGGCGATTCCTTTAAAAAAACCTTCTAAACGTCTCCCATCCCCTCCATGGTGGGATCAATCTTGTTCAGAGGCCTGTAAAAAAAGAAAAGATGCCGAAAAAGTATATGCAGCCGTTATGTCAACGGAGAATTACCTAAAGTATAAGAAGGTGGCAGCTGAGACTGTCAGATTTCTGTCACAGAAGAAAAGGGAAGGATGGCGTATCTTCTGTGAGTCCCTCTCCCCCCGTACTCATTCCACTTTAGTTTGGAGAAATATAAGAAGATTTAAGACCTCAATGTCTGACATCCCCATTTCTTCAAATGATCCATCTGTATGGATTCAAGACTTTGAGCAGAAACTAGCCCCCCCTCTGTACCCTCTGCTTTAGACTGTTCTACTTTTACTTCCTTGTCTACTCTTCCTAAACACACCTTTGACTCCCCTTTTACCCAAGAGGAGCTCCTGGCTGTTTTGGGATCCCTGAGGGATTCCTCACCAGGGATTGACGGAATACCATACTCTTTTATAGTCAATAGCAGCTTGGATACCAAAACCTATTTGCTCAAAATTTTAAACCTTGTATTCCATTCTGGCATTCCCCCTGAAGAGTGGAAACACCAAATCATCCTTCCCATATTGAAACCAGGGAAACCTAGTAATGACTGTTCAAGCTATCGTCCCATTGCGCTTTCCTGCACTATGGCCAAAATAATGGAGCACCTTATTAAGAACCGTCTGGAATGGTTCATAGAAAGTCAGGGACTTCTCTCAAAAACACAGTTTGGCTTTCGTAGGGGTCTGGGAACCATGGATAGTTTGGGCATCATTACAACCGATATCCGTACCGCAATGTCTAAAAATCAGTACTGTGTGGGCGTATTTCTGGACATAGCAGCCGCTTATGATAATGTACTTCTTCCTGTGCTCAGGCAAAAATTGCTAAAGCTGAGTGTTCCAGAGAAGATAGTAAATTACATATCCAATTTTTTCTCTGGCAGAAATATTTCGATCAAAGTTCAAAATTCAATCCTGCCTCCGAGAACTGTGTGGAGGGGCCTACCGCAGGGTTCTGTGCTTAGTCCTCTACTATACGGTATATATACTGCTGATTTGGACCTCTCTGTAAACTACTTTTGCAATATCCTTCAATATGCAGATGATATTGCGCTGTATATATCTGTAGACGACATATCGGATGCTGTGTCTAGTCTTACGTCAGCCATCTATTATCTCCAATCCTGGTTTGCTGATCATGTATTATCTTTGTCAGTACCCAAGAGCTCGGTTGTAGTCTTCACTCGTCATAGAATTATAAATTATTGCCAGATCTCTTATGAAAATCAGGTCTTCCCAGTAAGAGAGTCTGTCAAATTTCTGGGTATGATTCTCGATAGCAAATTGTCTGGCATCCCTCACATAAATCAAATACGCTCGAAATGTGAAAAAGATATAAATATTCTCCGTTCCCTGTCTGGTACCTGGTGGGGAGCCCACCCTTATTGCCAAAAGCTACTATATAATGCAACTATCCGCTGCCATCTAGATTATGGTTGTTTCCTACTAGAACCATGTAATAGAGAAGCCCTTAAAGCCCTAGACAAGCTCCAAGCAAAATGTTTGCGTATGGTTATTGGTGCGATGAAGTCCTCACCAATAAATTCCCTTCAGGTTGAATGTGTGGAACCTCCCCTCGCTTTAAGGAGACAGTACCTGGCTGATAGGTATTTCTACAAAACTTCTCAATTAGCCCTCCATCCCCTTATCCCTAAACTACACACCCTTTCAGAATTTATCTCATCTGGTGGCTACTGGGCAAATAAAGTCCACCCTTGTTTATTTAATAGCTTTCTCAACTTTCTACGCTTTCCTTTCCCTTTCTCACAATCTAAAATCAATCCCCTATTTGAATCTCCATTCGAGTCAATTATCCACACCCCGGACATTATTCTAAATTCAGGTATTAGCAAAGGTTCTGCAGAGGCTAACAAAGAACTACTTGCATTAATTGACCAAAAGTGGCAGGATAGATTGGTCTTTTATACAGATGCCTCTAAACTAGCGGACTCCTCATGTGTTGGGTCTGCTGTTTGAATACCTCTGTACAAAATTATTCTCTCATTTAAATCCCCTTCGGTGAACTCTATCTTTACAGGTGAAGCTATTGCCATACTTGAAGCTATTTTATATATAGAGTCGCACAATATAAGCAAAGCTGCTTAATGGCTATTCTGGCTAACCAATTCTCCAATAAAGCTAGATCTCCTTTGATCCTCCAAATTAAAAACTCACTTTTTAGATGCCAATCTTGGGGACTGTTAGTCTGCATGGTCTGGATTCCTGGACATAGTGGAATTGTTGGCAATACAATGGTTGACTCATTGGCCAATAATGCTATTTATAGTGGCACTCTTGACCAATACAGGGCCTATCCTCAAGACCTCGCTTCTTTAGCTAGATCCACCCTATTTGCAAAATGGTCCATCCTTTGGAATAAATCCAATAAAGCTAAGGGCTTACACTATGCTTCCCTACAAAATGATATCCCAGCTATACCTTGGTTTTTTAAATTCCGTGAAGCTAGCAAGAGAGCAACGTCCATTATTTGTCGTTTGCGGTTAGGTCATGTCTGCACTAATGTATTCTTAACTAAGATAAGGATTAGGGATAATTCTCTGTGTGAATGTGGTTTGGACGATGATACGACAAATCATATCTTTTTCGAATGCCCGAGAAGGAATGGATCCTTATATGACTCTCTTCCTACAGAACATTTCCCCCGTCCTATTAATTTTAACTCTCTCTTGACCTATGTTGATTCCTCTCATATATACCTTATATGTAACTACATTGACTCCAATAACATAAAACTATAGAACTTTGTGTGTTTGCACTAAATCACTAACATAACTCGTGTGCTTCAATGTTGTCTTATTTTTTTTTGTTCCATGTACTTCAACACATGACTTGCCTATTGGATACTTCGGCCTTTATCGTCTATTTTCTCCCTTTTTACCTTGTACACTCACAAAACTTGGATCCTATATAAGTGTGGACCGCCTTGCTAAACTCCTACCTAATCCACACTGAGTTATTGGCGGAGCAACAGTATAGCCAAAAGAACAAAAAAAAAAAACCATAGAGTATTTTATCTTGAACAGATTAACGTACATATTTACATTAATATAATGGGCCTTAAAACTAAATATCATTTACAGTTTCTAAAACAAATTTATACAAAGATACATATGTCGAGGGGTTCATTAGTAACTCCTGTAAGCATTGCGGGACCCGCTCAGGTTTTTTATAGATGTCTAGCAGTTCGCCTGACAGCACAAGGCGCTGAATGCTAAAAGACGAACACTTGAAGAATATGTAGATGCTGCAATGACTGAACTTTCCCAGATCGAAAATAATCACAATAAGGCGAGTTGACCATTTTAAGTCTAAGTAGATGATAATTTAAGTGACAATGACCGAAACGCAGACGACAGATAGTTGAGTAAAATTTCCTATTAACAAAAGTACGACTCATGCAGAACCAAGGTGATGAGAAAGTTTATTTTAACATTCAGCGTAGCAAACCAGGTCCCTTTATTTTCAACTGTAATGCAATGTTCGGAATGTGTTCTCCATACTTGATACATGCGTTCTTTTAACAAGCTAACCACATCTGTATAGGGGATATAAACATTTGAGTTTGTGTCAGGATTTGATATTAGTTGTTGTAATTGGACTATTTGTTTTGCCAGATAGTCGGCTTTCTCGTTCCCTGCTACTCCAATGTGTGAAGGCACCCAGACTAGACGTACCACAATATTCATTTCCAATAATTCAACCCATAGCTGTTTTATTAAATGAATTACATAATTAGTGCTAGCATGAAGTCTATTGTTTGCCAAATTTTTCAAAACACTCAGGCTATCACTAACCACTACCCACTTACTATGTTCTGAACCATGGTTAACAATGTGTTTCATAGCACTGAATATTGCAACAGCTTCAGCTGTGAAGACACTAGCAGCTTTATGCATCATTTGACCAATTCCTATATTTGAAGTAGGCTCATATAGAGCAAAAGAGACTGCTTTGTCATTTTTAGAGCCATCAGTATATATAAATTTGTGATCAGACCACTCTGCCAACATGGCATATACATCCTCTTTGGTTGGGAGGTCAACTTTTTGCTTTAAATGTATATCAATAGCTGGGAACTTACTATCAAATGTTCCTTGATAGCAAGATAGAGTATATTGAGATTGATAAATGTTTATGCTTTTAAGAAATTTATTTGTATTTTGTAAACCTTGTAGCATATATAGTGGTTTTAAAGCTGACAAAGGAGTAGAACTGATCAAATTTGCCAGCAGGCTATGACCAGAGACAGCATAAAGTTTTAGTATGAACCTTTCTTTTAAATAATTAAATCGAATACTTAATGGTGGGATATTACATTCAATCTGCAATGCATTTACAGGAGTACTTCCGAATGCCCCAGTTATTATACGCAAACACTTATTTTGCACAATATCTAAACTTTTTACAATCTTAGCATCTACAGCAAAACAGAAGAAACCATATTCGAAGTGACTACGAACCAAAGATTTATACAACAATAATAAAATTATGGGATCTGCACCCCAGTAACAGCCGGTCAACGATTTTAATATATTGCATGCTCTACTTGCTTTACTAATTATATGTTTTTTATAATTATTCCAGGACAGATTGCAAGTGAAAGGAATACCCAAAAATTTCACCTCTGATGTGATAGGAACCGCACAATTATTATACTGTACATCAGGCATGTATCGCAAGTGCCCCTGTTTGCCAAACACTACCACTTTGGACTTAGTTGGGTTTACATTAAGATCAAGGTAAGAGAAGTATTCATACAGATGACCTAAGGCTGCGTTGATTATCTGAACTGTATGTAGTACATTACTCCCTGATGCATATACAACAAGATCATCTGCAAACTGCAGATTTTAAACATTTGGACCTAAAATTAAATTTAACCTACGTATATACAAAATAAACAGCAAAGGTGATAAAATACCACCCTGACAGACTCCTCTCAATGAAGTCCTAGGACCATAAAGATGTCTGTTAAACTTTACAAACACATTACGATTGGATAAGAAACTTCTTATCCAACTTAATAATTTGCCAGGAATCCCTATTTGTGATAACTCAAGGCATAGGATGTCTATATTAATGCTGTTAAATGCCCCGACAATATCAAAGAACACTCCAACTAAGTTTTTGTTTTCCAGTATTGAGCTATATATATCAAGTTGTAACTGACATATACTTTCCCTGGCTGACCGATTTCGCCGAAAACCAAATTGATTAGAAGGTAAAAGCATATTTTTTTTCAACATAAAACTCTAATCTTTGTTTCAGTAACTGTTCAAATAGTTTACCTCCACAGGAAGTAAGAGCTATGGGGCGGTAAGAATCAGGACATAATTTAGATTTATCAGGTTTCAATACTGGCACCAGACCGTCCACCTTCCAGTCTACTGGTATACTGTTATTTTCCCAGAGTAAGTTCAAAATTTTTAGAAATACATTTACACTTTTGTTGCTGAGGTTTTTGAACAATGTATATGGCACACCATCGAGACCACAAGTTGTATCTTTTCGGGAAGAGATAGCAGATTTTAACTCACTTATTGTAAATTGTTTCACTAAAAAATTATTACTGGGATTTGTGTCATTTGTATAGTGTTTGGAGTCGGGTATAACTAAGTCTGGTGTGTATTTGTTCAAGAAGTTTGACACCTAGGTGTCATTTTCGGGGTTTATAGCACTGTATGTTTTGTTGTATTTGCGCATAAATTTCCAAATTGTAGCTAATGGTGTGCATCTATTGAAATGCATGCAAAGATCTAATCAACTTTTTTGTCGCTCTATTTTTAGAGTGAGTTTTTTAACAGCTCTTAACCTCTTAAATTCCAAGTATGTTTCTTCTGTTGGATTATTCTTAAACTTGATGTATGCAGCCTTAAAGTGTGATACAGCATCAGAACATCTTTGATTCCACCAAGGAAGTGGGGTACGATATCTGTTAGGTGAAGAGAAGGAATGACTGGTACAATGTGTCACTGATGAGCTAGGGCTACTGTAGTCACGAATAGAATGTGTCGCTGCTGTGCGTAATATTGAACAAAATTGAGTATATGAATTAAGAGGACAATCATAATCTATGATGAAAGAATCTAACGACTTCTCTACGCTAGTGCCATACACCCGCCAATCCACCAATTTATAGTTTGGATAAACAGGCAAATGTGTAGCACTAGAACAGTTTGTATTTGTGTCTTGTTCCTGAATTTTGGTAACCACAAGCTTTATGATTACAGGAATGTGATAACTACTACCTAAAGGAAAATCATGAAGAACCCATTCACAGTTGAGTGCTAATGATGAAGAAACAAATGTAAGATCCAATGCATTAGGACGCCAAGAAATGGAGCCTACTGTTGTTGGTTCACCAGTGTTAAGAAGAATCAAATGATTATCATCAATAACATCCATAACATCTCGGCCTCGTGGAGAGTCGTAAGCACAGCCCCAAGAAGTGTGATGGGCGTTGAAGTCACCAGCAAATATGAATGGACTGGGGATTGACTTGACTAATTTGTCAAAATTATATTTGCTAAAAGGTGGATTACAGTTGGAAGGGCTATAGAAACTGACTATACTAATATCTTTTTTATTAATAGTTATTTTTACACAAATGTTTTGTAGGGAGTTGTCAAAATGAGTGCTAACTGAAGTGTAACATATGCTTTTATGAATTATTACTGCAACTCCATTGTGGTCATTACCACAGTCATTTCTTTCAATATTGTAATTTTTTATATTTAATTGCTGACCTAGCTTAAACCAAGTTTCACTTATAATTGCAATATGAATATTGTGTGTGTAGAGGAAATTGGTGAAAATATGTTTATTGCTGTTTAGACTTTGGGCATTCCATTCTACAATATTTAAATGATTATAATCCATCATGACAAAGAAGAAGTTTTGTTACTTAAAGTTGTTTTAAGGACCTCTTTAATAGATATTGTATTGATTGGTACATCTTTATTGCTGATTATTTTAGTGATGGATTCAACTATATAATTTATGAATTTGTCATTTTTAATTAAATTATTAATTTGGGTCTCAAAAGTCCGAGCTGAAAGAGCTGGAAAGGCATTTGGGTTGAGGAGTTCTGAGTAGGTTGTATTCCTTGTTTTAATCTTATTTTCTTCAATTTTTTGTTTTTTGATGGGACATGTTGACGATATTGCAATATGGTTGCCACTACAATTTACACATTTGGCTTCAGTTGTATTAGTTTGGCATACTTTAAAACTATGATTTTGTGAGCAAATGGAGCAAACAACAGTATTACGACAGTATTTGGCAATATGACCATAACGTAAACAATTGAGGCACTGCTTTACCGGTGGAATATATTTACTGACCTCATGACGCCAGGAGTCAAGATAGATATATTCGGGCAAGACTGTGGAAGCAAATGTGACAGCAACAGCCTGTGTGGGAACAAACGATACTGCATCATCTTTTTTCACTCGGCGCATGAAACGCCTTACTTGGATAACATTTTTAGAACTGCCAATCAATGAGCATATTTCCTTATTCGACATATCAATAGGAACCGAAGTGAGGACTCCTGTAATTTCGGTGTCTCTAGCCGGAATAGACGCTCTTAGTGAGAGCTGATCAAGAAGTTTCTTGTTTTTAATAAAAGTGTTTGCGTTGTTAGGCAAATCAAAGGTGATACCGACTTTATATTTATTAACAGAACGCAAATGCATGACGCCCGAAACACCATGTTCCCGCAAGCCTTTGGACAGAGCCATACGGTCCTTATCGGTAAATACATTGTTTTCATCTTTGTGAGTCAGGAACACTATCAGTTCTGTCAACTTACCATCCTCGGGATACTTACGAGTGTACCCCTTTACCTTATAAACATCATATTTGTGTTGTTTATCTTCTTTTGTAGTCATGGTTGTTACTGTGGCTACTGATTCAGCAGAGTCGGAATCCGAAGACTCCAAGGCCGTCGACATCAGCAGTTCTGGAGAGGCCAGTTCATCCTTCCGCCGCCTTTTTTTTCCCATAGCGGGGTTTTATTTATAAAACTACTAACTGGAACGCTTACAAATAAAGATATTTACAGTTTTAATATACAATTATTGCAGATTGTTATATTATTAAATAAAAAAATTTAGAGGAGCGGGAAACTGTATTACCCGGCCCGAGAATTGGACGCCCGATAAAACCCAGCCGCGGAAAACCCGCCCCGGGATTTCATGTACAGTGTACACGAAGTATCGGTACGGCAAATCTCGGGACGGCAATTCCTGCCTGTTACATTTTTTACCGGGCAGGAAAACACAGCTAGTGAATACCCATCCGCGATTACCCATCCCGTGATTCACCGGCCCCAGATTTGGAAGCCATTTGCATAAGTACATGTACATGAATTCCAGGGGTGGTAAGTACACGGACGGATAATCACTGGCTGCGCATTCTCGTACCGTATCGAGATTAACCGGCCCAGGAATAACCGGCCAGGAATTGGAATCCATTTCGTTCTTTTTTTATAAGGTCTAGTTCACCATGTGATTTTTAAATTTTAACATTTTAGTTTATCTATGGTTGATCATCAACATTATTAAGAAGTAATAGATGCGTTCAAATTATTTCGTACAAGATCATTTTTACATTATAAATTGTGGTCTTTTGGTTGTATTGAATCTGACCGAGAAAATCCTTTTGCCAATTTTATAATTATTTAATGGCCTGATTACGAGTACCTTTTAGCCAAATCTTGTTTTTATATCACATTTCTTCAATTTTGTATTCTAATATTTAGTCCTACCTAAGATAAAGAGTATATTCTTTATCTTAGAGTCTTATAATGCTATTATATTACTTTGACAGTTCATGTCGCTTTTGGTATGTTCGATAGCCACCACGCTTTGAAAGCAACTAGCATGTTGCGTGAAATTGGTATTACGTATTACAATTCAAGTAACGCTCGTGGCCCCGCGTAGGTAGTGTTCTGTATACGATCACTGCGTTAAGCAACTTTCACTATGGCTGGTCCTCGGATGGATGACCACTTTGTGGCATTTATATTTGCGAGAGTTTCCGTGCTTCGGAAGGCACGTTAAGCCGTTGGTCCCGGTTTCCAGTAACATGATAGTCGTTAAGCCAGTTGAATGCCTTGAATGAATTGACTTGAAATTGAAAAATTTTAACAGCAGGTCGCCACAACCTCCACCTGTCCATTTCAACACGGCAATGGGCTCACCACCTGTTACGTGGAACAAAAAGCAAAGCATACGGTGAAACGTGGGCGTATTGTACGCCTCTGCCTACCTCTTCGGGGATAAAGGCGTGAAAGTATGTATATGTATGTTATTACAATTCAAAGCGACCGAGGCACGGTGGCTTTCAGCAAACCTTTTGATATTTCTATCATTTTATCGACATTACGCGGCCATGTTAAATACAACTATTTAGCCGTTATCTTTGTAGAGTTCACAAACATTTTAATGTAACCGGTTTAAAGTTGATATACCGAGAATTTATGAAATGTAGGTTATTTGCGGCAAAATTGAAAACCTTGTTAAATGTTTGGCATCCGAAAGCTATTGTATTTTTTGTTTTCTACTATTCATTGAATATTATAATGTGAGTAAATTATGGTATTAGTTCAATGGTATCAAGATTTCTGTAGAGGAAAATTTGATGCAGAAGAGGAAGGGTCCGAATTATAAAAAGTCAGGTATTAAGGTACTTGTCGTTTCAATGTTCATATTTTTTGTATTATGATATTGACGATATATGATTTTGACAATGGTAATATAGTAATCGCAAAAGGCAGGCGACTTGGTTTTGTAATATTAAAAATAATAAATAAAAATCTAGAAAAAAAAATAAAAACATGAAATTTCTATCATATATATCTTTTAATTAGTAGTGAAGGAGGTGTTTGGTTGTTACAAAGGGGACCGAAAATCACATCATTTTCAAGCTTAGACGCACCGTTTTAGAGATATGGCAAAAAATGTTTAAAAGTTGGTTAGGTAAGTATAGGAGTTGCTTGCGTACGATAAACCGTAGATTAAATTAGTATTGTCACCAACACCGCAAGAGCCCTTTTACCAATACTAGGTACATGGGTCCAAATCGCGAAATATTCACATCACATACCTCGATAAACCTATATAACTACCCAAAATTATGCTAAGTTTCAACCTCATATAAAATCAATCAAAAATTGCCCAAGCCTTATGTATTCCTGTTCCACGTAATAGGTGGTGAGCCCATTGCCGTGTTGTCCAATAGACAGACGCAGGTTGTAGCTACCTGCTGTTGAATATTTTTCAAGCCGCCCGTAAGGCCTTCAACCAGGCTTAACGAATGCCATTTTACTGGCAACCGGGACCAACAGCTTAACGTGCCTTCCGAAGCACGGACACGCTCGCAAATGTATATGCCACAAAGTGGTCACCCATCCGAGGACCAGCCGTAGTGAAAGTTGCGTAACTCAGTGATCGTTTTACAGAACACTGAGACCGCGGGGCCACGAGCGCTTCTATTTTTACGCATCATTTATACCCCATATATACCCTACTCCTTCAAAAAATTGGTGGTGTGCAGTGTACGCACCACCATAGACTCTATCTAATGATATATTTTATTGTTAAGATATTCAATTTCTAATATTTTGGAAAGCATATAGATTCTTCATATTTAGAAAGTATATAGCGCGGTCGGATAAAAAATCTCGTATTGGTGCTCGTCTGCGCAGGCCTTTAAAATAAATAGGCATAGAAGGAGTAAAGAAAGAATGGACCCCGTGACCGTGTGGTATATATATAGCGAGATAATCTGACACCTTATTATTTGTCCCTGGAAAAGATGCAAGCTATAGTAGAGGTTGCAACTAGTCCACCCCCTAATTTAGGGCTTGAACCAGATGAAAATTACGCTAATTGTTACCATAATATATTAAACGATGTCTGTGTATTACAAAACAAAAACGTTTAGTTCCAATGAATTTATTCGTGGACCTGTTGGGTTGAAATACTGGGTACCAAAGTAGGTAACGTAATAAGCAAAAATATGTAAAAATCGTCAATTTTTTAATTTTCATTTAAGCTCTAGCATAGTAGGTGGACTATTTAGTTAACTAGAGTCAACGATATACCTACCTCATAAGATTAGTCAGCGGAAGTGGCAGTGGGCTGACAATATTAGTCGCAGAACCAATAACCGCTGGGGTAGACGTGTTCTGGAGTGTAGACTAGGTGGAGCGACTATATTATCTTCGCAAGGTAGTAACTGGATGAGAGTAGACTAGCCGAGGATCGTGCTCAGTGGCGTGCGGTTGGAGAGCCCTACGTCCAGCAGTGGATTGCGATAGGCTGATGATGATGTAGTGGGTGCATGGAAATGGAAATTTGCACCCACCAGTATGGTGCCATGGTGCCAACATGCCAAAACTCACCATCTACCCTCTTCTTTCATATTGTTGCAAAAAGTAGTAAGTATCTGATTTACTTAAAACTCTAACTTACCTGGAAACCGAAAGAAAACACATTGATCCCTCTAATACAATTACCTTAATACCATTATGCTCCTTATTTTCATACCTCTTTTTAAGCCAGTATCTCTAAACCTATCCTCTTGTATTTAGTTTCACACGAAACTAGTGTTACGTTACATACAGGGACTCTCTATAAAATCCAAATCACACCGTAGGTTATTTAATTAAAAAAAAAAGTAGTTTAATTGAGTCTTATTAATTGTAATAAGTATTTTCACCACTTCTGTAAACCTATGTAGTCCTAAACTTACTCATAATAATAATGCAAATAGAAGTGAATGATTTACATTGCTTTATCCCTAAAATATTTTGTATAATACATAATGTAGATGAGTACTACCATTTATTTACACGTTTTTAGCGGTTGGCAGTACGTTTTAGTGTTCCCAACTTAGGGGTTTTCCCCCAAATTTAGGGGGTAAATAGGCGAGATGGGATTTTTTTTGGGGTATTTTTCTTCCTTAATAATATTTATTCCCTACATCTATATTTCTCATTATTTTTTATAAAAACTAAAATAATAAGTAGTGTAAAAGTATTGGGTCTATGAAAACATTCTATTTGATCCGACTGCGTCGCGGTATGAATTACTTACTTCTGGATTTTGTACAATGTACAAACTGTTGATTTTAAGCAACTTTCGTTATGGCTGGTCACGGATGGGTGTGCATTTTGTGTCATTTATATTTGCGAGTGTTTCCGTGCTTTGGAAGGCATCTTAAACCGTTGGTTGGCTTAACGACTGCCATGTTGACTGCCTCTGTGGCGCGGTGGGAGTGCATCCGACTGCTACGCAAGAGGTCGTGGGTTCGATTCCCACCCAGGATAAAACTTTGTGTGATGAGCACGATGGTTTATACTGTGTCTGGGTGTTATTTATCTATAATATGTATGTATTTAGAAATATATAACTATGTTTATCAGTTATCTGGTTACCATAGTACAAGCTCTGCTTAGTGTGGAATCAGATGGCGTTGTGTGAGTTGTCCCAACAATATTTATATTTATTTATAAATTTGCAACTATCCAATATTGGCAGTTACCACTCTTTTGCTTATATTCATCAATGCTACATGGCAAACGATACTCTAGTTTGCAATGGAAACTCTGTACTGACCAACATAGAATAATATATTTTTTTTGTGTTTAAGTATAGATCCTCGTAAATATGTTAAATTGCAGCAATGCAGAGGTAAGTCAACCTACTTCATCACTATTTGATTTGGTTTACTGCCCTCATTGTTCCCAAGCCCGTTTCTTCAGGGGTTTGAAAGTACATGTTGGGAAAGTGCACAACTCCAACTTGTGTTTGTGAAACCTTCACAACCTGTTTCTTCCATTACTTTAGATTATAACAGTGCTGAGATCACTTTTTGGAAAAAGCTCTCAAAATTAAAAAAAAGCAGTTCCCGTTTTAAAAAGAATTGCCCGGGGTGCAAGACCTACAGGAGCCAAATGTTTAGCTAGTTATTTGTGTCTTGCAGTCCGAGAAAACTCTAAATCGGCTTAGAGGCAGCTTCTCACTTTCCCATTCAAAATTCTTCACATTAATAAGGACAAAACTACGACCTCGAAATCTTTAACTACGCAAATAAAAAAGAATTGCAACAATTTGACAAATCATTTAGATATATTTTCAAAAGTGCGCTAAAATAATATTTTCAATTTAGTTGAATCAAAATTACGTGATGGTGACATAAGTGGGGCGTCGAGACTACTTTTCAGTAGTGACGTGGTGGCGCCGTGTACTCCAGAAACACTTGCAGTCTTGCAAAGCAAGTACCCGGCGCCTGTGGATGACCTACTTCTCCTTGAGGCTCCTGACTCTAGCGGCGTGCACAAGGATTTCAGATAGAGTATGCATGCCCTAACTACCCGAAATCCCCGCGAGAAATGAAGCGCTGACTCAGTGTTCTGTGTTAAGCAACTTTCGCTATTGCTGGTCACGGATGGGTGTGCACTTTGTGTCATTTATATTTGCGAGTGTTTCTGTGCTTTGGAAGGCATCTTAAACCGTTATACGGTGTATATACGGTGTAAATTGAGCGTATAATATGCCTCTGCCTGCCTTCGGGGATAAGGCGTGACTGATAAACATAAATGTGAAAGTTTGAATGGATGGATGTTTGTTGTACTTATTGGCGTATGGCAGCAAATGTGTTGTAATTTTTATAAAGAGAATTTCGCTGAGGAATTTCAGTCTCTCCAAATCGGTTTTGCCCATGCGGAGCAAATTTTATCACGCATTTTTAGTTTAGAATTAATTAATTTACGAACTTATGACATATTCAAGTATTTAAATATATTTTTATTATGATGTAAATGAATTTTATAATAATCATTTAAGCATCTTAAAATGTCATTTAAAAAAAAATATAATAAGCTGTAGGGGTAAATATTTTAGAGAGTTGATAACACTGAAGCCGGCTAACAAGTAGAATCACACACGAAGAACACTGTAGAATCTGCCACGATAGCGAGCCTACCGTGGTATTGATACCGTGTGGACACGTTATGTGTAAGTACACAATGTGTGTTCGCCCTCGAACATGAGCAGCAATTTCAATGCCCTTTTTGCCCGAACGAATCCCCTTTATTTAAATTAATTAGCGACAGGTCCTGGCTAATATTTTAAGTACGTCTTTTTAAGGTTTACGTCTGTAAGATTTTAAAAACTTCATAAAGTCGATTATACCTAGGTTCATAAGTATTCATATCTCTAGTCAAAATGGAAGTTCCACAGGGATCGATCCTGGGGATCGTTTTTGTTTTTGGCGTACATAAATGAGCTCCCTTTCATGGTGAAGGCCCTAGCAGATACAGTACTGTTCGCTGATGATAACTCAATGACCTTTAAAGTAAATAGAAAGGATAGTGAATTAGTTCACGTAGGTAAATAAAGTGTTAGATGTTGTTTCTTATTGTTTGCTGCAAAAACAATCTCTTATTAAATGCATAATATTTTCATTGCCTAACGTTAGATACGTAGAGTCAATTATAACGCTAAAATTAGAAAATTGACAGATATAGCGACGGCTCGGCATTATGGGCACATCGACTCGGCTAGTTTACTTTGCATACTTCCACAGCTTAATGTCGTATGGCATTTTGCTGTATGGCTCAGCCGCGGATGTTGAGGACATTTTTATTTTGCAAAAACGGGCAGTTCGCGCTTTTTACGAGTTGCGAATCGTTAAGAGGAATATTTAAGGAAATTAATAAATTAACTTTGCCTTCGTTGTATATATATAAAATATCATGCATGTCCGTAAAAATTTGCACAACACAATTTCAAATTAAACAGTAATCACCAATATCTAGATACCAGAAATAAGGATAGAGTTAATGCCTGGGATTTGATTGGCTAAAACAAATAAGTCCTTCATGGGCAATTGTGTACGTTTTTACAATAAAATCCCAAAAAGTATAACTAAGCTCACAGAAGATTCAAAATGTGTGTGAAAACATTGTTTATGCTTATCAATCACCCCTTATCTCCGAAGGGGTGGCAGAGGCACATTAGACGCCCACGTTTCACTGTATGCATTCATGTATTGTTTGATGTGATGTAAACGTGTTAATCTGATTTTATTTTGTACTAGTTGAAGCCCGCGGCTTTGTCCGCATAAAGAAGTTTTCCCGTTTGCCCAAAGAAAATTTTTCCCTGGATAAAAAGTAGCCTGTGTTATTCTGATGTATAAGCTATATTACTGTAGTTTCATTAAAATCCATTCTGGAGTTTTACGTGAAAGACTAACGACTTTTACAGCATTATTATAAATTATTACTGTAAGATATATTTTTTTTAGTTTATAGTTTTTTAGTTTATAATATAAGTAGGATTAGTACTATTTTTAATTTTTATTAAAATATTTAATATTGAATTTTGTTTCATTTCATCAGTTACCACACCATTAAAAACGGGAACTGAAACTTTGGATGCAACCGGGATGGATTTTTGGATGGATTTTGGGATGGATTTGGATGCAACCAGCAACCGTCTGGATGATAATGCATTATAATATAATGTGTTGGATGAAGGGGCCCGCTCGATATCTCCGAGACCCAAGTGACCTTACCTGCTAGTGGTGCACCTACAGACTTACGAACGAGGCGACTCAGGACTCATGCTGAAAATAAAGGTAAACAATAGCTGCTCCTAGCACCAAAATAAAAGTTGACCCCTGGCATTACATCTATGTAGGGCTTGAAAACAACTGGGAATACATTTTGATGAAAACAAGATGAGCTGATGCATTTATATTTACTATGTTTACACTAAACTGTGACTTTTCAGTAAACTGACTGCTGTACGCTGATGATGCGGCTCATGGCCTCATCAGAAGCCGACCTTCAGGCATTAGTCACTAATATGAAAGAGGAGTGTGAAAGTAAGGGTCTTCGCTTGAATGCAAGTAAGACTAAGGTTCTAGTATTTGAAAGAGATGACGTAAGAGCTAAATGCGTGATTAGGGTAAACCAGGAACGTCTAGAGCAAGTGAATTAAATTGTGTATCTAGGGAGTACGTTTAGCGCTGATGGAAGATGTGATTCGGATGTAGAACGGCGAGAAGCTGCCGGAAACAGAGTTAACGGTGCTTTGTCCTAATTAGTAAAGCGACAAAGCATCGTAAAAGAAGCACGACTGGCGATTTATAACGCAGTGCTAGTGCCAACTTTGCTTTACGGTAGCGAAACCTGGGTATGTCAGCAGATGCATGAAAGTAAATTGAATGCTGTGGAGTTGCGATCACTTCGAAAATTGTGCGGCGTTACTTTAGCCGACCGAATACGTAACGAAGTGATACGCAATATGGCAGGTTTGAATGAAAGTGTCAGTGTTAAGCTGGAAAAGGGCGTGCTCCGTTGGGTTGGACACGTCCAACGAATGAGTGAGGAACGATTGACGAAGAATATATATTGTGCGAAAGCAGAGGGTAGAAAAAGTCAGGGTAGGCCGAGACTTACATATGAAGACCACGTGAGTAGATTGCTCAAAAACGGAAAGGTCAAAAGTACTCGGATACCCAGACGTGCGTGTATGAAGCGATTGATGAATCTTGAAGAAGCGTGCATGGATCGCGAAGCCTGGCGATCTGTCCTCTCTGACTACCCCGTCAGGGATACAGCGTGAAGATAGTTAAGTGTTTACAATTTATAGCACACCTCTGCAGGCCCCTTCGGGGATGTGGGCGTGATTATATGTATTAACATAAGTACCCAAAAAAATTTTAGGTTAGACGATGTTTAATATCGATGAAAATAATGTGTGAACAAAACCTTGTATGGCGGCCATCTTCCCTGGTATCGTTGTCGGAGGCGACCTCGAAATAAAACTACGAAGGCGTTATTTGTTTTTATTTATTGTCGTATACAGAAAAAAATAATTTTCTACATATTGGTATCAAAAAAAGCTTATGTAATCCATTGAGTTAATATTGTACTACTACATAGAGAAGCCACCGCCCTATATCGCCAGTGCTCCGTTCAACTGTGGTGCATGAGCCACAGTTCACTGTTGCTTTCTCGCTCTTGAGCGCGTAAGTCGTATGGCTCGGGCCTGCTCGGGCGCCTCCTCCCCCAAACCCCGCACCGCCGCGCGTTTCTCACAGATTTTGTTCGCGATGTCTGCTCCATGTACGTAGTACAATATTAACTCAATGATGTAGTCTATTATATTTATAAATAGGTTAGATTGATTTCTATGCTCTCATTTAATAGTAAAGTTCGGTCAAAAGATAGATTATTGTAAATCCTGCAGACATTTACAAATTCTATAATATTTTTCAGTGATTCATTTTGAAATATTAATTGTATTTTACATATAAATATCATCTGCAGATTACTGGCATTTTTTCTGTGATTGCATTTTCGGTGTAGCTTGTATGTCTCTTCTCATTTGTATGTCTTTATACATAGTCTACAATTCATTTACTTTGTCATTTTTCTGCAGATGTAAGCTGCAGTATAAGCAGAACAATAGACTCAAACTCAACAAATAGATTTTTTCTTCAATTACCTGACCCATCAGATCACTTTTAATATTCGATAAACAATAAACAGGATGTTATGTTACTGAAGTTAGGGCAGACATGTTCCTTATTGTCTATAATTTTACGCTTTACATTGAAAATATGACACAAATTCATTAATGTCTCCCCTTCATCCTGCTCACAGTTTGCAAAACGAGAATGAGGGCGCAACACACTGGACAGTATCAATGACTTTAAACTATATATATAAATGTATTGGCATTTGAATTAACATTTCTATAATTCAGAGCCCTCAACCGTCCAAAGAAATTTTATAATGGGTCTTGGTTTATATATCTCGGATAATAAAAATGTACATTATTACAATTAAATTACATCATTACGTATCAAATAGTTTGGAAATCCTCATGAAACTTTCCAGGGTTGTGATCCAGCCTTCCAGGCACGGTACTCTGATGAAACGAGGTTGTCCACTTTGTGTGGCTGCTTTACTATAATGGTCAATTAATTGGGTGGCTTTTAAAGTTTTTACAGCACAGCTCCAAATATTTTCATAGGCTGATTGCGTTTTACTGCTTTTCGAATTTTTCCCTTTTGACCACCTCTAGGACAGCCATTTACACTGTCAAATAAGTTGTCTGCGAACTCATGCAGCGTTTTCATGGTAGACGAAGGAGACTTACCTGTAAAAAGATTGACATCAGAAATGTAATTTCACATTTCACATAAGGATTGTATTTATTTCTAAAAATCCTGTCCACAGCCTGTCCAAATTCACAATGATAAACCTGCACATTAATGACTATTTCCGGGTCCTTCCATACCCTACCTTGATGCGGCCTAGACTAGAAACTATTTTTATTAGCTCATAGGAGTGGGTATGATGTTACTTTTTACTTTCGGCACTGTTGGAAGCTACTACAGTCTGACCTGCATCTGTGCTGCTCATCCGTTGGTCAGCAGGTGCACCGCCTAGTAAGCGAAATCGCTTGAGCCTCTTACTACTAATAATACAAACTTTTGACTGCCTCTGTGGCGCGGCGGGAGTGTATCCGACTGCTACGCAAGAGGTTGTGGGTTCGATTCCCACCCAGGATAAAACTTTTTGTGATGAGCACGATGGTTTATTCTGTGTCTGGGTGTTATTTATCTATAATATGTATGTATGTTTGCGCCGAGCCTTACAGAGGCTTGCGACGGACCTTAAGCGGCCACTAATGTATGAAGTGGAAACCGGTTCCCGGGTCGACACCTCGACGACCGCTGCATTCGTTAATTCTGCATTCGACATACAACGACCCACTAGATAATACCAAATTACTATTTACCTAATTCTACATTGTTTTATTAAAAGAAGTTTTTATTTATAAATATACAATCGAGTCTGAGAAGTCTAGAACTTTTATTGTAAGAAGACCACAGGACTTTGTTTCATTATAGATAAGGCAATCAATTTTTCATCTAATGTTAAATGTCAACCCATTTTTTCGATTAACATGCTTTAACGGCATTTCTATAAAAGCTCGGGCATGTTTCGGTAACTTGCTGGACTTGGTAAAATTTGCTGAGCTTGTTGCAGGTTTTCTCTGGTCGAATTTGTCACACTATTACGTTAAATGGTTAAAATTTGCTTCACCAACTACTTCTGCTTGAGCTGAAATAAAACAGAGTAATTAAATATTATTACTTTGTATTTTAGATTTGTATGTTCAGAAGATTATGTTTTTAACTTGGACGGTATAGTTAGTGAACTTCACTAACTTATGTCAATGTTTATTATTATGTCAAAGTTATTAATTGTGTGTGTACTGAATTTATATAAGCTTACCTCACACTCTTTCGCACACCCTCTAACTTGTTAACTGCCTATCACACTCTAAACAATTGGGTTATTTCTAATTGGAACAAACTTTCAGAAAGCATATTGACTACTAAATCAGTTAATTAGTTTGAAGTGCAAAATAGACAAGTAAAAAAAAAATGACAAGTGGTTCAAGAAAACGAACCACTACACGTAAGTGACACATAATAGACTCTACTTCAGTGCAGTGATGTGGACTTATCAGCGGTCATGGGTGTTGTCTTGTTTTATATAAGTAAAGACTCAAATGGTAAAAAACAATTATATAGGTACCTGATGTTTGAACATTTATTGCTGCTTCATGATTATCATTGCAAGTTTGAGCTTCTTTTACATTTATGGTTAACGAACAAGAGTGTTGCTCAAGGACAATGTCAACTGAAAAAGAGAAAACATATTGTTTACAACAGCATTAAAAGTAGCTTGCAGGAAAGCTTAATTTTAGCAAGTTACATTTCAAAGAATGAAGAACTATATTGTACAAAAAAATAATAGTAAAGATGTTGTCATTTCCACAGGAAACACTTTTGGTGAATTAATCCAATGAGGGTTTTCGATACTTTTTCTGCCGCCAGGCGGCGCTTCGTATGCGTCAGGTCCAAACAGCTGTCAGATAGCACAGAATCTTACCGAACGTATTATTATTTTAGTAAAATTTTATGTATTTGGAAGTGTTATTGATTTTATTATGGATTACGGCCAAAGAAAGGTTGCCGAACTGAAGATTGAGCTCAAAAAGAGAGGCCTCCTTTTTTATTTGCACACATAGGCACTGCACAACACTGTGGCATTTTGGAAAACAATATTCCGTTTGTAACGTTTTTAAGATTAAATAAACCAAAAAAATGATCGAAAAATATAAATCGTGTATGTGTTTTGACAGGTAGTTGGACCTGACGTTACAGCGCTGCCATCTCACGGGGAACATTTCAAAAAACCCTCATTGCATGCAGGTGTAGAAATAAAATATTCGGCATAGTACTAGTATGGCGACTTGACTTACCTGCAATATGGTTACTTTCAATATTGCCTTCTTCTGTAACCAGAATATCACCTTGACTTTTGAAATAATTATGGTCACTTAGAATATTCCAATCTGAAAATAGTATTTAAATGTAATTATAATTTAATCATCGATATATTTGATTTCCATGTCACATAAGTTGATAAAAAAAAAACATTTAGTAAAAAAGACAGAAGGATATGACTACTTTATGCTAGAAGTGGTTATACTAAATAAAGTGCTACCCATACCTAGCATTCTAGTATCAAACACTTGTCTATCTTAACATCATTACATTAGCATTAGAGTCACATTTTCTTTAGAAATCTCAAATCCGGATAATATTATACATGTGAAAGCTCTTTTTACAAATTATTGTATTTATTATCTTTCTTTCTACGATGGATTTCCGCTTACGATGGTTTTTGATGATACAGATTTTAATAAGCAGATCGCGAATAACACTTACCAGCATTACGAGGTTCACCAACAGCTATTTCTAGATTAGAGAACAAACAGGAATATGTTTAACGAAGGCGATGTTCTTTTGCATCAAATTGCTGTTTGTTTATATACACAGACCACTAAGGGGATACTACGTATTTTTATTTATTTACCATGTTCTATGGCTAAGAAAACAGTCTATGGCCTCTGTTTACCATTTCATAGTGAACACAGCTTTACATTTCAGTACAAATGTCAATTTAAATCCACCAATAGTAAAGATCGTAGTCTGCTATATGACCAATAAGGAGAAAGGAATTCAGCCAATAGGACGATGGACGCGTTTTCCTTGGCCGGTGAATCCGTGGCTGACAAATCTCGGGCCGCGTTTTACTGCCCGAAAACAAAATAACCGGCTGGGAAAACGACGCCCGCGAATTGCCACCCCTGGAATTCATGTACGTCGGTGGTGTACATGTATCGGGCTACACAAGGCTATACAAGTATCGGGCTGCGTAATCGCGGGACGGCAAATCACGGGCCGGGTTTTCCATGGACGGCAATTATACACACTCAGAGGAGCGCGCCTTTTCACTTTCAGTTTCCCGCCCTTTTTTTCTTCTAACAAGGTCTTAGCAACCAGGCCATTTAATAAAAAAAAATACTGAACGGTGAGTTGTTGTGACATGTGTGTTATGAGGTCGTTTGAGATGATGTTTTTATAAAATATGAGATTTATAAATAAATCTAGCGACCCCGTCAGGGATACAGCGTGAAGATGAATAAAACTGAAAAGGCCCACAAGTACGAGTTCTGTTAAAACTTAGTGGTTATTAATCCAATCAACCAATTTTGTGAGTCAACTTCTTTTGTCGGTTTCTTATTTTAGGTTATATGAACGTTATTATCATGAATAAAGATAGTGCCAATGATGTTGAATACAATAAACAAAATATTGTGTACAACTCATTGGATAGTGCTATTAATTACGAAAAGTCCTTACAATATTGGGCTGATATTCCACCAACAGTTGATGGAGTACTCGGAGGTTTTGGATTTATATCAAGTAAAGACATTGAAGGTTCAGAATTGTTTTTAAAATCTCTTTTTTCCTCTGATAACCCTCCCTCGTCAACGATTGCACTTGACTGTGGCGCTGGCATAGGAAGAATTACAAAACATTTACTTTTACCACATTTTCAAACTGTGGATGTTGTGGAACCTGATGAAAAGTTTATTAATTCTATCAAAGAATTCGTTGGTGAACAAGATAAAGTAAAATTAGGCACATTATATAAAGTTGGATTACAAGAGTTTAAGCCTATAAGAAAATATGATATCGTTTGGATTCAATGGGTTTTAGGATACTTGACAGATGAGGATTTAATAGTATTTCTGATTAATTGCAGGTAATTTTTTTATTATTATCACGTATCACTCTCTCTCTCTTTCTTACACCATGCATATCTAAATATTGGCTCTGAGCTGATTTTCATTTTTTTCTTAGAATTCTATATCAAATACATTTCAGTTTTTCCCCACTATCCCATATTTTCCATGAGTCAATTGTTTGTAACTTAGTGGATTGCTGCAATGTAGGGAACCAGCTTCTGACCAGTTTGCTGTAGCAGAGTATGGCCATAAGTTTTTGATTAAAATTTATTGTTTTATTCCCTAATTTTTATTTTAATAAATTGGGACTAATTCATGGAGTCAATTGGAAAATAGTAACTATTTATATTAGATGATGTTGTGAAGACACTTTTTTTTTTATAACTGCCTTGTCTTAGCAAATAAACCATTCCAATATAGTGAAGATTTATTTCATTACATACACCATTCTTACAGATGACATACATGCAAAAATTATTTTCAGGGATGCCCTTTCTGAAAATGGTGTTATCGTTGTCAAGGAAAATGTTACTTCATCAGGGAAAATAGAAAGTGATAATACAGATTATTCAATTACAAGGACCTTAAAGCAATATATTAGAATTTTTAAGCAATCCAATTTAAAGAGAATTAAACAGAGTAAGCAAACAAATTTTCCTAATGGTATATATCCAGTTTATATGTTTGCACTTATACCTTATACTTATACGTAAGGAACCTGTTATGAATGTTAATTAAATAATCACAATTTAGAACATAATTTTCATAGATATCGAAAACCAGGAGAAAAGGCATGCACGAATATTTGAGTGTCAACACAAATTGCTTAACAATCAAGTACTTATCAAGTACAAATAAAACCTTCACTAGTCCAGAAATCACGTACTTTAGATATTATCCATGACTTAAAAAGGTTTTAAATGTAGTTTTTATATGAAATTGCTGTGGCTGCTTTTGCAGTGGAGATCAAAAGAACACTCATTGTCCTCCTGTCTTTAGGATTTCTATGCTAATACTTGTTTTAATAAAATAAACAACAAAGATTAAAAACATTGTATTTTTTTTTTATAATTTCAGGTAGTAAATAATAATTATATAGTATATTTAAAATATAATACATATATAAAATATACAATGTGTTAAGAAAACCGTGTCCGACCCGAAATGGGCACTTAGGCACTTCAATAACGTAACCAAAAAAAATTAAAAATCAAATTATTTATAGGTATGAAATACTTATAATTTTTTTAAATGCGTGTCTTTAATATCAGGATAAGACCAATTTAAATTTAAAATATAGCAAATTTTCGTTTTGTTTGTTTGTTGGCATGCTGCGACTAGGGTATGTAATATCAAAAGAAACCGCCGGCAGGTGTAAGCTTACCTTTTGACTTTGAATTGCCGAATAGCCCTTTCCCTGTGTTGCCATGTTAACTACCACATTATATTAATTATTAAGTTATTTAAGCGCTTGTGGCCCCACGGTCTCAATAGTGTTCTGTAAATGATCACTGAGTTACGCAACTTTCACTATGGCTGGTCCTCGGATGGGTGACCACTTTGTGGCATTTACATTTGCGAGTGTTTCCGTGCTTCGGAAGGCACGTTAAGCCGTAAGCAGTAAAATGGCAGTCGTTAAGCCTGGTTAAATGCCTTATGGGCGGCTTGAAAAATTTCAACAGCAGGTAGCCACAACCTGCGCCTGTCTATTTCAACACGGCAATGGGCTCACCACCTATTACGTGGGACAGGAATCCACACGGTGAAAAGTGGGCATATAATATGCCTCTGCCACCCCTTCGGGGATAAGGCGTGATGGATATTTATTTTATTCGGGGTAAAATTTTGGGGTAATTTTTCGGGTTAAATTCTAAAAAAGATTACACGTATAAAATTACATCTCGATACCTACCAATACCTTCACGGATCGGACAGGGTTTTCTTAACATATTATATATAATACATAGAATTTGAGATTATTTTGATGTACAAGATCTATCATTTCATTGATTATATGGAAACATTCCTAATTCTAGATCACCAAATATTATTTACATATACACCAATTATTTTTAAAATTACTGATTTATAGACAAACTTTCTGGCTCTATTTACACGCTTCGAGGATGAGTTTCAAAAAAATTTAAAAACAAAAGCCCACATACAATTTTTTATGTATATTACTTATTTAAAAATTGATTGATTTCCATACAAACTTTCAGGCTCTGTTTTACGCCCTTATGGGTTAAATTTCAAATAATCTGACCTTATTCCTTGTCTTCACAATAAAACAACACAAACATAAAACAACACGTACAAGGGTATGAAAAAAGGAAATGTTGCAAAAACTAAAATATGTGAACCTTTTTGTCTACCTATTTACATATATCTACCTTTCAACCTATGTTCATATTCACTACGTTCTACCACAGTATTACAATACTGAGAGTACCATCAAAGACATTGTGATAGCAAATCGCAAGTAGTACCACACAGCACATTCAATGGGTCATTGAGAAGAATATTTCTCAAACATACGTTATTTTTTTGTATCGTTAATGGAGTTCTTTGTGTAAAATGTATAAAAAATACAGATATAAAACCGTCAACTTGTGGGCCACTAGCATATCCACCGAAATATATTCTCGTTGTCCACCTGTGACAGTGGCCCTCAATCTATTAGCTTAAGCGCGACTACAGTTTTTTATCAGAGAGGCGCCATTTGGAGCAGCTAAATAAAGATATGTAATAGAGTTTTTTCTCTTTTACATTGAGCACTCTTTACTGTACATCAAACGAAATACAATATTATAGGTATAATACACATTTATTACATCGAATTATTTATTATATAAAATATACTTAGGTATATTTTATTAGATCCTACTAATATTATAAACGTGTAAGTTTGTAAGAATGGATGTTTGTTACCCTTTCACGCATAATCTACTGAATGGATTTTGATGAAACCTTACAATAATATAGTCTATATATACATCAGATAAAAAACGCATACTTTTTATCCCGGGAACAAGTTCCTGTGGGAAACGGGAACGGGAAACTTCACCACGCGTGCGGAGCCGCGGGCGTCAACTGGTCAACTATAATCCAATAAGATGGGCAAGTCCTCTAACGTACAAACTTAAACCAAGGCTTGTGTGTGACCAGGGATCGAATATACCGTTGGAAAGAAATCTCTGGGGCCCTAACCAGCCTTGGTTGCCAATAGGCATGGATCAAGTCCCTCTTTCCCTGAGGAGAGTTGTGCCGCCACCCTGTACTTGCTGCTGCTAGACAGTCTAAATCGTAGATCATTCTGAAATCTTTGGCGCCTAGTGTATCTTCTACGGCACGGCAGGGTGCTGTTCTTATTCCATATGTTTGTTTGCGCACATTACTTCGTCGTAAAACAAGACGGCAAAATTCCATGAAACTAGCTCCGGACCATGATCGGTAACGCGAGACTTTGCGCTCCTATCGTTGTCACGAAGCCACCTCACTGCTCCGTCTACTCTAGGGAGTCCGATAGTATATGAATCACTGTATCCTTGAAGCAGTCCCTGCAGTAGTGGCACTCAGGTGCCAGCTCGGTACGACATGTGCATTTATTGTCGTTGCGAATCGTAACTTCTGGTACTGCTTGTAGCTACATTATAATTATTAATGTTTATGTAATTCTTTATGTATTCTCTATCATTTTCCGATAACTGAGTCCAACTTTCTAACTCGACCAGTAGTTCTAAACTCGTACAACTGTGAATGATTCTTTCAATCGATGTCATTGTTAAAAATTCGGACTGCATTATTCGAAGTTCTTTCAAGTATATTAGAGGGTTCTTATCTAGTACTTTGAATATTAAATCGTCAGTTAGTTGCACGGCAGTACCTAAGTGAATGAACTCAGCATATAAACAATTTGATAGAATGAAAATCAGCTGCTCATCTGTGCAAGTAGATACACAAGTAACTTTTTTAAGATTTCGAAAAGGTGCTATTTCTAACTTTTTCGTATACAACGATGTATGCTTTATCAGAGTACAGTTATATAATGTTAACATTTCCAAAAACGGACACATCTGACTTATATACATTAAAGCATTTAGGTCGATTTGATCCACATGCTCGAGATGAAGGTTTATTAAATTACAACCCTTAACCTGAAGAACCTGTTTTATTTGATCTGCATAAAAATCACATGATAATAGTTTTAGCTCTCGCAAATCTTGTAAACCTATGAGTGACATGAGGTCTGTTTCTAGTGTTTTATGAAATACAGTCATATTTGTAATGTAAGGACACATTTGCGCTGCCAATTGCAATTGATGATAGGTAGCGTATCGACTAACATAATGTTTCAAATTAAATGTTATTATTTCAGGATAATTCGTGTCAATGCACTCTAAAACCTTTCCAATATCATCGCACCTGCCTATGTCTTCCAAATTTTTGCAATTAATAAGCAAATTAACAATGCCCGGTAACGATACAAAAGTTCTGTACAATTGAACACTTCTCAATTTAAGCATTTTGCAAATGATATCTACACTCTCGTTAGTAACGCATTTAGATGAAGAAACGTCTAATTTTTCGAGCAGCTTACAATTTTGTACAATACATCTTAATATATTGTCAGTGCAGTCATAATTTATTATTAAATATTTCAAACAGTGCAGTTCCTTCAAACATCTAACTACAGCCTCTTCCATGTCCGCAGTTTTCCACCCCCCAGAGAGGGATCCTAAATTTAAATGAACAAGTCCAGTGAGCATATGTAAATTGCTGTAAAAAACAGATCTTAACATCTTAGGTAAGGTGTCTATTACTACTACTGTTATTTTTTTTGTGAACAAGACCTCCGCGGTTCTTACAATAACATTCATTTGACTAACGAATTTTCCCATTGAAGGTCGAAATCCTAATGATTTTTTAGTATTCTCAAGCAAGTTGGATAAAGCCCTGATAGCTTCATTGGCAAATAAATCCTGAAGCATCCACGGAACATTATAATCTAAATATGTTCGCATCCATTGAATGTTATCCGATAATGTTGATTGCGCCAAATTTGTATTTCTTTGTGACAGCATTGCGATAGGAATCATTTGTCTTTCTGCTTGTTGTGCCACCCAGTCTCCAAGTTTGCGTAACGATAATGCTTCTAACTTTCTGGGTTGTTTGTATCTTGACATAACATTCTGAAAACAATAAAATTAATTCTTTATTCAGCCGGGAAAATTTTCAATCTATCATCACTGCCACACTTTATTTTTGGACAAGTACCGTATATACTTGTATATGTATTTAAAAACAAGCTGTTAATGTGGAATTATAAACACACACTTCCATTTTTGTTTATCTGTCGACTAAAGTAATGAGTATCTTTTTACACATACCTAATTTAACCTGTATTTCATATAGGTGTAAATATATATTTATATTATTTTCACAGAACTAAGTATATCACCTTTGAAACTTCTCACCATCTGTTTGAATACAATCCTGCCCATCTAAAGGTTACCTTGAAGAGATTCATGGTAGCAATAAGGCCGTCCATTGTACTTAAGTTGAAACTTAATGTCTGTAATTTGTTTAATTTCTGGTGCACAATAACGGATATATTATCATTATATTCATTGCTGTTTTTTCTATAAACTATATTAAGTAGCGCTTCAATTTACTATATAAAGTAAATTGAAGCGCTCGTGGCCCCGCGGTCTCAGTGTTCTGTAAACGATCACTGAGTTACGCAACTTTCACTATGGCTGGTCCTCGGATGGGTGACCACTTTGTGGCATTTTCATTTGCGAGCGTTTCCGTGCCTGGGAAGGCACGTTAAGCCGTTGGTCCCGGTTGCCAGTAAAATAGCAGTCGTTAAGCCTGGCTGAAGGACTTATGGGCGACTTGAAAAATTTCAACAGCAGGTAGCCACAGCCTTCGTCTGTCTTTTTCAACACGGTGAAAAGTGGGCATATTATATGCCTCTGCCACCACTTCGGGGATAAGACGTGATGGATATTTATTTATTTTATTTTAATTTTATATTCTATTCTAATATTTTAGTACCTACCGAGCTACCTAGCTACGGTCCGTTTGGGATGTCACATTGACTGACTAAGCACTTTACAGCTTCATATTTTCCAAATAAATCCCTTGATAGAAAAACAGCATACCACAATGTTTTAGAAACACCTTTACAACGACACTACACATTTTATTTTATTTTATGAGTACATCCTTAATTATCACAATCAAAACCAAGCGCAATAATTAACTAAATGTAAAATTTCACTAATGTATACCTATAGTGTTAGGTGCTGCGCTTGGTTTTGTTTGCAGCCACTCGATTAATTGAGATGAGAATAGTTTTTGAAATCGCAACTTACATTTGACCCAAAAATTTGTAATAGTGGTCAAAATCGCGATTATCTTAAATTTTTATTTATTTATTTCATTAGTTCGGTGTCTCATGAATCATGACGACACTGTGCCAATATTATTTTGTTTGTATCATCAGATTTTTGGTTTTTAATGTAATTTTTATTCACTTGTGTTAGATTTTTATACATTTTTATTTCATTCCGGAGCCAAGACACCCTGAAGAGATACCTTGAAACGTGGCACTCCCAGATACATACATACATTTTGCCAGTGGACACCGCATATGCATAATAATATTTTATCATTTTTATAATTCGACAAAAGTATTGGAACAATAATTTGTAAAATTGACTTCTTATCAACTTACTTTCTTATCAATTAACTTGCTGCCAAATTTTCATAACGATTTGTTTGTTTGTATTTCCAAATAAACAACTTTTCACTAAATAGAAACTTACATAAAAAGAAAACGATTTTTACTGGACTTTAACTGGCAGATAATTAATGTTATAACTAATTTTATGTTGATGTTAGTACTATTTTGAACTTAGATAACATTTTATCTCATTATTCACACGGGAACGGGCTATAATATATAAATATATTATAACGAAATGAATATGTTACACAGATAACTAGCCTATATAATTAAAAAGTAGATCAACTGAAAAATGGGTATTTTCGATTTAGATGTAATAATTTGCGTACAGATAGATTAGTTCGCGCTTGTCATAGACTACGGAAGCCTACATTTCCTACGTGTGGCCACTTGGCCGGTTTTTTAATAAACATTTACTAAAATATTATTGCAACGTATATAACTTCGGGGTGCCTCAATATCTATAAGAGCTAATAATACTTAAATAATAAAACTTACCTTCATTGTATTAAATCTGTTTATATTTGGTAATAACCCGGAAAATAGTAAAAGTTTGTTGAGGACAGAAAATAAATTATAGTCTCTTGCTTTCTAACTACAAGCGTTTAGCTATGAGTAAGATTCTTAGTTGCGCATGCGCTGGTACTATTTTTAACTTTGACGAAAATGCTCAGGATTATTTTCGTTGTTTGTGACTTACTATAAGAAGTGATAGCGAACATCGAAAAACTTGCCTACGCACCCTGTTTACACCAATTAATTTTAAATTAAATCTATGATAATTTTCGATGTCAGGTATTTAGAGTACCCAATATTTATATTAATAAAGTAGGTACATTAATTACAATAATAATTTCTTTAATTAAAGGATATAAATTACAATTTTTTAATATTAAATATTATCTAATTAAAGATATATCAGAAACTAGTTGCCCGGCGAGCTTTGCACCGCCATAGATTTCAGTTCCATAGAAGATGTATGACGTCACAATCTTTTATTTTCCAGGAGAGAGAAGTTTTTTTTTACTTATTATCCTATTCCAGAGACAGAAACCTCCTCACAATGCGTGCCGTGATATTTGCCTTCTTCTTCAAATATAATTATTACTAGGTAATGAAATTTTATGTTGAAACGAATTCAATTTAACATAGTAAGAGTTCGTTTCATAAAATCCTGAATTGAATATTTTAATTTTCATTTATTTAACAGTTTATGTACACAACATCATATAGAAATATTAAAAGAGTAGGATTATAATACAACGGTACAGCTTATTTCTTAAAGAAATATCTTCCTGCTAGAAGAGAGAGACGGATTCGAGTAGGTACTATTTAATCACTACATCTTTCTGTGCCGTTCACATAACCTTATTGGCGCGTAATTAGGGAATTTCCGCCAGTAAGTTAATAAGTAAAATATTAATAAAAAATAATTTTTAGTTTCTATTTTGTGCATTTATCAAATAGTATTTATCTAAATAATATGTTTGATAGTGTATCATTGTTTGAGAAATATCAAGATTGAGTATATGAGTGAAATAAGTGTCATTATAACCTCAGTTCAAAGTTATATTGTCGGATTTAGTGCCAGCTGTAAGACGTATCAAGCTAAAATGTACAAAGTATAATATGGGTATACCTTAATATATATTTTTTAGAATTTAAACCCCTCTTTTCTACGGCTCAGGTGGGTTTAAATAACTCAAAAGCGCGGCCTCTGCTAGAAACATTTTATGTATAAATATTGTACAGTGCCGAAATATTCAAACACTTCTATAGAAACACCAAAAGTTACAAATCTATGTAAATTTGTAAAATGAGATTATAAAACTGAATTACCTATTTTATGAGCATATGCAAAAGGACGCGCTAATGACTTTATCTCAGGATCTAAAATTACTGATGGGTAATACGTATTATATTAGATACCTTGCCAGGCCCTCAACAATTAAAGCTATAAAAAGTATATATCTTATTAGATACACTGCCAGTCTTCTAGTGATACTAATAAATGGGTTTTAAAACAATTTCAGCTGGTGGTTTCTGTATAGTTTTGGCTGATTTCACGCTAGAACTGCTGGTATCCCTCATATCAGGTATTTGAAACCGCTGGCAAAACAAAGGCACTTGAAGCAGTAACAAATTTGTCGTCAAACCATTTGAGAACAGCAATCTTATTTTTATTACAGACGACTTGAGTTGAGCATGAGATCCTCTATATTAGATTTTTATCGCTAAGTAGTTAACTATCCACTCCTCGGAGCCTGTTGACTCCGATTGTACCCATTGCGAATATGCCGCGTTCATTGCGTAAATATTGTAACAGTTAAATAGATGTGAAAATGTTATCATACCACAGAACTTTACAAACAGGTCGTCGAATAGATTTTGCCAAAAGTAAAGTACTTTTGACCCTATGGCCATAACATTTTCTTCATCCGTGAACGGATGGAATCGAAACGTGTCATTGCCTCTATTGTAAACTCCTTATCAATGCGATATATTGTGACAAGTCTAGACTTTTAGAACGAGTAGCTGTTAAAGCAGAATGTGTAAGAAATGGCGACATTGGAGGTAGCTGATTAACCTGCTTCACTTTACAAACTCATAGTGAAGCTACTTTTGGGGTAGTAGCTAGTATAAACGGTGATAATGGTGATGGTACCTTAGTTGTTTCTGTCTGAATAGGTGATACAATTGATGGCAAACATGGCGTTATCCCTGTTGATATGGTACCAAAGATGTTGAAGCCACTACTTGATTTACCGTCTATCGTCATTTGAGAGAAAATTTAAGTTTACAATTGAAAATGGCAATGATGCAGCTGATGAACTACTGTCAGAGTGCTCTGCGTGTTGTCGGCGGGTGTATTGAATTTCATCCTCAGATGATTCACTATTGTCTAAATCTGATTTTGCTCCTGGTTTCGGAACAAGAGCTACGAGTTGTAGTTTTCTTTTTTGTTGTTAACTATTACGGAAAGGGTCTCTGACAACAAACAAGAAATAATTGCAATAAAAGTATTATCTATCTTCACGCTGTATCCCTGACGGGGTAGTCAGAAGGGACAGATGGCCAGGCTTCGCGATCCATGCATACTTCTTTCGCTTCTTCGAGATTCATCAATCGCTTCATACACGCACGTCTGGGTATCCGAGTACTTTTGACCTTTCCGTTTTTGAGCAATCTTCTCACGTGGTCTTCATATGTAAGTCTCGGCCTACCCTGACCTCTTCTACCTTCTGCTTTCGCACAATATATATTCTTCGTCAATCGTTCCTCACTCATTCGTTGGACGTGTCCAAACCAACGGAGCACGCCCTTTTCCAGCCTAACGCTGACACTTTCATTCAAACCTGCCATATTGCGTATCACTTCGTTACGTATTCGTTCGGCCAAGGTAACGCACAATTTTCGAAGTGATCGCATCTCCACAGCATTCAATTTACTTTCATGCATCTGCTGACATACCCAGGTTTCGCTACCTTAAAGCAAAGTTGGCACTAGCACTGCGTTATGAATCGCCAGTCGTGCTTCTTTTACGATGCTTTGTCGCTTTACTAATTGGGACAAAGCACCGTTAACTCTGTTTCTGGCAGCTACTCGCCGTTCTACATCCGAATCACATCTTCCATCCGCGCTAAACATACTCCCTAAATACACAATTTCATTCACTTGCTCTAGACGTTCCTGGTTTACCCTAATCTCGCATTTAGTTCTTACGTCATCTCTTTCAAATACTAGAACCTTAGTCTTACTTGCATTCAAGCGAAGACCCTTACTTTCACACTCCTCTTTCATATTAGTGACTAATGCCTGAAGGTCGGCTTCTGATGAGGCCATGAGCACCGCATCATCAGCGTACAGCAGACAGTTTACTGAAAAGTCACCCAAATTCACACCCATATCACGATCTTTCAACTTCTGCAGGCAACTGTCCAGATACACTATGAACAGCCAGGCGGACATGACACAACCCTGTTTGACGCCTGTACAGACATCAAAAAGAGGTGACACATCCCCCCCTACTCGCACGCAAGCCTTACAGTCCTTATAAAGCGACTGTATTGCCCGCAGCAGCGAGCCGTCCACACCATATCCGGGCAGCAAATCCGACAGAGTTTCCCTCACAACGTTATCAAATGCTTTCTCCAGATCCACAAAAGCGCAGAAAACCCTCTGACTAATAGCCAGAAACTTCTCCGCGATCATGCGGAGAGAAAACACTTGATCTATGCAACCTCTTCCACGTCGGAATCCGCATTGAGCCTCCCATAAATACCTTTCAGACTTTTCTTTGCATACACCTTACTAGCTAAGCTGATCGCCCTGTAGCTGGAGCAGTTTAGGCGCGAGCCCTTCCCTTTGTAAATAGGTACTACAACTGCTATTTGCCAGTCATCTGGGACCTCACCCGTCCGCCAGCACAAGTTGCATAACAGACATAGAGTGTCCCAGACGCGCGACCCACCGTACTTGATCATCTCAGCAGTAACTCTGTCTTTTCCCTCAGCCTTACCACATTTCATACTTCTTATCGCTTGTTCAATTTCTTTCATACTAATGACTTCAATGACATCGGGATCCGGAGCATCGAAGTGAGCTCCACTTCCCGATGTGGCATCTCTGTCTTTTCTTGCATACATCTTTCCATAATATTCACTCCCATCTCTGCAGGACGTCAGTTTGGTCTGTTAGGACGTCATTGTTAACACTAAGCACTTTTTTCATACTGCAGATTGCCGAACAGCTCCGGGTCTTGCCTACCTCTTTCCAGAAGAGCCTGGCATTACCCCGGAAATTGGACGACAACCTTTCATCCGCTTTCATTCTGCACCTTTCACGAGCTTCTTCTATCAGTGCCTTCGTGTTAACTTTTTGCAGCTTGTATCTCTCTTTCATATTAAAATCATTCCGCGAGGCTTAGTAGTCTAACCATGCTTTCTTCTTCATTCGAACTGCTTCTTTCACTTCCTCATTCCACCATGCGTCACGCTTATTACTACTGCCTCTTCTCGTTTCTCCACACACTTCCACAGCGGCATTTACCATACTATCCCTAAGGTTCTGCCATACACTTTCCACATTCTCACTACTAACATTGACGTCGTCATGCTTTTCGGCTACCCTTTCTTTATATTTATCCCTAATGGATGCATCCTGCAGCTTCCAGCTTTTAATGCTATGAGTCGGCTCAGGTTCAGGACACTCGGTACGATGACGCCAACCCGCGAACAGACCCCTTATCCTAGTTATTACTAGGTAGTGGCCTGATCCTAGTTCAGCGCCTCGATAAACCCTTGTGTCCATCACCTGTTTACGGAGCCGACTATCCATTAGGAATAGATCTATCATGCTTCTCTTTGACTTACATCTCCTCGTATACATATGAATTTGTTTGTGGTTGAACATTGTGTTCGGCACAAACAAATCCTTTTCCTTACAAAATGCCAGTATAAGCTTGCCAGCGTCATTTACCCTTTTATCCCCATACTTCCCGAGTACCGACTCAAAACCATCGCGAGCGGTACCCACCCATCCATTCAAGTCTCCACATACTATAAGGTTTTCATTTCCTTCTATCACATTTAGAGCTTCTCTCATACTCTCCCAGAAGTTCTCTAGCTCACTCGCGTTCGACGAAGATACTGGCGCGTAAGCAGCTACCAGGAAAATCTTCGTCAAACCAAGTTTTTAGACGGATCCAGAGGATTCTAGGACCTACCAAGTATTATCATGACCACATTTTGGCTAGAACTTGTATAACAATTAAACTGAAGGAGTATCAATACAAATTAGGCAATGTCACATATTTGATACACAGAAAAATGTTCCTAATATTCTAGCAATCTGGCAATGTATCATATTTGATACACTTGAAAACTAAGAGATAATATTCATTTACGAAATGATTTAGATGTAATATTACAACTTTTATGACAAGAATATATAATAAGCTATGCAAATCAGATTAGTTTCGAAGACAATTTAACCACAATATAGTAAATATTAATTATTCTTACATTTCGATGCGCAAACGCATTCGATCGGCCCACTATCTTACGTTCAACTGCTGTTTTTATTGTTGCAAGCACTAATATTTTATTTTTGCCAAAAAAGGAACTATATTTTCTAATATACTAAACAAATTTTTTTTTGATAATTTGTTTTATTAAGTCTAGATTTTTTTTACAGTTGTATGTATCACATAGTACATTGTGTCAAGAAAAGGGTTAATCAGGTGTCGTTTTAGAAGTCATCTGTTTGCTTAGCTACAATAGTGAAGGGCGTGTTACTTGTTGTATTAAACATTTACAAAACTTAACAGGAATATGGCTACTCAAATTAACTCCGGTTACTTTACGAAAAGTCCGTTGGCATGAACCACTCAATGCTTGTAATAAATTTTGTCCTCAGAGTTCCTTAGCTAAATATTTTAAAAGTAACTAACTAACTAACTTATCATTCACGTCTTTATCCCAGAAGGGGTAGCAGAGGCCACATTTCACTCTAAAAATTTTTGTCCCACGTAATAGGTGGTGAGCCCATTGCCGTGTTGAATTAACCAAGCACAGGTGACTGCTATTGAAATTACTCTTTATTTTAAAAGTACTCTCCTAAAAGCACTTTGCCTGAATCAGCTTATTATCTGGCGATCAGCTATCAGGGTGAACTTGCGGAAATGCTATTGTATAACGGTTGCCATAATTTCTTGATCGCTTGCTTCGTACCAAACGTTTACGTGGTCTCAATACAAGAACTGTATTTAGTAATCATTAAGTAGATACCTACGTGTTTACATTTACACCTAGCGGTTTGATAAACTGTATTTCTCAAGGATATGGAAGGAAGTCCTCAGACTCAATAATGTTTAAAGACAGCGGATTTTTTGACAAATAATAAAGATTTAGATTTGTTGACAAAGCACCGTAAAAGGAGCACGACTCGCAATTCATAACGCAGTGCTAGTGCTAACGTTGCTTTACGATCGTGAAACATGTCAGAAGATGCATGAAAGTTAGTTGAATGATCACTTCGAAGTGATCGCATCTCCACAGCATTCGCAGATTCATTTAGAAGAGTTTGGCTCACCAACTACGTAACGAAGTGATATACAATATCGCAGATTTAAAAGAATGTGTCAGCGCTAAAATGGAAATGGACGTGCTGCGTTGGTTTGGATACACCCAAAATAAAAGTGCGAAACGATTGACAAAGAATATATATTGTGCAAACAAGTAGAGGGAAGAATGAGCCAGGGTAGCCCGAGACACACCAGTAAAGATCATGTGATCAGATTGCTCAGAAACGAAAAGATCAAAGTACTCGGATACCCAAACGTGTGTGTAAAAGATAAACTAAAGAAGTATACATGAATCGCGTAGCCTGGCGATCTGTCCTTTCTGACTACCCGTCAGTAGTGTACAGCAGGGCACCGTGAGGAGCACTATTTACCCCGCTGTAGTGTTCGGTGGGACTGGGGTTGGTGAAGTACTAAATGAAAACCGCAATGCCAGATCGTGCTTGACCGTTTATTCTTGCCACACAATCTGCCACAGTAAATTCTTGCTAGAACTATTCTTCTGGTCCAGGATTTCTTCAGGATTCTTGAGGATTTCTTCTGTAGTGGACTGTTCTGTTCCTGAGGACTGTTCCTGGTTACTGTTGCCGGTTGACTGTGTCGATACCCAAAATGGGTCGTGTATTTATTCAATTTTCGCATTATTTATTATTGGACAAAAATACAAGTCCAATCAGAATGTCTACATTTTAACCAATAGTAATTACACAATATTTACAAATTTTTACTAAGCTACTTCGAAACTTTACCGTAACGAGAGCCGCGGCACATTTTTGTCGATTTCTACCTTAAAATCTAATTAAAAGTATATAAACTATGTATTTTCTTATTTACTACGTTATTACACATTTATAAAAAATATAAAATCAACAAAGAGACTATATAATAAATCATGTAAACAAAACAAATCGAAACCACAAGTACTGTACGTACTAGTCTATAGATACGTAGGTATCATTGTACTATGCGATCTTCAAGTCGTCCCGTACATCTCTCCCGCCGTGCAACTATGTTGCATTATCTTCGAGTACGGGCGCGACGTCTGTTGACACGGGTAGTACTATCAGCTTCTTCACCGGCCGCCGCAGGACGCCTCCTTTGGTCGCGATGTCCACTGTCCGCACGATGTTGTCCGGTCCAGGGTACGTGGCGATAACTCGGTCTCGTATCCACACGTTGCGAGGAAGGTTTGCGTCGACTATCTGTACGAGATCGTTGTTCTGTACTGGCTGTCCTCGTCCGTGGGGCTCCCGCCGGTGTTGAAGCTCAGGGAGATACTCTCGTAACCAGCGTGTCCAAAAGAGGTCTGCTAGGCGTTGTGAAGCCCGCCAGCTTGACCTTGATACTGTGTCTTGATCGGTGAATGACCCAGGCTGCGGTACTCGCCCTTGGCCCCCCAGTAGGAAGTGATTGGGCGTCAGGGCTTCTGGATCCTCTTCGTTTACTGATACATGTGTCAGTGGGCGACTGTTGACTGTGTACTCGACTTCTGTTAATAGCGTGACGAGTACTTCTTCTGTAGGAAAGCGTTCATGTAACGTTGCTGTTAAGGCCGTCTTCACTGAGCGGACCATTCGTTCCCAAGCCCCCCCCATAAATGGGGCTCCAGGGGGGATGTAGCGCCATGAGATTGTCTTCTTGGCTGCTTCTGCCTGCGTTGCTTCGTCGATGCCACGTCGAATTTCTTTGTCCGCTCCCTTTAGGTTAGTGCCGTTGTCTGACCAGATTTCTGTAGGGCAACCACGGCGTGCCATCATTCTTCTTAGGGCCATCACTGCAGAGTCCGTGTTGAGCGAGGCAGCGACTTCCAAATGTATGGCTCGGGTGGTGAGACAAGTGAATATTGACACGTATCTCTTCTGGTGACTTCTTCCGACGGTCACTGTGAGGGGACCAAAGTAATCAACCCCTGTGTATGTGAAGGGTCGCTTGTGGTGAGCTAGGCGACACGCCGGCAGGTTTCCTGTTCTCGGGTGAGGCGGTGTTTGAGTCTTCATTCGGCAGAACAGGCAGCTTCGGAGTAGAGTGCGAGTGATGGGTCTTATTCTTAGCACCCAATATTGTTGTCTGCACTCGTTCACTGTTGCTTCGACTCCAGAGTGATGTAGCTGACGATGTACTGCCTGTACCCAGAGTTTGACTGTTGGGTGTGCACCGTCAAGGATCATAGGGCTTTTAAGTTCTTCTGTGACGCCTTGAACGGCTTGGATACGGCTTCTCAATCTGATGACTCCGCTTTCATACACGACGCTCAACTGTCGAAGACGACTCTCCTTGTCGATCGGTTTTTCATTCTTAAGATTTTCTATTTCGACGGCGAAAGAGTCTTCTTGTGAGGCACGCATTAATAATTCTTCGGCCAATCTGAGGTCTTCTGCGGAGGTTCGGAGGAACTGTTTATTTTGTGATGACGCTGTTTTCTTCCATTCAGTCTGAGTGACGGAGGGTTTGACTGTTTTCTTCCATGTTGAATCCTCCTCTGTATTTTTCTTGGTCCTCTTGTAGCAGACTACCTGTTTATGTGGTCTGCAAAGTCGAATGAACTGTAGGACTCTTGCTGTTGTATACCGAAGTCTATCCCAGTTTGAGAAACGAGAGACGTCCGGTAGGCTATTTGCGAGCTTCTTTTCTGTCTTCAGTTTGATGTGATGAGTTTTCTCTTCATCAGTAGGTATCTGTTGCTCCGCTGTCTGTGGTTCAGTAGGCCAAAGATCTTCTGTCTCGTAGAGGAAGTCGGGGCCCTTGTACCAGCGATGGTTCTTTCCGAAATCAGCTGGGACGTCGCGAGTGGCATCATCTGCCACGTTCTTCTTGGTAGGCACCCAGCGCCATTCGTTGACTTTGGAGCTCTCTTCTATAGCTGCTAGCCGATGAGCAACGTAGGGTTTATACGACCTTGAACCGGTTCGTATCCAGGTGAGCACTGTTTTGCTGTCTGTCCAGAACACCTTGCAGTCAGGCTTCCTCTCGTGCTCTTCTATTACTGTTTCCGCAAGTCTTGTCCCCATAACGGCTGCTTGTAATTCTAGTCTTGGGATCGATGTTAACTTCAACGGTGCTACTTTCGCTTTGGCCATAACTAGCGACAGGTTGACTTCGCCGCTGGCATTCTCCGTTCTCCAGAATAGGACTGCGGAGTATGCTGACTCGCTGGCATCGGTAAATACGTGAAGCTGTAGCGAAGTAGTGTCACTGTAGCTAAGATACTGTCGTGGGATTGAAACGTTACGTAGACTGTTCAGATGAGCCATCCAATTTTTCCATTCTTCGGCTAAGTCGTTGTCAATCTCGGTGTCCCAAGCTGTCCCTCTGCGCCATACTTCCTGTAGCAGTTGTTTCGCTCTTATGGTGACGGGTGACGCAAGACCAAGCGGGTCAAATAAAGACATTACTATCTTCAAAGCTTCTCTTTTAGTTGGTATTTTTCCTTCGAGAAGTTTCGATGGGATGCGGGTGAGGCTGAGGTTGAAACTGAGTTCATCTGTATCGAGCTTCCAAATAACACCCAGCACCCTTTCTGTTGCTTCGTCTGGTTTGTAAAGTTCCAGATCTTCTGTATGTTGACATTCGCCGAGTTCTTCGAGCAGAGCCGTTGAGTTCGACTTCCACTGTTTGAGCTCAAAGCCGGCCTTTGTGTGTACTTCTCTTACGCCCGTCGTGATACGTGTGGCGTCCTGTATCGTCTTGAAGCTGTCCAAGTAGTCGTCGACGTAGTGCTTTTCGATGATCGCTGCTGCTGCCTCAGGGTGACTGTGCTCATACTCTTTAGCGTTCAGGTTCTTGATGTAAATCGCTGTTGATGGAGAACTTGAAGCGCCGAAGATCAATGAGGTCATTCTGTATTCATCTGGTGGTTGGTTATCTCGTCGGCTGCCGCGCCATAGGTACCGCAGTGTGTCTCTGTCTTCCTTTCGTATCTTGACTTGCATGAACATTACTTTGATGTCTGCTGTCACGGCGATCGGATGTTGACGAAAACGCATGATGACACCGGGTAGCGACTGTAGAAGGTCTGGGCCTTTAAGCAGCATGTCGTTCAGAGATACGCCCTTCGTCTTGGCTGCAGCGTCATGGACTACTCGTAGTTTGTCCGGTTTCATTGGGTTCACGACGGCGAAGTGAGGCAAGTACCATGTCTTGCCAGGAACTGTATTCTTCGGAGCGAGTTCAGCGTATCCTTTAGAGATGAGAGCTTCCATCTGTTCTGTGTATTTTCTCTTGAGCTCGGGTTCTCTATCTATTTTCTTTTCTATACTGAGGAGACGCTTCAACGAGTTGTCGTAGTTATCGGGAAAGTTTATATCTTCCTTACGCCAGAGTAGACCGGTTTCATATTTGCCTGTTTCTGTTTTCTTCGTGGTCTTCTCTAGGATTTGCAGGGCCTTGACTTCTGGATCTGACTTGGGCTTCTTAGGGTTCAGACTCAGCGCGTCCATCTCGAAGTACTGTCTTACTAAATCTTCAAGGCTGTCTTCAGCTTTTTCTGTGATGTGCGATACGACGTTCATGGTTCTCCCAAAGGTGTTACTATAGGTTCCGTGCAGAACCCAACCCAGTGGTGTGAGTGAAGCCACTGGTTGGTCCTTTCCACCTTTCCTTGTTTCCGATGTCAGTAGGAGATGCCAGTTGTCTTGACCTATCAGCACTCTCGGTTTTACTTCTTCATAAGTGAGCTGCCCTCTGATGTCTTCTAAATGTCGGCATCCTTTGAGCAGACTCACTGGAACTTGCTGAGACGAGACTTGTAAGTTTGTGATGGTGCGTGCTTGTATTCTTTCTTCGTATCCATTACGGCCCCTAAGTTGAACGTTGATCCTTCTTGAGGCTGTTTCTGTTGTCTTCAACTCGTTGATGGCTTCTATTTTGAGAGTTTCCGTAGGCCCTCTTGCTCCGATGCGGTCGGCGATGTTGCTGTCTATCAAAGTGACTGTTGACCCATCGTCCAACAAGGCGAAGGTGTCGACTGTTTCTTTGGGTCCTTTGATCTGTATTGGTATGACCTTCAGAAATGACTGTTTCTTTCTATGAGTCCAGGCTGAGTTGATGGCTTCTGTTGTGTCTTCATTCTGTTTGTTCATTGTCGGCCTATCTGTAGTTCTGTTGTAGTGCAGCATCTTGTGATGAAAGTACTTGCAGCTGTTGACACCACACGGCTTGACTCGACAGTGATGCGTCTTATTTCTATAATGAAGGCACCGGAAGCAGAGACGCTTGGTCTTTGCTATATCCCATCTTCTGTTTTCATCAGCGGACTTGAACTGTTCGCAGTCTGTTGAGGCATGTCCCTTTTCTTGGCATATAGGACATCTCGAATCACCTGTTTTTTCTGTAACATTGTGTATCTTCTGCGACCTCTTCTGTAGTGGAGTATGCGGTACTATCTGTTCAGGTAGTGCATACGGTCCGCATAGCTCGGCTTCTTTCTTCAGGAACTTTTCTATTTTCATTAAATCTGGTTCGTCCCTTGGCAGAGTTGTAGCGAAGTCGTAGAATCTGTATCGCAGCGTAGGTGTGAGCTTGTCGACTACGGTCTTCGAGACTTCCGGGTTGTACATGTAGTTGATGCAGCCCAGTGTCTTCAATGTTGCTACTATGTTGGAGACCTTCGTGGCGAAGATGCAGATGTCACGTGCTGATTCTGTTAATCGTGGTAGACCTCGAAGTGCTTCCATCTCCATTATTGCTATGGATTCTGGTCTTCCAAATCTTGACTCCAGGGTTTTCACTATTTCGGATGGGTGAGCGCTGGTGATAAGTAGGCCCTCGACCGCTTCTTTTGCCTTCCCTTTAAGGTTTCTCCGTAGTCTGTTGGTATTCTCGACCGCTGAGAACATGTGCTCCGTCTCGTAGTAGGCGGCACGGAAGGGTAACCACTCTTGATGTGACCCGCTGAAGAAGGGCAGCTCTATAAACTTCGGGCGCTGTGCGGCTTTGACAGCGCTGGTGATAGCTGCGGCTAGTCCTGCGAAGTCAGGCTGGGCAACCGTCGGTGGATGCCTTGACTGTGAGTACGGTTCCTCTTCTTGCTTCTCTGCGTCTTGTCTTGAGACTACGGGAGTCTTGGCTGGGTGGTCCGTTTCGTTAGTGACCGTAGGCTTGGGTGGTTGTTCATGGGTCTTCAACCAGTGGTCGACACGTTCGTTGGCTTCTGTTCTGCTGCTCGATGAGGTCTCGTTGTCCTCTTCATCCTCGGAGTCCTCGGCTTCCATCGTGGCTATCCGCGCTGTTGCTAGTTCAACTTGTAGTCGCAGGAGCTCTTCTTTTGCTTTTGCAATTCTGTAAGTCTTGTTCTTGCTGCGAGTTGACCCCCCCTTACCCCCTTTTCGGCTGGTGGCGAGGTGGTCCTGTTGTCTGCTTGGGCCCGGCAGACCGGGTGCTCCTTTATTCTGTTCCATATATAAAGGTGCTTCTGTTCTGTACGTTGCCGGCACCCTCCTTTCCGCAGTTGGTTCTTCTGTATGGGCGGAGAGCAGGGCGGCGTCGGTGACAGTCGAGACGGCGGCGATAGTTCTGGCGGCGGCAGTGGCGGCAGACCGGGTGGCGGCGTTTGCGAGGACCGAAGCGACGCATGGCGGCGGCGTGGTGATGGCTTCAACCGGGCTTGATGTGGACTCCAATGCCATGGGGGTTAATAATCTTGTCTGTTCTGTGACTCCCGTGGTGGTGGTCCCTGTGACTGTTGCTCCGGTTGTACCGGTCCTCGAGGAAGCGGCAGTGTCCCCCGAGGATGACGGCGTCTGTTCCACGTGCTTGCGGCTTCTTCCCTCCGATCTGGTTACTGGCATCTTGGAATCTTCAGTACTTCACAATCCGGCTCGACCAGGACCAAAATGTACAGCAGGGCACCGTGAGGAGCACTATTTACCCCGCTGTAGTGTTCGGTGGGACTGGGGTTGGTGAAGTACTAAATGAAAACCGCAATGCCAGATCGTGCTTGACCGTTTATTCTTGCCACACAATCTGCCACAGTAAATTCTTGCTAGAACTATTCTTCTGGTCCAGGATTTCTTCAGGATTCTTGAGGATTTCTTCTGTAGTGGACTGTTCTGTTCCTGAGGACTGTTCCTGGTTACTGTTGCCGGTTGACTGTGTCGATACCCAAAATGGGTCGTGTATTTATTCAATTTTCGCATTATTTATTATTGGACAAAAATACAAGTCCAATCAGAATGTCTACATTTTAACCAATAGTAATTACACAATATTTACAAATTTTTACTAAGCTACTTCGAAACTTTACCGTAACGAGAGCCGCGGCACATTTTTGTCGATTTCTACCTTAAAATCTAATTAAAAGTATATAAACTATGTATTTTCTTATTTACTACGTTATTACACATTTATAAAAAATATAAAATCAACAAAGAGACTATATAATAAATCATGTAAACAAAACAAATCGAAACCACAAGTACTGTACGTACTAGTCTATAGATACGTAGGTATCATTGTACTATGCGATCTTCAAGTCGTCCCGTACAGTAGCGTGTAGATTTATTGCCGAGAACATTATAGCAGAGAAATGAAGCGCTCGTGGCCCCGCTTACTCAGTGTTCTGTAAACGATCACTGCGTTAAGCAACTTTCGCTATAGGTGGTCCTTGGATGGGTGACCACTTTGTCGAATTTTCATTTGCGAGCGTTTCCGTGCTTCGGAAGGCACGTTAAGCCGTTGGTCCCGGTTGCCAGTAAAGATATAAAAGTAAGTTTTTTTTTTAATTAACTCTCAATTCTTATGTTGTACCGGGACGGGGACGCAGCACCAGACTTCTTTTTGGGCTTGACACCAGAACAAGAGAACAAAAGGCAGGAAGGATTGGTCTTGACAAATACAAAATAAACAATAATAATGACAAGACTCTATGGACTGTGGTTATTTGTCTGCCAAAGATAAGGCCGAAGACATTTAAAAAAAATTCAATGATCCCAACTTAGGGGCTTTACCCCTAAATTTAGGAGGTAAAAAAGTAGTTTGGGTATTTTTAGAGATATTTCTGGGGATTTCTTACTGCATGCCTCACAACGCGTAAGCGTGTGGGAGTGCTTTACTCTCGATAGGCCGCTCTGTGACGATTTTACAATATAAAATGTGTGGCAGTGGCAGAGGCAATTTATACGCCCATATTTCACGGTGTGCCTTTTTGTCCTACGTGTGTTATAGGTGGTGAGTCCATTGCTGTGTTGAAACAGACCGAGGAGGCTTCCTGATGTTATTTTTTTTAAGCCGCCTCTCATACCTTCCACTTGACTTAACTACTGCCATGTTACTGGCAACCAACAACAACGGCGAAACTGCTTTAAAAAAAAAAAGATGTGGTGTCGTGGGACACCAGGTAGAAACGAAGTTCGAACTTTCGAAAAAACTAATGTAAAAAAAAAAAAACCACCCTCGCCCTCATCTTCACCCTCACCCTCACCCCTCACCCTCACTCTCACCCTCACCCCACCCTCACTGAAAGAGGGAGAAAGAGAAAGGTATTATACACTACCCGCTTGTGATTACGACTTTCGCGCCTGCGCACGTCTCATTTAACGGTTTTATTTCACCCAATTTTTCTTACGGTTTTACTATCACATTTTTTTCAGTTCGGTCGCGCAGCAAAATCCCTATCTCCTCCAAGCCTGCCGTAAGGAACTTCGTTCTAATATTCACAAAATACGCAAACCATGTATTAACGTGGGTGACTTTAATGCACATATTGTAGCCTTTGGTTATCACAGTGATAACACTAAAGGTATAAATATAAATATTGTGGGACACTTTTCACACAGCGCCATCTAGCCCAAAGTAAGCTAATATTAGCTTATGTTATGGGATCTAGATAACTGATAAACATACTTATATATTTCTAAATACATACATATTATAGATAAATAACACCCAGATACAGAATAAACCATCGTGCTCATCACACAGTTTTATCCTGGATTGGAATCGAACCCACGACCTCTTGCGTAGCAGTCGGATGCACTCCGCGCCATAGAGGCAATCAAAAAAAAGGTGTAATATAGTATTATTGATGAATTTAAATTATGTATAATGAATGATGGTTCACAAACAACCAGTGGCAGCTGTACCTTAAGTGCGCTCGTGCGCTGAACCACCATATCAAAAGATAAAAAATTGGTAATATTACTTCTTTATTTTTAAATTTCTTTTTTATAAAAATTTAAATAAAGATATTTTATTTTCAGGCATCACAGGCCCATAGTGTGTTAGTATAACAAATAACTTAACCTATGTTAGTAGTAACAAACAGATTTACAATTTACAACAACAAACAATAATTTAAATGTAAAAATATATTAAATAAATTGGTAGATTTATTAAGCCCCACTTCTGACATGTAGCTTAACAAATCTATCCATTGTAGGCCCATCTAGCCTGCTAGAAAATACTCTCAGGACGATGTTCTTACTTCCTCTCACTCTGTTTACTATTGATGCTACTTTCTTGCGCATTATCGCTAAATAATCATTAGTGTGCGCATCCGCAAACATTCCTGACGCACTGCAGTAGGGAGGAAGCCTCAACAGCGCCCTGAAAGCATCTTTTTGTGTATGATTAGCCCACAGGCTGCTGGTGTAAAATGTTTGACAAAATGCTTTAAAAAGTGTTATTTTAACTGATACTGAACAACCAGCAAACCATCGCCCTACGTTCTGAATGAATGAATGAAATGAATGAAATATCTTTATTCATATAGGTCACAAAGTAACACTTATGAACGTCAAGATTATTGCATCTACATTTACATTTACTGCCAGATTCGCAAAGCAATAGGTAGAAGCCTGAAGAAGAACCTAGCAATAAAACTCATGGCCACTCTTTTTTAACCGCCAGTAATTACATTAGTTTGATGATGACATGATGTTTGACCAATAATAATAGTAATGAATATATACGAAACAAAAACAAAATCAATGTTATGTTTAAAATCATATCAAAATTAGAGCTATTCTAGTTGCCAGTTCTAAGGCCAGCCTACACTTTAAGAAGAATCTAGCAAGAAAGTAATGGATGCTCTTTTAAAATGTATGTGTGGCTTACAACATAAAAATTACACTTACATTGTTCCTTTAGATTTATGTGAGAACAGTCGACTAATCTTAGTTTGCCTTAAATTTAAATAATATTATTTGTAATAGTTGCTATAACAGCTATGAGCTGACCAGTCTAAATAATATTATTTGTAATAGTTGCTATAACAGCTATGAGCTGACCAGTCCCAACAGACGGCACCCGTTCACGGGTATGACGTATATATCAGCCATCGCCCTACTCAACCGTATTATAGGGAATAAGGCGACCCGATACATACGCCACCACTGCCAGGACACTTAGGCGAGCATGACATACCCAAAATTGCACAGCAACCATCATGTCAATTTCAAAAATTATAAAAAGCTATGTGGACGGTGCTCACACAATAACAAACTCAAATTACATATAATTATATTAGTGAACCTGACGTTTCAAATCACTTATGTTGAACAAATGTACATTATATTTATAATGTTTCTTTATTATTATTATTATTAATTCTATTTGTATATTTATGTGTGTTGACTTAGAGCGACTTACTCCCATGCATTTTTATCATTTATACTGTTGTCTTAAACATATTTATTGACAATATTCTAATTTTATCGGGAAGTTTGTTAAAGAATCGTATACATTGCCCCATAAAAGAATTGCTGATTATTTCGAGACGAGTAGAATGTAATACAAGATTATCTTTATGCCTAGTGTTTACATTATGTATATCACTTTTTTTAAGAAATGTGTCTATGTTTTTGTGCACATAAAGTAAATTCTCATATATATATTGTGATATAACGGTAAGAATATTAATTTCTTTGAATCTTTCTCTTAGAGATACCATGGGACCAAGCTGGTATATGGCTCTCACAGCTCTCTTCTGTAAAATAAATAACGTATTAATGTCCGCTGAGTCTCCCCAGAGAAGAATTCCGTATGACATAACGCTATGGAAATAACTGAAATAAACTATTCTAGCCATTTCAACATCAGTGAGCCGTCTTATTGTTTTTACTGCATATGCAGCAGAGCTTAATTTGCCTGACAATTTTTATATATGTGGTCCCCACTGCAACTTTGAATCAATAGTTATACCCAAAAACACAGAAGCCCCAACAGTATCCAACCGTGATCCATTAAGTTGCACATTGGTCGCCACCTGTCTCACATTAGGTGTCGAAAACTTAATTACTTTAGTTTTTTTATCATTTAAAAGAAGATTATTAACGTTAAACCAATAAACAACTTTTGATTAACTAATAAATTTTTTGATAAGACTGCAATACGGAAGAATTTTATGAACTTGACTGATAATGATAATTTTATAATATATGATATTGATAATTTAATTTATAATATTGATAATTATTCAAAGTCTAGTCAGTATGTGAGTCCTAGTCAGGCCACTTTAATGAATTTAAGTAATAATTATAGTCACTCTAGTGAACCGGATTCTACCTCGAGGAGTAGTAGGCCTAGTTCTAATGAAACTGTAGTTGAGCTGAATCATGAGTTTAGCAGTTCCTCTGTAATTTCAGATGGAGTTGGAGCAGATGTAGATCGAAGCTGTACTAGCCGTGAGTCCGATGCAGAGCTTTGTCGCCGGTCGCTGTCACGCGCGTTGAGCGTGTGACGTCATCGCCCGAGGTGCTAGCTGAAGGGGAAGTAGCGCACCCTACACCGGTGTGCTCTACACCACGTCCTGTACGTAGTACTCGTTCTCAGCTGCCGTCCAGGTATAAAGATTTTGATTTGGACTTATCTCTCCTAATTCAACATGGAACTTTGTTACTCGGTGATCCTTTATCGTATGATGAAGTTGTTACTGGCCCTAATAGTGATCAGTGGAAAGTCGCCATGTCACGATTCACTGATGGCGAATAATGTGTGGAGGTTAGTTGATCGCCCTACAGATGGAAATGTCGTGAAATGCAAGTGGGTATACAAACGTAAGCATGATGCATCTGGTAAGATTGACCGTTTTAAAGCTCGTCTGGTTGCCAGAGGTTTCACACAAATTGAAGGGGTTGATTACAATGATACTTTTTCACCAGTTGTTAGACATTCAACAATGAGAATATTATTTTCATTAGCAGCTCAGTTGGATCTAAATATGGATCATGTAGATGTTACTACTGCATTTTTAAATGTAGAGCTCCAGAAACGAATTTATATGGAGCAACCTCAAGGTTTTTGTAATAATAATATTGGCAATAAAGTATGTTTATTATGGAAAGGTATATATGGCCTCAAGCAGGCAAGTAGAATTTGGAATATTAAAGTTCATGATTTATTAACTAATAATGGCTACCAGCAGTCTAAGTGTGAGCCTTGTGTCTATGTTAAGAAAAATGGTAAAGATATTACTATCATAGCACTGTATGTTGATGATTTTTATATATTTTATAGCTCTTGTAAAAATGAACTTTTATCCTTGCTTGAGACCAATTTTGATGTTAAAAACCTTGGTAGTTTAAAAAGTTGTTTAGAAATTAATATTTCTAGAGACAGAAGTAAATGTGTTATAAAACTAGATCAATCAGAATATGTAAAGAGATTGTTATCTAGGTTTGGTATGGAGAAATGTAAAACAGTGTCCACACCAATGATTACAAACTGTAAATTGCAAATGGTCGAGTCTATTTGTTTGGATGATGTAATATTGTTACAGATACTTACCTGTGATATAATATAATTAATGTAGAGTAAAGCCTAATGTATAGTAGGTATCTAGAGCATGTAGAGGTACATTTGTCACTTGATAATCCTAAGGGGAAGTGTTGTAATTATAGTATTATCAATTGTCTATGAGCGATGCTCCATCTCTATGTGTTCTGTCAATGTCACTGTATTTTGTATTCTCTCTTCCGTTTGCAACCATGGCCGATGTAGGCCCATAAATATTATCGTGTTACAATTTATCTTTAATAATCTTACAAATAGAATTTTCTATTAGCATCTTATATTCTAAGCAATATAGTGTTGCTCATGCCGAACTGTCCGGTGTATTATTTCATCGTAAACCACCCTCCACGCACCTTCAGCATTCATAAGAGTATATATAGTATGTAGAGTGTGTATGCACCTGAATTCGACCAGTTCGCGAACGCGTGCGCCGAACGACTTATAATAATTTAATTTTTTTTAACATAAATGATAAGTAATAAAATGTCCAATTATTATAAAACAATTTAAACGCTTTACTTTACTATTAAGACTTATTTTCCCTGTAAAGTAAAATTCTCGTGCGCTCCGGCGAGTGCACGAGAACCGCTAATAGAACTTGTATGAGACGAGAGCAAATACGCCTGACGCGTGAAACAGAACATAGTTCATAGAAATGTACCGAGTAATGAGCCTGTTGTCGTGCGCCGCACCTGCCAACCGAAGATTGTGTGCGTTTCGATTGCTCCGCCACGGTGTCCAATCAAAAAAAGCACTCCGTCAAAAATTTGTCGAAATTTGTCAAAACCGAATGCAACAAACCAAAAATTTGTCAAAGTAGAATTATAGAAGATTGGATTTGTCAAAAATTGACGAAAAAAGAAGTATAAGCTCTAGAGCAATATTTTACGAAATATTCGCCTTTGAAGTTATGGCCGCGCAATCCTCCACTCGTTTCTTTAATGTTGATTATTTTTTAAACCTTACGATTTCTTATATTAAAATTAACACAAGAAGAAGGATCTTAATTTGTCGAAACTAATGAAAGCAATAAATACTAATAAAGTTTAGTTAAACAGGAGATATCGGTCCAAAACAAAAAGTCCGTGGCCGCGCGGACGAAACGCTTCTTTGTAGGTTCATATCTCACTACCTATAAAAACGTTTAGACCAAAATCCTAGGATTTTGGTCTAAACGTCTAAACTTCAATTTATTCGGCATATTAACCTCATTATAATGACGTATTGTTTTACCCTCAAAACAGTTTACAACTTGTGTTAAATCAAAAATAATGATGTCTCATATGATGTTCTATCAGAGTGACAATAATTTCGATATAATTTGGACATACACCTTTTCTACTACACTAAATGCATCTATTAGGAATAATTGATTTATATCATAACTTAAAGTTAAATCTTCAGCTTGTAAACTTTTTGTTTTGTTGTACTTTGATAGCAATGGAATTTCATAGTTGAGTTAAAACAATCATCACAAGAATCAGTAACCTGAGGCTATGTGGAGACTGCAGACCCAGGCAACCTCAATTTGCGGCATTGCTCTCTTACCATCCTATTTTTTTGTTTTTTTATTAAAGCATAATCAAATGACGCCACTAAGATATGTATCATATTACCAAAGCTGGAACTAACTGAGCTAGGGACGTTGCATACCACACCATCATGATGTCGAGCTTCAGTGTGTCGCACAAGCGTGCTTTCAAACTATAGTGAGTCGCAGGTTAGTCACACCAGCAATAATCGCATTCCATATTACACTCTACATATAAAAATGTCTTTATTTTGCATAGACCATTTTAACGGCGCTTACAAAATGTCATACACTAGAAATAAGGATATTTTTTTTTAATTTGACCACCGGTTCGGATCTTGGCCCACTCGAGAAGAACCGTCTTATTGTATATATGTATACACTAGCTGAGCCGTAAGAGGCAGAAAGAGAAAAAGAGTGGGGTGTACGAATTTAAATTACAATTCTAAAGGAGCTGAAACTTAGATTTGGGTTATATATGTATTTTTAATGCCACATCAAAAAAAGTAAAAAAATATTGTTCAAAAATAAAATAAAACATTTGGGGTGGACCGTCTACCTTATCACTAAGAGGTATGAAAAATAGATTACGACCGATTATCAGATCTATCAAATATACATATGAAATTTAATAATAATCGGCCAAGCCGTTAAGGACGAGTTTGGTAACAAACACCGTGACACGAGAAGTTTAAATATTAGATAAATATAGACAAAAATGCAGAAAGTGAAATGGGTGCGTATAGTATGTCATTGCCTACCCCTTTGAGGCCATAGGCATTTTTGAAATTAATTTATAATTATTCATTCTTCAAAATAGTTCTGTACAGATCTGCAATGACTTTTAATTCATGACATGGTGAATGTTACACCGCGTGGACAATACAGTGTTGGGCCGCCGTCGTCTCGTTTGCTAGCGAGGTGATGGCGGCTAAACGTGAGGAATTGCGGATGCGGGAGCGTACGGGACAGACACTCCCGCCCCGCCGTCGTGTTCGGGGGCGACGACGTGCTGAATACATGCGCGCCCCCGAATAGTGTCTGGCCGTGGGCGGATGGTCGGGGGACCCCGCCCAACTGGCCACATGGCGACGGGCACCCTTTCTGTGTTCCAGGGGGTGCCCCCCCTACGCCCGTGCCGGCCGCTCTCTACCTCCTCTGCTTTCAGAGGGGCGCTCGAGAGCGGTAGAGGTGCGGGCTAGATTCTTCAGCTCCTTAGGGAGCTCCGGGGTGGTCACTTTTCCGGTCGCCCCGAGACGGACCCCTCCACTCTGGGGTGCCCCTTGCCGGCTCGCAGTGATTTAACCTCTGGCCTACCCTACACCTTACCTACCCTATACCTTTAAATAAAATTAACTTGTCTTTGTGGGTAAATATTATGAAGAGTCGGTAACACTGAAAAAATCCGTATCTGTCGAAATGGCACAAAGGCCGAAGAAGCCATGCCATGCCATAAACATTAAAAAAAAAGTATCTGTCAGCTAATCCGAGACGGTACGGTATCGGATCAGTATTTTATTTCGTACCTAGGTATTTTATTATTGACAGTGCGAAGGGCAAGGGTTCAAGATTTAAAATTTATATACACAAAGACGAACTGTAAAACTAGTAAGATTCTTGCGTTTTATTTATGAGTATGCAAGTGGTAGTATATTGGTCGTCTGTAGTTGTATCTTACTTCTGTGGGCTGTATCATATCAATACATAATAAAAAAAAGACCTAACGTGCGATAATTATTGGAATAAACTACGCATTGCATAGTAAAGTCATGAATATTTTAACAATGTTTCGAATTGTTTCAGTTGCTTATTACCAATAGCAACGTAAGTGATGGCTTTACCGTTGCCTATACCCCCGTGCGCGAACAGGGATGGTCTTAGTGGTTTAAGTTGTGATCATTTTGAGTATGCTAGTAGTATGGCTACAACTTTATTGGCACCGGTGAAAACAGAACGACAAATCCTCGAGCATTCCATGTCTGAGGATGATCCTAATGCCAATACACAATTACCAAGTGTAGTGGGCACAGAATTACGCTGGGGCCCCAGACATAAAGGAGCTCAAGAACTTGCTGAACTATACAGTCCAGGTAAGCCTTTTGTGTTTTACAAAAATATTAAAGTAGGTAGTTGAAATGATAAATAGGTGTTATCAATATTAATGTCATGTCTTAATGTGATAAACATTTGTTTTTGTACTAATAAATGAAATGGAATCAGATTTAATTGTTATAGAATTCTATATTATTAATGAATGCTGTCATGTATTTTCCTTTTCCAGTAGTTATTATATTACTTTCTAAATATATATGTAGCAAATTGAAAGAGGCATATTTTTTATAAGAAATGAGATTGTACCTAATTTTTATTTTAACAGGCAAAAGAATCCAAGAATTGGTGTGTGTGGTGCTCTGTTGCACACTTTGTGTCATTGCAGGCCTTTTAATGGCTAGACACACCCGAGCAGATGCTTCATTATTACTAGCAGCAATGGCTGGTGTTCTAACAGCAGACTTTGCATCAGGAGTAGTTCATTGGGCTGCTGACACTTGGGGAGCAGTTGACCTTCCTCTTATAGGCAAAGTAATAATGTATTTCATCAACTGTATAGCTATACATGTTTGTGTATTGTAACAACATTCTCATCAGCTTATCTTATTTACTTATTTCCAATAATCAATTACCTCACTTTAAATTCTTGTCATTGCCACTACCTATCTGATAATATATAGATAACAATATCACATATATCACAATACATTTCCTAAATAAAGTTTTGATAGTTGTTTCATCATAATGTTCACTAAAATGTCCTTACGTCAAAGAATCACTCATATCAGATTTTTGCAGTCTACTGGTGGATGTAGGTCCAAGTTAATTTGGACCTTATGTGCAATCTCTTATGTCCGTAGATGTGCAAAAATGGATCAATCAGTCAAGAGATATGAGGATTATCGACTATCCATATGGCAGGGGTCAGTTCTCGGACCGCTCCTGTGGAACATTGGTTACGACTGGGTCCCGCGCGGTACCATGCTGCTGAGGGTCGGCGTAATCTGCTACGCCGATGATACCTGGGCCACTACGCACGGTCCCTCATGTAGAGCGGCCCAAATCCTAGGCGTGGCCCAAGTGGCTTGAAAAATCGTGTAAAAATCTGGCTTCTCGCCATGATCTTTTCCAGAAGTGGGCAGAAAGACTGAAGAGCCCCACCGCGAGCGCGAGGCTCGTGGGGGCCATCCGGCCCGTCCTACGGCAGTGGGTACCATGCGCCCCCTCTGGGCGCATGGTACTCCACCTCACTCAGCTTCTCACTGGTCATGGCTGTTTTGCCAAATACCTGTGGGAAGTGGTGGTTGTGGAGCCGGATCCCATGTGCCCTCACTGCCGTAGCGGTGACGTGGATGCGGCTGAGCGTACGCTAGCCGCATCGCGGCGATCCCCGCAATGCCCTCAGGGGAAGCGCGGGGCTGGATCTGTCACTGCCGACTGTGGCGCGAGCCATGGCTTGCAGCCATCAATATTGGGCCGCCGTCGCCTCCTTCACCAGCGAGGTAATGGCGGCAAAAAGAGAGAAACTACGGATGCAAGAGCGAGCAAGACGCACGCTCCCGCCCCGCCGGCAATCTTAGGGGCGACGCCAGGCGGAGCTTCAGCGCGCCACCGACTAATTTACGGCTGTGGACAGAACAAGCTAGCACCCTTCCTGTTCCGGGGTTCCTACTAGTGCTCGTTCGATCGCTCTTCACCCCCTCTGTTCTCAGAGGGACATCGAGGACGGCTCGAAACAGGCACCGGCAAATCTCCTCCAGGAGATCGTGGGAGGCCGGCACATCTTGCCCCCGCGAAGAGCCTCATATGGGCTCACAGGGGCATTCTCTTAGGCGGGTCGCCGTGAATAACCCTCGGGCCTATCCCGCGACCTGGTTGGAAAAAGGCGGAACACCGCGGAGTTAGTTGATAGGACAGCCTCCAAGGACCGAGAGTCCTTCACACTCACAATGACGACGAGTAAACGCAATCTCAGTTTAGATAGCAGTGGGGCCCCATTTTTTGACTTGCCCCAGGGCCCTTGGTTACCTAGCTACGCCACTGACCATATTGCTTAGTATAGTCAGAATGAAGCTTTTTAACAAATCAGCAGGGCTAGTGTAATACATCCATAGGCAGTAACCACTTTTGATCAGGTAGACTTTATACTTGTATGGCAAAGTTATATGAAAAAGTCATGTTAACATTTTCTACATTTGATTCACTTGTTTTTTTTAAATGAAACAAGGTGATTTATAATTATGCTTGTTTGATTGGCCCTACAATGTATAATAAACCTACTTCAGCTCCTTCAATGAGAATGAATAGAATGAATCATAATATTGCTATAAAATTTTGCAATGAAATTATGTATATTTGTGAGTTTAGAAACACAGAATTTACTTAACTTAGACTACTACTACAACTGTAGTTGTACCTGGGTTGCAGTGAGTTATACCTCAGGCCTATACAAATGCGAGGTAGACCAGCATAGATGACCCCTCTCCCAGGGTGTAAATCGCCATTATTGCCTTGATTTTTCATTTGGACATTCGATCGCCTAGGGAGACCGAATCTACTGAGGGGTTTGTGTGTGACACTGCCTTGTAGCCGTTGTAGCTCATTGTGACAATTGACATGACTCAGTTTATGTAATAAGTAAGAATTTCTAGACTCTTCAGTTTTGTTTGTAACAGTACATAGTTTGAGTCTAGCATACTACGACCTCATACGGTATTATCTGGCGTAATATGGACTCTTACAGGGCCGGGTGTAGGGGAGAGGAAGACACATTCCACAAAAGAGGAAGACTTTAGAATAAAATAATCATTCAAATTCCGACTAGTATAAACTAGTAAACGACTTTTCCGCCGATATTATTGTTTTTTTTTTCGATATTTATAAAAACTATTCATCCATATTGGTTCACTTCAATTGGGCAATCATTAAAATATGGCTCTGGTAAGCACACTGAATATACTTCACAGTAAGTTATTTATTGACGAACATGAGTGATTTTTTTTCATAATAATTTGGAGCTTAGCTCTTGTTGCCCCAAGGCTTCCAGACCTCCAAATCCATCCTTGGACTCGTGTAGCCGGCACAATTAGCGGAACATAAAAAGAATGCTAAATATTTTTCAAAACAATTTTATTTTAAAAACCAATAAACGCCATTCACTGTCATAAATAAAATGCCATATTTTAAAATTAAAAGGTACTTTGTTTGGTGCAGTTTAATTGAGAAAAATAAACATTACGGAAAAATAAACATTGTTAAATTTTCATGGTGACTAAAAAAATTAAAAAATACAGTTAAACATTTTATTTTTCATTGGAATAAAGGATAAATCAGTATCGAGTATTTCCTCCACGTGCCCTTATCAAAGTTTCTATCCGTCTTGGCATGCTAAGAATGATGTTGTCTATCGTTTCTTGGGAAAGTGTCTGCCATTCCTCCAATACGGCATTTCGCAGTTCACAGGAGCGGGTATTCTGGATTTCACCCCACGTTTTAGTAAGTCCCAGACATGTTTAATCGGATTCACGTCTGGTGACCTTGCTGGCCACTCCATTATTGCGATGTTATCTTGCATCAACACAAAGCCGTCACCGATAAAGGGGGCAAAAGGTACCACGTTTTCTCCAAGAACCTCCCTTATGTATTGATCAGCAGTCAGACTCCCTCTATCGAACACTACTAAGTCTGTGCGAGCTCCCAAACATATTCCCCCCCCCCCCCCCCCCCACACCATTGTGGACCCTCTGCCGTATGCTACCGTAGTTTCAAAATTTAACTGATTGTATCGTTCCCCCTTCACGTCTCCATAATCTTTGACGTCCATCAATTTGATTTAAAAGAATTCTACATTCATCACTGAACAAAACTTTACTCCATTGGTCCGTGGTCCAAAGACAATGCTCTCGAGCGAAATTGAGTCTGTTTCTGCGATGATGTACCTCGAGTTTTGGAGCCTTGGCGGGTACGCGTGAACTGAAATGCACTTCTTCGAACCGTCTGCGTACCGTGCGTTCACTTATTGCTACTCCTCGAACTTTTGAAGAAGATTTCTGGCTTGCACAGCCATCAAACGCGGATTCCTTCGAAAACGCAGCTAATTAAAATGGTCATCTGTCCTCGATGTGCGCCTATTTCGGGTGCCCTTTCGATCGTATATTTTTTTTCAGCATAATGTAGTTTGACATAACATTTTCAGCATAAAGTTTTCTCGCATAAATTATGATAAACAGTTGTGTTATAAACGCATAATGGTTTTATTGGCATAACATTAACTTACTCAATTTTTATTTTATATTTTTTATCAGCATAAATGTAAAGGGTATAATTGTTATACGCCTAAAGATAATTTATCATAAAATACAAAACGCATAATAGAGGTATGGATAACCGTTTAAATCATAAATGAATAATAATAAGAGCAAGAATATTTAAAAAATGATAAGACACCATTGTAAATAACATGTAAAATGATATTTTAAGTGTTATTTTTTTAGACTAGTCTTGAGCAAAGTCGTATTTAGGTACGACGACGAGCGAAGCGAGGAGGAGTGTTAGGTCACTTGCGAGCGAAGCGAGCGGGCTGCGGCAGCCGCCGGCGATGCGCCAGAATAGAATCCCTCGTTTTAATCTACCTACTTTCTTATTGTATTTCATATATATATTTTATAAATGTGTTGAAATTTTGAACTTCAGTATAGTGACTATCGACATTTTTAATCAGTGGGCATTTCAATCTTAGACAGTTCAAGCTTAGATATAAAAATAAAAATATGTACTCGTTAACATTATGGTATTCTATATGTATGGCTTGTAATCTTTATGCGAGAGTGAGTGATATGCCAATAAATGTTATGATTAGTAATCGTTATTGTAAAAAAAAATATGCGTAAACATTTTATGCGGGTATATCATTATTATAAAAAAGTTATGGGAAAATAAAGTATGCCTAATGATTTATTCTGTTTGAATGTTATGCGAAACGAAGAGTATGTCAAAAAACGTTATGCAGTTTTAAGTTATGCCTCTAAAATTTATGCAACCCGATACGGACCCACCTATTTCTGCCTTGCCCGCGACGTCTTACAAGAGAATTAGTCTCCCTGTATCGGTGGACACTGCGATGAATTGTTGAAACAGATCGACGAAGCATCCTGGCGATATCTCTGTAAGTTAGATTACTGCTTCTCATCTCAAGTGCCCTGACAATTTCAGTCGGGGTTAAATCAGGCATAATGATTCCCTTACCCTTCAGTAAGATTTAAGGACCATATAAAGTCCAAAAAGTCTTGAATTAAATAAAAAAATAAGATCTTTACATACAAACTTGTGCACCCGTAATATGGAACACTTACTCGAAATTATTAAAACGTCGATTAAAATTAAAACAATCACAGAAAAAAGTGACGATCAACAGTGTTCTGATTTTAAAATAATTTATTGTAAAATAAAATAGTCACAAACCAGCCAACAACATAAATTGAAAACGGTTTCACTCTTTTTTTTATGTTCCGTTATTTATCCGGTGTGTGTAGGTTTGAGACGCCATTTTCACTCTATGAATCCTTTTCACCGCCAGTCGAAGTCCGAAGGTGTCTTCGAGAGCATAAGTCGGGCGTGTGTGATTCAAAATTACGAATATAAGCCATAAATTCAAAATTACGAATATAAGCCAAAAATTCAAAATTACGAATATAAGCCATTAATTCAATAGGCATGTGAACGCAAGATTTATTCAGATGAGAAAAACACTATTTTCTGAAAAAGGTAGGGTGTTTCTTGTTTGCTTCATAAACGACAGTATAAACAAAAGTTCATGTATATATTTACAGACTCGATATATGCGTGTAAAGGTGATTACATTTTCGCTTAAGCATGTTGGTTCCGCACCGTAGATATTTTCTTCACTAAAGATATCTTAACTTACTTATATATATATATTAACTAACTTACTTTAGTTAGATATCTATGTTCCACACATATTTGAATATAAAAGTTTTCACAAACGACCGGCACATGGGTAAAACAATTTTACCGAAAAGATATTTTATTTTATTTATTCAGTGTTTTAATAATTCATCATCTGGTTCAGGAATCGTATCTACTAAAAATGTTCTCCTCCCCCCAAATAATATTTGCAGACATTGGGTATTTTCCCCACTGACACTTGAGCTGTGAAAAAGCTCTAGGGGCAAACTAGACCTTTTTCACAGCTCAACCGATTTTCATTGAACATACTTATTATTTTATATTGTGCACGTGATGCGCTCGCTTTCGTTTAAGGCCCTACTCGATTATATTTTGCAGACATTTGGTTATTCTTCCCCACTTTTACGCCCACAACTTTTAAACGGCTCCATCGATTGTCATCAAATATAGCTAAGAACACTCCCGACTAATTCACCTTTAAAACAAAACAAACGAAATCAAAACCCGTTCGGGAGCTACGATGCCACAGACAGACACGTCAAACTTATAATACCCCGTAGTTTTTGCGTCGGGTGTTAAAAAGCAATCTCTTACAGACAATGTTTGGATGGAGAAGGTTGTCAGGGATCAGGGATGGTAACACTAATTACTACTTAATTAGTGTTACCATCCCTGATCCCTGACAACCTAGTGTTTTTATTAATGAAATGATATTCGTCACATAGGTACATATCACATATACATCAATACATATACACACACATGATATTAAAATTCATTATGTATATATTCAGAATTCATAGATAGGTACCTACTACCTATGAATTCTGAATATGCAACCATGCAAACCTCCTACCATGCAAAGTAGTGCACTATGCACTACTTTGCATGGTAGGAGGTCAGCTTTTTAAAAAAGTTTTACGTTTAAAGCATAGAAATCGTAAAAACGTGTTTACGATGGCCTATGGTCTAAAGGTCTAAATTCCACAATCGTACAACCTGTACAGTGAAGGATTTCGTAAAAAGATTGGAGAATGTTTAGGAACCTCTAATTCCAGTGTCAGGAGGATCTGAATGAAAACCGTTTCTGTTCATTACAAAAATATCAAACATTTTTTTTTTTTCAATTTCATAGTTACCTTCAATATTTAGGGTACCTAATGCCTACGTCCGGTACATGTCCCGCTCGTTTAGAGCTACCTCTATTGGCTGGCTTATGTACTAGTACGTATGCGGTACTCAATTGAGTGTCACACCTAATTTTATATAATACGTGGTTCAATAAGTCCCGAGACTAAGTACTAAACCAAGGTTTTTTTTATAAAATTATTTTTTATTCTTCAACGTAGTCTCCTCCAAGAGCGATGCAGTCTCTCCAACGCTTTTCTAACTTTTCAATCCGATGCGTGTAGAACGATTTCTTTGGCTTCAAAATAAACCTCCGTTGCTGTGATAACTTCACTATTTGAGTCAAATTTCTTACCCTGGAGCATTTTTTTGAGATCTGCAAACAGACAGTAATCGCTGGGGGCCAAGTCTGCCGAATAAGGGGGATGAGGAAGCAATTCAAAGCCCAATTCATTAATTTTGGCCATCGTTCTCACAGACTTGTGACAAGGCGCGTTGTCCTGGTCAAACACCACTTTCTTTTTGTTCATTTGAGGCCGTTTATCCACAATTTCGTACTTCAATCGCTCCAATAAGCACATGTAATAGTCACTATTTATATTTTGCCCCTTTTCAAGGTAGTCGATGAAAAGTATTCTGGTTGAGCGGGCGAGATAAATAAATTCGAAGTGGACTGTATTTGCGGTGAAAGACAAAAATGAAATTTACACGCGGTTGTCGACGAACAAGAAATGGTAACGGGAATAGGCACACTACCTTGCTGCTGCTGCGAGATGCTGAGGTGGAGGCTGCCGGGGACGTCCCTGGACTTGGATTCCTGGGTTCCTTGCACGAAAACACTATTTATCCATTGAAAACACAACTATTGCGAAAAGTTGATGCAAGCGCGCGCGCGGCCATTGCAGTTCTATTTTATTGTGCGTCTTCGCTGCCTGTGTGTTGGCAGCGCTGCGGTGGAGTTTTCTACCGCTAGATGGCGGTAACACAGCTGTCTCGCTCTTCTCTTATGCGAGACAAGGTAGGTGCGAAAGAGAAATGGAATAAAGGGAAAAGAGGTGGGAGTGTCGACAACTAATTAATTAAAACAAATGGAGATCGGCGATGCAACATAGAAAAAATAACGTGGCAACTTTCGAATCGTATACCGGCGCAACCATTACAACCCCCCCCCCCCCCCGGCTTAAAGGGTTACCTTCAAAAAAGGAACAACTGACTATACAGTTGCCACTAAGCTTTAGCTGCTAACTAAACAAACTGGTCGCAAATACGAACCAGTTGGCGGTTTTAACGCGAACTATACGGGTGATCCCATTTGACCCAGGGAAAACTTCTACTACCCCAAGAGGCCAATGTAATGGAGGCATATTTTCAGTTAAAATAACTACGACAGTACCGACAGTAATAGGGTTCGATGGAGTATTCCATTTCTGACGTGACTGTAGCGTATGCAAATAGTCTGTTCTCCAACGCTTCCAAAACGATTGAACGAGTTTATCCAATAAGGCATGACGCGAGAGAAGATGAAGTCGATCTTCCTCTATTTCAAAAGCGGGTAAGTATTTTAACGGAATACATCTATGAACTATCGAACGAATCAAATTGCGTGCGGAGAGAATCCAGTATTTCTGGCGCTAAATCGACATTAATAAATCTGGACCAGCGTGACAATTCACCCTATGGTGATATTCAACTAAAAGATCAACGATATGATCCTTGCGCGGGAGAACCATAGGATGCATTTGATCGCACTCTAATGCGGACTGGCTCAAACGACCACCAACTCGAATGAGGCCATCCTTCAAAAAAGGTTTCTAATGTTGAAAAGCGCGACTACAAGGTTTATTTAATTCCAGATTTCTAATTTCAGACGAAAAATAAAATCGCTGAAGTTCACGAAGCACGATTAACTCAGCCTTGTTTAAGACAAAGGCGGTAACATGCTCGCGACGAGGAAGGATTTCCAAAAATCGACAAATAAAAACAACACTACGTAAAAGAATCGACCACGATGAAACACGGCTAGCCAACTCTAAGATAGGCGATTTTTCGAGCGGTGCGGTAGTAACTAAAGAGGTTTTCTTTTCCTCTGGTGGCGTGGACACAGTAGCGGGGTTGAAAGGACTAACAGGCCATTCATCAGGTGGGGCTTGGCACCAGGAAAAGCCATGGAACCACTACGGATGATCCAAAATGTATCCCAACGATGGGGCGAAGAATGTGTCCAACACAAAGCGACGGTCGAGTCCGAGAATGCGAAAATTCTATCTATATTAATGCGGTTGCGACAACTACTAACAATCGAACTAATGAGCTGGGCTAGAACCAATATAGCGCACAGCTCGAGACAAGCGAGAGAGACTACCTTACTAGGGGCTACTTTAGATTTAGCGCTGATAAGGTGAAATGAAATGTCATCACCGTTACGAACGTGGAAGTACACAACACCCCCATACGCTTTCTCACTAGCGTCAGCGAAACCTAGAACAGTTACAATAATATCATCGGAGATGCCAACATTGCGAGGTATTCTAATTTGCTCGAGCATAGGAAGCTCGGCTCTAAACCGGTCCCACAATTTAATGATGTGGTCAGGAGGAGTGTCGTCCCAGTCACAGTTGGACAGCCAAAGTTCTTTTATGAGAAGCTTTGCGTACTAGACGACAGGTGCTACAAATCCTATTACATCCCATATGCGTGCGACACACGCGCTTAGTGCAGGTTGACGGTGTAGGACAAACCTTCAAACTAAACATGTCGGACGAAGGTGACCAACGCAAACCGAGAACATTGTGCGTATCATTACTATCGAACACCTTGACAGTCGACAAGCGATGCGACGGTGGAATCGAATCCAAGACCGTTTGCGAATTACTAGTCCATTTTACGAGATCAAAATGACCAGCCTTCATGAGATCAATTACTTCAGCCGCAGTTGCGACAGCTTGATCTTCGGTCTGCACAGAATAAATATAGATACAGAATAAATAATATGTACAGACCAGTTTCTACAGTCTCCTTAGCCTTCGGGTAACTGTCGCCCTCGTCGGCGGCGAGCTGCTTGACAGTGCGAAGAGCGTGGAATACGCTCCGTGCTTCGTCTCTTCGGTTTCGGGAGGCGCGGGTGAAATGAAACCTTTATCCTAATATTCTACTATTACGCTATCGTAAGCCTCCTTCAACTTTGGAGATGTCTGCATTTTCCGTTCTAAACAAAAGAAGCGTTTTTCGGCTGACTGAAACGAATCTCCAAGCGAATTAACATCACCCTTAAAGGGGAGTGCGACAACATAACGACCATTACTATCGCGAGTAGTCGTGCGACTATAAAACGCTTCACAAAGTTTATCATCCGGTAGGAGGGACGTTCACCTCTTCTATCTCCCAGAATTTACGGACAGCGGAGTCCAGCGGTTCGACGGCGCAACAATATGACACTGTCGAGTTACAATCAAAACATGCGGGTGCGGAACCAACAATAACAAAACCAAGAACCGTCTCTAAGGCGAGCGGCGCGGGGTGCGATGCGTGACCTTGAACCTTATGCTGCGACAGTAGGTGCGGGAAAATCGAAGCGCCAACTAACAAATCAGTATGTCCTGGAACGGCGTAAGTATCATCGGAAAAAGGCAAATCTCTAAAATTAGTCAATAATGAGGTATTGACTGCGACAGTCGGTAAAAGTTCGGTAACCTAATCGACGTTTAGCGAATCCATCAAAAAACTAAAATCAAAATCAAAACGCGAGTGGAATTTAATCCCTACAGAACCTTGAACGGCTTTAGTGGAACCCCCAATACCTTTCACAACAATACAGACGGGGCGGTTATTTATATGCAAACCAAGAAGACTACAACAATTTTTACTAATAAAATTACTTTGAGAAGCACTATCTAAAAGTGCGCGAACACTATGTCCCCTACCATGCGAATCGTAAACAACAACTCGAGCGGTTGCCAGAAGTATCGTAGTAGGGCTTGTGTGCCAACTCGATAGCGAGCACAAAGCGACATCGTTTGGCTGGAGGCGCGCGGCAGTGGCGCCGCCGTCGCTAGGCGCGGACGGACGGCTGTGACGTCACAGCGGGCGGACGGTTAGGCACGAAGTTCGCGCAGCCGGAATCGACGGACGAACTACCGGACATGGCGGGTGCATTGCTAACTACAAGCGAATTATTACCATTAACGCGTGAGGTACCAACTGAGTTTAAATTGGACGCGGCATTATTGTTTTCGAAGTGCAATAATGAATGGTGTTTACCATTACACTTGCGACAAAAATGATTCGAATTACAGAATGAAACACGATGTTTCTCACTGAGACAATTGATACATAAATTACTAGAACGCACAAATTTATAGCGATCGCTAGGAGTAAGTTTATTGAACTCCGAACATTTATAAAGTTGGTCATATGGTAGGTCATGGCGACCTTGACACAAAGAACAATTTTTCGAATGCAACACTTGCGATTGCTAAGTTGTGGGTTCAAAATTAACAAAAGAGTGCGTGGACTTCGTGGGCTTACTACTACTACTACGATTAGTCGGACTATTTTTCGCTACTCCGTGGTTTAACGAAGTTCGTTGCAAAATTCGAATATGTTGACGAACGAAAGTTTCTAAATCGTCGAACTTAGGTATTTGATGGCCACGTCTATCCATTTCAAATAAGCGAACGGTTTCGGAATCTAATTTCTTTAAACCGATATACAAAAACAAAAAGTCACAGAGGTCATTGACCTTGATATTTTTCTAAGTCGTGTTCATTACACGATGAGCTATTTATCAAATTAAAAATTTGATCCAAATAAGCGGTTGTTACTAAGCGTTTGTCTTCGTATTTGACCTTCAAAGTATTCAAAATCAGACTATAATTTTCGGCGCAAAGCGTTATTCCGGCGCAAACGTTTTTGCTTTGCCGGTAGTTTACTATCTAAGTAATGTAATTTTTCGTAATCCGATAACGAATTATTATTATGGATCGTATTTTCGAAACTAGCTAAAGACAAAGGCCAATTTTTAATATCGCCATCAAATTCGGGTATTTGTATGGGCGGTAATTTAGGTCGGTCCCGTTTCAACAAATCAAAACCGGCTGGCCCGGGTTTCGAATCGGAGACTACTACGGGCACGGGCGCTTGCAATGACTTAGCGACACGTTTTATGCGACAAATTAAATCTTCGAAAGATGACATGGCGTTAATAAGAAATCGGGATTTAATTTTAATTCAAGCAAGTTAATTTTATCGAGAACATTTTCGAAATCTAAGCGCAAAGTATCTACGATTTCGATCGAGGATAAAAACAATTCTTTTATTGATTCATCTGCGATCCTCGATTAATAATCACAAATTAATTGCATACGCTTAAAAAGGCTATCCTTCTTAACGTGTAATAGTTTTAACTGTGGATCTGGAATCTCTTTCGAAGGCGTTGTTAAAACAAAACAACTAAAGCTACCTACAGTGCAAAACTAACGAACGATCAAAATGGAAGCGGTGACGAACAGCGAGACGCGACGGGAGCGAGCGTAGGTACTTGTGCAAGCGGACCTAGGTACCTACCCGCGCACAAAATATGTACCTACCTACCTGCGGTATCTACCTATTACTATGCGGTGCTGTCGAAACTACTAACTATTTAGTACCTACCTTTGCTAAAAACAGTTGGTAAGTATGCGTTTATTCCCTAATGGAATAAAACTATTATATATGCGTTTATTCCCTATAGAATATAAACTATTACCTAATCTATGCGTTTATTCCGAATGGAATAAAAACTATAACCTATGCCTATGCGTTTATTCCCTATGGAATAAAAACTATTGCGTTTCTATTGGCAAACTACTAAAGCGAATGGATCAAAAATCCGGATCGTTAGGACCAGAAAATTCGTTGAGCGGGGGAGATAAATAAATTCGAAGTGGACTGTATTTGCGGGGAAAGACAAAAATGAAATTTACACGCGGTTGTAGACGAAAAAGAAATGGAAACGGGAATAGGCACACTACCTTGCTGCTGCTGCGAGATGCTGAGGTGGAGGCTGCCGGGGACGTCCCTGGACTTGGATTCCTGGTTTCCTTGCACGAAAACATTATTTATCCATGGAAAACACAACTATTGCGAAAAGTTAATGCTAGCGCGCGCGCGGCCATTGCAGTTCTATTGTTTTGTGCGTCTTCGTTGCCTGCAGCGCTGCGGTGGAGTTTTCTACCGCTAGATGGCGGTAACACAGCTGTCTCGCTCTTCTCTTATGCGAGACAAGGTAGGTGCGAAAGAGAAATGGAATAAAGGGAAGAGAGGTGGGAGTGTCAAAAACTAATTAATTAAAACATATGGAGATCGGCGATGCAACATAGAAAAAATAACACGGCAACTTTCGAATCGTATACCGGCGCAACCATATTCCATGTGCATCCCAAAATATAGACGCCATAACCTTACCGGCCGATTTCTGAGTCTTTGGCCGCTTCGGGCGGCTTTCACAAGCCGCTCTCCACTCCTCTGACTGCCGATTGGATTCCGGAGTAAAATGGTGTATCCATGTGTCATCCATTGTCACATACCGACGTAAAAAATCCTTTTTATTACGATTCAGCAGCGCCAAACATCGCTCTGAATCAATGATACGTGGTTCTTTTTGATCAGTTGTAAGCAAACGCGGCACCCACTTGGAAATAAGATTTTTCTGTAATCTTCACTATCTCGACTATCTCGCGCACTTTTATCTTCCGATCTTCCATTACGATTTTGAGGACTTGGTTAATATTTTGTTGAGTCACTGCTTCATTAGGACGACCTGAGCGTTCTCCATCATTTGTGTCCATGCGACCGCGTTTGAAGTCGGCATACCACTGACAAATGGTTGCTTTACAGGGAGCTGATCCCGCATAACATTTTATAAGCCATTGCTTTGCTTCAACGGTATTATTTTCCATTAAAAAGCAATGTTTTATCAACACGCGAAACTTTTTTCTATTGTATCGAAACTTCAAGCGTCACCTAAAAGTCTGCGAAATCAATATTTGAATGTTCCATTTTTAAAAATATGACATATCTTTTTTTGAAGGCCAGTACTTTTTAAAAATCAAAAGAGTTTTTAATGTATACGCCATTTCCAAGTTAGTCTCGGGACTTATTGAACGATCTAGTATATGGATGGCAGTCCTCCCTTTATGTAGCATCCTAACATTTAATTGCAAACCATTAATCCACGTAACATATTTCTGCTAACTTATGGGCATCAAAAGCTTGTCTAGCCTTGATTATACGATTTCATTCAACTGTAATTTTGGTATTGCATTGTTTATCTGCATGTGCAACATTCTCACTAAATTAGCGTTGTAGTTTATTGTTAGCATAATTTTCTTATAGCTTACAACTAATAATAACTCATTTAAAATTAATAGACCAACCGGATTGTAATTTGACTCGAGAAAAATGTTAATTCAACACGACACACTGGAGCTATTGGAAATTGTAAATGCGTAGGTATACAGCATACGGTCAATGGGATTCGCCGCATTGTTGGAACTTACTCATCAGAGAGAGAGTGAGACTGATCCGTACCACTTGATCAAGACAGGTTGGGTCGATGAAATATGTCATACAGGGCGAACGATATACGCTACTTCTTCATGACGCTAACGCAACGTAATTTGCTTTTTCTTTTAGAGATTAATATCTTAGGAATCGACGAAAAAGTACACATTAGAGGGATGGGCATAAACGGTTTTCCGTTCGACGTGCAGTCCGCCATGCCCAGTACCTCCACCCTGCAGAAGACCGCGGTAATAGTACCCTGGCCCTGCTGGGTTATGTTCTTCGTCGGTGAGCAGGGTTCCAGAGCTCATTGGGGTGACTCTATTCTAGTGACGCCGAGACTAGAGGCATGATTGCCTCCACTGGCTAGCACAAGCACGGAATGTTGTTACGGTGGTCAGGGAGACCCGGTGAAACGGTTGACCACTGGCGACCCTCAGGCTGTACATGACCCGATCCTGGGGATCACCTAATCTCCGCCCCAGGAGGCTTTACCAGCAGCCTGTAAAAGTCCCTTATGCCTTGGTCATGGTCTTGCCGGATGAGGAGATTGGGGTGGACCCGGTCACTGCCTTCCGCCCGCCGTGCCAGCCAGTCGCATGACTAGTGTCTTCCTCTGGAAAGTTGAAGCTTCACTTTGTCTCCTACGCCTCCGGCATGACCATAAATGCTGGGGTCCCGCAGTGCTCAGTGTTGTCACCCACCCTGTTTTTGCTGCATATCAATGACATGCTGTCCATTGACGGCATTCAATGCTATGCAGATGATAGTACCGGGTGACACTTATTACGCGGGTCGCACTAATATCCCCCGGTCTGCAGTGAAAGAAAGTCGTTAACAACTTGTGTCTGAAATTGAGGCCACTCTTGCAAGAGTGTCCGAAAATCTTGCCCAATTTAACCCTACCAAGACTCAAGTTTGTGCATTCACCGCTAAAAAAGCTCCATTTACTGTAGCACCGCAATTCCGGAACACACCTCTCTCCATCTCCAATAGTATTGGGATCCTTGGTGTTGAGATATCTAATGACGTTCAATACCGTAGTCATTTAGAGGACAAGGCGAAGCTGGCGTCCAAAAAGCTCGGCTGGCTCAATAGGGTGTGGCAGTACTTTACTGCGGAGCAAAGACTGCTCCTCTATAAGTCGCAAGTGCTACCACACATGGAGTACTGATTTCACCTTTGGGCTGGTGCACCTGAATACCAGCTTCGACCTTTTGACTCGGTAGAAGTGCGTGCTATGAGAATAGTCAAAGATCCTCTACTAGCAGGCGGTGTTAAGCTCCGACGTGATGGGAGAGACTTCGCCTCCTTATGTGTGTTCTATCGCCTGTACAACGGTCTGTGCTCTGAGGAATTGTTTGATATAACGCCGGTTCATCAAAAGGGGTCTTGGAAGGTTTTTAAAGGGTCGGCAGCGCGAGTGCTGCATCTCTGGTGTTGCAAACGTCCATAGGCTACGGTGACCACTTTCCATCAGGTGAACCGTATGCTTGTCTGCGGCACCTCAGTGGTATAAAAAAAAGTGCCATAACCTAAGATTGTTTTGAGGCCACTTCTGTGATACATCAGCTACAACTGGTTGCTTCGTGGTCCATTTTTTGGCAGATTACGCGATAATGTAAAGTATGCTTTTTGAAATCATGTGAAAAAAAATTGTACTAAAGTTTATCGACCTACATACAAACTTGCCTTTGAAAATCTCTGTATGACGCTAATTTGGGCAAAATATACCAATAATACGATGTTCTTACCCTCTTTTTACCTTCATTTTAATCTTGACCGCCACAGCTCCAGATCTAAATGTTTTGTTTTTATTTCGTTTATTGACCTGTTTACCATTTCCAATAGGTTTCGGTCTGTTCACTTTTATTAATATTATTTCGATTTTAATCTATGTGATCTGGTCTATAAATTATATTTACATATATTTATCAATTAATTTAATCAATTTTAGTTACTAAATAATTAATTACAAAAATGTTGATATAACAATATCAACATTTTTGTAATTGTTGTATACTAGTTGACGCCCGCGGCTCCGCCCGCTTGAAGTGTTCCCGTTTCCCACTGGAACTTGTTTCCGGGATAAAAAGTAGCCTATAACACATAGGCATTTGATGTCTAAGCTATATTAAAATTTCATTAAAATCCATTCAGCAGTTTTTCGTGAAAGAGTAACAAACTTTCGCCTTTTTAAGATTAGTAGGATTAGTGTATACGAGTATAACTATATTCAACAGGTGCTCGCCATTGTAGTGAAAAATTCAGTAGGTGACTCTACTTAATTTTTGATACGATTGTGTTTAATTAAATTGACACGAATTGCACCGAATTGTCCGGGTCATTGCTATGCCCAGCCACCACAAGTAAACCAGACCCTTGATTTCCTGTAAGCAATAAATTCATGAATTTATTGTATATCTGATAAAGCTGTTCCGTCTGTATGCTGAAATTCTTTATAGTTGTGCTGAGATCATTTTATAGTCTTTAAACATATTAGCTGTACTGAAAAATTCCTGAGAGTCGTCTATTGAAATTGACTGAGAATAATTTAACATAGATGACAACATCATCATAGAATCAGTACTTTGATATGTAATTCACACATTATGTGCCATAGTACCTAGGTAGTCAGAGCTAAGTACAAACAAAGGCTGAATTTGTCACATTTACTATAATTCCATACTGTGTATTGTTGACGGCTACTTGAAAAATTAATGTTAGCACCTGCTAACTTCTCACATTCATTATTATTTATATACTTATTGAGTTGAAACACATACAATATGATAAGCAAAATTCACTAGTGAAATATCAATCTCAATGAAAAATATTAAGTCATGCTTTTTTTTTAAACTTTCAGAATTTCTTGCGTCCATTTCGTGAACATCACATTGACCCCACGTCAATTACGAGACATGATTTCGTAGAGACTAATGGTGACAATTTCGCTATAACGATACCGATTTTAGCGAGGATTGTATGGCAGCTTCTCACGTACGAAAACAGTAGCATCGATGAACAATTTCATTGGATTGCCTATTGGTACTTATGTTGCATTTTTGTGGCAATGACAAATCAGGTAATTAATTGTAAATTATTTGTTATTTAAGGTCTGGAAACTAAGTCCAACTTTTAAAATTTAACCTATTGCGTTTCATACTACAACATATACTATATGTTGCAGATTAGTTTTTAGTTGTCTCTCATTTTGATCAGGTTGTGCCAGCTGTGGACACAAACTGACCGCGTTTAACCCAGTACAAATAACAATGTGCCTACATGTAGAATCACTTTAGATACCAATTTATTATATAAGTTATCACTTATTATATGTTACCTATTTTACGTAAATGAAACATTAAAATTTTACGTAAATGTTACGTTAATCATCATTTATTCTAGTTACCAGAATTTAGGGCGCGACTTTATATTTGAACTAGCTGACCCGCGCGGCTTCGCCCGTGACAAACTTCGAACTCCCGTTAGTTTATCAGTCACGCCTTTATTCCCGTCACTCCCATTCAATCCCGTCCTTTATAAATTTTACAATAATGTATGAATATTTGCCCGATTTGTCGGTTACTGCTCCGCTCTTCGGGGTAGTAGCGTGATTATATAGTCTTTTATCAGTCTCGCCTTTATTCCCGTCGCTCCCATTTAATCCCGTCGTTATTACTTTTACAATAATGTATGAATACTTATTTGCCCGATATTTTCATTACTGCTCCGCTCCTCAGGGTAGTAGCGAGATGATATAGCCTTTTATCAGTCACGCCTTTATTCCCGTCGCGCCCATTCAATCCCGTCGTTTATTACTTTAACAATAATGTATGAATTTTTGGCCGATTTGTTGATTATTGCTCCGCTCCTCAGGGTAGTAGCGTGATGAGATAGCCTTTTATCAGTCACGCCTTTATCCCCGTCGCTCCCATTTAATCCCGTCGTTTATTATCTACTTTTACAATTGTGTATGAATATTTGCCCGATTTGTTGATTACTGCCCTACTCTTCAGGGCAGTAGCGTGATGATATAGCCTAGACTTCCAACTTGCGCTATCCAACACATATTATTATAGTTATTATTATTAGTATTTTTTTTGAAGTGAAAACTTCTTTAGCGGCGTTGAGCACTTTAAATATAATATTCTGTAATGGGTATAAAATCTTAAACTCGCGTCAGGACACGTGGCGTCAGGACACGTGTCCTGATCGAAAAAGCGTAAGATTTTCATCATCATCTTTACGTCGATCCCGGTCAATTTTTGAAGGAAAAACTTCTTTTAGCGCGGTACGCATATTTTTAGATGAGATAAAATCTCTGGACTCGCGACCATAATCATCATCATCATCTAACGTTGATTCCGGTCATCTACAGGTCTTATTAAATAATGCTGTGTAATCAATTAGGACTCTTTCAGTGTAGAATTATTTTTTATCATCATCATCTTTACGTCGATCCCGGTCAATTTTTGAAGGAAAAACTTCTTTTAGCGCGGTACGCATATTTTTAGATGAGATAAAATCTCTGGACTCGCGACCATAATCATCATCATCATCAAACGTTGATTCCGGTCATCTACAGGTCTTATTAAATAATGCTGTGTAATCAATTAGGACTCTTTCAGTGTAGATTTATTTTTTATCATCATCATCTTTACGTCGATCCCGGTCAATTTTTGAAGGAAAAACTTCTTTTAGCGCGGTACGCATATTTTTAGATGAGATAAAATCTCTGGATTCGCGACCATAATCATCATCATCATCAAACGTTGATTCCGGTCATCTACAGGTCTTATTAAATAATGCTGTGTAATCAATTAGGACTCTTTCAGTGTAGAATTATTTTTATCATCATCATCTTTACGTCGATCCCGGTCAATTTTTGAAGGAAAAACTTCTTTTAGCGCGGTACGCATATTTTTAGATGAGATAAAATCTCTGGACTCGCGACCATAATCATCATCATCATCTAACGTTGATTCCGGTCATCTACAGGTCTTATTAAATAATGCTGTGTAATCAATTAGGACTCTTTCAGTGTAGAATTATTTTTTATCATCATCATCTTTACGTCGATCCCGGACAATTTTTGAAGGAAAAACTTCTTTTAGCGCGGTACGCATATTTTTAGATGAGATAAAATCTCTGGACTCGCGACCATAATCATCATCATCATCAAACGTTGATTCCGGTCATCTACAGGTCTTATTAAATAATGCTGTGTAATCAATTAGGACTCTTTCAGTGTAGAATTATTTTTTATCATCATCATCTTTACGTCGATCCCGGTCAATTTTTGAAGGAAAAACTTCTTTTAGCGCGGTACGCATATTTTTAGATGAGATAAAATCTCTGGATTCGCGACCATAATCATCATCATCATCAAACGTTGATTCCGGTCATCTACAGGTCTTATTAAATAATGCTGTGTAATCAATTAGGACTCTTTCAGTGTAGAATTATTTTTATCATCATCATCTTTACGTCGATCCCGGTCAATTTTTGAAGGAAAAACTTCTTTTAGCGCGGTACGCATATTTTTAGATGAGATAAAATCTCTGGACTCGCGACCATAATCATCATCATCATCTAACGTTGATTCCGGTCATCTACAGGTCTTATTAAATAATGCTGTGTAATCAATTAGGACTCTTTCAGTGTAGAATTATTTTTTATCATCATCATCTTTAAGTCGATCCCGGTCAATTTTTGAAAGAAAAACTTCTTTTAGCGCGGTACGCATATTTTTAGATGAGATAAAATCTCTGGACTCGCGACCATAATCATCATCATCATCAAACGTTGATTCCGGTCATCTACAGGTCTTATTAAATAATGCTGTGTAATCAATTAGGACTCTTTCAGTGTAGAATTATTTTTTATCATCATCATCTTTACGTCGATCCCGGTCAATTTTTGAAGGAAAAACTTCTTTTAGCGCGGTACGCATATTTTTAGATGAGATAAAATCTCTGGACTCGCTACCATAATCATCATCATCATCTAACGTTGATTCCGGTCATCTACAGGTCTTATTAAATAATGTTGTGTAATCAATTAGGACTCTTTCAGTGTAGATTTATTTTTCATCATCATCATCTTTACGTCGATCCCGGTCAATTTTTGAAGGAAAAACTTCTTTTAGCGCGGTACGCATATTTTTAGATGAGATAAAATCTCTGGACTCGCGACCATAATCATCATCATCATCTAACGTTGATTCCGGTCATCTACAGGTCTTATTAAATAATGCTGTGTAATCAATTAGGAGTCTTTCAGTGTAGATTTATTTTTCATCATCATCATCATTAACGTCGATCCCGGTCAATTTTTGAAAGGAAAAACTTCTTTTAGCGCGGTACGCAATTTTTTAGATGAGACAAATCTCTGGACTCGCTACACCCCGTTACGATACGCAGCTATAGTGTGTGCATATATGCATGTACCAACGCGTCTAGATAATTAATTATTAATAAATTGAGTTTTCACTTCTGTCGGCACTCCCGGAGTGGTTAGGTTAGGTTTTTTTTAATATTGTTGTGACAACTCACTCAACGCCATCTGATTCCACACTAAGCGGAGCTTGTACTATGGTAACCAGAATAACTGATAAACATATTATATATATCTAAATACATACATATCATAGATAAATAACACCCAGACACAGAATAAACCATCGTGCTTATCACACAAAGTTTTATCCTGGGTGGGAATCGAACCCACGACCTCTTGCGTAGCAGTCGGATGCACACCCACCGCGCCACAGAGGCAGTCAAATTATTATTACTATAGTATACCAAGGAGACGCGCTGACTTCGCAGAGCTCTCTCCCTATTGGCTAGTCGCGACGTCCCGCATGCGTAAATCGCAAATCATCGGCCATACTTTTCACTTGTCATTTTAAGACCAATATTTCACAATAAAATGATTATAATAGGTTAACCTTAAAAGATAGGCATATGCTGTCGCGGACTTTATTTTAGAACTTTTAAAGGGGAATAATTATGGAATACATATTTTTTGCGTAACTTTCATCGTTTACGCAGCGTTCGCAACGGAAGCTATCAAAAGGAATATTTTGTCCCCGATTTTGCCACATTTATCATTGCTGTTCCGCACCTATTGGTCGTAGCGTGATGCTATATAGCCTATCTCGATAAATGGACTATTCAACACAAAAAGAATTATGCAAATCGAACGTGTATTCTCAGAGTTTAGCGCGTTCAACCAAACAAACAAACAAACTCTTCAGCTCTATAAAATTAGTATAGAAGTATAGATGTGCAATTTGTTAAATTTATATTATTTACCTTTCAGATCCATAAATGGTCGCATACATATTTTGGGTTACCGACGTGGGTGGTGTGGCTGCAAGAGTGGCACATAGTGCTGCCGCGCCGCCACCACCGCATCCACCACGTGGCGCCGCACGAGACTTACTTTTGCATCACTACTGGTTGGCTCAATTGGCCACTAGAAAAGTTACACTTTTGGTCCACGCTAGAGACTATTATTGAAGCCTTAACTGGCTGTAAACCGCGAGCCGACGATTTGAAATGGGCGCAGAAGCGGTCTTAGAATTTAATATTAACTAACGATATTACATTTTTATACAAACTACACTCGTCCACTCTACTAAATCAATTAATAACAGTAAGTAAAACAAAATGATTAAGAAAATTAATCAGGCTGTTGTGAATCATTAATTGCTATATTGAAAAGAATTTTGTGATATAATTAAAATAACTTTCAATTTTTTTATGACTGATAAAATTGTAGTTTTGTAATTCCTTGGTAAAAGATGTATGATAGTCAATTACTCTGTAATAGAACGTGATGGTGATATTTAACATTTAAGATAAGAGACATGGAGATAATAACAAATCACTTTATAACTAAAATATCTTGTGTAGAAATTATTCAATGAGTGCCCATAGTAAGACTACATCAGTCAACAGTTTTTCTTATTTAACTATTCCTGTATGAGACTTAGTAAATAGTCGCAAATACTAATATAAGGTATAGGTATGATAGTTTTAATATGTGACCTTGAAAGTAGTAAGAAAGTGCATGACAGAGTTACATTAAATCCGTTGAAAAACTGAACCGACCATCTTGCATGCCTCCATGAGGAACGGTCGCATTACGGCGACATTCATTTAGACGGTCGTGATAATTTATGGTCACATGTGCGAATTATAATACTCGTATAGCTGCAGCGGACCAAGCAGCGTAAGCAGGCATTCGCCTAGCCACGTGATTTCCTATGCTATGTTTATTTTATGAGTTAATTGGTTTAAAATGTAGTAGTGATTTAGTTTAAGTACTTGGATTGGGAATAAGTACTTCATAGTACCATTGGGTTTGTATTTATAGTTGATATTATTAAGCACTGTTGAAAATCTTTAGTTTGACTAAGTATGATTCATTTATATTCATGGTGTAAGTACTAATTACATACACAATGGTGTACAAATTGTAGATTACAATTAAGTGCCATAGTGTCATAATGGTCAAAAACCAAATCTAGGGTAGTCTTCCTTATAATAGGTTGACAATACTAGTTTGCTTTATGTAATTGGAGTACCGAATAATTGCCATATCTATATTTTACGTCATAAAATAATAATATGTTTTGAGTTCTACAGTTTATCTACAAGTGACCTCTACTATAAACAATTTAATTAATAGGTAATGAAAATATTTTGTTACCATAGCTCCAAAATTGACTTGTATGTTTGCAGAAATTACTATCATCATTCAATGGTGAAAACTATACATCATTCGTTGCGACGTTGATTTGCTTGAAAATAGTAAATAATTTGTTTATTTAGTTAGAAGCAATTAGTTCCATATTTTCTATTATGGATATGATTGAAAGTGAGAAATTTATCTTGATCGTTGACAGTGTTCAAAGAAGTTGATAAAATCAATTAAGTATGTAAATAATTTATGGTTGTTCCTAAAAACAATGATGAATGCTAGGCTCGATATAATTAACTTACTTTGAGAAAGAGTGAACAACCAAATGTCACGTGATAAAAAAGTCAATTAGTGAAACTAATTAGGAATATTTCATTTTAAAAAGTAATGAATAGGTGTTTAAAGACAAAACAAAACAATCTTCAACAAATATGGATATTTGGATACTTATTACATTTACAGTATAAGAACTATTTGTGAAAACGCAGACATACCTAGCCTTTATTAAAATTCCTTACAATTTTTTGTCGTAGGATATACATACTTACGCTGTAATATAATAATAAAGCTGTTTTTGCGCTTGCTAAGTGTATTGAGATGACACAATACACTTTATATGATATTAATTTGAGTCTGTAACTAAACTATATTATTGCCAAAGATTGAATGCCCCAAAGTAAAGCAATAATTATTACTTATGTTTCTTTTTAGCTCTCTTAACTTATGCCTCGCCTCAATATAGTGATGAATACATGGGCGTGACATGTCAAGATTATTCTAATTAAGAAATATAATTTATTCTTCAGTGGTGACTAGCGATTGGTTAGTATCCAGAGATACTCTTGCGAAACCCAAGAAGCACTCTATTCTCAGAATTTTGGTACAGAATGTAAACAAACGAAGGTGTTTTCCCAATATAATTCAAACATTCATTGATTGTAACTGCGTTAACTTCATTAATCTAAGCTTCATAAGCAGAAGAAAACCTTTGTTTCATCTTTTCCTATATTTATGTAACAAGAATATAGAAAAGTCACTTTATTGTTGCAAAGCTTTGTATGATAAGTAGTTAGTCCAATACCTTAAGTAATGATTTCTTTTTTTCTTTTAGAATATAGAAATATTATTGTATTGTTGCAAAGCTTTGTGTGATAAGTAGATAATTCAATACCTACCTATATATTTTTCATTGCTTATGTATATGATAGGTATATCTCATCACTAATAAGTACATACCTACACATTAATAAATATTTACGTTTATCAGTTATTGACCACTAACGAAAACAATCCAACGGCCAATGTAATTCAGGGATTCGGTCATATAATATAAATGTCTGAAAGTTTCTGATCTTTATCATCATTTTGTGTCATGCTTCAGTAAATAGAGTGTAAGAATATTGTATAAGGCGCTAATCAGCGTTGCACGCGTTGTGACCGCTACGTTGTACTTGTTCACACAAGTCATTCATTGCGTAAAGCGGACTAATTAGCTTAATCATTATCATAAACATTCTGGGGCAAAATTGCTAAAAGACTTGACAATAACTTTGCCTACTTCTACTATTACTACGGATATTGCTTTATGTTTTGGATATTCTGTAAAATTAGCAAAGCAAATATTTTCAAGGAAAAGATTTTACATATATATACTGCAAGATTCTGTGGAGCTTTACAATGTTACATCCACAGTGTTTACAAACGTACAGTTAAGTACCTTAGCTGTTAACTCAGTACATTACTAATCCTTAGATATCTGATATATTTTACCAATGATTATTGTTAAAGTGGTAAGTGAAGAGCAATCCACAGCCAAAGTAAATTATATTGTTGATAATAAGCGAATCTTTGTTTAAGATTGAACTAATTACAATAACACGACTGATAAATTATGATATTTACCGACTGACGAAATAATAATTAACAAATATATTGCACAGCAGCTTTACTGACAGACAAATTTGGTCACACGAGTCGATTAGTATTTTATAAAGACTTTAATATGGGTAGTGGGAACACCTTAGGGAACACAGGCTGCAAGAAGAATTACAGGTCTCTTATAGGGCACAGCTAGCACCTACGTAATGTAAGACCTATAAATTACTTATTCAGCATATATATATTTAATAAATATAAATATATATATTTAATAAATAGTGATTTATGAATAAATTTTAAAAATATATTTATTAAATTAATTTGATAAATGTCGTATATATTTGTCGGTTGCACATCAGAATCCATTAATTAACCAAACTAACATTAAATACTTCGTGATCGATCACTGCAACACCATAACATATTTTTGTTTATTTTACATATCCACGCACAAAATAAAACATTGATCTTTTCTATTTAAGATTCCTTTATCAAATAAAATAGCCTAAGAGCACGCAATAAGATAGGCCTTCGTATTTTATAAGTCTGTAAGTATCTTTGCCAATATATCCACTAAAAAGAAACATCAGCTATAGGTACTTTGGCAGGTATAGGTAAGGCACCGAAGAAGTATGACATTGTAACACTATATCGCATTGTATTGTAGATTTTTAGGTTAGGGAAGTTAGGGTTCCATGAATTTATTTTTCATAAATACCTACACCGTCTCACGAACCGACCAATGGTCAGTCAGTAAGAGTTGATCGACATTAGCAACCTATGTCAAATTATCTGTGTTAACCCACCCTCTTGTGATAGTTATACAAAGAGTCTGTACAGACTGTTAATTCCATTGTTTTTAATAATTTCCTACGCAGTCGTCACTGCACTTTTACCAAGCGCACCTGAAAAGCTATTTGCCATGTAGCTGAAGATACTAGCGCGATTTAGTGTTCCTTCCTCAAATCTGATTGTCCTGTATAATTCTTTATCATACGTCCTATCACGGTTAAACATAGCTGGCATACAATACTGGTGCCTTGCAATTGCAACTCGGTTACAAGATCTAAAGTTGGTAGCAGAAAGTATAAGAATGTGGTAGTGCCACACGTGACCTATGACATATTATTATAATCTCATGAATTTATAGTAGGATTTGTTTCAACCAATTCCTATCGTGAACATGCAGAAAGTAGCTATAACAGCCGCTTAATATCAGTAGGGAGTAACTCGCCCACTAGTCAGAACGCATGTCTTATCTTCCGCCAAATGATTTACGTTGCTTTATTATCACTCAGATTGATTGATCGAACTTTTGTTATCGAGCAAGGTTTATGCATTATGGGCGTGGAACTGTGGAACACACAATAGTAATGTTGCACACGACAAAGGTAATGTTTATTTTTCTTTACTTAAAATTTAAGATAAAATGGTTAAACCTTAAGAATCTATTTAATAGTTTTTATCTTTTTCACGTGCATTTATAAATACACAAATTAGATTTATAATTTTTGCTAATTTATATTTAGCAATGATGGTACCAAATGTGCAATGTATGCAATGCTTTAATATTTTTATTAAAGGCGAGTATTTACACGGATTATCGTTAATACTTTAAAATAAAAGAAAGCTGAATTAAAATAGTTTTTTATTTCAAGTCTGATAGTTCCTTACATACAGGCGTAATTTACGTTAACCGATTGGCCCTGAGGCTATCGCGTCCGGTGACATTAGCTACCGTATCGACCGCCGATATGTAGCGCGCTGCACCTCGTCCAATATACCTCTGCCTACATATTTACGTGGACGCAAAGGGTAGGCAGGAGAATTTGTATGTTTGTCTCACTCAATATGTATTTTGGGGAGCCCAAATTGTAATGTTGAAAAGGACTAGCAGTTGTGTTGTGACCATTTGCGGTTTTGAAAACGTCTGTAAGGCTTTACGACTACATGTTGTTCACAAGCCGATATATGGTTTCATCGGACGTTTAATGGGAGTTACAAATTTAATACCTAGTATAGTATTTTTATAAAGCACAATAAGAAGTAACTACCTATTAAGCGCGATAAATGACTCTGGCCTCTCATAAAATTACGGTATGCTGACTTAATTTTGCAGCTGTAGTTTAAGTTCTGAAGAGATGGACGGTGAAGGAAGGAGGATATTTTTGCAGTAAACTCACACGTCTGCTTAATGCTTAATATATAGATTATCTGCATCCCACCGGACAGATGCGGTTCAGACTTTAATCAAGTTCCGCTACAACTAGTCCTCTCACCGCCGCAACATCCGTACGCTTTTCCGCATCTTTCCAGGCTTTCGGAAACTCAGCGCAGTTAAGGGAATGGTTAAAAATGTGACAAATAATGGGAATAATTTCATCAATGACGGGTTTCTTCATCTTACGGCTTATGTTGCCACTGCCAACCGCATTGGATCCTATATACATAACACTCTTTTTAACATCACACGCAGATAATTGATCAAAATTGAACGGTGAATGATCAGGTATTACAAGCGATGAAAGAAACTGCAATGTATGGTCTCTGTTAGACTGATCTAATTTGGACGAAGATGTGAAATGATAGTTAAGCGAATCAAAATTAAGAGAGTTTGACATCAGATTTTGACGCTGTTTTCCACAACCCCTAATGTTCTGAGAAATTTCCACACTTTTATAAATATATTGGCGTTGTGCTTTTCTACACACCTTACTGCAGAGATTACGTATCGAATTGTATTTCTCCTTGTTAAAAGCCATAGGCTCCATTTCGGGAATTCAACATTTTGCAAATTCAACATTACGGGCCAGAGCGCTAATTTTGTATCTGCATTTGGCAGCAGCTTTTTGGTGTGCGTTTCGATTGCTCCGCCACAGTGACCAATTGAAAAAAGGACTCCGTCAAAAAATTGTCGAAATTTGTCAAAACCGAATACAACAAAGCAAAAATTTGTCAAAGTAGAAATAAAGAAGATATTAGGGTTTAAAGTTGGCCGCGTGAACGAAACGTGGAGGATTGCGCGGCCACGGAGATCTCAGCAACTAGTTAGAGAACTAATTCTTTTTGTCAATTAAAGATTGAATTTGTCAAAAATTGTCGAAAAAAGAAGTATAAGCTCGAGAGGAATATTTTTCGAAATATTCGCCTTTGAAGTTATGGCCGCGCTATCCTCAACTCGTTGTTTCTTAAATGTTGATTATTTTTTAAACCTTACGATTTCTTATAGTAAAATTAACACAAGAAGAAAGATCTTAATTTGTCGAAACTAATGAAAGCAATAAATACTACTAAAGATTAGTTAAACAGGAGATATCGGTCCAAAACAAAAAGTCCGTGGCCGCGTGAACGAAACGCTTCTTTGTAGGCTCATATCTCACTACCTATAATTGCTAGGATTTTGGTGTGAACTTCCATTTATTCGGCATATTAGCCTCATTATAATGGCGTTTTTTTTTACCTTCAAAACAGTTTACAACATGTAGAAAATCAAAAATAATGATATCTCATATGATGTTCTACCAGGGTGACAATAATTTCGATATAATTTGGACATACGCCTTTTCTGCTACACTAAATGCATCTATTAGGAATAATTAGTTTATATCATAACTTAGTTAAGTTAAGCTTGTAAACTTTTTGTTTTGTTGTAATTTGATAGCCATGGAATTTCATAGAATGAGTTAAAACAATCATCACAAGAATCAGTAACCTGAGGTTATCTATGTGGAGACTGCAGACCCAGGTCAATTTGCGGCATTTTACGCTTACCATCCTATTTTTTTTTTGTTAAACCGGAAGCAAATGGCGCCACTAAGATATGTATCATATTACCAAAGCTGAAACTAACTGAGCTACTGACGTTGCATGCCACACCATCATGATGTCAAGCTTCAGTGTGTCGCATAAGCGTGCATTCAAACTATGGTGAGTCTCAGTAGTTTAGTGACACCAGCAATAATCGCACTTCCATTTGTCTAGCTCACATTACACTCTAAATGTAAAAATGTCTTTATATTGCTTAAACCATTTTAACGGCGCTTACAAAATGTCATACACTAGAACTAAGGATAAATTTAATATTTTTAAAGCGACCGCCGGTTCGGAACGCGGCCCACCTTAGAAGAACCGTCTTATTGTATCTATGTATACACTAGCTGACCCGTGCAACGTCGTAAGAGGCAGAGAGAGAAAAAGAGTGGGGCGTACGAATTTAAATTACAATTCTGAAGAAGCTGAAACTTAGATTTGGGTTATATACTTATGTATTTTTAATGCCACATCAAAAAAAGTAAAAAAATAATTGTTCAAAAATAAAACATTTGGGGTGGACCACCCTACCCTTATCACTAAGGGGTATGAAAAATAGATTACGACTGATTATCAGATCTATGAAATATAAATATGAACTTTAGGTAATAATAATCGGTCAAGCCGTTTCGGTAGAGTTTGGTAATAAACACCTCCGAAACGGCTTTAGAAGTTTATATTTTAGACAAATATAGACAAAAATGCAGAATGTAAAATGGGCGCGTATACGAGGGCGGCACTGAAAATTTCGGGAATCAAGGAAATGACATATTACTATTTAAAAATGTATTTATTGCTTTTCAAAGTATTCTCCGCGAAATTTGACACATTTTTCCATACGATGGAACCAATCATTGAAGCAACCATTCCATTCGGAAGTTGGGGTATCCAAAATGGCCGTTTTGTAGGCGTCCACAGCTTCTTCAGGTGATGAAAGTATAGGATCCTGCGTGGAATCTTTCGAGAGTTCTGACGCATCAAGTAACGCGAGCCGCTTTTTGCTCTTCACAGAGCGAATGCGGTATCCATCGAGAAAACAACTTGTTTACACCTAATTGTTCATGCAAGATTATTTGTATTTGACTCATGCCAATGTCTAAAGTTGCCTGAATTTCGCGGTATGTCACATGTCGATCTTCCTCAATCAGCTTACGCACAGCATCAACGTTTTCTTGGGTGACTGCAGTTTTTGGACGACCTTGACGGGGATAATCACTGTGCTTGACACGTCCACGTTGAAATTCAGTAAACCAGCGATAAATTGTGGTTTTGGATGGGGCTTCATCACCAAATGCAGAAATCATCCGGTCAAACTGTTTTTGTGTTAAACCACTTCGAAAGTCATAATAAATCATTACTCCTGAATTTTCTCGAGTCAATTCCATTTTCTCAACGACTAAACAAGTTTGACAAAACCTTGTGATAAGACCGAGAATCATTTTTTTAAATAAATAAATGTAATTCGAGTTTTAAAACCAAGTAGTTTTCAATTAAAAAGATTTTAATATAACGAACAGTGGAAATGATCCATTCCCGATACTTTTAGTGCAGCCCTCGTAGTATTGTCTTTGCCTACTTCTTTGAGGCCATAGACGAGACTGTTAAGCGATTTCAGAAATTAATTTATAATTATTCATTTTGAAAAGCGCGGGAAACGGCAAACTAGGCGGGCGACTGTTTTTGAGTTTTTTATTATTTATTAATTATTCAACTATAATTTAAGGATCAAATAGGTTTAATAGTGTAAATATATTAATTTATTATTGTAAATAGTATAGTTCCTGTATAGTAGGTAAGTTTTTTGTATTTATATTGTAGTACATGGGTGATCCAGAAGACCCTGGGGGGACAATTGTCCCCTCAGTGTATAATACTGTTACGATAGATGGATCAGGAATGGATACGGAAGGATCGGTAATAGAAACAGATGGCTCCGAGACCAACTCTCGGTCCCATAAGCGAAAGAGAGCATCGGTTTCGTCTAAGATTTGCAAGCACTGCAATAAAAAACGCAGATATCACCATAAATCTTCTACTAATTCCGAGATTGATTGCCAATGTAGATCAATAACAAACACTTTCACTGTATCTGCATCACCCTCACAAATTGTCACCTCACAAACTACCAAGACTAATGCTAACGAGAATTCATCGCGTATTCCTATTGGCCGAAATGTTTACAACTCATCTGACGCTGCCCCATATGCAGTTCATATTCAGAAACTTCCTTCATCTCCCAATGAAAACTGTTCCATTCATCCTGTAGCATTTGGCTTTTTTCTTAAAAAAAACTCATTCAAGAACATTGTCAATGGCAGTCTTAAAAAAATAGGGCGCAACCGTATTTCTTTATCTTTTTCGTCACATGATAGTGCTAACAATTTTGTAGATGATGATGCATTAAAATCTAATAATTACAAAGCTTTTATTCCTTCTGTTAATGTTACACGCATGGGTATAGTGAGAGGTGTTCCTACTGACTGGAGCGATGAGGATATTCTAAGTAATATATCAGTTCCCATAGGTTGCGGCCAAATTATAAAAATAAGGAGGCTAAAAAGAAAAGTCATTAGCAATGAAAAGTCAGAGTTTGTTCCCATAGAAACTGTAGTCCTAACATTTGATGGGCAAGTTTTACCCAAACGTATTTTTATGTGTTATAACTCACTTCCTGTTGATTTATACATTTATCCCACAATACAATGCTTTAATTGTTGTCGATATGGACATATTCGCAGCCAATGCAGATCATCTCCAAGATGTTTTAAATGTGGTCTAGGCCATACAGGAGAGACATGCAAAGTTGAGGAGTTTAAGTGCTGTCTCTGTACAGGTTCTCATCTTGCAACTAATAAAATATGTCCTGAATTCTCTAGGCAAAAGGGGATTAAGGAATCAATGGCCAAAAGTTGTATTTCTTATGCTGAAGCCTTGAAGTTACACCCTCCTGTTAGCAAACCTTATTCTGATACTCTCATGTCTGCTCCTCAACATAGGTCAATACAAAATATTCCAGATCATACTCATCATAATAACTCGTACAAGAAAACAGTATTCTTAAAACCGAAGCAACCTCAAAAATTTGAAAGATATGGATATGATCAATTAGCCCATTCTAACTTAACAAAAGATTATACAATTCCTTTACCCTCTATTGGCACTCTCAATAACTGTAATAATGATTCTCTATCTGAAATTCCCATTAAACAATTAATTTTAACTCTTATCAACTCTTTACAACAATGTAATATGATTAAATTACCGCCCAACGCTGCTATACTATCAGATACAGAAGTAAATAACACAATTAATAATGGATCAGTTCTCCCTAATGCAATGGAACTGCTGCAGCATAAGCCGCAGAAAAAGTGAACTAATTTACTTGATTAATAAATATGAACCATCTTTAATAGCTATACAAGAAACCTGGCTTAAGCCAGAACATAATTTTAAACTTTCAGGCTTCTCTTGCTTGAGAGAAGATAGAAGTGATGGCTATGGTGGTGTTGCTTTGCTTGTGAAAAATTCTCTTCTTTTTTCTCATGTAGAGCTACCTAGCCATGGTACCGGCTTCTCGATAATATCTGTAAAAATAAATAACATATGCTTTGTTTCCGTTTACATCCCTCACCCATCATCTGAGATTTATGATGAAGTAAATAATATGTTTTCTACACTACCAAAGCCTCTAGTGATAATGGGTGACTTTAATGCACAACATCGATGTTGGGGAAGTTCTAAATCTAACTACTATGGAGCTCGAGTTTTGGAAATGCTAGATACCTTTGAAATGTGTTTGCTAAATAATGGTTCCCTTACTCGGCGAACTACTCCTAATGAGCTAATTAGCGCACCAGATTTAACTCTGTGTTCTCCCAATCTCGCATCTTCTTTGTCCTGGTACACTTTGGAGTCTACCTACGGTAGTGATCACTTCCCTATTGTCATTTCATTTCCTAATAACTTTTCCGGCATCCAAATACAAAAACGTCAACCTCGACTCAAACATAAATTATCTAACGCTAACTGGGATGCGTTTCAACAAAAGGTTAAAAATAGATTTTCACAACTTCCAAACATTAACGACAATAATGTAGACGAATGTAATAATTTAATTAGTAAGGCTTTAATTGAAACAGCTGATTCATTGTTTCCAAGTAAACGTCAAACAAAAGTAACGAAGATCCCCGCTCCTCCTTGGTGGGATTCAGAATGTCGGGAACAGATTAAAAAAAGAAAAACAGCAGAAAATATTTATAAACATTATTCTTCGATGGAAAATTTTAATTCTCTTTCGGAAATTATAACTAGCACCCGTAAATTATTTAAGCGAAAGAAATGGGAAAGCTGGCAAACATTCTGTAATTCTGTATCCCCTAATGTTCACCCAACTTTAGTTTGGAAAAATATCAAACGCTACAGATCTGCTTTTAAAGAATCAAACCCTCCACTTCTACACAGAACTGTTGTTGAAAATTTTCTGGATTCCCTGATTCCTCCTTTTGTTCCTCTTAATATTACTCCTTGCCCCTTGCAAACCCAGTGTAAATTGGAAATGCAGTCTTCGAGTCTCAACAAGCCTTTTACTCTTAATGAATTAAAAGGCATTCTAACTTATGTTAAAGATTCAACCCCTGGCTTGGATAATATCCCCTATTCATTTTTCACTCACATGGATGATACTAGTCTTTCTTATTATTTATCTTTAATTAATTCTGTAGTGCTTTCAGGCAACATCCCCACAGCTTGGAAAGTGCAAGAAGTGATTCCAATTCGTAAAACTAACAAACCTTCTGCTGAAGCGTCATCTTACCGTCCAATAGCCCTTTCCCCTGTGGTTGCTAAACTGGCTGAACACCTCGTCAAAAATAGACTAGAATGGTTTATTGAAAATAAAGGTCTATTATCCAATAGTCAGTATGGATTTAGAAAGGGTAAAAGTACCATAGACAGTGTAGCCATATTTACCACTGATATTCGTCTAGCTTTTTCAAATAATCACTCACTTCTGGCCTGTTTTCTAGACATAGCTGCTGCGTACGATAGTGTCCAGCTACATATACTGCAAAAAAAGCTTTTAAAATTGGATGTCCCTATATTATTACAAAATTTTATCATAAATTTTCTGTCTGAGAGATGTGTTAAGGTTATCCTTCCGGACTCCCTCACAATTACTAGAATAGCTTCGAGAGGTTTGCCACAGGGATCAGTATTAAGTCCTCTCCTTTATAATTTATATACCTATGACCTAAAAAGTACATTAGTGAAAAGCAACATAAATATCTTACAATATGCAGACGATTTACTCATATATACTTCGGGGCAATCGATTGAGAGATCAGCTGATAGGTTATCATCAGCTCTTGATTCCCTTAAAACGTGGCTGGATACTAATGGCCTAACTCTATCAGTGCCCAAAAGTTCTGTTGTATTATTTTCCCGAATGCGGTGTCCTCCTACCGTATCAGTTTTTTATGAAAACTCACGACTTCCAGTTTATGAGCATGCAAAGTTCTTAGGAATTATTTTAGACGCTAAATTATCTGGGCTCCAACATTGTTACCATATTACTGCAAAATGTGAACGTAATTTAAATATCTTGAGATGCTTGTCGGGTGTTTGGTGGGGAGCTCATCCAACTTCCCAAAAACTTCTTTATAACGCTTTGATTAGAAGTCTTCTAGATTACGGGTCATTTCTTTTAGAACCCTGTGGTATAGTTGGCCTAAATAAACTTGACAGTGTTCAATATAAAGCTCTTCGAATTATATCAGGTTGTATGAAATCCAGCCCCATCAACGCTCTTCAAGTTGAATGTGTTGAACCTCCACTGATACATCGTAGACAATATCTTTGTGACCGATTTGTGTTTCAATCTTTACAAATCACAAACCACCCCTTACATCATAAACTCCAATTACTCTAAGACGTAATAGAAACCTCCAGTTACTGGTCTCACAAAAAGGTTCCTTGCCTTGTTAGCAGCTTTCGTAAATTTTTATCTCTACAATCCCCTACTCACAGATCTTCTCGTCTCCCCCTTTTTTCTACATCTTATAATTCCTTAACTATTTCACCTTGTATTATTCTAAACTGTGATCTTCAAAATGACATTAATGCTAATTCCAACTTCAACTACTATCTCAATCACGAATTTCCAGATTGGCATCATATATACAGTGATGCTTCTAAGCATAGTAATTTGGATTGTGTCGGAATAGGAGTATATCACCACCAGTTCAAGATAGTCCAGAAAGTTAGACTCCCACCAGAGACATCAGTATTTACCGGTGAATGCTTCGGATTACTGAAGTCTTTGGAATACATATTATTATTAAAACTCTCAAAGACCGCAATCATCACAGACTCCAAAAGTGCTTTACAAGCTCTACAGCGATTCCCATTTAAAACAAAGCATTTGACTGTTGTTTTTGAATGTCGAAATCTGTTACAGAAATGTTTATCTAACGGTTTAGACATAAAGTTTTTATGGATACCTAGTCATCAAGGTATTTTTGGCAACGACTATGCGGATAGACTTGCTAATGAGGCAGTTTCATGTGGGGATTTGTTCCCGTATAAAAACTACTGCTCTGACTTAATGTCTCTTTCTAAAAAGGATCTACTTGAATCCTGGGGAAAAGACTGGCACACTAGCAGCCAAGTGAAAGGGAAACATTTCAGTCAAATTCAGCCTACAATACCTGTTAAACCTTGGTTTTCAAAATTCAAATTTGGTAAAACGACAACTTCAATAATAACTAGAATGAGATTGGGTCACACATGTGCTCCAGTGCACCTTGCTAAATTTAGAATTATTAACAGTGACATTTGTGAATGTGGTTCAGATATAGGCGACTTAAACCATATTTTTTTCGCTTGCCCTCTATTTAACCATACAGAATTTTTCGAATCCTTAATATCCCTCCATGTTCCTCTTCCATCTTGTATTAACACCCTATTACATAATCTTGATATTAATATTTATAAAACCATATCTTTATTTATAACTGTTAATCATTTAAAAATCTAAATATTACTTTAAGAATCTTGTTTCAAACCATTTTGATCCTTTCCCGAAATTCCGTAATCCTTTTTATATATTAACCGCTTCCTAACCTTTTACTGCGTCGTGGCTAAGTCCAAGCCGGACATCGCCAGAACAAAAAAAAAAAAAAAAAAATTATTCATTTTGGAAAAGCGCGGGAAACGGCAAACTAGGCGGGCGACTGTTTTTGAGTTTTTTATTATTTAATAATTATTCAACTATAATTTAAGGATCAAATAGGTTTAATAGTGTAAATATATTAGTTTATTATTGTAAATAGTATAGTTCCTGTATAGTAGGTAAGTTTTTTGTATTTATATTGTAGTACATGGGTGATCCAGAAGACCCTGGGGGGACAATTGTCCCCTCAGTGTATAATACTGTTACGATAGATGGATAAGGAATGGAAACGGAAGGATCGGTAATAGACACAGATGGCTCCGAGACCAACTCTCGGTCCCATAAGCGAAAGAGAGCATCGGTTTCGTCTAAGATTTGCAAGCACTGCAATAAAAAACGCAGATATCACCATAAATCTTCTACTAATTCCGAGATTGATTGCCAATGTAGATCAATAACAAACACTTTCACTGTATCTGCATCACCCTCACAAATTGTCACCTCACAAACTACCAAGACTAATGCTAACGAGAATTCATCGCGTATTCCTATTGGCCGAAATGTTTACAACTCATCTGACGCTGCCCCATATGCAGTTCATATTCAGAAACTTCCTTCATCTCCCAATGAAAACTGTTCCATTCATCCTGTAGCATTTGGCTTTTTTCTTAAAAAAAACTCATTCAAGAACATTGTCAATGGCAGTCTTAAAAAAATAGGGCGCAACCGTATTTCTTTATCTTTTTCGTCACATGATAGTGCTAACAATTTTGTAGATGATGATGCATTAAAATCTAATAATTACAAAGCTTTTATTCCTTCTGTTAATGTTACACGCATGGGTATAGTGAGAGGTGTTCCTACTGACTGGAGCGATGAGGATATTCTAAGTAATATATCAGTTCCCATAGGTTGCGGCCAAATTATAAAAATAAGGAGGCTAAAAAGAAAAGTCATTAGCAATGAAAAGTCAGAGTTTGTTCCCATAGAAACTGTAGTCCTAACATTTGATGGGCAAGTTTTACCCAAACGTATTTTTATGTGTTATAACTCACTTCCTGTTGATTTATACATTTATCCCACAATACAATGCTTTAATTGTTGTCGATATGGACATATTCGCAGCCAATGCAGATCATCTCCAAGATGTTTTAAATGTGGTCTAGGCCATACAGGAGAGACATGCAAAGTTGAGGAGTTTAAGTGCTGTCTCTGTACAGGTTCTCATCTTGCAACTAATAAAATATGTCCTGAATTCTCTAGGCAAAAGGGGATTAAGGAATCAATGGCCAAAAGTTGTATTTCTTATGCTGAAGCCTTGAAGTTACACCCTCCTGTTAGCAAACCTTATTCTGATACTCTCATGTCTGCTCCTCAACATAGGTCAATACAAAATATTCCAGATCATACTCATCATAATAACTCGTACAAGAAAACAGTATTCTTAAAACCGAAGCAACCTCCAAAATTTGAAAGATATGGATATGATCAATTAGCCCATTCTAACTTAACAAAAGATTATACAATTCCTTTACCCTCTATTGGCACTCTCAAAAACTGTAATAATGATTCTCTATCTGAAATTCCCATTAAACAATTAATTTTAACTCTTATCAACTCTTTACAACAATGTAATATGATTAAATTACCGCCCAACGCTGCTATACTATCAGATACAGAAGTAAATAACACAATTAAAAATGGATCAGTTCTCCCTAATGCAATGGAACTGCTGCAGCATAAGCCGCAGAAAAAGTGAACTAATTTACTTGATTAATAAATATGAACCATCTTTAATAGCTATACAAGAAACCTGGCTTAAGCCAGAACATAATTTTAAACTTTCAGGCTTCTCTTGCTTGAGAGAAGATAGAAGTGATGGCTATGGTGGTGTTGCTTTGCTTGTGAAAAATTCTCTTCTTTTTTCTCATGTAGAGCTACCTAGCCATGGTACCGGCTTCTCGATAATATCTGTAAAAATAAATAACATATGCTTTGTTTCCGTTTACATCCCTCACCCATCATCTGAGATTTATGATGAAGTAAATAATATGTTTTCTACACTACCAAAGCCTCTAGTGATAATGGGTGACTTTAATGCACAACATCGATGTTGGGAAAGTTCTAAATCTAACTACTATGGAGCTCGAGTTTTGGAAATGCTAGATACCTTTGAAATGTGTTTGCTAAATAATGGTTCCCTTACTCGGCGAACTACTCCTAATGAGCTAATTAGCGCACCGGATTTAACTCTGTGTTCTCCCAATCTCGCATCTTCTTTGTCCTGGTACACTTTGGAGTCTACCTACGGTAGTGATCACTTCCCTATTGTCATTTCATTTCCTAATAACTTTTCCGGCATCCAAATACAAAAACGTCAACCTCGACTCAAACATAAATTATCTAACGCTAACTGGGATGCGTTTCAACAAAAGGTTAAAAATAGATTTTCACAACTTCCAAACATTAACGACAATAATGTAGACGAATGTAATAATTTAATTAGTAAGGCTTTAATTGAAACAGCTGATTCATTGTTTCCAAGTAAACGTCAAACAAAAGTAACGAAGATCCCCGCTCCTCCTTGGTGGGATTCAGAATGTCGGGAACAGATTAAAAAAAGAAAAACAGCAGAAAATATTTATAAACATTATTCTTCGATGGAAAATTTTAATTCTCTTTCGGAAATTATAACTAGCACCCGTAAATTATTTAAGCGAAAGAAATGGGAAAGCTGGCAAACATTCTGTAATTCTGTATCCCCTAATGTTCACCCAACTTTAGTTTGGAAAAATATCAAACGCTACAGATCTGCTTTTAAAGAATCAAACCCTCCACTTCTACACAGAACTGTTGTTGAAAATTTTCTGGATTCCCTGATTCCTCCTTTTGTTCCTCTTAATATTACTCCTTGCCCCTTGCAAACCCAGTGTAAATTGGAAATGCAGTCTTCGAGTCTCAACAAGCCTTTTACTCTTAATGAATTAAAAGGCATTCTAACTTATGTTAAAGATTCAACCCCTGGCTTGGATAATATCCCCTATTCATTTTTCACTCACATGGATGATACTAGTCTTTCTTATTATTTATCTTTAATTAATTCTGTAGTGCTTTCAGGCAACATCCCCACAGCTTGGAAAGTGCAAGAAGTGATTCCAATTCGTAAAACTAACAAACCTTCTGCTGAAGCGTCATCTTACCGTCCAATAGCCCTTTCCCCTGTGGTTGCTAAACTGGCTGAACACCTCGTCAAAAATAGACTAGAATGGTTTATTGAAAATAAAGGTCTATTATCCAATAGTCAGTATGGATTTAGAAAGGGTAAAAGTACCATAGACAGTGTAGCCATATTTACCACTGATATTCGTCTAGCTTTTTCAAATAATCACTCACTTCTGGCCTGTTTTCTTGACATAGCTGCTGCGTACGATAGTGTCCAGCTACATATACTGCAAAAAAAGCTTTTAAAATTGGATGTCCCTATATTATTACAAAATTTTATCATAAATTTTCTGTCTGAGAGATGTGTTAAGGTTATCCTTCCGGACTCCCTCACAATTACTAGAATAGCTTCGAGAGGTTTACCACAGGGATCAGTATTAAGTCCTCTCCTTTATAATTTATATACCTATGACCTAGAAAGTACATTAGTGAAAAGCAACATAAATATCTTACAATATGCAGACGATTTACTCATTTATACTTCGGGGCAATCGATTGAGAGATCAGCTGATAGGTTATCATCAGCTCTTGATTCCCTTAAAGCGTGGCTGGATACTAATGGCCTAACTCTATCAGTGCCCAAAAGTTCTGTTGTATTATTTTCCCGATCGCGGTGTCCTCCTACCGTATCAGTTTTTTATGAAAACTCACGACTTCCAGTTTATGAGCATGCAAAGTTCTTAGGAATTATTTTAGACGCTAAATTATCTGGGCTCCAACATTGTTACCATATTACTGCAAAATGTGAACGTAATTTAAATATCTTGAGATGCTTGTCGGGTGTTTGGTGGGGAGCTCATCCAACTTCCCAAAAACTTCTTTATAACGCTTTGATTAGAAGTCTTCTAGATTACGGGTCATTTCTTTTAGAACCCTGTGGTATAGTTGGCCTAAATAAACTTGACAGTGTTCAATATAAAGCTCTTCGAATTATATCAGGTTGTATGAAATCCAGCCCCATCAACGCTCTTCAAGGTGAATGTGTTGAACCTCCACTGATCCATCGTAGACAATATCTTTGTGACCGATTTGTGTTTCAATCTTTACAAATCACAAACCACCCCTTAAATCATAAACTCCAATTACTCTCAGACGTAATAGAAACCTCCAGTTACTGGTCTCACAAAAAGGTTCCTTGCCTTGTTAGCAGCTTTCGTAAATTTTTATCTCTACAATCCCCTACTCACAGATCTTCTCGTCTCCCCCTTTTTTCTACATCTTATGATTCCTTAACTATTTCACCTTGTATTATTCTAAACTGTGATCTTCAAAATGACATTAATGCTAATTCCAACTTCAACTACTATCTCAATCACGAATTTCCAGATTGGCATCATATATACAGTGATGCTTCTAAGCATAGTAATTTGGATTGTGTCGGAATAGGAGTATATCACCACCAGTTCAAGATAGTCCAGAAAGTTAGACTCCCACCAGAGACATCAGTATTTACCGGTGAATGCTTCGGATTACTGAAGTCTTTGGAATACATATTATTATTAAAACTCTCAAAGACCGCAATCATCACAGACTCCAAAAGTGCTTTACAAGCTCTACAGCGATTCCCATTTAAAACAAAGCATTTGACTGTTGTTTTTGAATGTCGAAATCTGTTACAGAAATGTTTATCTAACGGTTTAGACATAAAGTTTTTATGGATACCTAGTCATCAAGGTATTTTTGGCAACGACTATGCGGATAGACTTGCTAATGAGGCAGTTTCATGTGGGGATTTGTTCCCGTATAAAAACTACTGCTCTGACTTAATGTCTCTTTCTAAAAAGGATCTACTTGAATCCTGGGGAAAAGACTGGCACACTAGCAGCCAAGTGAAAGGGAAACATTTCAGTCAAATTCAGCCTACAATACCTGTTAAACCTTGGTTTTCAAAATTCAAATTTGGTAAAACGACAACTTCAATAATAACTAGAATGAGATTGGGTCACACATGTGCTCCAGTGCACCTTGCTAAATTTAGAATTATTAACAGTGACATTTGTGAATGTGGTTCAGATATAGGCGACTTAAACCATATTTTTTTCGCTTGCCCTCTATTTAACCATACAGAATTTTTCGAATCCTTAATATCCCTCCATGTTCCTCTTCCATCTTGTATTAACACCCTATTACATAATCTTGATATTAATATTTATAAAACCATATCTTTATTTATAACTGTTAATCATTTAAAAATCTAAATATTACTTTAAGAATCTTGTTTCAAACCATTTTGATCCTTTCCCGAAATTCCGTAATCCTTTTTATATATTAACCGCTTCCTAACCTTTTACTGTGTCGTGGCTAAGTCCAAGCCGGACATCGCCAAAACAAAAAAAAAAAAAAAAATTATTCATTTTTCAAAATAGTTCTGTACAGATCTGCAAAGATTTTTAATTCATGACATGGTGATTGTTACACCGCGTGGACAATGTACATCGACGACGAGCAGCGCCCGCTTTTGTCATTGTTCATCATATTATTGTGATATATGTCCCTGTAATCACTACATTTACTGTTCCATACAAATTGTACCACGTCGTACTCCAAGTTTTCGCCGCGCTTTCAAAATGAGACAATGACTGGTTCGTCGCCAATGTTTGATGGTTTGCTGCGCAAAGTCGATACGCCGCTTTATAACTACTACTACTAGTAACGTGTTATTTACCATGCATTAATTTTATTCTTTCATCGAGTATCAGATATTTCGGTTCTGTTACAAACTCCATGAACACGAATCCTCTAAAGCTCGCATTTTTACATTATTACATTTTTAATGATTTTTAATGTTAATGATGAATAAATATATTAAGTTTTTTATTTACTCGTATTTTTATTTTCAGATCGACCTTGATGTTATTCAATTTCATAGCTGTCCTCCAGTTATTGAATGTAAATGTATTCCCAAATAAAATAATATTATGATCACCCTGGCCAGCAAAGGATCCCAGTTGATGCTGCTAGTATCCTCACGCAGTTTACTTAGATCCATGCCACTAAAATTGAGCTGCATAAGAATTTTAAGTTTAGTTTTAGGAGGACAAACTTTATATGATAAAACTATCAAGTCATGAAAAGATTTATCTATAATATGTATGTATTTAGAAATATATAAGTATGTTTATCAGTTATCTGGTTACCATACTAAAAGCTCTGCTTAGTTTGGAATCAGATGGCGTTGTGTGAGTTGTCCCAACTATACATTATATTATACTAGTTGACACCCGCGGCTTCGCCCGCGTAGTGAAGTATTCCCGTTCTCGTTTCCTACAGAAACTTGTTCCCGGGATAAAAAGTAGCCAATGTAAGCTATATTAATGTAGTTTCATTAAAATCCATTCGGTAGTCTTTACGTGAAAAAGTATCAAACATCCATACAAACTTTCGCATTTATAATATTATTAAGATTAACTGTATAAATTACTAGCTTCCGCCCGCAGCTTCGCCCGCGTGGATTTCGGTAACCGTGATCCCTTTTTTGAAAAGGATTAATAGCATGAGTAAAATAAACACGTTTAAATTTAGTCCAAAAAAATTCAAGATTTAAAAAAAAAAACGGTTTTTGTAGATATTTATAAGATCTACAATTAATTAGAACATTTTATGGATCTATTTTTTATAGTTTAGGCAGCGTACGCAAAATAAGTAACTTTTCTGGTTGATTTTTTACAACTTGTATCCGAAAAACCCAAATATCTTACGGAACCCTATTATTTTTTCCAAAATAATATATGGCCTATGTTACTCGTGGATAATGTAGCTTTCAAATGGTGAAAGAATTTTTAAAATCGGTCCATTAGTTTTTGACCCTATTCAATACATACAAACAAAGTTTTCTATATTAGTGTAGAAAACGTGTTTATAATATTAGTGTAGAAAACAGGTAGTTTTAGGCTCTTTTTTCCCAGGTAGTAAGCTCATTGCCGTGTTGAAATAGACAGTCGCAGGTTGTGGCTACCTGCTGTTGCATTTTTTAACTGCTAATGGGACCTTAAACTTGGTTTAACTACTGCCATGTTACTGGAAACTGGGAGCAACGGCTTAATGTGCCTTTAGAAGCCCTGAAATGCTCGTAAATGGAAATATCATAAAGGGGTCATCCATCCGTAACCAGCCAAGTTTCTAAGCTGTTAGCGCAGCGATAGTTTACAGAACACTGAGGCTACAAGCGCTTCATGCTCATGTATGTGTGAACTGAGGGACCATACTCTTTTGTCGAAAAACTGAAATAGTATGTTTTAGTAGTAATATTAAAAAAAATGTAGGAAAATCTGGGAATTTGTAAAGAAATATAGCAGAAACTACAGCCCTTAAGTGATGAAGTGATAGTGATGATAATGAAGTGTGGTCCCTCAGTTCTCACCGCCCATCAGCCAGATCTAGGAAAGTATTTGCAAAATTAAGGTATTGTGACTACAGACATTTAGTAGAACACTTGTAAAAGATATTTATACAATAACAGACAAAAACATCAAAGATAACAAATATATAGCGACTTAACTATAGTCCTTCACTTCATTTGTCCTCTCTGACTACCCCGTCAGGGATACAGCGTAAAGAAAAATATCTTGTGAATATTATCCTAAAATAATACTAAAACATAATTTTTCTGTTTTGCGACAAAAGAGCATGGTCCCTCAGTTCACACACACATTCATGCGCTTATGAAAATCTGTTTTGCCTTGGTCCAGAACCTAAGTAAGACTGTCCTCGGTAGCTAATAAAATTACTCATCTCGTCTAAACCTGATTTTATTATGTAAGTACAATAATATCATACATATTTGGTTTCGTTTCACTATATTTTCAACACAAAAGCGATAATGAAGTATATTTGTGAAGGCGTGTTGCAACTGCAACTTGTTTGTAGGGTCATAAACCGATGGGTAAGAAATGACTATTTATTAAGATACCTATTCACTACACGTAAAAATGGCAGGTATAATATATCTTGGTCAGTATTAAATACGAAGATGCAATGATGTTCTAAGTAAAAAGGTGTAGATAAGTTCGTCTAAAGCGTGTTCTAGACGAATAATAACAAGAGTCCTAACCAAGGTGACCTTGTTTATTACCTTAAATGTAGATTGCGGAATTAAATTCAGATTTAATAGGACCTTCATCGTCCTTAAAGGACGAATGCGTGTTACTAACATCTAACCAAATACAGTTACATTGTTACAAGCAGCGAGTGCGCACGTATGCAGTGCATACTTACACTACATACAGTACTATGTAATGCATACATAACTTGTCTGGTTTGCTGACGATATCTTGCACTGGTTTACGGTACACCCGCTGCCCGTTACAGCGCAAGTGTATTTTTAGTAGGTATAGGTATTTAATAGGTATATTACGAAGGAATATTACGTCCGAAACTTATAAAGACGTTTATCAGCTCAAAGACCACCTTTCTGTTTTCGTCATAAATGACTGGCAAACTGCAAAAGTGTGGAACAAATTTTCGAAATTTGGACGAATTGGAAACCATTTGTATATCACGATACGAGTACGTGATTTCAAGCCATATTGGGGTATGGATGAGATTCGTGTAACCGAAACACAATTCGCGGATGGAATAGTTCTCACCGCGGTCATCTCTGTTTGGACGCAGGAGACGTCTAAGGGCCGTATTTTAGAACGTTACTCAATACTCAAGAAACGCTTGAGGCTAGTTTTTCCTTATAAATACTACTCTCAAGTGTTTCTTGAGTATTGAGTAACGTTCTAAAATACGGCCCTAAATGTGCTTCTATGATTAGCCATAAAAACGTCCCTTAGTTGCCTTGGTCAAAGATAATATTTTTTGCGGTAGGCATATTCCAAGCCTTCCTATTCTTTTTACTTATAATAAATATCATTGGGTAGACAGATATCTACATCTATTTTCATAGTTCTATCAGTAAATAAAGTGCAAGAAGCTGAGGGTATTCAAATTACAGATCTTGTCACTATAGTAGATTTTCTCTAGTCAAGCAATTCATTATCTCTTTTATGTAGCATGTTCAGTAGATTCTATACATCGCAAGTAGCCTCAATGTAGGGTAGCAAAACTTTAACTTCATGTTTGCTACCTGACATCACATTTATCACAAACATATTCTAAGTAGGTCAATCACAACAAAATTATATTAAATTCTACGCTGGAATTATTCGACATATTTAACTACAAAAATCATGACTAATATTAGGTTGGTGCGCCGTTAGTAACCGCTGTGGCACATAGTGTTTGTAAATAACTTAGTTTGCAACAAATTTTCTTAAAGCTTGCACAGTCCCTTTAGGCACACCACACATAGTAATTAGCATCACATCACAGAATCTGAAATCTTCGTATAAATGTAAATCGACCCTGAAACAAAGAAATTGAATAATTAGATTATATATGTAAGAACGAGATTACCGAATGCGGCGTCGCACCGTAATGATTATTTTAAGTGTAGAGAGCGACATGGGTAAAGAATCCGAAAGAGACTAATCGTTATACAATCGCCTGTCGATAGCTACATTACTACGAGTACATGATGCTCGGCTGTTCGTGTCCATAGGCGCCTCGCCTCATCACGAACAGATAGTAATCGGTTCGGTGGTACTAAAAACAAAATATATTGCTCGACGACATCGAGCAACATATTTTCTCTTTCGGGAGTCGTTCTTTATCGTTTTATGTTTTAAAAGTTTATGGATTAAAAATTTTGTACAAATCGAATTTTCACTTCTATAAACTTTCTATTTCGAAAGATGCGTTTTCTCAGTCAGTCGGCTATTCTTAATCATTCAATGCCCTTATAGTTTCGTCATTTCCATTCTTTTTGTTAGTTATCTAAAAAAATCTATCAAGATTACTTCCTTTCGGAGTTTACCCTTCAAAGACCTTCAAGCATAGTTCGTTCCACACTTCGTTGCGCAACTTAGAGAGAATCCCACAGTAAGTGCCCACATCTCTGCACAATCGGCCATGGCTTGTAGAATGCACTCGTTGTAGACTTCCGTTTTTAGAAATAAGATGAATAGAAAGCCCGACGCAGTTTATTGAACACTACCCAGCCCGGATCCTTCTGGCGACTTCTTTCTCCACTCAATGTTCCCGCGTTACAACTATTACGATATCGTCGGCGAACCGAAAATGTGAGATGCATTTGTCGTTTATATTCATGACCCAAGTCCAGCGTTTTAAGGATTGGTGTGCAGAGTTTAGGGGATATTAGATCCCTGTCTTACCCCCTTACGCAGTCCAATGGGTTGTTTTTTTAGCCCTGCAGCTGGTCGATCATTGTAGCGGTATCATATAAGCATCTCAACACTTCGATATATTTATTTTCTTTTTTATTTTAATACGAGAATACGACATCTAGAACTTACAAGTTTTTGATAGAGTCGATGGCTTTCTCGTAAGTAGTCTAAAAATACATACACAGCATTCTTTTGTCTTCTGTACAATGTGCCAAACAGTTTGGACGTTGTTCATAATACTAAAGCCTTTTTGACACCCAGCTTGCTCCTTTGGCTGAAACTCGTAGATTTCTGATTTGTTGACTACTTTCATATATATATTTTAAAAGGAGTCCCGCCTATTTAGATTAAATAAATTGCTGATTTGGACTCTAACTCTACACTTGGGTTAAAAGCTGGGTGCAGTCATGGCTATATCCTTAACTATATAAACTAAAACTGTAATGACCCACGCGAACTTTTCTATAGAGTATACAGTTTTAACTCCATATATTAAGTTTCTCAAAATCCCTTTATTTTGAAACAACTTTTTATAGCAATTTATCAAATGCAGAATTTTATAGCCTAACTCATTATTTATCAGTCAGACTTTTCGAGTCGGCATTGACCCGAAAAGTTACTAATTAAACTGGATTTCTCATATTGTTTCTCGTAGTGCTGAAATAAAATTCATTTACTAGCAACGTACCATCTCTACAGTTCAGTATAAAATTCAAAGTGGTAAAATTTTGCCTTCATGTATTGTCTGGATAGCGATTCTGTTTTTAAAAAAATTTGAAAAAAAAAATGGTAAAATTGTACACCAATTTGATGTATCTTATACCGTTCATGCAGCGTACACTTTTAGAGGAAGATTTTTGTTAAATTGACAAAATATCTTTATGAATTTAGCTAATTGCACTCTATTTCCTTCATTTTAAGTATTTAAAAATAAATTCATTTCATTGAACAATGTAAATGTAAGTTTTATATTGTAAACCATATCTACATTTTAAAAGAGCTTCCATAGAATTACTTGCCAGATTCTTCGTCGTAAGGGTAGGCTGCCTGTTTAAACGTATTATAACGTACGAGGAATGGATCCTCGTACGTTATTGATCAGGTGCACTGCTAGCAGTTGAGATCTGACTTTGGGGGGGCCTTAGACCCAGGACCATCTATGTTGCTTCCAGGATAATTTCAGGATTTAGGACCGGCAGCGCGAGTGATCCACCTCTGGTGTTGCAAACGTCCATAGGCTACGGTGACCACTTTCCATCAGGTGGGATTGTCTGCCATCTCAGAGGTAAAAAAGAGAGTAAAATTTTCAAAATCGGATCAGTATTGTTTGCATTTACATTCGCAAACAGACAGACAAATTGTATTACAAACTTAAATATTATGTGGTAACCATCTCATCAATCCACAGCTGAGCATCAAACAAACTTCCACTTTACTAGTCATCTGAGCATTAATCCCGGTCCAACTGATATCTTCGCCTCAGTGTTAGTTTGGTTCCATTTTTGGGAGGCTATTTATGTGGTAATGGCAAATAGAAATTAAACTTACCCGCATAGCGTTACTCATTCTTTTTAGGGCTACCGGTGGTGGAGACACTTTTAGGCTGTAAAAAAAAGTAACACCACTTCAATTCTGAATTTACCTCATTTATGTGACTTCAAACGGGTGACCAATGGTGTGATCATCCCTCTACAAGGGACTGTCGACACCCCGTTTATGTGCGATTTTGCAGCATGCGGTCAGCATTCGGTCAGGTACAATTTGTCACAATTGGTCATAATGGCATGTGTATAATGATGGTACAATATAAATACGTGTTTTATGAGAATGATCTTGGATATAAGCCGGGAAGAATGTAGTTACTCTATGATAAAGATTGACTGACCCGTTGATTTTAATAGACCTCTAAAGTTGACACACTAAAAAAACATCTTGGTATCCAAGATGTTTTTTTAGTGTAATTTTAGATTATTTTAGTCTGGTAACGCGTCGAAAATCCGAGAACCCAGGACTAATCTTTCTTTGATAAGTATATGGATTTGTTCTGTATCAGAGTATAATTACGTTAATAATATGTGTGTATGTATTTAGAAATTAGAAATATTATAGATACTAATATTATAAAGCTGAAGAGTTTGTTTTGTTTGTTTGGATTTGAAAAATTCTTTTTAGTGTTAGATAGCCCATCTATCGAGGAAGGTTATATGCTATATACCATCACGCTACTACCCTGGAGAGCGGAGCAGTAGTCATAAATTATGATAAATCGAGGTAATTTTTATGCATTATTGTAGATATTTTAAGCGACAGGATTAAATAGGTGCGACGGGAGTGCGAAATATGTCACGGAAGAAGCCGGGGGGGTCACCTATTAAATATATAAAGCTGAAGAGTTTGTTTGTTTGGTTGAACGCGCTAATCTCAGGAACAACTGGTCGGATTTGAAAAATTATTTTTGTGTTGGATAGCCCATTTGTCGAGAAAGGCTATAGGCTATATATCATCACGCTACTACCCTAGATTCGCTCCCTAGGGTATTATAGCTACTACCCTGGAGAGCAGAGCAGCAATCATAAATGTCGACAACTCGGGCATATTTTTATGCATTATTGTAATATTTATATAAGCGAAGGGATTAAATAGGTGCGACGGGAGTTCGAAGTATGTCACGGGCGAAGTCGTGGGGGTCACCTAGTTTAGAAATTGAAACGTCTATGTTTATGGCAACTAGGTCCCATTCTACCTACAATCTTATATTATTTTAATCTTTAATATATACAATAAAGACGGGTTTATTTTTTTGTACTCAAGAATGGGCGGGTCGGTTTTGTTATCCTTGCTTTGTTGGAATAGTGTCTACCCCAAATAGCAGAATAAATAAAAAAAAGAAATATTAAAAATGAACTTAATTTTTCAAACTTTAAGACTGCAAATTTCGCCGGGGCCACTAGATTGAAATAAAAAACAACAGTGCTTATTTTTAATGTTGGACGCAAAATGAATCGGTGGGCAGATCGCAAACCAATTGAGGCTGAGTATCATAAGTCCAGTCTTCAAAGGTGAGAGGTCAGTGAAGGAGTGCGGGAGCTACCGCGGTATAAAGGTTATATATACTCGTATATACCCACACCATGAAAATCTTCGAGAGGATTATTGACTCCGGATCCGGCAGGAGTTTTACTCTCTCGGAGTGCCAATTCGGATTTCGCCTTGGTCATAGGACCACGGACCCTGATTTTGCTCTGAGGGTCGTCGCAAAGAAATACGAAGAACAAACCTCTGCACTGTCTGTTCGTAGACATGTAGAAGGCCGTCCACTGTGTTCCTCGAGCGATGATCTGTTGGGCGGTCCAAAGGGGTTTCAGAGGTTTATATTGACACTATCCGGGACATGTACCGCGACTCCGATTCCATGGATGGCCATTAGCGACACGAAACCCTTCCCCATCGCCGTTGGGGTACATCAGAGGTACTTAGTACTTAGTCCGCTTCTGTTCAGTGTGATATTAGACGTATTGTCACGCAGCATCAGGCACTCGCATGAACCACATCCGTCCGTAAAAGGCGGTGATTTGGTCGAGCGCACGGACCAGGTAAAATATCTGGGATTTGTATTTCATACGTCCAGTGACATCGATTGCGATGTTAATTCACGCTGGGCCAAGTGGCGGTAGATGAAGGATGTCTTCTGTCACCCAAAAATGCCGATCCGGTTAAAGGGACAGGTCTATAAAAGCATCATTAGACCTGTCCTTTTACATGGCAGTTATACGTGGGCAATATTGGAGCGACACAAGCAGGAGCTGTGTGTCATGCTGCGGTGGATGTGATGAGTAACGCGGTTAGACCGCGTGAGGAACTCTCGCATCCGCTGCAGCCTTGACATCCGCGACTTTGCAGATAAGTTGCAAGAGTGTAGCCTTCGTTGGTATGGTCACGTCTTGCGGCAACCGCCGTGCTACGTTGGAAACAAATGTCTGGCCATGTCGGCCCCGCCGGGTCCCGGTAAGAGAGGAAGACCTAAGAGTGCTAGCTTGACGTCGTAAGGGATGGCATGCGTGCCAATGGTCTCACTACAGGGGATACCGACAAAAGTGCGAAGTGAAGGAGAAAAAGTAGGAAAATAGACCCCGGGTGTAACGAGACTTAACTGGGACAGACGCTAGAATGATGATGAACACAAAATGAATCGCTGAAATCACTACATATTATAAAAACAAAGTCGCTTTTCGCTGTCTGTCCCTATGTATGCTTAGATCTTTAAAACTACGCAACGGATTACGATACGGTTTTTTTTAATAGTTAGAGTGAGTCTCATAGAAGGTTTTTATGTATAATTTGTTAAGTTTTTGTATATATTGACCAAATCATTTGTTGGGAATGTCGGAAAAAATAAGCCGTCTGGGAGCTTTCAACAAAAATGTATGGTGCAATTGTGTATCTAATAAAGGTTACAAAAAAGTCCGCGACGACATATGTCTATCTCTTAAGAATAACATACTATATCCAATTTAATACTTTAAAAAAACAGCAATTATTAAGCGGTAATTTGAAGGCTATTCACACAAATATGCTATTAATCCTTATCATTTTTACTACGTTAGTTGGCTTCAGCATTTCATGAAGATTATTTTGTCCCTTTCCACCTTGCAAATTAAATGAATATCTTACGAGTTATCGGAAATTCAAAATTAGGCAAAAAGAAATTAATTTAATTCGACCGGGTCGTGCGGGTAGGTAGGTACCTAAGTACTGGAGAGCGGAGAAGTAATCAATGAATTTGGAAAATGTTCATACATTATTGTGAATGTGAAATTATTAAACAACGGGATTAAATGGGTGCCACGGGGTTCGAAGTATGTCACGGGCGAAGCCGGGCGGGACAGCTAGTATACTATAAAGAACTATAAGGTAAATTACGACTTCACAAAGTGTCAATTTCTTGACATTATGTGTTTTTCATTTCTATAAGAGTTTGATATTATTCATCTAAAATAATAATTTTATTAATTTTTCTTGAATAATAGTCTATCTATGACGGAGATTGAGCCGTTAATGGCTAGTTGCAGTACACTGCGGTGGCAACCATAGCCGTGGTTTACTAGCACCGGATCGCGGCTGTGTTTTGAAGCAATTTGAATGTACTTACCTCAAAATATCGATGGTAAAGGACCACACCATATACAACTACTATGGAGACTAGAATTTGGATGACTAGCCATATTATAACATTAACTACTTGAGCTTGACCAAACAACTGTTTGCCATTTTTGATGCACAACATTGACTCTGTAACCATAATGGCTCCATATACCCAACACTGGGTTCCAACTCGTTTGCAATTGGGATCAGTAACATAGGTGTAGTATTGCCTGAAAGAAATTGTTGTGTTAAACTGAATTCTAGTACGTGGAAATATGCAATAGAAATCATTAAACAAGAAACGCCATATATGCATATGTCCGCACACTGTGTTTATATCAATGCGCATCGTCTAGACGCCTTGGGATAATATATGGATATAAATATATACTTTAACCCTGTCCCGAACATTAAGTGTTAATTAAAATTTGCTTTAGGTCAAATTTTAAAAAATAGACCATGTAAAAGGCTCAGATAAAATGCGCAGCGAGATTAAACCGAATTTATTTTAACTAACCTATTCAAGTTTCTTATTCGGTTCAAATCTGTGATATTAAAGGTACGACGCTGAACACTAACGGATTTTTCAATGTAGAGTTTAGAGCGGTAGTCTTTACTACCGTTTCGCAGCGAAAACCCCTATTGACATGCATAAGCCGTCATTATTATATGAACTGATATGTCACAATGTACATATATAAATTAAAATAAAAACTTGTAAGAAGTCAGTTTCGAATTATATTCCTTAAAAAATACGCACAGTTTGAACCACACGCTTACAATACCACACATATTAGTACATCACTACAGGTTGTGTACAATTCACACAGATCGGCTTTTTTGAAATGTAGCCTTAACTGTGTGTAAACCCTGCTTAAGCCTAATTTAAAAACTTATACATTTACCTTACAGATGGTGCTACAATTACTCCTATTAGACATAGGCGTGCTATAACTAGAGGGTGTGATGGAGGCATCTCAAATACATGTTTCAAGAAAAACGTGTTCAACTCAGAAATTTGCCAAAACACTACCAGTTGACTCAGGGCACAGAACCTCATGTATGTGCTTGTGGGATCCAACCATCGCACTGGTGTCCAAGTCACAGGTGTAAATTGCAAGATTGCTCTCTTAATTTTACCAGTCGTGGAAGAGATGTCTCTAAAACAAAAGTGCAGTCTAAGTAAATAAAAGGTAATTAGTAATAGTGTAAACTTGGCAGGGATGAAAGTGTAATCTACTGACACAGTACCTTAATAATTTTGTGCATCAATACCAAGATGATAATATATACATACACAGAAACAGATACACAGAAGGTGAGTTTAAAGATTCATTTCTTTGTTGTAATAATACACACATATGTACATACATATTGTCAAGCCTTTATCCCAGATGGGGTAGGCAGAGGCATACTATACGCTCACATTTCACCGTATGCATTTTTGTCCCACGTTTGGTTTGCATTGCTGTGTTGAAATGTACAGGCGCAGACTGTGGCTACCTGCTGTTGAAATTTTTCAGGCCGCCCTTAAGGCCTTCAACCACGTTTAACAACTGCCATTTTACTGGCAACCAGGACTAACGGCTTAACGTGCCTTCCGAAGCACGGAAACGCTTGCAAATGTAATTTCCACAAAGTGGTCGCCCATCCAAGATCCACCTATAGCGAATGTTGCTTAACCCAGTGATCATTTACAGAACACTGCGTCAGCGGGGCCACGAGCGCTTCAATAGTGAATAAGTTGAATAATAAGAAAATAAAAATTCATATAAATTATGGCCTGGTAAATTTCAAAATTTACAGAAACCTAGTTAAGATGCAGCACTGCTTAGTAAGGAACCATAATATGGTCTATGTAACTGCTGTCCCTATGAAATAGATGTGTCCACTTAGACATCAAACATGGTTGATTAGTAAGGTTTCCATCCATTCCATATATAGAGTACTATCATCCAAATAGCATAATGTGTTTTTACTACTGGTCCCTTTTCCTTCAGAGCAATAATTAATTCTGCTGTGTCTGTGCTAGTGATATTTTCATATAATATATGTACAATTGTTTCCCTGCCTCTACAGGCATTTAGGCCATTGGTTCAGACTAGTACTAACATTGTTGAAGTTGAAGGTTATATGAGCCACAGGGAGCAACAGCCTGCTTCTATTTATGGAATGTGAGTGTGCTTTAAGGAAATAAAGGTGCAACTGTATATATGTAAACAATCTTTCTTACCTTATACTAACCCATTTATATTCTCTCATTTCTAAAACTTTGCATAACTTAAGTCCACACCATATACCTAGGCCATTGCAAAGTAAAACATCTAATATTACTGAATCCCACCAACATTCTAAGAAGTTAGGTAATAGATGAGCAAAAGCAACTTCTGTAATTTCCCACATAATAGATATAGCCCAAAGTAGTCCTGCATGTCGAAACAGAATGGCTTTGAAGAGCCATCCAAAGAAGTGGCCCCAGGCAAACACATCTACATGAGACCACACTTTAGACAAGCTAATGTCTGAGCAATTGACTGCATACTCCTGAAACATATGAAATGACAGCATATGATGACCACTAACATTAATATCTATAAAATATTAACATTAATCTCGTAACCAGTTAAAGAAAGTTAGCTGTGTATTTATTTACATTACATTATTTGAAAGTTCTCTTCTTTAACATTAAATAAGAGAACTTCGAAATAACGTCTAATGCAATTGAAAACTATAACCAATGTTAAATACATGTATTAGCATGATTAATTACCTTGTCCATGTCTATGTGGAAATTTCTAAGATTTGGATCAAACCAATACATTATCTCATATACTGTTGAATAGCTTTGGAATAGTAGAAATAGTAATGCCAAGAGATACAGTACTGACATTCCAAACACCATTCTCCAAACAGCTGGGTGAGGCCGAGTAAAAGGTCCATTGGGAAATGTGAGAACAGAAACTATTAGAAAGAAGAAAACTACACAACATATTCCTGACCAAATATTTTCTTGAATACTTGTCTCATCTCTGCGAACAATGTGTCTCTAATGTTTAAGTACATATTAGTCTATTAATAATATTATTCAGCGTGCAAAGATTATAAATGCATGAAGACTAATTTCTACAAATTTCGTTAGCAGTACTTCTTAGTAGCACTGTTTGGGTATCAAAAATTTATGTATGGTACTAATCTGGGATTAGAGTACATCCTTAAATAGTAATAAATATTGCTAGGCTATATATGTTTAATCAAATTATTTGCATTCTAGTTGTGTGGTTACATCATAACTTGAGAGGCTAACTTAATTAGACAAAAATGTTATACTGTACCTCACAAACGCTGTGTAAATTACTGATGCAATAGACACTGCCAGCAGTGTAATAGTATGGGGTTTGTAGAAAAATTCTAATGATATATCATCTACCGGTCTTTCATTAATAGAACTAAAAGCATCCGCATATTCATTATTGACCATGGTATTACTGCCCGACATTGTCCTTTCCTTTGAGTTTATCATTTTAGAAATATCTTCAATACTACTACAGTATTAATAAAATTATAACCACATTGTTGAATAATTTAGACCTACATACAACACAGCGTTTTTAGCCAAATAGAATTGAATATTAGAAGAAAATTGGCATTCACCAAACACCAATCAACCGAATATGAGCGCGTTGACAGTTGACTTGACATTGACAATTTGACGTGACCAAAGAGTAAAAAATCTAAATCGATGTTTGCTTCTTTGGTTTGCCCTTAGACTAATTTAGTCTAAGTTATTCTTATTCTAAGGGTTTGCCTGCCCTGCTATTATGTAACTTTGACAGTTCATGTCGCTTTGGTTTGTTCGATAGCAACCACGCTTAGAAATCAACTTTTTTTTTAATGGGACTAATCCCACCCTCATTCCCACTACTGTGACTCCTGTAACCCAGGATCTACAGCAATGACCAAAACACCAGAAAAGTTACACCGAGCTCGATCTCGGCGAAGTCCCAGGAGAAGTTAGCATGTCTTGGAACCCGCAACGAAATTAATAAGAAGATAATGTGAGTTAGTAGGAAAAGAACGAAATGCCCCTTCCCTCCTTTGAAAAGCCGGGAGACCTGGAAAGCAACTAGGTGTAAATCCTATAGAAATAGGGAAGCACCACGGTAATAGTAGATATAGTATGGGTCCTATGTGAGCTATGTTTGATTCCAGTAATATGTATGGCAGAAACGTTTAAAAGCACGAAAATTCACCGTCGATGCCACGAGATCCGCATAGTAAACTACTCCCGATGTTACTTGTAAACAATTAAGCATATTATATCGCTCGTTTTGCCAAATGCTACACTCCCAAAATATATGATGGGCGGTCTGATCCTATTTGTCATCAGCAGTTGAACACTGACAGAACGGTGACTCCACTAGCTTAAACGAATGTAATTTGCTCCTAAAGTTAAGCAACTATAAGTATGTATGTCCAGAAAAATCTATCACAGTTTTCTAAACTCTGTGATAAACATAATATAAACACTAGAAATAAAAATAATCTTTCAGTCCACCACAGTCGACTACATAAGATTGGCGATTCTTTCCAGGGTAACTGTATACGCTTTTACAACAAGCTTCCCTGTGACCTGAGAAATTTACCTTTAAATAAATTTAAAAAGTTTATTAAAAACAAGCTTTGTGAAAAAGGTTTTTACTCCGTTACAGACTATTTGCAGGACAGGGACGCCTGGAAATGATCTGCTGGCAAAATGAAATAATATTAAATTGTAAATAGGCCATCAAAAAAAAAGCCTTCCTAAGTTTCTTGCCGGTTCTTCTCAGGTGGGCCGCGTTCCGAACCGGTGGTCGCTTTAAATATTTTAAATAGTGTATGACATTTTGTAAGCGCCGTTAAAATGGTCTATGCAAAATAAACATATTTTTATTTTTATTTTTTTTATTTTTAAGGTGGCGTGAAATTGGTATTACGTATTACAATTCAAAGCGACCGAGGCACAGTGGCTTTCAGCAAACCTTTTGACAACTCTACCATTTTATCGACATTACGCGACCATGTTAAATTATACCTATTTAGCCGTTATCTTTGTAGAGTTCACAAACATTGTAACGTGAACGGTTTATAGTCGATAGACACCGAGAATTTATGGAATGTTGGTTATTTGCGGCAAATTTAAAAACATTGTGAAATGTTTGGCATCCGAAAGCTATTGTATTTTTGTTTTCTACTGTTCGTTGAATCTTATAATGTGAGTAAATTATTTTATGTGAGTGTGATACGTGACTTAGAAAAGTGTAACACCGAATATCACGTCCCCGTAAGTTTACGAATACGAAACACTTAACAACGAATGCACGTTAACACGAAAAACTTAACGCCGTAGCAATGCGATCTCGAATAACTAAATCTCTAATTCACCTATTCAAAACACTTAACAAAGAATGCACGCTACCACTAAAAACTGAACACCGTAGCCATGTGAACTCGAATAACTAAAATAAAATAAAATTAAATAGATCAATCATTTTAATAATTATATTTTTCCTTAGGAAAAAATATTAGCTGTATTATCCGTTCTTACAATACTTGTTACGGGAATTTGCGGTCAGTGACGATGGCGCACTTATAATTTCTATTGATGTGCCTCCGAAAAACATACAGCATTGTTTATGAAGAAGCAGTGTATACTCAACCTTAAATACGGTCTCTATGGTTCCTTTTCGTCTACGTTTGACATATATGTCACTGTCATTGTCATATAACCAGCAAGGCGGGAGCGGGACCAGCAGTCCGCAAAATGTTCATAGAGTTGTGTATCGGTCGCAATCTTGAAATACTTTATTAATCCATAATAAAATTCCTATAAAGTGCTTCTACAATTACATTTCGCGACGTACCTCATATTTCGCATGTCAAGCATCGCGAAGTGGACTGCCACTTTCTCAACATTAAAGTTGCAGCTCGTCGGACAGCGATCACAGCGGGTCGGAGCTAGCTGAACCAGCCCGGAAGACTAGATAACGTGATGTACAGGTAGCGGTCGATTCTTGGATCGACCCGTTATACAACCAGGTCAGTTTTTTTTTACATTATTACAATGTCGTCAAACCGTTGGAGAATGTTACCGCCAAATCTTTCACCTACCCTCAGCCTACAAAATTATTTGATTTAAGGCTATTTTTGATGAGAAAAAAGTTCTCAAACCAACGGTTACTTCATTTAATAAATCTAGAACAATTTATTACCGCCACGTGGCAACATATTCGTTATAACAAGGCGTTTTCAGACATGCTAGCATTTCCTGGCTTTCGCAGTTTGAAAATTAATGATAAAATGTGTAGCCTGAATAATGGGAAAGATTTTTAGCTTTATTAGCATACGGCGGCTACTCCTAAGGTCTTGTTACAAGAATAAGAACTGCAATCGGGATTGCACACCATTATCGTTTGGGCTCACAGTGACCCTCGGGATCTAAAACTGGATTCTTTTTTATTAAAATGAGTTTTTTTTTTTGATATTACTGAATAACGATAATCTTTCTTATAAATTGTCTGAACAGACTTTGCAAATTGTGTGTGGTTAAAGAAAATAGGCGTTAAAGATTAACCAACGAAGTTCCAGTTAAAAATAAAATGTACAATCCGCGCTTAAGAATACCCCTCCTAGTGATGATTTTTTTTTATTTGATAAACTAAACGAACTCGCGTCTTTTATTCGATCACACGGTGGCAATCAATTCTGGTTAACACCTTCACGTTCTAGCAATAGAATCCAAACAACTGTACTGTACTGCTCTGCAGTACTAGTAAGGAAAGAGTGATACCAATCAACAATCGAGAATTTATCTTTTCGCAATAAATGGTTTTTTACCATTGTACAATACACAACCTCTGTAAATTCCAACAGGATGAGCCATACTCAAATAAGTCACCAAACAATCCCCTGCGATTATCAAAAAGTAAAAGATCTCTCGGGCCAAGGAGTGATGAAACGGGTTCCCGTAATTACGCCCAGTGTCATTTCAAAACGATTTAACACTGCGCTCAATATTCGATCTACAAAAATGTAACAAATCTCGTGAAAACAAAACACGGATACATCTGATTTCTTGATTTCTACTTCGATACCAGACTGGATGATAGTAATAGATATCTCTCAGGCATATTTTCATTTGGCGGTAGTGAAAGGCCACCGACCTTTTAAGAGTAAGTATCTTCTATCAGTATCAATCAAAAAGAACAATTGCAATAAAATTACATGCCTACAATTCGGCATGCTTTCAGCGCCACACCTCTTTTCATCTGTGACATGTTGGGTCGCGGAGACCCTGCGTGCACAGGGATGTCGTTCTAGTGTATCTAGACGACATCCTACTGGTCAATCAAGACCAATCCAAGTTATGCTTTCAAGCTGCGGAAGCTGTGAAGCACTTGGTATTCCTGGGATGGCAATTCAACCACCGAAACTCGATATTAACACCGATCCAAGACTGGGATTACCTAGGCATTCGCTGGCAGACAGCTAGAAATATCATGATTTAGCCTACTAAATCGAGACTATCTGAACACTGCTCTAACCGGCTTGTGAGAGAAATCTCTGATTAGCTTCTAGAACTAGAAAGCCTATCGGGACAACAAAATTTTGCAAACCTTTATCGTAGCTCGGGCAGACTTCTGACAAAGAATACAAATTTTCTTACAAAAAGTATACAATCTGATTAGAAACAGTTGATCTTTGAGGTGGTTGTGTACCAATAGATGACGTAGTGGCGCGGAGCCACACTTCACATGGTACAATTCACGTGAATCGATTTGGCCTCCCATTTCCTAGCAACGGACGCTTCAGATAAAGGTGGGGGGGGGGGGGGGGCGCGCATTTGGATGGCAACTTAATGTCAGGCACATGGTCTAGTGACCAAGAGAGATGGTACTGCAACAAGAGCTATATGCGGTAATAGCAGCCATCGAGAGAAATGGAAAAGCGTTGCAGCAATCACTATCGAACTCATAATATATTTGGAAAAGGGAATGAACGAGGTCCCTTGCCTTATTAGTGCTAATGTTTTACAATTGCTGATAAAGGACAAATTTCACATAACTCTTATCAGCACATCATGTACCAGACAGATACAATAAAAAAAAAAAGAAAAAAAAAAGAATCATATTTTGGTGCAACACAAAAGTAAAAGAGAGAAGGTATTTGTTTCACTTCCTGTATACACATAAGCATCCACATATATTAGCATATATTCATGTGTATATGTGCCTATGCAAACACAATGTAATAGCGGACAGGCTATAACGAGGCAAACAGTAAGTGGAGTGGCATCTCCTATCTCGAGCGACTGCGGAAGTCGTTTGAAGAGCTTGTTTGGTTTTCAAGAAACTGCGGTAGTACAAGACTTCATATCGAACGAGGCAAAGATCGATCTGCAGTATACAATGATGCCTTCATTAAAACGTGAGATTATCATTAAGCATGAGTGTTCCCGCCGCCCACCCTCTTACCCAGAGCTCTAGCACACTCTTAAACAAAGTGTCGGGCAAAAGTCTAGTGATGGCTCTGGATGGCCTAGAGCTTTCTAGCTTTAAGACTTGAAAGCAAGTGCACTAGAGATGCCATTAGAGTTAATAGACCAGTCAAAGACTTATAAAGATGTAGCAGACATCACTGTCTACCTTCACAGGTACAGGCGTTATCCTCAAAAGTTAAGAAATTTGGGGGAGGAAGGGGGGGACCCAAATAGAGTATAATAATAATGTTTTATTGACGGAAAATATACATGGTTAGCATTATAACAAGTAAAAATGACAGTATAGTACTCGTACTAATACTGGCTATATTACTAAATGTAAATAAGACGAAACGGTCTAAAAAAAAAAGGAACTACTGAACAAAAATTTGCAATTATCTACCCTCTCTACGTTTGAAACTATATGCCAGCTTTAAAAATATGGTTTTCCTGGTGCTCCAGCTCTCTAAACTTTAAATCCATTTACTTGTATTATAATTTTTGTTCACAAATCTGCAGTCTTAACATATGTGGTACACGTGGAACAACTAACGTTTTCCAGTATCCTAATAAAATATACACACAAAGCAATAAGCTTTGTTCCTAAACAAAAATTAAACCACTTCTACTTGAACCACCTGATAGTATTTAAGTGGCTCGCATCCAATCCTTTCAAAGATACCCTATTCGATATATCGCGCAGAACGTTAACAATATTATTGTTAGCAACTGGACATAAAGGATTCACGATCTGACATTACTTCAAATTTCAAGCTATAACTTCTGTGATAACGGAGAAGATATATTCCCGGTACCAGCATTCGGGTCGAAAACCACAGACAGTAATATATGTCGGTTACTCACTGTTAAAATATAGAAGTTAATTTGTTTGATTAGTTATTTAAAGGAAAACTACAGCACAGCTATATTGAATTTCTCTTAATTACAGTTGGCTATAAAATAAAACTTGCCTTACATACTGTAATCAGAAACTGTGTAGATACGGGCAGTGCTTTGAGGTAGTGGGATTTCTGCACTACTTGGTAGTTGCAGGTCGGTAGCGCCGTCACAGGGTTGGCCAGAAAATCAATCAATAGACCTAATATATCACGTGGTGACTGGAAATCCTCCAATACGTTTTTTAAATCATCATTGTTACGAAATAGATCTACCAAAAGAACTAACTTTTTATAATTTCAAGCCACTGTGAGGCTTACTGAAATTAATTATTAAAATTATTAAGATACCGACTTAAGTTCACAAAGATATGTACTAGTACCTACTATAGAGAATATAATATGTAGTTATTAAATTATAATAAACTAGCGGCCCGGCCGGCTGTGCACGGGTGCAAATTCGATGTTAAGATGCATGAATTATCCATAAACCTTCATCTTGAATTGCTTTGCTATTGCTGGAGACAGCATTGCAAGCCGTTGAATACTTACTTTGAATAGGTTCTAAGCAAACGAACAGTGAAAGTGACTTCATTTTATACTATATAAAGATAAGCACTGTATTATATTTTAATTATCTCTTGTACTAAGAAGACTCTTTTATAAGCCCTAATCTAGTTGTGATTTATTACAACGATAAAATTCTAATGGTAAAGATCATGTTCTTTACAAATACAAATCAACCTAGAATAATCATCATAGTGTTGTGTTTTCCATAATTCACCAGCAGATAACAAACGTCTTCATAAACGTATGTTGTTGTATGTTTTCCGGAGGCACATCAATATAACGGTTTTACATAAAAATAAAACCGATATTATGTGCCAAAGGAAGACTGGTGAAGACTACTATGAACATTTTGCGGGGACTGCTGGTCCCGCTCCCGCCTTGCTGGTTATATGACAATGACAGTGACATATCTGTCAAACGTAGACCAAAAAGGAACCATAGAGACCGTATTTAAGGTTGAGTATACACTGCTTCTTCATAAACAATGATGTATGTTTTCCGTTGGCACGTAATATCCGTGTGCATGAACCCTGTAGTGTACTAGAGCGCATAAAAGTCGATAATTTGCAAGAGATAGGTATAAAAGAAGAATTTTTAAGTAAAGTGAGCAAGAAATTTGAAAATTTTGATGAGGTATGTGAGATGGAAAAATTATGGAAGTCGTTTAAGGAAGGACTCGTGGAAGTTGCGATTGAAGTGTGCGGAGTAAACAAGAGGAGCCAAGGATGTAAGGTAAAGAGAATGTGTGCTGAAGTCATGAAAGCGTTGTCCGATAGGAAGAAAGCATGGTTGGATTGGCTGACTACAAAAGTCAATCAAAGAATGCAGAAGGCAACGGATGAGGATGTAAGAATGGCAAAGGATGAATATAAAAGGTTTAAGCGTGTTGCAAAAGAGGTGATAAAAAGAAATAAGAAGGATGACAGAGATGATTTTGACAACAGGTTATCTGATGATTTCCAAAAGAATATAAAATTCTTTTGGAAATCCATAAGAACAATGAGAGCTCAACAGACAACATCGCAGCTCACCCATATCAGAAACCATGATGGCAGTGTTGTGAAAGGTGAAGAATGTGTGCTAAAACGATGGAAGGAATATTTTGAAAGGTTATTTGAAAAGGAGGGTATGCAAGCACAGAGACATTGCTGGGAAGCGAGTGAAAGCGGCAATGAAAGTGATATAAGTATAGAAGAAATCATGGAAGCATTGAATAGTGCTTCGGAAGGCACGTTAAGCCGTTGGTCCCGGTTGCCAGTAAAATGGCAGTCGTTAAGCCTGGTTGAATGCCTTATGGGCGGCTTGAAAAATTTCAACAGCAGGTAGCCACAACCTGCGTCTGTCTATTTCAACACGGCAATGGGCTCACCACCTATTACGTGGGACAGGTAAATCCACACGGTGAAAAGTGGGCATATAATATGCCTCTGCCACCCCTTCGGGGATAAGGCGTGATGGATATTTATTCATTGAATAGTATGAAACTAGGCAAAGCTGCGGGAATTGATAGGATTTCTGTCGAGATGCTGAAAGCGGGACAGGGCATGGTAGTTTGCCAGCTGTATCGCCTTTTTAACCTTTGCTGGAGGGGTGGCAGCGTACCAGAAGATTGGTGTAAAGCTGTCATCGTACCGCTGTATAAAGGAAAAGGGTCGCAGCAAGAGTGCAAAAACTACCGCGGCATAAGCTTGCTCAGCATCGTCGGCAAATTGTATGCGAAAGTTTTGATAAAAAGAGTGATGAATGAAACTGAAGGGAAAATGTGGGATGAGCAAGCAGGATTTATGAAAGGAAGAGGATGCACGGATCAGGTCTTTTCCTTACGATGCGTAATTGAAAATCTTTTGGCGAAGAGTCAAAAAGTTTATTGCGCATTCGTAGACTTGGAAAAGGCCTATGATAGAGTGGTGAGGAATGAACTGTGGTCAACATTGTCCATGTATGGAGTAAGCAGCAACTTGATACGAGCACTGAAATCTCTATATGAGGGATCCAGTGCTTGTGTAAGAATCAACGGAGCTTGCACAGACTTTTTTCACATCGAAAAAGGTGTGAGACAGGGTTGTGTAGCGTCACCGTGGCTGTTTAACCTATACATTGACAGTTGCTTGAAAGAACTGCAAGAAAGTGCGTATGGTCTAAAAATGTCTTCTTTACGCTGATGATCAGATAATACTTGCATCATCAGCGGACGAGTTGCAGTTGATGGTTAATATTATGCATGATGCGCTGAAAGGCAAAGGAATGAAAGTGAATGTAAATAAGACGAAAGTAATGGTTTTTGAAAGAGAGAGAAAAACATGACAGATTGCTTGATTTTTGTGGAAGGGAAAAGAGTGGAACAAGTGAAAGAATTTATATACCTAGGCTCAAAATTTGAAGAGATGGAAAGTGTGATGATGACATTGAAAGAAGGGTTTTGGCTGGCAATCAAGTGAATGGAGCAATGTACACCTTTATGGGCACCCAGAACGTGTCTAAAAAGGCAAGACTGTCTGTGCATAGAGGAGTGCTTGTCCCTACACTAACATATGGCAGTAAAAGTTGTGTATGGCAGAAGAAGCATAGGAGTAAAATTAATGCAGTAGAAATGAGGAGTCTGAGAAGTATAGCTGGAGTGAAATTGATAGATAAAGAAAGGAACAGCGTGATAAAGGAACATTGCGGTATGACAGAAGACGTAGTGACTAAGATAGAAAAAGGGATGCTTAGATGGTTTGGACACGTGGAGAGGATGGATGAAAATAGACTGACGAAGAAAATTTATGCTATGAGAGTAAATGGGCAAACTGGTAAGGGTCGACCTCGACGTACATATACCGATCAAATTGAAGATCTTTTGACAAAAGGCCAGGTCAAGAGTACCCTTAATCGGCGAGCGTGTATGAAATCAATTTTGAAAGTTGACGAAGCGAAAGTTGTATGCCAGAATCGTAGCAAGTGGAAAGCCATAGTCTCTGCCTACCCCGATGGGAGACAGGCGTGATGATATGTATGTATGTATGTAGACAGATGTTTAAATACAAAATGTTATTGGCAGTGTGTAAAAAAGTGGGCATACTCTTGTGGATCGAGAAAAATAACTCAGGTAAGTATTGTACATACAAGTTGCATAATTTTATTTTACATAACCTTTACGATTAAAATCTTAACTAATATTACAAATGCGAAACAAAAAGTACTGTTGCCGAAGAAAACAACAATCAGGTTCTTATGATGGCGCCACGTGTCTTTCGAATCAAGGTTGAATTTTATTATTATAGAAACTTTAGTAGGAAGTGTTTTGTAAAGGTAGTCCGGTTTTATAATTTGGTATTGTAATTGTATCAGTAATTAATTGCAGGAAAACAACGGCGGGGTTGAGGAAATAATAAAACATAATAATGAGCATTGTCACAGTCCTGAACCAGAAGTAATAGATGACTTAAAATTGAGAGCTAGATTGAAAAGACGAGCGAAGCATAGTATGGATGGACCGGAACAGGTAATACAGGCGGCGGCGATTTAAGATATTCCTAGTGGAAGTGCCCCAGTGGCGTGCACAAGGATTTCGGATAGGGTATGCACTTACCCGAAAACCCTGCAAGAAAGTGATCTCAATGAGATACTCGTAAGCTAGCGTATATACATTTCAAAATAAAAAAACCAAACTACAAATATTTCTCTATTTATACATATCATTAATGAGTTATCTCTGAAGGGGTGGTAGAGGCTTATACAAATACACGTAACAGGTGGCAAGTCTATTGCCGTGTTGAAAAGGACAGGCTCAGGTTGTGCCGACTTGCTATTGAAATTATTTAATCCTTGGCTTCTAACTTGGCGTAACGTCTGCCACACTAGTAACGCGTTATTTGCGAAATAAGCAAAAATAAATAAATAACATAACTTACATACTTGAAAATTATTTAAATCTGAATATCCGGTAAAGGTCCAAACTTTATTTTGATCTTGTTTAATATAATTTTTAAAATAATTTATTTGTGTACACAACTTGCCAGCCAGATTTACGTAATTATCTTAATACTTGTTTTTAAAAAAACGTACCTAGTGGTATTACCCTTTAGATCCAAATCGTAAACTAACGTCCTTTAACATTTTTTTTTTATCAAACACGAGTTTTGGATTTATTTATTAAACACACATCACCAACACAGATCTCACAGCTATAATTTTAAATATTTCACAGTAATTCTAGTAAGTTAACAAATTAATTAGATGCGCTCAAAATCACTCGAAAGATATGTGAAGTCAAACAATATTACGACAAAATTATGCAAGTAAATTAAATAGGCTTAACACATCCACCAATTATTCTGTTTTTGATAGTTACTTAAACCGGTCGCTTTGTCAAAGAAGCACTGCTTAAATCATGTGTAATAATTTCTCACACAATCGTACAATTTACTCACACAAGCAAAGTATCTGATGTATTCATACGACTCCTGAGTAGGCAAGATTACATTCTGCTCACAGAGTACTTTATTATATATGAGGATAGAGATGTCAGTCAACTGCCACGATTACCGCCATCTATCGCCGCTTAACGTTACTACTAAACCCTATATATATATATATAACTATATATTCTATGTGAGGCTAGTACTAGATGCTGGTATATTTAATTTTAGCCGAGAGAGTTCACAAAATGTTTGACGGATAATCAGTAACCTTACGATTTTGCAAGAACACTGCTTACCTGTCAATTTTTTTTTGCGAAAGTGACCCCTTACTTTTTTATCTAGGTTTTAAATCAAACGGCCAAGTATTTTCATATTTATTTTTTCGTTTTAAGTAATAATCACGTGCCATTCGTTGAATATCATTAGCGCTGTTGACAACCTTGCCCTTTAACAATTTATTTGTGTCTCTGCAAAAATTGTTTATTAAAAATCTACAAGTTAAATCTAGCATAACATTAATTATGTCCTTTTTATGCTCATCGCATTCTACAAATTTGTAATCCACCACAATGCACAGTACAGTTTTAATATAATTTCTTAAATGTTTCTAAGTGGTATTACTATTAATAATATTTATGAAACATTCTTGCATTTCTGTAAAACATTTAATTAATTCCAAATTTGGGTACGCAAGACTTGTTTTACTAGAGACACGTTCATTTATTTTAATAAAAGAGGTCACACTTTTTTCTTTACAATATAAATTGTCATAACATGATTTACATTTTTTTTAAACTTTGGTCCTCAATTGTCTGAGGACATAGCCTGTAATATATTCTATTACGGCTTTAACCTTGAGGTTTTTAATTTTTTCCTCAAAATCGTATATAGGATTTTCTTGTTATGTGAGCAATCCTCTTTGGAAGCTGATTCTCCGGCTATGTTGCAAAATAAATCCAGTAATAGTAAAGACCCCTTGAGTGTATCGCTGTCTGTAAAAATGAAGAACCTTGCTACTAAGTTATATAAAAAAAATTGAAAATTTCAAAAGCAAGCATAATATAGTAATATTTAGTGATGAAATTAGAAAAAAAATAGGTTTTTTATTTACTAAGATGGGACATTGCACAATCAACTGTTATACAACAGTTGATTGTGCAATGTCCCATCTTAGTTAATAAATAACCTAAGGCCTGGTGCCTCCCACCAGTACATATTAAAATCAGCTACTGAGTATGTATATAATAATAACCTTAATGATATTTTTGGGAAATAGGGGGATTTTGAACAAGTCCACTTTGATAAACTATATAAATAAACTAGATTCTTTAAATGTAAAGAAAATTATAATGTTCACACTCCCCTATAGTAACAGTTTGTCACAGGAAGAAAATATTACTAGATATAAGTTAAATATGACTTTGCATACATTATGTATATGAATAATAAAAAGTTTCATTTTATTTGACAAAAGATAATTATTATTATCTTTACAATTATTCTATAAGACAACTATGTTAGAAAATCATTATATTTGACAAAAGATAATTATTATTATCTTTCCAATTATTCTATAAGACAAATAGCTACTTCGCTATCATATTTATTAGATATATCAGCCAAGAACTTGGCTAAACAAGTTGCTCCTATTGAGCAACGTTTATATGACATTCACAATGTCAGTAATTTTACTACTGGCAATTCAAATTTATTTAATTTAAACTGAGTAATAAGACAATAGATAATTTTTCTTGCATAGTACCAATATATGTACCTCCCTATTCTGGGGCTAAAGAAAAAAATGTATAACTAGGGTTTCAAATAAAAATATGATCCCATCAAACATATCTGTGAATTGTAACAGTATGAAGAAGTGTCTCAACCTAGTGCATCAAAACATTCGAGGTTTAAAAGGTAAAGAGCTAGAATTGGAGTTGTTAATGAATTGTAACAGTATTGATATTGTATGTTTAAATGAGCACTGGCTAAAAAGTCATCAATTCACTCATAGCTTCAATAATCACCAGGTTGCAAGCTCGTTCAATAGAAAGAAATATAAACGAGGTGGCTCTTTAATATTAATTAATAAAATATTTAAATTTAAAGAAAGATTGGATGTTTTGAGCCTCTCTGTTGAGCGAGTTGTGGAGATTTCATGTGTTGAATTGGAGCGATTCATTGTGTTGAATCTGTACAAACCTCCATGCGCGCCAGTTAAGTCTCTTTTTGAAATAATGGAGGAAGCCTTAAGTAAAATATATAATAGCCATAAAACAATTGTTGTATGTGGAGACTTTTAACATAAATGTTTTAGATAAGTCTTTAGAAAGTATAGATTTTCTGAATTTAGCAAAATCATTTAATTTGTATCACAATTTTATGGAACCCACTAGAATAACGGCCACTACTGCAAGATGTATTGATAACATATTTAGTAGTGTGAAACCAATACATACATCTATAATTCATAAGGTTGACTCGGACCACATAGGGCAGTTGGTTTCCTTTTGTAATTCTCAAAGTAATGTAAAAAGACAAATAAATGTGATACCATTCAGTGAGAACCGTATAGAAAATTTTAAATGTCATGTTACAAAAAAAGTTAAATTTTTACCCTGTCATGGAAATGTGGATCACTTATACAACTCATTAATCAATTTGATTAATGGTGAGTTCAGCTCAATTTTTACTCCTAAGCACTTATCTAAGGTGAAGGCCTAACTTTCAGTGACTGGGCAACTCCAGGAATCTATAAAAGTCGTAAGAAATTGTATCAACTATACGAAGAGAAGTCTATAATCATAATCCAAATTTTCAAGAGCTTGTAAAATATACTCAAAAACATTTAAACAAACCTGCCTGAAAGCAAAATCAATTTATTTAAAAAATAAAATCAAGTATTCAAATGTTATTAAGGAAAATTGGAATGTTATAAATTTTGAAACCGGTTAATCCAAAGTGCGCAGTCATGATTTTTATTTAAAAATAAATAACTTAAATATTATAGAAGATTTTAAAGTTGCAACTGAATTTGAAAAATATTTTTTAACATTCCTCTTTTAATTACAAGAACTCTCTCGTCTTGCTCTAACGATGCTGAACAACTTTTAAAACATGGCGTTAAGGAATGTGGCACAGACTTTGAATTTTCATCTGTTAGTCCTAGAGATATTTTAAAAACTTTTAAGGCAATTAATATGAAAAACACTAAAGATTTGTGGGTAATTCCTTTATTTAAAGCCGGCGATAATGCAGATCCCTCTAACTTTCGACCTGTTTCCGTACTACCAACACTAAGTAAAATATTTAAAAAGCTAATGCTTGGACAGTTGCTTAGTCACTTTAATATACATAATTTACTACACAGGAAACAGTTTGGATTTACAAAGGGTTGCTCAACGGTGGATGCAGGGGTTGCTTTACTCAAAAGTATTTATGCGGCTTGGGAGGATTCGCAGGATGCATTAGGTATTTTTGCGATTTATCTAAAGCCTTCGATTGCGTTCATCACGAAACTCTTGTAAAGAAATTACGCCACTACGGTATCAGAAATAAAGCTCTCGACCTTATGACTTCTTATTTAAGCAATAGAATTCAGAGGGTTGAAGTAAACGGTAAACGATCAGCAGGATCTCCAGTTGTAATGGGTGATCCACAGGGATCAATCCTTGGTCCATTTCTTTTTTTGATATACATTAATGACTTACCTTACTATGTTGGGGATAAACATGAGACTGTGCTGTTTGCGGATGATACCTCTTTGACATTTAACATTAATAGACAATTAATTAATTATGACTATGTTAACAGTGCACTCTCAAAAGTTGTTCATTGGTTTAACGTTAATAATCTTCTTTTAAATGATAAAAAAACTAAAGTAATTAAGTTTTCGACACCTAATGTGAGACAGGCGACCAATGTGCAACTTAATGGATCAGGGTTGGATACTGTTGAGGCTTCTGTGTTTTTGGGTATCACTATTGATTCAAAGTTGCAGTGGGGACCACATATAGAAAAATTGTCAGGCAAATTAAGCTCTGCTGCATATGCAGTAAAAACAATAAGACTGCTCACTGATGTTGAAATGGCTAGAATAGTTTATTTCAGTTATGTCCCAGGGTATCTCTAAGAAAAGGATTCAAAGAAATTAATATTCTTACCGTTATATCACAATATATATATGAGAATTTACTTTATGTGCACAAAAACATAGACACATTTCTTAAAAAAAGTGATATACATAATCAGAATCAAAATCAAAAATCTTTATTCATGTAGGTCACAAAGTAACACTTATGAACGTCAAGATTACTGCTTCTACATTTACATTTACTGCCAGATTCGCAAAGCAATAGGTAGAGCCAGAGGAAGAACCTGGCAATAAAACTCATGGCCACTCTTTTCTAACCGCCATTTGACACAGTTTGATTAACATGATATTTGACGAATTATACAGTAAAGAAATTATACAAAAAAACAAAATAATTGTTGTGTTCATTAAAATTACACTTACATAGTTCCTTTGAATTTATGTGAGAACAGTCGACTAAACTTAGTTTGCCTTAAATTTAAATAATATTATTTGTAACAATTGCTATAACAGCTATGAGCTGACCAGTCCCAACAGACGGCACCCGTTCACGGGTATGACGCATATATCAGCCATCGCCCTATTCAATCGTATTGTAGGGAACAGGGCGACCCGATACATACGCCACCACTGCCAGGACACTTAGGCGAGCATGACATACCCAAAAACTACACAGCAACTATCATGTCAATTTCAAAATTATAAATAAGTCTACATAGTGCTCACACAATAACAAAGTCAAATTACATATAATTTAAAATTATGTATATTAGTTATTACCGGGACTAAACGCAGCCATACCTTTAGTTGCCTGGCGTTTCAAATTATTTATACTGGAGAATGTAAATAAAAATAATGAAAAAAAAATACAACATATATATGCAGATTCAAGACAAGTAGATAATAAAACACAAGATTCATTCGAATCCTAAATAGCTCGAGCGAAGAGCAAGCAACTCATTTCCATTTATTTTTATCATTCAAATAATCATTAATTGTGTAATAAGCCCTTTTCAAGAGGTGCGTCTTAATTTCCGCCTTAAATTTATGTAACGGCAGGTTCATAATGTCTAAAGGAATTTTATTATATAGGCGTATGCCAATTCCTGCAAAAGAGTCGTGAACCTTTTGTAAACGATGATGCGATCCAATTATTTTTTTGCTTATTTCTAGTATTTATCGAATGTATGTCACTGTGTCTATTGTATAAATGTATGTTCTGTTTAACTAACATGATATTTGCAAATATATACTGTGATGCAACTGTTAAAATGCCAATTTCTTTAAATTTCTCTCTAAGAGACACTCTAGCACTCAATTTATATATTGCACGTATAGCTCTCTTTTGGAGTACAAAAATTACTTGTAGATCAGCTGCTTTACCCCACAGCAAAATGCCGTAAGACATGACACTATGAAAATAACTAAAGTATACTAGCCTGGCAGTTTCTACATCAGTGAGCTGCCTGACTTTACTAACTGCAAAGGCTGCCGAGCTGAGTTTACCTACAAGACACGTTATTTGGGCGTTCCACTGCAGTTTGCTATCTAAAGTGATCCCCAAAAATACAGTTGATTCTACAATATTAAGGGTATCACCGTTCAATGTTATATTTGTACCGCAATTCCTGACATTAGGCATGCTAAATCTGATACATTTTGTCTTCTTAGCGTTTAGTAGCAAATTATTGGTCGTAAACCAATCTACAACTTGGGCAAGTGAACTATTAACGCCGTTAAAATCAGTAAGCGTACGATCTACTTTAAAAATAAGTGACGTATCATCAGCAAATAGAACAATGTCGCACAAGTTCTGTATATAGAATGGCAGATCGTTAATATAAATTAAAAATAGAAACTGACCTAGAATTGATGCTTGTGGTACGCCCATAGCTACAGATGCTCCAGAGGAGCGAATTTAATTAACTTTAACATGTTGTATCCGATCATTTAAGTAGGAGGCAACAAGATCCAGTGCAGAGTCTTTGATACCATAATAAAAGAGTTTTCGCAATAGTGTTTTATGTTCAACGCAATCAAATGCTTTGGAGAGATCGCAGAATACACCAATAGCATCTTGTCTATTCTCCCAGGCGTCATATATATGATTCAGAAGTGTCACACCTGCATGAATGGTAGAACGACCCCTTGTGAACCCATACTGCTCTTTATGTAGTAGCATATTTGAATTACAATGAGCTTGTAGTTGTTGTAATATATTTTTTTCAAAAATTTTGATAATGGCAGGTAATATTGAAATAGGTCTGAAATTACCAGGGTCGGTTTTGGATCCAGACTTAAATAGAGGTATTACCTTACTGTGTTTCATTAAATCCGGAAACACTCCTTTATCGATACATTTATTAAACATTTCAGCTAGATGTGGAGATAAATTAACAAATAGACTGTATCAATTTCACAGAAATACCCCACAAGTCAGCTGTCTTTTTTGAGTTAAGCGACTTGAATACTTTAATGATATCGTTGGGGTTAACACATTTAAAGCTAAATAAGATATTGCACTGATCTACGCTGCCCCCAAGTATGCGTTGAGCTTTGATTGGACAAGAATTTAAGGAGCTAGTTGTTTTCGCGGGTATGTCTATAAAATAGTTGTTAAAAATTTGTGCTACATCTAATTTATTATTAATCACCTTGTTATTTATAATTAACTCAAAGTTATTATCACGGGGTAGTAATTGACTGGTTTCAGTATTGATTACATTCCAAGTCATTTTTACCTTATTTTTTGAATCTTTAATCTTATTACTGATATGTAACGACTTTGCAGCAGCACAGGTCTTTTTGAAGGTCTTGGAATATTTTTTTACATATTGAATAAAAGCAGGATCAAAATTAAATTGCTTCATACCATATTTTACTGCTAGTAATCTTGTCATTAACTCGAACAAGACCAATATTATTCTGTTTAATTCGACTTGCCGAAGAACTGACACATTGAGTATAAATTTTAACGATAGCAATATAAATGTAATAGAAAGTGTAAGATTTTTGGGTGTCTATATTGATTCCCAGTTTAAATGGAAAAATGAGTTGGATGCCATAGATGGATCAGTATCATCTGCTTGTTATGCCCTAAGAAGCTTAAGAGATGAAGTGGGTATAAGGTATTTGAAAACCATATACAATGCTCTGGTGGAGTCCAAATTGCGATATAGCATTCAATTGTGGGGAAATAGTTATAAATATAACTGCACTAGAGCCTTCATCTTACAAAAAAGAGCAATTAGAATAATGGTTCGTATTCCACAATGGGTGTCCTGCAAGGAATACTTTAAAGAATTATCAATACTTACAGTTCCATGCCTTTATATACTTAATGTTTTGACCAACTTATCTAAACATATTCACCACTATGAATCTGATAATGATAGGGAAATTAGAGAAAAATCACGTTTGAACCATTTAAAAATAGATCTAGTCCCTACGTTAAATATTGTCAAACATTGTTCATCATACCAGGCAGTGAAACTATTTAACTGCTTGCCGTGCGAACTTAAAAATGATATTTATAACACTCATGTGTTCAAAAAGAATCTTAAAATATTTTTAAATGATAACTGTTTTTATTCTGTTGAAGAATTTATGACATATTCACAATAACCTTGAATAAATTATACAATGTTGATATCTAAATGACGTTCGTATTATTGACATGGCAATGTTAATTATTTATGATTTTAATTTCTTTGGACTTATTGCGTAAAATTTTTTATTGACATCTAATTGAATTTGACACTTTGTTACATAGGAATGATGTAGTGTAGTGACATTGACATTACAGTTAAATGTGTTTTTGTGATTGTATGTTAATGGGAATTATGAATTGAAATTGAATTGTTATAATTAATTTTGGAATTTTGTTGAGTTAATGTTATGTTAATGTTTCTTTTTTGTTTGTTTTTGCAATGAGCGTTGATCAACTTGTTTTCACGCTTGGTGAGATTGTTACCTCTATTTTTTGTGTGTGATTTTGTGTATATGTTTTCCGACACAATTGTAACAGATTGTTTGTGAATAAATAATAATAATAATATAGTTCGTACAACTTAGCCCTACTTTTGTAAATACCTGTAGTTGCCCACTCACAAAATTGCAGGTTTTTGTTATTATAAAATGTTTTTGATTTAAATATATTGTTGTACTTAGCTGTAATTGTATTAAATAAGGAGTTATATAAGCCGTTTGGATCTTCCTGATCTGCACAAGTATGTCAACATTAAAATCCCCACACACCACAACATGTTTTCTACTAGTAAACAAACGCTTCAATACGTTTTCCATTACAGTTTCTAATAAATTATAATCCCTTTTTGGAGGACTGTAGACACAGAGGACAATGAGTTGCTCAAGCTCATCACAGGAAAATTCAGCAGTACGCTTAATAGAAAGAGCCACAATATCTTTACGTTCTTTACATTTTAAATTATTAGATACAAATATAAGAGAGCCCCCACGAATGGCTTTCTTTCTTGAGAACGCACTGCTAAGTGAATAAAATTTATTGTTGAACAATAGTTCATGACTTTTTAACCAATGTTCTGTAATACAAAAAATGTGAACATTGTGTTCCTTTATATAAAGTTCTATTTGTAGTAGTTTTTCAGATATGCCTTCAATATTTTGGTGAACTAAGTTTAAACTACTAGAAGTATTGTTAATATACTCAGAATTATTACAACCAATATTATTATCAGTGTCTTTAAAAAAAGTAGACCGAATGGGCTCAAAAGACTTATAACCATGGCCAGATTTTTTACCTGTTGTCTTACAAACTAGTTTTTTGAGATAATATCCCAAGTTAAAGGTATATAATCCAGATATCTAATTTAACATATGCACTGAATTTAAATACCAGACTATTGACACATACCGGGTAATTACCTATTATTTGTTGAAAATATTATAGAGTTTTGTACACTTTGTAACATTGGTTGCATAGGGTTCGGGGCTCTGTCATAAACAACCTTGAGAGGATAGAAAGATAGAGCTTAAAGTCACATGTAGAACAGAAGCTTTAACACCGTGAATCAAAGTTGTAAGTAGGTAATGAGTTTATAAATAAACATTGTAGGACACTTTTCACACAGCGCCATCTAACCCTTTAAGCTTGGGTTATGGGAACTACTCACCTGATAAACACTGTATATCTAAATATATACATTGTTATAGAGCAAACACCCAAACTTCTAAACAAACATTTGGGGATCTCACAAATATTTATTCCAATATGGGACCTTCACATGAGTAGCAGTCACATACACTATCACCTACACCACCGAGCCAGTAAGATACCTGAAGATTTTTTTTTGTTACAGTGATATTGTAAGCTGAAACAGATACTGTGAAAATAATAGTATCTCAGAGAACAGAAGTTGAAACTCTTGTCCTTTTGTTATTAATGAGATTGTCGACTGTGACACAAGCGTCCAAAAACTTTCCGAGCCTGTCGTGCACAATATTCACCACAAAAAAGTACCAAAGAATCTGTCATCAAATCATTATCTTAAGAAATAATAATAATAATAATAATGATTAATTATTTTTAGGTTCTTTATTAAAATAAAAAAAAAATATAATTGTATTGTTTAATATGAATATTTAATTAATATAGTATAAAAAATCATTAAAATAAATATTTTATCTATTGATGATGGTTGTTATAAGTTGTAGTGTACACACCTCTCATTCAAATAAATGTTATTACAGTGATAAAGATAACTCGGTTCAAGATGGGGCTTGAACGAGTGACAATGAAAATATAGTAAATAATTTCAACTTATTTTGGTATGGTTATGATACCTCAGTGGCATAGAACATTGCCCTGGTTAGACATAGGTTACGGGTCAAACCCCATCCTAAACCAAATCATGTTTTTCACTTTAATAAAAATTATATGAAAGTCAGCATCTACAAATCGCTTTGAAAATTTATCCAAACCTCTCCTTTATCTATTCCTATTCCTCCTACATATTGAATGATCATGTTCTTATTATATGGAGTACTCTCTTAGGGGGTAAAGTGTATTGGAAGTCAATAGGGATATTAATATAATAGGCACAATAGTGCAGTACAGCACAAGATACAGTACTATCCTGAAAGGACGCTGTGGCATAAAAAGGATGTCCACGCTGGTATTGCTTTAACAAATGTTCCATCATTTAAGGTATTATCTTGTGTTTAATGTTATGTGTTTGACATCGCTACACTACTCGTAAGCGACATTGACTCTACAACACAACCATAATAATGACATTATTTTTTAATATCCACATATCTCATTATTATCATAGGTATTATTTTATTATCACATTTCTATTAAAAGTGTGGTAGTTGAAATAAAAGAATGAAGCAATACGATCCACACTGCCACACAATACAAGATCACACTGTCTTCGGTATTGATATAATACTGAATTAATATCTTTGTAAAGTAATTGTTATTGATTGGTACGGGTTTGCTGTTTGGTAGAATGTGCTGGCACTGAAATAGGGGCGTAAATATGACTCTGCCACCCTTTCGGGGATAAACACGTGAATGATAAGTAAGTAATAGTCTATTTATCTTCAAAAATATCCATTTTAGAAAGATAAAGGAGGCCATCTTTTATTTTTGTTAACTAAAATCTCTGCTTGAGCGTGGTGTCGACTAAACTTACGAAAACTGCTCGCAAATCTCGAATCAAGTAGCGAATCTGAGCTGAATATGGTTTAAAAATAAAGGATTACTGAAATGACACTTGGGCACTGTTCTATAATTTGAATCAAACGTCATTTCACTGTGACAGCTCTCAGGTGATTCTAGATTGACGTTTCACGAATCGAGTAAGGTTCTATAATAAAAGCTCAGCTTAAAACTAGTTCTAAGTAATACTTGAGGCTTGAGTAAGGTTCTATAATACGACCCTAAGTCATTATTACTAAGCTCAAAAGGAGCTGGTTTATAAGTCAATAATTTGGCTTTATTCAATAAAAAATTTGATAACAATACAGCTATCTGACGTCGTAAAAAATTTGATAGTAAATAACTATCTAATGTCAAAAAGTAATTATTCTGTAATAAAAGATTACAGTCAAATAATTCTATATTCCTACAATATGTGGTCAAGGTATGTAATTTTCTATTCATATTGTATCTAATGTTGTTTTCAATTTGTGTAAAAGATTTGCTATATGGCAGTGTTGACAGTATAACCTGTTTAACTTGCAAGTTTGATAACTGTTCGTAAAACTTAATGATAGTTTTAGTGTTTACATTATCTCTTCTGCCAATAAGTATCACTATTGTTGTTTGTGGGCAATGTGTACTGGTTAATACCTTATTAATTATTTGAGAGTAGGATGCCCCAGGAAATGAAAGGGTTATGACCGAATTATCCAGATGTTGAACTAAGTGATAACCTAAACTTTTGCCTATTTCATCACAATTAACAACAGTCTTTCCAACGTTTAAAGGTTGTGTAATTTTTGTTACAGGGCTATTACAGCAAGTGTTATTTGTGTTTATAATATTGTCACATATACTGCCCACAGAGTCAACCATTGGAGAAGTTGACTCGTCCCGGGATGTTATAGACAAGGAAGAACATGGCAGGGATTTTTCACAGTCAGGTGTTTCATTATATAATTTCTCAAGTGAATAGAACCTTTGTTCATTGCTGTGACAAGACTCCACCAAGCTATTCAATGCCTTAATGTTCTCCCCAATTTCTTTCTGTGATGTTTTGTATTTTAAAGTCATGGACTCTAAGGAATCATGTAAACTCATAATTTCTGTCTGTAATTGATGTATATCAGTCTCATATTGCTCTGTTTGGGTGTTTAATTGTTTTTTACTTGTTTCTATTAGTTGTTTTAACTGTACATTTGATTTACAAGTCCTAAGATATTTGTTCGCTCCTATTCTAAGCTTTTTCATGTTTTTCTGTGATTTAGAAATAAATTTATTGAGTTTTATGTATTTTTTAAATTTATTCCTGCTACTACTTACTAATCTTATTGATGATGATGATGTATTGGTGTTCGGCAATAACAAGTGGTCACCGGTTTTGTCTATTGCTGTAATAGGAATATTCAATGCTGAGTTTTGTATTGGGTGCGAGGTGATGGGCTCATCAAGATCTGTCTCTGTCCTCCTACACATTAGCTCATTATACAGACTGTTGGAAAGGTCTGCTTGATCAACCGATTTAAGATTTTCCCTAAGAGTGATGGAGTTGTGAGCATCACTCAGCTCGCACTCTAAACGCTTATACGTTTCAAAGCACGTTGACTGGAGGTGATCCCGCTGAAGTGTGAGCTCCATGACCTGTGTATGTAGCTCAGCCAACTCTTGTTTGAGTTGGGTGTTTCTCACAATTACAGTTAGTCTTTCCTTTTCACTGTCATCCCGTTCCTCTAACAACTGTTTGTTGTTAGAGGAACGGGATAATGTAAACACTAGGCATAAAGATAATCTTGTATTACATTCTACTCGTCTCGAAATAATCAGCAATTCTTTTATGGGGCAATGTATACGATTCTATAACAAACTTCCCGATGAAATTAGAATAATGTCAATAAATATGTTTAAGACAACAGTCAAGGCCAAATTGTGTAACAAGGCATATTATAAAATTTCAGACTATATAAATGATAAAAATGCATGGGAGTAAGTCGCTCTAAGTCAACACACATAAATATATAAATATAATTAATAATAATAATAAAGAAACATTATAAATATAATGTACATTTGTTTAACATAAGTGATCTGAAACGTCAGGTTAATTAAAATAATTATATGTAATTTGAGTTTGTTATTGTGTGAGCACCGTCCACATAGCTTTTTATAATTTTTGAAATTGACATGTTTGCTGTGCAGTTTGAGTATGTCATGCTCGCCTAAGTGTCCTGGCAGTGGTGGTGCATGTATCGGGTCGCCTTATTCCGTATAATACGGTTAAGTAGGGCGATGGCTGATATATGCGTCATACCCGAGAACGGGTGCCGTCTGTTGGGACTGATCAGCTCATAGCTGTTATAGCAATTATTACAAATAATATTATTTATATTTAAGGCAAATTAAGTTTAGTTGACTGTTCTCATGTAACTCCAAAGGAACAATGTAAGTTTAATATTGGAAGCCATACCTGCATTTTTAAAATAGCAGCCATTTAGTTTCTTGCCGGAGTCTTCAACATAAGGTTGGGCTACCTTTAAAACTGGCAACTAGAAACGCTCTCATTTTGATTTGATTTTGTTTCTTTTGTATAGACTCATTACTATATAATTTGTTCAAATATCATGTAAATAAAAGTAATGTAATTACTGGCAGTTAGAAAAGAGTGGCCATGAGTTTTATTGCCAGGTTCTTCCTCAGGCTCTACCTATTGCGTTGCGAATCTGGCAGTAAATGTAAATGTAGAAGCAATAATCTTGACGTTTATAAGTGTTACTTTGTGACCTACATGAATAAATTTTTTTCACTTTCACTTTCACTTGTAAATGCTCATAATTAAAATCAACAGGAAAACTAGTTGGAGTAGCCTTGTCTTTGTGGAAAAATATTTTCTTTATACCTGAAAAAGATTTGCAGGTATCTTCTTGACCCAGGCGAATTACTGCTTAAATTACTTATTAGTAATGACTCAAAAGCAGCTTCAAACTCTGTACAAGTGGGAGATATATTTCGCACCCCGAGATTGCGTATAGAGCCAAAAAAAAAACTAAAGGGTCCTGATTGAAATGGCGAAGCCAGACTCAGGTTACTTTGTACTCCTGTGATAAAATTGGCAATAAATATTGTAAATTGTTTATTGTATGAAGCCAGTTTTTAATTGTTGGCACGGAAATGATTTGCCCAGGCTTGCTAATGAACTTCATCGACTTTAAAATAGGTTTCGCTTTATTCCATAATACATTATGTTCAGATTGATGAAACTTTTTGACAGGCCCCAATAAAGTCTTCCCATTTTGTATGCTGTAATCAATAGCGGTAGTGCCCTCTTCAATCCGTGATGCCTTATCACGGATTGAAGAGGGCAACGTTATCCGCGACAACGTTATCCCTTCCAGATATAAATTTAATGTCTGTTGTAAATTGCGAAATAAAATCGAGGTACCTAAATTGTCTAGGCGAGCACTTGTTTGAGTTACGTAAGAAGGCGAATGTTAAAGGGTTATGGTCCGTATACACCGTGAACGTTTTAGCTTCAATCATATGACGGAAATACTTTATTGCTTCATATACTGCGAGTAATTCCCTGTCATACGGACTATATTTTTTTTGTGTTGTACTTATTTTTTGGGAGAACAAAGCTAGTGGTTTCCATGCTCTGTCTACCTTTTGTTGCAGTGCAGCTCCGATGGCTAAGTCAGAAGCGTCAGTGACTATAGCAAGTTCAGCGTTAGGATCAGGATGAGATAGTTGTGTAGCTTGTGATAGTGAAGACTTGCATTTTTCAAAAGCTGTTAGCATCTCCGGAGTGAGTGAGATAGGTTGTGAACCTTTGATGCGAGGACCAGTGAGGATGTCAGTCAGTGGGGCTTGTATTTGCGCGGCGCTTGGAATAAAGCGTCGGTAAAAATTAAGCATCCCTAGAAAACGTTGTAGTTCCTTAACTGTTTTTGGTACTGAAAAATTCCGGATAACTTCAACCTTTGTTTCCAAAGGCTTAGTACCAGATCCTGAAACCTGATATTCAAGGAACGTTACTTCTGACAAACCTAGATTGCACTTTGCAGTATTTAACAAGATGCCATATTGCTGCAAGCGTTGGAAAAGTTGCCTTAGATGGTCTCTGTGTATTTCGGGAGAACTGGAAAAGACCAAAATGTCGTCTAAGTAGCCATAGCAAAAGTCAAGGTCAAGTAGGACCTCATCTACGAACCTTTAAAAGGTTTGCGCAGCGTTGCGCAAGCCATAAGTCATGTAGGGAAATTCCCATAAGCCGAAAGGCGTCGTTATAGCAGTCTTCGGAACGTCTGATGGATTGACTAAGATCTGATTATACGCCCTCACAAGATCGATCGTAGTAAATATAGTGCATCCTAATAGTTGAGAGAAGTCATGTATATGACGAATGGGGTACCGATCTAGGACAGTTCTGGAATTTAAAGCTCGATAATCACCGCATGGTCTCCAACTATCGTCTTTTTTCTTTACTAAGTGCAGTGCGGATGACCAAGGACTCTCTGATCTTCGTGTAGTACCACAAGCGAGCATATATTCGAATTCTTTCTTGGCTGCCTTTAAGCGGACTGGGTCGAGGCGACGAGGTCTGCAGCTAACAGGTGGTCCAGGAGTAGTTTTAATAAAATTCATAGTATTATGCTTAGGAGCAGAGTGGACACCTGCTGGTCTCGTTATTTGTGGAAATTCTCGAAGTATAGAATGAAACTCAGAGTTACCTGTAATAGTTTTCACAGAAGCAATGTCGTCGGAGGTCTTCGAAGGAACAGCTGCTACTGACATGGTTGTTATGCCATCGTCTAACCTGTGGTTTTTACAGTCCACAAGCAAATTATAATAACTCAAGAAGTCTACTCCGATGATAGCCTTGGACACGTCCGCAATATTAAAACTCCATGTAAAATCTCTCTGCAGTCCCAAGTTTAAATGCAAAACTTAAGGTCCATATGTGTGTATGATAGTATTATTAGCTGCAACAAGCTGGAACTTAGACTTAGTGCAGGGCGTCATGATGGCAGATCGCGGAAAAACACACAAGTCGGAACCAGTGTCTACTAAAAACTGCATTTATGATGCGCGATCTGTGACAAACAGACGGCCTGTTGTTGAAGGGCAGTCGTGGGCCGCTACTTCCGACCACCCCTGGCGTTTTCCGAATGAAAACTGCATGGTTGCCTACATTTATTAGCCTTGGCACCATACGTAAAATGATAGAAGCAGTGCGGGTGATCTGGAGGTGGTTGTCTTGGCCTGGATCGACTTCGTGAGCGGTTATGCCTCCTATACGGAGTCCTAGAGCGTGATTTTTGTAAGCGTTCGAGTTTATTAGATAGTAAAGCAACTTGCCTGGTTAATTCAGCGATCTGGTGAGCAACGTCGTTGTTGACAGGCGATGACGTAGAAGAGGTGCTTGCAACCTGTGGTGTCGACGGTGCGATTTCGTGAACTTTGTCGGCCAGCTCACCTAGTTTGTCCTTGTCTAGATCCATCTGCGAAGCTATTACTGTCTGGATGTTCCGTGGGTGTCTGCTAGACCATATAGTTAGTAAAAAGTCCGAGGGTACTGAAGGGCCAGCCAAACTAGACAAATGTCGCAGAAACTGCGATGGCTTCCTATCACCCAGCTCTTCATGCATTAAAAGTTGTTTTACACGCTTTTCTTTAGAAGCTGTCAGGCGTTTTATTAACTCGGTCTTCAGTTTTAAGTACTTATTAGTCGCGGGCGGGTTAGTTATAATGTCTTTAACCTCGAGAGCGTATTGATGGTCTAACTGTGCAACTAAATAACAAACCTTGTTTCGTCCAAAGTTATACGTGACAAGGTAAATGAGATTCTACTTGAGCGAACCATAACGCAGGTTCCTCTGGCCAAAATGGGGGTACTCGTACGCTAACTCGTAGTACACCCTCGTTGCTTTCATTTACTTCTTGTTCTTTATCCTCACTCATGACAAATATAAAAATCGCTCACCTTTTAGCACTTGTACCACACACCTTTTTCTCGGTTGAACTGGTTTTAACCAGTTATTTTTTTTGTATGTTATTTTCTTATATCGGGGTCACCAGAAATGTGGGGGTTAATTACTCACATTTACTCCTAAGCTGGATAAGTTCGAAGATCTGATCACATCACAGTAGCACAGGTAGTAAGTAGGTCAGTAACGATGTCAGTCGATGAAGTGAAATAATGGAATGTACGAAGAATTAATGAACGATATTATTATTATGATGGATGAATGATTTATTACGATGATTATACAATAATGTGACAAGTACTAGTTAAATAAAGCAAACAGTTAAATTATAAGCATGCGCGAAGCAACTATACTACAGCAAGGCCGAGAGCGGAGGAGTGCCCGGTCAAACTCAATGTCAAGCGACGATGTATTGCTGGACAGGTTTTTGAGGCGCGGTCCAAGTGATGAGATAGTCGCCACATAAATATATTGTGATATCGACGACGAGGATTGCTCCGCAATATTCAAGCAGTAGATAAATTCATCATGTTTCGTAACCATGTGTGTGGTCTGGTGGTTAATGGCGAGAAGTAGAAATATTGTTTGTTTTAGAGTTTAGTTTAAATATTGTTTTTTTTTAGTTTTATAAGTTTAGAGTCCCAAGATCGAATCCTCATTGTTTTGATTTTTGTTTTTACATTTTAAAATAAATATTAACAATTGTGAATACAAAACACCGAGAAAGTAAAACTTTTTTTTGGTTTTATAGAAAATTACTAAATATTGTGTTTATTACGTACCAGATTGAGCAGTTTCTTTAAAAAAAAAACTGACTAGCACTGCCTTTCTGGCCCACGTTTTTTTTTGATTGCAGAAATAAATCGTTTTATTTTATATCAAACGCGATGTGGCATCTGAATTGTAATCAAAACAAATCCAGTAATCCGATCCGCCAAAGTAAACGATATCACACTTAAAATAAAGTTCAAAATAGAAGCGCGTAATAACTGTCGGTCTCTGTCAACCTGCTAATAAGGTTCAAAGTGGTATGCCGCCGCGCCGGCAGTGGCCGGCACTACTCTTCTGCAAAATATTATTAGCGCTGCATCGTATAATACGATGATACATTGCGCTTTGACAAGTTAAAAATATAAAAAAGCTAGTTGACGGCCGCGGCTCCGCTCGCGTGATGGGAACTTGTTCCCAGTATAAAAAGTAGCCTATAAGTTGTAAATCCATTCGGTACTTTTTACGTGAAAGAGTAACAAACATACATCAAATCTTTTAAATTTATAATTATTATAATATTTATATTAAACTAGTTGAAGTCCGCGGCTTCGCCCGCGTAGTGAAGTTTTCCCGTTCCCGTTTCCCACAGGAACTTGTTCCTGGGATAAAAAGTAGCCTATGTGTTATTCTGATGTATAAGCCACATTGTAAAGTTTCATTAAAATCCGCTCAGTAATTTTTACGTGAAAGAGTAACAAACATCCATAAAAACTTTCACATTTATAATATTATTAACATTAAGATAATCATCTATCTAGGTACATTCTTTTATTTTGCTTTCATTAGTTATAAATTTCACGTTCGGAGGCCTGATACAATAGATTATCTACTTATATTATAGAACTTAAGGGTTTATTTGACCCCTGGTTTCGGTCTCTGTAGCCTGCACTGTAGACAATAGGTATATCTTACAACCTAAACCCCGAGATCTCGACCATAGACTTAGCTACCCCGGAGCCAGGGGCCTTAGACATCCTTTGACTCTAGACAGTTGACCTTGAACTCAGGATCTAAGGTCTCTGGGCCCTACCGGCTCTAAGCCCACAAACTCAGATTCTAGCCCAGAAGCCTGGACTTTGGATCTAAGACCCTGGAATCTTGACTCAGGACCCTGGACCCCGGATCTCGGGAACAGGATCATGAACCCTAGGCCCTTAACCTTGGATCCTAGCCCCTGTACTGTGAGGTCTCTAGAGCCTCTACTGCATACCCTCGATGAAGAACCCAACCCTTTACTCTAAACAGAGGATCTGGAGTAGCTGACCTTGGACTCTCGATCTAAGACACAGAAGCCGGAATTCGGGATCCCAGACCCCGGGTCGGGAATATGGGCTCTACGTCCTCGAACTTGGATCCTGGCCCCTGAACATTCATGAACCCTGGAATGGGTTTATAATGTTTATTTTAGAAGTTCCTATGGCCACCTTCCAATGTCCTCTACAAACAATCTCCATGCATGGAAATTACAAATGGTCACTTACGAGTACCTACGTAACTAAAAAACACTGAATGAACTAACTCTAGTTTTATAATATTAGTACCTATAGATAAAATATCCAAATAAGTAAAACCCTTATTTGTTGCTTTATAACATGACCTTTATCATGCCCGTACAGAATATTGATAACGTCAATTAGCTAGAAAAGGCATACGGCAGAGTATTTCTGTTTATAGTGACATCTAGTGTAGTGTAGTAAATAATAAGAATAGTTTGCCAAAACATTGTCGCCATCTATATACATACTCCCGTACTGCCTGCCTGCTTGGAAAGTTAAGGACGTGACTATTTTTTGTGTGTTCGTGCATTTGTATAAGAATTATATTATATTATCTGTGCTAGCATAGTGTTCTAGTGTGAATGCATGGCGATAGACGGCGCTAACCAAAAGGTATTTAAGAGCTTGACACGACTGTAAGAAAGACCAGAGAAAAATATACCGAGTTAACCAACAGTTCAATGTCTCTTTATTGTCTTCCTCAAGAACATCAACACCAGCAAGGATCCGATTTTACAGCTTTATTTTTTTTCAATTATATTCTATAATATTTCAAATGTGCCTTTCAACCTCCTTGGTCATTTGATTAGAAGGTTCCTTAGTCTGACGAGAATTTTTTCATAAAATAAAATAAATAAATATCCATCACGCCTTATCCCCGAAGGGGTGGCAGAGGCATATTATATGCCCACTTTTCACCATGTGGATTCCTGTCCCACGTAATAGGTGGTGAGCCCATTGCCGTGTTGAAATAGACAGACGCAGGTTGTGGCTACCTGCTGTTGAAATTTTTTAGGCCGCCCATAAGGCCTTCAACCAGGCTTAACGACTGCCATTTTACTGGCAACCGGGACCAACGGCTTAACGTGCCTTCCGAAGCACGGAAACGTTCGCAAATGCAAATGCCACAAAGTGGTCACCCATCCGACGACCAGCCATAGTGAAAGTTGCGTACCTCAGTGATCGTTTTCCGAACACTAAGACCGCGGGGCCACGAGCGCTTCTTTCATAATTTTAGAATTAAAGAATTTTTTCATAATTCAACCAAGACAAGTGAGCATTTACCGGTAAGAATTCTGTGCGTTCAATCCACGTTTGTGCCTTCCCTTGAGAAAAAGGTTACATATACACTCGTTGGTTTTTAAAATAAAACAAGTAAATGCTCGCATTTACTGTCACTCTAGTATGCCAAGCTATTATTTTAATTAGAGGAATAATGTGTCACCAGCCAAGTATCCCATTGTAGTAGCTACTGTTCGGCTGAAAATCTGTGTAGCATGCTTCACTTTCATTTTCGGAATGTTTTCTTTGTAGACATGACTTTCAGTTAATTTTGGCAAAAGTCTGAGCCCCATGAAACCCACATTCTCTTCATGCAGTTTTAAAATATGAGCCCACTTGGCTACCTTCTGGATTACATCGGTTTTATAAATTAAATCTTTTTGCAACATGTTGTTGCGAATTCCTTTTATAAGATGAGGAGGGTCAAATAAAGGAACTACAATATTGCCTTCTATTTCAAAAACGTCATACCTCAATTCTTCGCCATGTTTGGTTTTGTTTGATCGTGTTTTTCCTATCGGATAATTAATGGCACTAACATTAGTAGTACCTTGATCGCAAATCGTACAAATTACTTTCAAGCCAATGGAGTGAAGGTTTTTAATTATTTCAGCTAACTGATTCGCCAAGCTTATTGATGGTGTAGATCCACTGCAGAATGAATAGGCTATTGCCTGCTTGTAATTTTTCACCACACCACGTATCATAAAAACAAGAGCTGGGCCTCACTGCGATCATCTAAAAAACCCACAATACTGTCTCTACGTCTGTTATAGTCCAGGTGTGGCATTAGGGACATTTCATCAAACATCAAGGCACATAATTTGTCATCTGGCTTCATATGTTTTACCTTCGTCTTAAGTTGGGCAAACAAATTCATATTGATACCCGCCTAGGTTGCTGTTGCGGGCAGAACAAAAATTTTACGCAACCATCTATAGGCTTTAGGGCTTTTTTTATACAATGCTATGGACATTACTTTTTCATCTTTAGTGAATCTTCTGTCCATTTTTTTCTTAGAGCTTTCTCTAAACTGTAAAAATGTGAAAATAGTTGCCATTTTGGTAAAACAATTAATAGATTTTAAAAATGTTGGGTTTTCACTTAAAGTCATTGCTTTTTTCAGCCTATACTTATATTTTTTGTTCTGAATTACAAGACGTTTTATGTTTTTTGCCATAGCAGTTGTCTCAACATCCAATTTCAATCCATTCCATTTCGTTCGGGACCCTGAAACAAAATTATTAACTATATCAAAATGGGAGAATTCAGTTTGGGAAATCTCGACACAACTATATCAATGCGTTCAGAATGGAATTTCTCAAATACAATTCAATAACAAACACGATTGATATTTCAATATATAAATCGGATTGTTTTTTGACCGACTACAAAAAAAGGAGGTTATGTATTTTCTAATCATGAAAATTTAGCCAAAAGGATGCTTTCATGTTGATTCTCTGAGAAATATTAAGAAATTGAAATTGATGTACCTTTACACTCTGATTGGTCTGGGTTTACAACTTTTTGAGTAGCCTGAGATGTTGAAGGTTGCTGGATATCAAATGGGGTTCCTAAAAAAAATGTAATCATAATTTATTTTATGTGATACAGCATAAAAGAACCGGTCAAGCACGAGTCGACTCGTTCAGTAAAAAGTTAGTACCTATATGAGGTGGTGCCACCTAAGCTTGAACTCCAAATTGTATGAGCGCCTATACTTGTTTTATTTACTTACTATTGTAATAAATATCCCTTACTTTTCAACTGTTTTTTTTTTGGAACTTCTTTATTTAGGCTGAATGCAGAATCACCAATTTTGTGATTCTAGGTCAACAGGAACTACCATACAGGTTTTCGACCCAATACCTATAGGGTACTTCTGGTTGAACTAGAATTGTCAATTTTAGTTGAAAGCAAGGTCTTATAGGACAAGTAAAGGAAAAACTCTGATAAAATTAATATGTCGAATAAGTTAATTTTGTCACTTACAAGTTTTTGCGAATATCAAAATTTGCCCATAACTTGTTATCGTATTGACTTCGTCAGGACCTTGATTTTTATATACCTTATAGGGACACTATAGACCTCAGTATCTGGTATAAATTTCAACTCCACCCATTTCTGAGAAACTCAATGGTGTCACACGGACAGACCGACAAGAAAGTGATCTTATAAGGTTTCCTATTTTAACCTTTTGAGGTTGGGAACCCTAACAAATAAATATAAATATTACCTGTAGCCCTAAATTCACTTTGCATTTCTTGATGTATATTTGTAATTTCAGATAATGGCATAGTCCTTCTCCTGATGAGCCCTGTAAGAAAAATAATACATTCATTAAGTCAGGCTTAAATGTCAACACAAAGCGGTAGAGAAAATGAGAAAGATTGTAATCAGAACAAACACAAAAACACACTCATTTACTTAAGAGGTGCTAGTTAGACAAACACATTTACAGTTGAATCAAATAAGTTAGGAAATCACGGATTGTTATGCCACAAAAGTGCAGACCGCTTCTCGAGACCATACCATACAAGGGGATTTTTGGTATGCTGAGCACGAATTTCGTGTTAATTTTGCAATTTAATATGGCCGCTGAGTCGCAGTTATAAAATGTCATGTTGGGTATCGTATAGGGGTTTTTTGGTACGTTGAGCACGAATTTCGTGTTTATTTTGCAATCCAAAATGGCCGCCGCGCCGTAATTAAAAAAACCTTGTTGGGTACCATATAAGAGGTTTTTTGGTATGCTGAGGACGAATTATTTGTACTATTCAATACGGCCACCGGGCCGCGGTTATAAAATGTCATGTTGAGTATCATATAAGGGATTTTTTGGTTTGCTGAGCACAAATTTAGTGTTAATTTTGCAATCATATGGCCAACGCGCTGTGGTTTTCAATTTTAACGATAGGTATCGTATATTAACGAAATTCGTTCTAGCATACTGTTACGCCGGCGGACTAGTGAACAATTTTAAACGTCATTTTTTGGGCCTTGGGAACGTTTTCAGCAGGCTGAAAAGCGGTTTCAGGCAGTTTCCGAGGAGGCTCTATCACATACTAAATTATCCGAATTTCACCCCAGTTGCCGTTGTTTTCAGGCGCCAGAAACATGTTTTCAGTTCGTTTCAGGCCACCCCCTATCACATGACATCATAACCTGAAAACCCATTTTCAGGCGTTTTCAGGACCCCTTATGGGCCTTTGAAGCCCACTTCAGTATATAGCGTAATTTCATGAAAGAGTGACAAGGATAGTAGTATTAGAAATAGAGAGCTACATTCAGAATATTCCAGAGCTATTAGACAGGGATAGCACTATTAAAAAGAGATAGCTACACTAAGAACATTCTAGAACTATGTGATAGAGATAGCACCAGAAGGGACAGCAATAGGTCGAGAACCTTCCGGCACATACCGAAGGAGCAACTAGTATCGTGTGGAACATTCTAGAGATGTACCCGATTGTAGGTACCGAACGAATTCTCCCGAATATTCCAGAACATTACTAGGCGTATATAAAGGGCCGAGCTCGCGGGTACAGGACAGTCTACTTTGAGGAAGCGAACAGTGCGAATCGAAGTGATCGAAGCTAAATAGTGCGATACTGTTACAGTGCGATTATCTTAGAGAAGAAGTTGTTTAGTTGTGGTTTTATTGTTTTTATTTAGAGTAATTAAAGTGTTAGTTTTATAATTTGTGGTATTAGTGCAACTCCTATTAGTACCCACCCAACGAACGTAACATTTGGTGTCAGAAGCGAGTTAGGAAATGCCGATTATGCCACGTGAAACCGAGCCCAGGGGGGTTCAAACCTGAAGCCAAATGGGATTCAGTGGAGAATCTACGCCTGTTGCTGGAACATCTGAGCCGCGGACCACACCCAAGCAAGAAGTGGACTTGAGCGGCATGCTAGTCCTATTAAAGGAGCTGGCTCGAAAACAGGACGAGCAGGCTAGAAAACAGGACGAACAGGCTAGAAAACAGGACGAACAGGCTAGAAAACAGGAAGAACAGTCTAGAAAACAGGAAGAACAGGTTATGGAACTATCAAGAAAACACGAAGAACAGGTCAGAGAACAATCTGGAATGCTGCGCGAGGTTCTCGAAAATACTGCAGCGTGGAAAAAAGAAATGCTGGAGGTTCAGGTGAAACTTACCGACCTGGACGTCAAGTTTGAGGCTAGAATTCACGACGTGAATGAAAAGGTGGAGACGCACGAAAACCGCCTGCAGAAGTTGGAGACCAAGGCTATAACAGTTACCAGTTCCTGTGTGCATGAAACTACCACGTCAGGGGGTGGAAGATTCAAAGCACCCCCCTTTAATGGTTCGTCGTCATGGACTGCATAGAAGCAGCAGTTCGAGTCCGTTTCCCAGGCTAACGGCTGGAGTAAGGAGCAAGCTAAGATGGCGTTAACGTTAGCCCTACGTGATGAGGCCCTCACCATCTTGGAGGCCCTGGGAGACGACAGGACATATGACCGTCTTCTTGAAGCTTTGGAAGCACGTTACGGCGATAGTCACCTAGAGCATGTGTATCGAGCACAATTGAAAGACCGAAGCCAGGGGCGTAATGAGTCCTTACAACAGTGGGCCTTAGAAATAGAGAAATTGGTCAGGAAGGCTTACCAACGAGCTTCAGCTTCTCTGGTGGACAGTATGCTGGTGCAGGCCTTTATTGACGGGATACTAGACCTTAAGGTAAGAGCCGCAGTGCGATTGGGGCACCACGGGAGTCTTAAGGACGCAGTTGTCCACGCACTGGAAGTAGAGGCTGTACGGCAGGATTTGTCGAGGCCTTACAGGGTGCGGGAAGTATCTGCTAAAGAGCCAATTGCACCTCGCCGTGAGTTTGGACCACGATGCTACAATTGTGGCGAACGATATACAGTCCGGTTGCTCCAAGAAGAAGAGAGAAGTTCGCGACCCAGCCCCGATGACGAGGACGTCAGGCTCAGCCCTTTGCGGGACGGGACTACGGGACGAGTGCTGGCTGGTGGTCGAAATGTCCCAGTTATGATCTCACAGGCGAACGATGGGAATAGTCTGGTTGTTACAGGAGACATTGGTGGAATACCATGTCACCTTATGAAACATAGTAAAGTAATTCCTTTATTTAAAGCCGGCGATAACGCAGATCCCTCTAACTTTCAGCCTGTTTCCGTACTACCAACACTAAGTAAAATATTTGAAAAGCTAAGGCTTTGACAGTTGCTTAGTCACTTTAATATACATAATTTACTACACAGGAAACAGTTTGGATTTACAAAGGGTTGCTCAACGGTGGATGCAGGGGTTGCTTTACTCAAAAGTATTTATGCGGCTTGGGAGGATTCGCAGGATGCATTAGGTGTTTTTTGCGATTTATCTAAAGCCTTCGATTGCGTTCATCACGAAACTCTTGTAAAGAAATTACGCCACTACGGTATCAGAAATAAAGCTCTCGACCTTATGACTTCTTATTTAAGCAATAGAATTCAGAGGGTTGAAGTAAACGGTAAACGATCAGCAGGATCTCCAGTTGTAATGGGTGTTCCACAGGGATCAATCCTTGGTCCATTTCTTTTTTTGAAATACATTAATGACTTACCTTACTAAGTTGGGGATAAACATGAGATTGTGCTGTTTGCGGATGATACCTCTTTGACATTTAACATTAATAGACAATTAATTAATTATGACTATGTTAACAGTGCACTCTCAAAAGTTGTTCATTGGTTTAACGTTAATAATCTTCTTTTAAATGATAAAAAAACTAAAGTAATTCAGTTTTCGACACCTAATGTGAGACAGGTGGCGACCAATGTGCAACTTAATGGATCAGGGTTGGATACTGTTGAGGCTTCTGTGTTTTTGGGTATCACTATTGATTCAAAGTTGCAGTGGGGACCACATATAGAAAAATTGTCAGGCAAATTAAGCTCTGCTGCATATGCAGTAAAAACAATAAGACTGCTCACTGATGTTGAAATGGCTAGAATAGTTTATTTCAGTTATTTCCATAGCGTTATGTCATACGGAATTCTTCTCTGGGGAGACTCAGCGGACATTAATACGATATTTATTTTACAGAAGAGAGCTGTGAGAGCAATATACCAGCTTGGTCCCAGGGTATCTCTAAGAAAAGGATTCAAAGAAATTAATATTCTTACTGTTATATCACAATATATATATATGAGAATTTACTTTATGTGCACAAAAACATAGACACATTTCTTAAACAAAGGGATATACATAATGTAAACACATAAAGATAATCTTGTATTACAGTCTACTCGTCTCGAAATAATCAGCAATTCTTTTATGGGGCAATGTATACGATTCTATAACAAACTTCCCGATGAAATTAGAATATTGTCAATAAATATGTTTAAGACAATAGTCAAGGCCAAATTGTGTAACAAGGCATATTATAAAATTTCAGACTATATTAATGATAAAAATGCATGGGAGTAAGTCGCTCTAAGTCAACACACATAAATATACAAATATAATTAATAATAATAATAAAGAAACATTATAAATATAATGTACATTTGTGACTAACTATAACTAAATACAACATAAGTGATCTGAAACGTCAGGTTAACTAATATAATTATATGTAATTTGAGTTTGTTATTGTGTGAGCACCGTCCACATATCTTTTATAAATTTTGAAATTGACGTTATGGTTGCTGTGCAGTTTGAGTATGTCATACTCGCGTAAGTGTCCTGGCAGTGGTGGTGCATGTATCGGGTCGCCTTATTCCCTATAATACGGTTGAGTAGGTCGATGGCTGATATATGCGTCATACCCGTGAACGGGTACCGTCTGTTGGGACTGGTCAGCTCATAGCTGTTATAGCAATTATTACAAATAAAACTATTTATATTTAAGGCAAATTAAGTTTAGTCGACTGTTCTCACGTAACTCCAAAGGAGCAATGTAAGTTTAATATTGTAAGCCATACCTGCATTTTAAAATATTGCCAGTTTTAAAGGTAGCCCACCCTTATGAGGAAGACTCCGGCAAGAAACTAAATGGCTGCCATTTAGTTTCTTGCCGGAGCCATTTAGTTTCTTGCCGGAGTCTTCCTCATAAGGGTGGGCTTACCTTTAAAACTGGCAACTAGAAGCGCTCTCATTTTGATTTGATTTGGTTTCTTTTGTAAAGACTCATTACTATATAATTTGTTCAAATATCATGTAAATAAAACTAATGTAATTACTGGCAGTTAGAAAAGAGTGGCCATGAGTTTTATTGCCAGGTTCTTCCTCAGGCTCTGCCTATTGCGTTGCGAATCTGGCAGTAAATGTAGAAGCAATAATCTTGACGTTTATAAGTGTTACTTTGTGACCTACATGAATAAATTTTTCACTTCACTTCACTTCACCTTACCATCGACACCGGAGCTTCTCGGACAGTGATCAGTTCTCGGCTACTGAAATACCTGCCCAGAGATCATCTAGTCCGACCTAAGCAACTCCAGCTGCTAACAGCTACCGGCCAGCATATTCCCATCCAAAGTGAGCGGGTGGTAATGTTTGGAATTGGTGAAAAGAACTACCGGCATAAAGTCATCGTAGCTGACATTGTGGACGACTGCATTGTTGGCCTAGATTTCATGAGAGGATACGGCTGCAAGATCGACTTGAAAGTTGGAGTTCTGAAATTCGGATCCGACGAGGTGCCTATGGAATGCGGAATGAATGGGAATGTGTACTGTGCACGAAGGACCATTCTCCAACCGAAGTCTCAAGGGCTGGTTCCGGTAAGTTTGCCATATCACGCAGAGCATAGCAGAGCACTATATTATCCAGACCCGGAACTTGATTTTGTTGTGGACACGGATGCCAGCAATACTGGTATAGGTGGAGTCTTGTCACAAAAGAAGGGAGATCAGGAAGTCGTGATCGCATACTTTAGTAAGTCGCTATTAAAACCACAAAGAAATTATTGCGTCACTCGAAGAGAATTACTGGCAGTTGTCAAGACGTTGCAGCACTTCAGTAAATATCTGCTCAGGCGAAAATTCCGCATCAGAACGGACCATGCTGCCTTGAAGTTGTTGTTGAAGTGTAAGAACCCCGAAGGAGAGGTGGCACGTTGGATCGAACAGCTGCAGGAGTATGACTTCATCATCGAACACCGTAGCGGGAAGTCACATGGAAATGCAGAAGCTCTCTCTCGAAGACCTTGTCCTGACGACTGCAAACATTGCCTAAGGCAAGAAGGCAAGGAATGTGTGAGAATTTTAAGGACCGACACCGTAAGCGAAGAGTGGAGCGATGAAGTCATGAAACAAGCTCAGCAAGAGGACCTAGATATTCTATATAATATTGATGTAGTTAAAGGCTAAGTTATACTAAATAAAACAACCAGGATCATAATATTGTAAACACATAAGAAATAATGGTACATATTTATTATTGAAATGTGCACAGATAGAAATAGCAACATTTTGGGCATGATTTCTTTTAGCCGTGAAGTGCATATTATTAAGAGGTAAAATAAAAAGCAAACAAAATATGTTGTTCTTTGCTTATATGGCATATATAAGCAAAAAAACATTTTGTTTGTATATCAAAATAACATAGGCAACCTAGACACCATAAAACATTATTATTATTACAGCATTGTCGGCAAATCACCTATTGGTTGTTTGCTCATATCATGTTTGTGATGTGTAACTCTAGTTGGGCAAGGTATGATGAAAATATTACTCCTCCAGCTCAATCCTAGACATTGTTTTACTAACATTATGAAGATGATAATGATCACATTTGAAAATTAAATTTAGAATCAATCCTGCCGTTTCATTTTATTTTTATTTATTTTTTAAACTACCTGGCTACTAGTGATGGAAATTAATGATATTTTTTATTAATTTCATTAGCGTGCTAATTTTTATCTCTTAGCATGCGACGTAATGATGATGATTCTATTATTTAGTGGCAAGATATTGAATCTACAAATTAACTATTAAGAAGGCGAGTTGTGAACGCTGCGTGTCGCTGCGACGACTAAATCATGAGGCAGACGAGCTGTGAATGATGCGTCGCTGCGATTGCTATAATGAATTTTTACGACTAATTCATGAATGGATCGTGTCATTGTGCTATTGCGAAATACGGAGTGTGTGAATGAAAAAGTGCAGGGTTGATATTTAGCCCATTATTTTTAACTATTAAATGCTTGTGTTTGGGGTTATTTATTCCATTTTAGTATAGATTTTTTTGACAATCTGTGAATGCGATTGAGTTGAGTAAGAAGTCGAAATTCGTACGTACTTTTTACGAGTTTAGTTTTATTTTGAATATATAAACCCTAAAATCGTGTGATTGTACTTTATTGAGGAATAAATAATTTAATACAAAATGTATTTTTTGGGTTCCGTCTCCCGGAAGGAAAACAACGGAACTAAAGTTTTTTTTATTTTTATTAAATTGAAATCTTCTTTTAGAGCGGTACGCATATTTTTAGATGAGATAAATATCTGAAATACGGTGAAAAGTGTGGGCATATAATATGCCTCTGCCACCCCTTCGGGGATAAGGCGTGATGGATATTTATTTTTTATTTATTTTAGATAAATATCTGGACCCGCGACACCGTAAGGCATATGCATGTACATATAGCAGACCGCGAACGCGTCTAGAAAAATATTTATTCTTAATAGTTAATTTGTAGATTCAATATCTTGCCACTAAATAATAGAATCATCATCATTATCATCTAACGTTAATCCCGGTCATCTTCAGGTCTTATTAAAAAATATTGTGTAATCAATTAAGATTCTTTCGGTGTTAAATTTTTTTTCATCATCATCATGATTAACGTCGATCCCGGTAAATTTTTAGTTTTTTGGTAATTATTAATAAATTTGCAGAGTGCAACCCGTATTTTTATTCATAATGTCCGTCTGGACGTCAGTTCGTCTGTCTATCCATGTGTCATCATCGATTTTCTTAGGAACGGGAGGACCTAGCAAGTTGATGTTTACTTCATTGAAGTTCACATTATCATTTAGCATAGCAATAGTACGTCGCATGCTAAGAGATAAAAATTAGCACGCTAATGAAATTAATAAAAAATATCATTAATTTCCATCACAGCCAGGTAGTTTAAAAAATAAATAAAAATAAAATGAAACGGCAGGATTGATTCTAAATTTAATTTTCAAATGTGATCATTATCATCTTCATAATGTTAGTAAAACAATGTCTAGGATTGAGCTGGAGGAGTAATATTTTCATCATACCTTACCCAACTAGAGTTACACATCACAAACATGATATGAGCAAACAACCAATAGGTGATTTGCCGACAATGCTGTAATAATAATAATGTTTTATGGTGTCTAGGTTGCCTATGTTATTTTGATATACAAACAAAATGTTTTTTTGCTTATATATGCCATATAAGCAAAGAACAACATATTTTGTTTGCTTTTTATTTTACCTCTTAATAATATGCACTTCACGGCTAAAAGAAATCATGCCCAAAATGTTGCTATTTCTATCTGTGCACATTTCAATAATAAATATGTACCATTATTTCTTATGTGTTTACCATATTATGATCCTGGTTGTTTTATTTAGTATAACTTAGCCTTTAACTACATCAATATTATATAGAATATCTAGGTCCTCTTGCTGAGCTTGTTTCATGACTTCATCGCTCCACTCTTCGCTTACGGTGTCGGTCCTTAAAATTCTCACACATTCCTTGCCTTCTTGCCTTAGGCAATGTTTGCAGTCGTCAGGACAAGGTCTTCGAGAGAGAGCTTCTGCATTTCCATGTGACTTCCCGCTACGGTGTTCGATGACGAAGTCATACTCCTGCAGCTGTTCGATCCAACGTGCCACCTCTCCTTCGGGGTTCTTACACTTCAACAACCACTTCAAGGCAGCATGGTCCGTTCTGATACGGAATTTTCGCCTGAGCAGATATTTACTGAAGTGCTGCAACGTCTTGACAACTGCCAGTAATTCTCTTCGAGTGACGCAATAATTTCTTTGTGGTTTTAATAGCGACTTACTAAAGTATGCGATCACGACTTCCTGATCTCCCTTCTTTTGTGACAAGACTCCACCTATACCAGTATTGCTGGCATCCGTGTCCACAACAAAATCAAGTTCCGGGTCTGGATAATATAGTGCTCTGCTATGCTCTGCGTGATATGGCAAACTTACCGGAACCAGCCCTTGAGACTTCGGTTGGAGAATGGTCCTTCGTGCACAGTACACATTCCCATTCATTCCGCATTCCATAGGCACCTCGTCGGATCCGAATTTCAGAACTCCAACTTTCAAGTCGATCTTGCAGCCGTATCCTCTCATGAAATCTAGGCCAACAATGCAGTCGTCCACAATGTCAGCTACGATGACTTTATGCCGGTAGTTCTTTTCACCAATTCCAAACATTACCACCCGCTCACTTTGGATGGGAATATGCTGGCCGGTAGCTGTTAGCAGCTGGAGTTGCTTAGGTCGGACTAGATGATCTCTGGGCAGGTATTTCAGTAGCCGAGAACTGATCACTGTCCGAGAAGCTCCGGTGTCGATGGTAAGGTGAAGTGAAGTGAAGTGAAAAATTTATTCATGTAGGTCACAAAGTAACACTTATAAACGTCAAGATTATTGCTTCTACATTTACTGCCAGATTCGCAACGAAATAGGTAGAGCCTGAGGAAGAACCTGGCAATAAAACTCATGGCCACTCTTTTCTAACTGCCAGTAATTACATTAGTTTTATTTACATGATATTTGAACAAATTATATAGTAATGAGTCTTTACAAAAGAAACCAAATCAAATCAAAATGAGAGCGCTTCTAGTTGCCAGTTTTAAAGGTAGCCCACCCTTATGAGGAAGACTCCGGCAAGAAACTAAATGGCTCCGGCAAGAAACTAAATGGCAGCCATTTAGTTTCTTGCCGGAGTCTTCCTCATAAGGGTGGGCTACCTTTAAAACTGGCAATATTTTAAAATGCAGGTATGGCTTACAATATTAAACTTACATTGCTCCTTTGGAGTTACGTGAGAACAGTCGACTAAACTTAATTTGCCTTAAATATAAATAGTTTTATTTGTAATAATTGCTATAACAGCTATGAGCTGACCAGTCCCAACAGACGGTACCCGTTCACGGGTATGACGCATATATCAGCCATCGACCTACTCAACCGTATTATAGGGAATAAGGCGACCCGATACATGCACCACCACTGCCAGGACACTTACGCGAGTATGACATACTCAAACTGCACAGCAACCATAACGTCAATTTCAAAATTTATAAAAAGCTATGTGGACGGTGCTCACACAATAACAAACTCAAATTACATATAATTATATTAGTTAACCTGACGTTTCAGATCACTTATGTTGTATTTAGTTGTAGTTAGTCACAAATGTACATTATATTTATAATGTTTCTTTATTATTATTATTAATTATATTTGTATATTTATGTGTGTTGACTTAGAGCGACTTACTCCCATGCATTTTTATCATTAATATAGTCTGAAATTTTATAATATGCCTTGTTACACAATTTGGCCTTGACTATTGTCTTAAACATATTTATTGACAATATTCTAATTTCATCGGGAAGTTTGTTATAGAATCGTATACATTGCCCCATAAAAGAATTGCTGATTATTTCGAGACGAGTAGACTGTAATACAAGATTATCTTTATGTGTTTACATTATGTATATCCCTTTGTTTAAGAAATGTGTCTATGTTTTTGTGCACATAAAGTAAATTCTCATATATATATATTGTGATATAACGGTAAGAATATTAATTTCTTTGAATCCTTTTCTTATAGATACCCTGGGACCAAGCTGGTATATTGCTCTCACAGCTCTCTTCTGTAAAATAAATATCGTATTAATGTCCGCTGAGTCTCCCCAGAGAAGAATTCCGTATGACATAACGCTATGGAAATAACTGAAATAAACTATTCTAGCCATTTCAACATCAGTGAGCAGTCTTATTGTTTTTACTGCATATGCAGCAGAGCTTAATTTGCCTGACAATTTTTCTATATGTGGTCCCCACTGCAACTTTGAATCAATAGTGATACCCAAAAACACAGAAGCCTCAACAGTATCCAACCCTGATCCATTAAGTTGCACATTGGTCGCCACCTGTCTCACATTAGGTGTCGAAAACTGAATTACTTTAGTTTTTTTATCATTTAAAAGAAGATTATTAACGTTAAACCAATGAACAACTTTTGAGAGTGCACTGTTAACATAGTCATAATTAATTAATTGTCTATTAATGTTAAATGTCAAAGAGGTATCATCCGCAAACAGCACAATCTCATGTTTATCCCCAACTTAGTAAGGTAAGTCATTAATGTATTTCAAAAAAAGAAATGGACCAAGGATTGATCCCTGTGGAACACCCATTACAACTGGAGATCCTGCTGATCGTTTACCGTTTACTTCAACCCTCTGAATTCTATTGCTTAAATAAGAAGTCATAAGGTCGAGAGCTTTATTTCTGATACCGTAGTGGCGTAATTTCTTTACAAGAGTTTCGTGATGAACGCAATCGAAGGCTTTAGATAAATCGCAAAAAACACCTAATGCATCCTGCGAATCCTCCCAAGCCGCATAAATACTTTTGAGTAAAGCAACCCCTGCATCCACCGTTGAGCAATCCTTTGTAAATCCAAACTGTTTCCTGTGTAGTAAATTATGTATATTAAAGTGACTAAGCAACTGTCAAAGCCTTAGCTTTTCAAATATTTTACTTAGTGTTGGTAGTACGGAAACAGGCTGAAAGTTAGAGGGATCTGCGTTATCGCCGGCTTTAAATAAAGGAATTACTTTACTATGTTTCATAAGGTGACATGGTATTCCACCAATGTCTCCTGTAACAACCAGACTATTCCCGTCGTTCGCCTGTGAGATCATAACTGGGACATTTCGACCACCAGCCAGCACTCGTCCCCACTGTAAGGCCTCGACAAATCCTGCCGTACAGCCTCTACTTCCAGTGCGTGGACAACTGCGTCCTTAAGACTCCCGTGGTGCCCCAATCGCACTGCGGCTCTTACCTTAAGGTCTAGTATCCCGTCAATAAAGGCCTGCACCAGCATACTGTCCACCAGAGAAGCTGAAGCTCGTTGGTAAGCCTTCCTGACCAATTTCTCTATTTCTAAGGCCCACTGTTGTAAGGACTCATTACGCCCCTGGCTTCGGTCTTTCAATTGTGCTCGATACACATGCTCTAGGTGACTATCGCCGTAACGTGCTTCCAAAGCTTCAAGAAGACGGTCATATGTCCTGTCGTCTCCCAGGGCCTCCAAGATGGTGAGGGCCTCATCACGTAGGGCTAACGTTAACGCCATCTTAGCTTGCTCCTTACTCCAGCCGTTAGCCTGGGAAACGGACTCGAACTGCTGCTTCTATGCAGTCCATGACGACGAACCATCAAAGGGGGGTGCTTTGAATCTTCCACCCCCTGACGTGGTAGTTTCATGCACACAGGAACTGGTAACTGTTATAGCCTTGGTCTCCAACTTCTGCAGGCGGTTTTCGTGCGTCTCCACCTTTTCATTCACTTCGTGAATTCTAGCCTCAAACTTGACGTCCAGGTCGGTAAGTTTCACCTGAACCTCCAGCATTTCTTTTTTCCACGCTGCAGTATTTTCGAGAACCTCGCGCAGCATTCCAGATTGTTCTCTGACCTGTTCTTCGTGTTTTCTTGATAGTTCCATAACCTGTTCTTCCTGTTTTCTAGACTGTTCTTCCTGTTTTCTAGCCTGTTCGTCCTGTTTTCTAGCCTGTTCGTCCTGTTTTCTAGCCTGCTCGTCCTGTTTTCGAGCCAGCTCCTTTAATAGGACTAGCATGCCGCTCAAGTCCACTTCTTGCTTGGGTGTGGTCCGCGGCTCAGATGTTCCAGCAACAGGCGTAGATTCTCCACTGAATCCCATTTGGCTTCAGGTTTGAACCCCCCTGGGCTCGGTTTCACGTGGCATAATCGGCATTTCCTAACTCGCTTCTGACACCAAATGTTACGTTCGTTGGGTGGGTACTAATAGGAGTTGCTAAAGTTTTTTTTATTTTTATTAAATTGAAATCTTCTTTTAGAGCGGTACGCATATTTTTAGATGAGATAAATATCTGGACCCGCGACACCGTTAGGCATATGCATGTACATATAGCAGACCGCGAACGCGTCTAGAAAAATATTTATTCTTAATAGTTAATTTGTAGATTCAATATCTTGCCACTAAATAATAGAATCATCATCATTATCATCTAACGTTAATCCCGGTCATCTTCAGGTCTTATTAAAAAATATTGTGTAATCAATTAAGATTCTTTCGGTGTTAAATTTTTTTTCATCATCATCATGATTAACGTCGATCCCGGTAAATTTTTAGTTTTTTGGTAATTATTAATAAATTTGCAGAGTGCAACCCTTATTTTTATTCATAATGTCCGTCTGGACGTCAGTTCGTCTGTCTATCCATGTGTCATCATCGATTTTCTTAAGAACGGGAGGACCTAGCAAGTTGATGTTTACTTCATTGAAGTTCACATTATCATTTAGCATAGCAATAGTACGTCGCATGCTAAGAGATAAAAATTAGCACGCTAATGAAATTATTAAAAAATATCATTAATTTCCATCACTAATTATAATTATGAGTTTTGGCAATTTAATTACCCGTTTTTAACCCCCCCCCCCCCCTCCTTCCCCCCAAACCCCCCCCCCCCCCTCCTTCCCCCCGACACAATAAGAGGTGTGTTATAAGTTTGACGTCGATTTCGGTGTGTGAGTGTGTCTGTCTGTGGCATCGTAGCTCTCAAATAGACGGATCGATTTCAATCCTGCCCTATAAATAGTCTTTAACAACGCACTATGTGTTATAAACGCCATTTTTCGGACGTCCCCTTTTTATTTCAAAAACTTATAAAACTAAGTATTTAAAATGCTGGAGTAAAATTCCCAACTGATAAATATAATTAGTATAGCCATAATATTTTTTTTTAAATTCTGTGATTATTCACCCGGATAAAGTTAAGAAATATTTTGAGCTGAAAACTAAAGCAAATAAAAATTATCAACTTATGCTGTTTGGAACTGCTACTTAGGCTTTACATTATAAGGTAACTAGCTGACCCGCCCGGCTTCGCCCGTGACATACTTCGTGCCCCGTGGCACCCACATTTAATTCCGTTGTTTATTAATTTCACATTCACAATAATGTATGAACATTTTCCAAATTCATTGATTAGGTACTTCTCCGCTCTCCAGTACCTACCTACGCCTGCACGGCACCTAGTTACATGAAATTAATTTCTTTGCGCTTTATTTTGAATTTGCGATATATCGTAAGATATTCATTTAATTTGCAAGGTGTAAAGGGACAAAATAATATTCATGAAATGCTGAAGCCAACTAACGTAGTAAAAATGATAAGTATTAATAGCATATTTGTGTAAATAGCCCTTAAAGAACCGCTTTATAATGGATGGTTTTTTAAAGTATTAAAATGGATATAGTATGTTATTCTTATGAGATAGACATATATCGTCGCGGACTTTTTCGTAGACCTACATTAGATACACAATTGCACCATACATTATTTTGTTATAGCTCAAAGGGTTTAGGCAGCGTTTCTGTTAAAAGCTCCCAGACGGCTTATTTTTCCCGACATCACAACAAATATCGTTGTAATTTGGTCAATGTATACAAAAACTTAACAAATTATACATAAAAACCTTCTATAAGAATCACTCTAACTATTACAAAAAACCGCATCGTAATTCGTTGCGTAGTTTTAAAGATCTAAGCATACATAGGGACAGACAGCGAAAAGCGACTTTGTTTTATAATATGTAGTGATTATAAATTCCGTAACTTGCTAAAAACCGAAGTAATTTTTTTTTTTCTCAAGTAATCCACTGTAGTTGGAAAAGTTATATATACCAACAATGAGGTCTACTATTTCTCTATAGATAGGAAAAAAATAATATGCAAATCTCGTGGAGAGACAACGCTGGCAAGAATTTTAAATTTTTGCCAGCGTTGTCACTTTAGTATATCCGGATTTTTAATAATTTGAAAAATGTGTATGTAGTAATGTCTGAGTAATTGGTATTATAAATTCAGGACTTTTTACACACACAGACAAACTTTATCATCAATATGTTTATCCGGGAATTACCAATAACTTTCGATCTTCAATGGGGATTTTAAAAATAATAAAATGGCAGTGGTTAAGCCAAGTTGAAGGCCTTATGGGCGGATTAAAAATTACAACAGCAGGTAGCAACAACCTGCGTCTGTCTATTTCAACACGGCAATGGGCTCACCACCTATTACGTGGGACAGGAATACACATGGTGAAAAGTGGGCATATAATATATATGCCTCTGCCACCCCTTCGGGGATAAGGCGTGATAGATAAATAATAATAATAATAAGTGAAATTAATTTTAAAAATGAATCTGCTATTAGCGTAAGCTTCTAAGCAGCTACGGAATAATAATAGTGCTGTCTGACCATAAGTGGCTCTTGATGACATGCAGAATTATTTTACGAGTATTAATCTGAATCCGCGTTACTTGGTGACAATAATTAATTTTTTAGGTATATTTATTGTATTTATACTTCATCTACCCTGTGATTTTGTTAAATATTTTAATTTCTCGTGATAGATCAAATCATGAAAAAAATATTGTAGTAATGGTAGTAAAAAAATACTAGATCGAGCCATTGATTTTTCAGTGGTGCTTAAACATACCAACAAATTGACCAAGATTAACTATTTTGAAGTGTGTTATATGCACCATTTACCTTATTAAAATATATTTAATTTCTAATTAAAATATTTTTAGCAATGTTTCTATTTTAGCCTCTTTTCGTGATTAATTGCTGTACAGTTACACCCATTCATGTATTAATTCGACTCATTAAGGCCCACTTGCGCGATCTTGGGTTAGCGTGTATAACTCGGAGGTATGGACTAACCCCGAGTTAAATCATTAATTTGTCTCGCATGACCCCGAGTTAAGGGTATACCTAGGGTTAAATCGCTAAAATTTTAACTCACCGGTTTCTGAGGGTTAATTCGTCAAACGTTGGGTTAGCAGCTGACAGACAATGAAGTGGTACGTGACACATGCGTGACACGGACTCCTCAAAGTGACACGCCGCGCACACATAATACGATAAAAATAAAATGCACTCGTCTGTCATGTTACATTCATTCGTGTAAGAAAAAGTCATATGTGGAACTGTAGTGTAAAAGAGATAGACATACCTGTTTCATTCTTTGTTCAATCATTAATGTTTGGTTGGATGACATAAAACACTAGGTTAGTTAACCCTATGATATTTTTCTATGGTGCAAGACATGATTAGGGTTAAAAAGTTGTTTACTTAATTCCGAGTTAACTAACTCTATAATTATTTATATAACCCCAGCACTCATGCAAGTGGGCCTAAGAGTTGAAACCCCATTTGGTTATAAGTGTGACATTATTGTCAATTTTCCAATAAATGAAATCAAATAACAACAATTGCCTCTGTGGCGCGGTGGGAGTGCATCCGACTGCTACGCAAGAGGTCGTGGGTTCGATTCCCACCCAGGATAAAACTTTGTGTGATGAGCACGATGGTTTATTCTGTGTCTGGGTGTTATTTATCTATAATATGTATATATTTAGAAATATATAAGTATGTTTATCAGTTAACTAGATCCCATAACACAAGCTAATATTAGCTTACTTTGGGCTAGATGGCGCTGTGTGAAAAGTGTCCCACAATATTTATTTAAAGAAAAAAAAAAAAAAAAAAAAAAAAAAATTACAAATTGTCATTATTCGGTGTCACTTATTGGAAAAAAGTCACAGTGTAACTGAACAAGAAAAAATATTCCCTCAGAATTGCACCGTTACAAAAAAATCTACTTTTGTTAAATTTAAAGATATGGGTTAAATTATTTTCTCAGTTTTATTGCTTTGTAACTTCTTTTGAGATGTGATAGATATCGTCACATTCCTATCATGATATTATTTATTATATTTATAAATAACATCTTCATCATTGGAAAAAAGTAGCATTATGTCACACGTGCTACTCAATTCAAATTTGACTCCTAGTGAATCACACTGTTACATTTAGGAGTAAAAGTGAACGGGAATAAACCAATGTGAAACGAGATGCGACATGTGGCAAATCCACATTTTTATACTATTAACATCAATAATAACGTTCCGACTTGGGAATGGGCATTTTCAAGAGTCTCCTTAACCGGCGAGCATGTATAAAACACTTAGTTGATAGCAAATGGATAGCCAGTCTCTGCCTATTCTAGTATAACTAATTTATAATTATTCCCGTCACTCGAGAATAAGATACCCATTAAAGATCGAAAGTTATCAGAATTTCCAACTGGACAAAATGATAATGATAAAACGCAATGTGTAAAATCGTAGGCAACAATTCATGTTCTAATTAGATAGTATAATATGTGCAACTTTGTGAGATATAAGCAATTCTAATGCAATTTCCATTGAAAACTTATTACCTATCAAACACCGTAAGTTAAATAATAGGTAGGTACTTAAATATTGTCCATCCGTATATTTATATAACATTACAGAAACGTCACAGGTAAATAATAAATAAAAAAATAAAAAATTACAGAAGCATAATTACATCCGGATAAATATATTATTTTAAAAAGTGACAACCCTTACGAGAAAATAACCGGGTATAACTAAAGTGACCTGAGTTTCAAAACTTCACGCGATTTGGATGTGATTATTTTTTTGTAAATAGGACTATAATGGATCTTAATTTTGATCATAATATCTTTTCCAACAACCGTGGATTTTTTGAGAAAAAAATTTAAAACTGAAATAATTTAAAATCATATGTCAAGAGTTCTAAGCAAGATAGGAGGTTCGTGATTGGTTTAAAATATGTAGCTTTTATTTCGAGTTCTTATTGCATACACTTTTGGTTATAAATAATAGTTTTTAGTGTAGACAATTTTTGAACTTTATTGGGCGGAATTTTAATGGAACTTTAACATTTTATACTGACTTCACTAATTATTTTTATCACCCCGGAGTTTTACTCTAGCTTTCTAAATGATTTATTTCACACGTTTTTGTAATAAAAATCGGATGTCCGAAAAATGGCTCCTGTAACACATAGTGCAACGTAATAAACAAAGCTTTTTTTAAATAACAGAAGAAGAATTTTAAAGACAGAAGGTCGATAGTTTTGGTCTTATTCCATAGTAATGTAATTGTCTGCACATTTCATGCTGAACGCAATCAAAAGCCTTGGATAGATCGCAGAATACACCTAATTCATCAGGCTTGTCTTCAGATTTTGATAATATCAAATACGATACCTACATAAAAAAAAACTATTTTAAAAATGTTTCACTGTCTGTATGTTCCGGCCAATCTCTGACACACACAACTGAACCGATTTTAATGAGACTTTCACTGGCACTCTTATAATATCTATAAGAAGTAACTTAGGCTACATTTAATCCAGTTATTTAGTTTAAACCGCTGTGCGTTCACTAGTAAATAAGAAATACATATAAATTAGTTAAAACGTATTAAAATTTATTTATAATATAATTTCTTAAATAGGTAACTATGTTTAAAGTAAGCTGGATGACCCGCTGTTTTTACAGAAGCAGGCCCAAGACAACGGCTTGACCTTAAAACTTCACGCTCGTCTCATCGCCTCATAAAGCGGAATCCAAACTAATCTCCAAATAAACTAGATAACGCCCAAAGAGGCCGTGGTGGTAGCCAAATTCTACCGGGAACCCAGAGAGGAATTGCGAGGAGTTAGTTCGGGGCGCCCAGTGTTAAACTGATAGATAGGGATCGTGTGTTTTTTAACCGTCCGGCTTAACGCTACTAACCAACAGTTAAAAGGGGCGTGCCTCAAGATGTTGGATGATTTTTGAGATTAAAAGTTGTATAGTGTATTACAAATGGCAAAATCTTATTTTTCTAGTTTTATCGACAATAGTAGGAGACGAATCGAACTAAACGGGGGGGCAGCGCCCCCCCCCCCTGAGTACGCCCGGACTATCGATACGAAAGTAGCTGTCAAATTTGAATCATATTGGATATCGCATCTATGACGTCATTTCAGTTGCCCACTAAACTTAGATAATACCAAAATTGAATTTTTAAAGCTGATTGGCGCAAATCGCAATCAAACTGATATCCATTTATTACATTACACACATTACATAATACACCTGCTGGTCTGACCATTGAGGTAAGAACTATAGGGGTCTGACGAAGATGACGTGTGCGTAGGTGGCATTTCACTTCGAATTTTCAAGAGTGTTTGAGCTTTCTTTTTTACTTTTTTGGACAAAATCCTTCGAGGGTTGTAGCGTTTTGACCACTGTATCGGTTTTATAATGAACTTTCTGTGATTTCCATATATCAAACGTACGTCAAAATGACATCGAAATTTTCAGTAACTAAATAAAATGTTTTACTCAAATATCATGATTTCTTATATAAAATTTATAATAAATAACAAATGCCTTTAACAAATTAGATATTCTTACGTCTAGTTAAGAAATAATCCGTCACAGTGGATCGTCACCTTCCTTTACTAGAGATGGTCAGAGGCAGTTTCTTAAAGCGTTAGATACTATAGGAGCCGTAAATATATATGGAAGAAGAACCTAGCACGATGGACGTAATGGTATAAGGAGCCCGGGCTGCACAATTATCCCGTATGGTAAACGACAGGGATATGCCGTATTGCATAGATATGGCTGACGTCAACGCATTGTATAGACAAGGCCTACTAATATCAAAGAAGAACCTCCCACTCTGAAAAAGCAACCTGCCCCTTGTAAAGGTATGGAGTACTGAAAGGCTTGGAAAGGCACCCGTGTGGTGGCGGGCAAACCACCAAACGATAGCATTCCCAAGGAGGGTTGGTGTCAGGCTGGCGGCCGACCATAAAAACCTAGCCAAAACATTTTGCAGTATGGAATTTAGACATACTGCGCCGACCCCAAATAAATTGGGACAAGGGCAAGAGGATGATGATATTCTGTGATTTCCAGCATGTCGATGAAAATATTTGAAGTTCCATGTGACCTTGTTGGGGCTTCGTCAAGTCCACTTTCTGTGAGGCTTTTATTTAAAGAAAGAGTTCGTTAAGAAGAGCCCCTACGACTCGAGAAAATTGATAAGCATATGGCCCCGGTCATTTCTGCGCCCCACGCTATGCAGGCGCGTGCGCTTCATACATGCAAATAAGCACTGCATACCCTAGCCCAATCTATATAATCCAAATCTATTATTTAAAAACAACAAGTTGTATAATAACACAGTATAAAGAGTAAAGCTATCAGTAGCGTTACGCCTTTGAAGTTGACAAAAATGCCGACAACGTCTAGACAATGATGCTTGTAGGGTTGTCATAAGTATACAAGGCTGATGTTATTTATAATTTATTTATTAACTCGTACTCGCAATCAATTATCAACATTATAATATAATATCTTAATCTTAATAATATTATAAATGTGAAAGTTTGTAGAGATGTTTGTTACTTTTTCACGTAAAAACTACTGAATAGATTTTAATGAAACTTTACAATAATATAGCTTATACATCGGAATAACACATATACTTTTTATCCCGGGCACAAGTTGTTATGGGAAACGGGAAAACTTCGCTACACGGGCGAAGCCGCGAGCGTCAACTAGTATGTATATATAATAAATCAATAATATAAATACCGGTTTAAAAAAAAGGATCTGAGATTTCATCAATTGCCGCACACGGAAGTAAATAAGGTTCATTTCATGTCGAATCGATAGTTTTTTTTTTATGAGAAAGCGTTTACAAATTGGCTGCCGCGTAGTAGATATAAAATTATGGGGTTTCTAGCAATCAATATGGCCGCCGAACTATTCTTATAAAATTTCATGTTGGGTATCGTATAAAGGGATTTTTGGTATGCTGAGTACGAATTTCGTGTTAATTTTGCAATCCAATATGGCCGCCGCGTCGTGGTTATAAAATTTCATGTTGGGTATCGTATAAGGGGCTTTTTGGTATACTGAGCACGAATTTCGTGTTAATTTCGAATCCATAATGGCCACCGTGTCGTTATAAAAAAAATCAAGAGAATGGGAGCATGAACCAGGAATGAGAATTGACGATGAGAACTAGGGATGAGAAATAGGAACTGGAAGCTGGGGATGGGAACTGGGAATTCAAATAAGGGTGAGCTGACATATGTGATCTCATATTATTATGTTTCTTCTTTTCACGGGTATATTCTTTTATTTTATGAAGATACCCGGGCTTTTGGTAGGCGTACATGGGGACATACTGGTCCAAAACGCAGAGGCCCTTTGAGAATTTTAATCTAAAAGGAAATGGGACCCCCACTGCAGACAATCCTCATCCGCCTTATGTAGAAGAACGATAATGGACCACCTCTAATGGGAGTTAAACTATTGTAAAATATGCCAACTAAGAAATGGGCTATTGTGTTGGGGGTTTGATGAACTAGGTGATTATAACTATGGATAAAGGTGGCGTCTGCCATTTTAATATCTGATTATCCTAATTTTGGCAGACGGTGACTCGCCAACTCACTAGATGGGCCCCCTAACAATCGCCATAGGCATGATAAGCCTGTAAGGCGACAGGAGGCAACACCGGTGTGAGCGGCTTGGGGTATCGAGCGCTGCGGCGCCGGTTTCGCCATCGCGGGTCATACCCGGAGCGGGCTTCCCCGTAGTTATGCCTTTGAAAATTACACTTCCACCCCCGAGCATATAGCTCTGGCTCCCTCCCTCTGACCGGTCAATTAAGGCAAGCCAGAGTTGAGATTTGCTGCACTCCCGGGAGTAGCACCCTCACTGCTCACTCGTGTGCCCATTAAATGCTAACCGGTGCAGAAGGACAACAAAACACTGAGGAATCGGGACCGATGTGTAGCCACGCACATTCAGCTCGCCACCAGCTGCCCTGCGGATGTGAGCTTTTCAATAACTTTCTGATACATTTTTTTGTTGATATCAGAAAGTGGATGACTCAAAAAGCGAATCTACTATATCCTCATAGGGTTGCGTTAATCCTATAAAAGATTACGACTGTCCTCGAGGGGTATATTATTATTATTAGTAATTTGTTCAATTTGTCTCGGCCCCGATGAGCACTCTAAGAAAAAAAAAACCAAATTCTATGGAGATACGAAGTTCGTCGGGTATATTAGGTATATTATTAGTAGTAAATGAGTTAATGATAAATATTTTCGGTTTTTGACTAACGACTTAATGATACTGTTATTTTCGACAAAAAAATATTGGTTACGCTTTGAACAAGTTTAAATATTAATTATGACGAAAAACTTAAACACAGGATAACATAGTATAGAGTATAGTTATAATCCCACATGTGTGGCTCCGCATACCATAATAATCTTATGCGATACCCAACATGAAATTTATAACACTTGGCGCGGCGGTCATATTGGATTGCAAAATTAACACGAAATTCGTACTCAGCATACCAAAAAACCCCTTATACGATACCCAACACTAAATTTTATAACCACGGCGCAGCAGCCATATTGGATTGCAATATTAACATGAAATTCGTACTCAGCATACTAAGAAACCCCTTATACGATACCCAACATGAAATTTTATATCCACGGCGCGGCGTCCATATTGGAATGCAAAATTAACACGAAATTCGTACTCAGCATACCAAAAAATCCCTTATACGATACCCAGCATAAAATTTTAAAATCACGGCGCGGTGGCCATTTTGGATTTCAAAATTAACACTATTTTCGTACTCTGTATACCAAAAAACCCCTTATATGATACCCAACATGAAATTTTATAACCACGGCTCGGCGGCCATATTGGATTGCAAAATTAACACGCAATTCGTACTTAGCATACTAAAAAATCCCTTATACGATACCCAACATGAAATTTTATATCCACGGCGCGGCGGCCATATTGGATTGCAAAATGAACACGAAATTTGTATTTAGAATATTAAAAACCCCATGAATTAAAGAAATCTATACAAAAATTCAAAAATCATAGCAAGCGGTCGTGAATGCGTCAGCCCTGAAAGACTGTCCCGAGCCACTAACAACATTTTGTTCGCAGCTCGGGACAAACCCTCCCGCGTCTCGTCCCTTGTCCCCCGCACGATTGCTCTGTCTAGACAGCTTCGTCGACCGACTGTATGTCTTTCGGCTGTGATAATAATAAATACGCAATAAAATTATCAGATGTGTGTATTGTGCCCCTGCCATCTATGAGTCCTTCAGCGAACTTAACAAACAACTAGTACATATACGTCACGCGTCGAGCCCAACGTCACCGTGCCGCGCGCCGGCTGTAAGCAGAATGTAATCTTGCCTACTCAGGAGTCGTAAGAATACAGTAGATACTTTTTTTGGGTAAGTAAATTGTACGATTGTGTGAGAAATTATTACACATGATTTAAGCAGTGCTTCTTTGACAAAGCGACTGGTTTAAGTAACTATCAAAAACAGAATAATTGGTGGAAGTGTTAAGCGTATTTAATTTACTTGCATAATATTGTCGTAATATTGTTTCACTTCACATATCTTTCGAGTAATTTTGAGCGCATCTAATTAATTTGTTAACTTACTAGAATTACTGTGAAATATTTAAAATTATAGCTGTGAGATCTGTGTTGGTGATGTGTGTTTAATAAATAAATCCAAAACTCGTTTTGATAAAAAAAAATGTTAAAGGACGTTAGTTTACGATTTGGATCTAAAGGGTAATACCACTAGGTACGTTATTTTAATAACAAGTATTAAGATAATAACGTAAATTTGGCTGGCAAGCTGTGTACACAAATAAATTATTTTAAAAATTATATTAAACAAGATCAAGATAAAGTTTGGACCTATAACGGATATTCAGATTTAAATAATTTTCAAGTATGTAAGTAATGTTATTTATTTATTATTGCTTATTTCGCAAATAACGCGTTACTAGTATGGCAGACGTTACGCCAAGTTAGAAGCCAAGGATTGAATAATTTCAATAGCAGGTCGCCACAACCTGCGCCTGTCCATTTCAACACAGCAATAGACTCACCACCTGTTACGTGTATATGAATAAGCCTCTACCACCCCTTCAGAGATAACTCATTAATGATAAGTATAAATATTTGTAGTTTGGTTTTTTTATTTTGAAATGTATATACGCTAGCTTATCTCATTGAGATCACTTTCTTGCAGGGTTTTCGGGTAAGTGCATACCCTATCCGAAATCCTTGTGCACGCCACTGACGCTATGGCGACCGATTATTGTCTTGCCGCGTTCTTTTGTGTGCGTTTCGATTGCTCCGCCACGGTGTCCTATCAAAAAAAGCACTCCGTCAAAAATTTGTCAAAATTTGTCAAAACCGAAATCATCAAACCAAAAATTTGTCAAAGTAAAAATAAAAAAGATATTAGGGTTTATAGTTGGCCGCGCGAACGAAACGTGGAGGATTGCGCGGCAACGGAGATCTCAGCAACTACATGGGTTAGAGACCTAATTCTTTTTGTCAATTAAAGATTGAATTTGTCAAAAATTGACAAAAAAAGAATTATAAGCTTTACAGCAATATTTTACGAAATATTCGCCTTTGAAGTTATGGCCGCGCAATCCTCCACTCGTTGTTTCTTGAATATTGATTATTTTTTAAATCGTAAGATTTGTTATAGTAAAATTTATACTAGAAGAATGATCTTAATTTGTCAACACTAATGAAAGCAATAAATACTACTGAAGTTTAGTCCGGTCCAAAACAAAAAGTCCGTGGCCGCGCGAACGAAACGCTACTTTGTAAGCTGTTATCTCGCTACCTATAATTGCTAGGATTTTGGTGTAAACTTTCATTTATTCGGCATATTAACCTCATTACAATGACGTATCGTTTTACCTTCAAAACCATTTTCAACGCGTGTTAAATCAAAAATAATGATGTCCCATACAATGTTCTACCAGGGTGACCATAATTTCGATTTGATTTGGGAATATCTTTACATTTGCTATATAACTAGAGGACAGCTATGAAATTTAATAACATCTGGGTCTGTCTGAAAAAAATATTACGTTTAAATAAAAAACTTGGATATTTCAATAATTAAATAAATAAATAAATAAATATCCATCACGCCTTATCCCCGAAGGGGTGGCAGAGGCATATTGTATGCCCACTTTTCACCGTATGGATTCCTGTCCCACGTAATAGGTGGTGAGCCCATTGCCGTGTTGAAATAGACAGACGCAGGTTGTGGCTACCTGCTGTTGAATTTTTTCAAGCCGCCCATAAGGCCTTCAACCAGGCTTAACGACTGCCATTTTACTGGCAACCGAGACCAACGGCTTAACGTGCCTTCCGAAGCACGGAAACGCTCGCAAATGTAAATGCCACAAAGTGGTCACCCATCGGAGGACCAGCCATAGTGAAAGTTGCGTAACTCAGTGATCGTTTACAGAACACTGAGACCGCGGGGCCACGAGCGCTTCTAATAATTAAATGATTTATTCATAAAAAAATATTAAAATGTAGGTAATAATGTAAAAATTGTAAATCTCAACAGTAACATTTAAAAATCAACAAATATAATAAATGCGATCTTTAATACATTCGTGGTCTTGGCGTTTGTAACAGAACCGAAATGTCTGCTACTCGATGAAAAAATAATTAGTACATGGTAAATATCACAGTAGTAGTAGTTGCGCGGCATGAACATTGGCTACGCATAGGTACCGCGCGCGGCAGCTTGAACATTGCCGCGTTAGACGAAGCCGCGTGACGTACCAGTCCCGTGTCGATTTTTGAGAGTGCAACAAAGAAATGTCAGGAGTTGTGCTCGCGCACTATCGTACTCTAGTGATTATCGGAAAATATTTCACAATAATTATTGAATAATGAAAAAAGCAGCAGCTGCACGTCTTCGACGTAAAATGTCCACGCGGTGTAACAATAACATGTCATGAATTAAAAATCTTTGCAGATCTGTTCAGGATCTGTTATGGAAAATGAATAACTGTAAAATTAATTTAAAAATCACATATCAGTCTCGCCTATAGCCACATAAAGGTAGGCAGACACATACTGTACGCGCCTGTTTCACTGTCAGCATTTTGTCCGTATTTATCTAATCTTCTAATATATAAAATTCTTGTGTCGCGGTGATTCAACCCTAAATTTTACACACAATAAGCCTATTACTCCCTTACACTGTTTTCGACCGTTATTATTGTTTGTACACAACAATAATAACGTGGCAATAGCGTAGCCAATAGTGGCATTTACAATTATCATTTTACTTTCTCTGTGAAATTCTCATTTTGATTATATTCTCAAGTAAATTTATTATTAACTAGCTTATGCTCGTGACTCCGCCCGTATGAGATTTGATTATTGCACAAAAAGTGTTTATCGTGGGAATAAGATAATTCCCGGTATAAAAGTTCCCTATGTGATATTCCACGACATGGTTTATCTATATTCCGATTTCTACCTAAATGTGATTAATAAAATATATAAAAAATCTGATATATAAAAAACTTTACAAACTTTCACGTTTATAATATTAATAAGATTTCATTGCACTGGAAATACCAGGAATTCCTTTCTTGCTGCTTTTATCAATTCACCAAATTTCAGGTATTTATTTTTTAATAGTTTGGGTTGTTTTGGTTTCACTCGCGTAGTTCCCTTTCCCGTGCGAATATTAGGATTTCCTTTATTATCGCTTCAATGAGATACTACCTAAAGAATATCACAAAATTATACGTTTCTATTGAAAGGTTAACTACGCGGGTGAAACCACACACAGGATAAAGTATTCTATAGTTTTTACAACCGTTTATTGTATCACCCGCGTGTCTCTTAGCCTAGATTACTAAACATAGAAACGTAAAATTTGGTAAATGTATTCTTTAAGTACCTTGAATGAGTCTTAAAAAGGAATCTTGTCTGGAATGTTTGTTTTATAATAATAATTTTGGGTACCTAGATAATTAAGGGAAAAAAGATGAATGATTTAAATTAGATTGTGAGTTTCGATTGTTACTATTAAATATAGATACCAGTTATCATTAGGTATGATATAAAATGCCGTGACTTGAACTTTGCTGCCGAAAATAGATCTTAAAAACTTTGTGAAAAATGTGCTTTCCAATAATTCTGGTTACATTTCTACAAAACCATATGTGAGAAAATGTATGAAAACTGGATTTATTGTGCTCTTAGTTACTTTGCTGTTGTTGTCGTCATAGCAAAGCATCCCAGCATTTCTTATAAAATTACATTTATAGTGACCTATTGTTCCAATGGTAGGAACAATATACTCAATAGCACCTATCAATTTATAAACATTTTGTTTAACATTTTATTTGTGCAGCAGCGCGTTTCACGGAAAGATTTATTTCAAATTCGGGATACATTGTTGTTTCTAAACCTTAACTATGAACCATATAATAAAGTAATGATGTTTGTGCTCGAATTTTATTTGATTAATAGTTAGAATAACACTGGACGGGAACTGCACCACCATATTGCGACCGCAATGGATTCGATCTGCCGTGCTATTATGTAACTTTGACAATTTATGTTGCTTTGGTTTGTTCGATAGCCACCACGCTTTGAAAGCAATTAGTAGGTGGCGTGAAATTGGTATTACGTATTACAATTCAATGCGACTGAGGCACAGTGGCTTTCAACAAACCTTTTAACGTCTCATCCATTTTATTAACGCGTAATGTTAGGCCATTAAAAAAACTAAAAACGTCAAATTTCTATCCTTTGTATCTTCTAATTAGTAGAGGTGTTATTTTAAAAAAATCAAGAAAAAAATTTAAAACGTCAAATTTCTATCCTTTTTATCTTCTAATTAGTAGAGTAGTTGTTATTTAAAAAAATCAAGAAAAAAATTAAAAACGTCAAATTTCTATCCTTCTTTTCTTCTAATTAGTAGAGAAGGAGGTGTTCGGTTAAATCTCATTATTTCAAGCTCAGATGCACCGTTTAAGAGACATGGCAAAAAAATGTGTAAAAGTTGGTTAGTTAAATATGGACCCGCTTGTGTACGATAAACCAGAGGTTAAATTAGTATTGCCACTAACGACGCAAGAGCCCTTTTACCAATACTACATTGGTCCAAATCGCGAAATTTTTTTAAAAAAATTATGCTAAGTTTCAACTTCATATACAATCAATCAAAAATTGCTCAAGTCTCGTTTTAATTTTTGCCCAAGTCCTAGCTACTTATAATATATATATCACTATACCTACCTACTCTCCCAACTTTCTTCCTAGGCAAATCTCAAAATATGGCACGAAGGCAATGGCAATTTTTAATGAATAAATAATTTAATTATTGAAATATCCAAGTTTTTTTTTAAACGTTATATTTTTTTCAGAATGACCTAGATGTTATTCAATTTCATAGCTGTCCTCTAGTTATATAGCAAATGTAAAGATATTCCCAAATCAAATCGAAATTATGGTCACCCTGGTAGAACATTGTATGGGACATCATTAGTTTTGATTTAACACGCGTTGAAAATGGTTTTGAGGGTAAAACGATACGTCATTATAATGAGGTTAATATGCCCTCGTGGCCCCGCGGTCTCAGTGTTCTGTAAACGATCACTGAGTTACGCAACTTTCACTATGGCTGGTCCTCGGATGGGTGAACACTTTGTGGCATTTACATTTGCAAGCGTTTCCGTGCTTCGGAAGGCACGTTAAGCCGTTGGTCCCGGTTGCCAGTAAAATGGCAGTCGTTAAGCCTGGTTGAAAGCCTTATGGGCGGCTTGAAAAAAATCAACAGCAGGTACCCACAACCTGCGTCTGTACATTTCAACACGGCAATGGGCTCACCACCTATTACGTGGTACAGGAATCCACACGGTGAAAAGTGGGCATATAACATGCCTCTGCCACCCCTTCGGGGATAAGGCGTGATGGATATTTATTTATTTATTTAATATGCCGAATAAATGAAAGTTTACACCAAAATCCTAGCAATTATAGGTAGCGAGATAACAGCTTACAAAGTAGCGTTTCGTTCGCGCGGCCACGGACTTTTTGTTTTGGACCGGACTAAACTTCAGTAGTATTTATTGCTTTCATTAGTGTTGACAAATTAAGATCATTCTTCTAGTATAAATTTTACTATAACAAATCTTACGATTTAAAAAATAATCAACATTCAAGAAACAACGATTGGAGGATTGCGCGGCCATAACTTCAAAGGCGAATATTTCGTAAAATATTGCTGTAAAGCTTATAATTCTTTTTTTGACAATTTTTGACAAATTCAATCTTTAATTGACAAAAAGAATTAGGTCTCTAACCCATGTAGTTGCTGAGATCTCCGTGGCCGCGCAATCCTCCACGTTTCGTTCGCGCAGCCAACTTTAAACTCTAATATCTTTTTTTTTTTTTTACTCTGACAAATTTTTGGTTTGATGCTTTCGGTTTTGACAAATTTTGACAAATTTTTGACGGAGTGCTTTTTTTGGTAGGACACCGTGGCGGAGCAATCGAAACGCACACGTTCTTTTACTTTAGCGTTGAAGTGAGCCTTAGCAGTATCCTGAAATTCTTTCACTGTATCCTCTTACACGGCCTTAACTGCCTCGTCAGTGCATCTCGAGGTCTTACATATACTTTTCGCCTTCAGTGAGTACTTGTACGCTTCAACTGAGCTTTCCAAGCCTTCCCAAGCTTCTTCCATAACCGAAACCGTCCTCGAAGAAATACATTCCATCATCTTCCCGAAAGAAGAACAGGACACTGGAAGCAAGGGTTAGCGTGTCCTTGCTCTTTCTTCGCACCACGCACAAACCCAATACGTGGTAGTGCCATAATCCGACCCAGTTCTCTCTCGAGCGCTCGTCTAGCTGTTAGGTATTTCCACTGTGGGTTGCCAGGGTCGGTAGGTATAGTAGCCTAAGGTAGCCCGGAGATTTTTACCCATCCTCTCATCCGTCGTCAACCCAACCGCTACTGTGACCCGGAACAGCGGAAGTGCCGGGAACTGAGGGCAGTTTTCTAGTAGTCTTCATATTGGGAGGGTGTTTGGTTACTGTATGATGCTGGTCAGACCAGTTGGTACAGGGTTTTGAATTTTCGAATTTTCCTTCTCTTTACCATGATCTCGTACGTTAGTCAGCAACTGCACCACTCGCAGGTGAGGCTGGCATGGGACCCAAAGATATAGGTAGGGCACCATTCGCAACCTATATCAAACTCCAACTCGATTGATTTCAGACCGTATCCTGTGCTTTTATAACAACATTATAATAGTGTCTCATGGACGTGGCATGTATGTACGAGGGTAAATCCAAATGTTCGTAACCTGACCATGAAAATCAAAGAAACGTGGGTGTAAATATTTTTTTATTTTTCTACTTAGTCACCATCTAGTCCAATGCACTTCTTCCATCTGAACTGCAACTTATTTATACCTTCAAAAAAAATGATTCCGGAAGGTCGTCAAAATAACCATTTACTGCATCCATGACCTCTTCTTTGGTTGAAAATTTCCAACCTCAAAAATGTTTCTTTAAATTCGGAAATAAATGATAATCCGAGGGGGCTAAATCCGGCGAATAAGGTGGGTGGGGCAATAATTCGTAACCACAATTATGGATCTCAGCCATTGATTCGGCAGAAGTGTGAACCCGCGCGTTGTCTTGATGGAACAAAACTTTCTTTCGCAACAAACCCAGCCGTTTTTCTTTGATTTCTACGCGAAGCCGTCGTAAAAGGTTAGAATAATAACTTGAATTTATAGTTTGGCCTTTTGGATTATTTAATCCACAAAAATGATTCCCTTTGCATCCCAGAATACCGAAGCCATGACTTTGTTACTCGACAAAACTAACTTAGCTTTCTTCGGAGTGGGTGAGCCGGATCTTTTCCATTGTTTCAATTGTTGCTTGGATAGGGGAGTATGGTGGTGAACCCAGCTTTCTTATCCATAGTAACAAACTGGGATAAAAAATCCTCGGGATCTGCCTCAAAAAGCTCCAACAGTCACGCGAAATTGTGAAGCGAACGCGTTTTTGTTCGACTGAAAGCAACCTAGGCACCCAACGAGCAGAAACCTTATGGAACCCCAGATCTTGAGTTATGATGTTTTGACCACAACCGATGCCTGCGATCTCAGCTATCTTATTGATGGTCAATCTTCGGTCATTTAGTATAAAGATCACATATTTTATCGATGTTTTCCTTGGTGGTAGACGTTGAAGGCCTTCCACACCTAGGATCATCTTCAACGCTCTCCCGACCTCGCTTAAACTCAGCTACTCAGTTTTTTTCCACCGGAATAGGATGGAGCAGATTCTCCTAATGTGCTCACCATATCTTCATGAATATGTTTTGTTGATAGACCTTTTTTATGCAGGTACTTAATCACTGCGCGATGTTCGATTTTGTTAATGAAAATCTTTTCCGATACTCTTAAACCTATATCCACTAAAAAAATTTCGCGCGCACTAACTGAACCTAACTTTGCTCACTTGCTACTGAATAACCATAGTACAAAAAGAGGGTAGATTTAAAAAAAATGCATTGCTTTATCTATGTTAGGCCACGAACTTTTGGATCCACCCTCGTATGACTGAGAGCGGTAGATAGTCTGTGAGGCTATGTCCATCAGTGACTGTTTGTATAATACCTAGCCCATTGACAGAAAGGGTATAAACTATACATCATCACGCTACTACCCAAGGGAACAGAGCAGTAATTATAAATAATAAATTCTGCAGACTATTTAAAAATAATTAACAGCCATGGGTTGGAGGTGTGCGGTGCAACGAAAGTTCAAAATATTTTACAGGTAAAGTCGGGGCGGAGATTAGCGAGTTGTTCGGCTATCCAACACTTAAATATATTTTTAATTTGAACCAATAGTTTCTGAAATAAGCGCGATCAACCAAATAAATAACCTCTTCAGCTTTATATATTGGAATAGATAAGTGCTTAATCATATCGTAAGCACGTTTTGTAACATTAACAGCATACTCTAATACAGCTGCCTCGTAGTGATTCTGGTCTAATCTACAACGATCGAGGCAAAACGAAACACCGCGATGGTTTATTGGTAGTCTGCTAGGTCCAGGGCTAGGTGAAGTGTTAAAATAAAGTAGGCACATGCAGTAACAAAAAACCAATATAGCTTAACATAGAAAATTGTCTGGTATATTTACGTTTAGTAAATTCAAATGTATTCACGAACGTTTTTCGCCGTGAAGGTATTATGTTGTCCGCACTATGCGTTATTCTGATGTGTAAACTATATTATTGTAAAGTTTCATCAAAATCCATTCAGTAGATTTTGCGTGAAAGAGTAACAAACATCCATAACATCAAACGTTAGCCAGTTTCCTTGTGGTGGTTCTTAGCTATGTATGATTAATATCGGTCCAGCAGTGTAAGAGTATCAGCTCTTGTCCAAAATGATGTAAGGCATTTTTTGCGGATGATTACTCGATCAAGTGCTTAACCAGTATAATCGTTAAACGACAATTAATAACTGCGACCTGATGCTGCAACCAGAATGGTCTTCAGAGAACCAGACTTCGAAAACTCACAGCAGACATATCGTATTTGGTCTCAATTAGGTATCTTGCAGGTTATGATCTTGCAATACGGACTCGTTGACCTTGTGCTGCAACCAGAATGGTCTCCAGAAAACAGACTCTTCGAAAAATCATACTTAAAATGTTTAAGTTTTCGAAATCTGGTAAAAGGTTTTCCTTAAACGATAAGTATTTTTGGCGTGGGGGTATTTAAATTTTAAATTTTTATTTTATATTATGCTACAAACGTTCATTATTCTCATGACTAACTGTATGATCAAGCAAGATGCTTATAAGGTATACAGAACACTGAGCAAGCGGGGTTACCTGCGCTTATCCTTCGTACAGATAAATATTTTTGAGTAAATTATATTTGGCAATTTTACGTTCCACATAGCTATGCTGCACTCTTAGATTATATAAACACCCAGATACCGCGTCCAGTAAAACGTGTGGGTAAGCCACGCCCGGCGCGAGTATATTACGTACGCCGTTGCGTTTGTGTGCGTCACGTGTGCGCCAATGACCGTATTGCGTCGCGATGACTCAATACGGTCATTGGCGGGCGGATTGACCAACATACCCGAAGTAGTGTATATTTTTTGGCTGCATTTTCGTCGCGCGCATTAGTAATCTGGGTGTTTATATAATCTAAGGCTGCACTGCAGTAAAACACACCTTGGAGATAAATAATATATTACACATAAGTATTTAACTTGGATTGTTATTTTAGTAAAATACACAATTTCATTAGCATCTAGTATAATATAATTTAACATAGTTAAATATACTAGACATCTATCAGCTTACCAGAGCAACAGTTGCATGGATAAAAATTGTTGAATTCAATATTTTTCTTTATAGGGTCAATTAGGGAATTATTTTGTAAGTTGTTGAGCAAGACCATGACTTTTTCCATTTCAATGCGCTTCGATTCATTTTGGAAATAAGACAACAATTCGCTATCGTCAGCAAATCGCGAAAGTATTCCACTGAGCTGTTCTAGCTCACTTTTGAGTCTACCACATTCCTGTTGAAACACTTTCAATTGAGCGCTTCGTTCTTCGTCTCGCCGTTTCAGTAAGCTGCGCTGTTGCTGATACAAAGCTACATATTCACAAATAGTGTCAGTTTCATTCTGCAATTGTAAAATTATATGTTCAAGTCTGTGTTTTTCATCAGACAAATTAGCTACTTCATCCATAATTTTTAAAAATCGTTCCTGAAGTTGAGACATTGCTTCGACTTTAGGAAGACGAATATTGCTTTTGTCATTTACTTCTGTTAAAAGTTTATGTCCAACTTCCAGTTCATTATTAAATTCAACAAGATTATTATTTTCGGATTTATCTTCTATAGCCTCAGTATTTTCTTCTAAACTACCCACTGTGCACCTGCTGTTTCTTCTTGAATCTTTTATATCTTCGCATTGTTTCTGAATATCTCTGTAGGTAGACTGCAGTCGAATCATCTCTTCATCTTTGGCCTTTAGTTTGATCTGCAAGCTTTTTGCATTCTCTTCAATTTCAGCTAATTTGATAGTCAATTCTCTGTTCAAATACTTTTCAGCTGTTAACTTTTCTGTCAACTCTAATTTATCTTTACTCTGAAATATGTTAAAATATAAAAAAATACGAGGTAGACTTCGTCAGCAGTAATTATGTAGTAAGGTGTATTGGACGTAATTGCGACTGCTAAATGATAAAATGTATGTTGCGAAAACATCAAAAGATTTTGGTTCTATATTTAAAGTCGGTGGAGATTCGGCTAATCTCTGAAACGGCTGAACCGATTTTAACGGCAAAAGAACTTTCACTTGTAGTAGTAACATGGGAGTTGTAAGTTTATGTGTGAAATTCTTCTCTAATAAAAAATGAACGTGTCAGTAGTGGAAAACGTGGAAGTATGTTACGGGCGAAGCCGGGAGCACAGCTAGTTAGCTATATAAATACAAACTATGGTTTGATTACTTTGCAGGTCTCCTAATAAATAAAATGGCCGATTTCTATAGAATTAATTTCAGGAGAACTGATAATTATATTTTCCATTACATACAAAAATACACAGAACAGGAATACACACGGTGAAAAGTGGGCATATAATATGCCTCTGCTACCCCTTCGGGGATAAGGCGTGGTGGATAAATAATACGAAAATTATTACCATTTTTACAAATGCATCTTCCAATCCTTGAACATCTTGTTTTAACTTTTTATTCTGCTCAGTAGCCCTCTGAGCAGCAACTTTGTCGCTTGTCATATCTGCACTTAGTTTAGATATACTTATATTGTCATGATTGCATTGAACCTCTTTTAGTGCAGATAATTCTTTGACCTTTTCTTCACTTTCAGCATACTGGGTTTTTAATTGCTCATTTTGATGTTGTAAGTCTTTTAAAACCCCCTGAAATAATAAATGACTTTATTTTAAAAATATTATATTGTTTACCATGTATAATCACTACATATTATAAAACAAAGTCGTTTTCGCTGTCTGTCCCTATGTATGCTTAAATCTTTAAAACTATGCAACGAATTTCAATGCAGTTTTTTTTACTAGTTAGAGTGATTCATAGTGAAGGTTTTTATGTATAATTTGTTAAGCTTTTGTATATATTAACTTAATTATAACGATATATGTTGGGGGCGTCGGAAAAAATTAGCCGTCTGGGAGCTTTTAACGAAAACGCTGCCTAAACCATTTGAGATATAACAAAATAATATATCGTGGAATTGTGTATTTAATATAGGTCTATAAAAAGGTTCGCGACGGTATATGTCTATCTCTTAAGGATAACATACTATATCCATTTTAATACATTAAAAAAACAGCAATTATGAAACTAGGCTATAGGCTATTTACCCAAATACATTATTAATCCTTATCATTTAAAATATGTTAGTTGGCTTCAGCATTTTATGATGATTATTTTGTCCCTTTGCAAATTAAATGAATATCTTAGGACGTTTCTCCTAAGATATTCATTTAATTTGCAAAGGGACAAAATAATCATCATGCAAAATGGCAAAATCAAAAAATAATGCGCAAAGAAATTAATTTCCTGTAACCAAAATCGACCGGGCCGTGCGGGCATAGGTACTCGAGAAAAGAGAAGTAATCCAGTAATTTGGAAAATATTATGAAATTAATCAACGACGGGATTAAATGGGTGCCACGGGGTTCAAAGTATGTCACAAGCGAAGCCGGGCGGGTCAGCTAATAAATGTATATATTTAAAAAAAATACAGGGTCACCTATTTAGCACGGTCAATAAGTAAGGCAACTCTGAAACTATAAGACATTAAAAGATCTGTTCTAAGGAACCATGTTATCGATTTAGAAAAACAGGATTCATAGATTATAAATAATACTTGTAATCGAGTCAAGAATTGAATCCGGAATTACCAAAATATTAGCTAAATTTGGGCATTACGGCACGGCGGCGTTGTGTGAGAATCTCCCAAAATATTTCTTTATAAGGTCATAACATAACATACTTTCACGCCTTTATCCCCGAAGAGGTAGGCAGAGGCGTACAATACGCCCACTTTTCACCGTATGCTTTGCTTTTTGTCCCACGTAACAGGTGGTGAGCCCATTGCCGTGTTGAAATGGACAGGTGCAGGTTGTGGCGACCTGCTGTTGAAATTTTTCAAGCCGCCCATAAGGCATTCAACTGGCTTAACGACTGCCATGTTACTAGCAACCGGGACCAACGGCTTAACGTGCCTTCCGAAGCACGGAAACGCTAGCAAATATAAATGCCACAAAGTGGTCACCGATCCGAGGACCAGCCATAGTGAAAGTGGCTTAACGCAATGATCGTTTACAGAACACTAGATCCGCGGGGCCACGAGCGCTTCAAAAAAAAAGGTCAGCTAGTGAATAAAGACATATTTCGCAACTTCGTTAGCGCCACATTAGAGAGAAAACAGAGAAAGAGAAATTGACAACCACAGTAATAATATTAGTAGGAATACATTCCCGTGCGAATACCGGGCATTTTTTTCTTATATATAAATTCATTTCTTATTTATATATTATACGTTCACCAAATTTAAGGTTATATGTCTAATAATTTAGACTGTGGTTTCATCCGCATAGTTCCAGGTCCCATTACAATATCTGCAATTCCTTTGTTAGGTTAGTACTCATCCAAATTACCTTAAGAATACATTCACCATTTCATGTTTCTATGTTTAGTAATCTAGGCCGCTTTTTTTTCATATGCAATTTTCTCATTCCCATGGGAATATCTGGAATTATTTTCTTAGTGCTTATTTATGGTACTACCCATAGAATACTTTAACCAAATTTTACGTTTCAATGGTGCTAATTCTGTTGTTGAGACCACTAACTAAATTTCTCTAAAATTTCCTTATTTTTATTAAGAGATTGCCGTTGTAACGTGAAAAATGTACATAGACTGTCGAATGTAAATACATGCCGACTAACTTGGTGATTGAACTGCCTATGTACATATTTCACGTTACAACGTTCTACACATTTTCACGTTTCAAACGGTTACTAACATTAATAAACGTCCCACTAAAATTAGACTTTTCACTAAAATTAGACGTCACCTAAATAAGTGACGTTTAATTTTAGTGAAAACATCTAAATTTTGTGTGACGTTAAATTTGTATCTAATATCACTAAAATTCATTTTATGTGATAAATTTCAACAAAAAGTGAAAAATGTACATAGACAGTTCATCACTAAGTTAGTCTGCATATAAATACATGTTTAGTTGAATTTTATCACATAAATGGAATTTTAGTGATGTCATATACAAATTTAGTGCTGTTTATGATATCACCAAGTCTAGTTCGACATAATAACAGAATAGCATTTGGCAATCTCTCAATAAAAATAAGAAAATTTTAGAGAAATTTAGTTTAGTGGTTTCAACAACAGAATTAGCACCAATGTCAAATAGTTTAGGTTGTGTGTGGTTTCACCCGCGTAGTTTCCGTTCCCGGGGAATACAGAGAATTCCTTTTTAGTACTCATCTAAAGTACCTAAAGAATACATTCACCTTCTCTGTATCAATGGAAATAAAATTCAATGTGCCCGGCCCGGAACTCAGCGACATGGGCAGCTCTTTAGATGTCACAGTTTAGATCTTCCACGGTATTTAAATTATTTAATACATTCACCGAATTTCACATTTATTATATTAGTATAATAATTTAAACTGTGTGTGGTTTACCTGCGTAGTTCCCGTTTCTATTAGAAACGTAAAATTTTGTGTTAATATCATTTAGTTAATACCTAATTTAAGAACTAAGAAAGAAAATCCTGACATTCACACGGGAAGGGAACTACGCGAGTGAGACCTAAACAGACAGAAAGTTTGTGGATGAAAAATGTACCAAGAGTGAAATTTCCGGTATTTCGACGGCAATGTAATCCTACTAATATTATAAACTGTTTACACTGTTGATTGATGGCACTTGGGGGAACTCGCTACACATCTTGAACTAAAACACTTGAATTATTGAAACATAATGAATTAATGACATCCGAAATACATACAATATGTGCTAACCTTTGAAAATGCCGTAAGGCGAAACCGGTCAGGTTTAAGTAATAAATAAGTGGAACAGTACAAGTGTTTTAGTTCAAGAAGATAATATTATAAATGTGAAATATTGTGAAGAATTTTATATATTTAACTTTGTTACTTAATCACTAAAACTATACATAAAAAGACAGAAAATTAAACCCTGAAGTATCGGTTGGAGAATCTTAACACAATAGCAAATAATGATGGCGAACACATCCGAGATTTGAAAAATTATACGGAGTCTGGAACTGAACAAATCCCCTGAATATTGTTTAATAACGGCCGAAATCCTGCGACATCTACCCAAGAAAGCCATAATTTTTATGACACAGCTCTTTAATGGAATTCTGATTACCGGTCATTTTCCAGGTATTTGGAAGGTCTCAGAAATTATCATGATCCCGAACCCTGGAAATCCACCAAATCCATCGTATAGACCAATAAGCCTCCTGCCTGTGAAAGGTGTTTGAGAAAGTTGTCCCACGTCGACTTAACACTTTACACACTGATGGCAACATTATACCACACAACAGTTTGAGTACAGAAAGGGACACTCAACAAAAAAAACAGTAGTTAAGAATACGAAAGGCACTTGAAAGTAAATAATACTGCTTGGCTGTATTCCTAGATGTCCAACAAGCTTTCGACAAGGTCTGGCATTAGGGCTTGTTGTTTAAGATAAAAAAGGCTTCTGCCACATAACATGTACGGCCTGCTGAAGTCATACATAGAAGACAGATTCTTTAAAGTGAAGACAAACAACTCATACTCTAAATTCTACGATATTAAGGCTGGAGTACCCCAAGGTTCAGTCTTGGGACCAACTCTCTATCTAATATATACACGTCTGATCTACCGACCACAGAAGAGGTACTCTCTCTCCACCTTTGCTGTCCTGCAAGAGGACTGTCCGCCTGTTACACTAGGGAAAGATCCACTTCCACATGCTACGGCTGCAAAATACCTAGGTATACATCTGGACAGTAAACAGACATGGAGATATCGCATAGTGAAAAAGTGTGACGAACTTAATCTATAACTCCAGACATTTAAATGGCTCTTAATACCGCGAGGGTCCCTTGAAGACAAAATAATACTCATATACATGGCAGTATTGAAGCCTATTTGAGCGTACGGTGTTGAACTGTGGGGCTCAGCAAAGAACTCAAATGTGGAAATCCTACAATGATAAGGCTCTAAAAGCCATCACAAGTTTGCCGTGGTTCATCAAAAGCTCGAAATTACATGATTATCTCAACATTAAGACTGAAGGAAGAGATAGAACACAGAATAACGAATTACAAGTATCGAGTTCAGGCACACGAAAACAGCTTAGCCTCAGCTCTAAGCAAACCACCGGAGAAGAAAAGGCTCCACACCCCACCCTCACTCTCACCCTCACCCCACCCTCACTCTCACAGTCACCCTCATCCTCACCCTCACACTCAGACTCACTATCATCAAGTCTCGATCCGTGCGAGCTTCGTACAATCGTACCATATAATATATGTACATACACGTTAAGCCAACGCTCGGCCGTGCTCGGTGAACTTCGTGTGACCTTGTTTTAGGTTTTTGTGTTAAGGAATTTCTTGATTAAAGCCCACTAAAAACTATGCAATAGCTTAATATTACATTTAGATGGAAATCGGAATATAGATAAAACATTTCCTGGATTAAACACATAGATAACTTTTTATACCGGAAACATCTTTTTTGCAATAACCAAAATTACACGCGAGCGGAGCCGCGGGCATCAGCTAGTTAATAATAATTTTACTTGAAACATAAATAAAATAAAAACTACACTGAGATAGTAAAATGATAATTGTGAATGACGAAATTGCGAACGATGCACGAACAATAATAATGCCGAAAACAGAGTAGGGAGTATGAAGGCTTACTGTGTGAGAGAGAGACAGGAGACCGACTTCAGTCTCATTCCTACTGCGTGTTGTATAATGGGCGTAAAGTAACACCGTCAGACACCTGGCGGCGATAATTGAACAATTGGAAATTGATCAGTTATCAACCAGAGTTAAATAAATTAAATTACTTATATCGCTATTAAAAAATAGGGGTGGATGGTAAAAAGATGAAAATTTTGCGTTGTATGTATTTTTAATGCCGCGTCATAAAAAAAAAGAAATATAATAAAATTGGCTTGGACAACCATTATCACTTACGAGGTATGAAAAATAGATTATGACCGATTCTCAGAACTACTGAATATACATATAAAATTTCATAAAAATCGGTCAAGCCGTTTCGAAGGAGTTTAGTAACAAACATGGCTACGCGAGAGTTGTATATACATATTACATTTGGGACTAATCCCACCCGCAATTCCATTACTGTGACTCCTGTAAACCAGGATCTACAGCAATGACCAAAACACCAGAAAAGTTACTCCGAGCTCGATCTCGGTGAAGTCCCAGGAGAAGTTAGCATGTCTTGGAACCCGCAACGAAATTAATCAGAAGATAATGTGAGGAAGTAGGAATATACCGTAATGCCACTTCCCTCCTTTGACAGCGGGAGACCTGGAAAGCAACTAGGTGTAAATCCTATAGAAATAGGGAAGCACCACGGTAATAGTAGATATAGTAGTCAAACTTGTACAGTCGGTAACTAATAAACTAGACAACAACCTAAAATGCTATTGCATCGTCCTAGATCTTCGTAAAGCATTCGACACTGTCTGCATATCCAAACTTATAGAGAAAATGGAAAATCAGATCGTAGACAGTCTGTCAAGGTAGGAAATATAATCAGCGTAGAGGAAAGGGTAACCTTTGGAGTTCCCCAGGGTAGTATTTTGGGTCCAACTCTCTTCCAAATACACTTTTGAATCAAGCCGCCTTACATTCCCGGGCCTAAAAGCCCAATACACAAAAAATATACAATATAACAAAAAAGTTTTTATGCATTTTTAATGCTGGCATATTTCATCGTCTTTCCCGTGTGTATTATTCCAAATTTGATTTTTAGAATTTAAAATAAAGAAAGAAAAAAAAAAGAAAAGAAAGAAGCGCTCGTGACCCCGCGGTCTCAGTGTTCTGTAAACGATCACTGAGTTACGCAACTTTGACTATGGCTGGTCCTCGGATGGGTGACCACTTTGTGGCATTTACATTTGCGAGCGTTTCCGTGCTTCGGAAGGCACGTTAAGCCGTTGGTCCCGGTTTCCAGTAAAATGGTAGTCGTTAAGCCTGGTTGAAGGCATTATGGGCGGCTTGACAAATTTCAACAGCAGGTAGCCACAACCTGCATCTGTCTATTTTCAACACTGCAATGGGTTCACCACCTATTACGTGGGACAGGAATCCACACGGTGAAAAGTGGGCATATATAATATGCCTCTGCCACCCCTTCGGGGATAAGGCGTGATGGATATTTATTTATTTATAAAATAAAGAACAAGAGCCGAGCTTGGTCACTGATTTAAAAAAATAATGACTGTTGAAAGTTGCTTTTGAAACAATTTAATGTCGATTTGGTTTGAATTTTCGCAATTGTTGTTAACCAAAGTTTAGTTTAGTTATTTTTCTATAATTTGAACCGTTTTTGGCTATAAAATTATGGATACTTCACCTGAAGTAGCCGCGCAAGCTGTAGCACTTCTTCAATCTGGGCTAAGTCAGCGAGATGTGAGTTTACAACTTCACATAAGTCGTTCCGCTGTTCAAGGAGTGTACCACCGATACCTGGAGACTGGCGGCTTCGTTCGGCGAACAGGAGGACCTCGTTACCGAGTGACAACGGCGAGACAAGATCAATACATTGTCACTACTAGCTTACGAAATCGACGCCTTCACTCTGTTCAGATACAAGAACAGCTCAGGGGTCACTGATTTGAAAAAAAAAATGACTGTTGAAAGTTGCTTTTGAAACAATTTAATGTCGATTTGGTTTGAATTTTAGCAATTGTTGATAACCAAAGTTTAGTATAGTTATTTTTCTATAATTTGAACCGTTTTTGGCTATACAATTATGGATACTTCACCTGAAGTAGCCGCGCAAGCTGTAGCACTTCTTTAATCTAGGCTAACTCAGCGAGATGTGAGTTCACAACTTCACATAAGTAGTTCCGCTGTTCAAAGTGTACCACCGATACCTGGAGACCGGCGGCTTCGTTCGGCGAACAGGAGGACCTCGTTACCGAGTGACAACGGCGAGACAAGACCAATACATTGTCACTACTAGCTTACGAAATCGACGCCTTAACTCTGTTCAGATACAAGAACAGCTCAGGGACTTTCACGGAGTGGATGTAAGTGCTCGGACCGTTAGAAGGCGATTCAATGAACGTGGTTTAAAGCCCCATAAGCCAGCCAATGGAGCCAAATTGACACGAGCACTCCGAATAGCCGGTCTAGAGTTTGCGCGCGAACATCTAAATTGGACTCGACATCAATTGAGCCAGGTTCTCTTCACAGATGAGTCCAGCTATACGGTAATGACGGAAGGAGTAAGGTGTACCGAAGACAGAACGAGCGTTTCGCGCAATGCTGTATTAACGAGAAAGTGAGTTATGGTGGAGGATCATGGACAGTCTGGGAAGGAATCTCTATGGAGGGCAAAACTGAGCTAGAGGTAGTGACGGGACCACGACTGCCGCCCCTAGATGGCAATAGATACATTCGCCAATGTTTAGAGAACCACGTGATGCCATATACTGGATTTATTGGCCAAGATTTCGTTTTAATGCATGATAATGCAAGGGCCCATACTGCGGGAAACGTCAAGGAGTACTTAAATGACATTGGTATCACTGTTATGAGATGGCCAGCGCGAAGTCCTGATATGAATCCTATAGAGCATCTATGGGATGAGCTGAAGAGGCGTGTTCGAGCTCATCATCCTGCCCGGCAAACCATGCAGGAGCACAAAAAATCAATTTTGGAAGACTGTGAGGACATTCCTCAACATGTCATAACGACATTGATTAATTCTATGCCAAACCGTATGAGAGCTGTCATAAATGCACTGGGAGGCAATACAAGTTACTAAATAAACATTTCTTTTCATGTAAAACATGTCTTTATTTAAAAATCGATTAGATTTATTATAGCTTAAACGAATGTAATTTGCTCCTAAAGTTACCATGTCCTGTAAGAAATTGAGCAACACAGTGATCAACCTCCAGCCAGGATATTCTCAATCGTTCACGATCGTCTGGGAAAAACTGGTAGAGGTGGCGCCCTTTGATGGAAGTGTTCCAACGCAGCTGCCACTCGTCTAAAAGTTCTTCACGTACATTATCACGATACAGCCTGGCAATTCTATGGCGATCGCTTGCTAACAAAACCCTATCATCCATGCCATCTTTAGCCGAATAGTATAAAGCCGCACGTCTCTGAATTTCGAGGTCAACCGGAAGGACACCTGCTATTACCGGCAGAGCCTCCGTACTAACCGTCCTGGTGGCCTTGCATAAAAATATCAAGGCAAGGCGTTGACTTTGCAGTAACTTTAACCGTGCAGCCCCAATAGTAGCCTTATCGGCCCATACCGGCGCCCCGTAACACATACAGCCTAGATAAAATAAACCCCGTAAACGACCTTCAGTGTTTTGAACGAAAGTCCCCATGTAGCAGTAGATATTCTCGACAACGCGTAAAAGCTATTTTTAGCCTTTTCACCTACAGCTTTTATGTGCTCAACGAATGCAAAATTTCTCTATAAAATCAATCCTTAATAGCAAACCGAAGTTTTATTTTTAATGTAAACGTTATTGAATTTTATGCGCGGTGATACTTTTCCTTTTAAAAGCAGCTGAAATGTTTTGTTTGGAGCAAAAAATAACCTGTTTCGTACGCCCCACTCCGCAACGACGAGCAAGCACATGTGGGCCAAGCTCTCGAGTCCCGCACGAGTATTTGACTGAACGAGTAACATACCGTCATCGGCGTATCCGGTCATTGAACAGCCCTCCAGTAATGGTAAACTAAAAAAGTCATCAAATCCTAAATTCCACCTGTGTGGACCTAGCACAGATCCCTGAGGACAGCTTATTGTTAACGTTTTGGTAGCAGAATAATGACCTAGTTTTAAAGTTGTTGAACCGTGTGAAAAATATGAATAAATAAGAGAGTAAATATTTTTATAACAACCGCAAGACTTTAATTTCATTAATAACATTGGCCACCAAGCATTATCGAAAGCCCCGGAAATATCTAGGAAGATGGCTAGCACATATTGACAAACCGATGAAGTGACAGTTTTTCGCGCTGATATCGCTGCGTCAATAGTAGATTTTCCTACTGTAAATCCAAATTGATTTTCGTGAAATTGAATACCGTCCGGCAGGAACCGGGGTACTATGAGACGCTCTAAAAGTTTTTCCAAGGAGTGCAATAATGTGATCGGTCGGTACAACTTAGGGTAGGCCTTTTTTAGGAATAATCCGAATATAGCCACATCGCCAAATACGGGGGAATCCTCCCTCGTTAATACATCGGTTAAAAACATTTAATATTACTTCACCCGACAGCTTGCAAGCCTCCTTTATCATTCTGTTAGATATTTTATCATCACCCGACGCCTTACCTATGGACAACGACCTAACAATTTCGAGAAACTCATCAGAAGTAGGTAGGTCTGACTGAGGTGAGAATGGTGGCTCAAGAGCCCACTGTCTCATACGTCTGTGATAATCACTATCGTTCTCCGAGCAGTCGTCCGGTATAAGAAAATCCAAGAGGTAATCCGCGGTTTCCTTCAGGCCTATAGTATGCGAAATGTGTTAATTTTGATATTTCGTACATAGGCAAGATCAACAGAACGGTTGGCCCTAAACTCATGGTGTATAGGCGACCACGGACCCTCAGCTTCCAGCCCATGCACAAGTTTACGTAGCAAGTTACATTTTGATTTTTCAACAGCCGCCCTGTAATGGGACCTGGCAACTCTAAGAGCAAGTAAAGCGCTAATGTATTCCGCACCGTCACTAATTTTATGCTTTTTAAAATAATTTAATTTTGTACGAGCTCTCCGGAAACGCCTTGGAAGCTCAGCCAAACGATCAGTCCACCAATCGCATCTCCGAGTGTTAGTAATTGATCCACGACCAATGGCCACGTCGGCACAGTAGGTAAAAGTTTCTGACATTAACGAAGCACTCTCCTCGACATACAGGTTACAGAGAACCAAAGAGCTCCCAGTTTGCGCCCCAAATTTTATATTTAAAATTACAAGTAGTACTTTGCGCCTCTCGTGTATCACCGGGTAAGAGCTTGTAAACGATTAGACGATGATCACTACAGGACGCATCCGGGAGGACACGCCATTCGGATATCGAAACGTCGCTGCGTGAAAGCGTCACGTCAATAGAAGACTCGCCCATAGGGCCGCAAAAAGTAGGTGGTGCATTGGGACAATTGTGTATAGATAGATTCATTTTTGCAATGAATTCTTCGACGGCACAGCGCCGGTCCCTATCGAATACACGTAGTTTGTCATACCATAATGTAGTAGAGGCATTGACATCAGCGCCTATGATTATTCTTTGACCCGCAAGAGACTGCAGGACGTGACGAAGATGGTGTAAGTAAGGATCAACATGTTGTGAATGTTGAAAGTAGCAGCTCACAACAAACACCCTATAGGCCGAAGAAGTAACCTCAGCAACAGCACAATGAGATGTCATGAGGTTGCTCAAAGATGTTACAGTAAAATTTGTACTAGAAACATAAATCCCAGCTCATGCCTTGGCATATAATTGTACCACTCTGTTACGCAGGTGGGCGCTCTGATATTGTTCCTGTAAGAGGACAATGTCTAGATTGTTCTCTATATCGAGGCGGTCCAGTTCCGCCGTGGGTGGGTATCGTTGTGTAAATTTAATTGTCCTGTAATTAGATTTTCCATGTTACTATTTTACATGTTAATATTTTTTTTTTAATTAAATGAAATAAATACAAGTGGTTTGTGCTCAGAATGAGCTACTGTAGCCTATGCTTATAGGTATGACACTCCCTAGAGCCGCAACGGTGGTCATGTGGCTTCTTAAACCTTTTGCATGTGATACAGATCGGCTTAAAATCAGAGGTCTTTATGTGGACATGTTCGTGTATCATGTTCCTCGCCGCAGTTAGCACAGCTGGGTGACTTGCTGGTACAAAACTTGTGGACATGACCGTATTGTTGACATTTCATGCAACGCTCTACATCGAGGTCATCAATAAATCCCAATTAATAAATAATTTATCTTTCGTGGTCTCTTAAATGATTCCGGATCTCCGGATCCAACTCCACGCCAATCCACTTACGACCGTTGTCCAACCGACGCTTACGGACAATTTTTGAATATTTTATATTTTCGTCCTCGCTAACTTTTAATTCGTCCTTTATATTTTGAGATATAATGCTCTAATAAAGTCATGGTCTTCCATAGACCCAGGAACATCTTTTACTAATATTCTTGGTTTAGGTTTTTCTAAACGCAAACCCGCTGATTTTATGGCGTCCACGGACTCCAGCTTCTTTAGCTGGTTTTCGCTCGCAACACATAAGACTACACCCGATTTAGCGGTTTTTTTAACGCCTACTATTTGAAATCCGCCATTACTTGGCTTGATAGCCTTCATAAGAGCCTTTTTAGTCGCAGACAATGTTGTGTATTCGCTAGTACGATCAGGTGCGGGGTAAGCTACCACGCAGGGCCGGGCGGGAAGAGCCTCCACTGCGGCGGGAGCTGGGGCTGATTTTGTCGGCAAACGTAGCCTCATCGGCATAAGTCATTTTCGGTTGATATTTAACAGATTGTAATTCTTTGGCCATATTTGCTATCTTAGTCTCATTGCAAGATGATTTTAATGCTAACATGGAAATAATACCGGTCAAGCGCTGGGTCATGTCCATGATTGATGTTTTATTACTTAGCGTGATACGAGATCCCTGATCGTTAACTAAATTATTGATTGACGCTAAATAGCTGTTAGCTTGCTCGACTCTGTCACTGTCGGTGTCGGTCACTGTTGATTAATTTAACCGTCTGAAAACATACGGGTGTTTAAAAATGTCGGGTGTATGGTAAACCGGTGACATTTCACTAAATAGTCGCTTTGCTGGGGGCGACCTCGATAAGGCACATACACGATTACCTCCCCATCTATCGGGGGGTTCATTTCGTAAAGACATGATTTTTATAAATTTATTTAACGGCACAAGCAAATAATGTAAACAAAGTGCGCATTCAAACTCAAAGTTAAATTTATTCACAGATACCTACACGTAAGAGAAAAAAAGTAAAAACTTACCAAATGATAAACCACAATATTTACACGATTAACGACAATAAAAACTAAATTCCACTTACGTGCTAACGAACACAATCACTAATATCTAACTTAAACCAATTCACGAGCTGGAAAAACAAAGTTAACCAAAAAAAATATGAAAATAAGAACAGAGCGATTGCATAGGCCCGCTTGCTAGGCCAGAGCGAGAGGGAAGAGTGTATATACATATTAGATTAATGCATAATAATTATAGTTACCTGGACATAATTTAATTCATCTTGTAAAACTTTGACATTGCTGGTGTTTTGATCCATTTCCAAATGTTTTTTATCAATGTTATAATTTTGAATTCTTATTTCCATATCGCTGATCTGTTCAATTAGACTGTTTTCTCGATTAGACAAAGCCTGAACTTCTCTATTAAGCTCTTCATTTTTTTTCATAGCTAACTTCAATTGTTCATTCAACTCCAATACATAATGTTCATAGTGTAAAGTCATCTGATCTCTCTCCTTTTGCATGAAATTTACTTGTTGTTCTAAACTGTTAATTTTCTGTATCATTTCTTCATTTTTCGCAACATCAACAGTTTTTTCGTTTACTAGACATGCTGGTGAACCATTTGTTAACTGTTGCATCTGAAGGTGCATAACATCATATTGATTTTGAAAATTATGTAATTTTTTGTGAAGAGACTCATTTTCTGCTTCTTTAGCATTTAAAATAGTCTTTGTGAACTCTAGTTGTTCTATCAAGTTACATTTTTCTTCTGATAGTAATGACTGATTAGCTGTTAGTTCATTAATAGTACTATTCTTGAGTAGTAGTTCTTGTGAAACATGTATATACATATCATTCATATTTTTTAGTTCATTTTCTAAGTCATTTATCTTCTCGTGACATAAATTTAAGTCATTGATAACAAGTGAGTGGTTCTGGTCAAGGCGGCTAAGTTTAGCTTCCAAATCAAATACTTGCAATTCTAGATTTCTCTTACTAGATATTAATATTTCTGTAACATTTACATCACTCTGAAATGATTGAATTTTCTCTGTTGGATTGGTGTGCTCATCATTAGTTAGATTAACTGGTAAGCTAAAAACTGTATTATTACTGTTAGAAATTTCAACATGTAGAGTATCTGTTATGCCTTCATTATCAACAGTAACTGGATATTCTTCTATGTTACTTGCACAGGTTGTATAAATAGTGTTTGTGGAATTATTAGGACTTACATTTCCATCTGGATTAATATTTTCATCCTTCTGAATAACCTTTTTCTCTTGATGGTCTTTCAGCTGAAACATAATACTAATATCCATTTACACATTCTAGGGAGTATGTGCAAAGAAAGATTAACAATGTCCTAAATAACACCACCAAAGTTCAGGGTGAAGCATGCTTTATATCAGTACTGACGCTGCTTCTATATAAGCCGCAAGTGCAACTACACATGGAGTACTGCTGTCACTTGAATACCAGCTTCACAAGATCTTTCGGTACCATAAGTGTACCACTCACAATAGACTGGGTGTTCATTCAATGTAGCAAAGAATGTTAATTAATATAATGTGAGTCCCTACTAAGACTAGTATGTTCGAAATAGCTCTGAATTTTGTTTATTTTTTTTTAAGTCTCACGTCTCTACCAGGGGCAGAGCCATACTTCCTTACATCTGTTTATACATATTTATATTTTCTTAGCCTCTGTGGGCTTTTAACTTTATATATTTATTTAGCTATTATATTTATCTGTTCTTTACATTGTGGTTCCTTTTTTTAATAACATTGTGGTTTCTTCCAATAACAATTCTTTACTTATTTCTCTTCTTACATTATCTTCATATCATACTTATCACTCTTTTATTCCTCGCTTTCACTCTTAGCCTTATACTATACATATAATGGTGCTAATTCTGTTGTTGACATCACTGAACTAAATTTCTCTAAAATTTTCTAATTTTTGTTAAGAGATTGCCAAATGCTATTCTGTTATTAAGTCGAACTAAAGTTGGTGATATCATAAATAGCACTTAATTTGTATCTTATGTCACTAAAATTAATTTTTAGTGATAAAATTGAACAAGACGTGAAAAATGTACATAGACAGTCGAATGTAAATACATGCCGACTAACTTGGTGATTGAACTGCCTACGTATTTTATATATTGTGAAATTTAGTTTAGTGGTTTCAACAACAGAATTAGCACCAATGTCAAATAGTTTAGGTTGTGGTTTCTTCCAATAACAATTCTTTACTTATTTCTCTTCTTACATTATCTTCATACCATACTTATCACGCTTTTATTCCTCGCTTTCACTCTTAGCCTATTATACTATACATATAATGGTGCTAATTCTGTTGTTGACATCACTGAACTAAATTTCTCTAAAATTTTCTTATTTTTGTTAAGAGATTGCCAAATGCTATTCTGTTATTAAGTCGAACTAAAGTTAGTGATATCATAAATAGCACTTAATTTGTATCTGATGTCACTAAAATTCATTTTATGTGATAAAATTGAACAAGACGTGAAAATGTACATAGAAAGTCGAATGTAAATACATGCCGACTAACTTGATGATTGAACAGCCTATGTACATTTTTCACGTTACAACATTTTAAAAGTTTTCACGTTCCAAACGGTTACTAAAATTAATAAACAACCCGCTAAAATTTCTAAATTTTGTATGACTTTAAATTTGTATCTGACATCACTAAAATTCATATAATGTGATAAAATTCAACAAAAAGTGAAAAATATACATAAACAATTCAATCACTAAGTTAGTATTTACATTCAACTGTCTATGTACATTTTTCACATCTTGTTCAATTTTATCACATTAAATGAATTTTAGTGACATCAGATACAAATTAAGTGCTATTTATGATATTACCAACTTTAGTTCGACTTAATAACAGAATATCATTTGGCAATCTCTTAACAAAAATTAGAAAATTTTTGAGAAATTTAGTTTAGTGATGTCAACAACAGAATTAGCACCAATATGGGATGGGATGAGGATATTATTACTTTAACTTAAACATAAAATAGCTCAGGTTGTATCAAGTGGGTACAGTGTTCTTTCTTACCAATGTAAGTTTTTTGTTTAATTATCGCGCCTTATCCCTAAAGGGCTGGCAGAGGCATATTATATGCCCACTTTTCACCATGTGTATTCCTGTCCCACATAATAGGTGGTAAGCCCATTGCCATGTTGAAATGGACATGCGCAGGATGTGGCTACCTGCTTTTGCAATTTTTCAAGATGCCCATAAGACCTTCAACTTGACTTAACAACTGCCATGTTACTGGCAACCAGGACCAACAGCTTAACATGCCTTCCGAAGCTCGGAAACGCTCACAAATGTAAATGCCACGAAGTGGTCACCGATCCGAGGACCAGCCGTAGTGGAAGTTGCGTACCTCAGTGATCATTTACAGAACACTGAGTCCGCTCTTCTAAGTTTTACCTTATGTGCATGTTTTAAAAAGGCAATACAGTCTGTAAAACAATATTACTATAAGTTTAGGTGTATGTTACATAGTTGCTATGCACCAAAGTCGCTGACAAGCATTTACGTCATTCACTTCACTGCGCAATTTATATCAAGTATTGCATCAGCCACGCCACGAGGAGTCGAGTCAGCACAACGTGCAACCTGAGAACACCGGACGCCGCGGCATCGCACGGAGCGTCACTTTGGACACAACATCGGTCGATTGTCGACGTACTTAGCTATTAATTTAGTAATTAAAATTCATTGTACTTTTTAATTAAATTTAGTTTAAATAAATTGTATTTTTTTGCATCCTCCGGCTACAGCCTACGTATTTTGTATGCAAATAGACTAAGATTATTTGCAAACATATTGTAAACAGAACAAATAAAGACCCTGAAAAATCAATCAATCAATGTAGCTAAGAGGCTGGTCGCCTGGTCCCCAGCACGTCAGTACAGCAACCTTGGCTTGGCGGACAGAGGATGGAAAGAGGATTGTGACGAGGGACTCTAAATCGTTGCGCATATGGAGCCCTAAAGTGACTTGATTTGGCAGAAAATAAAAGTAAATGTAACCATAGTATTATGGAAGGCAAGTGGTACGTGATATCTATTATTGACAGATGTGACGTGGCCTGTTATCAATATATTAAGCACAATATAGTTGCTGAAAATATGAAGCAATATAAAAATGGGTCATTACCCTTTATTTCATATTAACAGTTTACTGTTTGTAAGATTATAAAGCATTTTAAGCTTTATAATCTTACTAAATACAAATAACCAAAATATTATGTACCTTTTTGCGTGCTAAGGCTAACTTAGCAGCACGATTATCCATTTCTTGTTGTCGCAATCTGTTACCTTGATTTGATTAAAAATTATTCGACGGTTATAGGGTTATCCAGCGACACAGAGTGATTAAACAATTAGATACATAAGGAATAAAATCATTTAAATGTCCCGTGATGATGTTTTCGTTCGCATGCATAAACAAAACAAAACAGTTTTTTTTGTTTTTTATTGACTAATCTTTTTTTAGTAATGTTTATGGCATGGTACTCGGTCTTTATGCTTTTATTGTCTTGACTGTCTTGAGCTCTCCAAAGACCTTTTTTTTTTCTTATTAAATCTTGCCACGCACATTAACGCGATTGCCAACTCATTTATTGATCTTCCGGTGGTGTGACTACGGCCCTGCAATTATTAACTTTGACAGTTCATATCGCTTTGGTTTTTTCGATAGCAACCACGCTTTGTGGATCGTACCAAAGTGTGGACCGACTTACTAAACCCCTACCAAATGCACACTGAGTTATTGGCGGAGCAATAGTACCGCCACAAGAACAAAAAAAAAACCACGCTTTGAAAGTTACTAGAAGGTTGCGTGAAATTGGTATTACGTATTACAATACAAAGCGACCGACAGTGGCTTTCAGCAAACCTTTTGACAACTCTACCATTTTATCGACATTACGCGGCCACGTTAAATTATACCTATTAGCCGTTATCTTTGTAGAGTTCACAAACATTTTAACGTGAACGGTTTATAGTTGATAGACACCGAGAATTTATGGAATGTTGGTTATTTGTACAGATTTAGAAGAGGTTATTTGCGGCAAATTAAAAACCTTCTGAAATGTTTGGCATCCGAAAGCTATTGTAATTTTGTTTTCTACTGTTCATTGAATATTATAATGTGAGTAAATTATTTTATGTATATCGTAGGCCATTTTAGTTTATTAGTAACAAAATTTTTGTACAGAAAAAATCGATGCAGATGAGGAAGGGTCCGAATTATAGTCAGGTATTTAGGTACAGAACTTTCCAATTTTCATCGTTTGTTTATTATGCTGTATGGCAATGGTAATATAATAATCGCATAAGACAGGCGTAAGAAAGGTGACTTGGTCGTAGACAAAGTAACCTGCTTGGTATTATCATTAATTGAAATACTTATTTAAAAAAATTAAAATTTCTATCCTTTTTATCTTTTAATTAGTAGTGATGTGTATGGGAGTTACAAAGGGGACCAAAAATCTCGTTATTTTCAAGCTCAGACGCACGTTTTGGAGATATTGCAAAAAATGTGTAAAAGTTGGTTAGGTAAGTATGGACCTGCTTGTGTACGATAAACAATAGGATTCAATACCCGAGAGGCAGAACAAAATGCCTTTGAAGAATTTGTTGCCTCCCGTCCAGCTGATTTCTTTAAGAAGGACATCAATAAACTGCCACTGCATTGGCAAAGATGCATTGATTGCATGGGTGATTACTTCAAATAATAAAAATAAAAAATAAATGAAAATATATCGTTTAAATTTTTTCATACAAAACGTCAATTCCGTAGGTAAAGACCTAATATTAAAAGTTACATTGGCCAAATTGGGTAATTTCCTACCTAATAAGTATAAGAAAATATTTTTGATTTCCCTTCAGTGGATTATACGCAGCAAGTTAGAAAATCTAAAAAAATGTGAGGTCTAGGATTTGATTCCCGGGTCAGAACAAATTTTTGTGTGATCCATAAATGTCTGTTTTGGAGTTTGGGTGTTTCCAATCTGTTGTGTTTTCTAGTAGTGTAGGTATTATATAGCTATATGTATTGTAATGTAACATTTTTTACTTACTTTTTTTAATTAAATCTTTTATTATTCATTCTCTCAAATTATTTGCATGGCCATTATCTGTAGCATTTCTAGGACTATAAATTTCGAAAGTTCTTAATGTTTGTTTACCTTTTGTAATTTTTAATGTCAGTTAATGACAAGCCTAGATTTTATTTTTAATTTATTGTTAGAGCTGCCAGTAGGTTAAGTTGTATAGATATTAGACCTTGTTATAAATTTATATTATATGTATTCGAAAACACAGCAATGATATGAGAAGCAGTCCTTATGATTCTGTAAATTAAGAGAATATCCTGCCAATTTGGCAGGATTACCTTTTTCATTTCTGTCACCTGAAGTTGGCCTTTGGGAATTTTACCGCCAATGTAGCTGTCAAGTGTCATTGCATTCTTGTGATTCTTGCGGCTAATACGAAACTTTTTTCTCTTGTCTAAAAGTTTCTTATAAAATTAGTCTAATTGATAATATTTACTTTCTAAGTGACAAAGTAGTGTGTGTATTGTCGGGAAGTGAATATTGTGAGTGAGAAAACACAGCAGTGTACTTATTTCAGCTATGGATCCAGGAGGTAAAGGTAAGAAAGATTTCGAGACTGAGCAGACCGGTGTTGTTGCTTCGGATGGAGAACAGTTACCGTTGTCGAGCTCTGGGGCATCAGAAAGCAGCTCTTCCTCATCCTCGGAGTTTGAGGAGGGCACGGCATCGCCCCTACCTAATAAACGATCCCGCATCGTCGCATAAGTATAGGAACAGGTCAAAACGTGTTCGTACTGATCCTCGCATTGACTCATTGATATCACAAGTGTCCTATATATCTAATTACTTGAGCCAATTTCCAGTTCATTATACTGAACAGCAAATCAACGATAGTGTGCCTAGTACCAGTTTAAATTCGCAACCAGTCACTAACAATAAAAAACAAACTGAAGAATCTGACCAATTTATCACCTTGCCTACTCAGCCTGAGTCTCTTTGTCTTGATTGGAATCCCTTGAGTACTGATATTGATAATAAGAAAATTATTCCAGCTAGTGATAAAGATAGATTTGATGAATTAAATAAGTTACAGCAATTTAATTCTCAAGCTTGGAAAGGCATTAGGTACAAGCAGATCCTACAAGGATGCTTGGCTACTCCAGGTTTCACAGGTCTTAATATTAATGATGAGTTGTGTCACTTTAACAAAAATAAGGACTATCTAGCTTCAACTGAGTTGCTTTTAGCTGGCTTATCCAATAAAGTTCTAGAACATAGGCAATTGCTGAGATCAGGGTTACAGTCAATTGTTGACTGGGCTAGTGCTAACTCGCAAAATATAAATCCTAGTAATTTATTTGAAAAGATTTCAGAGAAATTCGGGCCAGGTTCATTATGCCACAAGAACTCGGAGACCACAATGCAAATCATTTGTGGAAAAAGGTCTGAATGTATAGAGGTTAGATGTGATCGTATCTTGAAGGAAATCTCAAACGAAAACTTACGAAACACATTAAAAAATGTCCCACCTAGTTCTGAATATTTATTCAGTAGAGAAAGTCTGCAACCAATTATACAATCCTAGGGAGGATCACATATGTGGCTAAATACTCCAGCTTATTTAAAAGATAAACATGTTTTTAAACGGGGTGATACATACAAAGATAAAAAGAGTTACAATAACAATAAGCCTAAAAAGTCAGAAAAGAAATTTAAACAAATAATTCGTAAATCTCGGCCATTTCGTCAACAACGCTCCAATACAGAGCGAACAGCCCACAAGTCCAAAGAAAATTGACTTGCAGCAGTGTTTCAGAGGAGGATGCCTGGTAAACTCAACACAAAAATGGGCACAATTGGGGGCAAACCAGTTTATTTTAAATTCAATAGCCAATTACCGTTTGCCCCTCAAGTTAAGACCACCTCTGAAATACCCAACCCCAAATTTTTTACAATGCCTAAGTACCAAGATTTCCCCAGAGATGACTCAGATGGTCGAGGACTTAAAAGCCAAACAAATCTTAGAGAAACCACAGGCTGTGGACTCGGGCTTCTTTTCAAAGATGTTTTTAATAAAGAAAGCAGATGGAGGTCTGCGACCCATCTTCGACCTCAAAGCACTCAATAAATTCATAACCACAAAACATTTTTTCCTAATCTCGCAGATAGATGTTGTAAATTTCATACAACCAAACAACTGGTTAGTCAAGGTCGATCTTCACCAGGCATATTTCCACCTAGGTATAGCGAAGTCTCACAGGAGATTCTTAAGGGTAGTCTACAATGGAGAAGTCCTCCAGTTAACAGCACTACCATTAGGCCTCTCATCCGCACCCCGTGCCTTTGCAGCGGTTTCAAATTGGGTGGCGGAAGTACTCCGAAAGCAGGGTATACGTGTCCTAGTGTACCTAGACGATTTCCTCCTAGCTTGTCAGGACAAAAGCAGGTTAATAGCACAGGTTGCGGAAACGCTGGCTATTTTGGAAAATCTGGGTTGGTATGTAAATTTCCAGAAGTCGGTTACCAACCCCACACAAAAATTGGAATACCTGGGACTAGTCTGGGATACACAAAATCAGACTGTGGCCTTACCCACCAGAAAGGTTCTTGGCTTAAAACTCTCCCTGTCAACCATATTGACTCAGGACAGCTGCTCAGTAAGAGAGCTTCAGAGTTTATTAGACAAATTAAATTTTGCCAACCAGGCAGTTCCGTTAGGCCGGCTTCACTGTCGCAGAGCACAGCTCTTCTTAAGGAAGTTTGTGGGGAAGGGTCAGAGACAACCCCTATGCTCAAAAGTACGACAGGACTTCCAATGGTGGTTGGATGCAATAGAAGGCAATCCAACCCCTTTGCACAAGAAAGCGGTAACGCATTTCTTAACCACAGACGCAGCGGATGCGGGCTGGGCAGCGAGCTTAAACAGTCAATATCTCTCAGGCAAATGGGCAAAAAACCAGAAAGCCTGGCACTCCAATGTCAAGGAGTTGTATGCAGTATTTGCAGTGATCAATTCCCAAGAGGAGCGGTTGAAAAATGCTCACATACTTGTACAATCGGACAACAGAACTCTGATAGCATATATCCGAAATCAAGGAGGAACTCGCTCAATAAGCCTGCTAGGGCTTGCAACCAGACTGCTGGAATTGACTGGTCGACTGAACATAACTATGTCAGCATACCACCTACCAGGGACTCTAAATGGGATAGCAGATTGCCTTTCAAGGGCAAAGTTAGTACCAGAATGGCATCTGCTGCCATCAGCGACCAAAGCAATATTCACAGAGTGGGGCAAACCCGAAATAGATTTGTTTGCTACAAAAGATACCGCCGTGGTACCTACATATGTGTCGCTAGACTCAAGAGATGGCTCGGCGCTATTCTGCGACGCATTCAGCAAACAATGGGTGTTCCAAACAGCTTGGGTGTTCCCTCCCCCAAGCATGATGCCCAGGGTCCTGGCACATCTAAACAATGCTGTGGGGATATTTTACATAATAGCCCCTCAATGGACCCAATGCTTTTGGTTCCCGGATCTCCAGGCACGCGCACTCACGCACCCTCTGCCAATAGAGAACTTGAAGGAAGTTCTGGTGGACAAAACAACAGGGTTGACCCCCCCACAAGTAGAGAAGCTAAGGCTTCAGGCTTAGAAGGTTAGGGGTGGGAGGAGCAAGTGATGGACTGGAGTAAGGACGAACAGCAATTATTAGAAAAGAGCTGGCGTCCATCTACCTTAAGCACATATAAGGCTCCGTTAAAGAGATGGATAAACTGGTGTACGTCACATGGGGTCAATAATAAGAGTCCAGATGGAGATTCTTAGCAAACCTCTATTTAAAGTACAAATTTGCATATAGTACCATTCTTTTGCACAAGTCGGCTATTTCTACACATTGTGCTGCATCAGTTCCTAAACTAACAGAAAACTTTTTTGTGCAGCAAGTTTTAAAAGCTATTTCCCTCTCCAATCCACAGCCCATTAAATTACCTATATGGGATACAAACATCTTATTCACCTGGCTAAAATCATCAATACCCACTCATTCCTTATTTGACCAGAGCAGACGTACAGCAGTCATCTTGCTGTTAGCCTCAGGACGGAGGCTACATGATCTAACTCTCTTAGAGCTTAGTGAGCAGGGGTTTTCACAAACAGAAGATACTGTGACATTCTGGCCAAGATTTGGCTCAAAGACGGACACATCTTCTCATAGACAATCAGGCTGGCTACTATCAAAACATCCTGATCACAGGATTTGTCCAGTAGCCCATGTTAAAGACCTAATTAAAATCTCAGAACCCAGACGTACCCAAGATATTAGAATTAACTCTCTATTTATATCTATAACAGGAGTGGAGAAACCTGCAACTAAAACAATGATTGCAGGATGGGTGAGGTCAGCATTTAAGCAGGCTAAAATTGATGCATCCCCAGGTAGTATAAGGTCAGCAGTGGCTTCTCGGGGATGGCTGGACAATAGGCCAGTACAGGAAATTTTAGAAAGGGGAAATTGGAAGTGTGTGGAGACATTTTCAAAATATTACTGTAAACAAATAAATAGATCATGTGATGAGAATGTAACAATAGATTCACTCTATAATAATTTTAAAACTGTCTAATTGATAATAATCTCAATGTGTGGCTAAGAATTTGTTATTTGTTATTTTTGTTGTTAAAATTTATTTTACTTATGTTTTATCTAAGCTCTAGTTACGCTTCTAATCATTATTTAAAAACATTATGTGCAACTTAAACAAGTGTACTTAATTGTGTAGCAGTACATGTTCATAAGTACTGATTGCTGAGTACATAAAGTATGATAAAATACCTTATTATTTCATAACCTTGTTTTTAAAAGAAAACAAGTTTATTAGTTATAGTAAATGTTGATTAAAAACAGTTCCTACTAAAATTATATTTTAAGTTCTTAAAATTTTGGTTGAAATTTTTATAAATAAATCTCCTTATGTTATGCTGAATATATTTTATAAAATTGATTTGCTAGTATATAACATTTTCTTTTGCTAAATAAAATTTTATTTTGCAATTACTATACAGTTTTGATTCACATTGCATTCTTGTGTATCATTATTTCTGTTCACCAGCAGATATCAAACAGGTCTTCATATCATTGCTGTGTTTTCGAATACATATAATATGGCTGTTTTGCATTAAGACAAAACAGGTATTATATGTTGGAGAAAACACAGCAATGAACCTAGGAGCTTGCTGATGATGAAGACTACAATGACACTTGACAGCTACATTGGCGGTAAAATTCCCAAAGGCCAACTTCAGGTGACAGAAATGAAAAAGGTAATCCTGCCAAATTGGCAGGATATTCTCTTAATTTACAGAATCATAAGGACTGCTTCTCATATCATTGCTGTGTTTTCTCCAACATATAATACCTGTTTTGTCTTAATGCAAAACAGCCATATTATTTGTATTCTAAACTTGTTTAAATTTTGAAATGCTCTGGAAAAGAAGGAAGCCGGGGCCGTCAGATCAGTCTACTTTTGGTGCTCACCTTGAGAGGAGGTGCTGGAATTAGTGCTGAGTGTGAGGCTTGTGCCCTCCAGAAATAGTGAAGTGATGGTCTGCAGTATTGTGTGCTATTAACCGGCTCTGTGAAAGACGCCGACCGCTCGTTAGTTTCAGCCCTCTACCTGCCTGAATTCGCGACCAGCTTCTCCGAGGTCGGCGACGTGGAGGCCTTGAGGGGATTTGAGGTCCCCTTCTCAGCGACGTGGAGGCCTACTCGAGGCCCCCCTTCCTAGCAACGTGGAGGCCTACTCGAGGCCCCATCTTAGTGGCTGTTCTTGAAGAATCAAGACCTTAATTTACTCCCGGCTTTCCTTGGTTTTATTTTCTTAACATTTTTATATTATATTAAATTAACTTTACCTTTTCTCCTTTTTCTTTTACTTTTCCTTTTAAGCCAGGACTCCTCCAGTCCTGGTGACAGTTTTCTCCTTAATTTTACCTTTTTCCCCTCCCGGAAAATAGTAACGTTACAGTATGTATTTTGAAATATTAAGTTTCTTTATCAGTTGTCTAGATTTCATAGCGCAAGCTTATTGCTTAGTTTGGGCTAGATTGTGCTTTGTGAAAAAGTGTCCCAGAATATTTATTTTTTATTTATAGCACGTTGACACAACTTTTATGTCCAAAAACCCAACACGACACACAAAAAAAAGGATAAATGCACTTATTTTAGGAAATAGTATACTTACAGAAGCGTCCGCTGAAGAAGAATGATAAAAGAGATTTAATCAAAGAGTATCTAATAGCTCACGCGCGCCGTTTCCTACAGCATTGCTGGAGCGTTGTAATGTTCCACATTCAACACTCCGGCAATGATTTTTTTTTCAAACATGCATGGAAATACTGTCATTATTTGTAAAAAGAATACGCAAAGAATCGCATTTACTGACAGTTAAAATGAGATTCATTGCTGGAGTGTTTTTTGAATTTGGCACATCACAACGCTCCAGCAAAATTGTATGAAACGGCTTGCTCGGGTTATTAGATACTATTTTATCATTCTTCTTCAGCGGACGCTTACTGAAAGTATTTTATTTTCGAAAATAAGTGCGTTTATCTTGTTTTGTGGGGGTGTTGGATTTATTTGGGTTTGGCATTGGGACATAAAAGTTGTATCTACGTGCTATAAATAATAAATTAATATTCTAGGACACTTTTTCAAACACAAACAATCTAGCCCAAAGTAAGCTTGTGCTATGAGATCTAGACAACTGATAAATAATCTAAATAAAAATATAAAAATATTCTGGGTCAATTTTTTACACAACAACAACCTAGCCCAAAGTAAGCTATAAGCTTGTGCTATGAGATCTAGACAACTGAAAAAGAACCTTAAATATAAATGATAAATTATTATTGTGCGACAACTTTTCACACAACAACAGTCTAGGCCAAAGTAAGCTATAAGCTTGTGCTATGAGATCTAGACATCTGATAATAAACCTTAAATATATTTCTAAATATATACACATATGAATATAAGGATATACTGAAACTCCGAAACAAACATTCATGGGTCACACCAAAAATTGTTCAGACCCGGGAATACAACCCTAGAGCTCAGCGTGGCAGTCGCATATACTATTTTATTTTTTGGATTTTCTATCTTGCTGCGTACAATTCACTGAAGGAAAATCAACAATATTTTCCTTTAGTAGTTATTTGCCCAATTATCATTTGCATAATCATATTAAAAGTTACACTAGCCATCAGTGTAACTTTTAATATGAATTAAATTAAAAGTATAATAATTTTATTTTATTTCCATACATTCTTTTGAGAAGAGCACTATATATGCCTCGGCCGGAATGTCAATTGCCTGTCTCGTATTATTTCCCGGCCTTTAAGGACAGAGAAAAAAATAGGACATTATTGTCCTATTTTTTCATCATCATCCGAGCGTCTGTCCCAGTTGCGTCTCGCGACGCCCGGGGTCCGCTTTCCTACATTTTCTCCTCCACTTCGCACGGTCGTCGGCATCCCCTGTGGTGAGACCATTGGCACGCATGTCATCCCTTACGACGTCAAGCCAGCACTTCTTGGGTCTTCCCCTCTTACCGGGACCCGGCGGGGCTGACATGGCCAGACATTTGTTACCTACGTAGCCCGGCGGTTGCCGCAAGACGTGACCATACCAACGAAGGCGACACTCTTGCAACTTGTCTGCAATGTCACGGACGTGAAGGCCGCCGCGGATGCGAGAGTTCCTCACGCGGTCCATCCGCGTGACTCCACACATCCACCGCAGCATCTTCATTTCCGTGACACGCAGCTCCTGCTTGTGTCGCTCCAATATCGGCCACGTCTCACTGCCATGTAAAAGGACAGGTCTAATAATGGTTTTGTAGACCTGTCCCTTCAACCGGATCGGCATTTTAGGGTCACAAATGACACCGGTCATCTCCCGCCATTTGGCCCACGCGGCAGCAATGCGTGACTTGACATCGCAATCGATGTCACTGGACGTGTGAAAAACAGATCCCAAGTATTTAACCTGGTCCGTGCGCTCGACCAAATCACCGCCTATGCGGACGGATGTGGGATCTGTCGAGTTTAGTGCCAAGTACTCGGTCTTCGCCACATTTAGTTTCAGACCGCCGTTCTCAAGCGTCTCCTTCCACGCCTTTACACGTCGCACCAATCTGCCCCTGTCCGCGTCTGCCAGCGCAATATCGTCAGCATACATGAGCAACCATGGAGGCTGCTCATGCGGGTTTCTGATGCTGTCCGACAATTCGTCTAATATTACACTGAACAGAAGCGGACTAAGGACAGAACCCTGGTGTACCCCGACGGTGATGGGGAAGGGTTTCGTGTCGCCAACAGCAGTCCGAACCATTGAGTCGGAGTCACAGTACATGTCCCGGATAGTGTCAATATAGACCTCTGGAACCCCTTTGGACCGCAGTGCCCACCAGATCATCGCACGAGGAACACAGTCGAAGGCCTTCTGCATATCTAGGAACAAACAGTGCAGAGGCGTGTTCTTCGACCTGTATTTCTCTGCGACAACCCTCAGGGCAAAAACAGGGTCCGTGGTCCCATGACCAGGGCGAAACCCATATTGACACTCCGAGAGAGTACACTCCTGCCGGATCCGAGAGTCTATAATCCTCTCGAAGATCTTCATGGTGTGGGACATCACCTTAATACCGCGGTAGCTCCCGCACTCCTGCACTGACCCCTTACCTTTGAAGACTGGAGTAATAATACTTAGTCTCCATTGGTTTGGGATCTGCCCGCTGAGGAGTATGCGGTTAAAAAGGTTTACTAAGATGCCCACACCGCGAGGACCCATCGCCTTCCAGGCTTCGATGGGGACTCCATCGGGTCCGACAGCTTTCCGATTCTTCATGCGGCGAAGCGCAGTCAGGACTTCTCCAGGCGTTACCGGTGGCACTAGTCCTTGATTCGGAGGGAGGTCCGGAGGCTGCACCTCTTTATGCTGCTTATTAAGCAGCTCGTGGAAGTACGAGCGCCATCTCTCCTTTACCGCGAGGTCTTCGCTTAACAGGTTGCCCTCAGGGTCTTTTACACAGCGACACTTGGATATATCCTGTGCCGCTTTGACCCTGGAGCGCGCCAGCTTATAGATGAGCTTCTGCCCCTCAGACGATTCCAGCTTATCATACAAAGGTTGTAAGTGGTCTCGTCTGGCTCTGGCTACAGCTCTCTTTGTGGCGCGCTTGGCAGCCCTGTACGCGTCGCGGTCTTCGGAAGATCCGGTCGCTTGCCACTTTTTAAAGAGGGCTTTCTTCTCCCTGGTCTCCCTCAGGACTGCGTCGTTCCACCACCAAGTTTCCTTGTCACATTTGCGTCCACCCTTAGACTCACCGAGCACCACCTTCGCCGCTCCAAGGATGGCCGCCTGAACTTTGTCCCAGTAATCTTGAACTGGTTCGCCTTCAGTGTCGGTGCACTTGTCACCGACAGCTGAGACGAACTCCTGGGACCTAGTTTCATCAAGCAGCCACCATCTGATGCGGCGCTGGCACCGCTCGATGCGTTTGCCTTTAGGCTTCACGCAGAGGTCCATGACAAGGAGACGGTGTTGTGCAGTAAGACTCTCACCGGGTATGACCTTGCAGTTGGCCACCTTGCCGATGCTGTGTCGCCTAGTGAGTAGGAAATCGATCTGAGTTGTACGCCTCCCGCTCTTGTAGGTGATGAGATGTTCGGATTTCTTTTTGAAATACGTGTTCACAATGGCCAGATCGGCAGCCGCACACGTTCTGAGGATAGTTTCTCCTTCAGTGTTGCGGGTGCCGTATCCAAAACCACCATGAACACGTTCAAACTCCTCACACCTCTCACCCACATGACCGTTTAGGTCGCCGCCCAAAACGATTCCCTGTGACAACGGAATGCTCCGAAGCACTCCCTCGAGTTGGCCCCAAAACGACATCTTATCGGCGTCGCTACAACCGGCCTGTGGCGCGTAGGCACTTATCAGGTGGGTAATAATCCCATCGATAAGCACCCTCACGATCATAAGCCGGTCGCTACAGCGTTTCACCTCCAAGATGCCGCTCTGCAGCCCTTCGGAGAGCACCACGGCCACCCCGTTCTCCCCACCAGGCGCACCCGTGTAGTACAGCTTGTAGCCTTTCTGCAAAGGCCGGGCTCTGTTGCCCTTCCACCGAGTCTCCTGCAGGAACGCCACGTCCACCCTCCGCCTGGAGAGTACTTCGGCCAACTCTACCGCACGCCCAGTCAGCGTGCCAATGTTCCAAGATGCGAAGCGGATTCGGGTTGAGGCTAACTTCTTTAGCCGTGCTGGCCCGACACACGGCAGCCCTAGCCCACTTGCCACAGGAGTCGGGCGGGGCTCCTGCGCGCCGTTTTGCGGCGGCGCCCTATCCCTAGCAGCATTCCTTTTACTTCTTTTCATTATTTGTTTCGGCGGGTGGCTTTTATGGGAGCGACGCCCTCAGACCTCCCAACCCCAGAGGGGAAAGCCAGCGCCAGAGCCTCGTCCGTTAATCAGCAGGTGCACGCACTGGCACGGGAGGTTGACTTGGGCCCCGAAGATCTTGGTGGGGCCCCTTACACCCTGTCCTATTTTTTCTCTGTCCTTAAATGCGATACATCGCGTATTCTTTTTTAGAAATAAGCCAATTGTAATAATAATAATATTTCAATTGTCTTATTATGGCGAGGAACCAAAAATAATAATAGATCTCTTATTATGGGGACATGAACTAACAAACAAACAAAAGTTATAACTCGTTTCAGGCGCCAGGAGGATAAGTCCTACCAACTTTATGCACACGGATATCAGCGATAGAGATTGAGCTTCTAATCATAAGAGCAGGAATTGTAAGCATTATTTCTAAAATTATTAATTAAATTAAGAAAAATATTTTTTCTGTTAGTTGTTAATTTGTACCAATTTGCTATTATTGTATATTACCAAGTTTGATATGTATTTCCTTGCGTAAGCATCCTAGAGAGTGGTACTAGCAGTCGCCCTGTCTTACACTATCAAGCATAAGCAACCGCAAACCTGTATATATACTGCTATCATCAAGAATAAATATCTCATAAATGAAGAAGATTGGCATATTCAAATTAAGTCATGAAAATGAATATTTTTGAAGACAATAAATATACATGGGAGGTACAATAAACACCGTCGTGGCTAAGTCAAAAACGGACATCGTCATAAAGAAGAGCTCGTGGCCCCGCGGTCTCAGTGTTCGGTAAACGATCACTGAGGTACGCAACTTTCACTATGGCTGGTCGTCGGATGGGTGACCACTTTGTGGCATTTACATTTTCGAGCGTTTCCGTGCTTCGGAAGGCACGTTAAGCCGTTGGTCCCGGTTGCCAGTAAAATGGCAGTCGTTAAGCCTGGTTGAAGGCCTTGTAGGCGGCTTAAAAAAAAATTCAACAGCAGGTAGCCACAGCCTGCGTTTGTCTATTTCAACAGGGCAATGGACTCACCACCTATTACGTGGGACAGGAATACACACGGTGAAAAGTGGGCATATAATATGCCTCTGCCACCCCTTCGGGGATAAGGCGTGATGGATATTTATAAACTACTAATATAAAGTATTATTATAAACACTCCCAGTAAGATTTTAAACGTGGCTTTGAATGACCGTTTATCACTGCAAGCGACTCTGCCAATACGTTTGGGTGGATATTAGTTTACCAGCGTTCCTGTCCTCAGTTCACAGTACGGAGGCGTTAACTAGGAAAATTCTCGCGCCTACACTAATTAATTCCGAAATACTGTGTAAGATTGATGCAGTAAATGCTTGGAAAAATGCCTGTTCGAACTCCGACTTGCCAAGAAATCTTTTCTCACAGCGTCAGTGGGACGGGCCGCTTTGCAGTTTAGTAAGAAACAATTTATTAAGCTCCAGTTCGACAGCTGCTGAGCGAGCCCGTTCATTGGCAGTGGGCACGTGGGAATCGGGTCTGTGGCTACAAGCTCTTTCTTCGTCTAACATAGGGACCATGTAAGACGATACTACCTTTCGCATTGCTTCCTGCCTGCGTTTGGGTGCGCCATGTGTTTCTCCGCACCAGTGCCATTGTGGAGTAGTCGTCGATCGGCTTGGACATCATGCCTTGTCTTGCTGCAGGAGTGCTGGGCGTTTACCACGGCACGCGAACCTTAACGACTTAATCCGACGTGCTCTTGTCGTCGCCGGTGTACCAGCTAAACTTGAACCGAATGGTTTGGCGCGCGACAACGGCAAGAGACTGGACAGTATGTCTTTAATGCCGTGGAGGATGGGTAGGTGTTTGGTGTGGGACGCTACGTGTGTCGACACTCTTGCTCCTACTCATCTTACAGGTACTGCTGGTTGTGCCGGTGCCGCCGCTGCTTTTGCGGAGACCCTTAAACGGCAGAAATATTTGCAACTTGTAAGTGATTACGTTTTTGAGCCGTTTGGGGTCGAGACGTTAGGGTCCTGGAGTCCAAGCGCTCATAATCTATTTCAAGAGATTGTAAAGCGCCTAATTGACACTACTCGTGACCAGAAGGCTGGTTTCTTTTTCGCACAAAGTCTAAGCAATGCCATTCAACGTGGCAATGCTGCCAGTCTTCTGGGAACGCTACAACGTGAGGACTGCGATGCGGAGAAATTTTATGACGCATGTTAGGTCTTTGGTTCTTAGTTTTTTTAGTTAGTTTAGAATTAATTTATCATAATATTAAACTGTATTTGTAGATTGTTTCAAATAACGAATAAATTTTTGTTCATATAAAGTATAACTATAGGTGCATTTAAAAATTACAGTAAAAGACAAGTTGTAACCACATTTGTCTTTTACTGTAATTTTTAAGTAACCAAAAATTAAAAGGCCGTTTTAAAATTATTACCTATTATTACACTACAGTTCATACTTGAAAAATCGACATGGATAATAATTTGAAGGGCATCTGTATAAAATCCCTTGGACAGTTTAGGGTGAGTAATTAAAATGGCGAACGGCCACGATCATGCATTGCGATGACTTCACGTTTTTATGTTGCCTAAACTAAGTAGAATAAATATATTGTTGTCTCTTTTTTATCGGGTATTACAACTAAGTTAAACCAAGTTCGCTAAAAGTTAATGGCTACAATTTCGATTTAGATCATATTTGTAAAACCGATAGTTCATATAGAACAGAGGTTCCCAAACTTATTTTTTCTACTGCCCACTTTGAGACTAAATAATTTTTTAGCGCCCCCATTTTTTCACCTGCTTAAAAACCACTATAACTTCAAATTAAATTAATTAATTGTTATGAGCTATATAAGCGGAGATTAAACATTCATTCTAAAATAGACTTTTACTATAATCCGCAAGAGTTAGCTTGAGACCTGAGCACAGGTAGTAAATAACGACGCTCATGTCTCAAGTTAACTCTTACGGGGCTATACCTGCCAATGAGAATTATTATTGAAACGCAACTTTATAGTATTCAGACAGAGTATCTTTTATTTAAAATAAAACAAACATAATCGATTCTTATATAAAAACTAATGTGAAGGATGAATCTGATGCTGTTTAATAAGTTTGTTGATATCAGGTTCCAATTTACTCAAGAACAGCCGCAAGTCGCCACGTTCGGTAACATGCAAACGATTTCTCTTTTTAGTAAGCAGCGTTGCCACAGCACTAAATCAACGTTCACACAAATATGACGATGGGAATGCTATCAAGAATTGTTGAACGATTGACCACAATCCAGGGTACAATTGCGGGATCGCTTTTTGTAGCCAAAATTCTTGATAGCCATTTTTTAACTTGATTTTTATTTTCTCGTTTGTTGTCAATTCTATAAGTTCTTCCAGCTGAGGTGAGATTGCTGTGTTGACATTTGAAAACGGTTCTAACACCCAGCCTGGTATTTCCAAGTTCAAAATGTCCTGGTATCGTTCGGTGAAGTCAATGTGGAGGTGTAAGCTTGCCATATCATTTTTTGATGTAATGAGCTTGTTGCGCAATTCTGTATCTTTAGTTTCCAAGAACTCTATCACAGAGTCAAACAGGTTTTAAAATCGAGTCAGACAATTGCCTCTTGATAGCCAACGAACCTCAGTATGAAGCAACAAACGGTTGGAATTTTCGTAATTAGTAACACAAAGCTGATGAAATAATCTATCATTTAAAGAGCTGGTACGGATTTTATTGACTGCTTTGATGACATATTGTAGTGATTGGAATAGGCGTTCACTTAAATTTCTAGCAACCAAATGTTGTTTATGAATAACGCAATGTACAGGAAGTACAACTGGAATTTTATTTTTTAAGTACGCTATGAAGCCTTTATGGCACCCTGTCATAGTCGGAGCGCCATCCGTAGCAACCGATATAATATTTTTCAAGGGAATCTCTTTCTCATCACAAAACTTTTCTAATGTATTGAATATGGTTTCGCCTTTTGTATCGGTCTCTAAATTTCTAGCAAACAATAGTTATTCACATATTTTCTCATGTTTAATAAACCTCACGTAAGACAGCAACAATGCTTCATTAGTAGGTAAAGTGGACTTATCGTGCTGAATTGAGAATTGACTAGTCTTCAGATGATTGCACAATGATCCTTCAATGTTTTCAGCCATTTCATCAATTCGTCTTTGCACAGAATTATTACTCAAAGGATTTTTTCGGATAATATCTGCGGCCGGTTTATAAAGCACAGTAGTTATTACTTCCTTTATTGCTGGCAAAATTAACTCTTCTCCGATGTTGTGTGGGATGCCTTTTTGAGCAATTAACAAAGAAATATTGAACGAAGCTCGAAGTCCGTCGTCATCTTGCTTAGCAGCTGCCGAAAATAGTTTTGCTACACTTGGCTGAGTATTATGCTTCATCTCTAGGTCTTGAAAATATGCTACATTCTTGTCTTTCTTATCTGGATGCATTTTATTCAAATGATCTTACAGTCTTGAAGGCTTCATTGCTTCATTCGAAAATGTTTTTAGACATAGAAGGCACTGAGGCGACAATGTTTTTTACTTCCGACATTGTTTTGTTTTAAGAAATACGTAAGTAAGTGTTGAACTTAAGTACTGCTTATCTATTACGCGCGAAACCGCAAATTAAAATAAAATAAATATTCCGTTGTTTATATAGGATTGCATAAGCAGCAGGCACCGACAGGAATAAGACAAACATGCATTACCTCGTTTATCCCATTCGATGCTCAATTGTACTCAACAAGTAAGAACAAGTATTCTATGAATCAGCCGATTGATACAGGAATGCACAAATCAGGTTATTTAACAAAAACTTGTTAAAACATGATTGCCCGCGGTCATCGACGCTGGTTCGACGCTCAATTGAACTCAACAAGTAAGAACAAGTATTTTATGAATCAGCCGATTAATACAGGAATGCACAAATCGGGTTATTTAACAAAAACTTGTTAAAACATGATTGCCCACAGTCTATTATCTACGAAAATTACCTATCTAGGAATACTAATAACTATTAAAATGCGAAAGTGTGTCTATTGCCTTTTTATTTGTTTGTTTGTGTCTCCTTTCATTTCGAAACGGAGCGACCGGTTGACATGATTTTTCTTCTATTTATTGAACAAAACAGGACAGATACATGAACTACGCGGAGAGAAATATCGAACCGAGTTTGAGCAATCTCTTAATTTATATTAGTTGATGTTCACAAGTTGTAGCCGAGAGTCGAGAGCTCTGTCGGTGTCTAAGAGTCCTCTTAGCTAGATGAAATTACAAATCGCCCCCCGAAGCCTACACAACACCTCCATTTTTTTTCTGGGTCTCTTACCGCCCCCCTTTAGGCCTGCAGCGCCCACAAGGGGGCGTTATCGCCCACTTTGGGAAACGTTGATATAGAACAACATGCTCAGATCCTCACTCCATATTTTATTCCCTCCTCAAGCACTGTTGCCTCGCAACCACTCCTATGCAGCGCTTCTACCGGCCAGGCTAGGAGCTCTCTATGTGATATTGCAGTGAAATGCTTTATTAGATCGTGTCGCGCAAATTCTACTGAAGGCTTCATTTACGCTACTTTGTTACGACTGACTTTGACTTGGGATGGTCTAAGCTTGGGACTATACTTGACTAAAACGTAGAGGACGGGGACACTTTAGATAATACGCATGAATAAATACGAAATGAATAGGATTTGGCTAAAAGGTTTTAGTAATCAGGCCATAAAATAATTATTTAATTAATATTTCTGTGCAAGGTCTGTGTTCGAGTTCGAGGACTTTTTGGCGGGAAGAGTGACTAGTGCGGACGCTTGCTGTATATTATTTTCTAAAACTAGTGCATTTATCTTGTTTTATGAGCGGGAGTGGTGGTTTCTTGGACTTAAAAGTTGTGTTAACGTGCTGCAATGATATATAAGCAGTGAAATGCTATTTTCTATCTTGCTACCTAAAGTCCACTGAAAACCTCAGTATAAGAACTACTATTATACTGAGGGCAAGGGCCAGGACCTAGGACTAAGGACTCGACATCGACTGGACAGGACTAATTTAGAAGATAAGATTGAAAAAATATAAAAAAAATAAGATTTGGCTAAAAGGTCTTCGTAACCAGGCCATAAAATAATTATTATAAATAAATGTGTTCGAGCGTGCTTGTGCTTATTGTTTTGGATGAAAAAAGAACCTACTTCATCCTCATCGAAGAATCTTTCTGGTTGATGAATACTTAAATATTCTCTTGTTTTGAAGCCTTACAACAATTGGGATGTTATTCCTTTATCTATATTGAAGTTTTATAGATTTATTTGCCCCTGCTGTTTGAATAAAGCTATTACAAATGATTAAATTAGTGGATCAAGTTGTTCGAAGTTTTAAGGTAGCCAAAGTGTTTCGAGAAAACACAGATAGAATAAACAGTATTGACTTTTCTCCAAGTGGTGAGACGTTAATATCGTGCAGTGAAGATGATCAAATCGTTATATATGATTGTGAAAAGGGCACTCAAATGATAACCGTCAATAGTAAAAAATATGGCGTTGATCTAATACACTTTACACATGCCAAGAACACAGCTATTCACAGTTCAACCAAAGTTGATGATACCATCCGGTATTTATCGCTACATGACAACAAATATATCAGATATTTTCCCGGACACACGAAGAAAGTGGTAACTTTATGTTTATCTCCGGTTGAAGACACATTTCTGTCGGGATCATTGGACAAAACATTAAGACTATGGGATTTACGTTCACCTAACTGTCAAGGCTTAATGCATTTATCCGGAAGACCTGTTGCAGCATACGATCCTGAAGGTCTCATATTTGCTGCTGGTGTTAATTCAGAAAGTATCAAATTATATGACTTGAGGTCATTTGACAAAGGACCTTTTGTTACTTTTAAATTGAACCAAGAGAAAGAATGTGACTGGACAGGATTGAAATTCTCTCGTGATGGCAAAACCATGTTAATCAGTACAAATGGTTCTATAATTCGTCTTGTGGATGCATATCATGGTACACCGTTGCAGACATTCACTGGACATCTTAACAATAAAGGAATACCCATAGAAGCCTCTTTCAGTCCTGATTCACAATATATTTTTAGTGGCTCAACAGATGGCAGAGTCCATGTCTGGAATGCTGATACAGGTTACAAAGTGTGTGTTTTGAATGGTGATCATCCTGCACCTATACAATGTGTACAATTCAATCCTAAGTTCATGATGTTGGCTTCAGCTTGTACTAATATGGCATTTTGGTTACCAACTGTAGATGATGTTTAATTCTACTTTAAATTAAAGTGAGGACCTAAGTAAATGAAACAAAAATCTTTAATATTGATGATATGGAATATAGCCCTGATATAGAAAGAGACCACTTTTACTTTCAGCAGACAATACACAATCATGAATATTCTTTAAATATCCAAATAAATAGATAAGGAGAATTTTTAATAATATTTATTAAAGTTTTAAAGTCGACAGTTTGTAAATTGACATTACCAAAGGAAAAGGAAGATGGAACAGTAATATGTGTTAGATTCTGGTTTGTATAGTATAGATTCTGATCTGCTAAGGGAGGTTTATATTCTAATTTTGTTGTTGCTTTTCATAAATAGCACTAAAATGTTACAAAAAATTTGTAATGTATTGTGAAAAATATTTAACTCCTCATCAATAACCCATATTTACAATCCATGCCCATTTGCAATGGGCATCGATTGTAAAATTGTTCTTTGCAATACCCACAAAATCTTTCAAACTATAGATTCAGAAATAAAATTAAAAAAATACATAACTTATAACAGAATAAATTAAAATTTCTTGAATAGACATGCTTAAAGTCTTCAAGTTTTCCAACAAAACACTAGTGAGTGGTTGACAATTTTTGGATTACCAATAGTGAAAGCTTCCTGTTTCTTGTCAGGGTGGAATAAAATATTTTTAGTGGTGTCAAATCTATAGGCAAGACAATAGAGTTCATCATAAGTCACAATGTCATACAATGAGTGGAAGTTAAATATGATGCTGATGATGATAAAAGTCAATTAGGCAAAAATGTTTGTGAATTAGAGCTATAGTATATGCATTTACATAGATTTCATTCCAAATGAACACTTTACTATAATCTGAATAGGTAAAATCACAAACTTGTCTTACATGTTACATTAAATAAAATATTTTGACTTAAGTCTTAAATAACAAGACCTTTATAATTTTATACTTGTTTCATTTATATTCCTTTATTAAGGTTTGGCTGACTCTGGCTTGGCCCACAACAGGGATTAGAATTTTGATCGCCATTTAGTAGAAATTAGTCACCACTATTAGACATATTTGGGCACGAACTCAAAAGTTATTAGAGTTTTTATTGATCCGAGCTGGAGGGCACTGAACCCAACTCTGATCACTTTATATTTCGAAATAGGTTACCTAATGACGGAGTGAATTAATGAATTCTAACAGGACTATTGCTGGCAGATCAATCAAATCAGCCTATATCAGTCTACTGCTGGACGTAGGCCTCTCAATTTACGCCACAATACATGGTCCTGCGCCTTCCGCATCCAGTCCCTCCCTGCAACCTTTTCCAGGACGTCGGTCCATCTGTCAGGAGGTCGTCCTACCGTACGTTTGCCGGGTCGCGGTCTCCTCTCCAGAAATAGTTTGCTCCATCGGCCATCGGTTCTTCTACAGATGTGGTCAGCCCATTGCCACTTTAGCGTGCTTACTCTACGAGTTATGTCGACCACCCTGGTTCTCTGACGGATAACCTCATTTCTGATTTTAGATTCTCGTGGCCACGAGAATAAACGATCACTGAGTTACGCGACTTTCACTATGGCTGGTCCTCGGATGGGTGGCCACTTTGTGACATTTACATTTGCGAGCGTTTCCGTGCTTCGGAAGGCACGTTAAGCCGTTGGTCCCGGTTGCCAGTAAAATGGCAGTCGTTAAGTCAGGTTGAATGTCTTATGGGCGGCTTGAAAAATTTCAACAGCAGGTAGCCACAACCTGCGTCTGTCTATTTCAACACGGCAATGGGCTCACCACCTATTACGTGGGACAGGAATCCACACGGCGAAAAGTGGGCATATAATATGCCTCTGCCACCCCTTCGGGGATAAGGCGTGATGGATATTTTTATTTATCCCTTATAGACACCCACAGCATAGCACGCTCCATAGCCCGCTGTGCAACCTTGAGGGCATGGACTAGCCCCACCGTAAGTGTCCACGTCTCGGCACCGTAAGTAATATCCGGTTGAACGCACTAGTTGTACACCTTCGTCTTCAGGCATTAAGGTATTGGCGAGTAGAAAACTCGACGCAGTTTGTTGAACGCTCTCCAGCTCAAGCGAATCCTTGCGATTTCGTTTTCCAGGTTCTTTTTGCCAAGTTGGATAACCTGCCCTTAGGTAGGTTTATTCCTGGACAACTTCGAATATCGCTCCTTCGACGTATATTGGTCCCGGCGTGACATGTTCATTGAACATGACCTTGGTTTTATCCAAGTTCATGCTGAGACAACACGTAGAGAAGCACCGCATAGACTGTGCAGCATCCCGCTCAACTGTTCCAGCGTATCCGCTACCAAAACGATGTCGTCGGCGAACCGAAGGTGTTAGATACATTCGCCGTTTATGTTTACGCCCCATCCCTCCCAGTCCAGCGTCTTAAAGATATCCTCAAGCGCGTTGGTAAAGAGCTTAGGGGATATAACATCGCCCTGTCTTACCCCTCTACGCAGTTCAATGGGCTCGTCTTCTGGCCTTGGAGCTAGACTGTCATGGTAGCGGTGTCGTACAAACATCTCAACACCTCGATATAGCGCCGATCTATACGACATCGTTGCAGAGCATCCAGGACGGCCCCGGGTTTCGACAGACTCGAAGGCTTTCTTTTAGTCCACAAAAGCCATACACAGGCTGATTGTACTCTTTTGTCTTCTGCACAATCTGCCTTACAGTACCTATGGATGTGGTCCACGGTGCTAAAGTCTTTTCAAAACCCGGCCTGCTCCTTTGGCTGGAATTCGTCGAGCTTTCCGGCGAGGCTGTTTGTAACTACTCTCGAGAACAACTTGTAAATGTGGCCCCGAAGTTCTTCAGCAAGGTTTTATCACCTTTTTTGAAGAAAAGAGCCACCTTACTCCCGCCCCATGCTTTAGGTGTTTGTCCCTGCTGAAGGACAGAATTAAATAAGCTCGTCAGCTCTTTAAGGACCGGAGTCCCCCCCGCTTTAAGGAGTTCGGTTGTAATTCCGTCCTCCCCAGGGGATTTATTTTTTTTAAATTGCTCGAGAGCCGCCCTTACATATATCGCCCTGATATCTGGGATGTCCTCCGTGTAGTGGGGCTCTGTACATCTGCATGCTCTGTCATCGTCGCTGGGTCCCGTGGGCTTTTTTGTCCGTGATGCAGAATCTCGTCTTTGTAGAAGCCCTCGATTTCCTCGAGAATCTCAAACCTTGAGGTAATGATTTTGTCACCCGCTGTTTTCAGTTTCGTCAGATGGGATCTTCCAAGCTCTTAGGCAAACTACTTAGTACCCCTATTCTGCTCGATCGTAGCCTCGATCACGCTAGTGTTGTAGCGTCTAAGGTCGTGTCGTATTAGCTTGCGGATTTTGATGTTTAAGTCTCTCATGTCTGACGAAGACGTATGCGTCGGTGGCATTTCACGTCTCTCATAAGTTCGAGAGTTTTGAGCTTTTGGATTTGCTTTTTCCGGACAGAAACTTCCGAGACACTTGTTGTAGCGTCTTGACCACTGTATCGGTTTTATCGTGAACGTTTTTAGTGGTTTCCAGCATATCGAAACGATTTTGAAGTTCCAATTGGACCCCATGGCCATTTGGAGCGCAGTAGGTCTGAGAGTAGGTCTCATCATTCGTGCCCTTTCGGCGCGGAAGTTTAAATTTAGAGATGCTCGGACAAATCGGTGATCACTTCCGGTATTAAACCTGTTTTTCACGGAGACATCTCTTATTTAGACACCTTCTGTCCGTTATGAAGAAATCTATCTCGTTCCTTGTGACCTTGTAGGGGCTTCGCCAAGTCCACTTTTTCTTAAAAAAGGAGTTTATTAAGAAGAGCCCCTGCGACTCGAGAAAGCTGACAAGTATATGGCCCCGGTCATTCCTGCACCCCACGCCGTAAGGACACATTTTCGTTAGTTCGACCTTCTTGTACTCCCACTTTGGCGTTGAAATCCCCCATAACAACGTTGTAGTGAGCCTTAGCGGTACCGTGTAATGCTTTGGCTATGTCCTCGTACACGGCCCCAACTGCCTCGTCAGTGCTTCGCGTGGTTGGGGCATACACCTGTATAACCTTCAGGCTTCAGACACGCTACTGATTTCCACAACGCTGCTAACAAGGTCCTTTTTCACCAGAAAACCGATACTACCCTCGGAAGAATGTCTGCCATCACCATCTCGATAGTAGAACAGGTCGCCGGAAGCTAGGGTTAGCGTGTCCTCCCCCTGTCTTCGGACCTCTCACAAACCCAATATGTGCCAGTTGCTAGTGACCCAGTTCTGCCTCGAGTTCGGTGAGGCGCTCGTCCAGTCGTAGGGTATTTCCGTTGTAGGTTGCCAAGGTCAGTCGTGTATGGTAGCCTCCCGTAGCCCGGAGATTCTTTTCATCCCCTCTTCCGCCGTTACACCGACCGCTACCATAATCGGAAACAGCGGAAGTGCCGGGAACAGGGGGCCGTTTCGTGGTTTGTGCCTTTATATTGGGAGGGTTTGGCCTTACTATACCACGCTGGCCGGACGGGTTGGTATAGGGTTTTGTTTCGAATTTTCCTTTTCTTCGCCATGACCTCGTCCGTTAGTCAGCAGGTGCACTGCTTGCAGGTGAGGCTGGCTTGGGTCCTGAAGATGTATGTAGGACCCCATCGCACCATGTGCTGGCAGATAGCTGATAGATAGCATAAAATATTTCATGCGAATCAATTTGGATTTACGAAAGGGCGCTCAACTTCCGATGCTGGTGTTGAGTTATTAAAAAGCACGATGCATTAGGTATATTTTGCTATCTATCCAAGGCTTTTAATTGCGTTCAACATGAAACGCTGTGCAAAAAATTACACCACTATGGAATAAGAGGCAAAGCTCTCGACCTTCTGTCTGTATATTTGAACACGTTCTGTAGTTTCCAGGGTTACAATGGGTGTGCCGCAAAGCTCGATACTTAGGACATTCTTGTTCCTCAGTTATATTAATGATTTACCATTTTATGTAGGGGACAGGAATAGGATTGTTTTGTTTGCAGATGATACCTCATTGATTTTTAGAATTAAAAGACGATTCGATAACTATGATGATGTAAACAATGCAATTGCAAGAGTAGTTCATTGGTTCAGGTCAAATAATCTTTAGCTTCTTTTTTTTTCGTGTAAATTCTCATGGATGCTATGCCGGACTCCTACCGACTAAAACCACACGTTTCCCTTCATCTGTCTATAGCCAGGAGTCCCGGGTGAGCCCTCGGAAGGATAGCCCCAAGGCCCTTGCCTGACTTAGTCCGCAACCGCAGGCTCGTTCAGGGGGGGTTCGGGTGATAATCTTAACCTTGATGAAAATAAAACTAAATGTATAAAATTTACTCTACCAAATGTAAAACAAGTTGCGGCCAATGTTCAACTGAATAGACAAATTTGTGAAATCAACTGTGTTCCTCGGTTTAACTATTGATGCTAATTTGCAGTAGGGCCCACACTTAGATAAGACTAAGTTCGGCTGCATACGCTGTAAACAGATGTGGATACGGCTAGAATGGTTTACTTCAGCTATTTTCATAGTATTATGTCTTAGGGTATTCTCCTTTGGGGGAGTGCTGCAGATTTAAATATTATTTTTGTTCTACAAAAGCGGGCTGTACGCGCTAGTTATAATTTGGGCCCCAGAGTTTCTCTCCGAGAAAAATTCAAGGAAGTAAATATTCTAACCGTACCATCACAATAAATTTTTGCCAATCTTATGTACCTATGTCCAGAAAAACCTATCAGTTTTCTAAACTCTGTGATAAACATAATATCACAGATGTAGACTTACTCTTCTATATCTGTGCATAATATAAACACTAGACATAAAAATAATCTTTCAGTCCACCACAGTCGACTATAATTCCAGGGTAACTGTATATTATATACCTGAGAAATTTACCATTTAATAAATTTAAAAAGTATAGTAAACCATGGTACCATATTAAGGTCTTAGCATACGTTATGGGTAAATTTCTGGGACGGAATGAAGATGGGACGGGTATCGTTCATAACGTGAACGTGGTATTAAAACATACGTTCAGTGACGATGTTGAACGATACTCGTGCTAGTGCTGAACCATTTTATACCACAAAATGTTTAATTTTACTTCGGAAGTTTAAGACCAGACCAATATTCCCACCCAAGATAAAACTTTGTGTGATAAGCACGATGGTTTATTCTGTGTCTGGGTGTTATTTACCTATAATATGTATGTATTTAGAAATATATAAGTATGTTTATCAGTTACAGTTACTACAATACAAGCTCTGGATAGTTTGGAATCAGATGGAGCTGTGTGAGTTGTCCCAACAATATTTATTTATTTATTATTTAATTAGTATTCCCGAGATTATATTGGGTTGAGTTCAAGCCAACAAATTTAATTAGCTATTCTTTTTTATATTTATTCTTATTCTATTCATCATGCGTTTTATGGATAAATGTCGCGCGTAACAAAACTCTGACTGTGAAAGAAACTGTGTTCCTCGAGCGATGATAAGATAAAGGGGTTTCCGAGGTCTATATTGACACTATCCGAGAAATGTACAGCGACTCTAACTCCATGGTTCGGACTGCTGTTGGCGACACGAAACCCTTCCCTATCACCGTCGCAGTTCACCAGGATTCGGTCCTTAGTCCGCTTCTGTTCAGTGTGATATTAGACCAATTGTCGGACAACATCAAGAACTCGCATGAGCAGCCTCTATAGTTGCTCATGTATGCTGACGATATTGCGCTGGCAGACGAGGACAGGGGCAAATTGGTGCGACGTGTGAAGGCGTGGAAGGAGACGCTTGAGAACGGCGGTCTGAAACTACATGTGGCGAAGACCGAATACTTGGCATTAAACTCGTCAGATCCGTCCGCATAGGCGGTGATTTGGTCGAGCGCACGGACCAGGTTAAATACCTGGGATCTGTATTTCACACGTCCAGAGACATCCATTGCGATGTCAAGTCACAGGGAGAAGGGACAGGTTTACAAAACTACTTATAAATAGACCTATCCTTATACATGGCAGTGAGACGTGGCCAATATTGGAGCGATACAAACAGGAGCTGCGTGTCACGGAAATAAAGATGCTGCGGTGGATGTGTGGAGTCACGCGGATGTACGGCGTATGAGACTCGCGCATACGTGTTAGCCTCCACGTCCGTGACTTTGCAGATAAGCTGCAAGAGTGTGGCCTTCACTCGTATGTTCACGTCTTACGATAACCGCCGCGCTACGTCGAAACAAATGTCTGGCCATGTCAGCCCCGCCGGGCCCCGGTAAGAGGGGAAGACCCCAGAAGTGCTGGCTTGATGTCGAAAGGGATGACATGCGTGCCAATGGTTTCACTACAGGGGATGCCGACGACTGTGCGAAGTGGAGGGGAAAATGTAAGAAAGCGGACCCGGGCGTCGCGAGACGCAACTGGGACAAGCGCTCAGATGATGATGGTAACGCGCGTAACAAACACTATACGATACACAATACAACACTACGGCGTGAGGGCCGGTAATGCGCATACGTGGGCTCGGACGGGGCGGGCCACGGGGTGTGCGGGACGAGACCTCAACGACCAATTTTCTATTGACGTCCCGTTCCGTCCGTGTTTCTCGTCACGTATATTTTATTGCTATATTTATAAATGCAAAGATGTCAAGAAATCGTCTCGTTCCGGGCCCGACCTAGAAAAAGACGTCGCGTATACTAAGACCTTTACTCCAACGGTCCACACTCGGTCGTCCCCTCACTCGCTACCTAGATCATACGATTTTGTAATGATGTAATACAACGGCGTGCTAGCTATCCCGCTCTCACTCATGCGTATCATATACCTTTCTCATAACCGCCTAAACCGCGTCCTGCGGGAACATAGAAGTTCCGCCATTTCTTTAGTCGTCTTACGCAGTCTTACGTCGTCCACACGCTACGGTACGAGACGAGTGACATAGCGCGCGCGCCGCCTCCTTACCTACGAACTGTGTAACTGTTTAATAGTGAATACACGTTTTCCCGAGAAGCTTCTTGTGTTTCTTTAATGTGAGGACCCGTACCTCATATACCTATGGCGCCCAACTCTATAGAAGGCTGCCGCCGCGTTCAGTAAAGTACTTAGTGAAAATTGTGACAGTGTAAACGACTCCTTCGTGATTTGTAACCTATAATGGAAACAGGAAGTCATACGCGTCGGGTCGAGTTCGACGAAGTACCAGCGTCGTTTCCCCCTGCCGCCCCGAGCGCGTCAACAAATAACGCCGCAAGCGCTGACCCAAGCCCCGGCGAAGCCCACGTGACGACGCCGCAGCACCCCCGCCGAGTGCTAGACGCTGCCGCCATTGGCACGCCAGTAACATCGACTCCAATCGCAACGACGTTTTGTGAGGACAGCGTCACGGCCATCATCTCCGCTATGCAGAAATCGCAGACGGAAACTTTCCAGACCCTTATTCAAAGTATGATGCAATCAAAACCAGCTGCCACATCAAACGATACGGCCACTATGGCTCGATGTAGGGCCACCTTCGGAGGCACAACAGAGTCTGTGACAGCGTTCATCGATAGTGTCGACAGCTACGTGGAATGTATCTGGTACCTTACAACCAGATACAAATATTTTAAAATGTTTAGCCTTAGATTATATACTAACTAACTAACTATCTTCACGCTGTATCCCTGACGGGGTAGTCAGAGAGGACAGATCGCCAGGCTTCGCGATCCATGCATTTCTTTCGCTTCTTCGAGATTCATCAATCGTTTCATACACGCACGTCTGGGTATCCGAGTACTTTTGACCTTTCCGTTTTTGAGCAATCTGCTCACGTGGTCTTCATATGTAAGTCTCGGCCTACCCTGACCTCTTCTACCCTCTGCTTTCGCATAATATATATTCTTCGTCAATCGTTCCTCACTCATTCGTTGGACGTGTCCAAACCAACGGAGCACGCCCTTTTCCAGCTTAACGCTGACACTTGCATTCAAACCTGCCATATTGCGTATCACTTCATTACGTATTCGGTCGGCCAAGGTAACGCCGCACAATTTTCGAAGTGATCGCATCTCCACAGCATTCAATTTACTTTCATGCATCTGCTGACATACCCAGGTTTCGCTACCGTAAAGCAAATTTGGCACTAGCACTGCGTTATGAATCGCCAGTCGTGCTTCTTTTACGATGCTTTGTCGCTTTAGTAATTGGGACAAAGCACCGTTATTTCTGTTTCCGGCAGCTACTCGCCGTTCTACATCCGAATCACATCTTCCATCCGCGCTAAACATGCTCCCTAAATACACAATTTCATTCACTTGCTCTAGACGTTCCTGGTTTACCCTAATCTCGCATTTAGTTCTTACGACATCTCTTTCAAATACTAGAACCTTAGTCTTACTTGCATTCAAGCGAAGACCCTTACTTTCACACTCCTCTTTGATATTACTGACTAATGCCTGAAGGTCGGCTTCTGAGGAGGCCATGAGCACCGCATCATCAGCGTACAGCAGACAGTTTACTGAAAAGTCACCCAAATTCACACCCATATCACAATCTTTCAACTTCTGCAGGCAACTGTCCAGATACACTATGAACAGCCAGGCGGACATGACACAACCCTGTTTGAAGCCTGTACAGACATCAAAAAGAGGTGACACATCCCCCCCTACTCGCACGCAAGCCTTACAGTCCTTATAAAGCGACTGTATTGCCCGCAGTAGCGAGCCGTCCACACCATATCCGCGCAGCAAATACCACAGAGTTTCCCCCACGACGTTATCAAATACTTTCTCCAGATCCACAAAAGCGCAGAAAACCTTCTGGCTAATAGCCAGAAACTTCTCCCTGATCATGCGGAGAGAAAACACTTGATCCATGCAACCTCTTCCACGTCGGAATCCGCATTGAGCCTCCGATAAATAACTTTCAGACTTTTCTTGCATTCCTGCCGTTATAATCTTTGCATACACCTTACTAGCTAAGCTGACCAAGCTGATCGCCCTGTAGCTGGAGCAGTTAGGCGCGAGCCTTTCCCTTTACAAATAGGTACTACAACTGCTATCCGCCAGTCATCTGGGACCTCACCCGTCCGCCAGCACAAGTTGCATAACAGACATAGAGCGTCCCAGACGCGCGACCCACCGTACTTGACCATCTCAGCTGTAACTCTGTCTTTTCCCTCAGCCTTACCACATTTCATACTTCTTATCGCTTGTTCAATTTCTTTCATACTAATGACTACAATGACATCGGGATCCGGAGCATCGAAGTGAGCTCCACTTCCCGATGTGGCATCTCTGTCTTTTCTTGCATACATCTTTCCATAATATTCACTCCATCTCTGCAGGACGTCAGTTTGGTCTGTTAGGACGTCATTGTTAACACTAAGCACTTTATTCATACTGCAGATTGCCGAACAAGTCCGGGTCTTGCCTACCTCTTTCCAGAAGAGCCTGGCATTATCCCGGAAATTGGACGACAACCTTTCATCCGCTTTCATTCTGCACCTTTCACGAGCTTCTTCTATCAGTGCCTTCGTGTTAACTTTTTGCAGCTTGTATCTCTCTTTCATATTAAAATCATTCCGCGAGGCTAAGTAGTCTAACCATGCTTTCTTCTTCATTCGAACTGCTTCTTTCACTTCCTCATTCCACCATGCGCCACGCTTATTACTACTGCCTCTTCTCGTTTCTCCACACACTTCTACAGCGGCATTTACCATACTATCCCTAAGGTTCTGCCATACACTTTCCACATTCTCACTACTAACATTGACGTCGCCAAGCTTTTCGGCTACCCTTTCTTTATATTTATCCCTAATGGATGCATCCTGCAGCTTCCAGCTTTTGATGCTATGAGTCGGCTCAGGTTCAGGACACTCGGTGCGATGACGCCAACCCGCGAACCGACCCCTTATCCTAGTTATTACTAGGTAGTGGTCTGATCCTAGTTCAGCGCCTCGATAAACCCTTGTGTCCATCACCTGTTTACGGAGCCGACTATCCATTAGGAATAGATCTATCATGCTTCTCTTTGACTTACATCTCCTCGTATACATATGAATTTGTTTTGTGGTTGAGCATTGTGTTCGCCACAAACAAATCCTTTTCCTTACAAAATGCCAGTATAAGCTTGCCAGCGTCATTCACCCTTTTATCCCCATACTTCCCGAGTACCGACTCAAAACCATCGCGAGCGGTACCCACCTAACCATTCAAGTCTCCACATACTATAAGTTTTTCATTTCCTTCTATCACATTTAGAGCTTCTCTCATACTCAGAAGTCCTCTAGCTCACTCGCGTTCGACGAAGATACTGGCGCGTAAGCAGCAACCAGGAAAATCCAAGTTTTAGACGGATCCAAAGAATTCTCGGACCTACCAGTTTGTACTCATACATACCGGAGGCCAATCGCGAGGACAACAAAATTCCAACCCCCGACTGCCATGCTCGCTCTCTGGTACTTCAGACCATAGCGCGAGCACCCCACCCGGGAGCTCCACGACTTCGCTGCCCTTGCGCTTGGTCTCTGTCAAGCACACTACATCTAACTTTCTCTCATTCATAACATCCATCAACTCATTCATCTTATAACCCTAACATTCCACGAAGCTACCCTGCACTCCATCCTCCACTTCCCGCCGTGTCGGGCCGCGCGTGTAGGGTGGCGGTCCCCAACGCCGCTCTGGCTCACACTTGTCGCACCAGCGGGGACGAACTGGTGCGCGTCGCCTCGGGGGCACGCCCTTGCATAATTCGCCCTGGTGGCACTCGTGTTGGAGTAGAATTGCAGCCGTAGCTGGCAGGGATGGCGACGTGCACGCTTCTACTCTTCATCCCCTTCATAGATTATATAAACTCCCAGATACCGCGTCCAGTACAACGCGTGCCGTCAAAGTTGCTGCCACTTTTTTAGCTAAGTGTGGGTAAGCCGCGCGCGGCGCGAGTATATTACGTAACCCATTGCGTTTGTGTGCGTAGTGCAAAAGAAAGCGTGTAAAAACATTTACCCCAAATAATGGGAGATTTAGCTTATAATAATATATGAGAGATATTATAGTTTCCAAGATATCACGATTTTAGTTAATTAGGTCATAGGTTAATTACAAAAAATGCGCTGCTCTGGCAGCGTGAGTTGGAGTGGATAGGTGACAGTTTAAAAATTGTTTATTTCAATGGTATTGAATTAAATGGTTCCTTTGAAGTTTGTATAGTTTATAGTACAGTGCGACATAAAAGAGTTGACAATAAATGAGGGCGTCACTATCGCTTTTGTATCTTGCATGTAGCAACACAGTTAGTAAGAAACAAACGTTTTTGACACTTGTATTATTTTTGCAAGTATAATATTTGCAAGACACGAATTTTCATTTAAACAGAATGAAATAAGTATCTATAAATGATATAAATATAGTATGTAAAGGGCAATTCAGAAAGGGCATGGAAATCCGAAAAGAGGTCAGTGTACCCATCAATACGAATACTTTGCTAATTGAACATTATTCTAACCTTCCTGCTCTTTAGACGTTTTCCGAAGTCGACGTTTGATCGTGAGCGCAACTTTTACAATAGCATCAACCAAAACAATGAGAACATTGATATAAAATATTAAAATATAAATCAGCGTCGTACATACACTCACACAAACTTTCGCAATTCAAAATATTGTTCTTTTACTGATTATTTTACCTAGTATATTTCATTTCTAAAATATGCAATTTGTATGCATATATTACTTCTATACAAATTCTTCTTTATTTATTTATATGCTGATTTTTCTTACTTGCATTATTCATTGAATGAAAACAAGTATCAAATGCAGTAGTCGCGCTATAGTCGCGCGGTGTTGCCTGTAAGAGTGACTAGTTAGTTCTTAAATAATTAATTTCTACTCTTTTATGTCGCACTATAATATGTACAGGGGGAGTTTTTCAACTCGCAATATAATAATAATACCTTTGTAGGAACGGCACCTGATCTTATTCTCTTACGACCACCTTTTGTTTTGTATGTATCTTCGAGATGAAAGTGAACTGAACAAATAAATGTTCTTGTTTTGGGTTTCTACCAACTTTCATTTCTTGATTTTCTTATTATTTCTGTCTAACGATTTAACATTTTTGGATTGAATGAAAATCTATAGATATAATAACATTTGTTATTGACTGCCTCGGTGGTGCAGAGGTAGTGAATGCGACTGCCGCGCTGAGGTCCCGGGTTCGATTCCCTGGTCGGAACAAATATTTGTGTGATTTACAAATATTTTCTTCGATGTTTGGGTGTTGTCTATGGATAATATGTTTATATTACGAATGATTTAAGTATGTCTATAGTAGTTACCATAAGCATATATTAGCTAACTATGGGTACTGTGTAATAAAAATCCCTCAAAATCATCGCTATGAAAATAATGTTCTCGCAGTGATATAATAAACTGATCAACATTATTCCAGAAAACAACTGGATTTCACACGTGCGGAGCTGTAAGCGTCTTTTATTTCTACTGATATTATAATATTTAAGTTTGTGAAGATGTTTGTCACTCAAGCACGCGTTAACCGATTTAAATAAAAAAACGGCATATAGCTAAAACATTGACTGGATTAACATACATATAGTACTTCTAATTCCGAAAAAAACATCTTATTCTCATGGGAAGCACTTTTTGTGTAATGACCAAATTTCATGCGGGTGGAGCCGCGGGCATCAGGTAGTATCTTATATTTAAAAAAAAACTTGAGACTTGTTTACATTCTTATAATATCGCTGCTAGAATGAGACTTCTTCTAAGTGTTACGCCGCTTTTATAACATCGATGGCTCATGGCCTGTTTTACCTACCTACTTAATAATAAATAACGCATATAAATAATCCAAAAAATAAATAAACTAACAGTCAATACATCATTAGCAAATACTTGAAGTTACTAATACTTATTAAAAAAACACGGGTAAATAGATTTCGCTTCCTTGCAACACTGTGTACAAGTAGTAGTCACCGGTCATGAAATAAATTAAAAAAAAAAAGTTGTAGTCACCGACAGATTCTTTGGCGGGAATTTGAAAAGAGTGCGCGCAATTTTTCCAAATTTTTTAGAATTAATCAATTATAATATTTTAGTTAATTTAAAGTCACTGTAAATAGTAGTTTTATAAATAGAATTATATTTAAAATGGAGGAGGATGAGGGCGGGGGTGATTCTCCACCAAACCCTAAAGTGAGGAAGAGGAAGGAGGATCGTACAAAGACTGACGGCGGCGGTGGTGAGGAATGTGACTCTCAGTTATATTTACCTTTTTTTAAACCTCAGTATCGTAGACTGTACCCAGAACATTTAAACAATAATGAATTTAATGTGTTTGTGGAAATTCAGGACAAGGACCGTCTTGGCAATAAAAGCCCTATATATCTAAACCATATATTTGAAGCGCTCGTGGCCCCGCGGTCTCAGTGTTCGGTAAACGATCACTGAGGTAGGCAACTTTCACTATGGCTGGTCGTCGTAAGGGTGACCACTTTGTGGCATTTACATTTGCGAGCGTTTCCGTGCTTCTGAAGGCACGTTAAGCCGTTGGTCCCGGTTGCCAGTAAAATGGCAGTCGTTAAGCCTGGTTGAAGGCCTTATAGGCGGCTTAATAAATTTCAACAGCAGGTAGCCACAACCTGCGTCTGTCTATTTCAACACGGCAATGGGCTCACCACCTATTACGTGGGACAGGAATCCACACGGTGAAAAGTGGGCATATAATATGCCTCTGCCACCCCTTCGGGGATAAGGCGTGATGGATATTAATTTTTTTATTTTTTTTTATATATTTGCTACTGAAATAAAGGGAGTGGTGGCTATTCGGCGCATCAATGCCAACAAAATAGTTGTACTATTTAAGCAGTACAATACAGCAAATAACTTCCTCACAAATTAACATTTCTTAAAAAAGCACAAACTAAAAGCCTATATACCAGCAGCACAAATTGAGCATATTGGTATCATCAGACATGTACCAACAAATATTTCTAACAAAGAGCTATATCATAAGTTGTCATCTATATATGAAATTGTGGCAGTTCGCAGATTTACCAAGAAAGTTGGTTCGAGTTGGGCCCAATTACAAACAGTTAGCATTACTTTTTTGTCAAATATACTGCCTATGAATGTACAATATGATTTATTTTCATATAAAGTTTCTGAATACATCCCACCTCTGCAGCAGTGCTATCGCTGCTTTAAATTTCATCATTCAGCTAAGGTATGCAATGGTAAACAACGCTGCAGCTGTTGTGCAGGCGATCATTCATACAAAGAATGTGACAAACCCAGTGAGCTGTGCTGTGTTAACTGCGGCGGTGCTCACTTAGCTGTGTCTAGGACATGTCCAGTAAAAATGAGGAAAATTATAGAGAAGAAGGAAAAAATTAGCTACTCTAGTGTAGCAAAAATTTAAAATAATGTAAAAGATTTTCCTCCTTTACCAGATAAGTCCTTGCATGTAAAATATATAAATAAAAATGTACATAAAATTAATGAAAATAAGACTGAGAAGACTCTCGCTGAGAAGCAAAGTTCTTCATCAGATGTAATTAAACAAATCCTAGGTAATAAAGACATATTAATGGCTCTAGTTAATACTTTAGTACAATTGGGAAACAATACAGATGATGTACCTATCACTACAACATTTATCAAGGAGATGTTGGTAAAAAATTTATCATCTTAACTCATGGATTTAAGTCCCACCAACATTATTTCTCAATTACGTATTGCACAATATAATATAAAAAGCGCCAAAAGCAAGAAACAACTATTGATAAATGTTTTTTACTTAATAACAATATAGATATTTGTTTATTGAATGAAACATGGTTCAAGCATAATAAAAATTTAATTTTAAGATACCTGGCTACAATATACACTTTAGAAACTCATTAAATAGTCATAATGGTGTAACAATTTTAATAAAACCTTATTTAAAATACAGTGTTTTGGATACAAGTTTTTATGAGGAAATACAAACTGTTGCTATCTCATTATCGACAGAAATTGGAAATATTACTATTTTAAATGTATATTGTCCTCCTAAAAGTAAACATATCAGATTAAATAGACTGCATAGTATCATAAGGAATCTTCCAAAACCCATTTTTGTTAGTGGAGACTTTAACGCTCATCACATTGCATTTGGATGTTTGTGTACGAAGGGCCGCGGTCGAGACTTGTATAATATAATAGATGATAATAATTTATGCATTCTCAACGATGGTAGATTTACAACAGTAGGTAGTCCTTCAAGAAGTCAATCTGCAATTGATGTCACTTTCGTTATCTCTAATCTGGCACCGATTTGTGAGTGGTCTATATATGACGATGCCATGGGCAGCTACCATTACCCAACAATCACTGATATTGCTTTACGTGTCGACAAATATCAAATTAATCCCCCTATTGCCAAGTTTCTGTATAATAGTATGTATGAGTGAAACAGATTGGGTTAAGTTTCGCAATGTTTCGGAGTTTATAGGTGCCTGTAAACGGGCTACAAAAAATGCATCTAGCTGGCAATTTTTATTGACCAATATATCTCAGTATATTTGCAATGCTGCAATTTCATTTTGCAATATATTGCCGAGAGTAGCCCAGCAACATTCGGCAACTGGATTGCTGAGAGATTTTGTTTGTACACGCGCGGAATATTGCGGCTAGATCTCGCAGGACAAAATGGTGGATACCGAAGCTGTTGCCGTTGCTGCAGCTTTTATTGTTTTGTATCATCGTTTAAAGAAACATAAATCTAGAAGAAGAGTGTGGATCCAGCCATATTTAAACAGACGAGAAACCATAACTAACCTTGACAAGGAGCTGATTCTCGATAAATATCTGTTTCAAAACTTCACTAGGATGTCCAAAAGTGACTTCGAGTATTTGTTGAATACAATTGGACCAAGGATCAAAAAAGAAGATACAAATATGAGAAAGGCAATACCAATCAATACAAGACTAGCAATAACACTTCGATTTTTGGCAACCGGTGACTCTTACAAGAGCTTAATGTATATATTTAGAGTCTCTGACAGTTCAATCGCTCACATAGTTCCAGAAGTTTGTGCAGCTCTGACAAGTGGATTAAAAGAATACATCAAAGTAAGTTTACTAAAGTATCTTTATTTATTTTTATTTCTTAAAAAACATATCATGTTACAGTAGATGCTACTAGTTCTTCGTAAGTAAGTTCTTGAACACTAGAATCAGAAGTCCCAAAGTTTTGCATGACGCCGCGATTTGTACTTTGTAGTGAGTCCTGAGTAGTCTGAATCCTAGAACCTGCCACGTCCGGTGCAAGATTGGAATTAGGAAACATTCCCATGTCTGCATTATATAAAATTTAACTTATTTTAAATTCAACTTGCGCTCGCGTGTAGCTATCATATGTGCTTAATTTATTGGCCACATGCTCTCCAAACCCAGAAACTGGGGTTTCTTTCTTTTCCACTGCTATTAATTATTTGAGCCGCTTTTTCATACGTTGTATCTATTGCCTGAAATCTGTTAGAATTTAACTTCTTGCGAAAATTTTTTGGCGGTGGTGGAGCTATCAATGAATCAGATGTTTCTTCAGAATTGAACATTTCATCATTATCGGTCTCCTCAGTTAACTGAAAAAAATATATACGATGTTTTATTTTATTTGCAGATGCCGTCATCTGCGCGGGAATGGAGAGCGATTGCAAGTGACTTCGAAAGCCGCTGGAATTTTCCACATTGCCTTGGAGCTATGGATGGCAAGCACATTAAAATTACATGCCCACCTAACAGCGGAAGCAAATATTATAACTACAAACAATTTTTTAGTATTGTATTATTCGCTTTAGTAGATGCACAATATAAATTTCTGTATTCGTCAAGGACGAATATCAGATGGAGGTGTATTTAGACATACAGCTATCGGAAAGAGTATACTCGATCATAGTCTAAATATTTCTGAATCAGAACCACTTCCTGGACGAAACAAGCTCCAGCCATATGTTTTTGTTGCCGATGATGCTTTCCCATTAACACAAAATATTTGTAAGCCATATACAGTGGATTTAAACATTGGATCTCCTAAGCGTATTTGTAATTATAGAATATCTAGAGCACGTAGGATTGTAGAAAATGTTTTCGGTATAATGTCGTCTGTTTTTCGAATTTTTCATTCAACTATGAATGTAAACTTGGAAAATGTACAAAGTATTGTTATGACTTGTGCGTATTTACAAATTTTTTTGCGTAGAAATAAACATGCGCAAAATTTGTACAACCCCATAGGGACTTTTGATGTTGAAGATACTGATAATGGAGCCATCATACCAGGATCATGGCGAAATTATGATCAACGTCTAACTGACTTAAGCCACTATCATGCGAGAAATTCAACCGCACTAGCAAAGGAGACAAGAGACGAATTCATGCACTATTTCATGTCAGATCGTGGAAGAGTTGCATGGCAAGACATCTATTTAGGTTAAAACTAATAGAACCAGTGGTGCTACTGCCCAAGTGTCGTCGGCAACTTTTCTGTAATAAGTTTTTATTGGTGCAAAAAAGAAGTAGCAATGTCATGTGTATAATTACAAAAGCATGTAAGTGTACAGGTACTTATACAAGAATAATATGAGTTTATAAGTACCTATACAAGTATATAAATACATAAGTTTATAAGTATGTATAAAGGCATGTAAGTAATTAGCATAAAAGTAGGTATATATGGAAATACTTATATGAATTTTTACTTTTTTTTGCATTCCCCAAAAAAACCAGTAGAAAGCGCAATTCCTGAGTTTTATTATATCCCGATATTCCTATGGGTATAACCACGCGAAGCAGCTAGTCAATCACACTTAATATTATAAATGTGAAAGTTTGTTTGTTTGGATGTTTGTCCGTCAATCACGCTGAAACTACTGAACGGATTTTGATGAAATTTGGTATACAGACAGTGTATAAGCTGACTTGGGTGATAGCATACTTTTTTTCCCGATTAAATGCTCCCTTGGGATAAAATAGGAATTTACGCGGACTAAGCCGCGGGCGGCCGCTAGTATTAAAATAAATATTAAAATCTTAATCGTGATTAACGATTACGATTGATAAATTTAATCATCAAAATTATGATTACGAATAATTGGTTTTAATCGTTAATCAGTTTACATTTTGCCAACACTGAAAAAAAACTAGGTAGGTTGGTAAGATTCTGTCACTAGGTTACTTTCATTGTACATACTTATATACTTAAGTATGTCTATGCAATCTAATAAACTTAAAGTATGTAAAAATAAACTTACGGTGGTTTCCATTGTATTGGTCTCACTATCTGTTCCTGCATCTGGAATATCCCGTGACAGTACAAATGAAATGGCTTCAAATGCGAACCAGGTCACCTTTTTTCCGGCACCACTTCCACTCTTCTTTTTCTTTAATTCCGTTTTCGCATATGTTTGCAAGTTTCAAAATTTTTTGTATACCTCTTCGGTGGTTACATTAAACTTCGCGGCAATTACGGCCCAAGCATCCTTCTTAAGGTTACGATCTTTATACACACTAGCTTCTACATCCCATAATTCAGGACGTACATGGATTTCATTAATAAAGTTCAAAATCTTTTCGTTTGACGGGTGGGCCATGACGAACAGAATAAACAACAACGGACGGATACAAAACAACTTCACTAATCGCAGAACACGTGGTGAATTGAATAGGTTAGGTGCGCGTGCGAGAAGACAGCAGCGGTAGCTACAGGACGAGGCGGTGGGAGGCTAGCGAGGGAAAGAGATGTACCTATACAGCAGAGCAAAGACGATATACGGCAATATGGCAGTGAAGTCAAAGCGGGATAAATGATTTGCAATATAGCCGGCTAGACATGAAATTCTTGCGACTATAATGCAATATCTTGGCAATATCTCCGGGCTACACAGCAATATTGCAGCAATTGTTGCACTGTGTTGAGAGATATGATCGGCAACTTGGCGGCTACACTATTGCAGCAAGAAATTGTCAAAAAACTAGCCCGTTTACGAGCACCTTATGTTTCATGACTTTACATTGACCATTGACAATGTAGAACAAAATCCAATGTCTGCATACCTGGATTTTTGCACACGTCTAGCTAAAACGTCTAGTTAAAACTGCTAACTATAAAAGTAGACCGCCAGCTCCCTGGTGGAATGAAACTTGTAAAAAAAGCGTCAAGGCGTCTTACGATGCTTTAAAACTATATAGAAGAGATCCAACCATAGCTAAAGACTGGATGCGTTAAAAAAGCGTACCATTTGTGAACAAAAAAAGATGGGTTGGAAAGACTTTTGCAATACATTCAACAGAAACACTCCGATAAGCACTGTTTGGAATTTAATTAAAAGGTTTAAGGGATTAAAGGCTGGAAATAAAACATATAAAGACGAGTTCGTACAGCCATTTATATCTAAATTAACAGATAATGATAATTTGATAGAGTTTAGTTCCCTTTGTAATTATTTCAATGTAAATAATAATAACTCTGAATCAATGTTTCTACTTAACACCTTTACATGGAGGGCATTTACAATGAGTTTGCAATCTAGACGAAACACAACCCCAGGTCGCGATGATTTCCCATATGTTTTAATCAAAAATCTTTATAATTCTGCACAAAATCTGTTCCTCAAAATTATTAATATGTTATGGTCTCAAAAAATCGTTCCTGAACACTGGATAACACAGTGTGTCATTCCAATTTTAAAAATAGATAAACCACCTTATCTTCCAAATTTCTATTGACCCATCTCATTGTCATCTTGTCTTGGCAAAATATTTGAAAATATGCTCAAAAATAGAATTGACTGGTATGCCGAAGCTAATAATATTATTCCACAAATCCAATATGGATTTTGTAGAGGTCGCAGCTGCGCAGATAGTTTCACTTCGCTTATTGCAGATTTAAAAAGAGCAAAAAATATGCATTTAAACACTGTATGTGTATTTTTAGATGTCCAAGGTGCGTTTGATAACGTGGACCCTGGAATTTTAGTTAAAGTTCTGACTGGTGATCTAGGGATTCCTGGTCAAGTTTCAAAATGGCTGTATGAGTTTTTAAATAAGAGAATATTATATGTGAAGCACAATAATATTGGCCCAGAAAATGCCTCTAAAGGTACAATGCAAGGTGCCACTCTTTCACCTTTATTATATAATTTATAACTAAACTAAACTAACTATCTTCACGCTGTATCCCTGACGGGGTAGTCAGAGAGGACAGATCGCCAGGCTTCGCGATCCATGCATACTTCTTTCGCTTCTTCGAGATTCATCAATCGCTTCATACACGCACGTCTGGGTATCCGAGTACTTTTGACCTTTCCGTTTTTGAGCAATCTGCTCACGTGGTCTTCATATGTAAGTCTCGGCCTACCCTGACTCCTTCTACCCTCTACTTTTGAACAATATATATTCTTCGTCAATCGTTCCTCACTCATTCGTTGGACGTGTCCAAACCAACGGAGCACGCCCTTTTCCAGCTTAACGCTGACACTTTCATTCAAACCTGCCAAATTGCGTATCATTTCGTTACGTATTCGGCCAGCCAAGGTAACGCCGCACAACTTTCGAAGTGATCGCATCTCCACAGCATTCAATTTACTTTCATGCATCTGCTGACATACCCAGGTTTCACTACCGTAAAGCAAAGTTGGCACTAGCACTGCGTTATGAATCGCCAGTCGTGCTTCTTTTACGATGCTTTGTCGCTTTACTAACTGGGACAAAGCACCGTTAACTTTGTTTCCGGCAGCTACTCGCCGTTCCACATCCGAATCACATCTTCCATCCGCGCTAAACATACTTCCTAAATACACAATTTCATTCACTTGCTCTAGACGTTCCTGGTTTACCCTAATCTCGCATTTAGTTCTTACGTCACCTCTTTCAAATACTAGAACCTTAGTTTTACTTGCATTCAAGCGGAGACCCTTACTTTCACACCCCTCTTTCATATTAGTGACTAATGCCTGAAGGTCGGCTTCTGATGAGGCCATGAGCACCGCATCATCAGCGTACAGCAGACAGTTTACTGTAAAGTCACCCAAATTCACACCCATATTAAAATCTTTCAACTTCTGCAGGCAACTGTCCAGATACACTATGAACAGCCAGGCGGACATGACACATCCCTGTTTGACGCCTGTACAGACATCAAAAAGAGGTGACACATCCCCCCCTACTCGCACGCAAGCCTTACAGTCCCTATAAAGCGACTGTATTGCCCGCAGTAGCGAGCCGTCCACACCATATCCTGGCAGCAAGTCCCACAGCGTTTCTCTCACAACGTTATCAAATGCTTTCTCTAGATCCACAAAAGCGCAGAAAACCTTCTGGCTAAGAGCCAGAAACTTTTCCGCGATCATGCGGAGAGAAAACACTTGATCCATGCAACCTCTTCCACGTCGGAATCCGCATTGAGCCTCCCATAAATACCTTTCAGTCTTTTCTTGCATTCGTGCCGTTATAACCTTTGCATACACCTTACTAGCTAAGCTGACCAAGCTGATCGCCCTGTAGCTGGAGCAGTTTAGGCGCGAGCCTTTCCCTTTGTAAATAGGTACTACAACTGCTAATCGCCAGTCATCTGGGACCTCACCCGTCCGCCAGCACAAGTTGCATAACAGACATAGTGTGTCCCAGACACGCGACCCACCGTACTTGATCATCTCAGCAGTGACTCTGTCTTTTCCCGCAGCCTTACCACATTTCATACTTCTTATCGCTTGTTCTATTTCTTTCATACTAATGACTTCAATGACATCGGGATCCGGAGCATCGAAGTGAGCTCCCCTTCCCGATGTGGCATCTCTGTCTTTTCTTGCATACATCTTTCCATAATATTCACTCCATCTCTGCAGGATGTCACTTTGGTCTGTTAGGACGTCATTGTTAACACTAAGCACTTTATTCATACTGCAGATTGCCGAGCAACTCCGGGTCTTGCCTACCTCTTTCCAGAAGAGCTTGGCATTATCCCGGAAATTGGACGACAACCTTTCATCCGCTTTCATTCTGCACCTTTCACGAGCTTCTTCTATAAGTGCCTTCGTGTTAACTTTCTGCAGCTTGTATCTCTCTTTCATATTAAAATCATTCCGCGAGGCTAAGTAGTCTAGCCATGCTTTCTTCTTCATTCGAACTGCTTCTTTCACTTCCTCATTCCACCATGCATCACGCTTATTACTACTGCCTCTTTTCGTTTCTCCACACACTTCCACAGCGGCATTTATCATACTATCCCTAAGGTTCTGCCATACACTTTCCACATTCTCACTGCTTACATTGACATCGCCAAGCTTTTCGGCTACCCTTTCATTATATTTATCCCTAATGGATGCATCCTGCAGCTTCCAGCTTTTGATGCTATATAATTTATATACTAGTGAAATATGTAAATATATAAATATGGAAAATATACAGATTCTTAAGTTTGCAGACGATTTAGTATTATATAGCTCTGATAGAAACTTAACTTATGCAACAAATAATATAAATGTAGCCTTAGAACAACTGAGGAGCTACTATCACAATAAGTTGCATTTAAAATAAATGCTGCTAAAAGTAGCATGATGGTTTTCAGTGATGAGATTCCTTCTACTAATGTTATTTACAATGGTGACACCATAGCCAGAGTTACCCAACACAAATTTTTAGGTATCATCTTAGATCAAAAATTAAACTTCGAACAACATATTAAATATATATCCAAAAATGCCTTAAGAGGCGTTAATACTATCCGATGTCTAGCTGGTGTATCGTGGGGTGCAGACCCAAAAACTCTGTCTATATTGTATAAAGCAATTGTAAGAAGTCATTTCGATTACAGCAGTTTAGCTTATGTAAACAGTTCCTATGTACATAGGCTAGATATAACTCAAAACAAGGCCTTAAGAATAATTTCTGGAGCAATGTGCTCAACTCCTATCAGAGCAATGGAGGTTAAAACTAAAATAATGCCACTCATTCTAAGAAGGATACTATAAATTGAACGATATTTTTTAAAACTGCTAGCAATAGAGAATAGTCAAGTAACACAAAAAAATATTCCTCACTTTATTAATGTATCGGAGTCACTAACTACTGCTGAAGAACTGGTGAGGGGCGTCTCTCCACAACTAAGTAGAATCTTTCTGCATATTAACAAACAGTGCACTTTAGTTAAACAACAGTCTCAATGGCCATGTTACTCCCACTCATTCACTAGTATAATTTTTCCTATTACCATTATAACTCATGAAATTTCAAACAATAACGATTTGTTACAATTTTTAGACGAGAATCCTCACTTTTATACCTTGTACACTGACGGCAGTAAAACTAAAGATTATGCAAGATCTGCAGTGTTTGATCCACAGACGAAATTTCCTCAAAGTTATGTTTTAGATAAAAACTGTTCAATATTTACAGCAGAGGCATATGCAGTTTTAGAAGCACTCAAATTAATTCACCATTTGAAAACCAGTAAAAACTATTTAATTCTAACTGATTCTTTTAGTCTCATAGAGAGTTTAAAAAACCTAAAATTTAATTTTAAATCCAGTTACTTTTTATACCTTATTAAAGATTGTATAGGTATATAAATTGCACAATATGGAAATTAATGTCGCTTTTATGTGGATACCCTCACATAGAGGTATAACTGGCAATGAGGTAGCTGACAAAACTGCATATGAAGGGATTAATCCTTTAAATGTCATGTATGTAGTGAATATTCCGCTAACTGATTACTACAGCTCTGTAAATATAGACATATTAGACCAGTGGAAAAGCATGTGGAAAAAAGACCAAGAAGAAAAACGAAAGTGGTATGGCTCTATACAGGAGGATATACCAGCATATCCATGGTACTGGAAATTGAAGTCGGCAAGTCGAGACTTCATAACGACTATAAACAGGCTTCGATTCGGACACTCCACCACTCCCTCCCACCTGGCGAGGTTGGAAATTGTGACAGATAATAGGTGCAAAGACTGTAATACTCCACAAGCGGATATTGAACACACTGTTTTCTTCTGCCAAACACACAATAGACAAAGACTGATACTTGCTAGTGAAATCAGTGAAATAATGGCAAATGATTCCTCCCGCCGCTTGAAAGATTTATTAACAAATGTAAAGTGCTACAAATATTTATACGATTTCATTAAAAATACGATTGGAAGAATTTTACAAAACAATAAATATTAAAAGTGTTCAAAGTGTTGAGTATGGTGTTTGGTAAAGTGTAGATATATATATAAATAAAAAGACGTGGCTCAAAGGTCTAGTAACCAAGCCAAAAAAATTAGTCACCGACATAATAATTGTTTTAAAATGTTTATTATAGAAATATATAGTGAAATTAAATACTTGTGAAATGTGATGTCACTATTAATATCTTTTTTTATCGTAGTTTTTACAAATTTGCACCGCACTAGTAGGCATTTTGAAAATATTGTCTCGCAGCTCGGAAGATGTGCACTCGCGATGACGCAATACGGTCACTGGCGGGCGGATTGACTGACTTACCCGAACTAGTGCCTATTTTTTGGCAGGATTTTCGTCGCGCGTGTTGGCGGCAGCAAACACGTGACCAATCACAAAATTGGTGTTTATTAATTTTGAATGTATGATTATAACAGCATCCTTTTAAAAAGATTTTGACATTTTAGTTTATCCTAATCCACATGTGCAGCGAATAGATTTTCGATATATAAATACCATCTGCATAATATTACGTCACTTACCCTACCAATTGATTTGACATAAAAGGCAGTGCTCGCACAAAAACGGGTGGATTCGAAAAACGCTGTTAGTTCGGTGCACATGTGAATTGTTAACTACGACGATTAATACTAGTGATATATTATATTTAGTTGCAGTGCGGTAAATATGATATAGTGGTTTTGTATGGAGTTAGCTGTATGACAGTCACAGGACGGACCATCTAAAAACCTAAGCTAAGTATCTTTACATCGTCGTCGTAAACTAATCAACTGTTCTCACATAATTCCAAAGATCAATGTAAATTTATTATTGTAAGCCATACATATATTTTGAAAAGAGCATCCATGGAAAATCTTGCCAGATTCTTCTCCATGAAGGGTAGCTGCCCTTGGAACTGGCAACTAGAATCACTCTCATTTTAATTATTGTCATGACTATTCATAAGTGCCTAAAATAGCCTACATGAATAAAAATATATTTGTATGTGATTTTAAATCACACAATATTTTATTGTGAAATATAAAGATACATCAAATAGATTTCAATTGATGGTTACTGTTGCAATAAATAACTAATAAATATTTAACGTATAGTTTACTTAACCTTACTGTAATTAATAATGAAATAGTATGCCACTAAAACTATTATTGATATTGGAATTTATAGTTTAATTACTTCTTTGCATATATTTATTTATTTAAAAACTCTATGCACAAAATGTGTACAGAGGTGGACTTATATTGGTGTTAGCTACTCCAACAAACATTAAATATATAGGATTCCTTGACAGTTAGTTTATTATAATGCATAATCATTTCTAACATCAGAAGTGGGATAGCATAAGCCCATAATAATATCTTATCTTAAACATTTCAGGTTGGATTGTGATGAGCAACTATTCAAGGCCATTCGAAATGCGGTCTTGACAACACTTCGAAAGGATGAAGACATTATTCAGCCGTTGTTTGACCCAGACTCAAATGAAATGACTCTGAAACTAAGAATTGGTGTTGCAGTAACGAATTTCTCGCCACAGGGCTCTGTATTTATGTGGTTGATCAAATTCAAATACAAAGTTGTTTATGGGAACATTTGGAAGACCAGATTAAAAAAAAAAAATCTGACTGATATCACAGCCGAAAGACATACAGTCGGTCGACGAAGCTGTCTAGACAGAGCAATCGTGCGGGGGACAAGGGACGAGACGCGGGAGGGTTTGTCCCGAGCTGCGAACAAAATGTTGTTAGTAGCTCGGGACAATCTTTCAGGGCTGAAGCATTCACGACCGCTTGCTATGATTTTTGAATTTTTGTATAGATTTCTTTAATTCATGGGGTTTTTTAGTATGCTAAGTATGAATTTCGTGTTAATTTTGCAATCCAATATGGCCGCCGCGCCGTGGTTATAAAATTTCATGTTGGGTATCATATAAGGGGTTTTTTGGTATGCAGAGTACGAATTTAGTGTTAATTTTGCAATCCAATTAGCTGCCGCGCCGTGATTTTAAAATTTTATGCTGGGTATCGTATAAGGGGTTTTTTGGTATGCTGAGTAGGAATTTAGTGTTAATTTTGCAATCCAATATGGCCACCGCGCCGTGGTTTTAAAATTTCATGCTGGGTATCGTATAAAGGGTTTTTTGGTATGCTGAGTACGAATTTCGTGTTAATTTTGCAATCCAATATGGCCGCCGCGCCGTGGATAAAAAAATTTCATGTTGGGTATCGTATAAGGGGTTTTTTGGTATGCTGAGTACGAATTTAGTGTTAATTTTGCAATACAATATGGCCACCGCGCCGTGGTTTTAAAATTTCATGCTGGGTATCGTATAAGGGGTTTTTGGTATGCTGAGTACGAATTTCGTGTTAATTTTGCAATCCAATATGGCCGCCGCGCCGTGGATATAAAATTTCATGTTGGGTATCGTATAAAGGGTTTTTTGGTATGCTGAGTACGAATTTCGTGTTAATTATGCAATTCAATATGGCTGTTGCGCCGTGGTTATAAAATTTTGTGTTGGGTATCGTATAAGGGGTTTTTTGGTATGCTGAGTACGAATTTCGTGTTAATTTTGCAATCCAATATGGCCGCCGCGCCAACTGTTATAAATTTCATCAACTTGTTCAAAGCGTAACCAATATTTTTTTGTTGAAAACAACAGTAGCATTAAGTCCAGTTAGTCAAAAACCGAAAATATTTATCATTAACTAAAAAAAATATACCTAATATACCCGGCGAACATCGTATCCATAGAATTTGTTTTTTTTTTTTAGAGTGCTTAACGGGGCGGAGACAAATTGAACAAATTAATAATAATAATAATATACCCCTCGAGGACAGTCGTAACCTTTTATAGGAGTAACGCAACCCTATGAGGGTATAGTAGATTCGCTTTTTGAGTCATCCACTTTCTGATATCAACAAATAAATGTATCAGAAAGTTATTGAAAAGCTCCCATCCGCAGAGCAGCTTGTGGCGAGCTGATTGTGCGTGGCTACACATCGGTCCCGATTCCTCAGAGTTTTGTTGCCCTTCTGCACCGGTTAGCATTTAATGGACTAACGGGAGAGCAGCAAATCTCATCTCTGGTTTGCCTTAATTGACCGGTCAGACGGAGGGAGCCAGAGCTATATGCTCGGGGGTGGAAGTGTCATTTTCAAGGGCATAACTACGAGGAAGACCGCTCCGGGTCTGAACCGCGATGGTGAAACCGGCGCCGTACCGCTCGACACCCCAAGCCGCTCACACCGGTGTTTCCTCCTGTCGCCTTACAGGCTTATCATGCCTATGGCGATTGTAAAGGGGGCCCATCTAGTGAGTTGGCGAGTCACCGTCTGCCAAAATTAGGATAATCAGATATAAAATGGCAGACGCCATAAATGCACTAGTTTTAGAAAATAATATAAAGCAAGGGTCCGCACTTGTCACTCTTCCCGCCAAATGTCCGAATACTATGCATACCAGTTATCTACACAGATAAATAAAATTGAAATGCGTGTGTATGTGTGTAAATGAAAATTAGCAGCTTTTCACTAAATGCATAAAATATACTTCATTAGAAACTTTTCATTTCCCCAAAAGTTCCTTACATAATTTATTATTATTATCTGAGTCTGCCTCGATCCGCATCAATCCGGATCAATGTTGCCGTTCTAGCTACTTTGTCGTAAATTTCCCCAGATCTAATTTATTTTTTCCTCAAAAAGACACTTTTTTATACATTTTTTCACAATGTTGCAGTCTTAGTTAGTTCGTCGTAAATTTTCCCAGAACTGATTTCACTTTGCCTAAAAATATACTTTTTCATAAATATTTCCACATTAAGGAAATAGAACTACGTTAATACATAGCGTATTTGCTTTATGGAAAGGAATACTTCGCAATCCAGTTATCTACACAGATAAATAAAATTGAAATGTCAGTTTGTAATTTCATCTTAACCTTTTTCACTAAATGCATATAAAAGTATGTACCTTATTACGTAATTTTCCTTTCCCCAAAAGTTCCCTAAAATTTTTATTTTACCCCAGAATAGGGAAAAAAGCCCCCAATCTGGACACCCTGTCTGGTCGTCTGCCGTCCGGTGCGGTCTGATCCGGTCGTCTGTTGCGACACAGATTTGGTCGGCGGTTTTGATCTGTCGAGGTCCGGCAGACCAAATCTGAACGTGTGTTAGCGCTTTTAGCGCGTTGCCCAGGCCTCTGCCTGACGCCGTCCGCTCCCGCGTCGCCGAGCCAGAGTCCGCGCCCAAGCCGCCCTCGGTAAAGCCAGCCGCTGAGTCAGCTGATGCCATGAACAACCGCCCTCAATGTACCTACTGTCGTCGGTATAACCATACGCGGGAAAATTGCCGTAAGTTGGCACAACGAGCTGAGTCATGCTTTTCTAACTTTATCGCGGAAGTGTGTGATAAGAGTGATAACAGTGGTGAAGTGAGCAAAGAAAGCTTTTACAGTGTCGAACTCCCGTGTTCGTATAAGAGTAATGTTTGTCGTAACGTATATTCAGTTTATGATAGAAAGTGTTTAAAATCAAATAATCATAGTAACTCGTTAAATAATAATTTAATCGCTAGTTTGTGCATAAGTACTGATTGTTTTAAACCTTTAGAATCTCCTAATTATTCTCTGTGTGTATGTTTACCTGTTGCGAATGAAGCACGAAAGAACTCACGGAACAATTTTCAAAATTGTTCACTCGGTTGCCATAATAACGACTTTGACCTATAGGTCCCGCTTAGAGATGCGAATACACAAACGGAAATACGTCGTGATGATAGGAAAGATTATTCGTGCACCATTCAAAACAGAGACTTTTTAAGTTATCAAAATCGGGTTTCGAATAACCCCGCATGTACCTGTAATCATTATAATTCAGATTTTGTATGTAAATGTTGATTCGAAACATATTTACGGTAAAAAAATTCCGGAAGCTAATATTATGCAACCTTCACGACTTCTTGATCATGATGAGGGAGGCAGTGTTCAAAAATATTCACGCCATCCCCATCATCGTCAGGAAGCCAGTGGTACAAAACATTCACGATTTCGTGATCATGATAAGGGAGGCAGTGGTCTACAATATTTACGCCATCCCAATCATAGTCAGGAAGCCAGTGGTACAAAACATTCACGACTTCGTGATCATGATGAGGGAGGCAGTGGTCAAAAATATTCACACCATCCCAATCATAGTCAGGAAGCCAGTGGTACAAAACATTGACGACTTCGTGATCATGATGAGGGAGGCAGTGTTCAAAAATATTCACGCCATCCTAATCATAGTCAGGAAGCCAGTTGTACAAAACATTCACGACTTCGTGATCATGATAAGTGAGGCAGTGGTCAAAAATATTCACTCCATCCCAATCATAGTCAGGAAGCCAGTGGTACAAAACATTCACGACTTCGTGATCATGATTGAGGGTGGCAGTGGTTCTCATTTTTCACGTCTGTCCAACCATAGTCAAGGAGCCAGTGGTTCCAAATCTTCACGACTTGATCGTGGACAGGCAGACAGGGGTTTTCATTTTTCACGTCTTGCCATCCCTAGGCGAGAAGTCAGTGGTTTAAAACATTCACGACTACTTGAACATGGTCTAGGAGACAGTGGTTCACAAATTTCACGTTTAACCAACCATAGTCAAGAAGTCAGTGGTCAACAACATTCACGACTATCTGATTATGATCAGGGAGTCAGTGTTCTACAAAATTCACTGTATTCCAATTATAGTCAGAAAGCCAGTGGTTTAAAACAGTTACGACTACCTGATCATAGTCAGGAAACCAGTGAGTCACAAAATCTACATTTAATAAATTATAGTCTAAGAGCTAAAAGACAGCTTAATATTAACAAAATCTGTGAAAATAATGCTACAATTAAGATTGATACTGAAAATTGCTTATTGCATACTGGAGATGTTTTGATGCATGGGTACGATCGTGATTGATCACAGGCATGCCGCGACATACGTCCGATTTTTAAAATAAATATATTGGGTGTCAATGGCACTGCTTTAATCGACACGGGCGCTAAGCGTTGCATCGCTGGTCACACGCTGTATGCGCTTCTTTTACAAAAAGGTCAACGCCTTCTCGCTTCGACACGTCAAATTAAGCTCGCTGATTGTCATGTTCGGGATATGGATGTGTTTACGACTGAATTGGCTGTAAGCTTAGAAAACAGAGTCCTTACGATACCGTTTTTGATTTTCCCAAATTCCGACAGCAATGAAACGCTTCTGGGCATCGACTTCATCACAGCGGCAGGCGTTGTCATCGACTTTCAGAAAGAGGTATGGTATTTCAGTGATGACAATAACAAACATAAACTGATTTTTGAACCTACCTCATATCAAATTAAATGTGCTTCGGCAAGTGTTCTCCGAGATGACGAAGGCAGCCATCTAGATCCAGCCCAGCGTGCTGCGCTCGCCGAAGTCCTCGTCAAACACGCCAAGATCTATGAACCAGGGGGAGGTGCTACGCCGTACGTGGAGCACCCTATTGATACAGGTAAGTACGTACCTATAGCAGTGCCACCGTACAGACTCACCCTGGCTAAAGATATGAAACCGATTCATAAAGATTACGCTATCGAAGAAAAAGTAAGTCCAACCACTTATATTTTGTCACACGTAGATCAGCCAAGTCAAGTATTAGGTAAGTATCACGTGCAAGACCTAGCAGCCTATAACGGTAACTCACCACTTGACCCATTTATTCCAAAGAGAAAACGGGGTCGTTTAAAAACAAAATCTGTAAAGCTAGTCCAGGAGAGAGGACGTTCTCCTAAACTAGAGGGGGAGGATATAGTAAACCATGGTACCACATTACTCCAACGGTCCACACTCGGTCGTCCCCCCACTCGCTACCTAGATCATACGATGTTGTAATGATGTAATACAACGGCGTGCTAGCTATCCCGCTCTCACTCATGCGTATCATATACCTTTCTCATAACCGCCTAAACCGCGTCCTGCGGGAACATAGAAGTTCCGTCATTTCTTTAGTCGTCTTACGCAGTCTTACGTCGTCCACACGCTACGGTACGAGACGAGTGACATAGCGCGCGCGCCGCCTACTTACCTACGAACTGTGTAACTGTTTAATAGTGAATACACGTTTTCCCAAGAAGATTCTTGCGTTTCTTTGATGTGAGGACCCGTACCTCATAAAAGTTAATAAAAAAAGCTTTGTGAAAAAGGTTATTAAACCGTTAAAGACTATGCAGGACAGGGACGCCTGGAAATGATCTGCTGGCTAAGTGAAATAATATTTAATTGTTAATAGGCCATCAAAAAAAAGCCTTCCTAAGTTTCTTGCCGGTTTTTCTCAGGTGGGCCGCGTTCCGAACCGGTGGTCACTTTAAATATTTTAAATAGTGAATGACATATTGTAAGCGCCGTTAAAATGGTCTATGCAAAATAAAGTTTTTTTTTTGTTTTTTAATAATGAAATTTTTGGTGGAATCTATACAGGTAAAAAAAAATTAAGTGTCTGTTTGCAATTCCAAATTAATAGCTTTTCACTAAATATCTATGTAAGTAGTCTTTTTACATATAAACATCAATTTTTAACTTTTTTATTTGTCTGTCTCTATTTATTCGGGCTAATCTCTAAAACGGCTGGACAGATTTTAATGTAGCAGGCGGATAGCTGATGTTATAAGGAGTAACTTGGGCTACATTTTATCTTCGTATTTCCTTCAGAACGGACAAGAAATAAAATATAGTGCGGACCCCCGTCAGGAACGAAGTTCCATAAACCCATTTTTCTTCAAAAAGGTAAAAGAGCTACGTTAATACTGTTGCGCTGGTGGACTAGTAAACTACTTCGAACGTCATTTTCTGGGCCCTGCAGTGGTATTATGTAACTAAAATGGATATCAATTCAATTCAATTTTTTGGGTATGGCACTCGTCGAACGAACTCAACGATTCAGCCAAAAACAGACATGCGATGGAGATTACTTACATCGACACTTGAGTCTGGCAACACTGCTGCCGTAACGTAAACAGTGGATTTTGGCGGGAAGAGTGACAAGTGCGGACGCTTGCTTTATATTATTTTCTAAAACTAGTGCATTTATCTTGTTTTATGTGCGGGAGTGGTGGTTTCTTGGACATAAAAGTTGTGTTAACGTGCTATAGTGAAAGACAGTGATATATATGCAGTAAAATGCTATTTTCTCTCTTGCCGCGAATCGTCTACTGACAACCTTAGTATAAGAATCACCATTATACTGAGGGCAAGGACCAGGACGTAGCCTGAGGACACGACATCGACTGGACAGGACTAATTAGAAGAAAAGATTGAAGAAATATGATATAAAAAATAAGTTTAGGCTAAAAGGTCTTAGAAACCAGACCATTAAATAATTATTTAAAAAAAAACGTAAACAGTGCCTCTGCATATTTAAATTTTGTTAATTATAAATATTAAAGTAGTATACAGTAAAAAGTGTTAAAAGTGCAATTAAACACACCAAAAAATAACTGAAATACTATTTATAAACAAGCACAAGGCGACGACGAAGTTATTTGTGAATTAGAGATCGACTATACAATTTGAAAATTTTAACCGTTGTGAAAATAAAGTGAACGTAGAATCAGTTTATTCTACGTTCACTTTATTTTCACAACGGTTAAAATTTTTGGTGATTGGTGATCCTAAAAGCTTCATAAAAACTAACAAATATTGTGAAATAAACCTAAACAGTAAAATCTAACGTTGTGGGAATACAGAACTCTAATGTGTAAAAATTTGAAACATGAAATTTGAGAGGTACATGATATCAAAATCGCTACCAAACAAGCATAACACATCACATATCGGGTATATATATAGGTAATATTGTACATAAATACATAAATATAATATCGAATTTCAATATATTTATATATCAAAATATATGAGGTTTGTTGGAACAGCTATACTTACACTCAGATTTTATACCCATAATCTAAGCTTAGCCTATTTTTTTTTTATTTAATATCTTGTTAACAGTGTATTCTGATTTTTTATACATTTCTTACTGATATTTATTATAAGGAATAAAAATGACGACCCATAGTGCAGTGTCCCATGACTTGCAACATAAGTTCAACCTTACTATAAGGAACAGGACATTTGCAAAAATCTCAACAAACAGTTGCTAAATATAATTGAGAAAAATAGCCAACTCAAACAAGAGTTGGCTGAGCTACGAGCAGGTCATGGAGCTCACACTTCAGCGGGATCACCTCCAGTCAACAGTGATGGGTCTAGAAGAGTGAGTGACACCTATGAACATGCTCTGAAATGTATTAGCGTTCTAGAGTGTGAGCTGAGTGATGCTCATAACTCGATCACTCTTAGGGAAAATCTGAAATCAGTTGATCAGGCTGCCCTTTCCAAGTCTTTATGATGAGCTTGTGTGTGGAAGATCAGAGCAAGATCTAAATTGTCCTAATGACCCCTTCACCTCGCACCTGATAGACAACTCGGCATTGAATATTTCTATTACAGCAATAGCCAAAACTGGTGAACAGTTGTTATCAACTCTCACCAACACATCAATAAGATTAGTAAGTTGTAGCAGGAATAAATTAAAAAAATACATAAAACTCAATAAATTTATTTCCAAATCACAAAAACATCAAAAAGCTTAGAATAGGAACAAACAAATATCTTAGGACTTGTAAATTAAATATACAATTAAAAAACTAATAGAAATAAGTAACGAACAGTTAAACAGCCAAACAGAGCAATATGAAATGGATATACGTCAATTATAGACAGAAATTATGTGTTTAAATCATTCCTTAGAGTCAATAACTTTAAAATACAAAACATCACAGAAAGAAATTGGGGAGTACATTAAGGCATTGAATAGCTTGGTGGAGTCTTGTCACAGCAATGAACAAAGATTCTATTCACTTGAAAAATTAAATAGTCAAACACCTGACTATAAAAAATCCCTACCATGTTCTTCTTTGTCAATATCATCCCAGGCCGAGTCAACTTCTTCAATGGTTGACTCTGTGGGCAGTATATGTGACAATATTGTAAACACAAATAACACTTGCTGTAATAGCCGTGTAACAAAAATTACACAACCTTTAAACATTGGAAAGACTGTTGTTTATTGTGATGAAATAGGCAAGAGTTTAGGTTATCATTTAGTTCAATATCTGGGTAATTCGGTCATGTCCCTTTCATTTCCTGGGGCATCCTACTCTCAAATAATTAATAAGGTATTAACCAGTACACATTGCCCACAAACAACAATAGTGATACTTATTGGCAGAAGAGATAATTTAAACACTAAAACTATCATAAAGTTTTATGAACAGTTGTCAAAATTGCAAGTTAAACAGGTTATACTGTCTACACTGCCATATAGCAAATCTTTTACACAAATTGAAAACAACATTAGAAAGTTACATACCTTGACCACATATTGTAGGAATATAGAATTATTTGACTGTAATACTTTATTACAGAATTATTACTTTTTGACTTTAGATTGTTATTTACTATCAAAGTTTTTACGACGTCTATTGAATCAAGCCAAACTATTGGCTAAACTAGCTTCTTTTGGGCATAATTTTGACATAATAACTTGGAAATCCTTTTTTTGTTTTTTTTTTTTGGCGATGTCCGGCTTGGACTTAGCCACGACGCAGTAAAAGGTTAGGAAACTGTTAGTATATGGAAAGGATTACGGAATTTCGGGAAAGGATCAAAATGGTTTGAAACAATACATTCTTAAAGTAATATTTAAATTTTTAAATGATTAACAGTTATAAATAAAGATATGGTTTTATAATTATTAATATCAAGTTTATGTAATAAGGAGTTAATACAAGATGGAAGAGGAACATGAAGGGATATTAAGGATTCTAAAAATTCTGTATGGTTATATAGAGGGCAAGCGAAAAAAATATGGTTTAAATCACCTATATCTGTACCACATTCACAAATGTCACCGTTAATAATTCTAAATTTTTAGACATTCAAATACAACAGTCAAATGGTTTGATTTAAATGGGAATATCTGTAGAGCTTGTAAAGCACTTTTGGAGTCTGTGATGATTGCGGTCTTTGAGAGTTTTAATAATAATATGTATTTCAAAGACTTCAGTAATCCGAAGCATTCACCGGTAAATAATGATGTCTCTGGTGGGAGTCTAACATTCTGGACTATCTTGAACTGATGGTGATATACTCCTATTCCGACACAATCCAAATTACTATGCTTAGAAGCATCACTGTATATATGATGCCAATCTTGAAATTCGTGATTGAGATAGTAGTTGAACTTGGCATTAGCATTTATGTCAATTTGAAAATCACAGTTTAGAATAATACAAGGTGAAATAGTTGAGGAATCATAAGATGTAGAAAAAAGGGGGAGACGAGAAGATCTGTGAGTAGGGGATTGTAGAGATACGAAAGCTGCTAATAAGGCAAGGAACCTTTTTGTGAGACCAGTAACTGGAGGTTTCTATTACGTCTGAGAATAATTGGAGTTTATGATGTAAGGGGTGGTTCGTGATTTGTAAAGATTGAAACACAAATCGGTCACAAAGATATTGTCTACGATGTATCAGTGGAGGTTCAACACATTCAACTTGAAGAGCGTTGATGGGGCTGGATTTCATACAACCTGATATAATTCGAAGAGCTTTATATTCTACACTGTCCAGTTTATTCAAGCCAACTATACCACAGGGTTCTAAAAGAAATGACCCGTAATCTAGAAGACTTCTAATCAATGCGTTATAAAGAAGTTTTTGGGAAGTTGGATGAGCTCCCCACCAAACACCCGACAAGCATCTCAAGATATTTAAATTACGTTCACATTTTGCAGTAATATGGTAACAATGTTGGAGCCCAGATAATTTATCGTCTAAAATAATTCCTAAGAACTTTGCATGCTCATAAATTGGAAGTCGTGAGCTTTCATAAAAAACTGATACAGTAGGAGGGGATGACACAGCATCCGGGAAAATAATACAACAGAACTTTTGGGCACTGATAGACTTAGGCCATTAGTATCCAGCCATGTTTTGAGGGAATCAAGAGCTGATGATAACCTATCAGCTGATCTCTCAATCGATAGTCCCGAAGTATATAGGAGTAAATCGTCTGCATATTGTAAAATATTTATGTTGCTTTTCACTACTGTACTTTCTAGGTCATAGGTATATATATTATAAAGGAGAGGACTTAATACTGATCCCTGTGGTAAACCTCTCGAAGCTATTCTTGTAATTGTGAGGGAGTCCGGAAGGATAACCTTAACACATCTCTCAGACAGAAAATTTATGATAAAATTTTGTAATAATATAGGGACATCCAGTTTAAAAAGCTTTTTTTGGAGTATATGTAGCTGGACACTATCGTACGCAGCAGCTATGTCTATAAAACAGGCCAGAAGTGAGTGATTATTTGAAAAAGCTAGACGAATATCAGTGGTAAATATGGCTACACTGTCTATGGTACTTTTACCCTTTCTAAATCCATACTGACTATTGGATAATAGAGCTTTATTTTCAATAAACCATTCTAGTCTGTTTTTGACGAGGTGTTCAGCCAGTTTAGCAACCACAGGGGAAAGGGCTATTGGACGGTAAGATGACGCTTCAGAAGAAGGTTTGTTAGTTTTACGAATTGGAATCACTTCTTGCACTTTCCAAGCTGTGGGGATGTTGCCTGATAGCATTACAGAATTAATTAAAGATAAATAATAAGAAAGACTAATATCATCCATGTGAGTGAAAAATGAATAAGGGATATTATCCAAGCCAGGGCTTGAATCTTTAACATAAGTTAGAATGCCTTTTAATTCATTAAGAGTAAAAGGCTTGTTGAGACTCGATGACTGCGTTTCCATTTTACATTGGGTTTGCAAGGGACAAGGAGTAATATTAAGAGGAACAAAAGTAGGAATCAGAGTATCCAGAAAGTTTTCAACAACAGTTCTGTGTATAAGTGGAGGGTTTGATTCTTTAAAAGCAGATCTGAAGCGTTTGATATTTTTCCAAACTAAAGTTGGGTGAACATTAGGGGATACAGAATTACAGAATGTTTGCCAGCTTTCCCATTTTTTTTGCTTAAATAATTTACGGGTGCTAGTTATAATTTCCGAAAGAGAATTAAAATTTTCCATCGAAGAATAATGTTTGTAAATATTTTCTGCTATTTTTCTTTTTTTAATCTGTTCCCGACATTCTAAATCCCACCAAGGAGGAGTGGGGATCTTCGTTACTTTAGTTTGACGTTTAGTTCGAAAAAATGAGTCAGCTGTTTCAATTAAAACCTTACTAATTAAATTATTACATTCGTCTATATTACTGTCTTTAATTTTTTGAAGTTGTGAAAATCTATTTTTAACCTGTTGTTGAAACGCATCCCAGTTAACTTTAGATAATTTATGTTAATATGTTTGAGTCGAGGTTGACGTTTTTGTAATTGAATGCTGGAAAAGTTATTAGGAACACTAGGGAAGTGATCACTACCGTAGGTAGACTCCAAAGTGTACCAGGACAAAGAAGATGCGAGATTGGGAGAACACAGAGTTAAATCCGGTGCGCTAATTAGCTCATTAGGAGTAGTTCGCCGAGTAAGGGAACCATTATTTAGCAAACACATTTCAAAGGTATCTAGCATTTCCAAAACTCGAGCTCCATAGTAGTTAGATTTAGAAATCCCCCAACATCGATGTTGTGCATTAAAATCCCCCATTATCGCTAGAGGCTTTAATAGTATAGAAAAGATATTATTTACTTCATCATAAATCTCAGATGACGGGTGAGGTATGTAAACGGAAACGAAGCATATGTTATTTATTTTTACAGATATTATCGAGAAGCCGGTACCATGGCTAGGTAGCTATACATGAGAAAAAAGAAGCGAATTTTTCACAAGCAAGCAACTCCACCATAGCCATCACTTCTATCTTCTCTCAAGCAAGTGAAGCCTGAAAGTTTAAAATTATGTTCTGGCTTAAGCCAGGTTTCTTGTATAGCTATTAAAGATGGTTCATATTTATTAATCAAGTAAATTAGTTCACTTTTTCTGCGGCTTATGCTGCAGCAGTTCCATTGCATTAGGGAGAACTGATCCATTATTAATTGTGTTATTTACTTCTGTATCTGATAGTATAGCAGCGTTGGACGGTAATTTAATCATATTACATTGTTGTAAAGAATTGATAAGAGTTAAAATTAATTGTTTAATAGGAATTTCAGATAGAGAATCATTATTACAGTTATTGATAGTGCCAATAGAGGGTAATGGAATTGTATAATCTTTTGTTAAGTTAGAATGGGCTAATTGATCATATCCATATCTTTCCAATTTTTGAGGTTGCTTCGGTTTCAAGAATACTGTTTTCTTGTATGAGTTATTTTGATGAGTAGTTGAGTAACTTCAAGGCTTCAGCATAAGAAATACAACTTTTGGCAATTGTTTCCTTAATCCCCTTTTGCCTAGAGAATTCAGGGCATATTTTGTTAGTTGCAAGATGAGATCCTGTACAGAGACAGCACTTAAACTCCTCAACTTTGCATGTCTCCCCTGTATGGCCTAGACCACATTTAAAACATCTTGGAGATGATCTGCATTGGCTGCGAATATGTCCATATCTGCAGCAGTTAAAGCATTGTATGGTGGGATATATGTATAAATCAACGGGAAGTGAGTTATAACACATAAAAATATGTTTGGGTAAAACTTGCCCATCAAATGTTAGCACTACAGTTTCTATGGGAACAAACTCAGACTTTTCATTGCTGAAGACTTTTCTTTTTAACCTCCTTATTTTTATGATTTGGCCGCATCCTATGGGAACTGATATATTACCTAGTATATCCTCATCACTCCAGTCAGTAGGAACACCTCTCACTATACCCATGCGTGTAACATTGACAGAAGGTATAAAAGCTTTGTAATTATTAGATTTTAATGCGTCATCATCTACAAAATTGTTAGCACTTTCATGTGACGAAAAGGATATTGAAATACGGTTGCGCCCTATTATTTTAAGGCTGCCATTGACAATGTTCTTGAATGAGTTTTTTTTAAGAAAAAAGCCAAATGCTACAGGATGAATGGAACAGTTTTCATTGGGAGATGAAGGAAGTTTCTGAATATGAACTGCATATGGGGCAGCGTCAGATGAGTTGTAAACATTTCGGCCAATAGGAATATGCGATGAATTCTCGTTAACATTAGTCTTGGTTGTTTGTGAGGGTGAGGCAGATACAGTAGTGTTTGTTATTGATCTACATTGGCAATCAATCTCGGTGTTAGTAGAAGATTTGTAGTGATATCTGCGTTTTTTATTGCAGTGCTTGCAAATCTTTGACGAAACCGATGTTCTTTTTCGCTTATGGGACCGAGAGTTGGTCTCGGAGCCATCTGTGTCTATTAACGACCCTTCTGTATCCATACCTGATCCATCTATCGTTACAGTATTATACACTGGGTCCCCCCAGGGTCTTCTGGATCACCCATGTACTACTATATAAATACAAAAAACTTACCTACTATACAGGAACTATACTATTTACAATAATAAATTAATATATTTACACTATTAAACCTATTTGATCCTTATATTTTGGTTGAATAATTAATTAATAATAAAAAACTTCAAAACTGTCGCCCGCCTAGTTTTCCGTTTCCCGCGCTTTTCAATCCTCTCTTTACTTTAATAACTTGGGCTAATATCCCAAAAAACTAGCTTCTAAGACAACAGATAAAAATCTGGCCATGGTTATAGGTCTTTTGAGCCCACCATTTTTAAAGACACTGATAATAATATTGATTGTGTTAATTCTGAGTATATTAACAATACTTCTTGTAATGGAACTTTTTATAAAGGAACACAATGTTCACATTTTTTGTATTACAGAACATTGGTTAAAAAGTCATGAACTATTGTTCAACAATGAATTATATTCACTTTGCAATGCGTTCTCAAGAAAGAAAGCTATTCGTGGTGGCTCTCTTATATTTGTTTCTAATAATTTAAAATGTAAAGAACGTAAAGATGTTGTGGCTCTTTCTATTGAGCGTACTGCAGAATTTTCCTGTATTGAGCTTGAGCAACTCATTGTCCTCTGTGTCTACAGTCCTCCAGATAGGGATTATAATTTATTAGAAACTGTAATGGAAAATGCATTGAAGCGTTTGTTCACTAGTAGAAAACATGTTGTGGTGTGTGGGGATTTTAATGTTGACATACTTATGCAGTCTTCGAAATGTATAAGATTTTTAAATGTGTTTAAATTTTTGGCTTACAAAATTTATTTTGTGAGCCAATTAGAATCACCTCACATTCTGGAAAATGTATAGATAATATATTCTGCAACTGTGCATCAACAAAAAGGGAGATAGTAAGTAACTTTCCATCAGATCATCTTGGTCAAAAAGCAGCATTTCCTATTAATGTCACTAAAGGGAATAAAATTGTATGTAGGCCAATGAGTGCGTATAAAACTTAAACAATTTAATGTTAATGTTTCAGCAAAAGTCACTAATATTGACTTTTATCAGGAAGATCGGAACGGTTTATATGACTCCTTATTTAATACAATTAAAGCTGAGTACAATAACATATTTAAATCAAAAACATTTTATAAAAACAAAAGCTTGCAATTTTGTGAGTGGGCAACTACAGGAATTTATAAAAGTAGGGCTAAGTTGTACGAACTATATGGTATGAAGCAATTTAATTTTGATCCTGCCTTTATTCAATATGTTAAAATTTATTCTAAAACCTTTAAAAAGGCCTATGCTGCACCAAGTCCTTACATATAAGTAATAAAATTAAAGAGTCATAAAATAAGATACAAATGACTTGGAATGTAATCAAAACTGAAACCGGTCGATCACTACCTCGTGATAATAACATTGAGTTAAATATGAACAACAAAGTGATTAATAATAAATTAGATGTAGCACAAACTTTCAAACTTGGACAGGAATCCACACGGTGAAAAGTGGGCATATAATATGCCTCTGCCACCCCTTCGGGGATAAGGCGTGATGGATATTTATTTTATTTATTTACAAACTTTTAACAACTATTTTATAGATATACCCGCGAAAACAACTAGCTCCTTAAATTCTTGTCCAATAAAAGCTCAACGTATGCTTAGGGGCAGCATGGATCAGTGTACTGTCTTATTTAATAACATTGAGTTAAATATGAACAACAAAGTGATTAATAATAAATTAGATGTAGCACAAACTTTCAAACTTGGACAGGAATCCACACGGTGAAAAGTGGGCATATAATATGCCTCTGCCACCCCTTCGGGGATAAGGCGTGATGGATATTTATTTTATTTATTTACAAACTTTTAACAACTATTTTATAGATATACCCGCGAAAACAACTAGCTCCTTAAATTCTTGTCCAATAAAAGCTCAACGTATGCTTAGGGGCAGCATGGATCAGTGTACTGTCTTATTTAGCTTTAAATATGTAAACCCCAACGATATCATTAAAGTATTCAAGTCACTTAACTCAAAAAAACAGCTGACTTGTGGGGTATTTCTGTAAAATTGATACAGTCTATTATTGTTAATATATCAACACATCTAGCTGAAATATTTAATAAGTGTGTTGATAAAGGATTGTTTCCGGATTTAATGAAACACAGTAAAGTAATACCTCTATTTAAATCTGGATCCAAAACCGACCCTGGTAATTACAGACCAATTTCAATATTACCTGCCATTAGCAAAATTTTTGAGAAAATTATGTTGCAACAATTACAAGCTCATTTTAATTCAAATATGCTATTACATAAAGAGCAGTATGGGTTCACAAGGGGCCGTTCTACCATTCATGCAGGTGTGACACTTCTAAATCATATATATATAAATATATATAGCGCCTGGGAGAATAGACAAGATGCTATTGGTGTATTCTGCGATCTCTCTAAGGCATTTGATTTCGTTGACCATAAAACACTATTGCGAAAACTATTTTATTATGGTATCAAAGACTCTGCACTGGACCTTGTTGCCTCCTACCTAAACGATCGAATATAACATGTTGATGTCAAAGGAATTTGCTCCTCTGGAGCATGTGTAGCTATGGGCGTACCGCAGGGATCAATTCTAGGTCCGTTTCTATTTTTAATTTATATTAATGATCATCATCATCATCATCATCCGAGCGTCTGTCCCAGTTGCGTCTCGCGACGCCCGGGGTCCGCTTTCCTACATTTTCTCCTCCACTTCGCACGGTCGTCGGCATCCCCTGTGGTGAGACCATTGGCACGCATGTCATCCCTTACGACGTCAAGCCAGCACTTCTTGGGTCTTCCCCTCTTACCGGGACCCGGCGGGGCTGACATGGCCAGACATTTGTTACCTACGTAGCCCGGCGGTTGCCGCAAGACGTGACCATACCAACGAAGGCGACACTCTTGCAACTTGTCTGCAATGTCACGGACGTGAAGGCTGCCGCGGATGCGAGAGTTCCTCACGCGCTCCATCCGCGTGACTCCACACATCCACCGCAGCATCTTCATTTCCGTGACACGCAGCTCCTGCTTGTGTCGCTCCAACATCGGCCACGTCTCACTGCCATGTAAAAGGACAGGTCTAATAATGGTTTTGTAGACCTGTCCCTTCAACCGGATCGGCATTTTAGGGTCACAAATGACACCGGTCATCTCCCGCCATTTGGCCCACGCGGCAGCAATGCGTGACTTGACATCGCAATCGATGTCACTGGACGTGTGAAAAACAGATCCCAAGTATTTAACCTGGTCCGTGCGCTCAACCAAATCACCGCCTATGCGGACGGATGTGGGGTCTGTCGAGTTTAGTAATTTATATTAATGATCTGCCATTCTATATACAGAACTTGTGCGACATTGTTCTATTTGCTGATGATACGCCACTTATTTTTAAAGTTGATCGCACGCTTACTGATTTTAACGGCGTAAATAGTTCACTTGCCCAAGTAGTAGATTGGTTTACGACCAATAATTTGCTACTAAACGCCAAGAAGACAAAATGTATCAGATTCAGCATGCCTAATGTCAGGAATTGCGGTACAAATATAACATTGAACGGTGATACCCTTAATCTTGTAGAATCAACGGTGTTTTTGGGGATCACTTTAGATAGCAAACTGCAGTGGAACGCCCAAATAACGTGTCTTGCAGGTAAACTCAGCTCGGCAGCCTTTGCCGTGGGAAAAGTCAGGCAGCTCACTGATGTGGAAACTGCCAGGCTAGTATACTTTAGTTATTTTCATAGTGTCATGTCTTACGGCATTTTGCTGTGGGGCAAAGCAGCTGATATCAAGTAATTCTTGTACTCCAGAAGAGAGCTATACGTGCAATATATACATTGAGTGCTAGAGTGTCCCTTAGAGATAAATTTAAAGAAATTGGCATTTTAACGGTTGCATCACAGTATATATTTGCAAATATCATGTTAGTTAAACAGAACATACATTTATACGATAGACACAGTGACATACATTCGATAAATACTAGAAAAAAGCATAAATTAATTGGAACGCATCATCGTTTACAAAAGGTTCATGACTCTTTTGCAGGAATTGGCGTACGCCTATATAATAAAATTCCTTGAGACATTATGAACCTACCGTTACATAAATTTAATGCGGAAATTAAGACGCACTTCTTGAAAAGTGCATATTACAGAATTAATGATCATTTAAATGATAAAAAATAAATGGAAATGAGTTGCTTGCTCTTCGCTCGAGCTATTTAGGATTCGAATGAATCTTGTGTTATTTTGTACTTGTCTTGAATCTGCATATGTATATGTTGTATTTTTACATTTCTACATTGTGAATAACTTGAAACGTAAGACAACTAAAGGCTTCTAAATTGGCTGCGTTTAGTTCCGGTAATAACTAATACACAAGTATGTAATTTGAATTTGTTATTGTGTGAGCACCAAGTAGACTTATTTATTATATTGAAATTGACATGATAGTTTGTGTGCAGTTTTTGGGTATGTCATGCTCGCCTAAGTGTCCTGGCAGTGGTGGCGTATGTATCGGGTCGCCTTATTCCCTATAATACGGTTGAGTAGGGTGATGGCTGATAAATACGTCATACCCGTGAACGGGTACCGTCTGTTGGGACTGGTCAGCTCATAGCTGTAATAGCAATTATTAAAAATAATATTATTTTAATTTAAGGCAAACTAAGTTTAATCGACTGTTCTCACATAAATCCAAAGGAACAATGTAAGTGTAATTTTAATGTTGTAAGCCACACCTACATTTTAAAAGAGCATCCATTTACTTTCTTGCTAGATTCTTCTTAAAGTGTAGGCTGCCCTTAGAACTGGCAGAACTAGAATAGGTCTAATTTTGATATGATTTTAAACATAACATTGATTTTGTTTTTGTTTTGTATAAATTCATTACTATATTATTGGTCAAACATCATGTCATCATCAAACTAATGTAATTACTGGCGGTTACAAAAGAGTGGCCATGAGTTTTATTGCCAGGTTCTTCCTCAGGCTCTACCTATTGCTTTGCGAATCTGGCAGTAAATGTAAACGTAGAAGCAATAATCTTGACGTTCATAAGTGTTACTTTGTGACCTACATGAATAAAGATATATCATTCATTCATTCATTTCATTCATTCATTAATGTGAAATTGTAGGAATAACAATTTAGCAATTTTGGTTTTGGTCAACATGTGAAAAATTCTTGAATAAACACAATAAGAAAAAAACACTAATATAAAAACAAATAAATACGAATAATATAAATTATAATAATTTTAAAATAAGGAGAAGAAGGATCAGAGTCTGATGGAGTTGCTCTGAATGAAGGAAATTAAAAGTTTAAACAATTTAGGGGAAGAATAGGTTAGTAAGGAGGAGAAGTTAATGGGTAAAGGGATATCAAGAGCATTTAAGCAGGAATACAAGTTGGGAAATACATTATTTCTAGGGCAACTAAAAAAAATGTGGTCTAATGAACCTTCGTCCAAGCCACATTCACACTATGAAGAGTCACGAACGCGTATTTTATGAAGAAAGACTGGAGTGCAGCAAAAACCTAACCGCAATCTACAGATTACCAAAAAGATGCTTTTTGAAACTTTTTTGAAACGATAAAACCATGGTTTTAAAATGACTTCGGGCTGAATGGCATGGAAATGTTTCCCTTTCCTTCTGCTACTAATATTCCAGTATGCCTGCCATGAGGACTGGAGATCCCCTTGGGGAAGGCTTAGCAAGTCATATCATTGGTATGCAAGGTGTTTGAGGTCTGATGTTGACGACACTATAGCACTTTTGGCAAGAGTGTCTGCACACTTAATACCACAGTGACTAGGAATCCAAACTAACTGGACTGTCTTTTGCTTGTTGGCACAGGAAAAAAGTACTTGCTTTATCTCCAAGATAAGATTAGCACTATGGAGTTTACTCTTAAGTGAGTGCTGTTCAAGAGCCTGTAGACAGCTTAGAGAGTCAGTGAAAATAACAGCATTGCTGATATCATGGGACTCTATAAAGAGGCATGCTTCCAAAACTGCCACGCATTCTCCTGTGAATACAGAAGATTCCTTGGGGCACCTGAATTACAGAACGATTTTTGAGTTCTGGTAATAGACAGCAGCTCCTGTATAACTATCATTATTCAGTTTTGAGGCATCTGTGAAGAACCGTTGGTAACCACACTAACGGTTATTTAATAATACTTTGAAGACAGAATCCGCCGAGGGGGTATTTTTGTATATTCCAGCGTCTAGACATATATCAGGTTTAAAATACAACACATCGAAGTCATGTCTGAACACTGGCAGTCTCTTAGATTTAATTATGGGGTGCTCTAATGTTTGGAAGGAACGAAAGGTCTTAATAATAAGTGGTAACGTATGTCTTTACGCTGCCAATAGCTGGAGTTATAGTATAACTCACTTAATAGACTTAATTTTGGAAGTAGAGGATAGAAAGATTTACTAATTAAACGATATATAAATCGTGAGGCTAAGTACTGGCGTCTTAAGGTTAAAGGAGGTTCGGCGCATTCGACCTGCAAAGCATTGACCGGAGTGGATTTCATACTATCTAGTCTTGCTAGCGCCCCTTTATTACATGGAATGAGCAGAAAAGAACCATAGTCCATGATGCTGCGAACTAGTGCATTATAAACTAACTTCATGGTGTATGGATGCGCACCCCACCAAACACCAGAGTAATTAACCAATAATTCTCTTACACCACTTCACCTGATATTTTATATGTGTTAGGCCAGACAGTTTAACATACAGATGGACGCCAAGAAATTTAACAACAGTGGCGTTTGGAATATGGAAGACGTCGATAGTCACTTAAAAATGAGGGAGCACACGTTAACGAGTGAAAGTAACTATAGAGCTTTCAGATAGAGCCAACCTTAAACCATGGTCTAGCAGCCACTGACTCAATGAGTTCAGAGAAAGTGTTAGTGATGTAGCTGCATTTGACAATTGCTGTTTAGTGCTGAGCCAATGTTAGCCGAGTACAGGTTATATAGCAGGGGACTGAGGACTGATCCCTGAGGCAGCCCAGTCCACACCTTTCTCAGCCCCATTTCCTCTCCCTGAACTCTAAGCATCAGCGAACGAGACATAAGTAACTGGCATATGCATTGAATTATCCTTACCGGAAAAATCAGGTGTAGCAGTTTCTGCCTGAGGATTGGGAGAAGAACGCTGTCATATGCAGAACTTATGTCCAGGAATGCTGCTACAACAGATTGACCCTGAGATAAAGCAATACGGATATCAGCTATAAGTACTCCTACACCGTTCATAGTTCCAAGTCCCTTTCTAAATCCAAACTGAAATTTTGGCAGTAAACATTTTGATTCCACTATCCATTCTAACCGATTTTTTATTAAGTATTCCAAAATTTTTAACAATACCGATTATAAAGCAATTTTTCTCATAAAATTTTAATAAAGTGGAAAAAGACGACTTGACTCGAGACAGGGATTGAACCTGTGACCTTTGCCTAACCAGGCCAATGTTCTAGCCACCTGAACTACCCGAACCGTATCGAATCAAGTTGAAATTCTCCACCATATTTATATCGTCATTTTAAGAGTATGACCAGAGCCATCTATCGAGCTAATGAACAACTCGATACCAATGAACAGTACGTTACAACTATTTTTTTTAAACTTTGATGCAATGGACTCCACTCAGTATATTGATAAATTTTTAAAGCAATTATTTGCTAAATTTCTCATAAAATTTTAATAAAGTGGAAAAAGACAACTTGACTCGTCAGTTCAGGTGGCTAGAACATTGCCCTGGTTAGGCAAAGATCACAGGTTCAATCCCTGTCTCGGGTCAAGTTGTCTTTTTCCACTTTATTAAAATTTTATGAGAAATTTAGCAAATAATTGCTTTAAAAATTTATCAATATAAAGCAATTGGTCTAAAACTGTTTGGATTCTCAGGGTGCTTCCCTGGTTTCAAAATCGGGATAATGACCTGGATTTTCCATTGGTCTGGGATCAGGCCCATCCTGTGCGCTTCTTATGTCGGAATGCCCTCCTACATTTAGCCTCAATATGTTTAAAGTTCAATAAATTAGATGTACTCATGTCAGCATTGTATTTTCTTTCAGCCTCTTTTCTCTGTTTGACCAAACCCGTGCATTCCTGGTCTCACCAAGGGGGTGATGGTATCTTCCCTTGAGCGCTGTTTTTTAAAGGGAACGATAACTCTGCACATGCATTGATGTCACTCATAAATTTGTCTAAGCAGTCTTGAATATGGCAGTGCTCACGGTTTTCAAAATTTTGAGTGGTGATATATTTGGGAGGGTTTTAATTTTTTGTTCTAAAATGGTAGAATACAATGACCAATCAGGATGAGAAATATTAAATTTTAAGAGGGGAGGAGGACTTTTTTCTGGATAAGTTCTATCAGTGAGTGTGACACAGATAGGGTAATGGTCACTGCCATATGATAAGTCTGCACATTGCCAACAGGCAGATGAGGCAATATCAATGGTGCAGAATGACAGATCAACGCAACTTTTACGTTGACCTTGAACTGGTCTGCGGGTAGAGCAACCATTGTTCAGGATGCACAGATTAAGATCATCCAAGATTGACACTAAGCCTTGCCCAAATGACTCACAGTAGTCTGAAATGATGCCCATTAAAATCTCCCATAACTATAAATGGCGTCTCGGAATTCCCAAATATATTTCTAAGGACTGGTAGGTAGGCTTGCTGAGGGTGGGCAATGTAAATAGAATAAATAATGAGACCTTCAACTCCAACAGCAACAATAATAATTTCATTCAAAGGTGCAACAACTCGCAGTGGAACAAAGACAAGAGACCCTCCGTGACCATCAGACCTGTCACACCGTAGTAACTTGTAGTGTGGAATACGGAAACTCAAACTTGACTTGAGCCAAGTTTCAGAGATACTACTAACAAGTGGTTTATGCTTGTTCAGTAGGCATGTAAGGTCGTGCTTTTTATGAGCCACGCTCCTCACATTCCACTGGAGGAATACTTGATAGGTATCCATTATTAATTTTGAAAATTAGATTTATAAGTTGGTCGGCAACTTTGGACGCTAAATTAATATTAGTGGAAACAAGAGATGTTATGACTTGTAAAAGAAGTTTTAAAACTGATGATGATTTTGAAGAATATGATGTGGGGGAACTATTAAGAGCACAGCCATCTGGCTGTGAGGATTTAGGGTTATTAATTATACTATTGTGAGCGACTTTATCGTAAGACGGAGAGAGTGAATAATTAGGGCTTTAGGCCGCGAGATAGTTTTGCGATATGAAACTGTAGGGGAACTTTTAACAGCATTAGCATAACTTCTGGATACCAGAGGTACGATTTTATTGGCTTCCACATAGGACACCACCTTTTCAGCCATGGTTGTCTTAATGACTCTCTGTCTGTCATACTCCGGGCACAATTTGCTGTTAGCAAAATGATTCCCAGAGCACAGCACACAGATAGCATCTGCCTCAGTAACAAAACAGCCATTGCCAGGATGGTCATGACCACATTTAAGGCAGCGAGGCTTAGATCGACATATAGTTTCCACGTGTCCGAACCTACAACACTTTCGGCACTGTATTGTTGGGTAGATGTACTGGGAAACAGGCAAAGAGGTATAATAACAACACACTCTTTTGGGGAGTGTCTGACCATCAAAGGTCAAGACACAAGTCTCTGTGGGTTTCCAATCAGTTATGCCTTCTCGTATTACCTTGCGATTTATGCGTCTAACTTTCAAAAGATGGCCACATCCTGGGGGCACAGAGATATATGTCTTGGCCTCATCCTCAGACATGTCTGCAGGGACACCGCTGACCACTCCCATACGGGTGACATGGAATTATGGTATGGTGGCGGAAAAAATATTCCTGACCAGTGCTGGATTTGTTAAAAATTAATTTGCATCCTGAGGGGATGCAAATTCAACGGAAATTTTATTACGTCCTACTTTTTTAACCCAGGGTTATAAAACTATCTCGCGGCCTAAAGCCCTAATTATTCACTCTCTCCGTCTTACGATAAAGTCGCTCACAATAGTATAATTAATAACCCTAAATCCTCACAGCCAGATGGCTGTGCTCTTAATAGTTCCCCCACATCATATTCTTCAAAATCATCATCAGTTTTAAAACTTCTTTTACAAGTCATAACATCTCTTGTTTCCACTAATATTAATTTAGCGTCCAAAGTTGCCGACCAACTTATAAATCTAATTTTCAAAATTAATAATGGCTACCTATCAAGTATTCCTCCAGTGGAATGTGAGGAGCGTGGCTCATAAAAAGCACGACCTTACATGCCTACTGAACAAGCATAAACCACTTGTTAGTAGTATCTCTGAAACTTGGCTCAAGTCAAGTTTGAGTTTCCGTATTCCACACTACAAGTTACTACGGTGTGACAGGTCTGATGGTCACGGAGGGTCTCTTGTCTTTGTTCCACTGCGAGTTGTTGCACCTTTGAATGAAATTATTATTGTTGCTGTTGGAGTTGAAGGTCTCATTATTTATTCTATTTACATTGCCCACCCTCAGCAAGCCTACCTACCAGTCCTTAGAAATATATTTGGGAATTCCGAGACGCCATTTATAGTTATGGGAGATTTTAATGGGCATCATTTCAGACTACTGTGAGTCATTTGGGCAAGGCTTAGTGTCAATCTTGGATGATCTTAATCTGTGAATCCTGAACAATGGTTGCTCTACCCGCAGACCAGTTCAAGGTCAACGTAAAAGTTGCGTTGATCTGTCATTCTGCACCATTGATATTGCCTCATCTGCCTGTTGGCAATGTGCAGACTTATCATATGGCAGTGACCATTACCCTATCTGTGTCACACTCACTTATAGAACTTATCCAGAAAAAAGTCCTCCTCCCCTCTTAAAATTTAATATTTCTTATCCTGATTGGTCATTGTATTCTACCATTTTAGAACAAAAAATTAACACCCTTCCAAATATATCACCACTCAAAATTTTGAAAACCGTGAGCACTGCCATATTCAAGACTGCTTAGACAAATTTATGAGTGACATCAATGCATGTGCAGAGTTATCGTTCCCTTTAAAAAACAGCGCTCAAGGGAAGATACCATCACCCCCTTGGTGGGACCAGGAATGCACGGGTTTGGTCAAACAGAGAAAAGAGGCTGAAAGAAAATACAATGCTGACATGAGTACATCTAATTTATTGAACTTTAAACATATTGAGGCTAAATGTAGGAGGGCATTCCGACATAAGAAGCGCACAGGATGGGCCTGATCCCAGACCAATGGAAAATCCAGGTCATTATCCCGATTTTGAAACCAGGGAAGCACCCTGAGAATCCAAACAGTTTTAGACCAATTGCTTTATATTGATAAATTTTTAAAGCAATTATTTGCTAAATTTCTCATACAATTTTAATAAAGTGGAAAAAGACAACTTGACCCGAGACAGGGATTGAACCTGTGATCTTTGCCTAACCAGGGCAATGTTCTAGCCACCTGAACTGACGAGTCAAGTTGTCTTTTTCCACTTTATTAAAATTTTATGAGAAATTTAGCAAATAATTGCTTTAAAAATTTATCAATATACTGAGTGGAGTCCAAAAAAAAATAGTTGTAACGTACTGTTCATTGGTATCAAGTTGTTCATTAGCTCGATAGATGGCTCTGGTCATACTCTTAAAATGACGATATAAATATGGTGGAGAATTTCAACTTGATTCGATACGGTTCGGGTAGTTCAGGTGGCTAGAACATTGGCCTGGTTAGGCAAAGGTCACAGGTTCAATCCCTGTCTCGAGTCAAGTTGTCTTTTTCCACTTTATTAAAATTTTATGAGAAAAATTGCTTTATAATCGGTAATGTTAAAAATTTTGGAATACAAAAAATATTATTATGTCTTTTAATTCATCGCCATATAATAGTCTTTTTCTTTTTTTAAATAAAAACTTTTGGTCAAAATGTTTGCAGCAAATTCTTAAGTTTGGTGACCAATTGGTTTGTCCTGTAGCTGTTATCCAAATCTGACGCGAATCGCCACTTTTAGGAAAGCTGCAAGAAACCAATAATTATTTAACTAAACACAACACAATAAAAATAACATAACAAGTGCTCAAGTATATTCACATGCAATGCAAGCTGATTCACCTGCAGACAAATGAACAAGTTCGGGCACAGGAGCAGATACCTACTAAAAGAGAATGGGAGATTAGGCAGCAGTCGATATTTAAAATAAAATATTGAAACTTTGAGCAGTTCCGACAACATCATAGGTATGTAATAGCGTGTCTATAAACTACTTCCACTTGAATCACAATCCAGATTTCCGCCTCGCCTGCATGTTGGTGCTAACTGAATAATAAAGCCAGGGCGCTGATACACGTAGTAGGTTATGGCTGGGAGGGCCGAGAGTAGTTATTTCAAATATACCTCAGGCTTAAACTTATGTCGCACAAAATATAAGTAACGTTAATTACGTGGTAAGTAAGCTTATATATATCTCAAAGCTGGCGGCTACGGGACAGTCTCCTTTGATTATTATGAATTGTGGTGTTATTGTTTTTATTTTGAGTAATTAAAGTGTTTCTTTTATATTTGTGGTATGAGTGCAATTCCTATTAGTACCCACCTTCGAACGTAACAATTTTTTTTTTTTTTTTTTTTTTAATTTATTTCATGACCATGGATACATGTCCTTCAGTCGGAAACTTTGAGTTGTAATAAAACAATAATACTATTTACTATACTTAAGACTAAATAATTTTTTTTTTTTTTTGCTTAAACTACATTGTCGTAAGTAGAGATAAAATTTGAACAATAAACAAGTGTTTGATATGATGCAACTTATAAAATAGGTAACAAAGTTAACACTTAAACTAAAAAAAGGAAAAAAAAAAAAAGCGCGGGAAACGGCAAACTAGGCGGGCGACTGTTTTTGAGTTTTTTATTATTTATTAATTATTCAACTATAATTTAAGGATCAAATAGGTTTAATAGTGTAAATATATTAATTTATTATTGTAAATAGTATAGTTCCTGTATAGTAGGTAAGTTTTTTGTATTTATATTGTAGTACATGGGTGATCCAGAAGACCCTGGGGGGACAATTGTCCCCTCAGTGTATAATACTGTTACGATAGATGGATCAGGAATGGATACGGAAGGATCGGTAATAGAAACAGATGGCTCCGAGACCAACTCTCGGTCCCATAAGCGAAAGAGAGCATCGGTTTCGTCTAAGATTTGCAAGCACTGCAATAAAAAACGCAGATATCACCATAAATCTTCTACTAATTCCGAGATTGATTGCCAATGTAGATCAATAACAAACACTTTCACTGTATCTGCATCACCCTCACAAATTGTCACCTCACAAACTACCAAGACTAATGCTAACGAGAATTCATCGCGTATTCCTATTGGCCGAAATGTTTACAACTCATCTGACGCTGCCCCATATGCAGTTCATATTCAGAAACTTCCTTCATCTCCCAATGAAAACTGTTCCATTCATCCTGTAGCATTTGGCTTTTTTCTTAAAAAAAACTCATTCAAGAACATTGTCAATGGCAGTCTTAAAAAAATAGGGCGCAACCGTATTTCTTTATCTTTTTCGTCACATGATAGTGCTAACAATTTTGTAGATGATGATGCATTAAAATCTAATAATTACAAAGCTTTTATTCCTTCTGTTAATGTTACACGCATGGGTATAGTGAGAGGTGTTCCTACTGACTGGAGCGATGAGGATATTCTAAGTAATATATCAGTTCCCATAGGTTGCGGCCAAATTATAAAAATAAGGAGGCTAAAAAGAAAAGTCATTAGCAATGAAAAGTCAGAGTTTGTTCCCATAGAAACTGTAGTCCTAACATTTGATGGGCAAGTTTTACCCAAACGTATTTTTATGTGTTATAACTCACTTCCTGTTGATTTATACATTTATCCCACAATACAATGCTTTAATTGTTGTCGATATGGACATATTCGCAGCCAATGCAGATCATCTCCAAGATGTTTTAAATGTGGTCTAGGCCATACAGGAGAGACATGCAAAGTTGAGGAGTTTAAGTGCTGTCTCTGTACAGGTTCTCATCTTGCAACTAATAAAATATGTCCTGAATTCTCTAGGCAAAAGGGGATTAAGGAATCAATGGCCAAAAGTTGTATTTCTTATGCTGAAGCCTTGAAGTTACACCCTCCTGTTAGCAAACCTTATTCTGATACTCTCATGTCTGCTCCTCAACATAGGTCAATACAAAATATTCCAGATCATACTCATCATAATAACTCGTACAAGAAAACAGTATTCTTAAAACCGAAGCAACCTCAAAAATTTGAAAGATATGGATATGATCAATTAGCCCATTCTAACTTAACAAAAGATTATACAATTCCTTTACCCTCTATTGGCACTCTCAATAACTGTAATAATGATTCTCTATCTGAAATTCCCATTAAACAATTAATTTTAACTCTTATCAACTCTTTACAACAATGTAATATGATTAAATTACCGTCCAACGCTGCTATACTATCAGATACAGAAGTAAATAACACAATTAATAATGGATCAGTTCTCCCTAATGCAATGGAACTGCTGCAGCATAAGCCGCAGAAAAAGTGAACTAATTTACTTGATTAATAAATATGAACCATCTTTAATAGCTATACAAGAAACCTGGCTTAAGCCAGAACATAATTTTAAACTTTCAGGCTTCTCTTGCTTGAGAGAAGATAGAAGTGATGGCTATGGTGGTGTTGCTTTGCTTGTGAAAAATTCTCTTCTTTTTTCTCATGTAGAGCTACCTAGCCATGGTACCGGCTTCTCGATAATATCTGTAAAAATAAATAACATATGCTTTGTTTCCGTTTACATCCCTCACCCATCATCTGAGATTTATGATGAAGTAAATAATATGTTTTCTACACTACCAAAGCCTCTAGTGATAATGGGTGACTTTAATGCACAACATCGATGTTGGGGAAGTTCTAAATCTAACTACTATGGAGCTCGAGTTTTGGAAATGCTAGATACCTTTGAAATGTGTTTGCTAAATAATGGTTCCCTTACTCGGCGAACTACTCCTAATGAGCTAATTAGCGCACCAGATTTAACTCTGTGTTCTCCCAATCTCGCATCTTCTTTGTCCTGGTACACTTTGGAGTCTACCTACGGTAGTGATCACTTCCCTATTGTCATTTCATTTCCTAATAACTTTTCCGGCATCCAAATACAAAAACGTCAACCTCGACTCAAACATAAATTATCTAACGCTAACTGGGATGCGTTTCAACAAAAGGTTAAAAATAGATTTTCACAACTTCCAAACATTAACGACAATAATGTAGACGAATGTAATAATTTAATTAGTAAGGCTTTAATTGAAACAGCTGATTCATTGTTTCCAAGTAAACGTCAAACAAAAGTAACGAAGATCCCCGCTCCTCCTTGGTGGGATTCAGAATGTCGGGAACAGATTAAAAAAAGAAAAACAGCAGAAAATATTTATAAACATTATTCTTCGATGGAAAATTTTAATTCTCTTTCGGAAATTATAACTAGCACCCGTAAATTATTTAAGCGAAAGAAATGGGAAAGCTGGCAAACATTCTGTAATTCTGTATCCCCTAATGTTCACCCAACTTTAGTTTGGAAAAATATCAAACGCTACAGATCTGCTTTTAAAGAATCAAACCCTCCACTTCTACACAGAACTGTTGTTGAAAATTTTCTGGATTCCCTGATTCCTCCTTTTGTTCCTCTTAATATTACTCCTTGCCCCTTGCAAACCCAGTGTAAATTGGAAATGCAGTCTTCGAGTCTCAACAAGCCTTTTACTCTTAATGAATTAAAAGGCATTCTAACTTATGTTAAAGATTCAACCCCTGGCTTGGATAATATCCCCTATTCATTTTTCACTCACATGGATGATACTAGTCTTTCTTATTATTTATCTTTAATTAATTCTGTAGTGCTTTCAGGCAACATCCCCACAGCTTGGAAAGTGCAAGAAGTGATTCCAATTCGTAAAACTAACAAACCTTCTGCTGAAGCGTCATCTTACCGTCCAATAGCCCTTTCCCCTGTGGTTGCTAAACTGGCTGAACACCTCGTCAAAAATAGACTAGAATGGTTTATTGAAAATAAAGGTCTATTATCCAATAGTCAGTATGGATTTAGAAAGGGTAAAAGTACCATAGACAGTGTAGCCATATTTACCACTGATATTCGTCTAGCTTTTTCAAATAATCACTCACTTCTGGCCTGTTTTCTAGACATAGCTGCTGCGTACGATAGTGTCCAGCTACATATACTGCAAAAAAAGCTTTTAAAATTGGATGTCCCTATATTATTACAAAATTTTATCATAAATTTTCTGTCTGAGAGATGTGTTAAGGTTATCCTTCCGGACTCCCTCACAATTACTAGAATAGCTTCGAGAGGTTTGCCACAGGGATCAGTATTAAGTCCTCTCCTTTATAATTTATATACCTATGACCTAGAAAGTACATTAGTGAAAAGCAACATAAATATCTTACAATATGCAGACGATTTACTCATATATACTTCGGGGCAATCGATTGAGAGATCAGCTGATAGGTTATCATCAGCTCTTGATTCCCTTAAAACGTGGCTGGATACTAATGGCCTAACTCTATCAGTGCCCAAAAGTTCTGTTGTATTATTTTCCCGAATGCGGTGTCCTCCTACCGTATCAGTTTTTTATGAAAACTCACGACTTCCAGTTTATGAGCATGCAAAGTTCTTAGGAATTATTTTAGACGCTAAATTATCTGGGCTCCAACATTGTTACCATATTACTGCAAAATGTGAACGTAATTTAAATATCTTGAGATGCTTGTCGGGTGTTTGGTGGGGAGCTCATCCAACTTCCCAAAAACTTCTTTATAACGCTTTGATTAGAAGTCTTCTAGATTACGGGTCATTTCTTTTAGAACCCTGTGGTATAGTTGGCCTAAATAAACTTGACAGTGTTCAATATAAAGCTCTTCGAATTATATCAGGTTGTATGAAATCCAGCCCCATCAACGCTCTTCAAGTTGAATGTGTTGAACCTCCACTGATACATCGTAGACAATATCTTTGTGACCGATTTGTGTTTCAATCTTTACAAATCACAAACCACCCCTTACATCATAAACTCCAATTACTCTCAGACGTAATAGAAACCTCCAGTTACTGGTCTCACAAAAAGGTTCCTTGCCTTGTTAGCAGCTGTCGTAAATTTTTATCTCTACAATCCCCTACTCACAGATCTTCTCGTCTCCCCGTTTTTTCTACATCTTATAATTCCTTAACTATTTCACCTTGTATTATTCTAAACTGTGATCTTCAAAATGACATTAATGCTAATTCCAACTTCAACTACTATCTCAATCACGAATTTCCAGATTGGCATCATATATACAGTGATGCTTCTAAGCATAGTAATTTGGATTGTGTCGGAATAGGAGTATATCACCACCAGTTCAAGATAGTCCAGAAAGTTAGACTCCCACCAGAGACATCAGTATTTACCGGTGAATGCTTCGGATTACTGAAGTCTTTGGAATACATATTATTATTAAAACTCTCAAAGACCGCAATCATCACAGACTCCAAAAGTGCTTTACAAGCTCTACAGCGATTCCCATTTAAAACAAAGCATTTGACTGTTGTTTTTGAATGTCGAAATCTGTTACAGAAATGTTTATCTAACGGTTTAGACATAAAGTTTTTATGGATACCTAGTCATCAAGGTATTTTTGGCAACGACTATGCGGATAGACTTGCTAATGAGGCAGTTTCATGTGGGGATTTGTTCCTGTATAAAAACTACTGCTCTGACTTAATGTCTCTTTCTAAAAAGGATCTACTTGAATCCTGGGGAAAAGACTGGCACACTAGCAGCCAAGTGAAAGGTAAACATTTCAGTCAAATTCAGCCTACAATACCTGTTAAACCTTGGTTTTCAAAATTCAAATTTGGTAAAACGACAACTTCAATAATAACTAGAATGAGATTGGGTCACACATGTGCTCCAGTGCACCTTGCTAAATTTAGAATTATTAACAGTGACATTTGTGAATGTGGTTCAGATATAGGCGACTTAAACCATATTTTTTTCGCTTGCCCTCTATTTAACCATACAGAATTTTTCGAATCCTTAATATCCCTCCATGTTCCTCTTCCATCTTGTATTAACACCCTATTACATAATCTTGATATTAATATTTATAAAACCATATCTTTATTTATAACTGTTAATCATTTAAAAATCTAAATATTACTTTAAGAATCTTGTTTCAAACCATTTTGATCCTTTCCCGAAATTCCGTAATCCTTTTTATATATTAACCGCTTCCTAACCTTTTACTGCGTCGTGGCTAAGTCCAAGCCGGACATCGCCAGAACAAAAAAAAAAAAAAAAAAAAAAAAACTAAAAAAAAAAAAAAAAAACTAAATTGTTTCTACAGTATTTACAATATACTTATATAAAGGGGAAAAGTAAATTATATTGGATAATAGATCCTGAACGCGGCGGGGAATGCTAAACGAATGTTCTTCCGAAATGTCACTAATGGCAGTCACCAAGATCAACCTTTGAATCGCAAACGATTCACACTCAAATATTATGTGTTTTATGTCAGCGTTCTCTTTACTGCAGTATTTACACTTATTGTCACTAGTTATTTTCATTCTAAAAAGATGTGCAGGTGTCAAACAGTGTCCAAAGCGCAATCGGTTTAAACAAGCTATGAATTTTCGGCTGGAGTATTTGAATTTGCTAAACCAAGGCTTTACTGGTAAGTCTCTTTGTAGTTCTGCATACCATTTTCCTTTTGTAGCTGTAGTTAAGTCCCAGTATTCTTTCCATATTTTCCTTGACTTGCTTTTCAAAAATTGGAAATAGTCGGTAAAAGGCACTTTAAACGATTCTGTTTGGTCTACATCAAATTCTTGTCGTGTTGCCAGATCCGCAACCTCATTTCCAGCTATGCCACTGTGTGAGGGAACCCATACAAATTCCACATTTTTTTGTATGGTCAACAATGAATCCTTAATTCTATTTATGATATAATTTTGTTTATATGAGCCATTATAATTACACAAAGCTGATAACACACTCATGGAATCGCTAACTATTAGTATATTTACATTATTTACATTTGTATTTACATATGTCAATGCAGTTAGTATGGCCCAACTTTCAGCAGTGAAGATGGAACAATTGTCTGGTAGTCTAAAACATTTTGTTATTTTTATTTGTGGGTCATAGTATGCTGCTTGAACATGATTACTCTTGGACCCATCAGTATACAAAACGTAGAAATCTTTTTTGTTGTTCAAAAGTTCTAGAAAGTCAAATTTGTTTTTATAATCTAAATTACACTTAACATTTAAAAAGGTAACCAAAACATTGTATGGACACTCATAAATAGGCCATTTCTTTCTTATATACATTTCCTTTGAGACTAGGTTTTTAACCTGTGTCATTATGGTGATAATTTCAGGTAGATGACCAGAAAGAATAATATGGGCTGAGATATTAGATGTAACAGCTGTCTCTGCAATTACTGAGGGACATGAAATGCTGTCTAGTACAACACTGTTATTACAAGACAACTCCTTTAAACAAAACCTCTCAGCTAACTGTAAGCGACGCAAGGATAAAGGAGGCATGCAATTTTCCACTTCTAAGGAATTAATAGGAGTGGTGCGCATAGCACCACTAATTATTCTTAAACCCATGTTTTGTATGACATCCAATTTCCTTAATAATGTAGTACTTACATTCATATAAGCTAAGCTACTATAGTCAAAATGACTTCTTATTATGCTTTTGTAAAGCATGTTAAGTGTATGGGGGTCAGAACCCCAGAAAGTTCCTGCTAAGCTTCTTAGGACATTGATGCCCTTCATAGCATTATGACATATATAGTCTATATGCTTATGAAATTGCAGTTTATCATCAATCACTATGCCTAAAAATTTATGGTGATGAACAACAGGGATTATATTGTTATTATAGGTAATGTTTAAAGAAGACTGATTTTTACTAAAAAACAATACTGAACTTTTTTCTGAGCTGATTTCTAATTTTAAAGTGTTTGTATAGTAATTTTGTAATTGGGCTAATGCAGTATTCATATTGGCAACAGCCATGTGCAAATTTTGGTTTTCAGTATATAAACGCAAGTCATCTGCAAATTGCAAAACTTTTACGTCTGACATATTAACAAAGCTATTTATTTGTGATGTGTATAAGTTATACAGTAAAGGTGACAAGGTTGCTCCCTGCATTGTTCCTTTACTAACATTTTTAGGTCCATGTAGTTTATTATTATATTTTCACATATAAGGTTCTATTGTGTAGAAAATTAAAAATCCAATTTAATATTTTACTTGGTAATCCCAATTCATGTAAAACTCGTATGAGGCATTCAACATTTACATTGTCAAAAGCCCGCTTCACATCTAGGAATACACATATTACATTAGAGTGACTTAGTTTTGCTTTCTTAAGAAATGATATGAGAGACACAAAGCTTTCAGAACAACTCCTACCCTTTCTGAATCCAAATTGAATGTCTGGTAACAAGCATTGAGTTTCAGCAAAGTAATCTAATCGTGTCTTTAACATGTTTTCTGTGTGTAACATGTGTGCTGTGCTCTGGGAATCATTTTGCTAACAGCAAATTGTGCCCGGAGTATGACAGACAGAGAGTCATTAAGACAACCATGGCTGAAAAGGTGGTGTCCTATGTGGAAGCCAATAAAATCGTACCTCTGGTATCCAGAAGTTATGCTAATGCTGTTAAAAGTTCCCCTACAGTTTCATATCGCAAAACTATCTCGCGGCCTAAAGCCCTAATTATTCACTCTCTCCGTCTTACGATAAAGTCGCTCACAATAGTATAATTAATAACCCTAAATCCTCACAGCCAGATGGCTGTGCTCTTAATAGTTCCCCCACATCATATTCTTCAAAATCATCATCAGTTTTAAAACTTCTTTTACAAGTCATAACATCTCTTGTTTCCACTAATATTAATTTAGCGTCCAAAGTTGCCGACCAACTTATAAATCTAATTTTCAAAATTAATAATGGCTACCTATCAAGTATTCCTCCAGTGGAATGTGAGGAGCGTGGCTCATAAAAAGCACGACCTTACATGCCTACTGAACAAGCATAAACCACTTGTTAGTAGTATCTCTGAAACTTGGCTCAAGTCAAGTTTGAGTTTCCGTATTCCACACTACAAGTTACTACGGTGTGACAGGTCTGATGGTCACGGAGGGTCTCTTGTCTTTGTTCCACTGCGAGTTGTTGCACCTTTGAATGAAATTATTATTGTTGCTGTTGGAGTTGAAGGTCTCATTATTTATTCTATTTACATTGCCCACCCTCAGCAAGCCTACCTACCAGTCCTTAGAAATATATTTGGGAATTCCGAGACGCCATTTATAGTTATGGGAGATTTTAATGGGCATCATTTCAGACTACTGTGAGTCATTTGGGCAAGGCTTAGTGTCAATCTTGGATGATCTTAATCTGTGAATCCTGAACAATGGTTGCTCTACCCGCAGACCAGTTCAAGGTCAACGTAAAAGTTGCGTTGATCTGTCATTCTGCACCATTGATATTGCCTCATCTGCCTGTTGGCAATGTGCAGACTTATCATATGGCAGTGACCATTACCCTATCTGTGTCACACTCACTTATAGAACTTATCCAGAAAAAAGTCCTCCTCCCCTCTTAAAATTTAATATTTCTTATCCTGATTGGTCATTGTATTCTACCATTTTAGAACAAAAAATTAAAACCCTCCCAAATATATCACCACTCAAAATTTTGAAAACCGTGAGCACTGCCATATTCAAGACTGCTTAGACAAATTTATGAGTGACATCAATGCATGTGCAGAGTTATCGTTCCCTTTAAAAAACAGCGCTCAAGGGAAGATACCATCACCCCCTTGGTGGGACCAGGAATGCACGGGTTTGGTCAAACAGAGAAAAGAGGCTGAAAGAAAATACAATGCTGACATGAGTACATCTAATTTATTGAACTTTAAACATATTGAGGCTAAATGTAGGAGGGCATTCCGACATAAGAAGCGCACAGGATGGGCCTGATCCCAGACCAATGGAAAATCCAGGTCATTATCCCGATTTTGAAACCAGGGAAGCACCCTGAGAATCCAAACAGTTTTAGACCAATTGCTTTATATTGATAAATTTTTAAAGCAATTATTTGCTAAATTTCTCATACAATTTTAATAAAGTGGAAAAAGACAACTTGACCCGAGACAGGGATTGAACCTGTGATCTTTGCCTAACCAGGGCAATGTTCTAGCCACCTGAACTGACGAGTCAAGTTGTCTTTTTCCACTTTATTAAAATTTTATGAGAAATTTAGCAAATAATTGCTTTAAAAATTTATCAATATACTGAGTGGAGTCCAAAAAAAAATAGTTGTAACGTACTGTTCATTGGTATCAAGTTGTTCATTAGCTCGATAGATGGCTCTGGTCATACTCTTAAAATGACGATATAAATATGGTGGAGAATTTCAACTTGATTCGATACGGTTCGGGTAGTTCAGGTGGCTAGAACATTGGCCTGGTTAGGCAAAGGTCACAGGTTCAATCCCTGTCTCGAGTCAAGTTGTCTTTTTCCACTTTATTAAAATTTTATGAGAAAAATTGCTTTATAATCGGTAATGTTAAAAATTTTGGAATACAAAAAATATTATTATGTCTTTTAATTCATCGCCATATAATAGTCTTTTTCTTTTTTTAAATAAAAACTTTTGGTCAAAATGTTTGCAGCAAATTCTTAAGTTTGGTGACCAATTGGTTTGTCCTGTAGCTGTTATCCAAATCTGACGCGAATCGCCACTTTTAGGAAAGCTGCAAGAAACCAATAATTATTTAACTAAACACAACACAATAAAAATAACATAACAAGTGCTCAAGTATATTCACATGCAATGCAAGCTGATTCACCTGCAGACAAATGAACAAGTTCGGGCACAGGAGCAGATACCTACTAAAAGAGAATGGGAGATTAGGCAGCAGTCGATATTTAAAATAAAATATTGAAACTTTGAGCAGTTCCGACAACATCATAGGTATGTAATAGCGTGTCTATAAACTACTTCCACTTGAATCACAATCCAGATTTCCGCCTCGCCTGCATGTTGGTGCTAACTGAATAATAAAGCCAGGGCGCTGATACACGTAGTAGGTTATGGCTGGGAGGGCCGAGAGTAGTTATTTCAAATATACCTCAGGCTTAAACTTATGTCGCACAAAATATAAGTAACGTTAATTACGTGGTAAGTAAGCTTATATTTATCTCAAAGCTGGCGGCTACGGGACAGTCTCCTTTGATTATTATGAATTGTGGTGTTATTGTTTTTATTTTGAGTAATTAAAGTGTTTCTTTTATATTTGTGGTATGAGTGCAATTCCTATTAGTACCCACCTTCGAACGTAACAATTTTTTTTTTTTTTAATTTATTTCATGACCATGGATACATGTCCTTCAGTCGGAAACTTTGAGTTGTAATAAAACAATAATACTATTTACTATACATAAGACTAAATAATTTTTTTTTTTTTTGCTTAAACTACATTGTCGTAAGTAGAGATAAAATTTGAACAATAAACAAGTGTTTGATATGATGCAACTTATAAAATAGGTAACAAAGTTAACACTTAAACTAAAAAAAAAAAAAAAAAACTAAATTGTTTCTACAGTATTTACAATATACTTATATAAAGGGGAAAAGTAAATTATATTGGATAATAGATCCTGAACGCGGCGGGGAATGCTAAACGAATGTTCTTCCGAAATGTCACTAATGGCAGTCACCAAGATCAACCTTTGAATCGCAAACGATTCACACTCAAATATTATGTGTTTTATGTCAGCGTTCTCTTTACTGCAGTATTTACACTTATTGTCACTAGTTATTTTGATTCTAAAAAGATGTGCAGGTGTCAAACAGTGTCCAAAGCGCAATCGGTTTAAACAAGCTATGAATTTTCGGCTGGAGTATTTGAATTTGCTAAACCAAGGCTTTACTGGTAAGTCTCTTTGTAGTTCTGCATACCATTTTCCTTTTGTAGCTGTAGTTAAGTCCCAGTATTCTTTCCATATTTTCCTTGACTTGCTTTTCAAAAATTGGAAATAGTCGGTAAAAGGCACTTTAAACGATTCTGTTTGGTCTACATCAAATTCTTGTCGTGTTGCCAGATCCGCAACCTCATTTCCAGCTATGCCACTGTGTGAGGGAACCCATACAAATTCCACATTTTTTTGTATGGTCAACAATGAATCCTTAATTCTATTTATGATATAATTTTGTTTATATGAGCCATTATAATTACACAAAGCTGATAACACACTCATGGAATCGCTAACTATTAGTATATTTACATTATTTACATGTGTATTTACATATGTCAATGCAGTTAGTATGGCCCAACTTTCAGCAGTGAAGATGGAACAATTGTCTGGTAGTCTAAAACATTTTGTTATTTTTATTTGTGGGTCATAGTATGCTGCTTGAACATGATTACTCTTGGACCCATCAGTATACAAAACGTAGAAATCTTTTTTGTTGTTCAAAAGTTCTAGAAAGTCAAATTTGTTTTTATAATCTAAATTACACTTAACATTTAAAAAGGTAACCAAAACATTGTATGGACACTCATAAATAGGCCATTTCTTTCTTATATACATTTCCTTTGAGACTAGGTTTTTAACCTGTGTCATTATGGTGATAATTTCAGGTAGATGACCAGAAAGAATAATATGGGCTGAGATATTAGATGTAACAGCTGTCTCTGCAATTACTGAGGGACATGAAATGCTGTCTAGTACAACACTGTTATTACAAGACAACTCCTTTAAACAAAACCTCTCAGCTAACTGTAAGCGACGCAAGGATAAAGGAGGCATGCAATTTTCCACTTCTAAGGAATTAATAGGAGTGGTGCGCATAGCACCACTAATTATTCTTAAACCCATGTTTTGTATGACATCCAATTTCCTTAATAATGTAGTACTTACATTCATATAAGCTAAGCTACTATAGTCAAAATGACTTCTTATTATGCTTTTGTAAAGCATGTTAAGTGTATGGGGGTCAGAACCCCAGAAAGTTCCTGCTAAGCTTCTTAGGACATTGATGCCCTTCATAGCATTATGACATATATAGTCTATATGCTTATGAAATTGCAGTTTATCATCAATCACTATGCCTAAAAATTTATGGTGATGAACAACAGGGATTATATTGTTATTATAGGTAATGTTTAAAGAAGACTGATTTTTACTAAAAAACAATACTGAACTTTTTTCTGAGCTGATTTCTAATTTTAAAGTGTTTGTATAGTAATTTTGTAATTGGGCTAATGCAGTATTCATATTGGCAACAGCCATGTGCAAATTTTGGTTTTCAGTATATAAACGCAAGTCATCTGCAAATTGCAAAACTTTTACGTCTGACATATTAACAAAGCTATTTATTTGTGATGTGTATAAGTTATACAGTAAAGGTGACAAGGTTGCTCCCTGCATTGTTCCTTTACTAACATTTTTAGGTCCATGTAGTTTATTATTATATTTTCACATATAAGGTTCTATTGTGTAGAAAATTAAAAATCCAATTTAATATTTTACTTGGTAATCCCAATTCATGTAAAACTCGTATGAGGCATTCAACATTTACATTGTCAAAAGCCCGCTTCACATCTAGGAATACACATATTACATTAGAGTGACTTAGTTTTGCTTTCTTAAGAAATGATATGAGAGACACAAAGCTTTCAGAACAACTCCTACCCTTTCTGAATCCAAATTGAATGTCTGGTAACAAGCATTGAGTTTCAGCAAAGTAATCTAATCGTGTCTTTAACATGTTTTCTGTGTGTAACATGTGTGCTGTGCTCTGGGAATCATTTTGCTAACAGCAAATTGTGCCCGGAGTATGACAGACAGAGAGTCATTAAGACAACCATGGCTGAAAAGGTGGTGTCCTATGTGGAAGCCAATAAAATCGTACCTCTGGTATCCAGAAGTTATGCTAATGCTGTTAAAAGTTCCCCTACAGTTTCATATCGCAAAACTATCTCGCGGCCTAAAGCCCTAATTATTCACTCTCTCCGTCTTACGATAAAGTCGCTCACAATAGTATAATTAATAACCCTAAATCCTCACAGCCAGATGGCTGTGCTCTTAATAGTTCCCCCACATCATATTCTTCAAAATCATCATCAGTTTTAAAACTTCTTTTACAAGTCATAACATCTCTTGTTTCCACTAATATTAATTTAGCGTCCAAAGTTGCCGACCAACTTATAAATCTAATTTTCAAAATTAATAATGGCTACCTATCAAGTATTCCTCCAGTGGAATGTGAGGAGCGTGGCTCATAAAAAGCACGACCTTACATGCCTACTGAACAAGCATAAACCACTTGTTAGTAGTATCTCTGAAACTTGGCTCAAGTCAAGTTTGAGTTTCCGTATTCCACACTACAAGTTACTACGGTGTGACAGGTCTGATGGTCACGGAGGGTCTCTTGTCTTTGTTCCACTGCGAGTTGTTGCACCTTTGAATGAAATTATTATTGTTGCTGTTGGAGTTGAAGGTCTCATTATTTATTCTATTTACATTGCCCACCCTCAGCAAGCCTACCTACCAGTCCTTAGAAATATATTTGGGAATTCCGAGACGCCATTTATAGTTATGGGAGATTTTAATGGGCATCATTTCAGACTACTGTGAGTCATTTGGGCAAGGCTTAGTGTCAATCTTGGATGATCTTAATCTGTGAATCCTGAACAATGGTTGCTCTACCCGCAGACCAGTTCAAGGTCAACGTAAAAGTTGCGTTGATCTGTCATTCTGCACCATTGATATTGCCTCATCTGCCTGTTGGCAATGTGCAGACTTATCATATGGCAGTGACCATTACCCTATCTGTGTCACACTCACTTATAGAACTTATCCAGAAAAAAGTCCTCCTCCCCTCTTAAAATTTAATATTTCTTATCCTGATTGGTCATTGTATTCTACCATTTTAGAACAAAAAATTAAAACCCTCCCAAATATATCACCACTCAAAATTTTGAAAACCGTGAGCACTGCCATATTCAAGACTGCTTAGACAAATTTATGAGTGACATCAATGCATGTGCAGAGTTATCGTTCCCTTTAAAAAACAGCGCTCAAGGGAAGATACCATCACCCCCTTGGTGGGACCAGGAATGCACGGGTTTGGTCAAACAGAGAAAAGAGGCTGAAAGAAAATACAATGCTGACATGAGTACATCTAATTTATTGAACTTTAAACATATTGAGGCTAAATGTAGGAGGGCATTCCGACATAAGAAGCGCACAGGATGGGCCTGATCCCAGACCAATGGAAAATCCAGGTCATTATCCCGATTTTGAAACCAGGGAAGCACCCTGAGAATCCAAACAGTTTTAGACCAATTGCTTTATATTGATAAATTTTTAAAGCAATTATTTGCTAAATTTCTCATACAATTTTAATAAAGTGGAAAAAGACAACTTGACCCGAGACAGGGATTGAACCTGTGATCTTTGCCTAACCAGGGCAATGTTCTAGCCACCTGAACTGACGAGTCAAGTTGTCTTTTTCCACTTTATTAAAATTTTATGAGAAATTTAGCAAATAATTGCTTTAAAAATTTATCAATATACTGAGTGGAGTCCAAAAAAAAATAGTTGTAACGTACTGTTCATTGGTATCAAGTTGTTCATTAGCTCGATAGATGGCTCTGGTCATACTCTTAAAATGACGATATAAATATGGTGGAGAATTTCAACTTGATTCGATACGGTTCGGGTAGTTCAGGTGGCTAGAACATTGGCCTGGTTAGGCAAAGGTCACAGGTTCAATCCCTGTCTCGAGTCAAGTTGTCTTTTTCCACTTTATTAAAATTTTATGAGAAAAATTGCTTTATAATCGGTAATGTTAAAAATTTTGGAATACAAAAAATATTATTATGTCTTTTAATTCATCGCCATATAATAGTCTTTTTCTTTTTTTAAATAAAAACTTTTGGTCAAAATGTTTGCAGCAAATTCTTAAGTTTGGTGACCAATTGGTTTGTCCTGTAGCTGTTATCCAAATCTGACGCGAATCGCCACTTTTAGGAAAGCTGCAAGAAACCAATAATTATTTAACTAAACACAACACAATAAAAATAACATAACAAGTGCTCAAGTATATTCACATGCAATGCAAGCTGATTCACCTGCAGACAAATGAACAAGTTCGGGCACAGGAGCAGATACCTACTAAAAGAGAATGGGAGATTAGGCAGCAGTCGATATTTAAAATAAAATATTGAAACTTTGAGCAGTTCCGACAACATCATAGGTATGTAATAGCGTGTCTATAAACTACTTCCACTTGAATCACAATCCAGATTTCCGCCTCGCCTGCATGTTGGTGCTAACTGAATAATAAAGCCAGGGCGCTGATACACGTAGTAGGTTATGGCTGGGAGGGCCGAGAGTAGTTATTTCAAATATACCTCAGGCTTAAACTTATGTCGCACAAAATATAAGTAACGTTAATTACGTGGTAAGTAAGCTTATATATATCTCAAAGCTGGCGGCTACGGGACAGTCTCCTTTGATTATTATGAATTGTGGTGTTATTGTTTTTATTTTGAGTAATTAAAGTGTTTCTTTTATATTTGTGGTATGAGTGCAATTCCTATTAGTACCCACCTTCGAACGTAACAATTTTTTTTTTTTTTTAATTTATTTCATGACCATGGATACATGTCCTTCAGTCGGAAACTTTGAGTTGTAATAAAACAATAATACTATTTACTATACATAAGACTAAATAATTTTTTTTTTTTTTTGCTTAAACTACATTGTCGTAAGTAGAGATAAAATTTGAACAATAAACAAGTGTTTGATATGATGCAACTTATAAAATAGGTAACAAAGTTAACACTTAAACTAAAAAAAAAAAAAAAAAACTAAATTGTTTCTACAGTATTTACAATATACTTATATAAAGGGGAAAAGTAAATTATATTGGATAATAGATCCTGAACGCGGCGGGGAATGCTAAACGAATGTTCTTCCGAAATGTCACTAATGGCAGTCACCAAGATCAACCTTTGAATCGCAAACGATTCACACTCAAATATTATGTGTTTTATGTCAGCGTTCTCTTTACTGCAGTATTTACACTTATTGTCACTAGTTATTTTCATTCTAAAAAGATGTGCAGGTGTCAAACAGTGTCCAAAGCGCAATCGGTTTAAACAAGCTATGAATTTTCGGCTGGAGTATTTGAATTTGCTAAACCAAGGCTTTACTGGTAAGTCTCTTTGTAGTTCTGCATACCATTTTCCTTTTGTAGCTGTAGTTAAGTCCCAGTATTCTTTCCATATTTTCCTTGACTTGCTTTTCAAAAATTGGAAATAGTCGGTAAAAGGCACTTTAAACGATTCTGTTTGGTCTACATCAAATTCTTGTCGTGTTGCCAGATCCGCAACCTCATTTCCAGCTATGCCACTGTGTGAGGGAACCCATACAAATTCCACATTTTTTTGTATGGTCAACAATGAATCCTTAATTCTATTTATGATATAATTTTGTTTATATGAGCCATTATAATTACACAAAGCTGATAACACACTCATGGAATCGCTAACTATTAGTATATTTACATTATTTACATGTGTATTTACATATGTCAATGCAGTTAGTATGGCCCAACTTTCAGCAGTGAAGATGGAACAATTGTCTGGTAGTCTAAAACATTTTGTTATTTTTATTTGTGGGTCATAGTATGCTGCTTGAACATGATTACTCTTGGACCCATCAGTATACAAAACGTAGAAATCTTTTTTGTTGTTCAAAAGTTCTAGAAAGTCAAATTTGTTTTTATAATCTAAATTACACTTAACATTTAAAAAGGTAACCAAAACATTGTATGGACACTCATAAATAGGCCATTTCTTTCTTATATACATTTCCTTTGAGACTAGGTTTTTAACCTGTGTCATTATGGTGATAATTTCAGGTAGATGACCAGAAAGAATAATATGGGCTGAGATATTAGATGTAACAGCTGTCTCTGCAATTACTGAGGGACATGAAATGCTGTCTAGTACAACACTGTTATTACAAGACAACTCCTTTAAACAAAACCTCTCAGCTAACTGTAAGCGACGCAAGGATAAAGGAGGCATGCAATTTTCCACTTCTAAGGAATTAATAGGAGTGGTGCGCATAGCACCACTAATTATTCTTAAACCCATGTTTTGTATGACATCCAATTTCCTTAATAATGTAGTACTTACATTCATATAAGCTAAGCTACTATAGTCAAAATGACTTCTTATTATGCTTTTGTAAAGCATGTTAAGTGTATGGGGGTCAGAACCCCAGAAAGTTCCTGCTAAGCTTCTTAGGACATTGATGCCCTTCATAGCATTATGACATATATAGTCTATATGCTTATGAAATTGCAGTTTATCATCAATCACTATGCCTAAAAATTTATGGTGATGAACAACAGGGATTATATTGTTATTATAGGTAATGTTTAAAGAAGACTGATTTTTACTAAAAAACAATACTGAACTTTTTTCTGAGCTGATTTCTAATTTTAAAGTGTTTGTATAGTAATTTTGTAATTGGGCTAATGCAGTATTCATATTGGCAACAGCCATGTGCAAATTTTGGTTTTCAGTATATAAACGCAAGTCATCTGCAAATTGCAAAACTTTTACGTCTGACATATTAACAAAGCTATTTATTTGTGATGTGTATAAGTTATACAGTAAAGGTGACAAGGTTGCTCCCTGCATTGTTCCTTTACTAACATTTTTAGGTCCATGTAGTTTATTATTATATTTTCACATATAAGGTTCTATTGTGTAGAAAATTAAAAATCCAATTTAATATTTTACTTGGTAATCCCAATTCATGTAAAACTCGTATGAGGCATTCAACATTTACATTGTCAAAAGCCCGCTTCACATCTAGGAATACACATATTACATTAGAGTGACTTAGTTTTGCTTTCTTAAGAAATGATATGAGAGACACAAAGCTTTCAGAACAACTCCTACCCTTTCTGAATCCAAATTGAATGTCTGGTAACAAGCATTGAGTTTCAGCAAAGTAATCTAATCGTGTCTTTAACATGTTTTCAAAAAGTTTACCTAGGCATGATGATAATGAAATTGGCCTATATGATGAAGGATCATCTGTATTTTTATTTGGCTTTAAGATAGGTATTACACACTGAGTTTTCCATGAATCTGGTATAACTAAGCTGTTCCAAAGTTTATTATAAATATTTAATAATGTTTCCTGAGCATTAGGATGTAATTTTTTAATTAACATGTATGGTATGTTGTCCAATCCTGGTGTGGTGTCTTTTCTAATCTTAAGTGCTATGTACATTTCATTCAATGTAAATGGGTTATTAAGAAATGAGTTACTATCATTTTCTTCTGACTGATCTAAAATATCATTAATGTTGTTACCATTCAATTGTGATAAGTCTGTTATTTTATCTAAAAAGCCCGGGACCCAATCTTCATTTAAATACCTGTTGTGAGAAGACCCTATCCTTTTGAACCTTTTAATGTAACTCCATATCCTAGAAACAGGCGTCATTCTATTAAAACTAGTACACAAATTATGCCATGACTTAATTCTTTCTTCTCGTAATAGTTTTTTCTTTTGTGCATCAAGTTTTTTGTAGTTAATAAAATTGGGAATAGATGGGGATTTTTTGTAATGTGACAATGCTTCCTTTGATTTCTTAACAGCTTCGTCACACATTTGGTTCCACCAAGGTGCAGGTTTTCTCACAACATGCATAGTTTGTTTTAATTTTTGTTTTGGTATTGTCATAGCTCTAATATCATACAAAATATTTACAAAATTATTATACAATTGAATGGCTTCTGCATTAATCATGTCTATATGTGAAAAGGATGTTTCTGATAACTCATAATATTTAGACCAGTCTGCCCTATTATATACATATTTTTCTTCAACAGGACGAACTTCATATATTGATGGTTTCACATTCATAACCACCTGAGTTGGATAGTGAAAACTTCCCATTGGATCATCGTGGACACGCCATTCACAAAGAGGAGCTAATGTGGGACTAACAAGAGCTAAATCTATTGCTGATGGAGTTATATTTGGAGGTGGAATAGTGGTGGATGTCCCATCATTTAAGAGGCACATATCAAAGTCATCAATAATATTATATAGACTGTTACCTCTATTGTTGTTAGTTTTACATCCGAACATAATGTGATGTGCATTAAAATCGCCCATAATGAGACATGGCTTAGGAGTTTCACTTAGTATTTTTCTCATTTTATTAGTATCAAACCTGTTACTATTAGGGGGACAATATACACAAAGAATATATAGTTTACCTATAGAAGTTTCTATTGATATACAGATGTTCTGAATGGATTCATAAAAAGTTGTATTTATAATATTGTATTCTATATTTTGTTTTATTAATATACCAACTCCGTTATGTGAATTTTTAGAATTTTTATGAATAAAATTATATGGTGTAAAATTAGGAATTATACTAGTACTTTTAAGCCATGTCTCATTCAGTAAACATATATCTATATTATGTTGAGATAGAAATGATTTTAATAAGACTTTCTTATTTAATAAGCTTGTTATATTAAATTGTACAATGTTTAAATATGTATCCATTAAGTATTTTTTAATAAATTTAGTAACAATATGTCTTTGATTCTTTTGTTTGTGATTGGAGTACTGTTCTTATCATTCCCAAGAGTAATGAGAGATCTTACTAAGGCATTAATTACAGTTTCATTATTTATAATTTGTTCAGCTATATCAGGTTTCTTATTTCGACCTACAATTTTGTCAGGGGAATCATTTAAAGCTGGAAATTGTTTTTGGTCAGTAATGTTTGGAGTTTTACTCACCACAGTGGCATAGGACTGGTTGAGATACCTTTTCTTCTTTTCTTCCATTTTCTTTTGCTTCACTGGGCAATCTCTTGAAATAGCTAAGTCATTACCACAGCAGTTAATACATATGATTTCCTCAACATTACATTCTTTGTAGGAGTGCTTCCCGGCACACGAAGAACACATTTGTTCACCCCTGCAAACTTTAGCGGAGTGGTTAAATTTAAGGCATTTGTAGCACTGCAGCAATGGCGGTATGTATGTATGAATAGTGTATCTGAACATTTGTATGTATGCATATTGTGGTAATGTCGTAGCAGCGAATGATAGCTATGGTGCCCAATGGAGTGAGCTTTCCATCAACTTTTCGCATGAATCGTTTGATGGATATTATCTCGGCATCACAAGTTATATTTTTGTATATTTCTTCGTTTTTCATATCTTTTGGCACATAGCGTATGATGCCTGTTGTTTCCGTCATATAAGCAGGTACGAATGCTTTTAGCTTGTTCCTATAAAGAAAACTGTCCATATTAAGAAAATTATTGGCTGTTGAAGGCTTTTTAAATGTGACACCAATCTTAAAGGCGTTCACTCTATGTACACCAACTATTCCTTTCACATTTTCCGTGAATATTTTTGTTAAAGTGATTGGGTTTTTGTTGCCCAGTTTTTCTTTTTCTGCGGACTCGACGTATACAATACAATCGCCGCTGTGATTTTGTGGAAACAGTCTTTTATAGTTCTGTTTCGTGAACATTTTATATGTATCTGACTCCGGAGTCAGTTTCCTTTTTTTGGTTTCTTTGTCGACAGGGACTTCGTCCCCATCGCTATCCACACCCATATTTAAAAAGGTACACTATTAACTACAATTATAATACTATATACACTGAAATTAAACTATTATATACACGAAAAAATTAAATGCAAAAGAGCAAAATTTTAAATCGCCCGCTTTGTTTGACTTCCCGCCAAAAAGTCCACGAACGTAACAATACATAGCAGGGCTGCCAGGTGAAAAAATGTCGCAACCGTACCACAGCTAAAAAAATCGTATGCATAAGGAAAATTCTAATAAAAAATCGTATGTATTTTCCGTAGACAGAGAATACTATAGACTAGTGTAGGAAATATTAGCGTTAGCAATCATATTTAATTGCTAAGACTCCATTCGTATTAATTAAATGAAAAGTACTTGTTAAAATTAATTATTGCTAAGAGACATCGATTACGCAATAATTGACAATTCGTCACGAACCCACAATCTCCCTCCAATACATGACTAAGCGCATCGACGTTCGCGCCGCTACTGAGTGGCGAGTTGTGAATGCTAAATTAAATTGCCAAAACTCATAATTATAATTCACGACAAATTCATATCGCAGGCGAGCTGTGAACGCTGCGTCGCTGCGACGACTAAATCATGAGGCAGGCGAGCTGCGAATGATGCGTCGCTGCGATTGCTAAAATGAATTTTCACGTCTAATTCATGAATGGATCGTATCATTGTGCTATTGCGAAATACGGAGTGCGTGACTGAAAAAGTGCATGGTTGATATTTAGCCCATTATTTTTAACTATTAAATGCTTGTGTTTGGGGTTATTTATTCCAATATAGTATAATTTTTTTTAACATTCTGTTAATGCCATTGAGTTGAGTAAGAAGTCGAAATTCGTACGTACTTTTTACGAGTTTTAGATACTTTGGTTTTTATGTATTATTCTTTTATTTTGAATATATGAACTCTAAAATTGTGTGATTGTACTTTATTGTGGAATAAATAATGTAATACAAAATGTATTTTTTGGGTTCCGTCTCTCGAAAGGAAAACAACGGAACTAAAGTATTTTTTATTTTTATTGAATTGAAAACTTCTTTTAATCATTATCATCTAACGTTAATCCCGGTCATCTCCAGGTCTTATTAAAAAATATTGTGTAATCAATTAAGACTCTTTCGGTGTAGAATTTTTTTTCATTATCATCATTAACGTCGATCCCGGTAAATTTTTCGTTTTTTGGTAATTATTAATAAATTTGCTACCCTTATTTTTTTTCATAATGTCCGTCTGGACGTCAGTTCGTCTGTCTATCCATGTGTCATCATCGATTTTCTCAGGAACGGGAGGACCTAGCAAGTTGATGTTTACTTCATTGATGTTCATATTAGCATAGCAATAGTACATCGCATGCTAAGAGATAAAAATTAGCACGCTAATGAAATTAACAAAAAATAGCATTAATTTCCATCACTACTATAGACGAATTGATAGCTGTTGTTTCACTCACACAAGAAAGAAAGCAACTTATGACGGTCAAGTGTGAAGAAAAGAAACATAATGATTACATTTTTTGTTTCATCGAGCGTGCCGGTTTTTCCAGCACAATCTTGAGATTGAGCGAAACAAAGTTTGACAGCTGTTTTGCAGTTCATTGTCATTATTGTAAAAAAATAGCTATAAGGCAGTTTAAAGATGGATTAAAGGTACAAAACTGTGTTATATTTCACTGTGGAGTAATATGACGAACGAAATATTAATTCAAATCAATAAAAGATGGTGCGATGTAGTGTTTTAGGATGTAAGAGTGATGGTGAAAAAATCTGTCTTTTCATTCGTAAGTACTAACAAGTTTTATCGGTTACTAGGTTTTAATAGAAGTATATTGTGCATCTTGCATTCAAGATGGAATTTTATTAATAAATAAGATCAAATATCATTATTTAAGAAGTCAAACACCTAAAATAAATAAAAGTCAGGGTCGCCATATCATGGATGCTAAATTACCCCAGATCTGATTTTATTTTAACAAAATGCTGGTCGTGTCGTACATGCTACATTTATTAAAACTAGACGCACAAAAATAGGAAACGTACAGAATATTAACTTTGAGATATATATAAGCTTACTTACCACGTAATTAACGTTACTTATATTTTGTGCGACATAAGTTTAAGCCTGAGGTATATTTGAAATAACTACTCTCGGCCCTCCCAGCCATAACCTACTACGTGTCTCAGCGCCCTGGCTTTATTATTCAGTTAGCACCAACATGCAGGCGAGGCGGAAATCTGGATTGTGATTCAAGTGGAAGTAGTTTATAGACACGCTATTACATACCTATGATGTTGTCGGAACTGCTCAAAGTTTCAATATTTTATTTTAAATATCGACTGCTGCCTAATCTCCCATTCTCTTTTAGTAGGTATCTGCTCCTGTGCCCGAACTTGTTCATTTGTCTGCAGGTGAATCAGCTTGCATTGCATGTGAATATACTTGAGCACTTGTTATGTTATTTTTATTGTGTTGTGTTTAGTTAAATAATTATTGGTTTCTTGCAGCTTTCCTAAAAGTGGCGATTCGCGTCAGATTTGGATAACAGCTACAGGACAAACCAATTGGTCACCAAACTTAAGAATTTGCTGCAAACATTTTGACCAAAAGTTTTTATTTAAAAAAAGAAAAAGACTATTATATGGCGATGAATTAAAAGACATAATAATATTTTTTTTTTGGGAGATACTTTATTTTTATAACAGTCTCTGCTTGCTTACAAATGTTTATTTTGTCAATTAACTGCAAAACTAAATAAACATATTAAAAAAATAACATACAGTATTATTTACTCACGAAAACTAGAACCTATCATACCTCTGTGGTGCAGTTGGTAGTGTATGCAACAGTGGGGACAAATATTTGATTGATCCTGAAATGTTTGTTAAGGAGTTCAGGTATTTTCTATGTGAGTGTAAGGGTTTTTCCAAATACCCTTACCTATTAGCAGTGTAACTGCTAACTAACGGATGAGACAACTACGCATGTGCTCTTACGGGATTGGGAGATCAGACAGAAGTCGCTCACAACAATTCCGAAAACTAAAAGCCAAAGGATCAAGAGTACAGTTCGTAGATGGATACTTAGAATTTTAAAAATACAAAATATGGGGAAAATATCTTCATATGGTAACCCAGTTATAACACTACATGTTCCTTTCTGCGGCACGCTGACTATGTGTCTATAGTATTCTCTGTCTACGGTATTTTCATATTTTTATTATAAAATTAAAAACTAGTGGTTCTGTGAACCGTAGACTGAAGAGTATTTTTTTAAATAAAAAAAAAATACAAAAAAGAATCACACTTTCCTTTTTTTCGTTTTGAGCGCTCTTGCCAACCACTACGGGACCATTTCTCCTCCCCTGCCTCCATTTACCCCCTGATCGAAAAACCCTCTCGCTAAAAGTTGTTGGCTACATCAAGGATTGTCTATGCCAAGTCGCATGCAAATCCGATGTAAAATACGACCTGTAGACTGAATGGACGGACGGTCGGACATCAATAGCGTTTCTCCCGTACCAGTGGAGTTAATACGGAGACTTTCGACGGCTTGCTTCGCTCGCCTCCTCAGTCTATAATAATAAAATACTATGAAAATAGTTAAAAACTTAGAAAAATCACTTTTTTAAGGTTTCGTACCTCAATAGGAAGCCCGGTTGGTTGCTCCTGCAGACGGAATGACAGCGCGCGTAAAGGCATTCCCCACTACATAAAAAAAAGGAAAATACGGAGCCCTTTTAGGATCAGTTTGCTGTGCGTCGTCTGTCTGTTCCTTTTTCTCAGGAACGCGTAGGAGGTATCAAGTTGAAATTTATATCAAAATTAGCATACATTCATAGAATTACCAATTAACATTGACCTCTGAGGTGTATGGGCGATCATACAAATTGGAAGTTTAGTTTAATTGACTTTTACTTAAATAAGGTACTCAATTTTTACGGACTCCTCGGCGCACGAGTTGGACTCGTGCTTGACCGATTTTTTATGAAAATTATCTATGTTCATCAGTTTCATCATTTTATCTGTTAGTTTAAAATCGGTGCAGTTTCCGGTGGCTCTTGTTCTTGTCATTTGCTTTGACGTTCGACAGAAAGTTTTCATTCATGTATAGAAATAAGAATATAAGGGGCTTCCCTGAAACTCAGGGCACAATTTATTAAATATAAAAAAATCGTACGTTTTCCGTACGATTTAGATGCTTCGATCGTATTCGTGTAATATCTACAAAAAATCGTACAAATACGATTTAAATCGTACAAATGGCAGCCCTGATACATAGTGTTTATTTGCTCAATGGAGTGACTATGCAGACCAAAGAATCCAGTTATTTACACATAATAAAAATTAAAAATATGTCTATTGGTAAATTCCACAGATTTAGAAGAGTAAGCAGATCTAACAAATTCCTTTGTTTATGGTGTAATACTTCATCCTTTTCACTCTTTTTATTTCTTGTATAACGCTATCTTATTTTGTCATGTGTAGCGACATGTAACTCAAACATAGACAGCGAACAACGCGTAGCCTAAATTTCTACATAATTTCAACTATTGCCGCCATTTTTGAATCAGGAATTTGTTAGTGTTTTGTGCCGAAGGGAAAATATTGTGTATATATATTTAAATAAAGGTTATAAACGTTTAAAAAACATGGTGAAGTGTTGTGTAAATGTTGTGATAGCTCCAGTCACAAGAAATCACCAGGAATAACTTTTCACAGGTAATTGATGTTTTAGTTACGACTACGTGTTATTATTCTAAGATTTTTATTCAAAAATGGTGTATCTTCTAGACGAACACTTGAAAAGTTGTTAATATATGGTTCATAGCATCTGTTCCATAAACCGTTTGGTCGCTATCGTCATCTATATCTAAGATTTTTGTTAATTTACATACATTTTGTACTGTTACGGCATGGGGACGAATTCAGTTCAGCAAATTGTTTGCAATTTCAATATCCAAAGTCAAGCTAAATGTAGTGCCCGATTCAATTAATTATGTTAATATTGTTTTAGGTTTCCTAAGAATACCATAAAACAAGATGTTTGGTTAATAAACATAAATTATGAAAGATATTAAAATGACATGATATGATAGCTGAATACGACCCTGGATTAAGCTACCTGTTTATGTGTGAAATAGGCTACGCTATTTTTCGTAAATGTTTGATCTGCTTACTCTTCTATATCTGTGGTAAATTCAAATTAATAGCTTTTTACAAAATGCATAATTATCTATCTATACCATACTAATATTATAAAGCTGAAGAGTTTGTTTGTTTGGTTGAAGCGCCAATCTCAGGAACTACTGGTTCGATTTGAATATTTATTTTTGTGTTGAATAGTCCATTTATCGAGGAAGGCTATAGACATCACGCTACGACTAATAGGTGTAACAGCAAAATGTGGCAAAATCTGGAGTAAAATATTCCATAGCGGATCAGCTGGTGAAAGTGTATACCCAAGTACGTATTCTAATCTATGTGTATACCTTACTTAGGGACTTACCTACTTTTCATTCCCCAAAAATTCTCTATAATTTTTATATTTCCCTGAATGGGGAAAAAAACAAAGCCTCCCTATACTATTTTTTTTTTATTAATTATCATATGGCCTGGTTACAAAGACCTTTTAGCTAAATCTAATTTAGTTTATATTCTTCATAATTCATCTTCAGTTGTCACGCCTTTAATAAAATAAACAGCAAGCGTCGGCCATTCGAGTAGTTCCCGCAAAAACTCAACAAACAATCTGGACACCCTGTCTACTTTACAGACCTTAAGATTTGGTTCTGAAGCAAATTAAAACTGTTGCCTGGTCGTAAAAAATCCGAACGTGTGTTAGCACTATTATAGCGCAAAGAACTTACATAATACTTGTCTATGCACTACGGCGAAAATACTAATCCGCGCGAGAGGGCTCTCGGTGGTAGTGTGTCTCTTTCTAAATAAGTGACCATGAGCAAAGAGAAACGATTGATCGAACCTACTTTTGATCGAACGAACATTTATTTTAAGTTAAAGAAAAATAATTTAATTGGCGTTCATTCGTTATATACTTCACCTTACAAGTACAGTCATTCAAAAATATAATCTACACTCCCAAGATTGAGGGTTATTTGAACTTCTTAAAACCAAAACTTCAATTTTTCTTCACAAAAATATTAGGACAGTAAAAATTGCTCTTGGGCGTAGACAGAGTAACATTTGGTTACTCTGTCTACTTTTGGGTCAAGTGTAATATGACAACAATAATATAAATGTCAATAAAGACTCTCACCGTCAGAAAGTTTTGCTATAACTTTAAGACAACTTCCTATCCGAATGTACTTTTGTGATTTTCTGTTTTTTTTGTACTTGTGGTGATTTTCTGTTTGGAAAGTGACAGCAAGTGTAAGTTTGGCAATGATACACTGGAGTCCTAAATGTAAACAAAAACTAGGTGGTCTATGGTCTAGTGCTTAGTACAAGTGTTCGGCTTTACCAAAAATATTTTCATCAAAAACAAGCGCTGTTGTCGTATTTTTAGTGCTTTTGTGTTGTTTTGTGTGTGCATTTTTACGCAACTTCCAAATTCCCACGTAAGTAGATGTAATTATGGATGATCCTCCCGATCCTGGTGGAGGTGATGGCGCTTGCCATTTCCACGATCCTTCTTCCTCATCGCAATCTATTTCTAATTCTCATTCTAAAAAACGAAATCATCCTCTTGATGACCCTTCATCCCCTGCTCTTATAAAATCTATTACTGATCCATCACAAGCATCTCCTTCCATTCAAACGTCTTACACCCATCCCGATTTTGATAACAAGCCCACGAGATACACCGATACGACCGATACTGATGCTGGTCCGTACATAGTCCATGTATCCAGATCAGTGGACAACCCGTCCTCAGGTACGGTGTTCCGTCCAATTAAGTTCGGTCATTTTATCCACAATAATAAAATATCCAACGTAACTGTAGATGGCATTAAGCGTGTAGGCCGTAACCGTTCATTTTAACTATCAGTTCAATTTAAATCTGCTGTAGACGCTAACAATTTCTTAACTCACCCTTCCCTATCCAGAGCCAAATATGAGGTATCCTTTCCTTCTTATGCATGCTCAAGAATGGGAACCATTAGAGAGGGTCAGGTGGAATGGACCCTTGAGGAAATGGTCCAATCAATCCGAGTTCCTCTTGGATATGGCCGAATAATGAAAGCCAGGCGTCTTAATAGAAGAAAATTAAAGGAAAATAATATTCCCTCTTACATACCCACTCAGACAGTTGTCCTAACATTCAGTGGTCAAACTCTTCCTCCACATATTTATTGTTTTTATAATTCCCTCCCCGTTGAAACTTATGTCCTTCCACTAATTCAATGCTTAAAATGCTGTAGGTTTGGGCATATTACATCTCAATGTAGGTCTTCCCCACGTTGCTTTATTTGCAGCCAACCCCATGAAGGAATTTCATGGATTAATCCTTCCCCATCCTGTCTTTTCTGGTCTGGTCCTCATACCTCCAAAGATCCTTCTTGTCCAGAACACAGCAGACAAAAATCTATAAAAATAGTGATGTCCCAGGAGAATATTTCTTACATGGAGGCATCGGCAAGATTCCACCATGTGCCAAGGTTTTTTGCGGATACTGCAAAGTCTACTACAACTACTTCATCGTCTATTCATATGTCTCAAAAATCCCCTATGCCAGAGTCTTCTCAAACATCTTATAGGAAGACAATGCTAATTCCCCGTAGACCTCATTACCCAGGATTTGATAGACTGACTCATAGCCTATTAACCCAAGCTCCTCCCTCCTCCACCCTAATGGCTGTGCTCTCTCAGAATATAATTCAACAGGACAATCTAGTCCCAGTGATAATCTCCTTGAATTACTTCTTTCCACTGTCATTAATATGCTTTCCCGATTTAGTGGCACTGAGCTTCCAGATAAACTTAAATCTAAGATTTCTTAGCTATCGTTCTTATCTAATAACATTCCCTTTAATCCTTCAATGGAACTGTAGAAGCTAAAACAACAAAAAGAACGAATTATTATTTCTTATAAACAAATGTAAACTCCTTGTTTTTGCCATCCAGGAAACTTGGTTTAAGCCTAACTCTCGGTTTAGAGTGTCAGGTTATGCCTGTTTTCAGGATGACAGAAATGATGGTCTTGCTGGAACCTGTATATTAGTTTCCAGATCCTTAGATTCTCCTTAGATCCTTAGTTTCCAGATTCCCTAATTTCCCTACCTCGTCACAGTGACAGCTTTCATATTGTTGCTGTAAGAACCACGAATATCTCTTTTCTATTTGTCTATATCCCTTATCCAGACCGCTCAATTTTATCTTAATTGAATAAGATATTATCCTCCATTCAACCTCTTGTTGTAGTCTTAGGGGATTTCAATATCCACCATACTTCATGGGGATCCTACTTATGTGATGACATGTCATCCATATTTCTGGACATTTTAGGCTCACTAAACCTTTGCATTTTAAATGATGGTGTCCCAACTCGTAGATCAACCCTCTCTCAACCCCATCCTTGCGCTGTTGACCTTTCTATTTGTTAACCTAGCAAGGGCAGACTGGGGGACATACTCTAGTTGTCTGGATCAAGAAATCAACCTGATACCTGCTCCCAACCTTTTTAATATTCAGGATGTCTATTGTATCTTCAAGAAATGTCTCTTAAAAGCTGCTGATAAAGCCATTCCTTTAAAAAAACCAAATAGGCGCCTCCCATCACCTCCATGGTGGGACCAATCTTGCTCACAGGCATGCAAAAAAAGGAAAGATGCAGAAAAGGCATATTCAAGAGTTATGTCAACTGACAACTACCTGAACTATAAAAGGATAGCAGCAGAAACTGTCAGACTTCTGTCCCAAAAAAAAAGAAAGGATATCGTGCATTCTGTGAGTCTCTGTCTCCCCGTACTCATTCCACATTAGTTTGGAGAAATATCCGATGATTCAAGAACTCAATGTCTGACATCCCTATGATTTCTAATGATACGAGACAGTTATACAGAGACGTTAGACAGATGCAGGTTGTGGCTACCTGCTGTTGAAATTTTCAAGCCGCCCATAAGGCCTTCAACCAGGCTTAACGACTGCCATTTTACTGGCAACCGGTACAACTTACTAGTGGTACTTACCTTATACTTACTAGGGCATCGATAGCGTTTTTCCCGTACCAGTGGACTTAAAACGAGATTTTCATCGGCATTTTTCTAAGGATTCAAGGCTTAGAGTAGAAACTCGCCCCTCCCACCGTCCCTTCTGCTTCTGATTGAACTCTCTCTTCCTTGTCTAATCCTACCAGACATACCTCTCACTCCCCTTTCACTCAAGATGAGCTTCTGACTGTTTTAGGGTCCCTGAAAGATTCCTCACCTGGGGTTGACGGAATCCCCTATTCTTTTATAGTTAATAGCAGCTTGGATACTAAAAACTATTTCCTTAAAATCTTAAATCTTGTTTTCTATTCTGGCACACCCCCTGATCAGTGGAAGTCCCAACTCATTCTTCCGATATTAAAACCAGGAAAACCGAGTAACGACTGTTCAAGCTATTGCCCTATTGCCCTTTCCTGTACTATACTAAAATCGCTTGGAATGGTTCATGGAAAGCCAAGAGTTACTCTCGAAGACCCAGTTTGGCTTCCGTAAGGGCCTCGGAACTATGGATAGTCTAGGCATTTTCACTACTGATATTCGTATTGCAATGTCTAAAAATCAGTACTGTGTGATATAGCAGCCGCATATGTTTAATGTTCTTCTTCCTGTGACCCTCATCCTCATCCTCACACTCACACTCACTATCATCACGTCTCGATCCGTGCACGGTAAGCCAACACTCGGCCGTGCTCGGTGAACTTCGTGTGACCTCGTCTTGACCTTCGTCTTAGGTTTTTTTTCCTTACGGAATTTCTTGATTAAAGCCCACTCAAAGCCCGTGATAAAAACTATGCAATAGCTTAAAAAAATGATACACTGTCTTTGTGAAGTGTATCTACTGTTGCAACCGAAGGGTATCAAACTTTGTGTTTAGGTGCTGGTTACTGCTTATTTTCTGAATAACCTTATTAGATATTTATTGCAAAATATCAAAAATCCGTATAATGTTGTGTGTTGCGGCATTCTGTTCTGTCACTCGAGAGCTAAGAAAACAATCGTGGTAACCGTAGAAATCGCATATCATAGGTAAGTTTTCAATAACCATTATTCACTAACAAGTTTCAATTTTAAATTATAATATACAAAAATCATCAGTTATAATGTTCTTAGTAAGATTGTTTAAGATTGCATTGGTTAAATATCATGTTAAATATCATGTTTAATATCAATAATTTCAAAGCATTAGTAGTCATTTGTAGGGATTCAAGACCTAGTCACGCAACTAATGCACCCCGAAAGTTGCGCACTACCATAAAATGGACACGGTAAACAATTTATCATTGAAATAGGCATTAATACTGTAGTCATTTGTAGGAAATTCATTAATACTGTAGTCATTTGTAGGAAGTTGCATACTACCATAAATTGGATACGCTAAAATTTCTGTGGCTCTGTCCATATGATACTTGGTCCTAGGCAAGTTCCGTCTGGATCCGCCATCTTGCTTAAAGTTTAGGGTCACCATAAATTTTAATGTTCAAATATTATTACATCTCTTAATAGCAGGTAGGTAGATACTTACGTACCGATTGTTTTAAACTGGAGATGTACCGTTATTAGGTCTTTGGATGCTCGTGCTTCAATTTGCGTCGTGTAAATTTCCCGCCTGTGCACCTTTCAGTTGTAGTCGTCCCCGTCTGTATTAACGCTATTAATATTTGACTGCCTCTATGGCGCGGTGGGAGTGCATCCGACTGCTACGCAAGAGGTAGTGGGTTCGATTCCCACCCAGGATAAACCTTTGTGTGATGAGCACGATGGTTCATTCTGTGTCTGGGTGTTATTTATCTATAATATGTATGTATTTAGAAATATATAAGTATATTTATCAGTTATCTAGATCCCATAACACAAGCTAATATTAGCTTACTTTGGGCTAGATAGCGCTGTGTGAAAAGTGTCCTACAATATTTATATTTATATTAACAGGTGGCGACGACTATCACTGAAAGAAGCCGATGCCTCCTCCAGTCTCCCCCAACTCCTCTAGGGTAGTTGTGAGACGACCGATCGGATATACCTGCCGTTACATAATTTCTCTATACGCCCTATAACGCCGGTGTAATAAATTATTGAATCTGCTGGAAGCGGAAAAAAGTAATCATGGATCACAGAGCCTGGCGATCTATCCTCTCTGACTACCCTGTTAGCGGTACAACGTGAACATGACGTAGACATTAGTTACCGAGAAAAGTATAAATAAATTATTTGACTACGTACCCTGTCAGATATAAAGAATGTATATAGTTAAAACTACATACAGGTATTTACAACTAGTACTATAGTTAGGATTGATAGGGCACATACCTTAGAACACATACACTATTTTAGATAGTCAAGAAACGCTGAAAGAAAGATATTGCCTTTTTTTTTGGATTAATCCCACCCGCATTCTCATTACTGTGACTCCTGTTAACCAGGATCTACAGCAATCACCAAGACCACAAAAGTTACACCGAGCTCGATCTCAGTGTAACTTTTGTGTAACTCAAAGTTTGATTACTCTTTAGTTACAAAAGTGGATACACTTCACACAGACAGTGTGATGTTGCCAAACTTACACTTGCTGTCACTTTCACTTTTAATACTATTCTCTCTCTCTAGTATTCTCTGCCTATGTTTTTAACGATAGACAAAGATAGAGCTGTTTACGGCGGATACAAGAACGGCATTTTTCAGTTAGCTACAGCTTATAAGGTTATGGCTACCCTACGAGTAAGAAAATAGATGTCATTTTAGCTCAATGAATTTTTTGTAATCATTCTAGTTATTGACTGAGGAGGCGAGCGAAGCGAGCCGATGAAAATCTCGTTTTAAGTCCACTGGTACGGGAAAAACGCTATCGATGCCCTAGTAAGTATAAGGTAAGTACCACTAGTAAGTTGTACCGGTTGCCAGTAAAATGGCAGTCGTTAAGCCTGGTTGAAGGCCTTATGGGCGGCTTGAAAATTTCAACAGCAGGTAGCCACAACCTGCATCTGTCTATTTCAACACGGCAATGGGCTCACCACCTATTACGTGGGACAGGAATCCACACGGTGAAAAGTGGGCATATAATATGCCTCTGCCACCCCTTCGGGGATAAGGCGTGATGGATATTTATTTTATTTATTTTACCACTAGTAAGTATAAGGTCTTTGGGTTGCACAGAGTCTTATATGCCTGTGCTTGATTGCACCAAATTCGAAAGAAAAACATTCGGCGTCATTTATCATTTTTGAGATATTTCTTTATATAGCGCTATCTAGACTAAATTAAGCTAACACCAGCTTATGATAACTATAGTAGAATCCAAACGCTCATTTTACTTTTTCTTTCCTAATTACAAATATCTCAAGAATAGACCACTCTCCTGTGTTTATAAAAAATATTTATCTTAAAGACAAGTTTTGGAAACATTTCTTCTCTGAATGTGGGTATTAAAGTATGCTGATGTAATAGCCCATTAGCATTAGCTACTCTTTAAAAATTAGTATTCACAGAGTGATACAAACACTTTTTTCATAAAAGTTAATACAAAATATCGTAGACTGAAATATAGTATGACCATATCTTAATCTTAATTATATTATAAATGCGAAAGTTTGTATGGATGTTTGTTACTCTTTCACGTAAAAAGTACCATATGGATTCCAATGAAACTTTAAAATTATATAGCTTATACATCAGAATAACACATAGGCTACTTTTATCCCGGGAACAAGTTCCTGTGGGAAACGGGAACGGGAAAACTTCTCTACGCTGGCGAAGCCGCGGGCGTCAACTAGTAATATTATAAATGCGTAAGTTTGTGTGGTTGTTTGTTACTCTTTCACGTAAAAACTACTGAATAGATTTTAATTAATTTTTTCAGTAATTTAGCTTATACATCAGAATAGCACATAGGCTACTTTTTATTCCGCGAACAAGTTCCTGTGTATATGAATGTGGTTCAGATATAGGCGCCTTAAACCATATTTTTTTCGCTTGCCCTCTATATAATCATACAGAATTTTTCGAATCCTTAATATCCCTCCATGTTCCTATTCCATCTTGTATTAACACCCTATTACATAAACTTGATATTAATATTTATAAAACCATATTTTTATTTATAACTGTTAATCATTTAAAAATCTAAATATTATTTTATGAATGTATTGTTTCAAATCATTTTGATCCTTTCCCGAAATTCCGTAATCCTTTCCATATATTAACCGTTTCCTAACCTTTTACTGCGTCGTGGCTAAGTCCGAGCCGGACATCGCCAAAACAACAAAAAAAATAAAGTGATAGGAATGTAAAATTGTAGGTAACAAGGAATTCTTTTCATTGTTGTAAGTCTTTTTATCAAATTCAATGTGGCCGAGCGCTCTAAAGACGCTCCTTGTTGTAGGTACCTAATGTCTGTATTCATCATTGTAGTGCTTTTTGTAATGGCAATACTAATGCCACCTTTGCAAGTGCACATGTACTAATAGATGTACTTATATAAAAAAAAAGTAATTTTGGAAACAAAATGGACGGTGTTTAAATAGCGTTTGTAGTACCATTAAAGCGATGTGAGATATTATGCAGATGTGAGAAATGAGCATTGAATCTCAGTAATACGGTAGTTATACCTTAAAATCTATTGCTACCATTAAGTATTCTTCAACTGAGACAGTCTTTCATTGATAAAGTTGATGGACCTACATTTTCGGAATATGGGATCCATTTTGTGAACTACTTGTTGTGTGGCGTTTAAAGTGAGAATCTACTTTTATCTTATTGAAGTATTTAGTTGTAATGTAAGAGTTTAATTACAATAACTTGATGATCTTCGAAATTACTGCATTTATTATAGAATTAGGTACGTATTTCAAATGGCATTTGTTGTTACAATAATTAATATTTTATTTCTACGTGTTTTGTATAGATTCCGCGGCGGTGAGTTAATTTAATATTTTCTTGCTATAAATTCGAAACATTCACGAAATTATAACCTGAATTATTTATGATCATACCTAGGTTTATAGTAGATTATCTAGTTTGTTCACCGGAAGATTACTGATTCTATAACAGATTCTGATTCTGTACATAATATGCTGAATCAACTAATTTCAGATGATTTAGTTAAAAACCAAAATAACAATTCCTTGTACTAATTTTTAATATTGCATGTCAAATTCAGCTCATATTTCTAAGTACTCAATAAGGAGTGCTCCTATATAATGTGTGGCTAGTATAAAGTAGAATAAAATAAAAGTCAAATTCAGGTTACAGCATTTTATATCGACTGTTGTTGGGTAATCATATTTTTATGGTTATGTTAGATCTAAACTTAAGCAAGTAATTGGATAAATTTTCAGACTGCTGATATTTTTAGTCTAGTAGAAAAAATATTTTTTGATGTTTTTCTGGTAATAAAGATGTATGAATATATAATTTTAATAAAAGTAGATAATTTTAACAATACTCCATGTATTTTTGCTGATATTTTTAGTCTAGTAGAAAAAATATTTTTTGATGTTTTTCTGGTAATAAAGATGTATGAATATATAATTTTAATAAAAGTAGATAATTTTAACAATACTCCATGTATATTTTAACTTTATTTTAATAATTGAATAATCTTATTGAAATCATAGTCCATTCTGTTTTCTGACACTATTTTGCCTTTGAATCCATCATTAATTATTGTAAGGTAACAATTGTAAAATACTCATAAGCATTAAACATGTGAATGTTGTATTTTTACCCATACTAATTTACTTTCAAACATACACAATATACATTGTCAGGGCTATTATTAAAGTGAAAAAAAAAAAGAAGCGCTCGTGGCCCCGCGGTCTCAGTGTTCTGTAAAAGATCACTGAGTTACGCAACAATCATTATGGCTGGTACTTGGATGGGTGACCACTTTGTGGCATTTACATTTGCGAGCGTTTCCGTGCTTCAGAAGGCACGTTAAGCCGTTGGTCCTGGTTGTCAGTAAAATGGCCTTATGGGCGGCTTGAAAATTTTCAACAGCAGGTATCCACAACCTGCATCTGTCTATTTCAACACGGCAATGGGCTCACCACCTAATACATGGGACAGGAATCCGCACGGTGAAAAGTGGGCATATAATATGCCTCTGCCACCCCTTCGGGGATAAGGCGTGATGGATATTTATTTATAACAAAAACTGCTAAATTGTTGCAATTAGTTGTGACATTTATGTTGTTGAATGCCATGTGGTTAACCAGTGGGTTCAAACAATCGCATTTAGGCTAAGTGAAAATCATCATTCCTATTGTTAATGTACTAAAATAAAAATACTAAATGTAATAACAGGATGGTCCACTGGCATCCCCTATGGCCCAAATATTAAATTAACACTTATGAATGTCAAGATTATTGCTTCTACATTTACTGCCAAATTAGCAATGCAATAGCTGCATGGCTGCTCTTAATCACCAGTAATTACATTAGTTTTGTTTACAAAACGAAAATATTTTTTTTATACAGAATGTCTATAATTTTTATATTGCTTTTTCATGACATTCAACATGCTAAATCTGTCGTCTGATTACTATAAGGCCCTCAAGTGAGAAATCATTTTTTGTATTTGATGCAAGTTGTAATTACTTAAAAAAATTGGAAATTAATGTACTTAGCCGTACACAAAGTCTCGCTATTTTAGTAAGTAATAATACTAGAAAATTAAGACAGACTGAAAGATTGAGAGTAAAAATTAACATCTGGAAGGCTAGACAAAATGTTACATAATTATAAAGCTGAAGAGTTTGTTTGTTTGGTTTAAAGCACTAATATCAAGAACTACTGGTCTGATTTGAAAACTACTGGAAGATTTGTGTTAGATGGCCCATTTATAGAGGAAGGCTATAGGCTATATATCATCATTCTCCTATACTGGAGAGCGGAGCAGTAGTCATAAATGATGACTAATCGGGCAAGTTTTTATACATCATTGTAGAATTTATAAGCGACGGGATTAAATATTTCCGACAGGATATTGAACTATGCCACGGGCGAAGCTGTGAGGGTCATCTAGTGTTACATAACCGGTTTTTTAACCATTAGATGGCAGAAGTTATGTGATCTAGTCTTGCTCTTCATCTCGTGTCTGTGTTTATGGATTATAATCCATAAACAGAGACACAATCCATATATGTCCAAATCCATATATTAATATGGATTTGGATCCTGAGGTTCATATATGCTAAGAACTAATATTTTTGGGGTTTTTTAGTATGGATGACTACATCATTGCCAAATTTATATCACCTATTTTCACAACAAACTGTGATGGACAGCTAAAGGTATGCAAATATAGCAAAAGTGCATAATTAATGTACCAATCATGGTGGTGATGATGGTTGCCCATAGCCCTTGAAGAGGCACCTAAATTATTTGATAGACTAATTGATCAAATTACTGAAATTTCTATAGCCACATAAGTAACAATTTTGCAAAAAGTTTAACTGTTATTACTTTAAAACATTTCCTTTTTCTTTTACGTCACGAGCCCGCGTCTTCTGGTTCAACGCTCCAGGCGCGTTTACCAACTTTTCCACCGTGACCTGCTCTAATATGATAAATTAATTCACCTCTTCAAGTTTTAAGGCCACATTCGGCGTTACGACCTTATGTAACGTTAGTTTTTAGAAAAAAAATTCCACTTTAAAATATAGAAAATGTATGCATACTAATTTCTTTTCAAAATTGTTTCTAATTTTCAATAATTACTAGAATTAAAAGTGTTTTTCATGACTACTACTGAGGCAAGTTATAAAATCATAAATTAACATTGCATTTTATGAGACTGCTTGACACAATATGTTACTGTATTGTTTAGTTTTTGGTTAAATAACCTATGTGCTGTATATTAGAAGTAGTGTTTTTCAGCATTGTGCCAAATGAGGAATCTTGGAACCTTTATATATATTAATTATTGTGTTCTAACGATAACTTACTATTGAAACAATACCTTATAATCAGAACAGAGTTTATTGTTAATAATTACAATCATAACTGTCAAATATGAAGGTGGCCTCACATAAGCTGTGTTTAGACACTACCCACATATAATCATTGTGTGTGCATACATAACACTTCCCCTTTAAGACCATTAAATAATATTAAACAAATAATAATTTAAAATCCTAAAATCTCATTCCACTCCTCAGGCGGTGGGATAACCACTCTCTCATCTTCATCATCACCCCCTTCATAATCATAATTATTTTCAGGTGTTGTTGGTGTATGTGGTGCTCTTGTCCTTAGCAGTTGATCCACGTGTCTGCGATGTATGGCACCATCTTCACTTTCCACTTCATATATTGCTGGCGCCTGTTTCTTTACAACTTTCCCTCTTTGCCATTTCTTATTTACATTGTAAAGTCTCATTAAAACATAATCTCCAACATTGAAACTTCTTATTTCTATTCTGTGCATCCTCTTGACTTTCTTCCTCATTTACGCTGCTGCGGGTGTCAGGATGCATAGATGATATTAAAGTCTTAAATTTCCGCCCATTCAACAGCTCTGCTGGGGTTTTACCGTGACTGTGCTTGGTACAGTACGCATATGAAATAGCAATTTTGCTACTCGGTCTGGCCAAGGGGAGGAAGACTGCTTCATGAGCTTGGCTTTAATTGTCTGTATTGTTCTCTCTGCTTGACCATTGGTTGAGGGGTGGTAAGGAGCACCTGTTACATGTTGAATATTGTTTCTTTTAAAGAAGGCTTGGCACTCACTTGATGTGAAAGCCAATCCATTGTCTGAGACAATGATATCAGGCAGGCCATTATCTGCAATGGCTTTTCTTAGCGCCTCAATTACCGTTTTGCTAGACATTGACGGAACTATTTCAACGATTGGCCATTTGCTGTTAGCGTCTACCATTACTAAAAATGTTTTGCCCATAAAGGGCCCCATAAAATCAATATGGACTCGTGACCAAGGTCTCGTTTCCGGTCTCCACTGGTGGTCCGTGATAGGTGGGTTGTTTCTGCTCATTTGGCATGATTCACATTCAGCTACCATTTTTTCTATGTCCTTATCTAGAGTAGGATACCAAAGGTATCCTCTAGCTAACATCTTTGTTTGTACTATGCCACTGTGACCTTGGTGCAAAGCCTTCAACACTGCTCCTTGTAATTTTGTAGGAATTACTACTCGGTTAGCCCACGTAATGCAATCTTTGTTTAAGGACAAGGCATCTCTTCTTCTATAAAATGGTTGTAGCTCTGGTATGTCCATCTGGTCAGGCCAGCCATTCAGCAAGAAAAACTTGACCTTCTTAAGGATCATGTCTTTTTCAGTTTCCTTTGCTATAATTCCTGGTCCAATGTCTATGTCCATCTGCTCAATTAGCAGTATGTCTTCTGTACCTTCCTCTTTTTCTAAGCCTGGCGTCGGCCATCTGCTAAGGCTATCAGCATCTCCCATTTGGCTTCCCGGTCGATACTTCAGCTGATTCGAAGGTATTTAAGGTTAGTGCCCAACGCAACATTCTAGCTGACACCAATTCTGGAATAGGTTTGCCTCGACCAAATATACCTAATAAGGGCTTGTGATCGGTGAATATCACGAATCTACGTCCCTGTAAGTATTGTCGAAATTTTTTTAAACCGAACATTATAGCTAGGTTCTTGAACTCATTATTATGGGTTTTTCCATGTTGTCTTCCATTTTGTGTACCAAGACCGCCCCAACGCCATATTCACTTGCATCACATATCATATGCACTTCTTTCTCCAGGCTATAATGTGCGAGTGTCATATCAGATGTTAAAAGACTTTTGGCTTTGTCGAAGGCTGATTGCTCTTTTTCTCCCCACTGCCATAGTACATCATCTCTCAACAAGGCATATAAAGGCTCCAGTACCACAGCTTTTTGTTTTATGAACCTCTCATAGAAGTTATAGAGTCCTAAAAATGCCTTTAATGAGCGTTTATCTTTTGGTGGTGGCTTGTTTGCTAATTCCTGTACTTTTTCTTGAGTGGGGTGAACTCCATGTGCATCTATTTGAAATCCTAAAAAAGTTGTAGTAGTAAACATGCATTTTGACTTGTTGACCGTTAATCCAATATCATACAGCCTTTTAAGCACTTGTTCTACTCTCTTATTGTGCTGATCAAGTGTATCCCCTCCTACCGCAATATCATCCAAAAGACATGCTACACCTGGTATTCCTGCTAGTACTGTTGTCATCAGGCGTTGAAAAATTGCAGTTGCTGCATTTACTCCAAATGCCAGTCGGTTCATTTTCATCAAACCAAGTGGTGTGTTCAAGGTTAACAATTCTGCAGTAGCTTCATCTACTTTTAACTGATTATATACATGTTTAAGGTATATTTTTGTGAACCATTTGCTACCAGAAAGCTCAAAGAAAGCTTTACTTGATGTTGGTAATGGGTAAGAATCTGCCAAACATGCACCATTCACTGTGTTCCGGTAGTCTCCACATAGCCACAGTGAACCATCTGGTTTTGGTACTATAGTCAACGGTGTGGTCCAACGGGAGTGCTTGACTGGTGTCAATATACCTGTTTCCACCATTCTGTTTAACTCTGCATTTACTTTAACTCTTAATGGAAATGACACTGGTCTTGCTCGCATGAATACTGGTGTGACTCCTTCTTTACACTTAATTTGCACTAGAGGTCCTTTATATTTGTCCAATTCTTCAGTGAATAGTTCAGGAAACTTAGTAGTAAAATACTTCGCAGGACTTTCTATTTCCTCAATGGCGTTGATTGCTACACCTTGTATGGATATACCTAGTGGTTCAAACCATGACCGTCCTAGTAATGGTGGTCCCTTTCCGCAGCACACCACCAGAGGAAGTTTAGCACTTTTGTTGCCAAACTCCACCATCACTGTGGTTTGCCCTTTTATTTTTAGTTCATTATTTGTCCAAGTGACTAATTTCTTGTCAAATGGTAACAATGGTTTCAACGGTGTCTGCGAATATTGTTCATAAACACTATGTGGAATAATTGAACGTGATGACCCAGAGTCCACTTCCATTTCCAGAGGTATACCATTAATCTTCACTTCTACCATGATCGGCATCATGTGATAACAAGCCTCACTGGCACTGTCTATACCAATCTCGTTCACACGTGCGTCGCGCACGCCGAAATTGTCCTCTTTTCCGTTGTTTTCTGAATCAGAGGAACAGTCACTGCATTTGTTAACATTTGAGTTAATTGTTTTATCTTTACAGGCTGCTTTTGTATGCCCCTTTTTGTGGCATTTATAACAAGTTGCATTGCGAAGCCTGCACTTAGCATTCCCATGCGATTTTGCACAATGTATACATCGCTGTCGTTTTGAGTTAGTGATCGCATTTACATCCATCGGCTCACACGGACTACTAGTTGACGGTGCGCCTTTTTCTTGTGTGACTTCACAATGGTTCCTTATTAATAAACTACTCTGTATGCCACTTTGAATTGTTTCATAAGTCAGAGCTCGCTGTACCACAGTAGCATATGTTAGGTCATCTAATTTAATCTTTAACAACTCCTTTTTAAGGCTTAAGTCTCTCGCGCCCAATATTAATTGCTCCACAATCCGCCTCTCCATATCTTTGAAGTTACAACGGGAACTTATATCATGCAGGGCAGCAATGAACTTCGTAACAGACTCGTTTTCTTTTTGTTTCCGTGCATAAAATTTTGCCAACTTCCAATATTGGGTGCGGTTTCGGTATAAAAAATGTGTTAAGAACTTTTATTATTTCTTCAAAGGCCACGTCGCTCGGTTTCTTTGGTGCTAACAACGCCACTATTAGGCTATAGGCGTCTTTTCCGCACTGCGATAAAAATAGGGCTCTTTTTTGCACGCTTTCGCTAATACCAGCCGCTTCCAACGCAAAGTACAGTTGTTCGCGATAGTTTTCCCACACATCGTGATTTGGGTCAAATTTTCCGGGCAAAACCAAACTTGATATGTTTACAGCTGTCATCTTCAGGTTTTTTCGTCGCCAATATTGTGTTCTAACGATAACTTACTATTGAAACAATACCTTATAATCAGAACAGAGTTTATTGTTAATAATTACAATCACAACTGTCAAATATGAAGGTGGCCTCACATAAGCTGTGTTTACACACTACCCACATATAATCATTGTGTGTGCATACATAACATTAATGAACCTTTATACTTTTACCTAAGAAAATAATATGGATGGTCCAACACCCAAGATGGCAGACTAATTATTTTTAATGTACTACTTTTATTAATGAACCTTTATACTTTTACCTAAGAAAATAATATGGATGGTCCAACACCCAAGAGAGCAGACTAATTATTTTTAATGTACTACTACAATATGGGTATCAAATGAACAGACTTGCTTTGTATAATTCTAAACATAAAGTGAAGTTACTCTAAATCCAATATGGTGACAGACTAAGCTTTTATGCTTGCCTGTAATATAGGAATCAGATTAAAGGACCTGATAAGAATTATTATTTTTAGTGCAATTTTAGCGGTTTTAAACCATTAATGTACTTAAATTCCTTTTTATAAGAAATCTATACTAATAGTATAAAGCTGAAGAGTTTGTTTTTGTTTGGTTGAACGTGCTAATGTCAGGAACTACTGGTCGGATTTGAGAAATTATTTTTGTATTAGATAGCCCATTTATCGAGGAAGGTTATAGGCTATATATCACACTACACTGGAGAGCGGAGCAGTAGTCATAAATGTCGACAAATTGGGAAAATTTTCATACATTTCTGTAAAAGTAAATGCGTCGGGATCAAATGGATGCGACGGAGGTTCAAAATACGTCACGGGCGAAGCCGCGGGGGTCAGCTAGTTGTCTAATGTAGCTATAGTAAATAAAAACATCTTTCAGACTCTGCTATTCTTCAAGTTCTACAGTCAAGAAGACTATGCTGTGTAACTAAACGGAAGAAGTTGTAGCGCTCTATGTTTATTGTATGTCATAAGCGTATAGCTTTTCCCCTTGGTTACACAAGCCAAAACCGACAGATGAAAACGGTGCAGTATGAGCAAGATTATCTTGGAAGAAAAAAATTATCTCTCAATAAAATGTGTTCCCATCATATTTCATTACAATTTTGAAACACAAGCTTCAATTTTGACATAGATTTGTAATTCTTAGTATCATCAACATTGTAAGGACATGCCTTGAGCGCTTTGGATTGTCACAATTTTGAGAAGTCCAAAAATGACTGGCCACACTCACACTCAGTTGTGACTTACACATATTACACATAGTTTCCCACTTGTAGAAATGCCAATTTGAGTGGTGAAAGTCTAATTTAATTATGTACCACACATGTAAATATTATAGATAATCGGTTTTACTCAGTTATTAAAAAAACAATAAAGTACTATTACTACCATCTCTTTAAATACTGATGAACTTAAAAGTATACTTTAGAACAAAAATATTAAAAGAGATGGCAGTTGTCCACATCCTTTACCAATTTTTAACGCCAGCTTTGTTATTAATTGTGCAAATATTCTTTAAAAAGTACCTAGACTTACTTATAGGTAAGTATAAGTAGGAATAAACTGATTGATAGGCAATTGTTAAAAAAATATTTCTAAATTATAATAATATATACGAGTAGATGTATATGTATAAGAATTCAGAATACGAAAAAGGTTCCTGGTATGTAGTTGATCACGAAATTAAAAGAAAAACTGTCACAGTCAATTGATGGACGCGCTTGTAACACAACACGCACGTAACGCCCAATAATAAAATTAAATCTACTCTTACTAATCAATGATAGATTGCTAGCAGGTTTTAGATTTCCCCAAGTATACAATTAAGTAAGAGTACCTGATGCACTAATTTCCACACTTGGGTACTCTGTATTGTAGAGAGCAGTTTTAAGTCATGATCAAGCTTCAATTTCAACTGTTTTTTTTTTGTTTTAAGTACTTACTATACAACATGGATATTACTACAGCTTGTAATTGTATACTCGTATAAAGCAAATTTTATGGATGAATTATTATTTCAATGTTTCAGAGTAAGATGGGTGTGCAAAATCTTCATTCAGCACTTGAAGGAAGACTTATTCTAATTCGCTCTTAATAGAGTGATGGACTCATATAATTTATTTGATGATGGAAGCGGTATGTTGGAAGGACTTACTGATCTTGGTGGTTCAGATAACTTCGCGGGAGGAGCGGCATCAGGAGTAACAGGAGATAATAAAGATAACACTGATAATAGGTAATTTGTAACTTTTAAGCGACTCCATAACTAATTCAGTGAAGAAAGGTTTTTATTTCTTTTTTTGTTAGTTACAGACAACCTTACAATCAAAGTAGTGTGCCTCAAGAAGGGTCGATTCAGAAGCTGACTCCTTTTGGGGGACCTGGTGCCATAAATAATAGCGCTCAACCAGTAACCAACCCAACTGTAGTTCCTCCGGCACCGGAGTACCATGAGTACGGCAGTTATCCGCCGCGCCCACGCCTTCCGCAGCCTCCTCATGTTCCACTGCATCCATCACATCATGTGCATCCTTCACATGCATACCCAGGATACCATTCTGGTCCCGAGCCAATGTATGGTTTATCTGATCAACCAGGTAATGTTAATTACTTAATAAATAAACATGAAACAATTTATTGTTATCTGGTTTCTTATACCAAATATATATCAAAAATATTGTAGGTATTGGCGAAATGGGAGTTTGGTCGGGGCCTCCAAATGCCAATAGATATTCGCCCATAACACCGAGCTACCGACATAGTTATGAACACCAACAAAAGATGCATCAGTATACAGCTCAACAGGTAAACCATTTAATATAAAACCATTATCACATCATATCCATTTTATGGTTTACTAGTTACGCCCGCTGCTTCGCCCGCGTAGTGAAGTTTTTCCGTTCCCGTTTCCCACAGGAACTGGTTCCCGGGATAAAAGAAGCCTATGTGTTATTCTGATGTATAGGCTATATTTTTGTAGAGTTTATCAAAATCCATTTAGTAGTTTTTACGTTAAAGAGTAACAAACATCCATACAAACTTTCACATTTATAATATTACTAGTTGACGCCCGCTGCTTCGCCCGCGTAGAGAAGTATTCCCGTTTCCCATAGGAACATGTTTCCGGTATTAAAAGTAGCCTATGTGTAATTCTGATGTATAAGCTACATTGTAGTAAAGTTTTATTAAAATCTGTTCAGTAGTTTTTACGTGAAAGAGTAACAAACATCCATACAAACTTTCACATTTTTAAAATTAAGATGTACATTTTAACATTGTGGTTTCAATTTGTTACTTTCTTGACTCCTTTTACGAAAGTAATCACATTTACGAATCCTATCAAAATATTACCAAAACCATCGATTCTAGCCGCTTCTGCTAATCATAAAATATCAAGCAACCGATCCGTAGTCACACCAAACTGCTACACTGGTGTGACTATGGTTCGTTTTATTTATCCGTAACCACACTAGTGTGATTATGGTTTATTTTTATTTACCCGTAGTCACACCATAATAGTCCGACTCAAGCTTGACGATGAAAAACAAAATACAATAAAAAAAATTACAGTACGGGATATCCATCCATACAAATCAAATGCAAATGTTAAAATGTGGGCGTACAGTATACCTCTGCCTACCTCTCAGGGCATAAAGGTGTGACTATATGTGTAAAGTAAAAAATAGTACAATACACCGAATTTAGTCCAGCGTGTGTTAATGTGGGACATAGTGTCCTTGTTGAAATGGCCCAAGGAGGCGTTAGAGCGGCCTTGCGCCCCTATTTTTTTTTAACGTGCGGAATCCTCATTCATTTCACATCGCCGTGAGCTATCTGCGAGGTGGGTATGTCGGGCTCGTACCGTCTAAACCACATGGGTCTTCTAAGTGCATGTGTGTACCTCGAAGGCATGGCAGCTGGGGGACCAGCGACTCCGGCTCATTTGAGTGAAGTTGTAGTCCACTTCAGTAAGATAAACGCATGCACAGAGCTACCTCTGCTAGGGCAAGGTTAGCCCAAACCCTTGCCTCCAGGCCCGCGCTCATGGAAGTTGGAGATTGGTCTCGGACCTGCGGCGACAGGTGCGTCTTGTGCGATCAGAAAAAATACTGGTCCTTTCCCTAACTTTTTGCGCCACGAATTTCACCTCTTTGCAGAACGAGACGGTGGCGTTCCAGGCATTCGCACTTCTAACCATGGCCAAATCCAGGTTCATCAATGTTAAACTTCCTACACCCATGTCGGCTCTAAAGACATGCCGCTGATCACTCCACGCTGAACATCCGACCAACGTGTGAAATGCAGGAGACTATGCTAGAAGCACGAAAGAGTGGAACTGATAAAACATTACTAGAACTTTGAAAATCTAGACTTGCAGCGTGCCTATATTAGATCATTTATGGTAGTAATAGAGCCAAGATACAGTTATACAAACGCACGAAGGCCTTGTCTGCCTAGTTACGCTTATCTATACTTCTATACTAACTATCTTCACGCTGTATCCCTGACGGGGTAGTAAGAGAGGACAGATCGCCAGGCTTCGCGATCCATGCATACTTCTTTCGCTTCTTCGAGATTCATCAATCGCTTCATACACGCACGTCTGGGTATCCGAGTACTTTTGACCTTTCCGTTTTTGAGCAATCTGCTCACGTGGTCTTCATATGTAAGTCTCGGCATTCCCTGACTCCTTCTACCCGCTACTTTTGAACAATATATATTCTTCGTCAATCGTTCCTCACTCATTCGTTGGACGTGTCCAAACCAACAGAGCACGCCCTTTTCCAGCTTAACGCTGACACTTTCATTCAAACCTGCCATATTGCGTATCACTTCGTTACGTATTCGGTCGGCCAAGGTAACGCCGCACAATTTTCGAAGTGATCGCATCTCCACAGCATTCAATTTACTTTCATGCATCTGCTGACATACCCAGGTTTCACTACCGTAAAGCAAAGTTGGCACTAGCACTGCGTTATGAATCGCCATTCGTGCTTCTTTTACGATGCTTTGTCGCTTTACTAACTTGGACAAAGCACCGTTAACTTTGTTTCCGGCAGCTACTCGCCGTTCTACATCCGAATCACATACTTCTATACTAAAATTATAAAGCTGAAGAGTTTGTTTGTTTGTTTGTTTGTTTGTTTGGTTGAACGCGCTAATCTCAGGAACTACAGGTCGGATTCGAAAAAATCTTTTCGTGTTAGATAGCCCATTTATCGAGGAAGGCTATAGGCTATATATCATCACGGTACTACTCTGGGGAGCAGAGCAGTAGTCATAAATGTCGACAAATCGGGCAAATTATTATGCAATATTGTAGAATTTAGAAGCGACGGGATTAAATAGGTGCCCTATGCCACGGGCGAAGCTGTGGGGGTCATCTAGTTATTTTAATATACTCAATTAATCAAATCAGCCCATAGCAGTCCACTGCTGGACGTGAGCCTCTCTCAATTCACGCCACAACACACTGTCCTGCACCTTCCGCATTCAGTCCGTCCTGTGTTGGTGTGACTACGGATCGGGTAAAATGATCAGTAGCCACACTATTGTGACTGCGGATAATTCAAATTAATCGTAGTCACACCAGTGTGGGTACAGATAAATAAAATGAACCATAGTCACACCAGTGTAGCAGTTTGGTGTGACTACGGATCGGTTGCCAAAAGATAGTAGGTATAGTACATTATGGTTGATACTTCATAGAATTGGCGCTATTGTGATTAAATATTTATTAAAAAGTGTTATTTGTAAAAGCTGTGAATGTGTGCTTGCACCAATTTCGCATAACAACAAGTGTTTGTTCGGGATCGAAGAGTTGACTATGGTTGACATTTCATAAGATACCTTGTTAGCATTTTTTTATGTTTGTTTTGTTATTATAGGGCTCCACATTAGGAAGTTTACAATCACAAAATGGGACATATATGCCAAGACAGCCTCACTTTTCACAGCCGTCATCACAACAAATGTATGGGCAACAGCAGGTACATATATATATATATATTATATTTCAATATAATTTTAACCCATTCATTTTTATAAATAACCTGGTTTACTTTTTATACTCTTTATTTATTTCAGAATTATCCCAACTACACTCAGATGCATCCACCAACAGCATCCAGAATTAGCCAACATCCTGCATATCATCAGCAGTTGGATGTAAATCCACATCAGTATGGATTACCTCATGGTCAACAAAACCACACACCAATACCACAACATCAAAGTCACCAGAATATGACTGGGCATGCTGGTGGAATTGGCACTGGACTGCAGAGTCATCCAAATGTACACCTTCATCATCCAGGCGCTCCACCACTGCATCATGTCCCTCGACAGTCTCCAGTGCCTCCATCCTCAGTGGCATCATCACATTCAGTCCCACCACAAATGCCTTTTGCATCACCTCATCATTCTGTCTCTATGAATTATCAGTCTCATCAAATACAGCATCCATTAGATGTCAATGTTACAAATCAATATAGCACTGTAAAAGCAACTGGTATTGAAACTGGGAGTCCTCAATATCGACCACCATTTCCCCAACTTTCCCCACAGATGTCGCCCCGGGCTCAAATATCACCGCGTCAACAGGCTCAGACACAGGTCTCACCTCGCCCCGTTATGTCACCTGTTAAGGGTCCTAGTGCTTCACCACATGGTTCCCGAAATTTGGTGCAATCACCTGTTTCTACAGGTCCTTCCACAGCCACAGTACCATTTGCATCACAAAATACTCTTCAAGCGTTGGAGCAAATGGTATTACCTGCTGGTTCTGAATATCCATATCAACGCAATCCTGCTTCACCCGCGATACCACATATGGTTTCTTCACCATCTCAATGGAATCAAAGTAAAATCACTCCTGCGAGTATAGTGACTCCAACTGAAAATAGCGAACAGCCTACTAAATCCACAGAGGCTACTCAAGCATCGCAATCTATTAAACCAGAATTAGTTAAAAGTGCAACTGTGACCAATGCGGAGTTAAAATCCATAGAAAAAGTAGAAAAGGAAAACGACAAATCAGCTGATATTGCACCCCATGCCTTTGTATCCCAACCTAATATCAGCAATATTATGAAAGATACAGTTACCAGCAATACTGTAAACAATAAAACTTTGTCACATAACAATAGTAATAACAAATCTACTTCACTAGAAAACTCCGAAAAACTTGATAACTTACCTGGTGGCGGTCTTGTTACAGAAAATAATATGGATACTTTGCCGCAAAATGATGAAGAAAATAAAGACAGCAATGTTCAAAAACAATACTTAGACCAAAAGGATACTAAAGAACATTGTAAGGATAATCCTAACGTTTTAGACTTACCAGTAGGACAATCTACAACATTGCCCCCCTCTATTATGACAAATTTAAGTGCTTCAACTGGTGACCATTTGCATTTACGGACGTCGCAACCATTACACATACCTCCTGCAATGGCTAATACCAGTGCAAGTCAGTATGAAGGTTTACCAAATATGAATATTAGTGTTTATCAGACTGCAAGTGTACAAAATGTTACAAATTTATCCAATATCACTGTACCACAAATGATTCCACCAAACCTATCATCAAGTATCCCATCTTCGGTTCAGACAAATGTTACTCATGGTGTCTCATCTAGTTTTCAAACTTCAGTTACACCATCGGTTGTTAATGTTCCTGTGAACATACAACCTAGTCATACATTGCCTCATCCAAATTTACCAAATTCTGTTTCATCTAGTATGCCTATTCACAATTCGCAAAGTCCCTTACCTCAAATTCCACCCAATATGCAAGGCAATATACAACCAAATATTTCTAATGTTGCTAGTCCCATAACACCGATGGGCCAGCCAAGTGTACCACCGAACCTGTCGAATATTTCAGTGGGCCATCCTATGAATGTTCATACAGGGTTACCACCAAATCAAACTAGCATGGTACCAAATTTGCCTCATAATGTAAATCCTACAATGATGGTGATGGGACCGAATCCAATGCCACATCCCAATATGCCTGTTATATATTCGGCATCACATCATCAAGAGAGAATGGCTCTTCAACAACAAATACAAGAAATATACTGCTTACCACCATCTAATGAAAACCAGGAGAAGGTAAGATGCTTACAAGAAAGACTTTCCTTACTTCAACAACATGAATCAAATGATAAATGTAATGGTGGTTCAAATTGTTCCTTACAAAACCCTTTATATGGTGCAAAAATGGTAGAAAGTCCTCAAGTCACTAGTACTACAGGTCGCGGCCGAGGTAAAGGCCCAGCTAAACCAAGAAAACCTAGAGCAAAAAAAGATAAAAATGTACCCGCAACTCAGTCCTTAGATCAATTACCTGTGTCAGAAGATTGTGTTACCGCTGGTACAGGTATACCCAGCAACTCTGAATTAGATTTAGATACAAGTGAAGATATTACGAATTTAGATAGCAGTGCTATTTCAATTGAAGATGTGAATGGTGGTAAGATCAGGAAACCAAGAGGGCCACGTAAAAATAAAGAAAGAAAACCACGAACACCTAAAGAACCTAAAGTCAAAGAAGTAGGTGACAAACCAGTGAAAGAAAGGAAAAAACGTGTACCTAGAGATCCAAATGCTCCGAAAAGAAAAAGAAATTCTAAAAAACATGCATTAGAAATTCAAGCAGATACTACAACTTCATATGAAATCCTAAATATTAGCAAGGATACTAAGCTAGGGGACTTAATGCTAAATACAAATGCTACGGATTCGGAAACAATTAATGTAACTAAAACATCTCAAGATCTCGGTTTAGATGAATCAAATGTTACTGATTTCGATGATATTCCAGTTTCTAAAATTGCTATTAAAGACTTACTAGACGAAGCAGAAGCAAAGCGAGACCAAGGTGAAAAGGACGAAGAATTAGATTCATTTTGTCAAAAGAGAAAGTCCAAGAAAAGAGCATCGGCTGGCAACAGCTCAAAAAAGATCCCATTGAGAAAATCTTTAGGTGGTGGTGGTGGTGGTGGAAGAAGAAGAAAGCGAGGCGGATTGATTCCCGATTCCGATGGTGAACCTGACGATATGATGTCTACACCTCCTCCATCGCCCCCACCAGAAGACGACAGCCTTAAAAGGCGATCAGCTAGAAATACACAACGGAAAAAATACACCGATGACGTTATGCTACGTTTATCTGATGATGAATTTACTTTAACTGCTCCAAAAACCGAGAAAGAAACAAAGTCTGAAGATTTAGACACCAAAGAAATAATTAGACCTGAAGGTATACCTAAACCTAACTACATTTACGTGAATACGACAGATGAAGATGCTATGATAGTTCACCACGTTTTGGCATGCCGTGTGGGAAAACGAGAATTAAAAGTAGAACCTTTGCCCATTGAAAGTACCCCAAAGCAAGTTGAACATGACGCTTCTAATGTTGTGTCAAATAATCCAACTTGCGAGTTACGAACAGCAGATGAAATCATTAAAGAAGACGTAAGTGATGTAGAGAATGCTGTAAGTAAAGAGGAAACTGCACCAGTAAAGGAAGATAAAACTGTCGACCCACCCCCAGAGTCACTAAATTCAAATAAAAATATTGAACTTGACAAAGACAATACTGAGGTCAAAAACAAAAAGCCTTGTATGGTAGATGTTGAAGAATACTTTGTTAAATACAGGAATTTTTCATATCTACACTGCGAATGGAAAACAGAAGAAGAGCTATATAAAGGTGACAAAAGAATATTTTCTAAAATTAAGCGATTTAAACAGAAACAGGCCCAACAACTGAATATTTTTGAATTGTTAGACGATGAACCATTTAACCCCGATTACATAGAAGTTGAAAGAATTCTAGATATGTCAGAAAATCAAGATCCTGCTAACAATACAGTAGTTAAATATTATTTAGTGAAATGGAAAAGTTTGCAGTATGAAGATAGTACATGGGAGCTGGAAGAAGATATTGATGTAGATAAAATCAGACAATATAAAATATTTAGTGAAATTCCACCTAAAGAACAGTGGAAGTTTAAGAAGAGACCTTCTGCAGATCAGTGGGTGCAATTAAAGGAATCTCCCTTGTATAAAGGCGGCAACACACTGAGGCCTTATCAACTTGAAGGACTGAATTGGCTACTATTTTCATGGCACAATAATCGTAATTGCATATTAGCTGACGAAATGGGATTAGGCAAAACTATCCAAAGTTTGACATTTGTTAATTCTGTTTGGGAATATGGCGTTAGAGGCCCTTTCTTGATTATAGCACCTCTCTCTACTATACCTAATTGGCAGAGAGAATTTGAAGGATGGACAGAAATGAATGTCGTTGTCTATCATGGATCACAGCAGAGCAAAAGTATGTTACAAGAGTATGAATTCTACTATAAAAATGAACAGGGGGAGCCAATAAAAGAAATTACCAAATTCAATGTATTAATTACGACATTTGAAATAATAGTGACCGATTTTCAAGAACTTAAAACCTTTAACTGGCGTATATGTGTAATTGATGAGGCGCATAGACTCAAAAATCGCAATTGCAAATTATTAGAAGGATTACGACAACTTCATTTGGAGCATCGAGTGTTATTATCAGGAACTCCTCTTCAAAATAATGTAAACGAGTTGTTTTCTCTTCTTAATTTTCTAGAACCCTCTCAATTCTCAAGCAGTGAAGCGTTTTTAAATGAATTTGGTCAACTCAAAACAGAGTCGGAAGTTCTTAAATTGCAAGCACTTTTAAAACCTATGATGTTGCGACGACTTAAAGAAGACGTCGAAAAAACATTGGCACCCAAAGAAGAAACCATTATTGAAGTAGAACTAACCAATATACAAAAGAAATATTATAGAGCTATACTTGAACGAAATTTCAGTTTCTTACAAAAAGGAACGGCATCTGCTGCAAATATACCTAATTTAATGAACACAATGATGGAACTTCGAAAATGTTGTATTCATCCATATTTATTGAATGGTGCGGAAGATCAAATACAATTTGACTACAAACAAGCCAATGGAGAGGACAAAGAGGCTTATTATAAAGCTCTAATTGATTCATCTGGTAAAATGGTCCTTGTAGATAAATTACTGCCAAAATTAAAAGCTGGAGGTCATAGAGTTTTAATATTTAGTCAAATGGTTAGATGCTTGGATATTTTGGAAGATTATCTAGTATTTAGGAAATACCCTTTTGAAAGAATTGATGGCCGTATTAGAGGCAATTTAAGACAAGAAGCTATTGACAGGTTTTCTAAACCAGACTCTGATAGGTTTGTATTTCTTTTGTGTACGAAAGCTGGAGGCTTAGGAATAAACTTAACGGCTGCCGACACAGTTATCATTTATGACAGTGACTGGAATCCACAAAATGATCTACAAGCGCAAGCTCGATGTCACCGCATTGGTCAGCAAAAGATGGTTAAAATTTACAGATTAATATGTCGTAATTCATATGAAAGGGAAATGTTCGATAAAGCATCTTTAAAGTTAGGTCTTGATAAGGCCATATTACAAAGCATGAATACTACACAAGGAAAAGAAACCGGTGTGAAACAACTGTCTAAAAAAGAGATTGAAGATTTGCTTAAAAAAGGTGCATATGGCGCCGTAATGGATGAAGATAATGCAGGTGACAAATTTTGTGAGGAAGATATTGAAATGATCTTGGCACGTAGAACACAGGTCATTCAGATGGAATCCGAGAAAGGATCGACATTTTCAAAAGCTAGTTTCGCAGCGGCCGATCAAAGGTCTGATATAGATATTAGAGACCCAGACTTTTGGAATAAGTGGGCTAAGAAAGCTGAAATTGATCCCACGGAAAAAAAAGAAGATGAGGATTTAATAGTTACTGAACCCAGAAAACGTACAGTAATAAAAAGGTATGGCCACGACGACGGTCCCATGGAAATGTCTGATATGGAAGTAACACCAGATTCTGACGAAGACGAAGAAGGTAATGATAGGTTTAACAGCATTTGTTTAATGTTTGACTAATTTCATAAATTATTTTAACCTATGATTTTTCTACAGGTATAAGCTTGAGAAGTAAAAGAAAGAAGGATAAGCTTGGCAAGAAAGGCAGAAAATACGCTAGTGATGATTACATACCTCGGCATGAAGGTGTTCCTATAGACGAAGAAGTAGTTTATGGATCATGGACTAGATCTGAATGCTTCAAGATAGAACGAGGCCTACTGACATATGGGTAAGTGCATTTGTATTGAAACCGGTAACTGTGTAATTGTAATCGGGTGACAAATAATAATAGTAATGGGGTGACATTGAATTAATATTTCGTCAAACCATGTGAAAATTATTACAAATGGTCTTTTCTTTTTTTTAAAGGTGGGCGCGATGGGACGAGATCGTGGACAAAAATCAGTTTAGAAAAGGTTGGACAATTCCTGTCATAGAAGACTGCGCTCGGATAATAGTGAGTAATCTTTTCTCGCATGAATAGTTACATAGGCTACTTTTTATCCCGGGAACAAGTTCCTGTGGGAAATTTCTCTACGTGAGCGAAGCCGCGGGCGTCAACTACTACTCCATATATACACAATTTCATACACTTGCTCAAGACGTTGACTGCCTCTGTGGCGCGGTGGGAGTGCATCCGACTGCTACGCAAGAGGTCGTGGGTTCGATTCCCACCCAGGTTAAAACTTTGTGTGATGAGCACGATGGTTTATTCTGTGTCTGGGTGTTATTTATCTATAATATGTATTTATTTAGAAATATATAAGTATGTTTATCAGTTATGTAGATCCCATAACACAAGTTAATATTAGCTTACTTTGGGCTAGATGACAAGTGTCCCACAATATTATCCTCTTGCCCTCGTCCCAATTTATTTGGAATCTTTGAAGTAAATCTTTTCCCGTTAATCCCTGGTATTCGTAATTTGTTGAATCATTCCTTTTAAAATAATAGTAGTACTAAATGAAAGCTTTTTTTTTGCTCTAAGGTGTAAAATACTACACTTTGCTTCACATCAGGCCCTCTGCCTAGAGCGGCTTAAATCTTATAGCTCAAAATATGCTTTCTTGTTTAAAGTCTGATTACCCAATTTAGGTTGTGTCACTAAAATCAATTTGATCCTACGTTTTGTAGAGATATTATTATTTGTACCTATATTTTTAATGATGATTTGCCATGCTAATACTGAGAGCGTTTGAGACGTTCACTGAGTGGAATTGTATAATACTGAATATTGTATTTTGATACTATAAAAAATTCTCAGACCGACAAAAGAATCTTATTTACGTTTTACATTTCCAGGTTTTGTATTGCTTACGGCACTATAAGGGCGATGAAAAAATTAGAAATTTCATTTGGGATTTAATAGAGCCATGTGAAAATGGTGAAGTGACGATATCAAGAAATCATAGTGGTTTGCATAATCCTGTCCCTCGAGGTAGAAATGCCAAAAAGAAAAATAGACCTAAAGATCTGCCAAAACCTAATGACCTTCAAAAATGGGAGGATGTTAATCATTGGAGCTCTACAGATAAATATGACTGTGAATCATACTTAGAAAATAGTTACAAAAAGCATTTATTCAGACATGCCAACAAGTAAGTAATAATGGGAATTGAAGGGTATAGTTATGTAGTGAACTTTGTGTTATATATAATGGCTTCTAGAAAGACCTATTACACTGTCCGGAATGATATAAGATGGCAGATAAATTACCTATTATTATTATGTCAGGTCTATTGGCAAAAATAGTTCTGTTACTATGAATAGACTGCTCTCAGAACCATAATTATATGGTCAGATGTTTTTCGAGAACTCAATTCAACTCAGTCGCTACAAAAAAGTTAATACTTCATCATTTGTTTAATATCTAATTGTTTACTTTTTTAGAGTACTGCTGAGAGTTCGCATGATGTATTACATAAAACACGAAGTTATCGGAGATTATGCAACACAAATTGAAAGTGGACTTCATGCCAGGTTGGTCTCAATATACTTAACGATTCTGTTGTGATCCATTATCTTTAGTAAGTAGATCTAAGATACTGGTCGCTCCTGGTCACTGTTGGATGGGTCTCTACCGCAAGGCGCAAACGAGTGGAGTCAGGCAGCAGTCGTGCGTATCGTAGATTACTGGCCAAACGAAAAAATGCAAATCTTTTTGCAAATAGCTAAATAGGGTTGTAATCCCATTATAATTGTTTTAAATGTCTTTGTTTCAGTGCTTTGGGTATGCGGGTCCCACGCGGTGTCGATAGTACACCTCCACGTCTTTGGTGGGACAGTGAATGCGATGTGTCGTTGTTAGTTGGAACATACATTCACGGCTACGAAAATTACTTGGCAATGCGTTCAGATCCGCAACTTTGTTTCGTGGACAAACTCGGTCCACCTGATGATGCTGAATGTACTGATATAAAGTGCGTATACTATTCTAATGCTTACTTCAATGCTTTTACTTCGTAACAATAAGTCGCTTTATAATAGTCCAAATTTATGTATGAAAAGTAGGTGTGAGTGCAGTGGCGGGTTCATATCCTGGCGAGTTTATGTTCAATTTTATTTTCACTTTTGTTTTTTTTTAAATTAGGCTTTAAAATAATCAGATTTCGAAGCTAAAATTTAACTAGATCACAATGTCATAGATAAGTAGATAGTAGTACTAAATTATCTTACAAATTGTATTCACGGTATCTCTTATTTTTTTAAACGATGTTGATATCGAGAATTCGATGTTTACTATCTGTGGAGACTTATTAATAGCTTTGCATAGCTATTTCGTCTTGTATTGACATATATTCAGCTGATGGTATATATGTAGGTAGTATGTATGTGTATTAGTATGCGATGTAACGCGTGTGGCAGGAGCGAGGAGCGCAAGGTGGGCGCGCTGGGCGACGAGGACTGCACGGACGACGTGTCGAGCGGCGCCGGCGCCACCTCGCCCGCCGCCTCGCCGCGCGCCGACGACGACGCCGCCGGGCCCGCGCACCCCTGGCCCTCCATGCAGGACCTCAACACGCGCCTGCGCCGCCTCATCACCGCCTACCAGCGCAACTACAAGCGCGAGGAGCTCAAGATGCAGCAGCGAGCTAAGGTACGCCCACCGCCAACTTGTTCTGATACAGGGAGGGTAGGGATTGAAGGATGCAATGCTGTATATAACTGTACTAGTTGACGCCCTGGGCTCCGCACGCGTGGTGTAGTTTTCCCGTTCTCGTTTCCCACAGGAACTCGTTCCCGGATGAAAAGTAAATAAAGATTATTAGTGCACTATATTTGTGATGATATTTAGTGTTTCAATTTTCACAAATCTGTTAAAACAATTTCATTGTAAATTTTACAGTAAAAGTACTAAGCTAATGTATTTATTTTAAAGATGGAGCGCAGAGAGCGGATGGACCAACTTGCTAGAGATGAAGTATCGCAATGGCGGTGGAGTCGTGCCGATGAAGAGGCGTTCCGCCGTACTGTCGCATCATATGGTGTCGAATTCGATCCTACAACAAAAAGTCTTCGATGGAGTCGATTTAGAACTTTGGCTCGTTTGGATGCCAAAAGCGATGACGCACTAACTGACTACCTGAAAGCATTCATGGCAATGTGCAAGCGACAATGTGGTCTGTCTGTAGGAGAAGCAGAATTGCCAACAAGAGCAGACTTAAAAGCTGAGCCTATTGGAGAAGACAGAGCTATTGCAACACTTGAACGGTAAATATTGACGGTTGTACATATTAAATACATAATGGACATCACTGTGGTCATTGCTGTTACTTTTTGAGACCTCACTAATTTGCGCTTAGTATTACCGGGACAAACTCCTCAATGGGTGTTTTATCAGTTTGCCAATATACAAATATAGTAAAGATATTTATGTGCTCTGAACACTGAATACATACATATATAAATATAAACTTCTATAGAATTACATGGGATGACTACATGGCTCAATAAATTACATGGGATAAGTAAATTAAATTATTTCAAACCCCTGATACAATAAGCCTATAAAAAGTAAATGGCTAAACCAATTCCAATTAAACATGTCTTAGAATCATTTCTGTAATATATGATAGCCTGAGCTTTTTTTTTATACCTCTGAGGTGGCAGACAATCGTACGGCCCACCTGATGGAAAGTGGTTACCGTAGCCTATGGGCGTTTGCAACACCAGAGGTGCAGCACTCGCACCGCCGGCCCTTTATAAACCTTCTAAGACCCCTTTTGAAGAACCCCATACTGTAGACGTTTGGAAAAACCCAGGCAGGGAGTTCATTCCACAATCTAAGCGTATGCGGAATAAAGCCTCTATCGGACCTAACCGTGTGCGTGCGCTCCGGACGCAAAGTGTGAGGGTGAACACCCTGTCTATTCCGAGCGGTGCGATGATAAAAGGTAGCCGTGGGCATCATATCAAATAGTTATTTGATATGATGCCCACGGCTACCTTTTATTATTGCACCGCTCTCTCTCTCTCTCGCTCGTATTTATCGCCTGTACAACGGTCTGTGCTTTGAGGAGTTCCTCAGAACACAGACCGTTGTACAGGCTATAGAACACGCTTAAGGAGGCAAAGTCTCTCCTGTCGCGAAGGGGCTCGACACCGCCCGCCAGTAAAGGATCGTTGGCAATCCTCATAGCACGCCCTTCTACCGAGTCAAAAAGTCGAAGCTAGTATTCAGGTGCACCAGCCCAAAGGTGACAGCAGTACTCCATGTGCAGAAGCAATTGCGACTTATAGAGGAGCAGTGTTTGCTCTGCAGTAAAGTACTATTACGCATTTCCATAATATTGGTATAGATGAGTTCTAGTAACAAGTGTGGGTTATACAACAATTTATTTTTGTTTCAGAATCGATTTACTGCGCGTTTTGCGCGAAGAAGTAGCACCACATCCTGCACTTGATACTAGGCTGGCCCTGTGCGAGCGCTCGCCTGACACGCCGCCCTGGTGGCAGCCCGCCAGGCACGACAAACTGTTGGTTCTCGGCGTGTGCAAGTGAGTACTCTTGAGAGATGGCTCTACATGTACCGCAAATAAAAGATACCGGTAACACTACCTCGAGTTCGATCGTTCGTTTCAGACACGGCCTAGGAGACACGTACAACAAGTTGTTCTGCGATCCGAAAATGCCTTTCGCCGACTGCGCGAGCAAATGGTACGCGACACAGAAGGGCGCCGCGGGCGGCGATGCGCACAAAGTGTCATCCGACGAAGAGGAGGAGGCGGAGTCGGGGCGGGCGCCGCTGCGCCGCAGCAAGCGTACGTCGGCGGCCCCCGAGCGCGCGGCCGACGACGACACCGACGCGCTCTCCGAGCTCGAGACGCTGGCCAAGCTGGGCCGCAGCGAGGACGCGCCGCCGCCCGAGCGCTGGTTCGGCGAGCGCGCGCTCGAGACGCGCCTGCACCACATCGCGCACGCCGTGCAGAACCGCGAGTGGCCCGCGCCGCCCTCCGCGCCCGATACGCCCGTCGCCGACGAGCGCCGCCTCGCGCACAAGCGGCACATCGCCATCGACGTGGAGACGGACCGCGCCAAGCTGCACGCGCTGCTGTCCTCACCGCATGCGCCCGTGCCGCCCGCACACGAGCCCGCGCCGCCGCCCGCGCACCAGCGTGTGGTGGCCTCGCCCGCGCCCGCCGCCTCCCCCGCGCCCGCCGCCTCGCCCGCGCCCGTCGACCTCTCGGCGCCGCTCGACCTCAGCGAGGCGCACGACTTCAGCGTGCCGCGCCGCGCCGAGCCCGCGCCCTCGCCCGCGCCGTCGCCCAGCCCCGGCCCCGCCCGCGGCCGACTCGACGACACTCTCTCCAGGCTCATGAAGAGAAAGAGCGTGGTGAGCATTGTCGTTGGACTCACGTGTATCTTGTGGACGTTTTGGAGGTGTTCTCATTGTTCTTGTTCTTTTCCAGCCTGTCCCCGAGCAGATCGTGGGCAAAGAGAAAAAGCGGAAAAAGTTGGACGAGATAGTGCTGGGTTTGTCGGCGGCGAAGTGCAAAAGCCCTTCGGCGCCGTTGTCGGAGGCGCACCGCCCGCGCGGTCCAGCCGTGCCGCCCGACGTGACGTTGACCCCGGCGCCGCCCAGCTCATCGGCATCGTCCGTTCACAAACCTTTCTCGGTCACCGTCACCAACGTACCTTCTCCCCAGGGTGCGGCCAAGGAGCTATCCTCGTTTTTGCAGCAATCCTTGGAACAATCCAAAGTACCCAAATCTTCGACCATGACACCTATAAAATCGTACTCTCACGAAGCTAAAGTGAACAAGTGGCTGGCGGAGCAAGCTAGTGTAGATACACGACGACGTGGCGTCGCCCCTCGTCTAGCGCCGGAGGAACACGTACCGGTGGTTCATCGTGTCACCGGCAAGCGAATTGTTGGTCCCAAAGCACCTCAACTCAAGCATCTCGCTCAATGGATCGCTGAAAATCCTATGTATGACATCGATTCTAAATGGACGGAAGGCATAAAAGAACATATAAAATTGCCTCAAGATGTTAGAAGTCAGAGACACTCGCCGATGCCTAACACTAGCGGTATGAATGAACGTAAAAAGGGCCGACCGCCTTCGTTGGACGCGTCCTCTTCTAGTGTTTTGTCCTCAAATGCACATCAGAATCCAAGTTTAGCAGGTTTAAACCCAGCACTTTTGGCCAGTTTATCTAGTTTAAGTTCAGCATTTGATCCTAAAACTTTAGCTGCAACACTTTCAAACCTGACTGGATTTGATCCTAAATTACTTAACACCTTCGATCCAAAACTACTCTCCAGCTTAAGCAGTTTTGATCCAAAAAATAATCCACTTTTGAATTCATTTAGTGGCATGCCGAATTTGCTAGGCAATATAGCTGGAGGAAATATTTTCGCAAATTTAGCTGGATTAGGTTTACCAGGATTTTCTTCTTTAGACATGAATAGTCTCAGCGCTTCTAATGTTACATCTGACTCTAAATCGAAATCTCGAAAACCAGGTGAAAGTTCAAATGCATCTAATTCTAAATCAGCCAGTTCCCAATTTCCTTTTGTATTTCCTAACCCAAACATGTTATACCCACAGTTAGGCCTTAGTGGCCTGAGTCCATTTGGTATGCATTCTGGAATGTCATCAGCATATGATGCTTTAGGTTTGTTAAGTAGTAACATAGCAGCGAGCTCCGGTACTTCAACCATGCAGAGTTCGGGCCACAGCGCAGCACGGAGCTCTACAAAAACGACCACCCCTCGATCGTCGACTATAGTCACTAGCTCCTCTACATCTAGGCAACAGAAAGTTTCCGACCGTCAACAACCAAGTCAACTGCCACAGATACATTTGCCACCTGATCCATACCTATTAGAATCTCTTTCAAAGCAATCTTTAAATTATGATGCAATAATGAGGGCGGACAAGAGGGCACGGGAGACCGATAATCATGAAACAACTGCAACTGATTTATCTAAGACTGATAAGAAAAAAATATCATATGATGCGTTGCGTTCCCATGTACCACCAGAATTTGCTGCAGTTCAAGAAAAACTTCTTAAAGGTGACAAGAAAGACATTGATATAAGCAAAATGTTACTTGAACAAATGGCCTCTGGGGCTCTTAGCGCGAGTCTCGTTAGTTCTGCCGAATCCAAGAAAGCTAGAGATGAAAAAGATTCCTCTGACAAAATAAATAAAGGACCTCCAGAATACATCGCCAGGCCAATGGCAGCTAATGATGGGGCTAGCTTGTCTTTAGCGCATAAACGGACTCACGAGGAAATATCAAATGAACCTGAAAATTTAGCACTGCAACCGCCAGAACCAAATCCTTCAAAAAAAGCAAAGGAGAGCACTGGACCAGATTGTCTACAGTATGTAGACAAAACCACCGACCACACCACCCATACAGGAGAAATGGATCTAGAAGATCTGATAGCGCCATTAACAGTGATTAAGACGGGTATAAAAGGTGATTACGACACTACAACAGTTGCTAAAATGACTCCAACCGAATTGTCGACTAGTTCAACATCCCATACAGATAGAGATGAAAAATCTCATTCCAAGATAATAGGTTCCTATCACGACGACGCTATTCAAGGTGACAATGCTCACAATGATGGCAACGCTGTTAAGTTAGATAGTGAATCAAAAGACTGTTCAGTAGAAGATGCAAATGTTGGAGATAATGAAGCCGCACGAAGGTGCAATAAGAAAAAGAGTCGCAAACCATCAGATGACATGCCACCTGCCTGTCCACGACGCGAATTGAGATCAAGCTCTGGACGGCAATCAACAGATGTAATAAATTCAAATCATTGAATTGGGCCTTACTTCAGACCCAACTGGTTGCGAGGCATGCTGGCGATGATTTTAATACTACCGTAAACTGAAATATAGAGAAACCTATTTACCACTTTCTCTAAATTCTGCAACTTTGGCTATGTGTATTAAGATTTTGATTACATATAAGAATAATATTCCTAATTTAATTTTGTATGATAAATAACTGAAGACTGGGTATACCACATACAGATCCGTACATATAATCTGTTTCTTTATAAAATAATAGTTGAAGTAATTTTAGAAACAATCCACTCACAGTGAATTATTTAAAATATTTTGAGCCAAATCAATGTCGTAATTGAACCAATAGCAGTTTAAAGTGTGGCTTAGACATTCATTACGTAGTTTATACGTTAAACTATTGACACTATATAGATCTCTTGCAAATAATGTAGTTTAGTTTCTTTTTGACTGCTATTTGTATTAGTTAAGATTGTCGAACATGAAATCTAAGATTGTGGAGCATGAAATCTTTCATGAATGAAATAGTTTTACAAACTATTCCTGGTTTAATCTTTTTTAAATTAGTTTTTACTGTAAGATTTAAGTCAAACACTGAATGTGATAAAATTATTTATTGCATGTAATTCTTATTATTTTACACTGATCTATGATGAATTGTATTATATAATTATGTGACAAATCATAAAATAAACATAGAACTGAAATTATGTTGTTTTAAACGGAATTTCGTAATCCACTTATTTCTAATGGATACCTGCCTAGCATTTGCGTCCGCGTCCACATCAATTTCAACCTTAATTTCATACCGTCTGACCACCAGGGGGGGTGACACTCCAGTTCCAATCAATCCGTGAGGGCGCTAAAATCGTAGTGACAGTGCCCTAGGGGCCGAGTCTGCTATTTCTATCGTGTCGAAATAGAATCGAAATCGAATCGAAATCGTCGCTCAACATAAAGCCAAAATTTTAATAGATTATCGTAGTCTACTGTTACAATCTTACTCCAATAGACTGCTATCGGTCGGCCGATAGAATTTTACTAACACGTACCGCGCCAGTGGCCGCTAGTCAGTGACATTTTTGATAGTCTATTAACATTATTATAATTATAGCCTCATTTATTCCTTAATAAATACAAAGTTTAACATTTACTTTTCTTTTGCAAAGCATCTCTATGAAAATTTAATAATTTAAATAAATATATCACCAATTAATTCAATTATATAAAATCAATAAGTAATAATTAGGTAGGAAGGTAAATAATTATGCACAAATTATATTATATAAAATAAATAAATAAAAATTAGGTAGGTAAATAATTATCATGCATAGAATTATTGCTTAAAATTAAAATCATATAAACAATTTAAAATAATCAGATTTACTAAGATCTATTAAGGACCTCTCTACGAGTAAAGGCCTCCTCCATATTTTTCCATGTGTCTTTATGTTTTGCTTTAAATACCCAGTCATCGCCAGCCACACGATGTATCTTGTCTATCCATCTTTCTCTTGGTCTTCCTTTTTTCCGTTTCATAGGTGGTCCAGACCATTGAGTTGTTTTGTTTGCCCATTTATTAGGGTACATGCGAGCCACGTGACCCGCCTTTTTCAATTTCAAACGCTTACAGTGTTCTAAGGCATCAATTACGTCTGTTCTTACTTAAAAAAAAACTTAACTATCTTCACGCTGTATCTTTGACGGGGTAATCAGAGAGGACAGATCGCCAGGCTTCGCGATCCATGCATATGTCTTTCGCTTCTTCAAGATTCATCAATCGCTTCATACACGCACGTCTGGGTATCCTAGTACTTTTGTCCTTTCCGTTTTTGAGCAATCTGCTCACGTGGTCTTCATATGTAAGTCTCGGCCTACCCTGACTTCTTCTACCCTCTGCTTTCGCACAATATATATTCTTCGTCAATCGTTCCTCACTCATTCGTTGGACGTGTCCAAACCAACGGAGCACGCCCTTTTCCAGCTTAACGCTGACACTTTCATTCAAACCTGCCATATTGCGTATCACTTCGTTACGTATTCGGTCGGCTAAGGTAACGCCGCACAATTTTCGAAGTGAACGCATCTCCACAGCATTCAATTTACTTTCATGCATCTGCTGACATACCCAGGTTTCACTACCGTAAAGCAAAGTTGGCACTAGCACTGCGTTATGAATCGCCAGTCGTGCTTCTTTTACAATGCTTTGTCGCTTTACTAATTGGGACAAAGCACTGTTATTTCTGTTTCCGGCAGCTACTCGCCGTTCTACATCCGAATCACATCTTCCATCCACGCTAAACATACTCCCTAAATACACAATTTCATTCACTTGCTCTAGACGTTCCTGGTTTACCCTAATCTCGCATTTAGTTCTTACGTCATCTCTTTCAAATACTAGAACCTTAGTCTTACTTGCATTCAAGCGAAGACCCTTACTTTCACACTCCTCTTTCATATTACTGACTAATGCCTGAAGGTCGGCTTCTGATGAGGCCATGAGCACCGCATCATCAGCGTACAGCAGACAGTTTACTGAAAAGTCACCCAAATTCACACCCATATCACAATCTTTCAACTTCTGCAGGCAACTGTCCAGATACACTATGAACAGCCAGGCGGACAAACACAACCCTGTTTGACGCCTGTACAGACATCAAAAAGAGGTGACACATACTACCCCCCTACTCGCACGCAAGCCTTACAGTCCTTATAAAGCGACTGTATTGCCCGCAGTAGCGAGCCGTCCACACCATATCCGGGCAGCAAATACCACAGAGTTTCCCCCACGACGTTATCAAATACTTTCTCCAGATCCACATAAGCGCAGAAAACCTTCTGGCTAATAGCCAGAAACTTCTCCCCGATCATGCGGAGAGAAAACACTTGATCCATGCAACCTCTTACACGTCGGAATCCGCATTGAGCCTCCCATAAATAACTTTCAGACTTTTCTTGCATTCTTGCCGTTATAATCTTTGCATACACCTTACTAGCTAAGCTGACCAAGGTGATCGCCCTGTAGCTGGAGCAGTTAGGCGCGAGCCTTTCCCTTTGTAAATAGGTACTACAACTGCTATCTGCCAGTCATCTGGGACCTCACCCGTCCGCCAGCACAAGTTGCATAACAGACATAGTGTCCCAGACGCGCGACCCACCGGACTTGATCATCTCAGCAGTAACTCTGTCTTTTCCCTCAGCCTTACCACATTTCATACTTCTTATCGCTTGTTTAATTTCTGTCATACTAATGACTTCAATGACGTCGGGATCCGGAGCATCGAAGTGAGCTCCACTTCGCGATGTGGCATCTCTGTCTTTTCTTGCATACATCTTTCCATAATATTCACTCCATCTCTGCAGGACGTCAGTTTGGTCTGTTAGGACGTCATTGTTAACACTAAGCACTTTATTCATACTACAGATTGCCGAACAACTCCGGGTCTTGCCTACCTCTTTCTAGAAGAGCCTGGCATTATCCCGGAAATTGGACGACAACCTTTCAACCGCTTTCATTCTGCACCTTTCACGAGCTTCTATCAGTGCCTTCGTGTTAACTTTTTGCAGCTTGTATCTCTCTTTCATATTAAAATCATTCCGCGACGCTAAGTACACGGAAAAAAAGGAATTGTCAAATTAAAGCAAATTGCTTTAATTCAACGCAAATCGTGTTTTCCATACGAGGAAGACTATATTTACTTAAACATACAATATGATATTGATAAGAAAATTGTATTCACTCAATAAAACCATATTGCTAGATTAAAAAAAAATGTTTTGTTGTTGTAACAATAATAGTTTGCTTGTGCCATGCATTCTTATTGATTTGAAGTGATACTTTAGTTTATTTAGATAAACAAATCTAAAATTTTATTTCAACACACTATATTCTGTTGTTTTAAAAATATGTATATTGTCTTTAAAATAATATATATTAGATTGTTTGGACAATATAGATTTTTGTACACCAACAAAATATTGTTTCAACTTGATACCAGTGGTTTACTTATTGGAACAATATCGATATTGTTTTTCTAACAACACGAATTACATTAGCTTGAAAATTATGCTTTAGTTAGTTTGAGTGTAATCATATTATTCGTATAACAGTAGATGTTTACTTGCTTCAACAATCAAAAAGCTAGTTTGAGAATACCTGATTATTGTTTCAAGACTTAAGATTTACTTGGTTCTACAAAACAGATTTTTGTTATCATACGCATGGTTTACTAGTTTCAAGAATATTTATTCTCTTTAGGAGAATACACTTAGCTTGTTTTAAAATTATGATTTATTTGAACCAAAAACAGATATTTCCGTTTAAACCTTTTGTTTTACTTGTTTCAGTAATTTTTATTGTCTGTATAAGAATACACAACATGTTGTTTGAACAATATAGTTCAATTAGACCTACAATAATAATATATTTCGTTTTGAAACTAAAGTTGTGTTAATCTAACAATATATTTACTTCAATTAAAACTCCGGTTGTTGCATTTAAAAATATATATTTATTCCTTTAAAAATTACATTATTACTTCAAAACAGTATTATTGTCCTGTTAATGAAACATAGCTTGAAATAACAAAATTGAATTGCCAGTAATTTAAGAATAATTTATTTGAACCGACAATATATTAGACTTAGCAAAAAAATGCTAATTGCGCCATAAATGCCAACAGTGAGCTTGCTGTGGGCATATTTTCGTTTCGTCCCTAAAGGAAAAGCGCACACAAGAGGCAATGATTATAATTCAAAAAAGAAAAAAAGAAAAATATTTAATATTAATTATTAAACTTTCAATATTTTTCTTTTTTCTTTTTCATAATATTAATATTAAATACTAAATCAATTGTCAAACAATTATTATTCATTAAAATAAAATGTCTACTTCATAATGTGAAGAATTAAATAATGATCATACACACCCACCATTATTGAGATCTTTTGATCATCATTATTGAGAGTTATAGCGTAGCTATAACGACAAAGAACTGTTTGAACTGAAATTTGAATTTCCAGCCATTCGTAAGCGCTTCCCGTAAGATAACTAAGATTGATAAAGCTGTAGGTTTAAATAAATTCTTAATTTCTTACAATTAGATACTTATTTATATGTCTAGCTATATTTCATTTACTGGATTATATATATATATATCTCTTAAAAATAACCATTCTTAAGACGAGTGGACCGACCCTTGGCATTATTGGGAAATAGATTCACCTGATAATGGAATAATGAGACTCAAATAGTCAAAAACAATGCTTGCAAGAATTTGGCGCCATGAGTCAGACCATCGGCTTTAACAAAAACATTACTACAAAACTTACTACTTTAACAACAACATGGGCAACTGCAGCTTTGTTTGAATTTGTATCAGAAAATTCAGTACTAATACCTACTAGGTAATACAAGTAAATGTACTTTTAGGTTTTTGTTCCCCTAAAGGATGCTGTAAGATAATATTTTAAGAAATGAGCAGTATGATAAATTGAACACATGAATAGAGATATTATGAAGAACTTCAATATGGAATACATATTATTTGAATTCAGAAAAAAAAATACCACATTCAGTACAATTAAGTTCCATCGTTTCAATTTTATATTTAACTATAGTTATAGATTTAGGTAAGATTCGTCACATCAACAATGTATGGAATCACTTTATCGTGCTGTGTTGTGATTCCATAAACTGAATGTTGAATTAACTAATACAAGTATTCATAAGACACTGGGTACCTACGTGTGATACAATTTGAACAAAGCGTCAAAAGTTTTGCCTGTAGATGTGAAAGAATATCTAAGTTTATCCACAACTATGAAAGTGCTTAATTTATTTATATATTGTCTAATGTTGAACCCTGTACGAGAACATAATGTTAAACTGTTTGTATTTTCTTGAGTGCCTTTTTTTGCTGAGAGGTAATACCTTCGTAGTAGTCTTCTATTTCGCTCGGCTTCTGTGAACAAATAATAATGGAAATTTGAAAGAAACTTAGAGTTTTATTAAGAGTATGTGTCTTTAATAACTTTATAATGTGTTACCTTAACAGGTATCAGCAAGCAATCAATGGCTTCAGCTGTTGAAAGCTTTCATTTATTTCCAATACATCCTGTCCTTTTGGCGGGATTAAGTGCCCCAAGTGTGTCCTTAGTATGGACCACTTGCAGTCTGAAAAAAAATTAAAGGATAAAAAATATGTTGACTGATACCAAAATCTTACAATATAAATAAGGTTCTGTCTCGGTTACCACTACAATTTTCACCACCATCAACCAGTAACAATAGGAGACTAATCTTTTCAGCACTAGCCACATATAAGTGGATAAAGTGAAGGACAACAATCATAATTTTTTATGATTCTATGGTAGACAGAAATAATCAAGAGAAACTTACCAATGCACTCCTTAAGTCATTTAGTACTGGCCATTTAGCTAGAAACTCTCAGGTTGTCTTGCGCGCAAAATATTCTTTCATCATTAGTGTTCATCCATTTCTGCATTACAACATCCCATGGTTCATGATTATTTTTCAGCCAAACAATATCTTCATTAATACCTGGAATTTACATAATTATTAATATATTTATTTATATATGAATAAATAATAAGCTACATTTAAAAATTCTTACTTAGTTGATTGATTTTTACTTTATAAAGTTATTGTCTGGGCGCGTGAGTCATCAAACGGCATTTGCCATTTAGAATGCAATTCCAGAATGGCTTTCTGATCAACATATTCTTCTGCATCAAGATGTCGATCGCCGGCGCCGGCGTCCACATTTATATTTTAGATTAGCCCAGCCTACATGAGAATAAAAGAAGAACTTATTGAAAATAAAGTTACCTAGCTAACATATATCTAGATCTAGTTTAATAAAACCTATAACTCACCAATATAATGCTTGCAAACACACAACATAAACTCGTTTTATCCCATCCGCACCGCGCACCGCACCACACGTGCACTGCTAATAGGCTAGTCGTCGTGTGTCAGTGTTGCCGGCTGTCAAACAGTTAAAGTCCAAAATCGAATCACAAGAAATTACCCGTTTAATAAAAGTACTTTTTCTTTATATTTATTAATATGAAGAGGTTAGAATAGTGCTTGAATTGAAGTCATTATCTTTCGTAAGTGCCTGTTTGGGGTTCATGTAAAAAACATTTTTTTAATTAAAATACCTATAGGTAAATTAAATATTTCTTTTTAATTTGACTATTTCCGTTTATGGGTGATATTCACCATGACTGTGATTCAAGCCCAAAAAAAAGCCTTCTAGCTGTATGTTTCCCCAACAGGGGTTTAATTCAAAACTAAACTAAAAAAACTAACTATCTTCACGCTGTATCACTGACGGGTAGTCAGTGAGGACAGATCGCCAGGCTTCTCGATCCATGCATACTTCTTTCGCTTCTTGCAGATTAACAGCTCTTGATTCGTCAATTTCGTCAGCATGCTATGCCTTAAGAACACTGAGAGATGAAGTGAGTAAAGACAATCTAAAAATAGTGTACCATGCGTTAATAGAATCCAAACTCAGGTATAGTATTCAATTTTGGGGTAATAGCTACCATTATAACTGGCAAAGAGCTTTTGTTCTTCAAAAAAGGGCTATTAGAACCATCAATCGCATTTCCCAATTAGAAAGCTGTCGACCATACTTCAAGGAACTAAAAATTCTCACGGTGCCTAGTCTTTATATACTGGTGTTATTAATTCATTTTAAAAAACATGTTCATGAGTATGAGTCACATGATGACAGGTTAAGGCGGGAAAACACAAGAAGGATGGATTTCAGTAGTGTCCACATTTAGATATTGTGAAACACAGTCCACATTATCAGGCGGTACGGGTTTTCAATAGGTTACCTAGCGAAATAAAGAATAAGTTATACACAGGATCCTTTAAGCCTGCAGTGAAAGCATATTTATTGGAAAATTGTTTTTATTGTTTAGATAACTTTTTTTAATATGAGATTATTCAATTTTTGGGACATATGATAATAATTATATAAATTATTTTATTAATTGTTAATCTTAATGATTATTTTTAATTTCTTATAATGTTTTAATTTATATGATTTTGTTCTGAATATTATTTATTATGCTATGTTTTAATGAAATAGAAATTTCATTTTATTGTGTTTTAATTTATATAATTGATTTTGTTTTAAATATTATTACTTGTGTGTGTGTACAATAGATAATGTTTCATGTAAGTTACATTCAGATACAATGTTAATTTTGTTTATGAATAAATTGAATTGAATTGAATTGAATAAAAATGAAGGTAAAGGGATCACGAAGTTATTTCCATACTTTGGTGCCATACGCACTTGAGCGTTTGGAAAAAGGGATCTAAATGTCATTCAAGGTTATGAGCTAATATCCACCTGTTTTACATTAAAATCTATTTTTTATTGCTTGCTTTGACCTCCCCAACTCATCTTGAGCGCGGAGACATGCAACGACATTTTTGTATCGTTGTTGCTGTTCTTGAGCCGATGTTGTTGAAACAAAGCCTATATTAATAATAGTGTAGTGTTAAATCCGCTAAAGTTTATCGGACTACTTGCAGAAACACCAAAGAAGCATGATAAGTAGTGATGTATTGCCTCAAAATAACGCTAATGCGCTTATATTCGATGTACAGACGCGGCCTCGTTACTGTTTAATTATAGGTATAGGTATAAAAATTTAATTGATACTTAAAAAAGTTCCCAGAATTATGGGAAAATACCCGAAAATGCAAACACTGAAGGGTCTTGGGATATTTCTGTGAATCTATGGACGCGTCGGTGAAATCAACAATATTATTTATGGAATCAACAAAAATCATGTTTTCTTATGAATCAACTATCTTTTCGTTGAAAATAAAATATTGTTGATTGAATATTCAAAATTTTAACGGAAGAACTTACAGTATTGTCGGGAATAATATTAATAGATACTTAGGTACCTGCGCTAACCGTACTTTACATGTCTCAACTTGTCGAGTTCAGGCACAAAATCCTACCAATATTATAAACGCGAAAGTTTGTAAGAATGGATGTTTGTTACTCTTTCACGCAAAAACTACTGAATGGATTTTAATGAAACTTTACAATAATATATATCAGCTTATACATCAGAATAACACATAAGCTACTTTTAATCCCGGGAACAAGTTCCAGTGGGAAACGGGAACGGGAAAAGATTTTCCTTTTTTTTTTCGCGCAGGACTTTTTAATATAAAACGGATAGTTTAGATCCTGAATTAGCTACATATATGATACCTACTCCTGGATCCTTTCCTCCTTTACTGTTTACTTTATACATTTTATCCCAGATAATCCTGGAATATTGGATCCACTTTGAAACTCCACTTGGAATATTGGATTGGGTGAAACCGCGGGGCACAGCTATTTATATAACAATAATATATATAATAGGAATGTGTGAAAAACCTATTACAAAGTATAAACATTTTGGCTGAAATATTGAAATTGTTATACTAAGAAATAATCGATCTTCTATCAAAACCACTTGTTTTTCCTAATAACCATTTGACACATTCTCGCATTGAAAATATTTAATCTTCATCTAATAATTTGTCGCGCTGTTTATATAATATTCTTGTTTTGAAACAAGTATATGTAAAAACCTACTACAAAATATTTAACATTTTGGCTGAACAATTGATATTGTTGTTCTAAGAAATAATCGATCTTCTATCAAAACCACTTGTTGTTCCTAATATCCATTTGACACATTTTCGCATTAAAAATATTTAATCTTCATCTAATAATTTGTCGCGCTGTTTATATAATATTCTTGTTTTGAAACAAGTATATGTAAAAACCTACTACAAAATATTTAACATTTTGGCTGAACAATTGATATTGTTGTTCTAAGAAATAATCGATCTTCTATCAAAACCACTTGTTGTTCCTAATATCCATTTGACACATTTTCGCATTAAAAATATTTAATCTTCATCTAATAATTTGTCGCGCTGTTTATATAATATTCTTGTTTTGAAACAAGTATATGTAAAAAACCTACTACAAAATATTTAACATTTAGGCTGAACAATTGATATTGTTGTTCTAAGAAATAATCGATCTTCTATCAAAACCACTTGTTGTTCCTAATAACCATTTGACATATTCTCGCATTAAAAATATTTAATCTTCATCTAATAATTTGTCGCGCTGTTTATATAATATTCTTGTTTTGAAACAAGTATATGTAAAAACCTACTACAAAATATTTAACATTTAGGCTGAACAATTGATATTATTGTTCTAAGAAATAATCGATCTTCTATCAAAACCACTTGTTGTTCCTAATAACCATTTGACACATTCTCGCATTAAAAATATTTAATCTTCATCTAATAATTTGTCGCGCTGTTTATATAATATTCTTGTTTCGAAACAAGTATATGTAATAATCTATTACAAAATAAAAAACATTGTAGCTGAACAATTGATATTGTTGTTCTAAGAAATAATCGATCTTCTATTAAAATCACTTGTTGTTCCTAATAACCATTTAACACATTCTCATATTGAAAATTTTTAATCTTCATCTAATAATTTGTCGCGCTGTTATTTAATATACTTGTTTTAAAACAAGTATATGTAAAAATCTATTACAAAATATAAAACATTTTGACTGAACAATTGATATTGTTGTTCTAAGAAATAATCGATCTTCTATCAAAAGCACTTGTTATTCCTAATAACCATTTTACAGATTCTCGCATTGAAAATGTTGTATTGTCATCAAATAATTTGTCGCAATATTTTATAATATTCTTGTTTTAAAACAAGTATATGTAAAAACTTATTTGAAAATTAGATAAATTTTGACTGAACAATTGATATTGTTGTTCTAAGAAATAATCGATCTTCAATCAAAACCACTTGTTATTCCTAATAACAATTGAACATATTCTCGCATTGAAAATGTTTAATCTTCGCCTGAGAAGTTGTCAGATATCTTATGAAAAAGTCCATGTTTTAATATGAGCAATTGTGAAATATTGATCGAATCATTTGTAGTGTTTCGGAAGAACAACGACATTGTTACTTTGACAATTAATTTATCTTAATGTTACAAAGTTCACTATATTCTCGATAGGACAATGTAAATCGTCAATTTAACAATATAATAGCGTCCGGATAACAAATCTAGCATTATTAATACTAGATTAATCGTTATCTTATACTAAAATTTTCAAAATGTTTACCTGACAATATTTACTTGATTTGAGACAGCAAAACAACAATATTTTTTTGTATTTTGAAGGAAATGGAAATTGTCAAAGTAACTATATATTGGTAAATTAAGTAAATATTATCTTGGTATTGCTAACAATATTTTTTTTGTTGATGGGACAATTCCTTTTTTACCGTGTAGTCTAACCATGCTTTCTTCTTCATTCGAACTGCTTCTTTCACTTCCTCATTCCACCATGCGTCACGCTTATTACTACTGCCTCTTTTCGTTTCTCCACACACTTCCACAGTGGCATTTACCATACTATGCCTAAGGTTCTGCCATACACTTCCACATCCTCACTACTAACATTGACGTCGCCAAGCTTTTCGGCTACCCTTTCTTTATATTTATCCCTAATGGATGCATCCTGCAGCTTCCAGCTTTTGATGTTATAAGTCGGCTCAGGTTCAGGACACACGGTACGATTACGCCAACCCGCGAACAGACCCCTAATCTTAGTTATTACTAGGTAGTGGTCTGATCCCAGCTCAGCGCCTCGATAAACCCTTGTGTCCGTCACCTGTTTACGGAGCCGACTATCCATTAGGAATAGATCTATAATGCTTCTCTTTGACTTACATCTCTTCGTATACATATGAATTTGTTTGTGATTGAACATTGTGTTCGCCACAAACAAATCCTTTTCCTTACAAAATGCCAGTATAAGCTTGCCAGCGTCGTTCACCCTTTTTATCGCCATACTTCCCGAGTACCGACTCAAAACCATCGCGAGCGGTACCCACACATCCATTCAAGTCTATACATATTATAAGTCTTTCATTTACTTCTATAACATTTAGAGCTTCTCTCATACTCTCCCAGAAGTCCTCTAGCTCACTCGCGTTCGACGAAGATACTGGCGCGTAAGCAGCTACCAGGAAAATCTTCGTCAAACCAAGTTTTAGGCGGATCCAGAGGATTCTAGGAACTACCAGTTTGCACTCATACATACCGGAGGCCAATCGCGAGGACAACAAAATTCCAACCCCCCGACTGCCATGCTCGCTCTCTGGTACTCCAGACCATAGCGCGAGCACCCCACCCGGGAGCTCCAAGACTTCGCTGCCCTTGCGCTTGGTCTCTGTCAAGCACACTACATCTAACTTTCTCTCATTCATAACATCCATCAACTCATTCATCTTTTTTGCCATACCTAACATTCCACGCAGCTACCGTGCACTCTGTCCTTCACTTCCCGCCGTGTCGGGCCGCGCGTGTAGTGTAGCGGTCCCGTACGCCGCTCTGGCACACTCTTTTCGCACCAGGGCCCCAATTCTCGGTCATACGACTCGAAAGCGTAGACGTAAATTTACTGGTGAAACGTCTTTTGTCTCTTATTACACCGTTTATAGATATGAAACAAATGACATTTCATCCGCAAATTTCCGTCTACGCTTTCAAGTCGTATGGTCGAGAATTGGGGCCCAGGCGGGGACGAACTGGTGCGCTTTGCGTCGGGGGCACGCCCTAACATTGTTCGCCCTTGCGGTGCTCGTGTTGGAGTAGAATTGCAGCCGTAGCTGGCAGGAATGGCGACGTGCACGCTTCTACTCTTCAACCCCACACGTCTGTTCTCTGCCTTATATCCGTGTTCCGAATCTTGTCTGACCTTTTAATGTTTAGAATGCTTCGTTCCATCGCTCTTTGACAAGTTTGGATTTTATTTTCGGTATAATTATTATATATCCAGGTTTGACTGCCGTATGAGAGACATGGAAGTATGCAGGAATCCAGATTTTTTTTCTTAAGTTTGACAGGAAGATTTGATTTTAGTAATTCTTTATTTTGCCAGAATTTATTCCAAGATATATTTATTCGCCTATTTAATTCATCTTTATGCCTCAATTTATTAAAAGATATTTGTTTACCGAGATAAATATAATTTTGTACATACTCCAGCTGAGTGTTGTTCACCTTTATTGGTTCACACACACTTCACACAGCCAGATCTAGGAAAGTATCTGCAAAGATTAAGGTATTGTGGCAGTAAAACACATTTAGTAGTACACTTGTAATAGATTTTTATAAAATTACAGACCAAAAAACATCAAAGATAAATATATAGAGACTTTTTTGGTCCCTTACACCACTCAAGCAATATAAACAACTTGTGAATAGGATTCAATTTAATAGATTTTTTTTTCTACATAAAATATTTTGTGGAACCAAAAACATTTTGTATAACGTTTGGATAAATCGTGTGTGTGTTAATTGCTCCGCCTCCGCCATGGGGCCCAATCGAAAAAAAACACTCCGTCTAAAATTTGTCGGAATTTGTCAAAACAGAATGCAATAAACCAAAAATTTTGAAATATACAGCGTGCGGTTCGTTTGCTCCGCCACGGTGTCCAATCAAAAAAAGCACTTCGTCAAAAATATGTCGGAATTTGTCAAAACCAAATGCAACAAACCAGGAATTATTTTTTTTATAGTCGTGTCAATTTAACGTTTGTGTGGACTGCCCGTGTGATTAGAATTTTTTTTTGTTTTTTTTTTATAATCGAGTCTAATTTGTGTTTCTTATTGTGCATATTGTTAGTATTATTTTTAACCGGTATATGCATTCTGTTTTGACAAATTCCGACAAATTTTAGACGGAGTGTTTTTTTTCGATTGGGCCCCGTGGCGGAGGCGGAGCAATTAACACACACACGATTTATCCAAACGTTATACAAAATGTTTTTGGTTCCACAAAATATTTTATGTAGAAAAAAAAATCGGTGCTGTGCCTTAATTGCTTATATCTTCATGAAATTCTATGTGGTTATTAAAAATGGATAGAACTAAACCTCCGGATCCCCCAGATGATCGTCCCGATACTCCCACTTTCTCCCCTCTCCTGTTTAGGAACGAACCCTGTACCACAGTAAATTCACAGTTTCAAACTGCCGAAACGGTCGGCAGCTTTTCGGAAACCCATACTCAAAAATACACGTTAATGAAGATTCCCAGCCCACCTTCCAAACAACCAAAAAGTCAGGTTGCACGGGAATATTATACGGGAGAGGATAAGGCACCATTCATTGTCCATGTCTCACGCATAGAACCAGAGCCTTATATATGGCACTGTCCTTCCCCCTATTTCTTTTGGTATGTTCTTACTCAACCATAATGTCGGCAACATATCAAAGGATGGAATTAAAAGAGTAGGGAGAAATGTGTTTCCGTAGAATTTGTGTCAGCTCGTGACGCCAATATTTTTTTAAACAACAATGTCCTTCCCAAAAATAATTACATCGCCTCCATACCCTCCTTCAAAGTCACGCGTATGGGCGTCGTTAGTGGCATCCCATCCGACGTTACGGAAGAGGAAGCAAAAACGTTCATTTCAGTTCCTCCAGGCTGTGGCAAGATACTTAAAATTAGACGAATCAACCTGAAATCTCTTAGAGACGGAGTCACAGAATGGAAACCTACTGAGACCTGTGTTTTAACCTTTGATGGTCAGACCCTTCCGAAAAGAGTTTATTGTTGCTACACTTCGCTGCCTGTACAACAATACGTCTTTCCTAGGATTCAGTGTCGTAAATGTTGCAGGTTTGGACATATTGAGTCAGTATGCAGGTCGAAATCCCGTTGTTTAAAATGCGGGCTAGAACGTCCTGGCAATAGCTGTTTCGTAATTCCAGAAGAAGCCTTTTGCATTTTATGTTCCGGCAGTCACAATGCTAACAGCAGGGATTGTCCGGAGTATGAAAGGCAAAAATCTATTAAGATCTCCATGGCTGAACATTCAATTTCTTATGTAGAGGCTAGAAAATCCATCCCAGTAGTTTCACGCGGATATGCAAATGGAGCCAAGAGCTCTTCCACAAAGTCATTCCGTAAGACTGTGACTCTCAAGCCACGCTCTCGTGTCCCTCTTACACCATCCTACTACAAAACCGCCCATAGTAATCTAACAAGTTTACCTCAATCAACACAGTCAAATGGTTGTGGTGTCTCTAACCCCAACATTCAAGCTTTCTCAGCTATTATTGAAATTGTAATCCAAGTAATAAAATCCGTTCTATCTTCTACCTCTCCCTCTTCACCGACCAACGTTGCAGATAAACTTATTTCAATTTTATTAGGCCTTCATAATGGCTTTACAACTTGTGTTTCTCCAGTGGAATGTGAGAAGCGTGCTTCATAAGAAGCATGATCTCACTTTCCTCCTGAACAAGTATAACCCAATTGCCTGCTGTATTGCAGAGACTTGGTTAGAACCAGGTCTCAGCTTCCGTATCCCTCGCTACAACACCTGTGACAGAGAGGACGGCTATGGAGGGTCAGCCCTCCTCATTAAAAATACGGTTTCACAAGTTTCTGTACCTATTCATCCGTTTTCGGAGGATATATGTATTGTTATGCTTAAAATAGAAGACATCACTCTGATGTCTATTTATATTGCGTATCCTCATCAAAGCCACATACCTGTACTGAGACAAATATTCATGAGCCTCATTGGGCCTATTATTGTAATGGGCACAATTTCAGGTGGGGTTCGGAAAGATGTGATGCATTTGGAAAAAGCCTGATGAACTGTACTGGATGAACTCAACCTCGCCATCTTGAACGATGGTAGTCCTACCCGTCGGCCAAATCTCGGACAGCGCAAAAGTTGTGTTGATCTCACATTTTGTTCGGCGGATCTAGCTGCATCTGTACAATGGCATTGTACAAATTTGTCACATGGTAGCGACCACTATCCAATAATTATTACTATCACAGACAAAACATACCTGGAAAAAACTTCTCTCCCCCTGCAAAAATTTAATTTAAATAACCCAGACTGGAACATGTATTCTTCCCTTTTAGAAAACAAAATTAATACCCTTTCAAATTTAGCTTGCCAAAACCTGGGTTCGTCTGGTCACTGCCATGTACAGAATTGTTTGGACAATCTTGTACGTGCTATCAACTCATGTGCAGAAATGAGTTTTCCATTAAAAAACTCTGCACGGGGCAAAATCCCATCTCCACCCTGGTGGGATCAGGATTGCACTAAAGCTGTAAGAGAAAGAAAGGAGGCGGAGAAGAGATATAACAGAGACATGACAATGGATAATTTAATTAACTATAAACATATATCAGCTAAATGTCGAAGATTGCTGCTCAAAAAGAAACGGGCAGGTTGGTCCAGTTTTTGCTCTTCCTTAACACCATCTACGTCAGCATCAGTTGTGTGGAGAAAAATTAACAGGTTTAGGTCAGGTTGCATTCCCACCATCTCGTCGATTGCTTTGTCGTCTGTTCTACTAAAAATACTGGAACACCTATTAAAAAATAGACAGGAATGAATTGTCTTTTTTTTTTTAATTGGCTTGCCTCAAGGTTCCATTCCGAGTCCTTTGCTATACAATTTATATACTGCAGACATTGGCTCCTGTTTTTGCGCGTGTATATGAGTGCGTGTGTATATGTGTGAATGCGTGCGTGCTTACATTATTTACTTCAATTTATATTTTGTAAACATAGACCTGCTGATTGAATGTTTGACCCAACCGTCGATTAAAAAAAAGAATTTAAATGGTCTTCTTTCGGAATATCAGTGGCCTAGGAGTCTGCCAAATTTATATTATCTTTAAAAACCATAACTTCAAAAATCAGAGTCCTAGATGTGTACCTTTTCGATTTTTTTCATTTTTATAAGGTTTCTAAACATCAGCCTTAGAGGCATACACGAGCAAATGATATAGTATACCTGTTTTTTTAAACATTTTTAACGGGCTCTCAATTGACAACACAGCGATACCATGGTGGCAGTCCCGGTTCTTAAAATTCCTTATTGTATAATTATCGCTATTCATAGTCTGCCACACGAGCAAATCATATAGATTTGTTGCTTGCCAGCTCCCTAACCATTAATAGTTTTATGAAAAAAGGCAGGGTTTTATGTGAGTGGATGCAAGAACAACTCACCGTCTGTGATACCTTGGATTAATCGCTTACGCCTAGTGTCTTCCCTAAAGTTTTTAATGGCCATCCAAAATGTTGAACCTTGGTCACATACAAGTCCTAATGGTATCAGACCCACTAGTGCCACTTGAGACACAAGCTGCTTTAAAATATTTTGCAGTGCAGCTGCAGATATAGTTCCCTCGCAAAAGTAATATGCTACACATTGGAGAATGGTCATAAAACTTCATATATCTTTCCTCAGCAACATCCACAAAACCATGAATTAAATCATTTCTTTCGTTATACGTTAAATGTGGTGTTAAAGAAATTTCATCGAAAACAATAGTACAGAGTTTTTGCTCAGTTTCCCATTTTTTTGTTTTATTTTCAATATAGTTGAAAACTTGTGTATTCAGTCCCGGTTGAATAGAAATACTTTCAGATAGTCTGTTTAGAGTTCTTCTGTTGGGCAAAGCAAACATCTTTTGCAACAGTTTATACGCCTTTGGGCTTTGTTTTAATAACACCAAAGCTATAAGTTTTTCTTCCATAGTAAACCTTCTGGCCATCTTACTGTTTCGGCACTGTTTCAGTTGCATTGATATAAAATCCCGAGCGTGTGGATTAAGGCAGTTGAAATCTTTAAATAACTCCTGATTGCGTCCGCATGTGATGGCCTGTGAAAGCCTTTTTGGAGCTGTGTGATCCAAATTCGGAATGGCTATATTTATCACATTTTTGACCAATTTCTTTTGCTTCAATCCCATTTTTTTAGCCACAGAACCTGAGTAACAACAAAAAACAGTAAATATTTTGCATAATTATAACTTATATTAACACATTTTTTTTCAAGCAGTAGTAAAATGTAAAGTTCTAATCATCATAAAAGGCATTATGCTTTTTGGCACCATAGTAATGAACAAGCTATTACTAACCTGCATATTTTTTTTTGGAGGAGCCAGCTGTTCATCTATAACCTCTTTGATATAAGAAGTAGATGGTTCTGAAACCACACCTGAAAAAATATTTTCACTAATTTTATTTCATTGTATACTGCTGAATTTATAAAATTACTTAGTAATATAAGTAACAAATTGTAATTTAAAATTAATAAGAAATTTGTATAAATTAACGCTAATGTTATATTAGCGCTTGTAGTCTCGCTAACACAGCGTTCTGTAAACGTGCGCTGCGTTAAGCAACCTTTGCTATGGCTGGTCCAAAGATGGGTGACCGCTTTGTGCCATTTACATTAATGAGTGTTTGCGTGCTTGGGAAAGCACGTCAAGCCGGTTGCCAGTAATCACTCAATACTATACGTAATACCAATGACATGGAATTCTCAAGGTATCATCAAAGTCCAGTTGACATCAAATGCCCGTTAGTCACTGGCCTTCAGATAGATATGTAATAGCACTGCTGGATGAAATTTGAAATTAAAGAAAAATCAAGAAGCGCTCGTGGCCCTGCGGTCTCAGTGTTCTGTAATCGATCACTGAGTTACGCAACTTTCACTATGGCTGGTCCTCGGATGGGTGACCACTTTGTGGCATTTACATTTGCGAGCGTTTCCGTGCTTCGGAAAGCACGTTCAGCCGTTGGTCCCGGTTGCCAGTAAAATGGCAGTCGTTAAGCCTGGTTGAAGGCCTTATGGGCGTCTTGAAAAATTTCAACAGCAGGTAGCCACAACCTGCGTCTGTCTATTTCAACACGGCAATGGGCTCACCACCTATTACGTGGGACAGGAATCTACACGGTAAAAAGTGGGCATATAATATGCCGCCACCCCTTCGGGGATAAGGCGTGATGGATATTTAATTTAATTTTAATTTTTAAAGAAAATCCAAAATAAAGTTTAGTAAAAAGAAGTTAACATCACCGCACCTGCTCTTTCAATAACCATGACTGTTCCTGTAGAATAATTCTGACTAAGGAGCAAGTTCTCCTTACAATAACTGTGGTCATTCAGAAAAGAATCCCCTGAAAAAAAATTAAGAAATTATTTAAAAATCTTACACACATTGTGAAAGAGTGTTCTACTCATATGTTCTTCTATTTGAATTCACAAATATAATAGAATGTTTCCAGTGTTCCCACTCTAGATACTACAGGATATCATACAGCTAACCTTGAAGGACCAGAAGTTGTGATATATTTACCAGAATAATAAAAATATTTATTTCATCTTAGTATATTCATAGTTTCTTCCAAGCCTTATGGTATGGTATGGTGTTGCGGGCTATTTTACGCAACTCCACGTCAAGACGCGGTTTTTGCGTGCGTGTTTTTCTTCTTCCTTCGTGCAGCCTCTGCAGAGGAGACTGTCTGTAATTCCTAACATGGATAGGTATTTATTGAATGCCAAGCCTTAGCTGGATATGGAGCATGAGATCTAATTACATTTGGCTGCTTGGAGATAGTTTGACTTTTCGGCATTGTTAGGAGCGACTGCCGTCTAACCGCCCATCCCCATAAGGGCGCAAGCTTTGTTGCCTCGTCAGCTGGTCAAAAGGTGCACCATTAACAGGTGAGGCTACTTCAGCTCCGGAGATCATGGTGGAATGCCTCACACCTAAGAAATTAACGGTAAGATGAGTAAAAGTTGTTAATTCATTATTTATATTTAAAGTTTAGGTACCACACCTGCTCTTCTAATAACCCTAATAGCTTCGGTGGAATCATTCTCATCATCTTGCTCCTTACAATAATTGTGCTCATGCAGAACAGAATCCACTGAAAATAAAGAACAATTAAAACATTTATAATATTATTTTATTTTAAAATTCTATCCACATTGTCATACAGTGCTCAAAATTTAATCGCAATTAAAATTATCTTTTAAATTAGTTTTCAAATAACACTTAAAAAGTCCATAATAATATTAATGTGACAAAATATTTTGTTTGATAAATTTACTGCAATAACCCAGTAATTATTATTTACTTAGACCATGTAACTCATCATGTTAGATGGTTTAGATTATTTATTTTCATAAATGAAAATAGCTTCTAATAAAAGGATGTGGAAAAAAAAATTAGCATTCATTTGATGCATCTAATGAAAGGTAATTTTTAATTTGACTGAAAACATAATGCATTTGAAAAATTTTATGATTAAAGCAATAATCTTTTCACCAGTTTAAATTTGTTTTTTCTATAACCAGGTTGTTACTTGTGTTCATTCCCCGTGACACCACCAAGTGATAACCCTAGTGGTGTCTTGAGAAATCCCTTCTTCCCCTTGACACCCCTTGTGGAGTCATAATCATCTTATTTATTCTCCTTGACAGTCCCGGCAGTGTTATGGGTAATGATCTTATTATATCACTGGGGGTGTAGCAGGTATTTAAGATAATCTTTATAACTTCAACTAATATAGTGATGTAGTATCATATCCATAAAATTAAATGTTGAAATTATGAAACAAACCTTAGATAAAACTTATCAGTCAGAATTTTTTTAATTTAAATTTTATTGTAGAATATAGATAGCATACAAATTTCTGTTCAAATTATTGTAAGATTATCTCATAAGGAATTTTAACAGATTTACAATATGCTCAAAATAAGATAATCTACAATAATATTATAAAGCTGTAGAGTTTGTTTGTTTAGTTGAACGCGCTTATCTCAGGAACTACAGGTTGGTTTGAAAAAATATTTTTGTGTTAGATAGCCCATTTATCGAGGAAGGCTATAGGATAGATATCAACACGCTACTACACTGGGGAGTGGAGCAGTGGTCATAAATGATGACAGATAAGGCAACTTTATATACAATAGTGTGGAATTAATAAACAACGGGATTAAATAGATGCAACGGGCAGTCGAAATATGTCACGGGCGAAGCCTTGGGGGGGTCGTCTAGTAATAAGATATAACTTGGTGGTGTCAAGTTGAATTAACTATTGCGTTTATACCTTCATGACTGGTATTGTAAAGGTCCTGAGCTCTTTGTATTATACCATATTTTCTTAGAATGTATACTTTAATAGTATACAGTAAAGAATAGTTATTTTTATTAGTGTCAGAGATATAAAGACATGAACAATAAAAGTGTCAATTAGCCCAAAACGCTACAAATTCAATAAGTTAATAAAAAATATATATGGAAATGTCGGGAGGAAACGCAAGTTCCTACAGAAAAATCAAAAACTACAAAAAAGAATCTAAAAAACATTTATTGCACTTAGTGAAAATGATTCTTGACTTACACTGATTCGTGGCTATACGAAGAGGTTCGCCGTGTGCTATTTCTGTATCCGTGAATAAACATGGATACAAATACCTTATTCTTTTTCCTTCTTGGTCGAATTGACTTTTGTCGAAATGTTTTGCACAAACACGTTTCCTAAGCAATTGATCTTTAGAAAGTCCGATGAGAAGAGGATTGTGGGGCACTAAAAAGGACATCCACAAGTTCCTAAGTGAATCTTTCTTAGGAAAACAATACATCTGGCGAGTTAACAATACTTCTAGTAGTTTAAACTTTAAACACCAAAATATTGAAGGCATATCTGAAAAACTACTACAAATAGAACTTTATATAAAGGAACACAAAGTTCACATTTTTTGTATTACAGAACATTGGTTAAAAAGTCATGAACTATTGTTCAACAATGAATTTTATTCACTTAGCAGTGCGTTCTCAAGAAAGAAAGCCATTCTTGGGGGCTCTCTTATATTTGTATCTAATAATTTAAAATGTAAAGTACGTTAAGATATTGTGGCCCTTTCTATTGAGCGTACTGCTGAATTTTCCTGTGTTGAGCTTGAGCAACTCATTGTCCTCTGTGTCTACAGTCCTCCAAAAAGGGATTATAATTTATTAGAAACTGTAATGGAAAATGTATTGAAGCGTTTGTTTACTAGTAGAAAACATGTTGTGGTGTCTGGGGATTTTAATGTTGACATACCTACTTGTGCAGTCTTCGAAATGTATCAGATTTATAAATTTGTTTAAGTCTTTTGGCTTACAAAATTTATTTTGTGAGCCAACTAGAATCACCTCACATTCTAGAAAATGTATAGATAATATATTCTGCAACTGTGCAACAACAACAAGGGAGAAACTAAGTAACTTTCCATCAGATCATCTTGGTCAAAAAGCAGCATTTCCTATTAATGTCACTTCCAAAGGAAATAAAATTGTATGTAGGCCAATGAGTGCATATCGACTTAAACAATTTAATGTTAATGTTTCAGCAAAAGTCACTAATATTAATTTTAATTAGGAAGATTCAAACGGCTTATATAACTCCTTATTTAATACAATTAAAGCTGAGTAGGTACAGCAATATATTTAAATCAAAAACATTTTATAAAAACAAAAACCTGCAATTTTGTGAGTGGGCAACTAAAGGTATTTACAAAAGTAGGGCTAAGTTGTACGAACTATATGGTATGAAGAAATTTAATTTTGATCCTGATTTTATTCAATATGTAAAAAAATATTCCAAGACCTTCAAAAAGACCTGTGCTGCTGCCAAGTCGTTACATATCAATAATAAGATTAAAGATTCAAAAAATAAGGTAAAAATGACTTGGAATGTAATTAATACTGAAACCGGTCGATTACTACCCCGTGATAATAACTTTGAGTTAATTATAAATAACAAGGTATAATCAAAGTCTATTATACCTTACAAAAAAATATAAGTCGTTAAGCCTGGTTGAAGGCCTTATGGGCGTCTTGAAAAATTTCAACAGCAGGTAGCCACAACCTGCGTCTGTCTATTTCAACACGGCAATGGGCTCACCACCTATTACGTGGGACAGGAATCTACACGGTAAAAAGTGGGCATATAATATGCCGCCACCCCTTCGGGGATAAGGCGTGATGGATATTTAATTTAATTTTAATTTTTAAAGAAAATCCAAAATAAAGTTTAGTAAAAAGAAGTTAACATCACCGCACCTGCTCTTTCAATAACCATGACTGTTCCTGTAGAATAATTCTGACTAAGGAGCAAGTTCTCCTTACAATAACTGTGGTCATTCAGAAAAGAATCCCCTGAAAAAAAATTAAGAAATTATTTAAAAATCTTACACACATTGTGAAAGAGTGTTCTACTCATATGTTCTTCTATTTGAATTCACAAATATAATAGAATGTTTCCAGTGTTCCCACTCTAGATACTACAGGATATCATACAGCTAACCTTGAAGGACCAGAAGTTGTGATATATTTACCAGAATAATAAAAATATTTATTTCATCTTAGTATATTCATAGTTTCTTCCAAGCCTTATGGTATGGTATGGTGTTGCGGGCTATTTTACGCAACTCCACGTCAAGACGCGGTTTTTGCGTGCGTGTTTTTCTTCTTCCTTCGTGCAGCCTCTGCAGAGGAGACTGTCTGTAATTCCTAACATGGATAGGTATTTATTGAATGCCAAGCCTTAGCTGGATATGGAGCATGAGATCTAATTACATTTGGCTGCTTGGAGATAGTTTGACTTTTCGGCATTGTTAGGAGCGACTGCCGTCTAACCGCCCATCCCCATAAGGGCGCAAGCTTTGTTGCCTCGTCAGCTGGTCAAAAGGTGCACCATTAACAGGTGAGGCTACTTCAGCTCCGGAGATCATGGTGGAATGCCTCACACCTAAGAAATTAACGGTAAGATGAGTAAAAGTTGTTAATTCATTATTTATATTTAAAGTTTAGGTACCACACCTGCTCTTCTAATAACCCTAATAGCTTCGGTGGAATCATTCTCATCATCTTGCTCCTTACAATAATTGTGCTCATGCAGAACAGAATCCACTGAAAATAAAGAACAATTAAAACATTTATAATATTATTTTATTTTAAAATTCTATCCACATTGTCATACAGTGCTCAAAATTTAATCACAATTAAAATTATCTTTTAAATTAGTTTTCAAATAACACTTAAAAAGTCCATAATAATATTAATGTGACAAAATATTTTGTTTGATAAATTTACTGCAATAACCCAGTAATTATTATTTACTTAGACCATGTAACTCATCATGTTAGATGGTTTAGATTATTTATTTTCATAAATGAAAATAGCTTCTAATAAAAGGATGTGGAAAAAAAAATTAGCATTCATTTGATGCATCTAATGAAAGGTAATTTTTAATTTGACTGAAAACATAATGCATTTGAAAAATTTTATGATTAAAGCAATAATCTTTTCACCAGTTTAAATTTGTTTTTTCTATAACCAGGTTGTTACTTGTGTTCATTCCCCGTGACACCACCAAGTGATAACCCTAGTGGTGTCTTGAGAAATCCCTTCTTCCCCTTGACACCCCTTGTGGAGTCATAATCATCTTATTTATTCTCCTTGACAGTCCCGGCAGTGTTATGGGTAATGATCTTATTATATCACTGGGGGTGTAGCAGGTATTTAAGATAATCTTTATAACTTCAACTAATATAGTGATGTAGTATCATATCCATAAAATTAAATGTTGAAATAATGAAACAAACCTTAGATAAAACTTATCAGTCAGAATTTTTTTAATTTAAATTTTATTGTAGAATATAGATAGCATACAAATTTCTGTTCAAATTATTGTAAGATTATCTCATAAGGAATTTTAACAGATTTACAATATGCTCAAAATAAGATAATCTACAATAATATTATAAAGCTGTAGAGTTTGTTTGTTTAGTTGAACGCGCTTATCTCAGGAACTACAGGTTGGTTTGAAAAAATATTTTTGTGTTAGATAGCCCATTTATCGAGGAAGGCTATAGGATAGATATCAACACGCTACTACACTGGGGAGTGGAGCAGTGGTCATAAATGATGACAGATAAGGCAACTTTATATACAATAGTGTGGAATTAATAAACAACGGGATTAAATAGATGCAACGGGCAGTCGAAATATGTCACGGGTGAAGCCTTGGGGGGGTCGTCTAGTAATAAGATATAACTTGGTGGTGTCAAGTTGAATTAACTATTGCGTTTATACCTTCATGACTGGTATTGTAAAGGTCCTGAGCTCTTTGTATTATACCATATTTTCTTAGAATGTATACTTTAATAGTATACAGTAAAGAATAGTTATTTTTATTAGTGTCAGAGATATAAAGACATGAACAATAAAAGTGTCAATTAGCCCAAAACGCTACAAATTCAATAAGTTAATAAAAAATATATATGGAAATGTCGGGAGGAAACGCAAGTTCCTACAGAAAAATCAAAAACTACAAAAAAGAATCTAAAAAACATTTATTGCACTTAGTGAAAATGATTCTTGACTTACACTGATTCGTGGCTATACGAAGAGGTTCGCCGTGTGCTATTTCTGTATCCGTGAATAAACATGGATACAAATACCTTATTCTTTTTCCTTCTTGGTCGAATTGACTTTTGTCGAAATGTTTTGCACAAACACGTTTCCTAAGCAATTGATCTTTAGAAAGTCCGATGAGAAGAGGATTGTGGGGCACTAAAAAGGACATCCACAAGTTCCTAAGTGAATCTTTCTTAGGAAAACAATACATCTGGCGAGTTAACAATACTTCTAGTAGTTTAAACTTTAAACACCAAAATATTGAAGGCATATCTGAAAAACTACTACAAATAGAACTTTATATAAAGGAACACAAAGTTCACATTTTTTGTATTACAGAACATTGGTTAAAAAGTCATGAACTATTGTTCAACAATGAATTTTATTCACTTAGCAGTGCGTTCTCAAGAAAGAAAGCCATTCTTGGGGGCTCTCTTATATTTGTATCTAATAATTTAAAATGTAAAGTACGTTAAGATATTGTGGCCCTTTCTATTGAGCGTACTGCTGAATTTTCCTGTGTTGAGCTTGAGCAACTCATTGTCCTCTGTGTCTACAGTCCTCCAAAAAGGGATTATAATTTATTAGAAACTGTAATGGAAAATGTATTGAAGCGTTTGTTTACTAGTAGAAAACATGTTGTGGTGTCTGGGGATTTTAATGTTGACATACCTACTTGTGCAGTCTTCGAAATGTATCAGATTTATAAATTTGTTTAAGTCTTTTGGCTTACAAAATTTATTTTGTGAGCCAACTAGAATCACCTCACATTCTAGAAAATGTATAGATAATATATTCTGCAACTGTGCAACAACAACAAGGGAGAAACTAAGTAACTTTCCATCAGATCATCTTGGTCAAAAAGCAGCATTTCCTATTAATGTCACTTCCAAAGGAAATAAAATTGTATGTAGGCCAATGAGTGCATATCGACTTAAACAATTTAATGTTAATGTTTCAGCAAAAGTCACTAATATTAATTTTAATTAGGAAGATTCAAACGGCTTATATAACTCCTTATTTAATACAATTAAAGCTGAGTAGGTACAGCAATATATTTAAATCAAAAACATTTTATAAAAACAAAAACCTGCAATTTTGTGAGTGGGCAACTAAAGGTATTTACAAAAGTAGGGCTAAGTTGTACGAACTATATGGTATGAAGAAATTTAATTTTGATCCTGATTTTATTCAATATGTAAAAAAATATTCCAAGACCTTCAAAAAGACCTGTGCTGCTGCCAAGTCGTTACATATCAATAATAAGATTAAAGATTCAAAAAATAAGGTAAAAATGACTTGGAATGTAATTAATACTGAAACCGGTCGATTACTACCCCGTGATAATAACTTTGAGTTAATTATAAATAACAAGGTATAATCAAAGTCTATTATACCTTACAAAAAAATATAAGTCGTTAAGCCTGGTTGAAGGCCTTATGGGCGTCTTGAAAAATTTCAACAGCAGGTAGCCACAACCTGCGTCTGTCTATTTCAACACGGCAATGGGCTCACCACCTATTACGTGGGACAGGAATCTACACGGTAAAAAGTGGGCATATAATATGCCGCCACCCCTTCGGGGATAAGGCGTGATGGATATTTAATTTAATTTTAATTTTTAAAGAAAATCCAAAATAAAGTTTAGTAAAAAGAAGTTAACATCACCGCACCTGCTCTTTCAATAACCATGACTGTTCCTGTAGAATAATTCTGACTAAGGAGCAAGTTCTCCTTACAATAACTGTGGTCATTCAGAAAAGAATCCCCTGAAAAAAAATTAAGAAATTATTTAAAAATCTTACACACATTGTGAAAGAGTGTTCTACTCATATGTTCTTCTATTTGAATTCACAAATATAATAGAATGTTTCCAGTGTTCCCACTCTAGATACTACAGGATATCATACAGCTAACCTTGAAGGACCAGAAGTTGTGATATATTTACCAGAATAATAAAAATATTTATTTCATCTTAGTATATTCATAGTTTCTTCCAAGCCTTATGGTATGGTATGGTGTTGCGGGCTATTTTACGCAACTCCACGTCAAGACGCGGTTTTTGCGTGCGTGTTTTTCTTCTTCCTTCGTGCAGCCTCTGCAGAGGAGACTGTCTGTAATTCCTAACATGGATAGGTATTTATTGAATGCCAAGCCTTAGCTGGATATGGAGCATGAGATCTAATTACATTTGGCTGCTTGGAGATAGTTTGACTTTTCGGCATTGTTAGGAGCGACTGCCGTCTAACCGCCCATCCCCATAAGGGCGCAAGCTTTGTTGCCTCGTCAGCTGGTCAAAAGGTGCACCATTAACAGGTGAGGCTACTTCAGCTCCGGAGATCATGGTGGAATGCCTCACACCTAAGAAATTAACGGTAAGATGAGTAAAAGTTGTTAATTCATTATTTATATTTAAAGTTTAGGTACCACACCTGCTCTTCTAATAACCCTAATAGCTTCGGTGGAATCATTCTCATCATCTTGCTCCTTACAATAATTGTGCTCATGCAGAACAGAATCCACTGAAAATAAAGAACAATTAAAACATTTATAATATTATTTTATTTTAAAATTCTATCCACATTGTCATACAGTGCTCAAAATTTAATCACAATTAAAATTATCTTTTAAATTAGTTTTCAAATAACACTTAAAAAGTCCATAATAATATTAATGTGACAAAATATTTTGTTTGATAAATTTACTGCAATAACCCAGTAATTATTATTTACTTAGACCATGTAACTCATCATGTTAGATGGTTTAGATTATTTATTTTCATAAATGAAAATAGCTTCTAATAAAAGGATGTGGAAAAAAAAATTAGCATTCATTTGATGCATCTAATGAAAGGTAATTTTTAATTTGACTGAAAACATAATGCATTTGAAAAATTTTATGATTAAAGCAATAATCTTTTCACCAGTTTAAATTTGTTTTTTCTATAACCAGGTTGTTACTTGTGTTCATTCCCCGTGACACCACCAAGTGATAACCCTAGTGGTGTCTTGAGAAATCCCTTCTTCCCCTTGACACCCCTTGTGGAGTCATAATCATCTTATTTATTCTCCTTGACAGTCCCGGCAGTGTTATGGGTAATGATCTTATTATATCACTGGGGGTGTAGCAGGTATTTAAGATAATCTTTATAACTTCAACTAATATAGTGATGTAGTATCATATCCATAAAATTAAATGTTGAAATAATGAAACAAACCTTAGATAAAACTTATCAGTCAGAATTTTTTTAATTTAAATTTTATTGTAGAATATAGATAGCATACAAATTTCTGTTCAAATTATTGTAAGATTATCTCATAAGGAATTTTAACAGATTTACAATATGCTCAAAATAAGATAATCTACAATAATATTATAAAGCTGTAGAGTTTGTTTGTTTAGTTGAACGCGCTTATCTCAGGAACTACAGGTTGGTTTGAAAAAATATTTTTGTGTTAGATAGCCCATTTATCGAGGAAGGCTATAGGATAGATATCAACACGCTACTACACTGGGGAGTGGAGCAGTGGTCATAAATGATGACAGATAAGGCAACTTTATATACAATAGTGTGGAATTAATAAACAACGGGATTAAATAGATGCAACGGGCAGTCGAAATATGTCACGGGTGAAGCCTTGGGGGGGTCGTCTAGTAATAAGATATAACTTGGTGGTGTCAAGTTGAATTAACTATTGCGTTTATACCTTCATGACTGGTATTGTAAAGGTCCTGAGCTCTTTGTATTATACCATATTTTCTTAGAATGTATACTTTAATAGTATACAGTAAAGAATAGTTATTTTTATTAGTGTCAGAGATATAAAGACATGAACAATAAAAGTGTCAATTAGCCCAAAACGCTACAAATTCAATAAGTTAATAAAAAATATATATGGAAATGTCGGGAGGAAACGCAAGTTCCTACAGAAAAATCAAAAACTACAAAAAAGAATCTAAAAAACATTTATTGCACTTAGTGAAAATGATTCTTGACTTACACTGATTCGTGGCTATACGAAGAGGTTCGCCGTGTGCTATTTCTGTATCCGTGAATAAACATGGATACAAATACCTTATTCTTTTTCCTTCTTGGTCGAATTGACTTTTGTCGAAATGTTTTGCACAAACACGTTTCCTAAGCAATTGATCTTTAGAAAGTCCGATGAGAAGAGGATTGTGGGGCACTAAAAAGGACATCCACAAGTTCCTAAGTGAATCTTTCTTAGGAAAACAATACATCTGGCGAGTTAACAATACTTCTAGTAGTTTAAACTTTAAACACCAAAATATTGAAGGCATATCTGAAAAACTACTACAAATAGAACTTTATATAAAGGAACACAAAGTTCACATTTTTTGTATTACAGAACATTGGTTAAAAAGTCATGAACTATTGTTCAACAATGAATTTTATTCACTTAGCAGTGCGTTCTCAAGAAAGAAAGCCATTCTTGGGGGCTCTCTTATATTTGTATCTAATAATTTAAAATGTAAAGTACGTTAAGATATTGTGGCCCTTTCTATTGAGCGTACTGCTGAATTTTCCTGTGTTGAGCTTGAGCAACTCATTGTCCTCTGTGTCTACAGTCCTCCAAAAAGGGATTATAATTTATTAGAAACTGTAATGGAAAATGTATTGAAGCGTTTGTTTACTAGTAGAAAACATGTTGTGGTGTCTGGGGATTTTAATGTTGACATACCTACTTGTGCAGTCTTCGAAATGTATCAGATTTATAAATTTGTTTAAGTCTTTTGGCTTACAAAATTTATTTTGTGAGCCAACTAGAATCACCTCACATTCTAGAAAATGTATAGATAATATATTCTGCAACTGTGCAACAACAACAAGGGAGAAACTAAGTAACTTTCCATCAGATCATCTTGGTCAAAAAGCAGCATTTCCTATTAATGTCACTTCCAAAGGAAATAAAATTGTATGTAGGCCAATGAGTGCATATCGACTTAAACAATTTAATGTTAATGTTTCAGCAAAAGTCACTAATATTAATTTTAATTAGGAAGATTCAAACGGCTTATATAACTCCTTATTTAATACAATTAAAGCTGAGTAGGTACAGCAATATATTTAAATCAAAAACATTTTATAAAAACAAAAACCTGCAATTTTGTGAGTGGGCAACTAAAGGTATTTACAAAAGTAGGGCTAAGTTGTACGAACTATATGGTATGAAGAAATTTAATTTTGATCCTGATTTTATTCAATATGTAAAAAAATATTCCAAGACCTTCAAAAAGACCTGTGCTGCTGCCAAGTCGTTACATATCAATAATAAGATTAAAGATTCAAAAAATAAGGTAAAAATGACTTGGAATGTAATTAATACTGAAACCGGTCGATTACTACCCCGTGATAATAACTTTGAGTTAATTATAAATAACAAGGTATAATCAATTAGATGTAGCACAAACTTTTAACAACTATTTTATAGATATACCCGCGAAAACAACTAGCTCCTTAAATTCTTGTCAAATCAAAGCTCAACGCATGCTTGGGGGCAGCGTAGATCAGTGCAATGTCTTAATAAGACATTGCACTGATCTACGCTGCCCCCAAATATGTTAACCCCAACGATATCATTAAAGTATTCAAGTCGCTTAACTCAAAAAAGACAGCTGACTTGTGGGGTATTTCTGTGAAATTGATACAGTCTATTCATTGAGTTACAATACTATATAGAGTCACAACCAGACAAATAAAATGTCCGCGCCGAAACTCGGCGCACGCTGCGAAGTGCGCAGAGTTTTTGTTTAGTTGTAAGGCGACCGCAATCTTCGTACAACGTCCGTGATGCCAAAGTGTTCGGTTGTTTCCTGCCCAAATAACAGCAGATACGTGACAAAAAAGGATGGTGTCTCATATTTTAGGTAAGTATCAAAACGAATTTACGTATTTATGTATCCACAGTGCGTGTTTACATTTATATTTCAAAAAAAAATCATTGTCTTAGCAAAAATAAAATGCTGACCGCCCGACCGCGCATCGCGTCTAAAGTGTATCTCTTTCACACTTTAGATAAATATGCAAGAGTAAAAGAGAAACAAATAGTGTCGCGTCCGAGAGTGACTTGCAAATTGTGTTCTAACGGAAAGCTATGGAGCGGATTGACACTAAATATTTTTTGAGTTTATGAACTAAATATTTATACTTATGTATTACCATGTTGCTGAATGTTTTATTTTATAGTTTTTCGTACTAAAAATAGGTCGATTGCGTTTTACTATTTTAAGGTATAAATAATTAAGTACAATATTTTTGTTTTTAGTTTTCCTCGAAACCCCATAATATGCTCAGAATGGGCAGTTATTATAGCAAAAGCCCGAAATGAATTAAACTTCAAGCCATATAAAGGGACGGTTGTATGCTCCAATCACTTTCCTCCTTCAGACATTTATACAACAACGAAAGGTTTTAGTAGGCTTAACAAAAATGCAAAACCTACTTTACAAGTGTGAATTTATCCTTTTAAATGAATTTCCCACTCCTTACTTAATTTACTAGTGCAATAATATGATAGGTAGATGAAATAAAAATACTAAAACCTTTTTTGAAATCAGATGGTAGTTTCGGAGTTCTTCTAGGTATATTTTAACTCACTCTTTTATACAGTCAAATTTTGTTATATATTACTCTTTACATTTTACATTATACACTAATTCTAGGCAAGTGCACTCCATCTAGGAACACTGCATTGCTTACCATCAGGCAACTTGTGGTCAAGAGCTTGCCTAATTTGATATAAAAAAAAAATAATTTGAGTATCAATAACGTCTCCACTGCTGACTTGTTCCCTATTCGTACGCAAGCCCATAGTGAATGATGATGACATTGCATACGAGCGATTTTGAACATTTTTTGAGTGTTGTCTGTTTATGATTGTGACTCTATAGTATGGTAACTCAATCAGTCTATTATTGTTAATTTATCTCCACATCTAGCTGAAATATTTAATAAATGTATCGATAAAGGAGTGTTTCCGGATTTAATGAAACACAGTAAGTCCTCTATTTAAGTCTGGTTCCAAAACCGACCGTGGTAATTTCAGACCTATTTTAATATTACCTGCCATTAGCAAAATTTTTGAAAAAATTATATTGCAGCAACTACAAGCTCATTTTAATTCAAATATGCTACTACATAAAGAGCAGTATGGGTTCACAAGGGGTCGTTCTACCATTCATGCAGGTGTGACACTTTTGAATCATATATATGACGCCTGGGAGAATAGACAAGATGCTAATGGTGTATTCTGCGATCTCTCCAAAGCATTTGATTGCGTTGAACATAAAACACTATTGCGAAAACTCTTTTATTATGGTATCAAAGACTCTGCACTGGATCTTGTTGCCTCCTACTTAAATGATCGGATACAACATGTTGATGTTAATGAAATTCACTCCTCTGGAGCATCTGTAGCTATGGGCGTACCGCAGGGATCAATTCTAGGTCCGTTTCTATTTTTAATTTATATTAACGATCTGCCATTCTATATACAGAACTTGTGCGACATTGTTCTATTTGCTGATGATACGTCACTTATTTTTAAAGTAGATCGTACGCTTACTGATTTTAACGGCGTTAATAGTTCACTTGCCCAGGTTGTAGATTGGTTTACGACCAATAATTTGCTACTAAACGCCAAGAAGACAAAATGTATCAATTTAGCATGCCTAATGTCAGGAATTGCGGTACAAATATAACATTGAACGGTGATACCCTTAATATTGTAGAATCAACTGTATTTTTGGGGATCACTTTAGATAGCAAACTGCAGTGGAACGCCCAAATAACGTGTCTTGCAGGTAAACTCAGCTCGGCAGCCTTTGCCGTTAGTAAAGTCAGGCAGATCACTGATGTAGAAACTGCCAGGCTAGTATACTTTAGTTATTTTCATAGTGTCATGTCTTACGGCATTTTGCTGTGGGGTAAAGCAGTTGATCTACAAGTAATTTTTGTACTCCAGAAGAGAGCTATACGTGCAATATATAAATTGAGTGCTAGAGTGTCCCTTAGAGAGAAATTTAAAGAAATTGGCATTTTAACGGTTGCATCACATTGTATATTTGCAAATATCATGTTAGTTAAATAGAACATACATTTATACAATAGACATAGTGACATACATTCGATAAATACTGGAAATAAGCATAAATTAATTAGAACGCATCATCGTTTACAAAAGGTTCACGACTCTTTTGCATAAATTGGCGTACGCCTAAATAATAAAATTCCTTTAGACATTATGCACCTGCCGTTACATAAATTTAAGGCGGAAATTAAGACGCACCTCTTGCAAAGGGCTTATTACACAATTAATGATTATTTGAATGATAAAAATTAATGGAAATAAGTTGCTTGCTCTTCGCTCGAGCTATTTAGGATTCGAATGAATCTTGTGTTATATTATCTACTTGTCTTGAATCTGCATACATTTGATAATTTTGATTATTTTGATTTGATAATTTAGAAAATTGGAATCAAAAATTGCAAAATTTAGAAATAAAAGAAAGTTAGCTTTTCAAAATTGTATTTGGCGTATTATTTTACCCTCCTCAAAACAGTTTGCAACGCGTGTTTAATCAAAAATAATGATGTCTATGAACCAGGGTGACCATAATTTCGATATCATTTGGACATAGGTACACCTTTTCTACTAGACTAAATGTATCTATTAGGAATAATTAATTTGTCAAGAATCAGTAACCTAAGGCTAAATATGTAAACTACAGACTCAGGTAGATTTGGGGCAGTTTTTGGCTTACCATCATGTGACCATTGAATTAGAACACCTAAAAACGCACTAAGCGTATGTAAATGACGCCACTAAGATATAGTATCATATTACCAAAAACTAAAACTAACTTAGCTATGGTAGTGATCAGCCGTTGCATGTCGCACACTATCATGATCTCGTGCTTCAATTCGTCGCACAAGCGTGCATTTTTTACTAAGGTGAGTCGCAGTAGAGTTTTGTCCATTTGTCGAGCTCACATTACGCTCTAAATTTCTATGTATACACTAGCTGACCCGCGCAACTTCGTAAGCGGCAGAGAGAGAAAGAGAGTGGGGCGTTATAAATTACAATTCTAAAGAAGCTATTCTATTCTGTTCTGAAGCGCACGTGGCCCCGCGGTCTCAGTGTTCTGTAGACGATCACTGAGTTACGCAACTTTCACTATGGCTGGTCCTCGGATGGGTGACCACTTTGTGGTATTTACATTTGCGAGCGTTTCCGTGCTTCGGAAGGCACGTTAAGCCGTTGTTCCCGGTTGCCAGTAAAATGGCAGTCGTTAAGCCTGGTTGAAGGACTTATGGGCGGCTTGAAAATTTCAACAGCAGGTAGCCACAACCTGCGTCTGTCTATTTCAACACGGCAATGGGCTCACCACCTATTACGTGGGACAGGAATCCACACGGTGAAAAGTGGGCATATAATATGCCTCTGCCACCCCTTCGGGGATAAGGCGTGATGGATATTTATTTTTCTATTCTATTCTATTTTTAGTTATGGCAAACTTTGCCGGTGCCGACAATTCTGCCAATGTCTTGACGTGCCGTGGAAATGCGTGTGCCGATTATTATAAAATGTGTTAAATTTGAGGGCTACTTTTTACAACAAAGCTGAACTCGTGAACCTTAGGGTTAATAATTTGATTTATATAATGTATTTTTCTCAAACATGCATGGAAATACTGTGATTATATGGCGGTATAATCTTACACCCAGTAGGGCAACTCCTGGATGAGGAATGAATGAATGAAATATCTTTATTTATGTAGGTCACAAAGTAACACTTATGAACGTCAAGATTATTGCTTCCACATTTACATTTACTGCCAGATTCGCAAAGCAATAGGTAGAGCCTGAGGAAGAACCTGGCAATAAAACTCATGGCCACTCTTTTTTAACCGCCAGTAATTACATTAGTTTGATGATGACAGGCTTCAGCGGCGTGGGGAACCAAATACTCCCCGAAAGGTCTGGTGCAGAAGGCAACGGGAAACCACTGCACTATTTTCCAAAGAAATGTAGTATGAAATGAGCACACAGAGAGATAATATGGCATGCTATCCGGACACCACCCGGCGCCATGACGAGTCCAGGTCTCGTGGTGTGAAGTATGCTACTGGCCACGCTGTGGCGCCTCGTTAGGCTCAGAGTGGACAAAATGCTACTGGTGACAGCACATCACAATCAACAAACCTTTAATTACTCAGGAAGATGATCGCACTTGCAACGTGGAATGTTCGAGCTATGCTTACTGTTGTAAAAAAAGAATCAATCTATAGGGAACAGCTGGCCTATAAACTGGATATTCTAGGCCTCAGCGAAACTCACATGAGAGGCACAGGGTTCTATAAAATGAGTCGAGGACATACCGTATACTTTTCTGGTCCTGATAACGAGAGTAGCAGGGGCGTGGCGATATCTGTTACATCTGAGATCGATAAATGTGTTCTGGGATTTAACCCTGTTAGCGACCGTATAATTACTCTAAAACTCAACACTAGGCCACGTCGTATAAACATTTTACAGGTATACTACGAGTAGTGGTTCTACTGAAGCAGAAATTGTAGCATTTTACAACCAGCTAGATGATACTTATAATTCGCTACCTAAGAGAGAAGTGAATATCTTGATTGGAGATCTCAATGCTAAAGTAGGATGCACAGAGTATGATAACCATCCGAGAGATGTTGTGGGACGTCATGGACTAGGGGAACGGAATGATACAGGAGACCGATGACTGCAGTTTTGTGCGGCGAACTCACTGTCTATAACGAACACCTGGTTCCAGCACCATCCCCGACGACTGTATACGTGGAGATTGCCAGAAAATCGCAACAGAAACCAAATCGATTATATTGCAGTTCCGAAGAGATGGAAGTCATGTGTAATAAACACCAAGACCTACCCAGGCGCTGACTGTGGCAGTGATTATTCATTACTGGTTGCAAAGATGCTCGTAAAGCTGAAAAGGTGTTATCGTATTGTTGATAAACAGACACGCAAGCTCACACCTGGAGAACAGACGAATTTCAAAGCACGGATCCAGCAGAAACTGACAACAGGTGCACAGATGGATGACAGCTCTGATGTGAATGAATTGGAGTAAGTTTAAGGAACTGTTGATTACAACTCACAGAGAAAGCCAAATTGAAGTTCTTGACTCACCCCGCAGTTCATGGTTAACAGAGGAGACATGGGATATCATTAACCAAAAGAAAGATCTACGGAAAAACCTCTCAAAAGCTGATAGCCGTCAACAATATAAAGCTCTCTCGAAAGAAGTACAGAGGCGCTCTAGAGAAGATAAAAACCAATATTTCAATAATATCTGCTCTGAAATCGAGGATCACGCCCAGAAGGTGAACACGCGAGATCTTTTTATGAAAATAAAATCTATAACGAGAGATTGCAAGGCAAAAACGTGGGCTGTAGATGACTCAACTGGAGGTTTACTTACAGAAATTGATAAGGTGGTAGATAGATGGAGAGGTTATTGCGAGGAATTATACGCAGATTTGACAGCGACAACAATAATCACACATTACAGCATGACAGATGTTCCTCAAGAACCCGATATTTTAAGATCTGAAATCGAATTTGCGCTAAGGAAGATCAAAAATAATAAATCGGCGGGATGTGACTGTATTTATGCCGAAAACCTGAAGCTTATAGGAGATGACGGTATATGCTTTTTACAAAATCTATGCAATCAAATATGGAGAAGTGGCAAATGGATCAGTGACTGGCAAGAATCCATTTTGATACCTCTGCACAAGAAAGATTCAACCAAGTCCTGTGGCAATTACAGGACCGTAGCGCTCATATCAAATGCGAGCTAAATCCTACTGTACATCATAAATGAACGCCTAAAAGCATTCTTACAGTGGCAGATTCCAGTAGAACAAGCAGGATTTGTTAAAGGACGGGGTACAAGAGAGCAGATCATGAATGTTAGGCAGATTATAGAGAAATGTCGTGAGTTCAACATTCCGATGCTGATTTGCTTCGTTGACTACTCAAAAGCGTTTGACTGTGTCAGATGGAAGTGTCTATGGAATATTCTAACGGAAATGGGAGTACCAAAGCACCTTATCGGGAGCATTTATCGGGAGGGAACCGCAGTAGTGAAGGTTAACAATGTTTTGTCAAAGCCCGTTAAGCCGCAAAAAGGTGTTAGACAAGAATGTATACTATCTCCGATTCTCTTCAACATCTATGGGCAATATATATCATGATACGAGCTTTGGATGGTTGGGAAGGTGGAGTATCCATTGGTGGCAGAAAGATCAGCAACCTGCGGTATGCAGATGACACCACACTATTTGCGTCATCCGAGCAAGAAATGGCTTAACTCATTTCTAAAGTGGAAAAAGAGAGTGAATTGGTTGGCCTGACCATAAACAAAGCTAAGACCAAGGTGTTGGTGGTGGACAGACCCGGCGCGCTGATTCGTTCAGATGAACTCCGAGACCTGGAATTTATTGACCAGTTTGTATACCTTGGCTCTCTTCTCAGCAATGTGGATGGCAGTGAGAAAGAGATTTCCAGAAGAATCCAAATGTCCAAAGCAGCGATGACTAAACTAACTAGGATATGGAAAGACTGCAACATATCCCGCAAAACCAAAGTTAGGCTGTTGTGCACGTTGGTCTTCTTGATTTTCTTGTATGGTGCTGAATCCTGGACAATAAGACAGAGCGAGAGGGCAAGGATCGACGCTTTTGAGATGTGGTGTTGGAGGCGGATGTTGCGAATTCCATGGACTGCACGCCGGACCAACGTGTCCATTCTTGAGGAGCTCGGAATCACAACAAGATTGTCCGCTATATGTTTCCAGCGCATTCTTAAATATTTTGGACATATCGCTCGCAGAAGCCCTGACAACCTAGAGAAGCTGATGGTAGTTGGCCAGGTCGATGGGAGAAGATCACACGGTCGTTCACCTACGCGATGGTCAGATCTAGTAAAGTCGCTCACTGGCCTACCAATAACCAAGGCTATAAAGACTGCTGAGGACAGGAACGCGTAGAGAGGCGTGGTACATCGGGTCATCAACACTTCGTGCTAGACACGACCTTCAGCAATGAAGAAAACGACTAAGAAGATGAACAAGTGAAACTTAGGGTTAATAATTTGATTTAAATAATGTATTTTTCTCAAACATGCATGGAAAGACTGTGATTATTTCGATAAATGAATATGCGAAGTATCGCATTGACGGACAAATAAAATGAGATTCATTGCTGGAGTGTTTTTTGAATATGGAACAGTACAACGCTCCAGCAATGTTGTATGAAACGGCGTGCTGGGGTTATTAAATACTCTTTGCTGGGATTTTGGATTTATTTTATCATTCTTCTTCAGCGAACGCTTGCTGTAAGTATATTATTTTCGAAAAGATGTGCATTTATCTTGTTTTATGTGTGGAAGTGGTGAATTCTGGGACATAAAAGTTGTGTCAACGTTCTAAAAATAATAAATAAATATTCTGGGACACTTTTTCACACAGCACAACCTAGCCCAAACTAAGCTATAAGCCTGTGCTATGGGATCTAGACAAATGATATAGAAACTTAAATACTTCTAAATACATACATACATATATTATACATAAGAAACACCCAAACTCTGAAACAAACTTTTATGGATCACATAAAAATTTGTTCTGACCCGGGAATCGTATCCTAGAGCTCAGCGCGGCAGTCGCATATACTATTTTTCTTTTAGATTTTGCATCTTTTGAGAAAAGCACTATATATGCCTCGGTCGGAATGGCAATTGCCTATTTCCCGGCCTTTGCAATAATGTACTATTTAATGTCACGTCAAAAAAAGTAAATAAAAAGGTTGTTCTGTACATATCTGCAAGTGTTTTAATTCATGACTTGGTGATTGTTACGCCGCGTGGACATTGTACGTCGGCGACAAACAGCAATAATGTTTCGGTAATCACTACATTTACTGTTCCATACAAATTGTTTAGTACCATGCATGCCATGTTACTGGCAACCGGGACCAACGGTTTAACGTGCCTCCTAGCCACCAAGGGATTACCCATCCGAAGACCAGTCATAGTGAAAGTTGCGTATTATTATTATTTATATAAAGGCTAAGGCAGGCTGCTCCTAGAGGATCTAGGAAGGTCCTGTAACACTTCGACCTAAAGAGGTGTATTGTGCTCGCCCAAATAGTTAACGTTCGCTGCTGATTCCTATAATTGTAAGGAATTTTAGGATGGTTTTGGCAGCGAGGAACTGTACCTCCTGTGGTTGAAGCAGGTGTTTGCCAAAGGACGCGCACCGTTTGTGTATGAGGGGGCCGCAGTTGCAGAGAAGATGCTGAGGTGTTTCCTCGTTCGTGGCAAAATCTGCAAAGCCTGGTTGGGCTGAGGCCAAGGTTGGCCATGTGTTTATTTAATCTGCACTGGCCAGTAAGAGCCCTCGTCACGACACAAAGGCTACCTTTGCTCAGTTTCATGAGCTTTCTGGAGTAACTATGCGAGTGTCTCTTAATGAGGGCTTTTGAGTGTCGCATACCTGACTGATGCTGCCATTTAGAAATTTTAAGTACGATCCTTTTGCAGAACACTGAGTCCGCGGACCACGAGCGCTTATATTGTAGCTATTGTAATAATTAAAATAAAATAAAATAAATATCTATCACGCCTTATCCCCGAAGGGGTGGCAGAGGCATATTATATGCCCACATTTCACCGTGTGGATTCCTGTCCCACGTAATAGGTGGTGAGCCCATTGCCGTGTTGAAATAGACAGACGCAGGCTGTGGCTACCTGCTGTTGAAATTTTTTTTTAAGCCGCCTATAAGGCCTTCAACCAGGCTTAATGACTGCCATTGTTATAGCCATTGTTTTCAATACACAAACGGAGTCGTCGTCTCAAGGACTTTATTGTATTCCACAACATAATATTACTTATTCCATTAAGAATATTTACCAAGTTTCGTTTTAAGTCATCAATTGAATTATACATGTCTTTGTAGATTTAGTTTATCATGCTTACTTTTAGTTTTTTATCATACTTACTTGGACTGTGTGTGGAAGATGAATTTAACAAATGATGAACGATGATATATAATATATCAAATCATTCATCATTTGTTAAATTCATCTTTCACACACAGTTCTACACACATGCCACCCCTTCGGGGATAAGGCGTGATGGATATTTATTTTATAATTTTGAACATTTACTGAGCTAAGGTTTAGTAGAAAATTTACGTTGATCTAGAGCTAAATTCAAAATTAATCTTAATCATCCTAACAAAATTGCTTTGAGTCGACTAAAATACAGGCGGTATGTTTAAAAGACTTTAGCATATCTAGCGCTACAAGGTAATTAAAAAACTAAAATGTCAGATCACAAATGTTTAACTGGTGCGCTACAATCAAAATGTAAATATTATCAGCTGAATTGAATCAGATTCAGAATGGGAATGACTACCGCGGCCGCCACATTCACACTGCTCGGCTATACTAATAAAGCTATTGATTCTGTATCACTTCTTACTATCACCAGATAGTTGTGTTGTGTGTATACTTATAGATTACAGATGTTGTGCAGTGCTCAAGTACAGAATAGTCAGAATAACTCTGACACTGGTGTACTCGATAAAAACGTAAGTTTAAAAATGTATAACTAGGTATAAGTAAAATTAATTATTTGTATTTCTAATATGTGAAAATAAGATCCCTGTGATTCAAAACCGACTATGCTAAGGCTGAAGTTTTACTATCCAAATATATATTACTTATTACCTAGTTACAGTTTTTTTCGTCTGTAAGATAAACGGAATGAAATGAAATATTTAATCATTGATACTTCTGTTACAGGAAAACATGTTACGCATGGCCCAAAATATTGTGAGTATCATAATTAACTGTTAGTTGTTACCTAACAACCTGCCATACTACATTTCATTTTGCTAGAGGTTAAGTAGGTAGTAGTAAGAGGTAGTTCTGTGTTAAAGGGGTGACGATTTTCAATCTGTTATGTATTTTTTATGTATGAAATCTTTAACCACTACTTTTAATATTTGGGTTCATGAGTAGTATCTCTGTACACCAAAATATAAAATAAAATTCTGTATCTATTACAATACATAAATATATAATGATATTGTTAACATCAATATCCATCATGCTTGGTGTGCACTGTTTGTGAATACCAAGTGTTTGTATCCTGCTGGTTAACATACACTTTATTATTTGTTTTCTTCTACACATTATTGTAGTCTGCTGATATATATAAATAAGTAGTACAATTTTCTCTATGTGCACGGTTATTGCAAAATGTGACTAGGCCTACCAAGCCAGATCCTATAGCTTATTGGATTACAAACATGGCATTTTCAGGTGGCCAGTGTGACCTCGCATGACAGCATCTTTATCTCTATCCACATTATTTCTATTGCTTTAACATTTATAATATTCCTGCTTCTACTTGAGGAACAGCTAACTCCAAATGTAAATTTATTATTTTATTTATTTAATTCATGAACAATTTTTACATTGTGTTTGAATTTTGAAATACTTACAAAATACTAAATAAAATATAAATACAAATCATTAACATTAATTGAATAATTTATCTTGTCTATATTATTACAACAATAAAATACGTCATTGTACAAGTCCCATCCAAAGACCTTATACCTATAACTAGACTGTACACTACTGCGAAATAATCGATCCGCGTGAAATGACTCTAGGCAGTGGCCGTGTCCCTTTCTAAATAAGTGACCATGACCAATTATTTCTATTGCTTTAACATTTATTATATTCCTGCTTCTACTTGAGGAACAGCTAACTCCAAATGTTAATTTATTATTTTATTTATTTAATTCATGAACAATTTTTACATTGTGTTTGAATTTTGAAATACTTACAAAATACTAAATAAAATATAAATACAAATCATTAACATTAATTGAATAATTTATCTTGTCTATATTATTACAACAATAAAATTGTACAAGTCCCATCCAAAGACCTTATACCTATAACTAGACTGTGCACTACTGCGAAATAATCGATCCGCGTGAAATGACTCTAGGCAGTGGCCGTGTCCCTTTTCTAAATAAGTGACCATGACCAATTAGAACACAGGACAAATTCCTTGAATGATTGTTCGAACCATCTGAATTTATTGTAAGTAAAAAATAACATACTTTCACGCCTTTATCCCCGAAGGGGTAGGCAGAGGCGTACTATACGCCCACGTTTCACCATATGCTTTTGCTTTTTTTGTCCCACGTAACAGGTGGTGAGCCCATTCCCGTGTTGAAATGGACAGGTGCAGGTTGTGGCGACCTGCTGTTGAAATTTTTCTAGCTGCCCATAAGGCATTCAACTGGCTTAACGACTACCATGTTACTGGCAACCGGGACCAACGGCTTAACGTGCCTTCCGAAGCATGGAAACGCTCGCAAATATAAATGCCACAAAGTGGTCACCCACCCGAGGACCAGCCATAGTGAAATTCAATTCAATTCAATCTTTATTTGCTAGAACATTGTAATAAAGTTGATACAAAATATGTCTTACGACCTAAGTACTTCATGTTCAGCATAAAAACATGGCATGCAAACATTAATTTTTAAGTCATACAAATACGGTCAGATAAAATACAAACTTAAACGTGGTGTTTACTATATATTGTCATAAAATCCTTTATTGAGTAAAAACATTTTTCAATTAACCATTCTCTTAACATTTTGAGAAACCTTCTGTATGTTAGGGCTTTAATTTTTTTAGGTATACAATTGTATATATATCCACACATAGCTAAACAGTTGTCTTTATAAAGTTTGGTTTTAGGTATTTTGGATAGTACAATTCTGTCAGGATCCCGAGTGTTTCTTGGGTACATGTCCTGGGCTTTTTTGAATAAACCGTCATTTAATCTAACAAATTTTGCACACTCGAGAATATACATGCAAGGCAGAGTTAACAACTTAAGTTTTTTAAATAGAGGCCTACATGATATCCACGGAGCTTTGTTAACATCAGTTGAATTTCGCCAAAGGATAAGTCCGTAATTCAAAACTGATGCCACGTATCCGTAATAAGCACTTAGAACAGTCCTTAGGTTTGATATTCTTCTAAGCTTAGCAAGAACATAGACAAATTTGTTTATTCTTTTGCATACGTTGTTAACATGGGCTTTCCAATTTATATAAGTGTCTAACGTTATGCCTAAGAATTTTGTCGTTGACACAAATTTTGAAAGTTGCTTAAGTTGCAGTGATCGTTTACAGAACACTACATCCGCGGGGCCACTAGCGCTTCAAGTAGAAGTAAAAAATATTAAAAAGAATATATATAATATAATCGTCATCAATAATGTCATTTAAAAAGAAATTTAATACAATATTTATTTTAATTTAGCAGATTAAATTTAAATTTAACGACCTACTTTTAGTGGTAATGTCAGTGGCTGGCAGGTAATATTTCAATTAATATAATAATTTAATTGTGGTTAATGAGTGTTAGTGATTAGTATTTGTGCCTATTAGTAATATCTATGTATTTTCGGACTTTACATGTTGTTATTTTGCTACTATCTGTGGAGACTTATTAATGGCTTTGTATTGCTACTTTGTCGTGTTATTGTCATTTATTTAGCTGATGGTCTTCCTAAAAATAAATAAATAAATAAAAATATTATACAGATGAAATAAAAATATTATACAGATGGGGACCCCCGTCAGAAACGAGGTATATTCGTAACAAAAAAAAATATAATTGAAAAATATACGTGTATTGAGACAAAGAGAGAGAGAGATAGTTGTGCACCCGGCTGCGCACTTACTTGCTCATGTGCTCATTTGTAGGTTCGATGCACACACGCATAGGTACACACATGGCTTATGTCATTTCATTAATACGACGATTTCTACTAAATGGCACCATCCGTGAGCCGCATTCAAGTTTGTTAGAAAAATCTAAATGTTAGGATTTGCCCCTTTTCACACATCTCCAATTTAAACAGATGCTGCGTATCTACCTAAATAATAGTAAGAGATTCAAAAAATCTTTAATCAACAAAATACTATGTTACATAAAAATATGGTTGGTGCTGTTACTTACCCGTAGAAAGAAAAGCTGCTATCGTAGTAAAAGTCATTTTTGCACCTTGTCACACAACATGAATTAACCATATTTCATGAAAATTAACAGGTTTAATATGAAAATTTACACAATCGCAAATCGAAGCACGAGCATACAATGACCTTATAACGGTACATCTCCAATTTAAAACAATCGATACGTAAGTATATACCTACCTACTATTATGAGATTGTAAAAATATTTGATCAATAAAATTTATGGTGACCCTACATTTTAAGCAAGGTCAAGGCGGATCTTGCATTTAGTATTACCAAACTCAAACATTTAAGTACTACTCTTACTAAGTATTAATAAGTTTTTTTTTTAATACTATGAAGTTCTTATTAATAATTATATTAATTTTACTAAATCATAAAAAAAGAAATATATAAAATTTCCTACCATTTCTACCAAATCCAATGGTTATTTGAGCTATTAGCGCGTTAGACAAGGACACAGCACCTTTCGTAGCTCTCTCGCCAGGATTGTTTTTAGCTAGCTACCGCTTATAAGAAAATAGCTACCCTACTCTCAAGAAATAGATGTCATTTTAGCTCAACGTAATTGTTTGGTAATCAGTTTAGTTTTAAGTGTAGTCTTTGGTCCCATCATTAATACAGTAGTTACAAAAAAAAAATGTTAAAATGTAGGTACTCAAGTTAAAATTAACAGTATAGCAGTAATGTCAGAGCAAAATTAGAAAAATAATTGAATTGTTACTCATAGTTCTTCAATGGAATAGTAGCACCCACTCAACAAAAAAACCTTTAGTTGCATTTCAAATTCACTTTTGTATAACAGTCGTTTTAAATTCATTGGTAGCTTATTGAACATTTGGACAGAATTATAAACAGACCCATGCTTAACAATGTCAAGACGAGGCACGGCTGCACTCTGAAAGTCCAATCTGCGAGAGCTTTCTCTTTGTCTTCTTTCTTCTTCGGACTCATATTCCTGGATATACTTTTTAAAATTTGTCAATAAAATTAGCACATGTAGACTAGGAACAGTCAATAATCCCAACTCCACAAAGTATTGCAAGAAATACTTTGTGGAGTTGGGTATATTTACTGTTCCTAGTCTATATGTGCTTATTTTATTGACACATCCTGCCTTATACTAACTATGATCCTTATGGCACGTTTTTGTAAGGTAAAAGCTCTCTGGACATTATAATTATAGCTACATCCCCAGAAAAGAATGCCATACCTTAGCCTAGACTCGACCAATGCGTAGTAAACCATTTTTAGGTGTTCTATATTTACCTCATTACGAAGACTTCTTATAACATAACAAGCTGAGCTTATGGCGCTTTCTAAGAAGGCGAGTTCGTGTTTCCAAGTTATATATTCATCGACATGAACCCCCAAAACGACGACTCACGACTTCAACGGCACTCACCCTTTCACCATCCACTCCGCAATTAAGAGAGCTATTATTTTTGGCCGTGGTTTTAAATAATACTAAGCTAGTCTTATTAGAATTAAGTTTTAAACTATTTGCTGTAAACCAAGCAGAAAATGTACGCAGACTATCATTCACATTCACTTTGAGAGTGCTTAGATTATCTGCAGATATCACCGCATTAGTATCGTCAGCAAACATTACTAAATGCATCTCCTGTGGAGATACTTTGGTTACATAGTTTATTAAATCATATTAAATAACACCACTTGTATGTAACGTGTATTAAATCATTTATGAAAGTTATAAACAGGACAGGGCCTAGTATCGAGCCCTGTGGTACACCAGTTTTAATATCTGCCATTTTAGACCCATACGACTGAACAGACATTCCTCCATTTTGTAATCTGCTCATATCTTGAATTTCTACAAACAACTTTCTATTATTCAAATATGATTGTAAGAGGCACTTAGTCTTGCCTCTTATCCCATAATGATCCAGTTTTATTAACAGCAATTCGTGATTTACAGTATCAAAGGCAGCACTTAGGTCCAAGAAAAGCCCCGCTACTTTCTTCTTTTGATTCAATTGACCAACTAACGTTCTTATGGCATCCTGATTACCAATATTTCTCTGGTAACCAAATTGTCTGCTGTGTATTATCCTAATACGATGTAGATGTCGTACTAACCTCGTTTTGATCAGCTTTTCAAATATCTTAGACAATGTTGGAATAATTGATATAGGTCTGTAGATGGCCGGATCAGTTTTTGAACCTTTTTTATGTATTGGGATGACCTTGGCTATCTTAAATTGTTCGGGATACAGACCTTCTTCAAAACAGTTATTATAAAACACACTAAGAGGCTCAGCCAGCAAATCAATATTGTCTTTAATCAAAGTAATCGGCACATCGTCATACCCGCAAGATGATTTACTTATCATTAAATTTACAGTTTTCAGCACTTCATATGGTGTGATGGATTCCCATTCAATTCTATTTTCAACCTTGTTCGTATAAGCACAGCCGAAAGACATACAGTCGGTCGACGAAGCTGTCTAGACAGAGCAATCGTGCGGGGGCCAAGGGACGAGACGCGAGAGGGTTTGTCCCGAGCTGCGAACAAAATGTTGTTAGTAGCTCGGGACAGTCTTTCAGGGCTGACGCAATCACGACCGCTTGCTATGATTTTTTAATTTTTGTATAGATTTCTTTAATTTATGTGGGTTTTAATATTCTAAATACAAATTTCGTGTTCATTTTGCAATCCAATATGGCCGCCGTGCCGTGGATATAAAATTTCATGTTGGGTATCGTATTAGTGGTTTTTTAGTATGCTAAGTACAAATTTCGTGTTAATTTTGCAATCCAATATGGCCGCCGCGCCGTGGTTATATAATTTCATGTTGGGTATCATATAAGGGGTTTTTTGGTATGCAGAGTACGAATTTAGTGTTAATTTTGCAATCCAATATTGCCGCCGCGCCGTGATTTTAGAATTTCATGCTGGGTATCGTATAAGGGGTTTTTTGGTATGCTGAGTACGAATTTCGTGTTGATTTTGCAATCCAATATGGCCGCCGCACCGTGGTTTTAAAATTTCATGTTGGGTATCATATAAGGGGTTTTTTGGTATGCTGAGTACGAATTTAGTGTTAATTTTGCAATCCAATATGGCTGCTGCGCCGTGGTTATAAAATTTAGTGTTGGGTATCGTATAAGGGGTTTTTTGGTATGCTGAGTACGAATTTCGTGCTAATTTTGCAATCCAATATGACCGCCGCGCCAACTGTTTTAAATTTCATGTTGGGTATCGCATAAGAGTATTATGGTATGCGGAGCCATACATGTGGGATTATAACTATACTCTATACTATGTTATCCTGTGTTCAAGATTTTCGTCATAATTAATATTTAAACTTGTTCAAAGCGTAACCAATATTTTTTTGTTGAAATCGACAGTAGCATTAAGTCCAGTTAGTCAAAAACAGAAAATATTTATCATTAACTCATTTACTACTAATAATATACCTAATATACCCGGCGAACTTCGTATCTCCATTGAATTTGGTTTATTTTTCTTAGAGTTCTCATCGGGGCGGAGACAAATTGAACAAATTAATAATAATAATAATGAGTCTTCCACTTCTGATATCAACTAAAAATGTATCAAAAAGTTATTGAAAAGCTCACATCCGCAGGGCAGCTTGTGGCGAGCTGAATGTGCGTGGCTACACATCGGTCCTGATTCCTCAGTTTTGTTGCCCTTCTGCACCGGTTAGGATTTAATGGCCTAACGGGAGAGCAGTGAGAGTGCTACTCCCGGGAGTGCAGCAAATCTCAACTCTGGCTTGCCTTAATTGGCCAGTCAGAGGGAGGGAGCCAGAGCTATATGCTCGGGGGTGGAAGTGTCATTTTCAAGGGCATAACAACGGGGAAGCTCGCTCTGGGTCTGACTCGCGATGGTGAAACTGGCGCCGCACCGCTCGACACCCCAAACCGCTCACACCGGTGTTGCCTCCTGTCGCCTTACAGGCTTGTCATGCCTATGGCGATTGTAAAGGGGGCCGATCTAGTGAGTTGGCGAGTCACCGTCTGCCAAAATTAGGATAATCAGATATTAAAATGGCAGACGCCGCCTTTATCCATAGTTATAATCACCTAGTTCATCAAACCCCCAACCCAATAACCCATTTCTTAGTTAGCATATTTTACAATAGATTAACTCCCATTGGAGCTGGTCCATTATCGTTCTTCTACGAAAAGCGGGCGTGGACTGTCTGCATTGTGTGACTGTCTGTGGGTCCCATTTCCTTTTAGATTAAAATTCTCAAAGGGCCTCTGCGTGTTGGACCAGTATGTCCCCATGTACGCCTACCAGAAACCCGGGTATCTTCATAAAAAAAAAGAACATACCCGTGAAAAGAAGAGACATAATAATATGAGATCACATATGTCAGCTCACCCTTGTTTGAATTCCCAGTTCCCATCCCCAGCTTCCAGTTCCCATTTCTCATCCCTAGTTCTCATCGTCAATTCTCATTCTTGGTTCATGTTCCCATTACCTTGATTTTTTTTATAACGTCACGGTGGCCATTATGGATTGCGAAATTAACACGAAATTCGTGATCAGCATACCAAAAAGCCCCTTATACGATACCCAACATGAAATTTATAACCACGGCGCGGCGGCCATATTGGATTGCAAAATTAACACTAAATTCGTACTCAGCATACCAAAAAACCCCTTATACGATACCCAACATGATATTTGAAAACCACGACACGGCGGCCATATTGGATTGCAAAATAACACGAAATTCGTACTCAGCAAACCAAAAATCCCTTTATACGATACCCAACATGAAATTTTATAAGAATAGTTCGGCGGCCATGATTGCTAGAAACCCCATAATTTTATATCTACTACGCGGCAGCCATTTCGTAAACGCTTTCTCATAAAAAAAAACTATCGATTCGAACTATTTCTATTTGAACCTTATTTACTTCCGTGTGCGGCAATTGATGAAATCTCAGATCCTTTTTTTTAAACCGGTATTTATATTATTGATTTATAATATATACATACTAGTTGACGCCCGCGGCTTCGCCCGCGTAGAGAAGTTTTCCCGTTCCCGATTTCCATAAGATCTTGTTCCCGGGATAAAAAGTATATTATTGTAAAGTTTCATTTAAATCTTTTTAGTAGTTTTTACGTGAAAGAGTAACAAACATCTCTACAAACTTTCACATTTATAATATTATTAAGATTAAGATATTATATTATAATCTTGATAGTTGATTGCGAGTACGACAGCCTTGTATACTTGTGACAACCCTACAAGTATCACTGTCTAGACGTTGTCGGCATTTTTGTCAACTTCAAAGACGTAACGCTACTGATAGGTTTACTCTTTATACTGTGGTATAAGTATCCAGTATATGCAATGCTTGTTGCGAGTAACCTAGAACACTGCCAAAACTCTTGCAGAATTTATTTGCCAAAGTATTTACAACATCAGAGGATTCTTTATAGTATTTTTGCCTGATTTTAAAATTATTTTGTGCTTTCAACTATGTTTTTTATTTCTGTGCCTATTAATTACCTGCCAAATGTTTTTGGAAATATTTTTGCTCCTTGTTATCTCACTCTGTATTGCTAAATTTTTTGCATTATTCTAAACTCTTTTACATACTTTAATATATTTATTTGTATAACTTATTACACTCATATAATTTGCTTTGCTTTTACCGAGAGCCAAAACTCGTTTCATTTTGCTTGAATCTTTAATTCCTTTCGTGACCCAGCGTACGCTTGAAGCGGAATTTACACGAATTCGTATTTTTCTTTTTTTAAATGTCTGTTTGAATAAAACCTCAAATTGCTTTATGAATGTATTAATACCCATTCCGTTCCAATTCTTGTCAATAAGAGATTGTCTAAATATATATTTACTTTTTTCCATTCTCAAACTCATAGGTAATGATAATTCCGGATTTTCTGGCCTTAGTCCATGTTCAACTGATGTAGTGGTGACCCTTTCAATTTTGTGAACCATATGCTTGTTTGCCACTTTAGTGGTATAATCAAATAGCCTTTATGTTCACTTCCTAATATTTTAGGTCTCATGTTGTTGTGAAGGTGTCATCAGCACAGCAGTCATGGCATCAGCATTGTAAATGCAGCTCAAGAGAGCCAGTAGCAGCTGATGTTTCACAGAAATGGCCCTAGTGCAGCCCTGTGGAATGCTGCACAACATTTCGCGGCATACCTACCTCAAAACGTGTATGCATGGATCGCGGAACCTGGCGATCTGTCCTCTCTGACTACCCCGTCAGGGATACAGCGTGAAGATAGTGAGTTAGTTAAAACAAAGAAAATTTACTTTTACAAGATCACTTTCTTATCCATCTGTCTGTACGTCTATCCGTGTTTGACCATCGATTTTCTCAGGAATGGGTGGGACCTATTTTAGATTTAGATTTTCGCAAAAACTTTTAAGTACCAAAATTTATTTACTTTAATTTTAATTATTTCTATGTTTCGAATTTTTCCCTTTACTTGTGCTATAAGACCTTACTATTAACCAAAATAGACAATTCTAGAACAACTAGAAGTACCCTATAGGTTTTAGGTCCAATGCCTAAATGGTAGTTCCGATTGACACGGAATCACAAAACTTAGCAAAAAGCAAGTTCACTTCCTAATATTTTAGGTCTCATGTTGTTGTGAAGGTGTCATCAGCACAGCAGTCATGGCATCAGCATTGTAAATGCAGCTCAAGAGAGCCAGTAGCAGCTGATGTTTCACAGAAATGGCCCTAGTGCAGCCCTGTGGAATGCTGCACAACATTTCGCGGCATACCTACCTCAAAACGTGTATGCATGGATCGCGGAACCTGGCGATCTGTCCTCTCTGACTACCCCGTCAGGGATACAGCGTGAAGATAGTGAGTTAGTTAAAACAAATAAAATTAACTTTTACAAGATCACTTTCTTGTCCATCTGTCTGTACGTCTATCCGTGTTTGACCATCGATTTTCTCAGGAATGGGTGGGACCTATTTTAGATTTTCGCAAAAACTTTTAAGTACCAAAATTTATTTACTTTAATTTTCAATTATTTCTATGTTTCGAATTTTTCCCTTTACTTGTGCTATAAGACCTTACTATTAACCAAAATAGACAATTCTAGAACAACTAGAAGTACCCTATAGGTTTTAGGTCCAATGCCTAAATGGTAGTTCCGATTGACACGGAATCACAAAACTTAGCAAAAAGCACGGTCTTCCAGCACAAATAAAGGAAAAATATAAAAGTTGAAAAAAGGAAGGGGTGGCCCCATACATACATAATAAAAAGTAATTAACATAGACCTTTGAGTTGGAAGGGTTCTTATACAATTTGGAGGCCTAGCTTAACTTAACTATCTTCACGACATATCCCTGACGGAGTAGTCAGAGAGGACAGAGCGCCAGGCTTCGTGATTCTTCTTTCGCTTCCCGGCAGATAAAATGTAATAATTAAAAGATAATAATTATTCATTGTCCCTGTTTGTGAGCGACAAAATGTAATGATAAAAGATATAAATGGATTACCTTAGCAGTACAACCAACATGTAAAGAATCCTTAACGTGTCTCGTTAGGGTGATAGAAGTTACAAACCACAAAAAATATAGTTTGGTTCAGGTGCTTAAGGCGCCAGGGGGTGCAACAGTTGGAGTCGTGATTGACCGTTATTTTTATGCAAGTACCATACTCGTATATACCGTCATATGCTCAAAGTAAAAACTGTTAATTTGAAATAACAACCAGACATTTAGGCCCGTTACGTCGAACGTTACTCAATACTCAATCAACGCTTGAGGCTAGATTTTGCGTTATAAAATCTACTCTCAAGCGTCGATTGAGTATTGAGAAACGTTCTGGAATACGGACCTTAAATTTTATTTATCTGTATAGATATCACAGCAACAATTTAAACGACTTCTGAGCTTTGGAGAGCTTAAGCTACCAGTGCGAGACGATCCTTTTAACGCGAATGTGCTCATTTAGAATCTTGTGAACGCTTCCTAATTCCATTTTGCACTATATGCTGTATTTCCTTGTGTGTTTTGTAGAATTCATCTGTTTTGTAAAATGTAATTTTCACAGCGCGACGATCACCATTTTTTTCATTCATCAAACTTCGCTGGTCAAGTTTGGGGACTGAAAAAAATTATGCTTGAATTTGTTGTGCCAATGAGATGACGGTAAACAGTTGCTTTAGAAGGGCCTTCATCATGCTCAAAAATGCCTTCAAATTACTTTTACTAATCAGTTTGTAATCCTAATTTGTAACAATATAAACAAATACAGCTGATTTGTGAGTTAACACAAAACGTTAAACGAGCTACTTTTTCGATTATTAATATACAATCTTAAATTAAACTACCTGTAACTACTGTATTATCTAATTTATATTTGACTAGCTGACCCACGCAACTTCGTTTGCGCCACATAAGAGAAACAGACAGAGACATTAGTTAAAGAGGGTGGCGCGTAGGCTATTCTTAGGAAACAACATTTGAAGTATCCCCTTTCTTTCTTTTTTTTTTCTTTATCCGACTCCTTCAAATTATCGTTTGATTAATTTCGTTGCGGGTTCCAAGACATTCCAACTTCTCCTGGGACTTCACCGAGATCGTGCTCGGTGTAACTTTTCTGGTTTTTGATCATTGCCGTAGATCCTGGTTTACAGGAGTCACAGTAGTAATTAATAAAACAAAAGTAATAGTCCTAATCCCCTTTCTAACAATAAAGCACTGAATCGGAATACATGTTGATGAGTCTGAATAATATACACGCGGACAAAACTGCGGGAACAGAATATGCTGCGCGGTTTCTTTGCGACCTCTCTCATACGAGTATCAGTATTTAAACTCAAATCATGCCAAAATTCATTCAGTATTCTCGGCTCTATGATCGATTATAGAATGTCCTACAAAAATAATTTTTAGTAATATGTCCAATTGTTGATGTCCACGTGTTTCGTGAGTACACAAAAAGGATTTCTCACGGGAGAAAGACGTTTTCCCGGATAAAAAGTAGGTATTCTATGTATTAAATTAGTAAATGTTCTATCTACATGCCGGTTTTCATCTAAATGTAATTAAACAACAAACGTCTTGATTATATAGATATCTTCACAAACTTGTACATTTATAATATTAATAGGATTACATCCCTCTGGGAATACCGGGAATTCCTTTCTTGGTGCTCATCTAACGCAGGTACGTAAAAAATACGTTCACCAAATTTTAGGCTGTGTATGGTTTTACCCACGTAGTTCCGTTCCCGTGGGAATACCGGGTATTATTTTCTTAGAGCTGATTCAAGGTAGACCTAATAAGTACTCTCACAAAATTTCAGGTATGTATCTATGTTTGGTAGTTTAGGCTGTGTGTGGTTTTACCCGCGTAGTTCCCATACCCGTGGAAATATCGGGAAAACCTTTTTATTTTCTTTTCCAAAGACTTAAAGTATACATTCACCAAGTTTCAGGTTTCTATGTTTAATGCTTAGGCTGAGCGTGGTATACCCGCATATTCGGTTCCCGTGGAAACACCAAACTCGCTGGTAATTTTTTTCGCAACGAAACTAATTGACCGGTGGAACTCACCTTTCCTTGGACACTGGACTCAAAAGTGTATCTCTGTCGCCAGGACATTTGTTTAAGTGAAATAATAAACAGGAATTAAGGATTAATAATTTTAATGAAATATCTATTAGTAATATAATTTTTTAATATAATTGACATTATTGAAATCTGTTAATATTATAATAATTTTCTTTTTTCTGACATTTTAAGTAATTTTGACATGTTGATAATTACAGTTGTGATAATTTGTTAACCACTCAAACGTTCACTATCCGTTCGCGCTGCCAGAGCAGCCCGTTTTTCGTAATTAACATATGACCGAATTAACTAAAATCGTGATATCTTGGAAACTATAATATCTAGACAAAAAAAATTAACTACTGAAAAATCGTAAAATATATAAAGATAAAACTTATAGCTATAATAATTTGGAATTAACTGATATATTAGTATAAACACGAAGAAGTCGGTAAAAAAATAAATAAACGTTATTTTTCAAAAATTTGCCACTCACACGAATAACTAATATAAAACACTATTATTTTTTTTACATAATTAAAATCTTGGAATTATAACGATTAAAACGATATATGACACTAATAACATATAATTATTCTAAAAAAAACTAAAGATATGTTAACCCATTAAATATTAACGCAAAACTAAAAAAATGGCGGGATAATGGCCGCCGGCAATGTTTATACCGCATTTACTTTGAATTGTGATTTTTTTTTAATAATTATTTAATGGACTGGTTTCTAAGACCTTTTAGCCAAATCTTATTTTTTATATCATATTTCTTCAATCTTATATTCTAATTAGTTCTGTCCAGTCGAAGTCGTGTCCTCATTGTCCGTCCTGGTCCCTACCCTCAGTATAATGGTGATTCTTATACTAAGGTTGTCAATGGACGTTTCGCGGCAAGAGAGAAAATAGCATTTCATTGCAAATATATCATTGTCTTTCACTATAGCACGTTAACACAACTTTTATGTCCAAGAAACCACCACTCCCGCACATAAAACAAGATAAATGCACTAGTTTTAGAAAATAATATAAAGCAAGCGTCCGCACTTGTCACTCTTCCCGCCAAATGTCGTGATACTGTGACATATAGATATTAAACCTCTACTACACGGGCTTTTTATCCACGATTCTAATGGTATAAAATTCATTCATTAAAACCATAGACAACATTGTTTAAAAAGGTTTTGAAATGAGGTAAGTCCTAAAAAAGAAAAGGCAGAAAAAGTCAGCTGCTTTAGCAGCTTGAACGTAATTTCTGTTTCAAATATGTTCTGCTTACTATTGAAATTTAATTAATTATAATGATTGTACCAACACATTAATCTTTATTACTAACAAAATATGAATCATGTTATCTGAAATAAACTTTATTATTATAATACAGGAGCTTTCTTTTAGCCTTATGAGATTCTTCCAAAACAGGTGTACGTAAGTTCATGTTACTAACTTTGAAAATAACAATCTTCCATACAACCGTTTATCCCTTATTTACGTGCTTAGGGGTAGAATTAAACAAAACTCTTTCATAAGGGGCACCAACGTGTTAATAAGAAACTCCATGCGAAGTTTCGGCTTCATTAACAGCAGCGTTAACTTCATAGATTTCGTTATCAATGAGTCAGTTAGTACAAACCCTGTTTTACCTCACTATAGGTATTTTTTTCCAAAACCACGATATACGTGACCATTTATTTGTAACCAAAAACGTGTGTACGTAAATTCATGTTTTTAACTTTGAAAATGACGAACTTCCATACAACCGTTTATCGCTTATTTACTTCCCTAGAGGTAGAATTTCAAAAAAATCCATTCTTAGGGGAAATGTACGTGTTAAAAGGATCCCCCGTGCGAGTTTCGTGATCAATGAATCAGTTGTTACAACTCCTGTTTTACGGGTAGAATTTATCAAAATTCCTTAACACGTAATTTTTTTTTTTACAAAAGCGGGTATAAGAAATTCGGTGTTGCTATGTTTGAAAATGAATAATTTTCCATATAAACTTTCAACCCTTGTTTACCCCCTTATAGGTAAAGTTTTGCAAATCGCGAAACACGTACCCATTTATTTGTAACTAAAAACGAGTGTACATAAATTCATGTTTCTAACTTTGAAAATGACGAACTTCCATACACCCGTTTATCGCTTATTTACTGCTACTTTATATAACTACTTACTACTTTATATATATAGATTAAACAATGGCATGCTTATTTAAAACAAATGCGAATCCAGAAATTAATTTAAATTAATTAATTTTTAATCTATACTTCATATAGCATACTTACTAATATTATAAAGCTGAAGAGTTTGTTTGTTTGTTTGGTTAAACGCGCTAATCTCAGAAACAACTGGTCGGATTTGAAAAAATATTTTTGTGTTAGATAGCCCATTTATCGAGGAAGGCTATAGGCTATATATCATTACGCTACTATACTGCGGAGCAGAGCAGTAGTCATAAATGTCGATAAATCGGGCAATGTTTTATGCATCATTGTAGAATTTATAAGCGACGGGATTAAATAGGTGCGACGGGAGGTCGAAATATTCCACGGGCGAAGCTGTGCGGGTCATCTAGTCTCATATATTTTTACTTGTAACAAAGACAATGCCGTGATTATAAAGCAAAAGCAAGTGGGAGATTTTACATATATACATATTGTCACGCCTTTATCGCCGAAGGGGTAGGCAGAGGCATATTAAACGCCCACATTTCACCGTATGCATTTTTGTCCCACGTACCTAGTAGTGAGCCTATTGCCGTGTTGAAATGGACAGAACCGAGCTGTGGTGAACAGCTGTTGAAATTTTTTAAGCCACCCATAAGGCCTTCAACTTGGCTTAACGACTGCCATTTTATTGGCAACGGGGACCAACGGCTTAACGTGCCTTCCGTAGCACGAAACTGGGTGGGTCTAAAAGGCCGAATAAATTTAATAAAATAAAATTTGTCTATTTTAGATGTTAAATTTGGAAGAAATTTTGAACCCTTTGCCTTTTTAGTGAGGTGGTAACAAAAAGTTTAAATAGCTTGTTTATAAGTAGATAATAAGTTAGTCATTGAACTTATATTAAAAGATCATTGTAATTCTGACTTCTGTGGGACGGTTTAGTTCACGTTAAACACAATCGAAATATTTTATTTATTTATTTTATTATTTATTTACACACACAATAAACAATTTTTACAGGCTGGCCTAATATAATAGTATAGTACTGATCGACATAACAAAATAAGCTACAATTCCAATTCCTACGATTCACACTCCAAAAAAAATAGATAAATAAATAAAATAAATAAATATTGTGGGACAATTTTCACACAGCGCCATCTAACCCAAAGTAAGCTAATATTAGCTTGTGTTATGGGATCTAGATAACTGATAAACATACTTATATATTTCTAAATACATACATATTATACATAGGAAACACCCAAACTCCGAAACACACATTTGTGGATCACACAAATATTTGTTCCGACCCGGGAATCAAACCCGGGAACTCTTGCGTAGCAGCCGGATACACTCCCACCGCGCCACAGAGGCAGTTAATGTTAGATAACTAACATTAGGCATAAAACCACATAATACTAATTATGTAGTAAATCTAGTGTTCTGTAAAGAAGCGCTGTGGCCCCGTGGTCTCAGTGTTCTGTATAATGATAAATTTTTAAAGCAATTATTTGCTAAATTTCTCATAAATTTTTAATAAAGTGGAAAAAGACAATTTGATTCGAGACAGGGATTGAACCTGTGACCTTTGCCTAACAAGGGCAATGTTCTAGCCACCTGAACTACCCGAACCGTATCGAATCAAGTTGAAATTCTCCACCATATTTATATCGTCATTTTAAGAGTATGACCAGAGCCATCTATCTAGCTAATGAACAACTCGATACCAATGAACAGTGTTACAACTATTTTTAAACATTGATGCAATGGACTCCACTCAGTATATTGATAAATTTTTAAAGCAAATATTTGCTAAATTTCTCATATTTTTTTAATAAAGTGGAAAAAGACAATTTGATTCGAGACGGGGATTGAACCTGTGACCTTTACCTAACCAGGGCAATGTTCTAGCCGAAACATAAAAGTATAAATTTAAAATCCCCCGACAAAAACTATGTAGGTACATTAGAGTCTAAATTATCCTAACATAGATTATCCGAATATCCAATTATCCGGACTCAATCTAAATAGCTCTAAAAACAGATTTAGAAATGATTTGACGGCGCACTTTCAAGTCGAGCTCGCTTGGTTCAATCAAATCAACCTATGAGAGTCTACTGCTTGACGTAGGCCAATTCACGCTACAAACCCACGGTCTTACGCTTTCCGCATCCAATCCTTTCTGTGATATTTTCCAGGTCAGCATCTTGCACATGTAGTTTTACCTTAAGGTTACTGAGTCGCGATCTCTACTCGTGTTAGAAGATATTGCGCAAATTTTGTACTTGCACAAGCTCTTGAAAATGCTCTAAATTTCAATTCCCAATTTCTGCAAAGGTTTGGGCAAGTTTACATAAAGTGTGTGGGAGTATTGCGCGCAAATTTCAGTACAGTTCAGCCACCTCAACAAACGCTCATCCTTTTCGCCAAAATGAACGAGACTTCAGCGAGACATGGAGTTTTCGGTATATAAGAAGAATTTATAAATATTTACAGAAATGAGCTATGTCTTTGGAAAATAAAAAAATAAATTTTATAAATAGCTGCATGCTTGAGTCGTTTGTGGTCACCTCTGAAATACGCATATTTGTACCAGTCTAAGCTTGCGCAAGCATGTCATTAGGTGTATAGCCCAGAAAAAAAAAATGTATTACGTCATTTTGTGGTGACGACAATCTTGGATTTGAAATTTGTCATAGTTTATAGCATTTTACTAGCCATGCCTCTTATTTTATACCCATATTGAAGGAGCATTGAAAAAAAAGTTATACGCCATTTTATAGCGGCCATCTTGGACCGATTTTAGTCAAACATCTTAAAACACTCCAGACTAAGTCTCCTTTCAAAAAAAAAACAAGGAGTCCGTTCGGGAGCTACGATGTCACCATAGATGGACACAGACACACATAAAGACACGTCACACTTTGCATCGACAGACACACTTTGCGCACATTGACAAATCGCCACATTTTGTGTTCCATACATACTACTTTCGCTTCCTGCGGATTCATTAACCGTTTTATACATGCACGTGGGTATCCGAGTACTTTTGACCTTTCCGTTTTTGAGCAATCTGCTCACGTGGTCTTCATTGTGTAAGTATCGGTCTACTCTGACTCCTTCTACCCTGTACTTGAGCACATTTATATTCTTCGTCAATCGTTCCTCACTCATTCGTTGGAAGTGTCCAAAAAAAAAGGACGTCACGCTTTTTAGACTTCTAAACCAAAAAAAAATCTTATAAAACGGCTCAATCTATCTCTCCATTCCTCCGTCTGTGCGCGTGTATTTCTCAGGAACCATAAGAGATAAAGTCAAACGGCTTGCGACATTCGAATCAGAACACCAAAAATACTTGTATGGCGATTCTGAAGTTTCTAGCGTATCCGGTTTTGTCCGATTCCTTCGCTACGATCACATTTTTCCATACGATGGAACCAATCATTGAAGCAACCATTCCATTCGGAAGTTGGGGTATCCAAAATGGCCGTTTTGTAGGCGTCCACAGCTTCTTCAGGTGATGAAAATCTCTGACCACGCAATTTATTCTTTATTTTAGGGAAAGTATAGAAATCATTAGGGATTAGGTCGGGGCTGTACGGCGGATGGTCTAATAATTATATGTTTTCTTGCTCTAAAAACTCTTTTGTTCTGTACGCGGTGTGAGAGCTCGCATTGTAGTGATGGAGGATGATGCGGCGGTTGCAGTTCTCTTTACGGAGTTCAGAAACGACCTGTGGCAAACAAATGCTAGCATACCATTCTGCATTAACCGTTCTTTGTCCCTCAAGAGGAATAATCGCAACATGGCCGGTTTTGGAGACAAACGTGGCCACCATTTTTTTATGCAACTCTCCGTGAACGAACAATTTTTGTTGGCTTTAACTCATTTTCGAACACCCAAACTCGTGACTGGTTTTTGTTTCGGGTTCGTACGCGTATATCCAGGATTCGTCACCTGATACGATGTTGTATACAGCATTTGAGGATCCTGCGTGGAATCTTTCGAGAGTTCTGACGCACCAACTAACGCGAGCATCTTTTTGCCCTTCACAGAGCGAATGCGGTATCCATCGGGAAAACAACTTTTTAACACTTAATTGTTCATGCAAGATTATTTGTATTTGACTCATGCCAATGTCTAAAGTTGCCTGAATTTCGCGGTATGTCATATGTCGATCTTCCTAAATCAGCTTACGCACAGCATCAACGTTTTCTTGGGTGACTGCATTTTTTGGACGACCTTGACGGGGATCATCACTGAGCTTGACACGTCTACGTTGAAATTCAGCAAACCAGCGATAAATTGTGGTTTTAGATGGGGCTTCATCACCAAATGCAGAAATCATCCGGTCAACACACTGTTTTTGTGTTAAACCACTTCGAAAGTTATAATAAATCATTGCTCTTGAATTTTCTCGAGTCAATTCCATTGTCTCAACGACTAAACAAATTTGACAAAACCTTGTGATAAGACCGAGAATCTTTTTATTAAATAAATAAATGGTATTCGGTTTTAAAACCAAGTAGTTTTCAATTAAAAAGATTTTAATATGACAGGAACAGTGGAAATGTTCCATTCCCGATACTTTTAGTGCAGCCCTCGTATTAGGCATTTGTTTCCAGCTTAATGCTGACACTCATTGAAACCTGTCATATTGCGTATCACTTCGTTACGTATTATATTTGGTCGGCCAACGTTACGCCGCACAGATTTCGCAGTGATCGTATCTCTACAGCATTCAATTTACTTTCATGCCTCTTTTGACATACCCAGTTTTTACTACCGAAAAGCAACGTTGGCACTAGCACTGCGCTATGATTCGCGAGGCGATATGAGGCGCGAGGATTTAAGATGCTTTGTCGCTTAACCAGCTTCCGACATCTACTGGCCGTTCCACATCCGAATCACGTCTTCCGTTCGTGCTAAACATCTTAATAATATTATAAATGCGAAAGTTTGTAGGGATGTTTGTTACTCCTTTACGTAAAAACTACTGAATAGATTACTTTACAATAATATAGCTTATACATCAGAATAACACATAGGCTACTTTTTATCTCGGGAACAAGTTCCTGTGGGAAACGGGAACGGGAAAACTTCTCTACGTGAGCGAAGCCGCGGGCGTCAACTAGTACTCCATATATACACAATTTCATACACTTGCTCAAGATGTTGACTGCCTCTGTGGCGCGGTGGAAGTGCATCCAACTACTACGCAAGAGGTCGTGGGTTCGATTCTCACCCAGGATAAAACTTTGTGTGATGAGCACGATAGTTTATTCTGTGTCTGGGTGTTATTTATCTATAATATGTATGGTATTTAGAAATATATAAGTATGTTTATCAGTTATCTAGTTCACATAACACAAGCTAATATTAGCTTACTTTGGGCTAGATGGCGCTGTGTGAAAAGTGTCCCACAATATTTATTTATTTACTATTCACTTGCTCAAGACGTTCCTGGTTTACAAAATAATAATTATTATAATCATCATTGTAATTATACTGAAATGTAGAAGCGAACGTATAGTTCACCTTTGCCTTCTCATTCCCCTGTATAATGTAGCATGAGCATTTGAAAAATAACATGACGTAAAACTTCATAAGCATAAAACATACATTTATTTTAGTTGGTCTCGATTATTGAAGTAAATGTCTTAAAAGTGAATGGCGAATTTGCTCTACAAAATGTATTGTTTTAATAGTTATTTTTTATAACTATTGCTACAACTATGCTAAAGAGGAATTCATTTATTATCATAACTAGTTTCACGCCCACAATTTCGTTTGGCTCAAAGCAAATTGTTCATTTTGATAAACCAGCTTCTCGTAAATTCGGCGTCCAGAATAAGGTGAGGCGAATTGTGACTATTTCCATCGTGTCACTGAATAGATTAACTGTATAGAACTTTTAAATCTATTTGATCGAAATCCATCTTAAGCGGCTTTCAGCTGTAGGTTAACTTGAGCATACAATGCTACATTCCATAAAGGCACTGCTATTTCATAAGTATATTGCAGTTGCTACCAAACTCTGCCTGATTTAAACTTCGATCCACTTTTATTTGGCTGCTAAGGAGCAGATAACGTTTGACATTTTTGTCATTTGGCATTGGTGGAAGGGAGCGACTGCCGTCCTGCCTCCCAACAACGTAAGGGAGCCTGCGTCATTGCCTTGCCGTTGATATAAGGCGCGCCGCCAACAGAAGAGGTATCCTGGCCTTCAGAGATATTGGAGCGGTCTAAATTCATTTATCCACCTCCATTCACCACCATCCATTACCTGAACTCTCCGAGAACACCATATCTTTCAGACTTCGCCAATATTATTATTAATGCGAAAGGGACTCTGTCTGCTTTCACTTCTGAACCACTGTACCTAGCAATTCCGAGTGGATTAGGCACAGAGATGGACTAGAAATCAGGATAGGATAAAGGCTAGAAAAAAAAAAGGTCAGAAATTTGCTTAGCACAACAGTACTTGCAAAATAAATTTACTACAAAAATAAAAATGCAGCCTAAAAACAATTCGCGCCGAGAAAGTTGCGGACAGAGGAAAACGGCCACGACTCGGCCCAAGTTTAAAATTTTTCCTGTACCTGTTTCCTACACGGTGTCAGGTCCTTCACACCAATTTTTTACAAATTGTTCTGGATGTCTAAGCGTGTAACAACAAAGTTTCGCCTATATGATATTAGTACTGATATACCAGTGGTTCTCATACTTTTTTGGTGACGGAACCCTTTTGGGAAGCAAAATACTTGATGGAACCCTACAATAAAACAATAGTTTTTAAAAATGTATTCTTTATTAATAAGCATAATAAAAGTACAATGTAACAGTTACTAATTATTACTTACTTTACCACATGGCAAGTACAATAATAGAAGATATTAAAAAAGAAAAAATCTAACAAATGGGAGGTATGAAACTGTTTTTTATTTTTCATCAATTGGTTGATATCAGGTTTGATAGAAGACAGTTGAAGTCTCATATCAGGTTCGGTGTCCAGGCTATTGCGATATTTTGTTTTCGTGGCTGCATAGGTTGATAATCCTGTTTCGCACAAATATGTTGTTGAGAACGGGAGAAGAATATTCAGAGCCATTTTGCCAAGAGGGACAGCCATCGCACTTCTGTATGGAGCAGCAGTGTTTTATGTTTGCTGCCATAATCTTCACACAATAATGAGAACAATCGGGATTGTAGTGGTCGTGATTTGATAAAATTAATTATTTTTACCGGTTCATCCATAACTAATTTTAGATTTGTCGGCATTTGCTTCATCGCAAGTGCTTGTCTATGCAGAATACAATGGCTGGAACTACAATTAGGCGCTTTATTTTTTTTTCGTGGCACTGCTCCTGCTGTTTTACCTGTCATCGCCTTGGCCCCATCTGTACAAATGTCAATGCAATTGTTCTAACTGAGATTATTTTCTTCAAAAAATATATTTATTTTATTATAAATTTCTTCCCCGGTAGTGTTTGTGAGCAGCGGTGAACACATAAGCATGTCTTCTTCAAAAGAACTTTCATATGGATATCTCACGATAACCAGCAAGATAGCCAAACCAGCGGCATCAGTCGACTTGCCATTTGCAAGGCGAATCGTGTTTTTTGTAGACGTGTAACTAGTTCTTGTTTGACGTAGCTTGCCAGATCATGGATCACGTGCCGTGACAGTATCGTTTGATAGCGGCACAGTAGAAAGATGCTTTGCAGATTTTTCATCGAGCATACATTTTGTTATGTCTAATACACATGGCTTTATTAAATTCTCAGCGATAGTGGGCGCTTCACCTGCTTGTGCAATGCGATAGCTAACTAAGTATGATGCCTCCGTGGCCTTTTCGTTGATAGTTTGTGTTACATGCATCATATTTTTTTGACTTTCCAATAACTGATCTTTTTCACGAACAATAAATTCTTTAGTCTTGTCTTTAGACTCGGGGTGTACAGTTTCTAAATTTCGGCGCAATTTGGCAGGTGCCATGGAACTATTAGGAAGCAGTTTACTACATAGCATGCAGAGAGGTGAGCCGTTGGAATCAACAAATCCGAAAGTCATATATGATTCATCATAATTCCTTTTTTTCGTCTTTGAAACCGTCGAGCTTGACGTTGTGGCATCATCGTCTGGATCGGTGATTGCTATATTCTCCGCGCGTACTGCTTTTGAACATTCAGCGTCATTAGAAGATGTTGTTGCAACACGTTTAACTCCTTTAAGCCAACGTTCCATTCTTCTTTATTTATAATTTTACACGTCACGATGGTGGGGTCTAAATAATGCACAATCGTTACTGCGTATAAGAGACTAAGTTTAGTACAATGAAGAAATGTATAAAACTGAGACCACAGAATACAGCAGGCAGTAGAACAATGAACACTAGTTTCTCGCTAGCGAGCTTGTAAGTAGGTAGGTAGGAACTTATCGCTCCGAACTAGCGGTGTAACGAATATATTCTGAATAGGTATAAATATTATAATACAAGCCACATGTATTCATAATAGGTAAACGAATTTCATTTAAAAGGTTACCAGATATAAGTTTGTTGCATACGTTTCGAGGCCACGTGAGTGAAAAAGACAACAATACGATTCGTGTTTCATAAAGCGTTTGATTCTTTAATGTATTTGGAATTACCTGTGATATACATAAATATTATCGAATATTTTTATTTACACTAATACAAATTATGCGGATATTAGTTTCTATTACTATTATGATGTATTTGGAATTACCTGTGATATACATGAATATTATCGAATATTTTAATTTATACAAATACGAATTATGCGGATATCAGTTTCTATTATTATTATGCATTGTTCTTGTATTATTGGTTTAGTTAGTGTGATTTTTGAACTCGTTGCAAGTAAAATTTTATAAAATTTATTGTTGGATATCGTATAAGGGGTTTTTTTGTATGCTAAGTACGAATTTCGTGTTAATTTTGCAATCCAATATGGCCGCCGGGCCGCGGTTATAAATTTTCATGTTGCGTATCGCAAAAGGGGTTTTTTGGTATGCTGAATACGAATTTTGTGATACGATATTTATTATACCCAACATTAAATTTTACAACCACGGCGCGGCGACCATATTGGATTGCACAATTAACACAAAATTCGTATTCAGCATACCAAAAAACCCCTTATACGATACCCAACATGATATTTTAAAACCACGGCGCGGTGGCCATATTGGATTGCAAAATTAACACGATATTCGTACTCAGCATACCAATGAACCCCTTATACGATACTCAACATGAAAATTTATAAAAACGGCGCGGCGGCCATATTGGATTGCACAATTAACACGATATTCGTACTCAGCATACCAAAAAAACCCTTACACGATACCCAACATAAAAATTTATAAAAATGGCGCGGCGGCCATGTTGGGTTGCACAATTAACACAAAATTCGTATTCAGCATACCAAAAAAGCCCTTATACGATACCCAACATGAAAATTTATAAAAACGGCGCGGCGGCCATATTGGATTGCAAAGGCGTCACGTTAATACTAAGATTTCTCTCTTAAAGCTAGGTAATAGTACTATTATTTATTCTGTGGTAATAGTTACAACTCATCGATTAAAATACGTACTTCGTACAACAATGATAATGGTGCTAATTCTGTTGTTGAAACCACTAAACTAAATTTCTCTAAAATTTTCTTATTTTTATTAAGAGATTTAAACGTTTTTACTAAAATTAGTCGTCTATTTAGGTGACGTCTAATTTTAGTAAAAACGTCAATATTTTGTGTGACGTTTAATTTGTATCTGACATCACTAAAATTCATTTTATGTGATAAAATTCAACAAATAGTGAATAATGTACATAGACAGTTCAATCACTAAGTTAGTCGGCATCTAAATACATGTTTTGTTGAATTTTATCACATAAAAGGAATTTTATTGATGTCAGATACAAATTTTGTGCTGTTTATAATATCACCAAGTTTAGTTCGACGTAATAACAGAATAGCATTTGGAAATATCTTATTAAAAATAAGAAAATTTTAGAGAAATTTAGTTTAGTGCTCAACAACAGAATTAGCACCAATAGCGATAAATTGCTACCTATTATTTGACTAATACCCAGTAATAGGTATGGTATTATAATATGACTTAATGAATATATTCAGTAATAGGAATATGAAAATTTCACCCTAATATAACACCTCTACAGTCCGAACGCTAATCGTCAACTGACTGACGAGACGCGACTTTTTTTTCTTTTTTTTATGGCCGTATTGCACCACCCGGAGGAGACGAGGGGTGGAGGCAGAGAAGGCTACATGCGTACCAAACGGCCGGCCGTTTTGTTATGTCAGACTTCTACTGACTAAAACTCTGCCTTGGTCTCTAGCCCGTGGGCTTTTGATATCCATCGCAGCGGTCACACCCTCTGGAGAGGGATGCGATCGCCGCTTTTATACTTAGTCCTAGACTCGATCTCGAATATTTTCGAAAATACTCGAATCGACGCCTTTGATAAATGTCGACGCAATTTCCAAAACGGCGCATAATCCTAGGGTTCCGCGGAACACACGTAGAGTATAGCTGTAATATACAATAACAGGTCATAAAATACAGACCTTTATGATGTTTTTTAGTGTTCCGTACCTCAAAAGGAAAAAAAACTATATGTCAAGACCCTTTATCTCGGGAATGCGTGAAGGTATAGAGTTGAAATTAAAACCATAAACTCAGGCTACCTTACGGTACCTTGAAACTGTGAAAAAATCAAACTTCTAAGTTAACATAAAAATAATGTTATGTTAACTTAGAAGTAATGTAATGTTGCGACCATTTACGTATATTTCGACACGCTCAAGGGAATCAAAACTTCCCGTTGAGCTGGAACCAAAAATTTGAAACTATATATTTGTATGCTTCCTGTGTCTAGTCTGGGGTATTTCCTGACTTAATGATACATAGTAAAGTAGTTCCTTTATTTAAAGCCGGCGATAATGCAGATCCCTCTAACTTTCGGCCTGTTTCCGTACTACCAACACTAAGTAAAATATTCGAAAAGCTAATGCTTGGACAGTTGCTTAGTCACTTTAATATACATAATTTACTACACAGGAAACAGTTTGTATTTACAAAGGGTTGCTCAACGGTGGATGCAGGGGTTGCTTTACTCAAAAGTATTTATGCGGCTTGGGAGGATTCGCAGGATGCATTAGGTGTTTATTGCGATTTATCTAAAGCCTTCGATTGCGTTCATCACGAAACTCTTGTAAAGAAATTACGCCACTACGGTATCAGAAATAAAGCTCTTGACCTTATGACTTCTTATTTAAGCAATAGAATTCAGAGGGTTGAAGTAAATGGTAAACGATCAGCAGGATCTCCAGTTGTAATGGGTGTTCCACAGGGATCAATCCTTGGTCCATTTACTTTTTTAACTAACTAACTAACTATCTTCACACTGTATCCCTGACGGGGTAGTCAGAGAGGACAGATCGCCAGGCTTCGCGATCCATACATACTTCTTTCGCTTTTTCGAGATTCATCAATCGCTTCATACACGCACGTCTGGGTATCCGAGTGCTTTTGACCTTTCCGTTTTTGAGCAATCTGCTCACGTGATCTTCATATGTAAGTCTCGGCCTACCCTGACTCCTTCTACCCTCTACTTTTGAACAATATATATTCTTCGTCAATCGTTCCTCACTCATTCTTTGGACGTGTCCAAACCAACGGAGCACGCCCTTTTCCAGCTTAACGCTGACACTTTCATTCAAACCTGCCATATTGCGTATCACTTCGTTACGTATTCGGTCGGCCAAGGTAACGCCGCACAATTTTCGAAGTGATCGCATCTCCACAAAATTTAATTTACTTTCATGCATCTGCTGACATACCCAGGTTTCACTACCGTAAAGCAAAGTTGGCACTAGCACTGCGTTATGAATCGCCATGCGTGCTTCTTTTACGATGCTTTGTCGCTTTACTAACTGGGACAAAGCACCGTTAACTTTGTTTCCGGCAGCTACTCGCCGTTCTACATCCGAATCACATCTTCCATCCGCGCTAAACATACTTCCTAAATACACAATTTCATTCACTTGCTCTAGACGTTCCTGGTTTACCCTAATCTCGCATATAGTTCTTACATCACCTCTTTCAACCCTTACTTTCACACCCCTCTTTCATATTAGTGACTAATGCCTGAAGGTCGGCTTCTGATGAGGCCATGAGCACCGCATCATCAGCGTACAGCAGACAGTTTACTGTAAAGTCACCCAAATTCACACCCATATTAAAATCTTTCAACTTCTGCAGGCAACTGTCCAGATACACTATGAACAGCCAGGCGGACATGACACATCCCTGTTTGACGCCTGTACAGACATCAAAAAGAGGTGACACATCCCCCCTACTCGCACGCAAGCCTTACAGTCCCTATAAAGCGACTGTATTGCCCGCAGTAGCGAGCCGTCCACACCATATCCGGGCAGCAAGTCCCACAGCGTTTCTCTCACAACGTTATCAAATGCTTTCTCTAGATCCACAAAAGCGCAGAAAACCTTCTGGCTAACAGCCAGAAACTTTTCCGCGATCATGCGGAGAGAAAACACTTGATCCATGCAACCTCTTCCACGTCGGAATCCGCATTGAGCCTCCCATAAATACCTTTTAGACTTTTCTTGTATTCGTGCCGTTATAACCTTTGCATACACCTTACTAGCTTTGCATACACCTAACCAAGCTGATCGCCCTGTAGCTGGCGCAGTTTAGGCGCGAGCCTTTCCCTTTGTAAATAGGTACTACAACTGCTACTCGCCAGTCATCCGGGACCTCACCTGTCCGCCAGCACAAGTTGCATAACAGACATAGTGTGTCCCAGACACGCGACCCACCGTACTTGATCATCTCAGCAGTAACTCTGTCTTTTCCCGCAGCCTTACCACATTTCATACTTCTTATCGCTTGTTCTATTTCTTTCATACTAATGACTTCAATGACATCGGAATCCGGAGCATCGAAGTGAGCTCCACTTCCCGATGTGGCATCTCTGTCTTTTCTTGCATACATCTTTCCATAATATTCACTCCATCTCTGCAGGACGTCAGTTTGGTCTGTTAGGACGTCATTGTTAACACTAAGCACTTTATTCATACTGCAGATTGCCGAACAACTCCGGGTCTTGCCTACCTCTTCCCAGAAGAGCTTGGCATTATCCCGGAAATTGGACGACAACCTTTCATCCGCTTTCATTCTGCACCTTTTACGAGCTTCTTCTATCTGTGCCTTCGTGTTAACTTTCTGCAGCTTGTATCTCTTTTTCATATTAAAATCATTCCGCGAGGCTAAGTAGTCTAGCCATGCTTTCTTCTTCATTCGAACTGCTTCTTACACTTCCTCATTCCACCATGCATCGCGCTTATTACTACTGCCTCTTTTCGTTTCTCCACACACTTCCACAGCGGCATTTATCATACTATCCCTAAGGTTCTGCCATACACTTTCCACATTCTCACTACTTACATTGACGTCGACAAGCTTTTCGGCTACCCTTTCATTATATTTATCCCTAATGGATGCATCCTGCAGCTTCCAGCTTTTGATGCTATAAGTCGGCTCAAGCTCAGGACACTCGGTACGATGACGCCAACCCGCGAACAGACCCCTAATCCTAGTTATGACTAGGTGGTGGTCTGATCCCAGCTTAGCGCCTCGATAAACCCTTGTGTCCATCACCTGTTTACGGAGCCGACTATCCATTAAGAATAGATCTATCATGCTTCTCTTTGACTTACATCTCCTCGTATTCATATGAATTTGTTTGTGGTAGAACATTGTGTTCGCCACAAACAAATCCTTTTCCTTACAAAATGCCAGTATTAGCTTGCCAGCGTCGTTCACCCTTTTATCCCCATACTTCCCGAGTACCGACTCAAAACCATCGCGAGCGGTATCCACCCATCCATTCAAGTCTCCACATACTATAAGTCTTATCCTTGCCATGTCATGTCCTATCACATTTAGAGCTTCTCTCATACTCTCCCAGAAATCCTCTAGCTCACTCGCGTTCGACGAAGATACTGGCGCGTAAGCAGCTACCAGGAAAATCTTCGTCAAACCAAGATTTAAACGGATCCAGAGGATTCTAGGACCTGCCAGTTTGTACTCATACATACCGGAGGCCAATCGCGAGTACAGCAAAATACCAACCCCCCGACTGCCATGCTCGCTCTCTGGTACTCCAGACCAAAGCGCGAGCATCCCACCCGGGAGCTCCAAGACTTCGCTGCCCTTGCGCTTGGTCTCTGTCAAGCACACTGCATCTAACTTACTCTCATTCATAACATCCATCAACTCATTCATCTTATCTGTCATTCCTCCCCTAACATTCCACGCAGCTACCCTGCACTCCATCCTCCACTTCCCGCCGTGTCGGGCCGCGCGCGTAGGGTGGTCCCCTACGCCGCTCTGGCTCACACTTTTCGCACCAGCGGGGACGAACTGGTGCGCGTCGCCTCGGGGGCACGCCCTAGCAGTATTCGCCCTGGTGGCACTCGTGTTGGAGTAGAATTGCAGCCGTAGCTGGCAGGGATGGCGACGTGCACGCTTCTACTCTTCATCCCCGATTTCTTTTTTTGATATACGTTAATGACTTACCTTACTATGTTGGGGATAAACATGAGATTGTGCTGTTTGCGGATGATACCTCTTTGACATTTATATAATAGACAATTAATTAATTATGACGATGTTAACAGTGCACTCTCAAAAGTTGTTCATTGGTTTAACGTTAATAATCTTCTTTTAAATGATAAAAAAACTAAAGTAATAAAGTTTTCGACACCTAATGTGAGACAGGTGGCGACCAATGTGCAACTTAATGGATCAGGGTTGGATACTGTTGGGGCTTCTGTGTTTTTGGGTACAACTATTGATTCAAAGTTGCAGTGGAGACCACATATAGAAAAATTGTCAGGCAAATTAAGCTCTGCTGCATATGCAGTAAAAACAATAAGACGGCTCACTGATGTTGAAATGGCTAGAATAGTTTATTTCAGTTATTTCCATAGCGTTATGTCATACGGAATTCTTCTCTAGGGAGACTCAGCGGACATTAATACGATATTTATTTTACAGAAGAGAGCTGTGAGAGCAATATACCAGGGCCTAAATTCTACTAATTTACATTAAAGAACAAGCCATGGTCATTCCATCGCCACTCAATTGACATTCCATTGACATTGAGCAAAAATCGGTAATCTACTAACGTAAAAACACGGTGGCAGCAACATGTCAATGGAGTGACAACGGAATGACAATGGCTCAACTGGGCTCAACAGTGGCGCTGTCAACCACATTGCCATTTTATAAAAATCTAATACCCAGTTTTCTTATAATATAAATATGCATTACGTTTCCTATAATTTTGATTCGAATAATTGTTCATTTTATAAAGACTTATCATATTTAATGATTTAAGTATATAAATGAGGCAATCAACACAAATTAAGCATAAATAAACTAAAAAATAAATTATATCTTTCTTAGGCTGTTTCTGTGTGCATGTGCTACACGAAAAGAAAGTTACAAGTATATGTATTGACATTAGTTCTAAAATAAATTCAGAACTTCGGCGCGGTAAAACAAACAATTTATTCATATTATAATATATTAAAAGTTCATAATAAAGTTACGACTTTACAAGAAACAGTCGTTTATGCGCAAAATGTCAAATTTTCGTAAGTACTCGTACTTTAACATAACACAGTATTAAGAAACAAACCTTTTGTGCACATCTCATCGTATAATTTTATTCTTGATAAAACAAAGTTTATTACTTTTTTCAGATAAATGACAATTGTGGACCTGGCCTCGAAATGTTCTCTATCCATGGAAGAAATTTGTGAAGTGTTGTTTCAGAGTAGTAGCTATTCATTATAATAAACTTGTCCAAAGTATTGGGTACCTTTTGACCCAGGACGAATTAAATCGTCCTAGATTTTCGACGAAAAGTGAGTGTATTTTTAAAAGATTTTCCATAACTCTAGTAGAATCGACTTTACACAAGTGGAAACTGAGAACTCAATGAAGCATATATTTCTTAACTCATTCACTGCTGGATCCCATACCATATGCGTTTTCTTTATTTATCGCGTCTGCGTATTTCCGCAAACGGTGTGTGATTTGGACATACAAGCAGCGTGTGTGTCTTTTTGGGACAAAGACGCACCGGGGATGGACATCTTCAGTGATAATAACATAAACTTAAACATTTTTTTATTAGATAACAATATAAAGCTTTGTTTGTTGTAACAAACATGTGACAATACAATAGGGCGGCACCTTTTAAAAAAAATCTACTGATTTGTAACAAAGACATACGATATTTTCAACAAAAAAAAATAGTAAAAAAAAATAGTGGCCGCCGAAATATCTATTGTTCTAAATATTTTTTATATAACAAAGGCCCGATACCAGCCATGTCGGCGCCGTGCCGTGGTGGCCACATGTTCATATCAATTTTAGGATACGGAACATTATAAATATATTTAAATCGATTTAATTTATTGAAATCCTGTTGTTATATAAAAAAAAACAATTGAGTCACAGACATACTTCTTACTAATATTATGAATGCGAATCTTTGAAAGAATGTATAGATTTAGGTTTGCTACTCTTTCTCATTTAGAATAAATTAATATAAATATTGTGGGACACTTTTCGCACAGCACCATCTAGCCCAAAGTAAGCTAATATTAGCTTGTGTTATGGGATCTAGATAACTGATAAACATACTTATATATTTCTAAATACATACATATTATACATAGGAAACACACAAACTCCGAAACACATTTGTGGGTCACACAAATATTTGCTCCGACCCGGAATAATATAGCTTATGCATCAGAATAACGCATGTTTTAACTTGGAACAAGTTCCTGTGGAAAACGGGAAAGCTTCTCCACGCGAGTGGAGCTGCGGGCGTCAACTAGTAAGTATATATGTAGGTATATCGGTAAACTTCGACTCATGTAACAAAGTGAAAAAGTAAATACTTTTGGACTAAAATGACTAAATAGTAAAAATGTTTAATAGTAAAAATGGTTTTTGAATTGCAAATAGTAGAGACACCCTACTATGACTACTAATATCCACTCACAATCTACCTATGGGACTGAAATCACTCCTGGTGTGCCGATGTTAGCATAGCTATTGATTCGCAAAAATGTTCGGCAGCAGCCAAAGTGTGTTGTCCTTAATATAGCAATAGCTTTGAAAAGTTTAAGGAGAGACTTACCTTACTATTTTACTGGGGACTAGGCTATACTAATTATTTAATTGTCATTTATTGACAGTTTTTTAAACTAAACAAATCCAAATTAGGTACCCAGAAACAAAAATCTAAGCTGCCAGCAACAAGTATTAAACTTTTAAATCTTCATATTGATATTTGTGTTGAGGTGAAGTTTTATCAACATTTTTAGGGCACAATCCACCGGCAAGTGCTGTACCTACTGTCTTGTGGATGAGGCAGGCAACTGGAAACAAGCATGTGCATAATTGAAAATCAGTGGGCGTTGAAAAATGTCTTACTAACAAACCTAAATTCTTTGACCTGTCCAAAATATAGCATATCTAGTACTACGTAGTTCAAGCTGTGTCAATACTTCTGCTGAAGCAATTTTAATGAAACAGCGCAGTATTTAAGCTGGAAAATTTTCTAATAGTAGAGTTGTGATCAACTGGCTGGATTTTGCTCCAACTCCGAACAAATGAACAAACAGGCACGAAGAATTCCTGAAGGAGTTGATTACAATAATACATTTTTATTTATTTGGAATGTAGTCACAGCTATTTATACAATTTTATAATAGTATAGATTATTACTAATTAATACTTAGGCATAGATATTTAATTGATATTGTTTAATAAATTATTGTATTTTCCTTTCAGAGACAAAGAGCCAGGATAGTATTGCTTTCAGATTTACACCCAAACTAATAAGAAAACAGGCAAATTAATACTAGAAGCAATAGTCTATTTTAAGACATTTCTCTCTGCCCACCAAACGTCCAACTAAAGATTGACGGAGAGAAAGAGTCAGGGTAGGCTGAGAGTTTAACTGAGCAAATTGCTCAAAAACGGAATAGTCAAAAGTACTTGGATATGGCATGCATTAAGAGATTAATGAATCTGCAGTAAGCAAAAGAATTGTGCATGTATTGCGAAGCCTGGCAATCTGTCCCCTCTGACTACCCCGACAGGGATACAGTGTGAAGATAGTTAGTTTTCTCTGCCCAAAATTTGTTCTCCAGCGCATGCTGCATGGCATGACCTTCCATGAGGAAAAACAACTTTTTCACATACATATTCATCGTTGCTCGGCTGATTTTAAGTTTTAAGAAAATATTTAAATATATTTGGTATAAGTTCTATTCAATTATGTATTAATAAACATTTATTTCTAATAAACTATTTTTTTTATTACCTTTCCAACTTAGATCACATATGAAATGTGTGTAGCGTGTAAAGGGCCCCACCAATGTTACTAGAGCCCAAGTGACAACCGCTAGTGGTGCACCAGCAGACCAACGCATGAGATGATGCAAGTGCCGCTATAAGGTTAGGGGGTAAGACAGTGGTCACTTCCAATGATGCCTAACTAGCTAAACTAAAGCTGCTCATGTACTCACAATAAGTAAACACCAGTTTTAGGAATCCACTTAGAACGCAAGTCCTTGGAAATATGTTAAGACGAAGATATGTCAATATATCTGTGCTGAAGTGGGCTATGAGCTGATTCTGATGTAAGAGATACCTAAATATTTGTATAAGACACCCCAACCTAGCCTTTGGCCATACGTAGAGGGAATGGTTATTGTCTGGTTTTAGTCAACAGGAGTTGCGCATAGCATTCATATAACTGATTTCACAAGTTACAAAAATGCTTTGTTCACATGTCTCACAACATAGCCCTTGCACTGGTTTTTGACCCACTAGAGTTTGGAGACCCTGCTGCATTAAATAACAGGAATATATCAGACATAAGCTGAAATACAAGAGAAGTGTAAAGTTAAGTTGTAACTTGACTGCCTCTGTGGCGCGGTGGGAGTGTATCCGACTGCTACGCAATAGATCCCGGGTCGGAACAAATATTTGTGTGATCCACAAATGTGTGTTTCGGAGTTTGGGCGTTTCCTATGTAAAATATGTATGTATTTAGAAATATATAAATATGTTTATAAGTTATCTAGATCCCATAACATATACATACATATTGTCACGCCTTTAACCCCGAAGGGGTAGGCAGAGGCATATTAAACGCCCACACTTCACCGTATGCATCTTTGTCCCACGAAACAGGCGGTGAGCCCATTGGCGTGATCCCATAACACAAGCTAATATTATATATATATATAATACTTTGGGCTAGATGGCGCTGTGTGAAAAGTGCCCCACAATATGTTTTTATGTTTATTTAACTTGTACCTAAAACAAAAATGAAATTCCATAACTTAAATTGTTATCATGGAATATTTATTCTATAAACAATATTATTATATGACGCTCGTGGCTCTGCGGTCTCAGTGTTCTGTAAACGATCACTGAGTTACGCAACTTTCACTATGGCTGGTACTCGGATGGGTGACCACTTTTTGGCATTTACATTTGCGAGCGTTTCCGTGCTTCGGAAGGCACGTTAAGCCGTTGGTCCCGGTTGCCAGTAAAATGGTAGTCGTCAAGCCTGGTTGAAGGGTTGGCGGCTTGAAAAATTTCAACAGCAGGTAGCCACAACCTGCATCTGTCTATTTCAACACGGCAATGGGCTCCCCACCGTGGGACAGAAATCCACACGGTGAAAAGTGGGCATATAATATGCCTCTGCCACCCCTTCGGGGATAACGCGTGATGGATAATATTTTTTTTATTTTTATAAAAAATATTGTCCCTGATTCGGGAATTAGGTACTGAAACATTATTTTCTCGCATTTTCGTCGATTATCTTTGCCTAACATTAATAAGAGTAGGTAATATTTTTCGTTTTTAACTAATTATTAACTAAATATGAGATAAATATACTATCAACAACTCGTATAATAGCAGTGTCTGCTTGATGGTGGTTCAATGGCGGCATAATGACAAATAATCATACCGAAGCCATCGTGAGGTCATTGAAACTAATGTCAAATAATTAGTAGACTACCGTTTGACAAACTATTGGAAAGACACCGAGACGTCATTGATTAGTAGAATACAGATTTGTTCGAGTGGCAGGATAATGACAAGTCAGCGAGAAGCCATTGGTCTTAAATAGTTAGCGGACTACGAAAAGTGCAAAACTGCGCCATTGTTAGTCCATTGACACTCTATTGATACACTATTGAAATAGTAGACTTCGGGCCCAGCTTGGTCCCAGGGTATCTCTAAGAGAAAGATTCAAAGAAATTAATATTCTTACCGTTATATCACAATATAAATATGAGAATTTACTTTATGTGCACAAAAACATAGACACATTTCTTAAAAAAAGTGATATACATAATGTAAACACTAGGCATAAAGATAATCTTGTATTACATTCTACTCGTTTTTTTTTACTCGTTTATTTATCGGAAAGTTTGTTATAGAATCGTATACATTGCCCCATAAAAGAATTGCAGATTATTTCGAATTAGAATATTGTCAATAAATATGTTTAAGACAACAGTCAAGGCCAAATTGTGTAACAAGGCATATTATAAAATTATAAAACACAGTTATATAAATGCAGACTATATAAATGATAAAAATGCATGGAAGTAAGTCGCTCTAAGTCAACATACATAAATATACAAATAGAATTAATAATAATAAAGAAACATTATAAATATAATGTACATTTGTTCAACTTAAGTGATCTGAAACGTCAGGTTCACTAATATAATTATATGTAATTAGAGTTTGTTATTGTGTGAGCACCGTCCACATAGCTTTTTATAATTTTTGAAATTGACATGATGGTTGCTGTGCAGTTTGAGTATGTCATGCTCGCCTAAGTGTCCTGGCAGTGGTGGTGCATGTATCGGGTCGCCTTATTTCCTATAATACGGTTGAGTAGGGCGATGGCTGATATATGCGTCATACCCGTGAACCGGTGCCGTCTGCTGGGACTGGTCAGCTCCTAGCTGTTATAGCAATTATTACAAATAATACTATTTATATTTAAGGCAAATTAAGTTTAGTCGACTGTTCTCACGTAACTCCACGGGAACATTGTAAGTTTAATATTGTAAGACCTGGCCATAGACAGATAGAAGGGTAACGTGTGGTTTTAGTCGGTAGGAGTTCGGCATAGCATCCATGAGGATTTCCACACGAAAAAAAAAATCTATACCTGCATTTTAAAATAATCTTGCCGGAGTATTCCTCATCAGGGTGGGCTACCTTTAAAACTGGCAACTAGAAACGCTTTCATTTTGATTTAATTTTGTTTCTTTTGTATAGACTCATTACTATATAATTTGTTCAAATATCATGTAAATAAAACTAATGTAATTACTGGCAGTTAGAAAAGAGTGGCCATGAGTTTTATTGCCAGGTTCTTCCTCAGGCTCTACCTATTGCGTTGCGAATCTGGCAGTAAATGTAAATGTAGAAGCAATAATCTTGACGTTTATAAGTGTTACTTTGTGACCTACATGAATAAAGATTTTTCACTTTCACTGTAATTAAATCATAAAAATATATTCAAATAGAAATCTATATAAAAATCAATTTTTTTTTATGGAAACCTCTGTGAGCGGATCCTTCTCGCACTTGTCCGGTTTTTTTTAATTCTCATTACTTTTTTCGGTCATGGCCACCGATTGTTTAGATGTGGCGTGCTAAATAATTGCCTTAGTACTAAGGACTTTGAGTTATACTGCGGTTAGATGGACGGACATGGCGAATCTATGTATATGGGTTCTTTATTTTCTACGCGCCTGTATGTTGACCTGCCGCCGCCCGGTTCTCACAGTTTGTACTCATATAGACTAAATACCTCTGACTTCCATCTGCAGTTGTATCTTTGTAAGTATGCGTAATACTAATAACGAAATATTATTGTTCGCAGTATGCCACCAGAGGGCTTTTGCTGGAACCATACATTTCTTCTCTACAAACATTAGCCCACTACACCAGTGCAAAGTCTAAACCTCATACTAACCTTCCTAAACTGCCGGTGCCAAAACTAAAAGATACCTTGGATAAATATCTAGTAACAGTTAAACCATTTCTAAATATAAAGCAGTTTAGAAAGACAACTAATCTGGTAAAAGACTTTGAGCAAGGCTTGGGATCAAAATTACAGGTAAGTTACATTAAAATAATTTATAAAATGTCTTTAGGTTAATTAATCATCGTCTGGATCGGTGATTGCTATATTCTCCGCGCGTACTACTGCTTTTGAACATTCAGCGTCATTAGAAGATGTTGTTGCAACACGTTTAACTCCTTTAAGTCAACGTAATACTAATAGCTGACCCTCCCAACTTCGTTAGCGCCACATAAAAGAAACAGACAAAGAAAGAGAGATTAGTTAAAAGGGTGGCGCGTAGGCATCTATATTCTTATGATACAACTTTTGCAACATCCCCTTTCTAACTAGAAAACTAACGTTATTATTACACATTATAAATAAGTAAACGGGATTACTCACATTTAACGACCAGTTATAGACCGACCGGTTTCAGCTGTATTTAGACAGCCTTTTTCGAGTGCGCGTAAAGAGCCCTCGGCGAACGGTTCGCACCTCTGAAAAAGGCAGTAACTGGTCGTTAAACGTGAGTAATCCCGTTTACTTATTTATAATCCCCTTTCTAACAACAAAGAATTGAATGAAATCTAAATGCTTTCAACTTGATGTTACAACTGAATAATATACACGCGGGCGAAGCTGTTTTACCCCAGAATTATTTTAATTATTCCATGTTCAACCCCTAAGGGGTAGTATTTTGACTTTTATTGGACTGCTAAAGTTTATAGGGAAAGATATTACGACTTACCTATATGAATTTAGAACATTCTTGCGGAATACATTATCAGGACTTACTCTTAGTCTTCAATATTTAGACGCTAAAAAATGTGATATGTCTAATTGTGTCCACTTTGAAGCTTTAGTCATTTCAATTTTTTTTAAACTTATAGGATAATGAATAATTGTACAGAGATAGAATAAAAAAGTCTCGGTACTTCATTAAAAAAAGTAAGTATTTCATTAGGAAAATGTCTTTGCTACACGATTACAAAAGAATAGAATAGAAATATACTTTATTTTCTTAGATAGTATTGGGGGTGTCACTACCATTTATAGTAAGATTGTAAAAACGCACTTGCTCTATTCTGACATGGATCTGCTGAGATTTATCTATACGGAAAATAATTTCGATTATTCGAAACTAACCCGCTCCAACTGCTGCAAGCAATCCGAAAGTGTGTAGGAAACTGGCAGACTGACTTGTAAATATTCTTGAAATGCGCACCGGCTCTTCTCCATCAATAAGTTCCTAACTTATAGTTTCAAGAGTATGTATTAGTTATTAGTTTATTTTTGAAACAATAACAAATTCAAACAGTTAGACTTATTTTGACTATGCATGCTACTAACGAAGTTGCGAGTCACTGAGGTGCTACAGAATTTGAAATTATATCTACATGTATTTACGTGCAGGTTTTATTGGAAAAAAGGGCAGCAGAACGTGATAACTGGCTTGAAGAATGGTGGCTGGCCGCGGCATACTTGGAATATCGGGACCCAGTTGTAGTGCATTCAAGTCCGGGATTATTAATGCCGTTTGGGACAATAAAACATCCCAATGAACGATTAGATTTTGCAGCTAAACTTTTATTAGGCACTTTAGAATACAAGGCTAAGATATACGGGTAAGGGCTTAACATTTATTTATTTACTAAGACATTTTTGTATGTCAAAGTAATACCTACAATTTAAATATTTCACACCAAATACTAGCACAATGACGCGCCAATTTCTGCCAGGCAACGTTTGGAAGGAAAAACATGTTCGTAATGAGCGAAGTGCTAGTTGTGGCCGTCAAAATGATGTAATATGTATATTCCCACATATATACATGTACGCTTGCTTTCACACTGATCGAATTATACAAAATATATGTATGTAATCTAGATATTTCATATGTGGCTGATATCACTTGTGATCTAAAATGTAGCTCACAATATCTCTATAACAAATCAGTAAACTATACTAGGTACATATTATAAAGACGAGTCCTATTTATGGGCATCGGTTGACATAAGTGAGATTCGTCTTATAGGCTTATAAAAAAGTTTGTATTAATAAATAAAGTATTCGTTTCTTATAGGCTTAACATTTCCAAACTAACCATATAATAGAATCAGGCATTGTATACCAGAATCCTATCATAGATCAATAGACCTTTATACGAAAAACAGTTTTTTTTTTTTACTTTTAATTGATATAATATTTAACAATTTCAGTGGCCACTACCCTCAGGATATGATGGGCAAGAATCCTTTAGATATGGATCAATACAAGAAAATATTCGGCACTTGTAGGATACCATGGGAGAAAAGAGATAAATTGGTTTACAACGATACTAGCCGTCACATAATTGTACTACACAATGACCATGTAAGTAACGGAAACATTTGTGTATAAAATAATTTTCTTTTTATCTTAGTGTATTTCCAGTTGCTTCCGCACCCTACCTGAATTTGGAACCTGGGGTCCACTTTTATTTGAATGCTAAGAACAACTAGCTTTTTAGTATTCGATTTTCGGCATTATTGGAAACGACTGCTATCTGAAATCTCTACCTCGTAAGGACGCCTGCGTCGATGCTTCATCCGATCGTCACTCGGGGCCCCGGAGATCTTTATCTTGTGAATACTCGTAAGTGACCCTTTTTGTATAAATTCATATTAGGGATTATACGAGATGCCCTTCTTTCTTCGATAAGGGCTCGCCATAGTCGAGGTGATAAGACCTGTTATAAAAAAATAGGTTAAATGACAGTCAGCGGTCGTCAGTTCCTTCGTCATAGTTTTACAGTTCCCTTTTACTACGGAAACCTAAAAATGTGTATATTACCTACAAATTTTGACCCCTGAAAATATAATGAATCAACTGTGTTCAAGGATCGCCCTCATAGTCGAAATATTATTTTACGCTTGTATTAATACACATTGTAATCTTTATTTCATTGTTTATTTGGTGTACAATAAAGAGATATAGATATAGGGACATATGTCCAACACGCAGAGGCCCTTTAAGAATTTTAATCTAATAGGGAATGGGACCCCCACTGCCGATAGTCCACGCCCGCCTTATGTAGAAGAACAGTAATGGATCACCTCCAATGGGAGTAAAAATATTGTAAAATGTGCTAATTATGAAATGGGCTATTGGGTTATATGGATTGGGTGATTTAAGCTATTGATGAAAACGGCGTCTGCCATTTTAATATATTACTATTAAACTACTGGCAGACGGTGACTCGCCAACTCACTAGATGGCCCCCCTATACAATCGCCATAGGCACGATAAGCCTGTAAGGCGACAGAGGGCAACACCGGTGTGAGCGGCTAGGGGTGTCGAGCGATGCGGCGCCGGTTTCACCATCTTGGGTCAGACCCGCAGCGGGCTTCCCCGTAGTTATGCCCTTGAAAATGACATTTCCACCCCCGAGCATATAGCTCTGGCTCCATCCCTCTGACCGGCCAATTAAGGCAAGTTGAAGTTGAGATTTGCTGCACTCCCGGGAGTAGCACTCTCACTGCTCTCCCGTTAGGCCATTAAATCCTAACCAGTGAGAAGGGCAACAAAACTCTAAGGAATCGGGACCTATGTTTAGCCACGCACATTCAGCTCGCCACATGCTGCCCTGCATGTGAAGTTTTTAATTAACTTTCTGATACATTTTTTGTTGATATCAGAAAGTGGATGACTCAAAAAGCGAATCTTCTATGCCCTCATAGGTTTGCGTTAATCCTATAAAAGATAACGACTGTCCTGAGGGATTAATTATTATTCTTTAAGCAATTAGACGATCGGCTTGCCTAGTTAGAAGAGAAGAGTTGAAACATCTTTCAAAATTGTATATTTTAAAATTGGCGTGTGAGAAATGTCTAGGTGATGACGCGGAGCCGACTAATCACAAGCCATTTAGCAGTATAGCTGGTTTGTTTGGCTGTGATAACAGTTAAATGTTTATCGCTGCAGAGTATTCTATTCTAATTTTAATGTTGCTACTGTTGTGTTATCAAATAACCTTAGATTAACGTGAACTGAATATTATTCTATGTACTTTGATTTTCTGTAATTAAGGCTAAATCTCAAATTGTTTGTGCGGGAGATTTGCTATAACTTGTGTTCAGAAGCTGTACAATGTAAATGGCTATATATAGCAGTATTTACTTCCAATACTAAAAGGAATAGTTCAGAGTACTTAACTTACGTCCCGATTATAAAAAAAGTGTATCTTCTTGTATGTTATATTGAAAATATAATCATGCACATTGAACTATAGCAAGAGATTTAAAAAAAGTGAGTCGCTAATACAAAGTAAATATATGAATTAGTTATGACGTTCTAAGTCTCTCAGCTTCCCACAATTGTAATAAATGTACATTTTTCTTAATCGAGCATTTACCGATTCATGCTGGTATTTTTATGAAATTATTCACGTATAGTTCGGGTTTTTATAACAGGATATAATAATACTGTAATGTAATTATATATGCAAAGTAATTATACTAATCATGGCCACCTACTTTTTCTATACAATAACGAGTGCAGGTAGGTACGGTAGAGCCTGAAGTAGGTGGCCATGAGTACAACTTTTGTTTATCTGATACCTGTGAAAGTATCGAATGCCGACGCGTGAAGTATGTATGGGGTCGTCCACACCAATACGATAAAAATTCTAAATTATACTTGTGCCAGGGACGTTTTACGTGTAATAAAACAGAAATTCAATTTATTATGATCTAGGGACACCATTGTCAGTTACATGCTTATAAAATAATCCCTGAGTTAGTTTTACAATTCAAGGATTATTTCACAGGATATTTTCAATTTGCCTTAAATAGAACAATAAATACACATGATTCTCTCTGTATGCGTTTAACAATAGTATTAAATGAACCAATAATAATAATAATAAAGCCTGGCGGTCTGTCCTCTCTGACTACCCCGTCAGGGATACAGCATGAAGATAGTTAATAAATGTGGTCACAAGAATTGAGTTGATTGATTGTAAGAGAGAGCCAGCTATAACTATAGTCCGAGACACTAGCACATTACACCACGAACTATTTTACGAAGACAAGCCAAATGTAGCTTCTAGTTAGTTATTTGCCATAAATAAGTAGATGGGTACCAAAGTACTTCTTGTTTTCGTGATTTCCTATCTAGTCTGTAGCATTGCAAAAGCCTTTCGCTTTTATACCCACCTATTAGGTAATGTAGGTACATAAATTGAATTTACCTGTCATTGACAAAGGTTAATTTTTGATAAGGTAAAACTATAGATATCTTCTATCTCGACTGCGATAACTGATATTGGTTCCTACGTAAATAATAGGTATATTTCTTTTTCTATTGGACTTGTGAAAAATACGGTAGATTTGTCGTGTTAGGTATGTGCAGGTCTCTGTCACCTTACCATTACTTTAACCCATCGGAGAGGCACGAATGGAATACGGTACACTGCCGATAGCATGATCCTGCCTCAGTTCATCAGCTGGGCACACTGCTTCTGGTGTCCCACCTATAGAATAATAAATATGATAGGTATCTCATATTTATTATTCTACTTATAAAATGATTACATCAACTTAGGCCGGGCCATTTGGACCGCGCAGTGCTATATATTACCATACAAAGAGACATCCGACGTAATTTTTGTCACGTGAAAGTTGTTTCTATGATTCCAAAGTTGACCGCTACAAGTTGCCTTGGGGCGGTACGTCGTTGTGCCGTGCGTTCTTCCGGACGGAAGATAAAAGTGAAAGTAATTTGATTTACTTGCGAATAAAACGTGAAGACCTTTGGCTGTAAAATGTAAAGCTGTGAAGTTAATAAACAATAATGATATTATAACGAGGAAATATTTGTAAGTTTGTTTGTAATGAATAGGCTCAGAAACTTCTAGGCCGATTTCAAAAAATATTTCTTCATACATTCTACATTCTTTGTGAGTAACATAGGTTATATTGGATTTTCAAAAAGTTTAGGGTTCCGTACGAAATCTGTAATAGTACGAAAATCTGCCCGATTTCTTGACATTTATGATTACTGCTCCGCTCTCCTGGGCAGTAGCGTGATGTTATATAGTCTACCTCGATAAATGGACTATCCAACACAAAAAGATTTTTTTAATTCGGACCAGTAGTTTTTGATATAAGCGCGTTCAACCAAATAAACATACAAAGAAACTTTTCAGCTTTATATATTAGTACATACATACATATTGTCACGCCTCTATCCCCGAAGGAGTAGGCAGAGGCATATTAAACGCCCACATTTCACCGTATGCATTTTTGTCCCACGTGAGTGAGCCCATTGTCGTGTTGAAATGGACAGGCGCAGGCTGCGGCGACCTGCTGCTGAAATTTTTTAAGCTGCCCATAATGCCTTCAACTTGGCTTAACGACTGCCATTTTATTGGCAACCGGGACCAACGGCTTAACGTGCCTTCCGAAGCACGGAACTGGCGTGGGACTAAAGGGCCAAATAAATTTAATAAAATGTGTCTATTTTAGATTGTAAATTTAGAAGAAATTTTGAAGCCGTTGCCTTTTTAGTGAGGTGGTAACAAAAAGGCTAAAAGGTCTTATGTGCTAGACACTTAATTAGCACGACCAATGAAAGCTCTGGTGGTCTCGGACTGTATATATTAGTATAGTAAAGATTTAAGATGACAACCTTTCCTGTTTTATAAATGTAACGAAACTACTTTGCTAGTCTCGAGTCTCCAAACCTTCTACATTGGAGCATGGACTTTGGCCTATAGATCCTGGAATCTGGACTTTGTGACCGTGGTCCCTATACTCCAGACATCGGTCCTAGTGCCTGGACTATGGACCTTAAACTTCGTACCCGCATACTAAACCCACCTACTGTATCTTAGACTCTGGCTTCTAGATCCTAGATAATTGATATTTGAATGCGCTTCTTTGCGTTTAGCGTTAGACCAGTGTTGCACACACCTACATTTCCAAGTGCAATACTGATCTAACTCTAACAATCTCATGTGACTACAAGGCATTACCTGACTCTCTAGTAAATGCAGATGTGCCTCGTAGGGTTATGCACTTGCATACCAAACTTTAAACATACATGTTGTGATTATACTTTTAGATCTTTCGCCTAGACCTCTGGGGTAAGGACAACGTTCAGCTTAACGCATCTCAAATTGTAGAACAATTGAAACTTATTATGGATAACTCTGCGACGCACAACGAACATGGGGTCGGTATTCTAACGTCAGAGCAACGTGACACCTGGGCCAAGTCTTATCAACTTCTCGTTAAAGGTAATCAGTTAAGTTACATTTTATCTCAGTGCCTATAATGGTAGGGCTTGATATTAGACATGGCTAAAAAGATAATATTTTGTAACGTTCTATAAGTTTATATTTCGTTACCAAGACAATAAATTTGAACTATGGCAAAACGTAAAACTATTCACGTTCTGCCGTAGTTCAAATTTATTGGCCTGTACAAAGATTTGACGATATAAAACAATTATTAATATTTTTTTTATCACTGATCGTCCTTGTAAGTTTTTGCGTGATTTCTTAGGTACCAAGCTAGTTGTAATCGTATAAAATGTCATTCTTGAACTCAAACTATTTGTCTTTGTTTCTTTAAAATATTAGATTACTGCTCGAAAGACGCATTATGATGAGTAGGTAGGTGTCATGAGCATTTTTCATGGAATTTTAATGCGTAGGATATAATTTAGTCATTTTCTGGGCGTTAGTCGCTTTTACAGCCAAATCAATCATTTTGGAGCCTGAATTCTTCATATTCAAGCGAATAAGTCAGGTGTCATTCTTTAGGATTTATAGTGATTGGGCTAACGCCTCCAGCCATAGATATCACTGTATACGGTATTGTTATATCTACATATACCTATATGTTTTCAGATGGCAAAAATAAAGAATTAATGAAAGATATCCATGAGAGCATTGTAGCCTTGTGTTTGGATGCACCGTGCGGCTATTTAGATACGGCCACTCCTGATTATCTTAGAAGCCGTGGAGGTGCGCAGACAATCCATGGAGGCGGATCAAAGTCGAACAGTGGCAATCGTTGGTTTGACAAAACTATTCAGGTAAGTTAAATTAAATACACTTGACGGTACTTCTTAATAGCGACCTACTCCATACTTAGGTTGAGATATGTCTATGTTAAAGTACCCACCTATGAAAAACTAACTAAACAAGCAGACTTTTTTATCCACTCATTCCAAATTTCAATTTATTTCACAATAGTTATTTAAAAAATATATATTTTTCATTATTTAATTAGGCTACCCGCATTTTCAATATTTTTTTTGTACTTGATACGCGTGAGGTAAGTACTACTCGGTCGATAAAGTACTGGGAAACAATCAATAATATACAAAATATTTGTTTTAATTTTATCGCCTTCAAAGTATGTTATGATATTCAACACCAACCGAATATTTTTTAAAAGCATTTTCCGGCAATAATTTTAGTTCTCACCGCGATTTTTTCTTTTAGTGTTCTACTGAATGAAAACATGTGCCACAAGGTGGTAATTTGAGCTTAAGGAAAATAAATAAGTCTGCTGAAGCCTCGTGTGTACGGGGGTGGCGTTTGTTAAGTATTTGTTAAAAATATTTCACAATGATTGGTTTGGGACTATACGAGCAGCAACATATTTCACCCAAGTGATTAATCATCGATCACCATGTCACGTGCAAGCAGGCTTCTTTTGATATATTGCGGATGAACCACTTTTAATTTATTACGTTAACGAACTTGCGGTAGCCTGTAGACTACATACACATATATAACAGTAACTCCAACCGTGTAACGGATTTGGCTCAATTGGGCATACTAAGAGTATATCTATACAATGTAAGAAGAAAAAACTTCCATAACAGTAAACTTGGGCTGGAAGTATAGCGCAGGTGAAAATGCGAAGCGTGGGGTAGTTTATTTAATACATGTATAAAGAACGGCACGATTATTTCGAACTTACCTACTAATTGTATGTTATTCTTCCCTTGTAGTAATGCGCGGAAGTAAACAAACAAGGTAGGTACTTATGTAGTTTTATAAGGATGTCTACACACCAAAGCCCCCGGCCTAGCCCGCCGTTTTTCTTTACTCTTATTGAAATATTATTACAATTATTTTTAATTTGTTAGCAGCAGTGTGTCATCTCTTAACTGATATCAATATTTGATTATGCGTTTGCAGGCGTGGGAATATGTGATTGTACATCCTCATTCACATTTTCAATTCACACAAACGCATCACGCAGTATATTATACGTACCCTGCATTCGAATAAACATTCAAACATCGAACCTCTACTCCTAATAAAAATTGATCAAATACATAGTTGCGTGGTTTTCGGTCGCAACCTGGACCAAAGTTGGCATAGTGATAAACATTCAAACCTCAAACCCGCATCTACTGCAACCACAATTTCATTAAAAAAATACTAAAAAAGGGGCGCGGGTAACGGGCACCGCAGAAACTAATGCTGATTTTATTTTAAATTGAATATAATATGACATAATACATTAGGTACATATACTTACGTAAATTTAATTTAATAAAAATAATTTTTCGTTATCCATCCCAAACATCAACCAAGACAATTTATAGGGAAACCAAATTATTGAACATAAAACAACTTCATAGATTTAATACTTTCATACTAATCGGGAAAATAATAGACAAGACCATTCGTACCAAACTATCCTTTATTAAAAAATCACAAATAAGTACGCGTAGTCTTCGTCGACCTAGTCTACTTGTTTTGCCACGAATTCGCACTAATTATGGTAAAAAGAACATCACTTCATAAGTCATCATCATCATCCGAGCGTCTGTCCCAGTTGCGTCTCGCGACGCCCGGGGTCCGCTTTCCTACATTTTCTCCTCCACTTCGCACGGTCGTCGGCATCCCCTGTAGTGAGACCATTGGCACGCATGTCATCCCTTACGACGTCAAGCCAGCACTTCTTGGGTCTTCCCCTCTTACCGGGACCCGGCGGGGCTGACATGGCCAGACATTTGTTTCCTACGTAGCCCGGCGGTTGCCGCAAGACGTGACCATACCAACGAAGGCGACACTCTTGCAACTTGTCTGCAATGTCACGGACGTTAAGGCTGCCGCGGATGCGAGAGTTCCTCACGCGGTCCATCCGCGTGACTCCACACATCCATCTTCATTTCCGTGACACGCAGCTCCTGCTTGTGTCGCTCCAATATCGGCCACGTCTCACTGCCATGTAAAAGGACAGGTCTAATAATGGTTTTGTAGACCTGTCCCTTCAACCGGATCGGCATTTTAGGATCACAAATGACACCGGTCATCTCCCGCCATTTGGCCCACGCGGTAGCAATGCGTGACTTGACATCGCAATCGATGTCACTGGACGTGTGAAAAACAGATCCCAGGTATTTAACCTGGTCCGTGCGCTCGACCAAATCACCGCCTATGGGGACGGATGTGGGATCTGTCGAGTTTAGTGCCAAGTACTCGGTCTTCGCCACATTTAGTTTCAGACCGCCGTTCTCAAGCGTCTCCTTCCACGTCGCACCAATCTGCCCCTGTCCGCGTCTGCCAGCGCAATATCGTCAGCATACATGAGCAACCATGGAGACTGCTCATGCGGGTTTCTGATGCTGTCCGACAATTCGTCTAAAATTACACTGAACAGAAGCTGACTAAGGACAGAACCCTGGTGTACCCCGAAGGTGATGGGGAAGGGTTTCGTGTCGCCAACAGCAGTCCGAACCATTGAATCGGAGTCACAGTACATGTCCCGGATAGTGTCAATATAGACCTCTGGAACCCCTTTGGACCGCAGTGCCCACCAAATCATCGCACGAGGAACACAGTCGAAGGCCTTCTGCATGTCTAGAAACAAACAGTGAAGAGGCGTGTTCTTCGACCTGTATTTCTCTGCGACAACCCTCAGGGCAAAAACAGGGTCCGTGGTCCCTTGACCAGGGCGAAACCCATATTGACACTGAGAGAGTACACTCCTGCCGGAGTCTATAATCCTCTCGAAGATCTTCATGGTGTGGGACATCACCTTTATACCGCGGTAGCTCCCGCACTCCTGCACTGACCCCTTACCTTTGAAGACTGGAGTAATAATACTCAGTCTCCATTGGTTTGGGATCTGCCCGCTGAGGAGTATGCGGTTAAAAAGGTTTACTAAGATGCCCACACCGCGAGGACCCATCGCCTTCCAGGCTTCGATGGGGACTTCATCGGGTCCGACAGCTTTCCGATTCATCATGCGGCGAAGCGCAGTCAGGACTTCTCCAGGCGTTACCGGTGGTACTAGTCCCTGATTCGGAGGGAGGTCCGGAGGCTGCACCTCTTTATGCTGTTTATTAAACAGCTCGTGGAAGTACCAGCGCCATCTCACCTTTACCGCGAGGTCTTCGCTTAACAGGTTGCCCTCAGGGTCTTTTACACAGCGACACTTGGATATATCCTGTGCCGCTTTGACCCTGGAGCGCGCCAGCTTACAGATGAGCTTCTGCCCCTCAGACGACTCCAGCGTATCATACAAAGGTTGTAAGTGGTCTCGTCTGGCTCTGGCTACAGCTCTCTTTGTGGCGCGCTTGGCAGACCTGTACGCGTCGCGGTCTTCGGGAGATCCGGTCGCTTGCCACTTTTTAAAGAGGGCTTTCTTCTCCCTGGTCTCCCTCAGGACTGCGTCGTTCCACCACCAAGTTTCCTTGTCACATTTGCGTCCACCCTTAGACTCACCGAGCACCACCTTCGCCGCTCCAAGGATGGCCGCCTGAACTTTGTCCCAGTAATCTTGAACTGGTTCGCCTTCATAAGTGATGTTCTTTTTACCATAGGAGCACAGCTATACAATAAGCTACCTGCTGATATAAAAGATATGAGCACTTTCAGTGGTTTTAAGTCTCGATTGTTGCAGCACATAACTGAACTATATTCTACACCTAAATAAGAACAAGTGTTTGACGATCACTAAGCTTAAATTATGTACTAAAATGTATAATATTTGTTTTCATGTAAGTGACATTGTTATTGCCTTAATGAAAATAAAGTTCTTTAAACCTAAGTTATCCACTAGTTGAAACATTATAACTATCAGAATTTTAACACTCGCAACCCACCCTAATTCAGATTCAAGTTCAAAACATCGCGGAACAATAGAACTCGAGATAAACTTTAGACAGACGTGCTCTCACCTTGAATTTCTGGACGGCACTGAATTTTTAGCGATCGCGTATCCTAATATAATTATAGTCTATAAAGTGGAGGCTACTTTTCCATTCTAAAATGTATAAACAAACTTCCGTAAGAAAATGAGATATGTTTAGGCTTAGATTGTTGCTTTTAATTGAATCAATAATAAAACTACTGTGGTGAATGAATTATCTATACTTTTGTCTGCAATTTTAACCCATAATGTGTTTAATTATAACAACGATTTAAGTGACAGAGACAAAATATGAAAGGCTGATTTTGCTGATTTTATCAATGTTGACGATAGGTTTTCTCAAAAAAAATGTATTATTTTAGGTAAGTCGCGCGTGGTGTAGTTATAGATTCCTTCTGAAACTGTAAATAATAAATTTTGACAATTCAATGACGCAAGTGCCATAGCGTTTTTAAAACGCCAATTAATGTTTTGTGCGTTTTTAAGGACTCGCCCCTTAATATAAGAAAATCCAATCCAAAATTCAAGTGGTACCTACAATCGATAAATCTAATTTAAATGCAAAATTCTATGACGTTCACATTCACATGTATGTCATAGTAGAAATGGGGAAAGCACACAAATTACTCCACAGTATAGATTATCTCCTTTTATAAGTACTTGCCTACTAAACTACTAAAAGTTTTAACTTACCTAGATTAGATCGACACGTCTCTAGGAGCGGTTTGGTGTTTATTGCTGGAATTGTCTATCCAATTATAGTCAAAAACTGTACAATGTCTAATAAACAAAATCACTGCTCCCGATTAGATCGACACGTCTCTAGGAGCGGTTTGGTGTTTATTGCTGGAATTGTCTATCCAATGATAGTCAAAAACTGTACAATGTCTAATAAACAAAATCACAGCTCCCCTTGCAGGAGTAATTTATCTGAATACATTTGAAATTTCTTTGTCATAGTAGAGCAGTAGAGTCTAATTTATCAACCCTTTCTAAATATCAATCCGTTTGCCCTTTCTAAATATCAATCCGTTTGCAGTTTATAGTCGGTGCTGAGGGATTAGCGGGCATGACGTACGAACATTCACCTGCAGACGGCCAGCCTATTGCTGTACTAACGGATTTCCTTCTTCAATATGTGTATGAATATATTTATTTTAATTTAGTACTAACGTTCATTCAATACCTAATTTGTACCACTTACCACTTAGTTTTGTCGCATTTAAAGTCCAATAATTTAGGCTTTAGTCTTATTGCGGATTAATGTCTATCTCTTTTACATCAATGACCTGGACATGGGCATAGGCTGAATCCTAATCATCGTGTGATGCATGCAGGCAACATGCCTCACGGCAAAGGAGGTTTTGACTACAACTAGAACTGATGCTTGGATTAGATTAGCTTGGATATTGGTTAAATTTTAAATAAACATTCTGGCTCACAAAATTTCGCGTTTATTTAAATGTAACGTGTTAAAATGGACAGGACAGGTGGAGAAATTTTTTAAACCGTCCATAAGACCTTTCATATGACTTAATCACTATCATGTTCCTCGCAGCCGGGTTCAAAACGGCTTCGCGTGCGGTCCAAACCACAGATGCGTCTCCCCACTCTAAGAACTGATCATAGCGAAATATGTCTAACGCAGTGATCATTTACAGAACACTGATCTGACCTGACACTTAATCGAAATAATTGTTTTCCAGTGACAAACATCAAGATTCGGCGCCGCCGTCTAAGACGCCTATTCCACCGAAACGTTTGGACTTTAATGTAACGCCCGAGCTGCTGGGTCACATTCAGGAAGCCGAGCGGAATTTGGACGCGTTCGTATTATTTTTCCTTATGAACTTACTGGCTCTCGTTCTCTTTTTCTTTCTTTTATACTCTTTACAAGTAAAACACTTGTGTGTAGAGTTTAGATCGGGTTATTCTTGTTATTGTGCATGACGGACTTCCTAAAAATAACTTAACTATCTTCTTGCTGTATCATTGACGGGGAGTCAGAGAGGACAGTTCCTGATGATGAGATGTTATCAAAATTTGATTGTTTTTGTAAAGTTATAGTATTCCAAATTAATATTCTATAATTTAATTTCAATTTAGCAATATTTCTGTCTTTGCGATGTTACCCTATATAATAGCTGGTTTATATTTTTTTATTTGTTTCAGGTTAGCTGAGAACTTATTCTTTCACTGTTTCAAGTTCAGTAATTATGGCAAAGGCTTTATAAAAACACAGCGATTGAGCCCAGATAGTTTTATTCAAATTGCCATCCAATGTGCATTTTATAGGTAAGTATTTTACTTTTTTTTTAAATACACTTCACATTACAAGTCGCCTATGATATTGACACTGCAGAAATTCTTTTGCAAAAAACGCCGGGCAGAGGTGGCATGGCAAGTGGATAGAATTTCCGCCGCGGTCAAACAATACTAATTTGGAATGCTCTGCCAACGCACGTGTTTGCCTCCTCTTTATAACCCTGGATTCTTCAAGCGGAGCGTGAAGAGGCACATCTTTGGGCCGCCAACTTGATGGCCACTGTTAATAGTCTTTTTTATTGTGACAGTCGTCTTCAATTCGCTAGATGTCGGTATGGCTGGCAAGCCAAAGTGAGTGACTTTGGCGAGCTAAATTCAAAGTATTTTAAAAGCTTGTTTCTGGAAGGAAAAGTTGATTGTTTAAGAGACTCATCCGGACTCATTGATGTACTGCTACTGCGTTTCCAATTGATACTCTATTTAATATAATTATAGTAATATATTAGCTTTTTTTAAGCTGTATCTCAGACGGAGTAGACAGAAAGTACACTTATATATTATTAGGTGTAGGGGAGCCAAAGCAACCGTACCTTATGGCGGTGCACCATCTGAACAATAGACGCTATTACGACACGGGTTACGGGTTTGATGGGTCAGTTGGCGGTCGCTCTCGACAAGGCCGACAATCAAATTCTAAACCAGCTGCCCTAGTAAACTTTTAATCCATGTAGGTGTTGGAAGTAGGGAGAGACTTTCTTTTAAAATAAGCATATTTTACTCTAATGAAATCAGTATTCAGATTCCTGTAAGAGACAGCTTCATTTGAGATGTTGTATAGGATGGTTTAGGTAGACCAATTTACCTACAGCAGCAGTTTACGTAGGTAAACTATTTCATTTGGGGCACAAAATTTTACTCCGGAATATAAACTAAATATAATTCGCCAATGCCTGTACCTTTACCTGAAGGTCAATTTTCTTTAAAAAAATTTGTCAGTTTATGAAGTCAGTATACATTTTGTTATTTTTTTTAATAAGTATGTAATTATATTGTTCTGTTAGAGCCGATAGTAGTAATAATATAATTTTCTAAATAAATTACTCTACTACTTATTAAATACTTCTGGGACTTCTTTCCGAGGAGTTGCTCGGGACTCTCGGTCCTAGACGAATAGGTTAGAGACCGTGTGGTTTTAAACGGTTCGAGACCAGCATGATATCCGAACAATTCACTTCGCCTCGGCGTTAGTTTTAAACGACCCTTAACAAATGTGTGTATTACAAAGGAGGTTCTAAAGATATTGAGTTTTGTTTCAGGTTACACAGAGAGCCGGGTGCTCATTACGAATCGGCTTCAACAAGAATGTACAAAGGTGGCAGGACAGAAACAATTCGGTCTTGTTCTGTAGAATCTGTGCAATTTGCCCATGACATGATGAATCCTACTAAAAATGCAAAAGAGAAACTCGAGTCCTTAAAAAAGGCTATTAATTCACATAAAAATTATACAGTACAGGTAATACTACTACTTTTAAATATTGTCTATTAAAAATAGGCTATTTTAATAGACAATATTTAAAATAGGTTTTACTGAAAAGTGTCTTATAAAGTTTATAACGTTATATAATTAACAAGGAACCTTTATAGACTGGCCCTAAGGGTCCTCCCTTTTATCAGTCTAGCTCAAGAACCTTAGTACGAGAATGCTGTATTTTGGCACGGATATACATATTAGCCACTCCGACAAGCGGTAAAATAAAATACAGGTGTAAATAAACCACAACTTTTTTCTAAATTATGGTTTATATTTAGCTCGCCAAAATGACGCCGCCCGCCTAATGAAAAGCCATAGTTATATCTGGAGAATTGAGGGCCGCTCTCGTAAGTCCTCTAGACTACTAACAGCGTCCCTCAAGTTGGGGGCCCAATGATGAGCCTCTTCACGCTGCGCTTGAAGAATTGGGGGTTGTAAAAGCGCTGGCAGAGCGTTCCAGGTTTCTATGCTTCGACAGATAAACCACCTTTTGAATCGCATATTTCTGGTATTTAAAAACTGTTTAAGAGTGGCACCCCCTGTCCGGCATGCGCTTTTTTGGGGTCGAAGAGCTCTTCAAGAACTCTCGCCATGGTAAATTCGGTAAAATGCAGCCAAGAACGCCATTGTTCTACACTATAGGATTCTTATTACCTCAGGACAATCTGTAATACGCATAGATTGTTCATACAGTGATAAGCCAATTAGTTATGTTGTTTTTCTTTTTCAGGCACTTCAAGGTTTTGGTGTTGATAGACATCTCCTGGGACTAAAACTGATCGCAATAGCAAATGAAATAGAAATACACGATTTGTTTAGAGACATCAGCTACACTAAGAGCACACATATGAGAATATCAACCAGTCAGGTATTACTACTTTTGAATCACAAATTTGTAAACCGTATTTTTGCATAAAAAATGAATAGTGTGATGCATTAAACTTTAATAAATTAAATTTAGTTATATTAGTGAATAATTACGACAGTATTTTAGCTACTTAGATCCGGGGCCTTAGAACTGGGCCAGGATGTTACCAGTTATCCTTATCTTGTCTGCTCGGGCTACCAGCAATATAATTTAATAATGAACTTCCCAAACATGCGAAGTTGCCCCGCGGTCTCAGTGTTCTGTAAACGATCTCTGAGTTACGCAACTTTCACTATGGCTGGTCCTCGGATGGGTGATCACTTTGTGGCATTTACATTTGCGAGCGTTTCCGTGCTTCGGAAGGCACGTTAAGCTGTTGGTCCCGGTTGCCAGTAAGATGGCAGTCGTTAAGCCTGGTTGAATGCCTTATGGGCGGCATGAAAAATTTCAACAGCAGGTAGCCACAGCCTCTGCCACCCCATCGGGGATAAGGCGTGATGGATATTTATTTTAACTTTCCAAACATGAATAAATGAATATTAAAAGGTTGCGTTAATTTAAGCACGTCAGATTTAATTTATGATCGCACACTGCTTTGTGTACTCGTATATGAAAGCGCGCGCTCCACTGACCTGGCACGGCAGTCTAGTCGCCGCGCCTAGTGGTCCGTAATCTCTGATAATGAATAGCCACTAGCAAGCGAGTGACCGCGACTGACATTTTGAGAAAATTAACAAGGCACAATTTCAATGATTACGTGCCTTGGAGACTTAGAATGCAGTAAACAGCGGTGTTGTGTTTTAGGGACTGGAGTCGACATCGACAAAGGACTAGACATAACCAAATACTAGAAATGAGTTTCCTTTGACTGTCCAAGTAGGCGAATACAAATAAAAACAAGACGCGTGCCTAAGTTGCATATTCACGATAGTCCAACAGTTCTACTCACTCTTACGGACTGCTAGTAATGCCCTCAAATCTTTTCTGGATCTAAGAAAGTTTAATTTTATTGTCGTAATTATTCAAAAATATTTGTAGATTGAATTCTATTTCAATCACTCGCTCACTCAAAAAGTTCGACATTACGGCATTTTTGTTTGTTTTTCTTATACATTTTTTTTTACTTTTAGGTTGCCTTCAAATCCGATGCATTTATGTGTTATGGACCGATAGTAGATGACGGATACGCAACATGCTACAATCCCCACGAAAACGATATTTTATTTGCTGTAGCTTCATTCAAAGACGACCCTGACACTGCTCTCTTCGGATATAAAGATGCATTAGTAAAATCTCTCGAAGAAATGCACGACCTTTTGGCACAAAATACTCCATCTAAGCTTTAAAGTCAAATGTTATATATTCAACAATTCCAATACCTCCTGACTGTGCTAAATTTGAAAACAAGACAATAAATGAAATGTATTCCCTATACAAGCACGCGTACCGCTTTTATTTTTAATGTACGGCTTTTAATGTCAATAAATAAGTTGAAATGCTCGTGGCCCCACAGTCTCAGTGTTCTGTAAACGATCACTGAGTTACGCAACTTTCACTATGGCTGGTACTCGGATGGGTGACCACTTTGTGGCATTTACATTTGTAAGCGTTTTCGTGCTTCGGAAGGCACGTTAAGCCGTTGGTCCCGGTTGCCAGTAAAATGGCAGTCGTTAAGCCTGGTTGAATGCCTTATGGGCGGCATGAACAATTTCAACAGCAGGTAGCCATAACCTGCGTCTGTCTATTTCAACACGGCAATGGGCTCACCACCTATTACGTGGGACAGGAATCCACACGGTGAAAAGTGGGCATATAATATGCCTCTGCCACCCCTTCGGGGATAAGGCGTGATGGATATTTATTTATTTGTTTATTTAAATAAGTCATTTTCGTAATGAAACCATGACTTCAAATAGTTTTCAGTATATATTTTATCTTCAGTGTATAGATACTAATAAACATGTTTTTAAAGCAATGTTATTAAGGTTGAAAGTAGCTGGCACTAGTTATTCATGAAGTCTAAACGATAGCCATTTTAAAAATAGAATTAAAGTTATAACCGACTTAATTATTACTGATATTTCTTGTTTTCAACAATGGGCAAGGTTTTCAGTCCAGAATGTCAAATTCCCAAAATGTCAAGCGGTTTCAAAATGTCAAGTTCCCAAAATTCCAAGTTCTCAAAATGCCAAGTTCCCAAAAAGTCAAGTTCCCGGAAAATCAAAAAAAAGTTTTCAGTTAGTCCATGAAGATAAGGTAGTTCTCGTTTAATAACAAAAAAATCCATAAATCTACAGCTTTTTTTGATTAGTTTAAATTTAACAATCAAGATTTTAAGTTACTATTTAAAAAGAACTTATATTTTTAACTTACCATTCAGCATTTAAACTTAAAATGTAAAAATAACATAATTTTAATGAAACTACTCGTATTATTTAAATAATCTAAGTCGCAGAAAAATTATTATTTTAAGAAATTGCTGCAAAGTTAATTGTTTGTTTTCTAATTGGATCAAATAGTTTTTGTATTTTTTATCAAATATAATGTCTCTGACTCTTCTTTTATTTCTCATATTTTTTGAACAGAGAATCCGTCAATCGACTATCCCAGTACTAGCTTTCTTTTTTTAATTTTACAGAAACAAATAAAAATTTGGTTTCTTTGGTCCATTCGCCTGTGCCATCCTTCTAAAGGGTTTGTTGTCCGGTGACGTTGACTAGCCCAACTTAATATAGCTGGCGACTTCTTAGAGTACCACGTGGTTTCAAAATATTGACGAAATTTATGCATTTCATCTGAGCTTAAACTTGTTTCTAATATGTAGTGCCACGCAGCTGGTATGTCATTCGCTGGTAATAAGGGGATAATAGCACACATTCGTGTAGTATTACGTCCTTTGCTAGTCGAATTTAATTTGATATTTTTTTATTGTTTCCAAATGGCATCATTGTAATGATGGAAACATCCAGTTACTTCAGCTTCAGGATATACAGATGAAACTGCATTCATGATACCGATTTCGTATTCTGATTTAAAATTACTGATTTGGACCCCTAGCTTGTTTTTTATTAGTGAAAATAAACGGACATAAGTGTTCCGATTTATTGTGTAAAACTGGTATTACATTTGTTGTATTTTCCGATACATTTCCGATTTTACATCTAAATGGATGACAAAAATCTGATAAAATGGCTTAGGAGCCGACCTAAATGTCCCATCTGCGTAGTACGAGCCCGGCCTTTTCATGAACTTCTTCGCAGTATTAGTTGCAAATACTAAGATTTTATCTGCGTCACCATCTTCAGAAATATAAAATTATCCAATAAAATCTGGTACTTTTATTGAGGTTGTATCACTGTGCACTAATGAATCTGTATTAAGATATTTCTTGCGAAATCTGTACAATGATTTTTTTATTGAATTAAATGACGGTATTAAATCCTCATCCTTAGGGATTTTTTCCTTTAACTTTTTTAAGGGGTTTTCACAAATTTTCTGTATAGGTCCTAAATCTTTGCATACCGCATTTTTCAAAAATGACTTCACTTTATTCACTTCCAGTATGACATTATTCCGTTCGCAGGTATGCGGCGATTCCCTCAATATATTTTTCCTGGATTTATCTGCAGTAATTGATGCAGAACATTCCCGCCTATTAATGCTCTCATTTTTATTACTTATATTTTTGGAAAATTGAAACCCATTACGTATCAATGTAGTGTGTTGCCCTTCTGGTTACACACGAATTCCAACTCTTCATTAATTTTAAACACAAAAACTGCGTTAATTTGTACAACTTGAACAAGACTTCAGGAAAAAACTGTCACTGCAATTATTGTAAATGACAAATCCTCGTTGCGTACAAAGGAGGTAAGTAATATTTAAAACAATATTTCAAAATTCACATTGGCGACTTACTTTGCAGCAATTGAATAAAAAATGGATTTATCTGCGACTTAAATTAATAAATATCCATCACGCCTTATCCCCGAAGGGGTGGCAGAGGCATATTATATGCCCACTTTTCACCGTGTGTAAACAGACAGACGTGCGACAGACGCTTACCTGCTGTTGAAAATTTTCAAGCCGCCCATAAGGCCTTCAACCAGGCTTAACGACTGCCATTTTACTGGCAACCAGGACCAACGGCTTAACGTGCCTTCCGAAGCACGGAAACGCTCGCAAATATAAATGCCACTAAGTGGTCACCCATCCGAGGACCAGCCCTAGTGAAAGTTGCGTAACTCAGTGATCGCTTACAGAACACAGACCGCGGGGCTTTCCGCGGGGTTGGTTTTTCTGCGACTTAGATTATTCAAATAATAGTATTTATAAAAATATGGATTTTATTACATTGTAAGTTTAAAAAAGATGTTGATTTATGGATTTTTTTGTGATTGAACTGGATCTACCCTATCTTCATAGACTATTGAATTTGACATTCTGGACTGAATGGTACCTGAAAACTTGACTATCCGGGAACTTGCCTTTTCGGGAACTTTACATTTTGGAAGCTTGGCATTTTGGTACCTTGACATTTTGGGAACTTGACTTTCCGGGAACTTGACATTTTGAAACCGCTTGACATTTAGGGAATTTGACATTCTGGACTGAAAGGGCTCTAGGTAGTGGCAATAGTATCGCCACAAGAACAAAAAAAAAACTATTCCAAAAACATGAAAATCATATTAATTGAAAAAAAAAAGTATGACAAAAACTCTTTTTTGGAAGAGTTAAAAACTGTTCATTCAAGTAAGCGATATGTGGTAACAAAACAATTATACTGAATTGAAGAAGAATTATACTAACAAAATTTATAGTTTAATTTATTTATTGTGGAGTCCCGCTTGCTCGGTGTCCTTAAAATGGCACTGAGCTAGTGTTAAGCCGTTGGCGTGGCAAAGGTCTATAGAATACGGCAACCGCTTTCAATCAGATGGACCATTTACTTGTATACCACCTCGGTACCTAATGTAATAAAAATAGAGGTGTAAATGATAACGGTTTAGATAAATTGCAATGATTGAAATAGGGCGTGTTGTCTAAAATATGGGACATCATTATTTAAATGCTCTCTTATTATTTAGAATATATTCGTCTTTTGTATGTGCTTGTGCTGCATGAATGTAATAATCTGTAATTTACAAAAGTCAATGTGTTTGATGTGCTGGTAGCAAACACGAACACCCAACTTTTCTTCAAAACCTAACCAGTACACAGATCCTTTAGTTATGGCAAGCTGTTACATATTACCATCCTATTAAAAAAAGATACAGCATTATACACTGTATAAAATTTATTCAAAACATGTAACACATTAATATAGATACCTATCTTCTAATAATTGTACTTATTGTTACTAATCATAATCGTTGGTTATGGACTTTATACTGTTTATTATTAGTTTTATTTCGACAAGGTGACGGGTCAAAATGAATATTTAAAAATATAATAAAATATAGGCATGTAATGTTAATAAATTAATACTTCATGTACTCAAGTGAAACCAGAATGTATTTCAGCTCTACAATAAATATTTATGGTAAACAAAGTATTTGATTAACACATACCATCACAATACACTGATATGAGTAACTGCACGATAAGCGGCAGTATTCATCATTGATCTACTTCCAAATTACATTATATATATATATTGTACATATATTTTGTGAGTTGTTCAAACTCAGTTAGGAACACATAAATAAAGTCTACCACATATAATGGTAAGACAACTCGCAATATTGAATTCGCTTGTGATGTCGAATGGACTTTATCCAAACGTTGCTAACTACTTTTTTTATAATGTGCTACATAATCAGGCAGGTATCACAAGTGTTACTGTTTGTGAACACAACAAAGGCAGAATAAATCTTAAACCGAATTGTTAAGCGTTAAAACTACTTACAATTCTCTACATTCTCGATTTGCAATTTTGGTTGGTTCATTAAAAATAAAACCTTATTACCACTTGCTAAGTACGCGAGCCGATTTTATCGTTGATATTATTATATTAATACACAATTTCTTACTTCGGATGGTATGTAGCAAATTGTAAGCATTGTTGATGTCAAGCCACTGATCTCCAATTATACAAGTAACATAAGTATGCTGAGTGGCATCCTTATTTTTACTAATTATTTATTTTTTGTACTGCACAGGTACCAAAAATCATTCTATTTTTTGAAATGACTACCTTTTTTTTAAATTGAAATTAGTAAGAAGACTTCTTAGTTATTTATTAAACAGAATTTGAAACATTTTCATTCTAAAATATGCTTAGCTTGTGCTACCAAAAAGTAGCGCGGCCAGCGTTAAAATCACTCGTCTTTCCCAATGCTAACCAGTAGGTGGTTCAAATTTAATATCGACGGTATTAAATCTATATAATAGAGATCAGGGCGTCACACACTTAGAAATTCTGCCTGTTTCAAACAAAGAGACAGCATACCATGCTGACGTCAGAGTGGTTAAACAAAAGCATTCTCATATCTCTGCATGATTATCTTGTAGCATTATAAATAAACAATATTTATTATACATATCTATTTTTAGTACGTCTCAATGACATCCCATGACGCCTTATGGGTTACTAGACAGGTAGCAATGTTTGAAGAAATACTGTATTAGACATCACAAATTTTACATGATATTAGCTATCCAGTAGTAACCTATCGTATTTGAGAATAACAACTGAATTAAAATACAGCGAAATGTAATAAATTGAATACGCCATTGATAGTCAGGTGCTTTGGTAATTCTAATTTAATGTGCTTGCGTTCTTTCCACAATAAAGGTGATAAGATTTCAATTATTATTAATTAAACTAATATAAAGAATTGTAAATAAGCTGTGAAACATATTAGAGAAAGACAAGCACAATAATGACACGACATTCATTTTTAGTGACTGATAAACAATAAATGATAAAAGATATGACAATTATATTAAAATCATTATTGCCTACAGTATCTTGACCGCTTTACACGTGTCTACAACGCAGTAGTACGGATATTTACGCAGCAGGCTCGAACGTAAGGCGCTGGGCAGATAGAAAAGACGCCAGACAAGGACGGGACGCCGTCGCGACTTTTTAAAACATATAGGAATGACGGGTCACTGATGGACGTGTGTTGCGAGAGATGTATAAACCTCACCCGCCTGCACCACTTTTACCCATTCGCACCCGCGCCATGTCCCATTTGTATGTTTTAAAAGGGGCGCTGATGAGAAGTCTTCGAGTCGAGCCCTGTCTTTTCTATGTGTCTTGCGACGCGACTGTTCTATAAATTTTGTATGCAGAAGATACGCGACCGCGCTCCGTCTGCGTGTTACGTCTGTTTTGTCTGTCCATCGACTAACATTGCCTTTTCGATTCTTATGAATATTCAAATAAATTTGATAGTACCCAGGCAGTATTCAACTAACATTAACTTTGTCCTCGATTGACGTACGTGCTAGCTTATCGTTCTAATTTTATTATAACACCACATTCTCTCGTACACTGAACTCGTGCAGCCCAATCTGTAGACCGGTTTTAGCATATATAAATACTACTATCGTGTAAGCCGCAGCTCGATTTATACACTAGCAATTAAGTTATTACACAAACATATTAGTACACGTGAAATCCATTAAACCCATAAATAATAATATAGCTATACAAAATACAAAGACGGTGTAGATCACAAATAATACATTTACAACGACGACGACACTACCTTCACCCGAGCCTTCGTCACAGAGACTCCCAATGATCACCGAAGCAGCTCGCTCACTTAGCCGTTATACATTCTCCATACAAATACAATGTGGAATGTACACTAATTAATATAATGTCAAGAAGAACAAATACCGAATCATAACAATTGAATTTATTTCTAATGCAATAGGGAATATGAAAAAATGTATTGTACAATTCGTGTTTAAAGTGAAAAACAAGATTAATTTTAGCAAAAAATTCTGACGGAATATATGAATTAAAAATTGCAGTCCTGACTCTTGAAGATAACGTGACACCTGCTGCTGACTGTTGATGTCTATCCTTATAGAAGTGTGGTGTTATTGCTCTTAGTTGTATTTATTTATAAAACTTTATAATAATATAATGCATATTCCCTATCCTTATCGCTTAAGTTTGTTTCTCCCGCGTGCTCGTTTGTGTGTATATGATATTTAATAATGCACGTGAGTGTTTAGTCGCACCAGCTGGAGCAGCTGTAACGCGCAGAGATTTGTATTTTGTTATCTCTGTTACGCGGACAATTGTTTAGGCGCTTTTAGTCCAAATCTTCGTAGTTGATCCTATTCGCTATTGAACAAATTCGTGATTGGTCTAATTCTTAGTTCGATAAAGTCGTGGTTAGACCAATTCAAAATGCTAAACGAAAATAGATAGTTATAAATATGTCACAAGTTATGCTAAAAATTAGGATAATTTTATAAAAACCTGAGATGAGAGGTTTAGATTAAGATATATGACCTTTGAAATTGTTTTTATTTTTAAAGGTCATCAAAGTTAACCTTGAACCCTCTAAAAAAATCCAATGTTAATTTAAATTGGACCAACCTCGAATGCGAATTAGAGCAATGAATCGCCGTCGACAAATGCTAAATGTAACAATCGCGAATAAGGTGAGAGGATGGAACGCAACTAATGGGGGGCACTAGCAGGCGCAGTTGTCGCGCGGCGTGGGCGTGGCGGCGAGCGGGCGCGCGGGCGCGGCGGGCTTGTGCTGCACGCCCGACTCGGCCGCGTTGAGGTCCAGGCGCCCGTCCTGGATGCTCTGGTAGATCTTCTTCGCCGTTTCCAGAAAGGCTTCCTCTACATTTTGACCTCTGCAACACACAACCACCACACATACATACATATTATCACGCTTGTTTTTTTTTATGCCACTGAGTTGGCAGACAAGCATACGGCCCACCTGATGAAAAGTGGTCACTGTAGCCTATGGACGTTTGCAACACCAGAGGTGCAGCACTCGCGCTGCCGACCCTTTAAAAACCTTCTAAGACCCCTTTTGAAGAACCCCATACTGTAGACGTTCGGGAAAACCCAGGCAGGGAGCTCATTCCACAGCCTAAGCGTACGCGAAATAAAGCCTCTTTCGGACCTAACCGTATGTGAGCGCTCCGGACGCAAAGTGTATGTGTGTGTCTGTTTCCCATCGGGGTAGGCAGAGACTATGGTTTCCCACTTGCTACAATCCTGACATGCCACTTTCGCTTCTTCTACTTTCATAAGTCTTTTCATACACGCTCACCGGTTAAAGATACTCTTATAGCGAGCAAATATCTAAAAAAACGACCACTAGCAATTTAGGGTTCCATAGCTAATATCAGAATGTTTATAAAGCCATGAGTCAACGAAACACTTCACTACAGGATAGTCTACAGTTTACTAGCCTCCCCAACGTCTAGAAAGGGGTACCTCAAAATTTTTTTTGTTGAGAATATTAGAATTAACCACTTTATGGACGGGTTGGTACCGCTCGCGATGGTTTTGAGTCGGTACTCTGGAAGTATGGGGATAAAAGGGTGAACGACGCTGGCAAGCTAATACTGGCATTTTGTAAGGAAAGGATTTGTTTGTGGCGAACACAATGTTCAACCACAAACAAATTCATATGTATACGAGGAGATGTAAGTCAAAGAGAAGCATGATAGATCTATTCCTAATGGATAGTCGGCTCCGTAAACAGGTGATGGACACAAGGGTTTATCGAGGCGCTGAGCTGGGATCAGACCACTACCTAGTCATAACTAGGATTAGGGGTCTGTTCGCGGGTTGGCGTCATCGTACCGAGTGTCCTGAACCTGAGCCGACTTATAGCATCAAAAGCTGGAAGCTGCAGGATGCATCCATTAGGGATAAATATAATAAAAGGGTAGCCGAAAAGCTTGTCGACGTCAATGTAAGTAGTGAGAATGTGGAAAGTGTATGGCAGAACCTTAGGGATAGTATGATAAATGCCGCTGTGGAAATGTGTGGAGAAACGAAAAGAGGCAGTAGTAATAAGCGTGATGCATGGTGGAATGAGGAAGTGTAAGAAGCAGTTCGAATGAAGAAGAAAGCATGGCTAGACTACTTAGCCTCGCGGAATGATTTTAATATGAAAGAGAGATACAAGCTGCAGAAAGTTAACACGAAGGCACTGATAGAAGAAGCTCGTGAAAGGTGCAGAATAAAAGCGGATGAAAGGTTGTCGTCCAATTTCCGGGAGAATGCCAAGCTCTTCTGGAAAGAGGTAGGCAAGACCCGGAGTTGTTCGGCAATCTGCAGTATGAATAAAGTGCTTAGTGTTAACAATGACGTCCTAACAGACCAAACTGACGTCCTGCAGAGATGGAGTGAATATTATGGAAAGATGTATGCAAGAAAAGACAGAGATGCCACATCGGGAAGTGGAGCTCACTTCGATGCTCCGGATCCCGATGTCATTGAAGTCATTAGTATGAAAGAAATAGAACAAGCGATAAGAAGTATGAAATGTGGTAAGGCTGCGGGAAAAGACAGAGTTACTGCTGAGATGATCAAGTACGGTGGGTCGCGTGTCTGGGACAGACTATGTCTGTTATGCAACTTGTGCTGGCGGACGGGTGAGGTCCCGGATGACTGGCGAGTAGCAGTTGTAGTACCTATTTACAAAGGGAAAGGCTCGCGCCTAAACTGCGCCAGCTACAGGGCGATCAGCTTGGTCAGCTTAGCTAGTAAGGTGTATGCAAAGGTTATAACGGCACGAATACAAGAAAAGTCTTAAAGGTATTTATGGGAGGCTCAATGCGGATTCCGACGTGGAAGAGGTTGCATGGATCAAGTGTTTTCTCTCCGCATGATCGCGGAAAAGTTTCTGGCTGTTAGCCAGAAGGTTTTCTGCGCTTTTGTCGATCTAGAGAAAGCATTTGATAACGTTGTGAAAGAAACGCTGTGGGACTTCCTGCCCGGATATGGTGTGGACGGCTCGCTACTGTGGGCAATACAGTCGCTTTATAGGGACTGTATTGCCTTCGTATTAGTCCGCGACCTTCAGGCATTAGTCACTAATATGAAAGAGCAGTGTGAAAGTAAGGGTCTTCGCTTGAATGCAAGTAAAACTAAGGTTCTAGTATTTGAAAGAGGTGACGTAAGAACTAAATGCGAGATTAGGGTAAACCAGGAACGTCTAGAGCAAGTGAATGAAATTGTGTATTTAGGAAGTATGTTTAGCGCTGATGGAAGATGTGATTCGGATGTAGAACGGCGAGTAGCTGCTGGAAACAAAGTTAACGGTGCTTTGTCCCAGTTAGTAAAGCGACAAAGCATCGTAAAAGAAGCACGAATGGCGATTCATAACGCAGCGCTAGTGCCAACTTTGCTTTACGGTAGTGAAACCTGGGTATGTCAGCAGATGCATGAAAGTAAATTAAATGCTGTGGAGATGCGATCACTTCGAAAATTGTGCGGCGTTACCTTGGCCGACCGAATACGTAACGAAGTGATACGCAATATGGCGGGTTTGAATGAAAGTGTCAGCGTTAAGCTGGAAAAGGGCGTGCTCCGTTGGTTTGGACACGTCGAACGAATGAGTGAGGAACGATTGACGAAGAATATATATTGCTCAAAAGTAGAGGGTAGAAGGAGTCAGGGTAGGCTGAGACTTACATATGAAGACCACGTGAGCAGATTGCTCAAAAACGGAAAGGTCAAAAGTTCTCGGATACCCAGACGTGCGTGTATGAAGCGATTGATGAATCTCGAAGCAGCGAAAGAAGTATGCATGGATCGCGAAGCCTGGCGATCTGTCCTCTCTGACTACCCCGTCAGGGATACAGCGTGAAGATAGTTAGTTAGTTAACCACTTTATCGACGTGATATTTATTATAACATATGTCTATACTTCTAGCCAATGTTATGTAAAATTATAGCTTTCTAATACGAAGGGTATTTGATGATGGGAAGGGTATGTAATAAAAAAAAAATCTTACGTTTTAGCACTCGCTTCAACAAACATAAGTCCATTTTCATCGGCGAACTGTTTAGCTTCTTCATACGTAACATCTCGTTGCGCGTCTAAATCTGATTTATTGCCAATCAGGAATATCACAGTGCTTGGGTTGGTCAAATTGCGAGTATCTGTTAACCAGCTACTTAAATGATTGTAAGTAGACCTGAAAAAGGTAACATTAAAATGTTTCATGGTAAATAATGTATAGGAATCTGCATAAATGTACTTAGACACAACAGTATTGCGGTTAGTCAGTAGACTGGATAAATCTGTTTCATGAAGTAAAGGAGTATCAGTAGTGCTAATGCCACTGTTTACTTATATCACGACGTATCCGACGGCAAAGTACGTGTGCAGAATAATTTTGGTATGCAATAAAGGCTTTGAACCAGATTAATAATGAATTCAGTTAGCAACGTGAAATATTGTGTTACCTTCTCGTAATGTCGTACACCATCAAAGCTCCAGCAGCACCTCTGTAATAGGAACGCGTGACAGCTCTGAATCTTTCTTGACCAGCGGTGTCCCAAATTTGTAGTTTGATTTTTTGCCCCGCCACTTCAATAATACGTGTCCCAAATTCTACTCCTATAGTGTGAGGACAATCAGCCATAACTGTAAATAATAAAAATAATTCGATTCTATAGTATTATCAAAGAAGGATATGAAATTATACTATGCTAATACTTTGACCAATTAAATTGTCAGATATATCCGTATAAATTTGCACTGAACTGCACACCTATTTTACTTAGGTTGCCAATACGGGAAACATTACAGTAATATTGGCAAATTTGCAGTCATGAAATCGATAGATTGTCTACTCAGGGGATTAAATTCCAAAGTTTTTTTTTTTGGAACACATGCAAATGTTAGCTGCATGACGGTACAGCTGCGTCAGCAGTAGGGCTTTCATCCCGGGAGTCTCGGTCTCGAAAATTCCGAGAGTCGCGACGATTTTGTTCTATTTTTGATACTCGAGACCTCAACTTCAGTTTTCGAGACTGCCCTTTGAGAATGCCCTTTGTTTTCTGCGTGCCTATTATAAAAATGAAAAATTTTTATTTTATTATTTAATTTAAAAAACGAGGTATAATTCCAAAGATTTTAAAACTACAAAATATATTAAAAATCGCAGGTGTACTACTCACTGATGACAAGGACATTTGTAAAAGATGGTGCAGCTACTACCAAGAGCTTCTTAATGAAGAATTTCCAAGAGAGCAGAAAATTGACCTACCCGCTGCGCAAGGACCTGTAGATGAAATAACAGCAGACGAGGTTAGGAAAGCAATCTCCAAGATGAAAAATCGTAAAGGGATAGGACCGGATAATATACCCGCTGAGCTGTGGAAAGCCCTAAAAGAAGATGGAGTGACATGGCTTACTTGGCTGTTCAATGACATCCTTGCCAGCGAGACCATGCCAGATTCTTGGAGAAAAAGTATACTGGTAACATTTTACAAAAACAAATGGGATGTCAGAGAATGCTCGAATTTCCGTGGCATAAAACTCACATCCCACACTTTGAAGTTCTGGAAACGTGTCCTATGTGAACGCCTAAATAATTTAACAGAAAATCAGTTTTTGCAGCGGGATAAGGAACCACAGACGCGATCCTCGCAATTAGGCTGGTGATGGAGAAAGCAAACAACCCTGCGGATGGTCTTCATAGATCTCGAAAAGGCCTTTGATCGTGAACCGAGAAGTCTGATATGGCAAGCTCTAAGGGCTCAAAATGTTCCCGAAGCCTATGTTAGATTGCTAATGGACATGTATCAAAACGTGCAGTCAAGCGTAAGGAGTTACACTACGAGAAAAGTACGCAACGAATATATAAGGGGGAGTTTCAAAGTCACACCTATCACTGAGAAGCTAACCGAGAGTAGATTGAGTTGGTTTGGACATGTTATGAGAAGACCCGATGACCATGTAGTGGAAAAGTGCCTTTCCATTGCAACACAAAAACAGGGGGGGGCAGGCCGCAAACCACATGGATGACGAAAGGCCAAAAGGACATGAAGGTGTGTGGCCTGTCAGTTGACGACACTAAACAGCGGAGAAGATGGCGTCTCAAGATTAGGAAAGCCGACCCCGTGTAACGGGATAAGACGAGACAAAAGAAGAAGAAGAAGAAAAATGATATTTTACTTTTATTTGATTTTATTGTAATAGTTGATTATTAAAGTACTTAATTGAAACATATTGTATTAATTGCCTAATTGTATAAACCTTGAGTATGAAACTTATTTTCAAAGTCTCGAAAGTCTCGTTTTTCCCGAGAATCCCGGGACCGGAACGAGTCTCAATTTTTGTTCCCGGGTCTCGAAAATGTATCGAGACTGAAAGCCTTAGTCAGCTGGCGCCAACGCATACTAAATAAAAGTGGCCCTGGGCAAGGAATGAATGCAACCAGGACACGGGATGGTATGAGCTAAGATTTATTTTTTGTCGCGATGTCGCTCGTTATAACACAAGCCGTTCATAGTACCTAGGTGGATGAATAATCCGTAATAGAAGCAATATTCGTATACAAAAAAAAAAGGTAACAGGTAATGTTAGAAAAAAAAAACAAATGACTGATAAAAGTGCACAGCACAGACTGCACACATCTTTTATTAGTTATAATGCGGACTGGTTAATATTGTGAAAATAACTAAACTAACTAACTAACTATCTCACGCTGTATGAACTACCCCGTCAGGGAGGACAGATCGCCAGGCTTCACGATCCATGCAAACTTCTTTCGCTTCTTCAAGATTAATCAATCACTTCATACACGCACGTCTGGGTATCCGAGTACTTTTGAATTTTCCGATATTGAGCAATCTGCTCACGTGGTCTTCATATGTAAGTCTCGGCTTACCCTGACTCCTTCTACCCTCTACTTTTGCACAGTATATATTCTTCGTCGATCATTTCTCATGCATTCGTTGGACGTGTCCAAACAAACGGAGCACGCCCTTTTCCAGCTTAACTGCTATTCGCCAGTCATCTGGGACCTCACCCGTCCGCCAGCACAAGTTGCATAACAGACATAGTTTGTCCCAGACGCGCGACCCACCGTACTTGATCATCTCAGCAGTAACTCTCGTCTTTTCCCGCAGCCTTACCACATTTTATACTTCTTATCCTTTTTTTTTATTATTATTTCTATTAATTATATTATTCCTAGGGGATGAAGAGTAGAAGCGTGCACGTCGCCATCCCTGCCAGCTACGGCTGCAATTCTACTCCAACACGAGTGCCACCAGGACGAGTGATGCTAGGGCGTGCCCCCGAGGCGACGCGCACCAGTTCGTCCCCGCTGGTGCGAAAAGTGTGTGCCAGAGCGGCGTAGGGGACCGCCACCCTACACGCGCGGCCCGACACGGCGGGAAGTGGAGGACGGAGTGCAGGGTAGCTGCGTGGAATGTTAGGGGAGGAATGACAGATAAGATGAATGAGTTGATGGATGTTATGAATGAGAGAAAGTTAGATGCAGTGTGCTTGACAGAGACCAAGCGCAAGGGCAGCGAAGTCTTGGAGCTCCCGGGTGGGATGCTCGCGCTTTGGTCTGGAGTACCAGAGAGCGAGCATGGCAGTCGAGGGGTTGGAATTTTGCTGTCCTCGCGATTGGCCTCCGGTATGTATGAGTACAACTGGTAGGTCCTAGAATCCTCTGGATCCGTGTAAAACTTGGTTTGACGAAGATTTTCCTGGTAGCTGCTTACGCGCCAGTATCTTCGTCGAACGCGAGTGAGCTAGAGGACTTCTGGGAGAGTATGAGAGAAGCTCTAAATGTGATAGAAGGAAATGAAAGACTTATAGTATGTGGAGACTTGAATGGATGGGTGGGAACCAATTAACCACTTTATGGATGGGTGGGTACCGCTCGCGATGGTTTTGAGTCGGTACTCGGGAAGTATGGGGATAAAAGGGTGAACGACGCTGGCAAGCTAATACTGGCATTTTGTAAGGAAAAGAATTTGTTTGTGGCGAACACAATGTTCAACCACAAACAAATTCATATGTATACGAGGAGATGTAAGTCAAAGAGAAGCATGATAGATCTATTCCTAATGGATAGTCGGCTCTGTAAACAGGTGATGGACACAAGGGTTTATCGAGGCGCTGAGCTGGGATCAGACCACTACCTAGTCATAACTAGGATTAGGGGTCTGTTCGCGGGTTGGCGTCATCGTACCGAGTGTCCTGAACCTGAGCCGATTTATAGCATCAAAAGCTGGAAGCGGCAGGATGTATCCATTAGGGATAAATATAATGAAAGGGTAGCCGAAAAGCTTGGCGACGTCAATGTAAGCAGTGAGAATGTGGAAAGTGTATGGCAGAACCTTAGGGACAGTATGATAAATGCTGCTGTGGAAGTGTGTGGAGAAACGAAAAGAGCCAGTAGTAATAAGCGTGATGCATGGTGGAATGAGGAAGTGAAAGAAGCAGTTCGAATGAAGAAGAAAGCATGGCTAGACTACTTAGCCTCGCGGAATGATTTTAATTTGAAAGAGAGATACAAGCTGCAGAAAGTTAACACGAAGGCACTGATAGAAGAAGCTCGTGAAAGGTGCAGAATGAAAGCGGATGAAAGGTTGTCGTCCAATTTCCGGGAGAATGCCAAGCTCTTCTGGAAAGAGGTAGGCAAGACCCGGAGTTGTTCGGCAATCTGCAGTATGAATAAAGTGCTTAGTGTTAACAATGACGTCCTAACAGACCAAAGTGACGTCCTGCAGAGATGGAGTGAATATTATGGAAAGATGTATGCAAGAAAAGACAGAGATGCCACGACGGGAAGTGGAGCTCACTTCGATGCTCCGGATCCCGATGTCATTGAAGTCATTAGTATGAAAGAAATAGAACAAGCGATAAGAAGTATGAAATGTGGTAAGGCTGCGGGAAAAGACAGAGTTACTGCTGAGATGATCAAGTACGGTGGGTCGCGTGTCTGGGACACACTATGTCTGTTATGCAACTTGTGCTGGCGGACGGGTGAGGTCCCAGATGACTGGCGAGTAGCAGTTGTAGTACCTATTTACAAAGGGAAAGGCTCGCGCCTAAACTGCTCCAGCTACAGGGCGATCAGCTTGGTCAGCTTAGCTACTAGCTAAGCTGACACTTAGACAGACACTGAGGTGTATGCAAAGGTTATAACGGCACGAATGCAAGAAAAGTCTGAAAGGTATTTATGGTAGGCTCAATGCGGATTCCGACGTGGAAGAGGTTGCATGGATCAAGTGTTTTCTCTCCGCATGATCGCGGAAAAGTTTCTGGCTCTTAGCCAGAAGGTTTTCTGCGCTTTTGTGGATCTAGAGAAAGCATTTGATAACGTTGTGAGAGAAACGCTGTGGGACTTGCTGCCAGGATATGGTGTGGACGGCTCGCTACTGCGGGCAATACAGTCGCTTTATAGGGACTGTAAGGCTTGCGTGCGAGTAGGGGGGGATGTGTCACCTCTTTTTGATGTCTGTACAGGCGTCAAACAGGGATGTGTCATGTCCGCCTGGCTGTTAATAGTGTATCTGGACAGCTGCCTACAGTAGTTGAAAGATTTTAATATGGGTGTGAATTTGGGTGACTTTACAGTAAACTGTCTGCTGTACGCTGATGATGCGGTGCTCATGGCCTCATCAGAAGCCGACCTACAGGCATTAGTCACTAATATGAAAGAGGGGTGTGAAAGTAAGGGTCTCCGCTTGAATGCAAGTAAAACTAAGGTTCTAGTATTTGAAAGAGGTGATGTAAGAACTATATGCGAGATTAGGGTAAACCAGGAACGTCTAGAGCAAGTGAATGAAATTGTGTATTTAGGAAGTATGTTTAGCGCGGATGGAAGATGTGATTCGGATGTAGAACGGCGAGTAGCTGCCGGAAACAAAGTTAACGGTGCTTTGTCCCAGTTAGTAAAGCGACAAAGCATCGTAAAAGAAGCACGAATGGCGATTCATAACGCAGTGCTAGTGCCAACTTTGCTTTACGGTAGTGAAACCTGGGTATGTCAGCAGATGCATGAAAGTAAATTGAATGCTGTGGAGATGCGATCACTTCGAAAATTGTGCGGCGTTACCTTGGCCGACCGAATATGTAACGAAGTGATACGCAATATGGCAGGTTTGAATGAAAGTGTCAGCGTTAAGCTGGAAAAGGGCGTGCTCCGTTGGTTTGGACACGTCCAACGAATGAGTGAGGAACGATTGACGAAGAATATATATTGTTCAAAAGTAGAGGGTAGAAGGAGTCAGCGAAGGCCGAGACTTACATATGAAGACCACGTGAGCAGATTGCTCAAAAACGGAAAGGTCAAAAGTACTCGGATACCCAGACGTGCGTGTATGAAGCGATTGATGAAACTCGAAGAAGCGAAAGAAGTATGCATGGATCGCGAAGCCTGGCGTTCTGTCCTCTCTGACTACCCCGTCAGGGATACAGCGTGAAGATAGTTAGTTATACTTCTTATCGCTTGTTAAATTTCTTTCATACTAATGACTTCAATGACATCGGGATCGGGAGCATCGAAGTGAGCTACACTTCCCGATGTGGCATCTCTGTCTTTTCTTGCATACATCTTTCCATAATATTCACTCCATCTCTGCAAGACGTCAGTTTGGTCTGTTAGGACGTCATTGTAAGCACTTTATTCATACTGCAGATTGCCGAACAACTCCGGGTTTTGCCTACCTCTTTCCAGAAGAGCTTGACATTATCCCGGAAATTGGACGACAACCTTTCATCCACTTCATTCTGCACCTTTCACGAGCTTCTTCTATCAGTGCCTTCGTGTTAACTTTTTGCAGCTTGTATCTCTCTTTCACATTAAAATCATTCCGCGAGGCTAAGTAGTCTAACCATGCTTTCTTCTTCATTCGAACTGCTTCTTTCACTTCTTCATTCCACCATGCATCATGTGTTACTACTGCCTCTTTTCGTTTCTCCACAAACTTCCACAGCGGCATATACCATACTATCCCTAAGGTTCTGCCATTCACTTTCCACATTCTCACTACTAACATTGACGTCGCCAAGCTTTTCGGCTACCCTTGCATATACAACGATATGATATGCATATACTGAGGACATATACATGACTATATGAGGACACTCGATGATGACAACCCGCGAACAGACCCCTAATCTTAGTTATGAGCTGGGATCAGACCACTAGCCGGTCTGAACCCAGCTCAGCGCCTCGTTAAATCCTTGTGTCCATCACCTGTTTCCGGAGCCGACTATCCATTAGGAATAATAAATAAATAAATAATAAATATTGTGGGACACTTGTCACACAGCGTCATCTAGCCCAAAGTAAGCTAATATTAGCTTGTGTTATGGGATCTAGATAACTGATAAACAGACTTATATATTTCTAAATACATACAATACATGCTTGCTTGAGCCGCCTGGTCTGAGCAGGACTGATGGCAGGAGACCGGATGGTATGACTTTGGTGCCGTGGAGGGGCGGCAAATGTCTTGTCTGGGATGCCACGTGCGTAAGCACGGTTGCTCCCAGCCACCTCAGTCGTACGGTCCGTTTTCCGGCCGCCGCGGCCGAGGACGCCGCTTCTGGGAAGCGACTCAAGTACGAGCCGTTGCTGAGTCGGTATCTTTTCGTACCTTTCGCGGTGGAGACGATGGGCTGTTGGAGTCTGGAGGCCAAGCAATTTGTGGATGAGTTAGGGCGTAGACTGAGAGAGAAGTCGGGAGATCCCCGCGCCGGATCGTGGTTGGTGCAAAGGCTGGCCATTGCCATCCAAAGAGGTAATGCGACCAGTGTGATGGGCACTTTTGCTCCAGGCACGGTTGGGCTCTTCGAATAAAAATTGACAGAGGTATGAGTAATACTGATTTTTAAATTGTATTGTATTGTATATTTTTAAAGGGCCAAATAAATATTTCTCCTTAATACATACATATTATAGATAAATAACACCCAGACACAAAATAAACCATCGTGCTCATCACACAAAGTTTTATCCTGGGTGGGAATCGAACCCACGACCTCTTGCGTAGCAGTCGGATGCACTCCCACCGCGCCACAGAGGCAGTCATGCTTCTCTTTGACTTACATCTCCTCGTATACATATTATTTTCTTTGAGGTTGATCATTGTGTTCGCCACAAACAAATCCTTTTCCTTACAAAATGCCAGTATAAGTTTGCCAGCGTCGTTCATCCTTTTATCCCCATCCCATACTTCCCGAGTACCGACTCAAAAACATCGCGAGCGGTACCCGCCCATCCATTCAACTCTCCACATACTATAAGTCTTTCATTTCCTTCTATCACATTTAGAGCTTCTCTCATAATCTCCCAGAAGTCCTCTAGCTCTCTCGAGTTCGACGAAGATACTGGCGCGTAAGCAGCTACCATGAAAATCTTCGTCAAACCAAGTCTTAAACGGATCCGGAGGATTTTAGGACCTACCAGTTTGTACTACATACCGGAGGCCAATCGCGAGGACAACAAAATTCCAACCCCCCGACTGCCATGCTCGCTCTCTAGTACTCCAGATCATAGCGCGAGCACCCCACCCGGGAGCTCCAAGACTTCGCTGCCCTTGCGCTTGGTCTCTGTCAAGCATACTAAATCTAACTTTCTCTCGTTCATAACATCCATCAACTCATTCATCTTATCTGCCATTACTCCCCTAACATTCCACGCAGCTACCCTGCTCACCATCCTCCACTTCCCACATAATACAGTTTTTCAAACAAACTCGAACTTGAATAGTTTTTTTCCAAATGACCTCTTAGAGACTCTGAGTCTGGGCGCGTACAATTACCAACCCGCTGACAACAGCAGTGGCAGCAATTGCACCCTCAATGGTAAATTCGGTAATTATTATTAAATGACGAATAAAAATTAAAACTTACATACAGAGTAGCACCATTAGCATCAGGCATTTTACAAATATAAGTTCACGCTAAATTTTGCGTTAAGCTTTGCGGTAAATTGGCAGTAAATTTGCGAGGAGCATCAAACTCCTCGAAATTAGGATAAATAATATTTTTTTACAATTAACTTCACAACTAATTCTCATTAATCATATGTCAATAGGTCTTTCCAAATTTTTCAAAATAATCCTGGAAAATGACTCACCTAGCTTATATACCGACCTAGATACAGTGGCGCTAATTCCGTTGTTGAGACCACTAAACAAAATTACTCAAAAATTTTAAAAAATTTATAAGAGATTGCCAAATGCTATTCTGTTATTAAGTCGAACTAAAGTTGGTGGTATCATAAATAGCATATATAACATAAATAGCATTTAATTTCTATCTTTTGTCCTTTCCGTTTTTAAGCAATCTGCTCACGTGGTCTTCATATGTAAGTCTTGGCCTACCCTGTCTCGGCCTACCCTGACTCCTTCTACCCTCTACTTTCGTACAATATATATTCTTCGTCAATCGTTCCTCACTCATTCGTTGAACGTGTCCAAAGCATGCCCTTATCCAGCTTAACGCTCACACTTTCTTTCAAACCTGCCATATTGCGTATCACTTCGTTACGTATTCGTTCGGCCAAAGTTACGCCGCACAATTTTCGAAGGGATCGCATCTCCACAGCATTCAATTTACTTTCATGCATCTGCTGACATACCCAGGTTTCGCTACCGTAAAGCAAAGTTGGCACTAGCACTGCGTTATGAATCGCCAGTCGTGCTTCTTTTACGATGCTTTGTCGCTTTACTAATTGGGACAAAGCACCGTTAAATCTGTTTCCGGCAGCTACTCGCCGTTCTAAATCCGTATCACATCTTCCATCCGCGCTAAACATACTCCCTAAATACACAAATTCATTCACTTGCTCTAGACGTTCCAACGAAGAAGGTTGTAACGATAATCTATTAACAGGATGAAGACCAAACAGAGCTTAACAAAAAAAAAAAAAAAGTTTCTAAACGTCGTAAATAGTCACTATTAAATTGCATTTTTAATAGTGTTTATTTTGGACGCCGACATCGTGTTTGCGTTGAGGATTCCTTTTCTACACGGTGTAGTATTTCTGTCGGCGTTCCACAGGGTGGCGTGCTCCCATGCTGTTAATAATTTTTATTGATTCTATCTCTAGGTATTTATTTTCTTCTTACCACTTTTATGCAGATGATCTTCAAATTTACAATCAAGCTCCATTGGCTGAATTGTTGACAGCATTTACAATAATAAAAAATTTTGTCACATGTCTTCTTCCATGTAAATGTGTATCTATAGATACTTTTATTTATCATAGAATGTAGACAACCCACTGTTTCACATGCATAGTTCCTTTTGTCATGGGAATACAGGGTTGAAATGTAGCCTAAGTTACTCCTTATAACAGCTTAAAAAAGCTATTTGCCAGTGAAAGTCTCAATTAAATTGGTCACGCCGATTCAAAGATTAGTCTGATCAAACAAATATAGAAAAAGAAAATAATGTTTTTTTCATGCAAGTACTGTATATTTTGTTATTGGGGTCGGCCTTGCCCAAGCAATTCGACCCTATTAGGTCTTTTGTGCTAAGTACTGTTTATACTTTTATATGCATTTAGTGAAAAGGTGTTAATTTGGAATTACAAACAGACACTTCAATTTAATTTATCTATATAGATTTCATAACATTCAGAGTTCTCACAGTAACCTACATCATTGCTTGCAGATCACTTTAAAAAAATTTGGTCAAGCACGAGTCAAATTCGTGCGCCGAAGGTTCCGTAAAAAATTGCACCTCACCTATTTGAGGAAGGTGCCAATTAAGCTAGACCACCAAATCGTATGAGAGCCTGTACAACTCAGAAGTCTATGTTAATTGGTTTTACTATGTATGTATGGAGAAACGCTTAGTTTTCAAATTTGTTTTTATTTTTTGGAATTTTCTTTTTATTTGAGCTATAAGACATTCCTTTTTGTTAAATTCTAGGTCAATGGGAACTACTATTTAGGTTTTTGACCCAAAACCTATATAGTGCTCCCAGTTGACCCAGAACTATCAATTTTGGTCAGAAGCAAGGTCTTATAGCAACAAGTAAAGAAATCCGAAAAATTACTACTTATAAATTACTTATAAATTTTCGTAAAATCGATATATGCATTTATTTTTTTACCATGTTAACTCACAACCTTGATTTTTATACACCTAATAGAGACTATAAACCTCAACCTGAGATTATAGATGGGGACACAAGGACAGACAGTCAAGAAAGTGATCTTATAAGGTTTCAGCTTCTTTCTTTTGGGGTATGGAACCCTAAAAACTACAATAATGGAACATAAGTGTGCAAGCTAACCAAAATAAACGGTCACATTAGATCACCTGAGGTTACATTTTTTCTGCAAATCCTGTAAAAATCATTCCAATATTTTTGGAGAACCCAATCCTGTAGTCATTAGATTAGTTTAAGCTAGTGTGTTTTATTGTAACAATCCACAAAAATTTACTGTAATACCAAAACAAAATTGTAGAAATATACTTGAATCAAATATTTATTGTCTACTTACATTTTTTATCTGTGAACTGATGAAGTAAACAAGATTTGCCAACTCCCATATCTCCAATGATAATATATTTAAATATATAGGAGTAATTATATGGTCCTGAAGTCATTGTGATTCTGAAAACATCAATATAACAAGTACAGTTTTAAATTTTGATCAACTAGTATACAATTATGGCACAGACGTAACCGACGACGCCCCCAGTCATAGTGATAGATTTTAAAAGTGATTTTCTCTATCTTTAAATCTATTCTATGCTATAATTAATGTCAAATTTGCAAATACACTGCGATTAAATACAATGTATTGTAATATTTCATTATTAGGAGAATGTAGGTAATGAAAATTGGTCTGATTTTGAGCTACTATCTTAGATAAATATTAAAAAGTGGCACGTATGTATCACGCAGTACACTGATTCCATTATTGAAGAATGAGTCATCACAGTTATTCTATATTAAATAATAATAAATGTTTTCAGTATCTTTAATTATACACCATAAAATCAACTGACATTTTAATAGGAAACAGTTAAATGTTTAACTACGTAACAATGTTTATTGAATAAACTACAATGCACACAAGTGTTGCAGCTACTTTATTAGGATTTTCGCACTACATTGTTTGACGATATTGAAATACTTTCAAACGCAGATGGACATAAATAACTAAAAGTACAGTTTTATACACTTACTTTATTTATGTAGCTTTTATTTGAAAATTTTAATAAATATTTGCAATGCAAAACAAAGACTTCCTTCTTCGTCAATTATGACGTATCAATGCAAGGAGTTGCCATTGCCATCATTAGATTACATTCTCTTGAGTTGCCATGCCATAATTTTTTTCCCTTATATGGCCTGGTTAATAAGACCTTTGGGCCAGCCATTCCATAAAGGAGCCATAAAGTTGTTGTTGGTTTTCTTCGGCAATCTTGGGCAGGCAAAGGAAACTTGGTCCATACAGTCTGCTCTTCAGTATTTATCTTATACCATCCAACTAATGGACTTTCCTTACGTGATCCATCGCATAAAAAATATTCTGCTAGTAGTGAAGGGGTGCGGCGGGAATCACACACATTCGCAATTCTCTACATCAGCCACTGATCTCCATACATACAAGCACATCAGCTCACTGTCATCACGTAGTGACAAACGCAAACAATAAAAAACTGCATCACACTACAAAAAATGTGAGGCGTCACGGAAAGCCTGGCAGATGTGAAACATTGACATTATTTTGTAAAAGTATTTTTATTTTAATAATTATTTAATGGCCTGGTTTCTAAGACCTTTTAGCCAAATCTTATTTTTTATATCATATTTCTTCAATCTTATCTTCTAATTAGTCCTGTCCAGTCGATGTCGTGTCCTCAGGCTACGTCCTGGTCCTTGCTCTCAGTATAATGGTGATTCTTATACTAAGGTTGTCAGTGGACGTTTCGCGGCAAGAGAGAAAATAGCATTTCACTGCATATATATCATTGTCTTTCACTATAGCACGTTAACACAACTTTTATGTCCAAGAAATCACCACTCCCGCACATAAAACAAGATAAATGCACTAGTTTTAGAAAATAATATAAAGCAAGCGTCCGCACATGTCACTCTCCCGCCAAATGTCTTTGTAAAAGTAATATGCAGAAAAGAACAGATTGTGATAGGAACTAAATATGTCATAATGATAAAATAAAATATTACGATTTTTTTCCAGATAACGATGACTATTTATTGAATAAACATTTATTTTGGTTAATTTTTTTTTTTTTTTTTAATTTCGGCGTCCCGCGACGGCTTACATTTTTTTTATAAATAATCTAATGTAACAGTAACAGGAAAATAAAATTTAAGTGTGAAACTTAAATAAATAAAATATATAAATAAATATCCATCACGCCTTATCCCCGAAGGGGTGGCAGAGGCATATTATATGCCCACTTTTCACCGTGAGGATTCCTGTCCCACGTGTCCACCCACAATAGGTGGTGAGCCCATTGCCATGTTGAAATAGACAGACGCAGGTGTGGCTTCCTGCTGTTGAATATTTTTAAGCCGCCCATAAGGCCTTCAACCAGGCTTAACGACTGCCATTTTACTGGCAACCGGGACCAAGGGCTTGACGTGCCTTCCGAAGCACGGAAACGCTCGCAAATGTAAATGCCACAAAGTGGTCACCCATCCGAGGACCAGCCATAGTGAAAATTGCGTAACTCAGTGATCGTTTACAGAACACTGAGACCGCGGGGCCACGAGCGCTTAAGTGTGAAACTTGATTCCATCTTTCTTTAAACTACAAGTGGGTGAAAGTTTTTTGCAGTTATTTACAGCACACTTCGGCATTGTGTAGGAGGACGCAATACGTCCGGACATTGCAATAACGATTCTAATAGTGAATCAATCGATTATTTAAGTATACTTTTTATAAACCTAATGGATCGAATGATCCATTGACTTGGCATAGGGGAATGTTCATGTAAGGCGGGTCCATTAGTTAGATGGTCAACGAAAATAGTTTGTACAGATATGAATTACGATTTCACTAAAAGGTCTTAACAACCAGGCCATAAAATAATTACAAAAAACAAACAACTATCGATCAGCTGACAAATGTCATTAAAGTAGTGAAAAACGTCTTATTTGTTATTGTCGCTTCGCTTCGCATCGTAGAAGGATTTGTCTTATAACTACATCAGAATTAATCAAATTGTGATTATGGCTGGGCAAGATCAAAATAATGGAGACCAAAATGGTTTATCGGATGATATGGAAATTGAACCTGTAGAGCAGACAGACGATGAAGCTGTCGTTGAAGGTATGTTTTGTTCAATACTACAATAAAGCAACTACTTTTGCATTCCTATAGTATTTACAAACTAGATCACCCAAGTTCACGGGAGAAAATATCTTAATATTTGTCCCCCAATATATTATGATGGAAAATACATTTTTAATGAATCTTACTAATATTATAAACGCGAAAGTTTGTAAGTATGGATGTTTGTTACTCTTTCACGCAAAATGTACTGAATGGATTTTGATGAAACTAAATATAGTTTACACATCAGAATAACACATAGGCTACTCTTTAGCCCGGGAACATGTTCCTGTAGAAAACGGGAAAACTTTACCAAGCGTGCGGAGCCGCGGGCGTCAACTAGTATATTTATATACACAGTAAGAATATTGAAAATAATATCGAGAGAAGGTATTTAGTTTTTATAATTTGTTTAGATATAATACTATTAATATTATTTCAGAGTATATTTTGTTGGATTCAAAGTTGGATGAACTGAATTCAGCTCTAGATTACCTAGAGCAGAAGAATGATGATATTCATGAGAAGCTGAAGGAGCTGTTACAATCAAACATTGAGATAAGAGAAGCATTGCGTAACGAGAAAGCAACTTCAGGAAATAATTAAGTTTTAATGAAAATATATATATAGAAGTTATTTATTCACATAGCTACAATGACATTGTATTAAATTTAAAATATATATCAAATTGCTTTTATTAATATTTACAAATTATTTCTGGATCCACCTGACCGTTAGCAAAGAGTCTCAGTGGGATGGGATGAGTGTCTTTGCTCAGTTCAATTCCCATTACATTAACTTCTTTTTTACATAAACACAAAATCCTTTCAGACTTGCCTAAATGCATTTTGTCATACTTCTCACAAAGATTGGTAGTATTTAAATAATTGACAACAATAATAATAAAACAGAGACAAAACAGTTTATTATTTTAATCTACCTAGATTTTAAGAACAACTAATAAATAAATTGTTATTATATCTAAAGCAATGAATCATTTTTAAAGAGTTATTAGGTTTAGTGATCAGCTTTGACATAACGCAGACCACAGTATCCACAGGCATGATTCCCTGGCTTATCCTGAAAACAAAATGTCAAACAAAAATAAACATGACATGTATCATTATCAACCTTATGGACAAAACAATTATGAGAAAATCATTAACATCTGACATCTGGAAATGTATATACCCTTTTTACTAAATAACAGTATTATATATTAATTTGCAAATAGAGTAATCTCTTACCAAGTTTATGTAGACACGTGGATGACCCTCAGGCCCACTACCTCCATCACACCATACAACCCTTGTAGTTACTTGTTTGGGTGGCACGTCAGCTATTAAATTCACAGCCCAATTTTTGTTTACTTGCTTAGGAGCATTCATGAACCGCACCATTCTGTAGTCATTGGAATCCCATTTCTGTATAAAAGTACACATTCCATTTGCATGAAAAATGCTTTTTTTATACACTAATATTGGTCTAGCAATTAAAAAAAAACAATTGATATTAAACTACTCGATTGTAAAGGTAGTTGCTATACTAACAACATAATTTTTTAACTTAGACTCACATTTATGCAGAGATTACAAGGCAAAATAGAATTATTTACTATCTTGTAATTAGAAGTCTAGCTGGTGAATAAAAAATCTGAACATGCTTACATTGTGATTAAGCAATGCTTGATCACAATGTCATAATAAATGAAGTTCATAATTGACTATTATGTAAGACCATATGTCACAATAAATTACCCCTTATTAGCAAAAAACACTAAACTAATGTAGTATATCATTAACTAACATATTACATATTTAAGAACCAACGGAGTAAATAAGTAACGTATTTATACCTGTCCAGTGTGTGTAACAATATCATCTGCTTTAGATGCCATACAACGATGTGTAATATTTTGGATACGTCTCAACATCATATATTTTGTACCAGGTAAGCGAAGTAACGCGGGCCTCATTGTTCTCTCAAAATTTGTCTAAATTAAACAATTACAATTATTAAAATTGAATATTGTCTGATAATTTAGTGGACAGATAATTTTATTTTTCCAAGTGACAGTTGGTGACAGTGACAGTTACTTTTGTTATGTATATAGGCTCATCTTGAGTCAGTCTTTTGGCGCGAAGATGAGCAGTAACGCACGGTTGTCGTATATTATTTTCAAAAACTAGTGTAAAATTCGTGTTTTTGTGTTTAATAATGGTGGAATACTATACATAAAGAGTTCGGAAGTGCATTAGTTAAAGAAAGTGATATATTGCAATAAATAGCGGTGTTGTTTGTGTTAGTGCCAAATTTCCATAGAGAGCTGCAATAAGGGATCCATTGCCTTTTTAGGGCACGGACTAGGACCTAGAACTGAGGACTTGACATCGACAACGACTAGACAGAACTAAAACAAAATAAGAAAATATTAAATACCGAAGACTAGGCTGTATGGACTAAGTTTCCTTTGCCTGCCCAAATGGGGCGAAGGCAACTAAAAAAAAACATCTTGGGTCAGCGAAAGTAACTTCGTCTATACAGCCTAGACTTGTATTCAAATCATATTATATTGGTCTAGTGTCCTGTCCTTTGTCGATTACAAATTCAGTCCAAGTCCTGTGTCTTTATCCCAAAAAAGACGCTGAAACTTGAGATTTCTATGGAGATTTGGTAATAATACAAATAAAAGAACATCACTGTTCATTGCAACATATTACTATCCTATCCTAGGATCAAATATAATGGATAGAGCCATTAATATTTTAGCGTATCCATTTTATGGTAGTGTGCAACTATCGGAGTGCATTAGTGTGCGTGACTGGGTCTTGAATTTCCTACAAATTACTACATAATTAATGCCTATTTGAATTATAAATTGTTAAGCGTGTCCATTTTATGGTAGTGTGCAACTTTCGGGGTGCATTAGTTGCAGGACTAGGTCTTGATTTCAACAAATGACTACAATATTCATGCATATTTTAATAACAAATTATTTATTTTAACCAAAGCAATCTTAAACAATGTTACTGAGAACATTTAAATCTGCTGATTTTTGTATTTAAAATTGAAACTTGTTAGCGAAATAATGCTTATTGAAAACTTACCTATGAAATGCGATTTCCGAGGTTTCCACAGATCGTTTTTTAGATCTCGAGGAACAGAATACCGCAAACACACGCCATTACACCATTTTTTATAATTTGCAATAGATATCTCATAAGGTTACATAGAAAATAAGCTGTAACCGGCACCAAAACACAAAGATTGATCATCCTTTGGTTACAACAGTGGTTACACTTCACGCAGACAGTGTGACGTTGCCAAACTTACACTTGCTGTAACTGTCACTCTTAAGACATTCATAACGATAGACAAAGATAGATCCCCACAAGAAAAAAAAAAGATAGACCGGTCACACGGATACAAGAACGGCTTATGTTTAGACGTGCGCAAATCATGTCCTACAGAGGATCGGACATGGAACGATTCCTTTCCTTCTCGGAACCATGTTCAGGAAACATGTTCGCGGAACTATTTAGTTCCACCGATTTAAATATGGCCTTTCGGTTCTTGATTTCATGTCCGTGTGATTGGAGATGTCATAATATTATGATTGTACATTTTTTTACATTATTATTTTGATTTTGTTTCTGAAAGAAAATTGAATGAAAGACGGCTTTATAAGGTCTCGTTGACTAAAATAAATGAAGAATGGACGTTATAGTTTAAAACTTTTATTAGGTACCAAAACGTTCAGTTGATTTACCTTCATACTTTTCAGGCTTAGGACTGTCAACCAAGAGCTAGATGAAATATTTAGTTGGCACATGATATGATACATTTACGTTGTAAATAACACGTCACATATTACTAAAAAAGAACTTTTGCACTTGATTGGCGTATTTTTAAATCAACTGATTATATACATCATTCAAAAATATTAACAAATTACACAGGTATTTACAGACATAGTTTAAAAAATATTTATACATAAACGTGCCGTGGGTTACGCTGTTGCATCTAACAAGTGTGTATTTTACTACATATTATTATATAATCGACTTTAAGTCGTATCGAATAAGTCACATTATTCCAAAATAGCAAGAGCCTAATAGGATATAGAGAGAGCGGTCGGTTCGGTTCGTGAGTCATCGGCTATCGCCGTAGGTCGGTTCGGTACGGTCGGTGTGTGATGCGACACAGAGTTCCTTTAGACTATTACCTAACTCGCTCGCACTCGCACCGATTACCGCGGACATGCGGACCGACTTCGATTGACATTGTGGATTGCACCGAAATCGTTCCAGTAGAGGACATAGTTCCCGGACCTATTTATGTCCGGAACGACGCATCACTACTTATGTTTATGCTCGCACCTGTGTGCGAACAAGTGTGTGCGAAGGCTGTCCTTGTCAGTAATATTCAAAGCGATAAAAACTTAATTGCATCTTCCTATGGCAGTGACACAAAAAATCCGCTGCTGCTCACTGCAAAAATCACTTTCTTGTCATCTCATGCATGTTTTCGAACTATTAGGTATGCCTAAATTTTACCATTTTTAAACTTACTATGTCAAAAAACCCATGCCATGTTACGTTTTACATTTTTATTTATACTAATATTATAAAGCTGAAGAGTTTGTTTGGTTGAACGCGCTAATCTCAGGGACTACCTACTGGTGCGAAACAAAAAAATATTTTTGAGTTGGATAGCCCATTTATCGAGGAAGGCTATTTATAATCACGCTGCTGCCCTGAAGAGCGAAGCAGTAATAAAAAATGTCAACAACATGGGAAAACTTTCATACATTTTAGTAAAAGTAAAAGCGATGGGATTAAAGCCATGTGACAGGGTTTCAAAATATGTAATGCGCGAAGCCGTGGGGGTCAGATAGTTGCAAGATAAAGAATGACGATAACAAGTGCTCGTGGTCCCGCGAAATCAGTGTTCTGTAAAAGATCACTGCGTTAAGCAACTTTCGCTATGGCTGGTCACGGATGGGGGACCGCTTTGAGGCATTTACATTTGCAAGCGTGCTTCAGAAGGCACGTTAAGCCGTTGGTCACGGTTGCGCGTAACATAGCAGTCATTAAGTTGAAGGCCTTATGGGCGGCTTGAAAAATTTCAACAGTTGGTAGCCACAACCTGCGTCTGTCTATTTCAACACGGCAATGGGCTCACCACCTATTACGTGGGACAGGAATACACATGGTGAAAAGGGGAACTTCTCACGCGCCTAGAGCCGCGCGAAGTACCGCAACGACTTAGGTCCGTATTCCAGAACGTTTCTCAATACTCAATCCACGCTTGAGAGAAGACTTTATAAGGCAAAATCTCGCCTAAAGAAACGCTCGAGGCTAGTTTTAGCCCGTGGTTTAGATGTTGGTCGGTACACTCAGTACTCCCAACAAACGCATAGCAATAAAAGATATACGTAAAAAATATACAGTAGGTAGTGAAAGGCTCTAAAACGTTATTGAATTTTAATTATAATAAATTACTTTATATACATAAATATTTTAGACTACATGTTATAGTGAGTGCGTGCGTGTTTTCTTCAGCAAAGCGATGATAATTTACGCATAAATATTGATATCCTTATTAAAACCATCTTTCTCCGTAGATTTGATTAAAGACGTTTCTAGTGTGCCAAGTAATCCATCGGGATGTTTATCCAAAGAGTTTCTGAAATAAAACATAGTGATTATTAATGTAGCTGTCTATTTTTTTTATTGGCGTTTTTCCGATCATAACGGGCACACCAATAACAGCATCCATACTGCATCCATATCCATATGAGGTCACGGGTTTGATTCCTGGGCCGGAACAAATATTTGTGAGATCCACGAATGTTGCTTTCGGAGTTTGGGTGTTTCCTATTTAGATTATATATGTATTTAGAAATATTGTATAAGTATGTATATCAGTTGTCTAGATCCCATAGTATAAGCCTATAGCTCAGTTTGGGCTAGATGGTGCTGTGTAAAAAGTGTCCCACAATATTTATTTAATATTCATAATGTACAAATATTCCTCTTCAAGGAAGTTGACGGTCTCTCATAGGGTTGAAGAGGCATCGTAATGCTTATTCTATGTGCGAAAAAAGGCAGCCTTTGCCTCGTGGTCACGAGAGTCGATCCATGGGCATTTTTCACTTTTTTAAAATATGTTGCAAATCAAAAACGATTTAGAGGAATAGGGTATAATACTGATCACTACATATGAGTTACAAATAAAAATAATGAAGGATTATTAGTATTTCAGGCAAAATGTGAAAAACCTTCATTTAGCCTTCAAATGTCGTCTTTGGTATTATGGAAGTAACGCCTTAGTTTAGGAACGAAAATAAAGCACAAAATAAGCACAGACATATTAAGTATTTTTGAGATAATGACGTCATTGTGAATGAACTATTACAAAATTTAATGATTTATTTAAAAAAAATATACGAATGTTTAACTGAAAAGTTGATACAGCCAACAGGGTGGTAACTATAGGGGCTTGATAAATTGAACCCATCCGGAACACCACACTTTTAATTTTTATTTTACTAACCAAATTAGACAATTGGATTCTTAACCTCAACATACTGCTGTGAAAAGTGAAAAACTTCGGGTTCCTAAGTGAGAACTTCGGTTGTGTCAGGAATAACGCTTGTATGACGATGAGAATAAATGTATTCCTACTGCCTTACCTATTATTCAGATGATGTATCCCAACATCTCCTGAAAAACTGTCGGAATCATCGTTCAAGGATGTTTGAGAATCTGAAATACAAAGGCAAAAAAACATACTTCACAAAATAGCTTGTATCTTAATTTGGGGTGCGCGTAAGAATTCAAAAAAAACGAACTATTAAATAATCTAAACAAGGCCTGCTGTTCGTTTGTCTAGCTAAAACTCGAGAATGGCAGGAACGATTTGGCTGATTTTGATCATGAAATATTTGTGAAGGATTAGGGTACGTTTAAACAGTGAGAAACATAATTAAAAATGACAATTTAATTTTCCAATATAAAATTTTTTTCTACCTATGAAACATTTGACATTTGTCTAATGTAGGTGATATGATGTCAACTAGTTTTTATTTTTCATCTTTGTCCAACATTTCCTGAGTTTTGAGCTTTGCAACACATTTAGCGAATCTTTTTTCCTTATTTTTTTGGCACGCCGGAATGGAGTCATGCTCCTGTTGGAATTGAACATTCAAATAAAATAAGTACCGGAGGTAGTCAATCGGTGAGTAGTGAGATACTCGGCAGACAAGTACGGGGGCAGGTCGTCGCTTGCGTCCCCAGCGCCGCCCTCTGCTCCAAGAGTCTCGACTACCGACAACCACTGGCCGTTGTGACATCGGAACCTCTCGACCTGGATCGTATACATAACAAAATATTGTATCTTTTATAATCACTGTATGACTTCGACACTTCGGAGGTACTACCATTTCTTAGAACAATTATTCACAAATTTTGTATTAGTTTAAATTGCTTAGCTTTTGTTACCTATTGTAAGTCTACATAAATCTTTAAATTAAAAGTATTGTATGTAAGCGCCCCAGTACCCATAACTCAAGTTGAATAATATCTTGGGTACGCGAGTTCAACTTGCGTCCATGTTATTGCCAGCATTTACTGTCTTGTTATAATTTGGTTGTGGAGAAAATCATATCATTATCAAATATCATTTCAACATTGATTTTAACTTTAACTTTCAATCGGGCCTTGTTGTCATCCGTCGGGATATTTCCAACACTATTATCCCAGTACTACTGGAATGACAATGCAGTCCTGTACAGTGGACACTCTGTTATTAGTCAACGGTATTAGTAGGTAGCCATCTATTTAGATGCCCCTACGTCAATTCCTCGCTCTCCACCTTATATGCTAAGTTGAGAATTGTAGCATAGATGGCAGAAGGCACATTGGGGCACGGACGGCACGAAAAGACATATTTTCTAAAATAAAAACAACCGGCAAATAAAAAAAGTTTATTATATTAGAGCATAGAGAATTTTGACTGTGCGAGTGAAACGCAAATATAACTGCGCTAAAGGGTAATAAATGTAGTAGGGGTTCATTGTACAAAATTATTTGTGCACCGCGATTCGAAAATAAAGCTAAAGTAAGCACTTAAATGAGTAACATGTGTATGGGAAAGAGAGGGACTGTTATAGTATAATAACACGTAAGGATAAAAAGGAAACTGAACCGACTCTGAAAATATGTCTAAGAATCACGATTAGAAACTAACTGTAATTTAAAAGCTATGGTGCCACAGGCAGTCGCATACCGCCATAGAGATTAGATGTCAAACATAAAGCAAGTGAACTAACCTTAATTCTAACGGCCCATTCATTTTGCATCTGCGATATAATATCGAGACACGTGTCGCACATTTTTCTAATCTCCGCATTCTTATCTTGCATTAAATCGATAAGGTAGGCAGGAGCTTCTGTAAATAATGAAATAGTACATCGTATCAGCTAATAAGCAAGACTGGAGTTCTGTCGTCAAATTCCAGCTCGTTCTAGTTTAATTACATTAACGAGTAAACAAATCCAAATTAATCTGAGTTCACGGTCACTCTTGATATGATAAAGGTTTCGGACGGCTAAAGGGTTCATTTTGCAGCTGATCGGAATTTCTAGTATGCAACAGGGCAATATATAACCACATTATGCGTTCCTTTGCGATTAACTATGTGTAACAGATAATAGTTGATATTCCGTTGCACTTGAGTCGCGTTGTAGCCAAGGCAGTACTCGCTTAGATTTAAGAACTCTCATGTTAATAAAGACTCAAATGATGATGATAATAAAGCTGATAGGAAGTTATTCTGTATTTAAATAATTTTAAATAATTCATAGCTAGTACTGCAGAAAATCAATTTAACAGGAAAATGCTTAATCACTACATATTATAAAACAAAATCGCTTTTCGCTGTCTGTCCCTATGTATGCTTAGAACTTTAAAACTACGCTACTAATTTCGATGCAGTTTTTTTTAATAGATAGAGTGATTCATAGGGAAGGTTTTTATGTATAATTTGTTAGGTTTTTGTATACATTAACTTAATTATAACGATATATGTTGGGGGTGTCGGAAAAAATAAGCCGTCTGGGAGCTTTCAACGAAAACGCTGCCTAAACCCTTTGAGATATAACAAAATAATGTATGGTGGAATTGTGTGTCTAAAATAGGTCTACAAAAAAGTCCGCGATGGTATATGTCCATCTCTTAAGAATAACATACTATATCTATTTTAATACTTAAAAAAATACAACAATTTTAAAGCGGTAATTTGAAGGCTATTTACACAAATACATTTTTAATCCTTATCATTTTTAATATGTTAGTTGGCTTCAGCATTTTATGAAGATTATTTTGTCCCTTTACACCTTGCAAATTAAATGAATTCCTTAGGAGATATCGTGAATGGGTGAAACTAATGCTGAGGCACCGACTGATACAGGCAGAGATGGCAAGCGTGACCCTAAAAGTAGAGGCAAGCAGAGGTTTCCCACAGGGAGGATGCTTATCGCCTTTACTATGGTGCCTTCTAATAGATGAACTTATCAAGAAAATTAACAGTTTGCACATATACACACAGGCATATTCCGACGACGGCGTGCTGTCGTGCACATAACACTTGGCACCGGCAAGGTGCCAAGTGTAATGTGCGACATCATGAACAGAGGACTGAAGGTAGCTCTAACATGGTGCAAAAGCAAAGGGTTAAACTTGAATCCCGACAAGACAAAGGTAGTGACATTTACGAATAAAAGAAAGAAAGACAATTTTGGACCGGTGAGACTGAACAACCACACCCTGGAGGTGGTTGAGAATATCAGATACCTGGGAGTCACACTGGACAGCAAATTGACTTTTAAGACTCACATAAAGAACATATGCACAAAAGCCAAAATGGCGTTAATGCAATGTAAAAGTGCAATAGGAAGAACCTGGGGAACGAAACCAGCAACCGTAATATGGATATATAAATCAATTATCCTACCCAGAATACTGCACGGGGCCATAGTATGGTGGCACAAGGCAGCGAAAAAGACAAACAAAATAGAATTAGACAAGGTACAGAGGCTGGCGGCCCTGATGATAACAGGTGCTATGAGGACAACTCCCACAGCTGCGCTAGAGATCGTATTGGGACTCCATCCTCTGGATCTAGAAATTAAAAAGAAAGCAATTGAACAATGGTTTAAATTGAAAAGCGTGGGCCTATGGAGAGGTAATCCTCAAGATGGCGGACATGCTAGTATCAATAAGAAATACGAAGATAAATTGTCAATGATTCTCTCTAACAATGATCTAATCAAGAAGGAGAGGGTTTTGACAAAAAGTATAGAATACATATAGGACAAAGAGAGAGCTGTCAGACGGAAGACACCGGAGGCGTCATCTGCTACACTGACGGCTCTAGAAAGGAATCTACTAAGCTCTCCGGCTCCGGAGTGCACATACAATGTGCAAATGGAACGGAGATTAATAGATCAATACGGTTAGGCAAATTCGCAAGTGTGTTTCAGGCGGAAATATGCGCCATCACAGAGTGTGCGCAAACTATACATCGCCATACAGACATAAAAAAGGTGACTATCTACAGTGACAGTCAAGCAGCATTGAAAGCCCTAAATAAAGTAGAGACAATGTCAGCAACAGTCAAGGAGTGCAAAAAATCACTCGAAAAGCTTGCGGAAAGAACTGAAGTCTACGTTGCCTGGGTCCCCGGACATGAGGGAGACCCGGGCAATGAACTAACGGACAAACTAGCCCGGGAAGGGGCTGACGAATGCGTGATCGGACCGGAGCCATGGCTTCCAATCGCTCATAAGATCACCAAAGGAGTAATTACCAGAAGCATAACAGTAGAAACCAACCTCAGATGGAGGTCCTCGATAGGCATGAGACAGTCGAAGATCTTCATCAGAGGAATGGATGCGAAAGCAAGCCAACAACTGGTCAAACTTACCAGAGCAAATATGAGGCTTGTCATAGAGATCATCACAGGACACTGTCGCCTCAACAGGCACCTAACAGTGATAGGAGTAATGGATGACCCATTATGCCCAGAATGCATGGAGGAAGAAGAAACCAGCTTCCACCTACTAGCTGAGTGCCCCATGTATTCGTTAACAAGATGGGAAATTATGGGCACCGACAGACTAGGAGAAGAAGATATAGAACTTCTGAAGGTGGATCAGATAGTAAGCTTCTGCAAGGAAACAAGAAGGTTCGACGGGGCGCCGTGAAGACTGCTGGGATACCCAATCCAAACCGCAAGGAGGAGTTTTCGGGGAAATGAGCGAAGTGGGCGGCAAGAGATGCGGTCGGATCGTTCGCTCGGCGGTGCCGGCGTCCCCAACAAGAAAATAATAATAGGAGATATCGTAATATGAAAAAATGCGCAAAGAAATTAATTTCGTGTAACCATAATTCGACCGGGCCGTGCGGGCCACGGGGTTCGAAGTATGTCACGGGCGAAGTCGGGCGGGTCATCTAGTCTCTACTAATAAAGCTGAATAGTTTGTTTGTTTGCATATTTGTTTTTTGTTTGGTTGATCGCGCTAATCTTAGGAACTACTGGTCAGAATTGAAAAAATCTTTTTATGTTGGATAGTGCATTTATCGAGGAAGGCTATAGGCTATATAACGCTACTACCCAGGAGAGCGGACCAGTGTAAATGTCGAAAAATCGGGCAAATTTTCATACATTTTTGTCATAGCAATAAGCGACGGGATTCAAAATATGTCACAGGCGAAGCCCTAATAAACTCAATGGTATGTAAGTTTGTTTTGAATTTGGAATGGTAGGTATTATGCTTTTTTTGTATACGGGAGTGAGAAAACGGATAGAAATGAGGTAGAAGATTGAGTAGATACCGGTGCGCGAGACGAGATAGTCGGCAGTCCGCGGGTGGGACAGCAACTGTCGGAAGGCGAACACTGTCTGCAGCACGTGGTCGTCGTCGGCCTGGCGCAGCCGCAGCAGCGCCACGAGCGCGTCGGCTGCGCCGGCGCCGAGTAGCGCTGCCGCTGCACTCTCGTCACCGCTCAACGCACCCGCGCACACCACGCCTTCCAGTACCAGATCCGGGGAGCATAAGCTCTCTGTCACAGTACACAACATTCTACTACACTGGACATTTATTTATTTGTTATTATTTCTATAACATACATTATTATGTATACTGTTGATTGATGGCACTTGGTGGAACTTGCTACACATATTAAATAATACCGCTTGTACTGTACCACAACATTTGAGACTTGTACCTTTGAGAATGTCGTGAGGCGAAACCGGTCCGTCAGATTTACAAAGTAAATGTTGTGGAACAGTACAAGTGGTGTTATTTAAGACATACTTTATTCTTACAGGCTAAACGCAATACAATAATGTACTACATAAAATTACTTAATAATTATGTAATTCAAGACTATGCACTGACACCTTTACGAATTCCAATGTACACATGAAAATATCTATTTTTTGGGAAACACAGTTTTAAATAATTAATCCTCGTACAAGCGGGGCAAATTTTAACAAGTTTATACTGTAGAGAATTAAGACGTTTAAGCAAATAAAACTGTAGCTACCATGCAGCCAGGACGGCTTAGCGTGCTTTCCAATGTTAGAAAATGCTTGTAAATTTTGGAATCAAGCATCACTAATCTCAGGACTGATGGTAGCGTAAAATACCTACCTAAATTGTAAGGGTGGGTTACCCAAAAAAATCTAGATGAAAGGGTTTCGTCTGGAAGTTAATTTAAAAGTAAGAAGTTAATGGGAGTTTTAAATATCAAAAAAAGTAAATACATAACAAAGTTAATTAAGTGAATGAGTCACGAGGTTATTTATTAGTATAGATAGATTATAAAAGACATATTGTTTGAATAATAATATCCAATAGCAGTCCAATATACCTACTAACAGCTGTCCTACAGTTCTAAATATTATACTGATTTCATATATGACTTTTATAAGTTCAATATTTACCTGGATTCAATATCTTCATAATACGCGGAATCAAATTATATCTTTCGATGACAGCGTTAACATCGATATTATTATTTGGGTTTAATATATTACTCAGGGTTCCTAAACATTCAACAATGAAATCTTCGCTTGTGTCTCCGTTTGTTACAGCACCGGCGATGTCTCCAACAAATTCCTGCAAAATATTACTTATTCAAACAACCTATTTTAAATTTTTACTCGTTTAAAGATCTTCTTGAGTCTGGACAGTGTTAGAGGAGGGCAAAATGATACCTCAGATCATTTAGGGCCGTATTCCAGTACGTTTATCAATACTCAATCGATGCTTGAGAGTAGACTTTATAAGGCATAAACTAGCCTCAGGCGTTGATTTTGTATTGATAAACGTTCTGGAATACGGACCTGTCTTCTTAAGCAAAGATCTTATTGCCCCAAATGCCAAGTTATTAAAAATAAATAATAAAATATAGTATGCAATAACAATACTTACTACAAATAGTGGCTTGTTTTGTGAATGGTGCGATAAGTTCCGCACAAGTTTCATAAGCATGGCGTTTCTATGACGGAAAGCGCGCGCCAGTAACTCTCGTAAGCGGCCTTCTGCTGCCATTTGGTTGGCAGCGCGTTCGCACCATGCCAAGTTGATACATAACGCGAGCAGTACATCAGTGGCTCCACCGCTACCGTTCGACTCGCCTCCAACATTTAGTAGCAACATATCTGTCAACTTAAATCAACGGATATAATTAACACTTTATTGATCGGCGATATATCATCAATTAATCAATTGCTTACCAGTTTCACACAGTCAGTCTGTGTAAACATAAGTTTTACTCTGTCATCCATACTCAAATGATATAATATTTTCATAGCTAAATTTATGTGCTTATCGTCACCTGTAAAATAAATGTAACTTAAGATAAATATCCTACTTAGGGTCAGTTCTACGCAAATGAAGTGACAGAACATACTTGTAAACTGTATAAACTTTGGCAACAAACCAAGCTTGACCATTTTGTTCCGTAATTTTGTATCAAATGTTAAATTGAATAATAATTTTAAAGTTACATTCACCAAATCAGCATTTGAAGAATCCATTAATGGAGTTAATTTTTCAATGATTCCACGTGAGGCCATGTTGTTTTTATTTTCTACAAATATTGAAAGCTTTTGCAAAAAAGAAGCAATTAAAATAAGAAGATCAATATTAGAATGTCTTTCCATTGCTCCAATGAGTAAACCAACAATATCCTTTTTATGCATCTTCTCTTCAACTTTGACATTATCAGCAATGTTAAGTAGCATATAAAACGCTACTCGTAATAACTGTTCCTGCCTCTTCGATAAAGTTTTCAATTTACGCTTTAATTGTTCTTCATCGCTTTTCGATAAGATTTCATCAGAGGCACTACAGAGATCTTCATGGTAACTGGATACTAATAACCTAGATTTTTGTAAATTTACATCAGCTACAGCCCAGGTTCCTGATTTGGGACGTCGCTTAGGTTCTGGGATGCGACTTTTCGGCAGTTCATTCTAAAAATAAAGATAAATACAGTAAATTACACAAATAATATTAGCTTGCTAGCCGACAGACAGTCCGCCATCCCGCAAATGGTAAATCCGTTAGAGAGTATCCTCCACAACCTAAGCATCCTGCCATGTATGCTTAGGTTGTGGAATGAGTTCCCTGTCATGATTTACCTAAACAACTACAGTACGTATTCTTTAAATAGGGCATATAGACGCTGTTTAACGGTATACCACCTCTTTTGTTTCAAACTTTCATGTGCAGTCTTCTATGATTACTTTAATTTCGATAATTTGGGAAAAAAAATGTTCAGTTACAGTATTTTAAATTACTTAAATATTTTCACATTACAACAATAACTATTTACATATGAATAAATACAATACCTTGTCAGGTGTAAGAACCTGTTTCTTCCCCTCAACCTTCTCCTTCCATTGATCATACCTCTTCAACTCATAATCTATGACATCCATACAAAGAGATCCAATTTTGTACTGAATGATTACTGGGTGAAATTCATTGTATGTTGAGAAGCAAAAAAATGTGTATACTATGTTTGTGCTCAGCTCTATGCTTCTCTTCCATTCTTCACGTAATACTCTGGATAGTGCACTTAACAGTGCTTCTGTAATTTTAAATAAGTCGTGTTTTTACATAAATGCCAACTATTTATTAGGTGGACCTAGACACTGCACAAGAGATAAATATTGTTGCTATCTTTAGGGGATATCATCCTCTAAAACGAACTTGTGTATATTTAGTAGAAAAAGGAGACAATATGACATATCTATAAACATAAATGAAGTACCTATTAATATAGTTAAATATTTAGGAATTAGGTTAGATAGGAAATCGCTTTGGGGAACTCACATCAATGAAACATGTAAAAAAAACATATAAAATGTTACATATTTTAAAAACGTTAGCTGGAAGTACATGGGGTGTTCATCCAACACACCTGCGAAGATTGTATATTTTCATGATGCATAGTAGATTGGATTATGGTAGTTTTTATATGGTGGCTGTGCGAAGGAACATCTGGAGAAACTTAATATTATACAGAATAAAATCCTTAGAATATGTGGAAATTTTATACGCAGTACTCCGATACATGTTATGCAAAATGAGATGTGTGTAGAGCCACTAGATCTTAGAAGATTTTGGTTAGGATGTAGATTTTTTTTTTTTGTCTCCGGCAATGCGTTTACGCGCCGTCATCCCTGCTTCGGGGGCAGCAGGGATGGTGTGTGGGACTCCCGGCCCTTCGGGGGCCGTCCTACCCACTAAACCCCGCGGTGTTCCACCTTCTTCCCAACCGGGTCGTTTAGGCCTGAGGGTTATTCACTGCGACAGGATGTAGATATTGGGTACGGATATCTTCTTTCTCCAATGTTACATTAGAGTTTATTAAGGGACGAGTAAATTCGAAAAATTATTGGAAGCGCCTGCATATATAAATAGAAGTTCACGAAATGTTAAAACACAATGTTATTCATAAGAGCTCTGTATTGGAAATGTTTGCTTTGAACACCTGGATCTCAGATATTGATACAAAATCCTGTATATTTGATGGTTTTATAGGTTTGCATGGGTCTAAACACAGTTTTCGTGTCAGAGATCTGCAAGATCTGGTACTTGCTGAGGTTCGACACAAATATGACCTATTTTATAAATTATACACTGACGGCTCCAGGACCTCATGGGGAGTCGGCGCTGCGTTCTATGACCTCAGGTTGAGGTTCATATGCAGAGAGCAAAACGCTTCAGTGATGCGAGCTGAATTGTCAGCAATAGGCCTATGAGGCATTGCGTGTTATTAACAAATTACAGGACAGAAATGTTCGTGTCGAGCTTCAGTGGATACCTTCACACGTGGGATTGTATGAAAATGAGTTTGTGGATCAGCTGGCTAAGAATGCAGTGGTGAATGGTGTGGAAATGGGTATGAATGCATATGGATGTGAGATTGTTCCTTGGGTGAAAGGGGTATGTAAGGAAAAATGGAAGGAATATTATATGGAGACTAGTAAAACCAAGGGTATTTGGCATTACACTATTCAAAATATAATAAGACCAGTGCCATGGTTTGAAAATGCGAACCTGTCTAGGGAAATAGTGATAATGATGCTTAGGATATGAGCTGAGCATTTTCCATTAAATAAGTACTACTATATGATAGGAAGAAGTCAAAGTCCCATGTGTAATATGTGCAATAAACCGGAAGATTTTGTACATATGGTGATGGAATGTGATCAGTATCATACACTGAGGGAAAGGTATAAACATAGTCCTTAGTCGGCCGCTGTCTGAAGAATGCAAGGTGTTATGTGCATATGTTAAGGCTTGTGTGAGGGAAAGGAGAGAAAGGGTGGAAGAAGCAGAGTGAATAAGTGGTATGGATGTGAATGTGTGTAAAGTGTAAAAGTGTAGCATGTTAAATGCTTGATACTATGAGGCTGGCATGGTCACAAGAAGTGATCGACGCATCGAACAAAAAAAAAAATAGATAAAAGAAAAAAAAAAAAACTTTAGCGGTGGTCTAATCAGTGAATGTCAGCTTAGTGAATGCAGTGGTGTATAATATTAAAAATTATAAAATTATAGTGACATCATCAGCTATTTGCTGAAATAGTAAATGTTGTTAGAGTGTATGACAAATGTTTCCCATGCTAAGACATTGAAGCAAAACTATAGACAGAACTACACACAGCAATCAGCTGTGCAATTCACAAATCTCGGATCCAAATCCTCTACCGCGCTAGTGTCATTGATATTAATAGAACTCGAATATGACATTTGCCCCGTAGCGGATTTGTATCCAAGATTTATGAATGTGCATAGCTGATCCAAATCCATCATTCACCTGACTGTCAAACATGTATGTACCTGGTAAGGAATAAGACATAAGTCCTGTATCAGCAAATTCGGACCAATCAAGACCAGAAAAACAAAAGAGGCACAGCCTCTGCTAGTTGGCTAAGTTACAAAGCAGCTGCAACTGGGAATAGACATTGCCGCTGTCAAAAAATATGGCTTCTTTAACAAGTAGACGTTGACCCACATGCAATTGCGTTGATTTGACAGTCCATGTTCCCTTTAGGAAATGGCAGCCAGCACTACTAACATACTTTGAAACTGGAGTGGGTTGAGATGTGTACCTCTACTTATGTTCTCATCAAATATTGTTGAATTTTTTTTATGGATTATTGCCCCATTCTTGATTGTTACTTGGCCTGTAGATAGGACTAGTGGAACCATCGAAGACAGGAGGCATTAACTTTTTATACAACATATTATGCTTTACTGTATCACCTGATTGGTGAATTTAAGATTTTCTTTCAAGATTTATTTCTGCACTCTATCTCTCTAGGGGAGCTTTTGCAAAAGTGTTCCCATAGTCACCCTTTAACAATATAAACAGGATCAATTAGAGAGCAATTAAGATGTATGACATGAATGTTAGTGTTGTGAAATTCTGTGAGTAGCTTCAACATATACATACAACATATACTTTAACATAACATAAACATATCTGATATTTCGTATACTAAGTTATTGAATTTCCATCTAAGAAATAAATAAACTTATTTTCATTGCAAATAGTGTTTTAGTTAATATAAGCCTTACATCTCCGATCCTTGTACAGGCTATCCCTAGACATAGGCCTCCTCCATACCTTTCCAATAGATACATTTTTAATAAAGTAAAAATCTTTCCAATCAGCTCTATACTGCACTATCCTTCTTCATCATTTAGGTATGTTGTCTTCCCATATGTATGTTTTTATACAATTGCTTAAACTTCATACATTTTCTGAAGTCCATATCATAAATGCTAGCCAATATAATGGGCTAAGGCATCACATTCACTCGTAATTTGTAAGAGTAATGTGACAGAAATACAATAGTCAATTAAAACAAGCATCAATTTATTATCAGCCAATTAATTTTATCAGCAAGCAATAATTGCTTATATCTACATACATATTAAGTATTATAATTACCATTTCGTGCTAACTCAATTAGATTATCAGGATTACGTGCAAGCTGCAGTATAAGGGCAGATCCTTTGATCTTCTCTGGTATATCATCATAAAGTAACTCCACATAGTCATCAATGCAGTTTAGCACAGCCACTGGCAGACTTTCCACAGGACTCATAGCTATTAAAATCCACCAATCTGTCACATAAGAATACTTTTTTAGTACAAAATAAAGACAAAATTAACTAACTAACTATCTTCACGCTGTATCCCTGACGGGGTAGTCAGAGAGGACAGATCGAAGGACAAAATTACACTGACATTTAATAGAATCTTCAAAAATTAATAATTATAATTAGAATCGCGAAATTTTGTAAATACCAGTTGTAGGTACTTCACAGATTTCACAATACGATATCAACGATGTACGTTGTTAGAAAGCAAAATACCAAGGTGAACGTCCACCCACGGTATTCGAGTTATAAGTTGAGGATAAGAGAAGACAACGCTTGAGTGTTTCTTAATAAATCGATTATGTTTACATGAAACAAAATATAACGTAAGCTAAATTAACATGTATAAATGCTAAATTAAAATGAAATTGACTCATTACAAATGGGCATGTTACCTTCACAAAATTGCAACACTTATGTTGTGAGAGTAGTAAAGTAGTTTTTTAAATACATTAATATAAATTTTCAAGCAGATATATTTATTTGCATGAAACATGAAAAGGGCCTCAATATTTAAGATAAATCAATACAAATTACAAAACACAACAAATGTCATTGTTCCTCTGCCTATCAGCTGTCACTGTCATCTAAGCTGTCATCAGATAGTTTTTTTTAAGAGCCCGCGCACACCAACTGTAAACTTAGGGCCGTATTTTAGAACGTTCCTCAATACTCAAGAAACACTTGAGAGTAGTATTTTAAGGCGAAAACTAGCCTTAAGCGTTTCTTGAGTATTGAGTATCGTTCTAAAATACGGCCCTTAGTTGCTCAGCAATTTATTTGTCTCTGTCACCGCCTCCTTTCCACGATTAGAATGGTGCGCCCACGAGAGCGAGAGAGTGTAAGAGACAACTAAGTAGTTCATGCACGCAGGCTTTATTGAAATAGTTTTCAAGGAAGAGCTAAATCTAGTGAAAATCTTTCAACTTATTTCTAGTCACTTACTTTATTGTAATTATTATTTAAGTTAGTACTAGACATCCGCCGATGTCGTTTCTGCCTGCGAGCCATAGTAAACATTAAATGCAAAATGATTTTGAAACTTGAAGCTACTAAAACTAATTTAATTGAAAGCTATTGTGTAGAAGTAGTAATGCATATTTTAGTATACGTAGTAGTACTGACTGAGTAGTACGTATTCTAATCTATGCATATATCCTTAACATAACATACTTTCACGCCTTTATCCCCGAAGGGGTAGGCAGAGGCGTACTATACGCCCACGTTTCACCGTATGCTTTGCTTTTTGTCCCACGTAACAGGTGGTGAGCCCATTGGCGTGTTGAAATGGACAGGTGCAGGTTGTGGTGACCTGCTGTTGAAATTTTTCAAGCCGCCCATAAGGCATTCAACTGGTTTAACGACTGCCATGTTACTGGCAACCGGGACCAACAGCTTAACGTGCCTTCCGAAGCACGGAAATGCTCGCAAATATAAATAAATAATAACTAACTAACTATCTTCACGCTGTATCCCTGACGGGGTAGTCAGAGAGGACAGATCGCCAGGCTTCGCGATCCATGCATACTTCTTTCGCTTCGTCGAGATTCATCAATCGCTTCATACACGCACGTCTGGGTATCCGAGTGCTTTTGACCTTTCCGTTTTTGAGCAATCTGCTTACGTGGTCTTCATATGTAAGTCTCGGCCTTCCCTGACTCCTTCTACCCTCTACTTTTGAACAATATATATTCTTCGTTAATCGTTCCTCACTCATTCGTTGGACGTGTCCTAAGTGTTATTAAGTTCAAGTAGTAATTGCGAGGCATCTACGAGTATAATAGAAAAGTTGCAAATAAAAAGTGATGCAAAGACCATAGTCTATTGCGATGAAATAGGTAAAAATTTTGGACATTATTTATCACAGTTAAGTCATTCTGTAATAAATCATACATAGCCAGGAGCTTCATACTCTCAAATTACAGATTTTATATTGACTGGTACACACTGTATGCAGTCTACTATAGTGGTGCTGGTTGGCAGAAGAGGCAATATTAATAGTGACAAACTTTTAAAAATTTTTGATAAGTTATCAAGTCTGCAAGTAAAACAAGTAATTTTGTCCACCTTGCCATACAGCACTGCTATGAGCCACAAGGAAAATCACTTAAGATACAAATTAAATATGAAACTACATACCATGGTATCATATTCCAAAAAAATTGAATTGTTCGATTGGAACATAATCTTCAATAATAATAGTTTGTTGACATTAGATAGATGTTTTCTATCAAAATTTTTACAACGAAAGGTAGCTCTGTTGCTATCTAATTTTTTAATTTTTCAAGCCAAATTATTGGCAAGTACAACTGCTTTTATTGAGCAGGATAGTTTTGATACTTCACATTTGGAAAATGAAATTCCAAAAAACTAGTTTATAGGACAACAGATAATAAATCTGGCCAGTTGACTTTGGCCCCTGAGAATAATCTTAGTAAAAATATTGTTTTTATAAACCTGGTGCACCATAATGTTAGAGGTTTAATAAATGGTAAAGATTTAGAGTTAGAGCTATACATTAATGCAAATTCTATTAATATTTTTTGTGCTACAGAGCACTGGTTAAAAGATCATCAAATCACATTGTTGAACTTCGTAAATCACCAGGTTGCTAGCTCGTTCAATAGAAAACATTCTAAACGTGGAGGCTCTTTAATATTAATTAATAAAAACTTAAAATTTAAAGAACGTAAGGATTTAGTAGCCCTCTCCATTGAGCGAGTTATTGAGATTGCCAGTATTGAGTTTGAGCATTTCATCTTGTTAAGCGTATACAGTCCCCCTGATGCTTCTTACATTAAATTTGAAGAAAAGCTTGAAGAAGCACTGTTCAAATGCCAATGTTCTAAGAAATCTATAATAGTTTGTGGAGATTTTAATGTTGATATATTAGATACATCATTAACTCCATCAGAGAGAAATAAAATGAAAAATTTATTTAAATCCTTTAATCTGCATAGTACATTCTTAGAACCCACTCGTATTACAGCCACCAGTGCAAAATGTATTGATAATATTTTTACTGATATTAAACCTATAGATAAAGGTATTGTGGATCCTGTGGAGTCAGATCATCGTGGCCAATGGATAAAATTTCCTAAAAGTAGTAACAAAGTCAGCAAAAAACAAATTAAATATGTACCAATTAACCAAAGTCGTTTGAATAATTTTAAAGAAAATGTATTAAAGAGATTACCATATCTACCTAACTTCACTTGTGTAGACCAGTCATATAAACACTTATTTAATTTGATTAATGATGAGTTTGGCAAAGTTTTTACCTCAAAAACTCTACAGATTGGTGGTCGTCCTGTTTTCAGTGACTGGGCAACACCAGGTATCTTTAAAAGTAGAAATAAATTATTTGAATTATATTCAGAAAAATCATATAATTTTAGGCAAACCTTTCAGGAATATGTTAAAAATTATTCAAAGATATTTAAACAAACGTGTCATCTTGCTAAGTCAAACTTCATTAAAAATAAAATTTCTAATTCTGTAAATAAAATAAAAATGACTTGGAACATCATTAACTCTGAATGCGGTAGATCTTTAGTGACTGAAAGGGATTTCCACTTAAAAGTAAATGGTTGCCATGTTACAGGGGACCTGGAAGTGGCTACGGAGTTTGAACACTTTTTCAAAAATATACCTATTTTGACAACAAAATCTCTCCAAGCATCTTCCAGTTCCGCTAAACTTTTATTAGAAGAATCTGTTCTTTGTTGCAGGGATGCATTTGTATTCACAGATATTTGTGCTCAGGACATTGTAAAAACATTTAAATGTATCGAAATTAAGAAAACCGCGGACATTTGGGGGTTATCGGTCAAAACTGCATCATGTATAATTGAGGTAATTGCGCCCCATCTAGCAACTGTGTTTAATGACTGTGTTTCTAGTGGTACATTTCCTGATTTAATGAAACACAGCAAAGTCTTTCCCTTGTTCAAGGCTGGCAGCGCTACAGAGCCGTCTAATTTCCGACCAGTGTCAGTGCTGCCAACTTTGAGCAAAGTATTTGAAAAAATTATCTTGAATCAAATGCTATCCCATTTTAATAGTCATAAAATACTCCTTGCGAATCAATTTGGGTTTACGAAAGGGCGCTCAACTTCCGATGCTGGTGTTGAGTTATTAAAATGTATTTATGAAGCATGGGAAGACAAGCACGATGCATTAGGTATATTTTGCGATCTATCAAAGGCTTTTGATTGCGTTCAACATGAAACGCTGTGCAAAAAATTACACCACTATGGAATAAGAGGCAAAGCTCTCGACCTTCTGTCTTCATATTTGAACAATAGAATACAGAGGGTCGATATTAATGGTACACGTTCTGTAGGATCCATGGTTACAATGGGTGTGCCGCAAGGCTCGATACTTGGGCCATTCTTGTTCCTCATTTATATTAATGATTTACCATTTTATGTAGGGGACAGGAATAGGATTGTTTTGTTTGCAGATGACACCTCATTAATTTTTAAAATTAAAAGACAATTAGATAACTATGACGATGTAAACAATGCAATTGCAAGAGTAGTTCATTGGTTCAGCTCAAATAATCTTTGCCTTAATGAAAATAAAACTAAATGTATAAAATTTACTCTACCAAATGTAAAACAAGTTGCGGCCAATGTTCAACTGAATGGACAAGTGTTAGAGTTTGTAGAATCAACTGTGTTCCTAGGTATAACTATTGATGCCAATTTGCAGTGGGGCCCACACATAGAAAAGACAGCCTCTAGATTAAGTTCGGCTGCATACGCTGTAAAAAAGATCAGGACTCTAACAGATGTGGATACGGCTAGAATGGTTTACTTCAGCTATTTTCATAGTATTATGTCTTACGGTATTCTCCTTTGGGGGAGTGCTGCAGATTTAAATATTATTTTTGTTCTACAAAAGCGGGCTGTACGCGCTATTTATAATTTGGGCCCCAGAGTTTCTCTCCGAGAAAAATTCAAAGAAGTGAATATTCTAACCGTACCATCACAATACATTTTTGCCAATCTTATGTATGTCCAGAAAAATCTATCACAGTTTTCTAAACTCTGTGATAAACATAATATAAACACTAGAAATAAAAATAATCTTTCAGTCCACCACAGTCGACTACATAAGATTGGCGATTCTTTCCAGGGTAACTCCAGGTTACAGGCTAACAGGTATACGCTTTTACAACAAGCTTCCCTGTGACCTGAGAAATTTACCTTTAAATAAATTTAAAAAGTTTATTAAAAACAAGCTTTGTGAAAAAGGTTTTTACTCCGTTACAGACTATTTGCAGGACAGGGACGCCTGGAAATGATCTGCTGGCAAAATGAAATAATATTAAATTGTAAATAGGCCATCAAAAAAAAAAGCCTTCCTAAGTTTCTTGCCGGTTCTTCTCAGGTGGGCCGCGTTCCGAACCGGTGGTCGCTTTAAATATTTTAAATAGTGTATGACATTTTGTAAGCGCCGTTAAAATGGTCTATGCAAAATAAAGATATTTTTATTTTTATTTTATTTATTTTATTGTCCAAACCAACGGAGCACGCCCTTTTCCAGCTTAACGCTGACACTTTCATTCAAACCTGCCATATTGCGTATCACTTCGTTACGTATTCGGTCGGCCAAGGTAACGCCGCACAATTTTCGAAGTGATCGCATCTCCACAGCATTCAATTTACTTTCATGTATCTGCTGACATACCCAGGTTTCACTACCGTAAAGCAAAGTTGGCACTAGCACTGCGTTATGAATCGCAATTCGTGCTTCTTTTACGATTCTTTGTCGCTTTACTAACTGGGACAAAGCACCGTTAACCTTGTTTCCGGCAGCTACTCGCCGTTCTACATCCGAATCACATCTTCCATCCGCGCTAAACATACTTCCTAAATACACAATTTCATTCACTTGCTCTAGACGTTCCTGGTTTACCCTAATCTCGCATTTAGTTCTTACGTCACCTCTTTCAAATACTAGAACCTTAGTTTTACTTGCATTCATGCGGAGACCCTTACTTTCACACCCCTCTTTCATATTAGTGACTAATGCCTGTAGGTCGGCTTCTGATGAGGCCATGAGCACCGCATCATCAGCGTACAGCAGACAGTTTACTGTAAAGTCACCCAAATTCACACCCATATTAAAATCTTTCAACTTCTGCAGGCAACTGTCCAGATACACTATGAACAGCCAGGCAGACATGACACATCCCTGTATGACGCCTGTACAGACATCAAAAAGAGGTGACACATCCCCCCCTACTCGCACGCAAGCCTTACAGTCCCTATAAAGCGACTGTATTGCCCGCAGTAGCGAGCCGTCCACACCATATCCTGGCAGCAAGTCCCACAGCGTTTCTCTCACAACGTTATCAAATGCTTTCTCTAGATCCACAAAAGCGCAGAAAACCTTCTGGCTAAGAGCCAGAAACTTTTCCGCGATCATGCGGAGAGAAAACACTTGATCCATGCCACCTCTTCCACGTCGGAATCCGCATTGAGCCTCCCATAAATACCTTTCAGACTTTCTTAAATAAATAATAAAATAAATAAATATTGTGGGACACTTTTCACACAGCGCTATCTAGCCCAAAGTAAGCTAATATTAGCTTGTGTTATGGGATCTAGATAACTGATAAACATACTTATATATTTCTAAATACATACATATTATAGATAAATAACACCCAGACACAGAATAAACCATCATGCTCATCACACAAAGTTTTATCCTGGGTGGGAATCGAACCCACGACCTCTTGCGTAGCAGTCGGATGCACTCCCACCGCGCCACAGAGGCAGCCAAATATAAATGCCACAAAGTGGTCACCCATCCGAGGACCAGCCATAGTGAAAGTTGCTTAACGCAGTGATCGTTTACAGAACACTACGTCCGCGGAGCGACGAGCGCTATCCTTCTACTATACATTCCTACCTCAATGTTCATCTATAATCAATGAATTCTTCTATAGTCGATGACTTTGTTTGACACACAACACAAACTGAGACACAACAGTGCAGTGACTAATTACAGGAATTTTAATTATTTAATCAGATTTTTCTTCAGTAATTGTACTCAGATTTACTTAAATCAATTTTATTTAGTGTTTCCAGTAGATTAGGCTATATTATTAGTTCGTATGTGATTAAATTTAATCTTTATTTGCTGACTTTCATGATCTATCAGTGTAATGAATGTTCTGTGACGATACAATATTATTTGTGTATTTCTTTTCAGTGAGATAAGAACAATGATATGAGATAATTTGAAGGACTCTTTCCTTTGGATCACTTCGTTAAACGGTAGTTTTAATATTCCATTCTTTGGTTTTTTATGTTTTCTGACGTTGTGGTAATTGTGTTTTCTTGCAATCGTATTTGCTTGCATTGAGTCTTCTAAATGTACTACATATTATAATATAACGCAATTCAATAACCAGATAAATGAATTGACGTTCCTATGATAAAAAATTTCGCCATTAGTGAATATCTGTAACACTAGTGTTAAAACCTCAAAACATCTTAGATATATTAATCAAAATTGAGTGTGTACCTAAATACTACTCACCAACAACACCTCCTGTGTATTAATTTTAAGCAACAGTCAGTTGAATATAGTGTACAAATAACATTATCTAATTTAATTTAGTGTTATAAATAGGTATGTACATATTTCTATTTCGTCCTTGTTTCTTTTTAGCTGTATAAACTGTAACCTGATAATGTATACTTCTGATATAATATGAATTGAAGTGATCAAAATGACTGAAAGTGTACCAGCTCTAACAGCCCCTATCTCCTTATCAACATATCATCAACTGAGTCTAACAGGTAAATGTGACTTCTATATTATCTTATAATACTCAATTCTAATAATATTAATAGCAAAGTTTATTACATTTGTTAAGTGTAATATAATCAATCACTTTCATACTCTATGGGGGTGATATAAGTGATGTTTAAATATTATACATGCTCTGTATATAGTACTACAAAGACTAATAATACAATCTAAACAGCTATATTAGGTAAATAATGCAAAAAAAATACAAGATTTAAATTTTATGATGATTGTGTTACAAATTTGCTCTGGCTAACATATTTACAGCTTTTTGCTCATCCACCAAGGGCTAGTGATAAGTATGTATGTGATTATGAATTATAATTTGTATCTGTCTCAAGGGTGGGTTGTTGTTTTTGGTTAACATTTAGGTTATTATTGACTGAAACATCAGTACATGTAAATATCCCAAATAGCACAGTAGTATTGCATGTTTTTTTTTCTTTTAAAATAAACAGATGCTACTCAGATGCATCATGAAACCAAATGCACAGGTGAAACTAGTCAGGTTGTGTTATAATAATAAACAAGTGGAATATAGTAAAAATGAATTTGTAAGTTGTGGCAGAGGAATACTATGGTTCTGTGTTTTTGCAGTGATATGATATCAATTGTTATACAAGTTTAAAAAAATATTTGAATCTAATTTGATTCATGTTTTAATTTAGACTGTAGTATAAAAAATACTGTAGTAATCTATTTCTTTTTCTTATTTTAACAGTTGAATCAGCGAACATAAAAAATTCAGGCCTATTCAAACCAAATCCATACCTGCAAGTAGTAATAGATGACAAGCTGTCAAGAAGAACTGATTATATCAAGAACACATTGCATCCAAAATGGAAGGAAGATCTTACAGTTCTTGTTACTCCACAGTCACAGTTATTATTCCGTCTGGCAGACTATCACAGTTTTAGAAAAGATAACATTATAGGAGAGAAAAGAATTCACCTGCTAAAAATTCTTCTCTACTTTAATGGTAAATGTGATAATGTAGAGTTAACCATAGGTAAGTGTAATACTTATAACTATTACTTAGTCTAATAGAACCAAAATACAGTCACAAGCATGAACATAGGGATTGTCACAAATATTTGTTGAGTTTGAAGGGTTTATAGGGTCAAACATTGAGGCCAAAGTAATATTTTTATGGAGTGACCAAATATATTTTTACTCCATTCATTAGGTTCTCAATTCAATGTTCCTTTCATCATTAGAGCAATAGTCCAAATGTGTCTAAAGCCCTCACAACGGAGCTCCTGTTCTGCTTTTTTTACCCTTTCCCATCCTCTTCACACAATGACAATAGCGCGAGAGTTCTCTATCACAATAAGCCACGGCATCATACATCCACCACAGCATGCAGCAGCAAGTTTTCCCATATTCCTCAAATTCTTATTTAAAGGTGTATTATTGCAGAATTCTTTGCACATTATAATATCATCACACATGTAATATTGATTCTTTTCTGATAAAGTAGGCAGTACTATACTTCACACTATACTGTGATTATTTACAGCACTAGCGCTACTAAAAACAACCCTTTTTGTTCTAGTTTATATTAATTAGCCCAGCCAGGCACTGAAGTGTTTAATTTTTAAACTAGCACAAATATATTGGTCTTACTTTGTGTAGGCTTGGTTGCTCTGAAATCCATATGTTTTAATATTGACATAATGTACACACTCTGATAATCTAATTTGCAATAATAAATATCATGTATACATTTCCATAGTTATTTATCTTTAGTAAATACGCTGTCCAAAGAATATTTATACTAGTTTATATTAATTAATCTAGCCAGGCATTGAAACGTTGCATTTTTAATAAGCTTATGACACACTTATTTGCACATTTGGTATCTCTGATTTTATTATTGAGTATGGCGAAAAGAAGCACATTATTCTAGGTAATTTAAAACAAGAAATAGTGGTTTAGTTTAAAACCAGATTAATCTTTGCTTGTTTATAGGGAACTATTCTAAAAACATATTGATACTGACATAAGTCAATTTACATTGTCAGGAAACACGGATACACACTCATGTAACTTTGATTATTTAAAAAAAATATAAATTAATACACATTTTTATCATTAATAATGTCTAAATAAAGCATTAGTTTAATAGTATACTTAGTACAAGAAGTCTTATTGACTAATCTAAAAAGTCTTATTGAAATTGGTGATAATAGTAGTTGGATGTTTCCTAGATTTGATGAAGACAGTTTCACAAGAAAACTCTTCTACTGTAAGTGAAGTCAAAACTGCAGAGTTAGTTATACTTCTGGATGGATTACGAGTTGATCCTTCAGTTCTTAGTCAATCACATGATTTACTAGGCGAAAGTTCCAGCTCAGGAAGTCCCCTTAATGAAGGAGTGCGTGCAAAATTAAGAATGAGGAGTAACCCTGAAGCCATGAGACAAATGCTTCGATCTCAAACTTTGAGGGTGAGTTACAAATATATTTATAGAGGTGGTTTGTCAGAGAAACAATTTAGTAGTTGCTACAATTTAGTAGTAACGATAATTGTTAGAATCTCTTTTTGAACATTTGTTTTGAAGTATCTATCTTTGGAAAAGTAGTGGTCTATTAAAAAAGAAATTTGATTCATACCATTTAGTAATTTTTTCTATTTGCGTTATTATATATATATATTACTAATTGTTAATCCTAAAAATTAATTTAGAAATTGTTTTTACGTTTGCTAATATTCTTGTGCTCTTTCTACCAGCCGCCTCCAGGACCACCGCCGCTAAGCAACGGTATAGCGGCCCATAGTTCGTCACCCAACGTTCCCGGTCCAACGGTTGCGACCAACGCAACTGCAGTTACGGAGGGAGGCCCGGGGCCTTCACACGCAGATTTCGACATGGCAGGGACTACATCAACAGGCTCCTCATTTTCAAATACAGGAGGAGAGGAGCCGCTGCCAGCTGGATGGGAAATGAGATATGATGTCTACGGAAGAAGGTTTTTACAAAAAAAGCTATTATAATTAAGTCGAAAAGTTAGTATTGTTGTAGTGATAGCAGATTTATAATAGAGACTGCTCATTTAGAAGAACGCGACCATGAGCGCAGCATATACTGACGAGTATGTGCGCGCCGTTTGTGTCGACATTTAGGGAGTTTTAAACTTTGGCCACTACAAATACGGCCTTATTTTCAATGGAATCAGTAAATTTACTGCAGACTTTTTTCCTTAGTGCCACCGTAGGCTAGCTAAACCTTTAGCGATTTTGTCGTTTTTTAGAAGTTAAAGAAAGAGGAAATCGCCTGCGGTGATTTGCGTGTCCGCTAGGACGATTTAACTAATGGACGCGTAATGTACTCAATAAAGTATGAATCACTTTCAACCAACTTTCGTGCGTGGGGGAAACTACACACATATTGTTTTCTTACTCTTGCCTGAAGTGTTGTCACTGTCTAACAACCAATAGAAATTTAGCTATGCAATACGAATTTGACACAATATTATTCGGCTAATTTGAGATTGTAAGTCTTTGTATAATGTTTATAGAAAATGAAAGTATATTGAATATAGGCCGATTAAGACAGCAACTTAGCTACAAATTCTTAGCAAATGGCAAGCGGGGTATATGCGCAAAAGGTATAGCGCGTCCATTGGTTAAATCGTCCTAGCGTGTCCTTATCGTGAGTAACCATGTAATAGGAAGGGTGTAAAGTGTGTGGGTGCGCAGGTACTACGTGGACCACAACAGCCGGTCGACGTCGTGGGAGCGGCCGCAGCCGCTGCCGGCGGGCTGGGAGGTGCGGCGCGACGCGCGCGGGCGCGTGTACTACGTGGACCACAACACGCGCACCACCACGTGGCAGCGGCCCGACACCGAGCGCCTGGCGCGCTTCCAGCACTGGCGCGGCGAGCGGCGCCACGTGGTCGCGCAGGGCAACCAGCGCTTCCTCTACCCGCACCCGCCGCACCACTCCGACCCCGACCACGACCCCGCCGTCGCCGCCGCCGTCTCCACCACCGCCGGTAACACTCGCACTTATCACTCACACCGCCATTCCACAAGGGGTGGCAGAGGCACACAACACGCCCACATTTTTTTTTAATTTAATTGCACATATCCAGGTGTTGAGCTCAGGTTGTGGTAACCCGCTGTTGATTTTTTTTAAGCAATATCGCCTTCATTTTGGCGTCTACCAAACTAACTGGCAACTTAGAAAAACATGGTTAACGCAGTGATCGTTTTCAGAAAATGTTAGCAGGACTACGAGCTCTTCATTTATCTACAGCTCGGCAAAATTCTCTGAAAACGGAACTAATTTTTATGCTAGCCGGCTGCATTGTCAAAATTTATTCTAACGAGTTATCTTTATTGTAACTTCATTGTTAAATTATGTTGAACATTTTAAAATAGAGATAACTATATAAATATGTTACGAAGTCTTCTGTTAATACCGCCGGGTTACCGCGTTCTTACCCATTTACTGGAAGGCTTATCGCGTGCATTCACAACGCACAATACGCTAAAACGTTTAATATAGTGGTGTGAAACAAAATGACTTCTCTAACGTCTGATCGACTCAGTACATACGAAAAATATAGACGGCAAAGCGATTGTCGAGTCTGCCTGGTTCTATAAACTCTGAACTTCGCGCTTGTGAACCGAAATACGTTCGCCGAATGTGATACAAAGGTGATACTAATCGAATTTCGTTTCGTTTCTAGTGTTACCTAGATTTTGTGTACTAAAGGACCCTGTATGGCTTTCCCTGGAGTTAAAACCCGGATTTCCTTGCCCATAATTGTGTTTGTTTGGCCGAAATGTCAAATCAATTGAAAAACGCAGACTTCATGCTCTAACGAAAGGACTGGGGATGCTAAGCTTATATTTTATTTAACTCACCTTCCCTAGACCTAATGCTACTCTATCAAATACAACAGGCTAGCATTTTTACATACATTACTCTAATTATGAAATACACTATTGCTCGGGATCGGGATAAGATGTCGCGAGTACGCGTATTTAGTGTAGGTTGTAGTTGAAACATATCATTTGAAAAATAAAGACTTAGTTTATTTATTTATTTTTTTTGTTCTTTTGGCGATACTGTTGCTCCGCCAATAACTCAATGTGGATTAGGTAGGAGTTTATCAAGGTCCACACTTATATAGGATCCAAGTTTTGTGAGTGTACAAGGTAAAAAGGGAGAAACACTGAAAGACTTAGTTGGACACAAAACATTTTAGCAAATTTTATTTAAATTGACACATACGACATTACATACATCAGACTACTTCTTTTTCCTACGTGACATAACCTGAAAGAGTTCTCGCTTGATGCTATGCAACCTCTAACAGACTTGTTAAATCATTTTACTTCAGTTCTGATTAGTCTAGCCCCGGTTTTGTTGTGGTATGTATGTTATTGTTGTGCTAAACCCATGGCACATTTTCCTTCCTCTATAAGTAGATACAGGAAAGTAACAAAACCACGGGGCCGCGGTCTCTATATACTTACGAATATTACGTAGATAATATTTGTAAGACACCAAGTATTTAATTAATAATGTTATTTATCCTATAAATAATCGCGTTGCAATCATATATGTATATTAGAACGTTATCAGTTTATCATACCCAACATGTTACAATCTTATCTATGTAACACCGATTGCTTACGTGGGAATGATGATATTATAGACAAATGCCTGTTCGTATGCAAATGTAATTAGGAAAATACATAGGCTACTCCCTCGCTAGCGAGGGTGTAGCCTATGTATTTTCGATCGAAGCGTGAAAGATAGAACGATTTGTTGATTTGGCCAAATTGTACGAAATTTGCTAAATCTCCGGAAACCAAGCCGGCGCTTATTGTAATTATGCACATACTGACGGCCAAGGCCTTTGGAGCCCATAAATTGGCTGAGTTTCTTATCTTTGGTTGAAGAAAGTTGATAGTAGGTAATGCTGTGTGTATTTTGTTAGATTTTGTGTCGAAGTTATAACACAACGTATAAATATACGCGCGTCCTCTATATTTGCTAATTGTTAAACATATTTTATTTATTCTTTGATTTCGTTAAGTACTTGTCATAAACATTGTCATTACTTTTGAAGTAGTGTTTCTACTGTATTTTTATTCCGAACACGGTTCGTTCAAATCCGAGAACATAAGCAATCCACCTTGCTTTAGTGAAGGTCTTAGAAAGTCATAGTTACACATTTACGCGACTTGACGTTTTGTGACCCTGGTGTCATGCCAATTAACGTTAGTTTTTATTTACTGAGACAGTGAGCCTTTGTGTATATTCTGTTCTACTGCATGTAACATCCGAGGTTACTCCCGGGCGCACAAAATGTTCATCTTGGAAAGTTTGGTCAGGACCTAAGCCTTATTTTATTTATCTATCTATCTTCACGCTGTATCCCTGACGGGGTAGTCAGAGAGGACAGATCGCCAGGCTTCACAATTCATGCATACTTCTTTCGCATCTTGCAGATTCATCAATCGCTTCACACATGCACGTCTGGGTATCGGAGTACTTTTGACTTTTCCATTTTTGAACAATCTGCTCAAGTGGTCTTCATATATGTAAGTCTCGGCCTACCCTGACTCCTTCTACCCTCTACTTTCGCACAATATTTATTCTTCGTCAATCGTTCCTCACTCATTCGTTGGACGTGTCCTTATTTTATAGTTATATTTATTGAGGTCATAACGTGTAATGTGTACAGTAGTATATTTGTATTGTTGTGATTCATATGGTGTTTGATACAAGCACTTAAACTGCACATGATATGAAATCTATGTGTTCTAGGTTGGTTCGTTGGTATGAATAAAATATGAATAAAAAAGGATGAAGTATAAAATTACGAACAGTGATTATAACAAATTGGTAGATAAAGATCGGAATTTTTTTTTAATCTCTCTTCCTCATTTTATTGTATTCCCAGATGCTGCTAAATCCTACCTGAATTTGGAGATTAGGGTTCACTTTTACTTGACTGTTAGGAGCAGATAGGATCAGCAGGTGCACCGCTAGCAGGCGAGGTCCTGCAGATCTTGGTAGGGTTATACATATACTCCACTCTACCCTGATAGAGGAATATGTTTTCAATCATAAGCCATAAACTATCAGAATTAAACCAACAGTGGTCTAATATACAGTAAAAATATGAAAAATTTGTTCAGTTTCAGGCACTAATACGAATGCCGCAAACAGTGTCACCGCGGCGGGTTCTGTGGGAAATTCTACCGCTGCAGCGATGCCCACCGCCGCGGGATCCAGCGCAGGTCCCGAGGACACCCTGGGCGCCCTGCCCTCCGGCTGGGAGCGGCGAGTGCAGCCCGACGGCAGGGTCTACTACGTCAACCACAAGAACAGAACCACACAGTGGGAAGATCCCAGAACACAGGTTTGGCCTCTTAGTCCACCATTATGTGTTTCTGTTTAATAAACTGAATATTGACCAGAACAAAGAAATAATTGGTCATTTACGCTTTAATCCCCAAAGGGGTAGCAGAGCGTCGCCCACATATCACTGTAAGCATTTTTGTCCCATGTAACGGGTAGTGAGCTATTATCTTGTTAAGATGAACAGGTGCAGGTTGTAAAACCTGCTGTTGAAATTTTTCAAGCCACTCATAAGGCCTTCAACTTGGCTTAACGACTGCCATGTTACTGGCAACCGGGCTTAGGGTGCCTTTCAAAGCACGGAAACGCTCGTTAATAGATATGCCACAAAGTGGTCGCCCATCCGAGTACCAGCCATAGCGAAAGTTGCTTAACGCAGTTATCGATTACATAGCACTACGTTAGCGGGGCTCCGAATTCTTTACATTTATGTAATAATTGAATTTTATTTTATGTACTGTACATACTTCCATACGCCGTTAGTGCGAAGCTTTTAATATGAAAATAAAAACAGATACTTCAAATTTTGCATACATACATATCCTAATGTCATATCCTTCAACGTCTGTATCCCTGTAAAAGTAAATAAAAAAATGTTGTGGTACACTTTTTACATAGCACAATCAAACCCAAACTTCAAGCTTGTGCTATCAGATCTAGACTACTGATTAACATACTTATTTCTAAATACATACATATAATACATAGGAAACACTCAAACTCGAAACTAACATTTGTTGATCACACAAATATTTGTACCGACCCGGGAATCGAATCTGGGACCTCAACGCGGCAGTCGCATACGTACCACTTACGGTACAACATACATACATATCGTCACGCCTGTCTCCCATCGGGGTAGGCAGAGACTATGGCTTTCCACTTGCTACGATCCTGGCATACAACTTTCGCTTCTTCCACTTTCATAAGTACGGTACAAACAGGTAAATATAAAGGAGTGGTTGAGAGAGAGTGAAGAGAGCGGGTGGATGCTGATTCCCAAACTAGGCTTTTGCCTGTATCTTTGGAAACAATTAATTGTTTGCAATAAGATGTTAACTTGTACTTGTATTTTTTTATTGTCTGGTTACTAAGACCTTTTAGCCAAATGCTATTTATATCATATTTCTTCAATCTTATAAGGTTTTAATTTAGTCCTGTCCAATCATTTGTCGATGTCACGTCCAGTCCTAGGCCCTGTGTCCTTGCCCCATTAATGTGGTAGAAGCGTTATTGAGACTTTCAGTAGACTTTGCGTGGCAAGATGTAAAATAGCATTTCACTGTAATATATTACTGTCTTTCACTATAGCATGTTTACACAACTTTTATGTCGAAGAAAATACCATTATTACACATAAAATAAGGTCAATGCACCAGTTTTGGAAAATAATATACAGCAAGTGTCTATTATTCAAGAACTTTCCGCGCAAACTCCTAACTATTGTTGTGGTGGTGATAGGGACAGGAAGTAAGCGCACTGGAGGAGGCGTTGCCGGGCGGCTGGGAGATCCGCTTCACAGAGGACGGCACGCGCTACTTCGTGGACCACAACACGCGCACCACCACGTTCCAGGACCCTCGCCCTGGAGCTCCCAAGGGCTCCCAGGGCGCCTACGGGGTGCCCCGCGCCTACGAGCGCTCCTTCCGCTGGAAGCTCAGCCAGTTCCGCTATCTTTGCCAGAGCAACGCGCTGCCCAGCCACATCAAGATCACACTCACCAGGCAGTCTCTCTTCGAGGATTCATATCACCAGGTACTGACATCAACAGAGTCTCGATTGTGTATTATGGTTTATATACGTTCGGCCACTGAATCCGACAACCACATTTGGTTTAACCAAATCGATTGGTCATAAAGGTCCGTTTAGGTCGATTGACCGAATCGACACAGTTATCTCGTAAGTATCATTATGGACAGTCTTATGCAACAACATATTAGTAGCATGCGATATTGTTAGACCAATTTATTACCCACAGTCGCAGTCGAAATGAGGAATACCCGACTGCATACGGTCAACCAAAAGACACTAGTTGGTGACTAAATGCAACTGAATATGGGCTAAATGCTCAATTTTGATTTCGATTCAAAGTTGACATCTCTCCTAGCACACATCTTCAATTTTATGATCGATTGCTAACTGCCCCGACAAGTAGGCATACTTTTTAAGACTGAAAATAATTTTAATTATACATGAAGCGCTCGTGGCACCGCGGTCTCAGTGTTCTGTAAACGATCACTGAGTTACGCAACTTTCACTATGGCTGGTCCTCGGATGGGTGACCACATTGTGGCATTTACATTTGCGAGCGTTTCCGTGCTTCGGAAGGCACGTTAAGCCGTTGCCGTCCCGGTTGCCAGTAAAATTGCAGTCGTTAAGCCTGGTTGAAGGCCTTATGGGCGGCTTGAAAAATTTCAACAGCAGGTAGCCACAACCTGCATCTGTCTATTTCAACACGGCAATGGGCTCACCACCTATTACGTGGGACAGGAATCCATACGGTGAAAAGTGGGCATATAATATGCCTCTGCCACCCCTTCGGGGATAAGGCGTGATGGATATTTATTTTTATTATTATTTAGAACATTTGGGTGGCCACCGATTTTCAGCTATAACTTCGTGTTTACAAATTACATATTTACAGTTAATAAAGTACCATTATTGCTTCGCTTTCCAGATAATGAGGCTACCCGCGTACGAGTTACGTAGACGTTTGTACATAATATTCCGCGGTGAAGAAGGATTGGACTATGGAGGCGTCAGTCGAGAATGGTTCTTCTTGCTATCGCACGAAGTTTTGAACCCCATGTACTGTCTTTTCGAGTACGCGAACAAAAATAACTACAGTTTGCAAATAAACCCCGCGAGTTACGTCAACCCGGATCATCTACTATATTTCAAGTTTATCGGCAGATTTATAGCGATGGCTTTGTATCACGGCAGATTTATTTACTCCGGTTTCACGATGCCCTTTTACAAGAGAATGTTGAATAAGAAATTGACTATGAAAGATATAGAATCCATCGATCCAGAGTTCTACAATTCGTTAGTATGGATCAAAGACAATAATATAGACGAGTGTGGTTTAGAGATGTGGTTTAGCGTCGATTTTGAAGTGTTGGGCCAAGTGATACATCACGAGTTGAAGCCAGCAGGCGATAAAGAGCGTGTTACTGAGGTACGTTTATTATCTGTTTGTTATATATACTCACTAGTACCGCTCAACGACGTATGTGTACTACGACATAGGACTGAGATCAATTTTTGCATTGTATAAATATGTAGTGGCTACCGCGTCTCTACGTATGTATGTACGCTTAGACCTTTTTAACTAGGCAACGGATTTTAATGCTGTTTTTATCAATAAACTAGTTGATGCCCGCGGCTCCGCTCGCGTGGTGAAGTTTTCCCGTTTCTCATAGAAATTTCGTTTATTCCGACATACTATGTAATTTGGTTTGAAATATAAACACTTTTACCCTAGTAAAAATATACTTATTTTTGTTTGCTTGTAACACTTTCAAAACAAAATTTTTGAACCAAAATTATAAGAAATGGATAAATTTCTAGAAATAATTACAGGCTAAAGTTTTCTCGAGTGATTAATAATGATATCCAAACATAATTGGCTCTTTTTTTTTTCAGACTAATAAGGAACATTATCTTCAACTGGTTACTCAATGGAGGATGACTCGAGGTATAGAGGAACAAACGTCTGCGTTCTTGGATGGTTTTAATGAGGTAAGCATTAACATTTTGACAATGTTTTCTCAGGGTTTACAGGAGCCCCCTGTTTGGAATCCGATTCGACCATATCTGTTGAATAACGGACCAGGTGAACCTATAGAGGGTTTCGAAATTCAAACGGCAATCACATACAGCTAATAGGAACTATCACATACTATTTATTTCTGCTGCAGCTGACAAAATAGTATGTGTTGATGATTTGATGTTGGTCAGGAAGCATTCAATGACTGCTACTTTGAATTTTGCGTATAACGATTTAATCTTCAAATATAATTACTAATTTGAAAATACGAATAGGTAATTTGATAATATACGAGTAAGTACATGTGGCGTACCGACTACCACCATGCTTAAGATAATTACAAAGAGTGAGTAATTGTGCGACGAATAGCTACGTTACTCTTCCATCGTAGTTCCTTCGATCAACGCTAGGGGCCGCGACTTGTAGTTTTTCAGCGATATGAGGCGTTAACAGTATGTTCTAACATTATTATACGCTCATGAAGAAATCTCAACGGCTTGACCTTTTCTAACATCTATGTTTCATAATGTAACCAAAAACAATGTATTTGGTTGTGAACTAATAACTTCCAACAGTTGAACTTACTCACAGCTGCCTTGGTGAAAATTATGTTTGCGTCCCTTCATGTGATAAAAAGCTCAAAGTCTTTTAACCATCAGACGTGATGGTGAAAACTTTGACGACGAGTGAAGACTTTTCACCAACACCTGATGGAAAGTTGTCACCGTAGTTAGTTCTGGTTGCCTTTACTTGGCAACTTCTGCATACCTATTTCATTAATTTAATGTTCTTGTAAGGTGGTGCCATTGGAATGGCTCAAATATTTCGACGAACGTGAATTGGAATTGATGCTGTGCGGGATGCAAGAAGTGGACGTGGACGATTGGCAACGGAACACCATCTACCGGCACTACACGCGCACCAGCAAGCAAGTCGGATGGTTCTGGCAGGTTTGTATTGGCACAAGGACATTTTAATAAAGTTCCATTCCCCAATGGATGGCCATCGCAGCTCTATTGTTGACACTCTGCTATATGTCCGTCACCACACTCCATAAACTACACTAGTGATACAGCTAAAATTTTAACAAAGTGGTTGAGCGGGCAAGATAAATAAATTCAAAGTGGACTGTATTTGCGGGGTAAGACAAAAATGAAATTTACACGCGGTTGTCGACGAAAAAGAAATGGAAATCAAGAATGGGCACACTACCTTGCTGCGAGATGCTGAGGTGGAGGCTGCCGGGGACGTCCCTGACTTGGATCCCTGGTTCCATTGCACGAAAACACTATTTATCCATGGAAAACACAATTATTGCGTAAGGCTTGTGCGAACGCGCGCGCGGCCATTGCAGAACTAACAGAGCGTCTTCAGTCCGTTTGTTGCTGCCTGTGAGCGACGTTTTAGATAGCGCGTAATACAGCTGTCTCGCTCCTCTTTTATGCGAGACAAGGTAGATGCGAAAGAGAAATGGAATAAAGGAAAGCGGGGGAGTGTCAACAACTAATTAATTAAAAACAAATGTAGATCGGTGATGCAACATAGATAAAATAACACGGCTACTCTTGATTCGTATACCGGCGCAACCACAAAGTGTGTATTACTATAATAGCTTTATTAAATTTACTTAACACGTTAACATGAAGAAGACTCAATACTTTTACCACTATAAAGTATCGCCTTTGTATAAAAGCAGAAACATTTTACCTTACGAACAATAAACACGGCAATCGGATCCTTCTGCCTACTTGTAACTCTACTGAATGGATTTTGGCTTGCCCCAGTATTTATATGCTGTCTGCGCACTCAGCTCTATATCGTAATCATAAGTACTTTAGATATATGAACATTTCATAGAGGACTGGGGCAGGTATGCCCCAAGTATTTACTAGTAAACATATAATAAACGTAAATAAAAACCTTAAAAATGTACGTCCACTTATAGCTCTGCATGACCCTAGGTTGATTGGAAGAGAACATATTTGTACATTAAGTTAAAAAAAAAAGTAAAGAAAGCAGGAAATTATATGTTCTTACATCAAATAAAAAGTACTTTTTTCCAACACCATTGTAACCTTTACAGTTTGTTCGCCAAATGGATAACGAGAAGCGAGCACGATTGCTTCAGTTTGTGACGGGCACGTGTCGAGTCCCTGTCGGCGGATTTGCTGAGCTCATGGGATCTAATGGACCGCAGAGATTTTGCATAGAAAAGGTATTTCCACATTCTATTCATTTTTCATTAAAAGAAAAAAAATACCTAATTTTGTGTAGACTATACTATAATACAAAATACTAGATATTTTTGAAAAAAGAAGTCGGTATTATATTGTATCTATGCTGTATCCCTGACTTTTGTACTTTTGACTCCGTTATGAGCAATCTGCTCTAGTGGTCTTCATATGTAAGTATGGGCCTGAGCTGACTTCTTCTACCATCTACTTCCGCACAATATATATTCTTCGTCAATCGTGCCTCACTCATTTGTACTCCAACGGAGTACGCCCTTTTCCAGCTTAACACTGACACTTTCATTCAAACCTGACATATTGCGTATCACTTCGTTTATTCGGTCAGCCAACATTTCGCCGCACAATTTTCGAAGAGATAGCATCTCCACAGCATTCACTTTACTTCCTGGTTTCACTATCGAAACGCCCTTTGTGAAAGACTTCTTAACATTATTAATTTGTTCCAGGTTGGAAAAGACACGTGGTTACCCCGTTCGCACACTTGTTTCAATCGACTAGACTTACCACCATACAAGAGTTACGAGCAGCTATGCGAGAAACTCAACTTTGCTATAGAAGAAACCGAAGGCTTCGGACAGGAATAGTGTTATTGTTATGTATTATTAGAATCACTAAAATAATTATTGTAAATTATTTATCATAAATGCACCGCCTCCCAAGTGAGGATACACCAATGGAATTGGTGCTGTCATGAAAGACCAACCAAATAATTATATGAATATATTTGTAATAAATAACGTCTATATAAATAAACGATGTAGATATTGTTAGTGAAATATGTCGATCGTTTAATAAATATTTGCATGAACTTAATTTAAACAAATTCTTAAAAAGTTCATTAAATACTTTTTAAACACAAGTTTTTTTACATTACACATACATTCAACATTTTGTATCGTACTGCTGTTAGTGCCCAACCTAACAGGTTATTTAGCCGATACATTTTGGCATCTGTTTGTTTCAGCCGAAACAGAAACTCGTTTGTTAGTCAACAGATCGCTAGCAGATTAAATCACTTGGGCTCCGGAGATCTCGGTGGGACCCCCTTACACCCAAGAACACTTCAGAACACTCGCCGTGGTAAATTCTGTAGAATGCAGCCAAGGACGATACTTTCCTTACTTTGTATCAGCGGCTCAAGGCTTCCTTACCTCAGGATAATCTATTAGTGCGAATGTCCATTTCAACACGGCAATGGGCTCACCACCTGTTACGTGGGACAAAAAGCAAAAGCATACGGTGAAACGTGGGCGTATAGTACGCCTCTGCCTACCCCTTCGGGGATAAAGGCGTGAAAGTTTGTTATGTTATGTTATGAATATGAAAATTCTGATGAAGTGTGTGAGATCGAAGACGTATGGAAGTCATTTAAGGAAGCGATTGAAGTGGATGGAGTAAACAAGAGAAGCCAACGATGTAAGGGAAAGAGAATGAGTGTAGAAGTCCGAAAGGCATTGTCTGATAAGAAGAAAGCATGGTTGGATTGGCTGACTACAAAAGTCAATCAAAGAATGCAGAAGGCAACGGATGTGGACCTAAAAATTGCGAAAGAGGAGTACAAAAGGTATAAGCGTGTTGCAAAAGAGGTGATGAAAAGAAAGAAAGAGAATGACAGAGATGAATTTGATAAAAGGTTATCTGATGACTTCCAACAGAATATGAAATTCTTTTGGAAGTCCATAAGAACAGTGAGGGGTCAACAGACGACATCGCATCTCAACCTTATCAGAAACCATGATGGTAGTCTTGTGAAAGGAGAAGTATGTGTGTTAAAAAGATGGAAGCAATGTTTCGAAAGCTTTTGTTTTTGGGAAGTAAATGAAATTGGCAAGGAAGAAGTCATAGGTATGGAAGAAATAGTGTAAGCATTGAATAGCATAAAATTGGGAAAGGCCGCGGGACTTAATAGGATCTCTGTCGAGATGCTGAAAGCGGGACAAGGCGTGGTAGCTTGCCAGCTGTACTGCCTTTTCAACCTTTGTTGGAGGTATGGCAGCGTACCAAGAGATTGGTGTAAGGCTCATCGTGCCGCTTTAAGGGAAAATGCACACAAGAGTGCAAAAACTACCGCAGCATAAGCTTGCTCAGCATCGTCGGCAAATTGTATGCAAAAATTTTAATAAAAAGAGTGATGAATGAAACTGAAGGAAAAATGTGGGATGTACAAGCAGGATTTATGAAAGGAAGGGGATGCACGGATCAGGTCTTTTCCTTACGATGCGTAGTAGAAAAGCTTTTGGCGAAAAGTCAAAAAGTCTATTACGTATTTGTAGACTTGGAAAAGGCCTATGATAGAGTGGTGAGGAATGACCTGTGGTCAACACTGGCCAGGTATGGACTAAACAGCCACTTGATACGAGCACTGAAATCTCTCTATGAGGGCTCCAGTGCTTGTGTCAGGATCAACGGAGCTTGCACAGACTTTTTTCACATTGAAAAAGGTGTGAGACAGGGTTGTGTAGCGTCGCCGTTGCTGTTTAACCTATACATGGACAGCTGCCTGAAACAACTGCAAGAGAGTACGTATGGTATAAAAATGGATGAACTGACCTTCAAGTGCCTCCTATACGCCGATGATCAGGAAATACTAGCATCATCGGCGGAGGAGTTGCAGTTGATGAAACCTTATGCATGATTTGTTAATAAACAAAGGAATGAAAGTGAATGTAAACAAGTCGAAAGTAATGGTTTTTGAAAGAGAGGTAAGTACGACGGATTGCTCAATTCTTGTGGAAGGAGAAAGAGTAGAACAAGTGAAAGAGTTTGTATATCTGGGTACAACATTTACGAGAGATGTAAAGTGTGACTATGACATTGAGCGAAGAGTTTATGCAGGAAATAAAGTGAATGGAGCCATGTACGCCTTTATGAGCAGTCAGAATGTGTCTAAGAAGGCAAGACTGGCTGTACATAGAGGAGTTCTGGTCCCCACACTTATGTTTGGCAGTGAAAGCTGTGTATGGCAGAAGACGCATAAAAGTAAAATGAATGCCTTGGATAAGAGAAGTCTGCGAAGTATAGCTGGAGTGAAGTTGATGGATAAAGAAAGGAACAGCGTGATAAGGAAACATTGCGGTATGACAGAAGATGTAGTGACTAAGATAGAAAAAGGGGTGCTTAGATGGTTCGGACACGTGGAGAGGATGGATGAATGAATAGACTGACGAAGCAGATATATGTGGCGAGAGTGAATGGGCAAACTGGTAGGGGTCGACCTCGGCGCACGTATGTCAATCAAATCGACGATCTTTTGGAAAAAGGCCAGGTCAAGAGTACCCTTAACCGGCGAGCGTGTATGAAAACACTTATGAAAGTAGAAGAAGCGAAAGCTGTATGTCAGGATCGTAGCAAGTGGAAAGCCATAGTCTCTGCCTACCCCGATGGGAAACAGGCGTGATAATATGTATGTATGTATGAATGTGCATCTCGTGCTTAACATATAGTAGGGGGCGTTAATTTTCTTCCCTTTTTTTATTTTTCCTTTATTTGTGCTGTAAGACCTAGCTTTATGCCAAATTTCGTGATTTCAGGTCAATAGGAACTACTAGTTAGTTTTTGACCCAAAACCTGTAAGGTACTTCCGGTTGACCTAGAATTAACAATTTTGGTAACCTTTTAACTGTTAACCCATACAATACATAGTTCATACCAATTAATATAGACCTTTAAGTTGTATGGGCGCTTATACAATTTGGAGGTCTACTTTATTGGCGCATATTTACTTAACTTTGACATGCTATAACTCTTGGTTCCACCACAATCAGACTGTGCGTTTCGATTGCTCCGCCACGTGTCCAATCAAAAAAAGCACTCCGTCAAAAATTTGTCGAAATTTGTCAAAACCGAATGCAACAAACCAAAAATTTGTCATAGAAATAAAGAAGATATTAGGGTTTAAAGTTGGCCGCGCGAACGAAACGTGGAGGATTGCGCGGCCACGGAGATCTCAGCAACTACATGGGTTAGAGATCTAATTCTTTTTGTAATATAAAGATTGAATTTGTCTAAAATTGTCGAAAAAAGAAGTATAAGCTTTAGAGCAATATTTAACGAAATATTCGCCTTTGAAGTTATGGCCGCGCAATCCTCCACTCGCTGTTTCTTTAATGTTGATTATTTTTTAAACCTAATGTTGTTTCTTTAATGTTGATTTCTTATAGTAAAATTTACACAATAAGAAGGATCTTAATTTGTCGAAACTAATGAAAGCAATAAATACTACTAAAGTTTAGTTAAACAGGAGATATCGGTCCAAAACAAAAAGTCCGTGGCCGCGCGAACGATACGTTACTTTGTAGGCTCATATCTCACTACCTATAATTGCTAGGATTTTGGTGTGAACTTCCATATATTTGGCGTAGTAGCCTCATTATAATGGCGTATTGGTTTACCCTCAAAACAGTTTACAACTCGTGTTAAATCAAAAATAATGATTTCTCATATGATGTTCTACCAGGGTGACAATAATTTCGATATAATTTGGACATATACCTTTTCTACTACACTAATGCATCTATTAGGAATTAATTTGGATCAACTTAAAGTTAAATCATCTGCTTGTAAACGTTTTGTTTTGTAAAAATTTGATGGCCATGGAATTTCATAGAATGAGTTAAAACAATCATTACAAGAATCAGTAACCTGAGGCTATCTATGTGGAGACTGCAGATCCAGGTCAATTTGCGGCAGTTTTCGCTTATCATCCTATTTTTTTTTATTAAATCGTAAGCAAATGACGCCACTAAGATATGTATCATATTACTAAATCTGGAACTAACTGAGCTAGGGACGTTGCATGCCACACCATCATGATGTCGAGCTTCAGTGTGTCGCTCAAGCGTGCATTCAAACTATGGTGAGTCGCAGTAGTTTAGTCACACCAGCAATAATCGCACTTCCATTTGTCGAGCTCACATTACACTCTAAATATAAAAATGTATTTATTTTGCATATACAATTTTAACGGCGCTTACAAAATGTAAACACTAAAACTTAGGATACATTTAATATGTTTAAAGTGACCACCGGTTCAGAACGCGGCCCACCTAAGAAGAACCGCCTTAGATTCTAGGTGGGAAATTCAACCGAGGTGGTTCGAACAAATTTTTTTATTAAATATTTTATTGAATGGCTTACCTCCTGGCCAAGAGACCACTAGGCGATGATGACAAACCACAAGAACCGGAAAGTACAAGCTATGTACCTTACTTAAAACCATCATATATTAGACTGTATCCTGAAATCTCTACAAACACTGATTTTAAAGTCTTTGTAGAATCTGAGGACAAAAAAGATAGAATAGGTAATAAAAGCCCGATCTATCTTAATCACATTTTCACAACAGAAATAAAGGGTGTGGTGTCTCTACAAAGAGCAAACGCCACTAAACTAGTTGTTCATTTTAAACTGGCAAATACAGCAAATAACTTTTTGGCTAATTCTACATTTTTGAATAAATATAGATTAAGAGCATTTATACCAGCAGCCCTAACTGAGAGAACCGGAGTCATTCGTTTTGTCCCTACCAATATTTCAAACAAAGAACTGTATACCAAGCTATCTTCTTACTATGAAATTATTGCAGTACGAAGATTTACCAAGAAAATTGGCCCGCAACGAGTTCCACTACAGACTGTTAGTTCAACATTCCTATCGAATACTCTACCTGATTCCGTACAATATGACTTGTTTTCGTATAGAGTTTTTGAATATATTCCCTCTTTACAACAATGTTACAAATGCTTGAAATTCAATCACTCTGCAAGAGTGTGTAACGGGAAACAGCGATGCAGCAGCTGTGGGGGTGAACACCTCTACACAGACTGTAACAAGCCAAATGAGCTTTGCTGCGCAAACTGCAGTGGACCTCATGTGGCAGTGTCCAAATCTTGTCCAGTCAAAATAAATAAAATCTTGGAAAAACGTAATAAGATAACTTATTCTAAATATAATAAAAAAAAAGTAAAGAAATATCATCAGGACTTCCCCACAATTGCTGAATCAGCCAATAAAAAACAAATAATAAAAGATAGTTTTAATAAGAATACCGTACATAATGTCACTAAATTTAACTCTAATTCTATCTTTAACCGTAGCATAACTTCTGTAAATACTGTACAATCCCCATCAAAAGAGATGAGTCTTAAAGACCAATTATTAAGTAATACTGACTTAACTTCAGCAATTATTCGTATAATTTTAGATATTAGTAACAAGGTTGACATCACACCAATTAATAATAAAACAATTAAAGAAATGTTACACAAACACCTTTCCTAAACTTATGGATAATTACAACTCTCATCAATCACACTTAAAAATAGCACAATATACAAAGTGCATACAACAAAAAACCCTTACTAATAGACTTTTTAAGACAAGAAAACATAGATATTTGCCTTTTAAATGAAACTTGGTTTAAAGATAGCAAATCATTCAGTATCCCAAGTTACAATTTACATTTTTGCAATGCTAAGAATGAACATGGAGGTGTTGCAATATTGATTAAACCTTACTTAAAATATAAACAGTTACTCACTACTTTTTATGAGGAAATACAGAACATAGCTATATCACTATCAACTGAACTTGGAACACTTTCCATTTTATGTGTCTATTGTCCACCTTGTAGTAAACGTATTAAACTGGATAGATTAAGAAATCTAATTAACTTATTACCAAAACCTATTTTTGTCAGTGGGGATTTTAATGCCCACCATATAGCCATGGGCTGTATAACCACAAAAAGTCGTGGACTTACGATATTATTGATGAATCTAATTTATGCATCCTTAATGATGGTAGGTACACTACACTTCCTTATCCATCTCGTAACCCATTAGCCATAGATATCACCTTTACCAGTCCCTGTATTGCACCTTTATCTGAATGGACAGTTTATGACAATAATATGGGCAGTTATCATTTTCCCTCAGTGACTACCATATCACTTAATATTGATTAATATAAAATAAACCCACCAAATGAAAAATACCTATTCAAGAAGACTGATTGGAAGAAATTTTGCGAACTTTCTAAAGTGTATTTCAGTGATATAACAGTAGATAGTGAGAATCCTTTAGAAACATATAACTCTTTTTGTAAACAACTCAGTTCCTTGAAAACTGTTTTCCAACTACAAAAGCAAACTACCTGCACCCTGGTGGAATGATAAGTGCAGACAGAGTGTCATCAACTCATATGAGGCATTAAAATATTATAGGCATAATCCCACTATTGAAAATTTTATAAGTTACAAAAGGTTAGATGCTCTTAAAAAACGAGTAATTGCTGAGGAAAAGAAAAATGGTTGGAATACTTTATGCAATAGTTTTAATAGAACTACACCTATAAGTACAATGTGGAAACAAATCAAAATGTTTAAACAAAATCGGAAGATTAATAATCGGTCTTATTCAGACGAGTTCATTGATGCTTTTTTAGATAAATTAACAGATAAAGGCTAGTAGTCTCTAACTTACAAACATATTTCAACATGCATAATGATAATGAAAATACGATACTTGTCCTAGAAAAGTTCTCGCTTCATGAATTTCTTGTCTCTTTAAGTTCACGTAAGGATTCAACATCCGGCTTAGACGAATTACCCTATATACTTATCAAAAATCTACATAAATCAATTCAGATACTGTTTTTAGAAATACTTAATAACTTATGACTTGAAAAATGTATTCCTGAGACATGGAAAACCCAGTGTGTGATTCCCATCCTTAAAACAGATAAACCTCCTGAGAACCCAGATTCATATCGACCAATCTCATTATCATCTTGCATAGGGAAAATATTTGAAACTATGATTATAAAATGTACACTGATGGTAGCAAAGGAAATTCTCATGTTCGTAGTGCTATTTACGACCCTCAAATAAAATTTGTACAAACAACAGGTGCAGTGTTTTACCCTAAACAACAGGTGCAGTGTCTTTTTTGCATATGCTGTTTTAAAGTCACTAAAACATATTTATCATTTAGATTCTTGTAAAAAGGTCCCTATCCTTACTGATTCACTTAGTGTAATTGAAAGCTTAAAATGTGTAAATATTAGTTGTAAATCAAACTATATTCTCTTTAAAATTAAATCAATATTATTTCAACTTAGCTGTAAAGGAACAGAAACATTTTTTATGTGGGTTCCGTCACATAAGGGAATAACTGGGAATGAAATTGTTGATGATGTTGCACGCAGAGCTATTAATTGTATAGATTTAAGTACCAGTGTTAATATCCCATTCACAGATTGCTATAATGACATCAAAGAAAGTGTTCAGAGTTGTGGTACAGTTTTTGGAAAAAGGACCAAGAATCTAAAGGCAAATGGTATGGAAGTACCCAAACAGACTTACCCACTAAGCCATGGTACTATGATCTCAAGATAGCCATAGTCACGTGACTACGCCGCTGCAACGGCCAGCAACCCAGCAACAAAGGAGAGGAAGCAGAGCAGTGTCACTCAGCGCAGCACTGCACCCATTAAGGCTTCGCGGAAGGAGCCTTGTGACGCAGAGGGTTTCACGGTAGTGGTGAAGAAGAAGAAGCCCTCCTGCAAGAACCAATGTGGTACTGCTTCAAGACCTATCGAGCAGCACTTCCGAGCAGAGGACGTTGATCTACGTATCGCGAGTTCACTACAATGTGAACGTCGTAGGCGTCATGGACTACCTCCAGAAGAAAACCGGGTTGGATTTGAGGGTGGAGAAGCTGGAATCACATCACAAAGTGAGTTTTAACTCTTTTGTGGTGAGGGTTCCCACACTACGCATTTTACTGTTGTCAATTTTCTGGTCATACTCTTAAAATGACGATATAAATATGGTGGAGAATTTCAACTTGATTCGATACGGTTCGGGTAGTTCAGGTGGCTAGAACATTGCCCTGGTTAGGCAAAGGTCACAGGTTCAATCCCTGTCTCGAATCGAATTGTCTTTTTCCACTTTATTAAAAATATATAATTTATTACTGTGAAAAATATAACCTTTAACGTTTGCTATTAGCCAGTGACATAAATGAATACGTTAAAAATAACGAGGCCCGCCAGCTTCACGTTCTACTTCAAAAGAAAAGGTGTTTTTTGCCGTTATACAGATACATAAAGAACACAATTGAAAAAATATGATACAGTCATTTATATACAATGCAATGAAGAAATGTTAGTCAATGCAGCTTAAAACAAAAAAAGCATCCAAATTAAGATATGGCACAAAGGCCGAAGTAGCCATGCCATAAACATTATAAAAAAAAAGAACCGCCTTATTGTATTATATCTATGTATAAACTAGCTGACACGTGCAACTTCGTAAGAGGCAGAGAGAGAAATAGAGTGTGGCGGAAGAATTTAAGTTACAATTCTAAAGGAAGAGAAAATTTGATTTGGGTTATATATGTATTTTTAATGCCACATCAAAAAAAGTAAAAAAATATTGTTTAAAAATAAAATAAAACATTTGGGGTGGACCACCCTACCCTTATCACTAAGGGGAATGAAATTTAATAATAATCGGTCAAGCCGTTTCGGAGGAGTTCGGTAACAAACACCGCAACACGAGAAGTTTATATTTAGACTAAATGACCCCCGCAGCTTCGCCCGTGGAATATTTCGACCTCCCGTCGCACCTATTTAATCCCGTCGCTTATAAATTCTACAATGATGCATAAAAGTTTGCCCGATTTGTCGACATTTATGACTATTGCTCTGCTCCCCAGTGTAGTAGCGTAATATATAGCCTATAGCCTTCCTCGATAAATGGGCTATCTAACACAAAAAGATTTTTTCTAATCCGACCAGTAGTTCCTGAGATTAGCCCGTTCAACCAACCAAACAAACAAACTCTTCAGCTTTGTAATATTATAAGTATAGATAAATATAGACAAAAATGCAGAAAGTGAAATTGGCGCGTATGGTATGTCTTTGCCTACCCTTTGAGGCCATAGGCGAGACTTATAGGTGATTTTAGATATAAATTTATAATTATTAATATTTCAAAATAGTTCTGTACAGATCTGCAAAGATTTTTAATTCATGACATGGTGATTGTTACACCGCGTGGCCGCGTGGACAATGTACGTCGAAGACGAGCAGCGCCCGCTTTTGTCATTGTTCATCATATTGTGATATATGTTCCGGTAATCACTACATTTACTGTTCCATACAAATTGTTCAGTACCATGTCGCACTCCAAGTTTTCGCTGCGCGCTTTATATAAAATTTGACATTATTTGCCGCGCTTTCAAAAACAGACAATGACTGGTTCGTCGCCAATGTTTGATGGTTTACCGCGCAAAGTCGATACGCCGCTTTACACTACTACTACTAGTAACGTGATATTTACCATGCAATAATTTTATTCTTTCATCGAGTATCAGATATTTCGGTTCTGTTACAAACGCCATGACCACGAATCTACTAAAACTCGCATTTATTTTATTTGTTGATTTTTTTATATTACTCTTGTATTTTACCATTGATACATTTTTAATGATTTTTAATGTTAATGATGAATAAATATATTAAGTTTTTATTGACCCGTATTTTTTGTTTTTTTTTAGATCGATCTATGTGTTATTCAATTTCATAGCTGTCCTCCAGTTATTGAATGTAAATGTATTCCCAAATAAAATTTAATTATTGTCACCCTGGTAGAACTTCATATGAGACATCATTATTTTTGATTTAACACGAGTTGTAAACTGTTTTGAGGTTAATACAATAAGCCATTATAATGAGGCTACTATGCCGAATATATATAAGTTCACACCAAAAATTGTAGCAATTATAGGTAGTGAGACATGAGCCAACAAAGCAGCGTTTCGTTCGCGCGGCCACGGACTTTCTGTTTTGGACCGAAATCTCCTGTTTAACTAAACTTTAGTAGTATTTATTGCTTTCATTAGTTTCGACAAATTAAGATCCTTCTTCTTGTGTAAATTTTACTATAAGAAATCGTAAGGTTTAAAAAATAATCAACATTAAAGAAACGAGTGGAGGATTGCGCGGCCATAACTTCAAAGGCAAATATTTCGTAAAATATTGCTCTAGAGCTTATACTTCTTTTTTCGTCAATTTTTGACAAATTCAATCTTTAATTGACAAAAAGAATTAGATCTCTAACCCATGTAGTTGCTGAAATCTCCGAAAGAAGATATTAGGGTTTATAGTTGGCCGCGCTTATATCTTCTTTCTTTTTACTTTGACAAATTTTTGGTTTGTTGCATTCGGTTTTAGCGACAAATTTCGAGAAATTTTGACGGAGTGCTTTTTTTGATTGGACACCGTGGCGGAGCAATCGAAACGCACACATCAGACTGGCTGCCGGTCAACTCTATTATGTATTGGTAAAGAACTACGAGTAATTAGTGTTATGAATATCAGCCGGTATGAAATTCCTTGTGAAAATACCTAACGCTACCTTCCCTACTAATAGCGTCGAGCAGGTTTGGTGAGTGCTTCGCGATGTTAAAATAAAATTTAAGGTTAAGTAAGTATTCGATGCAGGGTTAGAATATAACGTAGTTCAATAATTATTAAGTATCTAAAAACAGACAAATCTAAGGACTTGTGGGTCGAGTTTAATTTTAGCTATAGAACTACAGTAAAAGATTAACCAAATAATTTTCAAGAAATCAGTAGTTCTGTAGGTCACCAACTACCGTGTATGAAATTAAGGAAGGGTTAGATTCCCAAAATGTCAATATTTTTTAATTAAATCCAATTTATATTTTTTTTCCTAAGCTTTCTTAGTCTGGAAGGGACAGCTTTCAACATCGTCTGAGTTAGTGGTAGGTAATATTAATGTCCGCAGAGTCTTCCCAGATATGAATTCCGTATGACATAACGTTATGAAAATAACTAAAATAAAAACTATTCTAGCGATTACAACTTCAGTGATCCGTCGTATTGCTTTTACTGCATATGCAGCAGATCATACCTAATTTGCCTGTTTTTTTTTTCTAAATGGGGCCCCCACGGCAACTTTCGAGTCAATAGCTACCACTAGAGTCAATACCTACCCATAAACAGTAGTCCCACATTTTGTCAATTTTATTGGACACTAGTTGACGCCCGCAGCTCCGCACGAGAAAATGCAGAAAGTGAAATTGGCGCGTATGGTATGTCTTTGCCTACCCTTTGAGGCCATAGGCGAGACTTATAGGTGATTTTAGATATAAATTTATAATTATTAATATTTCAAAATAGTTCTGTACAGATCTGCAAAGATTTTTAATTCATGACATGGTGATTGTTACACCGCGTGGCCGCGTGGACAATGTACGTCGAAGACGAGCAGCGCCCGCTTTTGTCATTGTTCATCATATTGTGATATATGTTCCGGTAATCACTACATTTACTGTTCCATACAAATTGTTCAGTACCATGTCGCACTCCAAGTTTTCGCTGCGCGCTTTATATAAAATTTGACATTATTTGCCGCGCTTTCAAAAACAGACAATGACTGGTTCGTCGCCAATGTTTGATGGTTTACCGCGCAAAGTCGATACGCCGCTTTACACTACTACTACTAGTAACGTGATATTTACCATGCAATAATTTTATTCTTTCATCGAGTATCAGATATTTCGGTTCTGTTACAAACGCCATGACCACGAATCTACTAAAACTCGCATTTATTTTATTTGTTGATTTTTTTATATTACTCTTGTATTTTACCATTGATACATTTTTAATGATTTTTAATGTTAATGATGAATAAATAAATTAAGTTTTTATTGACCCGTATTTTTTGTTTTTTTTTAGATCGATCTATGTGTTATTCAATTTCATAGCTGTCCTCCAGTTATTGAATGTAAATGTATTCCCAAATAAAATTTAATTATTGTCACCCTGGTAGAACTTCATATGAGACATCATTATTTTTGATTTAACACGAGTTGTAAACTGTTTTGAGGTTAATACAATAAGCCATTATAATGAGGCTACTATGCCGAATATATATAAGTTCACACCAAAAATTGTAGCAATTATAGGTAGTGAGACATGAGCCAACAAAGCAGCGTTTCGTTCGCGCGGCCACGGACTTTCTGTTTTGGACCGAAATCTCCTGTTTAACTAAACTTTAGTAGTATTTATTGCTTTCATTAGTTTCGACAAATTAAGATCCTTCTTCTTGTGTAAATTTTACTATAAGAAATCGTAAGGTTTAAAAAATAATCAACATTAAAGAAACGAGTGGAGGATTGCGCGGCCATAACTTCAAAGGCAAATATTTCGTAAAATATTGCTCTAGAGCTTATACTTCTTTTTTCGTCAATTTTTGACAAATTCAATCTTTAATTGACAAAAAGAATTAGATCTCTAACCCATGTAGTTGCTGAAATCTCCGAAAGAAGATATTAGGGTTTATAGTTGGCCGCGCTTATATCTTCTTTCTTTTTACTTTGACAAATTTTTGGTTTGTTGCATTCGGTTTTAGCGACAAATTTCGAGAAATTTTTGACGGAGTGCTTTTTTTGATTGGACACCGTGGCGGAGCAATCGAAACGCACACATCAGACTGGCTGCCGGTCAACTCTATTATGTATTGGTAAAGAACTACGAGTAATTAGTGTTATGAATATCAGCCGGTATGAAATTCCTTGTGAAAATACCTAACGCTACCTTCCCTACTAATAGCGTCGAGCAGGTTTGGTGAGTGCTTCGCGATGTTAAAATAAAATTTAAGGTTAAGTAAGTATTCGATGCAGGGTTAGAATATAACGTAGTTCAATAATTATTAAGTATCTAAAAACAGACAAATCTAAGGACTTGTGGGTCGAGTTTAATTTTAGCTATAGAACTACAGTAAAAGATTAACCAAATAATTTTCAAGAAATCAGTAGTTCTGTAGGTCACCAACTACCGTGTATGAAATTAAGGAAGGGTTAGATTCCCAAAATGTCAATATTTTTTAATTAAATCCAATTTATATTTTTTTTCCTAAGCTTTCTTAGTCTGGAAGGGACAGCTTTCAACATCGTCTGAGTTAGTGGTAGGTAATATTAATGTCCGCAGAGTCTTCCCAGATATGAATTCCGTATGACATAACGTTATGAAAATAACTAAAATAAAAACTATTCTAGCGATTACAACTTCAGTGATCCGTCGTATTGCTTTTACTGCATATGCAGCAGATCATACCTAATTTGCCTGTTTTTTTTTTCTAAATGTGGCCCCCACGGCAACTTTCGAGTCAATAGCTACCACTAGAGTCAATACCTACCCATAAACAGTAGTCCCACATTTTGTCAATTTTATTGGACACTAGTTGACGCCCGCAGCTCCGCACGAGTGGTGAAGTTGTCCCGTTTCCGGTTCCCAAAGAAACTTGTTCCCGGGATAAAAAGTAGCCTATGTGTTATTCTGATTGTAAGTGCAGGCTATATTATTGTAGTTTCATCAAAAGCCATTCAGTAAATTTTGCGTAAAAGAGTAACAAACATACAAACTTAATGTTTATAATATTAGTAAAACTTTGTAAATTTGAAAAAAAAATACGACATGCAATTGACCCGTTGCTTTTCTCTGCCATTTATAAAAACTGTGCTCTAGCCTTTGCCGTCATTCACACTACGAGCAGATGAGGAGGTTGACTCTAACCAATAAGATCTAGAATAGCGTTTCCTTTCGCTTTGCTCACTAAGGGCCGTATTTCAGAACGTTTATCAATACTCAAGAAGCACTTGAGAGAGTATTTATAAGGCAAAAACTAGCCTCAAGCGTCGATTGAGTATTGAGAACTGGTTCTGGAATACGGCCATAAGAGTAAATAAATATGCTCTTAAAAATTCGTACAAGGATCTTCATCATCACCGATCTTGTCACGCACGGACATGTTCAGGCATCATCTTTGCTCTATTTTAGTTGTTCTAAACTTTTTTGGTGACGGAACCCTTTTGGGAAGCAAAATACTTGATGGAACCCTACAATAAAACAATAGATTTTAAAAGTGTATTCTTTATTAATAAGCATAATAAAAGTACAACGTAACAGTTACTAATTATTACTTACTTTACCACATGCCAAGTACAATAATTTTGTTATAGGCCTGAAACACTGTTGTCTGTTTACCTTGCAATGATAAATTCAATTCGTTTAGTGTTTGAAAGATATCCGCCATAAAAGACAATCGGAACAACAAAGTTTTATCATACAAATACAAACGGTCCTTCAAATTAAAAGAAGTATCTGCTGAAAGAAACATTTGTAACTAGACTCTAAGTTCAAATAGCCTTGTTAAAGTTTTACCTCGAGACAGCCATCGCAATTCTGTATGGAGCAGCAGTGTTTTATGTTTGCTGCAATAATCTTCACACAATAATGAGAACAATCGGGATTGTAGTAGTCGTGATTTGATAAAATTAATGATTTACCGCTTCATCCATAACAAATTTTAGATTTGACGGCAGTTACTTCATCGCAAGTGCTTGTCTTTGCAGAATACAATGGCTGGAACTACAATTAGGCGCATTATTTTTTATTCGTGACACTGCTCCTGCTGTTTTACCTGTCATCGCCTTGGCCCCTTCTGTACAAATGTCAATGCAATTGTTCCAACTGAGATTATTTTCTTCAAAAAATATATTTATTTTATTAAAAATTTCTTCCCCGGTAGTGTTTGTGAGCAGTTTTTTGTGAACTTTCATATGGATATCTCACAATAACCAGCAAGATAGCCAAACCAGCGACATCAGTCGACTCGTCTATTTGCAAGGCGAATCGTGTTTTTTGTAGACGTGTAACTAGTTCTTGTTTGACGTAACTTGCCGATCATGGATTCGCCGTGAAACAGTATCGTTTGATAGCGGCACAGTAGAAAGATGCTTTGCAGATTTTTCATTGAGCATACATTTTATTATGTCTAATACACGTGGCTTTATTAAATTCTTAGCGATAGTGTGCGCTTCACCTGCTTGTGCAATGCGATAGCTAACTAAATATGGCCTCCATGGCCTTTTCGTTGATAGTTTGTGTTACATGCATCATATTTTTTTGACTTTCCAATAACTGATCTTTTTTAAATAAACTAACTATCTTCACGCTGTATCCCTGACGGGGTAGTCAGAGAGGACGGATCGCCAGGCTTCGCGATCCATGCATACTTCTTTCGCTTTTTCGAGATTCATCAATCGCTTCATACACGCACGTCTGGGTATCCGAGTACTTTTGACCTTTCCGTTTTTGAGCAATCTTTTTTACGAACAATAAATTCTTTATTCTTGTCTTTAGACTCGGGGTGTATAGTTTCTAAATGTGGGCGCAATTTGGCAGGTGCCATGGAACTATTAGGAAGCAGTTTACTACATAGCATGCAGAGAGGTGAGCTGTTGGTGAGAGGTGATCAACAGATCCGAAACTGATATATGATTCATCATACTTCCTTTTTTTCGTCTTTGAAACCGTCGAGCTTGACGTCGTGGCATCATCGTCTGGATCGGTGATTGCTATATTCTCCGCGCGTACTGCTTTTGAACATTCAGCGTCATTAGAAGATGTTGTTGCAACACGTTTAACACCTTTAAGCCAACGTTCCATTCTTCTTTATTTATAAGTTTACACGTCAGGATGGTGGGGTCTAAATAATGCACAATCGTTACTGCGTATAAGAGACTAAGTTTAGTACAATGAAGAAATGTATAAAACTGAGACAACAGAATACAGCAGGCAGTAGAACAATGAACACTAGTTTCTGAGCTTGTAAGTAGGTAGGTAGGAACTAATCGCTCCGAACGCTAATCGTCAACTGACTGACGAGGCGCACGTTCGTAATCGTCACAACACCCCGCAGGGGGTGTGTGGAAACAAATCCGGGGCGTATGCCCCCTTTTGTGGATATCAGCTCCTCTTCCTAAGGGAAGAGGGTCCCTGGGTTGAGGTAATTTTGCCTCTTTTGGCATTTAGGGGTCCACTCCATGTTTCACGCCACCGTGGCGGTCGCCCGAGCCAGGTGAGACCACTGGTTGCCCCAGTGGAAGCCCAGCTCCGAGCGTCCAGCGACAGCGGTGACGGCTTTAATGGAGTGGTCCCTGGGTTGCTTCATGCTGGAGTCTGGGATGTTCTTCGCCTCTTCAGTGGCGGTTGGGGACCACCGTCCATACTTCACGCCACCGTGGCGGTCGCCCGAGCCAGGTGAGACCACTGGTTGCCCCAGTGGAAGCCCAGCTCCGAGCGTCCAGCGACAGCGGTGGCGACTTTAATGGGGTGGCCCCTGGGTGTGATGGTTGTTGTGAGGTTTGTTCGGCGTCTTTGTTAGTGCCTCGTTTCCACATAGTGCGCGTATCGCGGGAGATTACACGCACATGTCGGTCACGAGGCGAGCGCCGGAACTCATCTTTTTATCTGTATCTGTAATCAGATAAAAGACAAATTATAAAATAATAAAATAATAAAAATGGCGTTTATGGAGGTGCGGCTTTGTTATCATTTGTTAGGCCGGCCGCAGGCTCGGACTAAGCGGGGCGGCGCTTAGGTGAGCGAGAGGGTTGTTGTTATCTCGCTCTGGCGCGTACAGGAGTGCCGTAAGGAGGGGCGCTGGGGTCGATGGGAGTGTGGTTTGCACGCAGCCTTATTTTATCACCGCTGGGGGGCGGGGTTGGATTCTTTTTATGTTTGTTTGTGTCTGTTATTGATATTCGGCTTCATTCGGTTCGTCCGCAGCGTAGTCGCGCGGGTACATGTATCGGTCCAGGGGGCGAGCGTGCCAAGGCGCCAGGCCACGAATGTGGTCCCACGCGGAGGCGTCGGCGCGCTCGAACATGTTCGTGGTCAGGCGGCTGATGAAGGCGTCCAGGCTCTCGACGCGCAGGTCTCGGCTGATGGTGTGGTTCCTCACGTAGCGGGGCGCCCCCGCGACGATCCGCTGCGCCAGCGACTGCTGCACGCGGAGGTTTGTGCGGCGCGCCTCGCTCGTGAGCGCGAACCAGGCGGGCGCGGCGTACGTCAGCTGGGTGCGGATGTACTGCTTGTACACACACACCTTGACGCCGAGGGGTAGCTTGGCCGTCAGCACGGGGCGGAGACTGAGACTGCGGACGTGAGACACCATGGAGAGTCTGCGGTCGATGGTGATCCCCAGGTACTTGCAGACGTTCTTCCACGGGATCTCTTGGCCGTTGTAAGTGAGCGGTGGCGGAAGCTTCACGATTTCGGAAACTACCATCGCCTGTGTCTTCCCCACGTTCACCGATAGGGGCCATGTGGTCATCCAGGATGGTAGGAGGTCCAAGGTCTTCTGCATTTTTCGTGCGGCGTAGTTAGCATTCATGCTTTTAGTAACGTACGCCGCGTCGTCTGCATATAGGGCCAGTTGGGCCTCTGTGGCTACTGGGATGTCGTCGGTGAAGCATGAGTACAACACAGGCGATAGGCAGCTTCCTTGAGGGACACCGGCGGTGATGGGATGACGTGCGGAGATCGCGTCTTCTACCGCCACTCTGAAGCTCCGGTCTTCCAGGAAGGAGGCTATCACTCGGACGAGTCGACGGGGCATCGGAGAGGTGGATAGCTTATAGAGAAGGCCAGCGTGCCAGACGCGGTCGAAGGCCTTCTCCATGTCCAGGAATACTGCAATCGCGCGCTCGCGCTTGTTTCGCACTCCGGTTAATTCGTGCAGTACCCTGGAGAGCTGGAGCGTGGTGCTATGTTCCGGACGAAATCCGAATTGTTCCGGCCGGGGGGGATGTAAGGGGTTAGGTGCCGCAACAGGAGTTGTTCGAACACCTTCGAGATGGTGGGAAGCAGGGTGATGGGCCGATAGCTCCCGGGCTTGAGCACGTTCTTTCCCCCATTCTTGTGATGCCGGAGTAAAGGCGCGCAAGTGCTGTAGTGGTTTTATAAGGCAGGTGGTGTAGGGCGGAGTTTGTGATACCGTCTGCGCCGGGGGCCTTCTTCTTCTTGGCGCGTCTGATGGCACGGTGTACGGTGCCGGGTGAGAAAAAGATGGGGTCGTCTGTGGGGGCTATCGGTATAGTGAGGTATTCTCGAAGGTGTTGCTCGACTGTTGCGACGTGTCCCTCTTCCGTCGTCGGATTAGGCGAAAATTGTCCCTCCAAGTGTCGTGCGAAGATGGCAGCACGATCGGCAGCTCTATACCTGCATTTTCCATCCTCGTGTTCCAGTGGACGTACTGGGGCTGGGGAGTTGGACAGGCGGCGGCAGATTTTGTACAGAGTGGTTCTGTTCTCGCCGCCCGACTCCAGATACCTCTGCCAGTTCTCCGTCGTGAGGGCAGTCAGCTCGGCTTTGACCTTCTCCGTGAGCCGGTTAAGTTTGGTTTTCGTGTGGGGGCCACAACTTGCGTAATCGTCTTTTATCGAGTATTTGTTCCCTAATGTAGTTCGGTAGCTCTGGTAGGCGTTCACGAGCACGGGGACTCGTCTTAGCCGCTTCGAGGGCGTTTCGGATGGACGCTGTCAATTCATCCGCGAGTGCGTCTACATCGGCCGCAGAGTTAATTGGGCGGGTTGGCGTGTGCGCTTCTAATACAGCGTTGAAGGCAGTCCAATCTGGGAGGGGGCGTGGCGCGGGAGGGACGGTCCGCGTAGGCTGCTCTCTGATCACTAAGAGGACCGGTTGATGGTCTGATCGCACCTCATCTTCGAGAACCTCCTGAGCGATCTGGAACCTCAAGATGTTGTGGATCACGATGTCCAGAACGTCAGGGGTCTGGTTGATTTCTTCCGGGTATCGTGTGGGGTCCTCTGGGCCCTGCACGTAGTATTCCCGGGCTTCGGCGTCGGCGTGTAGTCGTACACCAGCTGTTCGTGGTGCTCGAGTTCCACGCTGGGTGTTTAGCGTTAAGGTCGCCTGCGATGATCACTGGGTGCGGCACTTCCAATAAAGTGTGCACGTCGGTAGTGTCGATCGGAGTGCCTGGAGGTTTGTAGGCCGCGTGGAGTTGCAATTGTTCTCCTCCCAAGTGCAGTTCTACACCCAGCGTGTATACTGTGTTTGTGGGAGTGCTCGGAAGTAGCTGGTGTACGATCCGTCGTCTGACGAGGATGGCAAGGCCACGGAATCGCCTATTGAAGTCGGACATCTCGTCTTTCCTGTAGATGATGAAGCCCGGGAATCTCACGATGTCCGTGGGACCGAGGTGGGTCTCGCTAATCAGCGCCACGTCCACTTGTTGGTCCTGTAGAAGGGGGCGAAAGAGCGCGACTGAGGTTTTGAGGCCGCGGGCGTTCCAGTGTACAATCCTAAGGGGTCTGTTATCCATCGAGGGAGCCTGCAAGTTCTAACAGACCCTTTAGGATGATCTGCCTGATCTCCTTTGGGTCGCGGTCCTCGTCCAGCGCCCTGATGACCTCAGACAGGACTTCTATTAGCATGCGGGTTATAGGGTCCCTTTCCCCGCCTGGGGCTGTTATACCTGCACCGGAGGTGGAGGTCGTTGGGTTCATATTTGGTCTCCTCCGTCCCTCTTGCGGGGGGGCGGTAATTAGGTTGCTTGGGGGCACGGCTGGGTCCGAGTGCTGGTTTGGCGTCAGCGTCGGCACTATTGCGGCATATTGTGGCATCCGCGAGGGGCTTCCTTTTGCGCTTTTTATTTTTGTTTTTGCGTCCTCTTGAGCTGGGGGCGGTTCCACGCGTGGTAGGGGCATTCGCTTCGGCCATTAAAGATGGCCCCTGGTTCCTTTCGCCGGTCGGCTGAGGTTCCACGGGTGCCGGTCCTTGACGCGGCTCCCCGGTACGGGCAACCGTTCCGGCTCTTTTGTTGCGAGCCTCTTTTTTAAAAGTCGGGCAGTTAGTGTAGTTTGCGGGGTGCTCTCCCCCGCAGTTCACGCAGGTCGAACGAGGCGCGACGCGCGATCGCCGCTTTTATACTTAGTCCTAGACTCGATCTCGAATATTCTCGAAAATACTCGAGTCGGCGCCTTTGATAAATAAAAGCAAAAATAAAAAGAGAAATATAAAAATTGCGTAGTAAACAATCTCGACTTCATTTTTTGAAGTTAGAGTCGAAAATCGCTTGTTGACAACTATAGCGTCTAATTCAGAGGCGGCTTTTACCAAAGGCACTGCGCGCTCACAAGTATACATGTTGATACCAAACTTATGAGATATTGTACCAGCTATTGTAACACATGTATATACAAATACAAATAAATAAATATACCTACGCGCGGTCCCGGAATCAAAACGTTCGACCAGAGAGAGGTGAATTGATTTATTTTCTAAATTCTTGCGGAACCCCCCTACAGAGTTATCGCGGAACCCTAGGGTTCCGCGGAACACACTTAGGCCCACTTGCGCTATCTTGGGTTAATGTGTATAACTCGGAGGTATGGACTAACCTAGTGTTAAATCATTATTTTTCTCGCATCACCCCGAGTCAAGGGTATTCCTAGGGATAAATCGCTAAAATTTTAACTCACCGATTTCTGAGGGATTTTTTTTTTTGTTATTGTGGCGATACTATCCGCCAATATTCTGAGGGTTAATTCGTCAAACGTTGGGTTAGCAGCTGACAGACAATGCAGTGGCACGTGACACATGCTTGACACGGACTCCTCAAAGTGACACGCCGCGCAAACATAATACGATAAAAATAAAATGCACTCGGCTGTCAGGTTACATTCATTCGTGTAAGAAAAAGTCTTATGTGGCAAACTGTAGTGTAAAAGAGATAAGACATACCTGTTTCATTATTTATTCAATCATTAATGTTTGGTTGGATGACATAGTGACAAAAAACACTGGGTTAGTTAACCCGATGATATTTTTCTATAGTGCAAGACATGATTAGGGTTAAAAGTTATTTACTTAATTAAAAGTTAACTAACTCTATAATTAATTATTTAACCCCAGCATTCATGCAAGTGGGCCTTAGAGTATAGCTGCTCTATAACTTACAGGGATATGTGCAGAGGCAGGGTAATTTTTTTTATTTTAATAGAATAAAAACGTACAGAATAAATTAAAAATATATTTAGGTATTAATATATACGCTAATTATAAACTAAAAATTATATGTATTTCATTACCATACCTAATCTTTTAATGTAAACAAAAATACTCCGCTTTGACTCCGTTTCAAATGAGTAGATATTCGTTATAAATCTATTCATAATGGTTATGTTGATACCAGACGAAGACAAAAATGCATTGATTATAGAATTTACAGAAAGTTCCTACTATGCGACTTAACACAAAACACACTTAAAATGTAAAGTTTGAACAATACGAAAACAAATCATAAAAGAATATAATTGATCATACACTATGTAATACTATGTAATAATAACATCAATATTACTATCATTTCCTCCTCCGCTAATGAAGTCGTTGCAACCATGGGCGTACCCATGCAGCTCCCCCCCTTGGATTCGCTTCATGTCCTCTACTATTGTAAATAAAAAAAAAATTTAAAGGGATAGATTATAGTCGTATAAGGTAGATATGCAGATGGCGTAGGAGCGTTTGTTGTGGCGTGAATAGAGAGCCTCCGTCCAGCAGTGGACTGCCATTGGCTGATATGATTGATTCATTTTCGTCTACATAATTTTTTTTGTGAGTACTATATGTTATTCTGCCACGAACACGTCATAAACCATTCTGCCGAACGCCCTCAGAAGTTACTTTTAAAACGTGAAATGTGGGCATATAATATTATATGCCCACAACAACACTTGGGAGTTAGCGGGGCTACGAACGCTTCATGCTCTTAGGGAAATCGGATTTGCCCCCCCCCCCCCCCCCCCCCGGCCCAGAACCTGGGTACGCCCCCATGGTTGCAACCGCATTATAGTAAAGGCATTAGTAAAAAGTAATGTCATTATTACTCAAACTGTCTGATCTGCTCAATCGTCACAGGGACGTGCGAGTTTTAAGGCAATCTTACTTTAAAAACTCCTTTGTTAAAGTATCACAAAGGAATCTTACTTTTACAGATGCGTTAAAGCGATAATGTTTCGGGTTACGAGTTTTATAGAAATAGGGAATAATAAGAGGGCAACAGACAAAGGGCTTTCAGGTTTACTACCTTAATTCTTTTTACAAACAAGTTAAGATAATTTTAAGGTAGCAAACTTTTCGGCAATTTCAATAGCTTCATTAAGACTGGCCGGTTTATTTCCGGAAGCTTGACCAGATTCTGCTTTTCCGCCTCCTTTGCCTCCAATAACGGGAACGACAGATTGAATCCATTCTGATGCTAACAATCCTTTGTCAATAGCATTCTTAGGTACAGCTGCTAAACAAAATATTTTATTGGTTTCATCGTCTGTGGAAAAGAACATAGCTGGTGTGCTTGGGCATAGTTGCTTTACCTGCTTTAAGGCATTGTCTAAGGCCTTTGTGTTGCCAAAAGCTTTTAGTTCTGCCACGATAACTATGTTGTCCTTCTTCTCTATACATATATCCTTTGCTTTGTCTGTTACTTGATTGATAGTGGCTGCCTTTGCAGCTCTTTCTTTATCATCAAGTTGCTTTTTAAAGTTCTTCAACAAAGTTCTAAGCTCATCTTTTTTCCAATATGATATTTGAGCTTGCGATATTTCATTAGTTAGATCGACAATTTTCTTAACAATTTCTTTTTGGGTAATATCGTCACTTTGATCTTTAATAAGATTAGAAATGTTGTTCACTTCATTTTCTAGTGTACTAAGCTTGTTTATAGCTTTCATAGCTTCAGGTCCTGTTAATGCTACGATTCTTCTGATACCCTTAGCAATACCTTCTTCGCTCACTATCACGTAATCTCCTATATGGCCGGTTTGATGTAAATGAGAACCTCCACAGAACTCTACAGATGTATCAAAGCCTGTTGGGCCATCGGGATTTGTCTCAAGTTCCTCCACAGGCACACCGACGGAAACAACACGTACAGGATCAGGGTAATGTTCATCAAACATAGCTCTAAGTCCCTTTATTTTCTTAGCATCACTTAGAGATGTATGTTTGGCATAAACCTTTTTATTATTGTTTATGATATTTTTGATTTCGTCTTCTGCGTCTTTGATTTGCTGTATAGACATCGGTCCTTTATTCGTAAAATCAAATCTAAGACGATCTGGCATGACGAGAGAACCTCTTTGATCAGAGTCATTTCCAAGTACTTTTCGTAAGACATTATTCAGTACATGTGTTCCTGTATGATTATTCATAACAAGTCGTCTCCTCTCAGTATCAAGCTGTAGGTTCAATTTATCACCAACCTTAAGTAATCCTTCAACTTTTCCAGTGTGCAGCACATATCCACCCTTGACTTGTACATTTTTTACCATAAATTCGACGCTATCATCATCCATTTTCACCATGTAACCTTCATCGAATATTTGACCACCTTGTTCAGCATAAAAATTTGTTTTATCGAGAATAATACCACATTCCTGTCCAGTACACACTTCATTTACAAATTGTTTGTCTCTACGTAGAGCTAAAATTGTTCCTGTACAAGGTGAAAACTCATAATTAGCATCTTTTTCATTAGTAGACGCTACATAATTATATTTGGGCGAATCATCAGTTGTGGGGATGCCATTTTCTTGCAAATGATTTATAGCATAAATATCTAAAGCCAATAAATCTTCTTGTCCTGCTACTTTTCCTTGTGAAATTAATTGAGATTCTTTTTTCGCCTTTTCATATCCTTCCATATCAATAGTAAGACCTTTTTCTTCACACATTAAATGTGTTAAATCAATTGGAAAGCCATAGGTATCGTAGAGACGCCATGCAACATCACCTGGTATGATGGATCCATTTAACTTTTCAATAGTTCTATTAAGCAAATTTCTGCCACGTGATAGTGTTTTGAGAAATTGTACTTCCTCTTCGTTTATAAGTTGAATAAGTGTCTCGGGATCTTTAGTTATTTCAGGAAACACTTCACCCAGCAATTCCACCACTATATGAACTAGAGAACCAAAAAATCCTGGTTTCGCATTTAGTTTTTCAGAGGCGTAACGAACAGCACGCCTTAAAATTCTACGAAGTACGTAGCCTCTACCTGTATTGTCTGGGACACCACCGTCTGATAGCGCGATAGTTAACGTTCGAGCATGGTCAGCTAACACTCTGTAGGCCATATCAACTCCATCAACATCTTCAGGACCCACTTTACCAGAATAAGGTCTCATGCCAGTGCCCTTTTCAATGGCTTTGAATATGGGCATGAAGAAATCTGTATCGTAATTTGCCCTTTTGTTTTGAATAACGGATACTAATCTTTCTAGACCCAGCCCACAATCAATGTGTTTTTTTGGCAATAACTTGAGAGATCCATCTTTTTCTCTGTTGTATTGAATAAACACCAAATTCCATATCTCAAGCACATCTGGGTCATCCATATTGACAAGATGTGCTGCTTCGCGCCCACCAATTCTATCATAATGCAGTTCAGAGCATGGACCACAGGGGCCAGTCTCACCCATTTCCCAAAAGTTGTCTTTCATACTTCCTGGTATAATATGAGACTCAGGAACACCTAACTTCAACCAAATATCTTTACATTCCAAATCAGGCTGAAGATCAGAAGCTGCATCACCACCAAAATAAGTGACATATAGTCGGTCTCCAGATAGTTTATATACTTGTGTTAAAAGTTCCCAGGCCCAAGCACAAATTTCTTTCTTAAAATAGTCGCCAAAAGACCAATTGCCCATCATTTCAAAGAATGTATGATGGTACACATCCTTTCCAACATCATCCAGATCATTATGTTTACCACCAGCTCTTATGCATTTCTGAGTATTAACAACTCGTACATATTGCGCCATATCTGAGTTAGGATCAACACTTCCCAAAAATATAGGCTTGAATTGGTTCATTCCCGCGTTAGCAAAGAGAAGCGTTGGATCATCCAGGGGTATAGTTGATGATGAGTGGACATATTTATGCCCTTTCTGGTTAATAAAAAAATCAATGAATGTTTTTCTTATATCATTGCCAGTCATTGAAGTATCCATGTTTTACAGACCTGGAAAAAAAAATTGTTATAAATTTTAACTAACATTTTTAACACACATCATTCCGAATTCATTGTGGCACTGGCCAGTGTCAGGGTGGCGGAAAATATCTGTGTGGGGGGTGGAGTTGCTCGCGTCCGTAGGATTTACCACCTTTTCCTAGGCCCACCCTACACGTGCCCCCCTGGTGGTGCAAAACAAGCAACAACGCCGAGTGTCAGGCGGCGGTAAAAAGCTAGACAACCAGGCCTAAAAAACCTGTCAAGTGTTGATAGGAAATGATCAACACAACTCGTTATCTTGTGGTCATGTCTCACGAGGCCGGGGGCCTTGGCTTCAATGCCTGGACCAAGAGGTAGAAAGCCTCAATAAAAAATTACTCCAATCCTACGGTGGGCTACGTGCCAACAGGATGCGTGGCTGGTGGAATGATCAGTCTTTAACGACCAACCTCGGCGGATCTGGCAAACGTCATTGTAGTAGCCTTTTAGGGGGAATAGGCCCTCCTAGCGACTGAATTTTTCGACCTCACTCGTGGGACTCAACATGAATGATCCTCTAACAAAACCTCAAAACCCAACTGATCAGATATCAAAAAGTTGTATAGAATCAAAAGCAAATCCAGCACCTACCAAGAAGGTGTTCACCCAACAAATCTTTCATTAAGGAATGCTTGAAGTTAGACAACGAAGCCAATCTTTGAGTGACAATACCACAAAAGACAGACCCTAACAGGTAAAAAGGCATGAGGACATGATCCTAAATCAAGAACTAGAATCAATCTCCCAAATCCGCTCACCCCCATCATGGCAAAGAGCTCCATCTCCTCGTTATAATAAAAAGAGAAAAATAAGCAACTCACCTCCTCAGGTGGAGAAAACCACAACTAGCAATATGTTTTAAATCCTGCCACTAGACTCACCCGACAAACTCCCAAGTCTCACCAACCACCCTAAAATTTCGAGCAAACCTCCACCAATCGTATTATATGGCATACAAGAGTCAAGGAGTTCACAACACTGATAGAATCGGTGTGCAACAAAGACCAGTTTAGCCCCAAAATCCTTAATAAAAGAATTCTGCACGTGCGTGCCTCTACAACACAAGGAATCATAACGATCATAAGAAAAAATGGACTTATTGGCTATACATTTACCCCAAAGAAAAACTACCGAATAGTCATCAAAAACTTGCATCACACCACTCCTCATGGAACGATTATTGAGGCTATCGAGGCTACTGGTAACCAGGGCTCAGGTGAAATTATCAATGCCCGTTATAGTCCTGAAAAGAAGCCCTCATCTACTTTTTTTGTTAATTTCGAACCAGGCAATGAAAATCCAGCCGTAAAAAACATCACAATTATTTTTAACCAAAAAGTTAAGATAGAAGAACCCCGAAAATCAAAGACCATAGTACAATGCCAACGATGCCAAGAATACGGTCATTCAAAAAACCACTGTATGAGACCTTTCAGATGTGTCAAGTGTGGAGAAAATCACAAAACCTCCGATTGTGCCAAGAAAGATCGTAACACCCCTGCAAAATGTGCTCTATGCTCTTGTGACCATCCAGCAAACTACAAAGGCTGCCAAGTGTATCGAGAGCTTCTTGCACGAAGAACGAAAACATATGCTTAAGCTGCCTATGGGCCTCAAGCTCCCAAAAAACAACCGGCAGCAGCCTTGGCAAGTGACAATGCAAAAAGCAGCCCATCTACACTGAACCTAGAACATATTCTTATAAAACAAAGCGAGAAGATTGATCTGACAACAAATAAGCTCAACGCTTGGGCTTATCATGACTCTTGTTCAGAAGTTATCAAAATAAACAGGGCTACATGTGCCATGCTAAATGTGGTAACTTGTAATATCAATGGTCTTGCGCCTAATGCTCGTGAATTCGAAACATTCCTTAGGTCGAACAATCTTGATGCATGTCTCATCTCTGAAGCACATACCACCTCCAGAAGCATAATATACGTCCCAGGGTATTACATATATTTTACCTCACATCCTGATGGTGGAGCACTCAGCTCAGCGATTGCTATTAAAAGTAGTGTGAATCACTGCCTGTTACAACAGTACTCTACTGATCACCTACAAGCTACCACAGTGAAAATAGAAGATCGCTTTGGCCACATTAACCTCTCCGCAATATATTGTCCAACACGCCACACAATAAAAGAATCCATGTTTACAGAATTCTTTTTAACCCTAGGAAACCGCTTCATTGCCGGTGGAGACTGGGACGCAAAACATTCCTACTGGGGTTCAAAAAGCGCTTTAACAAGAGGTCGTGAATTAAAAAAGAGCATAGACGCCAATAGATTGACTCCCTTTTCAACTGGTGAACCAACATACTGGCCAACAGATAATCGTAAGATCCCTGACCTTTTGGACTTCGTTATAACCAAAAATATAAACCATCTGTACATCAACATGGATTCAAGTCTAGATGGATCATCTGATCACACCCCAGTAATGATGACGTTAAGCACAACGGTCACTCACCGTGAGAAAAATAATGACAACATTCATAATGCTAGAACTGATTGGGTCAACTGTCATGATTATCTTGAGCTAACTATTAATATCAATCAACCCCTAAAATCTCCCGAAGACATTGACGACGCCTGCCTATACATCACTAACCTTATATACAAAAAGCAGCATGGATTAACACCCCTGAACTGCTCGCGCCCTCTAACATAACCCCAATCCCAATTGAGATTCGCAAAAAGATATCTGAAAAGCGAAGACTGCGCAGGGTTTGGCAGCTATCGCGTAATAAAGAAGACAAAACACGCCTGAATCGTGCCATAGTAGAATTGAGAAGCATACTTTCTGAGGTAGCTAACCAAACGCTTAAGTGAAAACTGGATTCCTTATGCCCATATGACAATGGTAGTCACTCTCTTTGGAAAGCCACTAAATCCATGACTCAATCTCAACAATGTCCCCATCAGATCTGGGCCATCATGGGCACGCACAGACGCTGAAAAGTCTGAACTATTTGCTGCTCACCTTGCTGAGGTTTTCCAGCCCAATGACTCTGCCTGTCCTAAGGACCCTGATCTCAGGGTACAGTACCTAGATGAAGTTCTCAATCAAGACTTCCAGCTTAGCGCTCCATTACTTCTAATATCTCCTGGCGAACTGCGTACCGAAATATCTGCTCTTAAATTAAATAAAGCACTTGGATACGACTTGATAACACCAAGGCTACTAAAAGAACTGCCTAGGAAATGCATTGTATTCCTAACAAATCTGTTAAATGCCACTCTACGAACACTTTATTTCCCAACCCCCTGGAAAGTGTCGCAAATAGTAATGATCCATAAACCTGGGAAACCGTTAAATAAATAAATAAATATTGTGGGACACTTTTCACACAGCACCATCTAGCCCAAAGTAAGATAAACATACTTATATATTTCTAAATACATACATATTATACATAGGAAACACCCAAACTCCGAAACACACATTTGTGGATCACACAAATATTTGTTCCGACCCGGGAATCGAACCCAGGACCTCTTGCGTATGAAGTTACTACTTACTTTCTGGAAATCCAGCAGGCCTTTGATCGGGTATGGCATAAAATAAAGAAGACTCTCCCATACCAGTTTTACTACCTGATCGTCTTCATACCTTGATCAGAGAATATTCCAAGTAAAGCAAAGAAGCGCCAGATCTCACATCCGATCCACATATGCCAGGCTGGAGTCCCCCAGGGCTCAGTTCTCGGACCAGTTCTCTACAACATATTCACACATGACTTGCCGCAGGCTACTAACGTGACTGTAGCAACATTCGCAAATGATGCTGCATTTTCTATCATCCAATAGTGATCCAGAAGAAGCTAGCAGCACACTGCAAACTTAACTAAATCAAACCTTCGACTGGCTGCAAAGGTGGCGCGTCAAAGTCAGCTCCCCGAAATCTCACCACATCACATTCACACTCAGAAAGAAGCTGTGCCATATTACCTACCTCGGCCAGGTTCCTCTTCCGAAGTCCACATGTATGAAATACCTGGGGTTCTATTTAGACCAGCGCATGATCTGGATCTTTTTTTAATATTTATTGAGGGACACTTTTCACACAGCGCCATCTAGCCCAAAGTAAGCTAATACTAGCTTGTGTTATGGGATCTAGATTACTGATAAACATACTTATATATTTCTAAATACATACATATTATACATAGGAAACACCCAAACTCCGAAACACACATTTGTAGATTTGTGATATTTGTTCCGACCCGGGACCTCTTGCGTAGCCGTCGGATACACTCCCACCGCGCCACAGAGGCAGTCAATATAAAACAAAAGCGAGATGATGTCAACAACCGATTTAGAAATCTTCTGTGGCTTCTAGGGAGGCAGTCAACTCTATCTCTAAGCAACAAACTTAGAGTGTACAGCTCGGTCATTAAACTAATCTGGACCTACGGCATTCAACTTTGGTCTACTGCCAGCAAATCCAATGTCAAAATTAGAAAAAATGAAAAAAATTACATGAAAACTATAGAAGAAGAGGCAAAATCGTATTCGGCCAAATACAAAACTAGATTAGAGCGACACCCTAACCCTCTGACGGGCAATCTCTTGAAACCTAACAAAATCAAGCGCCTCAAAAGAGCCAATGTGCTCTTTGCCCGGGATGAGCAAATTAGTCCATAATTTGACCATCTAAAGCCAATGTATACCACAACCAATCTGATAAAAGTTGACAAGACTGATAGCAGATATACATAAGAAAAAAAAGAAAAAGAAACTGAAATATCCATTTGTTACAGATATGGAAAAAAAAAATTTTTAGTAATAAATTTGAACTAACATTCTTAACACACATCATTCCGAATTCATTGTGGCACTGGCCAGTGTCAGGGTGGCGGAAAATATCTGACGAGACGAGGACACGATATATGCTCTCACATTGCGTTTATTTATTCATGTTTGGTTTCAATGATATAAAATTTTAGTTTATAAATGACGTGCTTCTTTGACTACCTGTAAAGTGCCGCGTTGAGGCTCAGGGTTCGATTTGCATAAATATTTGTGTGATCCGCATTATGTTTTCGGAGTTAAGATTATATTAAGTTGATAAAATAGTAGTCCGAGACTACCCTACTTTAATTGGTCATGCTTATTAGTAAAATAATAGTAGTAGGGGATGAAGAGTAGAAGCGTGCACGTCGCCATCCCTGCCAGCTACGGCTGCAATTCTACTCCAACACGAGTGCCACCAGGGCGAATACTGCTAGGGCGTGCCCCCGAGGCGACGCGCACCAGTTCGTCCCCGCTGGTGCGAAAAGTGTGTGCCAGACCGGCGTAGGGGACGCCACCCTACACGCGCGGCCCGACACGGCGGGAAGTGGAGGATGGAGCCAGGGTAGCTGCGTGGAATGTTAGGGGAGGAATGACAGATAAGATGAATGAGTTGATGGATGTTATGAATGAGAGAAAGTTAGATGCAGTGTGCTTGACAGAGACCAAGCGCAAGGGCAGCGAAGTCTTGGAGCTCCCGGGTGGGATGCTCGCGCTTTGGTCTGGAGTACCAGAGAGCGAGCATGGCAGTCGGGGGGTTGGAATTTTGCTGTCCTCGCGATTGGCCTCCGGTATGTATGAGTACAAACTGGTAGGTCCTAGAATCCTCTGGATCCGTGTAAAACTTGGTTTGACGAAGATTTTCCTGGTAGCTGCTTACGCGCCAGTATCTTCGTCGAACGCGAGTGAGCTAGAGGACTTCTGGGAGAGTATGAGAGAAGCTCTAAATGTGATAGAAGGAAATGAAAGACTTATAGTATGTGGAGACTTGAATGGATGGGTGGGTACCGCTCGCGATGGTTTTGAGTCGGTACTCGGGAAGTATGGGGATAAAAGGGTGAACGACGCTGGCAAGCTAATACTGGCATTTTGTAAGGAAAAGGATTTGTTTGTGGCGAACACAATGTTCAACCACAAACAAATTCATATGTATACGAGGAGATGTAAGTCAAAGAGAAGCATGATATATCTATTCCTAATGGATAGTCGGCTCCGTAAACAGGTGATGGACACAAGGGTTTATCGAGGCGCTGAGCTGGGATCAGACCACTACCTAGTCATAACTAGGATTAGGGGTCTGTTCGCGAGTTGGCGTCACCGTACCGAGTGTCCTGAACCTGAGCCGACTTATAGCATCAAAAGCTGGAAGCTGCAGGATGCATCCATTAGGGATAAATATAATGAAAGGGTAGCCGAAAAGCTTGGCGACGTCAATGTAAGCAGTGAGAATGTGGAAAGTGTATGGCAGAACCTTAGGGACAGTATGATAAATGCCGCTGTGGAAGTGTGTGGAGAAACGAAAAGAGGCAGTAGTAATAAGCGTGATGCATGGTGGAATGAGGAAGTGAAAGAAGCAGTTCGAATGAAGAAGAAAGCATGGCTAGACTACTTAGCCTCGCGGAATGATTTTAATATGAAAGAGAGATACAAGCTGCAGAAAGTTAACACGAAGGCACTGATAGAAGAAGCTCGTGAAAGGTGCAGAATGAAAGCGGATGAAAGGTTGTCGTTCAATTTCCGGGATAATGCCAATGTAGCAGTTGTAGTACCTATTTACAAAGGGAAAGGCTCGCGCCTAATCTGCTCCAGCTACAGGGCGATCAGCTTGGTCAGCTTAGCTAGTAAGGTGTATGCAAAAGTTATAACGGCACGAATGCAAGAAAAGTCTGAAAGGTATTTATGGGAGGCTCTATGCGGATTCCGACGTGGAAGAGGTTGCATGGATCAAGTGTTTTCTCTCCGCATGATCGCGGAAAAGTTTCTGGCTCTTAGCCAGAAGGTTTTCTGCGCTTTTGTGGATCTAGAGAAAGCATTTGATAACGTTGTGAGAGAAACGCTGTGGGACTTGCTGCCAGGATATGGTGTGGACGGCTCGCTACTGCGGGCAATACAGTCGCTTTATAGGGACTGTAAGGCTTGCGTGCGAGTAGGGGGGGATGTGTCACCTCTTATTGATGTCTGTACAGGCGTCAAACAGGGATGTGTCATGTCCGCCTGGCTGTTCATAGTGTATCTGGACAGTTGCCTGCAGAAGTTGAAAGATTTTAATATGGGTGTGAATTTGGGTGACTTTACAGTAAACTGTCTGCTGTACGCTGATGATGCGGTGCTCATAGCCTCATCAGAAGCCGACCTACAGGCATTAGTCACTAATATGAAAGAGGGGTGTGAAAGTAAGGGTCTCCGCTTGAATGCAAGTAAAACTAAGGTTCTAGTATTTGAAAGAGGTGACGTAAGAACTAAATGCGAGATTAGGGTAAACCAGGAACGTCTAGAGCAAGTGAATGAAATTGTGTATTTAGGAAGTATGTTTAGCGCGGATGGAAGATGTGATTCGGATGTTGAACGGCGAGTAGCTGCCGGAAACAAAGTTAACGGTGCTTTGTCCCAATTAGTAAAGCGACAAAGCATCGTAAAAGAAGCACGAATGGCGATTCATAACGCAGTGCCAGTGCCAACTTTGCTTTACGGTAGTGAAACCTGGGTATGTCAGCAGATGCATGAAAGTAAATTGAATGCTGTAACGATTGACGAAGAATATATATTGTTCAAAAGTAGAGGGTAGAAGGAGTCAGGGAAGGCCGAGACTTACATATGAAGACCACGTGAGCAGATTGCTCAAAAACGGAAAGGTCAAAAGTACTCGGATACCCAGACGTGCGTGTATGCAGCGATTGATGAATCTCGAAGAAGCGAAAGAAGTATGCATGGATCGCGAAGCCTGGCGATCTGTCCTCTCTGACTACCCCGTCAGGGATACAGCGTGAAGATAGTTAGTTAGTTATTAGTAAAATAAATAAATTAATATCCATCACGCCTTATCCCCGAAGGGGTGGCAGAGGCATATTATATGCCCACTTTTCACCGTGTGGATTCCTGTCCCACTTAATAGGTGGTGAGCCCATTGCCGTGTTGAAATAGACAGACGCAGGTTGTGGCGACCTGCCGTTGAAGGTTTTCAAGTCGCCCATAAGGCCTTCAACCAGGCTTAACGACTGCCATTTTACTGGCAACCAGGACCAACGGCTTAACGTGCCTTCCGAAGTACGGAAACGTTCGCAAATGTAAATGCTACAAAGTGGTCACCCATTCAAGGACCAGCCATAGTGAAAGTTGCTTAACTCAGTGATCGTTTTACAGAACACTGAGACCGCGGGGCCACGAGCGCTTCTTTGCTTATTAGTGTCTAGCACATAAGACCTTTTAGCCTTTTTATTACCACCTCGATAAAAAGGGCACCGGGTTCAAAATTTCTTCCAAATTTAACATTTAAATAGACACAGATTATTAAATTTATTCGGCCCTTTAGACCCACCCCAGTTCCATGCTTCGGAAGGCACGTTAAGCCGTTGGTTAACGGTGCTTTGTCCTAATTAGTAAAGCACGTCTGGCGATTCATAAACCAGGGGTAGTGCCAAATTTGCTTTACGGTAGCGAAACCTGGGTATATCAGCAGATGCATAAAAGTAAATTGAATGCTGTGGAGATGCGTTCACTTCGAAAATTGTGCGGCGTAACTTTGGCCGACCGAATACGTAACGAAGTGATACGCAATATGGCAGGTTTAAATGAAAGTGTCAGCGTTAAGCTGGAAAGGGCGTGCTCCGTTGGTTGGACACGTCCAACGAATGAGTGAGCAACGATTGACGAAGAATATAAATTGTGCGAAAGTAGAGGGTAGAAGGAGTCAGGGTAGGCCCAGACTTACATATGAAGACCACGTGAGCAGATTGCTCAAAAACGGAAAGGTCAAAAGTACTTGGATACCCAGACGTGCGTGTATAAAGAGATTGATGAATCTTGAAGAAGCGAAAGAAGTATGCATGGATCGCGAAGTCTGGCGATCTGTCCTCTCTGACTACCCCGTCATGGATACAGCGTGACGATAGTTAAGTTTGTTTAATAGAAAATTATATACTTAGTAAGAAGATATTTTATACTTTTGAACCTACTAATGCTCCATTACATGTATAGCATTCTCTGCTCACACAAAAACTAGTGTTTTAAGTGAGAGGCATGTTATGTACCTACATTACATAAGGTTAGTTATTTTGATCAATAAAAAATGAGAACACAACACTAGATAGTTAAAAATAAATTCAGAAAGATTAATTGTGTGATATTTATAACATTATTATTATTACATTATTATCTGTCCTCTCTGACTACCCCGTCGGGGATACAGCGTGAAGATATTTTTTTTTTTTTTTATAACATTAAATATTCACTAACTTTATAATTCTTTTCAACTTTCTATAGGTATGGAAAGTGCATCCTTAAACTCCAACTAGAGTACTCAAGAGTGATTACAGTTGAGTCATTTTAATAGGTCATATTTAAGAAGTGTCAGTTTTAGCTTCATAGTGACCTGATGTGATTAAAAACATTGATTAATGTGTATGAACTGATACAGACTTCAAACATAAGAATAACTTCCAGGTTAACATATATTATTTTATAAAAATATTAAAAATAAATAAGAAGAAGTGAAAGTTGTATGCCAGGATCGTAGCAAGTGGAAAGCCATAGTATCTGCCTACCCCGATGGGAGACAGACGTGATGATATGTATGTATGTATGTATGTAAAAATAAATAAGATGTGACAGTATCAGTATTACATTTAGTTACACAGAAATAAAAAAAAACATGAAATCCTGGAGAAATACCTAAAAACAGTATGGAGAGAAGAAATCGATTGTTTAGAACGCCAAAACTCTACAGCACTAGATCTTGGATAACTGGATCTCTAAGCGCTGATTTTCTAGCCGGCTAAATAGTCTTTCTAAGTCTTCCTAAATCATGTTGATAGTTGAAAGATTATGTTAGGATCATATTTTAAGTGGTCCGAAAAAAATTAGCTGAAGGGGCGATGTTGCAAGCAGATAAGATTTTTAAATGAGGTAATTAGTTATAACCAAAGAAACTCGAAATAAAATCAGACAACCTGATAAGATAAGACCATTCAAGTCAAATAAATTTGTTAAACAAACATGAAAATAATGAATATATAATACATAAGAAAGACGAAATTATGAAGATAAGTATGATTAAAACAAAACTTTTAAAAGTGCTGGAACATTACTAATAACTCTCATTGCATTTGATTCAACTGCAACTTTTTAATTTTATGATAACCTCCCTCGTCCTTAAAAGGAAAAACATTCACTGATACAACATTGTACGACATTCAGTTCCTTAGAACAGAAATTGTTAATTTTTATTCCAGTGGTTTATTAGTGAAAGTAAATAGTAAAATTGACTTCTTTGGTCAGTTAGACAATATAATATGTAATTGTAACTGAGGAACGTTCAGCAATTGAGTAGTTTCAACTTGGAAAAAATAAATAATATTTTATGCCCAAGCCAACATTACAAAGTTATGTTGGTGACTTTTGATAAAGCCTAAAGCCCAAATGTGGCCTATTATAATGACTCAACTATACAGTATTACAGTAGTTGTATACATAATTATGCAAATGAAGAAAAAATTACTTGTAGGTGTTACATACTTGAATATTTTTTAGGTTTATTATGGAATTGTGTCACTGGTAACTAGGTAATTGCATCATCTTGTGCTAATGCAGAAGTAATTGATGCAGGGTAAGTAGATCAATAAATGAAAGATCATTGAAGACAAAACTTTAAAAGACTATAATTATGGGTATTTTATTTAAAGCACTAATATAACCTTTATTGTTAATTAAAATTCTAAGATAATAGTAATATTTAGGACACATTCGATATGTTCCATATGGATAACTTTAGGTGAAAGTAATCTACATCATTTTAAATGATGAATGGTTAACAATAAAAAAAAATATTGGAATACTCACAGTTTATTTTTATGAGTAGAACAAAAAAATAATAACTAAGTACTTTAATAAAAATTAAATACGGTGCCACTAAGCAACCACATGTATCTTCGACCACCTAGTTGACAGTTTTTTTTTTTAATAATTATTTAATGGCCTGGTTTCTAAGACCTTTTAGCCAAATCTTATTTTTTATATCATATTTCTTCAATCTTATCTTCTAATTAGTCCTGTCCAGTCGATGTCTTGTCCTCATTGTCCGTCCTGGTCCATGCCCTCAGTATAATGTTGATTCTTATACTAAGGTTGTCAGTGGACGCTTCGCGGCAAGAGAGAAAATAGCATTTCACTGCATATAAATCATTGTCTTTCACTATAGCACGTTAACACAACTTTTATGTCCAAGAAATCACCACTCCCGCACATAAAACAAGATAAATGCACTAGTTTTAGAAAATAATATAAAGCAAGCGTCCGCACTTGTCACTCTTCCCGCTAAATGTCCCTTAATTGACAGTAATGACATATAACGAGTAGAGGTGTACCAGTGGTCTCGAACGTCATGGAGCGAGATCGGTAGAGTTGCCAGCTAAAATCGGTATATTTGTACTCAAAATCGGTATTTGACAAAAAAATACAATATTCAATCAAATTCGTTTATTATTGAAAAACCTTACAGACTAATTTATAACAATCTCACTTAAGTATAATTATTTATTATACCAATATTCTTTGGCCATAACCGCGGTCATCTTCGAATTAATTTCAAAATCATAACAATTAGCTGTATTAAAGAGTCGTTTTGAATGTAATAGACCAGTGATTGATTCAGTCGACAGCTTATTTCGCTGTTTTGTTTTCAAAAGATTAATATGTAAAAATATGCGTTCAACGTTAGCGGATGAATTGGCAAGTAATAAAATATTAAAGATGAAATTAGACAACAAAGGAAACATTTGAGTTTCATCGCCACGCTTTAGTAAACTTACTTCATCCCAAAATAGTTCTACATCATCAGCAAATGTTTTGATTTGTTCACAATTTCTTAAAATGCGCCACTCTGTATTAATTTCCTGGAAATCATTGCTCTGAACAATATTGGGAAAGAGCCTACTCACAGGAACTATCGAAGCAGTTTTGCCAATTTCAACATTTTATGGATCAATTATGTCTAAACCTTTTATTGGATTATTTTTCAATGGAAACCGCGTGTTTATTTGCTTACAAGCTTCGATATAAAAATCTAGGCATCTGCAATTAAACAAATTTACTTGATCTGAGTTTAGATTTTCTGAACTACTTAGTAGTGTATTAGACGCCGCAGCACCATAGTATACGTCGTCAATATCCATAAAATTTCTGGGATTCTTAAAATAAAAATGTTCGAAAGGAGTGCTAGTTAAATATTCTATTTTTAAAAAACAATCAATAATAGTTTTTAATGTTCCAGTTATTTTTTCATATAAATTATGAATTTTCGGGTGTTCTGCTTGTATTTCTTTATTTAAATCGGTAAATAATGGTAATACAAAATCTAAAAATTCCAAAAATAATATCGTATTGGGATCGTGGAGCTACTGTAATATATGTTCTGCAGCTAAAAGATGATCTTTATTAGAGATTTTGTCTATAAAAAAATAGTTTTAGAGCAGAGATTTGTTCCAATATGCTCTTCACTGCTGCATGTACTGATAACCAGCGTGTTTGAGAGGGGTGAAGTATTTTATGGACTTTTAAGTCGCAAAACGTTTAAAAGTTTTTAAACTCTGCCTCTCTTTTTAGGCTAGAAGAAAAGTAGTTGTAAATGCCTCTTACAAGATCCTCTATTAAGCGTGGCAATTTGTAAATGCCTCTTACAAGATCCTCTATTAAGCGTGGCAATTTGGTACAAGCATGTGACGCGCAAATATGAAACGAATGGCAGGCGCATTTAAGTATAAAATGTTGGGAATTTCATTTTGCAGCAAAATTACTACAGAATTATTATCCCATCATTACGTTTGTCCCATCAGATCCAAAACCTTTTAGATTATTTTTATTGAGCGAAGCTCCCATGGAGCGACTTAAATGGCGTTTGTAACACCGGGTAGAACTTCGTCATTTCTTATCCGTTTTCGGATTTTTTTTCTGCTATGGAAATCTATTCAAATTATGCAGGTCGTGACGAAGCTCGAATTTCAAAATTCAATCTAATAAAAAAGTTATCCGAAAAAATCATGTTATCTATGGGAAAATACTTAGTTTGATTTAACGCTTCGCTCAAATTTAAGCTGCTAGCATAGGTTACACCTTTGCGACTGCGGCTACCTAGTATGGTATATCATCGATTCTAAAAAAGTTTACAATGTGTTCAAATAAGGTTGCTGTGTTAGCTTCTTCTAATGGAATAAAAGCTAAAAAACAATCTTTAAAACGATTCATTTTCGCATATCTCACGACTAATGATCAATGGACTCGTCAATAATAAGCGAAAACTTAGTTTGCCCTAGATCTTCACATAAATTATTGAAACTTTATTTACCTATAATATGATCAATTATGTCATGAGTTTAGGTCGAAGAGCATTTTATTTCTTTTGCTATTTTTGAATCAGAACAAACAGCTTGCATCAGCTTCGGTAGGTGCTCCGTAATAGTGAATGGTAGATTGTGTTCAACAACAAACGAGGCTAATCTTATTTCACCTGAAATTAAATTAAAGAATTAAAATTATGTAGTACATCTATTAGCGTTTAGGGTCTAATTATTTCCACTGCTGATATAAACCGATAAGTAGAAAACAAAATAATATAACAATGTAAATAATATCATTTAAAAAAAAATACCTTGATTAACTAGTGTATCAGATTTTTGAGTTTTGGTCACAGTAAATGATGATATCTTCGGTTGTGATTTTATATTCTTTGATGATACTGAGTGTGCTTGTGAAGAACTATGTTTCTTTATAGCGTCTTTTCCTGAAGTGATGTTGATATCTTTATTACAACTCTTACAATAGGCATAGCTTTCGCCTTTACGACTATCTTGCAGCCAGCCTGGAAATTGTTTTTCCCATTCTTTTCATTAATATTGTAGATATTTTTTTCTTCTTACACTCACACTTGTGCTTGACTCCTCGTCAGACGACATTTTAACTTAATGATCTGATTTTGTAGGCACTCTTTAGGTTAGGTACACTCTCTTCAAAGCTAAGAAAATTAATGACATCGAATTGTAGGATCGATAGGTCGCCACAGCCTGCGCCTGTCCATTTCAACACGGCAATGGGCTCACCACCTGTTGTGGGACAAAAATGCATACGGTGAAATGTGGGCGTTTAATATGCCTCTTCGGGGATAAAGGCGTGACAATATGTGTGTATGTTTGTATGAATTGTAGGATACAAGGGTATTCCCAAAAATATATGGAACATTCTGCACTAGGTTCATACTATTAGGGGCTTCCCCGTAATATTAAACATAAATGAAAAGGGTTGCCAACTTAAAAGTGTAAAATCGGTAGAAAAATCGGGAGAATTTCCATGTATACTCTGAAATCGTAGAAAACTCGTTATATTTCGGTATTTCGGTAGAACAGAGCCCATATCGGTAGAAATACCGAAAAATCGGTAGGTTCGAGACCACTGAGGTGTACTCTTTACTGAAACGACTCAGTGAGTCGTCTTTAAAGTGATTCACTGATTCGAATCTCTTACACCGCTTCAAATGAATCAGTGGCTCAATTGCATCTCGGTTTCAATCGGTTCAACCAGCACGCAGCGCTCACATTCTTTATATTTGTATTATGTGATAAATTTTGATACTATCTACAAAACAAAACCAAAAATTATTATTTTGATGGCACCCCAAGATTGTGTCCAATTAACCAATGTCATATTTAAAGTACAGTAGCTAGGCACCCAAAATAGTAATTTTGGTATCGTTTTATTACTAACTCAAAATTAAAAAAATAAAGTTTAATAAATAAATAAATAACCATCACGCCTTATCCTCGAAGGTGTGGCAGAGGCATATTAAATACCCACTTTTCACCGTGTGGATTCCTGTCCCACGTAATAGGTGGAGAGCCCATTGCCGTGTTGAAATAGACAGACGCAGGTTGTGGCTACATGCTGTTGAAATTTATCAAGCCGCCCATAAGGCCTTCAACCAGGCTTAACCACTGCCATTTTACTGGCAACCGGGACCAACAGCTTAACGTGCCTTCCGAATCCATTTTGCAAAAACATATTATTATCATACACCAAGGATTAGCATGAGCTTTCAGTTTTTTATAAACATTACAAAACTAATTACAAAGAAGAATATCCTCTTTCTATCATTAAATTTATTCCGAAAAATACATAAGGAACATGAGTAGGTGCATTTATTTATTCCTCAATACTTATAAAATGTTCCAAATGAAATTTTCACCCAAGTAATAAAGATATTTTACATCATCTGTAATCAGATTATGTAAAATCAAAGACCTTATACTACAACTAGACTGCGCACTACGGCGAAATAATCTCTCGAGATTTGGTTACTCTGTCTACGCTCGAGATTCTCTCGACAGTAGTGTGTCCCTTTCCAAATAAGTGACTATGACTAAACAGAACACAGGACAAATTCCTTGAAATTGTTTCCTTCGACTGCCCATGATCGGTGACTAAACTAAAAAGAAACGCCAGAAAACAGCGATTTGCGCGTGATCTTGGTAAATGGCAAACACTTGCTGTATATTATTTTCCAAAACGAGAACATTAACCTTGCTTTATGTGAAAAATGGTAGTTTCTTAGACATAAAAGTTGTGTAATCGTGCTATAGTGAAAGTGATATATTGCAGTGAAAAGCTATTTTTCAACTTGTCCTTCAAATTCCACTGAAAGCCTCAATAACGGTCTACTACTTTAATAGAGTAGGACACAGGAACTATGCCTGGACTTGACATGGACAAAGGACTGGGCAGGACTAAATTAGAAGATTAGATTAAAGAAATATGATTTAGAAAATAAGATTTGGATAAAAGGTCATAAAATTATTATAAAAAAAACCGAAAACAGCTGTTGGTAGTACGGTTATAACGGTGGACGGGCTTGGTAGGGGTGGTGCGCACTAGGTAGCAACAACACACCTACGTACACCCATCCGGTACGGTTGGTAATCCCTGGAGATGTGTAAGTAACAATATCTCAAAGAATCACCGGTGCACCAGCTAGCAGAGCATGTGTAAAGGGAGTGAGTATGGACCAACCTGGAGCAGAGAATACCAGAATTTATAAAAAAAAAGGAGGGCGCCAGGTATCTCTCCATCAAACGAATGATGCAATTAAAAAACTCAGGTATCAACTTATTAATTATATTTATTTAATCTATATCCATATGTAGACATGAATATTTATATATGAAAGTAAAAAGAAATGGCTTAGTTAAGCATAGTGGGATCCATATATATATGGTCACTTAAAAATAAGTTTATATTAGTACAAATAAAAATTTAAACCAAAGTATGGAAATGGGCGTGGCCTAAAATGACAAATATTAAAGCAGTTGTCAGATGCCTTAATAATATCTAAATTATATACAGACATACATTTAAACTATCTCTGAATTTTGTTAACACACAACACCGCTTCCTATCATCATCATCATCATCATACACTACAACATAACAAGGTAAAAATAAAGTTTCACATTAATATTCCTTTGTGATAATAAAAAGATTATAAAATATGTGTAACTGGAACGTCACATCGGTAGTCCAGTATATTAAAGTAGTTAAAAGCTACATATGTAATAGAAAAATGATTATTTAAGGTTAAAAGTTATTCCTTTTATACTATCAACATCAGTCGGCCTTTACCGGGTTATTATACATAGAAACTAATTAAAGATTACTACTTATCTGGATATAAGTTTGTGGAACATCCAAATCCTTCACATCTCTTCCTATTCTAGAAGTCCAGGTAGTAGGTAACCAGAGTAGAGAAAAATATCCCTTTTGCACATTGTCTCAGCTTACTTTAAGTCTTCTTACAGACATTCAGGAGTAAAAAATGTAGAATGCAGAGAACGTGAAACACGTTAAACTCAATTATTATGTAGATATAAAATAAAGAACCAAAACGAAAAAGAACAAAAACGAAAAAAAAACCCCTGTAACAACAGAAAAGTTACAGATATTAGTATTTCGTAATAAAAATCACTTCCACCCTCAACATTCTGTTAAGGAATGCAGTCTAAGAGATTATATAGTTTTAACTTACCACTTATTTCAGTGGCGTTTTAACTAAATCCTTTTATCATCATTCTTTTTTTCATGTTATTTGCTAAGTCTCTTGATAAGCAGACTGAAATACAAAGTACAACCATTGTAAGAACATATTCTTCGCAAATGCCAAGTAATCTTGCCGATTACGAAGAAACAAATATAAACAACTATTCTCACCTCCTAGCATTAGCTAAAAAGACTTCGGATATTAATCCGAATTAAATCACCATGACCAAGCGCTTTTTCATCACGCCGTTCTCGTCAAAAAAGAACCAGCTTCATTTTTTTCTTTCGCTCGATCACGGCAGGCTAAAGTCATACACCATACAGCCTTGACAAAACATTGGCAGAATAAACGAAACCAACATAAAAACCTTACTATTCCTGTTTGTCACACCGCACGCAATACATTATGTGTGGATGTGAGTCAGGACAGCCAATCTATCTAAGTTCAATGTCCAGCACCAAACTGAAAACCACCATAGGCTGTCTATGCGTTAATTCTAGAACGCGCCCAAAGAGTCGAAACGTCCGTGACAGTTTTGACAACGTCAAACTCATGTCTTTCAAAACAAAAACAAACAATGTGAAATATTTTAAACTTTTAAATAATTAGACAAATGACTTTAGAGTTATAACTAAAGTATTGTGAAAATTGAGTTTGTTTCCCACAAAAGGGATGTATATAAAAACAAGGTTAGTAAATCTAATCTTAGGAATATGTAACCGACACTCAAAAGTGTTACAGTTCCTCCTCAGTTGGGTAAAAAAATTTTTTTTTTACAACAACTATAGACATCAGACACGTATCTAACTAACAGATAACACTCAGCTCTAAAGAGTATGACAAAAACTATTGAAACAGAACGGACAAAAATATGTATAAATAAAATTATCTAGTTAATTATAAATAGCAAAAAACAACTTATTATATTACAAGATGCCGTTTTATTTACAACCGAGGTAGTATAGGAAAATCTTATATTCCAAGAGATTTCAAAAGTACTAGATCTCGAAACACTTTGTCGAATTAGACGACTACTCAAAGAAAACTAAGTATATGTTTTTTTCAGTTATGATTCCTTTTAAATAGTATCAACTCTAACTCAACGTCGAGTTTTTACTTATATGGAGTTTTGGATATAGCTAGGAAAAGCACTAACTACATTTATTAAGGAACGGATTCGCCAGGGCGAACAATGTCCTTTATGTGGAAATTACCAAGATTCTTTCCATCTATCTTCGCTCGTGGCCCCGCGGTCTCAGTGTTCTGTAAACGATCACTGAGTTACGCAACTTTCACTATGGCTGGTCCTCGGATGGGTGACCACTTTGTGGCATTTACAATTGCGAGCGTTTCCGTGCTTCGGAAGGCACGTTAAGCCGTTGGTCCCGGTTGCCAGTAAAATGGCAGTCGTTAAGCCTGGATGAATGCCTTATGGGCGGCATGAAAATTTTCAACAGCAGGTAGCCACGACCTGCGTCTGTCTATTTCAACACGGCAATGGGCTCACCACCTATTACGTGGGACAGGTAAAATCCACACGGTGAACAGTGGGCATATTATATGCCTCTGCCACCCCTTCGGGGATAAGGCGTGATGGATATTTATTTTATTTATTTACTTTCCATCTAAAGATTTTAAAGTATAAACAAGAGGACTAAGTTTCTTGTGTGTAACATTTATCATAGCGGGGAGCTAACTTTACAGAAATATGCTTGGAGGCATTTGACAAATGAAAACAACGCTTGTAGACTATTTGACCTTCCTTCAATTCCACATTACGTTTTCTCAAATTATAATAACGAGCATTACGTTCATGCGATACGAGTAAACAGTTTCAAACTTTACTGAATATAGTTTCAAGTTCTTTCAACTTGTTAGAAAATTTATTCTCATTATCAACTTCTAAAGAGTTAGGATCAATGGGAGTGTCGTCATTATATATAGAACCATCAAGAATCATCTCACGTCCGTGAGTTAAAAAATACGGAGTATGTTTAGTTACATCGTGTTTAACTGTATTAAGAGCACATTGTATCTCAGATATGTTCTTATCCCAAGTTCGGTGATCAGAACGCACGTACGAAGCTATGGTTCTTACCAATTCACGATTTACACGCTCAGTAGGGTTTGTCTGTGGATGATATCTAGGATTATAAAAGATATGAGGAACACTATATTTAACCATTAGGTCTTTAAAGTCTTTTGAAGTGAATTGTGCGCCGTTGTCACAGTAAAGATATTTAGGTACCCCACGTACAAGAAAAAATCCTTTCTCCAAACATTTAACTATCGCTTGAGCAGTTATAGTTCGCAAAGGAAACAAAGTAACATATTTACTAAAGTAATCAGTACAAACAAATAAATATTGATTTCTCATATAGGAGGGAGGAAATGGACCAAGAATGTCACAAGAGATAGCCTCGCCAGGCATCGTAATACGTCGTGGTTTACCCATAAATCCAGTTCGGGCTAAATTAGTAGGTTTATACCTTTGCATATTTCACAAGAATCAACATATTCTTTAACATCTTCAAAGAAATTAGGCCAGAAATATATACTAGCTATTTTAAAATGAGTTTCGGCTACACCGAAATGGCCAGAAGTAACCTTAACATGACACTTAGTCAGAATTTCTTTTCGTTCCTCATAAGGCACTACCAACTTCCAGTCAAATTGATCTGTTAGGCGATATTTATTCTTCGAGAAACGATAAAGCTTATTATTTTCAATTTTGAAATTAGGAAACATAGATGGAGTATCAGAGACCTTTTTAAAGATGTCCAAGTACCAAGGATCTTGAGTAAAAAGAACGTCAATTGAGTTTAAATGAATACGCGAGAACGGAACCAAGACAACGCCGGTCCATCAAAAATTTCCGAGAAACCTCTGAATATTCTGTCTTCAGAAACATTCCTAGTAACAAGAAGTTCTTCTAAGCGACCAAGTAAAGTACGGACACTAGTGTCCCCCATGAATTTCAAGTTTAAGAATTAATATTAAAAATCTTTTCAGGTTTATAAATGACCTCTCTGACTACCTGCTTCTCAGTAACTACAGAGTCAAAGTCATCATCTGAATCCGATGAAGGATCAGAATCACTATCTTGTAGGTGTTCAAATATAGAATTCAATTGCTTTTTGAGAAGCATTACCTCCTCATTCTCATCAATACGACCTAGACCGCAAAGAAAGTATCTGCAACGAGAGTTTAACCGACCTCTAGCAGATGTAGACAAATCACCTTTAGCTTCTCTTTCGATCTCCTCAACTTTTCGTTGACACACCTCTAATTCCGAAGTCAAATTAACATTGACCAAATCAGTAAATTTCACACTACCCCTTCGAGCAAGTTTCGATGTCTTATTTAACGCTTGACAAAAACTGGATCGTCGCGAGAGATGATTAACTTCTAGTTTACGAATGGACAGTTCATGTGTAATTTCGTCTTTGTGTAAATGAGAGATCTTACATCCAGCTTGTAGAAAATCCATGATAGAAAATTGAATTCTAAATTCAATTCTAATTCAAAACAAGTATAATTGTTAGGTTATGGCACCTAATCAAAATGAAAAAAAAAATAGAAAACAGTAGATATAAGCATGGCATATTTAAAAATTAATATCTCTTTACGTTTATAAGCTTAAATTGAATATATTGCCTTTCATTGATGTTGGATAGTTTCGAGTTTATCAGCTTTAACTATCCAACCAAATACATAAAAGTAGTAGAATTGTTCAAAAGTAACTTGGATATACCATAACGCTTAAGACTAAAGAAAATTTATAAGTTTCCTTTAAAGTACACCTTAAGACTAACAAAACCATAGTGACACACAATAAAGTACATGCTTAGCACTAAATAAAAATACATATTTAATTGCATCATTCTCCAAGGCCCCACGTTGGGCGCCACATATAACGGTGGACGGGCTTAGTAGGGGTGGTGCGCACTAGGTAGCAACAACACACCTAAGTACACCCATCCGGTACGGTTGGTAATTCCTGGAGATGTGTAAGTAACACTATCTCAAAGAATCACCGGTGCACTAGCTAGCAGAGCATGTGTAAAGGGAGTGAGTATGGACCAACCTGGAGCAGAGAAATATCAGAATTTATAAAAAAAAAAGGAGGGCGCCAGGTATCTCTCCATCAAACGAATGATGCAATTAAAAAACTCAGGTATCAACTTATTAATTATATTTATTTAAACTATATCCATATGTAGACATGAATATACATATATGAAAGTAAAAAGAAATGGCTTAGTTAAGCATAGTGGGATCCATATATATATGGTCACTTAAAAATAAGTTTATATTAGTACAAATAAAAATTTAAACCAAAGTATGGAAATGGGCGTGGCCTAAAATGACAAATATTGTCTATGAAAAATATCCCCTTTGCACATTGTCTCAGCTTACTTTAAGTCTTCTTACAGACATTCAGGAGTAAAAAATGTAGAATGCAGAGAACGTGAAACACGTTAAACTCAATTATTATGTAGATATAAAATAAAGAACCAAAACGAAAAAGAACAAAAACGAAAAAAAAACCCCTGTAACAACAGAAAAGTTACAGACATTAGTAATTTGTAATAAAAATCACTTCCACCCTCAACATTCTGTTAAGGAATGCAGTCTAAGAGATTATATAGTTTTAACTTACCACTTATTTCAGTGGGGTTTTAACTAGATCCTTCTATCATCATCCTTTTTATCATGTTATTTGCTAAGTCTCTTGATAAGCAGACTGAAATACAAAGTACAACCATTGTAAGAACATATTATTCGCAAATGCCTAGTAATCTTGCCGATTACGAAGAAACAAATATAAACAACTATTCTCACCTCCTAGCATTAGCTAAAAAGACATCGGATATTAATCCGAATTAAATCACCATGACCAAGCGCATTTTCATCACGCCGTTCTCGTCAAAACTATGGAGGGTAGAGGTAAGGAGGACTATCTCTGTGTATGAAAAAGTGTCCGTCGAAATGCGTAAAATTAGGGTGGCGCTACAATCGCATCAGTGTAAATTTTAAAAACCACGCCAAAAGTTATTAGAGTAAGATAGAAAAATAAACAAGGAAAGAACAACTTCCGCTGCTTACAAAATTATTTTGGACTACGTAAATAGTTGAAGGTTTGTATCTGTACTGTTACTAACTACTTTAGTCAACAAAAATAATAAATTTATTTACTCAGCACACTTCACTTCTGTCTACAACTGCTACATTCATACCGTACACTGCTGCTACGCCAGCGCCATTCTGGAAGGTTTTTGAACTGTTACTTACAGCTTACAGCTGGACACTTTTTCAACTTGTCCCCCATATAAGATAGTCCTCCTTACCTCTACCCTCCATAGTCAAAACGAACCAGCTTCTTTTTTTTCTTTCGCTCGATCACGGCAGGCTAAAGTCATACACCATACAGCCTTGACAAAACATTGGCAGAATAAACGAAACCAACATAAAAACCTTACTATTCCTGTTTGTCACACCGCACGCAATACATTATGTGTGGATGAGAGTCAGGACAGCCAATCTATCTAAGTTCAATGTCCGGCACCAAACTGAAAACCATCATAGACTGCACGCGTTAATTCTAGAACGCGCCCAAAGATTCGAAACGTCCGTGACACTTTTGACAACGTCAAACTCATGTCTTTCAAAACAAAAACAAACAATGTGGAATATTTTAAACTTTATTTATAAACTTTATTTGTATTGTGAAAATTGAGTTTGTTTCCCACAAAAGGGATGTATATGATGACAAGGTTAGTTAATCAAATCTTAGGAATATGTAACCAACACTCAGAAGTGTTACACGGTGTGGGTACATACCGTAGACAGAGAATACAATAGACACATAGTCGGACATTTGGCGGGAAGAGTGACAAGTGCGGACGCTTGCTTTATATTAGTTTCTAAAACTAGTGCATTTATCTTGTTTTATGTGCGGGAGTGGTGATTTCTTGGACATAAAAGTTGTGTTAACGTGCTATAGTGAAAGACAATGATATATATGCAGTGAATTGCTATTTTCTCTCTTGCCGCGAAACGTCCACTGACAACCTTAGTATAAGAATCACCATTATACTGAGGGCAAGGACCACGACGTAGCCTGAGGACACGACATCGACTGGACAGGACTAATTAGAAGATAAGATTGAAGAAATATGATATAAAAAATAAGATTTGGCTAATAGGTCTTAGAAACCAGGCCATTAAATAATTATTAAAAAAAAAAAGACATAGCCAGCTTGCCGCAGAAAGGGACAGGTAGATTTTTTTTTAAATTTAATGGCAACTGGATACAAAGTCCTTAATGCCTAACTTATTAATAAGGGATACATTTTATATTTTTCCTAAGGTATTAACAATATATTTATAGATTGGCTTAAAATATATAGATCTACTTAAATTTTATTTAAATCCGATGGCACTTCACTTTCAGAAATGTTTTGAAATTCAGAAATTAAAACTAGACGTTGGAGGTTATACTTTTGACACTTCAATATAATATGATCTAGGTTGGCTAATTCGTTGCAAATTTCGCACTTTTCGTTGTGTACAATTTTAAGTCTTGCTAGATGAGCTGGTGTTCTACAGTGGCCAAATCTTAATCTGTTGATTGTTATTATGTAGTTTCGGCAATCTATATCTTTTCTTTTATGGTACCAAGATTTTTGCGGCGGGGTGGACTGTATTGAAGCATACCATTTGCCCTTTTTCTCAGACACAGTTCTCCAGTATGAATGCCACAATAAGGTAATATTTTCTACTAATTTCTGGTTATAATCACCGAATGGTACTTTTACTATATTTGTGCAATCTTCGTCACACTCTCCTCGGGCTGACTTGCCTGCTGCCTCATTACCAGAGATACCACAGTGTAAAGGTACCCATACTCATTCACTGCTGTATCCCGTACCATATGCGTTTTCTTTATTTATCGCGCTTGCGTATTTCCGCAAACGGTGTGTGATTTGGACTAACAAGCAGCGTGTGTGTCTTTTTGGGACAAAGACGCACCGGGGATGGACATCATCATTGATAATAACATAAACTTAAACATTTTTTTATTAGATAACAATATAAAGCTTTGTTTGTTGTAACAAATATGTAACAATACAATAGGGCGGCACCTTTTAAAAAAAAATCTACCTGATTTGTAACAAAGACACGCGATCTTTTCAACAAAAAGAATTTGTAAAAAAAATAGTGGCCGCCAAAATATCTATCAAAGAAAAGGGTTTTAAAGTTATAAATCTTTTTTATATAAAAAAGGCCCGATACCAGCCATGTCGGCGCCGTTCCGTGGAGTGAAGTGGTGGCCACATATTCATATCAATTTTAGGATAAGGAAAATTATAAATATTTTTAAATCTTTTTTTTTTTTTTTTTTTTTTAATGAAATATTTATTTATTACATCATAATTATATATTACAATCTAGCTGTAAAGCTAATAAGTAACTTAGTTTTAACTTAATTTGCTAAATACTTAAGTGTTAAGAATGTGTCCATTGGCACTTTTCTTATTGTCTTTATTGAAGCGGAGAGTCACTTTCTTCATGTGTACTCTGGGCACTCACTTGTTGTTGTAGCACTCACTGCACTATTATTAATACTAACTAAACTAATTCAAATGGTTTAGTCCTTTTTAACCTTCGTACTTGGTCCGTGGTGTCGAGCAGCTGGATAGCTTCGACATTCACATGTTGATGAAGCCTTTGTTGATGTGCTTCGGCGTATCTTTTTACAACTTTAGCAACAAGGTCCACCCCTAAATCTCGGTGGATATCCTCGTTTCTGATATACTAAGGAGCGTTTACTATACTCCTTAGTATTTTATTTTGAAATCGTTGAATTATTTGTACATTCGTTTGTTTGGTACAACCCCAAAGCTGTATACCATATGTCCATACAGGCATGAGAACTTGCTTTTACAAAAGTACTTTGTTATGCACTGATAAAGTGGAATGTCTGCCAAGCAGCCAGTACATTTTTTTATGGCGTAGGTCTAGTTCTTGGCGTTTTTTTTAACATGGGCCTTCCAGCGTAACTTTACATCTAGGGTCATGCCCAGGTATTTTGCCGTATTTTCAAAGGGTATTACGTGGTTATTTATGTATATCGGTTCATAGCTAGATTTTTGATTAGTGAAATCTATATGAATCGATTTGGATTCGTTTAATTTTATGCGCCACTTCTTCATCCAACTGATAATAGAATTGACCGCAATTTGTTCTTTTTCTACAGCTTCTTTACGAGTTGCTCCAGTTGCCATGATGGCTGTGTCATCAGCAAATGTAGCAATTAAATTGTTTTGCGATTCTGGGATGTCGCAAGTGTATAGCAGATATAAAATTGGGCCAAGGACACTTCCCTGCGGTACTCCAGCTTTTATTTGTTTGAGATTTGAATATGCTGTCTCATGTCTAACTCTGTAGGTTCTTTCTGTTAAATATGATTCTAAAATTTCTGCAAATTGTCTTGGAAGCATTTTTCTTAATTTATATATAAGTCCTGTGTGCCATACTTTATCAAAAGCCTGTGCTACATCTAGGAAGATTGCAGAACAAACTTTCTTTTCCTCTAGTGTTTTTTCTATAGTATTTATTATTCTATGTACTTGGTCAACTGTGGAATGATTTTCCCTAAATCCAAATTGGTAGTCGGGAATTAATTTTCTATCTTCTATGATAGGTTTTTATCGCCTCAAAAGAAGTTTTTCTAATAATTTTGATAGTACTGGTAAAAGTGATATTGGTCTATACGACGTTACTTCGTGAGGTGTTTTCCCAGGTTTAGGTATCATGATGACTTCAGCAACTTTCCATACGCTAGGCACATGTTTAAGTCGTATTGTGCCATTGATAAGGGTCGTCAATTTTATTATAGCTCTCCTTGGGAGGTTTTGAAGTATTTCACTAGTGATGAGGTCGTAGCCAGGTGATTTCCTTTTAGCCAACGTTTTGATCATATTCAAAACTTCCTTTGGTGTCACAAGCTTAATTTCAACGTCATCCTGACTGTTGTAGCTTAACATTATATCTGTAGTGGTTTCTTCACCGTTTATTTGAAATATTTCCTCTAAATACTCTGCAAACCTCATTGCCTTCTGTTCATTGCTTATGGCCCATTGCCCAATTGTTTTAGTTTTAATCGGTGGAACATGCATGATTGGTTTATTTAAGTTTTTAGTAACTTTCCATAGCGAGTAATTTGTCGTACTATTACCATTTAATTTACTGAGATAATTGTTTGTAGATTCCTCATGATAAAATTGAATGGCTTTACTTAAGCGTTTTGTGAGATTATTTAATATTTTTTTATCGGGGGGATATCTAGTTTGTTGCCACTTCTGTCTTTGAACTCTTTTTGTTTTAATTAGGTTTCTTATTTCTAAAGGATATATGTGACTCGTTACTCTTTTTTTAGTATTAGGTGTATTTTTCCAAGCATATCGTTGAATATCGGTGACGAATTTTTCAACTTCTTTATCTAGCTGATGTATGCTTTTTAGTGGTACTTTGAGGTCTATAATGTGGTCTAAGTCATATTTAAATTGTTCCCAGTCTGTATTTTTGTTAACAAGTGTTGGAGTACTTTCTTTTTTTACAACTGTATCCCTTACAGTTAGTATTATGGGTGAATGATCTGAGTTCATATCATACCCCTCTTGTATTTCAATAAATGCTGTAGATAGATTTTTATAAATGAAGAAGTCAATAAGATCTGGAAGCTTATGAATATCAGTTGGCCAGTATGTGGGTTTTCCTGTTGAAATCACATTGCTTTTGTTTTCTCTAATGGCACAAAGTAATTCTTTTCCTTTAGTGTTTGTGAGTCAAGACCCCCAATGTGTATTCTTTGCATTGAAGTCACCTCCTAATACAAATTTATTACCTAACGCATTCAATATGTATCTATATTGCTCTGTTTTCAGATCATATCGTGGTGGACAATATATAGCTGCCACAGTAATATTATGATGGCTTTTGGTTCTAATGCTAACGGCTACAGTTTGTGCAAAATGTTCTTCACATTTCTGTTCGAAGTGGTGGTAGATATGCTCTTTTATAATAATAGTGCTTCCCCCTCTTGCAGTGTTATTGGGGTGAAGCGCGTGGTATATTTTATAACCTTTAATTTGTAATTTGAATGTAGGATTCTCTGGTAAAGTGGGACTCTGATATAAGGCATATATCAATTTGTTCTGTTTTTAGGACAGCCTGCAACTCGTTCTGATGTTTAAGGAGTCCGTTTGCATTCCACGCCATAATTTTTATTGTGTTTATCATTTTTGTTTTATAATAGCCAAACAACTTGGCACTACTTTCCAAGTTCTTAAGCCTATTGTCAAATGTTGTTAAAAGGTTTAAGATTTTATTTATACTTTCTTCTGTCGTTGGTTGGCTGGGCTGGGCAGATATTTGTGTCTGTGAGTTAGATCTAGATGCCTTTGTTACTTGTGCATAGGAAACATTATTGGTTACTGTTTGGTAAGTAAGGCGTGATGTGTTGCTCTTGTTATAACCAGCAGCTTGTAGATTTTGTTTATTGCCATTTTTTCTATGATTATTTCGGACTTGTTGTAGTTCTTTTGCTACTATACAGCCCCTATAGTTAGCTGGGTGTGGTTCACCACAGTGGATGCATTTTGGTTTTATTTCTGCCGCTTTTGTGCAGTCTTTGGTGAGATGTTTACCAGTGCATTTGACACATCTCGGCTCTTTGGAGCAATATTTTTGTGTGTGACCGTAAGCTTGACACCTTTTACATTGGGGGATCAAGTTTTTATAGGCTGTACATCTACTTTACAACCTAGTATGGCTTTGATACTGTATTTTTTATTTATATTTTCATCTTTTTCAAATGAAAGTATAAACATGTTAAGTGGCTCTTTAGTTCTCCAGCTTAACTTGTTTACGGCTCCTTGAATTTTATAGCCGTTAGCTGAGAGCTCCTCGATTATTCTGTTTGGCAAGCATGACGAGTGTAGATTTTTAACCATAACTCTAATCGGCCTATCCTGCTTGTTCTCATAAGAGTACCAAAGGCTGTTATTTTGTACCAAAAATTTGGTAATGGCTCTATATGAGTCCTCATTTCGGGCATTTATTTTAACGGTGTCACCGGACATCATTTTAACTAAGAATGTATCTATAGTTAAGTTAGTTGAGAGCAGATCATAAAACTCTTGATAGTTTTTAATGTTGTCCACTATGATGGGTGGAGGTGGAGGTATCTTTTTTGATGTAGTCGGCTTAGCAGACGTACTAACCGGATTTTCGCTGCTGCTTTCACCTGGTGCTGTCGGGGACAGTGAGGTGTTCATGTTCAACTTCCTCTTTTTCCTACTTTTCTGCCGTACCCACTCCGTTTCTTTGGCAAGTTCTTCTTCGTCAGTCTCATACTTGACTGATTTCTGGGGTTGCCTACTAGTGGCCGCTTTATTTTCAGAAGAACCATTTTTTAGCTGCTGAATGTCTTTCAGTTGGCTTTGTAGTAGCTCTACTCGACTACTAAGGTCTTTTACAAGGTTCTCAAGTTTCAGACGTTCGGCCTGCTCCTCTCTGAACCTCGTATACAACTGGTGTTCTAGTTCAGTTTTAAGAACTATTTTATTTGGGGATGCCATACCTTACGATAAAAGTTATAATTTTAAAACTATAACTTACCATACAAATGTACAAATAAACATGATTCACTAGCAACGAAATTCAGGTCATCGCGGAGGCCGCAATAACAACACGCGACGTTTAAGGTTGCTGCGTCAGCGCTATTACACGCGCACGGGCAAGTGCGAGAGCGTATGCGACGCGACCGTTCTAGTTAGAAGTCTATCGAACACTCTATTGTTCTAAAGAAAAGGGTTTTAAAGTTATAAATCTTTTTTATATAAAAAAGGCCCGATACCAGCCATGTCGGCGCCGTTCCGTGGAGTGAAGTGGTGGCCACATATTCATGTCAATTTTAGGATAAGGAAAATTATAAATATTTTTAAATCGATTTTATTTATTGAAATCCTGTTGTTATATAAAAAAAAACAGTTGAGTCACAGATATACTTCTTACTAATATTATGAATGCGAAACCTTGAAAGAATGTATAGATTTAGGTTTGTTACTCTTTCTCATTTAGAATAAATTAATATAAATATTGTGGGACACTTTTCGCACAGCGCCATCTAGCCCAAAGTAAGCTAATATTAGCTTTTGTTATGGGATCTAGATAACTGATAAACATACTTATATATTTCTAAATACATACGTATTATACATAGGAAACACAAAAACTCCGAAACACATTTGTGGATCACACAAATATTTGCTCTGACCCGGAATAATATAGCTTATGCATCAGAATAACGCATGTTTTATCTTGTGAACAAGTTCCTGTGGAAAACGGGAAAGCTTCTCCACGCGAGTGGAGCTGCGGGCGTCAACTAGTAAATATATATGTAGGTATATCGGTAAACTTCGACTCATGTAACAAAGTGAAAAAGTAAATACTTTTGGACTAAAATTACTAAATAGTAAAAATGGGTAAATATAAGTCGAGGTTTTTGAATTGCAAATAGTAGAGACACCCTACTATGACTACTAATATCCACTCACAATCTACCTACGGGTATTAATAAATACCCGTAGGGACTGAAATCACTCCTGGTGCGCAGATGTTAGCATAGCTATTGATTCGCAAAAATGTTCGGCAGCAGCCAAAGTGTATCCCACTCACCAGTGAGATACACCGTACTGTAGGTGTAGGGTATATACCTCTATATATAGAAAAAGACATGACTATAAATATATGCATTTGTTTCTTTCATTTACCGATGAACACAATAAACAATTTACATTACACTTATATACAGAAATACTTCAAAGTGTAGGCATTTTACAGGTTTGCCGCATGATATTGTAGTTACAAACTCTTTTGCTAGGTTTATGGTAGAACTTTATTTGGAAGACCACTTTTGTAAGAGGCAAGACGATGAAGTTGACTGATGCAAGTACATGTTGCCGTCTTTATAATCAAAACAACAATAGTGATGAATTTTATTTTAACATAAATAAAACCAACAAAATTAATATATTTTCAGAAGATTCAGAATATTCACTGAAGATGGCTTCTAATTTAATGTTAGTGAGTGAGTGCGGAGCCAAACTGAGTACCGAAACGCTTGTGACTTGACCGTACGCAATACGCAAAATATCAAAACAGCACGAGCTGAAAAAAGTGTCGAAGAGTTCATAACATATTTTGAAAATTTACAGGAGACTGTGAAAGATGTTCCTGCGTCAAACATAATTAATTTTGACGAAACCAACTTATGTGACAACCCAGGTAATTCGAAATGCATCTTCAAAAGAGGGGTCAAATACCCCGAAAGGAATCTCAACTCTACAAAGGCGGCCATTTCAATTATGTTCTCTGCTACAGCGGATGGTGATATTTTACCCGTCTATGTTGTTTATAAAGCTGACAATGTATACTCGGAGTGGGTTCAGGGTGGGCCTCGTGATGCTAGATATAATCACACCAAGTCAGGTTGGTTTGATTCCACAACTTTTGAGGACTACTTCAGACGAATTGTCCTGGATTGGGCGAGTAATTTACCAGGAAAAAAAGTCGTTATATGCGACAATTTATCGAGCCATTTAAGTGTGGATGTTATTGAGCTCTGCGAAATTCATAATATACAGTTCATTTTCCTACCTGCAAACTCAACACATCTGACGCAGCCACTTGATGTGGCTTTTTTTGGTCCAGTTAAAAAATTGTGGCGAAAAATTTTACTCCAATATAAAATAGAGAATCCACATCAAACAACACTAAATAAAAACCATTTTCCAAAATTATTAAAATCTTTGATTGAACAGATCCAGTTAACAGGGTCGAAGAATATCAAAAACGGCTTTAAAGCTACCGGAATAAGCCCTTTCAATCCTCGTGAAGTCTTGAAACGGGTACCTGAATATCACGAAGATTTGGGTTCGTATGAAATCGATGAGGCCTTACTAGATTATTTAAGACAGACTAGACAACCAAAGCCCATGAATGTTAGAAGAAACAAAAAAGTTTTAACGGAACCTGGAAAAGCAGTAACAGTCAGTGACTTTCTACGACAGGAAACAAATGCGCCAAAAACATCAGTAGCTCATCGACGAGGTGGCGTCAAGACTTCCAACAATACCCAAGTAAGGAAGAAAAATGATCAAAAACTGAGCAACAGTCACAGACTGATCGACAATGATGGAAGTGACAGCTATGAGATGGACATGATTTTAGATGAACGAACCGAACTTATGGAATGGACTAAAAATGGAGATCTTACATATAATATTGCAATGGATGAGACACAATTTCCCGAAGATGTATTTGAAGATGACGTTAGTGTAATTGACACGTTTCTTGATGAAAAAACGGGGCTCCTAGTAATGAAAGAAAAAACAAACCCTACAAACAAGACTGAAATATATAACCGAATGATGAAATTACCTACAAATAAACACAATGAAAATAATATAAAAATTCTCTCAGAAGTGATTTTAAAGCTGCCATCAACCTCAACTGGAAAGACAAATCAAACGGGAAATTTTTTTAGGCCACAAGTCCTTTACTCCGACAGTGAAGAAGAATTGCAAGACATGGAAAAAGAGAACATGATGAGAGAAATTGAAGTCAACATAAATAAAGAAAAGAAAGAAAGAAACCATCCATTACTGTCTAGAGAAAATTACAAGAATAAAAAAATAAAGCGAATAAAAACTATTAAAACCGAGGAAAAAGTTGGTATAAACAATAAAAGACAAAAAGGATGCAGAAGACTAATTCGAAACAGTAGTGGCAGTGAAACCGATGTCTCCGAAACTATTTCATTCAGAGAATCCTCCGATAGCGAGACATACATTCCTGAAGAAATTGAAGCTGGCATCGAAATTAATACAACAGAATATAGTAACACTTCAGCAGTAGAAAATGAAGACCTATTGGAAAATAGAGATATTGAAAATAATGTGCACGTAGGCGCATATGTCATGGTCCAATTTACGACTAAAAGAAGTACTAAATACTACATAGGAAATGTTACAAAAGTCAATGGGATCTTTGTATCGATCAACTTTTTAAGAAAAAAGAAAAATAATAAATTTTCATGGCCCTTAGTCAAGGATGAGTCTGAAATGTATTTATTCGATATAGTTAAAATATTACCACAACCAACTGATGGCCGCCGGGGTTCATTAAAATTTGACGTAGATTTTAGTGGATTTGATGTCCTTTAAGGAATCTAACGAAAGTCACGAGTGGCAGGAAAGCGCTGGATGCAAGCCGCTCTCAATCGGTCCTTTTGGAAATCAATGGAGGAGGCCTATGTTCAGCAGTGGACTTCTTATGGCTGATATGATGATGATGATATGATGAAGGAAACTATATTATGATCTCATAGGATAAAACTTAAACCATAGGTGAAGATTTTGTTTAAAATTTAAGTAGATTTTTAGATAGCCTTTGGCTGTTGTTTTTGTTTTTCTTTTTTTATAATTTTATCGCTGTACCAAAACGTGAAGTGCCATTTAAATGTAGGTTAAGTCGAAGAAAAAATATCTTATACTTAGTTTGATAAGACCGATTAAAATACTGTGGAGTTTGTAAACTCACATGATTCGTTTTGATTTTATTTAGTTACATATGTTTTCTACAGCCGCTATGAAAGCGCGTTAATGATTCTTAATTATTAAATAAAACAATTACACCTAGTGTAAAAACTGTGTTTAATTTCTTTATCTTTCTTTGTTGACAGCCCTAGTACCTAAAATTAGTTGTATGGATATTAGCAAAAATTACCAGCTAACATTGGCCACTATGATAAAAACCGAAAATGGCCACTTTTTGTATTTTACTTTATTTGGTTCCCTTCTTTGGCCAGATTTTTACCATGGTTTTTAACAGAATGCAAATAAGGCCCATAGTTCAGAAGATATAAGCAGTGGACAATTTTGACAGAAAGTTGAGCTAACTTTGGCCGGTCTCTCAAGTTACTATTAAGATATAAAATAAGTTATTTTTTACAGGTATTTAATGTTTAACTAATAGCAATTCGTATATACTTCACGTTAATGTCAATAAATGTATACCTTTTCTTATTTATATTTTGTGTAGCGACAAATTTTCTACAAAATGTGACCAAAGTTGGAGGATTTCACGGTACTAAATTAAACAGCTCTGCATGTGAGATCTCGCAACTGCATATAAAGTGGAAGTGTATTGAAGGCATGCTTTAGGTGCTTACCAATAACCTTTATTTAATAAATAAGGGTTACACGCATAGGCAATTCAATAAATAGAATGATATAAATTACTGTAGTATTATTTACCACAAAAGATTTTAATTATCATATCCTATCCAAAAGTTACCCATGGGCTAATTTTACAATGCTCATCTCAAACTAGATAGATCCGCACACACACATGACAGGCATCACATAAAGATTAAAAAATTCCCCGTTAACCATCTATTGGGCATTATAAGTTATTACATGCTTCCTAAATTTATCAATGTATCCTATATTCCTTTATTATGTATAATAGTGGTACATGCATAGACAAACCTACATTATATTGAAATAAATTACAGTGATATTAGCCATACAACCTATTATTGAAGTGAAACTTCTTTGTCGATATTGAGAGAAATTTTATAGTTGTAAAAACTGTTGTAACAAAGTTTCACTTCTTACCTGTGTACTCTGTGTATCTGTGTACACACACATAATTTTGCTCAAAGTGCTGAATGGATTTGGCTCATAGATCCATGACACAGCCATCTGCATCAATCTATTTGTAAAATTGGGTTTAAAAGGGATTGTTACGCCATTGTTGATAACATGATATGTGAGTTAAAAGGTAAGGGAAAGGTCGTAAATTGATAAGGGAAATTGACTTACTTTGAGTCGTTTTTTCTGTTATTGTATTTAAAAAATCAGTCAATTACACAAGCGTAGATAGAGAATACTATATACTGCGGGATAATTCCTTTTCATTCCCACAAGAAAGAAAAGCAATTACATGCTACACTGGGGAAAGAAAAGGATAGTATGACATTATGGGCATCTCAGCTCGCGTGCCGGTTTTTTCAAGGCCAGCTCCAGCTTGGAGCTAAATAAATTTGACGTTTAGGAATTGTGCCGATCAAAATATTATATTTTCACAAATTACAAGTGTTGTGTTCCGTGTAAAAAGTAGTAGAAACTTATTACAATAATATTTACAATTGTGCGTTGTAGTATTATTGACTGCAAAGGTGGTGGTGACAGGAAGATTCTCGGATTGTCTTTCCATCGGTAAGTTGAATGAAAACTTTGTAAAAAAAGTCATCCATTTCCTATTTTAACCTTATAATTCTTTCTTAAACATTACAGTATTAGATGTGTTTATGTTAACAGAATAAACAATCTTTATTGTTAATTTATATTATTTCATAACCTATATTCGTTATTGCCATGATCCGATAACAATACTCCCGGTTTTTTTTTACATATTGTTCCAATATTACATATAATTTAGTATTACCTTGATGTTACAAACATATATTATTTATTACAGTTTCCCAACTAAGACAAGATCACGTTTCATTTGGACAGCTGCCACTGGACGTAATGGATGGGTACCGAAAAATGTTTCAAAATATGCAGTTAACATTTTGATACTGCTTTTATAATAAAGAAAACAAGCAAGTCCTACCTAGATTCAGATGCTGTTCTAACTAAGGTGGCTACATTTATTTTTAATAACTAGGTGATTGCCTATATTGATAATATTTACTTGAAAATTGTGCGTAGTTGTGACATATATACCTTTTTTGCATCACTCGATATTAAATATTAAATAAAAATTATATAAACATTTAATTTCACTTTAATGGTAAAAATCAATAACTAATAGTAGTCACCTACCAGTGTGAGTGTTATCTCCCTTCAACAAAGCAGATTGCAGTACTTTACAACACAACAACATGGAGTCAAGCATACAGGAGTCACTTGCAAACTTGAAAGCTCTGTTCCAGGATCAAATGGCCGCTTTTGAGTCAAAGTTATCCAGCAACACTGCACATGATAGTAGCGGTTTGGTTTCTGAGTTTGTTGCATTTAAGACATTTACCATGTCCGCCTTAAAACTACTACAACAACAAGTGGAATATCTGGCACGCAAGGTGGATAGCTTGGAAACATGCAGTCGGCGAAAAATGCTTCTCCTGCATGGTGTGAAGGAGCAAACTACGGAGGACGTCTCAGAAGTGGTGGTGAGTGTGGTGAAACAGCAGCTGCAGATTGATTGTTTTGTAGTAGCTGATGTCCAACGCTGTCATAGAATGGGGCGACCATCTGCTCCCCATAAACCCAGACCCATACTGGTAAAATTATACAAGGTTTCTGATCGCGACAGCATTTGGTTTGCGAAAACCAAACTCAAGGGCTCTGGTACTACAATTTCGGAGTTCTTGACAAAGCCCAGGCATGAAGCATTCATGGCTGCACGGGAACGGTTTGGTGTAAATAAGTGCTGGACAAGAGAGGGACATATCCACATAGCTGGGTCTGATGGCACGCGTCATCGCATCACTTCGCTTCACGAGCTAAATCAACTAAAAATCCCTGCGGCTACTTCAAGGGAAACTGAGAAGATTATTACTGCTTCAAGGTCGACAGGTGCCAGTGCAAAGCCCGACGACCAAAAAACAATGATGATTGTTTCTGTAGGGTGATTGTTTCTGACATCGTCGCGAAATTATGTACTTTCAGGTAACACTATCTGTAGTGTTGATTTGTCCCTTTCACTGCTATTCATTTACAGTTTCATAAAATTACATGTTTACTTTTAAAACAACATAATAACATTATGATTACAACCATAGATTAGATACAAATAAGTACAATTACAACCCGAGCGAGCGAGGTGTCAAATGAGGCGTCAATTTATAGATGACATTATTATTTTCTCTCGCCCATTTTGGGCAAGCAAAGGAAACTAGATCCATACTACCTATTCTTGTTTTATATATTTTTTTTTTCTCTTAGTGTTTTCGTAATACGCCTTCGACTTCTACGTCATAGTCAAATAGAATCTAAGTCCTATAACCACAGACAATTAGGGCTCCTTGACAATACGATGATCTGTGATCTGTGAGTTTTTAGTTTATTTGCGTTTCGATATTTAATTTTATTTATTTTTTATTTTTTTTTTCTTAATAGGATATTTAAATAGTATTGTTTAGTGATAAACTGTTATTTGATGGTATTTACACTCAGCTGGTGGGTGAACAGGACTGTATAGGTACCTACTTACCAGTTTCATTTTTTTTTCTTATTATTATTTTGTTTTTTTTTTTATTATTATTATTTATATATATTATTGTTGTATATATATTTAGTTGATGTCATCGTCTGAAGTGGATGATGATTTTTATAATAGCTCTAGTACTTATTTAACATGTAGCCCGAATACTAGTTTGGTGAGCTTTGAGCCTTCACTCGCAGACGAGCTCGAATCACAGTTTTCTACTATACCCGTGCATTTCAATGGTGTACATATTAATGCCCAGAGTATTTCCGCCCATTTCCCTGATATGCTGGCTAATTTAAGCTGTAACAACATCCACGCAATTTTCGTATCGGAGACTTGGTTGAGGCCACATATGTCCTCTCTTCCATTTACTCTACCAGGATACAAGCTAATTAGGAATGATCGCTCGGTTGGCGAGGGTGGAGGTGTTGCTATCTATTTACGTTCACAAATTCCCTACAATATTATACAGGTATCAGCCCAGCCACCGCCGTCAAATTCGGGCGAGTATATTTTTGTAGAAGTGGAACTTCATCACATTAAGGTACTCCTTGGTGTTTACTACAGCCACTCTTTAAGAGATAGAGATCCTTAATTTTAATATATTATTATTAAACTATTGGCAGACGGTGACTTGCCAACCCACTAGATGGGCCCCCTATACAATCACCATAGGCATGATAAGCCTGTAAGGCGACAGAGGGCAACACCGGTGTGAGCGGCTTGGGGTGTCGAGCGGTGCGGCGCCGGTTTCACCTTCGCGGGACAGGCCCGGAGCGGGCTTCCCCGTAGTTATGCCCTTGAAAATGACACTTCCACCCCCGAGTATATAGCTCTGGCTCCCTCCCTCAGACCGGCCAATCAAGGCAAGCCAGAGTTGAGATTTGCTGCACTCCCGGGAGAAGCACTCTCACTGCTCTCCCGTTAGGCCATTAAATCCTAACCGGTGCAGAAGGGCAACAAAACTCTGAGGAATCGGGACCGATGTGTAGCCACGCACATTCAGCTCGCCTCAAGCTGCCCTGCGGATGTGAGCTTTTCAATAACTTTCTGATACACTTTTTGTTGATATCAGAAAGTGGATGACTCAAAAAGCGAATCTACTATGCGCTCATAGGGTTGCGTTAATCCTATAAAAGATAACGACTGTCCTCGAGGGGTTTATTATTATTATTATTACACTGACAAACTATAATAGTACTTATTTTAAGCAATTGTTACGTTCTATGTATTTATTATTAAATCTGATAATTTAGATGGAAGCTTTATTAAAAGTTTCAATGCTAATTGCAGTTCATAAAGTAGCCTCAATAACGAATGAGAATTCTTTGCCATCGACTTCTACAATGGAAGTAGACAATGATAGTTCTGAATCCGTAGTACTTGTAAGTTTTAGCTTTTAGTTAATAGTTTTGAATGGAAACCTTGAGTGGTTCCAGGCCCAAGTCAACCCCATATGCTAGTTTGTTCATCAATCACACCTTATTCCTGAAGGAGTGGCAGAGGCATATTACACGCCCACTTTTCACCGTGTGTATTCCTGTCCCACGTAATAGGTGGTGAGTCAATTGCCGTGTTGTAATAGATAGACGCAGGTTGTGGCTACCTGCTGTTGAAATTTTTCAAGCCGCCCATAAGGCCTTCAATTTGGCTTAACGACTGCCATGTTAGGCAACCGGGACACGTTTGTCCCGGTTGCCAGTAACGTTAAGCCGTTGCTTAACGTGCCTTCCAAAGCACGGAAACGCTCGCAAATGTAAATGCACAACACCCTTCCGTGACCAGCCCTAGCGAAAGTTGTTTTACAGAACTTTAAGTCAGCAGGGCCACGAGCGCTTCAATGCTGGTTTGTACACTTGCTAAACAGTGAAGTAGCCGGCTATCTGGGTTGGGTGCTTCATAGTATCAACAGCAATCGAAAAATTGCTATGATGATGAGGCATATATATGCTCATTGAGAATTTTCATATCTAATAATATTTATTAAATTTTCTTGCGCCTTTGAAGTATATTTAACTGCCAATGCTGTATGCCCGAACCTTGTTCGTTTGTCAGCAGGTGTATCAGCTTGCATTGCATGTGAAAATACCTAAGCACTTGTTATGTTTTTTATTGTGTTGTGTTTAGTTAAATAATTATATTATTGGTTTCTTGCAGCTTTTCTAAAGTGACCATTTGCGTCAGATTTGGTTAACAGCTACAGGACGATCCAATTGGTCACAAACACCAACTACAAGAATTTGTAGCAAACATTTTGAACAAAAGTTTTTATTTAACAAGAAGAAAATGACTCAATTACTCGAGAAGCTAGACCCGTTGGCAATAATCGTAAACAATTTAAGAGATATTTTTCTTTGGGAATAACTTTATTTTATAAGAGTCACTGCTTGCTTACAAATGTTTATTATGTCAATTAACTGCAAAACTAAATAAACATAATAAAAAAAAACTGTATTATTTACTACGAAAACTAGAACCTATCATGCCTCTGCGGCGCAGTTGGTAGTGTATGCAACAGTAGGGACAAATATTTGTTTGATACGCAAATGTTTGTTAAGGAGTTCAGGCATTTTCCATGTAAGTGTAAGGTATTTCCATATGCCCTCACCTGCTAGCGGTGTTACTACTGACTAATGGATAAGACAACTACGCAGGTGCCCTTACGGGATTGGGAGGTCAGACGACAGTCGCTCACAACAATTCCGAAAACTAAAAGTCAAATGATAGCTGCACTTAGCAATGAAATGATAGTGGACCCTGAAATATTACTAGACTAGAATTTATAGACACTAATATCACAGCCTCACAGGTTTTCTCTCTTTATACTATACTATGTTATAAGAGAACGTGTTTCCTATAATTAAATGTTTGCTTTCAAGTATGTTTGTCAGTTGTCTAAATCTCCTAATACAAGCTCGTATAAGCTTAATTTGGACTACACTATCTTGGTGGGTCTTGTAATATTGTCTTTTTATCTACGGAGCGTAGGTGGATACTTAGCATTTTAACAATGCAAAATATGGGGAAAATTTCTTCATATGGTAACCCAGTTATAACACTACCTGTCCCTTTCTGCAGCACGTTGACTGTGTGTCTATAGTATTCTCTGTCTACGTCCACAAGTAATCTTTTCTTAGGGTGAATAGCTTTTTTTTAGTAGTCTTCGCCCATCTTGGGCAGGCAAAGGAAACTTAGTCCATACAGCCTAGTCTTCAGTATTTATTAATCTTGTAATTTTGTTTGTCCTGTCTAGTCGTTTGTTGATGTCTAGTCCTCAGTCCTAGGTCCTAGTCCGTGCCCCAATAAGGCAGTGGATCCCTTATTGCGGCAATCTATGGAAATTTGGCACTAACACAAACAACACCGCTATTCTTTGCAATATATCACTTTCGTTCACTAATGCACTTTTCCGAACTCTTTATGTAAAATATTCCACCATTATTAAACACAAAAACACGAATTTTACACTAGTTTTTGAAAATATTATACGACAAACGTGCGTTACCGCTCGTGTTGGCGCCAAACCTCTGGGTGAATAGCGTCAGGAGGGTTTTTGGTTACTTGGCCTCAGGCACAGTAGAGTTCACTTGACACTAAAATCGAAAATAAATTATTCACATTAAGAAGTAAGAAAAACGAACAAGTAGTAAGTAAAATGTTTGAAATTCTTACACTCATATCTATTAGACAAAAATAGTAGTCATATCATTTCGTCGGTACGTGATACAAAAAGTTTTGCCCAATATATAGTTTTAATTCATATTTTATTGTAGATAACCTCAATACTCAAAAGTAAACAAACATCATAGACAAACATAGACTATCAAACCACAGACCAAAATGAAAAAGGCATATCGTGACATTTACAAACCTAGTTTTATTAAAAAATATAATTTACTGTTAAAATTTGTTAATAAAATGTTGATTATTGATGGAATTTTATAAGTTCCCAGTCAGATTTTGTAGTCTCGTGTTAGAAAGCTAGCCAATGTCATTACACATAATGTCTGTAAATATTCTACCGCAGTAATAAATTTTCTACCATTCTGTATCTATACTTATAAATGCACTTACCAGTTACATTCTATTGCCCGCCACCAGCTTGTTTCCGACGGGATTTGTGAATAGCGTTTTCAAATCGAGCGGATTGGGCTGTGACGTTTCATGTGGGATATTCCCGATCCGAGGGAGAAGTTTGACGAATGGTTGTGAATAGCCGTGCTGGCCTGTTTTCTAGACATAGCTGCTGCGTACGATAGTGTCCAGGTACATATACTGCAAAAAAGCTTTTTAAACTGGATGTCCCTATATTATTACAAAATTTTATCATAAATTTTCTGTCTGAGAGATGTGTTAAGGTTATCCTTCCGGATTCCCTCACAATTACAAGAATAGCTTCGAGAGGTTTACCACAGGGATCAGTATTAAGTCCTCTCCTTTATAATTTATATACCTATGACCTAGAAAGTACAGTAGTGAAAAGCAACATAAATATTTTACAATATGCAGACGATTTACTCCTATCGGGACTATCGATTGAGAGATCAGCTGATAGGTTATCATCAGCTCTTGATTCCCTTAAAACGTGGCTGGATACTAATGGCCTAAGTCTATCAGTGCCCAAAAGTTCTGTTGTATTATTTTCCCGGATGCGGTGTCCTCCTACTGTATCAGTTTTTTATGAAAGCTCACGACTTCCAGTTTATGAGCATGCAAAGTTCTTAGGAATTATTTTAGACGCTAAATTATCTGGGCTCCAACATTGTTACCATATTACTGCAAAATGTGAACGTAATTTAAATATCTTGAGATGCTTGTTGGGTGTTTGGTGGGGAGCTCATCCAACTTCCCAAAAACTTCTTTATAACGCATTGATTAGAAGTCTTCTAGATTACGGGTCATTTCTTTTAGAACCCTGTGGTATAGTTGGCTTAAATAAACTGGACAGTGTACAATATAAAGCTCTTCGAATTATATCAGGTTGTATGTGTGTGTCCTTACATCATAAACTCCAATTACTCTCAGACGTAATAGAAACCTCCAGTTACTGGTCTCACAAAAAGGTTCCTTGCCTTATTAGCAGCTTTCGTAAATTTTTATTTCTACAATCCCCTACTCACAGATCTTCTCGTCTCCCCCTTTTTTCTACATCTTATGATTCCTTAACTATTTCACCTTGTATTATTCTAAACTGTGATTTTCAAAATGACATACATGCTAATGCCATCTTCAACTACTATCTCAATCACGAATTTCAAGATTGGCATCATATATACAGTGATGCTTCTAAGCATAGTAATTTGGATTGTGTCGGAAAAGGAGTATATCACCATCAGTTCAAGATAGTCCAGAAAGTTAGACTCCCACCAGAGACATCAGTATTTACCGGTGAATGCTTCGAATTACTGAAGTCTTTGGAATACATATTATTATTAAAACTCTCAAAGACCGCAATCATCACAGACTCCAAAAGTGCTTTACAAGCTCTACAGCGATTCCCATTTAAATCAAACCATTTGACTGTTGTTTTTGAATGTCGAAATTTGTTACAGAAATGTTCATCTATCGGTTTAGACGTAAAGTTTGTATGGATACCTAGTCATCAAGGTATTTTTGGCAACGACTATGCGAATAGACTTGCCAATGAGGCAGTTTCATGTGGGGATTTGTTCCCATATAAAAACTACTGCTCTCACTTAATGTCTCTTTCTAAAAAGGATCTTCTCGAATCCTGGGGAAAAGACTGGCACACTAGCAGCCAAGTGAAAGGTAAACATTTCAGTCAAATTCAGCCTACAATACCTGTTAAACCTTGGTTTTCAAAATTCAAATTTGGTAAAACGACAACTTCAATATTAACTAGAATGAGATTGGGTCACACATGTGCTCCAGTGCACCTTCCAAAATTTAGAATTATTAACAGTGACATTTGTGAATGTGGTACAGATATAGGTGATTTAAACCATATTTTTTTCGCTTGCCCTCTATATAACCATACAGAATTTTTAAAATCCTTAATATCCCTTCATGTTCCTCTTCGATCTTGTATTAACTCCTTATTACATAAACTTGATATTAATATTTATAAAACCATATCTTTATTTATACCTGTTAATCATTTAAAAATCTAAATATTACTTTAAGAATGTATTGTTTCAAACCATTTTGATCCTTTCCCGAAATTCTGTTATCCTTTCCATATACTAACCGTTTCCTAACCTTTTACTGCGTCGTGGCTAAGTCCAAACCGGAAATCGCTCAAAACAAAAAAAAAAAACTACATAGCCAGATAGCCTACATCTAAATCCATTTTGAAAAAAGAGCGGGAAACCTGAAGTGTGGCGGACGTGGTTTTTTGGTTTTAAATATTTTAATTTGTTTAAATAAGTGGATTAGGTCATATTTGTGTATTTATTGTATATATGTATTTAAATTTTAGTAAGTGTACATAAATTCTACATAGTTGGTAAGTTTTTTATTAATTTATTATGGAATCGTATCCTTACGATCCCGACCCTGGAGGGACGGGCCTTGAAGTAAGCAATTTCGTAACAATTTCAAATTGTCCAGATGAATCTAGCATGGATACAGATGCATCTTCGCAAAATAATTCCTCAATTAGGAAAAGGGCTAGCGTAAATCGTATATGCAAACATTGTAATAAAAAAAGACGAAAACATTTGGCGGGAAAAAAGAAAGATTCAGATTGCTACTGTTTAAGAGAATCCTCTGAATTAAACGAGGTCTCAAACCCAAAAGCAATTCATGAAACTCAATCGGCAATTCATAGAGTTGAGAAACCCTCGAATAATTATAGTTCTAAATCAGAAACGCCAGCTATGAACAATGCTAAGTTTAATTCTGCTAATAGAATTCAAGTTAGTAGGTCTGTTTATGAATCCACAGATGCCTCATCTTACGTTATTCACATTCAAAGAGAATACTCACTCCCGAATGATAGTACCACCCTACATCCTTTAACCTTTGGCCGCTTTTTAAAAGTACATCCTGAAATTAAAAATGTTATGAATGGTAGTCTGAAAAAAATTGGCAGAAATCGTCTTACCATTTCATTTGCCACACACACAGATGCTAATGCATTTCTAAAAAATAAAAGCTTGTCTGACAACAAATACAAATGTTTCATTCCTTCATTTAATGTCTGCCGGATGGGAATAGTCCGAGGAGTTCCTAAAGACTGGCCTGAGGATGTCATTCTTGAGAACATATCCTTACCTATAGGCTGTGGACCCATATTAAAAGTTAGACGCATAAAAAAGAAGATTATTAACAACAAACCTAATGATGGACAAGATAGTTTTTTTGAAAATACTGAGTCTGTAGTTTTTGATGGTCAAATTCTACCCAAAAGAATATTTATGTGTTACAATTCATTGCCTGTGGACCTATATATTTACCCTACTATTCACTGCTTTTATTGCTGCAAATATGGCCATGTAAAAAACCAGTGTAGATCAAAACCAAAATGTTACAAGTGTAGTAAAGAACACCCTAGTGACCAATGTACAGTACCAGCTGAATCTGCCATATGTTTTCTATGTAATGGTAATCATTATGCTGTAAATCGCATATGTCCAGAATCTACGAGACAGCGCAACATCAAAGAAACAATGGCCAAAAGTTGCATATCATATGTGGAAGCATCTAAACTACATAAACCGATTACTAAATTATACCCTGAAGTAACAAAATTAAACTTCCCATCTTATCCTCCTAAAATAAATTCTCCATCCAAAGCTGAATCGTCAATTCTAGGCCATAGATCATACAAAAAAACTATTACTATTCCATCACGTTCACATTCTGCATTGGTTCCTGGTCATGATCATACTGTTCATGATTCTATAGTTAAGGATATAAACATGCCCAGTCCTTCTGGTAATGGTAGTGTTTTCAAATTTAGCTCTGTTAACCCTGAATTGTCACCATCTATCCCAGAAGCAATACAATGTCTTATTAATTTATTAACTCAACAACAGTATAGTAACACTGTACCGTCCAACGCTGCACAACCTTCATCTGATAATAATTCTCCACATTCAAACTATGGATCAAGCTTCCAAAATGATACAGTGGAACTGTTGCAGCGCAACAAATAAAAAACATGAATTAATTTATTTAGTAAATACATTTAAACCTTTAATATTCTCTTTACAAGAGACATGGCTATCTCCAGGTCTAAATTTTAAAATTTCTGGATATTCATGTCTCAGGGAGAATAGATCTTATGGGTATGCTGGTGTAGCATTACTTATCAGACATCCATCCAATTTTGTACATATACCTATTCCCTCCCATAGCCTTTATATCCCTCACCCTTCCTCTTCCATTATTTATGAAGTTAACAATATCTAACATCTTTACCCCATCCTATTTTAATTCTCGGTGATCTAAATTGCCACCACCAATCTTGGGGCAGCAGTAAAAATATTTTTGGAAACGATATATTAGAAATGTTAGATAGTCATAATTTATGTATTTTAAACTCTGGTGTCCCAACCCGTCACACGGGTCCTACAGAAAAATACAGTGCTCCAGATTTGTCATTATGTTCAACCAACTTAGCTTCTGGTCTTACATGGCAAATTTTCATTCAACTTTAGGTAGTGATCATTTTCCAATCATAATTACTCTCCCACATAACAACAACTCTAACTTATTCTCTCCTCCTAGATTTAAATATAACCTAAAAAATGCTGATTGGGTCTTATGCTGGTTGGGTCGTCTTCCTCCTGTTTCAGAAGTATCTTTATTATCGAGAACAGCAGATTTTACTAAAATTCTTATTAATACAGCAAATGAGTTATTCCCAATCAGAAATAGAGTTCAGGATAAGATACCTTCTCCCCCCTGGTGGGATAAAGAGTGTTCCAATGCAGCTAAAAAACGAAAAGCTGCTGAAATTAAGTACTGTCAATGTTCTTCTCAAGAAAATTTTGATGAAGTTACACTGATCATAAAAGAGACTCGTCTGTTGTTGAAAAAAAAGAAAAAGGAGGGTTGGAGAAGGTTCTGTGAATCAGTTTCCCCTGATATTTGTCCTTCGATTGTTTGGAAAAACATAAGAAGATTTCGTTCAGCATTCGTGCCCCATCATCCTATGCCAAAGTCAGTTGCTGAGGATTTTCTAAATATTATAGCTCCTGCTATTGATCCTAAAGAAATGGTTATTTCTTTAGCTCCAAGCCAACTTGTTGACTCACCTCCAACTTTTTTGACATGTCCATTCTCCATACATGAGCTGAAAGGAATAATAACCTATGTTAGTGACTCAACTCCAGGAAATGATGACATTCCATACTCTTTTTTTAAACATTTAGACTTATCCTCTCTTTCTTATTATCTTGATATAATAAATTGCATATTTTTAACTGGAACAGTCCCTCCCTCATGGAAAACTCAAATAATCATTCCCATTAGGAAACCTAACAAGCCTGTGTCAGAAGCTACTTCTTATCGCCCTATAGCGTTATCAACTGTTCTAATTAAATTATTAGAACACTTGATAAAAAACAGGTTAGAATGGTTTGTTGAAAGTAGTGATTTGTTATCTCACACTCAGTATGGTTTTAGAAGAGGCAAAAGCACCATAGATAGCATTGGTATACTTACCACTGATATTAGATTAGCTTTTTCGGATAACAAATCGCTGCTCGCGGGCATTCCTTGACATCAAATCTGCTTATGATAACGTTTCTCTCCCTGTTCTTCGTAACAAACTCCTCAAGTTGAATGTTCCTCATCAATTTGTAAAATTAATTTTAAATATCTTAACAGATCGTGAAATAACTTTGGATAAAAATGAAAATAACATCCAATCCAGAATACTGAGTAAAGGCTTACCACAGGGCTCAGTGATCAACCCCTTATTATTTAACATTTATACCCTGCTGTTGAAATTTTTAAGCCGCCCATAAGGCCTTCAACCTGGCTTAACGACTGCCAATTTATTGGCAACCGGGACCAACGGCTTAACGTGCCTTCCGAAGAACGGAACTGGGGTGCGTATAAGGGGCCGTATGAATTTAATAAAATGTGTCTATTTTAGATGTTAAATTTGGAAGAAATTTTGAACCCGTTGCCTTTTTAGTGAGGTAGTAACAAAAAGGCTAAAAGGTCTTATGTGCTAGACACTCATTAGCACGACCAATTAAAGTCCTGGTAGTCTCGGACTGTAAAGCATTAGAGTATATTCTGTTGATGAAACTACGCCAATCAATAATATTTACTGACTCTAAAAGTGCCTTACAAGCAATATCAGCCTTTCCTTTTAAGATGAAACGGGTGTTCCCGATAATCATAGACATTAGAAATTTAATTTTTAAATGTTACCTAAAAGAATATTCTGTAACGTAACGTAACGTTTATGTGGATTCCTGGACATTCCGGCATTTTGGGCAACACTCTAGCAGATACCTTGGCTAATGAGGCAGTTGAATCTGGGGATATATTCCCATTTCATAATTATACACACGACCTTGCTAACTTACCAAAAATATCAATATTACATTTTTGGCAAAAACAGTGGGATAACAGCTCTCAGAATAAGGGTAAAGTATATCACAATAAACAACCAGTCGTCCAAATTAAACCGTGGTTTAGTAGAATTAAAGTTGGCAAATTAGCTACAAGTGTTATAATCCGGTGTAGATTAGGACAAACTTGTACTCCTGCTCACTTGCCGAAAATCGGGGTAGTTGCAGGTCCTGAGTGTGCTTGTGGGTTTGATTTTGCGACATCAATCACATTTTCCTGTCTTGTCCTCTTAATAATAATTCTATGCTTTATAATTTCCTTGTGAAGCATCTAATTCCTCTTCCTACTTCTGTAAACTGTTTATTGGCTTTAAATGGTTTTGATGTATATAAAATTCTAGCCGACTTAGTTTATGTAAATAATATTAAAATTTAGTTTATTTTTACCTTTACTTTTATTGTTATTGTTACCTTATTATTCCTATCATCCTTTACATACCTGATCTAATCCACGTCCTATAATAAATTCCGACACAAAATTTTACTTTTATTTTGGATTCCTGTCCCTAACTTTGTTGTTGGCAATCGCGTCACCGTGCGAAACCAAAAGAAGAAAAAAAAATTTAAAAAAAAAATCCATTTTAAAATAATTTGAAGTCGAATTGGAGTTTTGGCGCGAAGATGAGCAGTGACGCACGTTTGTCGTATATTATTTTCAAAAACTAGTGTAAAATTCGTGTTTTTGTGTTTAATAATGGTGGAATATTATACATAAAGAGTTCGGAAGTGCATTAGTTAAAGAAAGTGATATATTGCAATGAATAGCGGTGTTGTTTGTGTTAGTGCCAAATTTCCATAGAGAGCTGCAATAAGGGATCCACTGCCTTATTGGAGCACGGACTAGGACCTAGGACTGAGGACTTGACATCGACAAACGACTAGACAGGACTAAAACAAGAAAATAATAAATACTGAAGACTGGGCTGTATGGACTAAGTTTCCTTTGCTTGCCCAAGATGGGCGAAGACAACTAAAAAAAAAAAAGCAAATACATTTGAGATGAGAAATGAATCGTCGATTGTACTATTCAAAAGTACTGTAGTTGATTGTTTCCCTAACTTGTCTGTGGCCAACTGCAATGCAAAGCAGCCAAAAACAAAAAAAAAAAAAACTGTGATGAAGTGAAGTGCGGCGTTTTACGTTTCTGCGCGTATATTAATGTAATAATAAAATACTTAACATAACAAACATTAATTAAATAGGCAACCAATTTAGATTTAGTTTTTCATAATGGCTGCTTTTAACAAGTTCTACAAGGGATTGAAATGTAGAGAAATAGTTATGCGGTTGTCTGGTTTCCAAAAAGCAACCTTCACTGATAGTTTGTGTAAACAAAGTAATGACTGTGATGCACTACAGGTAGTATCTGAAGACCTATCTGCTACAACTCCTTATTTGCCTAACACATTCAATCTGGCGGCGTATGTTAATAATTCAGATCTTTTAAAGAACTTTGTTAACCTCAATATTAACTTAAGTAAAATAGAAAAGAAACCCCATATTGTGGAAAAAATTATGAAACTGGATTTCGAACGAAATGTCAAAAACCACATTGTATTTCTAAGTGATTTTATGGAAATGGAAGAAATGGGTAACTTTTTAACAAAGAATCCGTTAATATTGTGTGAACCATTACAAGATCTTGAAGTAAGAATTAATTATTTGGAGTCTAAACAGTTTAAAGATGTTCAGATCAAGAGAATAATAAGCGCTAACCCTTTTTGGTTAATGTTTAGGTGAGTTGGAGGTTGAGGAGCATTTTATTACTTGTCACTATAGGATTCAACTTTATTGCAAACTATGTTTATGTTCTCACAGGAACTTGTTCCCGGGATAAAATGTAGCCTATGTGTTATTCTGATGTATAAGCTATATTATTGTAAAGTTTCATTAAAGTCCATTCCGTAGTTTTTACATGTAAGAGTAACAAACATCCATACAAACTTTAGCATTTATAATATTACTAGTTGATGCCCGCGGCTTAGCCTGCATAGAGAAGTTTACCGTTTCCCACAGGAACTTGTTCCCGGGATAAAAAGTAGCTTATGTGTTATTCTGATGTATAGGCTATATTATTGTAAAGTTTCATTAAAATCCATTCAGTAGTTTTTATGTGAAAGAGTAACAAACATCTTTCCATAACTCGCTATAATTGCCTAGGTACAAGGTTGGAACCAAGTTTATTATTAGCCTTTTTTTTATGCTTTGACATGCTGTTTGACTTGATGATTGGTGTTATGTGTGCACACACACAATGAGTATATGTAGGTTGTGTGTAAATGCAGCTTAGGTGGGGTCGAGCACATTAATATTTGACAGTTGTGATTGCAATTATTAACAATGAACCCTGTTCTGATTATATTGTTTCAATAGTAAGTTATTGTTAGAAAACAATAGTTGGAAACACATCTTTTTTAGTTGACTGCCACTTCAAAATAGTATATAGCATATTAATTACTGTATGGTCATAGGGTATAAGAGACCCCACTATTGTGGCTCAAGCAACCTCTCCTGCTGACTAACAGATAAGGCTATAACTAGTTTCCCTTATGCAGTTGGGAGGACAACTAGCACTCACTCCTTACAATGTTCAGTTACAGTACAGGTAAATAAAAGTGAAACCCAGGCGCAAAATCCATATAGAGTTTCAAAATAACAGGATATATACTAAGATAAAGAGAAACTTGTGTGAGAAGGAAGTGTGAGAAAATGTAACAGCAAATAATAGCTATACGGTGGATTTGACCAAACAAGAATAAGGTTTTACTCGTTAGACCATTATACCAAAAACTAAAGCATAAGGTAACTAACTATACTGGATTTACACCAACGATTTTGGCGGAGTAAGTACTTATACCGAGACTAACAGTATGACTTTTACCATATTATCCTATAAAATTAAAATTTTAAGGTAAGAGAAATAGTAGTACAAAGATTTTTGTCCGGTTATACAATCATGAATTATTATTTTAAACTGCAGTTATGAATAACAATACAAAGTTTAACATAATCCTTGAGTAATTTGGAAAAATGTAAATGAAGTTATCCCATTCAAACTTAAACATAAAAGAAAGTTAACCCAAGGATAAATTGAAGGGTTTAAAATTATTCCTGTACTAGTTACACTCCTGTAACTTCGTGTTTGGTCGAATCCAGCCTTAAAGGTGCTCCTAGAGTGACAGCAATGCTTCAAATCCTACTACGCGAAAGTTTGCAAGTATAGATGGATGTTTGTTACACTTTCATCTACTGGATATTGATGAAACTTAACAATAATATAGCTTACACATCACATCATCATCATTACATCGGCTACATTTTATCCCAGAAACAAGTTCCTGTGGGAAATGGGAACGGGAAAACTTCACCACGCGTGCGGAGCCGCGGCTGACAACTAGTACCTCATATTCAAGCCCGTCTGCATTGCCTCTTAATAAAGTTTTGTATCAAGCATGTATTTGGCACACATAGTAGCATACAACATTAATTAGCGTTATTACCTTTTGACTAATTTCTTCTATTTTCAGTACAGTTCGAATTGATAGAAGACTTGGACACTATCAAAACATTTTAAGCTTATCTGGGAATGAAGTTAGGTATCTAGCAGCCAAGCAGCCTAACTTGATCACATACAATTTAAATCATGTCAGAACAAATATGTTTGTTATAAAAGAGGAGATGGGGTTTAATGATAAAGAAGTAAAAGAAATTGTGCTAAATAAACCAAGAATTCTTATCTTGAGTAAGTGTTTTAATTTCATAAAATTTTCAGTCATAATTTATATCAATAAAAAATGCTTCAGTCTGTATCAGTTCATTTACTTCATCAATATTTTTAATCATGTCATTTCACTATAAAGCTAAAACTGACACTTGTCAAATGTGGACTACTCAACTATAGCACCTTAAAGCAAAATTTTCAGTTTTTTAAAATTAGTATAGACTACCTTTGACATCCGGGCATAGGCCTGGCCTGGATAAGTCAGCATATACATGTTTTAAAAAATGCCAAAAGTGCTATGTCAAGCCTTGTATGATGGAAAAGAGAAAGCTTAGAAGAAGGGTAATGAGTGATATGGATGTAAATGCGTGTGTAGTATGTTTAGATGCCTGGATACTATAAGGCTGGTATGGCATGTCACACAAAGTGATGAAACCCCAAAAACAGATATAAAAAAAAAGTTTAATGAATTCTTATCATTGTTTGTTTCATGAACGAAAGTATACTAATGAAAGTCACATGAAATGATAGTGAAAACCCTTTGATACTAAATATGGGGCCAAAGAAATTTCTTTTGCTGTGGTGCCGAGCCATTAAAAATTCGTAGTGCATAAAAATTATTACACCTTGCTGAACGAAGAGTATTTCGTAGGGTGAGCAAAAGAATGCGACGGCACAACGTCTCACTAATCTTGTGACATATTGTCATGAATTATTCCTGCGATGTAATAGTCGCATCTATTTTGTAACAGAGGTAACAGAGTTGCAACGGCGCAAAATCTGATAGTGCGCTTAATACCATTCAAAACTGTAACGTTGTGCCGCGGCTTACTCTTGCTCGAGCAGTGATAAACACTGTAGTGTGCTTAATGTAAGATCATCCGGGCAACTAATTGCTCTCTCTATTTATTATTAGAATATAATAATCAAAATACTTTTGTCTCAGTATTAATTATAGTCCAGTCATTATATACATTTGGAAATTCGTATCTCATCGGGGAACCGAGTTATGATGAAAAAACTGAATTTAACTTTTTTCAAGATGGCGGAAAGCCCATCAGGTTATTTTGGTCGACAATTTGAACTTAAGCTTTTCTAGCCCCCCCGCTCCCCACGTAATATCAAAAATTTGGCTTTCTTGGTTCATTTGCATTTCTAACCCGATTTTTCCGATGTAATGACTGGAATTAATACAATGTTAAATAAATATTTGCATTTAATTTTCAGATCAAAGAAATCTATTGGAAAGATTCAATTATATACATAATGTCATGAAGATACCACATGCAACTATATTGGAAGAGCCAGAGATATTATTTTGCAGACACTTTAAAGTGAAACAACGCCATTTGTTTTTAGAAAAATTGGGACGTGCCCAATATGACCCGAAAAAAGAAAATTATGTCCCGATAATATCCCTGATTGAAGATTCTGATTCACAATTTTGTACAAAATTTGCCAAATGTCAAATTAATGATTTTAATCTGTTTCTAAAAACCCTCTGATTTAACCAGATTTGCCTAGTAACATTTTGTTTTCGAAAGCATTTAAGGAATAATACAATACAGCATCTAGTATTCCCGCAACAGTAAATACACCACCTATGATTGCGCAAATATTTGTGGCAAAATGGCCGATTGATCTGAAAAAGAAAAGGTCATATTTATTGATTGCTTGCATGATAAAGGATTTCGTTATAACAATAAGCCGTATGGCAATTTATTAGCGATACTGGAGTCCATCTAAGGATCAGCACCGAAGGACGGACTGAGGACGAAGAGACTAATTCAGTAACAATTTAAATTCAACTTAAAGTGCTTCTGTGTATGACTGTATTTAGTACAACGGAATACAATGAAGTTGAGAGTACCGCGACAACTCTCATAGCTCTAAACTGATCTTCGCCGCCATTCGGTCTGTCGGTGCTGACCCTGAGAACCTATGAAAACTAATAAATGATGCAATCAATGTGCTTGACTTGTTATACATTGTCCTTATACCAAGTATATTTTTGATGTGTTACGTCAATCCTCTCGTTTTTTTTCAATCAATTGAATTTCTGTAAGCTGTCAGAAACCGAGCAAGCAACTGGAGTTGGCAAGAATTTAACAATATTTCCTTATTGTTGTTGGTGAAACTTCTTTGGCCCGTTTGGGTTTTAGACTTGAATTTGAATAGTTGGGCTGACCCAGGACTTCCTGGCCATAGACAGATGGAAGGGATACGTCTAGCTTTGGATTTTCACACGAAAAAAGAACTATAATATTATTGAAACGCCATTTTTTAAAAACAACTGCTAATTGCTAAGTTGATATATCGGATAACACTCAGCATATTAGCTCGGTTAGCAGGCCACAATATCCTGTTGTTTCCATGAGCAAAACGTTTTAATTTGTGAAAATACGAGTCATTTACAGATATTGTTAATTAAATAATGTTATTATATTTAGAAGTTCATTATAATTTTAAATAATCCATGTGTTATTGATAGTTTTTTTGTTGGTCGCAATAAATCAATCAATTACACATGGATTATTTAAGCGAACTGTTTTGTAGTGTACTTGTGCGACTAGCGAATACTGTGACGCAGAGAGACGTTATCATTAATAATGACAATTATAATACTAATAAGTGAATACCAATATAATTTCTTGCACGACCTACAAGCAGAATCTGCGACTGCCTTTGCTGAAGTTCCGGGGTCAGGACAAATATTTGTGTGATCTGCAAATGTTTATTTTGGAGTTTGGAAGTTGTGTGAGCTGAAAGTTTATATGAACATATCTCTAACATAAAAATTAGAACGTTCAGCAACTTAAAAGCTCAAAGGTGTCTAAATCAAATTCGTCTTAGTATATAAAAGTCAGCGTTTTTATATCTATACTAATATTGTAAAGAGGAAATATTTTTACCTTGTTTGTATTGAATAGGCTCGAAAATACTGTACCTATTTTAAAAATTCTTTCTCCTTTAAAAAGCTACATTCTGCATACAAATTTTCAAAAAGTTTTGGTCCCGTAAGAAAGGACCATGTTACTGGTGGTTTTGTATTAATCCTTATCCAAATAAACTACTTTATTTTTAAAAGCATCTAAAGTTTTTAAATTTAAAAAATCGGATACGCCAATTAAGAGATATCTACACGGCAATGGGCTTACCAAGTGCATACGGTAAAATATGGGCGTGTGGTATGCCTCTGCCTACCCCTTCGGGGATAAAGGCGTGACAATATGTCTATGACGAATTTAATATCTAGGCACATGATGTGTGAAGCCGGGGAGTGCCGATAGTTATCTATAAATAATATGAGTAATCATCTTATTCATTGCCAGACAGTGTGGTGGCAAGTCAACCCTTAACGTGTTAGGATAAGCTAGAAAAATATAAAACAATACCTTTCTTTTTCTGTATATTTGACCATAAGTGGTGATAGTTCATAACTGAAAAAAGCTCCTGGCATTCCTGATTCTGAATTAATATTTGAAACGGATTTCTGATGTCTTGTTACCGAAAACTGGTTGGTGTGTAAAATACTCCTGTCTAACTTCACATACATTGTAGGGACTATTTTCAAATAATATTGAAACATAACGGCACCTGAAAAAATAGTACAAAAAATATTCAATGGGTATATCTTTTAATGTAAACTTTTTTAAATGTGTTAAAAATCGAAAACCATTTCGATATAAGGCCACTTATTACTCTAAAATGGAAAATATCATTATGTAGTATTTCAGGCCTTCATTGAAAGTTTAAATGACCTAATCTTTGGCGTTGGGGCAGTAAAGCCTTTGCATGAACAGAAATAAAGCACAATGTCAAATAATGTGTGGAGATTTGTTGCTCATCATGCCAGCTAATGACGTCATTAAGAACTAATTCAATTTTTTAATATTTCACAAAAAATGTCATCGATATTCATAGAACTCTAATATCGATGACATTTGCGCAGTAGAGGATTTGGATCCGAGATTTGTGAATTGCGCAGCTAGACGGATTTGAAAATTAAAATTTTGTGTCGGAAATCACATTTATCGAGGAAGACTATAGGCCTATGTATATATCATCACGCTACTATCGAGCGAAGCAGTAATCATAAATGTCGACAAATCGGGAAAAATTCATACATTTTTGTAAAAGTAAAAGCGACGGGATTAAATGGATGCGGCGGGGGTTCAAGGTATGCCACGAGCGAAGCCGCGGGGGTCAGCTACTCTAAAATAAAGATAAGTTTATTTATTTATCCATCATGCCTTATCCCCGAAGAGGTGGCAGAGGCATATTATATGCCCACTTTTCACCTATTGTATTCCTGTCCCACGTAACAGGTGGTGAGCCCATTGCCGGGTAGCCACACCCTGCGTCTGTCTAAAATAGACAGACGCAGGTTGTGGCTACCTGCTGTTGAAATTTTTCAAACCATTATAATGCCTTCAACCAGGCTTAACGACTGTAATTTTACTGGCAGCCAGGACCAACGACTTAACGTGCCTTCCGAAGCACGGAAACGGTCGCAAATGTAAATGCCACAAAGTGGTCACTTATCCGAGGACCAGCCATAGTGAAAGTTGCGTAACTCAGTAATCGTTTACAGAACACTGACCGCGGGGCGACGAGCGCTTATGAGTTTCAACTACAGAGGTACATATATGTCTGTGTTATATATGGTGGTTGATTTAGAATTATTATGTTATACATATTTCCTCATAGTATATTTCTGGCTTACTAAATTATAAACATCTATTGTAGAGATTGACCCAGGCTTTCTTAAAGCTTTACAAATTTTTAAATTTACGATATCTATATCGTAAATTTTAATCTATTCTAATAAATACAATTACTAATATTATATAAATGAGAAAAGTTTTGTGGCTTGGTATTTTTGAAACAATAGATAAAATTTTGATCTTTCACTAATTTCAACAAAGGAAGTTACATTATCCCTGAGTGCTAATGGATAATAGAATATTATGTAAATTACTAAAGTGAAGAGATATGCCAACTAGGTAAGTGGCAAAAGTAGTGCGTCAGCGCGTCTTAAAAACTTCCACAGCGAACTTACGCTTTTTTTGCACGCATGCAAATATTTTTGTTCGATACGGGATTTGAATATGTGCCATTTGCCTTACAGGAACAACGTGCAACCACAGCCGAAAGACATACAGTCGGTCGACGAAGCTGTCTAGACAGAGCAATCGTGCGGGGGACAAGGGACGAGACGCGGGAGGGTTTGTCCCGAGCTGCGAACAAAATGTTGTTAGTAGCTCGGGACAGTCTTTCAGGGCTGACGCATTCACGACCTCTTGCTATGATTTTTGAATTTTTGTATAGATTTCTTTAATTCATGGGGTTTCTAATATACTAAATACAAATTTCGTGTTCATTTTGCAATCCAATATGGCCGCCGCGCCGTGGATATAAAATTTCATGTTGGGTATCGTATAAGAGGTTTTTTATTATGCTAAGTATGAATTTCGTGTTAATTTTGCAATCCAATATGGCCGCCGCGCCGTGGTTTTAAAATTTCATGTTGGGTATCATATAAGGGGATTTTTGGTATGCAGAGTACGAATTTTGTGTTAATTTTGCAATCCAATTAGCCGCTGCGCCGTGATTTTAAAATTTCATGCTGGGTATCGTATAAGGGGTTTTTTGGTATGCTGAGTACGAATTTCGTGTTAATTTTGCAATCTAATATGGCCGCCGCACCGTGGTTTTAAAATTTCATGTTGGGTATCATATAAGGGGTTTTTTGGTATGCTGATTACGAATTTCATGTTAATATTGCAATCCAATATGGCTGCTGCGCCGTGGTTATAAAATTTTGTGTTGGGTATCGTATAAGGGGTTTTTTGGTATGGTGAGTACGAATTTCGTGTTAATTTTGCAATCCAATATGGCCGCCGCGCCAACTGTTATAAATTTCATGTTGGGTATCGCATAAGAGTATTATGGTGGCCACACATGTGGGATTATAACTATACTCTATACTATGTTATCCTGCAAGGTTTTCGTCATAATTAATATTTAAACTTGTTCAAAGCGTAACCAATATTTTTTTGTTGAAAACAACAGTAGCATTAAGTCCAGTTAGTCAAAAACCGAAAATATTTATCATTAAATCATTTACTTCTAAAAATATACCTAATATACCCGGCGAACTGCGTATCCATAGAATTTGGTTTGTTTTTTTTTTGAGTGTTCAACGGGGCGGATACAAATTGAACAAATTAATAATAATAATAATATACCCCTCGAAGACAGTCGTAATCTTTCTCTCTGAAAAGCTCACATCCGCAGGGCAGCTTGTGGCGAGCTGAATGTGCGTGGCTACACATCGGTCCCGATTCCTCAGAGTTTTGTTGCCCTTCTGCACCGGTTAGCATTTAATGGGCTAACGGGAGAGCAGTGAGAGTGCTACTCCCGGGAGTGCAGCAAATCTCAACTCTGGTTTGCCTTAACTTTACAATTAACGGCCAATTAAGGCAAACCAGAGTTGAGATTTGCTACTCCCGAGAGTGCAGCAAATCTCAACTCTGGTTTGCCTTAATTGGCCGGTCAGAGGGCTATATGCTCGGGGGTGGAAGTGTCATTTTCAAGGGCATAACTACGGGGAAGCGCGCTCCGGGTCTCACCCGCGATGGTGAAACCGGCGCCGCACCGCTCGACACCGCAAGCCGCTCACACAGGTGTTTCCTCCTGTCGCCATACAGGCTTATCATGCCTATGGCGATTGTATAGGGGGCCCATCTAGTGAGTTGGCGAGTCACCGTCTGCCAAAATTAGAATAATCAGATATAAAATGGCAGACGCCGCCTTTATCCATAGTTATAATCACCTAGTTCATCAAACCCCCAACCCAATAGCCCATTTCTTAGTTAGCATATTTTACAATAGTTTAACTCCCATTGGAGGTGGTCCATTATCGTTCTTCTACATAAAGCGGGCGTAGACTGTCTACAGTCTCCCATTTCCTTTTAGATTAAAATTCTCAAAGGGCCTCTGCGTGTTGGACCAGTATGTCCTCATGTACACCTACCAAAAGCCCGGGTAACTTCATAAAAAAAAAGAAGATACCCATGAAAAGAAGAAACGTAATAATATGAGATTACATATGTCAGCTCACCCTTGTTTGAATTCCCAGTTCCCATCCCCAGCTTCCAGTTCCCATTTCTCATCCCTAGTTCTCATCGTCAATTCTCTTTTATGCTCCCATTCCCTTGAATTTTTTTATAACGACACGGTGGCCATTATGGATTGCGAAATTAACACTAAATTCGTACGCAGCATACCAAAAAAACCCCTTATACGATACCCAACGTGAAATTTGAAAACCACGACGCGGCGGCCATATTGGATTGCAAAATTAAAACGAAATTCGTACTCAGCATACCAAAAAACCCTTTATACGATACCCAACATGAAATTTTATAAGACTAGTTCGGCGGCCATATTGATTGCTAGAAACCCCATAATTTTCTATCTACTACGCGGCAGCCATTTCGTAAACGCTTTCTCATAAAAAAAACTATCGATTCGACATGAAATGAACCTTATTTACTTCCGTGTGCGGCAATTGGTGAAATCTCAGATCCTTTTTTTTAAATCGGTATTTATATTATTGATTTATTATATATACGTACTAGTTGACGCCCGCCGCTTTGCCCGCATAGAGAAGTTTTCCCGTTCCCGTTTCCCATAAGAACTTGTTCCCGGGATAAAAAGTATATGTGTTATTCCGATGTTTAAGCTATATTATTGTAAAGTTTCATTAAAATCTATTCAGTAGTTTTTACGTGAAAGAGTAACAAACATCTCTACAAACTTTCACATTTATAATATTATTAAGATTAAGATATTATATTATAATGTTGATAGTTGATTGCGAGTACGAGTTAATAAATAAATTATAAATAACATCAGCCTTGTATACTTGTGACAACCCTACAAGCATTACTGTCTAGACGTTGTCGGCATTTTTGTCAACTTCAAAGGCGTAACGCTACTGATAGGTTTACTCTTTATACTGTGGTGCAACACTGATCATTTTTCTGAACGCATCAAAACCAGTTATGTTTCCTAACCTAAGTTATAATCATCTTTTACAGTAATAGGTAGAGTTAACAATTTTATCCCTATTATAAATCGTTTAGTTTACACTGAACACTCATAACTGATCTATCTCTAACATTTCATTGTTGACACGAATTGCCATAATCGCTGCTATATTGTGTGTATCAGTGTTCCGTAAACTATAGCCACTTAAACGAGCGCAAAAGGCACCGCGCAAGAGATTTGTTTCGATTGACGTACGAGCCGGTGCGTCGGCGAAGACAGATACCCGGCGCTATTTGAGTCCACTGATAACAGTGGATTCCATGAGGACTAATAGGAAAGTAGTAGTAGTAATTTTGTCTGCCACTGTTTAACTATATAATTCTAGGAGAAATAGGTATTTAAAGTAACGGAAGAATATTTTAATGAGATTTGGGATGGTGCAACTGTATAGCACGAAAGCTTAAAAGGTTAAAATAAAGATCTTTTAAAGTCCGTTACTTTTTCTTTTGAAGCACAAAACCATAAAAATAGCAAAATGATGAATTAATATGAATCACACACAACTACAGGCGTCAACAATTTGTAGAAGGAGAAAAATGATTAGATCGGAAAGGCTTGAGTAGTAGCTCAAAATACTCATATGCTGCCAGTGACTAAAAAGTGATTGCTGATCTGCGTTTAATCATGAGTAATAAATAAATATTGTATGACACTTCACACAGCCCATCTAGCCCAAACTAAGCTTTAAAATTATGCTATGGGAGCCAGACAATTAATTATAAGAAACAAAGATTTGTGGTTCAAACTCAAATTTTTGTACCAACCTGATACCTCAGCGCGGCAGTCGCATACACTACCACTCACGCCTCCAAGGCGTCAAATGTTAATGTTAGCGAAGATAACGAATTATTTTTAATATATTTCAGATTTAATAGCTAAAATTCGTTTATTTTAGTGTGAACATTGTACAAATGTACACTTCAATATTGTTTAATGACGAAAAGCACCACTTTACTGGATCAAATATAAATTAAACAAAAGAGGATTTTAAAAAAGTAAGATACTCGTATAAGTCGACATAAAAGACTGTAAAGAATAAATAATTAGCTTAAGTCTAATAAAGTTTTAAATCGGTTGCTCGGTTCCACACATAAGATTAGACTGTATAGCCTCAGATCTTTTGCCTACTAGGGCGATACGAAAAAAAAAGTCAACATAATGTCAAAAATTCTGGTATTTGAAAACTTTCAAAAATTAATTCAGGTTTTCGTAAATAGTATATAATAATAAATATGCCCGCCGTACCAGGAGGAGTATATCAGGGTCAAGGGCCAACCTGTTTTGACAAAATGAAAATGGGTTTTATGATAGGGTTTTGCGTAGGAATGGCTAGCGGTGGTCTATTCGGTGGCTTTACCGCTTTGAGGTTAGTTTGTCATATAGTTCCTTTCCAATCGGTTTAAAAATTTACGACCTATTAAAACTATCTTTATTGTTTTGATCATAGATATGGAGCTAGAGGACGAGAATTAGTGCATTCCGTTGGTAAAGTTATGCTTCAAGGTGGTGGAACTTTCGGCACGTTTATGGCAATTGGCACAGGAATACGCTGTTGATGATTATAAGCAAGACGGTTTTTGTATATAATATTTTTAGGAATACAATCCTAGTGCCTAGCTTACAGTTTTACTTATTTGTTCATATCCTTTGAATAAAAGAAGTAAGTACTGATGATGGAAGCAGTATCAACATCAATACTAAAATTGGATTTATTATATTATAATGTGTTATTAGTCAATTTTCGGTGTAAATAAATGAGGGATAAACACTATCAGCATTCATTATTTATTGTGAAGCTAACAAATAAGCCTACCTTAAGAAACCTCTGTTATAGGAAATTATCAAAAGCCTCCAGACTTGTAAACTGTGTCCATGAGTAACACAAGAGGACTTATTTTTCAAAAGCAGTAGTTTTGCTGTATCCCTGATGGAGTAGTTACAAGGACAGAGCCAGGTTTTACAATCCATGTATGCTTCTTTTGCTTCCTGCATATTTATTAATTGTTTTATAATACAAGGACTTTTGGGTATACAAGTACTTTTAACCTTTCTGTTTTTGAGCACTCTGCTCGCACAGTCTTAGTATGTAACTCTTGGTCTACCCTGACTCTTTTGCATTGCATTTGCATAACAGATTACATAGTATATAGGGATAGCTAACATTTTGGTTTTCAGCATTGATGAGAATGACTTCCATTTGATATCTGAGCCTCATAATGTTGACTAGTACCACTAGCAGGTGAGGTGGTTTGTACCACAACATTTACTTTAATAGGTATGTTGATTTATTTAATGTTGGTCATGTTACTATCCTTTGAGAATGTCATAAGGTGAAACTAGTCAAGTCTATGAAGTAATTATACACATATTGATATTTTATTACTACTGTTATCCATTGTATTCTATATTATATTGATTAAATATATTGACTGCCTCTGTGGCGTAGTGGGAGTGCATCCGACTGCTACGCAAGAGGTTGTGGGTTCGATTCCCACCCAGGATAAAACTTTGTGTGATGAGCATGATGGTTTATTCTGTGTCTGGGTGTTATTTATCTATAATATGTATGTATTTAGAAATATATAAGTATGTTTATCAGTTATCTAGATCCCATAACACAGCTAATATTAGCTTACTTTGGGCTAGATGGTGCTGTGTGAAAAGTGTCCCACAATATTTATATTTTTTTTTTTATATTCATCATAACCCAAGGGTTCGCCTTCCTACTTTTTCTCCCCCACTTTACACGGTCGTCGGCATCCCCTGCAGTGAGACCATTGGCACGCATTATATCCCTTTCGACGTCAAGCCAGCACTTCTTGGGTTTTCCTCTCTTACCGAGACCCTGGCAGGACTGACATGAAATGGCCAGACATATGTTTACTACGTAGCCCGGCGGTTGCCGCAAGACATGACCATACCAACGAAGGCGATACTCTTGCAACTTATCTGCAATGCCACGCACGTGAAGGGTGCCGCGGAAGCGAGAGTTACTCAAGCGGTCCATCTGCCGTGACTACACACATCCGTCCATCATTTCCGTGATACGGAGCTCCTGTTTGTGTCCCTCCAATATTGACCACGTCACACTGATATGATATGTAAAAGGGCAGCTCTAATGATGGTTTTGAAGACCTGTCCCATCAACCGGATCGGCATTTTTAGATCACAAATGACACCGGTCATCTCCCGCCATTTGGCACACGATGCAGCGTGACTTGACATCGCAATCGATGTCAAGAAATGTGTGAAATACAGATCCCAGGTATTTAATCTGGTCCGTGCGCTCGACCAAATCATCGCTTATGCTAACGGATGTGGGATCTGTCGATTTTGTATGTAACAAGGTCCTTAGTAAATAATAAATTAGTAAGTAAATAAAGTCCTTAGTGGGGGCGGGAGGTAGGAATAGCGCAGCGCGAGTCCATATTGATCAACTGCAATTAGAAGACGTAAAAAGGGCTCTTCATCGCTTGAAGCCAAAAAGATCGACTGGTCCTGATGGCATCCCGCCCTACATATTTAAGGATTGTAGAACAGTATTAGCGGAACCATTGTTGGACTTAAAAAATGGATTTAATAAATGCCTGAAAGCTGGTGTGTTTCCAGATCTGTGGAAAATAACGAAGGTGGTACCAGTACCGAAAGGCCCTTTGGCGAGGCAGGTCAATGAGTATAGGCCGGTAGCTGTTTTATCAACTGCTGCTAAAGTATTTGAAGCGGCTATTCATAAGAATCTTTATTCACAAATACAATCGCAATTATCCGATGCACAACACGGTTTCCGTTACGCAAGAAGTACCACCAGTAATCTTTTGTGCCATATGACTAGGATAGTGCCGGTAGTAGACAGGGGAGGGCAAACTGATTCGGCTTACTTTGACTACAAAAAAGCATTCGATTTAGTCGAAAATGATGTTCTACTGGAGAGGTTAGCTGCAGTTGGTTTCACCCCACAATTGCTGAACTTTTTTACAAGTTATATGTGTGATAGGCAGCAGTATGTAGAGTACGCGGGATGTAGGTCGGGACTGTATTTTACAAGATCTGGCGTGAGTCAAGGCAGTAACCTTGGGCCTCTACAGTTCCTAATTATGATAAATGACCTGCCGAACATGGTTCAAGACGCACAATGCCTGCTGTTCGCTGATGACTTGAAACTATCGCTGGCCATAGAAAGCGTGGAGGATTGCATAAGGTTACAAAGGGACGTAGATGCGGTGGTGGCTTGGAGCAAATCAAATCTCTTGCAGTTTAACACATCTAAATGCGCGATTATATCGTTCTCTCGTTCACGGACTCCGATACTTCATAGTTATAACATAGACGGCTTACCATTGGCTCGAGTCACTAAGATTAGGGATCTGGGTGTGAATCTTAACACAGGCTTAACGTATCAGGACCACATAATAAATATTTGTAAAAAAGCTTTTAGAAGCCTAGGTTTTATATTGCGCATGGCTCGAGGTTTTAATAATATTAACACAATTATAGCATTGTATAATGCTATGGTTAGGAGTCATTTGGAATGGAACGCGGTCATCTGGGCTCCACATGAAGATAAATATAAACTAATGCTAGAGAAAGTACAGAATAAATTCGTTAGATTTATATATTGGCGTCAATATGGGGTATATCCGTTCTATCCCTTAATGTACCCAACTTTATTTGTTTTAGGAATGGTAGGTTATAATAAATTAGAAGTTAGGAGAAATTTTACCCTAAGTATATTTTTGAAGTCTTTAGGGGGAAATTATACAACAATGATGTACTGGGATTGTTGAAAATGTATGTGCCGAATAGGTTTGTGTGGCGGCGTCGTAAACCTGCCCTATTCATGCAGCCGAGAGGGCGAACCAACCTCTGGGGGAAGCTCCACTGACGCGAGCGATTCGTATTATGAACCTGGTTGCTTCAGAAGTAGACATATTCTGTTGTACTCTGAATGAATTCACAAAAGTAGCACTATTTATAATATGTTATAGGCATTAAGTAGACAACTTGTAAGGAAATAACTATACACTATATAACTACACTATTGTATTGGGTAAATCCTGTAATAATAGATGTATTGAGATAAATAAATAAATAAAAGCCCTAGAAATAATTTTGAAAGCAATTATGTTCACTATATCATTTGGGTTTGAGTCCTGCTTGAGCCGAAATTTATTTAATTACCTATAAAAAAAAATTTATAATGTCGGAAAACTACTTACCTTCTTTGGCAACACCATTAACTCCATCTAAAGGTGCTGTGTTAGCACCATCTATATCGCTCCCAAAAGATAAATGCTTAATGTAATGAGTTGTATTGAACACGGATGATGGATATGGCTGGACATCATGGACATGTATATGATTTATAGTGAAACTTTTCCCTGGAGCTATATGGAAACTTCCACCCACCTGAAATATTACATATTTAGGTAGTCCGAAGTTTTACCTTGAAGGGTTCAAAGTAACGTAATTTTAGTCAGAGGTAGGTAACGTGTACTTAACAGCAATACGGTAGGTACGTGTAGGTAACAGCAATACTAATCTCTTGTGCTAGCTGCTATACCTGTTGCCTGAGTTAAGAGGCTCTGGCAGAACTGTGAGTTCAGGCGAAAGGCACACAAAAGTTTATTCACAGCTATCTCTAGCAGCTCTTGGCTATTTCCAAGAGTGAGCTGCTAAATTTGTAAGAAATTAAAATTAATAATTAAATTACTGAAGATAGAATCTGTATAAATATGCGGTAAGTGGTCAAAATTAAAAATTATTATTTCGATCAAGGAGGGACAGCACACCACAATTTTATTGATTACAATAAAATTAATACAAACTACTAACAGCTTTTGACGAGATAAAGAAAGTTTATATAAGTAAAGTTATGCGTGTATATTGTTGGGTAATTGTTTTTTTAATATACTGATATTATTCTTTAGAAAAAATCGTTCGGCTCGTTTAGAGGCGCGCGGTGCGAAAAAGCGGCCATGATGCAGTAGTTCGGGTGCGTATTATAAGCAAAAACATTAAAAACGGCTTTATTTTTCACTCTATAGAACGTATATATTAAATAGTCGTTAGAACTGCGACTATGTAAAACACCTCGATTAGGATAACGAAACACTCTTGGTATGAAGTATATTTTAGCAAAATCGTTCTGAATAACTCGTACCTCGTATTCTTATTGACCATTTTCAATGATTGTGTCCCCAGTCCTTCAATCACATAATATTTTAGTAAACCCTTGTTTGAATGTATATTTGCTCCTAATACTACCTACCCCTTTAAAATATTTTTAAGTGGAGTACCTATACTCCACTTAAAAATATTTGGGTATGCAGTAGATTCCCATAAGCCTTTCTATATACATACCCTGTTAACTTCCATGTATCCATATATTTGACAGCCTTCTAATAGAGCATTATTTGTTTTTTCAATGGACTCATCATTTTTACACTGCTCTATAGTAGCTAGGTCAGGCATTGCCCACCTTTTCAATCTGTATGCTTCTCTAACTTCTTCACAAGTGTTACAACATCTAAAAACGTGAAACTTGTTATGGAAATCACTTTTTAAATGCATCATCTTTCGAGTATTAGTCCCGGTAACTATCCCTTCAACATGTATGTCTTCCTCCATCACATAGAGCCAAGACTTGTATTACAGCGTGAGCAGCGCGGAAGAGGCAGCATGGTCAGGCACTTTTGATGTGAAACATCTATAGCCGCACGTAAAACAGATTTCTGGCGTGGCGACGCATGCCGTGGCGTTATCTAGGAGCTGGTTGCATAACGTGCGCATATCAATAGTCACTTAATATTTTGTAACATTTTCGAACCTCAAGACTATATAACAAAGAAGCATACGAAAAATTTGCAGTTTTTATCAGTTACTGCGATCAGCAAGGAGTGATAAGTATATAGGTATAAAACATTTATACATATTACTATACTATTAATTATATAAATATTACTTTCCTTCGAAGAAATAGGCCTACATTTCGTGGCATGCAATAGGTTGTGAGTGAGCTTTTTGTTATCTACATTTATATATACATATATATATATATATATATATATATATATATAGCTTTTTGTTATCTTGAAACAGACAGGGGCAGGTTGGGATGTTAAATGCGGCTGGGGAATTCTTCTTTTGAACTTAGTTTAGTGACTACCATGTTCCTTGCAACCGAGAAAAGGGGCTTTGCTGCCATCTATAATATTCACAGTAATAGATAAATTTCATATTAAAATTACAAATAAATAGCAATAACTTACTGTGATTCATTAAACGCGGCTCCATAACAACTCCCACATGTTACAATTGCCACATCCGAAATGTTCTGTTTAACCTGAAAATGTACTCATAATTATAGTTACTTTACAAATAGCTGTTATCCTCTACCACGCTGCCATAGAGCCCGTGTTACTAGAGACACATTTATAGCAGTGCACATGGCCGAAAGAACCCGGGGAGAGGAAGGAAAAACGTGCGCTGGCAGAGCGTTTTGTTCGTTAATCTGCAGGTGTACCGCTAGTAGGTGAAGTTGCTTGGTCTTGGAGGTAAGTGTAAGGAGTGTAATACCCCCCCATCTTAAACCCGACTAAAAATAGAGTATTACAATGCAACATCTTTCATTTGCTTTAACTTCAAATTGCTTGCCAATTTTATCTGCAAGTAAGGTAAATAGCAGTATTATACCAATGATTGGTCATATTTTTCAAGTTTTAATAAATAACAGCATATTTACAACTGTTGGGAAAGAGGCTCCAATAGTTCCTATTTCTAAAATGATTAATCCTTCCTTACTCAATTTATCTTTTAGTGCCTTTTTTTGTGTCAGGTTCATGAACGTCTTATCTAGACAATTGATTTCCTCTTCAAGGACTCCCTCTTAAATCCACTCCAGTCTGGAGTTTGTCTAGATCTCACCAAGATCTCTGGAGCCCAAGTGGCCTCACCTGCTAGTGGTGCACCTGTTAGCTAACAACGCAGGCTCTTAGCAGGCGAGTAAAAGTGGACCCCAAGCTCCAAATGCAGGTAGGGTTTGGAAGCACATGGGAAAACGCTTAAAATGAAGAAGTTGGTGCAGCATGTAAGTCAGTATGTGTTTTTCTGAACTGATATCCCTAGTGGTGGACAGTGTAAGCTGTCATGGGTTTCTAAAAGGTTTGTATGGATGAATTAAAAGGTTTTAATCAATGAGACCAGTGGCACTGTGGACAGCATAAGCTATAATGGGGTTCTAAAAGGTTTGTATGGATGAATTATAAGGTTTTAATTGTTGGGAGCAGTGTCTTACATTTTTATCTTTAAGATTTAACTTCTAAAGAACCTAATTTTATTGGCTAAGATCTGGATGTTTACTGTAGCCTGGAACCAAGATATTTGGTTGTTTTCAGATTTTGAAAAATATGGATTGCTATGAATAAAACCTATAGCTGAACAATTCCTCTTAAATTGTGGAATTAAGGGGGTTTAAACAACAATACAAATTAATGTATTATAATGTAATTAGTATCTACAGATGATGTGTATCATACTCTGATTTGATTACAATCGAGTCTAGCATAGATGTCTAACATCTTTAATTATTTTTAAGAATGACTACATTCTCAGAGCTACTAGAATAAAATATAAATGTGTTTAGTCTTACTGTAGATGAAGTGGCAATTTCTTCTCTTTTAGGTTCTTCTATTGGTTTGCCATCTAAGTCAAGCCTACGTTTGTGAATGTTGTGTTCCATTTGCAAATGTTGTTCACCAGATGAGTCCATTGCATCTAGTACTAAGTCTAAAAAAGAAAATGTAACTAAAATTAACTTGAATTACTGGAGTTTCTAATGTGTAGGTATTCCAGTTTTTAATATAGAAATCTATACTAAAGAGGATATCTATACTAAAATAAAGAGGAAAGAGTTGTAAGTTTGTTTGTAATCAATAGGCTCAAGGCTCAGAAACTACTGGGCCAATTTTAAAAACCCCTTCACCATTGGAAACTACATTTTTTGTGAGTAGCATAGGCTATATTAGATTTTCAAAAAGTTTGGGGTTCCATATGGAAATCTCAAATAGGAATACTTTACCAGACAGGCGAAGCTGCGGCTATAAGCTAGTGCAAAAATGCTCTCATGGCAAAACATCTCTTTTGCAAAAGGATTTAACCCCTACATCCAAATAGAAAAGAGAGTTAATCTTACAGGTACAAATCCCATTGCATTGCCTTGTTGTCAAATAAATTGAATCATAACACACATATCTCAATGCATTTAGTAAGCATTGTGATTGTGTACCGTCCATACTAGATTTTCATACTTATTTACTACTAGTTGACGCCCGCGTCTTCGCCCGCGTAGATACTTTTTTCACGTTCCCATTTCCCACAGGTACTTATTCCCGAGATAAAAAGTAGCCTATGAGTTATTCTGATGTATAAGCTATATTATCGTAAAAGTTAATTAAATCTGTTCAGTAGTTTTTATGTGACAGAGTAACAAACATCCACACAAACTTTTGCATTTATAATATTATTAAGATAAAGGAAATGACTTATTGACCTATTTCCTAATTGTTATTCTTTGCAATAAAGGCCCTGGCACAAAGTTGATTTTTGGATTGTCACATTTAATATTCTTCTAAACATGACAGATATTATGTGGTGAGCCCATTGACGTGTTGAAATGGACAGACAAAGATTGTGGCTACCAGCTGTTCAAAAATTTTTAAGCGGCATATAAGGCCTTCAGCTTTATTTAACGACTGCCATGTTGCGACTGCAAAGTTGCGTAACTCAGTGATCGTTTACAGAACACTGAGTCCATAGGGCCACGAGCACTTCATTTAAGAAAAATTTGTTTATATGAGTTCAAAGAGGGACCAGTAATAATAGTTTCCGATTGTAAGATGTTATGCAGAAAGTGTTTGTATGGACACTTGCACATAGTCAACTTTGGCTCTAAGGTGTTTGTTGGTGTTCATAGTGTAAATCTGGCAAGTCAAATGATTATAATAATAAAATGGCAGACGCAGTTTTCATCCATAGTTCAAGTCACCCAGTACATTTAACCTCCAACTCAATAGCCCAATAGTAGTTAGCATATTGTACAATAGTTTAACTCCCATTGGAGATGGTCCATTACCGTTCTTCTACATAAGGCGGACGTGGATTGTCTGCAGTGGGGGTCCCATTCCCTGTTACATTAAAATTCTCAAAGGGCCTCTGCGTGTTGGACCACTATGTCCCCATGTAAGCCTATCAAAAGACCGGGTATCTTCATAAGAAAAAAAAAAAGAAGATACCCGTGAAGATTAGACATTAAATAATAATATTGTTGGGACAACTCACACAACGCCATCTGATTCCAAACTAAGCAGAGCTTGTACTATGGTAACCAGATAACTGATACACATACTTATATATTTCTAAATACATACATATTATAGATAAATAACACCCAGACACAGAATAAACCATCATGCTCATCACACAAAGTTTTATCCTGGGTGGGAATCGAACCCACGACCTCTTGCGTAGCAGTCGGATGCACTCATGATCTATATACTTTATGTATATAGATTTATAGATATCGATTAAGTTTTCACTTGGGGTTGTACACCTTAATTATTATTATTATATTAGTATGTTTAGTGTAATGAAACTATATATCAGCACTTACAATTACATGAGATCGTAGGTACAATTATATCTAAATTAATTCGCAGTTTGTGATTTCTTGACGTGTCCACAAAAAGTTCTTCAGAAATATTAGGTGACATATATGTGTACAGCTCAGAAAGTAATAATAACACCATTATTAGCCCACCACTTACAGTTACTAAAACAAAACAATCATATGAATCAGTACACTAAAATGTTTGTCAAATTATAAATACTGGAACATAGGCAGCAGTAATTTACTTGCAGCACCGGTAGTTGTTTTGATTCTAAAGTCCTCTAATGTTTTAGCATAAGCATCGAGTTGCTTAAATTTATCAATTAACTGTGATGCCATATTGTCATTAGTTAATCACTGATTATAGTAATATCACAATTCGTTTGTTTTTCTATATTGAAAGGAGATAATCCAATCTACTGAACCTCAAAAACAACAATACAATACAATAAACGTTCGTGTTTATGACAGCATTGACAGATGCCTCCAGTCAGGCACTAACCAATGCCAATATAACACGACAGTCTTAAAAAAAATGTTTTGGAATGGGTAAATGGGGATTTGCCAAAAAATACCCCTATTTTTGGAATGAAGTTCCTTAATGCAGCTGCGGCTTACGAGTTGTACGACTTATATATTTACTTAGTAGAAGTCGTCACGTTAGACCTTGCGCCCACTGCCATGCAGTGCGGTGGCCGCAATGATAGGCCGATTTATAGGATGCCTCCCAACAGCACGGTGATTGCACTATGTTCGTGCCAGATACCGCATGCCATATTGGAATATTGTGTTGTGGTGACCAGGGCCGTCTTTAACCTATTGGAGGCCCTGGGTATATTAAGATAATGGGGCCCCTATGACTTTGTCAGAACAGATTGTAGCTGTTGTTAAATTTTTGCCATCGAGAGGGCTTTCGTTTCGCCGCCGTGACAACAAAATCCTAGGATCTCCTAATATTGGAAATTATTTGGGATGGGTGGAATTATTGAGTGAATTCGATTCATTTATAGCAGATCACCTAAAAAGTTATGAAAATCCTGGAAAGGGTTACATTTCTTATTTATCAGCGAATATTTGTAACGAGTTTATTGACGTAATGGAAAACAGGTTTTAAAAAATAATATAAATGACGTTAAATTAGCAAAATATTTTTGTATTAACGTTGATAGTACGCCCGATCTGTCTCATGTTGACTAGCTAACTTTCGAAAGGTTTCTGAAGTTTATACCTTCTATAGAGCATAAATCTGAGTATTTAGCGGAAACTATTTAGATTTTTTTAGAAAACCACTAATATATTTCCATAGTTGCAGCTGCATTAAGGAACTTCATTCCAAAAATACCCCTATTTTTGGAATGAAGTTCCTTAATGCAGCTGCGGCTTACGAGTTGTACGACTTATATATTTACTTAGTAGAAGTCGTCACGTTAGACCTTGCGCCCACTGCCATGCAGTGCGGTGGCCGCAATGATAGGCCGATTTATAGGATGCCTCCCAACAGCACGGTGATTGCACTATGTTCGTGCCAGATACCGCATGCCATATTGGAATATTGTGTTGTGGTGACCAGGGCCGTCTTTAACCTATTGGAGGCCCTGGGTATATTAAGATAATGGGGCCCCTATGACTTTGTCAGAACACTATTTTGTTTGAATAGACATAGAAAGTAGATAAACAAGGTTAAATATTGATTTTTATTAACAATCACATGAAACGAATATATAAATGAAATATAGTGTGTGTAGTGCTTAAAAATCTATATTATTAAAGAGGAACCCTTCTAGATTTCAAATGGGCAATATCGTTAATCACTTCTTCAAAATCTGTGCTTTTTAGCACATCAGATTCTATGGACATCAGCGACAAACTAGTTAATCTATCTTGAAGCATTGTACTTCTCAATTCATTTTTAATTCTTTTTAATTATGAGAAGAGGCGTTCCCCACTGCAGTTAGTTACCATCATGCTTAAAAAGATTCTGAGTGCGATTTCTACATTTGGAAATGTGTCTTCAATTTTATTTTCTTTTAAAAGTTGATATATTTTTAATATACAACCCTTATTTTTACTGTCAACAATTTTTAAGTAGTATTCTGTTATATGCAAACATTCTATGTCTAACTCTTTGTCATTAACATCTTTATAATACTAAACCCCTACCAAATCCACACTGAGTTATTGGCGAAGCAATAGTATCGCCACAAGAACAAAAAAAAAAAAAAAACATCTTTATAATAAAATTCAGCAAATTCTTCGCAACTTTGTTTCAACTCTTCGGAATTCAGAGTTTAAAAGCGAAAAAAAAAATTGTTTACTGATATTCTTATACGAACTTAATCACTGTTTTAAATTAATGCTGAGGGTATCAATTATGGTATTGCTGTAGATCCTGGTTTACAGGAGTCACAGTAATGGGAATGAGGGTGGGATGAGTCCCATTCAAAAAAAAAGTGGCTTCAACATTTTATGAAGATTATTTTGGCCCTTTACCTTGCAAATTGAATGAATATCTTCGAAGATATGTCAAAATAAAAAGAAATGCGCTATGAAGTTAATTTCGTGGAACCAAATTCGACCGGGCCGTGCGGGCGTAGGTACTTGAGAACGGAGAAGTAATTTGGAAAATATTCATACATTTTTGTGAAATGAATAAGCGACGAGATTACATGGGTGCCACGGGGTCGAAGTATGTCACGGGCGAAGCCGGGCGGATCATTTATTCAGTAAATTTATAAAAGAGGCATTTTGGAGCAGGACACGACATTCAGTAGGCTTCATTTAAAAAGTGTAGACGTGTAAGATTAGCATAAGTGTGATCAAGATGCAATATACGCTTATACTGTTAACAAGTATTTTGTTTTTAACGTGTAAGACAATAACTTCAGAAGTGGGATTTAGAAAAATCAATGGGATTTTTCTACTCTACGTCCTGTAAGGTGAGTGCTATGCCTTATTTTTTTTCTTTTTGATTGTGCTTGCTACAACTACAACTGTATTTGTCGTAACGGATCTGTTCCGGAGACAAATAGTTTGAGGGATATGTATGTCGTGTCAGGGCACTCCCTGAAGGCGTACATGCCTGCTAGTTGACGCTTATTATTTTTAGTCGATAGTTAATACAACTAAAACTGTATTTGTCGTAACGGATTTGTTCCGGAGACTTATATGGTTTGAGGGATATGTATGTCGTGTCAGGGCACTCCCTGAAGGCGTACATGCCTGCTAGTTGACGCTTATTATTTTTAGTTGATAGTTAAAACCTTAATTATTTTCTTTGAAAGTAAATGCCTAATAAACTAACTAGCACTGTACTTGTAAACACATATTAATTCAGAGGTTTATAGGTTAATTTGCACGGTTGCCTTGATATACAGCCTATATATAGCCTGCTGCTGCAAATGGACTTATGATTTACTAAAACTAGAACATTATTCCAAGAACTTATAACGAATTATCCCGTCTTCGTCTCGAGATTTAAATTCACCATGTAGTAAGCTCTGCTACGCGTTTAACCACCCGCACTATAGTTACTTATCGTTAGAAAGAGAAAGCAAAAACAAGTTTTCCCTTTCCAACGATATTCCCGACTCCATTCCATCGCTTCCTACGCCCGCCGCCCTCATTATTGTTCGTGCGCGCGCGCACTACGCACGTAGTTACTAGCAATAATGTTGAAGCGACCGCACCGAGAATCCAACGAAGACCGATGGAAAAGGAAGATTAAGGAGTATGAGGCGAAACTAATTACAAAGAAACGCAGGCGTGTAATTTACTCCAGCGGTACTGATAGTGACGATGCCTGTGATGTGCTAATAGAAGGTTTGTACTTTTTTACTACATTTGCAAGTTTGTTTCTGATCTAACACGAGATGTTAGGCTGTAAACTTTTATCCCGAGTCAATAAGAGATATTGACCAGTGATATTTTATCGAGTTAATAAGAGATATTAACCAATTTTTTTTTTTTTTTCGTACTTGAAAACTACCCTCCATTTTGAATCTGTTGCAATAACGTGCACTTTTCTTTTGTTCATATGAACAAATATTATGATTTTTACAGAACATCCGAATAACGATACGGAATATGTATTCGACGCACTAGATACATCCAAAATGCTGTTGGCGCCTACGCCGTCTGCACCGCCGTCACCTGCGCCGCCGGTATCTCCCGACCCTACACCCACAGTGGACCCTGATCTTTTGCTGGCCCTAGGCGATTCGCAGAAGGACACGCCCGAGTGGGGTGAGGATTTAGTAAAAGATATTTCGCAACGATGGGAACCCATACTTAAACAAGGACTCAAGAAAGAGGTCAAAGAAGAACTCTTTAACAAATACCTATATCCAAAAAACGTCCCTTTAGCAAAACCTCCGATTCTTAATCCCGAAATATCTGCCATGTTGACGGAGCCTAGTAGAAACCGTGACAAACGGGTGTCCTCCAAGCCAAGCCAATCGTTCAATCAAAAAAAAGATCGTTAGGACACTTAACGACGTGGGCAAATTGATAGCAGACTCCCATTATTTGGAAACAGATACGCGGCGGTCTTTAATTACGCCGTCGTTGGACAAATCTTACGTGACACCATTCAAAGATAGGCAACGCGACAGCTTCTTATTCGGTGAGAAACTAGGAGAGTTCATCAAGTCCTCGAGAGGTATAAAGAAGACAGGTCAGCTGATCACGCCTTCGGCACTTTCTACATCGTCTGCCAATTTAAGCTGGAAAGGCCCGCCCCGTCAACAACAAGCAAACAGACAGCCGCCAGCGCAGCGCAGCGGCGGGCAACGAGCAACAGCGCCGGCGCCGCGTCGCGCTCGCACCCCGCCTCCGCAGCCTCCGCCGCCGCGCCGCGCGCCGCCGCCGAGCACCAGCCGGCGCCCGGCCGCAACGTCGTCGACATACCGATCCCGGCGTGCGACGTAGACGTACAGGCAAGTCGTTTGAAGTATTTCTATGACTCCTGGCGAGCTATAACTTTTGACAGTATAGTGCTAGAAGCCGTTTCGGGTTATCGAATCCCTTTTATTGAAATGCCACGTCAAGACCCCGCTCTGTATCTTAGGTCCGTATTCCAGAACGTTTCTCAATGCTGAATCAACGCTTGAGGCTAGATTTTGCCTTATAAAATCTACTCTCAAGCGTCGATTGAGTATTGATAAACGTTCTGGAATACGGGCCTTAAACAATCGTTTAGCAGTTCGGAAATTTAAGCAATTAATAAAGAAATTTAACTTTTATTAGACATCAGGAGGCCGAGAGAAGGACAGTTTTTATCGAGTATTTTCCTCGTACCCAAAAGTAACGGCGATATGCCGTTTATTTTAAATTTAAAGAAATTAAATAAATTCGTTAACGCCGATCACTTCAAAATGGAAGACAGTAGAACAGCCATGAGGTTTTTGACACCTAACTGTTTTATGATTAATTTAGACCTATTTCTTGTTACCGATCGACGTCTCACACCGTAAATACCTACGTTTCTTTATTAATGAAACTCTTTTTGAATTTTGTGCCCTTCCTTTTGGAATTTGCTCAGCTCCATACATATTTACAAAGATTATGAAACCTGTGATGACACACTTACGTTCGCGAGGTTTCAAATCCGTATGCTATCTAGATGATACTTTATGTCTCGGAAATACGTACGAAGATTGCATCGAAAATGCAAACGAAAATGTTTCACTGGGTTGGGATTTATCATAAATTACAAAAAGAGTGTTTTAATTCCAAAACAAAAATGTCAATTCATAGGTTTTTTATTGAATTCGAAAGATATGACTTTAGAATTACCAAAGGAAAAGAAACAATCTATTATGAACCTTACGATCCATATTAAACATTTAGATACAATACGGATTCGAGACTTAGCTCGATACACAGGAATTCTAACAGCAGCCTGCCCAGCCGTCTCCTATGGCTGGATATATACCAAAAAATATAGAACGAGCTAAGTACCTCGCTCTTATGAATTTTAATAACTATGACAAAGTTATGAAAATTCCAAGTTCTTTTCGTGAAGATCTAAACTGGTGGGAGAAAAATATCCTTAGTACATATAGTCCCATTCGAACATTTATTTATGCACTAGAGATTTTCACTGACGCTTCCACAACTGGGTGGGGATCAGCTTGTGGAACAGATAAAATTGGTGGTTTCTGGACTACTGTAGAAAAAGAACAACACATAAATTACCTGGAACTTCTGGCAGCTTTTTTTGGCCTGAAATCTTTTGCTAAACAATGTAATAACTGCGAAATCTTAATGCGTATCGACAATACCACTGCCATATCCTATAAATCTTTTGCTAAACAATGTAATAACTGCGAAATCCTAATGCGTATCGACAATACCACTGCCATATCCTATAAATCTTTTGCTAAACAATGTAATAACTGCGAAATCCTAATGCGTATCGACAATACCACTGCCATATTCTATATTATGTTATGACGCAAAACTTGTATTACTCTCTATCGAGCAAATTAGTGTTTGTTAATACAAATAGTTAAAATGGGACCATTGGGTTTTGAAGACCAAGTTTAAGACACATACAAATTGAAAATTTACTAAGCTATTGTTTTGAGGTATATTACACCATACTCAATTTAGGTATATAATGCATATAACTAACTTTTTTTTCAAAAATATTCCATATATTTTTAATACCATGATTAAATACCCTACCTACTTAGCCCAGACATGTAATTTAATTTAATTATTTTTTTTTTATGAACAATTTAACATTGTATTGAAATGCATTTAACAAAACTAATAACAAGACATAAATGAAAAATGCGACCTGTAGACGTAAATGGACGGACGGTCGGACATTGATAGCATTTTTCCCGTATCACTGGAGTTAAAACTGAGAATTTCGTCGGCTCGCTTCGTTTACCTCCTCAGTCAATAAAGTTAAGAAATTCATTGACCTGGTTAGGCAGAGGTCACAGATCCAAATCCCCGTCCTACACCTTCCTGCACACCACCAATAAATAGGTGTTCTAACAAAAGTAAATGTTTATAAAAAGTTCTTATAAGCTACGAGTATGTTTAAATCATTGTGTGAATAACTCAACACTGCTTTCTCAATATGAGAATAGGTGCAACTTAACCCGATGTCGAAGCTCAAAGCTGATATTGACGTATCTGTGTATCTTGCTAAGAGTCTTTATAAAGTTTACTTACAGAAACTGCACGTGCTTAAATTAGAAATGGCCAATTGTGATGAATGGCGGGAATCGGAGGAAAAATCACTGGATCACCGAGACACCACAACTCATCGGAATTTTCGAAGTTGAGTTGGAATATACAAATTACACAATTTCGAAAAGGATTTAGAAGAAGCATGACCAATAAACCGACCTTCATTGGCGTTGCGTTGAAGCTCACTCCTTCTTCTGTGAAAGTGGAACTAAGGATTGATTTTGTTCGTTATTCGTTCGTTATTTTAATACACTAGTGTCTGTAAACCACATAAATTCCATCAATTTCTGAGAGAAAAAGCTACACCTGTCTACCTATAAAGGTTTTCTCTGGTAGAGAGCCTTCGCAAAGAATAAAGAACTTTCTTACAGAATTTATGAACTTGCGAATTGCTTGAACAAAACTGTGACACCACCAATCAAATGTTCGACCCTGCAGATTTACCGCAATGTTCTCTAGATGTTTCCACTGCTTCATCCCTTATTTGCGATGGGTCCGTATTCGGTTGCATATATTGAAGAGGCATGATTTAAAACTGCATAACGTTTTTTGGCATACTGTGTTTCGCAAAACGTTCAAACAGAGTAAACTATTAGGCATCCTTTATTTTTCCGTCACTTCTTTTGTAATAACCATTTACCAGCATGAAACGTTGACGCATATTTTTTTACAATGACTATTACTAATCATAACATTCGTTGGCATCTCATTTTATGGCATAAAGGTTAAAAGTTGTACATATAGAATGTTAACGGGTATATATTTTTATATCTAAGGTTGAACAGTCTTAAGATTGAAATGCAGACTGATGAAAAACGTCGATTATCACTATACTGAAGTTCTGAATGCCAACACTAATACTATATAGAATGTAGACTATAATATACCATTATATAGAATATAAATAAAATACAGAAAGATGGTAATTAGATTAAAACGAGCGATTCAGTTCTGGCGTTTTGGTCACAAGTAACCTAACACTCCTCGCTTCGCTCCGCGTCGTACCTATTTACGACTTTGCCCAAGACTGACATATTATATGATAAATTATGTTTAGGCGTACAACAATTATACCTTTTACATTTATGCTGATTAAAATTATGAAAAGGAAAATTAGGGTAAGTTGAAATTATTCCAATAAACCATTCTGCGTTTATAACACTCTGCTTGTCATAATTTATGCGAGAAAAGCTGTTATGCGAAACTACATTACGATGAAAAAGATTATGCGATCGAAAGGGCACCCATTTGCGATATAAGGGCAATCTTTAGCACTTGTTTCTTATTTTTGATGCATTATAAAGAAGTTTCGATGATCTTTTTCTTCTCGCTATAGGAGATTCTGTAACATGCGAAAAGATATTCGAGATTCATAGCTTCTGTGAGGCTAACCTACATAAACACTTTCCAAGACTAGTCAAAAGAATTGTCCTTGCTCTGAGGTGTTACCAGAGAATATAATTATCGCTAAATAAGGATATACATGATGGTACACAGGCTACGGATAGATATAGCCTATCTGTTATGGCGTGATAATATGTAGCACCTATGTAGATCCAATCTCTTGTTGACATTAATGTAAGATTTAAACTAAATTCATTTAGTAATATTTACGATAATCGCTTAGATATATAGGTATCTAATAGTTCACCAACAAGCCTCTATAATATGTAGCGTGATAATATATATCCTATGTGTCTACTGTTAATACTCCTGCAAAGTTTGAATAAAATCCATTCAGTAATTTTAGTTTATCCCGAACATGCATTTATAGCTAATGGTTCTCTGCCAAGCTTCTATCCTATGTGTAGGCCCGACATACTGTTAATGTTTATACAAAATTTAAATGAAATCCAACCAGTACATTGAGTGTATCCCGGACATGCATTTAATATTATTATTATGTCCGGACATGCATATAATTATTGTTCTCTGCCAAGCTTAAAAGTTATGTAGTGTAATAGGCCCAAGATATTGTTAATGTTCGTGCAAAATTTGAATGAAATCCAATCAGTAGTTTCAGAGTTTTTGCCAGACGTAGCTACGGCAGACAACTAAGATAGACAAAATTTTAAAAACTACATTTTTTTGCTTTCTCGTATCCATTGGCGAAACACTTTTTGTGAAAATATTCAATTTACAGTTTTTACTTTGTTACGATTTTATTATACGTATAGATGTACCTTCAGTACAAGTACAGTGTAATTATATAAATCATTGAACACTCTTTGAATGAAAAACTTTATTCTGTTATGTCTGCAGAGGATTACTCCGTTAGCAAATTCATATCTAATAATTGCCCGGGTAATATAAAATGTATGTGCAATCCCTCTCCAGATGATTTTAATTATTGTGTTGAGTTTCAGATAATGGCAGTAAATGATGATCAACTAAAGCCCAGGTCACAGGGTCATATGTCTAATCAGGATAAAGTTGGGGCGAAGGTCCCAGGGACGAAGTAAGTAATAAGTTGTAATTAAAAAGATCCAGAAGAACCCGTTTCATCTAGTCAGGATCTTAGCTACGATAGCCCAGGAGTCACCAGAAATGGTCAGGGTCATGTTAGCTACGATAGCCCAGGAGTCACCAGAAATGGTCAGGGTCATGTTAGCTACGATAGCCCAGGAGTCACCAGAAATGGTCGGGGTCATGTTAACTACGATAGCCCAGGAGTCACCAGAAATGGTCGGGGCCCAAGTAGAATCTGTTTTTGTTCGAAACTAGGTGACGCGGACGTGAACTACGAGATTGTGAGTAGGCTACTAAAACGTAGCTCATCCAGCGACGCGCGTGATCCTTAACTCTCCAATACGTTCTAGGATAATTCTTTAGGATAAGGAAAATTATAAATATTTTTAAATCGATTTTATTTATTGAAATCCTGTTGTTATATAAAAAAAAACAATTGAGTCACAGATATACTTCTTACTAATATTATGAACGCGAAACCTTGAAAGAATGTATAGATTTAGGTTTGTTACTCTTTCTCATTTAGAATAAATTAATATAAATATTGTGGGACACTTTTCGCACAGCGCCATCTAGCCCAAAGTAAGCTAATATTAGCTTGTGTTATGGGATCTAGATAACTGATAAACATACTTATATATTTCTAAATACATATATATTATACATAGGAAACACAAAAACTCCGAAACACATTTGTGGATCACACAAATATTTGCTCTGACCCGGAATAATAAAGCTTATGCATCAGAATAACGCATGTTTTATCTTGTGAACAAGTTCCTGTGGAAAACGGGAAAGCTTCTCCACGCGAGTGGAGTTGCGGGCGTCAACTAGTAAATATATATGTAGGTATATCGGTAAACTTCGACTTATGTAACAAAGTGAAAAAGTAAATACTTTTGGACTAAAATGACTAAATAGTAAAAATGGGTAAATATAAGTCGACCTTTTTTGAATTGCAATTAGTAGACACCCTAATATGACTACTAATATCCACTCACAATCTACCTACGGGTATTAATAAATACCCGTAGGGACTGAAATCACTCCTGGTGCGCCGATATTAGCATAGCTATTGATTCGCAAAAATGTTCGGCAGCAGCCAAAGTGTTAACAGTATAAGCGTATATTGCATCTTGTTCACACTAATGCTAATCTTACACGTCTACACTTTTTAAATGAAGCCTACTGAATATCGTATCCTGCTCCAAAATGCCTCTTTAATAAATTTACTGAATAATCAGCAAAAGTAAAACCATCCTCATTAATATAAAATGCACCGACAGTCATATTTCAAGAAATGCTTTCAGGGCTCTATTTGCGGTTATAATATACTGTTATTACATTCCTATATTAATAATAATTTACTCACAATAAACTATTAACTTACTCTAGAATCAAAATGTATTATGAAAAATTAGACTACCCTCATTAAGCTGTATGAAAATAATTATCTAATTGTTTAAATGCTAACAGCTCGGCCATCCTGCTACAGGGAGTCCCTTCGCTACATGTGGGCAAACTTTTACAGTATACAGTTAAACATATTCAAAAAGTACCAACGCAGTTAGTTTTTTTTTGTTTTCGCGCGGAATGCATTTACGCACCGTCATCCCTGCTGCGGGGGCAGCAGGGACGGTGTGTGGGGCTCCCAGCCCTTCAGAGAGGGCCGTCCTACCCACTAAACCCCGCGGTGTTCCGCCTCACCTTAAAACCGACTCGCAGGGTAGGCCTGAGGTTAAATGACTGCGAGCCGGCAAAAAAAAAAATGTAGGCACCCCCTGGAACACAGAAAGGGTGCCCGTCGCCAAGTGGCCAATTGGGCGGGGTCCCCCGACCTTCCGCCCACGGCCAGACACTATTCGGGGGCGCGCATGAATTGTTCACGACGACGCCCCCGAACACGACGGCGGGGCGGGAGAGTCTGTCCCGTACGCTCCTGCACCCGTAATTCCTCGCGTTTTGCCGCCATCACCACGGAAGCAAACGAGGCGACGGCGGAACGCAGTTAGGTACCAACATTTCGTATCAAATAGTTTTTTAAAGGCAAGTAACTGGGTATACAAAACAAGTACAGTTGCATAAATATTATGCTAGTAGTATAATATAAAACTGGTATTACTTATTTGTCGAATCTTGCGAAATGTCACCCTTAATCATGCAGTATAAGTTCTTAACAATACCAGCAGTTTTGCTTGTGTGGTAATATCGAACAATCTTATAGTAGGCCATAGAGAAGAGCAAAATATTACAATTTCTGATGTCAGTTTGACAATTTCACGATATAACTAATAATGTATTTCCACAATCTATATTAGTGCCTACTTTGTACAGGTTATATATAAAAAAAACAAGAAAGTCTTAAGCACTTATCTACGCTATAATAGGCTTAGAATTAGATAATATATCATAACATTATATTTATTTATTTATTGTACAAACGATATTATTTACTATACAAGGTACATTGTACAGAGCTTATGGAACAGAACTATATTAAATAACCAAGTTAGTCGGCATGTATTTACATTCGACTGTCTATGTACATTTTTCACATCTAGTTCAATTTTATCACATAAAATGAATTTTAGTGACATCAGATACAAATCAAGTGCTATTTATGATATCAACAAGTTTAGTTCGACTTAATAACAGAATAGCATTTGGCAATCTCTTAACAAAAATTTGAAAATTGTAGAGAAATTTAGTTTAGTGATGTCAACAATAGAATTAGCATCAATATGTAGTGAGGATAGATACGTAAGCAGTCTACTTAATAATATAAGCGGCTCCAACTTCAGAGGGACCAAGATGTTTGACTTAGACTGTACTAGGTTTTAATAGAAGTATATTGTGCATCTTGCATTCAAGATGGAATTTTATTAATAAATAAGACCAAATATCATTATTTAAGAAGTCAAACACCTAATATAAATAAAAGTCAGGGTCGCCATATCATGTATGCTAAATTACCCCAGATCTGATTTTATTTTAAAACAAAATGCTGGTCGTGTCGTACATGCTATATTTATTTCAACATAATAAACGCACAAAAATGGGAGACGTGCAGAAAATTAACTTTGAGATATATATAAGCCTAACTTTTACGTAATTAACGTTATTTATATTTTGTGCGACATAAGTTTAGGCCTGGTGTATATTGGAAATAACTACTCTCGGACCTCCCAACCATAACCTACTACGTGTATCAGTGCCCTGGCTTCATTATTCAGTTAGCACCAACATGAAGGCGAGGCGGAGATCTCGATTGTGATTCAAGTAGAAGTAGTTTATAGACACTCTATTACATTACATACCTAAGATGTTTTCGGAACTGCTCTATACTTCAATATTTATTTTAAATATTGTATTACCTAACCGTGAGGTCTCGGTTCGCCCAAATTTTCCACTTTAGTGGTCAGTGATTGGTCGATGGTTAGTTGCGCTCAGACGCCACTCAGTGTAAAATTAGTATACTAGAATGCCACTTAAATTAATTTAGCTGTCAAATGACCTGTCAAACAGATTTTAACTTCCCCTAAATGTAAGAGTGGTCGAGAGGTCTCCTAAATCTGTAACTGAATATATTGAAGTGTAAAAATAATGTCTTTGTCTTAGCTATCTTCACTCTCTGACCATGAAAGACCGACCGTCTGTCGACGAAACCTAGACAAGCTAAATACATTCGAAAATTCAATGATGCGGAGTTTCCTGCTCGGTTCCATATCTCCAATAAGACGTTGTATATTTGGATAATTTAATCCATGGGCGTACCCAAGGGAGGGCAGAAGGGGTAGCTGCCCTCTTCCGGACATGAATTACGATTCCTACTTTTGTCTATAAAATTTAGCCTGGTAGAAATCGCTTTATGTGATAAGGCCGCCCATTGTACTTGTCCCACAGCTTACAATCTCAAGTATTGCCTGGGGCATGTTACGTATAGCGTGCGTGAAATTCTCAAGTAAAGCAGTCTTCCTGAGCCTGTATCTGTAAGGAAAGCGGGTAACCACCACCAGTACACCGTACTTTTAAAATAGCTAATACTAGGTGACCCCCACGGCTTCGCCCTTCACATACTTCGAATTCCCGTCGCACCTATTTAATCCCGACGTTTATATATTCTACAATAATGCATAAAAATTTGCCCGATTTGTCGACATTTATGATTACTGCTCCGCTCTCCAGAGCAGTAGCGCGATGATATATAGCCTATAGCCTTCTTCGATAAATGGGCTATCCAATACAAAATGAATTGTTTGTGACTAAAGAGACAGACATTTAGTAGAACACTTGTAAACGTTATTTATTATATAGGTAACAGATCATAAAACATCAAAGATGAAAAATATATACCGACTAAACTGTGTTCCTCACACCACACAAGAAAGATAAATAATTTATGACAATAAATTCCCTTCTTATCTTTCCTTTTCTACATTAAGTTTTAGTAGAAGTCTTGAAACGTTTTATATTAACAAGCGGAAAAAAACAGTAACTATCCTCGCAATTTGATGATAGTGATTTTGCCAATATGGTCATTCTTGGAGATAGCGACTATTCATGTCGGCCCTATTTGCTGACTCCATTGCTACATACAGATGCCTGCTGAAGAGGTACATTCCAATGTTTTTCTTCCATATCCCAATTTATTTTTGTAAAATGTTTACAAGTCACGCTAATGTCACTGGTTTCAATCAAAATGAACGTTTCGTTCTACGACAATAAGGTCAGCAAATGTTTACGTTCAATTTCGAAATAGTTTTTAAGTTATTTATTCTGATACATAACTTCAAAACCTACTTATCAGAACATTATAGAAATTACATTGTGTACCAAATAAAACTATTATTATTTTCTATTATTTTAACTATATTAATTAGTATAGTAAATATTATTTAGTCAAAAACTGTTGCGTAAAATGGAGGCATCGTGAATGTTGCCATGACGCAAATTATTTAACGGCTGCCCAGCTGACTCTGCCTTCAAATTGTTTGAGTAGCATTTGTGTATACCACTTTAATTTGTGAGATACTTAAATTTAAGATCCGTTCACTTGGGTGTTGTACATGAGTGACCTTCCAGTTTTCGGCCGTAAGGTCCGTATTCCAGAACGTTTCTCAATACTCGACCAACGCTTGAGACTAAATTTTGCCTTATAAAATCTACTCTCAAGTATTTCTTGAGTGTTGATAAACGTTATGGAATACGGCCCTAATAGTAGCAGCTGTAATATCTTTGTTGTCAGTGCTGTTAGAAATGACTGCTGCCTAATCTCCCAATCTCTTTTAGTAGGTATCCGCTTCTGTGCCCGACCTTGTTCATTTGTCAACAGGTGTATCAGCTTGCATTGTATGTGAATATACTTAAGCACTTGTTATGTTTTCTTATTGTGTTGTGTTTAATTAAATAATTATTGGCTTCTTGCAGCTTTCCTAAAAATGACGATTAGCGTCAAATTTGGATAACAGCTACAGGACGAACCAAATGGTCACCAAAACCAACATCAAGAATTTGCAGCAAACATTTTAACAAAAGTTTATATTTAAAAAGAAGAAAAAGACTTTATTACATAGTGATGCATTTAAAAGACATAATAATATATATTTTTTGGGAGATAACGTTTTTTATAACAAGCTCTGCTTGCTTACAAATGTTTATTATGTTAATTAACTGCAAATCTAAATAAACGTATTAAAAAAAATAACATTATGTATTATTTACTCACGAAAACTAGAACCTAAGGAGAAGTTTAGGTATTTTCTATGTGAGTGTAAGGGTGTTTTCAAAACCCTCACCTACTAGCGGTGTAACTGTTAACTAACAGATGATACAACTACGCATGTGCTCTTACGGGATTGGGAGGTCAGACAGCAGTCGCTCACAACAATTCCGAAAACTAAAAGCCAAATGATCAAAAGTACGGATCTTAGGTGGATACTTAGAATTTTAATAATACAAAATATGGGGAAAATTTCTTCATTTGGTAACCCAGTTATTAACACTACCTGTCCCTTTCTGCGGCACGCTGACTATGTGTCCATAGTAGTCTCTGTATACGTAACATGCATTCGAAGAGCATAGACTTACACAGAAGGGTTAAACAAAGAGCATGAAAAACAAAATACAGACTTTTTGGATGGCGAGTACAACAAACATTTTCTTTCGACGCTTTCATTGTTTTTTAATTTTCGAATAAATAATGCTTTGTTGAATTTTTAGTTACTGATTTATTATCATCTTTGTAGGTTCTGGATGTATCGGAAAAGTAAAAATCTTTATTTTGAAAATATGCAGATTCCTGAATCAATATTACGCTATTATCTTCTGTAAAATTTTAAAAATTAATGGCAACTGACCTCATGGTGGCGACAAAGTCCTTTCCGAAGCAATTTTTAACGGTCGAAAAAAAGACAGACAACCGGACTACTGATGATTTTTCTTTCAAATGTGTATATGCTTAGTATACCATTATATTTAAATTTATCTAAGCATGCTGAAGTCGGAAAGCCTAATTTTTGGGCGAGATTAGAATAGTAGTAATATAGGTTCGATTTCTTGGAATTATACAAGTTTTTTGGCAATAAATATTGATTATTGTTTGATGATCTGACAGTAACTTGGGACTTTGTATTTGATCAGAGGGGGGAGATCTATCGATCGCGGGGCCCTGGGCACTTGCTCAAAGTGCCCACTGGGAAAGAGGGGTCTGGTGGTGACTTAGCTTAGTGTTTAAGTAAAAATTGACAATGCCCTCGTAGCATCGCTAACTTAATGTTTTGTTAACGATCATTGCGTTAAAAAACCTTTAACCATAGCTCTGGATCTCAGATGGGTGACTGCTTTGTGGCATTTTCATTTACGAGTGTCTTGCCATTTCAACACGGCAATGACCTCACCACCTGTTACGTTTACGTGAGACTAAAATGCATACGGTGAAACGTAGCCAGTATCCTCTAAATAAATACTTTTGAGTAAAGCAACCTCTGCTATACTCAAAAGTATTTATGCGGCTATAGATTCCAATGCTGGTAATAATGTGTAAATATTTGGATATATCGCACAAAGCAGATTTTGGATACGATTGGGCCCTACCTACATCATCGGAGTCCCACCCAGTCCCCAGCATCACCTTCGAGTAATGCACCTGCTGACTAACAGACTAGGTAATGTAAATGAAAAAAAAGGGAACCTTAAAAACCGCCCAAGGGCGTGTTGGACTCGCGCACTAAGGGTTCCGTACCATTAACTACACCCGCGTGCATTTGAAACGGCAATAGGCCCACAATCTGTTACGTGGTATAGAATGGTGAAATGCGGTCATGTAGTATGCCTCTGTTTACCTTTTCTTGCCCCATAAATGCGTGAGGTACCGGAGCCCTTCCGTCCAACTTCACGTCTCTGGAAAAAACTAGCAACTACGCTTCCTTTTTTCTACATCGACATCGCAGCGAAAAATTTAAGGCGATTCTTTACAGCGGCCGACAAAAATACCCACACACACATACGCTTTTTGAAGCGGAGTTTACAAAAATCCGCGGACTATGCCGCTATGGACAAACCTCAACGCCATCCACCATCATCTTGAGACGGTGCGGCCCGGATTGCTGTTCCTTACGGAGACGCAAATATGCCGCCCTGACGATACGTCGTATTTGTGCTACCCCGGCTGTATTTGTCGAAGACTGCTTCCATAAAAAGACCGGGGTGTGTGTGTTTGTTAGGGCGAATGTTTGTGTTCGCCGTCTGCGCTGCCTGGAAGACCTACCTCTGTCTTCGGGCTCACGTGGATCATGGTTCTATTGGCCTGATCATGGTTCTATTATCACCTTTGTGGGAACGATAAAGACACAGTCTTTATCGTTCCCACAAAGGTGATATGGATTCGAAAATTATTAACTGTCATGTCAGAGAAGCGCTCGTGGCCCCGCGGACTCAGTGTTCTGTAAACGACAACTCTGGCTATGATCTCTATATCACTGAGTTACGCAACTTTCACTATGGCTGGTCCTCTGAGGGGTGACCACTTTGTAGCATTTACATTGCGAGAGTTTCCGTGCTTCGGAACCAACGTTAAGCCGCTGGTACCGGTTGCTAGTATCATGGCAGTCGTTAAGTCAAGTTGAAGGCCTTATGGGCGGCTTGAAAAATTTCAACAGCAGGTAGCCACAACCTGCGTCTGTCTATTTCAACACGGCGATGGGTTTACCACCTATTACGTGGGACAGGAATACACATGGTGAAAAGTAGGCATACAATATGTATGCCTATGCCACCCCTTCGGGGACAAAGCGTGATAGATGAATAAATTAAATTAAATTTTTTGCGTACTTACTATATGTTTTTACAGGGCTAAACGCAGTTACATTACAAAGTCTTTTGTTGCTTGCTGTTTCGACCAGGAACATATTCCAGTACAGTAGTAATATTCGATATTTAGATACTAACAGGGAACTTGCAGAACTGAATGTGGATTTTGTGATTTTGTTTTTTTGGTTTTCTTAAGAACGTCTGCCGTCTGGCCTCTTAACCCATAAGGGCGCCTGCGTCGTGGTCTCGTCCGTTAGTCAGCAGGTGCACCGGTAGCAGGTGAGGTTGCTTGGTCCCCAGAGATCTTAGTAATCACAACGTGCTACACGAGGTTTGACTATCTTCATGCGGTATCAAATACCTTGCTGAATAATTGGGAATTGGGAATAATAGATAAAAATGGAATTTAAGATACCCGAATAGGACGAAATAAAGTATGATAATTATGTAAAATTAAAAATTTATTGTCATAAACCCGATAGCTGGTTTTAGGTATGTACTTGGCTTTCACGTTGATCCACATTTAATGTAGGTACCTAATTAAAATATGAGTACCTATGATTGTTCAGAGTAGGATTTTCTCCACACAGGAAAACATTCTGTCACAAACATAATAATTATTGTAATTATTATTAACATTATTAAGTATTATTTACATGTGTACAGTCTTTTAAATATTAAAGAGATCACTTCTTAACATTGAAGCCTTCGCCCGTGGGGTCTAGGATCCATGGGTAGTTGTTGGGGCACTCCATACAAGTGAAAAGACGGAGAACCTCTCCCGGTAACTCTCGCGTCGTTAGAGGACAAGCGTTTGGTAAAGAGCAGAAAGGCTGTCCTTTAACGTCACATTTGTCTTGTTTCCATTCCTGGAACTCTCTTAGCGAGGTTAATTCTGTTGGATTTTGCATCCATTGTATAACTTGAATCATAGAAGTGAAGTAAACATCGTTCTTTTGTACCATCTCTTCAATAAATCTAATCAACTCTTCCTTGAATTCTTTGTTGGACTTGAGCCACGAAGCGTGGAAGTGTAGGCCAAGTGGGGCCCTGTTGGTCAAATAGTGACGGTTAAAGTTGTGACGCAGAAGACGTGCGAATTGGTCACCGGTTTGTATGTTAGAGCAAGAATCAACAACGTGACAACCAGGTAGCGATTCATCAAAAGTGGGGTCATCTCTTCTGTCTAACTCATTCATTACCATTTCCCACACTGGATGGCTTCTTGATGGACAGTTGTGATCATTACCGTTGCACTTGTGAGGCATACGGAAGTACAATGTGTAAGGCCAGATAGGTACGCGACCAAGGGGAGCGGTAATTGATGCGTCATAAACAAAATACTGGTCTGCCATCATTTCGAATTGTTTGTTTCCACCGACACGAAGGTATGGGGCACGAACACCAATAATTGAAGAGTCAGTAATATTAGCAAACCGCTCGACAATCAAACGACCACCAGCCATTTCTGCTAACCAGTCATCGTAGCTTCCGCTGGTCCAATATTGAGGATCATCTTTATGGGTTATAGAGAAGACTGAGATTTCGTGACCTTTACGGTGTAATTCTTGAACAGCCGCATAATTTGTATATTTGTGAGAAACGAAGAATGTGCCTCTAATCTGGCAACCATTAGGATTGTGGCGGTTTCCGTTAAATATTTGTTCATACAGATCAATATTATCTACATTAACGGCGCCATTGAAGGTAATTGTGATCATCTGAGGCACTTGAGTTGGTTCAATACCTCCTGGGATACGGGTACCGTCAGCAGAGCAGAAGCAATCAGGTAGAACACATTGATTAGGGTCGCAATCGGGAGCTCTATTAGGATCTAAGTCGACGGCTAAAAAAGTAAAAAAAAATACGTTAATCATATTCAAATTCTCTTTCAGCAGAGTTAGAGTTACCTAAATGATGATGTTCTTAAGTTTTATTTTACTTACTGCATGCATTTTCATCAGACTCGTCTTTACAATCGAATTTGCCATTACAGAATAGTTCTTTTTCGATACAGTCGCCACTGCCGCAAGCCAATTTTCCTTCGGGGCATATGGGCTCATCTGTTTTCAGAATCGGCATCACTTTCCTTGGCTCTGTAAAATATATTTTTTTCATTAATTAAATACATATTAAATATATTTTACTGTACTGCACAGTTCTATGATACTTTGAAGGTGTTTCGTATGGTGTTGTCATTGTAACAGTGTCTAGAGGGGCGCCAAGGAATTTTAAAATCATTAAGAAGAGCTTTTTAATACATTGTACGCCATGACAGAGACATGGATGATATAGAAATAGGTCGTAATTTTTGGCAGTCAATGAGTTATTTCATAAAATTATATTTTTATTTAAATTTATATCCTTAGAAATCTTCTTTATTAAAGTTTGGTCTAAAAATAGAGATGAAGTGACCTCTAGTTTTTAGCGTTGAATACCTAGTCATCAAAATATTAATTCTTGTAAAATGTTTATTTAACTTTATTGGCTTTGCAATTCCTTTGGGCGTAGTGATAAATAAGAATATGAAAGAAAAAGCATCACAGAATGATCTCGATACTTAAGGACAAAGGATAATAGTAGATAAGATCTAGACTGAGGATAGCGGAGAAATAATTTTATGAAAAATGTTTTAGGAGATGAAACGATTTTATCAACATGATTGAAAATAGTAGGAAAAAGATTTAAGTAATTTCAAGATTGTTATACATAGTAGAATTAGTCTTAATGGAAATTATAGACAAATTGTAATTATAAAATACCTTAAAGCCAAGTTTCTTTATTATAATGCAAGGTAACTAGAATAACTTTTAATTGAATTTTCCTGTATTAATTAGTTAATATATAATTTCATGAAACACTAAATTGTGTTGTTTAAAAGTTGTAGGATTATTCACACATGTTTGCTATTCTAGTTTGATCTTGACATGAATAGTTTTGTTAGAATGTGTTAAATATTCTTAAAGCAAATTATGTGTATAATACATAAGTAATAAAGTTAGTCAATACATAGGTAAATAAATTATAAAATTTTCTCAAACCACCTCCAGGAAAAATAGATCCCATTTTCATATATGTTAGTTATTTGTGATAATTAAGCTGAAGCCAGGGTTTGAATAAAAGTAGGTAAGAAGTAATGAGTTACGAAATGAGTCATTTACAAAAGTAGATGAGTCTGTGTTGTAAAATATGTAAATGTACCTAATTGTCCATTTTCATTTCATACATTATGTACCTATATGTATTTATAATATCAGGTATGTATGTCAGTTGTCGTTGTTGAATTCAAATTTTGAAGTTCTGAATTCGTCTTAATGTATATATTTTTAAGGTTCCGTACCTAAAGCGTAAAAGGTAGACCCTATTACTAAGACTGTGCCCGTCTGTCTATCACCAGGCTATATCTCATGACGTGAACCGTGATAGATAGACAGTTACAATTTTCACAGATGATGTATCCACTATACCTGTTGCCACTATACCAAAAAAATACAACAAAAATAGAATAAAATAAACAATTAAGAGGCTCCTAATAACGGCAACAGACAGACCCTTGAAATATTCATAGATTTAGTTTCATATTCATTTAAAAAAAAATAATTAAATTAAAATAAATATTTAAGGGAAGAGACAGACAGACAGACAAGGAGACATGATTTATTTGCCAAATATATAGGTACGGAACCATTCATGTGTGAGCCCGACTAGTCCTTGGCAGATTTTTTGTATGTTATTTCATTATACTAAGATGATGAACCGTCTTAGTGTATTCATTTATATCTTTCTTAATGGTCCCATTGCCATCTGGTCAAGATCTGATGATGAGATCCTGAGAAAATCGACGATACTTTTAAAACGTTATGTTATACACGTGATATTTAGATATTTGTTTACTCGCATCGAACCAATTACTTGCATCTAGGAGTTTTAAAATATTTTGAAATCGATTGACAAGTTGATAAAGTTGGTTGTAGACTTTTCGTGGACCTTGTTCTTTCATGGATCATATTCTCAGTGCTGTTCTTTTAGATTATTAGGCTGTAGTTATTATATTCGAAATAAAAATTGAAAGTAAAGTTTAAATCCTAGTCAGGCAAATAAATCAAGTTGAATGGTGAATTGTGAAACTATTGCGTGTATATGTAAAGCGTGTAATATTTGGTACGGACTGGAGCACGCTGCTCCCGCGGTCCTTGTATCGGGGCCTCATGCAGAACACCTTAACTACAGTGCGATTCGGCCCCTTCACCCAAGCCCAGCTGCTTGCCGTTGCCACGCGCCAAAAGTTACGGCACTTACTCTCAATAATGCCACAGTTGTTCACTTTACCCTTCCAGTCGCAGGTTTGTTTTTCTAGATCGAAATTCAGTCCAGACGGGCAAGAGATTTGTTTAAGACCTGACCTAGTGCACCTGCGTTGACAAGAAATGTATCATTAAACATAAGGTAATGATAGTAGGAAGTGGACATTCGAAAGGCTAACAGGTTCACCGGTTTATGTCTCGACCGGGTCCATAACGGAAGTTTAGCCCTCCGCATAACCACTTCCTTCACTCGACGGAACTTACTTTCTAATTCTTTGCAATTCTTAACATTTGGTGTCCAGTCACAAGTTTGACGGTCGATATCGAAGGCCAGATTGCCTGGGCAGCGAATTGGAGCGAGTCTTGTGACTCCATTCTCAGCACCCTTGTCGCACCTGTACACAGCGGAACTCTAAGCATTGTAGAAAACAGAGAATGTTATACCCACCAACACATACAACGGTTTGTTCATTAAATTTACGAGCCTTTTCCACTTGTAGGCTATTAAGTTGTGTGGCCTTGCCTAATCGGAAAGTTGAGAGAGATAGCTCTAGGTTTAGCATTCGAAATCCTAAATGTCATAATGTTTTCTTAAACCAAATAAATAAACTTTAACCTGAGCCGTAGCATTAATTATCATTAACAATTCTATCATAATACAGATTTATACCGATGATTACAAAATAATAGAAATTGCGTTATTTACTTATTAGATAAAAAAAAACTAACTAACTAACTATCTTCACGCTGTATCCCTGACGGGGTAGTCAGAGAGGACAGATCGCCAGGCTTCGCGATCCATGCATACTTCTTTCGCTTCTTCAAGATTCATCAATCGCTTCATACACGCACGTCTGGGTATCCGAGTATTTTGGATCTTTCCGTTTTTGAGCAATCTGCTCACGTGGTCTTCATATGTAAGTCTCGGCCTACCCTGACTTCTTCTACCCTCTGCTTTCGCACAATATATATTCTTCGCCAATCGTTCCTCACTCATTCGTTGGATGTGACCAAACCAACGGAGCACGCCCTTTTTCCAGCTTAACGCTGACACATTCATTCAAACCTGCAATGTTGCGTATCACTTCGTTACGTATTCGGTCGGCCAAGGTAACGCCGCACAATTTTCGAAGTGATCGCATCTCCACAGCATTCAATTTACTTTCATGCATCTGCTGACATACCCAGGTTTCGCTACCGTAAAGCAAGGTTGGCACTAGCACTGCGATATGAATCGCCAGTCGTGCTTCTTTTACGATGCTTTGTCGCTTTACTAATTGGGACAAAGCACCGTTAACTCTGTTTCCGGCAGCTACTCGCCGTTCTACATCCGAATCACATCTTCCACCCGCGCTGAACGTACTCCCTAAATACACAATTTCATTCACTTGCTCTAGATGTTCCTGGTTTACCCTAATCTCGCATTTAGTTCTTACGTCATTTCTTTCAAATACTAGAACCTTAGTCTTACTTGCATTCCAGCGAAGACCCTTACTTTCACACTTCTCTTTCATATTAATGACTAATGCCTGAAGGTTCTGATGAGGCCATGAGCACCGCATCATAACATCGTAACAGCGTACAGCAGACAGTTTACTGAAAAGTCACCCAAATTCACACCTATATCACAATCTTTCAACTTCTGTTTGACGCCTGTACAGACATCAAAAAGAGGCGATATATCCCCCCCCTACTCGCACGCAAGCCTTACAGTCCTTATAAAGCGACTGTATTGCCCGCAGCAGCGAGCCGTCCACACCATATCCGGGCAGCAAATCCCACAGAGTTTCCCTCACAACGTTATCAAATGCTTTCTCCAGATCCACAAAAGCGCAGAAAACCTTATTAGAAAAGATTACATAATAAGATAAATGTACACGATCTCAGACAAAAATGCACAAGGTGATGTTTCCAAATACTTGAAATAAAGAATTTAATTAAAAAATAGTTTATTTCAGTATATCGTAGTAAGAAGTATGCTTTACAAGTATAATACTGGAATAGTTTTTAAATCCCACGCACGACCGCTCTGTCAGACAGAAATATAAAGTCAATGCATCTAGAATACTAAATAGAGCCTATATTTAAATCAAAGCCAAACAACGGTCAGTGACTACATTCACTAAGTATGCCTAATAGTAGAACTACAATTTCACCTTGGTTGGTGTCTAATAACGTTTATTTAATTCTCGATGGTTAGTGTCGTGTTATATTGGCAAAGCAATTGTATTAAACTTTCATTTCGAATAAATCGTGAAACTTGTTCCATTACCAACTAACCAGTTTTCTCTAAGGTACTAATAGAAATATGAAAACAATATGACGACAGAGTAACATTGCAATTCAATTATGTTTCGAAACTCTATATCACAATATGGTTCATGTTGTGGCTGTAGCAACCGACTTACCGAACCACTTCACGACAGTCTGCTTTGGCGCTGAGACGGAAGTATTCATCAGCAGGGCGGCCCTCGCATAGTTGCTCTGGGTCTACATCGTCTGAAGGAGCATCATCGTCTTGTCTTTTGATTCGTGTACTGCTCACTACAATATCATCATCATTATCATCATTGCAGACAATCTACACACATGATAGAGCTAGATCTTCCTCATAGATCGACACTCGACATAATAATTCTGATATCTGCATACGGTTTTAGTGGAATTAAATACAGCTGATGGAACATGGTCATATATTATGCCTCTGCTTACCACTTCAGGTAAAATTGCGTGACAATATGGATTATACGGTCAATTAATTTACTTTATTGCTCATTATTTTAATTAGCGAAGTGTTATATAACGGATAATTATCATAAAAAAAAATTAGAGTACCAGACGCGGCACTGACCGTACTCTCTTAACATACTCATTAGGTAACCCAACTGAACGTAAGCCTCGATTACAACACCGCAGGTAATGGAATGTAGTACTTGCAGTTTGATTACAGTGCCGTGCCTGTGCGTGCATTGATACACACCTTGTTCATTTGTTGCGTTAACTACTTTAACGTTATTTTGGTTTGTAAGTAAATTTAACAATAAAGTAATAAGTAGCTTTCTAGTTGTGAATGTCGAGATAAGTTTGACATGCAAGCTTATAATTCAACTCAAAGACATTTATTTAATAGACATGATGTTGTTATAAGGAATTCTAAAATTAGTATTATTGAAATGAATTGCAGTTTGATTCCAGGTCGGCATTGAAAGTTGAAACGTTGAAAAGAAATCGAGGTCAAACGAACTAACCGCGCCACGTAGGTAGCCGGCATTCTTTGTTGCTCTAAGTTCGACTTTAATGTACATACTTGATCTAAGCTTTTTGTTATTATTATTATTATTGTAATTTTGTTGTTCCAAATTATTGTAATCCAAATCTGACTTATGCATTAGCGACAGGCACATTTACACAATTATTATTATAATTTTTTTTTCATTATACTTACGGTACTGTTATATAATAGTAAAAGTAATGGTAAATGCAAAATATATACATTTGAAATTATGATTTAGCTGACAGATAAATATATATTGTGGGTTTTTTTTTTTAATTTTAGATTTTCTTAAAATTTATCTTATAATTGGGCACTGAATACGTTCACATATATTCATAATATATCTAAAAAAGAATATTATATTTTCAAATATAATTAATTGCAAACTAATTGTAATAGGTTTTCAGAGATGAAAATCTAAGAAAATATAATAATCATTATATTTTCAGTATTTAGTTAAGAATATAAATATTTATGACACGGGAATAAAATAATTAATTTGACACTCACCGAGGCAGCTAAGCAATAACACACCGAGACACAGATACGCGTGTCGAGCCATGATGCTCGGCGAGGACTGTAGCCTGCGACGTGCTCAGTCAAGAAAGTGCAAGAGGTTTCCGCTGCCCCTCTTCACCTATTTGTATTTATACAAACTGGCAGCGCGAACTCAGCACCCGGAGCGTTCAGACGCATAAGGCGTCTTTTAGGTGCTGCACCTCTGGACAATATAAGCTTTTGGACTTTTCTGGCAGCTTTTAATAGGAATGCGCTGTTGGTGATAGAAATAACGTAATATAGAAATGATCATGAAAACCATCGAGTTCCTATTACGTGAACCATCTACTATTGTGAATTGTTCTTTATACCTAATCCTTCCATATTTGAAAAAAAAAATGCATTTGTGTTTTATCTCTATACAAACACGTCATTGTAAAACATGTTTTCCATAACACATATTTCCAAAAGTTATTTCAACATATCTTTGCAAATTTGATTTACAAATGAAGCTAGAGCTTTTGCCTGTCTGCTTACTATGCAAGTAATTATAGGTAGATATATTATACATATATTATAATCATATGGTGTGCAAAGAGTTACCTGTTATTCACTTAATTTAGCTGAAAATTTTTAAGTAGGATGTTTTTGTCACAGAAGGTACAATTGAAAGGCGGAAGATAACGTCCAATTAATTACAAGCCAAGGACTCTGTTATATACCTGAGATATATAGAGTTTAATTCAGCATAAAACATATACATACATCTGTGTAATATAAGATGCCGATTCTACATAAATTTTATTACATACATACATATTATCACGCCTGTTTCCCATCGAGGTAGGCAGAGACTATTGTTTTCCACTTGCTACGATCCTGACATACCACTTTCGCTTCACTTCTTTTGGCGCGTAAGGGAAAAATGATGAGAGTAAATTTTTAAAATGCACGCAGACCGTCATGAATAACCGACTCCCTGAAGTTAGCTGATAAGTGTTTCCAAGACAACTTATAACTACATTCAAAGTAGTTTTCAAACACCCAGAAGTTAGCTTTAGTCAACATTTTAGATTTATCTACAAATGTAGTATAATAAAATTTTTAAAAAGTTTTTTGTCTTATTACGCCATAGAAGCATAACTTCTAAGGGGTGTACACAATCACATGTAAAGCGTGGTAGTGTTTGCGCTTTTGCAGATCAATTAACATTCCAAAGGACGAACTGGTTATAGACTAATATACATAATTCACAGCATTAACGAGAAAAGTTGACAGTAGTCTAATATTATCGTTCTTATATTTTCTCTACGGCTACTGTATTGGAAGCAGTTTAGCAAAATTACGTTAGGTAATTTGCATGCGGTGTACATTGTAATTTTAAGTAGGTACTATTTAAGTAAGTCTCAAAAATTCTTATTTTTGTATAGTATTTATATAAGTGAAAATTTGGTAAATTCGTTTGCATAATTTAACTATAGACATGAAGCGCTCGTGGTCCAGCGGACTCGGTGTTCTGTAAACGATTACTGCGTATAGCAACTTTTGCTATAGCTGATCAGGGATGGGTGACCACTTTGTGGCATTTATATATGCAAGCGTTACCGTGCTTCGGAAGGCACGTATAGCCGTTGGTACGGGTTGGCAGTAACATGGCAGTCGTTAAGTCAAGTTGAAGGCCTTATGGCGGCTTAAAAAATTTCAACAGCAGGTAGTTTCAACCTGCGTCTGTCTATTTCAACACGGCAATGGGCTATTATCTATTACGTGGGACAGGAATATACATGGTGAAAAGTGGTCTTATAATAAATAAAAAGTAACACCATTTATAACTCGAGATCGGGTGGGCCGACTTTTAATATCCTTGATTATTTGGATTTGTCTCTACCACTGACTAGCAGAATAAGTAACAAAACAGAAAAAAAATCATGAATAAATAATTACGAAATCGTAATTATCCTCATACATTTTCTATGAAATGATGCAAGACTCGCCAAGATCTTTATTAGAAGTAATATACACCTTGATCTTATTTTTTTTGGCTATAACTTCAACAAATTAAGCTGTTGTATCCAAATACTAATTACTACAAACAGGTGAAACAGTACTACAGTACATTTAAAATATTTTCACAAAAATCAAATAGGGCCACTAGAAATAACTCCCCCCATACAAAAAAAGTGGTCATGTTTATTGTTTACTAGGTGACCCCCCCGGCTTCGCCCGTGACATACTTCAAACTCCCTTCGCACCTATTTAATTATAAATTCTACAATAGTGCATACAAAATTGCCGGATTTGTTGATATTTATGACTACTGCTCCGCTCTCCAGGCTAGTAGCGTGATGATTTGTAGCTTATAGCCTACCTCGATAAATGGGCTATCCAACACAAAAAATTATCCGACGTTCCTGAGATTAGCGCTTTCAACCAAACAAACAAACTCTTCAGCTAATAATATTAGTATAGATAATATTAATATAGATCTGGTCTTCTTCTTTTCCGTCTTTTTGTACGTATTCCTAGTTGCTTCCAAATCCTACCTAGATTTAGAACCTGGGGTCCAGGTTATATCTCAGTGCTAGGAGCAGTTTTCGTTAGACTTTTGAACTTCAGCATTGTTGGTAGCGACTGGCGTCTGACTTACGCACCCCGTAAGAGCGCCTGAATTATTGGGTAATATGTAATTGGTGTTGGATCCAGGTCGCAACGAATCCGCATATCTCTCTCACTACAAGGGATGCCGAAAAATTTAACCTTCTCTGAAAGACAGCTGACTCTATAACAATTAATAAATTAGAAATACCACCTCCAATATAAATAAAGGATTCTAATGTCACCTGTGTCTCCTGTTTTTAAAGATCATAGGAAGCGAATTTGTTGCGTATTGAAGAAGAGATCTACGGAGTAAAAGGGCCATATAATATCCGCGCCCGAACCAGCTTTAACGTTCGTGATTTTGCAGATAAAGTGCAAGAGAGTGGCTTCTGGTGATACAGCCCTACAGAAACTACTTGAAACATGTGTTATAATAACTACTTGTCAATGCCACTTCGGGATCCAGTAAAAAAATATAAGAGAAACCTGACTCGACGTGATGAACAATGATAAGTACGAAGTAGGATGAGAAAGATAGGAGTCAGAACGAAAGTGTAAGCAACCTTTTGCTATTCAAATGGCAATTTTGTATACTTTCGTGATGTGATGTGAAACAGGACTTCGTGATACAAAGTTGAAAAAGCTGTGCCAAGGTGGTTTAGTTAGCAGAAGTAACAGTATCTATACTATCTAGCATTTATATAAATAAATGCTTATGCATGCAGGTTTGTTGAGGTCAATGCCACGATTTTATTGCAATCGATGAAATATTAATGTTAGTCAATAGTTTTATTCTCCGCTGTTTTCCTTTCTTTTACATTTACAAATACCTTTCCAAAATTTATTACATTTCTAGTCAGTTCTATTCAAGTAAATAAAGATATTTTAATATTTTTTTACATAACTTTATTATATAACTTTACGAAGCTAATATAAGCTTGTGCTATGGGGTTTACGACATAACCATACCTACTTAGTATTTTTAAATAAAGTAGGTACAAATGTACATATTTTACAAAGAAAAATAAAAAAAAACTCTAAAACAAACATTTGTCGATAAAATAAATACTTATATTGTCTCGCAACCTCAGCGACAGAATTCAAATTCTTATATTCTTCGATTGTTTCTGGATAATGTGATATGAATTTTTATCAACAGAAATTGTTAAATTTAAAAGTTTCAAATCAGTAAGTAAAAGTTATTTAAAAGTACACACATAATTTGGTAATCTGTCACACAGGTCTAGTACAGATCCAGTCAGTAAGTATTACCCCTGTATTCATTTTATGTGAGAGAAAATAAATAAACTTATTATTAAAAAATAAGCATGAAATGAAGCGCTCGTGGCCTAGCGGTCTTAGTGTTCTGTAAACGATCACTGAGTTACGCAACTTTCACTATGGCTGGTCCTCGGATGGGTGACCACTTTGTGGCATTTACATTTGCGAGCGTTTCCGTGCTTCGGAAGGCACGTTAGGCCGTTGGTCCCGGTTGCCAGTAAAGTGACAGTCGTTAAGCCTGGTTGAAGGCCTTATGGGCGGTTTGAAAATTTCAACAGCAGGTAGCCACAACCTGCGTCTGTCTATTTCAACACGGCAATGGGCTCACCACCTATTACGTGGGACAGGAATCCACACGGTGATAAGTGGGCATATAATATGCCTCTGTCACCCCTTCGGGGATAAGGCGTGTTGGATATTTATTTATATTTATTATTGAAAAATTATATCAGCAGGTCACAACTGCCTGCGCCTGTCCATGTCAACACGGCAAAGGGCTCATCACGTGGACAAAAACGCATACGGCGAAATGTGTAAACGATCACTGAGATACGCAACTTTTACTATGGCTGGTCCTCGGATGGGTGACCACTTTGTGGCATTTACATTTGCGAGCGTTTCCGTGCTTCGGAAGGCACGTTAAGCCGTTGGTCCCGGTTGCCAGTAAAGTGACAGTCGTTAAGCCTGGTTGAAGGCCTTATGGGCGGCTTGAAAATTTCAACAGCAGGTAGCCACAACCTGCGTCTGTCTATTTCAACACGGCAATGGGCTCACCACCTATTACGTGGGACAGGAATCCACACGGTGAAAAGTGGGCATATAATATGCCTCTGTCACCCCTTCGGGGATAAGGCGTGTTGGATATTTATTTATATTTATTATTGAAAAATTATATCAGCAGGTCACAACTGCCTGCGCCTGTCCATGTCAACACGGCAAAGGGCTCATCACGTGGACAAAAACGCATACGGCGAAATGTGCAGTACAGTGTGCCTCTGCCTAACCCTTCTGCAAAACCCGACTGCATTAATATTAACCAATAAATAAGTTCACCTACGTATATAGCACTTAACTAAATATTTAACTATAAACAGGCAGTACTTATTTTATTATGTCTCTACCAGCTACCGTTATGTGTAGGTATTTGACTACTGAGAACGTACAAAGTTATCGTAAGACACTTAATAAAAAATAAAAAGTATATGTCTTTATTTTGCATAGACCATTTCAACGGCGTTTACAAAATGTCATACACCAAACTAAAAAAAAAAACCTAACCACTCCGGGAGTGCCGACAGAAGTGAAAACTCAATTTATTAATAATTTATTTATCTAGTCGCGTTGGTACATGCATATATGCACACACTATAGCTGCGTATCGTAACGGGGAGTAGCGAGTCCAAATGTATCTCATCTAAAAAATTGCGTACCGCGCAAAAAGAAGTTTTTCCTTCAATAATTGACCGGGATCGACGTAAAGATGATGATGATGAAAAATAAATCTACACTGAAAGTGTCCTAATTGATTACACAGCATTATTTAATAAGACCTGTAGATGACCGGAATCAACGTTAGATGATGATGATGATTATGGTAGCGAGTCCAGAGATTTTATCTCATCTAAAAATATGCGTACCGCGCTAAAAGAAGTTATTCCTTCAAAAATTGACCGGGATCGACGTAAAGATGATGATGATAAAAAATAATTCTACACTGAAAGAGTCCTAATTGATTACACAGCATTATTTAATAAGACCTGTAGATGACCGGAATCAACGTTAGATGATGATGATGATTATGGTCGCGAGTCCAGAGATTTTATCTCATCTAAAAATATGCGTACCGCGCTAAAAGAAGTTTTTCCTTCAAAAATTGACCGGGATCGACGTAAAGATGATGATGATAAAAAATCTTACGCGCACGTGACCCTGACGGACACGTGACCCTGACGCGAGTTTAAGATTTTATACCCATTACAGAAAGTGCTCAACGCCGCCAAAGAAGTTTTCACTTCAAAAAATTAAAGTGACCACCCCGGTTCGGAACGCGGCCCACCTTAGAAGAACAGGCAAGAAACTTAGGAAGGCTTTATTTTTAATTGCCTATTTACAATTCAATATTTTAATTATAAATTTTTTGACCATATTATTTAATTGGCCAGCAGATCATTTCCAGGTATCCCTGTCCTGTAAATAGTTTTTAATAGAGTAATAACCTTTTTCACAAAGCTTTCTTTTAATATACTTTTTAAATTTATTTAATGGTAAATTTCTCAGGTCACAGGGAACCTTGTTGTAAAAGCGTATACAGTTACCCTGGAAAGAATCGCCAATCTTATATATTAGTATTCTCTGGTTTAATACTTTAGTATTCTCTGGTTTGAGTTAAAGTAAGTATAAGGAGTATATGGAGAAGTATTTTTTTTTCGTGTGGAAATCCTCATGAATGCTATGCCGGACACTTACCGACTAAAACCACACGTATCCCTTCCATCTGTCTTTAGCCGGGAGTCCCGGGTGAGCCCTCGGTAGGATAGCCCCAGGGCTCCCGACAGACGTTATCCACTTCCGCGGCTTCGTTCAGGGGTCCGAGTGTTATCTCGCTTCTTTGGGGGGGATAAGGAGTAGGTAACTAGAATGTAAAACTATTATTTTCTTACACCTATTTAATTAAGTTTTGGATAATTTATGGTCTACCTTATAATTAATACTATGATATTACTTCCTTAAAAATTACATATTCCTGTTTTGAATACAGCTAGGTACATAGTGAGAAAGTAGCAAAATTTTAAGGTTTTCCCACACACGATTTCAAGTATTATAATTTAATATGATTTAGTTTGATTTAATTTAATTTACTTTTGGTTTGGGTATCAATTGATTTTATTTATACAGATTGAATATACAAAAAAACAGAATATTTAAATACATGTACTAACTTTGTTAATAGATACTAACCAAATATGGATGTTACTTGTCTGAAATAAATGTTTTTTTTTTAATAATATTTTATTCGTATTTTGAATTAAATTTGATTACATGAATTATCTTTTTCAAGTTTGGTGTAGAGGTAGCTCACACCCAGGATTAACACACAAAGTTACTTTTATCCCTAGAACAGGGATAAAAGTTGATGAATGTATTTTCCTGTGGTTCGGCTGGAATTCCATGGAAATTGTATGATGTTATTTTTGTATGAAAATTGCAGATAGGTGCAAAGTTAATAATTTCAATTACAAGTAACGTGTGCGGTTAACGAGATGACGTAACAATATATTGTGTTTTATTTGAAACTGTAATAAAAACCGAAAAATATAGAAATGCTCAGAAAAAATAACGTGTCCATCACTAGGAATCGACGACGACGAAAGGAAGACGACTTCTGAAACCAGTTTCAAAACCTGAAGTGGTAGAAACTTCCAAATCGCCTATGCGCGTATTCATGGCGTCTTGAATCAAAAGCAAACTGTTTGTCTCTATGTCTTATTGTTCCTGAGAAATAGATGCGTACAGGATGGACTGACAGGCGGACAGACTGAGCCTTATCTAAACTTTAGTGTTTAGAAGTCCAAAACGAACCCAACTTAGATTTTGATATGCCAACGTTTATCACGATTATTAAAGCTGATCATGAGAAAGATAGTTAAATCTATTTATATCTAAATAATTTTGTTTGCTCTCCAACAAGTTTTAAAATTTATTGAAAACCTTAACGTAACAACCCAGAAGATCACCATCAAGATCAGAACAAGAGAAGAAGTGTATCACCACTACAATCCACTACAATCAATACAATCAAAAGGCAGGGTTGAAATTTTTATTTGTTAGCAGATACTGATGACTCTTTCCTCGTAAGAAAGCTGTGTGATACCCAATTATAATATTTCGTGGATTCAATAGCAGACATGTACCTGCTGCCTTTAATCATCTTACTTACTTATCTATTACGCCTTATCCCCGAAACCCCTTCGGCAGAGGCATATATATTATATGCCCACTTTTCACCATGTGTATTCCTGTTCCACGTAATAGGTGGTGAGCCCATTGCCGTGTTGAAATAGACAGACGCAGGTTGTTGCTACCTGCTGTTGAAAATTTTAGGCCGCCCATAAGGCCTTCAACTTGACTTAACGACTGCCATTTTATTGGCAACCGGAACCAACGACTTAACGTGCATTCCGGAGCACGGAACTGGGGTGGGTCTAATGGGCTGAATAAATTTAATATAACAATGTGTCTATTTTAGTAGTTAAATTTGGAAAAAAATTTGAACCCGTTGCCTTTTTAGTGATAAGTGGTAACAAAAAGGCTAAATAAAAGTCTAATTAGTGTCTAGCACATAAGACGTGCTAGACACTAATTAGCACGACCAATTAAAGTCCTGGTAGTCTACTCTCATCTATAGATACATACATCTCAGACTATCATCTCTACTGCGTAATTCTTGTCATTTTCACAAAACAGTTGTACTTCGAGAAACTAGGAGCTATTTTGTTTTTTGGGTCTAATCCCAGCATTCCCATTGCAGTGACTCCTTCCTGTAAACCAGGTTCAACAGCCATGACCACGACCAGAACAGTTATACCAAATTCGATCTCGATGTAGATCAAAGTGAAGTTAAAATGTCTTGGAACCCGTATCAAAATTAATTCGAAAATAATTTGAGTGTGTTGGATAAAGCACGTAACGCCTAAAAACTAGTAGCTTATTCACAATTATACAATTATTCTTAAAGGATTCGACAAACTTTTCAAAACCATTGGAAAATCGATACCCAATCAATATATTCGAAAACGCAAATTAAAGGATCTGTTGGATTTATGCTTATGATTAGAATCTGTTAATTTCAAATCTTATAAATAATGTATTCGAATGATTGGTTGAATGTTCGTCGAATACTTCTTTTTTGGATTGGTTGTAATTACATGTGAATATTCAAGATGTATTTACAATCTGTAAGAATTGTATCTCGATGTGTATCGTACAGGAGCGAAGATGATGATGCACTGTAGCATACGGGTAAAAATATTGTGTCAAAACTTCTTTCCATTAGTTAATTCTGATATATGTATGTAGGTCATAAGATTGAAACGGTGATGAAATTATAATATGCATGGTTGACATTTTAAGATATTATTATTTAAATTTTACGATATTCGTGTAAATTTTACAACATTCGTGTAAAAGTGTATAAAGTTATAGCTATCATAGCGATACTTCCTTTGGCCGGCTCTTTCCCTTCACGGTACTATTTCTGAGTGCCTAGAAGCTGGGAAATAAGATGTGAACAAACAAAAGTTACAATCAGGGTCCACTCCTCTCCCTTTAGCTGAAAGTCTACGGGTGTATCGCAGGGCTCAATTTTGGGCCCACTACTGTACATTTTATGTGGTGCAGATATAGTCTCTCCTTCGTTCTATATGTACGCTGATGGTAAGGGAAGTAGTTGAAACCCTGAATAGCTTTGGTCACGTATCAGCACTTGATACTTGTATTGTTATGCGATAATGTGTAATGTAAACGCCATAATAAATTTGCTGATAATTATTTCTTCGTCAATTTATGCCCAGTAGTTTGAGGCTGTGTCTGTTTGAGTGTGTGTATTTCCAAAAAGTAGTTATTTCAGTTTTTTTCAAGTTTGCCATTTACCTTTTTGCTATCCACTTGTTTATAACTAATGTAATAAATCGGGGTTAGAGGTAGTTGAGGATGACACATGTTGAATGAGACGACTAGCAAACTGGGCCTAAGAGTCTGAAGTGAATGATCGAGTGTGGAAGTTGCGACGAAAAAACAAACTATAACTAACTAAATCTGTACGCTGTATCCCTGACTGGGTAGTCAGAGAACAGATATGCATAGACCAACTTACATTTTGTTGGTCTATGTACGAGTAGACGCGGAAATTCAGAATAAAAAAAATACAACAAGTTAAGGAACAATAATTAAAACAAAATTACTTTAACGACCCCGTCACGTAGCTGATGTCATTCATACGTTTAAAGGAAATGCATAACGGACGTGTTTTCTCCAGCCGACGGACAGATGCTAAAGGTCAAACTGTCCGTAAGTAAGGTCGTTTGCTTCGAAATTCGACCTTAGTCAAAATTCGTTTCATAAATATGTATTATCATTTCATTATAAGCTTGCAATATATTCTAATTTGAGTGGGAAAGTAGCTTAGCTATAATCTCTTGGCTTTGAAATATAGGTAGATATTATTTTTTATTCATAAAAGGTTGCACCTAATAAAAAAGTATACGTTTATTTAATTCAATTCCATATTGATTGTCCTTTCTGTCTATCTATCTACCCCGAAAGGGCGCCTGCCTCAGTGCAGTCGTTGCCTCGTCCGTTCATTAGCAGATTCACACAGGCCCCGGAGATATTGGTGGGCGTATTAATTACCTTTATTTTAGAGTTATTAGTAGTTAAACAAACTAAGTTATGTACCTATTAAATATGCTAATAGATAACCGTTAAAATGTCTTGTAGATCATATTTTCAGTTACAATGACTGTTGAATACAAAATAATGAATATTTTTTTAAAAGCAATGAGACACTAGGTACTTTGCCTGGCTTTCGGTTTAGTAACCCTATAATGGAACAAATTATACGCATATAAATTTTATGCAATTTATATGTCAACAATTACCTGTCACATTCACTTGATTATATGCTATCGGTTTTATAATCATGCCACAAAACTTAAAAAAGGAAAATGCCCTTTATTCGTCTGTATGCACTTTTATGTAAGTTCACCGATTACATTTAAATATCGATTTTCGATTTATATAACTCTAATGTCGTTGGTATTGGTGCTTGGCGATTCGTCGATGCATCTAGTACCTATTATTAGGTACTAGCTGATATCCGTGGCCCATCCCACGCGGAGTGTTGATACTTTCTCGTACTCGTTTACCATATAAACTTGTTCCCAGGATAAAAAGTGAGTGTTAAATCAATGTCGCTTCTTATTTACGAAATTTCAGTCAAATTGGTTCAGGGGTTTCACCGTGATTGTGTAACAAATATCTTCACAAACGTTTAACTTTAAAACCATAAATGTATGTGATTATAGCTAACATTAATTATACAAGTTAGGCATGGTTGTGTAGTATGCAGTGTAGGTAACTGCCGTTAATTATTATTTATCCGGAACTACCATAAATGACTAACATGGAATATTGTAACTTAATAAAACATCTATAATATGCTTATATGTTTATTATGAATAGAATAATAACTTCCGAGAGTGTAACGATAATATAGGAGAGGCAGGAGGGTCTTTTATCATTATACTACAATGGATTGCTGCCATATTAGTATTGATTTCATTATTTATTGGCTTATAACAGTATTCGATGGCAATCTGTCCTCTCCTCTCTGACTGCTCCGTCAGGGATACAGCGTAATATAGTTAGTAATAACAGTGTTTCTCAAGTTGATGCCTACTAAAATGCTTTTGAAAAGGAAACCGAAGCTGGCAATAAAAACACATGGTGCCTCTTTTTTAAGAGCCTATAATTTGTTTATGATTCTTTAGCGCGAAATCTCTCAAAGCGCAATGCAGGCGTCGTGGTTTACTTATATCCTTTATTTTCTGTCTGTCTGTCTGTTACCAACTAAATTAAAAAAAATCTATTAAGTAAAGTTGTCAACTTTGAACAGTAGGTATTGGGTCAATATTTTTTATTTACTGTGGTGGGTATATATGCGGTGCAATGAACCCCAATGCCATTAAAATGCTAAAAGAAATAAAAAATGTGTTTACACATTATAGAGATGATTAAATCTTATCAATTATCTATACCTAGAAATTATAGAATTGACGTGTCTGTCTATATTATCAAAATAACATTTGTTTTACTAAAAACTTTATTACCGAACATTTATAATTTGAAGATTTTGACGCTTTCGACGCATAATACCAGACACTGTCTTATACTGAGTCCCTGTCTGTTTAATGAGCAAATTTTTGAAAAGGCTGGGTGCAGCATTATGAAGATACTTCTACAGATGAGCAGCGGAGTTATAAGGAGTAATTCTAATGTGAAATTACATACGCATGTAACTTATCCTTATAAGAAGCAATAATACCTACTATGTAGTAATATTACTTTTGAGGTACCTACGGAACCCTAAAAAAGTAAGATAAACTTTTTTCATACCAAAATCATGCTGTTATTGTTCTGTATGAATTTGACCCTTATCTAAGAAGGTGTATAAGCCTCTACCGATATCTCCAATAGATCCAACATATAAGAGTACAAGCTGACCAATAAACACAATTAATGAAATATTGTGACGCAGGGGCACACGGCAGTCGCTTTCAGCAATACTACAAATCCAAAAGTCAAAATCATAGCAGCTTCTAACAGTCAATATTAGTCAATCACGGACTCCACATGTATGTAGTATCTGGAGGTAACTAGCAAGATCCTAAGATAAAGAAAGGTCCTTAAAGAATCGGAACTAGGCTGTCCAGGTAAGTATGCAAGTAAAGGCGAAAAACCCAAATAAGTAAACCCGATTGGACGAGGATAACCAACATTTTAAAGAACTGGTATTATAAAAAAAAACGAGTAAGGACAGTGACATCGATGTTGTTTGTGCGTCGCCGAATCTAAGGGTAGAGTTCAAACGGGCTGTTTAATTTTGATATACATACTTGATTCGTTCAAAAAGTATTACCCCGTACTATAAGTGCGATAGAAGTTTAAAAAAAATACGGTCGGGGACTCCCGTTAGGAACAAAACTCTTTATGATTTAAAGAAATATATGTAAATAAATAAATAATTTAATTTTATTGTAAAATTAAAATATATTTTAAACGGCATTTCGTTGCGTGACGATTTCTACTAATTGTACTACCCTTAAACCCAATAAAGATACTTCGTTCCCACTAACTTATAATTAAACATTTTTTAAATTTTAACATTTTCATGCATTATGATCAATTTTAGAGCTCTGGTCCAAATTTTAAGTACCTAACTCATCGGGCAGTTACTTTAAAATCAATTAAAAAATTCCACCTGAACGACATACAAGAAAGCGTTTTGTGTAGAATTAAATAAATAAATAAGTATCAAAATAATAATTAAATATCGTTGGGACAACTCACACAACGCCATCTGATTCCAAACTAAGCAGAACTTGTACTATAGTAACCAGATAAGTGATAAACACATTTATATATTTCTAAATACATATGTATTATAGATAAATAACACCCAGGCACAGAATAAACCATCGTGCTCATCACACATAGTTTTATCCTGGGTAGGAATCGAACCTACGACCTCTTGAGTAGTCGGATGGAGTGTATCCGACTGCTACGCAAGAGGTCGTAGGTTGATTACTACCTAGGATAAAAATTTGCGCCACAGAGACAGTCATAATGAGTTATACCTTGACTGTGTCGATATTTTAATTGATGTAGGTGGCGACCGATAAGCTTTTTGGCGCACTTTGAGGAAGGCCTATGTAAAGCTTGAATAGCTCTCGTTCTCACTATTCGAGTTTATTATATTACTGCGCATTATAATTTAAAGTGTCAACGTGTTTCCAGGAAAGTGGATACATGGATACAAATATATTACAATTAAGACGATTATATAATTGTTGTTGTGAATATAATTTTTTCATGCAAATTTCTTAAAATAATAGACTAATAAAACTCCATTCAGTAGATTTTGCATGAAAGAGTAACAAACATCCATACTTCCAAACTTTCGCGTTTATAATATTAGTAGGATGACTCGAGAGCAAAACTATTTTCTCAGGCGATGTACTTTGAATCAGTAGCTGTGTTTGGGCTTCTACTCTAGAATCCTTCGCTGCTCTCTGGATTGAAAATAGTGCCCTCGCCGTCAAAATAGTATTTTATGTGACGCGTTCGTGGTCCCGCGGATTCAGTGTTCTGTAAACAAAGACTGCGTTAAAAAATTTTCGCTATGGCTGGTCACGGATGCGTGACCACTTTGTGGCATTTATATTTGGGAGCGTTTCCGTGCTTCGGAAGGCACGTTAAGCCGTTGGTCCCTGTTGCCAGTAACATGGCAGTCGTTAAGTCAAGTTCAAGGCCTTATGGGCGGCTTTAAAAATTTCAACAGCAGGTAGCCACAACCTGCGTCTGCCTATTTCAAAACGGGAAAGGGCTCACCGCCCTTTACGTGGGACAGGAATACATATGGTGAAATGTGGGCATATAATATGCCTCTACTACCCATTCGGGGATAAGGCGTGATAGGTAAATAAATAATTAAAATGTTTTACGAAGTGCCAGCGTGTATCTACTGAATTACAAAATGCCAATCCAACCGAGTGGGTTACATCTAAAAAATCATGATATTATAAAAGTTTTAAATGAGTGTGCGTAACAATCGAGTCAATTTCAAATAAATTAATGCGCCCATAAACATTACGTATTAAATAAATATTATGGAACCATTATTATCTTTGTCTACTTCAACACAAACACACATGATCAAGACTCCACACTACATCACAATCAACACAAAAACGTAGAGATATAATATGAATATGTATGACATATCAAGAAAGCAATTAGGACATTATAGTACCTACCCGTCTACCTTTTATATTTAAATGATGATAGTACAGTTTACCTTATTAAAACTATATAGTAACTCTATTTATCTGAGTGAAAATTAAATACAGACATAAGAAGAGCAATGACTTAAGCGTTACAATCATACTTATTTAGGTTAACACATATTTCGTTTAAAAGTGTTTTAGCAGCGTAACTAATGTTAACGTTATTCAGGTGAAAGTGTTATATAAATTAAGGTTAGGTTAGAAATAAACAAAATACAGCTATAATAACTATACATTTATGTCTTACAGGAAAAAAAACAGCGGAACAACAGTACCAATTAGATTCAAGTGCCATTAGGTCAGAATATAAAGAGAACATTTTTCCACGTGGAATAATTTAAAAAGCAATGTGATAGTAACTTGTATTTTTTATCGAATGCATACTATTATCACTGCTTATTTATTTAAATAGTAGACTCTATATCTATACTATAATTAATATACTACTATGGTCACGGATTGGCTGAAATTCGATCATAATTCTTTTAATTATTATGTTTGAAGTGCACTTTATATAAAATAATGACTTTGTGCATTTATTCTCCAAAACACTTTGCCTCTACCAAATTTTAACCTTAAAAATGTCATGCCACATATTTAAGAAAATAGAGCTAACGGGTTAAAATTAAATTTGATTGAAAAACGTTTTCTTCACGGCAATTTTATGCCCATTATAAGTGAAAATCCAAAATTGGTTCAATACTAAATCGAAGTTACCTTACAACTTCAGCTATCCACTTCTGAAAACTGTTCTGATTGAGTGGAAACTGAGAGATAGGCAGGCTCAGTTTCCACTCAACTGGAGCAACTGGATTGAATTCACTGGCGCAGGTGGCGACAGATAAACTTTTTGGCACTTTTTGAGGAAGACCTATATAAAGCTTGAATAACTCACGTTCTCACTATTCTGTCATTTTCCTTTTGAAAATGGCAATAATATTTATATTACTGTTACTCTGTATATATTGTTATCTGATCCGATATATAAAGATGAATATTAAAAATATATATTTATCAGCACTTACTCGACAACTATTTATTAATTTTGTAAATATACTAATTGCTAAAATTTATGTAGTAAAGCAGTTGGCCATTTAATTATTATTTCAAACAGACCATTTGAATCAGTTTATTTGTAGGTATATAAATCAATTCCTTTTAATAAATATATAATTTTAAGTGAGTCGTGAATCGCTTTCGATTTTATTGATGGAACCTGTTTTAAATTTTATGTCAATGTCAAACAGAGGTGGAAAGAAGATCCCGTTTTATAATTTATGCAAATCGATACAAGCTTCGCGCAGGTTATATATTATTAGATTATAGGAGAGGAGTGTAATCCTTTACGTAACTATGTAACTAGGTCTGTAGTACAAACTGATTTTGAATCCTACCTATAAAAGTTATATTATATATACATAAACTAAATAAAGCTCTTTCAAAATGTCTAAATATGTATAAGATAGTCTGAAAATGTCAATGTATTCAGAGGTCATAATTATTTAAATATCATTTCTTACTATGACACTGTCTGTCAAAAGTCAAGGCCAACAAAGTATTTTGACATCGATAGAAAATGAAATTTGACTTGAGGCATTTGTATGCCTTTTGAATGTACCTACGCATAAATTTTAAATCTATGGAATGCATTTAAAATTTAATAGATAGGTATATACCAGCTTACCTCGGATTAGATACCCACATCTGACATCCTAGAGGACGTTCCATTTGTGGTCGAATCAATGTACAAGGTTACCATATAAGTATTACCTTCATGCAGTCAACGACTTGGTAATATTATACCCATTATAGCCATTATTCTTCTATATATGTAATGGCTATATTTTTTCTGACATTACATGTAGCTATAAGATGTGAGCAATTTGATCATTTCATTTGATGATGCACATCTTTACTTACACGTTAAACGGTGAAAGTTTGTTTGTTATCTAATAACTAGATATTCAATAACAACCAAACGAATGGCATTAAAAAAGTTTGACGTATTATATGTGATAGCCAAAAAAAAAAATAGAATTCTCTATTTAACCTCAAAAAGTCAATGTTACAGTTGTTTTAATTTAGGCAGTTATAAACAGGAACAACTTGTCACGCCTCGGTAGGTTTCACTGTCGCTGGATACGGAAAATAAGAGTGTTCACCTCGATATGTCTTTACAATTTGAAATGGTCGATTTCAAGAAATTGTAGCTATTAAGAAATTTTTAAATCAACATTATTTTAATTACATACTACCGTGCCATATTTCATATGCCCAAAAATAACCATTCGATTGGTATATACTTAAAAAATTAGCAATGTAGAGCTGAAAATCTTAATAAAATAATCGTTTTAGTTAACCTGCAATATTATTGAAAAAAATCAATGATACCGTACATCATTGAGTAGACTATTAATAAAATAGTTATACTCACTACGTATAGGGAGGTTCCTTTTTAAAATTTCATTTCACTCCTTTGTCACAGTGACTAATATACATATAATTTCAAAGTCTAATAACAGGTTTTAGTACTCTACAGATAGAAGCTGACGAGCGGACACGGCCTCTAGGGCTCCTATTATTTCTACGAAACCCTAATGAGCATTGCGAGAGTCAGATATTATTTCTTATTAGCTTTATTAATGGATACAAAGTAAGTAGTATAGATAATAAAATTAACATTACAGTGTTAAATTTTGTAATTGTAGTCCTATTTATGAGCATAACTCTGTGAAAAAAAGCGCTCGTGGCCCAGTGGACGTAGTGTTCTGTAAACGATCACTGCGTTAAGCAACTTTCACTATGGCTGGTCCTCGGATGGGTGACCACTTTGTGGCATTTATATTTGCGAGCGTTTCCATGCTTCGGAAGGCACGTTAAGCCGTTGGTCCCGGTTGCCAGTAACATGGCAGTCGTTAAGCCAGTTGAATGCCTTATGGGCGGCTTGACAAATTTCAACAGCAGGTCGCCACAACCTGCGCCTGTCGATTTCAACACGGCAATGGGCTCACCACCGGTTACGTGGGACAAAAAGCAAAAAAAGCATACGGTGAAACGTGGGCGTATAATACGCCTCTGCCTACCCCTTCGGGGATAAAGGTGTGAAAGTATTTTAATGTTAATGTTAACTCTGTGAAAACCTACTGTTCCCGCAGCAACCATGTAACTTCACCGGAGGGAGGGAACTGTTCATCCTTATTACAAGTTAATAATTGACCTATCAAGGGTAACAGAACTACACCCACTGGATTGTATCCTAGAAATAGATGTAACAATTAGTTGGTAACAGCCTATTGTAAACTACAATAATTTTAGTACAAATAAAATTTATTGTTATATTATATAAGTAGTATGGATATAAGTAGTAGATAAGTAGTATATAATATAAGTAAGGAGTATATTAAGAAAAAGATTTTAGACTTAAAATATGTAGGAGTTGTTAAGTTGAGATGGCTGCAGCATAATGCTAGTTGAATTATAGATGGCCTTGTGGCCATATCCGGGTGTATCAGTTATGTAATGTTCGAGGAACGAGGCCCAGGCGGCTGGCGCGAACGTCGCCGTCGCGGACGCGGGGTCACACGCTGCCGCGGAATGGCGGCTCGAGATCTCAGCATCTCATAGCCAACGTGACGTGATGTGGCAGTGAACGGCCACCACTTGGTAGTCATAACACATACGTCGAATACCGCTTTAGTATCTACCTTTCGCGACTGAAGTCGTGACCGATGACCGACCACTACTTAACTATGTATTTGTCTAATTTATAAGCAAATCATCGTGTCACGGTACAAATCTACCGAACTAAAGTTCAGGAAGTATTTGTTTATTAATATTACTAAGAATTGAAAATTGCCTACCTATGCAATATTAATAATATTGCAACCTGACTAACCTGATCATTTTTTCAATTAGACTAGTTTATTTATTTATTTATTTAGGTCCACCAACAATAGTTTACATATTTTAACTATGCAATAAACATGTATTACAGTAATCACTATGTAACAATCACTTATAAGTAGACTCAGCATGCATAAAGATCACAATAAGAACTACAAAAATCTTAATGAGCTAATTCTTTAAATAACTCAGTATACCTAAGTATTAAATATGATAGTATATTATAATTATTTATATCAGAGATACAACAAATTTCCTTACGCAAACTCGCCCTTACCCATTCCATCCAGGGTTCTGATGAGAGCTAAGCACTGATTTGAATTTTAAGAAAGAATTGAAATAAATGTCGGTAACATCACTGCATCCTTTTACCACCTTACACAGCCTTGCACAAGGAGAATTTGTGCCCAAAACTGTTCTCCTCAAAGATGGATACAGAGGTGTGATAGGATAACGTGGCAATCTTGAAGGAACGCGAAAAAGGGCCAAAAGTGGAGGACAGTCAACACTATGGTGGAGAACTTTATGGGCAAACATTGCGTCATTGATAACTCTGCGGTCGGTAAGAGATTTTATTTTAAAATTTGTAAGTCTTCCTTGATAGGAGCGAATTTTTTTTGTACACCGTTATAGAACGCTAGATGACAAAGGAAACGCTTTTGGACACGTTCAATACGCAGTGACTGGGTTGCGTAGTGTGGTCGCCAGACCACGCTGCAATATTCCAAAATGATCCGCACAAGACTGTAGTACAGTAATATTTTAGTAGAGTTATTTCGAAAATATTTACATGTTCGTAGAACGAAGCCTAGCATTTTGGTAGCTTTTTAGTGGTATGATCAATGAGTGGTGTGAACGTTAATTTTTGATCAAAAATTACACCCAGGTCTTTAATAGTATCCAAACCTTGGATTTTTACGTTATCCGTATAGTAGTAAAAGTTAGTAGGATTTAATTTTCTAGTACAAGTTATATGTTTACAGTTGTTTATATTCAACTGCATATCATTACATCTACACCACTGGGAAAGTCTGCCAAAGTCACTCTGTAAATATTCAGCATCTTCCACTGACTCAACCATTCTTAAGAATTTTAGATCGTCTGCATACAAAAATACTTCAGAGTGCAAAAAACATTTTGTTATATCATTGATGAAATAATTGAATAAAAGAGGTCCCAAATTTGAGCCTTGCGGTACGCCAGATGAAATGGGTTGTAAGGACGATTGGAAACCATTGACTGTCACATAGAATGACCTGTCCAACAAGTATGATTCCATCCAAGTGATTAGAGAACCACAAATGCCATAAGCTTTGAGTTTATAAAGTAGGATTTTATGTGAAACTTTGTCAAAGGCTTTGCTAAAATCCGTGTAAATAACGTCAGCTTGATGACCTAAATCTACGGATTTAATCAAAAGCTCAGTAAACGTTACCAAGTTGGAGCTCGTAGATCGATTTGCCACAAATCCATGCTGTTCATCGCTCAGATACAACTTTAAATGATTTTGCATATAAGGGCATATTAGGGTTTAAAAAAATTTAGCAAATATAGATAATATGGAAATTGGCCTATAATTAGATATCATTTCACTATCATTCGACTTGTATACTGGGACAATTTTTGCTACTTTCCATTTTGATGGAAAAATACCTGTCAACAATGAATAATTGTAAATGAGCACAAGTGGATGAACTAACTCTGAAGAATACGCAACAATCAGCTTTGGCGGAATAGCATCAGGTCCAGCCACCTTGCTAACATCCAAACTTCGCATGACCTTCAGTAGCTCACTCTCATCAAAAACTTAACTAGTTAAGGATAGACTATGTTGTTCTAGCACATGTAAATACTCCGAATTAGGTAAGTTGTTCGGAGTTTGGACTGAATTATAAACAGAGGAAAAGTAGTTGGCAAATAGATGACATATCTGAGTACCGTCTGTGGCGGTGTTCAATCCATCAGTTATGGATCCAGGATATGCACCAGAATCTCCCCTCTTGGCTTTTACATAACTCCAAAACAGTTTGGGATTTTTTGGCATTTCAGTTTCTATAAGCTTAACATAATTATTATAACAATCCACAGCCAAACGATCACAACATTTTCCTACATATCTCAATTCTACCGCGTCCATGGGGTTATTATATTTTTTATACCGTTTTCTGAGTTTGTTTTTATTATTCAAATGTTTAATTAAATTTCGCGTAAACCACGGGGGATATTTTTTACTTTTTGGTATGTATAACGGTATAAATTCTTCAATAGCCCCATTAAGAGTATTATAGAAAGCATCAACCATCCCATCAACATCCCTGATTTCCGCAAACAATTTATCCCAGTCTATTTCCCTTAAAAAGTTAGATAGTGATGTATAATCTCCCCTATGGTAATTACGCCTTTCACAACCAGTGCTGTACGATAGCCCAGCCTTTGCCCGCAAGGGAACAATAATATCCAAGGGTGGATGAGAGTAATTTACCTTACTTAATGGGTTTAGGCTAGCAGCAACATGACATGATGGAATTGAAGACAACACAAGATCCAGAATGCGACCCTCAGTATTTTTTATTAAATTAAATTGAGTTAAATTATTGACATGTGTGAAATCCAGTAACGTAGCACGGATGCCTGTTAAGCCTGAGTATTCACTAGGCCCATTCATCATTTTCCAATCTATATCTCTCCTATTAAAGTCACCTATTATAATTATTTCACAGTTTGCGATTTCCTCGACAACTGTGTTGCAACTATTAATATACTCCTCCAAAGTGGACCGTCGCACAGGCGGTGGCAAATATACCGCGCAAATAACTACTCTGCCAACCGTGCTTTTGCGTGTGCCGTGTAAGTCTATAGACACCCAGATATCCTCACTACTACATTCCCACTCTGTTATGCGCTTAGATTTAAAACACTTTTTTATGGCGAACAATACTCCCCCACCCTCTTTTTTATGACACTGAAGGCTGGAGGATTGTCTATCTCGTCGGTATACTATGTATCGATTATCAATAATTTCGCTACTAAAAACTGAATTATTTAGCCATGACTCTGTTATAATTATTATATCATAGTTATTAATACAAATATTGCGATAAAATGAATGCGTTTTCATACGCATTCCACCACCATTTTGGTAAAATATTTTTAAACTATTGAATGTGAAACACTAAAATTACAATTGCATGCTTATTAAAAAGGTACCTAAACTATTTATAAAACCTTATCTAAACTGTATTGACCTTTTATTAGTATGACACAAAAATTCTGCCACTTCGCACCCAAACATATTTGTATCCTTTCTCCTTTGCCTTTAATCTTGCTGCAGCTTGGAGTTCTTTATTGGCCGGAGATAGATGTTCTAAGACATATACCGGAGTTCCCTTGCCAGCTATTCCCAAATCTGTAGTACTAAGTTTCCTATTAGCATTCTTTTTATTGTATTTAATTACAGCGGCAAGTAGCTGGTCACGAACACGCGTCGAAGCTAGTTGTACCACAATGGACCTGGTGCGGCTACTGTTACGATCTACTTTTGCAATATGGGTGGAGTGTGAAATGTCATCATCACGTAGCTCACATCCGACCACTGAGCCAATTTGTTTTATAATAGTATACAAATTTTCGTTTTTATTTTCCGGTAAGCACTGTGTCTCTAAGTTGCTCGAACGCCCATACTGTTCTAGATAATTCAGTCTTTGTGTAACTCCTGACACCGTGTTCTTAAGAAGGTCATTTTCTTTCTGTACAATTTTCAAAGTAGCACTGGTTGCAGCAAGCTCAGACTGAAGTTTATCAAATTCATTTGTGTGAAAAGTAAATGACGTTTTCAATTCCAATATATCACGCTTAATTGGTGCCAACTGCTCATTAATAGTATGCACCATTGTATTATTCATCTGCTGGAGCATTGCAGCTAGTTCCATCTTAATGACGTCCTGGACTATGGTGCGAATATCTTCCACCGTACAGGCAGAGGATCCTGGAGAAGAGTTTAAAGCTGGACTCTTGTTGCCTCGAAGAGTAGATACGTTACGTATAGGTGTTTTGTTTTTTTGCACCCTTAGGAATTCTACTTTGGCAATTTGGACACTTCCAAAGACGATATGTATCCGAATCCGTAGAAATTTCAGGCATCGATACGCAAAGAAAATGATAGGATAAATTGCATAAAATGCAATTAATAAACTTTTCGCACTCGTTCATGTCATCATTAGCACAACAACCCCAATTTAATGAAGTGGAGGACATTACAGACTTTAGTCTTGGTAATAAAGTGATAAGTATTCCAATAATAATATCACAGTAATAGAATGATTTCAAATAACGCTTCGCCAACTGCACAGTATCAAAACAAACATGTAGTTGATGCCCGCGGCTCCAATCGCGTGAAATTTGGGTATTGCACAAAAGTGTTTCCCATGGGAATAAGATGTTGTTGTGAAATCCTGAAACACGTCTATCTTAATCTGAAGCTGAAGTCCACATACAATTTTTTTGTATATTATTTTAATAATGACTGATTTCCATACAAACTTCCATGCCCTATTTTACCCCTTTGGAATGCGTGGAATTAAAAAAATCTGTCTTTGTCCCTTGTCTACTTCATAAAAGAATCCTCTGTGCAACTTTTCAAGTGTCTAGGTCCTAGGGTACGGCTGGGCGTTGAAGAGCAGCAGTGATAAAATTAACATGACAATTAAATAAGGGTAGCTCACCCTAAAAATATTAAATTTGTAGGTCCAAGCGGTTCTGCCAGACGTTGATGATAAGAATAAGTCACACAGTAATTTTATAAATAAATGACAATCTCCAATTTACCTCTTGAAAGGTAGATAAATAGTAAAACCGCGATACATGTGTCTATTCAACGCGGTTTTTTCATACCTTTTGTTGCGGTCAGGTTGCACAGACTGACAAAAGGTATGAAAAATAACTCAATTATAAGTGATGTTCTTTAGTATGTAACGCAAACTTTACGTATTGAAAAGCGGGTCTGAGCGGGCAGTAGACGTGGTCATCAGTATAGTATTATATATTTAACGCTCGAATGATGATTATATATATTATAGTGATCACTAAATGAAGTATGTAAATGAAGCTAATGTTAACAATTTTTTTTACGAAAAGGTAACCAAACCGACTATTAGATTTTATTCCCCCTTTTTTTTTCATGTGGTAATCCGCATGGATGCTATGCCGGACTCCTACCGACTAAAACCACACGTTTCTCTTCATCTGCCTATAGCCAGGAGTCCCGGGTGAGCCCTCGGAAGGATAACCCCAGGGCTCCTGACAGACTTTGTCCGCTACCGCAGGCTCGTTCAGGGGGTGTTTGGGTGTTATCCTGCCTCTTTGGGGGGTTTGAGTGTTATCTCGCTTCTTTGGGGAGTGTGGGTGCTATACCACTATTGAGAAGGTGAAGGGCGTGCTTGTAACCCTCCCGCTGCGCCACTTTCCATGGCCTGCTTCTGTAAAAAAGGCGAGGAGCCCACCCGCCGTACTCAGGCCCCCGGTCACGGAGGCCGGTAGTCTTGGGCGAAGACAAGTCTGCGGCGCCCTCGCCGTAGACTGCGGAACCTGGGGGGAAGAGTTCTCTCTCGCCGCTGGAGATCATGGCTCTCACCATGGTCTCCAGCGTGGGAATGTCCACGCCCAGACCAGCAATGAGGTCCCAGCGCTGCAGCTCCCACGCTGAACACTGCGCCAGTGTATGTGGCGCCGTATCCTCGCTGCAGATCGTACAGTGCTGGCACTCTGGTGTTACGTCCCGGTATATACGCCACAGAAACTTACCGAAGCACCCGTGCCCGGTAAGTATCTGTGACATCCGGTAGGTGAGGCTGCCGTGTTGCCTCTCCAGCCACTCCTCCATGACCGGCTTCACCGCCTTAATTGTAGTATGTGCCCACTTAGGATGCTCAAGTCGCACCTTCCATGTCTCCATGAGCTCCTGGCGGAGCAGGCATCGCTCGCCGTCCCGGCCCTAACCAACTCGGGTAAGCTATGGCTCTCTTGACAGATAAGCCCCGACAATGCGACGGAGGTAGGTAGGCACTCAGTGGTAAATGAGCGCCTCCATAACGCAGCTCCAGGGAAAGGTGTTGAAGGCGTTGGCGATGTCAAGAGACACCGCCATAACCGAGGTGGTTACCCCGCGATATCGCTTCCTCCGACAGGGATCTGACACGCATGATCGTTCTCGTCGTAATCCGCGTCGGGCGCCTGAATACTTTATTCCCCCTCAATCAAAAATACCTGAGGACAAAAGATAAGCTATATTATAGTACTAATAAACATTTATATCAAGTTTCATGAAAATCTGTTAAGAATTGCGACATGTAGAGGAAAACAAACACACACAGAGTAGAAAATTTTACTACTTGGAATGAGTATCCAACATGATCGCATTGCTCGATCAATCGATTAGAGAGAAAATTTGAGGAAGTTAAATGAAATGAGAATATCTTAATTCATGTAGGTCACAAAGTAACACGTTTTAATCGTCGTGATTATTGCATCACATTACATTACTGCCAAATTCGCTAGGCAATATAGATAGAGTCTGAGAGAAAAGAACTTGGCAATAAAAACTCACGGTCACTCTTTTATAAACGTTAGTAATTACATTAGTTTTGTGTACATAATGTATCACATAAGATGCTGTAACAAGTTCTATAATAAAACAAAGTTTATACTTTGTTTTATTATAGAACTTGTTTCAGGTTTCAAAATTTTCAATATTAATCAATTAAAAAAAATTAAAGACAGATAAGTATGTATGTATGTAAGTATGTATAAATATATGTAAGTATGTAGGTATTTATACTAATATTATAAACGCAAAACTTTTTAAGTATGGATGTTTGTTACTCTTCCACGCAAAATCAACTGAATGGATTTTGATGAAACTTTACAATAATATAGCTTACACGTCGGAATAACACACAGGCATACTTTTTATCCCGGGAATAAGTTCCTGTAGGAATACTTTAACTTTAGTTTAGAAAATGCTTTAGTAATGTTTTTTATTTGGTGATATCAGTGAACGGATTAACACAGAGTATGTATCCATTATGACCATTTTAATTAAATTAGTAGTATCCATCACGCCTTATCCCCGTAGGGGTGGCAGAGGCATATTATATGCCCACTTTTCACCGTGTGGATTCCTGTCCCACATAATAATTAAATGTTGAAATGTTTTTGCAAACTTGAAATACTCGGTATCAAATAGAGCAAAAATTATTTGAATAGTCAAAATTACACGTGACTCGTTTTAATTATTTAGTGAGAGTTCAAGGCCTAATTTAAAAATGAATCACTAGTAATTCAAGGCCGGTATCTCACCGGCTATAGTCGAAAATTTTTACCAGTTTAAGTAAAAAGGGTTAAGAAATTATAAATTCTCTTTTAGATAACTAGATCTAAAAGAGAAAGTGGCCATACTCTTAAAATTACTATTAAAATATGGTGAAGAATTTCAACTTAATTTGATACGGTTCGGGTAGTTCAGTGGCTAGAACATTGCCCTGGTTAGGCAAAGGTCACGGGATCAATCCCCGTCTTGAATTGAATTGTCTATTTTCACTTTATTAAAATTTAATAGAAAGTGAGTTTGTTTGTTTGTTCTTCTTTCACGTCGTAAAGATCATTGGATTAATATGACTTATAACGGAAAAGTTGTAGCTCCATAGACTACATTTTATACTAGAAATTCATACAGAAAACACATTTGCGCGATGACCGATGACCGAATATCACGCGGAGCGAGCCACGACTTTAGAATTTAAGATTTTATTTTTAAACCATGTAAAAGTAAGTACGAGGAAGAATATATACATATTATGAAAATAAATTAAATCTAAAAAGAGGCAATTGTTGCTTAGATATTCATCACAGAAGTACTTATAATGAGAACCATATACGTACCGACATGTTCGCCGGATTTGGTAAAGTAAGGCAGCTAATTCTATACTACTAACTAGTTAATTACTAAGAATCCTGTTTGCTCTGTTTATTTTTAAAAAGTCATTTGTCATTATCATCCCGTTTGCCTCCACTACTCGCTTTGGACTTTATACAGCATTTTATAATAAACCATGTTTTTATAATAGGCTAAAAAGTACATTTTTTTTTACATTTAAGCATTGTCATCCATTTCTGAGCTATAGTCCAAATTTCTATCAATATCTAACTTATCGGGAAGTTGGTTTAAAATCAATTTCAAAATTACACCCGGATATAAGAAAGCGATATAATAAAAATATAGTAAAACATATCCAGCCAGTTGTGTGCGGCGACTATGATGTGAGTTGCAGCACGCATAAATATTAGTGTACTAGCGAAGAGATACAAAAAATCAATCAAGAATTGAGTTTTGTATGTGAGTACCATATATTATTTTATATGCAGTTAGTGAAAAACTGTTAAAATGAAATTTAAAACTTCAATTTTATTTACATATCTGCATAAATCGATGTATGATTGACGATAACAGCACAGCCGAAAGATCATAGGTAGGTTTTCTCTCTATAGTCTGTGATAACAGTAAGTCTTGTGCTTCATGTACCTACCTGTATTATAGATAATTTTCCACTTTGCAACTCTAGTAAACAACATGAAGCCCGGCAATTGTTTAAAACACCATGATATCCGAAACAGATCTGGTTCTTAACTTGGGTTTGGGTCCGACCATTAACACCAGTCAGTATTAAAACTAGTTTAGTAAGTTAAACTTGCTTTTAGTACCAACCATATTGTTGCTTCGGCAAATAATGCTACTGCTTAAGGTATGGTAATCTATCAAAATTCGTCAGTAGGTGTGTACCTACCATTGAAGCATACTTTTTCTTACTTTAAAATGGAGCGTGCCTACACAATAGTCGCACATCGAAACCATAAAATAAATAATAAAACACGAGGGTTACACGCACGTAGTTCAACCATTTTAGGAAGTGGTATAACACCCGAACCCCCAAATAAGTAAGATAATACCCGAACACCCAAAGAGGCAGGATACACACCCGAAACCCCCCTGAACGAGCTGCGGTGGAGAACAAAGTCTGTCGGTAGCCCTGGGGCTATCCTTCCGAGGGCTTACCCGGGACTCCTGGCCATATACAGATGAAAGGGTAACGTGTGGGGGCGTCACCGTTTTCTTAGACATTAACACTAACTACTATAGACGAATGGTAGGCAACTGATACCTATGATATTTTTGCATACAGTTTGACTTCTTGGTATTATTTTCACTTTCGTCTCTAATAGGCGCGAGCGAGAGGAAGCGAGCTTTTTAGTTTTATAAAGTGAAAAAGACAAATTGATTCGAGACGGGGATTGAACCCGTGACCTTTGCCTATTCTATTAGGATCCTCGGCGTTGAGATTTTTAGTGACGTCCAATACCCTAGTCATAGAGGATTTAAAGTTTGGAGTAATCAACAGGGCGAGACAGTACTTTACTACAGTGCAAACACTGCTGCTACAATGGTGTGATACAAAATACGCCGTTCACATAATGTTTACAATAAATATAAGATTAAGTTTCAAATCTAAAACGGTGTAAAAAATTAAATGTGCCAAACACATTCAATTCTACAACAAATTAAATTGATGGTCTCCCGTTGCCAGGATCACTTTAGCCGATTTAGATGACATAAGTGGTGGAAAGAGAAAGAAAGATCGAAAAGATATGAGATGACATATTTTTAAAATACCAGCAGAGTCGGTTATTTACCTATCATTTAAACGCATTCGTGACCATGATCGTGACTGATTGGTCCATCAACTCACAATTCAAATCGCTGAATAGATTTTTGATATTTGACACATAGATAGCGCATTATCACATAGGCGTCCAACAAGATTATATTTAAAATTTAAAAGACCCCCTACGCCAAAATATATTTAGGTATAGTTTACGGAACAACCCTTAAAAAGTTCTATTGAACCCAAATACCATATGTCTGCTGTGAGTTTTCGAAAAGCCAGGCTCTCTGAAAAACCATTTTGGTTGCAGCGTCAGGTAGAAGTTATCAATTAATTGTCATTTAAAGATTATACTGGCACGCGATAAGCACTGGAAACAAAAAAACAAAAATGCCTTACATCATTTTGAATAAGAGCTTTTACACTGCTAAGCCGAAATTAACCAAACATAGCTAAAAACTACCGCAAGGAAACAGCTTATCAAATAAAAAAAAACCGCATTGAAACCGGCTTATCTGTTTGAGTGCAACGATTACACAGACAGACACACACACACACAGCGTCATCGACTTCAAACATATAACACCCCTCATTTTGCGTCGGAGGTTAAAAAGAAACAAATTTTGAATACTCCAACCCTACAGGCATAAAAATAGTAAAAATATGCTATCATTTAAATTCATAAAACAAAAATTAAAGCTGAAACCAATTCAGACATTTATGTTCACTCTTATAAGATATGCTATAAGTTGCATAAGATACTGAAGACTTAACATTTAAAGTGCCAATCGCTTGCCGATTTGCTGTCGTTACGTGTACTGACCTGGATGCTAGAGCTAGACCTACTTCTAGCGTGTAGCGTACATCAACACTATACAGATTATGTGTTTTTATACAACATAGTCATCGATTATGTGACTTTGTAAATAATTCATTATGAAGAAGCTATCTTCAGTAGTTATTAGTTTTATAACTTGTGTTGGCACTTGTAAGATTAAAAAGTTTAATTGTAAGATAAATTTAGCTAAGTTCCACATTCAATGGAAACATGATCGATATTTACCATTTACAGAAACATTACATTTACACAAACGATCTATAACTTTGATTTACCTCGTTTGTAACGAGGTGTTTTTGTGTTTTAAAGATATTTTTCTTATTAAAGTGGTTTGTGACGATAATATAAATTTCACTGACAATGGATACTAACTTTTCTAAAATTCCCAGAGTGCACGTCGAAGCAACGTGCGAGGAAGCGCAAGCGTAGAGCGTCATGCCTACTGCGACGCAAGTGGGCGCGCACAAGTCAAGGATTCTCCAAGATATTTCCTTTCACTTGCGACAATGCAAAGTCATTATACATATTGGTAGCTACATACTCGTATCTAACAATATGTATAACGCCTCTAGTAGAATCTACTCTCTGACTTTACTACTAAACATGGCAGGCATTTATCAATCGTCAATAAATTATAAACGAAGGCTATGGACTACACGCTCCTGACGAAGAATAATATATTTTTTGATTGAAGTAACAAAAAAAATGTTTGCTATTTTTTTAACTAGTTACGGTGATTAGGTATGTTAAAACTGTTAATGTTATAGTAGATAAAAGTTCACACTTTTGGGATTATAGAATTTTCATGCATTCAAACTTAAAGTGGATATGTTGTTAACTTGTGATCAACGTTTCAAAATTCTAAAATTGAAGGGACGATCGTTTAACTTATACATTCAGATCTAACTAATTAGCAGGACAATTTTGTCTTCTTAAAATGTGAGCTGTTGTTTCTTTATTGGTTTGTTGAAAACAAAGACGGTATTTTCATTATAATATGCAATTTTTGAAACTATAAGTTTTTGCAAGTTAAATAAAAGTTTTTAACGTAGATAAATTTATCAACCCGATCTGTTACTCTTTGATCCATTCCTATTTTTAGGAATCGAATCTTTAAAAAGAAAGACGATCTTAATATTTTTGTACATTCGTGGAAATTGTCGTCGAAAATCCAATTGCTAAGAATGTATTATTTGGTAAAGTTTATTTCAAACTTGTCATATTTCAAAAAAACACTAGACACATTAAGCACAAGTATAGCTATCAGTTATAGAATTAATTAAAAAGTAATCAATAAAATAAAAATTCACTTCCGCCTACTTCCTTGTACTTACCACTTCTTTCGGACTTCCTTCTCTCTCTGGAACGTAAAACCAAACTTACCTTGACGTTATTGGAAAAACATACTTAGGCCGTTCATAAACGGGAAATGAATAAAATTACTGTTTAGCAAAATAATTGGTCTAGATAGATAACTATGTACCTACAATTGCATACATAGTATACAAATACAAATTCTAGCATAGACGTTTACAAATATAGTTCTCACCGAACGCAACTGTGTACCTATTGGTATAGTAATTTCTACAGAATTTATAAGAGAAGAAGTCTTTCAGTCTCGTAACGTAATGTGTTGTATGTATACTTTCGGGATTGCTATATCATTAAGGTGGTGTTACATTTTGCACAATAGAATGCACAAACCACTGAATGAATACGGCCAAAGTGCTACTCGCCGTCCTTGCACTATCAGGCCCAAGATGACGGTGCGATTGGAGAATCAAAAAAACAAGCCTTCAAAGAAGCAGGATAACACTGAAACCTTAGGTCAGGCGGCAGTGGTTGATGAAGTCTTCTGGGAATTCAGGAATATCTTTCCGGAGAGTTACACAAGGCTAAACGGATAGGTAGAAACCATGTGTTCAGTTCGAGTCTAGCATAACATCCGTGGGATTGACATTAAAACCAGACGACTCTCATATGTTGGTACGATATGCTCACCTATGTAACATTGGTGCTAATAATGTCAAATAATAAACCAATTCAATTTAATTCAATCTTTATTTGCTAGAACATTGTAATAAAGTTGGTACAAAATATGTTAGGTAAGTTACCAGGTAGTAGTTTGAAAACGCTCGCAGCCAGCTGGCGTAATCTTCTGTAAACGAGTACTGCGTTAAGCATATTACGACTTATGGTTAGTTCAGTGATAGGTGACCGATAGTGTCATTTCCAGTTAAGACCATTTCCGTACTTTTTAAGGCATGCTAAGTCCTTACTTCCGGATGCCAGTAAAATGACAGTCTTTGAATCAATTAAAACAATAATAGTCACTTGACACGACAATAGGCAATATCTATTTTACTGACTGGTGAAATGTGGGAATTATGCATCTGACCCTCAAGGGGATTATGCGTAACTATATGTATGCAGCATGTAAGTAGATATTTGTTAGTGAACTTATTTTTAGTTACATACATAAATGACTAACAATAAGACTCGAAGCTTTAATGTGTAAAAACATTGTAACTGAATTTAAGAACAAAAAAATATTCCGAGAAGTATTTATCATCGGTGACTACATAACAAAGAAGGCGGCCAAGGCTGCAAGTGATTCAGGATAGTATTTTAATAAATAGCCACAACGCGAATTATGCAATTTTCCATTTTATTATATATACATCCCGTTTTACTACTGCACTATCCATGTCACTGAATATGCAAATAATACATGCCTTTATAAGAGTACAACTAATTTAATGTCCTTTTTAGCCACCATCTATTTGATAGTCGGATTTTAGTTTTGTATAATTTGAAATTAATTGATGATAATGGATTGGGCAATTTTAAAGAAATACTTAAATAATCTCCACTCCATCATAGGTATTGTAAGGTTATTTTGAAATCTCGACGTTGAATTTGCGGTCAAGATTATACGATTTTCGTTACAAAATAAGTAATAATGCAGGTTTAACAAATAGGGGCTAGTAGTAATACCATCATTCATCAAATCTATCTGTTCTTTCACCGTAACACTACCACCCCCAGTGAAGTCATTGGAATTACCTATACTCAATGACACCGCTGGTGATGTAAGTTGGAATTTTTTTTTACCTCGTGACATCTCCTGTGACATAGCGGGGAATTCAGATATTCCCTATAACACTATTAACTACTAGTGATGCCTTTGCATTCATCATCAACCGTGCGTCAATCCCAGACGCATCTTGCGACGCCCGGGGTCCGTTTTCCTATTTCTCCCCCACTACGCACGGTCATCGGCATCCCTTACAACGTCAAGGCCTTCCCTTCTTACCCAGACCGGGCGTTAGCATACTAAACTGTAGATATTGTAAGAATACATGAAATATGTGTACTTTTAAATTATATGAATGTATTTTGACTACAAATAAAACTTTAAATATTCCTAAAAAATAAATATTTTCACCTAAAGTGCTAACCACATTATTCAGAGTGCGAATGCGCAGTGACGAGGTTGAGGAAGACTTTCACTGCTTTCACTAGCGCAGGCTGCAGCACCTCTCGTGCCACCATGCCTAATATCTACAGTGAGCGCTGTCCCAACTCTCTATTTATTTAGATTCTGTTAACAATACAATTGTTTTTATTGTCCTGATTCAACTTCGTAATAAATGCTGTATTGCAAAACAAAATGGAAAGTTGGTAGTGGAGTTGAGGATGCATATTATATTGATACCTACGTGGATGAACGTGATGATGTGCAACACAAGAATACGCCCACAGACGTCAGGGGAGAATAACGTGTTGGCGGCGCCCGCCACCTTTTGTTTGCAACTCAGCCTGTCACGCACGCATACCACTGTAATATATCAAACTCGTAGAAATTAGTGACAATTTGACATGCCAATGTAATGCTGTCATATTGTATGTCAAAAGTTCCGTACTCTGTTTTCTTCACCTTAGTTCATTCCCACTTGCTCTCAAATCCTACCTGGATTTTGAATCTGGAGTTCACATTTATTTGGCTTCTAGGAGCAGCTACCGTTTGCTTTTAATTTTCTGCATTCTTAGGAGCGACTGCCATCTGAACTCCCAACCCTGATCTTGAAGGTTTTACACCACTATTCCTTGATCAATAACTAGATCAAAATCTTGTACTATGTACGAATTCTTATTACGAAGAAGTGCCCAAGATATACGAGTATGTCATGTTGAACAGTCAAAACATTCAAAGACTTTAACATAATTTTAGCTAATTCATTATGTATTATACATATCTTCAATATCAATCTGTCTTGTAGAAACATATTAAGAATAAAAAATAAATTTTAATGTTTTCGCAAACTATTCGATCAATCAAATCGTTGTTGGGAGTTCTCGTATCCCATCGGCTACACTGCATCAAATGAGCATAAAAATCATTTGGTCAACGCCCTTTCGAATCAGCTTAGCATTTTTTACTGGCCCCCTGATGAACGAGGTGTCAGGGTATCAAACGTTTCAAGATGGCAAAGTAAACATTCCACAAGAGGGTAATGACTGCACCCACACAAATAAACGCATAAATCAGTTGAAACGTGTAATTTTATATTAGTAATAGGACTTTTAGTATTGTAAACAGCTAGCGTGATTTTGAGTTGAATTTATCGATCTTGACCTTCTCCATAGCTCGTCTTTACATACATATCTCGTGGAATTTTTATGCTGGGCGTGATAATGAGAAGGCTGTCATACCATACCTTTCTGTCCGAAACCATCTGACTCGACCCGACAACAGGGCGGATACCGTCAATTTCCTGTCTGATCTAGGCTCTACCTACACGGTTATTACATTTTTAATCAGATGAACATAAAACTCGTCAAAAAAGTTGTCGTCAGAAAGCAAGTCCATCCGCCGCTGTAGGAGAAATTTGTAGAGATGCGTTTCGTCGCGAGAAAATCTTGAAGATTCATTAAGGAGTATTCTGAGTGAGGTGTGTGTGTGTTTGCTTTCCAAGGTTTAGGAGCGATATAAAGTAATCGGTAACTGATTGTCGAATTTCCATTGAACATTTATCATCATGCTAACGTAAATGACCATGTATCGGTATTCTGTAGTTAATCTTGTTATACTTTTATTTCTTACTTAGACAGTGGTCAACAACTATAAGGAGTAAGATACTCATTATACTACACTTTACCGCTGCATATACCGTTACTTAGTTATTAATATCCTGACATTTACACTGGTAGAATTAATAATGAGAAAAAATATATTGAATGGTGGTATTTAAAATAATTATTTTCGAAACCATATACTTATTATCGTTAATTTATTTCTTCTTGTTATAAATTATTCTCTTACTGTTTGTATATAGAAAAAAAAATAAAAAAAATCTATGAATCTATAAATAAACTTACTAGCTTTTGCCAGCACTTAGCCTTCGCCCGCGTAGTGTTTTGTAAAACATAAAGTCCAAAACATGTCGGCTTTCCATGAGTAAGTTTATAGGTACTTATTATCCTGTAGTAGGTAATTTGGAAAGTGTTTAACGTTATTGCTCCACACCGAGCCAGTCAGATAAGTAAGTAGGTACATGGTGTTGATTTAAGTTTTATTTTTCTTAGCCCCGACCTCTTCTGTTAGTCAGTAGGTACACTACTTCCAGATAAAGTCATACTGGGCCCTAAAATTATTGGTAGAGCACTATGCACCCTAATGTCAACCTAATTTTTGATATTTGGTCCACATTATGCGTTCTCGATCACCCTCATCTCTCTACATGCCTCCGTCTAATACAATTTCTTTTAGAGTGCTTTCTTAGACATTTTGAGAGCAGAGCCTCGTTGTTCGTAGACCGGTCTCCGCTCGTCTCAAAGATCATTGATGGTCGTTTTAAGATTTGAGATGTAAATCGGGTAACTTCCACTCTTTGCGTGTAGAATATAATTAACCCTACGTATTATTATACATATATTTAAAATATGTATTACTTTGCTAGATGCTCTTACCTAATATCTTAAACACAAAAGAACATAACTAAGCTTAATAATAAAATTATTTATGTAATCTATGAAATTATGATAAATGCAAAAGTATGCGCAATTAGAAGTATTTTAATATTATTTTATGAGGTTAAAACCAGCGCCTACTGTGTTAGCCTAGAATTATTAGAACTGGTTCATGAAGTATTGAATTGAATTTGCTTTCTCATATACGTTTAATTGTATGTATTTTGAGTCATCGATCTAGGTTAAACTCAAGGGTCGAAGTCGCTCTGTCTCACCCCTCTTAGCAATCCAATGGGTTGTTTAGAGGGGTGAGACAGGATGATGTAATATCGTCTAAGCTCGTTTCGGACGGATGGGGTAAGAATTAAAACGACTAGCTCTTCAGTTTGCCGACACATGGTAATAGTAGCAGAAACGAATTCAATTTGTATGAATCGGCATGCACGAATTGGCGTACGTCTATATAATAAAATTCCTTTAGACATTATGAACCGGCCGTTACATAAATTTAAGGCGGAAATTAAGACGCACCCCTTGAAAAGGGCTTATTACAGAATTAATGATTATTTAAACGAAAAAAATAAATGGAAATGAGTTGCTTGCTCTTCGCTCGAGCTATTTAGAATTCGAATGAATCTTGTGTTATTTTGTACTTGTCTTGAAGCTGCATATATGTTGTATTTTTACATTTCTACATTGTGAATAATCTGAAACGTCAGACAACTAAAGGTTTCTAAATTGGCTGCGTTTAGTTCCGGTAATAACTAATATACAAATATGTAATTTGAGTTTGTTATTGTGTGAGCACCAAGTAGACTTATTTATTATTTTGAAATTGACATGATAGTTGCTGTGCAGTTTTTGGGTATGTCATGCTCGCCTAAGTGCCCTGGCAATGGTGGCGTATGTATCGGGTCGCCTTATTCCCTATAATACGGTTGAGTAGGGCGATGGCTGATATATACGTCATACCCGTGAACGTGTGCCGTCTGTTGGGACTGGTCAGCTCATAGCTGTTATAGCAATTATTACAAAAAATATTATTTAAATTTAAGGCAATCTAAGTTTAGTCGACTGTTCTCACATAAATCTAAAGGAACAATGTAATTTTAATGTTGTAAGCCTCACATACTTTCTTGCTAGATTATTCTTAAAGTGTAGGCTGCCCTTTGACTAGCAACTAGAATAGCTCTAATTTAAATATGATTTTAAACATAACATTGATTTTGTTTTTGTTTTGTAAAAATGCATTACTATATTATTGGTCAAACATCATGTCATCATCAAACTAATGTAATTACTGGCGGTTAAAAAAGAGGGGCCATGAGTTTTATTGCCAGGTTCTTTCTCAGGCTCTACCTATTGCTTTGCGAATCTGGCAGTAAATGTAAATGTAGAAGCAATAATCTTGACGTTCATAAGTGTTACTTTGTGACCTACATGAATAAAGATATTTCATTCATTCAGATATTTCATTCATTAATTCACTCATTGGATAAAACATGCAACAAAACAACCAAAAGAGACTTGAGTGGAGACCATTACTTAACATATGATAGGTAGGTTTAGGTATAATAAGAGCAGTGGATATAATCCGATAGGCGGATTACTAAAGGATTACAACCTATGTTATGCCTTAGAAGGCAAAATTAACACTAACTATGAAATGAATTCTTCCTATGGATTTTCATAGCGATTATGTAAACTGTATTATGATTCTTCGAGAAGAATCGTTAATTTGCCACATCGGAAGCACTGTATTCAGATTTTTCTAAATAGAGTCTCAAAAGTTCTAGAAACACAACTATATTAAGGTATGCTTCTAGAACATTCAATTCCACTCACAAAATAAATGTCTTGGACGTGCATCACGTCGTTTTAAATTCAAGTTCTTCCAGAACAAGTTTTTGTTAATTTAACGTACTATAGTTGTCAATCACTGTAATATTCTTAGAATTTTGTTCGTGTATAATTTTATCCTTGACCTCTCATGTATGATATAAACATATACTATTAATTTCGCATCCTTTCTATAATTCGTTTGTGCTACTTATACTACAACACCGTGTCAGCTTATTCCTGTCCATCGAACTGTTATGTGGGATGGTTTACTACTTGCAATGATGCCTATCTTTGTGCACTACTTTAGTAAACAATTTGACAGTAAAGTAATAGTACAAATCAATAGGGTACACTGTGGCAGACCAAGATCTTTAGAGCTTAAATCAACCTCGCCAGCCTTGGGAGATCTGACGGAAAAACAATAATGATTAGCTGCTCATAACAGTCAGAATAAGCGTACCCTTGACTCTAAATACCGGTATAGTTTTTAAGAAGCTATTGTTAGAATATATTGCATTACTATTCCCGACAAGTCATGGCATTTAAATATAAAATAAACATGTGCAGATTCTTATTCAAATCTTTAACACGATTCAAGAGTTTGCTAAAACTTTACTGAGCTTTATTTTTGATTTCGAGAGTCCGTATATTTTGCATCTTTCAATATTATTTTGACAGTAAATATGTAGAGATTTGTGTACATAACAGTACATCGTGGCAGTTTTTAATAGAATGTTGTTGTATGTACGTATGCATCCTGTTAAGTACTCTGTACACGACGTACATATTAAGGTGTTGTGTCCACAGACCTCACATGCAAGTGTCAGTGACCGTTCAACAAATCTCTCTAGTTTTTGTTCGATGTTTGATCACTTTTTATAGGTGTGAATCTATACCTACCTATATATTTCTCTATGTATTGTCAACAATTTTTTTCTGTGGTTTTGTCTTCGAGCCATTACGGTGAGAGGTTTCAAAAATTCCATCTCAGTGGATGCGTATTTTATGATAACCATTATATATATTCATGAAAAACTTTAATTTGATTATATTGGCCCAAATGTGTTGAGTTGTGCGGCTATAAATGAATATTTCACGGTTGCCTGTTACTAGGATGGCTTACAAGCAAACATAGCCAATAGATTCTACAGAGATAACGATGTTGTTGGTTTTTAATTCTGAATAGTTAAATTCAATATTTTAGAAATCAATAACTTGATAATTAGTGCACACATAAGGCTCTCTAGCAAATGGTATTATTTTAATAAACTACATACCTGGCTTGTTATCCACTAAACTACATATATTGATTGTGGCTTCATGGGACGAGAGTTAGTGATCGTGCAGAATACTCGACTAAAAAATACACCTCCAAAAATTTCTTCATCGGTGTGACTAGTTTAATATTGCTATGTGTTTAGTTTCATATTTGTTTGTAGGATAGAATTTATAACATAGCTAGGAGTGCATTGTCAGCCTTAGGGTAATTGAAACCTTTCTCGAGACTGTTACAACTTTTAAGTAATAACTAGCATTATAATGAGAAATATTAAAAAAAAATGTCATGTGAAAATTGTATTCTTATGTAACGTGTAGTCAAGAGTCACAATTAGAGAATTGTGACTCTTGAATACACATAGTGTGAGAACTTAGATAAGACTCTCAAACTATATAAACTATATGACCACAGGCCCTAAGCTGAATATTCTGTTCATATGTACCGCTTCATGGGTAAATTATTTTGGTTAACAATTTTTTTTATAAGTTGAAAATAAAATACAAAACCATCAATTTTTATGTTTTATATTTTTACAACAGACTTACATTACAAAAATCACATAAACTATCGAACAGACATTTTAAATATTTATGTGAGTCTATATTACATTTAGTAAGGTAGGTACTTAGAGGCTACGGACGGGATTGTGACCCGGTACATTTTGGAATCACTGGAAAACATATTCACAGACGCTTAGTATGAGTTTGTTTGTATGTTCTAAGGGTAAATATGTTATCCTAGCAAATCACATTTTAGAATTTTCATATCAACTACTTAGAGCTCGAGAGGCGTGAGATCATGGCTCTTTTTAATAATGGCCGTCCCCTGTAGGATCGTTGAGCCAAGGGTAGTTGGTTGGGCATCTCAAACATGTTTGTAGGTTGATAGTTTCGCCGGGAACCTCCTTAGAGGTAAGTTTACAAGAGTGGGGCACCCAGCAGGCGGGTATTCCTTCAACGGCACACCTCTCTCTCCAGGGTTCGAAGTTTTTAGCTTCAGTGACGGTGCGTGGGTTTTGAATCCATTGGATTACTTGGGTCATCGTTACGAAGTATACGTCATTGTGACTTTCAAGGATTTCGTCGACCCAGTATAAAAATGCTTCCAGGAATTCAGGATTGTTCTTGAGCCACGCAGCGTGGAAATACAGACCCAAAGGCGCCCGATTTTGTTCGTAGTGACGGTCAAAGTTGTGATTTAAGAAGTTGTAGAACTGATCTCCTGTTAGAATATTCGAGCAGGAGTCCACCATAGCGCATCCAGCTAAATACTCATCAATGTTGGGATCTTCACGACGGTCGAGTTCATTCATTACCATTTCCCAGACAGCGTGGCTTCTGGTAGGGCAGCTCTGCAGGTTGCCGTGACAGCGGTGAGGCATTCTGAAGTACATTGTGTACGGCCATAGAGGGGGGTTTGACAAGGGAGCTGTGATAGTGCTGTCGTATAAGAATGCTTGTTCTTCCATCATAGTAAACTGGTTGTTGCCGCCGACTCGCAGGTAAGGCGCTCTGACGCCCACAACACTGTTGTCTGTAATGTTGGAGAACTTCTCGATGATGACTCTCATACCAGCCATCTCCTTGCCCCAGTCATCGACAGTAGCGTTGCTCCAGAAGCGTTCATCGTCGTTGTGCCTAATTAAAATATTGAACAATTAGTACCTATACCATTGATATAACCATAAAGTTTGAAAAATGGTTGATGTATTGACCTTTTATTTTTACTACTGGTTCTTCATGCCTGTATATTTGTGATATTTTAACAAGAATGCATAAAAGTATCGTCTGTTCAAAATATAGTATAGATGTTTTTGTTACCTAAACTCTCATTACTAATACGCTTGTAATCCCCCCATTGCTCCTGTCTGTATCAACATAGTAATATGCTAACCATCTCTACTTGAACGGGAACAAAGACAACTAGTAAAATGTCAGCCTCTGCCTACTTATTTGGGGGCATGTATTATGTTCAATAATTCAGTACATTAATAAAAATGTCTGTAGTAAAATAAAATTGATTACTCACGTGATGGAATGTACAGCTATCTCATGGCCTTTCCTGTGAGTTTCCTGCACGGCGGAGTAGTTACTGTATTTGTGTGATACGAAGAATGTAGCTTTAATGTCGCAGCCATTGGGGTTCTTACGTTTGCCATTAAAGATCTCTTTATACAGTTCAATATTATTATTATTGATGGCATCGTCGAAAGTAATTGTGATCATTTGAGGGACATCTTTAGCGGGTAGGTCTCCAGGGATTACCGTACCATCTTCAGAACAGAAGCAGTCAGGCAAGACGCACTGCGAGGGGTCACAGGGCGGTGCGCTGTTGGGGTCATTGTCGATATCTACGAAAAACAAAAGTCATGATCACTATACATCTAAATGGTGAAAATAGCACGACTACTACAATTTGATCGAGCACTTCTAGCTTCGAGCAATGTAATAAAATGTAATAAATTACAAACATACGTATCTCAATATAAACGTACCCTAACCTTTTAAATATCTCATAATTACTCTTCATGTGTACTTGTACTTTTATCTTAACGTAAACTTTTTATTATAATTAGGTAGATTATCATGTACCATTAATTAATATTATAAATGTGAAAGTTAGTTAAAATGTTTGTTATTAATTACGCTCTATCTGCCCCGTGAGCAAATTTGACTGAATATTGTAATTAGCAAAGGCACACAGATAGTCGAAACATTACATTGTGGAAAGGAAAACTACACCACGTAGACGAAGACGCAGTCATCTGCTAGTAAACAATATTTCATCTTTAATTACTTCGTAATGAAATGCAGTAGAATTGTAGGGCGTAGATCTAGTTATTGGTTCTGATCTCATTTCGACAATGAATAATAACTTAGTTACGATTGTAACACCTAACAAGGGATATATATAGTAATGTCGACGGACCAGTAGTATTCAGCTGCACAGCCACATAATATGAATCTCGAGTGGGGCGAGAGCAGGAACCAGTATGGGTACTTTCGCTCGGTCAAATTGCTCGACAGAACAGACACACGCTGGATTTCACTTTTTATTCAGCTTTATTAAGTTGTTTGTGCGTAAACATACAAGCACCTACTTGAAGATTATGTAACAGTTAAATTAGTTTTTTATAGATATCAATGTTCCAATACTATACTCTTCCTAGATAATAGTGTAAGGCATACACTTGAATATACTGAAGATTTTTGGCATTTGATATGCATATTGGTAATTAGGTACCTGATTAGGGTACAAAAGTCAATTCTAACACGCTTTAGAAATAAAAACAATTTAGTACATTTTCATTCCAGTCTTCGTTACTGGTGAATGGACTTTTGTGCCCAAATCAGGTACCTAATTACAATTCAAAGTGATTTCTAGTCATATAGCAAGCAGGGGATTTTATTGTATGGACTGTGTGTGGAGCAACTCGATGCATACCGAGTAGTTATCGATATTGAAGGCCACATACAACGTACACGTAAAGAAAAATCTTACGCTTTCTAACCTACATTTTCACAACAATAATTTACAGGATCTAAATCAGCGATATGTGTGTCCTGACATCAAATAAAACGTTTTTGTTTTAGAGTTTAATTTGTAAGGAATGATGGAAGTCAAGATTTAGTAAAACCTGATCTTCACTCTGAGGTTACACAAGGATTAAATATGTTCAAAATAAACTAAATACACTTTAAATAATTACTTAGACAATCTCTTTACTACTATACAATACAAATTTGTTTTGAAGTTATCTGAATTACTTTATTTCTACCCCAGAAAATAATGTATACTCCATGGAGTATCAAATGAAACCTGAATGAAATGTGTAAATATGACGATCAAAATTAATTGAACCAACTTTACTAATATTTCGATGACTTTACTAATATTAGCTGATAAAAGATAGTGACTAAGACAACTTACCACAAGAGTTTTCATCAGATCCATCGGCACAATCCTTTTCACCGTTACAGAAGAGGCCACGTTCGATACAATTTCTGTCTCCACAAGCGAGATACCCGTCTTGGCACAAAGGCTCGTCGGTATACAGCAAAGGTTTTGCTTTACGCTCCTTGTTCTTCAACAAGCAGTTTTTAACTGCGCCTCTCCAATCGCAAGTCTGCTTTTCAATATCGAAGAACAAACCAGATGGACAACGGAGTGCTTGAATACCCTGTCACAGAAGGAGATTATAATTATTTGTACTGCATATTATAGTTATAGATGAGCGAGACCTTCTAACATAGCTGTTATTCACTAATATAATTTCTCTACAATAACAATAGTTTTATGTACCAATCTTGTTTACGAACTTGTCTCTTATTATGCATTATTGCAGTATTACGAGTACTAGATGGTATTATGCAGTATTGTTTTGTAACAGCATGAAACCTATATTATATAATCAGAAAAGTAATGACTTGAAACGTACTATCACATGAAGCTATAACTGTATGACTATATACACTGTCTGATTATAACTAAATAGCTATCTCCTCGCTGTATCCCGGACGAGGTAGTCAGAGAGCACAGATCGCCAGGCTTCGCTATACATGATACTTCTTTCGCTTCCTGCAGATTCATTAATAACTTCATACATGCACGTCCGGTACCCGAGTAATTTTGACTTTCCCGTTTTTAAGTAATCTGCTCACGTAGTCTTCGTGTGTAAGTCTGATTATCAACAGTTCGAATACAATATGCCGATCTCACCGATAGCTCCAGTGGACCTTTAACCATATTTAAATTTATGTAAAAATGTAATTTTCACGGGCTAGGTACACTTGTAAAAGTTCGATTAGATTTCATTGTAGTTAATTATTCACACAGGAATAATTTACAGCCAAGGTTTAAGCATTAGCCAATACAATAGTAAGTACTTTACAGAGTGACTGAATGTATTTAACAAACATGAGTTTTGTATAGATTGGTATTTTTGTCCCCTTGAAAAAGTTCTAGGCAGTTAAAAAACCATTACTGAAATAAAGGTTAACTTCTGTCACCTATTTTAGCACTTCAATGATAGAGTACTAAAAATCTGTATGCCTGTGATGATAAAGTTATTCTGCATTCCTATTTCATCGCATACTCTTCAGAGTACATAACGTAAAGCCGGCCGGTGCGGAGCCGGCGTCGTTGTGTTCTTACGTTACCTTGAATGGCGTAAGAATAAGAACGCAGCAGTAATACCTGCCCACAAATACGCAATGCTCCGTTGTTTATATTGAGGACAAATTTCTAACGTTCATTGCAATTCGCATATTTTTAATTATACTACCTTTATTATAATACTTGTATTGAAATTCCTCTGTGATTTAGCAATTCAAAACAGCTGCGAGGATTTTTCATAATTAACATGTTATTATTCTCAATGTGATCCAGTTTGAAAGTGACTAGCATTCCGCATAGTATTAATTAAAGGACATATTTACTAATGTGTATGTAGTGAAGGTATGTTAGCTTAATATATAGATCGCACTCACCGAGGCAGTGCACTGGATGACGTCGCGACAGCTTTCGCCCTCGCCGGTCACCAGGCGGAACCATTCGCCAGCGTCCTTGCTCTTGCACAGCTCAACCTCCAAACTGTCCTCTTTTTTTGATGTGGAGTTCTCAGCCTGTCGCCGCCATCGGTGAATCTGTTCCGGGTTAGCTGATGCTGGACAAATAATTCCACTATTAAAATAGTTCGTTGCACTCGAATTATGTTTACAAAGTAATTGAAATTTCTGTCTTAACGGAATTGATTACAACATTTACAATACAATCACTGTTAATTGTAAAACAATACGGTTCTAGTTAACTTCAGTTTATTGAGTTGTCTTGTTTTTAACGTATTATAGAAGTTTATACAAAGGTTATACTTTTCAATCTGCACTCAACTATCTAGTTTATTTTATTATTCACGCTTTGATCCCCGAAGGTGTAGCAGAGGCGTGTTATACGCCCACATTTCCCCGTGTGCATTTTTGCCAATATACTATATTTTTTAAAAATTAGAACGCAATGTCACATAGAAACACATAAAATGTCTAAATGCCAAAGGTGGGGTGAGCGCTCGTGACATTTGACTTACAACGAAATGTCAGCGCTTGGGTAAGCGACAAGGACGACTCTTTCTATGTCTTCTGACTGTACAAAATTGTACATTATGTATGGCATTTGATTTGTGTGTCGATTATGCTGACGAAATTATTATAATTCAGAAAGGTTACGGAATAGTCGATCTCCTCGAATCATTCTTATATCCTAGATAAAGTAATTATATACCTACCTATTAAGACACAATTATGATAATTAACGCCAAACCTGTTGTAGAGTTATAGTATGAATGTTGATATAACAGATATTGCTTTATATTGTATTAGAACACAGATAAAAGCTTTTAAAGATATTTTAATAATATCAATCGAGTGAGTGTCAATTTTTATTCAACTAGTTATATAATTTGCTTGTGTTTGAGGTAACAAGATTGTCTGTAGTTGAGTTTGCATGTCTAGTGAGTATTGAGTACACGTAATACGAGAAATATGTTCACATAACATTATGCAACTTTGTTCCAACACGTGATATTTTATTTTACGGTACATAAGGATTAATATATCGGGGATAAAAGCGTGACAATATTCCATAATTTTAAACTTCAATTCAAAATATTCATTCTTTACGAAGTGACAGAAGGATAAAAAATAAATAAAACTCTTTCTCAACTATAGTAAGTGTAGAAGTTTGTTAATACCTATATAATAGAAAGTAGAAAGAAAGAAGCGCTCGTGGCCCCGCGATCTCAGTGGTACACAGAGGCCGCGTAAACGATCACAGAGGTACGCATATTTCACTATGGCTGGTCGTCGGATGGGTGACCACTTTGTGGCATTTACATTTGCGAGCGTTTCCGTGCTTCGGAAGGCACGTTAAGCCGTTGGTCCCGGTTGCCAGTAAAATGGCAGTCGTTAAACCTGGTTGAAGGCTTTCTAGGCGGCTTAAAAAAATTTCAACAGCAGGTAGCCACAGCCTGCGTCTGTCTATTTCAACACGGCAATGGGCTCACCACCTATTACGTGGGACAAGAATCCACACGGTGAAAAGTGGGCATATAATATGCCTCTGCCACCCCTTCGGGGATAAGGCGTGATGGATATATAATAGAAAGTAAACCTATAGTTGGACACTTGTTCGGGTTCCCGTTTACAAAGCAAACTAATCTACATTTTTCGTTTTGTCATTATGTAATAGAAATAATAGATTGTGTATCTTTTATCTTATATGTTTTATATAAATTAAAAATTTTGGTAAGTAAATTGTAAAATATTGAGTGAAAATATAAGTATGAAAATATTATTATAATACTTTTTTTATTATTAAAAATATATAATTTAAGCAAGGTAATTAAAATTGTAGGAAGTAAATTACTTCCGAAACAATAAATTTTATGAAAAGTTTCTCCGGCATCCGTTGCTTACTAATAAACGATGTCATAAACGATTTGTTTGTTGAAAATGTCTTTTGTTTTTTTTTTTAATATTTAGCTCATCAAAATGACGCCACTTCAGCAATGGAAACATACAGAGATATAGGTATAAAGAGAGATAAAGTTCAAGGAGAATATTTTGGGTTAAAAAATAAGAAAGGGACTTGTAGCGAAAGTGAGTGAAATTATTACATCTCTTTTATTTTTAAGCAACTTTCGCTCTTCAGACACCGCGCAAAGGATGCCCTTTGCATTTGTTTTAATTCGAAAATTTTCGTGGCGTTGAAGTGTGTTTTTCTATTTTAACCATTGGAGGCGATGGTCATTTAACCCCGTAACTCTTTTACTGGCGGCTATATTATATCCTTATCGAACAATCACCAGACACAGAAGATATTAAATAAATAAATAAAAAAGTAATATCGATGGGACAACTCACACAACGCCATCTGATTCCAAACCAAGCAGAGCTTGTACTATGGTAACCAGATAAGTGATAAACATATTTATATTTCTAATTACACACATAATATAGATAAATATCACCCAGACACAGAATAAACCATCGTGCTCATCACATAAAGTTTTATCCTGGGTGGGAATCAAACCCACGACCTCTTGCGTAGCAGTCGGATGCACTCTTACCGCGCCATAGAGGCACTCAAACAAATGACCTGCGCATTGCATTGGATTTACCACCTATTACTTAAAAACAGAACATAACTGTTTATGGTGAAATTTGGGCGTATAGTATTCCCCGGGGATAGAGGCGTGACTGATATACAATATCACGATTTTATGCAGAACATTATAATATTTATGAAACTGATAGTCAACTAAAAAGCCTACATACTACGTTCACATCAACAGATTACGGTATACTGGTACATTGTTACATTTTTTATTAGTGAATTAAAAAGAAAAATTCCCCATCGTTGGGAATACAAGCAATGCCTGCAATTATTATACGACATGCTAGAATTAAAAGCTCTAACACACTGACACTATTTTTTGTCCACTACAATATGGCAGATTTGCACATTACAAATTGCACCACAAATAGAAAATGGTTGGTGGTTATTAATTTGTTTCTATTGCATTTCTCATTGACTACTTACAAATATTCATTTACAACATGAGATAAATAAGTACGTTAATATGTGTTAAATATTGTAGAAATGTAACTATAAAGTTTCTCTAACCGATCACGGTTTCATGTCCTTAAAAATGAAACAGTTCGTTTGTCATATTAACTTTTATAACTAACTAAATATCTGCACACTGTATCCCTGAAGGGGTATAGTTAGAGAGGATCTTATAGTACCTTTGTAACCTTTGTTTGTTTCATTTTAGTTTAAACAAACGATCGTCTAGTCTAATTTTTAGTTAATTTAAGCTATGATGGTGATCTAGAAAGTCGATAAGTATCAAAGTGTTTTTGTATATATATTATGCGTAAGTAGAGGGTAGAAAGAGTCAAGATGGGCCGAGACTTACATATGAAGACCAAAGATTATAGCAGATTGCTCAAAAACGAAAAAGTCAAAAGTACTCGGTTACCCAGATGTGCGTTTATGAAGCGATTGATGAATCTTGAAGAAGCGAAAGAAGTATGCATGGATCGCGAAGCCTGGCGATCTGTCCTCTCTGACTACCCAGTCAGGGATACAACGTGAAGATAGTAGATAAGTAATGTATGTATTTTGAATAAATAAATTAAAAATAACTCTGAACTGTTAGTTCTTGGTGCAGGACGGTCACGTTTACGTAATAAAATCTTGTCTTGACATCGTGGAATGTGATATGCTTGCCAACGACCATAGTTTCAGAGTGCTGAAGACAGAAATAAGTGAAAACAGAATAGTAATAATACCCCCGAACGGACCCCGGGCTTCTACCAAAAAGTGTATTCAATCAGGCATAATGCTGATTTTACTTGCAATTTTATCTCAATATTTAAAATCAAGAAAATCGAATTTGTATAACCCAGGAACACTCGTACTCGTGGTACAGAGTACTCGTGGAAATTTTGGTGAAAATTCTGGGATGAAATATACAGCTACCAAACATAGCACCGTGTTAAACTGTCGTCATAAAAAAATGTCAATGCTTAATTTTAGCAAGAATAGAAAAGGGCAAGAAAACACTCTTAAGTTATAGTATATGGGTATACAATATAATTATGACGGGCGCCCTGGGATTATCCGACACTTAATGACAAAGCAGCCTTGAGTATTTCCACAAGTTAAAAAACCGCTACAATGTCTTTTAGTGTGGATATTTCTAAGATATAGATGACACTCATTTATCGAAAAAGCTATAGGCATCATCACACTACTACCCTGAAGAGCGTAGCAGTAATCATACATTTACAAATCGGTCAAACTTTTATCCATAATTGTAGAATTTTTAACCATAGCAATTAATTTAATTAACAAAAGAGTTAATCCCAAAAACGATAAAAATGGCGGGATAATGACAATCAATCAAATCAATGTTTATACTGAGTTTTGTTTTAAGTTTGACATTGACACATGTAGTTATTATGCTTGCATTAGACTGGCAATTTATTAGTGTGCAATGAGCAATTCATTCATTCAAACCATAGATAACACATTTTTATAACTCTAAAAACACCACTATAGTTCCTATTTATATCCATTACAGCCATCTCTAGGTATTATCCATAAAGAGTGTAAAAAAAAATTGTAAAAAAATGTGCACCTTAACATTATTTTTAATATTATGTTGTTTGAAGTAAATAATGTGAAACTGTCAGGATTTAAAAAATAATTTATGTGGTAAAGTACACGTATTCATTCAAAGAAATAAAAGAGTAAGCTTCCTCCATATATAACTGTCATTTAAAAAAAATGCTAAATTCCTAACAATACACGAATATTTATACAAAATAACATGAATACGACCTGTAGAGGACAATACATAATATTTTTTTAAGCATCTGGAAGTGTATAATCTCACTCATTAATTTCTCTCGATTAAATAACTAATTTTGTATTTGAGCCAGATCTATCATATTATTATATAGATACTTGAATTTTAATGAGAACGTAATAATTGACGTCACAATATTACAGTAAAAATTAAAATAAACGGGTTAATAATGTTAGCACCGTTGTTTCGTAGACCGGAGCGCGTTGATGTCTCTTGTATGGAAGTTAGTGGGAGTATTAATGTAGCGTATTTTTATTTTGTAACATCTGATTATATATCGACGAATATTGATATACATACGACTTTTTGTATACAGTATTTAAAATTAAAGTAAATAAAACAATAATTTGTCGCCAAACGCTGCTTTGAGTGAACAATTCGCCGAATATTTATTAATCAATAGACAGCTCTTTCGACTTTTACTTTGAATACTTTATTCTCCCCTCAAGAATTTTATTGTGATACTATGTATAATAAAAATACTTCTGAAAAATCCAAATACTTAACACAAACATAAAAAGACTACAGGTAGGTATGTATATACTTACTTATGTCCTTTTTATTTATATATATTTCACACCTATCGACATTACCATTTATTAATTACATGGCTTACTGTAATCGTGAGAACCGAAAGTAGAGTAGTAGTTATTGAAATGTTTACTTGGAAGACAAAAAGGAGTACTCGTATTTAGAACAATATTTTAAAAAATTGTCGTAAGTATTAAATGAAACTGACAACTTACATAATATTCAAAAAAATACCAAGACATTAAGATATTATTAAGTGTTTGCAGTTGCACTTTACTCATGTCTAACAATTATAACATGGTATTGTGATAAAATCAAAGCAAATCAATAAGAATAAGACATATATATGACTGCCTCTGTGGCGCGGCGGGAGTGTATCCGACTGCTACGCAAAAGGTCGTTCAATTCCTACTTTGTGTGATGAGCACGATGGTTTATTCTGTATCTGGGTGTTATTTATCTATAATATGTATGTATTTAGAAATATTTAAGTGTGTTTCTCAGTTATCTGGTTACCATAGTATAAGCTCTCCTTAGTTTAGAATCAGATGGTGTTGTGTGTTGTCCCAATGATAATTATTAATTTATTAAAAAAAAATTACTAAAAATGTTTAGAACTTTACCAACCATTAGTTTTCATTCAAATCAGATCAAACCTCTCAATATTACAGCTATTAGCAGAGATTAGATTGTTACACCATCAGTACTAAGTACGGTTCGTACAGCAAAATAAGATTGTGGTCATAACTAGGTGTGTGCGTAGGTTCGGGCGTCGACCGGGCGCGTTATTCGAATACCAAGAGCCGACCTTATGAATAATTTAACACTACAACTGAACTTTTCCTTCGGCAGTCAACAGCGGCACTCCCTTAAAGCAGAGCTCAATTCTGATAACGGGTGAATGGCGTTTCCTTACACGGAAGTAAATAGCGTTCACCTTGCTAGCGTCATTCATGTGTGACTACGTCGAAAGCTTCTAGATTTAACTAGATTTGTTGTTAATAAATTTTTAGTTTGTTAATAGATTTGTTATTTGACTGCCCCTGGAGTGTATTCGACTGCTACGCAAGAGGTTGCGGATTCAATTCCTACCCAGGATAAAACTTTGTGTGATGAGCACGATGGTTTATTCTGTGTCTGGGTGGTATTTATCTATAATATGTAACTATTTAGAAATATTTAAGTATGTTTATCAGTTATCTGGTTACCATCGTACAAGCTCTGCTTAGTTTGGAATGAGATGGCGTTGTGTGAGTTATCCCAACGATATTTATTTATTTATTTATATAACACTATGTAAAGGTAAGTATCTTGTTCAAGCAATCGATCAATCAAGTCTTTGCTGGACGGTAGGCCTCTCTCAAATCGTTTGGTTCGGTTTTGTTGGATAAATACTTTAATATATAAATAGTTTTGGGACATTTATTTCCACCCCCATCTTTCTCAAATTATGTAAATATTAGTTTGTGGTATAGGATCGAGACAAGTGATAAATATATGTGAGTATGTTTACTTCTAAATAAATTAATGGCCCGTATATATTTAGAGACATATTAAGACGATTTATTGGAAAATTTACTAATATCTTTTCCTCTAAAATACCACAATGTCAAAAGAATAGTCGTAGATATTAATTTTATAGTGAATTTAACAGGTCTCAAAACACCTCTACGAGGGCACAAAGGTTGTAGAGAAGTATTAGTGAGTATTTCCAGTGCCACCAACATCAGGTGCTGATCGACCCCATAATCCCATAGCCTAACCTGTAGTCTTAATTGATAAAAGACAAGAAAATGTTGTCCTCATTGAGAAGCTTGCTGTCACCCAGAATAGTCCTTGTTTTAAGTCAAAAATCAAAATCAAAAATCTTTATTCATGTAGGTCACAAAGTAACACTTATGAACGTCAAGATTACTGCTTCTACATTTACATTTATTGCCAGATTCGCAAAGCAATAGGTAGAGCCAGAGGAAGAACCTGGCAATAAAACTCATGGCCACTCTTTTCTGACAGTAAAGTGGTTTTACAAACCACTTTACTTGTCAGTGGCTCTTTGAGAGTACGAAAATATCTCCCTACAAATACTTTTCTACATTCTATTTTCAATACTCCGCCTCTCAGGCTTGTGGGGCGTGAGGTTTTGATGGTATACACCATACTATTGGTCGGAGTACTGGATTACAAGTATATTACAAAAGGAAAATATACATGTGAATGTTAAAGTTATTGACTGACTTCAGTATACTTGCAATCCAGATCAGAGATTAGACCAGAGTTAATAAAACACAAAGTTATGTTTTCTGATAGTGGGATATTGATTGAATTGTATAATGGCACTATCATATAAACCCATGACCGAAAAAAATTAAGAAATGCCGATAGGTTACGGCGTAGTACTTACATTCTTGCGATCTGAGTTTGGTGCCGAGCTATTGACAACCACTTTGAACCCTTTGCTTAGCTGGATGGGTTAACGGGAATATCTGTATTTTTACTACTGGTAGCATTTAATAAAAAAAAACACTTGTGAGTAGTCGTCTATGTTGATTGGCAGTTCGAAGTAAACATCTTTAGCTATGTTAATTGTTCGTGACGGAGATCAGAACGAAAGTACAATTTGACACGACCTGTACATAACACTACAAGAAAGCTCAACAAAGCAGTGTAACGAACATACATCATGCGATAGGCAAGAGAATTAAGCAACACCAACATTCACTTAAACTGAATTTACGTAACAGTCGAATGGTTATTTACAACACGCAGTTTTTTTCATTAAAATCTGATCGGATTTAGAGGATTTTGCCCTTAATTTGATAAGTTAATCCAACTGTGATGTCAATTAGAAACACTTCGTCACGGGGCACTATCGACAAGATCAGTAATAATGTTGTCAACATAATTCTGAAATGAGCTAGTACATAAAATAATAAATAAATATTGTGAAACACTTTTCACACAGCGCCATCTAGCACAAAGTAAGCTAATATAAGTTTGTGGTATGGGATCTAGATAATTGATAAACATACCTTTTTATTTCTATACATAAATATTATACACAGGATACAAACAAACGGAGTTTGTGTGTTTCCTACATTTGTGGATTTTACTAATATTGGTTCCGACCGATCTTGGAATGTATGTCTAATACATTAAAAATAATCTAATTTTATACATGTAAGTCACATGGATAAAAAAACCGAGTAAAAATAAATAACATATCCGAGATGTAAAGAGACATACTAGTAATATAAAAATCAATAATAATGTCATTACATTCTTTTCGATCATCGTTACTGCCTACTGATAATTCGGGTCTGCTTAGGTTTGTCTTTTTAAGTTTAATTTCATATTATTTCTTGGAAAGCTTGCAATATACTGTCTCTCCTTCTCTTGCTCATAAACCAACCGACACAGGTAATTAAGAATAATTTCTAAGTCTAACAGTCTTTACTTTGTCGTTTTACCTTGTCTTTTTTCATATTGTGTTTTAATTAAAAGTATGTTTTTTACAATTTTCAGGAAAGAAACAAAGGTCAGCAACAAATAATGTTTTAAAAACCTTCACTAATTACTAAATGATTTGACTATTCAATAATAAATTTTCATTGTTATTTAGAGTGTTATCAGATCCTTTGAACTGCAATCACACTGGAAAATACCTCTGATTCATCGGCCATGGCTTAATCATCGATCGATCGATTGTTGCTAATACTGCTAATGCCATAATAGGAATTAAATGGAAGCAAATGTTAGATAATGCAAGCCTCCGCTTTAGATTCCAGTGACATGATTTAGATTCCACAGAGCTAAGTGTTTTTACTTTTGTAATTATCGATATAATGATTCCAAAGAAGTTAAGATAATTCATATTCAGTTTACATTAAAAAAGTATTAGTTGACCCGGAAAATCTTTTTGTTTAACCAAATATTGAAATATACCTTACTATACTCCGCATAGCTGCTTTAGTTACTATTTATGTTTCAGATAATTATGAACGATGATGATTGCCGTGATAACATTCTAAGCTTGCTAAACTATCAGCTTCATCATTATACATAAACATTTAAATAAGTATACCGAATATCACTTAAGAGAAAGCGATTGCCAATATACGAATCCGTGTTATCTTTCTAAATGTTGTGACATTGTTAACAAAATATGTATACCGACTTTAAGTCCGTTAGTGTTTGAAAATTTGAGACAATATATATACCTATTTTATAAATCTATATCATAATCGGTATAATTCCATTTAGAATAAGAACAAGTAGAAATGATCTACATAATTACGTGCCTAACTACGACCCCTGCATCGAAGCGAGGTTTTACAACCGGCAATAATGCTAAGCACATATACCTACGTAACACTGAAAATGTTTAGAACTGGCCAGAAAGAAATATTGCTAATGAAAACTTTTTTTGAATTTCAATTATAGAACTCTTTGGTAACCTAATGTAATTATATTGCATTCATTCGTCATTTGTTTTTGTGAATTGACGGTAAATGTAAAACTCTTGTTAAACGTGAAAATGTACTTAACGCGAGAAAATTTTTGGTCAATGATTTATTATGACTTTCGATGTGACTCAACAACAAAGCTATGATAGGCTGCGATTAGCATTTCATAATGAAGCTGCATCTCGTGCCACTATTTACAATTGGTTTAACAAGTTTAAGCGTGGACGTGGCAATCTCAGTGATGATCCGCGTGAGGGACGTCCTTTAACAGCGACTACTGAAGATAACATCAGTGCTGTGCGACGTATGATAGAGCAAGATAAAAGAGTGACCTATCAGCAGATACGGGCAAGCCTAGGCATTGGTATGAGTCAAGTTCAAAAAATATTACACCAACATTTAGGCGTCAGGAAGCTTTGTACCAGATGGACTCCACATACTTTAACCGACGACCAGAAACGCCTTCGCATGGACTGGTGTCGCGAAATGTTAGATAAGTTCAACGGCGGTGACTCAAATGCTGTATTTGACATCGTCACAGGCGATGAAAGCTGGATATATTGCTATGAACCCAAAACCAAAATACAATCAGCTCAGTGGGTGATTCCTTCTGAGGATCGGCCAACGAAGGGAAAGTAATGAAGAAGTCAAGGAAAAAAGATGATAGCCTCGTTCTTTGGTCCGAAAGGTCATTTCGCGACAGTTATGCTAGAAAATGGAAGGACAGTTACTGAAGACTATTAAGTCAATCGCTGTTTGCCTGTTGCCTTGGAAAAAATTCGACAGCAGTGCCCTCTCTCTAGCAGGATCCTTCTTCACCACGACAATGCTTGAGCGCACTCCGCAAAACGGACTGTTGAATATTTGACAATGGCAGGTCAGGACTGTTTTAAGGTGACCCTGAGGAAGGGGATACCCCGGTGTGGCCGGGGTGTCTGCAAAAAGGGGTGGCTGTCCCACCTCATACTGTACCTAGTGTTATGGGTACAGTATGAGGCGGTACACTGTGTCCCACCCATGGGCGATGTTATAAACGCCGAGATGTGCTCTAGTCATGGAGCATGGCAGGGAGGACCCCAGAAGCCGCTGAGTCCCACACACGTCCACCGTCTTCCCAACGGAGAATATGGTGAGGTCAGGACTGTATGGCTATCCGCCATACGACTTTCATTTATTCCCAAGAACTAAAAATAAACTTCGAGGTATTCGCTTTACGAGCCCTGAAGATGCGGTGAAAGTCTACGAAAATGCCATAGAAGAGACCCCTAAGGAAGAATGGGCTCACAGCTTTTCTCAGTGGTTCCATCGAATGCGACGATGTGTAGAGAGAAACGGAGATTACTTCGAAAAACAATAAAAGTATTAGCAACTTTCTACAATAAGCCGTTTTTTTATTTTCTAAACATTTTCAGTGTTACCCACGTATAGCTAAAATAACTTTGTGGAGTGTAGTAAAAAGTGAAACTTATTTGCGAAATTTCTTGTTCCAATCACTTAATAATGTGCTAAAAAATTTGAAAAAAGACTATGTATGCTAGTTCTAGATCTGCATTGAGAGTGACCTAGTGGGACTACTTTATCATGTAAAAATCTATGTCTTTTTAAAGAAATTAAAACGACAGTGTTGAAACTCGCGACACAAAATCTTTCATCTCCTCTCTATATATAAAATTGCTGTGCGATTGTGCCACAAAAGCCCCTGAATAAGAAGATATTTTAAAAGAACTGAAGCATTCGAATTAGTTTTTGTTACATTTGTTTTAGCCTATAATCGACGTTTGTCTTTAGCCTATAATCGTAAAGGATGAAGACTTACTGGTCCTCCAGTCTATAAGATTTTAAATTTTATGTGAAGCTGTCTTGTTAAGTAATTATTTTGTGGCTTTGATGAGATCTGCTAAAATCTGAGGCCATTATAGCTGTCAAAGCAGCTGTTAATGTTATCTGAAATATATTATTTAAAATAGTGAGGGATTAAATATAAGTGTACGATATATAAACACATACATCTCATACCATAAACAATATAAGCATTACGAAAGAGACAGTTTCCATTCGAAATGTTGACAATTATTAATGTAGGCACTAATTTTATGCATCGGTGATATTTCAACACAATATCGAGCCGGAGTCAGAGCCTGTCTATGTGTCGCTCACATGGCGCCGAGCTGCTGGCGCAACCAATCTGACCTACAGACCTAAAGATCTGAAAACCACAAGCGAGCAGCTGATAAATAAACCTCATAATAGTTTACCAATATTTATATAAACGACGCTTAATATGTTTTATATCTTCGTGTTAAGTGAATTAATATTTAATGTGATTATCGAAAGGGATCTGAGTAGATTTAATTTATGATTGTCCTTACTCCTTATGTTGATATTATAAAGGGGAAAGTGTGTTAATTTGTTTATTATTTTGTCTGTTTATGTCTTAAGAAAGATTCCTTTTATATGGGTTGACGAGTTTTTACGCTGGAGTTGTTGTTTTGGATAGTCATATTCTACTTTATATACCATTAAAAACATTTCATTCCCTCGAGAATCATAGGATGCTGACTTGACCGAATATTTCACGGGCAAAGCTTAGGATGTGATCTATTTTTATTGAATAATCGAAATGAAATTCTTATAAAGCAGTTCCACTTAAGCTAACCAGATCCTAGTACGAATCTATCGATATCCTGTATAATGGCCTTGCATTCAAGTTATAAATTACTAATGACAATGTGTGCTGGTTATAATGAAGGAATGAGAGAAATGATGTGCGTATACAATGTACCATCACTACAATAAACTTGTTGCTTTGTTGGACAAATTCATACAGCTGGCATTAAAATAGTGCACAATTTATGTCTCTGCTTACGTCCTTTATAGAATTAAAAGTGATTCTTATATATGTGGGACGTTATAAATAACTCCAGCTAATTGAAATGAAAAATCCCGTGGTATAGGACCTAAAAATCCTATAAACATTAAAAAATTTTTAAATACATACATATTTTCCATTGAAGACACCTAAACTCCGAAACAATAATGTAACCTTCGCCACCAAGGAAGGTTTCTATATCGAGATTCATCACATATTGAGTTTAATATCGAAATGACGCTTTCGAGTAAACCACAATTTCAGCAACAGAATTACTTTTTATGAAGACCATTTTATAGATATAACAACATTCAGTTGACCTAGTAATATATAACTGACCTCGTATAATAAAGTAAAAAAGTATTACTAATTTGTAAATTAATTAAATAAAATAGTTATAAGAGTCGTTAAAACGACGTAATTATTGCTGTTTAATAATATTATGAACGTCCTCGATTTAAATTATTTAACTCGCAGCTAATATATTTAACCTCAAGTTTGATTTTTGTAAGAATTACAACTACAAGTTCTTATAGTTCAAAACTAAAATTATATTTACACCTAATAATTTCAAGCAATGGTATAACTAGTACGTCTATTTATACTAATAATGACAAGAAATTTTGTTTATTAGAACGTTCTATTCATTGACAGTTACTGTCGGAGTTAAAACTAACTTTGCCAAAGTATGTAGATATATTTCATAAAATAAACCTATCTAACATCACGAATAGTGCCGCGAGTGTCCACTCAATATAAGCTTAGCCAGTAAATTTTGATAAAATTTAGAGGGTACCTAATTAATTAAGGTATGCTGCCTAAAAGAACGGTAGTAGTTTGACGAGTTAAGCAAAAGACGGGGAGCAAAAGATTAATTAGTTTAGATTCACAAAACTTTATCTTATCGCAAAATTAATAAAGAGATAATAAATTTATTAACTGAAAACTATCTGGAGGGCAGTTCCATAATTTAATAATAGCTATATTATTTATTACGTTATTACGAGATAGTGTGAAGAAGCTGACGAATGACTGTCAGCTTAATGATAATTATCAATATTACTGTAAATTTACTGTAAATGTTTGGAGGACTATTATCAAAAAATGATCTGAAATCCATAGAGCAATCTTATTAGCGATCTGCTTTGATAGAATGTAAAAAAAAAAATTAGTAACCGTAAGTCATTCGAATTCAAACTAATGCCATTTTTATATTTAGTATTGTGGAAATTGATTGTATAGTTGGAATGATGAATGCCAGTCAGCCGAGTTAATCACGTTTGAAATAAATATAAAGTGTTATAATTGAAATGCCTTCAGCCCATAACAACAATCTTCTGTCAAGCAATCCCCACAATATCTATTCACCCACATCATCACAATGACAATTGAGTCATAAATGACGATCTCAAATACCATTAAATAGTAGCGTATGTTTACATCAATGGTAGCGGAAATATTGTCTAAACTAAACCATGATAAAGAATGATACACGGTAATAAGTCAATAAGAAAATAATTCAATTATTTAGATTAGGTATTATATATATTTATGGTGATTAGGTATTATGTATATGTATATATACATTTGTAGGCATGAGATTTGTGTAATAAAAACATAACGATTGCTGCATTTCATGATTTCATATTTGCTAATTTCGATTCATTGATTTCGATTCTAGAATTTCATATACTGTGTCATAATAGCTGAGAGTTTATAATGTTCCAAATGTGTATTTCTAATAGTTTATGTGTTAATCAATATAATTCTAGTCTATTATCAATTTATCTCTCTTGGAACAGTTTAAGTAAATATAATGTGTCATAATTTATTTAAAGTTTTATTAATCACTATGAGTCATTATCCCTATAATGAATACACCCTAAAATTGTTAATAGTTTAGATGTGACACTGAATTATATATGCAAATTACAATTATTACCCGCTATTTTAGGTAAATATTGTACATAAGCACGCATCTCAAATGAATATTTTGAGAACGTACTAGGGCAGCTCATGTTTTCTTCGTCTCGTTGCCCTCGACACTATGTAGACTGTGACGTCACAAGCGCGGCTGCTACCGTAGCGCAACACGGAACGAATGTGAAAGTTCTCCGCGACCGCAGTGCCTAGCCACAGCAGGTGCTAACCAGTACTTAACACGTCTCAATTGTAACTTCTAACGTAACTATCAAAGATAAATCCTGTAAACATCTCATTACATGACTCTACAATGTTTTCAAACAGTCTCGCTGGTCCGTGAAACATGAAACCAAGTGGACCGAGGGATTGTTACTGAAAGTGAATATGCAACCCGCAATTTATTTTCGCAACATTAGAATGCTTATTTGATGCATCACGGTATTGTTACATTTAAAGTTTTCGCAACACTACTGCAGGCGTGTAGAGGAGGCTCGCTTCACGCTAAATGTATACGAGTAATTATCCTTGAAGGAGGTGCGTTGTTGTTCCATGCCTGTTCGATGCAAGGCGAGCGCGATCGGCTGCATTTTTGTAAACTTTGCGTAGACACTGTCAATCTCGCGATTGTCTAGAACGGGCAAATTCACTGTTCACTAGGTGCGACACTAGATATTGACGCAATCACAAATTGGCAGATGTACGGTAGTGACATCGTATCATCCGTGACGTCGCGAGATCGACGGTGTCTGGAACGTAAATAAAGGTTAGGACTCACCGCAGGCAAAAAAGAGGCACGCGACCAGAGTAGCGACACGGGCGTAGCGCGCCATGACGGGATCACAACAGGTCGTTGCGCGGCTGTCGTGCGGTTAAATAGTGGCCTCAATCTGCGCCCCGCCCGCCCCGCTCGCCTACACCGCTCGCGCCTCTGCTAACACCCTTCGCACTCATCAGCTGTGAATCATCTGCACCAGCAGGAGCCGCGCTGCATCTTCAGCTGCAGACGCACACATGCTACTCGCACATGTGTGCTGTCCGATGTCCTTAGTTACAGTCCAACAAGCACGAATCACACGTAATGTCACGCAAGTCTTATACAATTTTTAGTGCACGACAGCAGACAAATAACACTCATCAGCTGTAATGGATGGGGTAAATACTTTTATATAGTCATATTTAAAATAGAGTCATTGTTTTACATTACAGGGGTAAGCTTGGGGAACCCATATTGCGTGACAAAAATATACGAAAATGTAAAAATCCTACTTGTCGTATATTATATAAATAAAACTTGAAATAGATCATTTAATGAAAGTCTCCACAGTGATTTTTGAAAATTTCGCTTTTAAAAGTTTTAATCAAAAATTTACATTGGTATCCATAAGATTATACGGAACCCTCGGTAACTTAGTGCATAAATTCGACTCACATTGAGCCGGTTTTTTAACGGAAGTCATTATATCCAGTTCATAAATAGATGGAGTGCAGTCCAGGGTCTAGGTTTCGTCACTGTGTTATATTGCTTTCCGGCAACATGGTAAGAATGGACTACGATGGTGACCGTATTATATTGAAATTAATCCATCCAAATCTGATTTAATTATGTATAATAAATACTTCTTTCCATATACGCAGAATTTGAGTTTCACTTCTTGGCGATGTACTTCAGTAGGATTAAAAACTACCCGTCTCTCTTCTTGAAAATGCTTGTTATCTTTTATACCATACGTTTTATTTGATAGATGAGATATCGGACCTGACAAATACATTAAATACATACATATTGTCACGCCTTTATCCCCGACCGGGTAGACAGAGGCATATTAAATGCCCACATTTCACCTTTTGCATTTTTTTTAAATAGACAGGCGCAGTGACCGGCTGTTGAATTTTTTTAAGCCGCCCATAAGGCCTTCAACTTGGCTTAACGACTGCCATTTTATTGGCAACCGGGACCAACGGCTTAACGTGACCAGTACTAATTTTAACGGTGAGAAAGTACAACAACTCATCAATTTAATTGTCCCATACACACACTATCAAGCTACTAGCAAGTAGAAAAATAATCATAAATGTCGAGAAATCGACTAAATTTAATAAATTATTGCAAAATTAATAAATTACAAGCCTGAGCGAATGGGATGTAATGAGGGTTAGAGGAGACTCAAGAGCGAAGCCGCGGGGCTCAGCTATTAAGGCAATGACGAAATATATCACACTACAATTTAGTATTAAGATACTTGCTGTATTCCTGACTACGCCGTCGCGGTTGTTTCATTCAACAGTACATGAAGAAAAAGTCAAAAGAACCGTCTACGGGCGAAGGGTGTTTCCGGCAAACAGTTAATCAGTGAACTGTAATATGGCGAACCGAGGACGCGCGAAGGGTGTTTTTGGTCAACAGCTCATCGGCAAACTGTAAAATGGCGAACTTCGTCAGTTCGCCATTCGGTCAAAGGGTGTTTTCAACGAAACGTTCATCGGCGAACGATAAAATGTAGAACCGACGACGGGCGAAGGGTGTTTTCAGTAAATAGTTTATCGGACAAGGGTAATTCGGCATTCGATTCTACCCTCCTTTCGCTTCCATTAATCGCTTCATACAAGCACATCTGGGTCTTTATAACAAGCTTACCTGTGACCTGAGAAATTTTCCAATAAATAAATGAAAAAAGTTAATAAAAACAAAGCTTTGTGAAAAAGGTTATTACTCCGTTAAAGACTATTTGCAGGACAGGGACGCCTGGAAATGGTCTGCTGGCAAACTGAAATAATATTGAATTGTAAATAGGCCTTCAAAAAAGAAGCATTCCTATGTTTCTTGATGGTTCTTCTCAGGTGGGCCGCGTTCCGAACCGGTGGTCACTTTAAATATTTTTAATTGTATATGTCATTTTGTAAGCGCCTTTAAAATGGTCTATGCAAAATAATGATATTTTATTTTTATTTTTTTTGTTTTTATTCCCGAGTACATAAAATCTTTCAATTTTTGAGCAAATTAATTAAATTTAATACCCTGACTCCTACCCTCTACTTTTTCACTATATATATTCTTTGTCAATCGTTCCTAACTTATTCGTTGGACGAGTTCAAACCAACCGAAAGAAAAAAAGGAAGATAAGTACTGATTGCTTAATAGGCAACTGTCATTTGAGTACGTTATTACAGTACTTTTATTTCAACACGGCAAAGGGCTCACCGCCTGTTACGTATGGCAAAAATGCATACGGTGAAATGTGGGCGTACAGTATGCCTCTGCCTACCCTTTCGGCGATAAAGGCATGGCAATATGTAAGTATGTATGTAATATGTAGTACTGTATTTTAGTATAACGTTTAAATACTAGCGAGATGAAGTTTACGTAAATGCGACAAGCTTAAGATAATAAAACACAATCGAATAGGTCAAAATAATTCACATATACAACTGCATTCCTTTTTTATGCAACTCATACAATTAACACCGGACTCAAAATACTTTGTACCGGAAGCTATGAACAATTTGTTGCAAGATTTGATCATCGTATTGTGGTATATTTCAAATATCATTTTCGATAATTTGGATCTGCAGTTACTATTATCAAAATGTATTGTTTTGAATCATAAATGCTTATTCGTATAATATTCAATAAAACTGCATATTAAATGTAATATGGTTTTATTACTCTCACATCGTACACGATTTACTTATTATGGCTGTGCCAAAAGATAATGCTCACGTAACTGCCAAGTGGCAGCCCGCGCTGTTTTTATATTTTTATTAAAATATAGTACGGCTTAGACATATTATACCAACACAACACATATTCTTTATCAAAATGAATGTTAAAAGATATATAATTGTTTAAATAAGTAAGTAATCACATAACAAACATAATTTTTAAGGTATACCCAACTAACATTAGGCGCTACTATAAGAGTTAGAACAGATATATAAAAGAGCAAAAGAGATCCTAAGGTCATCAATAAGTGATATCACATAGGAGTTATCGCAAGCTATAACTCTACTATACCCCCGGATTGGGCACAAATTCTTAAGATCTTAGGTTCCACTATGGCAATGTAGTGGAGTTATAGAATGAATTTAAGAGGTATAGAAGAGCAATTGTGGAGGAACAGTAGCGCTAACTGAGACCTAAAGCGCTGTAAGAGTAGTATTTTGGTGACCATTAACTCCTTAAGCGGTATGGTAGAGCTACGTGCAGCTTACTGACTCTATGAGCGTTATAAAGAGAGTAAATTAATGAATATAAACTCCGGTAGGGGTATAGTAGATCTATGATATAACTTGCTTACGGTTTTAGCGGTTAGAGGGTGGTAATAAGGTAAATTGTAACGCCTTGAGTTGCAGTATGGATCTACAATAGGAAATTACAGCGTCTAAGGATATATTTTCCTTAGTATTTTATTATAATTTGTTAAATGAATTAAGAAAGATATTCTCTTTTCAAAGGGATCAAATAAACATAGTGTAATGCGTTGTGTTTATGAAAATAAATGGCGGAGTTGAGTGCAAAACTTTAAACTGATTTTTAGTGCAAAATGGAGCGGAATTTTCATTGCGAAGGTAAGTAAACTGTGAATATGTGTATATATTATTAGCAAATAATTGAAGCGCCCACTCTTTGCATTGTATTTATCTAAAAAATATTTTGCTTCACATGGAGCAAAACATTATTTTTAGTAAATTTGTAACAAAACTTTGCCTATTGACTTAAAGAGTCGTGACCCTGTTATTAGAATGCTATAAAAATAAATACCTTCATTGTATTATGTTACATTTTAGTCCGTTTCACTGCTTTTTATTAACTTCATAATCTAAAAATGGTGGATCCATGAATTTGGAGATCCGTAGTAATTTTTCAAAACCACTACCTAGCCTACGTACGACTTTTACACGTAGGTATCTCCTAGTTGCACTTGCATTTATTTATTTTATTTATATTACTTAATAGATAGACACTTTAAAAAAGGAGATCTCAGTACAGACGGACGTTACAGTTCATCCATTAAACCAACTTTAAAGTTGAGTAAAGAAATTGCGTTGATGTAAAATGATTTGCAATAGCTTTACCGCGGCATTCCTTAAGTGCCATACGTTTTTTTTATTTTAAATCCCAATTCCTATAGTTTAGAAAATAATTAATTTTTAAAAGTGTAGTACTTATGTTTGCAGGCTCATAAAGAGAATAGTGTCCTAATCAGAGGGCATTGTACTTTATTGATCACTAACACCTATAAAAATAACAGTGTTTGCTCGTGTCTTAAATTAGAACGGACCGATCTAATAAAATATCTAGGAGTTATATTTTAGTTATTCATGACTAAACTTAACGAAGCACATAGAGCTACTAAGTTTTTTTTAGAAAGCAAAGACGACCCGAGATGACCCATGAAGCTCCGATAGCGACCCTCATTTTGACGGTCCAGAAATATGACTTTACACGCTTTTCTTAAAGGACCTAGGATTGTAAGAGGAGGAATACAAGTGCACCGGAACCAACGGAATCTTTCGGTTCTGGGCACATTTGTGTCCACAGTGTAAGGATGACATCTCTTCCGGTCCCAATGATGGGACCAATTGTAAGAGTTCTTCAGAACACTCACCGTGGTAGATGCGGTAAAATGCAGCTAAGTTGGCGACCGTTCTGCGCATCTCCAACGGTTCGTGACTGCCAGTGACTTCTGGACAATCTAGTATGCGGATGGCACGATTCACGGTGGTAGATGAAATAATCCGTAAACTTATGGTAATATTTAAAAGGATAAGGCATATTATCGTGGATGCTAATCTAGTTAAGCGACTTTATCTGGCGCTTTTCAATAACTGATTGCATGTTGTATCACTGTTTGAAGGGGTACTCTGTAACTGTACACCTGTACTTACATAAACATAAACATACTTTCACGCCTTTATCCCCGAAGGTAGGCAGAGGCGTACTATACGCCCACGTTTCACCGTATGCTTTGCTTTTTGTCCCACGTGACAGGTGCTGAGCCCATTGCTGTGTTGAAATAGACAGGTGCAGGTTGTGGCGACCTGCTGTTGAAATTTTTCAAGCCACCCATTAGGCATTCAACTTGGCTTAACGACTGCCATCGTACTGGCGTACTTAAGCAGTTTCAAATTGCCCAAAGGGCAGTTATAAGGTAACCAAATTTCGTCTATTCTTGTACTTTACTTAACGAGCTTACTTTACCAACAATGTAAAGTGCTCACAATAAATACAAAAACTGACTCTGTGACACTGGAGGTATACCATGTACTTCATTTATAATTCTGTTTCCTGGGCCCTTACCCGTACAATAGAATTAATAATATCGTCGTCGTCTCTATTTACCAACTTGATGGGACTCAGTGTAGGGCGACACTTGGCAATTTGAATTATGTTAAACATTTTGGGTGCCATGTACTGCATTGCCCAAAGTAATGGGAAGCATCAATTTTACTACAGACTGATATTTTTGAAGTGAAAACTTCTTTAGCGGCGTTGAGCACTTTAAATATAATATTCTGTAATGGGTATAAAATCTTAAACTCGCGTCAGGACACGTGTCCTGATCGAAAAAGCGTAAGATTTTCATCATCATCTTTACGTCGATCCCGGTCAATTTTTGAAGGAAAAACTTCTTTTAGCGCGGTACGCATAATTTTAGATGAGATAAAATCTCTGGACTCGCGACCATAATCATCATCATCATCTAACGTTGATTCCGGTCATCTACAGGTCTTATTAAATAATGCTGTGTAATCAATTAGGACTCTTTCAGTGTAGAATTATTTTTTATCATCATCATCTTTACGTCGATCCCGGTCAATTTTTGAAGGAAAAACTTCTTTTAGCGCGGTACGCATATTTTTAGATGAGATAAAATCTCTGGACTCGCGACCATAATCATCATCATCATCAAACGTTGATTCCGGTCATCTACAGGTCTTATTAAATAATGCTGTGTAATCAATTAGGGCTCTTTCAGTGTAGAATTATTTTTTATCATCATCATCTTTACGTCGATCCCGGTCAATTTTTGAAGGAAAAACTTCTTTTAGCGCGGTACGCATATTTTTAGATGAGATAAAATCTCTGGACTCGCGACCATAATCATCATCATCATCTAACGTTGATTCCGGTCATCTACAGGTCTTATTAAATAATGCTGTGTAATCAATTAGGACTCTTTCAGTGTAGAATTATTTTTTATCATCATCATCTTTACGTCGATCCCGGTCAATTTTTGAAGGAAAAACTTCTTTTAGCGCGGTACGCATATTTTTAGATGAGATAAAATCTCTGGACTCGCGACCATAATCATCATCATCATCTAACGTTGATTCCGGTCATCTACAGGTCTTATTAAATAATGCTGTGTAATCAATTAGGACTCTTTCAGTGTAGAATTATTTTTTATCATCATCATCTTTACGTCGATCCCGGTCAATTTTTGAAGGAAAAACTTCTTTTAGCGCGGTACACATATTTTTAGATGAGATAAAATCTCTGGACTCGCTACCATAATCATCATCATCATCTAACGTTGATTCCGGTCATCTACAGGTCTTATTAAATAATGCTGTGTAATCAATTAGGACTCTTTCAGTATAGATTTATTTTTCATCATCATCATCTTTACGTCGATCCCGGTCAATTTTTGAAGGAAAAACTTCTTTTAGCGCGGTACGCAATTTTTTAGATGAGATAAATTTGGACTCGCTACTCCCCGTTACGATACGCAGCTATAGTGTGTGCATATATGCATGTACCATCGCGACTAGATAAATAAATTATTAATAAATTGAGTTTTTTAAGTGAAAACGCCTCTTAGCGTGGTACACATTTTTAGAGGAGATAAAATCTCTGGATTTGCGACTATAATCATCATCATCATCTAATGTTGAACCCGGTCATCTACAGGTCTTATTAAATAATATTGTGTAATCAATTAAGACTCTTTCAGAGTAGAATTTTTTTTTCATCATCATCATTAACGTCCATCCCGGTCAATTTTTGAAGTGAATATTCTTTTAGTGCGGTACGCTTATTTTTAGATGAGATAAAATCTCTGGACTCGCGACCATTATCATCATCATCATCTAACGTTGATTCCGGTCATCTACAGGTCTTATTAAATAATGCTGTGTAATCAATTAGGAGTCTTTCAGTGTAGATTTATTTTTCATCATCATCATCATTAACGTCGATCCCGGTCAATTTTTGAAGGAAAATCTTTTAGCGCGGTACGCAATTTTTTAGATGAGATAAATCTCTGGACTCGCTACACCCCGTTACGATACGCAGCTATAGTGTGTGCATATATGCATGTACCAACGCGTCTAGATAAATAAATTATTAATAAATTGAGTTTTCACTTCTGTCGGCACTCCCGGAGTGGTTAGGTTTTTTTTTGAGCCATTGTTATTGTTACTTAGATTTTTAAAAACTCTGTATATTCTGTTTTTAAGAAATAAATAACTTAAAAAGTAATTTATATTTAATAATATTAAACATTGAAAACATATTAAATATTAAAATTCTTAAAATGCAATGGAACAAAACAATATGTGTTTTTCTAACTATTTTATTCATACTGAATTTTTCTATTACAATTTGACGAAGGCTAACCAATGTTTTTTCATCATCTGATGGATTTTCCTTTTCCTTTTTCCACACTTTAACTTCTACTTTATTTATTTCAGACGTATTGGATGAAGAGGTTGTACTTAGTTAAGTTTTTTATTTATTTATCTGTAGCTTCTGCTGCTCGACATAAATTTACTGCATTACTTTAGTTTAAATTGTCTTGCCGCTTCAGGTCTGAATAAAAAATAACAAATTGTTCGTATTGTTGTTGATTTTGACTGAGGAATACATATCTGCTGTATATAATGTTCTTTTTGGGATCAATTTAGAACTGGTTACTTTGAGTATTTCTGCACATGATTTATTTTCTTTAACAGAGTTTGTAATCCCAAAATAATCATAGTTTTTTAGTGCTTCTTCATCGATGGCGCTGAAACTTCTTGCTCTGCCTGTCAGGTCATCCATCTGTGTAGTCAAGCAATAGTTACTTCAAGACTATTTGAATATTTTCTATGCATCATCTGGGTAAATATTGGTGTCGATTGGAGCAATATTTTAATTTCGATATTTGGATTTGAAAGCCGTATCAACTTCAATTGCATTACTTAAAGCAGTAAAGCAAAAAAGAAGTAAGTAAGTTCCATATAACAAATTAAAATTTAACAGAAGCGCTCGTGGCCCCGCGGTCTCAGTGTTCGGTAAACGATCACAGAGGTACGCATCTTTCAATATGGCTGGTCGTCGGATGGGTGACCACTTTGTGGCATTTACATTTGCGAGCGTTTCCGTGCTTCGGAAGGCACGTTAAGCCGTTGGTCCCGGTTGCCAGTAAAATGGCAGTCGTTAAGCCTGGTTGAAGGCCATATAGGCGGCTTAAAAAATTTCAATAGCAGGTAGCCACAGCCTGCGTCTGTCTATTTCAACATGGCAATGGGCTCACCACCTATTACGTGGGACAGGAATCCACACGGTGAAAAGTGTATATGCCCACTTTTCACCGTGTGGATTCCTCTGCCACCCCTTCGGGGATAAGGCGTGATGGATATATATATATATAAAATTTAACATATTTACAGAAAGCAATACAAAAAGAAGGGAATGGGTGGTGGGAATTATTACAAGGCTGACAATAATGCCCCGACTAGGTGTCGAATAATTCCTCCCCATCAAAATCAACCGGTAAGGTTCCCATAAGGCTGGCCGCATTGCCACGTTGTATGGCAATGCTTATTCTCTGAGCGAGAAAGAGGCCAGCCCTATGGTCACGAGAAGATCGATCAGTTGCTTTGCGATATCACTATACAGCGAACGAGCACTTGGGCCCCACGAGCCCAGTGTCTCGACCCCAAACGGCTCAAAAATATAATTACCTATTAAATTATTATATTTGCGCCGCTTGAGAGTCTCGGCGGATGCAGCAGTAGCACAAGCGCAACCCGCCGTGCTAAGAAGATGAGTCCTTCTCATCTTCTTATCACGAGCACTCTGTGTACAAAGTTTCAGTTTTTTTTTAAATGGTACGAGTTTTGCAATTGCATTATCAGCGATTATACTTGTCAATCTTTTACTTTAACTTCAGATAGTGATAATGATTACAGATGTCAGGTTAACGGTTTTTGTTGAATAGTAAATAATCATAGTCCGCTAATTTCAGGTATATCCGAAGATATTGTTTTGGAGCTCTCTAAGCTGTGTGAAAAGGTGAATAACACCATCTAATAAATATCTAGCACAGTTGGCACTAGTTTAGACTCTGTCAAGAGCGTTCGCAGCTTTTGGCTCCAACCAAAGTATAAAATTTAAACTAAGGGTGGCCCCGTAAGCTTCATTTCAGCATATTAGGGTTTATCTGTGTCAAAGTGGCGGTGAGGGTGAGTCGACATTTTTGGAGGAATTAGTATTAGCTAAATGTCCCTACAATGAGGATAAAGGTACTATCTTGTGTCGCTTACTCTATGATCGCAAATATATGTGCGCCTTGTGGAAAAGAGTTGATGTGATTCGATCCATTGCTTTATGATGAACCTACAGGCGTTAGGCACACTTGTAACCTTGTAAGTGGGCAATATAATAACAATGATAGCAAAGCTATATTATGAAGAATTAAAACATAATTGGACTGTAAATTATATTTGGGTACTAGTACTTCACAACTCTTCACACAACTTGACTTGACTATCGCATGACGTAAATATCGAGAAAAGTAAAGGCACTTATGTACACTCCCGGACACCAAAATCGAGCCTCCTTGATTTTTTTTGGTTTGGAGTACTGTAACTTATAAAAGATGTATGTAGAAGGAAAATGTTTTGATGCAGTTTTGGAGCTGGTATACTCATCATTCATTTAAAGTTTTAAAAAAGTCGAGTTACGTTGAAACAAGTCCATATTTGCTTTTTTCAAGGAAAAAAATCTAATCGAATTTTAAATAAAGACATGTTTTACATGAAAATAAATGTTTATTTTGTAACTTGTATTGCCTCCCATTGCATTTATGACAGCTCTCATACGGTTTGGCATAGAATTAATCAATGTCGTTATAACATGTTGAGGAATGTCCTCCCATTCTTCCAAAATGAAATTTTTGGGCTCCTGCATGGTTTGCGGGGCAGGATGATAGGCTAGAACACGCCTCTTCAGCTCATCCCATAAATGCTCTATAGGATTCATATCAGGACTTCGCGCTGGCCATCTCATAACAGTGATACCAATGTCATGTAAGTACTCCCTGACGATTCCCGCAGTATGGGCCCTTGCATTATCATGCATTAAAACGAAATCTTGGCCAATAAATCCAGCATATGGCATCACGTGGTTCTCTAAACATTGGCGAATGTATCTATTGCCAGCTAGGGGCGGCAGTCGTGGTCCCGTCACTACTTTTAGCTCAGTTTTGCCTCCCATAGAGATTCCTCCTCAGACTGTCCATGATCCTCCACCATAAAGTCCCTAAGCTGTTCTTGTATCTGAACAGAGTTAAGGCGTCGATTTCGTAAGCCAGTAGTGACAATGTATTGGTATTGTCTCGCCGTTGTCACTCGGTAACGAGGTCCTCCTGTTCGCCGAACGAAGCCGCCAGTCTCCAGGTATCGGTGGTACACTCTTTGAACAGCGGAACGACTTATGTGAAGTTGTGAACTCACATCTCGCTGACTTAGCCCAGATTGAAGAAGTGCTACAGCTTGCGCGGCTACTTCAGGTGAAGTTTCCATAATTTTATAGCCAAAAACGGTTCAAATTTTAGAAAAATAGTTAAACTAAACTTTGGTTAACAACAATTGCGAAAATTCAAACCAAATCGACATTAAATTGCTTCAAAAGCAACTTTCAACAGTCATTATTTTTTTCAAATCAGTGATCAAGCTCGGCTTTTGTTCTTTATATTAAATTCTAAAATTCATGTTTGGAATAATACATACGGGAAAGACGATGAAATATGCCAGCATTAAAAATGCATAAAAACTTTTTTGTTATATTGTATATTTTTTGTGTATTGGGCTTTTAGGCCCGGGAATGTAAGGTGGCTCGATTCAAGAGTCCGGGAGTGTATGTTTCTAGACCTGAAAAAAAAGGTCATAGATTCGTACCAAAGAGTCAGTATTCATTCTAATTACAAATTTGTTTCAATTTCTTTATTCATTCGATGAACCATATGGTTATTAATGGTTAAGTCTCCACTTTTATATTCGCCTAGCAGTGCCCCCTGATTTCACCCTTTTTTTAATTTGAGCCTTGAAGTACTTGGATCAGAGGCTCAGCATTACAATTCAACGTGGCAATGCTGCCAGCATTCTAGGTACTGTTGTGGCTGACAGCGATGTGGAAAAGTTTTTTTATGCCTAAATATTTCTATTTTTTTTTTTATATGTATGTAAATATTACTTACCTTCCTTTAAATGTAATATGTGTAAAATTTATAGTAGCTGTAAGTTGTAAATATATATATTGGTTCATAGAGAAATATACACATAGAACAATTGCTGTCTTTTAAATAATGTAAATAAGGTGTATAATTTATTTTTGTATATTTACTGATTACTCGAAGACGCATGAACTGATTTGGATTTTTTTAAAGGTTATTCTTCCCAAGTCCTCGCACTGTCCCAGTTAACGAAATTGGTCAAGCGGTTTTTGTAAAATCTAACTTCATCTTAAGTTCTTTTTCCATTTGCTTTCAAACCCTTCAATTTCATTTGAAAATGAAAATATCTATGCTAGGAGCAGCTACAGTTTGGTTTTTAAGTTTCGGAATTGTATGTAGCGACGGCCATCTAACCTCGTAAACTCAGTAAGAGCACCTGCGTCGTTAGTCAGCAGTTGCACCGCTTGCAGGTGGTGTTACTTAGAATCTGGAGATCTTGTTGAGGCCCTTTATATCCCCATTGATTTTTTTAAAATCAATAAAAGCAAAGAATCTTTTTATCTATTTGCATCCTTTTCTGTCCATCCCAAAGTTGCTTGGAAGAAATAGCTTTTTACCGATAAGGCCGCCCTTTGTACAATATCTGACTAAAATATTTGGAATCTAGCTTTAGTTTGGTAAGAATTATATTATATTATCTGTGGTTTGGTGTACAAATAAAGTTTTATTCTATTCTATTCAAAAGCCTAAAAAATTGTTTCGCATTTACGGACAATCAAAATAAAATTAATTGCTGGAGCGTTTTTTGAATTTGGCACATTACAACGCTCCAGCAATGTTGTGCGTGCAGAGGTTTTTCGATACTCTTTGATTGGATATCTTATAATATACTTCTTCAGCGGACGCAGTGGATTTTAGAGAATAATATACCCGTAGTAAACGGGTATATTATTCTCTAAAATAAGTGCATTTATCTAGTTTTATTTATGGCAGTGTTGGATTCTGAGATATAAAAGTTGTGTCAACGTGCTATAAATAATAAATAAATAATTATTTTGGAACACTTTTTCTCACAGCACAATCTAGCCCAAACTAAGCTATAAGCGTGTGCTATGGTATCTAGACAACTGATAAAGAAACATAAATATTTCTAAATACGTACATATGTTATACATAGGAAACACCCAAACTCCGAAACAAACTTTGAAACGAAAAAATTTGTTCTGACCCGGGAATCGAACCCTAGAGCTCAGCGCGGCAGTCGTCAATACATTTTTTTTGTAGATCTATCTTGCTACGTATAATCTACTGAAGGAAAATCAAATATATCTTCGGCTAATGCAACTTTCAATATTAATTAAATTAAATGTAAAACATTTTTGTTTTATTTCCATGCATTCTCCGAGAAAAGCACTATATATATATATGCCTCGGCCGGAATGGCAATTACCTATCTCGTATTATTGAACACACTCTTACTCGACCTGCAATTGCCTATTTCCCGGCCTTTGCAATAATGTACTATTTTCGCTTAGTCGGTTAATTTAAATAAAACTTAGGTTTAGATTAGGTAAGTACAGTATTTTTTATCTGTGCTATAGATCAGTCATCTCAATTAATGTACTAATTAATAAGTGCTCTTGTGATGTGAAATAAGTAAATATATTACATGTGCTCATATTTCAACTATCACGAGAAGTTTAAATCCCTGAGCAAAACTTGGCGCCCAACTTGGGGCCTTAAAAACCGATTACCTGTCAAAATAGGCAATGACGATACGTTTTAGAGCCTGGGTAGGCTTGGGAACTAAGGATACTCATTCCACTCATTCTTAGCAGAGATCAGGTATCTACAACATTTTATTAGAAACTCTAAATAAATAAATAAATATTGTGGGACACTTTATACATAGCGCCATCTAGCCCAAACTAAGCTATAAGCTTGTACTATGGGATCTAGACAACTGATATATATATACTTACATATTTTTAAACACATACATATTATACATAGGAAACCAAACAACGAAATCAACATTTGTGCCTGGATTCGAACAAATATTTGTGTGATCGAACCCTTTATGTCGGTCTCATCTCAGACATTCCACCACGGTACCCCGGGGCCTCCTCGCTCAATTCTTTCTCAATTTACACTTGGCATCCTAGTATTCAGACTGTGTGTGACAGTAAATAGTACCACAAATTAATGTCAAAATAAAATTTAAGATTTCCAGGTCCTAAAGTTAATATTTACTGGTACTTAATGAAAATGTAACGAAAAGTTTAATTTAATGAGTACAATTGAGATTTCAAAGGCCTGATCAAATCTCGTCGGCGAGCTGATGTGCTGCCAAACGAATACGAAGCGGTGACGTAATCGATGCTCTTGGCATTGACATTTGTGAGCGCTCGTAAAGTACGCCCAATGTATACTAACCGTATTAAAATAGTAATAGACAGTCATATACACACAAGGGATATACATATCGCCCGACCCTGTGGTAATTAGCCGACTTTCGACTCAACAGCGACGAGGCATGAGTCAGTGTGGCTTTAAAAGTGTGCCACGTGGGCTCCACTCTTTCTGTCCTAAGTAATCAACTTCCATTTCTTCAGATATGTAGCATGTAATCTGTTTTTAGGGTCTGGTGTAGGAATAAGTAGCTACTGACTTTCTTTCGTGCTGTTTATTTAATCATTTGTTGTTTGTATTGTTTTTGTTTAGCTGTTTTTAAATTTACAGATTAGAGAAATCTCTGTTGATTTCCAAAGCCTTCTTTTAAAATCACTATATCGTCATATTTATATGCAAGTCAGTTACAAACTATTCGCCATACTTATGTGCACGGATGTTACACGGATGTTGATGCTTAAATTTAAGGATGCTTGGTCATAGAAATGATGTTGTGCCCAGTAACTGAGCAAATGAGTAAGAAAGTTAAACAAAAAGCCGAGTTGTAAGCAATAGTTTCAACAAATCTCCCCTGAAGTCGTGTTTTGTTAAACACGCTCAGTCAATTATGTCATTGCAAATCAAAAGATTTGTGGTTGTTGAAGAATAACAATGAGTTATAGATAGAGGAGAAAGTGCTTGTGTAGTGGCAAAATGGTGCTTAAAGTGATAATAAAATTAAAAGTCTCAACATGAAGTCATTGCTTTATTTCACAAAATTATAGCCGAGAGAAGTTCAATCTCCAGATTTATTTCGAGCTAGAACACGTGTAAAATGATTAATAATCACAAATCACAGGAAGTAGGTAATATTACTAGATAGATAGAAAATAAAATCATCTTTCTACATACACCTAAATATGAGGATAATATCACCACCGAGATATCTACGTCGTACTGTTATACAAGAAGATAAATTTGTCTACTCGAGTAATGACATTTGTTATGTTTTTTTTTTCAGTGCTTTGTTAAAATCTAATACAAAAGTATGCTAAAATTACTTAGGCTAAGAAGATACTCTACCCAATCATAAAACTGCACTGTTTTAATGATGACAACGTCAATGATCTATTCTTGATAGAATACCCACTACATAATTTCTCATTCGTTTACGTTTAAAATGTAAGCGACACTGATACTAATACATACTCTAAACTCCTAACAATGAATATCACAAAATAGCTACTTATACACCTGAAGATTTATTGGTGCGAACTTTCATATAAGTCGTAATAATAAGTGTAAGAGTTTGCTACTAAGCATATAGCTGAATACCGAGATGCGCAATGCCACTATAGAGCAAACCAGACCATATCCAAAATAATTTATATATTTATTGATAGTGTCAGGACAACTTAGCTCTTCGTGATCTTAGCGGTACTCTACGTAGTGGTTGTATTGTATCGTCTCGCATAGGTACACGAGATTAAACCTTAAATTCCGACATAAACTCTCTCCATTTCTGCTAATGTAATATTTGTGATAAAGGTAGTCCAAACGGTTCGATACTTTAACACTATTTTTGTTCTGAAATAACCGTGTAACTGCATGTGAAAATCACGTCTTTATGGTTGTGTATTTAATATGATTCATATAATTGGTCTATTCTTGATCTCGCAAAGAGTTAAGAAAAGTATGCGTACCTACATAATTATGAGTTAAATAAACTAAAAGTAGATAAATATCTGAACATGTAGTCGCAGAAATGTATTCTGTGAAAATCACAAAAACAAAAACTATTTTATTAATTACGTTAACATTGCTAAAATATATCTTTCAAATTAATCTTTGACTGATTATTAAATACTGATAGGTACTACTCTTCCAATATTAGCGCCACAACACCTATTTTTTTCAAATTACTACATATAAGTTGATTTGATAAAACGTAACATCTAACCCCTAAGATTAGTTCCTTTATAGAACATTAGGAAACTCACAACAAACGTTTGTACGAGATACATTTATAATGATATAATTTTAAATATAGGTTATCACACAGTTTTATAAGAATATTGGTAAATACGCATTCATACATTAAGACGAATAAGTTAAAGTTAATTATAACGTTTAAGAGTAAAGTAGGTAATTTTATAAATGGCATAGTTTATAGATTCCGATGTATAGATTTCAAACTTTGAATTTTCCGCTAGTCTCAGTGAATTTTTCCTCTAGTCTCAGTACTACGGTGATTAGTTCAGTGCATAAACTATTCAGACTTCTATGCCTCAATAGTCCGACCAATAATAATCAACCCACCAATATAGTGATTCCTTGCGATGTACTTACTCTTACTTCAATCTATATTGTTATTAGAATGATCTCCTAAAATACGCACCAGAGAAAATACTTCTACTTAACTATTACATAAACTATACTTGTAGATTATTGCTATGCTTCACAAAATGCAGGAATAAGGCTTTTGTGTTATTCCTAAACTTAAGTTTACCCTGATCTTTTTACAAGGTCGGCTATTACAAATCTTGTAGAAACTGAGTAGATTTCCATCGATGACTTTTATAGTATATTGCAAATCATTTGGTAAGCATTAATAATTTTTCAAGACTGTATTTACTGGAAAAAATTAAAACGTCGACTAAAGGAGGTTCAGAGGCATGATGTAAGCCACCATTACCAACTATTTAATAACATAAGTTATTCATCAATCCTAAACGGCAGGAGACGTATAAAACTTACTGGTTTGAGAAAAAATTGACGTTTAAAAATTAATTGTATGTTACATTTTATAAAAGACTGCTTTTCTATAAATACAAAACATGAAATTAATATTGTAGATAAGTCTACTTAATGAGAAGGTCAGTTTGCAAATTATTTACCTTTATGTAAATAATGATATATTTTTCTACAATTAACGTTGGTTTTATCAGCTAGATAAAACCAACGTTATTCCAATCTACTAATGGTCGCCTGCGACCGAAGTTTATAATTGTAAGTACTAACTAAGGCTATGCAGTAATGAATGAATACTACCGGTAGACTTTCAAAATATGGTTATTGACTAAAATAAATTTGAGTGTCAGTAATGAGCCTTACATAATGTGCGGTTTGGTTTATTGTTTAGTGAAGAATCAACGTCCCGCGTTACTTCATCTACACTTTTATATAGCCAAGTAATAAATGATCCGATTTCATTACTATTCCATAAATTTCATAAAGTTAATACAAAAGTAAAGTAAATACAATATAATTCTACTGTAGACAATTAAAAGATATACAGCAGTAATAAAAATGTTTTGAATAAAATAATTAAATAAATAGATTTTTTAACATGTTTAGACTAACACTACTTACACCAACAAAATACAATTATACAAATCTACAATTTCTCTAAGACTATGTAATTTATTGATATCTATTTATTTGCAACAGTGACATAACTCAAAAAAGGTGAAACGCCATGAACATTAATGCATTTGTATTTTATGTAATCGGAAGCTGAGCACATACTGGCACAAGTTGTCAACCTCACGACTCCAATTTGCGAAATATTTGCAAGATTATTTTTTATTGACGACTAGTTGACGCCCGCGTGGTGAAGTTTTCACGTTTCCTTTTCCCACAGGAACTTGTTCCCGTGATATAAAGTAGCATATGTGTTATTCTGATGTATAAGCTATATTATTGTAAAGTTTCATCAAAATCCATTCAGTAGATGTTGCGTGAAAGAGTAACAAACATCCATTCTAACAAACTTTCGCGTTTATAATATTAGTAGGATGTCAATCTACGAAAGTTGTAGAACTAGTTGTAGATAGTACTATCTACACCATTGAGCATCTGTTTTCAATATGAATTTGTTTACTGTGTACATCTGCTTAGGGAGCTGCTTAGACATGCATAGTCATCATAAACATACTGATAACATAATCTATAGTCTGGGTGATCTCATGAAATTGTGCCAAGATGCGAGAAAAAACATTGTTGTACGTGCGCTTCATTAGCTTTTAATATATGACCGGCTGCTCAAACTGTTGATCGGATTTTCTAACGTAGGCATCTACTTTGAATTAATATAAAAAATCCTACTATAATAACGGTATGATGGGATTCGAAGGACCTATGTAAGACATAATATAAGTACTTTGATTTACATCTGAGCCGGTATATGTGTTCAGTAATATCACCAGCAATAATTGAAAACTTTACAGCTTCTGAAATATGTGGCATGAGATAATATAAAGCAATTCCAGATTTGACTCGATTTTTGGAATGATTTGTTAATTATTTGGTTTGCAAAAGAGGGCGAGTAGATTCAGCGTCTTCTGTATGTCGTAGGGGGTCCTTAACTTCTGTTGCGGCGCCACCGTTGGCAAGGAGTGATTCACCAGGTCCAACTTCAGGGTTCATCTATAATACATACGTAATGGATTAAATATCAACAACTTTTAAAACTTTCGCATAATCCTATGTCAAAGTTCACTTGATGAAAAAACATACATATTCAATCAATATATGTCATGAAAGCAGTACCTTATTATGCAACTTTACTGCATCACCAACTACTAGAAAATATATATTGTTATTAGCTCTATCAATATAGATTAAAAACTGACTGAATTTTTTAATTAATTATTATCTCTCAATCTAAAATTCAACAGCATAATGAGTTTCTACTTGATATTATTTTGAATATTATTAGTCATTTTCGTAGGGACAGAATCTCAAAATTTATATTCAAACTGGATAGCTCCACGTGTGAAATATTGTAGTATAATAAATTTGACACCGAAATAAGGAAGAAAATTTGCCAGTGTTTGCCTAAATTTAGCTAAATATATTTACAAAAGCCTTCTTTAAGCGTAAGCCTTCAAATATATTCACAACCTTCTTTATTCTAATTCAACTAGGAATCTATAGGTCGTAAATCAATACGAAAGAAACGTAGAACCATTTTTGAGTTACGATGTTATCACATTTATGATATTTATTTAAAGATAAAGACAAAGTACAACAAACAGGTAGAAGAAGGCAGGAACGTTGCTGTCACGATGAGAAGAGTGGCGAGGCAGGCGGCCTGCCCGTTCAGGGCGACTAGAAATGATCGGCCTATCCGGGTAGACTGTCCACCGCGCCACTCTGATTCTTCCCATCCATTGCTTGCTTCACTGTCATGTTAATACGAGCAACTTCTAGATTAAATGAAAATAGCATTAAAATTAAAATATATACAAGAAAACAAATATTTAAATATCTCATTTCCGCAGAGTCTAGAAAAAAAATAGTATTGAGTCAGGTAATCAAACCTATAAAATGTAATAAACAGCATACCTGTTAAGATAGTAACAATATCAATTTGTGTCGATTTATAATAAAACCAAAGAGCTCAAGTGTGTCCGATAATGACATTAATGAAACCTGAAAGAGATTATTCAGTAAACATGCTACAAATTAGGTGTGATGTGACCTGTTTTAATATTAGCAAACTAAAACATACATAATACATATAAAAATGTATAATATAATTGAAGATTTTGATTAAAAATATTATAATTATGACGATTCGGTGTAGATTTGTGTTAACGGTATAGGCTGCAAATTCATGGTAGCGTTGAATAGTGCTAGTAGTATGAAGCGTCAATGTGTGATTGAATAGTGCTAGTAGTATGAAGCGTCAATGTGTGCAATGTCACAAGGAGCATTCACTACCAGATTGTATTATCACCGAATATACGTCAATCGAACACACCAGGAAGTTGGTAAGACTTAATTACAAACATACAAACACCGGTACTTGTTAATGTAAAAAATCTGGCAATAATAGTAAATTTAAGTGTTACTAACAGTGTTCTTATCCGTGACTTTGTTGGGTCGGTCACGCTTGTTCTGCAGATAGTAAGTCATGAGCTCGCCTTTGCCCTTAACTGCCACCAAACCACGCTGCTCGAAGGAATATCCAAAATGTTTAAGTATCTCGCAAGTTTCCTCTGTTACCTGAAACATAAAAATATTATTTATCCATCACGCCTTATCCCCGAAGGGGTGGCAGAGGCATATTATATGCCTACTTTTCAACGTGTGCATTCAAAAATTCTGTGTTATCGTATTACTTTGGTTTTCGCTGACGGAAACGGTCAGAAACACAAAAACAGCATAGATAAAAGTCATCCAAATTAGTCTAACGATTTAGGTGAAGCAGTGACACATCTCATACAGAAGAATTGTATAATAAATAATCTTCAACGTGTTGGTATTATGCCATCATTACTTTTTGAGCAGAGATAAAAAATACGTGGGTATAGGTAAATACATATCCACATCCATTGATTGATGAATAATACATCCACTTTGAAAGACCGTGCTTTGCCACAGTTGATATATTAATGAGCAGGTTATTATTTTTCACGGCTAGTTTTAAAAAATACATTTATATAATAGCATTGCATTTGCGTGAAGCGTAATAGACTTTGATTGATCTGACATTTATACAAATACTGTTCTGACTAATGGGTGAAATCATGTAATGATCAATTAATTTTTTAGCTTCTACTTGAGATTGGGTCAATTACACGGGCGTAGCCAGGTTTTAGTTTTTTTTTTGTTTCCAATACTTGTAATAATGTGTAAATTTTTGATAGATTGCACAGTAATTTAAGCATTCTAAAGCATATTATAGATGCGATAGGGCCCTACCTACATTTTCGGGGTCCATGCCAACCTCGCCTTCGAGTAGTACGCCTGCTGACTAACAGAAGAGGTAATGGTGAAGAAAAGTAGAATTCGAGACAAAGCCCGGTATCGATCCGTCTGGCCAGCGTGGTATAGTAATAATAATAATAATAAATAAATAATATATAATTAAATATATATAATCTGCCAATAGTTTAATAATAATATATTAAAAAGGCAGACGCCGTTTTCATCAATAGCTTAAATCACCCAATCCATTTAACACCCAACCCAATAGCCCATTTCATAGTTAGCACATTTCACAATAGTTTAACTCCCATTGGAGGTGATCCATTACCGTTCTTCTACATAAGGCGGGCGTGGACTATCTGCAGTGAGGGTCCCATTCCCTATTAGATTAAAATTCTCAAAGGGCCTCTGCGTGTTGGACCTATGTCTCCATGTAAGCCTACCAAAAGCCCGGGTATCTTCAAGAAAAAAAAAAGAAGATGCCCGAGAAAAGAAGAGACATAATAATAATAAGTTTATTTATTTTCTCTCACATAAGTAAGGACAAACCCTCCCAATATGAAGGCACAACCAAGAAACAGGCTCCAGTTCGTGTCATTTCCGCTGTCCTCGATTACGTAGCGATCGGGGAAAGGGCGGAAGAGGTGATGACAAGAATCTTCGGGCTACAGGAGGCTACCATACACGAATGATTCTGGCAATCTATTGAAATACCCTAAGGCTGGACGACCGCCTCACTGAATGAAGGGCACTGAACGAGCACTGAAGCACTGACGAGGCAGTTGAGGCCGTGTATGAGGACATAGCGACACATTATACGTTACTACTAAGAGCTTCTTTTACAGAGCTTCGCCAAGTCCATTATTTGGTTACGATGTAGACTTTTCATATCGGACAGTAAGTGTATATTTAGAGATGTTTGTGTGATTAACAGGTTTAATAACAGAAGTGATCAACGACTTGACCGAGCATCTCTAAATTTTCATTTTCGCACCCAAAGGGCACGCATGATAAAGCATACTCAGTAAGTATAGTACGTCTAGTGCGCTCTAAATAGATAATTTGGGGTCCGAAAAGTATAATCGGAACTGTAAAATCGTTTCGATCTGCTGGTGTACCCCAATTGGTCCCTAATCTGATTTTTTTTCAGTTCAACATTAGGGAGTCACATAAGCAGACTCCGTGGTTATTTATTGTGGGTGAAACTCTGTACCTACTTGGCACTAAACTCTACAAGTCCCTCAACTGTCGGCATAGGCGTTGAATTAGGCGCAAGCGCACGGTCTAGGTTAAATACCTGGGATCTATCTGTATTACGTCCAGTGACATCGATTGTGACGTCAAGACACACATTGCTGCTGTGTAAGCAAAGTTGCGGGAGATGCCTCGTGTAATTTGTGTTGTAACCCCGGAGCCGTAAACACAATTCAGACAGACGCTCGGATGATGATGATGATCATTATTATCGTTAAGATTTTGGGGGAGGGTTTGAACCCCATAACCCCCCCCCCTCCTGGCTACGCCCGTTGTCAATTATATCCTTTATTTTAGATCATTGAATCTGAGAATCTTTATTCGTTAAACCTTCCTTTTTGCTATCTTTCAAAACAGTCAAAGATTGCCTTCTTTATATTTCTTTATTGAAACATCAGTCATGTCTTTATCTCCGAAGGGGTGGCAGAAACATATAATAAGCCCACGTTCCACGGTAAGAATTGTGTCCCACGTAATAGGTGGTGAGCCGTGAAGTCCATTGCAGTGTTAAAATAGATAGACGCAGGTTGTGGCGTCCTGCTGCTGAAAATTTTCAACCTGTCCCTTAAAGCCTTCAACTTAGCGAGGCTTAACGTGCTAACGAAAATACCATAAAGCTGTCAGTCATCCGTAACCAGCCATACATTCTCATTCATCTTATGTCCTGAGCATTGATATAATGAATATGTCCTACCTGAATGCATCCAGCCTTGCCAGTGCTCTCCATCCTTGAAGCGACATTGACAGTATTACCCCAAATGTCGTAGTGAGGTTTTCTAGCGCCTATAACACCAGCGGTGATGGGACCGTGGTTGACGCCCAGGCGTAGAACGAAATGGTTGAAGGATTGCTCGTTAATGGCTGCTAGAACGCGCTGTAGCTCAAGGGCGAACTCCACGAGGCACGCTAGGTGAGCCCACCGTACCAGTACTCCATCAGACCGCTAGTAACACAAAACGATTGAATTATTTTATAAATGTATAGTTTCCGTAAATATACGAATCTTACAGTAATTGTTTACCACTTCTTACAAAAATAAAACCCAGATGTTCGTCTCAGTCATAAAGACAAATTTTAAACACTCGTATTATATTTTTTTATACCTATATGGCACGTCAAAATGGCGTCGATCGCCTGATGGTAAACGAAGACGACGACACGTGATTGGGGCCACTATCTCAACCTGCAGGGCTCCGATAGCGACCCTCATCTTGACCGCCCAGAAATATGCCTTTTCACGCTTCTCTTAAAGGACCCAGAATTGTAAAAGGAGGGAAACACATACGCTGGCAGAGAGTTTTATGCTTTACAGGGTTCGCTTCACAGAGTTGCATGGATGCTTTGCAATTACAGGAATGAAATCGAGTCAGCGACTCTTGATACTGAGAGTTTGGTATTTGACGTGTCTAAGAGTGACCGTAAATTTGACAAGACTAGGTATTGATTGTTAAAATATCTTTTAAAAAGTGGTAAACGTCCAGCCTCATAAAGATTGTGATTGCGTATAAGGCTGCAAAATGCGATAATAAGAGAGTTGTTGCCAAAGTTAGACTTGCAACTACTATACAAGACTGTGGAATCGTCTGAGTAAGTTTCGGTATAGGTTGACGCCCTACAACTGCAAAGCGATGCCAATCTTTAGATCTTTAAATGACCCGAGATTGTGCTAAAGCTGTTTTTGTTTATGTTGTGATAAAAGAGTTTTTGTTCATCTACATCTACCTCATACAAACAACTCTACGAGTGTATGGTCAAGGCTAATATAATCACATTGAGAAATGATTGGTTAGAGATGAAAGAATGCATAAAACCTTGTTGATGTAACATGTGTCATTTTGGCTTATTCTGAGGCAATTATTTACATTTAGAATCAACGAAACGTGAACATTAATATTTAAATAACAAATAAATTCAAATTTCTAAGGTCAATTTAGAAATGAAAACTTCAAGTTAATATGTAAATTAGTCTTATTTACTGAAATTCCATCAATATATCTTCTCCCAAGCCACCAGTATCAGTAAGGGGCTGACTGTGGACGAAACAATAGGTGTCCGTGAGGTCAAAGGTCAGATGACAGTTGTTAGCAACTATGTCGAAAAATGGCTCTAATGTTTAGACGGAACCTTAAAGACTATTAAATAAATTAACAATAAAATTAATACACACCTTCATTACACGCTTGGGGTTTAGGCCCGAAGCAGCCATGTATGTTGAACTTATTGTTTTAATTTTAATAATATCTTTACAGAATTTTGAGTCCTCCAACAGCTGAAAAATAAAGTAATGGCTATTAATGAAGATTAGCGGGATAACACCCGAACCTCCTCATTCGAAAACGATACCGCGCTTACGGATAAAGTCTGCTGGGAGCCCTGGGGCTATCCTCCCGAAGGGCTTACCCGGCAACGTGTGGTTTTAGTCGGTAAGAGTCCGGCATTGCATCTTCGAGGATTTCCACACGTTAAAAAAAAAATAAAGAAAAATAAAATGGCTATTAATGACGTATGTTAGTGTAAACGTTAGGCGTTAATGGACAACAACTATTTAAATAAAGGTGATATGCTGCATGTAAGAACAAAATTACCCACCAAATCGAAGTCTGATATAACTTCGTTGAGAAACCGTAAACATTCTAGGCCTTGGTTATTAACTGTTTCTTCTGAGTAGAATTCTGAAACAAAATATGGATTACTTAAAACAGTAACTTCATAAACTCCATGTTTGGTGGCTGTAATAAATGTAATAAATTCAGTGGCTATATTAAAATTTCAGTGGCTATAATTGTAAATACACACTTATTTAAAGTTGTATTAGAGATGCAGTTTAAATTGTCATTCAGTTTAAAACACATATCTATTGCTGAGCGTCATAAAAAGTTAATCTTTTAAATACGCTTTATTAACTTATCATATAGCTATGTAATAGAATCTTTGAATTAAATTTTCAGCCTATTTAAAACGACGGAGCAGTATCCTTAGGATTAATGTTTTTTCATATCTGATCCTAGTAGTGCTTTAATCCAAATACCACGGCCTGTGCTAACATCTACTTCAAATGAAACACACTTTTGTAGATGACCAAAATAAAAAGTACAAAATAAATAATAGTTTAAAGGCTTATTTACAATAAAAATCAATTTTTTGCCAATCACCCTAGTTTTAATTTAAATTTACTTTTCCCTTTCATTTGATTTACTATAAAGCGTGTGTTTTCAGTTTATTTCAAACAAATATTTGTTGACACTGCAAAGCCCAATCATCAAATCAAAGACATCGCGTCGTTCGCACCGCGCCGTGCTCTATGTCAATTTACATATTTTGTATATACCTAAATATATGTATTTAATTCTCGCTAATGCATGCTATTATACCTAATAAAAATCAAGGTAAACTAGAACAGCTTTGTAAAAACCAAATGTAAAGAAAATAACTACTTGTTTGTATATAAAGTTTAAATTAATTGAGGTCAAAGGTATAGGTATTAGGTACTAATATTATAAACGTCAAAGTTTGTGAAAATGTATGGATGAAGGTTTGTTACACTTCACGCAAAAACGAACGAATCGATTTTGATGAAACTTTATAATATATTATATCGAACGAATCGATTCGTTCGTTTTTTAATGTTTCTGACAGTGAAATGTGCGTGAACGACAATGTTCTCTTTTTTAAATTCATACAGAAACCACGTATCAAGCAGTAAATATGGCTGTCTGTTGACTAAACCCTTTGTGCAGAAGGGATAAAAAATACAAAGGAGTGTTGTTAAGAAATTCAGTACAACATCATATTATAGAAGCGCTCGTGGCCCCGCGGTCTCAGTGTTCTGTAAACGATCACTGAGTTACGCAACTTTCACTATGGCTGGCCCTCGGATGGGTGACCACTTTGTGGTATTTACATTTGCGAGCGTTTCCGTGCTTCGGAAGACACGTTAAGCCGTTGGTCCCGGTTGCCAGTAAAATGGCAGTCGTTAAGCCTGGTTGAAGGCCTTATGGGCGGCTTGAAAATTTCAACAGCAGGTAGCCACAACCTGCGTCTGTCTATTTCAACACGGCAATGGGCTCATCACCTATTACGTGGGACAGGAATCCACACGGTGAAAAGCATATAATATGCCTCTGCCACCCCTTCGGGGATAAGGCGTGATGGATATTTATTTATTTATTTATCCGTTGGGATTATAACATTGGGTATTTTAATGTTGCCAATAAGCTAACTATTTCAGAATCTTTTAAAGAGGATTTAAAGCATGGGTGTAAATTGGTGTACATAAAGTTTACTTTTCATCACGAAAACAAGTTCCTGTGGAAATGGGAACGGGAAAGCTTTACAACGCGGATGGTGCCGCGAGCTTTATCTAGTAAGATTATAAAAATAGTTGAAATGACGGAATCTGTACCTGAAAAATTGGGCATGGATGCGAAAAGAACACCAACTTCAGCGTAACTCTGGCTGTAGAGGTCGCGATGGTGGTGGCGCGCGCCCATGAAGTGCTTGACCACGTGCGGCGGCAGCACGTTGTGGATGAGCGCCAGGTTGCGGCGCCGCAGGTCGCTCGCCTGCGCCGCCTGCGCCTCAATGCGCACGCTGCGGGAGTGGCGCGCGCGCTCCAGGGACTCCACCTGCCGCACACACACCTACATTACTCTCACTTAATTATAGCTTGTTTACCTTACCATACACTCGCTGTTCTGAATCGCTGTCCCAATACCGCAGCGCACAAAATTTAACTCACGTATCTGTTGTAAATCAGGACCACGAACACTATGAGGAATATCATTATCAAGTGGCGTCGGACGTGGAGAGCGGCTCTGCAGACAAAAATTATATAGACTTTTATTGGTGTTACTTATATGAATTTATCTAAGGTAAAGTAATGTGATTAGGACTTACAGTAAGTTGAACAGATCTTGACTGATAATCTCGGTGGTAGCATTATATGGCTTCATCAGGTAGGGATCGTCGTCAACTAATAGACGTGGAATTAGCATCGCCGGATAAACAGTGGATGGAAGTGCATGTGCGACAGCCACAAATAGTATAAGCACGCTCCTCGCACATACTCCCAGCGGTGACGCAAATAGAGCACCACAAGCTACTGCAGCTGCAACCTGATCAAATGCCATTAGAATATTATAACCTCTAAAATACCTAAAAACTTGTTTTAAAAGTACCTATACGTAGGTATTATTCTATAATAATTAGCACCTAGCGAGCGCTTAAAAAAAGGATTATTAGCACGTAAAATATCATCATCATCATCCGAGCGTCTGTCCCAGTTGCGTCTCGCGACGCCCGGGGTCCGTTTTCCTACATTTTCTCCTCCATTTCGCACGGTCGTCGGCATCCCCTGTAGTGAGACCATTGGCACGCATGTCATCCCTTACGACGTCAAGTCAGCACTTCTTGGGTCTTCCCCTCTTACCGGGACCCGGCGGGGCTGACATGACAGACATATGTTTCCTACGTAGCCCGGCGGGTGCCGCAAGACGTGACCATATCAAGGAAGGCGACACTCTTGCAACTTGTCTGCAATGTCACGGACATGAAGGCACGTAGCACGTAAAATAATGCTTATTTAAATAAATTTATATTTAAAAAGTAAAACCAACTTCAAACAAAAAACAACAGCATTAAAAGGCGAATAAAAAAAAGTAAAAAAAAAAGATACTTTACGTGATAGTAATAAGAAGGGTGAGTGCAGTGCCTTGCTCCCGCGTGTAGAATCGGTCGGTATGGGCGTTTATCTTCTAGTATTGCTGTTTCAAAATAACCGCAGACCACCTGTGTAAATTAACAAAATTAATGTTTATTTTTTGGACATCTACCTGTAAGTTGAAGACCAGACTAGATTACATAAATATTGGAAAAAATAATTGCATGCTAATAAAGATTGCGGTTAAGTCCAGCCTCATTTATGAAATAAGTTTGACGATAAGTGACCAGGATGCCAAGTCAACTAATTCAATCACGTCAGAAAAGAATAGAAATCCCTAGAGAGGGTCGACCGTTCGTGTCCTTTTTTATCAATCACGTTATGACGTCTTCTAGTACAGGCATTACTATGCCTAAAAGAAGACGTCAAACATTTGTAAATTGTGCAAAGAAAATGTTGTAACCAATAAAATATTTTGATTTTAAATCACAATTATATCCCCAAAGGGGTGGCAGAGGCATTTTACACGCCCACATTTCACCGTGTGCAATATTCTCCCACGTAATAGGTGGTGCCCATTGCCGTGTTGAAATAGACAAGCGAAGGTTGTGGCGGCCTGCTGTTGAAAATTTTTGAAGCCGCTCAAACGGTCTGTAACATGGCTTAAAAACTGCTATTTTACTGGCAACCGGGACCAACGGCTCAACGTGCCTTCTGAAGCACGTAAATGTAAATGCAATTTAGCGGTCACCCATCCGTGACAGCGATTGCGAAAGTTGCTTAACGCAATCCTAGCCTGTATAGTGACTATAAGCCTACGAAAAGACCCCTACTGTTAGTAATGATATGTTATTTCAATTGCTGATCGTATGTATCGTCCACTTAACACTCCCGGTGTGCAAAGGCTACAGTGAGCTGACTACTCTTTGGACCGTTGATATACTTTACTTTTGAGTGTATAAAATAAATATCACTTACCAAAGGAATAAGGTTGACAATCACAAAGAATACGACGTTAATCGTGGCGACGGCTACTTTCCAGTAATGGTTGACGTCTTTTTTCTGAAATATTAGAAAAATAAACGTATATTCACACATTAATTACTTCAGAATTTTGTATTGCAAACATGTATGTATGTATTCGTCATTTGAGTTCTTCTTTTCATCATGACTGCGTAAGCAGGTGTACCGTTTGCAGATGAGGCTGGCTGAGCCCTAAAGATCTCCATAGTAGCGTATTGGATATATCATTACACTACTACCCCAAAAGAGCGGAGCAGCAATAAAAAATTTAAACAAATTAGGCAAATATTCATACATTTTTGTAAAAGTAAAAGCGACGGGATGAAATGAATGCGACGGGGGTCAGCTAGTACAATACAATAATGCCTTCAGGGAGCTGATGAATCTGATGATGCTTCCCCTTATTGTAGTGCATCAAGCATGTTTGCTGATGCTCATACTTATGATTTCTTCGCAATAATGCGGAAGAAGGTAGCGTCGATTATACGAAAAGTTTGTGAAAGTTCTAACAACATCCTGCAGACATTTGCCGAAAGGATGAATGGGCCGCCAACCATGAGTGAATTTATTCAAGATGCATGCTACAGAGCGGTCTTGGTAAGTCTGCTGAAGTTTACATGTTGTTTTTATTTAATTTATTCAATAGTTTATACGTAATTTTACTAACACACTTTAAGCCTTTATGTTACTTGGCAATAAAATATTTTATTTTATTTTTAATTATAACCTTCCTTTGGCTATCCCACATCAAAATAATTTTTCAATTCGAATTTGTAATTTCTAATATTAGCGCACCAAACAAACAAACTCTTCAACATTATAATATTGGAAGGATAGTAGAATAAATATATGTTCAAATTATTGCGTTTGCATATTACCAAAATAGTAATGAGATCAAGGAGGAAGAAACGAACAAACAAGTATAAGTATTATTTAAATGTCTAATAGCTTACCTTACATTCTGTATATCGAAGATAAATCCAATGCACCACATTGAAGAGGAGACTTTCTATCACAAACAGCACGAAGAAGAGGTTCAACGAAAAGATATCTGGTATAGCCAAATCATTGATTAATATCACGGCTGGTATCAGCGTTAGAGATGGTACTGATATCGCAACGGGGAAGAGGTCCTCACGTCGAATGTATGATTCTTCTGCTCCCGCCGCTTTGAAAGTCAGGCAAAGCGTTGTGGCATCCGCCAATTCCCTGGTAACATAAATATGTGGTTTTATTTCAACAAATAAAAGTATACAAGTAATGGTGTAGGGGAACTCAGACTATAAGGAAAGGCCGACCAAAATCTCCGTGGCCCAATAGACTTCAGCTGCTAGTGGTGCATCTGCTGACTAATGGAAGAGGCAACGACGCACGTACCCGGAGTTGAGAATTTCGACGGAGTCACTCTTAACAATGTCGAAGAACAAACGCTAAACGATTGCGGCTCGTGTAGTCAAATAAAGGATTGCGGCTCTGGAAATGCGTTATGATGAATAGATAAGAAATTTTGTATAGTCCACATATGATTGATGTACCTTTTGTATTTTTATATTGGGTCTTGGTCTCAAAACGAACGGATATTTTGTTCGTTTTCCCTCTTCATTTCTTTAAACGATCCCTTTAAATAATGGACTTTATGAAAAGAACGATTGAGTTGCCAATTCGAGGCGTAATTTTTTATCTATCTATCTTCACGCTGTATCCCTGACGGGGTAGTCAGAGAGAACAGATCGCCAGGCTTCGCGATCCATGCATACTTCTTTCGCGTCTTGTATTGTGTTAGAATTGCGTAATTTTTAAAGGAAAACAAACAACCGATTCTGGTGATAACTTTTCCATTTATAAGCAGATAAAGCTAACTCTTCAACGGACATGGCAAACCACTCGTAACTTTGGCAATACTTTAGTAGAAACTAAACTAAAACTGATCTAAGCTAAACTTTGATCGATTTTGAATCTAGAAGGAAATTTTATATGTTTTGTGCTAATATTCTTCCTTACTAATTTTAAATGCGAAAGTAACTCTGCATGTCTGTCTGTCGAATTTCATGCCATAACTACTTAACCGATTAAAATGAAATTTGGTGCTGAGAAAGCTGTCTAAAGCCCGAGAAAGGACATAGGCTGCTTTTTCGCCGAGAGAATTTATATATTTATATAGTTCCTGTAGAAAACGGGAACGGGAAACATTCGGGCGGAGCCGTGGGCATTAACTAGTTGTGTTATAAATTCACAAATATGTGTGAAATTAGTTAATTTATAGAAAAAAATTAACTGTCTTCTATATCTTTTGCCTTTAGTCAGTTCCTCGCTGAGGTGGGTGAAAAGGCTCGAGTGCAAAGATTTTTTACCTCCTACACTTTTGATTCCCTTGCTATCGCTCAGCTTTCTATTTTTTTTTATTTAACTTTGGTTTTTAGGTTCTAAAAATTGAGCACACTTATAAAAAGCAACTTTGCACTCTTCAACAAATAATAATTATTAACGTTACAAATCAGATAATTTATTTTTCTAAACACCGTATCGTATCGTACAGTATCGCGAGTGGCCTCGTTTTTCGTACAGTAAGATTTTCACTCCAGAATCGAAGTGCTGAAAATTGTTCTTCTACGGAATTGCTTCCTTTTTAGTTTTCTAGAAATACCATTTGGCTATTTCGCATTAGAATGAACGTAGAAGAACAATTTTCAGCACTTCGATTCATGCGAAATAGCCAAATGGTATTTCTAGAAAACTAAAAAGGAAGCAATTCCGTAGAAGAACAATTTTCAGCACTTCGATTCTGGAGTGAAAATCTTACTGTACGAATAAATAAAGAATGTTTTAAAGATCTATCTTTAAAACATTCTTTACAATGAATCTTTAAAACAATATTTGGTAACCACAAAACGAATTCATTGTTCAAAGGCAATTGTAACGATAACATTGAAATATTTCATGATCAGTTTACTGGAGCTTCTGACTGATTTACGAGACCCTAAAACAAATCACGTACAGCTTGAAAAACTCAATGTTCCATATATCTAACCGAAGAATGATAATATATTATGTCTTAATGTGTTTATTGATAGTTTCAATAGATTTGCATAAAATAGCATGAGGTAGGTATAGTTACTGAGTACCTTCACATTGTTTCTTGTTCGATATGTATATCTTGTAGTTTGATGTTCAGTGACTGATTTTTCAAGGTGTATCTATAAAAAGCTATAAAATGTACTTCGAATTCGAACTCGTATGATGATACTATTTTACGATATATGGAGATACTTAAGAGTGTAACAGAGAGGTAAATAATGTATTTATGACAGACAATACTTGGCTGCATAACAGCATTACTTATGGAATAAGTAACAATCATTGTACTGTACAAAGTATGTACTAGGTACTTTGTGACTCCCGTTCTGGGTCTTATCTGGTGCAAAGATTAGCCATTACTATTTAGCGGGGCAAACTAATGAATTAATCGTACATCGATACCAATGAGGAGCAGGTTAATTAATTATTTTATAGTAATAATAATGGAATTGACATGTGTTTGATATTTATATGAATTAAATATTTACAGACTTTGTCAAAGGCTTCTTAAAAATAAATCAATAGTAAAAACATAAAAAAAATACTTAGTACACTAAATAAATTCTTAGCAAGTATTTTCATTTGATATGGATATTGTAGCAAAGCATTAAAATTTAACCCGCCATATTGGATATAGAGTGACGTCAAATTATTTTTCAAGTTTATCTCAGCAAGCTCTTTAGCAGTGCATAAGTGTGTTCCACCATGTTGGATTTAGAATGACGTCACATAGCTAACCTGCATTTTCATTAAAACTAAGCCTGTATTCAATATCAATTGGTCAGCAATATGTTTCAAAATTGAGTAGCAAGCCTCCACCCGAGCAAAAATACATATTCCTTAATAGAATATACATACATATTGTCACGCCTTTATCCCCGAAGGGTAGGCAGAGGCATATTAAACGCCCACATTTCACCGTATGCATTTTTGTCCCACGTAATAGGTGGTGAGCCAATTGCCGTGTTGAAATGGACAGGCGCAGGCTGCGGCAACCTGCTGTTGAAATTTTTTAAGCCGCCCATAAGGCCTTCAAATTGGCTTAACGACTGCCATTTTATTGGCAACCGGGACCAACGGTTTAACGTGCCTTCCGAAGCACGGAACTGGGGTATAAATTTTAAAAAATGTGTCTATTTTAGATGTGAAATTTGGAAGACATTTTGAACCCGTTGCCCTTTTCAGTGAGGTGATAACAAAAAGGCTAAGAGGTCTTATGTGCTAGACACTAATTAGCTAGACCAATTAGAGTCATGGTAGTCTCGGACTATTTGTATTGGTTAATAGAAACTTTGTAATATTAAAATAACCAATAACCAGTGTTGACTTACTTGTCGTCGTCTCTATTGACGAGTTCCTCTTGTAACATACTCATTATTTTCTGATTTCTATCGTCTTTACTCTCGTCCTGCGGCGACAGAACCTACAAAATTCATGTTAATATAATGTATAAGTAGAAAATCAATAAACTACATTTTAGAAGTAAAGAGCATCACTATACAGAGGACATTGTCCCAACAATATTTATTTATTTAAGTAACCTTACTTAGGGTAACGTAATGAGACTTACATTCGAGCGTTTTACATTTTAACTTATATCATCTACCTAACTCTAGAAGCGCTCGTGGCCCCGCGGTCTCAGTGTTCTGTAAGCGATCACTGAGTTACGCAACTTTTACTATGGCTGGTCCTCGGATCGGTGACCACTTTGCGGCATTTACTTTGCGAACGTTTCCGTGCTTCGGAAGGCACGTTAAGCCGTTGGTCCCGGTTGCCAGTAAAATGGCTGTCGTTAAGCCTGGTTGAAGGCCTTAAGGGCGGCTTGAAAATTTTCAACAGCAGGTAGCCACAACCTGCGTCTGTCTATTTCAACACGGCAATGGGCTCACCACCTATTACGTGGGTCAGAAATCCACACAGTGAAACGTAGGCATATAATATGCTTCTGCCACCCCTTCGGGGATAAGGCGTGATGGATATTTTATTTTATATTTTATCTACATAACTGGTAAGCATCAAAGCAAAGGTCACGGGTTCAATCCCTGTCTCGAAGCAAGTTGTCTTTTTCACTTAAATAAAAAATTTGAAAGTACTTATTTAACAGTTTATGTGTACATACTGGTTGCGCCGGTATATGATGAAAGAATAGCCGCGTTATTTTTTCTATGTTCAATCGCTGATCTGCATTTGTTTTTAATTAATTAGTTGTCGACACTCCCCCCGCTCCCCTTTATTCCATTTCTCTTTCGCACCTACCTTGTCTCGCACACGCACCTATAAAGGAGGAGCGAGACAGCTGTTTTACGAGCGCGCAAGTACCTACGCGTGCTCCGCTATCCTCACGTCGGCGGCCACGTTTGAGGGCAGGCAGTCTGTTCCTACAACTCCGCGCGCGCGGCCGCTTTGCACCAACTATCGCAATAATTATATTTTTCATGGATAAATAGTGTTTTCGTGCAAGGAAACCAGGAATTCAAGTCCAGGGACGCCCCCGGCAGCCTCCACCTCAGCATCTCGCAGCAAGCAGCAAGGTAGTGTGCATATTCCTGTTTTTCCATTACTTTTCCCGTCGACAATCGCGTGTAAATTTCATTTTAGTCTTTCCTCGCAAGTACAGTCCACTTTGAATTTATTTATCTCGCCCGCTCAACCATTTTCTGGTCCCAACGATCCGGATTTTCATCCATTCGCTTTAGTAGTTTGCCAATGGAAACGCAATAGTTTTTATCCCATAGGGGGTAAACGCATAGGTATAGGTTATAGTTTTTATTCCACCACGGAATAAACGCATAGGTATAGGTTATAGTTTTTTACTCCATTCAGAGTAAACGCATAGGTATAGGTTATAGTTTTTTATTCTACCACGGAATTAACGCATAGATTAGGTAATAGTTTTATTCTATAGGGAATAAACGCTTAGATAATAGTTTTTTATTCCATTAGGGAATAAACGCATACTTACCTACTATTTATCGCATAGGTAGGTACTAAATAGTTGGTAAATTCGACTGCACCGCATAGTAACAGATAGACCACGCGAGCAGGTACCTACGCTCGTTCGCTTCGCGTCTCGCTGCTTACCACCGCTGCCATTTTGATCGTTCGTTAGTTTTGCACTGTAGGTAGCTATAGTTGTTTTGATTTAACAATGCCTCCGAAAGAGATTCCGGAGTTAAAACTATTACACGCTAAGAAGGATAGCCTTTTTAAGCGTATGCAATCAATTTGTGATTATTCATCGAGGATCGCAGATGAATCAATAAAAGAATTGTTTTTATCCTCGATCGAAACCGTAGATACTTTGCGCTTAGATTTCGAAAATGTTCTCGATAAAATTAACTTGCTTGAATTAAAATTAAATCCCGATTTCTTATTAAGTTATGACGCCATGTCATCTTTCGAAGATTTAATTTGTCGCATAAAACGTGTCGCTAAGTCATTGCAAGTGCCCGACCCCGATGCCGGCACCGATTCGAAACCCGGGCCAGCCGGTTTTGATTTACTGAAACGGGACCGACCTAAATTACCGCCCATACAAATACCCGAATTTGATGGCGATATTAAAAATTGGCCTTTGTTTTTCGCTAATTTCGAAAATACGATCTATAATAATAATTCGTTATCGGATTACGAAAAATTACATTACTTAGTTAGTAAACTAACCGGGAAAGCAAAACCCGTTTACGCCGTATAACGCTTTGCGCCGAAAATTATAGTTTGATTTTGAATACTTTGAAGGTCAAATACGAAGACAAACGCTTAGTAACAACCGCTTATTTGGATCAAATATTTAATTTGAAAAATAGCTCATCGTGTAATGAACACGACTTAGAAAAATTCTTAGATATTTTTGCATCAGCTGTTCGCGCCCTAAAGAATGTCAAGGACCTCTGTGATTTTTTGTTTTTGTATATCGGTTTAAAGAAATTAGATTCCGAAACCGTTCGCTTATTTGAAATGGATAGACGTGACCATCAAATACCTAAGTTCGACGATTTAGAAACTTTCGTTCCTCAACATATTCGAATTTTGCAACGAACTTCGTTAAACCACGGAGTAGCGAAAAATAGTCCGACTAATCGTAGTAAGCCCACGAAGTCCACGCATTCTTTTGTTAATTTTGAACCCACAACTTCGCAATCGCTAGTGTTGCATTCGAAAATGAGTTCTTTGTGTCAAGGTCACCATGACCAACTTTATAAGTGTTCGGGGTTCAATAAGCTCACTCCGGGCGATCGCTATAAATTTGTTCGTTCTAGTAATTTATGTATCAATTGTCTCAGTAAGAAACATCGTGTTTCATCCTGTAATTCGAATAATTTTTGTCGCAAGTGTAATGGTAGACACCATTCATTATTACACTTCGAAAACAATAACGCCATGTCCGGTAGTTCGCCCGTCGATTCCAGCTGCGCGAACTCAGTGCCTAACCGTCCGTCCGCTGGGACGTCACGGCCGCCCGCGCCGTTGAATTGCGACGGGCAGCGCTCTCGCGTGTTTTCGTCGCCGTCCGCGCCTAGCGGCAGCGGCGCCACTGCCACGATATCGCTTTGTGCTCGCTATCAAGTTTGCGCACAAGCCCTACTACAGTACTTCTGGCAACCGCTCGAGTTGTTGTTTACGATTCGCATGGTAGGGGACATAGTGTTCGCGCACTTTTAGATAGTGCTTCTCAAAGTAATTTTATTAGTAAAAATTGTTGTAGTCGTCTTGGTTTGCATATAAATAACCTGCATATAATACGCCTGTAATGTTGTGAAAGGTATTGGGGGTTCCACTAAAGCCGTTCAGGGTTCTGTAGGGATTAAATTTCACTCGCGTTTTGATTTTAATGTTAGTTTTTCGATGGATTCGCTAGTCGTCGATAAGGTTACCGAACTTTTACCGACTGTCGCAGTCAATACCTCATTATTGACTAATTTTAGAGATTTGCCTTTGGCCGATGATACTTACGCCGTTCCAGGAGATATTGATTTGTTAGTTGGCGCTTCGATTTTCCCGCACCTCCTGTTGCAGCGTAAGGTTCAAGGTCACGCATCGCACCCCGCACCGTTCGCCTTAGAGACGGTTCTTGGGTTTGTTATTGTTGGTTCCGCACCCGCTTATTTTGATTGTAACTCGACAGTGTCATATTGTTGCACCGTCGAGCCGCTGGACTCCGCTGTCCGTAAATTCTGGGATATAGAAGAGGTGAACGTACCTCCTATTGTCAGCCCGGATGATAAACGTTGTGAAGAGTTTTATAGTCGCACGACTACTCGCGATAGTGATGGTCGTTATGTTGTCGCACTCCCCTTTAAGGGTCATTGTAATTCGCTTGGAGATTCGTTTCAGTCAACCGAAAAACGCTTCTTTTGTTTAGAACGGAAAGTGCAGACATCTCCAAGGTGGAAGGAGGCTTACGATGGCGTAATAGTAGAATATTTGGATAAAGGTTTCATTTCACCCGCGCCTCCCGAATCCGAAGAGACGAGGCACGCTCCTTCGTATGCCATACCGCGCCATGGAGTTGTCCGCGAGGATAAACTAACCACCAAGTTGCGCGTTGTTTTATATGGCAGCGCCAAAACTAGTTCGGATGTTTCGGTAAACGATATTTTGCACAGTGGTCAAAATCTCCAAGGTAATTTGTTCGAAATTATAGTTAATTTTCGCTTATTCGCTGTCGCGCTTTCAGCCGACATTAGACAAATGCTTTGTATTGGTGTTCGCAAATCAGATCGCCGATTTCGCCGGACTCGACCGTCGCTTTGTGTTGGACACATTCTTCGCCCCATCATTGGGATACATTTGTCGCAAATAGGGCGACCAAAATTCAGTCGGAATTGGCGCCGCAAAACTTTTATCACGTCTCGGGTACGGACAACCCTGCCGATTGTTTGTCTCGTGGGTTAACACCTGCACAGATTTTGGATCATCCGTTGTGGTTCCATGGCTCTTCCTGGTGCAAAGCCCCACCTGATGAATGGCCTGTTAGCCCTTTCAACCCCGCTACTGTGTTCACGCCGCCAGAGGAAAAGAAAGCCTCTTTGGTTCACCGCTCGAAAAGTCGCCTATCTTAGAGTTGGCTAGCCGTGTTTCATCGTGGTCGATTCTTTTACGTAGTGTTGTTTTTATTTGTCGATTTTTGAAAATCCTTCCTCGTCGCGAGCATGTTACCGCCTTTGACTTAAACAAGGCTGAGTAAATCGTGCTTCGTGAACTTCAGAGATTTTATTTTTCGTCTGTAATCTATTAGTAATCTGAAATTAGAAAAAGTTAATTTGGAATTGAATAAGCCTTGTAGTCGCGCTTTTCAGCATTTGAAACCTTTTTTGAAGGATGGCCTCATTCGAGTTGGTGGTCGTTTGAGCCAGTCCGCATTAGAGTACGATCAAATGCATCCTATAGTTCTCCCGCGCAAGGATCATATCGTTGATCTTTTAGTTGAATATCACCATAGGGTGAATTGTCACGCTGGTCCAGATTTATTAATGTCAATTCTGCGCCAGAAATACTGGATTCTCTCCGCACGCAATTTGATTCGTTCGATAGTTCATAGATGTATTCCGTGTTTCAAACTTCGCCCGAAGTCAATCGCGCCCGAAATGGCCGATCATCGTCCTTGTCGTGTTGTTCGGGCTGCTAAACGTTCGGTACAGATTACGCTGGCCCCTTCAAGGGTAACAGTTTCTCGTGGTCGTGGTATACTCTCCACGAAAGCTTATGTTTGTCTTTTTGTTTGTATGACGACTCGCGCCGTTCATATAGAATTAGCTGGTGATTTGAGCACGCCATGCTTCATGGTTGCATTTAAAAGATTTTTGTCGCGTCGGGGTTCCGTATCTCGAATGTATTCGGACAACGGTACGAATTACGTCGGAGCTCGTCGTAACCTTTCCGAACTACATAATTTTATGCGTTCCAAACACTTTCCGTTTGAAGAGCTGAGCACCGTGCTTACTCAAGTCGAGGCCGTAACGAATACGCGTCCTCTTTGTAGAACCTTGTCTAGTGATCCCTCGGAGCCGCTTGCACTGACTCCAACGCACTTTTTGAACGTGACACAGTTAAAATACTTATCATTCTTTGAAATAGAGGAAGATCGACTTCATCTCCTCTCGCGTCATGCATTATTGGATAAACTCGTTCAATCGTTTTGGAAGCGTTGGAGGAGAGACTATTTGCATACGCTACAGTCACGTCAGAAATGGAATACTCCATCGAACCCTATTACTGTCGGTACTGTCGTAGTTATTTTAACTGAAAATATGCCTCCATTACATTGGCCTCTTGGGGTAGTAGAAGAAGTTTTCCCTGGGTCAAATGGGATCACCCGTATAGTTCGCGTTAAAACTGCAACTGGTTCGTACTTGCGACCAGTTATTCGCCTTTTTCCTTTGCCTAATCACCAGTAACTTCAATAACAAATTTAGCTTGTTTGATTAGGTTTAGTTTAGTTTAGTTCGATAGCATTTGTTTATTTAGCAGCTAAAGCTTAATGGCAACTGTATAGTCAGTTGTTCCTTTTTCGAAGGTAACCCTTCAAGCCGGGGGGAAATGGTTGCGCCGGTATATGATGAAAGAATAGCCGCGTTATTTTTTCTATGTTCAATCGCTGATCTGCATTTGTTTTTAATTAATTAGTTGTCGACACTCCCCCCGCTCCCCTTTATTCCATTTCTCTTTCGCACCTACCTTGTCTCGCACACGCACCTATAAAGGAGGAGCGAGACAGCTGTTTTACGAGCGCGCAAGTACCTACGCGCGCTCCGCTATCCTCACGTCGGCGGCCACGTTTGAGGGCAGGCAGTCTGTTCCTACAACTCCGCGCGCGCGGCCGCTTCGCACCAACTATCGCAATAATTGTATTTTTCATGGATAAATAGTGTTTTCGTGCAAGGAAACCAGGAATTGAAGTCCAGGGACGCCCCCGGCAGCCTCCACCTCAGCATCTCGCAGCAAGCAGCAAGGTAGTGTGCATATTCCTGTTTTTCCATTACTTTTCCCGTCGACAATAGCGTGTAAATTTCATTTTAGTCTTTCCTCGCAAGTACAGTCCACTTTGAATTTATTTATCTCGCCCGCTCAACCACATACACATTACAATAAAACTTAAATAGGAAAAAAGAGTACAATGTGACTGCTTATTTCTAAAAGAAATCTCTTTCAGCAGGCCGGCGAGAGGAGAGTAAGACTGGAAATAATTGAAAAAGATAGAAGTGTGAAAGAGAACTAGGTAGAATCTAGTGTATATACATACTTTACAAAGTAATACATAAATACATACAAATACTTATTTTAGGCTACTTATTGCCCTATTTATTTAGGATGGCTGGATCGTGCGGGGTGTGGGAAATAGGTGAGTAGACAGCGGAGTAGAGCACTTACCGAGTCCTCATCGTCGTCTCGGAGGTCGGAGAGCGTGTCGGCGTCGTCAACACCCTCCGTCGCCTCGCCTTCGGGCACACTCTTCTCGTCACCCCCCGACCACTACACAAACATAACGGCTCTTTGACTTGTAAACATTTGTCTAGTAATATCTTTGTACTCAGACATTTAATGACACACGAACATTTCTTATACAACCTTCTTTGGGAATAATCGTACTTGCAGTAGGTACTGAGCCAAAAAAAAAGTGGCGGCTTAAAGACATCAATTTAAAATATGCTGGAATTTTTAAATTTGATGTCTTTAAGCGGCCAATTTTTTTGGCTTAGTACCTGTAATTTGAAAATGGAGGGAAGGTTTTAAACTCGATACGTAACTAAATGGCTGTCCCGCTAAAATTTTATTCAAATTTCGAGCTTTTAAACCAAAAAATAAGTGCTATTTTACTATTGACTTTAATAAGCAATTAAAAAATATTTTTATTTAAAGAAATAAAAAGTGGTTGGAAATTTTAGGAGTAAATTTCTTTATATGTACCTAAGTAAGCAATAAGTAAGTAATTTGTATGCGAAGTGCTCCCTGTAAAACATTTTAACATTCGCCACTGTAAATGGAGAAAGACTTTCCTCTATCACGTGAAAATGCTGCGGGCACAAGTCAGTATTCTATAACCTACTTCTATGTAAAATGTTTGTAAATAAAAACTTACAGGTTTTAGAACTCGTACAATGAAGTAGGTTTTAATACCGGCTTGACGCAGCATTTCCTCACGACGTTCGCCATGCGCTGGTTCCACCTCAAACTCGTCGTTAAGGAAACTCAATGTTACTTCGGACACATGAACGCGCCTGTAAACAATGTTGTTATAAATAGAATGAGTGCAAACAAGAAGAGTAACAGTTATCTGACAAATACCGTGCTTTAGCGAACTGCCAAAACTCTCTTTATTTGACATCAGATTCTATTATTTACTATTACATTCTGCTTTAATGTGTACAACAACGATATTACCAATGATAATTCACTTTTGTGTCCATAATATGACATAGGAACCCAGGTAGTATATATATAGTATATGCCCAGCTAGTCACTTTTATTGAACTGTATTACAACTCTGAGTTCTGTGTAGATAAGAGAGTAAGAAAATTTAAAACTAAGTTTCCTTGTAGCGAGATCAACTGGAATTGGTATAAGTACTTATGTTTCATTCTACTTTTTCTATGCCGTGACTAACCTATCGCTAGCATAGTACTAAATAGATTTTCGGCTTTTTCAGGGATTCATAGTAAACAAGGGCCACATAGTTTCACCATATTCGTCTGTCTGTCTTTTTCTCTAATTTAAAATAGTCATAATTGTGCAAATGAGTCCCCAATGATTTAATATATAGAAAAAAAACTTGGGTCCAACATGACAAACATCCTTTTTTTTACAGTATACACGGTATCGTTTGAGAGGTCTTTCAAAAATATCGTATCTACCATTTTGGAATTAAAAATTAATTGGTGAAATATTATACATTATTGTGCTGATTTTTGTCAGAGTCTAGTGTCCTCCCCATAACTATAAACTAGTACTTAATCATTTTTACTGTTATTCCACTGTAGCAGTTAACACACCTAAATCGAGCCACCTTGTTTTTTTTGGTTTGGAGTACTGTAACTTATAAAAGATGTATGTAGAACGAAAATGTTTTGATGCAGTTTTGGAGCTGGTATACTCATCATTCATTTAAAGTGTTAAAAAAGTCGAGTTACATTGAAACAAGTCCATATTTGCTTTTTTCAAGGAAAAAAATCTAATCGATTTTTAAATAAAGACATGTTTTACATGAAAAGAAATATTTATTTAGTAACTTGTATTGCCTCCCAGTGCATTTATGAGAGCTCTCATACGGTTTGGCATAGAATTAATCAATGTCGTTATGACATGTTGAGGAATGTCCTCCCATTCTTCCAAAATTACATTTTTGAGCTCCTGCATGGTTTGCGGGGCAGGATGATGAGCTCGAACACGCCTCTTCAGCTCATCCCATAGATGCTCTATAGGATACATATCAGGACTTCGTGCTGGCCATCTCATAACTGTTATACCAATGTCATTTAAGTACTCCCTGACGATTCCAGCAGTATGGGCCCTTGCATTATCATGCGTTAAAACGAAATCTTGGCCAATAAATCCAGCATATGGCATCACGTGGTTCTCTAAACATTGGCGAATGTATCTATTGCCATCTAGGGGCGGCAGTCGTGGTCCCGTCACTACCTCTAGCTCAGTTTTGCGTTCCATAGAGATTCCTCCCCAGACTGTCCATGATCCTCCACCATAACTCACTTTCTCGTCAATACAGCATTGCGCCAAACGCTCGTTCTGTCTTCGGTACACCTTACTCCTTCCGTCATTACCGTACAGCATTAATTTGGACTCATCTGTGAAGAGAACCTGACTCCATTAATGCCGAGTCCAATTTTGATGTTCGCGCGCAAACTCTAGACGGGCTATTCGGTGTGCTCGTGTCAATTTGGGTCCATTGGCTGGCTTATGGGGCTTTAAACCACGTTAATTGAGTCGCCTTCTAACGGTCCGAGCACTTACAGCCACTCCGTGAAAGTCCCTGAGCTGTTCTTGTATCTGAACAGAGTTAAGGCGTCGATTTCTTAAGCTAGTAGTGACAATGTATTGATCTTGTCTCGCCGTTGTCACTCGGTAAAGAGGTCCTCCTGTTCGCCGAACGAAGCCGCCAGTCTCCAGGTATCGGTGGTACACTCTTTGAACAGCGGAACTACTTATGTGAAGTTGTGAACTCACATCTCGCTGACTTAGCCCAGATTGAAGAAGTGCTACAGCTTGCGCGGCTACTTCAGGTGAAGTTTCCATAATTTTATAGCCAAAAACGGTTCAAATTATAGAAAAATAACTAAACTAAACTTTGGTTAACAACAATTGCGAAAATTCAAACCAAATCGACATTAAATTGCTTCAAAAGCAACTTTCAACAGTCATTATTTTTTTCAAATCAGTGACCAAGCTCGGCTTTTGTTCTTTATATTAAATTCTAAAATTCATGTTTGGAATAATACATACGGGAAAGACGATGAAATATGCCAGAATTAAAAATGCATAAAAACTTTTTTGTTATGTTGTATATTTTTTGTGTATTGGGCTTTTAGGCCCGGGAATGTAAGGCGGCTCGATTCAAGAGTCCTGGAGTGTATGTTTAGCTCTCATACCAGGCAAACACAAGAATAATACACTTCTACGTATATTATCCTTTTGTATATCAAAAATAAACATTATACCTTACCCAGCTTTTCCACTACTCTCCATTTTATTAGCCAGCTCTACGTCTCTTGAGTACACGTCGAATTGCCACTGTCTTTGCCCAAGGACACCGGCCAAAACTGCACCCGTATGGATGCCCACGCGCATGTCTACTGGTGAGTTTGTAGTCTGCTGTACATACCTAAGTAATAGTTAATATATTTATTATTATTATTCTAAACAATCGGTAATCCCCAAAACGTGACTTTACTTTTTTCGTTTTTCTGGAATAAAAGTAGACTATGATACTCTTTAGATCTAAATTACATTTTTTCATGTCAATCTGTTGTCTCCTTACGTAATTAAAGGAGGACATACAAATGAAACGAATGAGTAAGGAACGATTGACAAAGAATATATATTGTGCGAAAGCAGAGGGTAGAATGAGTTAGGGTAGGCCAAGACTTACATAAATACTGCGTGAGCAGATTGCTCAAAAACGGAAACGTCAAAAGTACCCGGATATCCAGACTTCATGTTTGAAGCGATTGATAAAGAAGCGAAAGAAGTATGCATGGATCGTGGAGCCCGGCGATCTGTCGTCTCTGACTACCCCGTCAGGGATACAGCGTGAAGATAGTTAGTTACAAAGAAATAAACAAAATAATAATTAATTTTTATGACATAACAATTTGCAAATGCCTTTTACAATTCTGTATTAGCTGGGTATGCAAAAGTGTTTAAGAAGTAACTGATTCTTTTTGTACGACTGCATAATGAGTAAATCATCAAACACTCATTCTTCACTCACACATTCATCTATGAGTTGGACATAACCTTATATGAAATTGAATTTGTTTGTTCACTAATCACGTCTTATCTCCGAAGAAGTGGCAGAGGCATATTATACGCATCAATTTTATTGTATGCATTCCTGTCCCACATAATAGGCGCCTATTTCAACACAGCAATGGGCTCACCCATTGCTGTGTTGAAATAGACAGACGCATGTTTTGGTTACCTCCTATTGAAATTTTTCAGGCCGCCCATAATATCTTCAATTTGGCATAACGACTGCCATGTTACTGGCAACCGGGCCCAACGGCTTAACGTGCCACGGAAATGCTCGTAAATGAAAATATCACAAAGAGGTCACCCATCCGAAACAGCGCGGCCACAAGCAATTCTAAAATTTATGAATGAATGAAGTTTGAAATGAAATTGATGAATTATATAGCATTTTTAATTGATTATTAGGACTATAAATTACCATGTGAACTTACTTGATAGCTTTGACCATAGACAATCCCATATGCACACACAGAACGGCGTGATCAGACCGTTCGACAGGTGCACCGCTGATGCAGTAATAGCAGTCACCTAGGATCTTTATCCGCAGTTGCTGATATTTCTATAAAACATAGACTCACATTAATTTGCTATAATTATTTGTCTAAGTGTATGTAAATCAAACTTTAATTCTTTTACCTAAACCTCCTTATTCCGGCTTTGTGACAATTGAGTAGGTGAATTTGTTTAAATATAACAAAAGTAATCACGATACAAAAGTCGCACGTGGACTAGGTGGACCACTCTGGAATTTACGGCAGAATTTATATATGTAATATTGGGAACACGCTGTAGACGAAATACCTCCGCTGCTACAGATATAGTTTATGTCAACCTCAATAAAATTTACGGCATCACAACCAACCAGTATCTTGCTGGAGCGGTACATCCTGAAAGTACTGGCCGAAAGTCACTGCAGTAGTTATACTTTGGGATCCAAAGTAGGTATAACGTTGCATATTGACAATATTGTTTTATTTTTGATCCCGAGTCAAACACTCAGATATACCGATTTTGATTTTAAGCTATTGCATAGTTTTTATAGCGGGCTTTGAGCACGGCGACCTAATAAAGAAATTCCTTAACGAAAAAAACTTAACACCCGAGCTCACACGAACTTCACCGAGCACGACCGAGCGTTGGCTTAACGTGTATGTATATTATACGACTGTCGAAGCTCGCACGGATTTTCAATATCATTATCATCATTAACGTCGATCCCGGTCAATTTTTGAAGTGAAAACTTCTTTTAGCGCAGTATAATGTGTTTTTTTTTTATATCGCGGGGAATGCCTTTATGCACCGTCATTGCTGCTGCGGACACGGAGCAGGCACGGTGTTTGAGTCTCCCGGCCTGTGGGATAGGGGCCGTCCTACCCACTAAACCCCGCGGTGTTCCGCCTCACCTTCAAACCGGCTCGCAGGTTAGGCCTGAGGTTAAATCACTGCGAGCCGGCAAGGGGCACCCCAGAGTGGAGGGGTCCGTCTCGGGGCGGCCGGAAAAGTGACCACCCCGGAGCTCCCTAAGGAGCTGAAGAATCTAGCCCGCACCTCTACCGCTCTCGAGCGCCCCTCTGAAAGCAGAGGAGGTAGAGAGCGGCCGGTACGAGCGTGCGCTAAAGGGGGGGCACCCTCTGGAACACAGAAAGGGTGCCCGTCGCCATGTGGCCAGTTGGGCGGGGTCCCCCGACCATTGCCCACGGCCAGACACTATTTGGGGGCGCGCATGTATTCAGCACGTCGTCGCCCCCGAACACGACGGCAGGGCGGGAGCGTCTGTCCCGTACGCTCTCGCACCCGCAATTCCTCACGTTTAGCCGCCATCACCTCGCTAGCAAACGAGGCGACGGCGGCCCAACACTGTTGGCTGCCGACCATGGCTCGCACCACGGCCGGCAGCGACAAATCAACACCAATGAGGCCCGTAAGGGTCATACGCGGCCCGTCCCACGCCGGGCACACGGCGAGTGTGTGCTCCGCCGTGTCCACGACGCCACTCGGGCAGTGACGACACACGGGGTCCAGCTCCACCCCTGCCACCTCCCACAGGTACTTGGCGAATACGCCATGCCCTGTGAGGAGCTGACTGAGGTGAAACGTCGGCGCTCCGTGTGCCCTCTCCACCCAAGCACGTAGGACGGGCCGGACAGCCCCCACGAGCCGGGGGCTAACCGAGGGGCCTACCAACCTATCGGCCCACTTCCGGAAGATATCGTCGCGAGCCAACTGTCTCCAGCGGTCGATCTCGTCCGGAAGCGGCCGTCCACCGTTTCTTCGCACCAGGGCGCTCTCTTCATAAACCTTCCTCAGAACTCCAACCTCGAGATCCCAGGGGAGGCTCCCTGCGATTAGGCATGCCGCCTCGTAGGACACGGTGCAGTGCGCCCACGCCGCCCTCTGCGCAATCGACCGCTGCGGACGTCGTAGCAGCGGGATTGTTTTGGCGCAAAGGGCGTCTGACCAGATGGGCGCTCCGTAGAGTGCCATCGAGCGGACCACACCGTCGTAGAGGCGGCAACACGTGCTGTTCGGTCCCCTCCGATTGGGGAGCAGCCTCGCCAGCCTTCCGGCGAACGAAAGCAATGTAGGCGAAAGACACCGGAAGTGCTCGACGAAGCCCCATCTACCAACCTAAGATACTTCATACTCGACCCGGGATGCCGCTCACCACAATAAGAGAATCTCGAGGGGGCCCTCGCCGAGGCCCGTGGAAGTAAACGGCCTCAGACTTTTCGAGGGCCACCTGGAGTCCTAGCGCCCTGATGCGACTGACCACCTGGGCAACGCCGGCGGTGGCCAGAACCTTCGCGCGGTAACCAGGGTATCGTCGGCGTAGCAGAGTACGCCGACCCCCGGAAGAGTGGCGCCACGCAGGACCCAATCATACCCGATGTTCCACAGGAGCGGACCCAGAACCGACCTCTGTGGAACACCGCATGACATGGTCGCACGGACTACTCCCGACCGGGCTGGATAGGAGATGGCCCGGTCCACGAAGTAGTCCACGAGAATGCGCCTGAGGTACCACATTACATTGTGGTACCTCAGCGCTTCGGCGATGGTCTGCCAGGGGATGGTGTTGAAGGCGTTCGCGATGTCCCGGAGCCGGGCGTCCAGGGTCGACGAAAGCCGTACTGGCCGTCACTTAAGTTGGGCGCCGCCCCCTCCAGGTGCCCGACGAGACGCGCCGCGAGCACCCGGCGGTATAGTGTGTGTGCATATATGCATGTAGGTACATATAGCAGACCCCCAACGCGTCTAGATAAATAAATTATTAATAAATTTAGTTTTTTTTTACCGTCAATAACGAATAATGCTATGCAATAGCTTTACCGCGGCAGTCCCCGAGTGTCACACTTTTTTTTTTTATTTGTAATTACTATGTTCGAGATAGTATTTGGCTATAATTTATAAGGATTTGATCTGGTGTTTGAAAATAGTCAGTTCAGTTTATAGTGAATGAAGGGATCTCACTTCTATAGGTCTCATACGGTTTTGAAATGGAGAGGTAATTGCAAATTTTGAAAAAAGTTATGTATTACCTCTGCAAGACGGTCAAAACGAGCAAAAAGCTCATTTAGTATTGCAACAAGATCTTGCGCTGAATACGTTGATGAAATAGCTGTGAAACCCACAATATCTGCGTACAGAATGCTGCAATGTAACAATAATACTTATGTCAGAAATTGTCATTTTAATAGTTTTAATAATAACAATTAGTATAAATTACTTACATACCTAACATTTTCATGACGCGACATATATATTTTTTTGAACTGGGTATCAATGAGACCCAATTCTTTCCTCATCTGAACCGCCACATGTTCCGGTAAGACGGAAAGTAGCAATCTTTCCTACAAAAAAGATAAAAGTTACCTATGTAAGAACTTCATGAACAAAACCCTTATTTAATGATGACTTACTGACTTATAGAACTGTCATGTACCGTGTATGTTTAGTCGATTCGAATCCGACCCCAAAAAAGGGGTAAAGTAGATCTCAAAGCTTAACTGGAGTAGCTCTAATAATCCTCATTTTGTAATTAAGATGATTGTAACCTAATCAGCACTAATAACGACTCCGAGCAATACTTAGCTAAGTAATAAACTAATAGCAGTATTATCGAAGCTACCCAGAAAGAAGTTTTTTAAGTGTGCTTTTTATAACCTCATAGCCATCTTCGCAAATTCATCTGAAACTTTAACTTATTAGGTACACGGTAAAAAAGGAATTGTCCCATCAACAAAAAAAATATTGTTAGCAATACCAAGATAATATTTACTTAATTTACCAATATATAGTTACTTTGACAATTTCCATTTCCTTCAAAATACAAAAAAATATTGTTGATTTGCTGTCTCAAATCAAGTAAATATTGTCAGGTAAACATTTTGAAACTTTTAGTATAAGATAACGATTAATCTAGTATTAATAATGCTAGATTTGTTATCCGGACGCTATTATATTGTTAAATTGACGATTTACATTGTCCTATCGAGAATATAGTGAACTTTGTAACATTAAGATAAATTAATTGTCAAAGTAACAATGTCGTTGTTCTTCCGAAACACTACAAATGATTCGATCAATATTTCACAATTGCTCATATTAAAACATGGACTTTTTCATAAGATATCTGACAACTTCTCAGACGAAGATTAAACATTTTCAATGCGAGAATATGTTCAATTGTTATTAGGAATAACAAGTGGTTTTGATTGAAGATCGATTATTTCTTAGAACAACAATATCAATTGTTCAGTCAAAATTTATCTAATTTTCAAATAAGTTTTTACATATACTTGTTTTAAAACAAGAATATTATAAAATATTGCGACAAATTATTTGATGAAAATACAACATTTTCAATGCGAGAATCTGTAAAATGGTTATTAGGAATAACAAGTGCTTTTGATAGAAGATCGATTATTTCTTAGAACAACAATATCAATTGTTCGGTCAAAATGTTTTATATTTTGTAATAGATTTTTACATATACTTGTTTTAAAACAAGTATATTAAATAACAGCGCGACAAATTATTAGATGAAGATTAAAAATTTTCAATATGAGAATGTGTTAAATTTTTATTAGGAACAACAAGTGATTTTAATACAAGATCGATTATTTCTTAGAACAACAATATCAATTGTTCAGCTACAATGTTTTTTATTTTGTAATAGATACTTGTTTCGAAACAAGAATATTATATAAACAGCGCGACAAATTATTAGATGAAGATTAAATATTTTTAATGCGAGAATGTGTCAAATGGTTATTAGGAACAACAAGTGGTTTTGATAGAAGATCGATTATTTCTTAGAACAATAATATCAATTGTTCAGCCTAAATGTTAAATATTTTGTAGTAGGTTTTTACATATACTTGTTTCAAAACAATAATATTATATAAACAGCGCGACAAATTATTAGATGAAGATTAAATATTTTTAATGCGAGAATGTATCAAATGGTTATTAGGAACAACAAGTTGGTTTGATAGAAGATCGATTATTTCTTAGAACAACAATATCAATTGTTCAGCCAAAATGTTAAATATTTTGTAGTAGGTTTTTACATATACTTGTTTCAAAACAAGAATATTATATAAACAGCGCGACAAATTATTAGATGAAGATTAAATATTTTCAATGCGAGAATGTGTCAAATGGTTATTAGGAACAACAAGTGGTTTTGATAGAAGATCGATTATTTCTTAGTATAACAATTTCAATATTTCAGCCAAAATGTTTATACTTTGTAATAGGTTTTTCACACATTCCTATTATATATATTATTGTTATATAAATAGCTGTGCCCCGCGGTTTCACCCGCGTGGATCCAATATTCCAGGATTATCTGGGATAATAATATAAAATGTATAAAGTAAACAGTAAAGGAGGAAAGGATCCAGGAGTAGGTATCATATAAGTAGCTAATTCAGGATCTAAACTATCCGTTTTATATTAAAAAGTCCTGCGCGAAAAAAAAAAGGAATATCTTTTCCCGTTCCCGTTTCCCACTGGAACTTGTTCCCGGGATTAAAAGTAGCCTATGTGTTATTCTGATGTATAAGCTGATATATATTATTGTAAAGTTTCATTAAAATCCATTCAGTAGTTTTTGCGTGAAAGAGTAACAAACATCCATTCTTACAAACTTTCGCGTTTATAATATTGGTAGGATTTTGTGCCTGAACTCGACAAGTTGAGACATGTAAAGTACGGTTAGCGCAGGTACCTAAGTATCTATTAATATTATTCCCGACAATACTGTAAGTTCTTCCATTAAAATTTTGAATATTCAATCAACAATATTTTATTTTCAACGAAAAGATAGTTGATTCACAAGAAAACATGATTTTTGTTGATTCAATAAATAATATTGTTGATTTCACCGACGCGTCCATAGATTCACAGAAATATCCCAAGACCCTTCAGTGTTTGCATTTTCGGGTATTTTCCCATAATTCTGGGAACTTTTTAGAGTATCAATTAAATTTTTATACCTATACCTATAATTAAACAGTAACGAGGCCGCGTCTGTACATCGAATATCAGCACATTAGCGTTATTTTGAGGCAATACATCACTACTTATCATGCTTCTTTGGTGTTTCTGCAAGTAGTCCGATACTTTAGCGGATTTAACACTACACTATTATTAATATAGGCTTTGTTTCAACAACATCGGCTCAAGAACAGCAACAACGATACAAAAATGTCGTTGCATGTCTCCGCGCTCAAGATGAGTTGGGGAGGTCAAAGCAAGCAATAAAAAATAGATTTTAATGTAAAACAGGTGGATATTAGCTCATAACCTTGAATGACATTTAGATCCCTTTTTCCAAACGCTCAAGTGCGTATGGCACCAAAGTATGGAAATAACTTCGTGATCCCTTTACCTTCACTTTTATACACGATTAGATACGAAAATATATCATTTCCTAAGCGTAAAATAATTAAGCTCGTGAAATGGCAAGGTGAGTCGGCTAATGTAGAAAATGAAATCAAACTAATAGTTATTTGTACAAAACAAAAGTATTAATCGACAAAAAGTAGGTAAATAGTTGGTATTGTAACTTGAAAAGTATTTGGGTTTACGGAGATTGGGTGTTTTCCATGTATAATGTGTTTATTTTCCTACAATATTTTTTATATATTTATCTTTGTTATAATTAAAGATAAGTCAGCGTGAAGCTAGAAAAGGGCTTGCTCCGTTGATTTGGACACGTCCAACGAATGTGTGAGGAACGATTGACGAAGAATATATTTTTTGCGAAAAAAGTAGAGGGTAGAAGGGGTCAAGGTAGGCCGAGACTTACATATGAAGACCACGTGAGCAGATTGAAAAGTCAAAAGTACTCGGGTACCCAGACGTGCATGTATGAAGCGATTGATGAATCTGCAAGAAGCGAAAGAAGTATGCATGGATCGAGAAGCCTGGCGATCTGTCCTCACTGACTACCCGTCAGTGATACAGCGTGAAGATAGTTAGTTTTTTTAGTTTAGTTTTGAATTAAACCCCTGTTGGGGAAACATACAGCTAGAAGGCTTTTTTTTTTGGGCTTGAATCACAGTCATGGTGAATATCACCCATAAACGGAAATAGTCAAACTAAAAAGAAATATTTAATTAATATATAATAATATAGGTATATTAATTAAAAAAATGATTTTTACATGAACCCCAAACAGGCACTTACGCTTAGGATAATGACTTCAATTCAAGCACTATTCTAACCTCTTCATATTAATAAATATAAAGAAAAAGTACTTTTATTAAACGGGTAATTTCTTGTGATTCGATTTTGGACTTTAACTGTTTGACAGCCGGCAACACTGACACACGACGACTAGCCTATTAGCAGTGCACGTGTGGTGCGGTGCGCGGTGCGGATGGGATAAAACGAGTTTATGTTGTGTGTTTGCAAGCATTATATTGGTGAGTTATAGGTTTTATTAAACTAGATCTAGATATATGTTAGCTAGGTAACTTTATTTTCAATAAGTTCTTCTTTTATTCTCATGTAGGCTGGGCTAATCTAAAATATAAATGTGGACGCCGGCGCCGGCGATCGACATCTTGATGCAGAAGAATATGTTGATCAGAAAGCCATTCTGGAATTGCATTCTAAATGGCAAATGCCGTTTGATGACTCACGCGCCCAGACAATAACTTTATAAAGTAAAATCAATCAACTAAGTAAGAATTTTTAAATGTAGCTTATTATTTATTCATATATAAATAAATATATTAATAATTATGTAAATTCCAGGTATTAATGAAGATATTGTTTGGCTGAAAAATAATCATGAACCATGGGATGTTGTAATGCAGAAATGGATGAACACTAATGATGAAAGAATATTTTGCGCGCAAGACAACCTGAGAGTTTCTAGCTAAATGGCCAGTACTAAATGACTTAAGGAGTGCATTGGTAAGTTTCTCTTGATTATTTCTGTCTACCATAGAATCATAAAAAATTATGATTGTTGTCCTTCACTTTATCCACTTATATGTGGCTAGTGCTGAAAAGATTAGTCTCCTATTGTTACTGGTTGATGGTGGTGAAAATTGTAGTGGTAACCGGGACAGAACCTTATTTATATTGTAAGATTTTGGTATCAGTCAACATATTTTTTATCCTTTAATTTTTTTTCAGACTGCAAGTGGTCCATACTAAGGACACACTTGGGGCACTTAATCCCGCCAAAAGGACAGGATGTATTGGAAATAAATGAAAGCTTTCAACAGCTGAAGCCATTGATGGCTTGCTGATACCTGTTAAGGTAACACATTATCAAGTTATTAAAGACACATACTCTTAATAAAACTCTAAGTTTCTTTCAAATTTCCATTATATTTTTTTTCACAGAAGCCGAGCGAAATAGAAGACGCTATTACCTCTCAGCAAAAAAAGGCACTCAAGAAAATACAAACAGTTTAACATTATGTTCTCGTACAGGGTTCAACATTAGACAATATATAAATAAATTAAGCACTTTCATAGTTGTGGATAAACTTGGATATTCTTTCACATCTACAGGCAAAACTTTTGACGCTTTGTTCAAATTGTATCACACGTAGGTACCCAGTGTCTTATGAATACTTGTATTAGTTAATTCAACATTCAGTTTATGGAATCACAACACAGCACGATAAAGTGATTCCATACATTGTTGATGTGACGAATCTTACCTAAATCTATAACTATAGTTAAATATAAAATTGAAACGATGGAACTTAATTGTACTGAATGTGGTATTTTTTTTTCTGAATTCAAATAATATGTATTCCATATTGAAGTTCTTCATAATATCTCTATTCATGTGTCTATGTATCATACTGCTCATTTCTTAAAATATTATCTTACAGCATCCTTTAGGGGAACAAAAACCTAAAAGTACATTTACTTGTATTACCTAGTAGGTATTAGTACTGAATTTTCTGATACAAATTCAAACAAAGCTGCAGTTGCCCAAGTTGTTGTTAAAGTAGTAAGTTTTGTAGTAATGTTTTTGTTAAAGCCGATGGTCTGACTCATTGCGCCAAATTCTTGCAAGCATTGTTTTTGACTATTTGAGTCTCATTATTCCATTATCAGGTGAATCTATTTCCCAATAATGCCAAGGGTCGGTCCACTCGTCTTAAGAGTGGTTATTTTTAAGAGATATATATATATATATATATAATCCAGTAAATGAAATATAGCTAGACATATAAATAAGTATTGAATTGTAAGAAATTAAGAATTTATTTAAACCTACAGCTTTATCAATCTTAGTTATCTTACGGGAAGCGCTTACGAATGGCTGGAAATTCAAATTTCAGTTCAAACAGTTCTTTGTCGTTATAGCTACGCTATAACTCTTAATAATGATGATCAAAAGATCTCAATAATGGTGGGGGTGTATGATCATTATTTAATTCTTCACATTATGAAGTAGACATTTTATTTTAATGAATAATAATTGTTTGACAATTGATTTAGTATTTAATATTAATATTATGAAAAAGAAAAAAGAAAAATATTTAATGTTTAATAATTAATATTAAATATTTTTCTTTTTTTCTTTTTTGAATTATAATCATTGATTGACCTCCGCCATTATATCAAACTATTACAATAATTACCCGGCTTGGCTACAATGACAAAAAATCTATTTGAAAGGATTTCCCGCCTCTTGTGTGCGCTTTTCCTTTAGGGACGAAACGAAAATATGCCCACAGCAAGCTCTATGTTGGCATTTATGGCGCAATTAGCATTTTTTTGCTTAGTCGGTTTTTGCTATTGTCGGTTCAAATAAATTATTCTTAAATTACTGGCAATTCAATTTTGTTATTTCAAGCTATGTTTCATTAACAGGACAATAATACTGTTTTGAAGTAATAATGTAATTTTTAAAGGAATAAATATATATTTTTAAATACAACAACCGGAGTTTTAATTGAAGTAAATATATTGTTAGATTAACACAACTTTAGTTTCAAAACGAAATATATTATTATTGTAGGTCTAATTGAACTATATTGTTCAAACAACATGTCGTGTATTCTTATACAGACAATAAAAATTACTGAAACAAGTAAAACAAAAGGTTTGAACGGAAATATCTGTTTTTGGTTCAAATAAATCATAATTTTAAAACAAGCTAAGTGTATTCTCCTAAAGAGAATAAATATTCTTGAAACTAGTAAACCATGCGTATGATAACAAAAATCTGTTTTGTAGAACCAAGTAAATCTTAAGTCTTGAAACAATAATCAGGTATTCTCAAACTAGCTGCCGCAACAAAATATGTATATTGTTGAAGCAAGTAAACATCTACTGTTATACGAATAATATGATTACACTCAAACTAACTAAAGCATAATTTTCAAGCTAATGTAATTCGTGTTGTTAGAAAAACAATATCGATATTGTTCCAATAAGTAAACCACTGGTATCAAGTTGAAACAATATTTTGTTGGTGTACAAAAATCTATATTGTCCAAACAATCTAATGTATATTATTTTAAAGACAATATACATATTTTTAAAACAACAGAATATAGTGTGTTGAAATAAAATTTTAGATTTGTTTATCTAAATAAACTAAAGTATCACTTCAAATCAATAAGAATGCATGGCACAAGCAAACTATTATTGTTACAACAACAAAACATTTTTTTTTAATCTAGCAATATGATTTTATTGAGTGAATACAATTTTCTTATCAATATCATATTGTATGTTTAAGTAAATATAGTCTTCCTCGTATGGAAAACACGATTTGCGTTGAATTAAAGCAATTTGCTTTAATTTGACAATTCCTTTTTTTCCGTGTACAGTCATCAAAAACATACATATAGGGAAAATGATACAAAACCTCATAAAAGTAAATACTTTTCTGAAAAAATCACCCTTATAGGTACCTCTTTTGCTGGCTGTGCATCCGAACCCTTATTGCACGCCTCACAACGCGTAAGCGTGTGGGAGTGCTTTACGATCGATAGGCCGCTATGTGACGATTTTACAATATAAAATCGCTCTTATCTCCAAAGTTAGACATAAAATAAATAAAAAAGTGGTGTTTGAAAACAAGACATATTAAATTATAAAGTCAGCGTACTTTTTAGTATAAATAACAAAAAAAATTAGTTTAAAAATTATTAGTACTGCTGTCCGTTGGTCTGCACGTTTTAGAAAAATATACGCAATTAATTGTAATAAATACTTTTGAATAAATTTCCACTTATACTGAGGATGAACCCTATTTCTTATCATGATTGAAATGATAACCATTTTAAAGATATTAATGAAATTCAATGGAATTTATTTACTGTGTTTCTTTGTCGTGATTTTATTTTATCTCTCTCTTATTACATGAATAATATACTTCTTTACTTTTCTTACGTATTTTTTTTCCAATTTTTTTCTTAATTCTATTCTAAATTCGAATGTCAATAGATATTAGAACGTTTTATGCAATAAGTTCTCTTCTAGTACATTAATTTCAATTTGTAATACAATACGCGTGTGAGGCGTGCACTTTTGGATTTTCCAAACTTTTTTTAATATTATTGTTTTCTGAAAGGTACCTGTTCTATGCTTTGTTGTTCAATCGTTAGCTTGTCGCGTAAGCTCTGTTTGGTATCCGCAAAAGAGTTCCGTTGTTGCGTTTCATTTATTATAAATGCTGCGACACCCAATATTGAAGTCACGGAGAGCAGTACACCATTTGCAAGTAGCTGTAAAAATAAATTAGTCTCGTTACAGAAACTAATAAAACAAATTTGAAAGTATTTAAACAAATTTGAACTGATGATGTTTATAAAATTAAAACCTACCTGATGACTCAAATCAAAGGCGAGGCTATGCTTAGATGAATAAGCGCTCCCGAGTTGCACAAAAATATAAGCGTTTATCGATATTACGCTATATAAAAGCAGTATCATGTAATGTAATGGTAGGGTTGCAAGCGTAAAATATTCAAGTAATACTGCCCATCCTAGTAGTTCGTTATATGAATTTCCTTCCCGTCGCGATGCGCTTATCAATAGCTGTACCCATACTACTAGCCATATGATATGATTGAGGACGGGTCGTATTTTGGTTATGAATTTGTAAATAATGAGCAGAGTAACGTTGACGATCAATGCTATCAGAACAGATGTATAGGCGAACACTACATCTCTGTCTCCAGGTACGATGAATGCAAATACTTGAAGAAACACGCCAATCATTAGCATATGTGGAGCAGCTTTGTGTCTCTGTTGCTGTGTGTACGCTGCATATAATTTTTCTTCTTCTACATCTTTGAACCCCCATGGTGGTAATGTTATCCGACTAGAACATTTGTTACACAGCAACTGCCTGAATTTCTCCATCACTGTTAGTTATAACTCATGGCTACTTTCCTTGATTTAAAAGGCAGTACTAAAACTGAATTGCTCTTCTTTATTGTCATAATTGTTAGAAGCATCCACCAGAGCTAAAAAATTCAGAAATAAAAAATATAAATCAAACTTTGCCTCGGTGAAGCTAGGCGATAGGCCCAAACCTCAACCGTAAGTTCACGTTTTCGTCGCTTGCGAGAATAGGTGCAATGTGGCTTATGTGGTGGACTGTTCCTTAAAAAGGATTTATTTGCAGAACCAATTAAAGATGGTACACGTCCATTATTGTGTAGGCACACACAGAAATTAGAACAAAAGGATGACAAACTAGTGTTGCCAGCATTTGTTTTTAACTAATTTAATATCGTACAGTTCCCAACAAGAAGTTACCAATCAGTGATACAGCTAGGCTATTCAGTGCATAGTAAACTATTCACGCAGAAACGCAGAAATATTTCATCACACAAACATTTTACGTAGTCCATAAGCTCGCTATCGAGTATAGCGTGATCAAAGCTTATGGGTGAGGCTTAAGCATCTGTAGTTTAGTCACTGATACCAAAGAAAACTATCAAATGTTGTGTTTAAGAGATTAATTCATAAAATATTATGACAATAAAGCATATAAGTGACACTGTGAGCCACGTCGAGTCTTATCATTGTAACCTATATTATCATATGCTACCTACCTAAAAGAAAATATGTGATAACAGAAAAAACATTCATAGATGATGATTTTTTTGGTAAATTCGAGTTATGTTAAATAAAAGAACCACTTTCATACCGTGGTTAAATTTTTATAAGTTTTTAAAGCCACCGTTTAATTTATCTACTAGCACCAGTTTCAGCACCTAAAGGAGAGCACTTGGGTGCTGGTTTAACCACTCATATTTTTACCCTATACCACTATATTTACCCTGCAGGAGCACGCTAGACATTAAGACAGGCAGCTAGTAATAAAGAATGATATCAGATAGGGCTTTGTATTTGCAGTCATTATGCAAATACAAGGCCTTAACGGCGGCTTGAAATATTTCAACAGCAGGAAGACACAACCTGCCCCTGTATGTTGCAACACGGCATTAGGCTCACCGCTTATAATGTGGGATGCAAATATAACAGGTACAATGTAGGCGTTTAGTATGCTTCTAACTATCCCTTAGGGAATAAGGCGTGACTATATGTATGTATGAGCAATAAATCAATACTAAATTGTCACAAAAACCTCCATTCTCTCATATACATAAATGCGGTTGTTCCGCCTAGTTAGAATTACAGAATCTCTGTTGTCACCCCCCTACTGCAAGTCCTACAAAGCTTGTGCAGTACTATTAATACATTTTAGTGTAACGAGTCATCAGTCATATTTTTTTATTTATACGTCTAAAGAATTTTCATTAAAACTTTTTTTAGTGAATTGTAAAGTATATATACGTGACTTTTTAGGTAGTCGATTATAAACATTTTTACAAACTGTCCTACAAAGTCCTACAAAAGTAGCAAGTCCTACAAAGCTTGTGCAGTACTATTAATACATTTTAGTGTAACGAGTCATCAGTCATATTTTTTTATTTATACGTCTAAAGAATTTTCATTAAAACTTTTTTTAGTGAATTGTAAAGTATATATACGTGACTTTTTAGGTAGTCGATTATAAACATTTTTACAAACTAAATTCATCCCTCCGTTTATCCGGGTTAAATGAGAGATGGGTAATGTTGACCTTTGCTCAAAACAAAATGCCAAAAGACCTTTATAATCATAAGAATAGTGTGGTGAGGTATTTAGGTATGTATTTTCTAATTAATACAATCAAATAAAAACATTTCTAATTGTGCTACTTCTGGTAACGGGGCACACAACACATCCGCGGACACGTGCACACTTTAAATATTTTAAATATTGTATGTACATTATTATAAAACCTGGGTTCATTTGATGGACTATAAGACTTTGTATTTAAAATGGTGTATGCAAAATGAAGATATTTTTATTTTATTTTATTTTCTTCTCGGTTGAAAGTATTGTGCTTCTTATTTCAACTTTTTCCAGAATCATCCTTGGGTAGTAGTGGCAGGAGTTTTAGATTGTTAAGCTTGATCTAATCATTGAGTCGATGAAACGTGAAAGTTTGTAAAAATGTATGGATGTAGGTTTGTTTCTTCTTTCACACAAAAAATACTGAATGGATTTTAATGAAACTTTACAATAATATTGCCCACTCACCATAATAACACATAGGCCACTTTTTATCCTTGGACCAAGTTCCTATGGGAAACGTGAACGGGAAAATTTCTCTACGTGTTCCGAAACAATAGAGTTTGGTACAATGTGCTCAACGCGTGTTGGTTCAAAACAAATATATCTCTTTACCTTCAGTAAATAGAACAGCACTAGCTAACTAGATGTCTTGTTTTGTTATCATACAAGGAGACAAATTAGTTACAACAATTAACTCACCATCATTAAAGTAAACCCATCACTAAATAACAGTACTATCCTTTTTTGGATTATACTAGTACCACAATCGAAAGGTTTTTTATCTGTCTATATTGTGCTAGTACCAAAAGTTTTATTATTATTTATTTTGGTATAATGTAACTATATGGACCTCCTTGCAATCATGAGAAACGAACTTTACCTTGTGATTTAATAATTACAAGCCGATTCAAGTTATCATTTCTAAAAACACATTTGACCACTGAAACAGTATCAGAAATTTCAACAAGCTATATATAAGCTATAGCTCTACACTAAGTTTGTAAAGACCATATTCGGTTTAAAGTTTAATATACTTTACTTTTAAAGGTCTTTTAATCAAAACAAATTGTTTAATTTAAGTATTTGTTGTATGAAATTTGTATGTATGTATGTATGTATGAAAATTGATAAAGCTATTTCTACTAGACGAATAGATAGGTATCTAATTAACATTCGACATTATAGGTATAATACTCATTATAAAATCTGTATTGGACTATAAAACTTTGTATTTAAAATTAGAATTTCTTTTGACACACTTCTATAATAGTAATGGAACTAGTGTCATCAGAAATTTTACTAGGATTGGGTCATGCATTTCATAATTCTCGTGATTAGTAGTAAATAAAGGTTGAAAAGATCCAATAGGTATAAGTTAAGGAAATGTTAAGGTTCATAATTAATTATTCAGTATATAATAAAATCACAGGGTGACTCACTCATCTATTTTAAATAAAAACCAGCCGAAACCCTTACACCTAGCTACGACGTTTACGTAATTTTTGTTTCTATCTTTGAAAATGTCCCATACAACCGTTTATTCCTTATTTAATGCGTGAAATTTTGAAAAATCTTTTCATAGTGGGTGCCTACATTATAAGGGTAGCTAACACTAAAATTTTTAAGTTTGTAGGTTCAAGGTATTCGGTTGGGTGCTAGTTGTAAAAATGAGTACACGTGTCCATTTGTTTGTAATCAGAAATTGGTATACGGAATTTAATGTCATTAATTTTGAAAATGACTAACTTTCATCCAACCGTTTTTTTTATACTACTGAAGTGGCAGACAAGCATACCTAGGCCCTATAGGCCCACCTGATGGAAAGTGGTCACCGTAGCCTATTGAAGTTTTGCAACATTAGAGGTGCAACATTTGCACTGCCGACCCTGTAAAACCTTCTAAGACCGAGTCGAAAGGTCGGAGCTGGTATTCTGGTGCACCGGACCAAAAATGACAGCAGTACTCCATGTGTGGCCGCATTTGCGACTTATAGAGAAGCAGTGTTTGCTCCGCAGTCAAGTACTGTCTCGCCCTGTGGAGCACTCCGAGTTTCTTGGCCAGCTTTCCGAGTTTCTTTCCTTCCTTTAAATGACTACGATATTGGACGTCACTAGAGATCTCAACACTTAGGATCCCAATACTATTGGAGATTGAGAGAGTTTTGCCCTGGAATTGCGGTGCTACAGTAAATGGGTCTTTTTTAGCGGTGAATGCACAAACTTGAGTCTTGGTATGGTTAAATTGGACAAAACTTGTTTACCCCAATCGGACACTCGAGCAAGAGTAGAGATTTTTTTGCAAGTTTTTGCCTTATTTTAAGCCCTTAGGGGTGGAAATTTGAAAAAGCATTTCTTAGTGCCTTCAGTATAGGGATAGCTTACCCTACGAAATTCAAGTTTCTAAGTGTAAGCGTTTTTGCTGGGCGTTGATAGGTGAGTGAGTCGCTCCATAATTTATTAGGGCTGTAAAGTAGGGGATTAAAGGTTTTATAAAAGTATTTGAAAACTAATAAGTGACTTGGGGGTTAGAGGTGAAGGATGCAAGGAGTGTTCGAAGTATGTCACGGGTGAGGCCGAGGGGCACAGATAAATATTATAAACTAGCTATCCCGCCCGGCTTCGCCTGTGACATACTTCGAACCCCGTGACACCCATTAAACCCCGCCGTTTATTAGTTTCACAATAATGTATGAACATTTTCCAAATTTGTTAATTTTCATTTTCCGCTCTCGAGTACATACACACGGCCCGGTCGAATTATGGTTACACGAAATTAATTTCTTTGCGCATTATTTTGAATTTACTATTACTCGTAAGATATTCAATTAATTTGCAACGTGGTAATGGACAAAATAATCTTCATGAAATGCTAAAGCAAACTAACGTAGTAATATTTATTAAGGGAAGGTAGGCCAAGTCGCGTAGGCACCACAACGCTTCCTCAGCCCCCGCCAAGATAGATCGACGATGTATTTTCTGCTGGCACGCCACAGTAAAAATGATTGGCAGTAGCAATCGAAATAAAACATCTCTGTTATTGTATTGGATTTTATTTTAGGTTTATGATATACTAGTTGACGCTAGCGGTTCCGCCCGCGTGATGAAGATTTTCCGTTCCCGTTTTCTAAAGGAACTTGTTCCCGGAATAAAAAGTAGCCTATGTGTTATTCTGATAGATAAGCTATTATATATATAATATATAGTTATGGTAAAGAACGAAATTAAAAACAGTTTGCTAGGCTATCACCGGCGACTGCGACATCACCCTAATCCCCTGGCCTCACAACTATCGAGGTTATAGCAAAAGATTAAAAAGGAAAGACATAATCAGTGACGACTGAGCCCATTGGAAATAAATGAGGAGATGTTCCCACTGGAGAGCACACTCACTCACCTAATTACCCTCACACAATCTGCTTATAGTAGAACTGATTGCAGATAAGAGCACACAGAAAAAAAGGTAAAGTTTATTTAAATTCAATTCAATAAAATAAACGTGCAAGTAACAAACAAACAAACTTTCGCGTTTATAATATTAGTAGGAGTTTATGATGATATATTTAATAACAAATTTAGGCTTTATGTACAAGTACCAAATAAAATGTCCCGCACTCATTATACTATTTTTTTTTAAATAATATTAAAATTAAAAAATCATAATGTTATGTTCCTGTCTTCGGCAGCTAGTCACCGTTGTTCTTCAGAACATATCTTCCGTCCGCGCTAAGCATTCTCCTTAAGTACACAATTTCATTCAATTGCTCTAAACGTTGCCGGTTTACCCAAATCTTGCTTTTAGTTCTTACTTTTCTTTTTCAAATACCCAATTCTTAGTTTAACATGCAGCGAAGACCTTTACTTTTATATTAGTGACTAATGTCTGAAGGTCGGCTTCTGATGAGACCATCACTACCGCATCATCAGCGTACAACCTCCAAATCATAATCTTTTAACTTTTGCAGCCACACTTTTGCACACCTATCCAGATACACTATGAAAAGCCAGGCGGACATAACACAACCCCGTTCGACGCCCGAACAGAAGTCAAAAAGAGGCGCCAGGTGAACTTCCCCCTTGGTCGCACGCAAGCTTTACAGTCCGTATAAAGAGACTGTATCGCCAGCAGTAGCTGGCCGTCCACACCATATTCTGCCCGGATATGGTGTAGACGGCCTGTCAGGCCACACGGACGAGTACCACAGAGTTTCTCTCACAACGTTATCAAATGCTTTCTCCAGATCCACTAAAGCGCAAAAAACCTTTGCGTTAAAATGTTGGGATTATTAATTGAATGAATGAATGAAAAATCTTTATTCATGTAGGTCACAAAGTAACACTTATGAACGTCAAGATTATTGCTCAACATTAAAATTACACTTACATTGTTCCTTTGGATTTATGTGAGAACAGTCGACTAAACTTAGTTTGCCTTAAATTTTAATTATATTATTTGTAATAATTGCTATATTATTATTAATTAATTAATTATTAGTTACATGAAATGTCATACATTGTTTAAGGCTACTAACATAAAGTAAAAACATAAATAAAAAGCGCTCGTAGCCCTACTAACTCGGTTTCTGTAAAAGATCACAGATTTAAGAAACAGTCTCGGATTTTGGACGGATGACCGCTTTGTAGCATTTTCATTTACCAGCGTTTTCGTGCTTCGGAGGACACATTAAGCTGTTTGTCCCGGTTGATAGTCACGTTGCAATCGACACTCGTTAAGAAAGGGTGAATACCTTTTGAGCGACTTAAAAATTACAACAGCGATTCGCTACAATCTGAGCCTGTCCATTTGAACATAGGCATTGGGCTCACCACAATATGCCTCTGCCACACGTTCGGGGATAAAGTCGTAGCTAATAAATTTATAAATATACTTAAATAATTAATACTGAAAGCATAAAACAAAGGTCTTGGATACAATTTTAATAATTTATGCAAAGCTAAGCTTCAATATAATAACTGCACTGATTACTTCAGCCAGTGGCAGACGGTATGTTTAAGCTTCAGAATCTATTGATCAAATTTGTTTATAGGTAAACATACATTGACCGGCCCACTGGTTCAGTTGGTTATATAACTGCCTTCTAACCTGTAAGTAAGTAAGTATAAAATCGAACCCGGTACGGGTTCGATTTTATACTAGTTACAGGGATAATTCTAACGCTTCTGTGAAGTGTAGGTTCTTTATTCTATATTAAAACTCTCATATATTTTATTTATCTATCACGCCTTATCCCCGAAAGGGTGGCAGAGGCATATTAGTATATGCCCACTTTTCACAATGTGTATTCCTGTCCCACGTAATGGGTGGTGAGTCCATTGCCGTATATAACTCTCATATATATATACACTATATAAAGCTAACTCCGGGCGTCGCGAGATGCAACTGGGATAAATATACTGTGCCATTGTGAAAAAAAAGCAAGGGGAGCGCAACGAAAAAACCTAACACAGGTCCTACCTTAGTAAGCGCCAGCGCGCGACCGATCAGGCCTCAGCGTCGCGAATATGATATTATTTAAACATTTGTTCTATAAAAATCACTGTATATAGTCAAAATAAGCCATTATGTCTATAAATATTTAGTAGCTATAGTTGTGTATAAAAATTTCATTAAAATTATCTATAGTTTAGATTTGGCATTGAAAAAACATTTCGAAAGGGGGCAACTTTGGGATGTTTTTCTATCAAGTGAGTTTATTAGATTTTGTAACAGAAAGCCATTTTGACTAGCTTTAATCCTTAACTAACATATATCTCTTTTTCAGAATCAAAAACCCTTTCTTCTACACACACCGGCACCATTAGCGGAACATAAAAATAATGCTAAATATATTTCAAAACAATTTTATTTTAAAAACCAATAAATTCCATTCGCTGTCATAAATAAAAAATGCCAAATTTTAAAATTAAAAGGTACTTTGTTTGGTGCAATTTAATTGAGAAAAATAAACATTACGGAAAAATAAATATTCTTGAATTTTCATGGTGACTAATAAAATTAAAAAAAAACAATTGAACATATTATTTGCATTGGAATAAAGGATTAATCAGTATCGAGTATTTCCTCCACGTGCCCTTATTAAAGTTTCTACCCGTCTTGGCTTGCTAAAAATGATGTTGTCTATCGTTTCTTGGGAAAGTGTCTGCCATTCCTCCAATACGGCATTTCGCAGTTCATCCAGAGTCACAGGAGCAGCTATTCTGGATTTCACCCTACGTTTTAGTAAGTCCCAGACATGTTCAATCGGATTCATGTCTGGTGACCTTGCTGGCCATCACTCCATTACTGCGATGTTCACATGATTAAGGTACTCGCGAGTTCGCAGTGCGGTATGAGGCCGAGCATGATCTTGCATCAACACAAAGCCGTCACTGATAAAGGGGGCAAAAGGTAACACGTTTTCGTCAAGAACCTACCTTATGTATCCATCAGCAGTCAGACTCCCTCTATGGAACACCACTAAGGGTGGATTGCATCAACTTACTATAACAATAACCAAAGCCAAACCAGCCGTCAAATCTCTGGTTAAACATTATTTGAATTGCACCATTCTTACAATGGTTAAAATGACGTCACATCTGACACTAACTTTAACAAGCCGAATCTTGGCGGTTAAAGTTATATCGCCGGTTATAGTAACAGTAACAGACGTAGTGACGTTACAATCAACTTGACACTTCAAACAATCATCAAATATTCCTATATAATATGCTTAATTGTGTGCATAAACATTCATAATAGGTAAAGAACCTACATAAGTTATTGTATGATGGCATTAGTGCGTGATATTTTATAGGAATCTAGTTCTTCTGATACTGTACCCATTTAAATATCAAATCTTCAGGTGGAATAAATGCCGATACATACAGTCGTCGTCCAACGAATGAGTGGGAAACGATTGAGTTTGACGAAGAATATATATTGTGCGCAAGTAGAAGGTAGAAGGAGCCAGGGTAGGCCGTGACTTACATATGAAGACCACGTGAGCAGATTGCTCAAAAACGGAAAAAAGTCAAAAGTACCCTAAGTAAGTATTGATAAATCTGCAAGAAGCGAAAGAAGTATGCATGTATTGATAAGCCAGGCGATCGGCCCGCTCTGATAACCCCGTCAGGGATACAGCGTAAAGATTACATTAATAGCAGTACATTAGTAGGGTTTATTCTGTGGTTTATGTAGAAATAAACAGACAATTAAATACTTTAATAAACAATTTATTAATTATCATAGTATTTTTTATTTTCTAATATGTCAATTTGAAATTGAAGTTTTATTAATTCTAGTTTATTTCGTTCTTCATTGTCTCATGATTTGATCATGTAGTTCTTTTTGCTGCCTGATACTTTGCTGAATTCTTTCCAGTTCAAGGGCATGGAGACTGTCTAAAACTGAATTTTTCTTTTCGCGTAAAGCTCTTTTTATAAAACTGCCACTATGTGTGTGTGTGTGTTTTCCTGGTATCTCTTAATCATGCCTGAAAATGATTAAGATAATTTGCAAGCGTGACTGTGCTTAGGAAGACATGTTAAGCCGTTGGTCCCGGTTGCCAGTTAAATGGCAGTTGTTAAACCCAGTGGAAGACCTTATGAGCGGCTTGAAAAATTTCAACAGCAGGTCGCCACAGCCTGCGCCTGTCTATTGCAACAGGGCAATGGGCTCACCACATGTTATGTGGGACAAAAATGCATACAATGAAATGTGGGCGTTTAGTATGCCTCTGCCTACCCCTTCGGGGATAAAGGCGCGACAAAATGTATGTCTTTCGAATAAAGATCAGACATTCATACTAATATTATTAAAACAAAAGTGTTTGTCAAAATTTCATCAAAATTTTGATGAAATTTGGTATGGAGATAGATTCGAGTCTTGTAGAAAGCCATGCAATAGTTTTTAACTAAAGTGCGCAGAGCCGCAAGCGGAAGCTAGTCTGATATAAATTCATTTATCAAAAACACCTACGTTTTAGTGGTGGTGCTAACGGTTTCCTCAATGAAGAATGAGGTGTACTGCAGTCATAATTAAATAATATTTCCTCAGTCTTTTTCCTTTTGAACTGACGAATTTTCATCACTATGAATGCATGCATGCATGTTTTTTTTGACATTAAAATGCTCTTGCGTTCATCCACCAGTATTTGCAAGTGATTTACTTCAACTTTACTAAAATTAACACTTCTTTCTCTGAAAATAAAAAAAATATGTTAGTAATTTTTCACTGAATATATAACCGATGCGACGGAATGATAATGGTGAACTTACTTCATACAGTATTCATCCAACCCAATAATTGAGCTAATCCTGTGGCACTTTCCGTGTTTTCAGTAAAAATACTTATTTTATTCAACTTATTATAACGTTCATTGACGTTTCAGTTAGTCTTTGACAGTTTTTCATGACGCTTGAACGAAGTGTTTCCATAACAAAAAATTACCCCTTCAATTTTGATGGAGAGCAAGTAACTTTACATTTGCAACCCCATTAACATTAACTATAACAAAAAGTAGGATTGTGCAACGCATCATTGTTAAATTTTATTGCTACCGTTATTGTTACTGCTAAAGTTAATTTTGACGGAAACTATAACCAAAGAATTCGTGCAATTCACCCTAAGTCCGTGCGAGCTCCCAAACATATCCCCCCTAAACCATTGTGGACCCTCCGCCGTATGCTACCGTAGTTTCAAAATGTAACTGATTGTATCTCCCCTTCTCGTCTCCATAATCTTTGACGTCCATCAATTTGTTTTAAAAGAATTCTACACTCATCACTGAAAATACAAAAATATTTAGCATTATTTTAAAGTTCCGCTAATTGTGCCGGTGTGTGTATGTAGTGATGCGAAAGTTTTTGAGGGTGATTGTTACTCTTTCACGTAAAAACTACTGAATGGATTTTAATGAAACGGGAACGAGAAAACTTCTCTACAAGGGGATGCCGCGAGCGTCAACTAGTTATATAATCCTATCCTATCCTTCGTATCAACCTAAATTTTAATGGAGCTGAAATTTTTCGGAGAAACTTTATGTAAAGTGCACTTTGACTTGTCGCATAATGGAGGATCATTATTTTCTTACTAGGAAAAGCTCAACTACTTCTAACCGTCACTCCAAGTTGGAGAGTGTCGTGAGTAAGACCTCAAACCACTTTACTGAACTGATTAACTTTTAATGAGAAGTATATGAATTATATTTCACTTACTCATGAACACAATCATTGTAATATTTAATATTTATAATTCTTTAAATTTACGAACCTACGGTTCATAATTTGAGGACTTATCGGCGGGTCAAACTCCGGAACAACTTTCGAAATAATGGAATATTTTTAATGAGTTTCGAGCATGGGTCGGTAGTTTAGCCGACCACAGTGACAACACGAGATTAAATCCCGTTCGAACTCGTGAAATTTATTCGACTCAAAATTTAATTATTCCGGAAAAGTTTTTGTTAAAAAAATTGTCCTATTGTAACACTCCTAAAGAGAACCTTATTAATATGTTTAAACTTTTATCTGAAACAGATACAAAGGTATTATACAGAATCAGTCGAACTAAAAACAGATAGTTAACTGGACTCGACAGTCATCACCTTACTGAACGCGCAGGGCTGACATCTTATATCTATGTAAAATTCAATTATGCAATTGGGTAGCCTGGAGTTCTATTATACAAGCTCTTGGCTTAGTTTAGACTCCAGATCTCCTAAACATTGCAAACTTAGAAATAAAATTTGTCTACTTTGTACCTATCAGAAATTTGTATAGTCATAACGTTGTAATTTGTGGACATAAATAAATAAACTTTATTATTATGTCCCTATCTTCATGGACATCTTATTTTTTTCCTAAGAATATACCCGGTCTTTGGGTAGGCTTATATGGGGACATATTGGTTCAACTCGAGGTCCTTTGAGAATTTTAATCTAATAAGAAATGGGACCCCACAGCAGACAATCCACGCCAGCCTTATGTAGAAGAACGATAATGGACCACCTCCAATGGAAGTTAAATTATTGTACAATATGCTAACTATGAAATGGGCTATTGGGTTGGGGGTTAGATGAACTGGGTGATTATAACTATGTATGGATGAAGGCGGCGTCTGCCAATTTAATATCTGATTATCAAAATGTTGGCAGACGTGGGCCCCCTATACAATCACCATGGCTATATAAACATAAACAAGCCCTAGCCTTATACAAGCATCAGGCATGATGTCTGTAAGGCGACAGAGGGCAACACCCCGGTGTGAGTGGCTTGGGGTGTCGAGCGATGCGGCGCCGGTTTCACCATCGCAGGTCAGACCCGGAGCGGGCTTCCCCGTAGTTTTGTCCTTGAAAATGACACTTCCACCCCCGAGCATATAGCTCTGGCTCCCTCCCTCTGACCGGCCAATTAAGGCAAGCCAGAGTTGAGATTTGTTGCACTCCTGGGAGTAGCACTCTCACTGCCCTCTCGTTGGCCCATTAAATGCTAACCGGTGCAGAAGGGCAACAAAACTCTGAGGAATCGGGACCGATGTGTAGCCACGCACATTCAGCTGCTGCCACAAGCTGCCCTGCGGATGTGAGCTTTTCAATAACTTTCTGATACATTTTTTTGTTGATATCAGAAAGTGGATGACTCAAAAAGCGAATGCGTTTTTCTTCTTCATAGGGTTGCGTTAATCCTATAAAAGATAACGACTGTTCTCGAGGGTTTTATTATTATTATCAGTCGTCTAGATCCCATAACACAAGCTTATAGCTTATTGGGGATGAAGAGTAGAAGCGTGCACGTCGCCATCCCTGCCAGCTACGGCTGCAATTCTACTCCAACACGAGTGCCACCAGGACGATTACTGCTAGGGCCAGTACCGTACCAGTTCGTCCCCGCTGGTGCGAAAAGTGTGAGCCAGAGCGGCGTAGGGGACCACCACGTTACACGCGCGGCCCGACACGGCGGGAAGTGGAGGATGGAGTGCAGGGTAGCTGCGTGGAATGTTAGGGGAGGAATGACAGATAAGATGAATGAGTAGATGGATGTTATGAATGAGAGAAAGTTAGATGCAGTGTGCTTGACAGAGACCAAGCGCAAGGGCAGCGAAGTCTTTGAGCTCCCGGGTGGGATGCTCGCGCTTTGGTCTGGAGTACCAGAGAGCGAGCATGGCAGTCGGGGGTTGGAATTTTGCTGTCCTCGCGATTGGCCTCCGGTATGTATAAGTACAAACTGGTAGGTCCTAGAATCCTCTGGATCCGTGTAAAACTTGGTTTGACGAAGAATTTCCTGGTAGCTGCTTACGCGCCAGTATCTTCGTCGAACGCGAGTGAGCTAGAGGACTTCTGGGAGAGTATGAGAGAAGCTCTAAATGTGATAGAAGGAAATGAAAGACTTATAGTATGTGGAGACTTGAATGGATGGGTGGGTACCGCTCGCGATGGTTTTGAGTCGGTACTCGGGAAGTATGGGGATAAAAGGGTGAACGACGCTGGCAAGCTAATACTTTTTAGCATTTTGTAAGAAAAAGGATTTGTTTGTGGCGAACACAATGTTCAACCACAAACAAATTCACATGTATACGAGGAGATGTAAGTCAAAGAGAAGCATGATAGATCTATTCCTAATGGATAGTCGGCTCCGTAAACAGGTGATGGACACAAGGGTTTATCGAGGCGCTGAGCTGGGATCATACCACTACCTAGTCATAACTAGGATTAGGGGTCTGTTCGCGGGTTGGCGTCATCGTACCGAGTGTCCTGAACCTGAGCCGACTTGTAGCATCAAAAGCTGGAAGCTGCAGGATGCATCCATTAGGGATAAATATAATGAAAGGGTAGCCGAAAAGCTTGGCGACGTCAATGTAAGCAGTGAGAATGTGGAAAGTGTATGGCAGAACCTTAGGGACAGTATGATAAATGCCGCTGTGGAAGTGTGTGGAGAAACGAAAAGAGGCAGTAGTAATAAGCGTGATGCATGGTGGAATGAAGAAGTGAAAGAAGCAGTTCGAATGAAGAAGAAAGCATGGCTTATATACTTAGCCTCGCGGAATGATTTTAATATGAAAGAGAGATACAAGCTGCAGAAAGTTAACACGAAGGCACTGATAGAAGAAGCTCGTGAAAGGTGCAGAATGAAAGCGGATGAAAGGTTGTCGTCCAAGTTCCGGGCTAATGCCAAGCTCTTCTGGAAAGAGGTAGGCAAGACCCGGAGTTATTCGGCAATCTGCAGTATGAATAAAGTGCTTAGTGTTAACAATGACGTCCTAACAGACCAAAGTGACGTCCTGCAGAGATGGAGTGAATATTATGGAAAGATGTATGAAAGAAAAGACAGAGATGCCACATCGGGAAGTGGAGCTCACTTCAATGCTCCGGATCCCGATGTCATTGCAGTCATTAGTATGAAAGAAATAGAACAAGCGATAAGAAGTATGAAATGTGGTAAGGCTGCGGGAAAAGACACACAGGGCGATCAGCTTGGTCAGCTTAGCTAGTAAGGTGTATGCAAAGGTTATAACGGCACGAATGCAAGAAAAGTCTGAAAGGTATTTATGGGAGGCTCAATGCGGATTCCGACGTGGAAGAGATTGCATGGATCAAGTGTTTTCTCTCCGCATGATCGCGGAAAAGTTTCTGGCTCTTAGCCAGAAGGTTTTCTGCGCTTTTGTGGATCTAGAGAAAGCATTTGATAACGTTGTGAGAGAAACGCTGTGGGACTTGCTGCCAGGATATGGTGTGGACGGCTCGCTACTGCGGGCAATACAGTCGCTTTATAGGGACTGTAAGGCTTGCGTGCGAGTAGGGGGGGATGTGTCACCTCTTTTTGATGTCTGTACAGGCGTCAAACAGGGATGTGTCATGTCCGCCTGGCTGTTCATAGTGTATCTGGACAGTTGCCTGCAGAAGTTGAAAGATTTTAATATGGGTGTGAATTTGGGTGACTTTACAGTAAACTGTCTGCTGTACGCTGATGATGCGGTGCTCATGGCCTCATCAGAAGCCGACCTACAGGCATTAGTCACTAATATGAAAGAGGGGTGTGAAAGTAAGGGTCTCCGCTTGAATGCAAGTAAAACTAAGGTTCTAGTATTTGAAAGAGGTGACGTAAGAACTAAATGCGAGATTAGGGTAAACCAGGAACGTCTAGAGCAAGTGAATGAAATTGTGTATTTAGGAAGTATGTTTAGCGCGGATGGAAGATGTGTTTCGGATGTAGAACGGCGAGTAGCTGCCGGAAACAAAGTTAACGGTACTTTGTCCCAGTTAGTAAAGCGACAAAGCATCGTAAAAGAAGCACGACTGGCGATTCATAATGCAGTGCTAGTGCCAACTTTGCTTTACGGTACTGAAACCTGGGTATGTCAGCAGATGCATGAAAGTAAATTGAATGCTGTGGAGATGCGATCACTTTGAAAATTGAGCGGCGTTACCTTGGCCGACCGAATACGTAACGAAGTGATACGCAATATGGCAGGTTTGAATGAAAGTGTCAGCGTTAAACTGGAAAAGGGCGTGCTCCGTTGGTTTGGACACGTCCAACGAATGAGTGAGGAACGATTGACGAAGAATATAAATTGTTCAAAAGTAGAGGGTAGAAGGAGTCAGGGAAGGCTGAGACTTACATATGAAGACCACGTGAGCAGATTGCTCAAAAACGGAAAGGTCAAAAGTACTCGGATACCCAGACGTGCGTGTATGAAGCGATTGATGAATCTCGAAGAAGCGAAAGAAGTATGCATGGATCGCGAAGCCTGGCGATCTGTCCTCTCTGACTACCCCGTCAGGGATACAGCGTGAAGATAGTTAGTTACAAGCTTATAGTAGCTTACTTTAAGCTAGACGGCGGTGTGAAAAAAAAAGTCCCACAATATTTATTTATTTATTTATCCAACGAATGAGTGAGGAATGTTTGACGAAGAATATCTATTGTGCGACAATAGAGGGTAGGATGTGAATGAAGCGATTATATGAGTCTGCAGGGTGTCAAAGAAGTATACATGAATCGCGAATCTGTCGTCTCTGTCTACCACTTCAGAGATACAGCTTAAAGTAGTTAGCTTTTTTTTATAATATTTGAAAAAATGCAATTTTGTTCTAGACGAGACTTGAACCCGTGACCTTTGCCTAATCAGGTCAAAGGGTTATACCACTGATCCACCAGTACTATATAGAAACAAGTTGAAATTCTTCGCTATCTTTGTAAACACCATACAAGAGTATTAGTTAGTTAAAAACTAATAGTGTTCTATTATTTGAACAAAGTTTTAATACACAATTCTATCTAAAACGACGCGTAAGTCTATAGATCTGTACACACATAGGTATAAACATGAGAAACATCATCAAGCGGAGAATTTCCGTTAACAAAACGACTTGATCGAGGACGCCTGTGTAATGAATAAATTACACGCTGAAACATTGTTCCGATATCCATTCATTAACTGGGCCGTCTAAAGACGTTCATTATAGCAACGTACACGTACTCTTGGCCGTACTTATTTCAATATCGACAATTGTTACGATGAATAAGCGATGTGACCGTGAAACTCAACTTTATTTTTTGTTTGCTTTAGTCTACTTACTGCCAAACGTGTACAGTTAGACTCGCATTAGTTTTATGTGGTATATTTTATATTTGTAAAAAGTACAAAAAAAGTAAAAAGTAAAGTACTCGGATACCCAGACGTGCGTGTATGAAGCGATTGATGAATCTCGAAGAAGCGAAAGAAGTATGCATGGATCGCGAAGCCTGGCGATCTGTCCTCTCTGACTACCCCGTCAGGGCTACAGCGTGAAGATAGTTAGTTTAGTTAGTTAGTTTATTTTATATTTGTTATATATTGGGACTAATCCCACCCACATTCCCATTACTGTAATCCGGGATCTACAGCAATGACCAAAAATTTTCGAAACCAGAAAAATTACGGTAAAGTCTAAACTAGTATAAACTTTATATTTTAATCTTTGTAAAATTATTTTTCTTTTCGATTGTTTATGATGCAATATTCCGCTTTTTAAATGTAGTATGATATTATGTCGACACATGTTTAGACTACAAACGAGGCGTGGTCAAGACAGCTTGGTAGCAGAAGAGTTTGCACATTTCTCTCTACTTTTTGTAGTTCGAACGGAACGAATAGTGCTATGCAGGATTCTAATAGTTTTGTCTGCAAACATAATTATAGTTGTACAATGTATTTGCGCCATGTTACGCCTGATTCGACACGTTATTACTATATATCTCTCTTCTTTTTCGTTTTTCTTTTTCTATTTTTGCATGTTTATTCATACATTGTTATTCGCTTTAAAGCTATAGTCCAAATTTCAAGTATCTAGCTCATACTTTTAAGTCAATTATAATATTTCATCCAAACAGGGTTACAAGGAAGCGAGTTAATACATATCATCATCATCCGAGCGCCAGTCCGCTTTCCTACATTAAAATTCCTGCATTAACTATGGTTAAATAAACGAAGGCTTGTATGAGTGGCAAAACGCGTATATGGTATCAATGCCTAGTTCCTCAAAAATAGAAAGCGTCTGTATTCTAGTATCGACGAAAATAAGATGTAAAACACTGGTTTCATCGTCTAGAAAATATTACAGAAAATACCCCGATTTACTTAAGTTAAACCGACCCCGCGCCAATGACTTAATGATATTAGACGTAATAGGTATAACGGCCCTGAGGACGTTAAACGAACCAAAAACATGTGAAATGAGATCACAGTAGGTACGTGTTCCCTCGTACATTTTGTGTAATGATATAATTCTGCTTATCCCACAGCTAAATGGAGAATATTCTGATCATTTTATCGCGATACATTTTTACATAATATATCAGATGTCAATCGCATTAATATCAGGTCAATTCACATTAAGGCTACTCGTCGTGAATTATTGTGATTGTCTTAACGTACTCCGTGCACGTTTCCCTTACTCCCAGATAAAAAGTAGTCTACTTAATAATCCAATTTAGCTATCTGTATACCAAATAACAGCCAATTTCGTTCAGGGGTATACAGCAGGATTGTGTAACAAACATCAAACCTATTCACAGACTTCCATGACCTATCTGCATACTGTAATCTTTGTTATTTTGTAATAGCATGTACAATAAAGAGATATTATTATTATTTCCTTTATTTATTATATACACATAAAAATTACATTTTTAAATAGATTATTCATACATACATATTGTCACGCCTTTATCCCCGAAGGGGTAGGCAGAGGCATATCAAATGCCCACATTTCACCGTATGCATTTTTGTCCCACGTAACAGGTGGTGAGCCCATTGCCGTGTTGAAATGGACAGGCGCAGGCTGCGGCGACCTGCTGTTGAAAATTTTTAAGCCGCCCATAAGGCCTTCAACTTGGGTTAACGACTGCCGTTTTATTGGCAACCGGGACCAACGGCTTAACGTGCCTTCCGAAGCACGGAACTGGGGTGGGTCTAAGTAAATAAATTATACATATTAAAAATCTATTTAAAAATATAAAAAATAGTATCCCGCCGGTATCGGGTACAGGGCTACCGGTGGTCAGGGCTGCAGAGACAAGAACTTCCGCACATTACGTGCCGTGCCCAGAAGAACCGCCTTTTGCATCAAGCCCTTGACCCAACTGCCTAACGCGAGCCTCTTGAGATGTTAGTCGAGGCTCTTGGCAATCAGACCATGTGCCGATACAACTATCGGAACAATAATCGCTGAATCCACATCCCACATGTCGACAATCTCGTGAGCAAGGTCCAAATATTTTATTTCTTTATCCTTTTCGGCTTTTACGAGATTCTCGTCATTTGGTATGGTTATATCAACGATTAATGCGAGGCGTTCTGACCGATCTATTATCACTGTATCAGGCTTATTGGCTACAATAGTCCTGTCAGTGATAATAGATCGGTCCCAGTACAATGTGACACGACCATTTTCTAGAACTGGGTCCGGTACCTATAATACGGTACCTCTGAATAAACAAGGTTATATTTCAGTGCAAGTTGCTGATGGACAATCCTGGCTACTTGGTTGTGCCTATGTAAATACTCGCCGTTGGCAAGACGAGAACAACCAGATATTATATGTGTAAGAGATTCACCAGGTAGGTGGCATGCCCGACATATGTCAACCGTACCATCTCTCAGAATATACTTCCGATAGTCATTCGTCATAACAACTTCATCAGTAATTGCACAGACAAAACCCTCGGTTTCGCCAAATAAATCACCGAACCGTAGCCAGGAGACAGATGCTAATAAATCTACATCGGGCCTATGTAAAGCCCGATAAAACCGTCCATGCAGTTCCTTACTCTGCCATACCTCCTTGCGATCGTCAGTACTTAGTATTAGTGGTTTGCGCCAGTTCTCTTTCGCAAGAGCGAGTAGGCTCAGTCCGTTATCTACTGTCACCATATCCTTATGCATACCCACGTCAGTACGAAGAAAATATTCTCTAAGGTTGCATATCTCACGGTTATGCAATGTCTTGGCGTTTAAAAAGCCGCGACCTCCACATTTCCGTGGGATATACAACCTCATTATGGACGAACGCGGGTGATGCATCTGATATGATGTCAATAACGAACGGACTTTCCTATCCAGGGATTCTAACTCTGTTTGAGTCCACCTAAGTATGCCGAAGGAGTATACTAAGACTGGCATGGCCCACCCGTTGATAGCGCGCACCTTTTTTCCGCCTGATAATAGACTTTTTAGTACCTTTTTCAGGCGGCCCAAGAAACGATCCTGCAACGAACGTTTCATGTCAGTCTCAGTAATACCCAATGCTTGCGACATACCCAGATATTTATAGGTTTCAGTCGCGGAAAGGGACCTAAGTTTTGTGAAATCTGAAAGTTGTACTCCTTCAGATTCCACAATTCGTCCTTCTTAACATGCATAACAGCACACTTATCTAAACCAAACTCCATTTTGATTGACTTACTAAAGGTTATAGTGACCTTTAGTAACTCATTCAAATGGGATTCGGTGGAGACAAATAATTTCAAATCATCCGTGTAAAGAAGATGCGACACAACTTGACCTCCTCTCCGAAACTGATAGCCCAGCCCTGAATTCTCCAGTAAAGTACTGAGAGGATTCAGTGCCAGACAAAACTGTCACCCTGAAATATACCCCTCTCGATCTTTACAGGTTCACCATTCCCAAGAACCTGACGACATCCTGGATGAACAAGAGCCGTTTTCCATTGCCCCATACATGCCTTCAAGAAGGTGCGTAGAGTTGTATCAACTTTATACAACTCTAACACCCTCAACAACCACGTATGAGGCACAGAGTCATAGGCCTTCTTGTAATCAATCCAGCATGTTGCCAGATTTCTTCGGTTACGGCGGACCTGCTGATTAATGGCCATGTCAAGAATAAGGAGTTCCTTAGTACCACGTGACCCGCTTCTACATCCGTTTTGAGAGTTGGACATTATAGAATTATTTTCAATGTGAGTTCTTAATTTTACTCTCAAAATGGATGTGAGAAGCTTATAGACCGTGGGTAAACAAGTAATTGGTCTATAATTTTTAGGGTCCGTATTACTACCTGATATATAAAGGAGGTGACTGATACCTGAGGTCATAAGAGATGGCAGCAACCCAGATTCAAGTGATGTTTGAAAGCGAGATGCCAAACAGTCATGTGAGCTATGGAACCATTTAAGCCAAAAATTGTGCAGTCCGTCCGGCCCAGGTGACTTCCAATTGGGTAAAGAACGAACTGCACTGGCAACGTCATCAGATGTTATTATTATTGGTTCCATAGTTTGTATAGATTCACATGAAAATCTGACATCCCGCATCCACTCATCCTCTGTATGACTAACAGGTGCCGACCAAATACTTCGCCAAAACGTGTTTGTGGGTTCAGCATCAGGTAGACACATGTCAGTCACACGAAAATCAGGCTGCTCCCATCTTCTATACACCCACTTCTCATCTTTTTGGAACAAACGATTGTGAATATAGCGATCCACTCTCTTCTTGTATCGTCGTATACGATTTGCCCACGCATAAATTTTCTGCTTCAGGTGGTCAATACGTTCTGTGACCCGTAAACAGTATTCGCAAGGACTAATATCAGTCCCCGCGAATGCCCGAGTCTTGTATTTTAGTCTCAGTATTTTCGGGCGTGTATTACCCGCTCTTATTATTATTATTACATCGTCCATTGGTCAACATGTAATAGTGGATTGGGCTCGAAGATTTCAGTGGACACTCATCGCACCAATTCTACAGAGTATTGATTAGAAAATGCAATTATTTTCAACCCTATACTGTCTCGGCCTTAGAGACAGAGGCAGAGGCAGAGGCAGGGGCATATTATAAAGTGGGCATATAATATGCCTCTGCCACCCCTTCGGGGATAAGGCGTGATGGATATTTATTTTATTTATTATACTGCCTCGACCTTAGAGACACTGAACATTCGAACTCCTGCCATCCTTGAACAAACCGTCATATTCATTTTGTTAGTAATCGCGTATGCCGCACCGTTTTCATTTGATATATATCTCTTTTCGTCAATACTTGGCACAGTCGCAAATGTCATTAACAGACCACTATGAAAAAATACCAAGCAAGTAATGGTCGAAAACAAATAGTCCCGTTTTGTCACTTAAAACTACATTACGCAAGGGAAGTCAAACTCTTACGAGTGCCGTAAATCTCAACCCTGGGATGCCTTAATTGGCTGTTCAAACAGTGATTTTAGTCACAGCTTTATTCTCATGCGTATAGATGTATATTCTCAACGGTACAGCTACGAGAACCTAGCACTCAACACCCTTTAGCTGCTTTCATAAGTGTTACTTTTATGAAGTCGACTTTTTTTTGGTAGGTATTCTAATAGATTGAATTAACTAGGTTTAGGTTTATATATCTTTATTATCACGAAAGACACTTGTCACTTATGTGATAACATTTTTACACAACAATAGAGGTATATCACTGTCCGTCATCACTAGACAAACTACAAACAAATAAGTTTAAAATATTAGGTAAAATGTAGGTAAAACTAAAATACATTTGTGCAAATATTTAAGGAAACAATACAATGCTGTTAATATGGAGTTAGGTCAAATTACGTATTGCACCTAACTCCAGTGAGTAGGTGTATTGTGTTAAGAGCCTTTTTTTTGTTACATAATCAGGCTTTGAACATACTTCGACCCCGAGACCAATTTAATGACCGCTATTCAAGCAAATATTTGGGTTTTAATTTTGCATTTTTCATTATTATTTATTACTTTTAACATTATTTTATATTTATATATATATATATATATATATATATATATATATATATATATATATTTTAGCTTTAGTGAGGTTAAATATTACTTGATTATGTTGATGATTTGATGTTGGTCAGGGATCATTCAATGACTGCTACTTTTGACTTTTGCGTATAACGATTTAATCTTCAAAAATATAATTACAAGTTTGAAAATACGAATAGGTAATTTGATTATATACGAGTAACTACATGTGGTGTACCGACTACCACCATGCACAAGGTAATTACAAACGAGTGAGTAATTGTGCGACGAATAGCCCAATTTCACATATTTGGCTAATTGTTTTTTAAAGGTATAAAATGAATCTAAGTTTTTTATCGAAGCAGGCAGTTCATTGTAAAATCGTGCACCTTCTGTTGTTATCATACTTTTTCCGTAATTTGTGCGGTGCCTGGGTAAAATGAGATAGCTCGCTCGTCGCATTCGGCGGCCGAGTACCTGCTTACGTTTAGTGTAAGTTATATTAGTATGGATATTCCTGTGTAAAGATTTATGGATTAAAATACAACTATTAAATTTAATTGTTTTTTTTTAATTCATTAACTTGGTTTCTTGGTAGATTTTTTTCGTTGGTGTTAGAAAATCATACTTAAAAAGCAATTTAATTACCCTATTTTGTTGCCGTTGCAGTGCTGCCAATCCCCAAATTTCAATCAGGTACAGTAAGTGTGGTTTAACCAGGGCATAATAATTTTTAAGCGTAAATTATGTGGAATACATCGTACAGTCCTATAGAGTGAGCCACGTAGTGCTATTAATTTACTTTTTATGCTTTCCATGTGAGTATTCCAAGTTGATGACTGTCCAAGTAAAGACCAAGATACTTTTCATGTGATTTTTGTTGGAGGGGCACATTGTTGAGCGATAAGGGTGAAAACGGAGGTATTGGCTTATTTTTATCCTTAAATATATTATAGGAAGTTTTGAAAATGTTGATCGTTAATAGGTTATTTTGAAACCATATATAAAGCTTGTTAAGGTCCTTTGTGCTTGTGAAATTAAGTCATGTATAGATGGTCCGAAATAGAACAGACACGTATCATCTGCATACAGAGTAATTTGACCATGAAGAGTCAAATTATGCATGTTGTTTATGTAGGTTATGAAAAGTAATGGGCCTAGAATTGAGCCTTGAGGAATGCCACAAGTTATTGGTAATTTAGTACTTTTACTATTTTTATCTATTTTAACTATTTGTGATCTGTGCGTTAGGTATGACTCCCAAATTTTAATTGCATTGCCAGTAACACCTAAAACTTGCAACTTTTTTAAGAGCAGTGAAGGACTTATTGTGTCGAATGCTTTGTTTAAATCCACAAATACACCAAGTACTACATTCTTTTGGTCAATGTTCTGTTTTATCTTGGTTACCAGATCAACTGTTGCTGAAGCTGTATTACTTTTGGGTCTAAAACCATACTGCTACTTTAAGATATAATTGATGGAGTCTATATATTTGGACAATCTAGTATGCAGGACTTTTTCTATGATTTTTGATAAGACTGGCAGAACAGATATAGGTCGATAATTTCCTGGATCAGTCTTTGGACCAGATTTATATATGGGAGTAACTTTAGCCAGTTTCAAACTGTCTGGAAATCGCCCGTCTTCTAGCAGTTTGTTAAAACAATATGTTAATTTATTACATATGAGATTCTTTCTGCATTTAATTGTTTTAGTGCTAATACCGTCTATTCCAACACTACAATTTGGTTTTAGTTAACTAAATGACCCCATCTCATCAAGTGCCTTAATGTATAACCATCTGTATAAATAATACATAGTAGATAGAACGCACTGCATGCCTGTTTTCATAATTTTATAATTAGTACTTTTATCCAGACCCTCTACAATATTGTTTATTAATATTCAATACAATATTCGTCACAAAAGCTCAGCATGAAATTCTGTTATATTATAATGTGATTGATTGCGTGAATAATAAAGATACTATCACAAAAATAAATCAATCTATGAACAATATCAGAATTGATCTGATATTTAGACAAGATAGTAGTCGGTGTTGAATGATCTACTATTACTTGGTTATTGCTCTTCGTATATCAGAGCAAACCAGTTTACCTGATACGAGGAGACAAATAAAAAGGAAACAGCCGTCCTAGCCATAAACAGAAAGATCAAATACGGGGTGTAGCAATAGTGTAGAAATGAACCTTCTATAGAACTATGTAGCTATCTATATTTAACCGTCAGTTGACCTAGTTCACATTTGAATCGTAACAATTCCTACTTTCAAGTAAAAATCGGCAAAGGTTAGCCCTAAACAATTTTTTTGGTACTTTTATTGCTCAAATTGCACCTAAATAACTAACTGGCATTATAATTACAATTAATGCTAAATCCTATTTAAATACTTATTTAAATTTGCTTATTTAGTTAGAGCGACATGCAACTGATTCCCTATAAAGTACTCGTAATTGTCTCCACAGTAGCTCTATATACACACTGGGTTATAGAGTTTTAGTTTCCTTGGCGTTAAGATAAGCATACTACTTAATAGTAAAAACTATACCTTACGAATAGAATTCCGTCCATCACTACAGCGTGGATTTATCAAAATCACTCATGTAACAAAATGTGAACAGTTTGAGCTGACGATGGACGAACATTACAGAATGAATGAGCAGCACTCTAGTAGAGTAGATAACATTCAACTGATGCTCATTAATGCTGTTGATAATGTTGGGCTTGTCTGAGTACTTAGTTATTTATTTATAAATATTAACTTAAATTAACTTAATATTAACATTAAATATAACCTTAAAAATATGATACATAACTAAAATATAATATTAAAAGAGGTCCCTTTAGGCAAGGTTCCGAAGATACCGGCAGCGTTCCCCCTTTGAATAGCTAGACTAATTCTTTGACCGAGGTAGCTGCCAGCTCTTCGGTCTCCTGTGATGTCGACTAACCTTTTCGCAATTTCCTTAAAAAGCCTTATAGCGCTAGGACCCCATGTTATTTTTTTTTTTGTGTTTTATTTCTTTTGTTTTTTTTTTATTTATTTATTTCTTTTTTATTTTATTATATTTTTTTTATTCATTTGTTTTATTTATTTATATATTTGGTTATGGAGTGTTATGGAGCGACTTATTCTAAATACAAGCAGGTGATGCCCTTTCAGAATGGTGTTCGTCTCCTGGAGAACAAGGACTCAATCAGTGTGCTTGAAGTTCTTAGAGTTACGCAGGTAACAATCTTTACACTGCAGCTAACCAATAGGTACCTCCTGAAAGAGGAAGTGGCCTCGACGTTTCTCGACGAGATAGCCAAGGCCATTTACGAAAATAGTGCGAAAACGTCACGCAGTACGTTCTTAGATGAGACTTCACCATAAAAGTTGGAGTACAAAAATAAAGCGAAACGAAAATATGCTTTTTCAGGTCGAGTGCAATTAATCTGTCTCGAGTCGCAGAAGATCTACTTAACTAATTGTTTTGTTAAGAAAAAGCCACAAATAAAATCAAGTTAAAGAGTTAGTCTGATTAAAATCTGATTAAAAGTTGAAAGTTTTTTAAACCTATTAAACGGTTTAGCGTTAAACAGATCTTGAATTATTAAAATGTTCCCAATACTTTCAATTGGAACTTTACTTTATTGGAATTTCAATTCATTAAGAACTGTTGGCAATGTTGAGTAAACAGATACAGTTGACGGAGAGCTACAGAGTTTCTAAACTCCATTTTACTCTCCAAATTGCAAATGTCGTGAATTAAAATATAAAACCATCAATTGTTTCCTTTCTACGTAAACACAACACACAACACATTGTCACGCCTTTATCCCCGAAGGGGTAGGCAAAGGCATATTAAATGCCCACATTACACCGTATGCATTTTTGTCCCACGTAACAGGTGGTGAGCCCATTGCCGTGTTGAAATGGAGAGGCGCTGTTGAATATTTTTAAGCCGCCCATAAGGCATTCAACTTGGCTTAACGACTACCATTTTATTAGCAATCGGGACCAACGGCTTTTTGATATGGAGTCAGATGGCTGAAATGGTTAAAAAAAATAATAATGAAAATAATTAGAATAGGTTTAATTTAATTTGATTTAATGTAATTTAATTTGATTTAATGTAATTTAATTTGATTTAATTTAATTCTATCCAGTTTAATTTACTTTGTTATTTATGTGTGTAGTATTCATTTAATTTGATTAAGTTTAATTTCATTGTGTATTTTAATTTTATCGGATTTTATTTGATTTATAGATGGAATTTTTGAATGGAATAATCTATTATGATATTTATTATTGTAATCTACTAACATACTTATAAGTTTGTTAATACTAACCAAATATGGATGTTACTTGTCTGAAATAAATGATTTATATTTTATTTTATTTATTAATTAACGTGCCTTCCGAAGCACGGAACTGGGGTGGGTCTAGAGGGCTGAATAAATTTAATAAAATAAAATGTGTCTATTTGAGATGTTTAATTTGGAAGAAATTTTGAACCCGATGCCTTTTTAGTGAGGTGATAACAAAAAGGCTAAAAGGTCTTAGGTGCTAGACACTAATTAGCACGACCAATTAAAGTCCTGGTAGTCTCGGACTTTTCTACGTAAATAAAGGTCAAACAAATGCAGAAGCATTTATAACATTTGTATAATTTTGAGTTTCAAACCCATTTTGTAAAAAATATTTTCATTACTCACCACTACAAATAACAGAGCACATTAAAGTTTTTCAACAAAAATCTAAATTTCGTCGCCCAACTTATCTCCCAAAATGTATTTTTACTAAGAATCTGGGTCAAAGATATAGCACAAGACGAGGCGGTGATGTACCGAGTCCAGCGTACACGTATAACAGCCTTGTAATAAGGACCAATGCATTCCTTGCTCATCGGTATGAATAGTTAGTTATCAAATATTCATGTCTTAATATCTATCACAAAATTGGGGCCTAATCTTATAAAAAAATAAAAACTATCTCCCCCTATCCCCGTAGGGGTGGCAGAAGCATACATATACACTTTTCACCATTTGTATTCCTATCCCACGTAATAGGTGGGACAGGAATAAAAATGGTGAAAATGTCTTAATATCTGTTATTCCTTAATATCTAAACAGTATTATCATATTTTATTTATATTTTAGGTTCAATGCCATTATTAAGTTTAACATCTTAGTTACTTATTAGCTTCACTTAATAGCTATCGGTATTTTACCTTTTAAAAAATTATACATTTAATAAAACGAATTATACTTTTAGGAAATAAATTAATTTATGTCATAAATATAAAAAATCACAAAAGGTACGCCTAAAAAATAAAGACTTTCGGGACTTACTCGGATAATCGTCTCTACCCATTACATATTTAGAATATATAATGCCTACGATGATACAACGAATTCGAATGCCATTTCAGTAAGACAAAGAGAGATTAACGAACGTGTAAGACTAATGGGATGTATGTTACACACAAGTGTAATAAGTTTTATTTCCAACGGGTTCTTTTTATATCATAACAGCAATATCGACTGATTTGTAGAGTCTCTTTGTGATTGCTCCGTCATGACTTGAACATAAGCCACGACCAAAATGTTTAACTCTAGGTTAGAGATATTAAAATGGACCAACGATTTTGTATACACTATCAAAAATTAATTAAATAAATAAATATGGAGGGATTTTTAAATACAGCGCCGTCGAGCACAAAGTAAGCTAATATAAGCTTGTATTATGGGATCTAGACGACTGATTAACATACTTATATATTACTAAATACATACGAAACTTACTTACACAGTAAACACCCAAACTCCGAAACAAACATTTGTGGATCACACAAATATTTTTTCCGACCCAGTAATCGAAATCGGAACCTCAGTTGCGGCAGTCGCATACACTACCACTGCGCCATGGAGTCAGTATAATTGTATAAATGATTTCTTAAAATTTAAAAAGAAGCTTATTGTAAAGGGCTACGTATATCTGAGTATGAATTCTTTGTTAATAAAACAATGAATTCATCTCTTTATAAAAAAGGTGGGGTAAGAGGGGAAGACCCAAGAAGTGCTGGCTTGACGTCGTAAGGGATGACATGCGTGCCAATGGTCTCACTACAGGGGATGCCGACGATCGTGCGAAGTGTAGGAGAAAATGTAGGAAAGCGGACCCCGGGCGTCGCGAGACGCAACTGTGACAGACCCTCGGATGATGATGATGATGATGCTGTGACTTGGCAAAATATAATTCCTTTATCTATTGTCTGACTGCATTTCATTATGCAAATTTGCGTCTCTTAGTAAAATAGAAAAGACCATGACTCAGTATTTTGCAACTTCTGGCAATTGCAAATGTATTACAGCATATTCATTTTGATAGTGACGAGTAGATTTTGTAAACTACAATCGCACTGCTAGTTTTTTTTCTAAATATTTTGGTAATCAAACTAATGAAGGTGTAAAGCTTTGTGAAATTCAGTGCAGACTGAATTCAAGCTATAAGTATTTTTATAGGAACTACTAGGTTGTGTTACCTAGATATTGATGAACAAAATGTTGGCAAAGTACTTATTTGTAAGTGATGTTGTTGAATATAATGGATAATATTTTAAGACGCAATGCATGTATAAAACCATTGTTTAATTTCAAAATATTCAATGAAACATATGAAGTACCTATATTGTGCCAATATTTGACTGAGCTAGCATCAAGAACATACTAGATTGTTAATGGCTATACGGAGCTTCAGGGATAAACCTGCCTACGCCTATTTGCTGGTTTCTATATATGCAAGTCATATACCTGAATGTTATATTTTCCCAGACAACGCCTTTTTAATTTATCCTATATGTAAATGATACTGAAAATATTTTACCATAACCGTGTAGCATAGCATACCTATATTAAACTAAGATACTCACCATATTAATTGAAACATTAATCGAAAAAATAAAAAAAATCACATATTTCTAAAATATTTTGAGCTTGTTAAGATAGAATATCGATGAAAATGTTAAAATGTTAACGTCTCATATACCCATACCCATTCAGAAATATATAATTTTGATTTGTTTTGACAATATTAGATTTGTACCCATAAAAGACGAGCAACTGGTGTTATAATGGACGCTCTCGTTCACTTTTTGGATATTAGTACCTATTTGTCAATTGGATTTTTTGCCGCTACGTTTGATTTGCATATTTCATGATTGATACCTATTATTGTTCACCAGATTTTAAAAATGAAAGTGCTGTATAAAATGAAAAAATATTGAGTACATAATGAAATGTAAAAAATGTAAGTATGCAAACCTAAGCAACACCCATGAAAACACAACATTTGATAGTCCACTTTAGGTATTAATATTATTACGATTACGATTAAACGCTACTGATATACATTATATTTCCCGCCTAAATTACAGTATCGATGATGTAAGCAATTTCCAAGTCGCACTATTGACCCATAAATATTTAATTTCCGAAAAGAAAGTGTCGATGTAAACTAACCTTGAAAGGTATTCCTTGGTTGTTTAAATGAAGTAGAGTAGGATTTATGTGGGGTATTAGTGTTTGAGATGAAATAATTATGAAATATTGAGCGTGGTGGTTTCACAGGGCGCGGGTGGATTACGGGCGGACTCGACGGCGCAAAGGCGATGTGCGCACGTGCCCGCGTGCAACTGCCGCGAGCAAAGCGGCCGCCGCCGCCCACCGCGCCGCAGCCCGTCCGCTTCAGCCCACGGCCCACATTGATTCCACGCTGTATATTTTGTCAGCATTTCAGCACTTATTTTATTACTCATTTATGATGAATACACCTCAATTAAAGCGAATTATTGAAGTTGTACAACAACATAGCGTTGTGTGCCAATGGATTTTCAGTAGTTAATGCGTGCTGAAAGCATACTTGCCTCACTATTGTTTACTCACTATTGCTCAATGTCATAAATCGGGCAATTTTGATAGGTACCTATCTACATTGCTCTTGTGGTTTGTACCCTTGTATCCATAGCTATCAATCTGGCTTTAACCCAATTACTTAAGTAATACAATACCGAACAAACAAGTTTAGGTCGAGAAGACGTACGATCTCAACTCTATAATGCAGTATAGATAGGTATAAGTAGATGATAATGATGAAACAGCCCTTAGTTGCAAGCAGCAAGAAGTAGCAAGAAATTATCAGATATATTTAAGAGTTTATAAAAGTAAATCGATGAAAACCTAACATTTTAACGTATGAAAGATTGTACTGGGCGGGGCGGATCTACATTTTTATAAAAATAAAGAAATTTTGAATCAGAAAAATGTAACGACTAAGGAATCTGCAGGAAGCGAAAGAAGTATGCATGGATCGCGAAGCCAGGCGATCTGTCCTCTCTGACTATCCCGTCAGGGACACTGTTCGAGTCTATATTATCAAACACTTTTTGTTGATCCAGCAACAAACAACAACAACTTTAAGTGTGAGGCACTATCTATGAGGTACTTTGCGGACAAACCGCGTGCTCTCATAACCAATAGCTACCCATCAGCATTAGCCTAATATTTGCATTATTTGAGCATAGTTTCAGTGTAAATTTACGTTTTCAGCATAACTAGCTTGTGCTAAAATAAATATAAGGAAAATTCGGTCGTGGTTATCCACAAAACGTTCGTGGTTATCCACGAAAATGATTTTTCTTCATATTTATTTTGTTCTACATAAAAATAATGTTTGAAATGTTCAATCATTTCATTCTTTAATAGCTCTACCTACCCGTTTATAACTTGGCGCAGAATGACGGTTTCCTATCATAAATTAAATCATAGTAAATATATGACTTAAATTAATAGAAAATTAATGAAAGAATATTAATTTCGTTGTAAGAAATCTCGGTACAAGCAAAAATACCTAGGTACCTATCGGATATCTTAAGACTCTACCACATTGGCCGATTATTATCAGTCTATAAAATTGGATGCGTTATTGTGATATTAGTTTTTAGTTCATTATATATTAGACTTTATACTATGAATATTTTCCCTTCAGACTCTCATAGATATCGTGAATGACATTAAGCTTCATCGTACTCGGGATTAATATGCTTCTAATAATTTGAAAATCGAATAAAGAGGGAGGGTAAAGGATTACATTTAATCTTATTATCAAAAAAGGCGAAATAGACGCGACAGCGAATTATGTACTTACAGAAGGTTATTGAAATAAAATTTCACAATCTTGAAGATATTCCATCACTTATAAAAAAAAACTTTTACAACTTATACATCTGTTTATCGCTCCGTTATCAATTTTTCAAACTAGTGTATTTTCGGGTGTTTATGTGTAAAAATGATGTTGTTTTGAACATAAAAGCTTCGACAATGTGCACAAGTGTTGTGAATTTGGATAACTCAGTGGAACGCGGTATTTTCTGTTGCCTTCCAAAAATACACATATAACTGCAGTAAAATTGACCATCATTTTACTGCAGTAGAACTTTAAACAAAACTATACATGAATACGCTGCTAACAATAAGAATATTTAACTACTTTTGAATGAAGAAGATTAATTATCTACTTGAAAATTATCACTATAGAAGAAAAATTTAATACGTAATGGAAGATGGAAGATTTATAAATTTTGTTGTTGGCAATCGCGTCACCCAGAAATTAGAACTTTGAACAAACCTATACATGAATACACTGCTATCAATAAGAATAATTTACTACTTTGGAATGAAGAATATTCATTATCTACTTGAAAATTATCACTATAAGAAAAAGTTAATATAATATACGTCGTGGCTAAGTCCAAGCCGGACATCGCCAAAACAACACAAAAAAAAGAAACTTATACATCAAACTTGAACGATTTTTAAGTGTTTCAAATGTAATAAAACTCGAACTGTAGTTAGGCTTAATATGCGGTCGATGTCTTGACATTAAGACAACTATGAGCGTACCCGGGGGATGGAGGGTAGCTACTCCCCCTAGATGCTGACAAGACAGCCCAACAAGTTTATAGTTTAAATCATAATAATACTAGTGGATGCCCGCGGCTTGCCTCGCGTAGAGAAGTTTTTCCGTTCCCGTTTCCCACAGGAACTTGTTTCCGGGATAAAAAGTAGCCTATGTATTATTCTTAGATTAGATATTATTAGAGGAAGCGCTCGTGGCCTCGCGGTCTCAGTGTTCTGTAAACGATCACTGAGTTACGCAACTTTCACTATGGCTGGTCCTCGGATTGGTGACCACTTTGTGGCATTTACATTTGCGAGCGTTTCCGTGCTTCGGAAGGCACGTTAAGCTGTTGGTCCCGGTTGCCAGTAAAATGGCAGTCGTTAAGCCTGGTTGAAGGCCTTGTGGGCGGCTTGAAACTTTCAACAGCAGATAGCCACAACCTGCGTCTGTCTATTTCAACACGGCAATGGGCTCACCACCTATTACGTGGGACAGGAATCCACACGGTGAAAAGTGGGCATATAATATGCCTCTGCCACCCCTTCGGGGATAAGGCGTGATGGATATTTATTTATTTTATTTTTATGTATTATTCTGGTGTATAAGCTACATTGTTGTAAATTTTCATTAAAATCCGTTTAGTAGTTTTTACGTGACAGGGTAACAAACATCCATACAAACTTTAACATTTATAATATTACTAGCTGACATGACCGGCTTCGTCTGTGACATACTTTCAACTCCGTGGCACCCATTTAATCCCGTCGCTTATTACTTTTCCAAAAATGTATAAAAGTTTCCCAGATTTGTTGACATTTATGATTCCTGCTCCGCTCTCCTGTGTAGTGGCGTGATGTGATGAGCTTAGAATTTTCGTCAATAAATGGGCTATCCAATACATAAATATTTTTTTACGAAAATTTCCCCGATTTGTTGACATTTATGATTACTGCTCCGCTGACCTGTGTAGTGGCGTGATGACATATAGCTTAGAACCTTCCTCAATAAACGGGCTATCCAATGGGCTATTATTGAGCGCACAGTATGTATAAAATACCTTGGTGTTTTAATTGACGACACCCTTGATTGGGAAAAGCAGATAGTGTCTTGTGCTGGTCGAATTAGAAGGTTAATTTATGTATTCAAAAACATAAGAAATATTCTCGACATAAACTCCCTGAAATCTGTTTACTATGCTCTGGCACAATCTATACTTGGTTATGATCTGTAACATGTTGAGGAGGTGCTGCAAAGTCACATATGCTTGAGTTAAAGATAATGCTTAGGCGTCCTATTAGATTCCCTACTAATGAACTGTTCTATCTATTTGCGGAGTCCTAAATGTTCGACAACTATTTATATTAAAGACTACGCTCCGTAAACATTCTGAGGTACATTATGATTCCACTATAAGAGCTTCAAAGAGAAGATATGATAGGGTTTGCTGTATTTTACCTCGCCGTACAGTTCTGGCGGGTCGCCATTATCTCTATATTAGCTCTAAGCTGTACAACAGAATCAACAGGATATTGAATATCTACCCGCTCCTTTTACGCGAATGTAAAAGTGTCTGTACTAATTGGCTGCGTACTTTGTCATATAAAGACACTGAGGATCTCATAACGTGACCGCTCCAATGACTCATTCACCCACTCACTCACACACACACATACACACACACACACACACACACACACACACACACACTCAAACACACACACACACACACACTCCAACACACACACACACACACATATACTAACTTAGTTTTATCATATTCCCCTTTTATAATTTTGCTACTTCTTTGTAATATTATAGCTTATACATCAGAATAACACATAGGCTACTTTTTATCCCGGGAACAAGTTCCTGAGGCAAACGAAAACGGGAAAACTTCTATACGCGAGCGAAGCCGCGGGCGTCAACTAGTAATGTATTCAGTTATTAAATATGCACTTAGCACTCCATACGGCAATGCAGTGTGAATTCTTCAAAAACCTAATCCCACCCTCTGCGTCTAGTAGCCCCTAGTAATGTGGACTGTGAGACTGGCACTCAATTCGTTAGACGTCGCCATGACTTTCCACCAGGAGGGCGGCGTCTTTTTAGAGAGTTAAATATAAAAAAATACATACACGCCTCGCAATTCGGTCTAATGAACGACGACGGACGTGCATTACAAACTGAATGAACACCTCTCTCTTATCAGTGTAGATTTATACAAGTACAATTTATGCTCACTACGGCTGGGTCAACACCGCATCGAACCGAACCGAAGTTAAAATTGGGTGGCATAAATTGATATATTTTGGGGTAGTTTGAGTTTCTAATAATAGGAAGATGACACTAATAACCCTTACGTCAGGTGACCTACTGTGACGTTGAGGGTTAGACTGGGGTTAAATTTAGGGTGATTTATGAGAGATGAAGAAAAGATGCACCTGCAAGAATATTGGCATTTGTTGTGCTAGTTATACTAAGCAATACTCCGTATAAGTATTTAGAATTTTCAGAAGCGCTCGTGGTACCGCTGACTCGGTGTTCTGTAAACGATCACTGCGTTAAGCAACATTCTGCAACATTCAGCCTGCACCTGTCCCTTTTAACACGTCAATGGGCTCACCACCTGTTACGTGAGACAAAAATGCATACGGTGAAATGTGGGCGTATAGTATGCCCCTGCCTAACCCTTCGGGGATAAAGGCATGACAATATGTATGTATAAATGTATATTTAGAATTTTTAGTTATGCTTTTTAGATGTGTCCCAAGATAATTTGAGAAACCTCAAATAGTTGCAGCAGAAAAATGGCCGAAGACCAGTGCGGCCCCTTATATAAGGCGCTGCTGGTGCTGTTGGGGCAAGGTACCACTCCAGGCTCGTACTGGACTGCAGGTATAACGTCACACTACTCTATTTTTTTTTAAACAAGGCGTCCTTTTGCCACGTTTTGTGGCAGTTTGTGACCGAGTGCCAAAACTTTAACTGAATCTCACACACCCTCATGAAAATGGCCTCTGCCAATTAAGAAGATAACATTACAGAAGCGTCGTTGCTTGTCATCTACAACTTTTTATGGCAGTCTTCAACCCCAAGGTAAGAGTGCCAGAAAGTGGTGTAACGTAAATCTGGTAGGTCGTAGTCTCGAGTCACAAATGTTCAATCTAATAATTATTTTTTAGATGTTACCTAGGCTACGTCTAACCCTCAAGTTTATAGCCTAATGATGTGAGTCTTCATGCTCCGCTTTAACAAACTCGAAGTTGTGAGACTTTACTTTAATCATAATGACCAGGATAGTCACCTAGTTAACATCCAAACCTACCATGACAATGTGATCATTTCCTCGACTTCAGCTATCAGCAGACTGATATAGGCTAATTTGAAATGAAGTGACTTCATTTCAAATTAGCCTATATCAGTCCACTGCTGGACGTAAGCCTCTCCCAATTTACGCCACAATACACGGTCCTGCGACCACGGTTCCGCATCCAGTCCCTCCCTGCGATCTTTTCCAGGTTGTCGGTCCATCTGGCAGGGGGACGTCCTACCGTACGTTTGCCGAGTTGCGGTCTCCACTCCAGAACTCGTTTGCTCCGTCGGTCATCGGTTCTTCTACAGATGTGCTTACTCTACGAGCTATGTCGACTACCCTGGTTCTCTGACGGATAACCTCATTTCGGAATTTATCCCTCAAAAACACCGCAAGCATAGTACGCTCCATAGCCCGCTGTGCAACCTTGAGGGCATGAACTAGCCCCACCGCAAGTCATAACCGGTAGAACGCACTGTGCAAGCCCAGTGACGCTGGAGTCACCGAGCCTCTAGAACCCCATATAGGTAGCAGAGTAGAATATTATATTAAAATTAGTAAATAAGCCCCGCGGGGCTAGAACCACAATTGTAATTGTTATATAGATAAGAATAATGTTACTCCAAGCTGTAACTCTGGTAGAGATTCGAGATACAACAATAAAAAAAACATTTAACCCTGTACAGCGCCCTCGAGATATCCTTTGGATGTCATATCAGATGTCCTCGCTACACACGGTTGTAAAGGAGTAGAAAAAACTTACCTTTAACTACCATTTTCAATTTGTTGAAATTGCCTACTTAGTAAAAAACAATATAAATAAAGGAAATTGAAAGTATAACAATAAGTTTACGTAATGTTTCCAACATAGGTATAAAAAATATATAAAAAACACAAATATAGAAAAAACCCCTCGGGCGTAAAAAGAGCTACCTTATCAATAGAACCGCTATCTATTATTAATGATGGAAGTGTAGGTAGTCTGCCTGTAACCGTATCAACACTCGTCAAATATTTAAGTTTGCCCTTCCGATCAATACATTCGTCGATAAGTGGCAAAGGAAAAGGATCCTTAACATCAAAGTAGTTTGAAATACCTACTTAATCTGCTAATACGCTATCTATAAGAACATCGACATCAGTAAAACAGCGTTATACTGTTGGTTCTCCGTATGGTTCAAATCCGCAAAAAAAAAAAAGGTGTTGGGAGTTTGACCGCTATGTGTGTGTGTGCTTTTGAAAACACTTATTTTAACGTACAATCCAAACTTTAAAAACATTGAACTACAGTATCAATGCAATCAATTTATAGTAAACAGTATTTTTATTAATTAAGGTAGATATAGATAGACTTTGCAATCAAAATATTCCCGTTGTACATTGTAAGTAGAATGCATTTAGAAATATAAATAGTAGTTACCTAGGTTCCATAGCACACGCTTAATTTGTGTTAGACGGTGCCCCACAATATTAATATTAACTAGAGAGCGCCATGCGGTTTCTATAATATGGGGATAAAATGTATCCTAGTTAATCCTTAATACATCAGCTATCAGCCAGTCAAAGACCCGTTAAAATCTGTTTAGCCGTTTCAGACATTAGCCGAAACAAACAGACAGAATAAAAATTAAAACTGTTTTTAAAAAGTACCGTATACTTATATTCAAGAAAGTAGGACAGCACTCGAATCCTCCCCAAATAATTCTGGATTAGGTACACCCGGACCCCCAAAGAAGCGGGATAACCCGCTATAGGTACCTACTCATTTTTGCTTAAATCACAGGATGAAATCATTTGACATGAACATACCAAAGATCGTGTTTGTCATTGTTGACATACTTTTAAACTTTTAACCCCTAAAGCTTCGAAAAGTCTTCTATAACGGCTCAGTTTCTCCGTCCGCGCGACTGTACCAATATATTTGTCAGGAACCATAAGAGAACAACAAGCGGCATTTGATTCAGAACACCATGAATACGTCCTAAGCGATTATGAAGATTCTACCACTTCCGCTTTTGAAACTGGTTTCGGTTTAGAAGCCGTCTGATGCCTTCGCTACGTTAGAGAAGGGCGCGTTACTTGTTTTAATTTTATAGTATATAAGTATATGAAATGAAATTAAATTGTTTATTTCCAGATTTACATCCATTATTACAGTTATTAATTAATTTAAATGAATATTACATAACAATAATAATAATAAATTCAATAGATAAATTTAATAAATTAAATTAAAACCAATTAAATGCTAAAGACCTTTTATGTAATCGGCCTGTGGTAATATAACTAGTAGATACGGACGTACCCTTTAGGACCATTAAGTTGAATTCGCATAAAGTTGCATTCTCAGCAAGTTGATTTCCCAAAATGTTGATTTCCGATAAAGTTAAAATCCTGATCTGTAGAATTCCTTATAAAGTTGATATCCTGTACCTAACATCTAAAAAACATACCAGAAAAATTGCAGTGTAGTTTGATTGAGCTTTACTCAATGTTTGATCGTACTGATTCACCATTGTCAGCTGCGTCCTGCATCAGTCCAATGAACTGATCTTGGAAGAGGAAGACAGTTTTGATCCATAAGATACTAAATTGAATACTTTTTGAATTAATAAAGACTAATCAAAAGAGTTGTCGAGAACTGTATTTTTATTCTTAAAAAAATACTACCAAGGCCTAACTGTAGTACCTAGTAGGTACCTACTATTACGTGTACTATTTACGTGTTTTATATATACTATTATGTACATAGTACCTAATTCAATTCAATTCTTATTATGGCTTTCTGTGCTCTTTGCAGCAACTTTCCAGTGTCCCGTAATACCTACTATTACTTATTCTGTGATTGTAGGTATAACAGATGTTGACCGAAAATATTGAAAAGTGTCAAACAGGTGCAAGTTACTAAAATTTTACTAGAGCTATTAACGAAGGAGGTAAAGTGCCATGGGATTTAACCGGTAGGTACCTAAGATTGAGTGTGAAGTTAGTACAGGCAGAATCTGAACACAAGAACAACAAAAGACTGTATAAATATTTAATTAATACTTACCATATAATATGAACACAGAGCAAGGAATCTATGTCACTCGCGGCTCATTACTATTATTTACCTTACTTACCCTAATAGGGGCGAAATTTTGAAAAATCTTTTCTTAGTAGGAGCCTAAATAATAAGGATAGCTTACTCTAAAAAATTTAAAGCCCTAAGTGTGAGGGTTATGGCTAAGCATTGATAAACGAGTTACCGTTATTTTTATTAATATGTAGATTAATTATAAATAGGTAAAGTTGGTGATGTTGTGAAGTTGTAGAAGGTAATCTCTGGAGATACTGGACCAGTTTCATAAAATTCTTACACCAGTAGCAGTGGCGAACTATAGGGTGGCAGGGCTGGCAAAATGCCACGGGCCCCCGACCTGAGAGGGCCCCGACCTAAGCGGCTGATAGTTCAGAAATAATCTAACATTTTTAACAAAATTTATTTAATTATTATAATTTTCTGAAGTTTTAAAATAAAAACGATACGCAACTAAGGACCAAAACCTACAAATTCAATTTAATAAGTTTTCAACAAAAATATCGTTCAATTTCAGAACGTTTCCATTGGTGGTTGCTTAATTTTTTGTCGCGATACATTGGTAGCACGGGCGAGCTAGTTATGGCAACGATCGGGGAATTACCTGATTCCTTATTGTCTAACAAGAAAGTACTTTTATGGCAATGCCGGCGCGCCAGGGCAAAGAAAAGCATTGACATGAATTTTTGAATTTAAAAATGGAAGCAAATCGTGTAGCAGTAAAATGGTCCATTACCCCGAAATTTCATTCATCAGTTTTCGGTCCACTTTCAGAGTAGAAATTAAAGTCTTCGTATATTAAAGGACTTGCTGATTTATTAATTAATGTGCTCGTGGCCCATAAACTTGCGTAGGCTTGCAAGTGCTTGTCGCCGATCCGATCGAGTTTCGGTTTTTTGTGCACATATCAAAGAAAGATTGTGGCAAGCGTTTGCACATTTCACCGTGTGCATTTTTGTCCCATGGAACAGGTGGTGCGTTCATTAAAATGTGGAAATGGGCAATCGCAGGCTGTGGCGGCCTACTGTTGATTTTTTTCAAGCCGCCCAAAAGGCCTTCAACTTAGTTTAAACACTGCCATGATACTGAAAACTGGGACCAACAACTTAACTTGCTTTTCGAAGTACGGTACGCTCGCAAATGGAACTGCCACAAAGAGGTCACCCATCCAAGGACCAGCCATTGCAAAAAGTGCTTATTGCAATAATCGTATATAGAACACTGAGATAGCAGGCCACGAGCTCTTCATCATGCTTTTTACTAATAGTGGTCGGTAACTACATGTGGCTCATTAAAAATAAAATAAATTACAATTTGTCAATTTTTAGTCGGCCCCATCTAAAAATTTTGCCACGGGCCTCAGATGGTATAGTTACGCCACTGACCAGTAGTAAGCTTTATTATCAGCAAGTGACATAGGCTATTAATAATTAGCACACAACACACCAACAGCACTAATAAAGGAATTCCCGGTATTCCCACAGGAATGGGAACTACGTAAATTAAAAGCAAAACAGCCTAAACAATTAGACATAGCTACCTGAAATTAGATGGATGTATTCTGTAGGTACTTTAGATTGAGCACTAGGAAAGAAATTCCCAGTATTTCTACCGGAACGGGAACTACGCGGATGGAACTGCATACAGATGAAACTGTGAACTAAAATATGGTAAAAGTATTCACTATGTACCTTAAATGATCACTAATAAAGGAATTCCCGGTATTTACACAGGAACGGGAACTACACGAGTGAAATCAAAATAGTATAAACTAGTAAAGAAAGATACTTGAAATTAGATAAATGTATTCTTTTGAGTACAATAAATGAGCACCATGAAAGAAATTCCCGGCATTCCCATGGGAATGTAATAATAACAAACATACATATTGTCACGCCTTTATCCCCGATGGGGTAGGCAGAGGCATATTAAACGCCCGCATTTCACCGTATGCATTTTTGTCCCACGTCACAGGTGGGTCTAATTGGCCAAATAAATTAAATAAATAAAATGCGTCTATTTTAGATGTTAAATTTGGAAGAAATTTTGAACTCGCGTTTTTAGTGAGGGGGTAACAAAAAGGCTAAAAGTTCTTATATGCTAGACACTAATTAGCACGACCAATTAAAGTCCTGGTAGTCTCGGAATGGTATGCAATAATAATCCTATTAATTTTGTAAACGTGAAAGTTTGTGATATTTTTGGATATTTGTGCCTTAAACACTTAAGGATGAAAATCGGCGTATAGAAAAAACATTTCCTGAATGAACACAAAGATTACTTTTTATCTCGGAAAAACGTTATATTCCCACGGGAACCACTTTTTGGGCAATAACCAAATTTCACGCGAGCGAAGCCAGTATGGGCTTAAAAAATTTCAACAGCAGGTCTCCAGAACCTGCGCTGTTCTATTTCAACATGGCAATGGGCTGTGGTGAGCCCATTGCCATATTACATGAGACAAAAATGCACACGGTGAAATGTATAATGTTATTGATAAACAAAAATGAGGATGTATGGATTGAGTTTCCGTTGCCTGACCAAGTTGAGCAAAAAGAAATAGCAACAAAAAACGATATGTCAAGTACGTCAAAAAGAAGCGCGGGAAACGGCAAACTAGGCGGGCGGCTGTTTTTGAGTGTTTTATTATTTATTAATTATTCAACTATAATTTAAGGATCAAATAGGTTTAATAGTGTAAATATATTAATTTATTATTGTAAATAGTATAGTTCCTGTATACCTAGTACGTAAGTTTTTTGTATTTATATTGTAGTACATGGGTGATCCAGAAGACCCTGGGGGGACAATTATCCCCCCAGTGTATAATACTGTTACGATAGATGGATCAGGAATGGATACAAAAGGATCGTTAATAGACACAGATGGCTCCGAGACCAACTCTCGGTCCCATAAGCGAAAGAGAGCATCGGTTTCGTCAAAGATTTGCAAGCACTGCAATAAAAAACGTAGATATCACCATAAATCTTTTACTAATACCGAGATTGATTGCCAATGTAGATCAATAACAAACACTTTCACAATGTAGATCAATAACAAAAAATTGTCACCTCACAAACTACCAAGACTAATGCTAACGAGAATTCATCGCGTATTCCTATTGGCCGAAAAGTTTACAACTCGTCTGACGCTGCCCCATGTGCAGTTCATATTCAGAAACTTCCTTCATCTCCCAATGAAAACTGTTCCATTCATCCTGTAGCATTAGGCTTTTTCTTAAAAAACACTCATTCAAGAACATTGTCAATGGCAGTCTTAAAAAATAGGGCGCAACCTTATTTCTTTATCCTTTTCGTCACATGAAAGTGCTAACAATTTTGTAGAAGATGATACATTAAAATCTAATAATTACAAAGTTTTATTCCTTCTATTAATGTTACACGCATGGGTATAGTGAGAGATGTTCCTACTGACTGGAGCGATGAGGATATTCTAAGTAATATATCAGTTCCTATAGGTTGCGACCAAATTATAAAAATAAGGAGGCTAAAAAGAAAAGTCATTAGCATTGAAAAGTCAGAGTTTGTTCCCATAGAAACTGTAGTCCTAACATTTGATGGGCAAGTTTTACCCAAACGTATTTTTATGTGTTATAACTTACTTCCTGTTGATTTATACATTTATCCTACAATACAATGCTTTAACTGCTGTCGATATGGACATATTCGCAGCCAATGCAGATCATCTCCAAGATGTTTTAAATGTGGTCTAGGCCATACAGGGGAGACATGCAAAGTTGAGGAGTTTAAGTGCTGTCTCTGTACAGGTTCTCATCTTGCAACTAATAAAATATGTCCTGAATTCTCTAGGCAAAGGGGGATTAAGGAATCAATGGCCAAAAGTTGTATTTCTTATGCTGAAGCCTTGAAGTTACACCCTCCTGTTAGCAAACCTTATTCTGATACTCTCATGTCTGCTCCTCAACATAGGTCAATACAAAATATTCCAGATCATACTCATCATAATAACTCATACAAGAAAACAGTATTCTTGAAACCGAAGCAACTTCAAAAATTTTAAAGATATGGATATGATCAATTAGCCCATTCTAACTTAACAAAAGATTATACAATTCCTTTACCCTCTATTGGCACTCTCAATAACTGTAATAATGATTATCTATCTGAAATTCCCATTAAACAATTAATTTTAACTCTTATCAATTCTTTACAACAATGTAATATGATTAAATTACCGCCCAACGCTGCTATACTATCAGATATAGAAGTAAATAACACAGTTAATAATGTATCAGTTCTCCCTAATGTAATGGAACTGCTGCAGCATAAGCCGCAGAAAAAGTGATATAATTTACTTGATTAATAAATATGAACCATCTCTACTAGCTATACAAGAAACCTGGCTTAAGCCAGAACATAATTTTAAACTTTCAGGCTTCTCTTGCTTGAGAGAAGATAGAAGTGATGGCTAAGGTGGAGTTGCTTTGCTTGTGAAAAATTATCTTCTTTTTTCTCATGTAGAGCTACCTAGCCATGGTACCGGCTTCTCGATAATATCTGTAAAAATAAATAACATATGCTTTGTTTCCGTTTACATCCCTCACCCATCATCTGAGATTTATGATGAAGTAAATAATATGTTTTCTACACTACCAAAGCCTATTATATAATATAATAATGGGTGACTTTAATGCACAACATCGATGTTGGGGAAGTTCTAAATCTAACTACTATGGAGCTCGAGTTTTGGAAATGCTAGATACCTTTGAAATGTGTTTGCTAAATAATGGTTCCCTTACTCGGTGAACTACTCCTAATGAGCTAATTAGCGCACCGGATTTAACTCTGTGTTCTCCCAATCTCGCATCTTCTTTGTCCTGGTACACTCCGGAGTCTACCTACGGTAGTGATCACTTCCCTATTGTCATTTCATTTCCTAATAACTTTTCCAGCATCCAATTACAAAAACGTCAACCTCGACTCAAACATAAATTATCTAACGCTAACTGGGATGCGTTTGAACAACAGGTTAAAAATAGATTTTCTCAACTCCCAAACATTAACGATAGTAATGTAGACGAATGTAATAATTTAATTAGTAAGGTTTTAATTGAAACAGCTGATTCATTGTTTCCAAGTAAACATCAAACAAAAGTAACGAAGATCCCCGCTCCTCCTTGGTGGGATTCAGAATGTCGGGAACAGTCTGCTTTTAAAGAATCAAACCCTCCACGTATACGTGACAGGTGATACGTATACAGAACTGTTATTGGAAATTTTCTGGATTCCCTAATTCCTCCTTTTGTTCCTCTTAATATTACTCCTTGCCCCTTGCAAACCCAGTGTAAATTGGAAATGCAGTCTTCGAGTCTCAACAAGCCTTTTACTCTTACTGAATTAAAAGGCATTCTAACTTATGTTAAAGATTCAAGCCCTGGCTTGGATAATATCCCCTATTCATTTTTCACTCACATGGATGATACTAGTCTTTCTTATTATTTATCTTTAATTAATTCTGTAATGCTATCAGGCAACATCCCCACAGCTTGGAAAGTGCAAGAAGTGATTCCAATTCGTAAAACTAACAAACCTTCTGCTGAAGCGTCATCTTACCGTCCAATAGCCCTTTCCCCTGTGGTTGCTAAACTAGCTGAACACCTCGTCAAAAATAGACTAGAATGGTTTATTGAAAATAAAGGTCTATTATCCAATAGTCAGTATGGATTTAGAAAGGGTAAGAGTACCATACACAGTGTATCCATATTTACCACTGATATTCGTCTAGCTTTTTCAAATAATCACTCACTTCTGGCCTGTTTTCTAGACATAGCTGCTGCGTACGACAGTGTCCAACTACATATACTGCAAAAAAAAGCTTTTTAAATTGGATGTCCCTATATTATTACAAAATTTTATCATAAATTTTCTTTCTGAGAGATGTGTTAAGGTTATTCTTCCGGACTCCCTCACAATTACAAGAATAGCTTCAAGAGGTTTACCACAGGGATCAGTAGTCCTCTCCTTTATAATATATATACCTAATACCTAGAAAGTACAGTAGTGAAAAGCAACATAAATATCTTACAATATGCAGACGATTTACTCATATATACTTCGGGGCTATCGATTGAGAAATCAGCTGATAGGTTATCATCAGCTCTTGAGTCCCTTAAAACGTGGCTGGATACTAATGGCCTAACTCTATCAGTGCCCAAAAGTTCTGTTGTATTATTTTCCCGAATGCGGTGTCCTCCTACTGTATCAGTTTTTTATGAAAACTCACGACTTCCAGTTTATGAGCATGCAAAGTTCTTAGGAATTATTTTAGACGCTAAATTATCTGGGCTCCAACATTGTTACCATATTACTGCAAAATATGAACGTAATTTAAATATCTTGAGATGCTTGGTGGGGAGCTCACCCAACTTCCCAAAAACTTCTTTATAACGCTTTGATTAGAAGTCTTCTAGATTACGGGTCATTTCTTTTAGAACCCTGTGGTATAGTTGGCCTAAATAAACTTGACAGTGTTCAATATAAAGCTCTTTGAATTATATCAGGTTGTATGAAATCCAGCCCCATCAACGCTCTTCAAGTTGAATGTGTTGAACCTCCACTGATACATCGTAGACAATATCTTTGTGACCGATTTGTGTTTCAATCTTTACAAATCACGAACCACCCCTTACATCATAAACTCCAATTACTCTCAGACGTAATAGAAACCTCCAGTTACTGGTCTCACAAAAAGGTTCCTTGCCTTATTAGCAGCTTTCGTAAATTTTTATCTCTACAATCCCCTACTCACAGATCTTCTCGTCTCCCCCTTTTTTCTACATCTAATGATTCCTTAACTATTTCACCTTGTATTATTCTAAACTGTGATCTTCAAAATGACATAAATGCTAATTCCAACTTCAACTAACTATCTTCACGCTGTATCCCTGACGGGGTAGTCAGAGAGGACAGATCACCAGGCTTCGCGATCCATACATACTTCTTTCGCTTCTTCGAGATTCATCAATCGCTTATCTGGGTATCCGAGTACTTTTGACCTTTCCGTTTTTGAGCAATCTGTTCACGTGGTCTTCATATGTAAGTCTTGGCCTACCCTGACTCCTTCTACCCTCTACTTTTGAACAATATATATTCTTCGTCAATCGTTCCTCACTCATTCGTTGGACGTGTCCAAACCAACGGAGCAGTGTCAGCGTTAAGCTGGAAATTGTCAGCTTAACGCTGACAATTTCATTCAAACCTGTCATATTGCGTATCACTTCATTCGGTCGGCCAAGGTAACGCCGCACAATTTTCGAAGTGATCGCATCTCCACAGCATTCAATTTACTTTCATGCATCTGCTGACATACCCAGGTTTCACTACCGTACTCGCCGTACCGTATCGCACTGCGTTATGAATCGCCATGCGTGCTTCTTTTACGATGCTTTGTCGCTTTACTAACTGGGACAAAGCACCGTTAACTTTGTTTCCGGCAGCTACTCGCCGTTCTACATCCGAATCACATCTTCCATCCGCGCTAAACATACTTCCTAAATACACAATTTCATTCACTTGCTCTAGACGTTCCTGGTTTACCCTAATCTCGCATTTAGTTCTTACGTCACATCTTTCAAATACTAGACCTACCTTAGTTTTACTTGCATTCAAGCGAAGACCCTTACTTTCACACTCCTCTTTCATATTAGTGACTAATGCCTGAAGGTCGGCTTCTGATGAGGCCATGAGCACCGCATGATCAGCGTACAGCAGACAGTTTACTGTAAAGTCACCCAAATTCACACCCATATTAAAATCTTTCAACTTCTGCAGGCAACTGTCCAGATCCACTATGAACAGCCAGGCGGACATGACACATCCCTGTTTGACGCCTGTACAGACATCAAAAAGAGGTGACACATCCCCCCCTACTCGCACGCAAGCCTTACAGTCCCTATAAAGCGACTGTATTGCCCGCAGTAGCGAACCGTCCATATCCGGGCAGCAAGTCCCACAGCGTTTCTCTCACAATGTTATCAAATGCTTTCTCTAGATCCACAAAAGCGCAGAAAACCTTCTGGCTAACAGCCAGAAACTTTTCCGCGATCATGCGGAGAGAAAACACTTGATCCATACAACCTCTTCCACGTCGGAATCCGCATTGAGCCTACCATAAATACTTTTCAGACTTTTCTTGTATTCGTGCCGTTATAACCTTTGCATACACCTTACTAGCTAAGCTGACCAAGCTGATCGCCCTGCAGTTTAGGCGCGAGCCTTTCCCTTTGTAAATAGGTACTACAACTGCTACTCGCCAGTCATCCGGGACCTCACCCGTCCGCCAGCACAAGTTGCATAACAGACATAGTGTGTCCCAGACACGTGACCCACCGTACTTGATCATCTCAGCAGTAACTCTGTCTTTTCCTGCAGCCTTACCACATTTCATACTTCTTATCGCTTGTTCTATTTCTTTCATACTAATGACTTCAATGACATCGGGATCCGGAGCATCGAAGTGAGCTCCACTTCCCGATGTGGCATCTCTGTCTTTTCTTGCATACATCTTTCCATAATATTCACTCCATCTCTGCAGGACGTCAGTTTGGTTTGTTAGGACGTCATTGTTAACACTAAGCACTTTATTCATACTGCAGATTGCCGAACAACTCCGGGTCTTGCCTACCTCTTTCCAGAAGAGCTTGGCACTATCCCGGAAATTGGACGACAACCTTTCATCCGCTTTCATTCTGCACCTTTCACGAGCTTCTTCTATCAGTGCCTTCGTGTTAACTTTCTGCAGCTTGTATCTCTCTTTCATATTAAAATCATTCCGCGAGGCTAAGTAGTCTAGCCATGCTTTCTTCTTCATTCGAACTGCTTCTTTCACTTCTTCATTCCACCATGCATCACGCTTATTACTACTGCCTCTTTTCGTTTCTCCACACACTTCCACAGCGGCATTTATCATACAATCCCTAAGGTTCTGCCATACACTTTCCACACTCTCACTGCCTAAACTGCAGTTTAGGCGCGAGCCTTTCCCTTTGTAAATAGGTACTACAACTGCTACTCGCCAGTCATCCGGGACCTCACCCGTCCGCCAGCACAAGTTGCATAACAGACATAGTGTGTCCCAGACACGTGACCCACCGTACTTGATCATCTCAGCAGTAACTCTGTCTTTTCCTGCAGCCTTACCACATTTCATACTTCTTATCGCTTGTTCTATTTCTTTCATACTAATGACTTCAATGACATCGGGATCCGGAGCATCGAAGTGAGCTCCACTTCCCGATGTGGCATCTCTGTCTTTTCTTGCATACATCTTTCCATAATATTCACTCCATCTCTGCAGGACGTCAGTTTGGTCTGTTAGGACGTCATTGTTAACACTAAGCACTTTATTCATACTGCAGATTGCCGAACAACTCCGGGTCTTGCCTACCTCTTTCCAGAAGAGCTTGGCACTATCCCGGAAATTGGACGACAACCTTTCATCCGCTTTCATTCTGCACCTTTCACGAGCTTCTTCTATCAGTGCCTTCGTGTTAACTTTCTGCAGCTTGTATCTCTCTTTCATATTAAAATCATTTCGCGAGGCTAAGTAGTCCAGCCATGCTTTCTTCTTCATTCGAACTGCTTCTTTCACTTCTTCATTCCACCATGCATCACGCTTATTACTACTGCCTCTTTTCGTTTCTCCACACACTTCCACAGCGGCATTTATCATACAATCCCTAAGGTTCTGCCATACACTTTCCACACTCTCACTGCTTACATTGACGTCGCCAAGCTTTTCGGCTACCCTTTCATTATATTTATCCCTAATGGATGCATCCTGCAGCTTCCAGCTTTTGATGCTATAAGTCGGCTCAAGCTCAGGACACTCGGTACGATGACCCCAACCCGCGAACAGAACCCTAATCCTAGTTATGACTAGGTTGTGGTCTGATCCCAGCTCAGCGCCTCGATAAACCCTTGTGTCCATCACCTGTTTACGGAGCCGACTATCCATTAGGAATAGATCCAACTTCAACTACTATCTCAATCACGAATTTCCAGATTAGCATCATATATACAGTGATGCTTCTAAGCATAGTAATTTGGATTGTGTCGGAATAGGAGTATATCACCACCAGTTCAAGATAGTTCAGAAAGTTAGACTCCCACCAGAGACATCAAGTATTTACCGGTGAATGCTTCGGATTACTGAAGTCTTTGGAATACATATTATTATTAAAACTCTCAAAGACCGCAATCATCACAGACCCCAAAAGTGCTTTACAAGCTCTACAGCGATTCCCATTTAAAACAAACCATTTGACTGTTTTTGAATGTCGAAATCTGTTACAGAAATGTTTATGTAACGGTTTAGACGTAAAGTTTTTATGGATACCTAGTCATCAAGGTATTTTTGGCAACTACTATGTGGATAGACTTGCTAATGAGGCAGTTTCATGTGGGGATTTGTTCCCGTATAAAAACTACTGCTCTGACTTAATGTCTCTTTCTAAAAAGGATCTACTTGAATCCTGGGGAAAAGACTGGCACACTAGCAGCCAAGTGAAAGGTAAATATTTCAGAGAAATTCAGCCTATAATACCTGTTAAACCTTGGTTTTCAAAATTCAAATTTGGTAAAACGACAACTTCAATAATAAAGTAAAAGTAAAGTAAGTAAATTCGAATCCTTCATATCCCTCCATGTTCCTCTTCCATCGTGTATTAACACCCTATTACATAAACTTGATATTACTATTTATAAAACCATATCTCTATTTATAACTATTAATCATTTAAAAATCTAAATATTACTTTATGAATGTATTGTTTCAAACCATTTTGATCCTTTCCCGAAATTCCGTAATCCTTTTTATATATTAACCGTTTCCTAACCTTTTACTGCGTCGTGGCTAAGTCCAAAGCGGACATCGCCAAAACAAAAAAAAAATTACGTCAAATACGTCAAATGTGTGAAAGAAAGAGGTTAGGGATATTTTGATATTTTACTATTCGTAGACATAATAAATAAATATTGTGTCTTATAGATTAAATTATTAAATGTCTCATTTCAACTATACCTAAATATATTTAGTTCAACCATGGACGCAACGTTTATGAAACCTATAAAGCCCCATATTTTCAAAGCTATAAAAGATTTGGATATACCAACCCTTATGAAAAGTACTCCAGATGAAATAAGACCAATAATACCATGCCTCGTCCGTATGGCATTGATATCTCCTTTGGATGTTACTAGATATTGTGCAGAGGCCAAAAAAGATGTTCTCATAATACTCGCCGGCATAGATTTAGTTAACTTCATAGTATCTCTGCTATCAATTGAATTTAATACTTTAGAAACAGATCTTAAAAAAGAACAGCAAATGAGGTAAGTCGCTAATACCGTTTGTATCATTAACTTTTGAATAATAATACTAAATTCTAACAATAAAGATATATACTCTTGTTCCAGACTAAAAAGTGGGTCACAATGTACAGAAACCTTTCTGATACAAACTATCAATAATGGTATAACAAGTGATTTTGAGCAATCTGACTCTACAAGACGAGTTCGCCTTGTATTATCTGAGCTACTTCATATGCAGGCACAGTTAGTTGAATATAATCAAAACAGAAATTCCAGTAACTCAGAGTATAGCATAAAACCTTCAGAGCTATTTGATAATGATGTGTATTTGGAAGAAGTTACAGATGTCATCTGTATTAGCCTCGCTGAATTACCTCACCTTCTAAATATCTGTGACATAGTTGAAATATTGCTGCATGTGAACAAAGGTCCCATAATTATATCTTGGTTAGTGGCTAATATGCCAGATACATTACAAGAAGGTGGGTATTTATATCACTTCAACGATTTCTTTTTTGTGACTGGTCATGTCATATAAGCATGTCAGCCTCATAGTATCTGACACTTATACTACTCTTCAAATGCTTTTACATATATACTCATTTTATCAACTTCTTCCGCCCTTTCTTTCTTACAAACTTTGATAAATTAATTTGCCGTCCTCAGACATCAGCTATAGGCTATTTATATTGTTGTGTATATTGTAAAAATTAATTGTGATGATGATATTTGTCACATAAATCAGTAATACTCACATGACTTAGAGAGGATTGACAATGTATGAAACTTGCCTGATTTGTTGACAATTACAATTATTGCTCTGTTATCCTGGGTACTAGCATGATGATATAAACTTAACCTTTAATTCCGCGATTGATATTTGTATGTCAAATAAACCTTTCAGCTTTCTAATATTAGTAAAGATAGCAACAAATTTATAAAAAGATGGTTTGATTATATTTCCAGTGGCTGAATCTCTAGTGATGAATGCTGATCGAAGTGAAGAAGGTGGTATTAGAGCTAAAACATTAGCCACACTTTGTGCTGCTTGCCCTTACTTAGCGGCTTCAGTAACAGCGAAAGCCGCTTCTGCCTCTCGTTTACCCTCTTTGGTCATTAATTTGACTTTATCACATCAACCAGATGATTTGGTATGTTATAAAAATCTTAAATATATTAATTCTACCATTAAGATTGTTACTCTAAAAATCCTTCTTTTAACAGGTTTCTTATATGTCTGGTCTACTACTTGGCCCAGATCAAGCCACCAGAGCATGGTTTGCCACATTCTTACGTAACTCCCACAAGAGGGGTAAAGGCGACGGCCATGCATCTCTAACAAAATTACGTCAAGAACTACTCAATAAATTGAAAGAAGCAACTGCTGGAATAGACGCTTCTGCCTTGCTTAGACTGTATTGTGCCCTTAGAGGCATAGCTGGGATTAAATTTCAAGATGATGAAGTAGCGGGTCTATTAAGACTAGTGACTCAGAAACCTCCACCTACACCGGCTGGAGTTAGATTTGTGTCATTGAGCTTGTGTATGATCCTTGCTTGTCCATCCTTGATGGGTAAGTATTTCGAAGTACATTGTAGTTCTAATAGAACCTTTTTACTAGTTATAGCTATAAATACCTATTATTGTATTGTTTTTAGCTGCTCCTGAACATGAAAAAAAAGCCATTGAGTGGGTGCAATGGTTGGTAAAAGAAGAGGCATACTTTGAAAGGTAAATAAATATCTAATAACATAGTGAACTATGTACAAACCTATAACATTGTAAGTGTAATGTTACAAACCTGTAACATTACACACTAATAAATTCCACTAGGATCTGTACTTCGTCCAGTTACAAGCCACGTATTGTCGCCGTCTACGTCTCGGCAAAGTGGTAAGAACTGGCAGTTGTCGCTTCATGCACAACTATAAAACCATTATTAGGCCAGTTCATATATATAACTGCGAGGCGTGGTTGGTGCTTGGGCGACATAAATAGATTATGCAATCACAGGGATGGACAGCGTGAAAAAATCCCACATCCAGTTAGCCTTCAGGTTCATAATATTGCGGATAAGAAAGTCAACCCATACCATAACAAGGTCACATCTTGTTTCGCGCTGCTATGTCCAGGTATTGCAAATAAGAACAGATACAAAAAGTAGTGAATTGACGTTATCTTATATATAAAAATAAATTTATGTGCGTTAGTCTCGCTAAAACTCGACGATGGCCAGACTGATTTGGCTGATTTTGATATTGAAAGGTTTGTAAATGTTCAGGGTAGGTTTAAACGGTTAGAAACAAACATAATAAATAAAACAAACTAAAAATGACGAATAAATTTTTCAATACAAAATGTTCCTGCCTGTAAAATTTAGATGGTCTATGAGTCTCTTTTGTTTTTGTTTAGAAATTTAAAAATAAATAAAAAGTTTGGAAAATCCAAAAATGCACGCCTCACACGCTTTTACAGCCAAGAGTTGTGCACAGCGACATCTATATTCGCAATTGTTAACAACTTTACGAGAATGTGTATTAGACAGTACACAACTCTTACCATAGATGACGCTAGTATACGATCATATTCGAAAATATTGAAAAAAAGATAACAATTAAACAACATTGAATCAGACCGTGAAAATTGAAAGGGTTCTATTCCTAATTATACTGAAGCGTAAGAGAAAAAAAAAAGACTCAATTAGTAAAGTATTTCGGTCGTTATCGTGTTAACATACAGACATACGGACGTCCAAGACAAAACTTTTTTAAACAGTTTTAAACTACTTTAAATAACAAAAATGGCATCAAAAATATCACGAGTGTTAAAAATAGTGTTTTTTCTTGATATGTGTATATGATAAATAGAGCATATATGATAAATAGAGACATTTTAAGTTTGAAAAATCAGATGTTTTGCGCGAAGTGACAGTAGAACCCACCTCAACGCTTCGCTTAAGAGGCGTGCAGTAGAGTCACTTGGTTGTCAAATATTTATAGGTGCGTTGAGAAATTTGTCGTATGAGTTTCGATATCCTTGGTTTGCTTTGTTAGAAAAGAGTTCTGTTTCATAAATTAAATGTAAGTTGGTAGACGAAAAAAGATGTATGACCGATTTGGCTGAAATTTTGTGTGTATATTTGAATGGGTTACTGAATTGTTTGAAAATACAATTCGACTCGGTAGGTGGAACTGCTATCGATATATCACCTGATTTACTGTACAATAGAAAATCACATATTTTTTTACACCTACCGTAGATTGGATAGACTTTTTTTTATACCTCTCAGGTGGCACATGATTAAAAGTGGTTACTATAATAGCCTGCAAACGTTTGTTACACCAGATGTACTGCACTCGCGCTACTGAAATGGCAAAACCTTCTAATACCTCTTTTGAACAATCCCAACTTTAGAGTTTCGTATTTTAGAGCTTCGGACGTAAAGTGTTAGGATCTATGCCAAGTGGTGCGATGATAGAAAGTGACTATAGTTATCATGTCAAAACTAACGAATAAAGAGAAGTTATAGAACCGCAAAATTAAAAAAAATTGTTGTACTTTTCCAGGAATTTGTCAACTTAAAGACTTATTTTTTAATTTGTAACAAAAGTTATATAGTTAAACAGAAAGTTTATTAATTTTAAAGCGATACGAAGTCCGCCGGGTTCAGCTAGTTTTAGATAAAATGCTAATGTTTGCCAATGACCTCAAAATCGGGAACGCCTAAGGCGCTGGACACAGAAAAGATGTGTACGAGGGCACTAAAGGGGCGGCGTCACGACTTGTAAAAATATTGAGCCGTCGCGTAAAAAGAGAGTCGCGAGATCACCCTATGGCTGTCTGTATGTGAGAGCGACGCGCAAGTTCGGTCCGGCAGCTGGCACCTATCTATCACCCTGCCCGCAGTCCTTTTCTTACACATTCGCGCCCGCGCCCTGGCCTTTCTGTAAGTTTTACAATAGGACACACAACGCGAGACCGTTGTGTCCGTGCAATGTCTTTTCTGTGGGTTGTGCGTCGCGACATTTTTATACATTTTTGTGAAGCGGCTCCGACTGCGTGCTACGTCTGTTCTGTCTATCCATCGGCTTAGATCGCGAAAAGTCGGAACGTAGTGGTAGGAAAGCAGACCCTACGGTAAAGTTTCGGATGCTAACGAGAATTACGTTTAGATGATGAAAATCTATCTTGGGCCCTCATTTTGAAACTTGATGTAACTTTTCAGCAATTCTGGAGTGACAGCATCTTTTGGTGAAATGTTATTGCTGATAGCGATCCATTTCCATTCTGGACAATTAACGGCTGTTGGAGAACTTGTATGCGCCACTTTAGGAATGCGTGTTCCTGTGCGGCCAAATGGGCTGGCAAGAATCAAGCAAGCCTTCACTCAAGAAATATTTACAGAACAGGTACTTGTGGAATTTTAAATAATACTAGTAGAGTTATAGATGATTTCTTATTTTCCTTCTGACACCTATGTACTAATTAATTATGTAATTACAGGTTGTTACAGCCCACGCCGTGAAAGTGCCTGTAACAGTTAATCTAAATAGCAATATACCTGGTTATCTGCCTGTTCATTGCATCCATCAACTTTTGAAGTCTCGTGCGTTTTCTAAGCATAAAGTGCCTATAAAGAATTGGATATATAAACAAATATGCAACTGTACGGCACCATTACACCCAGTCATGCCAGCATTAGTGGAAGTCTATGTTAACTCTATTCTTGTAATAAATAATAAAGGTACAAACGAATATATAAACAAGCCTATCATGGAGGAAGAAATCAGAAAAGTTTTCAGGAATTCAATTTTTGGCGCAAACTTTGATGTTCAGAGCAAACCATTTACATCTATGGAAATCGATAATACAGAGTCTACAATTGATATAACCATTGAGAAACCCACTTTAGCATCGCAGTTATTGCTAATATACTACCTTTTATTGTATGAGGATGTTAGACTATCCAATACAGCTACTCTCATAGCTAATGGAAGAAAAGTTAAAAGTTATTCAGCAGCGTTTTTGTCAGAATTACCCATTAAATATTTATTACATCGAGCTCAAAAAGACCAAATGAGTTACGGGGGCCTATTTAGCCCACTATTACGACTATTAGCAACACACTTCCCGCAACTGTCCCTAGTTGACGACTGGATGGATGACCAACTCTTTGGAGACATCAATCGACACCAAGTCGATGTTAGTCTCTCGGAAAGTTCCATAAATGAAGCTTTTCAAACTATAGAGGAAAACCCATATAAAACTGGGAAGATATTGAAAGCTATGCTCAATAAGAACCCCACAGATATATGGCCCTTTGCTGAAACTTTTGTTAAATATTTCAAGAGTGTCCTAGGCGATCAAGTACCGCGACACATACAAGAATTATATCACGAAGTATGGTTGCGACTTAATACAGTGCTACCTCGTTGTTTGTGGATTATGACCATTAATGCATTGTTAGACATCAATGGTTGTTCCAAGAATGTGCAAATTACACAAGAAAACGTATTAGTAGATCCACTCCAGGTTTTGCGTTGCGACCTTCGGGTATTTCGATGTGGACCAATATTGAAAATAATTCTTAGAATATTAGAAGCAAGTTTAGCTGCTTCTAGGAGTCAACTGAGCAGACACCTGCTCGATAAACCTTTGCTGGAAAAAAGCGGACAGCTCACATCCGATGCTGAAAGAGAAGAACTAAAAAATGCTTTAGTAGCCGCCCAAGAAAGTGCTGCACTTCAAATTTTACTGGAGGCTTGTTTGCAAACACCAGATGATGAAAGTAAACCAGAACTGATGTGGTCATTGCGTGAAGTCAGAAGTATCATATGCTCTTTCCTTCACCAAATATTTATATCTGAACCATCGCTAGCTAAATTAGTACACTTTCAAGGGTATCCCAGAGAGCTTCTACCAGTCACAGTGCAAGGCATACCTTCAATGCATATCTGTTTAGATTTTATACCTGAACTTCTGAGTCAAGTTTCTCATGAAAAGCAGATTTTCGCTATCGACCTTGTATCTCACTTATCAGTACAATACGCGTTACCCAAAGCCATGTCTATTGCCAGATTGTGTGTTAACACTCTGTCAACCCTCTTAGCTGTGATACCTTGTGATTTACGTTTAGAACTATCACAACCTGCATTAAAATCTCTCGTTCGAATCTGTACAGCATTTCCCTCACTTCTAGAAGACATTACTTCATTGCTGTTACATTTTGGACGAATATGCGAATCGCAAGCATCTCTGGGTTACTGCTGGAATGATGTTAGTATATTGGGTGAAGGGGGTTATGTGTCAACAGAAGCGCAGCCTGAGACGAAGGTTTTAGTAGCTGAAGAGTTATGTAGAGACATAAAACTGACCATGTCAGAGATCCTAGAAAAGGCCCTCTTAAATGACAAACTGTATTAAGGTGTTAAATATTAAGCTAACGATTAAACTAAATATAAGTATAATACATTTTTATTTTTATAATATTTTCGGGTTTTAAGGGATCGAACATCTCTTGTGACTTCATTTGAAACCTTCAGTAATGAGGAAATAAGTAAAACTGCGGAGGGACGCATCAGGTTTATACTGTCAGACATTTTCTTCCGATTTTATTGCTTAATGAAATGGATGCTCTTTTTACGCACATACTTAGTGAAAAAAGCCTGTCGTCTATGATTAATGAAACTGCAGAAAGCGAAAGAAGTTATGCATGGATCGCGAAGCCTGGCAATCGGTCCTCTCTGACTACCCCGTCGGGTATACAGCGTAAAGATAGATACATTAGTAACTGCTAATATCCACATTTCAGATTATTTCTAATGAAAACATCTTTCTTTATTTAAGTTATTTTAATACATGACTAGTAACATATTTGAGGGTTCAACAGAATTCTGCAATTCCAATTGTCTGTACATCCAAGCGCATTGGTTTCTTGCTGCGTGGTTACCGATATCGTGGTACAGTTGCGCCTGAAAAGGGCAAGTTTACGAGTCAATTATGAATACATATTGCGAGACACTTTTTACACAGCGCCATCTAGCCCAGATATAAAGCTAATAAACTATGGGATCTAGACAACTGATAAACATTTTTATTTATTTCCGATTATGTACATAATAGTATAGGAAACATCCAAACTCCGAAACAAACATTGGCGATTTACATAAATATTTGTGCCACCCCGGGATTCATACCGCAACGCCCTTCATCGAGACAGTCTAAATAAAACCAGCCAAGTGCATTATCTGCTGCTAGCTGCTAATTTGTACGAAATATTTAGTTCAAAAAACTTTACTCTTGAATAGTACAGGAGTATTCTAAACGGAGCGAGAGAAGAAAAGTGTTTTTCTTCGACAGACACACCATAGGGCCAAGTCTACTAATTCACTCGCTTCAGAAGAGAATAGAAATCGTCGCTCAATAGAGAACCGACAGAAAAAAAATACAGTTTTCGTAGTCTATCGGCCGGCCGGTAGAATGTTATTAACACGTGTTAATTAGCATTTTTGGTAGTCTATATTAATATTTTGTAGCTATAAACAGCTATTTTGTCTCTATTCTGCAGCTTGAGAAGTGAGATTGTGAAATATATAATAGTTTTAGTAGACTAGCTAGTTTTGGACAAATCGCAATAGAACCGCTATAGAATAGAACGGCTTTCTATTGGAAAATAGTAGACCCAAACGTAAAATAAATCATATATACCTGTAAATACCAAGTTTGTAACAGTCGAACATGGGCACCGACTTTGGAAAAGTTCTTTTTTACTAATTCTAATGCCTCGCAGCAAGATTGCAACACTTGTAGTCTCGCTTCACCACACGGAGGCGCTGTGGCTATACGACATTTTGTGTACAACAGCATTGCTGAAATAGACCGAATTTTAGTTTAAGTAGGGTATATATATTATAATCCCATAACTATCACGAAAGTGCAAGCAATGAGTTTAAATTTTAGTATAGGTAAATAAGTATTGCGTATCGTATACCATAATTACCTCTAGCCATGTCGTATGCGCTCCCTTCAGCCATAATAGTAGGTAATGCTTTCCTCACAAGAGTCAATGCGTTCTTTGCACAACCCATACTAAGTTGGACGTTAGCTAAATTCATTTCAGCCGTAGCGGCTAAATAGTGCAGATGGTACGACTTTGATAACCAAAGAGCTTCGTTTAGTTGCATTATATTCGTAGAGTGAATATTATTGAAAGAATGTTGCACTTGTGACATTAATATCAAAGTTTTCACACGTAGTGATACAAAATGTAAGCTGTCATCTTCAGTCTTGCAAAAATCCAGAATATCATAGAGAGAATCCAGGGCTTTAGTGGCGTCACCCTTCAGATAGTACATTTCTGCTTTCAAGAGTTGACATTCCCATCTGTCTGACGAAGCTAGTTGCAGTATACTTTGTTCAGCTTCTTCCCACTTTCCTAAAGAAAAGTAAATTAGGTAAAGTTTACTACATATAAATAAATAAAATACATTAATATAACTGATTCATGTTTATTAATGTTTCTGCAAAAAAAAAACATTTAGAAGTATCTTTATAAAGCCATTTTGACGAAACATAAATCAATACAAAATAATTTAAATAAATTATCTCTCTCTCTCTCTCTCTCTCACACACTCTTCATCTTATAGTATTTTCAGTTGCCCATAAGGGCGCCTACGTCGATGCCTTGTCCTTTAGTCAGCAGTTGATGTCGCTTGGACCTCTGAGATGGAGGAACCTCTTATACCCGCGGCCCTTTAAATAATGTATGTATATATGCCCAGGTAATAGGGGAAGATCCAAGAAGTGCTGGCTTGACGTCGTAAAGGATGACATGCGTGCCAATGGTCTTACTACGGGGGATGCCGACGAACGTGCAAAGCGAAGAAAATGTAGGAAAGCGGACACCTATAACCACCGGATAACCCGTTAATTGGATCATAGCAGTAGTGCTTCGCTATATGATTCTTTTTTTATTTAGAATAAAGTTGTAGCAACTTGCTAGTCGCACGAATAACTTATAGCTAAGAAAATAATAGCTGTTGGCTCAGTTAAACTGAAGTCGGGAATTAAATAGTGAATTATCTAATTTAGAGCCCAAATCGTGACATTGGCACATTTTTCTTGAATCTAATCGACGTTCTTCCGTACCAGTGTTGCTTGTAAAATGGCATGTTATTATGAGAATGGGCAACTATAGCACTTTTTTTTTAAATGTTCCAGTTATATTCGACGGAAGAAAAAAAATAGTAAATTAAAATACTTCAAATGTTCAGTAGTTTTTGCGTGAGAATAATAAACATCCATTTATTCAAACAAACTTATTATTATGGATTAATTCGTCAGTTTCGAGTAGGTCTCGATGGTGTAATTAGTAATACGTCTGGTGCTTTAAACCAGAAGACGCTGCTTCGAGACCAGCTCGAGGCTAAAAAAAACTATTTTAAATTTAAGATACCTATAGTTAAATAGCATACTAATTGCTTTTTAAAATAGTATCTAAACTTTCGCATAGTTTTATTTTTAATTCTGGCTACGCACAATAATGCGATAACAAGACTTATTGATCTTCCATTACATTTTTCTTCAAAAGTGTTATTGTCTACTTGAAAATGGTTTTCAAGTAGGTAATATGAATCTTCTTCATTCGAAAGAAAGCGCGCCGCTCGTAGCTGCTAATGATAGTGGACTGCCGCTGCCGCTCGGCTCGCACTACACGAGCGCTCTAAATAAATCAACTAGGTACAAAACTTCTCAAGTGACAACCCCGCGCGGACTTCGCAGCTCTGTCATAAAAATCTGGCGTGCAAAGAAAACTTACCGTTCGCGCGCAGTTTGAGTTTCAAATTCGCTTGCGGCTAAAACTGACTTTTGTTAGGAAGTCACACTTCTGTACGTAGTACTATTACTTATTCTGTGCTTTTGCACAGTGTAGATAGTAGGTGCGGTGACTGACCTGCGTAGAGGGCGAGCGTGGCGCCGTAGCGCGTGGCTACGGGCGCAGTGCAGGCGCAGCGCAGGTGCGAGGCGAGCGCGGCGGCCAGGGCGGCGGCGCCTCGCCACGCCGCGCTCGCCACTGCGCCCGCCGCGCACGCGCCGCTCGCCGCCGTCTCGTGCCACACGCCGCTCGACCCCACCACGGACTCTACACCACACATCACACACCAATAACAATATAGTCCGGTCAATTTAGACATTCGAAGCTACCTAAATTCCCACCAAGCTGAAAATCATTAAGATTCTTAAAAAAAAACATGATTAAAACTAAAATTTGAAATCCTTCCTATGTATGAAAAAAAAAATATTCAAGGCCTAAGGTCAAAAAAAGAGTATTTCGCGATTTTCAGCAAAACTAAGTTTCATCATAAAAATACTTCAGAAAAAATTGTAGATAAGCACGCTAAGTACACCTACCTCATAGGTGGCATCACGTGTGCATTTATGATATGACGATTACAACTTTTTGAATCGGTAATATCTCAAAAACTGTGGCTCGTAGGAAAAAAGTATTAATACATTTTTTTATGATCTATAATTTTGTCTGAAGTATTTTTTGATAAAACTTTCTTTTTGTGTCTTTTTTTTTTTGTCGCGGGGAGTGCTTTTACGCGCCGTCATTCTTACTGCATTGGCAGCAGGAATGGTATGTGGGACTCCCGGCCCTTTGGGGGCCGTCTTAGCCAGTAACGTTCAGTCTTCTTCCCAACCGGGTCGCAGGATAGGCCTGAGGGCTATTCACTGCGACTTGATTAAACTTACCGTTTGCTAAAAATCGCAAAAAAAAAAAAAAAAAAACCCCATTTTTTTTTTTTTTTTGCGATTTTTTGATAAAACTTTCTTTTTGTGTCTTTTTTTTTTGTCGCGGGGAGTGCTTTTACGCGCCGTCATTCTTACTGCATTGGCAGCAGGAATGGTATGTGGGACTCCCGGCCCTTTGGGGGCCGTCTTAGCCAGTAACGTTCAGTCTTCTTCCCAACCGGGTCGCAGGATAGGCCTGAGGGCTATTCACTGCGACTTGATTAAACTTACCGTTTGCTAAAAATCGCAAAAAAAAAAAAAAAAAAACCCCATTTTTTTTTAACTTTGACCTTAGATTTTTTTTCCATACAGGATATAGATAGGAGACCTTTCAAATTTTATTTTGAATCATATTTTAAACAATCTTACTGATTTTCAGCTTGTTGGGAATTTATGTAGCTTTTACTCTTATATTTTATCTAATTTGACAGGACTAATAGTACAGTATAGCAAAGGCAAATAGGCAGTTGCAGGTCAAGTATGTGTGGCGAGGACTTCACTAATTCGAAACAGGCATATATAGTGTTTTTTTCAAAACTATCTAGGGACATAAAACATACTATCTTATATATTAAAATCCAGACGATTTTTCAGCCTTTCCGCCAATATGCTATTTACATTTAAAAAGACTTACTTTTGAATGCCAAAAATAGTTTTATTAATTGTCTTCACCCTAATATTGGGCAGGCAAAGGAAACTTTTGTCCATACAGCCTTGTAATATTTCTTCAATTTGAGAATTGGACGTCTTCTTATAGAAAATCATGACAATACTTCCATGCATGTTTGAAAAAATAATCATTTATTCAGTGCATTACATAAATTTTACAGTACTAGAGACCCTTTTGTCGTCGAAATTCGACTTAAGTCTTTTAAAGTTTGAATTTATTTCCCTCCGGCTCAGGTCTAAGCAGCAAAACGTCCAACAGAACACACACTCCTTAGTCTATTTGTTTATTTTATAAAAATCAATATAATATTTAATGTCAAATACAAGAGAGCTGCAAAAGCTTGAGGGTGACAATGTTAATCCTTTGAAATTATTGGTAAACATTATATATTGTAGGACATTTTTTTTACACAACGTCGTCTAGCTAATATATGGTCAAAGTAAGGTCCTATTGCGACTTGCAACGCCCGGGGTCCGCCTTCCATTGGCTAATATGGTATGTAATAATAATATTATATTTTTTTAAATTTGACCTAACAACTGAAAAATATGCTTTGATATTTCTAAATACATACATAGTATACGTAGGACACGCTCAAACTCCAAAACAAATATTTGCTGATAACATAAATATTTGTTTGTTCAGACTCGGGACCTCAGCGCGGCAGTCGCATACCAAAGGATCCATATCAAAAGAATAATGGGTACATACATTTTGTGGAATTCGTGCGCTTATACAGTGGCGTGCACAAGGATTTCAGATAGGGTATGCACTTACCCGAAAACCCTGCAAGAAAGTGATCTCAATAAGATAAGCTAGCGTAGGTATATACATTTCAAAATAAAAAAACCAAACTACAAATATTTATCTATTTATACTTATCATTAATGAGTTATCTCTGAAGGGGTGGTAGAGGCTTATACATATACACGTAACAGGTGGTGAGTCTATTGCCGTGTTGAAATGGACAGGCGCAGGTTGTGGCGACCTGCTATTGAAATTATTCAATCCTTGGCTTCTAACTTGGCGTAACGTCTGCCATACTAGTAACGCGTTATTTGCGAAATAAGTAGAAATAAATAAATAACATTACTTACATACTTGAAAATTATTTAAATCTGAATATCCGTTAAAGGTCCAAACTTTATTTTGATCTTGTTTAATATAATTGTTAAAATAATTTATTTGTGTACACAGCTTGCCAGCCAGATTTACGTAATTATCTTAATATTTGTTATTAAAAGAACGTACCGAGTGGTATTACCCTTTAGATCCAAATCGTAAACTAACGTCCTTTAACATTTTTTTTTATCAAACACGAGTTTTGGATTTATTTATTAAACACACATCACCAACACAGATCTCACAGCTATAATTTTTAATATTTCACAGTAATTCTAGTAAGTTAACAAATTAATTAGATGAGCTCAAAATCACTCAAAAGATATGTGAAGTGAAACAATATTACGACAATATTATGCAAGTAAATTAAATAGGCTTAACACATCCACCACACGGTAAAAAAGGAATTGTCCCATCAACAAAAAAAATATTGTTAGCAATTTCAAGACAATATTTACTTAATTTACAAATATATAGTTACTTTGAGAATTTCCATTTCCTTCAAAATACAAAAAAATATTGTTGATTTGCTGTCTCAAATCAAGTAAATATTGTCAGGTAAACATTTTGAAACTTTTAATATAAGATAACGATTAATCTAGTATTAATAATGCTAGATTTGTTATCCGGACGCTATTATATTGTTAAATTGACGATTTACATTGTCCTATCGAGAATATAGTGAACTTTGTAACATTAAGATAAATTAATTGTCAAAGTAACAATGTCGTTGTTCTTCTGAAACACTACAAATGATTCGATCAATATTTCACAATTACTCATATTAAAACATGGACTTTTTCAAAGAAATCTGTCAACTTCTCAGGCGAAGATTAAACATTTTCAATGCGAGAATATGTTTAATTGTTATTAGGAATAACAAGTGGTTTTGATTGAAGATCGATTATTTCTTAGAACAACAATATCAATTGTTCGGTCACAATTTTTCAAATTTTCAAATAAGTTTTTACATATACTTGTTTTAAAACAAGAATATTATAAATAATTGCGACAAATTATTTGATGAAGATTCAACATTTTCAATGCGAGAATCTGTAAAATGGTTATTAGGAATAACAAGTGGTTTTGATAGAAGATCGATTATTTCTTAGAACAACAATATCAATTATTCAGCCAAAATATTAAATATTTTGTAGTAGGTTTTTACATATACTTGTTTCAAACAAGAATATTATATAAATAGCGCGAAAAATTATTAGATGAAGATTAAACATTTTCAATGCGAGAATCTGTTAAATGGTTATTAGGAATAACAAGTGGTTTTGATATAAGATCGATTATTTCTTAGTATAACAATTTCAATGGTTCAGCCAAAATGATTATGTTTTGTAATAGATTTTTACATATACTTGTTTTAAAACAAGAATATTATATAAACAGCGCGACAAATTATTAGATGAAGATTAAATATTTTCAATGCGAGAATCTGTTAAATGGTTATTAGGAATAACAAGTGGTTTTGATGGAAGATCGATTATTTCTTAGTATAACAATTTCAATATTTCGGCCAAAATGTTTATACTTTGTAATAGGTTTTTTCACACATTCCTATTATATATATTATTGTTATATAAATAGCTGTGCCCCGCGGTTTCACCCGCGTGGATCCAATATTCCAGGATTATCTGGGATAAAATGTATAAAGTAAACAGTAAAGGAGGAAAGGATCCAGGAGTAGGTATCATATAAGTAGCTAATCCAGGATCTAAACTATCCGTTTTATATTAAAAAGTGCTGCGCGAAAAAAAAGGAAAAACTTTTCCCGTTTCCGTTTCCCACTGGAACTTGTTCCCGGGATAAAAAGTAGCCTATGTGTTATTCTGATGTATAAGCTGATGTATATTATTGTAAAGTTTCATTAAAATCCATTCTGTAGTTTTTGCGTGAAAGAGTAACAAACATCCATTCTTACAAACTTTCGCGTTTATAATATTGGTAGGATTTTCTGCCTGACTCGACAAGTTGAGACATTATAAAGTACGGTTAGCGCAGGTACCTAAGTATCTATTAATATAATTCCCGACAATACTGTAAGTTCTTCCGTTAAAATTTCGAATATTCAATCAGCAACATTTTATTTTCAACGAAAAGAGAGATAGTTGATTCACAAGAAAACATGATTTTTGTTGATTCAATAAATAATATTGTTGATTTCACCGACGCGTCCATAGATAATAATTCACAGAAATATCCCGAGACCCTTCAGTGTTTGCATTTTCGGGTATTTTCCCATAATTCTGGGAACTTTTTTAAGTATCAATTAAATTTTTATACCTATACCTATAATTAAACAGTAACGAGGCCGCGTCTATACATAGAATATAAGCGCATTAGCGTTATTTTGAGGCAATACATCACTATTTATCATGCTTCTTTGGTGCTTCTGCAAGTAGTCCGATAAACTTTAGCGGATTTAACACTACACTATTATTAATAAAGGCTTTGTTTCAACAACATCGGCTCAAGAACAGCAACAACGATACAAAAATGTCGATGCACGTCTCCGCGCTCAAGATGAGTTGGGGAGGTCAAAGCAAGCAAAAAAAGATAGATTTTAATGTAAAGCAGGTGGATATTAGCTCATAACCTTGAATGACATTTAGAACCCTTTTTCCAAACGTTCAAGTGCGTATGGCACCAAAGTATGGAAATAACGTCGTGATCCCTTTATCTTCATTTTTATACACGATTAGATGCGACTATATTCATTGATATATGCATGGATCGCGAAGCCTGGCGATCTGTCCTCTCTGACTACCCCGTCAGGGATACAGCGTGAAGATAGTTAGTTAGTTAGTTAATATTCATTGAAATCCTTTCCTAAGCGTAAAATAATTAAGCTCGTAAAATGGCAAGGTGAGTCGGCTAATGTAGAAAATGAAATCAAACTAAGTTATTTGTACAAAACAAAAGTATTAATCGACAAAAAGTAGGTAAATAGTTGGTATTGTAACTTGAAAAGTATTTGGGTTTACGGTGATTGGAGATTGTTTTCTATGTATAATGTGTTTATTTTCCCACAATATTTTTATATATTTATCTTTGTTATAATTAAAGATAAGTCAGCGTTAAGCTAGACAAGGGCTTGCTCCGTTGATTTGAACACGACCAACGAATGTGTGAGGAACGATTGACGAAGAATATATTTTTTTGCGAAGAAAGTAGAGGGTAGAAGGGGTCAAGGTAGGCCGAGACTTACATATGAAGACCACGTGAGCAGATTGAAAAGTCAAAAGTACTCCGGTACCCAGACGTGCATGTATGAAGCGATTGATGAATCTGCAAGAAGCGAAAGAAGTATGCATAGATCGTGAAGCCTGGCGATCTGTCCTCTCTGACTACCCCGTCAGGGATACAGCGTGAAGATAGTTAGTTTTTTTAGTTTAGTTTTGAATTAAAACCCTGTTGGGGAAACATACAGCAGGATGCTTTTTTTTTGGGCTTTAATCACAATCATTGTGAATATCACCCATAAACGGAAATAATAGAAATATTTAATTTACCTATAGGTATATAGATTAAAAAAATGTTTTTTACATGAGCTCCAAACAGGCACTTACGAAAGATAATGACTTCAATTCAAGCACTATTCTTACCTCTTCATATTAATAAATATAAAGAATAAGTACTTTTATTAAACGGGAAATTTCTTGTGATTTGTGATTCGATTTTGGACTTTAACTGTTTGACTGCCGGCAACACTGACACACGACGACTAGCCTATTAGCAGTGCACGTGTGGTCCGGTGCGCGGTGCGGATGGAATAAAAAGAGTTTTTTTTGTGTGTTTGCAAGCATTATATTGGTGAGTTATAGGTTTTATTAATTTAGATCTAGATATATGTTAGCTAGGTAACTTTATTTTCAATAGGTTCTTCTTTTATTCTCATGTAGGCTGGGCTAATCTAAAATATAAATATGGACACCGGCGTCGGCGATCGACATCTTGATGCAGAAGAGTAAGTTGGTCAGAAAGCCATTTCTGGAGTTGCATTCTAAATGGCAAATGCCGTTTGATTACTCACGCGCACAGACAATAACTTTATAAAGTAAAAATCAATCAACTAAGTAAGAATTTTTAAATGTAGCTTATTATTTATTCATATATAGATATATAATATAAATATATATAATAATTATGTAAATTCCAGGTATTAATGAAGATATTGTTTAAAAATAATCATGAACCATGGGATGTTGTAATGCAGAAATGGATGAACACTAATAATGAAAGAATACTTTGCGCGCAAGACAACCTGAGAGTTTCTAGCAAAATGGCCAGTACTAAATGACTTAAGGAGTGCATTGGTAAGTTTCTCTTGATTATTTCTGTCTACCATAGAATCATAAAAAATTATGATGGTTGTCCTTTACTTTATCCACTTATATGTGGCTAGTGCTGAAAAGATTAATCTCCTATTGTTACTGGTTGATGGTGGTGAAAATTGTAGTGGTAACCGGGACAGAACCTTATTTATATTGTAAGATTTTGGTATCAGTCAACATATTTTCTATCCTTTAATTTTTTTTCAGACTGCAAGTGGCCCATTCTAAGGGCACACTTGGGGCAATTAATCCCGCCAAAAGGACAGGATGTATTGGAAATAAATAGAAGCTTTCAACAGCTGAAGCCATTGAAGGCTTGCTGATACCTGTCAAGGTAACACATTATCAAGTTATTAAAGACACATACTCTTAATAAAACTCTAAGTTTCTCTCATATTTCCATTATTATTTGTTCACAGAAGCCGAGCGAAATGGAAGACGCTATTACCTCACAGCAAAAAAAGGCACTCGCTAAATAACAAACAGTTTAACATTATGTTCTCGTACAGGGTGCAACATTAGACAATATATAAATAAATTAAGCACTTTCATAGTTGTGGATAAACTTAGATATTCTTTCACATCTACAGGCAAAACTTTTGACGCTTTGTTCAAATTGTATCACACGTAGATACCCAGTGTCTTATGAATACTTGTAATAGTTAATTCAACATTCAGTTTATTGAATCACAACACAGCACGATAAAGCGATTCCATATACTGTTGATTGTGACGAATCTTACCTAAATCTATAACTATAGTTAAATATAAAATTGAAAAGATGGAACTTAATTGTACTGAATGTGGTATTTTTTTTTAATTCAAATAATATGTATTCCATGTTGAAGTTCTTCATAATATCTCTATTCATGTGTCTATGTATCATACTGCTCATTTCTTAAAATATTATCTTACAGCATCCTTTAGGGGAACAAAAACCTAAAAGTACATTTACTTGTATTACCTAGTAGGTATTAGTACCGAATTTTCTGATACAAACAAAGCTGCAGTTGCCCATGTTGTTGTTAAAGTAGTAAGTTTTGTAGTAATGTTTTTGCTAAAGACCGATGGTCTGACTCATGGCGCCAAATTCTTGCAAGCATTGTTTTTGACTATTTGAGTCTCATTATTCCATTATCAGGTGAATCTATTTCCCAATAATGCCAAGGGTTGGTCCACTCGTCTTAAGAATGGTTATTTTTAAGAGATATAGATATATATATATATATATATAATCCAGTAAATGAAATATAGCTAGACATATTATTAAGTATTGAATTGTCAGAAATTAAGAATTTATTTACAGCTTTATCAGTCTTAGTTATCTTACGGGAAGCGCTTACGAATGGCTGGAAATTCAAATTTCAGTTCAAACAGTTTTTTGTCGTTATAGCTAAGCTATAACTCTCAATAATGATGATCAAAAGATCTCAATAAAGGTAGGGGTGTATGATCATTATTTAATTCTTCACATTATGAAGTAGACATTTTATTTTAACGAATAATAATTGTTTGACAATTGATTTAGTATCTAATATTAATATTATGAAAAAGAATAAAATAAAAATATTTAATGTTTAATAATTAATATTAAATATTTAATATTAATTATTATTAAACATTAAATATTTTTCTTTTTTTTTAATTATAATCATTGACCTCCGCTATTATATAAAACTATTACAATAATTACCCGGTTTGGCTACAATGACAAATCTATTTGAAAGGGTTTCCCGCCTCTTGTGTGCGCCTTTCCTTTAGGGACGAACGAAAATATGCCCACAGCAAGCTCTATGTTGGCATTTATGGCGCAATTAGCATTTTTTTTTTGCTAAGCCTAATATATTGTCGGTTCAAATAAATTATTCTTTAATTACTGTCAATTCAATTTTGTTATTTCAAGCTATGTTTCATTAACAGGACAATAATACTGTTTTGAAGTAATAATGTAATTTTTAAAGGAATAAATATATATTTTTAAATGCAACAACCGGAGTTTTAATTGAAGTAAACATATTGTTAGATTAACACAATCTAAGTTTCAAAACGAAATATATTATTATTGTAGGTCTAATTGAACTATATTGTTCAAACAAAATGTCGTATTCTTATACAGACAATAAAAATTACTGAAACAAGTAAAACCAATGGTTTGAACGGAAATATCTGTTTTTGGTTCAAATAAATCAGAATTTTAAAACAAGCTAAATGTATTCTCCTAAAGAGAATAAATATTCTTGAAACTAGTAAACCATGCGTATGATAACAAAAATCTGTTTTGTAGAACCAAGTAAATCTTAAGTCTTGAAACAATAATCAGGTATTGTATGTATATTGTTGAAGCAAGTAAACATCTACTGTTATACGAATAATATGTTTACAGTCAAACTAACTAAAGCATAATTTTCAAGCTAATGTAATTCGTGTTGTTAGAAAAACAATATCGATATTGTTCCAATAAGTGAACCACTGGTATCAAGTTGAAACAATATTTTGTTGGTGTACAAAAATCTATATTGCCCAAACAATCTAATGTATATTATTTTAAAGACAATATACATATTGTTAAAACAACAGAATATAGTGTGTTGAAATAAAATTTTAGATTTGTTTATCTAAATAAACTAAAGTATCACTTCAAATCAATAAGGATGCATGGCACAAGCAAACTATTATTGTTACAACAACAAAACATTTTTTTTTGAACTAGCAATATGGTTTTATTGAGTAAATACAATATTCTTATCAATATCATATTGTATGTTTAAGTAAATATAGTCTTCCTCGTATGGAAAACACGATTTGCGTTGAATTAAAGCAATTTGCTTTAATTTGACAATTCCTTTTTTTCCGTGCAATTATTCTGTTTTTGATAGTTACTTAAATCGGTCGCTTTGTCAAAGAAGCACTGCTTAAATCATGTGTAATAATTTCTCACACAATCGTATATTTTACTCACACAAACAACGTATCTACTGTATTCATACGACTCCTGAGTAGGCAAGATTACATTCTGCTTACAGCCGCGCGGCACGGTGGCGTTGGGCTCGACGCGTGACGTACGAGTATAAGTACTAGTTGTTTGTTAAGTTCGCTGAAGGACTCATAGATGGCAGGGGCACAATACACACATCTGATACATTTTATTGCGTATTTATTATTATACAACTTGTTGTTTATAAATAATAGATTTAGATTATATAGATTGGGCTAGGGTATGCACTGCTTATTTGCATGTATGAAGCGAACGCGCCTGCGCCTATAGCACATTTAAAATGCTAGTGCTTTTAAATATTTTACATATTAGTTTTTACCATATGAGAATTGGACGTTTCGCTACGAGGACCTTTTTCTAATTAGTCTTATTGCTCATTAAACGTTACGCGCTGTTGGACATTTTGCTGCTTAGACCTTGTGATCGGGAGTAGTAAGTATTATAGAAAAGAAAATATAGAGGATTAGCATAATGCTAACTTGCAAACATAGTGTAAGAAATTATGTAAAATTATGGTATGTAACTATATTTGACGTTACTTTACATTCCAGATTAGCCCAGTCAGATATTCAATAAAGTAAAAAGGAAATGTAAAATTAATACAAACTTGTATTAAGACCGAGAAGAAGTTGGCAAGCAACTGACGCCATTTCTGTTTTCCCATATAGTGCCCACAAAGCTGCTGTATTTGCCAATCCAGCCATTGTGAGATCTGTCATTGAATGAACGTAATTGATTGAATCTCCTCTCATGATAACCTGGAAAAAAAAACACCAATCGGTATTTCTTTAATTGTGCATTCTACAACTAGAGTTGTACGTGTTTGTGATGACACACCCCAAATACAGAGCACAGTTATACCGAGAAAAAATTGTAGTGACATGTCGCACCAGGGCAGGGCCCCAATTCTCGATCGTACGACTTGAAAGCGTAGACGGTAGTTTACTTGTGAAATGTCATTTGTTTCATGTTTAGAAACGGCGAAACACGAGACAAAAGATGTTTTACCAGTAAATATACGTCCACGCTTTCAAGTCGTATGATGGATAATTGGGGCCCAGGCATAAGCTGAATTTTGACCTTAAACAATCACTTCTATTCTAATAAAACCATCGCATTGAACGGCAGTGAAAATTGGGTGTGGCAGAAGAAGCATAGAAGTAAAATTAATGCAATAGAAATGAGAAGTCTGGGGAGTATAGCTGGAGTGAAATTGATGGACAAAGAAGGGAACAGTGTGATAAGGGAACATTGCGGTATGGTAGAAGAAGTAGTGACTAAGATAGAAAATGGTATGCTTAGATGGTTCGGACACGTGGAGAGGATGGATAAAAGTAGACTAACGAAACAGATTTATCAGAAGAGAGTGAATGGGCAAACTGGTAAGGGGCGACCTCGACGTACATATGTCAATCAAATAGAAGACATTTTGGAAAAAGGTCAGGTCAAGAGTACCCTTAACCGGCGTGTGTGTGTGTGTATGAACTTGGACTACAACACTAATGAAAGTAGAAGAAGCGAAAGTTGTATGCCAGGATCGTAGCAAGTGGAAAGCCATAGTCTCTGCCTACCCCGATGGGAGACAGGCGTGACGATATGTATGTATGTATGAATGCCTCTGTAGCATAAGTGGTAGTGCATGAGACTTTCGCGATGAAGTCTCGAGTTCAAATCCCGGGTCGGAACAAATATCTTTGTGTGATCCGCTGTTTGTTTCGGAGTTTAAGTGTTTCCTTTGCACGTAATTTTTTAGAAATATGTTTATCATTAGCTTATATCCCATAGCATAAGCTTATACCCATATTATCTTAGTATGGGCTAAGAGGCGCTGAGTAAAAAATTGTCGCACAATATTTATTTATATTTGAACTAACTATCTTCACGCAGTATCCCTGGCGGGGTGGTCAGAGAGGGCAGATCGCCAGGCTTAACAATCCATTAATGCATACTTCTTTATATTTTAGTTATGATAAAAATTAGCCATTTCTAACCTGAAAAATGTAAGAAGGTTTGGCGCCATTGACAGCCATATGTTGAGCTAGTAGCTGCGCCTCAGAAGCAGTGTGTCGCGGACAGGATGGAGTATTAGCATGGGGAGTGTTGTGGGCAGATGGCGCTGGTGTCGTGGCGCTGACGGAAGGCGATGCGGGAACACGCTGTGAGTATCTGTTGAGGAGAGCGGCGCGCCTTGCTCGTCCGCCTGCTAGCGCTCCCCAGGCAGCAGCGCCCATGAGACAAGGGTAGTCCGCCGCTTCCTGTGCTCTGGCGAGTGCTTCCTGCACACCTTCCATTGCCAAGGACCTGTCAATATAACCTAATTTCACTTGGAGCTTACATTTAGTGGAAAAAAATCTTTGATCCTTTAGCTATTCAATAGTGTTATTGAATTTTGGATAGAAATTATAGTGATGTAGCTGCGATACTACACTATATCCCTCTATTTTAATTAAAAAGTTTTAAAAAAGTCTTCTAAAACGGTCTGGAAAAAGTCTTATGAAACTGTCTGTCCTTCCATCCGTCTGTACGCGTCTATTTCTCAGGAACCATAATATATTACTAGAGATAGAGACGAATTGTTTACGCCATTTGATTCAGAACACCGTGAAAACGTGCATAGGCGATTTATCTATCACTTCCGGTTTTGAAACTAGTTTCGGTTAAGAAGTCGTCTGATTCTTTCGCTACGATAGTGAAGGCCGCGTTACTTGTGGTTTTTGCCTCCCTATGAAAGCATTTTTGAAAACGTATTCACGTCAATAAAGTATCTGGCAACCTAGTTGAGATTTTATAAATTGAAGACATAAAATTGCACTTTTGCTACTTACTTGTGACCAAAATGGGTATGCATGGCAGCTCTATTCAAAGCTGCATATCGAAAGTTTTTAGTTCGATCGCAACTACTGCCCGATGAGTTGAAAACCGTGCGATCAAAATAATTGTAGAGAGAATCCTGGGCGCCACTGAACTCTTTGGTGCGAATACAATTCAGGAAACTCAGAAAATGCTGAAAGCAATCACAGCTTATGTTAAATTATTATATGGTCAGTTTTAAGGTAGCACCGACAACATACTTGGATAACTATTTCCAAATTGTAATATGTATATAGTGTAACTAAAAAGGTGCATTACTATAGAAATAGCCAGGTTAACTTTTCACAATTCTAGGAGGGGAGGGAAAGAAGGAAAACCGTATGCTCCCTCGGTTCGTCAACCCCAACGCATTCACAGACGGTCAGGGTTAATCTTACCTAAATGCAACGACGGTATGATGAAACAAAGTCATCAAGGATAGGGATATACAACATGCAATAGGTACGGATAAAACGGATGTAAAGGTCCGTCCGACAGGCAATAGGGACTGGGAATAGGGGATGGATTTTCGCCATGTTACGCCTGGGTCAATTAGTTTTCACAATTCGCCTGAGTTCTAGTCGATCCTAAGTAGTTGTAAGTACTTACGATATCGGGATACTCGGGTATGTCTTTTATTATTTGTATTATTGTTTTCTGCAATTGCCTCGGTGGCATAGCCTTTTTTTCATTGATTTGTAATAAATTAGCTTGCTGGGCAGTAAACAATTCAGCTTGCTTTCTTGACCATTGTCCTTCATCGAAGCTGCTGAAAAGAGTAAAATGTCTATCAAATACCTAAAATACATGGGCATGAATAAATCTAACTAAACTAATTATCCTCACACTATATCCCTGATAGGATAGTTAAAAGGGATACATCGCTAGGCTTCGCGGTTCATGCTTACGTGTATCGATTCCTGCGAATTCATTGTTTCATAGATGCACGTCTGGTTATGTAAATAGTTTTGATCATTTTCATCAAGGTGCTCACGTGATCTTATCAAAGTCGCGATCTATCCCGACTCCTACATACTAAATATTCTTCGTTAATCGTTCCTCACTCATCGTGAAACGTGTCCAAACCATCGGAACACGCCCTATTCCAGCTTAATGCTGGCATAAAAAAAAAAAAGAATCTACCCCGCTACATTGCATATCCCTTCGTTATATGTATTAGGAAGGCCAATGTTACGCCGCACAACTTTCTAAGTGATCGCATCTCCACATCATTCCATTTACTTTCAGGCATCTTCTTACATATCCAAGTATTACTACTGCAAACCAAAGTTGGCACTAGCAATGTATTATGAATTGCCTAATATGCTTCTTTCACAGTGCTTTGTCTCTTTACTAACTGGGATAAAGCACCATTATAATTGTTTCCGACAGCTACTTGTTATTTGAATGACATCTATATGAGGTGAATAAATCTATTTATAAATAATTATGAACGAAAATATTAATTACTGTAAACATATCTATTGAATAATACCTTACAGTTTCTTTTTTTTTTAAACCACTGTTTACAGATTTAGCACACTGCTACAGAAATTGGAGTTCAAAATACTTGCAGATTTCACATAATATCAGGATAGTGGATTAGCTGCAAATGAGTAATCCATTTTCCTCATCAACCATGTTTCAAGTGGTTAATTCAAGACAGAAATGAGTATAAACATTCAATTAAAACCAAGTATAAAATATACAATTTTAGGCCTTAAACCGTATCTATAAAATCTCATTTCGATACTCACTTATCTCTATCTATAACATTCATTTTCATTGATAGCTCCAGAGGTTTCGACTCATCGGATGCTATTGGTAATGTGTTATTTTGTGACTCCATATTATTTAATTTCTAGAAAAATATGTAATGTAAACTTAGTAATAGTAAAACATAAGTACTTAATAAAATAATCATATTCTCACACCACACATTACCTCTTTACTCAGTGATCTTATCATTTGACCAGGTCTACCTCTCTGATAGTACAAACAAAATGACTTGTATAGTGACACAACCTGTACAAAAGTTAGCCTATCCAAATGGAGCAATATCCTTCTTAGATATAAACCTAAAACATAACACATAACATTAGTATATTCATTACCGTTAAAAAACATAATTTAATAGAAAAATATGCTCATTTGACAATATTAAAGAAAAACAATTCAACCACTGAGCCAGGAATGTTTCTCGCTCCCTCTCGCTCGCGCCCAATACAAATGAAAGTAAAAATAAAACCGCGTGCCACGTTTACGTTAAAATGTAGGCAATAACTGCATATGCGACCTGGCAGTTGCCTAATATTCGTCTGTAGAAATTAGTGTAATTGTATGAGAAAAGGGTGACGCCGACTGACACACTTGGTTGTAATAAAATCTACTGAATGGATTTTGATGAAACTTTACAATAGTATTGCTTACACATCAGAATAACACATAAGCTACTTTTTATCCCGGGAAAAAGTTCCTGTGGGAAACAGGAAAGGATAACTTCACCAAGCGTACGGAGCCGCGGGCATCAACTAGTATACTATATGTAAGCCTCTGTAAGGCATATATCAAAGATATAGACACGCGATCTAAAACCATAACTTCTAAATCACAACTCTTATGACATCCATTAGATTGATAGAGGACACCAACAAGTATATTAAAAAAGCTTATACTCCATTATGACTTAAAACATCACATTGTGAAATTATTTAAGGAATTGTAAATGTATTATAAATAAATAAATAAATAAATATCCATCACGCCTTATCCCCGAAGGGGTGGCAGAGGCATTTTATATGCCCACTTTTCACCGTGTGGATTCCTGTCCCACGTAATAGGTGGTGAGCCCATTGCCGTGTTGAAATAGACAGACGCAGGTTGTGGCTACCTGCTGTTGAAATTTTTTAAGCCGCCTATAAGGCCTTCAACCAGGCTTAATGACTGCCATTTTACTGGCAACCGGGACCAACGGCTTAACGTGCCTTCCGAAGCACGGAAACGCTCGCAAATGTAAATGCCACAATGTGGTCACCCATCCGACGACCAGCCATAGTGAAAGTTGCGTACCTCTGTGATCGTTTACCGAACACTGAGACCGCGGTGCCACGAGCGCTTCAGCTTCTTAAATGTATTATCACTAGCAATTAGCATTTAAAGGAGTTGTATATCTATCTTTGACTGTAAATAACTCAGTAATATGATTTTTAGGACATAAACATGGTCATTTTTGTTTCTAAAGGTATACCTTGCTGGTCTACATAGATTTTATCACAAATCACGATTTTGAAACAAAACTATACAAATCTCTTTCAGAAACAATATTTTAAATATTTTTTTATTACCTAGCACGCTATATCTAGCCATTATACAAGGATTACACTCAATCATAAGCTTGTCTATGGCTGATGTGACACAATCTGTAAGCGCACTAACTCCATTAACATAGATGTTTTGCAGGCGAACACAAAAGTTCTGGAGATGTACACTCAATAAGTTGTATCGTCCATCTGTAAGTAGAGCTTCTAGTTCTTTGAATTCCATATCTGGGCACTGTAACAAAGTGAATTTCAAGATATAACAATATACAGTAAATAGAGACTGGTTTCTTGACAAACTTTGAATCACTAAATGTCTTTTCACATTTATGTGTAATATGTTTATCAGGAAATCTAGCAGTAAAATTTTCTAAGTCACTAAAATTTTCAGCTCAAACTTATCATGTCTAATTATGGTGAAAGGATCATGGCTCGCAACAAGAATTTTGTAAGTGGGTGCAACATGTGAATTTTCTACCCAAACTCACCAATACTAAGCCAGATTTAGCTAGATTTATAGGAAGTCAACTAAAGTAAGAGGTTTCGTCATATCACACTGAATTTTTTTCGCACCTTACCTTTTAAAAAAATTACCTATTTAACAATTTGTATAAGGATTCTCTATAATTTATATTAGTTAATTCTTATGTTAAAAGTTATTACAGTTATATATTTAGCAAGGAATTTTAAGTTTAATTTGTCAAACTTGTGAGAAAAATACAAAAAAAATGATTTTTAAGGTCAATTGGCAAAGAATTCATTTTGTAAAAGGAATCTTGCATACATATTGTCACGCCTTTATCCCCGAAGGGGTAGGCAGAGGCATAATAAACGCCCACTTTTCACCGTATGCCCACATTTTTGTCCCACGTAACATGTGGTGAGCCCATTGCCGTGTTGAAATGGACTGGTGCAGGCTGTGGCGACCTGCTGTTGAAACTTTTTAAGCCGCCCATAAGGCCTTCAACTTGACTTAACAACTGCCATTTTACTTGCAACCGGGACCAACGACTTAACGTGCCTTCCGAAGCACGGAACTGGGGTGGGTCTAAAGGGCCGAAGATATTTAATTTTTTCTTATGTACTACACACTAATTAGCACGACCAATTAAAGTCCTGGTAGTCTCAGACTGAATTGTTCATTCATTGTAAGTAAATAACATCAGTATTCAGTAGTAACTCTATAAGTAGTAATATATACAGTAAGTAACTCTATAAATATTCCAGTAGATTTTAACTTAATGCAAATTGCAAGGATTCTAGGTTAATGGCATTGAATACCAGTCCACACCTCAATAGTCATATGCCTATTAATACAAAACTGGTCTTCTTTGAATTCTTAATTAGATAGTTTCAAAAATAAAAGGGTTTATCTTACCTGGATGAGCTTAAGGGCTAGCATACAAAAATCTTTCCTATATTTAGGAGCTACTGTACAGTCAGTCATCTTGTTGGCTGAAATATAAACATTAACTGAATTTAATCAGAGATTTTTAAAATTAGGTGAATTTTCAAATCCCACGCTAAGTTAGCAAGCAAGTGCACCTGTTGACTAACAGACTAGGCTTTGAAACAAGTGCCTATAATAATAGTTTCAAAGATCAGACATAAGTAGCTTTAACAAAGGCAAAAAACTTTGAAACATTGTATCAAGTAAAAACTAAGTACTTACCCTTGTACAATTTTCTATAGCAATACCCTTATCATTAGACAGTTATTATCGCAATCAGGAAACCTATTACTTCTTTCAATTCCATTTGTTTATAATATTTTAATAGTGGAAGCACTTATGTAAATTAGCTACAGCTATGTAAATTACATTTTTCAATGCTAAAATCTTACCTTCAATCTTTAATAGCCCATATTCTCTGATAAAAGCAACAACAGCTATTTTATGAGGAGTGATGTTTTCAATATTTCCCTTCACGTTAATTAGTTTTATAAAGTCAGAATTTTCACTTCCACTATCCATTTTAGGAATACCTGTCTGTACTTAGTATTAGGAGTGAAAATAAGAAGTTTCAAGGCAAATAAAATCGGACAGTCTGCAACAGTTTGATTTCAAGCTCAATTTATGTGAAATGTCTAGAGGTGTGTTCTAAATCGAACACAAAAGTCGCACTATTGTCACCACGAATTAAAGTACTATACTATACTACTGCTGCACATTTTAGAATCAATTGCCGGTATCAACAAATACAAAACATTGATTGGATTGAAATAAATATTTTTATTTTCAAGTTTCAAAACTGTTTTTTTTTTTCACCCATATTGGGCAAGCGAAGGAAACTTTGTCCATACAACCTAGTCTTCAGCTTTAAAATTTTCTTAGTATTTAATCCTGTCCAGTCTTTGTCGATGTCGAGTCCTCAATCCTAGGTCCTTGTCCTTGCCCTCAGTATAATCACAGTATAAAGAGTAAACCTATCAGTAGCGTTACGCCTTTGAAGTTGACAAAAATGCCGACAACGTCTAGACAGTGATGCTTGTAGAGTTGTCACAAGTATACAAGGCTGATGTTATTTATAATGTACTAGCTGTCCCGCCCGTCTTCGCCCGTGACATACTTCGAACCCCGTGGCACCCATTTAATCCCGTTGTTTAATAATTTCACATTCAGAATAATGTATGAACATTTTCCAAATTCATTGATTACTTCTCCGCTCTCCAGTACTTAGGTACCTACCTACCCGCACGGCCCGGTCGAATTAAATTAATTTCTTTGCGCCTAATTTTGAATTTGCGATAACTCGTAAGATATTCAGACAAAATAATCTTCATGAAATGCTGAAGCCAACTAACGTAGTAAAAATGATAAGGATTAATAGCATATTTGTGTAAATAGCCTTCAAATTACCGCTTAATAATTGCTGTTTTTTAAAGTATTAAAATGGATATAGTATGTTATTCTTAAGAGATATATATATGTCGTAGCTGACTTTTTTGTGGATCTTTATTAGATACACAATTGCACCACACATTATTTTGTTATATCTCAAAGGGTTTAGGCAGCGTTTTTGTTGATAGCACCGCACAGCAGTCGGCTTATTTTTTCCGACATCCCCAACAAATATCGTTATAATTTGGTCAATATATACAAAAACTAGACAAATTATACATAAAAATCTTCTATGAGAATCACTCTAACTATTAAAAAAAACCGTATCGTAATCCCTTGCGTAGTTTTAAAGATCTAAGCATACATAGGGACAGACAGTGAAAAGCGACTTTGTTTTATAATATGTAGTGATTTATTAACTCGTACTCGCAATCAACTATCAACATTATAATATAATATCTTAATCTTAATAATATTATAAATGTGAAAGTTTGTAGAGATGTTTGTTACTCTTTCACGTAAAAACTACTGAATAGATTTTAATTAAACTTTACAATAATATAGCTTATAAATCGGAATAACACATATACTTTTTATCCCGAGAACAAGTTCTTATGGGAAACGGGAACGGGAAAACTTCTCTACGCGGGCGAAGCCGCGGGCGTCAACTAGTATGTATATATAATAAATCAATAATATAAATACCGGTTTAAAAAAAAGTTTCTGAGATTTGCCCAATTGCCGCACACGGAAGTAAATAAGGTTCATTTCATGTCGAATCGATAGTTTTTTTTATGAGAAAGCGTTTACGAAATGGCTGCCGCGTAGTAGATATAAAATTATGGGGTTTCTAGCAATCAATATGGCCGCCTAACTATTCTTATAAAATTTTCATGTTGGGTATCGTATAAAGGGTTTTTTGGTATGCTGAGCACGAATTTCGTGTTAATTTCGCAATCCATAATGGCCACCGTGTCGTTATAAAAAAAATCAGGGGTAACGAGAATTGACGATGAGAACTAGGGATGAGAAATGGGAACTGGAAGCTGGGGATGGGAACTGGGAATTCAAACAAGGGTGAGCTGACATATGTAATCTCATATTCTTATGTTTCTTCTTTTCACGGGTATCTTCTTTTTTTTTATGAAGTTACCCGGGCTTTTGCTACCAAAAGCACCTACGCGTACATGGGGACATACTGGTCCAACACGCAGAGGCCCTTTGAAAATTTTAATCTAAAAGGAAATGGGACCCCCACTGCAGACAGTCCACGCCCGCTTTATGTAGAAGAACGATAATGGACCACCTCCAATGGGAGTTAAACTATTGTAAAATATGCTAACTAAGAAATGGGCTATGGGGTTGGGGGTTTGATGAACTAGGTGATTATAACTATGGATAAAGGCGGCGTCTGCCATTTTATATCTGATTATCCTAATTTTGGCAGACGGTGACTCGCCAACTCACTAGATGGGCCCCCTATACAATCGCCATAAGCATGCTGTTCTTTTTTTTTTCTTGAAAATAACCCGGGCTTTTAGTAGGCTTACATGGAGACATAGGTCCAACACGCAGAGGCCCTTTGAGAATTTTAATCTAATAGGGAATGGGACCCCCACTGCAGATAGTCCACGCCCGCCTTATGTAGAAGAACGGTCATGGATCACCTCCAATGGGAGTTAAACTATTGTGAAATGTGCTAACTATGAAATGGGCTATTGGGTTGGGTGTTAAATGGATTGGGTGATTTAAGCTATTGATGAAAACGGCGTCTGCCTTTTTAATATATTATTATTAAACTACTGGCAGACGGTGACTCGCCAACTCACTAGATGGGCCCCCTATACAATCACCGTATGCATGATAAGCCTGTAAGGCGACAGAGGGCAACACCGGTGTGAGTGTGAAGTGTGATTATTATAATTATTAATTTGTTCAATTTGTCTCCGCCCTGTTGAGCACTCTTAGAAAAAAAACCCAAATTATATGGAGATACGAAGTTCGCCGGGTATATTAGGTATATTATTGGTAGTAAATGAGTTAATGATAAATATTTTCGGTTTTTGACTAACTGGACTTAATGCTACTGTTGTTTTCAACAAAAAAATATATTGGTTACGCTTGGAACAAGTTTAAATATTAATTATGACGAAAAACTTGAACACAGGATAACATAGTATAGAGTATAGTTATAATCCCACATATGTGGCTCCGCACACCACAATACTCTTATGCGATACCCAACATGAAATTTATAACAGTTGGCGCGGCGGTCATATTGGATTGCAAAATTAACACGAAATTCGTACTCAGCATACCAAAAAACCCCTTATAAGATACCCAACACTAAATTTTATAACCACGGCGCAGCAGTCATATTGGATTGCAATATTAACATGAAATTCGTACTCAGCATACCAAGAAACCCCTTATACGATACCCAACATGAAATTTTATATCCACGGCGCGGCGGCCATAATGGATTGCAAAATTAACTCGAAATTCGTACTCAGCATACCAAAAAACCCCTTATACGATACCCAGCATGAAATTTTAAAACCACGGCGCGGTAGCCATATTGGATTGCAAAATTAACACTAAATTCGTACTCAGCATACCAAAAAACCACTTATATGATACCCAACATGAAATCTTAAAACCACGGTACGGCGGCCATATTGGATTGCAAAATTAACACGAAATTCGTACTCAGCATACCAAAAAACCCCTTATACGATACCCAACATAAAATTTTATATCCACGGCGCGGCGGCCATATTGGATTGCAAAATGAACACGAAATTTGTATTAAGAATATTAAAAACCCCATGAATTAAAGAAATCTATACAAAAATTCAAAAATCATAGCAAGCGGTCGTGAATGCGTCAGCCCTGAAAGACTGTCCCGAGCTACTAACAACATTTTGTTCACAGCTCGGGACAAACCCTCCCGCGTCTCGTCCCTTGTCCCCCGCACGATTGCTCTGTCTAGACAGCTTCGTCGACCGACTGTATGTCTTTCGGCTGTGGTATAATGGTGATTCTTATACTGAGATTTCAGTGCATTTCACTGCATATTTAATATTGTCTATCACTATAGCACGTTAACACAACTTTTATCTCCAAGAAACCACCACTCCCACACATAAAACAACATAAATGCACTAGTTTTAGAAAATAATATACAGCAAGCGTCCGCACTTGTCACTCTCCCGCCAAACGTCCAAAACTGTGTTATTGGTCACTTGTTTTTTTTTTAGTTATTTTCACCCATCTTGGCCAGGCAAACGAAACTTAGTCCATACAGCCTAGTCTTCAGTATATATTATTTTCATATATCACTTTCGTTTACTAATGCACTTATCCGAACTCTTTATGTAAAATATTCCACCATTATTAAACACAAAAACACGAATTTTACACTAGTATTTGAAAATAATATACGACAAACGTGCTTCACTGCTCATGTTGGCGCCAAAAGTCTTTGTCACTTGTGTTTGACGACTTTGAAGTGATAGGTTTTTATAAAATTTATTTCATACGTGTGGTACATAACTTATTAAAAATATGTTTGTCCAATGCACTGACCTCCACACAAGTACTTGTATATGTATGGTCCAATGTATATTTAATTTATTTAGCTTCTATTATTTGAAAGAGATGACGTAAGAACTAAATGCGATTTTGCGGTCCAGCCAGCCAACCAGGAACGTCTAGAGCAAGTGAATGAAATTATTTATTTCGAATTCAGAGGTGAGAATTCAGGGTAGGCCGAGACTTACATATGGAGACAACGTGAGCAGATTGCTCAAAAACGGAAACGTCTAAAGTACTCGGATACCCAGACATGCGTGTATGAAGCGATTGATGAATCTTGAAGAAGTGAAATCGCGAAAGTGAAAGCGATCTGTCTACACCGTCAGGGATACAGAGTGAGGAAAGTTAGTTGTTTGTTAGTTAATCAAATAAATTGGACATCTTCAATTTCATTAGCAACACCAGGTATTTGATCAAATATTAATATCATTTCAGACTCGCGCAAAAACGGGTTCCGTTCCAAATCTTATATTATATATAAAAATGAATTGACGTGCGTTAGTTTCGCTAAAACTGGGTGTAAGGGGCCACACCAAGGTCTTCGGGGCCCAAGTCAACCTCCTGTGCTAGTGCATGCACCTGCTGATAATCGGACGAGGCTCTGGCGCTGGCTTTCTCCTCAGGGCAGCACGGCTAAAGAAGTTAGCCCCAACCCGTATCCGCTTCGCATCTTGGAACATTGGCACGCTGACTGGGCGTGCGGTAGAGTTGGCCGAAGTACTCTCCAGGCGGAGGGTGGACGTGGCGTTCATGCAGGAGACTCGGTGGAAGGGCAACAGAGCTCGGCCTCTGCAGAAAGGCTACAAGCTGTATTACACAGGTGCACCTGGTGGGGAGAACGGGGTGGCCGTGGTGCTCTCCGAGGGGCTGCAGAGCGGCATCTTGGAGGTGAAACGCTGTAGCGACCAGCTTATGATCGTGAGGGTGCTTATCGATGGGATTATTACCCACCTGATAAGTGCCTACGCGCCACAGGCCGGTTGTAGCGACGCCGATAAGATGTCGTTTTGGGGCCAACTCGAGGGAGTGCTTCGGAGCATTCCGTTGTCACAGGGAATCGTTTTGGGCGGCGACTTAAATGGTCATGTGGATGAGAGGTGTGAGGAGTTTGAACGTGTTCATGGTGGTATTGGATACGGCACCCGCAACGCTGAAGGAGAAACTATCCTCAGAACATGTGCGGCTGCCGATCTGGCCATTGTGAACACGTATTTCAAAAAGAAATGCGGATATCTCATCACCTACAAGAGCGGGAGGCGTACAACTCAGATTGATTTCCTACTCACTAGGCGACACAGCATCGGCAAGGTGGCCAACTGCAAGGTCATACCCGGTGAGAGTCTTACTGCACAACACCGTCTCCTTGTCATGGACCTCTGCGTGAAGCCCAAAGGCAAACGCATCGAGCGGTGCCAGCGCCGCATCAGATGGTGGCTGCTTGATGAAACTAAGTCCCAGGAGTTCGTCTCAGCTGTCGGTGACAAGTGAACCGACACTGAAGCCGAACCAGTTCAAGATTACTCGGACAAAGTTCAAGCGGCCATCCTTGGAGCGGCGAAGGTGGTGCTTGGTGAGTCCTGGAATCGAGGCCTGGAAGGCGATGGGTCCTCGCGGTGTCTTATCTTAGTAAATCTTTTTAACCGCATACTCCTCAGCGGGCAGATTCCAAACCAATGGAGACTGAGTATTATTACTCCAGTCTTCAAAGGTAAGGGGTCAGTGCAGGAGTGCAGGAGCTACCGCGGTATAAAGGTGATGTCCCACACCATGAAGATCTTCGAGAGGATTATAGACTCTCGGATCCGGCAGGAGTGTACTCTCTCGGAGTGTCAATATGGGTTTCGCCCTGGTCATGGGACCACGGACCCTGTTTTTGCCCTGAGGGTTGTCGCAAAGAAATACAGGTCGAAGAACACGCTTCTGCAGTGTTTGTTTCTAGACATGCACTAGACTGTGTTCCTCGTGCGATGATCTGGTGGGCACTGCGGTCCAAAGGGATTCCAGAGGTCTATATTAACACTATCCGGGACATGTACTGTGACTCCGATTCAAAGGTTCGGACTGCTGTTGGCGACACGAAACCCTTCCCCATCACCGTCGGGGTACACCAGGGTTCGGTCCTTAGTCCGTTTCTGTTCAGTGCAATATTAGACGAATTGTCGGACAGCATCAGAAACTCGCATGAGCAGCCTCCATGGTTGCTCAAGTATGCTGACGATATTGCTCTGGCAGACGCGGACAGGGGCAGATTGGTGCGACGTGTAAAGGCGTGGAAGGAGACGCTTGAGAACGGTGATCTGAAACTAAATGTGGCGAAGACCGAGTACTTGGCACTAAACTCGACAGATCCCACATCCGTCCGCATAGGCGGTGATTTGGTCGAGCGCACGGACCAGGTTAAATACCTGAGATCTGTTTTTCACACGTCCAGTGACATCGATTGCGATGTCAAGTCACGCATTGCTGCCGCGTGGGCCAAATGGCGGGAGATGACCGGTGTCATTTGTGACCCTAAAATGCCGATCCGGTTGAAGGGACAGGTCTACAAAACCATTATTAGACCTGTCCTTTTACATGGCAGTGAGACGTGGCCGATATTGGAGCGACACAAGCAGGAGCTGCGTGTCACGGAAATGAAGATGCTGCGGTGGATGTGTGGAGTCACGCGGACGGACCGCGTGAGGAACTCTCGCATCCGCGGTAGCCTTCACGTCCGTGACATTGCAGACAAGTTGCAAGAGTGTCGCATTCGTTGGTATGGTCACGTCTTTCGGCAACCGCCGGGCTACGTAGGTAACAAATGTCTGGCCATGTCAGCCCCGCCGGGTCCCGGTAAGAGGGGAAGACCCAAGAAGTGCTGGCTTGACGTCGTAAGGGATGACATGCGTGCCAATGGTCTCACTACAGGGGATGCCGATGACCGTGCGAAGTGGAGACGCTCGGATGATGATGAGTTTCGCTAAAACTCGAATATAGCTGGACCGATTTGGCTAATTTTTTTCTGGAAATGTTGGTAAAGTTTCAGGGTACGTTTAAACGGTTAGAAACAAACATAATAAATAAAGCAAAGACTAAATATGAACATTATTTTTTTTAATACAATATGTTTCTGCATGTGATATTTCGATGTTCTTTAAGTCTCTTTTGTTTTTAGTGTAGAAATTTAAAAATAGAGTCACTTGGTTGTCAAATATTGATTGGTGCGTTGAGAAATTTGTATGTTTCATAGCTGTTGTTTGAGGTCCCGATCTCTGATCTATTTTGTTGGAATACAAAAGAGTTGATTGTCGAAAAAAGAAAATCTATAATTCCATAATAATTTAATAATAAAATAAATACGTGTGTTTGTCCGCTAAGTCTTCTTGTCCGCTAAGTCTTCCTAAACGGCCGGACTGATTTGGATGAAATTTTGTTTGTATATTTTGAATGGGTTGCTGGATTGTTTGAAACAGAAAACATGCTGGTAGAATGACCTGGCAGTTAGCGCTGTGTTCGGTATGTCACATAATTTGCTCTACAATAGAAAGGTACATAATTTCATTACACCAACCGTTGATTCGTTAGCTTTTTTTATATACCACTGAGGTGTCAGACAAGCATACGATCCACCTGATCGAATGAGGTCACCGTAGCCTATGGACGTCTGTAATACCAGAAGTACTGCCCTCGTTCTTTTTAAGAACCCCTTACTAGACAGGGAGTTTATAGCACAATCCAAGAGTACGCTGTAAAAACGCCCTTATCCGACCTTACCGTATGTGTACAAAGTGTTAGGGTGAACACCCTGTCAGTGGAGAGCAGTGCGATGATAAAAAGTAGCCGTGGGAATCATGTCAAAAAAATCTTCAGAGCGCAAACCATTATACACGCATAAAGAGGCAAAGCCTTTCCTATCGCAAAGAAACTCGATACCACCTGTAAGTAAATGAAAAGGTCAAAGCCTAATCTGTGGCACCAGCCCTTAGGTGAAAACAGTACCCCATGTGTGGCCGCACTTTGGACTTAAAGAGAGACAAGGTTGCAACGCAGTAAAGTACTGGCGCCCTGTTGGTACTCCCAAGTTTTATGACGCCAGTTTTTACATTATCCTGCAAATGACTACGGTATCGGACGTCAGTAGAGATATCGACACCGAGGACCTCAATACTATTGGAGATCTGCTGCTTTTACGGGTATTTGTCTCTCATTATCATAATTTACTGTAATGTAATATAACTTGGCTACAAACTAAGCACAAAATACATAAATTATAAGGCCTATACGAAGTCCGCCGGGTCAGCTAGTCTTCTTATATATAAAAATGAATTGATGTGCGTTAGTCTCGCTAAAACTCGATAATGGCCGGACCGATTTGGCTGATTTTCATATTGTAAGGTTTGTAAAGGTGCAGGGTAGGTTTAAACGGTTAGAAACAAACATAATAAATAAAGCAAAAACTAAAAATGACAATTAATTTTTTTGATACAAAATGTTCCTGCCTGTGAAATTTAGATGTTCTTTGAGTCTCTTTTGTTTTTTGTTTAGAAATTTAAAAATAGAGTCACTTGGTTGTCAAATATTTATCGATGTGTTTTATAACTGTAGTAGGAGGTCTCTCTTTGGTCTGTTTGGTTGGAATACAAAATAGTTCTATTTCAGAAATAATAACTTTAAAGAAATAAAATAATAAGTGTAAGTTGGTGGCGACAAAAGTTAATATTCTTACTGTTAGTGTTTCTCACTCTCCTATACGACGGGACCGATTTAAATAAAATTGTGTGTATATTTGCTGGATTGGATTTTATTACTGGATTGTTTGACAATTGGACCTGGTAGATGGCGATATTTTTAACACCAACAGTAGATTCTTTATAAGTTTTTGTTATTATTTTTATACCACTGAGGTGGTGAAAGTGGTTACCGTAGCCTATGGACGTTTATAACACTGGAGGAGTGGCACTCGCTCTACCAACTCGGCAAAATCCTTCTATGACTCCTTTTGAAGAACTTATGAGGAACTTCTTTTTGTACCACTGAGGCGGCAGACAAGCATACGGCCGACACCAGGAGGAAAGGGGTCACTGTAACCTATGGACGTTTGCATCACCGTGGGTGCAGCACTCGCGCTGCCGATCCTGTAAAAACCTCGTAAGACAGCTTATTAAAAACTCCATACTGCAGATGTTCAGGAAAACCGGGAGCTCAATCCACAATTAAAGCGTAGTCGAAAGAAACCTCATATAGGACCTAACTGTATTTGACCGCTACGGATGCAAAGTCTAAGGGCGAAAATCCTGTGTATGGTCAGCGGTGCCATGAAAATAAATAGCTATAGGCATCATATCAAACCATTCCTCAGAGCTACGGAGAAAGAAGATGCTTATCCCGCTTTAAAACTCAGCTAATCACTAAAAACAAAATGTATTAAATTTAAGGCGGTAGGAAGTCTACCAGGTCAGCTAGTTATATATAAAAATGAATTGATGTGCGTTAGTCTCGCTAAAACTCGACAATGGCCGGACCGATTTGGCTGATTTTCATATTGAAAGGTTTGTAACGGTTCAGGGTAGGTTTAAACGGTTAGGAATGAATATGATAATTAAAAGAAAATACTAAAAACGACAATTATATTTTTCAGTACAAACTGTTCCTGCCTGTGAAATTTAGATGTTTTTTGAGGTTCTTTTGTTTTTTGTTTAGAAATTTAAAAATAGAGTCACTTGGTTGTCAAATATTGATCGGTGCGTTGAGGTGTGTTTGATAGCTGTACTATGAGGTCCCGATCTCTTTGGTCTATTTTGTAATTATATAATTCTCCTGTACGTGTGTTTGTCACGTAAGTCTTCCTAAACAGCCAGACCGATTTAGTGAAATTTTGTATGTATATTTAAATGGGTTGCTGGATTATTTGAAATTGCTGGCAGAATGACCAGACTGATGGCCCTGTTTGTCGGTGTGTCACATTATTTGCTGTACAAGAAAAACATCCATTACTTTTATTACTATCTTCCTAAACGGCGGGACCGATTTGGATGAAATTCTGTGTGTATATTTCGTGTGTGGAATGACCTGGCAGGTGGCGCTGTGTTCGGTTTATCACATAATTTGCTTTGCAAGAGAAAGGTAATTTCATTACACCAACCGTAGATTAGATACAAGTTTTTTTTTTTTGAAGCGAAATTTCTATTTGCGCGGTACGCACACTTTGAGATGAGATAAAATCTCTGGACTCGCGACACCGTTACAGACGCAGCTATAGTGTGTGCATATATGCATGTACATATAGCAGACCGCGAACGCGTCTGGATAAAAAACTCCCAGAGTGCAACTCCTAATTTTTTGAATACCACGGAGGTGACAAACAAACATACGATCCACCTGATCGAATGTGGTCACCGTAGCCTATGGACGTCGGTAACTCCAGAAGTACTGAAGAGAAGAACGCCTTTCTAGGCAGGGAGTTTATAGCACAATCCAAACGTACGCTGTAAAAACGGCCGTATTCGACCTTATGTGTACAAAGGGTTAGGATGAACACACTGTCAGTGGCGAGCGGTGCTATAATAGCAAGTAGCCGTGGGCATCAAGTCTAAAAATTCCTCAGAGCACTACACACATATAATACATTTTTATAACAGGCTACAGGCTCATAATGAGGCAAAGCCTCTCCCATCGCAAACGAACTAGATACCACCCGTAAGTAATTATTCTGTAAACATTATTGTGAAATTAATAAACGACGGGATTAAATGGATGCCACGACGTTCGAAGTATGTCACAGGTGAAGCCGGGCAGGTCAGCTAGTATTATAAATAAAAATGAATTGATGTTCGTTAGTCTCGCTAAAACTCGACAATGGCCGGACCGATTTGGCTGATTTTCATTTTGAAAGGTTTGTAAAGGTTCAGAGTAGGTTTAAACAGTGAGGAATAAACATCTTAATCTTAATAATATTATGAATGCGAAAGTTTGTATCGATGTTTGTTACACGTAGAAACTACTGAATTGATTTTAATGAAACTTTGCAATAATATAGCTTATACATCATAATAACACATAGGCTACTTTTTATCCCCGGAAAAGGTTCCTGTGGGAAACGGGAACGGGAAAACTTCTCTAAGCGAGCGAAGTCGCAGGCGTCAACTAACTAAATATGACCATTAATTTTTTCAATACAAAATGTTCCTGCCTGTGATATTTAGTCTTTGAGTCTCTTTTGTATTTCGTTTAGAAATTTTAAAATAGAGTCACTTGGTTGTTAAATATTTATCGATGCGTTTCATAGCAGTAGGTGACTGTAATACGGGGTCCCGATCTCTTTGGTCTGTTTCAAAAATATAAAGTTTAAAGAAATAAAAAATATAGTGTCAATTGGTTGCCGAAAAAGGAAAATCTTAATTTATAATGCTACTGTACGTGTGTTTGTCACCTAACTCCTATACGACGAGAGCGATTTAAATGAAATTTTATGTGTTTATTTTAATGGGTTACTGGATTGTTTAAAAATACAATTGGACCTAGTAGACGGCGCTGCTGTCGGTATGTCACCATTTGCTGTACAAGAGAAACTTATATATTTTTTAAACACCTGTATAGATTCTTTACAAGTATTTGTTATTTTTTAATGTGCTGCGGACGCAAAGTCAATTGAAGGGTGAACACTTAACACCCTGTCTAATTGCGAGCGGTGCAAATGATAAGGCTCCGCCATGAGCATAATATCAAACAATTCCTCAGAGCTACAGATATAGAAACTGCTTTTCCTGCTTTAAAACTAAACAAATAACTAAAAAGAAAATGGATTAATTAATTATAAGGCGGTAGGAAGTCCGCCGGGTCAGCTAGTAGATATATAATAACCAAATATTCAGAGAAGACTTAATTTCTCGGAACACACTGTGAATGGCCAAACTAAATATGAGAGGCCCGAGTGGATCTCCCTGCTGTACCCCCACTTGTACAACAAAACAAATACTCCGACATCTGATCCCTCACGGCACGGCAAGCCAGCTTAGCAGTCAACCGGCACAAGATACTACCAAAAGCGATATGCCTAATGCCTCCATCCTCTTTTTTAAGTGCGCAATGAGAAGCACCAAGCACCCTAAAGGTAATTAAATATTTATCTTCAGAAAAAATATATAAGGGGGTTCCCATATAACAGACATGATATTTTTGAAAACTCTTTGTGCGCGAGTATGACTCACACTTGGCCGGTTTTACGTACGTCATCAATATTTGGTCAATATAGGTGTTACTTTTAGTTACTAATACATTTTATGAAGTCGTCCTATTTCTTTGATCAATGTACATTGGACGAATATTTTTGGTAAGTGTAAGTGGCTAATCACCCTTAGGTCCTAGTCCTAAAACCTACCTAATATTTCGGATAAATTTATCGTATCTACTTCATGAGTAGGTAGCGTCATCAGTAGGTAGCTTAGGCCATCTAACTAATCTAATTAGATGGTCTAAGGTAGGTAGCATAGCATGAAATCGTTGGGGCTTTGGTGGTATGGACGGAGTTGCCTTTGCCTGCCCAAAACAAAATGGGCAAAGAAGACAAACAACAACAACAGATTGAAGGAAAGAGCAATTTGTTGCTTTTGTGATGATAAAATTTTAGTTTCATCATTGTTTGAGTTAACAGGCAAACGTGAATGGATAAATAGTATTAATGCCTGGTAATGTAGTCATGGCCAACGTTCACCATTTACTGCCATTATTTATATGTTTTTATATTCACATTTAGTGGAAGATCGCTAAGTAGCATCAAAAGCAATAATGGATACAGTAAACGTAGCAGTTGCTATTTTACTGATATATTTTATTACAAGCGTTGAGTCTTCAGGAGTAACTGTATATCAAGGAGATACTTTACCTCATCACAATCGCTGTGAACCTATTACCATTGAGATATGTCAACACATAAGGTATAATCAAACAATTTTTCCAAATCTACTCAATCACGCTAATCAAGCCGATGCAGGACCTGAAATACACCAGCTCACTCCTTTGATCAAAGTTAATTGTTCACCTGACCTCAAGTTCTTTCTATGTTCTGTGTTTGCACCTGTGTGTACAGTTTTAGAAAGAGCCATACCCCCGTGTCGGCATCTATGTGAGTCGGCTAGACAAAATTGTGACGAGCTTATGATCAGGTTTGGATTTCGGTGGCCCGAACATTTAGAATGCTCTAAGTTTCCAGAAGCAAATGAAAATGTGATATGTGTTGGAGATAATGTTACTCATGAATCTCGCAAACATAATGAACAAAAGCTTCCAAAAGTGGATTACAAAAACAATAATGAAAGAGACCCCAGTAAACTTCTTGGCGCTAAGGATTATGGTTTTGTATGCCCTGTGCAGTTCAAAGTTCCTAAGAATGAGGATTTGGAGTACTCTCTTAAAGTGGGAGATAAAATAGAACTAGATTGTGGAGCACCATGCAGTGGAATGTTTTTTTCTCAAGATGAAAAAAATTTTGCAAGACTGTGGATAGGTATTTGGGCAACATTATGTACTATTAGCTGTCTCTTTACAGTACTTACTTTTTTAATTGATACAGACAGATTTAGGTATCCGGAAAGGCCTATTATATTCCTGTCTGTATGTTATCTTATGGTAGCTGCAGCATATGTGATGGGCTGGAGTGCGGGTGATAGTGTAAGTTGTCAAGGACCATTTCCAAGTACTGTCAGTGGTGCAAGATTACCTAACATATCAGTGATAACACAAGGAACAAAACACGAACCCTGTACAATACTCTTTATGGTGGTATATTTCTTTAGTATGGCTTCGAGCATTTGGTGGGTGATCCTGACGCTTACATGGTTTTTAGCAGCTGGACTGAAATGGGGACACGAGGCCATTGAAGCCAATTCGCAATATTTTCATTTAGCAGCATGGGCAGTGCCTGCTATTAAAACTATATCAATATTGGCCATGGGAAAAGTAGATGGTAAGTAATCAGTATTTACTTATTTTATTTAATGTTTATCAATCACGCATTTAGCCTTGAAGGGGTGGCAGAGGCATATTATATATATGCCCACATTTCACCCTTGTGTCAGTACTGGAACAACATAAGTACTTAAATCATTAAAATTGTTAAAGTAGCTGTAAGCTAAAATGATCACTTTTCTTAAACCTGTTTGCCGTTGTACATTATGATAACAGCTTTGCGAAGCGCTCGTGGCCCCGCGGTCTCAGAGTTCTGTAAACTGAGTAACGCAACTTTCACTATGGCTGGTCCTCTGATGGGTGACCACTTTGTGGCATTTACATTTGTGAGCGTTACCCTTCTTCGGAAGGCACATTAAGCCGTTGGTCCCAGTTGCCAGTAAAATGGCAGTTGTTAAGCCTGGTTGAATGCCTTATGGGCGGCTTGAATAATTTCAACAGCAGGTAGCCACAACCTGCGACTGTCTATTTCAACACGGCAATGGGCTCACCACCTATTACGTGGGACAGGAATCCACACGGTGAAAAGTGGGCATATAATATGCCTCTGCCACCCCTTCGGGGATAAGGCGTGATGGATATTTATATTTATTTTATTTTACTTTACCATTTTTCTTTGCAGTTTATGTGGAACTCCCCATGGTCAGTGGACCATCTCTCTCTTTTGGCTCAGAGAGATATAATATAGAGCTGGAACCAACTAAAACTACAAGGTCCTCTTTCTTTGACAATTTGCAGTCAGGAAACTGACCCTGACCAGCATTTTTGCTGACTCTATGGACTACTTGTGTTTGTGTTACATTCTCCTTTCACTATAGATAAAATGGGCATGAGAAGGCTTGAATGTAAGGGACCCCACTATGACTAAGATCTCTGGGGCCCAAGCAACTTCACCTTCTAGTGGTGCACCTGCTAATAAACGAAGCTATCGCGCAGGCACCCTGGCGGGATTGGGAGATCTGTCGGCATTGGCTTCCAACAATGTCGAAAAACTAAATTCGATTTCATCTGCAGAATTTGTGAACGATTAGCAGGCTACCCTTTTGGTAGTTGTAAATTCTGGCCACTAGCGGCGGGAGCTTCAATCCCTCGACGTTCATAAGTCAATTGGGCAAGACGATATACCGCCGTGGTACTTAAGCAGTGTGGTACCGAGTTATGTCGGGTACTTACACGTTTTTTCACGTTTTGTATTGCATGAAACAAGTCCAGATTTCATGGAAGACGACGCCGATAGCGTCACCTCTCTTTTATTTTGATAAAAGGGAGGTGACGGCTATCGGCTTGTAATTGGTTGGGTTGATGGGTGATGGAGCGTGTATTAAATACACTTCTCCTGAGGTATCTAGAGGAACACAGGACTGGAGAACCTGCTCGTTGCCCGTCACGGTCGCTCGACTGACGATCTTCTTGTATATATCACACACTGTTGGGCGACGGCTATCGAGAGTTAGGGAGAGGCTCTAGCAGTCTCAGTGAGTTTCGATATGTCTATGGGCTTTGACCTGGTCTAGCACCGTGGTCTTCTATCTAAATAGTCCTATGACTGCCTGCAGGATTTTGCAGATGAGTCTCTAGCTTTCTGCCCGGTAGAACTATCAGAGCCGTCTTTGACGGCTGCTGTTCTACATGCTACATGGCCATAAATGCTAGGTCATGCAGGGCTAAGTGTTGTCACCCACTCTGTTTTTTCTCGCTCGTGGCCCCGCGGTCTCAGTGTTCGGTAAACGATCACTGAGGTACGCAACTTTCACTATGGCTGGTCGTCGGATGGGTGACCACTTTGTGGCATTTACATTTGCGAGCGTTTCCGTGCTTCGGAAGGCACGTTAAGCCGTTGGTCCCGGTTGCCAGTAACATGGCAGTCGTTAAGCCTGGTTGAAAGCCTTATAGGCGGCTTAAAAAAAATTTCAACAGCAGGTAGCCACAACCTGCGTCTGTCTATTTCAACACGGCAATGGGCTCACCACCTATTACGTGGGACAGGAATCCACACGGTGAAAAGTGGGCATATAATATGCCTCTGCCACCCTTTCGGGGATAAGGCGTGATAAGGCGTGATGTTTTTTCTGCATATCAATAACATGCTGTCCCTTTTATTGGGGTAGACTAAATCTTGTCCATTTTATTTTTAACCCTGGCAAAAGTCAAGTTTAATATCCTACTGTACCGTAAGAAAGTCGCGTGTGACATAGATACTTTGCTCTGTGGTATACCCTAACTTCTTGTTCCCTCTATTTTCACACATTCTTCATCAATCGTCCCTCACACATTCGCTGGACGTCTCCAGACCAACGAAGTAAAAGGTTGCCTGTAAGAAATTGCCTAATATGTTTTATCCTTGTAACCTCTTGCACGTCAGTATCCGCATTGAGCCTGCCACAAAACTTTCACCATATCTTAATGAGAATGGAATAATTACGTGAAGAATTGCAACTTGCAATCACAACACATTTTGGTTAATTTTGATATGATTTTGTTTCAGGTGATGTGCTGTCTGGTGTGTGCTATGTTGGACTATGGGATGCAGAAGCACTTAGAGGGTTCGTTTTAGGACCATTGTGCGTTTATTTAGTCTTTGGAACAATATTTTTACTTGCAGGCTTTGTATCACTGTTTCGTATTAGAACGGTGATGAAGCATGATGGAACGAAAACAGATAAACTAGAAAAATTAATGATTCGTATTGGCGTATTCGGTGTTTTATATACAGTACCAGCTTTAATTGTTATTTCATGTTTATTCTATGAGCAAGCAAATTTTGATGATTGGATGGTTACTTGGCACCGTGATATGTGTTCTACGCCTCTCTATGCTATTCCATGCCCATTTACCCGCAAAGAAACAAATCGCCCTAAATTTGAAATGTTTATGATAAAATATCTAATGACTATGATAGTTGGTATCACATCTAGCTTCTGGATTTGGTCAGGTAAAACTTTAGTGTCTTGGCGCCAATTTTTTGATAAAATAAAAGGCCGCCGTGTTGAAGCGTATGTTTAATTTAAGAAATCATAATTGAGGCAGCTTTTTTAGAAATTATAAATTTATTAGGCATATAAAATAAAAAACGACACACACGGCAATGGGCTCACCACCTGTTACGTGGGACAGAAATGCATACGGTGAAACGTGGGCGTTAAATATGCCTCTGCCTACCCCTTCGGGGATAAAGGCGTGACAATATGTATGTATGTATAAAATAAAAAAGCACTGAACGAAAAATTATCAGTTTTTCAAGGCATCATTCATTATTGTAGTGGTAGATAGACCCTGTCAATAATAATGATATTACGAAATTTTTTTCTGTGAAATGTGAGGTGATTTGAATGAATAAATAACGAAAACATGTCTAAATAATATCTAATTCGCAAATAATATCTAAATTGCAGTCATTGTAATGACAATACACAATACATTACTTTAATGCCGTTGTTATTGATAGTATCGAGTCCTTCAAACAAATCGAGTAAAGTATAAAACTTGCTTGCTTAATTATTAATTTTAATTTATAACATCATTTTCATTCTATCAAAAAAGTTCATTTTTAGATGTACCTACTTACAAATTATCAAAAATGAAGATATCTTTTTTAGAAATTACTATTATAAGCTATTGATAATTTAGGTATAAAGTTGTTGTATTAATTGTTAAGGAAAGTTTTTTTATAAGATTCTTGAATACAAAGGAAGGACGATCCCATTTAGTCGTATACCTGACTATGTTAGCCTCGCCCTTTCTCTCTACAGTGAACCCAACGAAATTATGAATGGTGGAATTAGTTTTAACATTTACACACAGTAGTACAAACTGTAATTAATTTTATTGAGTATAAGTTTTATACATAGTATTTATAATAAAAAGAGATTACTTAATCAAAATATTTTGTTAGTTCTGTGTCTGTACTATAATAATGAAATTAACATAAAAATTAATTGACTCAATGTACAGTGAATGTTTTAGAATTAGCAAAGTATGACAGCTATCATTTTGATATGGTGTTTAGCCAAATGAGATAGGTACGGTTCGATTTTTATGCAAGATTATCGACTCTATATTATTGATCCTAACGGTATTTAGTTATTCGAAATGACATATAGGCACTAACCCGTATTGTCAATTCAAACTCAAATATACAAACAGGAGGCAGGGGATATTATAACTAGTCTGGCCATAAGTTCTGTTACAAATTTAACTTCATAATGTTTTTCATATCAATCAATCAAATATAAGGCGTCCCTGATACATCTGACATAAAATAATGTCCAGAAGATTGCAAGTTCTGCTAAGGCTTGAACACTAACTCGTTCTTACATAAAATTGTACTATAAAGAAGAGTATTGAAAAGTTGTATCTCCATTATTGAGGGCAGTTTTGAGATGCTGTGTCTATTGTAACTTGTTTTTTTTTTTTGTATTTCAATGATTTTCAATTAATATCTAACAATGTACAATAGTCAAAGGATGTAATAGGTATGCAGGGTCGTACTATAAGGATTTTATTTCTCGAACCATTTTATATATTTTTATAACATTTGCTAGGGTACTTGAATGTTAAAGAGTGAAATTGTGTAACCATTCAAATCCTCATAAAATTACATATGGATTATTTTACAAGGCATTTGACAGTCGTCGTTTATTAATTTTTAAACCATCTGTGCTGTCTTGCAGTTCTTTCGTGCAATTGTTTATGTAGGTATAGGTTAAACTGTGACCCTGCACAACCCAGTCTCACACCTTTTTCTTTCTAAAGTATAAAGTCAGCGCGAGCACCGTTAATCCAGACACAAGTAACTGAGAGAGATTTCAGTGCTTGTATCAAGTTCCTGTTCACTTCGTACATGGACAATGTTGACCACAGTTAATTCATTACCACTCACTCGGTCATAGGCCTTTTCCAAATCTACAAAATAATATGCTTTAGGCCTTAGACTTTTTGACTTTACATCAAGTCTTTTTCACACATCGCAAAGTCCTGATACGTGTATACCTTCAACAACATTCATTCTTCACATTTTTATATTATACTAGCTGACCCCAGCGGACTTCGTATCGCTTTAAAATTAATAAGCTTTCTGTTTAACTTTATAACTTTTGTTGTTAAGGTAAAAAATTAAATAAGTCTTTATATTGACTAATTCCTGGAAAAGCACTATAATAATTTATTTTTTAATTTTGCTATTCCATAACCTCTCTTTGTTGCAGTTCCAGGTCGCACCGCTCTCCATCTCTTCTTTATATTAGTTACCTTCCCGGTTACTTGCAATCCCTGATTGAATTTCGCGACTGGAGAGACTGAGCCACCTTATGCATGTTATATCGCCTATATTATTATTATGTATATTATTTTGCTCTGAGGATTTGTTTGACATGATACCTATAGCCACTTTCTTTTATCGCACCATTTGGCATAGACAGGGTGATCATCCTAACACTACGTCCAAAGGTCTAAAATACGTTAATGACTGATAGAAGCTTGTGCAATAGCGTTCCTTGTTCTTAACGTGTCTCGATTTTCTAAAATGTCTACAGTTGGATTGTTCAAAAGAGGTATTAGAAGGTTTATGCCATTTCAGTACCGCGAGTGCAGCACCTCTAGTTTTAAAAACGTTTGCACTGCAGACTATAGTAACCACTTTTGGTCATGTGCCACCTCAGTGGTATAAAAAAAACTTCTACCCAATCTACGGTTGGTGTAAAAAATTATGTAAATTTCTATTGTACAGCAAATTAGGTGATAAATCGACAGCAGTTCCACCTACCAAGTCGAATCTATTTTTAAACAATTCAGTAACCCATTAAAATATACACACTAAATTAAAACCAAATCGGTCATAGATCGTTTAGGAGTTAGGCAATAAACACCAATTCTCTTTTTTTGACTACCAACTTACATTTTATTTTTGTACTTTTTTATTTCTCAAACAGAACTCTTTGTATTCCGACAAAACAAACCAAGGTGTTCGAAACTCATACGACAAATGTCTCAACGGAACTATAAATATTGACAACCAAGTGACTCTATTTTTAAATTTCTAAACAAAAAACAAAAGAGACTCAAAGAACATCTAACTTTCACAGGCAGGAACATTTTGTATTAAAAAATTTAATGGTCATATTTAGTTTTTGCTTTACTTATTATGTTTGTTTCTAATCGTTTAAACCTACCCTGAACCTTTACGAACCTTTCAAGATGAAAATCAGCTATATCGGTCGGGCCATTGTCGAGTTTTAGCGAGACTAACGCACATCAATTCATTTTTATATATAAGATTTAAACTTTTTATATTTTGTTTTACTTTTATCTTATACAGAAATTCTGTCAAATCCATTATTTTGCCCAATTTCACAATATTCAATGCTGCCACGACTTCTTCAACTAACACGATTTCTAACAATAACAAGACGATAAGTTACAGTACATTCATATATATTCTCTTTTTAAAATATCCCGATTCCATATTTTTAGCACTATATTATTATATTCCAATCTATTATTCTAGTCTAGTATTCTAATCTACGGTCCTCTCCTTACAAACCATACAGTCAAATCTTGAAGATAAATATCATAGAACCGCATTGCGCATTTTCGGTATGTTAAGGTTTAATATTTCTTACTCAATATTTTTAAGCGGAACAAAACTGCCAATACCTACTTAGAAAATTTTTCTTAACGTTGTCGGTATCAATTTGAAATATTATTATTACTAAGTAAACGGTTGTACTCACGTGTATATTTCGGGTTCGCCCGACTAGTTTCGGACCTAATGGAGGTCCTTTTTCAAGAGAAGCGTCAAGCCACGTCGGAAGCTGCGCTGGTACTGCGTTGCCAGCGACCTCTGGCGAAGGGCACGCTGTGACAGTGTATGCGCCTGGTGCAGTGCCTCATCCTGAGTCGTAGATGTGATACTTGCTGTGTTGTTAACTAACGGCGTTGGAGGAACGGCAGGAACCGAGGCTATCGAAATTAACCGTCGTCCGAACATTAACAGGAACTCTAGTTGGGTATTGCCCCTTGCCTGGAGACCGGCTTTGAAACTTGCTCCCTATAATGACACTCCAAACTTGGAATGTGACACTACAAGTTCAGTGTGTGCGGTTCCTCCAACGCCGTTAGTTACCAACACAGCAAGTTTCACATCTGCGACTCAGGACGAGGCACTGCACCAGGCGCATACACTGTCACAGCGTGCCCTTCGCCAGAGGTCGCTGGCAACGCATTACCAGCGCAGCTTCCGACGTGGCTTGACGCTTCTCTTGAAAAAGGACCTCCATTAGGTCCGAAACTAGTCGGGCGATCCCGAAATATACACGTGAGTACAACCGTTTACTTAGTAATAATGAACAACGCTCGCGAAAATTATTATTCTGAAATATTATTGTATATTTTTGAGGTACCTATTAAAAATAAGGCTGACTTTTTTAGTTTTCCTTGTGGATTTACGATTATTTTTACATTTAATCTTAGTATTGTAGTAATTTACTTATTTTAAAAAGGAAGATTTTTATTTTTAGGTGCATAGAAATGTTTAATTAAAATCTAAAATCAATGTAAGATATTTTTAAATTGTGTAGTTTAACAGTATATTTAGCTTATGACATCTGTTCATACACAGAACACCTATATTATTTGTTCTGTGTATTCATATTACTTGAGCTAGGTAGGTACATACTTAGGCATGTTATTAATACAAAAAATATTTTGGCAGGTAAAAGTAATAGAAATGTGTCTAATACAATTTTAATAAATTACTTACATATATTTGAAATTGTATTAGTCTTATTGTCTTGTTATTTGTTAGAAATTTCTAATATAAATACTTTCAGCTGTCCCGGTGTATCCGTGCGTAATCAAAGCGTCCCCGTTAAAGACCTGACCAGACAGTGTTAAATCGAGCTAATGTTTTGCATGCAATATCGTTTCTGGTGACTATCAATACACATTACTCAATATGATGATTTAATGAAAAAGAAGTGGCACGCTATCTTTGATCATGTTTAATTAATTATGGCAGCTGGTCAAAGATCGCGGATGACATTAATAACCTTATGAGTATCAAATAAAAGTACTTGAAGTTATTTAAGTTCTGTGATGACAAATCACACTGTGCATAGACTTGAAAAATATAACTTTTTAATTTTAGGTAGTTCATTCTATCCAATGATTTTTGACGTCACTGTACCTACGTCCGTTCTTTACTTCCATGACTTAGGTACATATTTTACCAGTGATAGATCATACATACACTGAATTACTAATTAGCCGTCTTACATTAAATTGTAGTTTCCAGTGTGTTTGTAGTACATGATCTAAAACCCCGATAGATTTTGTGATAATTATGTGTCATTTATATATTTTTGTTGTTTAAATTTTCTTTAAAGGTTTCCCGTTACTATAAACAAAACCACTTCTTTTATTCGTAGCACTTTAATTGAGATAGGGCTTGCTATTACTATTATAACAAAGTCAGATTTTAAGGTCTTGGTTTTAGGAGTAGGTAATTTTCAAAGCAATTTGTCCTTAGCAGCTTTTAATCTTCAAAAGCCATGTTATTTGCACTTGATTATTGCAAGGCAGCAAAATTTCTCGTTAAGATATTTGTAGGTATATTTAAGTTCTTTTTTCACAGTGAAATAAATTGTATTTAAAAATAAGGCTGATGATCATGTACATAAATATTTTTTTCTCATTTACAACATTTTAAGTATAAGATTATTTTCTACTTACTTTTGTAATTACTAAAAAAAATTAAATCAATGTATTTTTAAATTGTTTTTGCGTTTTTACCCACAGTTCCAATGAACATCCCTATATTATGACTGCCTCTGTGGCGCGGTGGGAGTGCATCCGACTGCTACGCAAGAGGTCGTGGGTTCGATTCCCACCCAGGATAAAACTTTGTGTGATGAGCACGATGGTTTATTTTGTGTCTGGGTGTTATTTATCTATAATATGTATGTAATTAGAAATATATAAGTATGTTTATCAGTTATCTAGATCCCATAACACAAGCTAATATTAGCTTACTTTGGGCTAGATGACGCTGTGTGACAAGTGTCTCACAATATTTATTTATATTTATTATTTATAGGAATACATAAAAACATCGAAAACCAAACTTCAGAGCCAAGGTGTTTCGGGTTTTTCTAACGCGTGTATTAACTAAAATTGAATCTGGCGTTATGTGGTGGAAATCCATCGTAGAATGATAATAAAGGAATGGAGGAGGAACCCACCACACACCTTCGATACGTCAATCCTAACACACAACATTCAAGGATAACCTCTACTAATTGTAACAGAGGAATGACAAACCGAACTTCTCAAGGAAAGGGTTGTAGGATGGGTAAAAGGTAACCTTACCCTCCAGGTTATCAAGATTGTGCAATACTCCGCTTTACAACGTGACATATAGTCTACACGGACAGGGGCAGATTGGTACGATGCGTGAAGGCGTGTGGTCAGCATATTAGCACTATTTATAAGGCGCTATGAAATTGTCCGCTTTGAAGCCAAGATCCTATAGAGAGCTGTCATTGTCCATTGCCTACCTATATAAAAATGATTTTCATAGTTATTATTTTTAAATATTACCAAATTCACGCCGCTGAGCCCCGAAAAGTTGCGCGCTGGTGCTTACGAATGGAGGACAAAATGCCTAAACGAGCTCAATGCCTACTTTTTCAGAATAATATGGCCTTAATTAAACTGTACGTACCTACTGTAACAGAATTTACTTTCATCATTCCAAGAAGGTTCGATTAGGTTGTGAAATATGGTCGTCGATACATTCCCAAATACCTATCTAGTACGGTATAGGTATGGAAGTTCTTTAAAAGGTTCCCAAAAAAATTTACAGGTCTGCAATGCTAGTTTAAACCTTTGATTATTGCAAACGTCCGTAGGCTACCTACCTATAGTGACAAACGAAAAATCTGAAATTCAACCGTTGAAAGACATTCTGGACATCCAGTGTCTGCTACAAGACGCAGACGCCGATTCGATTCTATGTCTAATACTGTTCTCACGTTCAGGATGACTTCGCGGAGCTATGTACTTACTGACGTGCTCGACGCTATGCATCATCGTAGGTAGATTGTCCCGAGATAACATGAAGCCTTGAGCCGGCTGGCGTAGCGTATAATAATACCTACCTTCCTTAGTATTTACAGAATCCACCACGGCGAGTGTTTAGAAAAATTAAATTTAATGCCGCCTTTCCTTTTCAATCCCTAAAAATCTTCGTATGTGTACAATATTGTCTGTATGGAACTTGGAATGTTCTGCCAGCGCACGAATCTCCTTCCTCTTACAAATCAGGGTTCTTCAAGCGCAGTGTGAAGAAGCTCATCATTGGGCCGCCAACTTGAGGGTCACTGTCAATCAGTACGTATTCTAATCTATGCAATAGCCTTTGGCAGTTGTCGCACCGTCGGTGAAGTGACAAACTATCGCTAATTGAATTTACGGTGTATCGCGCATCCAGGTTTCCACACACGCGCAAGTAATGGCCCATCGCAAACAAAGCTATTGGAACTACATACGCTCGCTTCCCACTGTTTGCAGTCATGTCTAGTTTCTAGCTCTACTCGCCTTCATTCCTCAGGTAGTGGGATGATAGCCTTGGGATCCATCAGGGTGGCTCCTTATTCAATCAGGCGGGCAGTATAATAAAAAAAATCTATGCATAGTCTATCTAAGGTGGGGAAAAAAATAAGTAATAAGTAAGTAAAAATTGTAATAAATATTGTGGGATACCTACTTTTTACACAATGACATCTAGCCCAAACTAAGCTATATCCTTGTACTATAGGATCTAGACAACTGATATACATACTAATTTATTTCTAAATACATGCATATTATACATAGGAAAGACCCAAACTCTGAACCCAGGACCTCAACGCGGTGGTCTCTTACACTACCACTGCGCCACCAAGGCAGTCCCACCAAACCATTGCAGATGATTGCTGACATTACAACACTCAATAAAATCCTTAATAGTAATGTATAAGAACTTATATTTACTTCAGAATAAGATTAAATTACATAATTTATTTTAAATCATATATTAACACCCAACTCCATAACATTCACTTAGTACTCTCAGACTTGCTCTAAACAGACCATTTGACTTGCAGTTGATTATGCTCTTGTATATTTACCCCAAATGTGAAGCATAAACACAGAGGCGATAAATAGTAGAGACATCACTAATACTGGCACTGGACCCCTGAAATTAAAAAAAAACTAATGTAATGACTGACCTAATAATGTGAGTTTAATTATTATGAGTATCATTAATATCACGGGTTCTGCAAAAGGCACTTGGAGTGAAACAAAAATAGTCTAGCATAGAAGCAAGTTAGGATGCAGCCAAGACCGGGATGAGATGTTTAGTAGTTTGGTATTCATGATAACTTAATCATGATAACTTAATGAGAAGCCACTTTTAATAATTACTCCTATAACCACTAACTCTCATTAGTTCCTCATTAACTGAGTTCTTATTTATTCTGTTGATTGTCATTAATAATTAATAATAATAATTAAGCATTTTATTCTATTTCTTAATTTTACATTGTTAGTTAGTATATTCTCTTATTCTAGTGTTAGTATTTCAATTCACGTAAATATATTATTAAAGAAATAGATCCCTTATTGGGTAAAGGTCTCCCCCATCTTTTTCCATTTCTGTCTGTCTCCACCAAGTGTCCACCAGTTGTTACCCACTGTTTCTATAATGTCATCTGCCCATCGTTTGATTGGCCTGCCGACCTTTCTTTTCCCTAATGGGCCAAGCCATTGCGTTGCCTGTGAGGTCCACCTTTTGTCCTGGTACCTTGTGATGTGACCTGCCCATTGCCACTTTAGCTGTAGTGCATGACTGAGAGCATGTCAATTTTGTTTTCTGTCTGATAACCTCGCTTCTAATTTTTTCTATTTTTCTTATTTTCATGATACTCCTTTCCATAGCATGTTGGGTTGAAATTATTTTGTTTGTGAATGTCCATGTTTGGCAACCATATGTTAATGTAGGCAATGTACATGTTTCTATTACAGTCTTTTTAAGTAGCATCCCATAATTACCCTTTAATTGATAGTCATTATGGCATACATATAAACAAATTAATCATTGTGTGGATTTTTTGTAACAAGGGTATTTACAGAGGGATATAACTTCGAAATACTAAAAAATATAGTAAGTTTTAAATGAGCTCATTTTTAATTTATCTGTCAATTATCATATTGTAGTTTTGTTTAGTTTGTATTGTATTGTATGTCAATTATAAATATAAATATCTGTATTATTAAAGAATATAAAATCTCTAAACTTACACTTTAACGCCAGGAGAATCATCTGTATAGAATCTCCACATGCCACCTGATCCAGCACCTGTGCTGCGATTTCTAGCAGCAGTAGTTGTGGTTGTTGATTTTCGCTGGCGAACGGTGCCACCACTAGACGATCGTGGAGCTGTAGTAGCTTTGCTCGGTGAACGACCTCCAGAACCTACAGACGTAGAACTTGGAGAAGGCGGCTGCAAGAAAGCACATTATTATATACACACACTACAACATATTATAGTATTACAAATTGTCCTTTTCTTTTCTATTTATTTAGATCAATTCAATGTCATGAAATGGTGAAAGTACGTACCATGTTTTATACGAGTGAACTATCTATGAACTCACTAAATAGAGCTTCTCTTCAAGTTGATTGAATATCCTGAAATTCTAATTTTTGAAAGCAACGAAATAATGAAGCTCAAAGTGAATAACTGAACCGAGTTGGCAGCTAACAGCCTGCAACGCGTACAATTTTAATGACACGTTGACATACAATGTTGCTAGAGTAATATTTTTTTTTTTTTTAATTTATTTCATGACCATAGAAACAGCGTCTTTCAGTCGCATACATAGAGATGTTTGGTACATACATTTAACACAATTTTCATTACAATACTTAGACTTGGCACTTAGTCTTAAAATGTATTACAATATGTCTATTTCAAATTTTTTCTACTGTGTTGCAGATATATTTAAACAATGCGTTGTAATAAATTCTAATTTCTAATAAATCCTGAAGGCGGCGGGGAACACTTTGTTGGCTATTAATGTCACTGTCACTACACACGTCATTGTCATGACTGTCGCTCAATTCACTTATCAAAATTAGACGTTGTAAGTTAAAATTCGAACATTGTAAAATAACGTGTTCTAGGACTGTCATCCGGAGTGTTTTTTGGATTGCACGTGTGTTCAGCTTCTGGTTTCAGTATTTTTAATTTATTTGTGTTTCTTCCTTTGATTCGGTTTGTATTGGTGTTGTGTAGTTCCCAGTTAACTATTAATTTGATTTAAACGGTTCTTACTTGCCTCCCAGCCATTATGGCTGCTAAACCTCCTGATCCCCCTGACCCACCGGATCGTCATACTCCAGTGTTTTATTCTCCTTCTACTTCCCCTTCCATGAGTTCGAGTTCATCTAGCCCGCTTTCGCAATTAGCTACAGCCGCGCTCTCCGACTCTTCCATAGATTTACATGAGCCCCCAATTATTTCGCGTAAGCGCCCCGTTGTTGACGAAAACCTACCTATTCACCCTTCAAAACAACTAAAGAGTCAAGTGTCTAGAAATAAGTACACTAGTGATGATAAAAGCCCATTTGTCATTCATGTGAGTAGAACTGAAACTCAACAGACCACAGGCTCCACTCTCCATCCAGTTACTTTTGGAACTTTGCTTTTTAAAAACAACATAGTGAATATTGTTAAAGATGGAGTGAAAAGAGTTGGTAGGAATCGTGCGTCCGTCGAGTTTTTAACATACCGGGATGCTAATGCTTTCCTTGCGAACCCTTGTCTCAGTAGATATATGCTCACTGCTACAGTTCCATCCTTTAATGTATCCCGTATGGGAGTTGTATCTGGTGTCCCAACAGACATGTCAGAAGAAGAGGCGAGGGCTTATATGTCTGTGCCCCAGGGCTGTGGTGAAGTCCTTAAAATTAGACGCATTAATAGAAAGGTAGTTACTGATGGCTCTGTAGAATGGAGACCTACGGAGACGTGTGTCCTCACATTTGATGGCCAAACTTTACCAAAGAGGATTTATCTATGTTACACGTCACTTCCAGTGGCACAATATGTCTACCCTACAATCCAGTGTAGAAAGTGTTGTCGATTTGGACATATAGAATCCCTTTGCAGATCGAAGCCTAGGTGTTTAAGATGTGGGCAGGAACATCCTGGTAATGGTTGTGATACGCCCTTTAATGACGCTTTTTGTGTTTTGTGCTCGGGCAGTCATTTTGCTAACAGTAAAGATTGTCCAGAGTATAGAAGACAGAGAGCGATCAAAACTGCAATGGCTGAAAAAGCCATCTCATATGCAGAGGCATCTAAATCAGTTCCTCTTAGACCAAATAATGCCACCTATGCCACGGTTACCAAATCTAATCTACCAAACCAATCGTCCCGCAAAACAGTACTTCTAAAACCCAAGCCCCGTATACCTCTTTCCCCATCCTATGATAAAATTTCACACAGCCAAATCACAGCTTCCCCCCTCTCCACCCAACCTAATGGACATGCCCTGCAATCCTTAGACAACAGATCCACAATAATTGACCTCTTAATACAACTATTATCATCCTACATCTTCTAACAATTCCCAGTCCCCCTCTTCTAGATCTAATAACTATAATTCACCGTCCAACGCTGCCTTAAATCTGATATCTCTTCTCTCTAATAATAAGGATGGCTCCAAACTTGATCTTCCTTCAGTGGAATGTGAGGAGTGTGTTCTATAAGAAGCACGACCTCTCATTCTTACTAAATAAATACAAGCCCACCATCTGTTCGGTTACTGAGACTTGGTTGGAGCCAAGTCTCAATTTCCGTATGCCATTTTATAGAATTTTTAGGTGTGACAGATTAGATGGATATGGCGGATCTGCCCTCATTATCAAAAATAATGTTCCTGCGTCCCCTTTTCCACTACCACCTCTGGTAGGCGATTTAAATGTAGTGGCTACTATATTTCAGAACATTACAGTTCTCTCTATTTATCTTACACACCCTAATCTGAATTCCATTTCAGTCCTAGAAGACATACTAAAATCTGTGAATGGCCCACTATTTGTTATGGGAGATTTGAATTGTCATCACTATAGATGGGGCTCTGAGCATTGTAGTCCTGAAGGAATGGCCTTAGTGGACGTTCTGGATAACCTCGGCCTCTGTGTTCTTAACAACGGTAGCCCTACGCGTAGAGGCAATCCTGGTGAACGGAAGAGCTGTGTCGATATTACATTCTGTACTCCTGACCTTGCGGCCTCAGCCCACTGGCAATGCACAGATCTTACACATGGTAGTGACCATTATCCTATCAATATTTCCCTTTCAGAGAGACTCTCCTTACAGAAGATCCCTCCTCCCCTGCTTAAATATAATCTTACCCAACCAGATTGGCTAAAATATAGAATTGAACTGGAATCTAAAATAGAATCCCTCCCGAGACTAGATCAACATTCTTCTTCTCACAGTGTTCACTGCCATGTTCAAATCTGTTGCGAAGGTCTTGTTTCTGTTATTAATGCTGCTGCAGAGTTATCATTTCCAGTTAAGAGCAGTGCTCGAGGCAAGATCCCTTCTCCACCATGGTGGGATCAAGACTGCACAGTGGCAATTAAAGAAAGAAAGGTGGCAGAGAGAAGATACAACTTAGCTATGACCACCGAAAACTTCATTGAATATAAAAGAGTGTTTGCAAAAACTAAGCGATTATTCCGTAAGAAAAAGCGCCAGGGTTGGAAAACATTTTGCTCTTCCCTGGCTCCTACCACTCCACCATCACTGGTGTGGAAGAAAATTAATCGATTTCGTACTGGTTGCTCACCTGCTCACTCCTCCCCAATTTCAGAGGAGATAGCCGATGCCTTCTTCAACAGACTGACGCCTCCCTATGTCCCTACACTAGACGAAATTCAACTTCCCCCAAGCCCCTTATCAGAGGACCCCCTAGATGCCCCATTTTCAGACTATGAATTGGAGATGGTTCTCAGCAGGGTTAAGGATTCAGCACCGGGAATTGACGGGATCCCATATTCATTTATTGTTCATGCAGGTAACAAAGCTAAAATGTATTATCTGGACATATTAAATTTTTGTTTTCTAACTGGTTGGATGCCAGAACAATGGAAGACGCAGATTATTATACCGATCCTAAAGCCAGGCAAAACTGTCGATGACCCTAATAGCTCTGTTCTGCTGAAGATATTTGAGCACTTAATTAAAAACAGACTGGAATGGGTGGTGGAGTCTCGCGACATACTGCCTAAATTTCAGTTTGGGTTTAGGAAGGGCTTAGGAACTATGGATAGTATCTCTCTCTTAATGTCAGACATCAGAATATCTTTGTCAAAAAAAGATTCGGTGGTAGCATCGTTTTTGGATATTTCTTCAGCATATGACAACGTCCTTCTCCCAATCCTCAGGCAGAAGTTATTGCTTCTGAGAATCCCGGCGAAAATAGTTCAATGCATATGCGGTATTATGATTGCCCCATCTAGCAACTGTGTTTAATGACTGTGTTTCTAGTGGTACATTTCCTGATTTAATGAAACACAGCAAAGTCGTTCCCTTGTTCAAGGCTGGCAGCGCTACAGAGCCGTCTAATTTCCGACCAGTGTCAGTGCTGCCAACTTTGAGCAAAGTATTTGAAAAAATAATCTTGAATCAAATGCTATCCCATTTTAATAGTCATAAAATACTCCATGCGAATCAATTTGGGTTTACGAAAGGGCGCTCAACTTCCGATGCTGGTGTTGAGTTATTAAAATGTATTCATGAAGCATGGGAAGACAAGCACGATGCATTAGGTATATTTTGCGATCTATCAAAGGCTTTTGATTGCGTTCAACATCAAACGCTGTGCAAAAAATTACACCACTATGGAATAAGAGGCAAAGCTCTCGACCTTCTGTCTTCATATTTGAACAATAGAATACAGAGGGTCGATATTAATGGTACACGTTCTGTAGGATCCATGGTTACAATGGGTGTGCCGCAAGGCTCGATACTTGGGCCATTCTTGTTCCTCATTTATATTAATGATTTACCATTTTATGTAGGGGACAGGAATAGGATTGTTTTGTTTGCAGATGACACCTCATTAATTTTTAAAATTAAAAGACAATTAGATAACTATGACGATGTAAACAATGCAATTGCAAGAGTAGTTCATTGGTTCAGCTCAAATAATCTTTGCCTTAATGAAAATAAAACTAAATGTATAAAATTTACTCTACCAAATGTAAAACAAGTTGCGGCCAATGTTCAACTGAATGGACAAGTGTTAGAGTTTGTAGAATCAACTGTGTTCCTAGGTATAACTATTGATGCCAATTTGCAGTGGGGCCCACACATAGAAAAGACAGCCTCTAGATTAAGTTCGGCTGCATACGCTGTAAAAAAGATCAGGACTCTAACAGATGTGGATACGGCTAGAATGGTTTACTTCAGCTATTTTCATAGTATTATGTCTTACGGTATTCTCCTTTGGGGGAGTGCTGCAGATTTAAATATTATTTTTGTTCTACAAAAGCGGGCTGTACGCGCTATTTATAATTTGGGCCCCAGAGTTTCTCTCCGAGAAAAATTCAAAGAAGTGAATATTCTAACCGTACCATCACAATACATTTTTGCCAATCTTATGTATGTCCAGAAAAATCTATCACAGTTTTCTAAACTCTGTGATAAACATAATATAAACACTAGAAATAAAAATAATCTTTCAGTCCACCACAGTCGACTACATAAGATTGGCGATTCTTTCCAGGGTAACTGTATACGCTTTTACAACAAGCTTCCCTGTGACCTGAGAAATTTACCTTTAAATAAATTTAAAAAGTTTATTAAAAACAAGCTTTGTGAAAAAGGTTTTTACTCCGTTATAGACTATTTGCAGGACAGGGACGCCTGGAAATGATCTGCTGGCAAAATGAAATAATATTAAATTGTAAATAGGCCATCAAAAAAAAAGCCTTCCTAAGTTTCTTGCCGGTTCTTCTCAGGTGGGCCGCGTTCCGAACCGGTGGTCGCTTTAAATATTTTAAATAGTGTATGACATTTTGTAAGCGCCGTTAACATGGTCTATGCAAAATAAAGATATTTTTATATTTATATTTATATTTATGTGTCGCTCCCTGGTACTACGTGCTCAGGGCGGGGAATGCCAAAAGAGGCGGACGTGGAGGGGATTGCCTCAGGGTTCCGTCCTCAGTCCTCTTCTATATAATGTGTATACTCATGATATTGGGACATGTCTCAATATTAACTGCAGTATAATCCAGTACGCTGACGACCTGGCAGTATATGTGACTAATAACTCCATCAGCGATGCTGCCTCCTCTTTGTCCATCTCCCTGGACTCTTTGAATCAGTGGCTACTGAGTCATGGCCTAAGCCTCTCTGCTGAAAAGAGTTGCTTAGTGGTGTTCACTCGCAGGTACAACACGCCCCCAATTCGTGTCCAAATACAGGGACAGGCAATTCCTGTTGTACAAAAAGTTAAATTTTTAGGTGTTTACTTGGATCGCAGGCTCTCTGGTACTTTTCATATAAACTACCTTATCCAGAGGTGTGAGAGAGTAATACCCATACTACAAGTTCTGACAGGGGTGTGGTGGGGTGCCCACCCTTTCACAATGAAATTGGTGTATAATGCTCTTATTCGGAGCATTATGGATTATGGTACATTTCTCCTTCCCCCATGCAATAAGGGAGCTCTAGTTAACTTAGACAAGATACAGTACAGGTGTCTTCGGATTGTTCTGGGGTGCATGAAATCTACTCCCACAAATGCACTTCAGGTAGAATCTGCGGATCCCCCATTATCACTACGTAGACAGTACTTGGCCTCCAGGTTTGTGGCCAAGTGTGTAGGCATATCAACCCATCCACTTATGATTAGACTGAGAATATTGAATGACTTGTGCTCTAACCACGTTGATTATTGGCGCCACAAAGAACTTCCCCACATCATAAAAGCTTTCCGATTCATTCAAAACCTCGAATGTGAGATCATATCCCTCCCTAGACTCCCAATGTTCAATACTAAATATGAAAACCTATGTTTTAAGCCTAATGTCATCTTAGATATTGGAATTTCTAAGAGATCCCCAGCCGCAAATGCCGTTTTTAATGCTCTGGTGAACGAGCACTGGGGTGACTTCCAAAGATTTTACACAGATGCGTCGAAGAGTCCCAACGAATGTGCAGGTGTCGCAGTTTACTTCCAAAATTCTAAAATAGCCCTACAGTTTAGATCCCCTAGTGAATCATCAATCTACACTGGCGAATGTATTGGTATCCTTGAGGCTTGTCGGTATGTAGAGTCCCACAGCATACAAAAGGCAGTAATATTCACTGATTCTCTTAGCTGCCTCAAAGCACTACAACGAAGCCATTGTGGAAGTAAAAAGCAGGACTTTCTCCTGATTGAAATTAAAGAATCCCTTTTTAAATGTAACCAGAATCAAAAGATTGTCATTCTTGTTTGGATCCCTGGTCACCGTGGCATTGTAGGAAACGAGTTTGCCGACTCCTTAGCTAAAAATGCTGTCACTTCAGATATAGCTGACCATAAGCATTTCTCCATCCAAAACCGTGACCTGATGAACCTTCACCATCAACACCTTAGGAGGTCATGGCAAGAATACTGGAATAAAAGCAGCACCCAAAAAGGAAAGTTCTACTATGCTATACAGCCTGACATTCCCCCGAGACCCTGGTTCTACCATTATAAAAAGGTTCCCAAACCTGTTGTATCAGTAATCTGCAGGATCCGTCTGGGCCACTGTTGTACTCCAACATTTCTGCACAAAATCCATGTTCGGGATACATCTCTATGTGAGTGTGGTATAGACGAGGGTTCCCTGGAGCATATTTTTTTCTGCTGTCCAATTAATAACAGTTTTGACCTTTACAGCCGCCTTCCTAAACTGAATGTACCCGTTCCTACCAACATTCCGTCACTTCTAACAGACTCATTTCCAGAACTCCTTGAGGTCATGATTAGCTTTGTCCGAACTAATTCTATCAGATTGTAAACTTTAGAGAGCTTCGTAATCTCTGTGTTTTAACTTAATCAGGAAGATACACAATTTCATTTAATTTGAGAATTATCAAAATTCTTTCTTTTTACTATCTTTATACACACGAGTGTCCATAACACATCTGATTTTGGCAGTAGTCGTCGGTGGACATCACTATCGATACCGTTTGCCATTCAAGAAAAATTTAATTGAATTGAACGTGTTCTAGATCAGCATTTTCGGATCCACAGTAGGGATGGCGATTCTTTACGAAAAAGATCGTTTTTTAAATCGATTCGAATCGTAGTCTAATGAATCGATTCACGAAAAAATCGAGGCCTACAAAATCGATTCTTAAAAAATCGATCTTTTTTTCAAGTTTGCGTTTACAATGTAAATTTGTATCAATTTTACTAAAAACAAGATTAATATTGCAATTAACGATATCTTATCAATAAAATCAGGGAATTCAAAAATAACAATTATTTTTATTACCGTATCAAACTATAAGATCAACTATAAAAAAAAAATAAGTATTTATATACTGAATGTTTTTATTGATTGCAAAAAAGTAAAAAATAAGGTAAGAGTTAAAAGTTTAAATATTAAGCATTGGGAATTATAACTGGGAACTATAGTTCCCAATGCTCAATATCTAAACTTTTTAAAAACAACAGTCTGTCAAGCCTTTTGGGATCCAAGCGGTTACGCTCATCACTTGCGATGTTTCCAGCAATTGAAAACAGGCGCTCACAAGGAACGGATGATCCAACGATACTCATATACATCATGGCGATTGGGTGAACGTGATGATAAATGGAGCTCTTTTGTTCTTGCCAGTAAAGTACAGGATCATACTTCAGGTGCACAACTGCCTGCGATAAATAATGTTTGAATTCTTCATTTAAGCCTTGATTTTCCTGTGCAAGTGCATTGCATAAAGAGAGTTGCTTTTTCACAAGCAACTTATGAAAATCCCATATTCCGTTTTTCATATCCTTATCAGCGCTTTCTATTGCGTCGACTTCCTCACTATTATTTTGTGGAAGTGATTGTCGTGTAATATCCAAAATTGAAGTGTTTATTTTATTTATCGCTCGAGAACAGGCTACATGGTCAGTAAAATGAATTTTTTTAAATCTAGGATCTAAAATGGTCGCAGCAGCTAACAAATGAACTTGTTCAACATTTCCAAATCTTTTCTTCAAGCCGTCCACAATTAAAGTCCTTGTTTTAACACCAATATCCGTTGAATTTTTCATTGTATTATATGTTTCAGTCAGACAAGACACGATGGGTATAATTTTACTGGCTGTAACGTAGTCTTCTCCCGATATTTCTTTAGTTATTACTTCTAATGGTCTCAATATATTTATAAGATCTTTTATAAATTCTAACTGCTGTGCAGTTAGCATTGTTGGCGCTTTAGGATACTTGAGTAATATTGGCGCAATTATTTCGGATAACTCAACAAATCGTTCCAATTGATAAAAAACAGAATTCCATCTGGTACACACAGACTGAACAAGCCCCAAAGGCTTTGTTTGATGACCCTGAGCTTTCTTTAAAGAATCAGCAGCATTTGTATTATGTTTAAAATATGTGGTAATATCTTTGACAGCTGTTAGTAAATTCTTGGCTTCTTCCAGTCCATCCTTATTGTCAAATGGTTTTGATGCTACTAGGTTTAATGTATGGGCAAAACATGGCATGTGTTTATTTTTGCCATAAACATTTGTGACAGCTTTAACGATATTAGCGCCATTGTCCGTGATAAACGCTACCACTTTGTTACTTGTGATGCCCCATTTTTCCGTCATATTGATAATAACTTGTGCTAAGTAGTCAGCATTGTGTGGTTCTGTTAGAGCAGTTACACCAAAAACTATGCTCAATAATTTACTTTCATATATACAATGACCAGTTAAGCCTAAGTAGCTTTGACTATTATGCGAGTCAGTCCAAACATCTGCAGTTAAAGATAGTGCTTCTACTTCTTGTATTTTTAGTTTCAGTTGTGTCGAAAGAATGTCATATTTATCGTCAATCATGTGGGTCATTGTTTTTCTGGCTGGAACTTTATAAAGTGGTGCCACTACTTTCATTAAATATCGAAATCCTGTTTTTTCCACAGTATTTAAAGGCATGCATGCATCTCACTTTCATAAAAAAATATTCAAAAGATTTTAGTTTCATGCCTTACCTCCAAATGATTTTATATTTGTTAAGCAAGATGTCAATGTTTGCTGTTTTAAGACTGATACATTGGTAGAAGAAGAAGCCACGCTTTCAGCATCCGAATTATCAACATTTTGCAAATCTGGAACTGGAACGATGCCTAAAGTCATGTCATCAACAACCTAAAACGAAAAAACATAGTTACTTCGATTTATTTAATATCGATTTTTATTTTTTTCGAACTCAGTACATTGGAAAACAAATAATGTGACATAAGAAATGGTTTCACTAACTTGATCATTTCCATTATCATTTCGTGCATTACCACATTTACCACCACCACTTTCACTCTTCTTTTTGAGACTTACGGTCTGAATTGTTGGATGACGTCTTAATAAATGATTGCGCAAGTTTGTTGTGTTTCCCTTAGTTTTTACGTCCTGGTGACAATATTTGCATGTGCCTCCGAAGTCTTTTTTAATAAAATGATTCCATAAATCACTTCTACCCGACATGCTGAAAAAATATATTTATTCCTCATTTATTATATGTATTAAACTTGATAAACAATGATATTTTAAGTAATTAGTCACTAGTTTCGAGTAATATTCAAAATCCTATTAGGATTAGTTAGCATAATTTCTTAATGAATTTAAAAGAATATTTTATATGAAAGAATAGTTTAACATTTTATAAAAAAGTAACCTTTATATAAAAATAGCACCAAATGTGAATCGATTAATTAAGATACGAATTGCTTTAACGATTGATATTTTTCGGAAAGAATCGCCATCCCTAGCCTGGCGATTACTTGATTAAAATAAAATTAGAGTAAAAGCGATAGTTTATTTTTAAAATGATAATGGGAGCTTTACTATTTTTTCTGTAAACAAGATGAATAATTTGATGCTTTGACGTTAAATAGATAATTGGACATAAAGTAATCGTGAATGAAGTATGAACACTTTCATCAATAAGAATTCCACATATTACTTATTAGTTATTTCAATGCTGATTATTCCTGTGTAAAAGTAAATTTAAATGATAATCACAACTAACAGAACAAACTGAAAATAATAGCGTCAAAGTAAAAAATAAGAAGCGCTTTACTTATTTACTTACCTACTCTCAATTAGTTATTATTTCGCAACAAACACTACATGAAAATCTGATGAAAATCAATCATGATAATACTTATATTACGCTAATAACAGTATTCATTAAACGACAACAACAAATGAATAATGCAATATCAATCGTCACAGATTTGTTTTTGGCTGCTTTGCATTGCAGTTGGCCACAGACAAGTTAGGGAAACAATCAACATCTTAAAAAAGGGTTTATCGGTCGATGCAATTTGGAAGGAATCAAAGGATTGGGTATCATTAGGATAAAGAACAAATTAAATAATTATCTACAGCGAGGGGTACCAAGCGTCCCTGACAACATCATGATTCCCATACAAAGTCATAGATGTGACAAATGTATTGAAATCATGACACTGACATAACAAAGAGGATAAACTATTTAATTATATACACATAATTACATTTTAATATTACACATATTTATGAAGGAAACTAATATATTATAGACATCAGGCTTGCAAGAATATAGTAAGCATTGTATAGATGTAGGGAAAGGTATATGGATCTTAGATAGGTTTTGTAGAAATTCAGTCCGATCGTAAAGAGTGCAAGAAAAGAAAATATGATTCACATCACCATACTCTCCACAAGAGCAAAGTGGGCTGTCAACAATTTGAAATTTGTATAAATTAGCAGGAGTACAAACATGTCCTAGTCTCAGTCTACATATGATGGTAGTAGTCCATTTGTTGTAATGCATTTTGGAGAACCATGGCTTTTTGGGATATCTGATTGGATGGATCGGAAAAACTTCCCCTTGTTACTGTCGGCTATCCACGATTGGCGCCAAGTGTCAAGGAGATAAGACCTGGGTAAAGACATCAAGTCATGCCAGTATCGTCACAGATTATAAATACATAAAGTCAAAGACTACAAACGTAACTTTTTTATTAAAGAGAGGCGAGTAAAGGATACTAAACATACAGCCATCTCGCGAGTTTATGAGTAGTTAACTCTTTAACCGGCAGCACTCTTATAATTCAGGCACATTCAACTAAATGCAAATAATTGTATGGTTTATACCAAAACAGAAAAAATCGAATGTCGATTTTCAAGGGTGATATATCGATTCAGTGAATCGACACAGTACTTCATATCGATTTAAAAAATCGATATTTTCTGCTCGAAAAATCGATTCTTCGATTAATCGATCTCAGATCGCCATCCCTAATCCACAGTAATTGCAACGGCTGTTACTATACACATGAATTCTGTTCAGGTGAGCTGGTGTTAGGCAATGTCCCAATCTCATGCGTGTTATCGTAGTTATTAATTTTCTATTTGCGCTTATGTTCTTAAGACTATGATACCAAGGTCTTGTAGGTAATTGTTTCTGTATGCCCGCATACCACTTGCCTTTGACTTTTAGGGTCATGTCCCAGTACTCTTTCCACATCTGTCTGTTATGCTCTTTAAAAATGCTGTAGTAATCCGTGAATGGAACTTTCATTACTTCAGATTGGTTTTCATTATGTGATAAACGAGCTGATGCATCAGCTATTTCGTTGCCCTGTATGCCACTGTGTGATGGTACCCACAGTAATTCTAAATTAATTAGCTTCTGTTGTAATTCTAGAATCTTTTCTTTTATATCATAAACAATAAAATTTAACTTAAATGAAATATTTACATTTTATAAAGCAGACAAAACACTCTTTGAATCTGTGACTATCAGTACGTTATTTACATTATTTACAAAGCTAGATATGTATTGGAGTGCACAATAAATGGCATAGCTTTCTGCAGTAAATATACTGCATGCAGCATTTAGTTTGATGGATTTAGTGATATCTAACTGTGGATCATAATAAGCTGCTTTTACACAATCATTAGTTTTAGAGCCATCTGTGTATATTATGTAATGTTCTGGTCTATGATCTTTAAATTGCAAAAATTCAAAGTTATTATGTACTTTGTTTACATGAATAATTATAGAACTGTTATACAGGCCACCATAGGTAGTCTTGTATACAGGCCATATATCACTTTTATAAACATCTCTTGAATAATTATTAACATGTTTTAATATTGTTTGAATTCCAGGCCAAGTTCCACTGGCTAAAGTAGCTGCAGAGATAATGCCAGTTGGTATTGACTGATAAAGTTCTGGATGTAAAGCTATTTTCTGAAGTATCAGATTATCATTTAATGATGAGATTTTTAAGCAGAATCTCTCTGCTAACATTAACCTGCGTAACATCAAAGGAGGTATGCATGTCTCAATTTCTAGCAAATTTATAGGTGTAGAGCGCATAGCCCCACAAATAAGTCTTAATCCTATATTTTGAACAACATCTAATTTTTTTAATAAGGTGCTGTTGGCATTTATGTATGCTAAACTGCTATAATCAAAGTGACTTCTCACTATACTTTTGTACAATATACTCATTGTTTTGGGGTCAGATCCCCAATAAGTCCCTGCTAAATGTCTTAATATGTTAACAGCTTTTAATGCTTTCTTTCTTATATACTCTATATGTTTATCAAAATTTAATTTATCATCAATTATTACTCCAAGAAATTTATGTTGCTCAACTATTTTAATTTCTAAATTATTATACAGTATTTTGACACTTGTTCGAGCAGTTGGATTTTTACCTATAATTAAAACAGAACTCTTCTCAGGACTAATTTGTAATTTAAGTTTATTATTATAGTAATAATATAATTGATTTAAAGCACAGTTAATATTAGCTATTGCTATATTTATGTTTTGATTTATGCTATACAATAGTAAGTCATCTGCAAATTGTAAAATTTGTACATCTGGTATGTCCACATATTTTAATATCTCAGATGTATACAGGTTGTAAAGCAGGGGAGATAAAGTTGAACCTTGCATTGTGCCTTTGTTAGCTGTTTTAGGTCCATGTAATTTATTATTATATTTTACGAAAATAGTTCTATTCTCTAGGAAGTAATATATCCATTTTAAAATGTGGCCTGGTATACCTATATCATGTGACACTTGAATTAGTTCTTGTATATTTACATTGTCAAATGCACCTTTTACATCTAAAAAGACACATATTGCATTAGAGTGACTTAATTTAACTTGCTTTAAGTCAGACAATAAAGATACAAAGCTTTCACAGCAACTTTTGCCTTTTCTAAAGCTGAACTGTACAGAGGGTATTATTTTTTGAGATTCAACATAATAATCTAGCCTTGACTTTAGCATATTTTCAAAGAGTTTACCTAAACAAGATGATAAAGATATAGGTCTGTATGAAGATGTATTATTTTCTGGTTTATTAGGTTTTAGTATGGGAATGACACATTGTGTTTTCCAAGACTCAGGTATAACTAATTCTTCCCATAACTTATTATAGATGCTGAGTAGTATGGTCTGTGCATTTAAATGTAACTTTTTTATTAGCATATAGGGTATATCATCCAATCCCGGTGTTGTGTCTTTCCTACTTTTTACAGATGCTTGTAACTCATCTGAAGTGAAATTCTTTTTTAGAAATATATTTACACTATTTTCTGTTGCATTTTCAAATAAATAATGTAACTTATTGTAATCTATCTGAGTAGCATCTGACAATTTATCTACAAAATTTGGAACCCTATCATCATAGAAATTCTTGTTTCTGTTAGCTCCAATTTTTTTAAATCTCTTTATGTATCCCCATATACGTGACACTGGTGTTAACCTATTGAAACTACTACATAGGTCTTGCCAAGAAGTATTCCTTTCTATTTTCAGAATTCTTTTCTTAATGGCATCTAATTTTTTATACTTAATCCAATTAGCTACCGTAGGTTCAGAAAAATAACATTTTAATGCATTTTTAGAATTCTTGACAGCATCACTGCAGTTTTGGTTCCACCATGGTACTGATTTCCTTATAACTGTATTTGAACTTAACTTACGTTTGGGAATAGTTTTGTTTCTTAGATCTTTTAAAGTATCTACAAAATTGTTATATGAACAAATAGGTAAATTATTAATTACATCTATATGGGAAAATTCAGTTTCTGACAGGTTGTAGTATGTTTTCCAATCTGCCTTACTATATATATTTTTCTTGATCCACAGATGGTGATGTGTCATACATAGAAGGCTGAATGTTGAACTCAAGTAATGTTGGGAGATGATAACTACCCATGGAGTCATCATGCACAGACCAGTTACATAAATGAGCAATGGAGGGACTGACAAGAGCAGGGTCTATAGCAGAAGCCTGTTTGTTGGGATTGGGAACTGTTGTTTGTGAACCATCATTCATGATACATAAATTAAATTCGTCAATTATATTATATAAACACCTACCTCTAGTGTTATCATTGAGACAACCAAAGGCTACATTATGTGCATTAAAGTCACCCATGATAATACATGGTTGGGGTATTCTGTTAATCAAATTTTTTAAAGCTGTTTCATCAAATCGGCCACCTGGTGGGCTGTATACGCAAACTATTGCTATTGGTCCAAACTGTGATTGTATGGTGATACATGTGTTTTGTATTGATTCTGAAAAAACTGTTTCAACTAATGTGTACCTTAAATGATGGTTCACCAAGATAGCTACTCCATTACAGGGATTACAGGAATTTTTTAAATAATATTGTAAGTGGGAAAGTGAGGGATTATTTTATTTGACTTAAACCAAGTTTCATTAATAATACAAACATCTATATTTTTTTCTTTTAACAAATTTTGTAAGAGGCTCTTTTTACTTTGTAAACTTTGTATATTATACTGTAATATATTCAAATACTTATCCATTAAATTAAATGTGACAAAAATATTTCTCTTATTTTCTTAGTTGTAAGTGGGCCATCATCGTCAGACTTATTGCCTAATGTTACAAGTGATTTGATAATTGCATTTATTATAATGTCATTGTTAGCTATTTGTTTGACATCTGTAATAGTATCGTAATTTCTAGATTTACTTGTTGTTTGTTTGGCTAATGGGGGAAATGATTTCTCATTAAATGAGGGTGTATTCACTACAGTGGCATATGTCTGTTGGTATTTGGCTTTCTTTTGTTCCATTTTTTGTTTTTTAACAGGACAGTCACGTGATATGGCTAAATGATTCCCTGAACAGTTTATGCAGATGGTTTCTGAAGCATCGCAATCCCTATAAGAGTGGCGACCAGCACAGCAAGAGCACTGTTGTTCGCTTCTACAGACCTTGGCTGAATGATTAAATTTTAAACATTTAAAGCATTGTAGTAATGGTGGGATATATACTTTTACTTCATATCGGAAGAGGTTGATGTAAACATACTGTGGTAGGGTAGTGGAAGCAAATGTGACGGAAACTGTGTTAAGTGGTACTAGTTTGCCATCATCTTTAGTCATAAACCGTCTTATAGAGATAACTTCGGCATCACTAACTATGTTTTTATAAATTTCTTCATTTGAAAGATCTTTTGGTACAAACTTTAAAATGCCTATTTTTTCTGTAAGATATGCTGGGATAAAGGCCTTCATTTTGTTTTTTACTAGGAAATCTTTCATTTTAAGGAAATTGTTGGCTGCTGCTGCCTTTCTAAATGTAATGCCAATTTTAAGTGCGTTGATTCTATGGATCCCTAAGACTTCCTTTGACTGACCTGAGATCAGATTAGTCAGGGTTATGGGGTTCTTATTTCCTATTTTTTCGTTTTCTGTGGATTCGACGAAAACTACGAAATCCGCATTGCCATTTTCTAGAAATAGTCTTTTATAATTAGGTTTTGTATATACCTTGAATTTATCCGCTGTCCCGCCTTTTTTGCTGCCGGACCCGTCGTACTTTCTTTTTTTGCTTTGTTCCGTCGGTCCTTCACCGTCGCTGTGAAGACCCATCGCTATACTATCGAGCAACCTATTTAATTTAACTTAACTGTACGCAATTTCAGTATAAAAAAATCAAAATAAAATATTTTATTGCGATTTCAAACTGCCGCGTTTGACTTCCCGCCAAAAAGTCCCTAGTGTAATTATATTTCATATAGTTGCAAGTGTTACAAATGCGCGTTCGCAGTCGAATGCGATGCGAAAAGTAGTAGGTACATAAATGTCTGTTAGGTACTGTGAGTTAGCTTAGCCGTAGGCCGCGTATATCACCATACATCTTAAGCGCTATCCCAGTCACGTCCAAGCCCTACCTGCATTTGAAGCTTGTGGTCCACTTTTAAATTTTTAATAAAAATTTGACAATATTAGGTTATTTCTGAACTCTCAGCAGCTTGGGCCGGGGCCCTCTCGGTTTGGGCCCCGTGGCATTTTTTCAGCCCTACCACCCTATAGTTACGCCACTGCCTGGTCTGGACATGACCAAATACTAAGATATAAATAATAATGGCAAGGCTGTAAAGACTGAGCTTCTTTTGCCCTCTCAAGATGTGTGAAGAGAAATAACAACAATTAAGTTTGAGTGTGACTTTCGGCGGGAAGAGTGACAATTGCGGACGCTAGCTGTATATTATTGATGTGAAAAATCTATAGCCGCACGTAAAACAGATTTCTGGCGTGGCTACGCATGCCGTGGCGACGCGTCGCCACGCTATATGAGGGTATACACTGTACGGTGTGGCGATGCGTCGCCATGCGAAAATATTTAGTTTTTTTTATTTCATTGTTTATTCAATAAATAGTCATCGTTATCTGAAAAAAAATCGTAATATTTTATTTTATCATTATGACATATTTAGTTCCTATCACAATCTGTTCTTTTCTGCATATTACTTTTACAAAATAATGTCGATGTTTCACATCTGCCAGGCGTCCCGTGACGGCTCACATTTTTTTCTAATACTAGTGCATTTATCTTGTTTTATGTGCGGGAGTGGTGGTTTCTTGGACATAAAAGTTGTGTTTACGAGCTATAGTAAAAGACAATGATATATATGCAGTGAAATGTTATTTTCCCTCGTGCCACGAAAAGTACACTGAAAACCTCAGTATAAGAATCAACATTATACTGAGGGCAAGGACCAGGACTTAGGGCTGAGAACACGACATCGACAAAGACTGGACAGGACTAATTAGAATAATTTAAGATTGAAGAAATATGATATTAAAAATAAGATTTGGCTAAAAGGTCTTTGTAACCAGGCACCAAGCCATAAAATTATGAAAAAGAAGTCAGAGGGCCGTACTCCAGAACGTTAATCAATACTCAAGAAACACTTAAGAGTTTAGCCTTATAAATAATTTATAAGGCTAAAACCAGCCTCAAGCGTCGATTGAGTATTGAGAAACGTTCTGGAATACGGCCTTGAGTGTTTGAGGCAAAAGTACTCTGTGGGACTTTTTCGCGGGAGAGTGAAAAGTGCGGACGCTTGCTGTATATTATTTTCTAAAACTAGTGCATTTATCTTATTTTATGTGTGGGAGTGGTGGTTTCTTGGACATAAAAGTTGTGTTAACGTGCTATAGTGATAGACAATGATATATATGCAGTGAAATGCTATTTTCTCTCTTGACGCGAAAAGTCCACTGAAAACCTCAGTATAAGAATCATCATTATACTGAGGGCAAGGACAAGTACCTAGGACTGAGGACTCGACATCGACAAAGACTGGACAGGACTAAATACTAAGAAAATATCACAGATATAGCAGAGTAAGCAGATCAAACATTTGCGAAAAATAGCGTAGCCTATTTTACACATTTAAACAGGTAGCTTAATCCAGGGTCGCATTCAGCTATCATTTAATAAATAACCGTATTGATAGGTTATTAGTAATGAAATGAGTCGGCAATAAAGGAGTTTCAAATCGAACCAACAAGATGCTTTTTGACACATTATGACATAGATTTCGGAACCCGATTTTAAACAGCAATTTAATAAATAAATATGAGGAACACTTGTGCTATGGAATCTCGACAACTGATAAACTCGAATACTTATATATGTATAAATACATAAATATTATACATAAGAACACCCAAACTCCAAAATAAATATTTGTGGATCACACAACTATTTGTTCTGACCCGGGTATCGATCCCGGAACCTCAGCACAGCAATCGCATACACCACCACTTACGCCACCGTGATAGACGATAATCGATGCAGTGAATCGCGGCATAGGTTTTAGTAGGTATATACAAAGTAGACCATTTGTAACTCCAGCAAAATTTCAAGACCAGGTAGCTAACAGCATAATCAATGACGATAAAGTTATTCCATTTTTTAAATTTTAGGGTAGATACCTAGTGCTTGAATTATAATACTATGCACCTCGTGAAAATCACAGGCGTTGGGGGTGGGCCGGTGCTAGCTCCTTTGATCTTGACCTTTCCAACCGCATTAATGCGCACACGTACTTTGTCCATTGAGACATGCTATATTTGACGAAAAAGAGACCTAGGACTCCTTAGAAGCAAGCCCATGGCGCAGCTCGACAGTATAATGCTGTCAGAACCTGCTCCGTAACAAATTGACAAAAATAAAAGACATGTCAGTGATTAGGATCTTAGCTATCTACTCCTGGCTATTTCCTGGTGTATAAGACATACGCAGTATTCGTGAGTTATGGGATGCCAAATAATCCTGCAGTTGTGGTTGATAACGATCGCAAAAATATGACACCTGCATGCCCATATTTCTTATTATCTTCGCCAGGAAAAATACTGTCCTACAGTATCTAAAGATAAGGATTAAAATAAAAAACAGTAATTTAAAAAGTTATTTCTTTTAATCAATAAAATGATTATTTTACAGTTATTAATTAATTCTTACGAGCTCACAAATATTAACTAAAATATGAACTAAGTAAAATCTTTATTTTCTTACGAAGAAACTCTGTCTTTTGGTATGCTTAAATTGGGACATACTGGTTAATACGCAGAGACCCTTGAGAATTTTTGACCCTTGGAACTTATATAATAGGAAATGGGACCCTAATTCGAACATATAGCTGTAGTTGGGAGAGGGAATCCTAACCGGTCAACAAAGGCAAGCCTGTTGTGAGATTTGCTGCACTCCTGAGATAATATATATACCCACGATTTGTACTACACCGAAAGCACCTTCACCAAATAGAAATACTGTCTTATAGGGTCTAGAATAAGATAAAATTTAAACCATTATTGTACAAAGTTATTTATTTTTAATTAATACAATAACCTTTTATTTTACAATTTTTAACAGTTATTTATTGATTATATTATTGTAAACCTAAAACAAGATTTCCATAACATTTAGATACACTGAGTATTGAAATATAAAATGTTGTGGCCTCTGTACTAAATTCGTCCCTGATTACTTGAAATAGCATTACAGTACAAAGTGTAACTAAATTAACAAAAAAACTTAGCTGTAGATGATGACAGCAACCAAACGATTTATGGAACAGATACTATGAACAGTTAGCAATAATCTTTTCAAGTGTTCACCAAAAAATTTCATCATTTTGGATACAAATCTTAGTGTAACAGTATGTAGTCGTAAGTGGTACATAAATTATCCATGAAAAGTTATTCCTGGTGATTTCTTGTTCCCCACTCTATGTTTTGTTTGAATAATTGAACTGTTTACATATTTTTTTACTACTTTTGTTACATTTAACAATAATTTTATGTAATATTTTCACTTCGATACATAAATCTTTGAGTCAAAGATGACAGCGACGGTTGACATTAGTAGAAAAATTGGCTACACGCTGGTTGCTGTCAAAGTGTGAGTTCGATGTAGCTACACAGAAATAATAAAGATAGCTTTATACAACAAATGGCAAGAGTGAAAAGAATAAAGTATTACACCATAAACAAAGGAATATGTTTGATCTGCTTACTCTTATATATCTGTGTAAAATATAAATACCGAAGACCAGGCTGTATGGACAAAGTTTCCTTTGCCTGCCCAATATGGGCGAAGACAACAAAAAAGTACTCTGTGGTTTGAGGTTACGTGTACATGCATGAGTGATGCCTTGTTTTATTTCCCTTCCGATCTGTGCTTCCTAATCTTCCTATATTCCTATTATTACATTATTAGATGTTATTCTTGTTTACACCCACCTTTACACCTTACACATGTCTGCTTCTGATAATTCGTGATTGTATTCAGTTTTAGATACAAACAACACAATTTAGTTTCATGTGAATGTGAGAAAGGAAACTATCGGGAGAAGTTCGATTATTATGATAGTTTCGTACCTAAACTGGAGTCAAAGGCTTTATTCTACTATTATTTCGAAATCAAAAATTATGAATTTAAACAAATGTTATTTTAGATATGTCCAGCGGGAAGATAAAGTTGATATTTCGTTTTTATTAGATATCAAAGGATCTGTTAGACAGTTTAATTTTAGTAGAAATCCATCAGAAACTTTAAAAGTTTTACTTAGCCGAATAAAAACGAACGTTCTTAAAGTTGTTAACAAATCCAACAAAAAGAAAAAAGGTCAAGATAATTGTGAAGATATTGAAGTACAATTTTGTAACTATAAAAATGAATTTATCGATGAAAACAGTTCTTGTAAAGCACTATTCTCAAGTACAGATGCTGTAAAACTAAAAATGCTAGATAAAGAATATGAAGTCATATTTAATTCACCGTGGGTGTTGTCTATAAATTTACCTCAAAGTATTTTAGCTGGTTTTCCTGTATATCCAGAAAATTTTGACATTCAAAATGCTGACCGAGAAAAGAGTGCGTTTAATTGGTATAAAGGCATTTCGGTGGGAAAAGATATACAATGGAAATTAACTGGTAATAAATATGCATATGTACCATGCATTGAAGATATCGGCTTGAAATTGAAATTAGAATGTATACCAGGTACTGTTTCAAATTGATATTTACATCTAAATAAAAATTTTGCTATTAATATTGAATCCGTATTATCTGAAATGTCATCAGACTCATCAGCAACTAGAATCTTTGTTACCATGTATTTATTTTATTTTAGGTAACAATGAAAGGGTAGGACCAAGTGTTGAGACCATCTCTAAGAATGCTGTGGAAGCAGGGCCTGGCAATTGTCCATTTGAAGTGAGGCATATGTTTACTACACAAAAACTCAAAGATAATAGGTATAATGTGCCTTTCATATGTTTTACCTTTATAGTACTGGGGACTGAGGGTGTAACCAAGATTTCAGGGGCCAAGCAACTTCATCTACTAGAACCGCAAATCGTTGTTCTATCAAAATTGTGAAGGACTTCGCACAAAGCTTAACACATTATATATGAATATTTTATTACATTCATATGACATAATCATTCTAACGGAGACGTGGTTCACTTCCTACATCTCTGACAATGAATACATAGATAACAGGTACATAACGTTCCGATGCGACCGTAATCGGCTAGCTACTGACAAACTAGACGGCGGTGGTGTGTTGATAGCTGTGCGTCGGGAGCTCCGGCCAGTATGTGTCCCTATCCCTTATTTTATTATACCCCAACTACACGCCACCGTTGGAGCTCTCGAGCACGTCGTCGTAGCCCTGCCGTCGGGTTGTCGTAATAATAAGCAACATATTATAAGTGCAGCATATATAGCGCCGGACACCTCCACAGACGCTTACGCTGCGCATTTTAATGCCATCTTACAAATATTAACTCAACAAAATGTTGATACATTCTATATCATAGGCGATTATAATTTTCCCGACATGGTGTGGACAACTATGGACACTAACAGTAGTGGAATGTTAGGAATGAGCTATGACGACGCGAGTGAACGTTTGATGGAATTTATCTCTATGATAAACTCCCTACAATATAAAAATTTAAATAATTATAAATATCGTATATTCGACTTATGTATTTCCGATCAAGATTGTAACATAGTACCGTGTGCAGGGCTCGTGCCATCTAACAGAAATCACCCGCCATTTAATGTGGATTCGTATTTTAATGTTGCTCTGGAACCCATGAGGTATCAACGTCTAGTTAAATTCAAGTACAACTCAGCTAATTACGAGTTAATTAATTAACTAACTAACTATCTTCACGCTGTATCCCTGACGGGGTAGTCAGAGAGGACAGATCGCCAGGCTTCGCGATCCATGCATACTTCTTTCGCTTCTTCGAGATTCATCAATCGCTTCATACACGCACGTCTGGGTATCCGAGTTAATTAATAACGAATTAGAGAAAATTAATAGGTTTCTGGAGCTCGATGACTCGAATGTTGATTTGGCTGTACAAAAATTTTATGAGTTGATTTTCGAAATTATCAAGGCACATATTCCTACATCGCGGAGTAAACCTGCAGGGTCTCTGATCCACATTTTTAAAAATAAGGAAAGGGCCTGGAATAAATGGAAAACATATAATAATATTCACGATTACGAGACATTCTCCATTTATCGTTCTAGATTTAAGGTGCAGTGCGTCAAATGTTATTACGCCCATATTAAATTAGTTGAAGACAGCATTCCTATTAATGTTAAATATTTTTGGACGTCTAAATCTAGTCGAAAAAACAAATCTACCATACCTGCCCAAATGTATCATCAAACAACAATTTCAAAGGATCCAATTCAAACGTGTAACTTATTTTTAACTTTTTTTCACTCCGTTTATGAACCTTCAACCTTAAACATAAATAACAGAGTATCTTAACTTCGCTGATAACTGTGAACCCATATCTGACATCCATATTGACACCAACTCAATAGCTAGAGCGTTAAAAAACTTGGACCTCTCGAAGGGCCCTGGTCCTGACAGTTTACCTCCTATCTTTTTAAAATCAACAGCAAATTTTTTATCAATACCACTTTACATTCTTTTTAATAAATGTTTAAAAAAAAGGTGTGTTTCCATCGTTATGGAAACACGCATACATTACACCAGTACACAAAAGTGGTGATAAACAAAACGTAGAGAACTATCGTCCTATATCGATACTATCCATATTGGCAAAGGTATTTGAATCCTTAGTACATGGCATTATCTATCCAATTCTACATAATATTATAATACCAGAACAGCACGGTTTTGTAAGGCGTAGGTCCACTATAACCAATCTTATGATTTTTACGAACTTCTTGTTTGAACACATGGATCAACGACGACAAATTGATGCTGCGTACACTGATTTTCGAAAATGTTTTGATAAAGTGGACCATGAAATGTTATTAAATAAAATAGCCTATAACGGTATTAGAGGCAATCTGCTTAGATGGTTTTCATCTTATATAACAAGAAGGACCGAAGTAGTCGCCATCAACGGATTTAAGGCAGACACTGTAATTGAAGCATCTTCTGGCGTTCCCCAGGGATCCATTTTAGGCCCTTTATTGTTTATTTTATACATAAATGATGTAAAAGATTGTTTCCATCACTCTCGGTTTTTAATGTATGCAAGATGACCTAAAAATTTACAGGATTATTGAAGGTCGGGCTGATATTGACTTACTTCAACAAGACCTTAATAGATTTACCAATTACTGTATCAATAATAAACTTTCACTTAATCTTACTAAATGCCAAACAATTACCTTTTCAAAAAAAAAACACATCATAACACATAAGTACTGTTTACTGAACTCCTACTTGTTATCTTTGGAGCTGGTTAAGGACCTTGGTTTATTACTTGATTCCAAGATGCACCTGGACCAGCACATTAACGCTATTACGAATAGGGCTTTTCGAATGTATGGGTTTGTGCTGAGATCTTCCCTCGAATTTAAGCGTCCTTCAACCTTACTATTCTTGTACAAAACGTTAATACGTTCACAATTAGAGTATGCCGTGCCGGTCTGGAACCCAATATTTCAGAAATATATAAACTCATTAGAAAGAATACAACGGAAATTCTTGCGGCGAATCAACTCCGACCGAGACGTTAAACATCCTCCATACGCACAATTATTGGGAAAATATGATCTACTTAGTTTGGAGCACCGACGTATTTTGTTAAGTACTATGTTTCTGTACAATCTATGTAACAATAGGCTTGACTGCACCGAATTGAGCAATAAACTGTCTTATGTAGATCCTCGTAGTGCCCTGTGCCGGACGGTGCGTGCGCGCCATTTGTTTCATTCTCCACCCCACAGGACAAGCGCCGGCGAGCGCGTGCCGCTGCGCCATCTCGTTGACACATACAATGATTTGTTTTCTGATCTAGACATTTTCTATCTCTCGGCATTAACTCTCAAAAAATTAGCTTCAGATATTTTAAACAATATTGTATGATATTGGCTAGCAATGTTTTCACTCCTTATGAAAACACATTTATTTTACTTATAAATACCTAAACTGATAAGCTCAAATAGTTATTTGCAATATATTGTAACATGTTCACTAAAAATCTGTGGATAACGGTGTGGGTTTCACGATGATTAATACTGTTATGACTGTAATTAGTAAGTAAGACACATTGTGACAACTGTTTGTTATCCCTAATAAAGAAAATAAAATAAAACCAAATAAAAGTGAATACCAGGTTCCCAATCCAGGTTAGGTTTGGAAGTAATGGGAAAATGCATACATGAGAACCATTGGCTTGCTATTTTTAACTATATGACTGTAGACCATAATTTCTTGGTGAATTGAATAAATAAAATAAAATTTCTTGTTGGGGACGCCAGCACTGCTTTGCTTTAAATGAAACACTATTTGATGCATTAATATTTTTGCAGCTTCAGATGTCTGACTTACAACATTTTGGCAGATCTGTACTGTGATTCAGATCATACTAGAGCAGTTCTTTTTCCATATTGTCCACAATATGCACTGCATATTGATTACAGGAAACAGCTCATTGTTAAAGAATTACTTGGTAAGTGATTTTTTTATAGCTAAGCTAATTTATGCACCAATTCATATACAACCACTTTTACTCACACACAAATTTGATTAGTTTATATTTTATTACAATACTAGATAACCAGTATTTCAATCATTCCATGACAGCCCATGTGGCCCATATATAAAATGTGAATGTGTCTGAATCAAATATTGATGTGAAATGCATCTACATGACCTATAATGTTATGATTGCCCTGTAGATTTAAATTATAAACTAACTAAAAATAGCATATTGTTCAAAAACGGAAAGGTCAGAAGTAATCGGATACCTAGACTTGCGTGTATGAAGCGATTGATGAATCATGAAGAAGCGAAAGAAGTATGCATGGATTGCGAAGCCTGGCTATCTGTCCTCTCTGACTACCCCGTCAGGGATACAGCGTGAAGATAGTTAGGGTTTTTTTAGTTAAAAATAGGTGAGTTTACAAAGCAATTGGGACCAATCACTCTAACCAAATAAATGTGCCACTGTTCACATCATATTCAGATCAATGCACAGTGAACTGCGTAGAACATGCTATGTGGACAAAATTATTTTTGGTTAGTTTTGGGTGCTATGACATATTATTGGTAATAATACAATAGTTTCGATGTTGTATTGTTTCATTGTGTAATAAAAAAAAAATTATAAACTAATAAATTTTGTACTAAAATAAAAATTACTAAAAAATATAAGTTAACCTAATAATAATCGCTACAGTTTAGTCATTATCATTTTGAAGCATTGTGAGGCAATGTAGTGATAATACTGGTTGCAATTCTATATTATTAGGGCTGACAATCAATTTCAATACCTCTGGATATACTTATTTTAGTAGTCTTTTTCTTCTCGCAGACTATTTATCAAAGAATCAGATGTTACAATTAACATGAAAAGTAAGTCCCTATTTGTGACAATACGCGAGAACTTGCGAGTGCTACATTCACGAAATCTACTGCAACCATTATTCCGTGCTTCATGAGCCTCTTCTGAAAACTGCCCAATGGGAAGTAGTGCAGATTTAATTACTTCTGTTCTGTAAATTAAAATCTTGTGTACAGTAGCAGGCATATAGTACCACGAATAGAGACTTAAATAATGTCTTCAAGTTTCAAGACAAAAGTTATAGACATAATATACCTAGTCAGGTCATAAATATTGTCACACAGTAAAAACTTTTCTTTTAGAATGCTGGCCACAAAAAAGTTTATTGAATTCGAATTTCGAATTGTTCATGAAAATAAAAATGTATACTTTTTAGAATTTTACTCATTTTTAAATATGGAGTGGACGCTTAAAGAAGACCGTGTTGCAGTTATTGCTTTGCATCGTTGCGGTTACGCGCCAATTCAAATTTTTGACATACTGAAAAATTTGAATATTACCGAAAGATTCGTTTATCGTACCATCAAACGATACAATGAAGACTCTAGTGTAGATGACAGGTCAAGAAGTGGTTGCCCTCGGTCTGTTAGGACTCCAGCAGTGATAAAAGCTGTGAAGGCGCGAATTCAAAGAAATCCCAAACGTAAGCAGAAACTGTTGGCCCTTCAGATGAGGTTAAGCAGAATCGTGGTGAAAAGGGTGTTAAATGAAGAGTTAGGGCTTCGGTCATATCGAAGAAAAACAGGACATCGTTTAAATGCTCGTCTAATGGACCTGAGACTGAAGAGATGCCGCGCTTTGTTGAAGCGGTACGCGGGAAAAAAATATCGGGAAATTCTTTTTTCGGATGAAAAAATTTTTACCGTAGAAGAGAGCTACAACAAACAAAATGATAAGGTGTACGCACACAGTAGTGAAGAAGCGAGCAACCGTATTCCGCGTGTCCAATGAGGTCATTTTCCACCCTTGCTCATGGTATGGTTAGGAGTTTCTTATTGGGGCTTAACAGAGGTACATTTTTGTGAGAAAGGTGTAAAATCGAATGCAGTTGTGTATCAAAATACAGTCCTGACGAACCTTGTGGAACCTGTTTCTCATGCCATGTTCAATAATAGGCACTGGGTATTCCAACAAGATTCGGAGCCAGCTCATAGAGGGAAGAGCACACAAGACTGGCTGGCGGCGCGTGAAATCGACTTCATCCGGCACGAAGACTGGCCCTCCTCCAGTCCAGATTTGAGTCCGTTAGATTACAAGATATGGCAACACTTGGAGGAAAAGGCGTGCTCCAAGCCTCATCCCAATTTGGAGTCACTCAAGACATCCTTGATTAAGGCAGCCGCCGATATTGACATGGACCTCGTTCGTGCTGCGATAGACGGCTGGCCGCGCAGATTGAAGGCCTGTATTCAAAATCACGGAGGTCATTTTGAATGAACTTTATTGTCATAAGAATCTATGTTTTGTTAAGTTCATTTTGGTATATAAATGGTTACATAATGAATAAACTTGTTTCAATTATTTTATATTAAACATGTGACAGAATTTATGACCTGACTAGGTATATATATATTATACTACCCTTTAGACACACACATAGCTATTTCATATAGCAGTCACAATTTCCTCAACACAGATTCTTCAGATGATTTTTAGGCCTTCCTGCTGGCATAGCAGTTTCACGTGATGTTGAAGGTTTGGGTTTAATGGAACTTGTGGTAAATTGTAAATCATCGCCACCCAACCGCGTCGTATTTTTATTGAAATACGGTTTTCGTGTTTCCAGAAGCCAACCATTTGGCAGCAATTATGTTAGAAAAATTTACTATCTTTAATTTCTTCTTCTTTTTGCCTGCACTCAGTGATTTTTATTACGATATATATAAAAACTAGCACGGAAAGAGGTGGGAGTGTGCTTATTTTAGACCTTCAAAGCTTTTTTAGTATGAAAAAAGTAACAATTACATTGAATTGGTGTAAAAACTAACTGCAACATTAAATCAAAAGCATTTTCGAGGTAAATAAGATATTAAAATATAAAACTCACCCTCAGCAACTAGATCCATCACAAAAACTTTCACTTAACTTATTTTATTCACGATAAGATGTGCAGGGAAGTGTCGCTCAGTTGCAACTGATTGACTAGACAATAGCACTCAATTATCGTATTACCGACTTGCGACGCCTATAGCTCATCAATCTGGAGTGGTACAGACAAACAATTCTTGGAATTGTGAGTTTGGGGGTGTTAACTACACTATACGGTTAAGATTTCTTGGAAATGAAAATATGAATTTTGTCCACCTAGCATGTTCGACGCAGTTCACTGTGCAATGCAAAAACTAATAGACTGATAAAGCAACTAGAGATGTAGCAAAAAAATTATGACATGATCAACTTCTTACAATCCGACTAAGATCGCCATATTGGGTACATATATCGGTTTCGTGAGGAGTTGATGGTGGGCATGAGCACATGATCTCTTTTAAAAACAGAAGAAATACCAATGTCTGGCAACGACGCACGACGCTATGTGGTATTTATCCATATGGTTTCAAACGAGGGCGAGACTGAAAGTTCTTAGAATATCAAAATCTCACCATAATAGCAAGCTATTGGCATTATTATATCTTTTCAAAATAGTGTCCATTCCCATCAATACATTGCTGCATCTGATGAAACCACTGAGAAAAGCACTTTGCCTCCTCGTCTTAAAGATAAACTTTGACGGTCTTTTGAAATGCAGCCCCTGCTTCCTTGGCGTCCATAAAAGTACGAGGTCTGGGTTATACGGCGCGGCGGTGGGTGACCCAGTAATTCCAAATCTGACGTCGCTAAATAGTCGATAGTTTGCTTGGAGGTGTGCGGACGAGGCGTTGTACTTAAAAATTATCTTGATGAAATGAAATGAAATATCTTTATTCATGTAGGTCATAAAGTGACACTTATGAACGTCAAGATTATTGCTTCTACATTTACTGCCAGATTTGCAAAGCAATAGGTAGAGCCTGAGGAAGAACCTGGCAATAAAACTCATGGTCACTCTTTTTTAACCGCCAGTAATTACATTAGTTTGATGATGGCATGATGTTTTGACCAATAAAATAGTAATGAATTTATACAAAACAAAAACAAAATCAATGTTATGTTTAAAATCATATCAAAATTAGAGCTATTCTAGTTGCCAGTTCTAAGGACAGCCTACACTTTAAGAAGAATCTAGGAAGAAAGTAATGGATGCTCTTTTAAAATGTATGTGTGGCTTACAACATTAAAATTACACTTACATTGTTCCTTTAGATTTATGTGAGAAGATGAAAAATGATTAAGAATGTAGTATACTCGTACAATGTGTTAAGAAACCACTGTCCGACCCGAAAGGGGCACATAGGCACTTCGATAACATAACCAAAAAAAAAACAAAACATTATTTATAAGTATAAAATAGTTATCATTTTTTTAAATGCGTGTTTTTGTATCAGAATTAGTCCAATTTCCTTAAAATATAGCACATTTTCAAAAACTGACAACACCTTTGTTGGCATGCGGCAACGAGTGTATGTGATATCAAAAAAAAGCCGCCGGCATGTGTAAGCTGACCTTTTGACCTTGCATTTCCGAATAGCTTTTTCCATGTGTTGCCATGTAAGCTACCACATTATATTAATTTTATTCGGGGTAAATTTTTTGGGAATTATTTTTGGAGTAATCACATTTCGATACCTAGCAACACCTTCACGGATCGGACAGGGTTTTCCTAACACATTGTATATGCTTAGATTCGGCTATAATTGAATATATACCGTCGTATTAAAAGTGACCACGTGAGCAAATTGCTCAAAAACGGTAAGGTCAAAAGTACTCGGATACCCAGACGTGCGTACTATGAAGCGATAGATGAATCTTGAAGAAGCGAAAGAAGTATGCATGGATCGCGAAGCCTGGCGATATGTCCTCTCTGACTACCCCGTCAGGGATACAGCGTGAAGATAGTTAGTATTAAAAGTGTTGTATTTTTAGGATATAACAGTGACATAATGTGCCTTCAAGAAGTAGACAGCAAAATATTTCACCATTATTTGAACCCCAATTTGTCAGCAGAAGGCTTTGATGGAGTATTTCATAAGAAAGGAAATGAAACTGCCGAGGGATTAGCATGTTTTTACAGGAGAGATAGGTTTGAGTAAGTATATTTATTTTTGTTACATCACTAGTTACGTAGTTACGGTTACTTGTCAATGTTACTCCCGCGTATTGCTGTTCTCTTACAGATAGCTTATATTTTAAGTTTCTCCTTATCATATCAGCTATCTGCTAGTAAAAGTCCCGTTGAAATTGGTCCAATCATTTCAGAGATTAGCCAGAACAAACGGGGAGAAAGGTAGAGTTTTTTTATGAAGTACCGAATATACTTTCATACACATTTAGTGAAAAGTTGTTAATTTAAAATAGGCAGTTCAATGTAATTTATACTGTACATATAAAAAATCTATATTAAAAATGTTGGACAATGGTTTGAAAATTTTTGCCGTTAGCAAAGTGGTCGAATGTGTACAGTTTAATTGTATAGAATCACCAAATTACTCAAAACTTTATTTATGTGGGTATATTTACAGGTTTATTGGAGAAGAAAGAATAGTGTTATCTGAGGTAGTAAAAACAATGCCATGTCTGAAACCAATTTGGGATAAAATCAAGGATAATGCGCCATTAACAGAACGGTTATTAGGTAGATCAACAGCATCTAGTGCAACATTATTGAAATCAATGGATAATCCTAATGAGATCCTTATAGTAATAAACACACATTTATATTTTCATCCCGACTCTGATCACATAAGACTTCTACAAGGAGGTATGGTTATTTACTGGGCGATGCATATGAAAAATAAAATGATTTTACAGGTATGACAATTGAATAGATAAAGTAAATAAAGTACTTTATTATTGTTACCTCATCGTGAAAGGCGTTCGCGTAGTGGACACGCCACGCCACTATCTAGGACCTGCTTCTGTAAGGACGGAAGCAGCACACCCGCCGTCCTCAGGTCTCAGGTCATGGAGGCTTATAATCTTGGGCGAAGATAAGTCGAGAGGGAGAATTCTCTCACGCTCCCTCTCCGCCGCCTCTTAAAGACGCAGCGGCGTCCCACTGGCTCCCACCGAAGACCATGGCATTAACCATTGTCTTCAGGGTGAGAATGTTCACACCCAGACCCTCAACGAAGTCCCGGTGCTGCAGCTCGCAATGCGGGCACTCTGGTGTTACCTCCTGGTTTATATGCCACAATAACTTACTGAAGCACCCGTGTATCTCTAAGATAGTCTAAAGCCCGAGAAAGGATATAGACTACTTTTTATCCCAGAACGAGGTCCTGTGGGAAAAGGAAACAAGAAAGTTTCATTTCGCGGGCATCAACTAGATTAGAAATTTAATAAAAACCATTCTGTTGTTAACACATGTTGTTGTTTTATTTTTTCATTCTAGTTTCCTGACAAGAGGATTAGTTTGTTACTCTGCGGAGATTTTAATAGCGACCCTGCATGTGGCCTTTATCAGCTGTACACTACTGGTACAGCACCGAGTGATCTACCAGATTGGAAATCAAGTATGTACCTTATAATTGTTTCTTTGAGTATGCTTAGTTTTCTCTTTGATTACAAGGCTACGACGCAGGGGTTGACCCTCAAGGGGTTGGGACTTAGGGGCCCAGATGACTGTGTCGCACCTAATAAATACTGAAAATTGTTTCTCTACCTAGTCAAATAACAGTGAACCACTGGCTTCAAATCAGGTAGGGTTTAGAGCAATTGAGAATACACTAAGATGAAAAAAATATCTAGTAAATTGCCATACATGATTATTATCTATCTTTGTAGCAATAAATCGAATTATTACAGATACAAATGAAGCAGTATGTGACCTAAGTTTGCAGCAAAACATTGCCTTGGATAGTGCATGTGGAACTCCTCCGTACACCAATTTCACTGAAGGATTCGCCGAATGTATAGACTACATATTTTACGAAAAAACCAACTTACAAGTTGAACAGGTGAATATTAGTACATATCGCTAATGTGCTCCTTATAGTTTTACATAATTCCAGCAATTGATAGAGCTGGTTGACCAGCATTTCAGCAACCCACAAGTAAAAAATCCGAAAAAATCGGTGTTTTTTCAAGAAATCATTCCCATAGTTTGCTTACCTGCAATCTGTTGCAGTAATGAGACGAAACGTTAGTAATAGCCAAATGGATGCAGACGATCTAAAATAATGCGTTTAAAGTAATTTTCATTTGAAGTTTCCATGCTTCGAAAGGCACGTTAAGCCGTTGGTCCCGGTTGCTAGTCGGCAGTCGTTAATCCCAGTTGAGGACTAGAAAAATTTCAACATCAGGTCGTCAACCTGAGCCTGTCCATTTCAACACGGCAATAGGCTCACCACCTGTTACTTGGTACAAAAGTGCATACAGTGAAATGTGAGCGCATAGTATGCCTCTGCTTACCCTTTCGGTGATAAAGGCGTGACAATATGTTTATACATTTGTAGCTAATTGTCAAGTGATATTCAAATAAAGTCATATAAATTTATCGAAACTTAATATTATTACATAGAGAGTAACCCTGTGTTGAGGTTTTCCACATAAACTTGTTTCACGGAATAAAAAGTAGCTTATGTGTTAATTCAGAGAGTCCACACCAAATTTTCTCCAGCCGTTTGAACGTAAAAGTGTAAGAAATATAAACATTGACATACTTTTGCCTTTACAATATTAGCACTGATATTTTTTATTGATTTCAGGTGGTGCCCCTCCCCAGTGAAGAAGAATTAAGATTGCACACTGCTTTGCCCAGCGTTGTTTTTCCTTCGGATCATATATCGCTAGTATCAGATTTACGATTTAAGTAAATTTATTTCAGTTATAATACCTGTATAGTTTTATTTTATAATTTGTACAACTAGATATAAAATAAGGAAGATAGATGGAATAATGTTACTACATAAACATTTATATAAATAGTAATCATATCAGTTATATTTATTTTACTACCAAACCGCATCGGCTTCCCACGCGCTGCACTCCTTCAATACATCAAATTTTGTTTACAATCTGGCTACACATCTTAAACTAAAAGAATTGTACTTTTCCACTTATTTATTACTTAAACCTTTGTACAATATACAATAATGTACAATATGTACATAATTGTACTCAATGACATCCGAAATACATACCATATGTGCTAACCTTTGAAAATGCCGTAAGGCTAAACCGGTCAGGTTTAAGTAATAAATAAGTGGAACAGTACAAGTGTTTTAGTTCAAGACATCAAATTTTGTTATTGAAAATCTGTTTATTTATTTTAACTAAAGACCTTTTTGTATATATGGAGATCGGGTTTTAATCTTCACGGCAGGTAGCATTAAACTGACTGAAATCATTTAATGTGCCTGTTTATTCAAGCTTCCTTGAAGCCTGGTAAACCCTCGTAAGGAAGTCCAAGGAACCTTCAACGTTCTTCGTGCTATAGCGGAATTATTATCCCACCCAAACAGCTAAGATACGTGGAAGACGACGTGCTACGGTGCCACAATCCTGCGTCTGAGTGAGTAATCCGTTTCGCACGTTGGTATGAACTTTATTGCCCATGTATGTACTGTGTACACATATTATATGTACATTCATAAAAACATTAAACATTTTAACATTAAACATTTTAACTGCCTCTGTGGTGCGGTGGAAGTGTATCCGACTGCTACGCCAGGTGGGTTCGATTCCCACCCAGGATAAAACTTAGTGTGATAAGCACGATGGTTTATTCTGTGTCGGGGTGTTATTTATCTATAATATGTATGTATTTAGAAATATATAAGTATGTTTATCAGTTATCTGGTTACCATAGTCCAAGCTCTGCTTAGATTGGAATCAGATGGCGTTGTGTAAGTTGTCCCAACGATATTTATTTATTGTATTCACCGCCGTATGCATTTTTGTCCCAAGAAAAAAAGATGTTAGGCTACGCCTATAAGCCTTAAATTGTCCACAGTACATATATATGAGCGGTATAGAAAATAAACAAACGTGCGAAACGGCCTACCCACACAGCGCACGCATCTACAGACCACAAGAGTCGCGCTTGTCGCAGTGATTATTGAGTATTGTTATTATATTGATACTGAATTTAAAGTGAAAAAATATTGCACTATAAGTCTGTGGCGGAGGTCACTAGTACATTTAAATTTCCCGCGTTGAATAAATAGCATGTTTAATAAACTTTTCGATTGTTTACCTATCAAATTATAAAAAAAAAACAAGAGTGGTGTGGCGCTGGTAGTATATTCTTGCGGGCATTCATACTGCACAGGGGCGCCCACCATGTTTTCTTATATCTATACATCTTTTCACCAACCTTTGTGTGTTGACATGCACATATCTTTCACTAAAGTTGGTGAAAGGATGTTTAATTGCTTTATAAAATATAGTTTTAATATTAACAGTGATTATCCTAAAGCTGAGGTAACACAGTGAGAGCTACTGAGGTGTCAGTGTTCGGTTCGAAGAGAAGTCCGACAGAATATGCGAGTACATAGGTGTACTTGCATATTCTGTCGTATTTTACTTCTTGTGAAAACTGGTCGTGGTTTATACCAAATAGATTGAAATTGTTAAAAAAATTAAAAAAAAAGAATTCTAAGCTCTAGAGTCTAGAGCAATATTTTACGGAATATTCGCATTTGAAGTTTGGTCACGCAATCCTCCACTCGTTGTTTCTTTAATGTTGATTATTTTTTAAACCTCACGATTTCTTATAGTATAATTAATACAAGAACGATAAGACAAAGTACTTGACTTAAACTTAGCAGATTCTTCGCGGGAAAATTAACAAGTGCGGAAGCTTGCTGTATATTATTTTCTAAAACTAGGTAGGTAGTGCATTTATCTTGTTTTATGTGCGTGGTGGTTTTTTGGACATAAAAGTTGTGTTAACGTCTCATATAAATTGTCTTTCACTATAGCATATAAGTTTAGTTAGTTGTTTTTTTTTTTATTTTTAGTGTTAGATTAAGCTTTTAATTTTATTTGTATCTATATATAATTTGAAAACTATATTATATTATAGTGAAACACAATGATATATATGTAATGAAATGCTATTTTCTATCTTGCTGCGTAAAATCCACTTAAGACGTCAGTATAACAATCATCAATATACTGGGGTGAGACTAGACTGCCCTTCACTTGAGACTAGACTTGACTGAGACGTAGATGACGGGTACATTTTACTTTTAAACTATCGCACTGCAATTTTCATACCTTTGTTGCCTGACGTTTCGACCAGGTTGCACCGGCCGTGGTCACAGGCTGACTGGCTCAGCGATGCACGCCCTCCGCCGTCGAGTACGTGTGGTACAAGATTCTTCATCTACCCGCACATTCAGTGTTTTTGATGTTATTCTTTACACTCACGGTGTCCCTATTCTGGTGTTTACCCCAACTGTGCATAAAGGCGAAGTTTAATGTTGCTAAACACTGGATTCCACGCCCTGGCATATCTTTATAGCAGCGACGTGTTCCTTGACCCTTTCAGCTATCGTACGCTTTGTCTGGCCTATATAGGATCTACCGCAGCTGCAATCTATTTCATAAACACCTGGGGCTCGTAACGGCACCACATCCTTTGGCGGACCCACGATGTTGTGAACCTCTGTGCCTAGTGTGTATATTGTCTTAATGGAGTATTTATTTAAGATGGAGCTTATCTTATCCGTTACCCCTTTGACACAAGGCATGTAGGCTGGCTGTCGGTTCACCTCTGGATACTTGTGTCTCCTCGTCTGCTGCTTCAGTCAACCTTTTACCTGATATCCGTTACTTTTCAGTACCTCCTGTACATGGTCCAGTTCTCGCTCTAAATGTCAGGGTCACCCAGATCGTACGCTTTGTTCTTAAGAGATGTCATAACGGATTGCAGGTGTCGGAGATGATGATGAGAGGTACCGTGTAAGTACCTATCCGTGTGAGTAGGTTTGCAGTACATACCAAGGACCCATCAAATCTCACAGTTCAATTCAATTTTGAATTATGGCTTTCTGTGCTCTTTGCAGCAACTTGCCAGTGTCCTGTAGCTAGAACTAGTAACGAAGGAGGCATTCAGTGGCTCGGGATTTGACCGGTGGCCTTGGATATGAAGTTAACTCAGCCAGATTTTTTTTTTGTTTTTGGCGATGTCCGTCTTGGACTTAGCCACGACGCAGTAAAAGGTTAGGAAACGGTTAGTATATGAAAAGGATTACGGAATTTCGGGAAAGGATCAAAATGGTTTGAAACTATACATTCTTAAAGTAATATTTAGATTTTTAAATGATTAACAGTTATAAATAAAGATATGGTTTTATAAATATTTATATCAAGTTAATGTAATAAGGAGTTAATACAAGATGGAAGAGGAACATGAAGGGATATTAAGGATTCTAAAAATTCTGTATGGTTATATAGAGGGCAAGCGAAAAAAATATGGTTTAAATCACCTATATCTGTACGACATTCACAAATGTCACTGTTAATAATTCTAAATTTTGCAAGGTGCACTGTGTGACCCAATCTCATTCTAGTTATTATAGAAGTTGTCGTTTTACCAAATTTGAATTTTGAAAACCAAGGTTTAACAGGTATTGAAGGCTGAATTTGACTGAAATGTTTACCTTTCAGACATTAAGTCGGAGCAGTAGTTTTTATATGGAAACAAATCTCCACATGAAACTGCCTCATTAGCAAGTCTATCCGCATAGTCGTTGCCTAAAATACCTTGATGACTAGGTATCCATACAAACTTTACGTCTAAACCGATAGATGAACATTTCTGTAACAAATTTCGACATTCAAAAACAAAAGTCAAATGGTTTGATTTAAATGGGAATCGCTGTAGAGCTTGTAAAGCACTTTTGGAGTCTGTGATGATTGCGGTCTTTGAGAGTTTTAATAATAATATGAATTCCAAAGACTTCAGTAATCCGAAGCATTCACCGGTAAATACTGATGTCTCTGGTGGAAGTCTAACTTTCTGGACTATCTTGAACTGATGGTGATATACTCCTATTCTGACACAATCCAAATTACTATGCTTAGAAGCATCACTGTATATATGATGCCAATTTTGAAATTCGTGATTGAGATAGTAGTTGAAGTTGGCATTAGCGTTTGTCATTTTGAAAATCACAGGTTTGAAAAATACAAGGTGAAATAGTTAAGGAATCATAAGATGTAGAAAAAAGGGGGAGACGAAAAGATCTGCTAGTAGGGGATTGTAGAGATAAAAATTTACGAAAGCTGCTAATTAGGCAAGGAACCTTTTTGTGAGACCAGTAACTCTAGGTTTCTATTACGTCTGAGAGTAATTGGAGTTTATGATGTAAGGGGTGGTTCGTGATTTGTAAAGATTGAAACACAAATCGGTCACAAAGATATTGTCTACGATGTATCAGTGGAGGTTCAACAAATTCAAATTGAAGAGCATTGATGGGGCTGGATTTCATACAACCTGATATAATTCGAAAAGCTTTATATTATAATAATAATAATAAAACCCTCGAGGACAGTCGTTATCTTTTATAGGATTAACGCAAACCTATGATGATAGTAGATTCGCTTTTTGAGTCATCCACTTTCTGACATCAACAAAAAATGTATCAGAAAGTTATTGAAAAGCTCACATCCGCAGGGCAGCTTGTGGCGAGATGAATGTGTGTGGCTACACATCGGTCCCGATTCCTCAGAGTTTTGTTGCCCTTCTGCACCGGTTAGGATGTAATGGCCTAACGGGAGAGCTGTGAGAGTGCTACTCCCGGGAGTGCAGCAAATCTCAACTCTGGCTTGCCTTAATTGGCCGGTCAGAGGGAGGGAGCCAGAGCTATATGCTCGGGGGTGGAAGTGTCATTTTCAAGGGCATAACTACGGGGAAGCCCGCTCCGGGCCTGTCCCGCGAAGGTGAAACCGGCGCCGCACCGCTCGACACCCCAAGCCGCTCACACCGGTGTTGCCCTCTGTCGCCTTACAGGCTTATTTTGCCTATGGCGATTGTATAGGGGGCCCATCTAGTGAGTAGGCAAGTCACCGTCTGCCACTATTTTGATAATAATATATTGAAAAGGCAGACGCCGTTTTCATCAATAGCTCACCCAATCCATTTAACACCCACCCAATAGCCCATTTCATAGTTAGCACATTTCACAATAGTTTAACTCCCATTTGAGGTGATCCATTACCGTTCTTCTACATAAGGCGGGCATGGATTGCCTGTGGGGGTCCCATTTCCTATTAGATTAAAATTCTCAAAGGGCCTCTGCGTGTTGGACCTATGTCCCCATGTAAGCCTATCAAAAGTCCGGGTATCTTCATGAGAAAAAAAAAGAAGATACCCGTGTAAAGAAGAGACATAATAATAATAATTTTTAAAGCTGGTAACATTCGACCAAGAATCATGCGCTTCGTGAAGTGAGCATTTTCCGAGACTGAAATTAGTCCACAGGATTATACGGCTCGTGTCACGGAGCGCATTGATTTTTTGAAACAAAAAATCTATGCTTGGGCACAAAGAATTCGTAGGTATAGAAAACGCGTGAATCGATTTCATGTTAATTGCTCATTCCAAAGAGACCAGAGGCGTGTTTATAGAAATTGGGAACGAACAGATAAAGATGTGAATGTCGGTTGCCTACCTGATACGGATGAAACGAATGTGTTTTGGCGTAGTATCTGGTCGGCACCTGTAATTCATACTGAGGGTGACTGGATTTGTGATGTCAAGAGAGCATTTGAAAGTATTGCAGATATGGAACCCATTCAAATTAATAATTTAGATGTGGCTAATGCAGTCCGTCCATTATCAAATTGGAAAGCTGCCATTGAATCTGGTACGCTGCCAATTTTTATGACAACAGGAGTTACTCATCTGCTCCATAAGGCCGGCAGTACCTCGAACCCCAGTAATTATAGACCGATCACTTGTTTACCATCGGTCTATAAACTTCTAACTTCCATTTTGAGAGACAAAATTGCTGAACATTTTAGCTACAATGCGATAATGAGTGTCTCGCAAAATGGATGTAGAAGTGGAGCTCGAGGTACTAAAGAGCTCCTCATCATTGATATGATCATCAGCCAGCAAGTTCGCCGCAACCGTAAAGATTTCTCCGTATGTTGGATAGATTATAAGAAAGCATTCGAATCCGTACCTCATACGTGGCTTTTGAGGGTGTTGGAGTTGTATAAAATAGATGCAACTCTATGCACCTTCTTAAAGTCATGTATGGGCCAATGGAGAACTATACTTAGCTATCCAGGATACCCAGGGATATGCGGTGGTGGTGAACATATAAAAATTAAGCGGGGAATATTCCAAGGTGACAGTTTGAGTCCTCTTTGGTTTTGCTTAGCACTGAACCCTTTAAGTAATCTACTTGAGAGTTCAGGGTTAGGTTATAAGTTGCGAAGAGGTGGTCAGGTAATATCGCACTTGCATTATATGGATGATTTAAAGTTGTTTGCTACAACTAACTCCCACTTGATAGATTTAGGTAACTGAAAACTTTAGTAATTCAATCAAAATGGAGTTTGGTGTGGATAAATGTGCAGTCATGCATATTAAACGAGGGCAGATATTGGAATCAGATGGCATTCAGCTCTCTGATTCCATTCCTCGTAACTGATACCTATAAGTACTTGGGTATGTCGCAGGCTTTGCGCATCAATGAAGCTGACATGAAACATTTATTACGAGAACGTTTCTTTGGTCGCCTGAAAAAGGTAGGTACTAAATAGCCTTTTATCGGGCGGAAACAAGGTGCGTGCTTATAATGGATGGGTCATGCCACTTCTGATGTACTCCTTTGGCATACTCAAGTGGACTCAAACTGAATTGGATGGTCTGGATAGAAGTGTACGTACATTGCTAACAGCATATCGGATGCATCATCCACGTTCTTCTGTGATGAGGATGTACATCCCACGACGATGTGGAGGACGAGGTTTTTTAAATGTGAAAAGTCTTCATAACAGTGAGGTGTACAGCCTTAGACAGCATTTTATTAATATGAATGTGGAAATGCATCGAGATGTTGTTGCAGTGGACGTTGGACTCACCCCGCTTGGTTTGGCTATAGAGAACTGGCATAAGCCAACAGTGCTAAGCCTTGGTGACCGTCAGAGGATATGGCAGAGCAAGGAGCTTCATATTAGGTTTTATCAGGCCTTACATGGGCCTGATGTGGACTTTTTATCGTCCGTAGCCTGGTTACGTTTCGGTGACCTCTTCGGAGAAACTGAAGGTTTTTTCTGTGCAATTGCAGATGAGGTTATCAAGACGAACAACTATAGGAGGCATATTATGAGGGACGGCACGATCGATATTTGTCGAGCGTGTCACCAACCAGGTGAGTCCCTAAGACATATCGTTTCCGGTTGTCCTCGACGCTAACAGTGAGTACTTGCACAGGCACAATCAAATAGCCAGAATTATTCACCAACAGCTTGCTCTGAAGTACCGCCTGGTGGATACTGAGGTTCCGTACTATAAGTATGTAGCTGAGTCAGTTCTCGAAAATGGTCATATCACATTGTACTGGGACCGGTCTATCATCACAGACAGGACTGTTATAGCTAACAAACAGGTAATAAACAGGTCAGAGCGTCGTGTAATGATTGTCGATGTCACAAACCCTCATGATGGCAATCTCGTGAAAGCTGAAAAAGAAAAGCAAAGTAAGTATTTGGATTTAGCTCGCGAGGTTGTCGATATGTGGGAGGTGGACTCTGCAATCATTGTTCCGATAGTTGTCTCTGTCAATGGACTTATTGCCAAGAGCCTCGACTAACATCTCAAGAGGCTCGCGTTGGGTAGCTGGGTCAAGGGGCAGATTCAGAAAGCAGTACTTCTCGATACGGCACGTATTGTGAGAAGGTTTTTGTCTCTGGAGCCCTAACCACCGGTATCTTGGTCCTTGTATCCGATACCGGTAGGATGCTGTTTTATATATTTTTAAATAGATTGTTTTTGTTTAATTTTAAATTTATTTAACATTTTTTACATATATTTTTAAATAGATTGTTTTTGTTTAATTTTAAATTTATTTAAAAATGTATTTAATAAGTATAAGTGCTCGTTCACTGTATAGTGATATCGCAAAGCGACTGGTCGATTCTTCTCGTGACCATAGGGCTGGCCTCTTTCTCGCTCAGAGAATAAGCATTGCCCTACAACGTGGCAATGCGGCCAGCCTTATGGGAACCTCACCGGTTGATTTTGATGGGGAGGAATTCTTCGACACCTAGTCGGGGCATCATTGTCAGTCTTGTAATAATTCCCACCACCCACCCCTTCTTTTTGTATTGTTTTCTGTAAATATGTTAAATTTTAATTTGTTAATAACCATGTCATTATTTAAATATATTTTATAAGTATATAAAATGAATAAAGGAAATAATAATAATAAATTTATTTCCGTCTCATATCATACATTAAAAACATTTTACAATAAATTGCTTACAAATAGAACAGGTCTGACTAAAAATAACAAAGGTAAGTACAATAAAGTAACATGTTTAATTTAATAGCTACGGTAAAATAATCAACTTAGTACACCAGTGAATATATAAGTTGCCTTGTCTGAACTAGGAATTAACCTGTGTCTCAGACCATCGCTTGACTAACCAATATGTAAGGGCAGGGCAATTGATTTAGCCCTAGACTTGAACTCAAAATAAAATATAATTAAAAATATCGAAAAAAATATAAAATACTTAAAGAAATTTTAATACCAATAACAGACTCATGTTAACTCAAAATCTGTAGAATATTTTCTGTGTCATCATAATTTAGTTCACCCAGATATTTTGACAGGATCACTTTGCAAACCTTAAAGTTGGCTGTATATATATGCAATAACCTATTAAACTTATTATAAAGATATGGACCTAAAAATATATAAAATCTATTTACGAATGCATGTTTGGTCATTGATCAGTCACAAACTATGTCCTTTCTTCGTCGATCATTCGATATTGTACTGAAAGGAACTTCAGTGTGCTTTTTAAGTAGTAGTGTGAAGAATAAATAATTGACGTACAGTTAGAACATTACACGCTTTATAGAGTGTAGGTATGTGTAGGGAATAAGAAGGGGCGAAAGGTTACCTTTGAAACGGCACGCCGCACCCCCCCCAGGAAGTTATGCAATATGTTAGCATAGACTGACACAAGGCCAAGTACACCTGTTTTATAAGAGTATAATCGGCAATGTTGCGTAAATTCTTAACTATATAAATTAGCTTACGTACTCTACTGCATAATAAATCAATATGTTTACTAAAATTTAGATTTGTGTCAAGAATAATACCTAGATATTTAACCTCGTTTGTAATTCGCAAAGCAGGGCAAGTACATGCAGTGTCATCAGATTTGCTACAATTATGTGCGTAAAGGCTTGGGTTAGTAAATTCGTAGTTAATATTTCTCATTCTAAATACTATGTACTTACTCTTATCAGAGTTCAGGGTTAGTAAATGATCTTGAAGCCACTTGGACACAATATTAAGACCTCTCTGAGCAAATGTATAAGCGTTATCACGCGAATCGGCTGAGAAGAGTAATGCGGTATTATCAGCATAAGACATTATGACTCCATTTTTTAGTATTAGGTTGCAAAGGTCGTTTATATAAATAAGAAATAGAGTTGGTGATAAAATGCTTCCCTGGGAAAACCATAACAAGTGCTTTTTTGTTCAGCACTTGTCCACTGGCCGATTCTCACACATTGATTACGATCACTAAGATAGTCAGAAAAAAGTTTCAGTAGAGTTCCTCTTATACCAAGAGCCTCAAGCTTTCGCAAGAGAATAGTACAGGAAACCGTATCAAAAGTTTTCGCAAGGTCTAGGAAAATCCCAATGGTGTGCATACCCTTATCCAGATTACTTGTTAGTTAACTTTAGTTAGTTAACTTTAGTTAGTAACTCGATGTACAGCTTGGTCCGTAGATCTTTTAAGCCGGAAACCAAATTGATTGTCTGAAAGCAGTTTCTTGTCTTCCAAATATTTTCTCAGTCTGTTGTTTATTATTTTTTCTAATACTTTTGATAGGCCTGTTAGTAATGAAATTGGTATGTAGTTATTTATATCTTTAGGGTCTCCAGATTTAAGGATAGGTATAATCACAGCTTTTTTAATCAATTTAGGGAATGTGCCCGTCCGTAAACATAGCTGAAAGATGTGCGTTAGAGGCGGTGCGAGAATGTTATTAAATCTTTTGATTATAACATTAGAGATGTTATCCCACCCAACAGCACATGAATCTTTTAGTCCACTAATAATATTTAAAATTTCGCCTAAGTCAGTATCCAGTTAAACAAAAAGAATTCAGCTCCGAACAAAAAGACTTAGCTGTAGGTCGGGTGGATGATCTATACAAAGTGAGTGCCTTTTCTGCGAGGTTTTTACCAACGTTAGCAAAAAAATTGTTTACATTTTTCATCGCTTCAGAAGGGACTGGGTCTGTTGATAATAGATCTAGTGCTGGTTCACAGTTTTTTAAATGAAAGGTATTATTTTTGATTACTTTCCATACCAACTTATTATTATTGCCAGCCTTTTGTAACTCGTTTTTTCATATTCTATTTTTAATTTTTTCAACAGATAATTACAAAAGTTCCTACATCTTTTATAAGATATTAAAAGTGTTTGATTTTCGGGTGCTGCTTTAGATTTCTGGTGTAAATTATCTCTGTGCCTTATGCAACGCACGAGACCTGGGGTTATCCAGGGCTTGGTGTTCATATACTTTTTCGGCGTAGTAGTAGTAGTGTGTGTATTTTTCAAAATAGCTTGTACTGAATTTATAAAATAACTAAGTGATATATTTTAAAGTCACATAAACGGGGTCAAATTGAATATTACGTATGTCTCTTTCAAGATGTGTCATTTTAATCCTTGAATTGCAATGTATCTGTCTTTTTCTAGGCACCGTTAGTTGTAATGTTAGTAAAACCGCCACAATACCTGAAACTCATGCATGTTTCGGTTTATACTGCGAATGTTTTGTGTTATTAAGGTCAAAGATATTTCATTATTGGGTATGAAAGATTTACATTCCTCAACCCCACATTGTTTTATATCTGACACAGAAAAAACATCCAAATCACCCAGCAGCTGGTCTGCCATGATGGAGTATAAAATAAATTAAGTTAAAAACTACTAACAAGTGCTTACTATAAAAGATGTTGGTGGCGCTTCTAGGCGCCTTCATAGTCGATGGTGTTGATATACCTGTCCTCCGCAAACTTACGTGCTGGGCACACTACATCGCCGGTATGATGATCACACTTCCTTTTGAAGCGCTTGCATGTAGCACAGATGGGGGCAGCGGATTTGTTACTGCATTCTTTAAAGGAGTGCCCGTGCTCTCCACAGTGATTACAGGTAGGTTTGGTTTCTCGGCAAAATTTCGCCGCATGACCAAACTGTTGGCAATTGAAACATCTTGTAACAGTGGTGAAGTCTTTGACCGGGCAAGATGTCCAGTTTATATATATTCGGCCTTGATTTATTAGGGCTTTTCTTACATTAGCAGGCACTTCTATGATATAATTACATGTTGGAAGGTCCTTTTTTCCGGATTTGTGGCTTAGCTTGATGGCAGTTAGGAAGGCATCACGAGTAGATTCCGGAAACTTATCTACCAGGTTTTGCTCATAGATGCATTCAAAAACATCTTTTTCGGTTAAAGAGACGGGCACACCAATGACAGTAATTCTAGGGCGGCGTTTAGTCGGTTCTTCCACGTTAAGGCCTGAAGATGCCAATTTTTCTGAGTTCCTAAGCTTTTCGATGTCCCCTTTTGATTCAGTGCTTATAAGGACACCTTCGTTCCTCACTTTTTTAAGACCACATACATGTAACTTGAGTTCTTCCAGTGAAATGATCTTTTGGACAAGGGTTTTCGTCTCGTCGCTGGTCTTGGTTTTATCACTTGGATATATTGCTAATGAACTCAAATTGCAAGGACGGATGAAATTGTCGGTGCCTTTTTTTACCATATCAGCAAAACTGCAAGGGGTGTTTACCGAGGATTTTAGCTTATCTTCGACAACCTCCCTGAAATGTTGCAGGTATGACGCGATGTCCTCTTTTTCTTGAAAGTGCTGTATGATGGTGTGCGCTTGAATAGTTTTTTGCTTCAAGGATTGGTATAGGACAGCCATATCCGCAGTCCCATTTGAAATTCTTCGGCCCAGATTGTTCACGCGCAATTTTTGATCGGAGTTCATTTTCCCTTCGGACACGATAGTGCAAAACTCATTTAAACAAGCTTCAATGTTTGCCATCCAATGCTAAATATCCGACGTGGGTTTCACTTCTCTAGGTAGGTCGGTCTCAGCGATCAGTTCCGGTGTTGGAGTCGGAGGAGGACTTCGACGGATTAACTGGCTACGGCCAAACGGAAAACCTGGACTTGACATCTTTAAAACGGTTCGAATCACTTGGCTATGCGGTTCAATACATTATTTGTGATATGACTAGATAGGCATAATATATTACACACTCGCGCTCTACTTAGGTCGACACAAAAAGTACTTCACACCGCGGAAGTAATTATGTTGACATCAATAAATACATTTATTTAAAACATTTTCTAATTGAAAAGACAACACGTCTGCTTAGTCAAACGAATGAAAGTCGAAAAAAAAAGTAATATTGTACACTGTCCAGTTTATTTAAGCCAACTATACCACAGGGTTCTAAAAGAAATGACCCGTAATCTAGAAGACTTCTAATCAATGCGTTATAAAAAGTTTTTGGGAAGTTGGATGAGCTCCCCACCAAACACCCGACAAGCATCTCAAGATATTTAAATTACGTTCACATTTTGCAGTAATATGGTAACAATGTTGGAGCCCAGATAATTTAGCGTCTAAAATAATTCCTAAGAACTTTGCATGCTCATAAACTGGAAGTCGTGAGCTTTCATAAAAAACTGATACAGTAGGTGGACACCGCATCCGGGAAAATAATACAACAGAACTTTTGGGCACTGATAGACTTAGACCATTAGTATCCAGCCACGTTTTAAGGGAATCAATAGCTGACGATAACCTATCAGCTGATCTCTCAATCGATAGTCCCGAAGTATTTAGGAGTAAATCGTCTGCATATTGTAAAATATTTATGTTGCTTTTCACTACTGTACTTTCTAGGTCATAGGTATATATATTATAAAGGAGAAGACTTAATACTGATCCCTGTGGTAAACCTCTCGAAGCTATTCTTGTAATTGTGAGGGAGTCCGGAAGGATAACCTTAACACATCTCTCAGACATAAAATTTTGTAATAATATAGGGACATCTAGTTTAAATAGCTTTTTTTGCAGTATATGTAGCTGGACACTATCATACGCAGCAGCTATGTCGAGAAAACAGGCCAGAAGTGAGAGATTATTTGAAAAAGCTGGACGAATATCAGTGGAAAATATGGCTACACTGTCTATCCACTAGTCCACCACAGTCGACTACATAAGATTGGCGATTCTTTCCAGGGTAACTGTATACGCTTTTACAACAAGCTTCCCTGTGACCTGAGAAATTTACCTTTAAATAAATTTAAAAAGTTTATTAAAAACAAGCTTTGTGAAAAAGGTTTTTACTCCGTTATAGACTATTTGCAGGACAGGGACGCCTGGAAATGATCTGCTGGCAAAGTGAAATAATATTAAATTGTAAATAGGCCATCAAAAAAAAAAGCCTTCCTAAGTTTCTTGCCGGTTCTTCTCAGGTGGGCCGCGTTCCGAACCGGTGGTCGCTTTAAATATTTTAAATAGTGTATGACATTTTGTAAGCGCCGTTAAAATGGTCTATGCAAAATAAAGATATTTTTATTTTTATTTTTTTTTATGGTACTTTTACCCTTTCTAAATCCATACTGACTATTGGATAAATAGACCTTTATTTTCAATAAACCATTCTAGTCTATTTTTGACGAGGTGTTCAGCCAGTTTAGCAACCACAGGGGATAGAGCTATTGGACGGTAAGATGACGCTTCAGAAGGTTTGTTAGTTTTACGAATTGGAATCACTTCTTGCACTTTCCAAGCTGTGGGGATGTTGCCTGATAGCATTACAGAATAAATTAAAGATAAATAATAAGAAAGACTAGTATCATCCATGTGAGTGAAAAATGAATAGGGGATATTATCCAAGCCAGGGCTTGAATCTTTAATATAAGTTAGAATGCCTTTTAATTCATTAAGAGTAAAAGGCTTGTTGAGACTCGATGACTGCGTTTCCAATTTACATTGGGTTTGCAAGGGACAAGGAGTAATATTAAGAGGAACAAAAGGAAGAATCAGAGTTTCCAGAACGTTTTCAACAACAGTTCTGTGTATAAGTGTAGGGTTTGATTCTTTAAATGCAGATCTGAAGCGTTTGATATTTTTCCAAACTAAAGTTGGGTGAACATTAGGGGATACAGAATTACAGAATGTTTGCCAGTTTTCCCATTTTTTTTGCTTAAATAATTTACGGGTTAGTTACAATTTCCGAAAGAGAATTAAAATTTTCCATCGAAGAATATGTTTGTAAATATATTCTGCTACTTTTCTTTTTTTAATCTGTTTCCGACATTCTGAATCCCACCAAGGAGGAGCGGGGATCTTCGTTGCTTTTGTTTGACGTTTAGTTGGAAACAATGAGTCAGCTGTTTCAATTAAAACGTTACTAATTAAATTATTACATTCGTCTATATTACTGTCGTTAATGTTTGGAAGTTGTGAGAATCTATTTTTAACCTGTTGTTGAAAAAAAACGCATCCTAGTTAACGTTAGAAAATTTATGTTTGAGTCGAGGTTGACGATTTTGTAATTGGATGCTGGAAAAGTTATTAGGAAATGAAATGACAATAGGGAAGTGATCACTACCATAGGTAGACTCCAGAGTGTACCAGGACAAAGAAGATGCGAGATTGGGAGAACACAGAGTTAAATCCGGTGCGCTAATTAGCTCATTAGGAGTAGTTCGCCGAGTAAGGGAACTGTTATTTAGCAAACACATTTCAAAGGTATCTAGCATTTCCAAAACTAGAGCTCCATAGTAGTTAGATTTAGAACTTCCCCAACATCGATGTTGTGCATTAAAGTCCCCCATTATCACTAGAGGCTTTGGTACTATACAGTCATATTATTTACTTCATCATAAATCTCAGATGACGGGTGAGGTATGTAAACGGAAACAAAGCATATGTTATTTATTTTTACAGATATTATCGAGAAGCCGGAACCATGGCTAGGTAGCTCTACATTAGTAAAAAGAAGAGAATTTTTCACAAGCAAAGCAACTCCACCATAGCCATCACTTCTATCTTCTCTCAAGCAAGAGATGCCTGAAAGTTTAAAATTATGTTCTGGCTTAAGCCAGGTTTCTTGTATAGCTATTAAAGATGGTTCATATTTATTAATCAAGTAAATTAGTTCACTTTTTCTGCGGCTTATGCTGCAGCAGTTCCATTGCATAAGGGAGAACTGATCCATTATTAATTGTGTTATTTACTTCTGTATCTGATAGTATAGCAGCGTTGGACGGTAATTTAATCATATTACATTGTTGTAAAGAATTGATAAGAGTTAAAATTAATTGATTAATGGGAATTTCAGATAGAGGGAATTCCATTACCCTCTATTGGCACTATCAAAAACTGTAATAATGATTTTACAGTTATTGATAGTGCCAATGGAGGGTTGAGAATTGTATAATCTTTTGTTAAGTTAGAATGGGCTAATTGATCATATCCATATCTTTCAAATTTTTGAGGTTGCTTCGGTTTCAAGAATACTGTTTTCTTGTATGAGTTATTATGATGAGTATTATTTGGAATACTCGAACACGAAGCGCTCGTGGCCCCGTGGTCTCAGTGTTCGGTAAACGATCACTGAGGTACGCAACTTTCACTATGGCTGGTCGTCGGATGGGTGACCACTTTGTGGCATTTAAATTTGCGAGCGTTTCCGTGCTTCGGAAGGCACGTTAAGCCGTTGGTCCCGGTTGCCAGTAAAATGCCAGTTGAAGGCCTTATAGGCGACTTAAAAAATTTCAACAGCAGGTAGCCACAACCTGCGTCTGTCTATTTCAACACGGCAATGGGCTCACCACCTATTACGTGGGACAGGAATCCACACGGTGAAAAGTGGGCATATAATATGCCTCTGCCACCCCTTCGGGGATAAGGCGTGATGGATATTTATTTATTTTATTTATTTATTATTTGGAATATTTTGTACCGACCTATGTTGAGGAGCAGACATGAGAGTATCAGAATAGGGTTTGCTAACAGGAGGGTGTAACTTCAAGGTTCAACTTCAGCATAAGAAATACAACTTTTGGCCATTGTTTCCTTAATCCCCTTTTGCCTAGAGAATTCAGGGCATATTTTGTTAGTTGCAAGATGAGATCCTGTACAGAGACAGCACTTAAACTCCTCAACTTTGCATGTCTCCACTGTATGGCCTAGACCACATTTAAAACATCTTGGAGATGATCTGCATTGGCTGCGAATATGTCCATATCTGCAGCAGTTAAAGCATTGTACGGTGAGATATATGTATAAATAAACGGGAAGTGAGTTATAACACATAAAAATATGTTTGGGTAAAACTTGCCCATCAAATGTTAGCACTACATTGTTTATGGGAACAAACTCTGACTTTTCATTGATATATTTGGCCGCAACCTATGGGAACTGATATATTACCTAGTATATCTTCATCACTCCAGTCAGTAGGAACACCTGTCACTATACCCATGCGTGTAACATTGACAGAGGGTATAAAAGCTTTGTAATTATTAGATTTTATTGCGTCATCATCTACAACATTGTTAGCACTTTCATGTGACGAAAAGGATATTGAAATACGGTTGCGCCCTATTTTTTTAAGACTGCCATTGACAATGTTCTTAAATAAGTTTTTTTAAGAAAATAGCCAAATGCCACAGGATGAATGGAACAGTTTTCATTGGGAGATGAAGGAAGTTTCTGAATATGAACTGCATATGGGGCAGCGTCAGATGAGTTGTAAACATTTCGACCAATAGGAATATGCGATGATTCTCTTTAACATTAGTCTGTGTTGTTTGTGAGGTGACAATTTGTGAGTGTGAGGCAGATACAGTAGTGTTTGTTATTGATCTACATTGGCAATCAATCTCGGTGTTAGAAGAAGATTTGTGGTGATATCTGCGTATTTTATTGCAGTGCTTGCAAATCTTTTATGAAACCGATGTTCTTTTTCGCTTATGGGACCGAGAGTTGGTCTCGGAGCCATCTGTGTCTATTAACGACCCTTCTGTATCCATACCTGATCATCTATCGTTACAGTATTATACACTAGGGGACAATTGTCCCCCCAGGGTCTTCTGGATCACCCATGTACTACTATATAAATACAAAAAACTTACCTACTATACAGGAACTATAATAAATTAATATATTTACACTATTAAACCTATTTGGTCCTTATATTATAGTTGAATAATTAATTAATAATAAAAAACTCAAAAACAGACGCCCGCCTAGTTTGCCGTTCACCGCGCTTTTCCTAAGCCAGATTTACACATGAAAAAGTATACACATTTTTTAATGGCCTGGTTTCTAAGACCTTTTAGCAAAATCTTATTTTTTATCTCATATTTCTTCAATCTTATCTTCTAATTAGTCCTGTCCCGTCGATGTTGTGTCCTCAGGCTACGTCCTGGTCCTTGCCCTCAGTATAATGGTGATTCTTATACTAAGGTTGTCAGTGGACGTTTCGCGGCAAGAGATAAAATAGCATTTCACTGCATATATATAATTGTCTTTCACTTATAGCACGTTAACACAACTTTTATGTCCAAGAAACACCACTCCCGCACATAAAACAAGCGTCCGCACTTGTCACTCTTCCCGCCAAATGTCCAAAGTCTACACACACACAAATACAACAGATAATATTTTTTTTCCTCTTTTTATGGCTTGGTTACTAAGACCTTTTAGCCAGATCTTATTTTCAGATAATAAATATAAGCCAACACAAACAGAAAATAAATATTAATTATTAAAGATTTAGGGCCATACATTAGCAAGGTATCAAAAATAAGTAATGGGAAGCAAAGTACAAATTAAATTTTTAATTGGTTAATTTCAATAACTTTACCCAGGGATTTTACAAAGGGAGTGAAAAGACTTTCACGTCTAATAAAGTTGTCTTAATTCACGTTTCTTCTTATTACCTATCTAAAATGTACCCGTCATGATGACGGGTATCGGGGATTTTAGAAAGGTAATAAGAAAGAAGATTGAAGAAACATGAATCAAGATATGGCTAAAACGTCTTAATAACCAGGCCAAAATAATTACAAAAAAAAACTGAAATTTAGCAAAAAAAAATACTAATGATGTGGTTGTATGGACCGAGTTTCCTTTGTCTGTCCAGAGTGTAAATAATAAAAAATCAGACCGGAGCGGAATTGTTTTCCAGCCCAGCAGACGGAAAATTTATTGGCTTGACTGACTCACTGACCGATCACAGCTATTTGGATTCTTACAACGTAAATTGTTTTTACTATTACATTTACGAAAATGTATAAAATATATATGAGGTCACCGCCTTATCTTCATACAATACAACTACCAAATACATTTATTGGTAAGTTTAAATTAAATTGTATTTTTTTTTTGTTTTCATACATGAAACATCGCTTTACCCTCTTGCTTTGTTAATAATTTTCAGGTCCAAGTAGTTGTAACATTAAGCAGGATGTTCAGCGTATTCATGCTACTACCACTCTTAAATTTCCGCCGGCTATGGCATTGAAACTGCCTACAAATGTGGACACAAATGCAATGGAAGTGAGCAGATTTTCACCCTCTAGAGAACGAGATATATCGGGGCCTGTTATAAATTCTTGTTACAAAAGGCAAAATATAATGGGAAAAATTGATATTACATTACAAACAGATCCACACGTTAATAAATATGACTCTAGAGGAGCTGTTAGTCTAAACTCATCAATGCAAAGCAATGTCCCGACTCCATTCAGTGGAAACCACACGCATCTGAGTATGCCAGGCTCTCAATGGGGTCAAGGACAAAAATATCTGGCAAGCAATCTACAAAGTGCACATTATCTAACTTTAAGGAATGAGTACCGTGCAGCAGCAGCAAGAGGCAATGGTATGTACTTGTTACATTTTTTTAATTTTAATAATATAAAACTGCTTTGATTTTATTGTATTGATTTGTAAAATACAATAACATCAGCCAATTTGCATTTGGTAGAATCAATCTGCACAAACTAGTTCATTGAGTGAATATTATGTCATTTTCATTGTATATCATTCTAGTTGTTGTGTCATGAGCATTTTGCTTCCAAAATAATGTTCATTGATCTTGTTAAATCACTATCACCCATATTCTAAGATGTTTCCTTACCCAGGGTCCACGCCCAGGCTCTGGTCCCACTAAGCATTGATCAGGCAGCTCCTGAGGTGAGCCCGCTCTGGTGCCCAGTGTGTGTAACTAAATATCTACTCTTAATTTTCTGTGCCAGCTTGTCAAGTATTTTTTTTGCAATTCTCGACCTTTGCTAGTTTTTCCTCTTCCCAATTATCATTGAGTAAGCTGGAGACGAGCTAAGATATATCATAGATTACATTATTACATAAGCCACTAAAATACATGCTCCACATCTTTCAAATTTTATCAATACTAATTATTGTTCAGTTTTTATGTACATGTCTTGTTTGGTGGTGCATAATTCTGTTGTTTTTATTGGGTGTAAGTGAAGTTTATATGACCTGGAATATTGATTTCCTTACAGAGATTGAGTGAACATATGAGGAAAAATCTTAGAATATGTATGTTTATTACAGGTATGGTTTTGAATTTTGTTATCAAATAGGCTTCTGTTATCATAGTTATCACCTGCATTTTGTTTTATTTATTCAAGTGGGAAATGCTAGACTGTTTAATTAATGTATCAGTATTTACTTACTATTTTACTGTAAGGCCAAAGTACTTTTGTGATATGTAATGAACACACTAATTTAAATACATCATTTAATAAATCCAGTGCAGACTGTATGAGTTGCACTTATTCAGTCAGTCTGCACTGGACTTTATCACTGCTGGCACTTTATTCTATTTTATGACTGGCTGTGATGACAGCTAAGTCTAAGACTTGAATTGATTTCTCATTCTCTCATAAAGTACTATTTGTAGATGTTTTCAACTGCTTATCATGGCATGGGCAAGTAGTATAAGTAGAATGATGGATATTTGTTGCAACTGCCTGCCTGAAAATATAATATAAAAATAACTTACAGGCATTACATATGCATCTCATCATTTTAATATAGTAGAACTGTCAATGTATGTGCTTATAGAATGCCTATTACTTCATGATGTGATATTTAAAACTGTGGCATTACATTCTGTATGAAAAAAAAACACAGTATTTGTTTGATTACCTTGATAAAAGTTAAAAATGAGTTTCAATCCAATCTCAGAATGGTAATCACCGAAACTGACATTGAGAGTTAAGATCATAATCATATTTTCCAGTGTGAAGACCATATAGCTAGCTGTACCATTGAGATATGTGAGATCAATGATGACATTTTGAAGTAATTAAATATAAATATTGTGGGACAATTTTTATTTTGCTCAGCTCCGTCTATCCCAGAGTAAGCTAATATAAGCTTGTGTTATGGGATCTAGACGACAGATACAGACATACTTATATATTTCTAAATACATACATATTATACATAGGAAACACCCAAACTCCGAAACAAACATTTGTGGACCACACAAATATTTTTTCTAACACGGGAATCGAACCTTGGACCTCAGTCGCGGCAGTCGCATGCACTACCACTGCGCCACCGAGGCAGTCGAGTAATTAGGTCTTGGAAAGATTCTCGGTATTTACTGGATCAGTAAAATGCCATTAGCAAAGAGCAACTAATATTGGCATTATAGATGGTCCTGAGGTAATGGCAAGCCCTGAGTCATTAGCGCAACGTAGAACAATAGCTTTCTTGGCTACACTACAGCGTTTTAAAGAACTTTTGAACTTAATTTTTTCCCCATTCCATTAATTTCTTCTCCATTTTGTTCACTGCCTTTCATCAATCTCAACCAATTTAATTACCTACGTCGTTTAAGTACAAGTAGGTTACCTCATATACATATACTTAATACGTTATATTATACTCATTAATATAAAAGAATTAATTAAGTTAAAGTTCACTCGTTATTTTGAATGAGTCACAACAATATTACTCATACTGCAATATGAAACAATGGATAATCCTGTTTGTTGTCTTTGATTGTAGGTGGTTAACTTTCTGTGCAAAGGTCGAATGTATGGGACACCACAGGCAGCTAATTTTAGAATCGGCTATTGGCGAATAAGGTCCGTATTCCAGAACGTTACTCAATACTCAATCGACACTTGAGAGTAGATTTTGTAAGGTAAAATCTAGCCTCAAGCGTTGATTGAGTATTGAGAAACGTTCTGGAATACGGACCTAAGTCTCTTTTTAGAAAGCTAAATACAGCGATCTAACACTTGACTCCGATATCCAGTGTCTATAATGTATGCAAAATACATTGCTATGCAGATGATAGGTTTCAGTAACTAGTTGCGGCCATAGGAATTTGACTCGTACGGGGCACCAAAATCCAAGAATCTAAGTTTTTGCATAGATTAAAAATGTCCCACAATATTTATATTATTTATAGATCGCCTGCTAGCCTTCTCTACTTATTCCGTAACCTCGCTGTCAAAACTATGTGACGCACGCCCTTGATTTATTAGTTGTTGTTGTAGTGTTGATATCATCTATCTATGCTAACTTCACGCTCTATCCTTGACAAGGTAGTCAGAGAAGACAGATCGCCGGACTTCGCAATCCTTGTATACTTCTTGTTGTTGTTAATGACCTGTTTAATGGTGTTGCTTATACATTTTACGGAGTTCAGCTGCAGCAGCTTGGTTTCCTCATCAACGGCTAGGCACAGCCCACTGCAACTACGGTCCATGTAAGAATTACACATCTATCTTCTCGTCTACACGTAACGCGCAGCCACTACGTACCATACCACGGCGATTCACTTGGGATTTTACCACAGCATCGACCACTGCATTCAATTCCGTCTCACTAGTACTATACCTATACACACTCACTAGAACTATACCTATACACAGTCTGTAGACTTGATTCAGTCCTAACTCGGCTGATCCCCAAGACCTAGACATCTAAATCTAGTGTTGCAGGGCAGTGATGTGAAGACAACGCGGCAACGATAACCAATCGAACTAGTTCTATGTATTCTGCATCATGGTCATCGTGGTGCATAAAACTTCTCCAGCTGAAAACATACTCGAAATCTGCATATCTTTCTTCTTGTATATGACTTATCCTGCATTGCGATAAAGAACACCTTGTCTGGTCAGAGGAATCTTCCTTTGTGTTGTAGGAACATCACATCTTGTTACTTGTTCACATTGCTAGATTTTGAAATCAAATGCCGGCAGCTGACTGGCAACTTGGGACTGTGGTGTAATTTCAAATACATATTTGAAAACCATGCGACTGTGATTGCGACTCAAGAATGTGCTCAATTTAAAGATAAGGTGTTGTCGTCTGGCTAACGGCTGGCGGCTTAAGGCATACAAATCACTTCATGTGATAATTCAAATAATAGTTGGTGGTTTATATTTCGGAGTAGTCTTTTTTTCTCAAAATAAACAACTGTCTTTCGAACATCAGAACACGGTTTTGACCAGTTGGGTTGAACCCTTGGGGGGTTCTCATTCTTATGCATGTAATGAATTAATTAAACTGATTATAGTTTTGTGGCAGATGTCAATGAGAAAACAATTCAGTTTTTACTAATAAATTCATAATAATTATTTGACCGTGATGTATGTTAATGTAATTATCTTTACTTTTTCAAAGCATAGCGGTTGGAATAAGGCATATGAGTACAGATAATAAACCCCAACTGACGAATAAAGAGAAACTGAAACATGCTATTAAAGAATATGGTTCCACAGTGATCATATTTCATATTGGCATTTCCTTGATTTCATTGGGGACCTGTTATCTTCTTGTATCTAGGTACGTGTTGTCATAAAACCAAATTTAATATTTAATTTCATCACATATTTTCATTATGTACTAACGTCACTAACCTATTAATATAGTATACAAGTGCTTAATAAGTGCATTCGGTTTTTTTTTTTCAGTGGCGTAGATTTGGTAGCCGTCCTCAAATATTTCAATGTAAGTGAAGGAACGATTATGAAGGCAGTAGGGTCAAATGCGGGTACATTTGTCATAGCATACGCTGTGCACAAGTTTTTTGCACCTTTTAGGATAGCTATAACCTTGACATCTGTTCCTTTCATTGTAAGATATTTAAGAAAAATCGGTTTTATTAAACGTTAAGAATCTGGTTGTGGGAAATAAATAAATATGTATATAATTAACCTTGTGTTTTGTACTATATAAATCCCGTTTTACGTAATAATTTATTACAACAAAAACTCGGAATATGATAACAGCGAATTAGGTGATCACGGGTCGTCGACTCCGCTTTCCGTAAATCGGGCGCGCCATTTTGATATGCCAAACAAAAAAAGAATTTTCATAGGTTCAAGAGATTTTTATACATTTTGTATTATTTCTTACTCCTAATCTTGGTGTAGGTAATCCCCAAGAGCTTCCAAACCCTACCTGGATTTCGAGCCTGTGGTCCAATATTAAATGGCTATTAATTTTCGGCATTGTATTGGGAGACTGCCGTATGAGCTTTAAGGGTGCCTGCGTCATTGCCTCATCCGTTAGTCGTCAGCAGGTACATCACTAGCAGGTGAAATCGCTTGGGCCCCATACTGGAGCCATTGACACGCTTACACTTTAGCTGATTCGGCAAACTTTTAACAAAACCATGTACAGTATAAAAAATAACTTTACAGCCTTTTCTCATACCTACCAACGTTATCCACGGAGAAGGGGTGTAACGAGGTGGTATATTCTGGAAAATGTTTTTATCTGGAAATTCAGCGCATACATAGTGTTAATTGTTACTATTCTGTTGACTCTTTTATATATCCGCAGTTAACACGATGTTTTTCTCGACCAGTAGAGTTCAATTTGTGTCTACGCAAGAGTTCAATAAACTTATCATTCGCGTTGTTTGATGTAACCGTTGAACGTAGGTACCTACTTAAAGATAGCGCCTCTTCAAACGCAGACTATAGTGTTCCATTGCTCTGCTCATGTTTATTTTGTGCCCTTTGTGTGTTCACTAATAATAACAGGCGTGTGTAGTTTCTTTTTATCTTTGATTAGGTAATAATGTATGATCGCCACCGAAACTAATACAAAAAAAGACATTCAAATCGGTCCTGCCGTTTAGGAGGAGTTCAGGACATACACACGTACAGTAGAATTATAATATAGAAAGATAAAGTATGCAGGACAGTTAAATAATATAATGATGTATTCTGATGCTACCCTCACTTTGTTAGGATGTTGTTGAATAATTAAGTACCTAATATTTAACCTATAACCACAGCCGAAAGACATACAGTCGGTCGACGAAGCTGTCTAGACAGAGCAATCGTGCGGGGGACAAGGGACGAGACGCGGGAGGGTTTGTCCCGAGCTGCGAACAAAATGTTGTTAGTGGCTCGGGACAGTCTTTCAGGGCTGACGCATTCACGACCGCTTGCTATGATTTTTGAATTTTTGTATAGATTTCTTTAATTCATGGGGTTTTTAATATTCTAAATACAAATTTCGTGTTCATTTTGCAATCCAATATGGCCGCCGCGCCGTGGATATAAAATTTCATGTTGGGTATCGTATAAGGGATTTTTTAGTATGCTAAATACGAATTTCGTGTTAATTTTGCAATCCAATATGGCCGCCGAGCCGTGGTTTTAAAATTTCATGTTGGGTATCATATAAAGGGTTTTTTGGTATGCTGAGTACGAATTTAGTGTTAATTTTGCAATCCAATATGGCCACCGCGCCGTGGTTTTTAAAATTTCATGCTGGGTATCGTATAAGGGGTTTTTGGTATGCTAACTAACTAACTATCTTCACGCTATATCCCTGACGGGGTAGTCAGAGAGGACAGATCGCCAGGCTTCGCGATCCATGCTTCATACACGCACGTCTGGGTATCCGAGTACTTTTGACCTTTCCGTTTTTGAGCAATCTGCTGACGTGGTCTTCATATGTAAGTCTCGGCCTTCCCTGACTCCTTCTACCCTCTACTTTTGAACAATATATATTCTTCGTCAATCGTTCCTCACTCATTCGTTGGACGTGTCCAAAACAACGGAGCACGCCCTTTTCCAGCTTAACGCTGACACTTTCATTCAAACCTGCCATATTGCGTATCACTTCGTTACGTATTCGGTCGGCCAAGGTAACGCCGCACAATTTTCGAAGTGATCGCATCTCCACAGCATTTAATTTACTTTACTTTTTTTTTATTTTTTTTATTTACTTTATTTATTTTATTTTGGTATGCTGAGTACGAATTTCGTGTTAATTTTGCAATCCAATATGGCCGCCGCGCCGTGGATATAAAATTTCATGTTGGGTATCGTATAAGGGGTTTCTTGGAATGCTGAGTACGAATTTCATGTTAATATTGCAATCCAATATGGCTGCTGCGCCAAGGTTATAAAATTTAGTGTTGGGTATCGTATAAGGGTTTTTTTGGTATGCTGAGTACGAATTTCGTGTTAATTTTGCAATCCAATATGACCGCCGCGCCAATTGTTATAAATTTCATGTTGGGTATCGCATAAGATTATTATGGTATGCGGAGCCACACATGTGGGATTATAACTATACTCTATACTATGTTATGCTGTGTTCAAGTTATTCGTCATAATTAAAATTTAAACTTGTTCAAAGCGTAACCTATATTTTTTTGTTGAAAACAACTTTAAGTCCAGTTAATCAAAAACCGAAAATATTTATCTTTAACTCATTTACTACTAATAATATACCTAATATACCCGACGAACTTCGTATCTTCCATTCGTATCGGTTTTTTTTTTCTTAGAGTGCTCATCGGAGCGGAGACAAATTGAACAAATTAATAATAATAATAATATACCCCTCGAGGACAGTCGTAATCTTTTATAGGATTAACGTAACCCTATGAGGGTATAGTAGATTCGCTTTTTTAATTCATCCACTTTCTGATATCAACAAAAAAATGTATCAGAAAGTTATTGAAAAGCTTACATCCGCAGGGCAGCTTGTGGCGAGCTGAATGTGCGTGGCTACACTACAGTCCCGATTCCTCAGAGTTTTGTTGCCCTTCTGCACCGGTTAGCATTTAATGGGCTAACGGGTGAGCAGTGAGAGTGCTACTCCCGGGAGTGCAACAAATCTCAACTCTGGCTTGCCTTAATTGGCCGGTCAGAGGGAGGGAGCCAGAGCTATATGCTCGGGGGTGAAAGTGTCATTTTCAAGGGCATAACTACGGGGAAGCCCGCTCCGGGTCTTACCCGCGATGGTAAAACCGGCGCCGCTCCGCTTGACACCCCAAGCTTCTCACACCGGTGTTGCCTCCTGTCGCCTTACAGGCTTATCATGCCTATGGCGATTGTATAGGGGGCCCATCTAGTGAGTTGGCGAGTCACCGTCTGCCAAAATTAGGATAATCAGATATTAAAATGGCAGACGCCGCCTTTATCCATAGTTTTAATCACATAGTTCATCAAACCCCCAACCCAATAGCCCATTTCTTAGTTAGCATATTTTACAATAGTTTAACTCCCATTGGAGGTGGTCCATTATCGTTCTTCTACATAAGGCGGGCGTGGACTGTCTGCAGTGGGGATCCCATTTCCTTTTAGATTAAAATTCTCAAAGGGTCTCTGCGTGTTGGACCAGTATGTCCCAATGTACGCCTACCAAAATCCCGGGTATCTTCATAAAAAAAGAAGATACCCGTGAAAAGAAGAAACATAATAATATGAGATCACATATGTCAGCTCACCCTTGTTTGAATTCCCAGTTCCCATCCCCAGCTTCCAGTTCCCATTTCTCATCCCTAGTTCTCATCGTCAATTCTCATTCCTGGTTCATGCTCCCATTTCCTTGATTTTTTTATAACGACACGGTGGCCATTATGGATTGCGAAATTAACACGAAATTCGTGCTCAGCATACCAAAGAGCCCCTTAAACGATACCTAACATGAAATTTATTAACCACGGCGCGGCGGCCATATCGGATTGCAAAATTAACACTAAATTCGTACTCAGCATACCAAAAACCCCTTATACGATACCCAACATTAAATTTGAAAACCACGACGCGGCGGCCATAATTGATTGCAAAATTAACACGAAATTCGTACTCAGCATACCAATAAACGATACCCAACATGAAATTTTATAAGAATAATTCGGCGGCCATATTGATTGCTAGAAACCCCATAATTTTATATCTACTACGCGGTAGCCATTTCGTAAACGCTTTCTCATAAAAAAAAACTATCGATTCGACATGAAATGAACCGTATTTACTTCCGTGTGCGGCAATTGATGAAATTTCAGATCCTTTTTTTTAAACCGGTATTTATATTATTGATTTTTTATATATACATACTAGTTGAAGCCCGCGGCTTCGCCCGTGTAATGAACTTTTCCCGTTCCCGTTTTCCATAAGAACTTGTTCCCGGGGTAAAAAGTATATGTGTTATTCCGATGTATAAGCTATATTATTGTAAAGTTTAATTAAAATCTATTCAGTAGTCTTTACGTGAAAGAGTAACAAACATCTCTACAAACTTTCACATTTATAATATTATTAAGATTAAGATATTATATTATAATGTTGATATTTGCGAGATTTATTGCGAGTACGAGTTAATAAATAAATTATAAATAACATCAGTCTTGTATACTTGTGACAACCCTACAAGCATCACTGTCTAGACGTTGTCGGCATTTTTGTCAACTTCAAAGGCGTAACGCTACTGATAGGTTTACTCTTTATACTGTGCTATAACTCTGTTTTCAAGTTGCGTGACCCTACGTTATCGGAGGTAAAATATGTATTTGTTTATACAGAACAGATAAGTGCCCAGCACGATCATTATTATTTTGTATATCATACATCGAAGTCGCGAACAAATAGATCACGAACAGTTTATAGAAAATGTTGAGTGACAAAGTGAATTGCTTTTTATACTTGTGTTCAGGATTCGTGCTACTATATAGCATAGCCAATATCAGGTCAGTATGAATTACATGAAGAGAACAATCATCAAAATTATGTAGTAACTACCAAAGCCCATCTATATTGGCATGTGTGGCATCCTACCTACTAATATAAATGCGAAAGTTTGTAAGAATGTATGAATATAGGTTTGTTATTCTATCACGCAGAAACTACTGAATAGATTTTGATGAAACCTTACAATAATATAGCTTACCCATCAAAATAACACAGGCCACTTTTCATCCCGGGACAAGTTCCAGTTGAAAACGGGAAATCTTCACAATGATGGCAGAGCTGCGGGCGTCAACTTTTTATTATATGTACTTATTAGTAAGTAGGTAGTGCATCATCTAACTAAATAGAGAAATAAACGAGAAATACATGTCAATACTACAAAAGTAAATCTTGGATACACAAATATTATGAACACTGTGTAACAGTGCCGCACGTCTAGTCCAAATTAAGCTGATATACGTTTATACTATAGGATCTAGACATATTCTTACATATAACATAGAAAATACGCAAACTCTGAAACAAACATTTGCGGAACTCACAATGGTCCGACCCAGGAATCGATCTTGATACCCCTATGCAACAATAGTCTCATACAATACCAGTCTTATGGCGCTATTATCGAGACAGCCTATACGTAAGTAAGCAGAGATATGTGCAAACAACATTATTTTTCCTTCAATGGCAAGGTCAATGTAACTGGCTAAACGAGTTTGCACGTTACTGAGAACTTCTATATTTGTAATTCCTGGTTATATTCGAATCAAACTATAGATTAAACAAACACGATACAGCCTTCTATTTACAGTTTAGGATTAAATGCAAAAACAGGTTACACTAATGGTGAACATATTAAATGGAATAATGAATAATGCACTCCCGGACACCTAAATCGAGCCACCTTGATTTTTTTGGTTGAACTATAGTTTATTAAAAAAGTCGAGTTACGTTGAAACAAGTACATATTTGCTTTTTTTAAGGAAAAAAATCTAATCGATTTTTAAATAAAGACATGTTTTACATGAAAAGAAATGTTTATTTAGTAGCTGTTATTTAGTAGTAACTTGTATTGCCTCCCAGTGCATTTATGACAGCTCTCTTACGGTTTGGCATAGAATTAATCAATGTCGTTATGACAAGTTGAGGAATGTCCTCCCATTCTTCCAAAATTACATTTTTGAGCTCCTGCATGGTTTGCGGGGCAGGATGATGAGCTCGAACACGCCTCTTCAGCTCATCCCATAGTGCTCTATAGGATTCATATCAGGACTTCGCGCTGGCCATCGCATAACAGTGATACAAATGTCATTTAAGTACTCCCTGACGATTCCCGCAGTATGGGCCCTTGCATTATCATGCATTAAAACGAAATCTTGGCCAATAAATCCAGCATATGGCATCACTTGGTTCTCTAAACATTGGCGAATGTATCTATTGCCATCTAGGGGCGGCAGTCGTGGTCCCGTCACTACCTCTAGCTCAGTTTTGCCTTCCATAGAGATTCCTCCCCAGACTGTCAATGATCCTCCACCATAACTCACTTTCTCGTCAATACAGCATTGCGCCAAACGCTCGTTCTGTCTTCGGTACACCTTACTCATTCCGTCATTACCGTATAGCATTATCTTGGACTCATCTGTGAAGAGAACCTGGCTCAATTGATGTCGAGTCCAATTTAGATGTTCGCGCGCAAACTCTAGACGGGCTATTCGGTGTGCTCGTGTCAATTTGGGTCCATTAGCTGCATTAGTCCAGCAGCAGCTAAGGTTTATAAACCACGTTCATTGAGTCGCCTTCTAACGGTCCGAGCACTTACAACCACTCCGTGAAAGTCCCTTAGCTGTTCTTGTATCTGAACAGAGTTAAGGCGTCGATTTCGTAAGCTAGTAGTGACAATGTATTGATCTTGTCTCGCCGTTGTCACTCGGTAACGAGGTCCTCCTGTTCGCCGAACGAAGCCGCCTGTCTCCAGGTATCGGTGGTACACTCTTTAAACAGCGGAACGACTTATGTGAAGTTGTGAACTCACATCTCGCTGACTTAGCCCAGATTGAAGAAGTGCTACAGCTTGCGCGGCTACTTCAGGTGAAGTATCCATAATTTTATAGCCAAAAACGGCCTTCAACTGGGGTTAACGCCATTTTACTGGCAACATAGACCAACGGCTTATTGTGCCTTCCGAAGCACGGAAACGCTCGCAAATGTAAATGCCACAAAGTGGTCACCCATCCAAGGACCAGCTAAGCGAAAGTCGCTTAACGCAGTGATCGTTTTCAGAACACTGAGTTAGCGGGATCACGAGCTTTTCACTTAGCTTCGCTTATGTAACGACGAATAAAAAGTAGCTTCTAGTCGCTAGGAAGCATCAATGGGACTTGGAACCAAGGGCTGTACTTGTAGGAGAGTGAGCGGTAACTGAACCTTCGCCTGTGAGAAATCGAGGAGCTGTCCCTGCGAGAATTCAAACTTTGAAACCCGTTAAGATATCACTGGCGAAGCAGCAGACGGTGTTCTATGTAATGGAACTAGATAAGCTTCTAGAATAGAACTTACTGGTGTAGGTCCCTGATTTTCTCTACTGCAGCTGTTCAGAAACAGAATGATCATGGCCAAAATTATGTAGTAAAATTATTCAGTATTCGCCTATCAAGTAGTAATCCCGACCATCTGGCAACCCTACCTCCATTCCATTACCGGTATACAAACACACATTATAATACAGTTTTAATGGTCTAAACTTGCTTTGTACTTCATATAATTACGACATACTAACGGTTTTAAGTAAACCAGTCAGGAAAGTGGTAAAGTTGAAAAGAAAAAGTATTTTTTGTCAGCCTAATATATAGATCTGTTGTAAGGGGCCCCAACATCTTTGGGGTCAAAGCGACATTACGTGCTAGCGGTACCTAGCCGTTAGTCAGCAGGTGTGTGTGTAAACATACACCTGCTGACTAACGCATAAGTGGCAACTTTAATGTTTTAAATAGAAAGCCATTGATTTCGGCATTGTTGCGAGCTTAGATTATGAGAAAATATTAAACAACAGTAGGTACCTACCTCACAGGTACAGGTTTAATGCGGAGTACCATTTTGTAACTGAAGTCCTCCCTTTAGCCGATATGAATTAGGATTTCAATTGAACTTATTATAAAAGTGGATTTGATTAACGGCTCACACTACACAAGGTAAAAAGGGAGAAGTAGGTAAAGAAGATCTAACATAAAGAATAAACTTATTCTTAGAATATGTTAACGAATGGCGATTCATAACGCAGTGCTAGTGCCAACTTTGCTTTACGGTAGTGAAACCTGGGTATGTCAGCAGATGCATGAAAGTAAATTGAATGCTGTGGAGATGCGATCACTTCGAAAATTGTGCGGCGTTACCTTGGCCGACCGAATACGTAACGAAATGATACGCAATATGGCAGGTTTGAATGAAAGTGTCAGCGTTAAGCTGGAAAAGGGCGTGCTCCGTTGGTTTGGACACGTCCAACGAATGAGTGAGGAACGATTGACGAAGAATATATATTGTTCAAAAGTAGAGGGTAGAAGGAGTCAGGGTAGGCCGAGACTTACATATGAAGACCACGTGAGCAGATTGCTCAAAAACGGAAAGGTCAAAAGTACTCGGATACCCAGACGTGCGTGTATTAAGCGATTGATGAATCTCGAAGAAGCGAAAGAAGTATGCATGGATCGCGAAGCCTGGCGATCTGTCCTCTCTGACTACCCCGTCAGGGATACAGCGTGAAGATAGTTAGTTAGTTTATTATTTTTTCAATTCTTTATCTTAGGCCCCTATTACACTATCATAGAAATATGATCATAGATGTGCGAGTCATTTTAAAATGAAGAACATATGACGGTATTATAACTCATAATAACTACATGTGATCTTAGACCATAGACGGTCTAAGCATATGATTCATATTGTTTTTGATCATAGTTATGGGATTGGGATCCTATTTGACAGCTAGCGTACAAGCAGGATCATAATATGTTTAACTGTCTACAAACAATCTCAAAAAATGTCTTCCGAATCAAAGAGTTTCGACTGGAATATCATACTTTCTTGTACGCCTTTATCCCCGAAGGGGTAGGCAGAGGCGTACTATACGCCCTCGTTTCACCGTATGCTTTGCTTTTTGTCCCACGTAACAGGTGGTGAGCCCATTGCCGTGTTGAAATGGACAGGCGCAGGTTGTGGCGACCTGCTGTTGAAATTTTTTAAGCCGCCCACAAGGCATTGAAATGGTTTAAAAACTGCCATGTTATTGGCAACCGGGACCAACGGCTTAACGAGCCTTCCGAAGCACGAAAACGCTCGCAATTATAAATGCCACAAAGTGGTTACCCATCCGAGGACCAGCCATAGTAAAAGTTGCTTAACGCAGTGATCGTTTACAGAACACTACGTCCGCGGGGCCACGAGCGCTGGAATATCGAAACTACAAAAACATGAAATAAGTAGTAAAAAGTAATCCATAGATATATTTTGTAGGACTTCAATCTCCCAATCTAAGTTGTTCAAGTAAGATGTAAAAGACCTCTTGCTACTCGTGATCTTACCCAAATTCGCCTTTTAGTTTTTGTTTTATTCTTCACAATTTTTTTTCTTTTAGTCCAATTAATGAAATTGCACATAAAGCAATGGAAATCACGGCTAAATCGTAATGCATCTTGATAGTGGTATGATCATGAACATGAAGTTGATATGATCATGTGTGTAATTTGTAAAATGTAGAACCTCATCATTTAACTATGATCATAGAATCTGACAGGTATAAAATCATATTTATATGATTTAAATATGATAGGTAATGTAATAGGTACATGTAGGCCTTATAAGAACATAATTTCTATTCAAACTCAGCGCCGTTGTTGACAACTGTCTTAGGTGTCACTGTACTGTAATTAGGTGACAATAGGACTGTCACTCTCAAACGTTATCTACGATGACGATGTGATTTTACTCGACTTAAAACAAAACTCGTGTTAAGTCATTGACCTGTCCGTACCTGAGTGCCTCCTACTAATCAATCAAAAACAAAATGGCCGCTTCAAATAGTTACACGAGAACATGTGCAGTGGATGATATTAAAGATCTACATATTAACACGGAGGGTGAATGTTAAGTATTTTATAGAAACTAAAAGCTTTCGATTCGAATGTAACTGATAGGTACATTTTTTTTTTGAAGTGAGAACTTAAGGCGTGTTGGGCATTATTGAGATGATCAAAAACAATTGAACTCGCGCATTGAGTTATTATTGTACTACGTACAATAGTACCGTATACAATATTAACACAATGAACTCGTGACACTTACTTTACAGACACCTTTATGTAGATATAAGTATCTACATTATATTGGCGCCGTTTATTCAAGTTTTCATTTCTGTCCATGGAGAGCCAATTTTTTACTTAAATAGAATTAGCCAGGCAATTAAGGTATTTATAAAAAATATGTTCTTTTATTTCCAGTGCTGAACAAGAAGATAATGGGCAGTTTCTCTTCGATTTTACCAAGGACGACGAGGTAGACGCTTGGCAAGAAAAGTCTGATACTGTACGCGATGTAGGAATGTCCAAAGCTGTTTTGGTTATACACAAAAACCTTGGCTTCCGACGAGCAATATTTTTCGCTCTATTAAATCCCCAACCGAATGGTGCCGGGTTCGCTGGTATCCGGTCTATAAGATCATACAATCTCACAGGCTATACAAAACTACAAATCAAGTGTAGGGGCCAAGGCCAATATAATGGTTTCAAAGTAATTTTAAGGCACAAAGGTCTAAATGACGAGCCCAATTATTCCTTCGAGCAACATTTCCAGGTAAATAATTCAATACCATTGTGTTATTACTATGTATTAATAATAATAATAATCATTTATTTCAGATTCATCCTTAGATTACATCCATATTTGTTAGTACAATTATGTGCTTATAAACTAGTGTTAGTACTAATAAATTGTCAGGGCAGGGTGGACTCTCCAATGGTGGCAAATCACTGTACAACTGCGTGTAACCGTATCCAGCGAGCCAGCATCGGCGAATCCCACCTGTCCAGCACGCTTAGGATAGTGTTGGGACTGTCACGCGTGCGACGCATGATAGACGCGCACCGTTTGCGCATGATCAATGTTCGCCGTAGCGAACATTGCGGAAGCGCTGCAGTGGCGCGGCAGTCCCATCAGCAATCGGAACGTATTATTATATTGTACGCGCAGATCGCTGTATGCCCGATGTGTAAAGTTAACCCACAGGCTGCAGGTGTAAAAGGACTGACAGTACGCTTTTAAAAGTGCAACTTAGACAGCCCCCGTACACAGAGAAAATCTGCGGGCCATCATGTTACATCGGACAGACAGCGCTCTGCGCTCCCTCTCAATGTCCATGTTGTCCTTAAGGTCCTCGGTGACCCAGTGGCCCAAATACTTAAATTGTTCAACTTTGTTTAGAACAGTACCGCATAAAGTGAAATTAGGAACGAATGTATAACGCTTATTGTCCGGTCTGAAAATCATTATTTCACTCTTTTTCGCGTTATACTTGAGCCCCTGAACCACCGCGTATGACTCACAAATTTTAATAAGTCTTCGTAGGGCACCGATCGACGGGCTCAGCAGCACCATATCGTCGGTATAGCTAATATTATTTACGCACAGTCCATCTATATGACACCCGACACCGGTATTGCTGAGTTCATCGATCAGTCGGTTGACGTACAGGCTGAATAGTTTGGAAGAGATCAGGCCCCCTTGCCTCACTCCGCATTCCAACCTGTACTCCTCCGAGAGAGAGCCTGCCCACCTTACACATTTCCTTTGATTATTATACCAATGGCTAAACAACAACACAATTTCCTTAGGCAAACTAGTTTCATCTCTTAATTTACCCCATAAAATATTATAAGATACAAGAAGGCCTTCGATATATCAAGGTAGCATGCATACACTGGGGTCTTTCTACTCGTATAATACTGTATAGTCCGCTCAAGGCACAGGATAGCACTCTCGGTGGAAAGACCGGGTCTGAAACCGAACTGCGCATCGCTCAGCGAGACATGTTTATCCAGGTGCCTGACCCAGCAGACCATCCAGCTCTTGGGCGACCACTGCGGCTAGAGAGATCGGTCTATAGTTGTTCACGTCTGATTTATCACCCGTTTTATTTTTGATGACTGGTACAACTATAGTACGCATTAAACTATCGGGCAGATGGGAGTGGCCTAGACACAGTGTAAAAAACATAGAAAGCACTCTAGGTAGGTGCACTCCTGCGTGCAGCAAGTGCTCAATGCTAAGGCTGTCGTGACCCGGGGATTTACCCCTCACCATACCCCTTATCATTGAACGAACTTCCTCCGTAGTAAAACTAAAACTACGCTCACTACTCTCCTTAGCATCGGTCACCCGCCTTACAACCCCCAGAGTTGACTCCACCCTGAAATGTTGTGAGAACATAGTGGCAATCTCACTGGGTTCGTGCACTCCCGCCACGCTGACGGGGAGGCCCGGCTTATAATTCATTTTATTGGTGTTTTTCCAAAACTTTCCAAATGTCTTATTTGAGTGCAGTTCAGCTATAATATAGCTTTTTATTTGTTGTTGATTATTCTGACACCACTTTAATTTGGATTTAAAGGCTCGCCTACTTTCACACATATCATTAAAAGCGTGAAAACATTGCCGAGCGCTCACGTGAGCGCCGCGGACGTGCCTGTTCCACCCTGTTATGTATTTACCTCTACGCTTTTTGTTAACATTATAACTACATTTCGCAGCCTCTGACAGTATACAAATAATGTCTTTATACATAATATATAAGAGCGTTTTATGTTTTTTATTACAACACATACTATCCGAGCATTTTCTAAATTCTGAAGGAAAATCTATTTCACGAAGTCTAGAGTGACATAGCCTTTAAAACTTTGCAATCTGAGTTGAGTCACGTTCACCCCAGATTATTTTATTTACACAAACAGTAGGGGCACAAATCTTATGATTAATTAAATAAAAATTACATAGTATAGACACAGGATATCAGACCAATAGGTATTATATAACACTGAGGCCGCAGATACAGAATGCCGCGCGGCTCTAGTCACGAGACAATGGTCGAGCGAGCCAGCGCTGACAGCCGTACACGTCACTGATGAATGTATGACTATCCGGAGGCGTTAATTCCAAGTCTACACAGCACCACGATTGCTCAGCACAAAAAGTTAATAGTTCAGAAGCAAATGACTCACCGGGGTGCGCATTGAAGTCCCCTAGCATAAACACCGACTCCACAGTATAACTGTCAATGATGGCTGTCATTTCACTAAGACACTCCGTGAACGCCACTAAATTTTCATTGGACTCAGTAGGCATATACACAGAAAATATCAAAATAGGACTATCACTAAGTTCAACTTTTATCGCGGCGAGACGCACACTATTACACTTAACTACTGTCACAATCGGAAACAGCCTTTCTCCACAACAGGGCAACCCCGCCGTAGGGTCTACCCCGCAAGACTCCTGCCGCGGTATCTGCTGCAGAGGTACCAGTGCAAGCAAAGTCAGCGTCTATCACGTCCAGAAACCCGAGGTCATGAGGCAGTAGCCACGTCTCCTGCAGCGCCACAACATCAGCCGACTGACTTAGCTTTCGCACACATTCCACTGACCTTCACATTTTTGCAGTTAAAACTTATTAAGTTGATGTTATTCATGACTTAGAACTGCTAGTATTCTCTATAGATATTCGTATTACCTATAGAGAAAATACTAAGTTTATGCGCATATAACCAGTTGACTTTAAAAGAAAGCGCAAACAAAACGTACACATTGTTTATGTTAGCTTCTTTGCACATAGGTAGGTGGTAAGATTAGTAACTTCATGCTGAATCAATACCATTGTGAGAAATTTTACCTTTTTAGGCACTATGATCTTGAGATAGCACAGAAGATGAACACTACCTAACTTATCAACAGACGATTGTTCCAAGATGTAGGTCGGCACCTAATTGACCGGTCACAGGAGATAAATCAAAAACCTAAATACCTAGTGCTTTTGTGTGGCTCCGCAAGCGTTATCACTTACGAATGAACTTGTGCCTTGGTACCATTTTCTGGCACATACCAACGATCCCCTAACTAGTATGCAGAGATGCAAAGGCATTATCACCGAAGTCGTACATCGAAGTTGTGACGGTTATGAAGCTCAATGGGCCTGCAAACACCAGTCAACCCCATACTGAATAAACAAAATATTCTCCCACATTCGCAAGTTAAATTATGGGGCATTCATTTTCGAATTTATTTCCTAAGGCCTAGCTAGAGCAAGCTAGAGATTTGACTTTCACGATCTCACGACTGCTGAACAACTCGAGCGAATACAACGCCAAGTACTTGGCGAAGATCCAGTCCCAGAAGAACTGGGCAGTGACTACCTTGATGCAATCTTGCTATGGCCACAGTGACTACTGGCCGTCTGGGTCATAAGAGGTCACAGCATGGTCTCCTTCCACAAGTCTTCTCGGGATGCCTGTATGGGACCTAGAAGTGGAGCCCATGCAGCACTGTAGCGGTGGATCTCGGTACTAAAGCAGAGCTTGCTTGAGACCTACGAGAAATCAAGAGACTGCGATCTCAACTCTGTTAGATTGCAGGGCCACTAACCGCAACGTACGCCACAAATGAGGGACTCATCCACACAAGTGTTTTCGGTGACCTCAGGTGCTCGCCAAGGTTTGAATGCTCCAATGTGTGAGATAGCTTCATCAGATACGAGAACCAATGCTTGTGTCACCCCTGTTATATCTAAGTTAGGGCACGATAAATCACGCGCTGACAGAGTGGAGACAGCTTGTATCAAGCTGCAGATCATTGTGTCGACCTCATGCAATTACGGTCGATAGAATAGCGGTTTAGTCTTTCTGTGTTCAACATTATAATTTTTGTGAAAGTGGTTCGTCGAACTTACATCTATATATTATAGAATCTAATCAATTTATTATGTCGTCCTTAGATTTAATAACAACGAGTCAGATCACTCTATTCATTTAATAGATACCATCAAAGTTTCTTGTCCCATTATACATAGTATTTTTTTTATATAATTTCAGGGCCCAAAGGACGAATTCGGTATACGCAATCTTAAATTTGCGGAATTCAGAGCTTATTATAGAGGAAAGAGAGTAAACACTAATGAAACTCTGGATTTATCTCAAGTCACTAGCCTCGGTATACAAATATATGGTGGAGTATATCAACCAGTAAAGCAGAAAGGACCTGCAACATTAGAGATTGATTGGATAAAGGCTGTTTGAATAAACTGTTGATTTTCCTTATTTTTTTACAAAAATATAGCCAAAAAAATATTTAATAAGCCATGAAGTAGGTTAACTGTTATTAATAAATTCTTAAGATCCACTTTCTATTCTTTCTCTTACAATTTTCGAAAGATAAGAAAACTTATCACATACACGCACTGTTGTTTACGATTTCTTTCGTATTGATTATGAACAAGATATTTCATATCAACACAACAATAGCAAATGATTTAAATTTGCTAGTGTTGTGTTGAAATGAAATATCTTGTTCATAATCAACATTTATGTTCGTAAAGATGGTTGCTTCTCATTTAAATTTAATGCCAGTTTCCCAATGCAATAAGTAGAGCCTGTGAGAAAATAATCTAACAATAAAAACTCACGGCCACTCTTTTCACATGGCCAGTTAATTACATTAAGTTTCTTTAGATAGTGTGTCAAGTTAAGTGATCATGTCCAAAACAATTATACAAAGTTGTGGGTGTAGCGTGTTAAAAGGTACATTTGTATTTTTATCTGTTGGCTGAATTTTACTGAAAGGATCTCGTTAACTTTAAACAAAAACAAAAGGCATCATAATAATAACTTTATTACCTATAGTCGACCACTAGATACTTATTACACTCGAAACCAACCTTACAAAATAAATACTTGTTGTAATATTATCGTTGCCTGGATGGCAATAACAGAGCAAGTGCAGCCATTGCATCAGGAAACAGTGAGTGGTAGTTGACAAGTGGGACGTATGCCGCAGTAATGACTCTGCCGGCAAACCACCGCCCATGCAACGTATTCACAGAAGCGACCGCTGTTGCTATCGTTGGACATTTACAATACACATTTCCTTGAGGGGAAGCTTTGTCAACGTAAACATGTAAAACTCCACCGTGTTTATTGCACTCACTTATTACGTCGTCTCTTATTTCTATATCCCATGTTGGATTTGACTCTCTGAAAAGGAAAGTACATTGAATAAATTAGTTATATGCTCATATTTATGACCGAATTACACCAGCCGTGGTCACGACAATAGACTTGTATGAAACCCCCCCCCCATGTTACTTCTGTTTGAAAATATGAGGCTATCTAAAGATTTCTGTCGTTAAGAAATTGTCTCTCTATGAAATCTGTCGTTAATTTCTGTCCTTAAGCATTAAGACCATGGTGTGTGGACTGCCTTTGCTTAAGATACATGTCGTATAGGCGACTTGCTAATGTCCCTTATTTCAGTTACATTAATCCCGCTCACTCATGCTGAGCTGCGTTAAATCAGGATCACGACACTGAGCACTGCACGGTCAAAGAGGAGAAACTTCTCTTCTCCCCTCTTTAGCCGAGTGGAACAAAGAATTACAGAATTTGAGATGCTTCTCTGGGGAAACAAAATTTGTAAAATTATTTGCTAAATGTGGTGACACATTACTTTATAGCACACGCGCCGAACGCTCGTGAATCATGAGTTTCGATGGGTAACGATTGCAGTAATGATCGGCCTTTTGAAAAGCAGCACCTGTTTGTCTAATTCTTTCTTTGCTGTGATTTTAGCTGTCAGGACCAGATATGTATAAAATTTCATCTCATTTTCTTTGTCGAGTTACCGAGCTAGTACACTATAATACTTTCAGACTCACTGAAGTCTTCATTATATGGTTTACTAGATTAGAGTGTAGAAACTTTTGGCATAGAGAACTCTAGTGCAGTCCAGTAACGTCAAAGGAACTCATGCCTCTGCATGGGAAGAATCTGAGAAAAAATATCAAGTAGATAGCAAACTTTGCATTCAAATAATCCATGCAGCTACCCTGGTGTCAACTTATAATAATGGTACTGAATTAATTATTTAATTTGTTATTCACTTGACATCCTTACGGATATTGAAGCGGCGATTGCCTAGTAATGTCGTACTTGGGTACTCGTGGCCTGAGTTTTATCTGCACCCATTACGCTACTGACATGAACCCACTCCTAACACAAGCAAATTTAAGTAGTTGGAGGGGTTAATTAGAATATAAGTAACTACATTTGCTAGTCGTCTTTTGAACTTTTTGCCAAAATGAAACTTGAAGGCAAGCTATTACAGAAATTAGCGAAATTAAGCAATAAGAATAGTTCTGGTTTATAAAAAAAAACATTCATGTCAAACAAACAAAATAGCCACTCACTTTTTATTTAGTGTTTATTTGGTCGAACCCTCTGCTTATTAATTACTTAAAAAGCAGTAAAGTAACATTTGTGTTGTGTGTATCAGAGATTTCTATAGCAACGATTAACTAGAAAATATTGATTAAAAATTGTGAACGAAATGATACTTACGTGGCCGGGTCAAACATATTATTGAGCATGAAACATTGTGTCGCAATAGGCGGCGCCACCTGTGTCTGTGGAGTCACGAGGGCTGATCCAGCTCCCATCAAAACTGAGGCTGCTGCTGGTGGAATCTGAAGCAAATTTAAAGCTATATTGTAGACTAGGTTAAAAGTTTGAGATATTAAGACATAGGACCCTAAATACTGTCCCCCCAAATGGAGCATTAAGTGCCATTATGGCATCTCTGATTGATCATGGTCTCCAATAACGCCCTACATACCAATGTTCGAACCTCCTTCTAGGGCACCCCTAGACGTGTTCCTGTTATACCCTTAAGGTTGGAAGTAAATTAGTATAAAGCTTACAATAAAATTAAACTTGAAATTCTTCATAGTTTAGGCAAATACCCCATAAGTTTAGATTTCCTTGAACACTTACAAGGAAATCAAAAGGGGATATACATTTTTTGCATGTGCACAACAAAGTGATCCTATAAGGGTTCCGCTTTTTCCTTTTGAGTTACAGGATCCTAAAATCAGCATCTGTATATTTCCATGTTCCATAATTATATTCTACTACATTATCGGCACAACTAATATGTATATCTCACTAGAAAAGTACAAAGAAAAAAGAGGACCTTATACAGAACAAGACTTAACCTTTACATTACAGGAGCAACTATAATTTCATTTAAAATAATAAATAACTACAGTAGTACGCAGACTTACCCTACCTCTTTTACACAAATTTCATCATGCGCGGTTTTTCACCGCCAAGTCAGTGTTTGGTCAACCATAAATGCAAACAAAATAACTTCTGTTTTAATGCTTATTTTTTATGCTTGCATATGTCGTCACTACATATTTTTAAAAAAAGTCTCTTTTCGCTGTCTGTCTCTATGTATGCTTAGATTTTAAAAACTAAGCAAAAAATTATGATGCAGTTTATCTGCTGCTTAGTCTGGGAGCTTCCAACGATAACGCTGCTTATACCTTTTGACATATAACAAAATAATGTGCAATTGTGCATCTAATGTAGGTCTACAAAAAGTGTGCGACAATACAATAATATGTCTATCTTTTAAGAATAACATACTATATCCATTTTAATACTCTAAAAAGCCATCAATTATAAAGCGGTAATTTGAAGGCCATTTACACAAATATGCTATTAATCCTTATCATTTTTACTACGTTAGTTGGCTTCAGCATTTCATGAAGATTATTTTGTCCCTTTACACCTTGCTAATTAAATGAATATCTTACGAGCATAAGCAAATTCAAAATAATGTGCAAAGAAATTACGTGTAACCATAATTCGCCCGGCCCGTGCGGGCGTCGCTACTTGAAAGAGGAGAAGTAATCAACGAATTTGGAAAAAGTTTATACATTATTGGGAAATTAATAAACGACGGGATTAAATGGGTGCCACAGGGTTCGAAGTATGTCACGGGCGAAGCCGGGCGAGACAGCTAGTCTCCTATAAACTACTGTTTTAATTATACATAATATGAACTTAAAATAAAAAAATATAGTAGATCTTAGGAGTCATGGTTCGAGTCACAGAGGATAACATGCTTTTCAAATGATGACATCACATTCACAACTCGGAATAACGCTTGAATGGCGAAGATGATGGGAGAGCCATTTTTAAAATAAAAGTATAAAATATATCTTTACCTGTAATCCTGTTCCTTCAGCTAGTTTGAACATAAGTTGTAATCTGCCTGTAGCACCAAGGTCAATACCAGCACGATCCAACTCATCAGCATCAAAGCGCGTGCTTGAACCACCATCAGTTCGCTCAGTGACATTACCAACTTTCATGGGCCGCCCTGCCAGTTCAAATCCATTTAACTGTTCCATGGCCTTTTTCGCATCAGCAGCATGATGGAACTGTAATTAAAAAAGAAAAACCATGCAGAATAATACAGAGCGTACAGCCAAGTTTAAACAGTGAAAGAAAATCTATGCCTTACCGTAAGAAATCCATATCCTTTACTTTTACCAGTTTCAGTATCTGTCATAAGTTGTATGTGGTCGATTTTCCCAAAAGGTTCAAATATGCCACGTAACATATCTTCAGTAATATTAAAGTGCAGGGAACCCACATATAATCTGGTTGGCCCATTGCTAGTTTTTGGGGCTAAGTTAGGTAATGAATTGCCAACTCTGTTCTTCTCAGCTTGTGTATGTTGAACTATAATAGGAACACCAAGTAATTTTTGACCAGTTAATCCTAGGGCCTGTAAATTACAAAATATATTAAAAAAAATAATTGATATGGGTAATAATATTATTAATAACAAAATTCTTATCTTACCAAGGGAACTGATTCGGCATCCTTGAATTCAATATAAGCTATGCCTTTAAATCTTCTAGTTTTATTACAGGTGATTAGTCTTACATCTCTAACTTTGCCAACAGATGAGAAAAATTCTTCAAGATCTTTTGCACGAATTCTTTGAGATAACTGCATACAGAACACAGTCCGAAGATCCCTTTCTTCAGGTGGTAGTTCTTCTAATTTAACATCAAGTGTTCTCGATTTTGAGCGTTGTTCTTTAGCTGGATCTCTTTCAATGCTCTTTTCTTTTTTTATGGCACTGCGATCACGGCTTCGGTCTCTTTCCCGACTACGCTCTTTGTCTTTACTACGCCGTTTCTCCCGGGGACGTTCTGTGTCCTTCTCACGATCTTTATCCCTATGAGTACGGTCTCGATCTCTTTCTTTGTCCCCCCTCTCTTTATCCTTGTCTCTATCACGCTCTCGATCCCCACGGTCCCGTTCGCGCCCGCCATCTCGTTCTCCTCGGTCCCTATCTCGTTCTCTACGATCTTCTCTTCCACGGTCTCTGTCTCGTCGATCGTCTCGTGGACGGCCGGTGTCTCTTTCTCTTGACCTTCTTTTCTCTCTTGATCGGCTGCGTCTAAAACAATTGTCTCCGTTTTATATTGTAATTTAATAAAGTTCTGTACTATGTTACGACTTAATGTCTATTAATCCAAAATTTTATCCAGGACTAGTGTTACGAGGTCAATGTAAAATATCCATCTCGGGAATTCACGCTATCTAAATAAACTGACATGGAAAGTTATATAAAACGAAAAAAAAAAAAAGTATTAATTTGCATCATAGCAATTTGTTAATGGAATAATAATGGAGGAGACCTATGTCAAGGGACAGCCTGACCAAATAGCGGTGGACGATGTCACACATCGGTATCACCGAATGAAACAATAAAATATATAAGATAGGTTACATGTAAATAGTTATAAGTGTCAGTGAATAAAGGTTTTTATTATTATGTTTCTTCTTTTCACGGGTATCTTCTTTTTTTTTATGAAGATACCCGGGCTTTTGGTAGGCGTACATGGGGACATACTGGTCCAACACGCAGAGGCCCTTTGAGAATTTTAATCTAAAAGGAAATGGGACCCCCACTGCAGACAGTCCACGCCCGCCTTATGTAGAAGAACGATAATGGACCACCTCCAATGGGAGTTAAACTATTGTAAAATATGCTAACTAAGAAATGGGCTATTGGGTTGGGGGTTTGATGAACTAGGTGATTATAACTATGGATGAAGGCGGCGTCTGCCATTTTAATATCTGATTATCAAAAATTTGGCAGACGGTGACTCGCCAACTCACTAGATGGGCCCCCTATACAATCGCCATAGGCGTGATAAGCCTGTAAGGCGACAGAGGGCAACACCAGTGTGAGCGGCTTGGGGTGGCGCCGGTTTCACCTTCGCGGGACAGGCCCGGAGCGGGCTTCCCCGTAGTTATGCCCTTGAAAATGACACTTCCACCCCCGAGCATATAGCTCTGGCTCCCTCCCTCTGATCGGCCAATTAAGGCAAGCCAGAGTTGAGTTTTGCTGCACTCCCGGGAGTAGCACTCTCACTGCTCTCCCGTTAGCCCATTAAATGCTAACCGGTGCAGAAGGGCAACAAAACTCTGAGGAATCGGGACCGATGTGTAGCCACACACATTCAGCTCGCCACAAGCTGCCCTGCGGATGTGAGCTTTTCAATAACTTTCTGATACATTTTTTTATTATTATTTGTTAATTGTTCTGAGCCCTATTTATATTGTACCATAAATTGAAATATATGCTCACCTTCGACCGCCATCCCGATCTCTTTCTTTGTGCTTATCAGAATACTTGTCCGATCGATGCTTTGAAGAGGAAGTGTTATCCTGTCACACAAAGCACAAGGTAGAAGCAGCGCCACAGCAACACACGCCGAGTGAATAAATAAAAATTGCATTAGTTAATTTATAACAACAACATGGAGAACATTTGCAGTATTTCAACACTGACATTTAGTTATAAATGTCACAGATGAAATCACACAAATGTTTAATTAGCCTAGGCTACTTGTAGAGTGCTGTCTTAAGAACCAGCCCAATGTTCATCCATGTCATGGTAGTTCTTGCCCTGGTCTACACTTACCGTTCATAAAACCACTGACAAAGGATGCAAACAGCGCTAACATCACACAGGGATACTTCTGCAAAAGATTTATGACCCATCAGCGCATGGTCTTGTTCAAAATTATTTTCTAGGAAAATTTTATTTTTATATGATATTTGCAAGTAGTACAATAATAATGTTAAGGATGTGTTGATTTTCAAAACAATAAAAAAAGGTAAGTATAGTAGTGGATACCTCTCTGTGTGTTCAGGTCGGTGATGTATGCTCGGTTATAACCACAAAGTTCTATAAATACAAGAAATGATTCTCAAATGTAATTTTGTTTTATATTTCTTTCTATTCAGAGATGTAATAAACTAGTTCAGTATATATGTCTAAAGAATTAATAGTGCAATATTAGTTGAAAACATCTTTGAACAGAGAGCCTAAAATTCCTACTCTTTATATTTCTGATATCAGATAGGTTATTTTTGCTACATATCAAACTTTATAAAATTGACAACAATATAATTGAATGTTTTATTACAAGAACAACACAACTTATTTACTTTATTTTAAAGTGACAATAAATACATATTTAACTAATCAACAATAAAAAATAAATAATTATAAAATCTTTTGTTTCAAAAATGCATTATATATTTTACAAATCCATTGTGGTTATGTCATGGCTACCCAACATGCTACTTTCACTCCTTCATTTCACTGCTTCTCAATTTATCGAGGTGAAGGTCCCAATATCCACTACAGAGCTTTATTGTGCTATTGGCACTGTAGGGACCATCATTTCAGGGTCAGTGTATTTGGTGTCATATCAGAAATTTCAAACAGGTTTTCTTCTTTCACAAAAACTGCAATACTTTATAGCCTTGGAGTTTTTCAGTTGCCTAATAAAAATGTCATCTAAATTGCTCGGCTCGCCTGATGGAAAGCAGCGACGATGATCTATGATTGAGAGCCACTTTTATTGTAAGCAGGGCTCTTATAGTGGCCGTCAGGTTGACAGCCCAGAAATACGCATTTTTAGAAAACCCTGGCTTGCAGTCAATGTACCCTGAACATAGCACAAGGGTTACTTGGGAGGCTTCTCGCACTTGCATGGTGGTACTGCCACAGTCAATAAAATTATGTCACCTGGCACATTCTAAATGCCTGCACCTTTGCCTCATCTGTTGATCAGCAGGTGCACTACATGCAATTGAGGACGACTTGAGCCTTGATGCCCTAAATTTTGTAATTTGTGTGAAAATATTCTTATCATATGCAGTTTTGAAAAATGAGGGTAAAATATTTTCATAAAATTTAAATACTGAAAGAAAGATTCTTTGACCATAGACCAGAGAGATGTCAATAACTTGTTAACAATGAAGTTGTGTTGTTTTTGTAAAAAAAAACATTATTATGACTATTACGTCATTTATAGAGGAATATAATATTTTAATTACTATATATTATGCCCCTATGTTAAAATGAAGTTAATATTAATTAACATATACAGCAAATTGTACTATTCAAACCAAATAATAATTATTTTTTATTATAATTCTTTATGCAATTAAATTTGAACATATAACTTAAAAGTGGCAGTTGTAATACATATAACTGAGTTTGGAATATTTATATGACTTACCGATTTTATGTAAGGTGCTTCTAGCATTGCTTCTACATCAAAATCTTCAGCCATTCTGCAATACAAGTTAAAACTTGAGTTGAGGTATTAAAACAAGTGAAATAGGCATTAAATAGGGTTTTTCAATTAATTTTAAATTTTTAAGAATCTTGTTAACATCAAATCTGATGATATTGATGGTTAAGTATGCTACCTAATGTTACTGGGAATTAAACACAAAGCATACTGATACAATGACTTTACATGATTCTATACAGGAAATATAATAGACAATCCTAATTTTCTGTATAGACCATGTTAGGTATCAACCAATTAAAATATTCAGGTATAACTATAGGAGTCAAGGACATCACAGTCAAGCATGTAGTGTTAAAAAAATAAACTAATATACCTACACACACTTATTCCCTAACGGGATGGTCAAGAGGTGTCTTATATGCCCAAATTACACCAGCTGTCTCATGTAATAAATAATTGACGAGCATACTCCAGTGTTGTAACAGACAGGGGAAGGCTGTGACTACCAGCTGGTATAATTTTTCCATATGGCTAAATAAAGTTATATGACTGAATGATGAACATGTTACTGCTAGCTAGGCTAAAGGTTTTATGTGCTTTCCGAAGCATGGAATGAATGGTCTCTCTTTATCTAAGTTAAATCCCAATTGCTTTCAAACCCTACCTGTATTTGGAGCTTAGGGTTCACTAATATTTGGCTGCTAGAAGTAGTTATCGTTTGGTTTTGATTTTCGGCACTCTGGAGTGTCTGTAGTCTTGGCGCCTTGTACGTTAATCAGCAGGGGCACCGCGAGAAGATGTGGTCATCCGGGAAATCTTAATAAGACGATACGATGTGAAAATTGATTTAAGCAGCATTCGTTTACACAACACTGAACAAGCGGTGCTACGAGCGTTTCGTAACCTATTAATTAACTGATTTAACACCAGAGAGCGATAATATACATATATTGACAAAATGTAGGGATTTTCGGATAAAGTCGCGTACGTCAAATAACCATTAGAGTTTATCAGCTAGCACGCTGATTGCTGTAGGAACTATTTAGCGACATGAAAAACATACCCTGACAACAAAATTATAACTAACAATTTATAAGTTGTTAACTTGTGTCTATCATATCAATCCATCTCTCATATCTCTATAACAATAATTCATATAATTTTGATAAACTTATTACCTACTTGACAACAAAATGGCGTCAATCAAACGACATGGCTTTGCCCATTTTGCTACACGGGCATGAATATTACGGTAACTTATCAAATAGATTTAACAACAATGTACGTACCTTTTTACAAAATATCTGTAGGACGTAAAAATGATAAGTTAACTTAGAAATCTAAACCAAATAGGCCAAATGCACTAGAATAGAAATTAAGCCACTCCTCCACAATTTTATCCAACCTCAGTCATGTCATGAGTTTAACTCAACCTCACTCACTCATTTCATGCACATCACTCACTCTCAAACCATAGACACAAAATCAACATTTTTCTTTGAAATTATTTTAAGGCCTGGCTACTTCCACCTTTTGCAATAACTTTTTCATATTTTTTCAATCTTCTACGATCTAGAAAGTTCCCGTCCTCAACGTCTCCTCAACCTTTTTACCGATTTTATGTAAGCAATGCACCTCACTGTTTTATATAGTGCTGGATTGACTTAAGAGTTAGATCGTTCGCTTAAAATTGGCTTAAAATATACTTAAGTAGACGTAAAATACAAAGATATTTGGTAATATATAATCTAAGAAGATACAGATTGTATCACGACTTGGGATTAGTACTAAATGCAAACAAAACACATCAGATGAATATCAAATCCCTATACCTCCACCCTAGTCTCGCAGCTCGTCTCGTGGTAAATGAGGTAGGAATGAGTTGAGTTGTTTTGTTGAGTTTTACGACCTCTATGTAATGCGACTGAAAGACGCTGTTTCTATGATCATGAAATAAATAAAAAAAGTTGTATGATCTGTGGTAGAGGTGTTATATTAGGATGAAGATTTTGGACATTTGGCGGGAAGAGTGACAAGTGCGGACGCTTGCTTTATATTATTTTCTAAAACTAGTGCATTTATCTTGTTTTATGTGCGGGAGTGGTGGTTTCTTGGACATAAAAGTTGTGTTAACGTGCTATAGTGAAAGACAATGATATATATGCAGTGAAATGCTATTTTCTCTCTTGCCGCGAAACGTCCACTGACAACCTTGGTATAAGAATCACCATTATACTGAGGGCAAGGACCAGGACGTAGCCTGAGGACACGACATCGACTGGACAGGACTAATTAGAAGATAAGATTGAAGAAATATGATATAAAAAATAAGATTTGGCTAAAAGGTCTTAGAAACCAGGCCATTCAATAATTGCCGCTGTCCGTGAGAGTGTGCAGGGGAAATCCGAGGCAGTAAACTTCGCGTCGCTCACAAGAACTCGGCCTTTTACAGACCACAACATGACGAATTTTGAGTTGTGACTTGACCCGTATAAAATTCAACTCACCCAGGAATTGAAGGTAAACGACCATAGACAACGACGTGTGTTTGCTGAATGGGCACTGCAGCAGTTAGCAACTGACCGTAATTTTTACAGAAAAATTATCTTCAGCGATGAGGCCCATTTCTGGATGAATGGGTACGTAATCAAACAAAATTGTCGAATTTGGGACGATACCAATCCACATGAGATCCATGAGCCTCCAATACATCTCTGGGTTTTGGGCTGGCGGCCATCACTGTCAACGGCGAGCGCTATAGATAGATGATTACCAACTTTTTTTGGCATGAACTGGATCATCTGAACACCAACCACATGTGGTTGCAACAAGACGGCGCTACGTGCCACACAGCTCATGCCATATTGAATATTCGGCATGAAAGATTTGAGGGCATGGTCATCTCACGTGGAGCTGATGTGAACTGGCCACCGAGATCGAGTAACTTAACCCCGCTAGACTTTTTCTTGTGGGGTTTTCTTAAGTCGCAGGTCTATGCGAATAAACCACAAACCACAGCGGCCCTCAAAGCCAACATAACCTATGACATAGGTCAAATTCAGCCTGATTTACTTATTTATTTTTTGACTGCCTCTGTGGCGCGGTGGGAGTGTATCCGACTGCTACGCAAATTCAGCCTGATTTACTTATTTATTTTTTGACTGCCTCTGTGGCGCGGTGGGAGTGTATCCGACTGCTACGCAAGAGGTCCCGGGTTCGATTCCTGGGTAGGAACAAATATTTGTGTGATCCACAATTGTGTGTTTAGGAGTTTGGGTGTTTCCTATGTATAACATGTAAGTATTTAGATATATATAAGTATGTTTATCAGTTATCTAGATCCCATAACACAAGCTACTTTGGGCTAGATGTGTAAAAAGTGTCCCACAAAATATATTTATTTATGCGTAAAAGTCATGGAAAATTGGATATCTTGCATGCGCTCCACCCAGAGAAGCCGTGGCAGACATTTGAATGATGTGGAATATGCCACACATAATGGCATCACTACATCTTTCAAATAAATAAATAATTTCGATAATATCTAACACACACTTTGTTTTATTTAAATTTAAAGATATGACAATCTTAATGAAAGATTGCCGAGTAAAATTCACTGAAAACCTCAGTATAACAATCACTATTATACTGACTGACATTGACCTACGACAAGACTTGACAGACTTTGAGGACGGGGACATTTTAGATGATAAGAAAGAAGATTTAAGAAATATGAATTAAGAAATAGCTAAAAGGTCTTAATAAAATATAAATGAACCAGGCCAAACAAAAATTATAAAAAAAATATTTTATCAGTGGTTGAGTTTTTGATGAAATTTGATTAAAATAAGATCTGGCTGAAACGTCTTAGGAACCAAGCCATAAAGTGAGGAAAAAAAAAAGAAATTTGATTTGATATTTTATCCCCCAGTTGCTTTTGCGTGGCTTTTGCTTTGTTTTGTCGATTTGGTCGTCGTCGTGTAATAATTACCATGGTTTTTGTAACATCTGTTTGATTTACAACCTCAGATCAACAATACACATTACAGAATCACTTGGTTACTCTTGTTTCACAAGAATTTCCTATTGTCAAGTTGTCGACTCCGTCGTTGTATCAAGGCCAATTAATTGTAAATAAATTATGACTACAGCCGCTAGGCCAACTTTTGATCCGGCTAGGGGAGGCCAGGGCCGTGGGGAAAAAGATTTAAGTGCTATATCTCGTCAATATTCTAGTAGAGATCTCCCAGGACATACTAAGCTAAAATATAGGTTAGTAATTTTTGGTAATTTTACGTGAATTCTACTTTATATTAATATCAGAGGCTGAGCAAAGAGTTTTCTTGAATTTATATTCAATCTATATTCACAGGGAACAAGGCCAAGGTACAACTGAGGAGTTGCGTTCGAGAGATTTTAGAAAAGAGTTAGATGACAGAGAAAAAGACGGTACTAAAACCTCCAATGCTAGGAGACCCATAGAGCCATTACCGAAAAGGCCAAAAGTTGATCAAGTACCTGCTGCTAGTTTAGACGCTGATGACCCACTTGAAGGAGATTCATCTGGTTCAGATGACTCTGATGATGACACTGCAGCACTATTGGCCGAATTGAATAAGATCAAGAAAGAAAGGGCTATTGAACAGGCCAAAAAGGTAAGAGAATTATGATGACATTGTTACACTCATTGAAAAATTTCGACAAATTATAAAGAAAGTGTGTATTATAATCATATGATTATAAAAACAGTATATAATCTGTCAATAAACACTTGACGGTTTGCTTTCCGTTCTTCCCTGTAAATAATTTTTAAGCTCTTTCAAACTTGAGGGGGAAGATCTTTTTTTTATATGTCCTAGACATGCTCTTTGGTGTTTTATGTGCCTTAAGTAGCCTTAAGACGAAAAGAATTGAATAAATTCGTCAGTTTGAAGTTGGTCTCGGTAACTTAGATGGTAAAAGTGTCTGGTGCATTGAACCAGAATACACTGGATTGAATCCAGCTCAAGACTGAATTTTTTTACTCCAACTTTTGTTTTCTTTAGTCATTTTTTAATTATCGTCTTTTATGTTATAAAAAAACTACAACAAATAATTTTGTCTGGGTTTTCACCTCAAATACCCCTATGTGCAACTACCAGCTAGCGCTTGCGAGGGCGACTATGTGACCTAGCCCCAAAGACAGTCATTTGTATTGTATGACGGGTTGTTTTCCGCAACTCGACGTCAAGGCGCGGTTTTTGCGTGAGGGTGGGTATTTCACTCGAAGAACGCCAGCAAACTATTCATGCTGCTGATGATTTCTCGGAGCGTACTTGAATTCCTAAAGTACTTGCCCTGTATATGGCGGTTGCAGGACAGTATGTAGAGTACGTGCTTCGCTGTTTCTTCCTCTCTCATGCAAGCTCTACAGAGAGCGCTGTCCGTGATTCCTAAGACCAAAAGCTGACAGCTGTGGCTGTGCATAGTTGTCGTTTGGTCAGTTGTCGGAGACGCCTAGTGAGTCTGTTATCAAGTACAGGGAGTGCTTCCCTGGCCTGTCTGCACTTTACTAGGTTTGTCCAGGTCTGTCTTTTTTATTTTATTTTAATTGTAATTATAGTGAAGTACCTAGTATATTACCGTCAACTCTAAGTAGACTTGTTAGCATTAATTACAAACCTCTGTGGTTTAAAAATGCTATTGGCAAATTTATTTTGTATATGTTATTGTAATTGGTAAATAAATAAAAAAAAAAAAAAAAGGTATGTGAAGGGGATTGGTATTATGGGCTCAGGTCCCATCACTACCATATCTGATCCTCTTCTAGCAAGCTTATCCGCTGCATCATTGCCTCGTAAGCCGCTCACTGCCGCCAAAAAGACAGTCATATTCAACCATCCCCGATCAACGTACTCCATAGGGCGGCGCATGATGTGGCCATACCTTAGCAGAAGACACTCTTGCAGTTTTTCCCCCACATCAAGGACACCAAGACTACCATGGATGAATGAGTTGCGTATGCGATCGGATCGTGTCACGCCGCTCATGTACCTCATCTCCATGACGCGAAACTCTTTTGTATGTCTGCTTAGTGCTGACCAACACTCGTCGTCGTATAGGAGGAATCAGGGCATATGATGAATTTATAAATTTGCCCCTTGAGCTTCGGAGGCATTTGAGGATCCAAGGTACCTGAACGTATCGGACTTTGTGATCAGGTCCGAACCTTTCAAAGTTATGCTCTCAAAATGGGCTTTGTTCTTATTAACGAGGGCGACGTCATCGGCATACATCATTTGCCATGAATATTTGTGTCCAAGATCAGCCTTGAATGTTAGCCGTAACTACATCGAGCACCACGTTAAACTAGAAAACGGCTAAGAGCCGAGCCTTGGTGAACCCCAACAAATATTGGAAAGCCATTGGATTGGTCAACAGCGGTCTGGACAGAGGACAGGGAATCGCGGTAAATGTCTCTGATAGTAATAATAATAAATCTTTATTCATTTAGGTCACAAAGTAACACTTATGAACGTCAAGAAGTGTTAATATAGACTTCGGGAACGCTCTTAAAGCTAAGTGCCCACCATATGGACTGTCGAGGTATAAAGTCGAAGGCCATTTGTAAGTCTTTATGGGCCATATAGAAAGCTCTCCTTATCTTTCTGTACGCCTCAGCCAGAGACAGTCCATGTACTGTTAATAAAATAAATAAATAAAATAAGCCTTTATTGCTTTCGGTTGAGTTTGTCATAACCTTCGTTCACGTTCGTTGGTTATGCGAAACGCGAAATTTGTCCATGAGAGTAGTACTAACTACACAATCAAATAGACATTTCATTACAGGAGACACATTTCTGGCAATGCAGATGGTCACTGGTACTTGAAACCCTCCCTTATAAAAATAAGCTTTTCTTCTGTTCAATATCCTCTTTGCAAGGTCCTTGAAAATGAAGCGCTGTGGCCCCGCGGTATCAGTGTTCTGTAAATAATCACTGAGTTACGTAACTTTCACTATGGCTGGTCCTCGGATGGGTGACCATTTTGTGGCATTTGCAATTGTGAGTGTTTCCGTGCTTCGGAAGGCACGTTAAACCGTTGGTCCTGGTTGCCAGTAACATGGCAGTTGTTAAGTCAAGTTGAAGGCCTTATGGTCGGCTTGAAAAATTTCAACAGCAGGTATCCACAACCTGCGTCTGTCTATTTCAACACGGCAATGAGCTTACCACCTATTACGTGGGACAGAAATTCACATGGGTAAAAGTGGGCATACAATATGTATGCCTCTGCCACCCCTTCGGGGATAAGGTGATAGATAAATAAAATAAAATTGAAAATAACATCATCATCATCATCCAAACGTCTGTCCCAGTTGCGTCTCGCGGCGCCCGGGGACCGCTTTCCTACATTTTCTCCACTTCGCTCGGTCGTCGGCATCCCCTGTAGTGAGACCATTGGCACGCATGTCATCCCTTACGACGTCAAGCCAGCACTTCTTGGGTCTTCCCCTCTTACCGGGACCCGGCGGGGCTGACATGGCCAGACATGTGTTTCCTACGTAACCCGGCGGTTGCCGCAAGACGTGACCATACCAACGAAGGCGACACTCTTGCAACTTGTCTGCAATGTCACGGACATGAAGGCCGCCGCGGATGCGAGAGTTCCTCACGCGGTCCATCCGCGTGACTCTACACATCCACCGCAGCATCTTCATTTCCGTGACACGCAGCTCCTGCTTGTGTCGCTCCAATATCGGCCACATCTCACTGCCATGTAAAAGGACAGGTCTAATAATGGTTTTGTAGACCTGTCCCTTCAACCGGATCGGCATTTTAGGGTCACAGATGACACCGGTCATCTCCCGCCATTTGGCCCACGCGGCAGCAATGCGTGACTTGACATCGCAATCGATGTCACTGGACGTGTGAAAAACAGATCCCAAGTATTTAACCTGGTCCGTGCGCTCGACCAAATCACCGCCTATGCGGACAGATGTGGGATCTGTCGAGTTTAGTGCCAAGTACTCGGTCTTCGCCACATTTAGTTTCATAAAATTGAAAATAACATAGATATATAAATAAAACTAAATATATTTGATTCTTATTCAGGAGGCAGAAAGAAAGCAAGAAGAAGAAAGAATTCGTATGGAGAATATTTTGTCAGGGAATCCGTTGTTAAATTATTCAGCAGCTGGACAGAAGAATGATTTAAAGGTAAATATATTTTGATTTAACTATATATCATGTATTGGCTTGTCATTAATATTTTTAATTTTAATGTTAACATTATGCCCAGACTATGCATAAAGGCATATACATACTGCTTTGGAATAATAGGTTCTTAGGATATGCTGCTCGTCTTCTCTTATCTCTTAATTTTTTTTTGTATTCGCAAAAGTAGAGCTTCGAGCCGATGAAGCAAAATCCCTGAAATGTGAAAATGAGAAGAAGCAGATTGTGATATGGGTGTGAATTTGTCTCACTCATCTTTCACTTCATTCTTCAACTTCTGCGGGCAACTGTCCAGATACAATATGAATAGCCAGGTGGACATGACACAACCCTGTTTGACGCCTGTACAGACGTCGAAAAGAGGTGTCACATCTCCCCTTACTCGCACGCAAGCCTTATAGTCTCTATTAAGCGACTGTACTGCCCGCAGTAGCGAGCCGTCCACTCCATATCCGAGCAGCAAGTCCCACAGAGTTTCTCTCACAACGTTATCAAATGTTTTCTCCAGATCCACAAAAGGACAAAATACTTTCTGGCTAACAGCCGATAACTTCCCCGCGATCATGCAGAGAGAAAAACGTAATCCATGCAACCTCTTCCACGTCGGAATCCGCATTGAGCCTCCCATAAATACGTTTTAGACTTTTCTTGCATTCTTGCCGTTACAACATTTGCATACACCTATATGATCGCCCTGTAGCCAATTTAGGCGAGAGCCTTTCCCTCTGTGAATAGGTACTACAACTGCTATTTAAGAGTCATCTGGGACCTCACCCATCCGCCAGCATAAGTTGCATAACTAGCAAAAATAATGTGTCCCAGACGCGCGACCCACCGTACTTGATCATCTCAGCAGTAACTCTGTCTTTTCCCGCAGCGTTACCACATTTCATACTTCTTATCGCTTGTTCAATCCCTTTCATGCTAATGACTTCAATGACATCGGGATCTGGAGCACAAAGTAACCTCCACTTCCCGATGTGGCATCTCTGTCTTTACTTGCATACATCTTTCCATAATATTCACTCCATCTCTGCAGGACGTCAGTTTGGTTTGTTAGAACATCATTGTTAACACTAAGCAGTGCACCGTGCTCATCATCCATATTTTTTCCCAACCAGACCCTATGTTAATTAGTTTGATTTTTTTAGGTTAAAAGAAGATGGGATGATGATGTGGTTTTCAAAAATTGTGCACGTTCAGAACCCGAGAAGAAACCTAACACATTTATTAATGACTCGTTAAGGTCTGAATTTCATAAGAAGTTTATGGAAAAATATGTTAAGTAACTTCACAGCAACTGTGTACTTATTTATATGCTTTAGTGTAATAATATTAGAAATTACTAAAGCTGTAAAATTTTGCTTTGACTATCGTAACCGAAATAGCATTTAAGATCCTTTTCCGAGACATTGAACGACGTAGATTAATTTAAAAAGCGAGACAAGCAGAGCGAGACAGCTCTTGAAGGTATTTCAGCAATGAAAGGCCGCCGATTTATCAATGGGCTGTGCATGATATCTAGCAAATAACAATGATTGTAACGTTTCATGGATACCATGATGATCCAATAAGACAGTAGCTTGTTACACTTCAGTTTAAATCGGTCAGAGTAGAGTCAGGCCACCAATACTAAGTAATGTCGCAGTGCCTCTCGCAAGTACTGAACATACTCGTATAAACATCTGGCTATTAAGAGAAATTCAAATCAGCACTTGTTATAAAGTTCTAATAACCCTCGTCTCAAAATATTGATGAAAAACCTTTGAAAAAGCACATCTACGCGTATTTTATAATGCATGTAGTTTTTTCTACCGAAATATTTTTACTAAGTATTACTGATAAGATAGAAATTTAAAGATTAATTCTGTAATGTTAATTAATTTTTCTTTCCAAACTCATAATGTAAGATATATACGTATAAATAATAAGGTAATAAATAAAGTGTTAATTTGGAAGTCGTATTATTTTTATCTCGCAATTTCCCCTATTCGGTCGTTACTTGAAGTGACTCCAGTAGTTGTATTCTTTACATCGATCATAGCTAGCAGATAGCTTTGAGAGGTTCTAAGAAATTGCTCACACAATATATAATATAACCAAATAATATAAATGAGGCTTTCAGCCCCCCAATGAATTATACTCTTATTCGATGGCCTATGGGGCGAGTGTCGGAACATATTCCCTAAGTTACCGAAAGATATGAAAGTATAACTTGCCGAAAGATAAGAAAGCAGTGGACACTTTATTTCTGTTTAAACACTCGCTAATGCGTCTCTTAATAAGGAAGTCGTACTACTCAGTAAGTGAATTTTTAACAGACACGGAATTATAAAAAGCGAAAATGCTGAGAAATGTATTGTCCATAGTAATCTAATTTATGTGACTGCTGGGATCCTTAGATTTTAACGCACGCTAAGCTTTCATTTGTTCAAAAGGTTTTTATATATTATCTGACAAATTTAGATTTTAAATTTTGATAATGATTTTAATTTTAATTTTCTATGTTAGTTTTGGTTTCTTATTTTGATTAAAATATTAATTCTAATAGATTTGGATATGACCACTATCTTATCTTTTGTACGCCGTCCTAGGCAAAACATAGAGGCACAAAACTATATATTTTATTTTCCAGCATGTATTTCCAATGTTTACAAAATGAAATACCTAAATTTGAATTTGAAATTTGAAAAAGTTTGACCCCAAACTTATGGGAATGGAAGTGAAGTGGCTGTAGTGTGGTGTAACCTTTAGATGTATCACTTAGTTATAATTATATAATGCATTGAATTTTGTTACAATAAGATGATGACCCTTCGGTTTCCTATGAAGCTAAGTCTAATAGCTGGGAAATGAATGCCTTATACTATACTTGTGGTGCAAGGACATAGCAGCAAGGTCTCAGCATCACGAGTAATCAACGGTAAGAATAAATGTTCTCTGATAACCAGGAAATAGCGACATGGGCAACCAGGTGATGTCTTGCCACAATGAAGTTCGTAAGAATTGTCATAAACTACGAGGGCGGCACTGATAATTTCGGGAATCAAGGAAGTGACACAACATGACTATTTAAAAATGTATTTATTGCTTTTCGAAGTATAAATTTGACACATTTTTCCATACGATGGAACCAATCATTGAAGCAACCATTCCATTCGGAAGTTGGGGTATCCAAAATGGCCGTTTTGTAGGCGTCCACAGCTTCTTCAGGTGATGAAAATCTCTGACCAAGTAATTTATTCTTTATTTTAAGGAAAGTATAGAAATCATTAGGGCTTAATTCTATGTTTTCTAAAAATTCTTTTGTTCTTTGCTCGGTGTGAGAACTCGCATTGTCGTGATGGAGGATGATGCGGCGGTTGCAGTTCTCTTTACGGAGTTCAGAAGCGACCTGTGGCAAACAAATGCTAGCATACCATTCTGCATTAACCGTTCTTTGTCCCTCAAGAGGAATAGTCGCAACATGGCCGGTTTTGGAGACAAACGTGGCCACCATTTTTTTGCAACACTGAACGAACAATTTTTGTTGGCTTTAACTAATTTTCGAACACCCAAACTCGTGACTGGTTTTTTGTTTCGGGTTCGTACGCGTATATCTAGGATTCGTCACCTGATACGATGTTGTATACAGCATTTGAGGATCCTGCGTGGAATCTTTCGAGAGTTCTGACGCACCAAGTAACGCGAGCCGCTTTTTGCTCTTCACAGAGCGAATGCGGTATCCATCGGGAAAACAACTTTTTTACACCTAATTGTTCATGCAAGATTATTTGTATTTGACTCATGCCAATGCCATGTCTAAAGTTGCCTGAATTTCGCGGTATGTCACATGTCGATCTTCCTCAATCAGCTTACGCACAGCATCAACGTTTTCTTGGGTGACTGCAGTTTTTGGACGACCTTGACGGGGATCATCACTGAGCTTGACAAGTCCACGTTGAAATTCAGCAAACCAGCGATAAATTGTGGTTTTGGATGGGGCTTCATCACCAAATGCAGAAATCATCCGGTCTACACACTGTTATTGTGTTAAACCACTTCGAAAGTCATAATAAATAATTGCTCTTGAATTTTCTCGAGTCAATTCCATTTTCTCAACGACTAAACAAGTTTGACAAAACCTTGTGACAAGACCGAGAATCTTTTTTTAAAATAAATAAGTGGTATTCGATTTTTAAAACAAAGGAGTTTTCAATTAAAAATATTTTAATATGACAGGACCAGTGGAAATGTTCCATTCCCGATAATTTTAGTGCAGCCCTCGTATTGGCTTTATACTCCAGTATGTAGGCAGTTGTGGTGAAAATAACCGCAATTAAAGAGGTCGGAGAACGTACCGGATCCCGGGGAAATCATATGAAAGTAGAATGCATGTTGTCACGTTAGGGTGGGTTGGTAGTAGATCAACTACCCCAAGTCAACAAGTTAAGGAAAATTAGGTAGGTGAGAGCTTGAGAGATAAATTAAGCGACGACGAGACAATTTAAATACAACAGTATGTATATTAGAATTTTAAGTACTTAGTTACATTCAGGGCCGGGTTCGATGCAATGGTTCCGAGGAAATATTAGTTAAGTATCACTCTTGGAAGTCCCTCCTAACGCCTGGAGAAGTCCTGACTGCGCTTCGCCGCATGAAGAATCGGAAAGCTGTCGGACCCGATGGAGTCCCCATCGAAGCCTGGAAGGCGATGGGTCCTCGCGGTGTGGGCATCTTAGTAAACCTTTTTAACCGCATACTCCTCAGCGGGCAGATCCCAAACCAATGGAGACTGAGTATTATTACTCCAGTCTTCAAAGGTAAGGGGTCAGTGCAGGAGTGCGGGAGCTACCGCGGTATTAAGGTGATGTCCCACACCATGAAGATCTTCGAGAGGATTATAGACTCTCGGATCCGGCAGGAGTGTACTCTCTCGGAGTGTCAATATGGGTTTCGCCCTGGTCATGGGACCACGGACCCTGTTTTTGCCCTGAGGGTTGTCTCAGAGAAATACAGGTCGAAGAACACGCCTCTGCACTGTTTGTTTCTAGATATGCAGAAGGCCTTCGACTGTGTTCCTCGTGCGATGATCTGGTGGGCACTGCGGTCCAAAGGGGTTCCAGAGGTCTATATTGACACTATCCGGGACATGTACTGTGACTCCGACTCAATGGTTCGGACTGCTGTTGGCGACACGAAACCCTTTCCCATCACCGTCGGGGTACACCAGGGTTCTGTCCTTAGTCCGCTTCTGTTCAGTGTAATATTAGACGAATTGTCGGACAGCATCAGAAACCCGCATGAGCAGCCTCCATGGTTGCTCATGTATGCTGACGATATTGCGCTGGCAGACGCGGACAGGGGCAGATTGGTGCGACGTGTAAAGGCGTGGAAGGAGACGCTTGAGAACGGCGGTCTGAAACTAAATGTGGCGAAGACCGAGTACTTGGCACTAAACTCGACAGATTCCACATCCGTCCGCATAGGCGGTGATTTGGTCGAGCGCACGGACCAGGTTAAATACTTGGGATCTGTTTTTCACACGTCCAGTGACATCGATTGCGATGTCAAGTCACGAATTGCTGCCGCGTGGACCAAATGGCGGGAGATGACCGGTGTCATTTGTGACCCTAAAATGCCGATCCGGTTGAAGGGACAGGTCTACAAAACCATTATTAGACCTGTCCTTTTACATGGCAGTGAGACGTGGCCGATATTGGAGTGACACAAGCAGGAGCTGCGTGTCACGGAAATGAAGATGCTGCGGTGGATGTGTGGAGTCACGCGGATGGACCGCGTGAGGAACTCTCGCATCCGCGGCAGCCTTCACGTCCGTGACATTGCAGACAAGTTGCAAGAGTGTCGCCTTCGTTGGTATGGTCACGTCTTGCGGCAACCGCCGGGCTACGTAGGTAACAAATGTCTGGCCATGTCAGCCCCGCCGGGTAAAGGTAAGAGGGGAAGACCCAAGAAGTGCTGGCTTGACGTCGTAAGGGATGACATGCGTGCCAATGGTCTCACCACAGGGGATGCCGACGACCGTGCGAAGTGGAGGAGAAAATGTAGGAAAGCGGACCCCGGGCGTCGCGAGACGCAACTGGGACAGACGCTCGGATGATGATGATGACTCTTGGAAGTCCCTCCGCGTGTCCGAGATGGAGGTAAGTACTTAGCTTGCACTAGGAGGCGGCGGCGTAGGCGCGGCGCCGGTGCGACCGGACACTACGGCGGGCGAAAACTGGGAGAAGAGGAGATAGAAGAGAGTAATTTTACATACCGCTAAGCGGGACACAGAGGAACTCCCTCTTTAACTCCCTATTAAATTGCATTCACAGGAACCCTTGCGATGTACCCTCATCTCATACGGCAAGAGGGTGGGTAGGCAACCGGTAACATACGAGTATGCTGCAGTATTAAATAGCATTTGTAGAATTCCACTGTTTTCAAACATAGCGTGATTAACTGGATGCCCTGTGAATGCTAAAATGTTAAAACCCTGTAAAAATGTAATTATTAAAGTTTTATTATAGGAGCTTACCCGGATCAGTGTAAGTGGAGAGCGTGGCGAGATAAAGAGGTTGATGCGCTTAGAGTCATACGTTTTATTTGGCCACTACCCACACCCCTACTCTGTCGACTAGTGCAGAGACACAACTGATCCCATAGTGTTGGGAATGAATTGACCTCACCAGTCGACAATAATCGACTAATTAAACAAAAAAATAAAACTACATTGTTACAATGTAGCAGATGAGAATGTTAAGGTAAATGTATGAGACGTGAAAAAAAAGTTAAGTTAATACGCGACAAAGACCCGAATAACATAGAATGCATATCAAAGGGAGTCTGAGAGTAGCACGAGTGATTGAAAATATGAGACGGATCTGTCTGTCTTGGATGATAGGACATGTGATGAGAAGGGTTGAAAGTCATGTAAGTAAAAGAACCATGAATAAGAATGTTGATGGATAGAGAGCAAGAGGTACGTCAAAGAAAAAAATGGATGGACTGTAAAGGATATGGATATGAAAGGAGTTAATGATTAGATGGCGAATAACAGGGATGAATGGAAGAAGAAGACATACTGCGCCGACCCCATGTAAATTGGAACAAGGGCATGAGGATGATGATGGTAATTATTTGAAGAAACACCTAGAGAGTTTTATGATTTCTCCAAGTATAAAGTTATGTGTCAAATAGACCAAATATCCCTAAGGAAGGTGTTAGGTACTGTATCCACTGGACTAATCCATAGGCACGTCAGAAATTTATTTTTCTAGCGGAAGTGTTAGTTGGTTGCAGTCTCACTTTACCGTCTCAATAAAGAACCATATGATGTTTAACATCGCAGTAATCTAAAAATCTTGATCTATTAAAATACACTCCACACTAATAAAGCGATGTCTCAATTAGATGTGGTAAATTATTCGTAAGTCACACATAATATATACACAGTACGAGACCCTATGTTATAATACCTATTTTTTATCTACATTAAGTTGATAAGTATCAATACGTTACATTCTGAATCACCTATAACAACGGCTTACCACTTAACCAGTTAAGCAGAGAAACAATTACTTGTAGTAGCATATATATACATAAACATTATGCAGTTGAATTGGTTGGACGTGTCCGACTGAGTGTGCTGTATGTAAAGTGTTTAGTTAATGTTTACGTTATTAAACGAATGATGTGTAAGGCGAAGGAGGGGATTAATGTGGCGAAGGAGGGGAGGAATGTGGCGTGTGCGGCGTCGGAGGCGACGGTGGCCCACCTTGAGTGGGCAGGTTCACCGGTCACCGGCTGATCTCGACGCGCGCCGTCGCCGCTTGCGCTTAGTTCTCGCCAGTCAACGGAGCGCTCCGACAGCGAACATGGCTGGTCAAAAGGCAGCGTGGCTCAGTGCGTGTTTTATTTTGTTTACTGTATCCGAGGCCGTGCTCTCGGGATTGTATATCGATAATGGCGTTGACCAAACAGTTATACATCACTCAATGACTAGGCACGAAAGGATGGTAGTTGAACACGAAATATTGGAGCTGTTAGGTCTCGGGGAGAGGCCTAGACGGGCTCGGGCGCCAACGTTGGATCGTTCGGCGCCCAGCTTCTTGTTGGACGTTTATAAACAACTGGCTGAAGAGCATGAGCAAGCACGACCGACCAGAAGCTCCGAGATGGCGCTTAGTGGCGATGAACAACATGCTATCGATGAGAGCGACCTCATCATGACCTTTCAAAGCAAAAGTAAGTACCTATTCCCTATTCCTTAATTAATATTATTGATATAAAGTACTTAGTTACCTATTACTTACTAGGAAGGTATTATTACAATACACTTTATGACTGATTGTTCTAGTGACCATTCGGCATTAGGTAATGAAATAAACTAATTATTCTGTTCAGAAGTTGTTACAGTTAGGTAATAATAATTAGGTTAGTTCCTTGTTCTGGGTAGGTAAACCAGACTAATGACCGATAACTTGTATAGGTACCGTACCTCTAAAATCTACATATATATCTATTACACTATTGAATACCGGAAGTGGCTTTTTTATTATTGCATCAATGTATTTCTACTTACCAAAAAAATATATAAGTACAGGGCGAAGTACCTTTATGCCATAAAAAGCTATAAATACTCATTTTAACCAACTTCAAAAAGATGGAGGTTCTTAGTTTTTTCTATTTATTTTTAAGTATGTTCACTGACCCTACTGCTACCTAAATCGGGATTCGTCGATAACTAGGACAAATTATAACGTGTGTTGGGTTGAGTGTGATGATTTTTTCTGGGTCTGGGTGTAATTTATCTATAACCTAGAGTATTCTTTACCCGTGGGAATAAAATCCTTTTCCGGGATCGAAAGTCTGAAGCACCGGTGGCACTCCGTTGAATTCTTACGAGGAACGTGAAAGAAAGACGAATAACAAACAAACATATTTATTTATTTAGGTACTAGTTATAAAATTAGTGTGGAATTTCAGAGTATGATTTTCTTACTAGGTATTTATGTTAGAATTAATATATTTTTTTCGAATAAATCTCATATTAAAAAGGTTAGGTTACTTTAAAGTTGTGTAATAGGTAGCCATGTCCTAAAAATAAGAGCTATTTATTTAGGTAGGAACACTAGCCCACAAAGACTAGGATTACGTACTTTGAAGATCCAAGCGAAAAATAGAGACGTCATAGAAGAGAAATTTAGGTATTTAGGGACGGACAGTGGGTAACTAATTTAGGTATGTAAGTATAATCAACTACAAAAGTAGATAGACACAATCCAAAGTTATTAATTACATTTCTGAATGAAACTTGCAAGTTGGTGCTTGTTTGTAACAAATTACTTCTACAAAAAAGAGTAGGTATGTACATATTAAAATAGTATTATACCTAGTATACGTAGGTATATCTACTAAAATCAGTACATATTCAGATTTTGTATTAAGAATTACCTAAGTTATTAAAATATTGTTATGCTTAGCGACTTACGTTGCTGACCACGCAATATTAAAAATAGTTTTCACTGGCGGAGAGTTATCGCTGCCTAGCTTGTATGTTTGTGATAGGTACATACTAGGCACTACAATACAAAATACCTACGGAGCTACTTATCTAGGAGTAGTAACAGTTATAATATTTATTATGTGAATCTTTTTACACGGGGACATCTTATTGTATCTGAGCATCGCAGGTAAAGACAACTTAGACAAAAACTTATGAGTCATGTTCCTTGGGATACATTCCTGGGATTGTTGATGATTAGCCATCAACTTATTATTTAATTGAGGAAATCGTCTGCGGCGACGCGCTTTGTAGGGTTCCGTAGCTGCTAATTTTGATTAAATTTTACTCCAGAATACGTTATAAGTTTAGTAGTAGTGCTTGATGATTGGGTCGTGATTTCTGTAGATGGATTTCTTGTTAACTTGTAACTTGTAAAACCTATGTATCTGTCATTTCTTTTTAAATTCGTATAATCGTATATCCTTCGCTTTCGTGATTATTTTATAATTTTTACCGTCTCAGGCATGTATATATAATACAAAATAGCATGAAGTTTATGTAGAAGATAGAGGTTTTATTTTACCACTTTGTCGATACGATTAATAGGTAGGTATATCAATGCCAAATTGAAGGTTTCCGGTAGATAAGTAGTCTAGGATGATAGGATAGACGGACACATCTAGCGAAACTATATCTAAGGGTTCCTAGTTAAATACTGATTATGGAACCCTGATATACCTGTTAATGCCATTCCTTTATGATATTTTATTTATAAAATTTCGGGATGGATATCTTCCGGGGTTATTATAGGTAATAATAATAACTTTATCACTCGAGTGCCTCAGCGGTGTTGTGGTGGTGTATGAGACTATAATTGCCGTGGTCTCAGATCAGGTAAAAAAGTATGTAGGTAGGATGATATATTGAGAAATATATCTGGTCTAGGTCCTATTGCACAAGCATCATTGTCATCACGCGGTTGAAACCGCGGGGCACCCGCTGGTTATGTATACAGGGTGACTTTAAATAGGTGTAATTGCTTTAAGGGGGTAAGAGTACAGCCCATGGGATGTTCAAAAATGTGTGGAACACCTGGTCGAAATCTACTGGTTTCGGAAATACACGATACTTTAACTTTTTTAGGAAAATTACCAAAATTCAAGAGAAATCCTTAAAAATAAAAATAAATACTGGATGCATGGATTTTATTTTTATTTTATCTGATTGCTGGATAAATTATCCATAAAATAAAAACATCAAATGTTATGAATCAGTTAAAATTTTAGAGTTATGAGAGCTAAAACTTGTAACAATAAAAAAAAATTGCTTTATCGAAATTTCAATTGATTTTAGTGAAAAATATCCACTCCGAACTGGTCGTACAAATGATGTCATTAAGTTTCTTGTTTCCTTACCTTTCTAAAAAGGTATAATAAATGTACAAAATTCTAAGATAGCGCCCAACAAACTCAGTTATTGCCGAGTAGGTAATACGTAAACTGCACATTAATAACATTATTAGCACTTTACCATACTACCCTGCTAAGGCTTTTTCTTTAAGTGTCATTAATTTACCTCGTAACACGTCTCATTGATTTGCTTTAGTGGACTTTATGAATGCATTGTGTATTGTTGCCCATTTGGTTCTCCAAGCAAGTAAGGATGACTATGGTTAATTTTACTAAGAGTAGTATGAAAAAAATATCTAATGTAGATGAAATAATACTCATACTGATACAAAATAATAACATTTAATAAGAAAAAACGCAAGTTATCTTTACAATTAAAATACTCAAGTTATTTACATAAAGAAATAACAAAAACACAGTAGGAAAAACACGTTTTATAACACTTGATTTAATTAAAACACCTTATTATTTTAAATCTTGCTCAAATTGACCTCCTTGGTTCCTAATACACGCCCGTAGTCGTTTTCTAAGATTAGACCTAGTAACAACTCCCGTAAGATCTTGCTGTATTTGATTAGCAGCTGCTATGATTCTAGCTTTCAATTCTTCAACATTATTGACGGGAGTTGTATACACTAATGTCTTCATGTGACCCCATAGGTAATAATCACAGGGGGTCAAATCTGGACACCTCGCTGGCCACGGCGTCGGGCCTCCTCTGCCAATCCAACGAAGTGGAAACGTTTCATCCAGCCATTGTCTAACACTAGCCCGGTAATGGGCTGGGCAGCCATCGTGCTGGAAGATCATTTCTTCCCGGTTAGTTAGTGGAAAATCTTCCCGAACAGGAACATCTTCGAGAAGGTTGAATAAATGGTTTCGAAGAAAATCCTCGTAAGCTTCGCCATTTAAGTTGTTTGGTAAGAAATATGGCCCCACCAAGTATCTGTCAATAACGCCATCCATACGTTTACAGAGAATCTTCTTTGATGAGCTCCTTCCTTGGACTTTCTTGGATTTTCTCCCCGTGTAGTCCAGTAGTAGAGATTGTGATAATTCGTTATGCCGTCTCGGTCAAACTTGGACTCATCCGTCCATAAGATTTTACTTAAAAACATTGCGTCTTCAGCGTCCATATGCTGCATGAAGCGACAGAAATCTACTCGTCTTGCAGGGTCTCCCTCCTCTAGCGCTTGAACAGGTGTGTAGTGGTATGGGTACTGTCGCGCTGCATGTAAAGTAAACCATACTTTGCATTGAGATAATCCCATTTGCCTGGCTACTATGCGTGTAGATGTAGTGGGATCTCTCGTAAAACGATCCAGTATTTCTTCTTCGTATTGCTCTGCATCCACTTGACGAGGTCTACCAGCATCGTGACGCCGCTCATGAACACTTCCACTTTCTCTAAGCCGTTGAAACGCCGCAGAAAAGACACGTACACTAGCTGCGCGACGATTTGGGAATCGGTGTATGTACTCCCTTCTGGCCGCTGCAGCATTACCGTCACAGAATCCGTACACAAACACAATGTCTGCGTACTCTTCGCTACTGTAGCTTGCCATTGAAATAAAGCAAAGAAACAGATGGATGAAATAACTAGTACGAATAATAGGTACGTCCGGCACGCGTAAGTATCTAAGTAGTACTAGACATACGACTCGCATAGTGAAACCGTGAGAAAGATTTTAAGAATTCCAGGTATCGGCTCGGCTTGCAATACATTAACAATAGGGATCATAACTACCTGCTCGGGACTAACTGAGTATGTTGGGCGCTATCTGAGAATTTTGTACACTTATTATACCTTTTTAGAAAGCTAAGGAAACAAGGAATTTAATGACATCGTTTGTACGACCAGTTCGGAGTGGATATTTTTCACTAAAATCTATTGAAATTTCGATAAAGCAAATTTTTTTTTTATTGTTACAAGTTTTAGCTCTCATAACTCTAAAATTTTAACTGATTCATAACATTTGATGTTTTTATTTTATGGATAATTTATCCAGCAATCAGATAAAATAAAAATAAAATCCATGCATCCAGTATTTATTTTTATTTTTAAGGATTTCTCTTGAATTTTGGTAATTTTCCTAAAAAAGTTAAAGTATCGTGTATTTCCGAAACCAGTAGATTTCGACCAGGTGTTCCACACATTTTTGAACATCCCATGGGCTGTACTCTTACCCCCTTAAAACAATTACACCTATTTAAAGTCACCCTGTATATATAAGAAATATTATTGAAGTGAAACTTATTTATCGACGTTGAGAGAAATTTTAGAGATGTAAAAAAATGTCGTGAAGAAGTTAGATACCTACCTACACACCTTTTTTTATCCATTGACAGCAACAAATGAGTAAGTTATTTGAGATCTTTCCAGAATACCATCAAACGCTATCAGTTCAAGGAAAATAGACTGCATTGAGTGCACTCATTGATATTTTCCTGGAACTGATATTATATGATTATTTATATAATATCAGTTACTGTGACTGTGACTGGACAAAATTTCAAAATTATACAGATACTAGCTGTCCCGCCCGGCTTCGCCCGTGACATACTTCGAACCTTTTTTTTTCTATTATTTGTGAATCTAAACCATCCAGGGCGTCACCCAAACGCATACAAAAATAATCATTCAATCGGTTCAGCCGCCTATATAGGAGACATACACACGCACACAAGAAATATATATATAAAGATAATTACTACTCTTCAAATTATAATGGAAATTATATATAATAAGTAGGTAAGGCTCGAGTCCCAGGTGGCACTTTCGACCTAGATATAGAATATGTAATGGCAGCGGCGAATCGACACATTATTAAAGAGCTGTGTGAAGTTTGTGTCTAGTAAAAAAATATTAGCCTTAGCTTCATTTCATCATTAGATATAATGCGACAACTACGGTTTGTCTGTCCTTCCAGGTCACTCGCTTTGCAAAGGAGGGAAGAGGCGTTAGTTTTTTTTTTCCAAATCCTTTAAATTATCTTCTCATTAATTTCGATGCGGGTTCCAAGACACTTTAACTTCTCCTGGGACTTCACCAAGGTTGAGCTCGGTGTAACTTTTCTAATCTTGGTCATTGCTGTAGATTCTGGTTGACAGGAGTCACAATAATGGAAATGCAGGTGGGATTCGCCCCAATTACGCTACCGTAGTCAATATCACAAAGCCTATCACCATGGGCGTACCCAGGATCTGGGCCAGGGGTTGGGCAACTCAGATTTTTTGTAAATTTACCTGTTTTTAACCCCCGACGCAAAAAGAGAGGTGTTATCAGTTAGACGTAGATTTGGTGTGTGAGTGTGTCGGTCTGTGGCATTGTAGCTCTCAAACGGACGGATCGATTACAATGCGGTTTTTTCATTTGAAAGCCCGTTTCTTGCTGGTGGTTCTTAGCTATTTTTAGTTAATATCGGTCCAGCAGTGTAAGTGTATCAGCTTTTTTTTTATAATAATGTAAGGGATTTTTGGCCTATGATTACTCTATTAAGTGCTTAACGCGTGTCAGTATAATCGTTAAATTACAATTAATTGATAACTTTGACCTAATGCTGCAATGAAAATGATCTCATCTTGAACAAAAACACGTGTACTGTTTCACTTATTTATTATTTTAACCTGACCGGTTTGCCTAGAGGTTTGTTGCAGTACAATATATTGTATTCAATCAATGACATCCGAAATACATAAAATATGTGCTAACCCTTGAAAATGCCGTAAGGCGAAACTGGTCAGGTTAAAATAATAAATAAGTGCCGCGATGGGAGCCAAACTCTATCGGGAACCCAGGGAGGATTTGCGAGGAGTTACTGGGGGCGCCCGGTGTTAAACTGATAGGCAGAGATCGTGTGTTTTTTAGTCGTTTCAAGTCCGGCTTTACGCGGCTAACAAACAGTTAAGGCCATTACTTTGCCCGTTGACCTTGAAGATTTGATCCCTGTACTAGTATTTGTTTTTTGACGCCACCTACCGACCAACGACCGTACTACAAAAAAAAACGAACTGAAGATTATACAAGAAACAGATGTGTCGCAGAGTTGTCATCGTTTTTGCCTATTTTATTTGCTCTCTGAGAGGTCTAATAAATTTTGTTCCTCTGGTTTTTGTAGTCTTGTCTTTTTCTAGGCTATCAAAGTTTATATTTTATATTTATTTGTCTACATCATAATTTATTTTTAACTACACGATGCAATATAATTTCATTATACTCGATATATAAGTTTCTATAAGAGTAAGAGTTTTATAGATATAAGTTTCTTGCCGGTTCTTCTCAGGTGGGCCGCGTTCCGATCCGGTGGTCGCTTTAAATATTTTAAATAGTGTATGACATTTTGTAAGCGCCGTTAAAATAGTCTATGCAAAATAAAGATTTTTTTTTTTTATTTTTTTTTTCATTCTAATAAATGATACATAATGAAGGTCTAATGATGACCATGTAAGTGCTAAATGGTTCTCAATAACGGAAATAGTTAGGATGACCTAGCTTTCAAAATTTATTTAATTGTGCACTGGTGCCACTACATGGTACATTCTGAAGGTCTGATGATGACCAGGTAAGTGCTTATTGGTTCTCAGTAACAGAAATAGTAAGGATGACCTAGCTTTCAACATTTATCTAATTGAGCACTGGTGATACTACATGGTACATTCTGAAGGTCTGATGATGACCAGGTAAGTGCTTATTGGTTCTCTGTAACGGAAATAGTTAGGATGACCTTGCTTTCATCATTTATCTAATTGAGCACTAGTACATTCTGAAGGTCTGATGATGACCAGGTAAGTGCTTATTGGTTCTCAGTAACGGAAATAGTTAGGATGACCTAGCTTTCAACATTTATCTAATTGAGCACTGGTGTTACTACATGGTACATTCTGAAGGTCTGATGATGACCAGGTAAGTGGATATTGGTTCTCAGTAACGGAAATAATTAGGATGACCTAACTTTCAACATTTATCTAATTGAGCACTGGTGATACTACATGGTACATTCTGAAGGTCTGATGATGACCAGGTAAGTGCTTATTGGTTCTCAGTAACAGAAATAGTAAGGATGACCTAGCTTTCAACATTTATCTAATTGAGCACTGGTGATACTACATGGTACATTCTGAAGGTCTGATGATGACCAGGTAAGTGCTTATTGGTTCTCAGTAACGGAAATAATTAGGATGACCTAGCTTTCAACATTTATCTAATTGAGCACTGGTGATACTACATGGTACATTCTGAAGGTCTGATGATGACCAGGTAAGTGCTTATTGGTTCTCAGTAACAGAAATAGTAAGGATGACCTAGCTTTCAACATTTATCTAATTGAGCACTGGTGATACTACATGGTACATTCTGAAGGTCTGATGATGACCAGGTAAGTGGATATTGGTTCTCAGTAACGGAAATAGTAAGGATGACCTAGCTTTCAACATTTATCTAATTGAGCACTAGTGCTACTACATGATACATTCTGAAGGTCTGATGATGACCAGGTAAGTGCTTATTGGATCTCAGTAACAGAAATAGTTAGGGTTATTAGCAAAATAAACAATAAGCTATATAAAATCACCTTTATTTTCTTTATCACTGTCAAGCAATTATTACAATTACAATTATTAATTAATTGTATAATAATGACAAAATCTTAAACTCTTCCCGTTGAAAGTCACTGAAATTTAAACATCGTGAACAGGTCGGTTGGTCATTTATTGGGATAAGTGTTGGTGAAGGTGGTGCATGGAGGCTTTCATCTTGAAGTACGCACATATTTTCGTCTTCTATTTTTGTAAGTTATGCACCTTTTTCCGGTCTTCCTTGTTCTTTATTGCCTGTAAAATATATGGCGGATTTCTAATATATCGCATGTATCGGAGGGATATTTCGACTGTGCCGCGGATCCAAAAGTTCCGGCAAAATACAATTTAAATAAAATGTACATAATTCTATCTTCATTTTATTTTCAAAAAAATCATCGTCTCTTATTATTGTTTCTGTTTTCAGAGGCTTGGACTCATTAAACCATACTCCAAATAAACATTTTGCTTTCCGAGTCACATGCAATGCCCTTAAACTTGGTAATACCAATTGTGGGTTTTATTAACCTGCAAAATGCCCGAGTTATCTTTAACCTAAAAATTTACTTTTTTTGAGCTATAGCTTCGTCTAGTCCTATCTTGTGCGGTGAGATGGGACATTTCACCTCTACTATCGCGTCTTCTCCAATAAGCCCATCTGGAGTAGCTCCTAAATATGGAATCTCGGGATCTATAAAAAGTCTGCATGGTCTAATTTCAACATCGTTTTGTATAGCTAGCTGATCTAGCGCTTTTTTTTCGTGTTCTCTTCCATGCAGTATAGGCGCATCTATCCGCGTCCCAAGTACGCGTCACAGGCCTTAGCGGGGGTGCTTCAAGCGGGGTGCTGGTGAGGTTTCGGGTTTTTATTCATAATTTAAAAATATTAAACGGAAAAAAAAAAAAAACAATACAAATTGTGAAATACGTCAGTACATATTTTTTGATACAAAATTCATGCCTAACTATTTAGCCGTTACAGAGAAAATTTACAATTTAGTTTGAAAAAGGACCTATTTAATAAGATTTTTTATCAAATTTTTGGGCAGTTTATTAAAATTTTAAACAATACAATGTATTTGTGATGACCTTAAATATACCATATATTTTTTATAAGGGAAACGCACAAACGGATTCATCTGCAATCTTCTTTAAACTTACCTTGTTTTTGGGATTTGAGCGAGGTAATCCCCTTAAAAGGACCGTGCCTCACGTTTTTTGAAAAATGTATAGGGTGCAAATGGCAAAAAGTTATTTTAGTACTATTATCGACAAAATAATTTTTTTTTTTAAAAAAGTATCAACTAATAAAAAATTAAATCGAATTAATAAATAAACTCCAGCAGGAGACGAGGAGACGAATCCAAAGCCCCTGCCACTGCCAGTATAAGGGGAATTCCAATAGCTTATGATGTGCTTAAATCTATAATGCAACTAAATTCTAATAAAAAAATGGTTATTCTGCAATGGGTACCCTCACACATAGGCCTGGGTGGTAATACAATAGTGGATCAGTTGGCAAAACAGGCGACTGTTACCGGTATATCATTTTCTCGCCTACCTTACTTTACGGACTTATTGTATCTAACCAAAGAAAAGTGTTACAGTATGTGGAAAGAGTACTTTGATGAAAGGTTCGGAAGGTAGGTATATGGTACAAAACACTGCAGCCACTCCCCTCCCGTGGTATTTGGTTCGCTAATTCTGATCTAACAAGACAGGATGTTGTAACAGCATTACGACTGCGTTCTGGACATATGCCTTTAAATAGCTTTTTATACATGATGAAAATTAATTCTTCTCCGAACTGTACAATTTGTGACGTTAGGGAGGATATATATCATATTATGGTGGAATGTGTACGTAATGAAGCTCAAAGGTGGCAATTTGAAATAGAAAATGGAATATCTTTGCGGTCAGTTGGGATGTGCAACAGCATACTGTCAGTACCTTCATCGGAAAGCGCGAGGGGACTATATGCAATGGTTAACTATTGCTTAAAACTTAGAGAGAGATAACATGTAACTAGTTATTAAGTGTTAAATAAGTAATTTAATACGTTTGTAATTCCTAATGGGGGTGTCATGATCACTGCGTGATCAAATCCCTACCTTCTTTTTGGTAAATAAAGATTAAAAAAAAAAAAGTAACCTACTATATGCTACGAATAATACATTACTTATTCGTAGACTACGTTGTTTAGGTATTTATATTTCTACATAATTATTAATAGCTATTTTTAATATAAAGCGTACGATTCATAATCGATTTTATTGCTAATGAATTATACATACAACACTTGGACGATTACACCTGTCAGTGGAATCATATTACAACCAGATTATGGAACACCTGGTCACGATCTATCAGAAATGATTGCCATAACCTGAAAGCTGCAGATATCTGTTATTACACACTAAAATATATATCTGCAGCTCTGGGTCGGAATAAGCGTTTAAATTTATTAGAAAAGTGTGTGTATTTCATTGAGTGCTTCTTAAATTCTACAATGCCTTGGACGTAATTTGTATCCTCACTTGCTACAGGATGGGTAAAAACGTTAATAAATAAGTTCTTCTACTTTCAAGTACGGGGATATATGTGAAATGTAGAATTATTTAGACATCTGAGGATTTCTTGATTCTACGACTGCCGTTCACGTCCGTGACATTGCAGACAACTTGGCAGTAAAGAGGCTAGTACGATTACAATGTATGTTTAGATGGCAAGAACTATCGGCGAGTCAGTGAGATAGGATACATTTGTATTCTTCTGAATTGTATGCACAGTGACGTTATATTTATTTTTATATATTATATCTATTTATTTATTACCTTTCAGGGTTATGGACCTTTATAATTTAATTACTAGTTTTTTTTCAAGCTCTACTGCCTCTGACAGTTTTCACAGCGTGGATGATGATTCCTTTGCTTCCCAAACTTTGCTTGATCACCTTTCTTCTTTCCTTTCACGATTTTTCTCTTCAACACACCATGTCCCTCACTGCAACTCCTCACTACTCGATATTGTACGCTGCCAGTGCTTGGCACGCATCGGCAGAAAAGCTTTGTGTCCAAAAGCAGCTGAACGTGGTGCAGCGCGGTTTCGCCCAAAAGTTGTGCAAGGCCTATCGCACGGTCTCCTTGATCTCGGCGCTGGTCTTGGCTGGTTTGCTCCCTCTGGACCTCAGAGTTCACGAGGTGGCCTCATTGTATGAGGCCAAGAGAGGAGTGAACCAGTCATGGCTGGGAGACTGGGAGGTCGAGCGAATGGCCCCAGCGATAGAGGCCCCTCACCCCGTGGAGCATGTGCCTTTGGAGTTCACCAGCTTGGTAGACGAGGGGCAACTGGAAGATGCAAACCGTTTTGAGATTGGAGCAAGATTGACTCGGCCCTCAATCTTGCTCCAATCTTCACAGATGGGAGCAAGATTGAGGGCCGAGTCGGTGCCGCGCTATCGTTTTGGAATAGCCGGGCCGAAACTAAGGCCCTCAAACTTGCTCTCGCGCCCCATTGCACCGTCTACCAGGCCGAGCTCCTGGCGCTATGCAAAGCGGCCGGTGAGGTCCTCAGGCGTGGCGCGTCCACGTTCGGTATCTTCAGCGACAGCAGAGCCGCTCTCTTGACGGTAATCAACCGGCATGCCCTCCATCCCTTGGCAGTGGAAGCCAGGGCCGCACTTCAGCGCGGATTGGCCCAGGGTAAGGAAATTTCCTTATTCTGGGTCAAGGCCCACGCAGGGCTAGAGGGTAACGAACGAGTCGATGAGCTCGTGAAGGAAGCGGCTCTGACGTTGAAGAGAGCACCGGACTACGGTCTGTATCCTGTCTCATTCGTGAAGCGTGCCCTTAGGCGGGACACGCTTGGTGAGTGGAACAAGAGATACAGAGAGGGTGGGACGGCCTCCGTTACGAAGCTTTTCTTCCCATGCGCAGTGGAGGCGTACAGTATCGTCCGCAAGATGATGATCGCCGGCACCGTAACCCAACTGCTGACGGGGCACGGTGGGTTCTCCTCATACTTGACACGTTTCAAGTGTAAGGAGGATTAATCGTGCGCCTGCGAGCCCGGGGTAGAGGAGACAGTCGTCCATCTCCTGACCGAGTGCCCTATACACGCAGCGGATCGCACGGATCTGGAAATAAAAACAGGTGGAGCAATCGTAAGCGAAAACTACCCTGAGTTCATTAAAAACCATAGAAGACAGTTCCCAAATTATTCAGAAAAAAATATTAAAATAGTAAATTTAAGAAATCAAATTAATAAGTATTTAATTATTATTCCAAATTTAACCGAGTCATTGTCCTTTTACAATATGCTTTCATATTTAACAAAAGGGTAATGCAAAGTAAGTAAGTAGAGAAGGTGTCTGTCTGGAGTTTTAATACGTTTAAGTTAAGGTAATACTAGACCTTATTATTGTTTCTTCTCCTAATGATGTATCCTCTCATGGTCAGTTGCCTGCTCATTTCTCTTTTCATGACTTGCTTTATCTCTCTTATCGTATTCGCCTTCCGAAACGCAAGCCGCAAATCTATTTTCTTCGCAATTTTCGGGGCTTAGATCTGGAGGCATTGCTATGTGACGCCGGTTCTGCTAACTGTTCGTTGGTGTTCAACTCATCCAATGTCGACGATATGGTCAATGTATTTAATTCCACGATTATCGAGTTATTCGATCGTCATGCGCCTGTCAAATGAGTGCGAATTAAACATCACCCGGCACCCTGGATGAGTGCTACGATAAAAAATCTAATGGCACGCCGAGATAAGGCTAGAAGGCGTTTCCGGAATAACCCTTCAGAACAAAACTTGGTAGCTTTTAAGTCACTACGGAACCGTTGTAGTCGGATGTGTGTGGAGCAGAAAGAGTTAACGCTCTTAGTGTTACTTGACTTCAATAGTGCCTTCAATTCAGACGATTTTGATATACTACTTTGCATACTGAGGTCAATAAATGTTTCTTCTTCCGCTATATCCTGGTTTAACTCCTATCTTTGGGGGCGCTCTCAATGTGTTCGCATCGGTCAGACTTCGTCTGATTGGTGCGAGCTATCTGCGGGTGTTCCTCAGGGTGGCGTTCTATCTCCTCTTTTATTTTCTATCTTTATCCACTCTGCTACGAGTCTTATTTCTAGTAACTTCCATCTCTATGCTGATGCCCTGCAGCTGTACCGTCATTTTAAGGCTACCGACGGAATAACTCTAATAAACCAAGATTTGAATAAACTTAGTGTCTGGGCCAACTCGGTCGGATTACGCATTAATCCGTCCAAGTCGCAAGCCATCATCATGGTAGTAAACACCAATATGGCACTCTCCAGGTGTCCGGGTTGAATCCTGTGCTATTGGACAGTATTCAAATACCTTATGCGGACACCGTCTAGATAAACTTGAGAGATTGCAAAGTTTATGTATACGATTCATATTCAATCTTAGGAAATATGATCATGTCTCCCAATTTCGTAAAGAACTCAAGTGGCTCCCGATCCGCCTTCGCCGAAACACTCGAATTCTCAGCCTCCTTTTCAATGTCCTTTATAACCCATCTTCACCTTCTTATCTAAAGGAGCGGTTCTCGTTTGTTCACTCCCCTGATGCTCCTTGTAGATCTAATTTACGCTCGAACCTCCGATTTCCTCAGCATAAAACTGATTTCTACTCTTACTCCTTCACAGTGCATGCGGTCAGATTGTGGAATTCTCTTCCACCCACTGTCAGAGACAGCAAAACTATTTCTACATTTAAAAGGAAAGTCCGTGGATACTATATCTCCACACTGTAAACATATTTATTTATACCTATAAATATATATATTTATATATATATATAGATAATATTTATTATATTTTTACGTATTTATGGATGTATGATATTCACTTTGTTATAATTTATCTATTTCTATTATTTTTGTATATGTGTTAGTTTTTTTTGTTCTGTTTTTATTTACACACTTTTGTTTGTTCAGTTCCTAGTTGTTCACATTCTCCTCTCGCGGGTCTGCTGGGAGATATTTCTTTTAGAAATAAGCAGTACCCTTGTACCTATGTTTCTTTCAACTATTTATATTAAATTCTTAGTATGTACATAAATAAATAAATAAAAAAAATATAAAGCCAAAATACTGACTATCTGATCACGGAAGGCAGGGTAATTTCTAGAACCATTAGCTTGACCTCATAAGGAATATCATGCTTACATAGGAAGCGGGTCCTTTGACATTCATCTCAACCGTGATGAACGATTGATTGTGATGATGATTGACTTGTTATGCATAACTGGATGATATGGATAGGCAACAAACTGGTTTTACTGCTGCCTCCTTATGTTACACATTTGCATAGGTTTATTTAAGACTTGCTGAACCCCCGCGACTTCGCCCGTGATGTACTTCAAACCCCCGTGTCTCCTATTTAATCCAGTCGTTTATTAATTTTACAATAATGTTGTAACCCGATTGGTTGACATTTATGATTACTGTTCCACTCTTCTGGGTACTAGCGTGATGTAACCTATTACCTTCTTCGATGGGGCTTTTCAACACGAAATTAATTTAACTTAGTAGGTAGTTCATGAGATTATCGCGTTCAACCTAACAAAGATACAAATAAACTGTTCAGCTTTATAATGTAATAAAAAACATTTACATGTTAACCGATTTTAAGAATTGAAACATATCTTAAAGTCGGTTTATTAGTATAGACTAGATCATAGTAAAACTTATAATAGAATGGAAAATTTGTAGTGGTAAACAATAGTACCTAGTATTTTGTTTTACTGCTGTTAACCAAACTGTTATCTTAGCCAACGCAGAAGAATGTTGTAGCCGTAGATGTTTTTTTTGACATTAGCGGGGCTCCATAAACTTCTGCTGCATCTAATCCTCTGCCAGATATTTCCAACCCTACCTAGATTTGGAGCACGGAGTGGGCATTTATAGACTGCTACAATTTTGATTTATAAACCTATTCGACATCTTTGGGAGCGACTGTAGTTTGACCACCAGAGCCACGTCTACGTATCTGTAGGTGTGATTAATTTCCGCCCTCGAATATTTTGCTAGGGCTTTTGTAACTATGGGAGGTCATAAACCCTTCAAAGGAATTTTATCCTGCCTCTTGGATAAATTCAGCCAAAACATTGTCCAAAGGCCTGACTGATATATGGCCGCTAACCGAGAGCCAACTTCAGCTCTTGTAGCTTGGAATCAGTTACAACTCTATCAGGTTCACTTTAATGGATGTAGATGTGATTGTCAAGCCAAGAAAAATTGGAAAAATTTGACCGTCGGAAGCCGGAAGAAAAGCCAATAAGAGATAGCAAAGGAGAGACGATTAAACAGAGTTTCTTTACATGAATTATTTAATCGGTACCAATATAAGTATGACACACGGAACAGTGTTAAGTTTATTAGGGACAACAAGACGTTTAGTCTAGAAGGTCTACTGTGCCGTTCAATAATTGGAATTTCGTTTTCCTTTCAGGACATCACTTGGGAGCGCTTCGTCATGGCCACGGCAGGCACGTTTGGTTCGAAGTGACTGGTGCTCCTGGCGACGCATCTTCTCTGCTAAGTGCTGAGCTGCGGTTGCACCAGGCTCCTATTCAGACCGCTGACCCTACCAGCTTGTACACTGTAGTCGCACACAGGGTTATTAGCGTTGATAACATGGGGTGAGTAAAATTGTACCTATTCAAGAAGATTTTACGACAGATGGCAGTTTTTAGTATATATTTTGTCATCTTGTTGTTCATTACATACATATAGTCACGCTTTTATTCCCGATGGCCGTGGGAATAAAGTCGCGACTAAATAGAAGGAGGCATACGTCCATTTTTCACATTATGCTTTTTTGTCCCAAGTAACAGGTGGAGAGCTCATGGTCATGTTGAAAAGGCACAGGTGTTGGCTACCTGCTGTTGAAATATTCAACTGGGCGTTAAGCAGACAGGAAACACAGATATTTTCGTAAATAAAATTCCATAAAGCTGTCGTCCATCTCAGGACCAGCCATAGCTAAAGTTGGATAACGCAGTGATCGTTTACACAACACTGAGTTAGTGGGCCTAACGCTTCGTAGGCGTCACTTGATGTACTTTATTAATTGAAAAAAAAAAGTCTAATTCGGATCTTTACATAACATAACTTTTATCAATTGAGAGATCCTCAAGCGTTCTCTGTATTTAATTTAAAATGAGAAAAGAAAATAATTAACCCAGAGCTTTTTTAAATGTTTTAGGCTACCAGAACCAAAGCCTTACCATCTATCTACTACTTTAGCAAATAAATAGACGCCCCATCTAAAAAACCCTAGCGTAGGAAGGAACATTTGCAACAGTGAGAAAGTGTTCTCACTATCAAAATGATATGATCTTATAATGTTTTACCTGCTGCAAGGATTGCCATGGTGTAGGTACGGGGCGGGTGATTAGGTAGTACAAAGAGCTAAGAACATTATGCCACATTGTTTCTTAATCAAAAACCTATACAATACAGGCAGCTAAAATACCTCTTAAATCAAGTTTGTTTCAGGATTTCGCAAGTAACATTTATTACATTGGGTTCGTCGTTTTCTACTAAGTGATACTCATAGTATCACTTAGTATTGAATGAATGTACTTAATTTTCATTATTGTCTCTTTTCTCTCACTCAGGAGTATACAGATGGAGCAAATTGCCGCAATGAATACAAGTGCGGGTGCTGAAGGCTGGCTGGAACTGAACGTGACCGGCGCTCTCGCAGTGTGGCTCTCTTCTCCAGCTGACAACAGAGGATTCTTCGTCACCTTACATCCACATTCACAACCAGGTATGTTCACAAAATAACTGTAATTTTCAAGACTTGATCATTACGTTTCTTGCATATTATGTATTTCAAACACCTTATTCCACCATTAATTAGGTGCATGGGGCCGGACGGTTAAAACGGACAAGGTTCTGGCGCCGGCTTTCCCCTCTGGGGTTGGTCTGAGGGCGTCGCCAATACAAAATGGATAGTAAAGCAGACCCCGGGCGTCACGAGACGCAACTGGGACACGCGCTCGGATGATGATGATGTTTTTCAAACACCAGGATTGGATTTGACGTTGTCGTGCTTTAGGTAAACACCGTCCAGCCAGATGGAGCGACAACCTAGAACTGGTCTTGTAGTAAGAACTGAATGCCGAAGCACGGGGACACACCTATGTGGTGAAGAAATGCTTTTCTACACAGGGAAGATGTTAAAGTTGACTGAGGACTACTATACTTCAGCTGAATATTGTGGATATTTAATATTTTGGGACATTTTTCTTTACACAGCGTTGTCTAGCAAAGTAAGCTTGTGTTATGTGTCAATGGCCATATCGAAGTTCGTTAGCTAATTGGATCGTAATAATTCTTATGATTCAACAATCCAATTAAGGATATTCCGTCTGCTATCCTACATAAATATGCTTATACCTATTATTACATTTACACGCGATTGAGCAGATCCACGTACGTAATCTAGACGAATGATAAACATACTTATATAAATTTCTAAATGCATAACGCATATTATACATAGGAAACACCCAAACTCCGAAACAAACATTTGTAGATCACACATATATATTTTTCCCGCGGGAATCGAACCTGGTCCCAAATCAATACCATGTGTGCGATAGGTATGGTGTTTTTTCGTTACTTTTTTTCATTTGGAGTCTATGATAACATAGCTTTTAAATTCTGATATCAGATGTGCGTCACATCATCACAGTAGTCTCTTTATTTTGAGAACTATGGACACGTGGAAATACAACAAGCAAACGGTGTAATGTATCTAGTAGTACAAAGGTGAAAAGCATCAATTATTTTCAATTCACCTCATGATGTGACGATAAATCTATAGGAGACTGAGCATTAGCGCACCAAAGAAGATATATACGAGTATATTCTGATGGATTTATTATCGTGCACTTTGACGCGTGGATCCTTCGTCGGCTTCTAAGAAACTTGATAGTGAATGTTTTGAATGTAGATATTGCGATAAATCGGAGAAGTTGCAGCTGTGGCAAGTAATTTTATTAATAAAATGGCTAGAAAACAGACTCAATGTTTGTATACAACGGATTATTCACCTTTCTGTTATCTTGGTTGTATGAACTGTGACCAATTGAGTCACGTGACATTGTGTTAAGTAGAGACATGCCAAGATATAACTCGAACATAGTGATTTCATTACAGAACGCCACGCAAAACCAGAAGAAATTGGTTTGGAAGAGCCCCGCGGATCCGTGTCCGAAGGAAAGCAGCCATTTTTAGTAGCTTTCTTCAAAAATGGACCGAAGCTCGGCAGTACAGATGCAGGGGCTAGGCGAAAACGTGAAGCGAGACGGTGGCGTTCACAAGGCTACTCGGAGAATTATCTAACAAGAAATCCACTCACAGGTTGGTAATGTTATGATCCCTACGTAGTTTTGTATTACGTAGGTATATAGTGTAATGAGATCCTACTAAAATCTTCGATGCGCAAGCTAATGGGACCTACAAGTGGTACACAGAAGAGGCCATGGCATAACTGTTGTTTAAACAAATAACACATTTATTTCATGTAGTTCGAAAAATTACCTAATCTACTTAAATCACCTTTTTAGTTATGTTATGTACTGTTTATGCAGGGACCTATTGGGCCCCTATTTACTCATTATTCACTTGCTGTGACTGTTTTATTTCAGACACATCACACTGGACCACAAGAAGTTGTGAGATTCAAACCCTTTACGTTAGCTTTAAAGACCTCGAGTGGCAGGTTCGTAATTGTTTTCTATTAAATACTAATTCATTAAAACTTTAAACTATTTTGTAAAATGTTTTCACAACCATAACTAAGCTAATATGACAAGCTAACTCGGCAAAGAAAACAAAAATTAAAACTAAAAAAACTAACTAACTAACTAACTATCTTCACGCTGTATCCCTGACGGGGTAGTCAGAGAGGACAGATCGCCAGGCTTCGCGATCCATGCATACTTCTTTCGCTTTTTCGAGATTCATCAATCGCTTCATACACGCACGTCTGGGTATCCGAGTACTTTTGACCTTTCCGTTTTTGAGCAATCTGCTCACGTGGTCTTCATATGTAAGTCTCGGCCTTCCCTGACTCCTTCTACCCTCTACTTTTGAACAATATATAAAAAGAAAAAAAAAAAAAAAAGACTAATTAAAATCGGTCTACCCATTTCGGACGACTTCGACCACAAACACAGTGAAATGTCGTTTTTTATAGACAAGTAACTCTATGATTGTGGCTCCAAATTGTCACCTTGAGATAGCCTGAACACTAGGCTATGTATGATAAAGCAACAAACACACGCAGGCGGAGCGACTGACTGAAGCTAATTATGATTAATTAAACATGTACTTGGCAGGATTGGATCATCGCGCCGGATGGGTATGGTGCGTTCTACTGCAGCGGGGAGTGCAACTTTCCTCTAAACGCCCACAAGAACGCTACAAATCACGCCATTGTACAGACTCTCGTACATCTCCTTAACCCTACAAAGGTGAGAAGAAATTTTAGATCAATAGTCCTTTGTGGCAAATCCAATTACGATCGATTCCGTGATTTCCAATAATACTTGTATGCCTGCTCTGTATATTATTTTCATACTCCGTCTCCAGCCTATTGTAAATCAATCTTGACTTATGTCCACACCAAATTTCATCCAAATTGGTTTAGCCACATAGAAGTAAAAAACATACATGCTCACAAACTTTCTCCTTTATAATATTAGTACTGGTCTATGTCATTTTGGGCCGTATTCCAGAACATTTCTCAATACTCAATCGACGCTTGAGAGTAGATTTCATAAGGCAAAATCTAGCCTCAAGTGTTAATATAATAATAATAATAATATAATGTTTTGGTGCTAATAAAAATATTTTCAAATTACAGGTACCAAAGCCATCGTGTGCCCCAATCAAGTTATCACCGATATCGGTGTTGTACTACACAGACGACTCTAATGTAATCCTGCGCAAGTATAAAAACATGGTCGTCAAGAGCTGTGGATGCCATTGATTTGCCATTGAAATGTTTTCACAAAAACGATAGTCTTACAAAACGCTTCTGCAGTATTGAAGATCTTGTAGTGTACTGAATAAATTAGATTAAAATAATACTTAAGTAAGGTTAAATTGATTCACAAGTACTTATATGAATAAGCAAGCTGATTCCCGCGGCGTCGCCCGTGGCATACTTGACAAACCACCCCGTGACATAATCGTTATTTTACCATAATGTAAGAAAATTTCCCCGATTTGTTGACATTTGTCATTACTACTCCGCTCTCCTGGATAGTAGTTGATGTAGGTCGATGTCGATAATTTTTTTCAATTGAACCAGTAGTTCATGAGATTAGCGCGTCCAATCAAACAAATCCTTCAGCTTTATGTATTAATAGAGATATAATAATGATTGTCTACTACGTCAAGTAGTCCGCAACCGCAAGCAAGATCAAAACCTTTGTAGATTATAATTATGTCTGTTTGTTCATTTTATTTTAAAACTAATTTGTTATTATAGGTAATTAATTCTATTATTTTTATGGAATATTAAATGTCAGACATAGGTAACCTACAAAATTGAACTTTCTGAACATGACAGTGACTGTTTTTTTATCTGGCTATTTTCGAAAACAGTCATTAGGTACAGTCTAAACTGGTAGACACCGGTCGTTTAAAAAATGAAAGTAGATAAAGAATTAATAAGAAAACAGAACAACATCTGAATTCAGTGTCGCCTATAAATATCTACTCACTAATAAGTACTTTGGAGCAGCATTTATTGCACTTATTAGTGAGTAGCATTAAGCCTAATTACTGAGTAGTACTTATTGTCTTCCTGGTTTTTCACATAAATGGAAATCATTGCCATATTACGTAAAGTAGCATTAGTGCCAGTCACAGCTTTAAAATTTGGAACACACTATTTGGTGTAGCTGAAAAGATTTACAAAAAAAGGCGCACACTGATTGAGTTTCAGAGTCAAAACTTTTGCTATCAGTATGCATTTATTGTAAACTAAATATACCTAATTAGGAAGGTATATTGTATTATGAAAACCTTGTAGAGAAGCAAGAAGGAAGAAAGCGCAGGAACGTGTGTTGTGTCGTAAATTGAGAGAGGTCTCTACGTGCTGGCTGTCATAGGCTGATTTAATTGTTTTTGATACTTTTTAAATGTCCAAATATACCTGCTGCATATATAAGTGTTGATAGCTAAAGATACAATCATGTAGAATTAATCAGATGTAAATTACGATAAAAGAATGGATTGTTTGAAGCGAGGTCGATGCCCAGCGTCATCGTTTGAGAGAGATATTAATTAATAAAACGTATTGATTCACATTTATTTTTAGACTTTTTTCTTACATTACATTTTATTCTTACATGGAAGCGCTTATGGCTCCGCCCCCTAAAAAAATAAAGGCGTGACGCGATGACTTTTTAAACGGTTTTACTTCATTGTAAAGATATTGCCCGACTAGTTGCGGACTGATTTGCGTCAACCACATTGTAAGCTACGCCTTCATCTGCCTATATTATTAACTAGCTGACCCACACAGCTTCCCCCGTGACATACTTCGGATTCCCGTCGCACTTATTTAATGCCGTCGTTTTAACTTTTTGAATCCCCGTCGCATCTATTTAATATCCAATCCGATCGCTCATTACTTTTACAAAAATGTATGCAAATTTGCCCTTTTTTGACATGAATGATTACTGCTCCGCTCTCCTCGGTAGTAGCGTGATAGTTCGTCGATAAATGGAATATACAAAACATAAAGAATTTAGTGCTTTCAACCAAACAAACCAACAAACAAACTTTTCACCTTTATATATTAAAGTATAGATATAGAGTATTTATATACCTAGATGTTTACAGGATGTCGATCTGTAGATACTGGTTTACAGGAGTCACAGTAATGGGAATGTGGGTGGGATCAGTCCCAATTAAAATACGTGTTGTTGTTGTGTTTATATACAAGGTGACGCAAAGTTTTGAAAAGGGTGAAGATTTGCCATGATATCATAACAGTAGGTACTTTACCTAATACGAGAACTTAAATATACTTTTTGACAAATGCATGTGTATGTTCATACATTCGGTAACTTCAGTACTACTTAGATACAATACCAGGAATGTTTTGATTTCAATATAAATATGTGAAAATTGTTTTGCATTAAATATATTACTAGCTGTGCCTCTCGGCCTCGCTCCTGAAGTATTTTGAATTCCCGTTGCATCCTACACCTGTATTTCAATAAAAGTATGATTACTTCTTTCGACATCGGGTCAAAATTGCACGCGTAGGTATAATTTAGTACATCATTTGCATATTTTAAGAATTTATAATTATGACTACTATGTATAAAATTCTACTTTTTGTCCGTTCTAACGTGCTCTGCTGGTATTTTCAAAAGAGTTCTGGACTTGAATTGTATCTTAGTGTAAAGTTTCTATACGGATCTATAAAATACCAAAGAGTTCTGGCTACTCCTTTATTTTTAAAATGACGAAAATGGTAATTTTCTACTTTTTGTCCGTTCTAACGTGCTCTGCTGGTATTTTCAAAAGAGTTCTGAACTTAAATTGTATCCTGGATAATAGTTTCGATATGGATCTATAAGATACAAAAGAGTTCTGAATTTTATATTTTTATGTATTATGTTCTACTGGAGTAAGAATATTTTTGAAATAAGAATTTTATATGATAATTTTTTCGTATAATATCATGGACCCATGAATTGTTCGGGAATCATATGAGTTAGAGATATTCATTATATTAAATGTAATTATATTTATATATATTTTTGATATTATTTTTAAGTGTACCTATGTCCCAATTTTTATAAAAATGAACAGTATAAATATGTATAGCTAAATATAGTTCATAGTTTAAGAAAATGGAATTACACTATCTAGGTTTAGATTTGGTAAATAAAAATATTTTGGTACAAGCGTCTTGGTTTAAATTTTACCCATCCAGAATCCGAATATTATATTCTTTTATCAAGAATAACGTTTCTTGAGTAAACTTTATTTTCGTCATCGTCCCAACATGCCTTTCGTCTTTGATCTACCTTGACGTATGTTCTGGAGAAGAGAAATGGTATTTTTTATACTTAATTTCACTCTCTGGCTTTCAATTTGATCTGATTCGACCCTCACGGGGTCGAAACAACTGATAGATGTAGGTACCTAGATATTTTTAAATACTTATATTTATTTATTTATTCAGGTACCAACAACTGTTTACATTGATACTTATAATTACAGCAATATATTAAAGTTACTAGTCTTAATGTAACAGTTACTTATAGGTAAACACAACATGCAAAAAAAGTAACATTGAATAAGGTGCTAACAAACAATCACAGCAACAGAGGCTATTCGAACATGGTAGTTAATAGCTGTAAAGTCTTATCCATATCAAACCGACACAGAACGTAAGATATAGTTAAAGGTTTTCTATAAAAGATATACAATAAATATGGAAAAAATTATTAAAAAAAATACATTTCAATAAAAATATACAGTGGTAGCCAAGAGAATATAAGCCAGTTCTGGCAAGGAGCTGTAAACAGACTTTTGTTTGCGATACGAATGGTAGTGGACATCTACTAGATGGCTGCAACTATTTATCACCCTGCATAACCTAACGTAAGGAGAATTAGCGCCAAGAACAGTTCTTCTCAATGGTGGACACAGTGGTGTGATTGGTTTGCGTGGAACTTTTGAGGGCACGCGAAACCTGAAAAGGCCCAGTAGTGGGGAGCAGTCAATTTTGTTATTAAGAATCTTAGAGGCAAACACGGCATCATCAATCTATTCGAAAGTGGTTTAATGTTGAAGAGTTTTAGTCTGCGGTCATAAGAGCGGGTTTTCTTTGCCAAGCCATTAGAGAACGCTATATGCCAAAGAAAACGCTTTTGTACACGTTCCAATTTTAACGATTGTGTTGCATAGTGTGGCCGCCATACCACACTGCAGTATTCAAGGATACTTCTAATAAGTGTGTTGTACAGTAAGATTTTGGTCGAATTGTTATGAAAGCTCTTGCAAGTTCTTAAAACAAAACCAAGCATCTTAGAAGCTTTACTTGTAATGTGATCCATATGTGGTGTAAATGTTAATTTTGTGTCAAATATCACTCTGTCTAGTTCTTCAATTTTGGTGTTTTTTATATAATAATCAGAGCTAACAATGTTATGGTTTCTAGTGTATTTCATGTGCTTACATTTATCTGTATTTAATTGCATTTTGTTAGCTTCACACCACTCGACAAGTCTATTTATTTCAGTTTGCATATCGATTGCGTCATCTATAGATCTGATAGTTTTTATAAATTTTAGGTCGTCCGCATACAAATAAGCTTGGGAGTATTGGAAACAATTAGGAACATCGTTTATGAAAAAATTAAACAACTTTGGCCCCAAATGGGACCCTTGGGGAACCCCAGATGTGATGTGTTTTAAATTCGAATGATACCCATTTACTACTACAAAAAATTCTCTATCTGACAAGTACGATGTCAGCCATCCAAGCAAAGAACCACAAATACCATATGCTTGTAGTTTAGCGATTAAAATTTGATGAGAGACCCTATTGAAGGCTTTGCTGAAGTCAGTGCAAATGACATCAGCTTGATGACCTGAGTCGATAGCATTGATCAATGTCTCCGCGAAAGGCACCAAATTTGTACTAGACGAACGTTTTGCGATAAATCCATGCTGATTGACACTTAAATATAATTTTAGATGATTACACATGTAATATTAGAGTTTCAAATATTTTAGCAAACGATGATATAATGGAAATGGGTCTGTAATTAGATATTAAGTCAACATCACTAGATTTATATATTGGAACCACTTTTGCCACTTTCCATTCTGAGGGAAATATACCACTATGCAAAGAAGTGTTATATATATTTAAAAGTGGGTGGACTAACTCCCCGGCACACGCTACAATGAAGAGGGATGGAATCCCATCAGACCCGGCACCCTTTGTAATATCTAGGTTTTTCAAACATTTTATTAGAGTATCATATGTGATAGAAGGATTACTTAAGGATACACTATGTTCTTGTAATGACTGTATAAACTCGGTTTGATATTCATCATCAATTTCTTGGTCAGAATTGTATACTGAAGAAAAGTAATCCGAGAATAAATGGCAAATTTCTGAACCATCTGATGTTACAATCGATCCATCCGTCATCGACACAGGGTAGGCACTAGAATCTCCTCTTTTAGCTTTCACAAAGTTCCAAAATATTTTAGGGTTGTTTTTATTCGATCTTCTACGAACTTAATATAATTTTAATAACACTCATTTGATATCTTTTTACAAATTTTACTAATATATTTCAGCTCTATCCCATCAAGCGGGTTGCTGTATTTATTATAACGAATCCTTAATTTGTGTTTATTGTTTAATTGTTTAATTAGGTTGCGATTAAACCACGGTGGATATTTACTACCTTTAGGAACGTGCTTTGGTATGAATTTCTTTAATAAATCATTAAGAATATTATAGAAGACCTTTAGCATTTCATTCACATCACTGCATCTAGCAAACAAATCATCCCAGTTTACATCACTTAAGTAATTATTTATGGATAAGTAGTCTGCTCTATGAAAATTTGGTCTTTTAACTGAACTATTATACTCCAATCCAGCGTCGGTTTGCAGTTATAACAAAATCCAACGGAGGGTGACGCTGATGTATTTTACTCAAACTAATTAGACTAGAAGAGACTTCACAAGACTGTATAGAAGATATAACGAGATCAAGAATACGGTTTTCAGAGTTTTTAATAAAATTACATTGCTTTAATTTATTAACAGTTATGAAATCAAGTAGTATTTTACTTGTGCCAGTCAGACCTGGGGTTTTACTAAGGCTTGAAGTAAATTGACAAACTATTTCACGTCGATTGAAGTCACCAACAATACATATTTCGCAATTTGTGATTTGCTCAAACACAGAATTACAGTTATCTATATAAGCTTCCATAATGGATCTCGGTACGGGTGGAGGTAAGTACACAATACAAAAGACTATTTTGCGAACAGAATTACAACGCGACCCCGTTCGTCAATAACAATCCAAACATCCTCACTGTTACTTTCCCAGCTTACTTAGAATTAATATTCTTCTTGACAGCAAACAAGACCCCCCCCCCCACCATCTTTTTTTATTATTCTGTGTGCTAGCCGTTACTCTATCCCTCCTGTATACCTTGTAGCGGTCGTCAAACAACTCACTAGTAAGTACAGAACTATTCAGCTAGGATTCCGTAATAATTATAATATCATAGTTGTTACAGCAAACATTACGATAGAAAGTATCAACTTTCGTGCGTAAACCTTCACAATTTTGGTAGTATAGCTGTAAATATTTGAATTTTAAAGTTAGTTTACATAATAACATACAAAGGAATTATATTATTGTCATTATTCAATTCTGTTTACGCTTTCACGATTATTAATAACAATAACATTAGAATCGTCAGCCTTTTTAACAAAGATTTTACCATTACGAACCCAGACATACTTATAACCCCTCTCACGTGCCCTCAGCCTCGCCATAGCATGAATTTCCTTATTAGCAGGTGACAGATGCTCAACCACATATAGAAGGGAGACCCAGATCCTGCCAGCCCCAAGTCCGCAGTGTTTAGCTTCTTATCTGGGTTATTTTTATTGTGTGTAATGACAGCACCAAGTACCTCATCGCGTATTCTTGAGGAAATAAACTGAACCACAATGGATCTCGGGCGTTTACTGTCACTATGAAGCTTGGCGACATGCGCAGCGCCAGTGACATCGCTTTCCTTTAGTTCACATTTGACCACTGAGCAAAGCTGCTTGATAACAGTAAACAAGTTTTCATTCTTGTTTTCGGGTAAACACTGAAGCTCCAAGTTACACGAACGCGAGTGCTGCTCCAGATGGTTCAATCGCTGTGTTAGGGTTGTTACTGTATTCTTTAAGCGATCGTTCTCATCATTTATTTTTTTCAATGCAGTGCCAGTAGCAGCCTGCTCCGATTGCAGCTTATCAAATTCCTGATTGTGGAATGTGAGTGGGTTCTTCAGCTTCTGTACATCGCTTTTTATAGGTTGTAACTCCCTATTTATGGTGTCAACTATGGTAGAACTCATTTGCTGAAACATAGCAGCAAATTCGATCTTAATGACCTCTTGGATTATAGTCCGCACGTCGTCAATAATAACAGCCGAAGACCCAGGAGGGGAGTTTAGGGCCGGTCTCTTACTTCCTCTTATATTTGACACATTACGGATGGGAGTGTTATCCTTTTTCCATTGCTTTGGCATCGCACTCATACATCTCGGGCACTGCCAGCGGCGATAGGCCTCCGAATCCTTCGAGATTACCTTTATTGATAGGCAAAGAAAGTGGTACGGCAAATTACATACCGTGCAGTAATTGAATTCATCATTAGGCCTACCATCAATGCAACAACCCCATTAATGCGGGTCCGCGGACATATCGCTAGTTTATAGGTAGATAATTATTACAAAATCAGAACCGGTTGTTAAAAGGTGATTGTATTGTGATCACGGATATCTGTGAATTGTAATAGTAGGTAATATGTTACTAATAACAGTAACCATATGCCGCAATTGCTTCAAGTTGCATTAGCAATAATTCGTCTCACGAAAAACACAAAAACAAAGTCAAACTGCATCAAATTCAAGCAGGTACTTATTTCACCTCGGTGCGACAGCTGATGGTGTATCGCTGCTCGAGCTCGCGAGAAAAACTTCGTAAGCGTCGTGAGAAACGCGTCACTTACGCGTTACACTGAGTTGATTAACTTTCACGTAATGTCGGTGCCGGCCAATATTGCAACGATCGAAAAAGTTTTTATTATTCGTGTTAATCACTATTACACGATTTATCCACTGCACAGTTTGATGACAAAACACTTAGACCATAAAAATATCACTATTTAGGATTTAAACAATAACTTTAAACACAAAAACTGTATTAAAGTTTGCGGACAGATTATAATAGATGTTTACTGTGAGGCAGTTCGCGCGGAGTCTCTCATATATAGGAAACATTCAAGTAAAGTTTTCTTTCTTTCTTTATTTTAAACTCCGAAGTGCTGAAACTATAATACAAATATTTGTTGCGATTTATATTAGGTGTAACCCCTATCAATAGCTTAGGGGTGCAAGCGACCTCACCTGCTGATCAACGGACGAAGCAACAACGCAGGCACTCTTCGGGGTAGGGAGGTCAAACGTAAAGTTATTTAACTGGCACATCACAGTATGTTAAAATTGACTCCTACACAAGTCTCGGAATCTCTGTTGAATATAGTGTGTCTCAGGGAGCATTCTTGGCCCAAGTTTGCAATCTTCGGATGGTTAATGGAAAGGTTTTTACGTATGATGATTCGGCTCTAGCTGACACCAATCGTTTGACCCAAGATGGCTTTAACGCCGTTAACCAATGGCTTAGTGAAAACCTTCTATCACCGAACCTCTCTAAGACTAATTGATTAATTTAACAATTTGCAATAAAGCATTACCACCTGACGGAACTTTTGGAGTTTCCACCAAGATAATTGACTATTGATCACCAACCAAGTTTTAATTGAAAATGTATCATCTATAAGATACCTTGGGATTGTTCTTGATCTCCTATTTTCCCCCCTAAGGGTAGAATTTTGGAAATTCCTGAAACACGTATTTAGTTATTTTTAATTAATAATAATAATAAATAATAAATATTGTGATCAACTAAAAAAAGCTGCGTGAAGAGCTTGCAGACAGGACCGAAAAGGGTGAGCAAAATATCACTATTAAATTTGTGAACAATATACCCATAATAATTAGTACTACAAAAAACTAGCTGTACCACAACTAACTGAACTCTGCATACTTTACACTAATCTGGCATCCATAACGGCTAAATTCGATTTGTTTCTTATTGAAGTTACCAAGCACAGGCCAGTATTCATGTTAATAACTGAAACTCACCTCCATAAAAATATTGACGACTGTCTCATAGATATACCAGGATATGTTGTGTATAGATTGGACAGAATCAATAGAAAAGGAGGTGGTGTGCTAATATATGCGGCTCGAGGAATAAATAATATTACAATAATTACTAAAGTTAATAATCCCTACTGAGACAACCTTGTTGAAGCCTTGTGGCTTGATGTACAGTTTGAAAAATTGAACTTTTTACTGGCTTGTGTTTACCGATCAACATCGCGTAAATTTCAAGAGTCCGACAGGATTCTCTTTAACATGATTGATAAGGCTTCTACAGAGAAAACTGTAATCATTGTTGGTGACTTTAATTTGCCCAAAATTAAGTGGCCTCTAGACCAAGACTACAGCCACGACCCACTAACTGAAAATTTTGTTAATATGTATACAAATAGCAACTTGAATCAACTCGTATCACAAATCACTAGAATACGAAACGATGAAGAAACTTTACTTGACCTTATATTATGTAATGATGAAAATTTGATAAGTGAAATTAAATACCATCCACCAATAGGATAAAGCGATCATATTGTGATCACTGTCTCTATACAAGTATTTCATGATAAAAATGAGAATGTTAAAAAACCTTTGCATTATGATTTCTTTAGCACTGATTATGATGCTTTGAATGAATATCTTTTGAAAAACTTAAGTGTAACCGGTTGTTTGCCCAATGAGATGTGGAACTTATGTGGGCTTTAAAAATCAAATAGATATAGCTGTAGAAAAATTTGCAACAAAACTGAAACAAAGAATAGAGAACAGGAAATTTTATAAACCGTGGATTAATAAAGAAATATTGAAGTTGACAGAGTAAAAGAAGAAACTCGCGAATTCATAAAATCGATCAAAGTAGTGAGTTATACAATAAATATAGAATTATAAATAATAGAATTATCAGGCTAACAAGATCTAGACGAACAAATTTTGAATCAACTGTTATAAATACGGGACCTAAGTTCTTTTACGGTCATATCAGAAAACAGCTATGCTCCAAAGTGAGCGTCCCATCAGTCTTGAAGAATAGCTATGATGAAGTTGTAACTGATCCACTACACATTTCTGAATTATTCGCAGATCAGTTTGAACTTAGCTTTGTCAAGGAAACGGATGAACAAATGCCGACAATTAACATGCCTAGAATCAGGAACACAATAGAGGATATTAACATCACTGCCGACATTGTACGTAAAACATTACATACTTTCAATGATGATACAGCTACAGGACCTGATGGCATTCCATCCATACTTCTGAAAAAGTGTTCATCTGCATTAGTGGATGAAATAACCAATATAATGGTCCAGTCTTTGAAATCTGGTTCATTACCCTCAGATTGGAAGGTTGCTACTGTTGTGCCGATATATAAAAAAGGCAACAAATTATTGCCAGCTAACTATAGACCCATAAGTCTGACTAGCATACTGTGCAAGTGCATGGAAAAGATCATAGCTGACAAAATCAGGCAATTTTTGGAACAAGAACACATCATCATGGATGAACAGCATGGCTTTGTGCCTAAACGTTCTGTAAATACAAATCTGTTGATATGTGCAATTGAGTGGATCAATAAGTTTAATGACCGGCGACCTATAGATGTGATCTACCTCGGCTATGAGAAGGCATTTTACCGCGTCCCTATACGACGCCTAATAAATACACAAGCTGAACCACCTTGGTATCCGAGGCAAAATTTTGAAATGGATCAGTGATTTCCTTATTGATAGAACACTTAAAGTACGCTTTGGTGATAAGTTATCTTCTGCACGTTCAGTACTTAGTGGAGTACCTCAAGGATCAGTGCTGGGGCCATTGCTTTTTATCCTCTATTTATCAGATCTGAAGAATACCTTACAACTACCCTTTTCGCTATTTGTGGATGATACCATGTTTTTTGGAGACCCACTTATCCAAGGACAAGATATTCAAGGCGACTTGGATGCAATTTTTGACTGGACCAAGCGATGGTTGTTATCGCTTAATGTAGCAAAATGCACTGTTCTACACATAGGAAAAAATAATCCTCATAAACTGTACTACTTGAATAACCAGCAATTAAGATCAGTTGATTCACAGAAAGATTTGGGTGTAATCATAAGTAATGACTTGAAGTGGGAAATGCATATCACACATATTGTCAAGAGAGCAAATTCGAAGCTTTACCTTATAAGAAAAGCATTTAAATGTCTCACACCAATAACATTTACCAAATTGTACAAAACGTATATAAGACCACTATTAGAGTATGCATATGTGGTATGGGACCCCTACTTTAAAAAAGATATAGCACTGTTAGAGAATGTTCAGAGGAAGGCTACCAGGATGGTTGGAGTATTGAGAAATAGGCCTTATTATCAACGCCTGATAGCACTTGGTCTTAGTTCGCTTGAAAGACGCAGACAGCGAGGAAGTCTTATAGAGACATATAAAATACTTAATGATTACTACAATGTGCCTGAAATAAGGAACATGAGAATAAGCATCTCCGTGGTCATTCATTAAAACTGTGGAAAACGCCATTCAATGGAAATCCCCTTAAACATTTTCTATAACATTTGGTTGGAGTATTGAGAAATAGGCCTTATTATCAACGCCTGATAGCACTTGGTCTTAGTTCGCTTGAAAGACGCAGACAGCGAGGAAGTCTTATAGAGACATATAAAATGCTTAAAGATTATTACAATGTGCCTGAAATAAGGAACATGAGAATAAGCATCTCCGTGGTCATTCATTAAAACTGTGGAAAACGCCATTCAATGGAAATCCCCTTAAACTTTGGAAATTCCTGAAACACGTATTTAGTTATTTTTAATTAATAATAATAATAAATAATAAATATTGTGGGACACTTTTCACACAGCGCCATCTAGCCCAAAGTAAGCTAATATTAGCTTGTGTTATGGGATCTAGATAACTGATAAACATACTTATATATTTCTAAATACATACATATTATAGATAAATAACACCCAGACACAGAATAAACCATCGTGCTCATCACACAAAGTTTTATCCTGGGTGGAAATCGAACCCACGACCTCTTGCGTAGCAGTCGGATGCACTCCCACCGCGCCACAGAGGCAGTCAAATTAGAAGTAGGTATGCGAAGTTTGGTGTTGCTATCTGTGAAAATGGAGAATCTCCCATATAAACTTAGAACCCTTTATAGGTAAAACCAGGCAAAACCGTGAAACACGGGTTCATTTATTTGAGACCAAAAATATAATTAATAATTATTATGTTTCCAACGTAATTTTATGTTTCCAATTTGGAAAATGACGAACTTTCATACAATAGTTTGTTTATTATTTTACCCCCTTGGAGTTGCAATTTCATAAAACCCTTTCTTAGTGGGAATCTAGTATATAAGGGTAGCTTACCCTAAAAATTTTAATTTCTTGGTCCATGGGCTTCGTCTGGACGTTGATTATAAGAATGAGTCACCTACTAATTTTATCAACCCTAAACATTTCAAGTTCCTAGGTGCAAGGGTTTTGGCTGGGCGTTGATAGATTATATTATATTATATTTAACCACACTAGCAGCTCACTGAGCTGATGCGTGTGTATCTCAGAGTCTGTAAAAAACATTGTCCAGTCGGTTTATGAATGCATTTACTGTAGGTGCCTCTACAACATGCTCAGGTAAATTATTCCATTCATTGACCACACGATTTGATAGAAAATGTTTAAGGGGATTTCCATTGAATGGCGTTTTCCACAGTTTTAATGTATGACCACGGAGATGCTTATTCTCATGTTCCTTATTTCAGGCACATTGTAATAATCTTTAAGCATTTTATATGTCTCTATAAGACTTCCTCGCTGTCTGCGTCTTTCAAGCGAACTAAGACCAAGTGCTATCAGGCGTTGATAATAAGGCCTATTTCTCAATACTCCAACCAAATGTTATAGAAAATGTTTAAGGGGATTTCCATTGAATGGCGTTTTCCACAGTTTTAATGAATGACCACGGAGATGCTTATTCTCATGTTCCTTATTTCAGGCACATTGTAGTAATCATTAAGTATTTTATATGTCTCTATAAGACTTCCTCGCTGTCTGCGTCTTTCAAGCGAACTAAGACCAAGTGCTATCAGGCGTTGATAATAAGGCCTATTTCTCAATACTCCAACCATCCTGGTAGCCCTCCTCTGAACATTCTCTAACAGTGCTATATCTTTTTTAAAATAGGGGTCCCATACCACATATGCATACTCTAATAGTGGTCTTATATATGTTTTGTACAATTTGGTAAATGTTATTGGTGTGAGACATTTAAATGCTTTTCTTATAAGGTAAAGCTTCGAATTTGCTCTCTTGACAATATGTGTGATATGCATTTCCCACTTCAAGTCATTACTTATGATTACACCCAAATCTTTCTGTGAATCAACTGATCTTAATTGCTGGTTATTCAAGTAGTACAGTTTATGAGGATTATTTTTTCCTATGTGTAGAACAGTGCATTTTGCTACATTAAGCGATAACAACCATCGCTTGGTCCAGTCAAAAATTGCATCCAAGTCGCCTTGAATATCTTGTCCTTGGATAAGTGGGTCTCCAAAAAACATGGTATCATCCACAAATAGCGAAAAGGGTAGTTGTAAGGTATTCTTCAGATCTGATAAATAGAGGATAAAAAGCAATGGCCCCAGCACTGATCCTTGAGGTACTCCACTAAGTACTGAACGTGCAGAAGATAACTTATCACCAAAGCGTACTTTAAGTGTTCTATCAATAAGGAAATCACTGATCCATTTCAAAATTTTGCCTCGGATACCAAGGTGGTTCAGCTTGTGTATTTATTAGGCGTCGTATAGGGACGCGGTAAAATGCCTTCTCATAGCCGAGGTAGATCACATCTATAGGTCGCCGGTCATTAAACTTATTGATCCACTCAATTGCACATATCAACAGATTTGCACAGTATGCTAGTCAGACTTATGGGTCTATAGTTAGCTAGCAATAATTTGTTGCCTTTTTTATATATCGGCACAACAGTAGCAACCTTCCAATCTGAGGGTAATGAACCAGATTTCAAAGACTGGACCATTATATTGGTTATTTCATCCACTAATGCAGAGGAACACTTTTTCAGAAGTATGGATGGGATGCCATCAGGTCCTGTAGCTGTATCATCATTGAAAGTATGTAATGTTTTACGTACAATGTCGGCAGTGATGTTAATATCCTCTATTGTGTTCCTGATTCTAGGCATGTTAATTGTCGGCATTTGTTCATCCGTTTCCTTGACAAAGCTAAGTTCAAACTGATCTGCGAATAATTCAGAAATGTGTAGTGGATCAGTTACAACTTCATCATAGCTATTCTTCAAGACTGATGGGACGCTCACTTTGGAGCATAGCTGTTTTCTGATATGACCGTAAAAGAACTTAGGTCCCGTATTTATAACAGTTGATACAAAATTTGTTCGTCTAGATCTTGTTAGCCTGATAATTCTATTATTTATAATTCTATATTTATTGTATAACTCACTACTTTGATCGATTTTATGAATTCGCGAGTTTCTTCTTTTACTCTGTCAACTTCAATATTTCTTTATTAATCCACGGTTTATAAAATTTCCTGTTCTCTATTCTTTGTTTCAGTTTTGTTGCAAATTTTTCTACAGCTATATCTATTTGATTTTTAAAGCCCACATAAGTTCCACATCTCATTGGGCGAACAACCGGTTACACTTAAGTTTTTCAAAAGATATTCATTCAAAGCATCATAATCAGTGCTAAAGAAATCATAATGCAAAGGTTTTTTAACATTCTCATTTTTATCATGAAATACTTGTATAGAGACAGTGATCACAATATGATCGCTTTATCCTATTGGTGGATGGTATTTAATTACACTTATCAAATTTTCATCATTACATAATATAAGGTCAAGTAAAGTTTCTTCATCGTTTCGTATTCTAGTGATTTGTGATACGAGTTGATTCAAGTTGCTATTTGTATACATATTAACAAAATTTTCAGTTAGTGGGTCGTGGCTGTAGTCTTGGTCTAGAGGCCACTTAATTTTGGGCAAATTAAAGTCACCAACAATGATTACAGTTTTCTCTGTAGAAGCCTTATCAATCATGTTAAAGAGAATCCTGTCGGACTCTTGAAATTTACGCGATGTTGATCGGTAAACACAAGCCAGTAAAAAGTTCAATTTTTCAAACTGTACATCAAGCCACAAGGCTTCAACAAGGTTGTCACAGTAGGGATTATTAACTTTAGTAATTATTGTAATATTATTTATTCCTCGAGCCGCATATATTAGCACACCACCTCCTTTTCTATTGATTCTGTCCAATCTATACACAACATATCCTGGTATATCTATGAGACAGTCGTCAATATTTTTATGGAGTTGAGTTTCAGTTATTAAGATGAATACTGGCCTGTGCTTGGTAACTTCAATAAGAAACAAATCGAATTTAGCCGTTATGGATGCCAGATTAGTGTAAAGTATGCAGAGTTCAGTTAGTTGTGGTACAGCTAGTTTTTTGTAGTACTAATTATTATGGGTATATTGTTCACAAATTTAATAGTGATATTTTGCTCACCCTTTTCGGTCCTGTCTGCAAGCTCTTCACGCAGCTTTTTTTAGTTGATCCCGCTGATATGGGGTCATATCAGAGAAAATTCTAATTGATGAGTTTCACAACCTACTTTTATTCTTTAAGATATTTAAAGCATTTTGCTTGTTACAAAGCACAACTTTAAGTGGACGCGGCTTAGATTCTGTGTTATTGTTAGGTTTACCAAGGCGAATCACTGCTGCAATTTTCGGCTTCGGTATCGGCAATGAGCCAAGAGATTAAATAACACTATTTCTATCATAGCTTTTCCTCTCCTCAGAAGCAGTAGCTTTCGATTCTGGCATTCCACAGATAATTATATTTCGTTTACGCCTCTTCCTCTCTTCCATTTCATCAATCACTGCATCCAAGTTTATAACTTGAGATTCCTTCGACTTCAGCTCCAAGACTTGCTGTTGTAGCTCTGTTACCAATCTGCGCAGCTCAGGTACTTGCCTCAAACCAGTCTCACAATCATCACAAAGATAAGTTAATTTTGAAGCTTGAAGCCCAAAGACTCGTAATTCTGTTGCTGTAAGACCACAGTATTTGTTGCAGACGCTTACAACCCTTGCAATTTATTTTGGGGTTCTTCTCATCAAGTCGAACATTACATTTGAAGCATTGGGCCATATTAATATTTTGTTTTGAAATGCGTAGAAATACAGATTTATTTATAGCCTGGCAACCCAGTCCTCAACTATAAACACAACAGATGACAGCAGCAATACGAAAAACAAATGTAGGTAGGACGTAAAAAAAGTATTCAGTGCTTGTCAAAAACACTTTCACTTATCAGTTTTTCGTTAGTAATTCTCACTATTTTTCACTCTCTCATTGTTATTCCCATCCATTGAGCATTAGTCTTCAGATCCTGTACACTTTTTACCAGGTTTACGCACTTTTTACCATGAAATTTTAACAATTTTTCGTGAGCAAAATATAACAATGTTGACACTCAAAAACCAAAACATTTATCCTATATATATAGATGAGTAAGTCACTTGTTCTTTTTTTAAAGATATACCATAAACTGCAGCCCTTACAGTGTGGCCCTCAGTTCTCTCAGCCCATTCACCAGATCTAGGAAAGTATCTGCAAGATTAAGGTATTTTTGACTACAGACATTTTGTAGAACACTTGTAAAAGATATTTATTGAATAAAAGACCAAAAAACATCAAAGATAACAAATATATAGCGACTTAACTGTGGTCCCTCACACCACACATGTAAAAAACATATTTTGTGAATATATCCAATCAAATTGATAAAATCTTTGCTTTTCTACATAAAATTTTAGTAGAACTGTTAAAATATTTTGTAAATATAAATGGAGAAAACCTATCTACGCAATTCGATGATAGTGATTGTAAAAACTGGTCCTTCAATCCTCATATCCACTGTACTAGCCCAAGCGGCTAGTGAGAGAAATATCAAAAAATCAAGTATACTTAACTTTTAGTAAAAACTTTCTACTAAATAATAAATGTGTTAGAAATTGTAGATTTATTACCTTCTGGCTGAGAAAATATTAGTTTTTTAATGCTATGAAAATAGAAGGAATAGGGTAACCACACAATTCAGTTATGTGAAAAAAGAGCATGGTCCCTCAGTTCACACATACATCTGATATCGTCCGTAGGCTATGGTCCAAATCACTTTCGATCACGTAGACCGTATCCTTCGTTGTCACCACAGCAGTAGTTTAGAAAAAATCAATGAAAAATAGTAGTACTTATTTTAATACTAGAATAGAATAGAATAGAATTATTTATTTGCTCGAAACATGGTTACAGGGTTGTTAGTTTACACTATTATTAATATAAAGTTTTTTTTTTCTTTATAGGATTTTTAGCCCTTTTAGGCTACGTCACTCCATTAAGTCAACCCCTAAATATACAATTTCTACAAAATACCTTAATCTAGTATAGTATCTAGGATGTTATATTGTAAATATTGAAATTAATATAAAATATTGTACCCCGGCCCACGAAAGATCAAACCACCGAGCTGGCTACAAACACAGTGACCTGCGTTTCATTCCGACAATACTACTCTAAATAATGCTTTTGCTATTTCTGATAGAGGAAAAGCCAAAATTTCATTGCATCTCCCAAGCTCTTTTAAATCTTTATAAATAAATGACATTTTATTTCTTACATTTTCATTCCGAACGCACTCCATCATTATGTGCAACGCATCTTCTATTATGCCACACTCAGAGCACAAGGGCGATGGAACTTTATTCATCATATATGCAAACTTATTAAGTGGTACATGTCCAGAGCGCAAACTGAAAGCTTTTGTTAATGTGATTCTTCGCAAATTACTCTTATCAAACCATGGGGTCTTCCAAGGTTCACTTTGTATTGTTTTATACCAAATGCCTTTCTCCACCGATCGTTTATCAAAGTACACCTTCCAAAGGTTATAGCAGTGTTCTCGAATATAGTGTAAACAATCCGTGTAGAAAGGCAATGAATTTATTGGTAATCCTTCATTTGAGGCCTGTTTCGCTAACGTGTCCACTTCCTCGGTACCTGCCAGCCCAACAAAGCTCACTCTCCATCACATGAATGGGGGTACTTTTTACAAAGCCACCTATAATACGCATAGCCTCATTTTGAACTTTATCTAGCTTATATAATTTTGATTTAGAAGCGGTATCGTAAAGAAAGCTACCATAGTCTAAACGACTTCTTAGAATAGATATGTATAATCGTCTTAGATGTTTAGGGTGTACGCCCCAAGCAGGACCAACAAGTACTTTTTAAATTTTTAAAAAGTTTTGTGTTCTCTCGTAAATTTCATTTATGTGTTTATTCCATCTCAATGAGCTATCTAAATACATACCTAAATATTTGACACTAGCTACACCTTGTAATGTTACATTATTTATTGTGATGGAGCAGTTGTATCGACTAGGGCCCTTTTTAAAAATTATATAGTTATGTACAGCATGTTTCACCGTAGACAGACGGTATGCAAAAACTTGAATTTTGTATTCAAAATTTTCATGCACAATTTAACATATTTAATTATTATTTAAAACACATACAAAAAATCTATAATCACTTTTCAGATAATTAAAATACATGTTTATGTCAGTATAATAGAAATTTAACAGTATCAATAATTAAATTAATGGTCAAATCAAAACAAAATCATATAAAAAAATATCAAATGTAAATGTCAAATATCTTCCCCTATCATTAAATTCATATCAATGGTCAAATAATCTTATCACTTAAAAACCATTTATACTATAGTATGCGCTCTGCTGAAGAAAATCTTTTATACGTTTTTTGAATGCATTACTGTTAATCTAATGTAAGTGTAGGTGGTAATTTCACTTATAGGTCTATAGTTTAGTCTAGGTTAGTTTAGGTTTAGTAAATATAGGTATATTTATTGCGTAAGTGAGATTCAGAACGAGTCAATATCAACAGTTGGAATTGTCTGACTGCTGCAGTTATTAATAAAAATACGTAAGTATACCGAATATACCTTTGAAGGCCCACTTTACGCAGGAGAACACGAGCACGTTTTTCGTAAACCGGTACTGAGTACGACCGAACATATTCACCTTTGCAATATTATAGAGACAGTATTATACAAACGATTTAATCTTTAGTATCTTATTTATCTTCTTTATATATCTAGAGCCTGATTTTAATCCTTAGTAGGTTGTAGTTCTATTTACAATTTATAAATCTCAATTTATGAATCTAGTTCATAACTACATTGTAAATAAATTTTGTTTATAGCTTGTGTTTTTGTTTTCCTTATTAGGCATACTGGCACTTCAATAACATTTTGATAGCAAATCAGTTAATCACGACAAATTGATATGCCGAAAAGTAGGTATTTATTTATAGAGTGGGTACTCGTATTAGGATTCTTAGTAGTTCATCACTCGTCATAATGGTTATCTATAGATAACTGATAAACATTCGGATTTGAAGACTTTCCGACGATATAGTATAGTATTGAGGTTTAGGACTATTGTGTGCAAATGTGTGTTGTATATAATATTTAGTCTTAAAACAGTGGTGTTCAAGCTAAAAATAGAGTGCATATTTAAATAAAAACTCAATTTCCGCGTCTGAGATTTATATCTACTAAAGAAGGGTGAATAATTATCAGTGTTTTACTTAAATAAACAATAAAATAAGTGTACCAAAAGCTCGCAAACTGATGTCAAGGACGCCCGCCGCAGCCTCCATTGTATAGGGTTCACTGTGTAGCATACAGCATAACGCCGCCGACTCTGGGATATAACGCACGTTTCCGCGTAGAATACTAAGTAAACAATGTTCACCACGCCGATCGACATTCCCCACCTGCTGTGAATATTTCGTACACGAATCTTAGTAAAGTTGCTTCCAGCGCAACTCACAGTAACAATATGCGGTTCCTTATTTTTCTAAGTGCAGCTTTATATTATACAATCGGTGATGTGATTTCTCAAGATGTGGTGTTCAGTAAGTGTTGTTTGGACAGTCAAAGTTTGTTAAAAGTGTCGAATTCCGAGGATGACAAAAGTTTATACGAGTGCATAGACCGCGAAACTGCATATGCGAATTATAGCGCAATCATAACTCCACTTATATTGGGGAAAAATTTGATTGTAAATTACGGAATTCCAGAAGATTGTGATGAACTTCAGTCTTTTCAAATTAATGGTTCGACTTCAGTTGACGGACTACAAAGTCTTGAAGAAAACTGTTACGATAGACTTGAACTAGAAATAGTAAATACAACATTAAAGCCATACATTCCCAAAATTATAGCGTTAAGATGTGTGAAAAATGACACTGATAAGGATTTTGATACAAACCTTGTTCATAGTTTACGTAAATGTTGTCCTAGAGGGCAAAGCTATGACCCAAATTTTCATTTATGTAGGAAAACCTATACTGACAATTCAGAAGAATGGCTATTTAACCGACTTGAATTAAATAACGATATTTATGAAGTGGATCATGGATTACATTGTAAAGCTAAAGAGTATGATGTGGAATTAAAAGAAAGCTTCTTCTCGTTTACTGTACAGGGAAGTAACCTACAAGTTACAAAAAGGAATGAAGAAGATGATGATCAGGCACTACAAGGAGAGTGGTGCATAGACCGTGATTATTCTAGTCAAAATCTCGTGGCTCGCGTTTGTTCCCGTGATTGTGCGAAGTATAGTGCATATTGTCTAAGGAAATGTTGTCCTATAGGGCATCATTTTAGACCTCGACGCTGTGGATCGTTTGCTAGCGTATGTGTTCCCAACGAAGATGATGGCGTCCTATTCAATATAACTGATTATTTAGAGCCCTTGCAGCATGTTCAAAGTGATGTAGGAGGTATGTACCAAGACTCATCAACACTTTCATTTAATCATATTATTTTAAAATAATTACGTAAACGTTTTATGAAGTAAGAATTCCGGGTTACAAGCAATTTGTGTTAGAAATATTAAAATAAATGTTCAGAGAAAACTTTAAGAAAAATACTGATTTGAGAACTTGTTTGTTCCCAAATCAGCATTTTTTTTAAGCGGTGTTTGAGTTATCTGAGCTTTCTATTTCCAACCCATTTTTGCGTAAGCTTATTTTAAAAAGTAACATAATTCTTCACAAATTGTCGTGTTAAGAGTTAATTTTAATATGCAACTTCATACATAATAATATAAAATCTATACTAATATTATAAAACTGAAGAGTTTGTTTGTTTGTTTGGTTGAACGCGCTAATCTCAGGAACTACTGGTCGGATTTGAAAAATTCTTTTAGAGGTAGATAGCTCATTTATCGAGGAAGGCGATAAATGAGCCTATATATTTTTACGCTACTATACTTAGGTGCAGAGCAGTAGTCATAAATGTCGACAAATCGGGCAATTTTTATGCCTTATTGTAGAATTTATAAGCGACGGGATTAAATAGGTGCGACGGAAGTATTCCACGGGCGATGCTGTGGGCTCATCTAGCATACCTATAAATCCGCTCGTAGCTCCGATTGCTGTATTATGTAATAATAATAATAAAATTTATTTATTCAGACACATGATCCATTTAAATACATTACAATCCTTTTATATACAATAATAGAAACATAACCAAATAATTATAATTATAAATATTGATAGAAATAATAGAACACAAACAACAACAACAACATCACCAAAAAAAAAAGAACACAATACAAATATTTTAATTTAACTACTTACGTTGCTAATGCCACCCAGCTCTTATATGTGCTAGTAAACATTAATCTATCTAATAAGCTCCTTATAATAGAATTCCCACACCTGTCAATTCTGGTCATGAACCCAGCAATACGAGATCTTTGGATAGCGTCAAAAGTGTTAACCCGGGCCTCCAGAAACATGCCAGAGGCACTACAATATCTTGACAGTCCATTTAGTTGCCTAAATATGTTATTATAGGCAACTCTTACACTATGATGTGACCTTTTTGTGTAATCAGTCCAAAGTTGACAGGTGTAAAAAGTCTGACAAAAGGCTCGGAACAATATTAATCTGACCTGTAAGGAAGACTTTGCAAATCTTCTAATTATCATATTCCCTACAACGCAAAGAGCCCTACGTTGTCGTTCGATATCAGCATCATCTTTCAGTTTTGAATTTACAATATGACCGAGGTACTTAAAAGACTCCACAACCTTAATTGGTAGCCCGTTAAGATAAACACCCGGGACAGTATTGGGTCCCCTACCAGCACGAAATACCATCATGTCCGTTTTTTTAACATTATAAACTAGGGCATGATCCTCTGCATACCTTTGACAAATTGAGATTAAACGTCTTAATCCTTTAATTGTGGGACTAAGCAGCACCATGTCATTCGCGTAGCTCAAATTATTAACTACCTATAATCTAGTTTGAGGCCGACTGGAGTGCTGCTTAGCTCCACAATCAGGTCATTGATGTACAAGTTAAACAGGTCCGGAGAAGTTACGCCCCCCTGCCTACACACACCACTAGACAGTCGGTAACTATCTGATAACTCATTACCCCATCTAATGTTATTGGTTTGATTACGGTACTAATACATAAGCAGTCCTACGACCTCACCCGGGGTACTTGTACCGTCGAGTTTAGCCCACAGTCGCTCGTGGTTCAAGGTATCAAACGCACGGCTAAGATCAAGGAAACATTATTAATAAATATAATGTATTTGTGTGTATTGTGTAATGATAGTTATAAGTGCCTAATGCAATGATAAAAAATTAAAATGCTTAATGTAGTAATATTTAAGAGCGTTATCACGCTTCGAAATCTAAACCAGCATACTCGTATTAAGCTGTTGGTCCCGGCTGCCAGTAACATGTTAGTAGTTAATTCAAGTTATGGGCATTATTTAAGACACTTGCTTTATGAGGCGTATGGACTCGCCCTAACGCTAACATGCAAACATGTAAAATGATCATTAATTTTGATCAAAAATTTCATGGGTTTGGTCCTAATTAACGCTCACCCTGTAAGTAGTATTAAAGAATAATGATCTGTTCAGGCATCTTGTTGATGATGCGAACTTATCACGTAGGAAGTTATTGAATTTAAACCTTCTCATCTATGGCAGTCGTTATTTACGATAAAGCTTTGTCGCCGCCAATGGCACAGCGAAGCCGAATCAAAGTAATTATGAGAGGAGAACCACGCTCGACTTCAATGTATGCAAAAGGGATCACAACCGTTCATTTTCAATGTATCTTTGTGGTGGTGCTATGCTTCATAGTCAGAGACTTCGGCTAAAAATTATATCACAGTAATTCCTTAACTTAATTATGACAGGAAAACCACTTACTAGTATGATTTCTATGTATGATAAGGGAGTCTGTCTATGAAACTGCACATTTAGAAAACCGTGAATTCTCATAGCAGCTCATTTTCAATTTCTTTTTGCGTTAGTTGCTATGGTTGATATTCAAAGACTTTCTTTTTCAATGGCCATCATACGATTTCTTCAATATTTATTTACATTATAAACAAAATATCAATTCAATAAATATTCACATGTCAAATTCAAATAACCCGCCCCTGACCGCTACTGGTCCAAAGGTGCCCATAATACTAGCCACCGCGCAAAAAAAAATTATTAGACAGTTAATTATTTTTTCCTTTTTTGTTTGATTTTAATCTTTTAATCTTTCATCTTTGATTTTAACTTTTGATTGACGCCTAATATTGGGCACAGGCTTCCCTCCCCCAAGGATCAGACAACCCATTAAGGTGTGGTAATTTGTTAGCTTACAATACCACATTGACCAGACGATTTGGTATATGGCTTTTTATCGAGTTTCTTTCTCTAAGTAATGAGTAGTATTGCAAAAGTATTCCCCAAATGCCTTTTGCGACACGAACCAATTGATATGGTGACTTTGTAATATATCTAGCCACAGATGTCTCAATTTTACAAAAAAATAATCTTTTTAATATGTAGGTATTTGAGTAGAAATAGAAGTTTTCCCAAGCCTGTTTGCCACAGGAAACTGTTCCCGGATTAATAATTTCCTTCCGGGATGTCTGCTACCTGTATAACAGTTTTCAGCAAACTTGGTTACGTGGTTAAATCGTTATTGAAGGACTAACAAAGAAATAAATACCTACCTATATTTTTGAATTAATAATATTACCATAGGTTGTGATTTTACGTAATGACAAAGGTTTACCTAGCACAGTATACGTAATAATTAAAAATAATTACGTGTCGACACCTACATTGGTTAGTAACGATAATATTACCGAACTAGCCTATACTGTTATAACACATGACTAATAAAATTTCCATGTTTATTAACTCACTGAAAAATGGGTAGGTAGTTGGTCAAAGTCAAACCAATATTACTAAAATATAGATAAGTCAATTTGAATATAGCTAAAGTTAAATATTCTTTTAAATAAATATCTGAAAACGACAAACTTAAAAACTATTGAAAGAATTTTCGCACATTATTTAATAATAGATATTCATTCTTAAAGAATATTGATATTAAGATACTAGGTTCTCTCAGGTAACAGTAGCTATTAGGTCTAATCAAGTTGGCTACCCCTGTTACAACAATGTACCCGCTGTGTTGTACGACAGTCTAGATCAGAAGCAGATCCTGGTGCTGGAGCTATACGTACCTCTTTGCTATGGTTACCGCTATGATTCGCGACCGTTGCCTTACCATGTTTCTTGTACAGGTTAAAGTGAATTGTTGCATGGGGCAATACTCTATATAGCTATCTTAGTGTTTAGTAAGACACGTTAAGTCGGTGGTCTCCGTTATCAGTAAGATGGTAGGCTTTCATTCAAGTTAGTCTTACGGGGGCTTGAAAATGTTACTAGAAAGTAGCCATTATCTCCCCTTTTTAAAACAAGCTATATCACTATCAATAACCATAGATATAATTTTAAGTCTAATTCACCACCTGAAGATACAAAACCCAAAAACAGTAAAATCGTTACCTAAACGAGTTAAATGTTGTACTGAAAAAGGTTTTGGTCATTTCGAACACCTGCTAAATTAAATAATATGAAGAACGATGCCATTTACTCATTTAATATATCAATTTAAATGTAACATTTACTGCATAAGATCTACCATCGATATTCCAAATAATGCAAGTTTTATTCTGCAACAATCATAAATCTATGGGCAAAATCTTACGGACTAGTGGTTAACCCTACGAAATCGCAAGCAGTCATTGTTGGTAGCAGGTATATGCTAAATTTGCTCGATGACCAATCTCTCCCACAAATAATGTATGACTCGATTCCAATTCCATTTGCTCAGCACGCGAAAAATCTTGGTGTACACATTGATTCACATCTTAACTGAGATGTCCAAATTACAGAGGTAAGCAAGAAAATCTACTGCTCGTTTCAATCACTCAAGCGTCTCCAGAAATTCCTGCCTTTAGACACCAAAATTTTTAGACTATGCTGATGTCTGTTACCTTAATAAACTTGAGCGACTGCAAAACCTGGGCATTCGCTTCATTTTCGGTCTACGTTAGTACGACCACGTGTCCGAATTTCGTGCAAAGTTGAAGTGGTTATCTATTCGGCAGCGTCGAAACTTTCACATTCTCTCGCTTCTCTTCTCTATTCTACATAATGTAAATTCACCTTCTTATCTGCAAGAACGTTTTGAGTTTCTTGTCCCCAGGGATAAACCCTGTCGCACTAGCTGTTCACTTCTTCTTCGAACTCCTTCGCATATTTCTAATCGTTATGACGAGTCTTTCACTATTCGGGCAGTACGTTTATGGAATTCGCTGCCTCACATTGTACGCGATAGCCCCTCATTGAACGTGTTCAAAAGGAAAGTTAAAGAACTATACCTATCTCAAATTGCTTAACTTCTTATTATCTATTTTAAAATATTTCTACTAAGTTACTTATATGTATGTATATGTGCATGTGTGTATGTGTATATGTATGTACACTCCCGGACACCTAAATCGAGCCATTTTTTTGGTTTGGAGTACTGTAACTTATAAAAGATGTAGAAGGAAAATGTTTTGATGCAGTTTTGGAGCTGGTATACTCATCATTCATTTAGAGTGCCACTGTTCTAAATTTGAACTACAGTTTATTAAAAAAGTCGAGTTACGTTGAAACAAGTCCATTTTTGCTTTTTTCAAGGAAAAAAATGTAATCGATTTTTAAATAAAGACATGTTTTACATGAAAAGAAATGTTTATTTAGTAACTTGTTTTGCGTCCCAGTGCATTTATGACAGCTCTCATACGGCATAGAATTAATCAATGTCGTTATGACATGTTGAGGAATGTCCTCCCATTCTTCCAAAATTACATTTTTGAGCTCCTGCATGGTTTGCGGGGCAGGATGATGAGCTCGAACACGCCTCTTCAGCTCATGCCATAGATGCTCTATAGGATTCATATCAGGACTTCGCGCTGGCCATCTCATAACAGTGATACCAATGTCATTTAAGTACTCCCTGACGATTCCCGCAGTATGGGCCCTTGCATTATCATGCATTAAAACGAAATCTTGGCCAATAAATCCAGCATATGGCATCACGTGGTTCTCTAAACATTGGCGAATGTATCTGTTGCTATCTAGGGGCGGCAGTCGTGGTGCCGTCACTACCTCTAGCTCAGTTTTGCCTTCCATAGAGATTCCTCCCCAGACTGTCTATGATCCTCCACCATAACTCACTTTCTCGTCAATACAGCATTGCGCGAAACTCTCGTTCTGTCCTCGGTACACCTTACTCCTTCCGTCATTACCGTATAGCATTATCTTGGACTCATCTGTGAGGAGAACCTGGCTCCATTGATGTCGAGTCCAATTTAGATGTTCGCGCGTGTAAACTCTAGATGGGCTATTCGGTGTGCTCGTGTCAATTTGGGTCCATTGGCTGGCTTATGGGGCTTTAAACCAGGTTCATTGAGTCGCCTTCTAATGGTCCGAGCACTTACAGGCACTCCGTGAAAGTCCCTGAGCTGTTCTTGTATCTGAACAGAGTTAAGGCGTCGATTTCGTAAGCTAGTAGTGACAATGTATTGATCTTGTCTCGCCGTTGTCACTCGGTAACGAGGTCCTCCTGTTCGCCGAACGAAGCCGCCAGTCTCCAGGTATCGGTGGTACACTCTTTGAACAGCGGAACGACTTATGTGAAGTTGTGAACTCAATTATTAGCACCAGAAAGGGGAAAGTGCCGTGGATAACCAAGGGAATTAAAAAATCTTGCGTAGGTAAAAGAAAACTTAGAAACGTATACTTAAAAGAAAAAAAATAGTTGCATTAAGATTAAATATAGACAATACACAAAAATTTTAAAAAAATGTATTACAACAGCTCAACAAATTATAAATGAAAAGTTAATTAAAGTATCGAATAATGTATGTAAGGCTACTTGGGATATCATAAAAAAAAGTGAAAAAAATCACCAGGACAAAAGTAACCGGATACTAAAAATTATTCACAATAACAAAGCAAGTACTGATAGCATGTTGATGGCTAACGTTTTCAATAATTATTTTGTCGAAATTACAAATAATTCCGTTGTAAATAATTTATCTTGCTAGGTAAATGAAAGAAATAGCCTAAATTCTAGTATATTCTTAGTGCCTACAAACTGCCATGAAATATACAAGACAATTATGTCTATTAAAAATACTACAGCAGTGGGGTATGACGAGTTTCCTACATCAATACTAAAACGCAGTGCCATAGCCATTACACCTGTTCTATGTCATTTAGTAAACCTATCCTTGAGTGAAGGCACCTTTCCAGAAAAACTAAAATTATCAGTCGTTAAACCAATATTTAAAAAAGGAAATAGGGAATGTATTGAAAATTATAGACCTGTAACATTAATACCAGTGCTTGCTAAAGTATTCGAGAAGATTATGCATTCTAGAATCACGAGTTTTTTAAATAAACACAATGTAATAAGATCAGAACAGAATGGGTTTCAAAAGTTTAAGTCTACCACAAAAGTTAAAGTCATAAGTAAAATAACTGAAAATATTGATAAAAACGTCCCAACTATAGGTATTTTCTTCGATATGTCCCGGGCATTTGATTTCGTAGACCATAATTTATTAATTAAAAAATGCAACGGGTATGGGATTAGAGGTATAGCTGAAAAATGGTTGTATACTTACTTAAGCAACAGGCAGCAATATGCGGAAATAAGAGGTGTTGATGACAACAATGAGGATAAAGCTTTTAAATCCACTAAAACATATAATAGAGTAGGTGTTCCGCAGGGCAGTATTTTGGGACCTCTACTTTTTATAATTTATGTGATGATGTGTTAAATTTCAATATGGAAATAAACCTTACCGTAGCGAAAGTGATTGATTGGATGCATAGTAATGGATTAAAAGTAAATATTCAAAAAACAAAATATGTACAATTTTATAATCGTTATAAATTAACTAATGATTTGGATATAACATATAATAGTCACGCTTTGTGCGAAGCAGATAATATTGTTTTTCTTGGAATTCACGTTGATAATCAATGCAAATGGAATCTGCATATTCAAAAAATTTGTACAAAGATTGATAAATTTGCATATGCACTCTGGAGACTTACAAAAGTATGTAACGTAAACGCTGCCTTACAGGCGTACCATGGATATGTCGCTTCCAACATAAGGTATTGTTTGCCTCTTTGGGGGAACTCCATCGATATAAACAGAGTATTTGTAGCCCAAAAGCAATGTATACGTGCGATATGCAATGCAAAGCCTTTAACTTCATGTAGACCTCTATTTCGAAATTTGAATATATTAACTGTACCTTCAATGTACATATTTGAATGTGCCATATTTGTAAAGAAGAATCATTGTTTATATAAAACTTTTAAAGAACATTATAATTTCAATACTAGATATCCAGACAGACTAGTGCTACCAAAAATAAAAACCACATACTACAGGAAAAATTGTTACCCTATGACAATTAATATATATAATAAGATACCTAATAATTTTAAAGATTTGACATTGGAAAGATTTAAAAAACAATTTTATCAGTGGACAAATGTTTTTATACGATAGAGGAGTTCTTAACTGCAAGTGGGCAATGTTTTAGATGATATTTGTTGTTTTGTTTTTTTTTTTATTTTTGTTGTAATTGATTTAATTTTTGTTGGAATACATATAATTAATTTAATTTTATTCAATTGTAAAATTGAGATCGAATTTATAATAATTGAGATTGATTTTCTATCAAATTATAAATGGAAAATTGGCATTTGCATGTCTAAATTAGACGAAATGTGCTGTGGATAAATATGTACCTAAATAAGATCGATGTATAACCATATTTCACGCAAATAAATAATTATCTTATCTTATCTTATCACATCTCGCTGACTTAGCCCAGATTGAAGAAGTTCTACAGCTTGCGTACTTCAGGTGAAGTATCCATAATTTTATAGCCAAAAACGGTTAAAATTATAGAAAAATAACTAAACTAAAATCGACATTAAATTGCTTCAAAAGCAACTTTCAACAGTCATTATTTTTTTCAAATCAGTGACCAAGCTCGGCTTTTGTTCTTTATAAATTCTAAAATTCAAATTTGGAATAATACATACGGGAAAGACGATGAAATATGCCAGCATTAAAAATGCATAAAAATTGTTTTTTGTTTTATTGTATATTTTTTGTGTAGCTTTTAGGCCCGGGAATGTAAGGTGGCTCGATTCAAGAGTCCGGGAGTGTATATATGTAAATGTCTATATCAATTTCTGTAATATATGTAAGATTTTTGGATTATTTAAAGTAATTGTGCACTTTTTAGCCCCTTCGTTACGCTGTATGCCATTTACCCCAAGGTTTGCTGGAAGAGAACTCAATTCTGAGTTAAGCTCGCCTTTGTACAGCATTGTATTTGTACTATATTTTATGTTACACTATATTTCTTATGTGCAATAAAGAATAAAAAAAAAACAATTCGGGTTGGATTCCCAACTTAAGTACAATTAGTATTTTAAAATTTATGAATGTAGTTTTCTTTTTACCAAAATCATAGACATGGTTCCTTACTCGTACAACAGGTTTTTCCATGTCTTATAGTTTCCGAGTTACCTGTACTGACCGTTTTAAATGGGCCAGGCTGTATTTACTATTATCCAACCAACAACGATTTTAAATTTCAATTATTAACTAAGTAAAAAATGTAGGTGGAGTCATAATAATATGAACCTTTTTAAAAACATATAAAACGTGGTTGGTATATTATGTAAGAACATTTCAAAATTTCGACTGATTGATCTCGATAGCAAAATGACAATTTAATATAGGAATTTGACAGACCAGTTGGCGAGATATTCAAATGTTTTAACAAATTAGCATTAGATACTTGTCATTTCAAGTACATGTTGGTCCACGCCTTTCTAGGATTATGTAATCGTGTAATATCGCAAAAGTATCAAAATTTGTAATGTAGTTAAGGTAAAAGTCACTAATTTGTTATGCAAATTTAATTTTTTTTCATTAATTTTAAGAACCCACCTAGTGTTAATAACTTTACTCTAAATTACATTAAAATAAACTATTCAAAACAAAGGTTAAAAAGGTTTTTGCTACGTAATGAAAGTAGTTAGGTTAATTAATAAATTAGAAATGTCATTGTTTTCTATTTAGACTTGTTCATTTGTTTTACGAATTTTCGAACACATGAATCTTTTCAAAAATCCTTTTTTAGTGCATGCCTACCTCAATAACTCTCTATATGATAATTTTTAGCAACATCGGTATAGCTACAGCATTTGCGTTGATACAAGATAATGACCACAAAGCTCCAACGCAGTATGCTATTAACCTGATTGGCCATAGTAGCCTGAGAGTAAATTCCATAGATTTTAGGTGAAACCATTATGTTCTGTCTGGCTTAATTTCCAATGAAATCACAATGAAAACTTTCATAATTGTCTCGGATATATCTTATATACACTTCAATCAAGCTCAAGAAATTGAAGCCCTTGTAGCCCAAATATCTCACTGCTTTGTAAACGATCACTGCGTTAAGCAACTTTTCCTATGACAAATCCTTGGGTTGAACCTTTTACGGTTATGGCAAACTAATGTTGAAAAATTTCAAGCCGCTTATGAGGTCTTCCACTAGGCTTAACTACTGCCATTTTACTGGCAACCGTGACCAACTACATAACGTGCCTTCCGAAGAACGGAATTATTTGTATATGGAAATGCTACAGCAAATGTTACATACATAAATAAATAACAATGAGTTAACGAGGCTACGAGCTAAATTGATAAAAAATTAAGTGGTGTTGTCTATGTTTTAGATGTATTGGGTCTTCGGTCGCATCTGGAGTGCAGTGCAGGCCGCATAGTACTGAACAAATCGTGGCCCAGAGACCATCATGAACTGGATATGGAAGGCCGCCTGATGTCGCCCGTTAGTTTCGGCTACGACTATTGTTTAGAGTCTTTTGATATGCGACGCTGCAACAAGTCCGTAATTGTTACTGCTGTCAATTGTTTTATAAAATCTCCAGACAAGAATTTCCAGGTTTCATTTATCGTAAGTGGATTTATTTCATTTATTACTGTATTGTAGGTATAGCATGTTTATTAGTATAGTCAAAATTGTTACGCAAGGAACCCTAAAATTACGATTGATCAATGTGTTACAATAGAAATATTTACTCTCTTATTTATTCATATTTTTCACAAGGTACAACAACTTTAAAATTAGGTCATTATTCTGCTACCAAAACGTTAACAATAGGCAGTCCTCAGGGATCTGTGCTAGGCCCACACTTGTGGAACTTAGGATTTGATGACTTTTTCAGTTAACCATTACCGGAGGGCTGTTCAATGACAGGATACGCCGATGACGGTATGTTGCTCGTTCAGTCGAATACTCGTGCGGGACTCGAGAGCTTGGCCCACACGTGTTTGCGCGTCATTGCGGAATGGGGCGTACGAAACAGGTTATTTTTTGCACCCAACAAAACATTTTAGTTGCTTTTAAAAGTAAGTTTGAAAGTACCACCGCGCATTAAATTCAATAACGTTTACATTAAAAATAAAACTTCGGTTTGCTATTTAGGATTGATTTTAGAGAGAAATTTTGCATTCGTTGAGCACATAAAAACTGTAGTGTTTTGTAATCATGCAGTGTAGCTTTTACGCGTTGTCGAGAATATCTACTGCTACATGGGGACTTTCGTTCAAAACACTGAAGGTCGTTTTCGGCGCCACTTATCTAGGCTGTATGTGTTACGGGGCGCCGGTATGGGCAGATAAGGCTACTATTGGTGCTGCACGTTTAAAGTTACTGCAAAGTCAACGCCTTGCATTGATATTTTTATGCAAGGCCTACAGGACGGTTAGCACGGAGGCTCTGCCGGTGATGGCAGGGGTCCTCCCGGTTGATCTCGAAATTCCGAGACGCGCGGCTTTCTACTATTCGGCTAAGGATGGCATGGATGATAGGTTTTTGTTAGAAAGAGATCGCCATAGAATTGCCAGACTGTACCGTGACAATGTACGTGAAGAACTTTTAGACGAATGGCAGCTGCGTTGGAACACTTCCATCAAAGGGCGCCACCTCTACAAGATTTTCCCAGATGTTCGTGAACGCCTGGGAATGTCCTGGCTGGAGGTTGATCACTGTGTTGCTCAATTTCTTACGGGACATGGTAACTTTAGGAGCAAATTACATTCGTTTAAGCTGGTTGAGTCACCGTTCTGTCAGTGTTCAACTGCTGACGCCAAATATGATCAGACCGCCCATCATATACTTTAGGAGTGTAGCATTTGGCAAAATGAGCAATATAATATGCTTAATTGTTTACAAGTAACGTCGGGAGTAGTTTCCTATGCGGATCTCGTGGCATCGAGGTTAAATTTTCGTGCTTTTAAACGTTTCTGCCATACATATTACTGGAATCAAACATAGCTTACATAGGACCCGTAATATACTATTACCGTGGTGCATCCCTATTTCTATAGGATTTACACCTAGTTCCTTTCCAGGTCTCCCGCTTTGCAAAAGAGGCAAGAGGCATTACGTTCTTTTCCTACTTCCTCACATTATCTTCTGATTAATTTCGTTGCGGGTTCCAAGACATGCTAACTTCTCCTGGGACATCACCGAGATCGAGCTCGGTGTAACTTTTCTGGTGTATTGGTCATTGCTGTAGATCCTGGTTTACAGGAGTCACAGTAATGGGAATGTGGGTGGGATTAGTCCCAAAAAAAAGATCAATGTGACGTTGATTGGCATGTAGACTATGTAGTTGGGGTTATTATTTCAACAGCAGGTAGCCATAACCTGCGTATGTCTATTGCAACACGGTAATAGGCCCACCACCTATTACGTGGGATAGGAATTCACATGGTGAAATGTGGGCGTATAATATGCTTCTGTCCTGGCCCAGCACATAGGCGAGTCGTTCGCCAATATTATTTACTGATCAGTATGATGGACAGCGAGTGATCTCACTGCTCAAATGCAGCGACTACTCGAATGCGAGATCAAAATAAAAATCAAGCATCACAACGAAACAGTTATTTCTCCGCTTATGTAAAATGTAATATTACAGGTCACTAATGATAAACAGGCTTTACAAATTCAGAAGAAATAGTCGACAAACTAAAACTTGTACTTTTCAAATTAATTAATGAAGTAAAAATTTTACAAACTTGTACCTACGGCCTTAGATTATATAAACACCCAGATTACTAATGCGCGCGACGAAAATGCAGCCAAAAAATATACACTACTTCGGGTATGTCGGTCAATCCACCCGCCAATGACCGTATTGAGTCATCGCGACCCAATACAGTCATTGGCGCAGACATGACGCACACAAACGCAACGGCGTACGTAATATACTCGCGCCGGGCGTGGCTTACCCACACATGGCTAAAAAAGTGGCAGCAACTTTGACGACACGCGTTGTACTGGACGTGGTAACTGGGTGTTTATATAATCTAAGCCTACGGCATTACACAATTATTAACTATTATTGATGTGTCACCTTTGGGAATATTAGTCTCCGACCTCACCAGTATTTTGCAAATTACGTCTATTGTGTGTCGCGCGATAAGTGTATCTATAGAGCGTGGACAAAATAATAATTATAGGTTAACCTCAATAATTCAATCAAGCAAATTCATCTATTCTACTCCAACGTAGTCGGTGTCCCCGGAATCTTTTTGTACATATTGTTAGAAATTCTGAAATCTGAATTTTGTGACTTAAACGTTAAGTCAGTTCTTCGGGGACAGTAAAATTAACTGCTATACATTTTGCATAATCCTTTGCCATACATTTTCGGCATTGTTTACGGTTTAAATCGCGGCTTCGCCCGTGTCATATTATAAACCCCCTTTAACGTCACTTTTATTTTTTAAAACATATTAAATTTTGCTTGATTTGCTGACTTTGTTCATAGCTGCTCTGCTCTCCGGGGTAGCAGCGTAATGATATATATATCCTATAGCCTTCCTCGATAAATGGGCTTTACAACACAAAAAATCTTTTTTTCAATTCGGACCACTGGTTCCTGATATTAGCGCGTTCAACCAAGCAAACTAACAAACTGATGTCATCTAGTACTGATGATGATAACCCGGCTTCGCCCGTGACATACTTCTAACTTCAGTCGCACATATTTAATCCCGTCGCACCTATTTAATCCCGTCGCTTATAAATTCTACAATAATGCATGCCTGATTTGTCGACATCTATGACCACTGCTCCGCTCGCCAAGGTATTAGCGTGATGGTATATAGCCTTCGGTGATAAATGGGCTATCAAAAAAAGAATTGTTGTGTTTGATAGCCCATTTATTAGTGTTACTGAGATTAGCGCGTTCAATCAAACAAACAAACAATCTCTTCAGTTTATAATATTAGTATAGAATATTAATTATTTTATATTAAAAACCTTCAAAATACGGATTTCTGAAAAATATAAAGTTACTATCTAATAAGTACTTGAAATTGGCATGCTAATCTTTGTATACATACCTATTTAAATCAGTAAATTAACTATAACGTTTGTATATATTGATGCCAGTTATATCTCTTGCACTTGTCAATCAAAATTTGCGTTCATATCTCTTAAACAAAACGAATGAATCTCGTTCTATATAAACTCTTCACGTGTTTACAACTAACTGTTAATATCATTTTAGTGGTGGTTATGGAATGCTCTGGATATTTTTTATTCTGTTTATTTAAAATTAGCAATACTTAGCAATATCTATTTGAATTATGTCAGAGTTCAGAAATATATGTACTTGTTATGGTGTAACAGTTTAATTAAAGCTATTCTTAGGTCCGTATTCCAGAACGTTTCTCAATACTCGATCAACGTTTGAGACTAGATTTTGCCTTATAAAATCTACTCTCAAGTGTTTCTTGAGTGCTGATAAACGTTCTGGAATACGGCCCTTATTCTTTATTATACACAGTAAACATATATTAGTTACAATGTGACTTATATAAGTTACAACGTGTCTTATATTAGTGTAGGGGCAAGTGCGAAACATGTGGACACTTTCCAGAATTTAAATAATACATTTATATAGGTTTTTATTAATTTTATTTAAACCTGTCAACCATACACTAAGCTTTACGGTCGCATTCAAATTATAATTTTAGGGTTGCTAGTTTTGCCGGAATCGATTGTGTCCACAGGTACATTCGTCTATAGGAACAGCACTTGCCTATACATAAACTAAATAGTTTTAGTTAAACGAATAATCAACTTTTTATTTATAACAGAATCACGCAGCACGTATGTCCACGGTTAGAATTGACGTATCAACCAGCATCTGTTCTCAGATTTAGTCAAGACATCAGATACTTCCCACCATCCCGTCTTTTGCAAATAATGAAACTTAAAGAGCGCGTCTTTATCAGCTTGTGGTCCCTCCTCTTTAGTTGTTGTAATTAAAATAACTATTACTATTAACTACATTTAAATCACCCTTTTGAGTTTTTCACCATAATACATGTCTATTATAAATAAAACGCTTATTTGCAATGTTCAGATGGTGATTATGCATTATGACATCATTAAATTGTTTGTTAGATAATGGAATCCCATCCGGATACGTTTACTGTTCACACATTGTGTGTGATACGATCATAAACCAACAGAATTTTATATTTTTTGTGATCAAATTCGTAATAAAATAGGAATACAAGTTGACGCCCGCGGCTCGGCACGCGTGATGAAGTTTTCTCGTTCCAGTTTCCCACAGGAAGTTGTTAGCGGGATAAAAAGTAGCTTATGTGTTATTTTGATGTGTAAGCTATATTATTGTAATATTTCATCAAAATCCATTCAGTAGATTTTGCGTGAAAGAGTAACAAACATCCATCCATACTTACAAACTTTTGCGTTTATAATATTAGTTGGATTAATAGCCATGTTTAGATTATTTTATTATAAACGGTCGTATTTAACTGCAGAGATTATCATAAATTTAATCTTAATTTTCATCTAGATAAAACAAACTATTTTTGAGGTAGGATAAATATAGATTTCTTCATCACATCCAAGTGTTATTTTCGGTTACCGTTAAAATTATACAAATATAATATTACTTAAAAATTTAAAAAAAATTAAAAAATAAATAAAAAATAAATATCCATCACGCCTTATCCCCGAAGGGGTGGCAGAGGCATATTATATGCCCACTTTTCACCGTGTGGATTCCTGTCCCACGTAATAGGTGGTGAGCCCATTGCCGTGTTGAAATAGACAGACGCAGGTTGTGGCTACCTGCTGTTGAAATTTTTTAAGCCGCCTATAAGGCTTTCAACCAGGCTTAACGACTGCCATTTTACTGGCAACCGGGACCAACGGCTTAACGTGCCTTCCGAAGCACGGAAACGCTCGCAAATGTAAATGCCACAAAGTGGTCACCCATCCGACGACCAGCTATAGTGAAAGTTGCGTACCTCAGTGATCGTTTACCGAACACTGAGACCGCGGGGCCACGAGCGCTTAAAAATTTTAACATATTTATGAATAAAAAATCAAACCTTGAAGCGTAGGGTAACCTGAGAAAATATGTTAATATTGTTATAATGACAATAAATGAAAAAAATATAACTTCCTAATGATTTATTACTGACCCGCCCGGCTTCACCCGTGATATACCTCGAACTCCGTGGCACCCATTTAATCCCGTCGTTTATTAATTTCACAATAATGTATGAACATTTTCCAAATAAGTTGATTACTTCTCCGCTTATGAGCGCGAGTGTAACTAGTGTATTAAAAATGATAAGGATTAATAACGTATTTGTGAAAATAACTTTCAAATTACCGCTTTATAATTGCTGGTTTTATAAAATGGATATAGTATGTTATCCTTAAGAGATAGATATATACAGTCGCGGATTTTTTTGTAGATCTATATTATAAAAAAGAATTACACAATTTCACGATACATTATTTTGTTATATCTATAAGCCTTTACGTTGAAAGCTCCCAGACGGAATTTTTTCGACACCCCCAACAGATATCGTTGTAACTTAGTTAATGTACACCAAACCTTAACAAATAATACATAAAAAACTTCCTTATAAATCACATTCTTTATTTAAAAAAAACGCTACAATATTTGTTGCTGAGTTTTAAAGATCAAAGCATACATAGGGACAGACAGCGGGAAGCGACTTTGTTTTATAATATGTAGTGATATTAGTTAGTTTAGTTAAATTTAATAACGTTTATTTAACAGTCATTGAGTTATAATTTTTTACAGTTTTCATAGTGACCTGAACAATGAACTTCCTAGGATATTTATAGATTGAATCAGCTTGAGTGTAACTGAAATAAATATTTAAGGAACATTTTAAACACAACAAACAACTCGCTCTGCACAATCCCAGCGAAGGAATCACACGACTTCTAAACCGAAACCAGTGTCAAAACCGAAAGTGGTAGAAACTTTAAAATCCCTGTGTCCTGAATCGAATGCCGCACACCATTTGTCTGTATCTTTTATGGTTCCTCAGAATACATGCGTACAGATCATGGAGAACAGTGAGAGATTCCGTGGTACAGACGGACAGATTTAGCCATTTTATAAGACTTATAGATTTTTTTCTTTTGAGATAGGATACAATGTAACAATCATTTTATTATTTTAATATTAATTTATTACATGACCATGGATACATGTCTTTGAGTCGGAATCTTTTAGTTTAAATAACAAAACAATTATTACTTTTCATACAAAAGACTTAAAAAATATACTTAAACAATAACAACGTAGGTAAGTAGAGGTAAAAATTTAAACAATAAACAAATGAATGCAACTTATGAAATAACAAAGGCAACACTAAAAAAAATCAAAAAAAAAAATAACTACACTTCTACACCGTAGTTTTGGTGTAGAAGTGTACAACAAACTAATTTATTTCCACAATTAAATATTTAAAATGTAACAATCAAACTCTAAAAAGTTGCCAGGTTGCCTGTATTAAAATTCAAAGTAATATAGGACCAAGAATGACAAGTAGGAGATACGCTACTTCGTACATGTTTTACAGCAATCTTCTGACGCACTTCTATAATTATTATTAGTTTAAAAATATCTTACATTCCGGATTGAAGAATTAATTCTATGGAATATGATTACACATTCCTTAAGTTTTTACATACATAGTCACGTATTTATCTCCGAAGGTATATATAGGCAGAGATTTATATACTAAACGCCCACATTACACCGTATTATTGCCCTACGTCACTGGTGGTAGGCCCATTGCCGGGTTAAAATAGGCAGGTTGTGGCTACATACAGCTGTAAGCTTTTCTTAGAATAAATGAATAAAAAAAAATAAGATGGCATAACCACGTCCATTCTACTGCCAACCGAAACCAACGTCTTAATGTGCCTTGCAAAGCAAGGAGAAGCTTGTAAATAGAAAGGCTACAGAGTGGTCACCATTTGAGGACCAGGCGTAGCAAAATATGCTTAACGCAGTGATCGTTTACAGAACACTGAGTTAGCGAGGCTACGAGTGCTTCTAAGTATTAATGTAGTAAAATATATGTATTACTACTTAGTTGACGACCGCGGCTTCCCACGCGTGGGGAAGTTTTCCCGTTCCCGTTTCCCACAGGAACTTGTTCCCGGGATAAAAAGTAGCCTATGTGTTATTCTGATGTGTAAGCTATATTATTGTAAAGTTTCATCAAAATCCATTCAGTAGATTTTGCGTAAAAGAGTAACAACATCAATTCTTATAAACTTTCACGTTTATAATATTAGTAGGATATATGGTGTTTTTTTTGCCACAGATAATCTGCATCACCATCGCTTGTCTGGCATTGACATTAGTTGTATACCTGTCGCTGCCCGAGCTCCGTAACCTCCATGGCCGTACCCTGATTTGCCATGTCAGCATGATGCTGTTGGCCTTTAGTTGCCTCGCCCGAGTCCAGTACGACAGAGTACGGGATCAGACGGTCTGCACACTGCTTGGTGAGTAATAGAAGATAATTTTGTAATAAATTAAACAAATATGGGTACACAATAATATGCTACTATATTACTAAAATATTAAATTGACACGAAAATAAGTAATTACTGTTACAAGAAAATGATTAAATCCTTTAATCCAATTAAAAGCTCCAAAGTGTGTGAGTATGTATGGATAACACACAAGAGAGTGAAAGAATGTTACAAGAACTATTTTGTAACATTGTTTCCACTCTCTTACACAGTTAACAGAGTGAAAAATTGAGACAACTACAGCAGTATAAATTAAAATTATTACTCAGAGCATATTATTTTCTATTATGTTATTTACATATTATAAAACAAAGTTCTCCATAACGTTTGTTCCTGATAAACTCATATATCGGATTTTCATGTGGTTTTTACAAAAAGATAGAGTAATTTATCAAAAAGATTTAGGAAAAAAATGTGCATGTAGGTAAAGCTGCTGGGCATAATCTAGTAAATCATATTTAATGACTGTGTTTGTTCTTAGCTAATCCTTATACCAATATTGGTCTGGCATGTTTGTCAGATCCATGGTCATTGGTCAAAATTGCAGACAAACACTATTGAGGCATACTCGTAATTACACTGAGCACACTGCCTGGTATTCAAGGGCTTGCTAGTCTTTTGGACGAAAGTTTTACCTTTGGTACATATTATCATAAGATCTCGAGATTCTAGAAACAATTATTTATATTTTCAATGGCCTGCACTGATTTCAGGCGTTGATTATTACGTCCACAGAAAGCCATAATAAGAATTGAATTGATTATTATGTCATAAAAAAGGTCAGACTTAAAAACTTTTTTAATATCAAACTTTTTTAATGCTCTCAAAGTATAACATAAACCAACAGTATAATACGTATTGTTAACCATTTAAAACCGAATTATTTCACTAATTAGCTCTGCTTATTTAGAATATTTGTAATTTAGTTTATTTTATTGAATTATATATTTCATAGATAAAAGACAGTACCTACAAATTAGTATAAGTCAAAAAAAATGTCTATACTACCTAATCTTGTAATTACAATAAGGATCCCTATTCTTTAGTATTCAAGTTAGAGTTATAAATCTCTTGTAACGTCCAATACCACTTAAATTTACTAAAAACAATATTATTGTTCAGTCAGTTTACATAGGTGTGGTAAATTTCATTTGAACCAGCAAATTTCGAAATATCATTTGCAAATTTTGAGATGTTAGTTTACGAACTTATGAAGCGAATGAATAGATATAGTTTTACATATACTAAAAGATATACATAATTATGCAAGTTAGAATTATAAATAATTCACTAAAGAATGTTGCTACGTATTTGTGTATAATGTTTGACCCACAAAAAAAGATAACACTCAAAATAGAAAACTACGTTTCGGACTAATCTCAAATAAATCTGGAAATAAATTGTATATGCTGTGGAATAAATACAGTTTAGATATAAATCTAATTTTGAATGCAAATAGGTACTTGACCTGGACGATCACTTGAGTTTGTTAACATTTTAAGTTGGCGAACACCACGCAGCCGCGAGCGAAGGTGTCATCATCGGTTCATCGACTGTAGCGTGATTGGTGTAGGCGGCACCTTATTAAGTCTTCTATTTCATTGGTCTGAGACAGAGTTTAAACAACTGACGCCGTTCTCAGATTTTATTATTATTATTACTTGACTCGAGACTATTTTGTTTGCTTCATTTAAAAAAAGAAAATCTAAAAATTTTACACTTTGGACAGTCCAGTTCTGATAAATTATCTGTGCCACAATTGTCGTTTTCGATATAAAAGGGAATATCCATATCACATAGACAAAACACAATTTATAGTCTGCTTACCGTCTGCAAGCATTACAATACCAATTTGTTTTCTACCTAAAGACAAATGTCACCAAATCTGCCCGTAGTGAAGACGGTTCATCTATAGTTTGGTCGTTTGGCAGTTGTGGGAATATCCTCCGAGGTATGGCCCGTATTCCAGAAAGTTTTTCAATACTCGATCGACGCTAGAGACTAGATTTTGCCTTACAAAATCTACTCTCAAGTGTTTCTTGAGTGTTGATAAACATTTTGGAATAAGGACCTAAATCCTACATTATCATCACGCTTCTAATGTAAAGGTGCAATTTACGTCATCTTAGTAATATCACAGTATAAAGAGTAAACCTATCAGTAGCGTTACGCCTTTGAAGTTGACAAAAATGCCGACAACGTCTAGACAGTGATGCTTGTAGGGTTGTCACAAGTATACAAGGCTGATGTTATTTATAATTTATTTCTTAACTCGTACTCGCAATCAACTATCAACATTATAATATAATATCTTAATCTTAATAATATTATAAATGTGAAAGTTTGTAGAAATGTTTGTTACTCTTTCACGTAAAAACTACTGAATAGATTTTAATGAAACTTTACAATAATATAGCTTATACATCGGAATAACACATATACTTTTTATCCCGGGAACAAGTTCTTATGGGAAACGGGAACGTGAAAACTTCTCTACACGGGCGAAGCCGCGGGCGTCAACTAGTATGTATATATAATAAATCAATAATATAAATACCTAGTTCTCATCGTCAATTCTCACTCCTGGTTCATGCTCCAATTCCCTTGATTTTTTTATAACGACACGGTGGCCATTATGGATTGCGAAATTAACACGAAATTCGTGCTCAGCATACCAAAAAGTCCCTTATACGATACACAACATGAAATTTTATAACCACGGCGCGGCGGCCATATTGGATTGCAAAATTAACACTAAATTCTTACTCAGCATACCAAAAAACCCCTTATACTATACCCAACATGAAATTTGAAAACCACGACGCGGCGGCCACATTGGATTGCAAAATTAACACGAAATTCGTACTCAGTATACCAAAAAACCCTTTATACGATACCCAACATGAAATTTTATATGAATAGTTCGGCGGCCATATTGATTGCAAGAAACCCCATAATTTTATATCTACTACGCGGCAGCCATTTCGTAAACGCTTTCTCATAAAAAAAACTATCGATTCGACATGAAATGAACCTTATTTACTTCCGTGTGCGGCAATTGATGAAATCTCAGATCATTTTTTTTAAACCGGTATTTATATTATTGATTTATTATATATACATACTAGTTGACGCCCGCGGCTTCGCCCGTGTAGAGAAGTTTTCACGTTCCCGTTTCCCATAAGAACTTGTTCCCGGGATAAAAAGTATATGTGTTATTCCGATGTATAAGCTATATTATTGTAAAGTTTCATTAAAATCTATTCAGTAGTTTTTACGTGAAAGAGTAACAAACATTTCTACAAACTTTCACATTTATAATATTATTAAGATTAAGATATTATATTATAATGTTGATAGTTGATTGCGAGTACGAGTTAAGAAATAAATTATAAATAACATCAGCCTTGTATACTTGTGACAACCCTACAAGCATCACTGTCTAGACGTTGTCGGCATTTTTGTCAACTTCAAAGGCGTAACGCTACTGATAGGTTTACTCTTTATACTGTGATATTACTAAGATGACGTAAATTGCACCTTTACTAGATTTTGCCTTACAAAATCTACTCTCAAGTGTTTCTTGAGTGTTGATAAACATTTTGGAATAAGGACCTAAATCCTACATTATCATCACGCTTCTAATGTAAAGGTGCAATTTACGTCATCTTAGTAATATCACAGTATAAAGAGTAAACCTATCAGTAGCGTTACGCCTTTGAAGTTGACAAAAATGCCGACAACGTCTAGACAGTGATGCTTGTAGGGTTGTCACAAGTATACAAGGCTGATGTTATTTATAATTTATTTCTTAACTCGTACTCGCAATCAACTATCAACATTATAATATAATATCTTAATCTTAATAATATTATAAATGTGAAAGTTTGTAGAAATGTTTGTTACTCTTTCACGTAAAAACTACTGAATAGATTTTAATGAAACTTTACAATAATATAGCTTATACATCGGAATAACACATATACTTTTTATCCCGGGAACAAGTTCTTATGGGAAACGGGAACGTGAAAACTTCTCTACACGGGCGAAGCCGCGGGCGTCAACTAGTATGTATATATAATAAATCAATAATATAAATACCGGTTTAAAAAAAATGATCTGAGATTTCATCAATTGCCGCACACGGAAGTAAATAAGGTTCATTTCATGTCGAATCGATAGTTTTTTTTATGAGAAAGCGTTTACGAAATGGCTGCCGCGTAGTAGATATAAAATTATGGGGTTTCTTGCAATCAATATGGCCGCCGAACTATTCATATAAAATTTCATGTTGGGTATCGTATAAAGGGTTTTTTGGTATACTGAGTACGAATTTCGTGTTAATTTTGCAATCCAATGTGGCCGCCGCGTCGTGGTTTTCAAATTTCATGTTGGGTATAGTATAAGGGACTTTTTGGTATGCTGAGCACGAATTTCGTGTTAATTTCGCAATCCATAATGGCCACCGTGTCGTTATAAAAAAATCAAGGGAATTGGAGCATGAACCAGGAGTGAGAATTGACGATGAGAACTAGGGATGAGAAATGGGAACTGGAAGCTGGGGATGGGAACTGGGAATTCAAACAAGGGTGAGCCGACATATGTGATCTCATATTATTATGTTTCTTCTGTTCACGGGTATCTTCATTATTTTATGAAGATACCCGGGTTTTTGGTAGGCGTACATGGGAACATACTGGTCCAACACGCAGAGGCTCTTTGAGAATTTTAATCTAAAAGGAAATGGGACCCCCAGCAGACAGTCCACGCCCGCCTTATGTAGAAGAACGATAATGGATCACCTCCAATGGGAGTTAAACTATTGTAAAATATGCTAACTAAGAAATGGGCTATTGGGTTGGGGGTTTGATGAACTAGGTGATTATAACTATGGATAAAGGCGGCGTCTGCTATTTTAATATCTGATTATCCTAATTTTGCCAGACGGTGACTCGCCAACTCACTAGATGGCCCCCCTATACAATCGCCATAGGCATGATAAGCCTGTAAGGCGACAGGAGGCAACACCGGTGTGAGCAGCTTGGGGTGTCAAGCGGTCATATTGGATTGCAAAATTAACACGGGTCAGACCCGGAGCGGGCTTCCCCGTAGTTATGCCCTTGAAAATGACACTTCCACCCCCGAGCATATAGCTCTGGCTCCCTCCCTCTGACCGGCCAATTAAGGCAAGCCAAAATTGAGATTTGCTGTACTCCCAGGAGTAGCACTCTCACTGCTCACCCGTTAGCCCATTAAATGCTAACCGGTGCAGAAGGGCAACAAAACTCTGAGGAATCGGGACCAATGTGTAGCCACGCACATTCAGCTCGCCACAAGCTGCCATGCAGATGTGAGCTTTTCAATAACTTTCTGATACATTTTTTTGCTGATATCAGTAAGTGGATCACTCAAAAAGCGAATCTACTATACCCTCATAGGGTTGCGTTAATCCTATAAAAGATTACGACTGTCCTCGAGGGGTATATTATTATTATTATTAATTTGTTCAATTTGTCTCCGCCCCGACGAGCACTATAAGAAAAAAAAACCAAATTCTATGGAGATACGAAGTTCGTCGGGTATATTAGGTATATTATTAGTAGTAAATGAGTTAATGATAAATATTTTCGGTTTTTGGAACTAACTGGACTTAATGCTACTGTTGTATTCAACAAATAAATATTAGTTACGCTTTGAACAAGTTTAAATATTAATTATGACGAAAAACTTGAACACAGGATAACATAGTATAGAGTATAGTTATAATCCCACATGTGTGGCTCCGCATACCATAATAATCTTATGCGATACCCAATATAATGAAATTTATAACTGTTGGCGCGGCGGTCATATTGGATTGCAAAATTAACACGAAATTCGTACTCAACATACCAAAAAACCCCTTATACTATACCCAACATGAAATTTTATATCCACGGCGCGGCGGCCATATTGGATTGCAAAATTAACACGAAATTCGTACTCAGCATACCAAAAAACCCCTTATACGATACCCAGCATGAAATTTTAAATCCACGGCGCGGTGGCCGTATTGGATTGCAAAATTAACACTAAATTCGTACTCAGCATACCAAAAAACCCCTTATACGATACCCAGCATGAACTTTTAAAGTCACGGCGCGGCGGCCATATTGGATTGCAAAATTAACACGAAATTCGTACTCAGCATACAAAAAACCCCTTATACGATACCCAGCATGAAATTTTAAATCCACGGCGCGGTGGCCATATTGGATTGCAAAATTAACACTAAATTCGTACTCAGCATACCAAAAAACCCCTTATGTGATACCCAACATGAAATTTTAAAACCACGGTGCGGCGGCCATATTGGATTGCAAAATTAACACGAAATTCGTACTCAGCATACCAAAAAACCCCTTATACGATACCCAGCATGAAACTTTAAATCCACGGCGCGGTGGCCATATTGGATTGCAAAATTAACACGAAATTCGTACTCAGCATACCAAAAAACCCCTTATATGATACCCAACATGAAATTTTAAAACCACGGCGCGGTGGCCATATTGGATTGCAAAATTAACACGAAATTCGTACTCAGCATACTAAAAAACCCCTTATACGATACCCAGCATAAAATTTTAAAGTCACGGCTCGGCGGCCATATTGGATTGCAAAATTAACACGAAATTCGTACTCAGCATACCAAAAAACCCCTTATACGATACCCAGCATGAAATTTTAAATCCACGGCGCGGTGGCCATATTGGATTGCAAAATTAACACTAAATTCGTACTCAGCATACCAAAAAACCCCTTATACGATACCCAGCATGAAATTTTAAAGTCACGGCTCGGCGGCCATATTGGATTGCAAAATTAACACTAAATTCGTACTCTGCATACCAAAAAACCCCTTATATGATACCCAACATTAAATTTTATATCCATGGCGCGGCGGCCATATTGCCACAATCTAATTAAAAACCCCATAATTTAAAGAAATCAAAATACAAAAATTCAAAAATCATAGCAAGCGGTCGTGAATGCGTCAGCCCTGAAAGACTGTCCCGAGCCTCTAACAACATTTTGTTCGCAGCTCGGGACAAACCCTCCCGCGTCTCGTCCCTTGTCCCCCGCACGATTGCTCTGTCTAGACAGCTTCGTCGACCGACTGTATGTCTTTCGGCTGTGGTAATATGCAGTTATTGTTTTGTTCTTTGTTTTTCTTATGTCGCTCTAGCATCGCCACTTAAATTGCCATTTTCCCTTAAACGTATGTACAAACATGCAGTTGTAAATTTTTCTAGACAAATATGCTTACGGTGTAGAATCATAATCCTACTTTCTACTAACACTACCTTACGACGAGGTTTTAGCCTCGGAATCTTTATGACTGAAACTGGTTTCCAAATAACCTGCATTAATACATATGATAGGTACCCTTTGAGAATTTGGTACGGATGAAATAACGCCGTATTAGCTGTGGTATTAGGTAGTAAAGAATAAAAAAAATGTAGACATTGCTTCACAGAGTAGTTTAATAATATTGGTATTCGCAGTTTAGTTTGCAATGAACATAAATATTTTTAAAATTTAACGTTATTTATTTATTGACTATTATTCACACACGATTGAACGTAAAGCATTATCTGTATACTCATTTAGGTAAGTACCTACATCTATCTGCACATTGATTCATACCTACATACGTGATGTAAACTACAATGAATCAATGGACAAGCCACAACGAACTAACAAAATAAATTTATCACTACATAAATGTCATTATACAAGTAGTTCAGTGTTCTACTTAACTAATCAGACGCTAGTCTGATCAAAATATATAGTCAGTTTAAAAATAGTGTCGACCTTGATAGTTTAGGAGTGTGAAAATAAAAGTTCGAGTGATCTATATTTTTGCTTTTTACGTTGAATACAGAGCGGTCATTGAATAGAAGATTTAATGTATTTCGTAGTTACTGCGAAATTAGAGACCTTAAAACTCAATTTAATGACACGAATCTAAAATACTTATCAACTCCACTGAGTTTATCTAGATATTTTTAGATTTGCTCATTACGAATATTTCATGGAATGGACTTTCGCCGACGATGTTTTCTATGGTTTATTAATTATCATAGAGCCTTGGGATACTTTTACAACCCAGGTTATTTGTGAGAAATGAAACGAAAGGAAAACATTTAACACACACACAAACACACACTTGCTCCAGGACTTCTGTCATACAGACATAAAACCCATTCCTGCTATCCTCTTTCCTGTATTTGATGATAGCAGGAATGACATAGATGATATGATAAGTGATGATACAGATGAAGGACTATTTTCATTACAGGGTGCTGAGTTTTCAGCTTAAAATTATGTACCCTCATCGAAATTAAATTTTAAGGGTTAATGTAAATTAACAATAAATAGACGCGTATGAGGAATATCTGATTAAGGTTAACTACATTGCATTCTGTTACCGGGATAAATATTATCTAATGAAACAATTCAACTTAAGTCAAACAAACATCCATATACCCTTCCAACTTTTGCTTCAAGTAAATAACAATAAGATTCTCTACTTCTTATTAGTGTCTTCTTAGTTGTATCATAACCCTACATTTACTGCCCGAGTTTCATTTTTATTGAGTGCTAGAACCAGCTGTGATTTGACTTTTTACCTGACTAATAAAAACTGCTGTTTGATCTCTCAACCCCTATACAAGCGCCTATATAGATATATATGTTACTTAATCTGTTACTGAACTGGTTCGTCACTTTTAAGTGAAGCTGGATTTGATCCTAAAATCATGAATTGTTTATCATATAAAATGTTCGTGCAAAATATGCATTGCTTTATTTATAATCAAAACATTATTTGCATAGGGTATGGGATTTACTTCGGGTTTGTGGCAGCGTTCTCTTGGCTCAACGTCATGTGCTTCGACATCTGGTGGACATTTGGGTGAGTTTTGTTGATGACTAACATAAACAATTAGATCAGTTGCTAGATGCAAATTGTGTGTGAAAAAGTATTCATATCATCTGACGTCTATGGTCCCAAAGTTCATTTCACACATTCATCATCGTCGTCTATTATAAATCACAATATAGAGCAATATAGAGGCGTATTAACATGTGTATCTGTCAATCGGAAAATCATTGATTTCATTTAAAAAGTAGCACTTATTTTATTTTATTCTTATGTATAATCAGATGATAAATAACTAACTAACTTTATCTTCATTGTAAATTGTTTTTTTTTTCTTGTGGAAATTCTCCTGCTATGCTATGGACTCTTACCGATTAAAACTACACAGTACCTTTCTATCTGCCTGTTGCCGGCAGTCCCGGGTAAACCCTCGGAAGGATAACATCAAGGCTCTTGACAAACTTTGTCTCCATGATCTCTAGCGGGAGATGTAGCTAACGAGGCTTCCGAGAGCCGGACACAACTATCCTTTGCGAGTTCAACAGTATGCTGCAAGGGCTCCACCCGCAGAGTTGACTTCCCCAAAGATATTAAAGAAACGGCACCTATGATTATATGTCCAGTATCTCCTCACATCTGAATTCGACTTACTTATATTCTCCATGCCTGTAGACTAAACCACGTTTTAAATTTTGATCAGAATATAGTTTATACTCGTAACACGGTAATGCTCGTCTGATATATATTCTGTAGGTGCTGGTTACGGAAGTTTATAATAATCGGGCTTTAAGAATATAGTATTCAGTGCCTAGTACGATGCGTCAGACACCACGCATTGAAGTATTAGCATACCGGAGTAGGTTTATCTGATGAAATCTAGTTCATTTGAAATGCATTTTCATTGTAAGCACTTGCGTAGATAATTACCTAATGATAATAAATCCTAACGATACCTAAATTACATAATTTTATCTGATCATTGCCTCGGTGATGCATTGAGTGTCTATGTTACAGTTAAAACTAGTTCTTAGATAGATCGCGTTATTCCTATATAGAACTAGTTTTTAAAATATGCCTTTGTTAATACTAGAATTAAATAATGCTCAAATCGAATATCAGTTAAAAGTAGTTCTTACTAGACAAGACGCATTTTTCCAAAGCGAGTCAGTTAAAACTAAAATATTTACCTCTTGAATTACTATTCTACAAATAAAAATAAGTTATAGTACGGGGGGAGTTCCCATCATCATCATCCGAGCGTCTGTCCCAGTTGCGTCTCGCGACGCCCGGGGTCCGCTTTCCTACATTTTCTCCTCCACTTCGCACGGTCTTCGGCATCCCCTGTAGTGAGACCATTGGCACGCATGTCATCCCTTACGACGTCAAGCCAGCACTTCTTGGGTCCTCCCCTCTTACCGGGACCCGGCGGGGCTGACATGGCCAGACATTTGTTACCTACGTAGCCCGGCGGTTGCCGCAAGACGTGACCATACCAACGAAGGCGACACTCTTGCAACTTGTCTGCAATGTCACGGACGTGAAGGCTGCCGCGGATGCGAGAGTTTCTCACGCAGTCCATCCGCGTGACCCCACACATCCACCGCAGCATCTTCATTTCCGTGACACGCAGCTCCTGCTTGTGTCGCTCCAATATCGGCCACGTCTCACTGCCATGTAAAAGGACAGGTCTAATAATGGTTTTGTAGACCCGTTCCTTCAACCGGATCGGCATTTTAGGGTCACAAATGACATCGGTCATCTCCCGCCATTTGGCCCACGCGGTAGCAATGCGTGACTTGACATCGCAATCGATGTCACTGGACGTGTGAAAAACAGATCCCAGGTATTTAACCTGGTCCGTGCGCTCGACCAAATCACCGCCTATGCGGACGGATGTGGGATCTGTCGAGTTTAGTGCCAAGTACTCGGTCTTCGCCACATTTAGTTTCAGACCGCCATTCTCAAGCGTCTCCTTCCACGCCTTTACACGTCGCACCAATCTGCACCTGTCCGCGTCTGCCAGCGCAATATCGTCAGCATACATGAGCAACCATGGAGGCTGCTCATGTGGGTTTCTGATGCTGTCCGACAATTCGTCTAATATTACACTGAACAGAAGCAGACTAAGGACCGAACCCTGGTGTACCCCGACGGTGATGGGGAAGGGTTTCGTGTCGCCAACAGCAGTCCGAACCATTGAATCGGAGTCACAGTACATGTCCCGGATAGTGTCAATATAGACCTCTGGGTTCCTCCTTTGGACCGCAGTGCCCACCAGATCATCGTACGAGGAACACAGTCGAAGGCCTTCTGCATGTCTAGAAACAAACAGTGCAGAGGCGTGTTCTTCGACCTGTATTTCCCTGCGACAACCCTCAGCGCAAAAACAGGGTCCGTAGTCCCATAACCAGAGCGAAACCCATATTGACACTCCGAGAGAGTGCACTCCTGCCGGATCCGAGAGTCTATAATCCTCTCAAAGATCTTCATGGTGTGGTACATCACCTTAATACCGCGGTAGCTCCCGCACTCCTGCACTGACCCCTTACCTTTGAAAACTGGAGTAATAATACTCAGTCTCCATTGGTTTGGGATCTGCCCGCTGAGGAGTATGCGGTTAAAAAGGTTTACTAAGATGCCCACACCGCGAGGACCCATCGCCTTCCAGGCTTCGATGGGGACTCCATCGGGTCCGACAGCTTTCCGATTCTTCATGCGGCGAAGCGCAGTCAGGACTTCTCCAGGCGTTACCGGTGGCACTAGTCCCTGATTCGGAGGGAAGTCCGGAGGCTGCACCTCTTTGTGCTTTTTATTAAGCAGCTCGTGGAAGTACGAGCGCCATCTCTCCTTTACCGCGAGGTCTTCGCTTAACAGGTTGCCCTCAGGGTCTTTTACACAGCGACACTTGGATATATCCTGTGCCGCTTTGACCCTGGAGCGCGCCAGCTTATAGATGAGCTTCTGCCCCTCAGACGATTCCAGCTTATCATACAGAGGTTGTAAGTGGTCACGTCTGGCTCTGGCTACAGCTCTCTTTGTGGCGCGCTTGGCAGCCCTGTACGCGTCGCGGTCTTCAGGAGATCCGGTCGCTTGCCACTTTTTAAAGAGGGCTTTCTTCTCCCTAGTCTCCCTCTGGACTGCGTCGTTCCACCACCAAGTTTTCTTGTCACATTTGCGTCTACCCTTAGACTCACCGAGCATCACCTTCGCCGCTCCAAGGATGGCCGCCTGAACTTTGTCCCAGTAATCTTGAACTGGTTCACCTTCAGTGTCGGTGCACTTGCCACCGACAGCTGAGACGACCTCCTGGGACCTAGTTTCATCAAGCAGCCACCATCTGATGCGGCGCTGGCACCGCTCGATGCGTTTGCCTTTGGGCTTCACGCAGAGGTCCATGACAAGGAGACGGTGTTGTGCAGTAAGACTCTCACCTGGTATGACCTTGCAGTTGGCCACCTTGCCGATGCTGTGTCGCCTAGTGAGTAGGAAATCGATCTGAGTTGTACGCCTCCCGCTTTTGTAGGTGATGAGATGTTCGGATTTCTTTTTGAAATACGTGTTCACAATGGCCAGATTAGCAGCCGCACACGTTCTGAGGATAGTTTCTCCTTCAGCGTTGCGAGTGCCGTATCCAAAACCACCATGAACACGCTCAAACTCCTCACACCTCTCACCCACATGACCGTTTAGGTCGCCGCCCAAAACGATTCCCTGTGACAACGGAATGCTCCGAAGCAATCCCTCGAGTTGACCCCAAAACGACATCTTATCGGCGTCGCTACAACCGGCCTGTGGCGCGTAGGCACTTATCAGGTGGGTAATAATCCCATCGATAAGCACCCTCACGATCATAAGCCGGTCGCTACAGCGTTTCACTTCCAAGATGCCACTCTGCAGCCCCTCGGAGAGCACAACGGCCACCCCGTTCTCCCCACCAGGCGCACCCGTGCACCGTGCGCACACAGCTTGTAGCCGTTCTGCAATGGCCGGGCTCTGTTGCCCTTCCACCGAGTCTCCTGCAGGAACGCCACGTCCACCCTCCGCCTGGAGAGTACTTCGGCCAACTCTACCGGGGGAGTATATAAATAACCGGGGGGAGTTATAGCAAAATAATTGATGGTTAATTTATTATATGGCTCTCCATTGGGGGCTTAAACAAAATCAAAATATATATTTTGAACGATAGACCTACTATTTGATTTAATAAACGTTATCTTGTTTTCAATCTTAAATTAGTTTTTCTAGTGATAGTTTTAACTACAGCTCGATGTGACAACTAGTTTTATCTGAAAATCAAATATATCTGTGGTAAATTCTAATTTTAACAAAGGTATATTTTAACAAGGGTATTTCTTGTTTTAACCTATGGGTCGAATAAAAAAATCTTATTTTTTATTTATCTTATCATTATATCTTTATATATCATCACACTACTACCCGCAGCAGTAATCATAAATGTCAACAAATCGGGCAAATTTTCATACATTATTGTAAAATTTATAGACGACGGGATTAAAGAGGTGCGTAGGTAGGTAATGCCTGTTTAAAAACGTCTGGCAATAATTTGGAATATACTAGCTGATGTCACCAACAAACATAATATTAAATCTATAAATGTAAGGTAATAATAGGTAATATGTAATGAATTTAAGCAACATTATCGCCTTATGCGATAAAGCTAAAGATAAAGAATAAAAATTATAATAATAATTTACTATTTATTTATTTAGCTAGGTTTAATATTTAACACTTAAAGCGATGTCAAACTCACAGCCTGTGTTGTTAGTATTACCACGTCTATTGCGCTAAAAATGATAACTGTGGTGTTTATAAATCAAAATGAAGAACCGTTATCATCGATTAAAATTAAAGACACTCTGAATTTACGACATAAAACTATATTTCAAAGTTTCCCTTTTCATATAAATTTCCACGTATGTACTCGTACATACTAGTTGTTAGACAATATCTACTGAGTATGTTTAAATATTTTACTGCCGAGTCCGTTTTTAAATGTATCGAGCAGAACCTAGCTCCGAGGTTAGAACTCGTTGTAATGGATTTTAAATACTAATAGAATCAGGCGTCACATGGCAGAAATCTATCGTAGAACTATAATATTTTATTTCTGTTATAATTTAGATTTTGCAATATTCTGCCTTTTAAATGTCGTATGATATCGATGTTTTAAAAGCGAAATATTTCGAAATTAAAATATAAATTTTATAGTTATTTAAAATGGATTTTAGCAAAATTGTGCGTAAATATGCCGCATGACTTATTCACTTATAAAAGAACAACCGAAACCCTTGGTACTAAAACTTAAAAAAAATAGGGTACCCTTATAGAACGGAACGGAAACGGTCTACCCTTATAGAAAGGAATTTTTAAATATTCACCTCTTTTCCGTCTTTCATTTCAAAAGGGATATCAAAGTGGGTCTAAGTTTATCGAATATCACGAGCAAAGCAAAGCTATTAGGTATATATTTAGATATAGCTGTATACCAGGTGCAGTGGTCATCTACTGTATAAATTATCATAAGAAGTGTAGTTTATTGATTAGAAAACTAGTTCAGAATATAAAGCTTACAAAACGTATCGTGATAAAATAATCTACCGTATCGTACTGTAGTATTCATATATTTAACTATTAAAACACATTTGTTTAACCTAACCCATCAACCCAAATCCACGAATTTCTAGACCTAGATACTCGTAACATTGAAAAGTATGCTATGAATTTCAATGAATGAAAATGTTTACGTTATTATTTCCGATGGATGCAAGTATTTGTGATTCCAGAAAATGTCGAAAAAAGCGTGATGTGTAGGCATAACTAATCCCTTAGCTCACATGGAATTAGATTTTCCCAACGCGTGGGTAAAATCTGGAGACTTAAAAACATATGAGTAAAGATCCTACCAGATTACGCTAACTCCCTCCTTACTCATCCGACCAGACTACGTTAGCGCTATTACACCGTGACTTAACGACGGTAGGTGAGTAGGTGATTATCAAGAATACTGGTAATGTGTATATATTTATAAAAATAAACACATTGGCTTTTGAGATTTTCCGTAGACGCCTACTTAAGAAATGATATATTGGCAAACATGTTGTCATTCATGCAACAATTCCGAGTGTTGCACTGAACTCTCTGTGGCAATATGAGTAAATGTTTGTTTTGCCTTGTTTTAGTTTATCAATATGTTTGTATATTAATTCTTTGATATTGTATTCATATATTGTGAAATTTAACACACACTACTTCACAGGATTTCACAATCATTAGTATACGCATTCATGTTTTATGTAATTATACAAAAATAATAGAGTTTAAAATTTCGGCAAAGGATACCTAGTATTTTTTTTGCCGGATTATACGAATTCTACAAAAATAAATGAAGTACTTACTTGAATGGTATGTCCGGGGTAAGAAAGTCAAGGTTGACTCAATATTAAACTATGGTCCTACACTTGCAAATGAATCATAGTCTTCGCCTTCGCCTCCTCATGAATGGAATATGAAGATTTTTACCACTTAGCATCATCATTCAACTGTTAAAAATCTCTTGACATATGTTTATTAAAACTCCTGTCAAAACTTATTTCATCAAGCCATCTCATGGAGTTATTTCTCAGAAATTTGGTTTCTGCGGATAGGTACGTTATTTCCTAATAAATGTTGTAAGAATAGATTTAGATATTTTTCCACAGTATTGCTATCATCTGTTTCAAGAACTTTATGATTTATTTACGTTGTAAATATAAACAACATATCACTGCTGGGATAATGATATTAAAAATTGTAATTATACCTCATAGATGTGTTGTTTTTAAGCCGGATATAAAGGAGGAGGATTGAATCAAGAATTAGGTTCTGGGAGCTTAGGACGTTAGATAGCAATTACTAGAAAAAATGCTAAAAAAATATTTCAATGAAACCTACAATTGCCTTTAGCAATATGGGTATCAAAGCGATCTCCTCGGGCTCTCATGGAGCCGTCTTTACATTAAACTGATAACGATAATATACTTCAAACTTGTAGAGTCCTCTATATAAGTACCTAATATTATAAAGCCTAAAGTTTGTGATTGAAATGAAATGAAAAATCTTTAATTATGAAGGTCACAAAAACACTATGAACGTCAAGAATATTGCTTTTGCATTTACATTTACTGCCAGAATCGCAAAGCAATAAGTAGAGCCTGAGGAAGAACCAGGCAATGAAATTCATGGCCCATTAGTTCTATTTACATAATATTTGAACTCATTATATAGTAATGAGTTAATACAAAAGAAACAATAATCAAAATCAATTCAAAATGTGGGCGATTCTAGTTGTCAGTTCTAAGGACAGTCTACCTTTTATAGAAAAGAATCTGGCAAGAAACACCATTGATGGTCTTTTAAAATGTAGGTATTTCTTGTAGTTTGTACTAAGTAATTGCCTATGCACATTTTGGTAATTTAGTATATTTGTTTATCTATATAAAGATTATAAAACTGATAACAAAATTCTTATGACAAACATTACGTACAGGCCAAAAATAATAAAAAAAAAGTTTAATTACGATGCAGGTCTTGTATGGACACCTGTATCATAATATAACTTTTTAATCATAACGATACACCTATACAACCTCCAGCTGGACAAAGGAGGTAGAACCTCTACTTAAAAAAAAAGGTTTCAATCATTGGTTTCAATGAACGAGTCCGCGACGCAAGCGCGCATGCGCAATCAATGTTTGCGCCTTGGCGCCAACATTTGACATTTAAAAAATAAATTTGTTGTTATATTCATCATTTTATTAGCAATATTGTTTTACGTATTATAGTATGAGAGTAGATAAAGTAGTGTATGACACTGTACATAACTTGGTCTTATAACACTCGTGTGATACTATAAAAAAACTCGCCTACGGCTCGTTTTTTTAAAACACACTCATGTTATAAGAACCCTTATTATGCAACAGTATCATGAACTACTATTAGTACATAAATATCTCCGACAATATTTATCAAATGTGTGGCTAACCACAACGCATGTCTATACATAAGTACATCTCACTCATTTAGATTTTCAAGGTTATTTGGCAAAAACGAGGAGGCATTGTATTTGGTTTTTGTTACATCGATTGTTCAGTCTGTCTGTCGGCAACCGGTTAGTAGATGTTTTTTTTTGTAACAGGAATATAAAGGCTCCATTGGACCTAACATTAATTAAGCTAAGCTGGTTCTTGAGGACTTTCGAACTAATATTATTTATTTGCTTTTCGTATCCTCAATGATGAATACTAATCATACTCCTTTTAAATTTACTTTCTTTCCATTCTTTCTTTGTGTAGGATTACAAAATAAATGTCATTGTGCCTATCAACAGTTTTACTGTGCATAGTGCATAGTCATTGTTGCCTTCATATACCTATGACCCTTATGGGGATGCCAAGCCAAAACCAGAGACAAATAAACATTTATATATATATATATATATATATATATATATATATATATATGAGTATATCCTGTCCCACGTAATAGGTGGTGAGCCCATTGCCGTGTTGAAATAGACAGACGCAGGTTGTTGCTTTTTAAGCCGCCCATAAGGCCTTCAACTTGGCTTAACGACTGCCATTTTATTGGCCACCGGGACCAACGGCTTAACGTGCCTTCCGAAGTACGAAACTGGGGTGGGTCTAAAGGGCCGAATACATTTAGTTAAATGTGTCTATTTTAGATGTTAAATTTGGAAGAAATTTTGAACCCGTTGCCTTTATTGTGACGTGGTAACAAAAAGGCTAAAAGGTCTTATATGCTAGACGCTAATTAGCACGACAAATTAAAGTCCTGGTAGTCTCGGAATGAGATATATATATATATATATGTACCTACTAAAGGAAAAAAAATGTGTGTGTATCAGAGTAAACAGGTAAGAAGTGAAACTTCTTTACGACATTTTTTTTACAGCTCTAAAATTTCTCTCGACATCGATAAAGAGTTACACTTAAAAAATACCTTACGTTACAAAAATCGTCGTTATCAATTATACTATTTTTATTATTTTCTTACAAAAGAAAAAACTATTAACAAGCAAAAAAAAAAAAAATTTTCAAACGTAGTGCGACGACTTAAGCTCAAACTTGTCTCATATGCCATAAAAGTTAAAAGTATTTTTTTTAAATACCAGGGTTAGCAAAGACCAACAAAAGGTTTTTACTGTTAGATCCGATAGAGGCTTTATTCCGGGAACGCTTAGATTGTGGCATGAACTCCCTGCCTGGGTTTTCCCGAACGTCTAAAGTATGGAGTACTTCAAAAGGGGTCTTAGAAGGGTTTATAAAGGGTGACCTCTGGTGTTGCAAACATCCATAGGCTACGGTGACCACTTTCCATCAGATGGGCCGTATGCTTCTCTGCCACCTCAGTGGTATAAAAAAATTCTTAATTAGTATTTTAGTTACAAAATCCATAATAATCGATAATCTGATTCAAAATGTACAAAAATAAAATGTAATGTAAATACAAAATAACATTATAAATTCTTCCATTCCATTGATCACTAATAATCGCAAGCGACAGTTTTACTCACAACTTTCCATGTATTGACCGAGGCTGTACACAACAATGACATATCATTATGTTTATAAATTCCTCGTAATTTAAAGCTTAATTTGGTGTTATAAAATAGAAAAGGTCAAACTCGTCAATTAGGTGAACGTTAATGAAAACCGCTGGAATAGATACAGTGCTTACGTATTATTATCTAGGCGGGGTTTTAATTAAGCTGTCCCTTACAACAAATACTCTAATTTAATGCAGCAGTTATAAACCGTATTATATTCCTCACATTTGCCACAACGCTTTTTATTCATTGGGGGAATAAGTGTAATGAAATAAGTACATATATTGTGGAACACTTACACAATATTAGGACCCCTACGTGATTCCAACCTCAGACCCAGGTGCGGCAGCCACCAAGGCAGTCAATGTTATTTGCATCTATCTAAAGGTTGCCTGTAAGAGATTGCTCTTCAGCGATAAGGCCCCTTTGTACATTTATGAATCTGTAATCTCTTTATATGAGGTATTCTATAGTCGTGTGCAATAAAGTTTATTTTATTCTATTCATTTCAATTCATTTTAATTCTACTCTACTCTACTCTGCTCTGCTCTGCTCTACTCTGCTCTCCTCTACTCTATGCTATCAGTTACAATTCTAACTTTAGCCATTAGCTCTGGTTCTTTCTAGAACATTAGATAAGGTTGGTTGCGGCCTTAAAAATGTTTTAAAATGAGAAGCGCTCGTGATCCCCCACTTACTTAGTGTTCTGTCTTAAGGCTGGTCCTCAGATGGATGAAAATTCCATTTACAAGCGGTATTATGCTTCGGAAGGCACTTTAAGCCATTGGTTCCGGTTGCTAGTAACATGGTAGTCGTTAAACCAGATTCAAGATCAAAAATAAGATTTTTTTTTCAAGTCGCCTGCCTTAATTGCTTCTTGAAGAATGTCAACAACAAGTAGCCACAACCTCCTACGTTCCATTTCTTCCGATTATCAGACCAAACGCTTTATAATTAAAAAATAAAACACATGTATTACTAAATTATATCCGGAAACATCAAGATTTAAAGGCTTTTTTTTGCCGTTTTAAATGTTTTTATTTAACATATTTATTAGTAGTTATAATTATGAACATAGTTATTAAAAACAAACAAATAATTTTGACCAGTGTCGAAATTTAGAAATAACAAATTATTTGCAATGTAATCCGCAAACGTGGTGGCTCGATTCAGAGTACAACAAAACAATAAATTTAGTAGTGTTGTCACTCCCTAGGTCCTGTACCTCCCACGGAAGCGATAGCATAATTTATATTAATGTTTGTAACAAAGTATGTAATGACAAAATGACGTCATATGGTATTTTGACTGCCTCGGTGGCATAGTAGAGTGGTGTAGGTATCTATACGCCTGCCGTACTGAAGTCTCGGTTATGAATTCTATTTCCACGTAAAAGTTTGTTTCGGGGTTCGAATGTTTCTTATGTATAATTATGTATCTATTTATAATTTAAAAAAGGATATTTGTATGTAATCCAAACTTTGTGTGAAAATTTGTCCCGCAATATTTAGCTTATAAAGTTCATTTGCACTACTACACTATTAACTGACATACTATATCCTACTAATATTATAAATGCGAAAGTTTGTAAGAATGAATGTTTGTTCTCTTTTACGCAAACTCTACAGAATGGATTTTGATGAAACTTTACAATAATAAAGCTGACACATCAGAATAATACATAGGCTACTTTTTATTCCGGAAACAAGTTCCTGTGGGAAACGGGAATGGGGAAAGTTCACCACATATGCGGAGCTGCGGGCGTCAACTAGTATTACATAAAATTATTATATCTCACTTTATTTGAAGATGGGGATGAAGAGTAGAAGCGTGCACGTCGCCATCCCTGCCAGCTACGGCTGCAATTCTACTCCAACACGAGTGCCACCAGGACGAGTGATGCTAGGGCGTGCCCCCGAGGCGACGCGCACCAGTTCGTCCCCGCTGGTGCGAAAAGTGTGTGCCAGAGCGGCGTAGGGGACCGCCACCCTACACGCGCGGCCCGACATGGCGGGAAGTGGAGGATGGAGTGCAGGGTAGCTGCGTGGAATGTTAGGGGAGGAATGACAGATAAGATGAATGAGTTGATGGATGTTATCAATGAGAGAAAGTTAGATGCAGTGTGCTTGACAGAGACCAAGCGCAAGGGCAGCGAAGTCTTGGAGCTCCCGGGTGGGATGCTCGCGCTTTGGTCTGGAGTACCAGAGAGCGAGCATGGCAGTCGAGGGGTTGGAATTTTGCTGTTCTCGCGATTGGCCTCCGGTATGTATGAGTACAAACTGGTAGGTCCTAGAATACTCTGGATCCGTGTAAAACTTGGTTTGACGAAGATTTTCCTGGTAGCTGCTTACGCGCCAGTATCTTCGTCGACCGCGAGTGAGCTAGAGGACTTCTGGGAGAGTATGAGAGAAGCTCTAAATGTGATAGAAGGAAATGAAAGACTTATAGTATGTGGAGACTTGAATGGATGGGTGGGTACCGCTCGCGATGGTTTTGAGTCGGTACTCGGGAAGTATGGGGATAAAAGGGTGAACGACGCTGGCAAGCTAATACTGGCATTTTGGAAGGAAAAGGATTTGTTTGTGGCGAACACAATGTTCAACCACAAACAAATTCATATGTATACGAGGAGATGTAAGTCAAAGAGAAGCATGATAGATCTATTCCTAATGGATAGTCGTCTCCGTAAACAGGTGATGGACACAAGGGTTTATCGAGGCGCTGAGCTGGGATCAGACCACTACCTAGTCATAACTAGGATTAGGGGTCTGTTCGCGGGTTGGCGTCATGGTACCGAGTGTCCTGAACCTGAGCCGACTTATAGCATCAAAAGCTGGAAGCTGCAGGATGCATCCATTAGGGATAAATATAATGAAAGGGTAGCCGAAAAGCTTGGCGACATCAATGTAAGCAGTGAGAATGTGGAAAGTGTATGGCAGAACCTTAGGGACAGTATGATAAATGCCGCTGTGGAAGTGTGTGGAGCGACAAAGCATCGTAAAAGAAGCACGAATGGCGATTCATAACGCAGTGCTAGTGCCAACTTTGCTTTACGGTAGTGAAACCTGGGTATGTCAGCAGATGCATGAAAGTAAATTGAATGCTGTGGAGATGCGATCACTTCGAAAATTGTGTGGCGTTACCTTGGCCGACCGAATACGTAACGAAGTGATACGCAATATGGCAGGTTTGAATGAAAGTGTCAGCGTTAAGCTGGAAAAGGGCGTGCTCCGTTGGTTTGGACACGTCCAACGAATGAGTGAGGAACGATTGACGAAGAATATATATTGTTCAAAAGTAGGGGGTAGAAGGAGTCAGGGAAGGCCGAGACTTACATATGAAGACCACGTGAGCAGATTGCTCAAAAACGGAAAGGTCAAAAGTACTCGGATACCCAGACGTGCGTGTATGAAGCGATTGATGAATCTCGAAGAAGCGAAAGAAGTATGCATGGATCGCGAAGCCTGGCGATCTGCCCTCTCTGACTACCCCGTCAGGGATACAGCGTGAAGATAGTTAGTTAGTTAGTTAGTTATTTGAAGAAAATTAGTTGCATATAAAGAGCACTAATGATAAACATTTTTTAATTGCCGAAGTCCTGTGGGGGCTGTTGGCTTACTAGTTCGATGAGGTTTTTAGCCACTTTTTAGTTAATCATTTGTTAATAAGGTTTTTCATGGAATTAATGTATGTAATAACTATAAGTAGCTGTTTTATTTGTTTAGCAAGGTCTTTCTCATATTAGCATAAGCCCAATAGCTGACTCTCAGGGGCACAACAGCTCATGTAAAATAATAGATCACTATTTTAAAACATGTATTTTCAAATTTAATACGTTTTTCCCATAGATAGGATATCTATGGGAAGTTCTCCTGAAGGTCACAATATCCATTAATTTTGTGAAGAAAATGCCTAAACGTACAAAAAAAAAACCGGACAAGTGTGAGTCTAATTCGCCCATCGAGAGTTAAGTAAAAAAATGTAGATACATTATGTTATAAGTAACTAACGTTACGAGTATACCCCGACGAATTTTGATTGTTTCAATGTTTCGAAAAATTTGTTTTTTGCTTCATAAACGGCCACAACATTTTATATCTTAATTTGTTTTTTTTACAGCTTCAAGAGACTTTTAGACATGAGTCTACAGTTTTCATTTCAACTCGATATCTTCACGCGTTCCCGAGATAAAGAGTCCTGACAAACAGACAGACGGACAACAAAGTGATCCTATAAGGGTTCCGGATTTTTTTATTTTCTGGCACTGAACCCTAAAGATAAGAATTATATTATAGCTTTCTATATTACGGGCGTATCGGCCACGTACTTATACAAACTCTATTTTAAATGTTGTCCAGAATCACGATAACACTCATAAACCATATGTATGGTAAATGTTAACACGCTCATCGCTGATGTTTATAATTTCATAGCTAGGCTAAGTATACACGATTACCGCATTTACAGATTAGTAGCATGCGTGTGTCTGTGCGCTGTTCTATAATGAACTTATTATGTTCAAAGCCCACTTATCAAGGGCTTTATTGTTATCTCGTCGGTTTCACAGCTTTATCGGCGAATATTTTTGTCACTGTCATTTATCCTGGTGATTAGTGAAGTCAATCCCCGTACCTAACCAAAATGGCGAGCAGTAAAATGTAATAAAAGTCCGTATGGGGTGTTATGGCCTTCATGGTCAGGCTATTACGACAGTCGTGCGTAGTGCTAATTGTCATAAAGAAAATGGACTGACGAGGGCTTTATTATTCCATGTTTTATAGATCTATAAGTATTTTCCTCATTTACACATTTTTGGTCGAGAGAGCGTTGCGAATGGAGCATATCCAAATGGAGACTTCCATTTTCAGATGTCAACAATTTCCTTTAGTGTGTTTGTTCTCATCTACCTAGAGGGCACATACTTCAACAGATTTTCAAGTGACTTACGTGTTTTCACTCAGCATTATTTTCCGTTGCTTTCAAACCCTACCTAGATTTGGAGTCTAGAGTTCACTTTTATTTGGGTGCTTTGAGCAACTACCGTGCATTTTTGGCATTGCCTCGTCCGTTAGCAGGTGAAGTCGCTTGTGCCCCGGAGATCCTGGCATTGGCCTAACCTTAAACCCACTTGGTATACTATTCACTTATATTAAACTTTTTTGTGAGACTGCCATAGGCTCACCAACTGTTACGTAGGACAAAAATGCATACGGTAAAATGTGGGCGTATAATATGCCCTTTGTGGTGAAATATGGGGTGTAAAAATATTTAAAACAACTATCTTCACGCTGTATCCCGGACAGGGTAGTCAGAGAGGACAGATCGTCAGGCTTCACGATCCATACATACTTCTGTAAAAATGTAAATCTTCTGTAAATCTTCCATGTAAAGATATAGCTGACAATAACGTCGCAAACAAAATATAATTTAAAAAATAAATTACAAACTGTTTTCTCTTTAAAAATTGACCAATAAATCAAAAAAGCAATAAGTAAAGATTTATATTTTTTTTGTAGGAGTGTCCGTAATGTGCAGCCAATGAGAAAAACCAACTCGGAGCTGCGACGCTTCATATGGTACTCATTGTACGCGTGGAGCAGCTCGTCCCTGTTAACACTGATCATGTTTCTCTTCGACAAGTTTCCTGTTTCAATTCACCTGGACCCTGATATTGGAATTGGAGCTTGCTGGTTTAGTTCAAGTAAGTTTGCTTTATAAGTGAGTAAGTATAAGTAATAACTAATTGAATCAGGCGTTACATGGCGAAAATCCATTTAAAAAAAAATAGGTTGTATTGATTAATTTTTTTTTTGCAATATTATGCTTTGTGATATGTCTACACACGAGGCATTATCAAGACTGTTTCATAGGTACATTACTATAGGTTTATCAGATTATCTACATTCTATACCACAGGCTAATATTAACTTAGTTAGGGCTAGATGGCGCTGCGTAAAAAAATAAATGTCATAAAATATTTATTATTTGTATAAATTTATAGGATCATCCTGAACAGTTCTAATCACTCAGTCTCAATTTCTCGTCTCAATCAGTCTAATAAATACTCGTACTTTCAGTGTCAATAATATAAAGCATATTATAGACGCTGATTGTACAAGTATATAAATGCGCACGTTGTGTATTCTGTGGACTGTATGTATGTAATGGCGCTATTTATCATCAATGTGGAATCTAAATCAGCTCAATCTAATTGATTACGGTAAGCTGAAGAGCAGATACACCTTAAAAAATATTGGATTCAGAAATTCGGTAGTAAACTGCAGATTTTAGTTGTAGAGATAGACTAGGTAGAGATGATAATTAGATAGGGTTGGTCACAGGGCCGATATGGCAACCCACTGCAACCCATATAGCAAAAAATAATTGGTCTTGATCCTTACATGGCAACAGTACGGAGGGGTACGCTACATGAACTAGATCTTGTATTTTTTCATTATATACATATTCCATTTTTTGAATATCAATAAAAAGACGTTTGGTTGAAAATTTTATTTTTTTTACAAATTTGTAAGAATCTAATTTTACACAACACTACAAATCGAAGTCGGTACTTAAATCATATAATTTGCCGGGCTGTAAACGTGTTTTTCATAAGTCATAAGAATACTTAATTTATTTAATTTTGCGAAGCATCTGTGGGAGTATGATTCACGATAATCTAAATAAATTATAGCAACGCAACAGATTTTCTAGTATGTATTGAAGTTTGTAGTAATAATTAATATGCATGGATTGATTAGTATCTATATAGGTGCTTTGTTGACCTATAGTTCCGTGTAAAAATATCTAGGTCGATTTTATTCTTTTAACAAACCCTACAGACTACGCGAAAGCTTTCTGGGTTATATAATTTATTGCTATCACCAGTTTGATAGCATAATGTAACTAGATATAATGACGGTGGTATCTGTGCTACGGGGCAATAATACCTCCACACAGTTTGTTAAATGGATGTTAATATGTAAACTAAATTAATACATGATTTGTTAACTATGGTCATTCTATTTACACTTACACTTACACACTAATATAATAAATATGGGTGTATATAATATGGGTATGACGTAATTCCATTAAAATCTTCGAGCTAAGAATTAAATCCGAGTCAAGCTGCAATCTAGTGCGAATATTTTTACTTTACTTTAGAAAAAATAATAGCACCTTACTCTTAAAGATTTTTAACAAAAGCTTTCAAACATTTACTGCTAGGAGCTGAGCTCAATGTAAAGATCCTGAGTTAGCCGGGATTTTTGTTGAAATAATTATGTAAAAGAGATCATAGCATCTATATTACTTAGAAATACGTGCATACTAGTCTTTTGGTAGTATTTAGAAAGTAAATTATAATATAAAATAAATATAAAAAAAGTATTTTGAAAGCAAGCAGGATAAATATTTGTTTCATATGCATGTAGTTGTTGGTTGAAATAACATACCTTAAAAAAGCTCGGACGAGTTAAAATGTAATATGATTGATAATAAACTAATATATTATAATAAACTAATGTATTAGGCCTATACCCACAAGTTCCTACTTATTTCTTGAAGGTGTAGATAACATACATTCAGTTAAACTCGATTTTTCTAATGAATAAAAATATAAAATTAAGTATATAGAAATTTTACATTCTTCGAATGAAAAGATTGGCGAACATAATTCAAACATACATACATATTGTCACGCCTTTATCCCCGAAGGGGTAGGCAGAGGCATATTAAACGCCCACATTTCACCGTATGCATTTTTGTCCCACGTAACAGGTGGTGAGCCCATTGCCGTGCATAATTCAAACACACACATATTATACTCTCACGTAAAGAACTATTAACATTTATAACATTAGATGCTTGTATGTTAACATGTCAGCGTCACTCGTCTGCTTTCCTTCAATTTACGTTAACATTATTTATGGTGTTTACAGTACAAAACACGCAGTCTGACTTGGCACATTACATATTCTTTGTAATACCAATGGGCCTGGTGACGTGTACCAACTTCGTGCTATGGGTGCTGACGGCTAGGCATTGCGCTCGAGTGAAGTCTGAGGTCCATCGTCTACAGGCAGGGTCCGTGGGCGACCGAGCTAAGAAACGGTTTCGGGTTGATAGAGCCAAGTAAGTATTTGACACTATTCAATCACCTGATGACGTGTGATCCATCTTTAAATGTTTACTTTTTCTGTGGGGAAGATTTTCCGTTCCCGTTTCCCACAGGAACTTTAATGGAAAGTAGCCTATGGCCACCGAATTGGCAGACAAGCATACCTGATGGGAAGAGGTCACCGTAGCCTATGGACGTTTGCAGCACCAGAGGTGGACAGGTCTATAAAACCATCATTAGACCTGTCCTATTACATAGAGTGAGATGCGGCCAATATTGGAGCGACACAAGCAGGAGCTGCGTGTCACGGAAATGATGATGCAGCGGTGGACATGTGGAGTCCCGCGGTTTGATCGCGTGAGGAACTCTCGCATCCGCGGCAGCCTTCGCGTTCGTGACATTGTAGATAAGTTGCAAGTGTGTCGCCTTCGATCATATCTTGCAGCAACCGCTGGGCTTCGAAACAAATGTCTGACCATATTTGCCTCGCTGGGTATCGGTACGAGGGGAATACCCTAGAAGTGCTGGCTTGACGTTGTAAGGGATGATATGGGTCTCTCTACAGGGAATGCCGACGACCGTGCGAAGTGGTGGAGAAAAGGCAGGAAAGCGGACCCTGGGTGTCGAGAGACGCAACTGGGACAGACGCTCGGATGATGATGAGTAGTTTGGGCGTGAAGAAGTAATAACAACCATCCACGCATCCATACTAATATTAAATAACTTTAACATTTAAAATATTGTTAGAGGTTTCCTTGAAAAGCTTACTATGGATCAATTATTTAGCTACGAAAACAAAAAGTAATAAATAATTGTTATAGGTGATCAGGGCAGATTTAGAAGTAACAAATTCATATTAGCCCGGAAAAGTGTTGTGAAAATGTTATAGAGCAGTTTATCAAAAACAAATATTTCTTTTTTAAAAATTCCCGTTTTTTAAGATGACTAACAGTCTCTAACAGTTAATACTCACTCACACTATTTTACTCAGAACAAACAGGATATCCAGCTAATAACAGATATTGTGGGTGGTTGCCTTGCAATAGTTATAAAAAATCAGATAGGTAGTGATCAGGGCAGATTTAAAAGGATTCAAAAATTAACGTAAAGTTAGAATATTATATAACCCACAGAACAGAAAAATAAGAACAAAAAAGAAACAAAAAAGAAATTATCAAAGAACAAAACAGAACAAAACAGAACAAAAAGATTTTTTCTGTTCTGTGATATATAACCGCTCAATTGCTACTAATGACGCTGACGTTACTATGATCGCTTTAAGCGCTTTTCAGTTTTGTTTACAGAAAGTAACATTATTATTTTATATTGAAAAAAAAATTTGAACTGCAATATCACGTAAGAATAATTAAAAGGTTGTGCAGCATTTTTTCGAAAGCATTTCATTGGCTTTTTTTTTTCTTCTCTTTAAACACTTTAAAAAAACTATTATTATCTACTATATTATCTAAATATTAATAATTCTAAGACAAGCAAAGTACACCGCTAAAGTGAAAATATCACTTTTATGCAACTTCAGTTAAATAAAGGGCAGTGGATTTGCAACTATAGTTTACGAGTACATGAAGCAATTGTACGGGTGAAGCCGAGAAAGTGACGTGAAAATGTATCAGAGGACGAGATTTAGTAATTTTTCGATTATCGCGTCTTCGAGAACAAGGTATCTTACTGTTATATTGGTTTACAGTAAGTGACTTGGAAATGTACCTAGTTGCAACTGTTAAAAATTTACATTACACAATCGGTTTATTAAAATATTTATCTATAACACAGGTACATTCTGACGGGTAAACTGTGGGTAGTGATGGGAGCTGGCTGGGTCTCCGAATTGCTGTCGACAGTGGTGACAGAACCCAAGTGGTTTTGGATGGTCGTTGATTTTATCAACTCACTACAAGGAGTCTTCATCTTCATAATACTAGTAATGAAACCGAAACTTTACTATCTCATCAGAAAGAGATTGGGTAAGAATTTGTTCAATTTTGTTTTACTTCTGGGATTTTTATTTATTTATTTTACGTTTTATTGTAAGCCAAGACAGTATTACATTAAGAAATTTGACACAAAATAGCATTGCAATGGGCGCTTAAAGCAATTTCTGCCAGGCAACCTTTGGACGGAATAAATATGATGGTAGGAACTAACTGGTAGTTGTTGGCGTCAAGTTACAATAAATTATTAAGCAAATTACATATATACAAATCATAAAATTTAATTTAAAATACATACAAGAATGATATACATATAGACATACAAATAGTTATTCAAATACATGCAACAAAATATTATATATGTTCCTAAGTAATTTATAATATTATAACTTAATTGTTAAGTAGATAATAGTTTTCCAATAATAGATTTTGACGTCTGTCAAGTTAAAGGTCCATGGGTTATGCTTTAAAAAGCTGCTGGAAGCTGATATAATTTGGTGTTTATTTTAGCCATTGTTGATTTTAGCATTTCACGTCTATAACTACAAAATAACTGCTTATAAATTAAAGATTTAGAAACAGCAACAGTTAAAAATGCAGATTCTATAAGATATGAATCACCATGTTGGATTCAATATCGAGCTGGACTGAAACTAGCGTCTTTTGACTTGCCGGATCAAACGCTTAACCAACCAGGCTACCGACACACATGTAGGATCTGTCAATAGTGTTTACAAATCTATTGAATAAGATATTGCCATTCGAATCTATTATTATATGTCTATTTTTTAGTTATAAATTATTTTAGAGTTTCAATTTTGGATAAAGTTATCATATTGTTTTGAGAAAGAAATTATTTCTATTTTAGAGTAATTCACATGCGATAGAGTTTTCTTGTTAGAAAGGCATCATCTACCCCATAATAGTTAAGAGTAGAGAATCATAAAACTGTAGCAAGACATACAAAGTAAAATGAACTCATTATCCTATTTATGTCATGTTAGCATAACTGATTGCCTTCAATATCCTACATAATTAATAATAACAAAAATAAAAACAGTTTTTTTTAATGGAATGAATTGAACAAATGTCCAAGTTACTGTTCAAGTTGAATAATTTGATCAATGCTTTTTATAGTTTTGTATCTAATGAACCAATTGCCATCTAATTACGGCTGTTTCGAATCAAACGAAAATTAAAAAAACGCATTCTGTAAAAAAGACATTAAATAGTTTTCGCGCCTATAAAATCTATACAGGCAAACTGACCAATAACAGAAAAAATTATAACATAATTAGTTTTTAAATATCTCCAATGTATAGAAGTAACAATTTTACAATTTTATACATGTTTTTAGAATGAGATCAGTGAAAGTTAATTTTGTTTTCAGGTTGTTCAAGGATACCGATTGAATCAAGTATATATTAGTTAAAATAGTTGAATGTTTTTATGTATGTTTGGCATTCTCTACTACTAATAACCAGTAACTCCACTTTAGACATGGCTTGTCACTGGGCTAGTTTTGATATCGTTTCGCTTAATTAACAAACATCAAAAGCTAACATTCCGATTGATATAATACTATCCCGTATTTGGCCATGCACAGCACTTGTATTTAATATATTAATTTTGATAAGGTTATCTAGTTGATAATTCAATTAAGCTAAATCTCTTTTAGCATTGATATTTATTAAACGCAAAAGCTGAAATATGCACCCTTTGGTTTGGTTTTCGTAAAAGGGTACGTTTACACCTGCATATATTAGTCACTGTTTTAGTTTAGTCACTGATTTAAATTCTCTTAAACTTACTGTCGTTCTTATCAGGCAGCACCAAGCACTTCCGAATTAAGTCAGGAAAAATATTCAATTTTATTTCATTTCATTGTTTAAATTGTGTATTAATATTTGATGCAAGAACAAGTCCGATAAATAAAATGGTACAGTCCTTAAATATTAACTACACTATTGAATACTTTAAAAGTATTATTACTAAATAAGTTGATACTAAACTAAAAGACATTATTCTTTAGTGAAATAAATGTTGAGTTTTGCGTTTATATTTTACCGTCATAGTGTCTTTGTTAATTGTTCGTGACTAATGCGTACTAATCTACCGCAGGACTGGAGAAACCAGACGCTCAGAAGAATGGCACTTCTTCGTCATCAGGGCGAACATCATCCACGTTCCTTTCACGTACAATTAGTACCGACGAGCGCGTGCGACTCTCCATCCAAAATAATGCTAAAAAGTCGTAACTTTCATGATATAATTTGTTTATTAGTACTATATTATACGAAATAAGAACTTATACATTTTTTATGATCGGAATATTTATGTAAATATTCTATAATATAATAATTTAAAAAAGAACAGCCTTTGAAAGAATAAAATAAATCTTGTTGGTAACCATATAAATAATCATATAAGTTGCCAATCGACTGCCATCTGAATTGGCTGTCTCTATGCATTCCTTATCTGCTGGTTTACTTTCTTGATAATATCATGAACAGTTTTCTACAAATTAATTCTATTTAGCAGTTCGGTTCTAAGTACCGGCTCAAAAATGATTAAGTTCAAGAATATTCTACTTGATTTATGACCTCAAATCATATTTTAGAAGCATGTACTGCGAAAATTTATTATAAACAATAGATTTAACATTATTAAAGTAAAATAATAACTATGCTTTGTAGCTCGTAAGATATAATATTTCCCTTGTTCTAGTCATAGTGTAAGTATTATTAATCGATATATATATACTAATATAAGTGATACGAAATACTGTTTGATTTGCTCTGCTTTTAGTCTACCTCAGGGCTTGATTGCGTATGTTTAGTTATAGTTAAATGTGACTTACAGCATTATTGTAATTTTGAGATGTACTTACTACTTACTATAATTTACATGCCACATAGAGAGGGATATAGAGAGAAAGTGTGTAGAAGGATATTCAATTCATTCAATTGATTCCATTTGTTTCTAGCCAAACAATCAAATCTACCAGTTATAGATTCGCTCGCTTAGAGCTTGAACATATTTGTTTTGTTTCATTAGGTACTCATACGTTATATTTTTTAGCTTATAAGTAAAATTAGTAGTCTGTATGCTGAGCTATTTTCGACATGATATGCGAACAATACTGTAATAAATTAAGTAAAGATTTACAGAATTGTATTGGTATAGTTTTTTTGCTAATATTTTGCTAATTTTAGCTCTGGCCAATGAATAGTTATTAGCAAGTACTGACAGAGATCGTAGTTTGAACTGAAATTTCAAGATATTTTATATATATCTACTCGTTCTAACTACAAAGAGTGACATTAATGTTTTACACACATACGTGTGTAATACATTCATGTCACGGTGAAACTAAAGACGGTTATTTTAACTTACTTATCAATTATGTCTTTTGTTCCTGATGGAAAGCAAATTATACGCCCATATTTCACCGAATGCATTTTTGTTCATGCGTTCTTCAAACGTGTAGAATATTCTACGGCTATCATGCCGAACTCAAATCGACTAAAACCGTCGTAGGTCCGTACCTATCTGTCTAGAGTCCCACACAGTCGGAGAACATTTATTTTGTAGTTCGCAATTACACGATGAAGTTACAGTATTGAAGGGTCTACAAGTAAATAATTCCAACGTTTAGAGCTAATTTATAAGAATTCTTAACTATCTCATGGTTTCTAACTAAAGTCTATCCAGAAACGATTTTAAGAATCTCGACAAGCAGTTTCGACGGAGAGATTTCAAATTCTGCATGGGAATTTGTATAGAGTTTTAAAATGTCCATACAGACTAGCATTTGATGCGCCAGTGGCCGCCAGTAAGTGGCTTTTTTGATCATCTACTAATATTTTGACAGCTAAAAACTGCGATTCTAGTTCTATTTCTGCGGAGTGCAATTGTGATATATATGATAGATTTAGTAAACTACCTAGTTTGAATCAACCGCAATGGAATCGAAATAGAACAACTTTTTATTGTAAAATAGTAGACTCGGCCCCTAGGTCTCCGTCAATGTTTACCGTAGATATCGCCTGTTGTAGTTGAGTTCAAACCCATAGTTAAGTCATAATAAGCTTGGAGTACCTATACAGCTTAGTAAATAAATACGTTGGAAATATAGTAGTAGCATCATTTTCCTGTTTACACACCTATCAATGTTTTTTTTACTACTGAGGTGGCAGACAAGCATACGAACCTGATTGAAACTAGTCTCCATAGTCTTGACGTTTGCCATTCCAGGGGTGTAACAAACGCGCTGCCGACCTGTAGCCGTCTTGAAATTGATAGGGACAAACTTTTGACCACCTACTGAAAATTTTCATGTCAGGCACTCCAAAGGCTTTCGAAACACGGGATTGCTAGTAAGTGGAAATATTACGCACGATTACCCATTTACAACACGGCAATGGGCTTACGAGCGCTTAAATTTCCCCATTTCCTAGCAGCATCATTCTCAAGTTACATTATGTAGAAAAAATTGACACTGCTATTATTCGTGGTGCCGTACTGTCCGATATCTTTAGCCGATCATGTTGACCGCTGTCAAAATATGAGCTCTATGTAATTTTGCCCTTGGTGACCCCTCTGGTGTCAGGTCTTATTAAGTCACAGCTGTATTAGAAATTTACTTCTGGAAAACAGGAATAAGATTATACTTAACAATAAACTAGGAAAGTAAGAAAAACAGTTCCTGGCATTCTGACCACCATTCTATAATTAATGCTTTGTTAAATTTTTCATGGGACTTGGTAACTTTGATATTAAATTTCATTCGGATGTACACCGTCTTGTCCAATTACGCCGATAGATGTAACTTCTCTTATATCTAAAGTGATGAAGCGTGTACCAGACCTTGACCTGCTCAGTGACCGGCAGTACGGTTGCCGTCACGATCGCTCGACAGACGTTCTTCTTTTCTTGTATACTGTGGTATTCGTCCCTATATTACATATGGAGGACGCATACTACGGTATGATGAGGCTGGGCGCAGCGATAGCCATTAGGTGAATAAATATTTATTGTTTAAAAAAAGAATGGAAATTAAAAGACAAATAGGCTGATGTCACTTCTTTTATCTTTAAATACTAGTGTACCCGTCGCCTCCACCACAACCTGTAACTACTATAACGCTCTTCTGGAGTCGACAGTAACAGGAGAACGAGGAGTGGACTTGCAACTGTCAGAGCCGTGGTAGACGTTCGGACAACGTGGCCATAAATGCTAGAGTCCTGCAGGGCTCATTGCTGTCTCCCACCTAGTTTTTGTTGCATATCAATGACATGCTGTCCATGGATGCCATCTATTGTAATGCGGTCGACAGTACGGGTGACACTTTTTACAAGGGTCTCTCCAATTTTCCCCGGTATGCAGTGGAAGAAAGTCGTGAACAACTTGTGTCTTAAATCGAGGCTTCTCTTGCAAGAGTGTCCGATTGGGGTTGACAAAATCTTGTCCAAGTTAACCCTACAAAGGGCATTCACCGCTAAAAAAGCCCCATTTACTGTAGCACCGCAATTTCAGGGCACAACTCTCTCCATCTCCTATAGTATTAGGATCCTTGGTGTTGAGATCTCTAGTGACGTCAAATACCGCAGTCATTTAGAAAAATGAGCGATAAATGAAATTTAAATGAGTGAGGAACGATTGACGAAGAATATATATTGTGCGAAAGTAGAGTAGTCAGGGTAGGCCGTGACTTACATATGAAGACCACGTGAGCAGATGCTGTAAAAAAAAAGTCTCCGTCTGGTCAAGTCTGGGTATCCGAGTACTTTTACTCGGATACCCAGACGTGCATGTATCAAGCGATTGATGAATCTGTAAGAAGCGAAAGAAGTATGCATGGATCGCGAGCTAGACTATTGGTCCTCTCTGACTACCTCGTCAGGAATACAGCTTGAAGATAGTTAGTTAGTTATTTAGAGAATAAGGCCAAGCTGGTATCCAAAAAAAACAAAGTGTGGTTAATAGTGTGACGTTATTCTAAATCCAAAATGATGGAACACCCAAGATGACGAACTAGATACTTTTAATGCACTGCTAAAATATGGATATTAAATGAAAGGGCTTCTAGAGAAATTATTTTTTAGACTATTTAAAAAGTTGTTTTTTTTAAATACTGTCATTTTTTGTAAATACTGTCAAATTTTAAAACATTCAATTTTCCTACCACTTACTGACTGACGTGTCGTTCAGTAAGCTGAAATTAAGTGTGAGTACTTCTACTAATTAATAACTGCCAGTTTTCTGACATTTTCATCATGACATTTACTTACACGCAACAGATTTAATATTAGCAAGAATTAAAGTGGTCTAGTAAACTAATTTATTTTATCACATTAATATAATGTATTCAGTGCAATCCTTCATTATCTGCTGATAACATTCAATAAAGCATGTGTCATTATCTACACAACAAGTTGTGACATATATAAGGGATGGAAATAGAATTACATGGTACTGAAATATAATTCGAAATATTGTCCGGAGCGCTCACTTACGGTGATAGACTTTATTCCGCGTACGCTTAGGTTGTGGAATAAAATCCCTGCCTCGGATTTCCCGAACGTGTAGACGTATGGGGTTCTTCAAAAGTTATCCTCAAAGGTTTTTTAAAGGTCGGCAGCGCGAGTGCTGCATCTCTGGTGATGCAAACGTCCATAGGCTACGGTGACCACTTCCATCAGGTCCATTAGGTGGTCCGTGTGCTTGGCTGCCACATCAGTGGCATAAAAAAAGGCAGAGTGGATATGCTAGGGATCTATACAATAAACGAGAGTTATTCTTGGTTGAATGCGTAGTCCTAGTTTCAGAACCGAAGCATCGCTTTCCTGATATTACGTTGTCCTTTCCAGAAAAGCATTCGTTTCAATTTCGTAACACTTAGCTCAAAGAATTTCCTGGTTGAAGTCGCAGGGGGTAGGTTACATTGCTTGTGGGACTGACAATGGATGGAGTCGAAAAGTTCTCGAGTAGAAAGATGTAGCAAACAAAAACATCACTCGTTGCTTGCATACAGGACCAAATAATTGGGGATCTTTGGGGGAAACTATCGTCAACATAAGTCGTCTGAAAAAAGCTAATATTAGCTTAATTTGGAGTAAACGCCATTGAATGAGAATGGCCAAATATCGTTTTGCTTGCGTATCGTATATTCATTTATTAAAGGGCAAGCAGTGAACATTGAACAGCAGTAGGCCGTTCTCAGAACCAGCTTGCTTATTTTTATATTTATTTATTTACAGTGTAGCGCGTGTAAAGGAGTTGCATTTATAGATATCTTGTGGGTCAACTAGCACCTGGGTTTACAACACGGTGAATCGATATCAGTTTATTGACGTTACACAGTCAACAGACATCACAGATTCTATAAGTTAACCGGAATAATGTGTGGATCTGGATACACGTGCAACTGTGCAAGATAGTATAACGAGTTACCTCTTTGTCGGCATTGAGCCTGTATATTGTCAGACATTTTTCTAGTCTAGCCTAATTTAAGCTGATATAATCTAGTGCTATGTAATGTATGACAATGAATGTGTATGAGTATGTTATAAAGTGATAAACATACTTATATATTTCTAAATACATAAATATTATATATAGTAAACACCGAAAATCCGAAATAGGGTCGGCAGCGCGAGTGCTGCACCTCTGGTGTTGCAAACGTCCATAGGCTACAGTGAACACTTTCCATCAGGTGGGCCTTATGCTTGTCTGCCACCTCAGTGGTATAAAAAAAGAACTAAACATTTGTGGTTCACACAAATATATTTGTTTCGACCGGGAATCGAACATCAGACCTCAACGCGGCAGTCGCATGCACTACCACTTACGCTACCGAGGCAATCAAGTATAACTAAAGTTCTGTTGTTTGATCTGATTTTGTAAGACATACATATATTACATATGGTCACGCACATCCCCATTATACTGGCACGGACCAACGGCTTAAAGAGCCCTCGCGTCGTGTCAATGAAAATGACGTAAAGGGGCTGACCCCTTTACGTCATCATTTTGTGGTGGTGATCTGATTCTGAAATCAGATCACCACCGCAAGACCAGCCAAAGAGTAAGACGCTTAACACAGTGATCGTTAACAGAACACTGAGTTCGCAACGCTACCTCTTGCAAAATAGAAGAAAGCCCTTGAAATGTTTTTGCCCCAAAAAAATATTTTGTCTCAGCAGTCGGATCGGAAAGTTAACATTAAATTAAAATAAATGTACACTTAATGTTATATGTATATAAATATTTATTGTTGTGATATTTTTCTATTAATTTCATGGCATTTCAATTATTTTTATCAGAACTCACATTGGGTTGGATTTATAAAATAAAATAATACTTTATTAAAACTAAATTATACTAGTTTAAAGTTGTTAAATGATATAGATTGATCATAGGTAGACAAAATGTTGGCTCCACTATGTATTTTTACAAACTCTACAATAACTATAAGTAAATAATATGATACATAAGTAAACTGATTACTGGTGTTATTTACAAATTGATATCTAACAATAACACACTAGTACGCAGTTATTATATGTACTAATATATTTAAGAGAACATTTTTCCACACATATACAAACTATTAATTTACTTAAGTATATAATATACATTTAATCAACAATATTGGTCATCCACAGTTAATCTAAGCATATGATTTGTACCGAATAGAAATAACAATATCCTTTCTGATACTACTTAATTAAATTCATAAATTAGCAATACTGATGATCACTACGATTTTTAAAATCTTTGTTTTAATAAACGTATTTACAGGTTAAACATATTTTTAACTGGAATTAATCTTACAAATTATTAAATAATTTTTAATAGCGAGGTTTCATAAAGACAACAAATAATTAAGTATACACCTTTATCACATTTAAGTTACATTAATAGTTCGACAAATATTTAAACTATACCCTCTAAGTACTTTAATTTACATCTTTAGAAGTACCTATGTATTCAACATGAGTGTAGTTACGCTTGAACATTATAATAAGTTATGAGCCCTTAAGGATTTACTTCTAAAAAGTCAGTACTGAAATCGTAGATTCAACACAAATGAAACGTTGACATTTTTCACATTAGAAAAATACTAGTTTTTATTGAACTGTTGCTATACTCTAAAAAAATCCGAAAATAAGCAATCCTCAATTGTAATGGCGTTCATTCTCCTTGGTCTTAAAGACGGTTCACATTATCATTTCATTCTTAAAAAAAATAATTACATCTTTGCACTTATTTTAATTAACAAGGCAATATTTAAATGTATTAAAAGTGATTTTAAGATGATTAAAGTCACGGGCGGTTTGCGGGTTGGACGGTGATGGGTGCTGGCGCACTGTAGGAGTTTGGTGCAATTGGACTGCCAGGGACCGAAGTTTGTGCTTCGGCCTCCGCATCACGCTCTCCCAATTCTTCCTCGTCGATAATTGATATATCACGAATGGATGGACGATGAGATCGGCGCCAACCTAATAACAAACAAAATAAATGAGGTACTAAATACATAGTATAGGTACCTAGAATAGAAATTGTACGTCCACCATGTAGTGCATTGGGGTCTACCAAGATCTTCTAGGCCTTAGTCAACCTCACCTGTAAGTGGTGCACCTGCTGGTGAACGGACAAAATCATGGCGAAAGTAAGGAAAGTTAAAAAAAATACAGTCCACATCTCGTATGGGCGAGTGGTACATACATTAAGGCTCTTTTAAAATGATTGGGAGAGGTCTATGTTTAGTAGTGGACTACGACTAGATTGATTTGATTGACTAATGACTATAGTAGGTAAAAAGCTACCAACGATTATAGAAAAGGGATGGAAATGGTGCTCGCTCCCTCGCTCGTGCCCTAATAGAGACGAAAGTTGCCTGCTATTCATCTTTACTATTTTAGTAATTAGTGTAAGCGTATGGTTTAACGGTGCCGCCCCCTGACACGCTTAGTTTAAATGAAATAGTAGGTGATTCCCACGGATTCGCATCCGTCGCGCCTCTTTAATCCTTCGTAATCGTTTATAAAATCTACAATAATGTATAAGGATTAGCCGATTTGTTGATAGTTATGATTACTGCTCCGCTCTTCTAGGTAGTAGCATGATATATACCATATTGCTTTCCTCGATAAATGGGCTATCCAACATAAAAATAAATTTTCAAATCCGATCGTAGATCCTGAGATTAGCGCTTTCAACTAAACAAACACTTCAGCTTTATATTAGTAAGTATAGCTATAAAGTAAGGCGTATCTAGTACAGCGCGAATGACGTTGGTTCCTTGCTCTGTGGGTTTTACACATTCATTTCATAAGATATTGATTTGAATCCAATGAAAAGTAAAAAAGAAAAAAGTTGAATTTTTTATTATCAAATTATCATATGAAATTATCTTTTCAAATTATAATATCAAATTATCCTAGATATTATACAATTTAGCTATACTACCGGAGCAAACTTATTAGGACGATTTTAAATGTGATTGTAATCTAATTGTTATTACGAGCCAAGGCTTTATGAACTCATTCCTTAATAATAGTTATGTAGATGCTTTGATTCATTTTAATCACGCACGCAATTTCTTTAATATCCGTTCTTAACAGATTTGGGAATAACAGGTATATAATCTTAGTCAAGGATGTTATAAAACCAGTCAACCACATATTCAAAGGTCATCGTGTCCTTATCACAGGTACCGACCTAGAGAAAAAGAACTAGTTCACCCTGAAGTGACGCATACTTTTTTTTTACTTCTTGCTATTCAAGCCTTTATCTTCAAAGGTGTGGCAGAGGTATACCATACGCCCACATTTTACCGCAAACATTTTTGTCCCACGTAAATAACTTAGTTCTAAAAATAGAAAGTAAAAAAATTTAGGTTGACAATATTAAAAGATCGGAAACTTTACATGATTTTAAAATTGATCAATAATTTTTTTCTTATACCTAAATTGACTGAAACCGACCAAGCGTTCGTAGCCCGCTAACTCAGAATTCCGTTAATGATCACTGCGTTAAGCATCTTTCGCTATAGCTCCTCAGATGGGGGACTGCTTTGTGACACTTCCATTTACGAGCGTCTCCGTGCTTTAGTAGACACGTTAACCGTTCCCGGTTGCCAGTAACATGGCAGTCGTTAAGTCTTACAAGCAACGGCTTGAAAAATTTCGCAAGTCACAATCTTCACCTTCCAATTTCAACATGGCAATATTCTGTTCACCACCTTTTACGTTGGTCACAATACAAACGGCGCAGTTTGGATGTATAGTATGCCTTTGCCTTCCCCTTTAGAGATAAACGTGTTATATATGACTTCAATTAAAAAAAATATTTTTAGTTACGCAAACATGTTATTGTTTATATTCAATAATAATAGTATTTAAATAGTTAAAAGGCTGTACTTGTTTCTCAAAACATCAGATCAGGAATAAGGCATACTTAACTAAGTATGCCTTATTCCTGATCTTGAACGTTTATAACTCGTTTTCACTTATTCGTTAATTGTTTACGTAACTACGTAAACATTTTTGAACGTCTATAACTCGTTTTCACTTATTCGTTAATTGTTTACGTAACTACGTAAACAATTAACGAATAAGTGAAAACATGTTATAGACGTTCAGTATGCTGTAGTAGCTTCAGCAGATGAGAAAGACTCTATCAAAAACTTATGTCGTTTAACTTTAACAAAAAAGTGAAAAACACTTTAATAATTAACAAAAAATTAAAACTAAACAGTTTTGTTTTATACATTATTTAAATCGTTTTTCATTACTCATTATAATTCTTATAGATTTATTAAATTTATCAGACAACTAGTTGATTCCCGCGCGCGGCTCCATCCCCGTAAAGAAATTTTCAGTTCCCGTTTCCCATAGGAACTTGTCCGTGGAATAAGAATTGTGCCTATGTGTTATTCTGATGTGTATATTTTTGTACAATTTCATCAAAATCCATTCAGTACTTTTTACGTAAAAGAATAACAAAGCTACATCCATACAAACTTTCGCGTTTATAATATTAGTGAAATTAGTGGATTGCTCTAAACTTTAAAAATAATAAAAAATAAATGTTATTGGGACAACTCACACAACGCCATCTGATTCCACACTAAGCAGAGCTCGTACTATGGTAACCAGATAACTGATAAACATACTTATATATTTCTAAATACATACATATTATAGATAAATAACACCCAGACACAGAATAAACCATCGTGCTCATCACACAAAGTTTTATCCTGGGTGAGAATCGAACCCACGACCTCTTGCGTAGCAGTCGGATGCACTCCCACCGCGCCACAGAGGCAGTCAATACTTTCCTCGATACGACTATTCATCCGCGATCAATGACGTTAGACATAAACTAAATGTCCTTACGATGCCGTATTAATAGGTTAATAGTTTGAAACGCATACAGGAAAAATGGTACCTAGTTAAACAAATATGGAGCGTAGGTAAGAACATTTCCTAGAAGGTCAGCCGGCAATGTGGATAACATGTATGATATAAGTAAATGGTAGATAAACAAGGTCACAGGTTATCTGAATCTTGTTTTAAGAATAAGCTATTATATGGTTTGTATATTTACTAGTCGTTAAAATGTGGCAGAACGCGCACCGCATTTACGTAGCGTTCATAGTAATTGTATTTTTTATAAATACTTTGAACTGTTTAAAAATTAACATAGAAGATGTATCGACAGATAAACTACAAAAAGTTCAGTTCATCTATCCAGCAATTCCAGAACTAGTGACCCCACTGAATACTGAAGACAATGCTGTTGTAATAGTACCGAACGATGGTGAAGAAACGATACTCAGTGATGCAAAAGGCAAAAATGAAGAGTTACAAAAGGCTATGGAAGTTCAAGTGAGCAATACTCTAAACAAAAGACGGAAGACACGTCAAGCACGAACAAGTCCTGGTTACCAATCGCTTTATCCACAAGTACCATCAGGGTATCCGTACAATCCTTATCAATCATCTGCTCCACAGCAGCAATCACAATGGAATACAAATACGGATTACAACGCTCAAACAGGTTATAAACCCAATAACTATTCCAATCCAACCCAAGGATCTTACAGTTCTAGTCAAACATCTTATAATCCATTTTTTCCCACTCAAGGATCTTATAATCCAAATCAAGCATATACCCAAAGACCTAATTCAACTTATGGCATTCAGCATCCCAGTCAAGGTTACTATAATTCAAGTCAACCTGCTTACAATCCAAACCAGGGTCTATATAATCCAAGTCAAGGAGCTTATAATCCAGCTCAAGGATCTCAAAACCCCTATAATTCAAACACAGGGTATAACTCAGGTAACGTAGCTTATAATCCCAGTCAAGGGTTGAACAATCGCACCAACTACGGCCCTTACAATCCATCTACTGGTCAATACCCTTACAATTTGCCGACTACTTCAAGCAGACCTTTTTATCCAGCTAACGGTCAATATCCAATCTATAACCACAGTACAAATACCCCACCTTATTCCAATAGATATAGACCCTCAAATATAATAACTACTCCTAGGCCTTATAGTAATGGCGTTGGATATAATTATGCCAATTCAGGACAGAATTCTTACAATAATACCTATCCCAGCAATCAGTACAATCCTTCTTCACAACCTCCTTATAACAACAATTATAATACTAACCAATATCCTTCTTACAATAGTTCCTATCAGTATCCTAATGTATCAGGTAGCCGACCTTCATATCAGTATCCACAAAACCCGAATCCGTACGGGCAAAATAGGAACTACTCCAATGTCTACTAAACTATAATAAATGGGTATTAAACAGTTCTTAAATTTGACACTTTTTACCAAATGAAATATTTTACATCGTTTCTGCTAAAGACAAAGAGTTGATATTAATTATCAGTTCGTGTTTTGTGATGTCACTTTACCGTCAGTACTTAGACTACTTATATAAGTTCAGAAATCATTTCATCTTAGACTTTAACAAAAAAAATGGAATAGGTATTTGTATAATTTGTCGTAAAATCTACCTTGTTATTAAATCTGTTGTTTCGATAACAAAACATAAAATGACCTGTTTTATTTTAACTTATTATAAGTACAGACGTTCAAGTAACGTATACATGTTCTGTAATCTAATTCTGATTTTCTAAATACGATAAAATCCTTCGAAAGCGAATGTATCAATCAGGCCTTTATCCCTGAAAGGATAGCAGAGGCATATTATACGCCCATGTGTGCATTTTTTTACCAATGAAAGTAAACAATTCTATAAACAATGACAGAGAAGTAGAAATAAATATTTTACCTTCTAATACTGGCGGTTTGGTGGTTCTGGTAAGCAATCTGGGCCCCAAGAGCGTGATGATGATGGCTCCGATGGGAGCAGTAATGACAATAGACATGATGCAGACAGTGAGTACTTTCTCGGCGTGTCCTATTAATATTGGGTCTGGTTCACCGCCAGCCATCTTGCGGACTTCATCTAAAGCTACGGGACCAAGGGCAGCCTGAAATAAATATTTTGAACTATTATTAATATATATAGTAAAAGATTGGAAATACATACATTTTTATGATACGAAAAATTCAATAAGAAACCCACATTCACAGCTATAATATTAGTAAATTTAAATTATCAGCATCAAAGGCAACAGTGATTGATTTTTCTGTTAACTTTTAAAAGGGGTGAATGCAATTTGCTAACATTTGGCGTATATACTTAATTTGAGATAGAAGGATTTTTGAGAACTCGCATACTAAAGTTTCGAATTACGTATCAGAAGAAGCTGCGGGGCATAAGCTAGTCTATCTATGGTCTAGCAGGTATGGTTAGTTGTTATTTCATTTTAATTACAGCGTAGATATAAACGACTGCTAGCTACCTGTCCTTTCTGAACTGAACCCTGAAACTCTACGCGTAAATACACCTTAGTGCACCCCTGAACATTTAGTCTAAGCATACGATAAAATTGGTAGAACTTTCGAGAAAATTTGTACATGTACAGGTTAGATATAAGCATCGATAGCTCAGGTAAGCTTTCTACTACCTATTGGTTGAATTACCTTCGAATTGAGGGTTTTTATGATCAAATAATATAATGTTTCCTTACCTGTACGGTTGCCTTGGCCATCCAAGAGAGTCCTACGAAGATCTTTTCCTTCATGTTAAGGTTACTTCGAACAGCGCTAGCACTGGTAACCATACAACGAAGTACCACGCAGGTCACTAGTATGCCTCCACCGACTAGTACCAGATGAGGCTCTAGTTCTGAAATCTGAAAAATATTGCAATACTTAAGATATGTCTCTATTTATATTATTTTCTCAGTGGAGGTTAGCAACATTCAGTTTTCTTTTTAATAACTACTTAAGACAGGTTAAAAGGTGTTTTATCAACTGACGCTATTGCACGACTGACGAAGAGGAGTCTCTGATCAAAAGATGGAAGTTGAGAGCGACAGCATGTTTTTGCGCTGCCAACATAGCGCTGTAACGGAGACAGCAACGGACGATATCATTGGGGGCGGCGTAGGTGTATGGCGCCGTCTCTTACGAGGCGGCATGCTTAGGTATATGTAATAAATCAGCTGTAGGACTCCTGTAACTGCCACGGAATGCTCCCTGTTACTAATAGCAGGGAGCCTCCCGTGGGAGCATAGATAGTAAAACAACATTACTTATAATTAAAGTCAGATATAGCCAGTTTGATCATACCTTGACGATGCCGATATGACAAAAAATTTAATACCAGTCTGTTTGAGTTTTACCAAGTTTCTAAGCGAATCAAGGTGATAGTAATCTAAATGTATAACGACAGCGAAGCATTAAAACAAAATGTCAAGGGTTCCATATTGTATGGACGGCTTTCTATTAAGTGCAATGTAGAAAATATGATCGCCTCGCTCATGGCCGTCATTCTCGAATAGTTTTGCCTTGTGATCATCAAAGGTAATAATTCAAATGGTCATAAACATAAAAAAAAAATAAAGAACTGTACTCAGGGATATGTCGATATTATCAAACGCGAAACTTAACTTAAAAACTTTGTACCATTATAATCTTCCTACTATAATAATATTATAAACGTTAAATTGTGTAATATTGTATGGATGTAGGTTTGTTACTCTTTCACGCAAAAGCTACTGCATGGATTTCGATGAAACTTTACAACAATGTAGCTTACACATCAGAATAACACATAGGCTAATTTTTATCCTGGGATTAAGTTCCTGTGGGAAACGTTAACGGGGAAGTTTCTCTACGCGGGCAAAACCGCGGGCGATAACTAGTTTACTATTTAGAAAAGTGACAAGTGTCTGATTCACAGTCTGCCCTCGTTTGTTTCCACGTGTGAAATAGGCTCACCACCTTATTTTACATGCGATTAAATAAAACTTGGAAAATATAAACGTATAGTATATGCCTCTGCCAACCCTTTTGGGATAAAGGCGTGACTGTATGTATGTATTTAAAATCCTACTTATGAATAATTCTTCTATAGAAATGGTTCCGAACATTCGTTTTATTTGGATTTCTGAATGTAGAAAGTTAGCTTGCAGATTCCTTCTTAACTATCCTCATGCTGTATCCCTGAACATGAATGATCATTAATAGTTGCGTTATTTAGCTTTCCGAATACATCAATATTGCTACGCCTTTATACCCAAAGGAGTAGGCACAAGCATACTATAGGGCCACATTTCACCGTATGCATTTTTGTCCCACGTAACAGGTGGTAAGCCCATTGCCGAGTTCAAATGGACAGGCGCAGGTTGTGGCGAGTTGCTGTTGAAATTTTTCAAGCCGTCCATAAGGCCTTCATCTGCCATGTTACTGGCAACCAGGACCAAAGGTTTAACGTGCTTTCCGAAGCACGGAAACGCTCGCAAATGTAAATACCATAAAATGGTCACCCATCTGAGGACCAGCCATAGTGAAGTTGATTAACGCAGTGATCGTTTACAGAACACTGAGGTCCGCGGGTCCACGAGCACTTTATTTAGTTTTACGAATGTATCTAATGATCCTAGTACGTTAGTTTTCATATTCTATCAAGTGATATACTTGATATCACTTGATTAGATATTGAAATATACTATAACCCCAATAATCCGGCTTAATAGCAGCCACAATCAAGGTTGAAGGCTATGAATGACAGATATTCGTAATGGCAGGTTTATAAAAAGTCTATTCTACTTACAACTACTTGCGCACCAGTGACAGAGAAGAGCATAGGCTCAAAAAACATCCAGAAGACTTCAAAGGCAGTTGCGACAGGATTATCTTCGAGTTCCCAACCGAGTTCTGTCCAATTTTTACAGGCAAAGAAAGCAAACGCAATCACAGCTAATGGTCCTGTAAAAAACGAAGTATTATGATATAAATTGGTTTATTTAGCTGTTCTCGCGAATTTGTTTATGTGTAGGCTGCTCGGAAAAATTTAAGGCCTTGTAATATCGTTCCCAGACCTCACAAAGAAAGTTATATTGTGTAGTTTCAGTGTCAGTATGACTCCGATAGTCATATCCTTTCACACCTTTAATTCAGTTGGGATGAGGCCTATAAAGGGGTTCCATACGTAAAAACAGGCTTTGTTACAGGTCAACCGAGAGACAACACTTTGGTTTTGGCGCCCTGTCTGGCTGGAGCAACAAACATTTAATATAAAGATTACAGAATAAATGTGCTTCAAATCTTTATATGCTACCAGCACTTCACATTATGACGAGGCAAAATTCCTCATCGGGTAGCTACTACCGCGACCATGAATATTTATAAATCTAAATTTGAGTTTAACTATAAGGTACTTTTCATTTGTCAATAACGTCATTGATTAATAACAAGCTATTATTCCGATAAAACACAACAGTTACCACCCACGCAAAGACAATGGGCCGTGGTGACTTAATACACATTTTACAATATATTCTTTATAATAAAGTAATGGTATGTGAGCCATATTCTGTCTCTGTGTTGTTTTAAACATAGAAAGGTACGTCGGCTGATATTGACACTGCTAATACTTGTGTAGAATTCAATGATTCCGTAACGGTTGAATAATTTATTTCAATAACATTGTTATGTTGATAAAACGGATTATAATTTTTTGTAAAGTTTATCCAGTTCTGGGATTAATTTCTAGAAGAAGACATAAATTGGTGTTCTGTACCTATCTAAAATGGGGGACCAGCTTAACATAATAATGGACCAGCCGAAAGATCGTAGGTTTTCTCTCTTTATACTGTGATAATGGTATGATGACTCTGTACAACCACTGTTACCATAGACCGTTTTATAAAAAAGGTCAATTAGAAATAGATAATACTCACCGGAACCTCCCCAACCGATTTCTTCGGAGCCCAGTATCATCGTGAGTCCAACAATAAGGATCAAAAGAACTCGGATAGGTACAAGGAAGGCATCGTTACGTTCAGGCACATATTTTACTATGTAACCACAACCCACGCCAAGTGCAGTACCGCCGATGATACTCAACGGACCCTGGAATTATATAAAAAAAATTGGTTAATAATGACAAATTTAGTTGACAAACGGCGTCAAGATTTAGGTGCCATGTTACTGTTAGAAATTGTCAAGACTCTGGCTTAGGAGCTACTGCAGTCAGGGATGGCTAACTATTGTTTACTGCCGAAACGTTTTGCAATTTACCAATTGCATGTTTCTTGAAATTTTAAATGAAACTGTACACAAGTTTTTAGTACGTAATCTTAGATATATAAAACTAAGTCGTGTTAGTTACACCATTTATAACTCACGAACGGGAAAGCTGATTTTAACGATCCTCGATTTATCGAATTTGTCACTACCGCGAATAACAATATTAGAATACATTTTCTATGAAGCGGTAGGTATAAAGTTTGCGAGGACACCTACGTAACCACCTCGTACTCCCAGATTTCAGGGTCCATGTAAACTCTGTGTTAGGTATTTGCCAAGACTCTGATTATGAAGTCCCTGCACATGTTGATCGGTGTATCAATTTCTTAAAATTATGACTAGAACTACAGATAGGAATTTAAAAATAGAAACTGCAACCGTGAGGAGAAAATTATATCACTTTTGGATACGACACTTCTGGAAGAATTTAATCGAAGCCGTGTAAATTACTAACAAACGCTTGTGCTACCAGATACATCAGGGTCCAAGTAAACTAAGCAGCTAGGGTTATTTCGAGGTAGCCCGACAATTTTAATTATACGATTATCGATGCTGGAAGTCTTGCTTTCGAAGTCAGCCCAAACGTTCATGTAATCGGTAAATTTTTGTTACGAAGATTGGGTTATCTTCTACGTCTGCAACTTAATAAAGGACCTCTGTAAGGTCTAAAACTATTCGGGCAACTCCAAAAGAGACAAGTGAGTACACTTTTGTATTTGGTATATTAATTTTTATAATGAAGGATGAGTTCTTAACCGATCTGCATTAAAAACGTCGGAGCCATTTATGAGAACACTAGTAGATGCCCGCGGCTCCGCACGCGTGTGAAGTTTTCCCGTTCCCGTTTCCCACAGGAACTTGTTCCCGGGATAAAAAGTAGACTATATGTTGGGGCGTCCGGCAATGGAGAGTTAGGCAGGGACCGTGTTGTTAGCCGGTTTAAGTCCGGCATGACATCCGAGAGCATTTCCACACGAAAAAAAAGGCTCCAAACATGCTTTGCATTAATTACTAGTTTTTATTTAGACACAATAAAATTTATAAAAGTATAGATTAAGAGAATCTCAAGAAGTTTGCACTTTCATCCAACTTGTTCGATACGTTAGTATTAGTTACGCATGTTGAAGGTGAGTACAACAACCAGTAGTGCCAACTTTCTAAGTGTTTATTGCACAAAACGAACTAGTGTTATTTAATTTAGTAACCAATCTAAATTACTTTTATTTATTCCTTGAAATCTTAGGAAGGTTTTTATGGAGAGAAAAATTGGAAAACTGACACGGAAACGGGAATACCACAACCACAAGAGTGGAGGTGCGGGCGTCATCCAGTGCTAAATAAATCTCATTACATCTAAGTGATTGGGTGAGTTTTGAGTGTGCTGATGCAGTTCGACATAAGCAGTCGACGTATCGCGCTTGGACCAGAGCTAGGGCATCAGGTGACCCGAATGTGGCCCACCTCAGAGCCGCGAAGAAGAACAACAGACCAGCAACCAGAAGGCCAACCTCAGAGCGACGAAGGCCAGCAAAAAGGCGGACGACGCCATTTTGACGTGCCAAATATAAAAAAAACAAGTGTATTTCTAATGGTATTGGTCCAGATTTATTTGACTGCTAGAAGGAAAGAACTATTGTTTGGTTTTGATTTTCAACATTTTTGAGAGAGATGCCGTCTGACCTCCCGTGACGAGACCTGCGTCGTTGCCTCGTCTGTTAGTCAGCAGGGGGCCGACTCTACTATTTTCCCTTCTAGTTCTATTCTATAGCAGTTCTATTGCGATTAGTCCAAACCTAGGTAGTCTACTAAAACAATTTCACAATCGCACTTCTCAAGCTGCAGAATAGAATATGTTTTAGCTATCAAAATATTAATAAAGACTACCAAAAAATACAAATTACGAGCTGATTATAGGCGCTACAAGGCGCACAATGTTCATAACATTCCATTGACCGATAGAATCGATCTATTTGAGCGCAATTGTAATAGTAGACTACGAAAACTGATCTTTTGATTCGATACTTAACCCTGTTTAAAAAAAATGTTTTGCTTGTATGTCATTTTGAAAGGGAGGGAAGTGGTTTTATTACATTTCGAATAATAATCATTCTACCTCAATTGCATCTTAAGCATTGGATATCCTGGTACAATAGTAGGTTTTAGCAAACAGTTGCTTGTACTATTTTATATGCCAATATCCAGTAAGAAGCTTTATTTATTTAATTATTGAATTTTGTTATTTATTATATTAACCGTTATTGTATTCTACGTTTTAACTCCACTGGTACGGGAAAAATGCTCCGATGCGTCTGTCCGTCCGTCAATTCAGTCTACAGGTCGCATTTTTCATCGGACTTGCATACAAGTAGGCATGAACAATCCTTGATGTAGCCAACAACTTTTAGCGAGGGGGTTTTTCGATCGGGGTAGAAGTGGAGGCAGGGGAGCGGAAATGGTCCCGTAGTGGTTGGCTAGAGCGCTCAAAACGATAAACAGAAATCAATGAAAAAAAAACTTCAAAGTCTACGTTCACAGAAGTACTAGTTTAAACATATTTCAAATTAAAACTTACTTGAACAATATTCATCGTCATTGAAGCACTGGAGAACATGACCGACAAAACGATGCCAAACACAGCAACACTGGCAGCATCATCAACACCAGAAACGGCTAGCACCAGGGTCGGGATACCCTTCGATACACCGTAGCCCTTTTCTCGGAGTCGGAATAGACACGGAACGACCACAGCGGGTGACACCGCTGCCATGATGGAGGATAGTAGAAAAGCTGAAATGATTTGAGCAAATTATTGAGCATGAAAATCGAAAAGGTCAAAAAACTTTACTTTCAAATTATTTAGGTTATTGACATAAAACATAGGCCAAACAAGCATTTTAACTGAAAGACAAATTATTTAGTTGTCTACAAAGTGCATCTACAGGTAAAGTATTTATAAATCCTATATTTGCACACAATAATCCAACATTAAACGATTTTATTTCGAACAGTTTAATAATGACTTTAAGATAAAACAGTGAATAAATAATATTATGAGATATTTTTCTACATCATACTAATATTATAAATGCGAAAGTTAATAAGAATGGATGTTTGTTACTCTTTCACGTAAAAACTACGGAATGGATTTCAATGAAACTTCACAATAACACAAAGGCTATTTTTTATCGCGGAAACAAGTTCCCGTGGATCCGTTCTACGCGAGCAAAGACGCGGGCGTGAACTAGTAATGTCATATAGCCCTTAATATTGTGCTTATTGATTCATCAATATTAATATTTGAAAAAGGTATATATTTAGAGATAAAGCCTCACCCCAGTCCCAAGGTAATCCAAGGAAAAAGTATGCTAGTACAGCGCAGAGCACGCACTCAAAGGTCCATGGCACCATTGCCAGCTTGACCACAGTAAAGAAGTGCTTTTTCATTGCTACAGGATCCAGATCCAACCCTGCTCTCGTTAAAATAATTGTTAACGCGATTTTTCTAGAACAATTAAACAAATGTTGTTTTAATACATCATACACAGATTTAAAGACATTTAAAAAAATATCTAATATCTATACCTTATGTATGATGTAACGTGTTGATAATCCTTGTCGAAGTTGACGAAACCGATGTTTTTCATAATTATGCCTACTATAAGCATTCCGATTAGGGCTGGTAACGTGGTAACTTTCATCAGGATCATGCCTCCGAAGTATGAAGTGATGGTCAGTACAGCTAGCATAAATAACTGGCCACCAGGAGCTGCTGTTTCGCCCATTATAATCCATATTGTAACCCAACCCAATATTCCTGTTAATGATAATATTTAAATCAATTTAATCAGTCTCTCAAATTCATTTCGTAAGGGAGATTGGCCAGATATCTTGATCTAGGTTTTATTACGAGATTTCGTTTTTTTCGCCAGGATCTCGTTCATAACTCAACAGTAGCAACACTTGAGGTGACTAGCTTGGTTACCAAAGATCTCTCGGTAATCCCCCGTCACACTCAATCATAATATTTGATGAGCGATTTGTCAAATGACAAGTTTTGTAATTGACTTCTTCAGCTTAACTTTATATTTCCTCTGGATTTGTGATCATGTGATTAGATCAAATAGAAAGAAAGAAATAAGGTGTTATTTATCACAAATAGGATTGCAGCAATATAAATACTGCCTCGATTATACCACCAATTTAATATCTATTTTTAAATCTAATACAAGTTTCCAAGCAAAAAGATATGCAAATAAAATGATTACAAAAGTTAACATGCATATCTATGGTTTTTAGATTTAACAATTTTTTCTATTGATTGTTGGTCAAATGCAAACCTAAAAATATTAACACATCATGACACTTTTAAGTTAATACTAAATTTATGCAAACCGTTATATACTTGTCATTTTAGAGTCTGTAGGTCATTTATGTAGCTTAAAAGTTGGCATACATCACAATTTGTTTTTGTTACCTCGTGTTATAAGTAAACTACTACAGAAGTGTATAGTGAGTGGTGACACTTACCAATTATTAATACTGCAACGGTTTGTGCGAATTGTCGGTAAGATGGACATAGCGGGTAAGGGCAGACTTTCTGCCAGTTTGGTGGTTCCCACGAGGGAATTCCGGCGTCTTCTGTATGACACTTTGCACAGCACGCGTACCACCAAGATCTACAATATCCCATAAAAAATATAGTTTATACCATAGTCCACTATCCTCAAACATTAAATATTCAATTTATAAGATTATTATGCACTTTCAAAATGTTTGTAGTAATAAATGACAAATTACCTTTCAATGTATTCGCTATGCTGTGAAAGTGCCTTCTTTGAGTAGACAGAGGATGTGGTGGAATATTTCTTAAACCTGCCTTCGATGTGTCCCTGCCGATCTGTATTGAACAAGCTAACGTTAGAAGTAGAATGCGTTTAGCGTGTCAATCGATCAAATTACTTGTGGGAATTACTGGCAGCTCAGGACACCTGTTAGTTCTACATTAAAAAGTACATAGCACCTTATCGGCAGTACTTTATCGGAGTTATATTTGTTATAGACGACTAATTGTAAAAAAAGAGAAAATTTATATCAAGGCTTTAGTTGGTTTTATCGAGGTCAACGTGCATCAGATGACTTGTTTATTTATTCAGTTACTCAATAGCAATATATTTAGATCAATCAATAAATGAAATTAACCTATCGTAGTCCACTGCTGTATGAAGGTTTTTCCTATTAATTTTATAAAGGTAATGGACTTATTGTACCACTTTGACCAGACTGGCTGGAACAGGGTTGTGATTTGAGTCTTTCTTCTCTTCACCATAATCTCGTCCGATATTGAGCAGCTGCGTCATTTGCATTTGCATGTGAGGCTGATATGGATTTCCCAATATAGAGGGCTAATATAAAATAAATATTGCATAAACCATACGTAGCACTCATGATTACTCTGTTTCCATCTTTCGCTATGACTGGTTCTCAGATAATTATTATAGATATAAAAAAAATCTTCACGCTGTATCCCTGACGGGGTAGTCAGAGAGGAAAGATCGCCAGGCTTCGCGATCCATGCATACTTCTTTCGCTTCTTCAAGATTCATCAATCACTTCACACACGCACGTCTGGGTATCCGAGTACTTTTAACCTTTCCGTTTTTGAGCAATCTGCTCATGTGGTCTTCATATGTAAGTCTCGGCCTACCCTGACTTCTTCTACCCTCTGCTTTCGCACAATATTTATTCTTTCTAACGGAGCACGCCCTTTTCCAGCTTAACGCTGACACTTTCATTCAAACCTGCCATATTGCGTATCACTTCGTTACGTATAAAGCACTGCGTTATGAATCGCCAGTCGTGCTTCTTTTACGATGCTTTGTCGCTTTACTAATTGGGACAAAGCACCGTTAACTCTGTTTCTGCAGCTACTCGCCGTTTTACATCCGAATCACATCTTCCATCCGCGCTAAACATACTCCCTAAATACACAATAGATAGATAGATATATAGATACTAATATATATGTCTCACAGAACAGGTGGTGAGCCCAATGAGCAATGGCTAGGTGAGGCAATGGCCTAGCTCGTAAAATGTAAATACCAAAAAGCGATCACTTATCTAAGAATACTGCCTACCACTTCGAGGAAAAAGCGTGACAGAGTATATGTATCTATAGATCAATAGATAGTAAGTTGTAAATAATGTCAATAATAAAAGTGTAAAGTAAAAAGGAGCTATACATACCCCAAGAGTTATCCATGTCTCCTGCCATGGCATTGTGAAGATTGCTTTTCCGCCGTGAAGGCCCTTCTGCTTTAGCTGATACTGTGCCATTCCTGCTGATAGAACAAATCGAGGTTCAAAAGGTATTCTAATGATAACAAACAAATTATTTTCGCACTGTGTCCCTGACGGAGTCCTTGAAGACAGATTGTCAGTCTTTGCGATCCATGCATACTTCTTTCGTTGCCTGCAGAATCACTGAACGTTTCATACTTGCACATCTTGGTAGAAAAAAATATAATAACAAAGTAGGTAACTAGGTTAGTACGAAATTCAAGAATATCAAATTGTGTGTTTCTGGAAATATCCAGATGCAACCTCGGTAAGAGCACAAAGTTATTTCGTTGACCCATCTATCATTGAGCTATTGCCATATTGAGACCGACCTTACAATTCCAGGCAGCATAGCTTACATTTTTCTAGACTAATTGAATAATGAATAAATAAATAAATTTAACTATAATTAGCTATAGTTAGATGATAAACAGGATAACCTGCGCACATTCCGATTCTCTTGAGGGAGTAAACACTCAATACACAACTCCCTGTACATTGTCTAGCATAGGTAATGACGACTATCCCATATTTCAAGGACTGTGACAATGCTGATAATGATGATGCAAATAATGATAATTATGAATTTCATATTATACAATTAATCATAATATGAAATGAGTACGTAATGGACAATTCACCATATACGTAAAGTTTATTGCTCCATAATGTTGAGTCAAAATAAATTATTAAATTAACATGATCATGATCATGGCGTGGACGATTTAAGTCTCATTTGGAAGTCATATTGTTTGCTAACAGAATAGATAATTAGAATAGATAAATTGTTACATATCAATCTTTATTCTAACTACACTGTACTGCTTCTGTGTACTACACTCAGAAGTATACTTTGTATGATTACTTTTTATATAGTATTTAGGTTTTTTATACAATAATGTCGTATTTTCTAACATAATATTAAATAACCTATTTACAAAAAAAGGAAAATGTACACAATTAAAAAATAAAAAACATGTAAAAAGACAAACTATATAAATGACAACATAGAAAAATTGCACAGCGTGGTGTGTGGTACAACCAGTGTTTTTTTCAACATACAGCTAATAGCATACAACGGTGCGTTTTTAGGTGCTACATGCAATTTAGTTTTATTTTGAATCTTATCATAAAAATGATAGTAAAAAAGAGAATTAATAAGTATTTCTGAATACAGATTGGAATAAAAAAATGAAACTATTAATGCTAGAAAACTTTTGGTGCTTGTCTGTTGCATTTTTCTACGAATTTTGAACTGTAACAATGAAAAAACGTTCATCTACTACTCTCTGCTATTTAGTGCTAATCACTATAGTAACTTAACACATAACAGTCATCACTTAGATTCAATGTTTCAAAATCACTTAGGTACTCATAAGGAAGGCAAATAGAATTCGATAGAATCTCGCATAAAAATAATTCCAAAAAATATTTCCTGTTTCAATATTCTTGTAAGTTAGTTCTGCATTTCTCGAGAGATGAGTAGACTAGTCATAAGGAAGGCTTGCTTGTTAGGGTGACTTCCTATTTGCGTATATATTTTTTTATTTAACCCGTCAAACTGCTTCGGCTGTCTAATGGAAAGTCATGGTGATGTCCAAAACCCTAGATTTGATTTTTATTATTACTATTAAGTAAGCATAGTTGACGAACTCTTAATACTAAACGAATAGGCCTGCTTCAGGCCATTAGTCATGGGCACACAAGTATGTTGCGCCCTCGCCGCAGTTTGCTGCACTCTGGATGGAGAATTTTCTCCCGCTTCCACCAGTGCCTCCTTCGGGTGCTTTTATTAAAATGCATGTGATTTAAGAATGATTTTACCACACTATAAAATAAATTGCACCCTTTTACTATTGTCTACCCCTTCGGCAATGTAGATGTGATTGTATGTTATTATTTCCTAGTTTCTATGGTACGACAGAGAAAAGAATTGTTGCTTCGCTTGGTTCGACTAGTGCTGCATGAACCATTTGTCACTACCCACCAGCATCATTGATTGTATGACATTTGTGATTACCGTTATGATAGTACAACTTTCTATAATAGTAAGTATTACTTTCACTTATATGCCTATGTGTACTAATAGTAACGATGTAACTGACACCCACCTTGTTGCACTCACCTTTTATGGCGCCGGCGCCGGTTCTATGTGCCCGATTATTTGTTTATGAATTTCATTGAAAACTACTGAACAATATTGATTGAACCGTATTACATACAGACGTTGGCTTAACGGAATTGTTATAATCCTCACAGATTATAACCATAGCTACAGTTTGTTATCCTTTTTTTTATCAGAATAACACATAGGCTACTTTTTATCCCGTTAACAAGCTCCTGTAGAAAACAGGAACGGGAAATCTTAAACACGCGTGCGGAGCCGCGGGTGTTAACTAGTTTGTATTATTTCTTTTTTTTTTACCTAGTATAATTGCTTCTAAGTTATCTAGAAGACCGAAAATTTTACGAATTCCTCTATACGACAGCTGTCACTCATTATTTTATTGTGGTACATTTAGAATAATAGATAAATTAAAGCTTAGTCTATAATGAATATGCTCTTAATCTCGCCTCGCAATTAATTAGTATTCATTTCACAATAACAGTAATGTTCAGACAAGGTAATTAGTTGCTGATTAAAGAAATACGTACCCCTGTAGACCTTATGACATAAATGTCTATTACCGTTGATACAGTTATACTCGATTAGCCCGCGGCGTTGTCGTGACTTTCAACAAAAAACCTTGTACTTGTTGTTTTGCTTGCCTAACAGGGGTTAGATACCTTCTGTAAGTAGGAATTACGAGACGTCATCACTTATGTTTGTCAGCGGATAGTTTCGGTTCTGTAAATGTATTACCCAAATTTATAAACAACCGTAATGGAACGCCTGAAATTTTAACTAAACCAATTTTCATACTTTCTCTCGTCAAGATCACTGCGAAATTGTAATCTTGGGGTTTTTCCACGATAATTCTTCAACAGCTGTGGGCTGAGTCTACTTTTGACAAGTCGTAGAATAGAACCAGAATCGCTGTTTTTAGCTGTCAAAATGTTAGTAGACTATCAAAAATGCAACTAACAAGCGGCCACTGGCGCTGTAAGTGTTAAGAGAATTCTATCGGCCGACCGATAGAAGTCTATTGGAGTACGATTGTAATAGTAGACCACGAAAAACTGTCAAAATTGTACCGGTGGCTTTCTGCCCGAGCGAACGTAAAGCGCGAGTCTCCATTTCCAGACGACCAAATTGTCTTTTATGTGTGCTTATGTTTCTTCTATTCTACTGGTTGGTTGTATTGAAATAATACAAAAAAAGGTTAAATTTATGATTTTTAGCGTCGACAACTTGATCGAGGGGAAAATTTAAATATTAAGCGGCAGTTTGCTGTAGTCATCATTTATCATTTGAATGTACTCATAATTGAAGATTATAGAGAAAATAATGATTATGTTTCTTCTATTCTACTGGTTGGTTGTATTGAAATAATACAAAAAAAGGTTAAATTTATGATTTTTAGCGTCGACAACTTGATCGAGGGGAAAATTTAAATATTAAGCGGCAGTTTGCTGTAGTCATCATTTATCATTTGAATGTACTCATAATTGAAGATTATAGAGAAAATAATGATTCTTTAGTGGTTCGTTCCGGGCCGGAATCGTATACTGTCGTGCCTCCGTGGTTTGTAATACGTTAGAAATATCAAATATTCTGAATTTTAAAATTCACGTGTGTTGTGTTTATGTGGGTCCAAATGTCTGTCTAAATGTGTCAACGCGACACTTAAACCCGACGGATTTTCATACTATTGAGACCAATGGATAGAGGGATTCACCTCTACGTGAGTGCAGCCACGTGCATCCACTACTTTACTCAAAAATATTATTAAATTGTATATTTAGTTACACATTAAACCGTGTACAAGATAAGGTGCGATAATGATTTACTCCAGACTAAATGCTATTGTTCAATAAACCGTGGCGCAAGGTAAGTTCATGGTCTAGGTTTATTGATGGAAAATTATGCGTACTCGCCTACTTCATGCGCGCGTACTAGGTCAATGTTTACTGACGCCCGTAATTATTAAACTTGTAATAGGCAATTATATGAAAACAGTAATATGTGAGAAGTTGATTACTCATTTCCTCTTGGACGGGTGACCACAACTTGAATATAGGTTTAAGAGTTTCCTTAATCTCGGATATAGCATATATGCCGTTCCTCGTGGTCGTACTCAGAATACTATTTTAAATATTGTGGAATTTTTACATAGTACTATTTAGCACAAAGTAAGCTACGAAAAGCTTGTGGTATGGGATCTAGACCACTGATAAATAAATAAAATAAAAATTTACATTTCCTAGTGTTTCGGTTGCCAGTAAAATGGAGGCCGTTAAGCCCAGTTGAAGGCTTTATGGGCGGCTTGAAAAAATTCAACAGCAGGTCATCACAACCTGCGCCTGTCCATTTCAACACCTCAATAGGCTTATCACCTGTTCCGTGGGACAAAAATGCATACGGTGAAATGTGGGCATATAGTATGCCTCTGCCTTCGGGGATAAAGGCGTGACAATATGTATGTAGGTATGTATAAATTTGTAATTTTTCTAAAGCAAAGAACTAAGTGTATAATTTGATCTGATCACATTTATCGTGGTCGTAGACTGTAAGGATAAATATTTCTACGTTTATTTCTGGTGACATATGAAGTGTCAGGAGTCCTGCCGTTATCCTTCCGATGGGTAATCCGGGACTCTAGCCTCTGGCAGATTCAGATCCACTGGAAAGGTACTATGTGGTTTTAGTCGGTAAGAATACGGAATGAGAGATTACACACGTAAAAAAAAATTACGAGTTTATGCAATCTATTGTACGAGCTTGATCAGGTCTACGAAAATATCACTGAATAGTTTTATTAACTTTACTAAACTAGATGCCATTAAGGTGCTATATTACCGCACATAAATGAAAGAATTAGTGTCTAGCACATAAGACCTTTTAGCCTTTTTGTTATTACCTCACTAAAAAGGCAACGGCAAAAAATTTCTTCCAAATTTAACATCTATAATAGACACATTTTATTTTATTAAATTTATGCGGTCCTTTAGACCCACCCCAGTTCCGTGCTTCGGAAGGCACGTTAAGCCGTTGGTCCCGGTTGCCAATAAAACGCCAGTCGTTAAGCCAAGTTAAAGGCCTCATGGGCGGCTTAAAAAATTTCAACAGCAAGTCGCCACAGCATGGTCCGTTTCAACACGCCAATGGGCTTACCACCTGTTACGTGGGACAAAAATGCATACGGTGAAATGTGGACGTTTAATATGCCTCTGCCTACCCCTTCGGGGATAAAGGCGTGACAATATGCATGCATGCAAAAGATAGAAGCTCCCAAACGTGAACAGTGAAATTTGTTTTAAACGTTGTTTATATACTCGTAAATGTAATTTTTATATCATCATCATATGTTCTCGTCATTGTGATTTATACTCGTAATATTCTTTTTAGAACCCACAATCGAAGCAGAGGTAATGAATTTTGAGAATAAAATTTAATTATTTGAAACACAATTGGAATGAAATTCTGTGGTTTGGGTGCAATGATAGGTTATGGATTAATGTTAAGCAAATTAAATCTAATTGCGGAATTGCTGCCTCATGTAAAAGATCTTTTATTCGAGTTCCAACAAATATAAATTCAGATCCATTTTGAGCTACCCAACTCTCTATCGCAAATAAAACAACAAGGTTAGCGAAGTTTAAAATTTTCCAGCCTGGTAAAATCTTCCGAAAACTCATTTCATACACATACATTTGTTTAGAAAAGATAATGTAAAGATCATTGTTTCCATATGAAGTCAGTTCAATACCTTATATGAATATATGCATGTATAGTCTGATACTATGGTTGTCATGTCATGACGTGGTTGTCCGCCAAGATGTAAAGCGGACTATAAAGGATGAATGATTGTGTTCATGTGGGTCATATAACATGGAATATAGGTTTATAATGACCTTAGTCGTGTCTTTGATTTGACTTAACGTGTCTGAAAATATCTGTAGGGTGTCTAGAAAATTGTATATAAATTGTTGAAATATGTAATTATGATATTTGTAATTCGATTTGCCATTTTACATGCATAATTGCATTGAAAAAAATGGTACTTACAAGTTGGTGACGAACTAGTTCGACACGGCCTGTAACGTGTGTGACTAAATTGATAAGGTACTGTTGGCATACATACGTTCCTACGTCTTTTGTGCATCTATGTAGGTATTTACATACGCATAATTGTGGATATTTCGAGGAAGTCGTTTTTTTCGGCTACAACTGTGAGACTTCAGAATTCCGACAGTCGATAGGTGTTTATCGAACTGAGCTAATTGTTTATGTTATTACTATGACACATACGCAGAATTTTTTTACACATGTTGTATAGGATGTTATAATTAAACACTATATTGTAGATATGAGTTGCGTTAAAAACAACGAAAATAGGGGTATAATAGTACAGGGCACGATTGCTAATGCATAACTTATAACAGTAATTAAAAATACCTATTTTTTTTTAAACTATATAATTAGGTATTGAGATATTTTAATAAGTGATCTAATTTTAAATTTATTAATAGTATCTAATATTATTGTTATTGGCGATATGGAGGTATATGAACTTACCAGTGCCGATTGAGTGCGTCTGTTTCGAGGGACGAGTCCGAGGGTAGATAGCTGTCGTAGTGACAACTCAGGCTGCTGTGAGACATCCTACATGGTACTCAGAGAGTCTTGTGCACTATAACTAGATTAGCGGGTGGATTTGTTGAATGATTTACGCGGGGGCATTCCGCTCGGTTCAGCGCGTTCCACACCTATGCCGCGTCGAATGTGCATGTTATAAGAGAAGGTTTGGCTGCGATCGAGTCGGCTGCCTCTCTTCACCCCGGGCACGTGACTGCCTCTGTATACTCAGATTCGCCGGCCGGCAGACCGGTCATTGGCCGACGTGCAAAATTTTTACAAAATAACAATAGTAGACCCACTGCCATAAAAATGCGTTCTGTACTATTGCACGGGTTGCGATCTCGGTGATTAGTGAGTAAATGAGCTAGTGGTGTCGCGGCCGTGTTTATAGTAGTCATTTTAAACAACGCTCGTATAACAACAGTACAGTGCGCCCGCGCACCACCCGCTCAACCCGCAACCTCCGATTCTTCCGCACGCATCGATACAATGTGTGCGATCGCGATTTAACACCCAAGTGATTTGTTCCATATGGTTTTATATGTCGTCTGTTAATGATAACTTCATAGGTGTGTGATCAGTTCTTCGAACTAACTGAATGTATGTGTATGTATAATATATACATACGAGTATGTGTGTACAGTATCTACACAGATGTTTAACTACTAATGCCTAACGGAAATGTCCCTCGGCTATAATATACGGTGTCGGAGTAATGTTATGTAGTACTTATTATTTCGAGGTGATATAATTTTTTATCAAGTTATGATTCCTAGTCAATTCGGGGTCAAAACTTTTAGAATATTTTTAGAACAATTTTATTTTAAATAAAGATCTTAGGTGAAATTGTATTCCCCGATTAAGGATGTTAATTCGACACCTTACCAGACCAACGTGCTCGGTACTACCACAGTATAAAGAGAGAAACCTACCAGTAGCGTCACGCCTTTGATTTGGACAAAATGCCGTAGTATACAATGCCGAGTATATAATACTGATATTATTTATGATTGAATTATTGACTCGTACTCACAATCAACTATCAGTATATAGTATAATATATTATATATTTCTTAGATCGAGACTGAAGATAATCAAATTAATGCAAATCTCTTCAGAAACATCTTATGAAACCAGTTAATTTTCTTAAAAAAAAAACAAGAACATACTATTATTACTAAGTAAACGGTTGTACTCACGTGTATATTTCGGGATCGCCCGACTAGTTTCGGCGATCTCGACTTCGACTATCGAATTCGCGATTCGAGATCGCGATTTCGACTAGTCGGGCGATCCCGAAATATACACGTGAGTACAACCGTTTACTTAGTAATAATGAACAACGCTCACGAAAGTTATTATTCTAATAAAGAACATACTAATATATATACATGCTATCTCTCCCTTTGGGACCCGTGGAATTTTGCTGTTCTTAGCAACTCGGTTTGCGAATTTACTTGTTGCACAAACCTGCCCCTGTTTTAACGCTTAATTTAATGTTGCGCAGATATTTGTTGTAGGCGTTTAAAAATCTTGAATATCTTGTTCAGAGTTTCTCGATGAAATGCAATATTTTTCGGTTTTGTACGACTATTTTTTATTGACCATTTAAGACGTCAAGTATGTGTATATTTAGTGAAAATTATGTATAATTACCTTACTTTTGACAAGAAGTCTGTTACTCCTTAGCAAGGACTTCAGTGGCAAAAAAATTGACAATCATGCATTAATTTTTTTTGGACTTCATGCGATACATTTTTGTACTTACATTCACCGACGTTTCGAACGCGTTGTAGCGCCTGGATCGCCTGGCCGCGGCTGGACACCGCATGAAGTCAAGAGTAGTAAAAAAAATTTGATGATTATTGATTATTATTTAATTGATGATTATAATTTTATTTTAAATAATATGTATTGTAATAGTATTGTATATCACTTTTTTTGCCACTAAGGAGGCAGACATAGACATATGGTGAATCCGATAGCAAGGGCTTACTGTAGCTTATAGACTTTTGCAACACTAGAGGTAACTTCACCCACGCTGACAACTGGCAAAACCTTTATTATATTGTAGGAATGTGAGCAGAACTTCAGCGATAAAAGAAATAACTTGCGTCTGTCTGTCTGTGCACTTGCGGTCCCCGGTAAGTCTAAATGGAGCGAAGCATTTTGCCGTTTTGCGAGTTATTTTGTCAATGTCTATTTTCCTTTCGGTGATTATTCTTCTATGGTATGTCCGATTTCCAATTTAATTATTTTTATGCCATCTATGGCTAGATGTCGTTTTATGGGTCAAATTTGATCAAAAAGTGTTGAGTGGTTTGGGAGGAATTCGAGGACAAAGCAAAAATCCGAATCGGGTAAGAGTGAAATAATAATATATAACTTGGTACCAAAGTACCTGTTGCAAAGATGGATATTAGCAGTTGATGGGTGATCACAAGAGGGTCTGCGCGGTGCATTGGATGATATTACGTCACAAACACGATATTAATGCTTTTGAAATGGATGTGATTTATTTTGATAAACTTTTCCCATTAGATATTTCATACGTTCGAAGTTGAATGCATAATGTAGCCTAAAAATTTACTCACTAAAAACTTTAATTAAAAATACACGTGACCTATGTTCGCCATCTTTAGGTCTTATTGTTGCAATATATGTAGGTAGTTACAAAACAATCACTAGGTCGATACAGCTGGATACGAATCATATGATCTGAGTTGGTATGCATCTTGGGGTTAACCAATGAATATGACCTGTATTAGCTCCTCTGTTTTTATTTCATTGTACAAGTATATGGACATGTATGATTCACCAAGGTTCTTCATAATTTAAAAAGATTTGTACCATTTACTAAATATTAGTCACGTCAACCAAGACCTATGTGAAAGATTAATAGATGTAGGAATAGAGAACGTTTCAAACTACACTCGTACATAATCGCAATACATGATCATTTATTTTTTATCAGAGTGGGTCGTCTCCTGTGCAATTAAGTTAAAAAAGGTAATCAAGTAGCAAATATTACTAAAGAATATTGTTTAACAAAAGGTTATAAATGAAATTGATGTCTGTTCGTAATTCCATATAACACCTTTTCACTAAATGCATATGAAAGTATACTCGGTATTTACATAAAAAAATCTATATATAAAAATATTCTCTGTCTGTCTGTTTGTTCCGATTAATCTCTGAAACGGCAGAACCTGGCTTTTACCAGCAAACAGCTGATGTTTTAAGGAGTACCATAGGCCACATAATTATCCCCGTATTTCCACGGAAACGGGTAGGAGGCATCCACCACTACTCCAACTTAAATCTAAATCGTACGTATAGGTATAGGTACTTACTGTATTGTAGCGTAAATTTTAGATTCTAGTTTTTGTATTTATCGGAAAAAATTGGTTTAAAATATCGGGATATGTATGGAATACGTACATACGTTTTTTTATTTTTGAATTTATTGAAGTGAAACTTCTTTATCGACGTTGAGAGAAATTTTATAGCTGTAAAAAAAGCGTCACTATTTTCGGTTATGCGCTACGTTGTTTTGAAATGAAACTTCTTTATCATAAGTGAAACTTCTTTATCGACGTATGAGAGAAATTTTAATACTTAAAAAAATGTCTTAACGAAGTTTCACTTCTTACCTGTATACTCTGATTCACACACATATTTTTTTATTGTTTAAATTAAATTGGCTTGATTTAAATAATTAAAACCTGGATTTGAAGTCTGGAGTTCTCTTTTATTTGGCTTCTAGAAGCAACTACCGTTTGACTTTTGATTTTTAGTATTGTTCTAATTAGTTTATAGCTACTGCCGTTTGACCTCTTGTCAGTACAGCTAGAAGTTGTTCGGGCCAGGTTCGGCTCGGTATTTTTATTTTGTGAACTGTTCACTATTAAGTAAGTAATACTTTATTGTACACCAAAAATACAAGTAAACAGAAATAGATACAATTACATGTGATACAATTGGCGGCCTTATCGCACAATGGCATTTTTTTACAGGTAACCATGGGTTGAACACTACGGGATAAGGATTTTGATATGGGGCAGTATGGTGCACTTTTTATATAAAAAAGAAAGGAAATCCTACATCTACATTTTATATATTACATAAGTACATTACATTACATTTTTATATCATATATAGCAAATACACACCAATACATATTTCAACATACTACATATACATATTTACATACTTACACATATTTACATACATACAACATATATATTTTTACATTCAGAACGATGATTAGTATAAAATGCATGGCTAATGTTAAATTTGTATCATTTATCTATTGAAATTTTGGTAAGAAGTTGCCAAGTTATAAGAAAATGTTGCCAAGTTATAAAACTCAAAATATATGAAAAAATGCTTAGCAATTTCTATCAATTCTCTTACAAGAATTTATGCATGCAAATGGTGATGTTAGTTTTATTAATATCGTGAAAGATGAGAGTATTTATCTAAAGAGGCAAATCTCGTATGATAATCTTCACGATATATTCTTATACCTTGCGGTAGGAAATTTTATGACTTGGACGTTTTAATATCCTACTAATATTATAAACACGAAAGTTGGTAAGTATGGATGGATGTTTGTTCCTCTTTCACGCAAAATCTAATGAATGGATTTTGATGAAACTTGACAATAATATAGCTTACACATCAGAATAATACATACGCTACTTTTTATCCCGGGAACAGGTTCTTGTGGGAAACGGGAACGGGAAAACTCGCGTGTGGAGCCGCGGGCGATTACTAGTATGTTATCATTACGGATATTTTATGTAAAATAAATACCAATGCCATCTATTACAGGTAATTCCTACAACTTGATATTTTCCTATTAAAGTTTGTTGATTTTATTTAGATAATTAGCTTTAGCAGTTGCTCTTGGGTGAACTAAGGTATTCTTCTTTGTCTTAATGTTAATTAATGACGGGGTAGCCAGAGAGGACAGATCACCAGACTTCGCGATACACGTTTTACATTTCGATCGATTCAAACCTGTCAATTTGCGTATCACTTCGTTATGTATTCAGTCGGCCAAGTTTTTCGAAGTGATCGCATCTCCACAGCATTTAATTGATGTACTTTTATGCATCTTGTGAAATAACCAGATTTCACTACCAAAATCCAACGGCACTAGCACTACATTATGAATCGCGAGTCGTGCTCCTTTTACGATGCTTTGTCGCTTTACCAACTGGGATAAAGGATTAACTAACTAACCGGCAACTACTCGCTGTTCTATATTTGCATCATATCTCCCTCTCTCCGTACATGCTAAACGTAATTATATACTTCCCAAATACACAATATCATTCACTTACTCCAGACGTTCCTGGTTTACCCAAATTTCGCACTTAGTTCTTACATCTTCTCTCTCAAATACCAGAACCTTGTTGTAATTGCATTCAAGCGAAGACCTTACTTACTTCCACAATGCCTGAAGGTTGACTTCTGATAATCCAAAATCTCTTTTGTTACACACGCGAAGCAAAATTCTTTGCTAAAATACAGAGTAGTAGCATACGTTTTTATTAAAGTGGAAAAAGACAACTTAGTTTGAGACGGGGATTGAACCCGTGACCTGCTACCCGAACCGTACGGGAACAAGTTGAAATTCTTCACTATATTTAAATCGTCATTTAAGAGTATGAGCAGAGCCAGAGTAGTAGCAGTCTTTCACACTACAACATATATTGAGGGAAGTACATTATGGTTTTTGAGTATTTTTCGCGTAATAAGTATTATATATGTCCTTTTGCTCATCTTTCTTAAAAAAATGTAAAAACATGTCATATGAGGTAAGATATAAACTTGTTTTTTTGGGGAACCCCTAGTTATTAATACTTTTGGGTATAGACGAAATTTATGCTTAATATTAAGAATATATTTCGCCAATAACAATGTTTCCTCACAGTTACCACAAATTTCTAATAGGTAATTTAGATAAAATAAACTACGATAAGTAAAAGAGCTAACTTACAGTCGTAAGTAACCTTCCTTGCTGCTATGGTTATATAAACAGGCGTTTGTCATACTCTAACCAACTCGGTCTTAAAGTTTAGTGCGATTCTGAAATACTTTGTGTTGATACCGTAAAAGTACATACCTATATATAAAGCTTGAACGTCCTAGCGGCATTTCTAGATATTTTATAGGCTGCAGACTATTTGTACAGTAATACGAAACCCACACCCAAACTTTAAACAAAGTACTTTTGTTCAGTAACGGCTTAAACGTAACAAAAATTAGATCCAATGTATGCAAATATCGTAAATTTTTTACTATTATTGTGGATAATATGACTAGTATATTGACTTTATCTTGAAGGCATTTTGATAATAAATCTGTAATGGCTATCTTATCAGTGACACCTTTATTCAAGAAGGGGTGGTAGGCTCACATTTCATTGTGTAATTTTTTTTCCTCTTTAAAAAATAAGCAGGCATAGGTTTAAGCGACTCGAATATGAATATTTTTAAGCGGCCCACAATGTCTTTAACGTAGCTTATTGACTGCCATGTTACTAGCAACCGGAACCAATGAAGGTCAATAATGGAAATGCCACAAAGCAGCCACCCATCTGAGAACCATCCATTGCTAAAGATGCTTAACGCAGTGATCATTTACAGAACATTCAGTTATAATAGTTTTGGGGCTATAAAAGCTTCTGAAATGACATAACACAAGTCGAAATAGCTCAAGTAAAAATATAAGAATAATTGTTATACTTACTTTTCTCGATCCGAAGGTAAATTTTCTCTGTCTTTGCTTGATTCGTTTGCCATTATGGAGACTTTTCTTTTACCTTCTTGAGCTACTACTGATTGTAGTATGTTATTCGTTAAGGCAGTCTGTTGTGGTACAGGTGTTTTTTCTTCACCAACACTACGTTGGTTCTGAAGATCGCTCAGGTCGAAGGGGTATTCCTTTATCGCAGTCATTCGGATGCTGGTTTTTCGAACCTGAAAATAATAAAAAGGAACAATTACTATCATATGTAAACGATGAAATGTGGGTGTATCTTTGCTACTCCTTGCATCACATCAGTGATTAAGGCGTAAATAATAAAATTAAAATTAATATCAACAATCATAATTAAATGTGCAATAAATCTAATGTCATTGTGAAGTTAATGTCTTCGGTGCTTAGTAATTATCATTCATTTACGTTATAGGTAATTAACTGTAAAGGAATAGCAATCCGGAAACACGTTGGAAAACTCGTGTATCAAGTATACAAATGCACAAATCTATGAACTCAAAAGATAAAATTAAATACGTTGCATTAGCACACGGTACCTGTTGCATCCCGCATTTCAGGTATCACTGTAATTATCACGTGATACCTCTTTCGCATAATCACTGGATAGTTACAGTGATACCTGAAATGCGGGAGCAATAAAAATAAATAAATAAAATAAATATCCATCACGCCTTATCCCCGAAGGGGTGGCAGAGGCATATTATATGCCCATTTTTCACCGTGTGGATTTAACTGTCCCACGTAATAGGTGGTGAGCCCATTGCCATGTTGAAAATAGACAGACGCAGGTTGTGGCTACCTGCTGTTGAAATTTTTCATGCCGCCCATAAGGCATTCAACCAGGCTTAACGACTGCCATTTTACTGGCAACCGGGACCAACGGCTTAACGTGCCTTCCGAAGCACGGAAACGCTCGCAAATGTAAATGCCACAAAGTGGTCACCCATCCGAGGACCAGCCATAGTGAAAGTTGCGTAACTCAGTGATCGTTTACAGAACACTGAGACCGCGGGGCCACGAGCGCTTCCAATTGCGCTTGCAATAAAAATACTAGTCAAGATTCTGACTAAGAAAAGACACAATTGTAAATAATCATCTCATTATAGCAAAGTTTGTAGCTGTAACATATGAAATGATATTTTAAAAGTGTTATTAATTTTAGGTTTTTTTTTATACGTGGCACGTAAATGTCGTCGCCCATCTGATGGTAAGCAAAGACGATGACCCATGATTGGGGCCGCTATCTCAACCCTCTCAGTGCTCGGGCATAGCTTAGAATAGATAGCTTAGATAGATCGTCAATGCTTTGCTATAAAGTTGGGAGATGGAGTAACATGGTCACTTTTTAAATAAATCCCCAACACTGCGGTAATTGATAAAGTCTGTCCGGGGCTCTGGGATCCTTCCGAGGGTTCATCCGGGACTCTCCCAGCCTTAGGCAGATTGAACGGCAACGTGTTGTTTCAGTCCGAATCCGGAATAGCAATGAGAATATAGCATCCACACAAAAAAAGTCCCCAAAACTTAAATATTAGATCATAGACAAAGTAATGAATTGTCGTAAATAGGTGGACGTGGAGGGTCGTAAAAGTTGTGAAATGCTTCACCTCGCCCATAGTTAAGAGTCAGAGTATGATGTTTCTAATGCGCCATACAACCTTTTTTCGTCAGGCCTGTTCTAAACTGTCGCTCTCAAATTTCAGTTTGACGAAGATAGACTGCCTCGGTGGCGCAGTGGTAGTGTATGCAACTGCAGCGCTGAGGTCTCGGGTTCGATTCCCGGGTCGGAATAAATATTTGTATGATACACAAGTCTTTGATTCTAAGTTGGGGTGTTTCCTAAGTATAATATGAGTTTAGAAATTTATAAGTATGTTTATCCGTTCTCTAGGTCCCATAGCAAAGCTCGTGGTCCCGCGGATTAAGTGTTCTGTAAACGATCACTGCATTAAGCAACTTTCGCCATGGCAGGTCAAGGATGGGTGACCACTTTGTGCCACATTTACATTTGTGAGCATTTCCATTCTTCGGTAGGCACTTAAGCTGTTGGTCCCGGTTGCAAGTAATATGGCAATCATTAAGTCAAGTTGAAGTCTAATGGATGGCTTGAAACATTTCAACAGCAGGTAACCACAACCTGCGTCTGTCTATTTCAACACAGCAACGGGCTCAGCACATATTACGTGGGACAGGAATACATACTGATGAAAAGTGGGCGTGTAATATGCCTCTGCCACCCCTTCGGGGATAAGGCGTGATAGATAAATAAATAGATCAAATAGCACAAGCTAAAAGCTTAGTTTGGGCTAGATGGTGTTGTGACAAAAGTGTAATTTTATTTATTTATTTATATAATGAAGACATTGAATCATTGGATAGTAAAAACCAAAGAGTAATTTAAAACTAGAAGTTGAACAATTGTGAAGTAGGGAAATAATCCCAAGAACAAAAAGAAATTTAATTAGTTTGTGAAAAAGCGTCATCAAGATATATAAATTAACTGTTTGAAGTTCAATAGGTAAGTGTAAACCTAATATAAAAAAAATTGAATTGGGTAAGGTGTGTTAATATCAAATCAATTAAAAAAAACACGTTCTTAAGTGTTTATGTCTCTTCAACAATTAGTAAAGGGTTAAAAAATTTATGCACCTGAATTAAAATAACTAACATAATGAAAACATAATGTTTAATATGTTTTTCTGAGCAAGGTTTAGTTTAAAATAAAATAATTTTAAGTAAAAAATATTATTTTTTGTAGCTACATTCAATTTGATCTGTTCATATAATAAATATTTATAATTCCATGAAAAAATAACAATTAACATTTATAATCACCCTTATTGTTATTGATGTGAAGGCCTGCTGTGCACCAGACTCTGCAGTGCAGTTGACTAAGACCAGAACATAACACCAAGATCGAAGATGACATATTCCCATAAAACGTTAAAGTATTTTATAACAGTATCGAAATTAATCAGAAGATAAAGTGCTGGTATTGATATCTACTTCCCACCTTGAAAATAAGAAAATCAAGAAAAATAAGTAGGTTGGATCATAAAGTAAAAGAGAAGGGACAAATAATATATTAAGGGTTCTATGAAAATTATGTTTGATACCTATAATATCTATACACGTATTCTTCAACCAACCACTACGGGGAAAATGGCGATGTTAATATGTATAATTAAATGTAAGGGCTCCCTCCCCAATATAATGGCTGCTAATAAGCAATGGAAACTTCTGGATAAGTGTTAAAATACCAAAGTAATACATGACAAAGAGCATTTCATTAAACTAGTAGCTATAATTTTAATGTTTTATGTCCTATTCGAATTTTCAAAAGACGTCATTATAATAGTATTTGAAATTATTTACTTATTCTGTGGATGTTTTCAGTAGGTCCAAAGGCAACGTGTGTACACTGTTTTTTGTCAAATTGTACTTCATATCTTGGTTGATTTTATTTGGGTTTATTTGACCCCACTCAATCTTCAGGTGCAAGCCATGTGATGAGGACTTGGGTACTATACTATACTATCTGTAAGACAAGCCCAATGTCCAACGACTCGCAATATTATCACAAGACTGGTTATTTGTTTTCAGGATATCAATAAAGAAGCCTTTGACTTCTTAACAGATACGTTCTAAGTGACGATAACTTAATACAATGCCAGTACTTTGAACACGCAATAACTTTATATTATTCTAATAACGTGTTTTACTTGTTTTTATTATTACCCTACAAATACTACTCGTATAATATGCAATGATGATTTCCATTGGAGGATCGATTATAGCTTGCATATAAGACAATAGTAAATTCAGTATTTTATGTACACATTAATAATATTTTTTAATACAAGGTTTACTTAATGTGCAGCTAGATGGCGTTGTGTGTTTACTACATAGGTGTACCCCTGATGTAATAAGCGCTATCTAGTGTCATTTTCGTTCATATAATATCCATATTAGTAATATTTATATTATAGTAATAATTGCAACAGTGAATTAGCCATCTTTGATCCCAGTTTTCTGTCTCTTCATATTTCGATGTTCAACTGAATTTGATATTTGTAATATTTGGGCAACATTTCGTTAGATGTGTCAAGTTACAATTAAAGTAACAGCCTTACTAATTTCAGTGGTGACTTGATTTTGTTTTCTGAGTTTATTTGTAACTTACTCACATTCTTCAATTGCAATCTTTACATATTGGATCTCATTAGTTGGGTATTATTCCCCATAGTTACTCGTTTTGCAGATGGGTCATATGACGTTTCTTCTTTATGAAAATTTAGCCTAAGTATACTAAGTAGAAAATAATTATTAGAGGTGTGAAGGTGGCTAATATATTTAGGCCTGCGACCTCCAATGATGCTCCTCAAGGTTGAAAAGCCAGAAGGCAGTTCAACCAAAGTGAAAACAATCATCGAAATAGCCGATTCAACAAATATAAGTGATCAATGGACTGTTAATGAAAAATGACCAGCCTGTAGGTCTACGGTCCGGATCCGGAGGTCGTGGGTTTTAATTGCCACCCAAAATAAATCTCTTTGTCTTTGAGTGTAATTTTGGTGTCTATTATGTCTTTGGAAATATCTGATTTAGTATGTTTATCAGTCGACTAAATCCTATAGCACGAGTTAATATAAACAAATATCTCATATAAACGTCCTAAAAAATTGAAATTAGTTGATATTAATGTGACCTAGAAGACACTATAAAGATTCCAAACAAAATTATCAAGTTAAAGATTTGTTAAGACTATAACAAATCTTCAACTTATTTCCAACAAAGTAGAAAAATATCACTTTTATTTGTTACCTTTCCTATTTACTGAATTAGGTGACTTTCTAAGCTACATAAATCCTAATGATGAATGTAGTGTTTGTTTATTTTAAAATTGAGAGACTGTGTCGGAAAACAATCAATCATTTTATCTTTATCTGTTTATCATGCTGTCCAAACTGTATTACGATGCTCTAGGACACTGACACAAAGATCGAGTTTATAATGCAATCAACGTAACTTAAGTAGGTACTAACCAACAAAAATATTCTTGAACCATTCATATTTGTAATCTAACTTTACTTGTTGAAATATATAATAATTTAAATCGAAACATACAACTAAACAATAACAATAGATAATACCTAATTATAATTTAAGGTAATATACCGGTTTAGATTATTATATAGAATTTAATAAGTATGAAAACTTTATAAATAAGTAGGTATGTATATAGTAGAGGTATTCATTGACATATCTTATTCTTTTTCATTTGACATCATAAAGTACGATTTGATTTTAACAAAATTAAAATGGTACAGTAATAGGTATTAATAGTTGCAAACAACACATTTACTTACAAAACAGGTGATACATTCGTCATACATTCATTCAAAAAGGTCAATAAAGAAAACTGTGATTGCAGAACTAAGACTCATTACGTACCCCAGAGATTTCCGTGCATTCGATTCCCTAAGTTCTTCGTTTTTATAAATAAATAATAAACAGATACTGAGTGATAATCAATCATTACCTTTTTAATCATTTTTTATTTTAATTAAAAGAGTGTCATTTAGAATTTCGGCAGCTTTTTTTATATTATTTTTTACATTGTATTAAGTGTATCTAAAAGTATAGAAGACGTCGTTGGTCAACAGTCTCAGATTGTCATTAGGCGTTTATTTGCTTAAGTGGTCTCATCACAATCACATGACCACTCACGAGAAGGCGACCACGCGTTTTCAATCGAGACGCGCTCTCGTTATGTTTATTACTTCAAAACAATTAAACTCATTACTCACTGAATCCTACGTGACGTATACGAGTATGTTATGGGGTCTTAATTAAAAGGTAAAGGACAATGGCCTTTATAGCCCAGTTTGCTACGTTCGTAGCGTGTTAATGTTGATAAGCCCTTGTAGTGCACATCTACAAAGACAAGTATTCTGTTTAAATTTATTTTGGAGAGTGTCTTCAATTATGGATATTTTTTTTTAAAGCAATTATGTGCTAAATTTCTCATATTTTTTTTTAATAAAGAGGAAAAAGACAATTTGATTCGAGACAGGGATTGAACCTGTGACCTTTGCCTAACCAGGGTAATGTTCTAGCCACCTGAACTACCCGAACCGTATCGAATCAAGTTGAAATTCTCCACCATATTTATATCGTCATTTTAAGAGTATGACCAGAGCCATCTATCGAGCTAATGAACAATTCGATACCAATGAACAGTGTTACAACTATTTTTAAACATTGATGCAATGTACTCCACTCAGTATATAGATAAATTTTTTTAAAGCAATTATTTGCTAAATTTCTCATATTTTTTTTTATATATGGATATTAAAAAAATATGGATGGCTGTTGATTTGTAGATCTATTGTCATAATGACTGCACATTATTTTCATTTACTAAGACCCGAACGAGAAATTCAAAGTAGCCCATAGGAAAATGTCACAATAAGCTCTGACACTCAATCAGTTAGTAATACCGTTTAAAAGGTCGTCACAGACGTCAGATCTTTGCAGCAAGAATCATTAAATTATGAGTAGATCTCGTGCAATCAGAAAACTACAGTCAATTTATTGTCGTGTTGAATAACTATAATTGTTGGACACGTGTATTTGTATTTCGTAAAAAAATGGAATTAGTCTTTACTAATTCCACTTTTTTCACTGTCGTGAAATTTCTTTCTGCTTTCTGCTTTCGTGATAATTTAAAATAGACAAAGATATCCAAAATCGCCAAAAGAAGTACTTCTTTATCTGAGTGGCAGACACTAAGATAGGTTTAGATATATAGGTTTGGATATAAAGGAGGGCGAAACAATATATATTTTACTAAAATATTTTTACTGGCACTATACGTTTACAATTTACATAGCGTAACATGGCATGGCTTAATTAATGAAAATCGTTGTAATTTTAATGATTTCCATAAGGTACAAATTATTGTAATATCCATCTGGAATGTGTCCATCTGTGTGTGTATCTTTCAAATAGTGAAAGTATTATATGTGAAGTGATTTTGAAAGTTTTTGAAAAATGTTTTGGTATATTTTACATAGATTACCCCAAAGAATTTCAACCAAAATCGTCATAATTTTAAGCAATTTACGAACATTATGATAATCGTAGCCTTTTTCGCATATTTCAATGATAACGTTAATGCGTTACGAACAAAACAATCAATTTTGTCCTCCATCCTAATAGAAGATATCGATTGATTATTCATACAAAAGAAATTTTATATAAAAGAATATCATACAAAAGAAGATTATTTTCGTATGATATGTTCACATTAGTATTTACAATTGCAACTAAGAGACACCTAAGCCTTTTATCTATAATTCTCGTCTACAACGTCTCAAATATAATAAGTTATGGGTCCAAGCCTCGTATTTGTGATCATATTATAAATATCATATATATACATTTCAATGGAATATTTTTACCTGATATCATATTAATATGTTAATATGTGCATTTATAAAAATGACACATTAAACAACTCAATTTGAAGTACGGTACAGATAGTGTTATGTTGTCTGAAATTACATGTTTCATCAGATCTTGCCAGTTTGTATTGGTCATGTAAAATGAGGATCGTTTCACTGTAATTGAATTGATGTAGCTGTGTACTTTAATTAAATTCATGCACCAGTGTGATTTTATTAGATTACAAAACGTAAACATCACGCTCACGCATCGCATCCAACATCAATCAACGGAATCAGAGTTCAAAAACCATATCTAAATGTCACGGATATTGTGAATATACCTAAGTTTCTGATGTTAATCTCTTTCTAATCTTACTAAATCAATATATGAAGAACACGTTCAGAAAGAATCAGACAACAGCTTTCTGTAACTATAGGAATAGGCAGTCAAAACAAAGGTATATAAATATGTTCGTGGACAATTTAAAGATTTCTATATTTTCCCATTTTAATAATTTATTATTTATAATTGTTTATTTATTTGCCTAGTTTTCATTGGATATAAAAAAAAACAGGCAGGATACTACGTTTTGATAGTATTATTGTAGTAACTATTTTTGTAGTACCAAACAAATTACAATGAGATGAATTATATATTATGTGACTGACTGATTACAAGCAAAACGTTAATGGTTTTTTACAGGGCAAATGGAAATAGAGATTTACAGAATTCAAATCAAGTATTCACGCGTATCAAGTGCCTGTTTTCATATTTGCTAACTATAAAACCAAATTGTATCCTTTATATATGAATAATAGTGTCAATGTAATGAACATCATGGTGCTAATTTCTTTCATGTGACACGAGAATATCAAAGATGGTCCAAACAATCTTTATTTTATCGTAAATGCGATTAGCATTGTACTTCAACTCTAACTACTATTTCACGATTTACACATTTTTATGTTTACAAACAGTTAGCACAATAACCAAAGTGCATATGTATATTGTGATACATATTAGTTGATATAATAGTTTTTATGAATCACTTAAATACACTAAGCTCATATTTCAGAAGTAGGTCACTCTTTCTTATAGATATTTGCAATACTAGCAGATTTAACAGTATGGTAACATAACACACCTAGGCAAGCAAAACGTGGTAGGCAAAATGACATAATCACACGTTTCATTCAATCAACCTGTGGCAGTCCACTGCTAAAGGTAGGTCTCTCCCAATTCGTACTACATAATCCTGCACCTTCCCCATCCAGTTCCTTCCTGCGACCTTTTCCAGATCATCGGTCTATCTTACGTTTGCCGAGTCGCGATTACCACTCTAAGATCCCAATAACCGATGGTGAATAAACGAGCCGGTGGGCCAGCCCACTGCCACTTTAATGCGCTACTCTGTAAATTATGTCGACCACTTTACTTTTAAACTTCAGTTATAGCTCGTTTCATAATGCGTTGCGCAACTTCGAGGGCATGGACTAGCCCCACAGTAAGTGCCTATATCTCGGCACCGTAGGTCGTAACTGGGAGTGCTCACAGATTGTAGGCAATCGTCTTCAGGCATTGCGGTCGAATAGATAACCAGACGCAGGTTTCCGAATGCAGCCTTGCCCTACCAGATCCTTCTGATGATTTCCTTTTCCAGGTTCTTTTTCCCAAGCTGGAAAACGTGCCCAAAGTAGGTATATGTATACCTCTACAACATGAAGTCTCGACCTTTCTGTTATGGTGTGAAATGGTTACTAAAACTGACCTTCGTTTTATCTAAGCTCATACCGATACCAACATGTCGATAATCTCTGTTTAGACTGTGGAGCATCTCGCTTAACGTCCCAGCATTTCCACTAGTAATACGATTTCGTCCGAAAACTTAAGATGCATTCATCGTTTTTATTTACGTCCAACGTTGAGACATTGTCAAGAGCATTGGTGAAGACTTTACAAAGTTTCATTGGTTCTACATACATACATATTGTCATGCCTTTATCCCCGAAGAGGTAGGAAGAGGCATATGAATCGCTCACGTTTCACCGTATACACTTTCGTCCCACGTAACAGGCGGTGAGCTCATTGCCGTGTTGATATGGACAGGCGCAGGCTGCATCGACCTGCTGTTGAAATTTTTTAAGCCGCCCTTAAGGCCTTCAACTTGGCTTAACGACTGCCATTTTATTAGCAACCGGGACCAACGGCTTAACGTACCTTCCGAAGCACGGAACTGGGGTGGGTCTAAAGGGCCGAATAAATTTAAAAATATAAAATAAAATGTGTCTATTTTAGATGTTAAATTCGGAAGAATATTTGAACCCGTCGCCTTTTAAGTTAGGTGGTAACAAAAAGGCTAAAAGGTCTTATGTGCTGGACACTAATTAAAACGACCAATTAAAGTCCTGATAGTCTCGGACGTTAGGTAGGACGTAATAGAGAACTAGTCTAATGCCGTGCAAGAGAAAATCTATAACCAATTTGTAATCTGAACCAAAATTAATAACGCAACTACAGATGTTGCACTTCCACAAATATAAGCTCTGTAGTCCGAACATTTTCTGCACAATTTTATAATTATATATTTTTTTAATTAAGCCCGCTCTCACAACCATTAAGGCTACACACAGTAGCCATCAAGGATTTGGAAGCCTTTAGATATTATGGAAGGAAGGAATCTCATCATACAAAGCGGAATTATCAAGGTCCAATGAAAATGGTCCTCGTTTCATCTGTCTTATTGCAGGTTCTTCCTCAGTCTCTACTTATTGCTTTGCGAATATGGCAGTAAATGTTAATGTAGAAGCAATTATCTTGACATTTATGAGTGTTTCTTTTGCGTGAATAAAGATATTTTTGTTTTTATTCACAAGTGGTGTAGCGGAGAAAGTAATCAGGTGGACACATTTCGAAGGTGGAATAAATATCACGCCTGATTAATAAAGGTTTTTTGAAATTATTCCTTTATTTGTGCTGTAAGACCTAGGTTTTTTTTGGGATTTTAGGATTTATTTGTCACTTAAAATACAGCTAATTTGAAGTAATAACATGGTATGGTAGAGAAAAAAAATATTTATTTGTTATTGCAATATGAGCATTTGAAAATTTTGAACACTCCGAAATTGTTCTTTATTCCATCAAATAAATAAATTTACTTATACCACCGGAATTAGGAATATTGAAAAAACAAGCATCTCCGTCCACGTTTTCACACGTCGCACCAACTTGCCCCTGTCCACGTCTGCCAGCGCGATATCATTGGAATACATGGTAAGACTACGGTGTGAATCTCTTACACTGAGTATAGACTAAAGGCCGAACTCTGGTGTACTCTGACAGTGTAGCGATCTGAACCGAAGAAAAGCGCTACAAGCATCTGGAAACCCATATGCCATCAGTGCCCACCAGATCATTATCATCAACAGAAAGTGTTCCTATCCTTAGAACAAAAACAAGGTCCGTGGTCTCACCACCAGGGCGAGACCCATATATTTACTCCAAGAGAGTACACTTCTGCCAGATCTCGGACTCAATAATCTTCTCGAAATCTTCATGCCCCGGTACCTACCGCACTCTTACACCAACCCCTTCCCTTTTGAAGACTAGAGTAATAAACTCAGACTTTATTGACTTGGAATCTCCTCAGTGAAGGAGTACGCGGTTAAACACGATATATTTGATAGGGTTTTCATTGACTTCGATAGCTTTCCAATTTATCAAGCAGCGAAGAAAAGTCTATACAGTTACAATACATTAGTATTCGTTAAGTTAACGGTGGGTTGAAACTTAATTGGTCGTGCTAATTAGTGTCTAGCACATAAGACCTTTTCAGTGGCGTGCACAAGGATTTCGGATAGGGTATGCACTTACCCGAAAACCCTGCAAGAAAGTGATCATAATGAGATAAGCTCGCTAGCTTATCTCATTGACATCACTTATCATTCATATCATCATCATTGAGGTCAATATACACTTATATACATTTCAAAATAAAAAAACCAAACTAAACATATTTATCTATTTATACTTATCATTAATGAGTTATCTCTGAAGGGGTGGTAGAGGCTTACATATACACGTAACAAGTGGTGAGTCTCTTGCCGTGTTGAAATGGACAGGCGCAGGTTGTGGCGACCTGCTATTGAAATTATTCAATCCTTGGCTTCTAACTTGGCGTAACGTCTGCCATACTAGTAACGCGTTATTTGCGAAATAAGCAAAAATAAATAAATAACATTACTTACATACTTGAAAATTATTTAAATCTGAATATCCGTTAAAGGTCCAAACTTTATTTTGATCTTGTTTAATATAATTTTTAAAATAATGTATTTGTGTACACAGCTTGCCAGCCAAATTTATGTAATTAAATAAATTAGAATTAATTAATAAATAAATAAATAAATTAATTAACTAAATTAATTATTTTTTTAGATTATTTATTATTATTTTTTTATTAAATAATAATAAATAATCTCAGTGAAGTGAACACTAATTTGGAAATTGCAGTAACATAGCTGTGTGGTTTGGGTGCTATGCTGCTCGGCTGAGACGTAAGAGGCCCGAGTTCGAATCCTAGTACAAACGGTGACTTTTTGTATGATTATTTAAAAGTTTTTGTAATTATTTCTATTTCTATGTATTTCTATGTAATTTTATGTTGTCAAACCAAAATAAAAAGTCATATTTTGTTATTTTAGTTTATAATTTGATTTACGATATTTTTTAATATTATGTAATTTATTATTTTCTAAAATATTGAATTTCCTAAATACTTTCCTGTACTTAAATAAAAACTAATCAGAAAAATTTAAGAGAAAAATCAAGAAAACCTACCTCTGACAATAATTTTTAATTTATTTAAACACACATATCCAGCACAGATCTCACAGCTATAATTTTCCATAATTCACAGTAATTTTAGTAAACTAAGTAATTCATTATTAATAACATATCAAACACGGCGCTTAAATTCACTCGACAGCTCTTTGTAGTGAAACAATATTTTAATTACAATTGTCGTATGCATATTATACTACCTAAAAAAATAGATCTATATTCGAAACAACTATTCTATTTTTGACAACTACTTAAATTTGTCGCTTTATACTCAGAGGCAGTGTTTCCTCCACGACTCATAATTTCGCACACAATCGTAAAATTGACACACACATACAAATAATTAGCACTATAAAAATATGATTTCAAAAAGCATACATCAGCTTTGCATAAATCCGCGCGCAGCGCTGCTAGTCGCAGTCGCGATACGATTCGCCGATAAGGCACTGACCTCCATACATACTGCTAGGTGTTAGGTTAGTAGTTCCCTAAAATACTAATAGATGGCACTAAAACATATTTCATTGTATAGGGAATTATTTATTTATACAACTTGTAGAATTGGGATTGTGGGCTAGGGTATGCAGTGCTTATTTGCTTCTATGGACCGCACGCGCCTGGACCTTTTAGCCTTTTTGTTACCACCTCACTAAAAAGGGCAACGGGTTCAAAATTTCTTCCAAATTTAACATCTAAAATGGACACATTTTATTAAATTTATTCGGCTCTTTAGACCCACCCGCAGGTCCGTGCTTCGGAAGGCACGTTAAGCCGTTGGTCCCGTTTGCCAATAAAATGGCAGTCGTTAAGCCAAGTTGAAGGCCGTATGGGCGGCTTAAAAAATTTCAACAGCAGGTCGCCGCAGCCTGCGCCTGTCCATTTCAACACGGCAATGGGCTCACCACCTGTTACGTGGGACTAAAATGCATACGGTGAAATGTGGGAGTTTTATATGCCTCTGCCTACCCCTTCGGGGATAAAGGCGTGACAATATGTATTTATGTATGTATGAAACTTAATATAGCCAGAACCTAGTACCTGGCATTAAACTCTACGGATCCCACATCCGTCCGCATAGGCGATGATTTGGTTGAGTGCAAAGACCAGGTACCAAATACCTGGGATCTGTATTTCACGCGTCCAGTGACATCGATTGCGACGTCAACATTTAAGATAATGTAAGTAAAAATTATGTTACAATAGGCTAACATCACACATCGTCTACTCTGGTACATATACATTTTTTTAAACATATATCACAATAATTTTACTTGTAACAAGTAAAGTAGGAATATTTGTTTGTTAAACAACTTTTTAATGTCAACGCAACTGTATGTAGGTAAGTTGATGAATGTTAATCAGTCTGATGTAAAGTTACAAAACATCCTTGTCTTGTCGTTTATGGTGAGTCTCCAAGGAACTACAATACAATAATCATTATGAAAGACAATACGTTTGGAATTTTAAACAAAAGTATAACGAGAACCTGAATTAAAATGCTATCTTCTAACATGTTTTTCTATCAGAACGTATTAACTTTCAAATTTTCTGAGCTAGGTCCAATTTACTAGTATGTACTCATTGGTGTGTGTAAATTCAATTACAAAATTCCCTACAGAAAACAATACAAGAAAACGAGTTATTGGGCTGTTTGAATAAAACCGGAGCAAAACCCTACAAGCATAAGCTAGAAGCAAAAGCATTTGTTCCTGCTCACAAAAAAGATAAAATATAATATAGTACAGTACAGTAGATTGTTCTACACCAAGTTCCTCGGATATGCCTTTTTAAAATCCAGGATCAGCAATATATCTTAGAAATATTCATTTTGTGCATATTTGTAAGAGCTCATCCTCTGTTTTCAAAACTGTCACCAAGAAAGTTCAGCAATCCATTTCATATTTTCTTTGTTGATACGGAACACAACTTAGGTACCCTAAGTCCTCATAAAAAGGCGAGCGACGTGCTCTATAACGCTTAATGTTACGTGTTGGTGCTAATATTAATTCAGACATTTACAAAAACAATTCAACATGATTCAAAACCACACTAGATACATCAAGTTTGAAGCACTTGCTTTAAGAATTGAGTAAAAGGAATGTTTTATTCATATCAAATAGTTTACTGTATTCATATCATTAAAATAAGCAAAAAGCAACACTTTTGCTTAACATTTAATTATAAGCATTTACTTAAGTCATTATTCATCAAATCCGAAACATTTATTTCAAACAGGTCGACGCGCGCGACTTCGCCCGCGTAGAGAAGTTTTTCCGTTCCCGTTTCCCACAGGAACTTGTTCCCGGGATAAAAAGTAGAATATGTCCGTCTCCTGGCTCTAAGCTACCCCACCAATTTTCAGCCAAATCGGTACTGCCGCTGTTGAGTTATAAACAGTGTAACTAACACGACTTTCTATTATATAATAGGTCTGTACCTATGAAATTGTCGTTCTGCAGTACTAGCCATTTCGAATCAAAATATTTTTTGTTTAGCTAAGAGTTCTAATTTCAAATTAATTTTAATTTAAATACATGGAATTCTTTTTCCAAAAGTAGTCATTTGTTTATTGATTAGTGTTACATTTTCATCTTTCAATCGCATTTCAATCTTTTTGTCATCATGGATAAGTTAAAAATTCGAGTAATTATGGAATATGAGTACTGTCAGCGCAGCAACGCGGCACATGCGGCACGCAGCATCAACGACGTTTACGGAGCTAACACTACAAACCAACGCACCACCTATTATTTGTTTGCTCGCTTCCATTCTGGAAATTTCGATCTAAAAATTAACCTCGCAGTCGTCCGAAGACTTTAGTCGACAATGACGAATTAAAGGCTAATGTGGAAGCTTATGATATACAATCTACTTCTGAATTAGCAGCAGCTTTCGACGTTAACGTCAAAACAATATTGGTCCATTTGCGTCAAATTGGCAAGGTAAAAAAGCTTGACAAATGGCTACCCCACGAACTCAATGATCGCCAGAGCGAAGTACGCGTCGAGACGTGCCTTACACTGCTCAACAGACACACAAATGAAGGAATTTTGAACCGCATTGTTACCTGAGATGAAAAATGGATTCAGTTTGATAAGTTGGTTGGATCCTGGCAGTACAAAATGGTTTTGAAAAATTTGTTGCCTCCTGTCAAGCTGATTTCTTTAAGAAGGGCATCAATACACTGCCACTGCGTTGGCAAAGATGCATTGATTGCATGGATGATTACTTCAATTGTAACAAATAAAAATACATGAATAAAATTCGTTAAATTTTTTTCATACAACACGGCAATTTCATACGTAAAGACCTAATATATAGAAATAGAAGCGAAAGGCAATGCTTTTCTTTATTCAAACGACTTATTGAATACTAAAACAGTTTTACTGTCAAATAAGAACCTATCTATTTTTTAAAACAATAATTAAACAGTCTCCAGGACAAATAAAATATAATATTGTTTCATCATAATGCTAAAGTTTTCATTACAAACATTGGTTACATTTTTAAAGTTTATGACTCGGAACAGCAGGCGTGTAGTAAAATTGTTCTCATATCACTGTTACATGAACTTGGGTACTATTGAAAATCAAACAACCTTTATGACAATATTAATTCATATTTTTTATGTTAGCAGGGTTATGTATTGTAATATCAACACTATATTATAGTTACTAACCTAACTACAGAGGACAGACAGCCTCCGTCAAGTTCCTGGCTTGACTTAGTAGGATAGCATATTAAGGTTTACTATGAAGTTTGGAAATGTGCGATTATTATAAGAAATGATAGGAAATGGACACCGATCCCAGGAGTGAGATTTATACTTTTGCTTCTTATGTATTAACATTAGACAGTTACGTCATCATTTTATTTACACAGTGACGTCTAACCCAAAGACGACTGATAAACATACTTATAAATTTCAAAATATATTCATATCATACATAGGAAACACCCAAACTCCGAAAAATATTTGTGGATCACACAAATATTTCTTTCGACCCGGGAATCTAACCTGGGACCTCAATCGCGGCAGACGCATACATTACCACGGCGCCACTGAGGCAGTCAAGTACCTGATTATTTTTAAATATAAGCTGAATTGAGTTCTGAACTGGGCATAACTAAGCTAAGACATTAGCGTCAAGGTTTATATTCGTTCAAAATATCACTATCAACAATTTGTGGGACTTAGCTCACAGTGAAACGCACAAAATAAATCATCTCAAAGTGACTGCGCAAATATAAACTTTTTTTAAAGACTAGAAGGCCCCCTTTTGGTGAAGTTTTCCGTGCCAGTTTTTTACAATAACCAGACAAAAAGACCAAAGCCAAACTAGATAAAAAGTGGCGTATGTGTTAATAAAGCCAGTCAGTTATCTCCACACAGAATGTTAACCAAATTGGTCCAACCTTTTGCGAGTGTTTAACTTACAAACTTTCGACTTTATAATAGTGTTGTTACTTGCTTTTACAATACTAGTGAGTATGTAATATATTGGTATTCTAATTGCTATAATCATGGCACTTATAAGCAAAATATTTTGCACACTGAGTGCATACCCAACAGGTCATCACAGTACATACTCCTAAATAAAACTGTATCCACGACAAACAACAAAATCTACTGGCTATTCGGGAACGTTGACATAATAACATTTATAATTTTTAATAAACATGATACTAACCATTTTGTTGCCGATGTAGATATATTATAATTCACTATCACTATACAAAACTGCTATAGAACTTAAACATCAGTCATGAACGATGAACCTAATTTAATTTAATCAACAGTCTTTATTACAATGAGGATGGGTGTCCGCGTCCTCTCATACTGATATGTAATGATAATACTACATGAACACACTCTTATGAAACATACTTGGCGTTGCACCTCCCTGGCTCCCTATCCATGCCAATTGAACCACAATTACTCTAAACGAAATTATCATATACAGCAATAGAAATTCACAGTTCAGTGTCAATTATTTTGTACATTCTACATTATATTTTATTTGGACAACATTTTAGATCCGCATATTTTTCCACAACGGTATTGGGGTCGAGGTAATTCTTTAATATGTGTTTAAGGTTCTCTTGTACGTGTAAAAGATTTTTTTTCTGCAATGTTTTTGTGATAGTCTGTCGCTACAGTGTGATATTTACTGCTGTGATATTAGTGTTCAAACCAATGATAGTTAAGAACCCATTTCTAATACAAATTTGAATATCAGTATTTTTGATGAGTATTTTTTTAAATACAGTTTGTAAGTAAGTAACCTAGATTGCTTGTAGCAAAGACTATGATAACGACAGACTTAAAACTAGTGTTAAAACTGTCAAAACTTCTATATACACTCCCGGACTATTGAATCGAGCCACCTTACATTCCCGGGCCAAAAAGCCCAATACACGAAAAATATACAATTTAACAAAAAAGTTTTTATGCATTTTTAATGCTGGCATATTTCATCGTCTTTCCCGTATGTATTATTCCAAATTTGAATTTTAGAATTTAAAATCAAGAACAAAAGCCGAGCTTGGTGACTGATTTGAAAAAAATAATGAATGTTGAAAGTTGCTTTTGAAGCAATTTAATGTCGATTTGGTTTGAATTTTCGCAATTGTCGTTAACCAAAGTATATGCTATAAAATTATGGATACTTCACCTGACGTAGCCGCGCAAGCTGTAGCACTTCTTCAATCACCACCAATACCTGGAGACTGGCGGCTTCGTTCGGCGAACAGGAGGACCTCGTTACCGAGTGACAACGGCGAGACAAGATCAATACATTGTCACTACTAGCTTACGAAATCGATGCCTTAACTCTGTTCAGATACAAGAACAGCTCAGGGACTTTCACGGAGTGGCTGTCAGTGCTCGGACCGTTAGAAGGCGACTCAATGAACGTGGTTTAAAGCCCCATAAGCCAGCCAATGGACCCAAATTGACACGAGCACACCGAATAGCCCGTCTAGAGTTTGCGCGCGAACATCTAAATTGGACTCGACATCAATGGAGCTAGGTTCTCTTCACAGATGAGTCCAAGATAATGCTATACGGTAATGACGGAAGGAGTAAGGTGTACCGAAGATATAACGAGCGTTTCCCGCAATGCTGTATTGTCGAGAAAGTGAATTATGGTGGAGGATCATGGACAGTCTGGGGAGTAATCTCTATGGAAGGCAAAACTGAGCTAGAGCTAGAGGTAGTGACGGGACCACGACTGCCGCCCCAAGATGGCATTAGATACATTCGCCAATCTTTAGAGAACCACGTGATGCCATATGCTGGATTTATTGGCCAAGATTTCGTTTTAATGCATGATAATGCAAGGGCCCACACTGCGGGAATCGTCAGGTAGTACTTAAATGACATTGGTATCACTGTTATGAGATTGCCAGCTTGATGTCCTGAGCTGAAAAGGCGTGTTCGAGCTCATCATCCTGCCCCGCAAACCATGCAGGAGCTCAAAAATGTAATTTTGGAAGAATGGGAGGACATTCCTCAACATGTCATAACGACATTGATTAATTCTATGCTAAACCGTATGAGAGCTGTCATATATGCACTGGGAGGCAATACAAGTTACTAAATAAACATTTCTATTCATTTAAAACATGTCTTTATTTAAAAATCGATTAGATTTTTTTCCGTGAAAAAAGCAAATATGGATTTGTTTTAACGTAACTCGATTTTTTTAGTAAACTGTAGTTCAAATTTAGCACAGTGGCACTCTAAATGAATGATGAGTATACCAGCTTCAAAACTGCATCAAAACATTTTCCTTCTACATACATCTTTTATAAGTTACAGTACTCCAAACCAAAAAAATCAAGGTGACTCGATTTAGGTTTCCGGAAGTATATTTTATACGAATAGAATCTAAGTATTAGTAGTTTTAGATTCAAGTAAGTACTTTTTTTTAATACCAATGACGTGGTAGACAAGCATACGGCCCACCTGATGGAAAGTGGTGGATACCCAATCGATGTATGAAATAATTAATGAATCCACAGGAAGCGAAAGAAGTGTGCATAGGTCGCGAAGAATGGCAGGTTGTCCTCTGTGACTACCCCGTCAGTGATACAGTGTGAAGATAGATTATTAAAAATAAATCAAGCACATACCACTAATTTTATTTGTCCGAGTAGGTACTACAGTCGAATTTGTAGGTGCTTATGATCGTAATTTATTATCAAAAATTTTACGTGTTGATTCATTACAATGATCGTAGAAGGGTGACTTGACTTGCTTGCTATAATTAATTCAAATAGGGTGAGACTTCCTCTTCGTATTGTATTCCTTATATCAAGTCATACTAACACCAAAGATATAATCATTGCGTGACTGTCAACATCAAGGAAGTTCTGTTAAGAAATTATAATTATCCGATAGTTACGCGATCAGTTCACGGTTGGTTTCACTATCGCTAGTTGGTGCCTAATAGAAGAAGAACTGATTTAGAAAACCAAAAGTATAGAGCTACTTACTCCTTGATACTACTGAAGTAGTAGTGCAGAATGGAACCCGTTGCTTATTACTTTTACAAAAATGGAAATTTGCCCGATTTGTTGACATTTATGATTACTGCTCCTCGTTCTGAGTAGTAGCGTTATGAAATATAGCCTATAGCCTTTCTCGATAAATGGCCTATCCAACACAAAAATAATTTTTCGATTCAGACCAGTAGTCCCTGAGATTAGCGCGTTTAACAAAACAAACATACTCATTAGCTTTATATACGAGTTTAAGTATAGATAAATAGTATCGAACACAAAAAGTATGCTTATTAGTATAGGGCACAGGTGGCAAATTAGGAAAATGAAAATGCGGCGGATTGCATGCCAGCAGCCCATCTGATTGAAAGTGATCACTAGCATATGGATCTTAGCAACATCTTCCATAAAGACCAACGGTTCATAGAGTCGTCAAAAGTAGTTACATTAGACAAAAGCTTGCTTGATGGAAATACTACAAGACAAAACAACTTGCTTGATGATGAAATGCTTCATACATAGTATTCATTTACAGGACACAGTTACCGGGGCTACGAGCGCTAAAATTTTATAATTTTGTTTCAAAAGAAATCGGAGAAATAGGTATGTATCCACACATAAATGAATGACACCAGACACACACACACACACACATGGTGAAAGAACACTACGATTTAGGTACATTTGTAAATTTTAATCGTAGTAGTTAGTAAATGTGGTTCTACTAGGTATTCATTACCCAAACGTACATTACATAGATTTATCCAAAGATTATTTGGCTAAAAACAAGATAAAAGCAGGACTCTATGTGCAACGAACTTCTCGTTTTTTATTTTGTTATCATCTAAGCGACTAATGGTATACTCCCATGTCTAAAAATGTACATATACTTAATCAACCTTAAGAAAAACATATACTTAATCAAAGATTATTAAGAAGAGAACCTTGCCAATGATTCATCGCTTTCAGCCAACATTTAATCACCGAACATTTGTAAACACAATGCGTCTCACATATGTTAGAGTCGCTGAACTAGAGTATAATGTGACTTCATAATCTTCGTATTAACTTATAATATGCACTACATTAGTTTACATACATACATATTGTCACGCCTTTATCCCCGAAGGGGTACGCAGAGGCAAACTATACGCCTACATTTCACCATATGCATTTTTGTCTCACATAACAGGTAAGCTCATTGCCCTGTTGAAATGGACAGGCTCAGGCTGTGGCGACCTGCTGTTGAAATTTTTTAAAGCCTTCAATCAAGCTTAACCACTACAATTTTGTGGGCAACCGACGGCTTAACGTGCCCGCCGAAGCCGGAAACGCTCGCAAATGTAAAAGCCACAAAGTGGTCACCCATCCTAGGACCAGTCATAGCAAATGTTGCTTAAAGCAGTGATCGTTTTCAGAACACTGAGTTAGCGGGGTTACGAGCACTACATGAGTTTAACACGTAAAAGACACATTACGAGAGTCCGAGACTACCAGGACTTTAATTGGTGTCTAGCACATAAGACCTTTTAGCCTTTTAGTTACCCTGCACCAAAAAAGGCAACAGGTTCAAAATTTCTTTCAAAATTAACATCTAAAATAGACACATTTTATTGAATTTATTCGGCCCTTTAGACCCACCCACAAACTACCTTATAAGCGCTCGTGGCACCGCGGACTCAGTGTTCTGTAAACGATCACTGCATTCAGCAACTTTCACTATGGCTGGTCCTCGGGTGGGTAACCACTTTGTGGCATTTACATTTGACAGCGTTTCCGTGCTTGGAAGGCACGTCATGCCGTTGGTCCCAGTTGCTACTAACATGGCAGTCGTTAAGCCCTGTTGAAGGCCTTATGGGCGGCTTGAAAAATTTCAGCAGCAGGTCGCCACAACCTGCGCCTGTCCATTTCAACACGGTAATGGGCTCACCACCTGTTTCGTGGGACAAAAGTGCATACGGTCAAATGTGGGCGTATAGTATGCCTCTGCCTACCCCTTTGGGGATAAAGGCGTGACAATATGTATGTATGTATAACAACTATGTGTAGAATATTTACAAATTTATACTCAAGCATGCATAATTTATCAGAAGATTTCACTATTATTACTCGTAATGCTAATTTGATGTGCATATGTGATCGGTGCAAGCTGCATGGACTGAAATTTAATCCTTTGAAAGCTAAGATCATAGCTGTTAGTAGTCCCTGAATGATATGATTGAATGATAAAATGGTAGTCATTGAATAAGCAGATAGACAAAAATCATGGGCATATTATAAATAATACCTTATTATGAGAAAAGTAACTTTGTCAAGTCAGCAGCAAATAATATCCATATAAGTAAGCAGACTCCAAATCTTTTTAACAAAAGCTACTAAGATTGTACTTGCATAATCTACCGTTTTTCATCGTCTACTTCTGTGCTGACTTCAGTTATTTTGATGGTCACTAAGGAGAAATGCAAAGAGCTAAAACATCTTTAGCGTTTTTGCATGTGTCTTGGATTTTTGGCAGAATTTATCTTCGACAGAATTTTGGTTTTTGTTCTTGAGTGACCCCCTGACGGTCAAAAGGAGGTTGGCACCCCCCATAATGTTCAAGAGGTGCTTCCTTCTCAACTTTTTCTCTCCTCCTCTTCTGTCCATAGGCTTTTGAGAGTTACTATTGAAATCTCCTCGAGGATAGTCCCGTTTCAATACATCCTTTTGCCCCTCTGACCATCTCTGGCCTACCCTGCGACTTAGTGATGTGCACGAGAGGAGCCTCACGCGATTAAGGATGGCGGAAATACCTTAATAGATTGCGATCACAGGTCGGCTGCTGCAGGGCGAATCAGTTAAAATGGGGTTACCTGGATGCGGGGGATGGTGGCTGTGACTGTGGACCCCTTCAAACAGTGGACCACCTCTTATCGTGTTGACTGTGTCCTAGCACCTGCACCGTGCAAGATCTTAACGGTGCCACCAAAAGAGCCGTCCATGTCGCTGAGTTCTGGGCTGGACACATTTAACTTATTGCCATTGATACGAAGAAGAAGAGTAGAGGTGAGTCGGAAAACCGTTGTGGTTTAGTGAGTAGTCTTGCCGCGCTCCGGGCTAGAAGTGCCACGCAAAACCGCTAACGTAGCACGGTAGTAGAGTGCCAAAATGCATTCCCCTACATACTTCAACACGATTGAATAACAGAAATTTGATGAAAAAATTTTGAAAACTTATTTTTAAATGGTTAAAAATAATAAATCTACTTGAAAATCCAGCCCGCATGGTAGTAATTAAATAATACTATGAAGGTTAATGACTACGGCCGCGAACTGCAAATGTGATAAAATTTAGAAAGTAGGTAGAGTACCGTGGACTGTCTTCTTGAGTATATGGTTTATGGTAGTGATTTGATGATGACCTGATTATCAAAGACACATGAGGTTTATATTGTATTTCGCCTCTTATACTATCAATTTGTTTTTATTTCATAGAGTACTAACTAATATGGCTAGCAAATTATATGAGCATCAGTAAATTACGAGCAAATTAACAGGGATACTATAATACACTCTTATTTCGAAGGATGTCTAAATTATAAGAACATTTTAAGAGCATATTTAATAACACTTCAGATTTAAAAACAAAGCAGGAGGAATAACTTTGATAAATAAAATGTATAGGACTTTGATGGATTGATATTATCTTATCCGTTTAACAATTTCTTCCAGCCTGTGGATCACATTTTATTAGAAAATTTATAGCGAAATATAGTTAAGCCATTACCATCCAAGTTTTTTATAAATTTTTATTTTTTAATACATCCAAGTGCCCAGCACTTGATTGTCACAGGTCACAATCTGTATCATGAGTTTTGAAATTAAACTTGTATGGTTTAATTTTCAAAGAAAATCTGCGAAATTTGGATGCCAAAATTTTTGTTTATATATTAATTAGTTTGTTTATACATTAATAAAAACAAATTATTCAATGTAGATGCACATAACACAATAGAAAAAGTGAGTATATAGTATAAGTTACGTACCTAGTTTTCTCAAAATATGTGGTCACACATGATCACCAACCGAATAAAATTTTGAAATAAATATTGTAAATACAAAACGCTCGAATATAAACTAATCCCTTGATGCGCGTGATGACAAAGAAACAAAACAATTTAATACATGTTAACTGATATATCACGCAAAGAAGACAAGTGACTGCAGTTGTGATCCCCAAATCAGAAAACCCTACCTTTTCTGATTAGAGTAAGTACGCGATACAATAAGCGCGGGTGGAGACGGCGACTGACTGCCGTGGCGGCACAGCGTCGGGATCTCGGCATTCAACAGCTGACTATGTGATCAGCCCGACTAAGGGCATTTAACAATATAATTTACGTTTGCACTCATTTCACAACCTACGTTTTTAAGAAGCACGTGGTTAGCAATCTATGTTCACACTTCTACGAGAATTTGTGTTTACAATAAGTCTAAACTCTTGACGTTCTTTCATGACCATATAAAATGTCTTTGTATACCTAATTGATTATCAAAAAGTAAATTGTACTCAGTCATGAAATCTTGGGCCACTTAAACAAAAATCTCCTTGAACTTCTAAAGACTTGAATAGAACTGCAATTATTCCAGTTTACATTGGTTTTTATACATATTTACATGTATATCTGAATAAATGAATTGTAAACAAAGAAAACGTGGATTTAACGCGACCTGAACGCCTTTGTCAAAGAGGTGCCAAAAACGTGGTCGACTTAGTTCCTGTAAAATACAGGCATGAACATTTCACTTACATATTTGTATTTGAGGGTACTGATGTCAACCAGAACTCCGATGAGAAATACGGTTCAGGTCCTGGTAGAGATCAGACTCGAATTCTCAACTGTTCTACTCAATATACTTATAAAACAGTAACTCTTCATGTAAAGTGCTATCATTCGCATAGCAATGAATGATCCCGAGGGAACACAAGTCATTGTTAAGAAGGAGGAAGAGAGTAGGCCACAAAACGAACCTTTGAATTAACCTGCAAGAAGCCTGACCATCAAAGAAGATCCGAATGCGGTGTCTATTACATAGAAAGTTGCCATAAATGAGCGCCGATGCGAGTCACACAAGAGAAGAAGTTTGTTCACACTTTATTTTTTATTTATACTTAATTTTGTATAATTATGAATATGATATATTATGTTCTTGAAAAGTAACAGGTCTTAAAAAATCTAGCAAATGTTAAGAGCAGTTATCGTAGTGATTACACATTGATGCTAAATGCATTTTTAAAGAGATTTGATGAATGCACCGCCTCATGTACACATAAAATTCTGAACAGTTAGTCTGGTCCTAAAAAGGAACTACAAAAGGCAATAAGTAAATACTAGCTAATAACTACCGAATATGACTACTATAATGAAACATAATAAAAATACGACAATGGTGAGGTAATAGACAGATTGCCTAAAGAGGAAGTACGTGAGTGGCGTAAGGTCGATCCTATATCTTTTTATTAGCTGGTCGTCCCGGTTGGAGGCTCTACATGTCGTCTTTGTCACATTTGGTGGTCAAAGTTGAGTCATAATGAGCATCTTCTGATCGATCCACGCTTTTTAGGTACAAATATTATTTAAAGAAGCAATTCTATGTGTTTTTATGCGTGGGAATCCCCACGAACTGAGTAAAACTACATGGTCCTTGCACTGCTGCACTGCTCGGAAGAACATCAGGGAGAGCAATTCATTCTATGCGAAAGCAGATACCTTTGTAGAATACATTGAAGGGAAAATTTTCAATCGTCGTACATAGATCGACAGCACCATTATTAATAGTATCACAAGTATTTCTGAATGGTAATTACAGTTTGTTGCCTAAGTTATACAATAGTAACTTAGGCAACAAAGCCAAAAAAGGTAGTAGTTATACAATTATAATTACTACTTTTTTTGTAATAGGGGTTAAAGTATGAAATTGCCGTTTTATTGTAATAGGTTTTTTGAATTGACATAGAATCTTCATGGTTTGAGGTTTTCGAATGAAACTTTTTACTCATGGTTTCCAAGATGTTTTTTTTTAAAGTGAAACATTAGAATATCGACTTTCAATTGTTTTTGTTATTCAACTTAGACAAGAAAGATGGATACTGCGAAAATTCGAGTGATTTTTGAATACGAGTTCCGACGCGGAAGTAACGCGGCAGAAACAGCCCGCAATATCAATGTTGCGTTTGGTGTGGGGTCTGCTAATGAACGCAACCAATTTTGGTTTAAACGCTTTCGTGATGGAAACTTCGACTTAAAGAACGAGCCACGAGGAAGACCGCCCACATAGGTGAATAACGATGAAATAAGAGAGATGGTGGAAGCCGATCCTAGTCAAGCTACCCAGGAATTAGCGGCATGGTTTAACGTTACCTTACCCTCAATACTGACTTATTTGCGTCAAATCAATAAAATAAAAAAATACGAAAAATGGGTGCCTCATGATTTGACTGATCTGCAGAAAGAAACGCATGTTGAAACTTGTGTTGCTTTGTTGAATCGGTACAGAAATGAAGGAATATTGGATCGAATTGTAACATGTGATGAAAAGTGGATTCTTTATGATAACCGTAAAAGAAAAATGCAATGGCTGACCCCAGGTCAAACGCCACAACAGTGTCCTAAAGCAAAACTTACCAATAAAAAGGTAATGGTAACTGTTTGGTGGTCTCAGTATGGTGTTATTCACTATAGTTTTTTCCGAACTGGTCAAGCAATAACGGCAGATGTCTATTGTGCCCAACTTCGAAGAATGTTGGCAATACTAGCAGTAAAACAACCCCGACTAATGAATCGATCTTCACCATTATTGCTACTTGATAACGCGAGACCTCATACAGCACGAGAAACCGTTTTGACACTTCAGGAACTGCAGTTAGAAACCATTCGTCATCCTCCGTATTTGCCAGACCTTGCTCCAACGGACTAGCATTTTTTTCGTGATTTTGGGACAGTTATTTTCGTGACAAAAAGTTTTCTTCCCAGGAGGCAGTACAAAATGCTTTTACACAGTTTGTGCAGTCTAGATCCTCAGAGATCTATCGCAAAGGCATAAATGACCTTCCTATTAGATGGCAGCAATGTATAGATAATAATGGTAATTATTTGGATTAAATAAATTTGTTATAAACTAAAAAATAAACAATTTAGATATTCAGTAAAAAACGGCAATTTCATACTGTTACCCCTAATATTTTTAGTTACAACCTTACGTGTTTTTGATACTCTTTGTTTGTGTTTACTTGACCACATTAAATTAAAACGCTTAAAACGTATTACTACAGTAATAAAGTTATCTATCTTTCGTGTCCATTTTAAGGTTACCCATTTGATATTAGCCACTTTTGTTAACAACTCGTTCTTTTGTGCATACTAATGGTGTTCTTCAAAAAGTTGATGAATCTTTGCTCAGATAATTTTGATTCTGTTTCTAAGGTTCAATAGTAAAAAAGACATCATATAGTTTCACCATTTACGTCTGTCTGTTACATTATGATGCGCTTTCAATATTATAGGTGGCGCTGAATGACAGGTTTTAAGTCATTTGGTGGTACGGCTATTGAAGGTTTAATAGTTTTTTAAAATTACTTATAATTACTGACGAGAATCCGTCCTTATATCTTGTCACGCCTTTATCCATGAAGTGGTAGGAAGAGGCATACTGTAGGTACGCCTATATTTCACCGTATGTAGGTATTGTATGCACTAGTAGTTATGGTGTCCGGACTTTCTCGCGGTCTGAACTGACTGGTCGATTTTCAGTCATTATAATCGGTGGTGAGGCCATTGCCGTGTTGAAATGAACAGGCGCAGGCTTTGGCAATTTGGTGTTGGAAATTTTCAAGCCATAAGGCCTTCAAACAAGCTTGACGACTGCCATTTTACTGTCAACCGCGACCAACGGCGTAACGTGCCTTCCGAAGCTCGGAAACGCTCGCATATGTAAATGCCACAAAGTAATCAGAAAGTTGCTTAACGCAGTGATAGTTTACAAAACACTGAGTTATTGGGACCAAGAGCGCTTCTACATTTCGACGAGAAATACAGTTGCTGTTTTTAAAAGATGTTTTATTTTACACAGAAAATCAACTACGAACGCTATTTAAAATTGTAAAATAGAAATACTTTATAGCGCTACATATTTAACCCACTTTTACTAAAACTTATCTACACCAGTGGCTTCATTAAATAGGTGTTTCTTTATCGTATTATCACAACTGGCGCTAAGTTTAGCGGCAAATAATTAGCACCGAGTAATTTAGGCGTGCGAATTTATAATTGCTAATTATTTATCAACTTACTTTTAGTATTAGCGCACACAATTAGACGTCTTCTTAATTGCCACACAACTAACAATATTGCCAGCTCTAAATACTATATTATTCTAAACATTATACATGAATTAAACTGATATTTTTTGGTCCATGGACAGATCAAAATGGAGTCAGATTTGACAGAGATCAGTTTCGATACCTTATCACGGGAATCTTTTGATAACATAGTATCGTTATTTATTATAGATATGGTTGTCATCAGAAATCGGATTGATAGCTTCTGTGCCTATTGATTTCAATCTATGCACATCATTTATTATCTTGTTTATCTTGTTAATATGACAGATCATTAGATTAGGATAAGTGCTAACCTTATAGATCTGGTAAATTGGTGTTGTAGGCGGCAGTTACTGTAGTTCAAAGAGCTGTGCAGGGATTTTGGTACATAATGTAGACGATTAAAAAGATAAATAATTTTTAAAACTGACTTGAACCCAAGCCTATGCCTATCAAGAGCTCTGAGCATCTGAATCTGCAGGATAATTTTATTTTTAGAAAGTTTCTGGTCTGGTTTCTGGTGGAGGTCATTTTATTGGTGATATACTTCGAACTCCCGTCGCACTCATTTAATTCCGTCGTTTATAAATTCTATGAGAATGAAAATGAATGAAAATGAAATATCTTTATTCATGTCGGTCACAAAGTAACACTTATGAACGTCAAGATTATTGTTTCTAGGTAGTACGTAGAGCCTGAGGAAGAACCTGGCAATAAAACTCATGGCCACTATTTTCTAACCGCCAGTAATTACATTAGTTTAATTTACATGATGTTTGACCAATTATATAGCAATGAATTTATACAAAAAAAAAAACAAAATCAATGTTGTGTTTAAAATCATATCAAAATTAGAGCTATTCTAGTTGCAGGTTCTAAGGGCAGCCTACCCTTTAAGAAGAAGAATCTAGCAAGAAAGTCAATGGATGCTCTTTTAAAATGTAGGTATGGCTTACACCATTAAAATTACACTTACATTGTTCCTTTGGATTTATGTGAGAACAGTCGACTAAACTTAGTTTGCCTTAATTTTTAATAATATTATTTGTAATAATTGCTATAACAGCTATGAGCTGACCAGTCCCAACAGACGGCACCCGTTCACGGGATGATGAGGTGCATCTTAAATTTTCTCCTTAAATTTAAAACAATGTATAAGCTCAGTTTGTCGACATTAATGATTACTGGTTCCCTCCAGGGTATTAGCGTAATGATATATGATATATAGCCTGTAGCTTTCCTCGATAAATGGGTTATTAAATAGGTGCGACGGGAGTAGAAGTAAGATGTCACGGGCGAAGCCGGGGGCGGGTCACCTATGATTAGTAAGGATGGCCTTCTCTTGTAAAACACTCTAAGTTTAATAAGTAAATCCCTGTAATATTGTGACTCATGTTCACGCTATTTGGTCTTTTAAATTACGTTTAAACTGCCAATCTGCTTAGCTTTTCGCTTAAAACCCGTGTTGATTTGATCTTCACTCATTTGCTCAGTAGAGGAAATATAATTTATAACTGTGTGCTCAACAACATATTTTAAATCCGGTGGCCAAGAAATGCCTTTTGTTATGAAAACAGAAATATGTATAAAATATTGTTAGTAATGTACAGTGTTAATATTTAGAAGGTCGACTATACTAACCCCTAATACGCTCACTTCATACTCACAATTTATTTGGTAGGAAATGAAATTCGTTTTTTTTGCGGCAGTGTTTCTGCGCGATATATTTTAGAGGTAGATTATTAATTAATTAATTTCGTTGAAATTTTAGCTCTGGATTTGTGATTACAAACAATGTTATGACTTTCACTAGATAAGAATTTACACGAAGTTCACGAAACATTTTGATTTCTGAATTGATTACGTTTAGTATATTCTTTGTACATATATGGTTTAGCAAAAATATTATGATGTCATTTCAATAAATTACATAGCCAGTACGTATTTTAATTACACCACCATGTAGTTAACGTACTGACTGGCTACGTTGCTAACTCCTCGAAAAGTGTACTCTGCGCTACCGTATATTGTGTTCAACTAAGAGTCGTTATTTGTGTAAATGATTCCCCCGAGTAAGTTCTTTGTACTCTTACTTGTTAGGCAATACAGATAGGTGTTGTGATCAGTCGCGGGCGCCTAAATAAATTTTATAGTGTACTTCTTGGTCATTTTTCAACTAGAAATAAATAAATAAGTATCCATCACGCCTTATCCCCGAAGGGCTGGCGGAGGCCACCTTATATGCCTACTTTTCACCGTGTGGATTCCTGTCCCACGTAATAGGTGGTGAGCCCATTGCCGTGTTGAAATAGACAGACGCAGGTTGTGGCTACCTGCTGTTGAAATTTTTGAAGCCGCACATAAGGCATTCAACCAAGTTTAACGACTGTCATTTTACTGGCAACCGGGGCCAACGGCTTAACGTGCCTTCCGAAGCACGGAAACGCTCGCAAATGTAAATGCCACAAAGTGGTCACCCATCCGAGGACCAGCCATAGTGAAAGTTGCGTAACTCAGTGATCGTTTACAGAATACTGAGACCGCGGGGCCACGAGTTCTTCAACTAGCAGACTTATATTATTAGCGCGGAAGTTTGTATGGGGCTTATTCTTTCGTGCAAATAAAACCGGTCAAGCACGAGTTGAACTCGTGCGCCGAGGATTTAGTTGTTTCCAATTAAGCTAAAAGTTCAAAATGTATGATCACCCATACAACGCAGAGGATAGTCCTCTGCGTTGTATGGGTGATCTTTGGTTTTTACTATGTTTGTATGGGGATACCACTTAATTTTCAACTTTTATTTACTTTTTAGATATTATCCTTTATTTGTGCTGTAAGACCTTCCGTTTTGCCGAATTTCGTGATTTTAGGTCAAAGGAAACTAGCATTTAAGTTTTCGACCTACGAGTGAAACCGTCAAAAGGTAAGAAGTCAGAAGCAAGGTCTTATCGCACAAGTAAAGGCAAAAATCCTTAAAATATAATAAATGAAAATAAAGGTAAATTTTAGTACTTTCAAGTTTTCGCTGGAGGCTAAATTTGCCTATGTCTTTTTTGGTATTGACCTTTTTTTATATTTGGCACGTGAAAACGGCATCGCTTACTTGGTGCTAAGCAAAGACGACGACCCGTGATTGAGGGCAGCTATCTGAACCTGCAGGACTCCTATAGCGACCCTCATTTTGACGGCCGAAAAATATGCCTTTTTCACGCTTCTCCTAAAGGACACAGGATTGTAAGAAGAGGGAAACAGCTGCGCCGGCCATGCTTTTATGGTGCTACATAAGAAAGACCTAAGAAATCTTACGGTTCTAGGCATGATTGTCTCTACAGTATATGGATGATATTTATGCCCCGTCCGTATTGTTCGGGAACGAAAGGGGCAGGGTGGGACCAATTGGAAGAGTTCTTTAAAACACTCACCGTAGTAGATGCGGTAAAATGCAGCTAAGCTGGTGACCGTTCTGCGCTTCTCCAAAGGATCAAGACTGCCAGTTACCTTCATTTTTATACACCTAATAGGGGCATCAGTACTTGGTATAAATTTCAACTTGCTAGATCCAAACGTTCCTGAGAAAATCGATGGAGACACACGGACAGACGGACAAGAGAGTAATCTTATAACCGTTTTTTTTTCTTTTGATGTACAAAACCCTAATAAGTACTAAATGGATTTTAATGAAAATTTACTGTAATATACTTTTACGAGTACTCTATACCTATTTTTTATCCTGGGAATAAATTTCTTTACTATTCAACATTGAAGCACGACTCGCGATTCATATCGCAGTGCTAGTGCCAGTGCCAAGTTGAATGCTGTGGAGATGCAATCACTTTGAAAATGGTGCGGTGTATCCTTGGCCGACCGAATACCTAACGAAGTGATACGCATTATGACAAGTTTGAATGTAAGTGTCTGCGTTAAGCTCGAAAAAGGCGTGCTTAGTTGATTTGGAAACGTTCAACAAATGAGTGACGAACGATTGACAAAGAATATAGATTATGCGAAAGTAGAGGGCAGAAGGAGTCAGGGTAGGCTTACATGTGAAGACCACGTGAGCATATTGCTCAAAAACGGAAAAGTCGTAAGTACTCGGATACCCAGACGTGCATGTATGAAGCGATTAATGAATAGATAAGCCAAGAAGTATGCATGGATCGCAATGCCTGGCGATTTGTGCTCTCTGACTACCCTGTCATTTCACCCCCGTATTAAGCGGGCATTATCTAGTTCGGATTTTCGGTTGGAATATTTATTTATTTGTTTTTACAGAAAGCTGACAGACTAAAATCATCGATTAAAATTGCAGTGTTATTGAGGACATTTGCCGATAACATGCTTCCACATATTTTATAAGATAGTATATTAGTCAAATATTCCGGATAGTTTTAGTGAGCATGTACACATTCGTATTAGTTCACAGGATAATAAGATTTCATTGAATCAAGACCCCATTTGATTCTTGTTTACCTAGAAACATGTAGTAAGGAAGTATGTCAAAATTGCTTTTTTATAGTTATTTTCCTCAAAATTTAGTACAAAGGAAAAAATATTGCAAATTGCACACTATTTCTAATGGCAAGGAAACCCTAACCAACCTCTTTAAATGGTTGAAGACGGCAATTGTTTTGTGCTTCGTTAGTAGCTGCTCAATCTCTTTTTTGTTGCTCTTATAAACGAATTTGTGTCTGATATGTACACACACATGTTGGACCAAGTTGTGTATAAAAGACAACTTTGATCCGACACGTAACGAACTGCCTTACACTATTCGAGATTGAGGCTAGAAACAACATTATTCCAATGTCCATCCAAAATAGAGCCGCTCACACCATGTCCGAGCAGCAAGTCTCTCACAACGTTGTCAAATGTTTCTCCAAATCCACAAAAGCACGGAAAACCTTCTGGCTCTTGGAAACTTCTCCGCGATCATGCAGAGAGAAAACACTTGTTTCATGCATCCTTTTCCACGTCGGAATCCGCATTGAGCCTCCCATAAATACCTTTTAGACTTTTCTTGCATTTTTGCCGTTTGCCTTTGCATACACCTTACTAGCCAAGCTGACCAAGCTAATGGAACCGTAGCTGGAGCAGTTTAGGCGAGAGCCTTTCCTTTTCTAAATAGGTACTACAACACAGTCATCTGGGACCTTACCTGTCCGCCAGCATAAGTTGCATGACAGACATAATATGTCCCAGACGCGTACCTACCACTGTACTTTATCATCCCAGCAGTAACTCTGTCTTTTCCCGCAGCCTAACCACATTTCATACTTCTTATCGCTTGTTCAATCTCTTTAATGCTAATGATTTCAAAGTGAGCTCTACTTCTCGATTTCTATATACCTATACAATATAGATAATGTTCTGCTATGCTAAGTGACTTTCGTTACTGACCGTATAATATTTCTTGTCAAACCGTCAGTTAGTCTTTAAAACCATTAACAGACGAATTGTTCTTCATCAAAATGTACTTAGCCTCTGCTGGTTTTGATGTAGTACACAATTAATAGGAGCTCGTATAAAGAGTCTTTAATCATTATTTTAATGACAAATATTGGATAAAAATGTTTTTGTCTGCACAGTATCTTTCCGTAAAACGTGATTTGATGTAAGTAGTAAATATTATATATGTAGAAGATAGGGTGACGTAAACCGGATATTTTCTAGAATTTGGAGCCACTTGACGGTGGTCATGTTTAATCTACTTAAAATCAGGGGCCAAGTCTGCTATTTCAATCGTGTCGAAATAGAAAGCTACCGGTACAATTTTTACAGTTTTTCGTAGTCTATTATTACAATCGTACTCCACTAGACTTATATCGGTCAGCGGATAGAATTCTACTAACACGTACCGCGCCAGTGGCCGCTGGTCAGATGGATTTATAATAGTCCACAAACATTTAACGGCTAAAAACAGCGATTCTGGTTCTATTCTAAGGCTTGTCAATAGTAGACTCGGCCCCCTGGAACTACACAAAACTACTTATTGAGTATTGTATAGGTAAAAATCACATCATAGAATAATTATTGGGCCAGTGTAATATCACGTACCGATCACAATACAGTCGGATGTAGTTGATTCTTTGTTTAGCAGCCGCCAATGTAGAAGTTAAATCATTAACACAAGTTACATTGTTTTACACTTCAGTGACATGCTAAATAGTTCGTATCGTCTATTTAAACTTATCATTATTTTTTTCACGTGCTTTCAACGACATATTGTGTCATCATTGATTTACCTAATTGAACGATACCAGAAGACACATCACATCAATCTACCTATAGTAGATAAATGTCAAATTAGATACCGTCAGCAACGAGGATCTATATTAGTATATTAAAAATAAAGAGTTTGTTTGTTTAAAAAAATTGATTGTGTTTGATAACACATTTATCGACGAAGGCTATGAGCTATTATTGATCATGACTTAATACTTTAAAAGTTCACGGCAAAGGTTACAGTAAAGGTCACGGGCTCAAGTCTTTCCTATCCAGGAGAGTGGAGCATTAATCGGGCAAATTTTCATACATTTCTAAAAAGTAATAATCGTCGAAAAAGAGATTAAGGGATAAGAAAAGAATACTTCTCAGCAAGTCCTTTAATTTGATAGGGGTATCAAAATATAGGACTTACTAAGCCTCGTTTCGGAGTTTATACCTCAAATGCCCTGAAGCATAGCTCGCTCCATAGCTCATTGCGCAACTTTGAAAAAAAGCAAGAAAACACATTTTTTTATACCACTGAGGTGGCAGATAAGGATACGGCTTACCTGATGGAAAGTGGTCACTATAGCCTGGAATGCATGCCCAAGAAAAATTCTATTATTGATTTAAAAAAAAAACAATTATGTGGCCTCGCGGTCTCAGTGTTCTGTAAACGATCACTGAGTTACGCAACTTTCACTATGACTGGTCCTCGGATGGGTGACCACTTTGTGGCATTTACATTTGCGAGCGTTTCCGTGCTTCGGAAGGCACGTTAAGCCGTTGGTCCCGGTAGCCAGTAAAATGGCAGTCGTTAAGCCTGGTTGAAGGCCTTATGGGCGGCTTGAAAATTTCAACAGCAGGTAGCCACAACCTGCGTCTGTCTATTTCAACACGGCAATGGGCTCACCACCTATTACGTGGGACAGGAATCCACACGGTGAAAAGTGGGCATATAATATGCCTCTGCCACCCCTTCGGGGATAAGGCGTGATGGATATTTAATTATGTGGCTCAGGTTTTCATCAACAGGCGCAGGGCGCAGGACTCCTTTGAGTACTTTTTACTATTCTTCATAGTTTTGGAATTCATTCTGTATATATATAGGGACGTTTGCAACACCAGAGGTGCAGCACTCGCGCTGCCGACCTTTTAAAAACCTTCTAAGATCCCTTTTGAATAACCCCATTCTGTAGACATTCGGGAAAACTCAGGCAGGGAGCTCATTCCACAACCTAAGCGTACGCGAAATAAAGCCTCTATCGGACCTTACCGTGTGAGCGTACCGGACGCAAAGTGTGAGGGTGAACACCCCGTCTATGGCGAGCGGTACGATGATAGTAGACATTTATTGGGCACTCTACATAAATAAATAAAAACATATAAACTTATAAAGTAAGCCTAAAAGATGGACTTGTCCCACCGTAGGTTCTAAACTTAACTGATAATTTTCATAATTATAATGGGTTAATAATTCATAGACTGAAATCTACCTAGAAAGTTCAAGGATGACTTGCATTTGGATGCATTAACAATAGTGTCATTATCGGGAAAGCTGTAACCTACCTAGAATAGTTGAAACCGCAAGGGTTTTAAAAACAACGGGAAATAACGATTCAATAATTCATATTTTAAAAAGATAGCTGTGATGTTTCCCCCTAGTATTTAGTCAAAGCAACAAGTGATCTAAATAATCTGGTTTGGTTATTTGTTACACCTGTTGCTGTAAGTGTGCCTGTGAACTTAATAAGGTTTATGTCAAAAAGTATCTTATGATTGATTTGAATTTTGTGAATCATGAGTTATTTATAAGTCACTTTTAAATACATTACTTACTAGTAGTACCTATCAATTTAATTCAGTTCTTGTTGTAATACTCAGTAAAAATTAATTAATTTCCTTATTGTTTTAAATTGAACTTTAAGCATAGAAAGATCATATGAGATATTTGTTAAATATCTCAGATTTATTATGCAATGTCTGGTGCATTGTAGCATGATCCCATTGCCAATATATTGGTGAATGATGTCATCATCAATTACTATCGATTGAAAAACATAACTTTGCGATTCATCCTCAAACACACGGTGAATAAATAGTACAAGTGCCAGCTTCGAAGTGCGAGTTTCGAAGCGAATACTTCTAGTAACGGGACAATTGCTCGGATTATTATGAAAGGTTTGCTATCACTGGTTTCATGTAATATCTCCATCTGTATAGCAATGGAGGGCATGTCAATATAGGAGCAAAAATAAGGTGGGGCCAACACCGAGCCCTGCTGAATGGATCTTAGTCTGAACAGCAGCCTTTATCGTCAGTCCTGATACTTTTACTTGACGGAAAGCTGGATACCCATCCGCAAAGTCCCCAGGTCAGTCCATAGGAGGGCAATTCCGATAGAACACCATGGTGCCATACCCGTAGACATAGCGAGAGTCACTGCTCTCTGCCTTTTTCTCAATAGCCGTCGCCTAGAGGTGTGTGAGGTACACAAGAAAATCGTCAGTTGAGCCACTGTGAAGAAAGCCGTACTGCCGGTCACTGAGCAGGTAACTCCCGTGTTAATTACTATTTTTACACACCTGGGATGTAACTGTTGAATATATTCATCTAAACGTAAAATTAGTACATTACTGTGTGTACTTTGTACAAGTTAAACTGTTGTCTACTTAATAAAAAGGAATTATTGAAATCCCTCACACTATGTTACGATTACTAAATTATTATTATTTTGAAACGTGTTTTCAATGTACAGAATTCGTCCCAGTTACAGTTTCATTATAAGTATATCTATATTACTTGATGTTTTCAACTGATAGCTTTTACTATATAAATAAGTAGTGTACATGTTGCATATGAATTGTTCAATCTATTATTTTTATAAAGTTAAAGAGTTTGTTTGGTTGAACGCGCTAATCTACGGAACAACTGCTCGGGTTTCTTAAATTCAATTTGTTTTGGATAGTCCATTTATCGAGGAAGTCTATAAGCTATATATATATCTATATATCTATATACTATATATCATCACGCTACTACCCCAGAGAGCGGATCAGTATCTATTAATCATAAATGTCGACAAATCGGGCAACTTCTTATACTAATTGTAGAATTTATAAGCGACGGGAATAAATATAGGTGCTACGAGAGCTCGAAGTATGTCACTGGCGAAGCCGTGGAGATCATCTCGTAAGTTTATATATGAAGATGCTACTTTCCCAACTTTTACTGAATTCCCAAAACGCAGCTGTTTTGGAAAACCGCAAGTAATTTTATAATACGTCTAATTAAACAATCGATCTGCGCCATAAATATCAATACAAAGTACGGTAATAATCTTTGATTGTCACGAGCTCATGATCTTAGTGAAATGATAAATGGATCACATGAGTTGAAACTACTTTGTTTGTATAGATAAACAAATACCTTCTGGAGTATCTGGACAGATTCTTAACTACACAGTTCTACAGATTCCATTTTTATCAAGATAATTGTGATATTATAATATTTTCATAAAGTTAATTGAAAGCTCTTTTCAGAAGAGCTTTGATAACATATGATGAAAGCAAAGGAATAGAATATGATGAAAAATAGAGCAAGGAATGTATTTCATCTATATTACACAAAGATATTCAAGAGTTAATGTGCCTTACGTTCAAGTCAGTGTATAGCTGCTACGTATCTGATAAACAAGACATTATGGACAGGTGTATGGATACAAAAAACCGCTGTGCCCCATCGGAGACTGGACCGAATTATGACGCATGAAGAGAATGAACGAGCGAGCATGAAATGTGGTAAAAGTTTAAAAAAATTAATGCTATCGTTTGGATAATGTTGGGAGGGAAACCCTGTGGCACATGCTATGAGGATAAGGTGTGGACGGCTCGGCATTGCGGGTAATAAAGTCACGTTATAGGAATTGTAAGGCTTGCATGAGTTAAGGAACCCCTAATCCCCCAACATTTGCTTCACCAGCTAATATCGTTCTAGAACGTTCGATGCACATCAGCAGTTTTTCTAGGACATGCGCTTCCGATGAAGTGCCGAGTTAGCAATAAGTTAGTATATAAGATCAATAATTTGTCAAAATTAAATAATTACTGTTTTGTATTACTACGTTGTAACTCTGTCAGTTAAATAAATATTTTTTATTTAAAATCCGGGTTTTGAGATCTTAAATGGCGCAGCAGGATCTCTGTAGTCAGTTGTCGCGTATACAAATCTACGAAAACAGCCGACGTCCGTATCTACGGTTTGACAGAGAAACTAGAACAAACAAATTCTTTGAGAACCTCACCCTCCGGACAAGCAGAGTTGCAGACGGCAGAACAGCAATTGAAGGGTTATAGAGATAGCTGCTGGTTGCGCCGGTATACGATTCGAAAGTAGCCGCGTTATTTTTTCTATGTTGCATCGCCGATCTCCATTTTTTAAAATTAATTAGTTGTCGACACTCCCACCCCGCTTCCCTTTATTCCATTTCTCTTTCGCACCTACCTTGTCTCGCATAAAAGAAGAGCGAGACAGCTGTATTACGCACCATCTAAAGCTCCACCGCAGCTGCCTGTGAGTGGCTAGCCACTCACAGGCAGCGACGCCGGACTGAGGACGCTGTGTATAGAACTGCAATGGCCGCGCGCGCGTTCGCATCAACTTTTCGCAATAGTTGTGTTTTCCATGGATAAATAGTGTTGTTGTGCAATGGAACCAGGGATCCAAGTCCAGGGACGTCCCCGGCAGCCTATACCTCAGCATCTCGCAGCAGTAGCAACGTCATACCTGTTTTCCATTTCTTTTTTGTCTTTCCTCGCAAATACAGTCCACTTCGAATTTATTTATCTCGCCCGCTGAACCATTTTCTAGTCCTAACGGTCCGAATTTTGATCCATTCGCTTTAGTAGTTTGCCAATAGATACGCAATAGTTTTTATTCCATAGGGAATAAACGCATAGGTATAGGTTATAGTTTTTATACCATTATTCGGAATAAACGCATAGATTAGGTAAAAGTTTTTATTCCATAGGGAATAAACGCATAGGTATAGGTTATAGTTTTTATTCCATTCGGAATAAACGCATAGATTAGATAATAGTTTTATTCCGTTAGGGTATAAACGCATACTTACCTACTGTTTTTCGAATAGGTAGGTACTAAATAGTTGGTAATTTCGACTGCACCGCATAGTAATAGGTAGACAACGCGGGCAGGTCGCAAGCAGCAACCTAGGCCCGCGCGCGCAAGTACCTGCGCTCGCGCCGCGTCTCGCTGTTCACCACCGCTTCCATTTTGATCGTTCGTTAGTTTTGCACTGTAGGTAGCTATAGGTGTTTGTTTTAACAATGCCTCCGAAAGAGATTCCGGATCTACAGTTAAAACTATTACACGCTAAGAAAGATAGCCTTATTAAGCGTATGCAATTAATTTGTGATTATTTATCGAGGATCGCAGATGAATCAATAAAAGAATTGTTTTTATCCTCGATCGAAACCGTAGATACTTTGCGCTTAGATTTTGAAAATGTTCTCGATAAAATTAACTTGCTTGAATTAAAAATAAATCCCGATTTCTTATTAAGTTACGACGCTATGTCATCTTTCGAAGATTTAATTTGTCGCATAAAACGTGTCGCTAAGTCATTACAAGCGCCCGTGCCCATAATAGTCACCGATTCAAAACCCGGGCCAGCCGGTTTTGATTTGCTGAAACGGGACCGACCTAAATTGCCGTACTCTTTTGTTAATTTTGAACCCACAACTTTGCAATCGCAAGTGTTGCATTCGAAAAATTGTTCTTTGTGTCAAGGTCACCATGACCAACTTTATAAATGTTCGGAGTTCAATAAACTCACTCCTAGCGATCGCTATAAATTTGTTCGTTCTAGTAATTTATGTATCAATTGTCTCAGTAAGAAACATCGTGTTTCATTCTGTAATTAGAATCATTTTTGTCGCAAGTGTAATGGTAAACACCATTCATTATTACTCTTCGAAAACAATAATGCCGCGTCCGATTTATACTCAGTTGGTACCTCGCGCGTTAATGGTAATTATTCACTTGTAGTTAGTAATGCACCCGCCATGTCCGGTAGTTCGTCCGTCGATTCCGGCTACGCGAACTTCGTGCCTTACCGTCCGCCCGCTGTGACGTCACAGCCGCCCGCACCGTTGAGTTGCGACTGGGAGCGCTCTCACGTGTTTTCGTCCCCGTCCGCGCCTAGCGACGGCGGCGCCACAGCCGCGCGCCTCGTGCCGAACGATGTCACTTTGTGCTCGCTATCAAGTTTGCACACAAGCCCTACTACGGTACTTCTGGAAATTCGCTTCGCATGGTAGGGGACATAGTATTCGCGCACTTTTAGATAGTGCTTCTCAAAGTAATTTTATTAGTAAAAATTGTTGTAGTCGTCTTGGTTTGCATATAAATTACCGCCCCGCTTGTAATGTCGTGAAAGGTATTGGGCGTTCCACTAAAGCCGTTCAAGGTTCTGTAGGGATTAAATTCCACTCGCGTTTAGATTTTGATGTTAGTTTTTCGATGGATTCGCTAGTCGTCGATAAGGTTACCGAATTTTTACCGACTGTCGCAGTCAATACTTCATTATTGACTAATTTTAGAGATTGCCTTTGGCCGATGATACTTACGCCGTTCCAGGAGATATTGATTTGTTAGTTGGCGCTTCGTTTTTCCCGCACATCCTGTAGCAGCATAAGGTTCAAGGTCACGCATCGCACCCAGCGCCGCTCGCCGTAGAGACGGTTCTTGGTTTTGTTATTGTTGGTTCCGCACCCGCTTGTTTTGATTGTAACTCGACAGTGTCATATTGTTGCGCCGTCGAGCCGCTGGACTCCGCTGTCTGTAAATTCTGGGAGATAGAAGAGGTGAACGTTCCTCCTATTGTCAGCCCGGATGATAAACTTTGTGAAGAGTTTTATCGTCGCACGACTACTCGCGATAGTGATGGTCGTTATGTTGTCGCACTCCCCTTTAAGAGCGATGTTAATTCGCTTGGAGATTCGTTTCAGTCAGCCGAAAAACGCTTCTTTTGTTTAGAACGGAAAATGCAGACATCTCCAAAGTTGAAGGAGGCTTACGATACCGTAATAGTAGAATATTTGGATAAAGGGCTCATTTCACCCGCGCCTCCCGAAACCGAAGAGACGAAGCACGCTCCTTGTATACCATACCGCACCATGGAGTTGTCCGCGAGGATAAACTAACCACCAAGTTGCGCGTTGTTTTAGATGGCAGCGCCAAAACTAGTTCGAATGTTTCGGCAAACGTTATTTTGCACAGTGGTCAAAATCTCCAAGGTAATTTGTTCGAAATTATAGTTAACTTTCGCCTATTCGCTGTCGCGCTTTCAGCCGACATTAGACAAATGTTTCTTTGTATTCGCGAATCGCGAATCAGATCGCCGATGTCAACGCATTTTGTATAGATTCTTGCCGCAGGAACCTTTACAGGTTTACGAATTTAATCGCGTTTGTTTTGGACTTAAATCCAGTCCCTTCCACGCTCTTTGCACTGTCAAGCAGCTCGCCGCCGGTGAGGGCGACAGTTACCCGAAGGCTAAGGAGACTGTAGAAACTGGTCTGTACATGGATGACTATATTTATTCTGTGCAGACCGAAGATCAAGCTGTCGCAACTGCGGCGAAGTAATTGATCTCATGAAGGCTGCTCATTTTGATCTCGTAAAATGGACTAGTAATTCGTAAACGGTCTTGGATTCGATTCCACCGTCGCATCGCTTGTCGACTGTCAAGGATTTTGATAGTAATGATACGCACAAGGTTTTCGGTTTGCGAAGGTCACCTTCGTACGACATGTTTAGTTTGAAGGTTTGTCCTACACCGTCAACCTGCTCTAAGCGCACCATATTGTCGTGTGTCGCTTGCATATGGGATGTAATGGGATTTTTAGCACCTGTCGTCTTGTACGCAAAGCTTCTCATAAAAGAACTTTGGCTGTCCAACTGTGACTGGGACGACACTCCTCCTGACCACATCATTAAATTATGGGACCGCTTTAGAGCCGAGCTTCCTATGCTCGAGCAAATTAGAATACCGCGCCATGTTGGCATCTCCGATGTGACATGATATTGTAACTGTTTTAGGTTTCGCTGACGCTAGTGAGAAAGCTTATGGGGGTGTTGTGTACTTCCACGTTCGTAACGGTGATGACATTTCATTTCACCTTATCAGCGCTAAATCTAAAGTAGCCCCTAGTAAGGTAGTCTCTCTCGCTCGTCTCGAGCTGTGCGCTATATTGGTTCTAGCCCAGCTCATTAGTTCGATTGTTAGTAGTTGTCGCAACTGCATTAATATAGATAGAATTTTCGCATTCTTGGACTCGACCGTCGCTTTGTGTTGGACACATTCTTCGCCCCATCGTTGGGATACTTTTGTTGCAAATAGGGTAGCAAAAATTCAGTCGGAATTGGCGCCGCAAAACTTTTATCACGTCTCAGGTACGGACAACCCTGCCGATTGTTTGTCTCGTGGGTTAACACCTGCACAGATTTTGGATCATCCGTTGTGGTTCCATGGCTCTTCCTGGTGCCAAACCCCACCTGATGAATGGCCTGTTAGTCCTTTCAACCCCGCTACTGTGTCCACGCCGCCAGAGGAAAAGAAAACCCCTTTAGTTACTACCGAATCTTAAAGTTGGCTAGCCGTGTTTCATCGTGGTCGATTCTTTTACGTAATGTTTGTTTTTATTTGTCGATTTATGAAAATCCTTCCTCGTCCCGAGCACGTTACCGCCTTTGACTTAAACAAGGTTGAGTTAATCGTGCTTCGTGAACTTCAGCGATTTTATTTTTCGTCTGAAATTAGAAATTTGGAATTAAATAAAAGCTTAAAGTCGCACCTGTTTCGCTTTATAGGTGAACAGATGCTTACGTTTGAAGAGCTGAGCATCGTGCTCACTCAAGTCGAGGCCGTAATGAATACGCGTCCTCTTTGTAGAACCTTGTCTAGTGATCCCTCGGAGCCGCTTGCACTGACTCCAGCACACTTTTTGAATGTTACACCGTTAAAATACTTACCCGCTTTTGAAATAGAGGAAGATCGACTTCATCTTCTCTCGCGTCATGCCTTATTGGATAAACTCGTTCAATCGTTTTCGTTTTGGAAGCGTTGGAGAACAGATTATTTGCATACGCTACTGTCACGTCAGAAATGGAATACTCCATCGAACCCTATTACTGTCGGTACTATCGTAGTTATTGTAACTGAAAATATGCGTCCATTACATTGGCCTCTTGGGGTAGTAGAAGAAGTTTTCCCTGGGTCAAATGGGATCACCCGTATAGTTCGCGTTAAAACCGCAACTGGTTCGTACTTGCGACCAGTTATTCGTCTTTGTCCTTTGCCTAATCAACAGTAACTGCAATAACAAATTTAGCTTGTTCGAGTAGGTTTAGTTTAGTTTAGTTCGATAGCATTTTGTTTAGTTAGCAGCTAAAGCTTAGTGGCAACTGTATAGTCAGTTGTTCCTTTTTCGAAGGTAACCCTACAAGCCGGGGAGGGGGGGGGGGAATGGTTGCGCCGGTATACTATTCGAAAGTAGCCGCGTTATTTTTTCTATGTTGCATCGCCGATTTCCATTTGTTTTTAATTAATTAGTTGTCAACACTCCAACCCCGCTTCCCTTTATTCCATTTCTCTTTCGCACCTACCTTGTCTCGCATAAAAGAAGAGCGAGACAGCTGTATTACGCGCCATCAAAAGCTCCACCGCAGCGCTAGCCACTCACAGGCAGCGACGACGGACTGATGACGCTCTGTATAGAACTGCAATGGCCGCGCGCGCGTTCGCATCAACTTTTCGCAATAGTTGTGTTTTCCATGGATAAATAGTATTTTTGTGCAATGGAACCAGGGATCTAAGTCCAGGGACCTCCCCGGCAGCCTCAACCTCAGCATCTCGCAGCAGTAGCAAGGTAGTGTGCCCATTCCTGTTTTCCATTTCTTTTTCGTCGACAACCGCGTGTAAATTTCATTTTTGTCTTTCCCCGCAAATACAGTCCACTTCGAATTTATTTATCTCGCCCGCTCAACCAGCTGCGGAATTGTGAGTAAATCTTTTCACCTTCTTTTCAGCTCTTCCTTTTGTACCCTAACCTTGTTTTAAATCTATGTTTTGTGTGTATTATTAGGGATTGAACAACGCCTTGTGATACTTTCATAGATTTTGTGTTCAAATATTCATATTATTTTTGTGATATTTGTTTTGTTAATATTTTAATTTAAAATGCAAGGAATAACCCGTGTCCCACAGGAAAAATTATACCTGTATTTAGTGGCGACGCGAGAACCTTGCCATTGTTTATTAAAAAATGTGAATACATATTGAATACGTTCGGTTCAGGTGGCGTAGAGCAAAATATATATCTATTTCATGTTATTACTAGTAGGCTATCAGGTGATGCAGCCAGTCTAATAGAAGAAAGAGACTCCATAGACACATGGCATGACTTAAAAGAACTTTTAAGTCAGCACTTCGGTGCTCCATGCACCGAGGATTGCTTAGCATTAAAACTAGAGTCCTGCAAAATAAATAAACGCGAAACTTATTTAGATTTTTGTCATAGGATTCAGCACAGGAGAATATTTTGTTTGCCAAATTAACGGAAACGATTCACGATGAAAATTTATGTATGGCAAAACAAACCATTTACAATATTAGGTCAATGCATATCTTTTTATACAGTTTACCACAATATTTAGTTAGGCTAGTTAGTTTGTGCGACGTCTCTACTTTAAAAGACGCGTTAAAAATAGTTTTGGTAGAACAAAACTTTCAAACTGACTCTAAGTCAAACGACCGCCGTGGTTTCAATAAACAGAATAAACCAGGTTTTACTACTTCGGAAAATCAAAGGAATAGTTGGTATAACACACTTAGAACCAATCCACCCCCGAATAATAGTAGGAATAGCTCATTTACACTGAATTCTTCTAACCAATGGAGAAATTTTAGGCACAATAATAATTATCAAAATAATTTTAATCCATATAACAATAATGCGCCACAACAATTTAGTAGGTCATCGCATCCGATTGCTCAACAGAACCATACGACACGTTCGTCACCTTTTGCAACGCAAGCACAAACGCCGGGTTCAAACACCGATGTCACCATGCGTACTGCAAGTTCGCGACGTGTAAATTATATAAACAATAATGAGCCTAATACGAGTAGTTTAAATAACGATTTCCAGCAATTTACACTCGACGATTCTAGGGCGGAAACTAACGAGCATAGGGCGGAAACCAACGAACATAGGACATTTTTGTATAACGGTCTCCTCAATAGGGAGCGAATAAAATTAAATTTTAACATAAAACTAAATTTTTCCCCATATAGTGTTACCCGAATTAAAGGCGGTATTTATGATAGATACCGGTAGTGTTAGGTCATTTATTAGCCCGTATTTAACAAATAAATATTTTAAAAATTATTTGAGACATGAACCGTTCGAAGTTGTTAGTACTCACGCTTCGAGCACTCATTGACAAACGGCTTCCATACCGTTACCGATTACTTTCAGAAGTAACGAATTTTATAGACTCTACGTTGTGGTATAGTGTAGACGATAGGTATGACGGATTAATAGGCAGTAATTTGTTAAAGCTATTACATGCTAAAATTAATATGGAAAGTCTGGTCTTACACATAAGAAATACTGACATTCCTATTATCTATACACCACCCATGAAAGAGGTATACCATTTACTCTCTCGTAGTGAACTTAGGGTAAGATAACCAGTCAATTTATTAGATGGAGAGGATATTCTAGATTTTAAACAGTTTACGGAAGGGATTAGAATGCCCACCGCGCTGGTTAGTTGTGTTAAGGGTTACGCGACGACGGTTATTCAGAATTATAACATCGAAACTAGAAGTTTAGTAGTTACAGGACCTTTCAAAGTGGAACCTTATTTACAGAACCCGTCTGTTAGCGTAAATTTTACTGAAAATAATGTACATATTGATAAGTTGCTTTATGAAAATTTTAAAAAATTACAACTGGACCACATGAACACGGAGGAACGTAGAGTTATTGAAGGCATCTGTAGGGAGTATTAAGATGTGTTCTATTGTGAAAATATTCCACTAACCTTCACAAACCAGGTTAAGCACAGAATTAGGACGAAAAACGAGGATCCTATAAACATTAAAGCGTATAGGCTACCCCCTGTTCAGTCTATGGAGGTTAGGAAACAGGTAGATAAGATGTTAAGGGATAACATTATCCAGGAATCACACTCTCCCTGGACTGCTCCCGTGCACTTAGTACCAAAAAAGATAGATTCTGCGGGTCAGCAAAAGTGGAGAATGGTAGTTGATTATAGACGTCTTAATGAAATCACTATCGACGACAAATACCCACTGCCCAATATCAATGATTTGTTTGATATGCTTGGAAAAAGTACGTATTTTATAACTTTAGATCTAGCTAGTGGATATCATCAAATAGAGGTTGAGGAGGAAGATAGAGATAAAACTGAATTTAGTACTCCTTCAGGACACTATTTCTTTAATCGTATGCCCTTTGGGTTAAAGATGGCTCCAGCCACCTTTCAAAGGGCCATGGATAATGTTTTGAGAGGTCTTCAAGGTATACATTGCTTGGTATACCTAGATGATGTTATAATCTTATCTAAAAGTTTACCAGAACACGTAGAGAAACTAAGAGCAGTTTTTGATAGGTTTCGTAAAACCAACTTAAAAGTTCAATTAAATAAATCCCATTTTCTCCGAAAGGAAGTCCTCTATCTTGGACATACCATTACAAATGAGGGTTTAAAACCAAATAGCGATAAAACCAGAAAGCGATAAAAACAGTTACACAGATCAAAAGCTTCTTGGGACTTATTGGTTATTATAGGAAGTTCATTAAGGACTTCGCGAAAATAACTAGACCTCTAACAGCATGTTTAAAGAAAGGTCGTAAGATAATTATTAACGACGAATATAAAGAATGTTTTGAAACATGCAAACAGCTACTTACTAATGCACCTTTACTACAGTTTCCCGATTTTAGTAAAAGTTTCATACTGACTACTGATGCATCCAATTATGCGATCGGAGCTGTATTGTCACAAGGGCCTATTGGAGCTGATAAGCCAGTAGCATACGCAAGTAGGACGTTAAGTGATACTGAGTCCAAATATAGCACAATAGAGAAAGAACTTTTAGCTATTATTTGGGCAGTTAAACACTTTAGGCCATATTTGTACGGTAATAAATTTACTATCTTCACAGATCATAGGCCACTTGCATGGTTGTATTCTCTAAAAGAACCTAACAATAAGCTCACTCGTTGGCGCTTAAGATTAGAAGAATACAATTATGAGGTAAATTATAAGAAAGGGCCACAAAATACAAACGCAGACGCCCTCTCTAGAATTAAAATTAACGCAATCGATGACGATTTAGATTCTATATTTGTAAATGTAGGAAGTAGACGAGATCGTGTACAAAAAATTGTTGAGGAACTAGAAAATGATCTTTCGACTAGTGAACCCCCTATAGAAACGATAAAACTTTCAGATTCTGATGACGGGGTCACAGCAAACTCAGTTTCAAATAGGGAACACGTGGGGATTCCAATTCTAAATGAGGCTATAGACACTAAAGCTAGACAGATCTTAGTTCACTCTTGGTTTAAGGACAAATTAATTGTCAAGGATAAACAAAAAATCCTTGAAGTTCATTTACTAGCAAATAAAGATAATTTTGTAAAAGACTTTTTAAAGGAATATATAGACCCTATTCAAAAATATTTCATTTATTTTCTATTATCTTTTAGACAATCCTTCTCAAATATGGTTATTAAACTATTTAAAAAGGACTCTGTAAGGTTAACAGAATGTACCGAAAGAGTAATAAACCTAACAGATTCGGAAACAGATCAAAAGGATATCGTTATTAAAAACCACGAAGGAAAGACTTGTCATAGGGGTATTAAGGAAACTCTAGCGCTTAGCTAGAGTTAAACGACATTATTGTTGGGTAAATATGAATGAAACTGTTACAGCCATCATTATTAGTTGTAAAGCATGTAGAAAGATGAAGTATGACAGTAAACCTATCAAACCTCATATACAATTAACTCAGACTCAGGATAGCCCTTTTCAGGAAGATTTCATGGATTTGTTATACATTGAAGGAAAACATTATTTAACAATAGTAGATGCTTTTAGCAAATTAGCACAGGCAATTGAGGTACCCAATAGGAGTACTCCAACGATAGTTAAGGCTTTTATTAAATAATAATAATAATAATAATGAGATGATAATATGAATAAGCTCACATCCGCAGGGCAGCTTGTGGCGAGCTGAATGTGCATGGCTACACATCGGTCCCGATTCCTCAGAGTTTTGTTGCCCTTCTGCACCGGTTAGCATTTAATGGGCTAACGGGAGAGCAGTGAGAGTGCTACTCCCGGGAGTGCAGCAAAACTCAACTCTGGCTTGCCTTAATTGGCCGGTCAGAGGGAGGCAGCCAGAGCTATATGCTCGGGGGTGGAAGTGTCATTTTCAAGGGCATAACTACGGGGAAGCCCGCTCCGGGCCTGTCCCGCGAAGGTGAAACCGGCGCCGCACCGCTCAACACCCCAAGCCGCTCACACCGGTGTTGCCTCCTGTCGCCTTACAGGCTTATCATGCCTATGGCGATTGTATAGGGGGCCCATCTAGTGAGTTGGCGAGTCACCGTCTGCCAAATTTTTGGTAATCAGATATTAAAATGGCAGACGCCGCCTTCATCCATAGTTATAATCACCTAGTTCATCAAACCCCCAACCCAATAGCCCATTTCTTAGTTAGCATATTTTACAATAGTTTAACTCCCATTGGTGGTGGTCCATTATCGTTCTTCTACATAAGGCGGGCGTAGACTGTCTGCAGTGGGGGTCCCATTTCCTTTTAGATTAAAATTCTCAAAGGGCCTCTGCGTGTTGGACCAGTATGTCCCCATGTACGCCTACCAAAAGCCCGGGTATCTTCATAAAAAAAAGAAGATACCCGTGAAAAGAAGAAACATAATAATAATATAAAAATAATAATAATAATAAATCTTTATTAATTTAGGTCACAAAGTAACACTTATGAACGTCAAGAATATTGCTTCTACATTTACATTTACTGTCAGATTCGCAAAGCAATAGGTAGAGCCTGAGGAAGAACCTGGCAATAAAACTCATGGCCACTCTTTTCTAAACGCCAGTAATTACATTAGTTTGATTAACATGATATTTGACCAATTATATAGTAATGAATTTATACAAACAAAAAAAACAAAATCAATGTTGTGTTTAAATCATATCAAAATTAGAGCGATTATAGTTGTGATTATTGTTCTAAGGGCAGCCTACCCTTGAAGAAGAAGAATCTGGCAAGAAAGTCAATGGATGCCATTTTAAAATGTAGGAATGGCTTACAACATTAAAATTACACTTACATTGTTCCTTTGGATTTATGTGAGAACAGTCGACTAAACTTAAGTCTACCTTAAATATAAATAAGATTATTTTTAATAATTGCTATAACGGCTATGAGCTGACCAGTCCCGTGAACGGGTGCCGACCCGTTCACGGGTATGACGCATTATATCAGCCATCGCCCTACTCAACCGTATTATAGGGAATAAGGCGACCCGATACATACGCCACCACTGCCAGGACACTTAGGCGAGCATGACATACTCAAAAACTGCACAGCAACTATCATGTCAATTTCAAAGAAATAAATAAGTCTACATGGTGCTCACACAATAACAAACTCAAATTACATTGTATACCGGGACTAAACGCAGCCAATTTAGAAACCTTTAGTTGTCAGATGTTTCAAATTATTAATAATGTAGAGATGTAAAAATGCAACATATATATGCAGATTCAAGGCATATCACAAGATTCATTCGAATCCTAAATAGCTCAAGCGAAGAGCAAGCAACTCATTTCTATTTATTTTTATCGTTTAAATAATCATTAGTTTTGTAATAGGCCCTTTTCAAGAGGTGCCTCTTCCTTTCCGCCTTAAATTTATGTAACGGCAGGTTCATAATGTTTAAAGGAATTTTATTATATAGTCGTACGCCAATTCCTGCAAAAGAGTCGTGAACCTTTTGTAAACGATGATGCGTTCCAATTAATTTATGCTTATTTCTAGTATTTATCGAATGTATGTCACTGTGTCTATTGTATAAATGTATGTTCTGTTTAACTAACATAATATTTGCAAATATATACTGTGATGCAACCGTTAAAATGCCAATTTCTTTAAATTTTTCTCTAAGAGACACTCTAGCACTCAATTTATATATTGCACGTATAGCTCTCTTCTGGGGTACAAAAATTACTTGTAGATCAGCTGCTTTGCCCCACAGCAAAATGCCGTAAGACATGACACTATGAAAATAACTAAAGTATACCAGCCTGGCAGTTGCCACATCAGTAAGCTGCCTGACTTTACTAACGGCAATTGCTGCCGAGCTGAGTTTACCTGCAAGACACGTTATTTGGGCATTCCACTGCAGTTTGCTATCTAAAGTGATCCCCAAAAATACAGTTGATTCTACAAGATTAAGGGTATCACTGTTCAATGTTATATTTGTACCGCAATTCCTGACATTAGGCATGCTGAATCTGATACATTTTGTCTTCTTAGCGTTTAGGAGCAAATTATTGGTCGTAAACCAATCTACAACTTGGGCAAGTGAACTATTTACGCCGTTAAAATTACTAAGCGTGCGATCAACTTTAAAAATAAGTGACGTATCATCAGCAAATAGAACAATGTCGCACAAGTTCTGTATATAGAATGGCAAATCGTTAATATAAATTAAAAATAGAAACGGACCCAGAATTGATCCCTGCGGTACGCCCATAGCAACAGATGCTCCAGGGGAGCGAATTCCATTGACATCAACATGTTGTATTCGATCATTTAGGTAGGAGGCAACAAGGTTCAGTGCAGAGTCTTTGATACCATACTAAAAGAGTTTTCCCAGTAGTGTTTTATGGTCAACGCAATCAAATGCTTTGGAGAGATCGCAGAATACACCAATAGCATCTTGTCTATTCTCCCAGGCGTCATATATATGATTCAGAAGTGTCACACCTGCATTAATGGTAGAACGACCCTTGTGAACCCATACTGCTCCTTATGTAATAGCATATTTAAATTAAAATGAGCTTGTAATTGTTGCAATTTAATTTTTTCAAAAATTTTGCTAATTGCTGGTAATATTGAAATTGGTCTGAAATTACCAGGGTCGGTTTTGGATCCAGATTTAAATAGAGGTATTACTTTACTGTGTTTCATTAAATCTGGAAACACTCCTTTATCAACACATTTATTAAATATTTCAGCTAGATGTGGTGATATATTAACAATGATAGACTCAATCAATTTTACAGAAATACTCCACAAGTCAGCTGTCTTTTTTGAGTTAAGTGACTTGAATACTTTAATGATATCATTGGGGTTTACATATTTGAAGCCAAATAAGACACTACACTGATCCACGCTGCCCCCAAGCATGCGTTGAACTTTTATTGGACAAGAATTTAAGGAGCTAGTTGTTTTCGCGGGTATGATATGTTTTATGTATGATATATTTTAGTATGTACGGGTTACCTAGAAAAATTAGTTGCGACTCAGGCACAGAGTTTAATAATACGGTAATTAAGGAAATGTTAGGGATGTATAAGATAGAACTTCACATAGGGACCCCAAACAATCCAAACTCGATGGCAATAGTAGAGATATTCCACTCTACAATTATCGAGATGTATCGATTAGCCAAGTATGACAAAACTGATTTAGATGCAGCATCAGTAATGACGTACGCCGTTATGGGATCGCATTGGGATACAATAACAGTATACATTCAGCAACAGGTTTTACGCCCTTCGAATTAGTATTCGGGCACACCGATATTGGAATTGGATGATAGCGTTCGCGCTGGACCTTCAAAACCTCGGTCTAAACCCGGGGATAGTGTCATTGAAGATGGGAGTGGCAGTGAAGAGGATTAACTATTGGACTATATTTAAAACCTTAGACTTAGAATCCATAGGATTACAGTAGATTCGGGACTTTGAATATCTTAAAATTAGAATAAGGGACATTAGTTTAGCGAATGAAACAGTAGGAATTGAAAACCAAATAGAGTATTTAATTACCGTAACTAAAGATAGATTATCTAAAATTTACCCATTTAACTTTAGAACTAAAAGAGCAGTGTTTAGCCCGTTAGGTACATTAATTAAAGCTATTTCAGGTAACCTAGACGAGAATGACGCGATTAAATATGATAGGGAAATTCACTCCTTAGAAAACAAAGAACATGTCGTTGAACGTAAAGTTTCATCAATGCGAAAAGCTTTCGATAAATTGGTAAACGACTCGGAAATATTTAATTCTAATATTAAAAACTTGGGGTTACAGACAAGTGAAATAGAGAAACTTGCCCAAAATGAATATAGGTTTAATAACTTACTACACATGCTCAATGCTATGTACCAGGTTTTAAGTAACTTTCGTTCTTGCTACAAAGATATACAGGAAATAGAAACAGCAATCGCCTTTAGCAAATTAAATATACTACATCAGTCTATCATAAATAATACAAAACTCTATAATACACTAATAATTATTAACAAACATTCTAAAACTATATATCCCGTTAGTAAACATAATTTACTTAAACTAGAGCGTAGTATTGTAATAAAATCATATATTAGTAACGATAGGTTAGTTTTTATTTTAGAAGTTCCCTTGATAGAAGACGAAACATGTAATTATTACAAAGTTATACCTATCCCTATTTTCCAGTCTCCAAACACCTTTACAATTATTCCAAAATATACCTACCTAATGGTGAATAGATTGAAATACATGCCCGTAGCAAACCCGTGTTGAAAAAATTGAAAACAACAACTTCCTTTGCGCCGAAGATAACCTGGCCCAGGATCTAACATGTATTGAACAAATCATGTTGATGAAGAACAATTTTTTTTTGCTTTCGCGTGGAATGCATTTACACACCCGGATGACGGTGCGTAAATGCATTCCACGCGAAAACAAAAAAAAAGGAAGGTGTTGTTTTTAAACATAATTTACTTAAACTAGAGCGTAGCTCTAGTTTAAGTAAATTATGTTTACTAACGGGATATATAGTTTTAGAATGTTTGTTAATAATTATTAGTGTATTATAGAGTTTTGTATTATTTATGATAGACTGATGTAGTATATTTAATTTGCTAAAGGCGATTGCTGTTTCTATTTCCTGTATATCTTTGTAGCAAGAACGAAAGTTACTTAAAACCTGGTACATAGCATTGAGCATGTGTAGTAAGTTATTAAACCTATATTCATTTTGGGCAAGTTTCTCTATTTCACTTGTCTGTAACCCCAAGTTTTTAATATTAGAATTAATTATTTCCGAGTCGTTTACCAATTTATCGAAAGCTTTTCGCATTAATGAAACTTTACGTTCAACGACATGTTCTTTGTTTTCTTAGGAGTGAATTTCCCTATACTCCACAATACACTCACCTTAAAAGAAAGTAAATTTGTTTCAAAGTTTAATGACAATTTGCAAAACTTAACACTGAATGAGCTGTTCTCCTTTTCTATTTTGGGCCTTTATTATATGTCATATCTCCCGCCTACTCGCATGATTTAAGATCTCAAAAACCGGATTTTATATAAAAAAATATTTATTTAACTGACAGAGTTACAAAGTAGTAATACAAAACAGTAATTATTTAATTTTGATAAATTATTGATCTTATATACTAACTTATTGCTAACTCGGCACTTCATCGGAAGTGACGCATGGCCTAGAAAAACAGCTGATGTGCATCGAACGTTCTAGAACGATATTAGCTGGTGAAGCAAATGTTGGGGGATTGGGGTTCCTTAACTCTTCCCTCCTTAAGAGTGAAATTATCCGAAGGCATCGTACATGATTTCGGGGAATTTCGACTAAAAATGTAGAAAAACTTTAATCTCCAGAATATTATAAAAGCTATCACAATTACAACCATATATAAAAATATAGTCCAGACACTTTTTCTTATTGTCACAATTTGGTTTGTACTTGTGTCACTATTGTCACTATAATTCACATTTTTTCAGAATTTCTTTAACATCACTAAAGTCGACGTCCCTGAGATCCACCTCTTGAGTTCTCGTGTGGATTTCGTGTTGAAGTTCTGGCATCTGGATCAATGGAAGCTGAGGAATGGAAACTGCTTTTTAGTAGGAGCAACGAATACTTTTCCAATTTGGGTTTCGCAATGTTGATTTGGCGTCACCATATAGGTTCCAAGGATGTTGTATTTTCTGATTTCAGTGTTGCAGTTTTCGGTGATGACCAAATTATCTTCAGAATATACCAACCACTGGTCGTCGGTTATCTTCTGCACCTTGGTATTCTCGATCCTGATATGATTCTAAAAGCATCTGCTATAATTGTTCTTCATCCCCTCAGTTAGCACTTTATAATTTAAAATCGTTAAATAAATATTTTTTTATATAAAATCCGGTTTTTGAGATCTTAAATCATGCGAGTAGGCGGGAGATATGACATATAATAAAGGCCCAAAATAGAAAAGGAGAACAGCTCATTCAGCGTTAAGTTTTGCAAATTGTCATTAAACTTTGAAACAAATTTACTTTCTTTTAAGGTGAGTGTATTGTGGGTCTCTTCAGGAATCTTCGCAAATAAATCTATTAGTCTAATTTTTTTTTATTCTGTTACATCTATTTCCTAGCTTTACAGTAGCATAAATATTACTTTTATTGTTTATACTAATGTGTTGTATGAGATACGAAATACTACAGTACCTAAACTAACTAAGAACATCTATTCAAAAAAATATTAGAAATATTTAAACTACGTAAGAACAATTAATGCGTAAAATATTTAAATTTCAAATGTACTACTGAACTTTAAACTTTTAACTGCTGTAGTTTATTAATTAAAATTAAATTATTATTAATTAAACCGGTCAGGGAAAACTCTTCACTATAAAAGAGACAGTTCGCTAGTGTGTTTGTTTGTTAATTATACACGCTCAAACGGCTAGACCTATTTGTATAAAATTTGCTGTGGAGGTAGCTGACGTCCTGGATTAACACCAAGGCTACTTATATCCCGGGAACAGGGGGAAAACAACGACACGTGCTCGAACAGACGCTCCCTCGGGCGTTCATTGGCAAACGATAAAAGTATACAGGTATAAAAATATAAGGATTGATTTTTATCAGACTTTTCTATATTTTTATGATATTTGCTATGCTAATTGTAATTGTGTAACAATACAAAACCTGATAAAAATATAGGATGATCCGGTATACGTTTATCCTTTGTACAAGTATAAACATTATACAGGTCTTTATAATTATGACCGAGTTTTCACTAAAGGGCAAGGGATTCTGAATTTTTTTTTAAATAATATATAAGCAAACACTATTTTTACAGGGCCTCCCTAATACCTACGATAATGTTCCGACCAGTTTTCCATTACTGGATACCTACAGAATTAAATTCAATTTTATAATGACATAAAAAGACATCCATTAATACAATTCACCCCGAACCTATGTTGCATTTAACTTAAATAAACATCCATATAAACAATACACAGGTCTTTATAACTTTGACCGATACCGAGTATTCACTAAAGGGCGCGGGCGGTTTGAAAAATTTCAACAGCAGGAAGCCACCACGTGCGTCTGTCTATTTCAACACGGCAATAGGCTCACCACCTATTACGTGGGACAGAAATACACACGGTGAAAAGTGGGCATGTAACATGCCTCTGCCACCTCTTCGGGGATAAGGCGTGATGGATAATTAAAGGGCAAGGGATTCTGAATAATTACGACGTATGATAAAAATAAATTTGAAAGGTGAGAGCAAAGTTTCGAAAGTGTTAATAAAACGTGAAACAGATTCGAAAACTACAAACCCAACACAAACAATACATTAAGCACACAAGATGAATTGGTGAAAAAATGTCCACTTTGGTAGTCCTTTAGAAACCAAGAGATCAGGAGAGCATCAAGGTATGCATACTATAGACAATGGAAGTAACATGTAATAGTTTATTAAACACTAGTCCATTTTAACATGGGGGGACAAAACGGATGGGACAAATAAATATTTTAATTAATACATTATAAATGGATGCAGTAAGTATATAGGATAGGTAAGTAAGTAAACATAGTAAGTACTTCGGACAAAACATATAATATGTTATACGAGATGGAATTATCTGTAGCAAATGTTCCAGAATTGGGTAATAAAATTTTAATAACAATTGTAACGATAAGTCGATGAAAATCGATGGAATGAACTAAAATTTAAAAAATAAACATTTCCGTGTAAAAAACATAAAAAATGCACATTTACAAACACTTTTAACAAAATTGTACTACTTGTTTATGTAACTAAAATAAAATAAAAATATAATAATAACGTACCGCAGTTGCAGACCGAGAAGTCCTTCCAGGATCTCCCGTAACCTGGAGGTGCAGTTTAACAGCCTCCACACCAGATCTTTTTGAGCGACCGTGAGCTACAGCTTTTTGTGCTTCAGCGCTGGCAGCAGAGTTGAGTAACCTCTTTCCACCACCGCCTTGCTTTCCACCTTTCTTGTCTTGAACTTTTCCTCGGAAGTCTTGCTTTGTTGCACGACGATCACGAGTCTTCATTTTCCAAAGTTCGTTACTACTTCTCACTCACACATCAATCAATATGTTTACAATTCTAAACACAAATTCAATAGGAAGCTGAAACGGAGATAAGATATTTACATTGAAGGTGAAAGACACTTTGATAAAAAAGAAGACAAATCGACTGCCTTGAGCTGATACGTGACGCAGAAGGTCCTTTATATTAGCACCTTAGTAAATGATCACGTACAGTCCTTGAAATGCTATTGTGGTTGAGACACAGTGTTCACGGCACGCGGGAGGTTGATGTTTCAGTATTTACATTATTGGAATTCGAATGAGCGATATGCGGCCTGTAGTATGTACGGACGTACGCCAGGGTTCCTTCCGACTAGTGCGATGTGATCGCGCGCGAGCAATCCTGAGCTGTTGATCTCATTCATCTTGTTAATAAAAAAAGGGATCCTCTTGTATGACACTTAGTTGTATGTTATATCAACAATATTAACCTTCATACGTATTATAACAATCATGGAAATGACCTACAATAATTACCTATTAGGTATTACATACTTAAGGAAACTAGAGTAGGTACTGTTGTTATGTTAAAATCAAAGTGAGAACAATTGTCTCTTTAGTCATTGAGAATAATGCCGTATGAAAATACAAGCTGTGTCCACAACAAAAATAAAACCGACCAAATCTATTAATATTAATACATACATCAATACAATATTTAAATGTATTCAACCGTTGTCGTCTAAACGCAATGCTCTAAGTATTAAACTAGAACATAGTTTGATTTGATATTTCAGTAGTCGTTTTAGAAACAATGTATGTATAAGTAAACATACTCGCTCGCAATCGCAACCTGAACCACATTATTATAGATAATAACTACCCAACACTGCCATCTTTTGCCCGCCTACTTAAATCACTGTACTAACAGCAAAGTAAGTAACATTGAGAATAGGTTAGAATAGAAGCTTGCCACACCATTTAGTTACTAATAAAAATCGCTAGATGTCACTACTCGACACTAAATAAAAATTAAAGTTTGTATGCTGTAGCCATGCTAGTTATAAAATTTATCACTAGATGGAAGTTACCTAAACGATATTTTATAAAAAAAATAACTTGCAAAAATATTATAAGCTGCTAAAATATTATACACAACCATCGCTCCCGAGCTCACTAGAGGCCTTCTGTAGCAATATACAGCAATTAGACTGGGTACCTAATTAATATTTTGCCTGCCTAGTGCCCCACTTATTTTACTTAATAATTTAAAATTCAAAAAACTACCACAACATTAGTGGTAACGACGGCGAGGAGAAAAAAAGTGTGTGTTTCAGGTAAGAAGTGAAAATTCTTTAGGACATTTTTCTCACAGCTATAAAATTTCTCTCAATGTCGATACAGAAGTTTCACTTCAAAAAGGAAGAAAGTGATTCCATTCGGTATCGTTATGAATTAGTAGCTGGTTGATGTATTGTTGCAATGTTTGGATAAAAACATCTGAGTTGAAAAAAATACATAAGTACTTAGTAGGCAGCTTGATTTAGGCTTTTTCTTCATATCGCATATGGTTTGTGGAATAATTCCCTACTATGCTGTTCCAAAGCGTCTACAGTATAGAGGTTTTCTAAAAGAGACTTCAGAAGTGTTTTCAGCGCATTTCAGGGTTGCAAATATTCATAGGCTACGGTTACAAATGTCCATACATACATACATATTGTCACGCCTATATCCCCGAAGGGGTAGGCAGAGGCATACTATACGCCCACATTTCACCGTATGCATTTTTGTCCCACGTAACACTTGAGGTGAGGCCACTACCGTGTTGAAATGAATAGGGGCAGGTTGTCGCGACCCGCTGATAAAAATTTTCAAGCCGCCGATAAGGCCTTCAACCAGACTTAACGACTGCCATTTTACTTTTTTACTATAGGAGCACGGAAACGCTCGCCAATGTTAATTTCACAAAGTGATCACCCATCCAAGGACCTGATATAGCGAAGGTTGCGTAACTCAGTGTTCGTTTACAGAACAATGAGTTAGCAGGGCCATGAGTGCTTCATATTTTTAACAAATTTCCATCAGTTACATATTCGCTATCTCAGTGGTACGAAATGTCTTTTGAAAAAAATAACTTCAAATCGATGCCATTAGCCGGTGATAAGTTTCCTCCAACACATAGACCAATAGATTTTACTACTTGATTATTATCATCATGTTATATGTAATGATATAATAATAATAATAATAATACTATATTCATAGAAAGATATAGGTGGCCAGAGGACATGTTGGCGGTCAGTTGGTAGGGCAGGGCTTTGACCCTGTTAGGATTTGAAGTACCTACTCGGTAGGGCTCCAACGCGCCCACACATTACATTGGCCACTAGATTCAAAAACATGCAACATTTCAGTTCTAGAAAGTCCATTGAAGACATACGTACCTAGGCGTTCCTATACAGACAATCATGGTCTAGCAATGTCCGGAAAAAAATGCAAATTCAACTGTTGCCGATTGTCGTTGACTCCAATGTAGGACAAATTATTGTATTATGTTATATTTAAACTTTCACAGCGTATGCATGAATGAATGAATGAATGAGATATTTATTGGACACGCACAAATTTGTAGTGCAGACAGGCAAATACAAATTATAAACATTACAAAAAATGTGCGCGCCCGAAAAGGTCGTCATCACAGCTCAAGCTGCACTAACCATTTAGACAGCGCTTATTTTCAGATGACTTCTTTAAAGGACGTCACGTACACGGCACACAGCTACTATATTAAAGTAATAATAAATACAACGTAAAAAAATATTAAAAAACATTGACAAATTTATTTATTTATTTTTATTTATTATTAAAGCAACAAAGGCTCAAAGTTTGTTAGTAATACTTATATCTAAGTTAGTAAATTTGATTAACATAATTATATTATATTTAAATGGTTAACAATTGTTTTCATTAAAAAGGCCATTCCTGCACCACTCCTCCCGCTATGGCACAACAATGGTTTACGTGGAAGCTGTCTAGCCTTCGTGCGATCATATTTAGACTGCTATTGCAGCTCCCCCACACCCTGCGCACCAGGGACCTACACCTCTTACGCAAAGTGGCATAAAAACAATCCACACGGGCCTCAGCGAACATCCCTGATGCGCTACAGAAACGCGGCAGCCCCAGCAGCACCCTGAACGCGTTGTTGTATTGCACGCGAAGGGCACTGTAAGCTTTTTGAGTGTATTTAGCCCACAGGCTGCATGTGTAAAACGAAGTGCAAAAAGCTCTAAAAAGTGTTATCTTGACCTCTCGTGAACAACGTGCAAACCTGCGAGCCAGCATATTCGCTCTCACTGACAACGTTCTCCTCTCTCCTCCGTTCCCTCTCAATGTCATTGTCGTCCTTGAGGTCGGAAGTCAACACATGGCCAAGGTATTTGAAGTTATAAACACGTTGTAAATTTTGACCATTTAGTGTAACCGGTGGTCATATCGCTTACCTCCGGTCTCAAAGACCACAATTTGACTCTCTTTCACATTATAAATTAAGCCATGTGAGAGTGCGTATGATTCACATTTGGCCAACAAAGTTCGCAGACCACAGACAGACGCACTCAGCAGCGCCATGTCGTCCGCGTAACTGATGTTATTGACGCAGAACCCGTCTATATAGCAACCAACACTGGCGCGACTGAGCTCCTCTATCAAATCATTGACATATACAGATTGAAGAGCGTTAGTGAAGATAATCCCCCCTACCTTACCCCGCACTCCAATCCGTATGGTCTGGATAGCGCTTCTCCCCATCGCACGCTATTGACCTGGTTCCCGTACCAATATTTAAAAATATTTATAAGTTCCTCCGGTAATCTAGCATTTGAATGTCATAAGAAACCGGGTCAAAAGCCCTCGATAGATCCAGGAAGCATGCGAAGACCGGCGTCCTGCGTTCCGTATAATAAGAGACAGTGTGCTTAAGACACAGTATAGCACTATCAGTTGACAACTTGGGTCTAAATCCGAACTGATTGTCACGTAGTTTAACAAAATTATTTAACTGTGTATTAAGCACACTATCAAAAACCTTAGAAATTACAGTTGCCAACGAAATAGGTCTATAATTATTCTTATCCGCAGGATCTCCCGTCTTGTTTTTGACTATTGGTACGACAATTGTACGTAACATAGCGGCCCCAACAAGCGTTAAAAAGCAAAAACAGTACTCGAGGTAGGTGCGGCCCAGCAAATTTAAGGTGCTCAATACTGAGCCCGTCGTGACTCTGAGATTTACATCTGGACATAGACATAATCACGCCAGTTATGTCAGTTACAGTAAACGAAATCTTCCTCTTCACCCCAGGCTCAATATTCAGCGCCGATCGCGATAGTCTGAGCGGTGACCTAATGGTAAAATGATCCACGAACAGATTGGCACTACACAAAGAATCACTCACACCGCCGACGCTCACAGGCAGTCTAGGCTTACATTGCAACCTGTTAGTGTATTTCCAAAATGCGCGGAAGTCATTGCTTGAGTGGTGAGAGGTGAGAATATCCATCTTTATTTGAGTCTCGTGATCTTGACACCACTTTAAACGTGATTTGAATATTTTCCTAGCCTCACACATTTCCGTATACGCGATACCGGTTGCAGGCTTACCCTGCAAATCCCAAGACTGAAATTTCAGCCTGGCCATCCTGTGAGCAACGGCAACATGTTTGTTCTAGCCAGCTACAATCTTTTTTCTAGGTTTACTATTCCTACGACCCATTATAGAAGAATTCTTAAGGGCCTGCACTATATTATTATACAAACGGTCTATCACAGATTTGTGATCTCCTTTATCACACATTCTATCACAGCAGTTGTACAATTCGAATGGAAAATCAATATGTTTTAGCCTTTCATGACAATATTTTTGATATATATCGATCTGAGCAGGTGTTCTGTCTCCCGATGTAACCCTACTAGAAAAATTAGCATTACTGTAATATTTCGTAGGTACTACAATATCTAGATTACATTCGACTACAAGAGGATAATGATCGTACCAAAAAACGTCATAAATAACATACACATTTTGAATAGTCTTAACAGCTGATTTTGTAACTAAACAATGATCGAGCCATCGTCTAGCCCCGTTTATATCACTTACATACGTGTATGTGTTAGTAGATATCCCCAATATATCGAAATCAATACAAGACCAGTCTTGGTCAGTACAAACGTTTAGTTACTCATAATAAAACTGTTCATAAGGATGGGCATTATAGTCCCCTAGCATGTAAACACAGTCTACGCTACAGCTATCTACAATAGCACTCACCGAACTTAGTATATCCGTAAACTCCGCCAGATTCACTTTTTCATCCGTAGGCATATGTACGCTCAAAACTAGAAACGACCTTTCATTTAACACAACCTTTATCGCACAAATACGCGGGTTATTGCAATCAATCACGGCCACATTTTGAAAAACACTGTGCCTCCATAGCAATGCCACACCACCATACGGTCGTCCACGCAAAACACCCACTGCAGTGTCCATCGCGGACACACCCGTACAGCTGAAGTTACTACATATAGTATTTAACAAAGCTATCTCTTCAGCGAATAACCACGTCTCCTGCAAACCAATGATATCTGCCGTTCTGCATAAGTCACGAACATTTTCTATGGAGCATTCAATATTTTTACAATTAAATGTAACAAATTTGTTTGTACCCATCTTATTTATTTACTCATTCCGAGTCGTCTTGTTTCCTAGACGTTACATTCTTACGAGTCATTTTGAAGTTAATGAAACGACGGAAAATTACTCCCCGTGACCATATCAGTAATATATCGTCAAGGAACAGAGATAGTTTGGATTGTGGTATAAAAAACTTATACGCGCAGTAGTCACATTGACGCTTAATAGATATTTTTTCCAATTTCACTGTTTCCTGAGTTTTCTTACAAATATATTTCACAATGTCCGACTCGCTTGTATTATGATGAACATTCGTTATGAAGACAGGGACTCTGCGATCCGCCGCTCTGAACATTTCATTAGGTTCCACTAACACTGTCCCGGTTTTGCTTACAATGCGATTTTTCGATATTTTCCCTCTTTTCTGAACCAACGTCCATTCTCTATCTTCCCTCCTAGCCACTTGCGCATAAGAGCTATCATCTATTGTAACGGCTGGTAAGCCGCTAGTCAGCTAATCGTGTGGCGGCTCGACCGTACTAAGTACTTGCTGTTATGAGTCATCGCCTACCTGGACATCGCTCGTACGCTCCGATACATGGCCGTTTGTTTGTACGTCACCCTCCAACTGCTTACAAATAATTGATCTATATTGCAAACTACAATCGTTTGCTGTCTCATTATCACTTGAAACAGATTCCTCAAAAAGTGATAAACCTATAGGACCACTATCACAATACGCTCCACGTGTCATGTTTATTTTTGCAGCTGAGAAAGGTGGCGAGCTGTTTTTGGCGTTCTTTGAAAATATACACTCTTTTTTACCAGACTCAAGCTGCTCAGTGGTAACATAGGTGATTTTATTTGCCTAATATCCGCCTGTGCAAGCGCTAATTCCTTTAACAATTTTGACACATCCAAATGATCAAAAGTTATCGGCGGTAACTTTTCCAGATCTCGAGCCACGAAAACAGACAGCATATCAGGCTCGGTAACTTTCAAAAAGTGAAGAATATCATACAGCAAACGATCATCTTTTCCTTTGCGTGCAATTTTACGCAGTTCGGTAGGCACGGATTGAAAAAGTAACGAATGTGATTTTTGAATGTCGTCACTGGAAAATGTTGATGCACATATTTTGACCAAACTTTCTTCATCAGCCCTTGATAATTTAGCCTTAAGAAAGGCTAAGAGCTTATCTATTACAATGTTACAGCCACTACACTTCATTGTACACGACATTTTTGGCGACACAAAGTCACGCTTTCCGGTAACGCGCCCGCTTCGAAAGAATGAGCACACGCGAGGATTAGAAATGACTAGATTTAAATATTAAGAAAAATTAAAGACATGGCTGTATGGACCAAATTTCCCTTACCTCCCCAAAATGGGCGAAGACAAATAACCACAATCTCTTGTTCTCTTTGCTAAACAAAGGGTTTGGCGCCAACGCGATCGGTGACGCACGTTTGTTGTATATTATTTTCAAAAACTAGTGTAAAATTCGTGTTTTTGTGTTTAATAATGGTGGAATATTATACATAAAGAGTTCGGAAAAGTGCATTAGTGAACGAAAGTGATATATTGCAAAGAATAGCTGTGTTGTTTGTGTTAGTGCCAAATTTCCAAAGAGAGCTGCAATAAGGGATCCGCTGCCTTATTGGGGCACGGTCTAGGACCTAGGACTGAGGACTTGACATCGACAAACGACTAGACAGGACTAAAACATAATAACAAGAAAAATAAATACTGAAGACTAGGCTGTATGGACTAAGTTTCCTTTGCCTGCCCAAGATGGGCGAAGACAACGAAAAAAGGAAAAAAAAAATGCTAAACAAACGTAAACAATACAAACTTATACAAAGCTATGGCGGACGGAGTAATCTTGCACGTTGATACTTGTGTTCTGTACATCACTCACATGTTTACTTAAACTAATCTTATGAAATTAAATACAAAATTAAAAAAATGAATAAAAATATAATAACCCTGCAAATACCTAAGTGGTCACGGTTGCCAAAAATACTGCTGTAAGTACAACAATTAAATTCCAATAACCATAACCTATTCCAACGAACGCAGTTACTACCCTAAAAACTGGTTTTACAGGTTTTGAAAAGTTTTGATGTCAACAATAACAAGCAGATTTTTTTCTCACATTCACAAAAACTTTGTGACATATATTAATATTATAATTTATAGGAAGATTGGCATATATAAACATTCGGGACTTCACTCGAAATAATACTCCGCTGCAACTTGTTCGAAATGTCGGTGTAAGTAAATATTATAGATTATTGTGTTCTCTTTTCATATTAGGTAGTGTATTCCTAATTGCTTCTATACGCTTCCTAAGATCCACTTTTATTTGGCTGCAACTGATATACATTCTTCTATTTTTCAAAATATATAAAAAAAAATCGTTGGAACAACTCACACAATGCCATCTGATTCCAAACTAAGCAGAGCTTGTACTATGGTAACCAGATACTGATAAACATACTTATATATTTCTAAATACATACATATTATAGATAAATAACACCCAGACACAGAATAAACCATCCTGCTCATCACACAAAGTTTTATCCTGGGTGGGAATGGAACCCACACATCTTGTATATATATTATACATAGGAAACACCCAAACTCTGAAACCAACATTTGTGAATCACACAAATATTTGTTCCGACCCGGGAATCGTGTTTCTAACCCAGTACGTAAGGGTGCTACATCCATTAGTCAGCAAGTGCACCGCTAGCCTGTGAGGTCGTTTGGCCCCTTACACACACTGTATTATCACTGGATAGACATAAGTATGATAAATTTAAGTTCAATCGCCCCAATTGTAAAACAGGGGGCCGAGTCTACTATATTCCAATAGAAGCTGTTCTATAGCGGTTCTATTGCGATTTGTCGAAAACTAGGTAGTCTACTAGTGGTTCTGTGAACCGTAGACTTTGGAGTAAATTGAGTTTACGTGTTAGTTTTGAGCGCTCTTACCAACCACTACAGGACCATTTCCCCTCCTCTGCCTCCATTACCCCCGATCAAAAACCCCATCGCTAAAAGTTTTTGGCTATATGAAGGATTGTTTATGCCGAGTTGCATGCAAATCCGATTAAAAATGCGACCTGTAGACTAAATGGACGGATGAACGGACGAATGGTCGGACATCGATAGTATTTTTCTCGTACCAGTGGACTTAAAACTTTCGCCGGCTCGCTTCACTCGCCTCCTCAGTCAACTAAAACTATATTTCACAATCACACTTGACAAGCCGTGCACGATACATTATATACGTAATGGACGGGTTGGTACAGTTTGTTTCGAGTTTTCTTCTTTTCGCCATTATCTCGTCCGTTGGTCAGCATCTATAGCAGATAAGGTTTCCTACACCTGTATTTTAGGCAGAACCATCTAGTTCAAAATACGATAATAGAAACTTTTGGTATGCAATCTAAGCAATTTATAAATATTTATATATGTGTTTTTTTATATTCTGTTTGTATATTATACACAGAAAATCCCAAACTCAGAAATGATAACATTTGCGAATCAGCAAAGACAGTATCGCTACCAAGAAATGCAAGTATATTTTTAAGTAGGTGTAAATAAAAGAAAATTATTTTACAAGTATCCAACTTTAATGATCATTATTCAAACCTACAAAGGTTGAATAAAGTAGTCAGATAGAGATTTTAAGCACTAAAGTACTAAATATTAAGTTAACGAAACAAAAAGTTTATAAAGTAGGTAGGTAAGTAGTCACAGCTAGATGGCGGTTTCACAATTCCATATAAATTTGCGTTAATAGGTTCACCGTGAAGCAGTTAAGGCGTTTGTAATAATGCAATTTATAGAAATAAAATGAATAAACGAATACTTAGACCACCTCAGACAACGCCGTCTAGCCTATATCAAGTTAATATAAGCTTGTGCTGTGGGATCTAAATAATTGATAAAAATCCCCTATTTATTACTTAAGTATAACACACATACATAGAAAATACCCAAACATCAAAACAAATATGCGGATCATAAAAATATTTTTACCGATCCAGGATTTAAACCCGAGACCTCAGTACAAATATAGAAACTTAGGCTCATTCTGCGTACGATAGACATTGCGAATTACATGGTTTCAATATAACAACTAAACAGTTTAATCTCTTTCATTAGTAAAGTCAGTACACATCGGTTGACTGCTGTGCTAGAACTTAAAGATCACACAGGCAAGCAACACTACTTACAATTCCAAATATAAAAAATTGTATTTGTTTGAATTCAAATGACTCTGTTGCCAGACATCAAAGCAAATGACTAATAAGGTTGCTCTGTGAAGTCCAGATCATTTCATGATTGTGGTCTCCACAATATATACGTACCCTTGCCGTATTACTTTTAAGCCTTTGAAGCCCTTTTACTGGATCGGTAGCGCATGTGTAACAGCAGTTCATTGACTTCCGTTAGTCTCTGTGCTTGTTGGTAGTATAGTTACTTTTATTTATCATACAACACATATGGCACCATTTTTATAAAAATTTATAACTAATATCTATAATACAGCTATAACACAGTCAGTCATTTTCAATTACATAAATAATAGCCTCTATTTAAATTTTGTCTCTATTTATATTATCTTTGACACTAGTTAAATTTTATAACTCAAAAATATATTCTATAGTTAAGTTTCTGGATCTTCTAATTGTTTTCGTCTTTCAAATTCTGTAAAAAATAACAAACAACATTGGATTTAATAACCTATGATAAACTCGAACGCGATAAATGTGCATAGATTACCTACATTTTAAAAAAAGCAACAATAAAGGCCATCTAAAAATAGATGATGATTTTAAATAACTTAATTGAATCAGGCTTTACATGGCGGAAATCCATTTAAAAATCAGGCATTATCAAGACTGTTTGGCAGCCCAACAGTTTGCTGCCAAACAGTCTTGATAATGCCTCGTGTGTAGGCGAAACATGTGTCGATATCGTACGACATTCTAAAAAAGCGGAATATTGCAAAAATAACATTTAAAAACAACGATAATTATAGTTTTTTTTAGATGATGATTGTTGTTTTTTGAAATGAGAGACAAATGACCCTAACGTTTGGTAAGCTTTTTACTATAATGTACTGTTTCATCATATTTTAGTTATTCAAGTATCTTTATTCATGCCTAGTCTATTATTCATTTATATACAGCGATTTTTAGATATTTAAGATAAGATTTATTTAGTATTATATTATTTTTATATTATTATTAGACACATGTATTACTTAGGAGAAAACATTTAACGCACTTACAAAGGGTTTAGAAGTCAAAAAGTACAATTATACTGCTTATTTCTAAAGAAATTTATTATTCCATCTTGCCGGTGAAAAGTGAGCAAGAGATGAAATAATTGAAATAGGTAAAGGTGTTAAAGAATACCATGTAAGGATCCATCGAAGATCCAAGTTTATAGTGGTACATACAAGTACCAAATATAATATACAAAATACACATAGGCCATAATATATGAAAATATACATTGATTAGTATACAGGAATATCTATAGGCGAAATGGCAAAATTGGAAGGTTTACGGTGCGGTGGCATAACAAACTAGCTTGTAGTTTTGATTTTTAAATTACTCACGGTATCAATATTACTGATATTTGGCGGACGAGTTCCACAGCGTAACCAATACTAACAAATAAGAATCGCTCCCTCAGGTTCAAAAGGGATTTTTGGTTCTACAGTATATTTAATAGGATTGATATTTTTTTTACATACCCACATCAATGTTTTTCGGCGTCGGTGTTAATAAGATAGGTCCTAATTGTTTGACGAGTAAGAAGCCAATAGGCGTCGTGACTAGGATGGCTTGAATTATGATCCATATGAAGGTTTGGGAGTATTCCATTTCTTCCGCACTGTAATTACCTCGGGCCACTAACGCGTTGTATGCTACCGGACATAATACAGCCTGAAATCAAATAGTGTGACATAAATAATCGGGAATAGTAAGAAGCAAGAATTACTTAGAGAGACTCTACACTGCCCAATATACTATATTAATTGACTGACTGAAAGGAATGAGTCAGATTTGTATTGTGTAGCTACTAGTTAAAGCATCAATGCATGGAACCTAAAATAGAGGTCCAGCTTTGGAAGGGGATAATTTGATAGTGCATCTGCTCATACCGGTCAGTTTAGAGCAAAATAAATGGCGAAATTACAATCAAAGTGATAAAAACTAAAGCATTAAGCGACTTTCAGAGTCGCGATCACTTTAACATTGTTTTATTGTTGATTTACTAAATACCTTAAAAATTAATAAACTCTGTTAAGTTTTAGTAATTTTAAATTAAGAATTAATTTTCCATTACCTCGACGATAGATTTGGGTATCCAAGCACAACATACAAAGAGTCGCTCTCGAATGGACATATTGAAACAGACTATAAATGCAATGGTAAGCCTGACCACCACGCATATGCTTAGTATGCCCAACCCAATAAGCATTACATTCCATATTGGTGTTTTTATCTAAAATTTTAAAATATTAGCAATCAGGTATTGAAGAAGGAAGGTCAAATTAGGTGGTACTCGTATTACAAAGGACTCGAGCAAAGGATGCCTAGGTTTGTCAAAGTTAGGTTTCGATATTAAGGTTGTTTACGACTTAGTCTACCGGCTCAGGGTGTACACTGGGGATATATCATTATATATATCGTTGGGACAACTCACACAACGCCATCTGATTCCAAACTAAGCAGAACTTGTACTATGATAACCAGATAACTGATAAACATACTTATATGTTTCTGAATACATACATATTATAGATAAATAACACCCACTGCGCCACAGAGGCAGACCAAAAATGTGCATAATACTGGCCAACGGCTGAGGCATTGACAAAAATTAAAACTAACAGTCAATAAACACTGAGGCATCACATTCAGGTAAGTTTTGGTAGCAATTGAAAATACTAAATGTAATGTATATGAAGTAAAATAAAAAAAGGAGACGTCTAGTTCCAGGTTTATTGCAGGACCACAGTTTGTATTATATTTTTGTATAGTTAGTAATGTTGTTCGCCGTACCACGAAGAAAGTCCCGCTATAAGCAAACACGAGAGGCTCTAGAGTGGACCACATGACGCGATACGCAGTGGACGCAGGATTCCTATTCAACTGCCAACCATCTTCTTTCCAGCATTTAGCCGCAGTAGCATTACACGCCATCACTGCTACACCACCTGATAATTTAACATGATAATAGGTTTGGGCAAAAACCATAGAATTTTATTCTTATTAAAATAATTTGTAGTAGTCATAAGCGCAGTGGCGTGCACAAGGATTTCAGATAGGGTATGCATGCCCTAACTACCCGAAATCCCCGCGAGAAATGAAGCGCTTGTGGCCGCGCTGACTCAGTATTCTGTAAACGATCACTGCGTTAAGCTACTTTCGCTTTGGCTGGTCACGGATGGGTGAGCACTTTGTGGCATTTATATTTGCGAGTGTTTCCGTGATTTGGAAGGTATCTTAAGGTTGAAGGCCTTGTGGGCGACTTTATAATTTCAACAGCAGGTAGCCGTAACCTGCGCCTGTCTAATTTATCATGACAATGGGCTCACCACCTATTACGTGACACAGGAGTACACACGGTGTAAATTAGGCGTATAATATGCATAAATGTGAAAGTTTGGATGGATGGATGTTTGTTGTGTAAAAACAGCTGAACAGATTGCATTGAAACTTGGTATGTAGATAGCTAGAGACCTGTATTAACATATACTACTTATTATCCTGATGAAGCCACGTGAGAGAAACCGCGGGGCGCTGCTAGTTGTAATATTTTTAAAATAACTAACTTACCAATTTCAATTATTAAGCGACTTTTCACATGGCACCATTGATTGTTGTGTGTGTGTGTATGTGGCCACCATGAATATCCAAATAAAAGACCAAACATTATTTTTATCTTGTTTTGAAAATAATATACAAGGAAAACAAATAATTTATTTGTGTGTACACAGCCCTCTAGCCAGTTATAATAATCGTAATACTTTTTATTAAAGTAACGTATGCTCTATTACCTTTTCTTTTTAATTAGATTCAAATCGCGAACAGAACGTCCTCTGACAATTATTTAATTTTTTCGTCAAACGACAACTTCGAGAAAACACTAGTTTTTAATTTATTTAAACACACATCACTAGCACAGATCTCACAGCTATAATTTTCCATAATTCACAGTAATTCTAGTAAATTAAGTAATTAATTATTAATTAGATATCAAACCCGGCTCTTAAAGTCACCCGACAGCTCTTTCTGGGTAGAGAGGGCACACGGTGCGCCTACGTTCCACCTCAGTCAGCTCCTCACAGGGCATGGCGTATTCGCCAAGTACCTGTGGAAGGTGGCTGGGGTGGAGCCGGACCCCGTGTGTCGTCACTGCCCGAGTGGCGTAGTGGACGAATTGCGGGTGCGGGAGCGTACGGGACTGACTCTCCCGCCCCGCCGTCGTGTTCGGAGGCGTCGTCGTGAACAATTCATGCGCGCCCTCGAATAGTGTCTGGCCGTGGGCGGAAGGTCGGGGGACCCCGCCCAACTGGCCACTTGGCGACGGGCACCCTTTCTGTGTTCCAGGGGGTGCCTACTTTTTGCGAACGCCCGTACCGGCCGCTCTCACCTCCTCTGCTTACAGAGGTGCGCTCGAGAGCGGTGGAGGTGCGGGCTAGTTCTTCAGCTCCTTAGGGAGCTCCGGGGTGGTCGCTTATCGACCGCCCCGAGACGGACCCGTCTGTTCTGGGGTGCCCCTTGCCGGCTCGCAGTGATTTAACCTCAGGCCTACCCTGCGAGTCGGTTTTAAGGTGAGGCGGAACACCGCGGGGTTTAGTGGGTAGGACGGCCCTCTCTCACGGGCTGGGAGCCCCACACACCGTCCCTGCTGCCCCCGCAGCAGGGATGACGGTGCGTTAATGCATTCCCCGCGAAAACAAAAAAAAAAAATACTCGACAGCTCTTTATAGTAAAACAATATTTTAATTACAAATGGCGTATTTATATAATACTACCTAAAAAAATTGATCTATATTCGAAACAACTATCTTATTTTTGACAATTACTTTCATTGGTCGCTTTATACTCAAAGGCAATGCTTCTTAGCGCAACTCATGATTTCGCACACAATCGTACAATTTACACACACAAACAAATGATTTGCCCTATAAAAATATGATTGCAAGAAGCGAGATCCAGCTTTGCCTCTATCCGCGCGGGGCGCTATATGTTAGTATATATATATTTATTTACGCTTTAGGTTAGTAGTTCGCTCAATGATTTATAGATGGCAATAGCACAATTGTATAGGGAATTAAATATTTATACTTGTAGTATCGGGATTGGGATAGGATTAGGCTAGAGTATGTAGTGCTTATTTGCTTGTATGGACCGCACCTGCCTGCATAAGCGTTAGTAATAATTGAACTTAAAACTATAATTAGTAAGCATATTATAAAAGAAACATAAGATTAGGAAAGTGTGTTCATATGCTAGGTGCATATGAACACACTTTCCTAATTCCTAATACTCACTACGTCAGTGGTGAAACTGCATTTCACCACTGACGTAGTGAGCCTGCAACAATGATTGACATAAGCATAGTCAAGCCTTCTTGCAACACGGTTCATGACAGTCAAGTAGTGACATTCTGCTTGATAGAGTAGCACTAGGAGATATCAATTTTGAAGGACATACAAGAAAGAGCATTAAGTAATAATGATGTCATTAAAACTGAAAGTATCGCTAAATCATACTCAGCACTGCTTTCCCATAACCATTTCAAAAATGAGACGTTTGTCGAGTTGCGTTCTAAAACCCAGAACTTGTCTACTCTATCGGCTGCCGCCGATTCTACGACAGATGTGCACGCCCCTTATATTAGGGGCGTGGGTGCAAATAAGTTCGTTTCAAAGTTTGTTTACCATAGAAATGCAGGTACAGCTCTATAGCTTATTGCTTGCTAAGCGAGTTTGACCAGTAGTAATTTGGCCAGCTCTACTACAATGCTAGTTCGCAATATTCCATTACTTCTTACTCCTAACATAATTGAAAACAAACAATACAGCAAATGATCCAATATAAAATGGATTAATCTATCAATGTGATACAAAATAAATACTTACCAGTACCACCCCATCCATATTTTGCTGTCAAAAAGAAAGTGAAAAGGCCACCTATCAGCACGAATATGACGCGTAGCTCAACAACATACAAATCCTTTGAGTGAGGAATGAACTTAGCCAAGGTTCCCCAACTGACACCGGCAGCTACACCAAGAAATAATGCGAGGGCCGCCTGCAAAAGTCGTGGAATACAAAAAAAAGATGTGTTATAGAAAAGACACCCGCGGCTCCACAGGTGTGGTGAAGTTTTCCCGTTTACGTTTCCCACAGGAACTTGTTCCCGGGCTACAAAGTAGCCTATGTGTTATTCTGATGTGTAGCTATACTATTGCAAAGTTTCATCAAAAGCCATTTCGTAGATTTTGCGTGAAAGAGTAACATACATCCATACTTACAAACTTTAGCGTTTATAATATTAGTAGGATTTTACTGGTGCGTATAATATGTTAATCAATGCAAAATTACAACTATCTCGTTCTAAAGTTTTCTTACTGCTTACTAATAAATCCTAAAAGTATATCTAGGTACTATAAATATAGCCACAACCTGCGTCTGTCTATTTCAACAAAGCAATGGGCTCACTACGTAGGACAGGAATACACAGGTGAAAAGTGGGGGTATAATATGCCTCTGCCACCTCTTCGGGGATAAGGCATACATACATATTGTCACGCCTTTATCCCCGAAGGGGTAGGCAGAGGCATATTAAACGCCCACATTTCACCGTATGCATTTGCCACCCATTGCCGTGTTGAAATAGACAAGCGCAGGCCAGACCTGCTGTTGAAATTTTTTAAGCCGCCCATAAGGCATTCGACATGGCTTAACGACTGCCATTTTATTGGCAACCCGGACCAACGGCTTAACGTGCCTTCCGAAGCACGAAACTGGGGGTGGGTCTAAAGGGCCGAATAAATTTAATAAATAAAATGTGTCTATTTTAGATGTTAAATTTGGAAGAAATTTTGAACCCGTTGCCTTTTTAGTGAGGTGGTAACAAAAAGGCTAAAAGGTCTTATGTGCTAGACACTAATTAGCACGGCCAATTAAAGTCCTGGTAGTCTTAGACTACCGGAGATAAGGCGTTGTTAATAAAAAACAGAAATATAGATGTTGCCACAATTTGAGTTCACTATGATAATGGTGTGCACAATTTAGCCCATTAAAGATACTTAACAGTGTTCACTTACAAAAAATATGAAGCTTACGAGTATATTATACAGATCGTCGGTCTTATACTTTGCTTAGCTTACCTTAAGATAACGGTAATTTTCATCACCTTCATGCATCATAAAGCTGTGTATCACACCAAACACTCCAACGCTCAAGGCTGTATCTGTTCCACCAGCAGTTAAGATCAGTTGAGACCAATTCTGAGAATCGTTTCTACAGCTACTACTGATTTTTTGCACTTCAGGCATTAACACAGCAAAGGAGATTGAAGCATACGTCGATCCTAATAAAAAACCTGTAGACGTCATATTAATTTTATTCATTCACTCGACAGTTTTCTGAAGCGTTTGAGACTCAGGTTTCTTTTTTGTTAAAGAACTATGTACTGGGTACTACGGGTAGATCTTAGAGTATCCAACTGTCAAACAGCACTCGAATACAAAAGTCATGGTGTAAACTGGAAACTCATTTGCACAATCTAGTAGGCAAATCTAAGAACATGGTCGTAAATAAAATGAAATGAAAAAAAAAGGAAACCTTGAAAAGATTATTTTATGCTAAATAGATAGCGAGTATTTCCGAGCGTTGTTGACTGACTGCAGTATCATTTGAGTATCCGACGACCAATGGATCTTAAAACATTACAGACTCTTGAATTATATTGAGTGAAGCTTGCAAATGACCATCCGTTTCTGTGTGCGTAGAATCGAGAGATTCGTATCTAATACATTCATACATATTGTCACGCTTTCAAGTATCGTGCATTTTTGAACTATCTCAAACATTGAACTAGACCTTGATCCTATCTGTTTCAGAAATTGATAAAGTAGTTGCATGCAAACATGAAAGTAATGTCCGTTTAGATACGCTTCACTGAACTTTGTAAATATAATTTACTGTAAGTAATATTTCAATATTCCTTTTTCGTGTAATATTTATAGATACATATTATGAAAGAAATTAATGTTTTAGGTATTAGTTATAAATATATATGTCTATCATAATAAAGATATATTAAACGGTTATATTCATTTTAAATAGTCAATAAATAATGCAGATCATAAACATCTTCTTAATGAAGTTGGCATTGCTATGGGTTGAACAGAGTTTGAGAATTGAATGATCATGGGTGCGATACTCTATTTATAAATAGGATTGTTTAAATGAAGTAGTACCTATCTATTAAAGGCAATGGCGAATAGATGATATTTGAACTAATTCATAGATCGACTAGTCGGTAAATTTATTTTATAGTTCAGTATACGTATATGAGAGCACTATGGTATGATGCGCTACTTAATATTTCTACATACGTTATTAGTGACGAAAGTGCTATAAATAGGATCTTTATTGGACTTTATTACAGTCAAGCATATGAATAATAAAGTGCATATTGTTTATACGAGTACACATCAAACAATAATCAGTGAAGGGATGATTAACACCTTGGCGTTACAAGTATTATTTATTCGTTAGCTGGTCAAATACTAATAGAATAGCTAAAATAGATAGAAAGTTTGAAATAAGTCTCTAATAGGTATTTTATGAGTACTGCCTAGGCTTGGTAAATCTTAGTATCTACGAACGTGATATTTACCACTATCAAAACGACGGACTGATTTTAAACTTTGCGAACCTATCAAAATCCAATAAAAATGCAAAGAGAAATAATAATATTTCAAAAAAAAATAAAAAACTCACTGCAACATAAAACTTAAAAATAATCTTCCATAAATTTTCATTAACTAGCAAGTTGAAGCATCACATGGTCACTTTTATTAATATAAATTTTACAATTTTTCTCTTGAATCACTTCGTCCATTGGTAAAAACTAGGTCATACCAGTAGAATCGTTCAGTTAGATAGACCAACGTAGCGTAAGGAATTAATTGGCGTAGGGACTGCCTCTGTGGCGCGGTGGGCGTGTATCTGACTGCTACGCAAGAGGTCGTGGATTTGATTCCCACCCAGGATATAACTTTGTGGGATGAGCACGATGTTTTCTTCTGTCTGGGTGTTATTTATCTATTAATCTATTAAATGAATGTATTTAGAAATATGTTTATCAGTTATCTGGTTTTCATAGTACAAGCTCTGCTAGGTTTTTAATCAGATGGCGTTGTGTGAGTTGTCCCAGCGATATTTATTTATTTAATTTTATGTCATGTAAGGTTTATATTTACCCCACATCCATGGGAAGTTGAGGAATACTCTCATGCAAACAGTCATTACAACAACCTCTGTAGTCCAAGGTAACACTCCGAGAGAAGACACCAGTCGCCAGTTTTTCTTTATGTAAGTGGTGTCGAACGCTAGCGAACCCTTTCCCAGAATGATAACTGGATATATTTTTCTATAAACATAAACAGAAATGATGAGCTTCAACTTCGAAGAAATCGCACAAGTTCAGAATGTTGTTGCCAAAATAAGTTTGCGTTTTATATTTCAGAACTTGGCGCTTCAGAGGCAATATTATTATTTCCTGGTTCTACATATATCGTTTTATACCTTTCCAGTTTTTTTTATTACACTTGGCAAGGCATAGACGACAGAACCAAAAAAAAACATAGATTTTATTCAGAACTAAGATACACGCATAGATAGGTAGGTAAATATTGAAAACTATACAATATCTATAAATATTTCAATGTCACATAATACAATAAAGGCCGTGTATTAGAAAATATTTACGTATTGTCTCCAGCAATGTAACACAATTATATTTTGTATCAAGGTCTTACCTTGTATCTTTATTAGATAAATGTATATATATAAATAAAATTGAAGTGCCCGTTTATAATTCCAAACAACAGCTTTTTATTAAATGCATATGAAAGTACTAGTTGATGCCTGCGGCTCCCACATGAACTTGTTCCCTGGATAAAAGTTGTAGCCTATGGGTTATTCTGCTGTATAAGCTATATTATTGTAAAGTTTCATCAAAATCCATTCACTAGATTTTGCGTGAAAGATTAACAAACATCTATACTTACAAACTTTCGCGTTTATAATATAAGTAGGATATACGGTAGGACACATAAAAAATCTATTTAAAATTGTTTTTTTGTTTGTTTGTTACTATTAATCTCCGAAACGTTTGGAAACGGGACTTGCACTGGCGGATAGTTGATGTTGTAATAAGTAATTTAGGTTACATTTTATCCCCATAATCCCAAAGGATCAAAATACATAAATTACTGTTGAGTTTTCATGTAACTGTCTTTGTAGCCAAATTCTTGGCACTACGGGATTCCTTGTATGTACATTTAGTGACAGATAATTAATACAATAATTGCTCTATATACAGATTACTTAAATATTATATTCCACTTTACAATAATGCATGACTGTATACCTTAAAAATGCATCAACTTCAATATAGTCCGTCATGTCAAGAAACCCTATACTTCTTGCTAACATGCCAGTGACCAGTGCTGCTATAAGAGGTGGCATAGATGTACAGATCTGGAATGCTTCGCCACTGGCCCAAGCCAGTCCTCCAACGACAGCCAGCTTGGTCCATCGACCGTCCCAACTCCAACCTTCTCCAAAGGCGCACCATAGTAAGCCCCATGTTCCAAATCCTGAAAAAATTATAGTTATTTCGTTACAAGTAGTCATAAAATTAATAATGTTCTTAAAATTTGTATAATTTTGGATTTCGGGTATTTTTCACGAAGAAAGTATATTATATAACAGAATCGATACCTACTAATGAATAAGGTCAGAAATAAGTGAATAAAATAATAAAACCTATAGAAAGGTTTTTATAGGTTAGACACAACAGTATTGGTACTGGTTACTTTTAAGGTTCCTGTCGATAAAGTCTGCCGGTTCCTCTTTGTGGTCCTTTCCGTGCCGTTTTGTGGAAATATAAATCTTATATCTTATATGAGAGAATTTAAAAGCAGTTTAAAAAATCCCTTGCTGGCCAACAACTATAAAACATTCTGAGTTAATTTTAAAAGTTGTAAATGTTATGGCCACTCCAGTTTCGATCGTGATACTCAAAGTTGTGGACGATTATTATAAAATAACTAACTAACTAACTATCTTCACGCTGTATCCCTGACGGGGTAGTCAGAGAGGACAGATCACCAGGCTTCGCGATCCATACATACTTCTTTCGCTTCTTCGAGATTCATCAATCGCTTCATACACGCACGTCTGGGTATCCGAGTGCTTTTGACCTTTCCGTTTTTGAGCAATCTGCTCACGTGGTCTTCATATGTAAGTCTCGGCCTACCCTGACTCCTTCTACCCTCTACTTTTGAACAATATATATTCTTCGTCAATCGTTCCTCACTCATTTGTTGGACGTGTCCAAACCAACGGAGCACGCCCTTTTCCAGCTTAATGCTGACACTTTCATTCAAACCTGCCATATTGCGTATCACTTCGTTACGTATTCGGTCGGCCAAGGTAACGCCGCACAATTTTCGAAGTGATCGCATCTCCACAGCATTCAATTTACTTTCATGCATCTGCTGACATACCCAGGTTTCACTACCGTAAAGCAAAGTTGGCACTAGCACTGCGTTATGAATCGCCATGCGTGCTTCTTTTACGATGCTTTGTCGCTTTACTAACTGGGACAAAGCACCGTTAACTTTGTTTCCGGCAGCTACTCGCCGTTCTACATCCGAATCACATCTTCCATCCGCGCTAAACATACTTCCTAAATACACAAATTCATTCACTTGCTCTAGACGTTCCTGGTTTACCCTAATCTCGCATTTAGTTCTTACGTCACCTCTTTCAAATACTAGAACCTTAGTTTTACTTGCATTCAAGCGAAGACCCTTACTTTCACAATCCTCTTTCATATTAGTGACTAATGCCTGAAGGTCGGCTTCTGATGAGGCCATGAGAACCGCATCATCAGCGTACAGCAGACAGTTTACTGTAAAGTCACCCAAATTCACACCCATATTAAAATCTTTCAACTTCTGCAGGCAACTGTCCAGATACACTATGAACAGCCAGGCGGACATGACACATCCCTGTTTGACGCCTGTACAGACATCAAAAAGAGGTGACACATCCCCCCCTACTCGCACGCAAGCCTTACAGTCCTTATAAAGCGACTGTATTGCCCGCAGTAGCGAGCCGTCCACACCATATCCAGGCAGCAAGTCCCACAGCGTTTCTCTCACAACGTTATCAAATGCTTTCTCTAGATCCACAAAAGCGCAGAAAACCTTCTGGCTAACAGCCAGAAACTTTTCCGCGATCATGCGGAGAGAAAACACTTGATCCATGCAACCTCTTCCACGTCGGAATCCGCATTGAGCCTCCCATAAATACCTTTCAGACTTTTCTTGTATTCGTGCCGTTATAACCTTTGCATACACCTTACTAGCTAAGCTGACCAAGCTGATCGCCCTGTAGCTGGAGCAGTTTAGGCTCGAGCCTTTCCCTTTGTAAATAGGTACTACAACTGCTACTCGCCAGTCATCCGGGACCTCACCGGTCCGCCAGCACAAGTTGCATAACAGACATAGTGTGTCCCAGACACGCGACCCACCGTACTTGATCATCTCAGCAGTAACTCTGTCTTTTCCCGCAGCCTTACCACATTTCATACTTCTTATCGCTTGTTCTATTTCTTTCATACTAATGACTTCACTGACATTGAGATCCGAAGCATCGCTCGCATCTCTGTCTTTTCTTGCATACATCTTTCCATAATATTCACTCCATCTCTGCAGGACGTCAGTTTGGTCTGTTAGGACGTCATTGTTAACACTAAGCACTTTATTCATACTGCAGGTTGCCGAACAACTCCGGGTCTTGCCTACCTCTTTCCAGAAGAGCTTGGCATTATCCCGGAAATTGGACGACAACCTTTCATCCGCTTTCATTCTGCACCTTTCACGAGCTTCTTCTATCAGTGCCTTCGTGTTAACTTTCTGCAGCTTGTATCTCTCTTTCATAATAAAATCATTTCGCGCGGCTAAGTAGTCTAGCCATGCTTTCTTCTTCATTCGAACTGCTTCTTTCTCTTCCTCATTCCACCATGCATCACGCTTATTACTACTGCCTCTTTTCGTTTCTCCACACACTTCCACAGCGGCATTTATCATACTATCCCTAAGGTGCTGCCATACACTTTCCACATTCTCACTGCTTACATTGACGTCGTCAAGCTTTTCGGCTACCCTTTCATTATATTTATCCCTAATGGATGCATCCTGCAGCTTCCAGCTTTTGATGCTATAAGTCAGCTCAAGCTCAGCACACTCGGTACGATGACGCCAACCCGCGAACAGACCCCTAATCCTAGTTATGACTAGGTAGTGGTCTGATCCCAGCTCAGCGCCTCGATGAACCCTTGTGTCCATCACCTGTTTACGGAGCCGACTATCCATTAGGAATAGATCTATCATGCTTCTCTTTGGCTTACATCTCCTCGTATACATATGAATTTGTTTGTGGATGAACATTGTGTTCGCCACAAACAAATCCTTTTCCTTACAAAATGCCAGTATTAGCTTGCCAGCGTCGTTCACCCTTTTATCCCCATACTTCCCGAGTACCGACTCAAAACCATCGCGAGCGGTACCCACCCATCCATTCAAGTCTCCACATACTACAAGTTTTCATTTCCTTCTATCACATTTAGAGCTTCTCTCATACTCTCCCAGAAATCCACTAGCTCACTCGCGTTCGACGAAGATACTGGCGCGTAAGCAGCTATTAGGAAAATCTTCGTCAAACCAAGTTTTACACGGATCCAGAGGATTCTAGGACCTACCCGTTTGTACGGAGGCCAATCGCGAGGACAGCAAAATTCCAACCCCCCGACTGCCATGCTCGCTCTCTGGTACTCCAGACCAAAGCGCGAGCATCCCACCCGGGAGCTCCAAGACTTTGCTGCCCTTGCGCTTGGTCTCTGTCAAGCACACTGCATCTAACTTACTCTCATTCATAACATCCATCAACTCATTCATCTTATCTGTCATTCCTCCCCTAACATTCCACGCAGCTACCCTGCACTCCGTCCTCCACTTCCCGCCATGTCGGGCCACGCGTGTAGGGTGGCGGTCCCCTACGCCGCTCTGGCACACACTTTTCGCACCAGCGGGGACGAACTGGTGCGCGTCGCCTCGGGAGCACGCCCTAGCATCATTCGCCCTGGTGGCACTCGTGTTGGAGTAGAATTGCAGCCGTAGCTGGCAGGGATGGCGACATGCACGCTTCTACTCTTCATCCCCATATTATAAAATACTTATATAATATACCTTCCAATTAGCAAGCCAAATCCAAGTCGGTTGGGAAGCATCCAAAAAGTTGCGGTTTATGTTTTTGCCTAAAATACCTCGATATCTCAATGACTTTTGACCAATAGGTCTTACCTGTGCCTATGCCCAGCACTTGGTACCGATCGGCTGAGATAATGATAAATTTCTCCGGATATGTGGATGTTATACACCATACTGAGGACGTAATTAAATAAAATAGTGGCTCTTAGTGAGCCTTTCGACTCGAGTTGCTTGACTTTGATATTAGTTTTGCTTAAGAAGTTTCTTTTTGAATTTTCAAAAAGAAACAGTTTAGACAGTTAGACCAGTTTAGACAATTTCTAAACTGGCACAAAAGTGCCAATTCAGAAATTGTCCTGTTATACAACCTTTTCTCTCTTTTGAAACATCTCTTTTTCACAACAACTTATTGGAACATGAAACAACATGGAAAAAAATATTATTAATTGGAAAAGATTCTTTGTAATTTTTTTGCTCTTATTTTAGGTCATGAGAAATCCATTCATTAACTTTCAGAATAGGGATAGCTGTGAGTCCTAAAAAGCAACTTTTATCCTAAAAGAACATTTTATTCCCTCGGGAAACACTTGCTCTATGACCAAATTTTACGTGCACAAAAACCTCGCACGTACCTATTCTATTTAATAAATAAGTCTTATAATTTGACTAATGCAAGAAGTTTTTATTGAATGCAGGATTTCTAAACTATATAAATTAAGACGATTTTCAGTAACTACACGAAAAAGGTAGGTTTAGAAGGTTAAGAACTGTGTGTGATCAAAATACTATGTTAAATAAGTGTAACTCAAGACTCAATCTCTTTTAATTTGAAAATAAATACTCACTATCACTTACCTAATACTGTTAAACAAAAATAATGAACGATAGTTGGAGTCACAGGTCCACACACATCCTTATTTCTCTTTTTAATATTTTCTCTTAGTGAATTATTTTTTGTATTATAGCTGAGAGTAATTTCGGGTGTTCTGAAACCACAAGCGTCTGACCGTTAATTAAGCAGACACATTAATTAGTCTCAATCAAAACGATCAAACTCACTCCAGTTCTGTCATTATACTTTGCTGTCTCACAGTTTTTATTAATAAAGAATCGTCTTCGGTCATAATATGGAATCAGTTCCACTGCAACTGAACAAGATAGAGTATATAAAGAGTACTTACTTACGTTTTTATGTCTTCTGTATGTATGATATATATAGCCTTATCTAAGAGCGATGTTGAATTTTTATCTGAAAATAATTAGTATCTTGTATTCGAAAGATCAAACTGTTTATTTAAGATTTTACACAGGCTACTGATATTATGCATCTTTCTCTATTGCGACATTACTATTTCGTAACACATTTAAAAAATTTAGTTCTTCATTAAATTATACCTAAAATTTATTTATACCATAATGGAGTCTATGAGACTATGTTGTGTGTTTGCAGTATCATCTACGCATGCTCATGGAACTGTTGTTTGCTGAATGTTTGCTTTGAATTATGATAGCAAATATGTTATAACATTGCTAATAACTAAGACGATTTAATAATAAATAATAACTTTGTTTGCTTTCTTTGTAATGTTTCTTGATAGAAAATGATTTGAGTGACGTGACGTAATTTAACAGAAACTAGTTTTAATTTGTTTTAAAATATCAAAATAATAATTGTTGAAATTATTTTAAGTTAGTGAAATTTAAACATGTGTTATATCAATTATACCAATAAAATTTGCTAAATAAATAAAATGAAATTGCCTCTTTGTAATTCAAAACTAACAACAAACTGAAAACTAACTTACTATCTTCACGCTGTTTGTTTAATTTTTGTCTCTGTCTGTGTATCTATCCGTCTGTTCCAATAAATCTTTAAACCTCTGGACCGATTTTTCTGGTATATTTACTGTCAGTGAGCTGATTTTATAATGAGTAACTTAGGCTACATTTGTTATTTACACATTACCACACGAACGGCGACAATCACCAAAATGTGCTATACCTTCACTGAATGGGGTTTAAAAATGTGTAGTATAGATAGTAGGTTGCTACTGACGTTGATTGTGAGTTTTTTTGTAATGGTGGTCAAGCGCCATATCTACGTATAGTCATCGATAGCTGACAACAATGCAACTACATCCCGTTTTTAGACTTCTAAACCCTAAAGTTTAAAAAGTCTTATAAAACGGCACAATGTGTCCGTCCGTTTGTCTCCATCACGCCTTATCCCCGAAGGGGTGGCAGAGGCATATTATATGCCCACTTTTCACCGTGTGGATTCCTGTCCCACGTAATAGGTGGTGAGCCCATTGCCGTGTTGAAATAGACAGACGCAGGTTGTGGCTACCTGCTGTTGAAATTTTTTAAGCCGCCTATAAGGCTTTCAACCAGGCTTAACGACTGCCATTTTACTGGCAACCGGGACCAACGGCTTAATGTGCCTTCCGAAGCACGGAAATGCTCGCAAATGTAAATGCCACAAAGTGGTCACCCATCCGACGACCAGCCATAGTGAAAGTTGCGTAAAGTGTCTCTAGCCATCTATTTCTCAGACACCATTAAAGATGGAGAAAAACGGTGTGCTGCATTCGATTAGGACACCATGAATATTTGCATAGGCGATTTTGTTGTTTCCATCACTTCCATTTGAGAAACTCGGTTTAAAAGTCGTCTGATTACTTCGCTTCGCTTGATATCTTGTTGTATTCTCACGGAAAACATATTTATATTTATACATATATTACGATGTTTTCCAGTGATAAAAGGTAGCCTGAGACAATCGCTAGACCTAAAACTATTCTCATACACAAATCATCAACAAACAAACACACCTGAATTAATAACTTTACAAATCCATACTAATAAAACTAGTTTTATAAAAAAATATTTTTAAGTCACTGACCGTAAGCTACTATTATAATGTAGGCATTATTATTTTGCGATTTCGAAAAAGTTTAAAACCACGTTCATGAAACGCCGTTTGAACGTTATTTGCTACAATCTAGAAAATGTTGTTTATGGAAATTCCCCCACACACAAATAAAAGTTTTTTGCAAACGCTCTACGCTACTACAGTCACGCAGGTTAGAGGTGTAATAGAAATTCAAGGAATGCCACGGGCGATACCGGGGGACACATTTTGTATGTAGATAACTGTTATCTTTATTAATGTGAAATTATTTTTATATTGATGTCTTATATAAGATATTACTCGTTCGGCGATTGCCAATATCTTCACATCCCAGTCCAAGTACAACTAGAGCATTGATTGACTCTGTAATCATCACTTACATTTATATTGACCTATGGAGCGACATAAATGTTTATCAGTAGCAATCAATGAGCGTAATGAAAGAAGGCTCTTATTTAGAATAAAAAATCAGACAATTGCGTGTCGGACTACTCTCAATATAGGGTCCTGTTGCTCCTAATATATAACGTCCAGCATGTTTCTCTGAAGTCAACCATATATCATTAGGGTCATTTATTTTCAATTCTAAGTAATGAAGAGTCGATAAACCTCTTGCAAGATGGATAGGTCACATACTAAAGGTTGCGAGAACCGGCTGGATTCGAATTTTTAGGGGAAGCCCTGGCCAAACGTAGACACCCTTTGGTTAACATGTTAACTAAAATCGTGATATCTTGGAAACTATAATATCTAAACAAAAAATTTCAACTACTGAAAAATCGTAAAATATATAAAGATAAAACTTATAGCTATAATAATTTGGAATTTTAATCATAATTAACTGATATATTGGTATAAACACGAAAAAGTAGGTTAAATAAATGTTATTTTTCAGAAATTTGCCACTTACACGAAAAACTAATAAAAAACACTTTTTTTTTTTGACATAATCAAATTTCTGGAATTAAAACGATTAATCAGTTATTTAATAACACTTCATTAATATCTATATATTTGACTGCCTCGGTGGCGCATTGGTAGTGTATGCGACTGCGACTAAGGTACCGGGTTCGATTCCCGGGTTGGTAGAAATATTTGTGTGATCCACAAATGTTGTTTCGGTGTTTGGGTTTTCCTATGTACAATATGTATGTCTTTAGAAATATGTCAGTATGTTTATTAGTCGTCTAGATCCCATAACACAAGCTTATATTAGCTTACTATGGGCTAGACGCCGCTGTGTAAAAAAAATGTCCCACAATGTTTATGTATATATCAGTTACCAAATGAGACTATCTTCCGACAAAGCCTCCTCAAGTTCTCTCAACTTTTGTCTGTCCATTGCTGTCCGTCTCTAACCTTTGGGAAGATCATCTTCCCATCTCTTTTACTAGCTTCTTCTACATCTTTTCTGTCATGAGAGCACTATTAGTTAGTTTAAATACTCTTAGCTACATTCAAAGTCTAAAATTTATGAAACGCTCTTTAAAACTTAGTTTTTAGGTATTTACCATTCTTAAGGTACCTTATTTTCTCCATGTCATTAATTCTTGTGCAACGGACTTTGCTGCACTGGCTGGTGAAGTTTTACTAATAGATCATGAGACCCGTATGTACCATTCCCATTGTTCTGTATGTCTCGTTTCCTATCAATCTATTCTAAACTCTAATCTCATAGTTATAAATGAAAGAAATTTGAAAATGGAAATAATACTCCCTAATATGCGTTTTACGCCTGTTAGTTTAAAGCTCCCATGACGATTATTGCATGATTCGATGCGAATCTTAGAAGAAGATTCTATCATAACATAAGGTTAAAATAATATAAAATAATAATAAGACTGACATTAATAAAGAGTAATATAATTGCGCTTCTCATTGAACTTAATTGGACGCGTTATTTCTAAATGGGACTTTGGACTTAGGTAAGGCTTTTAACTATTTAGTTTCAGCAGTCATCATTGTGGCCATTATTCTTTGGAAAACTCCGTTCTTAGAACATCTACAAATGGCACACTTGGTAACCGAGAAAAAAAATATATATATATTTATATTTATTTGCAGGGTTCTTTGTAGTGTGATTTAGAGCTAAAACAATGAATATATGAAATTCGAAATTCTGTTTTAGTTAAGACTTTAAGTAATCTGGGTTTTAGTGAGTTTTTCTAAGAGCCCAAGCAACACCTTATATTAATACCTAATTTAAACTAGATCGTTTTAGTTTCGTTTCTAAACAGTAAAGAGAAATGATATTTCAATACGTCTCTTAACGGGTAATATATTTGAAATTATAACAAATGGTGTTACTTTTCCGTGTAAAAAATATAATAAATGAATATATACACAGCAAAATGACCTGAAAATGGCGGCGCTTCCCCTTTCACCGCACGTGATATGTGACAGCACTTACTTAGCGTTATAAATTCTTTGATCTTTTAGCTATTCTGAAAATTGAATTTTAGATGGAGATGAACTCCAAACTGTTATTATTTGTTTTTATTAATTACTTTCCTATGGAAGCAATTTTAAAGGCGTATTCACTTATAAAACCACCAAATTAAACTATCTATTACAGACTATCGCAGGCCTCTCGCAATAATTTTAGAAGTAACTGTACGACACTGGCCAATCGGGTTAGATTGGGGATGTATCAAGTTTTCCTTCTCTTCGCCATGACTTTGTCCGTCAACATAGTGGTTTGTTTTCGGCACACATGGATATAAAATATAATATTCAATATCCGCATCTTCTCTCACTGCACAAGATGCCAAAGATCGCGCGAAGTGAAGGAAAAAATGTAAGAAATGCGGACTTCAGGCTTCGCGTCACATATCTGGGACAAACGCTCGGATGATGATGATGATATTTCATTTTCAATCTGTTAATATTCGTTAATTTTGAAAGGATTTGTTATGAAAGATTAGGTTTATTCTTTATATTTTTTATTCATTCTAGTTCTGACCGCTACTGTGATCGGTGACAGCGGCAAGAGTCATAAAAATGGCAATTGCCATACCCTCTTTAGTTAGTCTGCAAATGAGGCTGTCGTGGGCCTCAAAGTTATCGGTAGAGCCCTTAACACCCAGTTTATATGTGCTTTTGTTAATAGATCTCTTTAATTTAGAAGTTGTAAGACGTAAACTTATCCTATTCATAAAAGAAATCATCACATACTAAATTTTCTACATTATTATTTCTTTTCTTTTTAAAATTCATACTATGATTTCGTATTTGCACATGGTTATAATTGGACATTCTGGTGATCTACGGGCAAAAATAATTGCCTGTGGTGATTGGTGGTGATGGTTTAACCAGGTGAACTACACAGGTATATATTGTATAGCCTAGTATTGTACTAATATGTTCCGTCGGTATCGTTTGCATTCTAGCGTTTAATTTTTCAGTTGCAAATGAAACTTACGCTTTGGAGCTGATTTTCCTTGGCTTTTTCGTTCGTTCCTGTGTGTTTTATCCATAACTAACTATACGCACGTGCTGCACGGCTTTGTATAGTGTTTTATTCTCGATACTATCTAGTGTTTTATTATGATTCTGATAATTTAATTACAAGAAAATGTTTAGAAAATATTGGAAAAAATCTACTTACTGATGAAAACTACGCCTAAATCCATTGTTTAATTTAAATACGTTCCATTGTGACTTATTGTAGCCTAAACAGTCTCACCAATTTTGATCTTGAATGACTTTTTTCATTAGATTTGAATGTTTTTCCGGTGTCACAGGTTTTGGCTCGACATCACAATACTCAGTTGGATTTTTAAATGAATTTACTTGTGCAGAATGTATGAAGAATGTAAGGGACCCTACCAGAATCTACGAGGCCTAAGCTTATCATGTTAATGGATGTGTAAGTGCATATATTAATGGATATGGCAACGGTCAGTCGCGCGGTTAGACTGAAGTCGCTACCGGTAATGCTAAAAACAAAAAGTTAAAGATTAGCTTCTCCTTGCAGCCAAATAAAAGTGAACCCCAGACTCCAAATCAATTTACGATTTTGAAGCAACTGGGAAGACACTAAGATGAAGAAATTTTTCTAAAGAAACACGTATCCGGCAAATATTAAAACAAAAAAAAGTATTTCGTTAATATTTTAAACAACTTATCTGTACGGAACCAAATAAACTCATGCGTAAAAAATAAGTGTACTCCTGGTACTTATGGAGGTCTAGACGAGTCGTGCGCGGCGGTACTTTGCAAAGGCGGCGGCGGTCGAATTTTTTATTTTGAAAAATATTAAAAAAGTTAACGATTGACGGTTTTGTAAATTACTTGCGTAGTAGTAGTAAAAGATCACATATTTTAAGAGTCGATGCTGTTAATAATATATCGGACCGACATTCACCATCGTTGAAAAGTCACACTAACAAAATTAAATGAGCACGCCGCGAGAGTGTAAACATGAGCTCGTGTCGTAGCGAGACGAGCCGCGAGTGTAAACGCAGTATAAGTATTGATAATAATTCATTAGCAAATTAAATATTTTTTATATATTTATTCAGGACAGGATAAAACACTTTATCAAAAATACGATAATGCTGCCAACCTAAATCATTGTGATTTTTTTAATGAGATTATTTAAATAGAAATAACCAAATTACAAAAAGTACTATTAAATGAATGATGTTGCTCATTATGCTCACAAGGTTGCGGAACAACGTACCTCTGTGTATCCTAATCTAGGTAGGTTAAGCGTGTTTTGGGCAGAACTCACGTGTGTCATGCGATTGTTTTTAAAGTACTTAATACCTGTTTTGATTAAGTTTTCACAAGCGGACCAGATAAGGACTGTCTATAGGCTTGAACGGCTTATTTGGCGAAGGGACTACTTTAAACGGCTGACAAACTGGATTACGGTCGTACTTCGCTTATCGCGTGCCACTTATTTATAAACTTGGTGATGCTGTATCTCGTTTTAGGCCAATAGTATTTGTGGGACAGGGCTTAAATGTGGCCACGACCTGTATAGGTGGTAAAGGCTTTGAGATGAAATGGCTGACCCCGCGCATTGGGCGCAAGCCATTCTAGGGTTGTTAGAGTTGAACGCTGGTAGGCAATTTATACACACTACTATTTGGATTATAGTTCAGTAAAAGGTCACGCATCATTTACTGTGTTCTACATGGTCCTAAGGGTTGTTGAAATCTACTATTATTATTTGGCTTCCACAGCTTGCGTAAGAGGTTGAGTCGTCTGCTGTCGAAAAGGACCAGGGACATTTAACATAGGTGATATTGACTGCCTAGACTAGGGATATTAAATGAGGGTTGTTTCGGAGTCAAGCTATTAAGTGGCAGATTATGTTTATTTGGTCGTGAATAAAATCAATCCTTTTTAAAACAGGCCCGATTTCGATACGTTTCTGTCAAGTACTTTTTCAATGGACACAGGCCATATACTCGTACAATATCAGTAGTAGCAACAGTCTCATGAAGTGAAACACAGGTTATCATGGTACTAAAGAGATTCAGACATTTTTGTAATTCGGTATGCAGAGACAAATCACTACATTAGAGTATATAAATAGGGTTGCCACAAGAAAAATAGATTTTTTTTCCTTGTGTCAACCCTAGGTATAACAGCTGATTTGAATTGGCTCCGTATTTTATATTGTAATATTGCAAAAATAATTATAATTTTAATTAAAAACCAATTCATCATTGCCAAATAATACCATATTAAGTGTTAAATAATCATTTTCATCATTTATTTTGCTAAAAGTAGATAAATATAAACTTAAAAATTGTACCGGTGTAGTGACAGTTAGAACATCGGAAAAAATTTCAATATTTGAAATTATTACTTGGATTTGGCAAGACTTATAAAACTAATAGTTTTTTCAATCAAGGTTTGTGAGTTTATTTACTTTTACATCCTCATATGTCCATTAATAGTGCGATTTTGTAATTTTCTATGAATAAAACATAACCTCGTTTTGTTTCGCATTTCTTTGCTCTAAGTCTACTTTGCTAATAATTACTGATTCTGTAGCACGTAATTATAACAAAATATCGAATACTAATAACATGATAATGACGCGTAAGGCCTTGGCTCATCAACAAGAGACAAGGCTTCAATTAACGTTGAAAGAGATACAGATTTTGAGTGGGAAGTGCGATAAACTAAACAAGTAAAGGGACGAAAATGAGTTAGAACTGCTAGGTATTTTAAGTAAGAACGGACAACTCAAAAAAGAACTGGCACAGTTGCATTCACTGTATACTGATACCTTACAGGATCGGGATAGGTTACAACTCAACTTATAGTTGACAGTTTTGACTCATGTAGGGAACATTATGAACAAACTCTGCACCAAATTAGAATACTAAAGGAGGAGCTACAACGATCGGAAATCAAAATATTGCAACTAGAAAACGAGAAACAGAGCACAGTGGTCCAATCTAATCAGAGTTTGTTCGATGAACTGATGGCTACTAGCTTAGATACTGCTACAGCTCACCCTTCCACTGTCATAGACCTCACTTCTGATGATGAAACCGGGGGCTGTTCTAAATAATTAAAAATTATTAAGTGTAGTAAGAATAAGTTAAAGAAATATTTAAAAAACAAAAAGTTTATTACTAAATCTAAAAAAATGATACATAAATACAAGTTTTTTATAAATAGCATGTCACTTAATAGACAGAGATTGCAACTGATTGACCAGGTAAATATGTATATGTTAGAACTTGATACTGTTGCACAACAGTACAAAACTGATACACAGGCCCTTCAATGTCAGATTGACAGACTTCAAGGCTCTTTAAAATCAATTTCATATAAATATGAAACAGCAGAGAAACAGAGTAGGGAACAGGTGTTAGCCATAGGTAATAAAAAGTGATGCAAAGACCATAGTCTATTGCGATGAAATAGGTAAAAATTTTGGACATTATTTATCACAGTTAAGTCATTCTGTAATAAATCATACATATCCAGGAGCTTCATACTCTCAAATTATAGATTTTATATTGACTGGTACACACTGCATACAGTCTACTATAGTGGTGCTGGTTGGCAGAAGAGTCAATATTAATAGTGACAAACTTTTAAAAAAATTTGATAAGTTATCAAGTCTGCAAGTAATTTTGTCCACCTTGCCATACAGCACTGCTATGAGCCACAAGGAAAATCACTTAAGATACAAATTAAATATGGAACTACATACCATGGTATCATATTCCAAAAAAATTGAATTGTTCGATTGGAACATAATTTTCAATAATAATAGTTTGTTGACATTAGATAGATATTTTCTATCAAAATTTTTACAACGAAAGGTAGCTCTGTTGCTATCTAATTTTTTAATTTTTCAAGCTAAATTATTGGCAAGTACAACTGCTTTTATTGAGCAGGATAGTTTTGATACTTCACATTTGGAAAATGAAATGAAACTAGTTTATAGGACAACAGATAATAAATCTGGCCAGTTGACTTTGGCCCCTGAGAATAATCTTAGTAAAAATATTGTTTCTATAAACCTGGTGCACCATAATGTTAGAGGTTTAATAAATGGTAAAGATTTAGAGTTAGAACTATACATTAATGCAAATTCTATTAATATTTTTTGTGCTACAGAGCACTGGTTAAAAGATCATCAAATCACATTGTTGAACTTCGTAAATCACCAGGTTGCTAGCTCGTTCAATAGAAAACAATCTAAACGTGGAGGCTCTTTAATATTAATTAATAAAAACTTAAAATTTAAAGAACGTAAAGACTTAGTAGCCCTCTCCATTGAGCGAGTTATTGAGATTGCCAGTATTGAATTTGAGCATTTCATCTTGTTGAGCGTATACAGTCCCCCTGATGCTTCTTACATTGAATTTGAAGAAAAGCTTGAAGAAGCACTGTTCAAATGCCAATGTTCTAAGAAATCTATAATAGTTTGTGGAGATTTTAATGTTGATATATTAGATACATCATTAACTCCATCAGAGAGAAATAAAATGAAAAATTTATTTAAATCCTTTAATCTGCATAGTACATTCTTAGAACCCACTCGCATTACATCCACCAGTGCAAAATGTATTGATAATATTTTTACTGATATTAAACCTATAGATAAAGGTATTGTGGATCCTGTGGATTCAGATCATCGTGGCCAATGGATAAAATTTCCTAAAAGTAGTAACAAAGTCAGCAAAAAACAAATTAAATATGTACCAATTAACAAAGTCGTCTGTACCAAAGTCGTTTGAATAATTTTAAAGAAAATTTATTAAAGAGATTACTATATCTACCTAACTTCACTTGTGTAGACCAGTCATATAAACACTTATTTAACTTGATTAATGATGAGTTTGGCAAAGTTTTTACCTCAAAAATACTACAGATTGGTGGTCGTCCTGTTTTCAGTGACTGGGCAACACCAGGTATCTTTAAAAGTAGAAATAAATTATTTGAATTATATTCAGAAAAATCATATAATTTTAGGCAAACCTTTCAGGAATATGTTAAAAATTATTCAAAGATATTTAAACAAACGTGTCATCTTGCTAAGTCAAACTTCATTAAAAATAAAATTTCTAATTCTGTAAATAAAATAAACATGACTTGTAACATCATTAACTCTGAATGCGGTAGATCTTTAGTGACTGAAAGGGATTTCCACTTAAAAGTAAATGGTTGCCATGTTACAGGGGACCTGGAAGTGGCGACGGAGTATGAACATTTTTTCAAAAATGTACCTATATTGACAACAAAATCTCTCCAAGCGTCTTCCAGTTCCGCTGAACTTTTATTAGAAGAATCTGTTCTTTGTTGCAGGGATGCATTTGTATTCACAGATATTTGTGCTCAGGACATTGTAAAAACATTTAAATGTATCGAAATTAAGAAAACCGCGGACTTTTGGGGATTGTCGGTCAAAACTGCATCATGTATATATAATTGAGGTAATTGCGCACCATCTAGCAACTGTGTTTAATGACTGTGTTTCTAGTGGTACATTTCCTGATTTAATGAAACACAGCAAAGTCGTTCCCTTGTTCAAGGCTGGCAGCGCTACAGAGCCTATTCTAACCGTACCATCACAATACATTTTTGCCAAAAGTATGTCCAGAAAAATATATCACAGTTTTCTTAACTTAACTTAACTATCTTCACGCTGTATCCCTGACGGGGTAGTCAGAGAGGACAGATCGCCAGGCTTCGCGATCCATGCATACTTCTTTCGCTTCTTCGAGATTCATCAATCGCTTCATACACGCACGTCTGGGTATCCGAGTACTTTTGACCTTTCCGTTTTTGAGCAATCTGCTCACGTGGTCTTCATATGTAAGTCTCGGCCTTCCCTGACTCCTTCTACCCTCTACTTTTGAACAATATATATTCTTCATCAATCGTTCCTCACTCATTCGTTGGACGTGTCCAAACCAACGGAGCACGCCTTTTTCCAGCTTAACGCTGACACTTTCATTCAAACCTGCCATATTGCGTATCACTTCGTTACGTATTCGGTCGGTCAAGGTAACGCCGCACAATTTTCGAAGTGATCGCATCTCCACAGCATTCAATTTACTTTCATGCATCTGCTGACATACCCAGGTTTCACTACCGTAAAGCAAAGTTGGCACTAGCACTGCGTTATGAATCGCCAGTCGTGCTTCTTTTACGATGCTTTGTCGCTTTACTAATTGGGACAAAGCACCGTTAACTTTGTTTCCGGCAGCTACTCACCGTTCTACATCCGAATCACATCTTCCATCCGCGCTAAACATACTTCCTAAATACACAATTTCATTCACTTGCTCTAAACGTTCCTGGTTTACTCTAATCTCGCATTTAGTTCTTACGTCACCTCTTTCAAATACTAGAACCTTAGTTTTACTTGCATTCAAGCGGAGACCCTTACTTTCACACCCCTCTTTCATATTAGTGACTAATGCCTGTAGGTCGGCTTCTGACGAGGCCATGAGCACCGCATCATCAGCGTACAGCAGACAGTTTACTGTAAAGTCACCCAAATTCACACCCATATTAAAATCTTTCTACTTCTGCATGCAACTGTCCAGATACACTATGAACAGCCAGGCGGACATGACACATCCCTGTTTGACGCCTGTACAGACATCAAAAAGAGGTGACACATCCCCCCCTACTCGCACGCAAGCCTTACAGTCCCTATAAAGCGACTGTATTGCCCGCAGTAGCGAGCCGTCCACACCATATCCTGGCAGCAAGTCCCACAGCGTTTCTCTCACAACGTTATCAAATGCTTTCTCTAGATTCACAAAAGCGCAGAAAACCTTCTTACTTTTCCGCGATCATGCGGAGAGAAAACACTTGATCCATGCAACCTCTTCCACGTCGGAATCCGCATTGAGCCTCCCATAAATACCTTTCAGACTTTTCTTGCATTCGTGCCGTTATAACCTTTGCATACACCTTACTAGCTAAGCTGACCAAGCTGATCGCCCTGTAGCTGGAGCAGTTTAGGCGCGAGCCTTTCCCTTTGTAAATAGGTACTACAACTGCTACTCGCCAGTCATCCGGGACCTCACCTGTCCGCCAGCACAAGTTGTATAACAGACATAGTGTGTCCCAGACACGCGACCCACCGTACTTGATCATCTCAGCAGTAACTCTGTCTTTTCCCGCAGCCTTACCACATTTCATACTTCTTATCGCTTGTTCTATTTCTTTCATACTAATGACTTCAATGACATCCGGAGCATCGAAGTGAGCTCTACTTCCCGATGTGGCATCTCTGTCTTTTCTTGCATACATCTTTCCATAATATTCACTATCCATTAGGAATAGATCTATCATGCCTCTCTTTGACTTACATCTCCTCGTATACATGTGAATTTGTTTGTGGTTGAACATTGTGTTCGCCACAAACAAATCCTTTTCCTTACAAAATGCCAGTATTAGCTTGCCAGCGTCGTTCACCCTTTTATCCCCATACTTCCCGAGTACCGACTCAAAACCATCGCGAGCGGTACCCACCCATCCATAAAGTGGTTAATTGGTACCCACCCATCCATTCAAGTCTCCACATACTATAAGTCTTTCATTTCCTTCTATCACATTTAGAGCTTCTCTCATACTCTCCCAGAAGTCCTCTAGCTCACTCGCGTTCGACGAAGATACTGGCGCGTAAGCAGCTACCAGGAAAATCTTCGTCAAACCAAGTTTTACACGGATCCAGAGGATTCTAGGACCATTCTACCAGTTTGTACTCATACATACCGGAGGCCAATCGCGAGGACAGCAAAATTCCAACCCCCCGACTGCCATGCTCGCTCTCTGGTACTCCAGACCAAAGCGCGAGCATCCCACCCGGGAGCTCCAAGACTTCGCTGCCCTTGCGCTTGGTCTCTGTCAAGCACACTGCATCTAACTTTCTCTCATTCATAACATCCATCAACTCATTCATCTTATCTGTCATTCCTCCCCTAACATTCCACGCAGCTACCCTGCACTCCATCCTCCACTTCCCGCCGTGTCGGGCCGCGCGTGTAAGGTGGCTGTCCCCTACGCCGCTCTGGCACACACTTTTCGCACCAGCGGGGACGAACTGGTGCGCGTCGCCTCGGGGGCACGCCCTAGCAGTAATCGCCCTGGTGGCACTCGTGTTGGAGTAGAATTGCAGCCGTAGCTGGCAGGGATGGCGACGTGCACGCTTCTTCTCTTCATCCCCTTACAGTTTTCTAAACTCTGTAATAAACATAATATAAACACTAATAATAAAAATAATCTTTCAGTCCACCACAGTCGACTACATAAGATTGGCGATTTTTTCCAGGGTAACTGTATACGCTTTTACAACAAGCTTCCCTGTGACCTGAGAAAATATACCATTAAATAAATTTAAAAAGTTTATTAATAACAAGCTTTGTGAAAAAGGCTTTTACTCCGTTACAGACTATTTGCAGGACAGGGACGCCTGGAAATGATCTGCTGGCAAAGTGAAATATTATTAAATTGTAAATAGGCCATCAAAAAAAAAAGCCTTCCTAAGTTTCTTGCCGGTTCTTCTCAGGTGGGCCGCGTTCCGAACCGGTGGTCGCTTTAAATATTTTAAATAGTGTATGACATTTTGTAAGCGCCGTTAAAATGGTCTATGCAAAATAAAGATATCTTTATTTTATTTTATATTTTATTTTTATAAAAAAAAATTAAGTTAGAAACAGGTACGGAAATTTTCACCATGCGGAGAAGCCCGCTGACTCTAGCTTGTCATTTTTAACAGTATGTTACCACTTCAATGAAGCATAAACCAAATTAACATATCAGAATATATGTTAACCTTACCTTTTGTCAATTTTGTTAAGTTTTTTAAGTACTACGCGTTTAACCATTACATCTACTCAACCATAGCATGCCTAAATCAAGGAGACTTCCCTTGACCTAACATCACTCAATGTTCTTAATTATTATTAATTAGCGCATGCACGATAATGCCAGTCCTAGTTTCGCGACTGACGGGTTACTGCGAACGAATGAGAAATACTACGCTTGACAATTTGTAGTACCACATTATGCTGATCTTGTCTCAGGGTAGGCCGAGACTTACATATGAAGACCACGTGAGCAGATTGCTCAAAAACAGAAAGGTCAAAAGTACTCGGATACCCAGACGTGCGTGTATGAAGCGATTGATGAATCTCGAAGAAGCGAAAGAAGTATGCATGGATCGCGAAGCCTGGCGATCTGTCCTCTCTGACTACCCCGTCAGGGATACAGCGTGAAGATAGTTAGTTTGTCCTCAACCAGCAATTGTTTATCACTAGCAGGCGGGGTTGAGCTCCTTCGTGATAGGTGAGACTTCGTCTCCTTATGTGTGTTCTATCGCCTGTTCTAATCTGGCAAGAAAGTCAATGGATGCCCTTTTTAAAATGGCATCCATTGACTTTCTTGCCAGATTCTTCTTCTTCAAGGGTAGGCTGCCCTTAGAACCGGCAACTATAATCGCTCTAATTTTGATATGATTTAAACACAACATTGATTTTGTTTTTTTTTTGTTTGTATAAATTCATTACTATATAATTGGTCAAATATCATGTTAATCAAACTAATGTAATTACTGGCGTTTAGAAAAGAGTGGCTATTAGTTTTATTGCCAGGTTCTTCCTCAGGCTCTACCTATTGCTTTGCGAATCTGGCAGTAAATGTAAATGTAGAAGCAATATTCTTGACGTTCATAAGTGTTACTTTGTGACCTAAATGAATAAAGATTTATTATTATTATGTCTCTTCTTTTCTCGGGCATCTTCTTTTTTTTTCTTGAAGATACCCGGGCTTTTGGTAGGCTTACATGGAGACATAGGTCCAACACGCAGAGGCCCTTTGAGAATTTTAATCTAATAGGGAATGGGACCCTCACTGCAGATAGTCCACGCCCGCCTTATGTAGAAGAACGGTAATGGATCACCTCCAATGGGAGTTAAACTATTGTACAATATGCTAACTACTATTGGGCTATTGAGTTGGAGGTTAAATGTACCGGGTGACTTGAACTATGGATGAAAACTGCGTCTGCCATTTTAATATAATATCATCAAAATATTGGCAGACGGTGACTTGCCAACTCACTAGATGGGCCCCCTATACAATCGCCATAGGCAAGATAAGCCTGTAAGGCGACAGGAGGCAACACCGGTGTGAGCGGCTTGGGGTGTCGAGCGGTGCGGCGCCGGTTTAACCTTCGCGGGACAGGCCCGGAGCGGGCTTCCCCGTAGTTATGCCCTTGAAAATGACACTTCCACCCCCGAGCATATCGCTCTGGCTCCCTCCCTCTAACCGGCCAATTAAGGCAAGTCAGAGTTGAGATTTGCTGCGCTCCCGGGAGTGGCACTCTCACTGCTCTCCCGTTAGGCCATTAAATCCTAACTGGTGCAGAAGGGCAACAAAACTCTGAGGAATCGGGACCGATGTGTAGCCACGCACATACAGCTCGCCACAAGCTGCCCTACGGATGTGAGCTTTTCAATAACTTACTGATACATTTTTTTGTTGGTATCAGAAAGTGGATAACTCAAAAAGCGAATTATAATAATAATTATATTAATTATTATGTTTCTTCTTTTCACGGGCATCTTCTTTTTTTTTATGAAGATACCCGGGCTTTTGGTAGGCGTACATGGGGACATACTGGTCCAACACGCAGAGGCCCTTTGAGAATTTTAATCTAAAAGGAAATGGGACCCCCACTGCAGACAGTCCACGCCCGCCTTATGTAGAAGAACGATAATGGACCACCTCCAATGGGAGTTAAACTATTGTAAAATATGCTAACTAAGAAATGGGCTATTGGGTTGGGGGTTTGATGAACTAGGTGATTATAACTATGGATGAAGGCGGCGTCTGCCATTTTAATATCTGATTATCAAAAATTTGGCAGACGGTGACTCGCCAACTCACTAGATGGGCCCCCTATACAATCGCCATAGGCATGATAAGCCTGTAAGGCGACAGGAGGCAACACCGTTGTGAGCGTCTTGGGGTGTCGAGCGGTGCGGCGCCGGTTTCACCTTCGCGGGACAGGCCCGGAGCGGGCTTCCCCGTAGTTATGCCCTTGAAAATGACACTTCCACCCCCGAGCATATAGCTCTGGCTCCCTCCCTCTGACCGGCCAATTAAGGCAAGCCAGAGTTGAGTTTTGCTGCACTCCCGGGAGTAGCACTCTCACTGCTCTCCCGTTAGCCCATTAAATGCTAACCGGTGCAGAAGGGCAACAAAACTCTGAGGAATCGGGACCGATGTGTAGCCACGCACATTCAGCTCGCCACAAGCTGCCCTGCGGATGTGAGCTTTTCAATAACTTTCTGACACATTTTTTTGTTGATATCAGAAAGTGGATGACTCAAAAAGCGAATCTACTATGCCCTCATAGGGTTGCGTTAATCCTATAAAAGATAACGACTGTCCTCGAGGGAAAAATTAATTATTATTATTATTATTATTGTACAACGGTCTGTGCTCTGAGGAATTATTTGATATGATACCCAATTGAGACCTTAGTGTCTGACGTCGGAGTAATAAATATTGCTGGTCCTACTGTTTTTAATAATGTGAAATTTGGTTTAGGATTTTTATCTATACTGGTTGTATTTATAAAAAAGTCGTTGAATGATGTTGCTATCTGTAAGGGGTTTGTTACTTGTTTGTTGTTATTTTCTATATTCTTTATATATTCTTGAGTTCTAATGTCGCCAGCTTTTTCTTTAATGAGCGTCCATGCACCTTTACATTTATTTTTTGCATTTTTCATAATAATTGTGTTTAAATTAAATTTTGAATTGTTTATACATTTTTTCAATAGTTTATCGAATTTTAGATATGTATTTTTATTGGCTATGGTCTTGTTTTTGTAGTAATTATATCTAAGTTGCAAGTTGATCTTATACAATACGCTCATTTTGCGCAGGTAGTTATAATACTTGGTGTTAACATAGATACAGTCATACAAAAAATGACCAAATTACAGAATATATTAGCATTAATACGGACCTTGCCGTGTATCATTCATTCTTTAATTCCTGGGAAATTAAAGAATGAATGATACACGGACAGATTAAGTACTTTTTAAGGTAGTGATATTAGTACATATAAAGGTATATTACGATATAATTAAATTAGGTTCATACTATGTAGGCAAGGAAATAGATATAGTTTGTGAGTTTCCCATTTTTAAACCCCATACGTATGATTTATATAAAGTATCTATTGTATTCCATCGTTTCTATTCCTAACTGTCCATAACAAAGATTTCAAGCACATAAAGACCAGTAACTTGTTCCTATGTGAAGAAAATCGGAGTCCGAAGAATCGACCCTTTCAAGACTGTATCTATCAACTTATAACAACACAACAGAAGAAACCTATTTGAAATCCCGTTACCATCGCGATGGACCAACCAGAATATTTAAAGCTCGACGACAGACATTACACCATCAGTATCCCCGTCTCTACAAAAGTATAACTCTCTTGCGGAGAAGATTTATACAAAGAGTACCAAGGCAGCTATCTTGCAATCTGCTACAAGCATGCTACATGGAAACAGTCGAGTTTATTATCGCCAACATCAAGGATCGACTCAAAGGACATGTACTGACGATAACTGATCTACCCAAGGAACCAGACTATCACATATCTAAGGTCACCAATCAAAATTGAACTCAGTAAACTTGGATCATCTTCACGCCACTAACATGAAGATCTCTCACCTCCTAGCTCCTGTCAGTCAATTTTGAAGAAGACTGTGCTACGATATATCTATCATACCACAATCCCACTTTATGTACAAATTTTACTTTATCGCAAGTACTTCAGAAGATACGCCTCAGAGAAAATTCAACTCAACAAAATAGATCTTCAGGGAATATACGCCATTCCAGAGCCAAATGAAAACCAGCCCCACCCCCCTCAATTAACTTCATAATTTATCTGTGGTAGCTGTTCTTTGGGGTATGTGTTTCGCACGCCTAAGCTATAAGGATCGCTGCGTCAACAATAACCTCAATAAACATCGCATATGAATGACACTTGGAGGCACGAGGTGCAACATCAGCATAACATTGCACAAGGCGCGTGTAGTCACGAGGTGCAGCAGAAAGTGCATTCCTACGACGAAATCCGACCTTTCATTAAAATTCAAATTTATACTTGTTTTCCACATCAAAGTACTAACTAGTTATAAATTTATTTTGGATTTTTTTTTATTAGGAATTAAACTTAATTAAATAATTTTTCTTATTTTGGGATCTCTGGTTGCAGCGAACGTGTATTAACTTGGTTAATTGCTGTTGTTAAATGTAGATCTAAATTTGATTTCTGTCCCGTGGTACACAAAGGTGTGCCACGGTTAACTTTCTGTACCGCTGGTTCACCTAATGAGAAAACCATGGATGTTCACTGAATATAATGTACCCGTAGTTTACCTGAGTGGTGAACTATGGGTAATTATATATACCGATCTACATATATACCTAATAATGTACCCGTAACTGGTGAACCACCTGCAATTATGTTAAAAGTACCCGTGGTACACTTAATTTATTTTTGGGGTTGTAATGATTACTGATTGATATGTCATTTAAGTGTCAAACCTTTTTAACCGCATACTCCTCAGCGGGCAGATCCCAGACTAATGGAGACTGAGTATTATTCCTCCAGTCTTCAAAGGTAAGGAGTCAGTGCAGGAGTGCGAGAGCTACCGCGGTATAAAGGTGATGTCCCACACCATGAAGATCTTCGAGAGGATTATAGACTCTCGGATCCGGCAGAAGTGTACTCTCTCGGAGTGTCAATATGGGTTTCGCCCTGGTCATGGGACCACGGACCCTGTTTTTGCCCTGAGGGTTGTCGCAGAGAAATACAGGTCAAAGAACACGCCTCTGCACTGTTTGTTTCTAGACATGCAGAAGGCCTTGGACTGTGTTCCTCGTGCGATGATCTGGTGGGCACTGCGGTCCAAAGGGGTTCCAGAGGTCTATATTGACACTATCCGGGACATGTACTGTGACTCCGATTCAATGGTTCGGACTGCTGTTGGCGACACGAAACCCTTCCCCATCACCGTCGGGATACACCAGGGTTCTGTCCTTAGTCCGCTTCTGTACAGTGTAATATTAGACGAATTGTCGGACAGCATCAGAAACCCGCATGAGCAGCCTCCATGGTTGCTCATGTATGCTGACGATATTGCGCTGGCAGACACGGACAGGGGCAGATTGGTGCGACGTGTAAAGGCGTGGAAGGAGACGCTTGAGAACGGCGGTCTGAAACTAAATGTGGCGAAGACCGAATACTTGGCACTAAACTCGACAGATCCCACATCCGTCGCACCGCATAGGCGGTGATTTGGTCGAGCGCACGGACCAGGTTAAATACCTGGGATCTGTTTTTCACACGTCCAGTGACATCGATTGCGATGCCAAGTCACGAATTGCTGCCGCGTGGGCCAAATGGCGGGAGATGACCGGTGTCATTTGTGACCCTAAAATGCCGATCCGGTCTACAAAACCATTATTAGACCTGTCCTTTTACATGGCAGTGAGACGTGGCCGATATTGGAGCGACACAAGCAGGAGCTGCGTGTCACGGAAATGAAGATGCTGCGGTGGATATGTGGAGTCACGCGGATGGACCGCGTGAGGAACTCTCGCATCCGCGGCGGCCTTCACGTCCGTGACATTGCAGACAAGTTGCAAGAGTGTCACCTTCGTTGGTATGGCCTTGCGGCAACTGCCGGGCTACGTAGATAACAAATATCTGGCCATGTCAGCCTCGCCGGGTCCCGGTAAGAGGGGAAGACCCAAGAAGTGCTGGCTTGACGTCGTAAGGGATGACATGCGTGCCAATCGTCTCACTACAGGGGATGCCGACGACCGTGCGAAGTGGAGGAGAAAATGTAGGAAAGCGGACCCCGGGCGTCGCGAGACGCTACTGGGATAGACGCTCGGATGATGATAATGATGTCATTTAAGTGTCTGCAACTGTTGCCAACATCTTTAGGTCGAAAGTTGCTCGAGAGCCTTAAGGAGGAAAATAATCTATGGAAGAATATTGATTATTGAACGCAAAGGTTCCAAATTCAGTTTATAATCAATAATTACAATAAAAAGAAAGGAAAACACAAGCGTAATACTATAAACTGTATGGGCGCTATATTTTCCTTATTAAATGGTTGTAAACACAAGTTATTTTTTTATTTTATACAAAATATTAATAAAACTTATTGTAGCTACCAATGTTGTTTTAAATTGCATGAGCTATTCTCGAGAGAGGAACGTACCTACTCATAATGCTAAATTAATTGAACCTTGAAGATACTTTATTTTAAAGAAAGATTAATATTGGAATACTTATAACCTATTTCTTATTATTTAGTTACCTTTTGAAACATTTTCTCTAGTTTTATTACAAAGGATACGTTATCCTTTGCAGAAAAACGATAAACGAAACAAAAATAAAACAAATAAAAGATAGTTTGGAGCAATAAGACCACTGCGCTGTTAAATTTGACTGCCTCTGTGGCGCGGTGGGAGTGCATCCGACTGCTACGCAAGAGGTCGTGGGTTCGATTCCCACCCAGGATAAAACTTTGTGTGATGAGCACGATGGTTTATTCTGTGTCTGGGTGTTATTTATCTATAATATGTATGTATTTAGAAATATATAAGTATGTTTATCAGTTATCTAGATCCCATAACACAAGCTAATATTAGCTTACTTTGGGCTAGATGGCGCTGTGTGAAAACTGTCCCACAATATTTAATATTTATTTAAATTAAACCCGGTTTTATTTGTCTGGTATAGAATATCCATTAATATATAGATAAAAATAAAACTTATGAGTCTCTTTGTTTCGCATTTTTCATCGGATTTGCATGCAACTGCAATCCTTGATATAGACAACAACTTTTAGGGAGGGGGATTTTGGGGGGTAAATGAAGGCAGGGGAGGGGAAATGGTCCCGTACTGGTTGGCAAGAGCCCTCAATACGCAAAAAAAACAATGTTGATTTTTTTGAAAATGAAAATACAATAAAAAATACTCCGAAGTCTACGGTTCACAGAACTACTGGTTTTTAAAATGTTTTATTTCAAGTCAATTTCGTTAATCTCTAACTATAATTATATTAAAGTCTGTTTGTGTTTATTTACCTTCATAATGTACATATATAATTTTTATATAATTATAGTTTTAGGTCTCATTTAAATTCCTTATACTTAATTATAAAAAAGATACCTAATAAATTTGAAGCTGACAAGCGATATGTTATCATGCATTGAATCTTAAACAATAGATACAAAGAAAATAATAATTGAATTAATGTGTTTAAAATAACCCATGTAGGACGCCCTACGCTGTTAAAAACGAATAACTATAAGTATTTATGATCTTAATCATAACGTACTCCATAGATTTAATTTTAAATACAAAATATAATAAAATTTTGATTAATTGTACTTTATAAAACAGTTTTAATGTAACATAATATAAGAGTGTAAAAATTAAAAAAAAACTTACATTCCATTATAGTTGCGAAAAGCTGCTGACTGAAAAACTGCTTAAAATTATTTTTTTATAGATTAGAATAAAAATAAATATTTTAAAATTCACTGTGAATAAATCGTGATCAAGAACATAGTCGATTGAGGTATTTACTGAATGAAGCACGCCTTCTAGGGCGAGCGTCAAGCTTGAGCCTACGTGCACACTACGCGTGACGGCGACATTCAATAAATAGAATTTATAATTAAAAATACGTATTTTTATATAACTGTTCTCTAGATCAGACTGATCTTAGGTAAAGTACGTTACGTAGACTTGCTTACTTCGTGAGAGTTGAAATTATAAATGTTATGAACTGTGTAAAAAACGAGCGCTTGCAGAGAAACACGAACATGTTATCTTAGGTTCAAATGAGAATCAAGTCTGAAATGAAGATAAATGGTTGACCTTATTGAGCTTTATATTCGGCAACTTGTACACAGAGTTTAACTTCAATAGCTATGTACTTAATAAATTGTTAAAGAGAAAATTTATGACCATGTACGTTTGCTATATCTACATAACACATTTTTCCTTCTCGTGGCCCGCTGACTCTGTTTAAAAAAAATGATCACTGCTTTAAGCAACTTTCGCTACGGCTGTTTACTGATGGGAGACCGCTTTGTGGTATTTTCATTTACGAGCGTTTTCCTGCTTCGGAAGGCACCTTAAGCTGTTGGTCCCGGTTCAACAAAAAGTAGTTATGCCAAGTTGAAGGCTTTTATGGGCGACCCGAATAATTTCAACAACAGAGGCGCATGTTGTAGGTAGCGACCTTCAACATGCGCCTTTCCATTTTAACACGGCAACACGGCTCACCACCTGTTACGTGGGAAGAAAATGCTTACGGTGAAGTGTGGCCGTATATTTCACTGCCTTAGTGGCGCAGTAGTATTGTATTGGAGGTCCCACGTTCGATTAACGGGTCGAAACAAATATTTGTGTCATCCATAAATGTTGATTTCGGAGTATGGGTGTTTTCTATGTATGTATTTAGAAATAGCATAAGTACATACTTATATATATCAGTTGTCTAGATCCTATAGTACAAACTTATAGTGTAGTGTGAGCTAGATGGCGCTGTGTTAGTGTCCCACAATATTTATTTATTGATATGCCTCTGCCACCCCTTCGTTGATAAAGGCGTAAATGATAAGTAAGCAATAAGAATAATGTACAGCTCTAATTAACTGCAACTAGATTTTATAGCCTTATTTGTGGCAATACCTGTTTCCTATTATACCAGCAGTTTGTAGGAAGTTCTTCAATTCCGAAGTAGCGTCAATATTCAAGTATTTATACATTATAAGTGATTTCTTGGACTCATTGACGATTTGTTCAACTACATAATAATATACTTACACATATTACAATTACATCTTTTCCTAAAAGGGATAGGCAGATAATTACCGTACACTCAAATTTATAAGGTCTTATTTTGTCCCACGTAATCGATGGGAACTTTTTGCCGTTGTTGTAAGAAGCAGGAGCAGGTTATATCTATATTCAATACTTTATTGCATTCTGATGGGTGATAGGTGACTAAAGCTGTTGCCATAACAGTAGATTTTTTGACTTCACGCAGGGCATATAAAAATTTAGCGATTTTTGCTCGAGGTTTACGAATTTGCTTTTACCAATTTATACCTATATTAGTTTCAGCGTTAAACATCTAATTTAATGCCATTAAAGGTATAGTTTATATTTATTGGGATCTTTTGATGAGGGTGGAACGGTATTTTTTTTGTGTTTTAGAGTACTTTATTAACAAATTATGTTCTGACATCCAGATTGCTGTCTTTGTTAACATAAAATTCAGTTTTTCATTTAGGTTCAAGTTATCTTTCAGGTATCTACCAAGCTGCTAGTAAAATTGGTTTAACAATACAATCGCAGTTTAATTTGTAGAAGTGCGACGATGTCCAAACAACATCGTTTATGTTATTTAGGAAATCAGTTCATAATTAGCTAATTGATCGCGTAACAAACATTTCAATAAGAACATACAGTCGAATTCAGAACTAACTAAACTAACTATCTTCACGCTGTATCCCTGACGGGGAAGTCAGAGAGGACAGATCGCCGGTTTCGCGATCCATGCATACTTCTTTCGCTTTTTCAAGATTCATCAATCACTTCATACACGCACGTCTGGGTATCCGAGTACTTTTGACCTTTACGTTTTTGAGCAAACTGCTCACGTGGTCTTCATATGTAAGTCTCGGCCTACCCTCTACTTTCGCACAATATATATTCTTCGTCATCACTCCTCATTCATTCGTTGGACGTGTCTAAACCAACGGAGCACGTCCTTTTCCAGCTTAACGCTGACACTTTCATTCAAACCTGCCATATTGCGTATCACTTCGTTACGTATTCGGTCGGCCAAAGTAACGCCGCACAATTTTCGAAGTGCTCGCATCTCCACAGCATTCAATTTACTTTTTATGCATCTGCTGACATACCCAGGTTTTGCTACCGTAAAGCAAAGTTAGCACTAGCACTGCGTTATGAATCGCCAGTCGTGCTTCTTTTACGATTCTTTGTCGCTTTACTAATTGGGACAAAGCACCGTTAACTCTGTTTCCGGCAGCTACTCGCCGTTCTACATCCGAATCACATCTTCCATCCGCGCTAAACATACTCCCTAAATACACAATTTCATTCACTTGCTCTAGACGTTCCTGGTTTTTAGAACCTCCTGCTGTTTTTGGTTCCTTGGTTTCTTGTTTAGATTTTTCCGGATGAGGATTATTTCCTGAACAAGTAACTCGCCCTTCACTATCGTAGGCAAGAAATCAGATAACTTCTAAACTGAAAATTTCAAAAACGGAAGTGGTAGAAACTTTGTAAACATTCCCTCAAAATATAAACACTTTTATTTTAATTATTATTTCATGGCCTGGCTAAATGTTACTTGTTTCATATTTCTTCAATATTCTTATTCAAAATAGCCTATGCACTTATTCATGGCGTCCTGAATCGAACAAAATCCGTTTGTCTCTATCTTTTATGGTTTCTGACAGATAGATGGGCACAGACGGACGGACACAGACTGAGCAGTTTTTAGAAGACTTTTCTAAAATTTTGGGTTTAGAAGTCTAAAAGTACAAATTAAACCTGTTGATTTAGTAATAAATATTTATTGAACATTAAATGGAATAGAGCTTGGGGCATGATTCCTTTGGTCCAGGTTTGATGACGGCTTTGGTGGGGATATCGTTTGAGTTCGGTAAAAATCTGAAACAAAAACACTTTTAATTAGTTATTTGTATACATACATACATATATTGTCACGCCTTTATCTCCGAAGGGGTACGCAGAGGCATACTATACTACCACATTTCACCGTATGCATTTTTTGTCCAACGTAACAGGTGGTGAGCTCATTGCCGTGTTGAAAATGGACAGGCGCAAGCTGTGGTAACTGCTGTTGAAATTTTTCAAGCCGCCAATAAGGCCTTCAACCAGGCTTAACGACTTTCATTTTACTGGCAACTGGTACCAACGGCTTAACGTGCCTTCCGCAGCACGGAATTATTTATGTACGATCACGTTAATCCACCTCTTTAAGTTTTAAGGCAACGTAAGGCGCCATTTACAGGTACTTAGCACAGTTACACGGTACGAATGTATACAATTGTACCTATAATCATTCGATTCGTGATTACTAAACAGAAGAAACAATTTTAAAAAGCAATAAGTATGCTAACTATATTTAAAATTTAAAGTGAAATTTATTTTCAGCCTCGAGCTGGAATCTGTACTATACTAATATTACTATACTAATATATGAAAACTAATTGACCCCCCGGCTTCACCCGTGACATACTTCGAACTCCCGTCGCACCTATTTAATTCTGTCGCTTATAAATTCTACGCTTAAAATTTGACCTATTTGTCGACATTTATGACTCCGCTGACCTTTAAAACAAAAAAAACTACGAAATCAAAATCAGTTCACCCGTTCGGGAACTACTATGCCACAGACAGACACACACACACAGACACGTCAAACTTATAACATCCCGTCGTTTTTGCGTCGGGGGTTAAAAACAAATTTAGGGTATTATTCTGTCGTAATTAAGATGTGTCAAAAAATCGGTTATTAACTTATATATCGTATCGTTTTGATGTTTTGTGCAACAGAAATGAACAATTGTAAAGTCTCTATCCAATCTTACAATTTAAATAATATATCTTCAAATATCAACTCCGCACAATTAATAATATTCAATTATAATAATATGTTGACATACCTACATTTTTACTAAAACAACTAAAAACGGAAAAATAGGATAAAGTAACCAGCCTGATGAGAATTGGTTATGATTGTATATTGTACGATACGCAATCATAACCAATTCTCATCAGGCGGGTTACGCTTGCATGTTTGATAACTTTAATATTGAATAAAAAATAATATTGAATAAAAAAGTGTGTGTGTGTACTTAAGTATACGCATTAGAAGTTAAACTGCTTTAGTCTTTTCATCACATATACCACAACTCTTTGTTTGTAACAGGAATGATAGTTTAGTAGGTAAGAAAAAAAAACATCAGAAGAATGAAAACTACTTTGATTGTAGTTACAAGTTGTCATGGAAACACTTATCAGCTAAATTCAGGTTGTTTATAAGTTATCATAGAAGTCTTCTCAGCTAACTTCACGCTGTCAGTTTTTCGTGACGGTCTGCGTGCGCATCGGAAAAAAATTACTGTCATCATTTTTACCTAGCACTCTAACTTCTTTTGAAGTAAGTATAACTTCAAAAATGGATAGCTACTGTCAATACTTATTCAACTGTTAAAGTGGCCCTTAATCTCCAATAGTCTCCATGGCAAGCAGCGACGTTGACATTCGAGTAACTTAATATACAAAAAAAAAAAACAGACTGATGATGAAGAAAAAGGTTTGCTATATTATCAGCATTGTTAATAAAAACAGTATTTCTATAGTCAAGAGTATGAAAATAGGTATAAGTAAACATATCGTTTCTCATCGTTTACTTAAGGATTATAATTATATAGATTACGTCATAACTTTCTACAAAATCACACACTACACTTTGTCTAATTAAAAACTACATGTGGAATACTTAATACAAAGTTACCTTCCGGCGCGACCCTTGATTCTTGTGATAAGAGGATGGGACCCAACACAGTCGTTAGCACGGAGCCCAAAGTCGACGTAATCAGTATCGCAATAACGATGATATTCGAATGCTGCGCTGCTATTCTCTTGTCTTTCAACGTGGCGTCTTCCCACAGAGAATCCATAGCAACACGTACAAGGACGGCCTGAAATTCACAGCGACTTAATTAAAGATATTCACATTTCATTATTACTTAAATTAGAATTGTATGGTTTCATATGGTCATAATGTTCCCGTTTTTACCCGACTACGGCGAGTAATATATTTATATTGGTATGTTCCGTCTTAATGTCTTATGTACGAGTAATTAACAGATTTTGACAAATTAAGTGTCTATGGAAGTCTAAAGGCGATTGCGAACATTCTGTGGATTACAGGCAATGTTACGTATCATTATTATCATTACACTAAATATTATTACTCTAAAATAATGATATGAAAGGGCTTCACTTCTATATTTGAAAAATAAATTAATTTTTTCTTGATTGTGGCATATATCATTTTATTTTATTCTCGTTACTTTGTTGTCTTACTTTTAAGAGAGTTATTTTTGCCGCGTAAAGAGTATGCATGGATTTGGACTTTGTCTCGTTCTGTTCTTGTACGATTTGAATAATATTGCATAACTATAACTTCATATGAATGTAATTAATAAAGTCGTTCGTCAATGATAATTACGGTTTCTATGTTACATATTATTACTTGCTAAGTTCAACTATTCTCTAGATTAAGGCTATGTTGGCGAATTTAACTTAAGAGATACAGTGAAGAATTTCAACTTGTTTCGGTACGATTCGGGTAGTTCAGTGGCTAGAACATTGCCCTGGGCAAAGGGTTAAATGTCAACAACGGGTTCTATCCCCGCTTCGAATAAAGTTTTTTTTTTTACGAAAGACGAATTATAAATGTCCTATTCAATTGATTTTCAACAGTTGAATTGACTCGATCTTTCTATGAGAAAAATACCTATAGATCTGCATTAAGGGTTATAGTTGCCGTGGTCCATGTGTAGACAAAGGGTAAGAAGTCTTTAGAGCAGCACAAAAGGTATATTTCTATAAGTCTTTCTAGACGATGTGTTGTGAATTTCCCAATATTTATTTATCCTCTAATATTTCGATAGGATTATGTGATCCGGATGTCATGCAGTAAATACTTAGTTCACTACGATGCTGTTAAGTCAATTATGTCCAGTACCTATCGAATTATCGACCATCAACTTGATTTGACTCAGTAAATATGACCGTGGCCGTAAGGGAACATTCACACATACTATGTTATAGTTATAACTTTTGGTTTTTACTTAAACACTGCAATTGGAGCAGACATATCTCATTAAAAAATACATTTATTTCCATTTAGTTTGTACACAGTAAAAAAATATTTCACGAAAAAAAAGTTATTCAAATTCTGGAAAAAGTAGTAGCCTGTAGGCACAAGGTCTGGTGAGTAGGATGACGGAGAGATTCCAACCCTGCAACTTGGAGACCGTCTGCTGTGCAGTATGAGGTCGCGCGTTGTCGTGTAGGACCAGCGGAGACGACCGATTCACCAATGCTGGTTGGAGATGTGCCAGCTTCTCCACCATTGTGTTCAGTTCTTCACAGTACACATCTGCAGTAGTGATCACCTTGTTAGGTAAGAAGCTGTGATGAATCACACCGGCGCTAGACCACCAAACAGTGACCATCACTTTTCTAGGGGTAAGTTTTCGTTTAGGACATTGTTTAGGTGCTGAACCAGTATCCAACCAACTTGCTGAGCGCTTGCGGTTATCAAACAGAATCAAAAAAAGTTTGGGAAAAAGAATTCCATGTTTTTAAAATAAAATAAATTTGAAATTTGAATTCTTAGCCAAACAAAAAGTATTTTGATTTGAAATGGCCAGTGCTGCACAACGGCAATTTCATATGGTAAAGACCTATTACTTAAAATTAATAAAATATCGATTGTTGGTCAATGACTTTTCTCTCAAATAAAATGTTACGTACCTAAATTAAAAATGATATTGCAGTATTTTTGAACAAACGCAATAAAAAATTTATACGTGCCTCGGGGTCAAACAGCGATATAAATACTGTCACGATTTCATTATAGATAATGAAAAGGAGAAACGAACGTTTCAAATTTCGTTAACGAAATGTATAACTATTTTTAGGACGTCTATCAATCTATCTATCTACTTACGCACCCAATGCGACGTTTTTCAGAATTATTAATACTTACTTGGTACCTAGTTTAAGATTGAGTTTCATTTATTTTTTAATTTTTTTTAGGACATTTTTACACAGTGCTGTCTAGCCCATAGTTAGCTAAATAAAAGCTTGTGTTATGGGATCTAGACGACTGATAAACATACTTATATATTTCTAGACACATAGGAAACAACCAAACTCCGAATTAAACATTTGTGGATCACACTATTTTTTTTTCCGATCTGGGAATGTAACCCGGGATCTCAGTCGCAGCAGTCCCATACAATACCTTAGGTGTTTACGTCGGGGGTATTTTTAATTTTTTACACTATTGGTCAAAATTTGTCGTATTAAGGGCTTATTAGCATAAAAACAACTTTTATTATGTATCCCTATATATTTATATATCCCTTGGGATATGGGAATGAAAAAGTATATAATATCTACTTCTTTTATTCACAATATTCTCGACCTCAATTTCATTATGTATATGCATTTTATATTTCACGGGTACCTGTGTAATGCGCATGAGGTTTACTGCTCACACACTGCTAGTGTTAATCTTAAAGAGCTGTTCTCTGGTTCATCAGGCGTCTACATAAATCGTGCCTGTACTTATTTACTTACATTATATGCATAATATAACGTAAAGCCCAAATATATAAATAAGGTTAGTGGGATCAGGTTATAAGTCACTAAGTGGCGTTCACCTACATTCATTCTCTTGTCTGTGGTTAGGCCCTTACGGTTGGTACCTACATAAATTGTAGTGTATTGCTACATATATGTAGTTCTATATTCAAAACGATGTACCATTCTTGTCTAATTAACAGAAATTCTAGAGATCTTAAGTTTCTGATGCGTCCAAGTCCTCCTATCTGTGTTCTTTCTAAAAATGACTACTGAGTAAAATATTTTACTCTGAGGTCGCTTCTAAGATCATTGACCACGCATTGGTGGAATTTACAACTGTATTCGTGCTCAAGAAGATACGTTAGGCCGTATGTCCCATGTGCTAGTCTGTATTTACATATAAATACATGTTCTCATTTTGCCAATAAATGTATTTTCACTAAAGAAATGTATGTGAGAGTGACTACCAAAAATACGAGAGCGTTTAAATTTGCACTCGTGAAGCGCTCGTGGCCCCGCGGACTTAGGGCCGTATTCCAGAACGTTTATCAACACTCAAGAAACATTTGAGTGTAGATTTTATAAGGCAAAATCTAGTCTCAAGCGTTGATCGAGTATTGAGAAACGTTCTGGAATACGGACCTTAGTGTTCTGAAAACGATCAACGCGTTAAGCAACTTTCGCTATAGCTAGGCCCTGGATGGGTGACCACTTTGTGGCATTTACATTTGCGAGCATTTCCGTGTTTCGGAAGGCACGTTGAGCCGTTGGTCCCGGTTGCCAATATAATGGTTAAGCCAAGTTGAAGGCTTTATGGACGGCTAACAGCAGGTTGCCACAGCCTGCACCTGTCCATTTCAACACGGTAATGGGCTCACCTGTTACGTGCAACAAAAATGCATACCGTGAAATGTGGGCGTTTAATATGCCTCTGCCTACCCCTTCGGGGATAAAGGCGTGAAAAAATGTATGTTACATAAATTTTTTCACGCCTTTACACAATTTAAAATCTTTAATGTATAGTGTAAATTCGTATGGCATTGCTTTGAACGTTGGTAGTGATAGTAAGTAATTTAACTTTAAAGTGTCCTTACCTTTAACAAACGAGAACTAGACGGCCCAGCAAGGAACATCCATTTAATTCACTTTGAGCAGTTTCAAATTGCACTTTAAGACGTTAGATTGAAGTAAGTTTGTTTGGCTTTAAATATTCTCATTTTGAGAAAAGTGTTGTGGTAGTGCTTGCTGCTATCTCTCACGGAATTATTTGACTGTTTCAAACTAGCCATGTTTCTATTAATCCTAGTTTCCCCTACTAATATGACAGTTGAATATAATAATATGTAGTATGTTTTAATAATACTAATAATAATTAATATTGTGGGGCACTTTTTACACAGCGCCATCTAGCCCAAACTAAGCTTTAGGCACTATAGGATCTAGACAACTGATGTACATGCTTATATACTTCTAAATACATACATATTATACATAGGAAACACCCAAACTCCGAAACCAACATTGGTGGATAACATAAATATTTGTTCCAACCCGGGAATTGAACCTGAGACCCCAGCACGGCCACTGCGCCACCGAGGCAGTCAAACGATCTCTAACTTTATCAAATCACAAAAAATGTGTAGGTTCTTGTCTTTATTCATTTTCATCTTCATTGATATAAGTAATTTTTGAAACATGGGACTATTCCCACCATCTTGTTATTCAGACGAAAAGACCTCAATGTCAAATAGACGAGAGTAGGTCTTTCGAAGTGGGATGGATACTTGTGCATAAACTGCTGTCCTTAGTCTGTCCTAATTTATAAAACTTCAGAAACCCTCTTATTTTTTTAGTCAAAAATGTATAACATCTATCTATTCCGTCCCGGTTACAAATCCTAATGTCTAACATTGCGTCACCGAGGCAGTTTAGATATCTATGGATGTAACAGAATCTAGACCCAGGGATCAAAGGGAGAGGCCCTTTATCGTCTATGAACTGGACGTAACTAAAAGAATCAAAAAAAGTATATCATGCTGTATTTACATGTACCAGGAAATCCATATTTCTCTATGTATCTCTTGCTTCATAGCTATTTTCTTTTTTTTCTTACGAAGATACTTGGTCTTTTAGAAGGCTTACATAGGGACATGAAGTTCCACACGGTCAACATCCACAAGTACTCGCATATATAACACGCAGAGGCACTTTGATCTTCTGCTCTATGCTAACTACAAAATAATTCGACGACTTAAGCTATGTATGAAGATGGCGTCTGTTATTTAAAAATCTTATGGCCGTTTGCACTAAATACAATTTAAGTCAATCCTAACTATGAAACTCTTTAGCCTAAGCATCGCCTACGTTGACATTTAATTTGCACTAATGTTATTATCTTAAGACAATCTTAACTCTCTGGTTCATAGCTAAGTAAATAAAAATGAATGAACATGATGTTTATTCTATGTATTTTTAGTCTGTTGCTACCTAACATTGTCAACCTCTGTCAACAAAATACACAATTTTTTTCTGGATTTTAACTGTAAAAGATATTATTTGATCTAATCAAATGTATTTTCAAGTGTTTATGTGTAAAATTGGGCCTAGTATCAGGAATTCTTAATCATAAAACCTTCGACAACGTGTACAAGTGCATTTGGATAAGTCAGCGGAACACGATTTTTCTGTTCCTTTCCAAAATCTACATAGGTACAGCTGGAATAAATTTTAAATTCATAAATATTTTCGAGTGTTTATATGTAAAAATGGTGGAATATTAAACATAGAAGCTTCGACAACGTGCAAAAGTTTTGTGCAATTGGAGAAGTCAGTGGAATGTCGTTTTTTCTAACATTCATATAGCTCCAGCAAAAGTTACAAACAGCAAGTAAACAAACAAACCTATACATGAAAATGCTACTATACACAGAATGTAGCTTAAAATGAAGAAGATTCTGATTAAGGACTTGAAAACGAAATATAAATAACAAGAAAGATTTAAATTACTTAAATCACTGACTCAAGCCAAGAAGTCCAAGAAGAAGAGAAAAAATAAAGATTTCTTTATTTTTCCTCTTCTTCTTTTACTTTTACAAACAGCGGTCATGGTCGGAGAATTTATAAAATTCTTATATCTCCTTGAAAACATGGATACATGTTGCATAATGCAGACAATACAGACACCTTGGTTAATTTTTTTCCAAATCTGATGTATAATTGTATTAGCATTGCGATTTAACGTTGTAATGCTGCCAGAATTCTGAGTACGGTTTTGGTGGACAGCGATGTGGAAGAGATTTTGATGCCTATAAATTGCAATTCTGTGTAGGTACCCAATTTGAGGTATGCGCCATTTAAGCAAGACCTCCAAATTGTACGAGCGCCCATACAACTCAGAGGTCAATATAAGCCCATCTTTTTATCGTTTTACTAAGGACTTTAATTTTTATGCACCTAATAGGGTATAAATTTCAAACGTGCTAGGGCCACGTCCACCCGGTCCTGAGAAATTAGATGATGACACACGGACGGACAGACAGACAAGAAAGTAATAGGTTCCTTTTTTTACCTTTTGAGGTACGGAACCCTAAAAATGGTGCATTCTTAGACATCAAGAGTTCAAAAATGTGCACGAGAATAAGAAAGTAGGTAGGTTGCAGTGAAAAGCGTATTCTGCTGTATTCTGTTGGTGTTAATTCAAAATCTCCATAGAAAGTAACAGTAAAGGTTCTATCGCTTTACTGGGACTATAACACAGCACTTAGAATTAGACTTGACGTAGATAAAGAGCGGATAATCACACATACTAAACATATTTGAAACTAATGACGAGGCTGTATTAACTGAATTTCCTTTGCCTGCTCAATATTAGGGTAAAAAGAACTAAAAGAAATCAAATGTGACAATGACAGTTTATAAGCATTAAAAGTTAGGACATACTTATATAATAAGAAGTGTGGAATACTGACAGACGGTGACTGACTAGATGGGCATAATCACGGTAAGCGTGTAAGACGACTGAGGGTAATACCGGCCGTGTCTTTAAGTCTTAATAATTTGGACGATGAGAAAGATGGTATATAATAAATATAAATTATATTATTATGCAAAACATACCTCTACAATGGCTTTCGGTATCCAAGTGACTGCGATAAAAAGGCTTTCTTTAACCGACAACTCGTTAGCCAGCGCTACTAGAAAAGCCGTCAGCAATCGCAGCATAAGAGCCGCAGAGATGCAGCCCAAGATCAAACAAAATTCCTTTATGTTTATTATTGATATCTGAAAGAGAAATTATTTCGAATAATTATATTTAGTTTGTATATAAAAATAATGAGAATTTTTGAGTAGGTGGCGACTTGCACCAAGAAAAAGTAGCCCATGGGCGAGTTCATTACTTTTTGGATTAATTTTATAATACCGTACCACTTAACTACTTGCAGAATAGGTAGTGGTCAAGTTAGGAACGGAACTATGGTCTAGTCGGGGCGATATCGGTGGGTTTGTATTATAAATATGACATTAAGTAATATTTGCTAACGTTTATAAGACTTAGATATTACAAAGTGGAGATGAGTCGAGATTATATCAATAATAAAATACTATATTCATGCCATCTATTCGAAAAGGGCGACTTGTTTCGCCTTTAAGTACACCCAAAGGTGATGTTTTAAATAAGAAACTTTTAGCGAACAGTAATGAGTTTTTAATCCTCTTTAAAAGTGCGCCGCAATTATATTTGCCACGCACTTTTTGAATTTGCAACATCTTAATGTTCAGCGCCAAAGATATCAAACGCAAATTATGTTTGAGTAAAGAATGGCGCGCGAACTACAGCCCGCGCTTTAGTCAATTTTCACGGATTGTTAGAAATACATGATTTTGTTTTAAAAAATTAGTTCTTTAAGTGACAGTGAAAGTATAGAATTAATTCCTGAAAGGATTGGAATTGACGCAAGAAAAACGATGGATAATCTCTATCTATACATAAAAAAGGCAAATCACTGACTGACTGATCACGATATCTCTGAAACTATCAAAGCTATGAAGCTCAAACTTCGTATGGAGATTCTTTTTAATACGTAGGTTTCCGCTAAGATGTGATTTTGCGAAATACTACCCCTAGGGAAGTAAATAAGCGATAAACGGTTGTATGGAAGTTCGTCATTTCCAAAGTTAGAAACATGAAATTACGTACACCTGTTTTTGGTTACAAATAAATGGGCACGTGTATCGCGGTTTCGAAAAATTTTACCCATAAGGGAGTAAATAAGGTTTGAAAGCTTATATGGGAAATTTGTCATTTTCAAACATAGCAATACCAAATTTCTTATACCTGCTTCTGTATAAAAATAAAAAATTACGAGATAAGGAATTTTGATAAATTCAACCCTTGAGGGGGTAAAATAGTAGTTATAATAACTGACTTATTGATCACGAAACCTATAAAACTAACAAAGCTACGAAGCCCAAACTGCGCATTATTTAAAAACGAATTTTTTGAAATTCTGTTCTAAGGAAGTAAATAAGCTCTAAACGGTTGTTTGAATTCGTCATTTTCAAAATTAGTTAGTTAAATGTTATTCTCGATATTTCCATGGGAATGGGAACTCCGCGGGTGAAACCAAACACAGCCTAAACTATTAAACATTGGTACATACCTGAAATTTAATAAGAGTACTCATTAGATCTACCTTGAATCAACACTAAGAAAAGAATACCCGGTATTCCCACGGTAATGAAACTACGTGGGTAAAACCATACACAGCCTGAAATTTGGTGAACGTATTTTTACGTACCTACGTTAGATGAGCACAAAGAAAGGAATTCCCGGTATTCCCAGAGTAGTTTAATCCTGTTAATATTATAAATGTACAAGTTTGTGAAGTTTTATATTATTAGGACGTTTGTTATTTAATCACATTTAGATGATAATCGACATGAAGATAGAACATTTCCTGAATTAATACATAAGATTCCTACTTTTTATCCGTGAAAACATCTTATTCCCGCGAGAAATCCTTTTTGTCCACTAACTAAACTTCACGTGAGCGGAGCCGCGGGCATCAAGTATTGGAGACATTTGAAAATTATTTTTGTAGCACTTTCTGTAATCGACCATCAAGCCGAGAATACTGAATCAATTTTGGCATGATTTAGGTTTAAATACTGATATTCTGCGCGGTTTCTTTGCGAGAGAGGATGAAATGTGTGTAAAATGTATATTCTGTTTCCGCAGTTTTGTCCGCGTGTATATTATTCAGTTTTAACTCATCAACAAGTATTCCGATTCAGTGCTTTGTTGTTAGAAGGGGATACTTAAAAAGTTGTTTCCTAAGAACAGTCTACCATCCTTAACTAATCTCTTTTTGTATGTTTCTCTTGTGTGGCGCAAACGATGTTGCGCGGGTCAGCTAGTTCCTAATAAAACTTAAACAATAAATGTTCATAATTGCGAAAATATCTGAAATTTAAATATAAGTTTTTACGTGTTTTATTATTAGTTACTATTTAATGTCTATGTAGTTGTTAATCCATGTTTATTAAACAATAATGAAAAGTGGAGCCTACCATTCGGGCGCAAAATATAGTTTTGAGTGAGGCGACATACATTGAATTCCTCGCTAAGTTCAGGACTCTACTAAAGAATCCCTCACATCGCTTTGAATAGAAAAAAGCGCCCTCGCCGTAAAATATTATTTTACTCCCTTATGATACAATCTACTATTGTTTGGTAATTATATATCTCCTCTCTAATACCCGCTGATAGAGTAACCTAAGGGTCTCAAAAACTTCTCTAATAATATAAACCTAAGATAAACCACTATTAAAATAATAAAATAAATAAATAATCCATCACGCCTTATCCCCGAAGGGGTGGCAGAGGCATATTATATGCCCACTTTTCACCGTGTGGATTCCTGTCCCACGTAATAGGTGGTGAGCCCATTGCCGTGTTGAAATAGACAGACGCAGGTTGTGGCTACCTGCTGTTGAAATTTTCAAGCCGCCCATAAGGCCTTCAACCAGGCTTAACGACTGCCATTTTACTTGCAACCGGGACCAACGACTTAACGTGCCTTCCGAAGCACAGAAACTCTCGCAAATGTAAATGCCACAAAGTGGTCACCCATCCGAGGACCAGCCATAGTGAAAGTTGCGTAACTCAGTGATCGTTTACAGAACACTGAGACCGCGAGGCCACGAGCGCTTATTAAAATAAATATCGCAATTATAGCTAATCTAAATATGAAAGCACTAAACTTATCTAAATGTGAAGCGCTCATGGCCCCGCGAACTCAGTGTTCTGTAAACCATCACTGCGTTAAGCAACTTTCCTATGGCTGGTCCATGGGTGACCACTTTGTGGCATTTACATTTGCGAGCGTTTCCGTGCTTCCCAAGGTGCAGCCATTGGTCCCGGTTGCCAGTAGCATGGCAGTCGTTAAGCCCAGTTCAAGGCCTAATGGGAGCCTTGAAAAAAATTCAATAGCAGGTCGCCACAACCTGCGCCTGTCCATTTCAACACGGCAATGGGCTCACCACCTGTTACGTGGGCCAAAAATGCATACTGTGAAATGTATAATATGCCTCTGTCTACCCCCTCGGTGATAATTGCGTGACAATATGTATGTATGTGTATGTAAATATGAAAGTAAAGTCTGAATTATATATCTATTGAACTACTAATTTATAGAAAAGTTAGTAAAGTAAGGAAGTACTTATAAAAGTAAAATTCCCTAATGTTTTTATTACTTAATATTACGTAAACTGCCGTTATAAAACTTGATGTCGATTTGTTTTGTTTTTAAAATTTATTAATCTTGTTTGAAGAAGTTACCTAAGTAAGCAGGTACCTAGGTAGAAAGTAAATAAAGTGTAAGTATAAAAATATATTATAACTAAGCATTTTCTTCATTTTTTAAGCATAATAAATATGAATTAATCCAATCTATTTATTCGTCGCCTTCTACGGTACATTAAGATATTAAGTAAGAAAAAAGAAATAGTCGGTAAATACAGATATGTACATCTAAAAAATACCCGCTAAGGGTGAAGAGCATCGGTTCAAATATTCGCCACAGGAGCTTGTAGACTTCCCAGACGGGATTGTCCGTTAGTGGCCAGTCTCGGCGTGCCCATCTCGTCGCAGCGGTGCCTGCGCACACCATAATGGCAACACCAGCTGAAAAAAATATAACTAGTGTAAATTAATATATCTGAAACTCTGAAACAGAGGTCTTAAAGACTTGCAAGTGTGGGAATACTCCGAGTACACTTCGCCTCAGAAGTGTAGGTATTCATTCAAAGCTTTTAGACTCATCAGAACTGCTACCATTGAACTTCTACGTGTTTAATAACTTTCAGTCGCAGTGAAGATTGATTTTTCTTTCGTGTTATTTTAATAAACAACTATTACTGACGTTCCTACTTTTTAAATGAAACAAATTGTCCTTAATCAAGTCAAATGTTAACGTAGGTACTTGGCTTATGAGTCTATAGTGAATTTAATAGCTATGCAATGTTGTGTATTTACTTGTATTTATATTGTTACAAAGAAGTGCCGTAACCCTGTAACCCCGCGAACTCAGTGTTCTGTAAACGACCAATGCGTTAAGCAACTTTCACTATGGCTGGTTCTCGGTATGGGTGACCACTTTGTGGCATTTATATTTGCGAGCGTTTCCGTGTTTAGAAAGGTACGTTAAGACGTTGATCCCGGTTTCCAGTAACATGGCAGTCGTTAAGCCCAGTTGAAGGCCTTATGGGTGGCCTGAAAAATTTCAACAGCAGGTCGCCACAATCTGCGCCTGTCCATTTAAACACGACAATGGGCTGACCACCTGTTACGTGGGACAAAAAGCATACGGTGAAATGTGGTCGTATAGTATGCCTCTGCCTATCCCTGCGAGCATAAAGGCGTGAAAATATGTATTTATGTATGTATATAACGTTGGCTGCTGATTATGGAATAAATCTAGTGTTAAACTATTTTGTCTGTATTTTAGAAGTTTGAATGGTATGTACTTTACACTAATATAAAATTTCAAAGATGGCACTGTCTAATAAATGTCCCACAAAATATCAACATATCATAAAATCTATCTCCATTTTATACTTTTTACTATAAAAAGTAACAAAGGTGGTAAATAAACATATGCCAGCCTAATGATTTGACATAAAAAGGTAACATATAAATAAAATATACGTACAAGCGCCGCCCCATCCTAAAAATCCCCCGGCGTATGTCAATAATACACCACCACCAAAAATGAGGAGGCTTCGTATCGTTGGTGCATAAATGTCGCTGTGATCTGGAAGCTCGTCGCATAAAAATCCCCAAAATATTCCAAGTACGATGCCAATAAATATTGCCAATACTCCCTGAAAACATAGGTACGTATCTTAACAAAAGAATAAAAAAGATAAATTAAATTGTAACTGGTCTAAATAAATTGAGGAAGAATTCAAGGTTTGGAGACTATTATAAAAGTATTAACGTTAAAACCATATTAGTGAAATAAATTTTAATTTGAACCAAGAACTACGACAACTCGTGGAGGCCATTATAATAAGTCCAAACGTGGTATAATGCTATAATTTTCTGAGGAGTTGGGAGTAATGCAGAATACTTAATGCAGTAGCAAATTCCATGTTGTCGAAATTTCATCAAAGTATACCAAATTACAGATCAATCAAATTGTTATATCAACACTAGCTATGAAAAACTTGGTTTTCATAGCTTAGTGTTGATATAATTTAATTAGTGACTAATGTTACAATACAATATGTTACGTTACGTAACATTATTTAAAAAAAAATAGAAATTGTATTTAATCTAGTTAAAAAAAGTTCAACAACTAAAATCCGACAGCGTAGGTACTGAAAAATCATGTTATAAAAAGTATGAAAACTAACAAAGTAACGAGAAATCTACTAACAATAATGTATTTGAAATGGGATTACCATATTTGACATATATTTTCCCCTCTGAGTACTAGACACGCTTTTCTTTTAAAAGTAACTCTGAATCTTTTATAATGTTCTGTTTCACCGTTTTTATAACAGGAAAAATATTAGAAAATATTATTAAGCTCTGTGGAAACGAATTTTCTCTATGTCCTACACAGAGAACTAGGGTATTAAAATACACTTTACTATATAAAGAGTGCCTGCTTTTAAAGCTTAGTGCGCTAATAAGATAAGTGAAAAATAGCTTTGATACTAATTTTAAAATTACTATGTCTTGTTTACTAAACGTATCTTATTCATGTCCGTCAAGGTTTCTTTAAGGGGACATGGGTTAAAGGAAACTTTAAATGTCTTTTTTATCTTACGATTCTCCGTATCTAATTTTACCATGTTCAGATTCTTCTTGATTGTCATTATGCTCTAACTTAGTATTCTCTAGACATTTGTAAAGTATTGACTTTTGATGTATCTGTTATTTACTCTCACTGTTATTTAATATCCTTCTATACTTTAAGCATCCTTTTGATTAAGGCACATTACTTAAACAAAACTATGAAGTAAAAGTAATTTAGCAATCTTGAGGAAACAGCCGGTGAATCGTAAAGTGGGGTCCTAACTTAAATTCAGTGTTCATTTTCACCATAGTTGCAGCCACTTCTCGGATCGGATCAGAGGATTGTCTCGTTAAAGACTGAGATCTGAGTCATCTAATATAGTTGGAAAGTAAGTAAGTAATTAATACTTTATTGTACCCCAAGAATATAAATAAACAGATTAGATTATAATTTACAGGTGATACAATTGGCGGCCTTATCGCACACTGGCATTTTCTTACAGGCAACCATGGATGGACACTATAAGATAAGGATTTTGAAAGGTTACAGAAGTAACCAAATCATCTACAACTTCACTCAAAACACTTGAAATTATTCATCTTACTTAATAGATCACAAGTATAACTTTTTATACTCGTTTAATTTGTTTCAAGAGTAATAAATATCAGAGTCATTCAAAGTATGAAATTAAAGTATTAACGTAAAAACCACAATAAAGAATAAATTTTAATTTGAAAAATTTAATATCCGTAAACCAATAACCATAACAACTCGTTGAGACTATTAATAAATAAGCCCAAAAGTGGTATAATGCTGTAATTTTCTGAAGGGTTGGGTATAATCACTGACATTTAATACTTAATCCAGTAGCAAATTCCATGTCAGTATACCAAATTTCAGATCAATCGAATTGTTATGTCAACACTAGCTATGAAAAACTTGGTTTTTATAGGTTATTGTTGAAATAATTTAATTAGTGACTAATGTTACAATATAATATGTTACATGCTTCGAAGGGCACGTTAAGCCGTTGGTCCCGGTTGCCAGTAACATGGCAGTCGTTAAACCCAGTTGAAGGCATTATGGGCGGCTTGAAAATTTTCAATAGGGGGTCGCCACAACCTGCGCCTGTCCATTTCAACACGGCAATGGGCTCACCTTCTGTTACGTGGGACAAAAGTGCATACGGTGAAATGTGGGCGTATAGGATGCCTCTGCCTATCCCTTTGGGGATAAAGGCGTGACAATATGTAGGTATGTATGTACAACATGTTATGTTAATAAATTATGATAACGGATCAGCAAACATTATTTTACACAGAAGAAATTAAATCCTATACCTATTTTTTTAGACACTAAGAAATAAATTGTTACATAATATAATTTATTATTAATTGATTTCTTGTTTAATTTCTTACCTTCACAGATCTGTAGATGATTGGAGCTGGATAGAAGATAGCACTATTAATAATTCCACATAGACCTTCCGTAAAAGCAGTATCGATTCCGCCAGCGTTTCCTACTAAATTTGATATTTGATTTTTTGTTCCAAGGCCTTTTGCGTGTAATTTTATAGTCGTAGGCACTACAATAGCGGGGGACACAGAGGCTAATATGGAGCCAAGGTGAAGACCTGTAATGAAAATGGAATGCTTTATCTCATAATAATAATACCTTACAGTTTTCTAATATTTAGTGCCTCTTTTGAAATATTCAGCTTTATGTATTCAGTATTCCTCAATTCTCACAAGGCTCAATAGTCGTCATTGAATGCGGATTTGTGTGAAAAGACTCACTGAGCCGTTTGTCACCAATAACACTGGATATTCATCGCAGTTCTTCTTTGATGCCTGTGAAAATATTAACTACTTTCTTTCGTTAACGTGATGTTGTTCAAATTAGAAATGTTCAAAAACAGTTTGATTTAGTTTTTTTAAACTCACGTCCTTTACCTATTAAATTGTCTTTCTTTTCACGAATGTTCCTGAGTCTGGCTGAGTTTTTTTTTAACGTTCGAAGTCCACAGTATTTAAAAGTAACCGTGCGCGAAATGTTTCAAACCAGGTCAGCGCACCGGAATCTAGGTACCTGGATAGTTAGTAATAAAAATAAATAACGTTCGAATTACCGAACAAAGAAAAAATTAAAACTTACCCCAGTACCAAGGATATTCAAGTAGTATGTGTGCAAAGAAGGCTGTAGATAAACATTCGATGATCCAGGGTAAAGTGGCCAATGAGAAAACTTTTACTGAATTGTGCTTTATATATTCCCAATTCCAACTTAGCGGACCCTTTGTCAATATAATAACGGGATATATTCGCCTAAAAAGATTAAATATTCATCAATAACTTTATACCTTACATTTGAATACGACTTTTGGGGCGAAAACACAGCAATAGGTTTGTATTTTTGCCAGCAATAGTATTTTTTCAACCGGGTAGTAATTTGGTAATGATTTTGTTATCATCGAAAATTATTCTTACTCAACTACTAAAAAGTCTGTTGGTATATTATATATATTGATAACTAACTATACTAACTAACTATCTTCACGCTGTATCCCTGACGGGGTAGTCAGGGAGGACAGATCGCCAGGCTTCGCGATCCATGCATACTTCTTTCGCTTCTTCGAGATTCATCAATCGCTTCATACACGCACGTCTGGGTATCCGAGTACTTTTGACCTTTCCGTTTTTGAGCAATCTGCTCACGTGGTCTTAATATGTAAGTCTCGGCCTTCCCTGACTCCTTCTACCCTCTACTTTTGAACAATATATATTCTTCGTCAATCGTTCCTCACTCATTCGTTGGACGTGTCCAAACCAACGGAGCACGCCCTTTTCCAGCTTAACGCTGACACTTTCATTCAAACCTGCCATATTGCGTATCACTTCGTTACGTATTCGGTCGGCCAAGGTAACGCCGCACAATTTTCGAAGATATATATTTTCGATATTGATCGAGTTATTATATAAATTATATATTAACGAGTCACTCGCTCGTGACTTTTTCAAACCCCTATATATTAGTTCTACAGTAAAATTAAGAAATTCGTCCTGTTTTTCATTGATGAATGGACATGGATTTTCATGTTAACATTTGAGATAACTGCTTCGCCCTCATAGGTTGTAGGTGATATTACCTACATAGGCTATATCTTTTCTCAATAAATGGCTTTAACAACACTAAAAGAATTTTCCAATTCGGACCAATAGTTCCTGAGATTATCCTTTTTTACCAAACCAAAAAACAAGCTTTTTCAGCTTGAAGACCACGTAAGCAGATTACTCAAAAACGGAGAAGTCAAAAGTACTCGGATACCCAGACGTGCATGTATAAAGCGATTAATGAATCTACAGAATGCGAAAAAAGTATGCATGGATCGCGAAGCGTTGCGATCTGTCCTCTCTGACTACCTCGTCATGGATACGTCAGGGTAACTGTAGACACTTTTACAACAAGTTTCCCTGTGACCAGAGAAATTTACCATTAAATAAATTAAAAAAAAAATATTAAAAATAAGATTTGTGAAAAAAGTTATTACTCCGTTAAAGACTATTTGCAGGACAGGGACGCCTGGAAATGATCTGATGGCAAAGTGAAATAATATTAAATTGTAAATAGGCCATCAAAAAGAGCCTTCCTAAGTTTCTTGCCGGTTCTTCTCAGGTGGGCCGCGTTCCGAACCGGTGGTCACTTTAAATATTTTAAATAGTGGATGACATTTTGTAAGCGCCGTTAAAATGGTCTGTGCAAAAAAAGATATTTTTATTTTATTTATTTATACAGCGTGAAGATAGTTATATTATGAGAGATTAGGTAATTCTGGTACCCTGACCTACCATAAACTAACTTAAGTCTTTAGAAAACATAATATCTATAATATAACATTGTAATATATTCCACGATACAACTGTAGGAACTTTTGATTATTAAGGCTTGTGGGTTTTTTGTTATTTGTAATATTCATCCTGCTCTGGCACTAACCATGAATTTAGATACAGCACTCTACATTGCACCCTGCTTTTTCTATAAAATAGTTGATGACTTTATTCAAATAAATAAAGTTGTCTTGTGTAGATATACATAGGTAAAAGTAAACTACCTTATTTCTCTGAAACTATGATGTCATAAAAAAGCACAAATACAAATGCATAGTGAATAGTCTAAACGTTTGCTAAATTGTCATAAAATGATGAAGAATTTACAAACCTCAGATGGAAATCAATTAAATCGGCAATAGGGTCGTTTAAAAAATTCTGAGGACCAAAATTTCTGTACATTGCTCCTGTTAACGTCATTCCAACAACTGGATTGATAGTAGTAAGGCGTTCTAGTGCATGACCAAACATGTATCCAGCTATTACTACACCCGTCATGTTGAATAATGCTCCATCAGGCAGTATAGAATCTTTGAGAAGGAACCATGACGAACCCCATAACGTCAAACCTGAAAAAAATAAATGTCTACAATATTTATTAATGTGAGGGCATTTATATTTATTATGATTTTTAGGGTTACGGACCCAAATGGTACAAGGAGACCCTATAACTAAGACTCCGCAGTTTGTCCGTCCGTCCGTCTGTCACCATGCTGTATCTCAAAAACGCTAAAACAACAAATACTATATAAATACAGAATAAAATAAATATTTAAACAGGGCGCCAATACAATAAATGTACTGTGTTTTATTGCGATTTAAGCTCTGTATTAGTAACGGCAACAGGTAGACACTTGAATTAGTTACAGAGTATTTAGTTGTATTTTACACTTTAAAAATAACTAATAACCAAACTATCTTTACGCTGTATCCATGACGGGGTATTTTTTTTTTTGACTAATCCGATCCGCGTTCCCATTACTGTGACTCCTGTTAACCAGGATCTACAGCAGAGGTTCCCAAACTTATTTTGTCTACTGCCCACTAAATATAGTCTCAAGACTAAATAAATTTTTAGCGCCCCCATTTTTTCACCTACTTATAAACCACTATAACTTCAAATTAAATTAATTAATTGTTGTGAGCTATATTAGCGGAGATATGTTTGTTTTATTCAATCGATTATTAAATCGATTATGTATGTTTTATTCAAAATAAAACTAAGATAATCGATTCTTATATAAAAACTAATGTGAAGGATGAATCTGATGCTGTTTAAAAAGTTTGTTGATATCAGGTTCCAATTTACTCAAGAACAGCCACAAGTCGCCACGTTTGGTAACATGCAAACGATTTCTCTTTTTAGTAAGCAGCGTTGCCACAGCACTAAATCCACGTTCACACAAATATGTCGATGGCAATGCTATCAAGAATCGTTGAACGATTGACCACAATCCATGGTACAATTGCGGGATCGGTTTTTGTAGCCAAAATTCTTGATAGCCATTTTTGAACTTGATTTTTATTTCCTCGTTTGTTGTCAATTCTATAAGTTCTTCGTCCAGCTGAGGTGAGATTGCTGTGTTGACATGATCATGACATGATCTAACACCCAGCCTGGTATTTCCAAGTTTAAAATGTCCTGGTATCGTTCGGAGAAGTCAATGTGGAGGTTTTCCAAATGTTGGCAGTAGGCAAACAAGATGTCGTTACTGCAGGATACTGATAAATTCGGAAAATTGTGAAACTCACGTCTGCCCCTATTCTTTTTGTGTAGAAGCAGTTTGACTGCGAAAGCAGTAACGACATTTTTTGTTTTAATTAAATTTAGTTCATCGCCTTGCAGTTCGAGATTCATGTCGTTGAACAATTTATACAGGTCTGTCATGTAAGCTATATCATTTTTTGATGTAATGAGCTTGTTGCGCAATTTTATATCTTTAGTTTCCAAGAACTCTATCACAGAGTCAAACAGTTTGTAAAATTGAGACAGACCAATTGTCTCTTGATAGCCAACGAACCTCAGTATGAAGCAACAAACGGTTAGAATCTTCGTCATTAGTAACATAAAGCTGATGAAATAATCTATAATTTAAAGAGCTGGTACGGATTTTATTGACTGCTTTGATGACATATTGCAGTGATTGAAATAGTCGTTCACTTAAGTTTCTAGCAACCAAATGTTGTCTATGAATAACGCAATGTACAGCAAGTACATCTGGAATTTAATTTTTTAAGTACGCTGTGCTGAACGCCTTTATGGCACCCTGTCATAGCCGGAGCGCCATCCGTAGCAACTAATATAATATTTTTCAAGGGAATCTCTTTCTCATCACAAAACTTTTCCAATGTATTGAATATGGTTTTTTTGTATCAAATCTAAATTTCTAGCTGTTTTGCTTTTCTCATGTTTAATAAACCTCACGTAAGACAGCAACAATGCTTCATTAGTAGGTAAAGTGGACTCATCGAGCTGAATTGAGAATTGACTAGTCTTCAGATGATTGCACAATGATCCTTCAATGTTTTCAGCCATTTCATCAATTCGCCTTTGCACAGATTATTACTCAAAGGAATTTTTCGGATAATATCTGCGGCCGGTTTATGAAGCACAGTAGTTATTACTTCCTTTATTGCTGGCAAAATTAACTCTTCTCCGATGTTGTGTGGTATGCCTTTTAGAGCAATTAACAAAGAGATATTGTACGAAGCTCGAAGTCCGTCGTCATCTTGCTTAGCTGCTGCCGAAAATAGTTTTGCTACACTTGGCTGAGTATTATGCTTCATCTCTAGGTCTTGAATATATGCTACATTCTTGTCTTTGTTATCTGGATGCATTTTATTTAAATGTTCTTGCAGTCTTGAAAGCTTCATTGCTTCATTCGAAAATGTTTTTAGACATAGAAGGCACTGAGACGACGATGGGTTTGTGGGATTTTCAATGAATCGGGATTTAATATATTCCACAGAGTACTGCCGTCTCTTCTTTTTTACTTCCGACATTGTTTTGTTTTAAGAAATACGTAAGTAAGTGTTGAACTTAAGTACTGCTTATCTATTACTCGCGAAACCGCAAATGAAAATAAAATACATATTCCGTTGTTTATATAGGATTGCATAAGCAGCACGCACCGACAGGAATAAGACAAACATGCATTAACTCGTTTATCTCATTCGACGCTAAATTGTACTTAACAAGTAAGTAAGGGGATGAAGAGTAGAAGCATGCCCGTCGCCATCCCTGCCAGCCAAGGCTGCAATTCTACTCCAACACGAGTGCCACAGAGGCGAACCATGTTAGGGCGTGCCCCCGAGGCGACGCGCACTAGTTCGTCCCTGCTGGTGCGAAAAGTGTGTGCCAGAGCGGCGTAGGGGACTGCCACCCTACACGCGCGGCCCGACACGGCGGGAAGTGGAGGACGGAGTGCAGGGTAGCTGCGTGGAATGTTAGGGGAGGAATGGCAGATATGATGTATGAGTTGATGGATGTAATGAAAGAGAGAAAATTAGATGCTCTCTGCTTGACAGAGACCAAGCGCAAGAGCAGCGAAGTCTTGGAGCTCCCGGGTGGGATGCTCGCGCTATGGTCTGGAGTACCAGAGAGCGAGCATGGCAGCCAGGGGGTTGGGATTTTGTTGTCCTCGCGATTGGTCTTCGGTATGTATGAGTATAAATTGGTTGGTCCTAGAGTCCTCTGGATCCGTTTAAAGCTCGGCTTGACGAAAGTTTTCCTGGTGGCTGCTTACGCACCAGAGTCTTCGTCGAGCGCGATTGAGCTAGAGGACTTCTGGGAGAGTATGAGAGAAGCTCTTAATGTGATAGAAGGAAGTGAAAGACTTATAGTGTGTGGAGACTTAAATGGATGGGTGGGTACCGCTCGCGATGGATTTGAGTCGGTACTCGGTAAGTATGGGGAAAAAAGGGTGAATGACGCCGGCAAGCTTATACTGGCATTTTGTAAGGAAAAGGATTTGTTTGTGGCGAACACAATGTTCAACCACAAACAAATTCATATGTATACGAGGAGATGTAAGTCAAAGAGAAGCATGATAGATCTATTCCTAATGGATAGTCGGCTCCGTAAACAGGTGATGGACACAAGGGCTTATCGTGGCGCTGAGCTGGGATCAGACCACTACCTAGTCATAACTAGGATTAGGGGTCTGCTCGCGGGTTGGCGTCATCGTGCCAAGTGTCCTGAACCTGAGCCGACTTATAGCATCAAAAGCTGGAAGCTGCAGGATGCATCCATTAGGGATAAATATAAAGAAAGGGTGGCCGAAAAGCTTGGCGACGTCAATGTTAATAGTGAGAGTGCGGAATGTGTATGGCAGAACCTTAGGGATAGTTTGGTAAATGCCGCTGTGGAAGTGTGTGGAGAGACAAAAAGAGGCAGTAGTAATAAACGCGATGCATGGTGGAATTATGAAGTGAAAGAAGCCGTACGAATGAAGAAGAAAGCATAGTTGGACTACTTAGCCTCGCGGAATGATTTGAATATGAAAGAGAGATACAAACTGCAAAAGGTTAACACGAAGGTACTGATAGAGGAAGCTCGTGAAAGGTGCAGAATGAAAGCGGATGAAAGGTTGTCGTCCAATTTCCGAGTTAATGCCAAGCTCTTCTGGGAAGAGGTAGGCAAGACTCGGAGTTGTTCGACAATCTGCAGTATTAATAAAGTGCTTAGTGTTGACAACGATGTTCTAACAAAACAAACTGACGTCCTGCAGAGATGGAGTGAATATTATGGAAGGATGTATGCAAGTTAGGACAGAGATGATGCATCGGGAAGTGGAGCTCACTGTGACGCTCCGGATCCTGGTGTCATTGAAGTCATTAGTATGAAAGAGATTGAACAAGCGATAAGAAGTATGAAATGTTGTAAGGCTGCGGGAAAAGACAGAGTTACTGCTAAGATGATCAAGTACGGTGGGTCGCGCGTCTGGGACATTCTTTGTCTTCTATGCAACTTATGCTGGCGGACGGGTGAGGTCCCAGATGACTGGCGAATAGCAGTTGTAGTACATATCTATAAAGGGAAAGGCTCTCGCCTAAACTGCTCCAGCTACAGAGCGATCAGCTTGGTCAGCTTAGCTAGTAAGGTGTATGTAAAGGTTATAACGGCAAGAATGCAAGGAAAGTCTGAAAGGTATTTGTGGGAGGCTCAATGCGGATTCTGACGTGGAAGAGGTTGCATGGATCAAGTGTTTTCTCTCCGCATGATCGCGAAGAAGTTTTTAGCTGTTAGCCAGAAGGTTTTCTGCGCTTTTGTGGATCTAGAGAAAGCATTTGATAACGTTGTGAGAGAAACTCTGTGGGACTTGCTGCCCGGATATGGTGTGGACGGCTCGCTACTGCGGGCAATACAGTCGCTATACAGGGACTGTAAGGCTTGCGTGCGAGTAGGGGGGGATGTGTCACCTCTTTTTAATGTCTGTACAGGCGTCAAACAGGGATGTGTCATGTCCGCCTGGCTGTTCATAGTGTATCTGGACAGTTGCCTGCAGAAGTTGAAAGATTTTAATATGGGTGTGAATTTGGGTGACTTTACAGTAAATTGTCTGTTGTACGCTGATGATGCGGTGCTAATGGCCTCATCAGAAGCCAACCTTCAGGCATTAGTCACTAATATGAAAGTGGAGAGTGAAAGAAAGGGTCTTCGCTTGAATGCAAGTAAAACTAAGGTTCTGGTTTTTGTAAGAGAAGACGTAAGAAATAAGTGCGAGATTTGGGTAAATCAGGAATGTCTAGAGCAAGTGAATGAAATTGTGTATTTAGGGAGTATGTTTAGCGCGAATGGAAGATGTGATTCGGATGTAGAACGGCGAGTAACTGCCGGAAGCATAGTTAACGGTGCTTTGTCCCAATTAATAAAGCGACAAAGCATCGTAAAAGAAGCACGACTCGCGAATCATAACGCAGTGCTAGTGCCAACGTTGCTTTACGGCAGCGAAACCTGGGTATGTCAGAAGATGTATAAAAGTAAGCTGAATGCTGTGGAGATGCGATCACTTCGAAAATTGTGCGGCGTAACCTTGGCCGACCGAAAACGCAACGAAGTGATACGCAATATGGCAGGTTTGAGTGAAAGTGTCAGCGTTAAGCTGGAAAAGGGCGTGCTCCGTTGGTTTGGACACGTTCAACGAATGAGTGAGGAACGATTGACGAAGAATATATATTGTGCGAAAGTAGAGGGCAGAAGGAGTCAAGGAAGACCGAGACTTACTTATGAAGACCACTTGAGCGGATTGCTCAAGAACGGAAGAGTCAAAAGTACTCGGATACCCAGACGTGCATGTATGAAGCGATTAATGAATCTACAGGAAGCGAAAGAAGTATGCATGGATCGCGATGCCTGGCGATCTGTCCTCTCTGACTACCCCGTCAGGGATACAGCGTGAAGATAGTTAAGTTAAGTAAGAACAAGTATTCTATGAATCAGCCGATTGATACAGGAATGCACAAATCGGGTTATTTAACAAAAACTGGTTAAAACATGATTGCCCGCGGTCATCGACGCTCATTCGACGCTGAATTGTACTCAACAAGTAAGAACAAGTATTCTATGAATCAGCCGATTGATACAGGAATGCACAAATCCGGTTATTTAACAACATCTTAATTATCTAGGAATAGTAATAACTATTAAAATGCGAAAGTTGAAATGTGTTTATTGCCTTTTTATATGTTTGTTAGTGTGTACTTTCATTTCGAAACGGAGCGAACGATTGACATGTATTTTCTTCTATTTATTGTATAAAATAGGACAGATACATGAACTACGCGGAGAGAAATATCGAACCGAGTTTGAGCAATCTCTTAATTGATATTAGTTGATGTTCACAAGTTGTAGCTGAGAGTCGAGAGCTCTGTCGGTGTCTAAGAGTCCCCCTAGCTAGATGAAATTACAAATCCCCCCCCCCCCCGAAGTCTACACAACGCCCCCATTTTTTTCTGGGTCTCTTACCGCCCCCGTTTAGGCATGCAGCGCCCACAAGGGGGCGTTATCGCCCACTTTGGGAAACGTTGATCTACAGCAATGACTAAGACCACAAAAGTTACACCGAGCTCGATCTCGGTGAAGTCCCAGGAGAAGTAAGCATGTCTTGGAGCCCGCAACGAAATTAGTCAGAAGATAGTTTGAGTAACTTGGAAAAAGAACGTAAAGCCTCACATCCATGACGGGGTAGTCAGAGAGAAAACATCGCCAAGCTTCGCGATCCCAGCACACTTATTTCGCTGCATGCGTCTGGGTATCCGAGTATTTTGACCTTTCCGTATATAGTAATCTGCTCACATTTGACTCCTTCGTACTCTTCATCAATCGTTCCTCACTCATTAGTTGGACATGTCCAAACAAACGAAGCACGTCCTTTTCCAGCTCAACGCTGACACTTTCATTCAAAGCTGGCATATTGTGTTTCACTTCGTTACGTAGTCGGTCGGCCAAGGTTACACCGCACAATTTTCGAAGTGATCGCATATCCACAGCATTCAATTTACTTTTATGCACCTTCTGACATACCAAGGTTTCACTACTGAAAAGCAACGTTCTCACTAGCACTGCGTTGTGTATCGCACTGCTAGTGAGCTGTGCTTCTTTTACGTTGTTTTTGTCGCTTTACCAATTGGCACTAAGCACCGTTACTCTGTTTCCAGCAGTTACTCACCATTCTAAATCAAAATCACATCTTTTGTCTAAGCTAAACATACTCCCTAATTACACAATTTCAATCAACTATTTTAAAAAAGGGGCACCCATACAACAAAAGTGCTATTTTTTGCCAATTCATAAATAATGGTACGAAACCGTTAGTGCGCAAGTCAGAGTTTAGACATAATTTTGATTAAATTTCAAATTTAATAAAAGTTTTTTTAAACTTAATTACTAAACTATAAATAAGATACAAAAAAGTAATGTAGAATTATTTAATAAACTTATAATATAAACATGAAGCGCTCGTGGCGCGGCGGTCGTAGTGTTCTGTAAACTATCACTGCGTTAAGCAACTTTCACTATGGCTTGTCCTCGGATGGGTGACCACTTTGTGGCATTTATTTTGCGAGCGTTTCCGTGCTTCGGAAGGCACGTTAAGCCGTTGGTCCCGGTTGCCAGTATCATGGCAGTCGTTAAGCCAGTTGAATGTCTTATGGGCGGCTTGAAAATATTCAACAGCAGGTCGCCACAAGTGACCTGTCCATTTCAACACGGCAATGGGCTCACCACCTGTTACGTGGGACAAAAAGCAAAGCATACGGTGAAACGTGGGCGTATAGTACGCCTCTGCCTACCCCTGCGGGGATAAAGGCGTGAAAGTATGTATGTATGATGTATGTATAATATAAACATATTTCTAGTTCAAAGACACGAAGTTCTTAAACTAGAAATAAGTACAGCAAGCAATTATTGTCTGTAGTCTAAGTGTATAAATACAATATTTATACACTTAGATAACTGTACGAGAGTTCGTTATATCAATCTTATATTTAACGAAATATTTCTATATTTATTTATTATTAAAGAAGGCTTACAGACTAACAAAGAAAATGACGATCCTACATAAATTGTAGGAAATTAAATTAAAACAACTTTAAAATTACTATTTTTCGTGTAAAATGATAAATAAATGAGTTATTCAAAAAAAATTATTCGCCCTTTAATAAAAAATGGCAAATAACGCAAAAAATCGAATACCATGCAAACCGAAATTTACACTGCCAGTTATCTCTGTAAAACGCGGTGTTTATGGTTACTTTTCTAACTCCACACTCCACAAACTGATCGCTTTACTCATGTAGAACCTTGTCCAAATCTGGACACGAATATAGGCTCCTAAGTATGTAAAGTATGTACTTTATAAAACAGTTTCATATTTTCGGAAAATTACGAATTAGTAACTAAATATTTTAAACAAAAAGATTTTAAAAATTCTCAAGCCAACAAAGCTCAAAAAGGAAAAAAGAGACATTTTAAAGAACCCCGTCTTTTATAAAAAGGGAAACATTGGTTCTCGTAAACGGTTAAAGTCTTTAAATCTTAATAAAAAAATGAATTGATGTTCGTTAGTCTCGCTAAAACTCGACAATGGCCAGATCGATTTGGCTGATTTTCATATTGAAAGGTTTGTAAAGGTACAGGGTAGGTTTAAACGGTCAGAAACAAACATAACAAATAAAGCTAAAACTCAATATGACCATTAATTTTTTCAATACAAAACGTTCCTGCCTGTGATATTTAGATGTTCTTTGACCGATCTATGACCGATTTGGTTGAAATTTTGTGTGTATATTTTGTTGGGTTACTGAATTGTTTGAAAATACAATTCAATTCGGTAGGTGGAACTGCTGTTGATATATTACCTAATTTGCTGTACAATAGAAATTTACATAATTTTTACACCCTATAGGTATCATGTAAAACAATTCCTCAGAGCAAAATAATATACAACATGCATAAGGTGGCGCAGTCTTCTCTGTTGCGAAATTCAAACAGGGATTGCAACTAACCGGGAAGGCGCTATGATAAAGAAGAAGAGCAACAAAAGTTATAAAGCTAAACAGAAATTTTATTAATTTTAAAGCGATACGAAGTCCGCCGGGGTCAGCTAGTCTTATATCAAAATGACACAATCTTTAATCACGTGGGTTACTTTACTGACATTTACTTCTAATAAAAGTAAAAATTAAATCAGTCAAGAAAGTCACTTTTTACCATTCTATAATATAATTTTACTAGCATCACCTATACTACTGGAAAGAAAAGACTTTTTGGGGTAAAATTCTAAGCACAAAATGAGTGTAACAATATGCCATGAAGCGCAAAGAAATATAACACTGAGAAAATTATGACATCAATTTAATTGTAAAATTCATATACTAAGGAGAGACTATGCACCTCCCACTGTCAAAAAGTTATTACCTCATGTTAAAAAAGCTAATAAATCTACACCTCTTAACTCTACAAGCCCTCATTTCGCAAACTCCATACCTTATTCAAATTTGTAGCTCGGCAATATTACTACTATATAATAGAAAATTTAATATAGCAGCTAATTAGTTAAATATTTTGCTCTATACTCATCTACGCGAGGTTTTTAATATTAATTTAATTATCTGGGGTAACGGTAGAGCCGTTCCCCCAGATAATTTGAAAATACAAACATAGTTCTCTTCTCCGAAGTAGGCGAGACCAAAATATACGCCCTAGTTAAAAAAAATGTATTTTGATCCACGCAATAAGTGGTAAACCTATAGCCGTATGAAAGGGACGTCGTAGCCATCGGTTACTGAAAATATTCAAAGCCTTCAAATTTGCTCAACGCCTACCATACGAGTATTACTGTCAGCCTCATGCCTCCTAAAGGAAAAAAAAATGCTACAAACGGCAACACATTTCAGTATTACCCGAATCGCAAGTTCTTAGCGAAGTGATTGTTTACAGAACATTAGGTAAGCGGGGCGCTAGGAGCGCTTAAATATACAGTAGTTGAATATATTGTATTTTATTAAAATTTCTAGTTACGAATAAAAAACTGCAATAATTATTTATGTACGTTTCACCAATTAAAGACATTCATCATTTTACTATAGGAACGATTGTAGCAGTTATAACAATAGTTCATTTGTGTTTTAATTGTCTTAACGCGAATAGTAAATAGTTTACGTTCATTCCGCACCGTCACCATAAATAATACAAACAAAATTGCAAACGCGCTTACTACACCCAACGGAGTTGTTGTCAAGTAATTTCGAACGTAAATTTTTAAACGAATGAAGTTAAAATAAAACTACATCACAATTGTGGTAGTAAGTGCAGAATTGTGAGACCCTAGCTAATGCCTACTGCTTCGATCATGTGGTGAAGTTTTCCTGTATAAAACAGCCTATGTATAAAAAGTAGCCTATCTTTTAGTCCAGGGTGACAATTTAATAGTAAACCCACGCTCATACTTCGTTATTTGTGTATTTGTACCCACTTAATAGGTCGTTCCCACTTAATAGATCTCGTGGTGCCGTCACCACGAGATCTTTTAAGTGGGAACAAATACACAAAAATTGGTGACGGCACCACGAGACCTGTTAAGTGGGAACAAATACAGAAATAACGAAGTATGATATATGGTTTACAATTCATTAGTAAACCCACGCGGTTTTCTAATGAATTGTTTTTTTTTTAAATATTTTTTGTTGAAACTTATAGAGACAGTTTGCGATTACCTTTAGTTGAATTATTTACAAGCCGCCTTTATTGGGTAGCCTTATGTCCTCCAACTTCGATTGATGACTACCAACAACTGTCCCAGTAATATTTATTTATTTATTTAAATAAACAGGCGCAGGCTGTGGCGACCTGCTGTTGAATTCAAATTCAAGTCGCCCATTAGGCCTTCAACTAGGCTTAACGACTGCCATTTTACTGGCAACCGGGACCAACGGCTTCACATACGTTCCGAAGCACGGAAACGCTTACTAATGTAAATACCACAAATGGTCACCCACTCAAGGCCCAGCTATAGCAAATGTTGTTTAACGCAGTGATCGATACAGAACCCTCAGCAGGGCCACAAGCGCTTTTAGGTTATAATAAGTGCAATTTTGAACGATATAAAATATTTTGCAGTATTAATAACCCTCGTTGTGGATTAATATCTATCCAAATCTTACTCTCACACACAAACTTTTAGGAGTAGTAGTGTGGTAAATTAGTGTAGAATTGAGGACTCTAATTAGTGTTGTCATTCTTTACTTATTCTACTCTCATTCTTCATTTACAAAAAAAACTTAAGAGAAAAAAATGTTTATTATTTTATTTGAGCTACTTACTACTAGAGTGTCAATTCGCAAATTGTGTTAAAGATGAGAGCTACTAGTCTTGTTAGAGGAGTCATCTGCATGTTATCATGGTCTACTTGAAATAATCCAAAAGACATTTCATTTGGCTCCATCCTAGGTGTTCATCATATTCTACACCACAAGTTACATTACATTTTATAAGAAGCAATGGAGCAAGCCAATGGAGGCTGAGTATTATTACTCCAGTCTTCTAGTGTAAGGGGTCAGTGCAGGAATGCGGGAGCTACAGCGGTATATAAGTAATGTTCCACACCATGAAGATTTTTGAGAGGATTATTAACTCCCGGATCCGGCAGGTGTACGCTCTCGGAGAGTCAATACGGGTTTTGCCCTGGTCATGGGACCACGGACCCTGTTTTTGCCCAGAGAGTTGTCGCGGAGAAACCAAAGATGAAGAACACGCCTCTGTACTATCTATCTACCTCTATTCCTAGACATGCAGAAGGCCTTCGACTGTTTCCTCGAGCGAGGAAACCACCTCTGGTGGGCCCTGTGGTCCAAAGGGGTTCTAGAGGTTTATATTGACACTATTCGGGACATTTACCACGACTTCGATTTCATGGTTTGAAATCGAAATCAAAGTCGAAACACGAAACCCTTCCCTATCACCGTCGGGGTTTACTAGAGTTCGGTCCTTAGTCCGCTTCTATTCATATGATATAGCCTCCATATTTGCTCATGTATGCCGACTATATCGCACTGGCAGACGCCGACAGGGACGGATTGATGTGACGTCTGACGGCGTGAAAGGAGACTTGAGAACGGTGGTCTGTAACCTAATGTGGCGAAGACCGAGTACTTGGCACTATACTCGACAGATCCCACATCCGTCCGCATAGGCGGTGATTGGTCGAACGCACGGACCAGTTTAAATACCTGGGTTTTGTATTACACACGTTCAGTGACACCGATGGTGATGTCAAGTCACGCATTGTTGCCGCTTGGGCCAAATGGCGAGAGATGACCGGTGTCATTTGTGACCCAAAAATGCCGATCCGGTTGAAGGGACAAGTTTACAAAACCATTATTAGACCTGCCCTTTTACTTGACAGTGAGACGTGACTAATTTTGGAGCGACACAAACAGGAACTGCGTGTCATGGAAATGAAGATGCTGCGGTGGATGTGTGGAGTTATGCGGATGGACCGCGTGAGGAACTCTTGCATCCGCGGCAGCCTTCACGTCCGTGATATTGCAGATAAGTTGCAAGAGTGTCGCCTTCGTTGGTATGGTCATGTCTTGCGGCAACCGCCTGGGTTACGTCGGAAACAAATTTCTGGCCATATCAGTCCCGCCGGGTCCCGGTAAGAAGGGAAGACCCAAGAAGTGCTAGCTTGACGTCATAAGGGATGACTACAGGTGATGCCGACGACCGTGCGAAGTGGTCAATTGTGGAATTTAATAAATAATGTAAGTGGTCAATTACATCATTTATTAAATTGTCAATAGTATCTTTCGTACCTACATTTTTTTGATAAGCAAACTGTCTTTGATTTATAACTTTATGTAAATTTAAATGCCTCAATAATCTGCTTATAAGTAACTTTTCAAATATTTTAGATTTTATGGGTAGTAATGATATGGGTCTATACATCTTAGGATATTGTTTCGAACCCTTCTTATAAATCGGTAACACCTTGGCAACCTTTAACTGATCTGGGAAAATACACATATCTATACACAGATTGTAAAAGTAACTTAATGGTTCAGGCAAGATATCTATATTGTCCTTAATTACAGTAACTGGGACATCATCATACCCATAGGATAACTTGCTTTTCAACTTTCTGACTGTGTCGAAAACTTCTCTCGGACTAACCATGTCAATTACCCTTTCTTGTTTAACTCTTTCTGTATTTTGTTTGAGAGATTCTAAGGCTGTCTTGTAGCTATCAAAAATCGTACTGGAGCCACTATAAAAAGCCGTAACAAATATTTCTACAATTTCAGAAGGATTCCAAGTTATTGACTCACCCTTAATAAGAGCGTAATTTTGTTTGGTCTTTGTCTTTTTATTTCTGTGTTTGTTAACTATTTGCCAAATATCTTTACAAATGTTCTTAGATTTCGCCAAGGCCCTTTGTACTGCCAATTTTTTCGCACTTCTAATGACCCTTCTATATATATTAATATATATTTTCCTGTACGAGGTCAATGAAGTATGAATATTTCCCTTTACGCACAGAAAACGTTTCATTTTACTCGAAGTCTTGACTCCCTTTGAGACCCATTTCAAACCAGACTCATGCTTCAAATGTACCTTCATTTTTACTTTTGAAACTGATCTAAAATGTTCATTAAATTTTGAAATAAAAATGGAATATTTACATTTATAACGCAAAAATGCATGCACGAATGTACATCCTTCCACGTCAAGCACTTAGGCGACACTAATGTGCAACGTTTAGCACACAAGGGGGGGACCACAAGTCTTTAGATTAGACAATATTCTTAAACATGTAAAGGACACGGCGATGAAAGGTGGTTCAGGGACAAATGATTTTTTATTAACCATTCGTTGTATTCTTTAAATATTGGAATAAATATATACCGTAACTATGCTTTAACTATTCACGTATAAAAAGAAACTAAGTTTTAAATATAAATAATCAGTATGTTTTTATCAATAAGGTATAATATACTTCAATGTGAGGTGCGGACATAGATAACCATTTCACGTAACTAGAAAAGAAAAAAAAATAGAAAATTATAACTATGCTTTTTAGTACCGATTTCATCAATGCCACGCAATTTTTGGGCCCGGATAATCCACCCCTCTGACTAAAGTACTGGACATCACTAGAGATGTCAATATCAAGGTTCCCGATAATATTTGAGATAATTCTACTTTTATCTTTTTATTTTTGTTGCCATGTATGTTAACTGAATATTTTTGGATTCAGGAATGATTTTATGATTTGTTGCCAGGTAAGAGTTTATGTAAATATACATGAAATATATACTTGTACATGCATATGTTAAACTAGTAGAGTAAATATAAGGTTGCTGAAATTGGATTTCGGTGTAATGCATACTTCGAATGTACGGAGGTATGTAATCCATTCAATAGTTACTCAGGAAAACAATGTCACGGAAAAACCGACATTGAATAATAATACAAGACAAAAAAATTATGACACTTTGATTGAAGTCATTTACATTGTGAGAGTACCGTTGTCTATGTATGTCATGTAAGGTTTCTGTTAAAGTCCTTGGAAGAAAGTGATAAAAATTAATAAAACAGCGCGGTCGTAGTTACAATAGAAAAAAAAATGTTGCGATAATTAAAATAAGATTGAGTGAATTTTTATTTTGGAGCGGATAACCTCGGATGGTCTTGTGAAGGCTTTAGAAGGGCCCTGTAATTAATTGTATTAGCTTCCTTCTATTATTGAATTCTAACACAAACATAAAAACATCATAATTATGCATTATCATAATAATTATATGTTAAATTAATTGGTGTTCATAAATAGTGAGTATAGTACTTAATTAGTGCGAATTAAATGAATTTAAGTAGACAAAATTTATCTCAACCATTTGACGTCATGACACACACACACACACATATCCACCATACGTACCATTATTTTTCAGTATTTTGTATTATCTTAATAATATTATAAATGCGAATGTTTGTTACTCCTTTACGTAAAAACTACTGAATAGATTTTATTGAAACTTTACAATAATATAGCTTATACATCAGAATAACACATAGGCTACTTTTTATTTTGGGAACAAGTTCCTGTGAGAAACGGGAAAGAGAAAACTTCTCTACGCGGGTAATCCCGCGGGCGTGAACTAGTTGTCAATATTTCTTAAATTATACTTATGGACTTTACATCACCGCGAGCTTTTGGCGAGGGGGTTATATCGGGCTCGTACCTCACTATCTTTATTTTATCTGTGCGCTCAAAGATCCGGGTACTCTTGAGAAGGACCTTGAAGTCTTGGGGATATCCTTATCAAGAGTATCCGAATACCCTTTGGGGTATGGCCGGTGGACAGTACAAAGACCCAGGCTTCTTGGGTGACGTTTTAGTCCTCACCAGTTAGGAGGCAAGCAGAGAAACACAATGTTTGGCATCCCACCCTGAACCCACCTCTAACTTAGGCAAAATTTGTCTAAACACCATTAGGCTCGTGCTCATAAATGCCGGATATAAGGCACTGATCGTTTCTCAGTCATTATTATATCAACCTGAAATCTCGACATAGTAAAATATTGAAATGCACTTAGAATACGAGTATTATATACAGAGATCATTTATAAAAGACGTGTTTGATGCATGTTACGTTGTATGTAGGCTATAGTAGAAAACAAAATAATTCTATAATCCACACTGTGTTATTTGTGGATATATTACATTTATATACATTATATTTATATATATTATATAAATTTTGATTTAATTATGTTTTTATATTACATGTATTAGTACTCGTATTTGTTAGATTTAATGTGTACCTATTGTCAAGTTAATATATACTACCTCTTATTTTATTCATAGGAATGAAATTTGTAATTTTAGGTACGCACAGCGCCAAAGAAATCTATCTTTCATGAATCAGGGTAGGCCGGGACTTACATATGAAGTCCACGTTAGCAGATTGCTCAAAAACAGAAAAGTCAAAAGTACTCGGATACCCAGACGTGCATGTATGAAGCGATTAATGAATCTGTGAAAGAATTGTGCATGGATCGATGCCTGGCGATCTGTCCTATCTGACTACCCCGTCAGGGATACAGCATAAAGATATTTAAGTTATGTTAATAATAAATAAATAAATAAAATAAATACTGTGGGACACTTGTCACACAGCGTCATCTAGCCCAAAGTAAGCTAATATTAGCTTGTGTTATGGGATCTAGATAACTGATAAACATATTTATATATTTCTAAATACATACATATTATAGATAAATAACACCCAGACACAGAATAAACCATCGTGCTCATCACACAAAGTTTTATTCTGGGTGGGAATCGAACCCACGACCTCTTGCGTAGCAGTCGGATGCACTCCCACCGCGCCACGGAGGCAGTCAAGTCTAATGTAAATAATGCCTACTTGGGAGGTAATAATCGTTTTTGTCTTTCTTATTAATAGTTGACGTTAAATTATAATAAAATATTATAAGTTATTTCAGGTTAAAATAAGAAATTAATGGTGAATGAGATCACCCGTGAGATACGGTCTGTTTAAACATTTATATTTTAACTAGTTTTCGTTTTCGTTTACGTTGAGTTGAGGTTTTCTCGTTCCCGTTTTCCACAGGAACTTGTTCCCGAAATTAAAAGTAGCTTATGTGTTATTATAATGTATAAGCTATATTATTGTAAAGTTTCATTAAAATCCATTCAGTTGTTTTTACGTGAAAGAGTAACACACATCCATACAAAGTTATGCATTTATAAGATGAATTGGTTTACAGCTCCAAAACATTTAATGGTTGATTGATGACCGCTGGATATGCGCAGATAGTCTTTTCACAGCTCTAAGTAAGCGTCTGAGAGAAGATTTTGGAGATCTCTGAGTAGGTAAAATCCTTAAAAAAAAATTTAAGGCAATCTATATCGTCCAAACTAAACCCAAAAGAAGGTGACAGAAATCTAGTCAGTAAATCATGCTGTTGAAGTTAACTTGGAACCAGGAGATTAGAGATCCTTATTCCTTCAAGATAAAAATTACCCATGTACCACAACCCTTTAACTATATATTAAACAACAAATACTTACAGCAAAGAAAGACGCCGACATATTGTCTCAATTCAGAAACGGATGGCAGCAGTTGCAACAACTTTCCCATCATTGTTATCGTTTCTTCATTCACAGGGTGTTGTCTGTAACACACTAAGTTATGTAAACATGTTTACGACATAAACAAGTAAACTAGCTCGTAATATGTTTAGTAAAATATTCAAGTTAACTAAATACACAAATACTTACTCACGTTTTGGTGGTTCCTAATTCGAACGTCGTCACATTTTGAGTTCTGTTTTCGGGTTTTTCTGAAAAATAAAAAGAATTTATAATTAATCATTAATTTATATAAATGTTGTGGATGTATAATGCTAAGGAAATTATTTTATATGATACATTTTTGATCTTAAAGTTAAATATTCAAAATTTGTGTTTTGTCTATGGAAAATCGACTGCCGCGACTGAGGTCCGGTTCGATTCCTTGATAAGAAAACAAAAGAATATTTGTGTGATCCACAAATGTTTCTTTCGGAGTTTGGGGGGCTTCCTATATATAATATAGTATGTTGAAATATATAAGTATGTTTATCAGTCTTCTTGATCCCATAACACAAGCTTATACTAGCTTACTTTGGGCTAGACGGCGGAATGTGGTGTGGTGTGTAATATATATATATATATATATATATATATATATATATATATATATATATATATATATATATATATATATATATATATATATATTTAGAAATATATAGGGTGTAAGGGACCCACCAAGACCTGCTAGTAGTGCATCTGCTGAATAAAGGCTACCGTAGACTAGCCACTTCTTGTATCCGCAATCGGCGATTGTGTCACTTTTTAGATGCTAAATATCGATACAGTCTCTAAATCGCCGATTGCGGATACTAATAGTTGGTAGTCTGTGGTCTCCCCAACAGATAGGTTACGGCAAAGAATAAGTAGTTTTGCGTATGGGAGAGTACCATTAAATTTTAATTTTTAATAAATAAGATATATATTTAGACCATAATCAGATGTCTTCTAATTTAAGTATGTTTCTTGGATTAAATCAGCAATAAAATTACGCTGATCTTTTAAGAACTGGTTTAAAAAAAAAATATAAAAATAAGCTGTAATTTTCTGTTAACATATTAAATATCCTATGAAATACTTGCCGTGAGTGGCGGAGTAATTTTAAGTTTACACTGGTGGGGAAATCCCAAGCACAAACCAATGAAATAAATATCTACGTATATTAATACAATAATAACAACACAATAGTATTTAGGCAAATGTTTGTGTTAAATGAATGAATGGGGGTTTGTTACTATTGTTGCTTGGGTTCTGAAGATTTCAGTAACCATTCATTGTGTTAAACTACTTTTTAGGCAAACAATATCCTTCGAATCTAGTTTCAATAACATAATACTGCGATATGTAGAGTCTGATGTCATTACTGCTAGCAACCCCCATCATTTCCAGTTCTTTCAAACTAACGAGAAACTCTTATTATAACTGCTGGTCATAAAACATTTATGACCTATATCTATATTGTTAATAAAATATCTCTACAAATTGCCATTGTCTACGTACTGCTTATGTAATGTAAGTAATGAAGTAAAATATTGTATTAATAGCGCCTATTCTGTGCGATGAATATTGCCGAGAGACGGCATGTCATTATCATGCAAAAGAAAAAGAGTTGGCGACAATATAGATGCTAGTGTACATCCTAGATTTAACTTGCAAAAAAAAAGAAGCCTGGCCATCACAAAGGACCGTCGCCCCTATCCAACACGGACTATAATGAGATCGCAACTATGACGTGACATGTGAGGAGGAATTTAACTACTAAGTAAATGGATTTGACCCTTATTTGGCATATAGATTGGGATAGTATAGGGGAGTTTTGCAATTGTCATTGCAATTACCAAATTTGGTTAGACGAATTCGGGAAAAAATAAATTAGGATTGCAAAAGAATTTTCTTTAAAAATATTTCTAACGTTCATGAAAGCCTTGCTTTCAAAATATACGTTACAGCTCTGGCCAAGCTGCAATTTGGCAATTTTTATTTACATGATAAAAACTGGTCGTCTCACCCTCAACCCGTCTATGGTCCTTTAGTTAGCAGATAAACCTACTTGGGGGTGTGATGACTTGAGTTTTGTAGTGACACACCCAAGAATTTTTGAAAATTATAGACAATCTTTTCGCTTTTATAACATTTTTTTTTAAATCTTTAGGTAGGTAGATGATTGAATTAATGAAGTAAGTAGAAGTTAACTTCATCATGCTACTGCTCGCTAAATAGAAAAGTAGAGTCACCAGGAATTATGATGACACTCATTTTGAACAATGCCACATAGCAAATAGTAGCTACATATATATAGAATCAAGCTTGACATGATGGAGTCAACCGAGGCTTTACGCAAAGAATCAGCGGACTCAGGTTAGACATGATGGACTCAACCAAGGCTTTACGCACAGAAGAAGCGGACTCAGGCTTGACATGATGGAGACAACCGAGGCTTTACGCACGGAAGAAGCGGACTTAGGCTTGACATGTTGAGTCAACCGATGCTTTACGCACAGAAGAAGAAAAAGGTAGGTTTTTTTCTGTTTTCAGATGCCTGCCGTTGTAATAGTTGTTTTAAAAACAAGATTCCGCTCGTTTATACACCTGCATCTACAATGGTAGTAACTATGGCTATTGTACGCCAAAACTAATAACACACGCGAACAATTAGCTATCATTGAATTCTCTATACATGTAACATCACTTTTAAATTTCCATTCAAACTTTACTACCCACTGCCCTAACCTTAAACCTACTTGTCACAAATCTAAAAATAAAAGAGATTTGATTCAAAATTCCAGTAGAGAGAGATAAATGCTTTTTATGACATTGTCCTTAATGGTTTATCAAAATGAATTCGGCCGTTTAAAAAGTAAAGTTAGCTTCCTTGTAATTTTACTATAATCCTCAACCTAACATTAGGCCTTGCTGCATTGGGTGCAGCTCACTTCAAGATTTCAGCTTCCAACATAGAAGCAGTGGATGGGACATATTGCTCATAGCACTGATGGCTGATGAGTTCAAAGGGTTCTAGAGTGGCGACCGCATTCTGGAGTGTAGCATCGGTAGGTATCCCTCTAGGAGGACAGACGACCAAATAAAGATTATTCTACGCGGGAAAATTGTAAAGTGCGGAAGCTTGCTGTGTATTATTTTCTATAACTTTAACGTGCGGAAGTGTTGGTTTCTTGGACATAAAAGTTGTTTTAACGTGCTTAAATGAAAGACAATGAAATGTACCAATTAAAAAATGCTTTGGTTAAAGCAATAAAGCATCGTAAAAGAAGCACGACGAAACCTGGGTATGTCAGCAGATGCATGAAAGTAAAATGAATGCTGTAGAGATCACTTCGAAAATTGTGCGGCGTTACTTAGGCCGACTGAATACGTAACGAAATGATACGCAATATAGCAGGATTGAATGAAAGTGTCAGCGTTAAAGTTGGAAAAGGGCGTGCTCCGTTAGTTTGGACACGTCCAACGAATGAGTGAGGAACGATTGACGAAGAATATATATTGTGCGAAAGTAGAGGGTAAAAGAAGTCAGGGTAGGCCGAGACTTACATATGAAGACCACGTGAGCAGATTGCTCAAAAACGGAAAGGTCAAAAGTACTCGGATACCCAGACGTGCGTGTATGAAGCGATTGATGAATCTTGAAGTAGCGAAAGAAGTATGCATGAATCGCGAAGTCTGGCGATCTGTCCTCTTTGACTACCCCGTCAGGGATACAGCGTGAAGATAGTTAGTTAGTTCAGTGAAATGCTATTTACATTTAAATCCACTGAAAACAGTATAACACCATTATACTGGGGAGAGACTGACCTTGATTTAAGACTAGACTTGACTAAGACGTAGAGGACGGGCACTTTTAGATAATAACAAAAAAGATTGAAGAAATATGAATAAAGATTTCGCTAAAATTTCTTAGTAACCAGGCCATAAAATAATTACAAAAAAAATGTCGTGGAAGTCTGCTGGATGCAGGTTAACAATCGTTGTGATCTTTGGGACGTCAGTCGGCCAAGATGATGATGAGAGGTACAATTTCTAAAATCCTTTTTATATATACTACTGAGGTGGCAGACAAGCATACGGCCCGCCTGATGAAAACCTTTCTTAGTTCTCTTCAGTTTAATGATAATATGCGGTTTCGTGTTTATTTGTTTAAACTTTTAATCAGTCCGGAATCTTTATAGATTTTACAAAACACACGTTTATTTATTATCATTTTAAAAACATTTCGCAAAATTTTAAGACATTGGACTCAAAAAATTACCCCTAATTGGACAAACATCAGGCTATCCCTGATAGGCAGTCAGAGAGGACAGGTCTCCTGGCTTCGCAATCCTTACACACATATTTCTTTTGCTTGACAAATTTAGAGGAAGAAAATTTTAAAAATCTTTCTTTCTGTCCAAATTTTCATCTTTACATTGACGAGTCATTTAAACAGATTTGAATAATAGTATAAAGTAGCTGACCCGGTGGACTTCGTGCAGACTTCAAATTTTAAAAAATAGTTATTATAGGTACTTATTATCTGAGTTATATTAACTTTTAGTTACAATTAAATAAAAAAAAAACATAACAATGAGAGACAAATGCCTGGGAAAGCAGTTTCACATTAATATTTTAAATTTCAATTTAAAATTTTGTTTTTCGATAATTACTTCTTTTTCTCTTAGCCGTTATCCCAGGGTATACCGCTCTCCATTACCAATAGTATTTGGGATCCTCGGTGTTAAGATCTTTAGTGACATCTAATACCGTAGTTATTTAGAGGATAAGACCAAGCTGGCGTCCAGAAACTTCGGAGTGCTCAACTTTGGGCGACAGTGCTTTACTATGGTGCAAACAGTGTTTCTCTAAAACTCGGAAGTGTGGCCACATATAGAGTCCACTTTGGACTGATGCACCTGAATATCAGCTATGAGCTTTTTACCCGGCATAAAGAGGAGCGGGTTATCAACGGTAATTTACTGTTGAGTGTCGATAATTTAGGGTCGAGCTCCTTCACGACAGGAAAACTATGCAAAAACCCATTAAAATATGCACACAGGAGGGACACTTAGGAGAATTATTTAAATACCTAAATTAAAATTTTATATTTTTTCACAATCTACTGACACTATTATTTATGAATTCTGAAACAGAACTGAACAGAACAGAATGGACAAAAGCGATCAAACGATCGGACCTAATACTACACATTGAAATTGAAACATACAAATTTCTCAACGCACGGCGCACTGATAATAAATATTTGTAACCAAGTGACTGTTTAAAAATTTCTAAAAATAGAGTGATTGATCAAAATTTTACAGGTAGAAACAGTTTGTTTTGAAAAATTTAATGATCCTTTATTTATTATTATGTTTCTAACCGTTTAAACCTACCCTAAACTAATACTAAGCTTTCAATATCAAAATTAGTCAAATCGGTCCAGCCATTCCATTCCAGCTAACGAACATCAATTCATTTATATATATATATATATATATATAGATTAATATATCTAGTTTGCGCCCACTGCTTCGAATATTTAGCAATGATTTCTCGTTCCCGTTTCCCACAATAACTTGATCCTAGGATAAAAAGTAGCTTATGTGTTGTACTGGTGTGTATATTTTTTAAAAGTTATATTATTATCGCTATATTATTGTAAAGTTTCATCAAAATCTATTCCGTAGTTTTTGCGTGAAAGACGCACAAACCTACATCCATACATTATTACAAACTTTCACGTTTATAATATTAGTAGGATTATGACTATTGTTACTAACCACATATCATATAAAGATATACCAACAAAATTAATGGGAAGTCTCACTTGACGAGTATTTAATTAAACAGCGATCTTCGCAGCCACGCTATATAGGACTGTATAACACGCATGAAAATTTATCATATCACATGCAATTTATTAATGTCACTTCCCACGAAATCTTATTATTCTACGAGTCTACAATGTTTCTATTAAGTAATATTATAGTTTTGCTACATAACTATTCTAGAATCTGGCTTCGTTTAAAACCTATCATAAATTTAAATCCTTTTAATTCGACTCCGGTATAGAGTATCCCGAACCGCCATATATAATAACTAGGCGACCCACCCGGCTTCGCCCGTGACATAATTCGAAGTCCCGTCGCACCTATTTAATCCCGTCGCTTATAAATTCTACAATAATGCATTAAAATTTGCCTAATTTGTCAACATTTATGACTACTGCTCCGCTCTCCAGAGAAGTAGCGTGATGATATATAGCCTTCCTCGATAAATGGGCTATTTTATACAAAAAGATTTTTCAAATTTGACCAGTAGTTCCTGAGATTAGCGCGTTCAACAAAACAAACAAACTCTTCAGCTTTATAATATTAGTATAGATATCTACATTTTTTAAACACAATCCTCCGCCGTGCCTGTCTGTTCGCGATAAGCTCAAAACTGCACTGATTTTCATGATTATTGCATCATTGTATAGAGTAGAGTAGTTCTCCAGGAATGCTTTAATATACAGGACAGGGTTTTCTTAACACATTGTATAATTTGTTAAAGTTTTAAAATATAACGATTTAGGGTGGAGGTTTCGGATGAAAATATGCCGTCTGGGAGCTTTCAACGAAAACACTACCTTTGAGATTAACCAAATAATGTATGGTGCAATTGTGTGTCTTATAAAGGTCTACAGTAAAGTCCGTTGTGGCATCATCATGTCAATCTATTACTATAAACACTGGGTAAACGCGTACGTAAAATTCCAAACTTCAGCATGCGGGCAAAGCTGAGAACATCGGCTTTATGTATTGACTAGTCTACTAGCCAAAGTCATACAAGTCATAAGTACATTATTATAAAAGAAAATCATTTATCATTCGAAGTTTTCCTGTAGCCGTTATCCACAGGAGCCTGAATTCTTAAGTGTTTATCTATTGTGTCAGCTATCTCCATAAAAAAAACAAACCAGTAAAAACAAGTTTTTCATACAAACTTTGCAAACTGTTTTCGCTAATTTCTTGGTAAACTAAAAAGAAGTACTTTGTTAATACACATTGTCATTTCAAAAATATTAGTATTAAATTTCATGGTCCTAAACCTAGCAGTTTCAGCTGTACCTTGACCGATCAGTCAGTCAGTTTCAACTTTTATGATTACAATATTTATATTCCTCAAGTTCAACTATTACCACTGCGCCATCGAGGCATATCGGATAAGAAGCTATTCTTTTCTTATTATCTTCTATTAAGTCAAATTTTTCCAGTTTATCTAATTCCATATATTGAAGTTCTCAAAATTCCTAAATATTTCCACTACAAAAACAATAACTCATATAGAAATGTTTGCTTGTACTAATAATAGTACAAAGTTCTAAAAAGAAAGTAGGACAGTTATAGAGGACGCATCGTTTGTAAATTGTGAAGGTCTGGGCGAAAATTGGCACTGCACCAGAGTCACGTATACGCCAGCAGTGTAGAGATTATGTTTACGGTTGTTTACGGCACAGAGCGATGTTGTCGAGATATTCGGCATTTGGTATAGGAAATATTAGAACTATTTTACATAGATAAACAAATCTGATGCTTAACTTTATTTTTTGAGTGGTGGAATTGATTTAGGTAGATCATGGTGCTATTGAGGGGAGGATACATCACTCTGATTCGGCGCAGGAAATTTCCTCGGGAGAACCAGTTTGATGACACCGAATCGCGTTTGTTTCAGTTAACTAAAACTAACTATCTTCACGCTGTATCCCTGACGGGGTAGTCAGAGAGGACAGATCGCCAGGCTTCGCGATCCATATATACTATATATATATATATATATATATATATATATATATATATATATATTTATATAGTATATATGGATCGCGAAGCCTGGCGAAATATATATATATATATATTTAGGATTTAAACCTTTTTAGCCGCATACTCCTCAGCGGGCAGATCCCAAACCAATGGAGACTGAGTATTATTACTTCAGTCTTCAAAGGTAAGGGGTCAGTGCAGGAGTGCGGGAGCTACCGCGGTATTAAGGTGATGTCCCACACCATGAAGATCTTCGAGAGGATTATAGACTCTCGGATTCGGCAGGAGTGTACTCTCTCGGAGTGTCAATATGGGTTTCGCCCTGGTTATGGGACCACCGACCCTGTTTTTGCCGTGAGGGTTGTCGCAGAGAAATTCAGGTCGAAGAACACGCCTCTGCACTGTTTGTTTCTAGACATGCAGAAGGCCTTCGACTGTGTTCCTCGTGCGATGATCTGGTGGGCACTGCGGTTCAAAGGGCTTCCAGAGGTCTATATTGACACAATCCGGGACATGAACTGTGACTCCGATATAATGGTTCGGACTGCTGTTGGCGACACGAAACCCTTCCCCATCACCGTCGGGGTACACCAGGGTTCGGTCCTTAGTCCGCTTCTGTTCAGTGTAATATTAGACGAATTGTCGGACAGCATCAGAAACCCACATGAGCAGCCTCCATGGTTGCTCATGTATGCTGACGATATTGCGCTGGCAGACGCGGACAGGGGCAGATTGGTGCGACGTGTAAAGGCGTGGAAGGAGACGCTTGAAGGGACAGGTCTACAAAACCATTATTAGACCTGTCCCTTTACATGGCAGTGAGACGTGGCCGATATTGGAGCGACACAAGCAGGAGCTGCGTGTCACGGAAATGAAGATGCTGCGGTGGATGTGTGGGGCCACGCGGATGGACCGCGTGAGAAACTCTCGCATCCGCGGCGGCCTTCACGTATGTGACATTGCAGACAAGTTGCAAGAGTGTCGCCTTCGTTGGTATGGTCACGTCTTGCGGCAACGTAGGTAACAAATGTCTGGCCATGTCAGCCCCAAATGTTGGCTTGACTCAAGTGCTGGCTTGACGTCGTAAGGGATGACATGCGTGCCAATGGTCTCACAACAGGGGATGCCGAAGACCGTGCGAAGTGGAGGAGAAAATGTAGGAAAGCGGACCCCGGGCGTCGCGAGACGCAACTGGGACAGACGCTCGGATGATTATGATGATATATATTTAGGATTTCCACATGTAAAAAGGAAAATTAAGATATCTATTACATGAACTTTTACATTTTTAATCAATTTTATTCATTAAATTTCTATTCCAAAATTACTTATTTAATCAATATGTTTACATAATTATAAAATAAAGTCCCCGTCTCGTCTGATGAACGCGGTAATTAAAAGAACTACGGATCGAATTTTTACGCGTTTTTCTGATAACGTATGTAGTGAACCAAAGGAGGGTTATGTTTATAAATACATGATGGTAAAACTACAGGCGTGCGTCGACTACTCTAACTATAGACTAATTCATATTTTTTAAAATTTCATTCATTTCCTCTAATTAGTCACTATAATTAAATAGTTTTCAAATGTACAAATATTTTAAAAATAAAAATAATAAAATTGTCGTAAATACAGTATTTAGAATACGTCAATCCTTAGTACAAGTATTTTCAAATTAAGTTAACATTTTGATTTTAATTTAGAACCAATTGAAGAATAATAACTATAGTATTTTTATGTTCTGTTCCTTCTTATACGAGTATGTCAGATCTTAGCAAAATAAAATGAATATAATATAATTTATTATATTTTTATTTTATTGTATTTATAATAAATAAAAATAATAATTAATCAGTGAAAGCAAAATAAACTTACCAACGTCGTAGCTATTAGCGGTCATGTTTTCAGTAACCTTTAACGCACTTTAACAAAATTTCTTTCAGCGTTTGAAACACATGAATCGGTATGAAAGTCATCAGTGTAGTGAACACATTGATTTTGAAAACACAACAGACACTTCACGCGTGTTACTGACGAACCGGTACGAGCTCGTCAAGCGAACCTCTAATAATACAATTCGTCGCATGCGCTCTACGTTCAATTGCCATAATAGAAAATACATTAATCACTGAATGTCGAAATATGCGGATGGTATGCCGCCACACAATCGATGCAGTTTGAAAATAAGCAATCGAGAATTGTTCAACATGGAACGAGTACGCCGGACATGTAGTACTCTTCGGCCGGACGCACTTGTGTGTATATTCTTACGATAATGATGATAAAAATTTATACGAAATCCATATGAGAGTTTTATACTCGTAGTATCGAAATAAAACGTGAAATTTGCAATAAAACTATTTATAGTATTTTTATACTGGTCCAAGTGTAAGTAAAAATAAACTAACAATAATACTTGTTGTATGATTACAAGATATCAATTATGTAATATATATAAAATAAGATATAATCATTATATTAAAATTACAGATTACTTAAATTAATTACAGATTTGCAGATTTCCGTGGCGAGAATGAATGGGCAAACTGGATGGGGTCGAACTCGTCATACGTCTGTCAATCAAAATCGAAGATCTTTTGGAAAATAACCAGGTCAAGAGTACCCTTAACGAGATTGTATGAAAATACTTATGAAAGTAGGAGAAGCTAAACTTGTATGCCAGGATCGTAGTAAGTGGTAATCCATAGTTTCTGCCTACCCCAATAGGAAGCATGTGTGATGATATGTATGTATGAATGTTTGTAAATTACATTAATAGTAGGCAACCGATATGATTTTCCTTAAAGTATAACGTGCCTACTTGAAATTCCAGTAATAAAATTGGTAGGTACCTATTTATTACTTAGGCACTTAATCTGTCAATTTTAGTAATTTATTATTAACTTAATTTATTATTATGATGATATTTGGGTAAATTTAACATTAATTTTGCCGTAGCTTCTTTTTCTTTATTTTAGTGTATTTCCAGTTGTTTCCAAAGCCTACCTGTTTTTGGTTTGGGGGGTCCACTTTACTTTGGATCCAGGAAGCAACTATTGTTTGATATCCATCACGCCTTATCCCTGAAGGGGTGGCAGAGGCATATTATATGCCCACTTTTCACCGTGTGGATTCCTGTCCCACGTAATAGGTGGTGAGCCCATTGCCGTGTTGAAATAGACAGACGCAGGTTGTGGCTACCTGCTGTTGAAATTTTTTAAGCCGCCTATAAGGCCTTCAACCAGGCTTAACGACTGCCATTTTACTGGCAACCGGGACCAACGGCTTAACGTGCCTTCCGAAGCACGGAAACGCTCGTAAATGTAAATGCCACAAAGTGGTCACCCATCCGACGACCAGCCATAGTGAAAGTTGCGTACCTCAGTGATCGTTTACCGAACACTGAGACCGCGGGGCCACGAGCGCTTCTTACTATTGTTTGATCTTGAATAAAACACTTGTATTATTCTACGCTTTTTAATTTTTCACCTGACCGTTTTGCTTTATGGCATTTCCAAAGGTTGACACATCTTCTAAAAATAATATATAAGGAATACACACGGTGAAAAATGGGCTTATAATATGCCTCTGCCACCCCTTCAGGATTAAAGCGTGATTGATAAACATAAATATAAATAAGTAAGACAATGCTAAATATATATATATTTAGCAATTGTCTTTGCCTTTTAGAGGCATACTGTGCGCACACATTTCACCGTATTCATTTTTGTATCACGAAACAGGTGGGTGAGCCCATTGCCATGTTAAATTGGACAGGCAAAGGCTGTGGCAATCTGCTCTTGAAATTTTACATGCCGCCCATAAGGCCCTTCAACCATTATACTGGCTACTGGGACCAACACATTAACGTACCTTCCAAATCACGGAAAACCTCGCAAATGTAAATGCCACAAAGTGGTCACCCATCCAAGGACCAGCTATAGCGAATGTAGCTTAACGCAGTGATCGTTTAGAGAACACCGAGTAAGCGGGGCCACGAACGCTTTAACAACTAATTATTACCAATTAATGCCTTTATACAGAAACCAGGTCAAGGAATAAAGTTATCTATCGATACCTAAAACCGGTTACGAACAAATATCTCCACGAAGCATCGCCGTTCATGTTATAAAAATAATTGGAGACTATATTTACATTTTAAAAAGAGTATAAAATTTATAAATAAAATAAATATCCATCACGCCTTATCCCCGAAGGGGTGGCAGAGGCATATTATATGCCCACTTTTCACCGTGTGGATTCCTGTCCCACGTAATAGGTGGTGAGCCCATTGCCGTGTTGAAATAGACAGACGCAGGTTGTGGCTACCTGCTGTTGAAATTTTTAAGCCGCCCATAAGGCCTTCAACCAGGCTTAACGACTGCCATTTTACTGGCAACCGGGACCATCAGCTTAACGTGCCTTCCGAAGCACGGAAACGCTCGCAAATGTAAATGCCACAAAGTGGTCACCCATCCGAGTACCAGCCATAGTGAAAGTTGCGTAACTCAGTGATCGTTTACAGAACACTGAGACCGCGGGGCCACGTATAAAATTAAATTTATCAAAATTATTTATGTGACATGTGACTGTACGTATTGAGAGATTTGCAGAATGAACTTGAAAATGGGAAAGGGAATTCCCCGCAACAGCGCTAATCGAAATTCAAATTGGAGCTGCTGCAGGCAAGAATAATAGTCAAATTGGTGCTTGGCATAATGAACAATAGTCAAAATGACCTTTACTGATGACCGCGTGACGCACAGTGATGCTAATAGCCATTAATTGGCGTAGCATGCTTGTTCAAAAACACTTTATCAGGATCAGTGCTAAAAGATTGGATACTGTTTATACTAGTATAAGAAGAACTTCGAACTAATTTGGGGTCAGCACAATTAAGAAATCTTATTTATAAAATAGTTTGAAGGAAGAAATTAGCACGCAAGTAAATAATACAAAATAAAAAAATATCTAAAGCAATATTTGTTATTTACACTTCATTATCATATACATATTAAAGACAATAGTAATATGATACTAAGTTTTGCAGGGTTTACATATAAAATGATGTTAATAATGCTTTTTTTTATAAATTTAAATAAAATATTTGATGTCTATGATGAGATTCTCGTACATGTGCAGATTAAAAGACGAATATGCCAACTTTTACACCATTCGCCAAGGTTAAATAAAAAGATAAACCTACTAGACCTGTATTTGTATAAAGCTATTAAAACTTAAAACATTTAAGGAAAATAAAAGTGTTTTACAATCAGCTGTACCCACAGCTCAGCACGTGACATATTTTGTATCCCTTTGCAGCCTATACAATATTGGACAAGAAACGTTGGTATGAGAAATAAAAAAAATTTCATACTTTCGCACAGTCAAACCTTTACCTTTTGAATATTTTTAAACCAATATTATCCTAATTGGTGCAGTTACCACAAGATACTAGGTGACTCTCCAAACACTTTTGTGTTGTTTTGTTCGTAAATTATTATCAAAGATTTCATTATTATCAAAGATTTCATTTAATTGGGAGGAGGAATTCCGACATTAGATTTTAATATATAAGATAAACAATAAATAATTTTGGAATATTCCTTTTTTTAAGCGTGGAATGCGTTTTCGCGCCGGCATCCCCGCTATGGAGGCTGCAAGAACGGTACGCGGGACTCCCGTCCCATTAAGGGAACCAATCACAACGTCCCGACTAAGGGAAATGCCCCATGAGGTTCTCTTTGGGGCCTGATGTGCTTTTGTAATGATGTGCAGTAGGAGTTGAAACTATATCCAATTCGAGCAGGTCTCTAACGTCTCTTTGACTCAGAGGAGCTCGCCACTTCTCTCTTTGGGCCACCATTACCTCGCTGGCGTATTGCCCTGTCAAGATGGTCAACGAGACCAGACCTGAGCACTAGCTGGAACAGCTTACTTATCTCATCGAGCAGGTCGATAGGGTGGTGGACTGACGAGATTGCCCATTTTCCATTGCGGCGCAACTAACCGATGCCAGGTACCCTGACATCAGGGACAGCGTCTTGATTCAGTTGATATAGTCGTATGTATTTATACTTTAATTATTTACGTACAAATAACAAAGATATTCTTTATAAAGAAATAAGACTTAGTTTAAAAACATTTTACGACCATCGCTATAAAAATATATATTATATTTTATAGTAATTATATCAAATTATAATTTTATGACTATAACGTGTGTCTGGTGCGTGCTTGTGCGTCACAATTTATAGGTGTGTGTCACGGAAAAGAAGTTATGTATGAGATACTTCAACATTCTCAGCAATCTCTTTAGCAATTATAATTATGAAAAGGATGCAGGAAAGTTGACTTCGAATATCATCAGTGACAAACTAGCACTGGAAACAGAATTGCTAGTAGTTGCACCAAAGTAAGTACCTACTACGGATGCTTGTTTAATGATAATCATGAAATGTGATAGGTGTACTTTCAAGAATAAATTGAAAGCCAAATTCAAAGTATTATTCAAAAAAGAAACATCAATTATAATTTATCCATAACTATAGGTATAGTGTAGGATTAACTTACTTGTAATTTATGTAGATAAAAAAAAACAAAAGAACTGGGAAGTAATTAATTCAAAATTTATAAAAAAGAACAAATTGACAGGGAAGTAATTATTTCAAACTTACGAAGTTTTAAAAAGAAATAATAATGTAAACCTGTATCGGGGCAAAGCAATGTGCGTCGGGCTACGCTTCACGTGTTCATCGATGAAGTACGACGCGTTCTTACATTACAGCCGCTACGTTTGTGTTCAATTGAGGCTACAGCAAAAATGATAAAAGTTAACTTTCCCACATCGGTCTTCAAGCCGTCAATGTTACCTATTAAGTCCGCATAGTGCCCATTGCCGTGATGAAATGGCCAGGTAGGTACTGGTTGTAGCGACCTGCAGTTGCTCTTAACTTGACATAACGATTGTTATGTTACTGGAAACCGGAAATAACGGCTTAGCGTGCCTTGCGAAATATACACAGTGTATGATCTTATTATTTACTTTAAATGAATATGAATGCTTTAAATAAATTAAAATTTTAAATAATTAGTACATTTAAATACATTTAAATTTTAAATAATAAGCATATATCAATGAATAGTGGCTATTTGATGTACGTACTCATGTATCGACGGAGTGTAACTTTTTCCTAAATACCAAGGTTGATCTATCAGCTGATATACAAATAGGCCACTGTTACGTAAGTCGTACATAAGGCAAAAATATAGAAGTGTCCTGGCACAAATAATTCCTATATTTAAAAGAACACCTCCCTTAGCATAAAATTACATGTACATACTTACAGATGAAATAAATAAATATATAAAAAAAAAAATAAGTAATAGTTAATAAATGTATCGACTACCAGGTACCAAGTTTTGTATAACAATGAGCACCACCACGTGCTCTGCTACACGACGAATCTATACACATAATATAAAGCTGAAGAGTTTGTTTGGTTGAACGCGCTAATCTCAGGAACTACTGGTTAGATTTGAGGAACTACAGTATAGGTAAACACAAAATCTACGTATTAGTGTAAAATTACAGAAATAGTACCAAAAACCACTAATTAAAATTAATTAATGGATCTACACATCCATCGGCCACGGTAGTTGAACACGAAGACTTTAGAAGAACTTGTAACTTTAATAAATGGGGAAATCGACAGTCGATGATGAATAATAATCCGCATAATACAAAAGGAGCCGTAGCCACCCCTGACGGGAAAATAGTAAAAGTGAAGCGAATAAACAAGAAGAAATAAAGGTATAACGGTTGACGTGCTTGGTTAGGGGTGGTGCGCACTAGGTAGCAACAACACACCTACATACACCCATCAGGTACGGTTGGTAATCCCTGGAGATGTGTAAGTAACACTATCTCAAAGAATCACCGGTGCACCAGCTAGCAGAGCAATGTGTACAGGAAGTAAGTATGGACCAATATGGAGCAGAGAAATACCAAAATTTATAAAATGAGGGCGCCAGGCATCTCTCCATCAAACGAATGATTCAATTAAAAAACTCATGTTATCAACTTATTAATTATATTTATTTAAACTATATCCATATGTAGACATGAATATACATATATGAAAGTAAAAAGAAATGGTTTAGTCATGCATAGTGGGATCCATATATATATGGTCACTTAAAAATAAGTTTATATTTAGTACAAATAAAAATTTAAACCAAAGTATGGAAATGGGCGTGGCCTAAAATGTCAAATATTAAAGCCGTTGTCAGATGCCTTAAAAATATCTAAATTATATACAGACATACATTTAAACTATCTCTGAGTTTTGTTAACACAGAAACCCCGCTTCTTGTCATCATCATCATCATACACTACCACATAACAAGGTAAAAATAAAGTTTCACATTAATATTCCTTTGTGATATTTGAAAGATTATTAAATATGTGTAACTGGAACGTCACATCGGTAGTCCAGTATATTAAAGTAGCTGAAATCTACATAGGTAACAGAGAAATGAATATTTAAAGTTAAAAGTTATTCCTTTAAAACTATCAACATCAGTCGGCCTTTACCATGTTATTATACAGAGTAACAATTTAAAGGTTACTACTTATCTGGATATAAGGTTGAGGAACATCCAAGTGCTTCACATCTCTTCCTATTCTAGAAGTCCAGGTAGTAGGTAACCAGAGTAGAGAAAAATATCCTCTTTGCACATTGTCTTAGCTTGCTTTAAGTCTTCTTACATACATTCACAAGGAGTAAAAAATGTAGAATGATATTTCTAATATATATAATAATATATACATAATAATTAAGTTTAACGTGAAACACGTTAAACTCAATTATTATGTAGATGGGTAATGAAGAACCATAACAAAAAACAGAAAAAAAACATAAACCAAAAACCCCTGTAACAACAGAAAAGTTACAGACATTAGTAATTTGTAATAAAAATCACTTTAACTCTCAATATTCTGTTAAGGAATGCAGTCTAAGAGATTATATAGTTTTAACTTACCACTTATTTCAGTGGAGTTTAACTAGATCATTCTATCATCATCCTTTTTCATGTTATCTGCTAAGTCTCTTGATAAGCAGACTGAAAAACAAAGTACAACCATTGTAAGAACATATTATTCGCAAAGGACAAGTAATCTTACCGATTACGAAGAAACAAATATAAACAAATATTCTCACCTCATAGCAACAATTATTATGTCTACATATTTGCTAAAAAGACTTCGGATATTAATCCGAATTAAATCACCATGACAGGCATATTCTCATGACGCCATGTCGTAACAAAAGGGACGAGCTCCTTTCTTTTCTTCCGCTCGATTACGGCAGGCTAAAGTCATACGGCCTATACAGCCTTGACAAAACTTTGACAGAATAACCAAAACCAACATGAAAACCTTACTATTCCTGTTTATCACACCTCACGCAATACATTATGGGTGGATGTGAGTCAGGACAGCCAATCTATCTAAGTTCAATGTCCAGCACCAAACTGAAAGACACCATAGACGCACGCGTTAATTTTAGAACGCGTCAAAAGAGTCGAAACGACCGTGACAGTTTTGACAACGTCAAACTCATGTCGTTCGGAACAAAAACGAACAGAATGAAATGTTTTAACTTATTAAATAATTAGACAAATAAGTTTAGAGTTATAAATAAAGTATTGTGAAAATTGAGTTTGTTTCCACAAAAGGGATGTATATAAAAATAAGGTTAGTAAATCAAATCTTATGAATATGTAACCGACACTCAGAAGTGTTACAAAGGGAAGAAGTGTTTAAGAAAAAGGAAATACAGTATCTACGCGAAGAGGATGAGTGATGATATCACTGCTGATTTACGTGCATTGGGTTAACGCTACGTGCATCGGTGCTGCTCACTCTTCGTGTATGTATAAAAACTATATAAAACCACCTAACTTGCCACGTTGCATGTAATTCGGTGCTGCGCTACGTGCATCGGGTTATTGTGTGTGTGACCGCAGAAGCGCTTGTGGCTAACTCAGTATTTATTTTCTGTAAACGATCACTGTATTCAGCAACATTCGCTGGTCGTCAGATGATTGACCGCTTTGTGGCATTTACATTCACGAGCGTTTGCGTGCTTTGGATTGCACGTTAAGCTGTTGGTCATGGTTATCTATATGGTATATCATGGCTAACAATGCTGTCGTTGAGCCAAGTTGAAGGCATAATTGGCGACCTGAAAAATTTCAACAGCATGTCGCCATAACCTGGGTTTATCCATTTCAAAACGGCAATGATCTCAACACGGCGGTTTGACCTGTATTTTAATGGAACAATTAGTCGCGGTTACTCATAATATAACCGATAAGGCGTTCTATGGTGGAAATCCATAGTAGAACATTAATTATGGAGGGGGAAAGAAGGAGGTACTTATTATTATACCGTCGGTCTTTTAATCCTAGTAACAACACTGAGGCTGCGTTTAGACGACACGATAATAAATTGCCAAATTGAAATCATTATAATATGTGTTGTTGCTAAGGAAATAAATTTAATTAGCTATTGTCCACGCGGCATTTTTTTATATTCTATGCCATCAACAATATTTTAATACAATGCTTTTTTATATTTTTAATAATCTATGTAAATAACATTGCCAGGTTATTCACTCATCCATCAAATTCCAACGAAACCCCTTTAATCAAGAAACTTTAAATTTTAAAACACCCTTTATAACCACCTACTTAGAACGGTTTTAAAAATTCAAAATGAGATGGCTAAGTCTAACACAAAATTTTGTCAAAGAGGAAAATATGAAAATAATTATTATTTATTTATTTTATTTCATTAACAAAAATATTTACATACTGTAGAACAATTTTAAATAAGAATCAGATTAACTGTACAAACAATTTAAAGCCTAACTAAACTAACTATCTTCACGCTGTATCCCTGACGGGGTAGTCAGAGAGGACAGATCGCCAGGCTTCGCGATCCATGCATACTTCTTTCGCTTCTTCGAAATTCATCAATCGCTTCATACACGCACGTCTGGGTATCCGAGTACTTTTGACCTTTCCGTTTTTGAGCAATCTGCTCACGTGGTCTTTATATGTAAGTCTCGGCCTACCCTGACTCTTTCTACCCTCTACTTTTGAACAATATATATTCTTCGTCAATCGTTCCTCACTCATTCGTTGGACGTGTCCAAACCAACGGAGCACGCCCTTTTCCAGCTTAACGCTGACACTTTCATTCAAACCTGCCATATTGCGTATCATTTCGTTACGTATTCGGTCGGCCAAGGTAACGCCGCACAATTTTCGAAGTGATCGCATCTCCACAGCATTCAATTTACTTTCATGCATCTGCTGACGTACCCAGGTTTCACTACCGTAAAGCAAAGTTGGCACTAGCACTGCGTTATGAATCGCCATTCGTGCTTCTTTTACGATGCTTTGTCGCTTTACTAACTGGGACAAAGCACCGTTAACTTTGTTTCCGGCAGCTACTCGCCGTTCTACATCCGAATCACATCTTCCATCCGCGCTAAACATACTTCCTAAATACACAATTTCATTCACTTGCTCTAGACGTTCCTGGTTTACCCTAATCTCGCCTTTAGTTCTTACGTCACCTCTTTCAAATACTAGAACCTTAGTTTTACTTGCATTCAAGCGAAGACCCTTACTTTCACACCCCTCTTTCATATTAGTGACTAATGCCTGAAGGTCGACTTCTGATAAGGCCATGAGCACCGCATCATCAGCGTACAGCAGACAGTTTACTGTAAAGTCACCCAAATTCACACCCATATTAAAATCTTTCAACTTCTGTAGGCAACTGTCCAGATACACTATGAACAGCCAGGCGGACATGACACATCCCTGTTTGACGCCTGTACAGACATCAAAAAGAGGTGACACATCCCCCCCTACTCGCACGCAAGCCTTACAGTCCCTATAAAGCGACTGTATTGCCCGCAGTAGCGAGCCGTCCACACCATATCTGGGCAGCAAGTCCCACAGCGTTTCTCTCACAACGTTATCAAATGCTTTCTCTAGATCCACAAAAGCGCAGAAAACGTCGGAATCCGCATTGAGCCTCCCATAAATACTTTTCAGACTTTTCTTGCATTCGTGCCGTTATAACCTTTGCATACACCTTACTAGCTAAGCTGACCAAGCTGATCGCCCTGTAGCTGGAGCAGTTTAGGCGCGAGCCTTTCCCTTTGTAAATAGGTACTACAACTGCTACTCGCCAGTCATCTGGGACTTCACCCGTCCGCCAGCACAAGTTGCATAACAGACATAGTGTGTCCCAGACACGCGACCCACCGTACTTGATCATCTCAGCAGTAACTCTGTCTTTTCCCGCAGCCTTGCAACATTTCATACTTCTTATCGCTTGTTCTATTTCTTTCATACTAATGACTTCAATGACATCGGGATCCGGAGCATCGAAGTGAGCTCCACTTCCCGATGTGGCATCTCTGTCTTTTCTTGCATACATCTTTCCATAATATTCACTCCATCTCTGCAGGACGTCAGTTTGGTCTGTTAGGACGTCATTGTTAACACTAAGCACTTTATTCATACTGCAGATTGCCGAACAACTCCGGGTCTTGCCTACCTCTTTCCAGAAGAGCTTGGCATTATCCTGGAAATTGGACGACAACCTTTCATCCGCTTTCATTCTGCACCTTTCACGAGCTTCTTCTATCAGTGCCTTCGTGTTAACTTTCTGCAGCTTGTATCTCTCTTTCATATTAAAATCATTCCGCGAGGCTAAGTAGTCTAGCCATGCTTTCTTCTTCATTCGAACTGCTTCTTTCACTTCCTCATTCCACCATGCATCACGCTTATTACTACTGCCTCTTTTCGTTTCTCCACACACTTCCACAGCGGCATTTATCATACTGTCCCTAAGGTTCTGCCATACACTTTCCACATTCTCACTACTTACATTGACATCGCCAAGCTTTTCGGCTACCCTTTCATTATATTTATCCCTAATGGATGCATCCTGCAGCTTCCAGCTTTTGATGCTATAAGTCGGCCCAGGTTCAGGACACTCGGTACGATGACGCCAACCCGCGAACAGACCCCTAATCCTGGTTATGACTAGGTAGTGGTCTGATCCCAGCTCAGCGCCTCGATAAACCCTTGTGTCCATCACCTGTTTACGGAGCCGACTATCTATTAGGAATAGATCTATCATGCTTCTCTTTGACTTACATCTCCTCGTATACATATGAATTTGTTTGTGGTTGAACATTGTGTTCGCCACAAACAAATCCTTTTCTTTACAAAATGCCAGTATTAGCTTGCCAGCGTCGTTCACCCTTTTATCCCCATACTTCCCGAGTACCGACTCAAAACCATCGCGAGCGGTACCCACCCATCCATTCAAGTCTCCACATACTATAAGTCTTTCATTTCCTTCTATCACATTTAGAGCTTCTCTCATACTCTCCCAGAAGTCCTCTAGCTCACTCGCGTTCGACGAAGATACTGGCGCGTAAGCAGCTACCAGGAAAATCTTCGTCAAACCAAGTTTTACACGGATCCAGAGGATTCTAGGACCTACCAGTTTGTACTCATACATACCGGAGGCCAATCGCGAGGACAGCAAAATTCCAACCCCCCGACTGCCATGCTCGCTCTCTGGTACTCCAGACCAAAGCGCGAGCATCCCACCCGGGAGCTCCAAGACTTCGCTGCCCTTGCGCTTGGTCTCTGTCAAGCATACTGCATCTAACTTTCTCTCATTCATAACATCCATCAACTCATTCATCTTATCTGTCATTCCTCCCCTAACATTCCACGCAGCTATCCTGCACTCCATCCTCCACTTCCCGCCGTGTCGGACCGCGCGTGTAGGGTGGCGGTCCCCTACGCCGCTCTGGCACACACTTTTCGCACCAGCGGGGACGAACTGGTGCGCGTCGCCACGGGGGCACGCCCTAATATAATTCGTCCTGGTGGCACTCGTGTTGGAGTAGAATTGCAGCCGTAGCTGGCAGGGATGGCGACGTGCACGCTTCTACTCTTCATCCCCTAATAAAGCCCTGTCCCTAAAAACTAGGAATCCTGTGCCTTAAAGGACAGTTCAAAATTTAATCAATCCAGTTAATAAAAAAATAATAATATTAAAAGAAGTGGTTCTGTGAACAGTAGTTTCTTCTTTCAAATAAAAAAAAAGTCGACATTAATTTTTTTTGTTTTGAGCGCTCTTGCCATCCGCTACGGTACCATTTCCCCTCCCCTGCATCCATTTTCCCCCTGTATTTTCCTATCGTAGTGAGCAGTAGAACAACATGGATTTTTTTTCCATTTTGTTCTATCATAGAACTATCAGTAGAACTAGATGGACTAACCCATTGAAAAACCCCCTCACTAGTTTATTTATTTATTTATGTAGACACTAGGTAACAGCTATCAACAGTTGAAGGACACATAGGTACAATGGTACTGCTTATTTCTAAAAGAAATATCTCCCAGCAGACCGACGATAGGAGAACGTGAAGTAGGAAAATAAGAAGTAAAAGTGTGTAAGTAAGAGAGCAAAGATAGAATATAAAATTAACACACATACAAAAGAGCGTAACTAAATAACACTATATAATATATAACATCAAATAAATATAAAATAAGATAAATAAATACCAAATAAATATACTTCCACATATAAATAATTGCTAATAAAATATGCATAAACATGTAAATAAAATTGATTTACAGTGTAGAGAGATAGTGTTCACAGACTTTCCTCTTAAAAGTAGTAACAGATTTGCTGTCTCTGATAACAGGTGGAATTGAGTTCCACAATCTGACCGCATGCACAGTAAAGGAGTAGGAGCAGAAATCGGTTCTATGATTTGGAAACTTGAGGTTTGAACGTAGATTTGATCTGCAAGAAGCATCGGGAGAGCGAACAAACGTGAACCGCTCCCTTAGGTAGGCAGGTGAGGAAGGATTGTAAAGGATATTGAAAAGGAGGCAGAGAATTCGGGTTTTACGGCGAAGGCGGATTGGGAGCCACTTGAGTTGTTTGCGAAGATGGGAAACATGATCATACTTTCTAAGATTAAATATGAAGCGTATACATAAATTTTGCAACCTCTCAAGTTTATCTAGAAGCTCCTCAGTGGCGTCTAAATAGCAGGCATCAGCGTAGTCAATAATAGGTTGAATAAGAGTTTGAGCAAGACCAATTTTCATCCCCAAAGGCAGAAAGCTCTGGAGACTTTTCAAGGAGTGAAACGAAAAATGTACCTTCTTGCTGACGTCGCTAAGATGAGCGCTCCAAGAAAGCGAAGTATCCATAGTCACACCCAGGTTTCTCACACTATCCGAAAAAGGTATTCGAGTACCAGCCAACACAACAGGACTCATCTCTGACACCGGAAGAATATAACATTGGTAGGGTATTATATATTATTGAATTGACGGACGGACGGACGGACGGTCGGACATCAATAGCATTTTCCCCGTACCAGTGGAGTTAAAACGGAGACTTTCGTCGGATCGCTTCGCTCGCCTCCTCAGTCAATAAGTCAATTAGACCAATGATTTAGTAATGGTTTCATTGTCCAATTACAAATACTGAGCGGACAAATGCCCCTACCGAAGAATCGTAGTACAACTGGTTAGACATAACACTGCTCCGAAATGAAATTTCATTCGCGTGGGCGAAGTTCCGGGCATCCGCTATTAATATATATCATTTGTCTGTCATTTTGATTTGATGAATTCTCTATATTTGTTAAATTAGTTTTTTATAGTCCTTTATCAAAGTATGTAGCGGCCTATCTTTACTGTTTAGTTAAATTGTCGCATGATCACAGATACCGTAAGCAACAGTTTCTACCCCTACTCTGCGTCGAACAGTTTTGTTAGCGCGGACTTCCAACTTTCATTACCAACTTTATGGGCAGCAAGTGCAGCAGCAGCTTCTTATTGAAACTCACATACTCTGCCCAGAAAGTCATAAATTTAGGAGCACTAATAGATTAATGTGCCATGGGACCCTACCGTGCGAGTGGTGCACCCGCAGACTAACGGACGAATTCATGGTGAAATTAAAAACAACTCTAGATAGCATCGTAGCAATCAATAGTACAGTAAGGTTTAACACCTCTCCCCTACCCTAAATTGATGGCACAAATGTGAATTATGAAGTTTATATACTTATAGGTACGGGGTGTCCCATGGAGGGAAAGTACCTTGAATATTGTAGATGAAACAATTTACTGAGAGAAGACATTATTTGAATTAAAAAAAGAAATAACTGCATTCATAGATATTGAAAGAATTATTTGGTAAAATAATCACCCTGTTGCTTTATCATACCGATCGAAAGGATTCATCATATATATTTAATCTATTTTGCAAAATAACATAGTATCAAAAATAAAAGCTGATCCTCCACACATCCACTACAGTATTTTCATTGCCGCGACACGCAGTTTCAACAGAGGCCAGAGGTTTTACTGTCCCTTTAACCTAAACGGCATTTTTTGGTTACAGATAACACTAGGCATATCCCGTATATCGTACATTTACACATGATGATACTTGTGTATTGGAAAACCCCCCTGAAACTAAAACCCTGGCCCATGTATCGTACCTATATTATAGTTAAGTTGATAATATCTAAAAAATCTTACCGCCATATTATCCACTAGCTGTGCACAAGGGTTCACTTCTGATATACCTATGCCTACAGCGAACCTATGTCTCATTTCTGTAACTCATATATTGTCCTTACATTATTGGTTTTACCATTATGTAAGATGATAGTCTGCCCGATTCGTTGACATAGATAATTGTTAGTGCTCCGCTCCCTTGTCTATATAACCTTCCTTCTATAAAAGTCCTATCTAATACAGACTAATTGTTTATGTTGCATGTGTCGTACCTAGCATTAGAGCGTTCAAACAAACAAACTCTGCCATCTTTTTAATATTAGTAGTATTCGACCGAAATGGTTGAAGTAGTTGAAGTACTTGGCAAACGTTCAAATACAAAACAATTATAGCATTTGTAGCATTTCAAAAGCTCTAGTAGTGCCGCCAAATTCAATCTTGATGAATATGAAAAAAGCGACATAAGCGCTCTAAGTTTTTTTTTTTTTCGTCAATCTAGATACACTTTAAATAATAATCAGGATAAATAAAAATGAATAGCAAAATATCTTGCTAAGCGCAAAATTAAAAGACCGCTGGACCAATTCGAGTATTTTTTTTATTTATTCCTTGAACTCTAAATGTTTTTATGGAGAGAATGATTGGACAAATTGCAACGGGAACGGAAAGCTTCTTTACGCAGGCGGAGCCGCAGGCAACAACTAGTAAATAATAAAATCATTTGTTCATAAAATAGTTACAGTAGGCCTTTCACATGAATTGTGTATTAGTGTAAATGCTTACTGAATATTTACAAAGCACGGTAGCTACCCATTTAAAACCTTATCTCTAACATTTATCTCCGTCTAAAGGTAGCCTGTAAGAAATTCACTAAGCGATAAGGCTAAAACCATTCAAAAGTCCATACTCATGTAAATATTACAGTAAATGTATATTTTCTAGTCTATTGTAGCATACGAGTTTTTTACAAGTGAAAACTCGATACAAAATACACAATAAGAAAAAAATATCACGTAGCACAGCCCATTCCACGACACAAAACGGGCTATTATCGTTGAGGGCTAGGCATTGAATACCATATTTGTTATGTCGTTCAAAAAAGATAGTTCTTTGTACAGATGTATCAGCCCGCAAACTCTGTATTCGTTAGGTTAGCCAGCAAAAAGAAGTCATTCCGGCGGTAAACAACAACGTACGTTCGGAAACGTCTTTCGTGGTAGACTGGCTTCCACCGAGTTGGTAAACGCTGAATCTTTATAGAGCAGGCAATTTGCGGGGTAACACCCGCCGGATACTAGATGCTCATTAACTATGAACGCCGTCATCAACGAATCTTCTTCAGTAAAAAAGCGCTTTCAAACAGTAGCACTCTCCAAGAATAAACGGCTGCGGCTAGGGTTCTTTTAAACGGCCACCCCGGTACAAAGTGCATATAAATTGCGATGCTAAATTGAAGCGGAGATATGAAAGAAATGGTACACTTTTGAAAGACTGAAACTGCTTTGAAATCAACAGGTCTTTTAAGAGGTAAAATGTTTGGTTTTGTTAGAAAAATCTATGCTCCATTCAGCATAGAAAGTATGTTTACAATCTGTATGTAGTCTGAAGAGCAAAAGTTGATTAGAATTTACATTGCAAGCGTGTCTTATTATGGAAAGTAGTAATAAATTATGTAAAAGAACAGTTTGTTTTGAGCTGATTTTATTGAAATAAAATTTGAAGACTGCCTTTTCAGTCTTCAAATTGTATTTCAATCAACACAGTCTTTTCTCATTCCTCTCTTACACTTCCTTTGCTAGCTTAGTATTTTCAAAAATCATCACATAGAATATGTTATTATCTGTAGTACTATTTTGATACACCTGTTGCGGTATATTCTGAAGGTAGGATTAATTGATTTTCGCGGTCGTAACATTGACTACTATTACCGCCAGGAAATTGCTTGATATGTTTTAATAGATGAGTAACTCGAAGCTTTCTACTGTTATAGTAAATCTGAAAAAGAAAGTTACGCAGTTATGTAGCGGAAGTACATGATTTAAAGAAATGAAAAGAAATTAACTTATTTCTGATGGGATTTTGACATGTCACATGTGAGACATCTTTGCCTTTTACGTGTGGGAATCCCCTCGGATGTCATGCCGGACTCAAACCGGCTAAAACCACACGGTCCCTGCCTAAAGCCGTCTATTGCCCCGGGTAACCCCTCGGAAAAATGTCCCAGTGCTCCCGGTAGACTGGCTACCACCGCGGCCTTACCTAGGGTTCGGGCGTTTATGTTTTCTTTGCCTATCAAAAGTAATTTAATTAGAGTGGAATTTAAAAGTAATTTAACTAGGTGGCACATAGTCGACAAATCAACACGTGTTTCGCCTACACACGTGTCGACTTGTCGACTAAGTGTCACCTTGTAAAGCGGAATATTGCAAAAGTTTTGACAACCTGGAGTGTAAGGTTTCCTTTTACCTATCCTACATCCCTTTCCTTGAGGAGTTCGGTTCGTCATTCCTCTGTTACAATTGGTAGAGGTTATCCTTGACCATTGTGCGTTAGGATTGACGAATCGAGGGTGTTGGTGGGATCCTCCTCCCCTCCTTTATTATCGTTCTACGATGGATTTCCGCCATGTAACGCCCGATTCAATTAGTTATTTAATGAAACTTTACAATAATATAGCTTATACATCAGAATAACACATAGGCTACTTTTAATCCCGGAAACAAGTTCCTGTGGGAAACAGGAACGGAAAATCTCTACGCGAGCGAAGCCGCGGGCGTACACTAGTAATATTATAAATGCGAAAGTTTGTATGGATGTTTTTTACTATTTCACGTAAAAACTACTAGATATATTTTAATGAAACTTTATAATAATATAGCTTATACTTCAGAATAACACATAGGCTACTTTTTATCCCGGGAACAATTTCCTTTTGGAAACGGGAACGGGAAAACTTTTCTACGCGGGCGAAGCTGCGGGCGTCAACTATATATATAAAATACTTTAAAAACCCTTCAAAGATTTTCATTCTACACGACTTGTTTGAGTAAATTAAACCATTTTGCAAGGATTGTCATCTAATAGAACTACGGAATCTGAAGATTTGTTCCTAAGGATTTTCTTGTGGTACAATAAGAAAGACATCGCGACGACACGTTAGGCGGTTAAGAGAATATTACGTAAGAAAGAGTTCTTACAAAATAATATTTGTATACAAACCGAATACAAGCGAAGTATTTCAATACGTATTGATTTAAAAAAATAGTCCTCTTTCTTAGGTATGAAAGCATGGTGATTGAGGTAAGAAATGAATTGGTATTATTGTGATATTAACAATTGATTTTTTTATTTGGAAATCACATGACATCATAATTTCAAAACAATACTCAGTTTAAACTGTCTTTATATTTTACACAAGGCGGCTAAGGGCTCACCGCCTATTACGTGGGACAAAAATGCACACGTTGAAATGTAGGCGTATAATATGTCTCTGTCACCCCTTCGGGAATAAAGGTCTGCTAATAAATCCGAGTCCGAGACTACCAGGACTTTAATTGGTCGTGCCATAGTGTCAAGCACATAAGACCTTTTAGCCTTTTTGTTACCACCTCACTAAAAAGGCAACGGGTTCAAAATTTCGTCCAAATTTAACATCTAAATTAGACACATTTTATTAAATTTATTCGGCCCTTTAGACCCATCCAAGTTCCGTGCTTCGGAAGGCACGTTAAGCCGTTGGTCCCAGTTGCCAATAAAATGACAGTCGTTGAGCCAAGTTGAAGGCCATATGGGCGGCTTAAAAAATTTCAACAGCAGGTCGCCGCAGCCTGCGCCTGTCCATTTCAACACGGCAATGGGCTCACCACCTGTTACGTGGGACAAAAATGCATACGGTGAAATGTGGGCGTTTAATTTGCCTCTGCCTACCCCTTCGGGGATAAAGGCGTGACAATATGTATGTATGTACAGTTAATTAGCGGAACCGACATAATATAACGTAATACCTTATTACTCTTTCCCTGTCTTATTGCTAGTCTTAATATTAAAATGATGTGGGTGATTAATGCTTAACTGTTGAAAATGAACTGTTCGATTGAAATTTTAATGGAACATCCCTAGACAGAGTTTTTGGTAACATTTATTTTATATTTGTTCTTGTCTGCTAATTCTAATTACCTCAAAATTAATGAAAATTGGTTGAAAAATGTATGAATTATATAGTTATACAGGGTCATTTATAAAACACCAGCAACCTGCTAAGAGTAGATAGCCAATATCATAACCAACAACGTTTGTTAAACCACTTTTCGCCATTCGTTACACAGCGAGTACTATCGTACATTGAAACTTCGAGCTTCGTCATAGGTTTTCGCTCTTGGATTCGCTTATAAGAACTCCTCGGTCTCTTTTTCGTCACGTACTGCATGCTTTGATGAACGATGGATGTGCGCGCATCAATGCGGTTGAAAAAGGTCAAGGTCAAATGAGTTATAACCTGTCCACCCCGTTCCCCTGTGATTTTCACGAGTTGTGTATTACTATGCAATTCAATCAGTACATAAAATTAAAGATACATTTGAAAAAAAAAAATTAAAAAGAAATTCAAAATCGAAAAGAAAATCGTAGAACATGTTTTTATGATGTTAATCTACCTAGTCCTAGCAGGTTACTGGTGTTTTACAAATGACCCTGTATAGATTTGGCTATTGAAACTGATCCATTCAATTTCCGTTCCAATAATAAGTACTTGTATTTGTATCCTTACTAGTTTCTTGTCCAATAAATCCACTTGTTGTTGCGTGATTAAGTAACAAACATAATTATTAGTATAGAATTCGCTACATAATATTAGTAGTTATGCTGTAGAATGAAGATATTCTGTTCGTAAGTCTTTCCGACCGCGATACACAAGGGTTTTGGGTATCGCGGTCGGAGAGACTTCGACTCCTTGTGCGTGTTTCTACCGCTTGTATACTAGTTTGTACCCTGAGGAATTGTTGAAGTCGTAAGAGTTTGATTGTTTGGTTAAACGCGATCATGGAAAGAACTACTGGTTCTCATTTAAAATATCTAAAAATATTTTGTTTTGGATAGCCCATTTATCGTTGATGGCACTCTGCCGGTGATGGCAGGTGTCCTCTCGGTTGACCGCGAAATTCAAACACGCGCGGCTTTATACTATTCGGCTAAGGATTGAATGGATGATAAGTTTTTGTTAGCAAGAGATCTCTATAGAATTGCCAGACTGTATCATGATTATGTAAGTGAAGAACTTTTGGACGAATGGCAGCTGCATTGGAACACTTCCATCAAAGGGCGCCACCACTCCCAGTTTTTCCCAGAAGTTCGTGAACGCCTGAAAATGTCCTGACTGGAGGTTGATCACTGTGTTGCCCAATTTCTTACGGGACATGGTAACTTTAATGCCAAATATGATCAGACCGCCCATCATATACTTTGGGAGTGTAGCATTTGGCCAATCGAGCTTAATTGTTTACAAGTAACATCGGGAGTAGTTTACTATGTGGATCTCGTGGCATCAAGCGTGAATTTTCATGCTTTTATACGGTTCTATCATACATATTACTAGAATCAAACATTTTCTACAGAATTTACACCCATTTGATTTACAGGTCTCCCGCTTTGCAAAGGAGGGAAGAGGCGTTACGTTTTTTTTTTCCGACTCCTTCAAATTATGTTCTTATTTATTTCGTTGTCTCATTGTCCCAGGAAAAGTAAGAATGTCTTGGAACCCCAAAGACATTCTAACTTCTCCTGGGACATCACCGGAGGTCATAAATGTCATCAAATTGGGCAAATAAACGTACATTATTGTAAAATTAAAAATTAAATGGGTTACACGGGCGTCGAAGTATATCATGGGTGAAGTCACGGGACTCAGCTAGTGTTTAAATATATAGGTAACTCAGAGAAAAGTAGAATTGAAATTTTAATTACACCAAGGCTTGTCTCAAAGTCAATATAAAATTTACAGCTTTGTGGGAAGGTATGGATGTACTTTAATAATGAAGGCTCGTGTGATGGTTACTTGGAAAGGAACGAATGTTTACATTATGTAATATAACAGGCGGTTAATGTGTTTTTAATGTGAAGTCTTAAATATTCGAAGAGTAACTGGGCTACTACGCTTCGGATATTAAATTATGCTTAAACGCTTATACCTAAAATAGTTATTTTTTAAGTCTAATCGATAGCCATGAACCCGGAATAATTTATTTGGGAATCCTATCTATATGTGTGTAGGTGTTTGATATTGATTATCGCAAAAGCAAATAATGGACGGTTATTAGCAGCCAAGACGTGCAGCGCTAAAATGAAAATGCCATAAATGGTTATCGTATAAGAACTGATCGTGGCATTAAATATTCAACGCAGTATGCATTAAGAACACCAAACTATCGGGGCTGCGCACTCTTAAAAATAACAAATATATATCTTATAAGTTACACTATAACAGAATATAATAAAAAGACTACCTATACAAAGATTAGTACAATATACACATGTTTGATAGTGAACGATTCCTCAAGGTTATGCCAACGGATTCCATTTTTTTAAATTAAGTGGCCACACCAGTTACCTAATCTGCGCCAGTCGCGCGGAAGTTCTTTATGGCACCTACTTCTGCTGCGCTACGATAGTGCTGCTAAAGCGGTCTTAGATGTAGATCCGTCTTGATTTTATCCCAAATAGCTCCTTATTCACACGCAAAAACATATTTCTGGGAAATCCGAATTCACGGGGATCCTCTAGTAACTTTAAAACAAGTAATATATATATTTCAAATCACAGTTGAAACATTTTCGTAGAGACAATTTGTAAAATATATAGATGGGGTGTATAAATTGGTGCTAAATATAGTCCTACAACAAACCTTAATAAATAATAAGATGAGCAACCCCTTTTTTAGCCAACTGCAATAAAATGATACTTATACTAAAATGGCTGACACAACTAGGCGCAGTTAAACGACAAATTGTCGCTCCGTCGATGTTACTCGGTTACTCGTAAACAGTAACCCTTCCCGCAGGCTTTTAGAGTCAGCAATATTTATTTTAACGTAAAGCTATATATAAAGTAGCTTGTCCTGACTGATAATCAAGGCACTATCAGAATTGCTAAGTCTAACCATGAAATTCTTATCCTATTCAAGTATCATCTAAGAATGGATTTTTTAAAATGATATATGAAAGCTAACTAACGAAGGGTTTAAGTTAAAAAAAATGTAATAGGCACCAAAATAGAATATCATAAATTCTCAAAGTTAAGAGTACTTAAGTACGTCCTCTTTAATAAATATAATCAAACACTTGTTTCAACATTTGCTAAATCTCTTTGCTCTCGGCTGAACCGATCTAAATTATTCACGCTAACGGGGTTGCGGGTGCCTGTAGTAGGTAGTTACAAACAATATAAAATCTAGCCGTTCATTTTGTTCACAATCTTCTTGCGTAAGAGGTTATCATTTATACGAGCGTTATATCGATTTAAATGTAGAAATAAATTCAATGTAAAAATGTAGGCATCAAGACTATACGTAAGAAAAGTCAAGCCCAATTAAATTTCCGATTGTTGTTTTCATGTTCAATGTTATTATTGTTTTATCAGTTTCAGCATCGGGTAAAAAATCGAGTAACGATATCTTGCATACTCAGTATTGAAATGGAAATAAATTGTTTCAGAAAACATCCGCCCCGAAAATAAATACATCACGACATAAATAAAATTCCCAGGAGTATCAAAATGCACTTTTTATTTTCACAGTCTCGTGACTCTACACCATTATTGGGCGTGGGCAGGAGAGAAATCGTTCGAACAGATTCGAAAAACGGTATTAGAACACTTTCGAAATCCGTTGGTCATTTCCAACTTAACAATGGAAACAATAAAAGCTAAAGAATTGAATTCTGTAATTTAATGCATTCTTCATTGATCTGAGCTATAGTAGTAAATCTATTACTTACTGTGAGTGAAATCCAGTTCATACTAATTAAGTTGGAATGCAGTAAATATAATATCAAAAATTATAATTACTATTATAATTATTGAGGAGGTAGGTATTATATTTTTGGTATAAATATATAACCTACCTCCTCATCATACAATTGGTGCATTTACTGAGTAACAGTCATGGCGAAAAGTTGGAAAACGCGAATCAAAATCCTGTACAGACCCGTCCAGCCAGGATTGCATAGTAAAGCCAAACATCCTCATAAAAGATATTTAAGAATAGAGGAACGGGTGTGGAGATAATCCTCCGACTAGGTAAGGTAATCACGGCTGGTGGGTCGCGGCCCAACCATTGATTTTGGGCTGTTGTGAATACCATTCTTCAGCGTGAGAATTTTCATAGTGCGATCCAGGATTTTTAGTATCGATGTAGTTCGATAACTTTTCGTTATGTGATGTTGGTCGCCACATGTGTATTAGCATAAAAATGGAAGGTGTTTGCTTTAAAAGCAGTGAATTAAAATAGGCTGATTTCATATTTTGATCTCCATCTAAGAGTTATTTGGATGAAAGACCAGCACATTATGTATTTGGCATCACCCACTTAATTCAATTAGTGGACACTTGGAGCTCTACTGGAGTGAATTTAGTACTAAAAGTTCTCCTGTCACACTTATACGTGATTATAATATACATTATGCTAAGATACATTAAGCTGGAAAAAGACGTGGACCGTTGGGTTGTTTCCAACGAATGAATGAGGAACGATTGACGAAGAATAGGTATGCTGTGCGAAAGTAGAGGGTAGAAGGAGTCAGGGTAGACCGAGACTTACATATGAAGAACAGATTGCTGAAAAACGGAAAGGTCTAAAGTACTCGGATACCCATACGTGAATGTATAAAGGATGAATTACGAGAAAACGAATAAAGTATGCATGGTTCACGAAATCTGTGACTCCGTCAGGGTTACAGCGTAAAGATAGATAAGTTAAGTTACTGTCACACACCAGATTTAAAACTATTCTAATATCAGATCAATCCATTTATTACTTACGACGGGAAAGAAGGACACAAGAACACATTTTCGCTTTTATATTGAGTATGGTAATGGAAATATGTCAATGTTTATTATAATCTAAGAAATAGATCGTATTCATTTGAAAGGATCCAAACTTCAAGTGGGTAAATATGGCAAAGAAAAAGATACCCACCTAACACGCCCCAAGTGGTAATTGGATACTTGATTTAACATTTAGAAGCTTTTAGCTAAATTACGGGATCTGTTTCCGGTTCGTTTCTTTCTGATCTTTGGGATGTGGCAATTTGTCATTTGATACGAATCGTAGAATAAATAGAAGGCTTTGAAATGATCGTCCATTTAGAAGAGATAGCTTTATAAGATGAATATTTATTGATTGGATCGGTAAAATTTATGGATTTCTGGAAATCACAAGATTTTTTGAAGTTTAACTTATTTTATGAGACTCTCAAGCGGCGCAAATATAATAATTTAATAGGTAATTATATTTTTGAGCCGTTTGGGGTCGAGACACTGGGCTCGTGGGGCCCAAGTGCTCGTGGGGCCAAAGCGACTGGTAGATTCTTCTCGTGACCATAGGGCTGCCCTCTTTCTCGCTCAGAGAATAAGCATTGCCATACAACGTGGCAATGCGGCCAGCCTTATGGGAACCTTACCGGTTGATTTTGATGGGGAGGAATTCTTCGACACCTAGTCGGGGCATCATTGTCAGTCTTGTAATAATTCCCACCACCCGCCCCCTTCTTTTTGTATTGTTTTCTGTAAATATGTTAAATTTTAATTTGTTAATAACCATGTAATTATTTAAATAACTTTTAAAAGTTATATTTTTTTTCATTTTTATTATGATTTCTTTTGATTGACATTCGGGTTTCAAATTTTACTAATTTAATATGTGTGTAACAAAAAGCACACGATACCCTTTTAATTGCCTGTGGCCGAGAATCACGGGTGAGCCCTCAAAAGGATAAGCCCAGGGCTTCCGACAGGACAGACCTCTAGATGATAATAATTACTTTAAGTTCATATCTGCCTGCGTTTTCAAAAGAGACATGCCTCTTGGGAATAGTGAGTAATATAGTCTTCTGTTCTAAGCTTACAATTTCATAGATTTACTTTATTATTATTGTAATGAATATTATTATTATTATTGAAATAATTTCTAGTGTCACAGAAATACGACTAATTTGCGACGAACGAATAATTTGCGACTTTTCAGAAGTGTGAATTCTACCGAAAAGCCATGAGGCCAATCCTCACGATTGTGTCTTCTCAGCATCAATAATATTCAATTGCAATCTGAAGAGAATTATTGACTCCTATGTATTGCATAAGTTTTGTTTCATATTTGTTTCATTTTTATTATTGTAATAATTTTTAGTGTCACAGAAATAAGACTAATTTGCGACGAACGAATAATTTGCGACTTTTCAGAAGTGTGAATTCTATTGAAAAGCCATAAGGCCAATTCTCACGATTGTGTCTTCTCAGCATCAATAATATTCAATTGCAATCTGAAGAGAATTATTGACTCTTATATATTGCATAAGTTTTGTTTCATACAGTAGCTATTAAAGACATGCTTAATAAAGATGAAAAATCTTATAATATCTAATAAATAACAGTTAAAAAATAAATTACTTGTTTCGCTGGATGACGCACAAAATATTTATATTATTTTATTATTTATCTATCACGCCTTATCGCCGAAGGGGTGGCAGAGGCATATTATATGCCCACTTTTCACCATGTATATACCTGTCCCACGTAATAGGTGATGAGCCCATTGCTGTGTTTAAATAGACAGACGCAGGTTGTGGCTACCTATTGGTGAATTTTTTTAAGCCGCTCATAAAGCCTTAACTTGACTTAACGACTAGGTACATTACTGGCAACCGGGACCAACGGCTTAACGTGCCTTCCAAAGCATAGAAACGTTCGCAAATGTAAATGCCACAAATTGGTCACCCATCCGTGACCATACCACCATGGTGAAAGTTGCTTATCGCTGAGTCCGCGGGACCACAAGATATTTATATTAATCCTTAAAAACTACAATTGCTGCTATTAATTAGGAGTATCCAACTAATTTATGATGTTGTTACTGAGATAAATCTCCAAACAAGACAACAATTTTCTTTATTTAATTTTAGAGTTATACTGCGGTAACATCTGAGGTTATTTAAATTATAAGTAATTGGAATTCTCTGGTTTCAAAGCTTCTAAAATTTTTTACTAGTATGATTGATTGATGAGTCTTGTAGAAGCGAAAGAAGTATGCATGGATCGCGAAGCCTGGCGATCTGTCCCCTCTGACTACCCCGTCAGCGTGAAGATAATAGTAGTAAATTATATAAAAAATACGTATATTAAAATTCTTAAGCTAAAGTACTGCAATGCGGTATTTTCAACTAATTCTCTAGTTAGCTTCAAATTTCAAGTGTCATGCAAGAATCCTTAGCACAAATTCCTAACTTAGACTTAGTTTTCTCAACAAAACAAAGCATTGCGTGAAATTAATGACTGGTACTTCGTACTCCGCGTGTTACTTCAGCTATGCAATTTATTTGTTTATTATACTTGTTAATTCTCTTCTACATCATCTTAGTTCATACTAGTTGCTTCCATTGCCTGCAAACCTTGCCCACGTGAATTTGAACGGCTCTCCTTTTGTTTAGTTGCTAACAGGTAAACTCGCTTGATCATCGTAGATCCTAGTCGGCCCCTTACACCTAAAAATAGTTATGTGTTATCAAAAACAAAGAAAAATTCTCAATCTATTCCTCGATCATATATATAATATCATCATTATGTATCGCTAAATATATTGCTTAGCGCAAATCTTCAGGACGACTGAAATGATTCAGTTAAATTTTACTTCCAAACATACACAAAAAGCCTGGGAAGCTTTTTATGATGAGAAATATGAAAACTTCAAATGAATAAGCACATCGTAGGTAAAAACATCAAAACATCTGCCTAACACAATACTTTATGGTAAAATTTAAAAATGCGAAGGTAATCTGTTGGTTGGAAGTAAATCGCGAGGCTCAGTATATTATAACATACTTAACAAGAAAAATAACCTAAGTAAACCATTAAAATTTTTTTAAAAATGTGAAGCAAATTAAGATTAAATGAGAAGACAAAACCAAAACAGCTAAATCTGAGATAATCAGATCATTTTATTCGTGTGCCAAGCATGTAATATTTAAATAATGAGAAAGAAAGTTATGAATGTAAATTTGAAACTGAATCACCAGAAGAGTCAGTCATATCCGATTCAAAAGTAAGACTGACTAAGACCAAACGAAATAATTTGGACTTTAAAGAGTTTTGCACTTTAAAGAGTTTTGGACTAAAGACATTTCACAACATCTCTAGCTAGTGAGTGCTTATTGTCTTTAGCTTAGAATCACATATGGTAAGTATTTTTATATCTAGTATTTGAAAAAGATGATGTAAGAACTAACTGTGAGATTAGGGTAAACCAGGAACGTCTAGAGCAAGTGAATGAAATTGTGTATTTAGGGAGTATGTTTAGAAACGCTGTGCAAAAAATTACACTACTAAGGAATAAGAGGCAAAGCTCTCGACCTTCTGTCTTCATATTTGAACAATAGAATACAGAGGGTCGATATTAATGGTACACGTTCTGTAGGATCCATGGTTACTATGGGTGTGCCGCAAGGCTCGATACTTGGGCCATTCTTGTTCCTCATTTATATTAATGATTTCCCATTTTATGTATGGCACAGGAATAGGATTGTTTTGTTTGCAGATGACACCTCATTAATTTTTAAAATTAAAAGACAATTAGATAACTATGACGATGTAAACAATGCAATTGCAAGAGTAGTTCATTGGTTCAGCTCAAATAATCTTTGCCTTATTGAAAATAAAACTAAATGTATAAAATTTACTCTACCAAATGTAAAACAAGTTGCGGCCAATGTTCAACTGAATGGACAAGTGTTAGAGTATGTAGAATCAACTGTGTTCCTCGGTATAACTATTGATGCCAATTTGCAGTGGGGCCCACACATAGAAAAGACAGCCTCTAGGTTAAGTTCGGCTGCATACGCTGTAAAAAAGATTAGGACTCTAACAGATATGGATACGGCTAGAATGGTTTACTTCAGCTATTTTCATAGTATTATGTCTTACTGGATGCGGAACGGGCAGGACCGTGTGTTGTGGCGTGAATTGGGAGACGCTCACGTCCAGCAGTGGACTGTCATAGGCTGATGATTTGATTGATTGATATATCTAATTTATTTTTTGAGCAATGTACATGCATCCGATGACTTTTGTATGGCATTAGGTACATTATGTAGTATTTTCTGCGGAACCACTGGATGGTTCGTTGGTAACAGTTGACCTTTACGTGGAGTTAAAGTTGCGGGATTACGCACAACCATGTTCTCGTATATTTTGTTACTTTTCTTTTATAACCACCACTCCTATTCCTCCTTATTTTTAACTTAAACTTTAAAAACTCAGTAATCAATTCAAATCTGCTGAACTTTCAACATGGCGAATATTGCTATGTAAAACATTAAAATATAACCGCATAAAGAACTATGCCTTTATCTATCTTCACGCTGTATCCCTGACGGGGTAGTCAGAGAGGACAGATCGCCAGGCTTCGCGATCCATGCATACTTCTTTCGCTTCTTCGAGATTCATCAATCGCTTCATACACGCACGTCTGGGTATCCGAGTACTTTTGACCTTTCCGTTTTTGAGCAATCTGCTCACGTGGTCTTCATATGAAAGTCTCGGCCTTCCCTGACTCCTTCTACCCTCTACTTTTGAACAATATATATTCTTCGTCAATCGTTCCTCACTCATTCGTTGGACGTGTCCAAACCAACGGAGCACGCCCTTTTCAAGCTTAACGCTGACACTTTCATTCAAACCTGCCATATTGCGTATCACTTCGTTACGTATTCGGTCGGCCAAGGTAACGCCGCACAATTTTCGAAGTGATCGCATCTCCACAGCATTCAATTTACTTTCATGCATCTGCTGACATACCCAGGTTTCACTACCGTAAAGCAAAGTTGGCACTAGCACTGCGTTATGAATCGCCATTCGTGCTTCTTTTACGATGCTTTGTCGCTTTACTAACTGGGACAAAGCACCGTTAACTTTGTTTCCGGCAGCTACTCGCCGTTCTACATCCGAATCACATCTTCCATCCGCGCTAAACATACTTCCTAAATACACAATTTCATTCACTTGCTCTAGACGTTCCTGGTTTACTCTAATCTCGCATTTAGTTCTTACGTCACCTCTTTCAAATACTAGAACCTTAGTTTTACTTGCATTCAAGCGGAGACCCTTAATTTCACACCCCTCTTTCATATTAGTGACTAATGCCTGTAGGTCGGCTTCTGATGAGGCCATGAGCACCGCATCATCAGCGTACAGCAGACAGTTTACTGTAAAGTCACCCAAATTCACACCCATATTAAAATCTTTCAACTTCTGTAGGCAGCTGTCCAGATACACTATGAACAGCCAGGCGGACATGACACATCCCTGTTTGACGCCTGTACAGACATCAAAAAGAGGTGACACATCCCCCCCTACTCGCACGCAAGCCTTACAGTCCCTATAAAGCGACTGTATTGCCCGCAGTAGCGAGCCGTCCACACCATATCCTGGCAGCAAGTCCCACAGCGTTTCTCTCACAACGTTATCAAATGCTTTCTCTAGATCCACAAAAGCGCAGAAAACCTTCTGGCTAAGAGCCAGAAACTTTTCCGCGATCATGCGGAGAGAAAACACTTGATCCATGCAACCTCTTCCACGTCGGAATCCGCATTGAGCCTCCCATAAATACCTTTCAGACTTTTCTTGCATTCGTGCCGTTATAACCTTTGCATACACCTTACTAGTTAAGCTGACCAAGCTGATCGCCCTGTAGCTGGAGCAGTTTAGGCGCGAGCCTTTCCCTTTGTAAATAGGTACTACAACTGCTACTCGCCAGTCATCTGGGACCTCACCCGTCCGCCAGCACAAGTTGCATAACAGACATAGTGTGTCCCAGACACGCGACCCACCGTACTTGATCATCTCAGCAGTAACTCTGTCTTTTCCCGCAGCCTTACCACATTTCATACTTCTTATCGCTTGTTCTATTTCTTTCATACTAATGACTTCAATGACATCGGGATCCGGAGCATCGAAGTGAGCTCCACTTCCCGACGTGGCATCTCTGTCTTTTCTTGCATACATCTTTCCATAATATTCACTCCATCTCTGCAGGACGTCACTTTGGTCTGTTAGGACGTCATTGTTAACACTAAGCACTTTATTCATACTGCAGATTGCCGAACAACTCCGGGTCTTGCCTACCTCTTTCCAGAAGAGCTTGGCATTATCCCGGAAATTGGACGACAACCTTTCATCCGCTTTCATTCTGCACCTTTCACGAGCTTCTTCTATCAGTGCCTTCGTGTTAACTTTCTGCAGCTTGTATCTCTCTTTCATATTAAAATCATTCCGCGAGGCTAAGTAGTCTAGCCATGCTTTCTTCTTCATTCGAACTGCTTCTTTCACTTCCTCATTCCACCATGCATCACGCTTATTACTACTGCCTCTTTTCGTTTCTCCACACACTTCCACAGCGGCATTTATCATACTGTCCCTAAGGTTCTGCCATACACTTTCCACATTCTCACTGCTTACATTGACGTCGCCAAGCTTTTCGGCTACTCTTTCATTATATTTATCCCTAAAGGATGCATCCTGCAGCTTCCAGCTTTTGATGCTATAAGTCGGCTCAGGTTCAGAACACTCGGTACGATGACGCCAACCCGCGAACAGACCCCTAATCCTAGTTATGACTAGGTAGTGGTCTGATCCCAGCTCAGCGCCTCGATAAACCCTTGTGTCCATCACCTGTTTACGGAGCCGACTATCCATTAGGAATAGATCTATCATGCTTCTCTATGACTTACATCTCCTCGTATACATATGAATTTGTTTGTGGTTGAACATCGTGTTCGCCACAAACAAATCCTTTTCCTTACAAAATGCCAGTATTAGCTTGCCAGCGTCGTTCACCCTTTTATCCCCATACTTCCCGAGTACCGACTCAAAACCATCGCGAGCGGTACCCACCCATCCATTCAAGTCTCCACATACTATAAGTCTTTCATTTCCTTCTATCACATTTAGAGCTTCTCTCATACTCTCCCAGAAGTCCTCTAGCTCACTCGCGTTCGACGAAGATACTGGCGCGTAAGCAGCTACCAGGAAAATCTTCGTCAAACCAAGTTTTACACGGATCCAGAGGATTCTAGGACCTACCAGTTTGTACTCATACATACCGGAGGCCAATCGCGAGGACAGCAAAATTCCAACCCCCCGACTGCCATGCTCGCTCTCTGGTACTCCAGACCAAAGCGCGAGCATCCCACCCGGGAGCTCCAAGACTTCGCTGCCCTTGCGCTTGGTCTCTGTCAAGCACACTGCATCTAACTTTCTCTCATTCATAACATCCATCAACTCATTCATCTTATCTGTCATTCCTCCCCTAACATTCCACGCAGCTACCCTGCACTCCATCCTCCACTTCCCGCCGTGTCGGGCCGCGCGTGTAGGGTGGCGGTCCCCTACGCCGCTCTGGCACACACTTTTCGCACCAGCGGGGACGAACTGGTGCGCGTCGCCTCGGGGGCACGCCCTAGCAGTATTCGCCCTGGTGGCACTCGTGTTAGAGTAGAATTGCAGCCGTAGCTGGCAGGGATGGCGACGTGCACGCTTCTACTCTTCATCCCCAATATGCCTTTATAATTACTATATAAGTAAAATTGGATTGCTATCATTCTTGTAAAGATCATGAAATATGCTATTATTAGTTTGTTGGATAAACATCATATACATTGCTGCTATAATATATAACTAGGCTCAATAAGAAGAATACTTTTGAATTCTTATTGTAGTCATATTAATTGGGTTTATAAACGTTTAACCAACCTAATTATAAGAATTAAGGTAATATTAGCCAAATCGTCTTTTAATATGTCAGTATAAGGAACATTAGCATAATCGATGCCATTTTAAAACTACTATAACGGTTAAGACCTTATGTAATGAATTTTATAAGGTCATCTTGTTACTTGGGAATATAAACATTAGAAATAAAAATAATCTTTAAGTCCACCACAGTCGACTACATAAAATTGGCGATTCTTTCCAGGGTAACTGTATACACTTTTACAACAATCTTCCCTGTGACCTGAGAAATTTAACATTAAATAAATTTAAAAAGTTAATTAAATACAAGCTTTGTGAAAAAGGTTATTACTCCTTTAAAGACTATTTGCAGGACAAGGACGCCTGGAAATGATCTGCTGGCAAAGTGAAATAATATTAAATTGTAAATAGGCCATCAAAAAAAGCCTTCCTAAGTTTCTTGCTGGTTCTTCTCAGGTGGGCCGCGTTCCGAACCGGTGGTCGCTTTAAATATTTTAAATAGTGTATAACATTTTGTAAGCGCCGTTTAAATGGTCTATGCAAAACAAAGATATTTTTATTTATTATATTTATTTATTTATAGCGCGGATGGAAGATGTGATTCGGATGTAGAACGGCAAGTAGCTGCCGGAAACAGAGTTAACGGTGCTTTGTCCCAATTAGTAAAGTGACAAATCATCGTAAAAGAAGCACGACTGGCGATTAATAACGCAGTGCTAGTGACAACTTTGCTTTATGGTAGCGAAACCTGGATATGTCAGCAGATGCATGAAAGTAAATTGAATGGTGTGGAGATGCGATCACTTCGAAAATTGTTACTTTGGCTGACCGAATACGTAACGAAGTGAGACGCAATATGGCAGGTTTGAATGAAAGTATCAGCGTTAAGCTGGAAAACGGCGTGCTCCGTTGGTTTGGACACGTCCAACGAATGAGTGAGGAACGATTGACGAAGAATATATATTGTGCGAAAGTAGAGGGTAGAAGAAGTCAGGGTAGGCCGAGACTTACATATGAAGACCACGTGAGCAAATTGCTCAAAAACGGAAAGGTCAAAAGTACTCGGATACCCAGACGTGCGTGTATGAAGCGATTGATGAATCTTGACGAAGCGAAAGAAGTATGCATGGATCGCGAAGCCTGGCGATTTGTCCTCCCTGACTTCCGTCAGGGATACAGCGTGAAGATAGTTAGTTAGTAAGTATTTTATTGTTTAATGTGATTGTATTTTTGAAATAACTTTTAATATTATTAATGTAAATATTATTTAGTTTTTTAGTATTTGACGTCATTTCGTAATCGACTTAAAAAAGGTAGAAGCTTATTTGTTCGAATGTATGTTTTTATGCATCATATATGTATTTTATATGTCCACAATTAGGGACGACATCTTCCCCAATTGTGGAGTGATTCTCAAAATTCTTTTTTTGACAAATATGATCATAGAACTTCGTTAGGCTGTAATAGAATGTCAGGGATTATTGTGTTATGATCACGACAAAATAACTTTTACAAATTCAATAATGTGGTAGAAGCCCTCGTGGCCCCGCAGACTCAGTGTTCTGTAAACGATCACTGAGTTACTCAACTTTCACTATGGCTGGTCCTCGGATGGGTGACCACTTTGTGGCATTTACATTTGCGAGTATTTCCTTGCTTCGGAAGGCACGTTAAGCCGTTGGTCCTGGTTGCCAGTAATATGGCAGTCGTTAAGTAAAGTTTATGGGCCTTATTAAGTAATGTTTAAGCCTTATGGGCGGCTTGAAAAATTTCAATAGCAGGTAGCCACAACCTGCGTCTGTCTATTTCAACACGGCAATGGGCTCAACACCTATTACGCGGGACAGGAATACACATGGTGAAAAATGGGCATATAGTATGCCTCTGCCACCCCTTCGGCGATATGGCGTGATAGATAAATAAAATAATTTGGTCTAGATGGGACACTTTTAAAAAAGTCAATATTGTAGTCCAAAAGGGTTGATTTTGACATTTAGTTAATCAGTCATAAATCTCTGCACCAGATTTCGACAATAGTGTGCAGGCTCTTAGTGAATAAAATCTCAACAAATTACATCGAAGCAGTAGATTCACCACTTGTGATGTTTTATTCTTATACTGATTCAATGTTTACAATGTATGTTCTTTCATTTTAATAATATCGAATGTGTAATGAATTTTAATAGTAGTTATTAACGGAGTAGGTCTGAAAGAATGTAAACAAGTGCATTAGAAGTTATAATAATTTTATTGTACAAGTGAACAATAGGCAAGAATTTTATCATTGTTGAGGTATATATCATTCAGTTGTATGGCGCTATAGTGGCATTCAGACTTAGATACACAATTATTCACACAATACTGGGGTACAGGGCACGTTTCGCGTCCTCTAACTGGGGAAATTTACGGGTGGGCTGATCCGTCGAGGCGGTGGCGTCGTAAACTCTGTGCTCTTCACGTTCCAACTCAGTATTTTAACAATGTACTCGTAACAAAACGTGACGTTTGTTGGTGCTCACAATGTTTTATTTTTAATTTATTATCCTTTATATCTAATTTAATTCATGCTTGGCAGGTTTTACAGCATTGGTCGTAAGGTTAATTTAAGTTTATGAAAATTATGTCTTACACTTCTGTTACTAAGTAAGTAAAATAGTACCTAATGGGTATAGGTCAACAACAGTCTAAAGCTTAAAATAATAATATGGCCTACAATTGCCTAAAGGACTGGGCTTTTAGTGTAATTTGGTTTATATACTAAGTATCTAGAATGGAATAAGAAAACCAAAATGTATTACTTCAAGTCATTCTAGTTTTTGAATCTATCTCTCTAGCTCTGGAATATTTTGACACCAGATATTCAGATGGTCTTTGAAAACAGTGACTTACCATAACACAAGAACCTAAAACCACTTGACTACTGTTTCAAACGAATTACCTCCACGTGATTCCATCTATCTGTATGCATACAACATGCAGCTCCTGACCTATTCACTTAAACATGTTTTACAATAGTAACGAAAGACAGGCCTAATCAGTAAGAACGCTTTTTTATAGCCAGATTTTTCTAATACAAGTGGTTAAGCGGCTTCACAAACCATTGTTCAAATAACATTGGACGTTCAAAGTTAGTAATGAAATGTTCCAAACAAACTTGGGGATAACTTTGTTAACACGTTTACGCTTTAGAACATTTCTGCTTGTATTTGGGACTAGTCGAAAGAAATGAGACGATCTAATTACTCTCTGTCCTAAAATGAAACATTGTTTTAGACATTTTAGTTGACAGGTATTTACTAAACATTTAATAAAAAATATCTAAGTTTTTAGTAATTTCTGTTGTTTTGGCTACGTATTGTCTGACAATTACTGAATTAGGAACTTCATAATTTGGAGTGACATTAACAGAGAAAGTTGGAATAATGTCATATCTGAAATTCGGAACCTTTTGGTATGTAAAGACACCGTTTCCGTCAAGATAGCCAAATGAGTGTTTATAAGATTCACAAATGTAGGAAGCAAAGTGAGAAGCTTGACAATATCATTTTGAGGCATGAGTTAATGAGCAAGCTAGTAAAAGCCAGGTGTTCATACCCTGTCCAAACCAGTTAAGAAAAAACAAAGTCAGAAATGAGATACATTGTAATAATCAGACTCAGCAGATCTACCAACACGCAGCTATTAGTTAAAGTCTTTAGATCCATGAGGCTTTAAACTAAGTTTGAGAAATTTTAATAAAAAGTACATCCCCGAATAGATGTTTATAAACGATAACAAAACTTCACTGTAACAAAATTCATTTTAAATATCTGCTGATTTGACTTTTATTGTATTTCGTTTTTAATTTCATTTTACTTTCCTCTTTTTCCTTTTTCTACTTCTTTTTCATACTTTCATGCATTATCATCCTCTCTTAAGCTATAATCACACTTTCAAATACAAAATTCCATCCATTCAGAAATATTAGAAAGCGAGATAATTGAAAAAAAGTACATGTTAAAATAGGGACGCTCGGAGAAGATGTGGAGATTGGCTCTATACTCGTACTCTGAAAACAAACTTCATGTAACAACATAACAATCTACTTACATTCAATAATTCTCGCACTCTATTTGATTTACCGTGATAACTGCTCCGGCAAGTTTTTTTAGAAAAACAAGAACTTAGAAAGTCGAGTCTCTTTTACGAGGTTTCCGTACTCTAAATAAAAATCTTTCAAAGATAGAAACAATTAGGATAAAAGAATTGAGAATTCTTACGATGAAAAAGTTGTTTTAACATTAAAAAAGAACCGTTTTATATTTCCTGATGTAATAAATCAAATCTGCTCTGGGCACACTGACGTTCCCCTTGAATCTCATAGGCAAGACTGAATGGATTAATTTCATATTTTGTAAATGGAGGAAATAACATTCTTCATATTTACTTAGGTTTTTTATTTATGGGGTTCACGTGTTTTCGTTCACGAGGCTAACTAAGTACATAAAACATTGTAAGTACACAAGCTTTTTAATGAATTTATTTATAGTACTTTTACACGAATTTATTATTAAGTGTCTTAAATTTCAGCCACAAGCGGTACTCGAACCTGCAAATTACTTAAGGCGACGTTCGACACGGTCTAAGTCGCCTTAAGACGCAGGAAGTGTCAAAAAGTCGTCAATTTCGGGTGTGCCTTCGTAGTTTACGTGGTTAAACAAGTCCCCCGGCAAGGAAGAATTCGCGGGTTGTTTTCCACTTTATAATTTTTTTCCCTGGACCAACGTCAGGTGCCTAATATGGGATGCGACTTGCGTCAGCACGGTCGCTGCCAGCCAGCTTAGTCGCACCGTTCACTCCCCGTCTGCCGCGGCGGAAGACGCGAGCTTAAAAAAGAGGCTTAAGTACGCCGATTTGGAGCCACTATATCAATTTGTGCCGGTGGCGGTTGAGACCCTGGGGTGCCCCCAGCACCACAAGGACGTTAAAGTGAATAAAAGAAAAGAAATTGAACAGAGGCTTATAGAATTTACTGGTGACTCTCAATCCGGATCGTTCTTGGTGCAGAGGCTGGCTATCGCAATCCAGCGTGGAAACGCAGCGAGTGTGATGGGCACGTTTGCGCCGGGTACGATTCGGGGCGGGTTTTATATTATCTTAAATTTATGTAATTGACTAAATTTAATCATAAATACTTTATAAATTATGATATAGATAAAAATTTAATAATAATCAAATATAGTAGGACACTTTACAAAGCGCCATCTAGCCCAAGCTAAGCTTTAATTTTGTGCTATGGGATCTATACAACTGATAAACATAAGAAATAACCGAATTCCGAAACAAACATTTGTGGATCACACAAATAATACGAGTAAAAAATGCGTTTCGAAATTGTTTCTAACAAAGTCTTGTCAATAGGGGTATGATGGGAAATGTGGATCTCGACTTACATTAGTAATAATAATTCTACACAATAAGTCACTCACAAAGGCAATGACTTGATTTCATGTCGATATAATTTAAATTATTAAAACTGTCATTTAATCATCACAAGTTAAGGACAACAAAATAACTGTTTAAATGAATTTCATTCTCTTCTGAGTTATTATATTTACCGCTTCTTGTCGTTTTCGCTGTAAACTTAAGTAGCTACGCAAACTTTCTAACAGCAAACTTGTAAGTAGTTTTTTTTCCATCGTGATGCAGGGTTGAGGCAGGCAGTGTATTACGTGTTAGCTGGATTTAGCCGGCAGGCAGCCGCGCCAGGAAAGCCATTAATTTCGTTCAGCGCTTTACAACTTACAGTGGACGCTAAGCTACTACCGCCCCACTTTGACTGCATCGCAAAAAGAATATTAAGAAGTGTCTGCACAACGAAGCTGGATTACATTAATCGGCTTGAGCCGTTAGTCATATTGCTCACTTCGCTAGAGATTTTAGTCTTTAAGTAGTTCTTTTACAACTTATCTTGTTTTGTGGTTGGCTTAACAGATTAACCTTTTTAGCTAATTAGCTGTATTGTTCTAAAATCATCATCCGAGTGCTATTTCCAGTTGCATTTGGACCTCAGCTTTCCAGTAACTGCTAACTATTCATATATTGATATGTCAGAAGTAATTTTCTTCAGCATGTTTCTTTCAGCATGATAGCTTCAAGTGAGTCGCCGTTGTTCTATTCCTGGATTGGGAATATAACCCAGTTAGACTATTATTAAAACTACTGTATTCAGCAGGGTAGGATATATTACACGAGGTTGGAAGTTTATTTAAACGCGTCACCCTTATAGCAAATCTCCTTCCTGGACCTTATATGATACTGTAGTCTAGTTTTTCATTTTACTCTGAGGGTGCTGCCTTAGTCCCATGACGAGGTAATGACTCACCTAAAGGGTGATATATGTGTGTCATCATCATCAGTGTTTTTTCTCATTGTTTACACACAGTAAATTCAATTTAAGATTAGCAAAATCAGATGATGATGATGATAAATAGGTGGTGACCCTATTGCCGTATTTAAATGGGCAGGTGCAGATTGTGGCGATCTGCTGTTGAAAATCAATCAATCTACTCATTAAACCTTCAACTTGCATGTTACATTTAGGTAAGGTACATTTAACCGTTGGTCGGGGTTGCCAAACCCCGACCAACGGTTAAATGTACCTTCCGATGTACGAAAATGCTGGTAAAATGACACAAATTGGTTATCCATCTGACGACCAGCTTAGGCAAAAGATGCTTATCGCACTGATCGTTTACAGTATACTGAGTTAGCAAAGTTACGAGCGCTTCAAATATAAACGTGATGTAACTTGTGTAACAAATACGAGTATATTAACGATATTCCTAAAGAAATGGTACATTTACGAGTATATAGTATTGTGGTGCCCCTTGGAAATTTTAGATTCATCTCATTTCAACGCTTCTTAAAAATGCCTTGAACCAAATTGTATTAGACATAGACATATTGTCACGTCTTTATCCCCGAAGGGGTAGGTAGAGACATACTATACGCCTACATTGCACCGAATGCATTTTTGTCCTACGTAACAGGTGGTGAGCCGATTGCAAATCGTATTAATGTTATTTATTATTTATTTATCTATCACGCCTTATCCCCGGGGTGGCAGAGGCATATTATATGGCTACTTTTCATCTATATGTATATTCCTGTCCCACGTAATAGGTGGTGAGCCCATCGCCGTGTTGAAATAGACAGACGCAGGATGTGGTTACCTGCTGTTGAAAATTTTCAAGCCGCCCATAAAACCTTCAACTTAACTTAACGACTGCCAGGTTACTGGCAACCGGGACCAACAGCTTAACCAAAGGCTTTAAAATGTAAATGCCACAAAGTGGTACCGTAGTAGTAGTACTACCGAAAGTAGCTTAACGCAGTGCACGAGCGCTTTATATGTCGCGAATTTTATATGTCGGTCTGTAATTGGAGATTTGTAGGTATATCTATAAAAGACGTTATTGCAATTCGATTTTAATTTAGTTTCACAAAGACTATCAAATGTTCAACCTCGTTATGGTCGCAGAAAAGCGCTTAATGTGCATAGCACAGAAAATAACGTTTTAGCGATCTTTTCAGGAGTCCTTGTGCATGTACCAATAGAGTGATTATGATTATAACTGTATATCAATTATGGTGATCTTTACTTGGTAATGTTAAACACTCAGAAATACAAATCTTATTGTATTCACGTCTTATAGTATTTATTCTTTTTAATAACTTGTTGCAGATTTCAGAGTGATCATTGTTTTATCGTCAATGTTGGTGAAACATTGACGTTAGCAATGACATTGGCATTCAACAATGGAACAGTATGTAATATTATATACAGGTAATATTAATAACAATGTTCTTCGGTTGTGTTATCATCGAGTATTTAAACCAAAATGTCTTTTATATTGACGTCATTAAACGAGAATTAGACAGATCATTGAACCGGCGCAATACATCCTACTAATATTATAAACGCCAAAGTTTGTAAGAATGGATGTTTGTTACTCTTTCACGCAAAATCTACAGAATGGATTTTGATGGAAATTTACAATAATATAGCTTATACATCCGAATAACACATAGGTTAGTTTTAATCGCGGGAACAAGTTCCTGTGGGAAACGGGTACGGGAAAACTTCACCAACCTAGCGGCGCCGCAGGCGTCAACTAGTTAATAATATGTTGGATGAAAACTACCGTACTAAACAATTACATTGTGACTCATCCTATACTGCAGTAGTGAATAATCTAGTTGTAGTAAAGTATGGGACTTAATATTATTATGAAAAGAATTATTTGTGACAACAAACAGACAGAATAAATTGCATCGGGAAGTGAGACCGTGGCCGATGTAATCCGGTTGAAACGTCAGATGACAGAAAAGTAAACCATTGCAAAGGCCCGGAAATAGGCATTTGCAGGTGGAGTATGAGTCTGAAGGCCACGCTGTATCCATAGGCGGACTTACTGTATGTATATTATTTTCTAAAATAAGTGCGTTTATCTTGTTTGGAGTGGTGGATTCTGGAACATAAAAGTTGTGTCAACATGCTATAAATAACAAATAAATATTCTGGGACACTTTTTAACACAGCACAATCTAGCCCAAACTAAGCTATAAGCTTGTGTTATAGGATCTAGACATATGTTAAACACACTTAAATATTTCTAAATACATAATAATAATAATAATATTATATTAGGATTAACGCAACCCTATGAGGGCATAGTAGATTCGCTTTTTGAGTCATACACTTTCTGATATCAACAAAAAAATGTATCAGAAAGTTATTGAAAAGCTTACATCCGAAGGGCAGCTTGTGGCGAGCTGAATGTGTGTGGCTACACATCGGTCCCGATTCCTCAGAGTTGTGTTGCCCTTCTGCACCGGTAAGGATTTAATGGCCTAACGGGAGAGCAGTGAGAGTGCTACTCCCTGGAGTGCAGCAAATCTCAACTCTGGCTTGCCTTAATTGGCCGGTCAGAGGGAGGGAGCCAGAGCTATAGCACGGGGGTGGAAGTGTCATTTTCAAGGGCATAACTACGGGGAAGCCTGCTCCGGGCCTGTCCCGCGAAGGTGAAACCGGTGTCGCACCGCTCGACACCTCAAGCCGCTTACACCGGTGTTGCCCTCTGCCGCCTTACAGGCTTATTTTGCCTATGGCGATTGTATAGGGGGCCCATCTAGTGAGTGGGCAAGTCACCGTCTGCCACTATTTTGATAATAATATATTAAAAAGGCAGACGCCGTTTTCATCAATAGCTTAAATCACCCAATCCATTTAACACCCAACCCAATAGCCCATTTCATAGTTAGCACATTTCACAATAGTTTAACTCCCATTGGAGGTGATCCATTACCGTTCTTCTACATAAGGCGGGCGTGGAGTGCCTGTAGTGGTGGTCCCATTTCCTATTAGATTAAAATTCTCAAAGGGCCTCTGCGTGTTGGACCAATATGTTCCCATGTAAGCCTGCCAAAAGACCGAGTAACTTCATAAGAAAAAAAATTGAAGTTACCTGTGAAGAAGAGACAATAATAATATTAATATATTTTGAAATATTAATATTATTTTGTTTCTTCTTTTCACGGGTATCTTCTTTTTTTTTATGAAGATACCCGGGTTTTTGGTAGGCGTTAATATGCATATATTGTATATATATATATATTATTATATTGCGTCTACTATCCCCTTATAGGGTTGCGTTAATCCTATAAAAGATAACAACTGTCCTCGAGGGTTATAATAATAATATTAATTTAATAATAATATTAATATATTTTGCCATTTTAATATATTTTGATAATAATATATTAAAATGGCAGACGCCGTCTTCAACCATAGTTTTAGTTACATACTCCATTTAACCTTCAACTCAATATCCCATTTAGCAGTTAGCATATTGTACAATAGTTTAACTCCCATTGGAGGTGGTACATTACCGTTCTTCTACATAAGGCGGGCGTGGACTATCTGCAGTGCTATTGAAATAAAGAGAAATAATAATAATAATTTTAATTTTAAATTTTCATCTTAAGTTATGTTACAATATTCAACTTAATAGTATATCAGGTATTAACATTACAGCTTATTATAAAGACACCCTGATCCTAAACTAAATCGAAACCTGTGCTAGGTATCATGGCGCTTCCACCCTCCTTTAAATATATACATACATTATATGAATATTATACATAGGCATAACCTAAACTCCGAAATATCAGATGAGTGTTTTTATATTATTAGTAGTATAAGAATTATATTATATTATCTGTGGTAGTATACATAATTATTAACAGTCGAATACAAGACTATCTACACCCATAATATGAATCCTCTATTATTGAAACAACTTATTGTTATATCGAAAATGTGATTTGAATATTGATGATTTGAATAACATACTTTTTTTTAAATTGTTCTGATAGCGGTACGCGCGTAAATAACAATTCTTTTTTTTTTATTTCATACAGATACGACCATACGACGCATCGAGCAGTAAATCTGTGGCTGTCTGTTGAGTAAATAAACCCTTTGTGCACAAAGGATAAAAAAAACAACGAAATTTGAAATTCATATTTATGATATTTCGGGTCTTATTCGCGACTTATATTATTAGGTACAAAGCCTACCTTATAATTCCCGACGTTTCGACCGGATTACACCAGCCGTGGTCACGGGTTGACTGATGCATTCAGCGTCGCCTCCTCGAAGCGCGAGTACTTTTCTCAACTACCCTTATGTCAAAGGAGTAACGGACAAAGTTGGAACAGTACTGAAGAAGAAATACTCTATTAAGATTGTATATAGTCCACACTCTAAGGTAGCCCAATGCTTGAGGACACCGAAGGATGTTGTACCACTACAAACGCCTGGAGTTTATAAGGTGAGCTGCAGCTGTGGTAGTTCATACATATTAGCAGAACGAGTTAAGGAACACATAGCAGCGGTGAAAAACCTTCGAACGACCAAGTCGGCGATCGCCGAGCACTTGCTGGAAGCAGGTCCAAACCACTGGATAGGACTCCATGCACCAAAATCCCTCTCCACTGAACGGCATTACTATTCAAGAATAGCACGTGAAGCGGTTGAAATCAAAAAGCACAAAAATTTCAACCGGGAAGATGGATACCGATTGTCAGCCTCATGGAATCCTGTCATCAGCAAGTGCAAAAACGACAGTACGAACGTTGTACGTGAGTGTACAGACATTGTAAGTGTTTTGTGTAGGCCGACCGACTTTAGAACACATAATCAAAATTGTGACGACCAAGTGCGGGTAGTTGAGAAAAGTACTCGCGATTCGAGGAGGCGACGCTGAATGCATCAGTCAACCCGTGACCACAGCTGGTGTAATCCGGTCGAAACGTCGGGAAGTATAAGGTAGGCTTTGTACCTAATAATATAAGTCGCGAAAAAGACCCTAAATATCATAAATATGAGTAACAATCGCAAAAGTTTAAAAACATTAAATTTGTAATTTAAAATTAAAGCATCGGAGTAGATTAAAATTAATATAGTAATAGTTTTTAAGTAGGCAGTTTTTCGTTGCCTCTTAGGGCCACTACAGACTATGTACTTTTAGTATCCGCAACCGGCGAATTTGTAAAAATGCGGCCGCATACAGGCTTAAATAGCCGGTAAAGATCATAGGTAGGTTTTCTCTCTTTATACTGTGATAATAAGCTAGTCTTCGGTAGTGCTTAAGGTGAGGAAGAAGATTATAGCATGGCATTAAAAATAACTAGTCCGTTATTTTAAGAATTCCACCGTTTTGAATTTAGAGTAACGCCACACGGCATCCATGCGTTGTCATCAAATCTAAACGTGTAGGTATACAAAATATCGGCTAAATCGGTTCAAGTTTACTACTTAAAAAAATATTAGCAAAATTCCACCCCAAAATATTTTTTAAATTAATAAAAAGCTTTTATAAAACAAGATATTCTTTTTATAAAAGCTTGATATTCTATTCTATTCTAATAAAGAATATTCTATTCCATATTCTCAATTTTAAGGTTTAGTCAGTTTTAAGTTGTTTCATTTCTCTACAAAAATTGACAAAAAAAGAACACCTAGCTCCTAACGTAATGCATGTATATTAAAGAGGGTATAATTAAAGCCTTGGTCACGTATCTTCCGCAGCAACGTGAGTGCATGTACTCAGCCTCTGGTCTTGTGTAGGAATTTAATTTTTCTCCTTTCTGACAAACTTGCCTCATAACGATGCTCTTAATAGGTATGTCTACCTGGCTAGTGAATACAGATTCCTCAATATTCTTTACTAGTCATTGTGGTATGAGTATGCCGAGTATTAATTTCGAAGAAGCGGGTAGTGCGTAAATTCTAATATTCTCTACGAATTATTGCGTATCATTCCTTCAATAAATTTATATTCAACTAGCTGTCCCGCCAGGCTTCACCAGTGACATACTTCGAACCCCGTGGCACCCATTTAATTCCGTTGTGTACTCATTTCACAATAATGTATGAACATTTTCCAAATTACTTGATTACCTACTCCTCCACTCTCAAGTACCTAACGCTCGCACGGGCCGGTCGAATTTGGTTACAGGAAATTAATTTCTTTGGATATTTTTTTTGATTTTGACATATCTCCAAAGAGTCCTCCATTTAATTTGAAAGGTGGAAAGGGCCAAAATAATCTTCATAAAATGTTGAAGCCAACTAACATATTAAAAATGATAAGGACTAATAATATATTTGTGTAAATAGCCTTCAAACTACTGCTTTATAATTGCTGTTTTTTTAAAGTATAAAAATGGATATAGTATGTTATCCTTAAGAGATAGACATATACCGTCGCGGACTTTTTTATAGACCTATATTAGATACACAATTCCACAATACATTATTTTGTTATATCTCAAAGGGTTTAGGCAGCGTTTTCGTTAAAAGCTCCCAGACGGCTCATTTTTTCCGATGCCCCCAACTTATATCGTTATAATTAAGTTATTTATGTAAAAACTTAACAAATTATACATAAAAACCTTCTATGAGAATCATTCCAACTATTAAAAAAAACTGCATCGAAATTCATTGCGTAGTTTTATATGCATACATAGGGGCAGACAGCGAAAAACGACTTTGTTTTACAATGTGTAGTGATGATGATGATACGGCGAGCAAAGAAAAAATATGTTAGTATTTTTTTTTAGACTCTAAATTTAGACTTAGCAGGAAGTCGAATGTAAAAATATTTTTTTAAATTCTATTTCATGAATTATTCAAATTTTATAGTAGTTAAATAAAGCATATCTGATGTTTCTAATGAAAATAGTTCTTATTATAAAGTATCTGTTAAACGTAACTGTTGCCTGTTTGGTAATATTTTGAAGGAAATAACTGCGAGAAAAGACTGCGGAATTTGAAAAACTTGATTTCGAATTTGAAGAGTTCCTCAGTTGTTCAATGTGAAACCACATCTAATTTTGAAAAATTCTGATTACTTTAAACAGACAGACTATGGTTTTTAATTTTTTTCTTAACAGCAAAGACAGTACTGTCTGTGTGAGTGATCTAGTTATGCCATGGCGCTCCTACTGAGGGCTCACCCAGGACTCCAGCCTATAGGCAGATGGAAAGACAACGTGTGGTTTTAGTCGCATGGACAACCCCATTACTATAAAAAATTGTTTTAACTTGTTTTTTACTTATTAACTAATTATCTTCTGTATCCCTGACGTAGTAGTCAGAGAGGACAGATCGCCAGGCTTCGCGATCCATACATACTTCTAGAAGCATACTTCTTTTGCTTCTTGCAGATTCATCAATCGCTTCATACATGCACTCCTGGGTATCCGAGTAATTTTGACTTATTAATTTATACCTATTAATTTTAATTATTGGGCATTCTGCAATACCTATAGGATGTTCAATAATTGCTAATTTTTTTTCGTTTACACGATTTCACATGTCAAAGACGTTGTTTTAATTGTAATAATTTGTTTTTTTTAGTATAGGTAATGGCTATGAATGTAGCAGCAGCAATATGTGTTCTTAAAACATAAAAAAGGAGTTAAAAGAAATCAACATGTAAATACACTAGTGGACATCCCGCAACTTAACCCACGTATTCCCGTTTCCATGGCAGTATGTATGGGGATAAAAATGTAACCTAAGTTACTCCTTATAACACAATAACATCAGATATCTACCAGTGAAAGTCCCGTTAAAATTGGTCCAGTCGTTTCAGTCCATAAGACAGACTGACAAACAGACAGATAAAAAATGTAAGTATCATATATATTTTCATATGCATTTATTGAAAAGTTGTTAATTTGGAATTGTGAGAGTTAAATTAAATTTATTCGTATAATATAGAGGTATTTACTTATCTTTTTGTATTCAGCGGAATAGTTAACAGAAAACTTAACTCAAACAATATTATACTTTCCAAAGAAAATAAATATAAAAGCAGAATTACATCTGTTGAATATAAATTTTGAATGGCGTAACTCCTAAGTTTTAGTAGAAGTTCTTATAACAAAAGGAATCAAAGCGGACAAAACTGGCTTTAATTCTTTGGTTATTGTTCCAATACAATCCAAAAAGTTGTTAAGTGATCACAATTAGAGATTATTGAGATATGGAATCTTGTCAAAGTAGTATATACAATGAATGCCCGTGACTTAGTAAGCGTGAAAAAATGGCTTATATCCTAAGGAGAAATGGGTGGATATGGTCCTTAGACACAAAGAGAAGATCCTTGTTCCCACGGCTTATGTTGGGCTGTTGTTTTATCAATAAATTAAAAAAAAAACAGGTTATTAACGCAATTGTGTTTCTTCAATTCAAATGAAAACATCTCTTTTTCACTGGGTAGAATGTAGAATACTGTATTGTCTATGGCTAAATAACGTTTTTTTAATGGTTTGGTAAGGTAAGGAGGGGGAATGGCGCTCACTGGGTAATGGCGCTCACTTCTGCAATTCTGTCATCACGGTAGGTAGCAACACGTCACGGGAAACGTGGGAGGAGGGGGCGTCTAACAGGCAGTGATGAAAACTGACAGTGAGCTCGTGTTATGTGACCATAAAGTACGATTCTTTGTTTGCAGCCGCGTTGATCAAATTTTTGGTTACGTGTTATTTGTCGGTAAGTCCAGAACTTTATGCTTATTTAATTTATAAATTTTACTTTTCTGGCAGTTAAACTATTATATTTTTATTGTTTTAGATATGCCAAGAAATCGTAAAAGAACCACCGCTAAAGCGACTTGGCCGAACAAGACTTTCAATATGCTAAAGAGGCGATTAAAGGATATTTCTCTAAAAGAAAAGCCGCAAGACAAGATAACGTACCATTTATTTCTTTAAAAATGAATTAAAAAAAACTAGTGAAACTTAATAAGGCTGGAAAAGGTAAAATAACAAGACGAAATAAAGTTGCCAAAGAAAAGAAAAACAAACATAAACATATACAAAAGAAAGTTTCTACAAGAAAGTTCTTCAGAGAGTGAAGATGAAGAGGACCTTTGCGATGACGACAGAGATGACAAAATGAATGTGGATAGTGATAATAAAAAAAATATCTTTATTTTGCATAGACCATTTTAACGGCGCTTTCAAAATGTCATACACTATTTAAAATATTTAAAGTGACCACCGGTTCGGAACGCGGCCCACCTGAAAAAAACCGGCAAGAAACTTAGGAAGGCTTTTTTTTTGATGGCCTATTTACAATTTAATATTATTTCACTTTGCCAGCAGATAATTTCCAGGCGTCCCTGTCCTGCAAATAGTCTTTAACGGAGTAATAACCTTTTTTCACAAAGCTTGTTTTTAATAAACTTTTTAAAATTTTCAGGTCACAGGGAAGCTTGTTGTAAAAGCGTATATAGTTACTCTGGAAAGAATCGCCAATCTTATGTAGTCGCCTGTGGTGGACTGAAAGATTAATTTTATTTCTAGTGTTTATATTATGTTTATCACAGAGTTTAGAAAACTGTGATAGATTTTTCGGGACATACATAAGATTGGCAAAAATGTATTGTGATGGTACGGTTAGAATATTTACTTCTTTGAATTTTTCTCGGAGAGAAACTCTGGGGCCCAAATTATTAATAGCGCGTACAGCCCGCTTTTGTAGAACAAAAATAATATTTAAATCTGCAGCACTCCCCCAAAGGAGAATACCGTAAGACATAATACTATGAAAATAGCTGAAGTAAACCATTCTAGCCGTATCCACATCTGTTAGAGTCCTAATCTGTTTTACAGCGTATGCAGCCGAGCTTAACCTAGAGGCTGTCTTTTTTATGTGTGGACCCCACTGCAATTGGCATCAAAAGTTATACCGAGGAACACAGTTGATTCTACAAACTCTAACACTGGTCCATTCAGTTGAACATTGGCCGCAACTTGTTTTACATTTGGTAGAGTAAATTTAATCCATTTAGTTTTATTTTCATTTAGGCAAAGATTATTTGTGCAGAACCAATCAACTACTCTTGCAATTGCATTGTTTACGTCGTCATAGTTATCTAATTGTCTTTTAATTTTAAAAATTAAGAGGTATCATCTGCGAACAAAACAATCCTATTCCTGTCCCCTACCTACATAAAATGGTAAATCATTAATATAAATGAGTAACAAGAATGGCCCAAGTATCGAGCCTTACGGCACACCCATTGTAACCATGGATCCTACAGAACGTGTACCAATAATATCGACCCTCTGTATTCTATGGTTCAAATATAAAGACAGAAGGTCGAGAGCTTTGCCTCTTATTCCATAGTGATGTAATTTTTTGCACAGCGTTTCATTTCGAACGCAATCAAAAGCCTTTGATAAATCGCAAAATATACCTAATGCATCGTGCTTGTCTTCCCAGGCTTCATGAATACATTTTAATAACTCAACACCAGCATCGAAAGTTGAGCGCCCTTTCGTAAACCCAAATTGAATATTTTATGACTATTAAAATGGGATAGCATTTGATTCAAGATTATTTTTTCAAATACTTTGCTCAAAGTTGGCAGCACCGACATTGGTCGGAAATTAGACGGGTTTGTAGCGCTGCCAGCCTTGAACAAGGGAACGACTTTACTGTGTTTCATTAAATCAGGAAATGTACCACTAGAAACACAGTCATTAAACACAGTTGCTAGATGGGGCGCAATGACCTCAATTATACATGATGCAGTTTTGACCGATAATCCCCAAACGTCCGCGGTTTTCTTAATTTCGATACAATTAAATGTCTTTACAATGTCCTGAGCGCAAATATCTGTGAATACAAATGCATCCCTGCAACAAAAAACAGATTCTTCTAATAAATTTTCAGTGGAACTGGAAGACGCTTGGAGAGATTTTGTTGTCAATTTAGGTACATTTTTGAAAAAATGTTCAAACTCCGTCGCCACTGGTCCCTTGTAACATGGCAACCAATTACTATTAAGTGGAAATCCCTTTCAGTCACCAAAGATCTACCGCATTCAGAGTTAATGATGTTCCAAGTCACTTTTTATTTTATTCACAGAATTAGAAATTTTATTTTTAATGAAGTTTGACTTAGCAAGATAACACGTTTGTTTAAATATCTTTGAATAATTTTTAACATATTCCTGAAAGGTTTGCCTAAAATTATATGATTTTTCTGAATATAATTCAAATAATTTATTTCTACTTTTAAAGATACCTGGTGTTGCCCAGCCACTGAAAACAGGACGACCACCAATCTGTAGTGTTTTTGAGGTAAAAACTTTGCCAAACTCATCAGTAATCAAATTAAATAAGTGTTTATATGACTGGTCTACACAAGTGAAGTTAGGTAGATATGCTAATCTCTTTAATACATTTTCATTAAAATTATTCAAACGAGTTTGGTTAATTGGTACATATTTAATTTGTTTTTTGCAGACTTTGTTACTACTTTTAGGAAACTTTATCCATTGGCCACGATGATCTGACTCTACAGGATCCACAATATCTTTATCTATAGGTTAAATATCAGTAAAAATATTATCAATACATTTTGCACTGGTGGCTGTAACACGAGTGGGTTCTAAGAATGTACTATGCAGATTAAAGGATTTAAATAATTTTTTCATTTTATTTCTCTCTGATGGAGTTAATGATGTATCTAATATATCAATATTAAAATTTCCACAAACTATTATAGATTTCGTAGAACATTGGCATTTAAACAGTGCTTCTTCAAGAGTTTCTTCAAATTTAATGTAAGAAGCATCAGGGGTACACTATACGCTTAACAAGATCATCATCATCATCCGAGCGTCTGTCCCAGTTGCGACTTCCCACTCGCGACGCCCGGGGTCCGCTTTCCTACATTTTCTCCTACACTTAACAAGATGAAATGCTCGAGCTCAATACTGGCAATCTCAATAACTCGCTCAATGGAGAGGGCCACTAAGTCTTTACGTTCCTAAAATTTTAAATTTTTATTAATTAATATTAAAGAGCCTCCAAGTTTAGAATGTTTTCTATTGAATGAGCTAGCAAGCTAGCGATTTACGAAGTTCAACAATGTGATTTCATGAACTTTTAACCAGTGCTCTGTAGCACAAAAAATATTAATAGAATTTGCATTAAAGTATAGCTCTAACTCTAAATCTTTACCATGTAATAAACCTCTAACATTATGGTGCACCAGGTTTATAAAAAACAATATTTTTACTAAGATTATTCTCAGGGGCCAAAGTCAACTTGCCAGATTTATTATCTGTTGTCCTATAAAATAGTTTTTTGGAATTTCATTTTCCAAATGTGAAGTGTCAAAACTATCCTGCTCAATAAAAGCAGTTGTACTTGCCAATCATTTGGTTTGAAAAATTAAAAAAATAGATAGCAATAGAGCTACCTTTCGTTGTAAAAATTTTGATAGAAAATATCTATCTAATGTCAACAAACTATTATATATATAACAAATTATGTTCCAATCGAACAATTCCATTTTTTTGGAATATGATACCATGGTATGTAGTTTCATATTTAATTTGTATCTTTAGTGATTTTCCTTGTGACAATTATAACAAATATATTATATGCGAAGAATTTGGAAAAAAAAATGAGTTGTGTTATCGCTGTACCATTTGCGGACTGTGGGCTCAATCTATATGTTCAGGGTGGGATTCGGCAGATAGATACATCCGTGATTTATGCCACCAAAGATAAATATCACTTTTTATTATTTCTGTTATCTCTAATAATAATACTTCATTTATGTTATATTATAATATTGACGTTGATTTAACTTCGAAGAATTAACTATAATTTTTAAATTGAAAAAGGACAGTGCTACGTACAAACGGGAATAATTGATGTTTATTTGAGATTCTAGACTTAAATTTTATTGTATAAGATTGATCTCCAAAATTTTACTTTAATTACAATATATTTTGCTTGTTATATTCCAAAATAAATGTTTGAGCGTCATTACCCTGTACCCTGAGCGGCATTACCCAAAATCAAGGGCAATAGCGCTCAAATATGTTTTTTTTTATTCTACCTACTACTAGTAGAATAGAGATATATGTTTTTGTTTTTAAATTATTAATTCCTCGATAATTCCAGATTTTATTAGTTAACTTTATTTTGATTTATAATAAATAATTTAAAATATACACCATATTTTCCTTAAGTGAACGCCATTCCCCCTCCTTACCCTACTCCAACGTTGGCTTAGAGCGTTCACTGCACCTGTAAGCCTAGTCCGTAAAGGGGCAGCTCCTAAACCCCCACCGCAATCTGCGACCGCGGTAAGGTACTTCCTTCGAACTGATGCAGTCATCGCAGGTGCAGTTGTCTTTGAGTGTGCATAGACCTCGGGCAGTGGCATGGCCTCTCATTTTAATTGTTCATCGTGAGTGGCGCTTCCGCTTAGGAGATGTTGCATAACTTCGCTATTACTGGCCTCCAACATATCTAAGTGCCTCAGCTGTTTCAAATCCTCCTTTAAAAAAAATATAGTATTTAGCTCGCCTAAATGACCCCACCCTAGCGATAAAATAAATCTACACTAATATTATAAAGAGGAAAACTTATTATTTGTTTGTTTGTAATGAATAGGCTCAAAAACTACTGGACCGATTTTAAAAATTCTTTCATAATGTGAAAGCTACATTATCCACGAGTAACATAGGCTATATTTTATTTTGAAAAAAAATTAGGTTCCGTAAGATATTTGGGTTTTTCGGACACAAGGTGTCAAAAATCAACCAGAAAAGTTATTTATTTTGCGTACGCTGCCTAAAATATAAAAGATAGATCTATAAAATGTTCTAATTAATTGTAGATATTATAAATATCTACAAAAAAGTCTGTGACACACTATATTTATCTAAGTCGAGTGAGGCACAACAACCATATTTTTATTAAAAAATCTTGAATTTTTTTTGGACTACATTTAAGCGCGTTCAAAATAAATTATTTCATCACTAAGTACAGTTTATGTAGATAATATTTGGTCTCTGAATGATTGGACGTTTCGGCCCGTTGCGAAGTGGGCGTCACCAAGGCGGGGTGCGCGTGCGGGAGGGGAGTTTAGTATATATTAAAAGCTGAAGTTTGTTTGTTTGTTCGGTTGACCGCGCTAGTCTCAGAAACTACTGTCGTATTTAAAAAAATCTTTTTGTGTTAAATAGCCCATTTATCGAGGAAGGCCATAGGCTATATATCATTACGCTTCTACACTGGGGAGCAGAGCAGTAGTCATAAATGTCGACAAATTGTGCAAATATTTTTGCATCATTGTAGAATTTATAATGTTCCACGTCGAAATGTTCCACGGGCGAAGCTGTGGGGGTCATCTAGTAACTAATATAATAATATACATTCAACTAAACAGAGAGAGTACACTCTGTCAGCTAAACCACAATTACTGATGAATATCTTTTTATACCACTGAGGTGGCAGACAAGACTACTCCAGATGGACAGTAGAGATTCATAGATAATTCTGCCAACCCTTCGGGGATAAGGCGTGATAGATAAATAAAATAAATAAATATAGAGAGCCTTTTTTTTACACATCGCCGTCTAGCCCTAACTAATTTAAGCTCGTGATTTGGGATCTAGACGACTTATAAACATATTATATATTTCTAAATACATACATATTATACATAGGAAACACCTAAACTCCGAAACACACACGTTTGAGATCACACAAATATTTTTTCCGCCCGGGAATCGAAACCTGGACCATAGTCACGGCAGTTGCATACACTACCACAGCGCCACCGAGTCAGTCAAAGATCAGTATGGAATGTAAATAAAATACCAGTATTGAGAAAATATATACTTGTCACTTTATGGTGTTATCGGAATTGACGTCCCATCCATTACGATAAGAGTACGAGCTCTGAGATCTGTCACCAATATGACGCAGCCAGGAGAAATTAGGTTATGCAAATTGGATGGTTATCGAGCCGCTCTGGTTTGCAATTTAAGAAATACCAAATAGAAATTTTTAATGTTCATGACCGGTTGTGACCCTGGAACAACATAGGATTATTACCATTTTTAGGGTTAAAAACTTGACGTACACATCTACCTACGAATTCTACTTAGTGATATTTATAAATAGAAGTAAGTAAGGGTCTTCGCTTGAATGCAAGTAAGACTAAGGTTCTAGTATTTGAAAGAGATGACGTAAGAACTAAATGCGAGATTAGGGTAAACCAGGAACGTCTAGAGCAAGTGAATGAAATTGTGTATTTAGGGAGTATGTTTAGCGCGGATGGAAGATGTGATTCGGATGTAGAACGGTGAGTAGCTGCCGGAAACAGAGTTAACGGTGCTTTGTCCCAATTAGTAAAGCGAAAAAGCATCGTAAAAGAAGCACGATTGTCGTAGAGAACATTCATAACGCAGTGCTAGTGCCAACTTTGCTTTATGGTAGCGAAACCTGGGTATGTCAGCAGATACATGAAAGTTAATTGAATGCTGTGGAGATGCGATCACTTCGAAAATTGTGCGGCGTTACTTTAGCCGACCGAATACGTAACGAAGTGATACGCAATATGGCAGATTTGAATGAAAGTGTCAGCGTTAAGCTGGAAAAGGGCGTGCTCCGTTGGTTGGACACGTACAACGAATGAGTGAGGAACGATTGACGAAGAATATATATTGTGCGAAAGCAGAGGGTAGAAGAAGTCTGGGTAGGCCGGGACTTACATATGAAGACCACGTGAGCAGATTGCTCAAAAACGGAAAGGTCAAAAGTACTCAGATACCCAGACGTGCGTGTATGAAGCGATTGATGAATCTTGAAGAAGCGAAAGAAGTATGCATGGATCGCGAAGCCTGGCGATCTGTCCTCTCTGACTACCCCGTCAGGGATACAGCGTGAATATAGTTAGTTTTTTTTTTAGATATTTATAAAGTCTAGGTAAAATTGGGTGGAAAATTCCTTAAAGAATTTTGTTGTAACATACTTCTGGTAAGTATATTACATAAGATTTAAGTTGGGTGACTGTGCCGGCTAACTCAAATATCACGAATATCACTGTCCCGGGGAGCGTCTAACGGCGGCTCCAGCTGCGTAATTTGGTAATGTGCAACAATAGCATTTTTTTTCTTAAGTAAATTGTAATGAATTGTCGTGTATGTATAAAATAATCCTGGCGCATTCGACTGCTGTGCAGAAAATTACGATTCTGCGTAGATAACGTGATGGCGAGGTCTTTTTGACCTCTTAAGTGCATTGTTCGCGATGTCCTACGTAAACGTCTGATTTTACACGGAGTTCTCCAAACGCATGTTCGTCAAGAATCAGGATGAAATTGCAAGTGAAACTTTTAGTAGTTTTCAGTGATAAGATTTTTTTCATAAGCATAAGGTTTAATGGAAACTTATAAAATAATGATGTAAATAATAGAAAATGTACTAAAAGATATAAAATAAATTCAGGCCGTTTTGTTACCATTCATCATTAACCTCATAAATTGAAATTTCATCTACCAAAAAATTAAATCGTTGGGTGTGTGAAATTTCTATTAAATTTCTTTTTTTTTTCAATTTTGCATTGTCACCCACTTCTGAGCATAAAATTTCAAGCATCTAGCTCATCGAAAAGTAAATTTAAAATCGATTACAAAATTCCACCCAGACCGAGATACAAGAAAGCGTACGACTCCAAATTTCTCTTAAAATATTGACTGAATTATTATTTGAGGCAAATAACATTATTGAACTAATGCTGACGAAAATTTTAAAGCGAAACTGTTCCACTGGTCTATTTTATGTTCTACCATAAGCATATTTCTTCAACCAGTGGGCTACTGTGAAAATCCTTCACGCGTATTCGTCTCTGCTTTCCATAGAGCGGGGAAGCCATTTTGAGTCGCCATATCAAAAATAACACAGTGGAATAAATACAAAACACAATTATCGTACTAAGGTCTCTGTTAAAAGTTCAGCGAGAAGAACAAGCTAATTTATGTGTTACGAACAGTTTTGGCAGCGTAGTAATTAATTACAGTTTCAGAGTAACGAGTCCATTGGCAATTTCTAAAACACAAGGAGTTTGTTGTGTAGGGCGAGCTTGGACAGAGGTTGAATTCTGAGTGTTTCTAGCTGCGCGGGTATTTTCTAATAACACTACCAAATAAAATCAACTTTTGCAGAAGACAAGGTAAAATAATACACATTGTAAACATTGTCTTATTAATTATTAGTTAATGTCTGCGGTTACGCCAGCGTAGTCAAGTTTTCCCATACCCGTTTCCCACATAAACTTGTTCCCGGTTCACGGGTTGTTGGCAAACATCCAAACATCTTCACAGACTTTCACATTTATAATATTAGTATGATAGTATTTCGCATGAACGGGCCTCTGTGACACCACTTTTAAGCTACTCTTGAATATAGTTGCGCTTGAAACATAGCTCCTATGTGTATCGCTTTACGCTTGTAAAAAAACCCAATTGGAGTGTCCTACAAGGTTAATAAAATGAAGGCATGACAATATATGTTAATACTGTTGATTGATGGCACTTGGTGGAACTTGAATAAAAACACTTGTACTTCTCCACAAAATTTACTTTTTAACCTGACCGGTTTCACCTTACCACCTTATCATTTTCGAAATATATAAATATTATTAATCAACCATGGAAAATGCCGTAAAGTGAAGCCGGTCAGCTAGGCCGGCGACCTACCTGATTTTAATGATTCATCGTAAAAATCAGGCCGCAAGCCTTGCCCTCCGGGATAGTACCGGCGGGTCGGCGGCTTAAGTTTGTGTAAATTTTAGTATCGGGGTGGAGTAAGCGGCAGTGCATGCGACTGCCTAACTGAGTTCCCTTCCCGGGTTGGAACTTTTAGGTATAGTGTATGATGCGTAAATGATTGTTTCGGTGTTCCCTCAGAGCAAAGAATGTTCGTTGCTTTGTGAGTGTTCCCTTATATTATGTACATATTTAGAAATATTACGAGTATATGTATGTATGTTTAACAGTTATAAAATTTTGTATTTATACTGATTGTTATTAATAATAGACAGAAAACACGTTTACAAAGTGTAAGTTTTGTTTCGAACTTTAATTGGCGGGTGTATTTTTTATAAAAAATAAAACATGAAGTATATATTGTATGCAAAGAGCTGAAATTTCAATTAAAAAGACGACAATAAAATTAATAAAAAGTATATTTGTATTATGGAATACAATAATATTTAGAAACATTGTCACGGTCGTAAAACCTTTTTTAAATCGTAAAGCCTAAAATAATATGCCCAACAGTAGCTTTTATACGCATTTTGTTTCATAACGGCATAGACTACTAATAAAATAATGCATAAAAGTAATCATTTAATCTTGATTACAGTTAAGTTCAATCATGATTGAATGTCATCATGAATAAATGTAATCCAGATTGATGTAATCATGATTATTTGCTGCGTGAAGTAAACGTTCACTATGCTAAGCATATTTGTGGCATTTCTAAGGCGTAGTAAGTCGTTGGTCCTGGCTGATAGTACCATGGCTGGTAGTCGATAAGCCAGGTTGGCCTTTTGGGGAGATAGAATAATTTCAACGTCATGTCAAAGTTCATCCTGCCTCTATACAACAATGAACTCACCACCTATCACGTTTATCTAAATGTAAGTGATGAAATATGGTACTTACTAGACGTCCGATTTTCATCACACACATTTTATTTATATATTCTATTAAAATAAGTAGGGGCCTATACCTTTATAGAAAGCATCTACATGCATCACATGCAGTCACGCCCACTTTCTATAAAGGTTATTATAGGACAACTATGTAATATCTCAGTCACACTCTCGCGCGAGCCAAGAGACGAGCCGCGAGCTCGAATGTAAATGTACCATAATACTGCGTTTTCACTCGCATCTCGCGGCTCGTCTCGCTGCTCGTCTCGTGGCTCGAGCGAGAGTGTAAATGAGGTATAGAATTTCTACATAATAGTCAACCAGCTCTGGTATTGCTATCGTCCATAAACTACAACGACTACTTTTCATCATGAAGAGTGTATGTTTAAAAAATGTAATACAAGGCTTGCAGAAATTTTCAATCCATATCTTTTTTTACCTCCAACAGAATAGAGTTATGTAAAAAGATTGAGAACAATGTGTCATGTAGCGTAGCCTTAAAATAATGTTGTAAACAAGCTGTTATCGTATAACATTACTGTTTTGCTAAAGTCATTGTTCTATCTTGTTCAGTTAGTTTGCACTCCCGTTGTACTTCTTCTTCTGTTAATGGTATCGGTTTCCTTACCCTTCTTGTGGTCTTTGAATCATACTGTTAACTGTGTTACTTACGTGTATACGCCGAAATACTTCTACACTTCCGCTACTTCTTCATGTCACTATAACTCTTAAATGGGTAAATCGACTTAGATCCGGTTTTTGTATTTGATTGCAGGTTTTCTAGTCGTGATTATTTGATATACTTTAATTTCAATTAGCTGCTGAATTTTTACACACCTTTTTATTATTATTATTTATGTTGTAAATTACCTACAACATTTACAGGTCTAAATGTTTTCTAAAATCATAATATTACTCAAAAAAGAAAAGGAAACCCATAAGAACACTGAAGCATTTATCTTAGACGGACCGATAATTTTCCTAAATAGCAGTAATATCGGACATTAAACATTTCTGAATTCGCTTTCTCTCAATCGATGCTAATGCTGAACAACATTAAAGCAATTTTAGATAGCATTAAGTGGTGTCAGGCAAGTGCTTTTAACATCGCCGGAAAATGCTCTATGTAAATTGTGGGCGGCGGCGGAGGGCTCTTCCCCACTCAGTTGGATAGACTCGAATAGTACACAATAATATCATCCTTCATAGACAGATGCTCACAATTACGCTTGTCGTACCATTGTTGTTCTATTAAAAGTGACAATACTGCTCGACTCTATCAAGTACTATTAGAGACTAATTACCAAAATGCTTGTATAAAGTTCAATATTTTGCTATTCTATGTTATATTTGTAATTCAGCGATAAAAATGCTGTCATCAGAAATTTAAGAAAAGTCCTTAGGTGAAAGGATAAATAATTAATGTTTTAGGGACATTTTCATACAACGCCATCTAGTCTTAAGAGCACATTATATCGATCTACCCTTTCTCTTTCGCAATCGTGTGTGTCGCGAAGCTCCAAATTGAACACTTTTGTTTTGATTGGAAATGTTCACGGCAACTTATGCACATAGTTTTGTTCATCATACCATATACCTGTGAAGTAAAAATATCAAATTAGATTGGATTACTTATTGTTTTATTTTTTGATTGCGTGTTCAACCAATGCGTTTTCCCAGTGATGACGTGTGCTTGTGAAACGTGGACGCTGACTATCGGGATACTACACCGTTTGAAACGAGCACAAAGGAAGTAATGGAACGTACTATGCTAGGTGCCTCTATGAGGGACAAAATACGAAATGGGGACATTCGACAACGCAATCGAGTTACCGATATAGGTACCAGGGTTGCTCGACTAAAATTGCAATGGGCCGGACATGTATCCAGAAGAGACGACAAGAGATGGTCGTACAGAACCCTTATCTGGAGACCTCGTACAGGAAGCAGAAGTGCTAGCAGACCACCCCTGCCCGATTTTTGGATGACATCAAAAAGACGGCAGGGCCAACCTGGAACAGAATCACCGCTTCAAGATCATTTTGGAAAGCTATGCAAGAAACTGATATGTTCAGCAGTGAACGCTAATATGCTAAGAAAAAGAAGATGAAGACCAACAGTAGTAAACTTAACACTTTCCATCAGATGGGCCGTACGCTTGTCTGCCACCTCAGTGGTATAAAAAAAAGTAAGTATTCAATGGGTCCGCATTGGGTTTTATCGGGTTTTAGCGATTACTTCTTACACACACTTGTACTTTTTTTGATCATTTTACAACTACTTAGCCCATGACCGTAAAAATATTCAAAATTAAATCATCTAAATTTAAAACGTGCTAATTCAAAAATGTTATACATCTTGAATTAAACCGTGAGGCGAAACCGGTCAGGTTTAAGTAATAAATAAGTGGAACAGTACAAGTGTTTTAGTTCAAGATATGTGGCAAGTTCCACCAAGTGCCATCAATCAACAGTGTAAACAGTATAATTTGTTATGACTATATAACTCTTATTAACTTGAGACGAAGTCACGAACTCAAAAAATAATTTTATAAACTACGAACAATAAAGATTTTACAAAATGCCCCTATATTATATTTTTCAATCTATGCTTATGCTCTGCAGCCTTTTGCAGTGCACTTAGCATTCCAACGAGCGAACTAGTTACTTTATAGGCAAAAATATTTCACAGAAATATACGAGTAACGTACACAAAAGTTAAATATTTTCGTTCATATTTTCTCTACGGCCACTGTACTAAGTATTTTCACCCCTTACGCAAAAAGGCTGTTATAACTTTAACTGCTATATGCGTGTTTTCTGAAACTCTTAAACCTATTTGTTTTTAGCACATTTTCTTGAGGTTGTTCTTAGTTCTTGATCAAAATTGGTTCCGCTGCTAACTTTTTATAGAGTTGTTTTTGTTGCGTAAAGAGCGACAGAGGCTTATACAATAAATAAAAGGCTTGAGTATAATTTATGTGACTGCCATGTCTATTATTCTGATCTCGGTGTTGCCATACATAGACAATAATCAAACCTACTTAACAGTTTTATAATCAATAGTACGTGACGTAGACTGTAATTGATTTACATTCTAATTTAATGCAATGTTCTAATTCTACCTGTAATTCTTATTTTGTTGAAGTGTACCTATTTTGACTTTATTTTGAAGGTGATCTTTATCATTCACGGCTATCTAACACCTAAATGCACACTAACGTCTGTTTCAAAACTCAATAACGCTGATAATTACTTACTTACACCTTCAAATACCATACCGTGAGGCTAGTAACATGAACACATTAAGTTTACTTACGAGTATCTTCTAGGCAAAGGCTCAAGGCTCAATACCACGTTGTTTCAATAAAATGTTGTTAAAAATGTTTGTACAATTTTCTGATAACTAAGGGACACATTATTTTAAACATTTTTTTTTATTCTTCGTATGTATTATTTTAACACATTGAAACTATTGTATCTAATAATGGAGTAAGTTGGTTGCTGATTAACAGCAAATATAGCTTGCTGAATAGATACATTGTTAAAGAAATTATCATGCAAATTTTTACACATTTTTTTATTAACATGAGAATATCAAGTTAGTTCAGGACCGATTTTAAACTCCGGGATCTTTGACCACCCGAACCGTACCGAAACAAGTTGAAATTCTTAACTATTTACTATAAATAAAAAAATATATAACCTGCTGAGTCATGATAGGCTAACATATATCTAAAGATATCCTTGTTACGAAGAATTGGTTGGATCAGATAACATTTCTTACTAAATTTATTTACTGATTTCGTACAACAAGATAAGCGTGATCCAGAAACAAGATACGGTCAAATTGGATTAGATAGGAAAGCAATAACAATGACTCGCCGGGATAGTACCTGTTAGGAAATATTTTTAAGCTAAAAAATTTCAATATCTTGGGATTTATGAGAAGTTACAGTTGTTGTTAGATATACTCTATTATGTGTAGATAAATTTATATTTTTGTATTATTTTTTTACGTGTGGAAATCCGCTTGAAAGTCGTGCCGGACTCGAACCGGCAAGCCACACGGTCCCTGCCTAACTATCTATTCCCTGACTAACTGAGTAGTCCCGACTTTGCCGAACTTCTCGGAAGGATGTTCCAGTGCTCACGGCAGATTTGGCTACCACTGCGGACTCATCTAAGTGTAATTTGTTGTTGTTTATATTTAGGGTTTCTTATTTCTTCCTTATTTATCTTTAATGTTTTCCCAGTTGCTTCCAAACCCTACCTGGAATTGGAGATCTTTTATTGGCTGCTACATGCAGCTATCGTTCGACTATTGATTTTCAGCATTGTTGGGAACAATTGCCATCTGACCTACCGACCCCGTAATTCAGTAGTCAGCAGATGAACTGCTAGCAGGTGAGGTCATTTGTTCCCTGGAGATTTTGGTTGTACACTTACTCTCAACCAAATACACAATAGTAAAATCTCCATATGTATGTCACAAAAGCTGGTCTGATCTTACAGAATAAAATGCAAAATCCTAATTGAAATGTAATACGTACATAGTTACACATCTGTCTTGTCAGATGTTCTTTTTAAGCTACAGTTAAATAACTTTAGCAACACTGTAGACATACCTAACTAATTTGCTCGAGTATTTTAAATAGTAGGTACTACTAGGCTGGTCGTACTTTAAAAGCTGTCTTGTTGAATTTGTATGTGAAAGACCGTGTAAAAGCGACGCTTTAAATAATTCACTACGACCGGAATGAAATTAAACTGTTGCTTCTATTAGACTCCGGAGCCACCGGACCGGTTAAATAACCAATAGAGTTTTGGAAAGTACAGAATAACAGTTTGTTGTAATTTTCGTACGTTATACAATTATCAATGACTAGTGAGTGTTCACGGTTCTGCTTGCGTAAAATGATTATAATGTTTTGAACCAACGAATGAATGAATGAATGACTAATTTATTCTACATGCACAAAAAGTTTTCAATATAAATTATTAACTATAATTTAATACACACTGATGATATGACTAAGTTAAACTTACAATATGCGTGCCCGAAAAGGTCTCAGCCCCTGCTGTACTTACAAGATATCTTGTCAGACAGCGCTGATTTTCAGCTAACGTCTGTAAGGACCGTCACGTACGAGGTAAAATGTTTTAACAAAAACACAAAATATAGCAGAAAAACACTAAGCAAATCTAAAAATAAATGACAAGGCTGTTTGGATCGAGTCTCTTTTGCCTGTTCGAGAGTAGGGCCAGGAAGACAACTAAATTGAAAATCAAATAACTCAAGTCAAACTCAAAATAAAGAATCATCTTTGTGTATCATACATTGCGCGGTAATTTAGTGAACGGTAGACGCTTATTGTATATTATTTCCTAAAACTAGTGCATTAACCCTGTACCATGTATAAAAATAGAAAATACCCTTAAACATAAAAGTTATATAATGAAACTATCCAATGCAATAATATTTCACATAAGACTTTGAATATACGAATCAATACGAATACCATTCTAGCAGCCCCATCAAAACCAATCTAGCTATTATAACGTAACCACTCCTCTGACCACGGCGCTAAAATAAATAATGCCCCACATAATGTTTTAGAGCCCCATTTATTATTTCCTTTGAACCTTTTCGATATTCTGTCGTTCAACACGTCATAGTCAGGTAATATTCAATTCATTTATCTGCCCATTTCTTTACATATAGAAAATATTTTGTGTAAATAAGTTTTTCTTTCCTTTTTACAAGCATTTATTACTTACCAATGTTTATATGTGTAATTTTTATACATAGATACAATTATGTATGTACAAAGAAGCACAAGAACCCACATGAAACTTGGACAAGCATGTTTTTCTAGAAATAAATTAGAATAATAACTTTCGTGAGCGTTGTTCATTATTACAAACTACGGTTTTACTCACATGTGAATTTCGGGATAGCCCGACTAGTTTCGGACCTAAAAGAGGTCAAGGTTCAAGAGGAGCGTCAAGCTGCGTCGGAACCTGCACTGGCACTGCGTTGCCAGCGACCTCTCAGCTATCCCGAAATTCACACGTGAGTAAAACCGTACTTTGAATAGAAATAAATAGTTTTTCCATAAAATTAGTTTATGGCACTCTTTAGCTCTAGACCTATTTCATCCACGATCACAATAAATATTAGCTTAATTTAAAATAATTAGTAACTGTATTTCAAAACAAAACTAAATCCATTACAATCCAAAGTACTAAAGGATATCTGAGATACATAAAATATATGTCAATCTTTGTCAACGGGGGGCTGAGTCTGCTATTTTACTCGTGTCGAAATCGTCGCTCAATAGAGAGCCACCGGTACCATTTTGACAGTTTTTCGTAGTCTACTATTACAATCGTACTCTATTAGACTTCTATCGGTCGGCCGTACCGTGCCAGTAGCCGTAGTTGCATTTTGAATAGTCTACTAACGTTTTGACAGCTAAATACAGCGATTCTGGTTCTATTCTACGGCTTGTCAACAGTAGATTCGGCCCCCTGGTTTCTGTATATTGTGCCTCTGGTCAGTCACAATCTAAACCGTTGTGTATTTCATCATAAAACTGCATCTGATGACCCACTAGAATAAAAATTTTCAGTAAAATCCATTCAAATTCACCTTAAAATCCGTACCAATATTTGCCTTAAAATTTTTGATAGCATCATAATGAACATACCTTCAACTTCAAAAGTGTTATTAAACATCGACTGAAAATGAATAAGGTAGGTGCCGAAAGACAATCTTTTTACCTTTCATTTTTTTTTCAATGATCTATGTATAAAATATTTGATGTTCACAGCTCTGCCTGAGTGGTGAATTTCCATTTCCTACAGGAAAAAACACCCGGGATAAAAAGGAAGATAGTACATGACCCATTCTGATGTGTAAGTTACATTACTGTATATTTTCAGTAAAATCCATTCAAAAGATTTTGCGTGAAAGAGAAATAAACGTCCGTACATCCACACAAACTTTTACAGTTATAATATTATTAAGATAATTTATTATTATGATTATTAAGAAAAATACAATTCAAATGTAGGATAAGTAATCTTTAAAACGAATCTCCACCAAAAATATGTACACGTACAAAAAAATAAACAATTAAAAAAAAAAAGAAAATCCGCAGTACGGAAATAAATCCAATACAAATTAAATTGTTTTGGAAAAAAATATTGTGTTGTCTGTATTGCGAAAATATACCATTATATGATAATAATAAGTTATGAAGTAATTACTTATTCCCAGGTGCCTGCAAATGATCATGACATTTTTTACATTCGTACATTACCTGCACAAAGGGAAATGAATGGTTCGCCGGACACAATTATTTTATTTTGCTGCTATGCCTTTTTGAAATATATATTTATAATCATACTTGGTGACGCCCGTGGCTTTGCCTGCCTGGTGATGTTTTCCTAAAGGCGTTTCCCACTGGAACTTGGTCCCAGAATAAAAAGTACTTCCTAGTGTCAGCTTCCTCCACAATATATGGAAAAATCCACATAAAACACGTAGTTTAATCCAACGAAAAGGGATTATAGATACAACACGTTGTTTTATCTATAACCCCTTTATATCACCTTTAAAAGTGTCATTTTGAAAAGTCCTGCACACCTAGTATGCACACCTAAGTCACTTAATGAAAATTTGTATAAAATTTTATGATTATAGATACAAAGGTTTCAGTTTTTGCAGCTGTGCGTTGATCGATCAGTCAGTTAGTTTCTGCTTTTATATGTATTGATAGACTACTTCGCACCACAACTGCACATTTATACCAATTAAATAATATAGTCAGAATCGCAGTCCACTTCAGGACATAGACTTCTTCTTTTTCACCATATTGGGAGGTTAATTGCATTTACTGGACCACACTGACCAGAAGAACTGGTACTGTGTTTTGTTCAGTGTATATCGTGTATATATGTTACCTTATCCATTAGTCAGCAGGAGCCTGTACCCACTCTGAAGATGTAGGCCAGTAACATGACAGCCGTTAAGGCGTTATGGGCATTTCAATGGCAGGTAGCCACAACCTGTGCCTGTCCATTTCAACACGACATTGGGCTCAAATTCTAATTATGAAATGTAGGCGTATATATGCCTCTGCCTATCCCATCTTGGACAAGGCGTGATAGATAGCTAAATTTATAACCGTTCAGTGTCATAACATTCTGGACTACACTATCTTATCGTCAAATAATTTTGATTGCATCAATATGGCTTGAAGCTGTACTGATGACTACTCACCATAGCAGGGAGCATTTCTCAAGATTGACAATGTAGCTAAGTAATAAGTTTATATTTCTATGAAATACAAAACTCAATTTTAGAAAAGGTACTGGATATACAACCGTGCACCACATGCAAGCAGACCATAAATCAACGTCAAAAAATGTAATTTCTCTTCTTGAATATTAATGAAATATGGGCTTGTTTCATATTTTTGCATAATACTTCGATTAGTCATTGACAACGAGATATTTCCAAGCTGAACATTGAATTCTACACGTTTATATATTTGGAGTTAATTTATTATTAGTGAAATTCAATTCAGCTCGCCGACTTTATTTGCAATAAGATCTAGACTTACTAATCAAGTGGAAGAGGTTTAAATACCAGCTAATGGTTTCACAATGGTGGTACTAAAAACCGAGACCGCGATATAAAATTTTTGAAGTGAAACTTCTTTATCGACGACGAAGGTATAGCTGTAAATATAGCTGTAAAAATCGTCACGTTTTTCGGTCATGCGCCATGTTTTTTTGAAGTGAAACTTCTTTATCATAAGTGAAACATCTTTATCGACGTATGACAAAAGATATATAGCTGTAAAAAAAATTGTAAAGAAGTGTCACTTCTTACCTGTGTACTCTGGTACACACAGCGCTCGTAGTCCCGCTATCTCAGTGTTCTGTAAAGAATCACTGTGTTAAGCAATTTTCAATACGCAATATTGACATATAGAATTAAATTTCCTATCAAAAGATATTGTATCTAATCAATACTGAATTCGAAATCGAATGGCAAGAGAGGTAGAAACGAGCAAGTAGGAACTATTTCAAAGTGAAAACTTCAAAGACTAAATGCAACACGAACTAAGGCTTAGTTTGACGACAGTGGCACTTCTCATATATCATTGTAGCTAGGAAATTTAACTACGCAAATATTACAGCTTAATATATATTCTATATTGGTTAAATTTATATTCTATGGGCCCTAGGGGGTAAGCAAAAATTAACCAATGTTCCGAATTATATCGATCCCACGTAATAGGGTCGAGCTCATCACGATCAACAGAGCCCTTTGGGATTATAAGATAGGAAATTTGAATGGGTCATGGGATATTGTGTACAAAAGGATTTTGAAGTTCAAAACAATAGTTTGGTTATGCCAATTCTATACTATAATAACGATAGGTACGTCGTGAATTGCAATGAAATATTTGTGAAAATATAGTTGTTAATAGGCCGTATTTTACGTATCTTTACGCGTTGACTTCAAATAGTTTGGTGTTTGGATCAGAACATATATAGAAATTATTATTTTTATTAGTTTTTGCATTAGTGTAGTATGATCAGCAACAAATGTCGTATAGCATAGCATATAGTTATTTACAAATTAAAATGTAGGCTTGTGTTTAACATGTCTGTATTAATTTAAACAAATGGCGTACTTCGAACCGCCTCGACACCCATTTAATACTGTTTATTAATTTTACCGTGATGTATGCAATTTTGCCCAATTTCTTTAGCTTTTATGATTACTGATCTACTCTCCTGGGTCTTGGCGTAAATAAATGTGTTTTCTGACACAAAAATAATTTATCAATTCAAACCAGCAGTCCTGAGATAACCGCGTTTTACCAAACAAACTGTTCGGATTTATGTCACTCGTATTTAGAAATATAAGACCAATATTTATCATTTGTCTAGATCGCATAGCTCAGTATAATAAAAATTGCATTTTTATTTAATGTTTGATTGCTGTAATACTTAATCTAAAATGATACTATTTGTCTAGGATTTAGTACACATTTTACTAATGGTAGTCTACATACTATAAAATTCCCAAATAAAATTCCCCAACTGACATGTCATTTTGTGTTATGAATTTAGCGAAACTATTTTGAGTAAACGTAGGTTTGCACGTCAGGGGAAAAATGTGTGTAATAAATAACATGTCAACAGTACACGAGAAATGTATTTTTTCACGAAATAGCATTGACTTTGTAGAAACTGCGAGTTTTTTGTAATCCGTCGGCTGTAAGTAATATCTGATACTCATAGGTCACAATTTGAGAGCAACCTATTTTGTCTTATATAGAATCTCATCTCGATTTTTCCATTTATGTAAGTACTATATAATACTAACTCTTTCTCTTGAAACACTCGTAAATGATCACATTTTTTTTAACTGTGGTGGTAGTTTTAAGACAGTTTCTTGATAAATATACCCTCCAAGTACTCCTTTTCACAATTCCCTTTAGATGAATTTTTAATTGACTGTATTTACTAGATAAGGAGCCGTAAAAGCACGTTTAAACAAGACTGGTAAATAATGATTATACATGGGGCACACTAAAAGTTTTGCACTTCTAGCTAATCGGAACTATTTGCATTTCTAATGTTATATTTTTTTAAACGTTCCAACCTTCTTAGTAATAAGAAAAAAAACACTTGGCGGGAAATCATTTGTCAATCATTTGCTCACAGATGCTACTGAAGTACGACCACGGACATTCTAATGCTGTTTATGACATTGTCATAGGAGGCGAAACGTGGATTTAATGTTTAGAAACCGAAAAAAACAGCAATCTTGTGAATGGGTATATGAAAATGAGAACAGGCCAATAAAAGTAAGGCATGCGAGAAACGTTGGTAAAAAAAAAATGATTGCGTTTTTTTCTCAGCTACGGTCAGTCCCAGAGTGTTAGAAAAATTTCGCGAAAGACGAGCAAAAAGCCGCGTTCTCCTGCAACATGACACACGGCCAACAAAACAAAGTCATTTTTAGCTTCCGAAAAAGTACAACTCGTCACCCATCCTGCGCATAGCCCCGACCTAGCACCCTGTGATTTTTGTATTTTCCCCAAAATCTAAGATTTGATGAGAGGTTTCACTTTTACCAACTCCGAAAAGGCAGCGATAGCGTTCAATCAGCACGTAGAAAACATGCCTTCATATTGGAGAGTATTTTGAATAGCAATAAACATAATATTTTGGTTGTAAAATGTTGTTTTTGCAAGTTACGCAAAACTTATAGTGTGACCTACTTACCACACACGCAAAAAAAAACATTTTCAGAAAAACCCTCTGTTTCACTGAAGTCTTTCAATTCGAAGTTTCTCTTCTAAATTTTCCAATTTATCATTAAAAAAGTTTCCTTTATCGCCAAAGAGGTAGATTTAGGCATACCAAACGGTCACATTTCACCGTATGCATTTATTTTTACTGTCCCACATGAAATGTGGGGAGCCTATTGCGATGTTAAAACGTACAGGCGCATTTTGTGGCGTCCTTCTATAGAAAATTTTCAAAGTACATAAGAAACAATCCTTTTCAAAAGAACACTTCAGAAAGTGAGTTATAATCACAGATGTAGAAGAGTAAGGTTATAATCCGTATTCCGTGGAAATCCTAGGGTTGAAGTTTCTTCTCCTTTCAAACTTTTTACTAATACGGCTTTTAATTCCTTAACATTACTTGTATTTTCCTTCCTGTATATTATGAATTATTTGACTTAGTCCTGACAAAACATATTTCTAACTTCTAGATAATGATTTTAATTTTGAAAGTAGAGTCTTTTATTTAGTAAATATCATGCTAGCGTTTTATTTTTGATTTTTGTTTTGTAAAGGTCCCTCATTTACAAAACAAAGTTAAGTAAGTAAGTAAGTAAGAGTTATTACTTTCTGTTAGCTACTTCCTTAAATTATGTTCTGCTTAATTTTGATGTGGGCTCCAAGACATTTTAACATCTCCTGGGACTTACCGAGTTCGACATCCCTGTAACTTTTCTGATCTTGGTCCAAATTCACACTATTAGAAATGCGGGAGGGATTGGTCCCAAATTTAAAAAAGAGGCTAATATTATGGGGGTGGGAGAGGCTGTCTTTGTGTGTGAAAGTTGAGATAAAATCAATCAGGAATTAAAACTCAGTTGAAGAAGTATTAAACTATAGATCTAATTGAAATATCGTCTAAAAGTTTGTCTTAAAATGAATATTCAAATAAATAAATTTGAATAGAATATTGAAATTGGAGTTTGTAAACTGTTGTTACTCCCACTGGGGTTCATTAGTTGTACAACTATACTGGGAGTTGAAAACAAATTAATCAGAGTTTTGTATCTAATAATAATACTTATGATAATACATACATACATACATACATACATTCTGTCACGCCTTTATCCCCGAAGGGGTAGGCAGAGGCGTACTATACGCCCACGTTTCACCGTATGCTTTGCTTTTTATCCCACGTAACAGGTGGTGAGCCCAATGCCGTGTTGAAATGGACAGATGCAGGTTCTAGTGACCTGCTGTTGAAATTTTTCAAGCCGCCCATAAGGCCTTCAACTGGCTTAACGACTGCCATGTTACTGGCAACCGGGACCAACGGCTTAACGTGCCTTCCGAAGCACGGAAACGCTCGCAAATATAAATGCCACAAAGTGGTCACCCATCCGAGGACCAGCCATAGTGAAAGTTGCTTAACACAGTGATCGTTTACAGAACACTAAGTCAGCGGGGCCACGAGCGCTTCTGGAGCTTATGATAATAATAATGGTTTATTCATAAAATAGTTTCTATAAGCCTTGTACATGAATTTCAAGGCGTACCTCTATAGTACAAGAGGGGAGATGCCATCCCACCCAGTCGGGGTGTCCGACTTCAATTTGATTCGAGATGGCGATTGAACCCGTGACCTTTGCCTAACCAAGGCAATGTTCTAGCCACTGTTCCTAACTGAGACGCAAATATGTCACCTACCCATACCCGGCTATATTGACGAGGAATGCTTTGACAAAAAGGCCGGGGTGTGTGTGTTTGTTAGAGCAGACGTTTGTGCTCGCCGTCTGCGCTGCCTTGAAGACCCATCCTTCTCTGTCCTTTGGTTGCACGCATCATGGCTCTACGAGTCAGATCTACGTGTTTCTTTAACGCTCCCGTAACGGGGATATAGAAACGGCTTGGCTAGGAACTTACCTTGCATCCCGCGGGTAGCCGGGGATTTTGGAGACTGGCCAAACCCGTGCAATCTAACTTCTGCCGACCATCGCTGCCACCGCTACGGTACCCTAACGGATCGCTGGCCACAAGGCTCGAGAGAAGGCAGACTTTTAGCCATCCTCTTTCCAGCAAACCCGGATCGACGACCGTGGCAAGCAGACTCCTAAAGTCTCCAAATAACTGTGGCGTCACAAGGCCTGATATAACTATCAGACAGTGTGATATTCGGACGGTGCTGCGGTCGGCCGACGTCCGTAAGTCCAGTAGCTCCGATATTCCGGCGGTGGTTCTTAAGAGGTGTATAACGGAGTTAACTCCATTGCTTACACGCCTGTATCGCCTGTCCTACTTTACGGGCAGTGTGCCGGATGCGTGGAGGGATACCAACGTGCAACAGATCCCCAAGAAACGGGATAGGTAAGACCCAGGCAACTACCACCCCATAGCCGTCACCTCAATTATTTATAAGGTTTTTGAGCTAATCATTAACAAGCAGCGTTACCTGGATGATCACACCAATCAAATTTAAAAAAAAAATACGCTAATAAACGACCGGCAATATGGTTTTAGGCCGAAACGGTCAACGGCTGATCTTCTGGTATACGTCACACGCCTTTGGGGTGAGACTATGGACATGCATGGTGAATCCTTGGCCATTAGCCTGGACATCGCCAAGGCATTTTATAGGGTCTGACATGCACCGCTCCGTTCCAAGCTTCAAGCCTGCCACCTCAACCATGCACATGGTTTGCCAGCTTTTTGCAAGAGCTCAGTATCGGGTTCTATATGACGATCAGGCCTTAGACTACTTGCGGATAAATACTGGCGTACCGCAGGGGTCCGTTTTGTCGCCCACTCTCTTTCGTCTGCATATCAATTATATGTTGTCCCTGGGCACAATACATTGCTATGCAGATGATACATTGTTGGATATGTAAGTCACCCGGCGGCAAAGTGGACGGATGTTGGCTATAAGGGAAAAAGTTGTGGCGATGCTCGATCGGAGTCTGGACTGCATCTCATGGTGGGGTACCGACAATCTGGTCGAGTTCAATGCCAGGAAAACGCAGGCGTGTGCATTTACTGTAAATAATCCCCTTTCCTTACCTTTCCAATTCTTTAGAACACAACATTGCCTCTGTAAAATTACCTCAGCATTTAGGGGTTAGATTTTAGTCGAGACCTTAACAAAAAAATTGCATCGACTGGTGTATCAGCTTAGCCTCTCGCAAGCTCGGAGTCCTTAACAGGGTAAGGCGGTTTTTCACGCCGTAACAGAGATGCTTATTATATAAGTGTCAGATTCTTATTCGAGATAAAGTCCGAGACTACCAGGACTTTAATTGGTCGTGCTAATTAGTGTCAAGCACATAAGACCTTTTAGCCTTTTTGTTACCACCTCACTAAAAAGGCAACGGGTTCAAAATTTCTTCCAAATTTAACATCTAAATTAGACACATTTTATTAAATTTATTCGGCCCTTTAGACCCACCCAAGTTCCGTGCTTCGGAAGGCACGTTAAGCCGTTGGTCCCGGTTGCCAATAAAATGGCAGTCGTTAAGCCAAGTTGAAGGCCATATGGGCGGCTTAAAAAATATCAACAGCAGGTCGCCGCAGCCTGCGCCTGTCCATTTCAACACGGCAATGGGCTCACCACCTGTTACGTGGGACAAAACTGCATACGGTGAAATGTGGGCGTTAAATTTGCCTCTGCCTATCCCTTCGGGGATAAAGGCGTGACAATATGTATGTATGTATGTATGTATGTAGATTCTTATTTAATTATTTATTTTTTATTCTTCCATGCGTGGAATACTGCTCACATTTCTGGGATGGCTCCACAAAATACTTGCTTGAAGCTTTCGACAAGTTGCTGCATCGTGCCATCCGTATTTTTTACTGCCCAGTGACCACTGACAGTCTTAAACCGTTGAAGATGCGCAGAACGGTCGCCAGCTTAGCTGCATTTTACCGTATCTACCACGGTGAGTGTTCTGAAGAACTCTTTCACTTGATCCAACCCTCTCCTTCCCGTTCCTGAACGGACGGGGCAGAGATGTCATCCTTACACTGTGGACACAATTGTGCCCAGAACCAATAGATTCCACAGGTCTTTCTTGTGTCGTACCATAAAAGCATGGTTCTCTCTGCCAGCTCATGTGTTTCCCTCTTCTTACAATCTTGGGTCCTTTAAGAGAAGCGTAAAAAGGCATATATTTCTGGGTCAATCTGAGGGTCGCTATCGGGGCCCTACCGGCTGGGATAGTGACCCTCAGTCATAGATCGTTTTCTCTGTTTTCCATCAGGCGGGCGCTCCATTTTGACGTGTCAAATATAAAACATAAAATAAAATAAAGTTTGATTTTATGTATACTACTACGCCGTCGTTTTTGTTTTGGTCTCTCGTGGAGTTATAGTTTAATAATTTGGAATATTTGGAATTATACTGTTACTTCAACATGACAAACATGACTTTGTTAGTACCAACATGTCGCAGTCAATTGATATTCGTTGGACCAGTGCCTGTAGATTGAGAAAGTTATAATTTGAATAATATGTCAAATTTGAGATAATAAATACATTCAGCGGTGTAAACCGTACGTTTGTCAGTTAATACACTTGCCTTTTTTAAGAGGTTTCTGTCAAAATCTAATTTAATTTTAATAATTCATACTATTATATATGTATAACCTTTGATAATACTGTCGGATTCACCATCCGGTTAGCTGTGTTCAATTACGGGTGACTCTCACTCATTTATCAACGCTCAGCCAAAACCTTTACACCTAGAAACTTGAAACTTTTATGGTAAACTACCCTTACAATGTAGGCACCCACTAAGAAAAGATTTGCAACGGGGCTTCGAGTCACGGGTGAAGTGAGGGCAAATCTATATTTATAAAATTACAGCTGACTCACTCTACTATCAAGTCTAGCCAAAAATTTGGATGTCAGCCGGAGTGGAGGTCAGCTAGTCTATATATATATATATATAAAAGGCAAAGTCCTGACTGACTGGTGACTATCAACGCACAGCTCATACCCTTAGACCTAGATACCTGAAATTTTGCACAGAGGTTTCTTTTATGATGTAGGCAAGGAATAAGGAAGGATTTTTCGAAATTCAACCCTTAAGGTAGTAAAATAAGGGCTGAAAGTTAGTATGGAAATCCGCCATTTTTAAACTGATATGCATGAAAATTTTTATGTGGACTTTCGTTTATTATTTAAGATAGACGTGTCACCGGAATTTTTGAAATTCAACCCTTAAGGTAGTACATTAACATAGCATCAGCTAGTAATAGGATAAAAGTGTAAGTGAATTTTAGATTTTTATTAAGCTCTTAATGATACGCAACATGGTAGGTTTGAATGAATTGTGAGTAGTAGGGCGTAAGGGCGTGCTCCATCGGTTTAGTCACGTTACACGAATGAGCGCGAAACATTCGATGAAAAATATTTATTGTGCAAAAGTAGGGGGTAGAAGCAGTCAGGGTTAGACAACAACTTACGAGTACCACGAGGGCAGATTGTTCTAAAACGGAAAGGTCAAAAGTACGCGGATCCCCAGAGGTGCGAATGTATGAAACAACTAAATAAATCTACAGGATACGAAAGAAATATACATGGATCACCTATCCTGGCAATCTGTCCCACCTGACTTCTTCGTCAGGGATACAGCATGAAGATAAATAGTATAATAACAAGTTGCATCAAGTGCTAACAATCGAATGGACGTTAATCGTTTCTATTAGACTGGTTTTATCTTTATGTGAGGATCTTCGAATTGTTTGTGTATGTTTGTGGTGTTCTTTATCTACTTTAAATATGTACGTATTTAGAAATATGTAAGCATGCTTTTCAGTTGTTGAGCTCATATAGCACAAGTTAAAATTAGCTAAATTTGGGCTAGATAGCGCTGTAAAAAAATGATCTTAATTATTAATTAATTAGATCAATCGATTTTTATTTACAGTTCGCGAAAGAAGAACAATAGGAATGGAGTAAGCCATTGTTCATTTTCCTTGACTCAATAGATTCAATTTAAAGAAACAGAGTTTTAAGTGTTGATAGTTGTATAATTAAATAAATAAATAATTTTCTCCAGTCACAATGACTAATTTATTTCGTATGGTTTTTGCGTTACACGATTTGTATAAGTATGTGTTTAAAATTGCATTGAATTTTAGTGTAAAAACATATATGAGTAATCCTCAGTCTACTTTTAATTTAGTTAGTAGATCCTAGTATTTGACATTTCATCATAAGGCTGACTAAATACTACTAACTTAATTAAAGTGCAACTTTGTACCTATCACCTGCAACTGACGTAAGTGCACTCGGGACAAAGTTGGTAGTTTTGAATTTAGTTATGCCTTCCCAAGCCTTGTACACATTTTATATAACATAGATATATACATATACACCACAGAGACCTACTTGAAACTGACGAATTAATCCACCTCTTTAGGTCTTACGGCGACGTACGGCGCCATCGAGCACAACAACTTTTTCTAAATTTAAATTTTATAATGGATATATTTTTTAGTCTCGAGCTGGACTCGAACGAGCGATAAGCAAATGTCAGTTCAGGGTTGAGTGAAACGCCGAGGGACCAAATGGGTAGCTGAATAATTGAATGATGTTTTTTTTAAATCCAAATTCCATCATTTTACCGCTCGCCATGGACAGGGTATTTATGCTCATACTTAACCTCCGAAGCGATCGCATATAGTAAGGTCCTTGTGTTGTCCTTGGAGATTGTGGAATGAACACCCTGCCTGGGTTTTCCTGAACGTCTACAGTAGGGGTTCCTAGAAGGTATTTAATGGGTCGACAACTTGACTGCCGCACATCTAGTTGCAACATGTTGCAAATATCCACAATATTTGCGATCAGCGATCCGATATTAGATAAGAGTTGATGCGATCCGCGATTGAATCGCATGGTTTCGATACGATCCGAAAATCACTTGGATCGTATGCTCTCGATCTGATATTTGATCTGATTATTAAAAAGATCGGAACGAATCAGTGTATCACTAGGCTACCCCACTTTCCATCAAGTGGGTATGCTTGTCTGTCACCTTAGTTGTATAAAAAAAACAAATACTTATCTTCATATTTAGATATATTTCGGTTAATGCCTACATTTATATTAAGGTGCAACCTCTGGTATTGTAAACGTTAATTGTCCATATTAGTATAATTAGTATGCATGGATCGCGAAGTCTGGCGATCTGTCCTCTCTGACGCAGTTTAGTGAGTTGTATGAATCCATCTTCAAGGGCCAAGAGACTCACTCAAACCCATCGTGCTGACCCCGTCAGGGATACAGCGTGAAGATAGTCCTATATTTATTTAGATAATAGCTGAACCCCACGGCTTGGCCTATGATCTACTTCGCACTCCCATTGCTCCTTTTTAATCCCGTCGTCGTTTACAAATTTCACAATAATGTATAAAATTTGTTTTTTTATTTGATAAAATTACATTTATACTTACTGCTCCGCTCTCCCTGGTAGTAGCGTGATGATATATAGCCTATGGCCTTCCTCGATAAATGAGCTATCTAACATTAAAAAAAAATGTTATTCGAACCAGTAGTTCCTGGGATTAGCGCGTTCAACCAAACAAACTCTTCAGCTATATTATAGTAGTATATATAGGCCGTATGCTTGTGTTGAAATGGTAGAAAAAAGAACTATTTATTTATAGTTTATCAACATCATTATTAGAGGACATCCTAGTCAGAGTAAAACCAGTTTTACCTGCGCACTACTGACTATCAAACGAGGTCATAACGAATAGAAGGAAAATTCGAAACAAAAACTTTCATCAAATATTTAGAAAAAAATTAACTTTTGTGACATAGTTCAATGTCGTAGGTAATATTTCTATCTATTTTTGGTTATTGGAAATTTTCGTCGATAAGTACCGAGGGTAACTATTTTATAATTATTTTAGACAATAGTAAAAGATAGATACAATTTTTAATGCATTATTGTAGAATTTATAAGCTACGGGATTGAATAGGTGCAATGGGAGTTCGAAGTACGTCACAGGCGAAACTTGGGGAGATGGTCACTTAGTACTTTATATTATATAAAAAGTTGATAATGTGTTCAACTTACTTTATTGGATTGAACTTAAAGGCTAGGCAACTTAATTGCAAAACATTTAATTTACATATAAGACGTTAGCAAATTAATGTTGTTTAATATATTATCTCATTCCGAAAGTCCGAGACTACCAGGACTTTAATTGTTCGTGCTAATTAGTGTCTAGCACATAAGACCTTTTAGCCTTTTTGTTACCACCTCACTAAAAAAGCAACGGGTTCAAAATTTCTTCCAATTTTAACATCTAAAATAGACACATTTTATTAAATTTATTCGGCCCTTAAGACCCACCCCAGTTCCGTGCTTCGGAAGGCACGTTAGGCCGTTGGTCCCGGTTGCTAATAAAATGGCAGTCGTTAAGCCAAATTAAAGGCCTTATGCACCGTACCGCAGGGTTCAGTCCTCCGGCCAATTTTGTTCATTTTATACGTCAATGACTTGCCTATCCAGCCACGCACACAATTGGCATGTTTTGCCGATGACACAGCAACGTACTCCACATCAGAGGACATAGACCTTGTTGTGGGCAGACTGCAATTGTCACTTGATCTCTTGCAACAATTCTTTTCAAAGTGGAAACTCAAAGTCAATGGCCATAAAACTGAAGCTATCATGTTCACTCGTAAACGCCAGGCTCCACATAAGCTCCTTAATATAGATGGATGCTCAATACCCTGGAGTCAATCAGTGCAATATCTTGGGCTTACCATGGACAGCAAGATCAATTAGACTAAACACATTGCCAAATTATGGGTTAAAGCTGCCCAAGCTTTGGGTGCCTTACATCCAGTAATGAACAGGAAAAGTAAACTGAGCTCAATAACAAAGCTTAGAATCTTTACAACCCTGGTCCGCCCCTGTTTAACGTACTCGTGTCCAACCTGGAGTAGTACGTGTAATAGTAATTACCAACTACTTCAAACCATTCAAAACAAAGCAGTTAAAATATCGTACAACACACAGTTTCGGACAAACTTAACCAAATTACATATCACTATAAATTTACCGTTATTAAAAACATATATAATTAAGCAATCAATTCAGTTTTTCACAAAGCGTAAACATAGAAATCATTCAAACAAATTGATCTCCAATATTGGACAGTCGAAAATTTCCGAATTGCCGTATATCGATAGTTATGGTATCTACCGCTTGCCTCATCACTATGTTTTGTTCCCAATCCGTGACAGTGGCGGTAACAGTTAAAATATACTGTAATAAGTGCAGGCGCAGTTATATTTGCCTACCTACATTAGTAGTTATTATTTTGTTGTACAATGTTTTATAAGAATGCAATAAATGAATTAAAACTAATTAATTCATAACAGTTACTAGCATGTAATTAGACTGTGTTAATATATGATATTTATTATTTAGAAAACTTTTATAGGAGCTTGAGTCTGATAAAGTAGTTACGTTATATTATAGAATTTGTAACTAACTTTCAACAGTTGTTACCCTGTACCATGTAATGTTATTCTGTAATAAAGAACTTTTAAAAACAAACAAAAACAAAGGCCTTATGGGCGGCTTAAAAAATTTCAACAGCAGGTCGCCGCAGCCTGTCGATGTGCCATAGTCTGCGCCATATTATTAGGGGGGACCGAGATTATCGTACTATTACGTCAGACCACTCAATGTTAAATATTTCCCATTAGGCGACGTCCAGGCACACACGGACGTCTCCCCTTCACGGATGACTTAGTTATGCAGGTGGAGGATTACGGGTGTCAGGGACGCCTCACACCCGTAGCCACTATCACGGCGGCATGAGACGTAGATATTTATGTCTTCACCGCCTGACGCGACGGAAGTGGATGGTCACCTTCCTCCCTGATCCTCTTCGCCTTCTTCTTCTGCAAGATAACATCTGCGCAGAAAGACGTGGGTACGGTAAATTGACTGTCGCTGACAAACATGAATCGTATGACAACTGCCAACGAGACGTCTGCACCAATGACTGCAGCGTCAGCCCCGCCTTGCGTCTCCCAAGCTGGGCTGACCACTAGCGTGTGTTTAGCCGAGTCCTTGATGCAGTCGTAGTGGTGACATGCAGGACTGTCTGAGATGTGTCTTTTCCCTCTTAGCAACCGAGTACAGATACTTTCTTAAGCAGCCGTGTCCGGAAAGCACCTGTGTCAGTGGGAAGGTAAGGACCCCGTGCTGTCGCCCTACCTACTCGACGATGACTGGCTAGAGCGCCTCAACTGTAGCAACACCAGCATAGAGTACCACTTGGTTACAACCTCAAGTAGGCAGTTTCTCGCCACCCACGAACCTCTTCGGGTGGGGGTCTACTGCCCCAAGCCACCCGAAACTCTGTTGTCCGCTGATACACTTCGGCGAGCACTTCTGCCTCTGAGTCCCACGGAGGTGTTTAAGCCAGCGCACACACAGCCTCCGTTGATACTTTCCGATACACGCGTATGACCCTGACCACCATTTCCCTCTGGGGGCGCCACAAACGCGTCCTCGCGGTCAAGGTGCTCATACCAGTGCACTGTAAAGTGCCATTGACGTCGGGTCAATGGCACTTTACAGTGCACTGGTATGAGCTCCTGGTGTCTGTGTCTGAGGTCGACAAGCGACGCTCGGTCTCCCAAAGTTAGGCAAGAGCCGCCCTAGGGCAGACGCTAAATCGACCAGCTTCGGAGGGAGTTGTATGAAGTGCTTCCCGAAACGCCACCTTCCGTCCAATACTAGGCCTAAGTATCTCATATGAGACCGAATGGGTACGAGGACCGAGCGGAGTTATGGGTAGACCGCGACGGGCCCATAAAATTATATTAATGTTGGCTTAATGCCAGAGGCAATCCAATTCTTCGGGGATATAGGCATGATTGGTAAAAATAACATTTTTGTTTCGATCCAAGAATAGAACCCGATACTTCGTGGCGGTCACTACATTGCCACTTATGATTACCACTTACACTCTACAGAGGCAGTTTTATTTAAACTTCGAGCGACAATTTTTTTCCACATTATAGTATGGTAAGTATTATAACATTAAAATATGCTATAGCCGGCGTACTATAATTACTTTGCGAAATGATTTCGAAACTCTATTAAATGAACCAGTGTGAAATACGCTTTTTGCGTTCATTTTACAGAGAATTTTATTGAGGTTGCTATTTTATCAGGAAATAACTCTTGCCGTAATTTTGTCCATGGTGTTGTAACCTAATGAACATACCAATCAGTTTCGTTCACTTGTTTTCTATCTATGTGTCTTATATTCAAATAAACCATAATTGTACTTCTGTATGACCGCCATTTAATCTCCAACAAGAACCTAGAGTGCAAGTCATAGAGTGTGTCCGTGATACACCATAGACAAACGTTTACAGATCATATTCATAATATGCTACACCTCCACCCTTAAATAACATAACTAAGCAGTAAGTTAATAACATTAACTTGATGTGACTCTAAAAATATTTAACATAAGTATGGTAAAAAAACATTAATAAGTATGGTATCTAAATAAGGTGTAAAACCATTGTACATGTAAGTGGCCCTACTTAATAATTACTACACCATAAAAACCCTTATTGAGTTTACTGACTTCTCTTATATTTAACTAAATTACTAATTCTCTTAATCAAAACCAAACCCGTATTTCGCGGGCGGCTTACGAACTCGCACTAGGCGCGGCTCACGATTGGGACTGTTGCTGGTATCTGGGCTAGGTTTTGTTTGAACCTCCTTAGGGACCTGAGGTCCTGCCGGCGGCCCCGGTGAAACCTGCTCGCTCACCATAGCCCTTTCCCCTACCTGCTCTATGTCCTCCATGTCCGCGTTCGGTGAACACCTCTCTCCTACATCGGGAAGTATTAATGAAAGTCGCGGTTTGTCCGATTGATTAACACTCAGCCTACCTCTCAACTGGTCGATATGCCGATGTACCTCGGTTCCAAAGCTCGTCCTAACCTTGTAATCTGTCTGACCTATACATTCTTCTATCTCTCCTGGTTGCCACTTATCCCCCGTCCTGTACCGCCGAAACCAAACTTGATTCACACAGTCACTCCTCGTTTAACTCGACCCGCTGCCACCTCCTCTAGAGCATGGCGTTTCCTGACCACACTAGAGCGGTCGGGTTTCAAGCAATCCAGGCGCATGCGTAAGGAGCGGCCCTGTAAATTTTTTGCTGGACTTTCCCCGGTGGACGAGTGTTCCGTGTTACGGTAATTGAGTAGGAATCTACACAGAGCCGTGTCGACGTCAAGATTTTGTTTTAATGCCTTCTGTATTACCTTCTTACAATTTTTTACTGCCACTTCGGCAGCCCCATTCGAAGCGGGATGATAAGGTGCTGTAAGAATATGTTCGACGCCATTCCGACTGAGAAACATTTCAAATTCTGAACCAGTAAATTCTGCCCGAAAAACACATTTTTCTTTTTTTAATTTTAAGCCATGTCTCTCTAAACGGGTTAATACTTCATCCAATGTTTTCCAGTGTGATTCCCTGTCCTTACTCATAATTAAAATATCATCTAGAAAATTTACCGTGTTATCAATTCCCTTCAGTAGGTTAATCATCATCTTTTGAAAAATACCCGGACTTGATGATAATCCATAAACCAAGCGGTTATATCTAAATAACCCACGATGGGTGTTTATCACAGTGTACATCCTAGAAGGATCATCTAACTCATACTGATTATAGGCATGTGAAAGATCTAACTTTGTGAAATATTTATTCCCACTAACTGTAGTGAGCAGATCAACAAATTTTTGGAATATCCGATTTTGGAAGATCGATCAATCATTAACGACTGGTTGAGAGTTACCTTATAGTCGGCACAAAGTCTTATACCACCATCGGCTCGGCGCGCAATTACAAGAGGTGTCGCCCAGTCTGCGCGGTCCACAGGCTCGATAACGCCATCACGGAGCACTGCGTCCAACTCGATGTCCACCCTTTCGCGCAGTGCGTATGGTACCGGCCGTGCGCGGCAGAACACGGGCTGTGCCCCTGGGCGAATGCAAAGTGATGCATTTCCACCCGTGAACCGTCCCAGTGAGCCGTCAAATAAGGTTTTATGCCTGGAAATAACATTATGTAACATTTTAACACTACCTAAATTGTTTATAATGGAATTAACTGTTACTACCGGTATTTTTATACCCAGTTCTGCCAACCATTGTCTATCTACTAGACATGTTGATCCACCCTCTATTATATAAAGATTCATTTGCTTTTTCACAGTTTTATATGTTACATCAGTCCTTACATAACCAATAGGTTTAATTTTGAAACCATCGTAAAATCTAAGTACTAAGTGACTCTGCAATAATGGTAAATTGCTAAAAAATTCATTGTATGTAACACTATTTATGCATGAAATTGCAGAGCCCGTATCTACTTTCATGTTCAACTCCTTATAATTTACCAACAAGGGAATACATACTGGTTTATAGCTGCTCAGTGACATTTGATGTAATGTTTCTTCCAATTGGTCACTCTGCGGCTCCTCCTCCGTCCTTAGGGAATGGTTCTCCATATCCTCATACAACAGTCCGCCTGATGTTTCTCGCACCCAACAGTTATTAGCTTCAGCTGTTCCCTTGCTTGTGACCGTCCCTGCCTGTCGGCCTCCTCGTATTCCCAGGCCCCGAGGTAATCCACGTGTCGCTCTGACGCTCCGTGGCCCATTGATTTACGGCATTTCTCTCTGCCGGCACATTTTCTTTAAGTGACCAACTTTGTTACAAATATCACACCTGTAACTACGAAACTTGCAGTCATATTGACGATGTTTCGTATCCCCACACACCCAAGAGCGCGGTGTATCGGCTGTATTGTGCCGAATTACATTTAGTGTCGCTATCGACACTCCGTTTTTCTCAACAAAATGAGAATCTCGTTCAGCCGCTTCCAAAGTGCACGCTAAGGATACCGCCTTTTTGTATGTCAATGTTGTTTTTTCTTCTGCAAACAATATTTGCCTAATAAGATCACTTTTGATGCCACACACGAATTGGTCACGCATATTGTCGTCCAAACTGGTATCAAATATACAATATCGTGATAGTTTATTAAGTTGTGTAGCAAAACTTGCAATAGACTGTCTACATTGTCGGAACTTGTATCGCTCGGCAAGAAAAGATGGCTGCGGTTGTAGATATTCTTTCATTAATTTAAAGACTTCCATGTAACTGAGTTCTTTAGGTTTCTTGGAGCTACATAAATTTACCATTAAATCGTAACCTGCTTCGCCTATTGATGATATTAATATTGGTAGTTTATGTTCTTCCTTTATACTGTTAACAAGAAAGTACATTTCTAGCCGGTTACAGTAGTTCTGCCAATGGCCACTATCCACATCAAAATTGTCCACCCTTCCCACACACTTCGCCCTATTCTCCACATTTTCCGTCATAGTTCTAAATTATTATTTCTTAAAATTTTTACTTAGTTTCTTGTCGCCAGTGTCTTATATTCAAATAAACCATAATTGTACTTCGGTATGACCGCCATTTAATCTCCAACAAGAACCTAGAGTACAAGTCATAGAGTGTGTCCGTGATACACCATAGACAAACGGTTACAGATCATATTCACAATATGCTACACTATGTACCTATAAATTTACAGAACTTATAAAATTAGGTACTATTTAAAAAGGGTAAGACCTTCAGCAACTTCCTTTACATACCTATCTCCTTAACAGAACTTATATAATTAGGTACTATTTAAAAAGGTGAGACCTTCAGCAACTTCCTTTACATACTTATCTCCTTTACAGAACTTATATGAAAAGGTACTGTTTAAAAAGGTAAGACCTTCTGCAACTTCCTTGACATACCTATCTACTTTACAGAACTTACATGATTAGGTACTATTTAAAAAGGTGAGACCTTCAGCAACTTTCTTTACATACCTATCTCCTTTACAGAACTTATATGATTAGGTACTATTTAAAAAGGTGAGACCCTCTGCAACTTCCTTGACATACGTATCTCCTTTACAGAACTTATATGATTAGGTACTATTTAAAAAGGTGAGACCCTCTGCAACTTTCTTGACATTCCTATCTCCTTTACAGAACTTATATGATTAGGTACTATTTAAAAAAGTGAGACCTTCTGTAACTTCCATGATATACCTATCTCCTTTACAAAACTTATATGATTAGGTACTATTTAAAAAGGTGAGACCCTCTGCAACTTCCTTGACATACCAATCTCCTTTACAGAACTTATATGATAAGGTACTATTTAAAAAGGTGAGACCCTCTGCAACTTCCTTGACATACCTATCTCCTTTACGGAACTTATATGATTAGGTACTATTTAAAAAGGTGAGACCCTCTGCAACTTCCTTGACATACCTATCTCCTTTACAGAACTTATATGATAAGTTACTATTTAAAAAGGTGAGACCCTCTGCAACTTCCTTGACATACCTATCTCCTTTACAGAACTTATTTGATTAGGTACTATTTAAAAAGGCGAGAACATCTGCAAATTCGTTGACATACCTATCTCCTTTACAGAACTTATATGATAAGGTAATATTTGAAAAGGTGAGACCCTCTGCAACTTTATTGACATACCTATCTCCGTTACAGAACTTATATGATTAGGTACTATTTAAAAAGGTGAGTCCCTCTGCAACTTCCTTGACATACCTATCTCCTTTACAGAACTTATATGATTAGGTACTATTTAAAAAGGTGAGTCCCTCTGCAACTTCCTTGACATACCTATCTCCTTTACAGAACTTATACGATTAGGTACTATTTAAAAAGGAGAGACCCTCTGCAACTTCCTTGACATACGCATCTCCTTTACAGAACATATATGATTAGGTACTATTTAAAAAGGTGAGACCTTCTGCAACTTCCTTGACATGCCTATCTCCTTTACAGAACTTATTTGATGAGGTACTATTTAAAAAGGTGAGACCCTCTGCAACTTCCTTGACATACCTATCTCATTTACCGAACTTATTTGATTAGGAACTATTTAAAAAGGTGAGACCCTCTGCAACTTCCTTGACATACCTATCTCCTTTACAGAACTTATATGATAAGGTAATATTTAAAAAGGTGAGACCCTCTGCAACTTTCTTGACATACCTATCTCCTTTACAGAACTTAAATGATTAAGTACTATTTAAAAAGGTGAGACCCTCTGCAACTTCCTTGACATACGTATCTCCTTTATAGAACTTATATGATTAGGTACTATTTAAAAAGGTGAGACCCTCTGCAACTTCCTTGACATACGTATCTCCTTTACAGAACTTATATGATTAGGTACTATTTAAAAAGGTGAAACCCTCTGCAACTTCCTTGACATACCTATCTCCTTTACAGAACTTATATGATAAGGTAATATTTAAAAAGGTGAGACCCTCTGCAACTTTCTTGACATACCTATCTCCTTTACAGAACTTAAATGATTAAGTACTATTTAAAAAGGTGAGACCCTCTGCAACTTCCTTGACATACGTATCTCCTTTATAGAACTTATATGATTAGGTACTATTTAAAAAGGTGAGACCCTCTGCAACTTCCTTGACATACGTATCTCCTTTACAGAACTTATATGATTAGGTACTATTTTAAAAGATGAGTCCCTCTGCAACTTCCTTGACATACGTATCTCCTTTACAGAACTTATATGATTAGGTACTATTTAAAAAGGTGAGACCCTCTGCAACTTCCTTGACATACGTATCTCCTTTACAGAACTTATATGATTAGGTACTATTTAAAAAGGTGAGACACTCTGCAACTTCCTTGACATATGAATCTCCTTTACAAAACTTATATGATTAGGTACTATTTAAAAAGGTGAGACCCTCTGCAACTTCCTTGACATACCTATTTCCTTTACAGAACTTATATGATTAGGTACTATTTTAAAAGGTGAGTCCCTCTGCAACTTCCTTGACATACGTATCTCCTTTACAGAACTTATATGATTAGGTACTATTTAAAAAGGTGAGACCCTCTGCAACTTCCTTGACATACGTATCTCCTTTACAGAACTTATATGATTAGGTACTATTTAAAAAGGTGAGACACTCTGCAACTTCCTTGACATACGAATCTCCTTTACAAAACTTATATGATTAGGTACTATTTAAAAAGGTGAGACCCTCTGCAACTTCCTTGACATACCTATCTCTTTTACAGAACTTATTTGATTAGGTACTATTTAAAAAGGTGAGACCTTCTGCAACTTCCTTGACATACCTATCTCCTTTACAAAACTTATATGATTAGGTACTATTTAAAAAGGTCAGACCCTCTGCAACTTCCCTGACATACCTGTCTCCTTTACAGAACTTATATGATTAGGTACTATTTAAAAAGGTGAGACCCTCTGCAACTTCCTTGACATACGTATCTCCTTTACAGAACTTATATGATTAGGTACTATTTAAAAAGGTGAAACCCTCTGCAACTTCCTTGACATACCTATATCCTGTACAGAACTTATATGATTAGGTACTATTTAAAAAGGTAAGACCTTCTGCAACTTCCTTGACATACCTATCTCCTTTACAAAACTTATATGATTAGATACTATTTAAAAAGGTGAGACCCTCTGCAACTACCCTGACATTCCTATCTCCTTTACAGAACTTATATGATTAGGTACTATTTAAAAAGGTGAGACCCTCTGCAACTTCCTTGACATACCTATCTCCTTTACAGTTCTTATATGATTAGGTACTATTTAAAAAAGTGAGACCCTCTGCAACTTCCTTGACATACCTATCTCCTTTACAGAACTTATTTGATTAAGTACTATTTAAAAAGGTGAGACCTTCTGCAACTTCCTTGACATACCTATCTCCTTTACAAAACTTATATGATTAGGTACTATTTAAAAAGGTGAGACCCTCTGCAACTTCCCTGACATACCTATCTCCTTTACAGAACTTATATGATTAGGTACTATTTAAAAAGGTGCGACCCTCTGCAACTTCCTTGATATACCTATCTCCTTTACAGAACTTATATGATTAGGTACTATTTAAAAAGGTGAGACCCTCTGCAACTTCCCTGACATACCTATCTCCTTTACAGAACTTATATAATTAGGTACTATTTAAAAAGGTGAGACCCTCTGCAACTTCCCTGACATACCTGTCTCCTTTACAGAACTTATATGATTAGGTACTATTTAAAAAGGAGAGACCCTCTGCAACTTCCTTGACATACGTATCTCCTTTACAGAACTTATATGATTAGGTACTATTTAAAAAGGTGAGTCCCTCTGCAACTTCCTTGACATACATATCTCCTTTACAGAACTAATATGATAAGGTAATATTTAAAAATGTGAGACCCTCTGCAACTTTCTTGACATACCTATCTCCTTTACAGAACTTATATGATTATGTACTATTTTAAAAGGTGAGTCCCTCTGCAACTTCCTTGACATACCTATCTCCTTTACAGAACTTATATGATTAGGTACTATTTAAAAAGGTGAGACCCTCTGCAACTTCCTTGACATACGTATCTCCTTTACAGAACTAATATGATAAGGTAATATTTAAAAATGTGAGACCCTCTGCAACTTTCTTGACATACCTATCTCCTTTACAGAACTTATATGATTAGGTACTATTTTAAAAGATGAGTCCCTCTGCAACTTCCTTGACATACGTATCTCCTTTACAGAACTTATATGATTAGGTACTATTTAAAAAGGTGAGACCCTCTGCAACTTCCTTGACATACGTATCTCCTTTACAGAACTTATATGATTAGGTACTATTTAAAAAGGTGAAACCCTCTGCAACTTCCTTGACATACCTATATCCTGTACAGAACTTATATGATTAGGTACTATTTAAAAAGGTGAGACCCTCTGCAACTTCCTTGACATACCTATCTCCTTTACAGTTCTTATATGATTAGGTACTATTTAAAAAAGTGAGACCCTCTGCAACTTCCTTGACATACCTATCTCCTTTACAGAACTTATTTGATTAAGTACTATTTAAAAAGGTGAGACCTTCTGCAACTTCCTTGACATACCTATCTCCTTTACAAAACTTATATGATTAGGTACTATTTAAAAAGGTGAGACCCTCTGCAACTTCCCTGACATACCTATCTCCTTTACAGAACTTATATGATTAGGTACTATTTAAAAAGGTGAGACCCTCTGCAACATCCTTGACATACGTATCTCCTTTACAGAACTTATATGATTAGGTACTATTTAAAAAGGTGAGACCCTCTGCAACTTCCCTGACATACCTATCTCCTTTACAGAACTTATATGATTAGGTACTATTTAAAAAGGTGAGACTCTCTGCAAATTCCTTCACATACCTATCTCCTTTACAGAACTTATATAATTATGTACTATTTAAAAAGGTGAGACACTCTGCAACTTCCTTGACATACGTATCTCCTTTACAGAACTTATATAATTAGGTACTATTTAAAAAGGTGAGACCCTCTGCAACTTCCCTGACATACCTATCTCCTTTACAGAACTTATATGATTAGGTACTATTTAAAAAGGTGAGACTCTCTGCAAATTCCTTCACATACCTATCTCCTTTACAGAACTTATTTGATTAAGTACTATTTAAAAAGGTGAGACCTTCTGCAACTTCCTTGACATACCTATCTCCTTTACAAAACTTATATGATTAGGTACTATTTAAAAAGGTGAGACCCTCTGCAACTTCCCTGACATACCTATCTCCTTTACAGAACTTATATGATTAGGTACTATTTAAAAAGGTGCGACCCTCTGCAACTTCCTTGATATACCTATCTCCTTTACAGAACTTATATGATTAGGTACTATTTAAAAAGGTGAGACCCTCTGCAACTTCCCTGACATACCTATCTCCTTTACAGAACTTATATAATTAGGTACTATTTAAAAAGGTGAGACCCTCTGCAACTTCCCTGACATACCTGTCTCCTTTACAGAACTTATATGATTAGGTACTATTTAAAAAGGAGAGACCCTCTGCAACTTCCTTGACATACGTATCTCCTTTACAGAACTTATATGATTAGGTACTATTTAAAAAGGTGAGTCCCTCTGCAACTTCCTTGACATACATATCTCCTTTACAGAACTAATATGATAAGGTAATATTTAAAAATGTGAGACCCTCTGCAACTTTCTTGACATACGTATCTCCTTTACAGAACTTATATGATTAGGTACTATTTAAAAAGGTGAAACCCTCTGCAACTTCCTTGACATACCTATATCCTGTACAGAACTTATATGATTAGGTACTATTTAAAAAGGTGAGACCCTCTGCAACTTCCTTGACATACCTATCTCCTTTACAGTTCTTATATGATTAGGTACTATTTAAAAAAGTGAGACCCTCTGCAACTTCCCTGACATACCTATCTCCTTTACAGAACTTATATGATTAGGTACTATTTTAAAAGATGAGTCCCTCTGCAACTTCCTTGACATACGTATCTCCTTTACAGAACTTATATGATTAGGTACTATTTAAAAAGGTGAGACCCTCTGCAACTTCCTTGACATACGTATCTCCTTTACAGAACTTATATGATTAGGTACTATTTAAAAAGGTGAAACCCTCTGCAACTTCCTTGACATACCTATATCCTGTACAGAACTTATATGATTAGGTACTATTTAAAAAGGTGAGACCCTCTGCAACTTCCTTGACATACCTATCTCCTTTACAGTTCTTATATGATTAGGTACTATTTAAAAAAGTGAGACCCTCTGCAACTTCCTTGACATACCTATCTCCTTTACAGAACTTATTTGATTAAGTACTATTTAAAAAGGTGAGACCTTCTGCAACTTCCTTGACATACCTATCTCCTTTACAAAACTTATATGATTAGGTACTATTTAAAAAGGTGAGACCCTCTGCAACTTCCCTGACATACCTATCTCCTTTACAGAACTTATATGATTAGGTACTATTTAAAAAGGTGAGACCCTCTGCAACATCCTTGACATACGTATCTCCTTTACAGAACTTATATGATTAGGTACTATTTAAAAAGGTGAGACCCTCTGCAACTTCCCTGACATACCTATCTCCTTTACAGAACTTATATGATTAGGTACTATTTAAAAAGGTGAGACTCTCTGCAAATTCCTTCACATACCTATCTCCTTTACAGAACTTATATAATTATGTACTATTTAAAAAGGTGAGACACTCTGCAACTTCCTTGACATACGTATCTCCTTTACAGAACTTATATAATTAGGTACTATTTAAAAAGGTGAGACCCTCTGCAACTTCCCTGACATACCTATCTCCTTTACAGAACTTATATGATTAGGTACTATTTAAAAAGGTGAGACTCTCTGCAAATTCCTTCACATACCTATCTCCTTTACAGAACTTATTTGATTAAGTACTATTTAAAAAGGTGAGACCTTCTGCAACTTCCTTGACATTCCTATCTCCTTTACAAAACTTATATGATTAGGTACTATTTAAAAAGGTGAGACCCTCTGCAACTTCCCTGACATACCTATCTCCTTTACAGAACTTATATGATTAGGTACTATTTAAAAAGGTGCGACCCTCTGCAACTTCCTTGATATACCTATCTCCTTTACAGAACTTATATGATTAGGTACTATTTAAAAAGGTGAGACCCTCTGCAACTTCCCTGACATACCTATCTCCTTTACAGAACTTATATAATTAGGTACTATTTAAAAAGGTGAGACCCTCTGCAACTTCCCTGACATACCTGTCTCCTTTACAGAACTTATATGATTAGGTACTATTTAAAAAGGAGAGACCCTCTGCAACTTCCTTGACATACGTATCTCCTTTACAGAACTTATATGATTAGGTACTAATTAAAAAGGTGAGTCCCTCTGCAACTTCCTTGACATACATATCTCCTTTACAGAACTAATATGATAAGGTAATATTTAAAAATGTGAGACCCTCTGCAACTTTCTTGACATACCTATCTCCTTTACAGAACTTATATGATTATGTACTATTTTAAAAGGTGAGTCCCTCTGCAACTTCCTTGACATACCTATCTCCTTTACAGAACTTATATGATTAGGTACTATTTAAAAAGGTGAGACCCTCTGCAACTTCCTTGACATACGTATCTCCTTTACAGAACTAATATGATAAGGTAATATTTAAAAATGTGAGACCCTCTGCAACTTTCTTGACATACCTATCTCCTTTACAGAACTTATATGATTAGGTACTATTTTAAAAGATGAGTCCCTCTGCAACTTCCTTGACATACGTATCTCCTTTACAGAACTTATATGATTAGGTACTATTTAAAAAGGTGAGACCCTCTGCAACTTCCTTGACATACGTATCTCCTTTACAGAACTTATATGATTAGGTACTATTTAAAAAGGTGAAACCCTCTGCAACTTCCTTGACATACCTATATCCTGTACAGAACTTATATGATTAGGTACTATTTAAAAAGGTGAGACCCTCTGCAACTTCCTTGACATACCTATCTCCTTTACAGTTCTTATATGATTAGGTACTATTTAAAAAAGTGAGACCCTCTGCAACTTCCTTGACATACCTATCTCCTTTACAGAACTTATTTGATTAAGTACTATTTAAAAAGGTGAGACCCTCTGCAACTTCCCTGACATACCTATCTCCTTTACAGAACTTATATGATTAGGTACTATTTAAAAAGGTGAGACTCTCTGCAAATTCCTTCACATACCTATCTCCTTTACAGAACTTATTTGATTAAGTACTATTTAAAAAGGTGAGACCTTCTGCAACTTCCTTGACATACCTATCTCCTTTACAGAACTTATATGATTAGGTACTATTTAAAAAGGTGAGACCCTCTGCAACTTCCCTGACATACCTATCTCCTTTACAGAACTTATATGATTAGGTACTATTTAAAAAGGTGAGACTCTCTGCAAATTCCTTGACATACCTATCTCCTTTACAAAACTTATATGATTAGGTACTATTTAAAAAGGTGAGACCCTCTGCAACTTCCCTGACATACCTATCTCCTTTACAGAACTTATATGATTAGGTACTATTTAAAAAGGTGAGACTCTCTGCAAATTCCTTCACATACCTATCTCCTTTACAGAACTTATATAATTATGTACTATTTAAAAAGGTGAGACACTCTGCAACTTCCTTGACATACGTATCTCCTTTACAGAACTTATATAATTAGGTACTATTTAAAAAGGTGAGACCCTCTGCAACTTCCTTGACATACGTATCTCCTTTACAGAACTTATATGATTAGGTACTATTTAAAAAGGTGAGTCCCTCTGCAACTTCCTTGACATACATATCTCCTTTACAGAACTTATATGATTAGGTACTATTTAAAAAGGTGAGACCCTCTGCAACTTCCTTGACATACCTATCTCCTTTACAGAACTTATTTGATTAGGTACTATTTAAAAAGGTGAGACCTTCTGCAACTTCCTTGACATACCTATCTCCTTTACAAAACTTATTTGATTAGGTACTACTTAAAAAGGTGAGACCTTCTGCAACTTCCTTGACATACCTATCTCCTTTACAAAACTTATATGATTAGGTACTATTTAAAAAGGTGAGACCCTCTGCAACTTCCCTGACATACCTATCTCCTTTACAGAACTTATATGATTAGGTACTATTTAAAAAGTTGCGACCCTCTGCAACTTCCTTGACATACGAATCTCCTTTACAGAAATTATATGATTAGGTACTATTTAAAAAGGTGAGACCCTCTGCAACTTCCTTGACATACGTATCTCCTTTACAGAACTTATATGATTAGGTACTATTTGAAAAGGTGAGACCTTCTGCAACTTCCTTGACATACCTATCTCCTTTACAATACTTATTTGATTAGATTCTATTTAAAAAGGTGAGACCTTCTGCAACTTCCTTGACATACCTATTTCCTTTACAAAACTTATATGATTAGGTACTATTTAAAAAGGTGAGACCCTCTGCAACTTCCCTGACATACCTATCTCCTTTACAGAACTTATATGATTAGGTACTATTTAAAAAGGTGAGACTCTCTGCAAGTTCCTTCACATACCTATCTCCTTTACAGAACTTATATAATTATGTACTATTTAAAAAGGTGAGACACTCTGCAACTTCCTTGACATACGTATCTCCTTTACAGAACTTATATAATTAGGTACTATTTAAAAAGGTGAGACCCTCTGCAACTTCCTTGACATACGTATCTCCTTTACAGAACTTATATGATTAGATACTATTTAAAAAGGTGAGTCCCTCTGCAACTTCCTTGACATACATATCTCCTTTACAGAACTTATATGATTAGGTACTATTTAAAAAGGTGAGACCCTCTGCAACTTCCTTGACATACCTATCTCCTTTACAGAACTTATTTGATTAGGTACTATTTAAAAAGGTGAGACCTTCTGCAACTTCCTTGACATACCTATCTCCTTTACAAAACTTATTTGATTAGGTACTACTTAAAAAGGGGAGACCTTCTGCAACTTCCTTGACATACCTATCTCCTTTACAAAACTTCTATGATTAAGTACTATTTAAAAAGGTGAGACCCTCTGCAACTTCCCTGACATACCTATCTCCTTTACAGAACTTATATGATTAGGTACTATTTAAAAAATTGCGACCCTCTGCAACTTCCTTGATATACCTATCTCCTTTACAGAACTTATATGATTAGGTACTATTTAAAAAGGTGAGACCCTCTGCAACTTCCTTGACATACGTATCTCCTTTACAGAACTTATATGATTAGGTACTATTTGAAAAGGTGAGACCTTCTGCAACTTCCTTGACATACCTATCTCCTTTACAAAACTTATTTGATTAGATTCTATTTAAAAAGGTGAGACCTTCTGCAACTTCCTTGACATACCTATTTCCTTTACAAAACTTATATGATTAGGTACTATTTAAAAAGGTTAGACCCTCTGCAACTTGCTTGACATACCTATCTCCTTTACAGAACTTATATGATTAGGTACTATTTAAAAAGGTGAGACCCTCTGCAACTTCCTTGATATACCTATCTCCTTTACAGAACTTATATGATTAGGTACTATTTAAAAAGGTGAGACCCTCTGCAACTTCCTTGACATACCTATCTCCTTTACAGAACTTATATGATTAGGTACTATTTAAAAAGGTGAGACCTTCTGCAACTTCCTTGACATACCTATCTCCTTTACAAAACTTATATGATTAGGTACTATTTAAAAAGGTCAGACCCTCTGCAACTTCCCTGACATACCTGTCTCTTTTACAGAACTTATATGATTAGGTACTATTTAAAAAGGTGAGACCCTCTGTAACTTCCTTGACATACGTATCTCCTTTACAGAACTTATATGATTAGGTACTATTTAAAAAGGTGAGACCTTCTGCAACTTCCTTGACATACCTATCTCCTTTACAAAACTTATATGATTAGGTACTATTTAAAAAGGTGAGACCCTCTGCAACTTCCCTGACATACCTATCTCCTTTACAGAACTTATATGATTAGGTACTATTTAAAAAGGTGAGACCCTCTGCAAATTCCTTCACATACCTATCTCCTTTACAGAACTTATATAATTATGTACTATTTAAAAAGGTGAGACACTCTGCAACTTCCTTGACATACGTATCTCCTTTACAGAACTTATATAATTAGGTACTATTTAAAAAGGTGAGACCCTCTGCAACTTCCTTGACATACGTATCTCCTTTACAGAACTTATATGATTAGGTACTATTTAAAAAGGTGAGTCCCTCTGCAACTTCCTTGACATACATATCTCCTTTACAGAACTTATATGATTATTTACTATTTAAAAAGGTGAGACCCTCTGCAACTTCCTTGACATACCTATCTCCTTTACAGAACTTATTTGATTAGGTACTATTTAAAAAGGTGAGACCTTCTGCAACTTCCTTGACATACCTATCTCCTTTACAAAACTTATTTGATTAGGTACTACTTAAAAAGGTGAGACCTTCTGCAACTTCCTTGACATACCTATCTCCTTTACAAAACTTATATGATTAGGTACTATTTAAAAAGGTGAGACCCTCTGCAACTTCCCTGACATACCTATCTCCTTTACAGAACTTATATGATTAGGTACTATTTAAAAAGGTGCGACCCTCTGCAACTTCCTTGATATACCCATCTCCTTTACAGAACTTATATGATTAGGTACTATTTAAAAAGGTGAGACCCTCTGCAACTTCCTTGACATACGTATCTCCTTTACAGAACTTATATGATTAGGTACTATTTAAAAAGGTGAGACACTCTGCAACTTCATTGAAATACGAATCTCCTTTACAAAACTTATATGATTAGGTACTATTTAAAAAGGTGAGACCCTCTGTAACTTCCTGGACATACCTATCTATTTTACAGAACTTATTTGATTAGGTACTATTTAAAAAGGTGAGACCTTCTGCAACTTCCTTGACATACCTATCTCATTTACAAAACTTATATGATTAGGTACTATTTAAAAAGGTCAGACCCTCTGCAACTTCCCTGACATACCTGTCTCCTTTACAGAACTTATATGATTAGGTACTATTTAAAAAGGTGAGACCCTCTGCAACTTCCTTGACATACGTATCTCTTTTACAGAACTTATATGATTAGGTACTATTTAAAAAGGTGAAACCCTCTGCAACTTCCTTGACATACCTATATCCTGTACAGAACTTATATGATTAGGTACTATTTAAAAAGGTAAGACCTTCTGCAACTTCCTTGACATACCTATCTCCTTTACAAAACTTATATGATTAGATACTATTTAAAAAGGTGAGACCCTCTGCAACTTCCCTGACATTCCTATCTCCTTTACAGAACTTATATGATTAGGTACTATTTAAAAAGGTGAGACCCTCTGCAACTTCCTTGACATACCTATCTCCTTTACAGTTCTTATATGATTAGGTACTATTTAAAAAAGTGAGACCCTCTGCAACTTCCTTGACATACCTATCTCCTTTACAGAACTTATTTGATTAAGTACTATTTAAAAAGGTGAGACCTTCTGCAACTTCCTTGACATACCTATCTCCTTTACAAAACTTATATGATTAGGTACTATTTAAAAAGGTGAGACCCTCTGCAACTTCCCTGACATACCTATCTCCTTTACAGAACTTATATGATAAGGTAATATTTAAAAAGGTGAGACCCTCTGCAACTTTCTTGACATACCTATCTCCTTTACAGAACTTAAATGATTAAGTACTATTTAAAAAGGTGAGACCCTCTGCAACTTCCTTGACATACGTATCTCCTTTATAGAACTTATATGATTAGGTACTATTTAAAAAGGTGAGACCCTCTGCAACTTCCTTGACATACGTATCTCCTTTACAGAACTTATATGATTAGGTACTATTTAAAAAGGTGAAACCCTCTGCAACTTCCTTGACATACCTATCTCCTTTACAGAACTAATATGATAAGGTAATATTTAAAAAGGTGAGACCTTCTGCAACTTCCTTGATATACCTATCTCCTTTACAGAACTTATATGATTAGGTACTATTTAAAAAGGTGAGACCCTCTGCAACTTCCTTGACATACGTATCTCCTTTACAGAACTTATATGATTAGGTACTATTTAAAAAGGTGAGACCCTCTGCAACTTCCTTGACATACCTATCTCCTTTACAGAACTTATTTGATTAGGTACTATTTAAAAAGGTGAGACCCTCTGCAACTTCCTTGACATACCTATCTCCTTTACAGAACTTATATGATAAGGTAATATTTAAAAAGATGAGACCCTCTGCAACTTTCTTGACATACCTATCTACTTTACAGAACTAATATGATTAGGTACTATTTTAAAAGGTGAGACCCTCTGCAACTTCCTTGACATATCTATCTCCTTAACAGAACTTATATGATTAGGTACTATTTAAAAAGGTGAGACCTTCTGCAACTTCCTTGACATACCTATCTCCTTTACAGAACTTATATGATTAGGTACTATTTAAAAAGGTGAGACCCTCTGCAACTTCCTTGACATACGTATCTCCTTTACAGAACTAATATGATAAGGTAATATTTAAAAATGTGAGACCCTCTGCAACTTTCTTGACATACCTATATCCTTTACAGAACTAATATGATTAGGTACTATTTTAAAAGGTGAGTCCCTCTGCAACTTCCTTGACATACGTATCTCGTTTACAGAACTTATATGATTAGGTACTATTTAAAAAGGTGAGACTCTCTGCAACTTCCTTGACATACGTATCTCCTTTACAGAACTTATATGATTAGGTACTATTTAAAAAGGTGAGACACTCTGCAACTTCATTGACATACGAATCTCCTTTACAAAACTTATATGATTAGGTACTATTTAAAAAGGTGAGACCCTCTGCAACTTCCTTGACATACCTATCTCTTTTACAGAACTTATTTGATTAGGTACTATTTAAAAAGGTGAGACCTTCTGCAACTTCCTTGACATACCTATCTCCTTTACAAAACTTATATGATTAGGTACTATTTAAAAAGGTGAGACCCTCTGCAACTTCCCTGACATACCTATCTCCTTTACAGAACTTATATGATTAGGTACTATTTAAAAAGGTGAGACCCTCTGCAACTTCCTTGATATACCTATCTCCTTTACAGAATTTATATGATTAGGTACTATTTAAAAAGGTGAGACCCTCTGCAACTTCCTTGACATACCTATCTCCTTTACAGAACATATATGATTAGGTACTATTTAAAAAGGTGAGACCTTCTGCAACTTTCTTGACATACCTATCTCCTTTACAAAACTTATATGATTAGGTACTATTTAAAAAGGTCAGACCCTCTGCAACTTCCCTGACATACCTGTCTCCTTTACAGAACTTATATGATTAGGTACTATTTAAAAAGGTGAGACCCTCTGCAACTTCCTTGACATACGTATCTCCTTTACAGAACTTATATAATTAGGTACTATTTAAAAAGGTTAGACCCTCTGCAACTTCCTTGACATACGTATCTCCTTTACAGAACTTATATGATTAGGTACTATTTAAAAAGGTGAGACCCTCTGCAACTTCCTTGACATACGTATCTCCTTTACAGAACTTATATGATTAGGTACTATTTAAAAAGGTGAGACCCTCTGCAACTTCCTTGACATACCTATCTCCTTTACAGAACTTATTTGATTAGGTACTATTTAAAAAGGTGAGACCCTCTGCAACTTCCTTGACATACCTATCTCCTTTACAGAACTTATATGATAAGGTAATATTTAAAAAGATGAGACCCTCTGCAACTTTCTTGACATACCTATCTACTTTACAGAACTTATATGATTAGGTACTATTTTAAAAGGTGAGACCCTCTGCAACTTCCTTGACATATCTATCTCCTTAACAGAACTTATATGATTAGGTACTATTTAAAAAGGTGAGACCTTCTGCAACTTCCTTGACATACCTATCTCCTTTACAGAACTAATATGATTAGGTACTATTTAAAAAGGTGAGACCCTCTGCAACTTCCTTGACATACGTATCTCCTTTACAGAACTAATATGATAAGGTAATATTTAAAAATGTGAGACCCTCTGCAACTTTCTTGACATACCTATATCCTTTACAGAACTAATATGATTAGGTACTATTTTAAAAGGTGAGTCCCTCTGCAACTTCCTTGACATACGTATCTCCTTTACAGAACTTATATGATTAGGTACTATTTAAAAAGGTGAGACTCTCTGCAACTTCCTTGACATACGTATCTCCTTTACAGAACTTATATGATTAGGTACTATTTAAAAAGGTGAGACACTCTGCAACTTCATTGACATACGAATCTCCTTTACAAAACTTATATGATTAGGTACTATTTAAAAAGGTGAGACCCTCTGCAACTTCCTTGACATACCTATCTCTTTTACAGAACTTATTTGATTAGGTACTATTTAAAAAGGTGAGACCTTCTGCAACTTCCTTGACATACCTATCTCCTTTACAAAACTTATATGATTAGGTACTATTTAAAAAGGTGAGTCCCTCTGCAACTTCCTTGACATACGTATCTCCTTTACAGAACTAATATGATTAGGTACTATTTAAAAAGGTGAGACCCTCTGCAACTTCCTTGACATACGTATCTCCTTTACAGAACTAATATGATAAGGTAATATTTAAAAATGTGAGACCCTCTGCAACTTTCTTGACATACCTATATCCTTTACAGAACTAATATGATTAGGTACTATTTTAAAAGGTGAGTCCCTCTGCAACTTCCTTGACATACGTATCTCCTTTACAGAACTTATATGATTAGGTACTATTTAAAAAGGTGAGACTCTCTGCAACTTCCTTGACATACGTATCTCCTTTACAGAACTTATATGATTAGGTACTATTTAAAAAGGTGAGACACTCTGCAACTTCATTGACATACGAATCTCCTTTACAAAACTTATATGATTAGGTACTATTTAAAAAGGTGAGACCCTCTGCAACTTCCTTGACATACCTATCTCTTTTACAGAACTTATTTGATTAGGTACTATTTAAAAAGGTGAGACCTTCTGCAACTTCCTTGACATACCTATCTCCTTTACAAAACTTATATGATTAGGTACTATTTAAAAGGTGAGTCCCTCTGCAACTTCCTTGACATACGTATCTCCTTTACAGAACTTATATGATTAGGTACTATTTAAAAAGGTGAGACTCTCTGCAACTTCCTTGACATACGTATCTCCTTTACAGAACTTATATGATTAGGTACTATTTAAAAAGGTGAGACACTCTGCAACTTCATTGACATACGAATCTCCTTTACAAAACTTATATGATTAGGTACTATTTAAAAAGGTGAGACCCTCTGCAACTTCCTTGACATACCTATCTCTTTTACAGAACTTATTTGATTAGGTACTATTTAAAAAGGTGAGACCTTCTGCAACTTCCTTGACATACCTATCTCCTTTACAGAACTTATATGATTAGGTACTATTTAAAAAGGTGAGACCCTCTGCAACTTCCTTGATATACCTATCTCCTTTACAGAATTTATATGATTAGGAACTATTTAAAAAGGTGAGACCCTCTGCAACTTCCTTGACATACCTATCTCCTTTACAGAACATATATGATTAGGTACTATTTAAAAAGGTGAGACCTTCTGCAACTTCCTTGACATACCTATCTCCTTTACAAAACTTATATGATTAGGTACTATTTAAAAAGGTCAGACCCTCTGCAACTTCCCTGACATACCTGTCTCCTTTACAGAACTTATATGATTAGGTACTATTTAAAAAGGTGAGACCCTCTGCAACTTCCTTGACATACGTATCTCCTTTACAGAACTTATATAATTAGGTACTATTTAAAAAGGTTAGACCCTCTGCAACTTCCTTGACATACCTATATCCTGTACAGAACTTATATGATTAGGTACTATTTAAAAAGGTGAGTCCCTCTGCAACTTCCTTGACATATCTATCTCCTTAACAGAACTTATATGATTAGGTACTATTTAAAAAGGTGAGACCTTCTGCAACTTCCTTGACATACCTATCTCCTTTACAGAACTTATATGATTAGGTACTATTTAAAAAGGTGAGACCCTCTGCAACTTCCTTGATATACGTATCTCCTTTACAGAACTAATATGATAAGGTAATATTTAAAAATGTGAGACCCTCTGCAACTTTCTTGACATACCTATCTCCTTTACAGAACTTATATGATTAGGTACTATTTTAAAAGGTGAATCCCTCTGCAACTTCCTTGACATACGTATCTCCTTTACAGAACTTATATGATTAGGTACTATTTAAAAAGGTGAGACCCTCTGCAACTTCCTTGACATACGTATCTCCTTTACAGAACTTATATGATTAGGTACTATTTAAAAAGGTGAGACACTCTGCAACTTTCTTGACATACGAATCTCCTTTACAAAACTTATATGATTAGGTACTATTTAAAAAGGTGAGACCCTCTGCTACTTCCTTGACATACCTATCTCTTTTACAGAACTTATTTGATTAGGTACTATTTAAAAAGGTGAGACCTTCTGCAACTTCCTTGACATACCTATCTCCTTTACAAAACTTATATGATTAGGTACTATTTAAAAAGGTGAGACCCTCTGCAACTTCCCTGACATACCTATCTCCTTTACAGAACTTATATGATTAGGTACTATTTAAAAAGGTGAGACCCTCTGCAACTTCCTTGATATACCTATCTCCTTTACAGAACTTATATGATTAGGTACTATTTAAAAAGGTGAGACCCTCTGCAACTTCCTTGACATACCTATCTCCTTTACAGAACTTATATGATTAGGTACTATTTAAAAAGGTGAGACCTTCTGCAACTTCCTTGACATACCTATCTCCTTTACAAAACTTATATAATTAGGTATTATTTAAAAAGGTGAGACCCTCTGCAACTTCCCTGACATACCTGTCTCCTTTACAGAACTTATATGATTAGGTACTATTTAAAAAGGAGAGACCCTCTGCAACTTCCTTGACATACGTATCTCCTTTACAGAACTTATATGATTAGGTACTATTTAAAAAGGTGAGACCCTCTGCAACTTCCTTGACATACCTATATCCTGTACAGAACTTATATGATTAGGTACTATTTAAAAAGGTGAGACCTTCTGCAACTTCCTTGACATACCTATCTCCTTTACAAAACTTATATGATTAGATACTATTTAAAAAGATGAGACCCTCTGCAACTTCCCTGACATTCCTATCTCCTTTACAGAACTTATATGATTAGGTACTATTTAAAAAGGTGAGACCCTCTGCAACTTCCTTGACATACCTATCTCCTTTACAGTTCTTATATAATTAGGTACTATTTAAAAAAGTGAGACCCTCTGCAACTTCCTTGACATACCTATCTCCTTTACAGAACTTATTTGATTAAGTACTATTTAAAAAGGTGAGACCTTCTGCAACTTCCTTGACATACCTATCTCCTTTACAAAACTTATATGATTAGGTACTATTTAAAAAGGTGAGACCCTCTGCAACTTCCCTGACATACCTATCACCTTTACAGAACTTATATGATTAGGTACTATTTAAAAAGGTGCGACCCTCTGCAACTTCCTTGATATACCTATCTCCTTTACAGAACTTATATAATTATGTACTATTTAAAAAGGTGAGACCTTCTGCAACTTCCTTGACATACCTATCTCCTTTACAAAACTTATATGATTAGATACTATTTAAAAAGGTGAGACCCTCTGCAACTTCCCTGACATTCCTATCTCCTTTACAGAACTTATATGATTAGGTACTATTTAAAAAGGTGAGACCCTCTGCAACTTCCTTGACATACCTATCTCCTTTACAGTTCTTATATAATTAGGTACTATTTAAAAAAGTGAGACCCTCTGCAACTTCCTTGACATACCTATCTCCTTTACAGAACTTATTTGATTAAGTACTATTTAAAAAGGTGAGACCTTCTGCAACTTCCTTGACATACCTATCTCCTTTACAAAACTTATATGATTAGGTACTATTTAAAAAGGTGAGACCTTCTGCAACTTCCCTGACATACCTATCACTTTTACAGAACTTATATGATTAGGTACTATTTAAAAAGGTGCGACCCTCTGCAACTTCCTTGATATACCTATCTCCTTTACAGAACTTATATGATTAGGTACTATTTAAAAAGGTGAGACCCTCTGCAACTTCCTTGACATACGTATCTCCTTTACAGAACTTATATGATTAGGTACTATTTAAAAAGGTGAGACCTTCTGCAACTTCCTTGACATACCTATCTCCTTTACAAAACTTATATGATTAGGTACTATTTAAAAAGGTGAGACCCTCTGCAAATTCCTTCACATACCTATCTCCTTTACAGAACTTATATAATTATGTACTATTTAAAAAGGTGAGACACTCTGCAACTTCCTTGACATACGTATCTCCTTTACATAACTTATATAATTAGGTACTATTTAAAAAGGTGAGACCCTCTGCAACTTCCTTGACATACGTATCTCCTTTACAGAACTTATATGATTAGGTACTATTTAAAAAGGTGAGTCCCTCTGCAACTTCCTTGACATACATATCTCCTTTACAGAACTAATATGATAAGGTAATATTTAAAAATGTGAGACCCTCTGCAACTTTCTTGACATACTTATCTCCTTTACAGAACTTATATGATTAGGTACTATTTTAAAAGGTGAGTCACTCTGCAACTTCCTTGACATACCTATCTCCTTTACAGAACTTATATGATTAGGTACTATTTAAAAAGGTGAGACCCTCTGCAACTTCCTTGACATACGTATCTCCTTTACAGAACTAATATGATAAGGTAATATTTAAAAATGTGAGACCCTCTGCAACTTTCTTGACATACCTATCTCCTTTACAGAACTTATATGATTAGGTACTATTTTAAAAGGTGAGTCCCTCTGCAACTTCCTTGACATACGTATCTCCTTTACAGAACTTATATGATTAGGTACTATTTAAAAAGGTGAGACCCTCTGCAACTTCCTTGACATACGTATCTCCTTTACAGAACTTATATGATTAGGTACTATTTAAAAAGGTGAGACACTCTGCAACTTCCTTGACATACGAATCTCCTTTACAAAACTTATATGATTAGGTACTATTTAAAAAGGTGAGACCTTCTGCAACTTCCTTGACATACCTATCTCCTTTACAAAACTTATATGATTAGGTACTATTTAAAAAGGTGAGACCCTCTGCAACTTCCCTGACATACCTATCTCCTTTACAGAACTTATATGATTAGGTACTATTTAAAAAGGTGAGACCCTCTGCAACTTCCTTGACATACCTATCTCCTTTACAGAACTTATATGATTAGGTACTATTTTAAAAGGTGAGTCCCTCTGCAACTTCCTTGACATACGTATCTCCTTTACAGAACTTATATGATTAGGTACTATTTAAAAAGGTGAGACCCTCTGCAACTTCCTTGACATACGTATCTCCTTTACAGAACTTATATGATTAGGTACTATTTAAAAAGGTGAGACACTCTGCAACTTCCTTGACATACGAATCTCCATTACAAAACTTATATGATTAGGTACTATTTAAAAAGGTGAGACCCTCTGCAACTTTCTTGACATACCTATCTCTTTTACAGAACTTATTTGATTAGGTACTATTTAAAAAGATGAGACCTTCTACAACTTCCTTGACATACCTATCTCCTTTACAAAACTTATATGATTAGGTACTATTTAAAAAGGTCAGACCCTCTGCAACTTCCCTGACATACCTGTCTCCTTTACAGAACTTATATGATTAGGTACTATTTAAAAAGGTGAGACCCTCTGCAACTTCCTTGACATACGTATCTCCTTTACAGAACTTATATGATTAGGTACTATTTAAAAAGGTGAAACCCTCTGCAACTTCCTTGACATACCTATATCCTGTACAGAACTTATATGATTAGGTACTATTTAAAAAGGTGAGACCTTCTGCAACTTCCTTGACATACCTATCTCCTTTACAAAACTTATATGATTAGATACTATTTAAAAAGGTGAGACCCTCCGCAACTTCCCTGACATTCCTATCTCCTTTACAGAACTTATATGATTAGGTACTATTTAATAAAGTGAGACCCTCTGCAACTTCCTTGACATACCTATCTCCTTTACAGAACTTATTTGATTAGGTACTATTTAAAAAGGTGAGACCCTCTGCAACTTCCCTGACATACCTATCTCCTTTACAGAACTTATATGATTAGGTACTATTTAAAAAGGTGAGACCCTCTGCAAATTCCTTCACATACCTATCTCCTTTACAGAACTTATATAATTATGTACTATTTAAAAAGGTGAGACACTCTGCAACTTCCTTGACATACGTATCTCCTTTACAGAACTTATATAATTAGGTACTATTTAAAAAGGTGAGACCCTCTGCAACTTCCTTGACATACGTATCTCCTTTATAGAACTTATATGATTAGGTACTATTTAAAAAGGTGAGTCCCTCTGCAACTTCCTTGACATACATATCTCCTTTACAGAACTAATATGATAAGGTAATATTTAAAAATGTGAGACCCTCTGCAACTTCCCTGACATTCCTATCTCCTTTACAGAACTTATATGATTAGGTACTATTTAAAAAGGTGAGACCCTCTGCAACTTCCTTGACATACCTATCTCCTTTACAGAACTTATATGATTAGGTACTATTTAAAAAGGTGAGACCCTCTGCAACTTCCTTGACATACGTATCTCCTTTACAGAACTAATATGATAAGGTAATATTTAAAAATGTGAGACCCTCTGCAACTTTCTTGACATACCTATCTCCTTTACAGAACTTATATGATTAGGTACTATTTTAAAAGATGAGTCCCTCTGCAACTTCCTTGACATACGTATCTCCTTTACAGAACTTATATGATTAGGTACTATTTAAAAAGGTGAGACCCTCTGCAACTTCCTTGACATACGTATCTCCTTTACAGAACTTATATGATTAGGTACTATTTAAAAAGGTGAAACCCTCTGCAACTTCCTTGACATACCTATATCCTGTACAGAACTTATATGATTAGGTACTATTTAAAAAGGTGAGACCCTCTGCAACTTCCTTGACATACCTATCTCCTTTACAGTTCTTATATGATTAGGTACTATTTAAAAAAGTGAGACCCTCTGCAACTTCCTTGACATACCTATCTCCTTTACAGAACTTATTTGATTAAGTACTATTTAAAAAGGTGAGACCCTCTGCAACTTCCCTGACATACCTATCTCCTTTACAGAACTTATATGATTAGGTACTATTTAAAAAGGTGAGACTCTCTGCAAATTCCTTCACATACCTATCTCCTTTACAGAACTTATTTGATTAAGTACTATTTAAAAAGGTGAGACCTTCTGCAACTTCCTTGACATACCTATCTCCTTTACAGAACTTATATGATTAGGTACTATTTAAAAAGGTGAGACCCTCTGCAACTTCCCTGACATACCTATCTCCTTTACAGAACTTATATGATTAGGTACTATTTAAAAAGGTGAGACTCTCTGCAAATTCCTTGACATACCTATCTCCTTTACAAAACTTATATGATTAGGTACTATTTAAAAAGGTGAGACCCTCTGCAACTTCCCTGACATACCTATCTCCTTTACAGAACTTATATGATTAGGTACTATTTAAAAAGGTGAGACTCTCTGCAAATTCCTTCACATACCTATCTCCTTTACAGAACTTATATAATTATGTACTATTTAAAAAGGTGAGACACTCTGCAACTTCCTTGACATACGTATCTCCTTTACAGAACTTATATAATTAGGTACTATTTAAAAAGGTGAGACCCTCTGCAACTTCCTTGACATACGTATCTCCTTTACAGAACTTATATGATTAGGTACTATTTAAAAAGGTGAGTCCCTCTGCAACTTCCTTGACATACATATCTCCTTTACAGAACTTATATGATTAGGTACTATTTAAAAAGGTGAGACCCTCTGCAACTTCCTTGACATACCTATCTCCTTTACAGAACTTATTTGATTAGGTACTATTTAAAAAGGTGAGACCTTCTGCAACTTCCTTGACATACCTATCTCCTTTACAAAACTTATTTGATTAGGTACTACTTAAAAAGGTGAGACCTTCTGCAACTTCCTTGACATACCTATCTCCTTTACAAAACTTATATGATTAGGTACTATTTAAAAAGGTGAGACCCTCTGCAACTTCCCTGACATACCTATCTCCTTTACAGAACTTATATGATTAGGTACTATTTAAAAAGTTGCGACCCTCTGCAACTTCCTTGACATACGAATCTCCTTTACAGAACTTATATGATTAGGTACTATTTAAAAAGGTGAGACCCTCTGCAACTTCCTTGACATACGTATCTCCTTTACAGAACTTATATGATTAGGTACTATTTGAAAAGGTGAGACCTTCTGCAACTTCCTTGACATACCTATCTCCTTTACAATACTTATTTGATTAGATTCTATTTAAAAAGGTGAGACCTTCTGCAACTTCCTTGACATACCTATTTCCTTTACAAAACTTATATGATTAGGTACTATTTAAAAAGGTGAGACCCTCTGCAACTTCCCTGACATACCTATCTCCTTTACAGAACTTATATGATTAGGTACTATTTAAAAAGGTGAGACCCTCTGCAAGTTCCTTCACATACCTATCTCCTTTACAGAACTTATATAATTATGTACTATTTAAAAAGGTGAGACACTCTGCAACTTCCTTGACATACGTATCTCCTTTACAGAACTTATATAATTAGGTACTATTTAAAAAGGTGAGACCCTCTGCAACTTCCTTGACATACGTATCTCCTTTACAGAACTTATATGATTAGATACTATTTAAAAAGGTGAGTCCCTCTGCAACTTCCTTGACATACATATCTCCTTTACAGAACTTATATGATTAGGTACTATTTAAAAAGGTGAGACCCTCTGCAACTTCCTTGACATACCTATCTCCTTTACAGAACTTATTTGATTAGGTACTATTTAAAAAGGTGAGACCTTCTGCAACTTCCTTGACATACCTATCTCCTTTACAAAACTTATTTGATTAGGTACTACTTAAAAAGGGGAGACCTTCTGCAACTTCCTTGACATACCTATCTCCTTTACAAAACTTCTATGATTAAGTACTATTTAAAAAGGTGAGACCCTCTGCAACTTCCCTGACATACCTATCTCCTTTACAGAACTTATATGATTAGGTACTATTTAAAAAATTGCGACCCTCTGCAACTTCCTTGATATACCTATCTCCTTTACAGAACTTATATGATTAGGTACTATTTAAAAAGGTGAGACCCTCTGCAACTTCCTTGACATACGTATCTCCTTTACAGAACTTATATGATTAGGTACTATTTGAAAAGGTGAGACCTTCTGCAACTTCCTTGACATACCTATCTCCTTTACAAAACTTATTTGATTAGATTCTATTTAAAAAGGTGAGACCTTCTGCAACTTCCTTGACATACCTATTTCCTTTACAAAACTTATATGATTAGGTACTATTTAAAAAGGTTAGACCCTCTGCAACTTGCTTGACATACCTATCTCCTTTACAGAACTTATATGATTAGGTACTATTTAAAAAGGTGAGACCCTCTGCAACTTCCTTGATATACCTATCTCCTTTACAGAACTTATATGATTAGGTACTATTTAAAAAGGTGAGACCCTCTGCAACTTCCTTGACATACCTATCTCCTTTACAGAACTTATATGATTAGGTACTATTTAAAAAGGTGAGACCTTCTGCAACTTCCTTGACATACCTATCTCCTTTACAAAACTTATATGATTAGGTACTATTTAAAAAGGTCAGACCCTCTGCAACTTCCCTGACATACCTGTCTCTTTTACAGAACTTATATGATTAGGTACTATTTAAAAAGGTGAGACCCTCTGTAACTTCCTTGACATACGTATCTCCTTTACAGAACTTATATGATTAGGTACTATTTAAAAAGGTGAGACCTTCTGCAACTTCCTTGACATACCTATCTCCTTTACAAAACTTATATGATTAGGTACTATTTAAAAAGGTGAGACCCTCTGCAACTTCCCTGACATACCTATCTCCTTTACAGAACTTATATGATTAGGTACTATTTAAAAAGGTGAGACCCTCTGCAAATTCCTTCACATACCTATCTCCTTTACAGAACTTATATAATTATGTACTATTTAAAAAGGTGAGACACTCTGCAACTTCCTTGACATACGTATCTCCTTTACAGAACTTATATAATTAGGTACTATTTAAAAAGGTGAGACCCTCTGCAACTTCCTTGACATACGTATCTCCTTTACAGAACTTATATGATTAGGTACTATTTAAAAAGGTGAGTCCCTCTGCAACTTCCTTGACATACATATCTCCTTTACAGAACTTATATGATTATTTACTATTTAAAAAGGTGAGACCCTCTGCAACTTCCTTGACATACCTATCTCCTTTACAGAACTTATTTGATTAGGTACTATTTAAAAAGGTGAGACCTTCTGCAACTTCCTTGACATACCTATCTCCTTTACAAAACTTATTTGATTAGGTACTACTTAAAAAGGTGAGACCTTCTGCAACTTCCTTGACATACCTATCTCCTTTACAAAACTTATATGATTAGGTACTATTTAAAAAGGTGAGACCCTCTGCAACTTCCCTGACATACCTATCTCCTTTACAGAACTTATATGATTAGGTACTATTTAAAAAGGTGCGACCCTCTGCAACTTCCTTGATATACCCATCTCCTTTACAGAACTTATATGATTAGGTACTATTTAAAAAGGTGAGACCCTCTGCAACTTCCTTGACATACGTATCTCCTTTACAGAACTTATATGATTAGGTACTATTTAAAAAGGTGAGACACTCTGCAACTTCATTGAAATACGAATCTCCTTTACAAAACTTATATGATTAGGTACTATTTAAAAAGGTGAGACCCTCTGTAACTTCCTGGACATACCTATCTATTTTACAGAACTTATTTGATTAGGTACTATTTAAAAAGGTGAGACCTTCTGCAACTTCCTTGACATACCTATCTCATTTACAAAACTTATATGATTAGGTACTATTTAAAAAGGTCAGACCCTCTGCAACTTCCCTGACATACCTGTCTCCTTTACAGAACTTATATGATTAGGTACTATTTAAAAAGGTGAGACCCTCTGCAACTTCCTTGACATACGTATCTCTTTTACAGAACTTATATGATTAGGTACTATTTAAAAAGGTGAAACCCTCTGCAACTTCCTTGACATACCTATATCCTGTACAGAACTTATATGATTAGGTACTATTTAAAAAGGTAAGACCTTCTGCAACTTCCTTGACATACCTATCTCCTTTACAAAACTTATATGATTAGATACTATTTAAAAAGGTGAGACCCTCTGCAACTTCCCTGACATTCCTATCTCCTTTACAGAACTTATATGATTAGGTACTATTTAAAAAGGTGAGACCCTCTGCAACTTCCTTGACATACCTATCTCCTTTACAGTTCTTATATGATTAGGTACTATTTAAAAAAGTGAGACCCTCTGCAACTTCCTTGACATACCTATCTCCTTTACAGAACTTATTTGATTAAGTACTATTTAAAAAGGTGAGACCTTCTGCAACTTCCTTGACATACCTATCTCCTTTACAAAACTTATATGATTAGGTACTATTTAAAAAGGTGAGACCCTCTGCAACTTCCCTGACATACCTATCTCCTTTACAGAACTTATATGATAAGGTAATATTTAAAAAGGTGAGACCCTCTGCAACTTTCTTGACATACCTATCTCCTTTACAGAACTTAAATGATTAAGTACTATTTAAAAAGGTGAGACCCTCTGCAACTTCCTTGACATACGTATCTCCTTTATAGAACTTATATGATTAGGTACTATTTAAAAAGGTGAGACCCTCTGCAACTTCCTTGACATACGTATCTCCTTTACAGAACTTATATGATTAGGTACTATTTAAAAAGGTGAAACCCTCTGCAACTTCCTTGACATACCTATCTCCTTTACAGAACTAATATGATAAGGTAATATTTAAAAAGGTGAGACCTTCTGCAACTTCCTTGATATACCTATCTCCTTTACAGAACTTATATGATTAGGTACTATTTAAAAAGGTGAGACCCTCTGCAACTTCCTTGACATACGTATCTCCTTTACAGAACTTATATGATTAGGTACTATTTAAAAAGGTGAGACCCTCTGCAACTTCCTTGACATACCTATCTCCTTTACAGAACTTATTTGATTAGGTACTATTTAAAAAGGTGAGACCCTCTGCAACTTCCTTGACATACCTATCTCCTTTACAGAACTTATATGATAAGGTAATATTTAAAAAGATGAGACCCTCTGCAACTTTCTTGACATACCTATCTACTTTACAGAACTAATATGATTAGGTACTATTTTAAAAGGTGAGACCCTCTGCAACTTCCTTGACATATCTATCTCCTTAACAGAACTTATATGATTAGGTACTATTTAAAAAGGTGAGACCTTCTGCAACTTCCTTGACATACCTATCTCCTTTACAGAACTTATATGATTAGGTACTATTTAAAAAGGTGAGACCCTCTGCAACTTCCTTGACATACGTATCTCCTTTACAGAACTAATATGATAAGGTAATATTTAAAAATGTGAGACCCTCTGCAACTTTCTTGACATACCTATATCCTTTACAGAACTAATATGATTAGGTACTATTTTAAAAGGTGAGTCCCTCTGCAACTTCCTTGACATACGTATCTCGTTTACAGAACTTATATGATTAGGTACTATTTAAAAAGGTGAGACTCTCTGCAACTTCCTTGACATACGTATCTCCTTTACAGAACTTATATGATTAGGTACTATTTAAAAAGGTGAGACACTCTGCAACTTCATTGACATACGAATCTCCTTTACAAAACTTATATGATTAGGTACTATTTAAAAAGGTGAGACCCTCTGCAACTTCCTTGACATACCTATCTCTTTTACAGAACTTATTTGATTAGGTACTATTTAAAAAGGTGAGACCTTCTGCAACTTCCTTGACATACCTATCTCCTTTACAAAACTTATATGATTAGGTACTATTTAAAAAGGTGAGACCCTCTGCAACTTCCCTGACATACCTATCTCCTTTACAGAACTTATATGATTAGGTACTATTTAAAAAGGTGAGACCCTCTGCAACTTCCTTGATATACCTATCTCCTTTACAGAATTTATATGATTAGGTACTATTTAAAAAGGTGAGACCCTCTGCAACTTCCTTGACATACCTATCTCCTTTACAGAACATATATGATTAGGTACTATTTAAAAAGGTGAGACCTTCTGCAACTTTCTTGACATACCTATCTCCTTTACAAAACTTATATGATTAGGTACTATTTAAAAAGGTCAGACCCTCTGCAACTTCCCTGACATACCTGTCTCCTTTACAGAACTTATATGATTAGGTACTATTTAAAAAGGTGAGACCCTCTGCAACTTCCTTGACATACGTATCTCCTTTACAGAACTTATATAATTAGGTACTATTTAAAAAGGTTAGACCCTCTGCAACTTCCTTGACATACGTATCTCCTTTACAGAACTTATATGATTAGGTACTATTTAAAAAGGTGAGACCCTCTGCAACTTCCTTGACATACGTATCTCCTTTACAGAACTTATATGATTAGGTACTATTTAAAAAGGTGAGACCCTCTGCAACTTCCTTGACATACCTATCTCCTTTACAGAACTTATTTGATTAGGTACTATTTAAAAAGGTGAGACCCTCTGCAACTTCCTTGACATACCTATCTCCTTTACAGAACTTATATGATAAGGTAATATTTAAAAAGATGAGACCCTCTGCAACTTTCTTGACATACCTATCTACTTTACAGAACTTATATGATTAGGTACTATTTTAAAAGGTGAGACCCTCTGCAACTTCCTTGACATATCTATCTCCTTAACAGAACTTATATGATTAGGTACTATTTAAAAAGGTGAGACCTTCTGCAACTTCCTTGACATACCTATCTCCTTTACAGAACTAATATGATTAGGTACTATTTAAAAAGGTGAGACCCTCTGCAACTTCCTTGACATACGTATCTCCTTTACAGAACTAATATGATAAGGTAATATTTAAAAATGTGAGACCCTCTGCAACTTTCTTGACATACCTATATCCTTTACAGAACTAATATGATTAGGTACTATTTTAAAAGGTGAGTCCCTCTGCAACTTCCTTGACATACGTATCTCCTTTACAGAACTTATATGATTAGGTACTATTTAAAAAGGTGAGACTCTCTGCAACTTCCTTGACATACGTATCTCCTTTACAGAACTTATATGATTAGGTACTATTTAAAAAGGTGAGACACTCTGCAACTTCATTGACATACGAATCTCCTTTACAAAACTTATATGATTAGGTACTATTTAAAAAGGTGAGACCCTCTGCAACTTCCTTGACATACCTATCTCTTTTACAGAACTTATTTGATTAGGTACTATTTAAAAAGGTGAGACCTTCTGCAACTTCCTTGACATACCTATCTCCTTTACAAAACTTATATGATTAGGTACTATTTAAAAAGGTGAGTCCCTCTGCAACTTCCTTGACATACGTATCTCCTTTACAGAACTAATATGATTAGGTACTATTTAAAAAGGTGAGACCCTCTGCAACTTCCTTGACATACGTATCTCCTTTACAGAACTAATATGATAAGGTAATATTTAAAAATGTGAGACCCTCTGCAACTTTCTTGACATACCTATATCCTTTACAGAACTAATATGATTAGGTACTATTTTAAAAGGTGAGTCCCTCTGCAACTTCCTTGACATACGTATCTCCTTTACAGAACTTATATGATTAGGTACTATTTAAAAAGGTGAGACTCTCTGCAACTTCCTTGACATACGTATCTCCTTTACAGAACTTATATGATTAGGTACTATTTAAAAAGGTGAGACACTCTGCAACTTCATTGACATACGAATCTCCTTTACAAAACTTATATGATTAGGTACTATTTAAAAAGGTGAGACCCTCTGCAACTTCCTTGACATACCTATCTCTTTTACAGAACTTATTTGATTAGGTACTATTTAAAAAGGTGAGACCTTCTGCAACTTCCTTGACATACCTATCTCCTTTACAAAACTTATATGATTAGGTACTATTTAAAAGGTGAGTCCCTCTGCAACTTCCTTGACATACGTATCTCCTTTACAGAACTTATATGATTAGGTACTATTTAAAAAGGTGAGACTCTCTGCAACTTCCTTGACATACGTATCTCCTTTACAGAACTTATATGATTAGGTACTATTTAAAAAGGTGAGACACTCTGCAACTTCATTGACATACGAATCTCCTTTACAAAACTTATATGATTAGGTACTATTTAAAAAGGTGAGACCCTCTGCAACTTCCTTGACATACCTATCTCTTTTACAGAACTTATTTGATTAGGTACTATTTAAAAAGGTGAGACCTTCTGCAACTTCCTTGACATACCTATCTCCTTTACAGAACTTATATGATTAGGTACTATTTAAAAAGGTGAGACCCTCTGCAACTTCCTTGATATACCTATCTCCTTTACAGAAATTATATGATTAGGAACTATTTAAAAAGGTGAGACCCTCTGCAACTTCCTTGACATACCTATCTCCTTTACAGAACATATATGATTAGGTACTATTTAAAAAGGTGAGACCTTCTGCAACTTCCTTGACATACCTATCTCCTTTACAAAACTTATATGATTAGGTACTATTTAAAAAGGTCAGACCCTCTGCAACTTCCCTGACATACCTGTCTCCTTTACAGAACTTATATGATTAGGTACTATTTAAAAAGGTGAGACCCTCTGCAACTTCCTTGACATACGTATCTCCTTTACAGAACTTATATAATTAGGTACTATTTAAAAAGGTTAGACCCTCTGCAACTTCCTTGACATACCTATATCCTGTACAGAACTTATATGATTAGGTACTATTTAAAAAGGTGAGTCCCTCTGCAACTTCCTTGACATATCTATCTCCTTAACAGAACTTATATGATTAGGTACTATTTAAAAAGGTGAGACCTTCTGCAACTTCCTTGACATACCTATCTCCTTTACAGAACTTATATGATTAGGTACTATTTAAAAAGGTGAGACCCTCTGCAACTTCCTTGATATACGTATCTCCTTTACAGAACTAATATGATAAGGTAATATTTAAAAATGTGAGACCCTCTGCAACTTTCTTGACATACCTATCTCCTTTACAGAACTTATATGATTAGGTACTATTTTAAAAGGTGAATCCCTCTGCAACTTCCTTGACATACGTATCTCCTTTACAGAACTTATATGATTAGGTACTATTTAAAAAGGTGAGACCCTCTGCAACTTCCTTGACATACGTATCTCCTTTACAGAACTTATATGATTAGGTACTATTTAAAAAGGTGAGACACTCTGCAACTTTCTTGACATACGAATCTCCTTTACAAAACTTATATGATTAGGTACTATTTAAAAAGGTGAGACCCTCTGCTACTTCCTTGACATACCTATCTCTTTTACAGAACTTATTTGATTAGGTACTATTTAAAAAGGTGAGACCTTCTGCAACTTCCTTGACATACCTATCTCCTTTACAAAACTTATATGATTAGGTACTATTTAATAAGGTGAGACCCTCTGCAACTTCCCTGACATACCTATCTCCTTTACAGAACTTATATGATTAGGTACTATTTAAAAAGGTGAGACCCTCTGCAACTTCCTTGATATACCTATCTCCTTTACAGAACTTATATGATTAGGTACTATTTAAAAAGGTGAGACCCTCTGCAACTTCCTTGACATACCTATCTCCTTTACAGAACTTATATGATTAGGTACTATTTAAAAAGGTGAGACCTTCTGCAACTTCCTTGACATACCTATCTCCTTTACAAAACTTATATAATTAGGTATTATTTAAAAAGGTGAGACCCTCTGCAACTTCCCTGACATACCTGTCTCCTTTACAGAACTTATATGATTAGGTACTATTTAAAAAGGAGAGACCCTCTGCAACTTCCTTGACATACGTATCTCCTTTACAGAACTTATATGATTAGGTACTATTTAAAAAGGTGAGACCCTCTGCAACTTCCTTGACATACCTATATCCTGTACAGAACTTATATGATTAGGTACTATTTAAAAAGGTGAGACCTTCTGCAACTTCCTTGACATACCTATCTCCTTTACAAAACTTATATGATTAGATACTATTTAAAAAGATGAGACCCTCTGCAACTTCCCTGACATTCCTATCTCCTTTACAGAACTTATATGATTAGGTACTATTTAAAAAGGTGAGACCCTCTGCAACTTCCTTGACATACCTATCTCCTTTACAGTTCTTATATAATTAGGTACTATTTAAAAAAGTGAGACCCTCTGCAACTTCCTTGACATACCTATCTCCTTTACAGAACTTATTTGATTAAGTACTATTTAAAAAGGTGAGACCTTCTGCAACTTCCTTGACATACCTATCTCCTTTACAAAACTTATATGATTAGGTACTATTTAAAAAGGTGAGACCCTCTGCAACTTCCCTGACATACCTATCACCTTTACAGAACTTATATGATTAGGTACTATTTAAAAAGGTGCGACCCTCTGCAACTTCCTTGATATACCTATCTCCTTTACAGAACTTATATAATTATGTACTATTTAAAAAGGTGAGACCTTCTGCAACTTCCTTGACATACCTATCTCCTTTACAAAACTTATATGATTAGGTACTATTTAAAAAGGTGAGACCCTCTGCAACTTCCCTGACATACCTATCACCTTTACAGAACTTATATGATTAGGTACTATTTAAAAAGGTGCGACCCTCTGCAACTTCCTTGATATACCTATCTCCTTTACAGAACTTATATAATTATGTACTATTTAAAAAGGTGAGACCTTCTGCAACTTCCTTGACATACCTATCTCCTTTACAAAACTTATATGATTAGATACTATTTAAAAAGGTGAGACCCTCTGCAACTTCCCTGACATTCCTATCTCCTTTACAGAACTTATATGATTAGGTACTATTTAAAAAGGTGAGACCCTCTGCAACTTCCTTGACATACCTATCTCCTTTACAGTTCTTATATAATTAGGTACTATTTAAAAAAGTGAGACCCTCTGCAACTTCCTTGACATACCTATCTCCTTTACAGAACTTATTTGATTAAGTACTATTTAAAAAGGTGAGACCTTCTGCAACTTCCTTGACATACCTATCTCCTTTACAAAACTTATATGATTAGGTACTATTTAAAAAGGTGAGACCTTCTGCAACTTCCCTGACATACCTATCACTTTTACAGAACTTATATGATTAGGTACTATTTAAAAAGGTGCGACCCTCTGCAACTTCCTTGATATACCTATCTCCTTTACAGAACTTATATGATTAGGTACTATTTAAAAAGGTGAGACCCTCTGCAACTTCCTTGACATACGTATCTCCTTTACAGAACTTATATGATTAGGTACTATTTAAAAAGGTGAGACCTTCTGCAACTTCCTTGACATACCTATCTCCTTTACAAAACTTATATGATTAGGTACTATTTAAAAAGGTGAGACCCTCTGCAAATTCCTTCACATACCTATCTCCTTTACAGAACTTATATAATTATGTACTATTTAAAAAGGTGAGACACTCTGCAACTTCCTTGACATACGTATCTCCTTTACATAACTTATATAATTAGGTACTATTTAAAAAGGTGAGACCCTCTGCAACTTCCTTGACATACGTATCTCCTTTACAGAACTTATATGATTAGGTACTATTTAAAAAGGTGAGTCCCTCTGCAACTTCCTTGACATACATATCTCCTTTACAGAACTAATATGATAAGGTAATATTTAAAAATGTGAGACCCTCTGCAACTTTCTTGACATACTTATCTCCTTTACAGAACTTATATGATTAGGTACTATTTTAAAAGGTGAGTCACTCTGCAACTTCCTTGACATACCTATCTCCTTTACAGAACTTATATGATTAGGTACTATTTAAAAAGGTGAGACCCTCTGCAACTTCCTTGACATACGTATCTCCTTTACAGAACTAATATGATAAGGTAATATTTAAAAATGTGAGACCCTCTGCAACTTTCTTGACATACCTATCTCCTTTACAGAACTTATATGATTAGGTACTATTTTAAAAGGTGAGTCCCTCTGCAACTTCCTTGACATACGTATCTCCTTTACAGAACTTATATGATTAGGTACTATTTAAAAAGGTGAGACCCTCTGCAACTTCCTTGACATACGTATCTCCTTTACAGAACTTATATGATTAGGTACTATTTAAAAAGGTGAGACACTCTGCAACTTCCTTGACATACGAATCTCCTTTACAAAACTTATATGATTAGGTACTATTTAAAAAGGTGAGACCTTCTGCAACTTCCTTGACATACCTATCTCCTTTACAAAACTTATATGATTAGGTACTATTTAAAAAGGTGAGACCCTCTGCAACTTCCCTGACATACCTATCTCCTTTACAGAACTTATATGATTAGGTACTATTTAAAAAGGTGAGACCCTCTGCAACTTCCTTGACATACCTATCTCCTTTACAGAACTTATATGATTAGGTACTATTTTAAAAGGTGAGTCCCTCTGCAACTTCCTTGACATACGTATCTCCTTTACAGAACTTATATGATTAGGTACTATTTAAAAAGGTGAGACCCTCTGCAACTTCCTTGACATACGTATCTCCTTTACAGAACTTATATGATTAGGTACTATTTAAAAAGGTGAGACACTCTGCAACTTCCTTGACATACGAATCTCCATTACAAAACTTATATGATTAGGTACTATTTAAAAAGGTGAGACCCTCTGCAACTTTCTTGACATACCTATCTCTTTTACAGAACTTATTTGATTAGGTACTATTTAAAAAGATGAGACCTTCTACAACTTCCTTGACATACCTATCTCCTTTACAAAACTTATATGATTAGGTACTATTTAAAAAGGTCAGACCCTCTGCAACTTCCCTGACATACCTGTCTCCTTTACAGAACTTATATGATTAGGTACTATTTAAAAAGGTGAGACCCTCTGCAACTTCCTTGACATACGTATCTCCTTTACAGAACTTATATGATTAGGTACTATTTAAAAAGGTGAAACCCTCTGCAACTTCCTTGACATACCTATATCCTGTACAGAACTTATATGATTAGGTACTATTTAAAAAGGTGAGACCTTCTGCAACTTCCTTGACATACCTATCTCCTTTACAAAACTTATATGATTAGATACTATTTAAAAAGGTGAGACCCTCCGCAACTTCCCTGACATTCCTATCTCCTTTACAGAACTTATATGATTAGGTACTATTTAATAAAGTGAGACCCTCTGCAACTTCCTTGACATACCTATCTCCTTTACAGAACTTATTTGATTAGGTACTATTTAAAAAGGTGAGACCCTCTGCAACTTCCCTGACATACCTATCTCCTTTACAGAACTTATATGATTAGGTACTATTTAAAAAGGTGAGACCCTCTGCAAATTCCTTCACATACCTATCTCCTTTACAGAACTTATATAATTATGTACTATTTAAAAAGGTGAGACACTCTGCAACTTCCTTGACATACGTATCTCCTTTACAGAACTTATATAATTAGGTACTATTTAAAAAGGTGAGACCCTCTGCAACTTCCTTGACATACGTATCTCCTTTATAGAACTTATATGATTAGGTACTATTTAAAAAGGTGAGTCCCTCTGCAACTTCCTTGACATACATATCTCCTTTACAGAACTAATATGATAAGGTAATATTTAAAAATGTGAGACCCTCTGCAACTTCCCTGACATTCCTATCTCCTTTACAGAACTTATATGATTAGGTACTATTTAAAAAGGTGAGACCCTCTGCAACTTCCTTGACATACCTATCTCCTTTACAGAACTTATATGATTAGGTACTATTTAAAAAGGTGACACCCTCTGCAACTTCCTTGACATACGTATCTCCTTTACAGAACTAATATGATAAGGTAATATTTAAAAATATGAGACCCTCTGCAACTTTCTTGACATACCTATCTCCTTTACAGAACTTATATGATTAGGTACTATTTTAAAAGATGAGTCCCTCTGCAACTTCCTTGACATACGTATCTCCTTTACAGAACTTATATGATTAGGTACTATTTAAAAAGGTGAGACCCTCTGCAACTTCCTTGACATACGTATCTCCTTTACAGAACTTATATGATTAGGTACTATTTAAAAAGGTGAGACACTCTGCAACTTCCTTGACATACGAATCTCCTTTACAAAACTTATATGATTAGGTACTATTTAAAAAGGTGAGACCCTCTGCAACTTCCTTGACATACCTATCTCCTTTACAGAACTTATTTGATTAGGTACTATTTAAAAAGGTGAGACCCTCTGCAACTTCCCTGACATACCTATCTCCTTTACAGAACTTATATGATTAGGTACTATTTAAAAAGGTGAGACCCTCTGCAAATTCCTTCACATACCTATCTCCTTTACAGAACTTATATAATTATGTACTATTTAAAAAGGTGAGACACTCTGCAACTTCCTTGACATACGTATCTCCTTTACAGAACTTATATAATTAGGTACTATTTAAAAAGGTGAGACCCTCTGCAACTTCCTTGACATACGTATCTCCTTTACAGAACTTATATGATTAGGTACTATTTAAAAAGGTGAGTCCCTCTGCAACTTCCTTGACATACATATCTCCTTTACAGAACTAATATGATAAGGTAATATTTAAAAATGTGAGAACCTCTGCAACTTTCTTGACATACCTATCTCCTTTACAGAACTTATATGATTAGGTACTATTTTAAAAGGTGAGTCCCTCTGCAACTTCCTTGACATACCTATCTCCTTTACAGAACTTATATGATTAGGTACTATTTAAAAAGGTGAGACCCTCTGCAACTTCCTTGACATACGTATCTCCTTTACAGAACTAATATGATAAGGTAATATTTAAAAATATGAGACCCTCTGCAACTTTCTTGACATACCTATCTCCTTTACAGAACTTATATGATTAGGTACTATTTTAAAAGATGAGTCCCTCTGCAACTTCCTTGACATACGTATCTCCTTTACAGAACTTATATGATTAGGTACTATTTAAAAAGGTGAGACCCTCTGCAACTTCCTTGACATACGTATCTCCTTTACAGAACTTATATGATTAGGTACTATTTAAAAAGGTGAGACACTCTGCAACTTCCTTGACATACGAATCTCCTTTACAAAACTTATATGATTAGGTACTATTTAAAAAGGTGAGACCCTCTGCAACTTCCTTGACATACCTATCTCCTTTACAGAACTTATATGATTAGGTACTATTTTAAAAGGTGAGTCCCTCTGCAACTTCCTTGACATACGTATCTCCTTTACAGAACTTATATGATTAGGTACTATTTAAAAAGGTGAGACCCTCTGCAACTTCCTTGACATACGTATCTCCTTTACAGAACTTATATGATTAGGTACTATTTAAAAAGGTGAGACACTCTGCAACTTCCTTGACATACGAATCTCCTTTACAAAACTTATATGTTTAGGTACTATTTAAAAAGGTGAGACCCTCTGCAACTTCCTTGACATACCTATCTCTTTTACAGAACTTATTTGATTAGGTACTATTTAAAAAGGTGAGACCTTCTGCAACTTCCTTGACATACGAATCTCCTTTACAAAACTTATATGATTAGGTACTATTTAAAAAGGTGAGACCCTCTGCAACTTCCTTGACATACCTATCTCCTTTACAGAACTTATATGATTAGGTACTATTTTAAAAGGTGAGTCCCTCTGCAACTTCCTTGACATACGTATCTCCTTTACAGAACTTATATGATTAGGTACTATTTAAAAAGGTGAGACCCTCTGCAACTTCCTTGACATACGTATCTCCTTTACAGAACTTATATGATTAGGTACTATTTAAAAAGGTGAGACACTCTGCAACTTCCTTGACATACGAATCTCCTTTACAAAACTTATATGATTAGGTACTATTTAAAAAGGTGAGACCCTCTGCAACTTCCTTGACATACCTATCTCTTTTACAGAACTTATTTGATTAGGTACTATTTAAAAAGGTGAGACCTTCTGCAACTTCCTTGACATACCTATCTCCTTTACAAAACTTATATGATTAGGTACTATTTAAAAAGGTCAGACCCTCTGCAACTTCCCTGACATACCTGTCTCCTTTACAGAACTTATATGATTAGGTACTATTTAAAAAGGTGAGACCCTCTGCAACTTCCTTGACATACGTATCTCCTTTACAGAACTTATATGATTAGGTACTATTTAAAAAGGTAAAACCCTCTGCAACTTCCTTGACATACCTATATCCTGTACAGAACTTATATGATTAGGTACTATCTAAAAAGGTAAGACCTTCTGCAACTTCCTTGACATACCTATCTCCTTTACAAAACTTATATGATTAGATACTATTTAAAAATGTGAGACCCTCTGCAACTTTCTTGACATACCTATCTCCTTTACAGAACTTATATGATTAGGTACTATTTAAAAAGGTGAGACCCTCTGCAACTTCCTTGACATACCTATCTCCTTTACAGTTCTTATATGATTAGGTACTATTTAAAAAAGTGAGACCCTCTGCAACTTCCTTGACATACCTATCTCCTTTACAGAACTTATTTGATTAAGTACTATTTAAAAAGGTGAGACCTTCTGCAACTTCCTTGACATACCTATCTCCTTTACAAAACTTATATGATTAGGTACTATTTAAAAAGGTGAGACCCTCTGCAACTTCCCTGACATACCTATCTCCTTTACAGAACTTATATGATTAGGTACTATTTAAAAAGGTGCGACCCTCTGCAACTTCCTTGATATACCTATCTCCTTTACAGAACTTATATGATTAGGTACTATTTAAAAAGGTGAGACCCTCTGCAACTTCCCTGACATACCTGTCTCCTTTACAGAACTTATATGATTAGGTACTATTTAAAAAGGTGAGACCCTCTGCAACTTCCTTGACATACGTATCTCCTTTACAGAACTTATATGATTAGGTACTATTTAAAAAGGTGAAACCCTCTGCAACTTCCTTGACATACCTATATCCTGTACAGAACTTATATGATTAGGTACTATTTAAAAAGGTGAGACCTTCTGCAACTTCCTTGACATACCTATCTCCTTTACAAAACTTATATGATTAGATACTATTTAAAAAGGTGAGACCCTCTGCAACTTCCCTGACATTCCTATCTCCTTTACAGAACTTATATGATTAGGTACTATTTAAAAAGGTGAGACCCTCTGCAACTTCCTTGACATACCTATCTCCTTTACAGTTCTTATATAATTAGGTACTATTTAAAAAAGTGAGACCCTCTGCAACTTCCTTGACATACTTATCTCCTTTACAGAACTTATTTGATTAAGTACTATTTAAAAAGGTGAGACCTTCTGCAACTTCCTTGACATACCTATCTCCTTTACAAAACTTATATGATTAGGTACTATTTAAAAAGGTGAGACCCTCTGCAACTTCCCTGACATACCTATCACCTTTACAGAACTTATATGATTAGGTACTATTTAAAAAGGTGCGACCCTCTGCAACTTCCTTGATATACCTATCTCCTTTACAGAACTTATATGATTAGGTACTATTTAAAAAGATGAGACCCTCTGCAACTTCCTTGACATACGTATCTCCTTTACAGAACTTATGTGATTAGGTACTATTTTAAAAGGTGAGTCCCTCTGCAACTTCCTTGACATACGTATCTCCTTTACAGAACTTATATGATTAGGTACTATTTAAAAAGGTGAGACCCTCTGCAACTTCCTTGACATACGTATCTCCTTTACAGAACTTATATGATTAGGTACTATTTAAAAAGGTGAGACACTCTGCAACTTCCTTGACATACGAATCTCCTTTACAAAACTTATATGATTAGGTACTATTTAAAAAGGTGAGACCCTCTGCAACTTCCTTAACATACCTATCTCTTTTACAGAACTTATTTGATTAGGTACTATTTAAAAAGGTGAGACCTTCTGCAACTTCCTTGACATACGAATCTCCTTTACAAAACTTATATGATTAGGTACTATTTAAAAAGGTGAGACCCTCTGCAACTTCCTTGACATACCTATCTCCTTTACAGAACTTATATGATTAGGTACTATTTTAAAAGGTGAGTCCCTCTGCAACTTCCTTGACATACGTATCTCCTTTACAGAACTTATATGATTAGGTACTATTTAAAAAGGTGAGACCCTCTGCAACTTCCTTGACATACGTATCTCCTTTACAGAACTTATATGATTAGGTACTATTTAAAAAGGTGAGACACTCTGCAACTTCCTTGACATACGAATCTCCTTTACAAAACTTATATGATTAGGTACTATTTAAAAAGGTGAGACCCTCTGCAACTTCCTTGACATACCTATCTCTTTTACAGAACTTATTTGATTAGGTACTATTTAAAAAGGTGAGACCTTCTGCAACTTCCTTGACATACCTATCTCCTTTACAAAACTTATATGATTAGGTACTATTTAAAAAGGTCAGACCCTCTGCAACTTCCCTGACATACCTGTCTCCTTTACAGAACTTATATGATTAGGTACTATTTAAAAAGGTGAGACCCTCTGCAACTTCCTTGACATACGTATCTCCTTTACAGAACTTATATGATTAGGTACTATTTAAAAAGGTAAAACCCTCTGCAACTTCCTTGACATACCTATATCCTGTACAGAACTTATATGATTAGGTACTATTTAAAAAGGTAAGACCTTCTGCAACTTCCTTGACATACCTATCTCCTTTACAAAACTTATATGATTAGATACTATTTAAAAATGTGAGACCCTCTGCAACTTTCTTGACATACCTATCTCCTTTACAGAACTTATATGATTAGGTACTATTTAAAAAGGTGAGACCCTCTGCAACTTCCTTGACATACCTATCTCCTTTACAGTTCTTATATGATTAGGTACTATTTAAAAAAGTGAGACCCTCTGCAACTTCCTTGACATACCTATCTCCTTTACAGAACTTATTTGATTAAGTACTATTTAAAAAGGTGAGACCTTCTGCAACTTCCTTGACATACCTATCTCCTTTACAAAACTTATATGATTAGGTACTATTTAAAAAGGTGAGACCCTCTGCAACTTCCTTGACATACCTATCTCTTTTACAGAACTTATATGATTAGGTACTATTTAAAAAGGTGCGACCCTCTGCAACTTCCTTGATATACCTATCTCCTTTACAGAACTTATATGATTAGGTACTATTTAAAAAGGTGAGACCCTCTGCAACTTCCCTGACATACCTGTCTCCTTTACAGAACTTATATGATTAGGTACTATTTAAAAAGGTGAGACCCTCTGCAACTTCCTTGACATACGTATCTCCTTTACAGAACTTATATGATTAGGTACTATTTAAAAAGGTGAAACCCTCTGCAACTTCCTTGACATACCTATATCCTGTACAGAACTTATATGATTAGGTACTATTTAAAAAGGTGAGACCTTCTGCAACTTCCTTGACATACCTATCTCCTTTACAAAACTTATATGATTAGATACTATTTAAAAAGGTGAGACCCTCTGCAACTTCCCTGACATTCCTATCTCCTTTACAGAACTTATATGATTAGGTACTATTTAAAAAGGTGAGACCCTCTGCAACTTCCTTGACATACCTATCTCCTTTACAGTTCTTATATAATTAGGTACTATTTAAAAAAGTGAGACCCTCTGCAACTTCCTTGACATACCTATCTCCTTTACAGAACTTATTTGATTAAGTACTATTTAAAATTGTGAGACCTTCTGCAACTTCCTTGACATACCTATCTCCTTTACAAAACTTATATGATTAGGTACTATTTAAAAAGGTGAGACCCTCTGCAACTTCCCTGACATACCTATCACTTTTACAGAACTTATATGATTAGGTACTATTTAAAAAGGTGCGACCCTCTGCAACTTCCTTGATATACCTATCTCCTTTACAGAACATATATGATTAGGTACTATTTAAAAAGGTGAGACCCTCTGCAACTTCCTTGACATACGTATCTCCTTTACAGAACTTATATGATTAGGTACTATTTAAAAAGGTGAGACCTTCTGCAACTTCCTTGACATACCTATCTCCTTTACAAAACTTATATGATTAGGTACTATTTAAAAAGGTGAGACCCTCTGCAAATTCCTTCACATACCTATCTCCTTTACAGAACTTATATAATTATGTACTATTTAAAAAGGTGAGACACTCTGCAACTTCCTTGACATACGTATCTCCTTTACATAACTTATATAATTAGGTACTATTTAAAAAGGTGAGACCCTCTGCAACTTCCTTGACATACGTATCTCCTTTACAGAACTTATATGATTAGGTACTATTTAAAAAGGTGAGTCCCTCTGCAACTTCCTTGACATACATATCTCCTTTACAGAACTAATATGATAAGGTAATATTTAAAAATGTGAGACCCTCTGCAACTTTCTTGACATACCTATCTCCTTTACAGAACTTATATGATTAGGTACTATTTTAAAAGGTGAGTCCCTCTGCAACTTCCTTGACATACCTATCTCCTTTACAGAACTTATATGATTAGGTACTATTTAAAAAGGTGAGACCCTCTGCAACTTCCTTGACATACGTATCTCCTTTACAGAACTAATATGATAAGGTAATATTTAAAAATGTGAGACCCTCTGCAACTTTCTTGACATACCTATCTCCTTTACAGAACTTATATGATTAGGTACTATTTTAAAAGGTGAGTCCCTCTGCAACTTCCTTGACATACGTATCTCCTTTACAGAACTTATATGATTAGGTACTATTTAAAAAGGTGAGACCCTCTGCAACTTCCTTGACATACGTATCTCCTTTACAGAACTTATATGATTAGGTACTATTTAAAAAGGTGAGACACTCTGCAACTTCCTTGACATACGAATCTCCTTTACAAAACTTATGTGATTAGGTACTATTTAAAAAGGTGAGACCCTCTGCAACTTCCTTGACATACCTATCTCCTTTACAGAACTTATATGATTAGGTACTATTTTAAAAGGTGAGTCCCTCTGCAACTTCCTTGACATACGTATCTCCTTTACAGAACTTATATGATTAGGTACTATTTAAAAAGGTGAGACCCTCTGCAACTTCCTTGACATACGTATCTCCTTTACAGAACTTATATGATTAGGTACTATTTAAAAAGGTGAGACACTCTGCAACTTCATTGACATACGAATCTCCTTTAAAAAACTTATATGATTAGGTACTATTTAAAAAGGTGAGACACTCTGCAACTTCCTTGACATACGAATCTCCTTTACAAAACTTATATGATTAGGTACTATTTAAAAAGGTGAGACCCTCTGCAACTTCCTTGACATACCTATCTCTTTTACAGAACTTATTTGATTAGGTACTATTTAAAAAGGTGAGACCTTCTGCAACTTCCTTGACATACCTATCTCCTTTACAAAACTTATATGATTAGGTACTATTTAAAAAGGTCAGACCCTCTGCAACTTCCCTGACATACCTGTCTCCTTTACAGAACTTATATGATTAGGTACTATTTAAAAAGGTGAGACCCTCTGCAACTTCCTTGACATACGTATCTCCTTTACAGAACTAATATGATAAGGTAATATTTAAAAATGTGAGACCCTCTGCAACTTTCTTGACATACCTATCTCCTTTACAGAACTTATATGATTAGGTACTATTTTAAAAGGTGAGTCCCTCTGCAACTTCCTTGACATACCTATCTCCTTTACAGAACTTATATGATTAGGTACTATTTAAAAAGGTGAGACCCTCTGCAACTTCCTTGACATACGTATCTCCTTTACAGAACTAATATGATAAGGTAATATTTAAAAATGTGAGACCCTCTGCAACTTTCTTGACATACCTATCTCCTTTACAGAACTTATATGATTAGGTACTATTTTAAAAGGTGAGTCCCTCTGCAACTTCCTTGACATACGTATCTCCTTTACAGAACTTATATGATTAGGTACTATTTAAAAAGGTGAGACCCTCTGCAACTTCCTTGACATACGTATCTCCTTTACAGAACTTATATGATTAGGTACTATTTAAAAAGGTGAGTCCCTCTGCAACTTCCTTGACATACGTATCTCCTTTACAGAACTTATATGATTAGGTACTATTTAAAAAGGTGAGACCCTCTGCAACTTCCTTGACATACGTATCTCCTTTACAGAACTTATATGATTAGGTACTATTTAAAAAGGTGAGACACTCTGCAACTTCCTTGACATACGAATCTCCTTTACAAAATTTATATGATTAGGTACTATTTAAAAAGGTGAGACCCTCTGCAACTTCCTTGACATACCTATCTCTTTTACAGAACTTATTTGATTAGGTACTATTTAAAAAGGTGAGACCTTCTGCAACTTCCTTGACATACCTATCTCCTTTACAAAACTTATATGATTAGGTACTATTTAAAAAGGTCAGACCCTCTGCAACTTCCCTGACATACCTGTCTCCTTTACAGAAATTATATGATTAGGTACTATTTAAAAAGGTGAGACCCTCTGCAACTTCCTTGACATACGTATCTCCTTTACAGAACTTATATGATTAGGTACTATTTAAAAAGGTGAAACCCTCTGCAACTTCCTTGACATACCTATATCCTGTACAGAACTTATATGATTAGGTACTATTTAAAAAGGTGAGACCTTCTGCAACTTCCTTGACATACCTATCTCCTTTACAAAACTTATATGATTAGATACTATTTAAAAAGGTGAGACCCTCTGCAACTTCCCTGACATTCCTATCTCCTTTACAGAACTTATATGATTAGGTACTAGTTAAAAAGGTGAGACCCTCTGCAACTTCCTTGACATACCTATCTCCTTTACAGTTCTTATATGATTAGGTACTATTTAAAAAAGTGAGACCCTCTGCAACTTCCTTGACATACCTATCTCCTTTACAGAACTTATTTGATTAGGTACTATTTAAAAAGGTGAGACCCTCTGCAACTTCCCTGACATACCTATCTCCTTTACAGAACTTATATGATTAGGTACTATTTAAAAAGGTGAGACCCTCTGCAAATTCCTTCACATACCTATCTCCTTTACAGAACTTATATAATTATGTACTATTTAAAAAGGTGAGACACTCTGCAACTTCCTTGACATACGTATCTCCTTTACAGAACTTATATAATTAGGTACTATTTAAAAAGGTGAGACCCTCTGCAACTTCCTTGACATACGTATCTCCTTTACAGAACTTATATGATTAGGTACTATTTAAAAAGGTGAGTCACTCTGCAACTTCCTTGACATACATATCTCCTTTACAGAACTAATATGATAAGGTAATATTTAAAAATGTGAGACCCTCTGCAACTTTCTTGACATACCTATCTCCTTTACAGAACTTATATGATTAGGTACTATTTTAAAAGGTGAGTCCCTCTGCAACTTCCTTGACATACCTATCTCCTTTACAGAACTTATATGATTAGGTACTATTTAAAAAGGTGAGACCCTCTGCAACTTCCTTGACATACGTATCTCCTTTACAGAACTAATATGATAAGGTAATATTTAAAAATATGAGACCCTCTGCAACTTTCTTGACATACCTATCTCCTTTACAGAACTTATATGATTAGGTACTATTTTAAAAGATGAGTCCCTCTGCAACTTCCTTGACATACGTATCTCCTTTACAGAACTTATATGATTAGGTACTATTTAAAAAGGTGAGACCCTCTGCAACTTCCTTGACATACGTATCTCCTTTACAGAACTTATATGATTAGGTACTATTTAAAAAGGTGAGACACTCTGCAACTTCCTTGACATACGAATCTCCTTTACAAAACTTATATGATTAGGTACTATTTAAAAAGGTGAGACCCTCTGCAACTTCCTTGACATACCTATCTCCTTTACAGAACTTATATGATTAGGTACTATTTTAAAAGGTGAGTCCCTCTGCAACTTCCTTGACATACGTATCTCCTTTACAGAACTTATATGATTAGGTACTATTTAAAAAGGTGAGACCCTCTGCAACTTCCTTGACATACGTATCTCCTTTACAGAACTTATATAATTAGGTACTATTTAAAAAGGTTAGACCCTCTGCAACTTCCTTGACATACCTATATCCTGTACAGAACTTATATGATTAGGTACTATTTAAAAAGGTGAGTCCCTCTGCAACTTCCTTGACATACCTATCTCTTTTACAGAACTTATTTGATTAGGTACTATTTAAAAAGGTGAGACCTTCTGCAACTTCCTTGACATACCTATCTCCTTTACAAAACTTATATGATTAGGTACTATTTAAAAAGGTCAGACCCTCTGCAACTTCCCTGACATACCTGTCTCCTTTACAGAACTTATATGATTAGGTACTATTTAAAAAGGTGAGACCCTCTGCAATTTCCTTGACATACGTATCTCCTTTACAGAACTTATATGATTAGGTACTATTTAAAAAGGTGAAACCCTCTGCAACTTCCTTGACATACCTATATCCTGTACAGAACTTATATGATTAGGTACTATTTAAAAAGGTGAGACCTTCTGCAACTTCCTTGACATACCTATCTCCTTTACAAAACTTATATGATTAGATACTATTTAAAAAGGTGAGACCCTCTGCAACTTCCCTGACATTCCTATCTCCTTTACAGAACTTATATGATTAGGTACTAGTTAAAAAGGTGAGACCCTCTGCAACTTCCTTGACATACCTATCTCCTTTACAGTTCTTATATGATTAGGTACTATTTAAAAAAGTGAGACCCTCTGCAACTTCCTTGACATACCTATCTCCTTTACAGAACTTATTTGATTAAGTACTATTTAAAAAGGTGAGACCTTCTGCAACTTCCTTGACATACCTATCTCCTTTACAAAACTTATATGATTAGGTACTATTTAAAAAGGTAAGACCCTCTGCAACTTCCCTGACATACATATCTCCTTTACAGAACTAATATGATAAGGTAATATTTAAAAATGTGAGACCCTCTGCAACTTTCTTGACATACCTATCTCCTTTACAGAACTTATATGATTAGGTACTATTTTAAAAGGTGAGTCCCTCTGCAACTTCCTTGACATACCTATATCCTTTACAGAACTTATATGATTAGGTACTATTTAAAAAGGTGAGACCCTCTGCAACTTCCTTGACATACGTATCTCCTTTACAGAACTAATATGATAAGGTAATATTTAAAAATGTGAGACCCTCTGCAACTTTCTTGACATACCTATCTCCTTTACAGAACTTATATGATTAGGTACTATTTTAAAAGGTGAGTCCCTCTGCAACTTCCTTGACATACGTATCTCCTTTACAGAACTTATATGATTAGGTACTATTTAAAAAGGTGAGACCCTCTGCAACTTCCTTGACATACGTATCTCCTTTACAGAACTTATATGATTAGGTACTATTTAAAAAGGTGAGACACTCTGCAACTTCCTTGACATACGAATCTCCTTTACAAAACTTATATGATTAGGTACTATTTAAAAAGGTGAGACCCTCTGCAACTTCCTTGACATACCTATCTCCTTTACAGAACTTATATGATTAGGTACTATTTTAAAAGGTGAGTCCCTCTGCAACTTCCTTGACATACGTATCTCCTTTACAGAACTTATATGATTAGGTACTATTTAAAAAGGTGAGACCCTCTGCAACTTCCTTGACATACGTATCTCCTTTACAGAACTTATATGATTAGGTACTATTTAAAAAGGTGAGACACTCTGCAACTTCCTTGACATACGAATCTCCTTTACAAAACTTATATGATTAGGTACTATTTAAAAAGGTGAGACACTCTGCAACTTCCTTGACATACGAATCTCCTTTACAAAACTTATATGATTAGGTACTATTTAAAAAGGTGAGACCCTCTGCAACTTCCTTGACATACCTATCTCTTTTACAGAACTTATTTTAAAAAGGTGAGACCTTCTGCAACTTCCTTGACATACCTATCTCCTTTACAAAACTTATATGATTAGGTACTATTTAAAAAGGTCAGACCCTCTGCAACTTCCCTGACATACCTGTCTCCTTTACAGAACTTATATGATTAGGTACTGTTTAAAAAGGTGAGACCCTCTGCAACTTCCTTGACATACGTATCTCCTTTACAGAACTAATATGATAAGGTAATATTTAAAAATGTGAGACCCTCTGCAACTTTCTTGACATACCTATCTCCTTTACAGAACTTATATGATTAGGTACTATTTTAAAAGGTGAGTCCCTCTGCAACTTCCTTGACATACCTATCTCCTTTACAGAACTTATATGATTAGGTACTATTTAAAAAGGTGAGACCCTCTGCAACTTCCTTGACATACGTATCTCCTTTACAGAACTAATATGATAAGGTAATATTTAAAAATGTGAGACCCTCTGCAACTTTCTTGACATACCTATCTCCTTTACAGAACTTATATGATTAGGTACTATTTTAAAAGGTGAGTCCCTCTGCAACTTCCTTGACATACGTATCTCCTTTACAGAACTTATATGATTAGGTACTATTTAAAAAGGTGAGACCCTCTGCAACTTCCTTGACATACGTATCTCCTTTACAGAACTTATATGATTAGGTACTATTTAAAAAGGTGAGTCCCTCTGCAACTTCCTTGACATACGTATCTCCTTTACAGAACTTATATGATTAGGTACTATTTAAAAAGGTGAGACCCTCTGCAACTTCCTTGACATACGTATCTCCTTTACAGAACTTATATGATTAGGTACTATTTAAAAAGGTGAGACACTCTGCAACTTCCTTGACATACGAATCTCCTTTACAAAATTTATATGATTAGGTACTATTTAAAAAGGTGAGACCCTCTGCAACTTCCTTGACATACCTATCTCTTTTACAGAACTTATTTGATTAGGTACTATTTAAAAAGGTGAGACCTTCTGCAACTTCCTTGACATACCTATCTCCTTTACAAAACTTATATGATTAGGTACTATTTAAAAAGGTCAGACCCTCTGCAACTTCCCTGACATACCTGTCTCCTTTACAGAACTTATATGATTAGGTACTATTTAAAAAGGTGAGACCCTCTGCAACTTCCTTGACATACGTATCTCCTTTACAGAACTTATATGATTAGGTACTATTTAAAAAGGTGAAACCCTCTGCAACTTCCTTGACATACCTATATCCTGTACAGAACTTATATGATTAGGTACTATTTAAAAAGGTGAGACCTTCTGCAACTTCCTTGACATACCTATCTCCTTTACAAAACTTATATGATTAGATACTATTTAAAAAGGTGAGACCCTCTGCAACTTCCCTGACATTCCTATCTCCTTTACAGAACTTATATGATTAGGTACTAGTTAAAAAGGTGAGACCCTCTGCAACTTCCTTGACATACCTATCTCCTTTACAGTTCTTATATGATTAGGTACTATTTAAAAAAGTGAGACCCTCTGCAACTTCCTTGACATACCTATCTCCTTTACAGAACTTATTTGATTAGGTACTATTTAAAAAGGTGAGACCCTCTGCAACTTCCCTGACATACCTATCTCCTTTACAGAACTTATATGATTAGGTACTATTTAAAAAGGTGAGTCCCTCTGCAACTTCCTTGACATACGTATCTCCTTTACAGAACTTATATGATTAGGTACTATTTAAAAAGGTGAGACCCTCTGCAACTTCCTTGACATACGTATCTCCTTTACAGAACTTATATGATTAGGTACTATTTAAAAAGGTGAGACCCTCTGCAACTTCCTTGACATACGTATCTCCTTTACAGAACTTATATGATTAGGTACTATTTAAAAAGGTGAGTCCCTCTGCAACTTCCTTGACATACATATCTCCTTTACAGAACTAATATGATAAGGTAATATTTAAAAATGTGAGACCCTCTGCAACTTTCTTGACATACCTATCTCCTTTACAGAACTTATATGATTAGGTACTATTTTAAAAGGTGAGTCCCTCTGCAACTTCCTTGACATACCTATCTCCTTTACAGAACTTATATGATTAGGTACTATTTAAAAAGGTGAGACCCTCTGCAACTTCCTTGACATACGTATCTCCTTTACAGAACTAATATGATAAGGTAATATTTAAAAATATGAGACCCTCTGCAACTTTCTTGACATACCTATCTCCTTTACAGAACTTATATGATTAGGTACTATTTTAAAAGATGAGTCCCTCTGCAACTTCCTTGACATACGTATCTCCTTTACAGAACTTATATGATTAGGTACTATTTAAAAAGGTGAGACCCTCTGCAACTTCCTTGACATACCTATCTCCTTTACAGAACTTATATGATTAGGTACTATTTTAAAAGGTGAGTCCCTCTGCAACTTCCTTGACATACGTATCTCCTTTACAGAACTTATATGATTAGGTACTATTTAAAAAGGTGAGACCCTCTGCAACTTCCTTGACATACGTATCTCCTTTACAGAACTTATATGATTAGGTACTATTTAAAAAGGTGAGACACTCTGCAACTTCCTTGACATACGAATCTCCTTTACAAAACTTATATGATTAGGTACTATTTAAAAAGGTGAGACCCTCTGCAACTTCCTTGACATACCTATCTCTTTTACAGAACTTATTTGATTAGGTACTATTTAAAAAGGTGAGACCTTCTGCAACTTCCTTGACATACCTATCTCCTTTACAAAACTTATATAATTAGGTACTATTTAAAAAGGTCAGACCCTCTGCAACTTCCCTGACATACCTGTCTCCTTTACAGAACTTATATGATTAGGTACTATTTAAAAAGGTGAGACCCTCTGTAACTTCCTTGACATACGTATCTCCTTTACAGAACTTATATGATTAGGTACTATTTAAAAAGGTAAAACCCTCTGCAACTTCCTTGACATACCTATATCCTGTACAGAACTTATATGATTAGGTACTATTTAAAAAGGTAAGACCTTCTGCAACTTCCTTGACATACCTATCTCCTTTACAAAACTTATATGATTAGATACTATTTAAAAAGGTGAGACCCTCTGCAACTTCCCTGACATTCCTATCTCCTTTACAGAACTTATATGATTAGGTACTATTTTAAAAGGTGAGACCCTCTGCAACTTCCTTGACATACCTATCTCCTTTACAGTTCTTATATGATTAGGTACTATTTAAAAAAGTGAGACCCTCTGCAACTTCCTTGACATACCTATCTCCTTTACAGAACTTATTTGATTAAGTACTATTTAAAAAGGTGAGACCTTCTGCAACTTCCTTGACATACCTATCTCCTTTACAAAACTTATATGATTAGGTACTATTTAAAAAGGTAAGACCCTCTGCAACTTCCCTGACATACCTATCTCCTTTACAGAACTTATATGATTAGGTACTATTTAAAAAGGTGCGACCCTCTGCAACTTCCTTGATATACCTATCTCCTTTACAGAACTTATATGATTAGGTACTATTTAAAAAGGTGAGACCCTCTGCAACTTCCTTGACATACGTATCTCCTTTACAGAAATTATATGATTAGGTACTATTTAAAAAGGTGAGACCTTCTGCAACTTCCTTGACATACCTATCTCCTTTACAAAACTTATATGATTAGGTACTATTTAAAAAGGTGAGACCCTCTGCAACTTCCCTGACATACCTATCTCCTTTACAGAACTTATATGATTAGGTACTATTTAAAAAGGTGAGACCCTCTGCAAATTCCTTCACATACCTATCTCCTTTACAGAACTTATATAATTATGTACTATTTAAAAAGGTGAGACACTCTGCAACTTCCTTGACATACGTATCTCCTTTACAGAACTTATATAATTAGGTACTATTTAAAAAGGTGAGACCCTCTGCAACTTCCTTGACATACGTATCTCCTTTACAGAACTTATATGATTAGGTACTATTTAAAAAGGTGAGACCCTCTGCAACTTCCTTGACATACGTATCTCCTTTACAGAACTTATATGATTAGGTACTATTTAAAAAGGTGAGACCCTCTGCAACTTCCTTGACATACCTATCTCTTTTACAGAACTTATTTTAAAAAGGTGAGACCTTCTGCAACTTCCTTGACATACCTATCTCCTTTACAAAACTTATATGATTAGGTACTATTTAAAAAGGTCAGACCCTCTGCAACTTCCCTGACATACCTGTCTCCTTTACAGAACTTATATGATTAGGTACTGTTTAAAAAGGTGAGACCCTCTGCAACTTCCTTGACATACGTATCTCCTTTACAGAACTAATATGATAAGGTAATATTTAAAAATGTGAGACCCTCTGCAACTTCCTTGATATACCTATCTCCTTTACAGAACTTATATGATTAGGTACTATTTAAAAAGGTGAGACCCTCTGCAACTTCCTTGACATACGTATCTCCTTTACAGAACTTATATAATTAGGTAATATTTAAAAAGGTGAGACCTTCTGCAACTTCCTTGATATACCTATCTCCTTTACAGAACTTATATGATTAGGTACTATTTAAAAAGGTGAGACCCTCTGCAACTTCCTTGACATACGTATCTCCTTTACAGAACTTATATGATTAGGTACTATTTAAAAAGGTGAGACCCTCTGCAACTTCCTTGACATACCTATCTCTTTTACAGAACTTATTTTAAAAAGGTGAGACCTTCTGCAACTTCCTTGACATACCTATCTCCTTTACAAAACTTATATGATTAGGTACTATTTAAAAAGGTCAGACCCTCTGCAACTTCCCTGACATACCTGTCTCCTTTACAGAACTTATATGATTAGGTACTGTTTAAAAAGGTGAGACCCTCTGCAACTTCCTTGACATACGTATCTCCTTTACAGAACTAATATGATAAGGTAATATTTAAAAATGTGAGACCCTCTGCAACTTTCTTGACATACCTATCTCCTTTACAGAACTTATATGATTAGGTACTATTTTAAAAGGTGAGTCCCTCTGCAACTTCCTTGACATACCTATCTCCTTTACAGAACTTATATGATTAGGTACTATTTAAAAAGGTGAGACCCTCTGCAACTTCCTTGACATACGTATCTCCTTTACAGAACTAATATGATAAGGTAATATTTAAAAATGTGAGACCCTCTGCAACTTTCTTGACATACCTATCTCCTTTACAGAACTTATATGATTAGGTACTATTTTAAAAGGTGAGTCCCTCTGCAACTTCCTTGACATACGTATCTCCTTTACAGAACTTATATGATTAGGTACTATTTAAAAAGGTGAGACCCTCTGCAACTTCCTTGACATACGTATCTCCTTTACAGAACTTATATGATTAGGTACTATTTAAAAAGGTGAGTCCCTCTGCAACTTCCTTGACATACGTATCTCCTTTACAGAACTTATATGATTAGGTACTATTTAAAAAGGTGAGACCCTCTGCAACTTCCTTGACATACGTATCTCCTTTACAGAACTTATATGATTAGGTACTATTTAAAAAGGTGAGACACTCTGCAACTTCCTTGACATACGAATCTCCTTTACAAAATTTATATGATTAGGTACTATTTAAAAAGGTGAGACCCTCTGCAACTTCCTTGACATACCTATCTCTTTTACAGAACTTATTTGATTAGGTACTATTTAAAAAGGTGAGACCTTCTGCAACTTCCTTGACATACCTATCTCCTTTACAAAACTTATATGATTAGGTACTATTTAAAAAGGTCAGACCCTCTGCAACTTCCCTGACATACCTGTCTCCTTTACAGAACTTATATGATTAGGTACTATTTAAAAAGGTGAGACCCTCTGCAACTTCCTTGACATACGTATCTCCTTTACAGAACTTATATGATTAGGTACTATTTAAAAAGGTGAAACCCTCTGCAACTTCCTTGACATACCTATATCCTGTACAGAACTTATATGATTAGGTACTATTTAAAAAGGTGAGACCTTCTGCAACTTCCTTGACATACCTATCTCCTTTACAAAACTTATATGATTAGATACTATTTAAAAAGGTGAGACCCTCTGCAACTTCCCTGACATTCCTATCTCCTTTACAGAACTTATATGATTAGGTACTAGTTAAAAAGGTGAGACCCTCTGCAACTTCCTTGACATACCTATCTCCTTTACAGTTCTTATATGATTAGGTACTATTTAAAAAAGTGAGACCCTCTGCAACTTCCTTGACATACCTATCTCCTTTACAGAACTTATTTGATTAGGTACTATTTAAAAAGGTGAGACCCTCTGCAACTTCCCTGACATACCTATCTCCTTTACAGAACTTATATGATTAGGTACTATTTAAAAAGGTGAGTCCCTCTGCAACTTCCTTGACATACGTATCTCCTTTACAGAACTTATATGATTAGGTACTATTTAAAAAGGTGAGACCCTCTGCAACTTCCTTGACATACGTATCTCCTTTACAGAACTTATATGATTAGGTACTATTTAAAAAGGTGAGACCCTCTGCAACTTCCTTGACATACGTATCTCCTTTACAGAACTTATATGATTAGGTACTATTTAAAAAGGTGAGTCCCTCTGCAACTTCCTTGACATACATATCTCCTTTACAGAACTAATATGATAAGGTAATATTTAAAAATGTGAGACCCTCTGCAACTTTCTTGACATACCTATCTCCTTTACAGAACTTATATGATTAGGTACTATTTTAAAAGGTGAGTCCCTCTGCAACTTCCTTGACATACCTATCTCCTTTACAGAACTTATATGATTAGGTACTATTTAAAAAGGTGAGACCCTCTGCAACTTCCTTGACATACGTATCTCCTTTACAGAACTAATATGATAAGGTAATATTTAAAAATATGAGACCCTCTGCAACTTTCTTGACATACCTATCTCCTTTACAGAACTTATATGATTAGGTACTATTTTAAAAGATGAGTCCCTCTGCAACTTCCTTGACATACGTATCTCCTTTACAGAACTTATATGATTAGGTACTATTTAAAAAGGTGAGACCCTCTGCAACTTCCTTGACATACGTATCTCCTTTACAGAACTTATATGATTAGGTACTATTTAAAAAGGTGAGACACTCTGCAACTTCCTTGACATACGAATCTCCTTTACAAAACTTATATGATTAGGTACTATTTAAAAAGGTGAGACCCTCTGCAACTTCCTTGACATACCTATCTCTTTTACAGAACTTATTTGATTAGGTACTATTTAAAAAGGTGAGACCTTCTGCAACTTCCTTGACATACCTATCTCCTTTACAAAACTTATATAATTAGGTACTATTTAAAAAGGTCAGACCCTCTGCAACTTCCCTGACATACCTGTCTCCTTTACAGAACTTATATGATTAGGTACTATTTAAAAAGGTGAGACCCTCTGCAACTTCCTTGACATACGTATCTCCTTTACAGAACTTATATGATTAGGTACTATTTAAAAAGGTAAAACCCTCTGCAACTTCCTTGACATACCTATATCCTGTACAGAACTTATATGATTAGGTACTATTTAAAAAGGTAAGACCTTCTGCAACTTCCTTGACATACCTATCTCCTTTACAAAACTTATATGATTAGATACTATTTAAAAAGGTGAGACCCTCTGCAACTTCCCTGACATTCCTATCTCCTTTACAGAACTTATATGATTAGGTACTATTTTAAAAGGTGAGACCCTCTGCAACTTCCTTGACATACCTATCTCCTTTACAGTTCTTATATGATTAGGTACTATTTAAAAAAGTGAGACCCTCTGCAACTTCCTTGACATACCTATCTCCTTTACAGAACTTATTTGATTAAGTACTATTTAAAAAGGTGAGACCTTCTGCAACTTCCTTGACATACCTATCTCCTTTACAAAACTTATATGATTAGGTACTATTTAAAAAAGGTTAGACCCTCTGCAACTTCCCTGACATACCTATCTCCTTTACAGAACTTATATGATTAGGTACTATTTAAAAAGGTGCGACCCTCTGCAACTTCCTTGATATACCTATCTCCTTTACAGAACTTATATGATTAGGTACTATTTAAAAAGGTGAGACCCTCTGCAACTTCCTTGACATACGTATCTCCTTTACAGAAATTATATGATTAGGTACTATTTAAAAAGGTGAGACCTTCTGCAACTTCCTTGACATACCTATCTCCTTTACAAAACTTATATGATTAGGTACTATTTAAAAAGGTGAGACCCTCTGCAACTTCCCTGACATACCTATCTCCTTTACAGAACTTATATGATTAGGTACTATTTAAAAAGGTGAGACCCTCTGCAAATTCCTTCACATACCTATCTCCTTTACAGAACTTATATAATTATGTACTATTTAAAAAGGTGAGACACTCTGCAACTTCCTTGACATACGTATCTCCTTTACAGAACTTATATAATTAGGTACTATTTAAAAAGGTGAGACCCTCTGCAACTTCCTTGACATACGTATCTCCTTTACAGAACTTATATGATTAGGTACTATTTAAAAAGATGAGTCCCTCTGCAACTTCCTTGACATACATATCTCCTTTACAGAACTTATATGATTAGTTACTATTTTAAAAGGTGAGACCCTCTGCAACTTCCTTGACATACCTATCTCCTTTACAGAACTTATATGATTAGGTACTATTTTAAAAGATGAGTCCCTCTGCAACTTCCTTGACATACGTATCTCCTTTACAGAACTTATATGATTAGGTACTATTTAAAAAGGTGAGACCCTCTGCAACTTCCTTGACATACGTATCTCCTTTACAGAACTAATATGATAAGGTAATATTTAAAAATGTGAGACCCTCTGCAACTTTCTTGACATACCTATCTCCTTTACAGAACTTATATGATTAGGTACTATTTTAAAAGGTGAGTCCCTCTGCAACTTCCTTGACATACCTATCTCCTTTACAGAACTTATATGATTAGGTACTATTTAAAAAGGTGAGACCCTCTGCAACTTCCTTGACATACGTATCTCCTTTACAGAACTAATATGATAAGGTAATATTTAAAAATGTGAGACCCTCTGCAACTTTCTTGACATACCTATCTCCTTTACAGAACTTATATGATTAGGTACTATTTTAAAAGGTGAGTCCCTCTGCAACTTCCTTGACATACGTATCTCCTTTACAGAACTTATATGATTAGGTACTATTTAAAAAGGTGAGACCCTCTGCAACTTCCTTGACATACGTATCTCCTTTACAGAACTTATATGATTAGGTACTATTTTAAAAGGTGAGTCCCTCTGCAACTTCCTTGACATACGTATCTCCTTTACAGAACTTATATGATTAGGTACTATTTAAAAAGGTGAGACCCTCTGCAACTTCCTTGACATACGTATCTCCTTTACAGAACTTATATGATTAGGTACTATTTAAAAAGGTGAGACACTCTGCAACTTCCTTGACATACGAATCTCCTTTACAAAACTTATATGATTAGGTACTATTTAAAAAGGTGAGACCCTCTGCAACTTCCTTGACATACCTATCTCTTTTACAGAACTTATTTGATTAGGTACTATTTAAAAAGGTGAGACCTTCTGCAACTTCCTTGACATACCTATCTCCTTTACAAAACTTATATAATTAGGTACTATTTAAAAAGGTCAGACCCTCTGCAACTTCCCTGACATACCTGTCTCCTTTACAGAACTTATATGATTAGGTACTATTTAAAAAGGTGAGACCCTCTGCAACTTCCTTGACATACGTATCTCCTTTACAGAACTTATATGATTAGGTACTATTTAAAAAGGTAAAACCCTCTGCAACTTCCTTGACATACCTATATCCTGTACAGAACTTATATGATTAGGTACTATTTAAAAAGGTAAGACCTTCTGCAACTTCCTTGACATACCTATCTCCTTTACAAAACTTATATTATACTTATATAAAAAGGTGAGACCCTCTGCAACTTCCCTGACATTCCTATCTCCTTTACAGAACTTATATGATTAGGTACTATTTTAAAAGGTGAGACCCTCTGCAACTTCCTTGACATACCTATCTCCTTTACAGTTCTTATATGATTAGGTACTATTTAAAAAAGTGAGACCCTCTGCAACTTCCTTGACATACCTATCTCCTTTACAGAACTTATTTGATTAAGTACTATTTAAAAAGGTGAGACCTTCTGCAACTTCCTTGACATACCTATCTCCTTTACAAAACTTATATGATTAGGTACAATTTAAAAAGGTAAGACCCTCTGCAACTTCCCTGACATACCTATCTCCTTTACAGAACTTATATGATTAGGTACTATTTAAAAAGGTGCGACCCTCTGCAACTTCCTTGATATACCTATCTCCTTTACAGAACTTATATGATTAGGTACTATTTAAAAAGGTGAGACCCTCTGCAACTTCCTTGACATACCTATCTCCTTTACAAAACTTATATGATTAGGTACTATTTAAAAAGGTAAGACCCTCTGCAACTTCCCTGACATACCTATCTCCTTTACAGAACTTATATGATTAGGTACTATTTAAAAAGGTGCGACCCTCTGCAACTTCCTTGATATACCTATCTCCTTTACAGAACTTATATGATTAGGTACTATTTAAAAAGGTAAGACCTTCTGCAACTTCCCTGACATACCTATCTCCTTTACAGAACTTATATGATTAGGTACTATTTAAAAAGGTGCGACCCTCTGCAACTTCCTTGATATACCTATCTCCTTTACAGAACTTATATGATTAGGTACTATTTAAAAAGGTAAGACCTTATGCAACTTCCTTGACATACCTATCTCCTTTACAAAACTTATATGATTAGATACTATTTAAAAAGGTGAGACCCTCTGCAACTTCCTTGATATACCTATCTCCTTTACAGAACTTATATGATTAGGTACTATTTAAAAAGGTGAGACCCTCTGCAACTTCCCTGACATACCTGTCTCCTTTACAGAACTTATATGATTAGGTACTATTTGAAAAGGTGAGACCTTCTGCAACTTCCTTGACATACCTATCTCCTTTACAAAACTTATTTGATTAGATTCTATTTAAAAAGGTGAGACCTTCTGCAACTTCCTTGACATACCTATTTCCTTTACAAAACTTATATGATTAGGTACTATTTAAAAAGGTTAGACCTTCTGCAACTTGCTTGACATACCTATCTCCTTTACAGAACTTATATGATTAGGTACTATTTAAAAAGGTGAGACCCTCTGCAACTTCCTTGATATACCTATCTCCTTTACAGAACTTATATGATTAGGTACTATTTAAAAAGGTGAGACCCTCTGCAACTTCCTTGACATACCTATCTCCTTTACAGAACTTATATGATTAGGTACTATTTAAAAAGGTGAGACCTTCTGCAACTTCCTTGACATACCTTTCTCCTTTACAAAACTTATATGATTAGGTACTATTTAAAAAGGTCAGACCCTCTGCAACTTCCCTGACATACCTGTCTCTTTTACAGATCTTATATGATTAGGTACTATTTAAAAAGGTGAGACCCTCTGCAACTAACTTGACATACGTATCTCCTTTACAGAACTTATATGATTAGGTACTATTTAAAAAGGTGAGACCCTCTGCAACTTCCTTGACATACCTATATCCTGTACAGAACTTATATGATTAGGTACTATTTAAAAAGGTGAGTCCCTCTGCAACTTCCTTGACATACCTATCTCCTTTATAGAACTTATATGATTAGGTACTATTTTAAAAGGTGAGACCCTCTGCAACTTCCTTGACATACGTATCTACTTTACATAACTTATTTGATTAGGTACTATTTAAAAAGGTGAGTCCCTCTGCAACTTCCTTGACATACGTATCTCCTTTACAGAACTTATATGATTAGGTACTATTTAAAAAGGTGAGACCCTCTGCAACTTCCTTGACATACCTATCTCCTTTACAGAACTTATATGATTAGGTACTATTTAAAAAGGTGAGACCCTCTGCAACTTCCTTGACATACCTATCTCCTTTATAGAACTTATATGATTCGGTACTATTTTGAAAGGTGAGACCCTCTGCAACTTCCTTCACATACATATCTCCTTTACAGAACTTATATAATTATGTACTATTTAAAAAGGTGAGACACTCTGCAACTTCCTTGACATACGTATCTCCTTTACAGAACTTATATGATTAGGTACTATTTTAAAAGGTGAGTCCCTCTGCAACTTCCTTGACATACGTATCTCCTTTACAGAACTTATATGATTAGGTACTATTTAAAAAGGTGAGACACTCTGCAACTTCCTTGACATACGAATCTCCTTTACAAAACTTATTTGATTAGGTACTATTTAAAAAGGTGAGACCTTCTGCAACTTCCTTGACATACCTATCTCCTTTACAAAACTTATATGATTAGGTACTATTTTAAAAGGTGAGTCCCTCTGCAACTTCCTTGACATACGTATCTCCTTTACAGAACTTATATGATTAGGTACTATTTAAAAAGGTGAGACACTCTGCAACTTCCTTGACATACGAATCTCCTTTACAAAACTTATATGATTAGGTACTATTTAAAAAGGTGAGACCCTCTGCAACTTCCTTGACATACCTATCTCTTTTACAGAACTTATTTGATTAGGTACTATTTAAAAAGGTGAGACCTTCTGCAACTTCCTTGACATACCTATCTCCTTTACAAAACTTATATAATTAGGTACTATTTAAAAAGGTCAGACCCTCTGCAACTTCCCTGACATACCTGTCTCCTTTACAGAACTTATATGATTAGGTACTATTTAAAAAGGTGAGACCCTCTGCAACTTCCTTGACATACGTATCTCCTTTACAGAACTTATATGATTAGGTACTATTTAAAAAGGTAAAACCCTCTGCAACTTCCTTGACATACCTATATCCTGTACAGAACTTATATGATTAGGTACTATTTAAAAAGGTAAGACCTTCTGCAACTTCCTTGACATACCTATCTCCTTTACAAAACTTATATGATTAGATACTATTTAAAAAGGTGAGACCCTCTGCAACTTCCCTGACATTCCTATCTCCTTTACAGAACTTATATGATTAGGTACTATTTTAAAAGGTGAGACCCTCTGCAACTTCCTTGACATACCTATCTCCTTTACAGTTCTTATATGATTAGGTACTATTTAAAAAAGTGAGACCCTCTGCAACTTCCTTGACATACCTATCTCCTTTACAGAACTTATTTGATTAAGTACTATTTAAAAAGGTGAGACCTTCTGCAACTTCCTTGACATACCTATCTCCTTTACAAAACTTATATGATTAGGTACTATTTAAAAAGGTAAGACCCTCTGCAACTTCCCTGACATACCTATCTCCTTTACAGAACTTATATGATTAGGTACTATTTAAAAAGGTGCGACCCTCTGCAACTTCCTTGATATACCTATCTCCTTTACAGAACTTATATGATTAGGTACTATTTAAAAAGGTGAGACCCTCTGCAACTTCCTTGACATACCTATCTCCTTTACAAAACTTATATGATTAGGTACTATTTAAAAAGGTAAGACCCTCTGCAACTTCCCTGACATACCTATCTCCTTTACAGAACTTATATGATTAGGTACTATTTAAAAAGGTGCGACCCTCTGCAACTTCCTTGATATACCTATCTCCTTTACAGAACTTATATGATTAGGTACTATTTAAAAAGGTAAGACCTTCTGCAACTTCCCTGACATACCTATCTCCTTTACAGAACTTATATGATTAGGTACTATTTAAAAAGGTGCGACCCTCTGCAACTTCCTTGATATACCTATCTCCTTTACAGAACTTATATGATTAGGTACTATTTAAAAAGGTAAGACCTTATGCAACTTCCTTGACATACCTATCTCCTTTACAAAACTTATATGATTAGATACTATTTAAAAAGGTGAGACCCTCTGCAACTTCCTTGATATACCTATCTCCTTTACAGAACTTATATGATTAGGTACTATTTAAAAAGGTGAGACCCTCTGCAACTTCCCTGACATACCTGTCTCCTTTACAGAACTTATATGATTAGGTACTATTTGAAAAGGTGAGACCTTCTGCAACTTCCTTGACATACCTATCTCCTTTACAAAACTTATTTGATTAGATTCTATTTAAAAAGGTGAGACCTTCTGCAACTTCCTTGACATACCTATTTCCTTTACAAAACTTATATGATTAGGTACTATTTAAAAAGGTTAGACCTTCTGCAACTTGCTTGACATACCTATCTCCTTTACAGAACTTATATGATTAGGTACTATTTAAAAAGGTGAGACCCTCTGCAACTTCCTTGATATACCTATCTCCTTTACAGAACTTATATGATTAGGTACTATTTAAAAAGGTGAGACCCTCTGCAACTTCCTTGACATACCTATCTCCTTTACAGAACTTATATGATTAGGTACTATTTAAAAAGGTGAGACCTTCTGCAACTTCCTTGACAAACCTTTCTCCTTTACAAAACTTATATGATTAGGTACTATTTAAAAAGGTCAGACCCTCTGCAATTTCCCTGACATACCTGTCTCTTTTACAGATCTTATATGATTAGGTACTATTTAAAAAGGTGAGACCCTCTGCAACTAACTTGACATACGTATCTCCTTTACAGAACTTATATGATTAGGTACTATTTAAAAAGGTGAGACCCTCTGCAACTTCCTTGACATACCTATATCCTGTACAGAACTTATATGATTAGGTACTATTTAAAAAGGTGAGTCCCTCTGCAACTTCCTTGACATACCTATCTCCTTTATAGAACTTATATGATTAGGTACTATTTTAAAAGGTGAGACCCTCTGCAACTTCCTTGACATACGTATCTACTTTACATAACTTATTTGATTAGGTACTATTTAAAAAGGTGAGTCCCTCTGCAACTTCCTTGACATACGTATCTCCTTTACAGAACTTATATGATTAGGTACTATTTAAAAAGGTGAGACCCTCTGCAACTTCCTTGACATACCTATCTCCTTTACAGAACTTATATGATTAGGTACTATTTAAAAAGGTGAGACCCTCTGCAACTTCCTTGACATACCTATCTCCTTTATAGAACTTATATGATTCGGTACTATTTTGAAAGGTGAGACCCTCTGCAACTTCCTTCACATACATATCTCCTTTACAGAACTTATATAATTATGTACTATTTAAAAAGGTGAGACACTCTGCAACTTCCTTGACATACGTATCTCCTTTACAGAACTTATATAATTAGGTACTATTTAAAAAGGTGAGACCCTCTGCAACTTCCTTGACATACGTATCTCCTTTACAGAACTTATATGATTAGGTACTATTTGAAAAGGTGAGACCCTCTGCAACTTCCTTGACATACATATCTCCTTTACAGAACTTATATGATTAGGTACTATTTAAAAAGGTGAGACCCTCTGCAACTTCCTTGACATACCTATCTCCTTTATAGAACTTATATGATTCGGTACTATTTTGAAAGGTGAGACCCTCTGCAACTTCCTTCACATACATATCTCCTTTACAGAACTTATATAATTATGTACTATTTAAAAAGGTGAGACACTCTGCAACTTCCTTGACATACGTATCTCCTTTACAGAACTTATATAATTAGGTACTATTTAAAAAGGTGAGACCCTCTGCAACTTCCTTGACATACGTATCTCCTTTACAGAACTTATATGATTAGGTACTATTTGAAAAGGTGAGACCCTCTGCAACTTCCATGACATACATATCTCCTTTACAGAACTTATATGATTAGGTACTATTTAAAAAGGTGAGACCCTCTGCAACTTCCTTGACATACCTATCTCCTTTACAGAACTTATTTGATTAGGTACTATTTAAAAAGGTGAGACCTTCTGCAACTTCCTTGACATACCTATCTCCTTTACAAAACTTATATGATTAGGTACTATTTAAAAAGGTGAGACCCTCTGCAACTTCCCTGACATACCTATCTCCTTTACAGAACTTATATGATTAGGTACTATTTAAAAAGGTGCGACCCTCTGCAACTTTCTTGATATACCTATCTCCTTTACAAAACTTATATGATTAGGTACTATTTAAAAAGGTGAGACCCTCTGCAACTTCCTTGACATACGTATCTCCTTTACAGAACTTATATGATTAGGTACTATTAAAAAAGGTGAGACCTTCTGCAACTTGCTTGACATACCTATCTCCTTTACAGAACTTATATGATTAGGTACTATTTAAAAAGGTGAGACCTTCTGCAACTTCCTTGACATACCTATCTCCTTTACAAAACTTATATGATTAGGTACTATTTAAAAAGGTCAGACCCTCTGCAACTTCCCTGACATACCTGTCTCTTTTACAGAACTTATATGATTAGGTACTATTTAAAAAGGTGAGACCCTCTGCAACTTCCCTGACATACCTATCTCCTTTACAGAACTTATATGATTAGGTACTATTTAAAAAGGTGAGACCCTCTGCAACTTCCTTGACATACGTATCTCCTTTACAGAACTTATATGATTAGGTACTATTTAAAAAGGTGAGACCTTCTGCAACTTGCTTGACATACCTATCTCCTTTACAAAACTTATATGATTAGGTACTATTTAAAAAGGTGAGACCCTCTGCAACTTCCCTGACATTCCTATCTCCTTTACAGAACTTATATGATTAGGTACTATTTAAAAAGGTGAGACCCTCTGCAACTTCCTTGACATACCTATCTCCTTTACAGAACTTATATGATTAGGTACTATTTAAATAGGTGAGACCCTCTGCAACTTCCTTGACATACCTATCTCCTTTACAGAACTTATTTGATTAGGTACTATTTAAAAAGGTGAGACCCTCTGCAACTTCCCTGACATTCCTATCTCCTTTACAGAACTTATATGATTAGGTACTATTTAAAAAGGTGAGACCCTCTGCAACTTCCTTGACATACCTATCTCCTTTACAGAACTTATATGATTAGGTACTATTTAAATAGGTGAGACCCCCTGCAACTTCCTTGACATACCTATCTCCTTTACAGAACTTATATGATTAGGCACTATTTAAAAAGGTGAGACCCTCTGCAACTTCCCTGACATACCTGTCTCCTTTACAGAACTTATATGATTAGGTACTATTTGAAAAGGTGAGACCTTCTGCAACTTCCTTGACATACCTATCTCCTTTACAAAACTTATTTGATTAGATTCTATTTAAAAAGGTGAGACCTTCTGCAACTTTCTTGACATACCTATTTCCTTTACAAAACTTATATGATTAGGTACTATTTAAAAAGGTTAGACCCTCTGCAATTTGCTTGACATACCTATCTCCTTTACAGAACTTATATGATTAGGTACTATTTAAAAAGGTGAGACCCTCTGCAACTTCCTTGATATACCTATCTCCTTTACAGAACTTATATGATTAGGTACTATTTAAAAAGGTGAGACCCTCTGCAACTTCCTTGACATACCTATCTCCTTTACAGAACTTATATGATTAGGTACTATTTAAAAAGGTGAGACCTTCTGCAACTTCCTTGACATACCTATCTCCTTTACAAAACTTATATGATTAGGTACTATTTAAAAAGGTCAGACCCTCTGCAACTTCCCTGACATACCTGTCTCTTTTACAGAACTTATATGATTAGGTACTATTTAAAAAGGTGAGACCCTCTGCAACTTCCTTGACATACGTATCTCCTTTACAGAACTTATATGATTAGGTACTATTTAAAAAGGTGAGACCCTCTGCAACTTCCTTGACATACCTATATCCTGTACAGAACTTATATGATTAGGTACTATTTAAAAAGGTGAGTCCCTCTGCAACTTCCTTGACATACCTATCTCCTTTATAGAACTTATATGATTAGGTACTATTTTAAAAGGTGAGACCCTCTGCAACTTCCTTGACATACGTATCTACTTTACATAACTTATTTGATTAGGTACTATTTAAAAAGGTGAGTCCCTCTGCAACTTCCTTGACATACGTATCTCCTTTACAGAACTTATATGATTAGGTACTATTTAAAAAGGTGAGACCCTCTGCAACTTCCTTGACATACCTATCTCCTTTACAGAACTTATATGATTAGGTACTATTTAAAAAGGTGAGACCCTCTGCAACTTCCTTGACATACCTATCTCCTTTATAGAACTTATATGATTCGGTACTATTTTGAAAGGTGAGACCCTCTGCAACTTCCTTCACATACATATCTCCTTTATAGAACTTATATGATTAGGTACTATTTTAAAAGGTGAGACCCTCTGCAACTTCCTTGACATACGTATCTACTTTACATAACTTATTTGATTAGGTACTATTTAAAAAGGTGAGTCCCTCTGCAACTTCCTTGACATACGTATCTCCTTTACAGAACTTATATGATTAGGTACTATTTAAAAAGGTGAGACCCTCTGCAACTTCCTTGACATACCTATCTCCTTTACAGAACTTATATGATTAGGTACTATTTAAAAAGGTGAGACCCTCTGCAACTTCCTTGACATACCTATCTCCTTTATAGAACTTATATGATTCGGTACTATTTTGAAAGGTGAGACCCTCTGCAACTTCCTTCACATACATATCTCCTTTACAGAACTTATATAATTATGTACTATTTAAAAAGGTGAGACACTCTGCAACTTCCTTGACATACGTATCTCCTTTACAGAACTTATATAATTAGGTACTATTTAAAAAGGTGAGACCCTCTGCAACTTCCTTGACATACGTATCTCCTTTACAGAACTTATATGATTAGGTACTATTTGAAAAGGTGAGACCCTCTGCAACTTCCTTGACATACATATCTCCTTTACAGAACTTATATGATTAGGTACTATTTAAAAAGGTGAGACCCTCTGCAACTTCCTTGACATACCTATCTCCTTTATAGAACTTATATGATTCGGTACTATTTTGAAAGGTGAGACCCTCTGCAACTTCCTTCACATACATATCTCCTTTACAGAACTTATATAATTATGTACTATTTAAAAAGGTGAGACACTCTGCAACTTCCTTGACATACGTATCTCCTTTACAGAACTTATATAATTAGGTACTATTTAAAAAGGTGAGACCCTCTGCAACTTCCTTGACATACGTATCTCCTTTACAGAACTTATATGATTAGGTACTATTTGAAAAGGTGAGACCCTCTGCAACTTCCATGACATACATATCTCCTTTACAGAACTTATATGATTAGGTACTATTTAAAAAGGTGAGACCCTCTGCAACTTCCTTGACATACCTATCTCCTTTACAGAACTTATTTGATTAGGTACTATTTAAAAAGGTGAGACCTTCTGCAACTTCCTTGACATACCTATCTCCTTTACAAAACTTATATGATTAGGTACTATTTAAAAAGGTGAGACCCTCTGCAACTTCCCTGACATACCTATCTCCTTTACAGAACTTATATGATTAGGTACTATTTAAAAAGGTGCGACCCTCTGCAACTTTCTTGATATACCTATCTCCTTTACAAAACTTATATGATTAGGTACTATTTAAAAAGGTGAGACCCTCTGCAACTTCCTTGACATAAGTATCTCCTTTACAGAACTTATATGATTAGGTACTATTAAAAAAGGTGAGACCTTCTGCAACTTGCTTGACATACCTATCTCCTTTATAGAACTTATATGATTCGGTACTATTTTGAAAGGTGAGACCCTCTGCAACTTCCTTCACATACATATCTCCTTTACAGAACTTATATAATTATGTACTATTTAAAAAGGTGAGACACTCTGCAACTTCCTTGACATACGTATCTCCTTTACAGAACTTATATAATTAGGTACTATTTAAAAAGGTGAGACCCTCTGCAACTTCCTTGACATACGTATCTCCTTTACAGAACTTATATGATTAGGTACTATTTGAAAAGGTGAGACCCTCTGCAACTTCCATGACATACATATCTCCTTTACAGAACTTATATGATTAGGTACTATTTAAAAAGGTGAGACCCTCTGCAACTTCCTTGACATACCTATCTCCTTTACAGAACTTATTTGATTAGGTACTATTTAAAAAGGTGAGACCTTCTGCAACTTCCTTGACATACCTATCTCCTTTACAAAACTTATATGATTAGGTACTATTTAAAAAGGTGAGACCCTCTGCAACTTCCCTGACATACCTATCTCCTTTACAGAACTTATATGATTAGGTACTATTTAAAAAGGTGCGACCCTCTGCAACTTTCTTGATATACCTATCTCCTTTACAAAACTTATATGATTAGGTACTATTTAAAAAGGTGAGACCCTCTGCAACTTCCTTGACATAAGTATCTCCTTTACAGAACTTATATGATTAGGTACTATTAAAAAAGGTGAGACCTTCTGCAACTTGCTTGACATACCTATCTCCTTTACAGAACTTATATGATTAGGTACTATTTAAAAAGGTGAGACCTTCTGCAACTTCCTTGACATACCTATCTCCTTTACAAAACTTATATGATTAGGTACTATTTAAAAAGGTCAGACCCTCTGCAACTTCCCTGACATACCTGTCTCTTTTACAGAACTTATATGATTAGGTACTATTTAAAAAGGTGAGACCCTCTGCAACTTCCCTGACATACCTATCTCCTTTACAGAACTTATATGATTAGGTACTATTTAAAAAGGTGAGACCCTCTGCAACTTCCTTGACATACGTATCTCCTTTACAGAACTTATATGATTAGGTACTATTTAAAAAGGTGAGACCTTCTGCAACTTGTTTGACATACCTATCTCCTTTACAAAACTTATATGATTAGGTACTATTTAAAAAGGTGAGACCCTCTGCAACTTCCCTGACATTCCTATCTCCTTTACAGAACTTATGTGATTAGGTACTATTTAAAAAGGTGAGACAATCTGCAACTTCCTTGACATACCTATCTCCTTTACAGAACTTATATGATTAGGTACTATTTAAATAGGTGAGACCCTCTGCAACTTCCTTGACATACCTATCTCCTTTACAGAACTTATTTGATTAGGTACTATTTAAAAAGGTGAGACCCTCTGCAACTTCCCTGACATTCCTATCTCCTTTACAGAACTTATATGATTAGGTACTATTTAAAAAGGTGAGACCCTCTGCAACTTCCTTGACATACCTATCTCCTTTACAGAACTTATATGATTAGGTACTATTTAAATAGGTGAGACCCCCTGCAACTTCCTTGACATACCTATCTCCTTTACAGAACTTATATGATTAGGCACTATTTAAAAAGGTGAGACCCTCTGCAACTTCCCTGACATACCTGTCTCCTTTACAGAACTTATATGATTAGGTACTATTTGAAAAGGTGAGACCTTCTGCAACTTCCTTGACATACCTATCTCCTTTACAAAACTTATTTGATTAGATTCTATTTAAAAAGGTGAGACCTTCTGCAACTTTCTTGACATACCTATTTCCTTTACAAAACTTATATGATTAGGTACTATTTAAAAAGGTTAGACCCTCTGCAATTTGCTTGACATACCTATCTCCTTTACAGAACTTATATGATTAGGTACTATTTAAAAAGGTGAGACCCTCTGCAACTTCCTTGATATACCTATCTCCTTTACAGAACTTATATGATTAGGTACTATTTAAAAAGGTGAGACCCTCTGCAACTTCCTTGACATACCTATCTCCTTTACAGAACTTATATGATTAGGTACTATTTAAAAAGGTGAGACCTTCTGCAACTTCCTTGACATACCTATCTCCTTTACAAAACTTATATGATTAGGTACTATTTAAAAAGGTCAGACCCTCTGCAACTTCCCTGACATACCTGTCTCTTTTACAGAACTTATATGATTAGGTACTATTTAAAAAGGTGAGACCCTCTGCAACTTCCTTGACATACGTATCTCCTTTACAGAACTTATATAATTAGGTACTATTTAAAAAGGTGAGACCCTCTGCAACTTCCTTGACATACCTAAATCCTGTACAGAACTTATATGATTAGGTACTATTTAAAAAGGTGAGTCCCTCTGCAAATTCCTTGACATACCTATCTCCTTTATAGAACTTATATGATTAGGTACTATTTTAAAAGGTGAGACCCTCTGCAACTTCCTTGACATACGTATCTACTTTACATAACTTATTTGATTAGGTACTATTTAAAAAGGTGAGTCCCTCTGCAACTTCCTTGACATACGTATCTCCTTTACAGAACTTATATGATTAGGTACTATTTAAAAAGGTGAGACCCTCTGCAACTTCCTTGACATACCTATCTCCTTTACAGAACTTATATGATTAGGTACTATTTAAAAAGGTGAGACCCTCTGCAACTTCCTTGACATACCTATCTCCTTTATAGAACTTATATGATTCGGTACTATTTTGAAAGGTGAGACCCTCTGCAACTTCCTTCACATACATATCTCCTTTACAGAACTTATATAATTATGTACTATTTAAAAAGGTGAGACACTCTGCAACTTCCTTGACATACGTATCTCCTTTACAGAACTTATATAATTAGGTACTATTTAAAAAGGTGAGACCCTCTGCAACTTCCTTGACATACGTATCTCCTTTACAGAACTTATATGATTAGGTACTATTTGAAAAGGTGAGACCCTCTGCAACTTCCTTGACATACATATCTCCTTTACAGAACTTATATGATTAGGTACTATTTAAAAAGGTAAGACCCTCTGCAACTTCCTTGACATACCTATCTCCTTTATAGAACTTATATGATTCGGTACTATTTTGAAAGGTGAGACCCTCTGCAACTTTCTTCACATACATATCTCCTTTACAGAACTTATATAATTATGTACTATTTAAAAAGGTGAGACACTCTGCAACTTCCTTGACATACGTATCTCCTTTACAGAACTTATATAATTAGGTACTATTTAAAAAGGTGAGACCCTCTGCAACTTCCTTGACATACGTATCTCCTTTACAGAACTTATATGATTAGGTACTATTTGAAAAGGTGAGACCCTCTGCAACTTCCTTGACATACATATCTCCTTTACAGAACTTATATGATTAGGTACTATTTAAAAAGGTGAGACCCTCTGCAACTTCCTTGACATACCTATCTCCTTTACAGAACTTATTTGATTAGGTACTATTTAAAAAGGTGAGACCTTCTGCAACTTCCTTGACATACCTATCTCCTTTACAAAACTTATATGATTAGGTACTATTTAAAAAGGTGAGACCCTCTGCAACTTCCCTGACATACCTATCTCCTTTACAGAACTTATATGATTAGGTACTATTTAAAAAGGTGCGACCCTCTGCAACTTCCTTGATATACCTATCTCCTTTACAAAACTTATATGATTAGGTACTATTTAAAAAGGTGAGACCCTCTGCAACTTCCTTGACATACGTATCTCCTTTACAGAACTTATATGATTAGGTACTATTTAAAAAGGTGAGACCTTCTGCAACTTGCTTGACATACCTATCTCCTTTACAGAACTTATATGATTAGGTACTATTTAAAAAGGTGAGACCCTCTGCAACTTCCCTGACATACCTATCTCCTTTACAGAACTTATATGATTAGGTACAATTTAAAAAGGTGCGACCCTCTGCAACTTCCTTGATATACATATCTCCTTTACAAAACTTATATGATTAGGTACTATTTAAAAAGGTGAGACCCTCTGCAACTTCCTTGACATACGTATCTCCTTTACAGAACTTATATGATTAGGTACTATTTAAAAAGGTGAGACCTTCTGCAACTTGCTTGACATACCTATCTCCTTTACAAAACTTATATGATTAGGTACTATTTAAAAAGGTCAGAACCTCTGCAACTTCCCTGACATACCTGTCTCTTTTACAGAACTTATATGATTAGGTACTATTTAAAAAGGTGAGACCCTCTGCAACTTCCCTGACATACCTATCTCCTTTACAGAACTTATATGATTAGGTACTATTTAAAAAGGTGCGACCCTCTGCAACTTCCTTGATATTACTATCTCCTTTACAAAACTTATATGATTAGGTACTATTTAAAAAGGTGAGACCCTCTGCAACTTCCTTGACATACGTATCTCCTTTACAGAACTTATATGATTAGGTACTATTTAAAAAGGTGAGACCTTCTGCAACTTGCTTGACATACCTATCTCCTTTACAAAACTTATATGATTAGGTACTATTTAAAAAGGTGAGACCCTCTGCAACTTCCCTGACATTCCTATCTCCTTTACAGAACTTATATGATTAGGTACTATTTAAAAAGGTGAGACCCTCTGCAACTTCCTTGACATACCTATCTCCTTTACAGAACTTATATGATTAGGTACTATTTAAATAGGTGAGACCCTCTGCAACTTCCTTGACATACCTATCTCCTTTACAGAACTTATTTGATTAGGTACTATTTAAAAAGGTGAGACCTTCTGCAACTTCCTTGACATACCTATCTCCTTTACAAAACTTATATGATTAGGTACTATTTAAAAAGGTGAGACCCTCTGCAACTTCCCTGACATACCTATCTCCTTTACAGAACTTATATGATTAGGTACTATTTAAAAAGGTGCGACCCTCTGCAACTTCCTTGATATACCTATCTCCTTTAAAGAACTTATATGATTAGGTACTATTTAAAAAGGTGAGACCCTCTGCAACTTCCTTGACATACGTATCTCCTTTACAGAACTTATATAATTAGGTACTATTTAAAAAGGTGAGACCTTCTGCAACTTCCTTGACATACCTATCTCCTTTACAAAACTTATATGATTAGGTACTATTTAAAAAGGTGAGACCCTCTGCAACTTCCCTGACATACCTATCTCCTTTACAGAACTTATATGATTAGGTACTATTTAAAAAGGTGCGACCCTCTGCAACTTCCTTGACATACGTATCTCCTTTACAGAACTTATATGATTAGGTACTATTTAAAAAGGTGAGACCCTCTGCAACTTCCTTGACATACCTATATCCTGTACAGAACTTATATGATTAGGTACTATTTAAAAAGGTGAGTCCCTCTGCAACTTCCTTGACATACCTATCTCCTTTATAGAACTTATATGATTAGGTACTATTTTAAAAGGTGAGACCCTCTGCAACTTCCTGGACATACGTATCTACTTTACAGAACTTATTTGATTAGGTACTATTTAAAAAGGTGAGTCCCTCTGCAACTTCCTTGACATACGTATCTCCTTTACAGAACTTATATGATTAGGTACTATTTAAAAAGGTGAGACCCTCTGCAACTTCCCTGACATACCTATCTCCTTTACAGAACTTATATGATTAGGTACTATTTAAAAAGGTGCGACCCTCTGCAACTTCCTTGATATACCTATCTCCTTTACAAAACTTATATGATTAGGTACTATTTAAAAAGGTGAGACCCTCTGCAACTTCCTTGACATACGTATCTCCTTTACAGAACTTATATGATTAGGTACTATTTAAAAAGGTGAGACCTTCTGCAACTTGCTTGACATACCTATCTCCTTTACAGAACTTATATGATTAGGTACTATTTAAAAAGGTGAGACCCTCTGCAACTTCCTTGACATACGTATCTCCTTTACAGAACTTATATGATTAGGTACTATTTAAAAAGGTGCGACCCTCTGCAACTTCCTTGATATACATATCTCCTTTACAAAACTTATATGATTAGGTACTATTTAAAAAGGTGAGACCCTCTGCAACTTCCTTGACATACGTATCTCCTTTACAGAACTTATATGATTAGGTACTATTTAAAAAGGTGAGACCCTCTGCAACTTCCCTGACATACCTATCTCCTTTACAGAACTTATATGATTAGGTTCTATTTAAAAAGGTGCGACCCTCTGCAACTTCCTTGATATACCTATCTCCTTTACAAAACTTATATGATTAGGTACTATTTAAAAAGGTGAGACCCTCTGCAACTTCCTTGACATACGTATCTCCTTTACAGAACTTATATGATTAGGTACTATTTAAAAAGGTGATACCTTCTGCAACTTGCTTGACATACCTATCTCCTTTACAGAACTTATATGATTAGGTACTATTTAAAAAGGTGAGACCCTCTGCAACTTCCTTGACATACGTATCTCCTTTACAGAACTTATATGATTAGGTACTATTTAAAAAGGTGCGACCCTCTGCAACTTCCTTGATATACATATCTCCTTTACAAAACTTATATGATTAGGTACTATTTAAAAAGGTGAGACCCTCTGCAACTTCCTTGACATACGTATCTCCTTTACAGAACTTATATGAATAGGTACTATTTAAAAAGGTGAGACCTTCTGCAACTTGCTTGACATACCTATCTCCTTTACAAAACTTATATGATTAGGTACTATTTAAAAAGGTCAGACCCTCTGCAACTTCCTTGACATACCTGTCTCTTTTACAGAACTTATATGATTAGGTACTATTTAAAAAGGTGAGACCCTCTGCAACTTCCCTGACATACCTATCTCCTTTACAGAACTTATATGATTAGGTACTATTTAAAAAGGTGCGACCCTCTGCAACTTCCTTGATATACCTATCTCCTTTACAAAACTTATATGATTAGGTACTATTTAAAAAGGTGAGACCCTCTGCAACTTCCTTGACATACGTATCTCCTTTACAGAACTTATATGATTAGGTACTATTTAAAAAGGTGAGACCTTCTGCAACTTGCTTGACATACCTATCTCCTTTACAAAACTTATATGATTAGGTACTATTTAAAAAGGTGAGACCCTCTGCAACTTCCCTGACATTCCTATCTCCTTTACAGAACTTATATGATTAGGTACTATTTAAAAAGGTGAGACCCTCTGCAACTTCCTTGACATACCTATCTCCTTTACAGAACTTATATGATTAGGTACTATTTAAATAGGTGAGACCCTCTGCAACTTCCTTGACATACCTATCTCCTTTACAGAACTTATTTGATTAGGTACTATTTAAAAAGGTGAGACCTTCTGCAACTTCCCTGACATACCTATCTCCTTTACAAAACTTATATGATTAGGTACTATTTAAAAAGGTGAATCCCTCTGCAACTTCCCTGACATACCTATCTCCTTTACAGAACTTATATGATTAGGTACTATTTAAAAAGGTGCGACCCTCTGCAACTTCCTTGATATACCTATCTCCTTTACAGAACTTATATGATTAGGTACTATTTAAAAAGGTGAGACCCTCTGCAACTTCCTTGACATACGTATCTCCTTTACAGAACTTATATAATTAGGTACTATTTAAAAAGGTGAGACCTTCTGCAACTTCCTTGACATACCTATCTCCTTTACAAAACTTATATGATTAGGTACTATTTAAAAAGGTGAGACCCTCTGCAACTTCCCTGACATACCTATCTCCTTTACAGAACTTATATGATTAGGTACTATTTAAAAAGGTGCGACCCTCTGCAACTTCCTTGACATACGTATCTCCTTTACAGAACTTATATGATTAGGTACTTTTTAAAAAGGTGAGACCCTCTGCAACTTCCTTGACATACCTATATCCTGTACAGAACTTATATGATTAGGTACTATTTAAAAAGGTGAGTCCCTCTGCAACTTCCTTGACATACCTATCTCCTTTATAGAACTTATATGATTAGGTACTATTTTAAAAGGTGAGACCCTCTGCAACTTCCTTGACATACGTATCTACTTTACAGAACTTATTTGATTAGGTACTATTTAAAAAGGTGAGTCCCTCTGCAACTTCCTTGACATACGTATCTCCTTTACAGAACTTATATGATTAGGTTTTATTTAAAAAGGTGAGACCCTCTGCAACTTCCTTGACATACCTATCTCCTTTACAGAACTTATATGATTAGGTACTATTTAAAAAGGTGAGACCCTCTGCAACTTCCTTGACATACCTATCTCCTTTATAGAACTTATATGATTAGGTACTATTTTGAAAGGTGAGACCCTCTGCAACTTCCTTCACATACATATCTCCTTTACAGAACTTATATAATTATGTACTATTTAAAAAGGTGAGACACTCTTCAACTTCCTTGACATACGTATCTCCTTTACAGAACTTATATAATTAGGTACTATTTAAAAAGGTGAGACCCTCTGCAACTTCCTTGACATACGTATCTCCTTTACAAAACTTATATGATTAGGTACTATTTAAAAAGGTGAGACCCTCTGCAACTTCCTTGACATACATATCTCCTTTACAGAACTTATATGATTAGGCACTATTTAAAAAGGTGAGACCCTCTGCAACTTCCTTGACATACCTATCTCCTTTACAGAACTTATTTGATTAGGTACTATTTAAAAAGGTGAGACCTTCTGCAACTTCCTTGACATACCTATCTCCTTTATAAAACTTATATGATTAGGTACTATTTAAAAAGGTGAGACCCACTGCAACTTCCCTGACATACCTATCTCCTTTACAGAACTTATATGATTAGGTACTATTTAAAAAGGTGCGACCCTCTGCAACTTCCTTGATATACCTATCTCCTTTACAAAACTTATATGATTAGGTACTATTTAAAAAGGTGAGACCCTCTGCAACTTCCTTGACATACGTATCTCATTTACAGAACTTATATGATTAGGTACTATTTAAAAAGGTGAGACCTTCTGCAACTTGCTTGACATACCTATCTCCTTTACAAAACTTATATGATTAGGTACTATTTAAAAAGGTGAGACCCTCTGCAACTTCCCTGACATTCCTATCTCCTTTACAGAACTTATATGATTAGGTACTATTTAAAAAGGTGAGACCCTCTGCAACTTCCTTGACATACCTATCTCCTTTACAGAACTTATATGATTAGGTACTATTTAAAAAGGTGAATCCCTCTGCAACTTCCCTGACATACCTATCTCCTTTACAGAACTTATATGATTAGGTACTATTTAAAAAGGTGCGACCCTCTGCAACTTCCTTGACATACCTATCTCCTTTACAGAACTTATTTGATTAGGTACTATTTAAAAAGGTGAGACCTTCTGCAACTTCCTAGACATACCTATCTCCTTTATAAAACTTATATGATTAGGTACTATTTAAAAAGGTGAGACCCACTGCAACTTCCCTGACATACCTATCTCCTTTACAGAACTTATATGATTAGGTACTATTTAAAAAGGTGCGACCCTCTGCAACTTCCTTGATATACCTATCTCCTTTACAAAACTTATATGATTAGGTACTATTTAAAAAGGTGAGACCCTCTGCAACTTCCTTGACATACGTATCTCATTTACAGAACTTATATGATTAGGTACTATTTAAAAAGGTGAGACCTTCTGCAACTTGCTTGACATACCTATCTCCTTTACAAAACTTATATGATTAGGTACTATTTAAAAAGGTGAGACCCTCTGCAACTTCCCTGACATTCCTATCTCCTTTACAGAACTTATTTGATTAGGTACTATTTAAAAAGGTGAGACCTTCTGCAACTTCCCTGACATACCTATCTCCTTTACAAAACTTATATGATTAGGTACTATTTAAAAAGGTGAATCCCTCTGCAACTTCCCTGACATACCTATCTCCTTTACAGAACTTATATGATTAGGTACTATTTAAAAAGGTGCGACCCTCTGCAACTTCCTTGATATACCTATCTCCTTTACAGAACTTATATGATTAGGTACTATTTAAAAAGGTGAGACCCTCTGCAACTTCCTTGACATACGTATCTCCTTTACAGAACTTATATAATTAGGTACTATTTAAAAAGGTGAGACCTTCTGCAACTTCCTTGACATACCTATCTCCTTTACAAAACTTATATGATTAGGTACTATTTAAAAAGGTGAGACCCTCTGCAACTTCCCTGACATACCTATCTCCTTTACAGAACTTATATGATTAGGTACTATTTAAAAAGGTGCGACCCTCTGCAACTTCCTTGACATACGTATCTCCTTTACAGAACTTATATGATTAGGTACTTTTTAAAAAGGTGAGACCCTCTGCAACTTCCTTGACATACCTATATCCTGTACAGAACTTATATGATTAGGTACTATTTAAAAAGGTGAGTCCCTCTGCAACTTCCTTGACATACCTATCTCCTTTATAGAACTTATATGATTAGGTACTATTTTAAAAGGTGAGACCCTCTGCAACTTCCTTGACATACGTATCTACTTTACAGAACTTATTTGATTAGGTACTATTTAAAAAGGTGAGTCCCTCTGCAACTTCCTTGACATACGTATCTCCTTTACAGAACTTATATGATTAGGTTTTATTTAAAAAGGTGAGACCCTCTGCAACTTCCTTGACATACCTATCTCCTTTACAGAACTTATATGATTAGGTACTATTTAAAAAGGTGAGACCCTCTGCAACTTCCTTGACATACCTATCTCCTTTATAGAACTTATATGATTAGGTACTATTTTGAAAGGTGAGACCCTCTGCAACTTCCTTCACATACATATCTCCTTTACAGAACTTATATAATTATGTACTATTTAAAAAGGTGAGACACTCTTCAACTTCCTTGACATACGTATCTCCTTTACAGAACTTATATAATTAGGTACTATTTAAAAAGGTGAGACCCTCTGCAACTTCCTTGACATACGTATCTCCTTTACAAAACTTATATGATTAGGTACTATTTAAAAAGGTGAGACCCTCTGCAACTTCCTTGACATACATATCTCCTTTACAGAACTTATATGATTAGGCACTATTTAAAAAGGTGAGACCCTCTCCAACTTCCTTGACATACCTATCTCCTTTACAGAACTTATTTGATTAGGTACTATTTAAAAAGGTGAGACCCTCTGCAACTTCCTTGACATACGTATCTCATTTACAGAACTTATATGATTAGGTACTATTTAAAAAGGTGAGACCTTCTGCAACTTGCTTGACATACCTATCTCCTTTACAAAACTTATATGATTAGGTACTATTTAAAAAGGTGAGACCCTCTGCAACTTCCCTGACATTCCTATCTCCTTTACAGAACTTATATGATTAGGTACTATTTAAAAAGGTGAGACCCTCTGCAACTTCCCTGACATTCCTATCTCCTTTACAGAACTTATATGATTAGGTACTATTTAAAAAGGTGAGACCTTCTGCAACTTGCTTGACATACCTATCTCCTTTACAAAACTTATATGATTAGGTACTATTTAAAAAGGTGAGACCCTCTGCAACTTCCCTGACATTCCTATCTCCTTTACAGAACTTATATGATTAGGTACTATTTAAAAAGGTGAGACCCTCTGCAACTTCCTTGACATACCTATCTCCTTTACAGAACTTATATGATTAGGTACTATTTAAATAGGTGAGACCCTCTGCAACTTCCTTGACATACCTATCTCCTTTACAGAACTTATTTGATTAGGTACTATTTAAAAAGGTGAGACCCTCTGCAACTTTCTTGACATACGTATCTCCTTTACAGAACTTATATGATTAGGTACTATTTAAAAAGGTGAGACCCTCTGCAACTTCCTTGACATACCTATCTCCTTTACAAAACTTATTTGATTAGGTACTATTTAAAAAGGTGAGACCCTCTGCAACTTCCTTGACATACCTATCTCCTTTACAGAACTTATATGATAAGGTAATATTTAAAAAGATGAGACCCTCTGCAACTTTCTTGACATACGTATCTCCTTTACAGAACTTATATGATTAGGTACTATTTAAAAAGGTGAGACCCTCTGCAACTTCCTTGACATACCTATATCCTGTACAGAACTTATATGATTAGGTACTATTTAAAAAGGTGAGTCCCTCTGCAACTTCCATGACATACCTATCTCCTTTATAGAACTTATATGATTAGGTACTATTTTAAAAGGTGAGATCCTCTGCAACTTCCTTGACATACGTATCTACTTTACAGAACTTATTTGATTAGGTACTATTTAAAAAGGTGAGTCCCTCTGCAACTTCCTTGACATACGTATCTCCTTTACAGAACTTATATGATTAGGTACTATTTAAAAAGGTGAGACCCTCTGCAACTTCCCTGACATACCTATCTCCTTTACAGAACTTATATGATTAGGTACTATTTAAAAAGGTGCGACCCTCTGCAACTTCCTTGATATACCTATCTCCTTTACAAAACTTATATGATTAGGTACTATTTAAAAAGGTGAAACCCTCTGCAACTTCCTTGACATACGTATCTCCTTTACAGAACTTATATGATTAGGTACTATTTAAAAAGGTGAGACCTTCTGCAACTTGCTTGACATACCTATCTAATTAACAGAACTTATATGATTAGGTACTATTTAAAAAGGTGAGACCCTCTGCAACTTCCCTGACATACCTATCTCCTTTACAGAACTTATATGATTAGGTACTATTTAAAAAGGTGCGACCCTCTGCAACTTCCTTGATATACATATCTCCTTTACAAAACTTATATGATTAGGTACTATTTAAAAAGGTGAGACCCTCTGCAACTTCCTTGACATACGTATCTCCTTTACAGAACTTATATGATTAGGTACTATTTAAAAAGGTGAGACCTTCTGCAACTTGCTTGACATACCTATCTCCTTTACAAAACTTAAATGATTAGGTACTATTTAAAAAGGTCAGACCATCTGCAACTTCCCTGACATACCTGTCTCTTTTACAGAACTTATATGATTAGGTACTATTTAAAAAGGTGAGACCCTCTGCAACTTCCCTGACATACCTATCTCCTTTACAGAACTTATATGATTAGGTACTATTTAAAAAGGTGCGACCCTCTGCAACTTCCTTGATATACCTATCTCCTTTACAAAACTTATATGATTAGGTACTATTTAAAAAGGTGAGACCCTCTGCAACTTCCTTGACATACGTATCTCCTTTACAGAACTTATATGATTAGGTACTATTTAAAAAGGTGAGACCTTCTGCAACTTGCTTGACATACCTATCTCCTTTACAAAACTTATATGATTAGGTACTATTTAAAAAGGTGAGACCCTCTGCAACTTCCCTGACATTCCTATCTCCTTTACAGAACTTATATGATTAGGTACTATTTAAAAAGGTGAGACCCTCTGCAACTTCCTTGACATACCTATATCCTTTACAAAACTTATATGATTAGGTACTATTTAAAAAGGTGAAACCCTCTGCAACTTCCTTGACATACGTATCTCCTTTACAGAACTTATATGATTAGGTACTATTTAAAAAGGTGAGACCTTCTGCAACTTGCTTGACATACCTATCTCCTTTACAGAACTTATATGATTAGGTACTATTTAAAAAGGTGAGACCCTCTGCAACTTCCCTGACATACCTATCTCCTTTACAGAACTTATATGATTAGGTACTATTTAAAAAGGTGAGACCCTCTGCAACTTCCTTGACATACGTATCTCCTTTACAGAACTTATATGATTAGGTACTATTTAAAAAGGTAAAACCCTCTGCAACTTCCTTGACATACCTATCTCCTTTACAAAACTTATTTGATTAGGTACTATTTAAAAAGGTGAGACCCTCTGCAACTTCCTTGACATACCTATCTCCTTTACAGAACTTATATGATAAGGTAATATTTAAAAAGATGAGACCCTCTGCAACTTTCTTGACATACGTATCTCCTTTACAGAACTTATATGATTAGGTACTATTTAAAAAGGTGAGACCCTCTGCAACTTCCTTGACATACCTATATCCTGTACAGAACTTATATGATTAGGTACTATTTAAAAAGGTGAGTCCCTCTGCAACTTCCTTGACATACCTATCTCCTTTATAGAACTTATATGATTAGGTACTATTTTAAAAGGTGAGATCCTCTGCAACTTCCTTGACATACGTATCTACTTTACAGAACTTATTTGATTAGGTACTATTTAAAAAGGTGAGTCCCTCTGCAACTTCCTTGACATACGTATCTCCTTTACAGAACTTATATGATTAGGTACTATTTAAAAAGGTGAGACCCTCTGCAACTTCCCTGACATACCTATCTCCTTTACAGAACTTATATGATTAGGTACTATTTAAAAAGGTGCGACCCTCTGCAACTTCCTTGATATACCTATCTCCTTTACAAAACTTATATGATTAGGTACTATTTAAAAAGGTGAAACCCTCTGCAACTTCCTTGACATACGTATCTCCTTTACAGAACTTATATGATTAGGTACTATTTAAAAAGGTGAGACCTTCTGCAACTTGCTTGACATACCTATCTCCTTTACAGAACTTATATGATTAGGTACTATTTAAAAAGGTGAGACCCTCTGCAACTTCCCTGACATACCTATCTCCTTTACAGAACTTATATGATTAGGTACTATTTAAAAAGGTGCGACCCTCTGCAACTTCCTTGATATACATATCTCCTTTACAAAACTTATATGATTAGGTACTATTTAAAAAGGTGAGACCCTCTGCAACTTCCTTGACATACGTATCTCCTTTACAGAACTTATATGATTAGGTACTATTTAAAAAGGTGAGACCTTCTGCAACTTGCTTGACATACCTATCTCCTTTACAAAACTTATATGATTAGGTACTATTTAAAAAGGTCAGACCCTCTGCAACTTCCCTGACATACCTGTCTCTTTTACAGAACTTATATGATTAGGTACTATTTAAAAAGGTGAGACCCTCTGCAACTTCCCTGACATACCTATCTCCTTTACAGAACTTATATGATTAGGTACTATTTAAAAAGGTGCGACCCTCTGCAACTTCTTTGATATACCTATCTCCTTTACAAAACTTATATGATTAGGTACTATTTAAAAAGGTGAGACCCTCTGCAACTTCCTTGACATACGTATCTCCTTTACAGAACTTATATGATTAGGTACTATTTAAAAAGGTGAGACCTTCTGCAACTTGCTTGACATACCTATCTCCTTTACAAAACTTATATGATTAGGTACTATTTAAAAAGGTGAGACCCTCTGCAACTTCCCTGACATTCCTATCTCCTTTACAGAACTTATATGATTAGGTACTATTAAAAAAGGTGAGACCCTCTGCAACTTCCTTGACATACCTATCTCCTTTACAGAACTTATATGATTAGGTACTATTTAAAAAGGTGAGACCCTCTGCAACTTCCTTGACATACCTATCTCCTTTATAGAACTTATATGATTAGGTACTATTTTAAAAGGTGAGATCCTCTGCAACTTCCTTGACATACGTATCTACTTTACAGAACTTATTTGATTAGGTACTATTTAAAAAGGTGAGTCCCTCTGCAACTTCCTTGACATACGTATCTCCTTTACAGAACTTATATGATTAGGTACTATTTAAAAAGGTGAGACCCTCTGCAACTTCCCTGACATACCTATCTCCTTTACAGAACTTATATGATTAGGTACTATTTAAAAAGGTGCGACCCTCTGCAACTTCCTTGATATACCTATCTCCTTTACAAAACTTATATGATTAGGTACTATTTAAAAAGGTGAAACCCTCTGCAACTTCCTTGACATACGTATCTCCTTTACAGAACTTATATGATTAGGTACTATTTAAAAAGGTGAGACCTTCTGCAACTTGCTTGACATACCTATCTCCTTTACAGAACTTATATGATTAGGTACTATTTAAAAAGGTGAGACCCTCTGCAACTTCCCTGACATACCTATCTCCTTTACAGAACTTATATGATTAGGTACTATTTAAAAAGGTGCGACCCTCTGCAACTTTCTTGACATACGTATCTCCTTTACAGAACTTATATGATTAGGTACTATTTAAAAAGGTGAGACCCTCTGCAACTTCCTTGACATACCTATCTCCTTTACAAAACTTATTTGATTTGGTACTATTTAAAAAGGTGAGACCCTCTGCAACTTCCTTGACATACCTATCTCCTTTACAGAACTTATATGATAAGGTAATATTTAAAAAGATGAGACCCTCTGCAACTTTCTTGACATACGTATCTCCTTTACAGAACTTATATGATTAGGTACTATTTAAAAAGGTGAGACCCTCTGCAACTTCCTTGACATACCTATATCCTGTACAGAACTTATATGATTAGGTACTATTTAAAAAGGTGAGTCCCTCTGCAACTTCCTTGACATACCTATCTCCTTTATAGAACTTATATGATTAGGTACTATTTTAAAAGGTGAGATCCTCTGCAACTTCCTTGACATACGTATCTACTTTACAGAACTTATTTGATTAGGTACTATTTAAAAAGGTGAGTCCCTCTGCAACTTCCTTGACATACGTATCTCCTTTACAGAACTTATATGATTAGGTACTATTTAAAAAGGTGAGACCCTCTGCAACTTCCCTGACATACCTATCTCCTTTACAGAACTTATATGATTAGGTACTATTTAAAAAGGTGCGACCCTCTGCAACTTCCTTGATATACCTATCTCCTTTACAAAACTTATATGATTAGGTACTATTTAAAAAGGTGAAACCCTCTGCAACTTCCTTGACATACGTATCTCCTTTACAGAACTTATATGATTAGGTACTATTTAAAAAGGTGAGACCTTCTGCAACTTGCTTGACATACCTATCTCCTTTACAGAACTTATATGATTAGGTACTATTTAAAAAGGTGAGACCCTCTGCAACTTCCCTGACATACCTATCTCCTTTACAGAACTTATATGATTAGGTACTATTTAAAAAGGTGCGACCCTCTGCAACTTCCTTGATATACATATCTCCTTTACAAAACTTATATGATTAGGTACTATTTAAAAAGGTGAGACCCTCTGCAACTTCCTTGACATACGTATCTCCTTTACAGAACTTATATGATTAGGTACTATTTAAAAAGGTGAGACCTTCTGCAACTTGCTTGACATACCTATCTCCTTTACAAAACTTATATGATTAGGTACTATTTAAAAAGGTCAGACCCTCTGCAACTTCCCTGACATACCTGTCTCTTTTACAGAACTTATATGATTAGGTACTATTTAAAAAGGTGAGACCCTCTGCAACTTCCCTGACATACCTATCTCCTTTACAGAACTTATATGATTAGGTACTATTTAAAAAGGTGCGACCCTCTGCAACTTCCTTGATATACCTATCTCCTTTACAAAACTTATATGATTAGGTACTATTTAAAAAGGTGAGACCCTCTGCAACTTCCTTGTCATACGTATCTCCTTTACAGAACTTATATGATTAGGTACTATTTAAAAAGGTGAGGCCTTCTGCAACTTGCTTGACATACCTATCTCCTTTACAAAACTTATATGATTAGGTACTATTTAAAAAGGTGAGACCCTCTGCAACTTCCCTGACATTCCTATCTCCTTTACAGAACTTATATGATTAGGTACTATTTAAAAAGGTGAGACCATCTGCAACTTCCTTGACATACCTATCTCCTTTACAGAACTTATATGATTAGGTACTATTTGAATAGGTGAGACCCTCTGCAACTTCCTTGACATACCTATCTCCTTTACAGAACTTATTTGATTAGGTACTATTTAAAAAGGTGAGACCTTCTGCAACTTCCTTGACATACCTATCTCCTTTACAAAACTTATATGATTAGGTACTATTTAAAAAGGTGAGACCCTCTGCAACTTCCCTGACATACCTATCTCCTTTACAGAACTTATTTGATTAGGTACTATTTAAAAAGGTGAGACCCTCTGCAACTTTCTTGACATACGTATCTCCTTTACAGAACTTATATGATTAGGTACTATTTAAAAAGGTGAGACCCTCTGCAACTTCCTTGACATACCTATCTCCTTTACAAAACTTATTTGATTAGGTACTATTTAAAAAGGTGAGACCCTCTGCAACTTCCTTGACATACCTATCTCCTTTACAGAACTTATATGATAAGGTAATATTTAAAAAGATGAGACCCTCTGCAACTTTCTTGACATACGTATCTCCTTTACAGAACTTATATGATTAGGTACTATTTAAAAAGGTGAGACCCTCTGCAACTTCCTTGACATACCTATATCCTGTACAGAACTTATATGATTAGGTACTATTTAAAAAGGTGAGTCCCTCTGCAACTTCCATGACATACCTATCTCCTTTATAGAACTTATATGATTAGGTACTATTTTAAAAGGTGAGATCCTCTGCAACTTCCTTGACATACGTATCTACTTTACAGAACTTATTTGATTAGGTACTATTTAAAAAGGTGAGTCCCTCTGCAACTTCCTTGACATACGTATCTCCTTTACAGAACTTATATGATTAGGTACTATTTAAAAAGGTGAGACCCTCTGCAACTTCCCTGACATACCTATCTCCTTTACAGAACTTATATGATTAGGTACTATTTAAAAAGGTGCGACCCTCTGCAACTTCCTTGATATACCTATCTCCTTTACAAAACTTATATGATTAGGTACTATTTAAAAAGGTGAAACCCTCTGCAACTTCCTTGACATACGTATCTCCTTTACAGAACTTATATGATTAGGTACTATTTAAAAAGGTGAGACCTTCTGCAACTTGCTTGACATACCTATCTAATTAACAGAACTTATATGATTAGGTACTATTTAAAAAGGTGAGACCCTCTGCAACTTCCCTGACATACCTATCTCCTTTACAGAACTTATATGATTAGGTACTATTTAAAAAGGTGCGACCCTCTGCAACTTCCTTGATATACATATCTCCTTTACAAAACTTATATGATTAGGTACTATTTAAAAAGGTGAGACCCTCTGCAACTTCCTTGACATACGTATCTCCTTTACAGAACTTATATGATTAGGTACTATTTAAAAAGGTGAGACCTTCTGCAACTTGCTTGACATACCTATCTCCTTTACAAAACTTAAATGATTAGGTACTATTTAAAAAGGTCAGACCATCTGCAACTTCCCTGACATACCTGTCTCTTTTACAGAACTTATATGATTAGGTACTATTTAAAAAGGTGAGACCCTCTGCAACTTCCCTGACATACCTATCTCCTTTACAGAACTTATATGATTAGGTACTATTTAAAAAGGTGCGACCCTCTGCAACTTCCTTGATATACCTATCTCCTTTACAAAACTTATATGATTAGGTACTATTTAAAAAGGTGAGACCCTCTGCAACTTCCTTGACATACGTATCTCCTTTACAGAACTTATATGATTAGGTACTATTTAAAAAGGTGAGACCTTCTGCAACTTGCTTGACATACCTATCTCCTTTACAAAACTTATATGATTAGGTACTATTTAAAAAGGTGAGACCCTCTGCAACTTCCCTGACATTCCTATCTCCTTTACAGAACTTATATGATTAGGTACTATTTAAAAAGGTGAGACCCTCTGCAACTTCCTTGACATACCTATATCCTTTACAAAACTTATATGATTAGGTACTATTTAAAAAGGTGAAACCCTCTGCAACTTCCTTGACATACGTATCTCCTTTACAGAACTTATATGATTAGGTACTATTTAAAAAGGTGAGACCTTCTGCAACTTGCTTGACATACCTATCTCCTTTACAGAACTTATATGATTAGGTACTATTTAAAAAGGTGAGACCCTCTGCAACTTCCCTGACATACCTATCTCCTTTACAGAACTTATATGATTAGGTACTATTTAAAAAGGTGAGACCCTCTGCAACTTCCTTGACATACGTATCTCCTTTACAGAACTTATATGATTAGGTACTATTTAAAAAGGTAAAACCCTCTGCAACTTCCTTGACATACCTATCTCCTTTACAAAACTTATTTGATTAGGTACTATTTAAAAAGGTGAGACCCTCTGCAACTTCCTTGACATACCTATCTCCTTTACAGAACTTATATGATAAGGTAATATTTAAAAAGATGAGACCCTCTGCAACTTTCTTGACATACGTATCTCCTTTACAGAACTTATATGATTAGGTACTATTTAAAAAGGTGAGACCCTCTGCAACTTCCTTGACATACCTATATCCTGTACAGAACTTATATGATTAGGTACTATTTAAAAAGGTGAGTCCCTCTGCAACTTCCTTGACATACCTATCTCCTTTATAGAACTTATATGATTAGGTACTATTTTAAAAGGTGAGATCCTCTGCAACTTCCTTGACATACGTATCTACTTTACAGAACTTATTTGATTAGGTACTATTTAAAAAGGTGAGTCCCTCTGCAACTTCCTTGACATACGTATCTCCTTTACAGAACTTATATGATTAGGTACTATTTAAAAAGGTGAGACCCTCTGCAACTTCCCTGACATACCTATCTCCTTTACAGAACTTATATGATTAGGTACTATTTAAAAAGGTGCGACCCTCTGCAACTTCCTTGATATACCTATCTCCTTTACAAAACTTATATGATTAGGTACTATTTAAAAAGGTGAAACCCTCTGCAACTTCCTTGACATACGTATCTCCTTTACAGAACTTATATGATTAGGTACTATTTAAAAAGGTGAGACCTTCTGCAACTTGCTTGACATACCTATCTCCTTTACAGAACTTATATGATTAGGTACTATTTAAAAAGGTGAGACCCTCTGCAACTTCCCTGACATACCTATCTCCTTTACAGAACTTATATGATTAGGTACTATTTAAAAAGGTGCGACCCTCTGCAACTTCCTTGATATACATATCTCCTTTACAAAACTTATATGATTAGGTACTATTTAAAAAGGTGAGACCCTCTGCAACTTCCTTGACATACGTATCTCCTTTACAGAACTTATATGATTAGGTACTATTTAAAAAGGTGAGACCTTCTGCAACTTGCTTGACATACCTATCTCCTTTACAAAACTTATATGATTAGGTACTATTTAAAAAGGTCAGACCCTCTGCAACTTCCCTGACATACCTGTCTCTTTTACAGAACTTATATGATTAGGTACTATTTAAAAAGGTGAGACCCTCTGCAACTTCCCTGACATACCTATCTCCTTTACAGAACTTATATGATTAGGTACTATTTAAAAAGGTGCGACCCTCTGCAACTTCTTTGATATACCTATCTCCTTTACAAAACTTATATGATTAGGTACTATTTAAAAAGGTGAGACCCTCTGCAACTTCCTTGACATACGTATCTCCTTTACAGAACTTATATGATTAGGTACTATTTAAAAAGGTGAGACCTTCTGCAACTTGCTTGACATACCTATCTCCTTTACAAAACTTATATGATTAGGTACTATTTAAAAAGGTGAGACCCTCTGCAACTTCCCTGACATTCCTATCTCCTTTACAGAACTTATATGATTAGGTACTATTAAAAAAGGTGAGACCCTCTGCAACTTCCTTGACATACCTATCTCCTTTACAGAACTTATATGATTAGGTACTATTTAAAAAGGTGAGACCCTCTGCAACTTCCTTGACATACCTATCTCCTTTATAGAACTTATATGATTAGGTACTATTTTAAAAGGTGAGATCCTCTGCAACTTCCTTGACATACGTATCTACTTTACAGAACTTATTTGATTAGGTACTATTTAAAAAGGTGAGTCCCTCTGCAACTTCCTTGACATACGTATCTCCTTTACAGAACTTATATGATTAGGTACTATTTAAAAAGGTGAGACCCTCTGCAACTTCCCTGACATACCTATCTCCTTTACAGAACTTATATGATTAGGTACTATTTAAAAAGGTGCGACCCTCTGCAACTTCCTTGATATACCTATCTCCTTTACAAAACTTATATGATTAGGTACTATTTAAAAAGGTGAAACCCTCTGCAACTTCCTTGACATACGTATCTCCTTTACAGAACTTATATGATTAGGTACTATTTAAAAAGGTGAGACCTTCTGCAACTTGCTTGACATACCTATCTCCTTTACAGAACTTATATGATTAGGTACTATTTAAAAAGGTGAGACCCTCTGCAACTTCCCTGACATACCTATCTCCTTTACAGAACTTATATGATTAGGTACTATTTAAAAAGGTGCGACCCTCTGCAACTTTCTTGACATACGTATCTCCTTTACAGAACTTATATGATTAGGTACTATTTAAAAAGGTGAGACCCTCTGCAACTTCCTTGACATACCTATCTCCTTTACAAAACTTATTTGATTTGGTACTATTTAAAAAGGTGAGACCCTCTGCAACTTCCTTGACATACCTATCTCCTTTACAGAACTTATATGATAAGGTAATATTTAAAAAGATGAGACCCTCTGCAACTTTCTTGACATACGTATCTCCTTTACAGAACTTATATGATTAGGTACTATTTAAAAAGGTGAGACCCTCTGCAACTTCCTTGACATACCTATATCCTGTACAGAACTTATATGATTAGGTACTATTTAAAAAGGTGAGTCCCTCTGCAACTTCCTTGACATACCTATCTCCTTTATAGAACTTATATGATTAGGTACTATTTTAAAAGGTGAGATCCTCTGCAACTTCCTTGACATACGTATCTACTTTACAGAACTTATTTGATTAGGTACTATTTAAAAAGGTGAGTCCCTCTGCAACTTCCTTGACATACGTATCTCCTTTACAGAACTTATATGATTAGGTACTATTTAAAAAGGTGAGACCCTCTGCAACTTCCCTGACATACCTATCTCCTTTACAGAACTTATATGATTAGGTACTATTTAAAAAGGTGCGACCCTCTGCAACTTCCTTGATATACCTATCTCCTTTACAAAACTTATATGATTAGGTACTATTTAAAAAGGTGAAACCCTCTGCAACTTCCTTGACATACGTATCTCCTTTACAGAACTTATATGATTAGGTACTATTTAAAAAGGTGAGACCTTCTGCAACTTGCTTGACATACCTATCTCCTTTACAGAACTTATATGATTAGGTACTATTTAAAAAGGTGAGACCCTCTGCAACTTCCCTGACATACCTATCTCCTTTACAGAACTTATATGATTAGGTACTATTTAAAAAGGTGCGACCCTCTGCAACTTCCTTGATATACATATCTCCTTTACAAAACTTATATGATTAGGTACTATTTAAAAAGGTGAGACCCTCTGCAACTTCCTTGACATACGTATCTCCTTTACAGAACTTATATGATTAGGTACTATTTAAAAAGGTGAGACCTTCTGCAACTTGCTTGACATACCTATCTCCTTTACAAAACTTATATGATTAGGTACTATTTAAAAAGGTCAGACCCTCTGCAACTTCCCTGACATACCTGTCTCTTTTACAGAACTTATATGATTAGGTACTATTTAAAAAGGTGAGACCCTCTGCAACTTCCCTGACATACCTATCTCCTTTACAGAACTTATATGATTAGGTACTATTTAAAAAGGTGCGACCCTCTGCAACTTCCTTGATATACCTATCTCCTTTACAAAACTTATATGATTAGGTACTATTTAAAAAGGTGAGACCCTCTGCAACTTCCTTGTCATACGTATCTCCTTTACAGAACTTATATGATTAGGTACTATTTAAAAAGGTGAGGCCTTCTGCAACTTGCTTGACATACCTATCTCCTTTACAAAACTTATATGATTAGGTACTATTTAAAAAGGTGAGACCCTCTGCAACTTCCCTGACATTCCTATCTCCTTTACAGAACTTATATGATTAGGTACTATTTAAAAAGGTGAGACCATCTGCAACTTCCTTGACATACCTATCTCCTTTACAGAACTTATATGATTAGGTACTATTTGAATAGGTGAGACCCTCTGCAACTTCCTTGACATACCTATCTCCTTTACAGAACTTATTTGATTAGGTACTATTTAAAAAGGTGAGACCTTCTGCAACTTCCTTGACATACCTATCTCCTTTACAAAACTTATATGATTAGGTACTATTTAAAAAGGTGAGACCCTCTGCAACTTCCCTGACATACCTATCTCCTTTACAGAACTTATATGATTAGGTACTATTTAAAAAGGTGCGACCCTCTGCAACTTCCTTGATATACCTATCTCCTTTACAGAACTTATATGATTAGGTACTATTTAAAAAGGTGAGACCCTCTGCAACTTCCTTGACATACGTATCTCCTTTACAGAACTTATATAATTAGGTACTATTTAAAAAGGTGAGACCTTCTGCAACTTCCTTGACATACCTATCTCCTTTACAAAACTTATATGATTAGGTACTATTTAAAAAGGTGAGACCATCTGCAACTTCCCTGACATACCTATCTCCTTTACAGAACTTATATGATTAGGTACTATTTAAAAAGGTGCGACCCTCTGCAACTTCCTTGACATACGTATCTCCTTTACAGAACTTATATGATTAGGTACTATTTAAAAAGGTGAGACCCTCTGCAACTTCCTTGACATACCTATATCCTGTACAGAACTTATATGATTAGGTACTATTTAAAAAGGTGAGTCCCTCTGCAACTTCCTTGACATACCTATCTCCTTTATAGAACTTATATGATTAGGTACTATTTTAAAAGGTGAGACCCTCTGCAACTTCCTTGACATACGTATCTACTTTACAGAACTTATTTGATTAGGTACTATTTAAAAAGGTGAGTCCCTCTGCAACTTCCTTGACATACGTATCTCCTTTACAGAACGTATATGATTAGGTACTATTTAAAAAGGTGAGACCCTCTGCAACTTCCTTGACATACCTATCTCCTTTACAGAACTTATATGATTAGGTACTATTTAAAAAGGTGAGACCCTCTGCAACTTCCTTGACATACCTATCTCCTTTATAGAACTTATATGATTAGGTACTATTTTGAAAGGTGAGACCCTCTGCAACTTCCTTCACATACATATCTCCTTTACAGAACTTATATAATTATGTACTATTTAAAAAGGTGAGACACTCTTCAACTTCCTTGACATACGTATCTCCTTTACAGAACTTATATAATTAGGTACTATTTAAAAAGGTGAGACCCTCTGCAACTTCCTTGACATACGTATCTCCTTTACAGAACTTATATGATTAGGTACTATTTAAAAAGGTGAGACCCTCTGCAACTTCCTTGACATACATATCTCCTTTACAGAACTTATATGATTAGGCACTATTTAAAAAGGTGAGACCCTCTGCAACTTCCTTGACATACCTATCTCCTTTACAGAACTTATTTGATTAGGTACTATTTGAAAAGGTGAGACCTTCTGCAACTTCCTTGACATACCTATCTCCTTTACAAAACTTATATGATTAGGTACTATTTAAAAAGGTGAGACCCACTGCAACTTCCCTGACATACCTATCTCCTTTACAGAACTTATATGATTAGGTACTATTTAAAAAGGTGCGACCCTCTGCAACTTCCTTGATATACCTATCTCTTTTACAAAACTTATATGATTAGGTACTATTTAAAAAGGTGAGACCCTCTGCAACTTCCTTGACATACGTATCTCCTTTACAGAACTTATATGATTAGGTACTATTTAAAAAGGTGAGACCTTCTGCAACTTGCTTGACATACCTATCTCCTTTACAAAACTTATATGATTAGGTACTATTTAAAAAGGTGAGACCCTCTGCAACTTCCCTGACATTCCTATCTCCTTTACAGAACTTATATGATTAGGTACTATTTAAAAAGGTGAGACCCTCTGCAACTTCCTTGACATACCTATCTCCTTTACAGAACTTATATGATTAGGTACTATTTAAATAGGTGAGACCCTCTGCAACTTCCTTGACATACCTATCTCCTTTACAGAACTTATTTGATTAGGTACTATTTAAAAAGGTGAGACCCTCTGCAACTTTCTTGACATACGTATCTCCTTTACAGAACTTATATGATTAGGTACTATTTAAAAAGGTGAGACCCTCTGCAACTTCCTTGACATACCTATCTCCTTTACAGAACTTATTTGATTAGGTACTATTTAAAAAGGTGAGACCCTCTGCAACTTCCTTGACATACCTATCTCCTTTACAGAACTTATATGATAAGGTAATATTTAAAAAGATAAGACCCTCTGCAACTTTCTTGACATACCTATCTACTTTACAGAACTTATATGATTAGGTACTATTTTAAAAGGTGAGACCCTCTGCAACTTCCTTGACATATCTATCTCCTTAACAGAACTTATATGATTAGGTACTATTTAAAAAGGTGAGACCCTCTGCAACTTCCCTGACATACCTATCTCCTTTACAGAACTTATATGATTAGGTACTATTTAAAAAGGTGCGACCCTCTGCAACTTCCTTGATATACCTATCTCCTTTACAGAACTTATATGATTAGGTACTATTTAAAAAGGTGAGACCCTCTGCAACTTCCTTGACATACGTATCTCCTTTACAGAACTTATATGATTAGGTACTATTTAAAAAGGTGAGACCTTCTGCAACTTCCTTGACATACCTATCTCCTTTACAAAACTTATATGATTAGGTACTATTTAAAAAGGTGAGACCCTCTGCAACTTCCCTGACATTCCTATCTCCTTTACAGAACTTATATGATTAGGTACTATTTAAAAAGGTGAGACCCTCTGCAACTTCCTTGACATACCTATCTCCTTTACAGAACTTATATGATTAGGTACTATTTAAAAAAGTGAGACCCTCTGCAACTTCCTTGACATACCTATCTCCTTTACAAAACTTATTTGATTAGGTACTACTTAAAAAGGTGAGACCTTCTGCAACTTCCTTGACATACCTATCTCCTTTACAAAACTTATATGATTAGGTACTATTTAAAAAGGTGAGACCCTCTGCAACTTCCCTGACATACCTATCTCCTTTACAGAACTTATATGATTAGGTACTATTTAAAAAGGTGCGACCCTCTGCAACTTCCTTGATATACCTATATCCTTTACAGAACTTATATGATTAGGTACTATTTAAAAAGGTGAGACCCTCTGCAACTTCCTTGACATACGTATCTCCTTTACAGAACTTATATGATTAGGTACTATTTAAAAAGGTGAGACCTTCTGCAACTTCCTTGACATACCTATCTCCTTTACAAAACTTATATGATTAGGTACTATTTAAAAAGGTGAGACCCTCTGCAACTTCCCTGACATACCTATCTCCTTTACAGAACTTATATGATTAGGTACTATTTAAAAAGGTGAGACCCTCTGCAAATTTTTTCACATACCTATCTCCTTTACAGAACTTATATAATTATGTACTATTTAAAAAGGTGAGACTTTCAGCAACTTCCTTTACATACCCATCTCTATTATAACCTTACAAATTCATACAAAGGTCGACTTAATGCCCTAGGGATTTTTTCCAATCTGGAAGAAAAGGTTTACATACGGCTTCAAATTTGAAGATATATAAATAATATATAAATTTAATACATGTAGAAAAAAAAAACTTAATTACGAAAAAAATAGTAGAATGAGACTTTAAGACAACCCTTGTAAGTAGCCGGTAATTACACATCAATAAATCTTAAAAAATGAAACAAGTACCATATTTGACTGCCTCTGTGGCGCGGTGGGAGTGCATCCGGCTGCTACGCAAGAGGTCGTGGGTTTGATTCCCACCCAGGATAAAACTTTGTGTGATGAGCACGATGGTTTATTCTGTATCTGGGTGTTATTTATCTATAATATGTATGTATTTAGAAATATATAAGAATGTTTATCAGTTATCTAGATCCCATAACACAAGCTAATATTAGCTTACTTTGGGCTAGATGGCGCTGTGTGAAAAGTGTCCCACAATATTTATTTTATTTATTATATTATTTTAGCATTACCGTATTTTCAGCAATTGCTTTAAATTACCACTTTACCCAAAATCGTTAAGTAAATTATCCTTATAATTAAAATTATTTTACTTGGTATCAGTAGCACTAACGATTTATTTTGGAGCAAAGCCAACTCTTAACCACAGAGGATCTTATCGCAATTTAGTGCTAGCAGAGTTTTGTCATTGAAATGAGGAAGGTTGATATATATTTTCGTTTTTAAAAAGAACTGAAGTTACAAAAAGTGTAATCATAAAACTCTACTTAATAATAAACTGAGACATAGTTTATCTGATCTGGAAAGTTAAATCTTAATTTTAGTACCCAAGATACTGTAACATTTTACGCATTTGCAGAATATTGGGTCATTTTTATTAGAGCATAAAAATGTGATAAGGTTTAAAAAATATTCACAAATAGATAAAAAACCAATTACATGACAATGTAAAATGGTGGTTTAACTGTCATGTAGACAAAACATCTTCGCAGTTTTAGCGGTTTTATTAGTCATTCATGCCTTCATTTGCTGGACTGTATTTGCCAGAATGCAATAGAGTTGTCTAAAGCAGAGTCGATTTTCCAGGAAGTAGATGTATGTGAATAATTGTTGTTTTAATGTCAAGCGAGATTTTTTTCACACAACTGTTTTGGCAGACAAGCATACGGCCCACCAGATGGAAAGTGATCTATGGACGTTTGCAACACCAGACGTACTGTTGTAGAACCACATACTGTAGACGTTTGGAAAAATCCAGGTAGAGAGTTCATTCCACAATCTAAGTGTACCCGGAAGAAAGCCCCTTTCGGACTTTATCGTATGTGAGCGCTTCAGACGCAACACCCTGTCTATGACGAGGCGGTGCGATTATAGAAAGTTGATATTAAAAAATATATATTTTAAACATTTAAATAAAGTAGTTTTAGGTGATTTAAATATGCATGTGTGCATTTGTGGTTTTAACAGGAGCAATTAAAATAATGATGACGTCATAATATTAATGATGTGACCACGAAATGATTCGGAACGAACGGTGCGATGAGTCACGCAACAATTCATTCTGTCAGTTTATGAAATATTGCAATTAATTTAAATTTTTAAGCAACTGTAAACCATTTTTTTTGCATATATACTTCGGAAACATTTTGCTCTAGGTATGTAATTTAACGTATTATTTTTCTATATTTGTAAACCTGTGTGTGTTTATCTATAAGCTCTGAGTGAGCACTAGACCTCGCCAACTTTTTGTTAATTAATAAAATGTACTTACCCTCAAATTTTTTCAAAGGATTTGAGAAGGACATCACTTCAGGATGCAAAAAATGTTTTTTAACATTTATTTTAAATTAACATAATCCCAGCATAATATAACAAGAATCATAAAAATCCTGACAGCTTCGAATAGTGGGAAACAGCTAGTAAAACGTAAAATAATTGCACATTTCAAAAGTTGTCTTTTATTTCAAAATGATTGTTGTAGAATTATTTTAACGTCTTCTAGTTGAAGTAGAAATGTTAGCAATATTTTATTTGTTACTAGTAGCTATATGGTTTAGGTATGCTTTCCGCTAGAATAGTTTGATACAGCCTCTTAAGAAAAGCATTTTGAGACAAATTTTGTAACACAAATAAATGATAAATATTATAAAATAGTTTTGAAAAGTAAAAGACAGAGATGCCACATCGGGAAGTGGAGCTCACTTCGATGCTCCGGATCCCGATGTCATTGAAGTCATTAGTATGTAAGAAATAGAACAAGCGATAAGAAGTATGAAATGTGGTAAGGCTGTGGGAAAAGACAGAGTTACTGCTGAGATGATCAAGTACGGTGGGTCGCGTGTCTGGGACACACTATGTCTGTTATGCAACTTGTGCTGGCGGACGGGTGAGGTCCCAGATGACTGGCGAGTAGCAGTTGTAGTACCTATTTACAAAGGGAAAGGCTCGCGCCTAAACTGCTCCAGCTACAGGGCGATCAGCTTGGTCAGCTTAGCTAGTAAGGTGTATGCAAAGGTTATAACGGCACGAATGCAAGAAAAGTCTGAAAGGTATTTATGGGAGGCTCAATGCGGATTCCGACGTGGAAGAGGTTGCATGGATCAAGTGTTTTCTCTCCGCATGATCGCGGAAAAGTTTCTGGCTCTTAGCCAGAAGGTTTTCTGCGCTTTTGTTGATCTAGAGAAAGCATTTGACAACGTTGTGAGAGAAACGCTGTGGGACTTGCTGCCAGGATATGGTGTGGACGGCTCGCTACTGCGGGCAATACAGTCGCTTTATAGGGACTGTAAGGCTTGCGTGCGAGTAGGGGGGGGATGTGTCACCTCTTTTTGATGTCTGTACAGGCGTCAAACAGGGATGTGTCCTGTCCGCCTGGCTGTTCATAGTGTATCTGGACAGTTGCCTGCAGAAGTTGAAAGATTTTAATATGGGTGTGAATTTGGGTGACTTTACAGTAAACTGTCTGCTGTACGCTGATGATGCGGTGCTCATGGCCTCATCAGAAGCCGACCTACAGGCATTAGTCACTAATATGAAAGAGGGGTGTGAAAGTAAGGGCCTCTGCTTGAATGCAAGTAAAACTAAGGTTCTAGTATTTGAAAGAGGTGACGTAAGAACTAAATGCGAGATTATGGTAAACCAGGAATGTCTAGAGCAAGTGAATGAAATTGTGTATTTAGGAAGTATGTTCAGCGCGGATGGAAGATGTGATTCGGATGTAGAACGGCGAGTAGCTGCCGAAAACAAAGTTAACGGTGCTTTGTCCCAGTTAGTAAAGCGACAAAGCATCGTAAAAGAAGCACGAATGGCGATTCATAACGCAGTGCTAGTGCCAACTTTGCTTTACGGTAGTGAAACCTGGGTATGTCAGCAGATGCATGAAAGTAAATTGAATGCTGTGGAGATGCGATCACTTCGAAAATTGTGCGGCGTTACCTTGGCCGACCGAATACGTAACGAAGTGATACGCAATATGGCAGGTTTGAATGAAAGTGTCAGCTTTAAGTTGGAAAAGGGCGTGCTCCGTTGGTTTGGACACGTCCAACGAATGAGTGAGGAACGATTGACGAAGAATATATATTGTTCAAAAGTAGAGGGTAGAAGGAGTCAGGGAAGGCCGAGACTTACATATGAAGACCACGTGAGCAGATTGCTCAAAAACGGAAAGGTCAAAAGTACTCGGATACCCAGACGTGCGTGTATGAAGCGATTGATGAAACTCGAAGAAGCGAAAGAAGTATGCATGGATCGCGAAGCCTGGCGATCTGTCCTCTCTGACTACCCCGTCAGGGATACAGCGTGAAGATAGTTAGTTAGTTAGTTAGAAAAGTAATTAGTACTCCATATTTTTATGTGGAAAATATATCACGAGATTAAGCAGAAATAAAACCTGTATACTTGCACAATGCGAAAGCACCACTGTTGTCCACTATGCTAGCGTCCCTCGCTTGAAACTCATACAAATTAGGGCGATGTAGGTACCGGCACTTGCCCTGGGGCTATCCTTCCGAGGGCTCACCCGGAACTCCCGGCTATAGACGGATAGAAGGGATACTTGTGGTTTTAGTCGGTAGAAATCCATGAGGATTATCACACGAAAAAAAAGTACCGGTACGAACGTATCGAATTGTGCCCATAAACTTCGATTTATGTTAGTAGGTATCCTAAGACGTATGAGATAAAAATTTTCATTAATTTAATTAATTTATTCAAGTTAGCACTACAGGCAAATGAATAACAATATACCTTAGGTCATTAAACATTTACATTACAAATTTTGACAGTGTGTTATCCCTAAATATCACTAACATTTTCGCTTAGTTGCAACTTTTGTCATATAAAAAGTCTAACGTTTACATGTTAGTATGCTGCAACGAAGTAATGTATAGGTATAGTTACCTACAAAAATACAAATGAATGTTTACTAAAGCCTCGGCAAAAAGCCGCACAATTTCGGATTGGAGTGGCCATTACTCGCGTCGACAGTGGAAAGAACGCCCGCAATGCCATTGAAAATGTCGCTTTTGATTTTTGCAAATACACAACGTAAATTCACATTTGTTGCTGGCTCGATAACCATCCACCTAAAAGCTCCAACGTTGCAAGGCTTGGTGTAGCTTTGTTGCTAATACAACTTATTTTCGTGAACAGATGGTTTTGCTGTCTTATCATATCTTTTAATATCTTAGTTCGGAGTCACGCGTGACATTAGATATAAAGACAAAAGTCGCTGATTCATAGGTCAGGTAGACGTAAGCGATAGAGCAGTCCTTCATCTTCAGAAATTAAATATTCATCATAAGGGTTGAACTACATCTGGACGCACTGAATCGCAATTTTCTATGCTTCTACCTTTTTTGATACTTATGTGTTCGTTATTGTATTAGTGAGAAAGAGAGCGGGTGTGCGACGGCACGAGGTGGAATCGATTACGAGCACACCCATCGGTGAGCACAGATGGGCGTGCTGAACGTGAATGCTACAAAAAATAAATAAAAAATCTATTTCACGAAGCACACCTACGAATATGACTCGTAGTGTCGGGACTAACTAAATATCGATAGAAGAAAATGTTAAACCAAGAATACCTACGAATAGGACTCGTGGTGCCGGGACTATTGACATTTTTAGTACAAACTACTTAAAATGTCAATGGAGGAAAATTATGAATTAATAATAAGAATACTTACGAATATAAGGCTAACTGTCAATAGACGAAAAGTTCATTGTATTATAAGACAAAACAGATTATAACACTATCGTACAAATATTAAACCTAACTTGCCTTAATCATCATATACCCCCGGAACATAATACATAATCAAAAACAAACACAAAATCTTTTTAAACATAACTGAAATGACTCGCTTCTAATGACTCTGATTGTTGCCACTCTGTAAAGTTAAAAATAAAATGTTAAAAGAACGCGACATCATGCTGCAAGCTGAAACGCGCTTTAGCGCCGGCCTAATAAATGCGATTCCGTGCTGCCAAATGTAGTTCAACCCTTATATGTACAATGTGTTTACGGCGGCGAAACGAATGTCTTCGTGAATTATCGCAATGAGGTGACAATCTAGTTTTACTATGATGTTGCTTTTAAATTTACGAGTATGTTTCTCTAGAGATTACAATTATATTTTATCGTAGCGTCTTCGAAATGATCTTGGACCTGCAGACGATCCATAAGCAATGTTGCTTAACCTTAGGTATGTGTTAAAATGTATTTTAATGGAAAATTAAGTGGAGTAGAAAACTCAGCATCAGTAAGTGTTATTCTTGGTTATTTTAAAAGCTTTTCTTTCAGAGCACAAGATCCGCTTTCCTATTGTTAAGTTTTCATTTCTCACAGTTTCCATTTCTGATAACGTGACAAATATACAGTTTGTACTTACACTATTCATTTTTCTTTGTGTACTGTTCTTGATTAAATAATTTATGGTATAAAAAAATCTGATAACAACGATAACGAAGGTGCAGATATTGTTATAACACAAAGATTCCAAAACTTGTTGATTAAACGGAGAACAAATACCGAACATGATGTATCTTAGTATTGTGCTTTTATTCAACGGCTCTAGATTAAAAAGTGGGGCGGACACAATGAGAGGCTCGACGGCAAGATTTCACGAGGGCGGCGGATGACGTCACGACGTGAATATGATTCTTGGATACTCTTGTAAAGCTTTTGAAACTTCGCTAAGTCGTGTAAGCCGCGTGATGATAAGACAACGTGACGCCAGATGTAAATTATAACAGAAATAAACAAGCAAATTAACTTTTTTTTAAAATTACTTGCCATTTTATAACAAACAACAAAATCATTATCGACTACAAGATATTAATGTATTTTTTAAATTTATTTTTTGTATTAGTAGGTAGGTAGTCCCGCCTGTGAGTAAACTTTTGACCCACATATAGCTTTTTCAGCTGAGAGGTCAGATAAACGTTGCTTATCGTATATGAAAGGAAGAAAGTTAATTTTGAGCTTCATATCTGTAGGTAGACATTGTCAATCATGGTGTGATTGATTCTTGTGTCAGCTTTGCGTAAAGTCTCGGTAAGTTAGACTTTGATTAGCTGCTGGGGTTAACTATGATTTAGTTTTAAATTTCTACCCAGTTCAGAATCTCGTCTGTTAATTAGTATATGCACCAACTACCGAGTGACAGCTTCTCACAGGATATGGCTGTTTCGCCAAGTACCTGTGGAAGGTGGCGGGAGTAGAGTCGGACGCCGTTTATCGTCACTGTACAAGTGGTGCAGTGGACTCGGCAAATCACACTCTCCCCGGGTGTACAGCATGATTGGGCCGCGTATCGGCCTCACGGGCATCACTGGTGGCTATTTGTTGCTGCCGACTGTGGTACGAGCCATGGCCAGCAGCCAACAGTGTTAGGCCGCTGTCGCCTTGTTTGATCACAAGGTGATGGTGGCCAGACATCTAAATATGGGTCCCGTCCATGCTGCGCCCACAGTAAGTATGTCGGTGTCGGTAACACCAGTTCCCGCGTTACAAAAAAAAAACTACCGAGTTATGTTGACTGAGCTTCTGAGATTTTTTTAGATGACTATTAGAAAAGCAAGAAAAAAAGAAATAATGATAATAAATAGGTAAATCGAAAATGTTTAATTTCAAACGAATCAAACTGAGCACTGTACTTAATATTTCACGCTATGGTGACGTTGTTAGTCAACTAACTGAATACATCCTGAAGGCTTTCTACGCTGTCCAGCATACTCTCGCCTGCATTTGAAATAACAAACAAGTTAGTTAACAGCACCCAACAATATTGTATACGAGTTAGCGTTGCGCTCGCCCAGTCCATCCGTCCTATTTACAAAGAGGCTCCACACTTGACTCGCGTTTGGCCTCCACAACGTTCAAGTTTTGCATTTCGTTCTCAAGTTAGCGCAATTTGTGTAGCGCACGTCTGCGTATTTCATTACGCTCGTTGTTGCTAACTTATTTACTATATCTTATTCGATGCTTGGTATGTCAAAAGTTTTGTTGTGTATCTTCTGACTTTTCATTTTATACGAGTATAGGTACATAGTCAAATTGTGTATTTTATTTACGATAAATTTGTAGTGTAGTTACAACCCAGCCAATCTCTTTGACTGTTTGACTTGTGACTGTCTATGTTACGCTGTTATAAGTTACGCTTGATACCTGTACCTCTTCAATCCAACTATGATGATTGGGATTACGAATAATACCAGTGTTCACACGCCCCACATACTACTTAGTTAGCAATTTTGTACAATCGTAACTGCAAAAACTTGAGAGTGAGACGTGTTCATTAGTCACAGCTCTCTTTAATACTCAAGACTATTAGCTGCAATGCATGAACTGTCGCCACTTACTGCGTTTAATGTGTCATATGATTTGACTGAACACTGTCTCCCAAAATACAGGCGCAAATCTAGTTTGGGAACCAGTATCGGGTATGTTTGTAACTCTCACTACGCAATAATCTAAGACATGATGGTAAATCTTTTCTGAGAATAATAAAACATATTATTATTATAATTTGCACTTTATAATAAGATTTTGGGTTCACTTTTCTTGGCTGGTAGAAGCAGTTATCATTTGACATAAAGAGAAAAAGTTATAAGCATATATTTCATATGCATTTAGTGAAAAACTATTAATTTGGAATTACAAACAGACAATTAAGTGTTATGTATAGATTTGAACAATACCATGATTCGGTGTGAAAGTAGGTGCAGGTAGGCGGCGTGTCAAAACGAATGAAGCTGGCTTCGCGCCCGCGGCCACATCGGCGTCACATAGCTCTTGCCAAGCCTCATTGCATCGCATTCTCACCGTACTCCGGATGCACCCAGCTTGATTTATAAGCCGATATCCGGCAATACCCTCTCCAAAACTGATAGCTATCAAAATAAATGATATTCCAGTTTAAACTTAGTGGTGCTAACCTACCGGTAGTTTGCTTAGTTAGGTCCGTTACAGCAGATTTTATTGGCTAGATATTGAATATTATTGAAAATTCTGATATAATATCGAAGAAGGCTGGACTCAGTAGCCTTACATAATTCAAAATGATCTATTACTGTTAAAGAACATGAATACCTCTTTTTTACTTACCTACCAACACTACCAACTCTATTTCAACTTTCATCAGCTATGTGTCTATCTGATCTGTATTCTTACTTTAATGTTGAAGGTCACTTTTTTAGCTGGAAAGGCTAATGACTATGAATAGGCTTTAAGATAAGTCTTTACTCGCCCCTCTGTACAACGCGGCGTTGTATAGTTTGACCACAGACTTATAAGTCAGTACACAGACTAAATGTTTGCGAAAAATTGCGTAGCCTATTACAAACACATAGACAGGTAGCTTAATCCAGGGTCGCATTCAGCTATAATATCATATCATTTTAATATCTTTCTGATTTATGTTTATTAACCAAACATCTTTTGTAATGGTATCCTTAGGAAATCTCAAACAAAATTAACATAATTAATTGAATCGGGCGTTACATTTAGCTAGACTTTGGATATTGATATTTCAAACAATTTGCTGAACTGAATTCGTTCGTTTGTACTAGACATGTCGTAACTGTATAAAATGTATGTAAATTAACAAAAATCTTAGATATAGATGACGATAGCGACCAATCTGTTTATGGAACAGATGCTATGAACAGATATTTACAACTTGTCAAGTGTTCGTCTAGAAGAACCACCATTTTTTCATAAAAATCATAGAATAATGTTCGTAGTCGTAACTAAAACATCAATTACCTGTGAAAAGTTATTCCCGATGAGTTCTTATGACAACATTTTCACAACACTTTACCATGCTTTTTTATACTTTTATAACCTTTATTTAAATGTAAACACACAATGTTTTGCCTTCGTCACTAAACACTAATAAATTCCTGATTCAAAAATGGCGCCAATAGCTGACATTATGTAGAAATTTAGGCTACGCGCTTTTCGCTGTCTATGTGTGAGTTACATGTTGCTACAAAGAAAGATAGCGTTATACAACAAATAAAAAGAGTGAAAAGGATGAAGTATTACACCATAAACAAAGGAATATGTTTGATCTGCTTACTCTTCTAAATCTGTGAGTTTGACCAATACCGCTGTACCGCTCACTGCATACTAAATTGTACAGTACAACAGTCAGCGGTACAGCGGTATAGGTCAAAAGTCAATCTATGTATGCATGTAAATATTACATCCTTCTTCTATAGTTTGACCAATACCTGGCATACAGTATGCAGTGAGCGGTACATTTTGTATTGTTATACCAAAGGGGTAAACAGGGGCATACTATACGCCCACATTTCACCGTATGCATTTTTGTCCTACGTAACAGGTGGTGTGCCCATTGTCGTATTTAAATGGACAGCCGTAGATCGTGGCGATACACTGTCAACAGTATATCAACTTGGCTTAACAACTACCATGTCACCGGCAACTGATTCCAACGGCTTAATGTGCCTTTCAACCCCGAAATGATTCGTAAATAGGAATGCCGTACAGCGATCTTCTATCCGAGACCAGCCATAGTGAAAAATGCTTATAGTGATATTATACTACATAGTATACTATGTAAGTGATCATTTATAGAACACTGTGCTATGAGCAGCAGTATATTGTGTTATCTGTTATCTGTCTTTACACGATCAAATTTTCATGAGTGAATGTGTTGATAGTGGTAACAGTGATACAGACGAATCTCTCGCCACTTAAACAAATTTAACAAAAATAAGATTTATATGGACCTATATACAAATATTCATTTCAACAAATTTAGTTAAAAATAAAAGCAACAACAAAATTTAATCCCATAGTAAAGATCTGGCTAAAAGGTCCTAGAAACCAGGCCTAGGACTGGGCCTAGGCCCTATCCAGGCATATCCAGGCCATAAAAGGAAAAAAAATAAAAAGATCAAATAGATAAAGATTCGTACAGATTATCACACAGTATTCACCGAAGGTGACATGACATACATTTTACTGAAACAGTAGGAACTCTATTAAGTGAACCTCCATATCATTGTGCTTCTACGGCGTTTATCTTGCCTACAAACTTTCCAATATTATTCCTAAGTGCATTGTACTCGTATAATGGAGACTGAATATATATTTGCATGAATATATATATATTTTATTTATAGATATTTGCTCTGCCATACACTTGCAAGTCTTCGTGTTAAATCTAATGTAGTTTAACTTAGTTTAAGTTGTTGGGGCTTTCTATATGAGTATAAAACAAAGTCGCTTCCCGCTGTCTGTCCCTATGTATGCTCAGATGTTTAAAACTACGCAACGGATTTTAATGCGGTTTTTTTAATAGTTAGAGTGATTCAGCAGGAAATGGAAAGCTATTTACAAAAATACGCTATTAATCTTTTTCAATTTAAAAACGTTAGTAGATTTAAAAATATCATTAAAATTTTTTTTTCGTTTTGCACCATGCATATTTTTTAAAAATCGAGGATATAAAATAATGAAATAAAATATGTAAATAATGCGCAAAGAAATTAATTTCGTACAACCATAATTTGACCGGGCCGTGCGGGAGTATTGGAGAGCGGAGAAGTAAAAAAAAAATTAATTAAATATCCATCACGCCTTATCCCCGAAGGGGTGGCAGAGGCATATTATATGCCCACTTTTCACTGTGTGGATTCCTGTCCCACGTAATAGGTGGTCAGCCCATTGCCGTGTTGAAATAGACAGTCGCAGGTTGTGGCTACCTGCTGTTGAAATTTTTCAAGCCGCCCATAAGGCTTTCAACCAGGCTTAACGACTGCCATTTTACTAACAACCGGGACCAACGGCTTAACGTGCCTTCCGAAGCACGGAAACGCTCGCAAATGTAAATGTCACAAAGTGGTCACCCATCCGAGGACCAGCCATAGTGAAAGTTGCGTAACTCAGTGATCGTTTACAGAACACTGAGACCGCGGGGCCACAAGGCAGGGATCTAGATAACAGATAAACACACTTATATATTTCTTAATACAACATATTAGACAAAGGAGATAACCAAACTCCGAAAGAAATATTTGTGGATTACACAAGTATTTATTCCAACCCTAGAATCGAACCCAGGACCTCAGCGCGGCACTCGCATACCTTATCACTGTGCCACCTTTATTCCCGATAGTTGAGAGGCATGTTTAAATCATATACGTACTTGTAAGGCTGAACTAACAGGTACAATGAGTAATGTGTAACTCGCTAATTAGAAACCGCCACTCCCACCACACTAATTAGAATTTCCGAACTTGGCAGATCATTCTAGAGAAGTTTAAGTCATAAACGAGACTTGTACCTCCACACATTCCTCTGAGACTTGCACAAATATGCAAGCATTAATTTAAAGTTTAACTTCATTACTCATTTCGAAATACCAATTCTATTTATATACTACTAGATGCTGATGCCCGCAGCTTCACCTCCATACCATCTCATATCCCTATCACGTAATAGAACCTTACAAACGGGAAATTCAGAGTACCGTATCAGGCTGGTTTATCTATTGGCAGGGGTTTTCAATACTACTTTTACACACCAGCTAATTTTATATATCATGTATCAATAGGATAGTCCTAAGGCTAATATCTGCCTTGGGATTATCCACCTTGGGATTATTCTGCCGAGGGCTCACCCGGGACTCCGAGTCATAGGCAGATAGGTAAAGGTACCGTGTAATTTCAGTTGGTAAAAGTCAGAAAGCATCCATAAGGCTTTTCTCCTGCTAAAAAAAAAGGTCAAGAAAACTCAATCTTTCGATTATAACTGTGGATCGCGTGCATAGATTTTCTCACAGGTTGGATCTCAAAACTATAAAACATATATTTTTATCTCAGTAATGTTAACATTTCGAGACCGTCGAAAAAATAATATGTCAGACTAGTTAAAGCCTGAAGCTCCGCACGCGTGGTGAAGTTTTCCCGTTCCCATTTCCCACAGGAACTTGTACCCAAGATAAAAAGTAGCCTATGTGTTATTCTGATGAGTGAGTAATTGAGATTATTGTAAAGTTTCATTTAAATCCATTCAGTAGATTTTGCGTAAAAGAGTAACAAACATCCATTCTTACAAACTTTCGCATTTATTAGTAGGATATTACTAATTGTTAATTACAAGTCTTTATAGAGAAACATTATTACTTTTGTTTAAAGATCGTTCTGATTTTAATATCACTTATTGATCTACTTATACAAGACTGAAATAAATTCTTTCCATCGTAATCGGTGTCAGTCAACTGTAAAAAATTGGTATTCAGTAGATTTAGCAATCCTTTAGCCTCATAAACACAGCGGCGCCGTCAAGATACCATCAATATTGATAGACGATGCGGTAATCTGAATTTGCAAGATGTGGTGTGCTACGGCAAGGAGGATTATGTATTTACTAGCGGACGTAAATAAAAAAATATCTTTATTTTGCATAGATCATTTCAACGGCGCTTACAAAATGTCATACACTTAAATTAAGTGACCACCGGTTCGAAACGCGGGCCACCTGAGAAGAACCGGCAAGAAACTTAGGAAGGCTTTTTTTGATGGCCTATTTACAATTTAATATTTTAATTATGTATTTTATGACTATAATATTTTATTTGCCAGCATATCATGTCCAGGCATCCCTGTCCTGTAAATAGTCTTTAATAGAGTAATAACCTTTTTCACAAAGCTTTCTTTTAATATACTTTTTAAATTTATTTATTGGTAAATTTCTCAGGTCACAGGGAAGCTTGTTGTAAAAGCGTATACAGTTACCCTGGAAAGAATCGCCAATCTTATGCAGCCGACTGTGGTGAACTGAAAGATTGTTTTTATGTCTAGTGTTTATATTATGTATATCACAGAGTTTAGTAAACTGTGATAGATTTTTCTGAACATACATAAGATTGGCAAAAATGTATTGTGATGCTACGGTTAGAATATTTATTTCTTTGAATTTTTCTCGGAGGGAGACTCTGGGGCCCAAATTATAAATTGCGCGTACAGCCCGCTCTTGAAGAACAAAAATGTTATTTACATCTGCAGCACTCCCCCAAAGGAGAATACCGTAAGACATAATACTATGAAAATAGCTGAAGTAAACCATTCTAGCCGTATCCACATCTGTTAGAGTCCTAATCTTTTTTACAGCGTATGCAGACGAACTTAACCTAGATGCCGTCTCTTCTATGTGTGGGCCCCACTGCAAATTGACATCAATAGTTATACCAAGGAACACAGTTGATTCCACAAACTCTAACACTTGTCCATTCAGTTGAACATTGGCCGTAACTTGTTTTACATTTGGTAGAGTAAATTTAATACATTTAGTTTTGTTTTCATTTAGGCAAAGATTATTTGAGCTGAACCAATGAACTACTCTCGTGATTGCATTGTTTACATCGTCATAGTTATCTAATTGTCTTTTAATTTTAAAAATCAATGAGGTATCATCTGCAAACAAAACAATCCTATTCCTGTCCCCTACATAAAATGGTAAACCATTAATATAAATGAGGAACAAGAATGGCCCAAGTATCGAGCCTTGTGGGCACACCCATTGTAACCATGGATCCTACAGAACGTGTACCATTAATATCGACCCTTTGTATTCTATTGTTTAAATATGAAGACAGAAGGTCGAGAGCTTTGCCTCTTATTCCATAGTGATGTAATTTTTTGCACAGCATTTCATGTTGAACGCAATCAAAAGCCTTGGATAGATCGCAGAATATACCTAATGCATCTTGCTTGTCTTCCCAGGCTTCATGAATACATTTTAATAACTCAACACCAGCATCGGAAGTTGCCCTTTCGTAAAACCAAACTGTTTCGTATGAAATATTTTATGAACATTAAAATGGGATAGCATTTGATTCAAGATACATTTACAAATACTTTGCTCAAAGTTGGCAGCACTGACACTGGTCGGAAATTAGATGGGTCTGTAGCGCTGCCAGCCTTGAACAAGGGTATGACTTTGCTGTGTTTCATTAAATCAGGAAATATACCACTAGAGACACAGTCATTAAACACAGTTGCTAGATGGGGCGCAATGACCTCAATTATACATGATGCACTTTTGACTGATAATCCCCAAAGGTCCGCGGTTTTTTTTTATTTCAATACATTTTAAAGTTTTTATAATAGCCTGAGCGCAAATATCTGTATATACAAATGCATTCCTGCAATAAGGAACAGATTCTTCTAATAAATGTCCAGAGGAACTGGAAGACGCTTGGAGAGATTTAGTCTTCAAAATAGGTACATTTTTGAAGAAATGTTCAAACTCCGTCGCCATTTCCAGGTCCCCCGTAACATGGCAACCATTTACTTTTAAGTGGAAATTCCTTTCTGTCACCATAGATCTACCGCATTCCGAGTTAATGATATTCCAAGTCGTTTTTATTTTATTAACAGAATTAGAAATTTTATTTTTAATGAAGTTTGACTTTGCAAGATAACATGTTTGTTTAAATATCTTAGAATAATTTTTAACATATTCCTGAAAGGTTTGGTTAAAATTATATGACTTTTCTGAATATAATTCAAATAATTTGTTTCTATTTTTAAAGATACCTGGTGTAGCCCAGCACTAAAAATAGGACGACCACTAATCTGTAGAGTTTGTGAGGTAAAAACTTTGCCAAACTCATCATTAATTAAATAAAATAAGCGTGTATATGACTGGTCTATATAAGTGAAGTCAGGTAGAAATGGCAATCTCTTTACTATATTTTCTTTAAAAATATTCAAACGACTTTGGTTAATTGGTACATATTTAAATTGTTTTTTTGCAAACTTTACTACTAGTTTTAGGAAACTTTATCCATTGGCCACGATGATCTGACTCTACAGGATCTACAATACCTTTATTTATAGGTTTAATATCAGTAAAAATATTATCAATACATTTTGCACTGGTGGCTGTAATACGAGTAGGTTCTAAGAATGTACTATGCAGATTAAAGGATTTAAATAAATTTTTCATTTTATTTCTCTCTGATGGAGTTAATGATGTATCTAGTATATCAACATTAAAATCTCCACAAACTATTATAGATTTCTTAGAACATTGGCATTTGAACAGTGCTTCAAATTTAATGTAAGAAGCATCAGGAGGACTGTATACACTTAACAAGATGAAATGCTCAAACTCAATACTGGTAATCTCAATAACTCGCTCAATGGAGAGGGCTACTAAATCCTTACGTTCTTTAAATTTTAAGTTTTTATTAATTAATATTAAAGAGCCTCCACGTTTACAATGTTTTCTATTGAACGAGCTAGCAACCTGGTGATTTATGAAGTTCAACAATGTGATTTCATGATCTTTTAACTAGTGCTCTGTTGCACAAAAAATATTAATAGAATTTACATTAATGTATAGCTCCAACTCTAAATCTTTACCATTTATCAAACATCTAACATCATGGTGCACCAGGTTTATAAAAACAATATTTTTATTAAGATTATTCTCAGGGGCCAAAGTCAACTGGCCAGATTTATTATCTGTTGTCCTATAAACTAGTTTTTTGGAATTTCATTTTCCAAATGTGAAGTGTCAAAATTATCCTGCTCAATAAAAGCAGTTGTACTTGCCAATAATTTGTTGTTTTCCTTGTGGCTCATAGCAGTGCTGTATGGCAAACTTATCAAAAAAATTTATAAGTTTGTCACTATTAATATTGCCTCTTCTACCAACCAGTACCACTATAGTAGACTGCATGCAGTGTGTACCAATCAAAATAAAATCTAAAATTTTAAAGTAAGAAGCACCTGGATATGTATGATTTATTACAGAATGACCTAACTGTGATAAATGGTGTCCAAATTTTTTACCTATTTCATCGCAATACACTATGATTTTTTCATTCTTTTTTATTTGCAACTTTTCTATTACATATACCTCGCAGGTACTGCTTGAACTTAATATACTAGTATCCATACTGCACACAGTTTTAACTGGTGATGAAGTGAGTTTATCACCAGATGTTATTGAATGTGTAAGTGATATATTACTATGCAATGTACCACCGCACATTTTTTCATTTAGGATTAAAGAAATTGTTTGCTCACCAATTCCATCACTCCATATATTTTTTTTACAATTCAATGGTGAGGAGGGAACATGGCCTACGGATATTAAATGGTCATTTTGACAATGACATGAATTTAGTAATTTACCTATAGCTAACACCTGTTCCTCTGCCGTTTCATATTTCTCCCGTGACAAATAAAATCTAAAAAAAAAACGCACATATCTTCTTCCGTGACAAATAAAATCAACATAAAAACGACATTGCATATCATTAAAAAAATGTGTGTGTATCAGAGTACACATTTAAGGAGTATTTTATTCAGCTATAAAATTTCTCTCAACGTCGAGAAAGAAGTTTTACTTCAATAAATTTTCTTCAATTTTTCTAAACAATTATTATGAGTCAACATTAATCTATGAGACTGCACTTTGTCATTAATTTGGGTAAAATGTGAATGTGTGTCCAGTCGATGAACTCTTAAAATTTTATTTAATTTGAGTTGCACTATGTGGACACACGTAAAATTCTTGGCGTGTGATGCAGATGCAGATGAGAAAATAATAAGAGATTACTAATAGTGAGTTTAACCTACTGAACACACGTATGTCGAGATGGTGAATAACCCGTGTCGAGATACTAAATAATCCAAATAATCAAACAATTTGTATTAATTTTGAATTACATCAAATTTATCACATTATTGAAGATAGTTTGTAAACAGTTATTACTCACACAGGGGTTAATTATTCTAATTAATTACTCTCGTGGATTTCATACAAATGTATCGACATTTTGTATTGGGCTTATCTGTTACAATTTGATCTAGTAATAATTTTGAAACGCAATTAATATTCAGACTAATCTAACTATCTAATAGATTTAAAGTGGAAAAGCTTTCATCCTCGACTTCCTGCCAACACACCCCAACAACAAAACAAACATTTGGGATGCAAACAAATATTTGTTATGACCCTGGAATCGAACCGGAGACCTCAGTGCTGCAGTTGCATATAGGTACTATATATTTACATATAGGTCAATATACCTGAATAAAAGGAAATATGCCTAAAATATCTGTTACCTACTATCGATAGTATAATCTACGAAATAATATAAACCAAGAAAAAAAATGGGGATGAAGAGTAGAAGCGTGCACGTGCAAGCTACGGCTGCAATTCTACTCCAACACGAGTGCCACCAGGGCGAATATTTCCAGTTCGTCCCCGCTGGTACGAAAAGTGTGTGCCAGAGCGGCGTAGGGGACCGCCACCCTACACGCGCGGCCCGACACGGCGGGAAGTGGAGGATGGAGTGCAGGGTAGCTGCGTGGAATGTTAGGGGAGGAATGGCAGATAAGATAAATGAGTTGATGGATGTTATGAATGAGAGAAAGTTAGATGTAGTGTGCTTGACAGAGACCAAGTGCAAGGGCAGCGAAGTCTTGGAGCTCCCAGGTGGGGTGCTCGCGCTTTGGTTTGGAGTACCAGAGAGCGAGCATGGCAGCCGGGGGGTTGGAATTTCGCTGTCCTCGCGATTGACCTTCGGTATGTATGAGTACAAACTGGTAGGTCCTAGAATCCTCTGGATCCGCGTAAAACTTGGTTTGACGAAGATTTTCCTGGTAGCTGCTTACGCGCCAGTATCTTCGTCGAACGCGAGTGAGCTAGAGGACTTCTGGGAGAGTATGAGAGAAGCTCTAAATGTGATAGAAGTAAATGAAAGACTTATAGTATGTGGAGACTTGAATGGATTGGTGGGTACCGTTCGCGATGGTTTTGAGTCGGTACTCGGGAAGTATGGGGATAAAAGGGAGAACGACGCTGGCAAGTTAATACTGGCATTTTGTAAGGAAAAAGATTTGTTTGTGGTGAACACAATGTTCAACCACAAACAAATTCATATGTATACGAGGAGATGTAAGTCAAAGAGAAGCATGATAGATCTATTCCTAATGGATAGTCGGCTCAGTAAACAGGCGATGGACACAAGGGTTTATCGAGGCGTTGAGCTGGGATCAGACAACTACCTAGTCATAACCAGGATTAGGGGTCTGTTCGCGGGTCGGCGTCATCGTACCGAGTGTCCTGAACCTGAGCCGACTTATAGCATCAAAAGCTGGAAGCTGCAGGATGCATCCATTAGGGATAAATATAAAGAAAGGGTAGCCGAAAAGCTTGGCGACGTCAATGTAAGTAGTGAGAATGTGGAAAGTGTATGTCAGAACCTTAGGGATAGTATGGTAAATGCCACTGTGGAAGTGTGTGGAGAAACGAAAAGAGCCAGTAGTAATAAGCGTGATGCATGGTGGAATGAGGAAGTGAAAGAATCAGTTCGAATGAAGAAGAAAGCATGGCTAGACTACTTAGCCTCGCGGAATGATTTTAATATGAAAGAGTGATACAAGCTGCAGAAAGTTAACACGAAGGCACTGATAGAAGAAGCTCGTGAAAGGTGCAGAATGAAAGCGGATGAAAGGTTGTCGTCCAATTTCCGGGATAATGCCAAGCTCTTCTTGAAAGAGGTAGGCAAGACCCGGAGTTGTTGGCAATCTGCAGTATGAATAAACTGCTTAGTGTTAACAATGACGTCCCAACAGACCAAACTGACGTCCTACAGAGATGGAGTGAATATTATGGAAAGATGTATGCAAGAAAAGACAGAGATGCCACATCGGGAAGTGGAGCTCACTTCGATGCTCCGGATCCCGATGTCATTAAAGTCATTAGTATGAAAGAAATAGAACAAGCGATAAGAAGTATCAAATGTGGTAAGGCTGCGGGAAAAGACAGAGTTACTGCTGAGATGATCAAGTACGGTGGGTTGCGCGTCTGGGACACACTATTATTATGCAACTTGTGCTGGCGGACGGGTGAGGTCCCAGACGGCTGGCGAGTAGCAGTTGTAGTACCTATTTACAAAGGGAAAGGCTCACGCCTAAACTGCTCCAGCTACAGGGCGATCAGCTTGGTCAGCTTAGCTAGTAAGGTGTATGCAAAGATTATAACGGCAAGAATGCAAGAAAAGTCTGAAAGGTATTTATGGGAGGCTCAATGCGGATTCCGACGTGGAAGAGGTTGCATGGATCAAGTTGGTTTGGACACGTCCAACGAATGAGTGAGGAACGATTGACGAAGAATATATATTGTTCAAAGAGTCAGGGTAGGCCGAGACTTACATATGAAGACCACGTGAGCAGATTGCTCAAAAACGGAAAGGTTAAAAGTACTCGGATACCCAGACGTGCGTGTATGAAGCGATTGATGAATCTTGAAGAAGTGAAAGAAGTATGCATGGATCGCGAAGCATGGCGATCTGTCCTCTCAGACTACCCCGTCAGGGATACAGCGTGAAGATAGTTAGTTAAGAAAAAACATCTTATTTCTTAGTTTTTATTTCTTAGTTAGTTCTTATTTCTTAGTTTAAAATATTTCTTGGTTCAAAATACAGACACACTATTCATAAGTAGACAAAATATCTTTCGAATCATTTATCAGTATGTTCTTTTTTGTTTTTTTTTGAGAGGTACAAAGTACGCGATTTTATTAGTTTTGGATTGTGTGATTATGGGTAGATGTGTAAGGATGTCGTGAGTTGTTTCGGGTTTTAACGAATTTTAAATTTTAATTATGTTCGCAGATTGATAACATGAACTGTAGAGTGATTTATGATTCATATGAGGACTAAACAAATACTAATAGGCTACGGTGACCACTTTCCATCAGGTGGTATGCTTGTCTGCTTCGTCATTGGTATAAAAAAGACAGAAATTAATGTTCAAGCTAAAATCAATTAGTGGCAATACTAGCAATGCTGAACACCTTGTAAAGTGACGGGAGAAATTTAATAAATATAATTTCGTGCTACGAATTGAGGGCAGGATTCAATCAGAACTATTGCTTAAAAAACAAATACGTTGATTTAATAAAGAAGTTAAGGTTGCTTTCCAAACAGGTTTTATTTATTTATTTATTTACACACCCTTAACACTATCATTAAGGTTAAATCCAATACAATAGTGAGGTTTAAAAAAGCTAAATAAGTTGACAGTTAAATCATAAAAATTAAAACAATTAAGTTGGATAAGTCAACTACACCAATCTAAACATCTATGTAGTTGAACTTACTACAAACAATACCATCCTTAATTATTATTACCATTTTGATATTTCTTTCCGAGCAGCAACTTCACACGTACTAACCCTCGATCATGAGCTAGTCAGGGTATATTTACATCATTACACACGCACGTATTATTTGTTACTCTAAGAATTTTCCGTCGCTTATTCGGATACGGGCGTGCGTACCAATTATCGTAATAACACTCGCCTGGGAAGCCCTTATTACGTCAGCGCTCACCGTTTTACCTGCTAGGGTCGGTTCCTGGTTATTGACGAATGTAGGCAATTCCTTAATAGAAAATATAACTCAAAGTGATCTAAGTTTATTGTCTTCTTTATTCATTTTATCTGTCACTCCATTACCCTAAGGGGTAGGGAGAGGCGTACAATTTGCCCACATAACACGGTATACATTTTTATACCACTAGAATTGCCGTGTTGAAATGGACAGGTGCAGAATGAGGCGACTATAAAAAAATTAATATGCCGCCCAATAGCCCTTTAACTTGGTGTAACGACTGCCATGTTACTGGCAACCGGGACCAACAGCTTAATTTTCCTTACGAACAGCGCTTGTAAATGGACATGCCACAAAGCGGTCACCCATCTAAGGACCAGCTATAACGAGAGATCATTACAGAACACTGAGTTCACGGGATTGTAACCGGGGGCCGAGTCTGCCATTTCAATAGTGTCAAAATCGTAGCTCAATGGAAAGTTACTGGTACAATTTTGACAGTTTTTCGTAGTCTACTATTACAATTGTACTCCAATAGACTTCTATCGGTCGGCCGTTCGAATATTACCGCGCCAGTGGCCGTTAGTCAATTGCATTTTTGATAGTCTACTAACATTTTGACAGCTAAAACAGCGATTCTGGTTCTATTCTACGGCTTGTCAATAGTAGATTCGGCCCCTGTAGATAATAATATAACAAAGATGATTTTTTTCCATTCATCTAAAAGGTTAGATATTCCTTTAAAGTATACATAATGTATATTTATACATCGTTATCTCAAAGAAGAATTCAAAGAAAAAAAAGAGTGGTATATTTCGTTTTAAAATGTCTGGTCCCAATGCTCATACTCACATGTTTGATGTCAAAATTCATAGTCGGTTCGATGACCCTTAGATCAAAGAGTTATCCCAGCTGTGAAAATGTATTTGATGAAATATTTATTTCCTCAAAATGCTAACATGATAAGTACCAATTGGATTTCTCTTTGATAATATAAAAACATACCTGCTATAAGAAAATTCTATCCTAAATTTTTCTTTTGATCTATTGTATAAATCTTATTTTGGGGAACTGTGATATCTATTTTATTTACTACCTTTTTACTATCATACAGATTTTGATACCCACTAATAATTCGATTTACAAATTTCATTTTATCCTGCAATTGCCCTACATGTGGGGAAAATAGTCTTTGGGTTCAAGTCAAGTACCATTTGGATTTCTCTTTGATATTAAAAGAACATTATCTTTTTGTCATAAGAAAATTTCATTCTTTGTTATGAAAAGGTGATTTCGGGGAACTGTGATGTCGATTGTCGGTACAATTTGTCATTATTACTTTTGCTATCATATAGATCTCTCCACCTACTAATAATTTAAAATTACATATTCCATTTTAATCCGGTAATTGTCCCACTTGTGAAAAAAAATATCTTTATCTCATCTGCAGATAATTCTAATAATCAGGATTATATTCCGTAATATCGAATAATACTCATTCCGAATGTTCTGTATCCATTGGTTTATTATTCTTAAAAGTAAAATAAGCAATACACAAATTTTGCATTCAATGAGTCACTGAACATAAACTCATTTTAACTAAGGGTCTAACCGAGAGTCATTTCGGTTTTATCAACCAAAATGTTTTTAATCAATCACGCCTTATCCCGAAGGGGTGGCAGAGGCATATTATACGCCCACTTTTTTTAACCGTCTGTATTCCTGTCCCACGTAATAGGTGTTACCACGTGTAGGCCCATTGCCGTGTTGATATAGACAGTTTTTTAAATGGTTTTAAAATAAATGATTTAAAAATACCCATCACTAAAAATTTTTATCACTAATAGTTTTTATCGCGGGCTTTGAGTGGGCTTTAATCAAGAAATTCCGCAAGGAAAAAAACCTAAGACGAAGGCCGAGACGAAGTTGGCTTAACGTGTATGGACATATATTATATGGTACTATTGTACGAAGCTCGCACGGATCGAGACGTGATGATAGTGAGTGTGAGTATGAGGGTGAGGATGAGGGTGAGGATGAGGGTGACTGTGAGAGTGAGGGTGGGGTGAGGGTGAGAGTGAGGGTGACAGTGAGGGTGAGGGTGAGGGGTGAGGGTGTTTTTTTTTGTGTTTTTTTCGTTTTTTTAGTCTAACTTGAATTAATATCGAAGAAAAACAAAGGTATGCTATGCAATAGCTTTATCGCGGCAGTCTCCGAGTGTCACACGTTTTTTTTTGTATTCATACCTTTTAATAGGTAATAATTATCTATTAATCGAAGAAGTTGTACAAGTATAGCAGCTTCTTGCCACCTGAAACCCTCTTAAAGCTATCCAATATCAGATTATTTGAATTACGTATTTAAGCTAATCGTTACCATTAAAGTATCGCTATTAAGAGGGTGCTTCAAATTTATTGCATTTTAATCTTATGTTCCAACAGCTATATGAAAAATCTAAATAAATATGGGAAAGCTAATTTTAAATACGTAACAGCAATATTGCTAAAGTTGAGTAACCGGTACGTTGAGCTCAAAATATTTTATTAAAATATCTAATCCTAGTAATTATTTTAAATCAACAATTTTTATATTAATCTTCAAAATCAAAAGTCAAATCAAAATTATGTGTCAATTGTAAGTAAAAAAAAATAAGGTCTATTTCGGATTGCGTTGGTTTAGTCAACCCTGCGCCAAGGTAAAGCACAATGAAAATGATTGTGGTTTTAACTTTTTAGCAAAGCTTTTTGTGTCGGAAATAAAAATGTATATTCGAATTTAAATGTCTGACTTAAAAATGAGCTGTATACGTAAAAGTTGGTATGGGCCGCTATGTATGGTCCACGGAATCTACAGTCTCTTTTAAATTGTAAGTGTAAAGCATTTACTTTAATACAAGAATGGTTTGAAAACCTTTTTTGTGTCCTACTGTTCTCTCTCTGAACTCAGATAATATTATAAATTTATGAGAAATTCAGCAAAATAATTGCATTAAAAATTTATCCATAGACTGAGTGGAGTCCATTGCATCAATGTTTAAAAATGGTTGTAACACTGTTCATTGGTATCGAGTTGTTTATTGGCTCGATAGATGACTCTGGTCATACTCTTAAAATGACGGTTAAAATATGGTGGAGAATTTAAACTTGATTCGATACGGTTCGGGTAGTTCAGGTGGCTAGAACATCGCCCTGGTTAGGCAAAGTTCACGGGTTCAATCCCCGTCTCGAATCGAAATTTTTTAGTTACTCAATCATACTCTAACCCTTGATCATATTTTAACCCTTAACTACCTACCCGGATTCTCTCAGACTCCAGGTAGAGTATTTTTCTTTATAACTTGCCTTTGTCCTACTTGCTTTTGCGTATCGCGGTACCGCGGCTGTGTTTGTCTAGATCAAATGCGACCGCTCTGCATTTTGATAAGTAAAAATCTTTGTCGGGAAATCTGAGGAACTCCGTAAATCACTAATCAAAAATACTTATTACAGTGTTATAAACACACGGATATAGGCTCAATAGGACGGTGTTCAAAAGCCATTGTTTTGCTGTAATAAGTTTTATTCTCTTGTAGTTGACCATAATAGAATACATATAAGTGTAATCACCCTTATTAACGTTTTTAATATATATCGCATAAGAACCTACATAATTTTTTTTGAAGGTTTTTTTCCTTGCCATTTTTAATTTATTTAACGGATTTTAACATCCATGTTGGCATTATTATAAAACCTAGCCAAAACATTTTGCAGTATGGAATTTAGACATACTGCGCCGACCCCAAGTAAATTAGGACAAGGGCAAGAGGATGATGATGTTGGCATTATTATCCACTATAAGGAAATATTTTGTTAGTTGAGTATTGTCGTTTGCAGTATAAGATGTGAAACTCGCACTGTCGGCCCTACAGCAATCTGCTATTTATGCTTTTATTAATGTTTGTAGGTTAAAAGTGGGTTGGACACAATTTTACAAGCTTTCAATTGCCACTTTCACATTGCCTTTCAATTGCAACTTGCCCTGTGCGTTCAGGAGGATATTTGCAACCTAATTATGAAGCAATTGTTTTTCACCGATTGAGCTGAAATTTTGAGAAGGTAAACGTTTAGTTTGAATGACAGGGGTCTTGGCTCCGAAAATGTTTTTGTCCCATTCGGTGTCGAGACTCTTGGTCCGTGGGGTCCTAGCGCTATAAGGCTTTTTAAGGAAATTGCGAAAAGGTTAGTCGACATCACAGGAGACCGAAGAGCTGGCAGCTACCTCGGACAAAGAATTAGTCTAGCTATTCAAAGGGGGAACGCTGCCAGTATCTTCGGAACCTTGCCTAAAGGGACCTCTTTTAATAATACAGTTTAGTTATGTATCATATTTTTAAGGTTATATTTAATGTTAATATTAAGTTAATTTAAGTTGATATTTATTAATATTGTATAATATAATTACGTATATTTAAAAAAAAATTGCTATTTAAGGTTTAGGTTAGCATTCTAAATCCTACATGGTGAAACACCCAAGATGGCGGACTAATTACTATAAATTCCCTGCCAAAATAAAATGGGTATTAAATGAAAGGGCTTACTTCGAAAAACTCTAATAATAATGTGATGTTGTTTTAAATCCAAAATAAACAAACTGTACAAGATTTATATGTCGAACTGAGTTTATATGCTTTCCTAAAATGTGGGTATTAAATGAAATGTTTTATAGAGACTTACATTTGAAAATTATGTGCGTGTTTTTATACAACATATGTTATAGAGATTTAATTAATACAGCGAATTTAAATAAAATTTCGTTCTAAAAAAAGATTTTTTTGTTTGCAAGTTCGACTAATAACGTGACATTTGTAAATTTTGTACTCAATAAAGATTTTGAATTTACATTTAGTCAGGACGTGGAAGCCATGGATCACAACGTGATGCCTCAAATTTACATTTAGTTAAGACATGGAAATTATGTACACATTTGAATGTCTAAATAAGCAGACATCTAAATGGCAAAATATGGCAGACCATGTCGACACACAATGTTCTTTATAAAAGGTACTAGCTTTTAGTTTAATAATGAATGATCGAGGCATTTTACGCAATTATAAATTATAATTCTATGCTTATTCCCTTTCCCCGTTCCATAACAACTCGACATTTTAAACATGTATATCAATCACATCTTATAATTTGGTTGTGGCTCCTTGCTGTAGAATATTTTTAAGCCGCCCATAAGGCCTTTAAATTTCATTTGCATTTCAAACAGCATTTAAAATATGAAGTCCGCTTTGTATAGTATAGACGTATAAGAATATAAGAAAAATAAAATATATATATGTTTACCAGTTGTATAGACGAGTATAGAGCTCAATTTAAAAAAAACAGCAAATATTAGTTTAATTTGGGCAAAATGGCACAGCATAAAAATGTTTCAAAGTATTTATTTATTTATATGCACTTTAAATTGATTAAATGTTTTAATCTAATTGAACTTTAACCTTTGGTCAGTTTGTTAGAGAAAACCGGTTTCTAGTTAGGTGGTGAAGATTCCAATTACTTGAGTGTGCAATTAAGAGGATTCATTTTGCGAGATGTGTGCTCTCAACAGATAAATGTTGCCCCTGGACTGCAGTCATTAATCAATTTACTTCACACTAAATTACTGTCGCTACTTTAAATGTTATTGTCGCTTTTTTTGACAGTAAAATTATGAGTTGAAATCAACCACGATTAAAAGACTTTCTTAGCCTTCCATGAATCTTTTTTAAACAACTAAGGTGGTAGATGGCACCTGATCCAAAGTGGTCACCATAGCCTATGGACGTTTGCAACACTAGAAGCACTACACGGTCTGCCGACCCTGTAGTTATATTTTAAGACCCATTTTGAAGAACTCTATACTGTAGACGATCAGGAAAACTGAGACGGGTAGTTTATTCTGTAATAATTACCTTTTAATACCCCTTTCCCAAACCCTATACTGTAAACCACCGGGAAAACTGAAGCAGAAACTTCATTCCACAATCCAAGTTTACGCCTAAGAAACTTTCTATCAGACCTAAGTACGTGGGTATTTAGGAATATTGATTTTCCAAGTGTAGAGGAACTATTCTTTCTTTTTTTATTGGGCTTAATTTTTTTTATAGCGGTAATTGCTACAACATCTAATAGCTTCACGTATGATCTCTAATACTCTATCGGGACGGTGTGAGTAACGCTATAATATGCCAGTTGTATTTTTTGTTCTTGCCTCCCTGATACACACCATTTAAAGGATAAGATTACCTATAACCAGTCCTACATCCTTATCCTTGAAGAGTTCGGTTCGTTATTCCTCCGTTACAATTATGTGAGGTCACCCTTGACTGTTGTGTAAAAGAGTCGGCAAATTGTGGGTGTGTGGTTGGCTTATCCTCCCTCCTCCTTTATTATTGTTCAAAACCTTTTTGTATTGTACGGTCATGAGGCAATCAAACCGAACAGCGAGTTTAAAGATGCTTAAATTAACATAATAATTACTATTAACCGTGAGGTTGACTATAAGAGAACTTAGTCTTAGTTAACCATAACCCTTCCATCTTTTTACAGTATAATACTCGTATGTTACTCGTGTCTAGAGAAATATACTCTTATTGCCTTTATAGACTTCAAGACATGAGTATCAAACTTTTAAAACAACCGCTTTAGGATATTCCTACCTGTGCAGAGAGATCAGAGCATTTGTTTTACGTACCTACCTATTTTATAGATATAAGAATTATATTGCCTCGCGGTCTCAGTGTTGTGTAAACGGATGGGTGACCACTCTGTGGCATTTACATTTGCGAGCGTTTCCGTGCTTCGGAAGGCACGTTAAGCTGTTGGTCCCGGTTGCCAGTAAAATGGCAGTCGTTAAACCTAATTGAAGGCCTTATGGGCGGCTAGAAAAATTTCAACAGCAGGCAGCCACAACCTGCGTCTGTCTATTTCAACACGGCATTGGGCTCACCAACTATTAGTAGGGCAATGGCTGATATATGCGTCATACCCGTGAACGGGTGCCGTCTGTTGGGACTGGTCAGCTCATAGTTGTTATAGCAATTATTATAAATAATATTATTTATATTTAAGGCAAATTAAGTTTAGTCGACTGTTCTCACGTAACTCCAAAGAAACAATGTAAGTTTAATATTGTAAGCCATACCTGCATTTTTAAAATAGCACTTATTTAGTTTCTTGCCGGAGTCTTCCTCATAAGGTTGGGCTACCTTTAAAACTGGCAACTAGAAACAATCTCATTTTGGTTTGATTTTGTTTCTTTTGTATAGACTCATTACTATATAATTTGTTCAAATATCATGTAAACAAAACGAATGTAATTACTAGCAGTTAGAAAAGAGTGGCCATGAGTTTTATTGCCAGGTTCTTCGTCAGGCTCTACCTATTGCGTTGCGAATCTGGCAGTAAATGTAAATGTAGAAGCAATAATCTTGTGGTCACAAAGTAACACTTATAAACAAGTGTTACTTTGTGACCTACATGAATAAAGATTTTTCACTTTCACTTTCATTACGTGGGACAGGAATCCACACGGTGAAAAGTGGGCATATAATATGCCTCTGCCACCCCTTCGGGGATAAGGCGTGATGGATATTTATATTTATTTATTTTTTATGTTATCTGTGGTAGATGGTGCACTGTTCTAAGTGTATCTTTTGTTTGGGGAAACTTACCTTGACACAAATATTTTGAGTTGAGTTGAGCATAATTTTTTGAGTTTTCATCCATATCTTTAGTAATTTGAATTGGAATAATGAGTGATATAATAAATACTCATACTCAGTCCTTTGAATTCGTAATTCAATGAATAACATCTAAATCTACATAATTTACTTAAAACACAAAGCGTTGAAGCGCTTTTCCAAACTTAATTTAGTGGAGATCAAAACGAAAAAGAGTTAATTGGAGTGAGCGGTTTCACGAATGCCTTCCAAGAGCCATTTCGGCAGATAATGCAATTTGTTACAAGTCGTTCGCTCGTTTACGTTTATTATAAGTGGCTATTAAAGATGCCATAGCTCTCATGCCAAAGTGGCGTCAGTTGCACGTGGATGGAGCAAACTTGAGCATAGTTAATCATGTTGTCTGAAGTAGATATTCCAAAACTTCATTTGACATCTGGTTATTTCAATTTACGTGTTTAAGAATTGAAGTCGTTGCTTTAGAAAAAATGTTAAAGACTAGTAATTTTAATATATTTCAATGACGATTAAAGTTTTGGCAGAATTTTGGTCGACTTTGCTCAACACTATGTAGCTTAAGTTTGTAATTAAATTTGCTAACTAAAGACTTTATAGGCACAAGAATGCCGTACCTACTTAAGAATATTAGGTTTACGTGCTGTTAAGAAGTTTTTAAGAGAAAGATGTTGTACTTAATTATGTTAAGAATTTTAATGTAAATTAATAAACAATTTTAAATGTTGATTTCTAAGTTAAATACCGTTTTAATAGTATTAACGAGGTTTTCGATTTTGATGTAGAGTATAATATAATACCAAAAGTTTACAAGCAATTAGGTACAACAAACAAATAACATAATAACTACACACAAATCAAGAGAAAAGTCACGATTTTTGGATTGGAGAGGCCATTACTCTCACCGACTACTGTGAAAAGAACGCTCTCATATTGCATTGAAAATGTTGTTTATAATTTTTGCAAATGCGAAGCTAAACTTACTTTTGTGGTTTACACGAGAAGTACGCACTACGCAAACGACGCAAGGCGTAATGTAAGTCTGTCTGTTAATGTAACGGTTTACTCATACACACGTTTTTATAAGGTTTTTATTAACTAGCATTGTATAAACTAAAAAAAAACTAACTATCTTCACGCTGTATCCCTGACGGGGTAGTCAGAGAGGACAGATCGCCAGGCTTCGCGATCCATGCATACTTCTTTCGCTTCTTCAAGATTCGTCAATCGCTTCCTACACGCACGTCTGGGTATCCGAGTACTTTTGACCTTTCCGTTTTTGAGCAATCTGCTCACGTGGTCTTCATATGTAAGTCTCGGCCTACCCTGACCCTTTCTACCCTCTACTTTCGCACAATATATATAATTCTTCGTCAATCGTTCCTCACTCATTCGTTGGACGTGTCCAAACCAACGGAGCACGCTCTTTCTCAGCTTAACGCTGACACTTTCATTCAAACCTGCCATATTGCGTATCAGTTCGTTACGTATTTGGTCGGCCAAAGTAACGCCGCACAATTTTCGAAGTGATCGCATCTCCACAGCATTTAATTTACTTTCATGCATCTGCTGACATACCCAGGTTTCGCTACCGTAAAGCAAAGTTGGCACTAGCACTGCGTTATGAATCGCCAGTCGTGCTACTTTTACGATGCTTTGTCGCTTTACTAACTGGGACAAAGCACCGTTAACATTCATTCACTTGCTTTAGTCGTTCCTGGTTTACCCTAATCTCGTATTTGGTTCTTACGTCATCTCTAATAAATTGTATAAATAAATAAAATAATTTCAAAGTAGATATCTCCATCAATTGAGCTGTAATTTAATGCATAGTTACGTGTGTGACGTCATTTGACTGCCTCTGTGGCGCGGTGGGAGTGTATCCGACTGCTACGCAAGAGGTCCCGGGTTCGATTCCCGGGTCAGAACAAATATTTGTGTGATCCACAAATGTGTGTTTCGGAGTTTGGGTGTTTCCTATGTATAATATGTATGTATTTAGAAATATATAAGTATGTATATCAGTTATCTAAATCCCATAACACAGGCTAATATTAGCTTACTTTGGGCTAGATGGCGCTGTGTGAAAAAGTGTCCCACAATATTTATATTTTATTTATATATATATTCTAAATGTAACAGTGGCACACTCAAGATGGCGGACTAGTAAATTTATATGTACTGCTAAAAATGGGCTACAAATGATAATGTTTGCTAGCAATTACTCGAAAAGTAAAGTGACAACACTATTATACCAATATTACTTAATACTAATGTGACGGCCTCTACCGCCCCCCTTTAAATAATAAATAAAAGTAACTAGTGGAGTACATAAATGGCTTATAATTTTTTGTTGTTACGAAAAACTTCGTTGGGTTTGCATACAAGTGCGGTTCGGGCCATAAATCGTTATATTTTTTGTACTTATTTTAACTTTGGGTCAGACGAATGCTAAGAGGTATTCATTTAAAAATACGCACATAAATAGTAAAATCGGGTGACAGTTCATAAGTGCTTTGGGTACAATGATATTAATTTTAGTTAAAATTGGCCGCATAAGTGGGAACTAAACCATTTAAACAGTTTTTCTGCTAAACTTTTGTGTTGATATCTGAGATTTTGTCTTGTGACCACTTGACACATGTTTGTGTTAAAATAATATTCTCTGAAGGACGCGCGCATTTTTTTGTAAACAAAAAAAGGGATACCTTTTTTTGTTCTGTTCAAAACTGAGGACAAAGGGCCAAAATACCATGAGTTCAAATTATGAAAAGTTCTATTCAGTTGCAAACCGGGCGCGTATTCAGGCACATCTGCCTAACTAAGAGTAAGACCTCCGAAAAAGGTCTAGTGTTTGTGTGACTAGCTGACTATAAGTTAAGTATTACTTAATGAGACTGCCTTTTGTTTATAATTCTTCCTATTAAGTACCTATAATTACTTATTGAGACTATCCTTTTGTATTTACTGAGATTGGTTTTGTTTCAAATTATTCCTATTAAGTATGATTACTTATTGAAATCATCTATTGTTTCTTTGATATTCTTTTATTCAAATTAAATTAATTATTTTCTAGGTAGATGGATTATTATTCGAATGCTTTTAAGATTAACTAATAGATTTGTTTTTGATTTATTAAAATATATCTAGATAATTCAGTGTGCAAATAAAATTAATAAGCTGAGATTATTTAGTGTTTGATTATGAATTTTCTCATGGATGTAAGTTAAATACTAAAATTAATTAATTAAATACGAAGATATCGTTGATTGAGCATCATTATGAGGCTCAACGGGTCAGATATAAACAGATTATATTATAATAAAATATATGTATCATATGTACTGAAATGTATGAAATTTGTTTATGTGCATGTGTGTGATTTTTAGATAAAAGGTTGTGCATGTAGAATTTATTTTTAGATATCTATTTGCATATTATATATATTTGTAATCTTTTGGACTTCAGATTTTATATAATTTAAAACATTGATTAAATAATTTACAACATCGTAAAAAGTGTTAGTAAATAAGGAATAATTAAATTTAGCTTAACGACAGAACGATTAGCTGATTTAATTAGATAACTTCAATATACTTTATCCGGTTTGGTTTTGGTCTAAACATTATAAGAACAAGTATTATTGAAGATGCGACGTGCTGGCGATTACAAATGACGACTGAATTAATGTAGCGTACTACATACGTTACAAAATTGTTCCTTTTGACTGAATTAAATGCTGAGTACATTTAATCAGTGTTGAATCATACTAGATTTCGGCTAACTTCGAGAAAATATAGATAGTCCAGCGTATATCACCATCAGACACTACTATTTGAGTCGACGTGCACAGCTATTCAACGACTACAAACCTATATAATTCGAATACACACTAATATTAATGAGACATGGCGTTTGACGCTACGATACTCACACAAACAGGACGATTTATGAGGCTGTAAATAAGTTCTCGGGGGATATCTATGATTGAACCTGCAACGTGGGAAGTTCCTAGTTGTGATGTTATCTGGCTTAGTCATGACTAACTTGATGAATATGATCCAGAGTTCCAGCTTACAGATGTGCCTAGACTGCAAATGTATTATTTAGTAAGCTTAATTTATTTAAGCTGCTATAATGCGCTAGTCTTCTATATGCCCTTTCATACAGCAACTATCCAACTATGACCTTTCATAATTAATACGAGGATTTAAGTTACACGCTAGCACGTGTAAGTACTAGACTTCAGATAAAGACTGAATTAAATGCAATTCTACTAGATATTAGTCACACTTCGAGGCGATATATATATGGCAGAGCGTATTTACAACTTTACTCGAAATCATCTCATTGGCTGTGAAGTAATGCGAGTTCATTTAATTTTTCTCTAGCCATGGTGTTCGACGCTAATGGTACTCACACGACAGGACGACTTATGGGGTTAAACAAATACCTCCGGGGAAAGTCTAGCACAGTTTGGCCGATCTGTAGTGATGACGAAAATCCTCGCAACGAGGGGAGTTCCTTGCTGTGATGTTATCTGGCTTAGTCATGATTAACTTGATTAAAATTACTTTGAGCTCCAATTACACACATGCTTTGAATTCAAATATGACACTTTGGAAGCTATGTTTATTAAGCTATTTTAGTACGCTCAGTCAATATGACCTATCCTTCCATATCAAACTACTAGACTCCAGACAGGGATTGATACCCTAGATTGCTCATCAGCACATGTTAGTGCTACGCTTCAAAAGCAGTATTTAATGTTGAGTACATTTATTCTGGTCACTTCGTCCTGCTGTCAAGAGGACTACAAATTTTCACATCAAACAACTCACTCACTCATTCTGCGATTTCTACTTGAAATATTCTTTTAGACCAAAATCTGTCGGAATAAACTTATATTGTGTTATATTTGACGGGACGCACATTGGGGTAATGTAGTATGGACAAAGGCTAGTCTCATAGGTCAATTAAAATTTACAGGACCCAGAATCGAGCCCGAATCACCTACAAGTAGAAATTAGTTCGAGCCAGTTATATCAGGTCAGAATGCATGAGACTTTATTTGCAGTAAACAAACTATTCTTTACTTTAAGATAACAATTCACCATTCATCTTTTGTATGTTTCGATCATTGTGTTTTTCAGAGATTTTATAAAATATTATCAAACAATTACCTTTTTTTTATAAATTTAACCACTAGACGATTACGGATCACAAGGCCATATATTACGTAACATGTTCAATAGCATCACTTAGGTATTCCTTTCTTTAGCTAGAATTATAACTCACGGTTAGCGAGAGATTTTAGAATCTCTACTCATCTTCTTTCTACACACGTTTCTCAATCGCGCTCATAGCAAAATACTGGTAAACCACGGGGGGGGGGGGGGGCGTTACATCTGGTACCGTGTTGACCAGGATACATTCGTCTTTAAAAATGTGATAATTAAAATTATTGCAACGAAGTATCAAAGAACTTGGTAATTACTAACACAACGTTTAAAAACAAAAAAAGGGTCAAATAAATAAATTTAGAAATTGTTTGATATTATATTTAATAATAGATACTATACGTCATATTAGTCGAACATAGGTTCAATATAAACACTATAAATATTTTGTATGTATGTTTGTATGTCTATACAAACTTTTATCAAAAAAATACACAACGTAGGCATTTAAGTTTGCTTAAATATCTTCATGCTATTAGGCCATGAGAGGTTAAGCAGCAGTACGGTATATCTAAAGATGTACATAGGTTTCATATACTAAATTGTCGAGTCTGTCGCCTTTAGGTAAGGCGGGTTCGCCATCTGGTGTGCCATAAAATAGAAATTTTGGGTCTGTTATTTTACAATAACAATTCCTTATTAAAAAAAAAAAAAAAGGATTTTTACTTATATAGTTCCCACAGCAAATTCAATGAATAGCGGATATCTCTTTGTCTTAGAAATACATTTGTGTAACTTACTAACATCTGTGTTTTAGAAAAAACATTGATTACTTTCAGACGATACGAACAAACGAAATAGATATTTTATTGTTTAAGGGTTCGTAACAACAATATAACCCTGTAATAAAATAAATGGCCAAATCTGTTAAATAATAGGCTTTGTTACAAGACATTTTATAGACAGTCAAGATGAATGGTGAATTTTGAAAAAAGAGAAATGTTATAAAAAAATAAATTATTTTATAAATTTGAAACTGCATTTAAAGAGTCACATGCAATCTGTTTTGGATTTTGTACATATTATATATTTATTGTCTTTATTTTAAACAACGAAATGAATTCAATCCTTATATAGGCTACGTGAAAGAGGATTTTTTTCATGTTTAATAAGCGCAGAAGGAACAGATTTCACAAAAAGCGGCGGCTATTCCAAGCAAATTGATGTGGATTTAGTGCGACCAGCGGTGTGACCCATTAGCTATAAATGCGGATCTGAGTATTCGTAACAAGAAATTGATGAGACTAAGAATAGTATTGATAAGTTAGAAAATGGTTCCACTGGCATTATTAATTCTTTGTCAACAGAAAAACACACATGGGGAATTCCAAATTCTACCTGGGGTTAGAGCTTAGAAGTTTGTTTATGTTTGGTTGTTAAAAGCAACTAGCGTTTGACTTTTACTTCCGGCATTGATTGAAACGACTGTCGTCTGACTTACCAACCCTGTAAGGACACCTACGTCGTTGTCTAGTACCTTAATCAACAGGTACTCATCCCATAATCAGCAGGTACTCGTTTGATATTCAGCAGGTACTCGTTCGGTAATCAGCAGGTACTCCTCCGATAATCAACAGGTACTCGTCTGTTAATCAGCGGGTACTCATCCGTTAATCAGCAGGTACTCGTCTGTTAATCAGCAGGTACTCGTCCGATAATCAGTAAGTACTCGCTAGTAGGCGAGGTTGATTGGCCCCTTATACTAGAATGAATTTGGAGACGGGATTGGAGACACTCATCATGTTTTAGTTCAAATAATCCGGTTTTATCTTTATTTATTACAAGGTGACGCCTGCGGCTTTGCCCGCGTAGAGATGTTTTCTCGTTCCCGTTTCTTACAGAAACTTGTTCCCGGGATAAAGAGTAGCTTATGTGTTATTCTGATGCTTAAGCTATACTATTGTAAAGGTCATTAAAATCCGTTCAGTTGGTTTTACGTGAAAAAGTAACAAACATCCATTTTTACAAACTCTCGCATTTATAATATTAGTAACATAGTGTACACTTAGCTAGTCCAGCTATTTTAATGTAACGCCAATGGAATCGTTTGGCATCGTTACTGCATTTGCTAGTCAGCAGGTACATCGACAGCGGGTGAGGTGACTCGGTCCTTGACACCGTGTATATATTTATTTGGAAACACTCGTCACTTTGGGGAACACGATTTCGATGTTGCTAGTAGTATTCTAGTAAGTTAGTATTAACTTAATTTTATAAATATGCCATTCAGCCTGTCAGTCGGCAGTTGTATAACTGGCAGGTGAGGTTGCATTTGTACCACTAGCAAGGTTAAGTTGCTTTTAAAATACTAGAGGGGTGAGGTGGCTTGGACCCTTACACAATGTTTATAACTATTGTTAAAACTGTTCGAGACACTGTCCGTCAGCATTTCTATAGCTGGCAGGTGAGGTTGTATTTGTATCACTAGCAAGGTGAGGTTGCCTGAGTAACACGAGCAGGTGAAGTGGCTTATAAACCACTCGCAGGAGAGATAATTTAGAGGCTTGTTAGAAGCATTTACCTAAAAGGTAACGCTAGTAAATGAAATCCCTACGGAGAAAAGTTTCAATTCATAGCTTTTCCAAATTAGCAGCAGGTAGAGAAACTTCGCGTTTAGCGTTAGAGAAGTCAAGGAGTCCAACCTTAAATATAATATTCATTGGCAGGTGAGGTGACTTATATGATACCGTATGCAGGTGATGTGGCTTATTTATCATAAACAGGTGAGGTGGTTTGTGTACCACTGGCACGTGAGGGTGGTTTTCTAATATTATCAGGTCTTGCTGGGAGCACTTACCTGAGGGGGAAAGCTCGTATGTAAAATCTCTACGGAGAAATAAAAATCAAATTCATAATCTCTTTGGATCAGCAGCAGGTAAAGAAACTTTGATGACGTTTAGCGTAATGGAAGCTACGGGATCTAGTTTTATGTAATATAAGATATAATTGAAGAAGAATTTAGAAGATACTGGGCTTGGAGCTATAAAAAAGATTATGAATGTGTTCGTAAAGGTGAACAGGTTCATTTTCCGCACACATTCAGGGGGGGAGATGTGACGGCCTCTACCGCCCCCCTTTAAATAATAAATAAAAGTAACTAGTGGAGTACATAAATGGCTTATAATTTTTTGTTGTTACGAAAAACTTCGTTGGGTTTGCATACAAGTGCGGTTCGGGCCATAAATCGTTATATTTTTTGTACTTATTTTAACTTTGGGTCAGACGAATGCTAATAGGTATTCATTTAAAAATACGCACATAAATAGTAAAATCGGGTGACAGTTCATAAGTGCTTTGGGTACAATGATATTAATTTTAGTTAAAATTGGCCGCATAAGTGGGAACTAAACCATTTAAACAGTTTTTCTGCTAAACTTTTGTGTTGATATCTGAGATTTTGTCTTGTGACCACTTGACACATGTTTGTGTTAAAATAATATTCTCTGAAGGACGCGCGCATTTTTTTGTAAACAAAAAAAGGGATACCTTTTTTTGTTCTGTTCAAAACTGAGGACAAAGGGCCAAAATACCATGAGTTCAAATTATGAAAAGTTCTATTCAGTTGCAAACCGGGCGCGTATTCAGGCACATCTGCCTAACTAAGAGTAAGACCTCCGAAAAAGGTCTAGTGTTTGTGTGACTAGCTGACTATAAGTTAAGTATTACTTAATGAGACTGCCTTTTGTTTATAATTCTTCCTATTAAGTACCTTTAATTACTTATTGAGACTATCCTTTTGTATTTACTGAGATTGGTTTTGTTTCAAATTATTCCTATTAAGTATGATTACTTATTGAAATCATCTATTGTTTCTTTGATATTCTTTTATTCAAATTAAATTAATTATTTTCTAGGTAGATGGATTATTATTCGAATGCTTTTAAGATTAACTAATAGATTTGTTTTTGATTTATTAAAATATATCTAGATAATTCAGTGTGCAAATAAAATTAATAAGCTGAGATTATTTAGTGTTTGATTATGAATTTTCTCATGGATGTAAGTTAAATACTAAAATTAATTAATTAAATACGAAGATATCGTTGATTGAGCATCATTATGAGGCTCAACGGGTCAGATATAAACAGATTATATTATAATAAAATATATGTATCATATGTACTGAAATGTATGAAATTTGTTTATGTGCATGTGTGTGATTTTTAGATAAGAGGTTGTGCATGTAGAATTTATTTTTAGATATCTATTTGCATATTATATATATTTGTAATCTTTTGGACTTCAGATTTTATATAATTTAAAACATTGATTAAATAATTTACAACATCGTAAAAAGTGTTAGTAAATAAGGAATAATTAAATTTAGCTTAACGACAGAACGATTAGCTGATTTAATTAGATAACTTCAATATACTTTATCCGGTTTGGTTTTGGTCTAAACATTATAAGAACAAGTATTATTGAAGATGCGACGTGCTGGCGATTACAAATGACGACTGAATTAATGTAGCGTACTACATACGTTACAAAATTGTTCCTTTTGACTGAATTAAATGCTGAGTACATTTAATCAGTGTTGAATCATACTAGATTTCGGCTAACTTCGAGAAAATATAGATAGTCCAGCGTATATCACCATCAGACACTACTATTTGAGTCGACGTGCACAGCTATTCAACGACTACAAACCTATATAATTCGAATACACACTAATATTAATGAGACATGGCGTTTGACGCTACGATACTCACACAAACAGGACGATTTATGAGGCTGTAAATAAGTTCTCGGGGGATATCTATGATTGAACCTGCAACGTGGGAAGTTCCTAGTTGTGATGTTATCTGGCTTAGTCATGACTAACTTGATGAATATGATCCAGAGTTCCAGCTTACAGATGTGCCTAGACTGCAAATGTATTATTTAGTAAGCTTAATTTATTTAAGCTGCTATAATGCGCTAGTCTTCTATATGCCCTTTCATACAGCAACTATCCAACTATGACCTTTCATAATTAATACGAGGATTTAAGTTACACGCTAGCACGTGTAAGTACTAGACTTCAGATAAAGACTGAATTAAATGCAATTCTACTAGATATTAGTCACACTTCGAGGCGATATATATATGGCAGAGCGTATTTACAACTTTACTCGAAATCATCTCATTGGCTGTGAAGTAATGCGAGTTCATTTAATTTTTCTCTAGCCATGGTGTTCGACGCTAATGGTACTCACACGACAGGACGACTTATGGGGTTAAACAAATACCTCCGGGGAAAGTCTAGCACAGTTTGGCCGATCTGTAGTGATGACGAAAATCCTCGCAACGAGGGGAGTTCCTTGCTGTGATGTTATCTGGCTTAGTCATGATTAACTTGATTAAAATTACTTTGAGCTCCAATTACACACATGCTTTGAATTCAAATATGACACTTTGGAAGCTATGTTTATTAAGCTATTTTAGTACGCTCAGTCAATATGACCTATCCTTCCATATCAAACTACTAGACTCCAGACAGGGATTGATACCCTAGATTGCTCATCAGCACATGTTAGTGCTACGCTTCAAAAGCAGTATTTAATGTTGAGTACATTTATTCTGGTCACTTCGTCCTGCTGTCAAGAGGACTACAAATTTTCACATCAAACAACTCACTCACTCATTCTGCGATTTCTACTTGAAATATTCTTTTAGACCAAAATCTGTCGGAATAAACTTATATTGTGTTATATTTGACGGGACGCACATTGGGGTAATGTAGTATGGACAAAGGCTAGTCTCATAGGTTAATTAAAATTTACAGGACCCAGAATCGAGCCCGAATCACCTACAAGTAGAAATTAGTTCGAGCCAGTTATATCAGGTCAGAATGCATGAGACTTTATTTGCAGTAAACAAACTATTCTTTACTTTAAGATAACAATTCACCATTCATCTTTTGTATGTTTCGATCATTGTGTTTTTCAGAGATTTTATAAAATATTATCAAACAATTACCTTTTTTTTATAAATTTAACCACTAGACGATTACGGATCACAAGGCCATATATTACGTAACATGTTCAATAGCATCACTTAGGTATTCCTTTCTTTAGCTAAAATTATAACTCACGGTTAGCGAGAGATTTTAGAATCCATCATCTTCTCGCTTCACACCTTTAGTTTCCATGCGCGGGCAGTACGGGCTTTTTCCACAGGGGGGGGGGGGGGCGTTACACTAAAGAAGACGATTTAAGATTTTTATGCTTTCATTTAAATGAAATGAAAGGATTTGCTAAGGAATACTCTTTTTTTTCATTTAGCGCATTTAAAAATTTGTTGTTAAGCTAATTTAACTTAAATATTACTAATACCACAGCCGAAAGACATAGGTTTACTCTTTATACTGTGCTTATACTGTAAAGTTTTAATTTCTAATCTATACCGTATATTAAGTATGTACTACTCAATATTAGTACGAGACAAAAGTATGGAAAAAAAAATATCACGAAATTTTTGCCCACCATGTTGTTTAAAAACTAAGCTACTATAAATTTATGCTACTGGATGTAGATAACTGTTTAAGACTACTATTATATTTCTAATACGACTATATTACTTAATTAACAAACATTTACGGATCATAGTCTGAACAGTGAGCTCAGCAGCGGCATTCGCCAACCCCAAAATACCACTGCGATGAATGCTATGTAGAGGGAGGTTTAGAACTGGATTTAATAAGGTTTACTGATTACATTAGTAATACTAGCATTAGATCGTATAGTAGTTCTACAACATTAGTCTACTCATGATATGATAAGTACCATCCTCACCACCCAATATCTAGATCATATTTATTTTAATTAATAAGAAAAAAACATCCATATCTGTGAAATATCATAGATGTAATGTTTCTCTATTAGAAGCTAAATTGACAACACCCTTCTAGAAGAGCCTGTTTATTATAATATAGTGACGCAACGCAATAAAAAGCACTATGGCAACATTCCAACGAAGGTGGTGAAGTATCTCACGATGTGAATATGATGCTTGGATATTCTTGCAAAGCTTTGGAATCTATGCTAAGCCATGTAAGCCGCCTGTTGATAAAGCTAGCTTAATACCACACGCCAATTATCTTGGTAATACCAGAGTATTAACTCTATCTATAAATAGTTCATCATTTTCTAAAGTATAAGTTTTATCTTGTTTGAGTTATTGCCCAGATGCATTCAAAGTGTGTTTTGGCAAACATTTTATTTCGAGTTGTAATGTTACATACCTCTTGTGATAATTTTAATCCGAAATTAGTATCGCTCTGTTAGAATCACACTATTGAGATACAAAATGGCTCGTTGGGGATAATATATTCAAGGTTGGTTAAAGGTTGTATTATGTTATAAGATAAAAAGTAGTTTATTCCTGTTATTACTGTTATTATAGTAACATTTCTGTGCTTGCAAATGATTTAAGTATACAAAAAAATTAACTAAAATTTGATTAATAGTTTTGAAAAGCAATTTGTATATGGTATTACAAATTGCTTTTGCCAAATATACTCTTTTAAAATGTTTTTTAAATTATTTATTAATCTATCACGCCCTATCCTCGAAGGGGTGGTAGAGGCATACATATTGTATGCCGACTTTTCCCTATGTATTTTCCTGTCCTACGAAATAGGTGGTCAGCCCATTGCCGTGTTGAAATAGACAGACGCAGGTTGTGACTACCTGCTGTTAAAATTTTTCAAGCCGCCCATAAGGCCTTCAACCAGGCTTAAGGACTGCCATTTTACTGGCAACCGGGACCAACGGCTTAACGTGCCTTCCGAAGTTAGAAGTCGATAGGGTCGGGATCGAGTTCCGCTCTCATTTATTTATGCAGTATGACAATGCAGTCATAAATATATAAGTAAAGTTAACAAATGCCGTATATCAGAAACGAAGCTTATTGGCTTCATGCCCACGGTCACGGCGGCATCTCATCGTTCTACCAAGTCCCATAGCATCCGTTCTCACCTATACTTAGAGCGCTGCCTTGCACTCGGATATACTGCCTGATTTAGAACCTGTTATCCGGCAACATACTCTCTTGGCACTACAGTTATCGAAATATACCCACGTTCAAAGTTAGTGCCAACATTTTCTTGTTTGAGAAACAAATAAAGACTACAAAACAATATTTTTTTAAGGGAAACTTCTTTATCGATGTCGAGAGCTTTTATATTTTATAACTAACTATCTTCACGCTGTATCCCTGACGGGGTAGTCAGAGAGGACAGATCGCCAGGCTTTACTATCCATGCATACTTCTTTCGCTTCATGCAGATTTATCAATCGCTTCATACATGCACGTCTGGGTATCCGAGTACTTTTGACTTTTCACGTGGTCTTCATATGTAAGTCTCGGCCTACCCTAATTCCTTCTACCCTCTACTTTCGCACAATATCAATTCGTCAATCGTTCCTCGCTGATTATATTTTATAGCTGTAAGTAAATAAATCGTCACGTTTGTCGGTTACTTATGAAGACAAATTTTATAAAAAAAATATAGCCATCACGCCTTATCCCACTTTTCACCGTGTGGATTCCTGTCCCACAAATTTTATAGCTGTAAAAAAAGTCGTAAGGGAGCTTCACTTCTTACCTGTGTACTCTGGTACACTTACATATTTTTCTCAGTTTATAATTTGGTGTTTACTATGGTGCAAAGAGATGATTTATTATCCGTATAGTCATGGTTGGTGCCAGCTCTTAAAGGGCTTCTCTACCTCTCAAAACTTGACCGCTTGTGAATCCTACTACCTACTGAATGAATTTTAATGAAACTTGTGAAATATAAACAATGAGACAGTAATATCACCCTTTGAAGCGCTCGTGGCCCCGCGGTCTCAGTGTTCGGTAAACGATCACTGAGGTACGCAACTTTCACTATGGCTGGTCGTCGGATGGGTGACCACTTTGTGGCATTTACATTTGCGAGCGTTTCCGTGCTTCGGAAGGCACGTTAAGCCGTTGGTCCCGGTTGCCAGTAAAATGGCAGTCGTTAAGCCTGGTTATAAGCCTTATAGGCGGCTTAAAAAAACTCAACAGCAGGTAGCCACAACCTGCGTCTGTCTATTTCAACACGGCAATGGGCTCACCACCTATTACGTGGGACAGGAATCCACACGGTGAAAAGTGGGCATATAATATGCCTCTGCCACCCCTTCGGGGATAAGGCGTGATGGATATTTATTTTTATTATTTATTTATTTTTACATCAGAAAAGGACATATTCTAATTTTTATCGCGAGAATAAGTTCCTACGGGAAATGGAAACGGGAAAACTTTATCACGCGGGCGAATCCGAAGTCATCAACTAGTTATCTATAAAATTGTAAAATTTCTACGATCATGTTTCCTCATCAATAAACAATAAGATACTATAGGGTGTAAGGGGCCCCACCAAAATCTTCGGGGCCCAAGTCAACCTCCCGTGCTAGTGCGTGCACCTGCTGATTAACGGACGAGGCTCTGGCGCTGGCTTTCCCCTCTGGGGTTGGGAGGTCTGAGGGCGTCGCTCCCATAAAAGCCACCCGCCGAAACAAACATGAAAAGCAATAAAAGGAATGCTGCTAGGGATAGGGCGCCGCCGCAAAACGGCGCGCAGGAGCCCCGCCCGACTCCTGTGGCAAGTGGGCTAGAGCTGCCGTGTGTCGGGCCAGCACGGCTAAAGAAGTTAGTCCCAACCCGTATCCGCTTCGCATCGTGGAACATTGGCACGCTGACTGGGCGTGCGGTAGAGTTGGCCGAAGTACTCTCCAGGCGGAGGGTGGACGTGGCGTTCCTGCAGGAGACTCGGTGGAAGGGCAACTGAGCCCGGCCTCTGCAGAAAGGCTACAAGCTGTACTACACGGGTGCGCCTGGTGGGGAGAACGGGGTGGCCGTGGTGCTCTCCGAGGGCCTGCAGAGCGGCATCTTGGAGATGAAACGCTGTAGCGACCGGCTTATGATCGTGAGGGTGCTTATCGCTTAAGATGTCGTTTTGGGACCAACTCGAGGGAGTGCTTCGGAGCATTCCGTTGTCACAGGGAATCGTTTTGGGCGGCGACCTAAACGGTTATGTGGGTGAGAGGTGTGAGGAGTTTGAGCGTGTTCATGGTGGTTTTGGATACGGCACCCGCAACGCTGAAGGAGAAACTATCCTCAGAATGTGTGCGGCTGCCGATCTGGCCATTGTGAACACGTATTTCAAAAAGAAATCCGAACATCTCATCACCTACAAGAGCGGAAGGCGTACAACTCAGATCGATTTCCAACTAACTAGGCGACACAGCATCGCCAAGTTGGCCAACTGCAAGGTCATACCCGGAGAGAGTCTTACTGCACAACACCGTCTCCTTGTCATGGACCTCTGCGTGAAGCCTAAAGGCAAACGCATCGAGCGGTGCCAGCGCCGCATCAGATGGTGGCTGCTTGATAAAACTAGGTCCCAGGAGTTTGTCTCAGCTGTCGGTGACAAGTGGCGAAGGCGAACCAGTTCAACATTACTGGGACAAAGTTCAGGTGGCCATCCTTGGAGCGGCGAAGGTGGTGCTCGGTGAGTCTAAGGGTGGACGCAAATGTGACAAGGAAACTTGGTGGTGGAACGACGCAGTCCAGAGGGAGACAAGTAGAAGAAAACCCTCTTTAAAAAGTGGCAAGCGACCGCATCTCCCGAAGACCACGACGCGTACAGGACTGTCTAGCGCGCCACAAAAAGAGCTGTAGCCAGAGCCAGACGAGACCACTTACAACCTCTGTATGATAAGCTGGAATCGTCTGAGGGGCAGAAGTAAGCAGAATCATCTATAAACTGGCGCGCTCCAGGGTCAAAGCGGCACAGGATATATCCAAGTGTCACTGTGTAAAAGACCCTGAGGGCAACCTGTTAAGCGAATGCCTCGCGGTAAAGGAGAGATGGCGCTCGTACTTCCACGAGCTGCTTAATAAACAGCACAACGAGGTGCAGCCTCCGGACCTCCCTCCGAATCAGGGACTAGTGCCACCGGTAACGCCTGGAGAATTCCTGACTGCGCTTCGCCGCACGAAGAATCGGAAAGCTGTCGGACCCGATGGAGTCCCCATCGAAGCCTGGAAGGCGATGGGTCCTCGCGGTGTGGGCATCTTAGTAAACCTTTTTAACCGCATACTCCTCAGCGGGCAGATCCCAAACCAATGGAGACTGAGTATTATTACTCCAGTCTTCAAAGGTAAGGGGTCAGTGCAGGAGTGCGGGAGCTACCGCGGTATCAAGGTGATGTCCCACACCATAAAGATCTTCGAGAGGATTATAGACTCTCGGATCCGGCAGGAGTGTACTCTCTCGGAGTATCAATATTAGTTTCGCCCTGGTCATGGGACCACGTACCCTGTTTTTGCCCTGAGGGTTGTCGCAGAGAAATACAGGTCGAAGAACACGCCTCAGCACTGTTTGTTTCTAGACATGCAGAAGGCCTTCGACTGTGTTCCTCTTGCGATGATCTGGTGGGCACTGCGGTCCCAAGAGGTCTCAGAGGTCTATATTGACACTATCCGGGACATGTATTGTGACTCCGATTCAATGGTTCGGACTGCTGTTGGCGACATGAAACCCTTCCCCATCACCGTCGGGGTACACCAGGGTTCGGTCCTTAGTCCGCTTCTGTTGAGTGTAATATTAGACGAATTGTCAGAAGCGAAAAAAAAAGAAAAAAGTGGCGAAGCGCTCGTGGCCTCGCGGTCTCAGTGTTCTGTAAACGATCACTGAGTTACGCAACTTTCACTATGGCTGGTCCTCGGATGGGTGACCACTTTGTGGCATTTACATTTGCGAGCGTTTCCGTGCTTCGGAAGGCACGTTAAGCCGTTGGTCCCGGTTGCCAGTAAAATGGCAGTCGTTAAGCCTGGTTGAAGGCCTTATGGGCGGCTTGAAAATTTCAACAGCAGGTAGCCACAACCTGCATCTGTCTATTTCAACACGGCAATGGGCTCACCACCTATTACGTGGGACAGGAATCCACACGGTGAAAAGTGGGCATATAATATGCCTCTGCCACCCCTTCGGGGATAAGGCGTGATGGATATTTATTTATTTATTTATTTAATTGTCAGACAGCATCAGAAACCCGCATGAGCAGCCTCCATAGTTGCTCATGTATGCTGACGATATTGCGCTGGCAGACGCGGACAGGGTCAGATTGGTGCGACGTGTAAAGGCTTGGAAGGAGACGCTTGAGAACGGCTGTCTGAAACTAAACGTGGCGAAGACCGAGTACTTGGCACTAAACTCGACAGATCCCACATCCGTCCGCATAGGCGGTGATTTGGTCGAGCGCACGGACCAGGTTAAATACCTGGGATCTGTTTTTCACACGTCCAGTGACATCGATTGCGATGTCAAGTCACGCATTGCTGCCGCGTGGGCCAAATGGCGGGAAACCGGTGTCATTTGTGACCCTAAAATGCCGATCCGGTTGAAGGGACAGGTCTACAAAACCATCATTAGACCTGTCCTTTTACATGGCAGTGAGATGTGGCCGATATTAGAGCGACACAAGAAATGAAGATGCTGCGGTGGATGTGTGGAGTCACGCGGATGGACCGCGTGAGGAACTCTCGCATCCACGGCAGCCTTCACGTTCGTGACATTGCAGACAAGTTGCAAGAGTGTCGCCTTCGTTGGTATGGTTACGTCTTGCGGCAACAACCGGGCTACGTAGGTAACAAATGTCTGGCCATGTCAGCCCCGCTGGGTCCCGGTAAGAGGGGAAGACCCAAGAAGTGCTGGCTTGACGTCGTAAGGGATGACATGCGTGCCAATGGTCTCACTACAGGGGATGCCGACGACCGTGCGAAGTGGAGGAGAAAATGTAGGAAAGCGGACCCCGGGCGTCGTGAGACGCAACTGGGACAAACGCTCGGATGATGATGAAACAATAAAATACTATAGTTGGAAATAGTTTAGGGTTACATTAACAAAATGTTCCATTTCAACCAATTTCTCTTACAACATAAATATAAATGCAAATGTTGAATTTATGGTACATAAAAAATTTAATGTCTCTAAAAATATACAACTTCAGAATAATAAAACATTAAATAGATCCTGTATCCTGTCTGAAATAATAATCAGGGTAGTTTACCCTTTTCAAGGTAAAATTTTACAAAACCACGATACACGTGTCCATTTATTTGTAATCAGAAATAGGTATACGTAATTTCATGTCTCTAACTTTGAAAATGACGAACTTTAATACAACGTGTATTGTAAAGGTTCTGAACCTCATAATTTCAACACGCAGTCTGCTACCAGATGCTAGTAACATAAATTTAAGGCGGAAATTAAGACGCACCTCTTGAAAAGGACTTTTTACACAATTAATGATTATTTGAATGATAAAAATAAATGGAAATGAGTTGCTTGCTCTTTGCTCGAGCTATTTAAGATTCGAATGAATCTTGTGTTATATTCTGCATGTCTTGAATCTGCATATATATGTTGTATTTTTTTTTTACATTCTACAGTATAAATAATTTCATACGCCAGGCAACTTAAAGTATGGCTGCGTTAAGTCCCGGTAATAGGTAATAACTAATATACATAATAATATGTAATTTGACTTTTTTATTGTGTGAGCACCATGTAGACTTATTTATTATTTTGAAATTGACATGATAGTTGCTGTGTAGTTTTTGGGTATGTCACGCTCGCTTAAGTGTCCTGGCAGTGGTGGCGTATGTATCGGGCCGCCTTGTTCCCTACAATACGGGTGAGTAAGGCGATGGCTGATATATGCGTCATACCTGTGAACGGGTGCCGTCTGTTGGGACTGGTCAGCTCATAGCTGTTATAACAATTGTTACAAATAATACTATTTAAATTTAAGGCAAACTAAGTTTAGTCGACTGTTCTTACATAAATTCAAAGGAACTATATACGTGTTATTTTAATGAACACAACATTGATTTTGTTCTTTTTTTTTGTATAAATTCATTACTGTATAATTGGTCAAATATCATGTTAATCAAACTAATGTAATGGCGGTTAGAAAAGAGTGGCCATAAGTTTTATTGCCAGGTTCTTTTTCTGGCTCTACCTATTGCTTTTTAAATCTGGCAGTAAATGTAATCTTGACGTTCATAACGTTACTTTGTGATCTATATGAAAAATTTTTTTTTTCATTTCATTTCAGCATCACGTATACTGAAACTAAATTCTGAAGATTTAAAATTTACCGCTAGATTAATGCTGGCTCGTATTCGCGGAATGTAGTCACTACGCGCACCAGGTACCTAGTGTACTTGTCGCACTACACAACGCACTGGAAGTCTAGGGAGACACTCAGAATTGTCTACAATTGCACAAAACTTAAATCTAGATTAAAGCTAGCACAGAACCCTAGCTCTGTTTCAAAGAATATTTGTTTAACTTCAACAACGAGACCCGTCTCGATTTAGAAATCTTATTCCTAGAAAAGCCGAACCATCGGCCATATTCTCCGGCGAGAGTTTTAACTAAATACATGAGACCTCTCACACTTTCTATTTCGTGAGTACACGACACTCCATGACTTCCCAGAAGCAACTAAATCAACTAACACAGTCAATACCTAATAATTACTAAAACATGTTCTATGTACCGACACTTGTCAACGTCAAACGTGAACGTTTCAATGGTAGTGTTGCCGTGTGCATTTTGGCCCGAACTATCCGTTGATGCCTTATTTTACCTCTTAGGGGTGAAAATACTATCTTAGTGGGTGCCTTACCCACGAAATTTTAGGTTTCTAGGTGTAAGGGTTTCCTCTGGGCGTTGATAGATGAGTGAGTCACACGTAATTTTATGAATATAGATAGGAATGTTAAGTTTTATTCGTCATCATCCGAGCGTCTGTCCCAGTTGCGTCTCGCGACGCCCGGGGTCCGCTTTCCTACATTTTCTCCTCCACTTCGCACGGTCTTCGGCATCCCCTGTAGTGAGACCATTGGCACGCATGTCATTCCTTACGACGTCAAGCCAGCACTTCTTGGGTCTTCCCCTCTTACCGGCGGGGCTGACATGGCCAGACATTTGTTACCTACGTAGCCCGGCGGTGGCCGCAAGACGTGACCATACCAACGAAGGCGACACTCTTGCAACTTGTCTGCAATGTCACGGACGTGAAGGCTGCCGCAGATGCGAGAGTTTCTCACGCGGTCCATCCGCGTGACCTCATACATCCACCGCAGCCTCTTCATTTCCGTGACACGCAGCTCCTGCTTGTGTCGCTCCAATATCAGCCACGTCTCACTGCCATGTAAAAGGACAGGTCTAATAATGGTTTTGTAGACCTGTCCCTTCAACCGGATCGGCATTTTAGGGTCACAAATGACACCGGTCATCTCCCGCCATTTAGCCCACGCGGCAGCAATGCGTGACTTAACATCGCAATCGATGTCACTGGACGTGTGAAAAACAGATCCCAGGTATTTAACCTGGTCCGTGCGCTCGACCAAATCACCGCCTATGCGGACGGATGTGGGATCTGTCGAGTTTAGTGCCAAGTACTCGGTCTTCGCCACATTTAGTTTCAGACCGCCGTTCTCAAGCGTCTCCTTCCACGCCTTTACACGTCGCACCAATCTGCCCCTGTCCGCGTCTGCCAGCGCAATATCGTCAGCATACATGAGCAACCATGGAGGCTGCTCATGTGGGTTTCTGATGCTGTCCGACAATTCGTCTAATATTACACTGAACAGAAGCGGACTAAGGACTGAACCCTGGTGTACCCCGACGGTGATGGGGAAGGGTTTCGTGTCGCCAACAGTAGTCCGAACCATTGAATCGGAGTCACAGTACATGTCCCGGATAGTGTCAATATAGACCTCTGGAACCCCTTTGGACCGCAGTGCCCACCAGATCATCGCACGAGGAACACAGTCGAAGGCCTTCTGCATGTGAGGCGTGTTCTTCGACCTGTATTTCTCTGCGACAACCCTCAGGGCAAAAACAGGGTCCTAGGTCCCATAACCAGGGCGAAACCCATATTGACACTCCGAGAGAGTACACTCCTGCCGGATCCGAGAGTCTATAATCCTCTCGAAGATCTTCATGGTGTGGGACATCACCTTAATACCGCGGTAGCTCCCGCACTCCTGCACTGACCACTTACCTTTGAAGACTGGAGTAATAATACTCAGTCTCCATTGGTTTGGGATCTGCCCGCTTAGGAGTATGCGGTTAAAAAGGTTTACTAAGATACCCACACTGCGAGGACCCATCGCCTTCCAGGCTTCGATGGGGACTCCATCGGGTCCGACAGCTTTCCGATTCTTCATGCGGCGAAGCGCAGTCAGGACTTCTCCAGGCGTTACCGGTGGCACTAGTCCCTGATTCGGAGGGAGGTCCGGAGGCTGCACCTCTTTGTGCTGTTTATTAAGCAGCTCGTGGAAGTACGAGCGCCATCTCTCCTTTACCGCGAGGTCTTCGCTTAACAGGTTGCCCTCAGGGTCTTTTACACAGCGACACTTGGATATATCCTGTGCCGCTTTGTCCCTGGAGCGCGCCAGCTTATAGATTAGCTTCTGCCCCTCAGACGATTCCAGCTTATCATACAGAGGTTGTCAGTGGTCACGTCTGGCTCTGGCTATAGCTCTCTTTGTGACGCGCTTGGCAGCCCTGTACGCGTCGCGGTCTTCAGGAGATCCGGTCGCTTGCCACTTTTTAAAGAGGGCTTTCTTCTCCCTAGTCTCCCTCTGGACTGTGTCGTTCCACCACCAAGTTTCCTTGTCACATTCGCGTCCACCCTTAGACTTACCGAGCACCACCTTCGCCGCTCCAAGGATGGCCGCCTGAACTTTGTCCCAGTAATCTTGAACTGGTTCGCCTTCAGTGTCGGTGCACTTGTGACCGACAGCTGAGACGAACTCCTGGGACCTAGTTTCATGAATCAGCCACCATCAGATGCGGCGCGTGCACTGCTCGATGCGTTTGCCTTTGGGCTTCACACAGAGGTCCATGACAAGGAGACGGTGTTGTGCAGTAACACTCTCACCGGGTATGACCTTGCAGTTGGCCACCTTGCCGATGCTGTGTCGCCTTGTGAGTAGGAAATCGATCTGAGTTGTACGCCTCCCGCTCTTGTAGGTGATGAGATGTTCGGATTTATTTTTGAAATACGTGTTCACAATGGCCAGATCGGCAGCCGCACACGTTCTGAGGATAGTTTCTCCTTCAGCGTTGCGGGTGCCGTATCCAAAACCACCATGAACACGCTCAAACTCCTCACACCTCTCACCCACATGACCGTTTAGGTCGCCGCCCAAAACGATTCCCTGTGACAACGGAATGCTCCGAAGCACTCCCTCGAGTTGACCCCAAAACGACATCTTATCGGCGTCGCTACAACCGGCCTGTGGCGCGTAGGCACTTATCAGGTGGGTAATAATCCCATCGATAAGCACTCTCACGATCATAAGCCGGTCGCTACAGCGTTTCACCTCCAAGATGCTACTCTGCAGCCCCTCGGAGAGCACAACGGCCACCCCGTTCCCACCACCAGGCGCACCCGTGTAATACTGCTTGTAGCCGTTCTGCAAGGGTCGGGCTCTGTTGCCCTTCCACCGAGTCTCCTGCAGGAACGCCACGTCCACCCTCCGCCTGGAGAGTACTTCGGCCAACTCTACCGCACGCCCAGTCAGCGTGCCAATGTTCCAAGATGCGAAGCGGATTCGGGTTGGGGCTAACTTCTTTAGCCGTGGTGGCCGACACACGGCAGCCCTAGCCCACTTGCCACAGGAGTCGGGCGGGGCTCCTGCGCGCCGTTTTGCGGCGGCGCCCTATCCCTAGCAGCATTCCTTTTCTGACTGTTCATTTTTTTTTTGTTTCGGCGGGTGGCTTTTATGGGAGCGACGCCCTCAGACCTCCCAACCCCAGAGGGGAAAGCCAGCGCCAGAGCCTCGTCCGTTAGTCAGCAGGTGCATGCACTAGCACGGAAGGTTGACTTGGGCCCCGAAGATCTTGGTGGGGCCCCTTACACCCTAGTAATGTTCAGTTTTATTGGTCTTACAAGAACTACTCTTGCACAGGTGTAACCTGTCGCCTTGTCGTGTAACATTGTTCCCTTACACATCACGTGAAAGTGCCAGATACAAGCTACTATTATCATTAAATGCTATTCGCATAAATTATATTCTGCAGATCGCTCCCAGGCCCCGCAGACTCAGTGTTCTGTAAACGATCACTGAGTTACGTAACTTTCACAATGGCTAGTCCTCGGATGGGTAACCATTTTGTGGCATTTACATTAGCGAGAGTTTCCGTGCTTCGGAAGGCACGCTAAGCCTTTGTCCCGGTTGCCAGAAACATGGCAGTCGTTAAATCAAGTTGAAGGTCTCATGGGCGGCTTGAAAAATTTCAACAGCAGGTAGCCACAACCTGCGTCTGTCTATTTCATCACGGCAATAGGCTCACCACGTATTTCGTGGTACAGGAATACATGGTGAAAAGTGGGCATATAATATGGTGAAAATCCGTGTCTGTCCAATTCACAAGAAAACATTTCACACTTGATTTGCATTTAGTATCACCCTACGATAACTTTTAACTTTTAAATTATTCAAGCACTATTTGTGTAGCACTTATTGACTGCACTGCATTTCATTTTGGTACTTTTAATATTATAATTTACATTTTGGTTCGCTACTGGATGTTTAACAGGCCTTAGATTAAAAAAATCAGAATACAAGCTTTAATAGAATATAATTATCATTTCATTTGATTCTCTATACAAACATACATATTGTCACATCTTTTCTCTCAGAACGGGTAGGCAGGCATACTATACGCCCAAATTTTACCGTATGCATTTTTGTCCCACGTAACAGGTGGTGAGACCATTGCTGTGTTGAAATGTACAGGCGCAGGTTGTGGCGACATCCTGTCAAAATTTAATAAATGGCTAGCGTGAATTCATTCCTGTCCCAAAAAGTAGGTAGGTACTTATAGAAACCGATTATTATCGCTCATGAAATGTGGTGATGCCCCAAAATACCTATAACATTCTAAGCTACTCACAAGAAAAGACTTGAAAGGAGTGAAGGCTAGGCTCTGACACTAACGACCCTCTAAATTCTCTCTGAATAGATTAAAAAACCTTTTAATATAAGAAGTTTTAGTAGCTATGGGCGATATCCCAACGATGAAGGATAACATTTTTACGCTAGAGTTACATATTTGCTGGAACGTTAAACTTTTTATGTGCCCCGGCAGACGACTTTTGCATTTATTTGTAGGCTGTTAGAGAAATTGGTTTAAATAGAATAGCAATCTAACGATAATATTCTAGAACAATTTTTTGCAGTGTTATATTTAAGGCCGTTTATGAATGTATGTCTTCGTGAGGTTATAGATATGTGTATCATATAGACTTTTGTAATTTTTCAGATAGTGATATAATTAAAAAACAAGAGTTCAGTCATATTTTTTTCGTATACTTCTTGATAATCAAAAATTACAACATTATCATCCTACTAAAATTATAAACGTGAAAGTTTGTAAGTATGAATGGATGTTTTATACACATTCACGCAAAATCTACTGGATGGCTTTTAATAAAACTTTACAATAATATAGCTAACACATTAGAATAACAAAGAACAAGTTCCTGTGGAAACAGGAACGGGAAAACTTCACCACGTGTGCGATAGCCGCGGGCGTCAATTAGTATTTAAATAATTTACTATACGAAATTTAATCATTATGAAGGCAATATTAAAAATATTCTGAACAGTTTGAACAGTATGAAAATGCAAATAAACAATATTGATTCCGTTAAATTTTACAAGTAAATTACAAATCAAACCCAAATAGTAACAACACACACAAGGGCGGTTTGTAAGATATATGTATACGGCCCCCCTATCTCCTTACTCGGCATTTCAAACGCTTAAAATTCGATCAATCCGACTTCAGTTCAGTGGAACGAGATTGAGTTTGGTATCCTCTAAATATATATTTAGGATACGTAATTGTGTTCCGATAGGGTAATACGAATCCTGAGGTGGCTCTAGTCCTTAGCTCTCGTAAATTTGGTAGTGTAATAATGTGATTATAAAGTTTAACGTGATATTGGTTGTATATAAATTAGTGTACGTAATATATAAAACTTTTTTTTGTATTATCAGGGAACTCATTTAGATGGACATAGTAGGTTGGGAAATTCCACACTACGCTAATTTATTTTGTACTTACAGCAGTCAACATTGTACATAATAACTCATTACAGTATATATGTCAAAAAATATAAATAAATAAATATCATTGGGACAACTGACACAACGCCATCTGATGAAACTAAGCAGTGTTCGTACTATGGTAACCAAATAACTGATAAACATACTTATATATTTCTAAATACATATATATTATAGATAAATAACACCCAGACACAAAATAAACCATTGTGCTAATCACACAAAGTTTTATCCTGGGTGGGAATCGAAGCCACGACCTTTTGCGTAGCAGTCAGATACACTCCAACCGCGCCACAAAGGCAGTCAATAATTAAATTTACAAAAAAAAAAACATTTCTACGTTATCCTCGAATCTGAAATAAGATAATTAATTTAATCTAGAAGCTGAATTATTGTAATTTTAAAATCTTAAACTTAAGTACTTCGATAATTACACTAAGGCAGCTGGAGGCTAAGTAGATATGATCTTGATTGACTTTACAAACTAATTAACGGTAAGAAGGTGGTAGACCAAGTACTGACTTTTACCAGGTACTGACTTTTGAGCTCTTTTGAGTGAATCTCTTTGATCGATTTGTTCATTTTCTATTAAAGGGCTTTCAAAGCTTTTTCTAGTTGAAAGGTTTGAGTAATAAGTAGGCGAGACGCAAATGACAGATGAGAAATGCAGGTTGGCTACAAATTTTTATATTTCTCTATAGAATAAGACGATACAAAATTAGATATTTCTCTGACGAAGATGTTTTTTTACCAATAGACGATACGAGCTATTTTTAACACGCTTTTATTAGTTTCACCTGTATGTTTGTTTGTTTTTTTGAATGTATGTATGTAACTGACTCGTTTGGACTCGATTTTGCCCAACTTTAAGCAATCAGATTTACTTTAAACGTTGTAGACTTCATCAACATTCACAACACATCAACGATCGACGACAAAACAATATTTTGATAAGCTTATATCATTATCCTAATTAGGATTGCCAGGATTAATGATTTTAATACAGGTTCTCTGCGTGAGAGTAAAAAAGAGGTCTGCGCATGCGTGTACTGTGAAGATCGAGATACAACTGTTAACACGTCTGTACATATTAAAAACGGTTTTATAGCAAATCGAACTAAAAAGTGAAAAATAAAATATAGTTTAAAAAAACTAAAAAAAACACGCTTTAATAGCAAACCGCACAAAAATCTGAAAATAACTTTTTATTTATATTTTATTCAACTGTTATAAAAAGTATACTAACTCAATATGTTACAATAATTTTCAAAAATTTTAAAATAAAAATGAAGTTATAAAAAGAAAACTAATTTCACTGGAAAAAAAAGTGTGGGGTGCTCAATATTGGTTGTTGTAAATATATAATTAGTAGTTATTTGTAAACATAGAGTGCATTATAATTTATCATATTACTAGCTATTGCCCGCGGCTACGCTCGCGTGGTTTTTTGTATGTGAATAACAGTAAATTCAAAACCTGTAAAAAATGTACATTCATACTTATTTCCTGCAATATTGACGATTTTATAATTTACTGTGTCACGCCAAATATTAAGGCGATGTAACGCTCTAAACGTTGCAAATTCTAGCCAACTTCTGAAATATGAGATACGAATCGGCAAGGTTTGTGGCAGTGCGGTACTCCTAGGCTGACTGGTAGAAGCGAAATACCGAAAGTGTGTTTTCATGAAACGTTAGTTTGAATGTATCACATCCGGCGAGTTTGGTCGCCATGCCCTCGTTCACCGTCGAGGTGATGGCAGCGAGGAGAAAATGATAACGCCGTTTAGTTTGAAGGCGCCGCCTTGCGGCTGTCATGTGCGACCACGACTGGAGTAGCCGATAGTACCCCGTCCACCAATACTCATATGGGGCCCAGTGTTAGCGCTTTCCACCCCCTTGGAACGTAGTGACTTAACTCCTGCGTATCGATAGTGGTGAGGCGGAACAATGTGGTGGTTTAGTGGCTAGTACACTCTCCAGGCCTGGCAGTTCTCCACAAAGCTACTCTCTCCGCTACTGCTCCCTGAAGCAAGTTAGTCGTCACCATTATGGTGTTGACGGATCCCGGGCGTCGCGAGATGCAACTGCGAAGTGGTATCGCCCGGGGTTTTGTCCTCCACTTCGCACGGTCGTCGGCATCCCCTGTAGTGAGACCATTGTCACGCATGTCATTTGCCTTTACGTTGTCAAGCCAGCACTTCTTGGGTCTTCCACTCTTACCCGGCGGAACTGTCATGGCCAGTCATTTGTTTTCCACGGAGTCCGGCGTTTGCCGCAGGACGTGATCATACCAGCGATGACACACATGCAGCTTATCTGCAATATCACGGACGCAAAGACTGCCGCGGATGCCAGACTTAAGGTAAGTGAAGTGCCGTAATGTATTTCATCATATACAAAAATGAAACTTCTAAAACCTGAACTTCTACCGAAGCTAGGATTTAAGCTAGGAATCTAAAATGAAATTTGAACAGAATTAAAGCAAATAAGTATCAGAAGATAAATAAATGGCAACGAAACGATATTTCTAAGCTTATCAATCACGCTTCACTAATATAAAAGAGGAGTGTGAAAGTAACGGTGTTAGCTTTAATGCAAGTGAAACTAAGGTTCTAGTATTTGAAAGAGATGAAGTAAGAACTAACTGCGAGATTTGAGTAAACCAGTAACGTCCAGAGCAAGTGAATAAAATTGTGTATTTAGGAAGTATGTTCAACGCAGACGGAAGCTGAGCTGAAACAAAGTTACCGGTGTTTTGTCCCAATCACTAAAGCGACAAAGTATCGTAAAAGAAGCACGACTTGCGGTTCACAACGCAGTGCTAGTGCCAACGTTAGTTTATACACTTCCAATTAATGAGTGAGGAACGATTGACGAATATTGTGCGAAAGTAGAGGATCTCCTATCCTCTACTTTCGCACAATATTCGCCAAGACTTACATATGAAGACCAACTGAGCAGTTTGCTCAAAATCTGAAAAATCAAAAGTATTCGGATACCCAGACCTGCAAGTATAAGGCAATTTATGAATCTGCAAAATGTGAATGAAGTAGGCATGGATCATAAAGCCTGGCGATTTGTCCTCTATGACTACCTCGTCAGGGATACAGCGTAGAAATAGTTAATTAGTTAGTTTTTTATCAATCACGCCTTTGTTCCCGAAGGGCATCGGCAGAGGCATATTTACGCCCACATTCCATTGTATGTATTTTTGACCCACGTAACAGGTTGTGCGCCCATAGCCGTGTTAAAATAGACAAACGCACGCCTTAAACTTGGCATAACCACTACTATAATATGTTACTGGCAATCGGAACTAATGGCTTAACATGCCTTCCGAAGCATGGCAACGCTCGTAAATGGAAATACCACAAAGTTGTCAGCCATTCGTAACCAAACCAGCCATAGCAAAAGTTGTTTAACGCAGTGATTGATACGATATTTAAACCATACTCCTTTAAAAAATAAATTTGAAATATTTGCGTTTCTCTGCAACCTATCTATTATATACTCGTATATAAACAATCATGATAGTATAACCTATTATATACTATCATGATTGTTTATTCAAGTGGTTTAAACCGTAAGACAGTAACTATAAATTGAAATCTATTTTTATGCTTATTTGCCACGGCAGTGGGACAAAAATTTGTATGTATATGTATAATTTCAAAGAGTATCTATCCGCTGGTTTAAATTCCTGTGGTTACATTAGTAGCAATTGCCTCTAGCATACCAACCTCCTGAGCATTCCTGGGCACCTCTACCAGTTAGCAGGTGCTGCTGAAGCTGGCTTGAACCGAGTTAATGTCCCTTTTTGTGCAAATATATCACAGAAGTTATAGTTAGAAACTGCGGATTTTGCAATTCAGAAGTTAACCATGCGTAGATTACTATAAGTCAGTCTGTTATATCTTTTACCTTAAAACATCTAACTAAATGATAGAAACTTGTGTGTAACGAAAAGCAAAATTTCCGCTGAAATGTGTTTCATTTTCTCTCAATGTGGACACTGCCTTAAAGTTGACATCTTAGTTTTTAACTCGATGTGCGTAACTGACCCATCTAAAAGTATATCACGCTACGTGTGATATCTATGATCTTTTACCAATTTGAGACAGTAACTAAAAGAACAGTGTTTGCTGACGTGATGCAACTACTTTTGAAATGGTTACCCATCCAAAATTTAACCGCACTTAACTTTACTCATACTCATCGTGTAGTCATCAGTGAAGACATCTGGATACGAGTATGTGCATCACTGAAAATCAGTGGGGCATGTGAAAAATGATGTCTTAATTGAAGCCTAACTAACTAACCAAAATACTTTGACCTATCCTGTGTATAGCTTGTCTAGTAATATGTAGTTCAAGCTGTATTATCACTTCTGCTGAACCGATTTTGATGAAATATAGCGCAGTATTTAAGCTGGAAAATTAATCACAATATTCTTTTAGCAGCCTTGTGATCAACCGTCTGGATTTTGCTCCAACCCCGAACAAAACCAACAGACACGAAGAAAATAAATCACATTTTCGGACTCAGAATCCCTTAAATAGTCGATTACAATATCTTTTTTTTATTTATTATAATGTACGTCACAGCTAATTTTACAATTTTATAATAGTATAGATGATTGCGCGGTGTGTCACTTTGAGGAGTCCATGTCACGTGCCACTGTATTGTCTGCCAGCTGCTAACCAAAGGTTAAACGAATTAACTCCTCAGAATTCGATGATTTAAAATTAAACTCGGGGTGATGCAAGATGATTTAATTCGGGGTTAGTCCATACCTCGAAGTTATACACGTTAACCCAAGATAGTGCAAGTAGACCTAAGATGTGTATTAAATTAAATCTTTAATAATATTTTAATTTTTTTAAGTTTTTGGAGTCGGTTTTTTTAAACGTAGTTTCTTTTTATTCTTCTCCATTTTAGCATTACAAGGAAAAAAACACCCCAGGCCCCAACCTAGGCTGGTTTTGTTACTGTTACAAGTACATATGATTTATTTCTTGAACTAAAACACTTGTACTGTTCCACTTATTTATTACTTTAACCTGACCGGTTTCACCTTACGGCATTTTCAAAGGTTAGCACATATTGTATGTACTCGATGACATCCGAAATACATACAAGATGTGCTAAACTTTGAAAATGCCGTAAGGCGAAACCGGTCAGGTTAAAGTAATAAATAAGTGGAACAGTACAAGTGTTTTAGTTCAAGATGTGTAGTAAGTTCCACCAAGTGCCATCAATCAACAGTGTAAACAATATGATTTATTGTTTTATGTTTGGTATTGTTGCAAACGATCTCCTTCTGATTTACCAAACCCGTAAATTACTAATTGGCCTTCCCCTTTTGGTGGTAAAAACTGATAGATTATTAAACACGGTTTGGACTTTTTAAAAATTTGAGTAGGCTACCATCTTGCTTCCTAATCTAATAACAACAAGCACTTGATTCACAATTCGTCGGTCTGTGTAATTTTGCCAAAAATGTTAAAATTATATCATTATGGGGAAAATACTTGCCCAACTTTCTAATAGATTTGTGTGTAACAATGAACTGTAAGGAAAAAAATCTGTTCAATTAATAAGGAACGTACTATTCATACAAACGAGATAACTTTTCCAATTTTGAAAAGTTTCAGTAAGCCGCAGAAAATTTTATCGTATTATGTAAAGTTCATGTAGCATAGCATCCACATATTTTTGAGCTTGATGAAACAAAAACACAGCTGATGGACTGCTTATCCTATTTCGCCATAAAATGAGCGTGAGTAAATTTAATAACGGTTTTTTTTTATTTATTTGAATACGTATGTTTACAACAAATTATTTAAATTTGTACCATTAAACCTAGTAGGAGGTTTGTGTTGGCACTTACATTCGAAACGTCCGCACTTATTAACAAAATGATGTGGGTATCTTAAAAGTATTTTTCTTACAAATATTAAACCTTATTGACTAATACTTAAATAAAAAAAAATCGCAAATACATTCTATGTTCTGCCTCCTAACAAAATGATGTGGGTATTATGAAAATATTTTTAATACAAATATTAAACCTTATTTGCTTAAACATCTATTTTACATTATAAAATTCGTGAATACAATCTATGTTGCAGCTCCTATTGTCTTGTTCAATTTTACAAAAGAAACCTGTTCTATTCATTTGTATTGTACGATAAGCAGGAATTTTATACAGGTTGTTCGATTTAGGTATTCATTATATTGTTGTAAAATAATTTTAAAATTTTTGATTTATAGTTTTTAATATTACAGTTTTGCCAATGAGAATTGACTTTATCGTTCATAAGGGTTGGAACCATACCATAAAAATTTCTACACCTAGGACTATTAATTTATTTTTGCTAATGTTTCTAGTGGTGATTTTATGAGCAATGGGTTTTTGAATATTTATATTTTTGTACTGTTCAATTAATATTTTCTTTTGTTTTTTTTTTGTGTATAGGTATTATATTAGTATACTTAAAAAGTTCTAAAGGGTTATCTTTATGTTGTCTTTTTATTTTCTCCGGTACAAAGAGTTTTATAAGCCTTATTTGCAGCTTATAAATAGTGTCAATATAGGTTTTAAATATTCTGCTATAACTCGTTATGCCATAAGAGACTATAGTCGCTGCTAATGCTAAATACATATTTCGAAGAATACTGCAGGGTACTTTAGGTTTCAGTATGTAGAATTTGGCCAATAAAGCGCGTAATTTTTCACAGACTGATTCTATATGAATACCCCAGTTGAAATGGTCATCTACCAAAAGTCCTAAGTAAGTGTGGTGGGTCACTTGATCAATTGCACAGCACCTGCATGAAGTTGTTTGAGATGTATTATGTAAACAGCTGTGATTATGTGAAATTATTTTAAAGGGTACAGATTTTATGTGACTTCAATGGACATGAACTATTATTGTTTTATTTGCGTTAATTACTAGACCTGCGTCATGTGACAACTTGCATATTCGGGTAAAGTCTTGCTGTAGCCATTGTGCTGCTTCGTTAAGATTTTCGTGAGCAGATAAAAGGCAAGTGTCATCTGCATATTGATAAATGGAACATTGGTTTACTACATGCTCCATGTCATTGACGTATGCCAGATAGTGTAATGGTCCTAACATTGTAATGTATGTGTACTTGCGTTAAATCTTTCATTATTCAACTAACTAACTATCTTCACGCTGTATCCCTGACGGGGTAGTCAGAGAGGACAGATCGCCAGGCTTCGCGATCCATGCATACTTCTTTCGCTTCTTCGAGATTCATCAATCGCTTCATACACGCACGTCTGGGTATCCTAGTACTTTTGACCTTTCCGTTTTTGAGCAATCTGCTCATGTGGTCTTCATATGTAAGTCTCGGCCTACCCTGACTCCTTCTACCCTCTACTTTTGAACAATATATATTCTTCGTCAATCGTTCCTCACTCATTCGTTGGACGTGTCCAAACCAACGGAGCACGCCCTTTTCCAGCTTAACGCTGACACTTTCATTCAAACCTGCCATATTGCGTATCACTTCGTTACGTATTCGGTCGGCCAAAGTAACGCCGCACAATTTTCGAAGTGATCGCATCTCCACAGCATTCAATTTACTTTCATGCATCTGCTGACATACCCAGGTTTCACTACCGTAAAGCAAAGTTGGCACTAGCACTGCGTTATGAATCGCCATTCGTGCTTTTTTTACGATGCTTTGTCGCTTTACTAACTGGGACAAAGCACCGTTAACTTTGTTTCATTACATCCGAATCACATCTTCCATCCGCGCTGAACATACTTCCTAAATACACAATTTTATTCACTTGCTCTAGACGTTCCTGGTTTACCCTAATCTCGCATTTAGTTCTTACGTCACCTCTTTCAAATACTAGAACCTTAGTTTTACTTGCATTCAAGCGGAGACCCTTACTTTCACACCCCTCTTTCATATTAGTGACTAATGCCTGAAGGTCGGCTTCTGATAAGGCCATGAGCACCGCATCATCAGCGTACAGCAGACAGTTTACTGTAAAGTCACCCAAATTCACACCCATATTAAAATCTTTCAACTTCTGCAGGCATGTCCAGATACACTATGAACAGCCAGGCGGACATGACACATCCCTGTTTGACGCCTGTACAGACATCAAAAAGAGGTGACACATCCCCCCCTACTCGCACGCAAGCCTTACAGTCCCTATAAAGCGACTATATTGCCCGCAGTAGCGAGCCGTCCACACCATATCCTGGCAGCAAGTCCCACAGCGTTTCTCTCACAACGTTATCAAATGTTTTCTCTAGATCCACAAAAGCGCAGAAAACCTTCTGGCTAAGAGCCAGAAACATTTCCGCGATCATGCGGAGAGAAAACACTTGATCCATGCAACCTCTTCCACGTCGGAATCCGCACTGAGCCTCCCATAAATACCTTTCAGACTTTTCTTGCATTCGTGCCGTTATAACCTTTGCATACACCTTACTAGCTAAGCTGACCAAGCTGATCGCCCTGTAGCTGGAGCAGTTTAGGCGCGAGCCTTTCCCTTTGTAAATAGGTACTACAACTGCTACTCGCCAGTCATCTGGGACCTCACCCGTCCGCCAGCACAAGTTGCATAACAGACATAGTGTGTCCCAGACGCGCGACCCACCGTACTTGATCATCTCAGCAGTAACTCTGTCTTTTCCCGCAACCTTACCACATTTCATACTTCTTATCGCTTGTTCTATTTCTTTCATACTAATGACTTCAATGACATCGGGATCCGGAGCATCGAAGTGAGCTCCACTTCCCGATGTGGCATCTCTGTCTTTTCTTGCATACATCTTTCCATAATATTCACTCCATCTCTTTAGGACGTCAGTTTGGTCTGTTAGGACGTCATTGTTAACACTAAGCACTTTATTCATACTGCAGATTGCCGAACAACTCCGGGCCTTGCCTACCCCTTTCCAGAAGAGCTTGGCATTATCCCGGAAATTGGACGACAACCTTTCATCCGCTTTCATTCTGCACCTTTCACGAGCTTCTTCTATCAGTGCCTTCGTGTTAACTTTTTGCAGCTTGTATCTCTCTTTCATATTAAAATCATTCCGCGAGGCTAAGTAGTCTAGCCATGCTTTCTTCTTCATTCGAACTGCTTCTTTCACTTCCTCATTCCACCATGCATCACGCTTATTACTACTGCCTCTTTTCGTTTCTCCACACACTTCCACAGCGGCATTTATCATACTATCCCTAAGGTTCTGCAATACACTTTCCACATTCTCACTGCTTACATTGACGTCGCTAAGCTTTTCGGCTACCCTTTCATTATATTTATCCCTAATGGATGCATCCTGCAGCTTCCAGCTTTTGATGCTATAAGTCGGCTCAGGTTCAGGACACTCGGTACGACGACGTCAACCCGCGAACAAACCCCTAATCCTAGTTATGACTAGGTAGTGGTCTGATCCCAGCTCAGCGCCTCGATAAACCCTTGTGTCCATAACCTATTTACGGAGCAGACTATCTATTAGGAATAGATCTATCATGCTTCTCTTTGACTTACATCCCTCGTATACATACGAAGATACTGGCGCGTAAGCAGCTACCAGGAAAATCTTCGTCAAACCAAGTTTTACACGGATCCAGAGGATTCTAGGACCTACCAGTTTGTACTCACACATACCGGAGGCCAATCGCGAGGACAGCAAAATTCCAACCCCCCGAACTTAACCTAGATGCCGTCTTTTCTATGTGTGGGCCCCACTGCAAATTGGCATCAATAGTTATACCAAGGAACACAGTTGATTCCACAAACTCTAACACTGGTCCATTCAGTTGAACATTGGCCGTAACTTGTTTTACATTTGGTAGAGTAAATTTAATACATTTAGTTTTGTTTTCATTTAGGCAAAGATTATTTGAGCTGAACCAATGAACTACTCTCGTGATTACATTGTTTACATCGTCATAGTTATCTAATTGTCCTCTAATTTTAAAAATCAATGACGTATCGTCTGCAAATAATTCAGATTCCCCATGTGGGTCTGATGTAACGTGTGAGTTTGTTGTAAATGTTTTTTGTTTTGTTGGTGATGTGTTCAACATGTTTTATGAATTTTAGTTTATTGTCGATGATAAGTCCTAAGTATTTGATTTGCGGGGAGAATGAGAGTTGGTGACCGTTTAGTGTTAGTGTTGTGTTCCGTGCTTTTTTGGTGAATGCGATGGCTTGTGTTTTGTCTTGTCCAAACTCGAGCTTGTGTTCTCTTCTCTACGTAATAATGGTGTCGAGTACTTCTTGTGTGATGTTGGAGAGTGTGCTTATTTCTTTAGAGTGGATGATGAGTATGATGTCATCTGCGTATGCTTGTATGTGACAGTTGGTTGGTAAGTCTGTGTTAAGAAGTGACTCCAGTAGCAGGTTCCACATAGTGGGGCCGCAGACAGAGCCTTGTACGCATCCTTTGGTCATTTTCTTATGTTCAGTGGAATCAGCTAAGTTAATGTTTACGGTTCTGTTTTCTGTGTAGTTATGTAAGATTTGGTATATGTTTTTTGGGCAGTTTATTTGTTTAAGTCTGTAGAATATAGCCGGCCACCAGGCGTTATCAAATGCGGTTTTTATGTCTAACGATATTGCTATTACTTGTTGTCTTTTGGTTTTGTATTTGTGTATGATGTTCAAGGCTGTGCTGATTGCATGAGTGGTGGAAGTTTGAGGTTTGAAGCCGTACTGTTTTGTGCAATCGTTCCCGGATTTATGAGTGTAGTGTGTTAATCTGTTAATGATTAATTTTTCAAGAAGTTTACCGAATACGTTAATGAGTCTGATTGGTCGATAAGAGGCTGTGCTATTGTAGTTGTTTCGGTAGTGTTTGGGTATAGTTTTAACTATTGATGTTTTCCATGGGCTGGGAAAGTATCTTAATTCTAAGCATCTGTTAGCGATGTCGGTAAAGATGTTAGGGAAGTGGTTGATAAAGTGTAGGCAGATGTCTGAGGTGAAGTGGTCTGGTCCGGGTGCTTTTTTGTGGTTGAAAGTCTTGATGCAATGCTGTACCTCGTTTGTTGTGAATGGTGGGCCATCAGGGGTGTTGGGCGGTGTGTTTGCTTCTGAACGGATGTGTTTTTGTTGTGTAGTGGTATCTGGTGTGTCGTCGGGAAAGAAGTGGTTTAGCAAAGTTTGAGCTGTGTCTGTCGCAGTGGTTGTGTGTGTTTCGTCTGATTTTAATAGCATGGTTGGGGGTTTAGTGATTGGTTTAGTTTGTATTATTTTGTTGGTGATGGACCAGACATCGTCTTTGCCTTGTGTGTTGTAGAATTCTTTAAAGTGTTCTGTGGCGGTATTTCGAATTGCATTTGAGTATTCTTGTTTTAATGTGTTTCTTGTTGCAAGGAGTGTGTCTGGAATTTGTGTATGCCTACGTGCTATGTGTGATATCTGGCGGTGGTTTTGAATAAATGTTCATTTGAGTTTTTCTAATTGATCATTCCACCAGGGGGCTCGCTTTTTGGGTTGTGCTTTACTAGGTAGTATTTTGTCGCATGCTCTGGTGATAGCAAAAGTGATACTGTGTATTATGTTGTCAAGTTGAGAGGTGGTGGCGGTTCGGATGGTTGATATTGCTATTGGTGAGAGTGTCGATTCAATTTATTGTTTGAGTTTGTCATTGATGAGTTCCTATTTTATTTGTCCTGTGTTGTATCTGTAGGTGTTGTCTGTTTTATTTTTGGTGAAGTTGTGATGGTTTTTGCTAAGTTTAACGGTAATGGGTGTATGGTCGGATGATGGGCAGATGTCTGTGTGGTTTGCGCCTTGTCGGTCTTTCTTTCAGCCAGCCCTGGGATTTTTCAAAATTTGATGGTAAATATGTTTAAAAGCTACAGTTAGTCGTTTACAACGCTGGGTGGTCAAATTATCAGCCTATGATTTTGCAATTGAGTATATTAGGACAGATCGAAACACCGCCGACGTACTTTCACGCTTAATCGAGTCACAGAAAAATTAGATAGTTTCGAAAGAGGACGACTTGCCTGAACAGAGTTATTTACATTTTTCGACCGAGGCCTTAATATTGGATCATAAAGTTATAAAAAAGGAAACAAGACGTGATCCAATTCTTAGTCGCGTACTTAGCTACATTATAGACGGTTGGCCTTCAGCGATCGATATTAAGGAAATTAAACCCTACTATAATAGAAAAAGTGAGTTATATAATGAATTAGGGTGCGTCATGTGGGGTCATCGCATCGTGGTACCATTCTCTTGTAGAAAAAAAGTAATTAGCGAACTACATGATTCTCACATGGGAATTGTCAAAACTAAAGCTCTGGCCCGTAGTTATGTGTGGTGGCCTGGGATAGACGAGGCGCTGGAGGGGAGTGCCGCTCGTGCACTGTGTGCGCCGCGATAGCCGACGCGCCCCCCGCGCATGAGCCTCGCTCCTGGCCTTGGCCTTCGCGGCCTTGGTCCCGATTACATCTAGATTTTATGGGTCCCATCGAAGGGGTAACTTATTTAATTATCGTAGATTCATGTTCAAAGTGCATTGAAGCAATTCAAATGAATAGAACCATAGCGCAAGCAGTGATCAACACATTACAGCATTAATGGTCACAGTTTGGTCTACCGAAACAAACAGTTCAAGTACAGATTTCCAAAATTTCCTAAAACAGAACGGCGTTGAACATATCTTTGCGGCGCCGTACCATGCGGCGTCCAATGGCGCCGCCGAAAGTGCCGTTAAGATATGCAAAGGTGCTGTTAAAAAGGCACTTAAACAAAATGTAAATGTACCTGCGGCCCTGTGTAAATTTTTAATGGCTTATCGTAACACACCACATGCCACTACCGGAGATAGCCCCGCAAACATTCTACAAGGGCGCAACCTGCGCATGAGATTAGATTGCTGAAAACCGGATCGAGAATCTCGGGTCGCTGCGCACCAGCCGCGTAGTGAACGAAACGCAGGTGGAGTTCAGCGCCGGTTCAATACCGGGGCACATGTTTGGTATCGGGATTATAGAAGTACTGATAAATGGTTGCCAGGTGTTATTAGCAAACAATTAGGTAGTACAGATTACTGTTTACAATCAAATCTTGGATCGGTAATTCATAGACACGTTGACCAACTAAAACTCAGGCATAAGGTTACCAGCATTTTAGATAATATGTCTAGAAGTAATCCTGACATAGATATGTTAGCACAATACCTACAGCTTAATAAAAAATCGCGTAAATCCCTAGCAGTACCCATGACCAGCGGCGAGGAGCCATATTTGAATTCGGGAGATCCAGAGGTAGGTAGTGAAAAAATCACACCAGCCTTATGCTGCTCTGCAAAGGCAGCGGTAGGGGGGGCAAGTAAGACCAGTTTGGTGCAGGTTCCTAGTGTGTCGACGGATTTAGAGAGCGATAACAGCCATTTTATCACCAATTCTGAACGACAGGTAAGAACACGTAAACCACCAATACGTTACGGGTTCGAAATAGATTAAGCAAATATAAAGTAATTATCTATTCTTTTTGTTTTTTTTTATAGTTAAGTTTGTATTTTTTTTTCTCTTCTCACTGAGTTGCTACACTTGTTACCAAAACGTATGCAAATAGTAATAAGTAATAATCACCTAAGCATACCTGTTCGATTTATACTAAGTTCTCTGGAACTGGCAATGTAATTTTAGGATTGTATCCAAGTAGTATATAGTATTTTTTATACTTATACATATGTCAAACTAGCATAAATTACTTATAAGTTTCGTCTCTAAATCAAAAGGCAGAGTTTGGCAAAATAAATAATTTTTTCAATGTTCTTACATAGAAGACTTATGTATGTATCTATGGATTGATTTATTTGTGCTATTTTGTTGTATTAGAAAATAAGGGTGGAGGTGTTGTGTGTGTACCCACATCATTGTATTATATACCTAAGGCAGTCTCGTAATAAATGGTTTACCGAACACCCGCGTACTTATTTAGCATAGCCCAGCTCATTAGTTCGATTGTTAGTAGTTGTCGCAACCGCATTAATATAGATAGAATTTTCGCGTTCTCGGACTCGACCGTCGCTTTGTGTTGGACACATTCTTCGCCCCATCGCTGGGATACATTTGTCGCAAATAGGGTGGCAAAAATTCAGTCGGAATTGGCACCGCAAAACTTTTATCACGTCTCAGGTACGGACAACCCTGCCGATTGTTTGTCTCGTGGGTTAACACCTGCACAGATTTTGGATCATCCGTTGTTTGTTGGTTGTTGTTTGGTTCCATGGCTCTTCCTGGTGCCAAGCCACACCTGATGAATGGCCTGTTAGTCCTTTCAACCCCGCTACTGTGTCCTCGCCGCCAGAGGAAAAGAAAACCTCTTTAGTTACTACCGCACCGCTCGAAAAATCGCCTATCTTAGAGTTGGCTAGCCGTGTTTCATCGTGGTCGATTTTTTTACGTAGTGTTGTTTTTATTTGTCGAGATTTGAAAATCCTTCCACGTCGCGAGCATGTTACCGCCTTTGACTTAAACAAGGCTGAGTTAATCGTGCTTCGTGAATTTCAGACGAATAATAAATTCGTCTTAAATTAGAAATTTGGAATTAAATAAACCTTGTAGTCGCGCTTTTCAACATTTGAAACCTTTTTTGAAAGATGGCCCCATTCGAGTTGGTGGTCGTTTAAGCCAGTCCGCATTAGAGTACGATCAAATGCATCCTATAGTTCTCCCGCGCAAGGATCATATCGTTGAACTTTTAGTTAAATATCACCATAGGGTGAATTGTCACGCTTGTCTAGATTTATTAATGTAAATTTTGCGCCAGAAATACTGGATTCTCTCCGCACGCAATTTCATTCGTTCGATAGTTCATAGATGTATTCCGTGTTTCAAACTTCGCCCGAAGTCAATCGCACCCGAAATGGCCGATCATCGTCCTTGTCGTGTTGTTCAGGCTGCTAAACCGTTCGTACACACGGGTACAGATTACGCTGGCCCCTTCATGGTAACAGTTTCTCGTGGTCGTGGTATACGCTCCACGAAAGCTTATGTTTGTCTTTTTGTTTGTACGACGACTCGCGCCGTTCATATAGAGTTAGCTTGTGATTTGAGCACGCCATGCTTCATGGCTGCATTTAAAAGATTTTTGTCGCGTCGGGGTTCCGTATCTCGAATGTATTCGGAAAACGGTACGAATTACATCGGAGCTCGTCGTAACCTTTCCGAACTACATTTTTTTTTGCATTCCAAACACTTTAACACGGAATTTGCCTACGTCTTAGCTGAAAACCGCATTGAGTGGTCGTTCAATACGCCTGCCGCAAGCCACTTTGGAGGCAACTGGGAAGCTAATATTAAAAGCTTAAAGTCGCACCTGTTTCACGTTAAAGGTGAACAGATACTCACGTTTGAAGAGCTGAGCACCGTGCTCACTCAAGTCGAGGTTGTAATGAATACGCGTCCTCTTTGTAGGACCTTGTCTAGTGATCCCTCGGAGCCGCTTGCGCTGACTCCAGCGCTCTTTTTGAATGTTACATCGTTAAAATACTTACTCGCTTTTGAAATAGAGGAAGATCGACTTCATCTTCTCTCGCGTCATGCCTTATTTGATAAAGTCGTTCAATCGTTTTGGAAGCGTTGGAGAACAGACTATTTGAAAACGCTACAGTCACGTCAGAAATGGAATACTCCATCGAACCCTATTACTGTTGGTACTGTCGTAGTAATTGTAACTGAAAATATGCCTCCATTACATTGGCCTCTTGGGGTAGTAGAAGAAGTTTTCCCTGAGTCAAATGGGATCACCCGTATAGTTCGCGTTAAAACCGCAACTGGTTCGTACTTGCGACCAGTTATTCGTCTTTGTCCTTTGCCTAATCAACAGTAACTTCAATAATAAATTTAGCTTGTTCGATTAGGTTTAGTTTAGTTCGATAGCATTTTGTTTATTTAGCAGCTAAAGCTTAGTGGCAACTGTATAGTCAGTTGTTCCTTTTTCGAAGGTAACCCTTCAAGCCGGGGGGGGGGGGGGGGGGGGGGGAGAAAAGGTTGCGCCGGTATACGATTCGAAAGTTGCCGCGTTATTTTTTCTATGTTGCAGCGCCGATCTCCATTTGTTTTTAATTAATTATTTGTCGACACTCCCACCCCGCTTCCCTTTATTCCATTTCTCTTTCGCACCTACCTTGTCTCGCAAAAGAGAAGAGCGAGACAGCTGTGTTACTGCCATTTAGCGGTATAAAACTCCACCGCAGCGCTGGCCACTCACAGGCGGCGAGGACGGACTGAAGACGCTCTGTATAGAACTGCTATGGCAGCGCGCGCGTTCGCATCAACTTTTCGCAATAGTTGTGTTTTTCATGTATAAATAGTGTTTTTGTGCAATGGAACCAGGGATCCAAGTCCAGGGACGTCCCCAGCAGCCTCCACCTCAGCATCTCGCAGCAGTAGCAAGGTAGTGTGCCCATTCCTGTTTTCCATTTCTTTTTCGTCGACAACCGCGTGTAAATTTCATTTTTGTCTTTCCCCGCAAATACAGTCCACTTCGAATTTATTTATCTCGCCCGCTCAACCAAATCGTGTCAGAAAAGAATCCAAGTAGTCGCTCAATAGAAAGCTGACGATACAATTTTGACAAATGTTAACTATTACAATAGCGCTCCAATACACTTCTATCGGGCGGCCGATAGAATTCAACTAACACGTGACGCGCTAGTGGCTCGTAAGTTGAACTTTGAATGCTAAAAACAGCGATTCTGGTTTTATTCTACGTGTTGTGAAAAATTAGGTAGTCTATTTAATCAATTACATAAATCACAATGATTTATGTAATTGATTAAATAGACTACCTAATTTTGGAACAACCGCAATAGAATCAATATAGAATAGAAATAGAACGACTTCCTATTGTAAAATAGTTGACTCGGCCCCCTGAACCGAATTCCGCAAACCGTTTGTCGCTATCTCTTTGGCCTCGGATGTATATAGACGGACAACTCAGTCATTTTATAAGACTTTTCTAAACTTTAGGTTTTAGAAGTCTATAATACAAATAAAAGAATCTTAAAAATGTTATTTTTCTCTTACATTATCAATACAACCTGATTCTAAGCTGGCCGAGGTCACTACGTTTTAAGAGAAACTGTAATTACAGAGAACGCTTTAGGCGATTTCCTTTTGGTGTTCAGTTAATCTATGTATTTAGCATAAAAAGGTAATTTAATAAGCGTACAATATAGGGTGGAAGCTTACGGCTCTTATTTTAGTCTAATTATTATTATTTCTTATTAGCACATTAATTTATTTTGTGGATCTATATAAGTGACCATTTCGGCTCATGACGGCCTTATAATTAAGGTAATTAATATCGTTTAAATTAATAAACAGTTTTGTATGTGTATTCAAATTCAGTCTCTGATACATTTTTCACACTGTGTAAAATGTATGGGCCACATTTTACACAGTGCCATCTAGCCAAATTAAGCGAATATAAAATTGTGTTGTGAAACTAGATAAGTGATAAATCGTAAAATATTATAAATGCTAAAGTTTGTGAGGATGTTTGTTACTCTTTCACTAAAAAGATTTTTATGAAACTTTACAATAATATAGATTATACATCAGAATAACAAATAGGCTACTTTTTATCCCGGGAACAAGTTCCTGTGGGAAACGGGAACGGGAAATCTGAAAGTTGCTGGATTCAACTAGTACACAATATATGTATTATACTTAAAAACACCCAATCTTCGAAGTTCAAATTTGTGAGACATATCATTGTTTGTTATGTTTGTACCGTTTTCAGCGTTAAACCAATAATAATTAACTTTAATTCTACCTTTGGGGCAGTAAGGCTTCTGTTAATTGGATGGACCAACCAGTGGGACGATCTGTAGAGCCACAAGTAAAGGAAAATTCCTTTTCTTTGACTAAAGAATTTATTTTGTTGAACGTAATCTTAGGTGCTGGTGGATTTCGATAGTACCTACTGTGTTTGATTCAGTATACTCCGGAGCAGTTCTAATCATAATCAACTTACTGAATAAGTATTTTTAAAAATAAAAAAAAATAAATATCCATCACGCCTTATCCCCGAAGGGGTGGCAGAGGCATATTATATGCCCACTTTTCACCGTGTGGATTCCTGTCCCACGTAATAAGTATTTTTAAGCCAGTAATTTTATTTGAACGACCATTTATCTTTAATTTTTAGAAGGATCTTTGTTAAAACCAGAGGACGACCGCGGCTCAGCCATTATTCAATAATCATTTTTGCCACAGGGATTATTATTTGCCAAACAACATTTTCACATTTATAAAATATCTACTACCTGTTATTTAAATGTTTCAATATATCGTGTTATGGTTTATAATTATACAGGGCGTGATAATTTTGACGTGTTATGGGTTATAATTATGAGGATGTTCTAAAATTATTGGGTTATTCACAATCTCGACACGAGAGGCTGGACACACGTGTGATCAGTTGGTGAAGATCAAAAAATAATATTTATTATTTCGTCATATGGACACGCCAAATTTTTTGCGCGTGTCCTCATAGTGAAACTTAAATTAAATACTTTAATGTATTCGTCAACTGGACACACGTTCATATTTTACTCAAAATAATGACAACGTACAGTCACGTAGATTAATTTTGAGTAGTAATCTCTGTATATATCACTTAAAGATAAATTAAAATAAATTAAAATTCTATTTTATTATAATATGCTATGATTTAATGTTCATTATTATTGGTGACATACCTTTAAAACACAACAATATATTTTGATGAGTTACATTGTATTTTTCCATGACTCTATGTGATGATTTTTAGTTATTAGGTATGTTTAGATTACAATTATATTATTACACAATTACTAGGTGTAGACCCCGGCTTTGTCCGTGACATTCTTCGAACACCCATTGCACCCGACATCTCTAACCCATGTCATTTATTATTATCAAATACTTTCATACCAACCTTGATTCCCTTTTTTCCCTAAAGGGTAGAGTATTGGCAAATTCTGAAACATGTGTTTATCACTTTTAAGAAGCAGGCATACATAGAAATTTGATATTATTATTATTATCTTTTAATATGAAAATTTTTCCATTGACACACAAAAAGGGTTATAGGTATATACTTGTTACCAGATACAAACTTTCATGTTTCTAACTATGAAAATTACGAAGTTTGATATGACTGTTTGTCACTTATTAATAGCTTTTTTTATAGGTGCCCTTTTTCAAAGGAATATTTTATAAAAAATCAAGTTTCTAGGTTAAGGGCGCAGTAAAATGCACTCATTTTTCTACGCCCAGATTTACCTCATAATTTTATCAATATATTAGTTTGGCCTCCAAGTTTTGCCCGTGATTTACTTTAAACTCCCTTTACATCCCTCTGACCTTTGCCCCTAATTAGTTCTTAAATATTTATTTATCAACTTACAACCTTTATTTCATCCCCGTAAAACCTCGATACATCTGTACATTTCTCATCCTCCAGACTTCTAATTCATGCAGGTTTTACATATTGTCATACAAACTTTGCTCCCCTATTTTACAACCTTAAAAAAATTCAACAATTTTAATAATTTAGATATATATTTCTATTTGTTTATTAGTAGCAGGTATACAAATTTTAATGATAGTTTTTTTGAAAATGAAGAATTTCTCACTGAAATGAATTCTTATTGTTAAAATATTCAAAATCACGAAACACGAATAAATTTATTCGTAAACAGAAACACAAGCACATAATCAGATATTTCTTACTTTGATAATCTCGAACTTCTATACAACTGTTTATCCCTTATTTTACCCTCTTTAGCGAGTGCCTACATTTATATACAGCTTACACTATAAATTTTAACAAGGGCTTCGGCTGGGCGTTGCTTGTAAAATAATAAGTCTCCCAGTAATTTTATTAATAAAGAAATATTTTTCATGAACTCATCTCATTTATAAAATCAATGAATGACATGACTGTACCTTTTTTTCCCCAAAAATGTTAGGTATGTCCAGTTGACGAAAACATTAAAGTCTTTAATTTAAGTTTAACTATGTGGACACGCGTAAAAATCCTGGCGTGTCCAGATGACGAAATAATAAATATTATTTTTTGATCTTCACCAACTGATCACACGTGTGTCCAGCCTCCCGTGTCGAAAAGGTGAATAACATATATATATAAAGTTTAGTGTACTACTTGATCCAAATTTGATTCTATTAAAAAGTTCTGGTGTAGCACTTCGTAGATCATCATCCGAGCGTCTGTCCCAGTTGCGACTCGCGACGCCCGAGGTCCACTTTCCTACATTTTCTTCTCCACTTCGCACGGTCGTCCGCATCCCCTGTAGTGAGACCATTGGCACGCATGTCATCCCTTATGACGTCAAGCCAGCACTTCTTGGGTCTTCCCCTCTTACCGGGACCCAGTGGGGCTGACATGACCAGACATTTGTTTTCCACGTAACCCGGCGTGTAACACTTCGTAGATGTTACTCATAATTATGCAGGATATGACAAATTTTATTGAAGTGGAGCTTGTAAAACTGTATCGCGGCGAGTTTTAAAATGGACTAGTTGAAGGGGATGGTAACGGTAAAAAATATTTTATGATAACAGCGTTGCTATTACTACCTGCCCACTTATGTACTTTCAAGAGGAAAGGAAAAGGAGACGTGGATAGGGCGTGGACAGAAGTTGTCAAGGGTAAGAGTGAAAGCTAACTCTATGACGTTAAGTTTTAATTCACTACTATCTGACCCCCCACGGCTTCGCCCGTGACATACTTCAAATCGAACTTCCGTCGCACTTATTTAATCCCGTCACGAATTTATTTCTACAATAATGCATACAAATTTACCCGTTTTGTCGACATTTATGATTACTGCTCCGCTCTCCTTTCCCCTTTCCTCGATAAATGGGCTATCTAACACAAAAAGATTTTTTCAAATCTAACCAGTAGTTACTGAAATTAGCGCGTTCCATCCAAGAAACAAACAAACTCTTCAGTTTTATATATTAGCATAGATTTGGATTCAGGTTTGTCATGAAAATGATATTATTATATGCATGTAATATAAAATTAATGCTTTCTCTAGATCCACAAAAGCGCAGAAAACTTTCTGGCTAACAGCCAGAAACTTATAACGGTTTACGGGCTTGGCAGGGGTGGTGCGCACTAGGTAGCAACAACACACCTACATACACCCATCAGGTACAGTTGGTAATCCCTGGAGATGTATAAGTAACACTATCTCAAAGAATCACCGGTGCACCAGCTAGCAGAGCATGTTTATAGGGAGTGAGTATGGACCAACCTGGAGCAGAGAAATACCAGAATTTATGAAAAGAGGGCGCCAGGTATCTCTCCATCAAACGAATGCTGCAATTAAAAAACCTCATGTTATCAACTTATTAATCATATTTATTTAAACTATATCCATATATAGACATGAATATACATATATGAAAGAAAAGAGAAATGTCTTAGTAAAGCGTAGTGGGACCCATATGTGTATGGTCACTTAAAAATAAGTTTATATTATGTACAAATAAGAATTTAAACCAAAGTATGGAAATGGGCGTGGCCTAAAATGACAAATATTAAAGCAGTTGTCAGATGCCTTAAAAATATCTAAATTATATACAGACATACATTTAAACTATCTCTGAATTTTGTTAACACACAACACCGCTTTCTATCATCATCATCATCGTACACTACAACATACCAAGGTAAAAATTAAGTTTCACATTAATATTCCTTTGTGATAATAAAAAGATTATAAAATATGTGTAACTGGAACATCACATCGGTAGTCCAGTATATTAAAGTAGTTGAAAGCTACATATGTAATAGAAAAATGAATATTTAAGGTTAAAAGTTATTCCTTTTAAACTATCAACATCAGTCGGCCTTTACCGGATTATTATACATAGAAACAAATTAAAGATTACTACCTGTCTGGATATAAGGTTTAGGAACATCCAAGTCCTTCACATCTCTTACTATTCTAGAAGTTCAGGTAGTAGGTAACCAGAGTAGAGAAAAATATCCTCTTTGTACATTGTCTCAGCTTACTTTAAGTCTTTTTACAGACGTTCACAAGGAGTAACAAAAATGTAGAATGCAGAGAACGTGAAACACGTTAAACTCAATTATTATGTTAAAAAACAATAACAAAAACATAAAACATAAACATAAAACATAAACCCCTGTAACAACAGAAAAGTTACAGACATTAGTAATTTGTAATAAAAATCACTTTCACCCTCAACATTCTGTTAAGGAATGCAGTCTAAGAGATTATATAGTTTTAACTTCCCACTTATTTCAGTGGGGTTTTAACTAGATCCTTCTATCATCAATCTTTTTCATATTATTTGCTAAGTCTCTTGAAAAGCAGACTGAAATACAAAGTCAACCATCGTAAGAATATATTATTCGCAAAGGCCAATTAATCTTACCGATTACGAAGAAACAAATATTCTCACCTCAGCACAAATTATTATGTCTACATATTTGCTAAAAAGACTTCGGATATTAATCCGAATTAAATCACCATGACAGGCATATTCTCATGACGCCATGACGTCGCAAAAAGGGACGAGCTCCTTTCTTTTTTTCACTCGATTACGGCGGCCAAGTCATACGGCCTATACAGCCTTGACAAAACTTTAACAAAATAAACAAGACCAACATGAAAACCTTACTATTCCTGTTTGTCACACCTCACGCAATACATTATGGGTGGATGTGAGTCAGGACAGCCAATCTATCTAAGTTCAATGTCCAGCACCAAACTGAAAGACACAATAGACGCACACGTTAATTTTAGAACGCGCTAAAAGAGTCGAAACGTTCGTGACAGTTTTGACAACGTCAAATTCATATCGTTCCAAACAAACACAAATAATGTGAAACTTTAAATAATTAGACAAATGACTTTAGAGTTATAACTAAAGTATTGTGAAAATTGAGTTTGTTTCCTCAAAAGGGATGTATATAAAAATAAGGTTAGTAAATCAAATCCCATGAATATGTAACCGACACTCAGAAGTGTTACAGTTCCTCATTAGTTGGTTAAAAAAAAATTTGTTTTTAAGCACTATATATACAACAATAATAAAAAAACTTACAACAACTATTACATCAGACACCTATCTAACTAACAGAAAACACTCAGCTCTAAAGAGTATGACAAAAACTATTGAAACAGAACGGACAAAACTACGTATAAATACTGTTAAAACTATCTAGTTAATTCTAAATGGCAAAAAAAAACAACTTATTATATCACAAGATGCCGTTTTATTTACAACCGTGGTAGTATAGGAAAATCTTATATTCCAAGAGATTCCAAAAGTACTAGATCTCGAAACACTTTGTCGAATTAGACGACTACTGAAAGAAAACTCTAAGTATATGTTTTTTTCAGTTATGATTCCTTTTAAATAGTATCAACTCTAACTCAACGTCGAGTTTCTACTTATATGGAGTTTTGGATATAGCTAGGAAAAGCACTAACTACATTTATTGAGGAACGGATTCGCCAGGGCGAACAATGTCCTTTATGTGGAAATTACCAAGATTCTTTCCATCTAAAGATTTTAAAGTATAAACAAGATGACTAAGTTTCTTGTGTATAACACATTTATCATAGCGGGGAGCTAACTTTGCAGAAAAATGCTTGGAGGCATTTGACAAATGAAAACAACGCTTGTAGACTATTTGACCTTCCTACAATTCCACAGTACGTTTTCTCAAATTATAATAACTAGCATTACGTTCATGCGATACGAGTAAACAGTTTCGAACTTTACTGAATATAGTTTCAAGTTCTTTTAACTTGTTAGAAAATTTATTCTCATTATCAACTTCTAAAGAGTTAGGATCAATGGGAGTGTCATCATTATATATAGAACCATCAAGAATCATCTCACGTCCGTGAGTTAAGAAGTACGGAGTATGTTTAGTTACATCGTGTTTAACTGTATTAAGAGCACATTGTATCTCAGTATGTTCTTATCCCAAGTTCGGTGATCAGAACGCACGTACGAAGCTATGGTTCTTACCAATTCACGATTTACACGCTCAGTAGGGTTTGTCTGTGGATGATATCTAGGATTGTAAAAGATATGAGGAACACTATATTTAACCATTAGGTCTTTAAAGTCTTTTGAAGTGAATTGTGCGCCGTTGTCACAGTAAAGATATTTAGGTACCCCATGTATAAGAAAAATTCCTTTCTCCAAACACTTAACTATCGCTTGGGCAGTTATAGTGAGCAAAGGAAACAAAGTAACATATTTACTAAAGTAATCAGTACAAACAAATAAATATTGATTTCTCATATAGGAGGGAGGAAATGAAGAGAGAAGAATGTCACAAGAGATAGCCTCGCCAGGCAACGTAATACGTCGTGGTTTACCCATAAATCCTGACGGGCTAAATTAGTAGGTTTATACCTTTTGCATATTTCACAAGTACCAACATATTCTTTAACATCTCCAAAGAGATTAGGCCAGAAATATATACTAGCTATTTTAAAATGAGTTTTGGCCACACCGAAATGGCCAGTAGTAACATTATCATGACACTTAGTCAGAATTTCTTTTCGTTCCTCATAAGGCACTACCAATTTCCAGTCAAATTGATCTGTCAGGCGGTATTTATTCTTCGAGAAACGATAAAGTTTATTATTTTCAATTTTGAAATTAGGAAACATAGATGGACTATCAGAGACCTTTTTAAAGATGTCTAAGTACCAAGGATCTTGAGTAAAAAGAACGTCAATTTAGTTTAAATTGATACGCGAGAACGGAACCAAGACAACGCCGGTCCATTAAAAATTTCCGGGAAACCTCTGAATATTCTGTCTTCAGAAACATTCCTAGCAATAAGAAGTTCTTCTAAGCGAGAAAGGAAAGTACGGACACAAGTGTCCCCCTTGAATTTCAAGTTCAAAGAATTAATATTAAAAATCTTTTCAGGTTTGTAAATAACCTCTCTGACTACATGCTTCTCAGTAACTACAGAGTCAATGTCATCATCGGAATCCGATGAAGAAGCAGAATCACTATCTTGTAGGCGTTCAAATATAGAATTCATTTGCTTTTTGAGAAGCATTACCTCCTAAGTCTCATCACTACTACCTAAACGGCAAAGAAAGTATGTGCAACGAGAGTTTAAACGACCTCTAGCAGAAGTAGACAAATAACCTTTAGCTTCTCTTTCAATCACCTCAACTTTTCGTTGACTCACTTCTAATTCTGAAGTCAAATTAGCATTGACCAAATCATTAAATTTCAAAATACCCCTTCGAGCAAGTTTTGATGTCTCATTTAACGCTTGACAAAGACTGGATCGTCGCGAGAGATGATTAACGTCTAGTTTACGAATGGACAGTTCATGTGTAATTTCGTCTTTGTGTAAATGAGAGATCTTACATCCAGCTTGTAGAAAATCCATAGTAGAATATTGAATTCTAAATTCAATTCTAAATCAAAACAAGTATAATTGTTAGGCAATGGCACCTAATCTAAATGAAAGAAAAATAGTAAACAGTAGATATAAGCACGGCATATTTAAAAATTAATATCTCTTTAAGTTTATAAGCTTAAATTGAATATATTGCCTTTCATTGATGTTGGATAGGTTCGAGTTTATCAGCTTTAACTATCTAACCAAATACATACAAGTAGTAGATTTGTTCAAAAGTAACTTGGATATACCATAGCGCTTAAGACTAAAGAAAATTTATAAGTTTCCTTAAAAGTACACCTTAAGACTAACAAAACTATAGTGACACACAATAAAGTACCTGCTTATCACTAAATAAAAATACATATTTAATTGCATCATTCTCCAAGGTCACACGTTGGGCCGCCACTTATAACGGTTGTCGGGCTTGGTAGGGGTGGTGCGCACTAGGTAGCAACAACACACCTACATACACACTTATCAAGTACGGTTGGTAATCCCTGGAGATGTGTAAGTAACACTATCTCAAAGAATCACCGGTGCACCAGCTAGCAGAGCATGAGTATAGGGAGTGAGTATGGACCAACCTGGAGCAGAGAAATACCAGAATTTATAAAGAGAGGGCGCAAGGCATCTCTCCATCAAACGAATGATGCAATTAAAAAACCTCATGTTATCAACTTATTAATCATATTTATTTAAACTATATCCATATGTAGACATGAATATACATATATGAAAGTAAAGAGAAATGGCTTAGTAAAGCGTAGTGGAACCCATATGTGTATGGTCACTTAAAATAAGTTTATATTAAGTACAAATAAGAATTTAAACCAAAGTATGGAAATGGGCGTGGCCTAAAATGACAAATATTAAAGCAGTTGTCAGATGCCTTAAAAATATCTAAATTATATACAGACATACATTTAAACTATCTCTGAATTTTGTTAACACACAACACCGCTTCCTATCATCATCATCATCGTACACTACAACATACCAAGGTAAAAATTAAGTTTTACATTAATATTCCTTTGTGATAATAAAAAGATTATAAAATATGTGTAACTGGAACATCACATCGGTAGTCCAGTATATTAAAGTAGTTGAAAGCTACATATGTAATAGAAAAATGAATATTTAAGGTTAAAAGTTATTCCTTTTAAACTATCAACATCAGTCGGCCTTTACCGGGTTATTATACATAGAAACAAATTAAAGATTACTACCTGTCAGGATATAAGGTTTAGGAACATCCAAGTCCTTCTCATCTCTTCCTATTCTAGAAGTCCAGGTAGTAGGTAACTAGAGTAGAGAAAAATATCCTCTTTGTACATTGTCTCAGCTTACTTTAAGTCTTTTTACAGACGTTCACAAGGAGTAACAAAAATGTAGAATGCAGAGAACGTGAAACACGTTAAACTCAATTATTATGTTAAAAAACAATAACAAAAACAAAAACATAAAACCTAAAACATAAACATAAAACATAAACCCCTGTAACAACAGAAAAGTTACAGACATTAGTAATTTGTAATAAAAATCACTTTCACCCTCAACATTCTGTTAAGGAATGCAGTCTAAGAGATTATATAGTTTTAACTTCCCACTTATTTCAGTGGGGTTTTAACTAGATCCTTCTATCATCAATCTTTTTCATATTATTTGCTAAGTCTCTTGAAAAGCAGACTGAAATACAAAGTACAACCATCGTAAGAATATATTATTCGCAAAGGCCAAGTAATCTTACCGATTACGAAGAAACAAATATTCTCACCTCAGCACAAATTATTATGTCTACATATTTGCTAAAAAGACTTTGGATATTAATCCGAATTAAATCACCATGACAGGCATATTCTCATGACGCCATGTCGTCGCAAAAAGGGACGAGCTCCTATCTTGTTTTCGCTCGATTACGGCGGCCAAGTCATACAGACTATACAGCCTTGACAAAACTTTAACAAAATAAACAAGACCAACATGAAAACCTTACTATTCCTGTTTGTCACACCTCACGCAATACATTATGGGTGGATGTGAGTCAGGACAGCCAATCTATCTAAGTTCAATGTCCAGCACCAAACTGAAAGACACCATAGACGCACGCGTTAATTTTAGAACGCGCTAAAAGAGTCAAAACGTACTTGACAGTTTTGACAACGTCAAACTCATGTCGTTCCGAACAAACACAAACAATGTGAAACATTATAAACTTTTAAATAATTAGACGAATGACTTTAGAGTTATATATAAGGTTTTGTGAAAATTGAGTTTGTTTCCACAAAAGGGATGTATATAAAAATAAGGTTAGTAAATCAAATCCCATGAATATGTAACCGACACTCAGAAGTGTTACAAACTTTGAGAAAAAACACTTGATCCATGCAATCTCTTCCACGTCGGAATCCGCATTGAGCCTCCCGTAAATACCTTTCAGACTTTTCTTGCATTCGTGCCGATATAACCTTTGCATACACCTTACTAGCTAAGCTGACCAAGTTGATCGCCTAGTAGCTGGAGCAGTTTAGGCGCGAGCCTTTCCCTTTGTAAATAGGTACTACAACTGCTACTCGCCAGTCATCTGGGACCTCACCCGGCCGCCAGCACAAGTTGCATAACTGACATAGTGTGTCCCAGACGCGCGACCCACCGTACTTGATCATCTCAGCAGTAACTCTGTCTTTTCCCGCAGCCTTACCACATTTCATACTTCTTATTGCTTGTTCTATTTCTTTCATACTAATGACTTCAATGACATCGGGATCCGGAGCATCGAAGTGAGCTCCACTTCCCGATGTGGCATCTCTGTCTTTTCTTGCATACATCTTTCCATAATTTTCACTCCATCTCTGCAGGACGTCAGTTTGGTCTGTTAGCACGTCATTGTTAATACTAAGCACTTTATTCATACTGCAGATTGCCGAACAACTCCGGGTCTTGCCTACCTCTTTCCAAAAGAGCTTGGCATTATCCCGGAAATTGGACGACAACCTTTCATCCGCTTTCATTCTACACCTTTCCCGAGCTTCTACTATCAGTGCCTTCGTGTTAACTTTCTGCAGCTTGTATCTCTCTTTCATATTAAAATCATTCCGCGAGGCTAAAAAGCCATGCTTTCTTCTTCATTCGAACTGCTTCTTTTACTTCCTCATTCCATCATGCATCACGCTTATTACAACTGCCTCTTTTCATTTCTCTACACACTTCCACAGCGGCATTTACCATACTATACCTAAGGTTCTGCGATATACTTTCCACATTCTCATTACTTACATTGACGTCGCCAAGCTTTTCGGCTACCCTTTTTTTATATTTATTTCTAATGGATGCATCCTGCAACTTCCAGCTTTTGATGCTATAAGTCGGCTCAGGTTCAAGACACTCGGTACGATGACGCCAACCCGCGAACAGACCCCTAATCCTAGTTATGACTAGGTAGTGGTCTGATCCCAGCTTAGCGCCTCGATAAACCCTTGTGTCCATCACCTGTTAACGGAGCCGATTATCCATTAGGAATAGATCTATCATGCTTCTCTTTGACTTACATCTCCTCGTATACATATGAATTTGTTTGTGGTTGAACATTGTGTTCGCCACAAACAAATCCTTTTCCTTACAAAATGCCAGTATTAGCTTGCCAGCGTCGTTCACCCTTTTATCCCCATACTTCCTGAGTACCGACTCAAAACCATCGCGAGCGGTACCTACCCAACCATTCAAGTCTCCACATACTATAAGTCTTTCATTTCCTTCTATCACATTTGGAGCTTCTCTTATACTCTCCCAGAAGTCCTCTAGCTCACTCGCGTTCGACGAAGATACTGGCGCGTAAGCAGCTACCAGGAAAATCTTCGTCAAACCAAGTTTTACACGGATCCAGAGGATTCTAGTACCTACCAGTTTGTACTCATACATACCGAAGGCCAATCGCGAAGACAGTAAAATTCCAACCCCCCGACTGCCATGCTCGCTCTCTGGTACTCCAGACCAAAGCGCGAGCATCCCACCCGGGAGCTCCAAGACTTCGCTGCCCTTGCGCTTGGTCTCTGTCAAGCACACTGCATCTAACTTTCTCTCATTCATAACATCCATCAACTCATTCATCTTATCTGTCATTCCTCCCCTAACATTCCACGCAGCTACCCTGCACTCCATCCTCCACTTCCCGCCGTGTCGGGCCGCGCGTGTAGGGTGGCGGTCCCCTACGCCGCTTTGGCACACACTTTTCGCACCAGCGGGGACGAACTGGTGCGCGTCGCCTCGGGGGCACGCCCTAACATAATTCGTCCTGGTGGCACTCGTTTTGGAGTAGAATTGCAGCCGTAGCTGGCAGGGATGGCGACGTGCACGCTTCTACTCTTCATCCCCTATCATATCACGAATATAGCCGTGGGTGTTGAAAAACATATCTGACCATAGCATAAACTGACAGTCTTATAATGAGACAAGATTCCAATCACAATCCAACATAAAAGGATACTTAAAAAAATTGCATGTATTTCATCGTATAAACAAATAGAAAAAGGTGGACGACTGGAGTTGCTGAGGCCTCGGTTTGGTAACCGAAGCGTCAGCAACTCCAATCGAATAAACAAATATTTGCGTCAGTACTGAGTAACGATATTTCTATAAAGTTTCACGTTTACAATACAATTACGGTTAGACAGACACAACCTACTATATTTATCTACCTGTTGAAAATAAAATTTTTTCAACAAAACTTTCGGAAGAATTTAAAACATTTCTGCACAAATACCTTTTATATAAATAAGTATTATAAACTCATATTTTTAAATTAAGTCGCTATCTCGCATAGTGAAAAGGCAGTTAAAAAGTAAAAAAAAAAACATATCTGTCTAATTGCTAATATTGAGGTCCTCGTTTTAATTTGATTTTTGTAGAAAAAAATGTTTCAATGTTCATATAAATATTGTTAAATTGTCGAGCAATTTTATTTTATGCTCTACTATTGTTATCTATTCATTGATCCTCCAATAAATTCAATAAAAGTGCAATTTAATGAGTCGATCAATAAGAATTAATTTGCTGTCACTATAATATCAACAGTTTCAAGCAGGCTCAGACGCGGTTGCTAAGGCCGCTATCAGTTGTCCTAGCGATGGCATGCGTCGCTAGGTCTCTTCCACTGCAGCGTCCAATTGCAAGACCATCCTGTGACACCTACGTAACGACGCATGCGTGTTGTTACCAAAACAAGCAGCCTTCATATTTTGACTTTGTCTTTTTTATGTTTTTCGTGTACATTTTAAATTTCTTTATTGTGTTTTTAAATTTGTTTTAAGTTGTTCTTTTTTGTGAATCTATTTAACTGTTGTGAATGCAGTCCGTGAACCAATCTTGTGATAGCACGTCGAATGCGACCCATACATGTGTACACAGTGCAATAAATCATTCAAATCTTTAAAAGGCCTTAACATACACACTACAAAAATACACAGGAAATGTTTTAGCCAACAGTTCCCCTTTAGACATCCATCCCATTATTCCGAGTGCGCCTACTTTTGGTAGCCAACGATCCAACTCCTTTTCACATATATCTAAGCCATTTGAAAAATAGTATACCCATAGTTAAAAGAATCCCTCGAGGAGCTCGAATAACCGTTGCTACACATTAATCCAGAAATTTTACAAAAGCAATTGTACTCAAGACTGGTAGAACCTATTTTTATTTTCATAGAGCACACTACATTTAATAAAAACTGTTGAACCGAATTTATCCTTGACACAAAAGATTAAGAATAACTGTGCTGTAAGCTCCTCGTCTTCTTCCGCACCTCTAATTAAACATGATGCCCCTCATAACCGCAAAAAACTCATCGAAAACAAAATCTGTGACGGGGATCTCAAAGGTGCCGCTCGCCTTTTGTTCTCAAACGACGTGCTATCACCAGATACTCCTGACACCCTTCAGGCCTTACGGTCAAAACATCCTCCAGCTCCAGTAAACCCATATTTTCTCGATCCACCAACAGCAGGGCAAGCATGCCTTCAAATTCAAAACAAAGATGTAAAGGATGCCATTTTATCTTTTAAACCAAGTTCGGCTGCAGGTTTGGATAGAATCTCACCCCAACATTTGAAAGACTTAACATCGCATTCTGTGGGTGATGCAGGCGAGCAACTTGTAAATTCAATCACTAAATTAATCAACTTTATGTATTCCGGTAATGTCAATCCAGAAATTGTTCCCATCCTTGTCGGCGCGAACCTAATTGCCCTCACCAAAAAGAACGGAGGGGTGAGACCAATTACTATTGGCTCAACACTACGACGTCTGGCCTCTAAAATTGCTGTTCGACATATTTTACCAAAATTAAATTTGGAATTTCAACCCGTACAGTTAGGCTTCTGTGTAAAAGGAGGGTGTGAGGCAGCCGTCCATGCCCTACGCTCTTTCCTATCTTACGGACAGCCTGACGTGTTGCTCAAAATTGATGTCAAAAATGCATTCAATTCGGTAAATAGGGATACCCTGCTGACGGAAATAAAACAACATATACCGGAAATTTACAATTATCTTCTTCTCAGTTACGCCGACCCAACAAAATTGTTATATCGATCTAATGAACTGTCCTTGGAAGTAGGTTGTCAACAGGGTGATCCCCTTGGGCCTGCAATTTTTAGTTTGGCTATAAATCCGATAATCAAAAATTTAAATTCTAAATTCAACGTTTGGTATTTGGACGACGGAACCCTAGGCGGAGATGTGGATACTGTGTTTTCGGACCTATTTTTAATCAAAAATAAATTTGAATCCATTGGTTTGGAGCTTAATTTTAGCAAATGCGAAATTTTTATAAATAACTGCGACTTAAATTTCAATGACGTTAAACAAAAATTCAATATTTTGGCGCCAAATATTAAAATAGTTAACAGTAAATCCCTTTACCTTTTAGGCTCTCCAATCTTTAATGAATCTATTTCTGAATATATTAATAATTCAATAACTAAATTTCAAAATTCTGCTGACCGTCTTCTTGAAATTAATCCACATTATGCACTTTGCATCTTAAAATTCTGTCTTTTCGTCCCAAAATTTACTTATGTGCTCCGTTGCTGCTCCTTTTGGAATCACCCAGATCTTTTGACACAAGTAGACGACTTAATCAAAATTAGCTTAGAATCAATTCTTAATATGCAGCTAAACGAGCATTCTTGGACCCAAGCATCCCTACCAATCCGTTATGGTGGTTTAGGGATTCGAAAAATTTCCAGTGTCGCTTTACCAGCCTTTCTATCTTCTGTCCATAGTTCAGCAAATCTCATAAGTAAAATTTTAAAGGAATCCCCTTCAAACTTTGAGATTGCTGGCTTGGAAGAAGCTAGAAACGCTTTCTTAATTGCTTGCCCAGGTCAAAATTTTCCAGTTTCTCCAATTTCACAGAGGAGCTTGGACGACATAAACTGCAAATTGACTTATGACAATTTTTTGAGCTGTAGTACAGGTTCGGCACGTGCTAGGCTTTTGGCCGTGGATGCGCATGAGGCCGACTACTGGCTTCACGCGTACCCTTCGTCAAATACAGTGATGTCGACAAGTTAGTATATCACGGACTGTCATGCCAAAAAAGTGCGGGCCGCTTCTCGAGACATCCCATGCTTTGTCGGTACTGACTTTGTTTTGGTAATTTGACAATTATTTTATAACTAATTTACGCCCAAAGTTGCGTTAAAATTGACAATAAAAACGAATCTTTGGTAGCTCGTAACTTTTTAATAGCTTTTTATTTTACTATTCTGTTTCCGTAGAGACAAAATTAATAAAGAGTCAAAACGATATCAAGTTTAGCTTTGGATGTACAGTGTCAAACAGTGGAGTAATACCCTCCCGAAATTTGTATGGAGAAAATGTCGACAAGTGTCACCTTAAGGGGATAAAATAAAAGCTATACGGTTGTTTGAAAGTTCGTCATTTTCAAAGTTAAAAATTTAATTCCTCATCTATACTAATATTATAAAGCTGCAGAGTTTGTTTGTTTGGTTGAACGCGCTAATCTCAGAATTGTTCAAATAAGACCAGTAGGGATTTGAAAATTTTTTTTTGTGTTAGATAGCCCATTTATCGAGGAAGGCTATATATCATTACGCTACTACACTGCGGAGCAGAGCAGTAGTCATAAATGTCGACAAATCGGATCAATACTGTTGGAGATGGAGAGAGGTATTAATATTTACCTAGAAGCTTCTTTAACGGGCATTTGTCTCTCAATATCATGATTTAATTTTTAGCAATATAACTTGGCTAATTTCTAAACACAAAATTTATAAATTAATGCGATACGAAGTCCGTCAATAAAATTAAATTGAAACTTTTCGTGTTGAATTTTCTTAACATAGATAGATAGATAGAAAACTCTTTATTGTACACAATAACATACAGTATATTTATGACTTAAATCTATTGATCAGAGTACAATGGGCGGTCTTATCGCTAAAAGCGATCTCTTCCAGACAACTTTAGTATGGAAAAGAAAAGAACAGGAAAGAAAAAGGTAGTTGATGGCGCACTTAAATATTATATAACTATAGATTAATATATCAAGGATAGTTAATAGTTGTGTTGTACACAGTTTATACAATTTTTTTACAAAAAGGAAAACAAAGGTATAAATATAAACACTAAGTTATAAGGACAGAAAGTGGGTTTTAACCCTATTTTTGAAGATGGCTAGGGACCTCGCACGTCGAATATCCAACGGCAGCGCATTCCACAATGTATTGCCAAAACTGAAAGATTTGTCAAAAAATATTGTGGAATGTGATGGCATTTTTAGTCTCAAATTCTCTGATGATCTTAAGCACTTTGAATGAGTATCATGAAGGAATTCAAATCTTCCTTTGAGATAGGTAGGTGTAGAAGGGTTGAACAGTATACTGTATAACAAGAAGAGAATATGAGCATTCCGGCGATGACGAATAGGTAGCCACTCGAGTCTTTTTCGAAAATCAGAGATGTGATCATTTTTTTGCGTAGTCCAAATATAAATCTGATGCAAAAATTCTGAAGTCGCTCGAGCTTATCTAACTGGCGCTCAGTGAGATCTGGATAGCTGACATCGGCATAGTCTAGGATAGGAAGTAGGAGGGTGTTTGCAAGCGCAATCTTGGTAGCAGTCGGTAGGAAACTTCGCAAATGTTTTAAGGATCCCGCAGCTGCAAACATTTTACGGCTGGTTTCTTGTACTTGAGTATCCCAGGATATATTCGGGTCAATATATATTCCTAAATTTTTAAGCCGATCGCTAATTGGTATTGTGGTACCATTGAAGATAACAGGTGGTAGTAGTGACCAGTTAATCCTTGAAACTAGCCAAGGACTGCCAACAATCGAGACTTGAGTCTTCAAGGGGTCCACCCTGAGTCCATAAGAATTGCTCCAAGCGCTTACACAGGCCAGATCATTGTTAATGGCATCAATAGCATCTGTAATTGATGCCAGGGGTGCTTGGCTGTATATCTATAAATCATCTGCATAAAGTTGGTAGGATGAACTTAGTTGATCTGAGATTAAATTAATGAATAATGCAACAAGCAAAGGAGAAAGAATGCCACCCTGGGGCACTCCGACATTGCACCATGAGGAGAGAGTATTATCGATGCGTATGCACTGTCGGCGTCCACACAGGTAACTGCGAAACTAATCAGTCACCACTGGAGATATGGCAAGTGATCGTAATATGTCAATCAATATGTCAAAATCCACCGTGTTAAAAGCGTTGGAAAAATCTAGCAGAGCCAGAACAGTGACATTCCCGTCCTCCATGCCCTGTCTGATGTCGTCAGTAATATTCACCAAGGCGGACACGGTGCTGTGGCCAGGTCGGAAGCCTGATTGAAAAGGATTTAATAAATTTTTTTTGTTCATAAATGCGTTGAGTTGATTATGTACGAGTCGTTCAATTACTTTGGAGAGGAATAGTAATATTGAAATAGGCCGATAATCGGAAAAACAAGAAGGATTTTTATTAGGAATAATTTCAGCGGTTTTCCAAAAAGAGGGGAAAACACCAGAGGATAATGATAAATTAAAGAATATGACAGATGACTGGTAGGATCTCATCGAGGATGGGTAGGATCATATTACGACTCACACCATCACTTCCAACCGCATTGGACGTGATTGACATAATGCTATTCCTAACATCGCAGGTAGTGATCTGATTAAAGACGAATGGTGCGTACTGAGGGGTTGGCAGGTGGGAGAGATAATTAATTGTGTGACTTTTAGTTGTCTTATCGATATTAGACGAAGCGGTGAAATGTTGATGTAATAAATCAATATTTAAATTTTTAGGCAATGCATCGTGTCGCGATCTCCCCACCCCCATTGTTCTAAGAAACTTCTAGACTTTGGCTGGATCACTATTTTCGACAGAGTTGTGAATAAGCTGGCGCTGGGCGTCCCTACACACCTTATTGCAGTGATTACGTATACGCGTGTAGTTCTCTCTATTTGTAGCAGTGGGCCTAGTCTTAAAATTTAAATTTTGCCGCCGTTTTCCTGGACATGAGCAACCGAATATCATTTGTAAGCCAGGGAGATGGAGCATGCTTAATCTTGACCGGTCGCACAGGAGCATGTTTATTATACAGCAGTAGTAGTAAGTCTGTCATTAAAAAAAAAATCTGCTCATCGACTGTGAGTCCTGGTCGATACCACCAAAATTACGCTGCATTAAAATCTTGGGCTTCTTCTTTGGGGGACAGATCTTGTAGGAGATAAAAATTAAGTCATGTAGCGAGAACATGTCAGCGGGATATTGACCGTGTTTTGCAACGTGATCTTTGGAAGAGACAAGAATAAGGTCAAGAAGACTGGGAGAACAGTTTGAAACATGGTGGGTTGTAGTAAGAGGAAGAAAAGAAAGGTTAAAGGATTCTAAAATACCCTGAAGGGATGAAGAGCGGTGATCGTTCTTTACAAGGCAGGTGTTAAAATCACCTAAAATAATAATATGTCTATAGGACGGGACCAAGTTTTCAAGGAGGCTTTCAAAAGAGGAAAAGTAGTTGATCTTTAAGGAAGGGGAATAGTATACGCCAAGCAGGACTTTTCTATGATAACTAACTAACTATCTTCACGCTGTATCCCTGACGGGGTAGTCAGAGAGGACAGATCGCCAGGCTTCGCGATCCATGCATACTTCTTTCGCTTCTTCGAGATTCATCAATCGCTTCATACACGCACGTCTGGGTATCCGAGTACTTTTGACCTTTCCGTTTTTGAGCAATCTGCTCACGTGGTCTTCATATGTAAGTCTCGGCCTACCCTGACTCCTTCTACCCTCTACTTTTGAACAATATATATTCTTCGTCAATCGTTCCTCACTCATTCGTTGGACGTGTCCAAACCAACGGAGCACGCCCTTTTCCAGCTTAACGCTGACACTTTCATTCAAACCTGCCATATTGCGTATCACTTCGTTACGTATTCGATCGGCCAAGGTAACGCCGCACAATTTTCGAAGTGATCGCATCTCCACAGCATTCAATTTACTTTCATGCATCTGCCGACATACCCAGGTTTCACTACCGTAAAGCAAAGTTGGCACTAGCACTGCGTTATGAATCGCCATTCGTGCTTCTTTTACGATGCTTTGTCGCTTTACTAATTGGGACAAAGCACCGTTAACTTTGTTTCCGGCAGCTATTCGCCGTTCTACATCCGAATCACATCTTCCATCCGTGCTAAACATACTTCCCAAATACACAACTTCACTCACCTGCTCCAGACGTTCCTGGTTTACCCTAATCTCGCATTTAGTTCTTACGTCACCTCTTTCAAATACTAGAACCTTAGTTTTACTTGCATTCAAGCGGAGACCCTTACTTTCACACCCCTCTTTCATATTAGTGACTAATGCCTGAAGGTCGGCTTCTGATGAGGCCATGAGCATCGCATCATCAGCGTACAGCAGAAAGTTTACTGTAAAGTCACCCAAATTCACACCTATATTAAAATCTTTCAACTTCTGCAGGCAACTGTCCAGATACACTATGAACAGCCAGGCGGACATGACACATCCCTGTTTGACGCCTGTACAGACATCAAAAAGAGGTGACACATCCCCCCCCTACTCGCACGCAAGCCTTACAGTCCCTATAAAGCGACTGTATTGCCCGCAGTAGCGAGCCGTCCACACCATATCCTGGCAGCAAGTCCCACAGCGTTTCTCTCACAACGTTATCAAATGCTTTCTCTAGATCCACAAAAGCGCAGAAAACCTTCTGGCTAAGAGCCAGAAACTTTTCCGCGATCATGCGGAGAGAAAACACTTGATCCATGCAACCTCTTCCACGTCGGAATCCGCATTGAGCCTCCAATAAATACCTTTCCATACCTCCATAAACACTTTTCTTGCATTCGTGCCGTTATAACCTTAGCATACACCTTACTAGCTAAGCTGATCAAGCTGATCACCCTGTAGCTGGAGCAGTTTAGGCGCGAGCCTTTCCCTTTGTAAATAGGTACTACAACTGCTACTCGCCAGTCATCTGGGACCTCACCCGTCCGCCAGCACAAGTTGCATAACAGACATAGTGTGTCCCAGACACGCGACCCACCGTACTTGATCATATCAGCAGTAACTCTGTCTTTTCCCGCAGCCTTACCACATTTCATACTTCTTATCGCTTGTTCTATTTCTTTCATACTAATGACTTCAATGACATCGGGATCCGGAGCATCGAAGTGAGCTCCACTTCCCGATGTGGCATCTCTGTCTTTTCTTGCATACATCTTTCCATAATATTCACTCCATCTCTGTAGGACGTCAGTTTGGTCTTGTAGGACGTCATTGTTAACACTGAGCACTTTATTCATACTGCAGATTGCTGAATAACTCCGGGTCTTGCCTACCTCTTTCCAGAAGAGCTTGGCATTATCCCGGAAATTGGACGACAACCTTTCATCCGCTTTCATTCTGCACCTTTCACGAGCTTCTTCTATTAGTGCCTTCGTGTTAACTTTCTGCAGCTTGTATCTCTCTCTCTCTTTTGTATGATGAAGTTCAATTTCTAAAAAGATATGCTCGCCAGCGTCGCCCGGAGGTGGTTGTGCTGACAAGTTGAGGAAAGTATATGGGATGTAGGTGCGTAGATAAATGGCAACACCTTCTCCCTTGGCACCACCGCGATCATTTCTGATTAATTGAAATCCAGGAAGGGAAAAAGAAATTGACGAATGATACGGTCTAAACCAGGACTCCGGCACAAGTACAGCATGTATGTTTCTGTTATCAAAGTTAGCCAGCATATCCGGGAAGTGAGCCGGAATACTTTGGGCACTGACATGTACATCAGAAACATCAGAAAACTGAGCCACCAGAGTATCAGCTAGAGAAGGAAAGCTAGCGAAACTGCCATCATTACTGCTGCTAACAGAGTGGAAACTTTCAACGTCACTACTACTGACGTTCAAATCAGCCATCGCTTTTACCAACTTCACCAAGTTACCTATACGTACACTATAACTATATGCAAATACTAAAATTAAAATAAACTATAAAAAAATATACTTAAAATAAAATAATTAACGTCACAACGTTATAGGACAACAGATAATAAATCTGGCCAGTTGACTTTGGCCCCTGAGAATAATCTTAGTAAAAATATTGTTTTTATAAACCTGGTGCACCATAATGTTAGAGGTTTAATAAATGGTAAAGATTTAGAGTTAGAGCTATACATTAATGCAAATTCTATTAATATTTTTTGTGCTACAGAGCACTGGTTAAAAGATCATCAAATCACATTGTTGAACTTCGTAAATCACCAGGTTGCTAGCTCGTTCAATAGAAAACATTCTAAACGTGGAGGCTCTTTAATATTAATTAATAAAAACTTAAAATTTAAAGAACGTAAGGATTTAGTAGCCCTCTCCATTGAGCGAGTTATTGAGATTGCCAGTATTGAGTTTGAGCATTTCATCTTGTTAAGCGTATACAGTCCCCCTGATGCTTCTTACATTAAATTTGAAGAAAAGCTTGAAGAAGCACTGTTCAAATGCCAATGTTCTAAGAAATCTATAATAGTTTGTGGAGATTTTAATGTTGATATATTAGATACATCATTAACTCCATCAGAGAGAAATAAAATGAAAAATTTATTTAAATCCTTTAATCTGCATAGTACATTCTTAGAACCCACTCGTATTACAGCCACCAGTGCAAAATGTATTGATAATATTTTTACTGATATTAAACCTATAGATAAAGGTATTGTGGATCCTGTGGAGTCAGATCATCGTGGCCAATGGATAAAATTTCCTAAAAGTAGTAACAAAGTCAGCAAAAAACAAATTAAATATGTACCAGTTAACCAAAGTCGTTTGAATAATTTTAAAGAAAATGTATTAAAGAGATTACCATATCTACCTAACTTCACTTGTGTAGACCAGTCATATAAACACTTATTTAATTTGATTAATGATGAGTTTGGCAAAGTTTTTACCTCAAAAACTCTACAGATTGGTGGTCGTGCTGTTTTCAGTGACTGGGCAACACCAGGTATCTTTAAAAGTAGAAATAAATTATTTGAATTATATTCAGAAAAATCATATAATTTTAGGCAAACCTTTCAGGAATATGTTAAAAATTATTCAAAGATATTTAAACAAACGTGTCATCTTGCTAAGTCAAACTTCATTAAAAATAAAATTTCTAATTCTGTAAATAAAATAAAAATGACTTGGAACATCATTAACTCTGAATGCGGTAGATCTTTAGTGACTGAAAGGGATTTCCACTTAAAAGTAAATGGTTGCCATGTTACAGGGGACCTGGAAGTGGCTACGGAGTTTGAACACTTTTTCAAAAATATACCTATTTTGACAACAAAATCTCTCCAAGCATCTTCCAGTTCCGCTGAACTTTTATTAGAAGAATCTGTTCTTTGTTGCAGGGATGCATTTGTATTCACAGATATTTGTGCTCAGGACATTGTAAAAACATTTAAATGTATCGAAATTAAGAAAACCGCGGACATTTGGGGGTTATCGGTCAAAACTGCATCATGTATAATTGAGGTAATTGCGCCCCATCTAGCAACTGTGTTTAATGACTGTGTTTCTAGTGGTACATTTCCTGATTTAATGAAACACAGCAAAGTCGTTCCCTTGTTCAAGGCTGGCAGCGCTACAGAGCCGTCTAATTTCCGACCAGTGTCAGTGCTGCCAACTTTGAGCAAAGTATTTGAAAAAATAATCTTGAATCAAATGCTATCCCATTTTAATAGTCATAAAATACTCCATGCGAATCAATTTGGGTTTACGAAAGGGCGCTCAACTTCCGATGCTGGTGTTGAGTTATTAAAATGTATTCATGAAGCATGGGAAGACAAGCACGATGCATTAGGTATATTTTGCGATCTATCAAAGGCTTTTGATTGCGTTCAACATGAAACGCTGTGCAAAAAATTACACCACTATGGAATAAGAGGCAAAGCTCTCGACCTTCTGTCTTCATATTTGAACAATAGAATACAGAGGGTCGATATTAATGGTACACGTGCTGTAGGATCCATGGTTACAATGGGTGTGCCGCAAGGCTCGATACTTGGGCCATTCTTGTTACTCATTTATATTAATGATTTACCATTTTATGTAGGGGACAGGAATAGGATTGTTTTGTTTGCAGATGACACCTCATTAATTTTTAAAATTAAAAGACAATTAGATAACTATGACGATGTAAACAATGCAATTGCAAGAGTAGTTGATTGGTTCAGCTCAAATAATCTTTGCCTTAATGAAAATAAAACTAAATGTATAAAATTTACTCTACCAAATGTAAAACAAGTTGCGGCCAATGTTCAACTGAATGGACAAGTGTTAGAGTTTGTAGAATCAACTGTGTTCCTAGGTATAACTATTGATGCCAATTTGCAGTGGGGCCCACACATAGAAAAGACAGCCTCTAGATTAAGTTCGGCTGCATACGCTGTAAAAAAGATCAGGACTCTAACAGATGTGGATACGGCTAGAATGGTTTAATTCAGCTATTTTCATAGTATTATGTCTTACGGTATTCTCCTTTGGGGGAGTGCTGCAGATTTAAATATTATTTTTGTTCTACAAAAGCGGGCTGTACGCGCTATTTATAATTTGGGCCCCAGAGTTTCTCTCCGAGAAAAATTCAAAGAAGTGAATATTCTAACCGTACCATCACAATACATTTTTGCCAATCTTATGTATGTCCAGAAAAATCTATCACAGTTTTCTAAACTCTGTGATAAACATAATATAAACACTAGAAATAAAAATAATCTTTCAGTCCACCACAGTCGACTACATAAGATTGGCGATTCTTTCCAGGGTAACTGTATACGCTTTTACAACAAGCTTCCCTGTGACCTGAGAAATTTACCTTTAAATAAATTTAAAAAGTTTATTAAAAACAAGCTTTGTGAAAAAGGTTTTTACTCCGTTACAGACTATTTGCAGGACAGGGACGCCTGGAAATGATCTGCTGGCAAAATGAAATAATATTAAATTGTAAATAGGCCATCAAAAAAAAAAGCCTTCCTAAGTTTCTTGCCAGTTCTTCTCAGGTGGGCCGCGTTCCGAACCGGTGGTCGCTTTAAATATTTTAAATAGTGTATGACATTTTGTAAGCGCCGTTAAAATGGTCTATGCAAAATAAAGATATTTTTATTTTATTTTTATTTTATACTGTCAGTTGTGTTTTTTTGATGTAGAAAATAATTATACTTTAATAATAATAATAATTGACAGGCAGGCCAACATTACTTGCCTAAAGAAAAAAAGAAAAATAATAAATAAATACGATAAAAATTAAAAATGTCGCGTAATAAACATTGTGTATGATTAACATTAAGTACCATTACTCTAACAAAACAAAAGGATAGATTACTCGGGCAAAAAGACTAGTTTTAAGAAACTGGACTATTTTCTTTGACATCCAATTTTACAGTGACATTACATTGTTAAAATAATATTTGTTTGTGGGTTAGATATAAGTTCGATTAGATTAGATGCTGTTAGATAAAATAATTGCCATAAAAGAATTGAATTGATAAAATACTTAATTTAAATATCTCCACTGAAAGTTTTTAAAGAGAATACACATACGTGCATTTTGAACCTACGTTTGTAACACGAAATACAATGTTGTGAACTTACAGTGCAATCAAAACAAAACATGCATAATATTATGAGGCTAAGCAAAGTGTTGAAGGTCCCATGCGATGACACCGTTTTATATGGGAAGATGTGAAATCAATTTTGAGATATTTTGTTATGACATTGCATTTCACATCTCCAGTTACTTCATTGGTCTGTTCAGCAATGCCATGAAATAGTAGCATCTTCCGTCTTCCATACGTTTCCATCACATCCAACTGGTTCGCAAGAAGCTGTATTTGCTGCTGCAATCTGTTTAGAGTGTCACTGACAAAGAGCTTAAATGAAGAAAACTCAGCAGCCAGTGTCGGTGCTGAGTGAGCAGTACTTGATTCTGGTAACTTGGCTTCAAAATTAGTCATCCTTGTGTGGAATGAAGACACCAGTTCAGCCATTGAGGTTTTCAGTATAGCAACATCCATGTCTTCAATTGCTGTATAATTCAGGAGTGAGAGCAAGGGGATAACACTTTACTGACAGGTAGAAATCACATACAATGTTTTAAGTACAACTGTAGTGTAAATTGATTGCATATAGAATTTAAAAATCATTAAAAAACAAGAGCAACAAATTTATTGCTGTTTACCATTCAACTACCCCCGAACGAAAAGCATCAAAGAGCAAATGTGCTATATTAACAAGGACATTAGATTAAAACATTGAAGTCGTACAAGAAAGAATGAAATGAATTCATCACATCAAGTTACTGTTTGCTACGACACTTAGAGATTTTCATCGTCTTATTGAGCAGACCACGAAGCTTTTAGCATTTCTAAGTTAGATAATGAAATTAGATGAGAATGTTTTGGACTTTGTATGTTCTTCACATTATTTTGCAATAAATTCTTTACTAATAATATTAAAATAATGGGCAGCAGAAGGGGAACCATTCGATCTAAAAATTCTGTCTATATTTTAGGCATTTTGTTCTAGACATGACTCTGAACCTGGCAGGATATATAGTTTTTTTCATCTCAGTTAAATCATTTAGATACCTAAAGTTTTCACGAATATAGCCGTGGGTGTTGAAAAGCATATCTGATCATAGCATAAACTGACAGTCTTATAATGAGACTAGATTCCAATCACAATCCAACATAAAAGAATACTTAAAAAAATTGCATGTACTTCATCGTATGAACAAATAGAAAATGGTGGACGACTGGAGTTGCTGAGGCCTCGGTTTGGTAACCGAAGCCTCAGCAACTCCAATCGAATAAACAAATATTTGCGTCAGTACTGAGTTACGATATTTCTATAAAGTTTCACGTTTACAATACAATTACGGTTAGACAGACACAACCTACAAAATTTATGTACTTTTTAAAAATAAAAATTTTTCAACAAAGCTTTTGGAAGAATTTAAAACATTTCTGCACAAATACCTTTTATATAAATAAGGATAATAAACTCATATTTTTAAATTAAGTCGCTATCTCGCATAGTGAAAAGGCAGTTAAAAAGTTTTTATCTTATAAAATAAAGGTTAAAGCTTTGTCTTCTGAGCAGGTCCTAGAAAAGTGTCTCTCGGGCCTGCTTCTGAAAGGCACCAATTCTGAAAGCTATTTGAACAAAATTGCACTTTGCTGTGGATATTACACTTGATTACGTTTAAACGGTTTCTTGACTTTTTTTTTTATGGTGTTATTACTTTGACCCTAATATTAAATTTGTGGTTGCTAGAATGATAATGTGAGACTTATATTAGAAGCGGAAAGATTTTGCGAAAAAATTAGGACTTTCACATTCAAAGTTTCTTTATGTCCAATGTATAAAAGTTACAACAATATTCTTTATTTAATAAATTATATCACGGTGTCTGTGGTCGCAATCATCTGAAACGACATTTTTAAGTACTTGAAAGGTAAAAGAAGGAAACCTTATAAGATCCCTTTTTGTCTGTCTCTGTGTCACCAACACAATAAAAATATATCATATGCAAATTTAGATTTTTGCGACAACTTCTAAGTACCAATATTTGTCTGAATTTTCTACGCTTTCCTTAATTTTTCGAACTTTACCATTTACTTGTGCTACAAGACCTTGTTTTTAACCAAAATTGACAATTCTAGGTTTTGGTTTTGGGTCGAAAACCTATATGGTAGTTCCCATTGATCTACAATCACGAAATATGTCAAAAGGCAAGGTCTTGCAGCACAAATAAAGGGAAATTTCCTAAAAATAAAAACCATATATAAACCAATTAACATAGACCTCTAAGTTGTATTGGGCGTTCGTACGATTTAGAGGTCTAGCCATAATTGACATTATCCTCAAATAATGTACAAATATCATTATGACGGTATAATAGAACGGAACGTACGATCCACGAATTGTACTCGCGCTTGACCGTTTTCTTTGTATATTTGGTTCTCTTTTTTTCTCGACACGGAGAAGCCCTTCCCTCCATTCATTCTATCTCCGTATTCTCACCGGAACGTGTACTACGCAGGTGTAACTGCGGGGTGTCCACTAGTTTGGTGTTAAGATAACTGAAACTCTAGATTAATACATAGACATCCCAGAAACAAGTTCATTGGAATATGGGAAAATTTTACTAGTTTATGCGCAGACGGACTCGTAGGTATCAAGCTAGTCCAAGACAGTATATTGCAAATGCAAAGTATAGCTGTGTCTGTCTGTTCCATTGTTGCGGCTAAAGCGCCTTACCTATGGTATGTGACGAAATATAGGGAGATACATTGCACTCAGAGAAAGTAAGTCGACTTATTTTTTGTAGCGATAGTGATGGATGAAGATGCTACCAGTCCACGTACACCACTCGTCTAATATTAGTTGTATTCGTTTAGAAGTGTGCTTGCGTATTTCAACTACAGAAAAATACCAACATATTTGGCTTGCGAAAGTATGGTCACATTTCACAGTTTCGATCACAGCTTAAGTGGTTACATATAGGTACGACTTCGTCGGAATACTCATATTTTATCCTGTTATACAATATTTTGTCCAACCAGTCCTTGCCACGCATTCCTTTTTTAAAAATACTTAAGTTTCTACATGAAATGCATGACACGATGATTACACGTAGCTGTAATTACTTAACTATTATAGTCTGCTTGGATTATTGATACTACTAATACTAAATTAAGCATAGACGATAGATATACTACTGAATCAAGCATAGACAGTAGGGAAAGTATAATAATATATATTTCAAAAATAAAAAATTCGCCGTGAAATAAAAAATAAATAGATGGATTATAAAAAATAGAAAATGAATAGATACAATTTGTCATGTACCATCACAATACATTTTTGCCAATCTTATGTATGTCCAGAAAAATCTATCACAGTTTTCTAAACTCTGTGATAAACATAATATAAACACTAGAAATAAAAATAATCTTTCAGTCCACCACAGTCGACTACATAAGATTGGCGATTCTTTCCAGGGTAACTGTATACGCTTTTACAACAAGCTTCCCTGTGACCTGAGAAATTTACCTTTAAATAAATTTAAAAAGTTTATTAAAAACAAGCTTTGTGAAAAAGGTTTTTACTCCGTTACAGACTATTTGCAGGACAGGGACGCCTGGAAATGATCTGCTGGCAAAATGAAATAATATTAAATTGTAAATAGGCCATCAAAAAAAAAAGCCTTCCTAAGTTTCTTGCCAGTTCTTCTCAGGTGGGCCGCGTTCCGAACCGGTGGTCGCTTTAAATATTTTAAATAGTGTATGACATTTTGTAAGCGCCGTTAAAATGGTCTATGCAAAATAAAGATATTTTTATTTTATTTTTATTTTATACTGTCAGTTGTGTTTTTTTGATGTAGAAAATAATTATACTTTAATAATAATAATAATTGACAGGCAGGCCAACATTACTTGCCTAAAGAAAAAAAGAAAAATAATAAATAAATACGATAAAAATTAAAAATGTCGCGTAATAAACATTGTGTATGATTAACATTAAGTACCATTACTCTAACAAAACAAAAGGATAGATTACTCGGGCAAAAAGACTAGTTTTAAGAAACTGGACTATTTTCTTTGACATCCAATTTTACAGTGACATTACATTGTTAAAATAATATTTGTTTGTGGGTTAGATATAAGTTCGATTAGATTAGATGCTGTTAGATAAAATAATTGCCATAAAAGAATTGAATTGATAAAATACTTAATTTAAATATCTCCACTGAAAGTTTTTAAAGAGAATACACATACGTGCATTTTGAACCTACGTTTGTAACACGAAATACAATGTTGTGAACTTACAGTGCAATCAAAACAAAACATGCATAATATTATGAGGCTAAGCAAAGTGTTGAAGGTCCCATGCGATGACACCGTTTTATATGGGAAGATGTGAAATCAATTTTGAGATATTTTGTTATGACATTGCATTTCACATCTCCAGTTACTTCATTGGTCTGTTCAGCAATGCCATGAAATAGTAGCATCTTCCGTCTTCCATACGTTTCCATCACATCCAACTGGTTCGCAAGAAGCTGTATTTGCTGCTGCAATCTGTTTAGAGTGTCACTGACAAAGAGCTTAAATGAAGAAAACTCAGCAGCCAGTGTCGGTGCTGAGTGAGCAGTACTTGATTCTGGTAACTTGGCTTCAAAATTAGTCATCCTTGTGTGGAATGAAGACACCAGTTCAGCCATTGAGGTTTTCAGTATAGCAACATCCATGTCTTCAATTGCTGTATAATTCAGGAGTGAGAGCAAGGGGATAACACTTTACTGACAGGTAGAAATCACATACAATGTTTTAAGTACAACTGTAGTGTAAATTGATTGCATATAGAATTTAAAAATCATTAAAAAACAAGAGCAACAAATTTATTGCTGTTTACCATTCAACTACCCCCGAACGAAAAGCATCAAAGAGCAAATGTGCTATATTAACAAGGACATTAGATTAAAACATTGAAGTCGTACAAGAAAGAATGAAATGAATTCATCACATCAAGTTACTGTTTGCTACGACACTTAGAGATTTTCATCGTCTTATTGAGCAGACCACGAAGCTTTTAGCATTTCTAAGTTAGATAATGAAATTAGATGAGAATGTTTTGGACTTTGTATGTTCTTCACATTATTTTGCAATAAATTCTTTACTAATAATATTAAAATAATGGGCAGCAGAAGGGGAACCATTCGATCTAAAAATTCTGTCTATATTTTAGGCATTTTGTTCTAGACATGACTCTGAACCTGGCAGGATATATAGTTTTTTTCATCTCAGTTAAATCATTTAGATACCTAAAGTTTTCACGAATATAGCCGTGGGTGTTGAAAAGCATATCTGACCATAGCATAAACTGACAGTCTTATAATGAGACTAGATTCCAATCACAATCCAACATAAAAGAATACTTAAAAAAATTGCATGTACTTCATCGTATGAACAAATAGAAAATGGTGGACGACTGGAGTTGCTGAGGCCTCGGTTTGGTAACCGAAGCCTCAGCAACTCCAATCGAATAAACAAATATTTGCGTCAGTACTGAGTTACGATATTTCTATAAAGTTTCACGTTTACAATACAATTACGGTTAGACAGACACAACCTACAAAATTTATGTACTTTTTAAAAATAAAAATTTTTCAACAAAGCTTTTGGAAGAATTTAAAACATTTCTGCACAAATACCTTTTATATAAATAAGGATAATAAACTCATATTTTTAAATTAAGTCGCTATCTCGCATAGTGAAAAGGCAGTTAAAAAGTTTTTATCTTATAAAATAAAGGTTAAAGCTTTGTCTTCTGAGCAGGTCCTAGAAAAGTGTCTCTCGGGCCTGCTTCTGAAAGGCACCAATTCTGAAAGCTATTTGAACAAAATTGCACTTTGCTGTGGATATTACACTTGATTACGTTTAAACGGTTTCTTGACTTTTTTTTTTATGGTGTTATTACTTTGACCCTAATATTAAATTTGTGGTTGCTAGAATGATAATGTGAGACTTATATTAGAAGCGGAAAGATTTTGCGAAAAAATTAGGACTTTCACATTCAAAGTTTCTTTATGTCCAATGTATAAAAGTTACAACAATATTCTTTATTTAATAAATTATATCACGGTGTCTGTGGTCGCAATCATCTGAAACGACATTTTTAAGTACTTGAAAGGTAAAAGAAGGAAACCTTATAAGATCCCTTTTTGTCTGTCTCTGTGTCACCAACACAATAAAAATATATCATATGCAAATTTAGATTTTTGCGACAACTTCTAAGTACCAATATTTGTCTGAATTTTCTACGCTTTCCTTAATTTTTCGAACTTTACCATTTACTTGTGCTACAAGACCTTGTTTTTAACCAAAATTGACAATTCTAGGTTTTGGTTTTGGGTCGAAAACCTATATGGTAGTTCCCATTGATCTACAATCACGAAATATGTCAAAAGGCAAGGTCTTGCAGCACAAATAAAGGGAAATTTCCTAAAAATAAAAACCATATATAAACCAATTAACATAGACCTCTAAGTTGTATTGGGCGTTCGTACGATTTAGAGGTCTAGCCATAATTGACATTATCCTCAAATAATGTACAAATATCATTATGACGGTATAATAGAACGGAACGTACGATCCACGAATTGTACTCGCGCTTGACCGTTTTCTTTGTATATTTGGTTCTCTTTTTTTCTCGACACGGAGAAGCCCTTCCCTCCATTCATTCTATCTCCGTATTCTCACCGGAACGTGTACTACGCAGGTGTAACTGCGGGGTGTCCACTAGTTTGGTGTTAAGATAACTGAAACTCTAGATTAATACATAGACATCCCAGAAACAAGTTCATTGGAATATGGGAAAATTTTACTAGTTTATGCGCAGACGGACTCGTAGGTATCAAGCTAGTCCAAGACAGTATATTGCAAATGCAAAGTATAGCTGTGTCTGTCTGTTCCATTGTTGCGGCTAAAGCGCCTTACCTATGGTATGTGACGAAATATAGGGAGATACATTGCACTCAGAGAAAGTAAGTCGACTTATTTTTTGTAGCGATAGTGATGGATGAAGATGCTACCAGTCCACGTACACCACTCGTCTAATATTAGTTGTATTCGTTTAGAAGTGTGCTTGCGTATTTCAACTACAGAAAAATACCAACATATTTGGCTTGCGAAAGTATGGTCACATTTCACAGTTTCGATCACAGCTTAAGTGGTTACATATAGGTACGACTTCGTCGGAATACTCATATTTTATCCTGTTATACAATATTTTGTCCAACCAGTCCTTGCCACGCATTCCTTTTTTAAAAATACTTAAGTTTCTACATGAAATGCATGACACGATGATTACACGTAGCTGTAATTACTTAACTATTATAGTCTGCTTGGATTATTGATACTACTAATACTAAATTAAGCATAGACGATAGATATACTACTGAATCAAGCATAGACAGTAGGGAAAGTATAATAATATATATTTCAAAAATAAAAAATTCGCCGTGAAATAAAAAATAAATAGATGGATTATAAAAAATAGAAAATGAATAGATACAATTTGTCATTTATCATTCATCACTTTTCCATTTTCGTTTTTATAAAATGCAATGCTATGATTAAAACATCTGGCTCATGATCATTTATGATGAGTTTTTATCTCCGACCATTATAATACCAAAGAAGACAGGAATGGGTAATAAGTTAGTAAGAAGCAATACTGTTAACTGGTGATGCTAACATGTATGTTAATGATTTTTGTAGTATTCTTTTAATAAGCTCACGTCGTCGTTCAAGTTGCAGAACTAAATTTGAACTTAACCCAAGTTATTTATTTTACCAAAAAAAGGTTAATAAAAGCTTTCAGATTTATAAGATTAGTACAAAAGAGGGGCGCTCAGCTGCCACCACAAATTACGTTGACTGTACAAGATATTAATTTACGTCCGCTTCCCGCAGTGCATATGAGGTTGCGTTAATACATACAGAACAGTGCGACTTGGTGGAAAAAATATAAAACCGCAGTATATTCTTACTGAAAATAAGTATTTATTTGCTACCAACTTATTAAAGAATCCTTTCTCGGACTGTACCACTATCTTTATTTTTCTGAGCAAGATAAAGTAAAGCAAGGTAATTTATTTATAATATTAATATTTATTTATGTACTAGTTGACGCCCTCGGCTTCGCCCGCGTAGAGAAGTTTTCCCGTTCCCGTTTCCCACAGGAACTTGTTCCCGGGATAAAAAGTAGCCTATGTGTTATTCTGATGTATAAGCTATATTATTGTAAGGTTTCATTCAAATCCATTCAGTAGTTTTTACGTGAAAGAGTATCAAACATCCATACAAACTTTCACGTTTATAATATTATTAAGATATTTGTATGTCAAGTGCTCGTGGCCCCGCTGACTCAGTGTTCTGTAAACGATCACTGCGTTAAGCAACATTAGATATAGGTGGTCCTTGGGTGGGTTTTCCACTTTGTGGAATTTACATTTGTGAGTGTTTCCGTGCTTCGGAAGGCATGTTAAGCCGTTGGTCCCGGTTGCCACTAAAATGGCAGTTGTTAAGACTGGAAGGCCATATGGGCGGCTTGAAAATTTCAACAGCAGGTCCCCACAGCCTGCGACTGTCCACGGCAATGGGCTCACCACCTGTTACGTGGGACAAAATTGCATACAGTGAAATGTGGGAGTATAATATGCCTCTGCCTACCCCTTCGGGGATAGTTTACTAACTAAGTAATGTAATTTTTCGTAATCCGATAACGAATTATTATTATGGATCGTATTTTCGAAACTAGCGAAAATAAAGGCCAATTTTTAATATCGCCATCAAATTCGGGTATTTGTATAGGCGGTAATTTAGGTCGGTCCCGTTTCAGCAAATCAAAACCGGCTGGCCCGGGTTTCGAATCAAATCCAAAAAGGCGTGACAATATGTATGTATGTTTGATAGTTTCCATCTTAATGTAAACTAAACAGCTCAATGAGATGTATAAAATTGTTTAAGTATATCTGCTCTTTTGTGTTTTAATATTTTGTTTTGTATCGAGTGAAAGAGCATTAAGCTCCTTTGCTTCATACGAAACACCATTTCAAAAACACTAATACTGGTTATAAAATTACTAGTAATGTTATCTTTTTATAACGCAGATTTTCGGTACTTATTGATTAGTATTATTGAACTTGTATCTTGCTTTTTTTGTATTTTCTAATGCTACTTTGAATACTAAGTACTTCTTTATGAATGACATTTCTACGAGTATTGATAGCTTAAGAAAGTTTTCATTCACAATACCTGTATTTAGTAATAAAATTATCGGATGACTCACTCACCTATCAAAACCCTGGCAAATTTGCACATAGAAAATTAAAATTTTGGGTGTAACCTACCTTTATAATGTAGGCACCCACTAAGAAAACAAAACACACACACGAAATAGGGGGGTGAAAGTTTGTAGCGATTTCGTAAGTAGTTAGGGCTACGGTTATGAAATGCAGTATGAACGACATTTGCTACAATCTAAAAATGGTGATAAAATCGTTTTTGAACATTCTACCCATAGGGGGGGGGGGGGGGGTAAGGTAAGGTTAAATTTTTTTTGCAATATTGGATATAGTAAGTTCTACAGTCATGAAACGCGGAATAAGGGTCGATTGCCACATTCTAAAAAAAGAAAGTATTTCAAGTAAGTACGTCAGTCAAGCCAGGAGTACAACTAGTACAATAATATAACACAACATATTATTATAGCACCGCTGTACCAATGTTCTTCTGAGATAGTTTAGCATTACTCTATTTTACGACGGACACCAAGAAAGCGGATATTCAAACAAATTGTAGTTCAGATCCCCCCCGGCTAAACCTCGGTAAATTGGCGACATAAAATGTTATGAGAAAACGTCTTAAACCACACAAGCTTTGATGTCTTGTTCTCATATTTTGCATCTAGAATATACACTCTGAAACAAGTTTGGGGACTAAAACACGATATTGTCTGCACTGAATGACCATTCAGTATACTCGTACTTGCTCCGAATATGTTCTAAACTGGAAGATGTCTCTTTACTGTTTACGTACAACTTTTTCTCTTAGAGAAATGGAGCAAGAGTATTGTTTGCATATGTTTTATAACTATCTCCCCCTCTAGTCTAAACTAAGCAAATACTATATAAGCTGGTGCTATGGGATGTAGACACAGATTAACGTACTTAAATATAAATAAAATGGTTAATATAACCGCTTGAGCTAAATAAATAATAAATAAAAAATGTAGTTATAATATACCTTTTTTTTGTTAACCTAGGAAAATCTCAAACTACGAAACACAATTTTGTGAAACAATCAAATATTTGTTCATACTCAGCGCGGTAGGTAGTGGAGATGACACGGCACCGTCGTAGACAGTTCTATAGATAAACCAAAAACCTATAAAGCAAATGCAAAGGTTAGTATTGTGGTTTATAACTTTCCAAAGCATTAAATATAATTAAAGAATACACTACTGGATATTCTTGTCCAATTTTACCCGTAGCACATGAACCTTCGCCTCCTGCGTCCAACCCTTTTGACCATTTTAAGTTCTCCCATTTGTATAATTTCCTTATTTCAAAATATTGTTTCTATTAGCTGGGATACTGTGTAAGTCTGTAGCAAAATTTATCAAAATCTTATAAATTTTCATGAAGTTTTCAATGAACAACCATGTGACGAAAAATGTTTTTATTTATATCATACATCGTCATACATATCAGAGGCAAGACATGAAACTATTGGGCATGTATAGAAATAAAGAGACTCGTGCAACTATGAAATCCTTTTTGAAATAGGAATTTATCTCAACATGAATATGAAATTATTCAGTTATCTATGGTTTACAAAATGTATTGGGGTAACTATTATGGAAATTAGGATCCTAGCCGCAATAATTTTGACGTTTGTTCCGCAACACAACGCATTGTTTAGAAAGCTTACTTTAAATCCGCCCATGAATATGATTTTTAATACATTTCAGTAAAAGCTCTAGTTAACGCCTGTGGCTCCTCACGCGTAGTGAAGATTTCCCGTTCCCATTTCCCACAGGAACTTGTTCCAGGGATAAAAAGTAGCGTATGTGTTATACTGACGTTATATTATTGTAAAGTTTTATCAAAATCTATTCAGTAGATTTTATAAAGAGTAATATCGACTATTCTCACATAAATCCAAATGAACAATGTACTAGTAGGTAAGTGTAATTTTAATATTGTAAGCCATACCTACATTTTAAAAGATCATCCTTGGACTTTCTTGCCAGATTTCTTCTCTAAGGGTAGGCTGCCTCTCATTTTGATATGATTTTAAACACAACATTGATTTTGTATTTTTTTGTATAAATTAATTACTATATAATTTGTCATATATCATGTAAATCAAACAAATGTAATTACTGGCGGTTAGAAAAGAATGGCCAAGAGTATTTTTGCCAGGTTCTTCCTCAGACTCTACCTATTGCTTTGCGAACCTGGCAGTAAATGTAAATGTAGAAGCAGTAATCATGAAGTCCTTACCTAAGTGTTACTTTGTGACCTACATGTATAAAGATTTTTCATTTTCAATAAACATCCATACTGACAAACTTTTGCGTTTATAATATTAGCTGGATATTTTAATCCTATCATTAGATCTGATCACCTTATATACCTACTTATATATTAGCTGGCAGCTACCTCGGACAAAGAATTAGTCTAGCTATTCAAAGGGGGAACGCTGCCGGTATCTTCGGAACCTTGCCTAAAGGGACCTCTTTTAATAATATATTTTAGTTATGTATCATATTTTTAAGGTTATATTTAATGTTAATATTAAGTTAATTTAAGTATGTATTATTAGTAGGATATATTCATTATTTCAACTATCATATATAATTATATATTTTATATAAAGTCCATTGATACCAACAATTGTTTTGCCTTTACCTTATTTGTACCTTATTCATAGTGCCTTACTTTCTGAGTAACTAACCCAATATAGCTTTATGCCAAGGATGTCAAAAATGTTATTCCTCGGTATTATTGCATTTCAAAGATGCATTGGTCGTGATCACAGGAGTAATGTATTTGAAGTCAATCGCACCAATAATCCTAACGAACTCGGTTTTATTTAAGAACGAGGAACGAAAATGAATGTGTATATTGTCCACACATATAAAAGTTTATTTAATACACTACAGGTAAAACTTTATTTAAATTCTATAAATACAGCTCAGCCTGAAAATGCCATAAATGTGAAACTGCCTTTGACCAAACTCAACCTTTGAACCAATTGTGCTCAAATTTGTTTTACAGATGGCTGATGCCTTGGATTAACAGATAAGCCAATCATATCTGTTGTCTAAAGAAGTTTCTAATGGGAAATAGATACTAGTAATAGGCAAGAAATCTACACTAAGCGATCGGAAGGGAGCGAAGGACAATTTAATTTTTTTTGCATAACTAAAGGATACTCGCGGCTATAGCATAATTAAAATTCCTTTGGGAATACGATGTTTTTATCTATCTATCTATATATATTAAAGGCAAAATCACTGACTGACTCAGTGATCATACAATCTCTGAAACTACCAAACCTATAAAGCTCAAACTTTGTATGGAGATTCTTTTTAATACGTGGGTTTCCGCTAAAAAGAGATTTTGCGAAATTCTACCCCTAGGGAAGTAAATAAGCGATAAACGGTTGTATGGAAGTCCGTCATTTACTAAGTTAGAAACATGAATTTATATACACCTGTTTTTAGTTACAAATATATGGGCACCTGTATTGCGGTTTTGCAAAATTTTACCTATGAGGGGGTAAACAACGGTTGAAAATGTAGATGGAAAATTCTTCATTTTCAAATATTGCAACACCGAATTTCTTATAACAGCTTCTGTATAACAAAAAATTACGTGTTAAGGTATTTTGATAAATTCTACCCTTGCGGGGGTAAAACAGTAGTTGTAATAACTGACTCATTGATCACGAAACATATAAAACTAACAAATCTACGAAGCCCAAACTTCGCATACGGGTTTCTTTTAACACGTAGGTTTCCCCTAAGAATCGATTTTTCGAAATTCTACCTCTAAGGAAGTAAATAAGCGATAAACGGTTGAATGGAAGTTTGTCATTTTCAGTGTTAGAAATAAGAATTTAATCACATTTTGATGAAAATCGGCATATTGGTAAAATATTTCCGAAAGTTAATGCCCGCGGCTCCGCTCAAGTGAAGTCGTTAGTACACAAAAAGGTTTCCCCGCGGGAAAAAGATGTTTTCCCGGGATATAAAGTAGGTACCCTTTGTTTTAATTAAGGAAATGTAGCGTACAGGATATTCAGTTCAAGCAGTTTTGCCCGTATATTATTCAGTTGTAAGTAACTTTTCAACATGTATTCAGTTTTTTGTTGTTAAAAAGCGAACACTTTAGAAGTTGTTTAGAATAGCCTACGCGCCACCCCCTTTTAACCAATGTATCTTTTTTTGTCTGTTTCTTATGTGGCGCTAACGAAGTTGCGCAGGTCAGCTAGTAATAAATAACGGCGTCTCCTGTGCTTAAACTGTTCCCATTCCATAAATTTACGTAATTCCATTGAATTGATAATTTAAGTAAATACCTATAACTTAATCTCTTATACGAGTAACTTCAACGTAGGACGTAAAATGACAAAAAGGCGCGCGTGACGCGGACGGGTTCAGATGAATGTTTCTCATAGGTAATTGAAGTAACACTGACTACAGCATAGCCTCTTCAGTCTGCTTGTGCTGGTGCAACTCGTTGAATTTTACGACGCGCTATCATGATGAACACTATTTTAATTATTTTCTAGCGAACTCGAGATCAAGTTAAAACCTGTTTTATATATTAACCGATTTTGCCCAGGAAGTGGGTACCTGTGAGAATATGTGGATAAAATCTAACCTATATTACTCCTTACAGTAACTTGTTAGTAAAAGTCGCGTTCCAGTAAAATAGCAATTCCAGCCATTGCCAAAAATATCCAAAACAAACAGACAGAGAAAAATTAATCAAATTGATTTTTGTTAGTACACTATTTAATTACATATACATATAGAGAAATGCTGCTAATTTGGCATTATCAACAGATACTTCAATTTTATTATTATGTACCTATAGATACTTTCTGAAGAGATGAATATAATTCAATTTCCTATAAAGTACCCGCTTGATGACATAGGCTTACCCTTATTTTCTGGGATTGAAAATATAACTTAGGTATGTAATGTGGGCACATATCTTTCGCCAACCTTTCGGTAGACGGGATTGTTGTGTGTAGAAATATTTTACAAAACATATTATTGAATCTTCGAAATACCGTCATTTGACAAAAATATATGCCAGCTACGAGTATGTTGCCCATTTAGTAAGGTTAAATTTAGAACCTAGACTTTTGTTAGCACACATTTGAAACCCTTTGTCTGCGCTCAGAAGATCAACAATCATTATTTTACAAAACAATAATTACAATTTCGAACAATAAAAGTTGCATTGTATAGAACAACTAGTTGACGCCCGCGGCTCTGCACGCGTGGTGAAGTTTTCCTGTTCCCGTTCCCACAGGAACTTGTTTCCGGGATAAAAGTAGCCTATGTGTTATTTTGATTAGTAAGCTAATTATTGTAAAAATTCATCAAAATCCATTCAGTACATTTTGCGTGAAAGAGCAACAAACATCCATACTTACAATCTTTCGCGTTTATAAATCTATGAGTAACACGCCATAGTAATGTACAAATATTTCAGTTTTTGTTCTTTTAACGCTTGCATCGTTACCCAATAGGTACTCAATCAATTGTTTCACTTTGGAAATAACCCTGACAAACACAAGTTGTCTTCGAGTTTATCCTTTGGAGCGGGTAAGCGAATAAAACCGTTGTACGACACCACAGAGCTGTCACCACAAATTGGATTGACTCTGAAATATATGACCACTCCCCGCGGTGCATTGGAGGTTCCAACAAGACGGAACACATGTGTCTGTTATATTCTTACTATTAATACTACACTTTTTACAATCGAACATCTACACTTAGTATATTTTTGTTTATATTTATTTGGCGGCTTGAAAATTTTCAACAGCAGGTCACCACAGCCTGCGCCTGTCCATTTCAACACGGCAATGACCTGTTACGTGGGACAAAAATGCATACGGTGAAATGTGGGCGTATAGTATGCCTCTGCCAGCCCCTTCGGGGATAAAGGCGTGACAATGTGTTCTATGTATGTATGTTGTTATTTATTTTTAGGAAGTCTTTTAATTTAATTTTCAACTTTTCAAAAATTTTCAACAGCAGGTCGCCACAACCTGCATCTGTCCATTTCAACACGGCAATGGGCTCACCACCTGTTACGTGGGACAAAAAGCAAAACATACGGTGAAACGTGGGCGTATAGTACGCCTCTGCCTACCCCTTCGGGGATAAAGGCGTGAAAGTATGTTATTTTTAGGAAAGCTTACAGACTAAATACATTTTTTGACAGCAATCTATGTATAGAACTATTGCTATTTCCGAGCTTCCACATAGAATAAATAACAATAAGAACACTACTTATATGGCAGTACCTTTCTTGTCAGAACTAAGCTAGTAATTACGTCAATCAATTAACTCTGACTGAGTCTACTTAGTCGATAAACCCATTTGTCTTTTGGAAGGGATACTTATTCAAAGTCTTAGATATCTACATTAGTAGTATTGATCCAACAGGTCAAATGCTGTCAAAATAGTCCGCATGTATTACACTGAAATATTTTATTTCGGATGAAACTAGACTTATTTTGTGTTTTCCTGGAGAATACAGATTTCAATAATAATGATCATTTATTTCTTAAGTAACATAGACTCATTCACAAAATTACAAAAATGTTTATTTATTTATTTCATTTGCAGAAGGCTTACAGACTAATAGTTACACAAACTACTTAATTATTAAATTAACAATTCGCTAACTACAAGCCTCCGTATATAAGTACATTGTTAAATAATGGGTATTTTGAAAACAATTAGTCACTTACTTAACCGTGGTCTTTGGCCATGCTGCCATGTGTAATTGTTACTGCCACTGTCTACCTTACAACAATAAACAAATTTCATTTCTTAATTTAGATTTTTGATATTGCTATACCTACATAATTATTGGAGAAAAATAGTATCTAGACATTGAGAAAAAAAAAGGTAATAATTACTTTATGAAAAATTCATATTAGGAGATATATCGCACCTCCGGTGCAACAAAGTCACTTATGCATTTTTTGTCAAAATTGATCTGATAATGAGAAATTAACGCAAATGTACCTCTTTACCTGGTGCGTCATTGTCATTTGTGTAGTGCTTAAACTTTTCGTGTGAGGGCAGAAGTGTCGTTATGGTTTTGGCGCGAATCTAACCGCTACTTGGAGAAAGAACGTTTGAATGGTCAGTTGCGCGCGGCCCCCGGCACGAGTGACAATCTTCTGGAGCTACATCGTCACTCAGGTAATAGTGACAAAATATTTTTATGTTTTTGGAGCAATAACGGCACTTGTGTTTGTAATGACATTATTTCCCCAATCCTTGTATTTTATGGTATAAAGTTTATGTTCGATTGAAAATTGTGACAATGATCGTCCAAAATAGTAATGATTAATTTAATGATTAATAATAATTTAATATAATTTGAATGAAATTTTCTTTTTTTTCCACGTGTAAAGTTTGCATACAATTATATTATTTTAAGAGTCCGATTTCCACTACTATACTACGTGGTACTGTGTTTTTTTTTTTAATTTTTCATGATATAATTCATGTTTGTTGAATATCCTATCAATGAATTGGCCTGAAAAAATTGACATACATAATGTTAATTTGCCAATTATTAGTAAAAAATACTTGCATTCGACATTTTTGTACAACGATTTGAAAGAATCAAACCGTTATGTTGAAGAATTTCCATATATAATTAGTATTATGCAAGTTGACTTTTAACTTTTCAAATTGTATAAAATCCAATAACACTAGATGTCGTAGCTTAATCTTGTGAGAGCTGGAGTGTGTAGTAGGTTCGAAACCTATATGACAGATCTCCAGAATACAATACTATAATTGAATAATAAACATTATAGTTGGAATTACGTAATTTTTTAGAAACTTAGGTATTTTCTTATTTCCAGACCTCAAATGGACCAACGAGGCAGAAAACTTGTGCTACTTGCACTTTCAAGCGGCAATCAAAGATCGCTTAGAGTGAAAGATTTAGCTAGCAATACAGCAAGAATCGAGCAACAGATGTAACATTCAGAACAATAAAAAATAGTATCTAATCAGACAAACTCTGAGAATCAAGCAACAAGAGCAAACCCAGGTGAATCTACAACAACTACTATAGAGCGGGATAATACTACTTTAGAAGACAATAACTATTCGTCAATTTTGGCTAATATCGATGGATCGAATGAATGTGACGATGTTAATGACAGCACATCAGGCGATTTGTCTGGCATAGATTCTGGACATGAATACAATCCTCGCCGTTGTTCTAGATCAAATTCATCTAGTAGCTCTAGTAGCACTTCGAGCAGTAGTTCTAACAGCAGCTCCAGTAGTAGTTCTAATAGCAGTTCCAGTAATTCTGCAGTTGAAAATAATACTCCTTATAATAATGTGAGCCTTCTTCATGAGCTCAACCAGTCAGCACCACCTATAACAAAATCAAGAGGCAAAAAGAGAACTCGTAAATCATCAACCTGAAAGAATACTACTAAGAGATTGAAAAACAATGGTCAAACTTATATCATACACTTCAAAACTAAAATTAACAGAACGCAAAAAGCATGATTTATTGCAATTATTACAGGCAAATATCGTTCCAAGATATTATGGAAGTTTTTACAATGATCTTATTTAATACTATTTTTTTTACTGTTTTACTATTTTACGATTTTGATATTCTTTATAGTCACATTTCCACAAGCAGGGAAAAGATTTTGATTGTGATACTGTTGATTATTGCGGAGTTATATTTAAATACGGGTAACATAATTGTGGTTAGAAAGACTGATTAATTATTAAGATTCCATGTAGAATTAGCAAATAAGTTCTTTGCTACTTTGTTAATAAAATTTAAAAATGAATATTTTTGTGTTTTAACTTTTATGACACATACATTAATAGTTTTCTAGTGCCATAACGTCACATCTGGGAGGGTTTTACATTTTAATTATTCATATTTTTTATAACAACGTCAGGTAATGTTTTCGTTGACCTCATTATAAGGTTTAAAAATGTAGTTTAAATATTACATGTTCATTTCTTTAGACAAGAAGAACTATATTTCATTATATAAAGTCGAATTTACAAACACTTCTCCTGAAAAATTACATCATTTGCATAAGTGACGTTGTTGCACCGTAGGTGCGATATGATGATAATTCCACGTAGTGACACTCATCACAATTATTCATCTATATTTACTGGAATATTTTTGGTAAGTCAAAATTACTACATATTATAAAACAAAGTCGTTTTTCGCTGTCTGTCCCTATGTGTGCTTAGATGTTTAAAACTACGAAACGAATTACGATGCGGTTTTTTTAATAGTTAGTGTGATTCTTATAGAAGGTTTTTATGTATAATTTGTTAAGTTTTTGTATACATTGATCAAACTATAACGATATTTGTTAGGGATGTCGGAAAAAATAAGCCATCTGGTAGCTTTTAACAAAATCGCTGCCGAAACCCTTTGAGATATAACAAAATTATGTATTGTGCAATTGTGTATCTAATGTAGGTCTACAAAAAAGTCCGCGACGATATATGTCTATCTCATAAGAATAACATACTATATCCATTTTAATACTTTATAAAACCATCAATTATAAAGCGTCAATTTGAAGGCTATTTACACAAATATGCTATTAATCCGTATCATTTTTACTACGTTAGTTGATTTCATGAAGATTATATTGCCCCGTTACACCTTGCAAATTAAATGAATATCTTACGAGTTATCACGAATTCAAAATTCAAAATTCGACAATCCGTGCGGGCGTACGTAGGTACTGGGGAGCGGTAAAGTTTTCAATGAATTTGGAAAATGTTCAATCATTATTTTGAATGTGAAATTAATAAACAACGGGATTAAATGGGTGCCACGGGGTTCGAAGTAAGTCACGGGCGAAGCCGGGCGGGACAGCTAGTAAATAATATAAGTAAACTTATGATTGTTAGTATATAGTGACAGTATATAGGTATTTGTAAAAAAAACTCAATTACTGCATCACAGGACAACCAGATCATCACAATCCCTGCCATGGCCGAAAAATTCCCTTGCCATTATTCGCCTAACTGCGCTGTCCGGAGTGCAAAACAAATCAAACTGCAATGGCTGAGAAAGCTCATTGAAGCACCGGGCACTACTATTGACTTACACGTTAAAAATAAAATACTTGTATAACCGTATATTGCATCTTGATCACACTAATGCTAACCTTACACGTCTACACTTTTTAAATGATGCCAACTGAATGTGTAGTGTCCTGCTCCAGAATACCTCTTTTATAAATTTACTAAATAATCAGCAAAAGTAAAACCTCATTAATATAAAATGCACCGACAGTCATATTTCAAGAAATGCTTTCAGGGTTCTATTTGCGGTTATAATATACTGTTATTACATTCCTATATTAATAATAATTTACTCACAATAAACTATTAACTTACTCATAATTACATGACCACTGCTGCGTTTTATAGTCCAGATACCTCAAGAACCTCCTCTAGACGCCCTCAATAAGAGTCTTATACACTTCATAATGCGGATTCCAGACCTGTGAACAAAATTCTAAATGACTGCGTATATAGGCACAGTACAAAACCTTGACTGACTTTATACTATGAAAGCAAGCTGCTGTTCTTATTATAAATCCCAATGCCCGATAAGTCCTATTGACAATATTATTAATATGCTGACTAAAAATTAATTTACTGTCTTGTATAATTCCCAGATCCCTTACACTTTCCACTCTAGTGTTATGTTGACTATTTAACCAGTAATCTGTGATAATTGCTGACTTCAAACAACTGAAAGTTAAGTGATAGCATTTAGATACATTAAGTTGCAGTTTATTGTCATTGCAGTATAGAGCAAATGTATCTAGGTCTGACTCTAGTTTTGTGCATCCATCATACTTTTTACATTTTTATGTATTTTCATATCGTCAGCATAAAGTAGTATATAGGAGTGCTTAAAACAAGTGTCAATATCAACCACAAACAATATAAACAATAGTGGCCCTAAGATTGATCCCTGCGGTACGCCTGAGAGAACTCCATGCATGCAATGCCCCATCCAGATGTATAACCCTGAAGGACTACAGCATGTGTTCAGTTATCAATATAGGAAGAAACCCATCAATATAGATCTCCATGTATTCCTGCTGCAAATAATATATTTAAAAGTAGATGGTGATCTATACGGTCAACACATTTGCGGTAGTCTGTATAGACAACATCCACTTGTGCACCCATTTTCATACCTTCTGATATGTAATTGTGGGAAATGATCAAATTCTAAGCTGTATAACGATTTCTAATAAATCCATGCTGTTTATCACCAAGGCTAAACGTCACTGCTGCTGCACACCAGCCGTTCAAGAATTTTGGAGAATAAACATACTTTAGAGATAGGTCCATAATTCTCAATATCTGATTTATTCTCCTTTTAATACACCGGGGTGACAAATGCAGATTTCCATATACTCGGCATTATACCTTCCAACAAGGATCTCCGGAAAAGCATACAGACCGGTACAACAAGACTTTCAGAATATCGGACAATGAAAAATGGTGGTATTAAATCAGGGCCACCAGATTTATTAAGGTCCAAATTCTTAAGTAGCTTTAATACTCTAGTTGGGTTTATATCCACAGCACTAATAGATGACACAGCATTTATGTTACACAACTCAGCCGATGTGTTATTACTTCATCATCATCATCCTTACAGCGAGTGTCTGCACCTCCACACAATCCAAACTTACAACAATGGGACCATGATGATCATCAACAGGCGTTACCAAACGATCTGCCTTTGTGGCGCGGTGGGAGTGCATCCGACTGCTACGCAAGAGGTCGTGGGTTCGATTCCCACCCAGGATAAAACTATGTGTGATGAGCACGATGGTTTATTCTGTGTCTGGGTGTTATTTATCTATAATATGTATGTATTTAGAAATATATAAGTATGTTTATCAGTTATCTAGATCCCATAACACAAGCTAATATTAGCTTACTTTGGGCTAGATTGCGCTGTGTGGCACACTAATGCTAACCTTACACGTCTACATTTTTTAAATGATGCCAACTGAATGTGTAGTGTCCTGCTCCAGAATATCTTTTTTATAAATTTACTAAATAATCAGCAAAAGTAAAACCTCATTAATATAAAATGCACCGACAGTCATATTTCAAGAAATGCTTTCAGGGTTCTATTTGCGGTTATAATATACTGTTATTACATTCCTATATTAATAATAATTTACTCACAATAAACTATTAACTTACTCATAATTACATGACCACTGCTGCGTTTTTTTTTGGTAAAACTTGGTTTGACGAAGATTTTCCTGGTAGCTGCTTACGCGCCAGTATCTTCGTCGAACGCGAGTGAGCTAGAGGACTTCTGGGAGAGTATGAGAGAAGCTCTAAATGTGATAGAAGGAAATGAAAGACTTATAGTATGTGGAGACTTCAATGGATGGGTGGGTACCGCTCGCGATGGTTTTGAGTCGGTACTCGGGAAGTATGGGGATAAAAGGGTGAACGACGCTGGCAAGCCAATACTGGCATTTTGTACGGAAAAGGATTTATTTGTGGCGAACACAATGTTCAACCACAAACAAATTCATATGTATACGAGGAGATGTAAGTCAAAGAGAAGCATGATAGATCTATTCCTAATGGATAGTCGGCTCCGTAAACAGGTGATGGACACAAGGGTTTATCCATGCGCTGAGCAGGGATCAGACCACTACCTAGTCATAACTAGGATTAGGGGTCTGTTCGCGGGTTGGCGTCATCGTACCGAGTGTCCTGAACCTGGGCCGACTTATAGCATCAAAAGCTGGAAGCTGCATGATGCATCCATTAGGGATAAATATAACGAAAGGGTAGCCGAAAAGCTTGGCGACGTCAATGTAAGTAGTGAGAATGTGGAAAGTGTATGGCAGAACCTTAGGGATAGTATGATAAATGCCGCTGTGGAAGTGTGTGGAGAAACGAAAAGAGGCAGTAGTAATAAGCGTGATGCATGGTGGAATGAGGAAGTGAAAGAAGCAGTTCGAATGAAGAAGACAGCATGGCTAGACTACTTAGCCTCGCGGAATGATTTTAATATGAAAGAGTGATACAAGCTGCAGAAAGTTAACACGAAGGCACTGATAGAAGAAGCTCGTGAAAGGTACAGAATGAAAGCGGATGAAAGGTTGTCGTCCAATTTCCGGGATAATGCCAAGCTCTAGGTAGGCAAGACCCGGAGTTGTTCGGCAATTTGCAGTATGAATAAAGTGCTTAGTGTTAACAATGACGTCCTAACAGACCAAACTGACGTCCTGCAGAGATGGAGTGAATATTATGGAAAGATGTATGCAAGAAGAAACAGAGATGCCACATCGGGAAGTGGAGCTCACTTCGATGCTCCGGATCCCGATGTCATTGAAGTCATTAGTATGAAAGAAATAGAACAAGTGATAAGAAGTATGAAATGTGGTAAGGCTGCGGGAGAAGACAGAGTTACTGCTGAGATGATCAAGTACGGTGGGTCGCGTGTCTGGGACACACTATGTCTGTTATGCAACTTGTGCTGGCGGACGGGTGAGGTCCCAGATGACTGGCGAGTAGCATTTGTAGTACCTATTTACAAAGGGAAAGGCTCGCGCCTAAACTGCTCCAGCTACAGGGCGATCAGCTTGGTCAACTTAGCTAGTAAGGTGTATGCAAAGGTTATAACGGCACGAATGCAAGAAAAGTCTGAAAGCTATTTATGGGAGGCTCAATGCGGATTCCGACGTGGAAGAGGTTGCATGGATCAAGTGTTTTCTCTGCGCATGATCGCGGAAAAGTTTCTGGCTCTTAGCCAGAAGGTTTTCTGCGCTTTTGTGGATCTATAGAAAGCATTTGATAACGTTGTGAGAGAAACGCTGTGGGACTTGCTGCCCGGATATGGTGTGGACGGCTCGCTACTGCGGGCAATACAGTCGCTTTATAGGGACTGTAAGGCTTGCGTGCGAGTAGGGGGGGGATATGTCACCTCTTTTTGATGTCTGTACAGGCGTCAAACAGGGATGTGTCATGTCCGCCTGGCTGTTCATAGTGTATCTGGACAGTTGCCTGCAGAAGTTGAAAGATTTTAATATGGGTGTGAATTTGGGTGACTTTACAGTAAACTATCTGCTATACGCTGATGATGCGGTGCTCATGGCCTCATCAGAAGCCGACCTTCAGGCATTAGTCACTAATATGAAAGAGGGGTGTGAAAGTAAGGGTCTTCGCTTGAATGCAAGCAATGCGTTACCTTGGCGGACCGAATACGTAACGAAGTGATACGCAATATGGCAGGTTTGAATGAAAGTGTCAGCGTTAAGCTGGAAAAGGACATGCTCCGTTGGTTTGGACACGTCCAACGAATGAGTGAGGAACGATTGACGAAGAATATATATTGTTCAAAAGTAGAGGGTAGAAAGAGTCAGGGTAGGCTGAGACTTACATGAAGACCACGTGAGCAGATTGCTCAAAAACGGAAAGGTCAAAAGTACTCGGATACCCAGACGTGCGTGTATGATGCGATTGATGAATCTCGAAGAAGCGAAAGAAGTATGTATGGATCGCGAAGCCTGGCGATCTGTCTTCTCTGACTACCCCGTCAGGGATACAGCGTAAAGATAGTTACAATAATGAATTTATCCAAAGGATGAGTAAGAATCAAACGATTCACATTGTCGGCAAAGTTACTCAGCTGGACAGCATAAGAATTGCCATTATTCTCATCACAGAGATATACTGCACAAATATGCAAATTATATGTGGTCTGAGGTCTACGCTTTGGTAGTTTCAATGTAACCCACATATCCTCAGCAGAACTTCGCCAACTATGCCTATCAAAAATAGTGAGTTCTTTTTAGCCGCTATGAGTACACCACCACCATGCGCCTGGTCAGTACGAGAATACTCACGGTCCCTCCGCCAGACAAGATACCGCTCATCAAATAATTCACCGTCATAAAAACCGTCATGTAGCCATGTTTCCGTAATCACTATTACATCATACGAGTTAATACAAACACTACAAAACAAGTTAGAAGTCTTACCCGTAGTTCTCAGTCCACGCGCGTTCTGATAATAAATACTTAAATTAGACATTGAAAATGTTTACAGTCATATTACAATTAAGTTACAAGGCATTCAATTTTAATGATAAAATTTCATCTAAAAGTCAATACAATGTCACTATAAAATAAATAAATAAAGTCATAAAATCAAAATAACAATTATGTATAATTATTAACTTATCATAACCAAAAAAAAATGAAAAAAAAATTAAAATAAATAATAAATAAAATAAATATCCATCACGCCTTATCCCCGAAGGGGTGGCAGAGGCATACTATATGCCCACTTTTCACCGTGTGGATTCCTGTCCCACGTAATAGGTGGCGAGCCCATTGCCGTGTTGAAATAGACAGACGCAGGTTGTGGCTTCCTGCTGTTGAAATTTTCAAGCCGCCCATAAGGTCTTCAACCAGGCTTAACGACTGCCATTTTACTGGCAACCGGGACCAACGGCAAAAAAAAAATTGATATATTTATTCACAATAGATAGTCATAAGACAATGAAATAAAAAAAAACGTGTGGCACTCGGGGACTGCCGCGTTAAAGCTATTGCATAGCATTTTTTGTCAACTTATGCAATCATAATAAATTATTTATACTATACTAGCTGACCCGAATAACTTCGTTAGCGCCACTTAAAAGATTTGTTACAAAAATATACAAACACATACACGTTAAGCGAACGCTCGGCCGAGCTCGGTGTGAAGCTCGTGTGAACTCGGTGTTAGGTGTTTTTCGTTACGGAATTTCTTGATTCGGTCGCCGCGCTCAAAGCCCGCGATAAAAGCTATGCAATAGCTTAAAATGTGATAAATTAAAAACCGCTTGACCGATTTTGTGCACATAAACCATCTACTAAATATTCCGAACAAAGCCTAAACAGCCTAGATAGGTGAGCCCGTTCTCGAGTTATAAATTTACAATGAAAAGTGACATTTGATTTTATTTAAATAGATTACTAATATATAAAATATATATTATTTCTACAGCTCGTCTCGATCCGTGCGAGCTTCGTACAGTCGTATTATATACATACACGTTAAGCCAACGCTCGGCCGTGCTCGGTGAAGTTCGTGTGAGCTCGGGTGTTAGGTTTTTTTCGTTATGGAATTTCTTGATTAGGTCGCCGCGCTCAAAGCGCGATAAAAACTATGCAATAGCTTAAAATCAAAAAATATTTAATTTAATAAAAATATAATAAAGAAATTAATAACGACATTATATCATGAAAATACCACCACTATACAGAACATTATATACCTAATAAGGTTTAGTAGAGAGCGGTACATTGATGAGGTATAAAATGTTTGAAATAAAACAGTCTTAAAAGAACATTGCACTGCATGTAAGTATTTCTACCTACGTACATTGTTCTATATTAGGGTTTATTTATGACCGACGCGTCGCCTATAAAGAGGGAATTTAAACAAATTGTTGTGCAGATCCTACGGTTAAATCTCGGTAAATTGTTGACATAAAATTTTATGAGGAAATAGCTTGAACTGTAAAAGTCAAACTCTAATCTTTGGTAGGCATATTTTGTTTATTGAACAATATCAACCTTATTTTGGTTTTCTTGTCTTTATAATCCAATGTCTATGCCATGACCCCAAAAGGCTCAAATATATTAATAATTACCAATTGAAATATGTCTACACTACAGGCTTTAATGACAACTTTCAATCAGGTTTACCGTAAGCTTGTCTGCCGTCTCAGGATATAAAAAAGGTGTATACGATTTTATTTTACTCGTTGAAGAATTAACAGTAAGTTGGAGACGGTACCAAAGAAAACGCCTATACATGTTATAAGCTACAACCTCATTTATAATTATAGTTATAAAAATATTTTGATTATTATTTTATTACATGTATACACATGTAATAAAATCTTAAAAACTATCTTCTTCACTAATACAATTACAGCGCTCATTTTTATCCTTACCTATGTCATCAGATCAAAATCAATTCCTGTATAAACCTTTGTATTTCAATCAATCAATCTACAATTATTGCGATTTTAAGTGTGATATTAATCAGTTGTTTTTTTAGCTACATTCCAAATAAATGCTAGGTACAAAGGAAGCCCGCATCTCTACCCGCGTGATATTCGCTACGCTTCGTTTTTAGTGGCATGTGAAAAGTAGCTAATGGGACTCGCCTACTAAATGTAAATCTATCTTACACTATGGGCATTGAATAATTAAAAGTATTAATTAGTATGTAGAAGTAAAGATCCTATAACAGATACTGATATCCGACCAAGGCTTCTGCCTGCTGCAAACATCTGACACAATAAACGAAATTTAAAAATAACCATGTTTTGTGAGAGACTTTTAAATATTTTGGGCACTTTTTTTACATAGCCCCAGCTAGCCTAAACTAAGCTTGTGCTATGAGATACAGACAACTGATAAACATACTTATATATTTTTAAATATGTACATATTACCTATATATTATCTATGAAATCAACATTTGAAAATAACGCTAATATTTGTTTTAACCCGGGGATCGAACCTAAGACCTCAGTGCGAAAGTCGCAAATACTATTACTTACACTACCGAGGCAGTTTGGCCACATAAAATGAATATAATTTGAAAATGGAACTCTATTTAGTATGTAAATATGGGATACTTGAAGTGCAATATATACAATGCAGTATATTTTGTCAGACAATATGCGTTATTTATGAATTTGGAAGCAATATTAAAATTTGGTAAATTTCCAAGAATAGTCCTTGCCAACGTACTCTGGAATGGATTTATGATATCAACTGTCAAGGAAATCTATACCTACTACGAAACACAAACTTAACGAGGTGACTACAAATGGCAAATACACTCAGAGTGAAGAATGAACTCCAAATGTACTTAAAGTTTATCCGCATCGATGAATCTGCAAACGTTTCAGCGAGATTGTTTAAACATTAATTTTATTTGAACGATGCCCTGTGATTCACTATGAGCAATTATTAATGGACCTGTTACATTTTAAGTGCCTTTTTATTTTCTTACAGATATTAGGTGTAATATGATCACAGTACCTAGCCTCGACCAAAACTTACGAAAGTACGTCGAAACTCAAACGTGTACTGCACTTACTCACCAACTGATCGTCTATAATAGAACTAGCTGACCCGCGCAACTTCGTTAGCGCCACATAAGAGAAACAGACGAAAAAAGAGACATTACTTAAAGAGGGTGGCGCGTAGGCTATTCTTATGAAACCACGAAGTATTTACTTTTTAACAACAAAAAACTGAATGAAATCGGAATACTTGTTGATGAGTTACTTACTACAAAATAATATCCACGCGGGCGTATCTGCTTGTACTGAATATCCTCTGCGAGACATTTCCTGAATTAATACATAGGGTACCTACTTTTTGTCCCGGTAAAACATCTTTTTCCCGCTAGAAAACCTTTTTGTGTACTAACGACTTCACGTGAGCGGAGCCGCGGGCGTCAACTTTCGTAAATGCCGATTTTCATGAAATTGTGATTAAATAACAAACGTCCAAATAATATAGAAATCTTTACAAACTTTCACATTTATAATATTAATAAGATTACATTCCCGTGGGAATACCGCGAATTCTTGGTGCTCATTTAACATACGTAAAGAATACTTATACCAAATTTAAAGTTGTGTATGGTTTTCCCACGTAGTTCTTGTTCCTGTAGGAAGACCGGGTATTCCTTTCTTAGTGCTGATTCAAGGTTCATACCTAATAAATACTTTCAACAAATTTCAGGTGTGTTTGATAGTTTCTTTGTGTGGCTTCGTCCGCATAGTTCCCATTTCCATGGCAATATCGGGAATCCCGCTTTTATTGCTTATCCAAAGACTTAAAGTATACATTTACCAAATTTCAGGTTTACATGTTTAGGTTGTGAGTGGTCCACTGGCATAGTTTCGGTTCCCGTGGGAATACCGAACTCGCTGGTTATTCAGGCTTTAGGAGATTTTTTGAAAACAGGTGTAGGTACGTGTTACTAACTTTGAAGATGACAATCTTCCATACACCCGTTTATCCCTTATTTACGTCTTTAGGGGTAAAAATTCGCAAATCTTCTTCATAGGGGGGACTTACGTATTAAAAGGAACCCCAATGCGAAGTTTGGACTTCATAGCTCCGTTAGCGCCATGTATTTCGTGACTAATGAGTCAGTTAATACAACCCCTGTTTTACCTCCTTATAGGTAAACTTTTGCGAAACCGCGATACACATGCCCAATTATTTGTAACCAGAAACAGGTGTACGTTAATTCATGTTTCTAACTTTGAAAATGACGAACTTCCATACAACCGTTTATCGTTTATTTACTTTCTTAGAGATAGAATTTCGAAAAATCCATATTTAGGAGAAACCTACGTGTTGAAAGTATGCGAAGTTTGGGCTTCTTGGCTTTGTTGGTTTTATAGGTTTTGTGGTCAATTAGTCAGCTATTACAACTTCTGTTTTACCCCCTCAAGGGTATAATTTATCAAAATTATTTAACACGTGTTTTTTATTTTTTATACAGAAGCATGTATAAGAAATTCGGTGTTGCTATGTTTGAAAATAATGAATTTTCCATATAAACTTTCAACCCTTCTTTACCCCCTTGTTTATAGGTAAAATTTTGCAAAACCGCGATACACCTACTCATTTATTGGTAACTAAAAACAGGTGTACATAAATTCATGTTTCTAACTTTGAAAATGACGAACTTCCATACAACCATATATCGCTTATTTACTTCCCTAGGGGTAGAATTTCGCAAAATCCATTCTTAGCGGAGACCTACGTATTAAAAAGAAACTCCATACGAAGTTTGAGCTTCATAGCTTTGGTAGTTTCAGAGATTTCGTGTTTTCTCTATCTATACATATAAAAGACAAAATCATTGACTGACTCATTGATTTTGCCTTTTATATATATAGATAGAGGAAACTTTATTGTTCACCAATTTGAGTTACGGCACAAAAATTATTATAAAGAACTTAAAGTGATTTATTGAATCTCAGGCCGTTTATTTTTAAGATTTTTTTTTTGCTAAAACGCAGCTGGTTTCACACCAATGTATCAGTGACAGTGTTGTTCTGAAAATCCAGCAAATTGTAGTAGTTGAAAATGGTTGGTGCCAACATTGCTTTTTAGTAGGGGCACACTCTTGAATATGTCAGAAGATATAAATTGAATATTGTGGAGATAAGATCACTTAAAATATTGTGCGGCGTAACGTTGGCTTAGCGGGTACGAAACAAAGCAATATAGCAAGTTTTAATTTATGTGTCGGCGTTGAGCTGAACTGATTCATTAATCGTTTAGTACGTGACTGTACTAAACGATTAATGAATCTGTAAGAAGCGAAATTATTATGCATGGATCTATGAAACCAGACGATCTGTCCTCTCTGACTCCTCGCCACCTCTGATCCCATCAGGGATACAGTTAAAGTAGTAAAATAGTTAGAAATTAAGGATTAAAGGTTTTAAAATAATTATACAAACCTGCCATTGTTGGATAAAATATCAATATCACAAATCAAACCGTTAATATCCAAAGGAGAATGTAAACTAAAGCTGAACAACATAAAATTAAATCACATAATCAAAATATACATTTATGAACATTTTTTTTTTGAAAACTAAACCATTAACTGAAAACATTTTCAAGAATCACCAATCATTTTTTAAAAAATATTGCTACTTTTAGTATTTTAGATGAAAATCTAAATTATTAACAGTTTTTATCTATACTGATAACACTAAAAGCTCCACCTTACTAACCTATTGAATAGCTTGTGAGAGTATCAACTCTAAGGGCCGTCACGACGCCACAATGTCAGCCACAATGGACCTGAGTTCAGAGCACCCTTGAGTTCCGATGGTTCTAATGGTCCGAGGTACGAGTATATAGGGAAGTTATAAATCGCGGTAGTTTTTTTTTCCATAATTTACAATAAAATTTTGTTTAAGACACGACAACTTCGATGACAGTCTTAGTAATATGATTTTAATCATACGATTTTATTTACTCCCACTCTTACGAGTGGATTTAATTTGAAGTACGAAACAACTAAACTGTACAATAGCAAAACTAAATACTGCAAATACAAAAGTTATAACTAATTTTGTCCGGGTCAAAGTCACTTAGGTCAAGACATGAATGATTAATCCTGAATCGTAACAATGTTACAGAATATTATTAATGACAATAAAAAGAACAAAGTAGCCATTTACGAGGAAGATTTATATTGCAATATCAGGAGGTGAATAAGACAAGCTGTGGAGAGACAAACAGTGACATTTGTCGATGTGACGCCACTATGAATATTCATATATATCAATCAGGTTCGTCATAATATATATTGAAGAGGAAGAGGTCTAGTTATCTCCAAAAATATGTCTTTCTCTTGAATAATAAAACTATATCTTATTCATGAAATATATTATCCGACCCAGCACATTCAGCATACAGTTTACTATGGTTAAGGAAATAAGCAATTATAATATTTAAATTATCTACAAGTCTAGTTAACTCAGGTGAGATAATCTTCCCCAGAAACAAGAGATTTAACAGATAATTTCTCTGTCAATCCATAGGAACTTAGAAAGCTCCGCAACCTTATGTGTTTTCCTCCTCTTACAACCCCATTTTCCTTAACCAGAACGTTAAGAGGCATAGCATTTTGCTGTCAAATTTAGGACCACTGGATATTCCATAGGGCGAAACGAGTCATTTTGGTTGGCAAAATGCTCATATTTCAATTCTAATATACTTCAAGTTTATCCGCATCGATGAAACGAATCATTTTGGTGGGCAACATGCTCAGATGCAAAAAGTTTAATATACAGTGGTACTACCAAATTATTCTGCTCACTAACGGATGAGGCCTAAAAAGTCGCTCTCAATAATATTGACTAATACGAGTAAAAAACAAAACAAATTATAGCTGCTCCTGTCAACCAATAAAAGCGAATCTCTGACTTCAAATGAGATGAACTAAGATGACAGATAAACACAGTATGGTTTTAATAAATTATTATAACAGCATTAGGTGCATTAGGGTGTTACAGAGAAAGTTGGGGTCCAAGTCAACCTCACTTACAAGTAGTTTATTTTACAAGATCATGGTGATGGGTAATTTAAATACCCATCTTACCAACTTAGTAAAGTAAAGCCAATCAACCTACCAAAATAAGGAGAGAGCCAGTAATGAACTGCGATAATTTGAAACTTGATTGATTGATTGATTGACAGAACCGCAATTTAAAATGAAGTGCTCGTAGACCCGCACAGTGTTCTGTAAACGCTTACTGCACTAAGCAATCAAAAATCCAAAAAAATCATTTAAAAGGTACTCAAATATTAACGATTTCTAAATCGAAACAGTAATGGTAATGTAGACCATTTTTTTTAAACTATTTGTCTATTTACATAGATTTATTAAAAAGTATTGTAGATCACTGCATAGTGCTAATGTTGTCCCAAATTAAAAGACGTAATTCGGTATCTCTCAATTTCATCTGTACACTGAAGCATTGCTATGCGAGAGAAAGAGAGAACGTTAAACAAAATATATATATGACACTGCCATAATTTGTTATTTACACAACACGTCAAATTTTACCTTGGAAATTATTATATAAACTGTAGATACCGGTGAGATTTATGTGTTTTATGAGGTTTTATGGATATGACGTAAACATCCAATAAGGTTTAATGACTCACTCAATCATGTTGTCTTAATATAATAAGCTCCTCGAACTTTTAAAACTTAGAAAGTAATAAAGTATCGTTGATCGTCATAAATAACGGTTAATAAATTTGGTGACAATGTACTTGAAAATAATAAAAACTGAAATATTACGTCTGTACGCTATTAAGTCACGAAAATGGTAAATAAGTATGGCAATAAAGAGGTTTAATATTACGAAAGACACCACGCAAACTCATGAAATCTTAATAAAATATACTTTAGAGTTCACAATTTATTTATCGAGGTTATCTCTTTTAATATAATGTCTCACCACCCCCACGAAAAGCGGAAATAATATTTACGTAAGTGTATAAATTTCGTAGGTTGATAAATACATTCCCCATACTGTATTTTTAATTTTATGCCAGTTCCGCAGAGTAAGGCCATACTAGTGGCATCCATCAACAACCTTGAAATTCAGTATAAATCAAATAAAAATGTAATCAAATAATTAGTATGTAACTTGAAATTAGGTACAAAATGAAAAATTGCGACATTTTTAATTTCTGAAATCTCTCTCTCATGGAAAGTAAAGTAAACCAAATTCACACTCTGATTGCAATCAGCGTATATTACTTTCCGAAATGGATAAGCTACGTTTGATCACATACGAAGATAAATGTTTGAAAGGACTACTAGCGAAATCTACATTGCTGAAATGTGAATATAAAAACGAAAAAAATATTTCAAATTTTCATTCACGCCTTTCTCTCTGAAATGGTAGACAGGGGTATACACTATACGACCATATTTTTTATCCTACGTGACAGATGGTGAACCGATAGGTTTATTTCAACAAGCAATAGCTGTGTTGAAATAAACAGGTGCAGGTTTTGGCGACTATTTTGGGTCGGAACAAAAATATACAAAGTCGATCTGAAGGTATTATAGCTAAGTTTAGGTTGTTATTATATTTAAAGATATATATATATTTGTTTTGGAAATGTTAAGTGTACTTGCTCGATGACCTACTCCATAAACCATGCAAGATTTTGAAAAGCGAAATGCTGGCCCATATAGTGTTTTTGTACTAAAGTTCATATTATATTTTTAATAATTATCATACCATATCGCATTACAAACATAGATATATTATATATTAAAATATCAAGCACTAATTTAAAAATAATAACAATACCTGTATTTGAGTGTAAAACATCAAGAGATACATGTTTTTATGAAAATCTACCTACCTAACCTATCTACAAGCGATAAATATGGATCGAAAGAAATCGAATAAAATGTGCTTGGTTATAAGGCAGGATTCTATTGACTGCCAGATGTCGTGTTTTAGTGACTTTAAGAACTTTTATGAAATTAAAATCGCAAAAGTTTTATGCATTATTGAAGAGTAATGGAAATAAAAGCGTATTAGTTTAATAAAAATAACGACAATTATAAAAAAATTGAAGAATCTTAAGAAGGAAATTATTGAAATTCGAATTGAAGACTTGAAGATATTTTTAGACGCGCTTTAAAAGTTTAATCGATACGTATGCCATAAGAGTAAAAGATAATACGCTCCAATGACGTCATGATATTTTTGATTAAGAAATTCGTAGATTCACTTTTAAATTAAAAGAAAAAAATATAAAATCTAGTTAACCAATCTTATCTGCGCAGGCATAAGAATGACCTGAAGACACCTAAATTGAATTTTATGTTTAAAGTTAAAACTTTTTACTTCATTTTTGTTCGTCTTCTTTATAGCAAAGCTGTCTAACCCGAACAAAAAGTGTAATCAATGTAGAAGTTGGACTATCTTTTCAAAGTGCATGAAAAAGTTTTTGGCGACAACTAAAATTTCTAGTGCTTCAATTTCAATTAATGCCATAGATTTTGATTCTCATAGTCTATCGTCAACAAGTGCTTTTTAAGTTAAACTTATTTCTTAGTCTTCGAAAATGAAGAATGAGGTGTTAGGCGATTAGTGTTGAGTAATCCGATTAGTGTTAAGAATGAGGTGTCATGCGATTAGTAATGAGTTTTAGGTAGGAGCAAGGCTTCCAAGTAGGAGCAAGGAGTAATCCTTAATAAAATGATTTTAGTAAGAATACAAACATCAATAACATAAAAAAAATATCATCATCATAACAAAGGTCATCTAAAGTTTACTGCCCTGGTTGATTATATAATTCTGCCGTTTATTATTGAAAGCATTGAAGGGGCAAGAAATAAAAATACATACACAAAATTATCGCTTTGTTTATACTATGGAATATAAGTAGGGTTGCGGGAGGGGAACTCAGCAATTACGAACGTAGATTAGGTGAGCGGCTCAGAGCACGAAATAATAATTTCCGTAGGTATATGAGATGTGTAAATATGGTATTCTTAGGCTACTTAGTATTATACACTTTCAAGTTAGAAATAATTTTGAAAAGCAATTAGTATACTAACTGTATTATAAATTGAAAGTGGAAAAAATTCGACCACGTGAGCAGATTGCTCAAAAGTACTCTGATACCCAGACGTGCATGTATAAAGCGATTAATGAATCTACAGGAAGCGAAAGAAGTATGCATGGATCGCGATGCCTGGCGATCTGTCCTCTCTGACTACACCGCAGGGATATAGCGTGAAGATAGCTTAGTTTAGTTTTTTTTAAATTCGATCTCACGAGTTCTCACTTACCGGGTGAGACGCTTATCTAACTAAGCTATTGAGGACTCTTGACATTGACGAATTAATTTACTTCGTCTGTCTTAAGGCGACGTAGGTTTCATCTACCGGCATTTAGTAAAGTTATACGGTACGAATGAAAACCTAAAGTTACACGGTAGAATTACAACTACAACTACTCGAAACCATATTTCAAATTATTATGTTAAATATAGTTTGAATAAATAAATAAATATAGTTTGGACAACACACACAACGCCATCTGATTCCAAACTAAGCAGAGCTTGTACTATGGTAACTTATATATTTTTAAATACATACATATTATAGATAAATAACACCCAGACACAGATAAACCATCGTGCTCATCACGCAAAGTTCTATCTTGGGTGGGAATCGAACCCACGACCTCTTGCGTAGCAGTCGGATACACTCCCCCCGCGCCACAGAGGCAGTCAAGAAATTTACTATTATAATTAATCTAGGGCGTGCTCCGTTGGTTTGGACACGTCCAACGAATGGATGAGGAACGATTGACGAAGAATATATATTGTGCGATAGTAGAGGGTAGAAGGAGTCGGGGTAGGCCGAGACTTACATATGAAGACCACGTAAGCAGATTGCTCAAAACCGGAAAAGTCAAAAGTACTCGGATACCCTGACGTGCATGTTTGACGCGATTGATAAATCTGCAAGAAGCGAAAGATGGATCGTGAAGCCTGGCGATCTGTTCTCTCTACCTACCCCTTTAGGGATACAGCGTGAAGATAGTTAGTCTTTTTTAGTTACAATTATTCTAGATAGCATAGCATATCCAGAGGTGACCAAGGCTGGTCAGAGTCCCTGGGATTTCTTTTCTGGGATACACCAAATTCTTTGACTATATACAGCCAGGAATAAAGGAGTACTTTCAAATTATTTCGTAAATGAAATCATTATATTTATTCTAAATAGTATAGTTAGGGTAAGAAGTCATCAAAGGTTGTTGGTCAGAGTCCCTGGGATTTCATTTCGAGGGTATACCAGGTTTTCTTACTACACACAGCTAGCAAAAAGAAAAAACCAACAAGCATAGTTAATACACTGGTTGTCAGTGACTAAGCCCTAACTTTGATGAGAGAATTTGAAGAGAGAAATCAATAAGTACCTTAGTACTTAATGATTTATCTCTTCATCTTATGTTATTTCTAGTTGCTTCCAAACTTTACCTGAATTTGGAGCTTGAGGTTCTCATATATTTGGGTGACGCAGATGCAGAGAGCAGATGCAGCTATTGTTTGTCTTTAACTTTTCAGTATTACTAGAAGCGATGGTAATGGAGTACTTTTCTACTACTTGTTATAAAGACATTAGACAGTCGAATCGCTTATATTCGTACTTCCCTAGCATCTAACCTACTGCATTTATTTTCCATGCGGGATTATGATAATAAAAAATATTTGCATAGAACTACTTGTAACCAGTACCTAAATAATAGGTTCTTGTTTTTATAACAGAAAAAAACCTGCATAATTATCTTACTAACAATTTTTTCAAAAAACTTTACATCACACTTTTGTATTAAATCGATGTAGCTATTGTTCCAATTATATTTCGTTTCATCCAAGGTTTAGCCAAATTGAATCAGGGGTTAGAGTGTGATTGAGCAATAAACATCTTAACAAACTTTTGTATTTATAATATTTTTGTTGGTTTTTTTTTGTACCACTGAGGTGGCAAACAAGCTTACGGATAAACCTGATAAAAAGTGTTAATCGTAGCCTATAGACGTTTGCAACACCAAAGATGCGGCACTCGCGCTGCCGACTCTGTAAAAACCTTTTCTGAATAAGATTATATGGCATATAAATTATTAGTAAGATTATATGAATTTATATCACATAGAGGACCGTTACCAGAGCCCAAGTCCATTTACCACTGCAGAATAATGTGTCAAAATCATTTTAGGTTAGCAGAGCATCTATCTTCCTGCTTAAAACTATATTTTTATTTACTACTTTAGAGCTCGAATTCAAACCACGATGATGATAAACAGATGGAAACGAGTACTTTTCACATCCATTGCTATTATAAGTAACACTTAACGTCCTATTAATTTCACATTTTCAACTTTGTAAAGTATATTAACAGTATAATGTTACACAACAAACCATTAACTTGGCCGTTTCTCATCGCAAAGTGCAGGAGACATTAACTACTTAGGTAAGTTTAAGTGGCGGTGTTGGCACGTCTCAACCGAATTATTCGCTCTTTAATTTACGTCACAACTTTAGTGACACGTGTGTTCTATTGATTAACCCTACGGTTTTGGAACAGCATGAGTTCGATGACAAGCTTTTTAATTTAGATCGACTTTTAGAAAAGTCTCTAATTGTATTTTACCCTTTCTTTTTATTATTTAATTATTATTTAATTATTATCTAACTACTCTGTCAAGGATAGTATTTAATTTTCTACTTAGAATCGGGGCTTTGTGAAAATCATGAGTTACAGTCCGTATGTATTAATTATATTCAATCCCTTCTCCGTTAAATTAATAATATGGGTTTATACATTATTTATAAGGCCTTGGATTTGACCTGTTGATTGAATAAGGTTGATGCATTAGATCAAGAAGTGGGCCCAATTTAACCGCATGAGCTTGCTCAATAGCTTAGCAAAGATTACTAAACTAATAAGCAATTTAATTTAATACAAGCGGCGACCGTCTAGTTTTTAAGGTTTTGAACTTGAGTTCTCGCGGCTTGGCATTGTATTCCGGCCACCACTTGATCTCAGTTCTAACACAAGTCATACAAAACACTTTAATTTAACTGGAGATTTTAGTGAGAATATAAAAAATCACGGTTGCTAATATTTTCAAAAGTATATTAATTTATTTATTTATTTGCATTAGGTAGAGTTATTAGTTACAATATGAAATATTTAATGGTAGCGCACCTACTAATATTATAAACGCGAAAGTTTTTACAAACTCCATCCATTATTACTAATGGATGTTTGTTACTCTTTCACGCAAAATCTACTCAATGGATTTTAATGAACTTATACAATTATATAGCTTACATATCAGAATAACACATAGGGTACTTCCCTACTTCCGGGAACAAGTTTCTGTGGGAAACGCGAACGGGAAAACTTCTCTTCGCGGGCAAAGCCGCAAGCGTCAGCTAGTATACTATAATGCAACAGAGTGTAAGAACTAGCAAAAACTCTTCAAATTATGCTGACCTCAGTGGACCTTTCAGTAGATATAAATTTAAGTTAGAAGTGTGCAAAAAAATAGCACCAATTTCCTCCTTAACCTCATACTTCCATCTAGCGGACAAAAGCATCTGAGTTTTGGTTCAAATCCGACATGCGTATATCACCGTTATCTCCGGCGGCTGAAGGACACGGTGGGTTCCACATGTAAAAAATAAATATTAGGAGTAGAAGCAAAAATAACCAAAGTGTAGGTTACTTTTATTTTCGAAATATGATACACAGACTTCATTACTCTTACATACCAATTCTTTATTTATTTCTATAAGGAAATATCAGAATTCTCGTCATTCAATCACATTTTCATCTTTTGATTTCTCGATGGATTCTTTCAGTCATTATAGGTGATTGCTCAAAGCCGACTTTGTAAAACAGTGTTAGAATGGAATATCTTTTATGTTGTATTATACTAAGAAAAGTTGAACGTGTAGAAAAGAACCGCCTAAGTGACACTCAGACCACTTGCAATATAGGGTCCTATAGTTACTTACGCAGTAATAAGAACTATTTTTTCTTAAAATTACTAAAACTAGCAAGAATAAAAAATTAAAGAAAGTTTGTAAGAATGGATGTTTGTTACTCTTTCACGCAAAATCTACAGAATGGCTTTTGATGAAACTTTACAATAATATAGTTTACACATCAGAATAACACATATGGATAAAGTTTTAAAGCAATTTGTTTACTAAATATTTCTTTTTATTTTTAATAAAGTGGAAAAAGACAATTCGATTCGTGATTCGGGGATTGGAGCTGTGACCTTTACCTAACCAGGGTAATGTTCTAGCCACCTGAACTACCCGAACCGTATCGGATCAAGTTGAAATTCTCCACCATATTTTAATCGTCATTTTAAGAGTATGACCATTTATTAAAAAAACATGAGAATAACACATAGGCTACTATTTATACCGGGGCATAAGTTCCTGTGGAAAACGAGAACGGGAAGACTTCACCACGTGGGCGTCAACTAGTTTAAAATATTTAAAGTGACCATCCGGTTCGGAACGCGGTGCATCTGAGAAGAACCGACAAGAAACTTACTCAAATCATTACGATTTTACATTGACATACTTAGCTATATGTACCTTTCATAATTGAAATTATTCTCGATTTTTTGAAAATACATCTGACATGTTGACCGAATTGGTAGTCATAACTTACTATTTTCTCTCAATAATTCAATTTAGTATAATAGAATTAATCTCGGCGAACTGACTTAAATTTGTATTGGTACAATGTAACTTGTGCTAACTGTCGTAACTTGACATAACAAGGTAAATATTGTTAGTTTGAGACAGCGACAGTTTGATCTCACAAATAAGTTACGACGCTAGCAGTTTCTGCCAGCACCAACCACACAACGTATACATATTGCAGGTAATACTGCATGTATTGGATGTATATAATTGGCTTTCTATAAAATCGAAATCTATACTTCGATGTTCTATATACTAATATATAAAGCTGAAGAGTTTGTTTGTTTGGTTGAACGTGCTAATCTCAGGAACTACAAGTTGGAATTGAAAAAATATTTTTGTGTTAGATAGCCCATTTATCGAGAACGGCTATATGCTATATATTATCTCGCTACTACTCAGAGGAGTGGAGTAGTAATCATAAATGTCAACAAACGAATTGCGACGCGCTCGCGTAAAAGCGACGGGATTAAATGGATGCGACAAAGGTTCAAAGTATGTCACAGGCGAAACTGCGGGGATCAGCTATTGTATATATAATGTTCGGGTGGAATCTTGCATCTCAATATTGCAACAAATATGTTAAATTAGTAGAGCTGATTTTTTTATACACGTTTAGTTTGGATAATAGTGCATGTGATTCTAAACTGAGCCTAGTAAAATACCCAGAATAAGACAGATTTTTTAAACAATACTACATTATGAGAATAATTTTCTAATCTTAAAATCGACCGAAATTATCCGTTTTGAGCGCTGCGCTGTTGCCAACCACTACGGAACCATTTCCCCTACCCTGCCTCCATTTTCCCCCCGATCGAAAAACCCCCTTGCTAAAAGATTTTTGCTATATTCAGGATTGTCTATGCCAAGTTGCATGCAAAGCCGATGAAAAATGCGATCTGTAGACTGAATGGACGGACGAACGGGCTAACGGTCGGACATCGATAGCATTATTCCCGTACCAATGGACTTAAAACGGTGGTAAACAATTATGAGTGTACTTTTTGACTGATTGAAATACAACTGAAACTTAACGCTAGGAAGAGAGAAAGTAGGTACTTTTCATCATAGGTAGGTACGTAAATGTACGCAGTCTTGGTAAGAGCATGTAAGAGTAAAGAAAATTCTTACGTTCTAGCACAAAATATATTTATTATTAAGTGCGTATGCCAATAATATTTTAGTGTTATAAATCAAAACGTATTCCACGATAGTGCCAAATAATTCATTGTTACCACTTATCGACTTATATATTAAGGATAATTTTATTTTTTACCAACTTAGTAGGAATGAATTACATTATACACATACGAGTATATACATTCATATTGTCATGCTTTTATCCCCGAAGGGGTAGGCAGAGGCATACTATATACCCAGATTTCACCGTATGCATTTATGACCTGCGTAACAGGTGTTTAACCCATTGCCGTGTTGAAATGGACAGGTGCAGGTTGTGGCGACCTGCTGTTGAAATTTTTCAAACCGGCTTTAAGGCCTTCCACTGGACTTAACGACTGCCATTTTACTGGCCACCAATGAACAACGACCAATGGCTTAACATGCCTTCTGGGAAAGCACGGAAACGCTCGCAAATGAAAATGCCACAAAGTGGTCGACCATTCTAGTACCAGCTATAGCGAAAGTTGCTTAACGCAGTAATCATACAGAACACTGAGCTAGCGGGGCCACAAGCGCTCACAACAATTGCCAATACTAACAGAACTATATCTATATTTCCTTGAAGAGTGATGTATTTCATATACAGGCTGCTCCAAATACTCTCAAACCATATTCAATTGAATTTGTCAACCATATTTGATTCTCATCTAACGAAATCACTACATAAATTAAAAAAAAAGTATGGCACTCGGGGACTGCCGCGGTAAAGCTATTGCATAGCATTATTCATTATTGATGGTAAAAAAAAAATATTAATAATTTATTTATCTAGACGCGTTGGGGGTCTGCTATATGTACCTACATGCATATATGCACACACACTATGCCGCGCTAAAAGAAGATTTCCCTTCAAAAATTGAATGGGATCGACGTTAATGATGATGATGATGAAAAATAAATCTACACTGAAAGATTCCTAATAGATTACACAGCATTATGTAATAAGACCTGTAGATGACCGGAATCAACGTTAGATGATGATGATGATTATGGTCGCAAGTCCAGACATTTTATCTCATCTATAAATATGCGTACCGCGCTAAAAGAAGTTTTCACTTCAAAAATTGACCGGGATCGACGTTAATGATGATGATGATATTGAAAATCCATGCGAGCTTCCTACATTATTATTAAAAAAATTATGAGCTTCGTACAGTCGTATTATATACATACACGTTAAGCCAACGCTCGGCTGTGCTCGGTGAAGTTCGTGTGAGCTCGGGTGTTAGGTTTTTTTCGTTGCGGAATTTCTTGATAAGGTCGCCACGCTCAAAGCCCTATATAAAAACTATGCAATAGCTTAAAAACTACAAAATCCAAATAACACTAAAGACCGTAATGCTGCGGGGTCTATCAAGCCTTCGCACCGACTTCAAACTGCTCAGAAGGTACCTACCACGTACATTATACTTTATTTAAATTATTTAAAAATGTGACTGACTATGAGACGATGTATACAAATTTGAATGTAAGCTTCTTGCGATTTTAAAAAATAAGCTAAATTGATTTTAAAAAATGAGATCTGGAAACAAAACACTTAAAAAAATCCAAATTGCTTCATGCGTCATCGAGTATTCAGTGAACATACATGAAATACGACGAATAAAACATCATTTTCTTAAAATTTCTTTTAAACAAGCAATAATCTTTTGAATGTCTTTCACAATTTAAGTGTCATAAATAAAAAAATGTCTGAAATAGCACAAAATTTTATGGTAGATACTGTCATTAAAATTTAACAGTGTAGAAAATTGGCTCAACCCATTATAATAAATGACCACTTGTGAACAAATTGTTGCAAAATGAACATCAACTACTTCATTTTCATCACAATTTTATTGGCAATTTAACGTAGGGTGGCAATTTTGTGTTATTGCAATGAATTTTGATTACATGTGCATATCTAATCGAACAAAATACTACTTGTACCTACCTCTGTACAATCTTTTAATCAAACAATGAATTTGAAATTATTAAGCAGTAAAGTCTAGACATGAAAGTAGTTCTTAAGATACTCTGTGTTGTAACCTATTTGAACAAAAAGGTTAGTTATTCCTGTTACGTGGGACAAAAATGCATACCGTAGAATGTAGGCGTATAGTATGACTCTGCCTACCCCTTCGCGGATAAAAGCGTGACAATATGTATAAACGTTTTGGAATACGGCCCTTAGTCAGCAACCAACATTGACGATGTTGTTTCCGTGTGTGCTCCCATTGTTATAGATACATTTTCATCTACAGTTTCTCCCTATCTTTTGAGTATTTATTTGAATAGTATATAATTCATCATTATAATCATCATATTCATAGAGTATGCGCCTCATCGGGGGTTCGTTTCTACAAGCAAACAGTAGTTAATCCATTTTATTAATATTAGAGAAAATACAATTATGAAACTGTCCTTATCTTATTTAATTAAAGGTTTAGATTGACCTGAGCGAGGTTTGACCTATAACCATTCAATTTGGCCAAAGTACGTCTTTTGAAGTTTATGGCGGAAGTTCAGCGGTGCTATAAAGTTGTCTATATGTGTTACTACTTAGTGTAGGAACGATCTCAGACAATTGACACTCTTTATATTTTCGTTAAATTGTTCACTTTAATCTTATTTGTTTTACATATACATACATACATATTAACACGCCTTTATCCCCGAAGGGGTAGGCAGAGGCATAATAAACACCCACATTTCACCTTATGCCCACATTTTTGTCCCACGTAACAGGTGGTAAGCCCATTGCCGTGTTGAAATGGACAGGCGCAGGCTGTGGCGACCTGCTGTTGAAACTTTTTAAGCCGCCCATAAGACTACCATTTTACTGGCAATGGGACCAACGGCTTAACGTGCCTTCCGAAGCACGGAACTGGGGTTAGGGCCGAATAAATTTATTAGAATAAAATAAAATGTATCTATTTTAGATGTTAAATTTGGAAGAAATTTTGAACCCGTTGCCTTTTTAGTGAGGTGGTAACAAAAAGGCTAAAAGGTCTTATGTGCTAGACACTTATTAGCACGACCAATTAAAGTCCTGGTAGTATCGGACTATTTATTTATTTGTTTTATTGTAAGGTATTCTTATAGTAACGTAAGAAAATAATAAGAACTCAATTCTTACATTGTAAAAGAATCTTAAAGTTATTACCAAGTAAAAAAAATTATATAATGAGGTCTTTTAAACTGTCAATATATAAATTTCATAGTTAGCTATTAACATAGACCTTTGAGTTGTATGGGCGCTTTTACAATTTAGAGGTCTAGCTTCATTGGCATATACTTAACTTTTACATACTATAACTTTTGCTTCCATCACTTCCAGACTGGCTGACGGTCAAATTTCATATAAAATTGGTATGGAACTATCAGTGTTATGAATATCACCCAGTAAGAAATTCCTTGTGAAAATTAACGCTGCCTCCCCTACTGTTATGGTCATGTAGTTGACTTTTCTTTTAAATAGTCCTACATACGAGGCAATATTCATAATATTAGAATATGTTGTATCATTATATTTTATGTTCCATCATACCAGTAAAGGTAAAAAAAGAGTTCTGAAAAAATTGGAATCATCATTCAAACAAGATTCACAACAATTTGTCTTTATTATAGGTGAGCGGTACAGCGGTCGTGGTCAAACTATAATCATTCTTGATACAATCCATTTAAGTATTTTTATATACCTTTTTTATTGAAGTGAAGCTCCTTTATCGACGTATGCGTAAGCCTTATATACCCAATTTCCGTGAAGTTCTAAATAGTAGAAAAATGATATATCGTAAAGAAGTTTCACTTCTTACCTGTGCACTCTGGTACACACACACATATTTTTTATTTATTTAACAGATATGTACTCACATGTTTTGTAATAAACACCATTCGAAGAAAATAGTACTGAACCTTTCTTTTATTAGATTTTTTAAGTTTTAAGTGCCTTCCGTATATTCGGGATTTAGAAACCCTCGTTGCATTAATAAATGCAATGACGGTTTCTGAATCCCTTCTTCAAATTCGAATGACGAAACTCGTATAATGCTACAAGTTTCAATCTGTCATGTCTATAATTTCCTGAAGGGTTTTACTATGAAGTATGTTAGATATGGACTAATGTCTATCAAGACAAATACACTGGTCCAGCGTAGATACAAAGTTACGACCAACTTCGCGCTTGATAAATAATTTGGTTAAGTTAACTCTTAAGACGTTGATCTGTCCTTGTATGCAACATTTTAGTAATGCAATATTAGATACAATCTAATCTTTGAATACTGAATAATAACAAAATCCTTTTTATAATCGGTTTAAGTAAGTTAATTATTAAAAAATGGAGGGGAGCGAATCCCACCGACCTATATCATTTTGTAAATACAAATGACAAAAGTTGTACAATTTTAAGAATTTTTAGTAGGAATGTATGCCAAAGTAAGTCAGGCTGAGAAAAAAAAACAGAGAAGCGAGAGTCATATACAAAAAGAGAGTGAGAGAGAAAATATAATCGACAATTCAAACTTTAACGTGATGCTTTTATGAACTTTTTCGCTGTAGAATTACGGGAAGAAATAAGTATTTCTCTGACATAATGATATGATCCTCAGTTAGGGCAAAGTGGTCACGCCTGCGGCCTGACAGGTCATCTATGTACATATATCTTATTGCAGCGCGAGAACTTTCATAGCGTGATGCAAGACTCTTAATATCGAAGTAGTTTGATTGCCCTTTACAATGTGGCGCTAGACACCACAGTCACATATAATTGCACTTAGTCAAGTTTAAACTGTTCCACACAATAAGTTTCTTTGATTCTATAACTTGTTCTTTTCCTCGTTTTTCAAAATAATTTTATTATCAACATTATCTAAGTCAGAAATCGGTACGGTATTTGTTAAAAGAAAGCCTTAGAACCAGGAAATTACTGAGCAAACTTAATTGCAAGAATTAAAATCGATTTCAAACTACATCACACTCGATTTATAGCTAGAGTTCATTCAACTGATAAAATATGCACGATTTGCAGCGCTTCATTTCGATTACATAGTACGTATTCTAATCTATGATTCCGATTTTGGGTACCCCAGACAGCGCGTAGGTTCATTCTAATTTAATCGATACTATACGAATGAAGTGAGGAAGAAAAAGTAAGGTTTTCTAAAACTACGGCATTGATTGCCACTTCGACTTCTTGCTTATTTTAAGGATTCCTTAATATACCTGTATACCTGGAAGTATATTAAGGAATCCTTAAGTAGAAGATATTTTTTTCTATGTTCATCCATCTATGTCCGTTTGTGTACATTTTAGTCACACGTCCTGGCAGACTTTGTCTACCAGCGCGGCTTCAAACAGGGGTACGGGTGCTTTTTTGCGTTGGTTTGGGAATTAACTGAAGCCAAATTTGTTCAAAATTACTTGTTAGAGTACCTCCCAGTTTTGCGAATTTTGCATGTCCCAGAACATTTCTAACTCCTCCACGACCACCTCCATCCAAAGTTAGCCGAGGACATTTTACAGTCAATTTTATTATTGTTAATCGTGCATACTTTATAGCACCTTCGGAACTTGAGAAAGCTTGAAAAATGATTCCCTCGCATGGCTTGACGAACTTTTTAAAGAAATTTTTAGATAACCCGATTAGTTATGGAGCTGATCTCCATCAGGACCTCCGTCTGTCCTGATGGAGATCAGCTCCATAACTAATCGGGTTATCTATAAATTTGCATGTCAGTATAATGGCTGCCAGAGAAATTCAAGAAATTTTGATGAAACAGACTTATTCCAAAAAAAAATTAAAAAGTGGATAACTGACTTAAAACAGTTGTAAATATTATATTATTATGCGTTGAGACAATTTTTTTTTTACCTCCACCGCTCTCGAGCACCTCTGTGAGCAGAGGAGGTAGAGAGCAGCCGGTACGGGCGTGCGCTAAATGGGCACCCACCGGAAGACAGAGAGGGTGCCCATCACCATGTTGCCAGTTGGGCGGGATCCCCCGACCATCCGCCCACGGCCAGACACTATTCGGAGGCGCGCATGAGTTGCTCATGACGACGCTACCGAATATGACGGCGGGGCCGGAGCGTCTGTCCCGTACGCTCCCGCACCCGCAAAGCCTCGCATTTTGCCGCCATCACCAAAGCCATGCACTGTTGGCTCGCTTCTACCGGCCGTGACCGGGAGCGACACCATCGACGCAACGCTTCTACCGGCAAGCCGAGCTGGGCGTGGGCCTTACAGGCTCACCATACCGCGACCCCCACTTGCAGTGGGGTCAGCTGCACGTCCATACAATGGCAAATATTAGCTTCTACCGGGCGAAGCCGAGAGCAACAACAACGAAGCGCTACTACCGGCCAGGCCGAGAGCTTCCATCACTGCGCAGGCTTTCAAACCCGAGACCTCACCTCGTTGCGCCACTAACGTAATAGGCAGATGCAGATGTCATACTGAGTCTATTATTATCATTTTGAATAAAAACATGATAACGGCATAGACAACACTCTATTGAGATTGTTTTTGTAATGGTATAACCAACTAATTTCACACCAGAAAAAAATCTAGTTTACGATTTAGTGACGAAGTTCGAATACTAAACAGCGTGCCTCAGCATTACGGCACAATTTATTTTTCACATTTGCCCTAGCCTTTTTGTCATCGATAAAGCGGCATTGAAAAAGTAGAACTCATGCATTAGTGTATTTGCGAACGTGACCAGGAGCGAAATTCGAATATCGAAATAGTCTTTGTCGACTTTTTGCAATGAATTTAGAATTTGCGGCAATAATTCCACGCTTTTGAAATAAAACGGTGTCATAACTTTCGGAATATGTAATGAACAACTTTTATTCACTTTGGGGGTTTTAATCTCAACGATTTTATTCTTAGCTACAATATTTGAAACTAGATTTAAAACAAGGTAATTTTTTTTCTATGTCACTTAATGGGTCGGAGTTCGGTCACAGTGCCTCGCCGAGGCATTCGTTATTGAGTTTCACTCCAAGTTTTTCCAATGGCGTTCGTTTTTTTAATAACAGTTCACTATTCTATTAGTATTGTTTGACAGTCAAACTTGAGTTCTATGTTGTTTTGAACGGTCACACCAGTGACCTCTGCGGCTAGAAACATCCTGAGTTTACGGTGGACACTTCACATCAGCTAGCCGTATGTTTGTTTATTATCTTATTTATCTATCACGCCTTATCCCCGAAGGGGTGGCAGAGGCATACATATTGTATGCCCACTTTTCACCATGTGTATTCCTGTCCCACGTAATAGGTGGTGAGCCCATTGCCGTGTTGAAATAGACAGACGCAGGTTGTGGCTACTTGCTGTTGAAATTTTTCAAGTCGCCCATAAGGCCTTCAACTTGACTTAAAGAAAGAAAGAAAGAATTTTCTTTCTTTCTTTCTTTAAGTCAAGTGTTTGCAATAAAGCATATTTATGCTTTATTGCAAACACAGCTAACACTGTCTGTTAGCTGTGTAGTAAGTACAATATATTAATTTTTCTATTTTTTTTTAAAGTTTCTATACACTATTCACCAAATTTAAATTTATTTACCTTAATATTGACACCACGCCATAACAATAAAAAAATAAATATTAAAAATAACAATGTCGCCTGAGAAATAATGTTTTTATCTTATGCCTGTCTCTATACCGGCAAAAAGTCAAGACAGAAAAATAAAAGAGTAATTACCTACTCAAAGTGGTTTCACCTTAGTTTCACAGAAAAATCAACAAGAGTAGACTTAACGACTGCCATGTCATGGCAACCGGGACCAACGGCTTAACGTACCTTCCGAAGCACGGAAACGCTCTAACGGAAATCTCCCATCCGAGGACCAGCCATAGTGAAAGATGCATAACTCAGTGATCGTTTACAGAACACTGAGACCGCGGGGCCACGAGCGCTTCATGTTTATTATGTTAATAGTAAAATACTTGGTTATATACTATAAGTCGTTGAGCAGTTAGCCCTCTGCGAATACTATCCGAGCCGGACTATTAGAATTCACTACCAGATTATTGCATTGTAATCTCACTACACAAGTATGCAAAATTTCAGCTCATTCGAATATGTCGATAAAAAGTCCTTCCTGTCAAGATAGTCCTAACCGGTCCACCCTTAGACCATCTAACAAATGGACTTGCCTTACGTGATCCATCGCATACAAAAATGTTTTGCTAGAAGTGAAGGGGTGCGGGGGGAATCACACACATTCGCAATTCACTGTCATCACGTAGAGACAAACGCACACACTAAAAACTGCATCACACTACAATAAATTGCAAAACACTATTAAAAAAATGTCGTCGTTACTTATGTTTCTATTCTCGCACACAAACGTGTTACGTTGTACATACATACATACTGTCACGCCTTTATCCCCGAAGGGGTAGGCAGAGGCATATTTAACGCCCACGTTTCACCGTATGCATTTCTGTCCCACGTAACAGGTGGTGAGCCCATTGCCGTGTTGAAATGGACAGGCGCAGGCTGCATCGACCTGCTGTTGAAATTTTTTAAGCCGCCCATAGGGCCTCCAACTTGGCTTGACGATTGCCATTTTATTGGCAACCGGGACCAACGGCTTAACGTGCCTTCCGAAGCACGGAACTGGGGTGGGTCTAAAGGGCCGAATAAATTTAATAAAATGTGTCTATTTTAGATGTTAAATTTGGAAGAAATTTTGAACCCGTTGCCTTTTTAGTGAGATGGTAACAAAAAGGCTAAAAGGTCTTATGTGCTAGACACTAATTAGCACGACCAATTAAAGTCCTGGTAGTTTCGGACTTTACTTTATTTACGGAATTTTGTTACGTTGTGTGCACGAAAAACGTTGTGTATTATTCTATTTTGTTAGACGTTAAGGTTGATAATAGAATCAATTTAAATAATTTATAAAAACAAATGACTTGATTAGTTTTCAAAATCGATATATTTCAAATGTACTCGATGCTCATTTTTAGAATGGGTTTATTTTATTTTTTAATTAATAAGCTAATGTAGACAGGACAATAATATTTAAATATAAAATGTGATTATATCTTTTTATAAACTAGAAGTGGTTGAACGTTGTTTGCCGTTATTTACAGCACACTTCGGCATTATGTAGGAGGACGTAATACGTCCGGACATTGCAATAACAATTCTTATATTGATTATCTAAGTACTTTTTATAAACCTAATGGTTCGAATGATCCATTGACTTGGTAGAGGGGAATGTTCATGTAAGGCGAGCCGGTCCACCTGAGTTTTACTACCGAATTTTATTATTGTCTGACAATGGGACATGAGAAAGATATCGATAATACGTTTGCCAATTTAATATTTTTGGATAACGCACAGAATAAACTAATATGTAAAGATATTTACCATGTCCACATATACGAAAAAAAAAGAATAAACTAATATTTTATTTTAATGTAGGTCGTGGCAAGAAGTATTTAGCTCAGCTCCGACACATCTCGGGGACGAGATAATGCAGCTGTCTGCTCGGTCACGTAGACATCGTGTCGAGTGCCAGCGAGTGGCGGTGGATATATGAAGGTACTGGTTTTATGCCATGCGCTTATTCTGGTGCACGCGCCCCGGCTGCGGCAGTTCGAAGTGTCTCTATAGTGCGCTTGAAATGTATTCGTCAATAATTATGTATGTCATTTCAACCGTTCTTTTTACAAATGTTATTAACAAGACAGATTTCTGGAACTACTGAACTGATTTTAATTATTTATTTCCCATTAGAAAGTCAAGTTTGGACTTTATCTTTATGGTAAGAGAGCGCAGCAGGTATAACAATAAACCACAGGGTTCGGAGTACGTCACAGGCTTTCAGCCAGATTATTAGTGTTGATATTGTCCCAGAAATTATTTAGTTAGAAATAAATTTTCAAGTTTTCTACTTTTTCATATTCAGCCATTTCAAAAGATTTGTCTATTGTAAATCCATATTAAAAAAACAACTACGAACCAAAATCATTAAATTTGTAATTTAATGAACTTCAGTCATGAAAAGTAATGTGCGTCTATGAAGTTGAAGCATAATCCAGCCCTCGGTCCCTTCGCAATATCAAAGGAAATGGAGTGACCCAGGCCGTCCGATGGACGCTCAAAGTTACTGTCATAAATATCCGTTCCGTGGCTTTGTGAAAATAGCACTAAAGTAGATTATTTAATCAAGTTAGGCAATATAGAGACAAAATATTACTATATATTTGAGTAGTCTCTCAAAATCTCGAGATACATTTATTTAACACATGATTATACCAAAGTAATAAAATGGTTTATTGCATTAAGAAATATTTTTAAGAAATTTTTATCTAAAACTTTTTTTTTAAAAAGAAAGCTTTTCATTTATTTATTTTTTGAACAACTTATTTTCTACATGTAACTGACATTTTCTAATAAAATACAATTTTAATATTTCAGCTCTCAGGTACGCGAGTAAAGTTCTGTTCATCGAAATATGCCAGTTCTTTGTGTACAACCACTGTCTGTCACGAGACGAAAAAGAGGAAAACTTGTCGTCCAATCTACTGCTTACTTTCAGAAATGAAAACATCGTCGGGATACGAACGCACGTAAAACTTTATGCATAGATGTATTTCTCATGTGTTTTTTATACAACGTAGTTTTGTGCACCTTCAAAAATGAGTTCAAACAACACTCATGTTATTCTCTTTAAGGTAAAGTAAAGTACTACTTAAGAGAGATTTGACCTCTAAACATTCACTTAAGCAACGTGTGGAGTGCGTCTTTTCAAGTTTTTTATACAACGTAGTTTTGTGCACCTTGAAAAATGAGTTCAAACAACACTCATGTTATTCTCTTTAAGGTAAAGTAAAGTACTACTTAAGAGAGATTTGACCTCTAAACATTCACTTAAGCAACGTGTGGAGTGCGTCTTTTCAAGTTTATGACCGCAGTTTTCGCTTTGCTATAAAATTGTCTTTATGTGTTACTTCGTAGTGTCGCAACGATCTTAGACAATTTTCACTTTTTATATCTTCGTTGATGTGCCTATTTAAGTCTTATCTGATAAATGAAATGATGTATGAAAAGGTATTTTTAGTATCAGTCTTAGATTTGTGTAAGTTACTGGTTGACGGCGTAGTAAAGTTTTACCGTTCCCGTTTCCAACAGGAGCTTGTTCCGGAGATAAAAATAAACTTATGGATTATTCTGACGTATAAGCTATACTATTGTGCTATTTTCATCAAAATCCATTTAGTAGTTTTTTCATGAAGTATGTGTGATAACAATCATACATCCATACATTCCATAAACCCATACCCACATTCGACTCGTGCATGACCAGTATTTTTTATACGGCAACCGATACCGTCATGTGAACGGTAATTGGCCGTTCTCAAATTCCATTTTTAAATTCATACACACATACATATTGTCACACCTTTATCCCCGAAGAGGTAGGCAGATGCATACTATACACCCACATTTCACGGTGTACACTTTTGTCCCACTTAACAGGTAAGGAGGCCATTGCCGTGTTGAAATGAACAGGCGCAGGCAGGTTGTGGCGTCCTGGTGTTGAAATTTTTCAAGCCGCCCAACAGACCTTCAACTGGGTCTAACGACTGCCATGTTACTGGCAACCGGGATCAAGGGCTTAACGTGCCTTCCGAAGCACGGAAACGCTCAAATTAAATTCAGTGCAATGCAAAAAATCTTGCAACCCTAATACCTACAATAAAGTACTGTGTGAAATGTCAAAATGGAAAGCTTCAATAACATATTAAATGATAGATAAACTCATGATTATGTGAAGGGAATATTGTTCATTGCGTGATTTGTCTGTAAGGTAAAGAGCTGAGAAAGACATCCCAACAAATTTAGGATTATTTGACTGTGCGACAATGGATATTGTCTATCTTTGAATGGGTCGGGCTCGAGTCTGGGACAATGGGCTCATTTATTCCTACCCTTTAGCGTAGATATAAACTATGCCTATTGGATTAACGGGTTGAACACAACGAAATAATTACTTTTCGTGGTTTGCAATAAGAAGGTATTTGTTCTAATTACGCAGCACGACAAAATAAATAAGTATTCATGTCTAATCGATGCCCGCTGCTTCGCCCGTGTGTTAAAGATATTCCGTTCCCATTTTCCACAGGAACTTGATCGCAGGATAAAAAGTAGCCTATGTCCTATTCTGATATAAATGCTATATTACTGTAAAGTTTCCTTAAAACCTATTCAATAGTTTTTGCATGAAAGAGTAACATACATCCATCCACAAATCCACACATCCAAAACTTTCACATTTGTAATATTAGTGGGATTAGTTGGATGTTTTTGATCGGTTTGAGTAAGTGTACATTTTTATTAAACTGCCTCTGTGGCGCGGTGGGAGTGCATCCGACTGCTACGCAAGAGGTCGTGGGTTCGATTCCCACCCAGGATAAAACTTTGTGTGATGAGCACGATGGTTTATCTGTGTCTGGGTGTTATTTATATATAATATGTATGTATTTAGAAATATATAAGTATGTTTATCAGTTATATATATATAAAGTAAGCTAATATTAGTTTGTGTTAAGGGATCTCCATAACACAAGCTAATATTAGCTTACTTTGGGCTAGATGGCGCTGTGTGAAAAGTGTCCCACAATATGTCCTACAATATTATTTACAAAATCAAAAAATTTTTTTGAACACTCAAGGTGTCAATAACCCAATACTGGCAAGTGGTCACAAGGGACTACGACACGTGTCATCATCTTCGTCAAAACCTTACTCTAATCTATTTGGTACGGTTTGGGTAATTTTGTGGCTAGAACATGCCCTGGTTAGGCAAAGGTTACGAATTCAATCCCCGCTAGCTCAGTGTTATGCATTTTACATTACGGTCGGTTTTGAGATGAGTGACCATTGTTTCCGTGCCACGGATAGCACGTTAAGCCATTAGTCCTGGAAAAAATAAATTAAAAAAGATTATATTGAAAGAGACTTGATCTTTATTTGTATAAAAGTGAAATAAAGTCTCTGTGTAGCTTACTCGTCATTTATAAGATCTTTATCAGATAACTGTTGGAAAATTTACAACGAAAATATGGTTGTTTACACTGTTGATTGATGGCACTTGGTGGAACTTGCTACACATCTTCAACAAAAACAACAGTATAAGTGTTTTTGTTCAAGATGAAAATATGGCTGTATACTTTATTTTCGTTGTGAATTCTCCTAAAATATATTTGACATTTTATTTTTTATAATCGTAAATTAATTAAATAATAAAACCACAGCCGAAAGATCATCATCAGAACGGTAATTGTTATTTTAATTTTAAACATTAAACGGAACTAAATTCATACTTGCTGATATCGGGTTGATACTGTGATTCGTAAAAAAGAATAAAAATAAAGCAATAAATCACAAAGAAGAGAACCACTTTCAAAAATATTAGGTGCGTGGCTGTAAAAGAAATGAAATGAGTACTTGGCACTAAACTCGACAGATCCCACATCCGTCCGCATAGGCGGTGATTTGGTCGAGCGCACGGACCAGGTTAAATAACTGGGATCTGTTTTTCACACATCCAGTGACATCGATTGCGATGTCAAGTCACGCATTGCTGCCGCGTGGGCCAAATGGCGGGAGATGACCGGTGTCATTTGTGACCCTAAAATGCCGATCCGGTTGAAGGATCAGGTCTACAAAACCATCATTAGACCTGTCCTTTTACATGGCAGTGAGACGTGGCCGATATTGGAGCGACACAAGCAGGAGCTGCGTGTCCGTGACATTGCAGACAAGTTGCAAGAGTGTCGCCTTCGTTGGTATGGTCACGTCCTGCGGCAACCGGCTACGTAGGTAACAAATGTTTGGTCATGTCAGCCCCGCCGGGTCCCGGTAAGAGGGGAAGACCCAAGAAGTGCTGGCTTAACGTCGTAAGGGATGACATGCGTGCCAATGGTCTCACTACAGGGGATGCCGACGACCGTGCGAAGTGGAGGAGAAAATGTAGGAAAGCAGACCCCGGGCGTCGCAAGACGCAACTGGGACAGACGCTCGGATGATGATGATGGTGTAAAAGAAATGAAAGTACCACTTAAAGAAAATATACATGTCACCTAATAAATAAGTATGTTGTAGAGAATAAGTGATGCTTGAAAATCAAAGCGATTGTCGGCGACTCACTCTTGCTCACTTCCACGGCTATACTCGTAAATATTACTGATAAAATAGTAATAGAAAGGCATATATTTTCAGAAAGAACTCATAAAATACTGTAACTGAACCCTTAGTGAATTCCTTTCATTATTTTGGGAAACCCTTGTCAATTCATTACATTTGTCAGCGCACATGCAAGCTGTGATTCTCCGTCCATCATTTATTATCGCTTCATGCTTTTAACGTTTGCAAAAACTTATTTACAGCTTTCACTAAATACATATGAAATTATATTGGTATTTACATAATTATTTTTTCTGTCTGTTTGTTCAGGTTAATCTCTAAACGGCTATACCGATTTTAACGGGACTTTCAGTGGCAAATATCTGACTATAGATGGAAAAAACTGGATAATATTTTATCTCCCCACGAGAATGAGCATTATGCAGGTGAGCCGTAGGGCGTTCGCTAGTGTAAGAAAAATACACTAAAAATAAAAAGCTATCAATACCAATGATGCAACACAAATGAGCAAAAATATAATACCAATGGGCAGATATGTCAAAATGAATTTAACCTAATACTCAAAAGAGCCTTTGAGCCCTTTTAGTGTGTTGCAATAACTAGAGCATTACTTTCATTATCCTACTCCCTCAATTTATCTTCAGATTAATTACGATGTGAGTTCCACGACATTCTAACTTCATTCGGACTTCTTTCTAGAGCTAAATTTTCTAGTGCTTTATTAGTAAAGAATTACTAATAAAGCACTAGAAAATTTAGCTTTAAAGATTTTTTTTATTTCTTTTTGGAGGAGATTTAAATAATTTGAAAAAAAAAATGTAATACCATCTTATCATTGCCCGAACAGAAATTTCGAATAGTTATACCACTAAATAGGTACCTACAAGGTAGCTTGTTAATAAATAAATATATATATATCGTTGGGACAACTCACACAACGCCATCTGATTCCAAACTAAGCAGAGCTTGTACTATGGTGACCAGATAACTGATAAACATACTTATATATTTCTAAATACATACATATTATAGAAATGAATGAATGAATGAAATATCTTTAATCATGTAGGTCACAAATTAACACTTATGAACGTCAAGATTATTGCTTCTACATTTACATTTACTGCCAGATTTGCAAAGCAATAGGTAGAGCCTGAGGAAAAACCAGGCAATAAAACTTACAGCCGGTAATTACATTAGTTTGATCATGACATGATGTTTGACCAATAATATAGTAATGAATTTATACAAAACAAAAACAAAATCAATGTTATGTTTAAAATCATATAAAAATTAGAGCTATTCTAGTTGCCAGTTCTAAGGGCAGCCTACACTTTAAGAAGAATCTAGCAAGAAAGTAATGGATGCTCTTTTAAAATGTATGTGTGGCTTACAACGTTAAAATTACACTTACATTGTTCCTTTAGATTTATGTGAGAACAGTCGACTAAACTTAGTTTGCCTTAAATTTAAATAATATTATTTGTATATATATATATATATATATATATATATATTATTCGTATATATCAGCCATCGCCCTACTAAACCGTATTATAGGGAATAAGGCGACCACCACTGCCAGGACACTTAGGCGAGCATGACATACCCAAAAACTGCACAGCAACTATCATGTCAATTTCAAAATAATAAATAAGTCTACTTGGTGCTCAGACATTAATAAACTCAAATTACATATTTGTATATTATTCATTACAGGAACTAAACGCAGCCAATTTAGAAACCTTTAGTTGTCTGACGTTTCAAATTATTTACAATGTAGAAATGTAAAAATACAACATATATGCAGCTTCAAGACAAGTACAAAATAACACAAGATTCATTCGAATCCTAAACAGCTCGAGCGAAGAGCAAGCAACTCATTTCCATTTATTTTTATCATTTAAATAATCATCAATTCTGTAATAAACCCTTTTCATTAATTATTAAGTATGTAGGCGTACGCCAATTCCTGCAAAAGAGTCATGAACCTTTTGTAAACGATGATGCGTTCCAATTAATTTATGCTTATTTCTAGCATTTATCGAATGAATGTCACTGTGTCTATTGTATAAATGTATGTTCTGTTTAACTAATATGATATTTGCAAATATATACTTTTTTAATTTATTCCTGATACTACTTACTAATCTTATTGATGTGTTGGTGTTAGTTGATAACAACTGTTCACCAGTTTTGGCTATTGCTGTAATAGAAATATTCAATGCCGAGTATAAGGTGCGAGGTGACGGGGTCATTAAGACAATTTAGATCTTGCTCTGATCTTCCACACACAAGCTCATCATAAAGACTGTTGGAAAGGGCAGCCTGATCAACTGATTTCAGATTTTCCCTAAGAGTGATCGAGTTATGAGCATCACTCAGCTCGCACTCTAGAACGCTAATACGTTTCAGTGCACGTTTATGGCTGTCACTGCACTCTTCTAGACACATCACTGTTGACTGAAGATGATCCCGCTGAAGTGTGAGCTCCATTACCTGTGTATGTAGCTCAGTCAACTCTTGTTTGAGTTCGGTGTTTTTCTCAATTATATTTAATATTTCTTTTTCACTTTCATCCCGTTCCTCTAGCAAGTGTTTGTTGAGATTTTTGCAAATCTCAAGTTCATTAATAGTAAGGTTGAACTTGTGTTGCAAGTCACGGGACACTGCAATACGGGTCATCATTTTAATTCCTAATAATAAATATAAGTAAGAAATGTATAAGAAATAAAAAATCTGAATACACTGTTAACAAGATATTAAATAAAAAAAAATAGGGTAAGATTAGATTATAGGTATAAAATCTGAGTGTAAGTATAGCTGTTTCCAACAAACCTAATAAATTTTGAAATATATATAAATTGAAATTCGATATTATATTTATGTATTTATGTACAATATAACCTATTCCGATATGTGATGTGTTATGTTTGTTTGGTAGGGATTTTGATATCATGTACCTCTCAAATTTTATGTTCCAAATTTTTACACATTAGAGTTCTGTATTCCAACAATTGTATGGTTGATCTCTAATTCACAAATAACTTCGTCGTCGCCTTGTGCTTGTTTATAAATAGTATTTCAGTTATTTTTCAGTGTGTTTAATTGCACTTTTAACACTTTTTACTGTATATTACTTTAATATTTATAATTTACAAAATTAAAATATGCAGAGGCACTGTTTACGTTACGGCAGCAGTGTTGCCTAAAAAAAAAAGGCAATAATGATAGATACATAACACCCAGACACAGAATAAACCATCGTGCTCATCACACAAAGTTTTATCCTGGGTGGGAATTGAACCCATGACCTCTTGCGTAGCAGTCGGATGCACTCCCACCGCGCCACAGAGGCAGTCAATGTAATGTACAATGATACTGTATTGTTACTGCCTCTGTGGCGCAGTGGTAGTGTATGCGTGCCGTGAGGTCTCAGGTTCGATTCCCGGGTCGGAGCATATTTTTGTGTGATCCACAATTGTCTGTTTCGGAGTTTGGGTGTTTCCTATGTATAATAAATAATTATGTTTTTATAAATACATATGTATGTTTATTATTAGAAGCGCTCGTGGCCTCGCGGTCTCAGTGTTCTGTAAACGATCACTGAGTTACGCAACTTTCACTATGGGAGGTCCTCGGATGGGTGACTACTTTGTGGCATTTACATTAGCGAGCGTTTCCGTGCTTCGTAAGGCACGTTAAGCCGTTGGTCCCGGTTGCCAGTAAAATGGCAGTCGTTAAGCCTGGTTGAAGGCCTTATGGGCGGCTTGAAAATTTCAACAGCAGGTAGCCACAACCTGCGTCTGTCTATTTCAACACGGCAATGGGCTCACCACCTATTACGTGGGATAGAAATCCACACGGTGAAAAGTGGGCATATAATATGCTCGGGGATAAGGCGTGATGGATATTTATTTATTTTATTTATTATTTATGTATGTTTATTAGGTATCTAGATCCTAGTTTATATTAGCTTACTTTGGGCTAGACAACACTCTGTAAAAAAAAATTTCCACAATGACATTCGTAATTTGATAAAAAATTATACTTACTTAAATTATAAAGTAAGATAAATTAAAAAGTGGGTTAGCGCGCATCCGACCATTAATAAATAACTAGCGGAAGAAAGTTATATCAGAATTGCATTTCATGCATAAATTAAAATTTCTCGCTTAGTTATACGTGAAGGAAACCCAAGGAAAATTATTACACTAGCTGTAAAGCTGTAGTTCAGTTTATCAAATTATAAAGGGATTACATACATACATATCATGACGCCTGTTTCCCATCGCGTAGGCAGAGATTATGGATTTCCTCTTACTACGATCCTGGTATACAACTTTCGCTTCTCCTACTTTCATAAGAGTACACACTCGCACTCGCATACACGCTAGCCGGTTAAGGGTACTCTTGATACTTAATACCCGACCTTATGTTCAAAATATGACACCGAGGTCAACCCCTACCAGTTTTGCCCATTCATTATTGCCACATAAATCATGATATAGGATGAAAATAGTAATATTCCTGTTTCTATCTTATAGTCTTTCCCTTCTTAGTCAAATTTGTTAGTCCAAGGTCCAATTATAACAATAACTTATCCAGGAATTTTATTAACAAAAGACAACCTCGATTTTATACCTTTATAGATAAAATTTTGCAAAACCCCAATATATGTAATGTCCATTAATTTGTAATCAGGAATAAGTGCATGTAATTTCATGTCTCTAACTCTGAAAATGACGAACTTTCGTACAACCGTTTATCTCTTATTTTAACCCCTTAGGGGTAGAATTTCAAAACACCCTTTCTTAATGGATGCCTACAGAATAAGGGTAGCTTACCCTAAATATTTCAAGTTCCTAGGTATTCGGGTTTCGATAAATGAATTAATGTCACTCGCACCCATTCTACTAGAGTCGCCTTACTTATTTTTCAGAACCTTTTTACACTTTCATGTATATAAATTTGTGACTATTTTTTAGGAGTTTACACTTGGTTGCGGTACTCTGAATTCCAAACTAGGTAGGATCCTGTATTTTGAAATTCAGTGAAATTCCTGGAAACTTTTTATATAAACAATAATATTACGGTACTCAAGATTATTGTAGTGGCATAATACAAATCTTCAAGACAAATAAAATCATATGAGACTAAAATATAAAAAAGACATATAATGTTTATATAAATTGTATGTGTATGGATATGTCTGTGTGACTGAGTGTGTATGTATACGAGGGTGTGTGTGTGTTTATGAATTTTATGTAACCAAGCGTGTCAGAATGCGTCACTCTTGTCTCTTACGATATACTAATTACTACAAACAAATTGTAGGGAGCTGAGAGGGTGCGTATGCGGCTAGAAGTTGTTCTGTGGCTAAAACCTTTGTGGTACTTTTACGGTTTATATTGACTGATTGTGATTATCTATACGCAAATTGATATAATACTATCATTAAAATATATTTATAAAGTGAACCATGGAAAAGTTGGGAATGAGTTTACGACGTAAAATATAATCTTCTCTGTGGTTATAAAGTACATTGAAGTACAGAATTGAAAAAAAAATTCCGTACTTTGTTCAATTCCGTACTTCACTGCTGTCACAAAATTAAAGTTTGTGCTTGTGACATTTAAATTGGAATTACGAATCCCGCTATTGTTGTATACGACGTCTTACTTTAAAAATGCAGTTGCAACTGATTGCTGTTCTTTATCGGTATTCCTTGACACACTTTGACCTCCTAGTTCTTCGTAGTTTACACTCAGCAATAACAGCTTGCAGCGCCCTATCCTCATGAAACCAAGTGATATGCGAAGTACTCACATTAGAGCTGTAAACCGCAGTACTACCTTTTTTACCTAGACTTAAAATATCCTGTGTATATCTTTATAGATATCGATAGCAGTATACCATTTTTCGTTTTTAAATGAGACTGAAAGTTTGTACAGTTATTTTCTCAAATAATAACTATCTAACTGCTATTTTTGACAACTATTGTATCAATATCACAATTTGTATATTTTTTTGATGTTTACATTATTGATACTACTTTTTTTTACACTTTTTACCTTTTCAATTATTTCATCTACCTGCTAGATGAGATCTTTGGAAAAGAGCAGTGTCATTGTAGTCTTTTATGTTAACCACATCCTTTTATCGTAGACTTGCATGCAGGAAATGTTGAATAAAATAAATAAGTATTGTAATTAACTCCCGAAATTAAAATCCCAGTAAACTGGCTTTTGCAATAAAATCTAAAATTTCAGCTACAACCTAATTAGAAATCAATCTATAATTCTATCAAAATCCCAATTGTATAATAAGTGAGGCAGCTTCCTGGAAATTAATATTCGTCCATTGTCCTATGTTGTGTATAAGCCAGCAGCCAAGAGTATTGTAATAATAAGATGAAAATTATAGTCCTTGGAATAAAATGTAGATCAAATATTGTATTTATACCCATGATACTCAAAGTACCAAATTAAATCAAGGAAATTTTGTCTTTCTGTTGAGAAATTGAATCCAAAAACAAACTTGTGTTTATTTCTAAGTTTGACTTCGATCCAAAGTTTGTTATGTGATTGCTAAAAATCGTTTCCACACATATCCAATATGGGAAATATCCCGAAGAGTATTAATAACGGTGAATTTTGTTGACAGAACTAACGACTGGATGATGGGGAAGAAAACGCAAAACTTTTATTTAGAAGGCGCTGTTTTTTACACAGAAAACGTTATGTTTCATTGCAAAACCTATAGTCTGCTTCGTCTTGCGTTTTGTTTTTGCTCTAATTTTCTTTTTTGTGGTGGAATTAAGCTATACAACATTTCTCCTACCTGGCGAGCCGATGAATTAAAGCAGGAATTAAAAAAAAGAAAAAAAAGACACATTTAACACCACAACCCATTCTGACCATCCATTTCATTCATTTCAATAAATAATTAAAAACGCGTATTTCGAACGAAATAGTTTGAAAAATTACATGCGTTGTAACAAGCATTTGGCGCCCTCTACAAAGAACTATTTGACAGTTTTCTTCCCCATTGCGGTCATGAATAATGACATCATAGACAAACTTTATTTCAAATTGTCTGACGATTAAACTCTGAAGACAAAATAATTTGAAACGTATTTACAGCAAAAGTAGACCTCAGGCTCCCAAGCGAGATTTACGAAAGCAATCTGAAGTAAATATGGAATGCATCCTTTCACATTAATTTGTTGTATGTAATCGATTTTATTGAGAACTCCTTATTAAAATTCGAATTAATGAAGATAAGACTTATCATACAATGCTTTTGCTATAGTGTACCAGATATTTGATCGATGCAGTTAGGTATAGGTACAGTTGTGGGTACCTAATTTTAGATTAATATACAAAAGCTTATATAAGTTAAATTTTAGCTCGACGGTATTGTGCGCGAATGTCCCAAATAAAGAATTACATTACTGAATATTTCAAGCAATTAACAACCAGAGGCAATGTTGGCAGGGGTTACTTGAAGTAATAAATTTACAGCAAAACATCAATTTTAATTCACCTACATCTCTCGAACAATTTTCAAGTTTGTGATTAATGATAATCTAGTTTTGTCCCGGCGCAGTACCGTAACTCAGATTACACGAGAACGTGACTCAGCCAGCTAATTACTGCGATGAGTTTTGCGTTCGAATTGTTAATTAAACGCACAAATTTTTCACATTAGCCTTAAGTATACAATATCTTTTTATACACAGTCTCTGGTGTATATTGTGGCTGAATTCTATATTGTACTACTACATTTGTACTCATGGTCACGAGCAACTGGAATATTATTGTTACTATACCTATTTAAAACCTTTGTTACTACTGGGTAAAAATAGTCTAATGCGGGTGAAGAAATATTAAAACTAGTTTATTATCCATTTGAAGCAAGGAAAATATTAAATCTATAGAATGTTGAAGGATTGTTAATTCAATCAATGACATCATCTTCTTACCTAAATCACATCTGTTTTATATAGAAGAACGATAATATTATGCTAAGAATCGATTCATGTCAAACAAAATATCCAACGTAAATATTAAGGAAATATCATTAGGTATTTTTAATTGTTTTAAAGACAACTTGAACTAAAACACTTGTACTATTCCACTTATTTATTTCAAGCAAGTTCCACCAAGTGCCATCAATCAGCAGTGTAAACAGTCTGTTTTAAAGACGCCATTATTGGCTCAAACGTGCAAGCATGTAACCTATTTTATTCATCGAGTGTATTATAGAATGGTATAGGTTCTTGAAACATTCGATTCCATTCTGTGCCGTTGGAACAATAACTCATTTATCTTTAGTGGATTGCAAAGCCATGATAATTAATGTTGATTTTCTGTATAGTATATATCAGTTGTGGTTCAATTAATTCAGTTCAGAATAGTTGGAAATAATAAATTAGCTTAGAAAATATTTGCAGTGATAGCAGTAGCGTTTGGAATTTTAGTTGCATATTTTGATAGGCATGTTATTGACTACTTTCAAGGATCGAAAGTTTTCGCAGAATGATATAAGCGAGGTATTTTTTTGTACTTCATACGCCTAGCTTAGCATTCAAACACGTTTAACTCAATGTGATTGTCTCTTTCTTCATCGCTGTCAGATCCAATTATTATAAAGTTTAGTACGCCAGCAGCATAATATAAATATTTATTTAATATAATGTAGAAGCGCTCGTGGCCCCGCGGTCTCAGTCAACGATCACTGAGTTACGCAACTTTCACTATGGCTGATCCTTGGATGGGTGACCACTTTGTGGCATTTATATTTGCGATCTACTGAATGGATTTTGATTAAACTTTACAATTATATAGCTTATACATCAGAATAACACATAGGCTACTTTTTATTCCGGGAACAAGTTCCTGTGGGAAACCGGAACAGAAAAACTATACCACGCGTGCGGAGCCGCGGGTGTCAACTAGTTAATTATAAATATTGATAACATTTATATATTTCATTTAAATCAACGGGTGATGTGAGAAGAATTAAATAAATAACTGCGGGAGAAGCAAAACACATGGCGTTATGAAATGGCATCTCGGTCAACCAAACGAAGCCTGTGGTACCGCAATAAATGTGGCCGGCACCCATTTGCATGGTATGTGATTACGTATGTATAATGCGTTTGCTGGACTTCGCTTTGTCGGTTCAACTCAAAAATAATTAACAAATAAACTAAATATATGTATTGGAAAAGAAACATATTTTATTAAGTTATGTCAAAACGATTTTGATTAAATTGTGTTTAGTGTTCTGTAAACCGATCACTGATGTCAAGCATTTTTCACAGCGGTCAGTCTTAAGATGACTGCATCATTTCCATTTAGACAAAAGGCATGTAAAGCTGTTGGTCCCGGCTGCCGGTAAAATTTTGATCGTTCCAAGTCGAAAATCGTATAAGCGGTTGAAATTTTTTAACAACAGGTAGCTATAGCCAGCCCGTTTTAACACGTTAATTGCTTCACCACCTGTTACGCGAGATAAAACACATCTGGTAAATTGTGGGCGTAGAGTTTGGCTCTGTCTACCACTTCAAATTTAGTAGAGAGTCTTGTGTATAAAATAGACAGCCTTGTGTAAAAAAACAATCAGAAGCCCGTTTCTCGACCATACGACCTAAAGCGTAGACGAAAATTTGCTAGTGAAATGTCTTGTGTTTAATATTTAAAAACTATCGACGAGACAAATTTCGGCAGATCAATCAATCGGAGAATCAAACTGTCGCTGTAACATTTTTCGATGAAACGTGCTATAGAGGAAATAAACTTCGGCAGATGATCTTTCGTAGAATAAAGGCGTCGAACAATAATATTTTCGACTAATCGTCATCGACGAAACAACATTCGTTAAAAAGTGTTTCGAAATAGCGTAGGTAATCCTTTAAAAACAGCAAAACAAGAGACAAAAGACATTTCACCAGTCAATTTAAGTCTACGCTTTTAAGTCCTATGATCGAGAATCGGGGCCCAGTCTCGATTCTAAATGTTATTGACACTAAATACTGAATGAACTGTTTTGATCTATATTTATAATCTAAGTATTACTGTGAATATCAATCTTTATTTTCCTTTATTTTCCTGGATAAGCAACGAACCAGTATATTGCGATCATATGACACGGTCATCAAGGAGATCGTCGGGCGAATTGTGGTTGGCTTAAATTATATGTGGGCGAAATAGAACAACTATATAGAGGTGTTATTTCATTGGCAGTTTGTTACCTAATATACCTAATATGCGAAATATTATTTATTAGGGAACTCACCTTGATTTTTTAAGTCATCTTAGGATTATGCTGCGAGGTCCTCATATTATATTGGATTGAAGTCTGATAGTCCTGATGAACCATTAATGAACCGATAAGTATCGCCTTAGATTTGTTCTGAATCTGATGAAATTAAAAAAATAAATATAAAATAAATATCCATCACGCCTTATCCCCGAAGGGGTGGCAGAGGCATATTATATGCCCACTTTTCACCGTGTGGATTCCTGTCCCACGTAATAGGTGGTGAGCCCATTGCCGTGTTGAAATAGACAGACGCAGGCTGTGGCTACCTGCTGTTGAAATTTTTTTTTAAGCCGCCTATAAGGCCTTCAACCAGGCTTAACGACTGCCATTTTACTGGCAACCGGGACCAACGGCTTAACGTGCCTTCCGAAGCACGGAAGCGCTCGCAAATGTAAATGCCACAAAGTGGTCACCCATCCGACGACCAGCCATAGTGAAAGTTGCGTACCTCAGTGATCGTTTACCGAACACTGAGACCGCGGGGCCAAATTAAAGGTTTAACAATTAAAATGCGACTTTACCTTTCCATCTGAAACTAAAGTAATGACATTGGAGAATATTTATTTTTGCACAGGTCTTTATTCCTCTAGATACAATAAAATGTAGCATCCACATTAGTTTCTATGTAGCATACTATGTCTTAGGGTTTATATCTATATACATATAAACCCTAAGACGATTATAATGGTTCTATTGTTGCAGTGCAGTGCATAGTTTAGATATGGAACATATTTTATCCTACCTGATGACTTTGTTGTAGTCAGATAACAAAAGCAATTTATTATAACTATATTAGATATTCTCTGGCGCCTGGTATTTATAAAAATATAGAGGATAATAGATCGAATTACAACTTAAAATAAATGGTTGAGCGGGCGAGATAAATAAATTCAAAGTAGACTGTATTTGCGGGGAAAATCAAAAATGAAATTTTGCACGCGGTTGTCGACGAAAAAGAAATGGAAACAGGAATGGGCACACTACCTTGCTTTGCTGCGAGATGCTGAGGTGGAGGCTGCCGGGGACGTCCCTGGACTTGGATCCCTGGCACGAAAACTCGATTTTTTTCTAATACGACGCCATATTCGCATGTATAGCAGCGCGGTAAAACCTGGCTGAGAAAATTTTAATGTTAAAGATGAAAAATATGACCTATAAATTTCAACTTCATTACAACCAGGATTTTTAAAGCTCTTGTTTTTAGATATCGATTTCAATTAATTTGTAGATTCCTGTTAGAAGAATAAAAACAACTGACAATAATATTAGTTCTGTGTAACCTTTTCTTATTAATACCTATGTTTATAGGACTTTTCTTGTATGGTATGTAATTGCAGAAACAAAGTAGTATACATGGATCGCGAAGCCTGGCGATCTATCCTCTCTGACGACCCCGTCAGGGATACAGAGTGTAATTGCATAACTAAAAAATATTCTTTAATAAACTCTAAGTTATGGTGTTCATAATTTAACCATAACTGAGACTTTTCGGTGAATTAAAAATGTACAACCTACAACCTTTGTTTTTCCATTTTCAGAATCCCTCGAGGACTGGATGTATCACGGAGGGATCTCATTAATATGAATTTATTTTCCTAAAAAGATTTTGTTGCTGAAGTAATATCCCGAAAGTTCTCGCAAGATGCGTCAATGGATTAAAACTTTATGCATTTTGTTAACAAATGAGGTATAGATATTTTGCATATAAGTATGAGAAATCTAATAAAGTAGTGACTTCTTCGTCATCATCGTTTTTTCTCTGGACTTTACCTTGTAATTTATAATTTTTATCTAAAATTTTTTAACCATATAAACTAACTAACTAACTAACTGTCTTTAGGCTGTATCACTGACGGTATATAATCAGGTTTAATCTTGTCAAGAATGTCTATAAATGCATATTAGATTCTGTAATGGTTGCCCTTTTATAAGAGAACAATAGAATATTCATTCGAATATGAACCACGCAAAAGCTGCCAATTGACGAGCTGGACTCACCAGGACCTCCGGCCAAGACTAGTTAAAGTCGATTTCTGAATTTAGCCTCTACACCTAGCAGGAAGGGGAACTAAATGACTCGGTTGGTTCGATTGCGACATGCCTTGGTAGAGTAAAACATTTTATAGTTTCCTCACGTAGGGTAAGAAAGTTGGGTAAACCAGGAACGCTTAGAGCAAGTAAATGAAATTGTGTACTTAAGGAGTATGTTTAGCGCCGACAGAAATATTATTCAGATGTAAAACGACGAGCAGCTAGCTGGAAATAAAGTTAACTGTGCTTTCTCCTAGAGAAGATATATAAAAGTATATTGAATGCTGTAAAAATGCGATCACTTCGTAAATTGTGCGGCGTTTTTTTTACGTGTGTAAATACCCTCGGATGTCATGCTGGACTCGAACCACACGGTCCTTGCCTATCTGTCTATTGCCGGACGCCCCGGATAACTCCTCGGAAAGATGTCCCAGTGAAATAGTGCGGCGTAACTTTGTCTGATCGCTGTAATGACGTGATACTTAATGGCAGGTTTGAATGAAAGTGTCAGCATTACTATAAGTGGCACGAATTATAGACGAATAATATTTATCTATTGTGCGAAAGTGGAGGGCAGAATTAGTCAGGGTGGACCGAGACTTACATACGACCACGTGACTATAAGATGACGTGACTCAGTCGTGCGTGTTTGAAACAATCCACAGGTAACCAAAGAAGTATGCATGGATCGCGAAGCCTTGCTATCTGTTATCTCTGACTACCTGTTAGGGATACAGCGTGAAGATAGTTAGTTAGTTCGAAAAGTTAAGAAATACTACTAAGCAATCCTCCTCTCCTTTATCAAAACCTAATGATATAAAATATTGTTAAGTTGCTAATATCGATTTCCTGTCACTATATGTATATATATATATATATGATTCCTCTGTACATGTTTGTTGAGTGGGTCCCGAGATAATTTGAAAATAGAATTGAATTGGGTAGATGGCGTCGTGATCGCGTCTTTATAAAAAAGGAAACGAATTTTGGGATTCGGGTTCAAGGAGTTGGGCAAAGTTATCCCTGACATGGCTGCTAGTTGTATAATAAATTGATGTCATTTTCCAGTTTATATGGCATTTCATGGCGTAAGTACTTAAGAATGATAAATGTTCATGTAATGTGCCTAATTATGCACTTATAACGCTAAATTAAACAATATTATGTAAGTGAAATGAGGGAATATTTTAACATTTCATATGTAAAAATAATACTTATAGATGTAGCCTAATGAAAAATTATCATTTAAAAAGTAACTACCTTCACACTGTATCCCTGACGGGGTAGTCAGAGAGGACATTTCACCAGGCTTAGCGTTCTATGCATACTTATTTCGCTTCTTGCAGATTCATCAATCGCTTCATTCATGCACGTCTGGGTATCCGAGAACTTTTGACTTTTCCGTTCTTATTATCATTTGATTAGTTTTAAAGCTGAAAATACTTCAGAATATGAATCAAGAAGAATATTATGTAAGTAATTCCCCGTAATGTAAGTAATCTTTGTAATAAACTTGCGGTTCGGCATTGCGTTTGCAAGAGTCTAGCCTATAACTATCTTAACATTGTTACCTATCGCTCTGTCGTGCTATGTGGTTGTAGGTGAATATCTGCACAACAAACTCGATCTTGAGAACAAAAAGTCATAAACTACTTTCAGGTTAATACTAGAACAGATTAGATCTAACAGTGAACTATTCTGTTTACAAAACATTTAGAATTGTACAAGAATATATGGTATATACGTCCCACACAATGCCCCTTAAGCAAGATTTATACCCTTTCCAAAAGTAATCTACTAACAAGAAACAGAAGTTCGTGAAACTTTTACGGAACGGCTAAACATGGTGGTCTTAAGTTTCTTTTTAGAATCTATTAGACACGAAAGTTATCATATTCGATACCAGAGCCGCGTCGTTTAGTATCACTTAACTCATTTTTATATTCACCATTTTGGCTTGCTCCCTGTCCCAGATTCGCTATGAATACAGAATGTAGCCTCCTATAATACGATACATGGCCTACTTTGAGAGCGATTTACGTTACAGAGTAAGTTGTTTACATTCAACTTACCTATATTACGTGTATTGTGCCATCTAGGATTATGTGAAGATATAACAATTGTTTATTGTTTATTGATCAAAAACGGAAAGGTCAAAAGTACTCGGATACCCAGACGTGCGTGTATGAAGCGATTGATGAATCTCGAAGAAGCGAAAGAAGTATGCATGGATCGCGAAGCCTGGCAATCTGTCCTCTCTGACTACCCCGTCAGGAATACAGCGTGAAGATAGTTAGTTAGTTTTTTTTTTTATAACAATTGTGATGACTACTGGTTACATGAATTAAGAAAGCTTATAAAGATTTTTTCTTACTAAAAATGAACAAGCATTTTGGTTGACATGACTATGACAATATTTAAATTTATATAAAAAAAAAAATCTAAAGAAACACAAGACAAATTATTTTATGTGTAGAGAATATTTTTTAGGTTTAACAGAATTGATTTAAGGGATAAGTTTCACGTTATCAAAGTGTAAAGACGAGCGGTAAAGTTTAAGTAGGTTATATTATTTCTAGGACAAAGTTTAAAGACAAACTAGTAAGGGATTCTCCGGCAATTATAACTATAATCTATACTAATATTATAAAGCTGAAGAGTTTGTTTGTTTGTTTGTTTGGTTGAACGCGCTAATCTCTGGGACTACAGGTTCGATTTGTAAAATTCTTTTTGTGTTGAGTAGTCCATTTATCGAGGAAGGCTATATAGCATCACGCTACAACCAATAGGTGCGGAACAGCAATGATAAATGTGGCAAAATCGGGGACAAAATATTCCTTTTGATTGATAGCTTCCGTTACGAACGCTGCGTAAACGATTAAAGTTACGCAGAAACTATGTATTACATAATTATTCCCCTTAAAAAGTTCTAAAATAAAGCCCGCGACAGCATATGCCTATATTTTAAGGTTAACCTATAATAATCATTTTATTGTGAAAAAAACTGGTCCTAAATTGACAGATGATTTGCGATTTACGCATGCGCGACGTCGCGAGTAGCCAATAGCGAGCGAGCTCTGCGAAGTCCGCGCGTCTCCTTGGTAACTATGCTAATAGTAATATAAAGTTAACTATACTAATATGTGTTGGATAGTGCATTTATCGTGGAAGTCTATAGGATATATCATCGCGCTACTACCCTAAATAGCAGGGCAGTAATCAACAAATCGGGCAAATATTCATACACAATTGTAAAAGTAGATAATAAACGACGGGATTAAATGGGAGCGACGGGGATAAAGGCGTGACTGATAAAAGGCTATCTCATCATGCTACTACCCTGAGGTGCGGAGCAGTAATCAACAAATCGGGCAAATATTCATACATTATTGTAAAAGTAATAACCGATGGGATTAAATGGGAGCGACGGGGATAAAGGCGAGACTGATAAAAGACTATATAATCACGCTACAACCCTGAAGAGCGGAGCAGTAATCAACAAATCGGGCAAATATTCATACATTATTGTAAAAGTAATAAATGGCGGGATTGAATGGGAGGGACGGGAATGTTTGTCACGGGCGAAGCCGCGCGGGTCAGCTAGTTTAACTATAAGCATACTGAGAAGTTTTACAAAGTCGGCAACGACTGCTTCAAACTTGAGAGTTGTTTCATAATATAAGATAATTTAGACTGAATTTGACAGGCAATCTGCTTGTATCTTAATACTATTGCGAAAGTAATTCAATATAATTTCTGTCAGTCTACGTTCCACATTAAACCATTGAACGAATTGTAATAAAATTATTTACTATGCAGAAACCTTGATCCTAAAGGACTGACTAGTGGAATATCTTTGTTTTATTTATATCATGAGCTTATCACAGTCTTAAAAAGTCCTCCCTAATAATAGATTAGGTAAGTAAGTACACTTTTATCTCTACCGATGGCATCGTTAACAGGACGTTCATTGGTGGTTGTAATAAAAAGATAAGTCTAAGTTGGTTTTCATATTACTTCAGTGGTTCATTGATTTTACTGACATTATTTTCAAATTTCTATGTTTATCAAGCACGTCCTATCCCAGAAGGAGTAGCAGAGGCATATTATACGCCCACTTTTCACCGAGTGTATTCCTGTCCCATATAGTAGGCGGTGAGCCCAATGCCGTGTTGACATAGACAGACGCAGGTTGACTGTTGAAATTTTTAATGCCGTCCTAAAGGCCATCAACTTGACTTAACGACTTCTATTGTTCTGGAAACCAGGACCAACGGCTTTACGTGCCTTCCGAACCGTGGCAACGCTCGCAAATGTAAATGCCATAAAGTAGTCATCATTCGAAGACCCGCAATAGCGAAAGTTGCTTAACGCAGTGATCGTTTACAGAACACTAAGTTAGTGGAACCACGAGCGCTTCCTGAATTTCAACAATTGGTAATAGTCACTCACGCCGCAATTTCAAATCAGCCTATAGCTGTCCACTGCTTGTTGTACATGCTGTATCCGACTGCTACGCAAGAGGGGTTCGATTCCCACCCAGGATAAAAGTTTGTGTGATGAGCACGATGGTTTATTCTATGTCTGGGTGTTATTTATCTATAACTAGCTGTGGACTTCCTACCGCCCTCAAATTAATACATTTTGTTTTTAGTGATTAGCTGAGTTTTAAAGCAGGAAAAGCAGCTTCTCTCTCTCTGTAGCTCTGAAGAATTGTTTGATATTATGCCTATGGCTACTTCTAATCATCGCACCGCTCACCAAAAACAGGGTGTTCACCCTTAAACTTTGCGTCCGGAACGGTTAAATACAGTTAAATCCGATATGGGATTTCTTCCGCGTACGCTTTTATTGTGGAATGAGCTCTCGGTTTTCACAAATCTCTACAGTATGTGGAGCGCGAGTTCTGCACCTCTGGTGTTGTAAACTAAGCCATTGACTACGGTGACCACTTTTCACCAATTTTTCAATACAAGACTTCCTGCCCGTGAAATTTAGATGTTCTTTGAGTTTCTTTTGTTTTTTGTTTGGTAATTTAAAAATAGAGTCACTTGGTTGTCAAACATTTATTGATGTGATGTGCTTCAATTTATAGCAATATAAGGAGGTCCCGATCTCTTTGTTCTGCTTGGTTGGAATACAAAGTAGTTCTGTTTCAGTTATAAAAAGATTAAAGAAATCAAACATAAAAATAGATATACTTAATATCATGATAATGTCAGTTGGTGCCGAAAAAAAAAATATATGCTTACTATACGTGATTTTATATTACTGTAAGATATGTATTTATTTAGAAATATATTAGTAGGTATGTCAGAGCTTTGCTTAGTTTGGAATCAGATGGCGTTGTGCGAGTTGTCCCAACGATATTTATTTATTATTATTTATTAATTCACTCCTTGCACCTTTTTCTAGGTCATCGGACCGTTTGGTGGAGGGGCACAGAGCAAGGAATCAATGTGACTCGCGCCCTATTAAAGACGCCTGCAAAGTATATTTCATACAAATATTTTATATTATATAAATTACACTAATTACTACAGACGAACGACTGGTAACTGACAGGCCACGTATGCGACTTTCGCTTGCATTCGGACGTAAACGTGGAACGCTATTTTATTATTACTTTCGTCTCTATCAGGGTGCGAAAAGAAAGCGAACCTTTCTTTTGAAGCACTCGTGTCCCCGCTTACTCAGTTGTCTGTATACGATCACTGCGTTAAGCAACTTTCGCTATAGCTGGTCTTTGAATGTGCACTTTTTGGCATTTACATTTGCGAGCGTTTCCGTGCTTCGGAAGGCACGTTAGGCCATTGGTCCCGGTTGCCAATAAAATGGCAGCAGTTAAGATCAGTTGAAGGCCTTATTCAAAAGCAGGTCGTAACAGCCTGCGCCTGTTCATTCCACCTGTGACGTGGGACAAAAATGGATACGTTGTAGGTGGGCGCATAGTATGCCTCTGCCTATTCCTTCGGGGATAAAGGTGTGACAATATGTATGTATTTATGTATGTTACTTTTGCAGAGTCGAGGTCTCTACTCCAGAACTCATCTGCTAAATCGGATTTCGATTCTTCGACAGATTTGGCCCAATTACTAAAATTTTAACGTGCTTGCTCTGTGCGTTATTCCGACTACTGGTTCCCTAAAGAACAACCTCATTTTGGCGTATATAACTTCCTCAAAGAGGTTCTACGCATATCTCCAAACCTGTTTGCGTAAATTTCAGGGCAATTTACAATAACTGAACTATATAAAAGTAAGCAAAGTTAAAAGAATATTAATTATATACGAATACGGCTAAAAACTACAATTAATTATATGAGTTTCAAGACAGCATTAGATATTCCCAATCTGGTTAGGAATTAGAGATATCCTCAATCCATTAGGAAAAATCGTATGAAAAAATCAATTCTGTAAACCTAAACAGTTAGTAGGGCTTATTAAATAGTGAATATCCTGAATCCGGTTTCCGTAGCAGTGAGCGACCACAAGCGGAGCAATAAGGCGCGTAAAGCGGTCGGGCCCTGTCTTAATTGTCAATAACCGTGAGTCCCGGCGCGCCCAAGCCTGCTCCCACCGAATAATTAACGAACTTCCGCGATTTTCGAGTTTGTAAATTGCCTCATGGTCTCGTCGACCCGCGTTCTGGTTTGCTGATATAAATTATGTGCGCTGAAAATTAATCTTAGTGATTTAAGAACACCCTTTGTTTCCAGGCTTCTATTTAAATCCGTGTGCTTACTGATTTTCGTAACAGGCCGTTCAAAAATAATGGAATGTATTACGTTATAGACATTGTAGTCCTGTGATTTGGACTTAGCAATCACACAACAAATACCGTTCTACTATCTTTCTTGTAATATCTATTTTCCTTTGTAATATTAGTGTATGTGAATAAGTTGTAAAATATATAATAGCCTAGCTACACCATTATGGAAGTGAAAGGAAAAAGTTTTGGTAAAAGAATTTGAGAACATAAGAAATATTTTGACTGTCTCGATGGCGCAGTGGTAGTGCAAGCGACTGCCGTGACTGAGATCCCGGGTTCGATTCCCGGGACGGAAAAAATATTTGTTTGATCCACAAATGTTTGTTTCGGAGTTGGGGTTTTTCCTATGAATAATATGTATGTATTTAGAAATATATATGTATGTTTATCAGTCATCTAGATCCCATAACACAAGCCTAACCATTAAGGAGATTTTTTAGCTTACTTTGGGTTAAACGGCGCTGTGTAAAAAATGTCCCACAATATTTATTTATTAATATTATTTATTATAATACTAATTAACAGTTTTTGAGAAAATAGCTACAAATAAGTCATCGTTTAAGTTTCTAAGGCGCCCGATAAATACCACAACCATGACCGAGTTTATTGTATTTAATTAAGGCAACATTTATGTGTGATGTATCTTAAATATGCAAAATTTTCAGCATGAGAATTGTTAGAATCAGCAAAAGCGAGAATATAAACAGAGAATTTAGAAGCGCTCGCCTTTCATTAAAATGTAAACAAGCTTCCATATAATTCGTGGTACGTAAATATATCAGTGAGGATTACGTGAGCGGGAAGAAGACTACGGCACAACAAAATGTTTTACGGACAACATTAACCGCAATACGGTTGACCCGAAGGCTCATCCTCCCTCTACTAAATGCACTAGAATCAGAATTAAAATGATGTGGATGAATCTAGGGATCACGATAGCGGTCAGAATAGTTTTGATAAGATTTTCGACAGTACACTCAATTATTTACTACCAAGCATGAACCTGTGAAAATATCCAAACCAGTGATAAGATAAATATTTTGTGTGTTCCAGATGAGACAAGTTCATTTTGGTTGGTCGTATTCAACTTACATAATGCAAGTCTTACAATTTAAAGTGGTATAAAAAAATGTAGTTTAAAAATGTTCTTACGTAAAATTATCGCTAATTGACTATCCGACACTTCTCGTTACCTAAAGGCTGACCAAAGAGGTCAGAGGCTCAATGATAGAATAAGCATTGCTATCCAACACGGTAATACAACCAGTCTTATATAAACATTACTAATTGGCATCATTAAGGAGAATTTTTTCAAGACCTTGACCGGGTTTCGAGAATCTTGTCTATCATTAAAAGGTATGAGGCCTGGGCTGAGATCCCGGGTTTGAATCCCGGGTGGGATCAAATATTTGTGTGATACATAAATGTTTGTTTCGGAATTGGGTGTTTCCTACGTATAAATACTTCTAACTGCCAATTAAAACGGACACCAGGGTACAAATTCTGATTGGGCTTGGCTTAAACTGTTCTAGAACCACGCATTGCTGGCATTAACTGCCGCCTTATATACCAGTCTATTAAGAGCCTCGTCCTAAAGTCGTTGGAACACCAAGTTGTAAATGAGGTTACATTAGACTTCTTATGGAACCGCTGTAGACTATGTTTCAAACCTCATAGCTTATCTAAACGACAGCACCTTAAGTAAACATTTCTGCAGCTACAAAGTTTGTGTATAGAACGTCTAATTTGAGGTAAGGTGTGATGAAAGAGGCCGAAACTTTTGTTTTTCCAATTTAATTTAGTTTAAAATGAACGGGCCATAAAACTACTGTTGTTTTTAAACTTTTGTTGTAATTAAACAACCGCTTAACTTAATAATAACGATGTTAAATTAAACATTATTAGTTTCTGACATCTTTCTTTAGACTATAGACTATATATAATGTTTGACAAAATATAATGTTAAACAAAAGTTTAATAAACTTTGTGGTTCATAGGTACAAGTTAATGGATTGCCATAAACACTATGTGTCGGTGGCGCAGTGGTAGTGTATGTGACTGCCGCGACTGAGGTCTAGGGTTCAATTCCCGGGTCGAAAAAAATATTTGTGTGATCTACAAATGTTTGTTTTGGAGTTTAGGTGTTTCATATGTATAATATGTGTGTATTTAGAAATATATAAGTATGTTTATCAGTCGTCTAGATCCCATAACACAAGCTTATATTACCTTTTTTTGGGCTAGACAGCGCTGTATAAAAAAAATAAAAAAACTAACTAACTATCTTCACGCTGTATCCCTGACGGGGTAGTCAGAGAGGACAGATCGCCAGGCTTCGCGATCCATGCATACTTCTTTCGCTTCTTCGAGATTCATCAATCGCTTCATACACGCACGTCTGGGTATCCGAGTACTTTATAAAAAAAATGTCAAACAATATTTAAAAAAAAAGAACAATAATGAACAAATTAAACAGGAATTTGAGTAAATGAAATCGAAACGAACGCAGCTTCCAAATTCAAAAGTAAATGTATTCTTTTATTGGTAGCTTATTGATGTGATTATGTCCATAGAAAAATGTATCCTTTGACAGAATTCTATCAAACCAATTAGCCTACACTATAGTCTACTACTGGATAATATATCTCTCCCAATAAACCACACCTGCATCTGCTCCAACTTCGTTGTTTAAAATAGCTCTATTGATTTTTTATTTTGAAATGATTAGTAAAATCATAAAAGTAATTATAGAACAGAAACCGGTGGTTTATAACTCTGAAGTTAAATTTATAACTCAAAAATCATGATATTATGGGTAGGTAAAAGAACAAAATGGTTGATGTAAGCTTGATGAAGCTAAACGGCCAAGTCAGAGGCTCCGTTTATAAAGACGGGCATTGCTTCTATAGACTACACGTAATTATATACTCTGCACACGTACGTGGATTTTTCAAATACGTGGGTAGAGAACGCGTAGATTGTATTGTATACAGTGTAAAATAGTGGAAGTTAATTGTTTAACTTTATTCTCATAAACTTCATTCTCAGAAACTTTAGTTTTTACAACATTTAATTTTGTTACATATTAATAAAATAACATTGAAAGAGAACTACAAAACTGGACCAAGAAATACGTCCATATTTAGAATAAATTTCTAAAACTTTATATTAAAGCTTCAGTCTAGTTTGTTTTAGAAGAACTCTTAGATATTTTCATTAAATTCTCTTTAATTTCTCCAGTGTTATTAAATTTCTTATAGGTATTAGTCTCAGTTTACGGTGAAAGGCAATGGCGATGGTAAGTGGTGAAAACTTGACAGCAGTGAGCTTTTCGCGCGCTATCACAGTGAATATAGAATGTCGACGTCTGTACAGGAGTCAAACTATGAAGACCACGTGAGCAGATAGCTTAAAAACGGAAAAGTCATAAGTACTCGGATACCCAGACGAGCATGTATGAAGCGATTAATGAATCTGCATGAAGCGAAAATATATGCATGTCAGGGATACAGGCTGATGATAGTTAGTTAATTAGGGATATTTATTAAAAGTATCTTTGCCTTCGAGAAGCCGGGACGGATGACTAGATAGATATAATACACAAGTTCACATACACTTACGCTTATAAACCCGAGGGTAGACAAAGGTGTATTACACATTTACACTTTGCCAGTAATTTTGTTGGTCCCACGTAATACATAGTAAGTCTGTTGCCATCGGCGGGTGCCAGAGAAGATCTGATCTCTAATCAGAATCAAAATTTCAACAACTAGTATTAGGCCTGGTTGTTGAATCTCGGACTACAAAGGTTACATCTCTGTTACATATAAATAAAATTTATATTATTATCCTAGAAGATTTTTATAGATCTTGTAATGTGTTAGTGGGATTGTAATGTTTTGAACAACAAAAAAATAATAACTAACTAACTATCTTCACGCTGTATCCCTGACGGGGTAGTCAGAGAGGACAGATCGCCAGGCTTCGCGATCCATGCATACTTCTTTCGCTTCTTCGAGAATCATCAATCGCTTCATACACGCACGTCTGGGTATCCGAGTACTTTTGACCTTTCCGTTTTTGAGCAATCTGCTCACGTGGTCTTCATATGTAAGTCTCGGCCTTCCCTGACTCCTTCTACCCTCTACTTTTGAACAATATATATTCTTCGTCAATCGTTCCTCACTCATTCGTTGGACGTGTCCAAACCAACGGAGCACGCCCTTTTCCAGCTTAACGCTGACACTTTCATTCAAACCTGCCATATTGCGTATCACTTCGTTACGTATTCGGTCGGCCAAGGTAACGCCGCACAATTTTCGAAGTGATCGCATCTCCACAGCATTCAATTTACTTTCATGCATCTGCTGACATACCCAGGTTTCACTACCGTAAAGCAAAGTTGGCACTAGCACTGCGTTATGAATCGCCATTCGTGCTTCTTTTACGATGCTTTGTCGCTTTACTAACTGGGACAAAGCACCGTTAACTTTGTTTCCGGCAGCTACTCGCCGTTCTACATTCGAATCACATCTTCCATCCGCGCTAAACATACTTCCTAAATACACAATTTCATTCACTTGCTCTAGACGTTCCTGGTTTATCCTAAAAATAATAAAATAAATAAATATCCATATATACCGCACCTGCAGTCCGAGATAACTAATACAATAATTACTAATGACACGTAATACTATGTATATAGCATGCTATAAATTTCTCGACGAATTATTGAAGAATTCGACCATTGAACGACCCGTCATTAATACCGACATCTTAATTGTTCGAACGTACCTTTCGACACGACAAAGTGCGGATTTCATTAAAAATAAATAAAAAAGGTATAAAACTTTTTATCTTATTGGACAGGAATTTCTGGAATTAAATTGAATGGTGTCTCGTCCATCATTAATCACCGGGGTTCTGGCTTGTTCGCGCACTTCTCTTATGAACTTTTCCTTTTCATAAATAACAAAATTCTTTATCAGCTTTTTAGAAAATATTATAACGGACATCATTTGCTTTCATTGAGCATAAAAGAGAAGTGGGTCATTAACATAAATGTATATTCAGAATAAACCTGGGTGGCCATTCTCAACCACATGACATAAAATTAGTCATGTATTTTATGTAAGAACACAAAATGACTGCATTTACTTCAATAACAAAAAGGTTTACTTTCTTTGTGAAAATAATACCGTACATATTAAAATGTACGGAACACTACATTGCACCTGGGCTACACGCTTTTGTACTGTACCATAATAAATTAGTTAATATTCAATAAGTCTCGTACAGACAGTCTAATATTTAGATTAATGTATTGCAAAGTTTCTAAAAAAATTAACAATGAAAATGTACACTACACCTTTATGTTGCAACTAATTAATTTGAATATCGAACGTAATAATATTGAAATCAATATTAATATTCTTTGTATTCCAAATTTAAATTACGTGGTTTATATCATTTGCGTCGAAAAATTATTGCCTTTGTCATTGCAGAAAAAAAATTAGAGTACAGTCTGCCTTGGAGTAGTTACGTGATAAATATTGAAAGATAACGCAAGACGGTACTAGATAGACCGATGTAATAAAACTACCCATAGTAACAGATAGTGCTATCACTATTACAGCTAAATATGGATTAACCAAAGTTATAAACATAAATACATACATATCCCCGAAGGGGTAGGCAGAGGCATATTAAACGCCCATATTTCACCGTATGCATTTTTGTTCCACGTAACAGGTGGTGAGCCCATTGCCGTGTTGAAATGGACAGGCTCAGGCTGAAAATTACTAATAATACTTCAAATTTATCTCTTCAAAATATCTCTATGGAAGCGCTCATGACCCCGCGAATTCAGTGTTCTGTAAACGATCACTGAGTTATGCAACATTCCCTATGGCTGGTCCTCGGGTGGGTGACCACTTTGTGGCATTTACACTTACGAGGGTTTCCGTGCTTCGGAAGGCCCGTTAACCCGTTGGTCCCGGTTGCCAGTAACAGTCTGACAGAATGAAATTGACGATACCTCTCCAAATAATTATCAAGTTGATTCATCATCAGATTTGCTAGACTGAACTTTTAGAAAATAAATTGGTTTAAATTTCGAATTTCATTAATTTACCAATTCTAGACATGAGCGATGACATTTTTATAAAGATAGTCTAAAGAGTGAGTATGTAAATTTACCACGTTATTTAAATATTTCTGTGGTTTATTAGATATGCAAGCGGTGACTGCAGGTGTTTTCAAAACTATCCGCGTCTTACACTTCTACGTGTCGCATTTTCTACAGGAGTTTTTAAGAAATAAGGAGTTTGGGTATAGTTTTAATCCTACCCAAACGACTGATTACTAAAGATTATTATAAATTTATAATGCTAAATGGTAGTAAAGTAAACATTTTGCCTACGCAGGTCACTATACATTATAGTTTTGAGACTGTATCACTGATGGGGTAGACAGCGATATTGCGTCGAGAACGAAGGCATAGTAAATATGAGCATTTCTTTAAAAATACCAAGGTCCACTTCAAAACTCGTGTACTCAATAGTCATCGGTTCTTTGTCGGATAAGTCATTCTCAGAAAAAAAATACGATTAATAAAATACTTGTGGACAACCATTAGTCGAAATTTCAACCATCACATAAAATAGCACTTTTCCATATAAAATTTAGCTGTAAAAATTTTCATTTCATCTGTTCGCGTAACTTTCTCAAGATGGGGTACAAAATTTTTGCTTCACGTTTAATGTATTTATAATTAAACTAAATAAGTAACGTGTTACTTATTTCGCTAGAAATATACATGTACTCCACTTAATATGAACACGGTCTTTTGAAACAAAACATCATTTGTGAAATTCTACGATACGACGTGTTCGGTCAGTAGAATAAATAATCACAATTACTTTTGAAATAATTACTATTTAAATCTCAATTAAAATCAGTCAGTATCACCATAAGCTGTTTGACTTGATTTATTATATTAATAAAGAGCATGAATAGCAATAGATCAAATTTACGAGTTCTCATACACAAGAAAAATCTCAAACACAAGATAAATGAATTCTATCAATGAAGTTACTGAAGTTACAATGATACCAATTGGTTTATTTTTTTGCTCGCAAAGTCAGATAAAATAAACATTACCTATAATGTATATTTTATGTCTTTTAGTTTAGAAAAATCGACCTATGCATAGAATAAGGTCACATATATGCAAAATCCTTACTTTACAGCAGAGCGATTTTAAGTTTGACTTCTACTAAATTAGCTGTAACTTTTTTCTTAGTTATTTTACAGAATAGATTATTTTATCAATCATTATAAAGTATTATAATGCATCAATTGATAGGAAAAAAAAATATTTTAGGCCATTATTTTGTAATTTAGAAGTATCTATGTGAATATCTAACTATATAATGCGTCTTATAATAATTTACGATCTTGTTCTTGGGATGAGTAACAATATTATGTGTACATATAACTCTGTTTTACGTAAATTCTAAAGTCACATTTGTAATATATGAATGTTATTTATGTTTAACTTTAAAATAAAACAGTTCTTGTAATCAATTGTTTATTACAAAACAATCTTTGAGAGTTACAGAATTTAGAAATGTCCATTTCAAATAATAATTAGCCCTTTGATTATATTTTTTTAAATAGTCAATATCAGATCAAAACAATATGTTGACTCTTTGTGAGAAGAATCTTCCTATTAAATTAATATTTATTGTTTTATTATAAAATTTTAGTTAAATTAGGTAACAAAAATAGTATAATTTCTAAAACTACAAATAAACATTTCTTTTGAAATTAACAAAAAAAAAACAATATACAACAAAAAATCAAATAATTATTTCTAAGGTTCCTTACCCAATGATAATTCTCATAATCTAAAAAATATATAACTATGAATAGAAAAATTAATTCTCTTACAAAGTAAAAAATAAGATCAGTTAAATAAAAATCCTCAAAATGAAAAATGTAATAGAAACGTAAGCGCTAATTAGCATGGATCATTCTTCTTCACGATCGCTGTTATCGTTGACATTTTTTTATACCCCTGAGGTGGCAGACATGCATACGGCCCACCAGATGGAAAGTGATCACCAATGGACGTTTGCAACACCAGAAGTACAGCACTGGCGCTGCCGACCCTTTAAAAACCTTCTAAGGCCACTTTTAAAGAACCCCTTACATTCGGAAAAACCCATGTGGATTCATTCCACAATCTAAGCGTACGCGGAACAAAGCTTCTATCAGACCTAATCGTATGTGAGCGCTCCGGACGCAAAGTGTGAGGGTGAACACCCTGTCTATGGCGAGCGGTGCGATGATAGAAGGTAGCCGTGGGGATCATTTCAAACAATTAATAATTATAATAAACCCCTCGAGGACAGTCGTTATCTTTTATAGGATTAACGCAACCCTATGAGGGCATAGTAGATTCGCTTTTTGAATTATCCACTTTCTGATACCAACAAAAAAATGTATCAGTAAGTTATTGAAAAGCTCACATCCGCAGGGCAGCTTATGGCGAGCTGAATGTGCGTGGCTACACATCGGTCCCGATTCCTCAGAGTTTTGTTGCCCTTCTGCACCGGTTAAGATTTAATGGCCTAACGGGAGAGCAGTGAGAGTGCTACTCCCGGGAGTGCAGCAAATCTCAACTCTGGCTTGCCTTAATTGGCCGGTCAGAGGGATTGCGCCAGAGCTATATGCTCGGGGGTGGAAGTGTCATTTTCAAGGGCATAACTGCGGGGAAGTCTGCTCCGGCCTGTCCCGCGAAGGTGAAACCGGCGCCGCACCGCTCGACACCTCAAGCCGCTCACACCGGTGTTCTGTTGCCTTACAGGCTTATCATGCCTATGGCGATTGTATAGGGGGCCCATCTAGTGAGTTGGCAAGTCACCGTCTGCCAGTATTTTGATAATAATATTTTAAAATGGCAGACGCCGTCTTCATCTATAGTTTTAGTTACATACTCCATTTAACCTTCAACTCAATAGCCCATTTAGTATTTAGCATATTGTACAATAGTTTAACTCCCATTGGAGGTGGTCCACTATCGTTCTTCTACATAAGACGGGCGTGGACTGTCTGTAGTGGGAGTCCCATTACCTTTTAGATTAAAATTCTCAAAGCGCGTGCGTGTCGGACCAGTATGTCCCCATGAAAGCCTACCAAAAGCCCGGTATCTTCATAAAAAAAAGAAGATACCCGTGAAAAGAAGAGACATAATAACATAAACTGTGTTATGAAATAAAGTTATTATAACTTTATTTCATAACCAAATGACAAAACAAAGGCTCGCATTAAACGTAGGTTTAACAATAATGATTTGTACATTAGCTATTTATTCTGTGACACATCAAACCCAAACTTAGACAGGCTCGTATCTTGGAAAGTTGTGCCTCACCGCTCTGTGCATCTTAGGGTACATCACGTTGTGGACATATTTTTAGATAAATAATAATAAATATATGTTGCTACCATATTGGACATAAGACCAATGATGTAAAAAGGACAAGCGGTGCCATACAAAGGCAAACTAATGTAGATTATGCTTATTTCAAAAACAGATCTAAAAAAAAAACTTTTATAAAAACAAACATAAGTTTTTCTGTATTTTCATAGTCTAACGACTTCAACCAACTACTCAGTTTTTTGTTAAAATTATATTTATTTAATCCATGTAGCGAGATTTTCCTGTTTATATTTTTGTAAAGCCTTAAGCTCAGTACTTTGTATTTTATTATTCCTCAGAGCACAGCCATGTACAGGCGATAGAACAGCTATTATAGCCAGCCAGCAGAACAGCAGCTGTTAACGACGGCTCTAATAGTTCTTCCGGCCAAAAAGCTGGATACCAGCAAAGTCCCCCGGGTAGTCCATAGAAGGGCAATTTCGAAAGAAGACCACGGAGCCAGACCCGGTCAAAGGCTTTAGAGATATCGAGATTCATTGCAAGAGCCTCTTCCTTACTCTCGATAGCCGTCGCCCAGTCAAGCGACCGTGACGGAAACCGAACTGCCGGTCACTGAGCAGGTCGTGTTATTCCAGGTACCACAGGAGCTGTATATTAATTGCACGCTCCATCACCTTAGATAAAAGGGAGTTACGGCTATCGGTCTATAACCCTTCTTACGCACAGGAGGAATGAAGCTGGGACTTGTCTCAGAGAATATGAAAGCGTGAATAGACGTGTAAGTACCGGACACAACTTGGGATCACACTGCTTGAGTACCACCGCGGGTATACTGTCGGGCAAACTCGACTTATGAACGTCGCGGGACTTAAGCACGCCGGACCTCCCGCTGTGTGAATTAAATTTCCGGCATAGAAGTTCCACACCAGGGGATACCGATCGGCAAAGCGCCCCTGTTGTCCATAGTCAAGTTAGAGGCAAAGAGAGAACCCAGAAGGAAGAAATTTCCGAACACGTCTTCCCATACTTCCTGCATGTCATTTCGTATAATGTCTGCACTTTCTGGTAGGGGTGATGTTAATAAATCTTTACGATTATCCGCGAGATTATCTGACAACAAAAATCAATTTTATTGAGACAAAGTAGCAGCAGCAGCAGTTTTTTGATATAGTTTGGTTAATTGATTTAACTATATCAAAAAACTAAACCTAGATGCATATATAATAAATCAAAGTAAAAATTACAGTTTTATTATAAAGCTTTAATACTTTTTAAATTTGAATATAGTTGTATTTAAATTTTAAAACCAAGAATATGGTTTCATTTACACTTTGAACTCATAGTTAGAAATTCAATTCCATCGAACAAAGTCACATATGTTCATAGACATGTTTTTGTAAAGATAAAAATTGGATGTTAAAATAATACATGTAAAATTCATAACTTATTGCAACGTTATAGACGTTTTAAATTTTTCACCGTGTGGATTCCTGTCCCACGTAATAGGTGGTGAGCCCATTGCCGTGTTGAAAATGGACAGACGTAGGTTGTGGCTACCTGCTGTTGAAATTTTTCAAACCGCCCATAAGGCCTTCAACCAGGCTTTGTAACACTTCTGAGTGTCGGTTACATATTCATAAGATTTGATTTACTAACCTTATTTTTATATACATCCCTTTTGTGGAAACAAACTCAATTTTCACAATACTTTAGTTATAACTCTAAACTTATTTGTCTAATTATTTAATATGTCAAAACATTTCATTCTGTCTGTTTTTGTTCTGAACGACATGAGTTTGACGTTGTCAAAACTGTCACGGTCGTTTCGACTCTTTTGGCGCGTTCTAAAATTAACGCGTGCGTCTAGGTGTCTTTCAGTTTGGTGCTGGACATTGAACTTAGATAGATTGGCTGTCCTGACTCACATCCACCCATAATGTATTGCGTGAGGTGTGACAAACAGGAATAGTAAGGTTTTCATGTTGGTCTTGTTTATTTTGTTAAAGTTTTGTTAAGGCTGTATAGGCCGTATGACTTGGCCTGCCGTAATCGAGCGAAGGAAAGAAAGGAGCTCGTCCCTTTTTGCGACGACATGGCGTCATGAGAATATGCCTGTCATGGTGATTTAATTCGGATTAATATCCGAAGTCTTTTTAGCAAATATGTAGACATAATGGTTGTTGCTGAGCTGAGAACATTTGTTTATATTTGTTTCTTCGTAATCGGTAAGATTACTTGGCCTTTGCTAATAATATGTTCTTACGATGGTTGTACTTTGTATTTCAGTCTGCTTTTCAAGAGACTTAGCAAATAATATGAAAAAGGATGATGTTAGAAGGATCTAGTTAATACCTCACTGAAATAAGTGCATTCCTTAACAGAATGTTGAGGGTGAAAGTGATTTTTATTACAAATTACTAATGTCTGTAACTTTTCTGTTGTTACAGGAGTTTTTTTTAGGTTTTATGTTTTTGTTTCTGTTTTTTTTTTGTTATGGTTCTTTATTATCCATCTACATAATAATTGAGTTTAACGTGTTTCACGGTCTCTGCATTCTGCATTTTTTGCTCCTTGTGAAAATCTGTAAGAAGACTTAAAGTAAGCTGAGACAGTGTGCAGGGAGAATATTTTTCTCTACTCTGGTTGCCTACTGCCTGGACTTCTTCTTCATCTTCTAGGAGGAGATGTGAAGGACTTGGATGTTCCTTAACCTTGTATCCAGATGGGTAGTAGTCTTTAATTGGTTTCTCTGTATGTTAGCCCGATAAGGGCCGACTGATGTTGATAGTTTAAAAGGAATAACTTATAATTTTAAATATTCATTTCTCTGTTGCCTATGTAGATTTCCACTACTGTAATATACTGGACTACCGATGTGACGTTCCAGTCACACATATTTTATAATCTTTTAATTATCACAAAGGAATATTAATGTAAAACTTTATTATTACCTTGTTATGTTGTAGTGTACAATGATGATGATGATAGGAAGTAGGTTCGTGTGTTAACAAAACTATATGTTATAAACGTGTTATAAACGATAGTTTAAATGTATGTCTGTATATAATTTAGATATTTTTAAGGCATCTGACAACTGCTTTAATATTTGTCATTTTAGGCCACGCCCCTTTCCATACTTTGGTTTAAATTTTTATTTGTACTAAATATAAACTTATTTTTGATTGACCATATATATTTGGATCCCACTATGCATGACCATTTATTTCTTTTTACTTTCAAATATGTATATTCATGTCTAAATATGGATATAGTTTAAATAAATATAATTAATAAGTTGATAACATGAGTTTTTTAATTGCATCATTCGTTTGATAGAGAGATACCTGGCGCCCTCTCTTTATAAATTCTGGTATTTCTCTGCTCCAGGTTGGTCCATACTCACTCCCTATACACATGCTCTGCTAGCTGGTGCACCGGTGATTCTTTGAGATAGTGTTACTTACACATCTCCAGGGATTACCAACCGTACCTGATGAGTGTATGTAGGTGTGTTGTTGCTACCTAGTGCGCACCACCCCTACCAAGCCCGTCAACCGTTATAAGTGGCTACTGGTAAACGACTGCCATTTTACTGGCAACCGGGACCAATGGCTTAACGTGCCTTCCGAAGCACGGAAACGCTCGCAAATGTAAATGCCACAAAGTGGTCACCCATCCGAGGACCAGCCATAGTCAAAGTTGCTTAACCCAGTGTCGTTTACAGAACACTGAGACCGCGGGGCCACGAGCGCTTCTTCATATTAATTCTTTACTTTTACAGTAAAATAGGATAGTCCGTAGTAAATAGATCTATATGATTGTATAACTATTACGTTACAACAATTTGACATTGAAATATGATACAACAATAAATCAATTTATTTATTTTATTTTTATTTTACTGTTGATATAATCACCCGCGCCGGCTGCGTTTGCTTCGATCAGCACGGCAAGGTATTTGTGCTCTTGACTCCATATTTTTTGGAGACACAATTTATATGTAACTTTATTCATCTGCTATTTATAATTTTACTAGTGAAAATATAAGCCAAATTAGTAGTAAAAATACAAAAAAAGCAATTTGGTAACAACATGTAACTTGATTCTATGGGTAGGTCGAAATACTATATTATTTTTTTTAAACTAAAAGACATGTCTGCTGTATGAAGTGTATTTCAAGTATAATTAATTTTCAATTAAGAGATTACTACAAAACACATTTTTTTTAAAGTATGGTACTGCATAATGGAGATGTTATTTTTTCTCTCAACTACACCATAAAATGAGGTGTTTTTGGATTTGACTATAAAAATATTAAGATTCTGCAGAAACAATTGGCGAAACTAAGTATAAGGAAGTTAGATGGTCTAAGTATAATATAAGGGGCCTAAAATATGGAGAAATTTTTCGTAAGAAAATAATCTAATTTTGTATGAAGCTGGTAATCACTGGACTGAGTAATCACCATCCTTCACGGTACATTGAATGTTTTCTTTGTGATCATTATCTGCAGATTCGTATAGAGGAACATTACAATCAGCATTTTTATAAGCTATCGTTTGAGAATTTAGCCAACGAAATCGAATCGAAATTGCTCCTGATATTAGATACCATAATCTGGTGAAAATATCTGCACTCTAACCGCAAGTAATTATCATTGCTGACGAACCATTGTATCTCCTGTTAGTGAGTCATTGACAGATATATTTGCACACCAAAACGTTAGGTCATTTACAATACGTGGTATATTGTGTTACACAAAATATTATTTTAGTAGGTATTTATTTGAAAATGAAACTGATTCAATTTGTAAAACCCTTACAATCTACAGAGTATTCTCGGATTAAATTTTACTTTCCATATTTTTCGTCTATTTAGGTCGGAATCGTTGTTCAATTTTCGTTATAATATTTTAGGTGAGTTCATCAATCCCAATTCATCGATTCTCAATATTTCGATGCAGGTTCCTAGACTCCTGATAATTTATTAATTTGGAACACGGTGAAATTTTTCAGGTTTCATGATAATTGTAAGCCCTTGTTTACAAGAGTCACATCTTGGAAGTGGAGTTCAAAAAAAAGTCCCATAGTAAAAAAAAACATATAAAGAAAATATTTAAAACTATCTGAGACTAACTTGTACTTGCTATGTTGATAAGTACAATTATTTTATTGGTATGTTAAGTTAAAGATAAAGCAAATACTAGCGAGATTGTGTACGAATCATATAACTTTTACATATAGCGGACGGATGTGGGATCTGTCGAGTTTAGTGCCAAGTACTCAGTCTTCGAAACATTTAGTTTCAGACCGCCGTTCTCAAGCGTCTCCTTCCCCGCCTTTACGTCGCACCAATCTGCTCCTATCCGTGTCTGCCAGCGCAATATCGTCAGCATACATGAGCAACCATGGAGGCTGCTCATGCGAGTTCCTGATGCTGTCCGACAATTCGTCTAATATTACACTGAACAGTAGCGGACTAAGAACCGAACGCTGGTGTACCCTGACGGTGATGGGGAAGGGTTTCGTGTCGCCAACAGCAGTCCGAACCATGGAATCTGAGTCACAGTACATGTCCCGGATAGTGTCAATATAGACCGTTGGAACCCTTTTGGACCGCAGTGCCCACTAGATCATCGCACGAGGAACACAGTCGAATGCCTTCTGCATGTGAAACATACAGTGCAGAGGCGTGTTCTTCGACCTGTATTTCTCTGCGACAACCAGGGCGAAACCCATATTGACACTCCGAGAGAGTACACTCCTGCCGGATCCGAGAGTCTTTAATCCTCTCGAAGATCGTCATGGTGTGGGACATCACCTTTATACCGTGGTAGCTCCCGCACTCCTGCACCGAACCCTTACCTTTGAAGACTGGGGTAATAATACTCAGTCTCCATTGGTTTGGGATCTGCCCGCTAAGGAGTATGCGGTTAAAAAGGTTTACTAAGATGCCCACACTGCGAGGACCCATCGCCTTCCAGGCTTCGATGGGGACTCCATCGGGTCCGACAGCTTTCCGATTCTTCATGCGGCGAAGCGCAGTCAAGACTTCTCCAGGCGTTACCGGTGGCACTAGTCCCTTTTTCTGAGCGAGGTCCGGAGGCTGCACCTCTTTATGCTGTTATGCTGTTTATTAAGCAACTCGTGGAAATACGAGCGCCATCTCTCCTTCACCACGAGGTCTTCGCTTAACAGGTTGCCCTCAGGGTCTTTTACACAGCGACACTTGGATATATCCTGTGCTGCTTTGACCCTGGAGCGCGCCAACTTATAGATGAGCTTCTGCCCCTTAGACGATTCCAGCTTATCATACAGAGGTTGTAAGTGGTCTCGTCTGGCTCTGGCTACAGCTCTCTTTGTGGCGCACTTGGCATCCCTGTACGCGTCGCGGTCTTCGGGAGATCCGGTCGTTTGCCACTTTTTAAAGAGGGCTTTCTTCTCCCTAGTCTCCCTCTGGACTGCGTCGTTCCAGCACCAAGTTTCCTTGTCACATTTGCGTCCACCCTTAGACTCACGGAGCACCACCTTCGCCGCTCCAAGGATGGCCGCCTGAACTTTGTCCCAGTAATCTTGAACTGGTTCGTCTTCAGTGTCGGTGCACTTGTCACCGACAGCTGAGTTGAACTCCTGGGATCTAGTTTCATCAAGCAACCACCATCTGATGCGGCGCTGGCATCGCTCGATGCGTTTGCCTTTGGGCTTCACGCAGAGGTCCAGGACAAGGAGTCGGTGTTGAGCAGTAAGACTGTCTCCGAGTATGACCTTGCAGTTGGCCACCTTGTCGATACTGTGTCGCCTAGTGAGTAGGAAATCGATCTGAGTTGTACGCCTCCCGCTCTTGTAGGTGATGAGATGTTCGGACTTCTTTTTGAAATACGTGTTCACAATGGCCAAATCTGTAGCCGCACAGGTTCTGAGGATAGTTTCTCCTTCAGCGTTGCGGGTGCCGTATCCAAAACTACCATGAACACGCTCAAACTCCTCACACCTCTCACCCACATGACCGTTTAGGTCGTCGCCCAAAACGATTCAACGAAAGTCAGCGTGCCAATGTTCTAAGTGCGAAGCGGATACTGATTGGGGCTAACTTCTTTAGCCGTGCTGGTCCACTTGCCACAGGAGTCGGGCGGGGCTCCAGCGCGCCGTTTTGCGGCGGCGCCCTATCCCTAGCAACTTTCCTTTTATTTCTATTCATACGTTGTTTCGGCGGGTGGCTTTTATGGGAGCGACGCCCTCAGACCTCCCAGCCCCAGAGGTAAAAGCCAGCGCCAGAGCCTCGTCCGTTAATCAGCAGGTGCACGCACTAGCACGGGAGGTTGACTTGGGCCCTGAAGATCTTGGTGGGGCCCCTTACACTATCTATATATCTTCTTTCTATTCTATCTCAATTAAATCCAAGACCTTTTGGAAAAAGACCAGGTCCATAGTACCCTTAACCGACGAGCGTGTATGAAAACACTAATGAAAGAAGAAGAAGCGAAAGTGGTACGTCAGGATCGTAGCAAGCGGAAAACCATAGTCAATGCCTACCCTGATGGGAAACAGGCGTGATAATATGTATGTATGAATGTATGTGGTAGAAAAGTACCTCGATCTTATGCATTGACTGAATAAATATATATTCAGCTTGTCATAAAAAAAATCACATTTAACCATTAAAACTACATTCATTCAAGTACTAAAGCAAACTATAATAATAAAGATATGAAAAATACCTTAGTATGAAAAAACTCCATTGTTCTTGCAGCAATCCATCATGACAGTTGAAAGCCATCGATCAAATCCAACCTTTACATAACTGTACCTAACTAAACTCTTCTTTCACCTTGCACATTTTACCTAACGTTTTTTTTAGACTTCAGATTGAGTTTTTCATATTTGTAAGGTATTTAAATCACTCAATTTAAGTACTTAAACTATAATAAACAATTCTGATTCAAAAACTAATTACACTCTGTTTGATCGCCATTACTACCTATTAACTATTCTAATGAGTTCAAATACAATAGATCTATTGTAAGTCGGTTATACAAAACGAGACAATAAGATGAAAATTGAAAAGAGAATACTGGGAAGATACAAGATTTCTCATTTCCCGTCTAAAACTCACACCCTCATCCTTCATACATCGCATACCTATAGTCGCAAAGTTATTTCACCGAACATAAAACTCGCATGGGGGAAAAATGAAAGAGTATACATGAAGTATCTTTGCATGTTATCAAAAGGTTGAAATATATCTAAGATTTTTATAGCTTTAAATACTAATACACTTACTAATACACTTGTGGAGTGTAACAACCCTATCAATGTCTTCGGGGCCCAAACGACCTCATCTGCTAGCGGTGCACCTGATGATTATTATTTACTGATGAACAGACGAGGCAACGACGGCGACGCAGGCACCTTTATAGGCTGAGAGTTCAGATGGCAGGTGCTCCTAACAATAACAAAAGTCAAACCCCAAACAATAGCTGCTCTTACAAGTAAAATAAAGGTGAACCCAAAGCTCCAAATTTAAGTAGGGTGGTAAAATAAGTAGTTTAAAGTCATAAGAGAGTACAGAAGCATTTCCCAGCGTTTGGTTCTAATTACTTGCGTAACTCTGTATCGGCAAAGTCAAGTTTAATATTGGAACGAAAACAGCAAGAAGTTAACCTACGTCAGTTTGTGTAAAACCTTCATGATGCGACTATGTTACCTACTTAAAATACCAACATGGAGTCACTGCCAAATTGATACATACTTTTACATATTTTACATATTTTTACATATTGCTTATAATAAAAACCACGGAGTACAATTAAAACCATTTTGCTTGAAACCCAAATGCCCCATGTTAATATTGAAATATAACGTTAATTATTCAACTAAATCCCGCCCGAGGTCGCCATACGGCTAGCAAAAATCGCTTTATGAGTGCGGGAATTTGCGGGAAGTGATGAACGACGCTACGCTACCGGGCGGCAATGATCTCGCGTTGATATAACCCGACACTGCCAGCACCGAGCAAACAAATTGGATGCTTAAAATTCAATTTGAAGGTTTCGCGGTCCGCCTCATTCGCTCTCCCCGTTCGTTACAAGCTGGACTTGTTCACATATTCAAATTTAAATGCAATCATATTACCATTTACGTTCAATAATTATCATCAGACGATACACAGATTTTTATACAAGTGTTAAGAGGATGGAGTCTTTTGAATAATTGGACTAAGAATATCAGAAGGGCGATTTAAAATGCTCTTTTTTCATTGGTGTTTTACTTGTTCTGGTCTACCACTTCGAATTCACCAATTCGAATCTATAATTTGCATTTCATTTCTTTCACATCTGTGAATGTGAATGCTGTCCGGGTATTGAAAGTAACTCCATCAGGTGGTCTGATATTATCAATTTTAGGTAGGTGTTACCTAAAACTGACAATATCGTTCAGGTAAAATATATCCCAAAGTACTTGAAATTATATCCCAGCTATAAAAATTACTATGCCTGCATTTTCTACATTAGTTTAGTGTATGTACTTTAAACTGCTATACTGATGAAGGCTGGAAGTAAGGTAAAAAACAAAAATTAACTGTAAACTCACTACCGCTCAGAATTTCACTTCAACTTAAAATAACTACCACACCAAGTTTATATCCTTCAAACTTTTAAAAATAAATTAAAGTTTCTGCAAGCAGAAAATTGTTGAGCACTGCTATGAATGCAAACATTATCCATGTAGATGAATTAGCATAACGGCCATAAATCCATTTTTAATATCGGCACGTGTGATTCATGCGAAATGAGGAGTATCCAAAGGGGACAATATAGTGACTTTGGCACAAGTTCCAATAGATGCAGTAAGCTTACGTTACAGTAAGTTGGTGTTCGTCGTCTTAGCGCCTTCTAACTTTTGTAATCCTATATTCTGTTAAAAGTTTTCCAATATTGCAAACATAACAAGCTTACATGTCCGCCTAATCCGACAACATATACGAAACGAGAAAATGCAGAAACTTTTCATAAGCATAACTAATTTATTATTTAAGTATGCTTATTTTTATCATCCCATTCTCGTGAGCATGACACATTTGGACGCATGTTTCATTGAACATGCCACGTTGTGAATTTAATTAGATGTGTATATCATTTACAGGAAATGTGAAATTCGTAATGTTTTATGTTATTCTGTTATGATTTTTTTTCATTGACATTTGCGAGCGTTTCCGTGCTTCGGAAGGCACGTTAAGCCGTTGGTCCCGGTTGCCAGTAAAATGGCAGTCGTTAAGCCTGGTTGAAAGCCTTATGGGCGGCTTGAAAAAATTCAACAGCAGGTAGCCACAACCTGCGTCTGTCTATTTCAACACGGCAATGGGCTCACCACCTATTACGTGGGACAGGAATCCATACGGTGAAAAGTGGGCATACAATATGCCTCTGCCACCCCTTCGGGGATAAGGCGTGATGGATATTTAATTTATTTAATTTTTAATTTTTTTTCATTATGAACTTTGCTATGTGTTTAGTTAAGTTGAATGACTACTTCTTTTAACTGCGTATTTATATTTTATTTTTATTTATTTACAATTGTGGTGTTTTTATGGCACGTTTCATTAATCGTATTATGATCCATGCTGATCCTTGTCCCATTTCGCTACATACGTTAGGTCCCATCTAGTTGAGTGAGTCAACTAGATGGGAAACTAGTGAGTTTTTGTAAACTGCCAAATTGAAAACAGGATAAATTTTGCGTTAGTAATTCGACTTTAGAACACAAGAACAAAGTGTAATAAGTTTTTCAGACCCTTAGAAAAATCTGTGGATTCTTTTCTTAGAATAAGTATTTTAGAAGTTTAAGTCAACTTAAAATTACTTATTAGCTCATTAGCTAGATCGTAATTGCTAAAGTGAATCTACATAAAGTAGCATCCACTTTATATATAAAAAAAGTAATTCTGTGATTATGATATAAACAATTCTTTTTTTATTTCTTCGCTATGGTTTAGATAGGTTAAATTATACTACAACTCCAGACCACGTATTATTATTTAGCTATTTATTTACTATAATGAAGATTTCATTCTTGTTAATATAAACTCTTATTCTCCGACTCCGTCAAATTATCTTCTGATTATTTTCGATGTGGGTTTCAAGAGGTTCTAACTTCTCCTGCGGCTTCACCGCCTTTGAACTCGTAAAGCTTTTCTGGTCTTGGTCATTCCTTTAGATCCTTTTTTACAGAAGTCACAATAATAAAAATGCAGGTGGAATTTAAAAATTTAAAATAAAAAAATTAAAAGGGATTTTCTTCCCATATATCGGTTTTCCAAATCAGCTGCAGGGTGAATTTCTTCAAAAGGGGTCTTAAACATTTTTACAAAACTGGCAACGCGGGTAGAACATCTCTAGTGTTGAAAACATCAATAGGCTATGGTGACTACTTTCAATAAATTAGGCTGTAGACTTATCTTCTACCTTAGTGATATAATTAAATAAAACATATTTTACTAAAAACTAAAAATTTTAATTGTAATGGTAAAAAATGGTTCACTGAGAACTAATATTAACAAGGAGTAAAAGCAGAAGGCGGATCTTAAATGCAAAAAAGAGTCCTAGACTGCAACTGACATTATAAGTGGTGATCCTGTAGATAGTACACAACGCAAATAAAAAATTGCGTCTTTAAGACGCGATAAACAAACAGAAAGATGTAATCAAAATTTTTCTTATAATGTAATGGAGACTCTTATGCTTTGCTCGTTCAATCATACTCAAAGCGAACAGACAACTAATGACGCCATCGTCGAAATGAACTAAGTCGGTTTCGTGAATTGATTGCCGGGAATGTGTCGGGGAAAATAAAACTACTTCTATCTCAAATACACCACTAGCTTTGTCACAAGGTAACTAATGGGACTAACTGAATTAACTTCTTTGTCCCTTTCGTTAATGTTTCATAGTTTTGAAACAGTTTTCTAGGCTTGTTGGTTAAGCGATGTTTAGAAGTTACTATAACATAATTCATCACCTATTACGTGGGACAACAATGCATACGGGGAAATGTGGGCCTATAGTATGTCTCTGCCTACCTCTTCGGAGATAAAGGCGTGACAATATGTATGTATGTACTATAACATAAAAATGGTTTTCAGTGATCAATCAATGAGATTTCAATTGCATTTTATCAGTTCGATTCCCATATGTTGGGTTGTATTGAAGTGAAGTGAAAAATCTTTATTCATGTAGGTCACAAAGTAAGACTTATAAACGTCAAGATTATTGCTTCTACATTTACATTTACTGCCAGATTCGCAACGCAATAGGTAGAGCCTGAGAAAGAACCTGGCAATAAAACTTATGGCCACTCTTTTCTAAGTGCCAGTAATTACATTAGTTTTATTTACATGATATTTGAACAAATTATATAGTAATGAGTCTTTGCAAAAGAAACCAAATCAAATCAAAATGAGAGCGTTTCTAGTTGCCAGTTTTAAAGGTAGCCCACCCTTATGAGGAAGACTCCGACAAGAAACTAAATGGCTGCTATTTTAAAATGCAGGTATGGCTTACAATATTAAACTTACGAGTACATTGCTCCTTTGGAGTTACGTGAGAACAGTCGACTAAACTTAATTTGCCTTAAATATAAATAGTGTTATTTGTAATAATTGCTATAACAGCTATGAGCTGACCAGTCCCAACAGACGGCACCCGTTCACGGGTATGACGCATATATCAGCCATCGCCCTACTCAACCGTATTATAGGTAATAAGGCGACCCGATACATGCACCACCACTGCCAGGACAATAGGCGAGCTTGACATACTCAAACTGCACAGCAACCATCATGTCAATTTCAAAATTTATAAAAAGCTATGTGGACGGTGCTCACACAATAACAAACTCAAATTACATATAATTATATTAGTTAACCTGACGTTTCAGATCACTTATGTTGAACAAATGTACATTATATTTATAATGTTTCTTTATTATTATTAATTATATTTGTATATTTATGTGTGTTGACTTAGAGCGACTTACTCCCATGCATTTTTATCATTTATATAGTCTGAAATTTTATAAAATGCCTTGTTACACAATTTGGCCTTGACTGTTGTCTTAAATATATTTATTGACAATATTCTAATTTCATCGGAAAGTTTGTTATAGAATCTTATACATTGCCCCATAAAAGAATTGCTGATTATTTCGAGATGAGTAGAATGTAATACAAGATTATCTTTATGCCTAGTGTTTACATTATGTATATCACTTTTTTTAAGAAATGTGTCTATGTTTTTGTGCACATAAATTAAATTCTCATATATATATATTGTGACATAACGGTAAGAATATTAAGGTCTTTGAATCTTTCTCTTAGAGATACCCTGGAACCAAGCTGGTATATTGCTCTCACAGCTCTCTTCTGTAAAATAAATATCGTATTAATGTCCGCTGAGTCTCCCCAGAGAAGAATTCCGTATGACATAACGCTATGGAAATAACTGAAATAAACTATTCTAGCCATTTCAACATCAGTGAGCCGTCTTATTGTTTTTACTGCATATGCAGCAGAGCTTAATTTGTCTGATAATTTTTCTATATGTGGTCCCCACTGCAACTTTGAATCAATAGTTATTCCCAAAAACACAGAAGCCCCAACAGTATCCAACCCCGATCCATTAAGTTGCACATTGGTCGCCACCTGTCTCACATTAGGTGTCGAAAACTTAATTACTTTAGTTTTTTATCATTTAAAAGAAGATTATTAACGTTAAACCAATGAACAACTTTTGAGAGTGCACTGTTAACATCGTCATAATTAATTAATTGTCTATTAATTTTAAATGTCAAAGAGTAATCATCCGCAAACAGCATAATCTCATGTTTCTTCCCAACATAGTAAGGTAAGTCATTAATGTATATCAAAAAAAAGAAATGGACCAAGGATTGATCCCTGTGGAACACCCATTACAACTGGAGATCCTGCTGATCGTTTACCGTTTACTTCAACCCTCTGAATTCTATTGCTTAAATAAGAAGTCATAAGGTCGAGAGCTTTATTTCTGATACCGTAGTGGCGTAATTTCTTTACAAGAGTTTCGTGATGAACGCAATCGAAGGCTTTAGATAAATCGCAAAAAACACCTAATGCATCCTGCGAATCCTCCCAAGCCGCATAAATACTTTTGAGTAAAGCAACCCCTGCATCCACCGTTGAGCAACCCTGTAAATCCAAACTGTTTCCTGTGTAGTAAATTATGTATATTAAAGTGACTAAGCAACTGTCCAAGCATTAGCTTTACAAATATTTTACTTAGTGTTGGTAGTACGGAAACAGGCTGAAAGTTAGAGGGATCTGCATTATCGCCGGCTTTAAATAAAGGAATTACTTTACTATGTTTCATTAGGTCAGGAAATATCCCAGACGCTATTACAGTGATAATATGAGAGACAGTTTTAACAGATAGTCCCCACAAATCTTTAGTGCTTTTCATATTAATTGGCTTAAAAGTTTTTAAAATATCTCTAGGACTAACAGCTGAAAATTCAAAGTTGAGACCACCAGGTTGAGACACTTCTTCATACTGTTACAATTCACAGATATGTTTGATGGGTTCATATTTTTATTAGAAACCCTAGTTATACATTTTATTTCTTTAGCCCCAGAATAGGGAGGTACATATGTAGGTACTATGCAAGAAAAATTATCTGTTGTCTTATTACTCAGTTTAAATTAAATAAATTTGAATTATCAGTAGTAAAATTACTGACATTGTGAATGTCATATAAACATTGCTCAATAGGAGCAACTTGTTAAGCCAAGTTACTGTTCTTGGCTGATATATCTAATAAATATGATAGCGAAGTAGCTATTTGTCTTATAGAATAATTGGAAAGATAATAATAATTATCTTTTGTCAAATAAAATGATTTTCTAACATAGTTGTTAGTATCAATAAAATGAAACTTTTTATTATTCATACATAATGTATGCAAAGTCATATTTAACTTATATCTAGTAGTATTTTCCTCCTGTGACAAACTGTTACTATAGGGGAGTGTGAACATTATAATTTTCTTTACATTTAAAGAATCCATTTTATTTATATAGTTTATCAAAGTGGACTTGTTCAAATTCCCCCTATTTCCCAAAAATATCATTAAGGTTTTATTATTATTATATACATACTCAGTAGCTGATTTTAATATGTACTGGTGGGAGGCACCAGGCATACAACAGTTGATTGTGCAATGTCCCATCTTAGTTAATAAATAACCTAATTTTTTTCCAATTTCATCACTAAATATTACTATATTTGCTTACTTTTGAAATTTTCATTTTTTTTATATAACTTAGTAGCAAGTCATTTCTACAGACAGTGACACACTAAAGGAGTCTTTACTATTACTGGATTTATTTTGCAACATAGCCGGAGAATCAGCTTCCAAAGAGGATTGCTCACATAACCGTTCATCGCTTAAAAGCTGACACTCACAAATATGCTTGTTTGATAAAGATACAAACCGTTCATTGTTATAATTACTTAACCGAATTAGTTCATCCATAGCAAGTATGTGCTGCTGGATTTGTAGTCCAGAAAGCTCATATTTTTTGGTTATTGAATAGAGTGAATCCTGGAGTTGGCTGATTGTAACTTGTTGAGTATGCACATCCAATGTATGTTTTGAAATAATATTTTTTAACCTCATTGAATGTTCCTTTACTTTCTCTCTAAGTTGCAATCTCTTTCTATTAAACTTTTCATACTTAAAGGAAAACTTGTGTTTTTTAATTAACTTTTGAGTTTTCTTAATATACTTATTAATTTTAACATATTTCTTTAATTTGTTTACAGTCGGCATATAACAAGCACCAGAAATCATAGAAGCGTCCTCGACTAACAATTCATCATAGAGGGACCGATTCGTTGAAGCAACTAACTTATGTTCAGATTTATCTAATTGCGATTTTAATCTTGATATTTCATTATTTGCTTCGTGAAGCTCTTTTTCTAACCTTGAAAATTGCTGCAACCCAAAGTCATAATCTCTGCAACATTGGTCAAACCCATCTATCACAGATTGCAGCCTATTCTGCTCATCAATGGCATCACTATATTGATTATATAATATAACCAATTGGTTTTTAAGAGATTTTATTTCCTCTGAAGATTGATTTAAAACTATTTCATTATCCTCCAACTCTTTGCTGTACTGGTTACATAATTGTTTGGAGGCCTGTAGTTCCTTCAGTACAATTTGTAACTTTTTTTTTCGTTTCGTTTCATTATATTCTTTTTTCCGATAATTTTATGTAAGATATCTGTTTTGTTTATCACTTGTGTACTAATTGAACATGTCAAAGAAGGTACATTAGTTAAAACAAATAGCTATTTAGACCTCTCGGTAACATCTTAATAATTTATTATAAACTAGATGACCCTCCCGGCCTCGCTCGTGACATACTTCGAACCCCGTGGTACCCATTTAATCCCGTCGTTTATTAATTTCACAATAATGTATGAACATTTCCCAAATTACTTGATTACTTCTCCGCTCTCAAGACCTAAGTACGTATGAAGCCCGCACGGCTTGGTCGAATTATGGTTACACGAAATAAATTTCTTTTCTCATTTTTTTAAATTGCATTAATTTAATTTTCTCATTTTTTTATTTTATTTTTATTTCATGGTCATATTAGGTTTTTGCTTTTTTTTTTTTTAATCGCAATATCTCCTAAGATATTCATTTAATTTGCAAGGTGTAAAAGGACAAAATCTTCATAAAAAGCCAACTAACAAATTAAATAAGGATTAATAATGTATTTGTGTATAAGCCTTAAAATTACCGCTTTATAATTGTTGTTTTTTTAAGTATTAAAATGGATATAGTATGATACCCTCAAGTGATAGACATATACCGTCGCGGACTTTTTTGTAGACCTATATTAGATACACAATTCCACTTTACATTATTTGGTTAGTTCTCAAAGGGTTTAGGCAGCGTTTTCGTTACAAGCTCCCAGACGGCTTATTTTTTCCGTCACCGTGAACACATATTATTATAATTAAGTTGATGTATACAAAACTTAACAAATTATACATAAAAACCTTTCATATTAATTACTCTATCAATTAAAAAAAAAACTGCATCGAAATTCGTTGCGTAGTTTTATAGATCTATGCATACATAGGACAGACAGTGAAAAACGACTTTGTTTTATAATATGTAGTAATTTCTGAAACAGAACTATTTTGTATTCCAACCAAACAGACCAAAGAGATCGGGACCTCATACTATATCTATCAAACACATTAATAAATATTTGACAACCAAGTAAGTCTATTTTTAAATATCTAAACAAAAAACAAAAGAGACTCAAAGAACATCTAAATTTCACAGGCAGGAACATTTTGTATTGAAAAATTTAATGGTCATATTTAGTTTTTGCTTTATTTATTATGTTTGTTTCTAACCGTTTAAACCTACCCTGAACCTTTACAAACCTTTCAATATAAAAATCAGACATATCGGTCCGGCCATTGTCGAGGTTTAGCGAGACTAACGCACATCAATTCATAGATGTTAAAGTTTGGATGGACGTTTGTTACTCTTCACGTAAATACTACTGAACGGATTTCCATAAAACTTTACAACAACGTAGCTTATACATCAGAATAACATATAGGCTACTTTTCATCCCGGTAACAAGTTCCTGTGGGAAACAGGAAGCCGCGGGCGTTAACTAGTATCATATAAACTTGGAACGCTCTACCGGTACTCACGTTTTTCTTCTGCTGCAACCCCGAGTTCCTCAAGCGAAGCGTGAAGAGTTATTTATAAGACTGTCAACTTATGGGACACTATAATTGTCTGTCTGACTATGAAAGTGGCCACCATGACTTTTCAAATTCCGTATCAAATTAAAGAACACCCAAGCACACTATTTAGGAGCAAGTTAAAAAATGGCTTCTATGAAAAGTTTTTATTCGATACACGAATTTCAGAACTCTAAATACAACAAATGTTAATAATTGAATGTTATATTGTGTGATTATGCATATAATTTTTGTTTGGACATGCTATTTTATTGTTGCAATGACTATTCTTGTATGATATAGAAAAAACTACCTCATTTGAATGAAATGTAATTGAATATGTGATAATAACTTGACATTACCTCCATTTGTAATACTTTTATTAATCGTGACATTGTAAATATAGTTTTATAATTGATTATTTAAGTAGTTCCAACATAACTATAATTGCATGCCATAATGTATATGGTGTGGCTCTAAAAATGTACTACATATCTATAATAACCTCGCATTGTACCACCGTTCTAGCAAATAAATATGAATTGAAAAGAAAAAAAATTGTGAAATGTAAATGAGTCTACTGATTACTTCAATCTTCAGATTAATATCAGTGCGGGTACCAAGAATATCCTATTTTCTCATGAGACTGAACTCGACCAGTTCGACCTCGGTGTCAAATTTTGACCTTGGTTATTGCTGTAGATATTGGTTTGCAGGCGTACCTGTAATGCAAGCGCGGGTGGAAATAGTTCCATTATAGAGATATGAGCTAATAATGTAAATTGGTTGAAATATGACGAAAAATTATTCAAGATGTCGGAAAATCAAACCGAATGAGGTCTTTTATCAAGCCCGCTACCTAAACACTGTGTAATATAACAAAAAGATTACGGCAAGGGCAACTTCTATATTATTTTAGCATTGTAATATAAAAATAATACTATTTAGTTTTATAGTTGAATCGTCCGCTTTGATCAAACAGTTATGACAAAACCAACAACGGTAATTTTTATCTACAAGAATATCTACAAAAGTATTAATATTTTGATTATTGCTTCTATAGATATAACTGTATAGTCGTTTATAAATACCATCAGATATTCCTCAGTTTTGTTAATTGTTGACTATTTGTCTATTTTTCTTTCCATAAACCAAGAGCTTCGATTTTCTTTTTAAGAATTCACATTATATTGCATTGAAGAGTTCTAACTTCTGGTGACACATTGTTAAAAAAAAGACAGATATATGAAATTTCAATCTTTTATTTGACACATATTTATGCATTCCATTAAAACACCAAATTGTAACAAAATGCTGATTGTGACATAGAACTTCCTTTTCAACTTAGGTTAACGTAAGTTGAAATATAATTTGTTAAATGTATTTTTTTTAAGTTATATTTTACAGATTATATTAGAATATTAGTAAATATGTATAACAAACTATAAATATTTTGTTTTAAATGTTACTTTTGCAATATCTTTTGCTGCTAAACAGTCTTGATAATGCCTCGTGGGTATCGATGCCTCGATGGCGAAACACGTGTCGACATCGTACTACATTTCAAAAAATACGGAATATTGCAAAAATAACATTTAAAACAAAATAATTTATAGTTTTTAAAATGGATTTCCGCCATGTAAAACCTGATTCAATTAGTTATGTATAACAACTTAAACTACACAAATCCTTTTAAGTTAACAAACCCTTATTTAGGTAAATTAATATATTATTATTTGTTCAAAAATGTAAATATCTACGAGTATTTTATGGGTACTCTTTCCAACTAAATTAAAAGGTAACAAAAACTTTCAATCTAATAATATTTTACAGAGATCACATTAATTTTGTCAAAAGTTTCACTAAAATATTGCGAAAATTAAAAACATTTTAAAGACTATGTCTGTTTATGAAAGTTTTATAAATAAGAAGACAAAACATTTTGGTTAATAATGATTAAATTTATATCATTTTTTATCAACGGGATAAAATTGATTATTTCAAAGTTTGATATCTTCTTCTATGACATGGGCATGACTCAGTCTGTAGCCACGGCAAATGTGGACAAAACGTCAGGCAACAAAAAATAAAACCGCATTTATCCCCTAATAATAAATGAACTTATAAATTATTAAATATATGTTGAAACTAAATATCATTTTAATTTCAAAATAAAATATTAGAAAAAATTAAACAGACATTTAAAGTTAGTTTTAAAACAAAAATGTTTAGAAATTAATTTATGTAAATATTATTTGGCATATAAATATTAAATTTGATATCCTTTTGGATGTAATTCATTCAATATTTTGAGTATAGTTCTTAACATTTCGTCTTTGACATATTGATTTCTGTAGAATTACTCTAATAATTTACTAATGTTTTATATGCTATGTAAACCTAATTATTTCATTTAAAATATTCTTGTCTCTGTCAAACAGGATAAATAAATCACTTTAAAATATTATCGTCACATTTTGTCACAATGTGGAAAATGGCGTAAGTATTAATTAATATAATTCAATCATCTTTAGTTTAGTCATCATCAATTCCTGCGAAGATAAAAAAAAATGGACGAGTACGCAAGATGTACACTCATCAAAATAGTTTGGTATGCAGGCCACAATATAATTATAATGATGTTTGCACGATGAATTCGTTTCAGCTTATGTGAGACGTTTAAAGATATCCTTTGGTAAGTAACAAAATATTATTGTTATTATGCTTAGACGTACAATTTGTGTTTAGATAATCCTCATTGAATGTTAACGAATACGTAACGAAGTGATACGCAATATGGCAGGTTTGAATGAAAGTGTCAGCGTTAAGCTGGAAAAGGGCGTGCTCCGTTGGTATGGACACGTCCAACGAATGAGTGAGGAACGATTGACGAAGAATATATATTGTTCAAAAGTAGAGGGTAGAAGGAGTCAGGGAAGGCCGAGACTTACATATGAAGACCGCGTGAGCAGATTGCTCAAAAACGGAAAGGTCAAAAGTACTCGGATACCCAGACGTGCTTGTATGAAGCGATTGATGAATCTCGAAGAAGCGAAAGAAGTATGCATGGATCGCGAAGCCTGGCGATCTGTCCTCTCTGACCCCCGTCAGGGATACAGCGTGAAGATAGTTAGTTAGTTAGTTCTCATTGAATGTTGTTTTGTTGCTTACTAACCTGACTATTTTGTTGAGTGTACTAAGAGCAAGTAATACCTATAAGTACGGTAAAAACTTATTTCTGTTCATCAATTTCAATATTATGAGTACTGTATTATAATATATTGTTCACTCAAAATCAATACATTTAAGTAGCCCCTATTTAGTATATCGAGTTTAGTCGTGAAAACCTATTATTGGCATTCTGTCACTTAGCTTTGTTATTAGGCTTATATTGCTGTTGGTTTTCTCATGTAAATAAATTATTCAATAACTGATTTCCTTATGTAGTGTTGGAGATCGTGCCTGTAATTTGATTGGTGCATAAAACTTTTACAATATCTTTAATTTGATATATGGAAATTAACCTCAACCCACCAACAGAGTAATAGATATACATTTCATGTATTCGAGAAACTAGTTTGTTACTGATTAAAAACTCAATAATGAGGTATTTAATTAATTAAATAACTGGTAAATAAAGTTAATGTATGTCTTAAAAAACTTCGTATAATTTGCAATAAATACCGAGGAATGAAGATCAGTTTTCGAGGACAGTACTATGAAGTGGTGGTCTATTACCCTGATTACCTTTTGAGACCTTAATAGGGTAAAAGAAATTGGGTAACTAAGGAAATTTGACTGAGTTTATTTTACGCACTCGTCCACTATACAGGGTCACTTGTAAAACACCAGCAACTCGCTAGGACTTAGTAGCTAACATCAATAAAAATTTTTATGATATTTTTTTAAGGTTTGAAAATTTTTTATGAAATATTATAAAAAAAAAAAATTTTTAATTTTTTTTTATGTACTGATTGACTTACAGTACTACGCAACTCGTAAAATCACAGGGGATGAGGGTGGGCCGGTGATAGCTCCTTTGCCCTTGACCTTTGTCAACCGCAATTATGCGCGCACGTCCATCGTACATCGAGGCATGTAGTATGTCACGAAAAAGATACCCAGAATTTTCTTAAGCGGATCCAAGAGCGAAAGCCTATGACGCAGCTTGAAGTTTCAGTGTATTATACAACCCGTTTTATAACGAATTGCTAAAAGTGGTAGAACAAACGTTGTTAGTTATGACGTTGGCTATCCACTCCTAGCAGGTTGCTGGTGTTTTACAAATCAATCAATCAAAAAAATCAAAAATCTTTATTCATGTAGGTCACAAAGTAACACTTATGAACGTCAAGTCAAATGACCCTGTATAATAAGTTTTAAATATTTACTTATCAAAAACTACTCCAAAATAATTCACATCACTTAAAAACTTTACAAAAAAGTACAACATAAATACGATATTTTTGAACAATTGTTATTTATTAGTTTTATGGTCTATATGCTCGAAACACGTTGATATAAGTATTTACAGCTACTGGTTTGTTTTTAAGTCTTTTGTCCCTAAATATTCGTTATATTCACATTTTATTATATAAGTATAAATATTCACAAGATTCTACAATTCCTTTTGTCTATTTTTCATGGAAGAAATAATTACAGTTTTCTCTGTTGTATCAAATTAGATAAAGATAGAGCATGAATTCCATGGCACGTCTCTTATAGTCAATCGGCTAAGATACACTTTTATATCATTAACACATCTTCATTTATTAAATACAAAAATCTAGGCCATAATATTCAATTTACAGTATTTCAACTACTATTCAAGTATTCATGGCACTTTCTGATCACAAAGCGCAATATATCCGTAACGCAACCTCTCTGCTTAGTTACACGAGTTTTTCTACACTCCCGATGCGACGGTAAACAGAGCCAAAATGAAGACGTATTCGTGCACACCAATTTATAGCCACAGTTTCATAAAACAAGGCGGAAATGTCCCACGGGCCCACCTTCTTTTTCGCTGCACGCACTGCCGATTAGTTCACTCGATATATTTACACGTCCGCAAGATAAGGTCAGACGCTTCTATTTACACAGTTAAATAATATCACAAATCACAACTTTGTCCGTTTGTTGACAACGACCTCGGCGGCGGCATCGAGGAACCCTCATACGGATATTTCTTGTATTTGCACTCTCTTTTTCATGATTCCAGGTGGAACGGGAGCTGCAGGAGGTGGAGGAGCCCGGAGAATGCCGCTGCCTGCGCTGACTTCTCCTTCAATGCACCCCTCCATGGGCGCTTCCGCCCCATCTGGACCAAATTTTACTTGCGTCGAATTATCCATCACACGTGGCTCGAACGTACTCGTACGTCCCACAGCATCTGGCCGTCCATCCAAATTTTGAATATCAGGTTTTTGCGTATCTATACACACTACGCTACCAGCCTCGATAGCGCTACCAACACTCACATCGGGCATTGAGCTCCGAGCAGCACGATGCTTTTCATCATAACAGCTATATTCACCAAAAGTCGGTTCACCACAATCTGATAGCGTCCTTAGATCAAACTTCGATCCAACTGCTCGCGGCACATGTACCGACTTACACTCAAACCCGAAACCCTTGCCATCAAATGCACGCACGTCGTAATCTAGTTTGCCATCGTAATTATCAGAAGAAGATGAACTGCCAGCTTCTGCAAGATCATCCTTCGAGCGGCGGGATCTGGAACCTCGTTGGTGATAGATTCCAGCAAAAATAAGTACGTTTAGTAGTAACAGGAAGCAACCAACTGCGATAGTGACAGTTAACGCAGCAGTGTATGATTGATAGTGTGATGAAGCGAGACGGCGTAATAAAGCATCGTCGGGATGCATCGTTGGTGCAGTGGCATTAGGAGGACACTCTGTCGAAGGTGGTGCGGTAGGAACACGTGGTGGTACGGTGCGGGGTGGCATCGTACTTCGTGCACCAGTACTGCCACGCCCGCTATCCAACTCTACCACATGTGGCACGTGCGCTCGTGACATTGACTGTGGTCTCACAGCTCCTGAAATTAAAGTTTATTTTAGTCATACTAGTTAGATAAGCGCACAGGTTTATAAATTTATAGACTATGTGCTATGAGGCTTATAAATTTAGAGACTCTGTAAGGCGTACACGTATAAAACATAATAAGCAGAATCCAGGTTCAGGTCATTGTAAAGACAAGTTTATATTTGGAAGAGATATAGGTTGATGAAATAAAAATAACTCTGTATAAGTATTCTTGGAATAGTTTTTTGTAAACTTCAATCAATTAATAATTATAAACTGGTGCCACGGCATCGAAAAAACTGTTTGACCTTCATGATACATAATTGAAACGACACCAATTTTTGTTTCGACCCGGAATCAATCATAACCACTGCGCTAGCGATGCCTAAATAAAATATAATAATACTAGCTGACCTCTGCGGCTTCGGCCGTGACAAACTTTGATTCTCCGTCGCATCCTTAAAATCTCGTGTCGCTTATTACTTTAACAAAAATGTATGAAATTATGCCCGATTACTGCTACTGATGATTACTGCCCCGCTCTCCTGGGTAGAGTGATGTTGATTAGCCTATAGCCTACCTCGATAAATGAACTATGAGATTCCAAACAAACAAACATACAAACAAAAAAAATCTTCAGCTTAGCATAGATATAATAACTACTTTTACGCTGTATTCCTGTCATTTAGTACACACAAATTTAGGAAAGTATACCTTCATAGTAGTTAGGGTTGCTGTCTTGAAAGTGGTGGTGCCTCATAGCAGCGTCGGGCAGGTCGGAGCCAGGTCGGTGGAGCTGCGGGATGAGAGACAGCCATAGCGACATTTTGTGACCCCGGTAGTGGCTGCGCATCTCCGGCTTGCCGCCTGTCCCCACAATGAACGAAAATTGAAATAAATGAGACCAACCTTTACTTTACGCACGCAACTTTCTCGACCCAAAAGTTTTAAATGACCAACTCCTAAATTAGTCGACAGAATAAAACTTTAATTTATGTTGATTGTTGTTGATATGGTGTGTTGTTGTGTTTGCTGATGATACATTAACTCAATAACTATTTACTCAAGAAACCTTTTCTAAGCTTTCCTCGGATTTATTTTAGTATTATACATATTAATATACAAATTTGTGGGTTGTATGTGGAAACTTATATCTTTACATTTTTGACACAGGAGGCAAGTTCTCGTATGTACTGAATAAGTTGTATGGTTTTACGTGAATTCTTATGTAAAAAGTACTCACTTATTTCCATGTAAAGTTGATTAATGGTGTCGTATGTATCCCAATATGGCACCTGATCCGGGCCCAGTCTCGGAGTTTCTCCCAACATGGGACTCGGAGGTGGTGTTGCAGATGGATCGTTTGGGTTTCTATGAAAAAGTATGACTATTAAAATAAAATATAATACTTAAGTCTTCATTAAGCACCATCGATTTTAAAATAGCTTTATCGTCGAAGAATTAGTCATAGATGGAACTTTATAACAGCTAAACTTTTTTTTCTTTTCAAACAATGGCCTAAAAAGAAAAATAAAATAGTCATTTTTGTCCTCTTTTATGCGTAGATTTATTCTATGAGTTGAAAATTGTATGTAAGATACAAATACATAACGCACGAAAATTATATTTCGAACGTTATGTGCGTGGATATACAATACGACGTCAGATCATATTTCTGGACCGTCAAGTTGAGGGTCGCTAACGGAACCCTGTGAATTGAAATAGCGGCCCAAAATCACGGATCGTCGTCTTTGCTTACCAACAGGCGGACGACGCCATTTAGACGTGCCAAATATAAAAAAAAAGATTCTAACTCACACTCGGAGTAACAACACATCTTCTGTCTACTTGTGACACTAGTGATGGCTAGTAAAACTTAGTCGCAATGAGAAACTAATTCAAAGTATATATGAATGATTGCGTCAATACTTCTATTTAAAATTTTGCATTTAATGTATGTAATACGTTTTTAATTTTTCCGATACGTACCAATAATGTTTTTGTGGAAATACAGTTTCTCAGTAGAAATTTTGTGAAATGGCTCTTAAACGTAAACCTGATGAACCGTTCTGGGTCCATGAGAGTTCCTTGTAGGACAAACTTTCGTCTATGAAATAAAAGTACTCTTTCAACATTCTGTCTGCAAACAGCTGCGAATCGGGCGAAGGAGGAACTTCGAAAGTATTACTCAGCAATAGGCTTACGTAATTATGCCCTTATTTGAATTCTGTTGCCCAACTAGTTCTCTTCCAAGTACCGTTGTAGAACACAAAATTCTTGTACTATCCCCTATATTATTGTTTTTGGTTTGCGTTACTTACGTGTAATTGTGACTTTAATGAACAGCCCATTGTAGAACATTGGAAAATTTACGCAGCAATAATGAATAAATTAAAAAGGCCTTGAGCCAAGAAAAAAACACTACTCATTCAGACCTATCTAATGATCCCAAACATGGTATGTAAATGTGTCTAATATTCTGAAGAGTTAGATATCCCGCAGACTAAAGGGCTAATTAATCTCGATAAAGTGAATAATTCCGATTGACCTGAGATTTTTATATTGTTACTTCGATGATATTTCTATGCGTGGTAACCTGAAACTTGCTCTGCATCAAGAAGTCTACGGCATATCCATAACTTTTTCGAAAATAATACCATTTTTGGGCTTATTTAAAACAATCTTAATGGTAGGTACTAGAAGTTGTGATTTTTCAATTTATAAATTAATCTTGTAAACATAATTGTTTCCTTATACTTTTATAGACTGGTTGAAATTTATCGGGATCGGAGAAGAATCGCCCTGTAGGTAGTAACACGTACGGCTTTTTTATTTTGAGAATATCGCAAATGCTAAATATAATTGTGAATATAATAATATCTATACATAGTTGCCTAAACAATTAAAACTATAAAATTCAACTTTAAGAATAGTAAACGTTATGGTCACATTCCTACGAAAGGTAAACAACGTTTTAAACTTTTTAACGTAACAACGCCACAAGTTATGTACACAAATGTGCCTAACAACTAGAACTATTCAACAGGGCAAACCAAACCAAAACCTCCGGGCATAAATCACCGTATTGTTTACATATCATACCGATATATCCATTATTTTCATCAAAATATCACCAGAGTAAGGGTTATTTTGACAATTAATTTACTGTGATATGTGTGGTATGATACAATCCCTACACTTTATAACTTGATTAGAGCTTTCAGTTTTGCATTATACTTAAGAATATTAAATTACTACTTTATTTCAACTATAACCTAGTATAGTAACATCATCTTTACAATACTATTATTACTACAACTAGTTATAATTAAACTTTTTTTGGAAATCCAAAAATGATTTTTTTTGAAATTCTAATAAAATTGGATACACCCGATCGAAAGTGGTCACTGCAGCATTTGCCGTTGACAGCACCAGTAATGCTACACTCACACTATCGACCTTAAATCTCACTCTTGAGTTAACCTTAACCTTACAGCTTAGTTATTATTAGGTATACTAATACCACATGAATATAATTACGCTTATAAAGTATAATGAAGATTAAAAGTGCAAAAAATACACTCACCCGTTCTTTACAAAGTTAGAGATGTAATGTATGCACATTTTGGATACTCGTTGCTCTTGCAGCGTGTAATTCTGTTGATGATGTGTTGTTGATAGTGGTACACCCAAGTAATATGGAAGTTCTTCGCCGTGAACTGATCCTGGCCTCTGAATCAAGAATAATATAATAATACTATTAAAAGAACATGAGTATTAAATTATGTACAATAAAGTGAGAAGTAAGTGCCTAAAGGGACCTCTTTTAATAATATATTATAGTTATGTATCATATTTTTAAGGTTATATTTAATGTTAGTTTTATATTTACTAATTTTATTATTAGTTTAACTTCTGTATAAATAAAGTGAGTATTACGAAGAATTTAATAACCGAAAAGTCAATTCTATTTGGATACCCAGACGTTTATGTATGAAGCGTTTAATGAATTTGAAGAAAGCAAAAAAAGTATGCAGAAAGCAAAATAAGTATGCACGAAGTGAAGCCTGGTGTGGCGATCTGTTCTCTCTATAACTATTTAGTCAGTTATACAGCCTGAAAATAGTAAGTTAGAAAGTTATTTGTCAGAATCAAGTCAAAATATGGAACGCAATGGTTGTACATTCTTATAAAAGTCATTATCATCAGTATCTTCAACAATACGTACCTCATACCTATTACATTAACTTAGTCCTAAACTTAATGTTCAATTTCACGTTCCAAATCAATACAATTTAACCCACATAAGGCAGATAACAAGACCGTTGATGTGCAATTTCAGGGCTGTCACGTTAGTAACTGATGGGTTTGCCTCAGTTAACGAGCTACCGCCAACTTTTACTATATAGAGAAAAAACAGCTGTGTTTGAAAGGCCCTAAATACTTAAATGTTTACAGTTTTAACCCATCAGTAATCATATTAGTCTTTTATATGGATATACACTTAAGAGACAAAATATTCAGCAATTCTGTTTTTATGGGCAATGGGCTCACCACCCGTTACGTGGGACCAAGGTGCAAACGGTGAAATGTGGGCGTATAATATGCCTCTGCTTAACCCTTCGGGGATAAAGGCGTGACAATATGTATGTATGTATGTTTCTGTCGGCAGCATTTCACATGTTCTAGCGTGAAAGCGTTACAGAATATGTGGCTCGCCATTTCAATCTCAATCAACGAGAATGATTCTCCTATATTTTGAAAAGCGTTTAATATTGAATGGCATAAAGGCCTATTTCAATAACTCGACGCCAGCATAATTGTAGTGTGTGTTGTCTTTAGTCTCTAAAACCACCGGTTAACTACAACTTAATTTCGCAGTGCTGGGTTCTACAGTTTAATGTTAATATAGAACTTTAAAAATCAATACCATCCGCAAGAGATACCTTACCCAATACTATCTTATACTATTAAGTTAACCGGATAGCAGAATTATACTGATATTTTAAATATGTGTCCGCCTTTCATAAAGCCGTAAGAAGAAACTGGTCAGGTTAATAATAAATAATGAAGTAGTGTTATCTTGAAGATGTGCAGCAAGTTCAACCAAGTGCCATCAATTAACAGAATAAACAATTACCAACAATTCTCACAAACCTTGCTGTAACTCTTAAACCTCTTTATAAGGTTGTACTCGATTAGCAAAATGTGTTTACTAGACTTGTGCTAAACCGCCACTAGTTCCTTGAGATGGTTAAAAGGTTGAACAGCTATAGTACTAACCTGTGGATAATCCCTGTCTTGTGAAAGGTGGTGGAAATGAGTGAAGTAAGTCGTTCCTCCTCGTAACGCGTGAAGATATCCCAGTCTAATCAAAGGTGCCGCCGTCCGTCCGTCACTAAGTACCTGTGTAAGAAGTAGATCTTTTACAATACAATTATAAAAATGGATTATGGATGGATATATTTCTCGAATTCGGATTTTCACTTTTTCCTCGAAAAACACTTTTCTAATCATATTTGACCCATAATACGTCATCCAGCCATAGATGGCTTAGAAAAATAAAATTGAATATCGGACATACTATAGAGGAATATTCATCGAAAGGAAAAAAACATCAACGAAAGAACTCGATAAACGGCTAAACGCTTCGCTCCATTTAGACTTACCGGAGACAGCAAGTAAATCTAGTTTCTCCATGTGTCCGTGTGCCTACATATTGAAAATCAAGTATTTTGGTGGTATCAAGGTGTTTATTTATATTATAATTGTGAAACGCTCTTAGCCACGCTAACTTAGTGTTCTGTTGATGATCTCCGTATTAAACCTCTTTCAATATTGTTGATTCTCAGACGGGTGAGCGTTGTAAAATTTGTGGATTTTTTTTAGTTGAAGGTGTGAAATTTCATCTTTTTCACGAACACTCGCCGTGGTAGATACGGTAAAAAGTACCTCAAGCTATTGATCTAAACTGCGCCAACAGCTCAAGGCTCCTTCCCGGTCAAGATTAGTCACAAGTTGGCGACCCCTTTCCTTAATATCGTCTCACCTCGCTACTGTGTGGGCAGAACAACTCCAATGCAACGTGCTATCAATTGCATAGCAATGAATGCTCCAGATCGGTAGCATGACATATGCAAAACTACTAGAGTTAGCAACAATACGGACACAGGGTCCGTATTCGTAAAAAACAGGAAGCCTGATTATCACAGAGGACCTGCATACGACGTTCTTGTATGAAGCTGGCCATGTAGCTGCGCAATTAAGGCGGTAGACCATTATCCGAAAGCTTGAAAAGACACTACGCATGCCAAATTTTATCATGTCCAAACTTGCCTTAGAATGCAGCGGAGCCGTGCCTTTTCATAGCCTCACCCTAAATATGTATTTCATATGCTAGAATATTTACTTTAGGTTTGTTTTAGGGCGAAAATATCAATGGGTGATCCGTTGATCGTTTCGGCCTAAAACTAAAAACATCCATACAAATTATCTTAAACCCCGTTGTAAGTATACCGCTCACCCTCTCTTAGAAGTAACAATTCCTGCAAATACAATTAAGAGCCGTTTTAATTATTAAATTACGAAATTTATCCCAGAACTGAAATTAAGGCTTGCTTTTATTATTTTAACGCCATTAAATAGGCTGAAAATTTAGTATAAAATCCATATACATTCTTACTCTAATTCAATTCAATTTTTTGGGTATGGCTGTTTGATTTTTTACGGATTCGAATACTGAAGGTTAAGATTTTTATACCATAATCCTAGTCCTTTTCCTACCTCATTCATTTTTCCTTATCCACTAATCCTTTTCCTACCCTGTCCTCGTCCCATCCTCTCTCCGCCAAGCGAAGGTTGCCGTGCCGATGTGCTGCGTGGCTAGGGGCGAGCCTAGTTTTAAACGTGCCTGATTGCCCTGGGACCAGGCGATCCCAGAATAAGGCTAGCCTTACCTAGACAAGCGGGGTTCTGTCTAGGCGGACTCTAAATTTCCCTAGCTTCTCGTGGGTACGCTATGGATATAAGTAGAAAAAATAAAATCCGAAATGGCGGCGATGTGGTTCGCGACCCGTCACGTCACGTTTCCCATCGAGGCGAAAAGTGGACTAGGGATAGCCGCTTTGCTTCATTGAATGTAAGAGGAGGAATGAGAGACAAAATAGTGGAGGTATGCAAGATGATGCGAGAGAGACGACTTGATATTTTGTGTGTGAATGAAACAAAGAGGAAAGGATGTGACACCACTACACATGGACCCTTTACCGCCTACTGGTCAGGTGTAGCCAATACCAGTACAGCGTGCCAGGGTATTGGTGTGCTACTATCCGCTAGAATGAATGTGTGACAGAATATGAATGTGTAAGCCCAAGACTCCTCTGGTTGAGGTTGAAGGTTGGACTCACCCGCATCTTTGTTGTAGGAGTTTATGCTCCGTAAGATGCGCGGTGGTACCGATCTTCAAGGGACCAAAGCGAGAGGCAGGCATTTTGGGAGAGTATGAGTGATATTCTGAGTAAATGCAAACAGAGCGAAAGAATAGTAATGTTAGGTGATTTTAACAGTTGGGTTGGTGTGAAGCGTGATGGATATGAAAGTGTATTGGGAAAATATGGTGACGAACGAGTTAATGAAAATGGAGAAAGCTTGCTTGAAGTATGTTTGGAGAGGAATCTTTTGGTAACCAACAGCATGTTCAACCACAAGGATATCCACTTGTTTATGAGACAAGAAGGAAGCCAGAGAAGCATGATTGATTTTGTGATTGTAGATGCAAGGCTGAGAAAGAAAGTGCTAGACATCCGGGCATACCGCGGTGCCGGTATTGACACAGACCACTTCTTGGTTATCAGTCGAGTAAGAGGTCTGTTTCAACGGTGGCGGCACCGTGTGCATGAACCCTGTAGTGTACTAGAGCGCATAAAAGTCGATAATTTGCAAGAGATAGGTATAAAAGAAGAATTTTTAAGTAAAGTGAGCAAGAAATTTAGATAAAATATGTGAGATGGAAAAATTATGGAAGTCGTTTAAGGAAGGACTCTGGAAATTGCAATTGAAGTGTGTGGAGTAAACAAGAGGAGCCAAGGATGTAAGGTAAAGAGAATGTGTTCTGAAGTCATGAAAGCGTTGCATGGTTGGATTGGCTGACTACAAAAGTTAATCAAAGAATGCAGAAGGCAACTGATGAGGATGTAAGAATGGCAAAGGATGAATAGAAAAGGTTTAAGCGTGTTGCAAAAGAGGTGATAAAAAGAAAGAAGAAGGATGACAGAGATGATTTTGACAACAGGTTATCTGATGATTTCCAAAAGAATATAAAATTCTTTTGGAAATCGATAAGAACAATGAAAGCTCAACAGACAACATCGCAGCTCACCCATATCAGAAACCATGATGGAAGTGTTGTGAAGTGTGAAGAATGTGTGTTCAAACGATGGAAGGAATATTTTGAAAGTTTATTTGAAAAAGAGGGTATGCAAGCACAGACACATTGCTGGGAAGTGAGTGAAAGCGGCAATGAAAGTGATATAAGTATAGAAGAAATTATGGAAGCATTGAATAGTATGAAACTAGGCAAAGCTGCGGGAATTGATAGGATTTCTGTCGAGATGCTGAAAGCGGGACAGGGCGTTGTAGTTTGCCAGCTGTACCGCCTTTTTAACCTTTGCTGGAGGGGTGGCAGCGTACCAGAAGATTGGTGTAAAGCTGTCATCGTACCGCTGTATAAAGGAAAATGGTCGCAGCAAGAGTGCAAAAACTACCGCGGCATAAGCTTGCTCAGCATCGTTGGCAAATTGTATGAGAAAGTTTTGATAATAAGAGTGATGAATGAAACTGAAGGGAAAATGTGGGATGTGCAAGCAGGATTTATGAAAGGAAGAGGATGCACGGATCAGGTCTTTTCCTTACGATGCGTAATTGAAAAACATTTGGCGAAGAGTCAAAAAGTTTATTGCGCATTCGTAGACTTGGAAAAGGCCTATGATAGAGTGGTAAGGAATGAACTGTGGTCAACATTGTCCATGTATGGAGTAAGCAGCAACTTGATACGAGCACTGAAATCTCTATATGAGGGATCCAGTGCTTGTGTCAGAATCAACGGAGCTTGCACAGACTTTTTTCACATCGAAAAAGGTGTGAGACAGGGTTGTGTAGCGTCACCGTGGCTGTTTAACCTATACATTGACAGTTGCTTGAAAGAACTGCAAGAAAGTGCGTATGGTTTAAAAATGACTGATCTGACTATCAAATGTCTTTTTTACGCTGATGATCAGGTAATACTTGCACCATCAGCGGACGAGTTGCAGTTGATGGTTAATATTATGCATGATGCGCTGAAAGGCAAAGGAATGAAAGTGAATGTAAATAAGACGAAAGTAATGGTTTTTGAAAGAGAGAAAAACATGACAGATTGCTCGATTTTTGTGGAAGGAAAAAGAGTGGAACAAGTGAAAGAATTTATATACCTAGGTTCAAAATTTGCGAGAGGTGGAAAGTGTGATGATGACATTGAAAGAAGGGTTTTGGCTGGCAATCAAGTGAAGGGAGCAATGTACACCTTTATGGGCACCCAGAACGTGTCTAAAAAGGCAAGACTGGCTGTGCATAGTGGAGTGCTTGTCCCTACACTAACATATGGCAGTGAAAGTTGGGTATGGCAGAAGAAGCATAGGACTAAAATTAATGCAGTAGAAATGAGGAATCTGAGAAGTATAGCTGGAGTGAAATTGATAGATAAAGAAAGGAATAGCGTGATAAAGGAACATTGCGGTATGACAGAAGACGTAGTGACTAAGATAGGAAAAGGGATGCTTAGATGGTTTGGTCACGTGGAGAGGATGCATGAAAATAGACTGACGAAGAAAATTTATGCGGTGAGAGTAAATGGGCAAACTGGTAAGGGTCGACCTCGACGTACATATACCGATCAAATTGAAGATCTTTTGACAAAAGGCCAGGTCAAGAGTACCCTTAATCGGCGAGCGTGTATGAAAACAATTATGAAAGTTGACGAAGCGAAAGTTGTATGCCAGAATCGTAGCAAGTGGAAAGCCATAGTCTCTGCCTACCCCGATGGGAGAGAGGCGTGATGATATGTATGTATGTATGTATGGCACTCGTCGAACGATTCAGTCAAAAACTGACATGCGATGGAGATTATTTGTAAATGGGAAAAACACTAATAAATACAAATAATATAAATAGTCTGATGGAGTTACACTGAATGAAGGAAATTAGAAGTTTAAATAATTCAGGGGAATAATAGGTTAGTAAGGAGGAGAGGTTAATGGGTTAAGGGATCAACATCATCCGAGCGTTTGTCCCAGTTGCGGCCCGCGACGCCCGGGGTCCGCTTTCCTACATTTTCTCCTCCACTTCGCACGGTCGTCGGCATCCCCTGTAGTGACTGGCACGCATGTCATCCCTTACGACCTCAAGCCAGCACTTCTTGGGTCTTCCCCTCTTACCGGGACCCGGCGGGACTGACATGGCCAGACATTTGTTACCTACGTAGCCCGGCGGTTGCCGCAAGACGTGACCATACCAACGAAGGCGACACTCTTGCAACTTGTCTGCAATGTCACGGACGTGAAGGCTGCCGCGGATGCGAGAGTTTCTCACGCGGTCCATCCGCGTGACTTCACACATCCACCGCAGCATTTTCCTTTCCGTGACACGCAGCTCCTGCTTGTGTCGCTTCAATATCGGCCACGTCTCACTTGCCATGTAAAAGGACAGGTCTAATAATGGTTTGTTAGACCTGTCCCTTCAACCGGATCGGCATTTTAGGGTCACAAATGACACCTGTCATCTCCCGCCATTTAGCCCACGCGGCAGCAATGCGTGACTTGACATCGCAATCGATGTCACTGTACGTGTGAAAAACAGATCCCAGGTATTTAACCTGGTCCTTGCGCTCGACCAAATCACCGCCTATGCGGACAGATGTGGGATCTGTCGAGTTTAGTGCCAAGTACTCGGTCTTCACCACATTTAGTTTCAAACCGCCGTCCTCAAGCGTCTCCTTCCACGCCTTTACACGTCTTTGCACCAATCTGCCCCTGTCTGCGTCTGCTAGCGCAATATTGTCAGCATACATGAGCAACCATGGAGGCTGCTCATGCGAGTTTCTGATGCTGTCCGACAATTCGTCTAATATTACACTCAACAGAAGCGGACTAAGGACCGAACCCTGGTGTACCTCGACGGTGATGGGGAAGGGTTTCGTGTCGCCAACAGCAGTCCGAACCATTGAATCGGAGTCACAGTACATGTCCCGGATAGTGTCAATATAGACCTCTGGAACCCCTTTGGACCGCAGTGCCCACCAGATCACCGCACGAGGAACACAGTCGAAGGCCTTCTGCATGTCTAGAAACAAACAGTGCAGAGGCGTGTTCTTCGACCTGTATTTCCCTGCGACAACCTTCAGCGCAAAAACAGGGTCAGTGGTCCCATGACCAGGGCGAAACCCATATTGACACTCCGAGTGAGTACACTCCTGCCGGATACGAGTCTATAATCCTCTCTAATGGGTAATGGGATATCAAGTTCTAAATGAACTTGACATCCCTTTACCCAGGCAGGAATACAAGTTGGGAAATACATTATTTCTAGGGCAACTAAAAAAAATGTGGTCTAATGAACCTTCGTCCAAGCCACATTCACACAATGAAGAATCACGAACGCGTATTATATGAAGAAAGACTGGAGTGCAGCAAAACCTAACCTTAATCTACAGATTACCGATATGATGCTTTTTGAAACTTTATCCAAAACGATAAAACCATGGTTTTAAAAAAACCTCGGGCTGAATGGCATGGAAATGTTTCCCTTTCCTTCTGCTACTAATATTCCAGTGGGCCAGCCATGAGGCCTGGAGATCCCCTTGGGGAAGGCTTAGCAAGTCATATCCTTGGAATGCAAGGTGTTTGAGGTCTGCACACTCGTTGCCCTTAATACTCGTACCACAGTGACTCTTACTCAGTGATTCAAATCTATTGACTCAAATGTGTATTTTGACAGACAATTTTTTTTTCAGTTTATGGTCAACCTGTTACCACACTGTGGTCGAAATATGAGAGAAAAAAAAAAAGGTTTGTATATCTTTTTTCATACTACCTTAATTGCTAGGTTAATTCATTTGCTACTCGTTTACACTCAAATTCTAAAATTTATTTTAGTGCGACGGGTAAGACATGGCTTTTATAGTTGAAAAAACAAGTATTCATTTAATGTTGAATTTTGGCATCATTTTGCTGTCTAAAAATCTTTACTTTTATAAGTTAGATACCAAAGTATCATAATTTCTAGCAAACTTATGTCAAGTTATGAAACATAATCTAACTTAAGGTTTTTAATTAGTGTGGTAACGTTGTAGGTATTAGAAATTTCTTCAAAGAACCCATAAAACTCAAAAAATGGAAAGAAGGACACGCGTAAGTCTAAAGCAAATATAATCAAGTCACAACAATGTCGCCGATATCTCAATTCTTATTTGACGAAGCAAATATTTTCCATTAAAGGCTTTCGACAAGTACCACATTGTCATGTTTATAAGGTACGCGAATGTCATCAACATCCTTTGTACTCTTTACGAACGTTCAGTAAGTATCATATAGCACTTGAGGCTTAAATTGAGATTGTTCGTTGGGCTGGCTGAGTCGTAAACACCGAGATGAGAGTCGAAAAATGTCGAGAGTATCGAAATGTAAAATTCAAAAATAATGCCTATACTTAAATCTAACACAAATACTACCTATTTAGAAAAACCATCAAGTTCACAGCTAATAAACATGAAATATAGACAAAAGTAATCTAAGAACTGTAAGCTTTTATTGATTTATTTATCTTAAAAAATATCTCATACTGATATTATGTAGAATGTGAGGTAAACCCTTTTCAAAGGACAACCGATAAACATCCACCAAATTGTCGGTTATCTATTTCAACGGGTTCGCTATCAATGATAGTAATAACATTTTACTACACAATTTATTCGATTTCGTAGAAAAACAAAACAAAAGACTGTTTATATTCAGCGTATCTGCTTTTAAAGGCCACGTTGATACAACATTTAATATCAAGTTTCTTTTAGTTTAAGTTGATTCATGTTTGTAGCTGGATATTTTTGTTTCTGTATCTAAAATACAGTTTTGTTATAAGCTTTTCTAATGTTATGTTACTGAAAATATAGCTCTATAAGAGTCTTATTTTATTATCATAACTACGAGTCTCGCTATTGAGAGTACATACGCCAACAAAAGCTTCTTCAAGTCCGGTCAAACATGAGTTTAGCTCAAGTTTACCCGCTAGCGAGTTTACAAATGTCATAAGAAATATGCATAGCTGACTTAAATTCTCTACGTAACGGGTTTGTCTTAGTTTAGGCACAGGTTATGTATGTATAATGGTTACGTTCAGTTACCTTTTAAAGGATAGAAAATAGTTTTTAAAAGCATTATTGGCCGTTATAGATATATTATATCAAATAAGGCACTGAATGTGTAAAGAAATTGGAATTATTTCAATAACATAATAAAAGATAATAATGATGTAAATAATGTACTAAAAGCTAAAAATAACATCGTTAGGCGCGGAAAAATTGAGGTAGTTGTGTCAAAAAATATGAATTCCGCCATTTTGTATCGACGGCCATCTTGGATTTATAGTATCTGTTAAATTGTATAGTCATCAGAACTAAAGATATATTGTATAGCTCTCGCCAAATATCTTGGTCCCTCGAAAGTTGTAGTCGCGCTCGGTTCACGCAGGTACAGTTAAGAAGACAATGCTTACGACTTTAACTATATAAATAGTTAAATGCGTAAGCTACGTTGACCATATGCGCCGAAACATGCGCGTTACAGCATTAATAATTTCGTAAAAAAACAGTACAAAACATTAATGCGTCTAATATTTAGCATAAATTAGGCAATAAAAATAGTGTCAAATTTCAATTACCAAATTAAACAGGGCAAGCTAAGAATCGTTTGAATGCTCTTAATAATATACAGCAAATAAGTGATTTCAAAATTAAACTATATGTAACTTACTTCTAAAGTTGCATCTCGTACGCTGAGAGGATTTTGCACAGGCTTGTCCCAGTCAGTATATTCATTTTTCAAAGTCGAGTAGATCTCGTTGAGATGATAATAGTATGCATTGCGGACAAATGTGCGAAGAATGCGATCCCTGCGGCTCTCGTTGAAGCCAAACTCCAAGTCTTGGGCGTTAAATTCCAGGTAAGATTCTGGAAGGCATACCATAGCTCTCATTTACATATATTTATCATTCACCGCCTCGAAACCCTCATTCAATTTATTCGGAAGTATGTTAACGCTCTGTGAAATAGAAATTCGGTATCTTCAAAACCATAAAGTACAAGTAGGTATCTCTGAAGTTGTGTTGTTTTCGAGGTTGACAGTAATAAGGATTGAAATATAGTGCAATTCATAAATTACAGAGAGATGTAATAAGATGAATGTTATGTTAGCTTTCATGTGTGTTTGTATACGATGAAATGTCTTTAACATGAGAGCACTATAAGTATGTAATATCGTGGATGTTATTTATGTTTATAAGGTCAGACATCATAGATCAGAGTACACAACGTTGTTTTGGTAGGAACGACGCGAATTATTTCTAAAATTACTATTTGTCAAAGATATGATAGTAAATTAATAAAAAATTAAGAAGTCTTTCTAGATTTATAGTAATCAACGCGATCCTCACAGTGACGACAATCAACTATAGGTTAATTAAAGGAAAGGTAACATGTCTCTGATATTTTCATGTTTTAGTTAAAGGTGGAAATTTTATATGGTTTCGTTGTGTGCGAGTGCAGTTTTAGTAAAATAAATAAAACTATGACACAGTGCGCTAATGCATTGCGGACAAATTAATGTGCGAAGAATGCGACGATCCCTGCTCTCGTTGAAGCCAGTTTTATTATATTCGTCTTTATGATGTGGTAAAGATTTTAAATGATTATTCTCTAAGAGCGAGCATCTAAAATAAAGACTTATGAAGACCTATTTTTCTTTGATCTAGAAAGGTTTATTGACGTTAAAATGGAAAGCACCCATTTATTAATATTGAATTTTAAAAACCTTTAATAATTTGTTTTATTTTACCAGTAGTTGTCAATCCAAAGAGCAGTTCTCTATGAGAGAAATCAGCCAATTCATGTCCTGCTGCGTTAGCAACTGCTGCTGCACCTGCACCTAATCTTGAACTATCCGTTGGCGGGGGCACCTGAACAAAACGTGTTCTGTTAAAAGGCTAAAGCAGGAGCTTATATTAAGCTCGCTGTAATAGAAATATATAAAGCATCCATTTTAACATGCATTGAAAATAAATTCTCGTATATTCAAGTTGTTTAATGTGTATCCCTAAGTAAAATAAATAGACGATTGAGTTATAATTCTTGATTCCTAAGTGTATCGGAACGCCATGACTATACATTGTGAACCAAAGGTAATACCATTATAATATTGAAGGTATGCCAGATAAAATTGTATTACTGATACACAAATATTTCTGAAGTACATTATAATTGCATAGTCATTTAAATAAAATTAACTCAGCCTCAGCAAATTAAAAAACAGAGAATTCTACTAAATAAAAATGTATTGTAATACCAATTAAAACAAATAAAGCATTACGTTCTAAACAACAATTTTATAATTTTACTTTTACTTTATGTACATTAAATATTAGGCGTTGGTATTTAATACGTAACGAAGTGTTTTTTATTAATAGAATTTTATTGTTTGAATTAGTGTGGAACAAGTGTCAGCATTACGCTGGAAAACGGCGTGCTCCTTTGGTTTGGACACATCCAATGAATGAGTGAGGAACTATTGACGAAAAAAAAAAATTGTGTGAAAGTAGCGGGTAAAATGAGTCGGGGTAGGCCAAGACTTACATATGAGGACCACGTGAACATTGCTTAAAAAAAAGTTAAAAGTAGTTGGATACTCAGACGTGCATTTATTAATAAGCAATTAATGAATCTGCAGGAAGCGATCTGTCCTCTCTGACTACCCCGTAAGGGTGTATCCCTTACAGGGTAGCGTGAAGGTAGTTAGTTAAATATCAGTCAAAAACTCAGTCACTCAGTAACAGACATCTCAGTAGCAAATATTAGTCAGATAAGGCTAAAACAATATAAAAGATTTGTATCTGAGTTTATACGAAGATGACAACCATCCTAAGTTAATTGAACCAAATTTAAAAAGAACAACAGTCGTAAAGAGCTAAGCATAAAAACTCTCTTACGGCATAAAAAGAGATCAAAATGGGTCTAATATCTACGCAGATGAAAAAGCTTGCAGCAATATTGAATTTAAAATTTGTATGAACAACTGGCGACAATGTCTTTTATATTTTTCTCTGGGGAATGCTGAAAATTACACTGGTATTTGTAACAAAACTGAATAGCAATTTTAAAAGTTAGTAAGATATTATAATAACCCAGCAAAGTAAAAATTAGCTAAACAAAGATCATTTGATAACAAAGTTTTAAAATTACTTCACTCTTTATATTACTTTAATCATCAAAGGTACCCTTTTAGGAATCTGTCGCAGTGATTTAACCTCAGGCCTACCCTGCGAGTCGGTTTAAGGTGAGGCGGAACACCGCGGGGTTTAGTGGGTAGGACGGCCTCTCTCTCACGGGCCGGGAGCCCCACATATCGTCCCTGCTGCCCCCGCAGCAGGGATGACGGTGAGTAAATGCAAAGCCCTTTTAGGAATCCGCGAGTAGGTAATTGTAATCTAAGAATCTTAGAGCACACATCATACGTAATCTAACGCTTGGATTTTTGATCTTATTTCTCTGCATAGAACATCAATCTAGTAGAGCAGAATTAAATTAATTAATATATACATTAATTACAACAACAGTGATTTCAGACATTTTCCAAATCAATCTGGTTAGCGGGATTAATATTAAAAGCGTTTTCTTCTTTCATTACTATTTGGTACAACTCAGTCTGGAAAACACTGTTTCCAATTTTGATTCTCTATTTAATATAAATTGCTGAGTGACGTCTGTTGATTATATTCTGTTTCGATATTTCTCACATAGATGTAGCGGAATTTTTTTTATTACTAAAAAATATCACCCATAGAAACATAATCATGATCTCAATACAGACTTGCCAAAAAATATTTGTAGTAGTAGTACTTACTAGATTGCTATATTGAGTATTTAGGGGCTACCAATGTCCGTACTAGTACTTAATAAATAAATAAATATTGTTGGGACAACCCACATAACGCCATCTGATTCCACACTAAGCAGAGCTTGTACTATGGTAACCAGATAACTGATAAACATACAAATATATTTATAAATACATACATATTATGGATAAATAACACCCAGACACAGAATAATCAATCGTGCTCATCACACAAAGTTTTATCCTGGGTGGGAATCGACCCCACGACCTCTTGCGTAGCAGTCGGATGCACTCCCACCGCGCCACAGAGGCAGTCAGTTAATAAATTCCATTGTGTAGTATATAATAAAAGACTCACAGTGGATGGGTTAACAATGACGGTGCCGTCGACAAAAGGTGCAAATCCGGGCAGAAATCGTGGCGGTTCGAGGCGAACAGCTAGTAGCTCTGAGAGTGGCTTGTTGCGCAAACACGGAGCAAGGTCGTCCTCCAACAAATCACCGTGACAGCCTGTCTGTTCCGCCACCTGTTTAATCACGCACGTAATAACAATGTTAATCAAAAAAGGTTCACAATTTTACACACCGACGATTACATAAAATTTAGCTTCGCTGAATAATATATCTGTCAGATTCATCATTTACCTCAAACATAACATAATTTGTATCATAACTGTCATAATAAAAAGGTTAATAATTTTTTTTTGTCTAATGTTGTATTATGGAGAAAAATTGAAATTTTTTTTTTGAAGTGATACCTACATACTAGACATGAAGTTATCAAATATTCCCTTTATTTGCGAACTTTATCAAAATGAGTTCAGCTATATGTAAAGCAAACTTAGTTTCCTTATGACACCTCTAAAATAATCATCTAAGCATTAGCCCTTAGCATCCCTTGCTTTTGCTTCGGTGCACATGATTCTCTTTTAAACGTTTCTCCCCTACTTTCTAAGGTTTTAAGCACGCCTAGCAGTGTCATTCAGATATTCTTTGATGTAACTCTCCTAATGTGTCTCTCTGCAAGACCGTATCATCACTTATATGTAAAGTTAAAGCGGCCGTAGAAACGGGCATTATTTAGTGGCTCTAAGTATCAATTTATTATCACTTCTCTATCGTTTAAAAAAATATGTTTATTGTACAGGAAAGGAAAAAAGTTTTTTTTTTATTTACTTAATTCTGTATTACAAAAGCAAGCTAGGTAGTTAGAACTACAAAAAAAACTTAGTAATTACTTACTGTACATTATCTACCAGACACCTAACCCTTGTTCTCATAATGTATGATACAATATTAGCTATCCGTGAACTCGTTGCTTTACTCTGTTTGCTTACATTAATAATACGAAGACGTATAACTTTCGCTTAGATGACTAAGGTGGTGTTATATTTCATTTCGTCTACGTATAACTCGAAAGTTGCAAGATTAATATAATTTATACCTACATGTATTTGTGCTCAAAACCTAAAAGATCGCGTTAGGGGAATAGTGTCTCATAAAAGTATTCGATTTAAGTGTTAAATAATATTCAAGAAGTTTTTTTATACTAATGAGGTGGCAGACAAGCATACGGCACACCTGATGGAAAGTGGTCACTGTAGCCTCTGGATGTTTGCAACACCAGAGGTGCGGCACTCGCGTTGCCAACCTAAAAACCTTCTAATACCCCTTTTGAAGAACTCCAAACTGTATATTTGTACGTTTGCAGTCAACAATGAGCACTCTTTATTTATTCATGTATTCTTTTCTAAAATTTTTCTAAAATATTTATTTTACTTATCTACGGAACGAATATGACGTTGTTTTTGCTACAACCAAATTAAAACACCACTTATACGACATAAGCTTATTTTGTACAGTCAGCCACAATCTAACATGTTTAAAATGCACATTTTAATTATACTTAAATGTAAATGCATTCGTATATTTAACGATACCTTTCTTTTAATCGTGAGTGGCTCTCTCTGCAACGCCCATGAACTCAGCCCTGACCCACTTAATAAGATAACTCGCTTCAGCAGTTCTGAAACAGATAAACTTCATTTGATTTCGTCTTTTAAAAAATAGAATCGTCAAGATATTATTAAAAACCAGATGTTTTTTTTTCAGTTTCTTGCAGTTTTGAAACATATGTTAGTAGAATAAAACAGAAACCTTCCTATTAAAAAACACCCGAATAACCTAAAATGCATAGTATAAGTCGTGTGAGTATAAAAACATTATACACAACTTGCCTCTCGCGACTGGTGATACAGCCAAGAAGTTTGCCAGTGCCGCCCCCGTGCCATGTCCCATGAGTGTGACCCTCTCAGGGTCTCCTCCGAAGGCCGGTAGGTTTTCTCGAAGCCAATGCAACCCTGCCACCAAGTCCATTAGGCCAAAGTTACCCTGCGCTGAACCTTTAGCACCAGTCTTTAAAAAACCTAAAACAAATTAATACACCTATAACATTTTACGGCATAACAGTTTGATCACAATATAGGTTTTAAAATAGGTAAATATTTTCATATATAACAGAGCACTTTAAATAAATATAATAAAATTATAGAATTTTCTTTATTACATAACTATTTAAAAAAAAAACCTTATCTCACGTCTTCACCAGGGAAAATAAATACACTTTTGTTACATTCCTGAGGAGGTTGTGTCATTTGATATTGTGTTTTCATAAATCCCCTAAAATTGACTTAGAAAATTCTTTCTTCGTTGAAGACTATAAATTATAATGTAAATATATACCTTGGTATACTACGAGTAACTTTACAAAATTTGTATTGCTTGATACAAATAAATAATAGACAGGTATTATCGCGATCATCTTTACCTTCGATTCGCCCAAATAATTTTAAAAGTTCGATTCAAAGTTACTACATATTATAAAACAAAGTCCTCCGACGCATATGTATGTCTGTCTGTCTTGGCGATAAACTTAAAAACGACTGCACCGATTTTCATGCTGTTTCATCGACAGATAGAGTGGTTCTCGAGGAATGTTTTAGTATACGTAGGTCACACTATAAGTTTTGCGTAACTTAAAAAACAACATGTTATAACCAAAATATTATGTTTATTGCTTTTCAAAATACTCTCCTTTACATTTTATACATTTTTTCATGCTATCGAACCATTTCTTAAAACGGGTACCACAGGTCTGAAGGCACGTTTTCTATGTGCTGATTGAACGCTATCACTGCCTCTTCGGAGTTGGTAGAAGTAGAAACCTCTCATCAAATCTTTGATTTTGGGGAAAACACAAAAATCACAGGGTGCTAGGTTTGCGCAGGATGGTTGACGAGTTGTCCTATTGCGGAAGCAAAAAAATTACTTTGTTTTGTTGGCCGTGTGTGAAGAAGCGTTGTCATGATGTAGGAGAACGCGGCTTTTTGGTCGTCTTTCGCGAATTTTAGTAAAATTGTGCAGATGGGACCCGTAATTGAGAAAAAAACGCGATCATTTTTTTACCAACATTTCTCGCCTGCCTCACTTTTGTTGGCCTGATAAGATAAGCCAAGTGTTATAAACGCATAATGCTTTTATTGGCATAACTTTAACTTACTCTAATTTTTTTATCATAAATTTAATAAGCATACATGTAAAGGGCATAATTATTAAACGCCTAAAGATAATTTATCATAAAATACAAAACGCATAATGGAGATATGGATAACCGTTTAAATCATAAATGAATAATAAATTTGCCTAAGAATATTTAAGAAATTATGAGACACAATTGTAAATAATCATCTCACTCATAGCCAAGTTTATAAGTTGTAACAACATAAAACGATATTTTAAGTGTTATTAATTTTAGACTAGTCTTGAGCAAAGTCGTAAATCGTTTCTAAACCAAAAAACATTTTTCCATAATCATACCACCTCTACAGACAAAACAAAACACTTTCAACTAAAAATAACATGTAGAGTTACTCTCAAATAGATACCGACACTTGTATAAATAGCCAACAACATATTTCACAGGATACCCGCATTATGTCAACGTCATTCAAAGGTACTCCGATCAAACACGCTCGGTATATCAATATTTTATAGGTAACACATCCAGTTTCGTCTGGGTAGATGTACATTTTGAAATGAACTTATTCACATACTATTTCGGCTAATGGTTTATCGAAAATAATATACTGAAATATGGATTGTTAATTTTTTTTTATAATCTTTCAATTGATGCCTCTACTTAATTATACTTAAGTGTGGCTTAATTTACTTCATTAAATAAACATATTTATGATAAAATATTATAATTAGACCCTTTTTATATTTATATTGTGTATCTTCTTTATTAAGTTATACCATATTTAATAGCAGGAATTAGGGCGTCAAGGATTACCTAGCGTGTAGCAAACAAGTAACTGGCCATGCATGCTGTATTTCACACAGTTGCAGCACCTCGTGAACTACTAAAACTGGCCATCCATTGGTTACATATCTTGTAATATAAAAAGTGGAAATATAATAACAGAAATGTGGTCTCCGACTTTCAGAGCGAGGGTTTCTAATATCACTTCCTACGCCGCTTTTTAAGGCGCGTCCACCATCTCACTCCTCGTATAACATCTCATCCTTCTCCTTCCCATACTACCAACATTTTTGTCAGTATCTTAAACTGAAAAATCCACTGATAGCCAGACTTGTATCAAAACATCGTATAAATAAATCTCTAACGAGTTCTAAAGGGGCTTCCGATACTACAGGTTAATGGCTCTCGGATGATGATAATGAAAACTTAATTCTATACACGTAAATCTATACCTACTTTTGACTGCCTTTGTGGCGCGGTGGGAGTGTATTCGACTGCTACGCAAGAGGTCGTGAGTTTGATTCCCACTTAGTATAAAACTCTGTGTGATGAGCACGATGGCTTATTCTGTATCTAGGTGTTATTGATCTATAATTTTTATGTATTTGGAAATATATGAGTATACTTGTACTCGTATATATCCAAGTTATTTACCAGATAACTGATAAACATACTTATGTTTATCAGTTAGCTGGTAACCATAGTACCAGCTCTGTTTAGTTTGGAATCAGATGGCGTTGTGTGAGTTGTCCAAACGATATTTATTTATTTTTGACCTTTTTCTTTGACCTTAAGTTCCTGAAGAAAGAAAAACTTTATTCATAATTCTACGTATGGCAAGACTTGCGAGCTTTTTACCTCACTTCAACCGCTAAGTAATTCTTTATACCGCTTATTTAAGTTGTCGAAACGCTAAAAGCATTCTTGAATACTTTTTGATTATATTACACAAACAAACAGAAAGAAACGACAAAGTAAGAATAATTTGTACAGTCGAACTTATTTTATCGAAACCACACCGGGATCCTTCCATACGAGTATAGATACAAATTCTCATATAAGTCTGTCGGAAACAGATCGACAAGTTGCTGTATTGAACAGGCTTACTGACTCAAATATTATTTCTCTTTGATAATAAATATTGTTGGGTATGTTATTACTCTCATTGATTTTAACATAAGTGTGTTAAAAATATTGAGCGCTTGTCTCTAGTCGTTTTAGACTCAAGTTGAAATTAATATTTATTCCACAAAATTAATAAAGCTTTAAAAATATCGTGTCGATTGGAATTTAATTAAACGATAACACAATAATCATGTCAATAATCACGATTATTGGTTTGGCAAAATAAAAACAACAAATTAACGTGATCATAATTGTATTTGAAAACACAATGGTTTAACTTTTTTTTTAATTCATGACACCGTTTTAGTCGGAGTAGGCAGTCATAGGAAACAGACATGATTATCAGTCTCATTCTCCTAGTAAAACTATAGTGGTAAAACATAAAAGTTAAATGAAAAAAGAGTGTGTGTATGTGTGTGTGTGTTTATGTGTTGTGTGTGTGTGTGTGTGTGTGTGTTTGTGGTGTGTGTGTGTGTGTGTGTGTGTGTGTGTGTGTGTGTGTGTTTGTGGTGTGTGTGTGTGTGTGTGTGTGTGTGTGTGTGTGTGTGTGTTGGAGTACTCTACGCGATCTTTCGTGGTAGGAATAGGAGTACAAATCTATTGAAATCTATCAAACTTGTTATCAACCTCCCGACTATACAGGACATGGTTTTTCTGTAACTTTTGTGTAATCCAATAACTACATTCTGCATGATACTGTTTGTGAAGTTACTGTTTGTTTGTTACTGTATGTGAAAATACCATACAATATAGCTAGTCTACAAATTGAACATATGTTAAGTACGAACAATTTGTAGGTTCGCTTAGGCCTCTTTTCCTAATTAAATTGATGGCTATCAATCAGATTCGAGCTAGATGCCTAAATTACACTTGAGTACACTTGGCGCTAAGTGTGATTCGAATCACGAGAGAGAACATTGATTGATCTGTGCCAATTAGTTTTGGAAAATCTTCAGGAACTGTCGAGAATATAAATAAACTTGTGTGAGTAATAAATCTCTACTATTTGACACTACTTAAGAAACATTAATGCCCGTTTTCACTAAGCCTAGGAGTCATCTAAAATGGATGCTTAGCTTTTTTAAAGTTGCTTATAGCAAATTTGCGTTTCACCAACCTCAAGACGATGCATATCGTTGGTAAGCGTCATCCTAACCTAAGACACCGATTCGCTTGCACTTAATGGCTAGGCTAGCGCCCAAACATAATTATTAGATTTATCTGTGCGCCCAAATTGACAGCTGCAAGTGTGCGGGTAATATTCTGTGGCTGCAGGATTGATTTGAACAAGTTACAAAACTGTTTTTGTTTACATAACGTGGATTTTTCCTAATTCGGTACAGAGATAAATATTTACTGACTAATAAGTAATAACGACTGGCGCCGGCGCGGCATTCGCTACAAGCTATTAGAAATATGCATAGTTTAGAATATAATATAATATTAAATAAAATTATTATTGTTGACAATATCATTAAATTATAAATTAAATATCCATCACGCCTTATCCCCGAAGGGGTGGCAGAGGCATATTATATGCCCACTTTTCACCGTGTGGATTCTGGTCCCACGTAATAGGTGGTGAGCCCATTGCCGTGTTGAAATAGACAGACGCAGGTTGTGGCTACCTGCTGTTGAAATTTTTCAAGCCGCTTATAAGGCCTTCAACCAGGCTAAACGACTGCCATTTTACTGGCAACCGGGACCAACGGCTTAACGGCCTTCCGAAGCACGGAAACGCTCGCAAATGTAAATGCCACAAAGTGGTCACCCATCCGAGGACCAGCCATAGTGAAAGTTGCGTAACTCAGTGATCGTTTACAGAACACTGAGACCACGAGCGCTTCACGACAATATCATGGCGTACGAAATAAGGAGATTGACATTTTTTTTCATCCGACCGAGGTACGAAAACTATCATGAAATGTCTCAACTGTCAAACGTCAAAGTCAAAACAGCAAGCTTACAACTGAACCAACATAATTCTTGTTTATGAATCATACATCATAAGCAACTATACGCTAAGAAGTCTTCTTGTGCGAATTGGTTGGTGAAACGCAAGAACTTGCTTAGGAGTATTTAAGCCCTAGTATTTTCCTAGTTAGGCTTTGACTTAAGCAATGTTAGTGAAAACGGGCATAAGAGTGTCTCATATATTTAGATTTGGAATGTCATCTACTATATAAAATTGGATTGGATTTAAAATATTAAATGTTTGTTCTCTTCTTTTGTCTAACTATTCTCTGTTGATTCTAAACTATACCTAGAGTTGGAGCTTGGGACCCACCTTTAGTTGGCTGTTAAGAGCTGCTTAATATCATTATGTGATAGACTATATTCATGTTAAAGTTAATAAAGGCGCAAGACTTGCCTGAAAGTTGGCAGAGACACATTAAATGCCACATTTCATCGGTTTTATTTAGTTCCCTATAATAAATACACTATAGGATAGGATAGGCTTAAATTGTGGCTACCTGCTGTGTTATTTTTTAAACCGCTACTTTAACTAGACGTTGCTTAATGATTACCATTATAATTTGATTATTAGGTAAAATAACCGTTTTCATAGTTTAGTTTCTAAAATTACTATAGGTACACCGTAAAGTAAGTATATAATTAAAATATTTATTGCGTATTTTTTTTTGTACTTTCTGTATATCAGCAATAATAAATAGCACTCGGAAATGAATTCTAGTACTTCATCATAGGGGTAGGTAGAGGGATAACACACGTCCATACTTTACCGATTATAATTGCCCAATTGAACCGATGATAAGCCTTTGGACGTCATACTACGGACATCAACAGGTTCAGTAATATCGTAATATCTTGCATTCCAGCCAAAAGCTATTATTAATAGTCTGGAAGTTATCAAATGCTAATGGAATAGCTCCGCCGTATCTCCAATAATCCGAGGAATTAGCTTATAAGCAACTAAAGCCTTTTATCTTTTTCTCTCATTTCATCCCAAGTACTCTCGTATTAACATGATTAAAACAGGCTTATCTAAGAACAAGCCAACGGACTAACCTTCTGCTATATTTTTGCGATATTTTGCCCCAAAAGATCTCCGATATGATTATTTCTACAGGAAAGTACTTGATGTCGTGATTTTTATAACGATTGTGAATGTTTATCATACTACGACGATAAACATTCACAATCATTATATAAATCTATTTTAATGAATGAAAATGTTACAGCACTGGTGTGTTACTTCGTAGTATTTACTATTTATGGTCATTTTTAAGTACATTGAACTACAAAACTAAATATACTGCACAAATAATACGAAAAAACCCTATCAAGATCTTTGGGGCCCAAACGACCTCACCTGCCAGTGGTGCACCACCTAAAAGACGAGCCAACAACGCAGGTGCTCTTACGGGGTTGGGAGTTAAGACGGCAGCTACTCCTAGCAAAAAACTGGACCCTAGCTCCTATTCTCAGGTATGGTTTGGAAGCAACTCTCAAACCTTGAAATAAACCGAAATGACGTCTACTTGTATTGTTTTTTTTTGTAAAATCCTAGAGTCTGAGACATGCATACCCGGTAGTTTCAGCGAAATATTTTTAATAGATTATTTATTTAGATTTCTGTAATCAACCTAAAAAAAAGTATAGACTACTTACCCAATACACCTAACCTAAAGTTGATAGTAACGACGACGATGTTACCATGCGCCGCTAACGTAGTACCATCATATGCGTTGCCTGAACTCCATTCATAAGACTCCCCATGGACGAACACAAGACAAGGGAGCCCACTTTCGCCATCACCTTCTCCCCCTGCACAACATAAAAAAATTCATCAAACACAAATAAAACTCTAGATTAATATTGCGATAAAGAGTAGAACAGTAAAATCGTTTTCTTTTGGTTGTAAAATGCAAAGTCATATTTAATAACATTTACGTAAGGAATCATCCCGAGCACTTCTAAAATATAAAACAAATAACTTGAGGGAAGTTTGGTTATGAGATATGTGATATGGCAGGAAGGAAAAAGGAAGGAAACTTGTCAAATTGAAAACGTTTCATAGAATGATATTTCATGTGTGACCAAGCTACGGCCATCAAATATAGAAACTATTTCTACATGAATATAGCTTTTGCGTGTTGTTAGACGATCAAAATTTTACTTAATATTTTTACTTAGATTTTTTTGTCTAACAAATCGAAAATTCTAACCTTAGCCTATTGAAAATGATAATGATTATTATAGCATTCCAACATGAATCAAGAATACATTAAAAAAGAAAATAATAGACATGTCATTGATCGCTGCCGTCGTCTTGATCAAATCATATTATTTGAACATTGTGTTAAATTTTCAGATTATTTATACGACTAAACTAAACCAGTCTAACCATAAAAAAAAAATCACAATTGATGATCGTGATTACATTTAAGAGATAAGTGAACTTTATTTACAAAACTACTTACTCTTACTTGTTTATTGACAAAAATATTGTTTTTTAAAGCGTTAGATACAATTATGAAATTGTCAACAAATTCAGTAAAGTTAACAATTTATATAAATATACAACGGTATTGCAAACAGTTTCGTTATTCAAGGCAGTCGTCAGTGTAAACTCTTGAACTGTAGATACGGGGTGTCTTAACCCCACTTCCGCACTGCTTGCAGGATGCAAGATGCACTGCAATGCACTACGGAATTGAGGCCTCGACATCCCTCCACCGCAGTAACGCTCCGCTTGCTCTCCAACGATGCATCTTCAGTGTTGTTTTATGCAACTACCATTAAAACTCCTTTCTTTCATTTTCTTCACATAGGCTGTACTATTTTTATACTACACGTATAAACAGAGTAACTTCAGTATTGTTTGCGATTGCGTCGTACGTAAAGTGCTCACAACTAAACCAACGGTGCATAAATTACGCTTCCATCAAGTATAGACGCAGGTAAATTTACAAGCAATCCCACAGAACAGAGTGCCCGTCTTAAATATATAGAACATCAATATTCAGTGTTTGTTCTGTAGTTACATTGTAAGGGCTTTAAGTTAAATGGAATTTATGCTGATTAGTTATTTATGCTTGTGAACTATAGAATTATGTAATCAATAAGCGTTTTATCATAATCGGAAAGAAATCAGGTAAAGTGCGACTCAGTCCCGCACAAGAAGGGTTCCATACAAGTTTGTAAATAGACCGTTCATTATTACACTTAACAACTTGTAACACATTGAACTCCAACTGCTCACAAATGACTCCGACCAAATTTATGAGCTTGTGCGATTCGTCACTCGCTTCGCATCGCGAGTAACATTGACCGATAACGACTACTGGGGCATATTTCCGAGGAGTTACCCGGGGCGTCCGGCAATAGACAGGCAAGGACCGTGGGTTTTACCTTGTTCGAGTCCGGCATGAGATTACATGATATCCGAGGGGATTTCTACACGTTAAAAAAAGCCAGTGGTGCGGCGCTCAGTCATTAAATTTGCTATATTCAGCTAATTTAATGACTAAGCGCCGCACTACTGGCTTTTTTTTAGGTAATGTCACACTCAAGCAAACAACATGGTGTAAATATTCTTTCAGTTTATTTCAAAACTACAAGAACAGTTACTAGTGATAGTATAGCATAATATAATAATGAAGCGCTCGCAGCCCCGCTAACTCAGTGTCCTGTAAACGACCGATGTAAAAACTCTACAAGGTTTAGTTTTTTAATAGGTCTGCTGGAGTGCTAACCTGGGTATTCAATATTGATTTCATCTCGACATAATGACAGACAAACAGAAAACAAAGTTTAGGGTTACTTTGTTGTCTGTCATTTTGTCGAGGTTAAAGGTTCCGTATTTATCTTTTAAGGAAAAAAAATTAACCAAGAAAATTGTACTAAATTTCATTAAAATTTGTTCATAGATAAGAAACCGTTCTGTTTCAGAATACAACAAAAAGTGATTTTCATTTTTCTATCCTACAATCTCATATACGAGTACCTTAACTAAAACTTAACTTAACTATCTTCACGCTGTATCCCTGACGGGGTAGTCAGAGAGGACAGATCGCCAGGCTTCGCGATCCATGCATACTTCTTTCGCTTCTTGAAGATTCATCAATCGCTTCATACACGCACGTCTTGGTATCCGAGTACTTTTGACCTTTCCGTTTTTGAGCAATCTGCTCAAGTGGACTTCTTATGTAAGTTTCGGCCTACCCTGACTTCTTCTACCCTCTGCTTTCGCACAATATATATTCTTCGTCAATCGTTCCTCATTCATTCGTTGGACGTGTTTAAACCAACGGAGCACGCCCTTTTCCAGCTTAACGCTGACACTTTCATTTATACCCACTATATTGCGTATCACTTCGTTACGTATTCAGTCGGCTAAAGTAACGCCGCACAATTGTAGAAGTGATCGCATCTCCACAGCATTCAATTTACTTTCATGCATCTGCCGACATACCCAGGTTTCGCCACCGTAAAGCAAAGTTGGCACTAGCACTGCGTTATGAATCGCCAGTCGTGCTTCTTTTACAATGCTTTGTCGCTTTACTAATTGGGACAAAGCACCGTTAACTCTGTTTCCGGCAGCTACTCGCCGTTCTACATCCGAATCACATCTTCCATCTGCGCTAAACATACTCCTTAAATACACAATTTCATTCACTTGCTCTAGACATTTCTGGATTACCCTAATCTCGCATTTAGTTCTTACGTCATCTCTTTTAAATACTAGAACCTTAGTCTTACTTGCATTCAAACGAAGACCCTTACTTTCACACTCCTCTTTCATATTAGTGACTAATGCCTGAAGGTCGGCGTCTGATGAGGCCATGAGCACCGCATCATCAGCGTACTGCAGACAGTTTACTGAAAAGTCACCCAAATTCACACCCATATCACAATCTTTCAACATCTGCAGGCAACTGTCCAGGTACACTATGAACAGCCAGGCGGACATGACACAACCCTGTTTGACGCCTGTACAGACATCAACAAGAGGTGACACATCCCCCCTACTCGCACGCAAGCCTTACAGTCCTTATAAAGTGACTGTATTGCCCGCAGTAGCGAACCGTCCACACCATATCCGGGCAGCAAATTCCACAGAGTTTCCCTCACAACGTTATCAAATGCTTTCTCCAGATCCACAAAAGCGCAGAAAACCTTCTGGTTAATAGCCAGAAACTTCTCCGCGATCCGCTTGATGTGTGCCAGGTGGCACAAAAATAAAAAAAGATTTTTCCTTTTTTTTTGGACCGGGGGGTACCACCATGCAGCCCGCGGATAACCCCCCAAATAACTTTTGGGTTATGTTCGGGGTTCAGCGGCTGCAAGCCGGGCTTGGTGCGAGATTTGATACAGCAGGTGTGGGACCAGTGGGTGCTGAGTGGCGTCTAGTGTGGGTGGTGCGAGTCGACCCGCCGGCCAGGGAGACCTGTAGAAACGGTGGTGCCGCTGGCCGCCCGCGGCATAGTACAGGGGCCCAACTGGGACTAACTATCTCGGAAGGCTGCCCCACCAGGTCGTGTATAATCCCGATGTGGTACGTCGTGCTGGTTGTTGACCGGATGTGTGGTCCCGGCGACTGCACTCAGGGGGGTACGGGGCCCTTCCGTCCGGCGAATTGGCTTCCGCCTAGCCACACGTCCCTGGACAAAACGAGCACCTATGCTTTGTCACTCACTGCTGCATCTGAACTATAGAATTATGTAATCAATAAGCGTTTTATCATAATCGGAAAGAAATCAGGTAAAGTGCGACTCAGTCCCGCACAAGAAGGGTTCCATACAAGTTTGTAAATAGACCGTTCATTATTACACTTAACAACTTGTAACACATTGAACTCCAACTGCTCACAAATGACTCCGACCAAATTTATGAGCTTGTGCGATTCGTCACTCGCTTCGCATCGCGAGTAACATTGACCGATAACGACTACTGGGGCATATTTCCGAGGAGTTACCCGGGGCGTCCGGCAATAGACAGGCAAGGACCGTGGGTTTTACCTTGTTCGAGTCCGGCATGAGATTACATGATATCCGAGGGGATTTCTACACGTTAAAAAAAGCCAGTGGTGCGGCGCTCAGTCATTAAATTTGCTATATTCAGCTAATTTAATGACTAAGCGCCGCACTACTGGCTTTTTTTTAGGTAATGTCACACTCAAGCAAACAACATGGTGTAAATATTCTTTCAGTTTATTTCAAAACTACAAGAACAGTTACTAGTGATAGTATAGCATAATATAATAATGAAGCGCTCGCAGCCCCGCTAACTCAGTGTCCTGTAAACGACCGATGTAAAAACTCTACAAGGTTTAGTTTTTTAATAGGTCTGCTGGAGTGCTAACCTGGGTATTCAATATTGATTTCATCTCGACATAATGACAGACAAACAGAAAACAAAGTTTAGGGTTACTTTGTTGTCTGTCATTTTGTCGAGGTTAAAGGTTCCGTATTTATCTTTTAAGGAAAAAAAATTAACCAAGAAAATTGTACTAAATTTCATTAAAATTTGTTCATAGATAAGAAACCGTTCTGTTTCAGAATACAACAAAAAGTGATTTTCATTTTTCTATCCTACAATCTCATATACGAGTACCTTAACTAAAACTTAACTTAACTATCTTCACGCTGTATCCCTGACGGGGTAGTCAGAGAGGACAGATCGCCAGGCTTCGCGATCCATGCATACTTCTTTCGCTCCTTGAAGATTCATCAATCGCTTCATACACGCACGTCTTGGTATCCGAGTACTTTTGACCTTTCCGTTTTTGAGCAATCTGCTCAAGTGGACTTCTTATGTAAGTTTCGGCCTACCCTGACTTCTTCTGCCCTCTGCTTTCGCACAATATATATTCTTCGTCAATCGTTCCTCATTCATTCGTTGGACGTGTTTAAACCAACGGAGCACGCCCTTTTCCAGCTTAACGCTGACACTTTCATTTATACCCACTATATTGCGTATCACTTCGTTACGTATTCGGTCGGCTAAAGTAACGCCGCACAATTGTAGAAGTGATCGCATCTCCACAGCATTCAATTTACTTTCATGCATCTGCCGACATACCCAGGTTTCGCCACCGTAAAGCAAAGTTGGCACTAGCACTGCGTTATGAATCGCCAGTCGTGCTTCTTTTACAATGCTTTGTCGCTTTACTAATTGGGACAAAGCACCGTTAACTCTGTTTCCGGCAGCTACTCGCCGTTCTACATCCGAATCACATCTTCCATCCGCGCTAAACATACTCCTTAAATACACAATTTCATTCACTTGCTCTAGACATTTCTGGATTACCCTAATCTCGCATTTAGTTCTTACGTCATCTCTTTTAAATACTAGAACCTTAGTCTTACTTGCATTCAAACGAAGACCCTTACTTTCACACTCCTCTTTCATATTAGTGACTAATGCCTGAAGGTCGGCGTCTGATGAGGCCATGAGCACCGCATCATCAGCGTACTGCAGACAGTTTACTGAAAAGTCACCCAAATTCACACCCATATCACAATCTTTCAACATCTGCAGGCAACTGTCCAGGTACACTATGAACAGCCAGGCGGACATGACACAACCCTGTTTGACGCCTGTACAGACATCAACAAGAGGTGACACATCCCCCCTACTCGCACGCAAGCCTTACAGTCCTTATAAAGTGACTGTATTGCCCGCAGTAGCGAACCGTCCACACCATATCCGGGCAGCAAATTCCACAGAGTTTCCCTCACAACGTTATCAAATGCTTTCTCCAGATCCACAAAAGCGCAGAAAACCTTCTGGTTAATAGCCAGAAACTTCTCCGCGATCCGCTTGATGTGTGCCAGGTGGCACAAAAATAAAAAAAGATTTTTCCTTTTTTTTTGGACCGGGGGGTACCACCATGCAGCCCGCGGATAACCCCCCAAATAACTTTTGGGTTATGTTCGGGGTTCAGCGGCTGCAAGCCGGGCTTGGTGCGAGATTTGATACAGCAGGTGTGGGACCAGTGGGTGCTGAGTGGCGTCTAGTGTGGGTGGTGCGAGTCGACCCGCCGGCCAGGGAGACCTGTAGAAACAGTGGTGCCGCTGGCCGCCCGCGGCATAGTACAGGGGCCCAACTGGGACTAACTATCTCGGAAGGCTGCCCCACCAGGTCGTGTATAATCCCGATGTGGTACGTCGTGCTGGTTGGTGACCGGATGTGTGGTCCCGGCGACTGCACTCAGGGGGGTACGGGGCCCTTCCGTCCGGCGAATTGGCTTCCGCCTAGCCACACGTCCCTGGACAAAACGAGCACCTATGCTTTGTCACTCACTGCTGCATCAAATACCGCTCCGTTTCACGCTTCATTCTTTCCCCATCAACATGGCAGTGCAAAATAAAAAGCAACTCTCTACAGCAGCCGAAACAAATCCGACACGTACGCTTTTTGAGGTGGAGTTCACAAACATCCGTGGACTCCATAGAAACCTCAACGCCGTCCACCACCATGTTGAGACGGTGCGGCCCGGATTGCTGATCCTTACGGAGACGCAAATATCCTTCCTGACGATACCTCGTATTTGTGCTACCCCGGCTATTTTATCGAGGACTGCTTCGATAAAAGGGCCGGGGTGTGTGTGTTTGTTAGGGCGGATGTTTGTGTTCGCCGTCTGCGCTGCCTGGAAGACCCATCCTTCTCTGTCCTCTGGCTTTACGTGGATCATGGTTCTATTAGCCAGATCAACGTGTGCCTTTACCGTTCGAATAAAGGGGATATGGAGACAACTCTGCTCTTTGAATACCCCGGAAGAGCGGCAGATGATGAGCAGGTGCGGTTCCCGAACGCGGAATTGGTGTTTTAGGGGGACTTTAATGCACACCATACAGAATGGTTGGGCTCCCTTAAAACCGACCATGCGGGACGAACTGCCCAAGCATGCGCTCTTTCGCATGACTTGACACAGTTAGTACACCAGACCACCAGCATACCAGATGTGGCAAGTCATGCGCCCGCTCTGTTGGACCTTCTGCTGACCAACAGCCCAGCCCAGTATAGTGTATCGGTAGGTGCTCCGTTGGGTACTTCCGATCACTGCGTAGTGCGCGCCGAAATGCAGGTGTTATCTCCTGCATGTCCTGCGGTTGCGGCGCGCAGACTGTGGCACTACTCGTCAGCAGATTGGGACGGTTTACGTGATTTTTTTCGTCCGTCCCATGGGGTCAGCATATCTTTAGAGGAAAGGCCCTATCGGAGAGCGCCGCCGCTGTTGCTGGGGAGATCAGTCTGGGGATGGAATACTACATCCCCTACACTGATGTCGCCAGCATCCGCAAAGCCCGTCCCTGGTTCGGGCGTGAATGCGCGATGCAGTTCGACATAAGCAGTCAGCGTATCGCGCTTGGACCAGGGCTAGGGCATCAGGTGACCCGAATGTGGCCAACCTCAGAGCCGCTTACAACAGAGCGACGAAGGCCAGCAAAAAGGCCTTCATAAGAGCGGATACCCAGCGCATAGCGCGGCTTGCCAGGAGCTTGCCTCACATCCCACGGGTAGCCGAGGATATTGGCAACTGGCCAAAGCCGTGCAATCTAACTTCTGCCGACCTTCGCTACCACCGCTGCGCTACCCTAATGAAACCCTGGCTCACAAGGCCCAAGAGAAGGCTGACTTGTTAGCCAACCTCTTTGCGGCCTATTCCCGGATCGTTGACCGTAGCAAGCAGCCTCCAACAGTCGCTAGTTGTGCCAGTGCAATGCCAGACATAATAATCAGGCAGTGCGACGTCCGGAAGGTACTGCGGTCGCTCGACGTCCGTAAGTCCAGTGGCCCCGATGGTATTCTTGCGATGGTTCTTAAGAGGTGTGAGTGGACTCCCGTGCTAACACGCCTGTTTCGCCTATCCTACTCTACGGGTAGCGTGCCGGATGTGTGGAGGGATGCTAACGTGCAACCGATCGCCAAGAAAGGGGATAGGTCAGACCCAGGCAACTATCGCCCCATAGCCGTCACCTCAGTCATCTGTAAGGTTTTTGAGCTCATCATAAACACGCAGCTCATGCGTTATCTGGAAGATCACTCCTTGATAAACGACCGGCAATACGGATTTAGGCCGAAACGGTCAACGGGTGATCTTCTAGCATACGTTACACACCTTTGGGGTGAGGCTATGGATAAGCATGGCAAATCCTTGGCTATCAGCTTGGACATCGCCAAGGCTTTCGATAAAGTCTGGCACGCATCACTTCTTTCCAAGCTTCCGGCATATGGCCTGCCACCTCAACTATGCACATGGCTCGCCAGCTTTCTGCATGAGCGCCGTATTCGGGTCCAATGAGACGGTCAGGCTTCCAACTACTTGCAGATAAATGCTGGCGTGCCGCAGGGGTCCGTTTTGTCGCCCACTCTCTTTCTTCTGCATATCAATGATATGTTGTCCCTGGGCAATATACATTGCTATGCAGACGATAGTACACTACATGGGGGATATATTAGTCACCCGGCGGTAAAGTGGACGGATGTTGAAAACAAAAACTACCTCAGCATTATGGGGTTGGACGTTCGTCGAGAGCTCAACAATAAAAATTATATCGAGAGGTGCATCACCTTGGCCTCTCGCAAGCTCGGAATCCTGAACAGGGTGAGGCGGTTTTTCACGCCGGAACAGAGATGCTTATTATATAAGTGTCAGATTCGTCCGTGCGTGGAATACTGCTCACATCTCTGGGCTGGCACCGCCAAATACCTGCTTGCAGCGACGTGCCATCCGCATCATAGATTGTCCAGCTGTTACTGGCAATCTTTGGAGATGCGCAGAACGGTCGCCAGCTTAGCTGCATTTTACCGCATCTACCACGGTGAGTGTTCTGAAGAGCTCTTCCAACTAGTCACACCCTCCCCCTTTCGTTCCCGAACAACACGGGCGGGGCAGAGATGTCCTCCTTACACTGTGGACACCATTTTGTCGTACCTTAAAAATATGGAGCTCTCTGCCGGCGCACGTGTTTCCCTCCTCTTACAATCCTGGGTCCTTTAAGAAAAGCGTGAAAAGGCATATTTCTGGGCCGTCAAGTTGAGGGTCACTATCCTAGCCCTGTGGGTTAGGGTAGCGGCCCAAAATTGCGGGTCGTCGTCTTTGCTTACCATCAGGCGGGAGACGCCATTTTAACGTGCCAATTTTTAAAAAAAAAAAAAGTCCATGCAACCTCTTCCACGTCGGAATCCGCATTGAGCCTCCCATAAATATCTTTCAGACTTTTCTTGCATACTTGCCGTTATAATCTTTGCATACACCTTACTAGCTAAGCTGACCAAGCTGATCGCCCTGTGGCTGGAGCAGTTTAGGCGCGAGCCTTTCCCTTTGTAAATAGGTACTACAACTGCTATTCGCCAGTCATTTGGGATCTCACCCGTCCGCCAGCACAAGTTGCATAAAAGACATAGAGTGTCCCAGACGCGCGACCCACCGTACTTGATCATCTCAGCAGTAACTCCTTACCACATTTCATACTACTTATCGCTTGTTTAATTTCTTTCATACTAATGACTTCAATGATATCGGGATCCGGAGCATCGAAGTGAGCTTCACTTCCCGATGTGGCATCTCTGTCTTTTCTTGCATACATCTTTCCATAATATTCACTCCATCTCTGCAGGACGTCAGTTTGGTCAGTTAGGACGTCATTGTTAACATTAAGCACTTTATTCATACTGCAGATTGCCGAACAACTCCGGGTCTTGCCTACCTCTTTCCAGAAAAGCCTGACATTATCCCGGAAATTGGACGACAACCTTTCATCCGGTTTCATTCTGCACTTTTCACGAGCTTCTTCTATCAGTGCCTTCGTGTTAACTTTTTGGAGCGTGTATCTCTCTTTCATATTAAAATCATTCCGCGAGGCTAAGTAGTCTAACCATGCTTTCTTCTTCATTCGAACTGCTTCTTTCACTATCTCATTCCACCATGCGTCACGCTTATTACTACTGCCTCTTATCGTTTCTCCACACACTTCCACAGCGGCATTTACCATACTAGTGGTAGTGGTCTGATCCTAGCTCAGCGCCTCGATAAACCCTTGTGTCCATCACCTGTTTACGGAGCCGACTATCCATAAGGAATAGATCTATCATGCTTCTCTTTGACTTACATCTCCTCGTATACATATGAATTTGTTTGTGGTTGAACATTGTGTTCGCCACAAACAAATCCTTTTCCTTACAAAACGCCAGTATAAGCTTGCCAGCGTCGTTCACCCTTTTATCCCCATACTTCCCGAGTACCGACTCAAAACCATCGCGAGCGGTACCCACCCATCCATTCAAGTCTTCACATACTATAAGTCTTTCATTTCCTTCTATCACATTTAGAGCTTCTCTCATACTCTCCCAGAAGTCCTCTAGCTCACTCGCGTTCGACGAAGATACTGGCGCGTAAGCAGCTACCAGGAAAATCTTCGTCAAACCAAGTTTTAGACGGATCCAGAGGATTCTAGGACCTACCAGTTTGTACTCATACATACCGGAGGCCAATCGCACCAACAAAATTCCAACCCCCCGACTGCCATGCTCGCTCTCTGGTACTCCAGACCATAGCGCGAGCACCCCATCCGGGAGCTCCAAGACTTCGCTGCCCTTGCGCTTGGTCTCTGTCAAGCACACTACATCTAACTTTCTCTCATTCATAACATCCATCAACTCATTCATCTTATCTGCCATTCCTCCCCTAACATTCCACGCAGCTACCCTGCACTCCATCCTCCAATTCCCGCCGTGTCGTGTCGCGCGTGTAAGGTGGCGGTCTCCTACGCCGCTCTGGCACACACTTTTCGCACCAGTGGGGACGAACTGGTGCGCGTCGCCTCGGGGGCACGCCCTAACATTGTTCGCCCTTGCGGTGATCGTGTTGGAGTAGAATTGCAGCCGTAGCTGGCAGGAATGGCGACGTGCACGCTTTTACTCTTCATCCCCATATACCACCCTACAGTTTACAAGTAAAAGCCTACCTAAGTTAATAACATTATTATTTTTCATAGAAAATCAATATTTACAGTATCTAAATGACATAGAAAGGAAAAGCTTATCTCTACAAAGAAACCAATTGATAGAAATTAATACAAAACAAACACTCTGAAAGTATACGAACTGAATCCAATTCTATATTTTCTATAATAGCCAAGCATTAAATACATTCTACTAAGTAGACAATTTAGGAGTGAAATATGTAAGATGGCTACCTCTATCTACATGGATAGTACCCACAGCCTTTGCACTGTAGATTAAATCCTTTTTATAGGGTCACGTAAAGCCATAAATGTGCCGCTACTGTTCTGTGCAACACGGTATTCTGGATTAAGATTTTAACGAATGGCTGCTTCATGTGTTTAAAAGGTATTCTTTTAAAATTGTTACTGTGAATATGAATAGGTGAGTGTTAATAGATTTCTTCTATAAATAAATAGAATTAGGTACCTACTCAAGTTACATTGCTATAACTATTACCATACATACATTGGTTTACTTAACGATGGACGTGATTTTAGTCTATCGGTTCTATTCTATCATGATAAGTTAAATTTATAAAAAAAAAATTAATTAAAAATATATTTTAAAAATGCTTATAAAAATTAAGTACATCGTTAGGTGTAAGGTACCCAACCGACTTCGCCTGCTAACGGTGCACATGCTGATTAACGGACTAGGAAACGACTAGATGATTTTTAAAATTCAAATAGAACCATCTGGAAATATCCTTTAAAACCGAAAAAGAATTTTCAAATCAAATCAGTTCAGGCGACTTCGAGTAATCGGTGAACATACATAAAAAATATTCCTACTAATTCAGAACATCCTTTTAAAGTACATACATACATACATAAATATTGTCACACCTTTATCCCCGAAGGAGTAGGCAGATGCATTCTAAACGCCCACATATCAACGTATGCATTTTTGTCCCACGTAACAGATGGTAAGCCCATTGCCGTGTTGAAATGGACAGGCGCAGGTTGTGGCGACCTGCTGTTGAAATTTTTAAGCCGCCCATAAGGCCTTCAACCAGGCTTAATGACTGCCATTTTACTGTCAACCGGGACCAACGGCTTAACGTGCATTCCGAAGCACGGAAACGCTCGCAAATTAATTACCAAAATGGTCACTCATCCAAGGATCACCTATAGCGAATGTTGCTTAATGCAGTAATCGTTTATCTATTTATATCACTGAGTCAGCGAGGCCACGAGCCAGTACTTACCCGTGGTACTACCGGTGGTACTACTGGTAGTACCACGGGAAATATTTTTTGCCCGTGGTACTACTATGACGTATAGTAGTACCACGGGAGATTTTATATTACCCCTGGTACTACTTAATAAATAATATAACTTTATGTTTTATGTATCTACATAAATTGCAATCGAGAGCGGATACCCAGCGCAACCTAAACAGGAGAAACAAATAGGAGACTAAAACTAAAAAAATATTTTAATGGATTAATATAAGATAGCAGGAGGTTTTTCTTGTACGTATGAAATGTAGAGTGAGGGTATTGAGCTTATAAACTCTTTGAGCTCGCAACTCATCAATATGAATTGACCGGTAAGAAGACTATTTTGAGCAGCTGAGCGCGTCAGTTTGTGGCTAGGTTAATCCAAATTTGTGAAGAATACCACAACAAAAGTAGTTTGTCAAATTTTTAAAATGGAAAAAAAGTAGTACCACGGGTCAGTACCGAAATATTTATTGTAATAAAATACCTAATAACGTTATTTTAATTTTACCCGTGGCATACTTTGTCATCCCATGTCCTAAACTATGACGTCGATTTTTTAAAATTGATAAGCAACCGCTTGTGTTTGGTATTCTTCATAAATTTGGATTAACGTTTATATTATTCTTATAAATAACTTTACTAGATTTAAACGAAATGCGTAACGTGGAGTAATAAATAAAGAAGGTTGAAGATAGGCTCATCAATCATCATAGACGAGACCCCTGTCCAATAGTTTAATGTACTATGATGGTCATAAGACACATAAAAACTTCTACTTATTTCAAAATCAATTTCTTTCACAAAACAAAAGCAGTTAAATGGTGTGTAAATGTTAAGGGTTTTTTTTTAATGTTCTATTCATTTGTTACTAACAATTGAATTGGAATCGCCATCTTAATTATTTCTCTAATGAAGGAGTAATTTTTATCATCATTGCAATTTTTAAGTCATACATCATTAATTACTTGTCTGCATCACCAGTTAGGAGTTAACATGAGTTTTTAAAATACGTAATTAAGAGAAAAAGATTTTAAAAGCACGGCTAGATTATAAGGAAAACAGTGTTTTATATATTTTACTTTATTACAAGAAATCAAACATTTTTTGTAATGGTAAAAAAAATGTAGGGTCCTACTAAAAAATGTTCTTGTGAAATACAAGTGGGTTGCTCGACTTCGCTCGGCAATTTGAGCCCGATTGGCAAAGGCACGCTATGATTAGCAGAAATGCCTAAATCTATTCTAATAATTTTAAAATTAATATTATAATTTGAATGACTGTTTTGGAGCAGTGGGAAGAAGTCAATTAATCATAATTTCTTCTGAAATTTATATTTCAAGAGCGTTTCTTCCCTAAACCACAGAGCCGTAGGGTTCGAAAGCTTTATAGCATTGTACTCTTCTTCTCGTAAATAATTTTAATTTAATTGCCTGAACTACTTATGCATTTCAGTACAAAAATGATGAATAAAAAAATATCATCAAAATATATGACAAAATTTTCAAAAAAAGTAGCTACCTATCTAAACCGTTTGACTAAACAATTGGATTTACTTTGAAATTAATGTTATTTTTCCCACAAGAGACATCAACACATTCAACACACGTAAATCATTTTCAAATTTAAAATATACCAACTGAAACTTATTTCATATACATTAGCGGTCATGAATCTGCAAATTTTGCGAGAGGCATGTTTAACACACATCGAATTAACCACAAAATGACGTGAATGAATAATATGTACACTTGAAAACCAGTGGCAAGGATTAATGAGCAACACAAGCCTCACAGCCCTTCCTTTGCTAGCTACATTATGTTGTTACCATTGTTCTACTGTATTATACTGACAAAATATGAATGAAAAGGGTGCTTCGTATATATAGCAGTATCACTCCTTATATGAATAGACCATAATTTAATTCTACATGACATAGACAGAATGCAGAGGTCAGTGACTTCATTTAAAGCACACGCACGTTACTTGAATGATTTATTTTCACATTATCCAGGAACTCTCATGCAATAAACCACTTATACATATCTGAACTTTCTTACAAATGTAAGTAACTTAAATTGGGTAGGCATTGCATCAAATACAAATAAGAGTAGCTTCTGTCGAAATAATGATATTAAAGACAAAACTGTGTGGAAATTCCATTTACACCACGAAACTAATTTTGCCAATCATACTTACATAAATGTACCTACAAAAAACAAAGGAGTAAAGGATACATTATAAAAAGGAGTAAAGAAAATGTGATACATTTTATAATGTTTTAGGTATCGATTCTTCAGGAGTATAAAAGTGGACGGCGGGCTAGGTATTAACGCTCGGATGATGAGATTTATGGTAAACTATGAAAAAAAACACGTAACTAAAACCTGTCTCTGTTTATCTACGATTAATAATGGAGAAGGAGAGTGTTGAAAACAATGGTAATCAAATACTAAATACTGTCTACGGAAACATTAATTACTACTCGGGACTTCACACGAAATAATATTCAATTATAGCGATGTTTCGGACGCGTTGTATCGTACCTAGGGGCCGAGTCTACTATTGACAAGCCGTAGAATAGAACCAGAATTGCTGTTTTTAGCTGTCAGAATGTTAGTAGACTATCAAAAATGCAGCTGACAAGCGGCCACTGGCGAGGTAAGTGTTAGTAGAATTCTATCAGTACCGGCGGCTTTCTGTTGAGCGACGTTTAGGACTCGATTGAAATGGCAGATTCGGCCCCCTGGTCTTGTTTGGTCCATTATTTTGCGCGAAGTCCCGAGTAGTATACAAAGTTTGAGTATACACAGATAGTTCAAAAATGTGTACGGATAAACCTACTATAAAATAACGCTCACCATTTACAGGCACGTAAAGGTTCACATATAGGCAGTCTTCACTTTGATTTGCTAGGACTGGTAGGAGCCGTTCCAGTTGGCGTATTCTGGCCCGCGGATGAACAAGAAGGGCGTCCTCACGTGGTACAGCTGCCGGTGGGACTTGCGGACACGCGGGCCCAGGCGAATCCGCCAGCCGCGGAGTCCGCCACTGCGACGGTGTCACAGGCGGCATATATCTAATTAATGGGACCTAATAGTTAACTCAATGCACTTTATATACAGGTTATTTTTAGAGCTTAATAAATGAAGTCTTACAACAAATTTGTGTTCATGGTACCACTAGTATCCAAAACTTTACGAGCTTTGAGGTTTGAAAAGAAACACATTTTTTTTTTAAGTAATTGGCACGCTAAAAGCTCCACTCCTTTATTAGAAGCAGAGACTATCGTGGCCAGCAGGGTTCCGATTGTAGCCCTTGGGTTGACGGCTTATAACTGCCTTTACACAACTATCTCTTAATAAGATAGAAATAAGAGAAAAACAGTGTTCAGGGACAGAGTTCCGAGTCTTTATGATTCTAGCAACAGCATATGACATCACTGCCAGCCAAGTCCCTGTGGTTAGGGAACATTCGGTGAGACCAAGTGAAAGAGTTCTTTATTTTGATTTATAACAGAAACAGGGTATAATATTATGTCGTCTTGATATGAGTGAAGACACATTTGACTATTCATTGTTTTGGTTGGCCATTTGCTTAATTATGAGTTTGCTACGTAAATATTTCTTACCTGAGGCTACCTAATGGTGGTGTTGCATACGGCACGCCGAGATAAGCCTCGACTTGCGGGTGAGAATGTACCACAATCCCACGCAGCGGTCCGTACTTGGTCCGCACGACGCGCGTGCTGTACTTGTGCGTAGACAGCGCCGCCGCGTAGCAGACGAGCCACGCAAAGAGCGCGGCGCGATCCGCGCGCATCACGCGCACGCCGCGATTGCGAGCGCGGTCGCAGGCGACCCGCCGCCGGCTTCGCGCGCGCTCCTACGCATCACGCGCACCGCCTCGCACTTCTATACACCCGCCACATCATACACTCCCAGCGCGTCATGATATCTCAAGGTTCTTTACACACTGACATTACATAGCGTTACGCACTTATCTTCTGTACTTCGAACGAAACCGCTTCACTACTATCAAGTCAACCGAACTTACCCGGCTCATGGTTGTGTAGCACTTCTACTCAACTTCGCAAAATTCACCATTTGTACTACCTGTAATAACAACAAACTTTGATATAAAACTCATTATTCTTGGTCATTCGGTGTTTTATCAACTACGTGATTAGGTTAAAAAATTTCTTTTCTTTCTTTCAATCGCCAACTAAATGAAATTTCGAAATAAATAATGACTTTGTACAATGCTATTTATTTTACTTTCTTTTTTTTTCTTTTACTACGGTAAACTTTGCTAATGCAAAAGTATTATCAGATTTAAAAGGTATTAAATGTTTCAAAACATATTTCGAAATTTTCCGTATCTGTCGCCGATCCGCTAAAATGTCGTGAATTTTCCACATACGCCGAAATTCACTTCCCTCCATTTAAACGTAGATAGTATTTTGGGAGAGTGAGAGCGATATACTGAGTAAATGCAAACGGAATGAAAGAATAGTAATGTTAGGTGATTTTAATGGTTGGGTTGGTGTGAAGCGTGATGGTTATGAAACTGTATTGGGAAAGTATGGTGACGAACGAGTGAATGAAAATGGAGAAAGTTTGCTTGAGGTATGTTTGGAGAGGAACCTTGTGGTAACTAACACCATGTTCAACCACAAGGATATCCATTTGTTTACGAGACAAGAAGGAAGCCAGAGAAGCATGATTGATTATGTAATTGTATATGCAAGGATGAGAAAGAAAGTGTTAGACACTCGGGCATACCGCGGTGCCGGGATTGACACAGACCACTTCTTGGTTGTTAGTCGAGTAAGAGGTCTGTTTCAGCGGTGGCGGCATCGTGTGCATGCACCTGTTAGTGGACTAGAACGCATAAAAGTCGAGAATTTGCAAGAGATAGGCATAAAAGAGGAATTTAAATGTAAGCTGAGTAAGAAATTTGAAAATTCTGATGACGTATGTGAGATCAAAGAAGTATGGAAGTCATTTAAGTAAGGTCTAGTGGAAGTTGCGGTGGAAGTGTGTGGGGTAAGTAAGAGAAGCCAAGGATGTAAGAGAAAGAGAATGTGTGCAGAAGTCCGAAAGGCGTCATCTGATAAGAAGAAAGCATGGTTAGACTGGTTGACTACAAAAGTCAATCAAAGAATGCAGAAGGCAACGGATGTGGACCTAAAAATGGCAAAAAAGTAGTACCAAAGGTATAAGTGTGTTGCAAAAGAGGTGATGAAAAGAAAGAAAGAGAAAGACAGAGATGAATTTGATAAAAGGTTATCTGATGACTTCCAACTGAATATGAAATTCTTTTGGAAGTCCATAAGAACAGTGAGGGGTCAACAGACGACATCGCATCTCAACCATATCAGAAACCATGATGGTAGTCTTGTGAAAGGAAAGGAATGTGTGTTAAAAAGATGGAAGCAATATTTTGAAAGCTTGTTTGAAAAAGAGGATATGCAAGTACAGACTAGTATCTGGGAAATGAACGAAATTGGTAAGAAAAAGAAGTCATAAGTATGGAAGAAATAGTGGAAGCATTGAATAGCATGAAAGTGGGAAAAGCTGCGGGACTTGATAGGATCTCTGTCGAGATGCTGAAAGCGGGACAAGGCGTGGTAGCTTGCCAGCTGTACTGCCTTTTCAACCTTTGTTGGAGGAATGGCAGCGTACCAAGAGATTGGTGTAAGGCTGTCATCGTGCCGCTTTATAAGGGAAAAGGGTCACAGCAAGAGTGCAAAAACTACCGCGGCATAAGCTTGCTCAGCATCGTCGGCAAATTGTATGCAAAAATCTTGATAAAAAGAGTGATGAATTAATCTGAAGGAAAAATGTGATATGTACAAGCAGGATTTATGAAAGGAAGAGGATGTACGAATCAGGTCTTTTCCTTACGATGCGTAGCATAAAAGCTTTTGGCGAAAAGTCTATTGCGTATTTGCAGACTTGGAAAAGGCCTATGATAGAGTGGTGAGGAATAAACTGTGGTCAATACTGGCCATGTATCGAGTAAACAGCCACTTGATACGAGCACTGAAATCTCTCTATGAGGGCTCCAGTGCTTGTGTCAGAATCAACGGAGCATGCACAGACTTTTTTCACATTGAAAAAGGTGACAGGGTTGTGTAGCGTCGCCGTTGCTGTTTAACCTATACATGGACAGTTGCCTGAAAGAACTGCAAGAGAGTACGTATGGTATAAAAATGGATGAACTGACCATCATGTGCCTCCTATACGCCGATGATCAGGTAATACTAGCATCATCGGCGGAGGAGTTGCAGTTGATGGTAAACATTATGTATGATGCGTTAAAAAACAAAGGAATGAAAGTGAATGTAAATAAGTCGAAAGTAATGGTTTTTGAAAGAGAGGCAAGTATGACGGATTGCTCAATTGTTGTGGAAGAAGAAAGAGTAGAACAAGTAAAAGAGTTTGTATATCTAGGTATAAAATTTGCGAGAGATGGAAAGTATGACTATGACATTGAGCGAAGAGTATTGGCAGGAAATAAAGTGAATGGAGCCATGTACGCCTTTATGAGCAGTCAGAACGTTTCGAAGAAGGCACGACTGGCTGTACATAGAGGTGTGCTGGTCCCCACACTTATGTATGGTAGTGAAAGTTGGGTATGGCAAAAAACGCATAAAAGTAAAATAAATGCAGTGGAAATGAGAAGTCTGCGTAGTATAGCTGGAGTGAAGTTGATGGATAAAGAAAGGAACAGCACGATAAGAGAACATTGCGGTATGACAGCAGATGTAGTGACTTAGATAGAAAAAGGGATGCTTAGATGGTTCGGACACGTGGAGAGGGTGGATGAAAGTAGAATGACGAAGCAGATTTATGTGGCGAGAGCGAATGGGCAAACTGGTAGGGGTAGACCTCGGCGTACGTATGTCAATCAAATCGAAGACCTTTTGGAAAAAGGCCAGGTCAAGAGTACCCTTAACCGGCGAGCGTGTACGAAAACACTTATGAAAGTAGAAGAAGTGAAAATGGTATGTCAGGATCGTAGCAAGTGGAAAACCATAGTCTCTGCCTACCCCGATGGGAAACAGGCGTGATAATATGTATGTATGTATGTAAACGTAGATAAGTCTGATTAAGTGCAAATAATTATAACAAAAATCTACAAGTACTTTCTATATTATGAAAACAAGATGTTAAGGGCATATTCATTTTAAAAAATAAGCTAAACAGTGTCTACTCGTATTACAGGGCTTACCAAGTATGGTAATTAAGCCTCTAGCGCTGAGTGTTCAGTAATATTATATCTTAAGATACGTTTCGAGATGGGTGTTTGTTTCTAGAATTCCAATTTATGAGCATTTCCGTACTTCAGCATACAATGAATAATTTTAACCGGCCTCTGTCCTTTTCAACACGGTCATAGGTTCACCACTTATTAAGGAGGACTAAATACAACTGGTGAAATGTGGGCATATAGCATACTTTACACTGAAGTGATAGGCAGAGGCACACCTGGAGAAAACGCGTGACTATATAATTATTTTTACAGCTATACCGCTGTTAAAATAATTTCCTATAATCATTTCCCATCACATCGTAATGGTCGCAAAACGTGTATTGTTGTCAGCAACCAGGCCATATTTATGGACGTATTTGGTTACGCAAGTGGCCCACAAAGAGCGGGACAAATCAGAGGGAGTGCCATCAATCACCCCAGTGACATGCAGAAGCTTTGTGGACGCTCCGCATTTTGTTGCACGCTCATTGACACCCCGTCACCAATGGCCTTTGTTTATTTTATTTTTTTCATATTTATTCATATTCTTTTTCAGCCATACTGAGGCAAAAATTGCATTATAAAAGTCATCAAGTTTACGTTTTAAACAAGCGTTTAAAATTCATGACAAATGAAAATGGGAACATTAGCAAACCCATTACGATTCTATGAAAAGTTGCCGTTATTTATAAAACCGTTTAAGGGTGATTTAATGAATCAACGGTAATATGTAAAAGTGTAATTATAGAGGTGTGGAAAATGAGGGTCCAAATGAAAATTTTAAATTACACTTAATATTCTGAAGAACAAAAAAGGATTCTTCCGTTGTGACAGAATTAATGATACATCCTTAATAATTTAAATGGGGGTAGGCATCACCTGGGGTATTTAACAGAATACGTGACTACTCTTACCCTATTTATGATATTTCTGGTCTTATTCGCGACGTATATTATTAGGTACAAAGCCTAATTTATACTTATCGAAGTTTTGACCTTATCAAAATTGTGCGACGGTGAATCCACCCGTGACCACGGCTGATGTAATCCAGTCAAAACGTCGGGAAGTATAAGGTAGGCTTTGTACTTAATAATATGCGTTGCAAATAAGACCCGAAATAACACAAATAATTGAAATGCGACTCTAAACACTACATAAATAATTTAGGTTTATTTCGAAATGATGAAAAACAAATATAGTTTAATTCAGTAAATATTATATTGTTAAGTTTCATCAGAAAATTTTAATAAGACGGCTTGTTAAATATTTTTCAATTCACATTTCGATAAACATTTTGTCTAATTTGGTTTGTAACGACTGATATATTACAATTATTTTTTACTTTTTGAGGTAAGGCGTAATAATTTTTTTTGTGTTTTTATACAGGGATGAGGACGGCAACCCGTGAATGCGGCTACAACCTAGTCAAAACATTATACAAATTAACCCGCCCTTATCCCTGTAAAAATATAAACACTGTGAAAAATATACGTATTAACGAACGCGATAGTTTAAAAATAAGCGTTTTTATTACTAAATTTCGAAATGTGCAATGTCTCGACAACGACACAAAGCTTTATTAGAGAGCTTTATAACGTATCTAAGTCGTCAAGCGCACTCATTTCGTTTCCTTAATAGCCAATTTAAAGACTATAAAAGGGGCTTGTCAAGTTATTGGAAAACTGATACACGGTTATTAATTGCATATTGTGAAGCTTTAAGTTCTTAATTCTTGCCAAAGTGTTGAAAGCAATTTTTTAGCAACATGTATATATTCTGCAGCAAATTGTTTTTTTATTAAAAAAAAACATAAAGAAGACATAATTTAGCTTCTCTTTGATTGATGGTCTGCGGATTTTTGATTTGGGCGGGTCCACATTCCACAGTCACCGATCAGTTTCTGAGTTTATTTTTTTACTTCATAACATTTAACACATACTATTATACTATGAAAGAAGCGCTCGCAGCCCCACTAAATCGATGTTCTGTTAACGACGCTGCGTTAAGCGTCTTTTTCTATGGCCAGTCTTCAGATGGGCTACTATTAGTTGAATTTCCATTTATGAGCGTTTGTACTTCAAAAGCACATTAATATAGCAGTCGTTAAGTCAAGTTGAATGTCTTATAAAGGTAGTCTTGTAAACATTGCAATAATGCTCATCACCGTATTTTAGTTATTAAAATCATAGTTTCTCAGGTGACAAAGCAATAGTTTGAAAAGCACGTTCAATAACAGAATATCAAGATCCTTTTAAGAAGTCGCATTGTACGGGCAATTCCAACCATTAAACCACTATATTCTAGTATAATATATGATCTTAATCAATAGCTACAATACAAGCGAGAACAATATACTTGATACGAGTATCATTTTAAACCTTAATCGTTTTAAAACAATTCTCCTTGTAACATAAAAGGAGCAGCGGTGCTTCAACCTCTTATCCCGTATTTGTAATTCGAACTTCAATCTATTTTCAAAAGTTTCGACCTCATCCAAGTGTGGTAAGTTAGAATTATCTAACTCGTAGCAGGTGTTTACAAAGTGTTAATTAATTTGTATACGAGGAAATTTATTTCGCGTTACATTTCATTGATAATTACGAAAAGAACACGTTATTAATTATTACTTAAAGTCGATGTCATTAGGGGAGATATTCAGACAAGATAAATTCAATAATCAATTAAATTAATGAGTAAAGTTAAAGTAGAGAAGTGTTTTCTAATTGAAGTGGGTTCGACAGATACTTGAAATAATAAGACAGTTTATTAATGTCTTTCAAATGTTCGTATTTATATTATTTGGAATAACACCCGGATTGGGGAGGGGGCGGGGTCAAAGAAGCGGGAGATCTTGGTCTCAGGTGCAGGGTAAAGTCTGTTGGGAGCCCTTAAGGACTTACTATTAAAGAGGGGTTACCCTTCCTAAGCCTCATCCAGGACCCCCGACCATAGACAGATGGAACGATACTTCCAGTTTCAGAGTTGACACGTCAATAACAGTACCCGTGGATTTTCTCCATATTCTTTCTCAGAAAAACTTGGGGCTAAATGTTAGCTATGTGTATCCATACAAAATTTTGAGATCTAAATAGGTCGTTATCGAAAAACAAACATCTTCCCAAAAGTATTATATTTAGAATAAAATATTAGTAGGATTAACAAATAGAACGTCCGCAGTTTCGCGCAAATTACAATATCGCACAAATGTCTGTGACATTGGAATAAGATGTTTTCCAGTGTTAAAGTATCCTATAGCCTCCTCAGATAAAATTTCCTATACCAATTATATCAATTCATTAATTCCTTACCACGTAAATGAAAAATAAAAAATCAAGTAATATGTTAATATAAATCTCGAATATACATACATTATCCATAAATACATACTTACATAATTACTAATCAGTAACGCCTTTGTCCCGGTAGGCAGAGGCACCTATACGCCTACATTTCACCGTAGGTGGTAAGTACGAAAACGCTCGAAAATTGAAATGCCACACAGCTGTCATCCTGCTGAAGACCAACCACAGCGATAGATGCTTACCGAAGTCATCGTTTACAGAACACTGAGTTAGCGGGCCTACGAGCACAGCAAATACTTATAAACTTACTTATATTAAATACATTTGAAAGTCAGACCGTTTCTTCGAAGCGGTAGGTAGAAGATACTAAACGCCCACATTTCTCCAGTCGTAAATATACTCGTAAGTTTGCAATTATAAAAATAATAATAAACAGATTGAATACAAAGATTTATGTTTTAAAATCCACAAAAGCTAAATTTTAATAAGGCTTTGTAAAATATTTACGGAAGATAAAAGGTAAGCCCTAATTGGAACGCCTCCGGAGAATTGTCCTTGGAGCAACATAATACGTAAGCTTTCTGATTTGTTGCCGTTGGCTATAATGGTGAACAAATCTCGATAAATACTTTCACTGTCATTTTGTGCTGCTAGGAAGGTAGGCAGAAAGGTATAAAATGACTTTGTACGAATTACAACCAAATTTAAAAATTAAATTAACAGCAGACTCGTTCTCTAGATTCAAAACTATAATTGTCTAAACACAATAATTATTGTGTTACAAATTTCATTTATGCAATACTACGCTTATTAAATTGTCGTATGAAGTCGACACGTGTTTCACCTGCACACGAGGCATTATCAAAACTGTTTGGCAGCCAACCAAACAGTCTTGATAAGGCCTCGATGCCTAAATAATTATTGTTTTAAAATGGATTTCCGCCATGTAACACCTAATTCAATTAGTTATTTATAATTGTCTAACCAGTCTGGATTAGATTAGAGGGATTTATCTCGTTTCAAATCTTAAGCACAGCTAAGTCAATACAAATGGACTACTTCAATTTGAAATATTTCACAGCAAAACTTTTAAATAAAAAATAACCAATTAGAAGAAAAGCAGCGTGCCAAATCGTGTGACGACGGAGCTGGAAAGTGGGGTTCCCTGGGTGAGTGGCGAATTGGCGTCATCAATCACCGCAAAACCGTCCGGTGCAGAGCTTTTAATGGGCACGCGCTAGTCTTCTGGTTCCGGACACGGTTTCATCAACGCTGTATCGATTTCTCGGTGTAACTTAAATTTTGTGGAATACGATGCAAAGTTTTAATGTTCCGATTACAGTTTCTCTACAAAAGGGTTTGGCAATTGTGAAGTAGTTACAATACTGAGAATGTGCCACTGTTGGATCACGTAAAATTGTAGGAGATTTATAAAGGTTTTATTATTTAATAGCACCAAGTACTTACGTAAATATTTTGACTGATTAATTTATATGTTATAGATAATTCATCATCATCATCCGAGCGTCTGTCCCAGTTGCGTCTCGCGACGCCCGGGGTCCGCTTTCCTACATTTTCTCCTCCACTTCGCACGGTCGTCGGCATCCCCTGTGGTGAGACCATTGGCACGCATGTCATCCCTTACGACGTCAAGCCAGCACTTCTTGGGTCTTCCCCTCTTACCGGGACCCGGCGGGGCTGACATGGCCAGACATTTGTTACCTACGTAGCCCGGCGGTTGCCGCAAGACGTGACCATACCAACGAAGGCGACACTCTTGCAACTTGTCTGCAATGTCACGGACGTGAAGGCTGCCGCGGATGCGAGAGTTCCTCACGCGGTCCATCCGCGTGACTCCACACATCCACCGCAGCATCTTCATTTCCGTGACACGCAGCTCCTGCTTGTGTCGCTCCAATATCGGCCACGTCTCACTGCCATGTAAAAGGACAGGTCTAATAATGGTTTTGTAGACCTGTCCCTTCAACCGGATCGGCATTTTAGGGTCACAAATGACACCGGTCATCTCCCGCCATTTGGCCCACGCGGCAGCAATGCGTGACTTGACATCGCAATCGATGTTATAGATAATTATGACCTATCAAAGTACAGTTGCTAACGCTGAAAGAATAATTTCTTAGCTGATGCCAATAGTATTATGTCATATATGTATTATTTTTTATACGTAGCACGTCAACATGGCGTCGCCCGCCTATTGGTAAGCAAAGACGACGACCCATGATTGGGGCCGCTATCTCAACCCGCGCAGGGCTCCGATAGCGACCCTCATCTTGACGGCCCAGAAATGCCTTTTCACGCTTCTCTTAAAGGACCTAGGATTGCAGGAGGAGGGAAGCACGTGCGCTGGCAGAGAGTTCCATGTTTTTATGGTGCTACACATGAAAGATCTACTGAATCTTTCGGTTCTAGGCACGATGGTGTCCACAGTATAAGGATGACATCTCTGCTCCTTCCGTGTTGCACGGGAATGGAAGGGGGAGGGTGGAATCAATTGGAAGAGTTCTTCAGAACACTCACCGTGGTAGGTGCAAAAAAGTGCAGCTAAGCTGGCGACCGTTCTGCGCATCTCTAACGGTTCAAGACTGCCAGTAGCCTCTGGACAGTCTATGATGCGGATGGCACGTCGCTGCAACGCGTCGAGAGCTTCAAGAAGGTACTTGGTGGAGCCATCCCAGAGATGTGAGCAGTTTTCCATGCACGGACGAATCTGACACTTGTATAATAAGCATCTCTGTTCCGGCGTGAAAAACCGCCTCACCCTGTAAAGGACTCCGAGCTTGCGATAGGCCAAGCTGGATGCACCCCTCGATGTAATTTTTATTGTTAAGCTCTCGAACGAACGAATGAACGTCCAACCCCAGAATGCTGAGGTAATTCTGCAGTGGTAGTGTTGTGTTCTGAAGAGCTGGAAGGGAAAGGAAAGGGGATAATTTAGCAGTGAATGCTCATTTCCTGAAATTGTATGGTTTGATTTTTTATATTGTATGATTGACTTAAAAATGTAATTTACCATGAACATTCAAAAGTACATTTCTTCAAAATCCACGCCAATTTCTGCTCTCATTTGCATTGTAAATCCAGATGAAAATTCAAAGCGGTTTCCGGTGTAACTTTAACTGTCGGCGAGTCTTAATGGACGCCGCAACGCCTTGGTAAATATAAGCTTTTTTGTGAAATTCTCAGACGACATTTTATTCTTAATACAATTATAATATTGTCATAAATTGAAAGTTGTCTTTTATTAAATATCCTGTGAAGGAGAAAAGAAAGGGAAATTCCCTTCCTTGTTTTTTGAAGAGAAAACTTCTTTTGGCGCACCGCACATAGATTTTTCAATAGGTAGTAAGTTAGGTTGATCCGTTACGCTCTGAGGTGAAAGACTCGATCGGGTGAACTCAGGAACGCCGAGTGAATCCAAGCGAGAAAGATACAGTCAGCTGCTTTTTGCTGTTGCGTCGCTGTGTTTAGTATATTTAATTCATACGTAATAATTGATTGCGGTTGCCAATACAGTTTTCACTTATTCCGTGCGGTCCATAAGCACACACTCTTAAATTTTTTAACCTTCTAATTTGTTTACCTTAACTTTTAGTACTATAAAAACCTATTTTTCAGCAGTTTCAAGGAAATTTATTTATATTGTTTAACTTCCTACTATTACTGAAACTTAACGGTAATATAACTTATACGTCAAAATAAGACATAGGCTAGGCTTATCCCGGGAATAAGTTCTTGTATCAATGGAAATAGGAACACTACGCTAAGTTAAGCAACTTTCGCTACAGCTTGCCTTGGATGGGTGACCATTTTGTGGCATTTACATTTGCGAGCGTTTCCGTGCTTTGGAAGGCACGTTGAGCCGTTGGTCCCGATTGCCAGTAAAATGGCGGTCATTAAGTCAAGTTGACGGCCTTATACGGCTTGAACATTTTCAACAGCAGGTCGCCATAGCCTGCGCCTATCCATTTCAACACGGCAATGGGCTCACCACACGTGGGACAAAAGCTGCATATGGTGAAAAAATATTAGCCCGTGCTCAACCCAAGTGAACTACGCAGGTGGACCACGGGCAATAAACGAAATGTGGGTATCCTTTGCCTACCCCTTCGGGGATAAAGGCGTGACAATATGTATGTATGTATGAAACTTTACGTTATGTATATTTATCAATTGTCTATCACCACAAAATTATATTAGCTTATCTTTATTTTTGGCCATTTATACTTTTGGCTAGATCACGTAGTATAAAACAGTGTCCCACTATATTTATTTATATCTTTGATAGACAAGATCTAAAATGCCAATAAATGGGTCAGAAGTAAGTATCCCCTTTTGAGGCGCGGCGTGTTTGCTTTTATTGAAACTTGCGGACTATTTACCAAATACTTCTCAGAGTGGTATAATCAAAGTTTCTATGAACACCACAATTATCCTTTTATCAGAGGAAAATTATGCGCTCGTAAATGATTACAATAAAAGATAAATGGATTAAACAAATGTTGTTTATTGCACATATATATTATTTATACTCTATACTAATATATAATGCTGAAGAGTTTGTTTGTATGGTTAAAAGCGCTAATTTCAGAAACATCTGGCTCGAATTGAAAAATTATTTTCGTGTTATATAGGCCATTTATCGAGAAAGGCTATACGAGTATAATATCATCACACTACTACCACAGCCGAAAGATCATATTTTCTCTCTTCATACTGTGCTACTTATTACCCAGGCAATCATCAATTTTCATAAATTATTGTAAAATTTATAATCGACGGGATTACATCGGGAGTTTGAAATAAGTCACCGGCGAATCTGTGAGGGTAAGCTAGCTGAATATAATAAGAATATCATCGAATATAATTATTTATTTTTCGTTAGGTATATTGTATACAGGGTGACTTTAAATAGGTGTAATTGTTTTAAGGGGGTAAGAGTACAGCCCATGGGATGTTCAAAAATGTGTGGAACACCTGGTCGAAATCTACTGGTTTCGGAAATACACGATACTTTAACTTTTTTAGGAAAATTACCAAAATTCAAGAGAAATCCTTAAAAATAAAAATAAATACTGGATGCATGGATTTTATTTTTATTTTATCTGATTGCTGGATAAATTATCCATAAAATAAAAACATCAAATGTTATGAATAAGTTAAAATTTTAGAGTTATGAGAGCTAAAACTTGTAACAATAAAAAAAAAATTTGCTTTATCGAAATTTCAATTGATTTTAGTGAAAAATATCCACTCCGAACTGGTCGTACAAACGATGTCATTAAATTCCTTGTTTCCTTAGCTTTCTAAAAAGGTATAATAAGTGTACAAAATTCTCAGATAGCGCCCAACATACTCAGTTAGTCCCGAGCAGGTAGTTATGATCCCTATTGATAATGTATTGCAAGCCGAGCCGATACCTGGAATTCTTAAAACCTTTCTCACGGTTTCACTATACGAGAGTGAGAGAATCGATAAATAGCACAACGTGTGTGAGTGAGATAGCAATTGTTGACGGTTGGCCGTTGCCTTGCGCTTGGGCCCCAAGTTGCGCGACCTCTGTCTAGTACTACTTAGATACTTACGCGTGCCGGACGTACCTATTATTCGTACTAGTTATTTCATCCATCTGTTTCTTTGCTTTATTTCAATGGCAAGCTACAGTAGCGAAGAGTACGCAGACATTGTGTTTGTGTACGGATTCTGTGACGGTAATGCTGCAGCGGCCAGAAGGGAGTACATACACCGATTCCCAAATCGTCGCGCACCTAGTGTACGTGTCTTTTCTGCGGCGTTTCAACGGCTTAGAGAAAGTGGAATTGTTCATGAGCGGCGTCACGATGCTGGTAGACCTCGTCAAGTGGATGCAGAGCAGCAAATACAGCAAGATCTTACGGGAGTTGTTACAAGGTCCAATCTTAGAAAACGACTACGGGCGTGTATTAGGAACCAAGGAGGTCAATTTGAGCAAGATTTAAAATAATAAGGTGTTTTAATTAAATCAAGTGTTATAAAACGTGTTTTTCCTACTGTGTTTTTGTTATTTCTTTATGTAAATAACTTGAGTATTTTAATTGTAAAGATAACTTGCGTTTTTTCTTATTAAATATTATTATTTTGTATCAGTATGAGTATTATTTCATCTACATTAGATATTTTTTTCATACTACTCTTAGTAAAATTAACCATAGTCATCCTTACTTGCTTGGAGAACCAAATGGGCAACAATACACAATGCATTCATAAAGTCCACTAAAGCAAATCAATGAGACGTGTTACGAGGTAAATTAATGACACTTAAAGAAAAAACCTTAGCAGGGTAGTATGGTAAAGTGCTAATAATGTTATTAATGTGCAGTTTACGTATTACCTACTCGGCAATAACTGAGTTTGTTGGGCGCTATCTTAGAATTTTGTACACTTATTATACCTTTTTAGAAAGCTAAGTAAACAAGAAATTTAATGACATCGTTTGTACGACCAGTTCGGAGTGGATATTTTTCACTAAAATCAATTGAAATTTCGATAAAGCAATTTTTTTTTATTGTTACAAGTTTTAGCTCTCATAACTCTAAAATTTTAACTGATTCATAACATTTGATGTTTTTATTTTATGGATAATTTATCCAGCAATCAGATAAAATAAAAATAAAATCCATGCATCCAGTATTTATTTTTATTTTTAAGGATTTCTCTTGAATTTTGGTAATTTTCCTAAAAAAGTTAAAGTATCGTGTATTTCCGAAACCAGTAGATTTCGACCAGGTGTTCCACACATTTTTGAACATCCCATGGGCTGTACTCTTACCCCCTTAAAACAATTACACCTATTTAAAGTCACCCTGTATAGGTTGTATACTTAAAGTGTTGAACGCGATAATTGAAAAGTTTTAGAAGCGCTCGTTGTCCCGCGGACTCAGTGTTTTGTAAACGATCACTGCGTTAATTAACTTTCGCTATGGCCGGTCACGGATGAGTGACCACTTTTTGACATTTACATTTGCGAGCGTTCCTGTGCTTCGGAAGGTACGTTAAGCCGTTGGTCCCTCTTGCCAGTAACATGGCATTCGTTAAGTCAAGTTGAAGGCCTTATGGGTGGCCTGAAAAATTTCAACAGCAGGTCGCCACAACCTGCGTCTGTCTATTTCAACACTGGCAATGGGATCACCCCCTATTACGTGGGATAGGAATACACATGGTGAAAAGTGGGCACATAATTGCCTCTACCACCCCTTCTGGGATCAGACGTGATAGATTAATAAAAATAAATATTGAAAACCTATAATTTTTGTTTGATTTAATAAATTATTTTATATCATGTGAAAGAATTTTAACTTAAAGTTTTCTATTACGAATATGCATTTAAATATATTAAGATTATAATTAGGTTTTCTCAATAAATAGACTGATCTATCAAGTAAAAAAATTGTGGTAATAGCCATGATATTTTGATTGTACTTGGAATATACTGTGTCAAATAAAAAAGAACCATAGAAATCAGGGCAAAGTTTTCAAAGATTATAAGTCGAGTAAGTTAACACAATAAAACATAATAACAAAAAAATGAGATCTTTTTTCAGTGAGAGTCACCTAATTATTACATTGTTCAGACACAATTTTATCCACGTACCTATGATCTATGAGTACGTCTTTTTGAAGTCGCCATATTTGTTTTAGTAATATTCGTCTTATTCATACAACCTCAATGATTATGCTACACATTGGCACCGGAAAGCGCTCAGTGCGCTTGGATAAAGTTATGTAAACGGCCGTTGGTTTTGAGATTTGATTAATGACACTTCATTTAGACCAGCTATTTCGCCGCATTCTAATGATCTGAATTTTGCGTAGTAAACGTAGACATTTAAATCCTATTAACATAATTGTAGGCATATCGGTTAATAAACAATTTGTTTAAGATTTGACCATTTTTTTTGAAGAATTTCGTTTTGATATTAATTAGCATAACATTTTCGTCAAGGAACTCATTCATGTAATTGCTGAAACATTATTACAAAACTCGACACATTTATGTTAAAGTTTTACTGCTTTACAGGCTAACATAAGAAAGTACGAAATGTTTTATAAATCATGTTTTCTTCAGTTGCCAATATGGATGAGGAATATATATACAAAAAAAGTTCGTTCATACTAATTTATGTTTAAAATTTTACCTTTCATAGTTAAACCTTTTTAAAAATTTTGATTAAAGTTTCAATGATTGAACTCTGAAACTCCGAAACTGATAGGTATTGATCGTGTAATAAATATCAGATTCATACATACCTACATAAAATAATACTAATTTTTGAAGTGGTAGACAGAGGTATACTACCTATTCGCTAACATTTAACCAATGGTATTTTGTATCACACAGCTAAACATGTATTTAATCTGTATCCTCCCATACTTGTAAGTGAATATAGTGGCAGGTTCTTCAATGCTTGTGTTATAAAGGTAGAGAAGTTCGATCAATATCGGCTGTTGGCACAAGTAGCTTGTGAGAACAAATTACAGGCTATTTAGTTCCAATACCTATCCCCGTCTTTGGCCGCGACCCGACTCGCTTGTTGAGATTATTCTACTATATTAAACTTACATTCCTTAAAAGATTTTGATACTTCTTTTGGCGCTTTAGGAAAAAAATATGAGAGGAAATATTTATGATGCACTCGCAGACTGTCATGAAAAACCGACACCATGAAGTTAAACACCCTGAAGTTAGCTGATAAGTGTTTCCATGACAACTTATAACTTCAATTAACATTCAAAGTAGTTTTCATACTTTGGATGGTTTTTTTTCTTACCAATTTCTTATCATTCCTGTTACAAACAAAGAGTTGTGGTATATGTGATGAAATTTGATTAGGCTAAAGCAGCATAACTGCTAACGCGTTTACATAAGTACACACACACTTTTATTTTATAAAAACTCTAGATATTCTTCTTCATCTTTGCGTACTACTTGGGTTTGGCATTTGTAAAGGACGAGGATCTACTACAATCATTAGGCCACCACCTTTTTAAAAAAAAAACAGTGTCTTAGTCATAAGTATCATTAGGCAATAAGGTATTACGATATATTACCAACTTACATTTAAGTAGATTCTCATTTAGATACGAAATTGTTTCTGTTCCAGGAATTAATGGTGAGTAAAACGGTCGAGTAATTCTATATAAATCAATGACATTATCCATATCATCCCATTGGATAGTAAAGATAAAGATTGACAAATGAAACTTTTGCATGAAAGAGTCCAGAAGCACTTTCTTCCTCTTAGGTGCTAGTTATCTGGCTAATAAAGCTTTTGCTCGTGACAGATTTAGTACTGTAAATTCAGTCTGTTCAAATACCTCGTCGTCTAAATATTATAAAGAGGCAGTTGCTGCAACTACTTATCCGATTTAGAACTTATGAACTTTATGAACTATTTGCATTACACACCTATTATAAATAAATAAATATTGTGGGACATTTTATTTACACAGCCCCGTCAAGTAAGTTAATATAATCCGCAGCTTGTGTTACGAGATTTAGACGACTGATAAACATATTTATATATTTATAAATACATACATATTATAACACCCAAACTTCTAAACAAACATTTGTGAATCACACAAAAAATTTTTTCGACCCAGGAATCGGGAAACGGGGACCTCAGTCGCATACACTACCACTGCGCCACCGAGGCAATCGATTTACCTATTAAAGCGGGGCAGTAACAGAAATGTCATCAAATCAGTCAGACTTCCATACCATATGGTAAAACCAATATAAAAGCGTCATATAATGTCGGTTAAGAGGGCTGAAATGCGTGTTGAAAGTATAACGAGGGCAAGTCATAGGAAGAGTGCGTAAAATAACAATGCCCATAGCATCCTTTTAATATGTATACTAAACATGTCTGTATATTCATACTTATTATATATGTAATCTAGTTGTAATCATTTAGTTATTATTTAATTTGATAAACTAGAACCGTCTTATTACAAAAACTTAATATAAACCAGCTTTAAACCAGGACTAGTTAGTCTTAACTTATTACGGGACTAAGTTAGTACGAGCACTAAATCCTGTCCATATTACAAAACTAGAATTAAACCCAGACTACTTAGTACTGTATTAACTACATGACAAAGAGAATGTAACACTAAGTTTTTTTTTTTTAATAATTATTTAATGGCCTGGTTCCTAAGACCTTTTAGCCAAATCTTATTTTTTTTATCATATTTCTTCAATCTTATCTTCTAATTAGTCCTGTCCAGTCGATGTCGTGTCCTCAGGCTACGTCCTGGTCCTTGCCCTCAGTATAATGGTGATTCTTATACTAAGGTTGTCAGTGGACGTTTCGCGGCAAGAGAGAAAATAGCATTTCACTGCATAAATAGCATTGTCTTTCACTATAGCACGTTAACACAACTTTTATGTCCAAGAAACCACCACTCCCGCACATAAAACAAGATAAATGCACTAGTTTTAGAAAATAATATAAAGCAAGCGTCCGCACTTGTCACTCTTCCCGCCAAATGTCAAATTATCCACAGATAATAAATGGAAATCGTTATTTATAATAAATATATTTTGTGATTTATATTATTTATTAACTATTGTAAATATTAGTATTTGTAACGTTATTTTTTTGATGTTTCATAAATCGACAACAAGCGTGAAATGGAATCAATGGGTAGTTTAAGCCGCGAAACTTTGTAAAAAATCATTTTAAATTGTTGTCTATTATATTTATGTACTTTCACATTCACATAACATGGATCAACAAAAAAGAAAAAGAGGAGAAAATATGACTCCTGAAGAGAAAGTAAATAATTGTATAGTTTAATTCAGTCCTAAAACCCAATGATAGTCCACACACATTCCTGATAGGTAATTTCTAACATCTTTTCTAGGAAGTTCTACGTCAACTAATTTCCAACTCTGCTCAAATATTGGAAGATAAGTCGACCAAAACACCAGTTAAGTTAGCAAAAATGAAAGAGTGGAAGAAAATATAAAATAAGTAAGGCACTTTCTATTGTAGATATTGACTGTTTTATGTACATACATACATTTTGTCACGCCTTTATGTAGGCAGAGGCACACTAAACGCCCACATTTCACCGTATGCATTTTAGTCCCACGTAAGTAAAAATGTGTCTATATTTGTGTGTATTTATATCTAAAGTCCTATCACTTAATAATAGTGGATTTATTCGAATACGATGTCTGTTCGGTTGCCGTGACGTTCCCACCAGCTCCATGTCTTCCAAATCCATTAAATCGATCATATTTACATCCATTTTTTATTAGATGCCGTAAATAGTTCAAATACTTATAACCTCAATATGAGAAAATATGACGTTTGACAGTTTAGTACCGAAGTTAAACTAGGGGTAGCACGAGACTATCTTTAGTACCATAGTTAGTCCGGGACTAAGCGTTAAACCTGTTTTTGTAATAAGGATATTTTTAATATCGGGATTAAACCAGGTATTAAGTCCAGTACTATCTTTAAACTATGTTTTGTAATAAGACGGGAAGTGTCGAACTCAGGCTGGCAACATTTGGCCACCAATTGCTGATACAGTTATAAAAGGTATCGCACGAGTCCGGTTCAGTCATCTTGTTCCAGCAACCGTAGAGTGAGCATTACAAATTGCATATTGTGATAAAAATAGAAATAGAGTGATATTATAGTATAGTGCATAAAAGTAAGACGTGTTTTTAAAGACGAAATAAAAGTTAAAATTTTTAAACAAGTATTGTATTGGAGAGCCCGCTAACACATGGAAATCTCATAATGGTCTTCTTCAACTGTCCTCACACAATTTGGAATCTGTGTATGCTTGATTAAAAAATCTCAGCAAGTTTAAATTCCGATACCATAAGATTTTTCAAACTTTAATATTCACTTGGAAAATCGAACTTATAGAATTTTGAAACCAATTATTTATAAAAAAAAAAAATGTCAAGTCGTTCTTTTTAACATAAAGTATACAGATATTATGTGAATAAAACTTCTATGATTTATCAAACCCTCACCCGTCTCAAGGTATACTTGAGTGTGATTTCGTTGTAGGTATATATTTTTATTACAAAACAAAGTGAATAAATGAAAACCAATTTGACAGATGTAGCTTCAACAAGATGGCCGCTACCAATTGCCAAAGTTCAGACGTGCCTATTGGAAGACCCTATAGTTTAAATGTCAATATACTTTTTATAGTGCGTACCTACATCAAAAAATTTTGACAAAATTAAAACATTTAAAGTCATGACCTAATAGGTGAAAATAAATAGTTGTTATGGAGCATAATATGTGTCAAATATGAACAATCATTATCACAAGGTAATATAAACCTTAAATATAGAGAAAAATCTAAGATGGTACAGTCGTCCTCAGTTCTCAAGTTATGACTTAACTACTACTAGGTGACTTACTCACCTAGAAACACCCTGCTGAAACCCTTATACCCAGAGACTTGAAATATTTAGGCAAGTTACTATTATAATATCACCCAACTAATATAGAATTTTTCACAATTCCACCCCTAAGGGGGTAAAATAGGAGAGGAGTATAAAGTTTATAGAACTGTGTCAACTGTGAAGCCGGCGGGTATCCCTAGTTAATTGTATTAAAATAAAAATTTCTTTATTTTGCATAGACCATTTTAACGGCGCTTACAAAATGTCATACACTATTTAAAATATTTTAAGTGACCACCGGTTCGGAAGGACCGAACGACCTTAGAAGAACCGGCAAGAAACTTAAGAAGACTGTTTTTTTGAAGGCCTATTTACAATTTAATATTATTTCACTTTATCAGCAGATCGTTTCCAGGCGTCCCTTATATTATTAAAAATACTTAATCTTAAAGGAACTATAAATATGTACAAACACACAGCACTTCAACGGATTTGTTATATTATCTTATACAGAAGTAAAACAAATCAAAAAGTTTGTATCGCAGACCTAAGTATTTTCTATTGATAGAACTGCTTCGAGACTTTCATAAACATTTTTCTTACGCACTGTAAAAGAGTCTTTATAAAAGTAGCCCCACTAACCGTTCGTGTTACGTCATGACACAAACAAACAAAAACGACATGAACTATTGACCCTTCTCATGTTTTCCGTAACTGAGATAAATGTGCTGTACAACTAACATGCTTCATGATTATTGTTTGTCGACTATAACTAGAGCCAAGAAACGTTTTAGTACAAACTAGCGGACGCGTCACAGTTTCACTCGCGTATATTCCGTTGAAAATACGGGGATAGAATGTAACCTAAGTTACGTTTTATAACATCCGGTATCTTATTAGCAGTAAATAAACAGACCGATAGAGAATATTTTTACAATAGATTTTTTTGATTATTATGTAAGTTCCGCATACATATTTTACTTTCATATGCATTAAGTGAAAGTCTGTTAATTTGTAATAACAAACAGACACTTTTAATTTTATTTATGTGTATAGATACACCAACATACAATTTGTTGAATTGTAGCAGGTTGAGTCCTAAGAGGATTTACTGAAATAAAAATAAATCATGAAAATAAGACGTGGCGTTGTAGATCCCAAGTAGTGCTGCTACATTTCGGAATAGGAGCAATCGTCGGCAGTAGAGAGGGTATTTCGACAAAGTCCACAATACACGTAAAATCAATTTGTGAAAGCCTCTTTGAGCCGCAGTGACCTTTATATGTTTATTCACGCATGCAAATAATAATTATTACAAAGTAGTTATATATTGTAAAATGAACATATACATTGTCACGCCTTTATTTCCGAAGGATTTGGCAGAGGCATGCTATACGCCCACATTTCACCGTATACATTTTTGTCCCACGTAACAGGTGGTGAGCTCATTGACGTGTAATATGAATAAAAAATATACAATGAAATTTTCTATCGAATTCTTCCCAATATACACACATCAACACGGTCTAGGGATATTTCATACTCAATTAAATAACTCGAAAAGTACTGGCCGCATTGAGATCTTTTATACACCGATTTGTTTGTAATTTATCTCAGACTAATTCCAAATTCAAATTTTTGAAAGTTCTTTTGTTTCGGTGGCATAAAAATGTCTTGATGTGTAGGAGAGGAGTTTTTCATTTGTGCGAAATTTAGAAAACAATACGAATTACGTTTAGTTACAGTTTTTTTTTCATTTTTAAACGAAAGATAAAGTTAAAATTGAGGTATTGTAGCCATGCAACGCCAACATTTGACGAGGGCGAAGATGTTACGAGCTGTGGGAATGCTGGAAGCTGGGTCTGTTCAGCGTAATGTTGCTGAGGCCATAGGGACCCACCAAAATGTAATTTCAAGATTGTGGACACGCTATCGTGCCACAGGTGAAGTAGCGGAGAGGCACCGGGGGCCAAGTCGCATCACTACCCCCAGACAAGACCGATTTTTGCAAATTACTGCGCGAGCTCAACCAAATGCAACGGCGAATCAATTGGTCCAAAGGCTGCGAGTGGAACACCAAGTGCTTGTGAGTGACCAAACTGTAAGAAGGCGACTGCATGAAAGCAATCTACGCTCTCGTAGACCACTCCGGGTCCCACCTTTACGGAGAGGCAATCGTGGACGACGATTAGAATGGGTTCGGAACCACGTGGACTGGGGCCGTGAGCAATGGTCCAATGTGCTGTTCACGGATGAATCCAGGTTCGGCTTCCATCCAGATTCACGAAGGACGCGTGTTTGGCGAGTTCCTGGACGATGGAGCCGTCTTCAGAACCCTCAGGAAGTTCACCCCTACCAAGGAGGAACAATTATGGTTTGGGCAGGAATTCGTCTTGGAGGACGGACGGATCTCGTTTGGGTGCGGGGCAATATGACGGCAGAACGATACGTCCAACAGGTGCTGGGGCCCGTAATCTTGCCCCACAGAACACAAATGGGGCAAGATTTCCTGCTCATGCAGCTTGGTTACATACACACAATGTTAGGGCCTTAGACTGGCCTGCTCAATCGCCAGATCTAAATCCCATTGAGCATGCGTGGGATATGCTGCAAAGAAGAGCTCTGAAGGAAGTTCCTGAAAATCTGGCTACAGAAGATCAACTTTTTGCGCACCTCAGAAGGACATGGGACAATATTCCGCAGCAAGACATTGACAACCTTGTTCTGAGCATGCCGAATCGTTGCCGATGTGTTATGAACATCATGGGCGCTTTCTCAGACTACTAACTTCAAGTTTATAAACACAAATTAAATGATTTTTCTATTTTTTTTCAGTTTTTACTCATAAATTAAAAGTTAATTCATGTACGGTTTCCGTCTATGCTTCATTTTTTTCCATAAAATCCTGAAATTTTAATCGAAGTACCTTAACCATTATTAAAAAATGGTAGAATATTAAATAACGTATCTTTTAAATATATACATGTCATATAAATAATTAACACATTGATAGTAATTCGCTTTTTTAAAAATATCCCTAGACCGTGTTGATGTGTGTATTATTCTTTGTTAATTCGGGTAAAATCTTTCAACTTAATTTTAAAGTTGATATCAACCAATTTAATATACACGTTTAGTTTTGTTTCTGTTCTGTTTTCAAATTTTTGCGGGTCTTATTTGCGACATATGCTATAACTACTATTAAGAGACAACCCGTGACCACGGCTGGTTTAATCCGGTCGAAACATTGAGAAGTATAAGATAGTACGTATCTTATAGTATAAGTCGCGAATGAGACCCAAAATATATTATATGTATATTATATGATGATGAAAGGTTTAAATTTTATCAAAAACAACCTCATAATCTGATTTCTCATCAACAATAACGTGATTTGATTTCCTATTTACGTAATGATTTAGCCTTCAAACATCAGTCTCGACTAATGCTTTGCCTACACTGCCAACAACGAGGTTCGGCTCGGTTGGCGGTTAGTATGTCTACGCTCGACTAAAGCTACGCTTGATCACTGGCCAGTGTACCGCAACCGTAGACCGTAGCGCGTACGTAGGTCCGTAGCCAAAACAACTCGTAGATGTCGGTCATTGGATATCAATCTCAAACGCTTTGATTATAGCTGGCTCTATAAACTCTTATTATCTTATTACCTGTATATCTGATTACCTCATCAGAGATACAGCGTTAAGATAGATAGTTAAATTAAATAAAGTTAATAAGGTACTTACATAAAAAAGTCAACTTTTGAATTATTATCTGTCTGTCTGTTTGTTTACTGGTATTTTTTTTAAATGACTAAACTAATTTTACTTACCAAATGGCGGATAGATAGGCGGCTAAAGTTATTAGGAGTAACTTAGGTTACATTTTATCCCAGGAACCAGCACTACGGGTTTGAAACTGCGGGGTGTCTACCAGTATTATCTATACCAACATAAAAGCTGAACAGTTTATTTGTTTTTTGATTGAACGCGTTAATCTCAGGAGCTATTAGTCTAAAGTGAAAATTCCTTTTTGGTTATATAGCCCATTTATCGAGGAAGGCTATAAGACTATATATACTCGTATTATCACGTTAACAAGCCCGAAAAAAATATTTGCAAAATTGATTTTTTTGTAAACGTCGGAAATAAATAGTTGCGACGGGAGTTCGAAATATGCCACGGGCGAAGCTAGTGTATTAATATAGCTAGAACACTTAAATAGGATATAATCACTGTTAACCCTTTAAACGACAGATGACTTAAAGTACCCAAGCAATCACGCCCAAGACGCCATAACGTCTTCAAGCGTTGTAACTTATGTTTGAATTATTAAGAACTAGTTAAGCTGCCATTCAACCCCTGTTTAATGACTGCGGCACTTTGTAGTCATGGAACTGACTTTGTTTTATGACTGGTGATTAAATACCGTTTTATAGGAAAGCAATCTTATGGAAAATTACATCTAATTTCGCTATTCATTTGGTATCTTCATCCGATCGTTGTATTCCTGAAGTGATAGTCAGAGCGACCGATTACCAGCATTGCAATCCATTTGGTAAGGTTATTATTATAATAACAATAATAAAAGTGTATTTGAGGCCACAAAAGCATCTGCATCATAATGTTCAAACAAAAAAATCTATTATCGATATGTTAGAAAAGCAGTTGTAGATGCAGACATGCAATTTCTTGGAACATCCTTCCGAAGAGTTTTATGGGGTACCCGGCTTTACTCAACTAGGTAATAGGTTAGGTATAGAAACTGCATGGTTTTACTCGGTTTGGATCCATTAAATTTATGGGGATTCCTGGATTGAATTATTTTCTGTCTGTCTGTTTGTTCCGGTTAATTTTATAAATGGCTGAACCAATTTTACCGGCTAAGTGGCTGATCGATAGGCGGCTAATGTTATCAGAAGTAAGTTCGGTTAAATTTTATTCCAGGAACCAGCACTACAGCTACTAAAATTACTACTTAAAACTACTTACTACTACTTATTACTACTTATTACTACTTACTACTACTAAAATTGCGGGGTATCCGCCAGTATTATCTATACTCCCATTAGTATAAGCTGAACTGTTCGTTTATATGTAATTTATTCTGATTGAACGCGCTAATCTTAGGAACTACTAGTCTAAAGTGAAAATACCTTTTTTGGTTATATAGCCCATGTATCAAGGACGGCTATATATTATCACGCTACTATCCAGGAGAGAGGAGCAGTAATCATAAATGCCAACAAACCGTACAATATTATATGCAATATTGAATTTTTTTTAACGACGAAAATAAATCCGTGTGATGGGAGTTCAACGTATGCTACGGGCAAAGCTATTATAGTAATATAGGTAAAACACTTAAATAGGATATAATCACTGTTAACCCTTTAAACGACAGATGACTTAAAGTACCCAAGCATGTTAAAAAAATTAACACATTCTTTATTTAATGGGCACTGAAACTAAAAATGGCGCGGAATTACAGTAAGAAGTTCTAATAACATGCTAATAAGAAAGGAGCTAATAATGATACTTACTATAACTCTTTTGCGTAACTGGTGTCACCTATTGATATTATTGAGTTACAGACGTTTTTAATTTTATTTATATATTTGTATCTCTTTTTTTTCAGGGTCAAATTTATTGGATAAACAAATGCCAAATCTGAAATACTTAATCAACGACCAAAAACTAATTAGTCAAATAAAATAACCCACCCCAGGCAAAAGTGTTAAGAACACTGACCGCATTAAATTTCCCGCGCTGATTGGCAATAACTGACTATAGTTTGGATATATAGGATGGATTTTTGAGATAGGACATTAAGGGTACTCTAACCGTTTTAGTTACAGGAAAACATACTTAGAAGATCATCCATAATTATCAAGGTTTTTTAATTCTAACTTGCGTTTACAGATTTTTAAAATCAAATATGTCTATTGGGCATTTAAGGTATGAGTGAAAGAAATCACAATGTTGTACAAAAACGCCAAAACCAACGGTATGTCCATAATGTTAATTGTTACCGAGTTCTAACTTTGATTGCTCTCCCGTAAGCTTTATTATCGTACCGTAAAATTCTATAAATATTAACTCCGCTTTTGGATTGTGAACATAAAATGGACAAAACAAAACCCTTATAGAATCAGTCATGTGTCCGGATGTCCCTCCCAGTCAATTTGATCCGGATTTACATCACCGAATATGTTGAAATTTAGCAAATACAAACAAATTATCAAATTATTACAAACTAGCTGATAATTCACTCGCTTAATGAAGTTTTCCCATACTCTACAAGATATATATTAGTTATTTTTAAAAGATAGCCAGATATTTTTGTATAAAAATAATAATATCTTTCTAATTTGTTTGGTTAAATCATTTAGGGTTTAGGCAGTATTTTCGATGAAAGTTCTCAGTCAGCGTAATTTTTTCTGACATTTTGAACAATTTTGGTCATATTTCTACAAAGTAACACAAATACAATTTTTATTTTATATGGATAATAATAAATTATAAAATGAATACACACAGACTACAGGAAGCGACTTCATTTTATACAATGTAAAGATTGCAAATCGTGCCGTGTGAATTAAAAGGATTTTCAAGATTGTCGGTCTTTGTAAAAGTTTTCTTAAGAATAGCATAATTGCATTCCCGGCCTTCGGGAGCCGCAGAATAAAATATCTTTTCAGTAGGTGGTTACTATGGTAATATTATGCTAATATTGCATGTTGTAGCGTGTCATGCAATTTGTTCAACAAATGGCTTTCCCGGAGATAGCTGTAATAACGTTATCCGTCAAAGGCGCCTATGCACCTATCTACGGGCATAAATGAGTCTGGTTTTTGAAACACTTGACACGATTTTAACCTATGAATTTCAGAGTTTCATTTCACTGTAGCTTATAGGGCAATTTTATTCATTCTCGATTAGTTTGATTTTTGTTCTATTTGATTCTTAAAATATTTGATCATCTGGCAACTCTCATTCACTAAATTTGGTCGGTTATTGACTGAGGATTGCAAAGTGTTTATTCATTTGTTTGTCGTTCATTCTTGTCGTAAGAAACCAATAAAATAAAGTAATTTTAAGTAAAATTTGCCATAAGGCTGAAGATTGCCGTATCTAGTTCTAATCACGAAAAAAAACTTATTCCTTAGGGAAATTGCAATAATCAAATGAGAGGAGTGGCCGACCTGTGCTACTTACATAAACATGAACTTACATAAACTAACTAACTTAACTATCTTCACGCTGTGTCCCTGACGGGGTAGTCAGAGAGGACAGATCGCCAGGCTTCGCGATCCATGCATACTTCTTTCGCTTCTTGAAGATTTATCAATCGCTTCATACACGCACGTCTGGGTATCCGAGTACTTTTGACCTTTCCGTTTTTGAGCAATTTGCTCACGTGGTCTTCATATGCAAGTCTCGGCCTACCCGAACTTCTTCTACCCTCTACTTTCTCACAATATATATTCTTCGTCAATCGTTCCTCACTCATTCGTTGGACATGTCTAAACCAACGGAGCACGCCCTTTTCCAGCTTAACGCTGACACTTTCATTTAAAACTGCCATATTGCGTATCACTTCGTTACGTATTTGGTCGGCCAAAGTAACGCCGCATAATTTTCGAAGTGATCGCATCTCCACAGCATTCAATTTACTTTCATGCATCTGCTGACATACTCAGGTTTCGCTACCGTAAAGCAAAGTTGGCACTAGCACTGCGTTATAATTCGCCATTCGTGCTTCTTTTACGATGCATTGTCGCTTGTTGTCGCTTTACTAATTGGGACAAAGCACCATTCCCTCTGTTTCCGGCAGCTACTCACCGATCTACATCCGAATCACATCTTCCATTCGCGCTAAACATACTCCCTAAATACACTATTTCATTCACTTGCTCTAGTCGTTCCTGGTTTACCCTAATCTCGCATTTGGTTCTTACGTACACTACTTTCTTACTACATAACTAAGGTAAGTTATATTGTAATTTCGTTTAGCTATCATTTATCAATCTACACAACGGAATTGCATAAAGGAAAGGCGAAAATAAACAAAACCTGCTAATGCATTCTTTTTTTTTAGTTTCATCATAGTCGCTTCGTTAGCTATACCATTGTTTGAGTAAGAAAACATGAGAGGTTTTGCGTCCTCCGCTCTAAGTGATAGCAGGGACAAAGCAATTGTGACAAGTTTTCGAGAAAATGGAGTTTCGATAGTATACCACGTAAATGAACTTGGGTTATGAATCGAAACTGGCACTTTCGTTTATTTACTGAGAACTTTACATGCAAGAATGAACCTGATCTGCCTCTTTCAATATTCTACGTTGGTTTATGGCAGGAATATTTTAACGAAAGTATCACATTCCATTAATTACTTCGTAGTTTGTCTGTACTAACAATAATCTTAATAGAACAACAAGAACACAATTCACATAAAACATCTTTATTAATCAATTGAATCGAGCATTACATGGCGGTACCCTTCAAATCGTACTTAAAAACAAGCTGTCTGGTTCTTCGTTTCTTATATTAACTTCTATAATGCAATCCCATTTTACGTTTCATTTCTAGTATCATTTTTCCAATTATTGTCCTTTAATAAAATTAAAAGTAGAGGGTAGAAGGAGTCAGGGTAGACCAAGGTTTACATATAAAAACACGTAACCATTGCTCAAAAACTTAAATGTCAAAAGTACTCGGATAGCCAGACGTGAATGTTTAAACCGATTAATAATTCAGCAGGAAGCTAAAGAAGTATGCTTGGATCGCAAAGCTTGGCTATCTGCCCTCTTTGACTACCCCGTTAGGGATACAGCGTGAAGATAGCTAGTTAATATAATTTTTAAATCATAAAGATCGGATTTAGTTACTTCTACAGCGTTATACGGCCTATCTATAACGTGTGCGAAATAGTTTTATTTAGATTCTCTATGAGGGCATGTACACTGTCACCATCGTTCTGAGAATGGCCTTGCTCTAAGAAATTAAGAATAATACCTACGTATATATTTCTATTCTGACCCGCACAGTTACCGGACCAAAATAAGAATTTCTTAGCACCCTGTTCTATCCTGTTTCGGTTACCAAAATGCATCAAACAGCTACTTATTTCGTTAGCTCCTCTCTTAATGGTACATTTCATTCTCATGTAGCATGTTACTTCCTTTCAAGCTAAATGTGATCAAAAACAGTGAAGTAAGTAAATACAGAAAGTTTACGCTTTCAATTTAAAAGTTTTTCAAAGTCAAATGTTAAATGTAGTACATACAATATTATCCAACTCATTGGCTTGCTCTTTGTCACTGTTCTCTCCGGCTATTGTCTTACTCTTGAAGTGGTTGTCATTAATCTGTTCTTGTTCTTCTATCGTGTTTCATCATTGTCGTTTTCACAAATATCCTTTTTGTGAACAAAAAATCCAACTTTCATGTTAACATTTAACTCTGTACTGACGAAGGCTCTGTGCTTGGTTGTCAACATTTTTAAGTTGGTCCCATTATTTGTACAAAGAAAACATACTGTTCATATTCAAATTATTATCTTATCACAGCTTTTTGGTATCTTTACGTGTGTAATGTGACTCTAAAGGTAGGAAAGAAGCCACATGATCACAAATACTTTTAATAATTTCAGTATTCACTATTTGGATGATTGGAGTGTTTGCCCCTATTATCAGATAGCATTATCCCTTCCTGTTTTATTTTACTGTAAGTAGTCCAAACAAGCTAGTGCATAAGGTATTTTAAAAAGTTTTGTGATAAACCTGTAAGTAGTTCTGCAACCTGCTGGTACTGGTGTTGATGAACTCCCACTGTCTAGTATAATTTTGCAAGTGCTCTAAAATTGTTAAGAATATTTTGTCGAGTGTTCTAAAAACCTTTTATTTTGCATGATGTTAAATAAATAGGGCCTACTGCATCTGGCGTGAATTTTCGACGTTTCTGCCATACATATTACTGGAATCAAACATAGCTCATATAGGACCCGTAATGTACTACTGTGGTGCTTCCCTTTTTCTATAGGATGTACACCTTGTTGCCTTCCAGGTCTCCCGCTTTTTAATTTTTTTTTTCCAAGTCCTTTTAATTAACTTCTATGCGGATTCCAAGATATTTTAACTTCTCCTGGGACTGCATCGAGATCGATCTCGGTATAAATTTTTTGATCTTGGTCATTGCTGTAGATCATTGTTTATAGGAGTCACAGTAATGGGGATGTGGGTGGGATGATAAAAAGAAACCGAGGTGCATGACCTTATGGATGGGATGCTAAGACTGTAGAATTCCTCTTCTGCTAAATATCTATAGTCTATCTAAAGAGAGTTTATCATCTATTAACTCTGTTTATACTGTTGATTGACAGCACTTGATGGAACTTGCTACACATCTTGAATAAAAGCACTTGTACTGTTTGACTTATTTACTATTTAGACCTGATCGGTTTCGCAAGGTGGCCAACTGCAAGGTCATACCCGGTGAGAGTCTTACTGCACAACACCGTCTCTATGTCATGGACCTCTGCGTGAAGCCTAAAGGCAAACGCATCGAGCTGTGCCAGCGCCGCATCAGATGGTGGCTGCTTGATGAAACTAGGTCCCAGAAGTTCGTCTCAGCTGTCGGTGACAAGTGCACCGACACTGAAGGCGAACCAGTTCAAGATTACTGGGACAAAGTTCAGGCGGCCATCCTTGGAGTGGCGAAGGTGGTGCTAGGTGAGTCTAAGGGTGGACGCAAATGTGACAAGGAAACTTAGTGGTGGAACGACCCAGTCCTGAGGGAGACCAGGGAGAAGAAAGTCCTCTTTAAAAAGTGGCAAGCGACCGGATCTCCCGAAGACCGCGACGCGTACAGGGATGCCAAGCGCGCCACAAAGAGAGCTGTAGCCAGAGCCAGACGAGACCACTTACAACCTTTGTATGATAAGCTGGAGTCGTCTGAGGGGTAGAAGCTCATCTATAAGCTGGCGCGCTCCAGGGTCAAAGCGGTACAGGATATATCCAAGTGTCGCTGTGTAAAAGACCCTGAGGGCAACCTGTTAAGCGAGGACCTCGCGGTAAAGGAGAGATGGCGCTCGTACTTCCACGAGCTGTTTAATAAACAGCATAAAGAGGTGCAGCCTCCGGACCTCCCTCAGAATCAGGGACTAGTGCCACCGGTAACGCCTGGAGAAGTCCTGACTGCGCTTCGCCGCATGAAGAATCGGAAAGCTGTCGGACCCGGTGGAGTTCCCATCGAAGCCTGGAAGGCGATGGGTCCTCGCGGTGTGGGCATCTTAGTAAACCTTTTTAACCGCATACTCCTCAGCGGGCCAATGGAGACTGAGTATTATTACTCCAGTCTTCAAAGGTAAGGGGTCAATGCAGGAGTGCGGGAGCTACCGCGGTATAAAGGTGATGTCCCACACTATGAAGATCTTCGAGAGGATTATAGACTCCGGATCCGGCAGGAGTGTACTCTCTCGGAGTGTCAATATGGATTTCGCCCTGGTCATGGGACCACGGACCCTGTTTTTGCCCTGAGGGTTGTCGCAGAGAAATACAGGTCGAAGAACACGCCTCTGCACTGTTTGTTTCTAGACATGCAGAAGGCCTTCGACTGTGTTCCTCGTGCGATGATCTGGTGGGCACTGCGGTCCAAAAGGGTTCCAGAGGTCTATATTGACACTATCCGGGACATGTACTGTGACTCCGATTCAATGGTTCGGACTGCTGTTGGCGACACGAAACCCTTCCCCATCACTGTCGGGGTACACCAGGGTTCTGTCCTTAGTCCGCTTTTGTTCAGTGTAATATTAGACGAATTGTCGGACAGCATCAGAAACCCGCATGAGCAGCCTCAATGGTTGCTCATGTATGCTGACGATATTGCGCGTGCAGACGCGGACAGGGGCAGATTGGTGCGACGTATAAAGGCGTGGAAGGAGACGCTTGAGAACGGCGGTCTGAAACTAAATGTGGCGAAGACCGAGTACTTGGCACTAAACTCCCTCGCACTAGATCCCACATCCGTCCGCATAGGCGGTGATTTGGTCGAGCGCACGGACCAGGTTAAATACCTGGGATCTATTTTTCACACGTCCAGTGACATCGATGGCGATGTCAAGTCACGCATTGCTGCCGCGTGGGCCAAATGGCGGGAGATGACCGGTGTTTGCCTTACGACATTTTCAAAGGAAAGCACATATTTTGTGTATTTCACATGTTGCTAACTGCTCTGAAGGATCTGTCATTGAGTACAATATAAATTAAATAGTAAATAAGTGGAACAGTACAAATGTTTTTATTCAAGATATCTATTAAGTCAATTGGATTTATTGAATGCACAGATCGTAGGCAGCGGTGACTCTAAAACATCGGAGATTAAAGTTATACATTCAGTAAAAATACCATATATTTAGAGTTTCATATATAAAATCCTAGGAACAGAAAATATACACAAAAAATGAGTAATTTAATTTTTATGATTAATAACATATATCGAATCTTTACAAAAAAAATATAATATCCATCCAAAATAATTGAAAGTGGCACTTTTACAAGAATTTCAATATATGTTCAATATAACTACGTACAGTATCAAAATCGTCGGTTTCGATAGTTATGCGTTATAAAATACCAAGTACATGATTGGAACTGCCACTTTCGTTACTCATAGGAATATGCCAATCGTAATAAATCATCGAATATACCCGATTCAATCCATAACGCGGGAAACGTTTTTAATGCAATAACTATGACTATGATTATTTATAAAATCAAATCTTGGGAAAATAATACTTAAATATCATAAGTAGTGTATGGCTACAACAACGTCTTAGTAAAAAAAAGTATAATTTATAGCATTTAAACTTACCCGCATTTGAAATTAGCGATTATCTTTCAAATTTCAGTTTTTAATTTTTGCTACTGAGTTGTACTAACTCAAAAATTCTCCTCAATTTGACATTTTAAATGGTACTTTATTTATCACACAAAGGATAAGTGACTCGTATTTTAGTTATAAAGTATAAAAACATGTAAGATTATTATTAGGCAATTGTGATGCCAGGCGCGCATACACTTTGGCGTACACTCGTGGTAGTGGTAGTTCCGTCTTTGCCGCGCTATGGCCGATGCAACGTAACCTCACGAAACTTCATAATCGTTGATATACGCCGGATGGACAGTAACGTTTCAATAAAATACGTCTCTAAAAACGCCTAGACATTGACTTTTCTATTTTTTTTTCACGTATTAGTAAAATTATCATTATTGACCAAAACACTAATAAAAAATGCGATTTTGTAAATTCGTTACTTTACTTAGAGACCATCGAGATATTCGGCGTTCGTCTATCTCATCATACGCCTTTTCCACGACATTTTCTTTTTATTATAGAGCTGGAGAATATCACAGCGGCTTCATAAAATGAAACAAATTATTGTCATGTAACATTTTCTGCTTTTATAGTCTTTTTTTATTGTGTTCCAATTACTGTTCTCGTCTTTCTGCCAATGAAGGATTATGGTGCCTCGAATCTAAATTATCAAACCTTATCTAAAATTCTGAATACTAATGAAATCTGCCACGCAGTAATTTTTAGAGTTTAACCTGGCTCCCGTGACACGAAATGTGTCTATATATCTTAACCCCTAATTCGTCTTCTGAAATTGCACTTTATTCGAACATAATTTTATGATAAATTATGCTACCTAATGATATTTTAAGCTCTTTTATTAGCTTTATTAACTTGAATTCGCAGAGATAACGGAAACGATGAGTTATCATTAAAGTTAGGTAATGCCATTGAAAAGGTTGGGTTATAATTTTTAGGTATAAAGGATTTTATATAAAACTTTGTAATGGGTTGCGTAAAAATGAAGAAAGTTGAATGCTAATAGAATCTGCTGGCCATAAGCGTAATTACGCGCCGTAAGAATATAATTTAATTTACATGAAACTCTAATTAACCTAATTAAGATATTCATGCTTTTCATGTTAATTAAAGTAATATTTAAGATCTTTCTTTTATTTTATTGGCTCACATTTTTTTAATCCGCTTATGTAGTAAGTCCGAGTGGAGTAGATGAAAAAAGATCCTGAATTTTTAGACCGTGTTTTATTCTTAGTAACATTTGTAGGTTAATGCTTAGTGCGCAAATAATGACTCACTTAACGTTGTGCAAAGAGAGTGTTTGGGTGAGTGTTTGGGAAGAACCACCAAGATTTCCTGGACCCAAGTCACTCACATATTTTATCAGGTTTGGAATCCCTGACAGTAAATACCTCTTTGAAGCATGCATAAAAGGATTTAGCTTTAAACAGTTCCTTCAAGCTTGCCAAATGGTTGAGGAGTTGTTCGCAAATATGAATCAAGCTTGATTTTAGGTTTAAACTGATCCTTCAACCTTGCCAATGGTAGAGGCTGTACCTGTTAAACGGCCTCAGTGGCATAAGTATACATTATGCGACTGTCGCGCTGAGGTCCTGAGTTTGATTCCCGTTTCGGAACAAATTTATTTGTGATCCATATAATAATATTTGTTTCGGAGTTTAAGTGTGCCTACGTATAATATGTATATATTTAAAAATAAGAAGACCACGAAAGAAGACATGAACCCAGCGTAGCAATCCCTCAATATATTATAAATAATAATAAATAAATATAAAAAAAAAACTTACGAATCCTGGTGGATCCGCACAACACAACTTGAGCTAAATATCTAAGCCATTATGCAGAAGGTCAAGTGAAACTCATACGCCTACTACTTATGTGGGCACTTTTACTTTCTTATATTGTCCTCTGAAAACAGCCTGATATTGGAAATATCTTTATGTTACATTGTAGGATGAAGGGATCGGACTTCAAACCGTATCTACTTGAAAAGGGTGTTCATTTAATGTACCTAAACATAAAAATTGGTCAGGAAAGGGACCGGCGGCGGGCGGCGCCGAGAAACTGTCGTCAAATTCCATTTTCATAATAAATATTATAAAGGAAACGTTTCATTTCAGTTTACTTAATAAAATGAGTTAATATGCAATGAATGATGAAATTAAACCAACCAATTTTTTTTTCATGTGATGATCTATTATACCATGCCATCCTCAAGACAGACAAAGTCAATTAAAGTATTTAACGGTTTTTTTCCTTTTTTTTGGTTTCATACCTCAAAAGGAAAATAACTGAACTCTAAGTTCATTTTCTTGTCTTCTGTCCGTGTGTCACCAACGATTTTCTCAGGAACGGAGATCTATAGTTCCTATTAGGTGTATAAAAATCAAGATCCTGGGTCAAAGCGAAAAAAGATATGAGCAAATTTAGACTTTCGTAAAAAGTAGTAGGTAATTTTTTTTTTATACTTTTCCTTTGACCTAACATCCCTAAATTTGGCATAACGCAAGTTTTTACAGGACAAATAAAGGGAAAATTCCAAAGAATAAAACGATGCTTTTATAACATCGTAATGCTTTTGTAGCATTTTATTTCAGTTCAGTTATAATCCATTTCTAAACAATTTTATAAAATGGTTAAGTTTGTAAGCTTGTGATGTTCTTGAAGGTAATCTCTAGATCTGCAGAACTGATTTTAAAAATTCCTTTAACTGTTAAAAAGATGTATTCATTTCTGATTTCACTGTAGACTACTTTATATCTATGGAAAAACGGGTTTAGGAAATGTTCAACACGAGGGCGAGCCGCGGGTATTAAGCCTTTTAGAATCATTCTACATATTATATATACAACAGAAAGTATATTAAGGTGCTAGAGGCACATAAAACAAAATATTACTTACGAGCAGTATGAAATATCCGCCAGACCGACTTGTCCTCACTAACGAAATTCAACAAATTCCTAAATTTATAACCCACTTTGGGATTAGGAAAGTAAAAGGTTTGATAGTTATTTATCTCACTTACATAAACATGTAAGTGAGATAAATAAGTATACATTATACACAGAAGAATATAAATATACATGAGGCATACTGTATGCCCACATTTCATCTTTTTACACATTTTGTTTGAGGTGCCATGAACGATGAGCCTAGCGGACCTCCGGCGACGCAATTTGAACAGACGCTCAAATGATGATGATGCAATGAAAATATTGCAATATAGAAACAAACAGACCCAGATAAAAAGTATAAATGTCTTTATTTTGCATAGACCATTTTAACGGCGCTTACAAAATGTCATACACCAAAACGAAAGATAAATTTAAAATATTTAAAGTGACAACCGGTTCGGAACGCGGCCCACCTGAGAAGAACCGGCAAGAGACTTAGAAAGGCTTTTTTTGATGGCCTATTTACAATTTATTGTTATTTCACTTTGCCAGCAGATAGATACATATATAGATATTTGATACACAACAAATAGTCATTAACAGCGTTTTTTTTTTCATTATTGTGGCTACCTAGCTAATGTGGCCTTCAACTTAGTTTAACGATTAGCTACCATATTATTGGTGCGGGTGTAAGAGGGCCCCATTATAATCTCCGGACCCAAGCAACATCACCTGCTAGTTGTACACCAGCTGACAATGAACGAGGCATCGACACAAGCGCGCTTTCGGGAAACTCCCATAAATTTGTCCGACTACAGTCATGCGACTGTAGTCGGATAAATTTGACAAACAATACCCAAAACGATAACTGCTTCTAACAGTCAAATAAAACTGGACTCCAAGCGCCAAAGACAAGTAGGTTTTGGAAAATACTGGAAATACTCCATAATGAAGAAGAAGACCATATTCATGATAGCTATCGCTCATAAATTGTAACGTCACTCTTTGTACTAACCACAACTTTGTACTATCGTTTGCAGAACTTTGAGCAAGCGGCAAGGCTATGGCACTTAAAAATAAATATTCTAAAAAAAATATTTTCGTGAATATTAGTTTCCTAAAAAAATATCTTCTGATTATCTAACATTAAGGGGTTTGGAGGTCGAACAGCAATCTCTTCCATGCGGAAAAAATAGCAGGTTTGAGACGTTAAATACTTGTATGATGCTTTAAGTTAAAAGAGATTATAAAGTTATTCTTTTTTGTAATACTATAATTCAATTTGTCAATATTGTTGTTAAAAGACCGAACCTAAAAAAATAACTAAATCAATTTTGAAAATCTTACCTAATTGGTATAAAAATAACAAAGTATTCTTAACTTAACTATCTTCACGCTGTATCTCTGACGGGGTAGTCAGAGAGGACAGATCGCCAGGCTTCGCGATCCATGCATACTTCTTTCGCTTCTTCGATATTCATCAATCGTTTCATACACGCACAAAGTATTCTATGCTTACTAAATATTTAAAGTATGTTTAATATGCATAGAAGTTAGCAGTCTCTTTCTATTGCATACTTTCATACTTTTGAATACTTTCAAGTATTTTAAAACCTGGTTTTTGACCCTGGTGTTTTTATGTACTCGTACTTAGAAGCCCTGGTATGGAATTTTGCAAGTTTGTCTCATCTCTAAAGTTAAAGCCTGAGGCTCCGCCCGCGTGATTAAGTTTCCCCGTTACTATTTCGATATATAATGTAGCCCAAGTCCTATTCTGATGTTTATAAAGTCTCAATAAAATCCATTCAGTAGGTTTTGCGTGAAAGAGTAACAAGCTTCTGTCTACACATCCAAACATTCTAGTGATAAACGCTACTATCACTAGAATGTTATACTAAATTGGTTTAACATTTGACGACCCTATCGAACGGAGGCAATTTCTTACAGGCAACCCTTGGATAAAGACATTATTATCAGAATTAAATTTTGGGCAGAAGGTTGTGACATTTGAATATTAGCACTTTGATAAATAAAATTCGATGTTACTGGCATCCAAACGAAATTACAGCAACGAGAAACAAGAACTTCAGTACTAAGTGAGTCACAAACTCGGGCTATTAACAGTCGAACGCCTGTAGACAATTCCCTGAAACTAATTAGAAACAGCGACGGCTATGAGCCAAATTAGAATAGTAGTCTAAATAACAGGTGACTTAATTAGAGGACGTCATGCTTCAAGTAACTCTAGTGTCTTGTGCCAACTGGTTAAACGTTTTAGTGTAAAACCAGCAAATAAGGGTAAAAAGATTACATTGTCATGCAATGTTTAGCATTAGCAGGAAAATATTTCGGTACACTATACTGTATAGGTAATAATAGACATAGCATTAAATTTTTTTTTTATTATAAATTATTTTTTCTTTCTAGAGTTTTACACGACTAAATGCACTTTACTGTAAATTTATCCCTACATGTTGAGGTTATGTAGGTATTTGTATTTCAGTAACAACTTCATTTAACTTTTAAACTATCGCATTCCAGTGTATGGATATTGTTTTTTTTATAATGGATAAACAGTATTATTCTATTTTAAAGTTCCATATAATTCTGATGTGTGATGTTTCCACCAGGTTAGCAAAAACGTTTTAATTATAAAATATCTCTTTTTCATAATAGACATTTGCAGTTAGTTCCTTTCCTAAAATTATTAAATTTCTTTATGATGACATAACAATAAAAATAACCATTATACGTTCGGCTAGTTTTGCAAATTAAATTAACATTAATCAGTAAGCCTGTTCTCACCGAGATTTTATAATAAAACTATATCAAAATATAGCAACAAAAGTGAAGTAATTCTTAGTGACTTCATATAAGTAAAAATGGCGACAAGGGACTTCACATAACAGAAAGTTTCAATATAACTGACACAATCGTTGAAACTCCCACTGGGTAGAATCAGAACTCTGCAAATCCCGCTATCGTGTTTGTAGTTTAATATCGTTCCACACAGTGGCAGGACGCCACACACTGGTCATAAATATCACGCTGTAGCACCACGCCTACACGTTTTGTGGTTTGTAGCTGCCAATTCAAAAGGTTTATTAAAATTAACGCAATATGTTTCTGCATAAGGAAGAATTTAAATAATTGGAAAATTACATTCACAATGTGCTGTTTTCAATAACCTAAAATCTCAGGCATGTTAAAATTAAATTATTTTATTATGTTTATACCAGTTTTAAAACCAAGCGGGCTAGCCCGCGAGAAATTGAGGCTAATTGGTTTAGGAACCCTCATCTAAGTTGACCATACCTGCTCTAAATAATAACAGAACTTTGTGCATTTTCTACTCTTCATTTTCGTCTATTTGCCTAGCTAGAATGCAACTAAAATAGGTGCATTTTAATATTTTGTTAGGTGGCACTCTATAATAAACCCGAATATTATGTATCTTTTTTACGTGGACCGTAGAGTTTAATAGTGTTTTCAATAGATGGCGCTGTACATTTTGAAATATTGCTGATTGATTAATTACTTCTGTTATATCAAACATATTTTAGCATTTAAAAGCCCTTTATGGAGGGCTGTTATACTACTACCCAATAGAGCGCAGCAGTAATCATAAATGTCAACAAATTGGGGAGATTTCCAATTATTTGATAACAAAGCAACGGGCATGGGCTAGAGATGTGGGATGAAAAGTTTGAATTAAGTCACGGTTAGTGATTGAATAAAGACTGTCTGAGTTTCCCTTGTTCGTCATTTCTTATTCAACGTTTCTATAAAATGCAATTTACTTGAATAAAAAAAGTTATTAGCAATATATTCATCAGCCTAATGTCCATAAAGAGTTTATGAGACCTTTTTGTGCCTTTTTGTGTATTTTATGTCTCTGTTTTAATGAAGTTCATGTTATGGTGATATCATCACTTTATATATACTGTAATGTGAGGATACATTATTTACTGATAATTAAAATAACATTTTTCTTATTATTTATCTATCACGCCTTATCCCTGAAGGGGAGACAGAGGCATATTATATGCCCACTTTACACAATGAGTATTACTGTCCCACATAATAGGTGGTGAGCCCATCGCCGTCTTAAAATAGACAGATGCAGGTTATAGCTACTTATAGCTACCTGCTGTTGAAATTTTTCAAGCCGCCCATAAGGCCTTTAACTTGACTAAACGACTGCCATGTTACTGGCACCAATAGCTTAAAGTGCCTTCCGGACCACGAGAGCTTCAATTTTTGTTACAGTTCTTAAGCCAGTTATTACTGTAATGTTATCGTTACTTATATTATAAAGGCGAAAGTAAATTTGACACTTCTACACGCTCACACGCCTGGATCAATAAACCTGGAGCACTTGTGGAAACGGGTACATTATTACTACTACTGATAAACAAAAAATTATTGGCTGTTATAATATGTTATACCACTTAATGCTAGCGAATTAGGTAGGTAGTCAATAACAGCTTGTTTAGAACACGTTATTGGCATATTTTAAGCACTATTGTTGCCGCAGCTCATGAACATTCGTTACAAGCACAATAGTAAGCTTAACTGCCTGTTTTATTAATTTACATTGACGAGATAGATGCTTGTTAACTTGACTCGGTCAATACTGATCGAGATTAGCACAAGTACTGTGAAAGTTAACTATATACATCTTGTTCAATGATGATCCTAGCAAATACGAAAATCAAATCAATTTTAATCTAAACAGATAAATACAATATTGTAGTGTCCGTTTGTGATTCCAAATTAATTGTTTTCACATAATTGCATATAAAATTATACATATATGCGGCACTTACATAAAACAGATTTTAAAATCTTTCTCTGTCTATTAGTGTGTTTGGCTTCGGCTAGATCAATTTTAACTTTCACTGGCATATAGCTGATGTTATAAGGAGTAATTTAGGTAACAGTTAATGTGAAAAATAGTGCGATTTTGTAATTTACTATGAATAAGACATTACCTTGTTTTGTTTCGCATTTCTTTGCTCGAAGTCTACTTTGCTAATAATTACTGATTCTGTAGTACATAATTATAACAAAATGTCGAATACTATTAACATGATAATGACGCGTAAGGCCTTGGCTCATCAGCAAGGCTTCAATTAACGTTGAAAGAGTTACAGATTTTGAGTGAGAATTGCGATAAACTGAACAAGCAAAGGGACGAAAATGAGTTAGAACTGCTAGGTATTTTAAGTAAGAACGGACAACTCAAGAAAGAACTGGCACAGTTGCATTCACTGTATACTGATACCTTACAGGATCGGGATAGGTTACAACTTATAGTTGACAGTTTTGACTCATGTAGGTATCATTATGAACAAACTCTGCACCAAATTAGAATACTAAAGGAGGAGCTACAACGATCGGAGATCAAAATATTGCAACTAGAAGACGAGAAACAGAGCAGAGTGGTTCAATCTAATCAGAGTTTGTTCGATGAACTAATGGCTACAAGCTTAGATACTGCTACAGCTCACCCTTCCATTGTCATAGACATCACTTCTATGAAACCGGGGGCTGTTCTAAATCATTAAAAATTATTAAGTGTAGTAATAATAAGTTAAAGAAATTTTTAAAAATTAAAAAGTTTATTACTAAATCTAAAAAAATGATACATAAATACAAGTTTTTTATAAATAGCATGTCACTTAATAGACAGAGATTGCAACATATTGACCAGGTAAATATGTATATGTTAGAACTTGATACTGTCGCACAACAGTACAAAACTGATACACAGGCCCTTCAAAGTCAGATTGACCGACTTCAAGACTCTTTGAAATCAATTTCGTATAAATATGAAACAGCAGAGAAACAGAGTAGGGAACAGGTGTTAGCCATAGGTAAATTAGTAAATTCATGTCATTGTCAAAATGACCAATTGATATCCGCAGGCCATGTTCCCTCCTCACCCTTTAGTTGTGAAAGAATTAGATGCAATGATGAATTTTCACCAATTAAAACTGTGTGCAGTGTGGATAATAGTATATTAAGTTCAAGTAGTACTTGCGAGGCATCTAAAATAGAAAAGTTGCAAATAAAAAGTGATGCAAAGACCATAGTCTATTGCGATGAAATAGGTAAAAATTTTGGACATTATTTATCACAGTAAGGTCATTATATAATAAATCATACATATCCAGGAGCTTCATACTCTCAAATTATAGATTTTGTATTGACTGGTACACACTGCATGCAGTCTACTATAGTGGTGCTGGTTGGTAGAAGAGGCAATATTAACAGTGACAAACTTTTAAAATTTTTTGATAAGTTATCAAGTCTGCAAGTAAAGCAAGTAATTTTGTCCCCCTTGCCATACAGCACTGCTATGAGCCACAAGGAAAATCACTTAAGATACAAATTAAATATGAAACTACATACCATGGTATCATATTCCAAAAAAAATTTTTTGTTCGATTGGAACATAATTTTCAATAATAATAGTTTGTTGACATTAGATAGTTATTTTCTATCAAAATTTTTACAACGAAAGGTAGCTCTGTTGCTATCTATTTTTTTAATTTTTCAAGCCAAATTATTGGCAAGTACAACTGCTTTTATTGAGCAGGATAGTTTTGTCACTTCACATTTGGAAAATGAAATTCCAAAAAACTAGTTTATAGGACAACAGATAATAAATCTGGTCAGTTGACTTTGGCCCCTGAGATTAATCTTAGTAAAAATATTGTTTTTATAAACCTGGTGCACCATAATGTTAGAGGTTTAATAAATGGTAAAGATTTAGAGTTAGAGCTATACATTAATGCAAATTCTATTAATATTTTTTGTGCTACAGAGCACTGGTTAAAAGATCATGAAATCACATTGTTGAACTTCGTAAATCACTAGGTTGCTAGCTCGTTCAGTAGAAAACATTCTAAACGTGGAGGCTCTTTAATATTAATTATTAAAAACTTAAAATTTAAAGAACGTAAAGACTTAGTAGCCCTCTCCATTGAGCGAGTTATTGAGATTGCCAGTATTGAGTTTTAGCATTTCATCTTGTTAAGCGTATACAGTCCCCCTGATGCTTCTTACATTGAATTTGAAGAAAAGCTTGAAGAAGCACTGTTCGAATGCCAATGTTCTAAGAAATCCACAATAGTTTGTGGAGATTTTAATGTTGATATATTAGATACATCATTAACTCCATCAGAGAGAAATAAAATGAAAAATTTATTTAAATCTTTTAATCTGCATAGTACATTCTTAGATCCCACTCGTATTACAGCCACCAGTGCAAAATGTATTGATAATATTTTTACTGATATTAAACCTACAGATAAAGGTATTGTGGATCCTGTAGAGTCAGATCATGGCCAATGGATAAAGTTTCCTAAAATTAGTAACAAAGTCTGCAAAAAACAAATTAAATATGTACCAATTAACCAAAGTCGAGTGAATAATTTTAAAGAAAATGTATTAAAGCGATTACCATATCTACCTAATTTCACTTGTGTAGACCAGTCATATAGACACTTATTTAATTTGATTAATGATGAGTTTGGCAAAGTTTTTACCACAAAAACACTACAGATTGGTGGTCGTCCTGTTTTCAGTGACTGGGCAACACCAGGTATCTTTAAAAGCAGAAATAAATTATTTGAATTATATTCAGAAAAATCATATAATTTTAGGCAAACCTTTCAGGAATATGTTAAAATTTATTCAAAGATATTTAAACAAACGTTTTATCTTGCTAAGTCAAACTTCGTTAAAAATAAAATTTCTGATTCTGTGAATAAAATAAAAATGACTTGGAACATCATTAACTCTGAATGCGGTAGATCTTTGGTGACTGAAACGGATTTCCATTTAAAAGTAAATGGTTACCATGTTACCTGGAAGTGGCGACGGCGTTTGAACATTTTTTCAAAAATGTACCTATATTGACAACAAAATCTCTCCAAACGTCTTCCAGTTCCGCTGAACATTTATTAGAAGAATCTGTTCTTTGTTGCAGGGATGCATTTGTATTCACAGATATTTGCGCTCAGGACATTGTAAAGACATTTAAATGTATCGAAATTAAGAAAACCGCGGACCTTTGGGGATTATCGGTCAAAACTGCATCATGTATAATTGAGGTCATTGCGCCCCATCTAGCGCTAGTAGTGTTTAATGACTGTGTTTCTAGTGGTACATTTCCTGATTTAATGAAACACAGCAAAGTCGTTCCCTTGTTCAAGGCTGGCAGCGCTACAGACCCGTCTAATTTCCGACCAGTGTCGGTGCTGCCAACTTTGAGCAAAGTATTTGAATAAATAATCTTGAATCAAATGCTATCCCATTTTAATAGTCATAAAATATTTCATGCGAATCAATTTGGGTTTACGAAAGGGCGCTCAACTTCCGATGCTGGTGTTGAGTTATTAAAATGTATTCATGAAGCCTGAGAAGACAAGCACGATGCATTAGGTATATTTTGCGATCTATCAAAGGCTTTTGATTGCGTTCAACATGAAACGCTGTGCAAAAAATTACACCACTATGGAATAAGAGGCAAAGCTCTCGACCTTCTTTCTTCATATTTGAACAATAGAATACAGAGGGTCGATATTAATGGTACACGTTCTGTGGGATCCATGGTTACTATGGGTGTGCCACAAGGCTCGATACTTGGGCCATTCTTGTTCCTCATTTATATTAATGATTTACCATTTATGTAGGGGCCAGGAATAGGATTGTTTTGTTTGCAGATGACACCTCATTAATTTTTAAAATTAAAAGACAATAAGATAACTATGACGATGTAAACATTGCAATTGCAAGAGTAGTTCATTGGTTCAGCTCAAATAATCTTTGCCTTAATGAAAATAAAACTAATTGTATAAAATTTACTCTACCAAATGTAAAACAAGTTGCGGTCAATGTTTAACTGAATGGACAAGTGTTAGAGTTTGTAGAATCAACTGTGTTCCTCGGTATAACTATTGATGCCAATTTGCAGTGGGCCCACACATAGAAAAGACAGCCTCTAGGTTAAGTTCGACTGCATACGCTGTAAAAAAGATCAGGACTCTAACAGATGTGGATACGGCTAGAATGGTTTACTTCAGCTATTTTCATAGTATTATGTCTTACGGTATTTTCCTTTGGGGGAGTGCTGCAGATTTAAATATTATTTTTGTCCTACAAAAGCGGGCTGTACGCGCTATTTATAATTTGGGCCTCAGAGTTTCTCTCCGAGAAAAATTTAAAGAAGTAAATATTCTAACCGTACCATCACAATACATTTTTGCCAATCTTATGTATGTTCAGAAAAATCTATCACAATTTTCTAAACTCTGTGATAAACATAATATAAACACAAGAAATAAAAATAATCTTTCAGTCCACCACAGTCGACTACATAAGATTGGCGATTCTTTCCAGGGTAACTGTATACGCTTTTACAACAAGCTTCCCTGTGACCTGAGAATTTTACCATTAAATAAATTTAAAAAGTTAATTAAATACAAGCTTTGTGAAAAAGGTTGTTACTCCGTTAAAGACTATTTGCAGAACAGGGACGCCTGGAAATGATCTGCTGGCAAAGTGAAATAATATTAAATTGTAAATAGGCCATCAAAAAAAAAGCCTTACTAAGTTTCTTGCCGGATCTTCTCAGGTGGGCCGCGTTCCGAACCGGTGGGTGATCGCTTTAAATATTTTAAATAGTGTATGACATTTTGTAAGCGCTGTTAAAATGGTCTATGCAAAATAAAGATATTTCTATTTTATTATTTTATTTTAACACATAGGCTACATTTTATCCCAGGAACAAGTTCCTATGGGAAACGGGAACGGGAAATTTTCACCCCGCGTGCGGAGCCGCGGGCGTCAACTAGTCAGTAATAATTACATTACATCTTTGTTATAATATTAGCAAAGGTAAAAGGAGGAAATGACTGAAATGTATAATGTAGTATGACAGAAATTATGGATGCAATGGGGCTCTACCAAGATCTCAAGGTTGCACCTGCAAGGGGTGTACCTGCTGACTGACAGATGAAGTCATGGCTAAAAGAGAAGAAAACTGAAACAAGTCCCTGTAACCCATCTGACCCAATAAGGTAAAGTAAGCCAAACACACTGCCAACAAGAAAGTACCTATGTCAAAACTGAATGGTAAAAGGCGAGGTACGTGTGGACTGCCATAGGTTGATGTGATCGGTCTAACATCATATCTCGTTAGTAAAACTTCTTTACGACATTCTTTTACAGCTATAAAATTTCTTTAATACGTCGATAAAGCAGTTTCACTTATGATAAAGTAGTTTCACTTTAAAACAACATGGCTCCTTATCGCGTGTTGCGAAATGGGGCTAGACGGTAAAAATTAAGACCAAAAGTTGTAACGACACTTTTTGCTATAGTTGTAAGCCGTGCATCGTGCGCCTGTTTCTCTCTCTCTCTCTCTCTCTCTCTCTCTCTCTCTCTCTCTCTCATAGAAAGCAAGCTAGTTATTTTCGTTTCGTCTTTATATTATTTTATTTTGTAAAACTATTTTTTTAATATTATAATTCCTTGTGGACAATATAACTTCGTTACATCCGGGTGTCCCTTGACACCTCTCAAGTATTTTTTTTTAAATCTCTCAACGTCGATAAAGAAGTTTCACTTCAATAATAAAGAAGTATACATTGTAGAAGTATGTAAAATAGTTCTATAAACATCTTGGGCAATACAAAAATGATCTATTCTATTAGATGCACAAAGGGGAGTGTAATATCGCATAACTCAAAACATGGTCTCTTAAAATTTATTTGTTTCAAAATGATGTTCTTTCAAATATAAACACAAATTTTAACTGGGTGTTTTCCATAACGATGCGGTCGCAGGTACTCAACCAAACTGCTATACACTTTACTGGACATACGAATGAACCACATAATGTGCTGGCATAAAACAAATGCCATCAAAAACGTTTGATTGCTTTGATAGCTATTTCCCGCGTTAAATGTAGCAGAGACAATTGACAACTGTTATATGGACAATTTAACCCAATTAGCTGTATATAACATTCGAACCGAAAATGGGTATTTCGAAATATGATATTTTGCATGTAGCAGCGAGTAGGTAATAATATCGAGCCACAAACTGTAAGCAAATACCAAAAAATATTTGGAAACGGGCGCCATCGTGACGTAGTTTATGATCATTGTTGTGGAAAACGTAATGGGAAAATCAATTCGGGTTTTCGATACGAGATTACGTTATATCGAACTTTCTTTATTTGTATTTCAAAATCCTTTCTTTTTTCTTACTCTCGTAGATAAAACGGATTTTATCTGGTCAACTACAAATCTTTAAAGTACCTAATTACTCGTTCATAAATTTTAATAAAAAAATCAATCGATTTTAAAAAAAACTATTAATATTCTTTATTTTCATTTAACAATGTGTTTCTTAGGTGGTAGGATTAAAATTACTATGGTCGTTGTAAACCCTATCGGGCACACCAACTATTATTGAGTATGTTTTTATACTGTTATGGTGTTCAACATGTATACCTGATCGAAACTGTAACTTATGAATATTTTTAAAACCTAAATCCATAAATCTGCACTGAAAAAACCTTCTTTCATTTTTAGTTCATTGGGCCGTCGCCTGAGGGCCACTGTCAATAGTTTAGTGGATTATGAGATGTTTTTTTTTTTATTTATTTATTCACAAACAATCTGTTACAATTGTGTCGGAAAACATATACACAAAATCACAAACAAAAAATAGAGGTAATAATCTCACCAAGCGTGAAAACAAGTTGATCAACGCTCATTGCAAATTGATGGGCCTACGACTTGCTAGACGACGCCAAGGCTTTGTTTCAGGAGGCCGAGTCTACTATTTTCCAATAGAAAGCCGTTCTAGTTCTATTCTATAGCGGTTTTATTGCGATTAGTCCAAAACTAAGTAGTCTACTAAAACTATTATATATGTCACTATCACACTTCTCAAGCTGCAGAAAAGAGACAAAATAGCTGTTTTTAGCTATCAAAATATTAATTTAGAAACCAAAAATGCTAATTAGGAGCTACTTATAGGCGCTACACGTGTTAATAACATTATATCTGCCAGCAAAAAGTAACAATTTTTTTTCTGTAGGCTCTTTATTGAGCGACGTTTTCTATTCTCTTCTGGACGCGATTGAATTAGTAGACTTGGCACCATGGTGTGCGGCTTTATTTTGGCGCGCTATAATGAACCAAGCTATTATAATAACTCCGCTCTCAATATTCACTCCAGCTTCACACTAGCAAAGTTACGGGTGCCCGTAATCTATTAACATATATTATTATCTTCGATCTAAACCCAACTCTCTTAAAAGTAGAGTTTGCAGGATATATATAACAGGATTTGTTATTTTCTGTTAAACTGAGCTTAGAGATTAAAGATAAAAAGCTGACACACTTTTATTGGGTATTAAGCCTTTAACACACGTTACTCCATAAATTCTTATAAGTTATGTTTTTATGATATGCGTCAGTCTGCTTCACATTTGGACGTTATCAGAGCGATACTAGTGCTGCAAAAGCCTTTATGTCGCTTCATTTTTTCATCCCGCAAAGATTGTTGCAATTATAAATCGTTCGCTATCAAACACGCTCATTTTGTAGGTAGAATTTCAGTGGACGACACACGCCGCAAAAGCGTTGGTCGCACGCGCGTGCTACTGTCACGCTGCTAAAGTCGCCTGAATGTGAAAGCGGTCTAATTGGTATTCAACGCCACAAAACTAGTAGGTACTTATGATGTGGCGTTCACCGAATATTAATTTGCTGAAATTAGCTCAGACAAGCAAACAGCTGAATCGATTATTGAGCTTTTAGTATCTAATCAATGACATTCATTTATCTCTAGTGACTTGATTCAAGCGCCATTGACTGAGTGAGTAGCCACTTTATATGTTGATTGGGTAATTTAACCAAAGCTACGCTTGGTCCTAGCAATTTGATGCCGCAATTTAATTTTTTTCAGTACGTTTACCTCTAACGGTACATCGATGCTGAGAAAAATAATCTGTCACCAAATTTTCAAAGATGGCTTAAAGCTATAATTTCGTTTTTAAACGAGTGTACATTAATCCGTTACGGACAGTTGAAAGGCTAACTGAACTAAGTGATATTTTTGGAAATGTTCAGGAGAGCGATTTAAGTTTTATTTTTTGGAAAAAAATTCATTCTAAAAAAACCACTGTATAGATTTTTATCAAATTAATACATGGAATTCCACAATACAGCGCGCTATTTTTTGATTAAGTTTTATCTATATTGGAACATTATTTTAGAAAGTAAATGTCGTTTAAATCAAAATGCATTAAATCTATTTAGTGCGTTTTGATCTATGCGCCGTTGCTGTATATTGTCAAAACGGTTTAACTACCTATAACATTAGTAATAACTTGTAGCAAATTGGTCTAAGTGTTGATGTACATAAAAAACCGAATGAGGGTAATTGCGTTATCTGTAAGTGACGTAATGACTAGGGTAGTAGCAGGAACCTGTTAATGAGACTACAGTCACAAAGATACACACAACACGTTGGTTTTAACTGAATCGTGAGAATGCAAATTTTACGATTATGAAATGGGACATTGGTCTTGAACCATTATTTTTGTATGATATTTAATAAGTGATGGGTCAATAAAACAATTTTGAAAATTTAATCATCAAGTATTTAAATAACTTTATATTACACACCTACATGTTTTAAAATGATACTTTTATTTAATAATTATTAAGATTGATGCCTACTATAGTAAAAAGAATCTAAATGTGTTTTTAAGAGGTAAAGTTATTATCCTAGTAGCAAAACTATTATGATTTCTTATCAATATAAAAACAGATCAGTCAATGAAATTATCCTTGATGAAATCTTACGCATAATTGTCTCAACACCATGAATGCTTCAACTTTCCTTTACTGAAAATATGAAAACCTCAGTAGTTCACATAATGCCGTCCAATATACATACTAACATTCTTTTCTAAAGCTATTGAAGTCCTTGAGCGTGCCCGATTAAGTTCATTTACTGCAAAATTAATCACCTCAATCCCTTCTAGTCCAGGTTCATCAGGTTCCATCAGGTCTCGCCTGTGTTATATCTCCTACAGAAATAATTTCCTTGAAACTGTTTTGTTTGCTTTTACATATTAAAGTGACTACTTTTAGACATGTTCATTGATGAAGGTTATTTAAAAAATTCAAATGAAATGATGATGTGCCTGACATTAATTAAGAAAGAAAATACAAATACATGTTTGTAAATAGCTAATTAGTTCAACTTTGATTATCGTTTAAGTAACATATTACGCATAATATAATAAAAACGAAATGTTCCAATAGTGCTTACATATAAAAATACAGATTGTTGAAATGTTTCAAGAGACACGGTACACTATTCTGAAATAATACAAATTGGGTCAAACGACAGAGCAGAATATTTTACACTAAACTAAATGTTTTAACGTACGTTACATATTCGAAATAAAATAAGATACACGTATCAACCGACAGATTAAAAATAATTGAAATATGGTTAAATAGCTCAAATAACTTATAAATAAAATAAATAACTAAATATCCATCACGCCTTATCCCCGAAGGGGTGGCAGAGGCATATTATATGCCCACTTTTCACCGTGTGGATTCCTGTCCCACGTGATAGGTGGTGAGGCCATTGCCGTGTTGAAATAGACAGACGCAGGCTGTGGCTACCTGCAGTTGAAATTTTTTAAGCCGCCTATAAGGCCTTCAACCAGGCTTAACGACTGCCATTTTACTAGCAACCGGGACCAACGGCTTAACGTGCCTTCCGAAGCACGGAAACGCTCGCAAATGTAAATGCCACAAAGTGGTTTCCCATCCGACGACCGGCCATAGTGAAAGTTGCGTACCTCAGTGATCGTTTACCGAACACTGAGACCGCGGGGCCACGAGCGCTTCTCTTTAACTTATAAATCGTAATGGTTAAATTTCAAGTCGGTTGAAACAATTATCTTCAAAATGATAGCGAAGTTTATCAAGTATCAAGCGCCAAAAAATGCTCAGAAAAAATTGCAACTCAGCTCAAAAGACGCAGAAAAATTCACTGATTCCGAATATGTATATAACTCAATTCCGGAAAATATGTCTCTTAGCTCAATTAGCCTTTCAACCGTCGGATGATACTAATGGTGACGTCAAAACTTCATTATTAACAAAACGTTAAATAAAAATTTACATATTGAGGTAGGCAGTAAAGGAGATTATCGTTAGCTCCAAAAGGCTTAAGCTAGCATAAAATATAGTTTGCTTTGAACTTGACCCGCGGTAATGTACTGACGGTCTCAAGTAGGGTCAAAGGTAAAAAGGGTCGCACTCATAAAGATAATCGAAAACTTATTCAAAGAATATTAAACAAATAATAGTTAAATATAACTGGATTTAAAAAATATATTTCAGAAAATAGATACCTTCTAACTCTTTTTAACCATGTGTACAGGGATTGCTTTTTATTGTGTTAAGATTAAAAGGTCAATTCGTTTATTATTTTTTTCTAACTTCAATATCGTGTCAATTTATTATAATTCAGTCAGAATACTACTCTGAATCTGATAAATTCTTCTGAACTCTAAACCCCAGATCCAGGACCATGGATGTTCAACATTGGAGTTTGGGCTCTGAACTGAAGACCGTATAGCTTAGAATCTGGAACCTACACTCTGGATTCGACAAAGTACCTACAATCTTCGACCCTTCATTCTGGAGACAAAAGATAATTAAAAAAAAAAACAATGTGACTATCTAAAGAATATTACATGTAAGACTGCATTTTTGTACTATTTCAGTAAAATAGATAGACACGAGACAGGGCCGAGTTAAAATTATTAAGAGAATTGGCCCTCACTTCATATGATATGATATGACTTCGTGTAATATGATGTCATTAGATTAGACCATCATATGTTCGTGAAATCCATATTTATAATAAGTTAGAAATTTAATACTTAACTTATAACCGGTTGAGCTGAAATTCGATTTCCAGATCAGTCTTAATCCTTTTTTTATCCCTATCTAAGGGCTTATGGTATAACGATTTAACGGGTTCGCTTCCCGGTCGGATCAAATATTTGTGTGACCCCCAAATGTTTGTTTCGGAGTTTGGGTGTTTCCTATGTATAATATGTATGTATTTAGAAATATATATAAAAAAACTATACTTTATCGAAACAGAGTCGCGTTCAGGTGCGCTGCATGTCATACTCACAGCTAAATATAAATGGACAGAAGCTATTTTCAGTAAAGTTCACACAGTTCACCTACAGGCCTGTAACTAACAAATTAAAAAAAAAACTGTCTATTGAATTTGTCGCTTAGTAATGTTTCTCAAAGTTTCTCACACACTACACATAGATACCTCCTCAAAAAAATGTAAAAAACATACAACAAGTAAAAACTATGAAAAAATAACCACAATTAGAACAAAAACCTAGGAACGTGAAACCCTGTAAAAATGTAAATTATGACCCTAAGTCAATTCTATAATTAATGTCTCGTCGAAGACTGCTCTGGTTATTAGCCTAACGTTATATTCACTTGTAATTCTAAATAACTACTTAAATATTTTCGTTGTAATTTTAGAAAGATTATTTTATTTAGGTAGGTGTTTTATAGAAAAGAAAGGTCCGCGACAACATTTAATTAAAAATTCCAATGTATAATTCAATTCAAATGTATAATTTCAAGTTTATTTTATTTTCATATAGGGCATTACGTAAATACTTTTTTTGTTTTATTTGCGGCTAGTCTTCCATTATTTTTTGCATGTTTTAGGTTTTTCACGATCTTTAAAATACGCTCTGAAGCGCTCGTGGCCGCGCGGTCTCAGTGTTCTGTAAACGATCACTGAGTTACGCAACTTTCACTATGGCTGGTCCTCAGATGGGTGACCACTTTGTGACATTTGCGAGCGTTTCCGTGCTTCGGAAGGCACGTTAAGCCGTTGGTCCCGGTTGCCAGTAAAATGGCAGTCGTTAAGCCTGGTTGAATGCCTTATGGGCGGCATGAAAAATTTCAACAGCAGGTAGCCACAACCTGCGTCTGTCTATTTCAACACGGCAATGGGCTCACCACCTATTACGTGGGACAGGAATCCACACGGTGAAAAGTGGGCATATAATATGCCTCTGCCACCCCTTCGGGGATAAGGCGTGATGGATATTTATTTTATTATTATATTTAAAATACTTTTAATACAATTTTCTAATGCTTACATTTATTTGTCTTGTTCAGTTTTTACAGCACTTAATATTTTGATAAATTAATTCTAAACTTACTAAAAATAACTAAGAAACAAAGACCTAACATGCGTCATAAAATTTCTCCGCATCGCAGTCCTCACGTGGTAGCGTTCCCAGAAGACTGGCAGCATTGCCACGTTGAATGGCAATGCTTAGCCTTTGTGCGAAAAAGAAACCAGCCCTCTGGTCACGAGTAGTGTCAATTAGGCGCTTTACAATCTCTTGAAATAGATTATGAGCACTTGGACCCCAGGACCCTAACGTCTCGACCCCAAACGGCTCAAAAACGTAATCACTTACGAGTTGCAAATATTTCTGCCGTTTAAGGGTCTCCGCAGAAGCAGCGGCGGCACCGGCACAACCAGCAGTACCTGAAAGATGAGTAGGAGCAAGAGTGTCGACACACGTAGCGTCCCACACCAAACACCTACCCATCCTCCACGGCATTAACGACATACCGTCCGGTCTCTTGCCGTCGTCGCGCGCCAAACCATTCGGTTCAAGTTTAGCTGGCACACCGCCGGCGACAAGAGCACGTCGGATTAAGTCGTTAAGGCTCGCGTGCCGTGGTAATCGCCCAGCACTTCTGCAGCAAGACAAGCCATGATGTCCAAGGCGATCGACGACTACTCCACAATGGCACTGGTGCGGAGAAACACATGGCGCACCCAAACGAAGGCAGGAAGCAATGCGAAAGGTAGTATCGTCTAACATGGTCCCTATGTTAGACGAAGGAAGAGCTTGTAGCCACAGACCCGATTCCCACTGCCAGTAAACGGGCTCGCTCAGCAGCTGTCGTACTGGAGCTTAATAAATTGTTTCTTACTAAACTGCAAAGCGGCCCGTCCCACTGACGCTGTGAGAAAAGGTTCCTTGGCAAGTCGGATTTCGGACAGGCATTTTTCCAAGCATTTACTGCTTCAATCTTACACAGTTTTTCGGAATTAACTAGTGTAGGTGCGAGAATTTTCCTAGTTAACGCCTCCGTACTGTGGACTGAGGACAGGAACGCTGATAAACTAATATCGGAAATTTTGCGAATGCTGAGGCCACCCAAACGTATTGGCAGAGTCGCTTGCAGTGACGAACGGTCATTCAAGGCCACGTTTAAAATCTTACTGAGAGTGTTTATAATAATTTATCTATTTTAGCTAAAAGGCCAGAGTGATTCCAAAATTGAGTTGACCTGAGAACATTAGTAAATTTTGGTACAAACAAGTAAAACCGGAGAATGGTGTAAGCCGAATGAATGTTAATTTTGAGTAGACGATCGGAAATATCACAAAAATCTTGAATTTTCTGTTCTATAAAATTATTGTAGGCATCTTCGAAAATTGGGGACCCTAGGAGGCGAAGTGAATCTTTCCCGATAATTTTGATACCAGGAGTTAATGAATTAAATTTGGAAAATATTAATTTCTTGTCCATATTATCATTAATAAAATTTCGCATTTATTTGTGTTAAGCTCTAAACCAATGGAACTAAATTTTTTTTTTTAAACTACTAAATCTTGTAAAACTGTCTCAACTTCCCCTCCCAAAGTACCATTATCTAGATACCACACATTAAATTTTGAATTTAACTCGCGAATAATAGGATGAATAGCTAAACTGAAAATTACCGGTCCGAGAGGATCACCTTGTTGACACCCAACAGCTGATTCTAAAACATTGTCCTGATATAGCAGTTTTGTTGGGTATCTGTAACATTGCCAAAGAAAGTTGTATATTTTTGGAATTTCTAATTTAGCTTGGGACAACAAAGTGTCCCTATACACCGAGTTGAAAGCATTCTTCACATCAACCTTTAGGATTACCTCGCTTTTTCCACTGTCAAGGTATGTAGAAAGTGCGTGTATGGCAGCCTCACAGCCCCCTTTCGAACCAAAACCTATTTGGAGGGGCTGAAATTCCTCAGCTAAATGCTCTTTATAAAAATTACAACACATTTTTGCTGCCATACGACGATAAGTACACCCTACGGCAATGGGGCGAATGCCACCATCTTTCTTGTAAAGTGCACACAGATTGGCCCCATACAAGATATCGATGATGTCATCGACTACACCACCGGAGAGCATAAGATTCATGAGAGCCGCCAACTCCCCAAAAAGCACTTCACCAGCGTCCCAAGCGCTTGGACTCACAAGATCTTTAAGATGCTGTGGAGACAAGCCGTCGAGGCCACCAGCAGAACCACAACGAAAAGAATTAACGGCACTCAAAACATCCTTGGCAGTAACACTGAGGCAGTCAAGGCTTGAGTCAGGAGCCTCAGGGAAACGAAGGTCATCCACAGGCGCCGGGTGCTTGCTCTGCAGGACCGCAAGTGTTTCAGGCGTACATGGTGCCACCACATCACTACTGAAAAGGAGTCTCGACGCCCCACTTAGGTCACCATCCCTTAATTTGGCTTCAACTAAATTGAAAAAATTATTTTTGCGTACTATTGAAAATTTTGCATCTAAATTATAAGTCAAATTATTGCAATTATTTTTTATTTGGGCAGTTAAGGATTTCGAAGTTGTAGTTTTGTCCTTATTGATGTGAAGAATTTTGAATGGGAAGGTGAGCAGCTGCTCCCAAGCCGATTTAGAATTTTCTCGGACTGCAAGACCCAAGTAACTAGCTAAACATCGAGGAATTCTTTTTAAAACGGGAACAGATTTTTTTAATTTTGAGAGTGTTTTCCAAAAAGGCGACTCGTCACTGTTAATATCTAAAGTAGTGGGAGAAACATGTGCCGAAGGGTTCGCAAATACATGTTGGAGTTTGTGCGCTTTCCCAACATGTATTTTTAAACCCCCCTCACCCCTAAAGAAACGGGCTTGGGAACAGTGAGGGCAGCGAACTAAATCAAATAGTGATGAAGTAGGTTGACTTACCTCCGCATTGCTGCAATTTAACATATATGTATATATACATAAAACACTATATAGACACACAAATTTTAAACTTATAAAAATAACAATAAAGGAAAAATTATAAATAAATAATTGACACAAGTTTGGTTGACACTATACTATTGTAGTCTTTGCTTGATTTGATGAAAGTTGGAACTACGCCTGCGCCTCTTCTGCACAGTGGTCTTATGTGTTAGCTCGGAGACTAACTGGGGAGAGATACATTCAAGGTATCAGATGACTTTTATACAAGTAGGTACATAGAAAATCCGCCACTATATAGTAAAATACTCCGTAGTTTTACGTCGGGGGCTATAAAAGGTTGCCTAGAAATAAAATGGAAACGACAAGGCCGCATATTCTTTATAACAAATTATTCACTCTGCTTTTTGTGTACAATTAAAATTATAAGAAACTAGTTGTGCCCCCTGGCTTTGTCCGTGACATACTTTGACCAACCGTTGCACTTGACACATTTAACCTGGGCTCTTTGCTACTCGTAGTTTGGAATATTATCATTAAATTTTCCTTCCCAATTTTACACCCTTAAGAGCAGATTTTAGAAAATCCTGAAACACGTATTTATTCATTTTAAACCAGAAGTAAAGACAGTCAGTTATCTCACAGATATAATTATGCAAAACTGCGAGACCTTTGTAACCAGAAATACGTGTGCCTACGTAATTTTGTTTCTTACTTTGAAAATAAACTTTCATACAACTGATTATCTCGTATTTTAATCGTATTTTGAAAAAAATATTTTTCACGGGTGACTAGCATATAAGTGTAACTGACACAAAAAAAAAGTTTGTAGTTCCAAGGGCGTTTATAGATGAGTGTGACACAAAATTACGGTTTGATTAATATAGATCAAATAGATATACATCTGTATTTCTATTTGATTATATCATATTATCATCATCATATTATCTATGCACTTACATCTAGAAATATATTTATAATGAAAATGAGACATCTTAAGCTAACGTATACCACACAATACTATGGCAAATATCTTAGGGGAGACCACTTAACGCCTGACATAACTAAACATATTTTTCGGGAAAATGCCCTTCAGCCATGGGAAGTGTAACTGTTTAACCAAGAATGTCGACAAAGTTTATTTGTTGGGAAAACAGAAATATTCTTCCTTCAGAATTATTTTTCGTTTATCTCAGTCAAAATCCAGTAAGTAACAATGATAGCAGATATTTATTTTGATTTATGTTGAGAAAACTTTATGAGGTCCACAATAAACTTTTTAATGAGTCGTTATAAGGCTGGCAATAAATTCCTAAAAATAAGTTTCTATGTGTATCGGAATTAGCCATTAATTTATAAAATTCTCGTAATTATAACACCAAAACTTCTACATACAAATTTAATACGCAATTCATAAATTCTGTTACATTAAAAGAATGTAGTACTATTAAATAATCATTATTATAAGCCTTATATGTGAATGTTGGATAGTTTGATGTGTGCATTTTTATCTTAAAATACACATTCGCACAATTTGAATTTGATAGAACTTTGAAAAATTCCCAGTGTGAAAAAGGCTCTCAAAAGTACTCAAAAATAGACGAAAGGTCTAATGTACGTGTGACAGTCGGGTATCTGACTGACTGTTGCCTGACTGTATTGGAAGATTATTCTTCACAGAACTCACTTGGGATTCCTGGACACAGGTAGATGAAAGAGTACTGTGTGGATTCAGTAAGAGTTCGGCATAACACCCTTGAAGATTTCCATGCGAATAGATATAGCTCAAATTTGACATATAGACAGTAGATATTACGAGCACTTTAAAGTTCTCCTTTTATTGTTTAAAGCAAGGTTTACTACTAAACTATTAAATCACTAGTTATCATATCTGAGAGACATGTACATAATTACACATTATCGGAAGACTCAAAAAGTGCACAACTTGTTCTACTTTTTAAATCAAAGTCACAAAACTTAAAAAAAATTAGTTTCTCTTAACACTCTACTTCTTACAAGATTATAGAATAGTAATGAAATATAATAAATAACATTGAGGTATTTATTGTAAAAAGATAAACAACCACTGAGTTTATCCAATGCGATCTAATTATATCACCTCTGTAAGGTTTTATTTACTTTCTAACTGATGAATACGACAAGGGACAGTCGGTAAAAGTATTTTCACTCAAATTCTTGAATTATTTATAGAAACGGATTTTAGGTTTTGATAAAAATAAATATCATTGATTGTATCTTCATTTTAACTAAAGAAAGTGTTAGTTAGTTAGTGTTTGCAAAATATCAAGTATTAAATTTGGTAGATAAAAATATATAGCATTAAAAAAAAGGTAAATCAGTGACGAATGATTATCTACATACGTCTACAATACTCTCAGAACCCATACTCATCTATATTATAGCTCAATGGACACAAGTAAATATTATTAATATCTCGAATAAAGGTATTTTATTTATTATGTACTTTAATTAAGAAAACAACAATATTATAGGTATAACTTTTCCCTGTATTGATTCGACCACAACGATACGACTCATTAAACTAAATGTTCAAGTGTAAATATATATCTCTATGTAGCTGTTTCTCTGACGATATCGAGCTTAAGCAATACTCGGAGCTGGCGTATTCCCGGGTGACGTGGAGCAGCGGGCGGCGCCGTGACAGATGGCTTTCATTAAAACAAGCTCGAATAAACCCGGTTATCCTTCCCAGCTTGCACCTGATCTATCTCCTCAGTACAATTTTATAAAGAATGTGCAAATTTTACAATATTAGATTTTTAATAATATGAAGCATATTGATGGATGTCGTTTATATCGCCAATGTTACTTTCGAAATTTACGATGTTTTCCAGTATTTTTTTCCTCAACGTAATACTTATGTTTTATATACTACCCGGGTCTTCACGCGAAACAAAATTCTACTTACATTCACCAACGCGAAAGTTTAAAAATAACGCTTTAATACTTAGGTACCTATTTTTATGTTAAAGGCTTATAAATAAAATTCCTGCAGATAAAACTCACAGACTTGTACACAAAAATGTCGTCGCTATTATACCCCTATGCTGAGCACAAATTACGAAGGTCTTTAACTGACACACTCAGGTATTATGTAAGTATGCCCAAAAACTTTATTATAATTTTATAACTTTTTTATAATTTTATTCTTCGCCAATTTCATAGGCTTTAAAATTTATTTATAACATATGGAGCCACGAAAAAAGCGCTCGATTTGTATGATTTTCGACACTATCCAAATCACACTTTTTGCTTGTGAATTGCTCCATAATGCTGAAATCATCCATTGAAAATTTTAAAACACATTGCTTTTTGAATTACTGTAGAACTTACAAATAAATATTACTTGTAGACACTGCATGTGTAAATTGTGTGTTCACTAACAATTTTGAATTCAAAATCTTGGTGATTTTCTCTCGTGAAATTCACGTAAAATAGACTGTCACTACAGGCAGTTTTGGTTTGCCTATAAGGCATAACAAACTCCATGAAGGTAAACCATAAGAAAACACGTTTACGCTTAGATTGTGAAATACTCGTAGACTCCGTGCCTGGGTTTTTCTCAAACGTCTAGAGTTCTTGAAAGATCTTAGATTGGGTCAATAAACTTATTATGAACAAACAACTAATGCTATATTATTCTTATATATTTGTTGTATCTACCCTATTATATTTATTTATATATACAACGCCTATTTCAAACTGCTAAATTCACAAATCTTAAATCCGGTCAGGTAATAGGAAATCTATATTAATATATAAAGCTGAAGAGTTTGTTTTTTTGTTTGGTTGAACGCGCTAGCAGGGCTAACAGAGCGGATTAAAAAAAATATTTTTGTGTTGCATAGCCCGTTTATTGAGAAGGGTTATTAGGCTAAATCATCACGCTACTACCCTGGAGACCGGAGCAGCAATCGTAAATGTTAACAAGTCGGGCAAGTCTTATACATTGTTGTAGAATTTATAAATAACGGGACTGTAAAAGTGCGACGGGAGTACAAATTATGTCACATGCCAAGCCCTAGGGGTCACCTAGTAAGTCATAAGCATTCACTAACACGGATTTTATAAGGTCCACCCCTAAGGGGTTAAAAGGGGTAAAAGCTTGTTGGCAAGTTCTTATCACGCCTTATCCCCGAAGGGGTGACAGAGGCATGTTATATACCCACTTTTCACCGTGTGCATTTCTGCCCCACGTTGTTTAGCTCTTTGCCGTGTTGAAATAAGCAGACGAAGATTGTGGCTGCTGTTGAAATTTTTCAAGTCGTCCATAAGGCCTTCAATTTGACTTAACGACTGCCATGTGACTGGCAACCGGGACCAACGGCTTAAAGGGCCTTCTGAAGCACGGAAACGCTCGCAAATGTAAATGCCACAAAGTGGTCACCCAACCGTGACCAGCCACAGCGAAAGTTGCTTAACGCAGTGATCGTTTACAGAACACTGAGTCCGCAGGGCAACGAGCGGGAATTAAGAAATTCGAAATAAAGTATTTAAAGTCATTGTTCAAGTCATAAAATCCAATTTTAGCTTTTTTTAAAATTTAACCCTAAAATTAATAAAAATGGAAAAATATATCTTGCAAAAATAGATTCCCGGTTACGCTCGTTAGTTTATAAAATTACAGATTGGTGCTAGCTAAAATAGAATAAATAAAAACAAAGAACTTAATCAAAAAGGGTATCATCATATCGCTAAAATCAAATCAGGAACTAAATCAAACGCGTTGTGAAATCGCGCTCCAAAAATATAACTGTGAAAGCAAGAAACATTTCCGCGCATTCTTTACAAAAATGTCTACGAGATTTCAAGATACAGGCTCCTCCCTCGTAATAAGATTAAATTTTACTAATGAAACAGAAAATGAAAATTTCTTCAGCACAAACGGAATATCCTAAATAACTTTCCGCCATTTGTCTTACTAATGAATGAATTTTTATCTTCTTCTTTTATTTTTAGGCCTCGTCACCGTTGTCAACGATATTACTAATTATGAAAATTCCAACATAAGTACCTATTACTAAGAAATTATTACTAAGTACACGCACTGTCAACACCTCTGACAATTATACGCAGCGTCATGCTGAGGTAGTGACCCTTTCAAACCGCACAAAGTTAGATTAGATTATATATGACTTTTGTAACTTTTGTACATACATACATACATATTATCACGCCTGTTTCCCATCGGGGTAGGCAGACACTATGGCTTTCCACATGCTACGATCCTGACATACAGCTTTCGCTTCTTCTACTTTCATGAGTGTTTTCAAACACGCTCGCCGGTTAAGGGTACTCTTGACCTGGCCTTTTTCCAAAAGATCGTCGATCTGATTGACATACGTGCGCCGAGGTCGACCCCTACCAGTTTGCCCATTCACTCTCGCCACATATATCTTCTTCGTCAGTCTATTTTCATCCATCCTCTCCACGTGTCCGAACCATCTAAGCATCCCTTTTTCTATCTTAGTCACTACCTCTTCTGTCATACCGCAATGTTCCCTTATCACGCTGTTCCTTTCTTTATCCATCAACTTCACTCCAGCTATACTTCGCAGACTTCTCATTTCCATGGCATTAATTTTACTTTTATGCGTCTTCTGCCATACCCAACTTTCACTGCCATACATAAGTGTGGGGACCAGCACTCCTCTATCTACAGCCAGTCTTGCCTTCTTAGACACGTTCTGACTGCTCATAAAGGCGTACATGGCTCCATTCACTTTATTTCCTGCCAAAACTCTTCGCTCAATGTCATAGTCACACTTTCCACCTCTCGTAAATTTTGTACCCAGATATACAAACTCTTTCACTTGTTCTACTCTTTCTCCTGCCACAAGCATTGAGCAATCCGTCGTACTTACCTCTCTTTCAAAAACCATTACTTTCGACTTGTTTACATTCACTTTCATTCCTTTGTTTATTAACGAATCATGCATAATGTTTACCATCAACTGCAACTCCTCCGCCGATGTTGCTAGTATTACCTGATCATCGGCGTATAGGAGGCACTTGACGGTCAGTTCATCCATTTTTATACCATACGTACTCTCTTGCAGTTCTTTCAGGCAGCTGTCCATGTATAGGTTAAACAGCAACGGCGACGCTACACAACCCTGTCTCACACCTTTTTCAATGTGAAAAAAGTCTGTGCAAGCTCCGTAGATCCTGACACAAGCACTGGAGCCCTCATAGAAAGATTTCAGTGCTCGTATCAAGTGGCTGTTTACTCCATACCTGGCCAGTGTTGACCAGAGTTCATTCCTCACCACTCTATCATAGGCCTTTTCCAAGTCTACAAATACGCAATAGACTTTTTGACTTTTCGCCAAAAGCTTTTCTACTACGCATCGTAAGGAAATGACCTGATCCGCGCATCTCCTTCCTTTCATAAATCCTGCTTGTACATCCCACATTTTTCCTTCAGTTTCATTCATCACTCTTTTTATCAAAACTCTTGCATACAATTTGCCGACGATGCTGAGCAAGCTTATGCCGCGGTAGTTCAAAATTACTAAATATTTGCGGTGTACTTCAACAAAGCTCATCTATAAGCTGGCGCGCTCCAGGGTCAAAGCGGCACAGGATATATCCAAGTGTCGCTGTGTAAAAGACCTTGAGGGCAACCTGTTAAGCGAAGACCTCGCGGTAAAGGAGAGATGGCGCTCGTACTTCCACGAGCTGCTTAATAAACAGCACAAAGAGGTGCAGCCTCCGGACCTCCCTCCGAATCAGGGACTAGTGCCACCGGTAACGCCTGGAGAAGTCCTGACTGCGCTTCGCCGCATGAAGAATCGGAAAGCTGTCGGACCCGATGGAGTCCCCATCGAAGCCTGGAAGGCGATGGGTCCTCGCGGTGTGGGCATCTTAGTAAACCTTTTTAACCGCATACTCCTCAGCGGGCATCCCAAACCAATGGAGACTGAGTATTATTACTCCAGTCTTCATAGGTAAGGGGTCAGTGCACACCATGAAGATCTTCGAGAGGATTATAGACTCTCTGATCCGGCAGGAGTGCACTCTCTCGGAGTGTCAATATGGGTTTCGCCCTGGTTATGGGACCACGGACCCTGTTTTTGCCCTGAGGGTTGTCGCAGGGAAATTCAGGTCGAAGAACACGCCTCTGCACTGTTTGTTTCTAGACATGCAGAAGGCCTTCGACTGTTTTCCTCGTGCGATGATCTGGTGGGCACTGCTGTCCAAAGGGGTTCCAGAGGTCTATATTGACACTATCCGGGACATGTACTGTGACTCCGATTCAATGGTTCGGACTGCTGTTGGCGACACGAAACCCTTCCCCATCACCGTCGGGGTACACCAGGGTTCGGTCCTTAGTCCGCTTCTGTTCAGTGTAATATTAGACGAATTGTCGGACAGCATCAGAAACCCACATGAGCAGCCTCCATGGTTGCTCATGTATGCTGACGATATTGCGCTGGCAAACGCGGACAGGGGCAGATTGGTTCGACGTGTAAAGGCGTGGAAGGAGACGCTTCCTGCCGATCCGGTTGAAGGGACAGGTCTACAAAACCATTATTAGACCTGTCCTTTTACATGGCAGTGAGACGTGGCCGATATTGGAGCGACAGAAGCAGGAGCTGCGAGTCACGAAAATGAAGATGCTGCGGTGGATGTGTGGGGTCACGCGGATGGACCGCGTGAGAAACTCTCGCATCCGCGGCGGCCTTCACGTCCGTGACATTGCAAACAAGTTGCAAGAGTGTCGCCTTCGTTGGTATGGTCACGTCTTGCGGCAACCGCCGGGCTACGTAGGTAACAAATGTCTGGCCATGTCAGCCCCGCCGGGTCCCGGTAAGAGGGGAAAACCCAAGAAGTGCTGGCTTGACGTCGTAAGGGATGACATGCGTGCCAATGGTTTCACTACAGGGGATGCCGAAGACCGTGCGAAGTGGAGGAGAAAATGTAGGAAAGCGGACCCCGGGCGTCGCGAGACGCAACTGGGACAGACGCTCGGATGATGATTTGATGACTTCAACAAATTTCTTGCTTTGTAACACGTTAAGAAATCACCAAATGCACTAAAACGCTAAGTAACTCGACAAACTTGTCTAGCCTTACTCTTGAATGATGTTAACAAGTATAATAAAAAAAAAATTGACTTGTTTTAATACGATTCTGGTAACAAAACCAAAGTTAGGCAAAGGTCACAAATTCAAGTTTCTTCTTGAACTTATTCAACTTACTTCACTTTAATAAAAAAAAATAATACACTAAATTCTTCATTAATGATGCAATTTTCAGTAATCTTAACAATATTATAAATGGGAAAATTTGTATGGATGTTTGTTACTCTTTCACGTAAAAACTACTGAATAGATTTTAATGAAACTTTAAAATAATATAGCTTATACATCAGAAAAATACATAGGCTACTTTTTATTCCAGAAACAAGTTCCTGTGGGAAACGGTAACGGGAAAACTTCTCCACGGGACGGAGCTGCAGGCGTCAACTACTAAGAACTAAGTATTGTATTATTTTATAAATGCCTGAAACACCCTAACAACCTTGTTAGTTACCCGTGAAGACTGCACGGCTGATATCAAAATATTTATAATTAAAATATGGTAAAGTAAGAAAATATTAAGTTATAAATATTATACAAATATTATAAAAGAGAATTCATAAAGCTTCTTGAAAATGTTGTTCATATTAATCCACGATGCATGTCTCGCACAGACACAACACAAAATTATTAATGACATCGTTTTTTCTAGATGTTTGCTTATTTATATCAAGCCGTAAACATTTGTGTACGTACCAAGATTTGTACTCATAAAATATTTCAAACGCTACAAAAGTTAGCATCAAAATAATTCAGTAAGGGAGCGGTCTAAAGGATATTGCCGCTGTTGAAGAAATTGTGTGTTACGTAAATCACGTATAATTCTACTTAAGGACGTTTGGAAGACAAATTTACATGTTTTAGCGCAGATAACATAATTCTTATGTATACTAATAAAGTACTCGGATACCCAGACGTGCGTATAAAGCGATTGATGAATCTTGAAGAAGCGAAAGAAGTATACATGGATCGCGAAGCTTGGCGATCTGTCCTCTCTGACTACCCCGTCAGGGATACAGCATGAAGATGGTTTAGTTTTTTTTACTAATACATAAAATATATAAACCAAACTTTTCAGCCTCATAATATAAGTGTAGATTAGTATTTACACTAATCTAGAAGCGCTCGTGGCCCCGCGGTCTCAGTGTTCTGTAAACGATCACTGAGTTACGCAACTTTCACTATTTACATTTGCGAGCGTTTCCGTGCTTCGGAAGGCACGTTAAGCAGTTGGTCCCGGTTGCCAGTAAAATGGCAGTCGTTAAGCCTGGTTGAATGCCTTATGGGCGCCTTGAAAAATTTTAACAGCAGGTAGTCACATCCTGCGTCTGTCTATTTCAACACGGCAATGGGCTCACCACCTATTACGTGGGACAGGAATCCACTCGGTGAAAAGTGGGCATATAATATGCCTCTGCCACCCCTTTGGGGATAAGGCGTGACGGATATTTATTTTAATTATTTATCTAAAAAAAATAATCTACACTAAAATTGAATGAGATTGTATCTTTGCTTAAACGCGGCAATCTTAGGAACCACTTGTCCATTTTTGAAAATTAATTTTGTATTGAATGGCCATTTATCAGGGAAGACTATGACTACTAATAACATCACGCTACTGTCCAGAAGAGTGAAGTAGTAGTCATAAATGTCAATATATCGGGCATTTTTGGCATACATTATTGTGAAATTGATAACCGACAGAATAAAATGGTTTCTAAGTATGTCACGGGCAAAGCCGTGGGACTTAGCTAGTTGGCAATAAAAACGATGTTATAATTTGTAAAGGATATGAAGGTAAATTGATAAACATCGCTTTATTTTACAAATTTATACCAAATAATAAATAAATACTGTTGGGACAACTCACACAACGCCATCTGATTCCAAACTAAGCAGAGCTTGTACTATGGTAACCAGATAACTGATAAACATACTTATATATTTCTAAATACATACGTATTATACATAAATAACACCCAGACACAGAATAAACCATTGTGCTCATCACACAAAGTTTTATCCTGGGTGGGAATCGAACCCACGACATCTTGCGTAACAGTCGGATGCACTCCCACCGCGCCACAGAGGCAGTCAATAAATAAAATAAATAAGTAACTTTCCTACTTTTCTTCTTCCACATCACGCGGTTATCGGCATTCTGTGTAGTTAGACCATTTTTTTAAACTTGAACTACAATATTGTTATGGATATCTACTTAAAAAGAAATATTTTTAATTTAATTAATAAATATTTTGGGATATTACGCCCTTCTAGCCCATGTTAAGCTAATATAAACTTGTGCCATGTGAATTTAACAACTAGTAAACATACTTAGATATTTCTAAATATGAACAAACTAACTATGAAAAATCACACTAACTCCGAATCATTAGTGAATCACAAATTTTTTTTGTTCTAACCCGAGACCTCAGCACGACAGCATTACTGTAGCGTCTGGTCACACAGTAAGGGCCGTTTTCCAGAACGTTTCTCAATACTCAATCGACGCTTGACGCTAGTTTTTGTTTTATAAATACTACTCTCAAGTGTTTCTTGAGTATTGATAAACGTTCTGGAGTATGGCCCTAAGACTATTTCCTTTGAGGTGTGATACTATTAATGTGTAGTAACATCTAATCAACTGAAAATTACGTCTTCGTTTTTACGTATTGCAACACAACCACTTTTCAAGTGCATTTAAACTTTCGACTGAAATTATAAAAAAACTTAAAATACCTAACTGTCGTATATCTGGTAACTAGATGACCCCCAGATGACAGCTTCGCCCGTGGAATATTTCGACCTCCTGTCGCACCTATTTAATCCCGTCGCTTATAAATTCTACAATGATGCCTACGAAATCATGCATAAAAATTTGCCTGATTATATGCTCTGCTCCCCAGTGTAGTAGCGTAATTATATATAGCCTATAGCCTTCCTCGATAAATGGGCTATCTCACACAAGATAATTTTTCAAATCTGACCAGTAGTTTCTGAGATTAGCGTGTTTAACCAAATAAACATACAAACAAACTCTTCAGCTTTATAATTTTACTAGTATAGATAAAATGCCACGTATTCCCAAGTGAAAAAAATGCAGGATTCTTCAAAAAGAAATCTGGATTTCGCCCTGACATTTCACCAGTTTAGCGTCATCGGCAAGCTAAATATAAAAAAGAGAATTGAAAGGATTTTTATGAGGTCAGCCATTTTTTTCGCGCATCTTTCATATGCAAATACTTTCCCACAGACAAATAGTGAGCAATTTTCGGAGAACTGTAGTGTATTTGCTGAGGAGATAAAAACTATGTTCATAAAATAAAAAAAAGATTCACTACAAAAAATAAAGATCGGTACATTCACACAAATTAAATAAATATAGGTAGGTACTAGGCATTGTAAATCTTGTATCTAATCTAAATTAATTATGGCGAATGTATAACCCTTTTAAATAAATGTATTCTCTAAGGACTTGTGAACCCACAGCTAAAAAGTAACGACCACTGGAAAGGGTAAACTCTCCAGAGACGAAACCCGAGCCTAATTCCAAGGATCGAATTCGGGCTTTGCGTCTGAAATCATGAACCGATCTGAATGCTGCTATAAAATCTTGGTCACATGATATGAGTACATCGCAGCCTCGTAAATGGACAAGCATCGTTGGAGAACAAATTTAACTTAGCTTTTGTTACAAGGTCATATTTCGCTCATGGACTATTTTTTTTGTTCGATTTATCGTTATCAGAGCAACTGTCCCAGTTACACTTTCCTACTTTTCTTCTTCCACTTCACGCGGTTATCGGCATTCTGTGTAGTTAGACCATTTTTTTAAACTTGTTAACAATTTCTCCGCTAGTTAAATTATTTGAAAGGTATTTATTTATGTTTTTATTATTTTAAGGCCTTTGTAATCAATTCTCCACCAGCTTGAAAAACACCAGTTTTCCAAACTTCTTAAAGGCGGATTGACACAACTACAATTAGTGTTTTTCCCTACTGATCATCCTCAAGAGAGATCGGAGACTATTAACTAATGCAAGCAATGGCAGCAAATGGAATAAAAACGGAAGTAACATTTCATGTCCACCGTCATTGGGTGATCCAATATGGCTTACGAGAGTTCTTCCATTTTGCCAAAAAAAAGTTCCGAAGTAGCTGTATTGCATAAATATGTAAATACTCTTGTCATTTTTTTATTCGAGTATTTTGTAGACTAGCCCCACAAGATTTAATAGGACAACGATGTGTGATTTCTATTAAGAATATTTTATTTAAAAAAAAATATTTTTCTGTATTACTATGTATAATAGAACTGTATAAAGATAAAAGTATTATTGAACAAAAGTTTAATGGTTAATAATTAATCTAATTAGTTGACTCAAACTGCATATACAACAAAATTAATAAATGGATGCAATGGGAACTTACAAAATCTTCAGGGTACCAACCAGACTAAGAACCTTTGAGTGGACAACTGGAAGACAAATCATGGCGTAGAGACGAAAACCTCGAAACTATACTCTGTACCAACACACTTTTTTAATCGCGCGTGGAATCTTCATTGACTTCACATCGGGCCAAAATGCTCCAGTGAAAGCGAAATTGAGTAAGACCTACATCCAGCAGTAGACTATGATAGACTGATTGATTTTCAATAAATGCTTGATCTCTTTTACGCAACCAAACCTTTATTTTAGAACAATCGCATTCAGGTTGCGCTCCTGCGCCCACAACGCCCTCGTGAATTTTAATAGGTATCTAACTTCTTAATTAAAATTCTAAACGGAATTGTTCTTCGTGTCTATCAACATTCAGTTACGGATTTTGGGAGATCCTTATTAATTTTGTTTGTTCAAAGTAATAAACTGTTAGACTTTGGCTACGTGTCTTCTTAGCAAATAATTTTATCGCAGTGGGCTTTAAAACGGTACATTAGGCACCCTTGTTTTATGATTGTGACACGCGACTATTATATAATGATTATGTACGAGTATTAATACGCAGGGCTAATTTCTTCAATCTTAAAAGTAAATTCATGCCTACATTTATTATATGATGATTTTATAAACATATCACATATACAATATCGTAGGATATAACATATGATTGTATAAGTTTTACTGGTGTCTGATATGCAAAAAGCCTTCTAATTCTAAAGGCTTTTCTCGTTTCTAGGTGCTAAATCGTCTACCCTTTAAGCCGTGTGAACGAGAATCGGGGCCCAGAGTAGTTCTAGAAATTTCTTATCTTGTTAAAGTAAGATAAAATAACACAATAGGTATGTAATTGTAAGTAGACTTCGTCTTACTTTGCATCATAATTTTGCAATCTGGGCTGTGTATAGCGTTGGGCAGAGCAATAACCGTATCTAAAGCCGTATTGATTTCAATATTTTGTTGAACCTACTCGGGTACAAATCTAGAATTCGAAATAGGAATGTTTATTTTTTGTGTTGGGTATGGACATTAATACGATATCGATATTGTGCACTATCAATGAGAGAGAAAAAAAATTCCCACGACACCATAAATCAATGGGATTCAAAACCCCAAGCCGTGCATTACTGCTGTGATTCTCAATTGCACCTTTGCATATGACTACACCTTTTTGTAACACGTAGTATAACAGTTATATATAACAAAATTGCTAATGACCATTCGCCTAACTATTATGACTTGATATAATATTTTTGCTACTAAACTTAGCAGACAGCCCTAGACTGCTTTAACAAAATGAAGCCTAACCACTACATTTCCACATCGATTCAGATATCTTATTAGCAGTATCGAGTAGCTGTTTGTATTCAGTGCGAACCAGAAAATATTTAACTTCGCTCGAAGTGAATTGGGGTCAGGAGGGAGCAAAGAGTCGAGTGATTGTGTGAATAGCACTGTATTTTTGTCGGAAACTTCGAATCTATTGTGAATCACATGTACAATCATTAATCTATTTATCTTAGTCAGCACGAAACCTGTCCAAGTACGGAGTCAGTTCGATAACTACTTTTCCCTTCCAGTGGGTACTTTTAAAGTTTGCGAAACTTCTTGTTCATACAATACCTCTTGAGTAGTTTTGTAGTGTTTCGGAATATTGGGTCTTGTTACGAAATAACTTTTTTGATAACAATATGTGATTAACTTTTAGTAACTGGGTCATTCATTGAAATTATCCTTTAGGCCTAGAGTCCTGGATGAGCCCTGAGAAGGTTAACCCAAGGGCTCTCGATAGACTTTGTCCGCTATCGCTGTCTGGCCTCAGGGGTTCAGAAGTTGTCCCACTCGAACCTTTTTCCCGTCTATTAGGCAGCGTTTGTCATTTTAAGCGTATTCTATTAGGCACCTAGTAGGTGAGAGTGGCCTTGCTTGGTCCTTGAAGATTTTAGTAGCATCTCTATCGCAGCTTTGGGTCGTTATTTGGTAGAGAATGAAAATTTTTTTTCTTGTGAAAGATTGATAATACATGCTTACTTATTTTAATTTTTGGTGCGAAAATGAGTTCAGCAAAATTTGTCAACGACTGCAAAAAACTGCAAAAGTAGGTAAATAAAATTGATTTCGACATCGTTTAATCACAGTGATAAATGTACCGTCATCGGCCGCCACTAGCAGCCTCACAAATTGATAATGCTCGATTACACACTCTACAATATGACTTATCGTCATTCAACGTGTAATTGACAGACTGATTTGGTTTACCAGAGTATACCGCACCGTGTTGAATTTGCATTTAGTTTTTAAATTATTCATATTTTATCTATTGATAACTAGGTAGACCTTTGTTTCTACGATATATAAATTCTAATCGTAACACTTCTCTACTCACTCACATATAAAAAACTGTGCCGTGTCTAATCAGAATGTGAAAGTTTTATTTGTATTTGTTTTTATTTGTAATTTATGAAGTGAAACTTCTTTATCAATATGGGGAGATTTTTTTAGGCTGTAAAAAAAACTATCAGGTTTTTTGGTTACGCGCCATGTTGTTTTGGAGTGAAATTTCTTTATCATAAGTGAAACTTCTTTATTGACTTATGAGAGAAATTTTAATACCTAAAAAAAATATCGTATAGAAGTTTCACTTCTCACCTGTGAATTCTGGTACATACACATATTTTGTTTTGTATTGTTGAGCTACGTTTTAAAATCACGAAAGTCACGAATAAAATCATCGAAAGTACTATTTCACATTCCTGGATATTTTAACCTGACGACCTCAATTCTGTGCTTTTACACGCTGTTACTAATGCTGTAATCAAATTCTGCTTAACAACAGGTTGTCTGTTTTATAATATTGCGATTTAACTACACAAATGATTTGTCGCTAAACAAACCCTTCAACTTTTTTTATCTTTTAATATTGTACGTAGAAACTCACTATGGGTAAAACCAAAATATTTAATCACAAAAAAAATTGATAATTAAACAAAATCATATAAATATTTTAAAGTTGAAGTTGTAAATATCGCATGGATTTAAACTGCAAACTTTATTAAGTATTCCAATAAAGAGTCAATTAATTATTTTAATCAGACCGGCCATGCAGAACTGTGCTCGTAAATAAATACAGTATGCATCGCATACGTGGATATATTTCCCTATTTTGCATAAATAACAACCTGACCTCGGACTGGTTGAGTTCTGATCTTGCATAGCAAGTTTTTCTGTACTTATATACTTATATACGTACTATACTTTAATTTTTACGTAAACTTAATGCGTTTATTATACCGTAAAGCAAAGATTAAAGTCAAAATACTTAATGGTAAACATGGACTAAAAATGTAAATATAAATGAAAATAAGAATTTATATTTTTAAAAACATACAGATTAATAAAATTAAAGTCTGTCTGTAATTTCAAATTAGGATCTTTATACTAAATGCCAAAAGAAAGTATATACGGTACTTACATAAAGATTCTATTTTTAAATTTTAGGTCTATCTGTAGGTTTGTTTATCCCAGCTAATCTCTAAAACCGCTGCACCAATTTTAACGGGACTTTCACTGTCAGATAGCTGATGTTATAAGGAGTAATTTAGGATACATTTTAGCCCCGTATTCTCACGGGCACGTAGTGATGTATAAATAAGTATCGTTGTCACAAACCATTCGCGTGGCCAAAGCTGTGAGTTGCTCCATACATGTATCGTAAATATCGTCGTCAAGTAGATATGATTAAACACATTTATCATTGTCAAGCGTAAGTAAAAGTCATAAGCTGATTTGATTGTTTGTAATGAATAGCCTTTAATACAATCTTCTTGTTATCCTTTTCTATTAAACAATTTTTATAAATAAATAAGTAATATTTATTATAGTTATAAAGTTTCTGCTACAGTACAATTCCTGACAAGAAACGTCGCTCTGACACTACTATCTCTTAAGGCAAATCTATGATTAAATTATCGGTTTATTTCTACATGAAGTGTTCTTTTGATAAGGGTAATTCTTATTTGACTAGTTAAGGTACCCTAAAAGCAACCACTATGCCTAAAGAGATTAGAATCTTACTTGAAAAGTTCTTTTGTCTATAACAAAAGGTAAAGTTTGAATAAGCGTGTTCTGTTCATCGATTATGTACTAGAAAGCTTTGAACAGGGTACACCGGTAGTCAATGACACGCCAACAATAGGGTTATTTTTGAGATTAATACTACTCACACTTCCTACCCGTGTCGTGATCGCACATAATAAAAATCTATGTTCTCTTCTATATATTCTGAAGTTATTAAAGAAGCGTGTCTTTGTGTGTCAAGATTGAATGGTTATACACCTCAGAAAAGGTGAATTTTTTGTCTCTTAAAAGTGCTTCCACATATTTGACATGTATATATAGATAGCTCTAAGCGTATTCTAAGGGTATCCAAAGATGGCGGTGAGGCTTTTATATAGTATGGTTTATTCTTACGTTTAAAAAAATCTTGTAATATATACTTATATTATAAAGACGAAGAGATTGTTTATTTGTTTGTTTCAACCAATGGTTTAATTACAGGAAAATGCAGCTAAGCTGACGACCGTTCTACGTATATCCAATGGGTTAAGATTGCTCTTCTTTAACTATTAGATAGAATAAATCACATAAATTACTTACCTACTTAATAATACTCACTTAATATTAATATAAAAAATCGTAAGGTCTCCTTGCTCAAAACCAATGCTATTTAATATAATCTCGATTTTCTATGTTTATAAACTGCAATTTATATGCTTGGAGTAACTGAGTTAAAGAAATATCGACTGCCTCTGTGGCACGGTGGGAGTGCATCCGACTGCTACGCAAGAGGTCGTGGGTTCGATTCCCACCCAGGATAAAACTTTGTGTGATGAGCACGATGGTTTATTCTGTGTCTGGGTGTTATTAATCTATAATAGGTATGTATTTAGAAATATATAAGTATGTTTATCAGTTATCTAGATCCCATAACACAAGCTAATATTAGCTTACTTTGGGCTAGATGGCGCTGTGTGAAAAGTGTCCCACAATATTTATTTATTTATTTATTACTATCGGTAAGCCGCTCGAGTGTAAGATATATTTCAAATCGGAATATTTATATGAAAATTATATTTCCAACTCTGATGATCTATTTGTAACTTTAAATAAATTATTTTTTAAATCCTACTAATATTATGAACGTGAAAGTTTGTAAGTATGGATGGATGTTTGTTACTGTTTTACGCAAAGTCTACTAAATGGATTTTGATGCAACTGTACAATAATATAACATACAAATCAGAATAACATATAGGCTATATTTTATCCCGGAAACAAGTTCTTGTGGGAAAAGGGAACGGGAAAACGGAACGGGAAAACTTCACCACGCATTACTAGTAGCCGCGGGCGTCTACTACACACACCACACAATTAGCGGAACATAAAAAAAAATCTATTTTTTTTTTTAAAACCATTTTATTTCCAAAACTAATAAGGCGTTTATTGGTTTATCATAAATAAAATGCCATATTTTAAAATTACAAGGTAATTTTTTTGGTGCAATTTAATTGAGAAAAATAAACATTACGGAAAAATAAAAATTCTTGAATTTTCATGGTGACTAAAAAAAATTATAAAAACAATTAAACATTTTATTTTTCATTGGAATAAAGGATAAATCAGTATCGAGTATTTCCTCCACGTGCCCTTATCAAAGTTTCTACTCGTCTTGGCATGCTAAGAATGATGTTGTGTATCGTTTCTTGGGAAAGTGTCTGCCATTCCTCCAATACGGCATTTCGCAGTTCATCCAAAGTCACAGGAGCGGGTATTCTGGATTTCACCCCACGTTTTAGTAAGTCCCAGACATGTTCAATCGGATTCATGTCTGGTGACCTTGCTGGCCACTCCATTACTGCGATGTTCACATGATTAAGGTACTTGCGAGTTCGCAGTGCGGTAAGAGGCCGAGCATTATCTTGCATCAACACAAAGCCGTCACCGATAAAGGTGCCAATGCTCTCGAGCGAAATTGAGTCTGTTTCTGCGATTATGTTCCTTAAGTTTTGGAGCTTTTGGAGTCTTCGCACCGTGCGTTCACTTACTGCTACTCCTCGAACTTCTTGAGGAAGATTTCTGGCTTGCACAGTCGTCAAACGCGGATTCCTTCGAACACGCAGCTGAATAAAATGGTCATCTCTCCTCGATGTATCCCTATTTCTGCCTTTCCCGCGACGTCGAACGAGAGAATTAGTATCCCTGTACCGCTGGACACTGCGATGAATTGTTGAAACAGATCGACGAAGCATCCTGGCGATATGTCTGTAAGTTTGATTACTGCTTCTCATCTCAAGTGCCCTGACAATTTCAGTCGGGGTTAAATCAGGCATAATGATTCCCTTATCCTTCAGTAAGATTTAAGGAACATAAAAAGTTCAAAAAGTCTTGAGTTAAATATAAAAAAGATTTTTACATACAAACTTGTGCACCCGTAATATGAAATACTTACTCGAAATTATTAAAAAGTCGATTAAAATTAAAACAATCACAGAAAAAAGTGACGATCAACAGTGTTCTGATTTTATTCTTAAATAAAATAGTCATAAACCATCCAGCAACATTAATTGAAAAAAGTTTTACTCTTTTTTTATGTTCCGCTAATTATGTAAAAATAAAATGTCGAAGGTATTTAAAGATGATAAAATATCATTATACCTAGTCAGGTCATACATTTTGTCACATGTTTAATATAAAATAATGGAAACAAGTTTATTCATTATGTAACCATTTATATGCCAAAATGAACTTAACAAAACAGATTCTTATGACAATAAAGTTTATTCAAAATGACCTCCGTGATTTTGAATACAGGCCTTCAATCTGCGCGGCCAGTCGTCAATCGCAGCACGAACGAGGTCCATGTCAATATCGGCGGCTGCCTTAATCAAGGATGTCTTGAGTGACTCCAAATTGGGATGAGGCTTTGAGCACGCCTTTTCCTCCAAGTGTTGCCATATCTTGTAATCTAACGGACTCAAATCTGGACTGGAGGAGGGCCAGTCTTCGTGCCGGATGAAATCGATTTCACGCGCCGCCAGCCCGTCTTGTGTGCTCTTCGCTCTATGAGCTGGCGCCGAATCTTGTTGGAATACCCAGTGCCTGTTATTGAACATGGTATGAGAAACAGGTTCCACAAGGTTCGTCATGACTGTATTTTGATACACAACTGCATTCGTTTTTACACCTTTCTCACAAAAATGTACCTCTGTTAAGCCCCAATAAGAAACTCCCAACCATACCATGAGCGAGGGTGGAAAATGACCTCGTTGGACACGCTGAGTACGGTTGCTCGCTTTTTCACTACTGTGTGCGTACACCTTATCATTTTGTTTGTTGTAGCTCTCTTCTACGGTTATTTTTTTTTTTATCCGAATAAAGAATTTCCCGATATTTTTTCCCGCGTACCGCTTCAACAAAGCGCGGCATCTCTTCAGTCTCAGGTCCATTAGACGAGCATTTAAACGATGTTCTGTTTTTTTTTTTCGATATGACCGAAGCCCTAAGTCTTCATTTGACACCCTTTTCACCGTGGTTCTGCTTAACCCCATCTGAAGGGCCAACAGTTTCTGCTTACGTTTGGGATTTCTTTGAATTCGCGCCTTCACAGCTTTTATCACTGCTGGAGTCCTAACAGACCGAGGGCGACCACTTCTTGACCTGTCATCTACACTAGTCACCTGTCATCAACCGCAACGATGCAACGCAATAACTGCAACACGGTCTTCTTTAAGCGTCCACTCCATATTTAAAAATGAGTAAAATTCTAAAAAGTATACATTTTTATTTTCATGAACAATTCGAAATTCGAATTCAATAAACTTTTTTGTGGCCAGCATTCTAAAAGAAAAGTTTTTACTGTGTGACAATACTTATGACCTGACTAGTTATACACTGAAATATCATTAAATACACTAGCTACTTTCTCAAGCCGCCCATTGGCCTTTAACTTGGGTTAACGACTGCCTAGCTACCGGGACTCATAACGTGTATATACTATTTTTATATATCTGAGAAAAGTCTGAAAGGCATTTGTATGAGGCTCAATGCGGATTCCGATGAGGAAGAGGTTGTATGGATCAAATCTTTCCTGCAAACAAGTTTAGCTGCTAGCCAGAACGTTTTCTGCGCTTTTGTGGATCTGGAGAAAGCATCTGATAACGTTGTGAGAGAAACTCTGTGGGATTTGCTGCCCGGAAATAGTGTGCACTGCTCGCTGCGGGCAATGCAGTCGCTTTATAGTGACTCTGCCTGTCCGCCTGGTGGTTTATAGTGTCTCTGGACAGTTGCTTGCAGAATTAGAAAGAATGTAATATGACTGTGAACTTGGGTGACTTAACAGTAAATTGCTCAAAAAGAGAAAAGTCAAAAGGATACGAATACGTGCATGTATGAAGCGATTAATGTATATGGAGGAAGCGAAAGATATATGCATGGACCGCGAAGTCTGGCGATTTGTCCTTTTTGACAGGGATACAGCGTGAAGATAGTACTCGGATACGTGTAGTGAACTATTTTTTTATTATGAATTTTATATTTTAACACTTTGAAATTAACTTTCTGTGTGTATGCTACGCCGGACACCTATCGAATAAGCCCACACATTGCCCTTCAATTTGCCTTGGGCCGAAAGTCGCGGGTGAGCCCTCGGTTTTAAATTGACATAGTATATTAAAATTAAGAAATTTAGGAATGTATATTCTTGGGAGATGCCTACTTCTAGCAGTAGGTTGCTATTGGCTGATTTGATTGATTCTTGATTTGCAAAGTAAAAGCCTGATAATAATTCTAATATTAGTAATTGGTCACAACAATTTACAAAGGTAAGTATTTTAAAATGATAAGAAACAAGTTTGTATCTAAAGATGGTATCAAGTAAGGTTATTGTAATTGGAAATTAAACAATGGCCAACAGAAAACTGATGACACACACACACTCGTAAAATCAAAGAATATAAAAATTTACGATGTTCTTGGATAAATTTCCTTTATTTTATTGCTGTAATAAAATTACTACATTTCATAGTTTCTCTTACTCTTATTTATTCAACTGTTAGTAGGCCAACCGGATTGAGGCAATTCATCTAATTTCGTAGGTAGTATAATAAAAGATTATAATATAGGTAGTAATGGATAAAATTCGTCTGTAAGCCTACGAGTAGGTATGTAAATCTGAATAGAACAATCTCACATTTTTGCAAATGTTCACAATAAGTTTAAAATATAATCTATACTTAATATAAAACTAAAGAGTTTGTTTGGTTGAACTCGCTAATCACATAAACTACTGGTCCGAATTGAAAAATTATTTTTGTGTTGTGCATAGGCTATATATCATCACGCTACTACCCTTGAGAACGGGGCAAAAACCATAAATGTCAAAGTATCGGGAAAATATTCATACTTTATTGTAATAGTAATAAACGACGGGATTAAATACCTATTTAATCCCGTCATTTATTACTATTACGACGTTTATTACGACGGGGGTTCAGAATATGACATAAGCGAAGCCGCAGGGGTCAGCTAGTGCATTATATTTCGAAGTCGAAAATATATTATGACATAATATTTTAAACACAAGGTAAACTCATGTTTTGTTCGTAAGTTTTGCAAGAAAATCATCAACGTAGAAGTTTGACAATGAAATAAAGTAAACACTAAAACACCGATTGACTTGAGGTAAAAGTATTAGATAGAAACAAATATAATAATATGCTCTTTTTTATTTTAATACTAGAGCTAGTGAGTGCTACAATTTTCCCTCCATTTTATTGTATTTAGTTTTTTTCTGACTACACATCTGTAATCACGTAATACTTATAAATCATACGAGTTTTACAAATTAAAAATCTCGGCTGGCCCGGCCTGCTAAACTAAAAATAGACTTCAAAAATAGTATAAAGGATTAAAAGTAATATTACAAAATAAATATGAATTGCGGAAAGCGAATGTCTGATTATGTCAGAACACATACATAATATACACAGTACCTACTTAGGATAGTTCAAGTCGCCGGTTTGTGAATTTGCTTAACCCTTTTTTTCTGACTTGTTTGTGATGTGTTTAATCTCACAACTTGTGTAAAATAGAAGTAGCCCTGACGGGGTAGTCAGAGAGAACAGATCGCCAGGCATCGCAATCCATGCATACTTCTTTCGCTTCCTGCAGATTCATCAATCGCTTCATACATGCAAGTCTGGTTATTTAAGTACTTTATAATAAAGCGCTGCGGCTCCGCACGGTGGTGAAGTTTTTCCGTTCCCGTTTCCCACAGGAACTTGTTTCCGGGATTAAAAGAAGCCTATGTGTTTTTCTGATGTTAAAGCTATATTATTGTTAAGTTTTATCAAAATCCATTCAGTAGATATTGCGTGAAAGAGTAACAAACATCCATCCATACTTCTAAGCTTTCGCGTTTATAATACTCGTATTGGTAGGATATATAGGCTAAGATAATTCCTCCAATCTTATTCACTTGTATGCGCATAACAATATCTACAAGCTAGTGTGTAATCTACCTAACTCCATTGATTGTATATATACATTTGACAAATAAAAACAAATATGAAGGTAGAGAAAACAGTTTTTATACAAACACAATAAACGCACCTCTGTGCCACGGGTAGTTTGAATTTGATGGCGGATGTGATTCGTTGTAGATAAATTACGTTCTCCCACAGTCTGTAAAATATACGAAAGATACGATTGAACGATTTAGTGAAAAATTATAAAGTAAATTAATATAATGCGCTTGAGGCTCCACTAACTCAGTGTTCTGTAAACGATCACTGCGTTAGGAAACTTTCGCTATGGCTGGTTTTCGGATGGGTGATCGCTATATGACATTTACATTTACGAGCGTTTCCATGCTTCAAAAGGCACGTTAAGCCGTTGGTTCCAGTTGCCAGTTACATGGCAGTGGCTTGAAAAATGTTAACAGCAGAATCGCCACAATCTAAACCTGTCCATTTCAACACGGCAACGGTCTCACCACCTGTTCAAACTTCAATATTCTAAAACGGATTCTACAGCATGTTAAAAAAAAATGATTAGATATTCAAAGTATAATACTCGTAACGGTAATTCCTTATCGTAAATATCGGTTGTAACGCTTAAAAGGTATTATTCAAACTACTCTGTTATTCGTAACACCCCTTTCGCTCTCTTTACCGTAACCACACGTATATCTACTACAACTAATTTAAATGTTATCCCCACTATAGACGTAGACGCCATAAGATGCCGTTGTAACGATTACAGTACATCCATAGTAATTACTCATGTAAATGAGCGACAGTGTTTAAGTCATATAATTTATCCATTATCATAATCATCGCTTAATCTTATAATGTGCTAAAAATTATGAGGTGCATTTAATAATTTTCGGTTAGGTTCGATAGAGGCTTTATTCCGCGTACGCTTAGATTGTGGAATGAACTCCCTGTCTGGGTTCTCCCGAATATCAATACTATGGGGTTCTTCAAAAAGGGTCTTAGAAAGTATATAAAAGGTCGGCAGCGCAAGTACTGCACCTCTGGTGATGCAAACTTCGATAGGCTACGGTGATCACTTTCCATCAGGTGAGCCATACGCTTATCCTCGGTGGTATCAAAAATAAAGAAAAAGAATTTGGTGTTGCCAATTGCTGCCACGGCATAGTTGTTAATGCATACATAGTAAGGTAAGAGATCATTAAAAATAAACTTACATTTATTTAAATTGGTGTTGCCAATTGCTGCCACGGCATAGTTGTTAATGCTGTACCGCGAGCGTCGCAAAATGGAGTACTTCGTAAAATATGAATAAGCTATTTATTTACACTATCTGAATGAAACGCTTCTATGCTAATGAGGGAATACTTGAGTAATAACTACAAAGTAGTGCCTTGTTATGGTATCTCTATACATAACATTACAGTTTAATTGCTTACCACAGAACACTAAAAATGTAGGTTTCGCTAACCAACTTGAATATTTTTCTTAACCCTGGAATTCTCGGTTCGTGTCCGGCATGACATACGAGGGGATTACCACACGTTAAAAAAAAAACCCTGGAATTCTCATCGTATTAAATAGAATCAATTAAGAAACAAATATCGTAGAATATTTTTACACAACTTCATCTAGCCCAAATTAATTAAGCTACTATAAATTTATACTGTCAAACCTACTAATATATTGCACAAAAAAGTCATGTTAGTTACACCAATTATAAATCACGAATAGGTGGGCCCAATTTTTATGGTCCTCGCTTTGTTAGATTTGCCTCTACCTCGAAAAGCAAAACAAGTAAAATTTAGAAACTTCTATGGCGTAACAAGATAAAAGTATCTTTAAAAATTTTATTTTTCCTAACCTAAGTTTGTAGAAAAATTAAAATGTTGACTATAGCTAAGTTTTGGGTGTTAAAAACTACTTTAAAAGTAGTTATAAGCTGTCATGGAAACACTTATAGTCTAATTCCAGGGCGCGCATCTTAAAAATTTACTCTCATAAATTTTCCCTAACGAGCCAAAAGAAGTATAACTTTTTATAGAATCGAATTCTAAGCCTGTGAAAAGCTTGGTGGGAACACTGAATAATAATTATAATAATGTACTTTATTTCTCACCATTTTATAATAGATCGTTGTATACAATTTAAACTTATATGTAGTTAGGTTAGTAACAAAGGTAATCTACGTAACTACGAGTATAGCAGCCGTGACAATTTGTGGTGGTCGATATTGCAAAATAAGTTTAATATACCTACTCTAACTCCTGAACTAGGCTTGCCTCTATCTCAGGAGATAGTGTCGTGTGACATTTTTTACAACTTTACAATACGGACGATACGGTACGTAACTGCTTTTTTATTATATTATATTATTAAATCCAATCTAAAAAAGAAACATTTGTTTATAACACCAATATTTTGTTCGAGCGACTCCTTTTTAGAACCAGAATAACATCAGCAACTGAAATCGAAAACACTACCACTGCATCACACGATCAAGCATTTTGTTTATGAATCTGTCGCGTTATAATGACTTCATGTATATTTTAAGGTTTAAGTAGCTTTGGTATAAAAACATACGCTTGTACATGTCCTTTGAGGGTACTGTCGGTGTCAGAAGTAGATTAAGACAATTCTAAGTTACAGTTTTGTTATTATTTTTGTTTAATGACAGTGCCATCATCTGAGCGTTTGTCTCAGTTGTGTCTTGTGACGCCTGGGGTCCCTTTTACTACATTTTCATTCCACTTCGTACGATCTGTGACATACTGTATAGTGATCTAAAGGACGTTTGTATAAAATAGTCAGATCCTGATGTACTAATTAATCATGATCACGCTGTATCCCGGGCGGTAGTCAGAGACGACAAATCACCAGACTTCGCGATCCATGCATAGATACTTCTTTCGCTTCCTGCAGATTCATTAATCGCTTCATACATATACGTCTGGGTGTACGAGATTTTTGATATTTCTGTTTTTGATAAACTGAATCCTATATTTAGATTATAGATAATATTTTGCTATGCTGAGATACTGTTGCTGCTCACCGTACATAAAAGTTATATTTAATTATATTTCATGCCACTTTACTCATTCCAACACCAGAAGTTAAGCAGCCAATTTACAGTGGTTAATCAAATAACTGTCGCTCATCGCGAACACGTTAACCGTAAACACGATGCATGATTTACACACGACCTAATTGCATCACTACTTGACATTAACTGACAAGTGTTTAGTCTGTCAATTAACCAGCACTTAAACTAATATTATAAAGTCAACAGTTTGCGAGTGTGTTCTTTACTTTTTACGACACACAAAATAAAATTATTGTGAAGTGAGCTGACACCTCGGATTAATACTTAAGCATCTGTTTTTTTTTCAGAAAGAGGTTCCTGTCAGAAAAGTACCCTTTTTATAAAACTACAACATACACACTCACAGATTAGTAGTAGTGATCTATATCACTACTAATTTGTGAGTGTGTATGATTTAGTTTAATTTACGCTAAAACCTACGGACTACTTGGATAAAATTTGATATGGAGGTAGTTTAAAAAGTAGTCTAAGTAGTAATGCTGGGTGTCCAGCATAATCACTTAGGCTACTTTAACTTAATTTAACTTAACTATCTTCACGCCGTATCTAACGGTGCAGTTGCGCAACTATTATCTTAGTAGAATTTCAATGTTAAACATATTTCTAAATTCAATAAAGTCTTAACCACTAAATTAAGTAAGTAACTTAACTTATTACGAACTAAAATTGGTATCAGCTTTACGTTCATATAACCTAGTTTAATTAGCTACAGTGGAGTTTACAATGTTCTAAAGCTAATATTTCGTATAAATATAGTGAATAAACTGACCATCTGCGGTGCACCACTTCTTAGCCGTTACTAAAAAGTACTTCCTCATTAGCACAGAAGCGTTCCATTTAAATTGTGTAGATACATAGCTCGTTCATATTTCACTAAATGCTCCATTTTACCACGCTCGCTGTACGCTATAAATGGCAATGTTTTAGTGTTAAATGACAACCAAATTACACAAATATAGGTCAATTAAATATAGGTCAAAATTCAATGTACTCAATGTATTATTTTATTTTATGACCCACTAAATATTGCTAAATGAACTTATAAATAGCTTTTATAACTTTAGTGGCCACCGTTGAATATAAAAGAATGTGCGTTAAAAATTAAATAGACGAAAGTGAATAAACGCTTATCGTAAATCATTAATTATGATTAAAATTATTGTTAGAAATGAGAAGAATAATCCTTCATGGTTTAGTGAAATTCAACAAATGATTGCTCTAATGGTATAATCTCAAATTAACGGACTTGTTATTCGACTGGTAGTAACACCTGTAACACCTACGTTATGGCTTTATGCCTGTGATTGGCCATGATTGGCTGTAGTAAGCGGTGGCACATAAACGCAACAATAAAAAGAAATTGAACTTGTTGTTTTATTTAAAAGACTTCAAAAATTAGAGGTAAAAATGTCCTCATAAATCAGACGTTATCAATTTTGATATCCTTAAAATAAATAATCACATCAAAATCCGTCCATCCGTTTAAGGCTTGGTATTCCTGCCGAGGCCACGCTTTTGAGTTTTTTAAAACAATGCGAATCGTAGAAGAAAGGGTTTTTGATTCTGAAAATGAGATATATGTTAGTTAAGGATTTAAGTTAGTCAAAATGGCTTTCTGTTACAAAATCTAATAAATTTCACTTGCTAGAAAAATATCCCAAAGTTGCCCCCTTTAGAAATGTTTTTTCAATGCCAAATCTAAACTACAGATAATTTTAATGAAATTTTTATAAACAACTATAGCTACTAAATATTTATAGACATAATGGCTTACTTTGACTATATACAGTGATTTTTATAGAACAAATGTTTAAATAATATCAGATTGGCGACGCTGAGGCCTGATCAGTCGCGCGCTGGCGCTTACTGAAGTAGGACCTGTGTTAGGTTTATTCGTTGCGCTTCCCTTGCTATTTTTTCGCAATGGCACAGTATATTTATGAGAGCAGTAAGCATTCCATCATCATCCAAGCGTCTGTCCTAGTTGCATCTCGCGACGCCCGGAGTTAGCTTTATATAGTGTATATATATGAGAGTTATACACGGCAATGGACTCACCACCCATTACGTGGGACAGGAATACACATGGTGAAAAGTGGGCATATACTAATATGCCTTTGCCACCCTTTCGGGGATAAGGCGTGATAGATTAATAAAATATATGAGAGTTTTAAAAAGAAATAAAGTACCTACACTTCACAGAAGCATTAGAATTATCCCTATAAGTGGTATAAACTCGAACCCGGTACTCACAGGTTAGAAGGCAGTTATATAACCAACTGAGCCAGTGGGCCGGTCAATGTATGTTTACCTATAAATAAATTTGAGCATAAACATACCGACTGCCACTGGCTGAAGTAATCAGTGCAGTTGTTATATTGAAGCTTCGCTTCGCATAAATTATTAAAATTGTATCCAAGACCTTTGTTTTATGCTTTCAGTATTAATTATTTAAGTATATTTATAAATTTATTAGCCACGACTTTATCCCCGAAGGTGTGGCAGAGGCTTATTGTGGTGAGCCCAATGCCTGTGTTCAAATGGACAGGCTCAGATTGTAGCGACTCGCTGTTGTAATTTTTAAGTCGCTCAAAAGTTATTCACTTGATTTAACGAGTGTCGATTGCAACGTTACTATCAACCGGGACAAACAGCTTAATGTGTCCTTCGAAGCACGAAAACGCTGGTAAATGAAAATGCTACAAAGCGGTCATCCATCCAAAATCCGAGAGAGTTTCTTAAATCAGAAACCGAGTTAGTAGGGCTACGAGCGCTTTTTATTTATGTTTTTACTTTATGTTAGTAGCCTTAAACAATGTATGACATTTCATGTAACTACTAATTAATTAATTAATAATAATATAGCAATTATTACAAATATTATTATTTAAATTTAAGGTAAACCAAGTTTAGTCGACTGTTCTCACATAAATCCAAAAAAATAATGTAAGTGTAATTTTAATGTTGTAAGCCATACCTACATTTTAAAAGAGCATCCATTGACTTTCTTGCTAGATTCTTAATGTGTAGGCTGCCCTTAGAACTGGCAACTAGAATAGCTCTAATTTTGATATGATTTTGAACACAAAATTGATTTTGTTTTATTGTTTTGTATAAATTCATTACTATGTAATTGGTCAAACATCATGTAGGGAACTTTTTGTCCCGAAAACAAATTTCTTTAGAAAATGGGAACGGGAAAACTTCATCACGCGGGCGGAGCCGCAGGCGTCAACTAGTATATCATAAACCTAAAATAAAATCCAAAACAATAACAGAGATGTTCCATTTCGATTGCTACTGCCAATCATTTTTACTGTGGCGTGCCAGCAGAAAATACATTGTCGATCTATCTTGGCGGGGGCTGAGGAAGCGTTGTGGTGCCTACGCGACTAGGCCTACCGGCTCTTAAGAACTACGAAGACTTAGACAGATAGGTATACATGTTAAACTTATAATACACCTGTAAAATGTTCAATTTATATCTAAATACCATTCCAATAGTATTTTAGTGTGATGTAATCATTGTTATATAGCTGTCTCTGAGTCAAACATGCTTCCATATTGATACTACAGATATAATGCAATGTAGGCCAATGCAATAACTGCAACTATTTTCTGCAATGCGGAAAACATGTGTAGCATAGTTCTAAACTTAAGCAAAATATAGCAGCATTTAAGTTTATGTTTTAGAACAAGGTGCCAAAATTTGTATCATATATTAAGACCTTTTACACTTCACTTACTTCTACACGAAACATTTTACTTAACCAAATGCTTAGGTTGTAAAGAACAAAATACAAGTGATATTTGATCACATTCCTCATTATACAAGCGTAAATTCTAGCTGTAACTTCGATTTCAAAAGTAGCGATATGCTAGTGTTGTACTGTCCTACCGCTCAAGATCTTTAAAAGAGACTGCTTCTGTCAGTCAGTAAGTGAAACCAACAAATATTACTTTACGCTGGTATGTGAAAGCAAAAAAGACGGCCCTCGGCAATTATCATAGCTACTAGGGTTTTTGTCAGTTGCCCTCAGTTTTGTGACAGAAATTCGCATAACCCCGAATATAACCCAATAGTTATATTCGGGGTTATGTTATAAGTCATATGGGGGGCATTATACGGCTGTATGGCGAAACTCCCCGGTCTAAAAATTGTGCCACATGCAGATGAGGCTAAGTTGTGCCCTAAAGACGTTAATGGGGGCCCCCTTTACCATTGTGTACTATTATTGTCTATCCATCAACAGCAAAATAAATTTCAATGAAAGTTTTGACCACGTTAACAATTCTTCAATTAAAATTTCTCTCAAAATGGCCAACCCTTCAAATTCAAATATCAAAAATTTTACGAACTCTTAATTTAATTATCCAAAGTTTGAATAAGTTTATATGCCCTTGTTTAATTGTTATTATAATTTTTGTGGCCTGTTTTAATTAAAACGGGTTTGTTAGAAAGTTTAGGACTGCGTATCTCTAACTGCTTTATGGCGGCGCTTGGAACCATTGTGCTAACAATGTAAAGAGAGGTAGTTCCGTTTGTAGTAGATTTTATAGAAATGACAGCGACTAATACAAAGAAACCGGCAAAGCGAGTAAGTTATGTGTTTACTATAGACTAAAGTACTGTAAATATTTCCCTCATACATGTCAAAACTAAACAGAATGAAATATTTTTGAGGTTATTATTAAAAGGCAAAAGATATTATTTAAATATAAACAAATATATTTAAGGATAATATTATTGAAATTTTATTTGTCACCTGAAAAGTTAAAAAACATTTTTAATTGAGACGATTTTCATAAACTTCCGTCCCTTACAATCCTCCTCATCTTAGTGTATTCTCAATCGCGTACTAATCCCACCTGACCCTTGAGGGTGGGGTTCACTTTGTTGGCTGCTAGGAACAGCTATGTTTGACTTTTCATTTCGGTATTGTTGGGAGCGACTACTGATCTCCGAACTCCGTAAGGACAACTACGTTGTTTCTTTGTCCGTTAATCAGCTCAAGCAGATAGCTCGGATCCCGGAGATCTAGATGGACCCCTTACATCCTTACGTCACTTACAATAAATCAATCAATTACCTTCACGTTTAAATTTAAAAAGTTAAGTTAATTTAAAAAAACAAAACAGTACTTAATTAGAACCAAACGGTATTCACCTTATTTAAATATAAAATACAACACACTGAGTGTAAATAATTCCTTGTGCAAATATCAACAGTTTCCCCACCCGTACGCAGCGTAGGGTTAATCTAGTTTGATCATGACCGGCGATCAAATAATTTGGTTGTGCTACATGCGCCTCGAGGCTATTTGCTACGCCACACCGCTACGCCTCTACGTTTCCTCTACGAGCCTACGAATTAGTGTATTAATGTTCCGTTATACATGGAAGTTAAAACACAATTACATCGATTTACTATGTTAACTATAATGAAATGCAATGCTGCATAATATTATAATCCAACTGTTGTCCAAATAATCAGAATTAATGTTATGTGTTGGTCGCTCGCTGATACGTGTATCAGGCGAGCGTGCAGTCCACTGATATGTATATCAACTACGGAGCACACACACTACAGATTATGTCAATTATATCTTACTGAATGTTATTTCCATTCCATTCCACATTCAAATGGAACAATTTATAACTGAGCTAAGGTACTTGTTCTATTCTGCAATTCGCCTTTCTCAACAGATTATCGTGAAACTTGGCATAAATTTTTATTCATTGTTTAAATTTTATGTCGTTTTCGATTTCGATTGGGAGAAAATGAAAAATTTATTAACCGATTAGAATCAAATTTGGGGGAAACGTTTAATAATTTTATGATAATTACGTAGTACATGTACGTCTTAGAGAAATTTGAGGTAGACTTTAACTTATTTTTACAAGCTTTATATTAACTTGCAATGTATGTATGTATGTTAATCCGGATGGAATCCTGCAACTAAATTTTAAAGCAAATATCTTCAAAGGGGCTGACAACTACCACACACGTTTAGTTTTGATGATAATGCATAAAGATAAAGCTCTGTGGCGTTATTCTAAATCTAACTTGGTGGAATGCCCAAGATTAATATAGATAAAGAAAACTATCTTGATTGTTTCAAATAAAATTAATCACTCTAGAATAAGTGATCCTGTAGAATCCATAGTCTATGACTACAAATGTTTAAATAAATCCTGTTCCTGATAATTAAAAATCATACAAGCGCTTAAAATATTTATCCTGGACTAGTTGCTGCCCGCGGCTGCACCCGCGTGATAAAGTTTTTACACAGTGCTTATTCCCGGGACAAAAAGTATGCACTTTCTCGGGCTTTAAACTATTTTTGTTTCATATTTCATTTAAATTAGTTCAGTCGTTATGGCGTGAAAGTGCGACATACAGACAGACAGAGTTCCTTTCGCATGTATAATGTAGTAATATCTAAAGCAACCACACATCATTACAAATAATTATTATGTAATGAAAATGATTCCACACGTAAACAAGAAACATACGGGCGTGTCCAATAAAATATTTGAATTTGTGGATAACATAATTAACGATAATCCATGCAAATTATGAGTAACAAAGTCATAACAGTAATTATGCAGCATTTATTATCTAGCAGCACACAGTATTAATCACCGGTCGGTTGAATATGATGCAACAGATATAAAATAAACTCAAACATAATTGTATCAGTGATTGCATTGCACGCTATTTTATTTGTGTGTGGCAACAAATCGTGTGTACGAGAGATCTCATATTGTGACAATATAGATCAGGGGGCCGACTCTACTATTTTCCAATAAAAGTTTTAGTTCTATTCTATAGCGGTTCTATTGCGATTAGTCCAAAACTAGGTAGTCTACTAAAACTATTATATATTTCAAAATCACACTTCTCAAGCTGCAGAATAGAGACAAAATAGATGTTTTAGCTAAGAGAATATTAATATAGACTACCGAAAATGCTAATTAAGAGCTACTTACAGGCGCTACACGTGTTAATAACATTCTATTGGCAGGCCGGTAGAATTTATTGAAGCGCAATTATAATGGTAGACTACGAAAATTGTCATTTTTTTCTGTCGGCTCTCTATTGACCGACGATTTATATTCTCTTCCGACGCGATTGAATTAGTAGACTTGACCCCCAGTGCATGTGCTATCGTCTTGTGTCCTCGGCCTTAGAGTACGTTTCCAGTGAGGAGCGGACCATGAATGATCAATCAAAATGCTTAAAATTTTGATTGTGGATATTTTGAGCACTATGATTGGCCAATTCCTATAATAAGCGTACACCTATAAATAAGCGTACACCTAAGTTTACCTAGTTCCGTGCGTTTGCACGCGAACACTGTTGTCTACCGGCTACTACCTACCGATACTGGGTATAGTCTAAGTATATTACAATGTTTAGTATTAAATTACAACAGAATATTGTAAAGCATATACTGCTCGCACACAAACTCTATAGTTTAAGCGAGTAGTTCTTATATAATAAGATGTAAAACTGCATGTTGTGAACATTATTTAAATTAAAATTAAATTCACGGTCCGCTCCAGTCATTTACGCGTCGGTGGAAACACACTTTAGACTGGTTACCGTCAAGCGTCAACACACTCAAATCTGTAGCTAATTTGAATGTTAATCCCGCGATTGATGTGAACGCTATAAGACGTAGTTGTAATCATTAGTTATACACACTACCTATACCTAATAAGTAGTGTTATAGTGAAAATGTATCACATCAATCTGTATATTTTCATATTGCTATAACGTGTTATATGCTAATTTATTACTAGTAACGCCCCGTGGTGCACGGCGTGACTGAACGAAGTAAGTAAGTTAAAGAAATGTCGGACTTTTATTCTTTGTATTTTTTTCGGTCATATTTATATGTATTATTTTATTTATCACTCACTCCTTCATCCCCGATCCCGAAGGGGTGGCAGAGGCATACTATACGCTACATTTCACCGCAAGTTTTTGTCCCAGTCCCAGGAAATACACAGGCGTGGGTGGTGTCGACCTACTGTAGAATTTTTTCAGAATTATTGAAAACGACCAGGAATAATACTGTTTTTTTTAATATAAATTGGAATACCTTATATAGAGTCTTGATATTACAGTACTGTTTTATTCAAAACGAGGTAATTACCTTCAATAATATAGCATAATATTTACAAATTTGGTTTGGTAATATGCTTTAACGTAATATTAAAACAATATTTTTTATCCAATGAGTTCTTTCACGCTGTATCTCTGACGGGGTAGTCAGACAGGACAGATCCATGCATACTTATTTCCAACCAAGTACTTCGGACCGTTCCGTTTCAGAGCAATCTGCTCACGTGGTTCTCATATGTAAGTCTCGGTCTATCCTACCTTCTACTTTCACACAATACATATTTTTTGTCAATTGTTCCTCACTCATTCGTTACACATGTCCAAACTAATGCTCTTTATTCTTTCCAGCTATACTGTGACACTTTTTTTGTTTTGCTTTTTCATTGTCATCTCTGAAGGTTATAAAATCTACTTAACAAGTATTTTCAAAAGCTTTAGTATGTCCTAAAATTTAACAATAGCGTTGGTGTATGAGTTAACCAATGTTTGTGTAATTTTATTGCATCATAAATAGCATAATATTACCAGTCATTTTCGTGGTGAAAATGTCAGCATTGTGAAATAAAGCTCAATGCTATTTATTCACATCATCTGGGCCGCTTCTATGCTAATGAGCAAGTGCCTACTCGAGTAACGACTAAGAAGTGGTGCGCCGTAGACGGTTATTTTAGCACCCTCAATTATGCTCAGTTTAATTACTATTTAAGCCAGTACAACTACAACCATTCAAACTTGTTGTGTATTTTGGGGGATTTTTTTACTAGCTTTCTATTAACTTGCCCTGTATGTTTGTTGGGGTGGAATCTTGCAACCAATTTTGAAGCAAGTGTATTCAAGCTGAAATTTAGTATACAAGTTGAACTTATTAATTTAATGCACTGCCACAATATGGGTATCAAATGTAAGGGCTTGCCTAAAATAACTTAAAAAATAAAGTGACGTCACTGTGAATCTAATATAGCGAACTACTAAAGACAACGAGAGCTAAATAAACTAGCTATAAAGAAAGACTAAATTATTATGCTTTCCTATAAAATGGATACCAATTGAAATGACTTGCTGAAAATAATTTTTAAGATTTCTTAAATTGGGTTTTAACCATTTATTTACTTATGAATTCCATCAAAATCTAGCCACGTGTATATAATTTATAATTGATCAACTGCTTAGCTATAGATTAAAATTTTAAAACAATATACCACTGAGGTGGCAGACAAGCATACGCCCCACCAGATGTAAAGTGGTCATCGTAGCCTATGAACGTTTGCAACACCGAAGGTGCAGCCCTTTTGAAGCACCCCATTACATACTGTAGACGTTCGGGAAAACCCAGAAATGAACTCCCATTCTACAATCTAAGCGTACGCGGAATAAAGCCTCAAGCACATTATGAACTAGAAAGTTACTTAACATACGTTCTCCGCAATTTTCTAGTTGAAAATGTACAGAAACACACACTTTCATAGACTTATAGCACAACAGTTGATCTATTAAAATCGTAAATATGAGGCCAGCCTGGGATACGATAAATCCCTATTTCCGAGATGAAGATCTCTGAAACTCAATCTAGGTTCTCTTTAAATTTTGCACTTCCTCAGTGAAGTATGAGGTCATGGCGAAGAGAAATAGAGACGCATAATTCGAAAGAATAAATTTCTCCAACCCATCTGATTTGGTACAGGCATTTGTTTTAAGTAAAAAATTATGTAGAAATATATCCAGCAGTAGACGGCGATGGCTGATTCGATAACCTATCGCAGTTTACATAAAATCTGTCCCAAACAAAGTATATTCGAAATTTTTACACGTGTGCATATTTTAAGACAGATAAATCGGTCTCACAAGTTATAAAAGTAAATACTAAATAAACATGACCCAGTTCCTGCTTCATACATAATAATTCGTATTACATTATAAAATTGACATTGAAACAACAAAATTGAGTTCTGTGAAAAGCTCGTAAACTCACTTATTCTGTGTTGGCGTAAACAATTACCTACTGCAGTAAGTAAGTAATATATATCTTATGCTATTCTTAACATTTCGCGGTCTGTGCCCGTAATCGCGGCTGAACTCTGGACGGTTGCTGCAACGCATTCGAAACATCGGTTTAAATAAGTTAGTATTATAAAATGGAAAGACTTGTAAATTTGTTTGTAATGAATAGGCTCAGAAACTTCTGGGCCGACTTATAAATCCTATCACCATTATAAACACTCTTCGTAAGTAACATTGGCTATATTGGATTTCAAAAAAAATATGTTTGATGAGTAACCGTTTGCGGCATTCAAGCCTATTTCTGTGCTTCTTAAGGTATGTGAAACCATTAGTCCCGGCTGATAGTATCGCTATCAACAAACAAAAAATTTCAAGAGCTGATTACCAGAACCTGACCCTGTGCATTGAAATATAGCAATAGGTTCACTACTGGGACTAACTGCAATGTGGGCGTATAATTAACCTGCCTACCCCTTCGGGGCAAAAGGAGTAACTATATTTTGGTTTCCAGTAAAATATTGAATTTGTTTACGATGTATATTAACATGCACGGAAGTGTGCCTGCAAAATTGAGTCATATATTATGGTCTTCGTGTCGATCCGTTTTCCACAAGTCGTGCGTAACAAACAATGTAAACGTAAGGTTACATCCATTGTACGAGTACTGGCATACGATATACGTACTGTTAGATGGTCTAAGACGTAGTGACAGCCATATTTATAGATAGTCTCATAGAATATACATAAAAAAAATAACGAATATTATTGTATCAGGAATTGAAGTGCCTTAGTAGCTTAGTTTGTCGATTAGAAGTAAAATATTATATTATGTATGTTTGTTTCTTTATCAATCCTGCCTTATAACCGAAGGACAGAGCCATATTATACGCCCAATTTTTTTACCGTGTGTTTTCCTGTTCCACAAAATAGGTAGTGAGCCCGTTGCCGTGTTTGAAATGGACAGACGATTATATTAAACTATTGAAATTGCTGACGTAATATGTCTCTGAGTAAAATGAGAATTTCAGATGTTAAATTAATCTGAAATAATAGTATTTGTGGTATTTTAGTTGAATTTTGATAATAACTATTCTAAGAACCATGTACAGAAAGAAATCTAACAAGCGCAGCTTTTTTTTTCACATGAAATCCTCAGGGTGCTATGATGGAAATCTTCAAATTATACGTCACTCAAATTATACGTATACGGCACTCTTTAATCTGCCTATGACTAAGAGCCTCAGATTCAGATGAAGTAATTCACTGCAAATAGACTTTAATTTGATTTTATGGACAAGTCCAATTTCATTCAAATATACTAAGAAAGATTTTCTGCGATTGCGTTCAGATGACATACCCCTGGTTCTTCAAGTAGGTACATAGTTGACTAGCAGATACGTCTTATGGTTAAAAGTAGGTTTTACTATAAGAAAGCTTTTTTATCGATAGTGGCTCTGAGTAGGCAACAGGCTTTGATCAAAACAAGATAGGTAACTCGCCCTTAACAACACGGTGGATTTTAAAAATCAGGCTGGAATAGCTCAATTGAATTCAGTGCCAGACGGCAAAAAGTCAATAGCGTACGTGAATTGGGAAGGAATTGTTTTTCGTTTAAACAATATCGAGTTCAACAAAATGCGTTATTGTGCTTCTTTACGTAGTACAAAGTATGTAGCTGTATCTGTTTTTTTTAGCTGCCAAAATATTAATATAGACTACCAAAAATGTATATTAAGCTACTCACAGGCATCGGCCGGCCGATAGAATTCTATTGGAGCTCAATTGTAATAGGGGACTACGAAAACTGGCATCTCTTTCATCTGTTGCAGGCTTGTTAACCACACTGCATGCAAGTAATACATACCTAAAACTTTTTTCTTTTGGATTTTGATGAAACTTTGCAACAATATAGCTTACACATCAGAATAACACATAGGCTACTTTTTTATCCCGGGAACAAGTTCCTGTAGGAAACCAGAAAACTTCACCACGAATGCAGAGCTGTGGGCGTCAACTAGTATATAATAATTTGACTACCTCGGTGGTAGGGTACACTACCACTGTTAGTTTATGCTACCGCACTGAGGTCCTGGATTCGATTCCCGCGGTGGAACAAATATTTATGTGATCCACAATTCTTTGTCGTAGAGTTTGGGTCTTTCCTATGCATGACATGTATGTATTTAGAAATATATATAAATATGTCTATTAGTTGACTAGATCCCATACCACAAGCTTATTCGCTTACTTTGTGCTAAACAGCTCTGTGTAAAAAATGGCCCACAATATTTATAGAATGCCATTCTGAGAAAATGTACTTTTCATAGTTTTTTGTGCTACATAATGCGAACCGACCGATTCACCGACTTTGTCGAAATTCTATCGTTTCTATATCACATATGCATAATGCCTTCCGTCATATTGTGAGGGCCGGTATATCTAAGATAAAATAATAGCGATCCTCATACCATATGAATTTTCTCAAACATTCAAATTATGGCGTCCCTTTAAAGGAGTCTTAGACATTTTAACAAGGTAACTCTAATCTAGTGTCGCCAACGTCCTTAGACTACGTTTATCAATCAAGTAAGCTTGTTTACTTTTCTGCTACCTTAGTAGTATGTAATAAAAATCATAAACAATAGAGCAGTTTTTCAATTTCGCTATTTCAACAATAGCTTAAATATTATATTTGCTTAAACAAAAATTAAAATTACCCCACACTAAATATTTTTTTAGTAATGGGAAAGGGGACTCGCTTACTACGACAGCTCAGTCAAAACAGACACATCCACACTAAGTCGTACCTTACATATGAAACCTTCACTATTCTATGAAAGCATATAGCTATAAGCGTTCATTGAAAGTATAAAGATTTTCTCTTTTAACGAGTTTACATAAAAAGTTGACGTCTCTTCAAAATATTACCATACTTACCTCGTCATATGAAACAGGTAAAAGTAACGCGGTCGATCAGTTGCAATGACCTATAAAGTGTACACGAACAAGGCTAGAAAACTTTATAGAGCTGTAAACAAAAGTACTCATTTCGTAGTTTTACAGACCCAAAACACAAATACATAATACAATATTTTTCTACGGCAATACGCAGTAATGGCTCTCATTCTTTCACTGAAAAGTATTTTTAGTGACTCTTATGTTCTTGTTTATGTACCATTAAGCTGGAGAACATAGTCGAAGACTCGCACGGGTGACTGTTTGGCTATGTAAAAATGTTTTTGTTGAACATTTAACTCGATCTTCAATAAATAACTTTGTTGTTTTTAGACATACTGAAAATGTATCCGTTAAAAATGTCTCGCTAAAGGGAATTGTAATCCAAAACTTACTGTTCTTACTCTATATCTACTGCTGATTATATAAAAAGCTAAGAAAACCGCAACAAACAATACTAGTGAAGCTAAATAAACACGCAACCTTACCAAGCTTTATCATTTGTCAACGACGCCTTCCCTTACACATGTATGTTACTAAAATTTACTTCATTGTTTAATTGATTTAAGTACCTGCTTTAGTTGTTCTGATGAATTTAGCAGTTCTATTCACGAATATCTAAGCTATTCATCCGTTTCAGCATTAGGACATGAATCATCATTTTCGACTAAAATGCCCCATTTTAGCGGATTATCATTGTCACTCGCAATCAAAGCTAAATACCGCTTGATTTAGTATTACCGTACCTCATTATCACTCAATAGTTTATCGATAACTGAGATCATATAGATAGAGAGATACAGGGGACCTGGAAGTGGCTACGGAGTTTGAACATTTTTTTAAAAATGTACCTATATTGATAACAAAATCTCTCCAAGCATCTTCCAGTTCCGCTGAACTTTTATTAGAAGAATCTGTTCTTTGTTGCAGGGATGCATTTGTATTCACAGATATTTGTGCTCAGGACATTGTAAAGACATTTAAATGTATCGAAATTAAGAAAACCGCGGACATTTGGGGATTATCGGTCAAAACTGCATCATGTATAATTGAGGTAATTGCGCCCCATCTAGCAACTGTGTTTAATGACTGTGTTTCTAGTGGTACATTTCCTGATTTAATGAAACACAGCAAAGTCGTTCCCTTGTTCAAGGCTGGCAGCGCTACAGAGCCGTCTAATTTTCGACCAGTGTCAGTGCTGCCAACTTTGAGCAAAGTATTTGAAAAAATAATCTTGAATCAAATGCTATCCCATTTTAATAGTCATAAAATACTCCATGCGAATCAATTTGGGTTTACGAAAGGGCGCTCAAATTAAGATGATGGTGTTGAGTTATTAAAATGTATTCATGAAGCTTGGGAAGACAAGCACGATGCATTAGGTATATTTTGCGATCTATCAAAGGCTTTTGATTGCGTTCAACATGAAACGCTGTGCAAAAAATTACACCACTATGGAATAAGAGGCAAAGCTCTCGACCTTCTGTCTTCATATTTGAACAATAGAATACAGAGGGTCGATATTAATGGTACACGTTCTGTAGGATCCATGGTTACAATGGGTGTGCCGCAAGGCTCGATACTTGGGCCATTCTTGTTCCTCATTTATATTAATGATTTACCATTTTATGTAGGGGACAGGAATAGGATTGTTTTGTTTGCAGATGACACCTCATTAATTTTTAAAATTAAAAGACAATTAGATAACTATGACGATGTAAACAATGCAATTGCAAGAGTAGTTCATTGGTTCAGCTCAAATAATCTTTGCCTTAATGAAAATAAAACTAAATGTATAAAATTTACTCTACCAAATGTAAAACAAGTTGCGGCCAATGTTCAACTGAATGGACAAGTGTTAGAGTTTGTAGAATCAACTGTGTTCCTAGGTATAACTATTGATGCCAATTTGCAGTGGGGCCCACACATAGAAAAGACAGCCTCTAGATTAAGTTCGGCTGCATACGCTGTAAAAAAGATCAGGACTCTAACAGATGTGGATACGGCTAGAATGGTTTACTTCAGCTATTTTCATAGTATTATGTCTTACGGTATTCTCCTTTGGGGGAGTGCTGCAGATTTAAATATTATTTTTGTTCTACAAAAGCGGGCTGTACGCGCTATTTATAATTTGGGCCCCAGAGTTTCTCTCCGAGAAAAATTCAAAGAAGTAAATATTCTAACCGTACCATCACAATACATTTTTGCCAATCTTATGTATGTCCAGAAAAATCTATCACAGTTTTCTAAACTCTGTGATAAACATAATATAAACACTAGAAATAAAAATAATCTTTCAGTCCACCCCAGTCGACTACATAAGATTGGCGATTCTTTCCAGGGTAACTGTATACGCTTTTACAACAAGCTTCCCTGTGACCTGAGAAATTTACCTTTAAATAAATTTAAAAAGTTTATTAAAAACAAGCTTTGTGAAAAAGGTTTTTACTCCGTTACAGACTATTTGCAGGACAGGGACGCCTGGAAATGATCTGCTGGCAAAGTGAAATAATATTAAATTGTAAATAGGTCATCAAAAAAAAAGCCTTCCTAAGTTTCTTGCCGGTTCTTCTCAGGTGGGCCGCGTTCCGAACCGGTGGTCGCTTTAAATATTTTAAATAGTGTATGACATTTTGTAAGCGCCGTTAAAATGGTCTATGCAAAATAAAGATATTTTTATTTTATTTTATTTTATTTTAGAATATAATCGATTGGTGAATACTAAGAGATTTTCGTTTTGCTAAATGAAAACTATTAGTCAAAAGCTCAGAATTATTTCTTAGTTATATAAAAACAACTACATCAAAAACTATGTATTTATCAAAGATCAACTTCAATACAAAGTGTTTACTTTAATTTCTCCGACCTCTCTGTAACTGAGACAACACACTAAAATGATATATATTTCTCCTCACTTTAGAGATACTTATTGCTATCTGCTACAGCGAACAAATTGAGAAGAAACTGAAAATATTGATTTTGGTTACTAACACAACTCACTAAAATAAAATATACTTTCCTCACTTTCAAGAGAGCTCTCTGTTTAAGCTAACAACTTGAGTACTAACTATATCTGCCGGTCTCACTGATCCGGTATAATATAATAGCTGCTTGATATTTCACTTACTTCTAAAGGCTCTTCGGTTTTTACTAAAATCAGGGATATTTGGCGTGTAGTGGACCCTCAACGTAGTGAACCGAACAAAGCAGCCATGTTACTTCTCACTGCGGGGCAATATTGCCACTTATCGTCAATACCCAACCAAGGTGAAAGCGGCCTCGGAGCCGAAACTTAGCTTGGGGTCATCCATCTCGCCTTCACGAGCATATCCCTCTTTTTGGGCCTTCCTTTGGCAAATTGTAGTAACTTCTGGCTTAGCTTTCGAGCCGGTAGAAGCAAAACGGAACTGCATTATGGTTGCCAACCAGGGTTGAGAACTCAATATAAACTACTCAAATGCATTCAACGACATACAAATATAAAAGGTAAAGATTTTTAAAACAAAACCAAAATAATCTCGAAGTTTAAATTCAATTTAGACACTACGCCAAAATGTAAATTGCGAAACCAAAATATATAGTCAAGTCAATCGACCGTAAGAAAACAAGAAGACTTTATACCCCGAAGGAAACAAATTTGTCAAGTAATTTACGACTTAATAAAACACACCCGTCACGGATCGTTAAGTTAGCTTATATTTTTGTAGGTATATCAAACTGAGATAAAATTTGGGGAAAGTAGAAAAATCAACGGCGGAACCGAGATTGAAAAAAAATTTCAAAGCAAAAAGAATTCAGTATATATCAATAGACCGTATGTATCAAAACGTGTAAACTGGTTATATTTCTGTAAGAATTAACCGTATGAAATTGTGCTGAGGAAATATTTTACGAATCAGTTTCTTATGGGCTATAAAAGAAAGGGTGAGCACTTTTTTTAATAGAACACCTGTATTTCTCATGTGATATTGTTTACATAAGAGCAATAAGGTTTTTATAGACTAGTATTTACTAGAGGAAGCTCACGGCTTTGCTCTCAAGGCTATTTCGTATTTTCTACAGTAACCTGCTCCCATAATAAAAAGTCCCACACGCTAAACCAAGCTGTAAACTACCTCCACACCAAAAAATATCCAAACTGGTTCAGAAGTTTGAGCGTGAAGGTGTAATAAATGTACGCACTCACAAATTAGTACCGTTTTAGTACAGTGTACTAACTTTTAAATCAAAGAGTTAGATACTAAAAGTATATTTGTTATTGGCAACCAAAATTATGTTATATAACCGCTTTAGCCTTGGTAGTAACAAATATAATTTTAGTACGGTGTGGTGAAGTTTTCGCGTATCAAACATCGCTATAGTTAAGTCATTATAATAGGCCACGTATGACAAGTGTCAGTTTTTGCTTCATAGTGAGATGACATGTTTAAAAATATCGATTAATGTGAACGAACCGATACGGACTTCAAACATATCTGAATCGAATCAGTTATTTTAAAAAGGTAAGCTATAAAGAAGAAAGTGGTATAGTATTTCAATTGAATCCCTCTCCAATAATTGTTATACTTTTTCTATCGTAAATTTAACTAACTACTATATATATATATATATATAAATAGTTTTTATTCCATAGGGAATAAACGCATAGGTATAGGTAATAGTTTTTATTCCATTCGGAATAAACGCATAGATTAGATAATAGTATTATTCCATTAGAATAAACGCATACTTACCTACTGTTTTTCGCATAGGTAGGTACTAAATAGTTGGTAATTTCGACTGCACCGCATAGTAAGAGGTAGACCACGCGGGCAGGTACCTAGGCCCGCGCGCGCAAGTACCTACGCTCGCGCCGCTTCTCGCTGTTCACCACCGCTTCCAATTTGATCGTTCGTTAGTTTTGCACTGTAGTTGTTTTGTTTTAACAATGCCTCCGAAAGAGATTCCGGATCTACAGTTAAAACTATTACACGCTAAGAAGGATAGCCTTTTTAAGCGTATGCAATTAATTTGTGATTATTCATCGAGGATCACAGATGAATCAATAAAAGAATTGTTTTTATCCTCGATCGAAACCGTAGTTACTTTGCGCTTAGCTTTCGAAAATGTTCTCGATAAAATTAACTTGCTTGAATTAAAATAAAATCCCGATTTCTTATTAAGTTACGACGCTATGTCATCTTTCGAAGATTTAATTTGTCGCATAAAACGTGTCGCTAAGTCATTGCAAGCGCCCGTGCCCGTAATAGTCACCGATTCGAAACCCGGGCCAGCCGGTTTTGATTTGCTGAAACGGGACCGACCTAAATTACCGCCCATACAAATACCTGAATTTGATGGCGATATAAAAAATTGGCCTTTGTTTTTCGCTAGTTTCGAAAATACGATCCATAATAATAATTCGTTATCTGATCACGAAAAATTACATTACTTAGTTAGTAAACTAACCGAGAAAGCAAAAACCGTTTACGCCGAAATAACGCTTTGTGCCGAAAATTATAGTTTGATTTTGAATACTTCGAAGGTCAAATACGAAGACAAACGCTTAGTAACAACCGCTTATATGGATCAAATATTTAATTTGAAAAATAGCTCTTCGTGTAATGAACACGACTTAGAAAAATTCTTAGCTATTTTTGCATCAGCTGTTCGCGCCCTAAAGAATCTCAAGGTCAATGACCTCTCTGACTTTTTGTTTTTGTATATCGGTTAAAAAAAATTAGATTCCGAAACCGTTCGCTTATTTGAAATGGATAGACATGGCCATCAAATACCTTAGTTCGACGATTTAGAAACTTTCGTTCGTCAACATATTCGAATTTTGCAACGAACTTCGTTAAACCATGGAGTAGCGAAAAATAGTCCGTCTGATCGTAGTAAGCCCACGAAGTCCACGCACTCTTTTGTAAATTTTGAACCCACAACTTCGCAATCGCATGTGTTGCATTCGAAAAATTGTTCTTTGAGTCAAGGTCACCATGACCAACTTTATAAATGTTCGTAGTTCAATAAACTCACTCCTAGCGATCACTATAAGTTTGTTCGTTCTAGTAATTTATGTATCAATTGTCTCAGTAAGAAACATCGTGTTTCATTGTGTAATTCGAATCATTTTTGTAGCAAGTGTAATGGTAAACACCATTCATTTTTACACTTCGAAAACAATAATGCCGCGTCCGATTTAAACTCAGTTGGTACCTGGCGCGTTAATGGTAATAATTCACTTGTAGTTAGCAATGCACCCGCCATGTCCGGTAGTTCGTCCGTCGATTCCGGCTGCGCAAACTTCGTGCCTAACCGTCCGCGCCTAGCGACGGCGGCGCCACTGCCGCGCGCCTCCAGCCGAAAGATGTCGCTTTGTGCTCGCTATCAAGTTTGCTCACAAGCCCTACTACGGTACTTCTAGCAACCGCTCGAGTTGTTGTTTACGATTCGCATGGTAGAGGACATTTAGATAGTGCTTCTAAAAATAAAATAAAATAAATATCCATCACGCCTTATCCCCGAAGGGGTGGCAGAGGCATATTATATGCCCACTTTTCACCGTGTGGATTTACCTGTCCCACGTAATAGGTGGTGAGCCCATTGCCATGTTGAAATAGACAGACGCAGGTTGTGGCTACCTGCTGTTGAAATTTTTCATGCCGCCCATAAGGCATTCAACCAGGCTTAACGACTGCCATTTTACTGGCAACCGGGACCAACGGCTTAACGTGCCTTCCGAAGCACGGAAACGCTCGCAAATGTAAATGCCACAAAGTGGTCACCCATCCGAGGACCAGCCATAGTGAAAGTTGCGTTACTCGGTGATCGTTTACAGAACACTGAGACCGCGGGGCCACGAGCACTTCATTAGTGCTTCTCATAGTAGTTTTATTAGTAAAAATTGTTGTAGTCGTCTTGGTTTGCATATAAATAACCGCCCCGCTTGTAATGTTGTGAAAGGTATTGGGGGTTCCACTAAAGCCATTCAAGGTTCTGTAGGGATTAAATTCCACTCGCGTTTTGATTTTGATGTTAGTTTTTCGATCGATTCGCTAGTCGTCGATAAGGTAACCGAACTTTTACCGACTGTCGCAGTCAATACCTCATTATTGACTAATTTTAGAGATTTGCCTTTGGCCGATGATACTTACGCGGTTCCAGGAGATATTGATTTGTTAGTTGGCGCTTCGATTTTCCCGCACCTCCTGTTGCAGCATAACTCACAACACATAACACAGTAACTCGACAGTGTCATATTGTTGCGCCGTCGAGCCGCTGGACCCTGCTGTCCGTAAATTCTGGGAGATAGAAGAGGTGAACGTCCCTCCTATTGTCAGCCCGGATGATAAACTTTGTGAAGAGTTTTATAGTCGCACGACTACTCGCGATAGTGATGGTCGTTATGTTGTCGCACTCCCCTTTAAGGGTGATGTTAATTCGCTTGGAGATTCGTTTCAGTCAGCCGAAAAACGCTTCTTTTGTTTAGAACGGAAATGCAGACATCTCCAAAGTTGAAGGAGGCTTACGATACCGTAATAGTAGAATATTTGGATAAAGGTTTCATTTCACCCGCGCCTCCCGAAACCGAAGAGACGAAGCACGCTCCTTCGTATACCATACCGCACCATGGAGTTGTCCGCGAGGATAAACTAACCACCAAGTTGCGCGTTGTTTTAGATGGCAGCGTCAAAACTAGTTCGAATGTTTCGGTAAACGATATTTTGCACAGTGGTCAAAATCTCCAAGGTAATTTGTTCGAAATTATAGTTAACTTTCGTTTATTCGCTGTCGCGCTTTCAGCCGACATTAGACAAATGTTTCTTTGTATTGGTGTTCGCGAATCAGATCGCCGATTTCAACACATTTTGTATAGATTTTCACCGCAGAATCCTTTACAGGTTTACGAATTTATTCGCGTTTGTTTTGGACTTAAATCCAGTCCCTTCCACGCTCTTCGCACTGTCAAGCAGCTCGACGCCGATGAGGGCGACAGTTACCCGAAGGTCAAGGAGACTGTAGAAACTGGTCTGTACATGTATGACTATATTTATTCTGTGCAGACCGAAGATCAAGCTGTCGCAACTGCGGCGGAAGTAATTGATCTCATGAAGATTATTAGAATACCGCGCCATGTTGGCATCTCCGATGATAGTATTATAACTGTTTTAGGTTTCGCTGACGTTAGTGAGAAAGCGTATGGGGGTGTTGTGTACTTCCACGTTCGTAACGGTGATGATATTTCTTTTCACCTTATCAGCGCTAAATCTAAAGTAGCTTCTAGTAAGGTAGTCTCTCTCGCTCGTCTCGAGCTATGCGCTATATTGGTTTTAGCCCAGCTCATTAGTTCGATTGTTAGTAGTTGTCGCAACCGCATTAATATAGACAGAATTTTCACATTCTCGGACTCGACCGTCGCTTTGTGTTGGACACATTCTTCGCCCCATCGTTGGGATACATTTGTCGCAAATAGGGTGGCAAAAATTCAGTCAGAATTGGCGCCGCAAAACTTTTATCACGTCTCAGGTACGGAGAACCCTGCCGATTGTTTGTCTCGTTGGTTAACACCTGCACAGATTTTGGATCATCCGTTGTGGTTCCATGGCTCTTCCTGGTGCCAAGGCCCACCTGATGAATGGCCTGTTAGTCCTTTCAACCCCGCTACTGTGTCCACGCCGCCAGAGGAAAAGTAAACCTCTTTAGTTACTACCGCACCGCTCGAAAAATCGCCTATCTTAGAGTTGGCTAGCCGTGTTTCATCGTGGTCGATTCTTTCACGTAATGTTTAAGGATTTTTGAAAATCCTTCCTCGTCGCGAGCATGTTACCGCCTTTGACTTAAACAGGGCTGAGTTAATCGTGCTTCGTGAACTTCAGCGATTTTATTTTTCGTCTGAAATTAGAAATTTGGAATTAAATAAACCTTGTAGTCGCGCTTTTGAAATAGAGGAAGATCGACTTCAATCGTTTTGGAAGCGTTGGAGAACAGACTATTTGCATACGCTACAGTCACGTCAGAAATGGAATACTCCATCGAAACCTATTACTGTCGGTACTGTCGTAGTTATTGCAACTGAAAATATGGCTCCATTACATTGGCCTCTTGGGGTAGTAGAAGAAGCTTTCCCTGGGTCAAATGGAATCACCCGTATAGTTCGCGTTAAAACCGCAACTGGTTCGTACTTGCGACCAGTTATTCGCCTTTCTTTCCTTTGCCTAATCAACAGTAACGTCAATAACAAATTTAGCTTGTTCGATTAGGTTTAGTTTAGTTTAGTTCGATAGCATTTTGTTTATTTAGCAGCTAAAGCTTAGTGGCAACTGCATAGTCAGTTGTTCCTTTTTCGAAGGTAACCCTTCAAGCCGGAGGGGAAATGGTTGCGCCGGTATACGATTCGAAAGTTGCCGCGTTATTTTTTCTATGTTGCATCGCCGATCTCCATTTGTTTTTAATTAATTAGTTGTCAACACTCCCACCCCTCTTCCCTTTATTCCATTTCTCTTTCGCACCTACCTTGTCTCGCATAAAAGAAGAGCGAGACAGCTGTATTACGCGCCATCTAAAACTCCACCACAGCGCTGTCAACACACAGGCAGCGAAGACGCATTGAAAGATAGAACTGCAATGGCCGCGCACGCGTTCGCATCAACTTTTCGCAATAGTTGTGTTTTCCATGGATAAATAGTGTTTTTGTGCAATGGGGTTCCTGTTTTCCATTTCTTTTTCGTCGACAACCGCGTGTAAATTTCATTTTTGTCTTTCCCCGCAAATACAGTCCACTTTGAATTTATTTATCTCGCCAGCTCAACCAGGTCCACTGCCGGAACGTTGTAACGACGTTCAAGTCTTTAGAACATAAATTGTTTATTTTCTTTACAATGGTTTATTTGTGAAAGTAGGTAGCAAAATAGCCTTCTTTGGGCATTTAGACAATTAAAATATGTATGTGTGTTACTGAGAAAAGTTCAGCAATTGTGTAGTTCTAACTTCGAAAAATTAAATAAAATTTTATACCCGCCGTTATAAGGATACGTTGGGGATTTTTGATGAAGTGTCAAATGTGGCTTCTTAAATTGACTCAACTATAAGTAAAATATTCATGTTGCTAGCTAGTTGCGGAAGAAATAGTTTCAGTAACGTCAACTAAGTCATAAAGTGATATCAGCTGGGGTGCCGCAGGGTGGCGTTTTATCTCCTTTACAGTCCTTTGCAGTATTTATCAACTTCATCTCCTCTAAACTTCTTTCATCCTACCACCTTTATGCAGATGATTTACAAATTTACACACATACTCCACTTACCCAGCTTTCTGACGCTATTTATTTAATAAATAGAGAGCATTAAGAATGACTTACAGTGAATCCATCAAAGAGTCAGGTTATTATTGTAGGTAGCCCCGGGCTTATTCCGAGAATTGACTGCACAAAACTTCCTGCAATTGTTTTCAGTGGTACCGTCATTCCTTTCAGTGACAAAGTAAAGAACTTGGGTGTGTACTTTGATAAAACGATGTCTTGGGATCTGCAGCTCAGAGAGGTTAGTCTTAAGATTTTCGCTTCTGGTGGTGCCCTTAGGAGATTACGTAACTTTTTGCCCATTGCCACTAAAACTGCACTGGCTCAGTCTCTACTATTGCCAATCCTCGACTACGCCGATGCCAGCTATCTAGATCTCACCGAGGAACAACTTAATAAGCTTGAGTGTCTCCAATATTTCTGCATTAGATTCATATTTGGTTTGCGCAAATATGATCATATCTCTGAATTTCGCACGAAACTCAAGTGGCTTCCCATTAGATTTCGCCATAATGCGCATATCCTATTTCCTTTATTATAATATCTTGTTTAATCCCTGTACTCCCGTCTATCTTAAAGAACGTTTCGAGTTCTTAGGTGATACGCATTCGAGATTCCTGAGGTCATCGGAGAACTTGCGCCTTAAAATGCCAATGCATTCCACAAGATTTTTGGATAAATCTTTTACAATACAGGCTATTCGCTTATGGAATGCTTTGCCTGTAACTATACGACGTGCACAGTCTCTTAGCAACTTCAAGAAATTGGTTACCATTTACTATTTATCAATACTAAATGGTAACTCCGCTAACACTTCCTACTTTACTCAGTTAGCAGTATAAGACTTTTGTCTGTAAGTTTATCTTAGCTATTTATTTATTTATTGAGAGAGAATTATTATATAGAATATATGTCAAAGTATGTATTTGGATACTTATTTATGTAAATGGTATATATATAAATATGTATATATTATATGGTATGTATGTATGAGATTTTATAAATATTTATACCTATGTGTACGTATTAAGAATTATGTTTAGTCGTGTGTACTTATAAATGTCTTGTAAATTATGTGCACTAATGGACTACCTATTGACACAAATTCATTGACCCTTATCCATATTAGGTTGTCTGGAAGAAATCGCGCTTTGCGATAAGACCGCCGATTGTACCCTGTAATTTGTAGTACTTAATATAATATCATTGTAATATTGTACTTTACTTTTAAGTTAATAAACTAAATAACTAACTATCTTCACGCTGTATCCCTGACGGGGTAGTCAGAGAGGACAGATCGCCAGGCTTCGCGATCCATGCATACTTCTTTCGCTTCTTCGAGATTCATCAATCGCTTCATACACGCACGTCTGGGTATCCGAGTACTTTTGACCTTTCCGTTTTTGAGCAATCTGCTCACGTGGTCTTCATATGTAAGTCTCGGCCTACCCTGACTCCTTCTACCCTCTACTTTTGAACAATATATATTCTTCGTCCATCGTTCCTCACTCATTCGTTGGACGTGTCCAAACCAACGGAGCACGCCCTTTTCCAGCTTAACGCTGACACTTTCATTCAAACCTGCCAAATTGCGTATCACTTCGTTACGTATTCGGCCAGCCAAGGTAACGCCGCACAACTTTCGAAGTGATCGCATCTCCACAGCATTCAATTTACTTTCATGCATCTGCTGACATACCCAGGTTTCACTACCGTAAAGCAAAGTTGGCACTGCGTTATGAATCGCCAGTCGTGCTTCTTTTACGATGCTTAAAAGTTTATTTTTTTGCTTTTAAGTTAATGGTGTACAATAAAGACTATTCTATTCTATTCTATTCTTTTACATAAACTTAATGTGACGAGGTGTCTCTATATTCCGGAATCAATTAGTTAGCGACAGAGGCGTCACATTATGTCACGCCTTCCATAATTCATTATTCTTACTAAAGAGCTCATTTCTGTGATGTCTGGCACGGAATCTTATATAAAAACTATGCAACTTATTACAATGAAATATAGACAGAAATTTACTAGACGTAACCGACGTACGGCCGAAATTGTGAGGGTAGCATAAAAAAGCCCTCTAAGCTCCACGACCCGGTTAACCTCAGAACTCTGGATAATTAGAATCGCTTTTGTGGATCAACGACTGCGATTCTTGGTGCTTCCTTTTTAAACGTTACTTATAATTCACGCCATTTTGCCTGAAGGGGTAATTCACGATGTATGACATAAATAAATATGACACACAATGTTTATATTTAGCTTGAATTTGCTTGATATTTCGACTGGATCGCAACAGTCCTGATCACAAGCAGACCAAGACTACAACTTTTTTGGTGTGTTTTAAGAGGTATATAATAATGGAATAAATAAATAATAATGGAATAAATAAATAATAATGGAATAAATATTGGAAAATAATCTCTTATAATATTTTGAACCCACCCATTTCGTTTATTAATTTTATAATATTGTAGGAAAATTTGGCCGATTTCTTGACATTTATGATAACTGCTCAGCTCTTCCAGACAGTACCGTGATAAAATATGGCTACAGGAAACGGAAGCGGGAAAACTTCACCGCCCGGATGAAGCCCCAGACATCAACAAATAAATAATATGAAAAAAAAAAACGTTAATACATTTCTGTCAGTACCAATGGACAATGCGCACAAATGCCTGTTTCTTATTAATATGCACGAACCTGTGAGGTACCTTTAAATTTGCATATCTACTCATATGGTTTTATATTCAGTCCAATAAGCATTTTGTGTAACAAAACCTTCATTGAATACAAAGTCACAAAGAGCTACCTTTCAGTCGGCTGTATACAACCCACCTATGAATATAATGCACGCATGTATAGATACATTATTCAAAACAATTACAACCCGTCCCTTTTAGTAGCCCATTAACAAAACCGCGCTTCACATAATATTCTTAATTTGTTCTGTTTATAAAAAAAAACAACCGAATTTAGAGGTACATACTCAGTACTTTTGTTTTGTTTTTTCTTCTAAAGGGATATAAATGTCAGTTTGAATTGATGGATGTATTATATCATCTTTCTTAATGTACAATAGAGTATCATTTCAAACAAAATTACAATTTTTATAGCATTTTATAAAACCGTAACAGTTTTAGTGACTACGCTGCAAAAAATTACATATTTGACACTTCGAAAACATTGGTGGTACCTTTTATAACTTGCCTTGGTATAAAGCATTTGATTTAAATATTAGCTATCGCCCTCGGCTCCACCCGTTCCTATTAATATTAATCAATATTAATTTTTCGGCAATGGGCTCACCACCTATTACGTGGGACAGGAATCCACACGGGGAAAAGTGGGCATATAATATGCCTCTGCCACCCCTTCGGGGATAAGGCGTGATGGATACATTTCGAACAATGATGTCAAGGACAGTAAAAATATATCTTTGCTTATGGGACTTTGCGTGGGAATTTGGTGAATATGGTTTTCTAAAACTAGTGCATTAGCCTAGTTTAATGTGTAGAAATGGTAGATTCTTAAACATAAAAGTTGTGTCAACATGCTATAGTAAAAGACAAGGAAAGGCTACAGTAATTCTTTTACCATGTTTCTGGGGCAAGACTGTTTATGAATTAATTCTATACTTGACCAAGACGTAGAAGTTAAAATTATTAGGTAATATGAAGCAATATTTAATAAACAAGATATAGCTGTATGAACCGAGTTTCCTTTGCCTGCCCAAGAGAAGGACAAGTAAAAAATATCTCTGATTCTGAATTTTTAGACACGCACCCGGAACTAATAATGTCCGAATGTCATTAAAAAGTACTTATTATAGGTACTAATATAATAGTCCGAGACTACCAGGACTACAATTCGTCGATTAGTTGATGACTCTGATTAGTGTCTAGCACATAAGACCTTTTTATTACCACCTCATTAAAAAGGCATCGTGTTCAAAATTTCTTCCAAATTTTACATCTAAAATAGACACATTTTATTAAATTTATTCGGCCTTTTAGACCCACCCCAGTTCCGTGCTTCGGAAGGCACGTTAAGCCGTTGGTCCCGGTTACCAATAAAATGGCAGTCGTTAAGTAAAGTTGAAGGCCTTATGGGCGGCTTAAAAAATTTCAACAGCAAGTCAATGGACTCACCACCTTTACCCACCGTTACGTGGGACAAAAATGCATACGGTGAAATGTGAGCGTTTAATATGCCTCTGCCTACCCATTCGGGGATAAGGGCGTGACAATATGTATGTATTTATGTATGTATAGGTACTAATAGCTGGCGGACGTGCTTTCCAATTTCTTTTTGCGTGGGTTCAGAAACCTTCTATTTTCCGGCATGCCCTTAATGACTTCATGAACTTGTATCTCATTTAGACGAACTTGTATCTCATTTTAGTTTGAGAACTAAACTAGAGACGTCAGAATAACACATAGGCTACTTTTTATACCGGAAACAAGTTCGTATGGAAAACAGGAACGGGTGGAACCGCGGGCGTCAGCTAGTATTTAAATCAAATGCTGTACCAAGTCAAGTTATAAAAGGTACCACCAATGTTTTCAAAATGTCAAATATGTAACTTTTTTGCAGCGCAGTCACTAAAACTGTTACGGTTTCATAAAATGCTATAATAAATTTTTAGGGTCTAAACGAAGTCGCAAAAAACCTTATCTTTATGGACTCAATTTTAAGGTATTCGGATTCCAGAGGTGGTTACATTGTGACCAAATAAAACATCGTGAGCGTTATTAGGTGTATAAATATTCTCAAGTACATAGTACACAAGTAGTATATTGTAACCCTGAATTTTACTAGTAGACTAGAATCTGACCTAGCAAAGCATCTATGCAAATAAATCAACTACATTTATCAGTTTGTAATTCCACATTAAAAAAATTTAACTAAACGCCTATTAAAGTATATACGGTAATAACAAAAGAATCAATTTTGAAAAATGTTGTCGGTCTGTTACAGCCTAGCTGATTTCGGGAACGAATGGGATTTTAACTGGCAGAAAACTGATATTATAAGGAGTAACGTAGGCTACTTTTTTTCGCGACAATTTACATATATTTTTCGGTGGAATATTTACAATAAATGATTGGACGCCCTTGCAAGGATTAATAAGTTACAAATATTTTTAGATATCTATTGTAACCAAAACAATTGTTTGTAGTTACATAGATAACTAAGTGACATCTTTATAAATAGGGCACCATGAAAGCATGGAACACTGCCAGCGCACGTGTTTCCGTCCTCTTACAATCCTGAGTACTTTATGAGAATCGTGAAAAGGCATATTTCTGGGCCGAGATGATGGTCGCTATCGGAGCCCTGCGTCTTTGCTTTACATCTTTCGGAGTCGGCTGAGTCAGCGAAGTCTTTGCTTATCATCAGGAGGGCGACGCCATTTTCACATGCCACATATATATAAAAAAGGTATTTTTTACAGAATACTTGAATATATAACAATAGCATAAGGTAAGTATGAGCTGATATGAAAATGAACCGAATGAGTTAAGTTCGCACTACGGTGCTATCGAGTTCACAAAGAGATGACTGATAAATAAAACGCCTTTATGTCATGTTGAGACTCGTATCGGGGACGTGTATTAAACGAGTTCGTATGTTAATATTTTTGTAAAGTCTTTGTAAATGTGTACTACGAGTACTTTTTTAAATATATTTTTGCTGTCCCTACTAAATAATTAATTTACTCTACAATGAAATATTTATTATTCTATTTCATATGTTTGTCGCGCTCGTGGCCCCGCGGTCTCAGTGTTCTGTAAACGATCACTGAGTTACGCAACTTTCACTATGGCTGGTCCTCGGATGGGTGACCACTTTGTGGTATTTACATTTACGAGCGTTTCCGTGCTTCGGAGGGCACGTTAAGCCGTTGGTCCCGGTTGCCAGTAAAATGGCAGTCGTTAAGCCTGGCTGAAGGCCTAATGGGCGGCTTGAAAATTTCAACAGCAGGTAGCCACAACCTGCGTCTGTCTATTTCAACACGGCAATGGGCTCACCACCTATTACGTTGGACAGGAATCCACACGGTGAAAAGTGGGCATATAATAATATGCCTCTGCCACCCCTTCGGGGATAAGGCGTGATGGATGTTTATATGTTTGTCAAAAAATGAAACATTTTACTGAGCTGGGTGATATGTCATAAGTTAAGAGTAAAGAGGTCTGCGGACTGGAAATGTTTAGTATACGAGTATTTTTAGGCGCGACCGATGGTTAGTCTCGAAAATTTTTGTTTTGAATAAGACAAATATCCAAAGATAACCTAGTCCCAATTTATTAATTTAAAGTTCGAGAAGCACTAGTCGAGAATCTACGTGTTTCATTTTAGTCTCTGTGTGACCAATGAATGACAACGGATAGTGATTACCAGTTACCCCTATGCTGCTCAACCAACAACCGATTAGTCAACAAACCTCGGGCACAAAAGGACACTTTAGATTAGTTTAGATAATTCTCGAAATTATTAATAAAATTAGAGAGAGTTTTAAATATTTATCTATATCCAGAAAAGCTTCCTTTTTTAAGTCCTTATAACTTATTAGAATTTAGAAACACTGTGAAACAAGTAGATGAAGTACGCCTTACGTGGGTCGGGTGACATCTAAACTCGACTATATTATTTACGTATGCCAAAACGAATGTGAATAAACAGCAGAGAAACACGTGACTTGAATGAAGTTCCACTGTAATATTGAGAAACGGGCACGCGTTCTGGAGGAAAGTAGCGTTCAGACATATTTATAATGTTACCTGTTCAATAAACTGTGTCTGGTGAAATATGAACTATAAAACTGTTCAGTGAATGCGTCAGGTGGCTACTGAATACTATTTTCCACTATTAGTTTTTCATTTTTATTTAGTTTAAGTGTTTTATAAAATGTTTATTTTGAAATTTATTTTGATGTAATGAATAATTGAACTACATTACTGTTTTACAATGCACCTCTTTCCTTCTTAAGGCGACGTAATCGCTGACAGGTAAACAATTTTGAAAAGCAATTATATAGTATGCTAACTCTATTCTAAATTTAAAGTGATTTTTTTTAATCTCGAGCTAGCGTACCTACCTAACAGCGTCTTTTGACTTGACGACTCAGATGCTTAAAAAAAGGCTGCCGAGACCCTAGTCTCGGGATTTAAAAAAACTCAATATTTAGGATATTGCTAGCGTACTAATTACTTTTCAAATTTGTTTCTAATGTTAAACAACTATTCTCGACAGCCGATAGGGTTTCGCCGAACACTTCTGGCGGCTGACACGAAAGTTGTTCTCACACGCCTTGTTGTTCGCACACGGATGGCTCGCGAGGCTATTTTCTAATTGCATAAGGGCTTATAAATGCGTGTTGCTGACACCCAAGAAGGGAGGTCGGCGTGATTGACAGCTGGAGACAGTAGGTTAGAGAGTCCCACCACACGCGTGTTCTGAGTTTGGGTAGAGAGGCATGGCTACTTCGCGAAATACTTGTCGGAGCTAGAGAACTAGCTCAGTCGGTCGCAGTGCATCCAGCGTAGATTATGCACGTATCGGCGTCATGAGGATCATGGATATTGATTTGTCACTGCCAGCCGTGGTGCTAGCTAAGTTGCGGTAATGTTGGGCAGCTGTCACCTCGTTTGCCAACGAGCTTATACAGAGAAATCGAAAAACATTGCGGGTGTGGGAACGAATTCAACAGACGCTTCCACTCCGCCATCTTGTTCTGGATGTCGCCGGGCAGCTTTCATGCGCGCCTTCGATTAGATCTTAATCGAAGGTCGAAAGACCCCGCTCACTGTTGGTCACAGAACGGATGGCACTCCCTCGTGTCCTGCTTTGTATGAAAATATTTAATTATATTATTACGGCCAAGAGATGTGGACTGCAACATGAGCGAAGCCATAGGGTCAGGCCACGTTTTATAAAAGTGTTTTAGCTACGAAACACTTCTATTAAACGTGTAAAGTCAAATACGAACAAGAATCAAACACAGAATTGTGTAGCTAGTTAAGAGGACCAAATCCACATCTCAATGTCAGGACTAATATATTTATTTGAGTAAGTCAACGTTAGTTTGTCTCCGACTTAGCTTTCAACCATCGTAGTCCAATATTCTCCTTGCTTTAGCTTAGCTGTTCACTTACCACAAGTTACTAGTAACAAGTTAAATATAAATTGTCTGAATTGAATTTACTATTTATATAAACTGTTAATAATTTTATATATTGTCTAAGATTACGCTAACCTGTTTACATTGGGGTTAGTTGTTGATCTTAGAGCAACAAGAGCACTTTTACTTAATAGTTCAATTTCATGTATATTTTCGTTGAATCTAATGAAGGAAGTATAATACTATGAACTAAATTAAAAATCCTAAAGACGTCTCGATTTGTCTTGGTGTAAAATTGTGACTTGATTGATTGATAGAGAGGTGGCTCACGTCTCTGCCTGTGTTAAATTTTGTCATCGTGCAAATGTTCGGTTTCGTTTAGTCCCGGGTTCGATTCCCGGGTCGGAAGAAATATTTGTGTGATCCACAATTGTTTGTTTAGGAGTTTGGGAGTTTTCTATGTATAAAATGTATGTATTTAGTAATATATAAGTATGTTTATCAGTCGTCTAGATCCCAAGCACACAAGCTTATATTAGCTAACTTTGGGCTAGACGGCGCTGAGTAAAATAGAAAAATGTCCAACAATATAAAAAAAATAACTTGTTTTACGTGAATAAAAGACAAATATTTAGAATAATTCTTAGAAGAAAGACCTTTGTGTTGTTAAAGCGTAATAAAAGAATCCCAAGTCATGGACGAAAGTAAATGAGCGCCACATCTAATAATGAATGGCTACGATGTGAGTCGTAATTTGTTGATATATCATAATAAATCACACTTGTAATCCACGTCTTCGTGAGCACTTTGCTACAAAGATTGGAAACGTTTCTAACTGACTAAAAATAGTACGGTTCTCAATTTGGTAAACATTATTATAATATACTAGTTGATGCCCGCGGTCCCACCTGGATGGTGAAGTTTTCCCTTTCGCGTTTCATACAGGAACTTGTTCCATTGATAAAAAGTCTATGTATTATTATGATGTGTAATCTATATTATTATAAAGTCTCGTCAAAATCCATTTACTAGTTTTAGCGTGAAAGACTAACAAACATACAACCATACATTCTTACAAACTTTCGCGTTAATAATATTAGTAGGAGTCATAATCGCGAAAACATCAATGCTAACTTTGATATAAAACATAAGTTAGTATGAATTTTTCTGAGCATTTAGTTTTAATTTTAATTAGATACCTTCACGCTTTCCCGAGATTGACAGACGGATGGACAGACGGACAACTAAATGATCTTCTAAAAATCACACTATCTTTATTTCTTCACGAATTTTTAATGTCATAGTCCACCATTCTAGTGCAGAGCATATTAATACATGTTTATCGTCTACTATTTGGTCTACTAATCTATGGACACTTGTAAGACTATAGGTATTGTATGCATCTTACTGATCCTGTACCGCGGTGGCCTATTCTATCATTTGTTTTAACAATAAAAGTCAATTCATAAATAGCGGAATGATCGCGTCACAAATATACAAAAAAATATACAGTCGAATTGAAAACCTTCTCTTTGTTTAAAGTCTATACAGTTTGAAGTTGAAATAATCTCTTCAAATGTTGACAGGATAGATAGCACTTGCAAGTAAAGTACTGTCGACAATCCGCTTTGTTCAGAATAAATCGCTTCTTTATGGATTACCGACTGCTCCAGTCTAAAGGTGACGTAAATTATTCCGGATAGTGCAATGTCATGGGTGAAATACTTACTGCCTCACAAATAAAAAGAAGAATGTAAGTATGTGTTTTATTCACATAATAGAGGTATGACACGGCACTGTAAGTGAATGTTGATTAGTTCTTTTGTTTGCCATGGTATAGCAAAGTCATGATGATATCTAGCGAATAACAAGTCCACAAGACTATTGACAACGTCCTTTAAAATGCAGGTCCCATACTATCCATCTTCACGCTCCACTTGAAAAAACCCGAGGTTGTAAGCAAATAAAGTGTTCCAAGTTGGTTCAACAGGGAAATTTCTTTTTTAATGGCTTGGTTTTAAAGCGAATAATTTTATGAGTTTTAATGGGTTATTGAAACTATAAAGGTCTGCAAGCACAAACACACCATTGAATTAACTGCTTTATTATCATTATTCATTGAATAGTTCAATTGTAGAGAATTATCCCCGCACCTTATTATTCGTTCAAATAAAACGCCAGTGGTATGTTCGCTCCACACTAAGTACTATCGGATCTGAAGCATTTATTATTCAACTGTGAACGTCGATCGAAATAAACACACCAACCTGTTCGCATATTCCATTCATTCGATCCTTTTTGCCAATTCACTCTTTAACACCTTAGGACTCGCTTCATGAGCTGAATAAAATAATTTAACTAGAAAACGAACGTTATTATTACACATTATAAATAAGTAAACGGGATTACTCACGTTTTTACGACCAGTAATAGACCGACCGGTTTCAGCTGTATTTAGACAGCCTTTTCAGAGGTGCGAACCGTTCGCCGAGCACTCTTTACGCACACTGCGCGCATCCGCTCTCGCCGCTCGCGCGCTGCGCGCGTTTTGTTGTTGGGGTATTCGGTGGACGTAGGGTTGCGTCGAGGCACACGTGAGATCCGCTTCACTATCGCTCCCATCCAAACTACTCGGAGCTTCTCTGCATGCATAGCTCACTGTGTCTTCGACAGACTCGCTTTCCACATTACAACGAGCAACACGAAGGCACGGCTTCCATGAAGGAGGTAAACTCCAGCCCCCATCTCTATTAAAATTCAGCCGCCTCCCTATCTCTATGGCTTCTGGGCACGAAGTTGCTCGTCGCGGGAGAAGCAACTTCGTGCACCGTTTACCTCCTTCATGGAAGCCGTGCCTTCGTGGTGCTCGTTGTTATGTGGAAAGCGAGTCTGTCGAAGACACAGTGATCTATGCACGCAGAGACGCTCCGAGTAGTTTGGATGGGAGCGATAGTGAAGCGGATCTCACGTGTGCCTCGACGCAACCCTACGTCCACCGAATACCCCAACAACAAAACGCGCGCAGCGCGCGAGCGGCGAGGGCGGATGCGCGCAATGGGCGTAAAGAGTGCTCGGCGAACGGTTCGCACCTCTGAAAAAGGCTGTCTAAATACAGCTGAAACCGATCGGTCTATTACTGGTCGTAAAAACGTGAGTAATCTCGTTTACTTATTTATAATGTAAAATAATTTACTAAACCTTATGAGAGAATATTGAATGATCCAACCGACAAATTAAAAATTAGTAGCATATCAAAATACAATTCTGCATAATTCAAATTGTGCTTCGTGATCACGGCTGGTCGTAAATTTAGGCATATGAATGGAAGTAGGTACAGTAAGCATTAACAAAATAGATAGATTTCAGGCTAAACAACAATAATATTGATAGTGCATACACATTCAAGTAAATAGTTTTGAAGAAAATTATTACAGCTACGTTGATAGACCTAGCCAATTATATCTATCGCTAATTATTTTACTTTCGTAATTTTAAGTTTTTAGTTTTAGTATCGTATATTATTTCATCAAAATCTTTAAAATGTTGTCAATCAAAGTTATAAATCAGTTACCTGTTGACTTAAAGCTGATTGATAATTTGAAGTGTTTGATTGTTTACAGTAAGTATACCTAAATCACTAAATGCATTGTTTCACGTTTAGGTACAAAAAAAGAACCCAGTTACAATATTGCCAACGGGAAAGTGTAAGACTAAATATTTCCAGTTGCGCCGATCAGGATTTTTAATTTTCGCTTCTTGCACTACCTTTTTCACATTTGCCGATATGTCAAAACATCTACACATACCGATCGACACGACAAATAATAGAACAAAGTGGTTTTGGGTCAAACTAAATTTGTTTTAATAAAACTATATGGCGGGATAATAACATTTTGAGGAAAAGATCACTGTAGCATACGAACCTCTGAGAAGGTTTGGAAACGAATTTTTAAGGTACCCGGTGGCCGTGGGCGACGAGAGTAGAATTGGGAAATTTTCGGCCCGCTATCTATTTGTTCGGTGAAATTTTCTGTAGATACGTACGAAAACTCGTAATTTTCACACAAAATTGAACCGCAGGCGTCATCGCACGATTTATTTTGTGGACATGCTTGGGTTTCGTCTGTAGATAAGAACGTTTTTTGATTTTCGTATTGTACCCTTAACAATTTTACTTTTATTTCTTAAGTTATAAAAAGTAATGACGTATTTTGTGACGAGCTGCTACGTTCTATTGTTTGGCTGAATTTAACTGAAATGGGTCTTTCAAACAAACTTTTTGAATACTCTTAATAGGATTGTTACAAGTACGCGAGTTCCATTGACCTAATATTATGTATACTCCAAAAATGGTAATCAGAATAATACAATTATTTTCTAAATTTAATTTAATTAATTAATAGACTCTTATATAAATTTTGGATGAGTAAAACGTAGAAGCTCAGGGATGAAACAGTTGAATAGAAAAATGTGGACTAAGAACGAACGAAAGAAATCAAATTTATTTGTTAAATAGTATCCCTGTTGACTAAAGAACAAACGTACTTTAATTAAGGTTGAGGTGACAGCTATCAGTCGTTACTTTAGATGTAAAGATAAACAAATATGCATACAAAAAATCACCATTTTATTTCTGATATAATAACACTTATGTGTATTTAACACAGCAAATGGCTCACTACTTGTTACGTGGTACAAAAATGCATTCAATATATAGTATGCCTCTGCCTGCCCTTTCGGGAATAAGGACGTAATAATATGTAACATATGTATGTATTTCAGTTTTAATATTATTATCTCTTTCACATGCATGCATATCACACGTATGAATTATGATGATGTAGTTATCAACATCTTTTTAATTAAATTCTGTACGACTAGTATGATTAATGTAATTTAAGTACGCAATACTGATATTTGTATTTAACTTACTAATGAAAAATTATGATTATTATATTTGTCAACAGACTATTCATCTTATTATTAAATTAAATTGCTGGTTGAGTAAATAAAAAAACTAATTTAATTTTACATTTTCCATTTTGTTTCCACACTAGCGACACGGGCAATATAAATTTACTAATATGCATTTATTATACAAATAAACCAATAGTTCCGTTCCCGTTGAATAGTTCAAAAGAACTAATCGAACAGACACCAAAAACGGCTTCATTTTATACTGTTATAAGTAAGTAGTATTTTACCATATTGTGTAATCTGACAAATAATCATATTTCACATAAAATTTCATAACAAAGATAAATTACATGAGAAATGGTTATCATTTTGTGTAAATGTGTCACGATTAACCCACATTTCTCGTAAAGTGCTTGTCTGGAAAGTACATATCATAACATTCTCGTAAAATATTCGTAGAACCTTCCACAGATAGCAAATGTAGGATATGCGGCCGCAATATTGTACTAAAATACTTTTACCCAGATTTCCTTTATTAATTTTATTTGTGTAAATAAGTGTACAAACCAATTTTTTTTATTCAAAAACATATAAGACACTAATAATAGCGATGATATGTTTTAAGAAAGTTGATTTTACTTGATTTATTTCATATATTCTATATCTTGATTTATTTCATATATCTCGTTTCGTTAACCATAGTTTTTAAGTAGTAATGGGTCTAAAACAACAAACTTGAAATCTTTTAACTCGCCAATAAGTAAGGTAAGATCTGAGTGAGAATTAAAAGATTGCATTTATTTCAAATTGATCCACAATATCTAGTGTTTGAAGGCCAAAAATTAAGTTCGTCAAGACGTTTCACATTTCAATGAATTTCTATTCTCTTTGTGATTTAATATAAAATCTTAATTTTGGACAGGAAAGAAGAATTGTCGGTAACAAATAGGTAATGGGCTCACCACCAGTTACGTGGGACAAAAAGGCATACGGTGAAACGTGGGCGTACGGTGTATGCTTACCCCTTCGGGAATAAAGGCGTGACAAAATGTATGTATGTATGTTTGTATAAATAGCTAATATCGACAATTCGATAAACATTTTAGGAGACCAAAATCAACCCGCAAACCAACTGAGAGACGATCCGAGTCCCTACAATATACCTACACTGAAATATGAAAAATCACATCAACAACATATTATGTAGATTTTTTATCGTAACTTTTACAAGCTGCAATTTCATTATTATTGAACTAAAAGACAGAATTTTTCACATTTATTATTTTATATTTGTGAATTTCTAAGGCCACAGTATTACTGGTTTATAAAAATCACAAGAATAATTTAAAACTATCCATAGTCAGATTAGAAGTCAAGGCTCTGTATATTGAAATAAGATTATGTATCCTATAAATGTCAGGAGATTAATATGTTGATTACCAACTTATCTCTCAACTTAAATAAAATTGCTAGAAATAAATCATAAACTACGGAATGGAACAAATGTATTTACTACCAAGTATCTATGTCCATCTAATAACACCTATTGAGCTTGTTGATCATAGTATAAATTACAAGCTATTCAATAGAAGATAAATGGTATGTGATTTGCTTAAAATTACAACATAAATTATATGACAAACTTCAACATTTTGTCATCAAGCGAAACACACAATTTTGTCTATCCGACATACCGACACAGGCAAGTGTGTACATGGTTCTGGAAGTATGAGTATGTACTTACTATTGTAACTTAACACATTCTAGATTACTGCTTCCTTTTTTACTATTTTGAAAACGCGAACTTTAGTTAATAGTAGGTAATTGTACTGTGGAAGCGCTCGTGGCCCCGCGGTCTCAGTGTTCTGTAAACGATCACTGAGTTACGCAACTTTCACTATGGCTGGTCCTCGGATGGGTGACCACTTTGTGGCATTTACATTTGCGAGCGTTTCCGTGCTTCGGAAGGCACGTTAAGCCGTTGGTCCCGGTTGCCAGTAAAATGGCAGTCGTTAAGCCTGGTTGAATTCCTTATGGGTGGCTTGAAAAAATTCAACAGCAGGTACCCACAACCTGCGTCTGTACATTTCAACACGGCAATGGGCTCACCACCTATTACGTGGTACAGGAATCCACACGGTGAAAAGTGGGCATATAATATGCCTCTGCCACCCCTTCGGGGATAAGGCGTGATGGATATTTATTTATTTTATTTACAATACTGTTCATATGTACCCTATAATGATAAAAATAAACTTTTACACTAATGATAATAACCTGGTTAAAACTAGAAATACTTCTTTAAAATATACGTAAGTTAATATACAGTAGACAGTGATGAAGCTACAACTCAACTTTGAAGTAAAAATCAATGGAAAGTATTAAGTGGTAATATTAATCTTGTGGGCTCGTAAGAATAATATTGAAGTAGGTAGCTCTAAGATAGTAAGCAATAATTAACAGTGCTTAGAAATCCACAAGCGACAGATATGATGCCAGCCCGCACTGTCGCCGCCCGCACCGATAACGCACCGACCCTTATCACTACGCTCTCCTTACCGTTTGTCATAAATTTTATCACTTCGATGAGCCGACGCAAGCGAGACCTCTTTTTGCAATTCCTTTTTCCGCTGAATTAACGACGCGTGAAATCGTGAACAAGCAACGCTCCAAGTGTCTCTATTTTTTTCAGTCACAAACACGAACACTTTAAAGGGATATGATACACATTTTTGATTTTACACACAACACCAACTTGGAGTACATAAAAAATTGCAAGAATTAAATTTCCAGCTGTATTTCAAGAAAATTTAATAAGTTTAAAAGTACGTTAATAAGTAAAGTTCGTCACTCTCTGTAAATACAGTAATTCAATGTCTGAAAATTTAGTTATAGTTACATATGAAGTTTGAAATATTTTCGGATAGATAACACCTGAACAATTTCAGGGTTGGTCAGAGGTTGTACGAATGTTGCCGCGCGTTGAATGTCAAACGTTGCGACAGAAGATGTGGGCAATGGTGCCGAAAGCAGGCGCTTGGCTGGCGGCCGGCTGCAGACTGCGCGGGTGGCTCCATGTCAAGCCGCGAGGCTCGCTGACGCCGCCCGCGCCCTCTGCCGCAGCGCAAGCGCCCCGCGGGGATCGATACACCCCGCCCCAACCACTATCACACCCACCCAACCTTCCACCCTCACACACACACGCTACTTTCCACTCGTAGCCATGATCACACACAATTGTGGAATATCGCTACTTTCGCGAGCCTTGATTTTTTGAATTCTTGTCCACAGTTGCTTCGCCTCTCAGTCAAGTGAAAATCGAAATTTATATAAAGTATACAGCAACTCTTCAAGAAGTTCTGTAACTAGTTTATGAAGGTTTTTGTTTTGAAATTGTTTCTTGCGTAAGATTTATTTATGAGGTAATCGTACATAAACTTAGAGGGTACTTACATTTACTAAGTTACAATATGAAAACAGAATGACATTAAAAGTTGTTAATGAGGTGAGTAACGATATTCTTTTTTAACCAAGACCATAAAACTTTCTTTGATATTACTCCGAACTACATAATAAGAATAACATTTTTATACCTATTTTTAATCATGAAAAAAAAATATTTTATTAAGGTCTACCATCGATTGCTAACATCAAACTTACACTAAGTACATTTAGAATTACATTCTCAATATTCGAATCACTTAGAGGCAAACACCTCACTCACAAGTAAAAGTTACAAGTAGTAAGCTTAAGCTATTAAAATGAAATACATTAGAAAACATCTTTATCTAAATAATCTGTGATAGGTACATTCTACTCACTCAGAATCAGACCCTGAACGATTGACTTAATCCTTGCCACAGAGTCAAAGGAAAGATCAATCAAAATAGTCAACGTATACAGTATGAAGTTGTTCAGAGAGTTTTGGAAAGTTTAGACATGCTGTATACATGAAGGGCTGGCAACGCGGACGGTGTTACAAACATTCTTAAACTCCGGTGACCACTTTTGGTCAGGTGGGCACAGTAAATAAATAAATAAATATAAATATTGTGGGACACTTTTCACACAGCGCCATCTAGCCCAAAGTAAGCTAATATTAGCTTGTGTTATGGGATTTAGATAACTGATAAACATACTTATATATTTCTAAATACATACATATTATACATAGGAAATACCCAAACTCCGAAACATACATTTGTGGATCACACAAATGTTTGTTCCAACCCGGGAATCGAGCTCGGGACAGTAGGATACACTCCCACCGCGCCACGGAGGCAGTCAAAGTAGTATAAAACAATTCTGGTCCACCCAGCTACTTACAGCACGACTCTGTTTTAATCATTATTTTTTCAGTGTTTCAATCAGACTAGTCTTTTTTACGGTATTGTAACATCTACTTTATATGATAATTTTTTAAACATGCCTCGTTGGCGCAGTGGTAGTGTATGGGACTGCCGCGCTGAGGTCCCGGGTTCGATTCCCGGGTCAAAACTAATATTTGAGCGATCCACAAATGTTGGTGTTTGGGTGTTTCCTGTATGTATAACATGTACGTATTTAGAAATATATGAGTATTTGTATAAGTAGTCTTAACGTGCGTGTATAAAGCGGTTGATGAATCTAAAAGAAACGAAAGAAGTATGCAAGGATCGCGAAGCCTGGCGATCTGTCCTCTCTGACTACCCCGTCAGGGATACAGCGCGAAGATAGTTAGTTAATATAATTATAAGAAGTCCCATAGTAAAGCCTATAGAGTACGGCTAGATGGCGCTGTGTAAAAAGTATCACACAATATTTTTTTTAATTATAGAACGTTCTCACACTACACTGTCTAAAGTTTATGTTATGGGATTAAAATAACTGAGAAGCACTCAAACTCCGAAACGAACATTTGCTGATCAAACAAATATTTATTCTGACACGGGATTCGAACCAGCGGTAGTATATACTTACCACTGCGCCATCGTAGCAGTCCAACAAGACCTAATCGCATTGGTTTACATTATGTTAATTATAGCATCAAGTGTTACGTTGTTTTTTAGGCTTAGTTAGGCTGAAATTTAACGTATTGAAAGCCAAATATCAACGACAAATATCACTGGTTGACTTCATTGAATGTAAAACTCAACTAATCAAAACAACAACAAATTAAGTTCCTCTTAGTGTTACATGCTGATTACTACGACGTTCTCACTAATTGACACGATTCAATTTTAATTTATTTAGTTATCTGTGTGAGGTTTGATCCAGAATTTAGTGTGTAATTTAACCTACCAAGTAAGGTTTTGTGTTCGACGTAACATTTTAAAGAACAAATTTATATTGATCAGAGCTATTTTATAAATTTACATAGATATCTGTAACATAAAAGTTTTGAATAGGATAGGCAGTAAAACATTATATTCTCACAATTACTGTTAAATTATAAATCCATATAGTAGATTAGTTACAAGCTGCCCGGTACGCAAATGTATGAAACGTCAAGTTATTCAACATTGAATTTTCAATTTCAATTCAATCGTTTTAGGTTAATATTTTAATTCTAGGTATAGTTTCTTGAACGGACATTCTTTTTACGTTCTCTTATGCTACAGTTGGCAAAATAATCTATTTATTTATTGTTTGAATTACCTCCTCTCTGAAATGGATAAAAGATTTGTGCGAAAGTACTACATATCCCAAGAGAGATACAGATTGTATAGTACTTCCTAGTGAGGTCCTTGCATTTTCCTGCTTTAATGTTATTGGAAGAGTATTAGATCTTTATAGATAAGTCACGCTTAAAAGCTTGAGTTCTGCTAGTTATACATACATACATACATACATACATACATATTGTCACGCCTTTATCCCCGAAGGGGTAGGCAGAGGCATATTCACCACGTAACAGGTGGTGAGCCCATTGCCGTGTTGATATGGACAGGCGCAGGTTGCATCGACCTGCTGTTGAATTTTTTTAAGCCGCCCATAAGGCCACCAACTTGGCTTAACGACTGCCATTTCATTAGCAACCGGGACCAACAGCTTAACGTGCCTTCCGAAGCACGGGACTGGGGTGGGTCTAAGGGGCCGAATAAATTAAATAAAATAAAATGTGTCTATTTTAGATGTTAAATTCGGAAGAAATTTTGAACTCGTTGCCTTTTTAGTGAGGTGGTAACAAAAAGGCTAAAAGGTATTATGTGCTAGACACTAATTAACACGACCAATTAAAGTCCTGGTAGTCTCGGACTCTGCTAGTTATGCTTGAAAAAATAAACACAAACTATACGAAAGTCTACTTGAAACTTTTCCGACTGTGAAAGTGACATTCCATAGGGCTGGGCATTATTTCAACGGCTTAAATTAAAAAATCGAGTCCGTCCATTAATTAATACTACACCATAAGCTAATCTATGTTCTTATAATTTGAAAATTAGTCACTACAGATGAAACATGAAGAAAAATTAAACAATTACGCTTATCAAAATCAGATTATATTGATGTGAGATTTAAATCGATAACCTCTAGCTCTGCTGCCAAGAGTCACTGAATCAAAAGATCTGTTTTATATCTATTTATTTATAAATAGCTACGCTCACCTCACCTATCAATGTCGAACCTCGAATTTCTTAGGGTACGCTATCCTTATAATGTGGGCACCCACTAAGACAGATTTTTTAAATTTTATTCCTAAGTTGTTGAAATAGTATAGTTAAATTTCAGGCGAGGGGAGCCCCGTGCGTATGGGATTATGAATCCGAAACCATAATTTGTTTTCTTTGTGTCTCTTTGTTTATTAGGGGTTTACGCAAAATCAGATAATTATTTAATTTGTCTATTATCTTTGTTGGTATTTTCTTAGTTTAAATGCATTTTTCATGAAAATTAGTTTAGCGTCAACGAAGATATTGTTTCGGCGGAGTAAAGTGGTTGACTCATAGTTTCGAGACTTGTTGTCAGATAACTAAATACCAATGTGACTAAATTTCTCGCGGGTGGACAAATCTATATTTGCTGGATTTAAGCTTGTAGGACAACCTATACATATACAACATCCTACCAATACATTTAAAACTAGTTTTCTGGAGAACTTTGTAGCGGCGATTCTATCATATAACATATTTAAACATAGTAAATTACATTCTTTTTTGTTCGTTTTTCAGTTTTAGCGGTTTAATCTTATGTTAGAGATATTGTGTTAATTAGTCAAAATATAAAAATATCATGTCTAACTAATATTATAAAGAGGAAATTTTTGTAAGTTTGTTTGTAATGAATAGGATCTGAAATTGTTGGGCCGATTTTAAAAACAAAATCTCCAATAGAAAGCTACATTCTTCGTGAGTAACATATTCTACATTGGATTTTCAAACGTATGGTTCGGTACGAAATCTCGAATAGGAAATTTTGACTACGCGGGCTAGCTACTGACAGCTAGTGTACAATAAATTTGATTCAATTGATTCAATTCTGCCACCTATAAAATGTTTTATAGGTGGCAGACTACTACTAGCACTGAGGAATCCGTAGCTAGTTTTAGAGTTAAAAGTGCTACACACTATTACTTTTTTCCAAGGTTAATATCATATTCCCACGGGAAAACACATTTGTTGAAAATTAAAATTCAATAAGAGCTGAACTGTCTGTGTGTGTCTGACTGTGTCTTGTAATTATGGAGTAGGTAAATATCATATTAAACTTACGTTATAATACATAAATAACTTAACCAATTATGTTAAAATTATTAATATTAGGTGTACATAGAATTAGAGAAGCAATTGAAATTTATGTAGCGCTATAAACTAAAAATAGAATTTCCATGGAGTTGTAAGGGCCCCACTAAAATCTCCTGAGCTCAAGCGACCTAACCTACCATTGGTGCACCTGCTGACTTTCAGACGAGGCAACGACCCAGGTGTCCTTATAGGGGAGGTCTGACGGCAGTCGCTCCCAACAATACCGAAATAATAATGAGCTTTGTTTTATTTTGGAGAACTTACAAATAAAAACTTTATTGAGGCGTGCATTAGCTCGGAGTTCTTAACAGGGTGAGGCGGTTTGTCGTTACAGAGATGCCTACTGTATAAGTGTCAGATTCGTCCGTGCGTGGAGTACTGCTCAAATCTCTGGAATAGCTCTGCTAAGTACTTACTTGAGGCTCTCGACGCGTTGCAGCGACGTGCCATGCACATTGACATTGACGTGAGATCCATTTGATTGTCCAGAGGTGACTGGCAGACTTGAACCGTTGGAGATGTGCAGAACAGTCGCCAGCTTAGCTGCAATTGACCGCATCTACCACGGTGAGTGTTCTGAAGAACTCTTCCAATTTGTCCCACCTTCCCTGTTCCGTTTCCGAAAAACACGAGTGGGGCAGAGATGACATCCTTACACTGTAACCGAATGATTCCATAGGTCTTTCTTATGTCGCACCATAAAAACATGAAACTCTCTGCCCGCGTACCTGTTTCCCTCTTCTTACAATTCCTGGTCCCTTAAGAAAAGCGTGAAAAGGCATATTTCTAGGCCGTCAAAATGAGGGTCGCTATCGGAGCCCTGCGGGTTGAGATAGTGGCCCTCATTCACGGGCCGTCGTTTTTGCTATCAGGCGGGCGACGTCATTTTGACGTGCCAAATATAAAAAAAACAACAAGCTAAAACTAGCAGGTAAATAAATGTGGACCCCCGGCTCCAAATATAGGTAGGGTTCAAAAGCAACTTGGAAAACACTTAAGACGAAGAAGAAAAATTTCTCTGGACACATCTTCACTTTAAATCGTGCATCGAGATTCCAGTCTAGTTTAAGCTCGGATTTTCAAGATTTAATTTAATCCCGCAACACGAACGAAACTTTGCTTGCGTTTATTATATTTTTATACTTAAATCATTTGCATAACTGAGTTTCTTGAGCAAAATTTAAGACTGATTTATATAATACAGTGAATTCCAGGTTTGAAGTACTTTGTTGTTTTATGTTTACAAGCTTCTAATTATTTTTTTATAGGTACCGTGTTATTATAACTTACTACTTCTTTTTACTCATTTTCGTTCATTCATTAATAATAATATTAATTCTTTATTTACAGATGAATACCCAATGAAATGTCACACAATTAAATACCTTTAAAATAATTTAAAGCAAAACAATTAATAAAATTTAAAATTTTGTAGCGCTCGTGGCCTCACGTACAATATTTTGAAAGTTTGTTTGAAAAAGAAGATATGCAAGTACATACTAGTTTCTGGGAAATAAATGAAATTGGCAAGGAAGAAGTCATAACTATGAAAGAAATAGTGGAAACATTGAATAGCATGAAACTGGGAAAGGCCGCGGGACTTGATAGGATCTCTGTCGAGATGCTGAAAGCTGGACAAGGCGTGGTAGCTTGCCAGCAGTACTGCCTTTTTAATCTTTGTTGGAGGAATGGCAGCGTACCAAGAAATTGTTGTAAGGCTGTCATCGTGCCGCTTTATAAGGGAAAAGGTGTGACCCTTTTACCTTATAATATATATCCCTTATAAGATTAAAAAGGCAGTACTGCTGGCAAGCTACCACGCCTTGTCCAGCTTTCAGCATCTCAACAGAGATCCTATCAAGTCCCGCGGCCTTTCCCAATTTCATGATTGATCATGATTGCAAGAGTGCAAAAACTACCGCGGCATAAGCTTGCTCAGCATCGTCGGCAAATGGCAAAATGCAAAAATTTTGATAAAAAGAGTGATGAATGAAACTGAAGGAAAAATGTGGGATGTACAAGCAGGATTTATGAAAGGAAGGGGATGCACGGATCAGGTCTTTTCCTTACGATGCGTAGCAGAAAAGCTTTTGGCGAAAAGTCAAAAAGTCTATTGCAAATTTTTTTCTAATACGTTCAATAGTTTTTTAGTTTATCGCGGATAGACAGGCAGTTAAACTGAATGTGCAATTCAAAGCTCATAAATGACTCAATTGGTCACCCATCTCAAGACTGATTGTGTCGTTAAAGCTTAACACATAAATCCTTTCCTTAAAATTTAGCTTGCATGGAAACGAGTGCTTCAATAGTATTTACCAATCTTCAATAGATCTACCAAAAACGGGTCGGCAGTACGAGTGCTGCAATTCTGGTGTTGCATACGTCCATAGGCTACGGTAACTGCTTTCCATCAGGTGGGCCGAATGCTTGTCTGCCACCTCAGTGGTATAAAAAAATAGTACGTTATTTGTGAACGAGTGATTAAAACTACCCAAAATATACTTTTAACTATGAATCTTTTTGATAACATTAAAATTTAAACAAAATGCATCAAATTCCATCCATTTTTCATATGATCCATTTTTCATATTTCATTTCTGAGCAGTACGCCTGTTAGCTACAAAGACTAATTTGGAGCTGACGATTGTGGAATGTTCACTCATTTTGAAAGCACATCATAACATTAAAATGTAAAATGAATTGTTATGTAACTTTGCATTAGCAATCTACGGCAGCTCGTCTATTTTGCACAGGTGCACCAATTGAAGTTGACACAAAACTTTTGGTGGAGTCCTTGTATTTATTTAATTTATAAAATAAAGTTAGCTTTATTTTGATGTGCCGATTGAATTAGAGTAACAAGCAACCCGTAAAAATCAAGGCTATGGGGGTGGGCCAGTGATAGCTCCTTTGCCCTTGACTTTTTTCAACCGCATTTATGCGAGTGCGTCCATCGTTTATCGAGGCATGCATTACGTGACGAAAAAGAAACTCAGAAGTTCTCTTAACCGAATACAAGAGCAAAAACCTATGACCCAGTTCCAGGGTTCAATGTATGATCATATCGTAACGAATTGTCAAAAGTGGTAGAACAAACGTTGTTGGCTTGGAAGACCTTGGCTATCCACTCCTAACAGGTTGCTGGTGTTTTACAAATGATCCTGTATATTTATATAAGACTAGATAACCCTCATGGACTGTCAATTTCAACTTTTTAACCTTCTGTCTAGAAAGAAACTACTTAACAATAGTGTCGATCTTAGTTGCAGCTCTAGTTTATTAGACAAATGTTTACAATTACCAATCAAAGACAACAAATTTAATACCCTGCAAGGGTATTAAATTTATTGTCTTTGACGTCTATTGCCAGGAGCCTTTGGTATTTTCTTGAGTTCCTCTTAATTCGAATCGGACGAGTTGGCTACGAAGTAGTACTCGTAGTATCTCGTAGATGAAACTGCTACGCCGTAGCAACATGGCTACCAAATTCACAGCAATACACGCTAACTAAATAGTGTAAGTCGTCACTTATAAAACATTACAAAAAAATATAATTACACGCACGGTTTATAATGGAACTAGCTGATACCCGCAGATTCGCATTTCGTTTCTCACAGAAACTTGTTTCCGGGATAAAAGTAACCTGTGTTATTTTGATGGGTAAGCTATCACATTGTAAAGTTTTGTTAAAATCCATTCAGTAGTTTCTTCGTTAAAGAGTAACAAACATACATATATACATGATTACAAAGTTATAAGATAGTAGGATAGAGATTAACCTCATGTCCCGTGAAAGCAAAACTGACTCTTAACAATAGGCCATCGCCACTTCTAAAAGCTTGGAAAGGTTTGCATATAGTATTTGTGTATTTTAAAGATATTTAAATAAGGAAAATATAAAACAAGAAATAAAAAATCTAATACCCAGTAATATAATCTACTAGCGGAAACCCCACCTATATAAAATATAACCCAAATTACTCCTGTCTGTTATCCTGTCTAGTTATCTGTCAGTTAAAATCAGTCCAGCCGTTACAGATTTTGGCCGGGAAAAAAAGACACAGAAAAAAAATTGCTATAGATTTATTTAAATAAGTATGTAAAAATGTAAAAACATTGGGTAAAAAGCTGATAATTTGGAATTACAAACATACACTGCAATGTTATTTATCTGTATTGGTATAGACTATCTAAAATGTGAACTAAATTGTTCTTTATAAGGCAAGATTATTAGTAAGTATAATCACAATGAATTTAGTTAAAAAAATTGAATTGTCGAAATTATTTAAATAATATTATTTTATTTCGACAGTGCGTGAAAACAAACAACTCGAGAGCTCCCACAAGTTTATTGACAGCAACTCCTAAATTGGTGGCCCAATGCTGTTTCTCATCATGCTATAAATAAATAAATAAATATCGTTGGGACAACTCACACAACGCCATCTGATTCCAAACTAAGCAGAGCTTGTACTATGATAACCAGAGAACTGATAACCATACTTATATATTAATTATTATTAGATGGTGCTGTGTGAAAAGTGTCCCACAATATTTATTATTTATTTTTAAATACATACATTTTATATATTAATAACACCCAGACACAGAATAACCCATCGTGCTCATCACACAAAGTCATCCTGGGTGGGAATCGAACCCACAACCTCTTGCGTAGCAGTCGGATACACTACCACCGCGCTACAGAGGTAGTCCATGAGGTATTACTTCGCTCCCTAGGTACTTCAGTTATGCTTGAAATACCTAGGGTTGAACGAGAAGGGAAGCACGTGCGCTGGCAAAGTGTTTCAATATTCAAAAAAGGTTAGAAATAATTTAGTTTAGCGTTAAAGTTTCGACCGCCCACCGACCTAATAAATAAACAAAATAAATAAATATTGTGGGACACTTTTCACACAGCGCCTTCCAGCATAAAGTTAGCTTTAAGCTTGTAGTATGCGATCTAGACAACTGATAAACATACAAATTTATAATAAATATTAAATACATACATATAATAGAAAACACCCAAACTCCGAAATAAATATTTATGAAGCACACTATATTTATTCCGGGTCTTGAACCCAGGAACTCAGCGCGGCAAACGTGTACACTACCACTTACTTCACCGACGCAGTACATTACAACATAAGAGTAAAGCTGATTACAATCGAACAGTATTATACAACAGCGCACTCAAGAATTAAATTAGTATTATCTCCATGGGCTTTTACAAAGTATTATAATTGAACTTTAGACGATTTGCTGTTTATTCTACAATGAAGAGTTCAGTTTTATTAACTCAATACATTTTTCTATCTCATCGTGATAAGTAATCTCTGAGTGAAAAGATTGAAAGTATTGTTACGTTTTATATTACTGAGGTGGTAGACAGGCATACCGCATTCCTGATTGAAAATGGTTATCATAGCCTATGGACGTTTACACAAAAGAGGTGTTACACTCGCGCTGCCTGCTCTTTTAGAGGGTTGAAACAGGACTGTGGTTATTTGCTGGTCAAATATATCAAGCTACGAATCGCTCGTAAAGCTAAGAAACGCTCGTAAATATAAATGACACCAATGGTTACACATCTTTAATATTACCTTCATGTAACCCTGTATAGAACATTAATTAATCTTCTAAGTATTTAAAGAAGTTGTACTCTTTTAAATGTTTTGCAATTAGGTAGACTAGCCTTTAAGTTCAATTCAATAAAGAAGTTCAACACATTACCAACTGTCTGGGTTTCCCCGAACGTCTACAGCAAGGGGTTCTTCAAAGGTGGCCTTAGAAGGTTTATAAAGGGTCGGCAGCGCGAGTGCAACTCCTCTGGTGGTGCAAATGTCCATAGGCTACGGTGACCACTTTCCATCAGGTGGGCCGTACTCTTGTTTGTCACCTCAGTGGTATAAAAAAAACTGTTTATATAATATAAAGTATTTTATAAGACCATCAATCATCCGTCCTGTCATCCTTACACCTAAAAAATCACAAACTAAAAGGATCTTGTTCGTAGAATCCGCCCACAAATCTAATGTCTTGGAAGATAACATTTGGCCCATCTATATCTATCGGAACGTACAACCAATTACTCCAGAAAATTGTAGCAACTGGCCCGTCAGCTAAAAAGAGGCAATCCGATTAAATATAGTTGGGTCACTGACAGATAGGTATTATTTTGTCAAGCCGATTGTAATTGTAACTAGATTCTTAGCATTTTCAAACACCTTATGGAGAGTTTCTCAAGATGGCTGTAGATTTTTGGTGTCAGTACTTCGTTTTAGTTTTTATTTAAATGCTTTAATAGTGAAATGTAGGAAAGCGGACCCCGGGCGTCGCGAGACGCAACTGGGACAGACGCTCGGATGATGATGATGAGATACAATAATATTCTGATAATATCCCTCGTGAATAGAACGTTCAGGGAGACGAGTCACAGAGTATTTCATCCCTTGGCGAATGTCGTCGATGTTTACCTGTTATTTTCATTATAAATACTTATATTTTATTATACTTTGGAACTACATCATAGATGACTTACCCAATTCGTTCTAGTTTACAAAATTTTACCATGTCTTTAAATTTTCTTGTATTGTATATGGGTGTAATTTTGTAGTTGATTTTAAACAAACTTCCCAATGAGCTAGAACACTTGAAATTTGGACGATAGCTCAGAAGTGGATGACAATGCGTAAAAATGTGAAAAAGAAAAAATATGTCAGATTCGTTGTAAAAACATTGTACAATACAAAAACTTTCTTGACTGAGGAGACGAGCGAAGCGATCCGACGAAAGTCTCCGTTTTAAGTGTACTGGTACGGGTAAAATGCTATCGATGTCCGACCGTTCTTCCTTCCATTCAGTCGCATTTTTCATTGGATTTGCATGCAACTTGGCATAGACAATCCTTGAAGTAGCCAAAAACTTTTAGCAAGAGGGTTTTTCGATCAGGGGGGAAATGGAGGCAGGAGAGGCGAAATGGCCCCGTAGTGGTTGACAATAAACAAAAAAATGTTTAGGCTTTTTCCTCAAGTTACTCCGAAGTCTACGGTTCACAGAACCACTACTTATTAAATAGTAAAGCATTTTTACACACAATTAATAACTTGTTTTTGATATTAAACTTTTAATAACTTTGAAATAGTCAAAATAAAATGAATAAATGTTGTGCGATATTTTATTACACAGCGGCATCAAGCTAAAAAAAACGTATATAAGCCTGTAGTATTAAAAATAATTATTTAAAAACCATTACAATTCTAAAACATTTCATTCGATATTAAATTAGATATTTTTCAGAGGTAGGTACAATTTATGAGACCAATACAATAAAATTTCCTATCCAAACGCTGTTTGCCTTCACTTTTAAATCAAGGTCTTTCCTTGACATCGAAATTGATTTGATTTTCTAAGTAATTTATGCACTTTCTTACGATTAGAATTTGCCTTTGAATTTCATATCTAATGAAAGACAGAAAGTAAGATAACACCAGAGCAGTGATAATGATTTCATAGAAACCGAGAGTGTGCAGAATTTCACAGTTCAACGACGTCTGTCTGTTTACACAGATATATTTATGTTAGATAGATAAGAGTTTCGCATCGTGAGGGTTCCTATAGATATAATATTTGCTATGTGTATTTAATCAATCTCTATAACTAATCCCAGAAATGGATTCCATCGCATGTAAAATATATTACGTTTGCAGGCGACATTTCTATCGCAGAAAGCATTTTCATACAGTTACATAAAATTACTTATATGATTATATACAAGAATAAACATGGTGAAAAGTGGGCATACAATATGTATGCCTCTGCCACATATAAGGCGTGATAGATAAATAATATAATATGTAATATATCTATATATATAAAAGGCAAAATCACTGACTGACTCATTGATCGCGAAATCTCTGAAACTACCAAAGCTATGAAGCTCAAACTTTGCATGGAGTTTCTTTTAAATATGTAGAAATTAATAAAAGACGGAAGAAGGAATTTTGCGAAATTCTACCCCTAGGGAAGTAAATAAGCGATAAACGTTGTATAAAAGTTCGTCATTTTCAAAGTTAGAAACATGAATTTATTTATACCTGTTTTTGGTTACAAATAAATGGGCACGTGTATCGCCGGTTTTGCAAAATTTTACCTATAAGAAGTTTAACAAAGGTTGAAAGTTTATATGGGTAATTCTTCATTTTCAAACATAGCAACACCAAATTTCTTATACCTGCTTCTGTATAAAAATAAAAAAAATACGTGTTAAGGAATTTTGATAAATTCTACCATTGAGGGGGTAAAACAGGAGCTGTAATAACTGACTCATTAATCACGAAACCTATAAAACTAACAAAGCTACGAAGCCCAAATTTCGCATGAGGATTATCTTTTAACACGTAGGTCCCTTATGAATGGATTTTTCGAAATTCTACCTCTCAGAACGTAACCATCATCATCCGAGCGTCTGTCCCAGTTGCGTCTCGCGACGCCCGGGGTCCGCTTTCCTACATTTTCTCCTCCACTTCGTACGGTCTTCGGCATCCCCTGTAGTGAGACCATTGGCACGCATGTCATCCCTTACGACGTCAAGCCAGTACTTCTTGGGTCTTCCCCTCTTACCGGGACCATTATACCATGGCCAGACATTTGTTACCTACGTAGCCGCAAGACGTGACCATACCACCTCTCAGAACGTAAATAAGCGATAAATGGTTGTATGGAAATTCGTCTAATGTTTAATGTTAAAACATGGAAACCTGAAATTTGGTGAATGTTTACGGGATTCCCGATATTTCCATGGAAACGGAAACTACACGGATGAAGTCACACATAGTCTAAACTATCAAACTAACAAACATAATACCTGAAATTTGGTGAAAGTACTCATTAGGTGCCTACCTTGAGTCAGCACTAAAAAAGGAATACCCGGTATTCCCACGGGAACGGAAACTACGAGGGTAAAACCATACACAACCTAAAATTTGGTGAACGTATTCTTTACGTACCTACGTTAGATGAAACCCTTCCCCATCACCGTCGGGGTACACCAGGGTTCTGTCCTTAGTCCGCTTCTGTTCAGTGTAATATTAGACGAATTGTCGGACAGCATCAGAAACCCGCATGAGCAGCCTCCATGGTTGATCATGTATGCTGACGATATTGCGCTGGCAGACGCGGACAGGGGCAGATTGGTGCGACGTGTAAAGGCGTGGAAGGAGACGCTTGAGAACGGCGGTCTGAAACTATCTTCACGCTGTATCCCTGACGGGGTAGTCAGAGAGGACAGATCGCCAGGCTTCGCGATCCATGCATACTTCTTTCGCTTCTTCGAGATTCATCAATCGCTTCATACACGCACGTCTGGGTATCCGAGTACTTTTGACCTTTCCGTTTTTGAGCAATCTGCTCACGTGGTCTTCATATGTAAGTCTCGGCCTTCCCTGACTCCTTCTACCCTCTACTTTTGAACAATATATATTCTTCGTCAATCGTTCCTCACTCATTCGTTGGACGTGTCCAAACCAACGGAGCACGCCCTTTTCCAGCTTAACGCTGACACTTTCATTCAAACCTGCCATATTGCGTATCACTTCGTTACGTATTCGGTCGGCCAAGGTAACGCCGCACAATTTTCGAAGTGATCGCATCTCCACAGCATTCAATTTACTTTCATGCATCTGCTGACATACCCAGGTTTCACTACCGTAAAGCAAAGTTGGCACTAGCACTGCGTTATGAATCGCCATTCGTGCTTCTTTTACGATGCTTTGTCGCTTTACTAACTGGGACAAAGCACCGTTAACTTTGTTTCCGGCAGCTACTCGCCGTTCTACATCCGAATCACATCTTCCATCCGCGCTAAACATACTTCCTAAATACACAATTTCATTCACTTGCTCTAGACGTTCCTGGTTTACCCTAATCTCGCATTTAGTTCTTACGTCACCTCTTTCAAATACTAGAACCTTAGTTTTACTTGCATTCATGCGGAGACCCTTACTTTCACACCCCTCTTTCATATTAGTGACTAATGCCTGTAGGTCGGCTTCTGATGAGGCCATGAGCACCGCATCATCAGCGTACAGCAGACAGTTTACTGTAAAGTCACCCAAATTCACACCCATATTAAAATCTTTCAACTTCTGCAGGCAACTGTCCAGATACACTATGAACAGCCAGGCGGACATGACACATCCCTGTTTGACGCCTGTACAGACATCAAAAAGAGGTGACACATCCCCCCCTACTCGCACGCAAGCCTTACAGTCCCTATAAAGCGACTGTATTGCCCGCAGTAGCGAGCCGTCCACACCATATCCTGGCAGCAAGTCCCACAGCGTTTCTCTCACAACGTTATCAAATGCTTTCTCTAGATCCACAAAAGCGCAGAAAACCTTCTGGCTAAGAGCCAGAAACTTTTCCGCGATCATGCGGAGAGAAAACACTTGATCCATGCAACCTCTTCCACGTCGGAATCCGCATTATATAGTCAGAATACGGTCTGAAACTAAATGTGGCGAAGACCGAGTACTTGGCACTAAACTCGACAGATTCCACATCCGTCCGCATAGGCGGTGATTTGGTCGAGCGCACGGACCAGGTTAAATACTTGGGATCTGTTTTTCACACGTCCAGTGACATCGATTGCGATGTCAAGTCACGAATTGCTGCCGCGTGGGCCAAATGGCGGGAGATGACCGGTGTCATTTGTGACCCTAAAATGCCGATCCGGTTGAAGGGACAGGTCTACAAAACCATTATTAGACCTGTCCTTTTACATGGCAGTGAGACGTGGCCGATATTGGAGCGACACAAGCAGGAGCTGCGTGTCACGGAAATGAAGATGCTGCGGTGGATGTGTGGAGTCACGCGGATGGACCGCGTGAGGAACTCTCGCATCCGCGGCAGCCTTCACGTCCGTGACATTGCAGACAAGTTGCAAGAGTGTCGCCTTCGTTGGTATGGTCACGTCTTGCGGCAACCGCCGGGCTACGTAGGTAACAAATGTCTGGCCATGTCAGCCCCGCCGGGTCCCGGTAAGAGGGGAAGACCCAAGAAGTGCTGGCTTGACGTCGTAAGGGATGACATGCGTGCCAATGGTCTCACCACAGGGGATGCCGACGACCGTGCGAAGTGGAGGAGAAAATGTAGGAAAGCGGACCCCGGGCGTCGCGAGACGCAACTGGGACAGATGCTCGGATGATGATGATGATGATGGTTAGATGAGCACCTAGAAAAAATAATCCGGTATTCGGGAATGTATTCTTACTAATATAATAAATGTGAAAGTTTGTAAAGATTTCAAAATTATTTGGACGTTTGTTATTAAATCACATTTTAATGAAAATGACAATGCCAACGGCTCCGCTCATGTGAAGTCGTAAGTACACAAAAAGCTAGCGGGAAAAATATGTTTCCCTGGATATAAAGTATGTACCCTTTGTATTAATTCAGGATATTCAGTTCAAGCAGTTTCGTCCGCGTATATATTGTTCAGTTGTAAGTAACTCATTAACAAGTGTTCTGATTGCATTCAGTTTTTTGTTGTTAAATAGCGAATACTTCTGAAGTTGTTTCATTAAGATAGCCTACGCGCCACCCCCTTCAACTAATGTCTCTTTTTTGTCTGTTTCTCTTATGTGGCGCTAACGAAGTTGCGCGGGTCAGCTAGTATAATAATATTCGTAAGCTATCTAAGCTCTACGTTTATTGTATTTATCAATCACACCTAATCCCCGAAGACGTGGCAGAGGCATATTATACGCCTACCTCTTACCGTGTGTATTCGTGTCCTAATAGGTGGTAAGCCCATTGGCGTGTTGAAATAGACAGACGCAGGTTATAGCTACCCGCTGTTGAAATTTCTCAAGTCGCTCATAGGGCCTTCAACTTGACTTAACGACTGCGATGTTATAGGCAACCAGGACCAACGGCTTAGCGTGCCTTCCGAAGCACGAAACGCTGGAAAATGTAAACGCTACAAAGTGGTCACCCACCCTTGATTAGCCATAGCGAAGGTTGCTTATCGCAGTAACCGTTTACAGAAGCTCTACGTGACATTTGAAAATTGTACCTACTTAACTGAAAATTTTGTCCTGGCACGCTGGAAATTCGACCGGGATTCCCTACCCCAACATCAAATCAGGTTGAATTGGTTCAGTGCGGTGCGGTATTTGAGACACAGTCTTTAGACGCTTTGAAACTAATAGATTGTGTTTCTAGCCACAAATCGATATAATTCTTTTAGAAGTTTACTATCTTGTCTACACCAGGGATTCTTTGAATATATACAATATATCTAGGTAATGTTAAAATATTTGGTGTTAATAAAAACATTTCCAATCTAAGTATGACTGCCTCTGTGGCACGGTGGGAGTGTATCCGACTGCTACGCAAGATTCGATTCGATCGCAAGGTTCGATTCTCACTTAGAATAAAACTTTGTGTAATGCGCACGATGGGTTTATTCTGAGTCTAGGTGTTATTTATTTATAATATGTATGTATTAAGAAATATATTAGTATGTTTATTAGTTTTCTGGTTTCTATAGTACAAGCCCTGCTTAGTTTGGAATCAGATACACGCCATCTGATTCCAAATTAAGCAACGATATTAAAATATTAAGTTTAAGAAAATGTTATTATTATTATTACTATGCCTGAAATGGCGCGATTGTCTTTTATAATTAATAACGTAGCTAACTGTCCGCATTGCCATGCTCCTATATATTATTTTAATAAAAGCCAAGCCTTTTGGAAAGAGGTAAACAAGACTCGACAATCTGCAGTATGAATAAAGTGCTTAGTGATAACAACATTTTGAGAGTATATACATTCATACATACATATTATCACGCCTGTTTCCCATCGGGGTAGGCAGAAACTATGGCTTTCCACATGCTACGATCCTGACATACAGCTTTCGCATTTGAGAGTATTAATCACGCCTTTAACCTGAAGGAGTGGGCAGAAGCACACTATAAGCCCACATTTCACCGTATGCATTTTGCTCTACATTTTACAGTTCCATTTCGATAACTTGTATTTCACTGGCTGTATTTTCACGGTAATGAGAATTGCGTAGATGAAACCGCGGGGCTTCCGCTAGTATTTAATTTAAATTATATACTTCCAAACCGTTAAAAAAAAGTTATACTAAATACTAACATAACATAAATAAGAACTGGCAAATAGCTCAGCGGACGTTTTTATTACCTATTTGCAAACAGAACCCTAATTAAACTGACTCAGCATAAGCAGCCTAGTAGAGCCAGCAAATCATTTCCAGGCGTCCCTGTTTACTTATCATCATAATAGCATTTTTGGCAAAAATAAAACATTTATTAAATTTATAATCAATGTCACTCTCCAGACCTATCCGAATCCAGAATCCAGACCTATCTAACAGATCTGTAAAACCATCATTAGGCCTGTATTTCTACATGGCAGTGAGACATTGCAGATAAGTTACAAGAGTGACGTATTCGCTGGTATGATCATGTTTTACGGCAACTTGAGACAACTTGAGGCAACTTACGGCTACGTGAGAAATATATGTCTGATGATGTCGGCGTCGCCGGGTCCCAGTAAGAGGAGAAGACCCAAGAAGTGCTGTCTTGACATCGAAAGGGATGAAATGCGTGCCATTATGCGCGTTCTAATGACAAGGGAAAAAGTAGGAAAGCGGACCCCGGGCGCCATGAAACGTAACGGGGAAAGACGCTCGGAAGACGGCGATGATTTTAGTAGACGAATACACAACAAGGTGTTTATTGGTGCAAAGATGCTTGTCATTCCTGTCTTAAATCGACTCACAATATTATCCATTAGTAAATTATGAGCTGCTTACGTTCCACACAATGTTTGTAAGCAATATACTGCAAATATGTAAACGAGTATGAAGAAACCGAGGAATGTGTCGCGTGCCAGCGCACTGCGTACTACGTCTTTATCTCTGAATTATTTTGCAAACAACGGAATAAGCGACAACAACAATATCAAGTTATTTATGTAAACGAGCGTCTGGCCTTGTATAGATTAAAATTAATATCGACAGGTGACATTAATACCTATCTTATCACAATAATACGTTTATACTTACAGGGTCCGCAGTGCTTGTGTAGTACCTTTTGTGCTTTACAAATTTAGAGGTTCTTCTTACCAATTTTGATCAGTTAAACTGTAACCTTGTCTGCCGCAATAGTTATATTAAAAATAGTCAGCATCCTACTAATATTATAAACGCGAAAGTTTTTAAATACTTACAAACTTTCGCGTTTATAATATTAGTAGGTAGGGATGTTTGTTACCCTTTCACGTAAAATCTACTGAATAGATTTTGATGGAATTTTGCAATAATATAGCTAACACATCAGAATAACGCATAGGCTACTTTATATCCCGGGAACAAGTTCCCGTGGGGAATGGGAAAACTTCACCACTTGTGGGCCCTGGGCGTTAACCACTAAATAAATAAATATTTTGGGAAGTTCTCACACAGTCTTTTAGTACATTTAATTTGAGCTTTGGGATCTAGAAACTCCGAAAACAACTTTTGCTGTTCATACAAATATTTCTGTTACAGCAATTGCCATTTTTAAAATTCCCCATGATGAGACCATTGGTACGCACGTCAGAATCAATGACCTCAATTCGAGAATTTTAGGTTTACTCGTGTTGCCGCGCTCCCGAGGAGAATGTACTCGTATATGAGCATCGTAAAATCCACAATTGTACCTACCAGTGGAGGCGACGTTCCTAGTTATATCCAATATACATAAAATTTTGATTGCGTGTGATTCCGTACATCCACTTTGCTCATGCCACTCAAGGAACATCTACGATGGTTCTCAGCTGTCTGAAAATACAGGTCTAATATTGGTTTATAAAGTTATCCCATCAGAAAAAAATTTTAACGTTTTGCTCTAGCTCCTATAATAGAATTTGGGGCGGACTTTTGGCGCCAACATGAGCAGTGACGCACGTTTATCGTATATTATTTTCAAAAACTAGTCTAAAATTCGTGATTTTGTGTTTAATAATGGTGGAATATTATACATAAAGAGTTCGGAAAAGTGCATTAGTGAACGAGAGTGATATATTGCAAAGAATAGCGGTGTTATTTGTGTTAGTTACAAATTTCCATAGATAGCCGCAATAAGGGATACAGTGCCTTATTGGGGCACGGACTAGGACCTAGGACTGAGGACTTGACATCGACAAACGACTAGACTGGACTAAAACGAAATACCAAGAAAATAATAAATAGTGAAGACTAGGCTGTATGGACTAAGTTTTCTTTGCCTGTCCAAGATAGGCGAAGACAACAATTTAAAAAAAAAGACTTGGGCGGCAGCGTTCATCACGTTTTGATCAAACATTTAGATTGCTGAACTTGTTTGACAAAAAGCAATTTTAAAAAAAATCGCCAGGAATAAATCCCCCATGATAATAAAAATCACACTCATTTCAACGCCATCTTATATTCCGTTTTAATAATCCTTGTCAAACACGTAGAACGTCATTCTATGTCAAACATTGAAGAATTCACTAAGCACTGACGTAGGTATATTGAAACAGATCATTTGAATCGTTTTTCATGCTTCTATTGAATGGATTCACACAATTGAATATCTATATTATATATTCTTTTTACCGCTGGAATTTTTTAATTTGATAAATTGTTAAAGAAATTCTAAGTGTTTTGTAAACGATCACTGGGTTAAGCAACTTTCAGTATCGCTGGTCCTCGGATAGGTGACCACTTTGTGACATTTACATTTGCGAGCGTTTCCGTACTTCGGAAGGCACGTTAAGCCGTTATTATATAACGATTTAAGATTGAAAAATTGCAACAGCAGGTCGCCACAACCTGCGCCTGTTTATTTCAACACGGCAATAGGCTCACCACCTGTTACGTAAGACAAAAGTGCATACGGTGAAATGTGGGCATATAGTATGCCTCTGCCTACCCCTTCGGGGATAAAGATGTTACAATATGTATGTATGAATGTTATTTATTATTATTACATCTTCAAATTACTTACCCCTTGTGATTTACTTTAACTGTTTCTGTGATAGGTAGCTCAGTGTAGGTTATGGGGTGTTAGTAGGTTTATAGTATTGACTGTAGTAAAATATAATAAAACAATTTAATATCCATCCTGATTAGTTATAAATGCCAGTGTATAGAGAGCTGTGAAACTAGAAATCCTAAATCAGGTAATTCGATTCTTCACGCTGCACCAGACGTGTCTGCTGAAAGACGCAAAATCGTCCCTGCGTCTCCGCAATACTGCTCTCACCTTTGAGTTGACTTCGCGAAGTTATTACTAGACGAGCTCGACGTTATGCAGAGACTGCTATTCGTATTTTAGATTATACTGAGGTAACAAGAAGCCTTGAGCTACTTGGAATAAGCGTCTTTGGCTTTTTGCTACCGAATCTACCACCGCCGATGTTTATTAGATGTTGTTATGGATTTCCATTAGATGGGTGAACGATAGAAAGTGACGTACTTTGATGAGCTTAATATAACAAAACCTCGGGACAAGTGCAAGTTGAACCCGCCCATCGAGGGTTCCATACCAATCTACTTACTTATCTTTCACGCCTTTATCCCCGAAGTGGTCGCAGAAGCATACTATACGCCCACATTTAACCGTATGTATTTTTGTCCCACGTATTCAAATACAAATTAATTACATGTCGGGGCAATAGTGGTCCAACCGTAATAACCAATCAGTTGGACTACGGGTCTTCAGTAGGGACAGTTGTCCAATCAGTACTCTTAGTTAGACTAAAATGGAACCACTACAAGACCGTGATTGATTTGTGACTGATTTGTGAAATCATTATTTTCATATTTTCCTCTTTGAAGAGGTTTAATGTCTATACTAGCGGCACGGTATGATTGCCGTTTCGAATTACAATATAAATCAAGTTTACTAGCGAGTATACTGGGTTTATAGTATTGACTGTAGTAAAATATAAAAACAAATTATATAACCATCCTCAATAGTTATATTGTCACTGTATTTTAGTAGAGGAAGCCAAGATGCTAGTGTGAAATACCCGAGCGCGTCTGATTAATATACGAGTACAGATGGTTCCAGCTTAATTTCCTAGTCGTGCTGTGTTATAATCTGACAATTATGTCAAATAAATTTTCTTAATCTGAAGATTTTATGAAAAACTTTTTGGGGTGGGGGTGAGGGTGGGGGTGAGGGTGTTTTTTTTTACTGTAAATTGAATTAATATCAATGAATAACAAAGGTATGCTATGCAATAGCTTTACCACGGCAGTCTCCGAGTGCCACACATCCTTTTTTTTTATTCGTTATTCATGCTTCTGTGATGTGTATACGTGGTTCACTTATGCATATTATGAAGATTATTACAACTTTGTTTTTTCGGACATTACAGTTGGACCACTACCCCGAAATTTCAAATAATTTACTATACTTTCAGTATAAGCATATTTCAACTTCTCTCTTCTTCTTATAATAGCATAGCCGAAGTATTATAATAGATTTTCTCTCTTTATACTGTGGTAATAGTGTTAATTAGTAGCTAAAATTTGTGTAATATTAACGTACTTAAAACACCTTCTGTAAATGTGTCATCAACTCTCGAAATATAATTTAGTTAAATTGTTTTCTAAGAATAAAACGCCTCACTCAGCTCAGCTTTCGGAATATTGCGACCGATATGTAGTAGTAAAGGTATGTAGAACCACTAAATGTTTGTTAAGTCAACACTGACGGTAGTCGTATCGGAAAGGTACACACTGGACCGAGCCCTTCAAAATATAGCACATGAGCAAACAGACATGGTATGCCAGGTACGTTACAACAACTATACCTAGGCTATAAAAGTGAGCAGATACATGTTCCAAGTTAGTGAAAATGGTCAAGTATTTTTAAAGTAGATAATTTTGATACTTAGGAGAAAATTCCATTTGAGTAAAATAAAGTAATTTATCACCTACCTCATCATCATCATCCGAGCGTCTGTCCCAGTTGCGTCTCGCGACGCCCGGGGTCCGCTTTCCTACATTTTCTCCTCCACTTCGCACGGTCGTCGGCATCCCCTGAGTGAGATCATTGGCACGCATGTCATCCCTTACGACGTCAAGCCAGCACTTCTTGGGTCTTCCCCTCTTACCAGGACCCGGCAGGGCTGACATGGCCAGACATTTGTTACCTACGTAGCCCGTTGCAGCGAGACGTGACCATACCAACGAAGGCGACACTCTTGCAACTTGTCTGCAATGTCACGGACGTGAAGGCTTCCGCAGATGCGAGAGTTCCTCACGTGGTTCGTCCGCGTGACTCCACACATCCACCGCAGTATCTTCATTTCCGTGACACGCACCTCCTGCTTGTGTCGCTCCAATATCGGCCACGTCTCACTGCCATGTAAAAGGACAGGTCTAATAATGGTTTTGTAGACCTGTCCCTTCAACCGGATCGGCATTTTAGGGTCAAAAATGACAACGGTCATCTCCCGCCATTTGGCCCACGCGGCAGCATAGCGTGACTTGACATCGCAATCGATGTCACTGGACGTGTGAAAAACAGATCCCAGTTATTTAACCTGGTCCGTGCGCTCGACCAAATCACCGCCTATGCGGACGGATGTGGAATCTGTCGAGTTTAGTGCCAAGTACTCGGTCTTCGCCACATTTAGTTTCAGACCGCCGTTCTAAAGCGTCTCCTTACACGCCTTTACACGTCGCACCAATCTGCCCCTGTCCGCGTTTGCCAGCGCAATATCGTCAGCATACATGAGCAACCATGGAGGCTGCTCATGCGAGTTTCTGATGCTGTCCGACAATTCGTCTAATAACACACTGAACAGAAGCGGACTAAGGACTGAACCCTGGAGTACCCCGACGGTGATGGGGAAGGGTTTCGTGTCGCCAACAGCAGTCCGAACCATTTAATCGGAGTCACAGTACATGTCCCGGATAGTGTCAATATAAAGCTCTGGAACCCCTTTGGACCGCAGTGCCCACCAGATCATCGCACGAGGAACACAGTCGAAGGCCTTCTGCATGTCTAGAAACAAACAGTGCAGAGGCGTGTTCTTCGACCTGTATTTCTCTGCGACAACCCTCAGGGCAAAAACAGGGTCCGTGGTCCCATGACCAGGGCGAAACCCATGTTGACACTCCGAGAGAGTACACTCCTGCCGGATCCGAGAGTCTAAAATCTTAAATCCTCTCGAAGATCTTCATGGTGTGAGACATCACCTTTATACCGCGGTAGCTCCCGCACTCCTGCACTGACCCCTTACCTTTGAAGACTGGAGTAATAATACTCAGTCTCCATTGGTTTGGGATCTGCCCGCTGAGGAGTGTGCGGTTAAAAAAGGTTTACTAAGATGCCCACACCGCGAGGACCCATCGCCTTCTAGGCTTCGATGGGGACTCCATCGGGTCCGACAGCTTTCCGATTCTATATGCGGCGAAGCGCAGCTAGGACTTCTCCAGGCGTTACCGGTGGCACTAGTCCCTGATTCGGAGGGAGATCCGGAGGCGGCACCTCTTTATGCTGTTTATTAAGCAGCTCGTGGAAGTACGAGCGCCATCTCTCCTTTACGGCGAGGTCTTCGCTTAACAGGTTGCCCTCAGGGTCTTTTACACAGCGACACTTGGATATATCCTATGCCGCTTTGACCCTGGAGTGGGCCTATTTTAGCATAAACATAAAATATATATAGTAAGAGCCTTAGAAATCTCAGAATTATCTGTGTATTGCACTCCGTGATTTACATTTGTCTAATCTAGTTAAATTACTAGACAACACGTTTCCTTGCTTTTTTGAATAGTCCTTGCTTGGTGTAAAAATTACCTACAAAATTGTAAATATGTCGTTAGGGTCGGGGATGAGGAAAGTAATGCTGTTGAAATCACACTTGGAACTGCTCAGGGTTCAGTATTAGGACTATTACACTATCTGGCACACGTCAATGATATGGAGCATGTAGTAAACCAATGTTCCATTTATCAATATGTAGATGACACTTGTCTTTTATCTGCTCACGAAGATCTTAACGAAGCAGCACATTGGCTACAGCAAAACTTTACCCGAATATGCAAGTGGTCACATGACGCAGGTCTAGTAAATAACGCAAATAAAACAAAAATAGTTCATGTCCATTCAAGTCACATAAAATCTGTATCCTTTAAAATAAATGCACATAGTCACAGCTGTTTACATAATACATCTCAAACAACTTCATGGAGGAGCTGTGCAATTGATCAAGTGACCCACCACACTTACTTAGGACTTTTGGTAGATGACCATTTCAACTGGGGTTTTCATATAGAATCAGTCTGTGAAAAATTACGCGCTTTATTGCCCAAATTCTACATACTGAAACCTAAAGTACCCTGCAGTATTCTTCGAAACATGTATTTAGCATTAGTTACCGTTTATCGTAATCTCTTATGGCATAACAAGTTATGGCAGAACATTTAAAACCTATATTGACACTATTTATAAGCTGCAAATAAGGCTTATAAAACTCTTTGTAACGGAGAAAATAAAAAGACAACATAAAGATAACCCTTTAGAACTTTTTAAGTATACTAATATATGATCTATACACAAAAAATTCAAATGAACATATTAATTGAACAGTACAAGAAACAAAATATTCAAAAACCCATAGCTCATAAAATCACCACTCGAAACATTAGCAAAAATAAATTAATGGTACCTAAGTGTAGAAAATGATTTTGTTAGGTGGCAGAACATAGATTGTATTTACGATTTTTTTTATAATGTGAATAGATGTTTAAGTATTAGTCAATAAGGTTTAATATTTGTAAGTAAAATACTTTTAAGATACCCACATCATTTTGTTAATAAGTGCGGACGTTTCGAATGTGAGTGCCAACACAAACCTCCTACTAGGTTTAATGGTACAAATTTAAATATTTTGTTGTAAACATACGTATCCACGTAAATCCAAATAAATTAAAAAAAATAACATGCTTTGTCAATATTATGTGCCTATGTCAAGTGAATTACTTGACCCGGTACGGGTATAATATGGAATCCACTGTACATAAGATAATTGTATAGGTACTTAATATGCCGATAATAATTCATTTGACTTTGGTGAAATATGCATCAGAGACGGTGAGCAAATAATTAGATTTTTTTTCTTACAATTTACTATATTTCGAACTGCTCAGGGTTCAGTGTTAGGACTATTACACTATCTGGCATACGTCAATGATATGGAGCATGTAGTAAACCAATGTTCCATTTATCAATATGTAGATGACACTTGTCTTTTATCTGCTCACGAAGATCTTAACGAAGCAGCACATTGGCTACAGCAAAACTTTACCCGAATATGCAAGTGGTCACATGACGCAGGTCTAGTAATTAACGCAAATAAAACATAAATAGTTCATGTCCATTCAAGTCACATAAAATCTGTATCCTTTAAAATAAATGCACATAGTCACAGCTGTTTACATAATACATCTCAAACAACTTCATGGAGGAGCTGTGCAATTGATCAAGTGACCCACCACACTTACTTAGGACTTTTGGTAGATGACCAATTCAACTGGGGTTTTCATATAGAATCAGTCTGTGAAAAATTACGCGCTTTATTGCCCAAATTCTACATACTGAAACCTAAAGTACCCTGCAGTATTCTTCGAAACATGTATTTAGCATTAGTTACCGTCTATCGTAATCTCTTATGGCATAACGAGTTATGGCAGAACATTTAAAACCTATATTGACACTATTTATAAGCTGCAAATAAGGCTTATAAAACTCTTTGTAACGGAGAAATAAAAAGACAACATAAAGATAACCCTTTAGAACTTTTTAAGTATACTAATATATGGTCTATACACAAAAAATTCAAATGAACATATTAATTGAACAGTACAAGAAAAAAAATATTCAAAAACCCATAGCTCATAAAATCACCACTCGAAACATTAGCAAAAATAAATTAATAGTACCTAAGTGTAGAAAATCATTTTGTTAGGTGGGGCAGAACATAGATTATATTTACGATTTTTTTTATAATGTGAATAGATGTTTAAGTTTTAGTCAATAAGGTTTAATATTTGTAAGTAAAATACTTTTAAGATACCCACATCATTTTGTTAATAAGTGCGGACGTTTCGAATGTGAGTGCCAACACAAACCTCCTACTAGGTTAAATGGTACAAATTTAAATATTTTGTTGTAAACATACGTATCCACGTAAATCCAAATAAATTAAAAAAAATAACATGCTTTGTCAATATTATGTGCCTATGTCAAGTGAATTACTTGACCCGGTACGGGTATAATATGGAATCCACTGTACATAAGATAATTGTATAGGTACTTAATATAGATACGAATTACGATAATAATTCATTTGACTTTGGTGAGATATGCAAAAGAGACGGTGAGCAAATAATTAGATTTTTTTTCTTACAATTTACTATATTTCGAACAAATCAAAACTGACGAATTCATCCACCTCTTTACGTCTTAAGGCAACGTAAAGCGCCATCGACCGGCACTTAGCAAAGTTGCACGGTTTCGAGCAGGTCACGGTGGTGTAGTGGTTAAACGCGACTGGTGCGTTGAATCAGAAGACACTGGTTCCAGACACTGAGTCCAGCTCACGAGTGAAAAAAAATTCCACTTTAAAATTTTTTATTTAGAAAACGTTAGCATACTAATGGCTTTTCAAAAATGTTATTACAAGACTGATGATGCCTCGACTAGGTATCGAAGTATACCTCCCCATCAAAATCAACTTGGAAAGTTATAAGGCTGGCCGCATTGCTACGTTGTAAGGCATTGCTCATTCTCTGAGCGAGAAAGAGGCCAGTCCTATGTTCACGAGAAGAGTCGACCAGTCGCTTTGCGATATCTCTATATAAGACACAATCTCTTGGGCCCCACAAGCCTAGTGTCTCAACCCCAAACAACTCAAAAATTAAATACCTTTTAAATTAATTATTATATTTGCGACGCTGGAGAGTCTCCGCAGATGCAGCAGCAGCACAAGCGCAGCCTGAAGATGAGAAGAAGCCAGGGGGTCAACATATGTTGCATCCCAAACTAAACATATTATAACTATTATTATAATATATTAGTACTATCCTCGTTGCGGGTCTGGGTGTGGACGTCCTGACGTGGGGTGGGGACGTGGACGGCGGAGAGGGAGCGGGAGAGAATTCTCCCTCTCGAGTTCCGCAGTCTGCGGCGCCCCCGCTGATCTATGCCCAGGACTGCCGGCCTCCATGACCAGGGGCCTGAGGACGGAGGGTGGGCTGCTTACAGAAGCAGGCCCTAGACGGTGACGTGACGTGAGAACTTTGCGTACGTCTTTCACCCCCTCAAGAAAGTAGGACCCTGGGGCATTCCTCCCGAAGGGCTTACCCGGGACTCCTGACCATAGACAAATGGAAGGGCACCGTGTGGTTTTAGTCGGTAAGAGTCCGGCATAGCACCCATGAGGAAATCCACACGTTAAAAAAAAAGTGTTAGTATTATAACAAAAATATTATTCCATCCAAGGTAGTTTATCAGAAATGGCTTTAAGCAGAATGGCTGCCTATTTTATTTATTTATTTATGCTTTTTGTACACATTAAGTAGTTACAGAAACAACCAAGTAAATAGCATGTACAAAGGCGTGCTTAACTCATAGTTGAGTTCTCTTACACCCTAAAGATATTAAAGATTAAGAAAATCAATCAAGGAGTCCACGTGTACCTTGAATTACATACAGATACCTTGGATGGAGTGGGGAAGGGAGGACAACCGCTCTGCAGAAATAGAAAAGGAGTTGTCACAACGACTAGAGCTGTGTATTGCTATAAATATTGCTGTGTATTACTGTATTTTACTGCTATTTAATATTAAATTTCTAAATTATAATAATAGCTTGGTGTACTCGAAGCACGCGTGGCCCACAACTTAGTGTTCTGTAAACGATCAACTTAATTTTAAGCAAAAAATTGCCTTCGGTAACTTTTGCTATGGCAGATCCTCGGATGTGTCCCTACATTTTGGCATTTACATTTACGAGCCGTGCTTCGAAAGGCTCGTTAAGTCGTTGGTCTCGATTTCCAGGAACATAGTTGTCAATAAGCCAAATGCCAAGTTGAAGGTCTTATGTCTTGAAAATTTCAATTACAAGTCGCCACATTCAGCGCCTGTCCATTTTCAACACGGTAATTAATTCACCACATTGAACAAACATGGATACGGTGGCATGTGTGCGTATAGTATACCTCTGCCTAACTTCTAGGGGATAAAGACGTGACTATTTGTATGTATATATGTATATTGGCGTTAAATAAATAAATAACAAGTGTATAATATCTGAAATTATGTTGGTACCTTCTCTAAAAATAATAAAGAATCAGAAAAATAGAATAATTGAAAATACACTATGGATTCATTAATCTTGCAAAACGTGGAAAATTATTACTGGAAGGTTTTTGCACACCGTCTCTTTTGCTTGAGTTAATTCCATCCCACTATTCATTTGAACACGAACGCGCCAGACGGAGGCGTCGCAGACTGAAACGTCTCGACAAAGATCAAAGAAAAGTGCTTTTCCATTAAACACCGCCGGTCTTAATATGTCTTTTCAATTTTAAATATTTCTTAGAGAAATAATATTTTTTAAATCAAATTATGGTCATGGTCTAATTTATTTGAAGTGATTAAATTTAATTAAAGTGTTTCCTACATCATTTTGTCAGAAGAACTGAGCTTTGCGAGATATAGAGAGGCGAGAGAGAATGGACAGTAATTTATTTAACGCGCCGCAATGTTAACTTGTACATAGTTCGAATTTAAAAACTATTTTTCTATCAAGCAATCAATCAATAAATTTGTTTGCTAAAATGGGTTAATAATGGTGTTTGTATTATAATAGAGTTTCTCCATCCGCTATCCGTAGCTATCCGATGCAAATATTGTGTGTTGGATAGCATATAGGAAATCTTAACTCTGTTCCAAAAATAACTGATCAATCACATAAACCAGAATATCTCCCGAACTACATATGCTATCCTAATGAAATGAAGACTGTTCAATTGAGAATTTAATTATAAAGATAAAAAGTAAAAATAAAACTTAGTTGCACGTACAATATTAATCTCGAAATTGAAAATAAACTAAAGTGTGTCATATTTTTCTCAAAACATTTTTTTTGTGTTATTATGGATGCTTACCATTTCTATTCCAAACATAGTGTATTTGTTTTTTCATCTTAGTGTACTCTTATTGCTTTCAAACAATACCTGTATTCGGAGCCTTATGTGCAATTTTAATTAGTTGCTAGGAGCGTCGTGTGGCACTTTCGGTATTGTCAGGAGCGACTGCCGTCTGTCATCTCAACCTCATAAAGTCACCTAGGTCGTTATCTCGTTCGCTTATCCTCAGGTGTACACCACTGTTTCGGTGACCTTTACATCGATAGCAATAGGCTATTATATCATCACGTTTCTTCCAAGGAGAGTGATACAGCAATCATAAATTTCATCTAATCGTGCAAATTAATGTAAAACAAATAAATTATGTATTAGTAATAAACTAATATTCCAAAACCCCCTTGGCACCCTTTTAACCCATTAAATGGGCGCCAAGGGGGTTTGAAATATATCACGCGTGAAGCTTAGTAACATAATAATTTACTAGAGACCAGTAAGTTATCAGATTATTAAACACATGTTCCCGATGCAACTACACTAATTGCTTATCTATGCTTAATTTATAAAGCTGAAGAGTTGGTTTCTTTGTTTGGTTGAACGCGCTAATCTCATGACGATGGTCCGAAATATAAAAAATATTTTTTAGTAAAATAGTCCATATATCAAGGAAGGCTATAGGCTATATATTGTCACGCTACTACCCTGCAGAGCGGAGCAGTAATCATAAATATTCCCAAATCTGGCAAAATAGCAGATAATACCGTCTGAACCAAATTATCTTTTTTACAAGATTGACAATTAATTCACATAACTTTAAAGATATGATAGCAATAGGAACCGTCAATCGATCCACTATCGCTACATGGACTAACTTTATCTTACAAAGCTAATGACTGATTGATTCTGAAGCTATCCAGATTGAATTCTCTGCTAAGATCATCCCCATACCTGTTGCCTCTACCTAAATGATTACATTTCATTATACCTATTATTCAGTGTACGCTTACTTAACGTACAACTAACAAAGCCCTGAGTTCGACCAGCTGAAACCTTGCCAACATAGCTATTATTAACCTCTGAAATTAATATATATACTCACCTGGTCATTTATATTCTTTCCTTACCAAGTAAACTAATATCATATTCAGTCACGTTGTTATAACACACCTACGCGCTGAACTATTCCTAGAAATACAATGTCTAGACTATAATTGTACTCTTATACGTAAGTTTTTTTTATCATTTTATACCTATCACGGTCTCGTTATGTCTCAACGCGTTCCGAACACTGTCGCCGTAGCTAGTATGGGTATGACATCTTATTCATTTAGTGTCAATTGTAACATGTGAGTGGTGATTGTATCGTATCATGTTTTTTTCCATCAGTGTATTAATATAGTACTATTATATTATTGTCCTTGATATTATTCCCTATCATCTTATATTAATCAAAACGCCTAATTGTTGCAGCTGTTGAACGTTTTCGGTGTTATTGGATTGGAACTAGCTTCCGGCTGATCTCCAGGGGGCCAAGTCTGATATTTCAATCGTGTCGAAATAGCATCGAAATCGTTGCTCAATTTTTGATAGTTTACTATCATTTTGACAGCTAATAACAGCGATTCTGGTTCTATTCTCCGGCTTGTCAATGTCCCTGGCACTTGGCCCCCTGATCAATAAAAAAATATTTTTCTGCAAGTGTAAAGTTCTGCAATAAGTGGAAGGTACCCCTTCCACTTATTGCAGAACAAGATTTCAGGGACCCAAGGGTCCTCACGTGCTGACTAACCGACGACACGGCGCAATGACGGGGTTGAGAGGTCAGACTTTCAACAATGCTCAAAATTAAAAACCTAACGATAACTGTTTTTCGCAGTAAAAGTAGACCCCAGGCTCCAAATCCAGGTAGGGTTTGGAAACAACTGGGAAAACAATTAATATAAAGAAGAAGAGAGATTTACATACGAGGACCATGTGAGAAGATTGCTCAAAAAAGAAAGGTTAAGCCTTTCCGTTTCTGATCAATCTGCTACGGTTGTACTTAGATATGACTACCCCATCAGGTATACAGCGTGAACATAGTTAGTTATAATTTAGCTTAACATCAGGCCACATATCTTTAGTCCATTTAGGTATACTAATTAAAGCTCGTGGCCCCGCGGACTCTGTGTTCTGTAAACGATCACTGAGTTACGCAACTCTCCGTTTCCGTTTTCTCGTTTCCCTGCTTCAAAAGGCACGTTAAGCCGTTGGTCCTGGTTGCCAGTAACATGACAGTCGTTAAGTCAAATTGAAGGCCTTATGGGTGGCTTGAAAATTTTCAACAGTAAGTAGCCACAACCTGCGTCTGTTTATTTCAACACGGCAATGAGCTCCCCACCTATTACGTGGGACAGGAATACACATGGTGAAAAGTGGGAGTATAATATGCCTCTGCCGCCTCATCGGGGATAATGCGTGATAAATGAAAAAATAATCAAAGCTTGTAATATTTACAAGTTTGTGTAATTTTGAAATTACGGAGAGACTAAATCTCGATCTTTTTACAACTCCGCCCTCCTAACTGTAGGAACTAGTACACGTAAAACTTCAGTACTGAAACTTGAGTCCCCAACTAACTTCAAAGTGAAAAGATTGACTCCACATAAGTTCAAATACTTGACAAAAGCTCTATGAGATTAAAGCACCGACATAAGTACGCATTGTGAGAGCTTTGAACTTCGAGCTAAAGGTCCAATTTTTTTCATATCACTAAAAATGGTTCGGGAAGAATACCAATTATAAATTACCAAGTAAAAAAGCAATTTATAGCATCTTTTTGTGATGAAAATTACCTTAATAATTATGGATTTTTTACGCCCACGGATAACCTAATATTTACTTCCTGTCTCAGATTGAGTGATAAATAATGCTAGCCAGCACCTAACCTTCCTTTATTGTTCCTGATAAGCTATTATAGCAGTTAAAAATAATATCAACAATTGACATACCATGAAAGATTTCTTTATAGTAAAAATATTGTTAACATATTAAAAGTTAAGAATTCCATTGAAATATTCCCATGTATGTAGCCTGCTAGTTACGACGTTATGCTTCGAGATTTTTGGGACTAACTCTCGGTTGACGATGATTATATGATGAAAAATGGAAACAAATTCAGGTTCAATTTTAAAATGATGAAGATATAAAAGGATTTGTTATAGAATACAAACATCTAACATCGCCACCTATTGAGTTAAATGTGTTTTGGGAGGTACTCTTATTAAAATTTCTCAGCGTTAAAGAAAACGATGGTAGGGACGCAACGTAGGTCATTACCGGCAAATGAAGTTAGCTACGCACATATAATTAGTAGTTAGCCGTCTAATTACGGCTACGGGAGCTCATGGCCGGCATACAAATGCCGACCATTCTGTTACTAATAGATATACATATCCTTTAGGTGTAAGTTAGGTTGTGGAATGAGTTGCTTGTCTCAGGTTTTCACAAACGTCTATAAAACGTTTATACAGTATGAGGTTCTTCAATTGGTGTCTCATAATTTTTTTACAGTGTTGGTCGGACGAATATGAATATCGGTTACGGCGACAACTTTCCTACGTTTAACTTTTCTACCACTTTGTGGTTTAATAAAAATGGTTCCACCCGTCTGTTTTCTGTTCGTATATCTGAAGTCGCTTGCGTAATATTAACGTTTTGTTTAAATTGGTTGAAATAATGACGATATATGAGTAAATTGCAACTGTAGCCGTCTGTAGTGTAGTAGGCCGGTTGTTAGTAGTTCATATTTACTAACACATTATTACTGTTTAACCATGTCTATCTATTAGTACTAAAATCTATACAGATATAACTTCATAGATATTTACATAAAAACGCTTTTTTTGACTGCCTCGGTGGCGCAATGGTAGTGTATTCGACTGCCGCGACTGAGGTTCAGGGTTTGTGGAACCGTTCAGGGTTCGATTCCACAAATGTTTTTTTCGGAGGTTGGGTGTTTCTTTATGTATGTATGTATGTGTATTATTCTGTATGTATGTATTTAGAAATATTTAATAATGTTTATTAGTCATCTAGATCCCATAACACAAGCTTTGGGCTAACATTGGGCTAGACGGCGCTGTGTAAAAAAAAATGCACCACAATCTATTTAAAAAATGAAGTTTTCATTTTTTCTCGGTCTGTCTGTCCGATTTTAACGGGACTTTCATTGGTAGATAACTGATATTATAGGGAATTAATTAGGCTACCTTTTGTACCCATATTCACATGAGGACAGGCACTACGCGGGTGAAACCACCGGGCGTCCGCTAATAATTGATAAAATATAGAGTTCTTTTGCAAAAGTTACAACAATACTATGTACGCCATTGCAATAATTGTTCAAAAACTCTATAGCGTAGGTAATATTTTGGTCTATTTCTTTTTTCATACCATTGAGGTGGCAGATAAGGAAAGTGGTATAAGAAACGCTATGGTGGTATTGATTTTTATTTAGCTAATAATACAACCTTTTGTAATGTCAAAGTGAAAATATCGCGTAGATATCTTACAATAAAGGCTTTATAGAATAAATAAATAAAAATAAATATCCATCACGCCTTATCCCCGAAGGGTTGGCAGAGGCATATTATATGCCCACTTTTCACCGTGTGGATTCCTGTCCCACGTAATAGGTGGTGAGCCCATTGCCGTGTTGAAATAGACAGATGCAGGTTGTGGCTACCTGCTGTTCAAATTTTCAATTTTTTTTTATAGATTGAATAAATATCCTTTTCTGTTTTGCACATCACAACACTGCCTTAGGCACTTTGAATATATCTTATCGACACGAATCCGCGCAACAAGCCTTTTGTATAAAGCGAACCCCTTTTTAACCTCCGAAGCAAAAAGAAGGGTGTTATAAGTTTGACCTGTCTGTGGCATCATAGCTCCCGGATGAAGCGATTTTAATTTAGATTTTTTTGTTATATTGCTGACTTATGTGCGAATGTTGACATGTTTGATGAAAATCAGTTGAGCCATTTAAAAAATGTGGGGGGTGAAAGTAAGGAAGAATAACCGAATGTCTGCAAAAAACACTCGAGTGGGGTCTCAAATGAAAGCGCATCACGTATACATTACAAAACAATATGTTCAATGAAAATCGGTTGAGTGGTTAAAAAGCTCTGGGGGTAAAAGTGTGGAAAATATCCAATGTCTGCAAATATAAGGGGGGGGAGGTAAGAAAATTTTCCAAAAAAAGTTACGTATTTACAACTTAACAAAATATACATTCTATTAGAACTGGTCCTTCTGACCACTTTGCATCAGGTCGGCCGTATGCTTGGATGCCACCTCAGCGGCATATTTATAAAAACTAACTATATGCTGATAAAAATTAAACCTTCAACAAAAAGACATTTAGGGTGCATATTCTACACGTAAAGTGACGGTATTATTTCGATATATATATATATATGCCATGCACTCCCCCACTATAATGTTAACAAAGAACTGCTCCGCCTTTATTACATTTATATATTAATCTTTAAAATATTTCCAATTTGATGTTTATTTCCTGTATTTTACAAATTCCCTGACACAATAAATCCAGCAAATCTAGTCCTAATGAACATGTTCTGACGAGTGCTCTGTAAACAGTGATCAACTTTGTAAAGCCTCGCTAATAATGTAAATGTGAGAGCTTGCTCGTTGGGAGCAGTAGACTGACGTTTGTTATTATTTATTTACTAAATCGTATATTATATCTGGTTGCGCCGGTATACGATTCAAACTTTGCCGCGTTATTTTTTCTATGTTGCATCGCCGATCTCCATTTGTTTTTAATTAATTAGTTGTCGACACTCCCACCCCGCTTCCCTTTATTCCATTTCTCTTTCGCACCTACCTTGTCTCGCATAAAAGAAGAGCAAGACAGCTGTCAGTGTTTTTCGTCGACAACCGCGTGTAAATTTCATTTTTGACTTTCCCCGCAAATACAGTCCACTTCGAATTTATTTATCTCGCCCGCTCAACCAATATCTGTTACATACACGGCATTGGGCTCACCACCTGTTGCGTGGGACAAAAACGCATACGGTGAAATATTAGCTTATAGTATATATATGCTTACATTTCGAGCATAAAAGGATATACTATATGTATATATTTATATATATCGTTCCGCAGACGATCACGGCTTAAGCAATGTACTATACCGTCAGTACTGAAATATGTGAATGTCTGTACTATTTTTATATTTGTACCATTTCTATTTACGAGAAAGTTTAAAGTCACCTCTTTTTGATGTCTGTACAGACTTTAAACAAGGATGTGTCATGTCCGCCTGGCTGTTCATAGTGTATCTGGACAGTTGCCTGCAGAAGTTGAAAGATTTTAATATGGGTGTCAATTTGGGTGACTTTACAGTAAACTGTCTGCTGTACGCTGATGATGCGGTGCTCATGGCCTCATCAGAAGCCGACCTACAGACATTAGTCACTAATATGAAAGAGGGGTGTGAATGTAAGGGTCTCCGCTTGAATGCAAGTAAAACTAAGGTTCTAGTGTTTGAAAGAGGTGACGTAAGAACTAAATGCGAGATTAGGGTAAACCAGGAACGTCTAGAGCAAGTGAATGAAATTGTGTATTTAGGAAGTATGTTTAGCGCGGATGGAAGATGTGATTCGGATGTAGAACGGCGAGTAGCTGCCGGAAACAAAGTTAACGGTGCTTTGTCCCAGTTAGTAAAGCGACAAAGCATCGTAAAAGCACGAATGGCGATTCATAACGCAGTGCTAGTGCCAACTTTCCTTTACGGTAGTGAAACCTGGGTATGTCAGCAGATGCATGAAAGTAAATTGAATGCTGTGGAGATGCGATCACTTCGAAAATTTTGCGGCGTTACCTTGGCCGACCGAATACGTAACGAAGTGATACGCAATATGGCAGGTTTGAATGAAAGTGTCAGCGTTAAGCTGGAAAAGGGCGAGCTCCGTTGGTTTGGACACGTCCAACGAATGAGTGACGAACGATTGACGAAGAATATATATTGTTCAAAAGTAGAGGGTAGAAGGAGTCAGGGAAGGCCGAGACTTACATATGAAGACCACGTGAGCAGATTGCTCAAAAACGGAAAGGTCAATAGTACTCGGATACCCAGACGTGCGTGTATGAAGCGATTGATGAATCTCGAAGAAGCGAAAGAAGTATGCATGGATCGCGAAGCCTGGCGATCTGTCCTCTCTGATTACCCCGTCAGGGATACAGCGTGAAGATAGTTAGTTAGTTAGTTCTATTTACGAGCATTTTCGTTCTTCGAAAGGCATCTTAAGCCCTTGGTTCTGCTATCAGTAAAATAGTAGCCGTAAAGCCAACTTAAAAGATTTATGTATGTCTTTAATAAACACTCTGTCCTCGTTGGTTACAACATGCCAATAGGCTCACCACCTATTACCTGGGCCATATACTAAAATCCACACAAAGAACTTACAATCTAATAATTAAAAATATAATGAACTAAAGAATGGCTTCGGTAGAAATGGAAACTATGTCTATTCCTGACATTAACTGCGACACAGTCATATCAATGAATCCTTATTCCTTGGTCATGTAATGAATCCTTACTGTAATAATAAGCTGAGTAATAATATCACACGTCCATTGTACCAGACCTAGACTAAACTAATGACTAACTTGGTCTTGATAGAATAAATTTTCTGGAACTGAAACGGGCATGTTTCACCGGGCAGTGCGTGGGCGAAATGTTCATTGGCGGTTGAACTGAAGACGTCTCATATAACTTCTACGTGATAAGAATATGTGCCCATCGGTGAACAATACCGTTTATTGTATACTTCTAAAAGTTGTATAAGTTATTTATACACGAAAATATAGAATACTAGTTGACACTCGCGGCTTCACCCGTGACGTATTTCGAACCCCTTGGCACCCATTTAATCCCGTCATTTGCCGATTTTATAGTCTTTCTTGATTCCTTGGAACTGACTCAACAGCGTAAATTGTAGTGTATACCACTGCCGCGGGAATGGAACTAGGGAACTCGGGTCCCTAGTTCCATTCCCGGATCGGGACAAATATTTGTGTGATTCATTTTTTTTTTTGGAGCTTGTGTGTTTCCTATATTTATGTACAATATAAATGTATTTAGAAATTTATTAGTATGTTTATCAGTTGTCTAGATCCCATAGCACAAGCTTAAAAGCTTAGTTTCCCTAAATAGCGCTGAGTGAAGTGTCTCACAATACTTATTTATTTATTTCATTCGAACCTATAGTTCCGGAAATTCAAACAAACAAACAAACTGTTTTTAAACTCACACGACTTATACTATGCATTTTATGTTATTCGGGTCTTAAATAATATTTTTAACTTTTTCTCACCTCTCGACTCAGTCTACTCGTGACCACGGCTATTGCAATATAGCCGAAACGACAAAAAGTTAAAAATATTACGCGAAAAAGACCCGAATAACATAAAATGCAAAACAAACAAACTCTTCAGCTATGTATTAGTATAGATATAGACTAGTAATGTTAAATTTTCTCGTAACCTCATTTGTAGCTTTGCTCAATGTGATAGTAGCGAACTAGCAAGGCTTTCGATATAGATAGTACTGAGAATAACGTCACCGATAGTGGCTTTTCCATTTACACACGTTTCGCTTTGGAAAGCACGTTGAGCCTTTAGTCCCTGCTGCCAGTACCATGGACGTCGTTAATCCAAGTTGGCTGACCCCCTATTAAGTGACACAAAATACAACAGGTGAAATGTAGCCGAATACTATGTCTATGCCTTCGGAAGACAACGCGTAACTATGTACACATATATTTTTTATGTAGTAAAGGAACATGTTACTCACTTGAAGGTTTTACCAAAACTTTTTATTTACAAAAAATAAATCACTCAAGATATCACTCTTGTTCGATGATGCGGAGGATTTTTTTGACGCGTGTATGTATGGTTAGGTATTTTTTTTATTTTTAGTTATATTTTTAGTATAAAATGTATATATTATATGATAGCTTTAATTGTTTAGATAAACGATCAATCTTTTGTTCGAAGGTGAAGATTTGTACATTCATCTAATCAGTTGGATGATTGAAGAAAACTTTTTGAATGAGCTTTATTATATGTGTAAAAAAAAATATTAATGTTTGGGGCAAGGAACGAGATAACCTCAAAATAAATACGATGAAGATATCAAATATATTTGTACTAGCTGACCCGCGCAACTTCGTTAGCGCCACTTAAGAGAAACAGACAAAGAAAGAGACATTAGTTAAATGGGGTAGCGCGTATTAGGCTATTCTTAAGAAACAACTTCTGAAGTATTCACTTTTTACAACAAAAAAATTTATGAAATCAGACTACTTGTTGATGATAGTTACTTTCAACTGAATAATATACACGCGGGTGAAACAGATTGAACTGAATATCCTGTGCGAGACATTTCCTGAATTAATACATAGGGTCCCTACTTTATATCCCGGGAAAACATCTTTTTCCCGCGAGATAACCTTTTTGTGTAGGCGAACTAACGATTTAACGTGAGCGAAGCCGCGGGCATAAACTTTCGGAAATGTTCTACCTACATGCCGATTTTCATCAAAATGTGATTAAATAACAAACGTCCAAATAATATAGAAATCTTTACAAACTTACACATTTCTAACATTGATAAGATTACATTCCCGTGGGGATACCGGGAATCATTTCTTGGTGCTCATCTCTAACGTAGATACTTTAAGAATACGTTCACCAACTTTTAGATTGTGTATGGTTTTACCCACGTAGTTGCTGTTCTCGTGGGAATACCGGGTATTCCTTTCTTAGTGCTTATTCAGGGTAGAGACGAACTTCCAAACACACTTTTATCGTTTATTTACTTCCTTAGAGGTAGAATTTCGAAAAATCCATTCTTAGGGGAAACCTACATATTAAAAGGAACCCCATGCGAAGTTTGGGCTTCGTAGCTTTGTTAGTTTTATAGGTTTCGTGATCAATGAGTCAGTTATTAGAACTGTTTTACACCCTCAAGGGTAGAATTTATTAAAATTCCTAAACATGTATTTTTTTTTATACAGGAGCAAGTATAAGAAATTCGCTGTTGCTATGAACATACTATACAGCTACGTATTAGGGGATGAAGAGTAGAAGCGTGCACGTCGCCATCCCTGCCAGCTACGGCTGCAATTCTACTCCAACACGAGTGCCACCAGGGCGAACTATGCTAGGGCGTGCCCCCGAGGCGACGCGCACCAGTTCGTCCCCGCTGGTACTGGAAAAGTGTGAGCCAGAGCGGCGTAGGGGACCGCCACCCTACACGCGCGGCCCGACACGGCGGGAAGTGGAGGATGGAGTGCAGGGTAGCTGCGTGGAATGTTAGGGGAGGAATGCAAGATAAGATGAATGAGTTGATGGATGTTATGAATGAGAGAAAGTTAGATGCAGCGTGCTTGACAGAGACCAAGCGCAAGGGCAGCGAAGTCTTGGGGCTCCCGGGTGGGATGCTCGCGCTTTGGTCTGGAGTACCAGAGAGCGAGCATGGCAGTCGGGGGGTTGGAATTTTGCTGTCCTCGCGATTGGCCTCCGGTATGTATGAGTACAAACTGGTAGGTCCTAGAATCCTCTGGATCCGTGTAAAACTTGGTTTGACGAAGATTTTCCTGGTAGCTGCTTACGCGCCAGTATCTTCGTCGAACGCGAGTGAGCTAGAGGACTTCTGGGAGAGTATGAGAGAAGCTCTAAATGTGATAGAAGGAAATGAAAGACTTATAGTATGTGGAGACTTGAATGGATGGGTGGGTACCGCTCGCAATGGTTTTGAGTCGGTACTCGGGAAGTATGGGGATAAAAGGGTGAACGACGCTGGCAAGCTAATACTGGCATATTGTAAGGAGAAGGATTTGTTTGTGGCGAACACAATGTTCAACCACAAACAAATTCATATGTATACGAGGAGATGTAAGTCAAAGAGAAGCATGATAGATCTATTCCTAATGGATAGTCGGCTCCGTAAACAGGTGATGGACACGAGGGTTTATCGAGGCGCTGAGCTGGGATCAGACCACTACCTAGTCATAACTAGGATTAGGGGTCTGTTCGCGGGTTGGCGTCATCGTACCGAGTGTCCTGAACCTGGGCCGACTTATAGCATCAAAAGCTGGAAGCTGCAGGATGCATCCATTAGGGATAAATATAATGAAAGGGTAGCCGAAAAGCTTGGCGACGTCAATGTAAGCAGTGAGAATGTGGAAAGTGTATGGCAGAACCTTAGGGACAGTATGATAAATGCCGCTGTGGAAGTGTGTGGAGAAACGAAAAGAGGCAGTAGTAATAAGCGTGATGCATGGTGGAATGAGGAAGTGAAAGAAGCAGTTCGAATGAAGAAGAAAGCATGGCTAGACTACTTAGCCTCGCGGAATGATTTTAATATGAAAGAGAGATACAAGCTGCAGAAAGTTAACACGAAGGCACTGATAGAAGAAGCTCGTGAAAGGTGCAGAATGAAAGCGGATGAAAGGTTGTCGTCCAATTTCCGGGATAATGCCAAGCTCTTCTGGAAAGAGGTAGGCAAGACCCGGAGTTGTTCGGCAATCTGCAGTATGAATAAAGTGCTTAGTGTTAACAATGACGTCCTAACAGACCAAAGTGACGTCCTGCAGAGATGGAGTAAATATTATGGAAAGATGTATGCAAGAAAAGACAGAGATGCCACATCGGGAAGTGGAGCTCACTTCGATGCTCCGGATCCCGATGTCATTGAAGTCATTAGTATGAAAGAAATAGAACAAGCGATAAGAAGTATGAAATGTGGTAAGGCTGCGGGAAAAGACAGAGTTACTGCTGAGATGATCAAGTACGGTGGGTCGCGTGTCTGGGACACACTTTGTCTGTTATGCAACTTGTGCTGGCGGACGGGTGAGGTCCCAGATGACTGGCGAGTAGCAGTTGTAGTACCTCTTTACAAAGGGAAAGGCTCGCGCCTAAACTGCTCCAGCTACAGGGCGATCAGCTTGGTCAGCTTAGCTAGTAAGGTGTATGCAAAGGTTATAACGGCACGAATGCAAGAAAAGTCTGAAAGGTATTTATGGGAGGCTCAATGCGGATTACGACGTGGAAGAGGTTGCATGGATCAAGTGTTTTCTCTCCGCATGATCGCGGAAATGTTTCTGGCTCTTAGCCAGGAGGTTTTCTGCGCTTTTGTGGATCTAGAGAAAGCATTTGATAACGTTGTGAGAGAAACGCTGTGGGACTTGCTGCCAGGATATGGTGTGGACGGCTCGCTACTGCGGGCAATACAGTCGCTTTATAGGGACTGTAAGGCTTGCGTGCGAGTAGGGGGGGATGTGTCACCTCTTTTTGATGTCTGTACAGGCGTCAAACAGGGATGTGTCATGTCCGCCTGGCTGTTCATAGTGTATCTGGACAGTTGCCTGCAGAAGTTGAAAGATTTTAATGTGGGTGTGAATTTGGGTGACTTTACAGTAAACTGTCTGCTGTACGCTGATGATGCGGTGCTCATGGCCTCATCAGAAGCCGACCTACAGGCATTAGTCACTAATATGAAAGAGGGGTGTGAAAGTAAGGGTCTCCGCATGAATGCAAGTAAAACTAAGGTTCTAGTATTTGAAAGAGGTGACGTAAGAACTAAATGCGAGATTAGGGTAAACCAGGAACGTCTAGAGCAAGTGAATGAAATTGTGTATTTAGGAAGTATGTTTAGCGCGGATGGAAGATGTGATTCGGATGTAGAACGGCGAGTAGCTGCCGGAAACAAAGTTAACGGTGCTTTGTCCCAGTTAGTAAAGCGACAAAGCATCGTAAAAGAAGCACGAATGGCGATTCATAACGCAGTGCTAGTGCCAACTTTGCTTTACGGTAGTGAAACCTGGGTATGTCAGCAGATGCATGAAAGTAAATTGAATGCTGTGGAGATGCGATCACTTCGAAAATTGTGCGGCGTTACCTTGGCCGACCGAATACGTAACGAAGTGATACGCAATATGGCAGGTTTGAATGAAAGTGTCAGCGTTAAGCTGGAAAAGGGCGTGCTCCGTTGGTTTGGACACGTCCAACGAATGAGTGAGGAACGATTGACGAAGAATATATATTGTTCAAAAGTAGAGGGTAGAAGGAGTCAGGGAAGGCCGAGACTTACATATGAAGACCACGTGAGCAGATTGCTCAAAAACGGAAAGGTCAATAGTACTCGGATACCCAGACGTGCGTGTATGAAGCGATTGATGAATCTCGAAGAAGCGAAAGAAGTATGCATGGATCGCGAAGCCTGGCGATCTGTCCTCTCTGACTACCCCGTCAGGGATACAGCGTGAAGATAGTTAGTTAGTTAGCTGTTGCTATGTTTAAAAATGAAGAATTTTCCATATTAACTTTCAAGCCTTGTTTACCCCCTTATAGGTAAAATTTTGCAAAACCGCGATACACGTACCCATTTATTTGTAACTAAAAACAGGTGTACATAAATTCATGTTTCTAACTTTGAAAATGACGAACTTGCATACAACAGTTTATCGCTTATTTTCTTCCCTAGGGGTAGAATTTCACAAAATCCCTTCTTAGCGGAAACCTACGTATTAAAAAGAATATCCATACGAAGTTTGAGTTTCATAGCTTTGGTGGTTTTTGAGATTTCGTGAACAATGAGTCAGGCAGTGATTTTGCCTCTTACATATATAGATAATAAAGAGGCTGTTGGTGGAAACGAAAGAGACGCAGCCACCACTCCGTTGTATATTGTTTCAAACTTACAGTATTTTCGAATGTTTATGTGCAAAAGCTTCCACAACATGCACAAGTGTTGTGAATTTGTTTTACTTGGTAAAACAGGGTTTTTTGTTAATCCCAAATCTCAAATATTATTTTCAAATTATGTGTTCACAAAATTCCTTAACAAATAAATAATGTTGGTATTATAAATACTTTGGTGTTGGTAACGTACTTACCTGGAAGTAAACAAATCAATAGACGTAGCGATTCTATCAGTTTTATCCCCATGTCAGCCAATTATCTGTCCACTAAGTACAATAAAGTGTTTTCTATTCTATTCTATTCTAAGTTTACATCAAAGTGCATTCCGGGTTACTGCCAAACCCTACCTAGATTTGAAGCTCTACGAGACTGTTGTAAGGTCTGACTTGCCAACGCGGCAAGAGTGCCTTCGTCGTTGTCAGGTCTGTTATTCAGTAGATGTACCGCTTGCAGGTAAGGTTGCTAGGGCTCCGGAGATCTTGTTAGAGCTCCTTACACCCAAGCTGAATTCATATTTGTATTTGTATAATTTAAAAACTCTTGCATAAGTGTGGATGTCACTGAACAGATGAGCTCCGTCTAAATTACTGGGACAATAGTAATTAAGTTTTATGTATATGAGCGTGGATTGTATTCTTACAATATTAGTTCCTGTAGGCGGTGTAGGGATCTAGGATTTGGGCAGAACTACTAGGTTGATATACATATAGTTATCTCATCATCATCCGAGCGTCTGTCCCACATATAGTTATCTATTTAACTTAAACAATTTATATGACGTTCAAATATTAACTAAATCTCTGTAATATATTACATTAATATACGTGCCCCAAGATGATTTGCCTATTCTCGAAAAATTGAGCATGAATAAAGGATCTGAGGGAAATCTTGAGTGACGCAGGTCGGACAGCGAGGGATACATTTTTGTCATTCTGCGCCTTTGCATTAGGCCTCCTGACAGTACCATGCCCAATAGCCATTGAAATAAAATGGTACAGTTAAGGTACATGTCGATCCCAACAAACTTTTATAGGAAAACCTTTGCCTATTTTGTTTTATTTCAATTTGTGTGATCATAATTATATATTAATGCGTAATACAAAATAGCTGAGGAAATACTACAACAAAGAAAATTTATCATTGGAATAAAAATCAGTACAAAATCAACGGGATCACTGTATTTAAAGAGTCTATCTTACTACACTGTACAAACTAGAAAACAGAAAGAAATCGGATTAGGCGAACCCTTTAATGTATTGTTACGCCGGCGGACCAGTGAACAACTTTAAACGTCATTTTCTGGGCCTTCGGAATACGAACTACGAACTACTACTATAACCCTACGAACGTAACATTTGGTGACAGAAGCGGGTTAGGAAATGCCGATTATGCCACGTGAAACCGAGACCAAAAAAAAAAAAAAAACCTAACCACTCCGGGAGTGCCGACAGAAGTGAAAACTCAATTTATTAATAATTTATTTATCTAGTCGCGTTGGTACATGCATATATGCACACACTATCGCTGCGTATCGTAACGGGGAGTAGCGAAACCAAATTTATCTCATCTAAAAAATTGCGTACCGCGCTAAAAGAAGTTTTTCCTTCAAAAATTGACCGGGATCGACGTAAAGATGATGATGATGAAAAATAAATCTACACTGAAAGAGTCCTAATTGATTTCACAGCATTATTTAATAAGACCTGTAGATGACCGGAATCAACGTTAGATGATGATGATGATTATGGTAGCGAGTCCAGAGATTTTATCTCATCTAAAAATATGCGTACCGCGCTAAAAGAAGTTTTTCCTTCAAAAATTGACCGGATCGACGTAAAGATGATGATGATAAAAAATAATTCTACACTGAAAGAGTCCTAATTGATTACACAGCATTATTTAATAAGACCTGTAGATGACCGGAATCAACGTTAGATGATGATGATGATATGGTCGCGAGTCCAGAGATTTTATCTCATCTAAAAATATGCGTACCGCGCTAAAAGAAGTTTTTCCTTCAAAAATTGACCGGGATCGACGTAAAGATGATGATGATAAAAAATAATTCTACACTGAAAGAGTCCTAATTGATTACACAGCATTATTTAATAAGACCTGTAGATGACCGGAATCAACGTTAGATGATGATGATGATTATGGTCGCGAGTCCAGAGATTTTATCTCATCTAAAAATATGCGTACCGCGCTAAAAGAAGTTTTTCCTTCAAAAATTGACCGGGATCGACGTAAAGATGATGATGATAAAAAATATGAGTACCGCGCTAAAAGAAGTTTTTCCTTCAAAAATTGACCGGGATCGACGTAAAGATGATGATGATAAAAAATAATTTTACACTGAAAGAGTCCTAATTGATTACACAGCATTATTTAATAAGACCTGTAGATGACCGGAATCAACGTTAGATGATGATGATGATTATGGTAGCGAGTCCAGAGATTTTATCTCATCTAAAAATATGCGTACCGCGCTAAAAGAAGTTTTTCCTTCAAAAATTGACCGGATCGACGTAAAGATGATGATGATAAAAAATAATTCTACACTGAAAGAGTCCTAATTGATTACACAGCATTATTTAATAAGACCTGTAGATGACCGGAATCAACGTTAGATGATGATGATGATATGGTCGCGAGTCCAGAGATTTTATCTCATCTAAAAATATGCATACCGCGCTAAAAGAAGTTTTTCCTTCAAAAATTGACCGGGATCGACGTAAAGATGATGATGATAAAAAATAATTCTACACTGAAAGAGTCCTAATTGATTACACAGCATTATTTAATAAGACCTGTAGATGACCGGAATCAACGTTAGATGATGATGATGATTATGGTCGCGAGTCCAGAGATTTTATCTCATCAAAAAATATGCGTACCGCGCTAAAAGAAGTTTTTCCTTTAAAAATTGACCGGGATCGACGTAAAGATGATGATGAAAATCTTACGCTTTTTCGATCAGGACACGTGGCGTCAGGACACGTGATGAAAATCTTACGCTTTTTCGATCAGGACACGTGTCCTGACGCCACGTGTCCTGACGCCACGTGTCCTGACGCCACGTGTCCTGACGCCACGTGTCCTGGCGCGAGTTTAAGATTTTATACCCATTACAGAAAAAGTGCTCAACGCAAGCTAAAGAAGTTTTCACTTCAAAAAAAATATCTTTATTTTGCATAGACCATTTTAACGGCGCAAACAAAATGTCATACACTATTTAAAATATTTAAAGCGACCACCGGTTCGGAACGCGGCCCACCTGAGAAGAACCGGCAAGAAACTTAGGAAGGCTTTTTTTTTGATGGCCTATTTACAATTTAATATTATTTAAGCAAGGGGGTTCAAACCCGAAGTCAAACGGGAGCCAGTGGGGAATCTACGCCTGTTGGTGGAACATCGGAGCCGCGGACCACACCCAAGCAAGAAGTGGACTTGAGCAGCATGCTAGTCCTATTAAAGGAGCTGGCTAGAAAACAGGACGAGCAGGCTAGAAAACACGATGAACAGGTCAGAGAACAATCAGGAGTTCTGCGTGAAGTTCTAGAAAATAGTGCAGCGTGGAAAAAAGAAATGCAAGAGGTCCAGGACAAACTTACCGACATAGACGTCAAATTTGAGACTAGAATTCACGACGTGAATGAAAAGGTGGAGACGCACGAGAACCGCCTTCAGAAGTTGGAGACCAAGGCAAAAACAGTCAACAGTTCCTGTGTGCATGAGAGTACCATGTCGGAAGGTGGAAGATTCAAAGCACCTCCCTTTGATGGTACGTCGTCCTGGACTGCATATAAGCTGCAGTTCGAGTCCGTTTCCCAAGCTAACGTCTGGAGTAAGGAGCAAGCTAAGACGGCGTTAACGTTAGCCCTACGTGATGAGGCCCTCACCATCTTGGAGGCCCTGGGAGACGACAGGACGTACGACCGTCTTCTTGAAGCTCTGGAGGCGCGTTAGGGCGATGGTCACCTGGAGCACGTGTATCGAGTACAACTGAAGGACCGAAGCCAAGGGCGTAATGAGTCCTTACAACAGTGGGCCTTAGAAATAGAGAAATTAGTCAGGAAGGCTTACCAACGACCTTCAGCCTCTCTGGTGGACAGTATGCTGGTGCAAGCTTTTTGACGGTATACGGGACCTTGAAGTAAGAGCCGCAGTGCGATTGGGGCACCACAAAAGTCTTGAAGCTGCAGTTGCCCACGCACTGTAAGTGGAGGCTGTACGGCAGGACACGTCGAGGCCTTTCATGTTGCGGGAAGTGGCTGCCAGGGAGCCGATTGTTCCTCGCCGCGAGATTGGACCACGGTGCTACAATTGCGGCGAACGAGGGCACATACAGTCAAGTTGCCCCAAAATAAAGAGCAGCAGAAGAGTACGTGACTGCTTAGAAGATGTTGAAGACTGGTGCAAGACGTGTAGCAGCTTTTCATCAGATAAGGGTCCACATACAAGCATCAAAGGAGTAGTGAAGGTGGATAACGTTGGAGTACATTGTAAAAGAAATGCTCCACGCCATGACCCTGGACCGCGATGCTACAATTGCAGTGAACGAGGGCACATACAATCCAGTTGCCCCAAGAGGAACAGACAAGCTTGTGACCCGGCCCCGATGACGAGGACGTCAGGCTCCGCGCATGTGAACCGAGTTACAGTCATGACTATGGGACGAGTGCTAAATGGTGGTCAAAATGTCCCAGTTACGATATCACAGGCGATCGAGGGGAATAGTCAGGTTGTCAAAGGTGAAATTGGTGGACAACCTCGTCACCGTACCATGAAACACCGTAGCGTGCAGACACATGAAAATGCAGACGCTCTCTCCCGAAGACCTTGTCTTGACGACTGCAAACATTGCCTAAGGCAAGAAGACAAGGAATGTGTCAGATTTATAGGAACCGACACCGTGAGCGAAGAGTGGAGCGATGAAGTCATGAAACAAGCACAGCAAGAGAACCTAAATATCCAACCCATTTTCAATTGGATTAACGCAGGAATACCCAAACCGAGATGGTGTGAAGTAGCCCCGATGAGCACAGTAATAAAGAACTATTGGGCACAATGGGATAGCTTGGCCATGCATAATGGCGTACTGTGCAGGAAATGGGAGTCTGCGAATGGGAAAGATGCTCACCTGCAGGTTGTTGTTCCGAAGATAAGAGTGAGAGATGTTTTCTTGAAATTCATAGCGACCAGGGCAGGAACTTTGAATATATGGTCTTTCAAGAAACTTGCTGGATAATGGGTTTGCATAAAACGAGAACGACGGCATATTACCCACAATCGGATGGAATGGTCGAAAGATTTAACCAGACACTGGAAAGACACTTGGCCAAAGTTGTCGAGAGTCACCAGAAAGATTGGGACCGACACATTCCGCTCTTTTGATGTCGTATAGGTCCGCAACTCATGAAAGCACAGCTGTTACCCCGGCATACGTGAATTTTGGGAGAGAACTTCGTATACCTGCAGATCTTCTAACTGGGCGTCCTCCGGACTCACCTAGATCCATCACCGAGTACGCGAGCGAGTTACGGGATCGGATCGACGATGTTCACAAACTTGTTCGTGAACACGGGCTTCAAGCTAGTGAAAGGATGAAAACTCGATATGATCGGAGATCAAACCAAGTTGAGTTTGATAAGGCTCATTGGTGTGGTTACATAATCCTATGCGGCGAAAAGGGAAGTCCCCAAAGCTATCCCCTAACTGGGAAGGACCGTATAGAGTGATTACTAGAATCAATGACGTCACGTATCGAATACAGCGGAGTCCTCGTAGTCCCTGCAAGATTGTTCACGTTGACCGACTTGCCAGATATCATGGAGACAACTATGCTCGGGACGAGCATGTCTTAGGAGGGGGTAGTGTTACGCCGGCGGACTAGTGAACAACTTTAAACGTCATTTTCTGGGCCTTCGGAAAGTTTTCAGCAGGCTGAAAAGTGGTTTCGTTTCCGAGGAGGCTCTATCACATACCAAATTATCCGAATTTCACCCCAGTTGCCGTTGTTTTCAGGCGCCTGAAACATGTTTTCAGTTCGTTTCAGGCCACCCTATCACATGCCATCATAACCTGAAAATCCTTTTTCAGGCGTCTTCAGGACCCCTTATGGGCCTTTGAAGCCCACTTCAGTATTTAGCGTAATTTCATGAAAGAGTGACAAGGATAGCGGTATTAGAAAGAGAGAGCTACATTCAGAATATTCCAGAGCTATTAGACAGGAGACTTTAAAAAGAGATAGCTACACTAAAAACATAAGTGATAAAGATAGCACCAGAAGGGACAGCAATAGGTCGAGAACCTTCCGGCACATACCGAAGGAGCAACTAGTATCGTGTGGAACATTCTAGAGATGTACCCGATTGTAGGTGCCGAACGAATTTTCCCGAAACTTCCAGAAAATTACTAGGCGTATATAAAGGGCCGAGCTCGCGGCTACAGGACAGTCTCCTTTGAGGAAGCAGTTCAGATCAAAGCGAATCGAAGTGATCGAAGCTAAATAGTGCGATACTGTTACAGTGCGATTATCTAAGCGAAGAGTTTGTGTTTAGTAGCGATTATTAGTTTTGGTTTTGTTGTTTATATTTAGAGTAATTAAAGTGTTAGTTTTATAATTTGTGGTATTAGTACAACTCCTATTAGTACCCACCCTACGAACGTAACAGTATATTATAGTTGCGTATTACGATTTAAAAAATATTTTCTTCCACGTACCCCATAAGCTTTGAACGATTTTACAGCACTCGCGCTTTCCTTCTTTTATAACCTCGGGTTCTATGTAGCCTTCTCGAATCTATATCCATTTGTAATATGTTTTTTTCTGAAGATATAGTCTCAAAAATTTATAAATTGGATAACATAAAAATTGTGTGTGCTTTCACAAGTAAATGAGCCCTTTTAAAGAACCATACTACTTTCATTTGACTGCTTGATGCAACTAATTTAATTCTAATTTTAATATTTTGACCTTCGTCCATGTTGTATATACACAAAACATTCCTCTTGGCAGTAAATACTAAAAAAGTGTTCAGATATTCAGGCTGGTGGACGGGGCGGAAAAGTTATTTTATAAATTATATTACATTATAATTGCACGAATAAGCATAGAGAGTTTATAGTGGTCCTCTACAAATATGAATAAAACGTAATCATAGATTCAACTAAAGTCAATTTTGTATTTTGTAAAATTACAAATAGGAAACCGCCTAAATAAACATTATGGCAAAATTTTAATACCCACTTTGGCGTATTGTACATATAATTTTCCGTAATCTCCTTCCCTCAGCTTTCCTAATATATAACGAGAAAATCATTTATTAGCTCTTGTTTATACCCCTTTTCTAAATAGGATAAATATTTAAAACTACAGCGGTTGAAAAGATACGCTTTGTAAGTGGTGAAAATTAAAACGTTCGATCGTTTTATACCTCACCGCAATATATTATTTTAACATTGTTAACATTTGTATTACCTTTTTTCATCTTGCATTTTATGATGTTATAGATAATATTATGAACTAGTTGACACCTGCGGCTCCCCTGGCATTTAATAGTTTTCACGTTGCCGTTACCCACAAGAACTTATTTTCTGTGTTATTCTTTCACGCAAAATTACTGAATGGGTTTTATTGAAACTTTTCAGTAATATAGTTTATATATGAGAATAGTAAATAGGCTACCTCTTATCATAGGAACAAGTATCTGTGGAAAACAGGAAAACTTTACCACGCGGGCATCAACTAGTATTGAAATAGTTTCACATTTACTTTCCTATCTTCACTTAATCCTGCCCAAGAGATATCTTTAGAAAATACAACTCTGCAAAGCTATTTGAATATGTGCATGTGACTTGAGGGAAAACGGGTGCACTGCTAAGAAAGATATATTGAGTAAGTACGTGTCTCATATGTAGAGATATACTGTTTGAGTAACATGTTGAGAGTGGACTGTGTGTACCGATACGGGGCCGATCGAATTGTCCGTCAAGCTTACTTAACTTAAAATGGAGTGTGTGTGTGTTGAGAGTTATGTATTGAATAGGTCTTCTGAAAGTTTTGTACATTTTCATACATCTTCATTGGGCCCAAATTACCCTAATCCATAACATTTGGCCTATCATTTAGTAGATACGAGACGGGATACTGGCGGTTTAGTAGGTACTCTAGCCCCTCCCAACGGCAGGAAAGGAAAGAACCCTAATGTAGTTCACCACTTACAACTCATTATGTAGTATAGGATCTACAAAAGATGAACATACTTAAATATTTCAAAACTTTAAACATAAAAATCTAAACTTCGAAACAAATATTTGCAAATCACACATCACAGACCCGATACGCTATTCAAATGGAAGTCAATGGAAGAGAAGTTAGCATACATTAACACTGCACCATCGCTGGAGCAACGTACCAGCAAAGGAAATCGAGTACGAGAAAATAGGTCTTTAATACTTAAAAGTTAAAATAATTTTACACTAGTAAGGTAATTTGAAGTTAAATGACTTGAATAGAGTGATGATATTTTCGGAAAATGATTTATATACTTGCTATGGTTATTAAATGAGTGTAAGAGCATTAACATACAAAACCATATAAAATAATACATACACACATACATATTGTCATTTCGTGTCGTGTCCATTTCAACACGGCAATGGGCACACCACCTGTTACGTGGGACAAAAATCAAAGCATACGGTGAAACGTGGGCGTATAGTACGCCTCTGCCTACCCGTTCGGGGATAAAGGCGTGAAAGTATGTTTTTGTTTTATTTTTGTTTATCCCCGAAGGGGTAGGCAGAGGCATACTATACGCCCTTATTTTACCGTATGCATTTTTGTCCTTCGTAACAGGTGGTGAGTCCATTGCTGTGTTGAAAAGGACAGGCGCAGGCTGTGGCGACCTACCGTTGAAATTTTTCAAGCCGCCTATAAGGCCTTCAACTGGGCTTAACGACTGCCATTTTACTGGCAACCGGGACCAAAGGCTTAACGTGCCTTCCGAAGCACGGAAACGCTCGCAAATGTAAATTCCACAAAATGGTCACCCGTCCAAGGACCGCCCATAGCAAATGTTTCTTAACGCAGTGATCGTTTACAGAACACTGAGTCAGCAAAGCTACGAGCGCTTCACTATTACAAAACTGTCGTAATAAAATCAATCCTTAAACGGCAGTATTTATTTTTCGTTTGCCCTCTGTACATATTATACACCTAATTAAAAAGTACCTTTGACATTCAAATCTATTTGTTTATACGAAAAAAAGAACTGTATGATCGTCTCAAATCTCCTTAAACTCGTTTTATATCGATTCCATCACTCAGCAAACCTTTTATAAATATAAATAGCATGTCTGTAATTTAAAACAAACATGGCTTCAGCATGCTCTACTCGTATATATAACTGAGCGAAAAGGTAAACAGGTAATCGCTCTCCAGGGTAATTTAGTTGTGCAGCGGCAACACTCTGCATCACAGGAGATATCTTAACATCGCCCTTGTCTCTTACAACAACATATCTACATATGTCTACCGTGTCTATAGACGTTAATCTATACTTCCATACTACAAATTATAAATGTGAATGTAAGTTCGTTTGTTACGCTGTCACGCGAAATCTACTCAACTGATCATCATTAAACTTTGTACACTCTATTTCATGGAGGTATTAGAAGTAAAAAAGGATAAATTTATTGAAAAAAAATTCTCTTTTATAAAAAAAAAGCTGACAAAGTTCCGCGGGTGAGCTAGTAATATTATAAAGTCGAATAATTTGTAAGTTGTGTGTATTGAAAGACATTAGAGAATAGTTGGTAAGATGTCGGAAAAAGTTAAACTGACTGAGGGCTGTCATTGAAAACGTTGACTAAACCCTGAGAGATATAACAAAACAATTTTCAAAGATACTATTTCATTTTAATAGGTCTCTAGAATAATCCCAGGTGGAAAAATAAAAATTAAGAATACAATGGGTACCTAAACTTTAAATCGAGGGCGGAGCTACTGGCATCTGCTAGTAAAAGAATAATAATTATATTACTCCGTATAAAGTTTTTCTGAAAACTTGTTTGCATATTTTAGTCTATGCTCTAAGCAGTACCTATTTTATTTAACCTAGAGTCTACTTCACATTTGCTTACTTACCCAACTAAACAAGATTATGGCATGCCGGGGGCAATTCCATTCGTCTCGTTTGCTCAGATTAGTGTTGACTCGCTTAATTACAGTTGGGCCAACAATCTCGGTTACTTTTGAAATTCTGATTAAACCGACCTAAAAAAAACACCCCTATCTCTTTCTGACGGTCCAATTACAATATTTTTCACCGTTTAGCACGCATGCCGACAATATAGCGCATCGCTGTGAAATGAAATGCTGTTCTTTTTACAAGAATTCAACTGGATATTCAGGAATTTAAATAAACCTATTGTTGAAGAAGCAACGTTGTACAATAAAGATCTTTTTCTCCGTTCCATGTTATAACTATTAGAAGTAAGCTACCAAGAGAGTTATCATTAAATACTATTAATTCTTGATAGTATTTAATGATAACTCAATACATTAAATAGATACTATTAATTCTTGTGTCTATTGCATATTTGTAGACTTGGAAAAGGCCTATGACATGGTGGTGAGTGGTGGTAAGGCATGAACTATGGAGAACACTGGCCAAGTATGGAGTAAGCAGTCACTTGATACGAGCACTGAAATCTGTCTATGAGGGCTCCAGTCCTTGTGTGTCAGGATCAACGGAGCTTGCACAGACTTTTTCCACATTGAAAAAGGTGTGAGACAGGGTTGTGTAGCGTCACCGGCGCTGTTTAACCTGTACATGGACAGTTGTTTGAAAGAACTGCAAGAGAGTGTGTATGGTTTAAAAATGAATGAACTGACTGTCAAATGCCTCCTATACGCTGATGACCAGGTAATACTGGAATCGTCGGCGGAGGAGTTGCAGTTGATGGTTAACATTATGCATGATGCGCTAAAAAGCAAAGGAATGAAAGTGAATGTAAATAAGACAAAAGTAATGGTTTTTGAAAGATAGGAAAGTATGACGGACTACTCGATTTTTGTTGAAGGAAAACGAGTGGAACAGGTAAAAAAATTTGTATATTTAGGTTCAAAATTTGTGAGAGAAGGAAAGTGTGATTGTGACATTGAACGAAGAGTTTTAGCTGGAAAACAAGTGAATGGAGCCATGTACGCCTTTATGAGCAGTCAGAACGTGTCTGAGAAGGCAAGACTGGCTGTACATAGAGGAGTACTTGTTCCTACACTCATGTATGGCAGTGAAAGTTGGGTATGGCAGAAGAAGCATAGAAGTAAAATTAATGCAGTGGAAATGAGAAGTCTGCGGAGTAAAATTGATGGACAAAGAAAGGAACAGAGTGATAAGGTAACATTGCGATATGGTAGAAGAAGTAGTGACTAAGATAGAAAAAGGTATGCTTAGATGGTTCGGACACGTGGAGAGGATGGATGAAAGTAGACTAACGAACAGATTTATCAGAAGAGAGTGAATGGGCAAACTGGTAAGGGGCGAACTCGACGTACATATGTCAATCAAATAGAAGACATTTTGGAAAAAGGTCAGGTCAAGAGTACCCTTAACCGACGTGTGTGTATGAAAACACTTATGAAGGTGGAAGAAGCGAAAGTTGTATGCCAGGATCGTAGCAAGTGGAAAGCCATAGTCTCTGCCTACCCCGATGGGAAATAGGCGTGACGATATGTATGTATGTATGTATGTATCATTCTGAAACACCAACGAGTGTAGCGAGCGTGCTAAATCTTTACGTCACCATCTATTACGACTAAAGCCATTTTATATCACAACTGACAGAAATAAAGCTCTACTGGGGTCATCTTTCTCTATGAATATTGCTATACTTTGCAGAAAATACGTAACTATTATCCACAGTGAATAAATGTAAAGGAATGCATAACTACATAGTCTACATACACAGTTTTAACCATAGCTTAGAATTAGGTACATTACGGTTTTAACAAACAACATAAGCTGATCTTTCGACAGCGTACTGACATTTCCTAAAACAAAATCTGAGAAGATATTTTAGAATAGGAGATGAAAGAAGTTGTCGTTTAGAAAGTTAAATCAGTATTACTTTTCTAAATAAAAATTAAACAGCATTTATAGATAGACACACACTAAACGCTCAAGGAATTCAAACTTAGAATACCTTCTTTGTTTTTTTACGTCTGGGGTTAAAGATAATAACTGGGCCAGAAGTTGTAGCGCGGTTTGTACGGAAATATAATACAAAAATATCACAGAAAAACTAGGTATATTGCAAAATAAAATGTAGCTACGTAATGGATATTAAATTGAATCACTGAGTCTGAAAAATCCTACGCATTTTGTGCTACACCACCTGTCACAAAGATATTTGTTTTTTTTTTTTTTTTAATACGAAGTGAAACAGTTTTCATGTCAATTACTCGTTTATTGCATTGCTATGCAAATGTTCAAACCAAAATTACATTTGCATTTCGTATTTCTACACTTATAATAAAAATATAAAGGCCAGGTCAAGAGTACCCTTAACCGGCGAGCGTGTATGAAAACACTCATGAAAGTAGAATAAGCGAAAGCTGTATGTCAGGATCGTAGCAAGTGAAAAGCCATAGTCTCTGCCTACCCCGATGGGAAACAGGCGTGATAATATGTATGTATGTATGTAATAAAAATATATGTTTCACAGTATATGAAATTGGTTTAGGTTTTTTTTTTCTTTTATAATCTTCTTCGTCTGGGCGTAGCAGGTGTAGGCTGGAAGTCATGATTCCTTCCCATATTTCAATCTTAGAGTTCGGGGTCCAATTTTTTTGATTCTTAAGAGCAGTTGTGATTTGCTTTCTTTTTCAGTATTCTTGAAAGCAAGCGCCACCTGACCTCACAAGTCCTATTTGGGCATCTATGCTATGTCCAATAATATACAGTTCTGGTAATAAAAGATTAATGTTCTAGGTTCAGCTTAACAGGGAATCTATCCAAATGGCCATGTCATTATTATGGAGAGTAAGTGACTATTAAGTAAAATACATATTGCTACGTTGCGGCTTGTATTGTTTAACGGCTCAATAGTTCCCTTTAGTGCATCAGTGATCACAATCGATTTGAACCTCAACCGGCGAGCACAAGTAACTAACATCATTCTCAAAGTTACAGTCACGCTTCGAAGCTTTTATCGTTTGAAGAACTTTAACCTACGAATGTTTAAACTTTCGTCTTCATATATGAATGAACTAGTTGATGTCTGCGGCTCTGCTCGCGTAGAAAAGGTATTCCGTTGCCGTTTTCCACAACAACTTATTCCTGGGATAAAAAGTAGCCTATGTGTTATTCTGATGTGTAATGATGTGTATCTATTGATGAGTATCTATATTGCTAACTCTCTTTTCTTTGCGACTTCATTTGATATTTTCGAAGATAAAATCTTCACTTTGAGGAGTTAAGATAATCGATTCTTAATATGACCTTCTCATACTAAATATTACAAAGTATTGCCCACGTGGTTAAGATTTTCCACTCCCGTAGTGCCTTAGTATGCTCAGTTTATTATTATTATTTATTTATTTATCTACCACGTCTTATCCCCGAAGGGGTGGCAGAAACATATTATATGCATACTTTTCACCAAGTGTATGCCTTTCCCACGTAATAGATGGTGAGCGCATTGCAGTGTTGAACTTGACTTGTGCCGCCCATAAGGCCTTCAACTTGAATTAACGACTGCCATGTTACAGGCAACCGGGACCAACGGCGTGCCGGTGCCTTCCGAAGACGGAAACGCTCGCAAATGTAAATGCCACAAAGTGGTCACCCATCCGTGACCAGCCATAGCGAATGTTGCTTAACTCAACAACGCTTACAGAACACTGAGTCCACGGGACCACGAGCGTTACCATTTATATATTTTGCTCATTTTAAATATTATTGTATAAATAAAATGACCCCCAAAATAAATTTTGCCACTCCAATTTCAACACACAACATTTCATATTTCCAGCATAATTCCTGATCATATATCGTTACATCGACATCATGAGCGATCTTTTCTCCCGGGGAAATTGGTTTAGCCCCTTTCAAAGAGGTCAGTGTGTTTCTGATTTTCATTTTATTTTATTACTAATAATAATAATAACTAACTAACTAACTATCTTCACGCTGTATCCCTGACGGGGTAGTCAGAGAGCACAGATCGCCTTAATAATAATATAATATAAATAATAATTATAATAATATAAATCGCAAATAGCGCGAAGCGCTCGTGGCCCCGCGGTCTCAGTGTTCGGTAAACGATCACTGAGGTACGCAACTTTCACTATGGCTGGTCGTCGGATGGGTGACCACTTTGTGGCATTTACATTTGCGAGCGTTTCCGTGCTTCGGAAGGCACGTTAAGCCGTTGGTCCCGGTTGCCAGTAAAATGGCGGTCGTTAAGCCTGGTTGAAGGCCTTATAGGCGGCTTGAAAAATTTCAACAGCAGGTAGCCACAACCTGTGTCTGTCTATTTTCAACACGGCAATGGGCTCACCACCTATTACGTGGGACAGGAATCCACACGGTGAAAAGTGGGCATATAATATGCCTCTGCCACCCCTTCGGGGATAAGGCGTGATGGATATTAATAATAATAAGCCTTCTTTATTTCCGCATCACATGGTCATACTCTTAAAATGACGTTTATAATATGGTGGAGAATTTCAACTTGATTCGATACGGTTCGGGGTAGTTCAGGTGGCTAGAACATTGCCCTGGTTAGACAAAGGTCACGGGTTCAATCCCCATCTCGAATCGAATTGTCTTTTTTCACTTTATTAAAAATTTACATCACATATTGTAAATACATTCAAAATATTTGTTAATAATTTTAGTAGATATATTTAACTTATAGAACTAGTGTTAGTGGGTTAATTATTTTTATTGGATGTCGATCCCTAAACGGGTAAAGGCCTCCTCTGTCGCCTTCCATAATTACCTTTCTTTGCCAAAAGTAATTCAATTTGTCTCACTTTTTCAACTATATCATCAGCCCACCATCTAGCAGGTCTGCCAAAATTTCTATTTCCAGGTGGTTCTCTCCACAGTATCGTTTTGATGGTCCATCTGCTGTCCGTTAGCCTCGACATATGACCTGCCCATTACCGTTTCAGTTTTAAAGCTTGCGTTGATGCATCGGATAACATTGTACTTTGTCTAATGACTTCTGACCTTATTTTGTGTACTTTTCTAGTTTTTAATATGCTTCTCTCCATTGCTCTCTAAGTACTCTTTATTTTGATCTTTACATTGCGTGTAAAAGTTTACGTTTAACAACCATACAGTGAGCAAGGCAGAAGACAGGTTTCAAATACAAATTTCTTCATATTTCATGTATAATCTACTTTTAATATTTCAAGAAGCGCTCGTGGCCGCGCGTTCTCAGTGTTCTGTTAACGATCACTGAGTTACGCAACTTTCACTATGGCTGGTCCTCGGATGGGTGACCACTTTGTGGCATTTACATTTGCGAGCGTTTCCGTGCTTCGGAAGGCACGTTAAGCCGTTGGTCCCGGTTGCCAGTAAAATGGCAGTCGTTAAGCCAGTTTGAATGCCTTATGGGCGGCATGAAAAATTTCAACAGCAGGTAGCCACAACCTGCGTCTGTCTATTTCAACACGGCAATGGGCTCACCACCTATTACGTGGGACAGAAATCCACACGGTGAAAAGTGGGCATATAATATGCCTCTGCTACCCCTTCGGGGATAAGGCGTGATGGATATTTATTATTTTTTATTTATTTTATTTATTTAATATTTCAATATGATATTGCATCGTTTTTCTATTTCTTTTTATTACTTGATGTACTGAATGAAATCTGTTTGCCTAGGTAGAAATATTTATTCACATGTTCTATGTTGTTACCTTCTATACTAATAGGACTCTTTTGGTTATTTGTCTTTATTTTCGGTTATAAGTGCATTTATCTCTAGTCCAAATTTGGTACTTTCTTGGTGAAGTGAGTTTATCATTAATTTTAAATCTTTGGAAGTTTCGACAAGTACAATTATATAATCTACAAATCTCAAATTGCTCAAACAACTATTATTTATTGTCAAACCTTCAGTCTTCCAGTCAATTTTTTTTAAATATTGTTTCCAGTACAGTAATAAATAATTTTGGTGACAGAGGGTCACCCTGTTTCACCCCCTTCTCATTTGCCTTTATTGGGGCAATAATATAAGAGTTGGGAATACAGTTTGTACTGTCATCGCTATTATTGTCTCTTTTTTGTATAGTTTTAGTATAGTATTACAACATATCTACAAATGTACCCGTAACGTAATTGCTATTGGAAAACCATATTAAGTTGTTGAAGTTAGTTTAGGTTATGTGTAACACTTCTTTTTAAATATATTTCCTGATTCTAAACCTATAATGCTTAGTGTAAGTCTACTGTGTGTACGGCTGATCTGGAGATATCAATCTCTATTATAATGATTTCATAAAGGTGAACTGCAGTAATCTGTGTCTGAAAAAAGGTTTCTTGGCAAGTAAACATGAACTGCATCAATGGATCGACGCAGGTCATGAAAGTGTAGAACCACAATAGTTGAGAATTTGTTTGTGTAAATTCACAAATACACACAAGATATATTTTCAGTTCGTACTGTAGCGTAGATTATAATATCTTTTAAGTAAGCGATCACATTACAAAGTATTTACTTGAAAAAAGTAAAGGGGTAATAAAGTATCTTAATAAACTGTAATGAATAAGCATGTTTCATTACAATTTTTTAAAACTTCTTTTTTCTACGAGCTGCTTATCGGAGCTAAACGGTAAGATGCGTAAGTTAGATTCAAGTTTATTAAATCCACACGTTACTTCCTCATGACTGCATATGCACACCTGCACAACTGCAACTTATAAACTTGGTTCTAGAAAGGTTAAGGTTAATAAAAAAAAAGTTTGTGAAAAAGGTTATTACTCTGTTAAAGACTATTTGCAGGACAGGGACGCCTGGAAATGATCTTCTGGCAAAGTGAAATAATATCAAATTGCAAATTGGCTATAAAAGAAAAGCCTTCCTAAGTTTCTAGCCGGTTCTTCTCAGGTAAGCCGCGTTTCGAACTGGTGGTCACTTTCAATATTTTAAATAGTTTATGACATTTTGTAAGTGCCGTTAAAATGGTCTATGCAAAAAAATTTTTTTTTTCTTTCGGGCCCTGATCAGTCTGGGTCGCTCTTAGCCTGCGTGCTGCCGCATACAGCTACTTCTACTCTGATGACAGATAGCATGGACTGTGGTCCCCAGGCTCACTCTTATCAAAAATGGAAATCGTTTTCCATACCATTCCTTCTCCAATGCATATATACACGTGTGACATATACATAGCGAAAGTTCAAAGCAAACGGAATTAAATGGGTACGCAATTGCACTGAACGTGTTGAAAATACAACCAGAAAATCTGGAATTTTATTGTTGTATTGTAAAAAGCAATAAAAACTGCGTTTAGTTAGATGGCACACAGCCAAATGGTGGGTGGTTAGATAGGAACGCATTTATTCTATGAAACTATGACCTACAAGAGTAGATGTACGGAATTATTCAAGACTTGATTTATTAAAGGTATAACTATAATTTTATTATGTTATATTTACTTCAAATTTATTTAGTAGTTCTTGTTTAATTTAACATATTTGTTAATGCAATATTTTCCTAAATTACTTTACAAATTAGTACTTATCGCGAAAAAAGTCTTTCAGCTCATTCATTAAAACACTACATGTCCATGCATTGTGATTATATATGTTGTACGTATCAACAAAGGTTTGAAGATGCACTATACTATTGGATAGGCATACGTAATAAAAGGTGCACGTCACTTCAACAATCCTGCAAACAATTGGGTTGACTACTACACTTTTAATATTAAATATGAAACACAAGTAGTAATAACGCAATCATGCTTAATGTCCTTGATTTTTTCTAGATATTTCAATTGTGTTTGCTGTGAAAGTTTAAATGTTAGTAGAAATAAAAAATTTCGTCTTATCACCACATAGTTCTAACTACTAAGCAAATATTAAGATATTTTAAACGCCCTTGTCCGCGTGTTACGAGGTTTCTAGGTTTGCCGTAAATAATCTCATTTAAAATAGGTATTAACGAATAGATCTTATTTATGCTACAAAAATCAGAATCTGTCACGATATTATTAGATATTAGATTGTAAATCCAAATACGTGTTCAATATTCAATGTCTCGAATAATATTTTCAAGTGAGAGATATCCGAGCTTTGAGCTTTATACAGCGGACTTATATATTTTCTCTTATTATTTTAGAAACAATTTCCTTGTATGAACCCCTCTGTTATAGTGTGGTGCAAGCAACTGGATAGTCGACAGTTTCACCACATGTTTCATATTTCACTGTAACAGTACATTTAGAATAGGTCGGAACTTATTTTAAATTAATTTTTGTACAATCTTGCCAATATTTTGAACTGTAATAAAAATAATAATAATATTATTGACAAATAACCTACGTTCTTCATAATCTATACAATATTATAAAGCTGAAGAGTTTGTTTGTTTGATTGAACTTGCTAATCTCAGGAACTACTGGTCGGTATTGAAAAAATCATTAATCGAGGAAGGCTATGGGCTATATATCATTACGCTACTTCCCTGAATAGCGGAGCAGTAGTCATAAAATGTCGACAAATCGGGCAAATTTTAATGCTTTATCTTAGAATTTATAAGCGACGGGATTAAATAGGTACGACGGGAGTTCGAAGTATACATATACACGGGTGAAGGCGAGGGGGTCCTAGTCTTTTATATTTGATTTGAACTGATAAAATCATCCTGTACTAAGTTATCAGAGATTTTTTTTTTACTCTCCGCAGTCGAAAAAGACTTGATTGCGAATAGCTATTAAATTACATAAGATAACGAAGCGAAGACTATAAATAATATATGAAGAACAATTCTAAGAAGAAAAGTTAACAACAAAGTTAAACTCATTACTTAACCACCAAACCATTCTTAAGTAAGTAGCTATTTATTCAAACATTAATGTGCTTGCGATGGTAATACACTCTTTTCTAGCAAATAGCAAACGAGTGGAGAATTTCTCGACTCAAGTGGATTCATTAAAGCGAATACTTCACATTCGAACGAAAGGTAATGGTATTGCTTAAATGGAAGACGGCATAGTAACGCGCATAAAAGAGAACCGCTCACAAAAGAATGGAGGTTTCAAGATGCCGATGTCCGCTTTAGATCTTACGTTGACTCTTTATTGTACGTAAGTGCTCTTTTGTCTAGCATTATGGCAGTTTTAAAATTACGTTCCCACAAAATTGTTGACTATAGGATAGGTTATAACATGATATGTTACAATACAGTGGTAACTTAAAATATATCTGTAGATATATTTAAGCTATTTTTAAGAATCCTCGTTATTATAAATTCAACTATATTGATTTACTAAACATGTCCAGATACCTAGCAATTTCTCTTTTACATACATCACTTGAACATTAAATTATATTACATTTCATCCACACGGTGAAAAGTGGGCATATAATATGCCTCTGCCACCACTTCGGGGATAAGGCGTGATGGATATTTATTTATTTTATTTAGATTACATTTTTAGTACCTCTAAGGTGGCAGACAAGCCCACCTGATCAAAGTGGTCATTGTATTCTACGACGTTGAGCCGTTACCTATACTCGCGCTGTCGGTCCTGCAAATATCTCCCAAGACCCTATTTTGGAGAATCCCCTTTCAGGAAATACGAGACAGGCTGCTCATTTCACAATCTAAGTATTCTCTAAGGTGGCCCCTATCATACCTTACCATTTTAGATTGGTTTCATACTGGTATTAACAGATAATCCAAATGACCATGAGTGGGCTGGGCTACCTTGTAAATAGACTGAGCGGCACAATAAGTCTTCGTCACAATTAACTATGCTAATTTATAGTCCTGAAAGAAAACCTTCATACTGTAAATTCTCCCAATTCAGAGCTACGGCCTTCGCTTGTGACATTTATATTTCAAAGAATACAAACCTGTAACAAATAGATTCAGCTTATATTTTATTACCGGCCGCCAGCCCAACTTCAACCCGCCTTGAAAATGTTTTCGTACCCTGTATAATACAATAAGGAACACTGACACAATTTCACATAGAAATATCGTTGTAATGAATATTCATATATATTTCATACATTTGTCTGTTCTTATGTCTACATAGACATACACTCAGTCAAATGGTGTGTCAAAATGCTAGAGCAGTAAAAATACCAAGTATTTTCAGGTTTTTTTTTTGTTTAACTTTATTTTATTTTACCCTATATATATAAGCATATTATATACCCACTTTCCACATGGTGAAAAGTGGGTATATAATATGCTTCTGCCACCCCTTTTGTAACAAGGCATGATAGATAATAAATAATAAATTAATCAGGTTATAAAGGAATTAAACTTTATTCGCTCATCCCGTCCAGATTTACTAGTAATTACTGAATGAACTATGTGAATCAGGCACACCCTACGTCAGGTATGATCAACCTTTTCTTAACTGAGGCCCAGACTATTATGAGCATACGAATATATTACTATGATACGAATATACTATTAAGGTAATAGGGTACTGTGTGGCCGAGGACCTCATTTTGGGACTAAATCAGGTTGCGGGCCGTGGGGAAAAATTTGATTTTTTTTTCTTTTTTGTACGTAGTGGAGGTCCAACTAAAGAACCACAGTATTTTGCCTCGCCTCTAACTGTTAAGACATTGCATACACTCTATAAATATGGCATCCTCGGGGCCAGATGGGCAACCCTCAAGATGTATAAGACTCAAAATTTATATTTCGTGCTGTGCAATTAAATTATGTATATCACTTACCGTAATCAAACTAAGGCTTTAGCAGAGGCCGGGGATATTAAATATAAAAGCGGGTAGATAATGCTAAAGTGTACATTTTTCCAACAAGGCCTAACACAAAGTAGGAATTGATTAAAGTTCATGGTCGCGAGTAAAACAGAACAAAGACAGGCAACCGCCAAGTGAATATGAGAGGAAATACAGACGCAATGGATCACGAATGTCGAGGTGGTCATCCACGGAGTCATATTTTCAGGTAGAAAGACTTGAGGTAAAATTAGACTCTGTGGGGGCCGTGAAACCTGGCGTTAGAACCTGGACTGGAAACCTGGTTATGAGCGTCTCTCAAGTCCCAATTTAAACAGATAAGAGTATCTAATATATCTTTACTAATATTATAAAGCTGAAGTTGTTTGTTTGGTTGAATGTGATATTCTCATGAAATACTAGTTCAAATTAAAAAAAAGACGTGTGGCACTCGGATACCGCCGCGGTAAAGCTATTGCATAGCATACCTTTGTTTTTCTTTGATATTAATTTAAGTTATACTAAAAAAACAAACAAACAAAAAAAAAAGCACCCTCACCCTCACTCCTCACCACTCACTCTTACCCCTCACTCTCACCCTCACTCTCACCCTCACCCCACCCTCACTCTCACAGTCACCCTCAGCCTCACCCACATACTCACTATCATCACGTCTCGATCCGTGCGAGCTTCGTACATAAAAATAAATAAATAAATATCCATCACGCCTTATCCCCGAAGGGGTGGCAGAGGCATATTATATGCCCACTTTTCACCGTGTGGATTCCTGTACCACGTAATAGGTGGTGAGCCCATTGCCGTGTTGAAAATGTACAGACGCAGGTTGTGGGTACCTGATGTTGATTTTTTTCAAGCCGCCCATAAGGCTTTCAACCAGGCTTAACGACTGCCATTTTACTGGCAACCGGGACCAACGGCTTAACGTGCCTTCCGAAGCACGGAAACGCTCGCAAATGTAAATGCCACAAAGTGGTCACCCATCCGAGGACCAGCCATAGTGAAAGTTGCGTAACTCAGTGATCGTTTACACAACACTGAGACCGCGAGGCCACGAGCGCTTCAACAATCGTACCATATAATATATGTCATATGAATTTCCTTAATAGATAGATATAATACATACACGTAAAGCCAACGCTCGGCCATGCTCGGTGAACTTCGTGTGACCTCGTCTCGACCTTCGTCTTAGGTTTTTTGCGTTCCGGAATTTCTTGATTAAGGCCCGCTCAAAGCCCGCGATAAAAACTATGCAATAGCTTAAAAATCCTTTTGTTTTGAATAGCCCATCTATAGAGAATGACTATATTATGGCTTGGAATCTAAGTCCCTACCGCGTGTGACATAGATTTCTTGCTCTGTGCTATTTATTATCACGCTATATGGAAGAAGACAGAAGTAATAATCAAACTCATGTCAATAAATGTTAACAAATCGGGTAAATTTCCATGTATTATTGTAAAACTAATAAATTACGACATATATGTAATGTAATGTAATGACCACAATTAAAATAAGAGTATTAATACTCGTCCGCACAGACTGGCAGGTATGTATAGGCATGGTATTCAACGACATACAAACACTGTTTATGACTCACGTATTAGGTTCGTTATCGTAATGTATCCTGCAGTCTCGAGTCGTTGAGATACAAGATCGTTCCTTGATACTTGTAATTATGGGCTTGCACTAATGAGCGTAGCAATCACAACCATTCTGAAGGAAATTCAAAGATGACAGGATAATGACGTAGATAGATTTTGCGTCAAAGATTTGTGTTATGCATTGTTTACAATTTCAAAAATCATTATGACATATTAATTTATCTTTAAAATAAAAAAAATGTTGAGAGAATAAATGCATTTGATATTTTGACGAAAACATGTCTTTAAAATTGCTTCCCTAGGGAGGCGACAAAAAATAATAACGAAAAAAAAAATGGGGGAATACAGTTTAATGTTGCAGTTACCTATTTTTATCTTCGGTTTTGCAATTATCTATTATATCAATCCAATATTCCATTACACAAATTTATAGCTAAAGGATCAAAGATTTTTTTTCGCTAAATAAGGATTGTGACTCATTGCGCGTGGGGGAGGGGGATACGCCGCCATTTTGAGGTTATTTTGCTGCGTATTGAGATTGCTTGATTGATTTATTTGACTCGGGGAAGTTACGACGCTTGATCATGTTTAAAATCCCGTTACGAGATATCATAATCCCGTATCGCACAGCCTTAAACAGTTATCATTATCCTCTTGCCCTTGTCCTAATTTACTGGGGGTCGGCGCAGTATGTTTTCCTCTTCTATTCATCCCTGTTATTCGTCATCTGATCATTCACTCCTCATATTTATGTCACTCCTTACACAGTCCATCCATTTTTTCTTTGGCCTTCCTCTGGCTCTTAAGCGGTTATAGACTCTTGAATTTAATAAATTTCAAAACTAGGTCGCTACAACGTCCTGCGCCTGTTCATCTTAACACGACAATGGATACACCACCTGTTACGTAGGACAAAAATGCTAATGGTGATTTGTGGGTGTATATTTGCCTCTGCCACCCCTATAGGGATAAAGGCGTGAATTATAAGTTAATATAAAATACAATTATGTAACATATACATCAATGCTGTTTTTTATACAGATATTATGAAAATTATGACAAAAACTGGACTAGAGTGAGTGAGATATTTTGTGATGTGCTGCGAAAACCGTTATGGTTTAACAATACGAGTATAATGTGAAAATATTTCCCTCCAATAGTTGTACAAAAAGTCCACGATAGCATAATCTATATTTTATGGCAAGGCCATTATTGCCGAAATAATCAAAAATACATTTTTATACCGTATTTTTTATGTTCATTATGTAGTAAGAAATATTTTTATATTAAAATCAATACATTTATCGTTTTAGAAGTTTAAAGTAGATAAGTATTGTCTTTTATACTAGGTAAATAAATACAAAAAATAATTCTGGTCTGGTAGGGACAGGATGATCGGACGCATTATAAGTGAGAGCTGGGATTCAGTGCCATAAGCTGCCGGAAAATGCTGAAAAAATAATTTAATCTAACAGAAAATAGGTGCAATACGAGTAAGTTAAGGTCGGCAGCGCGAGTTCCGCACCTCTGGTGTTGCAAACGTTCATAGGCTACGGTGATCACTTTCTATTAGGTGGACCGTATGCTTGTCTGCCACATCAGCGGTATAAAAGAATAATCAACATTTTATATAGGCCTCCTTGGGCGTTCTCTAGTAATTGAGTCTCTAGTAAGAGTCATATAGCAGTAAGTTTTATAAGAGTGAAACCAGTGTATGCAACCTAATAAAATGCCCAGATTTTTTTTTATAATAACAGTACATTTAGATATGAAACTAATAACTATTCTACATTAATCATCTCAACCGTCAAGAAAACGGGATAAAACTGGATTAGATTTGATAGAGCCAATTGCAGACGAACGAATATTGAAATAGATGTGAAGCGAATGGAATAGGTTTTCATCATTTCCAGTTCAACTCTTCGGTATTATTTGAAATGTCTTTCAATGTTTTAAATCTATCTTCATGATTGAAGATGACAATTTAAAAAGAAGAAATGGTTCACTACGATTTGAGACTTTCTTAATATTCATAACTAGGTGAACCCCACGGTTTCCCCACTCCCGTCGCACTATGTGTTATTTTCTGGACGTCCTCTTTTAATTACAAAAACATATTAAACTCACCATTTAGAAATCTAGAGATAAACTCTGATCTCAATGTCTGATTCAAATGTCGATTTAAAATGTAAAAGTTTCATAAATATTTTGCCCGATAAAGTTATACAATTGTCTACACAAAAATGAAAACAGTTAAAAACCAAAAGTGTATGCAATAAGAATTTGCAATAAAAGCTACATATTTTAAACCTATAATGAATCTCGTATCTTGCTTAGAACTCGAGAAATATCTTTTTTTTTCCTAAAAAAATCATACCACTGAGGTGGAATACAAACGTACAGCCCACCAGATGGAAAGTGATCACCGTAGCCTCTGGACGTTTGCAACACCAGAGGTGCAGCACTCGCGCTGCTGACCCTTAATAAACCTTCTGAGACGCCTTTTGAAGAACCCCATACTGAAAGGTCTATATTGTAGACGTACGGGAAAACCCAGATAGGGAGTTCATTCCACAATCTAAGCGTACGCGGAATTAAGCCTCTATCGGAAATAACCGTATTCGTGCGCTCCGGACGCAAAGTGTGAGGGTGAACACCCTGTCTATGGCGAGCGTTGCGATGATAGAAGGTAGCCGTGTCTTTGAATTTCATAAAAAATAGTACAAACACGAGAACGAAGTCCCGGCCAACAGACTAGGTGAAATATAAATACATTAAAAATTTGACTTCAAAACAGGATTATTTAAATAAATCTGCATGTCATCAAGAGCCATTTGTGGTCAGACAGCACTATTATTATTCTATAGCTGCTTAGAAGCTTACATCAATAGAAGATTCTTTTCTAAAATCCACTTCGCTCACGATTATGGGGATCCATGGAATATCGTAAGTTTTTTGGGAATTACCTGATAAAACATGGTTATGATAAAATAATTAATATATTCTGAATTTACAAAAAGAAATATAATTAATTACTCACACATTGATTATCATGCAGATTTATTTAAATAATAAAAAATCTGTTATACCCAAATGACAAACAACCCTAGCAAAAACAAAAAAATAGGTCATTTTTAACGAGATTTGGATATGAAATTATTCCTGTAAATAGAGACGTAGTAGACCTTAATTTTGGTGTGTTTAACTTTTCCAAATACAGTGGATTACTTGAGAAGAAATAAATACACAAAATTGAAAAAAAAATTACTACGGTTTTAGGCAAGTTACGAGATTGATAGTTGCCTTAATATATAAAGCTTATACAGCAGTTTCAAACGGCATAAGTTAATCATTTTTACTTCCTAGAGCCTCGATCGTAATTCCTTACTTACCGCCCTTATCACACAATTTACTAAAGTATCGTTCAAGTCATTGACAAGCCAACGACAGGTTCGTTATCTTCTCATAAAGCTTGTCTGTCAAAAATAGAAATAATTACGTATAGGCGTATAGGTATTACATTTATAACGGTAAATTAAATTGCCAAAATTGATATTTCATCCTAAGTCAGCGTCTCAATAATTTATTTTTGAAGTTTCTTTATTTAATGATTAAAATCGCTTACACAAGAGCGGTTCAGTTTATATTCGACGGCAGTATCCATATGGCACATTTGCTTCGAATTCAATTCTCTGCTCGGCTCGTTGCAGCAGTGAATGAGCCATCGCCGAGATTGTCTCCTCGCCCGCACCCTTCGACCGTCACCCACCCCTCGCCTATCGTGGCGACAAATACCTTCTTGCCTTTACCTGCGAGCAAATCCGTTTACGCTGTTATATAACAGTAATGTACGCGTAAATTACGTACTTGCTGCTTGGGGAGCTATAATTCAATAACAGTGCCGCAATTCGAAAGCAAAAATACTTGGATTTATAAAAAGCGACCAAGTGCGAGTCGGACTCGCCCATGAAGGGTTCCATAGCAGCAAGTAATTGAATGAAAGGTAATCTGCGGTTTACGATTTATGACGTATTAAATAAAACTACTTATTAGGTCTTATTCAAATTAATTTTCGGTGGAAGTTTGCATGGTAATGTACATCTTTTTTTTTTGTCTTATCATTTTCTTATTTTAGAAGTTACAGGGGGGACACATTTTAACACTTTGGAAGTGTCTCCCGCGCAAACGAACCAGTTTAAAAAAAATTAAGTAAAAACGTCTATATCATTTTTGAAGACTTATCCATAGACGGGTTTGATGAAAAAAAAATTTTGAGTTGCAGTTTTAAGTAAGGGGAAACTCCATATTTTTTTCCAGTTTGTGTGAAAATCTTAATGCGGTTCACAGAATACATCTACTTACCAAGTATCAACAGTATACTTTTTATAGTTTCGGAGACAAGTGACTGTGACATACGGAAAGACAGACATACATGACGAATCCATAAGGGCTCGGTTTTTTTGCCATTTGGCTACGGAACCCTAAAATGGAAACGTTCTTCGTAACAAAACCGTTTAGAATATAATAACACGAAGCGTTAGCACCTAAAAGTGCACTTAGCTTTCAGTGTCAATTCCAGCCCTGCTATTTTGTAACTTTGACAGTTCATGTTGCTTTGGTTTGTTCGATATCAACCACGCTTTGAAAGCAAATAGAAGGTTGCGTGAAATTGGTATTACGTATTACAATTCAAAGCGACCGAGACACAGTGGCTTTCAGCAAAACTTTTGACAACTCTACCATTTTATCGACATTACGCGGCCATGTTAAATTATATCTATTTAACCGTTATCTTTGTAGAGTTCACAAACATTTTAACGGGAACGGTTTATAGTTGATAGACACCGAGAATTTATGGAATGTTGGTTATTTGCGGCAAATTTAAAAACCTTGTAAAATGTTTGGCATCCATAAGCTATTGTATTTTTCGTTTTCTACTGTTCATTGAATATTTTAATGTGAGTAAAATATTTTTTGTATATCTTAGGCAATTTTAGTTTAATGGAAACAAGATTTTTATATAGGAAAAATCGATGCAGAAGAGGGTCCGAATTATAGTCAGGTATTTAGACAGGACTTTCCAATTCCCATCGTTTTTTTAACAAGCCTTATGGCAATACATTAATCGCAAAAGACAGGCGTAAGAAAGGTGACTTGGTTTTGTCATATTTGAAATACTTATTTGAAATAAATTAAGAAAAAATTAAAAACGTCAAATTTCTATCCTTTTTATCTTTTAATTAGGAGGTGTTTGGGTGTTACAAAGGGGACCAAAAATCTCATTATTTTCAAGCTCTGACGCACCGTTTTGGAGATATGGCAAAAAATGTGTAAAAGTTGGTTAGGTAAGTATGGACCTGCTTGTGTAAGATAAACCATAGATTAAAAAGGTATTGCCACCAACGACGCAACGAGCCCTTTTACCAATACTACATGGGTCCAAATCGCGAAATATTTACATGTCTCGTTAAACCTACATAACCGCCCAAAATTATGCTAAGTTTCAACTTCCAAATATGGCACGAGCTACCTTATAAGTTTATTAGTCCCGCAGATCCCCGTAGGCAATGGCATATTATACAACCACATTTCCCTAAATGCATTGGTGGTGAGCCCAATGGTGAGCCTTATATAAATCTAAAGAAACGTTATACCGATTTGCAGTTATTACACTTGTATATCTCTGAAGCCACAACGACAAAGCGTGTAAGGATATTATCCCATCAAATTAGAAGTACATCAATATTTATTAATTTTTTAAATTATTAAATCAACAATACAATTTTTAAATCAACCGTTAATAGTTGATTTTCATCAAAACTTCATATACGCATCACTTTAGCAACCGCTTTCGGCAAAGTCACCGAATTGCTTTAAAAACGATTTCAGTTATAAATTTGAAGTCCATTATGCTTAGATAATACCAATTTCATGCGTTTATAGGACTATCGATACGCAAGTAGCTATCAAATTAAATCATAATGGATATCGCATCTATGACGTCATTTCAGTTGCCAACTGAACTTAGATAATACCAAAATTGAATTTTGACAGCTGATAGGCGCAAATCGCAATCAAACTGATATCCATTTTAGTTACATAATACACCTGCTGATCCTATAACATCATATTAGATAGCTAGTTTCATAATCGTTCTATCCAAATGTGATATATTTGGATAGAACGATTATGAAACTAGCTATCTACTCGTAATATGATGTTAATCTATTTCTTCCATTCTAGTCTAATGTTGAAAACGACTAAAATATGCTTTTACTGAAATATGTGTTAAGTGACAGCAGAAAGACAGTAGTTCCCTAACTTTTTAGTTTTTTTTATTCATCATCAGAGTAATTTTGTTTTCCCCCCCAATGTCTGCATGTTTTTTTGTAAACTTTCATATTCTTACCATAGGCTTTCATTACGAAAATTTTGATAAACAGTGCCTTCGAGATGTTACATTAATCTTTTTGAATACTTCAACGACCCGTTTGAGGTCAACAGTCAACAGCAAAAACATGATGCTTTTTGCTGTTGACTGATTATTTAAGTGTCTTTAGGAGTCTTATGAGATAAATTTTTAAATTTATAATAACTAACTAACTATCTTCACGCTGTATCCCTGACGGGGTAGTCAGAGAGGACAGATCGCCAGGCTTCGCGATCCATGCATACTTCTTCCGCTTCTTCGAGATTCATCAAATACACGCACGTCTGGGTATCCGAGTACTTTTGACCTTTCCGTTTTTGAGCAATCTGCTCACGTGGTCTTCATATGTAAGTCTCGGCCTTCCCTGACTCCTTCTACCCTCTACTTTTGAACAATATATATTCTTCGTCAATCGTTCCTCACTCATTCGTTGGACGTGTCCATACCAACGGAGCACGCCCTTTTCCAGCTTAACGCTGACACTTTCATTCAAACCTGCCATATTGCGTATCACTTCGTTACGTATTCGGTCGGCCAAGGTAACGCCGTACAATTTTCGAAGTGATCGCATCTCCACAGCATTCAATTTACTTTCATGCATCTGCTGACATACCCAGGTTTCACTACCGTAAAGCAAAGTTGGCACTAGCACTGCGTTATGAATCGCCATTCGTGCTTCTTTTACGATGCTTTGTCGCTTTACTAACTGGGACAAAGCACCGTTAACTTTGTTTCCGGCAGCTACTCGCCGTTCTACATCCGAATCACATCTTCCATCCGCGTTAAACATACTTCCTAAATACACAATTTCATTCACTTGCTCTAGATGTACCTGGTTTACCCTAATCTCGCATTTAGTTCTTACGTCACCTCTTTCAAATACTAGAACCTTAATTTTACTTGCATTCAAGCGGAGACCCTTACTTTCACACCCCTCTTTCATATTAGTGACTAATGCCTGTAGGTCGGCTTCTGATGAGGCCATGAGCACCGCATCATCAGCGTACAGCAGACAATTTACTGTAAAGTTACCCAAATTCACACCCATATTAAAATCTTTCAACTTCTGCAGGCAACTGTCCAGATACACTATGAACAGCCAGGCGGACATGACACATCCCTGTTTGACGCCTGTACAGACATCAAAAAGAGGTGACACATCCCCCCCTACTCGCACGCAAGCCTTACAGTCCCTATAAAGCGACTGTATTGCCCGCAGTAGCGAGCCGTCCACACCATATCCGGGCATCAAGTCCCACAGCGTTTCTCTCACAACGTTATCAAATGCTTTCTCTAGATCCACAAAAGCGCAGAAAACCTTCTGGCTAAGAGCCAGAAACTTTTCCGCGATCATGCGGAAAAAAACACTTGATCCATGCAACCTCTTCCACGTCGGAATCCGCATTGAGCCTCCCATAAATACCTTTCAGACTTTTCTTGCATTCGTGCCGTTATAACCTTTGCATACACCTTACTAGCTAAGCTGACCAAGCTGATCGCCCTGTAGCTGGAGCAGTTTAGGCGCGAGCCTTTCCCTTTGTAAATAGGTACTACAACTGCTACTCGCCAGTCATCTGGGACCTCACCCGTCCGCCAGCACAAGTTGCATAACAGACATAGTGTGTCCCAGACACGCGACCCACCGTACTTGATCATCTCAGCAGTAACTCTGTCTTTTCCCGCAGCCTTACCACATTTCATACTTCTTATCGCTTGTTCTATTTCTTTCATACTAATTACTTCAATGACATCGGGATCCGGAGCATCAAAGTGAGCTCCACTTCCCGATGTGGCATCTCTGTTTTTTCTTGCATACATCTTTCCATAATATTCACTCCATCTCTGCAGGACGTCAGTTTGGTCTGTTAGGACGTCATTGTTAACACTAAGCACTTTATTCATACTGCAGATTGCCGAACAACTCCGGGTCCTGCCTACCTCTTTCCAGAAGAGCTTGGCATTATCCCGGAAATTGGACGACAACCTTTCATCCGCTTTCATTCTGCACCTTTCACGAGCTTCTTCTATCAGTGCCTGCGTGTTAACTTTCTGCATCTTGTATCTCTCTTTCATATTAAAATCATTCCGCGAGGTTAAGTAGTCTAGCCATGCTTTCTTCTTCATTCGAACTGCTTCTTTCACTTCCTCATTCCACCATGCATCACGCTTATTACTACTGCCTCTTTTCGTTTCCACACGACACTTTCACAGCGGCATTTATCATACTGTCCCTAAGGTTCTGCCATACACTTTCCACATTCTCACTGCTTACATTGACGTCGCCAAGCTTTTCGGCTACCCTTTCATTATATTTATCCCTAATGGATGCATCCTGCAGCTTCCAGCTTTTGATGCTATAAGTCGGCCCAGGTTCAGGACACTCGGTACGATGACGCCAACCCACGAACAGACCCCTAATCCTAGTTATGACTAGGTAGTGGTCTGATCCCAGCTCAGCACCTCGATAAACGCTTGTGTCCCTCACCTGTTTACGGAGCCGACTATCCATTAGGAATAGATCTATCATGCTTCTCTTTGACTTACATCTCCTCGTATACATATGAATTTGTTTGTGGTTGAACATTGTATTCGCCACAAACAAATCCTTTTCCTTACAAAATGCCAGTATTAGCTTGCCAGCGTCGTTCACCCTTTTATCCCCATACTTCCCGAGTACCGACTCAAAACCATCGCGAGCGGTACCCACCCATCCATTCAAGTCTCCACATACTCCCTCCCTCCTCCACATAAGTCTTTCATTTCCTTCTATCACATTTAGAGCTTCTCTCATACTCTCCCAGAAGTCCTCTAGCTCACTCGCGTTCGACGAAGATACTGGCGCGTAAGCAGCTACCAGGAAAATCTTCGTCAAACCAAGTTTTACACGGATCCAGAGGATTCTAGGACCTACCAGTTTGTACTCATACATACCGGAGGCCAATCGCGAGGACAGCAAAATTCCAACCCCCCGACTGCCATGCTCGCTCTCTGGTACTCCAGACCAAAGCGCGAGCATCCCACCCGGGAGCTCCAAGACTTCGCTGCCCTTGCGCTTGGTCTCTGTCAAGCACACTGCATCTAACTTTCTCTCATTCATAACATCCATCAACTCATTCATCTTATCTGTCATTCCTCCCCTAACATTCCACGCAGCTACCCTGCACTCCATCCTCCACTTCCCGCCGTGTCGGGCCGCGCGTGTAGGGTGGCGGTCCCCTACGCCGCTCTGGCACACACTTTTCGCACCAGCGGGGACGAACTGGTGCGCGTCGCCTCGGGGGCACGCCCTAGCATCATTCGTCCTGGTGGCACTCGTGTTGGAGTAGAATTGCAGCCGTAGCTGGCAGGGATGGCGACGTGCACGCTTCTACTCTTCTGTGATTCAATGATTTTAAAAAAACCCTTTACAGTCCAAATTATGTGGTGAACACATAAAATCTCGTAGTTGTTTAAAATCGAAGATGCTACACGCCGTAGCAACTTAGCTTAAATCCATAAGAAACCCACGCAATAAAATAAGTAACATTTTAATAAAGTAACACTTTATAATAAAGAATTTAATTCAAAATTAAACTAAAAATCCCTAACTTATTCTTTATTTTGTACTTTTTATACGTTACATACTTATTACAATTTAGATTTTGTTACGTTGTAAATACATATGAAGTGCTCGTGGCCCCGCGGACGTAGTGTTTGTAAACGATCACTGCGTTAAGCAACTTTCACTATGGCTGGTCCTCGGATGGGTGACCACTTTGTGGCATTTATATTCGCGAGTGTTTCCGTGTTTCGGAAGGCATGTTAAGCCGTTGGTCCCAGTTGCCACTAACATGGCAATCGTTAAGCCCAGTTGAAGGCCATATGGGCGGCTTGAAAAATTAGAACAGCAGGTCGCCACATCCTGCGCCTGTCCAGTTTCAACATGGCAATGGGCTCACCACCTGTTACGTGGGAAAAAATGCATACGGTGAAATGTGAGCATACAGTGACAATATGTAAATACATAACATCTTCCCCCCCATGCTCCATATATTTTCAGACATTGGGTATTTTCCCCACAGAGCTTTTTCACAGCTTAACCGATTTTATTGAACATATTATTTTGTAATGTGCACGTAATGCGCTTTATGAAACCTGACCACACTCGAGTATATTTTACAGACATTCGGTTATTTTTCCCCACTTTCAACCCCACAACGTTTTAAAAGCTCAGCCGATTTTCATCAAACATATCTAACAACACTCGCACATAAGTCACCTTTAATAAAATAAAAAACTAAATCGAAATCGATTCATCCATGTGGGAGCTATGATGCCACAGACAGACAGACAGACTCACAGACACATCAAACGTATAAAACCCCTTTTTGGGTCGAGGGTTAAAAATGTAACCAAAATTATATTCCCACGCACGGTTTGTAATGAAATAGGCATATGAAGGGTCGCAAATGTTATTCCGAACATCGGTTGAGACGTGACCGGAGTCACTTGAGATACGGACACTTTTTCTCACTGCGGGTATCTTCGTAGAGGTAACACCTGGACAAACTAACAAGGTGAGATACTAAACGTTTTATGTTTCGTAAAGATATCATAAAATTGGTATCATAAAAAAGTAATCTTTTTCTCATCTGCGAGGGTTGGGGTACTAAATTACGTTAGTTTGGTGATTTAATACAGTGGAGGTTTTATTTATTTTCTGACTCTTTAAAGTTTATTTTTAGAAAGTATTCGTTTAACAAACATTTTGTATACTTAGATATAATTTCTTAGCCATTTACGTACGGCACTTCTTGGCTCTTGACTTGCAGGATGAGTGATAAATGGGTGTAAGGGTAAAGCTACCTAGATCGCCGGGGTCCAAGTGACCTTGTCTAGTTGACTAACAGACGAGGCAACAACACGGGGTTGAGAGGTTTGACGGCAGTCGCTCTTATCAATACCAAAAATAAAAATCAAAACGGCAGCTGATCTTAGCATACTAATAAAAGTGGACCTGAAGGACTTGGAAACAATTGAGAATACGCTAAGCTGAATAGAGATCGGTAACTGTGACATCTAAAAAATATCAACCACCTTCAAATTTGCTATCTGAAGCGGGGTAAGTGAACTGAATTGGCAACGATAGTGGCATGGGACTAAAACTTACCGAAGTGTAACAACAGAATACGGGGGCGACAGTAGCAATGGTTGTGGTTATCTGTGACAACAACAAATTCTCCCAATTATGAGTGTACTAGCGGCCCGTCTCGTCCTGTGGACATTTATCTTTTAAACATTTTGGTAATTAAAATAACCTATATTAATCAGTGATAATGTGCATTCAATCAGTGAAAGAATTTTTAAAATCCATCCAGTACTTTTTGAGCCAATTCGTTACAAACTTACTTATGTACATACAAACCTTTCCTCTTAATAATATTAGTATAGACTAGTTGACGCACGTGGCTCCGCACGTGTGTTTAAGTTTTCCGTTTTCCCGTTTCCCACAGGAACTTATTCCCGGGATAAAAAGTAGCCTATATGTTAATCTGATGTGTAAGCTATATTATTGTAAAGTTTCATCAAAATCCATTCAGTAGATTTTGCGTGAAGGGGTAACAAACATCCATACCTACAAACTTTCGCGTTTATAATATTAGTAGGATGTTACGCCACTGGTCATCTCTTGATGGAAATAGACGAGACTGAGTAAATGAAAATTTCTGATTCAATAAAAACTTAAGTTAGTGACAGTAATATTAAATTCAGTTGCCCGTTCAGCTGACGGGCTAACAGGGTGAATTTTCTGCAATAATTGAGTGTACGCTGTTGTACGTTTGGTTAGATAGCTTCCAAGAAATATGCTTTGTGATTTGACTTTAATTGTAAACATGATATAACGGATGCTTGATTGTCGCTTGAATTTTTTTTGTGTTGGTAAAAGGCAATCAAATTACGCTTTTAATAAACGTTCGTAATTTTGAGTAAAATTTGAGACGAATATTATTGATAGGCTAGTAAATAAAGCCACTTTTATTTGACTGCTAGGAGACTCTTTGATTTTAATTTTCGGTATTGTTAGGAGCGACAGCCATCTGACCACCTCGCACCCCATAAGGGAGTCTGCGCTGTTGCGTTGTCCATTAGTCAGTAGATACATCACAAGCAGGTGAAGTCGCTTGGGTCCTAGAGATCTGATCTTGGTGGGGCCCTTACAGCAAAACTTGACATTCCTCTTTCTAACTTTTAAGGGTTCGAAAATTTTGGTATGGAGTCTGACATTCCAACCATAAACTTTTTGATTTCAATATCAACTATTATTTCCTAAAAACATTTTTAATTTTCTTTCACTAGTACTTATACTCAAGTTTGCAAGGTCTACGAGCGGTGAGTGTGAGAGGTGCTAACTCAGAACTTATAGTATTCCTTATCATACATATTGATTTCTGTCTATCCCTCTTCTCCGCTATGGTTTTGTTTTACATGACGTGAGATATTTCGATTGACATAAGGATACATTATGCAGAGACAGCTTTACATTATGAAGCGCTAGTGGCCTCGCTAACTCAGTGTTCTGTAAACGATCACTGCGTTAAGCAACTTTCGCTATAGCTGGCAGTCGTTAAGCCCAGTTGAAAGCCTTATGGGCAGCTTGAACATTATCAACAGCAAGCCGCCAGCCGCCGCCACAAACTTTGCATTAGCTCTCGTCTAGATTCTATAATTTCTAGGTGTACCTAGAAACTAAAAATTTTTAGGTTTCGGCTGGACAATAATATATTAATAAGTGAACATGCAGTCGTATATGCAAAAGTATAGACCAACGTCGATACGTTTATGCATTACTTTTTAATAATGTGGGATATCCCCACCTTTATCCCCGAAGGGGTATAAAGTACGGTAAGGCACGTACTTTATACCCCTTCGGGGATAAAGGTGTGACAATATATATATGTATTATGCTGAGACAAAGTTATGCATGGGAATGAATGATAACTAACATAATTATTTAAGATATTTAAAAAGATTATATATATCGTACGTTACATTATTTATATCTATTCGACTTTTTCTCTTATTTCTATAATAAAACGAGTAAAGAGTTACAAAGTGTACTTTTTAACTTTATACAACTTTCTTTATACCTATGTATCATTTCACGTGCATTATTAAAAAGTAATGCATAAACGTATCGACGTTGGTCTATACTTTTGCATATACGACTGCATGTTCACTTATTAATATATTATTGTCCAGCCGAAACCTAAAAATTTTAAGTTTCTAGGTACACCTAGAAATTATAGAATCTAGACGAGAGCTAATGCAAAGTTTGTGTAATAAATATGTTTATAATGTATCATTCATTTAATGCTTATGCAATACATTTTCACAATCATATCTTTGTTAACTAGTAAAGTTTTACGGTAAAGTGGATGACAAAAGTCGTTTTAAACAACTGTACGGAACTGCAGCCATATTAATAGTCAGCGCTAGTGATGCACAAACTCGACAGTTTCAATCACACATCACTGGGTTTATTTCAGTCTAGGCTGTTTAGTCGGCGAACGCCATTCAAGTTAAGACCAGTATGTGTGCAGCTGTGTTCGATTCTATTTACACTCGACTTATTTTGATTTTATAAGCCATATAGCACATAACGCTATCTCGTCGTCCTCAGATATTTCAAAAGTCTGTCTGTTCGCGATAAATTTAAAACGAGGTACTAAACGAATTATCATGTTAGTTTCACCAATAGATAAAGGGATTTATGAAGAAGATTCAAGGTTCTATGAAAATTGGTTGAAATATGACGATACTTCAATATGTCGGAAAGAGTCGACTCAGGGATATCATCGTAGACGCTGTCTTATCCCTCTCATATATAGCGGACCAATTTACAACGATATTATTTCTTGTTTATATGTCTACAGAAAAGTCTGTTGCGACATATGTCTATTTTTTAAGGATAGTGGTTGAGCGGGCGAGATAAATACATTCGAAGTGGACTGTATTTGCGGGGAAAGACAAAAATGAAATTTACACGCGGTTGTCGACAAAAAAGAAATGGAAACAGGAATGGGTACGCTACCTTGCTGCTGCTGCGAGATGCTGAGGTTGAGGCTGCCGGGGGCGTCCCTGTACTTGAATTCCTGGTTTCCTTGCACGAAAACACTATTTATCCATGGAAAACACAACTATTGCGAAAAGTTTATGCGAACGCGCGCGCGGCCATTGCAGTACTATTACAGAGCGTCTCCAGTCCGTTCTCGCCGCCTGTGAGTGGCGTTTTAGATGGGACGTAATACAGCTGTCTCGCTCTTCTTTTATGCGAGACAAGGTAGGTGCGAAAAAGAAATGGAATAAAGGGAAGCGGGGTGGTAGTGTCGACAACTAATTAATTAAAAACAAATGGAGATCGGCGATGCAACATAGAATTAATAACGCGGCAACTGTTGAATCGTATACCGGCGCAACCATTTCCTCCCCGGCTTGAAGGGTTACCTTCGAAAAAGGAACAACTGACTATACAGTTGCCACTAAGCTTTAGCTGCTAACTAAACATAATGCTATCGAACTAAACTAAACTAAAATAAACCCAATCGAACAAGCTAAATTTGTTATTGAAGTTACTGTTGATTAGGCAAAGGACAAAGACGAATAACTGGTCGCAAGTACGAACCAGTTGCGGTTTTAACGCGAACTATACGGGTGATCCCATTTGACCCAGGGAAAACTTCTTCTACTACCCCAAGAGGCCAATGTAATGAAGGCATATTTTCAGTTAAAATAACCACGACAGTACAGTAATAGGGTTCGTTGGAGTTTTCCATTTCTGACGTGACTATAGCGTATGCAAATAGTCTGTCCTCCAACGCTTCCAAAACAATTGAACGAGTTTATCTAATAAAGCATGACGCGAGAGAAGATGAAGTCGATCTTCCTCTATTTCAAAAGCGGGTAAGTATTTAAACGGTGTAACATTCAAAAAGTGCGCTGGAGTCAGTGCAAGCGGCTCCGAGGGATCACTAGACAAGGTTCTACAAAGAGGACGCGTATTCATTACGGACTCGACTTGAGTGAGCACGGTGCTCGGCTCTTCAAACGTAAAGTGTTTGGAACGCAAAAAATTATGTAATTCGGAAAGGTTACGACGAGCTCCGACGTAATTCGTACCGTTGTCCGAATACATTCGAGATACGAAACCCCGACGCGACAAAAATCTTTTAAATGCAGCCATGAAGCATGGCGTGCTCAAATCACCAGCTAATTCTATATGAACGGCGCGAGTCGTCATACAAACAAAAAGACGAACATAAGCTTTCGTGGAGCGTATACCACGACCACGAGAAACTCTTACCCTGAAGGGGCCAGCGTAATCGGTACCCGTGTGTACGAACGGTTTAGCAGCCTGAACAACACGACAAGGATAATGATAGGCCATTTCGGGCGCGATTGACTTCTGGCGAAGTTTGAAACACGGAATATATCTATGAACTATCGAACGAATCAAATTGCGTGCGGAGAGAATCCAGTATTTCTGGCGCAAAATCGACATTAATAAATCTGAACCAGCGTGACAATTCACCCTATGGTGATATTCAACTAAAAGATCAACGATATGATCCTTGCGTGGGAGAACTAAAGGATGCATTTGATCGTACTTTAATGCGGACTAGCTCAAACGACCACCAACTCGAATGAGGCCATCCTTCAAAAAAGGTTTCAAATGTTGAAAAGCGCGATTCGCGAACACCAATACAAAGAAACATTTGTCTAATGTCGGCTAAAAGCGCGACAGCGAATAAGCGAAAGTTAAGTATAATTTCGAACAAATTACCTTGGAGATTTTAACCACTGTGCAAAATATCGTTTACCAAAACATTCGAACAAGTTTTGGCGCTGCCATCTAAAACAACGCTCAACTTGGTGGTTAGTTTATCCTCGCGGACAACTCCATGGTGCGGTATAGTATACGAAGGAGCGTGCTTCGTCTCTTCGGTTTCGGGAGGCGCGGGTGAAATGAAACCTTTATCCAAATATTCTACTATCACGCTATCGTAATCCTCCTTCAACTTTGGAGATGTCTGCATTTTCCGTTCTAAACAAAAGAACCGTTTTTCGGCTGACTGAAACGAATCTCCAAGCGAATTAACATCACCCTTAAAGGGGAGTGTAACAACATAACGACCATCACTATCGCGAGTAGTCGTGCGACTATAAAACTCTTCACAAAGTTTATCATCCGGGCTGACAATAGGAGGGACGTTCACCTTTTCTATCTCCCAGAATTTACGGACAGCAGAGTCCAGCGGCACGACGGCGCAACAATATGACACTATCGAATTACAATCAAAACAAGCGGGTGCGGAACCAACAATAACAAAACCAAGAACTATCTTTAAGGCGAGCGGCGCGGGGTGAGATGCGTGACCTTGAACCTTATGCTGCAACAGGAAGTGCGGGAAAATCGAAGTGCCAACTAACAAATCATTATCTTGAACGGCGTAAGTATCATCGGCCAAAGGCAAATCTCTAAAATTAGTCAATAATGAGGTGTTGACTGCGACAGTCGATAAAAGTTCGGTAACCTTATCGACGACTAGCGAATCCATCGAAAAACTAACATCAAAATCAAAACGCGAGTGGAATTTAATCCCTACAAAACCTTGAACGGCTTTAGTGGAACCCCCAATACCTTTCACAACATTACAGGCGGGGCGGTTATTTATATGCAAACCAAGACGACTACAACAATTTTTACTAATAAAATTACTTTGAGAAGCACTATCTAAAAGTGCGCGAACACTATGTCCCCTACCATGCGAATCGTAAATAACAACTCAAGCGCTTGCCAGAAGTACCGTAGTAGGGCTTGTGCGCAAACTTGATAGCGAGCACAAAGCGACATCGTTCGGCTGGAGGCGCGCGGCAGTGGCGCCGCCGTCGCTAGGCGCGAACGGGGACGAAAACACGCGAGAGCGCTCCCAGTCGCGACTCAACGGCGCGAGCGGCTGTGACGTCCCAGCGGACGGACGGTTGGGCACGAAGTTCGCGCCTAACCGTCGACGGACGAACTACCGGACATGGCGTTATTGTTTTCGAAGTGTAATAATGAATGGTGTTTACCATTACACTTGCGACAAAAATGATTCGAATTACAGAATGAAACACGATGTTTCTTACTGAGACAATTAATACATAAATTACTAGAACGAACAAATTTATAGCGATCGCTAGGAGTGAGTTTATTGAACTCCGAACATTTATAAAGTTGGTCATGGTGAACTTGACACAAAGAACAATTTTTCGAATGCAACACTTGCGATTGCGAAGTTGTGGGTTCAAAATTAACAAAAGAGTGCGTAGACTTCGTGGGCTTACTACGATTAGTCGGACTATTTTTCGCTACTCCGTGGTTTAACGAAGTTCGTTGCAAAATTCGAATATGTTGACGAACGAAAGTTTCTAAATCGTCGAACTTAGGTATTTGATGGCCACGTCTATCCATTTTAAATAAGCGAACGGTTTTGGAATCTAATTTCTTTAAACCGATATACAAAAACAAAAAGTCACAGAGGTCATTGACCTTGAGAATCTTTAGGGCGCGAACAGCTGATGCAAAAATATCTAAGAATTTTTCTAAGTCGTGTTCATTACACGATGAGCTATTTTTCAAATTAAATATTTGATCCAAATAAGCGGTTGTTACTAAGCGTTTGTCTTCGTATTTGACCTTCAAAGTATTCAAAATCAAACTATAATTTTCGGCGCAAAGCGTTTTTTAATATGACTAGCTTGTCATATTTAATTATGGTTGTGTTTCCCTTCTCCCTTTCGGCTTTTACTTGCTCTTGTAGGCCTTTTCTTATTTTTAGAACTGCTTGGGGGTAATCCTCTTTCACACAGTATGGTGAAACTCTTAAAGTCTCTTTGTTTTTGAGGATATTAATTTTTCTGCCAAGTGTTGTGAAGGAACAGTTGTTCCTTCACAACACTTGGCCGGAATTGAATGAATGAAAAGACTGAAAAACCACGCCCAATAGTTATTGGGCGTGGTTTTTTAGTCTTTTTCCCTATTCTTCTTATGGCGTCCATGTCTTCATAACCTATTTGGATATGAAAGTAGTTACGTAAGAAATCTATTATTTAATTTTCCATGCTGGCGTAGGAATTTTCGTTAGTTTACTAACTAAGTAATGTAATTTTTCGTGATCCGATAACGAATTATTATTATGGATCGTATTTTCGAAACTAGTGAAAAACAAAGGCCAATTTTTAATATCGCCATCAAATTCGGGTATTTGTATGGGCGGTAATTTAGGTCGGTCCCGTTTCAGCAAATCAAAACCAGCTGGCCCGGGTTTCGAATCGGTGACTACTACGGGCACGGGCGCTTGCAATGACTTAGCGACACGTTTTATGCGACAAATTAAATCTTCGAAAGATGACATAGCGTCCTAACTTAATAAGAAATCGGGATTTAATTTTAATTCAAGCAAGTTAATTTTATCGAGAACATTTTCGAAATCTAAGCGCAAAGTATCTACGGTTTTGATCGAGGATAAAAACAATTCTTTTATTGATTCATCTGCGATCCTCGATGAATAATCACAAATTAATTGCATACGCTTAAAAAGGCTATCCTTCTTAGCGTGTAATAGTTTTAACTGTGGATCCGGAATCTCTTTCGGAGGCATTGTTAAAACAAAACAACTATAGCTACCTACAGTGCAAAACTAACGAACGATCAAAATGGAAGCGGTGATGGACAGCGAGACGCGGCGCGAACGAGCGTAGATACTTGCGCGCGCGGGCCTAGGTACCTCCCCGCGTGGTCTACTTATTACTATGCGGTGCAGTCGAAATTACCAACTATTTAGTACCTACCTATGCGAAAAACAGTAGGTAAGTATGCGTTTATTCCCTAATGGAATAAAACTATTATCTATGCGTTTATTCCCTAATGGAATAAAACTATTATCTATGCGTTTATTCCCTATAGAATAAAAAACTATTACATAATCTATGCGTTTATTCCAAATAGAGTAAAAACTATAACCTATACCTATGCGTTTATTTCCTATGGAATAAAAACTATTGCGTTTCTATTGGCAAACTACTAAAGCGAATGGATCAAAATCCGGATCGTTAGGACCAGAAAATGGTTGAGCTGGCGAGATAAATAAATTCGAAGTGGACTGTATTTGCGGGGAAAGACAAAAATGAAATTTACACGCGGTTGTCGACGAAAAAGAAATGGAAACAGGAATGGGTACTCTACCTTGCTGCTGCTGCGAGATGCTGAGGTGGAGGCTACCGGGGGCGTCTCTGTACTTGAATTCCTGGTTTACTTGCACGAAAACACTATTTATCCATGACTATTGCGAAAAGTTTATGCGAACGCGCGCGCCGCCATTGCAGTACTATTACAGAGCGTCTCCAGTCCGTTCTCGCCGCCTGTGAGTGGCTGGTACAGCTGTCTCGCTCTTCTTTTATGCGAGACAAGGTAGGTGCGAAAAAGAAATGGAATAAAGGGAAGCGGAGTGGGAGTGTCGACAACTAATTAATTAAAAACAAATGGAGATCGGCGATGCAACATAGAATTAATAACGCGGCAACTTTTGAATCGTATACCAGCGCAACCAGATAGATTAATATACCCTGTAGGAGATGGGTATGGTAAACTTCACCACGCGGACGAAGCTGTAATTAACAGCTAATTTTTTCTATCTTACTAGCTAAAATGGCGACTTACATATTGCCTAGAGCATTGTGAGTTGTTCAAATTCAATGCGTAGTGCTAATAATGCGTCTCATATGTTAAAAGGTAACTCAAATCGAAACGTATCGATTTCCCAAAGAAATAAATCCAATTTTAAAAACGCTCTTCGTTGAATCGCGATACAATAAACGCAAACTATACAACCATATCAATATAAATTCGTAGAAGACCCAAACGCAAACTGAATTGCATAACGTTTACGTTTGCTACGTCCGTTTCTATGCGAATATCATTTTCTTTCTTTCTAACCAAAGAGTACCATAGTTGGGTAATAAAGGATGGCGCGATTTTTTTTTAAAGAAGTTCTAAAACTGTTGTAGCTGTAAATATTAGTTAAAGTAATTTTAGAATAAATAATATTGAAAAGTTATTGGTGCGTTTCGATTTATCGTTTGTTAGCTACTAAATCTGAATCAATGTTAGTGCTAGCGCCACTGAAATCGGATGCTGAAATCGATATTTAAAAGAGAATCGTATATTATATCGGTTTGTATTAAAAACGAAAACCCCCATGACTAACTAGTAGGAACTGACGATCAAACATTATGAATTCCCGTAGCGGTGTCCACTATGGCATTCGTGTAACTGAAATACTCAAGTTCCTATTGGTCGATGATTAATGGTGGCAAAGACGTAAGATTCTTCTTTGTTCGCACGATGACCGAGCGTTTAATTAGGACAACGCCTTAGGCCCACTCACGCACGATCTTGGGTTAATATGTATAACTCGGAGGTATGGACTAACCCCGAGTTAAATCATTAATTTGTCTCGCATCTCCCCGAGTTAAGGGTATACTAGGGTTAAATCCTAAAATTTTAACTCACCGATTTTTGAGGGTTAATTCGTCAAACGTTGGGTTAGCAGCTGACAGACAATGCAGTGGCACGTGACACATGCGTGACACGGACTCCTCAAAGTGACACGCCGCGCAAACATAATACGATAAAAATAAAATGCACTCAGCTGTCATGTAACATTCATTCGTGTAAGAAAAAGTCTTATGTGGCAAACGGTAGTGTAAAAGAGATAGACATACCTGTTTCATTATTCGTTCAATCATTAATGTTTTGTTGGATGACATAGAGTTATATAAAACACTGGGTTAGTTAACACGATGATATTTTTCTATGGTGCAAGACATAATTAGGGTTAAAAAGTTATTTACTTAATTCCGAGTTAACTAACTCTATAATTAATTATTTAACGCCAGCATTCATGCAAGTGGGCCTTAGACTTTCTTCCTACTAATCCTACTAATATTATAACCGTTAAAGTTATTAATAACTTGCTGACAACCGAGGCTGTGCCCGTGACACACTTTAACTCCCGTCGCACCTATTGAATCCCGTCGCTTTACTTTTACAAAAATGTATGAAAGTTTGCCCGACTTTTTGACATTTATGATTACTGCCCTTGGGCCACTCTCTTGGGTAGTAGCGTGATGATATATAGCTTATAACCTTCATTAATTCATGGACTATCCAACACAAAATTTTTATTTTCGATTCCGGATCTTAGCAAAATATTATGCGATTCATTTTTATTTATATAGATGTATGGATTTAGGTTTAATCTTTCACGCAAAAACTACTAAATGGATTTTGATGAAACTTTACAATAAAATAGATTACACATCAGAATAAGAAATAATTACTTTCTATCCTGGGAGCAAGAGCCTGTGGGAAACGGCAACGGGTAATCTTTACTACGCGGGCGTCAACCAGTGATATTATATTTGGTTACGTATTAGGGGCAGAGATTTAAATTAATTCTAAGAAGAGATTAAAGTTATTTCGCTATGTCTGGTCACGGATAGGTGACCACTTTCTGGCATTTACATACGCGAGCATTTCCGTACTTCGGAAGGCACGTTAAGCCGTTGGTCCTGGTTGCCAATAACATGGCAGTCGTTAAGTCAAGTTGAAGGCCTTATATAAGGTTTAAAAAATTTCAACAGCAGGTAGCCACAACCTGTCTATTTCAACACGGCAATGAGCTCATCACCTTTTACGTGAGACAGGAATACACATGGTGAAAAGTGGTCATATAATATGCCTCTGCCACCCCTTCGGGGATAAGGCGTGATAGATAAATAAATAGATTAAAATTATCAAAAAACTTAAATTATTATACTGTTTAATTTAAAGATTAAAAACTATAGGTACATATTAAATCTAACAAATACTAATACATCAAATAAAATTAAAAGCATATATATCTTACACTAAAAATAAAAAAAAAACAATATACATTACCTACAACTTATCAAAAAATTCCTTCGCATCATCGCTGACCGGAAACGTTCCCAGAAGACTGGCAGCATTGCCACGTTGAATGGCAATACTAATCCTTTGTGCAAGGAAATAACCAACCTTCTGGTCGCGCGAAGCTTCGGTTAGCTGCTTTGCTAAATCTTTAAATAAAAAGCGGGCACTTGGACCCCAAGGTCCTAAAGTTTCAACCCCAAACGGCTCAAACATATAATCCCCTACTCAATTACAATATTTGTGCCGCTTGAGGTTTTCAGCAGACGCAGCTGCGGCACCCGCATAACCTGCTGTGCTTGGAAGATGTGAAAAAAAAAACAACTTTGATTTATATTATGCGAAGTTTCTTGTTTATTTACATGTGGCGCTGTAATAGTTGTATTATTTTGAGCCATCTGATAGGGGCACGCAAAAGGTACATACCCGGGTTATCTGGTGGCTTCTAATGCCGATATTTCACCCGCCCTTTTTAAGTCACTTTCTGCGGCTATCAAATATATATACCACCTTCGTCTCGAACTGGATTTCAATAATTATATAATTGCAGCATGTCATTCTTCGATTCATCATTCTTCGATTTACAATGGTGTACAGTATTTTAAGCTTTCTAAGTATCTAATAATTATAGTTTCTAAATAATCAGAAGAATTGAGAAATAAAGTGCATTGTGATACGTCAGCATAAACCCACAAAAGTCAGAACAGAACCTAACCGTTGCAGAGCCCCCAAATAAGGCGTCCTAGTATTCAGAAGGCAGACCAGATTACGAAATCTTGGAAAGTAGTGAGTTATCTCAAATTCCGTTGAACACTTCGGCGATAAAGAAGCCAAGTAGTCAAGAACTTGCTTGGCTTATTTATGGCCTCACCGTAAAGATTTGTGACTTATGCTAGAAGATCTCTAACTAATTTATTTCTCTAGACTATATTGCCACTGACAATTAGTGATTTCCATACAACACATGATGCGTACAACTATTCAAACTAAAGTAATTGCTATAGAATGAATAATCCTTCCACAACTCCAGCACAGCTATCGGGGATAAACGTATAATCGATGGATTCAACTTCATGACACATTTTTGAAGAACTGAACCAGCTGTTTTCTACTGAAGTGACCATAACACTATCTAAAAATAATCAGACCAGAACTGGCCAAAATTGACGGCTGCTTATTCGGAGTCATCATTTGTGACATATGAAGATAATGTATGTAACGGTTTCAAGGAAGTTTTGATATATCTAAACAGAAGATACTGAGCCTAAAATAATCCTTGCCAAGCTTTTTATTATTCGTTGTATATTTGTATCATGACAATCAACATTCACAGTATCGATACGATTTTATAAAAGATTTATGAGACGGATATAAATGGACATGTTAGACATACTTGCCGTTATAATTGGATTATGTCTTGATTGTATGTAACGCCCTGTTCAATTAGTTGACTGCATGGAAATTAAATTCAAAGAAATAGTGTACTTTATGAACTCAATTGCCTTTTTTATTAAATAAAATAAAATAAATAAATATCCATCACGCCTTATCCCCGAAGGGGTGGCAGAGGCATATTATATGCCCACTTTTCACCGTGTGGATTCCTGTCCCACGTAATAGGTGGTGAGCCCATTGCCGTGTTGAAATAGACAGACGCAGGTTGTGGCTACCTGCTGTTGAAATTTTTCATGCCGCCCATAAGGCATTCAACCAGGCTTAACGACTGCCATTTTACTGGCAACCGGGACCAACGGCTTAACGTGCCTTCCGAAGCACGGAAACGCTCGCAAATGTAAATGCCACAAAGTGGTCACCCATACGAGGACCAGCCATAGTTAAAGTTGCGTAACTCAGTGATCGTTTACAGAACACTGAGACCGCGGGGCCACGAGCGCTTCTTTTATTAGGCCAGTTAAAAGTATAACTATCGCACGTATCGGTCTTTTGTCAGATGGTACCAAGTCGAAGGTGAGTACTCTCCGAATGATATTTACCAAGTTCTCAAGTACAGAGCTGTTTACGCTGCAAACATTTGGGATTGCCTGACAACCAGCCGCTCGCCACACAACCTATGAAACTAGTTATACCTACCTACAGTTATAGTAAAGTTGTTGAATTTGGGCAACGTATGTTTGAAAACTATAAATAGTCCTCTAGATATTGAACTAACCCTGTCGATTCAATGAAATGACTTGAAGTATACAATTGAATATTTATTCTCTTTGAAACCCTATACTGGGAAAAATATAGGTTCTTCCTCTATCTTTGTCTGGCCTCCTCGAAACTGTCACGTTAATTTTATACTATTTTCCCAATATCGCCCTCAAGCGAAGTTAAATTGATTGTGCTAGGAGTAAATTAGTAGTGTAGTAGTGTAATACCCACTGAATGAATTCAAACCGCCTTCTATAATTGGTTCTAGAACACAGATGTCAATATACTTGTATGTAGAGCTTATTATAAAACCACCACCAATCTATGGATTGTACAGAAACAGAGAGAGGCCAACACTGTCGGCGTCGATTCCACGCTTATAAATAGAGTGAGTTACAACATAACATAGCTATCTACTCGTACCTGTAAAGTCAGCTTGCTCAGTTATTGTGTACATTGCCGTGTAACACATTGATCTGCAGTAGGTTACGTATGTATTCTATGGTAGTGAGATATACCAGATACACTTGTAGTAGGTACATCGCATATTCATCTGGTAGAATTTAATTAATATCACTTTTTTATAGGTAAGTTAATAACTATAATTATTTTGTATTAAATATTATTTTTGCAATATTCCGTACGATGTCGACCCACTGTGCTGCCAAACAGTCTTGATAATGCCTCGTGTGTAGGCGGTTTACAGATCCACAATAACCACTAGGGTTCAGCAGCACACTTCAAGCCTATATCCCATACCGTTACCAACCACTACAGGACCATTTCCCCTCCCCTGCCTTCATTTGCCCCCCGATCGAAAAACCCCCTCGCTAAAAGTTTTAGGCTATATTAACAATTGTCCATGCCAAGTTGCATGCAAATCCGATGAAAAATGCGAGCTGTAGACTGAATGGACGGACGAACGGACGGACATCGATAGCATTTTTCCCGAACCAGTGGACTTAAAACGGATAAATTTCGCCGACTCGCTTCGCTCGCCTCCTCAGTCATTTATAGTTTTTGAAAATTGATTTCCGCCATGTAACGCCTAATTCAATTAGTTAGGTAAGTAAAATTTGATAAACTTATTAAACTAAAGTAGTTTTGATTACCTAAGCTCTAGTTAATCCCAGCAATCCAAAAGAGGGACGAACCACCAACCTTAGAATTTAGATGGAAACACCTTTTTGAAGTGAAACTTCTTTAACGACGGTGATACAACAGGTAAGGTTGACGGGGCAGTCAGCCCCGTCAGGGATACAGCGTGAAGATAGTTTAGATTTTTTAGATACATTTTATAGCTGAAAAAAACTGGACAGGAATACACATAGTGAAAAGTAGGCATATAATATGCCTCTACCACCCCTTCGAGGATAAGGCGTGATAGAAATAAATAATAAAAAAAAAATCCGTAAAGACACACATTTTTTTATGTAAACAGAAATAATTTTTAATAAATAAATAAATAAATATATTAAATATTGTTGGGACAACTCACACAACGCCATCTGACTCCACGCAGAGCTTGTACTATGGTTACCAGATAACTGATAAACATACTTATATATTTCTAAATACGTACACATACATATCATAGATAAACAACACCCAGACACAGAATAAACCATCGTGTTCATCACACAAAGTTTTATCCTGGGTGGGAATCGAACCCACGACCTCTTGCGTAGCAGTCGGATGCACTCCCACCGCGCCACAGAGGCAGTCAGTTTTAATTACAATATATTTATTATTTTATAGAGATAAATGATAAAATAAAATAAATAAATAACTAACCATCACGCCTTATCCCCGAAGGGGTGGCAGAGGCATATTATATGCCCACTTTTCACCGTGTGGATTCCTGTCCCACGTAATAGGTGGTGAGCCCATTGCCGTGTTGAAATAGACAGACGCAGGTTGTGGCTACCTGCTGTTGAAATTTTCAAGCCGCCCATAAGGCCTTCAACCAGGCTTAACGACTGCCATTTTACTGGCAACCGGGACCAACGGCTTAACGTGCCTTTCGAAGCACGGAAACGCTCGCAAATGTAAATGCCAAAAAGTGGTCACCCATCCGAGGACCAGCCATAGTGAAAGTTGCGTAACTCAGTGATCGTTTACAGAACACTGAGACCGCGAGGCCACGAGCGCTTCTGAGATAAATGATAGCTTTCGTATACAAAAAAGCTTTATTATATCTCCGTTGCCAAAAATAATGCTTCAGAAATTCACTCTACTATTTCTTCTATACAATAATTGAAGCCATCAAAGTTTTTTATCAGGAAGTATCAATCACATGACATTACTTTTAATATTTTTAAAGAATTATTCAAGAACTACTAAAAAACAGGTTTAGAAAAAAAATGTGTGTGTTCCATGGTACACAGGTAAGAAGTGAAACAGCTTTACGAATTTTTTTTACAGGTGTAAAATTTGTCTCATACGTAGATAAAGATGTTTCACTTTTGATTAAGAAGTTTCACTTATGATAAAGAAGTTTAACTTCAAAACAACTTGGTGCGTAACCGAAATACGTGATGATTTTATATTTTACAGCTATGAAATTTCTCTCAACGTCGATAAAGAAGTTTCACTTCAAAAATAGAAGGTAACAACTATGTAACTGAATAATGCAACCAACTTGATATGCTTCCTTGCTTTACAAAACTTTACTTGTCATTCTGAGGAATTTTCTAAGTTTCATAACTATTTTACATCTCAATGGGTATCTTTAATTACGCGAGAAATATTCAGCTGCTACAATCAGAGTTTCAAAACAAATAATGCTGATGAAGGGTGGTAATCATCTGAAGAAAAGATGTCCGCTTCAACCAGCAATTTTCCACTTCATACAATTATTTAAAAAGGAAGCAAAGTTTCAGAATCGAGAATTATTACGATCGGAGACAGCTTGCGTTGGAAAACGACGATGTGAAAAAGGTATGTCTGTGTCTCAATCATTTTTCTCGTGATGTTATTCGTTTGTTTATCAATCACGCCTTATCCCCGAAGGGGTGGCAGATGCATATTATACGCCCAATTTTTATCGTCTGTTCCTGTCCCACGTAAAAGGTGCAAGCCCATTGCCGTTTTGTAATAGACAGGCGCAGGTTGTGGCTATCTATGTTGTTTTTTTTATGCCACCTATGAGGCCTTCAACTTGGCTTAACGACTGCCATGTTGCTGGCAACCGGGATTTTTAGAATGTTTTTATTTTTGAATCTGACGTAAACCAAATAGTGGAATAAATTATAAATTATATATTGTACTTAACTGTATTTCTGTCTTAGGGCGAATCTGTTGTTAACAAAATATACCTCTACATATCTTATGCAGAATCTGTCTTAAACAGAATCTGACTTAAACAAAAAAATCCGACATTGTAAACACAAATTTTAAATTTTATCGTTTGACGGTTAGTGTATAGTTGTATAGTAACAGTTTGTGTTGTAATAAGTTTGACGTGACTGTGGCTCTGTCTGTCTGTCTCTGGCATCATAGCTCCCAAACGGACGAAGCGTTTTCAATTTAGTACTTTTTTGTATTAATGGTGACTTACGTGCGAGTGTTCTTAGACAATTTAATGAAAATCGGTAAAGCCGTTTAAAAGATGTGGGGATGAAAGTGGGAAAGGGTAACCAAATGTATGCAAAAATCCTCGAGTGGGGCCTCACATGAAAGAACGTGCACAAATATTAATATATTCATTTTTACTTTTTAAAGGGAACTTAGGTTCTTGAGTCGGGTTTATTTTTTTATTTTGAATATGATTCTTCAGAGTTGTGGCGATACACTCGCCACTACAAAACCGCTCCGCGTATGAAGATTGTACCACAGCTTCACGACGCATTAAAGTACTTGCGGGCGCGCAGCTTCATCGTCAGTGTTCGGTTACTACTCGCTCGCAACACATCTATTACGCGCTCTCGGTTTTGCTTGCTAAGATATGTGCTATCGATCGTAGTAATAATACAGTTAATGTAATCAGTGTTCTAATAATATTAGTATTTCGTAAAATAATAAACTCTACTCGCAAATCTAAAATAATATATTCATTTGCTTTCGTGTACCTGTTCTGCTACTTCTTCTGCTTCCTGCTTGCTGCTGCTTGTAAGCTACTGCATCACCATCATACCTTGCTGCTTAAGAAGAAACTAAGAGGATTATTAAAGTAGGTACAATAATACGTACTTTCCACATTGGTGACCCCGAGTTAGAACAAAGAAGACCATTCATCATCGCACCTTCTAAGTAATTGTGAAGATACAGCATCTAAAAATAGTGCTAAAATATATTAGTACATCTATTGAAAATTTTTCACAAGAAGATTCCTATACCCACTTTATTATAAAAGTAAAAAGTTGTGGTCCAACTACAAGCGGTAAGCGATTGTTTTTCCTGTATTTCTTGTCATTATGAGCGAACCAGAAAGAGCTATCAAACTTGACGAAGTGCTACGTGTAGGCGTACGAGTACCTCCATTTTGGCCAGAAGAACCGATTTTATGGTTTGCGCAATTAGAGTGTCAGTTTGAGCTATCGAGAATAACTGCTGATGACACCAAATTTAATTATCTAGTAGCACAGCTTGATCATCAGTATGCTATCGAAGTGAAAGACATAATCACAAGACCTCCAGAAAGAGACAAATATAATAAATTAAAAACCGAGCTGGTTAGGCGTCTGTCCGCGTCACATGAAAAGCGCGTTAAGCAGCTGTTGATTCATGAGGAGCTTGGTAACAGGAAGCCCTCGCAATTTTTGCGGCATCTAGAGGGTCTAGCGGGCTCATCAGTACCTAAAGATTTTTTGGCAACTATATGAACGAGTCGTCTACCTCAAAATATTCAAACTGTTATTGCTTCGCAGATGGACCTTCCGTTAGATAAGTTGGGAGCGTTGGCTGATAAGGTGCATGAAATTGCCCCTGTAACACCTCAAGTCGCCATGGTAAGAGCCTCCGTCTCGAACACCTCGACCTTGGATGACCTTGCAAGGCAGGTAAGCGAACTTACTAAACAAGTAGCAACCCTTAGTAGTAATATGTATGGCAGAGGTCGCTCACGTGCCAAGCCCATGTTCCGGAAAAATAGCCACTCTCGCAGTCACTCTAGACCTAGACAACGGCCGCCAGATCACACACACTGTTTTTACCATTCCACCTTTGGAGCAAAGGCGAATAAGTGCAGGCAGCCTTGTACATTCGAGGCGGGAAATGCTCTGGGCGGTCGGAAATAGCGGCCAACGACTGCCCAAAAACTACAGGCCGTCTTTTTGTTACCGACCGTGTTTCGAAAATGCAGTTCCTGGTAGACACTGGTTCTGACTTGTGCGTTTTCCCACGATCAGCAGTTAGGACGCCCTGTACTCTATCCAAGTACGATCTTATCGCAGCGAATGGCAGCGTGATTCACACCCACGGACATAAACAGTTACATCTCAACCTTGGCCTTAGGCGGGACTTTTCGTGGAATTTCACCATAGCTGATGTCTCGAAGCCCATTATAGGTGTGGATCTACTTAGTCACTATAATTTGTTGGTAGATGCCTAGGCCCAAGGCCTGCAGGTACACGTTTACCTTCTATGCACTCCACGTTGCACTACATTAAAACCACACCTGGTCAACCAGTCTCCTGTAAACCACGTCGACTCGATCCAGTCCGTGCACAAGCAGCTAAAAAGGAATTTGAAGATATGCTGGCATCAGGTACATCTCGACGCTCCGACAGTCCTTGGTCAGCTCTTCACCTAGTCAAGAAAAAAGATGACAGCTGGAGACCATGTTATGACTACAGAGCACTCAATGCGAGAACAATTCCTGATCGCTACCCTCATATTCAGGATTTTTCTCACCAACTGTCTGGATACTCAATTTTTTCTACGGTTGACCTAGTGAAGGCCTACAACCAGATAGCCGTTAACCCACAGGATATACCAAAGACTGCTATCACGACGTGCTTTGGGATGATTGAGTTTCCTTTCATGACCTTCGGCTTGCGAAACTCAGCTCAGACCTTCCAAAGGTTCATTGATGAGGTGCTCTCAGGGCTCGAGTTCTGCTACGGGTATATTGATCACATTATGATTTTTTCTCATAGTAAGATTGAGCACAAAATGCACCTACGTCAACTCTTCGAGCGGCTCAAGCAGTACTGATAAACACTACTAAGTGCGTATTTTGGACAAGAAGCCGTTAATTTCTTAGGGTACAAAGTGTCGGCCGCTGAATCTAAACCCTTGGATGAAAAGGTTCAAGCTGTCAAAGAGTTTCCTGTTCCAAAAACTATTAAAGAGCTTCGGCGGTTCTTGGGGATGCTTAACTTTTATCGAAGATTCATCCCTCAGGCCGCCAAACTTCAAGCACCGCTAAACTCCTTACAGCAGGGACCCAAAATCAAAGGTTCTCACCCTGTGGATATGACTCCAGAGTTAGTTCAGTCATTCGAGGACTGCAAGACATCGTTGTCAGAAGCCACACTTCTAGCTCACCCAGACTACTCGACAGAACTGGCAATTGTTACTGACGCTTCGGACACTGCAATTTGCGCGGTACTTCAGCAGCGCAAAGGCAACGTTTGGCAACCTTTAAAGCTTTGGACGAGCCAAAATAAGTACAGTCCCTACGACAGAGAGCTTTTGGCAATCTCTGAAGCCATAAAATATTTCAGACATATGGTTGAAACTGCCACCTTCGCCATTTACACGGATCATAAACCGTTGACGTTCGCGTTTTCGTCCAGCAAGCACGACTGCTCTCCAAGGCAATTCAGGTTCTTAGACTTCAATTTACCACGGACATACGATATATACCTGGACCTGAAAATATTGTTGCCGATGCCCTATCTCGCGTTGACGAAATCTCCATGGCTATGGACTATAAGGAGCTCGCAGAATCTCAGGAGGACGATCCTGAACTGCAAGATCTTCTTCGTAATGGTTCCTCTCTGAAACTAATGAAAATGCGAACGATTCACAGCGACTTACCTATCTACTGCGATACTTCCGTGGAGCCCCCGTGGCCGTACATCACTCCAAGATTCAGACATAACTGTAATCATCCTGGAAGTTCAGCTACAGCGCGACTGGTAGCACAAAAATTTTTGTGGCCAGGGATACGTAGTGATTGTAGAGAGTGGTCTAGGCAATGCTTAAAATGCCAGAAAAGCAAAATTTCCCGACACACACGCTATCCTCTTTCCTCTTTCCTTACCCCTTCTGCGAGGTTCTCTCATATCCACATTGACCTCGTGGGACCTTTACCATTGTCTTGTGGTTACAGATACTGCCTCACTGTTATCGACAGATTCTCGAGATGGCCTGAGACTTTTCCACTGCAGGACATCACGGCTGATACGTGCGCAACTGCCCTCGTGTCTGGCTGGATAGCCAGATTCGGCTGTACCGCACGTGTAACTACCGACCGTGGTCGCCAGTTCGAGAGCCACCTCTTCAAAGCACTCACCAGCATGATCAGCGCGCGTCACCTCCGAACAACAGCATACCACCAAGCAACAAACGGAATTTTGGAACGTTTCCACCACAATGGACCGAATCATTACCACTGGTGCTTCTAGAAATCAGAAATTCCTGGAAGGAAGACCTGCAAGCCAGCCCAGCAGAGTTGGTGTATGGTGAGCAACTACAACTGCCTGGCGAGTTTCTTGCTCCCAAAAACAGACATCACCCAGTACGTGCCCCGTCTCCGAATCTACATGGCGAAGTTATCTCCTAAGCCTACTTCTTGGCATACCACAATGCCATTTTATATACCACGTGATCTTAACTCAACCTCTCACATTTTTCTCCGTCAAGATCATGTACGTGGTGCACTCGAACCCCCTTACGCTGGCCCATACAAGGTCTTAAAGAGACAAGCCAAATTCTTTACAATAGATATTAAAGGCAGATCAACTAACGTCTCGGTCGATAGATTGAAGCCAGTCTACGTGACGAAAGAAGTTTATAGTCCTACTTCAACTCCAAATGCTACCGGGACTGAGAAACGCGATGAGGAGAAGAGGACTCGGTGCGGCAGAAGAGTAAAGCTACCAGACTTTTATCGACCGTAGTTACGGTCTGGCCGGGGGAGTAATGTGGCGATACACTCGCCACTACAAAACCGCTCCGCTTATGAAGATTTTACCACAGCTTCACGACGCATTAAAGTACTTGCGGGCGCGCAGCTTCATCGACAGTGTTGGGTTACTACTCGCTCGCAACACATCTATTACGCGCTCTCGGTTTTGCTTGCTAAGATATGTGCTATCGATCGTAGTAATAATACAGTTAATGTAATCAGTGTTCTAATAATATTAGTATTTCGTAAAATAATAAACTATACTCGCAAATCTGAAATAACATATTCATTTGCTTTCGTGTTTCTTCACTTCATTCTTCATCCACCATCTTCACTTACCTGTTCTGCTACTTCTTCTGCTTCCTGCTTGCTGCTGCTTGTAAGCTACTACATCGCTAACATACCTTGCTGCTTAAGAAGAAACTAAGAGGATTATTAAAGTAGGTACAATTTTTTTTTTAATAATTATTTAATGGCCTGGTTCCTAAGACCTTTTAGCCAAATCTTATTTTTTATATCATATTTCTTCAATCTTATCTTCTAATTAGTCCTGTCCAGTCGATGTCGTGTCCTCAGGCTACGTCCTGGTCCTTGCCCTCAGTATAATGGTGATTCTTATACTAAGGTTGTCAGTGGACGTTTCGCGGCAAGAGAGAAAATAGCATTTCACTGCATATATATCATTGTCTTTCACTATAGCACGTTAACACAACTTTTATGTCCAAGAAACCACCACTCCCGCACATAAAACAAGATAAATGCACTAGTTTTATAAAATAATATAAAGCAAGCGTCCGCACTTGTCACTCTTCCCGCCAAATAAGTAGGTACAATAATACGTACTTTCCACAGAGTAATAACTAATGCTGAATTTATCACGCAGTATTCGTAGTACCTACATATCTAGGATGTAAGGGGCCCCACCAAGATCTCTAAAGCCCAAGCGACCTCACCTACTAGAGGTGCACCTGTCCAACAGGTGAGGCAATGACGCAGGCGCCCTTCCGGGGTTGGAAGGTCAGAAAGCAAGGTTTGCTAGTAAAAGTGCCGAAAATGAAAGCCAAAAGATAGCTGCTCCTAGTAGCCAAATAAAAGTTGAACCATGCGACGAAAGACTAAATATAAATTTAAAGTAAAAAAAAATATATCTCGAGCTGGACTCTAACCAGCGTCTTCTGGTTCAACGCACCAGACGCGATATTAACTACACGACGAAAAACTTTCAGATAGGGTTTGCAAGCAACTGGTAAAACACTTATGATAAAGATTAGTAGTGTATATCTTCAGCGCCAGGCTTTATAGAGCAATGCTGAATTCTTATTATCAAAGTAATTCGATTTCTCTTCGCAATATGGCGCTGGTTGTCACAATTACTAAATGACACACTTTACTGGCTTCGTCTGCAGCTAAGACTTACGCTATATAATTAATGATCGGTGAATCAGTGACAAATATGTATATGTCATGTACTTATATGTGGAAGCTTGTTATCGGCAATTGTCCTCAATAACACTGCAATTGGTAATTTATGTTATTAGTCTGTAAGCTTTCTGTAAAAACAAATAAATAAATAAAATATTAAAATCGTAAATCTAAAGAGTTTATTGGGGAGGCCTGCGTCGAGCAGTGTACTGCCATAGACTGATTTGATTGATTGAATGAGTTGATTTGAATGTGTCTTTAGTTATCATCACACCACTATATCAAGGAGCGAAGCACAAATGCATAGTTAATTAGTTAAGCAAGGATATAAAGACGAACGTATATATACGTTGGTTCACATTATTTTAATGGCTAAGCACTATATACATTTACCATAGAATATATTAAACCTAAAAGAGAGAATAGAATAGAAAAAAAAAGAGACAGCCAGCTGTAAATAACGCTGCAAAAAATATACAAAATTGAACGTAAAGTTAAACAAATATCTGAAATAGATTACATCACACAATAACTTCAAATATTTATAAGGTGCTTCGTGTTATATCATTCGTAAATATGAAATATGTAACCAAAGCTTAGGATATACCGATTTCAAATTGGGAAGTGCTTTCAAAGAGTCAAACAAATAATACAATATCTTTGATACTCACACAAGTTGACTGGGTGCAAGTAGCCCAAGACTTCGACGAACGTTTCGCAATGCTTGGGTGGAGGTTCATAACATCATACCAAGTAATAGGCGTCCATCAACAAATGATGATGATTATTTTAAATACAAAACATGTACTGAAAGCTAAGGATATACCGTTTCAATTTGGAACGAATTGTGTGTGTATGTACTATAAGAATAAACGTATTAGGTGCTTGAAATTCCAATGGAGTGAAGTGAAATAAAAAAACATGATGGTGCTTTTACTTTTGTTCTCTTCCATTAAACGAAGTCAACGTACTTTGTTGTATGGAATTTAAATTTGCTAAAGTAAGTTCAGTGATCAAATATCAACTACGTACCGGATGAAAACAATGATTATGAAAATATTTATCGTCAAAGCGAATAGAATGTCAAGAAAATATTTGAAATGGTGAAAATGAATTTGTTTCTCAAAATATTGTGAGTTTTTATAAACAAAATCTCAAGAAATGTTCATTTGTCAATCATTTTTCTCGTGATATTATTCGTTTGTTTATCAATCAAGCCTATTCCCCGAAGGGGTAGCAGAGGCATATTATACGCCCACTTTTTTCGCCGTGTGTGTTCCTGTCCCACGTAATAGGTGGTAAACCCGTTGTGGCTACCTGCTGTTGAAATTTTCGCCCCTATTTCTTCAACTTGGCTTAACGACTGCCATAGCTTAACGTGCCTTCCGAAGCAGGGAAACGCTCGCAAATGAAAGTCACAAAGTGGTCACCCATCCATGACCAACCATAGCGAAAGTTGCTTAACGTAGTAATCGTTTACAGAACACGGAGCCAGCGGGGCCACGAGCGCTTCGCCAGGTTGTTTGGGCTTACTTTACTACGCTGACCAGACGGGTTGGCGTATCGGGAGTTTTTATTCACTTAGTAATAATGACATTCCTTGGTTGTAATGTCATTACGTATTACTCATAGGATTTGGTCCGATTCCAAAAAGTATTCTATATAAATATTTTATTTCAATATTACTAAAACTTTCATAGTGTGAATCGGATCGTATTGTCGTCCGTTGGGATATTTTAAATATAGAACACTAATATCCCGACGAATACACAAGTCCGATTCACACTGTGAAAGTTAAAGTAATATTGAAATAAAATTACCCTTAACGACTTTGTTAGTAAATTTTTCAGATGAGGTTGGGTTGGGCCTCTGAAATATGAAAATAATGTCTGATTAAAACCGACTCCGTATAATATAACAATCGTTGTGTAACTATCCGTGTCTACATCACCGCATTGGACGATTAACTTATCTGAGGTCCAGCGACCAATTCCTTGCTATCTGGTTCGTCTTTCGTTATATCGGACTTAACTCGATTATCCGGATCGTATAGTTAGACGGTCGTGTAATTTGTTTAGTAAATCGGTCAAGCCAGGATACATGTTGAGCTTTTGATGACCTTTAAAGCAAATTCAAAGATTATGTGAATTTTACAAACTCTTCCTGAGGCGTCACTCCATCTTAATTTTTTTGTATATACAAGTCCATAAAACAGAAATCAGTAGAGTATTATTCTAATACGAGTTCTATAACCATTTTTTTAATAAACTCGAACATATGATGCTGTCTGCTCTTCCCGCCCCACTTTGATAACCAATAGCTATAAAAGATCTATGAAATACATGCGCTGGCAAAGTGTTCCAAGTTAACATTTGTAAGACTTATTGAGAGACATCTGTAGTCAGATAAAAATACTTTAGTGATATAAAAAAACTGAACCTAGTGCCTGGCGATCTGTCCTCTCTGACTACCCCGTCAGGGATACAGCGTGAAGATAGTTAAGTTAAGCTTTTTTTTTAAATATATGACATAAGAACGTTTTCATATTTTTTGATTATTCTGCTATTCGGGGTAGAGACAAACCAAGCAAATCAATAATTACAAAAATGGCCATTGATCTTGAGTTATAACCAACATGACTTTGTTTTATATGTATACGTTAATAGATTAAAAATGAATTTTTAATCTCTCACAACAATAATTTGCCAAGGCTAAGATCTTCAGCGCCCAATCAACCCCATTTGCAAGTGAACTACTGACAAACAGACGAAGCTCTGGTGAAGGCGCCCTTACGAAGTTGGGAGTTCAGACGGCAGATACTTCTCAATAGTGCTGAAAATAAAAAAAACATATCGTAGCTACTTCTAGCAGCCAACAAAAGAGAACACTTGGCTCTAAATCCTGTTTTTATTTATTCGTGTGGAATTCCTCATGGATCCTATGCCGGACTCCTACCGACTAAAACCACACGTTACCCTTCTATCTGTCTATGGCAGGAGACCCGGGTGATCCCTCGGAAGGATAGCCCCAGGGCTCCCGACACACCTTGTCCGCTACCGCAGGCTCGTTCAGGGGGGGTTCGGATGTGTATCCTGCCTCTTTGGGGGGTTCGAGTGTTATCTCGCTTCTTCAGGGGGTTCAGGTGATATACCACTTCCTTGAGGGAGTGAACTACGTGCGTGTAATTGCAAGAGTAGTTCATTGGTTCAGCTCAAATAATCTTTGCCTTAATGAAAATAAAACTAAATGTATAAAATTTACTCTACCAAATGTAAAACAAGTTGCGGCCAATGTTCAACTGAATGGACAAGTGTTAGAGTTTGTAGAATCAACTGTGTTCCTCGGTATAACTATTGATGCCAATTTGCAGTGGGGTCCACACATAGAAAAGACAGCCTCTAGATAAGTTCGGCTGCATACGCTGTAAAAAAGATCAGGACTCTAACAGATGTGGATACGGCTAGAATGGTTTACTTCAGCTATTTTCATAGTATTATGTCTTACGGTATTCTCCTTAGAGGGAGTGCTGCAGATTTAAATATTATTTTTGTTCTACAAAAGCGGGCTGTACGCGCTATTTATAATTTGGGCCCCAGAGTTTCTCTCCGAGAAAAATTCAAAGAAGTAAATATTCTAACCGTACCATCACAATACATTTTTGCCAATCTTATGTATGTCCAGAAAAATCTATCACAGTTCTCTAAACTCTGTGATAAACATAATATAAACAATAGACATAAAAATAATCTTTCAGTCCACCACAGTCGACTACATAAGATTGGCGATTCTTTTCAGGGTAACTGTATACGCTTTTACAACAAGCTTCCCCGTGACCTGAGAAATTTACCATTAAATAAATTTAAAAAGTTTATTAAAAACAAAAAAAAAATAAAAAAAAAATATCCATCACGCCTTATCCCCGAAGGGGTGGCAGAGGCATATTATATGCCCACTTTTCACCGTGTGGATTCCTGTCCCACGTAATAGGTGGTGAGCCCATTGCCGTGTTGAAAATAGACAGACGCAGGTTGTGGCTACCTGCTGTTGAATTTTTCAAGCCGCCCATAAGGCCTTCAACCAGGCTTAACGACTGCCACTTTAATGGCTACCGGGACCAACGGCTTAACGTGCCTTCCGAAGCACGGAAACGCTCTCAAATGTAAATACCACAAAGTGGTCACCCATCCGAGGACCAGCCATAGTAAAAGTTGCGTAACTCAGTGATCGTTTACAGAACACTGGGACCGCGGGGCCACGAGCGCTAATACAAATATGATCTCACATAAAAAATGTACCATTTGTTTGTTCCGGCTAATCTCTGAAACGAGTCTGATTTCAACAGAACTTTCATTAGCAGACAGCTGATGTTATAAGCAGTAACTTAACTAAATTATATCTCCGTTTTCCCACAGGAACGTGAACTATGCGGGTGTAACCGCAGGGCTTCCACTAGTATAATAAACATAGCACTTATTTTTGTGAAAGTTCCCTAATTTTATTGTCTTATCGTGCATAGCTTCATTCGCAGCGATACATCATGCAGTATTCTAACACAACTGTACTTTTATATTACATATTTTATTTATTAAATTAGGCAAGTTAGAGATTGAACTTTTTAAAATTAAAATTTTGTTCATCTGTCAACTGTTACCGCAAATAAAACAAAAATAAGTGACGGTTTCATTTAAAATGCTTCGCGAACTCGTATAGTGGTTTACAATAGAACCAGTGGTTTAAAAAATGTATCCACCAATAAAAAAGATGTTGCTTTTTTGAGACATCAAAATATGTTGCTCGGAGAATAACCTCCCAATGAATATGCACATAGAACTTTTAAGCTTATAATAGATACATAATTACAGAGCAATTTGTACACAGACTCGTTTTATTCAGCTTGTCTTAACCTGGCGAGCCGCTGTGTCAGCTCGTCCTGTTCCTGAGACACAACAGTGGCGGTCCCAATGGATGTGCTCGGAACACCCGATGGCAGCTAAAAACAAGCTTTGTGAAAAAGGTTTTTACTCCGTTACAGACTATTTGCAGGACAGGGACGCCTGGAAATGATCTGCTGGCAAAGTGAAATAATATTAAATTGTAAATAGGCCATCAAAAAAAAAGCCTTCCTAAGTTTCTTGCCGGTTCTTCTCAGGTCGGGGGCCGCGTTCCGAACCGGTGGTCGCTTTAAATATTTTAAATAGTGTATGACATTTTGTAAGCGCCGTTAAAATGGTCTATGCAAAATAAAGATTTTTTTTTTTATTAACCCTCACACTACGCCACCTTCCCTGGCCTGCTTCTGTAAGCATGGCAAGCAGCCCGCCAACCGTACTCTAAATCCTGGTAGGGAATGAAAACAACTAAGACACAAAAATAAAGAAAAAGCAATTAGCAGTGGCACTAAAATAATAATTAGTGACGAAATAAATAAATAAATTACTTCGGAGTAGTGACATTGTCTGCCAAAAATAAATGACTGCTCAGCTTTATATGACATGTATTGATTTGGCATTTGTTATTATAAACATGTTTATCATTCTTGTCTCATATCGATACACAATGTGATAGATTCGCAAATAATAAGTTGTTTCTTAGAAATTATATTGTTCCAGAACAACGTTTGTACTCGTAAGGCTACGATTAAATGAGTACTGAATCGCTGAAATTAATTATCTCAAGATTTATTTTATAAATAACGTGTTAAGTTACCACAACAAAGTCATTATTATTAACAGATATTAATGAAAACAAGTTTCATGAAAATTGTGGCTTGTTTGCGTACAGATTAAAATATCCATATAAAATTGTACAAAACAAAACACGTAAAAAGTGGTGATAACTATAACATTTTTGCGTGTAAAATGTTGTTGATATTCTACCGCTTTTAAACAGGTGCCTGTACCAATTACGATTTGTGTTACTTAAAACTTTAAAGGAAAGATTAATGATTAGTTTTTGTTTGTTATTATTGACGTAGAAAGACACTGATACTTGCTACTTAAATTCAATCATTATAACGTTTAGTCTAGACATTTTTGTTACACAGCCTCTATCCCAAAGTAAGCTAATATAAGCTTGTGGTATGAGATCTTGACAACTGATAAATATACTTATATATTTCAACATACATACATACATATTATACTTAGGAACCACTCAAACTCCGAAACAAACATTTGCGGATCACACAAATATTTATTCCAACCCCGGAATCGAACCCAGGACTAAATAATAATGTAATTTAACATAGATGGTGCTTATCCGTTTAAATGTAAACTATAGTTTAATCTGCAGGCATTTTTGTAAAATCTAAAATAACTTGTCTTTCTATAACAGTGCTAGTGCCAATACTTTCATGCATTTTTTTTTAAATATTATGACAAAAGATGCATGAAAGTAAATTGAGCTGTCGAATTGCGATAACTTTAAAATATTTATTGAAATAAGGTGGTATACCCAATACGTAGGTTCGAATGTAAGTATCAATCAAACCTAAATAATAAACTAACCACTATTTTAAAGAAAACCGCATCCTGGATGAAATAACATAATTTAGAAATTAATTATTCAAAAAAAAAAGTAATACCATTCCACCCACACCAAAAGGCACCACTAAAAATAAATTTTGTATTTGAGGAGATTAAATTAGAAGTAGTCAATGAGTTCAACTTGCTTGGTTTAACAATTGACAAGAATATTAACTGGAAACCCCATATTTACAAAATGAGAAGGAAAACTTTCAAAATTTTCTTATGCGCTGCGGGAAGTCAAGGAGACAACTGACCTGGCAGCAGCTCTGGTCGCCTACTATGCCTATGCATACTCTTGGCTAAGTTATGGAGTTATTTTATGGGGAAATAGTGCAGACGCACCGACTATCTTTACTCAACAAAAGAAATTGATTAGAATATTAGTGAACATCGAAGAAACAGACACGTGTAGACCTCATTTTAGGAATCTGAAAATATTAACCTTGCCATGTATCTTATTCATATCTTGGAAATATGTAAATTTGTAAGGAAACACCGCGAATATTATACTACTCGTGAAGAAATACAAAACAGATTTATTCTAAGGCACAAAAATAGACTGAATTTACCAAAATCCCGTTTAGTTATGCATTCCTCGGCTCCTTTGGTCATGTCAATAAAAGTTTACAACAAACTGCCAGAACTGATAAAAAATTATAAAAATTTTAACCCTTTAAATAAATGTTATTACAGTATTCAAGAATACCTTGACGATAAGAACACTGTACCTGTCTGAAAATGCACTATTTTGCTTTCATATTAATTTTTTTTCTTTTTTTTATTAATTAATTATTTAAAAATTAAATTCAAAATTAAATAATAGTAATAACTAATTATAAAATAGCCAGATGACATTATGTTGAGTATATCAATTAATTTCATTAATAAATTAACTTAATGTTAACATTAAATATAACCTTAAAAATATGATACATAACTAAAATATATTATTAAAAAAGGTCCCTTTAGGCACGGTTCCGAAGATACTGGCAGCGTTCCCCCTTTGAATAGCTAGACTAATTCTTTGTCCGAGGTATGAGTTTGATTCCATGGAAGATGTGCCGGGTGCTGGTATGGAATGCAACCTGTTCAGACACGCTGGCCCCTTCCCATCTACATGGAACTAACAACAGAGCTGGTGCGGCTTGTGAAGCGGCTGAAAAAGCTAAAGCATTCAAATACAGGGGTCTTGGCTCCGAATATGATTTTGTCCCATTCGGTGTCGAGACTCTTGGTCCGTAGGGTCCTAGCGCTATAAGGCTTTTTAAGGAAATTACGAAAAGGTTAGTCGACATCACAGGAGACCGAAGAGCTGGCAGCTACCTCAATTAATTATATATAGACTATAATCATAATTCAGAATGGTAATAATTTATGCATATTCTAATTTAACAGTATTATATTCAAATCATATGAGACTAATCAAAGAACCCATAAATTTATATTGAAGTTCTAGACTAGACAATGAAATTACATTTTTTTGCATTCAATATAATAATAATATAAATAAGTAATGATCAGTAGGGGGAAGAGAACTAAGGTTCAAGTATTTGAAAGAAATGATTTAAGATCTAAATGTAAGATTTGGGTAAAGCAGAAACGTGTAGAGCAAGTGAATGAAATTGTGTATTTAGGAGGTATGTTTAGCGCAGACGGAAGATGTGATTCAGCTGTAGAACGGCGAGTAGCTGCCGGAAACAAAGTTAACGGTGCTTTGTCCCAATTAGTAAAGCGACAGAATATCGTAAAATAAGCACGACTCGCGATTCATAACGCAGTGCTTGTGCCAACCTTGCTTTACAGCAGCGAAACCTGGGTATGTCAGCAGATGCATAAGAGTAAATTGAATGCTGTGGAGATGCGATAACTTCGAAAACTGTGCGGCGTAACTTTGGCTGACCGAACGAAACGAAGTGATACGCAATATGGCAGGTTTAAATTAAAGTGTCAGCGTTAAACTGCAAAAGGGCGGGCTCCGTTGGTTTGGACATGTCCAACGAATGAGTGAGGAGCGATTGACGTAGAATATACCTATATATTGTGCGAAAGTAGAGGGTAGAAGGAGTCAGGGTAGGGCGAGACTTACATATGAAGACCACGTGAGCAAATTGCACAAAAACTAAAAGGTCAAAAGTACACGGATACCCAGACGTGCATGTATTAGCTGTTTAATTTAACTGCAGGAAACGAAAGAAGTATGATCGTGAAGCTTGGTGATCCATCCTCTCTGACTACTCTGTCAAACAAACAGCGTGAAGATTTAGTTACTCTTTCTATAAAATTAATTTTAGGAACAAAATCTACTAACTAAAAATACTAAACTAAACTATCTTCACGCTGTATCCCTGACAGGGTAGTCAGGGATACAGATCGTCAGGAAATCTACGAGAGGCATTATGCTAACACAAGTTCATTACTAATGATTAATCACTATATAACATATAATAGTTAATGATTAATCACTATATAACAAATAATGAAGCGCCCGTGGCCCCGCGGTCTCAGTGTTCTGTAAATGATCACTGAGTTACGCAACTTTCACTATGGCTGGTCCTCGGATGGGTGACCACTTTGTATGTAAATGCCAACATTTGCGAGCGTTTCCGTGCTTCGGAAGGCACGTTAAGCCGTTGGTCCCGGTTGCCAGTAAAATGGCAGTCGTTAAGCCTGGTTGAATGCCTTATGGGCGGCATAAAAAATTTCAACAGCAGGTAGCCACAACCTGCGTCTGTCTATTTCAACACGGCAATGGGCTCACCACCTATTACGTGGGACAGAAATCCAGAAGGTGAAAAGTGGGCATATAATATGCCTCTGACACCCCTTCGGGGATAAGGCGTGATGGATATTTATTTATTTTATTTAACATATTATAACTTGATAAATTTTTTAAAGCAATTATTTGCTAAATTTCTCATACATTTTTATTAAAGTGGAAAAAGACAATTCGATTCTAGCCACCAGTGAGGTGGCTAGAACATTGCCCTGGTTAGGCAAAGGTCACAGGTTCAATCCCTGTCTCGAATCAAATTGTCTTTTTCCACTTTAATAAAAATATTATAACTTGTTTTTATTAATAATTTTAAAATTTTGCACATGAATTTACATTTGAAATATAACAATTTGCACTGGAAATCTGAAACAATAAAAAATATGAAATACCTACTCGTTAACTGTTATTCTGACGCCCGTTTTATTCCATTTTAATATTCCTTGTCAAGCACGTAAAATATTTCTTAGTCAAATATTAAAGAAATTCTATAAACATTGACGTATATTGAAACTGATCATTTGAAACGCTTTTCATGTTTCTTTTGAACGGATCTAGATAAGCAATTTATTTTTTCATTGGCGTTTTAACTTAGCAAGTGATCAATTTTACTTGCAATCGATCACTGGTGTTAAGTGGAATGACAAATAGACCATCTCGTTTGTCCAGCTGTCTCAGATGCGGACTTTGGATCAATGTTATAATATTTGTACCTACTATTTGTAAATATTTATTTATTACAGTTTTTGTGTTTACTGATTGCCTGTGCGACTGTCGTGCTGAGGTCTCCGGGTCGAATCATGGGTCGAAACAAATATTGGTGTTTATCCTGTTGATTGTTGGCACTTGGTGGAACTTGCTTCACATCTTTAATAATAACACTTGTACTATTCCACATTATTTATTATTAACCTGACCGGTTTCGCCTTACGGCATTATCAAAGGATGACACTTTTTTAATATACATATCACCACGCCTGTCTCCCATCGGGGTAGGCAGAGACTTTGGCTTTCTACTTGCTACGTTCCTGGCTTACAACTTTCGCTTCCTTCACTTTTATAATTGTGGTTAGGAAATCGGAATTCCCTGTCCACACATTCGTGAAGATGCACTGTTTGATTTAGTCGTTAGGGTGTTAAAAATAAAGGTCTGGACCTACGAAATCCTCAGAGAAGTTTAACTCTGAAACAAGAAGTAAAGGACAGCTTTAGAATGGAAATAAACGTGATAAAGCACCGTGTAGTTTTCATTCACTTCGATGTCCACATATACGCTACTCTAACCTAAAGTCGGCTCACGTTTAAAAATAAAGAAATTCTAAATTAAGCGTTGACAATATCAATGTTAAATGAACAGCTATTTTTAACATTGAAACAAGTAATCGTTAAACCTGCTGAGCAACGTCCAATTAACTCAAAACGAGAAGACGACTCCGATTACAACATAAATTTTGTCAGCACTTTACTTAATTGGATCACGAGAAGCTATGAGATGAATAAACAAATGACAACGATTTTATTCAATAGATTATCTGTAGATAAGTAATTAAATCTGGTACATTCTCCAACTGTAATGGCAATCGTGTAATATCAAATCTCTGATTCTGTAAGAGCGCTAGATGCATACAGGGGTATATTAGGTAAAACAACCCTCCCGATTATAGTTTTATACGTGTGAAAAGACATAAATCAGCCGAACTTCCATATTGTGCCCACTTTACGATTATACAAGTTGTCCTATTAAGAGGGTGCTTTACCGAAAGCCGAACAATAGTGGTTTTGGTTTTAGATGTTATCTTGACAGCTTGACAGATTACTAACAAGATACCGATGTCGTGATTTTTTCTTCATCATCGTGTTTAACGATAGGTGTTTATCATATTTTACAATTGTGATTGAAAAATGATGAATATCTTTGTCTTTTAAAAACACAAATAATAATCGGTGATCAACATACATCGTGTTGGATAACCCAAGATCGTACTTAACACGAATTAAGTTACACTGTGTAACGTAATGAATGGAAATAAGCCTTGGGACCACATTTAGAGCAACACAGTGGGAACATCAAGCGAATTTGAGATAAACAAGATGATCTGATTACTTATACTGAAATGAGAGTAATTAAAAACCCCTACCATCAATTAATAAAATTACCAGGCCCGTTTAGAAATTTTGAAGTTCTGAAGTATTTAATCTACGTAAGAATATACAACCAATATGAGAAACTTTTTCACAGTCGCATAAAACCAATGATGTAAAATTCGTACCTGTACCTACCTACTAACCAAATTAATCCCAGCAGAGGTCATTAAGGCATAATTGCTAACATCGTGAACTTAAAGTAAGTACTGTTGGGTTTAAAACTATTTCCCGTATCCCACAAGTTGTTACTTTAGTTGGCGTATTAAAAGTATTAACCAGAACGACAACCTACCTTTTTCTCGATTCAAATGGGAGGTAATCTATATCAACCATAGATTTTGTAGTAAGGCAACTTGACTAGATAACTCATGACTTCACTTTATGTGAAAAAGTAAGAAGATCGCTTGAGGGCTTTCATCATCCAAGGTGAATGGTAGGGTGTTTATCGGATTGATAATTGATTAATATTTTATTTAGTTTTATTTTAAAGTGTATATTGGTTGTCTTTTAATTTTTCAAAATAATATTTATTATTAATGAATATTAAAACTGGTTCTTTATATTAATGGATACGTATTCTTGGTTCTAATGGATTGTTATCTTTGAAATTATAAAGCTTTTGTATTATTTTAGTATCTTACAATTGAAACACCCAGAAATACAAAGCCCCCCCCCCCCCCCTTGCTCGAAGACGATACCACGAAAAAAAGGATCTACCAATTGAAAATAAATGCTACATAATACAGGGAAACTGGTCACAATATTATCGTATTAGGTAGTGCTTGTAAAAATACTGTATTACTGTATGGATAGAATGTTAAATTAATAAAATAAGGCACAGGCTACTTTGATCCCAGGAACAAGTGTCTGTAATAGCTAGTGGTTTATAAGAAGTTAATATATTTTTAACAGGTAGTTGCTAGTACAGCAAAAATAATAAATATTTTATTCTATTGTTTAATGCACAGTCACGAGACCCTTGGGACGCAGCCGGACCTGAGCTGAAACCTTGCCAACAAAGCTATTATTACCCTCTAAAATAAACATAAGTACTCCCCGCCTGCTTATTTATATTCTTTCGTCGCCGAGTAAACTAATTTTATAAACGCCCACTTTATTATAAAATACAGCCTTGGTTATGTGTTAATGTATGCGATTGTCGCGCTGAGGTCCCGAGTTTGATTCCCGGATCGGAAAAAAACATTTGTGGGAACCGCAAATATTTGTTTCGGAGTTTGGGTGTGTCCTACGAATATATCAATATATTTAGACATTTATAGGTATGTTTATCAATTGTATGGATGGATCCCATACCACAAGCTTATAATAGCTAACTTTAAGCTAGATGACGATGTGTAAAAACAAATGTCTCACAAATGTCCCACTTTGTTTAATGGTCGTGCTAATTAGTGTCTAGCACATAAGACCTTTTAGCCTTTTTGTTACCAGTTCACTAAAATGGCAACGGGTTCAAAATTTCTTCCAAATTTAACATCAAATATAGACACATTTTATTAAATTTATTCGGCACTTTCGGCTTAACGTGCCGGGGTGAGTACCCCAACACGTTAAGCCGTTGGTCCCGGTTGCAAATAAAATGGCAGTAATTAAGCCAAGTTGAAGGACTTATGGACACGGCTTAAAAAAATTCAACAGCAAGTCGCCACAGCCTGCGCCTGTCCATTTCAACACGGCAATGGACTCACCACCTGTTACGTGGGACAAAAATGCATACGGTGAAATGTGGGCGTTTATTATGCCTCTGCCTACCCCATCAGGGATAAAGGCGTGACAATATGTAAATACATAACATCTTCCCCCCCATGCGCCATATATTTTCAGACATTGGGTATTTTCCCCACAGAGCTTTTTCACAGCTTAAACCCCCTTCGGGGATAAAGGCGTGACAATATGTATGACGTATGAAAAATTTTAAAATATTCATCTAAAACCATCTTTGCGAGCAGTATTTTATACAGCATTTTCAAATCCCTGGTTTAGGATAATAAATCCAGTAAATCTCCCTGTAATGAACATGTACCGAGTTGTGCAAATAGTTTTCAACATTACGAATCTTTAAGACTGATAATGTAAACATTCTGTAGGTTTATTGAAAATGCATAAACGTATTTAGTATTTACCTAGCTATTAATAAATAATCTAAGTTTAAAACCAAATTCTGTAAGCCCTATCATAACTACTAAGGGGGATAGTATGGATTTGTATCCTCCGACAATGCGATTGGCATATAAAGTTTGCTAAAGAGAGGCTGAGGTGCCACTTTAGGTTCCACACGTATAACAATTGCTTAACCCATGGACTACTGTACGGTGAGAGCAACGTTGCATCTTTTGAATAATATTAGTGTGTAGTAATTTATATGTGTATTTATTGAATAAAGAGTATTTAATAAATACACATATAAATTTAAATTTTTAAATACATTATATAAAAAAGAAAACTGAAAAAAATAGTATCCCACCGACATCAGATACGGGGTCGGGTCGTATTCGCGACGTATACCTACTTTCAGAGTTCCATTATTTAGGTACTAATCTATGACAAGTCATTCAAAAAGTTTCCTCAGGGTACAGACAGTAACAAGGTTTTCACTAGGCATTGCATTAGGCTATTTTAAATTCTGAATGTGACTTACTTAGATTGAACCTTGTGGATTAAACTGACTTAAACTTATGTTTTGTAAAACGGTTTAATTTTGCTTTCAATTTAAAATAAAACGATGGTAAATTTAATTTTCTTGCTCACTTCTTTAAAAATTATTTAGTAATAAGCAGCAATGGTAGTCATAAAAATGGATCCAAGAGAGAATTGAGGGTATTCTCTTCATTAAAATGATTCCAGCTGAAAGCGGAACATTGTTAATTCGATAATTATGCAAATTTCAGGATATAATTCTTAAAATTTATGACTTATATACAAAAGTTGGATTACTGAGCTGGAATGTACTTAACAGTAGGGTATTTTTTTATGAAAATTGAATTAGTTCTAGAAAACTGTCCAACGTAATGTGTCCTTACGACCTCGTTATTCATAACAGCCATATTGCTAGTAATAGGAAATGGTCTCTTGATATATTATACCGTAGCAGCTTAGCAGTGATACCCCACATTAAATAAACTTGTGACTCTGAGTAAACAGTAGAGCTCGCAAAGTTGATTAATAAGAGATACACTTATTAATTAACCTAAAATTAAACTTAAAGAAAATTTAGCTCATTTTAGATACTAAGAAATTTAATCTAATAGGAAATGGGCCCCCCACACAGATAATCCACTCCCGCCTTATATAGAAGAACGATAATCCATCACCTAAAATGGGATTTAAACTATTGTACAATAAGCTTTAATATTATTTTTAACAACTTATAGAAGTAGTAGAATTCTTCATAAATGTCTCCTCTAAATATTATTAAAATCGGCTTAAATTGATGACTCTACTGCAAACTGCCGTCTTTATTACCCCTATTTTCACTATTATAAAAAATCCTAGACAATAAAGTAATTCTGTACAATCCAAGAACATTTGTGTTGAGCTTTCTTACTACCAAGGTGGTAGATTGTGTTGAATAGTTGGCAAACATCTGTAAATCATATGGTAGTGAAATTCTAGTGATCCAACCAGAATAATCTCTCTAGAGAGAACTCTTCAACACCTTTTATCTGATTATTTTACATATTTATGAAGAATAAATCGATTTTGATACAAAAAATACGATTTACACACGTTTTCTCTTTCTATTTGTCTGTCCCTTTGTATGCTCACGATAAACTCAAAACATACTGAAGCGATTTACCTACGTGAAAGTTGTAATGGTAATAGTTCGAGTGACTGCACAGGTTATAAGTTTAGACCACCGTTTGTTTCTGGGGAGAAAATCATTAAAAGCTTTAAAGAATGAACATAGAAAATAAGTATGTGATATTTTCATAGGTTAACTAACACAATAAACATATTAATTAGTTGATACAGTGTTTGTTTTCTATTTGGTTACATGTTTCCTCGATTTCCATTTCAAAAATTATGTATATTTCTATATTTTTTATTTCTTATCGTTATCTTAAGTGCCATACCGCAATGACGTAATGTTAGGGCTGGCAAAATGCCACGACCCCATGCCCCAACAGGGGCCCGGTCCGAGAGGTCGTCAACTCATTTGTAACACAGTATTATATACATAATTTATTAAGTTATAGCATTTTCTTTTGACACAAGTAGAAGACTTAATCAAAATTAGCTTAGAATCGATTCTTAATATGCAGCTGAACTAGCATTCTTGGACCCAAGCATCCCTACCAATCCGTTATGGTGGTTTAGGGATTCGAAAAATTTCCAGTGTCACTGTACCAGCCTTTCTATCTTCTGTCCATAGTTCAGCAAATCTCATAAGTAAAATTTTAAGGGCCTCCCCTTCAAACTTTGAGATTTCTGGCTTGGAAGAATTTAGAAACGCTATCTTAATAGCTTGCCCAGGTCAAAATTTTCCAGTTTCTCCAAATGCACAGAGGAGCTGGGACGACATAAATTGCAAATTGACTTATTACAATCTTTTTAGCTGTAGTACAGGTTCGTTCGGCACGTGCTAGGCTTTTGGCCGTGGGTGCACATGAGGCCGGCTACTGGCTTCACGCGTACCCTTCGTCAAATACAGGCACTTTTCTTGAGCCTGACACGCTCCGAATCGCAACCTGTCCACGGCTTGGGGTTCCGGTCTGCGCTCCTCATAAATGTCCCTGTGGCAGTGATGTCGACAAGTTAGGACATCACGGACTGTAATGCCAAAGCATTCAAATACAGGGGTCTTGGCTCCGAATATGTTTTGTCCCATTCGGTGTCGAGACTCTTGGGGTCTCTCGTGGGGTCCTAGCGCTATAAGGCTTTTTAAGGAAATTACGAAAAGGTTAGTCGACATCACAGGAGACCGAACTAACTCGGACAAAGAATTAGTCTAGCTATTCAAAGGGGGAACGCTATCAGTATCTTCGGAACCTTGCCTAAAGGGACCTCTTTTAATAATATATTGTTACGTTCGTAGGGTGGGTACTAATAGGAATTGCACTAATACCACGTATTTAAAAGAAACACTTTAATAACTCTAAATAAAAACAGTAAAACCACTACTAATAATCGCCACTGAACACACTAAACACAAACTCTTCTCTAAGATAATTGCACTGTAAGTATCGCACTATTTAGCTTCGATCACTTCGATTCGCACTGTTCGCTTCCTCAAAGGAGACTGTCCTGTAGCCGCGAGCTCGGCCCTTTATATACGCCTAGTACTAGTTGCTACTAGTTGTACTAGTTGCTCCTTCGGTATGTGCCGGAAGGTTCTCGACCTATTGCTGTCCCTTCTGGTGCTATCTCTATCACATAGTTCTAGAATGTTCTTAGTGTAGCTATCTCTTTTTAATAGTGCTATCCCTGTCTAATAGCTCTGGAATATTCTGAATGTAGCTCTCTCTTTCTAATACTGTTATCCTTGTCACACTTTCATGAAATTACGCTATATACTGAAGTAGCCTTCGAATAGCCCATAAGGGGTCCTGAAAACGCCTGATAAGAGGTTTTCAGGTTATAATGTCATGTGATAGGGGGTGACCTGAAACGAACTGAAAACATGTTTCAGGCGACTGGAAACAAAGGCAACTGGGGTGAAATTCGGATAATTTGGTATGTGATAGAGCCTCCTCGGAAACGGCCTGAAACCGCTTTTCAGCCTGCTGAAAACGTTCCCAAGGCCCAGAAAATGACGTTTAAAGTTTTTCACTAGTCCGCCGGCGTAACAATATTTTAGTTATGTGTCATATTTTTAAGGTTATATTTAATGTTAATATTAAGTTAAGTTGATATTTATTAATATTGTATAATTTAATTATGTATATTTAGTTATAGCATTATCGATCAATCAATGAATAAAAAATTAAAATATCTTTATTCGTGTAGGTCACAAAGTAACACTTATGAACGTCAAGATTATTGCTATTATATAATACATTCGCAGTGATTTAACCTCAGGCCTACCCTGCGAGCCGGTTTTAAGGTAAAGTGGAACACCGCGGGGTTTAGTGGGTAGGACGGCCCCTCTCTCACGGGCCGGGATCCTCACACACCGTCCCTGTGGGCCCCGCAGCAGGAATGAAGGTGCGTAAAGGCATACGACGAGAAAAAAAAATAGTACTTATTTATTTAAGTACTCATATATAAGTACTCATATTTAATTATTATTAGTACATTTCAGTACTCATATATGTACTTTAGACTGCGTTCCTGCGATGTGCGACATAGGCACACATACACGCACGTACACGCATACATATTTTGTACTGTGTCCGCCGGAGGTTAGCCTGTTGAAGATGAATCATTTGCTTGTCTTAATTAGTTTTAAATTCTTAAATATTTGTGTAGGTAGAATCGTATCACCCGCGTGTTAAATTGTATATCTACATTTATAAATTTCAGCCAAATTGGTTACAAAATCTTCACTAATTTTCACATTTATAATAAATATTAGCTGTAAATATTGTGCGATGCCTGCTATAATGAAAAGTATTGGTATCTCTGAGTGAATTAAATCTTCGGATACAGAGTCTCGATTGTAGTTGAACATCACAGCTAATACGAGTATCGTTTATGCATCAAGTTTATGTATAAAAGATCTATTGCACTTAAATTACAAATAGCTCAGAAAAAATGTTCATAAACATGAAACACTACTCACTTGTCACTTGTGCGTGTAATGACCATTTTATATATTTGTATTATTATTGGGTCGGTAGTTGTAGTATGCGTAGTAATTCTGATAGGCAGAGCACTTTAACAAACGGAGTGCGTGCAAGGAAAGGCGAGGAAGCGTCTGCGGGCTGGTTCGTTTCCGCGCGTACATCCGTGGTTGTGGCACCATTTCCTCTCGCCGATAGTCTGTTTACGAGTGGGACTTCTGAATGTTTGTCCCTTCGTATATTTTACTCAGATGTATTAAAATACGATAGAAGAAGTTGTATTTCTTTGGGTTAAAATTTTTTAAACCCAAAAAAATACCACTTCCTCTATCGTATTTTAATTTTTACTGATTACAACAACAACAACTGATAAAAACTTTACTGATTTATAAAGTGATTTGTAAGGCAAAGAACATTGCATTGAGTAAAGATAGCTGTTGCATGCGATTTAGCTAATTTACAATTGTTTTTATTATTCAAAAAAAATGTTACATACAATTTATTTAAACTCCCTACTAAAACATTACCAGGTTTATGCGTGGTTAGTGAAATTAACTCATCACTTACAGCCTAGATATTATACACTCAGCACATGCATCAATCTAGCACCCATATAATAAGCCTTTATTATACGTTTGTACTTATTTTTTGTGCTTAGTTGATGGGTATCAATTATTGCCCTCATTTAAATTTTCTGGTAACATGCATTCCCAAGTCCTCGCACCATACACATTTATACACTTCGGTAACTCATATTTAGGTATGTATTCAAGCTTGCTCAAATTCTCCCTCCTATTATTGTGGTCGTCAACTATCATTAACATGTTTATCTAGTCAAACACAGGAATAACTTTGAAAAGTTCATTAAACCGTTTTCGCCACTGAACTCTTTTCTTGTGTGTTTTGGAAGGATAGTTTTAACCAAGCTTAAGTTTCCTAGTTTAAATATTCTTTCACTGTTTGTTTTCTATGTCCGTCCATAACTATTTATTTAACCCATAACTTATTACCTAGTCCCCAAATGACATATTCAGCATTCTTAATTTTAAGATGGCAGTTTAAGATTTAATTTTGGAAATTTACATTGCAGGGATCTTTTGCTTATAGCAATCATGTACAATATGAGGCACCCAATTAAGGTGTTGATCTCTTATGAGGCCCAGATAGGTATGCTGTGGCACCAGTTCAAAAAGAGCACATGCACCCAATTTGTGCGTGTTGTGCAAGCACATATGACCATGTGCAATTACTTCCAGGTCATTATCTATTCTTTTATAAGGTGATCTTATGTGATTATTTTAGTTTTACTTGTGTTTATAATATGATCAACGTCATGTGCCCATTTGAACAGTGTGTGGAAATTGTGTTGCATAATTATTAACTGTGACAGCCTGTGCCTCACCTACTGTCTCGCCGTACCTACATCAACAAAAAAGTGTCATCTGCAAATTGGTAAACTGAGGCCTAGTAAACATTTCGTTAACAAAAATGAGGTATTCTAGAGGTGCGATAATATATCCTTGCGCAGTTCCTTGTTCAGTCGGTATTGGGTTACTATCACATTTGTTTAAGCGAACTAGTGTATATCTATTCATAGGGTAATGTCGAAACCACTCCAGTAAAGGGCCCCGCACACCCACCTGCTCTAATTTACAAAATACACACACCGGCACAATTAGCGGAACATAAAAAAAAATGCTAAATATTATTCAAAACAATTTTATTTTAAAAACCAATTAACGCCATTCGCTGTCATAAATAAAATGCCATATTTTAAAATTAAAAGGTACTTTGTTTGGTGCAAATTAATTGAGAAAAATGAACATTACGGAAAAATAACATTCTTGAATTTACACGGTGACTTAAAAAAATAAAAAAATAATTAAACATATTATTTTTCATTGGAATAAAGGATAAATCAGTATCGAGTATTTCCTCCAAGTGCCCTTATCAAAGTTTCTACCCGTCTTGGCATGCTAAGAATGATGTTGTCTATCGTTTCTTGGGAAAGTGTCTGCCATTCCTCCAATACGGCATTTCGCAGTTCATCCAAAGTCACAGGAGCGGGTATTCTGGATTTCACCCCACGTTTCAGTAGGTCCCAGACATGTTCAATCGGATTCATGTCTGGTGACCTTACTGGCAACTCTATTACTGCGATGTTCACATGTTTTTCGTTAAATACCCTGAAATCTCATTACCTAAACAACGGTAACGACGTCCCATTAAAAGGGTATAATAATACATGTAATACTTAAGTTCAACTTTCAAGTTCGCGGCTCTGCGCCACAGTGGTTCTGTGTAAGTTGGTCATTCTGTCTATACAAGTATCAAATGTTCTATTTTTAGATCAGATATGCCAATAAACAAAAAACATCGTAATCAGTGATTTTGTATAGATTTTTTTTGTGGCAAGTAGAATGTTTGCCGGATCTTCAAGTAACTGAATATACAATACATTGTTGTCAGTTGATTACGCCCTTCTTAATTACAGCGAATACATTCTGTGAGGTGAATTTATGTTTGGATGGGTATCATGTCAATGAGTTTATGTTTGGATGGGTGAATGCTGAGAGGCTTTGCTGCTCCCGCATTTTTTATACACCCCATTAAGCCGAAGGGACCTACATATATGTAAATATATAAGCGATTAAAGGTATTAACGTAATTGCGTCACAGATGCATAGTAATACCTATTAGCTGTAAATACCATTTGCATTGAAGCATATCGAAGTCATTCATCTGATATACTTTTGTTGACGTACCTAACAGTAGTCTGACTTTCCCACTTGCGTAACTATTTTTTGCCAGGTATGGTACAATTACAATGCCCCCGATTAACAGTTAAAATCCGTCTCTATGGATTGGTTGGAGTGATACGATAGGCCCTCGTAAAGATTGATTCCTACATAAACGTTTAAGAGTGGTTTTATAAGGCGAAAACTATACTACAAGCGTTTTTGATTATTGCGTCTGATTTTGTAATGTGACCCTTAGACTACTGTTTATTTTTTTTTGAGTTATTACGCGTAGAGCATAAAGTGTAAAAAATACGTATATTTGCTACGAATTTGTAAGCAGTAGTCCCTAGGTAATATGAAACATGTGCGGAACTGGCGCAAAGCCAGCTGCTTGCATCACACTATAACAAAGAGTTTCATATCAGGAAATTGTTCCTAGAACAATAGGAAAAAATATAAGCTCGCTGTAGTTTTCGAAACATTAAAATCAATATATTGTATTGCCGTTTTCAACTTCTCCAAAATAAAATGTGCGTTGACGATGACTATGAGATAGACTTTGCTTCTATATAAGTGACTTATCCTGGAGTAGTGCCCATGCATTACTACTGTTAACTTAAGGCTGGTGGTGTATCTACCAACTAGATCCTTAATCCTTAGAAGCGCTCGTGGCCCCGCGGTCTCAGTGTTCTGTAAACGATCACTGAGTTACGCAACTTTCACTATGGCTGGTCCTCGGATGGGTGACCACTTTGTGGTATTTACATTTGCGAGCGTTTCCGTGCTTCGGAAGGCACGTTAAGCCGTTGGTCCCGGTTGCCAGTAAAATGGCAGTCGTTAAGCCTGGTTGAAAGCCTTATGGGCGGCTTGAAAATTTCAACAGGAGGTAGCCACAACCTGCGTCTGTCTATTTCAACACGGCAATGGGCTCACCACCTATTACGTGGGACAGGAATCCACACGGTGAAAAGTGGGCATATAATATGCCTCTGCCACCCCTTCGGGGATAAGGCGTGATGGATTTTTATTTATTTTTATATCCTTTAGACTTGGTAAAAAGGCGTGCTATGAAATGGCAATGGGCTGGCCTCACCTGTAGAAGAACCGCTGGCCGATGGAGCAAACGAGTTCTGGAGTGGAGAGCGCGAATCGTCAAACGTACGACCCTCTGCCCGATGGACTGACGACCTGGACAGAGTCGCAAGGAGGGACTAGATGCTCAAAGGGCAGGACCGAGTGTTGTGGCGTAAATTGGGAGAGGCCTACGTCCAACAGTGGACTGCCAAAGTCTGATTTTATTCATTGATGAGTGAAATTTGTGTTTAATATTACAGCTCTTTACCTTTCCTCCATTCTAGCTACTGCAGTAGTAAATTGTTGAAGGTTAATAACAATATAATTTGCCCTACTACTACTGTTACCTATGAATTCTAATTCCTTGATTTAAGTATACTTAAATCAAGAAATTCGAATTCATCTTTAACTGAGAAGTTTTAAAAGTGAAAATTGTAGGTAGGTATCAGTAGTAGTATTAGGGCAAATTATATTTTTATTAAAACGGTTAACACACGACCGGATTTGATCCGACCAGACCGCGGATTTGATTTGCCGCCCGACCAAATCTTACCGTCTGTAAAGCAGTCCGGCGGACATAATTATTATTAATTGAGTCCGCTTCGATCCGCATCGGATATGATCAATGTTGTCGTTCTAGCTACTTTGTCGTAAATTTCCCCAGATTTAATTTAATTTTTCTCCAAATAGACACTTTTTCATAATTTTTTTCCCAATGTTGCCATCTTAGTTAGTTTGTCAAAAATGTCCCCAGTACCGATTTTACCTTTCCCCAAAAAATTTCTTTTTCATACATTTTTTGCCAGAAAGATAAAAGAGCTACGTTAATACATAACGTAGTGTTTATTTACTCTATGTAGAGGAATACTATGCATACCAGTTATCTACATAGATAAGTAAAATTAAAATGTGTGTGTGTGTGTAATTTCAAATTTGCAGCTTTTCATTAAATGCATATAAAATAATATTAATTAAGTTCCTTAAAAAAAAAAATTTTATACTAGAATATGGAAAAAGCCCCTAATCTGAACACCCTGTCTGGTCGTCTGGTCGTCCTGTGCGGTCTGATCCGGTCGTCTGTTGCGACAACAGATTTGGTCGGCAGACTCGGCGGATCAAATCTGTCGAGGTCCGGCAGACCAAATCCGGTCGTGTGTTAGCTCTTTAACCTTCAACAATTTACTACTGCAGTAGCACGAATAGAGGAAAAGTAAAGAGCATTACAAGGTACCAGTAGTAATGCTGTCCTGTTTATTCTGTATTGGCCACCACACTGGCGTCGATCTGATCTGCAGTTTTAGGCATACCTATTTGTGAACCAATAGTTTACTAGAATGGTCTTTATATATTCTGTCCATTTCAACACGGCAATGGGCTCACCACCTATTACGTAGGACAGGAATACACGTGGTAAAAAGAGGGCATACAATATGTATGCCTCTGCCAGCCCTTCAGAGATAAGGCGTGATAGATAAATAAATATTCTGTATGTGACTGTTACGTGTGTGTGTGTTACGTGGTACAAAAATGCATACGGTGAAATGTGTGCGCATAGTTCCCATCCCCTTCGGGGATAAAGGCGTGATAATATGTATGTATGTATTATTTTTTGTTTAGAAAGTATTAGGTGACGCCCGTGTCTCAGCCCGCGTGATCAAATTTTCCCGTTCCTGTTTCTCAGAAACTTGTTCCCGGAATAAAAAGTAGCATAGGTGTTATTCTGATGTATAAGCTATGTTATTGTAAAGTCTTATCAAAATCTATTCAGTAGTGTTTGCGTAAAAAGGTAACATACACATTTCCATATATTCTTACAAACATTCGCGTTTATATTAATTATATAAACGCTAAACGCTAAAGGTTTTTAATAACTTAAAAGAAAAAACTATTAAAATATTCCAAAAACGTACGCGAGAATGGGAAAGTGACATGATACAGTGAGCTTTTTGAGCATCTTTCAAATCCCAATAAAAACGGACTCGACATGATGAATACCAAGCAAATTTATTGGGACAGAGACACATGACTTAGGGCTCGACAAGGCTCGACATGACGTACATACCAATCAAATTTAAATACCAGGATCATTACTGGTGGTCCAGGTGCCTAAGGGTGAAGAAAGCACGCATGTTACCTATTTTCCAAAACAAGTGTATAATTCTTGTATTTGTATTTAATAATGGTGGATTAGGCTTATATCTTAGGCATAAATAGTTCGAATATGTGCATGAGTGAAGGAAAGTGATCTGTTGCCGTGAACAGCGGTGTTCTTTGTATTAATGCCAAATCTTAAAATAGAATGTCCAGTAGAGGTTACACTGCTTTTTTGAGCATGGCATAATTTGACCTAATACTAAGAAAAAATCATGGTAGATAATTTAAATAATTAGATAATGCTTTACGGATCAAGTTTCCTTAGCGTGCCTAAAACGATTTTTTTTTTAGTTGTCTTCGCCCATCTTGGGCAGGCAAAGGATACTTAGTCCATACAGCCTTGTCTTCAGTATTTATTATTTTCTTGTTTGTTTTAGTCCTGTCTAGTCGTTTGTCGATGTCAAGTCCTCAGTCCTAGGTCCTAGTCCGAGCCCCAATAAGGCAGTGGATCCCTTATTGCAGCTATCTATGGAAATTTGGCACTAACACAAACAACACCGCTATTCATTGCAATATATCACTTTCTTTAACTAATGCACTTCCGAACTCTTTATGTATAATATCCCCACCATTATTAAACACAAAAACACGAATTTTACACTAGTTATTGAAAATAATATACGACAAACGTGCGTCACTGCTCATCTTCGCGCCAAAAGTCCGTGCCAAAAATGAGCGAACAGAAGACTAAAAAAAATAACCTTGATTTCACTGTTGACATGCACATGACATCGTCGTAAAAAGTAAATATTGGCAGGAGGTTACATTATTCTTTGTCAAGAATAATATTGTTCTGTGTTGTTATTTTCGACTGCTCTCAATTTAAGGAGTTGGGCTTTATCTTGAAGATAATGTTGTGATCATCTAAGAGTATCTTTTGTGTTTTAAACTATTACCATACTCTTATGTCCCGAAATAGTAAATATTTACGTGCCAGAGCTATTTCTGACGTGTTGTTTATGTGTAATTTCAATTCTCCTCTTACGTCTAAGGAATGCGTAAGATATAGTAGGTACTGATTGTTTATAAACGCCATATCAATATTGAGGGCATAATGTGGCTTATAAACCCATGTATAATTGGAAAGGGCAGCACGTGTAGTTCTAAAGAAAAACTTCAGAAGTTTTAGTTCAAGTAACGTTCATCTGTTCTTTGAATATAGCACGTGTTTATAACTATAGCACGTGAATAGTTTCTAGTAGTAACTGTTACTACAAATATTTACATGTGCTATATTCTAATAAATGTGAGCTATCATTATGTTTTAGAATTTTTTGATTTCAACTCCAATATTATATCTCAATGATAATATTTAGATCTCAATGATAAATTTGCCAGTGATCTCATGGGAGGATACTAAAAAAAGTGGAAACCTAATAGCAGGAATAGAGACCTAAGGTGTCTAATTGAAAGCTTTGCCTATAACTGGGAATATGTAATGCTTAGAGAACAATAGAACTATTTTAAATGTTTTTTTTTTACTTCTGTTATATTTTGTTGTAGACATGCATGCTGACAATCTGTAAAGGTAGTATTTGATGGCATTTAGCAACTTTGAGAAATGGATTCCAAGTATGCAGCTCTTAGTGTACAAAGTACTTCCAAAACCAATGGTTTGAAAAGAAATCTTCATACAATCTCTAATATTAAAGTGAAACAATTCAAGGCAAGTCATGAAGACACAAACGCAGCTAGCAGCACTAAAGTTAAGACAAACAAACAAAATAATACAGAAATAAAAAATGAGAGTAATGTCAAGTGTACTGCACTGGACTTACTGGAAGCTAGGAAACAGTTACCAGTATACATGGTTAGGAAGAGGTGGGTTTGTTTTACTGTACATTTAGTGCAATATAACTAAGAACCTTTACAGCAGTATCATGATGCAAGTACAATGTATGTAAACACCCAATTATAACAGCTGAGTAGTAAAAATGAGTGTTGATGTGTATATTTAAGTAATTCCTTAAATCTACACATGTATCACTGAATCCACTAAGAGTTACCCTGTTCTCTTCTGCAGAGAAACTTGAACTATGAATCTATTCAATTCTAAGAAGTTTATCTCGTCGCTGATTTGACTTGAAAACAACACAGCTGTTTTGTAAATTCAAGAAGTGCTTGTTACCCAATAACTCAGTGTTTTGTAAAGAACCACTGCACTAAGTGTCTTTCACTATGACTATTACTGTGACTACTTTATGGCATTTCTATTTACCAGTATTTCTGTGCTTCGGAAGGCATATAAAGCTGTTGGTTTCAGTTGTAAGTGACATGGCGGTTGTTAAGCCTATTTGAAGGCTAAAAACTTTATTACTTTTAGTTTAGATGAAGTAGTAAAATATTTACAATGATGCACTGTAGCAACTATCCATTACTTCAATTATCCATCTACAAACCTGTTTTATGTTTTACTACTTTAATTTTTTCGGATTATTCTAGAGCCATGAACTACCGGGGCTGTGACTGCAATGAGCATTACCTTCCCATTGAGGTGTTGTTTAGTAAAAGGAAGGATTCAAATATTGTCATTAATATCAACAATAATTATTTAATATTGTCAATTTTCACGTTTCAGGCTTATAGAAGAAATTAATAAAAATAAAACAATGATTATAATTGGCGAAACAGGCAGCGGTAAGACCACACAGATACCCCAATTATTACATGAAAGGCAAATTGAAGGCACTGGTACCATTGCAGTGACACAACCTCGCAGAGTTGCCGCCATTACAATAGCTCTTCGTGTGGCTGCTGAATTAAACACTAGTATTGGATCCACTGTTGGGTATGTATCAATAATTGCCTCTGACTGCCTCTGTGGCGCGGTGGGAGTGAATCCGACTGCTACGCAAGAGGTCCCGGGTTCGATTCCCGGGTCGGAACAAATATTTGTGTGATCCACAAATGTGTGTTTCGGAGTTTGGGTGTTTCCTATGTATAATATGTATTTAGAAATATATAAGTATGTTTATCAGTTATCTGGATCCCATAACACAAGCTAATATTAGCTTAATTTGGGCTAGATGGCGCTGAGTGAAAAGTGTCCCACAATATTTTAAATTAAAATTGGACTCTGGGAATAAGAATTATTATATTATCAGGCAGGCAGTTGCAACAACTAATGATGGCTGTATCCTGCTAGTGCATGAAATATGTTTTGTCAGTTCGGGACATTAGAGTATTGTAATAACTAACAGTGTCAGTTTATTGACTTTCTTCATGAAATATTTATCAGGAATAACAATCAAATGATGAACAGTGTCAATATATATACTATACTTATTTTTCGTGAAGGCGTAGGCAGAGACATACTATACCTTTATTGCAATTTTCTGACTACTTAAACCAACAACTTGTTTACGTGGCTCGAAAGTGAGGTGGGTCTTTAGTTCTACAACAATGTCTCAACTTTTTTGACGAACATAACAACACGGATATTCACGCTTGACGCTTTGTGTGTCTGACCCTGCTTTATGACAGTTAAAAAGCGTCGCCCGCGCTTTAAGGAGTCTTAAAGCATTCCATAATAGCTATGTGTTCACCAAGGTAGCAATTATCATGACAAAACGGTCACCTATCTGAGGACCATATGACTTAAAGCTGACTGAAATGTCATTGGCTCATTTCTGAAACTCTAAATATTAAATAATTAGTTGGCAATGCTTTACATCATGTCATCATCAAACAAATGTAATTACTGGCGGTTAAAAAAGAGTGGCCATGAGTTTTATTGCCAGGTTCTTCCTCAGGCTCTACCTATTGCTTTGCGAATCTGGCAGTAAATGTAAATGTAGAAGCAATAATCTTGACGTTCATAAGTGTTACTTTGTGACCTACATGAATAAAGATATTTCATTCATTCATTTCCGGTCTATTTAAAAATTCTATTTTATCTCAATTCCGTCAAGAATCTTGAACTGTAAAGTCACGAGTTTGCCACTAGCTGTTTTGAGTTTATCAGAAATGTTTAACCTTTTTTTATATACCACTGAGGTGGCGGACAAGCATACGGCCCACCTGATGGACAGTGGTCACCGTAGCCTATGGACGTTTGCAATACCAGAGGTGCCGACCCTTTATAAACCTTCTAAGACCCGAAAAAGAATTCGGAGGCTGTACAATGCGTCGGACTGGTTCCAAATTTTAAAGTTTAAGTTCCTCTGTCCTGAAGTATGTATAGGCGGCATTTTCTGTCTAATTTTCATAGGCGGAGGCTGTTCTTTATTATAATACAGTGGTTGAGCACGTCAATATTTATGTTTTATCCTAACACAAGAATATTTATTGCATAAATGGTGATTGCAATCAAATAAAAGGAGTCGACTGAACTAAACAAAACGATTATTCACTATTTATCCAACTTAGCATTGAAAAGTCAAACTGAATGTTATATTGTTAAACTAGAATAAACCAAATTGGTATTAATTACTTTTGCTATAGGTATGCAGTACGCTTTGAGGATGTTACTAGTCCAAGAACTAAAGTCAAGTATTTAACTGATGGTATGCTACTGAGAGAAGCTATGATAGACCCATTGTTACAAAAGTACTCCATAATAATATTAGATGAGGCACATGAACGTACAGTAAGCACAGACGTGCTTTTTGGTATTGTCAAATTGGCACAAAAAACACGGTGTGAAAAGAAATTGAATGCCTTGAAGGTGACTGCCTTTTTTTATTTATTTTATTGTTGTTATTTTTACATCAGCATTGCTAATGCTTTTTTTATTTCATTTCACTTTGTCTGAAATGACTTCCAACTGTAATATCGGAATCTCTTAAATTACCATTAAAAAATGGTGAAGAATTTCAACTTGGTTCGATACGGTTTGGGTAGTTCAGTAGCTAGAATATTGCCCTGGTTAGGCAAAGGTAACAAGTTCAATCCCCGTCTCGAATCAAATTGTCTTCTTTCACTTTATTCAAATTTTATCTGAAATTGAAACTCTCGCTCCCATTATATTTATTTTCTTAGAACACACAATGCTCATGACTGATTGTTTTTTTTTTAATTTTCAGATTATAGTTATGTCAGCTACGATGGATGTGGACACCTTTAAAGAGTATTTTGATGACTGTACTGTAATTTATTTAGAGGGTCGAACATTCCCAGTCACTATTCACCACACAAAGTTCAAACAAGACGATTATCAGCATGCAGCCCTTAGTACCTTATTTCAGTTGCATAAAGTAACACCTGCAGAGTAAGTACATTGTTATAAATAATTACGACATTGCAATTTCTTTTTTGCCTACTGTACTACATTATACATTTCTTATACATCTTTTCAGCCAGGATTTTTTAGTATTTTTGACTGGAGAAGAAGAAATTGAAACAGCCATGCACAATATCAAACAAATAGCCCAGGTGAGTTCTTGATTTTGATTTAGAGTTTTATAATATACCTATATTGTTTGTGTTACTCTAGGTGTAACGACAATAATGTTATTGTTTACAAATTTGATTAGCAGTTTGTTATAAGTCAATAATTTATATTTTGTATTAAACTTTAATAGCTGACCCGCGCAACTTCGTTTGCGCCACATAAGAGAGAGAATATATAATAATATATTAAAATAATAATATTATAAATGTGAAAATTTGTGTAGATTTTAAATTTGAATGTTTGTTCCTTAATCACATTTAGATGGAAATGGAAACATAGATAGAACATTTCTTGGATTAACACATAGAGAACTTTTTATACCGGGATACATCTTATGCTCTCAGGAAACACTTTTTGTGCAATAACCAAATTTCACGCGAGCGGATCCGCGGGCATCTGCTAGTTAAAAATAAATTTACTTCAGAATATAATAAAAATGATAATTACACTAAGATAGTAAAATGATAATTGTAAACGCCACTACTACGATCGATGCACAAACATAAAAAATATAATATCCAAAAAATAATAATTTTGTGTTGAACCACCCTTATCACTTAGGTTTATTTAAAATAGATTACAACCGATTCTTAGACCTACTGAATACACATAAAATTTCATAAAAATCGAATCGAAATTTGGTAACAAACACAGCGACACGTGAATTCACTCAATAACGGAAAAGTCTAATTTACTCGGATATCCGTGAGACCTGCATGTATGAAGCGATAAATGAATCTGCAGGAAGCTAAAAAAGAATGCATGGATCGCCTATCCTGGCGATCTGTCCTCTCTGACTAACCTTATCGGGGTTACAGCGTGAAGATAGATAGATTAATCTTTTCCAAAAAACTACAAATTGTTTCTATTAATAATTCTAACTCATTAATCACTTTACACACTCCATTGCATATCTGATTTTCATTGCATATCTACTGATATCGCTTGCCACAGTTAAAAATTTAATTGGATTCCTTAGAGTCATTATGCAGCTTACTTTTGCCCTGTTAGGCTGTCATACGATTAAAATTATAGCACAGGCCCCGTTATTCTTGAGTCACGCTTCATTTAACACCAGTTAAGTAAAATTTTATAATTGGATTTGTTACAAAGTTAAACTTAAAATTGCACGCCTCATAAGCGAAGCGTTGAGGTGGGTACTACTGTCACTTCGCGCAAAACATCTGATTTTTTAAACTTAAAATGTCTCTATTTACACATATCAAGAAAAAACACTATTTTTAACACTCATGATATTTTTGATGCCATTTTTGTTATGTAAACTAGTTAAAAAACTGTTTAAAAAAGTTTTGTCTTGGACGTCAGTGTGTCTGTCTGTGCGTATGTTAACACGATATCGACCGAAATACTTTACTAATCTAGTCTTTTTTTCTCTTACGCTTCAGTATAATTAGGAATTTTTCAATTTTCACGGTCTGATTCGATGTGGTTTCATTGTTATTATCTTTTTTTCAATATTTTCTAATATGATCGTATACTAGCGTCATCTATGGTAAGAGTTGTGTATTGTCTAATACACATTCTCGTAAAGTTATCAACAATTGCGAATATAGATGTCGTTGTGCACAACACTTGACTGGTACAATAAAAAGGAACGACTTTAGTTTTAATTTGTTAATATTTAACTTTTTTTAAAATATAATAAAAGCGTGTGAGGCGTGCACTTTTAGATTTTCCAAATTTTTTTTTCAGGAATTCGGTGGTCCTCCTATAAAAGTGTGTCCTCTTTATGCAAGCCTGCCTGCTGCAAAACAGCTTCAAGTATGGCGAGATGCTCCGTCAGGCACCAGAAAAGTGGTTTTGTCAACAAATATAGCTGAAGCTTCTGTGACAATACCTGGTATTAGATGTGTCATTGATTCAGGACTTGTCAAAGAAAGGTATAAATATTTTGGTTTACTTGCACATTGACATTGCACATTAAATTTGTAAATAGCTGACCCGCGCAACTTCGTTAGCGATACTGTGCAAACTTCACATAAACCATCTACTAAATAGTCCAAACAAAGCCTAAACATTTGGTTTGGATAGGTGAGCCCGTTCTTGAGTTATAAAATTACAACGAAAAGTGGCATTGATATTTTTATATATATTGATGTATTTATAAATATATAGTTATGTTTATCAGTTGTCTAAATCACATAGCACAAATTTATATTAGCTTATTTGGGGCTAGATACCGTTGTGTGACAACGTATTGGTACTGTTTACACTGTTGATTGCACTTGGTGGAACTCGCTACACATCTTGAACAAAACACCTTTGTAAATGCCAGGAGGCGAAACCGGTCAGTATTTATATATAACTAGCTGACCCACCCGGCTTCGCCCGTGACATACTTCGAACCCCGTGGCACCCATTTAATCCCGTCGTTTATTAATTGCCCGTCGTTTCGAATTTTTGTTACACGAAATTAATTTCTTTGCGCATTTTTTTGATAGTGCCATATCGCCTAAGATATTCATTTAATTTGCAAAGTGTAAAGGGTCAAAATAATCTTCATAAAATGCTGAAACCAGCTAACATATTATTAAAAATGATAAGAATTAATAATGTATTTGTGTAAATAGCCTTTAAATTACCGCTTTATTATTGCTGTTTTTTAAAGTATTAAAATGGATATAGTACGGTATCCTTAAGAGATAGATATATACCGTCGCGGACTTTTTTGTAAACCTATATTAGATACATAATTCCACAATACATTATTTTGTTATATCTTAAAGGGTTTAGGCAGCGTTTTCGTTAAAAGCTCCTAAGCGGCTTATTTTTTCCGACACCGCCAACATATATCGTTATAATTACTTAATTATAACGATATATGTTGTATAAATATTTTGTTAAGTTTTTGTATACATTAACTTTAATGTATACAAAAACTTAACAAAATATACATAAAAACCTTCTCTATGAATCCCTCTATCTATTTAAAAAAAACTGCATCGTAATTCGTTGCGTAGTTTTAAAGATCTAAGTATACATAGGGACAGACAGCCAAAAACGACTTTGTTTCTCAAGTACGAGTACCTACGCCCGCGCCCTTATTGTTACACGAATTTAATTTATTTGCGCATTTTTTGATATTGCCATATCGCCTAAGATATTCATTTCATTTGCAAAGTGTAAAGGTTCAAAATAATCTTCATAAAATGCATAAGCCAACTAACATATTAAAAATTATAAGCATTAATAATGTTTTTATGTAAATATTCTTTAAATTACCGTTTTATTATTGCTGTATTTTTAAAGTATTAAAATGGATATATTACGGTATATATAGTATAGTAAGAGATAGACATATACCGTCGCGGACTTTTTTGTGGACCTACTATATTAGATACACAATTCCACAATACATTATTTTTGTTATATCTCAAAGGGCAGCGTTTTCGTTAAAAGCTCCCAGACGGCTCATTTTTGCCGACACCGCCAACATATATCGTTATAATTATAAATATATACCTAAGTATGTTTATTAGTTATCTGGTTACCATAATACAAGCTCAGCTTAGTTTGGAATCAGATGGCGTTGTGTGAGTTGTCCCAGCGATATTATATTTATTTAAAAACCTATATTTCTGTAAACAGGTCCTGGTGCGGTAACACAGGCGCCGAGCGTCTGACGGTGCGTCCCTGCTCGCAGGCGGCGGGCTGGCAACGCGCCGGTCGCGCGGGGCGCACGGCACCTGGCGTTACGTACCGGCTGTACACCGCGCACGACTTTAAAACGAGACCGCAACACACTACACCTGAAATCGTCAGGTAATGCTTTGAAAATCTCCTTCTTCTTTCTTCTTTGTTTTCTTAGTGTATTTGTTATTTCCAAACCCTATATGGATATAGGGAGCCCCTTCGATCGCATAATCTTTTTTAACATAATGTAGTTTGGCTTAATGTTAAAAGTTTCAGCATAAAGTTTTCTCGCATAAATTATGATAAGCAGAGTGTTATAAACGGATAATGGTTATAATGGCATAACTTACACTGTTTTTTTATCATAATTTTACATGTACAGGGTATAATTGTTATACGCCTAAAGATTGGATATGCGGCCTGGGGTGCACCTTTAGCAGGAGCTGCTAACCTTGTTCGTTAGTCAGTAGGTGCGATGCTAGCAGGTAAAGTCTCTTGGACCCCGGAGATATAAGTATTACACCAGTTTTTGTAATACTGTGACTCAAATATTCTAGATTGTGTACCACCAACCCACCTTTATCGTGGGACACGAATGCACACGGTGAAATGTGGGCGTATAATATGCCTCTGTCACATCTTTGGGGATAAAGGCGAGATTGATAAAAAATTATGCTAATACATGTTCACGCAAGCAACTGTCATGCCACTGTCACTCTCATCACTGTCAAAAATGCCATGTACTTTTGAATTTATCGGACACATATTTTTTTTTGCTTTTTTCACTAAAACAATGACATTTATTTTGACATATTATCGGTATTTCTCAAAGTAAATGCCATGTTTTTAGAGTATCAGTAGAAATAAAATAACTGAACCGGAGATCCTTTCTGCATATCAATGAAAAAAAAATTTTCAAGAGTTGTGTTTATATCGTTAGCTACATAATATCATTTTTTATTTATTGGTTTTTACATGATTGTGGCGAAACCATACATATGAATGATAAACTTAGCGATCTATGTATGTTTTGTAAATATGTAAACCACACAGCCGCACTCAGAGTCGTTCATTAAATTAGTGTAAATTGTCATTAACTAATTATGATTAAAATAAATAATTGGCCGTTGCTCCTAGAGACGAAAATTAATTTCAATTCATTTATTTCAGGTATAAAAAAAACCCATACATTTATAAATAGCAAATCAAATGTCCCAAACAATAAAATAAAAAGTAAATAACAATAGATAATAGTCAAAATTAAATTACATTATGTCATAAATAAATAAAAAAAAATTAATAATATTCACACACACAAACATCATATAATACAAAAAAAAACATATATTTAATGTACCCATATAGTAATGGTTCATTAGTTAATGCCAACTTAAGTCAACGTAGGGCGGTGCGCCGTATCGAAACGTATGTCGGTAAGTGCAATATCGTTACCTGCTTATGGACATTTAAATAATTTTATAAAATATAGTAGTTTTTATAAAGTTATTATTTTCCTTCAAAATAAAAAAGTTTAATTTTTTACTATTATTTTTAAGGAAAATTACTATCATTTACGGAATATTTCCTGAATGCATGACTATAGATATGGATAGATCACTATAGATATCGCTCTTTGATTCTCTCCGCATAAAACATAGGTGACATAATAGCGCTAACAAACGTTCAGATTTGGTGTGCCAGACTTCGACAGTTCAAATCCGCCGAGTCCGCCAACCAAATCTGTCATTATGAAAAGGTGTCTTTTTGGAGAAAAATTAAATTAAATCTGGGAAAACGACAAAGTAGCTAGAACAACAACATTTATCATATCCGATGCGGATCGAGGCGGATTCAATTAATAATAATTATGTCCGCCGGACTGCTGTACACACGGTAAGATTTGGTCGGGAGGCAAATCAAATCCGCGATCGGGACAAACCAAATCCGAACGTGTGTTAGCGCTATAACCATACTTTTGGCATGTGAACGTTAATTTAATGTCTATTTAAGATTTAAGTAAGGGTTCAGCGCCATTAACGTTAATTGACATTAAATGACAATAATGACTCGTTAACTGTCTCTGAGAGTAAATTTGTATTAATCTTTACTTAAAACTCCTTAATCAATCATTAAATCGACTCTAAGTGCGGCAGTTAGTGCCTAACTTTTCGTCAATTGCCAACGTCTTTATGTTATACGCTCTACTTGCGAATTCTTCGCACCCCCATGCTAAGGCGTTACTTTGGCTACCGTAATCAGCGCTAGTAGAACCTTCGGGGACTAGGGTTAGTTTACCTTATAGGCATGGTCTGGATTGGTATAGATTTTGAGATTTTATTTTTAATACCACTGAGGTGGCAGAGAAGCGTACGGCCCACCTGATGGAAAGTAGTCACCGTAGCCTATGGACGTTTTTAACACCAGAGGTGCAGCACTCGCGCTGCCGACCCTTTATAAACCAAACTTTATTTTATTTCGTGACTTTTTACGACACTCACGGGATTTAGGTGGTGACATTTTTACTCTGTTCCATAGCCATACAGGCAATTTTGTGTATTATTTCTAAACATTTAAACACTATGCGTTACAGATGCCCACTAACGACTACACTCCTGCTACTAATAGCGACGGGGGCGGATCCCGCAACTTTTCCTTTGATCGACGCACCTCCTGCAGATTCTTTAAAAGCCTCGTTAGCGTTACTCAAAGAGTTAGGTAAGTGATAGTGACATCGTTACTATGATGTGGTTTTTCTATTAAGTACCGAAAAAGTCACATAAAAAAGCAGAACATCATCTACAAATTTAAAATCCAAATATAAAATTCAGTAAATCATGTATATGAATCACGCCTTATCCCCGAAGACTTCATACTCCTACTTTTTACCTTGTATATTCCTGTACCACGTAATATGTGGTTAAATGCCGTGTTCTAATAGACAGACGCAGGTTTTAGCTCTCTGCTGTTGAAATTTTTTACACTCAACTTGGCTTAACGACTGCTATGTTACTGGCAACCGGAACCAATGGCTTAACGTGTCTTCCGAAGCACGGAAAAGCTCTTTTATGGAAATACCACAAAGCTGTCATCCATCTGTTACCAGCCATAGCGAAAGTTGCTCACGCAGTGATCGTTTACAGAACACTGAGTCAGCGGGATAAATAAGAACAAACAGGCAAATTTTAAAAACCAATTGTATTCTGTAACTTTGGATTGTGTTAATCTAGGTACTTCTGAGGCTGACAGTACTTACAATTTTTGTTCATTTTAATTTGGTTTTTTCAGGTGCCATAGATAAAGAGATCAATCCTAAACTGACTGCGTTGGGCAAAAAAATGTCTAAGTTCCCAATAGACCCTAAGTACTCAAAAGTGCTATTGAGTGCACCAGACTTCGGCTGTTTAGATGAGGTAGGCGTTGTAATAATTGTTTTATATGTACAAAATATGATCGTATTTTTTTTCTACATTATATTTTTACCCTAAATGTAATGGAAACTAATATCTGGTTTACTCAAAAAAAGCAAAATATTTTTATAAGTGCTCTTTATTTTCATTTTTAGGGTTGCGTACATAGTCATAAGTTATTTATTTGCAAAATAACACTATCCTCTTCAAAATACATTTATTTGTCATTTGATAAATACATTTTTTTCTATTATTGATGCCACCGCCCTAGACTTATTTTATTCACCTCTTTAATGTTGCCTATTTTGGGTGATGTCATTTTGTCGTTCAGGAAATACAAAAATAAAATTATTGTCTACAGGTTTTAAGTATCATAGCAGTACTTTCAAGTGAAAAGATATTTCACACTCCAATGCACAAAAGAGAAGAAGCTATAAAAGTAAAACAAAAGTTCATATCGCCTCTAGGTGACCACATGACTCTTCTCAACGTCTACAAAGCCTATTGTAAAACGCCTTTAAAAAAGGTAAGTTTATTTTTACAATCTTATGCACCCGTGAGTCTAATAAATTTCGCCTCTTGACCATAAGACTCCTTGAATATTAAAACTAAGTTGCCCTGCCTCTCTTGTTCATTGTAATATATTTTTACTACAGTTGCTCAAAAAGTGGCGTATTGCAGGGACGTATAGCTTTCGGGATGTGGGCATATATACTGGGACATACTCGAGCTTTTTCTTTACCTTTCCCGACTCGTGTGTTTTCTTTCCCAACTGTCTAAATAATGTCTATTAAAAAGAAAATCCAACCAACTCATTAAATTTAATTTTCATTTCATACCAATAAAAAAAATCTACTGAAGACTTGGCTGTATAGTTCCCTTTGCCTACCCAGAATGGGTGAAGACAACAAAAAAAATCTCTGCTTATCGCTTAATTTTTTCGCAACTGCATTAAAAATAGTTGTTCAGTACACGTGCGGAACCGTCATTGCAACTTGTTCTGACTGTCAACCCTCACCTTCAGCTGCGCTTCGGCTCGGGTAGACATTTTTCAGAACTCTTTGCAACGACAGGCTTTCCGCACTCGTAATGAAATATACTATTTAGAACCACTGGATCTGCCTCCGAACCGAGGACTAGTATCACTAATAAGATAACGTTTAGTATTACGTCTTGGCTGTAACATTTTATTGCCTCGGTGGCGCAATGCGTCTGCCGTATTGAGTGGGTTCGGATCTCGGATCAGAATACATATTTGATTTCTTTTTTAAACAGCAATGGTGCCGAGAAAATTATTTGAATCGCAAGAATTTGGCTTATGCATTCGATGTGCGGCAACAGCTTTTTAGCATATGCCAGAAGTTAAATATGCCTGAAAGCAGTTGTGGAGAAGCATACGAACAAGTAAGGATTTCTTGTTTTGTTCTAGCAGCGATATGGTTCTCACAATACACAGGGTCCCGTAATAATTTTAATGTGAGTAAGTCTTAAGAAGTATCATTTTTAGGTTTCCGTAACACAAAAATAAAAAATGGAACCCTTATAGGATCACTTTGTTTTCCGTCCGTCTGTCTGTCAAGACCCTTTATCTCAGGAACGCGTGAACGTATCCAGTTGAAATTAAAACTGTACTCGAGTCGCCGGTCCATTGAATAATTACTTGTTTTTACAAAATTATTAGGCATCATTCGAATTATCAAACCAATTTGACAACATAATATGTTCATTCGTCAATAGTTTTCCTTTATTTATTTTCATGGGGGTTGTCATACATGCATGTGGGTTACTGGTACTCGTGGCGTTACCCTTCGTTAACACAACAACATCAGGACCAGTTTTTCCTTTATTTCAGACTAGATGACCCCCACAGCTTCGCCCGTGGAATATTTCAACCTCCCTTCGCACCTATTTAATTCCGTCGCTTATAAATTCTACAATGATGCATAAAAATTTGCCCGATTTGTCGACATTTATGACTACGCTCTGCTCCCTAGTGTAGTAGCGTAATGATATATAACCTATAGCCTTCCTCGATAAATGGGCTATCTAACACAATAACATTTTTTCAAATTCGACTTGTAGTTCCTGAGATTAGCGCGTTCAACCAAACAAACAAAGAAACAATCTCTTCAGGTTTATATTAGTATATATATATATATATTTATATTTCAGATATTAAAATGCCTTTTGTGTGGGTTATACACGAACTGCGCTTGGCTGCGAGGTGGAATTGGAATCCCGGAAGGTCAGGGTGGAGCGAACGGGCGCTATGTGACCGCGACCGGATCCGCTGTGGGTTTGCACCCCGCAGGGTCCTTGCACTCAGTAAGACCACCACCACCGGTCTTACTCTATACAGATCTACTGCATACTAATCGTACTTACATGCTAACGGTGTCGATTGTACAACCGCAATGGCTACATCAAGTAGCACCAGAGTATGCGCGTCGATGCCGCACTAATCGGTGACATTACACTTGTAAATATTTTTCTTATTAATTAAAATTAATTTAATGTGTTGATAAAAAATAATTTAACATGTTATCTTATCGAGTTAAATTAAGTAAGTAAAACTTAACTATCTTCACGCTGTATCCCGGACTGGGGTAATCAGAGATTAAGTAATCACTCAATCTTATTCAGTAATCACAATTGGTTGCAGAAACTAATGTAATCCATCTGTTTTAAAACACCTTATTCGAAAATGTTTTCAAAACATATTTCAAAAATACAGCAGATTATAATATTAATAATTTTTTAAAGTAATTAGTTTGCAACTTGTACATAAGTTTTTCATTTAAAGTGAACTAGATGACCCCCGCAGCTGCGCCCGTGGAATATTTCGACCTCCCGTCGCACCTATTTAATCCCGTCGCTTATAAATTCTACAATGATGCATAAAAATTTGCCCGGTTTGTCGACATTTATGACTACTGCTCTGCTCCCCAGTGTAGTAGCGTAATGATATATAGCCTATAGCCTTCCTCGATAAATAGGCTATCAAACACAAAAAAAGAATTTTTCAAATCCGACCATTAGTTCCTGAGATTAGCGCGTTCAACACCCGCGACTTCGCCTGTGACTTACTTCAAAACCCCCGTCGCACTCATTAAAGGACTTTCCGCACACAGCAGTGCCGGCACAGTGTCGGCGGCTGTGCCAGTGGCCGCTAGTCGTTTAATTTTTGATAGTCTACTAACATTTTGACAGCTTAAAACAGCGATTCTGGTTCTATTCTACGGCCTTTAATCCCGTCGTTTATTATTTACTGGATGACCCCCACAGCTTCGCCCGTGGAATATTTCGACCTCCCGTCGCACTTATTTAATCCCGTCGCTTATAAATTCTACAATGATGCATAAAAATTTGCCCGATTTGTCGAGATTTATGACTACTGCTCTGCTCCCCAGTGTAGTAGCGTAATGATATATAACACAAAAATATTTTTTCAAATCCGACCAGTAGTTCCAGAGATTAGCGCGTTCAACCAAACAAACAAGCAAACTCTTCAGACAACTTGGTTCCGACTAAACTTAAACTCGTATACTTTGAGTATCAAGGTCACTTTACAGACCACTGAGCCACAGAACCGTACCGATTCAAGCTGAAATTCTTCACTATAATGTTAACGTGAGCAGATTGCTCAAAAACGGAAAGGTCAAAAGTACTCGGATACCCAGACGTGCGTGTATGAAGCGATTGATGAATCTTGAAGAAGCGAAAGAAGTATGCATGGATCGCGAAGCCTGGCGATCTGTCCTCTCTGACTACCCCGTCAGGAAAACAGCGTGAAGATAGTTAGTTAGTTAGTTTTAATGTTACAACCATTTTTATACATTGATACGATGCCATACAACTCAATCTATGGATATTGGAGCAATAGCTACTTCCTTACAATTTTCATTTATAGTGAAACTAGCTGACCCGCTTGGCTTCTCCCGTGACATACTTTGAACCCCGTGGCACCCATTTAATCCCGTAGTTTATAAATTTCACAATAATGTATGAACTAACTCAACTAACTAACTATCTTCACGCTGTATCCCTGACGGGGTAGTCAGAGAGGACAGATCGCCAGGCTTCGCGATCCATGCATACGTCTTTCGCTTCTTCGAGATTCATCAATCGCTTCATACACGCACGTCTGGGTATCCGAGTACTTTTGACCTTTCCGTTTTTGAGCAATCTGCAAATGTATGAACATTTTTCAAATTAGTTGATCACTTCTCCGCTCTTCAGTACGCCCACCTGCACGGTCCGGTCGAATTATGGGTACACGAAATTAATTTCTTTGCGTATTATTTCGATTTTGACGGATCTTCTAAGATATTTATTTAATTTGCAATGTGTAAAGGGGCAAAATAATCTTCATGAAATGCTGAAGCCTACTAACATATTAAAAATGACAAGGATTAATAACGTATTTATGTAAATAGCCTTCAAATTACCGCTTTATTATTACTGGTTTTTTTTAAATTAAAATGGATTTAGTATGTTATCCTGAAGAGATAGAAAACCCTGTCCGACCCGAAAGGGGCACATATGCACTTCAATAACATAACCAAAAAGTATTTAAAATCATATTATTAATAAGTACGATTTAGTTATCATTTTTTTAAATGCGTGTTTTTAGAATCAGAATTAGTCAAATTTCCTTAAAATATAGCAAATTTTCAAAAACTGACAACACCTTTGTGCGACGAGTCTTTGTGCGTCGATGCTGCGACGAGTGTATGGGATATTAAAAGAAACCGCCGGCAGGTATAAGCCGACCTTTTGACCTTGCATTTCCGAATAGCCCGTTCCCTGTGTTGCCATGTAAGCTACCACATTATATTAATTTTTAATTTATTATATTCGGCGCTCGTGGCCCCGCGGTCTCAGTGTTCTATAAACGATCACTGAGTTACGCAACTTTCACTATGGCTGGTACTCGGATGGGTGACCACTTTGTGGCATTTACATTTGCGAGCGTTTCCGTGTTTCGGAAGGCACGTTAAGCCGTTGGTCCCGGTTGCCAGAAAATGGCAGTCGTTAAGCCTGGTTGAAGGCCTTATGGGCGGCTTAAAAAATTTAACAGCAGGTAGTCACAACCTGCATCTGTCTATTTCAACACGGCAAGGGGCTCACCACCTATTACGTGGGACAGGAATCCACACGGTGAAAAGTGGGCATATAATATGCCTTTGCCACCCCTAAGGGGATAAGGCGTGATGGATATTTATTATTTATTATTATTTTATATTCGGGGTAAATATTTGGGGTAATTTCTAAAAAGGATTACACGAATAAAATCACATCTCGATACCTACCAATACCTTCACGGTATATCATACATTATTGTGAAATTAATAAACGACGGGATTAAAAGGGTGCCACGGAGTTCGAAGTATGTCACGGGCGAATCCAACTCAAATAGTATTTTAGCTTAAATCGGTATGGTCATGTAGCTCAGTGGTCAGAGCCTTCTACTTGTTACATAAAGGTCACGGGTTCAAGTCCCTTCTGAACTAAATTGTGTTTTTAAATTTATATTTAATATAATACCTATTTAAATGCATTAAGTAATCTTGACTTGTAATGTGCATATAAGAGACTATACTGGCGCAGTTAGCCGTCACTTTAGTGCCTTGTTTATCAAATGTTACGAATTACATGTTACAACACTGTTTTATAAGTTTTTGTACATAAAATATGACTTCATTTATTGTAAGCGTTAATTGTTTTTTTATCTTAGCATGTTGCTAATTGCTTCCAAACCTTACTTTCAATTGTTACTTGGAGGATGCTTCTATATTCTATATTTATACATAAAAAACATACAATACATAAAACTTGCCGGTGTAGTGCAAGCTTATAAGTTTAATTACCTAATGTTAACACTTTAATGGCAACCCTACTGCCTAAATCTAGAACTAGATTTTCATTATTATAAAGCCAATTACAGACGAATAATAAAATTCCAATCGATTTTGATTGGCAAGAGAGAAAAACTATTACAATTAGCATAGCTTTTTGACAAAAATTTAATACACCTATGGAGATTTAATAATCATATGAGTTATATGGAACATTGAAGTAGATATCTTTTATACTATGGTTTGACACTTACAAGGAGTAATCCAAAAATAATGATAATGATCTTTGCTTTATTGGATTTGTCTCTACCCCAAAAAAAAATTCATACATTTTCTATGGACCTGAATTTTAAGCCGTAGGGGCGCCGGGACCGCTTGTACCTAATAAATTTATCACGGTGTTGGTATTTGAAAAAAATTAATCAAAGAAAAAGTAATAACATTATATTGGGTACATAATATTTAAATTATTACTTCTGGTCCACTCCTTGTAGGTTGTTAATTTCAAGCACTAAGCTAGCTAAGGTTTCGCAAGCCTGTTTGTTGGGTAAATAATGTATATTTATGTTAATATATTAATTAAGGTACTTCGTTCTATTGTATTATACGAATGCATCTATTTTTACACCTACAGAGGATAAAGTTCAGTTATAGTCCTCCGATGTACGACTTTGCATTGCGTACCTACTTTGCGTTCCAAAGTAATGACGAGAAATGTGTTAGGAACCCTTATTAGTAGATACTACATTGTCTTAGAAACTCACAAAATGAAAGCGAACCAGCGCTTTCATTTTGTGAGTTTTGTCAATCCGAAAAAACCATTCTAGTCTTTTTGACTGACTGCAGATTAACAGTTGTTGTTTTTTAATTATTTTTGACTATCAGACTCCTCGTGGTTTAACCCCTGTATTTCACGGTCCCGTGGTAACGCGGGGATAAAATGTAGCCTAAGTTACACACACTACAAAGAGGCCGATATAAGTTAAGATAAGGTAAAAAATGTACAATAATGTTTTATAGGCTGTAAATAATGTGTAATTTTAGGTTCAGTGTACAATAGTTACGTTTACCCGCCTAATAAATATACATCTAGCATTTACTACATTGGTTTTAATTTATAAACTCAAAATTAATCCAGATTTTTTTTGTTGACCCCACCAAGATCTCAGAGACCCAAGCAAACTCACGTGCTAGCGGTGAACCTGCTGATACGAACAATGCAACGACATATGCGCCCTATAAGGTCAGACAACAGTCGCTGCCAACAATGCCGAAATAGAATAGCGGAACGATAGCTGCTCCTAACAACTAAATAGAAGTGGAAGTGTACTCCAGGCTCTAAATCCAGACAGGATTGAAAATATTCTAAGATGAAGAAGATACTGTGGGTCTTCTCTCTTATTCAGTTCACCTTGCGACGTAAAGGATTAGTAGGAATAAAAAGGTTGATAATATGTAAAAACTTGGGATTAGTGCCACCGGTTACGCCTGGAGAAGTCCTGACTGCGGTTCGCCGCATGAAGCGAATCGAAATGAAATCGAAGCCTGGAAGGCGATGGGTCCTCGCGGTGTGGGCATCTTCGTAAACCTTTTTAACCGCATACTCCTTAGCGGGCAAATCTCAAACCAATGGAGACTGAGTACTATTACTCGTCTTCAAAGGTAAGGGGTCAACGGGAGCTACTGCGGTATAAAGGTGATGTCCCACACCATGGAGATCTTCGAGAGGATTATAGACTCTCGGTTCCGACAGGAGTGTACTCTCTCGGAGTGTCAATATGGGTCTCACCCTGGTCATGGGACCACGGACCCTGTCTTTGTTCTGAGGGTTGTCGCAGAGAAATACAGGTCGAAGAACACGCCTCTGCACTGTATGTTGCTAGACATGTAGAAGGCCTTCGACTGTGTTCCTCGTGCGTTGATCTGGTGGGCACTGCGGTCCAAAGGGGTTCCAGAGGTCTATATTGACACTATCCGGGACATGTACTGTGACTGCGATTCCATGGTTCGGACTGCTGTTGGCGACACGAAACCCTTCCCCATCACCGTCGGGGTACACCAGGGTTCGATCCTTAGTCCGCTTCTGTTCAGTGTAATATTAGACGAATTGTCGGACAGCATCAGGAACTGGCATGAGCAGCCTCCATGGTTGCTCATGTATGCTGACGATATTGCGCTGGCAGACGCGGACAGGGGCAGATTGGTGCGACGTGTAAAGGCGTGGAAGGAGACGCTTGAGAACGGCGGTCTGAAACTAAATGTGGCGAAGACCGAGTACTTGGCACTAAACTCGACAAATCCCACATCCGTCCGCATCCGGCGGTGATTTGGTCGAACGGACCAGGTTAAATACCTGGGATCTGTTTTTTACATGTCCAGTGACATCGATTGCGATGTCAAGTCACGCATTGCTGCCGCGTGGGCCAAATGGCGCGAAATGACCGGTGTCATTTGTGACCTTAAAATGCCGATCCGGTTGAAGGGACAGGTCTACAAAACCATCATTAGACCTGTCCTTTTACATGGCAGTGAGATGTGGCCAATATTGGAGCGACACAAGCAGGAGCTGCGTGTCACGGAAATGAAGATGCTGCGGTGGGTGTGTGGAGACACGCGGATGGACCGCGTAAAGAACTCTAGCATCTGCGGCAGCCTTCACGTCCGTGACATTGCAGACAAGTTGCAAGAGTGTCGCCTTCGTTGTTATGGTCACGTCTTGCGGCAACCGCCGGGCTACGTAGGAAACAAATGTCTGGCCATGTCAGCCCCGCCGGGTCCCGGTAAGAGGGGAAGACCCAAGAAGTGCTGGCTTGACGTCGTAAGGGATGACATGCGTGCCAACTACTACAGGGGATGCCGACGACCGTGCGAAGTGGAGGAGATAATGTAGGAAAGCGGACCCCAGCCGTCGCAAGACGCAACTGGGACAGATGCTCGGATGATGATGATGAATATGGAAAAAGTTGGCTTGATCGACAATACTTGAATAGTCCGTCGGGTCCATTCCCAGGACTCGAACCAATTAAAACCACATGGTTCAAACCTATCTGTCTAACGCCCCGGGTCGAATAGCTGACCTAAGATTCCCAGTTGACTACCATCACATCTGTAAACCACATGCCACGCTCGATCATTCGTGGACCACGGAGTTTACAAGTACCTACTTAAATATTTTTATTTATTTTGTCGATATTGCGTTATATAAATCTTTAAATTAAAAATGGCTATATACTAAGCTATAGTTAAATATTATACTATAGCTAAATACTAAGGTAGATAACACTAGTGTATTGTTGTCTGGGGGTGCTACAGGTCTAAATCAAAGTTTCAGTGTGTCCTAAACTCCAAGATGTTTCTTTCGAAGGTGCCATGGATCTGGAATGCAATATTTTAATAGTAATGTAGTAAGATTCGTTTCGTATAAAGAGAGTAGAGTAGACCTCCACCATAAATTATAAAGCTTTTTGTCTCGATCAAAAACAAATATCACTGTCAAGAGGTTTGGCGCGTAACATGAAACATCTAATAACGTAGACAGTAGTTCTCTGTCTACTTCTAATAATAACACAGTAGTATCAGATAGTCTGAGTGGCGGTTACCAAATTTATTTTTTTAAAACTAGTGTATAAATCGTGTATTTTGTGTATACTAATGGTGGATTCTTAGACATAAAGTTCAATAATGTGCGGCATAGTGAAGGAAAGTTATATGTTGCTGTTGGTTGCAGTACTGTCTTGTGATTGCCTGTGATTGCAGTGAGCAGCGTTGTTTTGTCTGTTAGTCCCAAAACGCCATAGAAAGCTTCAGTAAAGTTTCCATCGCTTTACTGGTCTGTCTGTCTAGGGACACAGGACTTAGGACTGGGTTTTACTTAGATAAATATAAATATTGTGAGACTTTTTTACACTGCACCATCTAGCCCAAGGTAAGCTAATTTAAGCTTAAAGAGAACGAACTGCTTATGACCTAGAATAGGTAGGTATCTACTATACAAAGAACACGTCTAACGCTGTATGGACAGAATTTTCTTTGCTTGCCCAGGAGTAGTTTTTTTGTTGTCTTCGCCCATCTTGGGCAGACAAAGGAAACTTAGTCCATACAGCCTAGTCTTCAGTATTTATTATTTTCTTGTAATTTTGTTTTAGTCCTGTCTAGTCGTTTGTCCGTGCCCCAATAAGGCAGAAGATCCCTTATTGCGGCTATCTATGGAAATTTGGCACTAACACAAACAACACCGCTATTCTTTGCAATATATCACTTTCGTGCACTAATGCACTTTTCCGAACTCTTTATGTAAAATATTCCACCATTATTAAACACAAAAACACTAATTTTACAGTAGTTTTTGAAAATAATATACGACAAACGTGCGTCACCGCTCGTGTTGGCGCCAAACCTCGCCCAGGATTAGGTCGAGACGATAACAATAGAAAAAAAAGCGCGGGAAACGGCAAACTAGGTGGGCGACTGTTTTTAGATTTTTATTATTTATTAATTATTCAACTAAAATTTAAGGATCAAATAGGTAATAGTGTAAATATATTAATTTATTATGGGGGACAATTGTTCCCTCAGCGTATAATACTGTTACGATAGATGGATCAGGAATGGATACAGAAGGATCGTTAATAGACCCAGATGGCTCCGAGACCAACTCTCGGTCCCATAAGCGAAAGAGAGCATCGGTTTCGTCAAAGATTTGCAAGCACTGCAATAAAAAACGCAGATATCACCACAAATCTTCTAATACCGAGATTGATTGCCAATGTAGACCAATAACAAACACTTTTACTGTATCTGCATCACCCTTACAAATTGTCACCTCACAAACTACCTAGACTAATGCTAACGAAAATTCATCGCGTATTCCTATTGGCCGAAATGTTTACAACTCATCTGACGCTGCCCCATATGCAGTTCATATTCAGAAACTTCCTTCATCTCCATCTCCCAATGAAAACTGTTCCATTCATCCTGTGGCATTTGGCTTTTTCCTTAAAAAAAACTCATTCACGAACATTGTCAATGGCAGTCTTAAAAAAATAGGGCGCAACCGTATTTCTTTATCTTTTTCGTCACATGAAAGTGCTAACAATTTTGTAGACGATGATGCATTAAAATCTAATAATTACAAAGCTTTTATTCCTTCTGTCAATGTTATACGCATGGGTATAGTGAGAGGTGTTCCTACTGACTGGAGCGATGAGGATATTCTAAGTAATATATCAGTTCCCATAGGTTGCGGCCAAATTATAAAAATAAGGAGGCTAAAAAGAAAAGTCATTAGCAATGAAAAGTCAGAGTTTGTTCCCATAGAAACTGTAGTCCTAACGTTCGATGGGCAAGTTCTACCCAAACGTATTTTTATGTGTTATAACTCACTTCCTGTTGATTTATACATTTATCCCACAATACAATGCTTTAACTGCTGCCGATATGGACATATTCGCAGCCAAAGCAGATCATCTCCAAGATGTTTTAAATGTGGTCTAGGTCATACAGGGGAGACATGCAAAGTTGAGGAGTTTAAGTGCTGCCTCTGTACAGGTTCTCATCTTGCAACTAATAAAATATGTCCTGAATTCTCTAGGCAAAAGGGGATTAAGGAATCAATGGCCAAAAGTTGTATTTCTTATGCTGAAGCCTTGAAGTTACACCCTCCTGTTAGCAAACCTTATTCTGATACTCTCATGTCTGCTCCTCAACATAGGTCAATACAAAATATTCCATATCATACTCATCATAATAACTCATACAAGAAAACAGTATTCTTGGAACCAAAGCAACCTCAAAAATTTGAAAGATATGGATATGATCAATTAGCCCATTCTAACTTAACAATAGATTATACAATTCCTTTACCCTCTATTGGCACTCTCTATAACTGTAATAATGATTCTCTATCTGAAATTCTCATTAAACAATTAATTTTAACTCTTATCAATTCTTTACAACAATGTAATATGATTAAATTACCGCCCAACGCTACTATACTGTAAGATACAGAAGTAAATAACATATTTAATAATGGATCAGTTCTCCCTAATGCAATGGAACTGCTGCAGCATAAGCCGCAGAAAAAGTGAACTAATTTACTTGATTAATAAATATGAACCATCTTTAATAGCTATACAAGAAACCTGGTTTAATCCAGAACATAATTTTAAACTTTCAGGCATCTCTTGCTTGAGAGAAGATAGAAGTGATGGCTATGGTGGAGTTGCTTTGCTTGTGAAAAATTCTCTTCTTTTTTCTCATGTAGCTACCTAGCCATGGTACAGTCTAAGTCAAACATCTTGGTCCCTCTGAAGTTGGAGCCGCGCTCCGTTCGCGCACGTACAGTTAAGTAGACAATGCTTACGAATTTATCCTCACTACATATTATAAAACAAAGTAGTTTTTCGCTGTCTGTCCTTATGTATACTTAGATCTTTAAAACTACGCAACGAATTTCGATGCAGTTTTTTTAATAGTTAGAGTGATTTATAGGGGAGGGTTTATATGTATAATTTGTTACGTTTTTGGATACATTAACTTAATTTTAACAATATATGTTGGCAGCGTCGGAAAAAATGAGCCGTCTGGTAGCTTTTACCAAAAACGCTGCCTAAAACATTTGAGATATAACAAAATAATGTAATAATATAATAATTATAATAATATAATAATATTTTCATTATTGACACTCCGGTAGCTGATGCAGTTCGTCTCTGAATAGCTTTAAGGTCAATTTTTATTCCCTCAGGTTTCTTTTTTTATGAATTGCAAGACGTTATACACCATTTTTCTGGATTGCCGACGTAAAACGTTATTGCGTTTTGGCATATTTAATAATCTTATCAAAGAAAACAAAAACAAATACTAAACAAAATCTTAAAAAAAGCTAAATACTAAAAGTAAATAAACCAATTGAAACTAAAAACAATAACAGTCAACAAACACGGAATGTAACTAATAATATATTAAATTGTAAAAACATTGATTATTCAATCTATTCCCGACTGTATTCTAGGAACGAATGAGCAGGATAACAAGCTACGTTTAATTCAACTTTCTTCGCGCTCGCTCTTATGGCGCGATGACACCCCCGAATTTTCGGCGTTCGGAAACGTTCGCGTGATTACGTAGCACGAGCTTCCTCCCGCTCCCCGCGTCCATTCCCTACGACACCTAATATTGCGTTCTGCGCAAGTGACTCGCTACAACTCAGAGGGACCAAAATGTTTGAATTCACCTATACCGGCTTCTCGATAATATCTGTAAAAATAAATAACATATGCTTTGTTTCCGTTTACATTCCTCACCCATCATCTGATATTTATGATGAAGTAAATAATATGTTTTCTACACTACCAAAGCCTCTAGTGATAATGTGGGTGACTTTAATGCACAACATCGATGTTGGGGAAGTGACAGTTGTAGTGTGACACAGTAACAGTGACATTTGTAAATGTGGTTCAGATATAGGTGACTTAAACCAACCGATACCGTTTGCCATTCAAGAAAAATTGAATTGAATTGACTTAAACCATTTTTTTTTCGCTTGCCCTTTAAATAACCATGCAGAATTTTTCGAATCCTTAATATCCCTCCATGTTCCTCTTCCATCTTGTATTAACACCTTATTACATAAACTTAATATTAATATTTATAAAACCATATCTTTATTTATAACTGTTAATCATTTAAAAATCTAAATATTACTTTAAAAATATATTGTTTCAAACCATTTTGATCCTTTCCCGAAATTCATACATTAACCGTTTCCTAACCTTTTACTGCGTCGTGGCTAAGTCCAAGCCGAACATCGCCAAAACAAAAAAAAAATGAAAAAAAATATAATTGTCACTGTCAAACTATGTCAATAAGCCCTGTACTATGGTTATGAAATTTAGGAAGGTTTAGTTTTAATAATGAATTGATTAATTTGGTAATTACTTAGTAAATACTAAAACTCACAGTTATTATGATTTTAAAATTTATATTCAGTTGTAGATCCTTTAGTAGCAGAGCACTTACTGTTCATAACAATGCCCGGCGGGATATTAACCCTATTAAAAAAACAATGGATGTGCTCTCAATGGATATGCCATCAATAATTTCTAGTAAGAAGGTAGCTTATGTGTATCCTGAACATGCTGATGTAGTTATAATAGGAGGAGGTTATATAGGATCTGCTGCTGCATATTGGTTGAAAACAAGAGCAGGTGAAGGGCTTTCGATAGTGGTACTAGAAAAAGATTTTACAGTAAGTTTTTATTATTTTTTTATTGCTTTCAGTCTCATTAATATAATATGTATTGGTGCTAACGATGAGTTACTTATTAACGTATGGTAAATTAACATAATTGCGCCACAGTTAGTTTTTCCTTCCTTCGCATATTTATGGCTGTAAAAAAAAAATTTTTGCCCTAATTATATCTTGAACACTGAGCCTCAATTAGTTTGATTCTGGTTGTGCAATCTCTTGTATGTAGTCTAGCCCACAAATTATCAATTACATAGAAGCCTGTGAGTTTTGTGATCATTCAAGAATCGATATCTCTATCCTTGAAGTATTATATCAGCATAATGAACACAACAGTTTTGAAATGTGCTTGCCTAATGGCATTAATATTTCTTCACCTTCCAATCACTGGTGTGATAAGTCCTTACAATGTAGGGAGTACATGACACATTCAATTGTTATAATGGGAGGTAAAGCTCCCTCTTAGTTTCATTTACCAAAGCATATTTCCTTGACCTACTTATATTTTGTTTAAGACAAGATATTGATGTCATCATTGTATTTATACTCATAAATTCTGATTTGAAATTAAAGCTTATAAATAATGATTATTTCTTAATTGTAAAGGATCTATTTATGTACCTCGCATATCTTTAATTTCTAATCTCAAGTTCTTAATACATTTTATTTTAAGACCGTTTATACTGTTGATTGATGACACTTGGTGAATCCTACTACACGCTTGTTATTGACGCTATGTTTATTTAATATGCCAAGATAAAATAACATTTTGCTATAGTAATTCCGATAAACTATAATTTATAAATAAAGTAGCTGAAGAGGGATTTTTTTTAGAAACTATTTTATATTTTTTTATGACATTTGCTATCATTATTAATTAACTGTAATTGTATAACCATACAAAATCTCATAAAAATATGGACAGGATTTTCTGCATAAATCAATCTTTATAGGACAGACCTTACTTATATCCTTTGCCCGCTATAAATCTATACTAATATTTCATTTTCAAAAAGAGGAAACATTTGTAAGTTTGTTTGTTATGAATAGGCTCAGAAACTACTGAGCTAATTTTAAAAATCCATTCACCATTAGAAAGCTACTTTCTTCATAAGTAACTTAGGCTATATTGGATTTTCGAAAAGTTTAGGGTTCCATATGAAATTACGAACAGAAATACTTCACCATGGTGGCGAAGCTGCGGCATCAGCTAGTTTATTATATTATCCACGTCATTGTGTGTATGAATGTGTAATAGCACAGTCAGTAAGCTGTTTTAAAATAATTCATGCAACTGAAAATAAAACTGTATCTTAATATATATTTTCAGTATAAAGCAGCTCAGACGAATGTATCGTTAGCAACACTAAGCCAGCACTTTTCACTACCTGAAAATGTTCAGTTGGCCAAATTTAGTGTTGACTTTTTGAGGAAAGCTAGAGAAAATTTAAATAAAGACTGTGACCTCCAGTTCACTCCTACTGGTTCTTTAGGTTTAGCAAGTGAAAAGTATGCAGGCAGACTAGAAGAAAATGCTACTTTGCTAAATGAACTTAGTGTGAAGACCCAAATTCTAACAACCCCTGAAATTAACAAAAGATTTCCTTGGATAAATACACAAGACGTAAAACTAGGTAAGATGTATATTTATATCCATAGTATGTATGACCTATGACTCAATCACGTCAATGAGTTGGACAAAGTCACAAAGTGGCAAAATAGGCGGTCGGAACATGCGCTCAGGGTGGTGCGGCATCCCAATAAGAAAAAAATAATCACGTCCTTTAATGATCAATCACTCTAATAATAGCAGCACTTCACTAAGTTTAGATGGTTTATCAGCCTTTCAGTTACATATTACTTAAATATTTGAATATGCAGCTTTGTGATATTTGATATATGTTCAGAAAAAGAAAACCTTCAATGAAATCAATCACCACGCCAGAAAAGAAATAAATAAATTAATAAATTAATTTTGTGGGTAATCTTATTACACCGCGCCATCTAGCTCAATTTAAGCTCAAAGCTTAATAGGTATGGGATCTAGACAACTGATTAACATACTTGTATATTTATTTATTTTACAAAAATGTATGCAGAATCCATAGTATTTTATACAGTTCTTAACTAAAATAACCCACCCCTGACAGTACCAGGTGCAAAAGTGCACATAACGCTAACTGCGAAGCCGAATGCTAAATCGCAATGGCCATTCTTTGCACCAGGTATGAGTTGGAGTGGGAGTCCTGGATCTTTTCGCATATTCCTCGCCCTATCTCTGAAATTAGAAATTTAGCCTCATGACTGATGTCCTCTGCCGCAGCGACCGAATTAATGAAATGAAATGACTGAATGGTGCGACCCAGGTGGCTGGCTGCGTAAGTGCTGACGCAAGTTGCATCCCATATCAGGCACTGCCCGTTTTTCCATTGCTGTTCAACTGTCAGGCCTTTTACCATCTGCGCGGGACAGGCCAGGTGGTTCCAGAACTAATGGGATGTTCGCTGACATCAAGGCTCTCCGAATCACGTCATTTAAGGCATGATGAGGCGGGTGTCGGCCAGCGCGTCGACGACAGCTCAACGCATGATGGCCATGGAGCCGCAGATACACGTATGTGGTACACACATCACACGCAAAGAGTCACCGTCGAGAAGTGAACAAAACTATACAGAAGACTGACTCAGCAAGGGCTATGAGCTTAATAATCGTTTCGCAAATATTACTTGTACAAACCAGGTTTTTACTTCAATAAAGTGTATCTATATCGATATTTGATACTAACTATAGGTACTTAACTACTTTCCTATTAGATTTAATAATAAAACTAACTAACTATCTTCACGCTGTATCCCTGATGGGGTAGTCAGAGAGGATAAATCAGGCTTCAATAATAAAAGTTTTATCTATTACAGGTTGTATGGCTGTTGAAGGTGAAGGTACATTCAATTCGTGGTCCTTACTAAAAGGCCTAATCCAAAAATCTCAAGAGCTTGGCGCTACATACGTTAATGCTGAAGTAATTGATTTCTGTATAGAAAAACAAAAAGATGTTCTTATGGAAGGTGTAAAACCAGGCACATTTGAAAGAATAAATAGAGTGGTCTATAGAACAACAGAAAATGAGGAATATGAGATTAAATTTGCTATTTGTGTCTTAGCAGCAGGTGATAATTCAGGACATCTAGCAAAATTAGCCAAAATAGGTACTGGAGAAGATCTTCTGCAATTACCATTGCCTATCGAGAGAAGGTGAGCTATATCCAGGACGCCTTATCATGCAGTAGTTACTAAACACCGGAAGTAGGCTTGCCACTGATATCTTTATAGTGTACTAGCTGACCCTGACATACTTCGAACCCTGTGGTACCCATTTTTTTTCTAAATTAGTGGATTACTTTCCCGCTCTCTAGTACACCCGCACGGCCCGGTAGAATTATGGTTACACGAATTTAATTTCTTAGCGCAATATTTTGATTTTGCTATATCTCCAAAGATATTCATTTAATTTGCAAGCTGTACAGGGACAAAATAATCTTCATTAAATGCTGAAGCCAACTAACGTATTAAAAAAAAAAAAGGATTAATAACGTATTTGTGTAAATAGCCTTCAAATTACCGCATTATAATTGTGGGTTTTTTAAAGTATTTAAATAGATATTTATACTTGAGAGATAGACATATACTGTCGCGGACTTTTTTGTAGACCTATATTAGATACACATTCGCACCATACATTTTTTTTGTTATATCTCAAAGGGTGAAGGCAGCGTTTTTGTTGAAAGCTCCCAGACGGCTTGTTTTATCCGACATCCCCAACAAATATCTTTATAATTTGGTCAATGGATACAAAAACTTAACGAATTATACATAAAAAACCTTCCATAAGAATCCTTCTAACTATTAAAAAAACCGCATCTTAATTCGTTGAGTAGTTTTAAAGATCTAAGCATACATAGGGACAGACAGCGGAAAGCGACTATGTTTATAAAATATGTAGTGATTTGGATATAAGTGAGAGAGAGGCTTACATTATGAGGACGACGTGAGCAGATTACTTAAAAACTAAAAGGTCAAAAGTACTCGCATACCCAGACGTGCATGTAGGAAGTGATTAACGAATCTGCAGGAAGCGAAAGGCGTATGTGTGGATCGCAAAGCCATGTCGCATAACTGTCCTCTCTGTCTCTGATTACCCCATCAGGGATACAGCGTGAAGATAGTTAAGTTATAATGATTTCTTTTTCTTTCAGGGAGTACAATGTGTACTCAATTGAAGATAAAGCTAAAGAAACGGGTTTATGCACTCCATTAGTAATGGATACTACAGGATTGTGGCTGATGAGGAATGGCTTGGAGAACAACCTTCTGTGTGGGATGTTACCAATGATGAAAGATGACGCCAAAGATATGTCGGAAACTGATTATTTCAATAATATTATCAAGCCTTCTTTATTAAATAGATTTCCGTGCTGTACAAACGCAAAGGTATGTAACAAGATTATAATTGGTATGTTTTCTAACCAAAGATGCATATCCAGGCACAAATATAGGGAACCATGTAAAGGGACTAAAACTGATCCCTGGTGTACCCCGACAGCGACAAGAAAAGATTTCTTGTCGCCAACACAAATTCCAGCCAATCAGAGTTGTAATTCACATCTCAGATGATATCAATATTGTGGGACATTTTTTTTTCACAGTGCTGTCTACCCCAACGTAATTTTGTGTTATAGGATCTAGACTCAGTCGTCAACATACTTATATATTTCTAATTAAATACATATTATTTATACATAGGAAACACCCAAACTCCTAAACAAACATTTGTGGACCACACAAATATTTCTTTCGACCCAGGAATCGAACCCGAGACTGCAGTCGCGGCAGTCGCATACACTACCACTGCGCCACCGTGGCAGTCTAGTAGCAATATAGATTACAACTTTACAAGGTCCCATTTGGAATGCAATGCCCATTAAATCATGACTCTACGATCACAATCAGGCCGGATCACAATCACAACAAACAATTAAGATGTGTATTTTTTAGGACTGTATTTTCCCATCAGCAGCTTTATAAATTATATACATATTGAAACTACGATGAGTACACTCTAAATCTCGCTAACAGTTTAGTGGCACCCTTTATTGACTGTACAAATAATTCCTTTTTTTGACTTTATAGTCTAGCACTTTCCCAATATTTGTATTAATTTCATTAAGTGCAGTGACTTACTGATTGACCCAAATCCCAAAGAAGTCCAAAATGAGGATCAGTATGTTATAGCAAATTCAATACAACTAGCATGCATGTTATTCTTTTTGACACGAGGATCATATATCTTTTTGAATTAAGTAATAAACTTATGCCGTTTCTACTGCTAGAAGTCAATGTTTGCGGATGCCTGTGACGTCATAGATACCGAGCCGAGCAACCGCATGATCGCGGCCATCGGTAGTCTTCGTGATTTGACGGAGCGGCGATGCGGTCTTGCCTCTATTTGACAATTTATAAGTTTGTTCGCTATAGCATAACAAACGTATATAATATGACAACTAATAAGGTTAACGCTGGTTTTGTGCATGCTCAATAAGATAACCTTTTAACCGATTCGACCTTGTCACGGTATAAGAAAGAATGAATGCAAGGTGTAGTAAGTCTACGGTTTGACATGATTGAACTAGTATGTATCAGTTGTGCAGGGTAGGATACTTCTACATACAAGTACCAAATGTGTACAGATTGGGATGGTGCATATTGGGTACAAACACACCTGTGTACCACATGTTGAGATGATGCATATTTAGTACAAACTAATCAGTTCAATCTTGGAACTTGACTGCTATGGTCTCCAGTTGGACATAATTCATTGACTAGCGTAGCCATTGTGGATTTATGAAATACTGTATTTGTTGTTTCCAGATCAATAAATATGCAAAAGAAAGTCATGACTGTAACATTTACGACAATACTGGTGTTATGGGACCACATCCATATCATAATAATTTATTCATTGCTACTGGATTCGGGAGATATGGTATGTATGTCTTGTACAAATTATATAGCCGCTAAAAATCCCCATTTACTGTAGCGCCGCAATTCCAGGGTACACCTCTCTCCATCTCCTATAGTATTGGGATCCTTGATGATGAGATCTCTAGTGACGTCCAATACAATAGTCCTTTAGAGGATAACGCGAAGCAAAGCTAGCGTCCAAAAAGCTGGTAGTGCTCAAAAGGGCGCGGCAGTACTTTACTGAGGAGCAAACACTGCTTCTCTATAAGTTGCAAGTGCGGCCACGTATGGAGTACTGCTGTCACCTTTAGGCTGGTGCACCTGAAAACCAGCGTCGACTCGGTAGAAGGGCGTTATATGATGATTGTCAACGATCCTCTACTAACGGGCGGTGTCGAAGCCCTTCGCGACAGTACCTTTTCCTCCTTATGCATGATCTATCGCTTGTTCAATGGTCTGTGCTCTGAGGAATTGTTTGATATGATGCCCACGGCTACTTTCTATCATCGCACGGCTCGCCATAGATAGGACGTTTACCCTCACACTTTATATCCGAAGCGCTCGCATACGATTAGGTCCGACATCTTTATTACGCGTACGCTTATATTGTGGAATGAACCCCCTGCCTGGGTTTTCCCGACCGTCTACAGTATGGGGTTCTTTAAATGGGGATTTAGATTTTTACAGGGTCGGCAGCGCGAGTGCTGCACCTCTGGTGTTACAAACGTCCATAGGCTGCGGTGACGACTTTCCATCAGGTGGGCCGCATGCTTTTTTGCCAGCTCAGTGGATTATAAAAAAAAAGATCACTGTGTTAAGCAACTTTCGCTATTGCTGGACACGGATAGGTGACCACTTTGTGGTACTTACATTTGAGAGCGTTTCCGTACTTCGGAAGGTACGTTAAGCCGTTGGTCCCGGTTGACAGTAAAATGGCGGTCGTTAATCCAAGTTCAAGGCCTTATGGGCGGCTTGTAAAATTTCAACAGCGGGAAGCCACAACCTGCGTCTGTCTATATCAACACGGCAATTAGCTCACCACCTATTACGTAGGACTGGAAAACTCACGGTGAAAAGTGGGCGTATATAATGCCTCTGTCCCCTCTATCCCTTCGGGGATAAGGCGTAATAGATAAAAAGTATTGTTTGTTTCAGGTCCTCAACATGCACCGGGAATAGGCAGAGCCATAGCAGAATTAATTATAGACAGTCAATATACAACTATAGATTTAACGAGATTTGGTTTTGATAGGTTTCTAATGAATGAACCAATGGTAGATTTCAATGTATATTAGAAATAAATATAAATTTAGTCACACCTATGAATTAAACTAGTACAAAACTATCTTATTTAAACTGAGCTGGTGGTGCAGCAAACAAAGCTCCTCCTTGTTTTGATGCAGCACGAGATGGGGCAAAGCCTAAAAGCTTCTGAATGTTCTGTCTGAAAAAGTCAAACCTATAACCATCAATCAAACTTTATAGAACATTCTAGTTAAATAGCATATCCCACTTGTAGCTGTGCAAGCCACCTGTTACTTAGATATTTCACCCTCACATAACATTTACTTGGAAAGGACATAATGTATGTTATATACTATCAAAGGTTTTGTCTATGTCCAGACTTTTAGTCATGACCGTAGCCTCCTCCCCAAATATGTATCATTATAACTTATCGCTAAACTCAGGAACTACTGGTCGGATTGGAAAAAATATTTTTGTGTTAGATAGCCCATTTATCAAGAAAGGCTATATAGGCTATGGACCGTATTCTAGAACGTTACTCAATACTTAATCGACGCTTGAGAGTAAATTTTATAAGGCAAAATCTAGCTTCAAGCGTTGATTGAGTATTAAGAAACGTCACGGTACTAGAGAGATACACCTTGGAGAGCGGAGCAGTAGTCATAAATTTCGACAAATCGGGCAATTATTTATACATTATTGTAGAATTTATTAGCGACGGGAGTTCGAAGTATATCACGGGCGAAGCCGGGGGGGGGGGGGGTGTCACCTAGTAATATATAAATATATACAAATTACACACATACCTGATGCTCATTGTACACAGTATGTACAAGAAAATGAAAGAACAGTCTGTGTAGTTATCGCCTGGCAAGTTCCTGTGGCTAAGACCTTGAATCCATGAGATAGGATAGAAAGGAAGTTTGGCTACTACTCTCCCATCGAAACTAAAATCAAACAAAAATATGTTGATCATTAAACTTGTCGCTCGATCTTGACGGACGTATTTTCGAAAAATGTCGTCGTGAAAATCTGGTCACGTTTGCTTAGTGTCACTTTCTCAAGACGTCATTGCACAATGTAATTTTCGGCCATTTTTTCAACACTGAAGTCTGGTTATTTAATAAAAAAAAAATTATGAAAATGAGTATGATTAAAACAAAACAAACGTGATGAAATCCTACTAATATTATAAACGTGAAAGTTTGTAAGTATGAATGGATGTTTATTAGTCTTTCACGCAAAATCTACTGAATGGATTTTGATGAAAATTTACAATAATATAGCTTACACATCAGAATTACACATAGCCTACTTTTAATCCCGGGAGCAATTTTCTATGGGAAACGGGAACGAGTTCACCACGCGTGCGGGCGTCAAATAATATTACATATTGCATTCGATTATACTTTATTCCACGAATAAACTTTATATTTTCTTGGTAACCACCTTCTTAGTGTTTCGAAAGGAAAAGAGTGCATTGCCGTAAAATTGTAACTACGTTCAGTTCTTTAGAACAGAAATTGTTTTTCTTTACAATGATTATTAATCAAAGGAAATAGTATAATTAAATTGCGTTCTTTGGGAATTTAAACAATAAGATATGTAATTGTAACTGAGAAAAGTTCAGCAATTGTGTAGTTCTAATTTCGAAAAATTAAATAATGTTTTAAACCCGCCGTTACAAGGATACGAGTATGTTGGGGATTTTTGATGAAGTGTTACATGTGGCTTCTTAAAATGACTCATCTATAAGTCATTAAAATAGCACCGTCGCCATCGTCATAATTGGTACTTAAGCAACCACTTATGACGCTGCCTAAGACGACGGTGCTATGGGCGACGACGAACTCACAAGTCTCGCGGAAGGTTCTGTAAACATGTAGCAGTTCAATTTAATGACAAATATGCCTGTCACGCCGCCAAAATTCGCTGTCATTTTTAGCTTTCATATTACTGTTACATTTGCTTAGTGTCAAAATAACAACACCCTGCTAAAAATAATATATATCGTTGGGTTGGGATGACATATATTATTTTTGGCAGGAGAAAATCACACTACCCATATTATCTTGGAGTTCTCTGTGACTGCATGGATGTATTTACATACTTACATGCTGTTAAACATGCTGAGTAGCGCTGTGAATGCAAATCCAATGGCAAACATTGACTTCATCTTAACTAAGGAAAGATCCCGGTTGTTGTTCTTTAGTCTTTCCTCTTCCCTCTCAATTTTCTTCTTGTGTTGTTTATCCAACGAGTCTCCATGAGCTTCCTTGCGCTTTTCAACTGTTACATTAAAATTTGGTGATAGTGATGATCAAGAGAGATTTAGTGGGAAGATACTTATAAAAAAATATAGATGGAATTTTTGTAAAATGAAAAATATAGTTGTATTTTAAAATAAATATTTAAAACTGACAATGTTGTCTAGTTGCAATCTGTTAGCAGTGGGCCACATTGCAATGAATAATGCTAAGCACATATAAGTGATTTACTAAGTAGGTAGTAAATTTATTTAAATGTAGACTCGAGAATAACTCGCTATTTATACTTAATATTATAAGGCTGAAGAGTTTGTTTGTTTGTTTGGTTGAACGCGCTAATCTAAGGAACTACAGGTCGGATTTGAAAAATTCTTTTTGTGTTTGATAGCCCATTTATCGAGGAAGGCTATAGGCTATATATCATTACGCTACTACACTGGGGAGCAGAGCAGTAGTCATAAATGTCGACGAATCGGGCAAATTTTTATGCATCGTTGTAGAATTTATAACCGACGGGATTATATAGGTGCGACGGGAGGTAGAAATATTCCACGGGCGAAGCTTTGGGGGTCATCTAGTATCTATATATAGCGAGTTATTCTCGAGTCTACATTTAATAAAAATTAACTACCTAGTAATAGTACTAACTTGTAAGATGTTTTAAACACTTAATATGAGAAAGTCCATTTTGAGACAAAGCAAAATTTAAATTTACTTAATTTGCACACTTATAACTCAAACATTACTTTTGTGCTTTAACCAAATGAGATTACAGTCTTGAATGAAAACTTGTACTGTTCCACTGATTTACTTTTAAACCTGACCAGTTCCACCATTTATGGTATTTTCAAAGGTTATCAAATATTTTATGTAGGTACTCAATGACATCTGAGATGCATAAAATATTTATAAATCTTTGAAAATGCTGTGAGAACCTACTATTAAAATCTACAGATCCCGCATAGAAGATGATTTGGTTGAGCGTATGGACCAGGTTATATATATATGTATAATAAATGGAACAGTACAAGTGTACTCATCTCTCTCTCATCTGGATCACTCAAGATGTGTAGCAAGTTCCACCAAGTGCCATCAATTAACAGTCTATAAACAGTGTTAACAGTCCATGATGACTAAGGTTACTCATGGTTACTTGCATACATATTTTACTCCATGGGATACTATGGCCCTTAATAACATATTCTGTATTTGGGAGGTTGTCTGCATCACATGGACAAGATAACTTCAGTCATAAAGCAGTAAATAAATAAAAAACCATTTGTAAAATAATTTTGTACAATATTGTGTGAAAGCTACTGTCTTCTTAATATATCTCTACCAGGTAAGGTGCTATGTCATCAGTAAAGAAAGCAAAGCAAGTAAGGTTTGTATGGGGTTGGGATACATACAGGAAGAATGGAACTTGGATGATATCATTGTATTGGGGGCAGTTTTGTCACTTGCTGGGTTCCTTTAAGGACAAAGGAAATTAAGCTTGATGTTACCATAAAAGCATTGATGTTAGACCATGATGATTTTTTATAACATCTATGATATGACTCAAAAGATAACCATTTAACTGCCTCTCTCTATACACTACCACTTATGCCAAAGTGGTAGTATATGCAACTGCTATGCTGAGGTCCCAGATTGGGGCAAATATTTGGGTAATCTGCAAATGTTTGTTTCATAGTTTGAGTTCCCTATGTATTTAAAAATATATATAGTATATAAACTATATATATAATATAAAAATGTATATCAGTTGTCTTGATCCAAATCAAGTTTATATTAGCTTACTTTTATGCTAGATGGCGTTTTGTATCTCACATAGTCCCAAAATAAGAGAAAATGGCTAAGTAATGAATTGTTGATTATTCATCAGGAACAGACATTTGTGACGGGCAGTCAAACGGCATATAATAGCATAAGGGGATTTTTTATGCAGGGCTGCTTACGTTTTTTACTCTGGCGTTCCACCTCAACTTTCAGCTTTTGGTATTTTTCTGTCCGATAGACCAATATCCATGTGAGACCTGCAACGCATAAAAAACTAAAACCCCGTCGTTTTAAACAATTGTTAGATTGCTTGGTTGAGGTTATGGATCAATTCTGACTTACCTTCTCCCAAAAATGCCGTACATATAGAAATGAATACAATTAACAGCGAATCACTCCACATGTTCTTGTTAAAAGGTTCAAAGAGGATTTATAAATAATCAAATATAATAAGATATTTATAATGAACCAGATTTCCTAATTTCTCTTCAATTCAGAGTTCTTCAGATTGTAAATTATTGTAATTTTACCAGGTTCTATGAAATTTACTGTTAATTTTTCTAAGCCGAAGAGAAAGAGAATAAAACAAAACGAAAAGAGACAAGTGAGTGAGGGTCTCTAAGTACTGTTGAGCATTTGTACTAAAGAGTTAATATATTAATTTGTACTGAATCAGTTGTTTCAGTACCTACGTGTTGCAGAGAATCTGGTAGGTAGGTAGGTACGTAAGTAGGTAGCGCGGCGTATAATAGATGGAGTAAATGTGTGATCACTCACTGTCACTGTCAGCTGCTTTTCTATTTTTTTTTTCTTCTTGGACTTTCTCGATTAGAGGATTTTGCCAAACTCATGTTAAAATAGTATAGTTTTTTTTTTTTTTTTTTTTTTTGTTTTGGCGCTGTCCGGCTTGGACTTAGCCACGACGCAGTAAAAGGTTAGGAAGCGGTTAATATATAAAAAGGATTACGGAATTTCGGGAAAGGATCAAAATGGTTTGAAACAAGATTCTTAAAGTAATATTTAGATTTTTAAATGATTAACAGTTATAAATAAAGATATGGTTTTATAAATATTAATATCAAGATTATGTAATAGGGTGTTAATACAAGATGGAAGAGGAACATGGAGGGATATTAAGAATTCGAAAAATTCTGTATGGTTAAATAGAGGGCAAGCGAAAAAAATATGGTTTAAGTCGCCTATATCTGAACCACATTCACAAATGTCACTGTTAATAATTCTAAATTTAGCAAGGTGCACTGGAGCACATGTGTGACCCAATCTCATTCTAGTTATTATTGAAGTTGTCAAATAGTATAGTTAGGAATCCAAATTGCGAAAAAAAGGAATTCAGAAACGTAGGAAATGAAATTACTATGGATGGGACATGGAATTTTGTTTATTGTGTAAATAAAAATATAAATAGTTATATATGATATAGACTAAACGAATATTTTACATTTTAATATTGTTAGAAGATATAAATAAGGAAATAGATTTATAAATATCACTATTATTAGATGCTAGTAATATAGGGACAGATGTAGGCAGTGGTATAGAGTTAGAAATTAAGGAAGTAAATAATACGGAATGATTATACCTGGGACAGGAAAGTATTATGTGGTTCATGTCACTTCCCCGCATTCACATGTATCAGATGGAATGATATTTAATTTTGCTAGGTGGGAAGGGGTACATACATGACCTAGTCTCATTCGTATTAAGGTGGTTGTAGATTGTTTTCCGTGTTTAAATTTATAAAACCAGGGGTTATTCGAAATGGTCGGCTGTATTAAGAAGTAAAGTTTCCCTGTAGCCTGAGAACTAAACGACCATAACTTTTCCCAGGACTGCTTTAAATATAAAGCTGGCAAAGCTATGTTTTTTGTCCAGATAGATGTCACCAGACTCCACGGCATCATTTGCAAGGCTGTCGGCTCTAACATTGCCTGGAATACCAGAGTGGCTTGGTATCCAGGCAAACGAAACATTTAATTTGTATGAATAGCATTTATAAATAAATTTTCTGATTTCAATTATTAGAGGAAAAACAATTTTACTAGTAAAGGGAAATTTCTGTAAAGCCTGAAGGGCACTTTTAGCGTCCGAGAAAATGACTGTATTTTGAAGTTTCATTATAAATACATATTCAATCGCGTTACAGACTATTTGCAGGACAGGGACGCCTGGAAATGATCTGCTGGCAAAATGAAATAATATAAAATTGTAAATAGGCCATCAAAAAAAAAGCCTTCCTAAGTTTCTTGCCGGTTCTTCTCAGGTGGGCCGCGTTCCGAACCGGTGGTCGCTTTAAATATTTTAAATAGTGTATGACATTTTGTAAGCGCCGTTAAAATGGTCTATGCAAAATAAAGATATTTTTTTTTTTTTTTTTTTTAACAATCCTAAACATTCTCCTGTAAACACAGATGATTCTGGTAGTAATTTAACTTTTTGAATAATATTGAATTTAGAGTGGTAGACCCCTACACCGACATGTCCTGATGATTGGGATTTGGAAGCGTCTGTGTAGATATGGTTCCAATTATTCCAATTATATTTTATGGCATTAGTGAAGGAGTATGGTGCTAAAGGATCAGATTTAAGGATACCTAAATCAAGTTAATGTCTAGCGGAATAAGTAAGGATTCAAAAGGAGCAGAATAAAGGGGATAAAGGGGTAAATGATGAGATTGAACTTCAATTGAAGTACTTTTAGAACGACAACTCCGTGACAGGTTCGCTACAGGACTAAACCACCCAGATCTCGAAACTGACCTATAGCAAAAATGGCCTGACCTGCTTCTTGTAGAAGCAGGCAAAGAGGTCACGTTCAAATATTTTTTTTCCGTTGCACTATCACGAGAACAGGCCGAACATGACACCACAGGCAACACAGTCAACAAAATTAAAAAGAGCCGCAACATTAAGTCGATGACAAATACTAACGCACAATGGAAACTTCATCGCGATCAATGTTTTAGATGTGGTAAGAGAGAAAAGCATGACGTCTCCGCATGTACGGCGAAGAATCACATCTGTAACGAGTGTAAATCAAAAGGACATTTCGAAAGCTGCTGCATTAAAACAGGACGGGCTTATATTATGCCAACATCAGCAAGACACACATCAAAACGAAAACCACATAGAATAAACGATATTCAAGCATCAACATCTAGCTCTTAACATGATTCAATAGATAGTAGTGAAGATGATGACGAGATTGTCTGCAATGTAACTTGTCTTCAAAACAAAGACTGCAAGCAAATAGACGTCTCACTCGACGGACTTAACTGCACAATGGATTGGGACCCTGGTTCCACCTACTCAATCATTAACACCGAGATTTGGAAGAAAATTGGATCACCAGCCTTAACCAAAGGGCCAAAACTGAAAGCTTATGGTAACAGCAAACTAAAGATTAAAGGAATTACAGATGTTAATGTGGAAGTTGACGGTAAACATAAAATGTTACCAGTGGTAGTGATGAAAAATGCTAACCCAATGCTTTTCGGACTGCGATGGAGCGAAATGTTTGGAATGGAATTTCCCAGGCCAGTTTACTCAATCAAAACTATGGCCCCAACAACACTCAAACAAGTGCTTAAACAATACAATGAACTATTCGATGGGAAACTAGGTAAAGTGAACAACTACCAAGTTAATATTCATGTCAAACCCGGAGCAAAACCAGTACACCTTCCTGCTCGGCCAATCAAGTTCAGCATGAAGAAAAACGTGGAACGAGAGTTAGAGCGACTAGTTGACACAGGTATTATATACAAAGTAGATCCAAACATAACTCCATTAGAGTGGGCCACACCTACTGTCAATGTTTTGAAACCCTCAGGCGATGTCAGAATCTGCGGAGACTACAGTACTACATTGAACCGTTCTAACAAAACATTTACACCCAGTACCTATCTTTGACCAGCTACGACAAAAGTTAGCAAACGGCCATCTCTTCTCAAAAATTGACCTTAAAGATGCCTACTAACAATTTGAAATAGCCCCGGATTCTAAGAAATACTTAACGATATCAACACATAAGGGATATTACCAGTACAACAGAATGCCATTCGGAATATCAAAAGCACCATCAATTTTCCAGAATTTTCTCGATCAACTTCTTGGAAATATACCCAACGTAGCAGTGTATTTCGATGACATTGCACTGACAGGTAAGAATTTAGACGAACATTTACGTACTCACTGTACAGTGTTCAATCGGCTAAAGCAAGCTGATTTGAAGGTAAATCTAAAGAAATGTAGCTTATTAAAGGATGAAAACGAGTACCTGGGACATACAATTGATAAAAACGGAATACGTCCTACAAAGGAGAAGATAGACGCAATTACCAAGACTTCGCAACCAACCAACGCAAAAGAATTACATTCCTTCCTTAAGCTTATCAACTATTACGAGCGTTTCATCCCACACCTACACGGACTGTGTGTAGATCTCTACACTCTAACCAGCGGAAAGCAAAAGTGGAAGTGGTCCGACCACGAAAACCGAACATGGGAGGCTGCAAAGGAATGTATTGCAACTACTAAACCCTTAGTAGCATACGACGAAAGTCGCCCTCTCTACTTAGCGTGCGATGCATCTGAAAAGGGAGTCGGAGCTATTCTATTTCACAAAAACAAAAATACAGAACAACCAATAGCATTTGCTTCCCGGAAACTCCGCCCAGCTGAAAGCAAATATTCTGTCATTGACCGTGAGGCTCTAGCGATATTATTCGGAATAAAAAAAATCGATCAATACTTGAGAGGGACAAAATTTACGTTGGTTACAGACCACAAACCATTTATTTATTTATTTATTTAACATACATCTATAACATTAATTACAGCTTTATGCCAATGTAATGCAATAGGATAAGATACATATACATTTTAAAATTTAAAACATGAAATCTTAATAAAAGAGGAAATTCTAAATAATATGAATAATTAATAAAATAAGAATATAATAAAAAATAATTAATTATTAATTTAAAAATGTAAAAGATAAATATTATACATTAAAATGAAGAAATTACATTTCATAATTTAACTCACTTAAAAATTAAAATGATGAAATTACAACTTAGAATTTAATTAATTAAATAATATAATTCAGAAATTGCAATTTAGAATTTAATGCTATAGGATACATAAAAATTAAAATTTTTATGTATCCTATAGCATTAATACACTTACTAGGCCCTCAACGCAACCTACCTAAATTAGTGAATAATAGGCTTGTAAGATGGGCTCTCTTGATTGGAAGTTATCAGTACGAAATTTGCTACCAGAAAGGAGAAAATAATATTGTAGCTGATTGCCTATCCAGATTACCAAACCCTGAAACACAATCTTCAAAGATTGAAAGTGCTGTACATAAAACGACCTCACGTCTCCTAGTGAGTAGAATTACGGACCTTAACTTAACAGAAAATAACCTAGCCCTGGAAACTTCGAGAGACCGAATATTAACTCAAGTTTGCCAACACATAAAGACCGGTTGGAGAGAAGTACAAGCTAGAAATTAAACACTTCTACAGAAAACGTTTGGAATTATCCCTGGAAAACAAAATTCTCATGTGGCAAGGCAGGATGATCATACCGGAAGCACTCAGAAAGACAATCTTAGGTTATGTACATAGGGAGCACCCGGGCATATCATCGATGAAAGCCCTGGCACGTTTCTACGTGTGGTGGCCATCTTTGGATGAGGATATTAAGAACTTTGTGAAGGCGTGCACCATGTGTCAAGAAAACAGACCATCCAGTGGTAAGCTCCCAGTGTTTTCTTGGTCCATACCTGAACACGTATGGGAGCGAGTGCACATTGACTTTGCCGGACCATTCAAGGGCAGCTACTGGTTGGTCTTGTGTGACGCATTGTCCCCAACTCACATCTCATGAATTTAAAGACTATTGCAGAAACCAAGGTATCATACTCGTCACTTCATCACCGTATCACCCAAGTACAAACGGCCTTGCAGAACGGTTTGTAAGATCCTTCAAGAACAGATTAGCCTCGAGTGACGGAAACCAACCCAAACGCCGATTGCTGGAATGTTTATTTAACTACCGCAACACGCCACACGCCACTACCGGCAAATCACCTGCGCAAATGATGTTTGGGTGACAGTTAAACTGTGTACTGTCGAATATCAGGCCGAATGAAAGGAGAACATTGCAATACCAGCATGTGAAGGCCAGCATTATGTCTTCTGCACCCACGTACCAACCTGGCGATGATGTTTATTTTAAAACCAAACTGGAAAAAAAATGGCAACCTGGAACAGTTGCAGCCCGGAAGCACAGATATTCTTATATAGTCACTACTGCCAATGGGGAGGAGAAGAGAAAGCACGCTGATCACATCAGGCCGCGTTACCCCTTCAGATCCTGTCATTGCAAATGCAACTGCTACATCACCTCCAACGATCAGTCCAGCAGTAACACCCGCACCAATGCCTATAACTTCGCCATACATGCCTCTTTCTGCATCTTCAACGCCCGCCGTATCACCTGAAGCTTCAACACCTACATCTGAAGTTTCATCCTCCACGACAACCCCATTATCATCTCCAGTTTTCACTACACCGACGGCAAATAATACCGCGCACCAGCCCCGCCGCAGCCAGCGCCAGACACGACCTCCACGGCGCCTTATAGATGAAATGTAATTGGATGGGGAGGATGTTTGTTTGGGTGGGGAGAAATGTTACAACCTCGTTACTCTTGTCTAACCTGCGTGCATAGATACTTTACATTTATACCGTATTGTCATGGAAGTGACAAGTGTCATTAAATTAATTTCCTATTAGAAATGCAGTTTATTTTAAATATCAACAGTCTTATTTTTTAGAAAAGGCGCCACCACGGTCTTTGTCATTGATCCAGGTAGGTATGCATAACTAACACACTGATTAAATAACATTGCTAATACTCTTGGTAGATCAGGGCCCGCATACTTTAGGGTTCTCAATACTCAGACTGTCATGACCCGGGGACTTACCTTTAGACATAGTACTGTTCACTTGCCTATTCTCTTTGGCTGTGAATCGAGTTCCCAGGTCACCATGTGCGTTTATAATTATCCAAAGATTCGCGTTGACGGTTTACAATGAGAAACTAAAATGGCGAACGGTCACGATCATGCACTTCTATGAAGTCACGTTTTTATGTACTAAGTAGCCACCAATACTAAGTCGAATAAATATATTATTGTCTCTTTTTACATGGGGTTAATACAAGTAAGTTAAAGCAAGATGACTATAAGTTTAAAAGTACAATGTCGATTTAGATCATATTTGTATAACCGATAGTTAATAATGAACAACATGCACACTCCATATTATTCATCTCTATGTCTAAGACTGAGACCGGGGAGGCGCGTTGGCCCAAAGGCCTTAGTAACCAAGCCGTATAATCCAAAAAAAAAGGAAGGCGCGTCACCGTTCTCAGAGATATTTTTTATTTTATGTATACTCTGGGTTTTTAGCGGGACACAGCGAATGACGCGATCGCCGCTCCGTTATTAATTTTTCAAACTAATGTATTTTCGGGTGTTTATGTGTAAAAATGATGGTGTTTTGAACATAAAAGCTTCGAAAATATGCACAAGTGTTGTGAAATTGGATAACTTAGTGGAACGCGGTATTTTCTGTTGCCTTCCAAAATCCACATAAAACTGCAGTAAAATTGACCATCATTTTACTGCAGTAGGACTTTAAACAAACCTATACATGAATACGCTGCTATCAATAAGAATAATTAACTACTTTTGAATGAAGAAGTTTAATATATTTAATCTTATCTATATTGATATATCACTACAGAAGAAAAATTTAATACGTAATGGAAGATGGAAGATCAATAAATTTTATTGTTGGCAATCGCGTCACCTAGAAATTAGAACTTTGAACAAACCTATACATGAATACGCTGCTATAAATAAGAATAATTTACTACTTTTGAATGAAGAATATTCAATATCTACTTGAAAATTAAATTGTCACTATAAGTAAAAGTTAATATAATATACGTCGTGGCTAAGTCCAAGCCGGACATCGCCAAAACAAAAAAAAAAAAAAAAAGTGTACTCTGTATTATTTTCTAAAACTAGGTGGAACAATTAGTGAAATCTTAGACATAAAAGTGGTTTATACGTGCTTTAATGAGAGACAGTGAAAGCCTCTGTGTTTACTGTTAGTTCACTGAAAGCTATAGTATTGTTTCACCAAACCTAACCTAAGGCTATACTTGATAGGTCTCTATCAAGTGGATCCTTAGGTCAAAGTCAGTCTATTATAACACGAAGATAGATAGTATCGTACCAGAAGAAATATTCATTATAAGAAAATAATTCTATATTAGACATGGCTTTATGGTTCAAGTTACCTTTGCCTGCCCAAGAAAAGGGCGGAATTAACAAAAAATATGTTTGTCTTTGTCGGACTCTCTGCGTATAGACTATACATGTCACATGACTAGTCACATGATGAATTATGATATTACAGGGTTTCCAAGTTAGGAATTTCCCTTAAAAATAGGGAGAATAGAAAATCCGTATGTACAATGCTTTTTTATTGTAGCAGTAAAGAGATTATGATATTACTCTTCTGATGTTTCTTTTCACTAAAACATAATCTTGTGAAAGTATACAGCAGATAGCTGCGATGTTAAGGTCGCTTAGGCTCAGAAATCTATATTACTTTGGACCTTACCCTCATAAGGTCCAAAGTAATATAGATTTCTGAGCCTAAGCGACCTCACCTGCTGAGCAATCGGATGAGGATCGCAAGACAATGATGCAGTTGCCCTTACGGGATTAAGAGATTAGATGGCAATCGTGGCTTGTAGATATTGCTCTCAACCAATAAGAATTGGTATTAAAAAATGACATGCTGACTTTTTTTTAGCACAGTACCACGGCGCCTTATTTAGATTTAGTTATGTTAGATAACTTACTTTTATATGACTTAAATTAACTACCTCGGTGGCACAATAGCAGTGTATGCGACTACTGTGTTGAGATCCCCGCTGAAGGTTCGATTCCCGAGTTGGAACAAATATTTCTGTGAAAAATGTTTGTTTTGAAGTTTGGGTGTTTCCTATGTAGGTATTATATGCAAATAATTTTAGTTTAGTTAATAATTATAGATCTATATGTTTATTTATTGTAGATCCTATCCAACAAGCATATATTATTTTACTCTGTGTAAAAAAAGGGTCAAACAATATTTATTTATTTATTTATTTATAATCTGTATTATCAAATAATCGGGTGACCCCCGTGGCTTAGCCCGTGAGATACCTCTTAATCTCGTGGTACCTATTTAAGCCCATTCTTTATAATTACTACAATAATGTTTAAATTTTGCCCGATTTGTCGACATTTATGATTACATCTCTTTATCTCTCTATGCATCCTAAGGTTGCCTGAAATAAATTGCTGTTTAGCGACAAGGCCGCCCTTTGTAGATATTAAATGAAATTTATATATTTCTATAATATGTATGTATTTAGAAATGTATAAGTATGTTTATCAGTTATCTGGTTACCATAGTACAAGCTCTGCTTAGTTTGTAATCAGATGGCGTTGTGTGAGTTGTCCCAACAATAGTTATTTATTTATTGTAAATTAACTTTAACTTGGTGTACAAATAAAGTATATTCTGTTCTATTCTATTCTATGGTAGTGTAATGTTATATGTAGCCTTTATTATACATATTTAGATAGTAGCCCTTGATAAATGGTCTATTCAACACAAATATTTTTTTTAAATCCGGCAAGTAGTTCCTGAGATTGCGTTCAACCAAACCATAGAACAAACTCTTCAGCTTTATTTATAATTATGGAAGTATAAATCTATAAACAAAAGTTTAGGGTCAGCAGCGCGAGTTCTGCACCTATGCCGTAGCAAACGTCCATAAGCTACGGGGACGGCTTTCCATCAGGTGAGCCGTATGCTTGTCTGCCTCCGCAGTGGTAAAAAGCACATTATAATATAATTGTGGAAAAAAAAATTATTATCAGAACATTTCTGTAGACTCTATTCTTGACATTGAGAATTTAAAAAAAAACTGTTTAATATATTGGGAGTAAATACTTTCGAGTGTTGGTCACATTACAGTCCTTTGTCAGTGTCAACCCCCCCTCCCCGCTTTGTGTAGTGTCAAGTGTCAACTCAAATCACACATTCTCTAAATCTCTATCTCATTCATCAAGCGATCTCCATGTTGGCTAGCTGCTTACGTTGTCCCGGATCAAACGTCTAGCTGGCCATATTTGGAACTCTGCCAACTCATTTACTTATTTAGTGTCGAATAATTGAACAATTTTATGATTTTCAATATTATTTCGATTATATTGAAATACAAGTAGGTTTAGGAACGCTGATTTGCTTTAAAAGACTCGCTTATAAATTTTATAGACGGTATAATGTTAATTATATAAACTTACAGACTTAAAACAATTTATAAGAATTAGCTTGAAATAGTGTAATGTATTGGTATTTTCAATGAACTAAGAACTAGAGAAAATAAGTGTTTGTACGTGTTACAATGTTATATAACTATGACGCGTCGCCATTTTGTTGGTTCTGAAGTCTAAGGCGTGGCACGTTGTGGGAGTTGGATATCCTGTTATTTATTGAAGTACTGTAGATTATAATGGTAAGTTATGCCCTAATTTTATTGTTCATATAATTTTTATATTCAGTACGAAATGTCTATATAGAAGTCCAATTAAATGCAGATATTGTTATGAATGTATAGGTACTAGTACTGTGATGTCTTGCTTTTAGTTCATGCAGTGGTCAGTAAGTATTACGAAAGGAACTACTTTGTAAGTTTTTCGTTTCCTCACTAAAGTGAAAGTTGAAATTCTAGTTCACCTATTGAACACTGGATTTGTGATGACGCATCGCTAGGTATTGCGTATGTTTGACGGCAACCATTTTGTAGTAGCCAAGTTAGGTACGACACGACGCAATTTGTCTTTGAAAGTTTTATATAGAAAGCCCTTTTTGTAATAGGGTTCTCATATGATGATTGCTTGTAGAATTGACCATAACAACCCGCTGTAGTACCTACATGTTATATTTTTGACATGAATTTCTTAGTACATTTTTTGTCTACCTTTTGTGACTCATCAGAAAATATTGTGATTGTAGTTAACCTTTCCCCCCACAATGTATTTTTCGTTCAGTAGACGTCACTAACAATCGAATACGGATTTTAATCCACTGTACACATGATTTAAAAATAAAACAGTATGGACGCAACTTACTATGACTTATCAGATGTGGAAAGGTTGAAACATACAATGACGACTTATTTATTACTCTGCAGAAATATATGGATTCTTTGTAAACATTATGGAGTGGAGGAATAGATCTGAATTTCTTTACACTGTACGGACTACTTACATGAGTTTTGGAAACTATTGAGGAAGAACAAGGTCATGCCACACTTCACTTCACTAAATCTGTTTGGGCTGTTGTATACCCTAGATGTTTGTACTTGAGCTTATTATCTGTCCCTGCAGACCAGTGCATTCTTTGGTCCAATTCAATGTTTATTTGACATGCACATGGTCTCTTTTCTTTTGTCTCTAGTACATGCCTTCCTTTCAAGACAAATCTAATCATGAAAAGTTTGATATTTTTTAAATATATTTGGTCAAGGTTCTTAATTTTATTATTTCTCCAGGACACTATCAAACTGCTAGATTAATGTCCCTCTGGATTGATATTTTAGTTGTTCCTCTTTAGGTATTTCAATAAGGTATAATACATTTAATGATGCCTAAAATTGAGACTTGACATTATCACTAGATCTTTTCAGGTGTTGCAAACATCCATGGGCTATGGTGACCACTATGATGAGCAGGTCCAAGCCTCGACAGCATCTTTATATCTTAGTGGTATAAAAAAATATCCCTTTGTCTAATAACAAATGATATAAAAACCCACTTTTAACGTTTTCAAAAATAAGTATTGTGACCCCGCTGACTCAGTGTTCTGTAAACTATAACTGTGTTAAGCAACATTCGCTATAGGTGGTCTTTGGATGAGTGACCATTTTGGTCGTTGTTCGTCTACATGAAGTCAATAAGAATGAAATCCTTTACAGTAATATAAAAACTAAACTTTTTGTAGGTATCTATTTTGGTATAAAAGCAAAAGAAAACATGCAGAGTGCACCCACCTTGTGACTGGGTTTTTACTTCTTACAGTTCAAAAATACGAATAATACTATCTAGTACAAAATTATATAGCTCCAATGGTTTGATGCCAGAACCAATTGTTGTTTTGGTGCAAACGAAATCTTTAAATTTATGGTCGAGTTCTAAAGGATACCGCAGAGAAGACGTCTACTTGTAGTATCAGCCACCGGCGATTTTACGACTGCATCAATGCTGCATCGCGTTTTGGCGACTATCTGCCTTTCGGACGCAGCAGCGGATTCGCGCGTTATAGAGACTGCTTCAATTCTGCATCGCGATTTCACCAGTTTTTCACTGTGCGTTGTGACGCGCTCGATCACTGGTGCACACTGATCACAGTGTGGGTGGTTTAGGGTCGGCAGCGTGAGTGCTTCACCTCTGGTGTTGCGATCGTCCATACGCTACGGTGACCGCTTTCCATCACGTGGACCGTATGCTAGTCTGCCACCTCATTGGTATAAAAAAAATCTCTGCATTTAGCTTCGCAGCAGCTTAAATCGCCGGTCGCCGGTGATAAATGTACCTACTATGCATGAATCGCGAAGCCTGGCGATCTGTCCTCTCTGTGACTACCCCGTCAGGGATACAGCATGACGATAGTTAGTAAAAACTAAACTAACTAACTATCTTCACGCTGTATCCCTGACGGGGTAGTCAGAGAGGACAGATCGCCAGGCTTGGCGATCCATGCATACTTCTTTCGCTTCTTCGAGATTCATCAATCGCTTCATACACGCACGTCTGGGTATCCGAGTACTTTTGACCTTTCCGTTTTTGAGCAATCTGCTCACGTGGTCTTCTTATAGTTAGTAAGTTTAGTTATTAACAGTTAAAGAAAGTCGCATAAACAATTCATTATTCGTACCTACTAAGCATTATTTTTGGACATTATTCGTATTGGACATCTTTACTGTAGAACACTATTAGTAGTGGACATTTTTTATTTATGACATTCTACCGCGAGGATCTCTAAAAAGTTTGGACACACTCACTGGTTAAGGGTATTCTGGACCTGGGTGCAGAGTCTAGATTACCAGAATCGCTGTTTTTAGCTGTCAAAATGTTAGTACACTATCAAAAATGCAACTGACTAGCGGCCACTGGCGCGGTACGTTTTAGTAGAATTGTATCGGCCGACCAATAGAAGTCTATTGTAGTACGATTGTAATAGTAGACTACGAAAATCTGTCAAACTAGTAGCGGTAGCTTTCTATTGAGCGACAATTTCGTTGCTATTTCGACACGGTTGAAATAACAGACTCTGCCCCCTGGCCTTTTCTTAAAAGGTCTTCGATTTGGCCATCAAAGTGTATGCTGTGTCTGACCCCCTACTAGTTTAATCATACACTGTTGCCGTAACATCATGTCATATCATTATATTTTCTAAACGAACTTGTTGACGCCCGCGGCTCCGCACAGGTGGTTAAATTTTGCCGTTCCTGTTTCCTACAGGAACTTGTTACCGCGATAAAAAGTAACCTATGTGTTATTCTGATGTGTAGGCTATATTATTGTAAAATTTTATCAAAATCCATTCAGTAGATTTTGCGTAAAAGAGTAACAACATCCATACTTACGAACTTTCGCGTTTATAACATTAGTAGGATATGTCATAATATGAGCACCCTTTTTCTTATTGTTGTCTCTAACTAGGTACATCTGCTATGCTAGAATGTTTTCCGAGGCTATCTTCAGAGGGCTCACCCGGGACAGGCCATAGAAAGAATAAGAAATGTTAGAATTGTTCCTTTCTAAGTCACCAATGTCAACATTTGTTTAAAACTAACACGCGTTGAACAGATACTGTTGTATTGAATGGGATTTCGTGCGACACTTTATTATAATAAAAGGTTACTAGTACCTTTCTCGACTGGGTAACTGGGTTGCACTATAGATATCTTAACCAAAGAGATATGGCAAACACAGCGTTTACTATGCGAATCTGTGTCGCCCAGTTTCTCCCACTAACCTCTACAGTACTACGTACGGGTCGTAAAATATTAATTCGCACACTAATGTGCATCACACACTTTAATGTCACTCATTGGCCTCACATCAATAATTGACAACGTACTACTACATTGCAAACGCTACGCCGCGCGCTTCTTTCATATCTCTTTAGTTCAGATATTGTTACGCCGGTGTACTAGTGAAAAACTACAGGTCAATTTCTGTACCTTGAAGAGCGGTTTCCGAGGAGGCTCTATCACATACTAAATTATCAAATTTTCACCCCTGTTGACATTGTTTTCAGTCCGTTTCAGGCCACCCCCTATCACATCTTATTTGACGTCTACTATATTGAGTATTTTCCATAGCCTAGGATGCAATATTTTATTTTCTCATAAGAGAGAAAATGAAATATTGCATCCTAGGCTAATAATCTAATTTTTGTTCATAAAATAAAGTTTACTATTTTAAATAATGGGATAATATAAAAATAGTGCAATATCAACATGAAAACTTAAAAAATAATTACCAACCAGATATATATATATATATATATATATATATATATATATATATAATATTCCATAAACCAAAACCATAGAAGGTACAATATCGGACGTATAAAATCGCGTTACTTTGTACCTTTCAAGGTAAAATGGCGAAATTTCAAGGAGTGCAAGGGATAGCAATATTACAAAGAGAGCTAGCTACACAGCGAATGTTCGAGAACAATGTGAAAGAATTCTTTTAATTCGTGGCACAGTGCACATTCTATTAGTACCCACCCTTCGACTGAACAATATCTGTGTTGCACTTATCGTAGTCCCGGGGTAACTGATGCAAGTAGGCTGGAGCGACTGCTATGCACCGAGTTTTCGATGTACCCTCGGAATTATTAGTTTGTGGAAACACACGGCACACAACACTGACCGTATCCGCGGTCACGTTCACTATTGTATCGCGAGACTTGGAATTAATTTTTGTCTTCCCGGTTAAAGCTCTTGTGCTTTTTTATTTCAACCGCTTCCCGAACTATCCCTAGTTAGTAGTGTCTGAAGCTCGATCCAATGATTGGGCTTCTCATTTTCAAGTGCAGCTATGTGCTGCCTGACTCTTTTGGCAATGGTTCTCCTTGTTTGGCCGATGTATGAGCTTCCACAGCTACATTCAATTTTATAATCCCCTGGCGTCTGAAATGTAAATATATTCTAGGGAGTCCGTATCACGTTTAAGGTACCTTATATACAATACTAACTTTTTTTCTTCTTTCTTTGATTTGTAAATCTACAGGGCAAAAAAAAAAAACTGTCAAATCGGTCCAGCCGTTTAGTAGGATTTCAGTGATATTCACACCTACAGTAGAATTATATATATATATATATGAAGATAGTGACGCGTGAAATCATATTCAATATAACAGTATATGTCATTCCAGCTATACTTCGCAGACGTCTCATTTCCACAGCATTAAATTTACTTTCAGACTTCAGCCACACTTAACTTTATTTAACAGTTTATGTACACTCATATTCTATAAAGAAACAGTTATAACAAAAGAGTACAATGGCACTGCTTATTTCTAAAAGAATTTGAAATTGCTTATTTCTTCCAGCAGGCCGGCGAGAGGAGAGCATAAACTAAAATAATTGAAAAAGGTAGAAGTGTGAAAGATAACTAGAAAGGATAAATTGTTTATTCAAATACTCTAAATAAATACATAAATATATAAATATATAAATACAACATATAAATGCATACATATACATACATATTTGCGCATTATATTATGTTCATAAATATACATAACAATACAGATATACCTATAGGACAAGACGAATTTAGGAGTTCGAAGTGGTAGAGAGATAGTATTCGCGGACTTTGTTTTTAAAATTCACGACAGTATTAACGAGTGTTCCTGTGAAGGCGGATTGGGAGCCACTTGAGTTCTTGGCGAAAATGTGAAACATGGTCATACTTTCTTACATACATACATATTGTCACGCCTTTATCCCCGAAGGGGTAGGCATAGGCATATTCAACGCCCACATTTCACCGTATGCATTTTTGTCCCACGTAACAGGTGGTGAGCCCATTGCCGTGTTGAAATGGACAGGCGGAGGCTGCGGCGACCTGCTGTTGAAATTTTTTAACCCGCCCATAAGGCCTTCAACTTCATACTTTCTTAGGTTATAGATAAAACGATTGCACAAATTTTGCAGCCTCTCAAGTTTATCTAACAGCTCCTCTGTGGCATTTAAGTAGCAGGCATCAGCATAGTCTATAATGAGCTGAATAAGTGTTTGGGCAAGAGTGATCTTAATTTTCAGGGGCAGGAAACGGAGACCTTTCAAAGAGTGAAAGGTGTAGTGAACCTTTTTGCTGACCTCATTGACTCGAGCACTCCAAGATAGGTTGCAATCCATTACCATACAACTTTCGTTACCATACTCGATCTATTTCTCGTTCATTCTCTTTTAGTTTGTGGATATTTGGTAATCGTAATAATATTGGTCTTGGATCCAAGAAACCTTTGTGTAAAGCTCTGCCGTACGGGTGTTTTAGAGCTACGAAGTTTCACTATTAGTTTTCGAGTCAAACTTTTTTTAAGAAAATGGTTCAGTGTGCAATTATGTTTGACTTATTTTGCCTTTGCTTCGGAACGGAAAAAAGCAGTGTCATACATTTTTTAAGGATTGTTTTGGCAAACGCTTTAAGTTTTCGTGCTACTGATGACGGGATTGTGAACGAACATTCTTAATTAGGTCTTAGTATATTATTTCACCAAAATTTTATTCGATAAATATAACAAAAGTATTCAAATTAGTTTCTTACGATGCTCTATAATAATAATAATAATAATAATAATTTATTTCATAGGTGACAGAAGGTACAGTAATATTTATAATAGTCCTTATTCTATTACATTGATTGGGCTAATATTAGTTACATTTGCGCCTGAACTAGGCAATCCGGTGTTTCAGGCTTATATTTTCAACATCTAACATAAAAAATAAGGATTATACATTTTGGTCAATACTCATTACTTACCGTCACAAATCCTTTCAATAATTTACTTAAAGAAGTTTGATACAAAAATGTACAATGTTAATTGCTACAATGAGACAATAGTCGAGAAGCCAAATCCATGTAGATGATTTTTCTGGACTTCGACCCCGAATATTGTAGTTTGGGTAAGCACTTCGTGTTTTCCCAGTCGCTTTCAAACCTTCCTGGCAATTGACTCATAGTCCCCATGCGCCAATTCCAAATTTCCAACAAGGCTTTTATTGTTTTGTATGTACAATATTAAGATAAAAAATAGTTGTTTCAGATTATTATTACCCAACTTTTTGTTTTAGATTATTGGTGACCCCCTCGGCTTCGCCCGTGACCTACTTCGAACTCCCATCGCCTCTATTGAATCCCGTCGCTTATAAATTCTACAACATTGTATAAAAATTTGCCCGATTGTCGACATTTATGGCTACTGCTCCGCTTTCCAGGGTAGTAGCGTGATAATATATAGCCTATAGCTATAATTATTTATGTGTTAGATATTTATCAAAGAAGGCCTCGATAAATGGACTATTTAACACAAAAATATTTTTTCAATTCCGACCAGTAGTTCCTGAGATTAGCGCGTTCAAACAAACAAACAAACATACTCTTCAGCTTTATAATAGTGTAGATATAGCATGACCATTCTATAGAATAATCGCATAATCTTAAAAACAAGTAGTTAATTTTTTTTTCTTTTTAAATTGACTCGCTGTTTACTACATCAAGGTGGTCTATGGAGTACACTCATCTATAAGAAACTTGTTTACATATTTGAAAATGTAATGTTTGGGGTGGATTCTGGCAGTGATTGGATTTCAAGCCGTCCGAATACCATGTACTGAGATGGCGGTTTGGCCGAGTCTGTCTAAATCCGATAGAAGAAGCAGGTGGAATTAGATAGACGTCAGATAGAACAGTGATATTGCGGACTGGTATGGTCGCTTAATAGCAATCTTTTACAAGCTCTAGACCATTACCCTTTGTACACGATTTTGCTATTTATAACATACTAGTTGACGCCCGCGGCTTCGCTTGCGTACAGAAGTTTTCCCGTTCCAGTTTCCCACAGGAACTTGTTCCCGGGATAAAAAGTAGCCTATGTGTTATTCTGATGTATAAGCTATATTATTGTAAAGTTTCATTAAAATCTATTCAGGAGCTTTTACGTGAAAGAGTAACAAACAGCCATACAAACTTTCGCATTTATAATATTATTAGGATATATTTTAAATTATTACGATGAACATTTACTTGTAATTAAATGTGCCCACGAAATTCCGTTCGATACAACAGTATTGCTATCTTTAGTACTATAATATCCATATTATTCGGAAAAAGACTGAAACATCCCGGGGTTTTAAAATGATATAAAATCGCATATTGACTGAATAATAACATTTTTTTTTGTTACAGCCACGTATCGATCCTATACAACTGCTTAACTGTCTAAGCGTGCTTTTGTCACCTAAAGGAGGTATCAAGAGCAGAGATGAAGTACAGAGATTGGCCATGTAAGTGTTTTTTATTGTTCCTATAATGTATGAAATTACGTCTCTTAAATTATAATTTGACTGAGTTGCACCAAAACTAACCATTACCTACTACGCGGTGGCGGTTTGATCCTTGCTGAAGGACTTGTGCTTTTTGTAACAAGGGTCGAAATGGGCACCTCCAACAAACAAATTATAACAGTTAATTATCAAAATTCGTGTGCAAAATAAGTTGAACGCAAAGAAGTGCTGGCCTCTGTGCTTTTTTTGACTACAAATTACACTGCAACCCTAAAAGATCAAAATGTGTCACGTCCACTCTCCAGTACTCGCTTACTACATCAGTTCTTCTACAGATATGGACAGCCCATTGCATTTTGACGCGCATACATATAGGGTGTCTTAAATTGCGCTTTAAATGAGAATTTGCACTAAACTCGACAGATCCCACATTCGTCCGCATAGGCGGTGATTTGGTCGAGCGCACGGACTAGGTTGAATACCTGGGATCTGTTTTTCACACGTCCAGTGACATCGATAGCGATGTCAAGTCATGCATTGCTGCCGCTTGAGCCAAATTGCGAGAGATGACCGGTGTCATTTGTGACCCAAAAATGCCGATCCGGTTGATGGAACATTTCTACAAAACCATCATTAGACCTGTCCTTTTACATGGCAGTGAGACGTGGCCAATTGGAGCGACACAAGCTGGAACTGCGTGTCACGGAAAAGAAAATACTGCGGTAAATGTGTGGAGTCACGCGGATGGACCGCTTGGGGACCTCTGGCATCCGCGGCAGTCTTCACGTCCGTGACATTGCAGACAAGTTTCAAGAGTGTCGTCTTCGTTGGTATGGTCACTTCTTGCGACAACCGCCGGGCTATGTGGGAAACAATCTGGCCATGTCAGCCCCGCCGGGTCCTGGTAAGAGGGGAAGACCCAAGAAGTGCTGGCTTGACATGCGTGCCAATGGTCTCACTACAGGGGATGCCGACCACCGTGCGAAGTGGAGGAGAAAATGTAAAAAAGGCCCCGAGGCGTCGCGAGACGCAACTCTGACAGAGGCTCTGATTATGATGATGAGAATTGGTAGTAAAGTGTTTTTACCTACAACCTCCACCCTCGACCCCCACTTTTCAATTACATATTGTTTTAACAATATCCAAATATTTAATCGTATTTCATTGACACCTTTTGAATGTCACTTTGACATTTCATTCTGCACTTGCTATGTATCACAACGAAGTGCGTGCAAAATTTTGCAAATGTATATTGCAGGAGACTATTTGAAAGCCAGGTTGTTGAATGTTACATAACTCATCTATTCGTGATCAGCTTTTGAAATATAGTTGAAATAGAGAAGTGAGCAAGGTTTTATAAGAACATTACAAATTAGACAGAAATAACCAGACACCATTATGTATAACTAATAAAGTAGATTAGAATAGAATAAACTTTAAGTACTCCAATTTAAACATTTTCGCTATTACTAGTCAGTCAGTAGATAGCGGACTGCTTTGTGGCATATCCATTTATGTTTCCGTGCATCAGAAGGGGCACGTTAAGCCATTGGTACCGGTTGTCAGTAACGTGGCAGTCTGTATCAGAGTACTTTCGGCCTTTCTGTATTTAGTACGTAGTCTTCGTTTGTCTGGCACACAAATTGTAAATACAATTCTACGCAGCCTCCTTCTACCCTCTTCTTTTGCACGATTAATATTCTTCATCAATCGTTTCCTAGCCATTCGTTGAACGCCCTTTTCGCTTAATGCTAACTTTTCTTAAAGCCTGCTATATTGCGTACTAGTTGACGCCCGCGTAGAGAAGTTTACCCGTTCCCGTTTCCCTCAGGAATTTGTTCCCGGGATAAAAAGTAACCTATGTGTTATTCTGATATATATTCATTAAAATCTATTCAGTAGTTTTTACGTAAAAGAGTAACAAACATCCATACAAACTTTCACGTTTATAATATTATTAAGATGAATTCGTTATGAATTCTGTCGACCAAATATACGCCGCACAATTTTAAAAGTGATTGCATCTCCTTAGTGTTCAATTTGCTCTCATGCAGCTAACATACCCAGGTCTCACGAAAAGCAACGTTGGTAAGCAGATAAAACTCGCTTCTTTTACAATGCTTGTCCCTTTACGAAAGAAGACAGACTACAGTTATGTAGAAATATATATATCTACTGTTAGCCAGTTGTCGTCTCTACTTTTATGTGGACAGCTCTAATTCATCTATATTTAAAGAGTAAGTGTTTAGGTCTGTGCTTATGGAACTTGGCAAAAGGATGCTCTGGGGTTCTCCTCGGGGGCCAAGTGGGCGACTCCCAAGCTTAGCGTAGGAGTAGTTCTTAACAGAAGGCACCGCCGGAGATCGAATTGGTAAAAACACTATCTGACAACCATAGTTAGACAGCGATCTCTCGATCCTCCTGTCTGACCAGTCTATCTCGGGAGACGCGCAAGCGTCATACCTCTGTCTGTGAGGCAGAGAGCAAACGTGCAGTTGGTACGCTCCCGTCTCCGCAGGTCTGGTGACGACGCCGCTACCCGCAGCGACAAATTCCCATTTCTCTGTTGACCTAAGCCCGGAGCTTCGATATTACCGCAATCATAGCAGGAGCGCCATTCCAGGACTCTCTTGTGCAATGGAGTCAGCTGTCGGGAATTACTACGACGACTAACCTAACGTCACACATAAGCGGTCTTATTTTGTAATGTTAAATTTAATTTAACCAGAAACTAATGTAACTCGCCTTAGTGTATAAATTGTATGTATTTTTGTTACACTAAACAATTTTTTTTTTTACTTTCAGACTTATGTCTAAGTACTCAAAAAAATTAGTATCTAAATGCATATACATTCAGATATTGAAATGTACAGAAACAGATTTACTTGGTTTATTTATGGGCTCCGATGGATGGCTGCTGGTACATATGTGGTTAACTGAGAGTATAGTGGCTAAGAATTGGCCACTTGTCAAAGAGTTGTTAGAACTGTTGTTATTATGTCCAGTTGACATAGAACGTTTGAAAACCAACAACTGCCCAAAATTAGTAAAAGAATTGTCAAAAGATGAGGATCATTTTGGTGAGAAAATTTTATCATTTTTGACTTCACTTCTAAGATTGGAATGTATAATTTAATATGCAAACTAGTATTTTTTATTTAATTTAATATCCGATTCTTGTAATTATTATTTATTCAAAAGTTGGGTTATTTAATATTTCTCACTTGATATCGTAGACAACTTTTCACCTATTCATGCGCTGTGTGAGTGTCATGGTGACTAAACTATGCATTGCTAGAATAGATTTCTATTCTGCATTAACTGTTGCGGAATAATTTCGAATTTTTCACTTTTTATTACAATTTTTTTTTAGTACATATAAATGGCAAAGATATATCTGACTAGATATTTATTTAGTATTCGTCATGAACATAGCTTGTCTACTTGAAAGTACTTCGAGAGTTCGTTTTAGCGTACTTCCATTTTTTGAAACTAAGATCCTAAATTTAAAACAAAATGTCATCTGACGCGGGCGCCTTTATCGTCGGAAAGCAGTGGCAACATCCAATGTCTTATAAATTTCGTTGGTTTAGTTTTTATATTGTATTTCGATGTTTTAACTTATCATACTTTCTCCATTCGGTCGATGGAATGGATGTGTGGGACCTCACCAAACAAACCTGCAATTGGTGCACCTGCTGACTAATAGACGAGGCTATTACGTAAATGTCTGTGTTGATTCAGCAGGTTTGAATTGAACAGTGAGTACCATTGGCTCCCAAATACATGTTGAATGCTATTGGGACTGTATATAGTTAGCAAATAGGATGAATTAGAAGCCGTATAAAAAGTATCTGATAAACTAAGACGATTTCTAGTTGTTAAATAATAATTAGTAAGTCCAGGAGCCTACCGCCTGATTTCTTATCCTTCTTTAAGGTAAAGGAGGCCGCTCCGCGTAGAAACCAGTGACTTAGACATTCTATGTTTACTATAATAAGATGCTAATACTCCTAGTATTCTCAATAGCTTTTGGAAATGTTGTGTACTAATAAAAATGTAAACGTAATAGTAGTAAAATTCTGTGCTGTAAAGGGAGACCTTTGGATGCAACCGGGAACAACACTGATGATGACGACATAAATTATTTTATGTAACTGTATGGATTTTGTTTCCCGTTTTTTCTTTTCACCTTATATTAACTTAACTATCTTCACGCTGTGTCCCTGACAAGGTAGTCAGAGAGGAGAGATTTCCAGGCGTCGCGATCCATGCAAACTTCTTTCGCTTCCTGTAGATTCATTAATCGCTTCAGACATGCACGTCTAAGTATCCGTATACTTTTGACAAAAAAATCAAAGCAATCTGCTCATGTGGTCTTCATATGTAAGTCGCCGCCTACCCCGACTCCTACTGCCCTTTACTTTCGCACAATATATATTCTTCATCAATCGTTCCTTACTCATGCTTGTCCGAAAACAGAAATCGTAAAATATGTCATATTAACACAATTTTATTTTCAGCTATCAGGGCCTTGGCATCAAAATTAGTCGAACAATGGTTGAAAACCGTCAAAGGTGAACAAGTTATTCCTGTCCGGCTTTGTGATTTATCACAAATTATAAACGATGTTCAACCTGATCCTGACACTGTCACCAAAACAGAAAGTGATGTCGAATGCAGAAGTGATAATGTAGTGAATAAACTAACCAATGAAGTAAAGGTTAAAACAGAAGTTTCGGATAATGCCAAAACAGAAAAACTTACAACTGATGTGAAACAAGAAACGCAAGTAACTGAATCAAAAAATGAAAAACGGGTTGCTGATGTCAAAATTGAAGAAACTGAAGCTGTACCTGTTTTGAAGATTAGTTTAAAAGATGGAAAGCAAGTGATATCACAAGTTGATGAGGAAATTGAAAATAAAGCTTCAGAAAGTTCAGATAGTGAAAAAAATAGAAAAAATAAAAGCAAAGACAAAAGTGAAGAACGAAGTAGTTCAAAATCTAGTAGTTCGTCGAAACATTCTAGTAGATCACATTCTTCTAGTGACAAACGTAAAAGCAGCTCTAGTCGGCATAATAGTAGTAGTAGTAGCAGTCACAGCAGTAGCAAAGAAAAATTAAAAGATAAGGATAGAGAAAAGGATAAGGATAGAGAAAAGGATAAGGATAGAGAAAAGGATAAGGATAGAGAAAAGGATAAGGATAGAGATAAGCATTCTTCTCATAGTTCTAAGTCTAAAAGTGATAGTAGTAGAAAATCAAATGATAAGTCTTCTTCCAGTAGCAAGTCTAAAGACGACCGTAGTTCAAAATCTTCTGATAAAGATAAAAGCAAAGACAAAGTTAGAGAGGAAAAAGGTGACAAAAAAGATGGAAATAAATCTGCAGAAAAGGTAGATGACAAGCTGCCATCTGTACATAAACTAGGTAAAATACCTAAACTCAGTGACGCTAAGAAAGACAAGCCGTCAATATCAATAGAAGTTCGAAAACCTGATGAACCAAAACCTAAAACTGTAAAAACTTTTAATTCGAAATTTAGGAAGCATGGACTAGAAGAAGAAGTTAAACCGCCACCCTCTAGAGCTGCTGTCTTGACTAAGAAATCGACCACTCCTATACTGCCACCTATTGCATCTATACCAAAAAGGTCATCTCCGGTCCATAGCGACCCTCCTCCGGAAAAGAAAATAAAAATTATAGAACCTATTGAAAAACCTGGTGCAATTAAACTAATTCCTCCCAAACCCAAACGTAAGTATCATTCTATATATTTAATTCTATATGATTTACTAATTGTTTCTTTTTTTGCAGATTACATTGGTGGTGGCCAAATGCTACCAATACTGTCGCATAGTGAATACATTTGTTTAGGTTCCTTTATCTTCTGTGGTAAGTCTAAAATGCATAACTTAACGGGTTCTCAAGTGTTTTTACGACCTGTAAAGCATTTTTTTCTAATAAATATTGATTTCAATATGAATCTTTCCGTTAACCTGACTCTGTTCAAAGACGTTACCGTGAGCTGAAGTTCCATCAGCGCGCCATTACTGGATCGGTGGATACGTTGCAGAGCTGTTGACGTCGCCGGCTGCTTCAAACGTGGACCTTCTACCAATTAATGGGTGGGATTGAAGTAATTACAAAAAGAAAAGAAATAAATAAGTCTATATCGCATTTACTATGATTAGGTTATCTAACACATATTTGTCAATGCGAACTGCTTGATTATCGGTATATCCACGAAATCCGTGATAGATGCAACAGACCAGATTTATTTATGTCACAAATATACGTAGTCTCTACATAAAATGTAGTGTATTAAGTGTTAATATCGAGACAACCTCTAACAAGAAGTAACTTTATAGGCACAATTTAGTTATCACATCCTCTATAAAGGTAAGGCATTGATTCTTTCAAGCTGATAAAACAAAATTCTACTGGCAAGAAGCTAAATATCTAGGCATAAAATAAAAACTGCGTTGGCAAAGTCGTCTAGATGTTAACACTAATTTACCCACTGTGTTGACATCTTGAAGCAATGCGGTTGACAAACAACGTGCAAGGAGACTCTCTGTTAAGGATCTGCAGAGTCCGGGCCCTATCCTATACTTAACGATGTAACATGAATAGGTAGGTTTTCGGTGTTAATAATTCCTATCTCTGTACCTCAAAAAAGCGGAATAAGTAATATTCGGATGAAACCACCACTAACAAAATAATCCTGGTTACAGTGCTCTACTCTCTGTTATACAGCATAAAGTTTACCCGGTTTTTGTTAAATTCTATATAAATATTTCGAAAGACTGCAACAAATTTACACTAAATTTATTTGTTATGAAAGTAGAAATGTTTAGTTGTAGGTATGTTGTTAGGGATTCTAATTATTTAAAATTCTTTAGTTTCTATACTGAAATGCAAGGATCTGCTGGTTCAAAGCTGTTAAGTTACTACTGACTTGTATAGTAATCGCTGCTAATGCATATTAGATATAGAAATTAAAAAAAAATGGTTTTCCGTTGTATTCCTCGGCGGGCTAATTGTGGGACAAAGCCATGTCGTCAGTCAATATTCTTTATCAAAATAGCAAGGGTTAGGTATTAAGCACATATTCGTCGGATTTAAAAGCTCTGTGTGGTAAAATCTATACATGCTCATAAAACTGCAGCCATTTTGGACTACTTTATCCGTTCCTGTGCAGAAATATACTTGTACAAACCTAAGGGTCAACTCGCACAGAAGCGCAATGGTCGTTTATTCAGGCCAAACCAAAAGACTCTACAACAAGACGTCTAGCGGGAAAATTTTTCGAGCTATACTTGGAAGTTTTAAGGATGAAATATACTTTGCGTGACCATTGTGCCCATATGTATTACTCAGATTTCAGTGCTTGAACTGTGGTGAAATCAACAATGATCGTAAAACTGCAGAAAACTTACTTACCATTCACAAGTAAGGGCTAACTCGCAACGAAGTGCGAGCTCTGCAGTGGCCGGTAGTTCTGGTCAAATGTTTTTACATTTGACCATAACACTATTTAGACAAGGCGAGAAGCGCAGGTTTGAGAAAGTAAGCTTTGAAAAATTAGCAAGTGCGGCGTTCACGCATAGTACAGTTTGAATTGATCCATTGTGACCCTTGTTATAATTTTGAATTGGTATAAAAATTACAAATCAGCAGCGAACTTATTTACTTAAAATGTTAGGACTGCATGGTAGGGTATGCGTAGTGTTAGAACTTAATTAATTGGATTCGGTACATGCTCCAATAAATGGGATGTGTAGCAATCAGTAGCTCACTTGCAGAGCTGAATATTTAGTAGTCTGCTGTACTGTATAACTCAAATCAAACACACAGTTACGTCAACAAATAAAAAAGGTTAATTTACGTTCTGAAGCACTGTAGCCTAGGGTAATGTTGTTCCATGCACAACTGACATTCAACACGCATAACTTCATCAGTGTTCGCTTCTATATCCACCAAATCTGCAAGAGGAATATTCTACAGCAGGTTTGTACGATCGATGGGTCCAGATACCCACTGACTACTAACTTGTGCAGTAGCAACTAAACTTACAGACGTCTGAAAAATCTGTTACACGCAACAAAACAAACGAGAATTTGTTTCTGCAAAACGCTTTTGCATACCATATAGTGAACAATTTCAACTGACTTCGATATGATTTTGTAGCTTAATGGTCAAAGCGTTGCCCTTGATAGGCAAATGCCGCGTGCGTTGTATTTTTCACTATATATGAAAAAAGTGTCCTATTTGTAGGTATGGAGTGTCGACGTGTATACATACACTATTAACACTGGAAAACTGCCTTAGTATAAATTTTTACCCATGATTACAAATACCTATAGTCTTCACACCCTGATCAACAATAATTAAGCTGTTCTTCAGAGTTGCGTTTTGGTACCTATTTCGTAATTCTTTTTTTAAACTTTTTTATTTCCCTGTATTAACCACTTGGTCCAAATCTTGTCGATCGTGAACCCTGGCAGTTACTGACACTGAATGGGCACTATTTTACTCCGTTAAGAATTTTGTATCGGAAAAGAGCGTGACCAACAGACCATTCAGAAACGTAAGTTTCTGAGGAAATGAATTTCCAAAATATGTAACTAGCTGAATATTTACAAAATATAAGGAGCCTAATAAATGGAGCCTAAATTATGGAATAGGCTGCCTAATATTCCGTCAAGGCCTCTTCCTCGATGCAATGGAAGATGCCTGCAGGAACTTAAATGTACAAAAATCCGTCACGGACTTTTAGCTACATAGAATTTAATGCCATGAGCAGAGCAATGCGTAAAATTGTATTATTGTAGAACACCTGTGTTATACAATAATTGCAACAAAATGTAGCCCTGTATGTATACACGCAGATACTTTCAACCAAAGGTATATGTGTGAACCGTACAGGTTTCGTGTTGTCACTGATTAGAACTGGGCAGTACAGGGTACAATGAAATTGTCTAGGCCTTATGTCCCACCCCCGCAAGCTTTGCTGATTGGAATTAGTGCTGGAGCTGTTAATTACAGAGTTATAGCTCTGGATGTGTTTACCATCCGACCAGTACATAGCACTATAACACGTTTTATGCATATAATATCAGCTTGATTGAGGTGATGCCATATCTGAATGGTTCGATAGCCCAATCATCTGTGGGGTTGTCGTTGTCTGTATTGAAGAGAGTTCTGTTCTAAGATACAGTTTGCCTATGATAAGTACGACTATTATTTAATTTATTGCCTTAAACGTAGAGTAAGTCTGGTCTGTTGTACCTGAAATAATGTACGTACCTATGCCACTCATTTATTCCACTTTTAAGTTAACTGTTTTAAAATCCTATTCTACTTTCCTTATTGTCATTGCCCTTACAATGCCTAATATTTTTTTCATATACCTTTGTTGCGAATAAGTTTTTTAGAATATTAACGATTTCCACTTGCTATTATCCATCCCTATTAATGTGCAAATATAAATTTCCAGCGTTGATTTGCACGCTTAAAATGAACAGGTTTATCAAGTGTATATTTTATTTTATAAATAATATCAATAAAACCATAGGACCCCGAAGAATAGGATAGTGGCTACCCTGATTATCAGTAGGTGACGGAGCTTCCCTATTCGAAACACGCGCATGTGCCTTAACATGTGTGGCCATAAAATATATTTATTTAATTGAGATAGCAAAAAAAAATAGGAAAGTTTAGAAGAAAAAAATTAAAATCATAAGAGCAGCTTCCAAAGAAGTTACATTTATACATGAGGGATTAAATATAATTCTCCGTTGTTGTCACTACCATTGTCGGTTGTATCTACCAAATAAAAATCCAAATGTTTGTGGAACAGATTCATATTCTCATAAATTTATAGGTAGTTAATATTTTAAATTTGCGAGTATACCGAATGAAAATTCTGATAGTGCAATAGTTATTTTTCAAGCTTTGTGGTGACAGACTGGTGACGTGATACCAATCTTACCTTTCACCCACTCTACTGCATGGCATTATTAGGTGGCAGTTTCAGAGGAGCGCCAAAAGGTTAATCATGAAAAACTGGTGAGAGGGGAGTCACTAACAAGTTTCTGCCCCTGTTTGAAAAAATAATAGATCCAGGGCTTGCTATTATTCTTATTGACGGGTTTGACTAATGCTCCCGCTCGAGTGATTACTGCAGATAATAAGTGGTTGTGGACTTGAATTGAATATCGATAAAAGCAAATGAAAATCGGTCTAATAGCTGAAAAGTATCTACTCTACCAAGTAAAAGATATTTGAAAGTGCGTATTTACGATCATTTCTATATATGTTTATAATAGTCATCACAAAGACCTATAGAAAAACGCGCAAGCAACTTAAACTAACGTGAAAAACGTATTTCGGCATCTATAGATGACTCGAAAGTCGCTTGCTATTGTCCTTTATTACATTTGTGCTGATGTTCATTTGTTTCTACAAAATATATTCGACAAAATCATAACAGGATTCTTACCACTAAGGTGACAGACAATTTACACAGTAATCTAGAGAAATGTGTGCTATTCTAGCTCGAGTGCAGTGGCATCATGGATGGAAATGCAGTTTTAGCCATGACACTATCGGTAGCCTTTTTTATATCGCTAAGATTGCCAACAAGCATAAGTTTTACTTAATCGAAAGTTGGCACATTAGCCTATGGACATTTGCAACACTCTGTCAAACCTCCAAAAATCGAAGACACTAGACGCTTGTGAAAACTGAGGCAAGTTGCTCATTTTACTGTCTAAGCGCACGCGGAAGGATGCCTCTGACCTAGTATACGATCGCTCCGGACGCAATGTGTGAAGATGAACACCCTGCCCGGAGAGATATAAAGAATAGGATAGAAAGTAGCCGTGAGAGTCATTTCAAACAAATCCCCTAGAGCCCAAACCATTATAAAAGCGGTGGAACAATAAGGAGGTACCTAGTCTCACTCCTGCCTCGAGTCACTGGAAGGTAAAATGACCCATAGAGTGTGTAATGACCCTAGTAGTATTGCCATGCAGTAGTGTGTGAAGAAGAGAAATAAACCTTATAATGGTTATCATTTCGCGTTAGGTTCATACCTTGTAGAGTTTACAACTTATTGCTAGTTCTGCGGAAACCAGAATCGGAATACGTAGTTGTTGGTAATTGCTGATGGTAACTAACATTTATTTTTTTATCGATTAAATAGAAATCTCTCCCTATGCTCACTAGTTTTCGTCTCTGTATGTAGGTATAATAGTATTGTGTAGGTAAGATTCATTACATCGATAGCATAGAATTAATTATACGGCATTCTACCTATATAATTTAGTACGCGAAACGAAAACTTTATACTTCTTTTTTAGGTTTTCGTACCAAAAGGGTAATTGGGGTCCTATTATTTAGACTATTGTCTCATACCAGGTTGTATCTCATGAACGGTGATAAAAAAGACAGTTGAAATTTACCAGATTTATTTTTCCACTAACAAATAGGTACTTACTTAAAAAATCAATACGTGATATTTTTGTCGATTTTATAGATAATGATGCGGAACCCTTCGTGCTAGAGTCCAACTCGCAATTTACTATTTTTTGAAATAGTCAAATATTTACTACTAGCTGAGCCCCGCGGCTTCGCCCGTGATATACTTCGAACCCCTCTCGGACCCATCTAATCCCGTCATTTATAACTTTTACAATAATATACGTAAATCTGCCCCATTTGTTGACATTTATGATTTCTGCTCCACTCTCCAGTGTGGTAGCGTGATGACTTAGCCTTACTCGAGATTTGAAAGTTTGTTTGTAATGAATAGGCTCAGAAACTACTGGGCCGATTTTAAAAATTATTTCACCATTAGAAAGCTACATTATTGGTGAGTAACATAGGCTAGGCTATATTGGATTTACAAAAAGTTGGGTTCTGACCGAAATTTTGCCACCGTGCGAAGCCGCTCCGGCAAGCTATATTTTTTAATTCGAAGCATTAGTTCCGGAGATTACCGCGTTCACCCATACAAACTTTTCAGCTTTATATATTAGTATAAGTGGTGTTAAAGTAAATCATGATATCTCTACAAATATCGTAGAAATAGGCATTTCTCTTTTGGTTATTAAATATAATTTGCAACATGTTCATACATACATATAGTAAAACCTATTTCCCCGAAGGGGTGGGCAGAGGCCCTCATTCCACTATATCATATTTGTCCCACGTAGGAGGGCGTTTTCATCTTCTAAATATTTTTATTTTGTGAGACTTCCTGTCAAAAATTTGTAAAAAATCATATTACATATTAGTTAGTTACTCATAGATACCGCGCTAAGCGTCAAATTCTAAAAATAAAGTAGGGGGATTGAATGTATCCTTTGTACTTAGTAGGTACTAGCTGTGACCGGCGGCTTCGCCCGTGACGTTCTTCGAATTAGAACCCCCGTGGCACTCACAGTTAATTAATTTTAAATAAAAAAATACGGAAAACCTATGAGTTTTGTTGACATTTATGAATACTGCTCCGCTCTTCTCGGTAGTACCGTGATGATGTATGTATAGTCTCCAGCCTATTTCGAAATGCTATCATACATTTTTTTTTTAAATCGTACCAGTTTTTCCTGATATAAGCTCGTTTGACTAAGCAAACTCTTCAACTTAATAATATTAGTATGAGCAACTCTTGACATACCTAGAACCCCCGTGACACCTTAAATGGGTTTATCCCGTCGTTAAACCATGCCATACCTCGAACCCCCGTGACAGCCTAAATGGGTTTATCCTGTCGTTTATTTGTTGACATTTATGATTACTGCTCCGCTCTCCTCGGTGGGTGGTTCTCCAACCTAAAAATATTTTTCAATTCGAACTAGTAGATTCAACATATATTTAAGATTAAAACGTGATATTAGAAATAACCGCATTTCTATATAAAAAGAAATCCAATTCTAGATTATACCTACTCAACTAAAGAATTAAGGCTTATTTAAATACCTTCTGATTTAATTTAATATTGTCTAAAAAAATAAAAAAAATAATATTGTGTAATCGTGACGTGACGTTACAATAGACAGGAAAAGGGAAGTACCACAAATGTGACCAGTTGTGACAAGAACTAGGGTCAAATAGCACTGAGATCCACGTTTCTTAGTGTCGTAATTTTATGAACGAGCCATAAGAGATACATACGGAGGTACTAATCGTAACTTGTAGTCGTCTTCACTAGTAAACCGACCCGACTTCACCCTATATTTATAACCTTCCTCATGAATGAATATCACACATGCTTACAGGCAGATTCGACAGGGGACTTCCATAATTACTCATTAAGTGCTTACTTGCGTGTATTATTACAAAACATATCGCCGTACATGGCGTTTCATTTGAGAGTTACAACGTCCATTCTCTTCATTTACATATTTGCAATGTACACGCACACTGGGTTCATCTGAATTGTTTTTGCTATGCTATTATTGTGTACGTCAGTAATATTTAAACCCTGTACTTAATAGAGATAGGTATGTGTGCTATCTATACCTACTATCCTGACGTCATCCCGTGGTTTGGCTTACTTTCACTTCTTAAAGTGCAACATTTGGAAGGGTCAGTTGGCCAATTTAAAATGGAGTAAATTATCCAGATATACAACTTCCGAGCGATGAAAGGATGTACAAGTACAACAAAGTAATGCAATTAATATTTAAAGATTATTATTAGGTATTAACTGCTACTGAATTCGGCATCTACTTGCATAATTAGTATTTTTAAAGAGCGGCAAGTTCCTACCTACCTATTGTGTATCCTTATTTAATTAACTAATTATTTTTTTTAAATAATCACGTCACATAGCTGGAAAGTGTCTACCTACTTCCGCATTATGACAATATCGCAGATATATTAATTTCCATGGCATTCCTTATAGTTTGAATTGCACGTAAATATTAGTAGATGTAATAAGTATAATAATATAACGGTCTTGTAGGTGCTGTCTTGTACTAGTTACAATGCGAACACCGTACTCTTGAAAAGTTTGGGATGCACCCGGATTTAACGCTCGGATATCACATAACTTCAGTAGCAACAGTAGAACTAGCCCTCGTAGACCCGCTTGCTCGGTGTTCTGTAAACGATCGAAACATAGTTATGAATCTTCGTTACGCTCGGCCCAGAAATGACCGTTTTAAGCATGTTCATTACGGAACGTTTCCTTACATCGGCACTATTGCCGTTTCGTCTAATGTTAGTGCTACGCCGTGATCGGCAGCACGATTGAACACCTCTAAGAGTTGCAAACGGCCATAGGCTACAGTAGTCCGCAGTGCTTTTGATCAGGTGTATGCTTGTCTGTCACCTCAGTAGTATATATAGACTGTCGAAGGGATGTCGCGTACACGCCCACTGCGTGTGTTAGGTGTAGAGAATCAGCTAAATTAGTTAAACTAGCTCTTGCTCAAATGATGCCGTCCCCTTCGTCTTATTTTAGCCAAAAAGTATCCTGTATTAGGATTAGGTGCAGAGCGAAAACGAATCAAACTGCGCGCGTACATGTCTCTTTTAATGTGCATGAATGGAGACTGCTTATGTAGGGAATTATCGTTTTGGATTTAGTGAGGGAATATCAAGATGTGTAAAAAATATAACAGTTCACGCACGTTTAATTATAATTATGACCTTAATACAAAATTGCGATCGGTATAAAGAATATCTAAAAGTAAAATATTGATATCCGCGTGCATATTAATTCTTAATCAATTACTTCGGGGGTTCCATATCTTGCTAATGAGGTCAGTGATATAAAATCCTGACAAAACATCTTAATAATGATGTCAGTTTTATACCTGGCTTTCGGTATCATAATTTAGTTACATTCAGGCAAAGGCAATCACGCACAATTTGCTGGAAAGAGAGAGGCACCGTTAGAATCCTAAAGAAAATTACGTCCCAATTACTGTAGAAGTAGCAAATGCTATTAATGACTAACTAGATAACGCCCCTGGCTTCGCCCGTTACATACTTGAACTCTCGTTGCTTATAAATTCTACAATAATGCATTAAAATTTGCCCGATTTGTCGATATTAATGATTACTGCTCTCCAGGGTAGTGATGATGATGTAGCGTGATGACAAATTCCTCGATAAATGGGCTAACCAACACAAAAATAATTGAAGTCGGACCAGTAGTTTCTGAGATTAGCGTGATCAACGAAACAAACTCTTCAGTTTTATATATTTATTTAGAATAGATTATTCTTAATTATTTTTCTAAGTCTTTCATCATCGTCTTGCATAATTATGTCTTGTCATACTAGCTTTTACTTTTAATAACTGCACTTACAAGTTACAAATAAACAATTACCTTACATATTTTGGTTTCACAAACAGCAAAACAATGTTTTCTAATCTATACAGATAAATGAAATTAAAGTGTTCTATTTGTACTTCCAAATTAACATTTTCTAACTGATTGTATATAAAAGAATATAGATACGGTCCCTAAATATTAAAAAAAATAGTTTCTGTCTGTTTTTCCGGGCAATCTATGTAACGGCTGGACCAATTTTTTTAAAATATATTTTGTTAGTCACTTTTCACACAGAGCCATCTATTCCAAACTAACTTATGCTATGAGATCTAGACAACTGATAAACATACTTATTTTTAAATATATAAATATTATACATAGGAAACACCAAAACTCCGAAACAAATATTTGTAGATCACATAAATATTTATTCCGACCTGGGAATCGATCCTGGGTCCAAAGCGCAACACTACCACTTACGCCACCGAGGCGACGAAGTCAATATAGATTTTAAGGGGCTTTTCTCTGGCAGTTAGCTGATATTATAAGGAATAAATAAGACTTCACTTTATCCCCGCATTCCCACGGGAACGAGCACTACGCGGGTAAAACCGCGTTCAAACTAGTTGAACATAAATCATTTATGTTAATTAATGAATTACAGTGATTCTGTGATTCATTAATTCCAAACTCAGACTGCTCGACTATACATTTAAATATTGTAAAATATCGGAACATCGTTTACCCGTTTACGATAAAGTCAGAAGAAATTGTTAAATCAAAGCATGTTCTCCGCGGCTATGAGGCGCTCTATAGAGGAATACAAAATTATGTATAAAAAGTGAAATTTAAAATGTTAATACCAGAAAATACCAAATAAAAAGGCTTTTATACCCATTACAAAAATGTACCCATGTTAGTAGATTTCTTGCTTGGCGAATTTTCTGTAGTTTGATTTCTTGATATTATTTACCTACTATCGCATTTAAAATACATATAAAACTCAACTATTTTCACGCTGACGGGGTAGTCAGAAAGGATAGATTGCCAGACTTCGCGAACACCTAAATCTAATTATTAGAGACCTGTTTTATGATACAGAATCGTCTTTATAGGTAGTGTACACACCTAACATTTTATATCATTGAAGATAAACTTTTCAGTATTTTGAAGGTCTGTAGGAGGAGGATCGATGTGGACAAAAAGCTCCAAAAGGATAAATATCTTTAAGTACCAGTGGATAAAAATAGATCTCCCGGGGGAGCTGTGTGATTAAGACCGATGGGAAATAATGTGATCCGCGATTAAATATATAGAGTCTAGATGTCGAGAGAATACATTTGTTTACAGACAAGTGAAGCAGAATTAAGACTTCAATACTCGTTGCCATACAAGACCGATTAAGATGACTTGCAATCGTTTTACAATGACTGCGTAATGTCGACTTATACCTAAATGTTGGAAATAAAGAGGTGTCTTTCCTATCGAGGCGTGAATGTATGTAGTATGTATAGCAATAACGTTGATAAAACTTTTGTCTGCTATAGAAAGTATACGATATAACATGAGTCCGCATCGAATCTAGGAAGAGTAGTTCAATATTAGTGCCTTACTTTTACCATTACTGATTTGAAGTAAAGCATAAAATTTATTTGATAATTTACTCCTGTGGCTCATTAATTACGAGAGCCATTTCCATTACAATCAGTATAAAACAAGCTTGAACGATGTAGATTAGTGTAAATATAGCTAATATAAGTACATTTAAATTACATCAGTTGATTATATGTTTTCTACAGTGCAGAGTTCGTAAAAATAGGCATATACCTAGGTATTCGTTGATTAAGAGGTTGACTATAAAAAATCTCTGGGCTAATAGCACAGGTGTGCCAAAGTACATGCCGGTCGGTGTGGTCAAAACGCGGTTCTTGCTTAGCTTTCCTATAGAGCCTATAATTATTGATCTTTACTATCGTAACTAATCAATAAAAATATAGGCTCTGTGTATTCAAATCAAAAACCTTTTTGTTGTAAGATTTTAATTTATATTTCAAATTAAAACGTGAGACTCTTGAAAATGTTATAGAAAAGGAATATGTTATTTACACTTCACCAAGATGGGTCACAATATAATAGTAATATAAATTAATGTAGTTCCTGGTTTATGTCAGATTTACTACTAAATAACTATATACGGTTATAATCACGTGTCTTAATTCGATGTAGCTAAGCAGTTTCGGAGCTTCTGTCGGTCGTTGTTATCTCACCCTATTACTGCCTACGCTGGTGAGACGTGATCTTCGACGTGACTCGTCGGGACTACCCAGAATTAGACAGAGTTTAACAACTATCTAATTACCTAGTAGACGTGAATAATAAAAATATTCAAGTGAGACTTTTGAATATTTCGTATCTATTCATAACTTCTATAGTGATAAGCCCACAATAATATTGATTCTTCGAAGTTGTAATGTAACCATGGCGCCGGACTAGCAATCAAGATGTCGCTGATTCAATCAACGGTTTATGCATTTCCACTGTCATCATCCAACAACGAATACAGTAATAGCTTAAATTAAGTGGCAATTTCAGTAGTTTGTGTTATCTACTAAAAAGCAAAAGAAATTACGAGTTCAGATTTATATACCTACATATTGATTCATTATGGTCAATCTATATATTTAAATTGAAGATCCGTTTCCATCAAGCCCAAAGTTATGCATTTTAGACATTAAATATTCGTACACATTGTTATACTTGTGTACCATGTTAGTATTAAACTTCACCTATCATTATAATGTAATTAATAGCTTTTTATTCTTTTGTTTCCAGCGATGCTGCTATTGGAAAGTGATATGTTTATGGATGCTTTGAATGCGTCGGCTACTAACAAAAAGGACCCTAAAAAGAGAAAACGAAGAACAAGTGGATCCAAAGATGGAAATTCTGCTAATGATAGTTCACCACCGCATACTCCTACTGCCATGGGCAGTCCAAATAGTGAAAGTAAATCCGTGCCACCGAGATTTTACCAAGACACACTGGAGTCCGAAGATAAAGAAAAATCTTCCGAGTCTACTTCAGAAACAATCGATAACCAAGATACCGTGATCGCCGTAAAAGAGGAAGAAAAAATGGATACATCTGAACCCCATACTCTAACTATTAACGGACTGAAAGGTGTTTTATGTTACCACAAACGAAAAGGTCCCAAGAAGAGTATTAAATGGAAACCAGACTCTGAACTTGAAGAAATTCAATACTTTGAACTAGATGAAACTGAAAGAGTTAATGTAACGAAGACCTTTACAGACATGAAACATTTGGAAAGGATCCACGAAAGGGAAGCGTTCCAGAAAGGAAGAAATCTTAGCAATGATGATGTAATGGAAGAGCGAACCGCTTGGAGACCTTTGATACTCGTTGATGGGGGTGGACAAATATTAGTTGAACACGGTAAAAATAGCAAAGAAAAAGATATACAGGCGATGCGTCAAAAAGGTACCCTACAGCCGCTTTACTTTTCTAAAGCAATGATCCCTGACTCAGCGCTTGAACCGGACCCCGAAACGCATACTTATTCGGAGCCTACCATAATACCGCTGGAAGACGTGACTGGTAATCAAGACAACATTAGTGATTTTAGAACCATGCCTTGGCCTGAGCCAAAAGGCAATGCACCTCCCACATCTCCCAATGTTAGTGTTCCTCCTATGTTCCCAGCCAATATACCTCAATTTCCAAACAGTTTCCCGACCCCTCAATTCCCTGGTGTACCACCTGGATTCCAGCCGAGTACTATGGTTCCTCCTGAATGGCAAAACGGAGTACCACCTCACATGATGCCGAATGGTATGCCGGGCCCCATACCGCCTGGAGCTCTACCACCGGGTTCTATGCCTCCAGGGATGATGATACCCCCCGAAAATATGATGATGTCGCCTGAAATGTTTGGTGCACCAAATCCTATGTACCCTGTACCACCAGAAGGTTTCAACATGCAACAAAATATGTTTCCGATGGAGTTTAACATGCCGCCTGGTCCTCAAGGGCCTCCTGGTCCCGAAGGTTTTCCTGGACCAGGAAATTTCCGTGGTGCAATGAGAGGACGTGGAGCCGGCGGACATTGGCGAGGTAAAAACGCTAATAACTGGGACGGTCCTCCTCGAGGCAGAGGCGGCTCTCGTGGTAGTAGTCGAAAACAAGTGTGTATATATTTTCAACGTAGAGGGATATGTCGACAGGGTGATAACTGTACTTTTTTGCATCCAGGAGTCAATTGTCCGTTCTAAGGACTTGTTGCTGTTGTTATTAAGATTTCGGTTTATAAATATAGTTTTATGTTCAAAAATGTTATGTATTTTTAAGTTAATAATTTAGAGTTAGAGACTCAAAAGACTGTTAACTGTAAATAAGTTAGTTCTTGTATATAAATGTACATATGTAAAAAAGAAAAAGATTTACATGTAATAGAAATATAATTTTTTTATAATATCTTCTTTGGTTTCATCCATTTTTATTTAATTATCATTTGTACTAAGTATACCACATTCCGTAGTAAATCTACTCGGAGCCTTTCCAAATTATGCCTGCTTGGGTTTTCCCGAACGTCTACAGTATGGGGTTCTTCAAAAGGGGTCTTGGAAGGTTTATAAAGGGTCGGCAGCGCGAGTGCTGCACCCCTGGTGTTGCAAACGTCCATAAGCTACAATGGCCACTTTCCATCAGGTGGACCGTAAGCTTGTCTGCCACCTGTGTTACAAAAAAAAATTGCCAACCGGGTAATTATGTTAGTCAGCAATGATGCTCAGCTCATCTACAGGCACTACTCTGTGACAATATCGCAATAGATAGTACATCAGGAAGGGTGGTAGGGTGTTAGGAGCCCCACGAAGATCTCTTGGGGCCTAAGCGACCTCTGCTGTCAGCGGTGCACCTGCTGATAAACGGACAACGCTACGACGCAGACGTGTGCGTTTCGATTACTACGCGACGGTGTTCAATCAAAAAAAAACTCCGTCTAAGAATTGGCGTAATATATCAAAAATGTGTCATAGTAGAAATAAAGAAGTTATGTAGGGTTTAATGTAGGCCGCGCGAACGAAACGTGGAGGATTGCGCGGCCACCGAGATCTCAATAGTTACATGGATTAGAGACCTTTTTTTTAAATTAAATTTTTTGTCAATTAAAGCTTGAATTTGTCAAAAATTGACGATAAAAGCGGGGTAGGGAGGTCAGACTTCAGTCGCTCCTAGCAGCCAAATAAAGGTGGACCTCAAACTCCATATCCAGAACTGGGAATACAAAGTAAGATGAAGAAAAATCGTAGACCGGAAGAATCGTGTTTTTACCGAGTGTTTACCTGAGTTTTATCGAGAGTGTAAAATTATTATTCATGGATCCTGTAGCTGTGGCGAGTTCTAATCCCGGAACAAATATATTTGTGTGACCTGCAAAAGTTTATTATAAAGCTTAGATATTACGATCGTACGAAGTGTAAGGAACTAGAATAGGAAAGGGAACTCTGATGCGAGGACTTTGTATGCAACCGGGACTAGCGCTCGAATGATGATCACGATATAATAAATATTATTATTCGCAGATCAATATTTTTCGTTTGCCTTCCATCTGTCAGATGACACAGAGGGAATAATTGTTAGCTTTATTGATAGCACTAGGGGAAACTTGCTCCACATATTGAATGAATAACACCACTTGTAGTGTTCCACATCATTTACTATGTAAACCTAACCGGTTTTGCCTCGCAAAGGTATATACAATATGACCACACCTATATGTTGGTCATACTGTATACTTACTTTTGAGAATGTCGTGAGGCGAAACCGGTTAGGTTTACAGTAAATTTTGTGGAACAGTAACAGTGGTTTTATTTAATCTGGTTAGGTTAGGTTATTTGTGCCTGTGTTAGGTTGTTTTTACATTTAAAAAAAAAAAGAGTAGAGTGCGCCACTGTGTTGAAAGTTTCGTATTTCTCAACATGAATTACCTATGTGCATACCTACTCATATTGTAGAATTATTTATGTAGAAGCTGACTCAAACGCTTTAAAATTAATAATTTTTATGTTAAGATATTAGCTGAATAAGTTTATGATACATTAAAAAAATAAAAATAATGAGAACCATGGCCCGAACCAGGTTCACATTAATTATGATATTTTAAATATAACATATATTTTAATTTTGCGGTATCATAATCAACGGTACTATGGTGCAAGCACTGCTTCCGTGTAAATCGCAAGTGCGGCCACACAGAGTGTACTAGGCAGTTACTTTAGGATGAATAAAAACTAGTTTAATAATTCTAATTTTTTTTCTTAATTGGGAACTTAATACCTTAATACTTATAAGAATTATATTATATTATCTGTGTTAATACGAAGCTAACACTGTTCTTTTATGGACTTTTGGTGCGAAGATCAGCAGTGACGCACGTTTGTCGTATCTTATTTTCAAAAACTAGTGTAACATTCGTGTTTTTTGTGTTCATTATTGATGGAATATTATACATAAAGAGTTCGGAAGTGCATTAGAACAGCGGTGTTGTTTGTGTTAGTGCCAAATTTCTATAGAGAGCTGCAATAAGGGATCCATTGCCTTATTGGGGCACGGACTAGGACCTAGGACTGAGGACATTGACAAACGACTAGACAGGACTAAAACATAATAACAAGAAAATAATAAATACTGAAGACTAGGCTGTATGGACTAAGTTTCCTTTGCCTGCCCAAGAGGGCGAAGAGATAAAAAAAAACACTGATCTTTTTTGAATCGAACTGAATTTTGTCGTCGAAATAAACTTTTCAGTTACAAAAAAGTGAGACGACTGATAAGTATTCGTTGAAAATGAATAAAAGCGAGTTTCGAGTGTTAATTAAACACAATTTTTTACGTGGTAAAACTATTAAACAGACCAAAGAGATTTTGAAAAATATTATAATGATTCTACTCCTTCTCATGGGATACATGGGTACATAAGTGGTTCACTGAATTTCGTTGTGGACGTACCACCACCAATGACGCCGAGCGCCCAGGAAGGCCGATTGAAGTCACCACTGAGGATATGGTTAACAAAATCCACGATATTGTTTTGGCAGACCGTCGAGTGAAGATACGTGAAATAGCTGATGCTGTGCACATCTCGACTGAACGAGTGTTTTATATTTTGCATAATATTCTACATATATACATATTATCACGCCTGTTTCCCATCTGCCTAGGCAGAGACTATGGCTTTCCACTTGCTACGATCGTGACATACAGCTTTCGCTTCTTCTACTTTCATGAGTGTTTTCATACACGCTCGCCGGTTAAGGGTACTCTTGACCTGACCTTTTTCCAAAAGATCGTCTATTTGATTGACATGCGTACGCCGTGGTCGACCCCTACCAGTTTACTCTCGCCACATATATCTGCTTCGTCAGTCTATTTTCATCCATCCTCTCCACATTTTCGTACTATCTAAGCATTCCTTTTTCTATCTTATGCCTCCTCTACACCTAGACAGATTCATCTGCTGATTTTAATCGGCGGAGGCGTCCGCTGACGTGTAGATGGGGTGATTTGCTCATCTGTGGTAGGTATTTGACGTAGGCAGATGCATCCGGCACTAATCCGTTAGTTGTCGGTATTTATAGCACAGATCAAAGGGATTCGGCGCGGCAGCGATCGGTGTTCATCGGGAAGCGAACTAAAGTACTGGAGTGATTTAAGCTGATTTGATTTTCCTTCTTTTTTTTACTCGTTAAAATGTCTAACATGAGCACAGATGAAACATTTAATAATACTTAAAAGTAAATTTAATACATACATACTATACGCCCACATTTCACCGTATGCATTTTTATCACACGTAACAGGTGACGTTGGTCCCGGTTGCCAGTAAAATGGCAGTCGTTAAGCCTGGTTGAATGCCTTGTGAACGGCTTGAAAAGTTTCAACAGCAGGTCACTGCACCTGTCCATTTCAACACGGCAATAGGCTCACCACCAGTTACGTGGGACAAAAATGCATACGGTTTAATGTGGGCGTATATTATGCCTCTGCCTCCCCCTTCGGGCATAAAGACGCGACAGTATGTATGTATTAAATTTACTTTTAAGTATTAGTGAATGTATCGTCTGTGCTTGCTCATGTTAGACATTTTAACGAGTAAAAAGAAAGAATGAAATAAAAATCTGCTAAAATACCGCGTGTACTCTGATTTGCTTTCCCATGAACACTGATCCGTCGTCAGATGTGTGGACGCACCGCTCGCTGCCGCGCTGAATCCCTTTGATCTGTGCTACAAAAACCGACAACTAACTGATTAGTGGCGGATGCATCTGCCGAGGTCAAATACCTAACACAGATGAGCAAATTACCCCCCCTACACATCTGCGGACGCGTCAGCCGATGACATCTGCAGATGAATCTGTCTAGGTGTAGAAGAGGCATGATGTGTATAGGAGGCATTAGTCACTACATCCAGTCTCATACGGCAATGATCCCTTATCACGCTGTTTCTTTCTTTATCCATCAACTTCACTCCAGTTATACTTCGCAGACTTCTCATTTCCACGGCATTTATTTATCCAGCTTCACTCTTTTTATCCAAATTTTTGCATACAATTTGCCGACGATGCTGAGCAAGCTTATGCCTCGGTAGTTTTTGCACTCTTGCTGTGACCCTTTTTACTTATAAAGCGGCACGATGACAGCCTTACACTAATCTCTTGGTACGCTGCCATATCTCCAACAAAGGTTGAGAAGGCAATACAGCTGGCAAGCTATCACGCCTTGTGCCGCTTTTAGCATCTCGACAAGGATCCTGTTAAGTCCCGCGGCCGTTCCCAATTTGATGCTATTCAATGCTTCCACTATTTCTTCTATACTTGTGACTTCTTCCTTGCAAATTTCATTTATTTCCCAGAAACTAGTATGTACTTGCATATCCTCTTTTTCAAACAAGCTTTCAAAATAATGCTTTCATATTTTTAACTCACATTCTTCTCCTTTGACAAGACTACCATCATGGTTCCTGAAATGGTTGAGATGCGAGAAGGCAAAAACGGTTAATTTGGCTGGTAAAGTGATGGCCACAGTCTTTTGGGACAGCCAAGGGGTCATTAACTAACTAACTAACTATCTTCACGCTGTATCCCTGACGAGGTAGTCAAAGAGGACAGATCGCCAGGCTTCGCGATACATGCATTCTTCTTTCGCTTCTTGTAGATTCATCAATCGCTTCATACACGCACGTCCGGGTATCCGAGTAGTTTTAACTTTTCCGTTTTTGAGCAATCTGCTCACGTTGTCTTCATTTCGATTTTTTGGAGAAAGGCAGGACAATAACTGGAGCTTACTATGCTGCATTTTTAGACAGATTCAATTAAGAGTTAGTCAAGAAACGACCGCATCTTGCAAAGAAAAAAGTTCTGTTTCATCTGGATAATGCTTCGGCCCACTCGTCTGCAATCGCGACATCAAAACTTGTCGAATTGGGAAACCACTTATTGCCACACCCTCCGTATTCGCCAGATTTAGCCCCCTGTGACTTCTTTCTCTTCCCTAACATGAAGAAATGGCTTTGCGGGCAAAGACTTTCATCAGACAAAGAGGTGTTAGCTGAAACTGAAGCTTATTTATTAGGGTTTGACAAAAAATATTTTTTGATGGGTTGAAGACGTTGGAACATCGCTGGACTAAGTGTGTAGATTTGAAAGGAGATTATGTAGAAAGTAATAAAAAAAATCGACAAAAGTGCGCTTCTTCTTTTCAAAGTCACGGACTTTTCAAACCAATCTCGTACACCTTTGGGCTGGTGGACCTGAATACCTACCAGCTTTGATCTTTTCATTCGGCACAAAAGGGAGCTATGAGGGTTATCGACGATCTTTTCTATCATCGTCGTCGCACCTTTCGCCGTAACACAGAATAACCACGGCCGTAGCTAGGGCATAGTAGCAGAGCATTGTGGAAACCAAAGTTAACATAAACTAAGTACGGGTACGGTAAAGAGGACCTTTGATTCCGATTGGTTTAAGCGTTATAAATGGTTGAAGTATTCTGTCGAGAAAGATGCGCTTTTTGTTATACATGCCAACCATTTTTACCTCAACGACTTCGTGGAAGTGCCACAGGAATTAGAAACTGGAAAAATACCAATGATTCTAAAACTGGTTTACCAAAACATGAAAAATAAATTTCTCATATTCAAGCTATGTCGATGTGGCAGGAAAGCCACGAGCCGCGAGTGTAAACACGAGCTTGCATCGTGGCCGGCTGCCGAGCCACGAGACGAGCCGAGAGTCCAGAGTGTAAACGCAGTATCACACTCGCGCTGGCGCTTGACCGTGTCGATTGATTGTATTGTGCACAAAGAGAAAGTAATATGCATTGTTAAATTGATTTTTAAGTGTAGACTGCCTCGGTGGCGCAGTGGTGGTGCATGCGACTGAGGTCCCGGGTTCGATTCTCGGTTCTGCTAATCAATGAGTTTGAGTTCCTGAAATCCTTTTTAGCTGTTACATAATACGACTACCCACTTACTTTTTCCTCGTTCAGATGATTATTTTTTGTTGCACTAAACGTGGAGGCTCTTTAATCTATATATATAAAAATTAAACCCGTTTTCCGTTGTCACGACATCACGAGTAAACGGCTGGACCGATTAGAAAAAATATTTTGTATTGGATAGCCCATTTATCGAGGAAGGTTCTTAGCTATATATCATCGATTGCGATGTCAAGTCACGCATTGCTGCCGCGTGGGCCAAATGGCGGGAGATGACCGGTGTCATTTGTGACCCTAAAATGCCGATCCGGTTGAAGGGACAGGTCTACAAAACCATTATTAGACCTGTCCTTTTACATGGCAGTGAGACGTGGCCGATATTGGAGCGACACAAGCAGGAGCTGCGTGACACGGAAATGAAGATGCTGCGGTGGATGTGTGGAGTCACGCGGATGGACCGCGTGAGGAACTCTCGCATCCGCGGCAGCCTTCACGTCCGTGACATTGCAGACAAGTTGCAAGAGTGTCGCCTTCGTTGGTATGGTCACGTCTTGCGGCAACCGCCGGGCTACGTAGGTAACAAATGTCTGGCCATGTCAGCCCCGCCGGGTCCCGGTAAGAGGGGAAGACCCAAGAAGTGCTGGCTTGACGTCGTAAGGGATGACATGCGTGCCAATGGTCTCACCACAGGGGATGCCGACGACCGTGCGAAGTGGAGGAGAAAATGTAGGAAAGCGGACCCCGGGCGTCGCGAGACGCAACTGGGACAGACGCTCGGATGATGATGATGTTCTTAGCTATATATCATCACGCCACTACACAGGAGAGCGGAGCAGTAATCATAAATGTCAACAAATCGGGAAAACTTTTATACATTTTTGGAAAAGTAATAAGCGACGGGATTAAATGGGTGCCACGGGGTTGGAAGTATGTCGCGGGCGAAGCCGCGTGGGTCAGCTAATATTAATTAATAAAAACTTAAAATTTAAAGAACGTAAAGACTTAGTAGCCCTCTCCATTGAGCGAGTTATTGAGATTGCCAGTATTAAGTTTGAGCATTTCATCTTGTTAAGCGTATACAGTCCCCCTGATGCTTCTTACATTAAATTTTAAGAAAAGCTTGAAGAAGCACTGTTCAAATGCCAATGTTCTAAGAAATCTATAATTGTTTGTGGAGATTTTAATGTTGATATATTAGATACATCATTAACTCCATCAGAGAGAAATAAAATGAAAAATTTATTTAAATCCTTTAATCTGCATAGTACATTCTTAAAACCCACTCGTATTACAGCCACCAGTGCAAAATGTATTGATAATATTTTTACTGTTATTAAACCTATAGATAAAGGTATTGTGGATCCTGTAGGGTCAGATCATCGTGGCCAATAGATAAAGTTTCCTAAAAGTAGTAACAAAGACGGCAAAAAACAAATTAAATATGTACCAATTAACCAAAGTCGTTGGAATAATTTTAAAGAAAATTTATTAAAGAGATTACCATATGTACCTAACTTCACTTGTGTAGACCAGTCATATAAACACTCATTTAATTTGATTAATGATGAGTTTGGCAAAGTTTTTACCTCAAAAACTCTACAGATTGGTGGTCGTCCTGTTTTCAGTGACTGGGCAACACCAGGTAACAGGTTTAAAAGTAGAAATAAATTATTTGAATTATATTCAGAAAAATCATCAATAATTTTAGGCAAACCTTTCAGGAATATGTTTAAAATTATTCAAAGATATTTAAACAAACGTGTTATCTTGCTAATTCAAACTTCATTAAAAATAAAATTTCTAATTCTGTGAATAAAATAAAAATGACTTGGAACATCATTAACTCTGAATGCGGTAGATCTTTGGTGACTGAAAGGGATTTCCACTTAAAAGTAAATGGTTACCATGTTACAAGGGACCTGGAAGTGGCGACGTAGTTTGAACATTTTTTCAAAAATTGTACCTATATTGACAACAAAATCTCTCCAAGCGTCTTCCAGTTCCGCTGAACATTTATTAGAATAATCTGTTCTTTGTTGCAGGGATGCATTTGTATTCACAGATATTTGCGCTCAGGACATTGTAAAGACATTTAAATGTATCGAAATTAAGAAAACCGCGGACCTTTGGGGATTATCGGTCAAAACTGCATCATGTATAATTGAGGTCATTGCGCCCCATCTAGCAACATCTAGGTACATTTCCTGATTTAATGAAACACAGCAAAGTCGTTCCCTTGTTCAAGGCTGGCAGCGCTACAGACCCGTCAAATTTCCGACCAGTGTCGGTGCTGCCAACTTTGAGCAAAGTATTTGAAAAAATAATCTTGAATCAAATACTATCCCATTTTAATAGTCATAAAATATTTCATGCGAATCAATTTGGGTTTACGAAAGGGCGCTCAACTTCCGATGCTGGTGTTGAGTTATTAAAATGTATTCATGAAGCCTGGGAAGACAAGCACGATGCATTAGATATATTTTGCGTACTATCAAAGGCTTTTGATTGCGTTCAACATGAAACACTGTGTAATAAATTACACCACTATGGAATAAGAGGCAAAGCTCTCGACCTTCTGTCTTCATATTTGAACAATAGAATACAGAGGGTCGATATTAATGGTACACGTTCTGTAGGATCCATGGTTACTATGGGTGTGCCGCAAGGCTCGATACTTGGGCCATTCTTGTTCCTCATTTATATTAATGATTTACCATTTTATGTAGGGGACAGGAATAGGATTGTTTTGTTTGCAGATGACACCTCATTAATTTTTAAAATTAGAAGACAATTAGATTACTATGACGATGTAAACAATGCAATTGCAAGATAGTTCATTGGTTCAGCTCAAATAATCTTTACCTTAATGAAAATAAAACTAAATGTATAAAATTTACTCTACCAAATGTAAAACAAGTTGCGGCCAATGTTCAACTGAATGGACAAGTGTTAGAGTTTGTAGAATCAACTGTGTTCCTTGGTATAACAATTGATGCCAATTTGCAGTGGGGCCCACACATAGAAAAGACAGCCTCTAGGTTAAGTTCGGCTGCATACGCTGTAAAAAAGATCAGGACTCTAACAGACGTGGATACGGCTAGAATGGTTTACTTCAGCTATTTTCATAGTACTATGTCTTACGGTATTCTCCTTTGGGGGAGTGCTGCAGATTTAAATATTATTTTTGTTCTACAAAAGCGGGCTGTACGCGCTATTTATAAAGAGAAAAATTCAAAGAAGTAAATATTCTAACCGTGATAAAATCTTATGTCCAGAAAAATCTATCACAATTTTCTAAACTCTGTGATAAACATAATATAAACACTAGAAATAAAAATAATCTTTCAGTCCACCACAGTCGACTACATAAGATTGGCGATTCTTTCCAGGGTAACTGTATACGCTTTTACAACAAGCTTCCCTGTGACCTGAGAAATTTACCATTAAATAAATTTAAAAAGTTAATTAAATACAAGCTTTGTGAAAAAGGTTATTACTCCGTTAAAGACTATTTGAAGGACAGGGACGCCTGGAAATGATCTGCTGGCAAAGTGAAATATTATTAAATTGTAAATAGGCCATCAAAAAAAAGCCTTCCTAAGTTTCTTGTCGGTTCTTCTCAGGTGGGCCGCGTTCCGAACCGGTGGTCGCTTTTAATATTTTAAATAGTGTATGACATTTTGTAAGCGCCGTTAAAATGGTCTATGCAAAATAAAGATATTTTAATTTTTTTTATTTTATTGCCATCTCGTTAGTACGGTTGAATTGGTGTATCCCAGAGTCTTGAAATGAAATTGAAATAAAATGAAATTTCCACACTCTTATTATAGCTTTCAGTTTTTAGTAATTTCTGATTTTGACTGATTTATTTTTATTGTGGTCGGTCGGGCTGATTCTCTTCTCCATTTTGGGGCGATATGGTCCTATATGGTCACCCTATGAAAAAACTGTCATGAAGGCTGTCTGACACAGAACCAATGAAATATTTACATTCAATCATTTAATGTAGACAGAGAAGAGAGAGAATACATTTTTAAACTATTAAATCTTAAAATTTTAATACACAATGTGGCTGTGTTGTGTCGTACCTACATATTAAACTTTTTGCATAGAAAATACGCTTATATATTTATGTTCGAGTCCATAATGCAGTGAGCTGTTAAACAACTGCTCTGTCATATGCCAAGCCATAATCTCTTTCGAAAATGATGTGGAGCTAATATTTTTGGTACAGTATTTCAGTGATAATAACACTTTCTCTTTTTTTAAATATTTTTTTGTTAGATTATGTTTATTATATTTACAATATGCAACGTTGGTTTTTTTTAGAAGATTTTAAGCACCCAAAACGTCGAGTGGCACCAAAATTACTTAAACCGAAAGAACAAGAAATGGCAGAACTACTCGAACAATCGTGGGTATTTACAGTGAATGTACCAGAAACTAAACCCAAAGAATTTGTATTTATTACGGGCAATATTCCAGAACTTGGTGAGTGGGATTTTAATAAAATAGTTCATCTTGAAAAAAGGGAAGGCACTGATTTGTGGTCAAAAACTTTAACAATTCCTAACACTTGCGATATTCTCTATCGCTATGGTTTAGGAATTGTAAATAATGATACAAATGACCTTATTATACGCCAATGGGAAACTTTTGTAAAACCAAGGATTCTGCGGGACTCTGACTTACACCCGCAAATTGATGAATATGGTAAATTTAATGAAGGAAAAGCTGTTACCACTGGATGGCTCACCTCTCATACGTTGCTGCAATTTAAATTTCTTAATAACCCTCTGAAATTGAGAAATTGTCTAGCTGGAAGGCAAATGAATATTAAAGTTACGCCTGTGAAGCTCTCCTTTGGAAATGAACCTCAATTGGATGAGACATCTCTCAGCGGTGATATTGCTGATGAAGACATAGCATGCACATGCCTTGTTGAGGTTTCTACACTGGATAATAATCCAACCCTATGCCTCCTTAAGCCACAAGAGCAGTTTGGAAGGGAATATAAACCAGATGATATGTTAATAGTGAATATGACAGTTCCAGATCATAAAGCTCTAGCATATCTTGTGGATTTTTATTCATTTAGTAATCATGCTTCAATTGAGAATGCTCCATGCCATGTGGGCTATACTTATGTGTTACCAAATATGTTTAAACCCTCAGAAGGAATACTTCAATTACCTGTAACATGTAATGTTAAACATCGACCCTTAGGCACTATTGATATTGAATATTTAGTAGTTCTGCCTATGAAAGAGAACATCAATAGTTTGGAAGTATCTTATGCTAAATATTGGTCTCAAACCTGGACTGGTTTAGAAGTTGGACATCGTGGTTTAGGTGCTAGTTTTAAAACAAGGTATGTATGTTATTTAAACGATATATCCATACAGACTAGCAAGCATGCTAATGTGTACTTAAATTCTTGATTTTAGTTTTAAGGCTCACTAGCATCAGCCATCATTATTATTATTATATACTGGTTGACGACCTCGGCTTCGCACCAGTGTAAAGAACTTTTCCCGTTTCCCACAGGAACTTGTTTCCGAGATTTAAAGTAGCCTATGTGTTATTCTGATGTATAAGCTATATTATTGTAAAGTTTCATTAAAATCCATTCAGTAGTTTTTTACGTGAAAGAGTAACAAACATCCATACAAACTTTCGCATTTGTAATATTATTAAGATTAAGATATCATAAATCAAATATGCCAAGAGATTATTTTATATCTCCATATTTAAAGTATTTATGGTGTAGTGTCACCCCTTTTTTACACAAAGTTAAAATGCATTGTAAAAATTTTAAGCAATGTTTTTGTTTTCTGTTCTCACTATAAAACTTTTTGTATACAAAACTTGTATTAAACTTGGTGAATCAGGTGGTCACCTTAACAAAACAATGTTTGAAACATTTGCAATACAGTTAAAGAACAAATAAATGTACTAATTTAGTTTTGACAAGTTTTGTATAAAACTAGCAGAATACTTGTTTGTTGGTGAAAACGGGTTGTAAGGCTTTTGAATACCCTACTCAAGTCTTTAATAAGACCACATCTTTTCCATTTATTGAAGTAAAATCCAGCATAGCTATGTGTTAACCGACAGTGCCAGCTATGTGTATCCCAACTTTCAGTCAAATTGATTTATGGGTTACTGTATAATTGAACAAACATCTTTACAAATTTTACACTTATTATATTAGTAGATTGACTTACACAATCTATGTTTACTACTAAACTAATCTATAAAGCTGAAGAGCTTGTTTGTTTGTTTGGTTGAACATGCTAATCTCAGAAACTACTGGTCCTAATTGAGAAATTCTTTTTTTGTGTTGGATAGTCCATATATCGAGGAAGGCTATAAGTAAAATAACATCACACTTCTACCCAATTAGGAAAATTTTCATAATTTTTTGTAAAAGCAGTAAACCACGGGATTAAATTGATACAGTGGGAATTCAAAATATGTCACGGGCGAAGCTGAGGGGGTCTGTAAATTTGCGTAATAAGGCCGCCAATTGTTATACTATCAAATTAATACACGTTTGTTTTACTTACTACTACTAAAAAACAATTAATGCCAGGAGTGAATAAAATTTAAAATTTTGATCTTATTTTCAGAGGTCATACAATACGTGAGAATACTATTACTTCCCTTAAAAAAGCAGCCACTAGTGGTGCAGATTTACTTGAATTTGATGTACAATTAAGTAAAGATATGGTACCAGTCATCTACCATGATTTCCATGTTTGTATTTCATTGAAGAGAAAGAAAGAGATTGATCGTTTAGAAATGCTAGAATTACCAGTAAAAGACTTGACTTTAGAACAGCTGCACAAACTGAAGGTACTGATTAGTTATATATAATGATAGATATAGTCTGTAAGGCCTAGGCTGAGGTTTGCATTTTTGTGATGTTCACACATTGCTTGTGTGGAGGTTTGATGTCGGCATAGAGCGGATGCATCCCATGATAGACTTAAAACAGTTTATTAATCACGCCTTATCCCCGAAGGGGTGGCAGAGGCATATTATACTCCCACTTTTCACCATGTGTAGTCCTGTCCCACGTAATAGGTGGTGAGCCCATTGACGTGTTGAATTGTTATAAGCCGTCGATAAGGCGTTCAACATGGCTTAACGACTGCCTTCCGAAGCACGGAAACACTCGCAAATGTAAATGTCACAAAGTGATCACTCATCCGTGACCAGCAATAGTTCGATTCCGATCGTTTACAGAGTGGACGCACCGACTTCGCAATAAAATCATTGTTTATCGCAAGCTTTGCATTCCATTGCGTATTTGATTGGCAAAGGATAATTGGAAAGCATACAAAAAAGTTTGTGATATGGTTTACAGTGTTGTGCGACTGAGTGAATAATTTACATTGTATTAGAAATTAAGAACGCTTGTCCTGGAAAAAGAGACAGCTCCGATTTCCATTACACTACCCCGGTCGTTGGCGCGGTGTGAGAGCTGCACGCATGCCCTTCACCCCCTCAAGGAAGTGGTATAAAACCTGATCTACCTAAAGAACTCGGACCCCCCCCTTAATGAGGCTGCGGTAGCGGATAAAGTATGTCGGGAGCCCTGGGGCTATCCTTCCGAGGGCTCACCCGGGACTCCTGGTCATAGACAGATGGAAGGGATACGTGTGGTTTTAGTCGGTAGGAGTCATACTAATAGCATCCATGAGAATTAACAAACTCAAAAAAAAAACGATTACACTAATTACTACAGACAGGGGGTACCAATGCGAACAAAATATTTTTAATAACATTAAATTATCCCTAGATAAGCGCTTGTGGCCCCGCGGTCTCAGTGTTCTGTAAACGATCACTGAGTTACGCAACTTTTACTATGGCTGGTCCTCGGATGGGTGACCACTTTGTGGCATTTACATTTGCGAGCGTTTCCGTACTTCAGAAGGCACGTTAAGCCGTTGGTCCCGGTTGCCAGTAAAATGGCAATTGTTAAGCCTGGTTGAATGCCTTATGTGCGGCTTGAAAAATTTCAACAGCAGGTAGCCACAACCTGCGTCTGTCTATTTCAATACGGCAATGGGCTCACGACCTATTACGTGGGACAGGAATCCACACGGTGAAAAGTGGGCATATAATATGCCTCTGCCACCCCTTCGGGGATAAGGCGTGATGGATATTTATTTTATTTATTTATGGCAGTAATGGTATCAAATTCAAGATTACAACAAACAAAAATCTTATTTAGCTGTTTTAAGTCTGGTAATTGATTTCTAAAATAAAAACCATATTATAATCTGTGATATTAACATATTTAACTCGTTAATAATACAATTAATGTAGATTCATCCGGACGGTGTAAGTTTGATTCCATGGAAGATGGGCCGGGTACTGGTATGGGATGCAACCTGTTCATACACGCTGGCCCCTTCCCATCTACATGGAACCAACAACAGAGCTGGTGTGGCTTGTGAAGCGGCTGAAAAAGCTAAAGCATGCAAATACAGGGGTCTAGGCTCCGAATATGATTTTGTCCCATTCGGTGTCGAGACCCTTGGTCCGTGGGGTCCTAGGGCTACAAGGCTTTTTAAAGAAATAGCAAAAAGGTCAGTCGACATCACAGGAGACCGAAGAGCTGGCAGCTACCTCGGCCAAAGAATTAGTTTAGCTATTCAAAGGGGGAACGCTGCCAGTATCTTTGGAACCTTGCCTAAAGGGACTCCTTATATTAATATATTTTAAATTATCATATTTTAATGTTAATTAATAATTTGTTGTAAAAATCTTGACATTTAAGTTGACATTTTCATTCATCAGAACACAGATGTGTCGCAGAGTTGTCATCGTTTTTGCCTATTTCATTTGCTCTCTGAGAGGTCTAATAAATTTTGTTCCTCTATTAATGTAGATTGTGTGAATAATTGGTTCTCGATACTGTTCATTTATAATGATAGATGGCGACGTAAAAGTTGAACAGTTCTCCACCAACATTCGTCTCTCTATGCCAATAGTACCTGTAAAAAAAAGAGCATTCTATCTCTTTCGGTTTCGCACGTCACAACGATGCACGCTAGAATAATAAACTTATTTGTAAAAATATTGTAAAATCGACGACGAGGATTGCTCCGCAAAAATCAAGCAGTAGATAAATTAATCATATTTTGTAAACGTGTGTGTGGTCTGGTGGTTAATGGCGAGAAGTAGACGTTATATTAGTATTGTTCCCAAGCATAGAGTCCCAAGTTCGAGTCCTCATTGTTTTATTTTTTGTTTTTGCATTTTAAAATAAATATCAACAATCATAAATACAAAACACCGAAAAAGTAATACTTTTTTTTGTATTATAGAAATTTACTAAATTAAGGGCCGTATTCCAGAACGTTTGTCAATACTCAAGAAACACTTGAGAGTAGATTTTATATGGCAAAATCTAGTCTCAAGCGTTGATCGAGTATTGAGAAACGTTCTGGAATACGGACCATAGTGTTTATTACGTACCAGTTTGAGTAAAGTTTCATTAAAAAAAAATATTATCACTGCCTTACTGGCCCACATATCTTATTTTTTTATTGCAGAATATAAATCGTTTTATTTTATATCAAAACGCGATGTGGCATCTAAATTGTAATCAAAACAAATCCAGTGATCCGATCCGCCAAAGTAAACGATATTTCACTTAAAATAAAGTTCAAAATAGAAGCGCGTAATAACTGTCGCTCTCTCTCTGACCTGCTAATAAGGTTGAAAGTGGTCTGACCGCCGTCACTACTCTTACGTCAAAATATTATTATAGGGCTAACACACGACTGGATTTGATCCGACCAGGACCGCAATTCTCATGCCTTCGAAACAGTCTCGATTTCGAGATAAATCTCGAATTCGAACTTTATTCGAGTTTTATTGACGTTTAGCTATTCTGCAAATCTCGAACTCGACTTTTCTCGAAGGGAAGCCACTCGAGTTGCTTCGAATGGTTGGTAGCAGTCGAGACGCAGATTTCGAAGTCGAAATACTATAATCTTTGGACATTTCTTCAGTGACCGACCCTAAATTAGCATTATATTACATTTTACATTTAATAAATATCAAAATGAGTGATGAATTAATAGTTTAATACGTGCAAAACATATTGCAACTCGCTTCAATTTCAAACACGTCGTCGCCGATGTTTCAGCATTGTGAAAATTTCAGCAATTTGATTTGTGATTACAAATAACACATACATACATACATATATATTGTCACGCCTTTATCCCCGAAGGGTTAGGCAGAGGCATATTAAAAGCCCACATTTCACCGTATGCATTTTTGTCCCACGTAACAGGTGGTGAGCCCATTGCCGTGTGGAAATGGACAGGCGCAGGCTGTGGCGACCTGCTGTTTAAATTTTTTAAGCCGCCCATTAGGCCTTCAACCTGGCTTAACGACTGCCATTTTATTGGCAACCGGGACCAACGGCTTAACGTGCCTTCCGAAGCACGGAACTGGGGTGGGTCTAAAGGGCCTAATTAATTTAATAAAAATAACACGGTCTTCAATAATATAGACAACACACAGTGACAGTGATAGCGACACATTCAGATATTTTTCATTGTACGGGACCGTATAAGCAATTTTTAAAATATACATTAAGTAACATTTATTATGAAGTTTACAATATTTTTTCCTTTAATAATTACTATAAAATACGTAATTATTGTTTATAACGTGCAAAATAAGCTTAAAAAACTTTTAGAACATTTTGTAAGAGTAGTCTTGTAACCGTTTTAAAGGATTCGAAGAGTGAACTCGAATTCGAGATTATTTCGAAGAAAACGAGAATTGCCTCCCAGACCGCGGTACCGCCAGTACCGATTTTACCTTTCCCCAAAAAATATTATACTTTTTCATACATTTTTTGCCAGAAAGAAAAAAGAGCTACGTTAATACATAACGTAGTGTTTATTTACTCTATGTAGAGGAATACTGCATACCAGTTATCTACATAGATAAGTAAAATTAAAATGTGTGTGTGTGTGTGTGTGTGTGTGTGTGTGTGTGTGTGTGTGTGTGTGTGTAATTTCAAATTTGCAGCTTTTCACTAAATGCATATAAAATAATATACTTTATTAGAAACTTTTCATTTCCACAAAAGTTCCTTAAAAAAATAATTTTACCCTAGAATAACACGAATATAAATAACACCAACACGAATAGAATAACACCAACACGAGTGCCACCAGTGGAATGTTAGGGGAGGAATGACAGATAAGATGAATGGGTTGATGGATGTTATGAATGAGAGAAAGTTAGATGCAGTGTCCTTGACAGAGACCAAGCGCAAGGGCAGCGAAGTCTTGGAGCTCCCGGGTGGGATGCTCGCGCTTTGGTCTGGAGTACCAGAGAGCGAGCATGGCAGTCGGGGGGTTGGAATTTTGCTATCCTCGCGATTGGCCTCCGTTATGTATGAGTACAAACTGGTAGGTCCTAGAATCCTCTGGGTCCGTGTAAAACTTGGTTTGACGAAGATTTTCCTGGTAGCTGCTTACGCGCCAGTATCTTCGTCGGACGCGAGTGAGCTAGAGGACTTCTGGGAGAGTATGAGTGAAGCTCTAAATGTGATAGAAGGTAATGAAAGACTTATAGTATGTGGAGACTTGAATAGATGGGTGGGTACCGCTCGCGATGGTCTTGAGTCGGTACTCGGGAAGTTAATACTGGCATTTTGTAAGGAAAAGGATTTGTTTGTAGCGAGCGAACACAATGTTCAACCACAAACAAATTCATATGTATACGAGGGGATGTAAGTCAAAGAGATGTATGATAGATCTATTCCTAATGGATAGTCGGCTCCGTAAACAGGTGATGGACACAAGGGTTTATCGAGGCGCTGAGCTGGGATCAGACCACTACCTAGTCATAACTAGGATTAGGGGTCTGTTCGCGGGTTGGCGTCATCGTACCGAGTGTCCTGAACCTGAGCCGACTTACAGCATCAAAAGCTGGAAGCTGCAGGATGCATCCATTAGGGATAAATATAATGAAAGGGTAGCCGAAAAGCTTGGCGACGTCAATGTAAGTAGTGAGAATGTGGAAAGTGAATGGCAGAACCTTAGGGATAGTATGATAAATGCCGCTGTGGAAGTGTGTGGAGAAACAAAAAGAGGCAGTAGTAATAAGCGTGATGCATGGTGGAATGAGGAAGTGAAAGAAGCAGTTCGAATGAAGAAGAAAGCATGGCTAGACTACTTAGCCTCGCGGAAGGATTTTAATATGAAAGAGAGATACAAGCTGCAGAAAGTTAACACGAAGGCACTGATAGAAGGAGCTCGTGAACGGTGCAGAATGAAAGCGGATGAAAGGTTGTCGTCCAATTTCCGGGATAATGCCAAGCTCTTCTGGAAAGAGGTAGGCAAGACCCGGAGTTGTTCGGCAATCTGCAGTATGAATAAAGTGCTCAGTGTTAACAATGACGTCCTAACAGACCAAACTGACGTCCTGCAGAGATGGAGTGAATATTATGGAAAGATGTATGCAAGAAAAGACAGAGATGCCACATCGGGAAGTGGAGCTCACTTCGATGCTCCGGATCCCGATGTCATTGAAGTCATTAGTATGAAAGAAATAGAACAAGCTATAAGAAGTATGAAATGTGGTAAGGCTGCGGGAAAAGACAGAGTTACTGCTGAGATGATCAAGTACGGTGGGTCGCGTGTCTGGGACACACTATGTCTGTTATGCAACTTGTGCTGGCGGACGGGTGAGGTCCCAGATGACTGGCGAGTAGCTGTTGTAGTACCTAATTACAAAGGGAAAGGCTCGCGCCTAAACTGCTCCAGCTACAGGGCGATCAGCTTGGTCAGCTTAGCTAGTAAGGTGTATGCAAAGGTTATAACGGCACGAATGCAAGAACAGTCTGAAAGGTATTTATGGGAGGCTCAATGCGGATTCCGACGTGGAAGAGGTTGCATGGATCAAGTGTTTTCTCTCCGCATGATCGCGGAAAAGATTCTGGCTGTTTGCCAGAAGGTTTTCTGCGCTTTTGTGGATTTAGAGAAAGCATTTGATAACGTTGTGAGAGAAACGCTGTGGGACTTGCTGCCCGGATATGGTGTGGACGGCTCGCTACTGCGGGCAATACAGTCGCTTTATAGGGACTGTAAGGCTTGCGTGCGAGTAGGGGGGGATGTGTCACCTCTTTTTGATGTCTGTACAGGCGTCAAACAGGGATGTGTCATGTCCGCCTGGCTGTTCATAGTGTATCTGGACAGTTGCCTGCAGAAGTTGAAAGATTTTAATATGGGTGTGAATTTGGGTGACTTTACAGTAAACTGTCTGCTGTACGCTGATGATGCGGTGCTCATGGCCTCATCAGAAGCCGACCTTCAGACATTAGTCACTAATATGAAAGAGGAGTGTGAAATTAAGGGGCTTCGCTTGAATGCAAGTAAAACTAAGGTTCTAGTATTTGAAAGAGGTGACGTAAGAACTAAATGCGAGATTAGGGTAAACCAGGAACGTCTAGAGCAAGTGACTGAAATTGTGTATTTAGGAAGTATGTTTAGCGCGAAAAGGGCGTGCTCCGTTGGTTGGACACGTCCAACGAATGAGTGAGGAACGATTGACGAAGAATATATATTGTTCAAAAGTAGAGGGTAGAAGGAGTCAGGGTAGGCCGAGACTTACATATGAAGACCACGTGAGCAGATTGCTCAAAAACGGAAAGGTCAAAAGTACTCGGATACCCAGACGTGCGTGTATGAAGCGATTGATGAATCTCGAAGAAGCGAAAGAAGTATGCATGGATCGCGAAGCCTGGCGATCTGTCCTCTCTGACTACCCCGTCAGGGATACAGCGTGAAGATAGTTAGTTAGTTAGTTAGTTAATAGGGAAAAAGCCCCTAATCTGAACACCATGTCTGGTCGTCCGGTGCGGTCTGATCCGGTCGTCTGTTGCGACAACAGATTTGGTCGGCAGACTCGGCGGATCAAATCTGTCGAGGTCCGGCAGACCAAATCCGGTCGTGTGTTAGCTCTTTAATAGGGCTAACACACGACCGGATTTGATCCGGCCAGACCGCGGATTTGATTTGCCACCCGACCAAATCTTACCGTGTGTACAGCAGTCCGGCGGACATAATTATTATTAATTGAGTCCGCCTCGATCCGCATCCGATATGATCAATGTTGTCGTTCTAGCTACTTTGTCGTAAATTTCCCCAGATTAAATTAAATTTTTCTCCAAATAGACACTTTTTCATAATTTTTTTCCCAATGTTGCCATCTTAGTTAATTTGTCAAAAATGTCCCCAGTACCGATTTTACCTTTCCCCAAAAATTACTTTTTCATACATTTATTGCTAGAAAGAAAAAAGAGCTACGTTAATACATAACGTAGTGTTTATTTACTCTATGTAGAAGAATACTATGCATACCAGTTATCTACATAGATAAGTAAAATTGAAATGAGTGTGTGTGTAATTTTAAATTTGCAGCTTTTCACTAAATGCATATAAAATAATATACTTTATTAGAAACTTTTCATTTCCACAAAAGTTCCTTAAAATAATATTTACCCTAGAATAGGGAAAAGCCCCTAATATGAACACCCTGTCTGGTCGTCTGGTCGTCCGGTGCGGTCTGATCCGGTCGTCGGTTGCGACAACAGATTTGGTCGGCAGACTCGGCGGATCAAATCTGTCGAGGTCCGGCAGACCAAATTTGGTCGTGTGTTAGCTCTTTTAGCTCTGCATCGTATACGATGATACCTACATTGCGCTTTGAAAAGTTAAAAATATAAAAAAGCTAGTTGACGGCCGCGGCTCCGCTCGCGTGATGGGAACTTGTTCCCGGTATAAAAGTAGCCTATATGTTGTAAATCCATTCAGTACTTTTTACGTGAAAGAGTAACAAACATAAACCAAATCTTTCCACTTTATAATATTTATATTAAACTAGTTGACGTCCGCGGCTTCGCCCGCGTAGAGAAGTTTTCCCGTTTCCCACTGGAACTTGTTCCTGGGATAAAAAGTAGCCTATGTGTTTCATTAAAATCATTTCAGTATTTTTTACGTGAAAGAGTAACAGACATCCATACAAACTTTCACATTTATAATATTATTAAGATTATCATAATTTTGATAGGTAACTAGATAGGTACTTTCTTTTATTTTGCTTTCATTAATTAAAAATTTCACGTTCAGAGGCCTGATACAATAGATTATCTATACTTATATTATAGAACTTAAGAGTTTATTTGACCCCTGGTTTCGGTCTCTGTAGCCTGCACTGTAGACAATAGGTATATCTTAAACCTAAACCCCGAGATCTCGACCATAGACTTAGCTACCCTGGAGCCAGGGGCTATAGACATCCATTGACTCTAGACAGTTGACCTTGACGCTCAGGATCTAAGGTCTCGGGGCCCTACCGGCTCTAAGCCCACAAACTCAGATTCTAGCCCAGAAGCCTAGACTTCGGATCGAAGACCCTGGAATCTTTACTCAGGACCCTGGACCCTGGATCTCGGGAACAGGATCATGAACCCTAGGCCCTTAACCTTGGATCCTAGACCCTGTACTGTGAGGTAGAGCCTCTACTGAATACCCTCGGTGGAGAACCCAACCCTTGACTCTAAACAGAGGATCTGGAGTAGCTGACCTTGGATCTAAGACACAGAAGCCGGAATTCAGGATCCCAGACCCCGGGTCGGGAATATGGGCTCTACGTCCTCGAACATGAACCCTGGAATGGGTTTATCATGTTCATTTTAGAAGTTCCTATGGCCACCTTCCAGTGTCCTCTACAAACAATCTCCATACATGGAAATTACAAATGGTCACTTACAAGTACCTACGTAACTAAAAAACACTGATTGAACTAACTCTAGTTTTACAATATTATATATAAAACTAGAGTTAGTTCAATAGATAAAATATCCAAATAAGTAAAACCCCCATGTGTCGCTTTATAACATGACCTTTATATCATGGCCCCAAAGAACAGAATATTGATAACGTCAATTAGCTAGAAAATGCATACGGCAGAGTATTTTTTTATAGTGACATCTGCTGTAGTGTAGTAGATAATAAGAATAGTTTGCCACAACATTGTCGCCATCTATATGCAAACTCCCGTAGTGCCTGCCTGCTTGGAAAGTTACGGCCGTGACCATTTTTTGTTCCTGTTCGTGCATCTGTATAAGAATTATATTACGACGAATAGTAGGCACCTGACAGGCCGGGTATGTGATTTTTGCATACCGTTTGAAATAAACTTGACATGCAGTATTATTATTATTTCTTTCGTCTTTAAAATGAGAAAACATTCCTTGCTCTGTAATCTGTATAGTTAAAAAAGTAACTTGACTTTTTTACTTACTGCAGATATTTATTCATGAATTCATACAATACCCTAATGATAAAACATGTGATTTTAGGTTTACCATTTGGTCGAAGGTCGTACTCACGAACCAATGGTTTTCGATGAAGACACCGATGAACACCAGCCGTTTCCTACTTTGCAAGCTGCCTTAGAAAGTATACAGGAAGATGTAGGCTTCAATGTTGAGCTGAAATGGACTATGGAGATGAAAGATGGCACTTTTGAACTAAACAATCCATTCGATATGAATATTTATGTTGATAAGGTAGGCTAATCGACATGTTACTTCATTCAAAATGCTATTGGAATATCTGCATGGATTTCGTTGTGGTTAGTAATTTGTTCTTCCCAAGTAATTTATACCTAAAGGATTGGTTAACATTCCTGATCCGTCTTTACGACCCAATTACGTAGCAATAAAAGTGACGCGTCAAGCATAACTACTCTCATAATCAAACTTAGTCTTACAATAGCCACACCCTCAAAGAGTCCTATTTTCTCCATAAGTCCTATGTTTTGGTGGTCGTAGATGAGTGGTCTGGGTTTTAAGGTTTCCATCAATATCTCCGGGGCCCAAGTAACCTCACCGGAAAGCGGTGCCCTTCCGAGTGACGGACGAGATAACGAATTACGCGTCCTAACGGGTCAGACGGCAGTTGCTTCTGACAATACTAAAAACGAAACGATAGCTGCTAGCATCCAAATAAAAGTGAACCCCAGGGTCGAAACTCTGGTAGGTTCTGGGTAGATGAGTAAAGTTGTCAGGTCGAAATTTTACTCATTATAATGGGTTCCTTCTGGACAATACTTGGGAAATAAACTCAACAATATAGCTGAAAACTTTTCGAGTGTTAACTCCAATAGATCTTCAGTGAACATTTTGGTTACTCATAATGTAAACAAAGCTTATCGTTGAATAATTCTAAACAGAAACATTGCTATTGTCTTGTCATTCTATGTGGCTTTGTACAAAGATTATGCCTTATCAAAGTGTGTGTTCTAATGACATTAGCGTACGCAATGCGGAATGCAGCTAAAAACCTTTTAGAATTCAGCCAGGGTTGCTCTTTATGTTTATATAAGAACTAGCTGTGCCTGCTTCGCCCGTGACATACTTCAAACACCTCACACTTTTTATTAGTTTTCAAATTCTTTCATACAAACTTGTTTACCTATTTCACATACTTAACGGTGGATTTTTAAATGATTCTGTTACACTTGTATATTATTTTTTTGAGCAGCAGCAGGTATATAAAAATTGGTGTTGCTAACTTTGGAAATGAAGAATTTGCCATAAATACTTGCAACCCATATTTTACTCCCTTAGAGGTATAAATATTGATAAGCCCTCCCTTCGCTTGTAACTCCTTTGCAACGACCATCCCCCTTCCTCCACACCTCTAACCCTTGACCCTATTGAGTTATCAAATATTTTAATTCAAAATTTTCATCCCCTGTTTTATACCATTAATACTATTTCCAAAAATCTTGTAACACGTGTTTATTTATTTTTAAACAGAAGCTTTGAAAATGAAGAATCTCTCATATAGACTTAGAAGAAATTTTGCAATACCACCAGATGTCTATTTATTTCTAATCAGGAGTAGGTGCAAGTAAATGTAAATGACGAACTGTCATACAACTGTTTATTCCTTATATATTCATACCCCGTAGGGTAAAATAAATAATAATTGTCATTTCTTAAAGGGTGCCTATATTACAAGGGTAGCCTTCCCTAAAATACAGTTCTTAGGTTAGTTAGTTTCGTCTGGAACTTGATAGATAAGTGAGTCACCCCGTAATTTTATTTATATAGATTTCGCGTCACGGTTTGTGATCGAACTTCTCTGAATCGGCTGGACTGATTTTAATCTACTTCTATGAGAATAGATCGTAAAGTTACATTGTTCTTTATTTATAGATTTTGGAAGTTGTATTGAAATATGCTGGAGAACGGCGCATCGTATTCTCTTGTTTCAACCCAGATATATGCACTATGGTTAGAAATAAGCAGAATAAATACCCTGTCATGTTTTTGACTGTTGTAAGTACTTGCATATTTAACTGACGATTTGAAAAAATACAATACTTTACATATAAAAGATATGTTACATATAATTTTATATGTTTTTAGGGAATTTCAGACCGGTATGAACCTTATCGTGACCCGAGATGTTCTTCCATACCAGCTGCTGTGCAGTGCGCAGTCAGTGCTGATATTCTAGGAATAGTGGTGCATACTGAGGACTTACTAAGGGACCCCACTCAGGTTATTACTTTACTATACTTGTTTACACAAACCTACTTACAAAATAAGTGGTATCATGAATTTCAGTTACATACACGATACATTTTAATTCCTTTAATTAGGTTTTTGAGTATTGTTTGTGCCAACGCCAAGCTAAACTTTATACTAACGGCGCAAGATTTAAATTTGCACAAATTGGGAAGTAAATGTAATGTGAGACAATGGCCATGTCGTCAATAGAACTCGCACTATGTTTTTCAGATTATCTGTAATAAATTACCAAGCCTACTGAGCGATATAATCCTCATCCGATCCAAAATCGACTAAATACATACAAAGTTTGTTATCAATGTTCTGCAAATAAATAAATGAAATTGAAAATGTTACTGAGATAAATTAAGAACCATGGCGCCGATTGACATGCAGTAAGAAGAAGCATTATTACTTAAATAGAAGAGTAAATAGTTTGTGATTGTGTATGTTTGCTACATCCTCACGATCGAACTGCATCAATTTGAAAAGGTGTCAAACGACCAGTGCTCAGTGAACGCTGGCGAGCTGCATGTTGTAGAAATGTGACGTGGACGGATAACGCAGCGTGAGAAACTCATACGTCCAAGGCAGCCTACTTGTTCCTTATATTGTGTACTAACTACAGTAAAGTGACTTTAGCGTTGGTATGGTTCCGTTATTACGTGAAGAACTAATGTCTGGGCATGCCACATTAAGGTTAGAACGATCTAAGAAATCATGGCTTGATTTGACCGTGCGAAGTGTAAGAGAGGAATTGGATCAGGGTCACGAAATCAACTGGAACCTTTGCGGAGAATGATGATGATTCTTAAATAGAATTAAATCCATTTATTAAAAAAATAACCTAACCTAACCACTCCGGGAGTGCCGACAGAAGTGAAAACTCAATTTATTAATAATTTATTTATCTAGACGCGTTGGTACATGCATATATGCACACACTATAGCTGCGTATCGTAACGGGGTGTAGCGAGTCCAGAGATTTATCTCATCTAAAAAATTGCGTACCGCGCTAAAAGAAGCTTTTCCTTCAAAAATTGACCGGGATCGACGTTAATGATGATGATGATGGAAAATAAATCTACACTGAAAGACTCCTAATTGATTACACAGCATTATTTAATAAGACCTGTAGATGACCGGAATCAACGTTAGATGATGATGATGATAATGGTCGCGAGTCCAGAGATTTTATCTCGTCTAAAAATAAGCGTACCGCGCTAAAAGAATATTCACTTCAAAAATTGACCGGGATGGACGTTAATGATGATGATGAAAAAAAAATTCTACTCTGAAAGAGTCTTAATTGATTACACAATATTATTTAATAAGACCTGTAGATGACCGGGTTCAACATTAGATGATTATGATGATTATAGTCGCAAATCCAGAGATTTTATCTCCTCTAAAAATATGTGTACCACGCTAAGAGGCGTTTTCACTTAAAAACTCCATCCGTCTTACGCTTTTTCGATCAGGTCACGTGTCCTGACGCGAGTTTAAGATTTTATACCCATTACAGAAAAAGTGCTCAACGCCGCTAAAGAAGTTGTCACTTCAATAATTTTTAATATTTATTCAATTTATTAATAATTTATTTATCTAGACGCGTTGGTACATACATATATGCACACACTATAGCTGCGCATCGTAACGGGGAGTAGCGAGTCCAGATTTATCTCATCTAAAAAATTGCGTACCGCGCTAAAAGAAGTTTTTCCTTCAAAAATTGACCGGGATCGACGTAAAGATGATGATGATGAAAAATAAATCTACACTGAAAGAGTCCTAATTGATTACACAGCATTATTTAATAAGACCTGTAGATGACCGGAATCAACGTTAGATGATGATGATGATTATGGTCGCGAGTCCAGAGATTTTATCTCATCTAAAAATATGCGTACCGCGCTAAAAGAAGTTTTTCCTTCAAAATTGACCGGGATCGACGTAAAGATGATGATGATAAAAAAATCTTACGCTTTTTCGATCAGGTCACGTGTCCTGACGCGAGTTTAAGATTTTATACCCATTACAGAAAAAGTGCTCAACGCCGCTAAAGAAGTTTTCACTTCAAAAACTAAGTAATTAAATCTTTGTGTTCCTATTAAGTCTAAAACAAAGACAACGATAGAAGTGCCGAGCATTACCAGCCTTGAGAGTAAAGATATCGATACAAAATCTAAACTGCTGTGTTGCAAACGAAACGGCCTCGAATCGAGTCTGTTTATAAATTGGCACGTGACTTAAACTCAATGCCAGCTAAAGTTACGTATTGTAACTAACACAACTAAACTAAATACGTCGCATTAGAGTTACGATTATACGAGTTACGATATGGCTAAAATAGAATATATCTACCAGAATCTCACAACCAATACAACGGACGCTAGTTACCAGAACATATCGTCAACATCGTATCTTTATTCGACAATTAGTGTTGATAGTCGAAGTCAATCATTCTACTTCAGGTTGTGAGTCGTCTTATTATGCCTGACTAAAGACGGAAAACTGTGATTAACCTTCAAAAAAACCAATACATTCCTTCGTAATATATGTTTGGTTATGGGATAGGTGAAATAAATCAAACTCTTCGTGGTAACTCGTCGGAATATCATCATTATTAGAGCTCAAGCGTTGATTTCCGTATCCTAAGTAAAATATAGAACCAAGAAACATATATTTTAAACTGAAAAGCGTTTTTGTATTCTATTAAAGCTATAAGCTGGATCCCTAGCCCAAATTGTTCAAACGCTATCTCACAATGCGCTTCCAAGTAGTTTTATTAGATTGCTTTAGGGGACTACACATCACTCAACATATAGGATGTAGATGTAATAAAGGAGGATGTCCGGAGCAATGAGCCAATTTTCATGTAACTATGACTGGTATCCCGTCGGACTGTTGTTAGCTGATCCGTTTTGTTTGTAAACTTATAGTTACCTATTGATTGCCTCATTGTCCGGTGGCATGGTAAAGTTGTACCGTACCTACCTGTTGTTCTTGAAACGCAAATGGTTTAATATCAATAGCTCTGATTGATTTTTTGGCCATAATATAAGATCCTTTCTGTTGGTGTAAAAAGCCTCACTAATTATTCTGGGACCCAAGCGACCTAACCTGGTAGCGGTGCACCATCTGAGTAATGGAGGAGTCACCAGTCAGATGACCGTCGCTCTCATGCCGAAAATTACAAGTCAAATAAAAGTAAAAATTAAAAATATATATAAAAAAAATAATGGTAAAAATATAGTATATATATAAAAATGAAGAGTAGAAGCGTGCACGTCGCCATCCCTGCCAGCTACGGCTGCAATTCTACTCCAACACGAGTGCCACCAGGGCGAATAATGCTAGGGCGTGCCCCCGAGGCGACGCGCACCAGTTCGTCCCCGCTGGTGCGAAAAGTGTGTGCTAGAGCGGCGTAGGGGACCGCCACCCTACACGCGCGGCCCGACACGGCGGGAAGTGGAGGATGGAGTGCAGGGTAGCTGCGTGGAATGTTAGGGGAGGAATGACAGATAAGATGAATGAGTTGATGGATGTTATGAATGAGAGAAAGTTAGATGCAGTGTGCTTGACAGAGACCAAGCGCAAGGGCAGCGAAGTCTTGGAGCTCCCGGGTGGGATGCTCGCGCTTTGGTCTGGAGTACCAGAGAGCGAGCATGGCAGTCGGGGGGTTGGAATTTTGCTGTCCTCGCGATTGGCCTCCGGTATGTATGAGTACAAACTGGTAGGTCCTAGAATCCTCTGGATCCGTGTAAAACTTGGTTTGACTAAGATTTTCCTGGTAGCTGCTTACGCGCCAGTATCTTCGTCGAACGCGAGTGAGCTAGAGGATTTCTGGGAGAGTATGAGAGTATGTGGAGACTTGAATGGATGGGTGGGTACCGCTCGCGATGGTTTTGAGTCGGTACTCGGGAAGTATGGGGATAAAAGGGTGAACGACGCTGGCAAGCTAATACTGGCATTTTGTAAGGAAAAGGATTTGTTTGTGGCGAACACAATGTTCAACCACAAACAAATTAATATATATACGAGGAGATGTAAGTCAAAGACAAGCATGATAGATCTATTCCTAATGGATAGTCGGCTCCGTAAACAGGTGATGGACACAAGGGTTTATCGAGGCGCTGAGCTGGAATCAGACCACTACCTAGTCATAACTAGGATTAGGGGTCTGTTCGCGGTTGGCGTCATCGTACCGAGTGTCCTGAACCTGGGCTGACTTATAGCATCAAAAGCTGGAAGCTGCAGGATGCATCCATTAGGGATAAATATAATGAAAGGGTAGCCGAAAAGCTTGGCGACGTCAATGTAAGTAGTGAGAATGTGGAAAGTGTATGGCAGAACCTTAGGGATAGTATGATAAATGCCGCTGTGGAAGTGTGTGGAGAAACGAAAAGAGGCAGTAGTAATAAGCGTGATGCATGGTGGAATGAGGAAGTGAAAGAAGCAGTTCGAATGAAGAAGAAAGCATGGCTAGACTACTTAGCCTCGCGGAATGATTTTAATATGAAAGAGAGATACAAGCTGCAGAAAGTTAACACGAAGGCACTGATAGAAGAAGCTCGTGAAAGGTGCAGAATGAAAGCGGATGAAAGGTTGTCCAATTTCCGGGATAATGCCAAGCTCTTCTGGAAAGAGGTAGGCAAGACCCGGAGTTGTTCGGCAATCTGCAGTATGAATAAAGTGTTTAGTGTTAACAATGACGTCCTAACAGACCAAACTGACGTCCTGCAGAGATGGAGTGAATATTATGAAAAGATGTATGCAAGAAAAGACAGAGAAAGAGATGCCACATCGGGAAGTGGAGCTCACTTCGATGCTCCGGATCCCGATGTCATTGAAGTCATTAGTATGAAAGAAATAGAACAAGCTATAAGAAGTATGAAATGTGGTAAGGCTGCGGGAAAAGACAGAGTTACTGCTGAGATGATCAAGTACGGTGGGTCGCGTGTCTGGGACACACTATGTCTGTTATGCAACTTGTGCTGGCGGACGGGTGAGGTCTCGCATGACTGGCGAGTAGCTGTTGTAGTACCTATTTACAAAGGGAAAGGCTCGCGCCTAAACTGCTCCAGCTACAGGGCGATCAGCTTGGTCAGCTTAGCTAGTAAGGTGTATGCAAAGGTTATAACGGCACAAATGCAAGAAAAGTCTGAAAGGTATTTATGGGAGGCTCTCCGACGTGGAAGAGGTTGCATGGATCAAGTGTTTTCTCTCCGCATGATCGCGGAAAAGTTTCTGGCTCTTAGCCAGGTTTTCTGCGCTTTTGTGGATCTAGAGAAAGCATTTGATAACGTTGTGAGAGAAACGCTGTGGGACTTGCTGCCCGGATATGGTGTGGACGGCTCGCTACTGCGGGCAATACAGTCGCTTTATAGGGACTGTAAGGCTTGCGTGCGAGTAGGGGGGGATGTGTCACCTCTTTTTGATGTCTGTACAGGCGTCAAACAGGGATGTGTCATGTCCGCCTGGCTGTTCATAGTGTATCTGGACAGTTGCCTGCAGAAGTTGAAAGATGGGTGTGAATTTGGGTGACTTTACAGTAAACTGTCTGCTGTACGCTGATGAGGCGGTGCTCATGGCCTCATCAGAAGCCGACCTTCAGGCATTAGTCACTAATATGAATGAGGGGTGTGAAAGTAAGGGTCTTCGCTTGAATGCAAGTAAAACTAAGGTTCTAGTATTTGAAAGAGGTGACGTAAGAACTAAATGCGAGATTAGGGTAAACCAGGAACGTCTAGAGCAAGCGAATGAAATTGTGTATTTAGGAAGTATGTTTAGCGCGGATGGAAGATGTGATTCTGATGTAGAACGGCGAGTAGCTGCCGGAAACAAAGTTAACGGTGCTTTGTCCCAGTTAGTAAAGCGACAAAGCAACGTAAAAGAAGCACGAATGGCGATTCATAACGCAGTGCTAGTGCCAACTTTGCTTTACGGTAGTGAAACCTGGGTATGTCAGCAGATGCACTTCGAAAATTGTGCGGTGTTACCTTGGCCGACCGAATACGTAACGAAGTGATACGCAATATGGCAGGTTTGAATGAAAGTGTCAGCGTTAAGCTGGAAAAGGGCGTGCTCCGTTGGTTTGGACACGTCCAACGAATGAGTGAGGAACGATTGACGAAGAATATAAATTGTTCAAAAGTAGAGGGTAGAAGGTGTCAGGGTAGGCCGAAACTTACATATGAAGACCACGTGAGCAGATTGCTCAAAAACGGAAAGGTCAAAAGTACTCGGATACCCAGACGTGCGTGTATGAAACGATTGATGAATCTCGAAGAAGCGAAAGAAGTATGCATGGATCGCGAAGCCTGGCGATCTGTCCTCTCTGACTACCCCGTCAGGGATACAGCGTGAAGATAGTTAGTTAGTTAGTTTTTATAAAAAAATAAAAATATAGTGTATATATATAAAAGTAAAAAGATTACTATTCACATGGTGAAAAGTGGGCATATATTATACGCCCATTCAGGGATAAGGCGTGATAATAAAAAATAAAAGTAATAAAAATAGGCTCCAACTGCTGTTTGGTCTTGGAAGTAACTGGAAAAACACCTAAGATTAGTGATGCATTCATGGTTGTCTCACCTTTCCAAATCAAACAAATATAGGACAAGTAGTAGACTTTCTATCCTGTCAGTAACAGCTGGTGATCGAACTGTTTGGTTATAGTAGTTTATGATACTGTTGCATAATAAGGGTTCTTATAACACGAGTGTGTTTTAAAAAAACGAGCCGTAGGCGAGTTTTTTTATAGTATCACACGAGTGTTATAAGACCAAGTTATGTACAGTGTCATACACTACTTTATCTACTCTCATACTATAATACGTAAAACAATATTGCAAATAAAATGATATAAAACAACAAATTTATTTTTTAAATGTCAAATGTTTGCGCCTTAATATGAGAGATGTAAATGCATTAGAGTGTCGTATCTGCGTGTTATTGTGTGACGGAGGCGAGCGGGCGCGCGGGGTGTCGGAGGCGGGCAGGGCGGCAGTGAGCGTCGCTCTACCGCCTTGGTCCAGCTGGAGGTTGTATAGGTGTATCGTTATGATTAAAAAGTTATATTATGATACAGGTGTCCATACAAGACCAGTATTGTAATTAAACTTTTTTTTATTATTTTTGACCTGTACGTAATGTTTGTCATAAGAATTTTCTTATCAGTTTTATAATCTTTGTATTATAGTATCAGAGTAGATAAAATATTTAACTTTTCATAGGTCTACTTTCTAGACCAGAATCAGCTACTCGAGACTGTATTTAAAGAAATTGAACCTGCCCCTTGCTCGCAATATTACTGCATGGAAGTCGGTGCCTATTTGCCGTAGGGCTCTGTTATATGTGTAACGAATGCATAGGTAGCCATTGTAGTGGGCACATATAGACATACCTACCTATAACTTAGCGGGCTGCGTCCTGTGTTCAAGTTCAACATTCGTTCATTAGAAATTAAACCAGTGTGCAAATGAGTATTGAGTTTAATTAACGTGGCATCGCTCCTAATCATCTATATACGTATCAAACTCTGACACAATTCTCAGGAGCTATTAGGTTACAACTTTCATTCAGGATCTTTATGTTTCCGACCTGTAATTGTATACCTTTACGCGATTCACTTACGCGACAATTGTTTGTTTACTGTTCCAATTGTAGTCAAGAACAACACATGAACAATGATATTATTGTGGTGAATCCGTGCAAGTCGATGTACTGAAAAGTTGAACGTCACTCGATATTTGACCTATTTGTTGGGTAAGAGCAAACAATGCTCTCAACTAACGGGTCAACTCGGCGGCATTTGCTATGCCTACAATATTTTGTTATCTGACAATACATTACAAATATTATCATATCATAATGATAAATATTTTATTATTATTATTTATTTATCTATCAGGCGTCAGGCCCGAAGGGGAGGCAGAGACATATTATATGCCCACTTATCACCGTGTGTATTCCAGTCCCACGAATTGGTGGTGGTGAGCCGATTGCCATGTTAAAATATACAGACACACCTTGTGGCTACCTGCTGTTGAAATTTTTCCAAAATGCCTTCAACTTGACTTAACGACAGCCATGTTACTGGCAACCGGAACCAACGGTTTCACGTGCCATCCGAAGCACGGAAACGCTCCCAAATGTAAATGCCACAAAGTGGTCACTCATCCGTGACCAGCCATAGCGAAAGTTGCTTAACGCAGTGATCGTTTACCGAACACTGAGTCCGCAGGGCCACGAGCGCTTCATAAATATTTTCATACTTAAAATGGGTGTAAGGGGATGGGTGTAAGATCTCCGAGACCTGAGCGCCCTCATCTGCTAGTGGTGCCCCTGCTGACTAACGGACGAGGCAACGAAGTATGAAAGGAGTATAGAAGCAAGGAGATCAGGCAGTCGCTCCCAAAAATACCTAAAATCAAAAGCCTTACAATTGCTTCTTCCAGTAGCCAAGTAAGAGAGGATCCCAGTAGGGTTTGTAAGCAACTGGGAAAACACTAAGATGACGGAATGTATGACCTATTTGTAGCTCATAGAACATTGTTTTCAATTTATTAACAGGTAAACGTGGCAACGGATGCGGGACTTGTCATCTTTTGTTGGGGAGACGATAATAATGACAAAGATACTATTAGGAAGCTGAAAGACCTGGGACTGCACGCCGTTATATATGACAGACTCGACCAGTACACCACGAAGGAAGTGAAGGTAATTAGCCAAATACTGTAAATTATAAACCTCCTAATATTATAAACCTACTAATAATATAAACGTGAAATTTGTTAAAGTGTATAGATGCAGGTTTGTTACCTTTTCACGCAAAAGCTAATGAATGGAATAGTCGATGAAACTTCAATAATATATCTTACACATCAGAATAACACATAGGCTACTTTTTATCCCGGGAATAAGTTCCTCTGAGAAACGGGAACGGGAATACTACTCCACGGAAGCAGAGTTGCGGGCGTCATATACAAAACGAATTCATGTTTGTTACACCATTTATCAGTTTTATAACTCAAGACCGGGTGTGTCAATTTTTATAATCCTTGATGTGTTGGATTTTTCTGTACCAACCGATTGACTAATAAAAAGAAATCCATTAGAAGGAATTAATAAAACGTTATTTTTCTCAGAATTTTCTTTGGAATGTATATGGTCTGATGCTTTATATAGCGTGTCATTGCGTGCGTCATAAAGTGATTTTTGTAAAATGATACGCTAAAATACCTATACCTAGCTGATAGTTCAATGACGCCTTTTGGACAATGCCCTTCGTGAGCTCGATGTTACAAACAGATATACATATATAAAACAAATAAAATATAGGTACATATTATATCGGGTGGCGAAAATATTTTCTTATCACCCTGCACGTGCTTTACAAAAAGCATGTGGTGAGTCATCAGCATCAGTATATTTATATAGCCTTATCGCGATCACGTTTTCAAAGAAATTCACATTCAGTCTTGACGTTCATAAGTGTTACTTTTTTTCACATTATCTGTAACCTTTTTTTCGTGGTATTGATACCTACTCAATGGTCTCATAGTTCAGTTTTATTTTTTACTAATGCAATATTTAAAAAATGCGGTAGGTGAGCAAATATGCTCTGTATATCGTACTTAGGTACACAACTCCATAGAAATTTCACCCCAAGTAGTGGCACGACGTTGGGCAACAAGCATTTGTCTCTTCTGATCGAATGTTCACCGTTGGGTGTTTTTTCCGCAGCGCGAGTACAGCAACTCTGGTGTTACAAACGTTCATAAGCTACGGTAACTACATTCTATCCGGGTGGACCGTATACTTGTCTATCACCACAGTGGTATATAAAAAACAGGTTTTACAATTGCGCTGCTGACCCTTTAAAACATACTATTTTAAGGAAGACCCCCCTTTCTATAATATCTATCCACTGAATAAAACCTAATCCAATTGCCATAACATACACACTCTCACATCCACGTACGGCACATCTATCAATCTCTGTTCATCAGTGTGTATTCTCCGTTGTTTCCAAACCCTACCTTGATTTGAAACCTGAGGTTCAATTTGGTTGCTAGGAGCCACAATCTTTTGACTTTTGGTTTCCGGCATTGTTAGAAGCGACTGCCGTCTGACCTGCCTGCGTCGTTGTCTGGTCCGTGAATCAGCAAGTGCACCGCTTGCAGAGAAGGTCATTTGGGCCTTGCAAATTTTGGTGGAGACCCTCACACTTGACTCAACACATGGCACATCCGTCAATATATAGTACTAATACAATCTTTAATGACAAACAGGAGAGCATCTTTCTGGTGGAGGCAAGAGAATCGCAGCGGGAACTTATGAAGATGGCAGCCCTTGGGGAGTTTCCAGCAAGTTACAGCACTTCAGAGCAGAATGGCTCTGTACGTAGGTCTAATAAACCAACTACGTTCCTTGACCTAGCATATGTTCGCAACACAATAGGAGATAGGTCTACAGCCACTTCGTTAGAGTCCCTCGCCTCTTCCATGGACCTGAGGGACGAATTCGCAGAACTTAAACGTAATCAGCAAGTAATTGCGGCTGTAGGAAAAGAGTCTCAGGTAAAAGAACAACTGAATATGTTCAAGGATGTATTTCCAGAATGTTCTAGTAAAAGACAACGCAATCATTAGTATTCTTTATATATTAGTAAACTGGCTACTGGAAGGGTAATTTGGATTAATTTGCTCAAATACACCAATGCATGCTTCAAAATATTGTACGTACATATTATATTACTAAATTTATTGTTATCTTCCCAAGAATATAAAATAAAATTTAATGCGGTGAGACAGCAATAAGTTTACGAGATGGAATTTTACCTGCTATCTATTTATATCATGTGGTCTACTATAGTCTGAAACACATAATTATATGGAGGGCGATGACAGCTGTCATACAGTTCTTACTAGTACAGCTGTCAACATTTCTACATACATACCTGACACAAATTTTATAAATGACCTTGTAAGCTTGTACATGTATAGTGTGTAAATTTATGTAACTTTTTATGTTAAATAAATAAAATATATTACCATTATTATTAGATAATAACATTTTAACATATTCTAATAGACTATGTTTCTCAGATTTTGAAAAAAAGTTATAGTTACCAAAAAATAAAATTCCAATCGATCCGATTCCATGTGGGAATCAAAAAAGTACATTAGGCCATTAAAGGTATTAGTACTAGAACTTACAGAAATCGCCAAAAAATTTTCCCATACATTTCGGTAAGACAGTAAAACTTCTAACTGAAAAAGGTTAGTTAAAATACTTGAAAATATGTAATATCTATAAAACTAAGTGTATTAATGTAAATTAGAGTATTATTTTTGGCTATTCTTAATAGTTTGATTTTTTTAGGGTCTTGCTTCTTATAGTGCCTCGACGATGAAATTTCTTACAATTTACTCACTAGCGCGAGTTTACAGACCACACAACATTTGTATGACAAACCATACAGTGCCTCTAGCGGGTACGTAGCGAATTTAATTTGACCATTCAAATGGTCACATGGTAAACTCTCTAGCGAGTTGAACATTACCAGAACTCATAGTTTTGGCAGTTTTATCAGCCCGGTTATTACTATCTTGCAATTTTTTTTTATTTAGCACGATGTTTACGAATTACATACTGCTCTTTACATTTTGTTGGTCAAAGCGAAGCTTATATTACACTTAAAATACAAGCATTTGTACTCAAGGTTTTCAAATAAAGAGTTAAATTTAGGAATTATCATATAGCACATGTTTATTTCGTTGTGTTAAATAGCTACAGTAACTACTATTTATTGTACTACTGTGCTATAGCCTATTTTATTTGTGAAAGGCCACCGTAGTTGATACTTGATAAACTTTTAAATCAACAATCTCTTGCACTTTTGTAGTTCTTAATCGTAATAATTCACGCTTAAAGCCTTGTTACCCTGTGATCTCACTCTGACATACCTATAAAATTCAATAAACTATCGCTTGGCAAAAAATAATCTAGTATAATCTAGTAAAAATAATCTAATAAGTAGGTAATACAAAAATGCCTTCTCAGATAATTATTGATTATTTCTATGCCGGGAGGCTACACAGTATCGGATGACCGAAAATCATGATTTTAAATAAAAAATATTCTATAAGTTTAATTGAAATTATAATGTAAACATAAAAATAAAAGTAAAAAAAGCAATTACCAATATGGTGGGTGTACCAGTAACAAACCGATTAAGCGACATTTTGAAAGTAATTTTGATATTGTGACTCAATTATTACAACAAACATTGCAAAAAAATAATTACGTACTCCTTGCCTACCATAGAATCATGTAGCTTATTCCAATTTTCTTAATAGCTGTTAGGTTTCTTTTTATTTAACAATACATACATACATAGATATTGTCACGCCTTTATCCCCGAAGGGGTAGGCAGAGGCATATTAAACGCCCACGTTTCACCGTATGCACTTTCGTCCCACATAACAGGTGGTGAGCCCATTGCCGTGTTGAAACGGACAGGCGCAGGCTGTATCGACCTGATGTTGAAATTTTTTAAGCCGCCCGTAAGGCCTTAAACTTGGCTTAACGACTGCCATTTTATTAGCAACCGGGACCGACGGCTTAACGTGCCTTCCGAAGCACGGAACTGGGGTGGGTCTAAAGGGCCGAATAAATTTAATAAAATAAAATGTGTCTAAAGATGTTAAATTTCGAAGAAATTTTAAACCCGTTGCCTTTTTATTGAGGTGGTAGCAAAAAGGCTAAAAGGTCTTATGTGCTAGACACTAATTAGCACGACCAATTAAAGTCCTGGTAGTCTCGGACTTTTTTAACAATAGTATATAGTAATAACGGGCTCCCGGCCCGTGAGAGAGGGCCGTCCTACCCACTAAACCCCGCGGTGTTCCGCCTCTTCTTAAAATCGACTCGCAGGGTACGCCTGTGGTTACATCACTGCGAGCCGGCAAGGGGCACCCCAGAACGTAGGGGTCCGTCTCGGGGCGGTCGATAAGCGACTACCCCGGAGTTCCCTAAGGAGCTGAAGAACTAGCCCGCACCTCCACCGCTCTCGAGCGCTCCTCTGTAAGCAGAGGAGGTGAGAGCGCCCAGTAGCCAGAGAGTAGCCAGCCCAGTAGTAGCGTGCGCAAAAAGTGGGCACCCCCTGCAACACAGAAAGGGTGCCCGTCGCCAAGTGGCCAGTTGGGCGGGGTCCCTCGACCTTCCGCCGACGGCCAGACACTATTCGGGGGCGCGCATGTATTGAGCACGTCGACGCCACCGAACCGGACGGCGGGGCGGAAGCGTCTGTCCCGTACGCTCCCGCACCTCCTCACGTTTCGTTGCCATCACCTCGGAAGCAAACGAGGCGACGGCGGCCCGGCACTGTTGACTACCGACCATGGCTAGCACCACGGCCGGCAGCGAAATGTGCCTTAGGTTGACCAGATTGTACCAGCAATAGACCAAACGTTGAGCCAATAGATAACCAATAAATAAACTAATTTCTCTTAATGAACAATATTTTTATTTTTATTACTAAAATGTTTTGTACGAAATAATCATCACAACTTTTCATCAGTCTACAAGTTTCAAGTAATACTTAAATTCTACAAGGCTCATAATGTTGTTAACTAATTAAGAACTAGATAATTAACAAGAGATTCATATCACTTACACAAGTGTCACAATCATAACTTGCAATAAAATATTTATGAATTAACATTAATCAAAAAATGTAAAATAAATCAAAATAAAAAGTAAACAATGTAAGTACTTCTCAAAAACTTAAAAAGAATTAAAATTTTGGCAAAAATGTATCCATTTTAGGAACTCTATAAAAACCTCGACTATTAGCCAACGTTGGAACTGCTATCTTCTCTTCTATTGCATCTTTCAGGTACCAGATTTTATCACATTGTTCTGGCCAGCGGAAAGTATTTCCCGTAGAAAATGTCATAGTGCTTATCTCATAGAGATCACCATCAGTATTTTCTACAGTCCCTGGGAAATATGCTCCTTCATACCTGATAATCACGTAATCGCCTTTCTTTGGTTTTGCCGTGATCTCCAAAGATTTATGTACAATTAAAGGTACATTATCATTATCGGAGTCTGAAGCTGAATCAATTCGAAGTCGTCTTATCTTTCTAGGAGCTGCTGGTATTTCTTCAACTGAACCAAAGAAGAATAAGAAAAAGGAAACCTTTTTCTTATTCTTCTTTGACATTTTTCTATTAGCTGCCTTAAGAGCTTTTATTCTTCTTGTTTTTTTTCTTAATGTTTTATTTCTCATTCCAATATTGCATCCATTCACTGCTATTTACTGCATCAGGTAGGCGAACGTTTTTACGCCTTTTCTGGTTGCCTTTTATTGGAGATTCAGAGGGCCACACAATTGCTGATGCAAATGCAGGGCTTATTGGTTGAAGGTGTTTTCTTGTAGAAGGAGATTCTTGCTCAATGTGCTTTGTGATATTAATGACTGAAGTTTCAGGTTGAGATGGCGTTCCAGTATTCAAATTGTCAACGTTGCTAATAACATCGTCTTTCATTTGTTCTGGTGTTTGGTAATTTTCTTTCTCATTTTCATATGGTGTAACATTTTCTTCCAAATCGTGTATATTTTCTTGCATTGTCTGTTGATTGGTTTCCAAGTTAAGCTCTTCTTCAACTGCCGTTTGTGTTACTCTCTTAGCTATTTTCTGCCACACATAAAACAACTCCTTTGCTGATTCGTCACCAGACCACGCAGAATCTTGGTTTGCACGGAATTCTCGAACACGGGAGGAAGACATCAATGATTCAAAATACAACAAATGTTCAAGACCAATGAAAGCTGGTTTCTCTGGTATGTCGTGTCGGGAAGAATTAGTGATACATTTGTCGTAGCTAATTGCATTGGCATCGAAAGGATACAGTCCACATTTTCTAAAAACATTGCAGATAAATTCTTTTGAGAGGTCATTGAATGTGGTCTCTAGAAGGGGTGCAAAGAGAGCCTTAGCAACGCATCGATGCCCAGTCTTCAATTTCTAATCATTAACAACCTTCTTCCAAGAATTCTTCAGTGGTCGGAAAACAGATACGTCAGCTGGTTGAATGATGTTAGTAGCGTTTGGATAGAGTGAATATAAAATAACACCATTATCTATACACAATTGAGACACTTCTTGATTTATATGAGACTTATGGCCATCTACCAGAAACAAAACAGGAAATTATGTATTTTATAAATAAGTAAACGGGATTACTCACGTTTTTACGACCAGTAATAGACCGACCGGACTCTTTACGCACAGTCTGTGCGTAAAGAGTGCTCGGCGAACGGTTCGCACCTCTGAAAAAGGCTGTCTAAATACAGCTGAAACCGGTCGGTCTATTACTGGTCGTAAAAACGTGAGTAATCCCGTTTACTTATTTATAATGTGTAATAATAACGTTAGTTTTCTAGTTAAAATTATGTATTGTTTTCTTTTAATTTTGGGACCAGAGTATTTGCTATATAGCCGTAAAAAACTTGATGTCGTCCATCCCTTTTCTGACTTACCAATGCTCCAATCTTTATTAATTTGTCTAACGATTTCAGATGGTATGCGTGCATGGGTATTTAATCAAGGGTGGTAATATGGTACCAGATGCTGCAAAAGTTCCTAGTACGGTTATGTTCTCCTTTTCTTTTATTTCGTAAAAATTTTGATACCCTCGCGGACCTAACACTAAACCAGAAGACGGGTTTGTTTGAAATCCAGATTCATCTGCATGCATCCAATAATCCTTTCGGAATCTTCTAAAATCTCAGCTATGCCTTCAGCGACTAGGTATTCTTTTAAATTTGCATGCCACTTTCTCAAAGCAGTTTCTGTTACCAGACTTCTAGAAATGTTTATATATTCCGCATGACGTGCAGCTATATCTGGATGTCGTTTTAAATAACTAGAAAACCATTATCTGCCTAGGGTATTCTCTTTAAAGGGATTTGGTCTATTCTCGTCAGTTATAATTTTCTTAACAGTGTCAACTACCATTTCTTTATTGACTGGAAATCCTTTTTTTGCCATTGCTATTAGCCAAGTTTTGAGCAAAGATTCCTCTTGCTTGGTTAATATAGTGGGAGGTCCCATTTTTCGTTGAACTGGATATTTTAACTTTATTTTATTTATGACCGTAGTGTGGGGTATGTTGTATTTTCGACATGTTTCTGTAATTTTTGCACCTTTACTTATTTCGTCAATCGCTTTTAACACATCTTCCTCTTTATAGTCAAAAAACGTTCTTTTCGGCGGCATTGTCTATAATAAAAAAAGTAGGTTATCAATTACTGGAACAAACTCGTAGTACAGATATTACCAGTAATAAACCAGTGGCCTACAACTGGAACATTGTGGATATTATAATATTTTTTTATAATATTTTATTGCAGTATTAAATAAACCTAAATGTAAAAGAATAGAGAAAAAAAATATCAAAAAGCTAAATCACCAGTTTTAGACCAAATGGAATATTACTGGAAAATCGTTCGATTCGTGTTCCATTAGTTTACCAATAACAACTAATGATTTAAATTAGCATTTCCTGATGAAATAAGACGTAATATTATTGGTTTATAGAACATAATATATTACGCAATTAATTAGAAAAGCGGTTACAACAATTGATATAAACAAAGATTTAAACAGATTTAAAAAATCTTACCGTTGACGTGTCGCTTACTAATATGGCCGCCCGAAACATGAACCATTGTCGTTTCGAATCTTGCTTTTTAAACTGATGTAGATGACGTGTTTGTCGCTTTTATTTATGACTATATGATTCGTACAAGTACGGGAGTGCTACCAAACGTAACAAAAGTGGCGGGAAATTCGACAGAAGGTTAATATTTCGATGTGCAATTAGAAATGGTGTACTACTGGTTCCTGGTGTGGCACTGGTGCACCCACCTACCTACCTACAATAGTTATTGTTTATTACATTTTTATGTATTAAATATTAGTAATAATGAAGTATACAGCTATAATGCTGTTTAGCCCCGCGGTCTCAGTGTTCGGTAAACGATCACTGAGGTACGCAACTTTCACTATGGCTGGTCGTTGGATGGGTGACCACTTTGTGGCATTTACATTTGCGAGCGTTTCCGTGCTTCGGAAGGCACGTTAAGCCGTTGGTCCCGGTTGCCAGTAAAATGGCAGTCGTTAAGCCTGGCTGAAGGCCTTATAGGCGGCTTAAAAAAATTCAACAGCAGGTAGCCACAGCCTGCGTCTGTCTATTTCAACACGGCAATGGGCTCACCACCTATTAATTGGGACAGGAATCCACACGGTGAAAAGTGGGCATATAATATGCCTCTGCCGCCCTTCGGGGATAAGGCGTGATGGATATTTATAGTAAAATAAATAAAATACACTATAACTAATTACAATGTTTTTGCTTATTTATATGCTTGCAACATAATTTCAATATAACAAGTTGAATATTTCGAAAAACTATTCGGGACTTCTAATATCTATCTATGGTTAGGGGAGAGTTCACGACAGTAATTTAATGGCCGCCGATATTCCAAAATGCGTACTGTTATACAAACTTGTTTCAGGCTGTGTTTTTTCATGTTTTGTCTAATTGATAATGAGTATTGTTAATGTATTTTCAAACTCGAGCTTTATGACAGTCCACGAATTTATTTTTATATTATTATTTCTGTGATATTTTTAGCTAATATTGTATAGATCAATATGAGAACTAAAATATCTCTATCTCTACGTAGATATGATTATTATAGAAAACATGTAATAGCAATACAATTGCAATTGTAAACTAGGTATTACTTATTTTTAATAAATTGTCTGTGATCATATTATTTTTTATTTCATGACCATGCTTTCATTTTATTAAATAATTTCTGTGACTATCTATCTAGCTTTTTTACGATTCTTAGATAAATAAGTGTAGATAATAACACCAAGCCTGAATATTCAGTATTATTGGACTTGTGAATATTCAGTATTATTGGACTTGTAAAGTATTTAGAATATTGTATGGAAATCTGCCTGATATCTTGACACAATGATACATACTCGTAGCTGGGTTACTTTTGAATCATTTTCTATTAGTGAAAGAATATTTAAAATCGGATCAGTAGTTTCAGAGTTTATTGACTACAACAAACAAATCCTTCCTCTTTTTAATATTGTTTTATATTAAACTAGATGACCCCCACGGCCCGGTCGAATTATGGTATATTATGACCCAGTTGACACATCTTGTCTACAGTCTTCATTACACGGGGCACAAAGTCCTACCATTGCTTTAAAGTCGATTGACATCTTATCATCAAATAATCTTCGTACGTACGTTCGTCACTTTTTTCATCTCTTTAGGGTCAGTCAGTAAAATAGTAATAGTTCAGCTGCATTCTCCTCGTTAACGATGTTTAGGATACGTCATTTTTTATCAATTTATTAAACAAATCAACTCAATCGCAGTTCTCACCCTTCATATTTTGTGCTTCCGAGGATTTTTTGTTACTTCGGCGTTTAACATCATGTTTTCCTCGTATGGTACAGAGCATAAGGTATCTATTACAAGAATAAGATGAAGCGCTGGTAGCTCGCTAGCTCAATGTCTACACAATCACTAAGTTAAGCATATTACTGTCAGTCCTTAGATGGGTAATCAATTGCGGTATTTTAATTACGAGCCTACGTATTTCTGAAGCTAAACTGGTCTAGCGTGAATTTTTGGCGAACAGTTTACGATGAGCTCCTAAGCGCGCATGGGCGTACCCAGGGGTAGGGGCAGAAATGGAGTTGGTTTCGTCTCTTACTTTTGTAATTCACATACATCTTTTAAAAATCTTGAGGTATGCCCACGGAGTAGAGAACCTTTTAACTGTTTGTTAGCAGCGTTAAGCCAGACGTGAAATGACTAAGAACACTATCTCTATCTATTAGTTTAACACTGGGCGACCCCAGTAACTCCTGGTAAATCCTCCCTGGGTTCCCGGTAGAGTTTGGCTACCATCGCGGCCTTTTTTTTTTTATATCTAGCTCGCCAAAATGGCGCCGTCCGCCTGATGGAAAGCCATGACGACATCTAGCGAATTGAGGGGCACTCTATTAGTCTACATGACTACTGACAGCGTCCCTCAAGTTGGCGGCCCAATGATGTGCCTCTTCACGCTCCGCTTGAAGAACCCGGGATTGTAAGAGGAAGGAACCACGTGCGCTGGCAGAACGTTTCAGGTAACTATAGTTCGGGACGTTCCGTTACAAAAGATTCAATTAGCACTAAATAGCTCTGTAAATGCTGCGACAGGATTCTCCCCATCTTTTCTTGTCTTTGGCCGTGAAATCATAACATGTGGTTCACTCTATTCTAGTTGCTCTAACCTAGACGAAATAATTTTCTTTCCTCGAGATGTCTATGCCGCTAATATAGGGTTATTATCTGTCATCTTCAATAAGGTACAGGTTGCACTATACAAGGCACATTCGAATAATGCCTTTCACTATAATACTAGGCACAGTTTTAAAGAGTTTAATATCGGTGATACCGTCTGGCGGAAAAAATACGTTCAAAGTAATGCCGGCGCCTATTTTAGTGCCAAATTAGCCCCTAAATACATAAAATGTACAGTTGTGGAGAAACTGTCACCACTTGTTTTTATTTTAGAAGATCAGAATGGCTTAAGAGGAAAATGGCACATTAAAGATTTTAAAGTAGGTATAGTTTTATATCTGTTGTGTTTTTGTAAAAAATTGTTTTGTTTTAATGTCTTATAATATTTTGTCTAACTTAACGTCTCAACAATTGTTAATTAACTTAGTGATTATTTTATTATTATTTCTTTAAACTTGAATATTTTAACGTTAATTTTTTTTTCCTTGATATCTTTAAAAATATTTTTACTTAGCATTTAACATTAAGTTCATTGTAAATACTTCACAGGTTTTACTTTTTCCAAAAACTTTTGGCATTTTTCCTTTGTTTTTTCTTTTTTCTTCATAGAGCGGTACACAACTCTTAAAATGAGCCATTGTGTATCGTTTTTAATACTTCAACTTAGCTTCTTGAAAAGGCAATTTTGCTTTTAACCTTGACTACTTTTCTTAAGCTGGAAAGTTTTATTTTTTAATACTTGAACTACTTGAAACTTGAAGGCTTTTCTTAAGCAATTATGCTTTCAAACCTTGACTGCTTTTCTTAAGCTGGGAAAGCTTTGTAAATATTTCTTTTAATTTTACCGGCACCTATTTGACGACACCTAATTTAAATAAATAAGCCATCTTAATTTAAAAAAAAAATGTTTTTTTTCCTTGTGGAGTATGTGTCATAGAATGTGAACCATATCCCCTAAGTATGTTAGTGATGTATGATTGAGGGAGTATGAAATGTGGGTTGATGAAAGGTGTATGAAAGAGCAAGTTTTTTCTTTTACAACATCGAAATTTTCTCAGTTATTAATTTTCAGGGGTTATCGGGTAATGTAATTTTTATCTTTTGTAAAACTTTCTTTACCACTGTAAATAGTCATATAGGTTAATTTTAGCTGGTTAATGCCTTCTTTCTTATAAACAAAATTTTTCATTACAATCAAAAATTTTCCGGGCTTGTCGGGGAAATGTAATGTAACTTATTTACTTACTTTTTTGCTATTTTAATTAAATGTTTTATTTTACGTTCTCTCAAATTATCTGCATGGCCATTGTCTGTAGCATTCCTAGGCCTTTATATTTTAAAAGTCTTTATGCTCTCTTAATGTTTGTTTACCTTTTGTAATTTTTAATGTCAGTTTATGACAAGCCTAGGTTTTATTTTTAATTTATTGTTAGAGCTGCCAGAAGGTTAGGTTGTATAGATATCAGACCTTGTTATAAATTAATATTCTTAAATTATGTTTATTTCAAATTTGTTTAAATTTTGAAATGCTCTGTAAAAGAAGGAAACCGGGGCCGTCAGATCAGTCTACTTTTGGTGCTCACCTTGAGAGGAGGTGCTGGGAATAAGTGCTGTGTGTGAGGGTTGTGCCCTCCAGAAATAGTGAAGTGATGGTCTGCAGTGTTGTGTGTTATTAACCGGCTCTGTGAAAGACGCCGACCGCTCGTTAGTTTCAAGCCCTCTACCTGCCTGAGTTCGCGACCAGCTTCTCCGAGGTCGGTGACGTGGAGGCCTTGAGGGGATTTGAGGCCCCCTTCTCAGCGACGTGGAGGCCTACTCGAGGCCCCCCTTCCTAGCAACGTGGAGGCCTACTCGAGGCCCCATCTTAGCGGCTGTTCTTGAAGAATCAAGACCTTAATTTACTCCCGGCTTTCCTTGGTTTTATTTCCTTAACATTTTTATATTATATTAAATCAACTTTACCTTTTCTCCTTTTTCTTTTACCTTTCCTTTTAAGCCAGGACTCCTCCAGTCCTGGTGACAGTTTTCTTCTAAACTTTACTTTTTCCCCTCCCGGAAAATAGTAACGTTACAGCATAGAGGAGTGCTAGTCCCTACACTAACATATGACATTGAAAGTTGGGTATTGCAGAAGAAGCATAGAAGTAAAATTAATGCAGTAAAAATTAGGAGTCTGCGAAGTATAGCTGGAGTGAAATTGATAGATAAAGAAAGGAACGGCGTGATAAGGGAACATTGCGATATGACAGAAAACGTAGTGACTAAGATAGAAAAAGGGTTGCTTAGATGGTTCGGACACGTGGAGAGAATGGATGAAAATAGACTGACGAAGAAAATTTATGCGGTGAGAGTAAATGGGCAAACTGGTACGGCTCGACCTCGACGTACATTATACCAATCAAATTGAAGATCTTTTGGCAAAAGGCCAGGTCAAGAGTACCCTTAATCGGCGAGCGTGTATGAAAACAATTATGAAAGTTGAAGAAGCGAAAGTTGTATGCCAGGATCGTAGCAAGTGGAAAGCCATAGTCTCTGCCTACCCCGATGGGAGACAGGCGTGATGATATGTATGTATGTATGTAATTATAAAATAAATTAAATTTTAAAATACCCCTACGACAAAATATATACTTTTACATTAAGGAACAACCCTTAAAAAGTACTATTAAACCCAAACACCATATGTCTCCTGTGAGTTTTCGACCACCAAGAAACGGACTTTCAAATGAAAAAATTCGCATTGAAATCGATCCGTCCGTTTGAGAACTACGATGCCACAGACAGACACACACACCGAAATCGACGTCAAACTTATAACACCCCTCTTTTTCGGTCGTGGGTTAAAACAGGTAACTATAATCTTGTAAAAAATCTTTGTTGCCCAAGTTACCCATAGGTCCTGGGTACGCCCATGTAAGCGCGTATGTATACGAAAAAGAGATAGCGCCAACTAGTATCAAACTCGGAAACCCGCCTCAACAGCCAAGATGCTCATAATAACTCGCACTACGCAATCTGTTTTTACCCATATAAGTATATAAGTCCGTACTTACAATAATGTATAATCTGCCCGATGTCTTGACACAATGATGTGTTACTTTTGAATTATTTTCTAATTGTGAAAGAATTTTTTTTTTAATTTTCTGTAAGTTCAGTATTCTTTCTTTCGGTTCAGTAGTTCCAGGGTTTATCGACTAAAAGTATTTAAAATAATGTATGGAAATCTGCCTTATATCTTGACACAATGATTCATACTCGTAGCTGTGTTACTATTTGTTTTCTAATAGTGAAAGAATATTTAAAATCGGTTTAGTAGTTCCAGAGTTGATCGACTAAAAACAAACAAATCCTTCGTCTTTATAATATAGTTTTATATTTACTTATTCAACGTCTCTAGCGTAAAAGTATAATATAATGGTTTCATGACTCCTTTGATGTTTTAACTAAACACAGATATACACATTACACAGTACCTAAATACTTGTGTTAATATTTAACTATATTTTGTTTTCTATATGTCTGAACCTACACAATGGATCTGGCGGGCACGTCTACGGGCACACTAGACTAGATTTCCTCAGTATTTAGGCTTTAAGTGATATCGATATACTTTGTTCGATTACATTAAATTGTGCTTATAAACTTAAGTAGGTGCATAGTGGATATTTGTAAATGCCTCTAAATCATATATAGAGTGGTTAAGAAATATAAACCATAAACGATACCTACCACAGAAGCAGAATACTTAAGTAGGTACAAAAGTTAGACGGTCATCAAGAAACAAATATGTCCAAAATCAAACATATCGAATAGTAAATGGTCAAAATCATACAACTATTTAAAATGATACCTAATTGCAGTAGGTTTATCACGATTTCATCTATTTTGTTTCTTCAACCGCACGAACGTCACGCAATGCTAATGAGACGCTTGCCTTGCTCACGAAGCCATTCTAAGTTCTTTCATGTGTTTTTGGTCAGGACACACTAATTTTCGAAGGCAGCGACTAATGGAGACTTCATGACGAATAATCGTACTATTATTGTCATTATAACACGATCTAATTACGAAGATTTCTCGACTACAAGATCAAAATCAAACCATGATCGAACAGTTCTACTCTTGAATAATATCTATACTGCCTTTGTTTTACTAGGCACATAATTTGGGGCACCTCCGTTGGGGAGTTAGAGGAAGTGTGGGTTTCCCAGACATCCCGGTATACCCACTACAACCCACAGTGGCCTATTTCAGGGGAGAGGTGAAATTCTGAAACGCTACCCTTTTCGGTAGTAGGGCTCCAACGACGGCGTGAGGGCGAACACAGCCCAGCACTTCAACTAACACAATTAAATCTATCATTGGTCATCATGTTCATATTGGCCAGAATGTCGAAGGGCGTCCATCGTGTCAGTACTTTCTAATCTTTGTTACGAATAAGTCTCTGTTTTTAAATTCGAGTTGAGCTTCACCATGATCTCCAAGTCAACTTTACCTGCAAATGGTGCACTTGCTGACTTGCTCATGCAGGTGGTCTAAGATGCACAAAAAAAATTATACCGTATGTTATTAATAAATGATAGTTATTATTAAATAGTTGCATAGTTTAATTGCGGATAAAAATACGGATTTTGTGTTGTGTTTGTAATAATAAATAAAGGGAAGAAGAAAACCTTTACGTTTTCAATTCTATTGGATATGTTCTGTCAACTAGTCTAAGTTAGTATATTTTGTGAATACAGAATGAGAACAGTAGTTTAAAAGAATTTATGGGTTACTCAATATTTAGGCAACCTAGTATCAAGCTAGCTAGCTATATGTTATTATGTTTAGTTACCTATCATTTATTTTTTATCACTAAATAACAGATTAGGGTATACTTATATGTATATCGCATCATATATAATATGTATATCATATCAGGGCTTAGAAGGAGAGACACTACACAAAAAAATGCAATCAATCATCGCTTGTGTTATAAAGCTAATATTTTGTATGTGATCTGGACGGACTTTACGCTGCGATGTGATGTTCAAGAAAAATAAAACAATTTAAATACAAGATAAGTATATATTATATTCAACGATATTACATAATTATTCTTATGAGTCTAGCTACATATTTAGTTTAGTATTCAGGACGGAATGTTTTATAAAAATCACAACGGGTATAACGGGTAACGCATAGATATAGTAATACTTTAATTATTGAATGTCGATACGATACGACTTTTCTCAGCCTTTTTTTAATTTTATTTGTACATAACATAGACTGGGTTACATGGATAACGGTGGATTCCATGAATTACAATAAACTATACATGTGTTTCAGCACAGACGGATGTAATGAGTACTGCAAGTAGCACTTGTAGTGGAGTGGTTTCAGGCGGCCATGGAACCACGACACATAACAATAAATACAAACATTACACAATAACAATACAACTCGCTAACAGAAGTTTCGAAGGTGTTATATTGATTGGTCAGGACCAGGAGACTTGATTCAATTCCACTTGATTTTGTTTTCTTAAAAATAATTGTGTATAAGTAGATTCCTATATACGACAATATTATAATCCACAAAGTTTGATAGATTTTGATAGATAAAAAGAAGATCACACTGCTTTTTCAGAACAAAATTTTAGAAAATGATATAATATGAATGCATAAGGTGAGGAGTTATCGTCAGACAAATGGTAGCATTTTAATGTAATATTTGAAGGAAGTGACATATCGTCTATGCTGGGCTTGTGATAAAATAAAATTATAAGTTATTCATTACAAATATTTTATAAATTTTTATCATTTTCCACGATTAACCATGTAAACCCAATCTAAATTAAATAACAATATGGAATGCTTAGGTAAGTTTTGTACAACACTTCAGTTCAGATGAGCCGTATTTGTTTGCCTTATTGGTATTGATATTATAAAATTAGTATATATATATTTAGTAAGATTGTAAGCCCGCTGATCACTGATCTGTAACAGGATCACTTGCGGTATGCATCTAGTCAGTCCATTTCAAGACGGCAATAGATGTACCTATTAAGTGTGACGAAATAGAACTGTTGAAATCCGGGCATATAATTTGCTTCTGGCTACTCGTTGGGAAAATAATGATAGACTATTTGTACCTGTGCAAGATAATTGCCTCGGCTGGAATGGTCCTTTGAACTCCATTGGAGAACGTGGAATGCAAATTTCGCAGTGTCACTTCCCCTGGATGACATTAGAAAAGATAGTGGACGTGATGAACGATAGTATATGGATTAATGGCACTACTAGAGATGGCTTATGAAGTGGTGGAAGAAAGGCAGGAAACTGGATCACGTGGTCTGAAGCATAGATACCGAATGCTATTTATTAATTACAGGACTTAGTTTGATAAGCTGTCCGGTTTTTTACACAGCGCCGTCTAGCCCAAACTAAGCTTTAAGCTTGTACTATGGGATCCAGACAACTGATATACATACTTATATATTTCTAAATACATTCATATTATACATAGTAAACACCCAAACTCCGAAATAAACATTACACAAATATTTCTTCCGACCCGGGAATCAAACCCGAGACCTCAGATACGGCAGTGGCATTCACTACCACTGCGCCACCGTGGCAGTCTAGTGGCATATAGATAACAACTTTACAAGGTCCCATTTATATTGCAATGCCCATCAAATCATGACTCTACGATCTCAAGCAGGCCTGATCGCAATCACAACAGACAATTAAGATGTGTATTTTTCACACAAATATTACTTCCGACCCGGGTCCACAGTGCGGCTGTCGCATCACTACCACTGCGCCAGGCAGTTATTAACAAGACTATGTTATATCCTACTAACATTGACAATTTGATATATTATGTAGGTACCCAACTTCATAAATATTTTAAGCAATTTAATTTGTGCTTTGGTTGGTATTATAAAAATAAAATGTATGTACAATTCACACAAAGCAGAAGTAAAACTTCAAAGAAGTAGCCTGCGACTGCGAGAGAATGAGATAAATACAAAGTATCAGGAGAATTTGTATAATTATAACGTTATTATTTTTATAATGATAACGAACTTTAAGTATCTCTCGCAGGCGAAATTCAATTTATGAATATTTTTGTCTCTTTAAGCTAACTTATACTTGTATATAATTTCATTATAAAGATCTTTGCTTAACGTTATGCGAATAAGACTTAGTATTTGACCTGCCCACTCCTCTCGATATCTATAATGCACTTAATTTCTAACCTATACATATAGCCAGACGCTTTACCAACTTATCTCACAGTCTATTTCCTATTTATAAAAATGTTATACTCTTTATATCGCTTTTTCGGTACATCGAATTTTCAAATCACAATGGAGCTAAAGAAGTTTCACTTCAAAAAGATTAAAGATAATGCTGATATTTAAATGTGAATTGTATTTGACTAGCCTAAGAAATTGTGATAACGTTATTATACAGTCAAAACGTTAAAATAACTGTAAACATAATAAATTACATTGCAAATTTTAAATTCTAAAAGCCAATGGCATGTTTTTCAGTTTTTAAATAAAAATAAATAAGTATAATATAAAATACAATAACACACTTTAGTTGTAATATCAATATAAAAACAATTACACTTAATTCTAAAAACAAATAAAAATAATTGAATTAATGTTTCAATAAAAATAATTATTTCTGTACAACAGTAAAATTTTATATGTATGGCCACACACTGTATAAAGTTCATAATCACTAAAGTAGAAAAAACATAATGTTACACATTTGAGACTCTCAAAAGGACAGCTATTCAGTTCATGAAATGGTGTTCAATAAATCAAGTAATTTAGCATAACATTACAACTCAAATCCTACTAATATTATAAACGCAAAGTTTGTAAGTATGGATGGATGTTTGTTATTCTTTCACGCAAAATCTACTGAATGGATTTTGATGAAACTTTACAATAATAAAGCTTACACATCAGAATAACACTATAGGCTACTTTTTATCCCGGGAACCAGTTCCTGTGGGAAACGGGAATGGGAAAAATTCACCACACGTGCGCAGCTGCGGGCGCCAACTAGTTATAAATAAATACTGACGGAATTCGAGAAAATAGGTTCGTTGGAATAAAGTTTTAATGGCTAAAGTAGGTATGTACCTATGTTTGACACTTATGACAATAGTTTGTAAAATGTTTATCACAAACTGAGTCAGTTATAGGAAACTAGATTAGTGACCTTGTTATTATTAGTCAGATATAATAAATAGATAAATGTAGTATAAACCTACCAGATTGTGTAATTATCATTCTTAAAATTTATTTATTTGACCACATATACATACTATACATGTAAGTATAAAACATGTATTAAAACTGTATACCTATTTATATAAAACTTAATAGAAGATTACAGTATCAATACTTATGCAGATTTACATATTATATTTCCTAAAGTACAAGACTTGTAAAGATACTGATATATTATGGACGGAATATGTTATCTTTTCTCTTAAATAGTTGCCTAATTAAATACTTACACTATGCATACAGTAAATAACAGAATATTAATAAACTTGTATATTTTGGAGAGGTATAGTAAAATATTTAGCAATACCTGCAGGGGGTTTCACTTTGAGATGTTCTTCTATAAACTGACAAGGGCATACATACTTCTCGCCGTGCCTTCCAGGTACAGTGTGACCAAGGTTTAATCTATTTTTCACTGCATATGCACCCCACCGACCAGCATACCGCAGGAATAAAAGTTGCCCCCTTTCCTGTGAAAGATATGTATGTAAGTAAATTGGAAAATCTCGTAACTTTGGCATACAATAACAAAGTTAAGACTTGCCAAAGATGAAGAGATTTGGTCAATCTAGCCCGCGACGTTTTAGCCAATCGTTGCATAGCGGACAACATGCGCGCAAGTCTCTGGGCTCTTTGTTCCGTAACACTTCCTCAATATACTGACAAGGGCAGAGCGCCTGCGTCAAATGTCGTGGAGAAGCGGGGTTGCCACCTTCCTCGTCAAGAGTCCAGTCGAGCCGTCTGCGCAGGAAGTCTTTGCCCCACCGCTGCAGGTACCGGAGGTACACTTGGTCTGCCATACCCTGCACATTCGTATGCCTTGCTTACCCGCCAAAACTACATTCACCATTATTTTAGTACCTACTATTATTGGGAGAATTTCCCAATGGGACGGATGGTAATAATTACAATATAAGGGAAACGTAAAAATATTTGAAAGGTATTTGTATTATTTACTACTTATGTACGCTTTTGTGATTAAAACAAATATTACAACATTCAGTGTTGAGTGTACCTCATGTTAGTTACTCGTAGAGCTGCTATGCATAATACATTTATACATAAATCTTCAAGCCCTTGGACTATTGGCAGGTATTGTACTTTGCCCAAATATACAAAAAAAAAAATCAGACTGATGGCAACCCCGTTGATGCTAATGTACAAGCTACATCAATAGCAGTATGGGTGGTAAAGCATTCAACTAGCTATAAAAAGGCAGTAGATCAGTAATTAAGGTATAATTAATTGACAATATGAGTCTGTAGCAATAAGCAAATACAAATTTATTACGTTAAACGGTTTCAATTGTTCTACGTGTGTGAGGCCGCGGACAAACAACTCGTATAATAATATTGCATAAAACTGGTTTGTTATTATTTATAAATGCAAATTAATTTTAATTAATGTTTAGACATGACACTGAGAATCATCAGAAATGATAGTGCAACACTATCGTGTCACTAGTGCTCGTAATTTCAACTTTATGTCAATGTCAAAAAGTAAAAAAAATCGTTTTTATCAGGGTGTACTGTAGATGAGTGGGAATATTAAATTGAAACATTTGTTAATTTAAAGGAATTACGTAGTATTAATACATTATCTGTGTTAGAACTAAGTTAGTATTAATTGTTTTCATATTTTCTCTTGATACTTGGTGGATAATAATCGTCTCCCTCCCCTTCCTATATTTTATCCATAAAGACAGCGACGAATATACAAGGGTATGAACTGCAGTGCCTCAACAATTAGGCATTCAGGGGCTGTGATAGTAGGCTTACTACTAGGGATAAACGGTGTGCATATTCAGGAATAAAGACCCCCAAAGTCGATAAATATAATTTTCGTTAATAAATAAACTATACCTATATAATATATTAACGAAGTAGGCATTATAAAGGGGAGACAAACACATGTGCTAAAATAACACCAATGACACAGGTGCTCTTACAAGGTTGGGAGCTCGACATCGGTCGCTTCGAACAATGCCAAAAACCAAAAGTCTAATGATAGCTGCTCCTAGCAGTCAAAGAGACCCGCTCACTATAATGAGGAAAAGATTTAAACTAACACAAAGAAAGATTCCCATGTTTTGTGAATTTGCCCACCCATTTTGGAAGAAATGGCGGACGGCCGCTTCCGGACGAGATCGACAGTTGGCTCGCGACGATCTGTTTCGGTAGTGGGCTGATAGGTTGGTAGGCCCCTCGGTTAGCCCGCGGCTCGTGGGGGCTGTCCGGCCCGTCCTACGTGCTTGGGTGGAGAGGGCACACGGAGCACCTACGTTTCACCTCAGTCAGCTCCTCACAGGGCATGGCGTATTCGCCAAGTACCTGTGGGAGGTGGCGGGGGTGGAGCCGGACCCCGTGTGTCGTCACTGCTTAGGTGGGTCGTGTACACGGCGGAGCACACACTCGCCGTGTGTCTGGCGTAGGACGGGCCGCGTATCGCCCTCACGGGCCTCATTGGTATTGATTTGTCGCTGCCGGCCGTGGTGCGAGCCATGGTCGGCAGCCAACAGTGTTGGGCCGCTGTCGCCTCGTTTGCTAGCGTGGTGATGGCGGCTAAACGAGAGGAATTGCGGGTGCGGGAGCGCGGGTCCGTATTGGGTTGCATAAATTTTAGAGGCATAACTAAAAACTGCATAACGTTTTTTGGCATACTCTTCGTTTCGCATACGTTCAAACAGAATAAATCATTAGGCATACTTTATTTTCCCATAACTTTTTTATAATAATGATATACCCGCATAAAATGTTTACGCATAATTTTTTTTACAATAACGATTACTAATCATAACATTTATTGGCATATCACTCACTCTCGCATAAAGATAACAAGCCATACATATAGAATACTATAATGTTAACGAGTACATATTTTTATTTTTATATCTAAGCTTGAACTGTCTAAGATTGAAATGCCCACTTATTAAAAATGTCGATAGTCACTATACTGAAGTTCAAAATTTCAACACTTATATATAGAAAGCATAAATAAAATACAAAAAGAAAGTAGCTAGATTAAAAAGAGCGATTCTATTCTGGCGATTCTATTGTGGACACAAGTGACCTAACACTCCTCGCTTCGCTCGTCGTCGTACCTATTTACGACTTTGCTCAAGACTAGTCTAAAAAAAATAACAATTAAAATATCGTTTTATATGTTACAGCTTCAATGTATAATAATAATATACATTGAAGTATAATAATATATATAGAGGAATGGATCACTACTGGCCAAGTTGTCTTGATCCCGAAAAATGAAAAAACAGAAGACCCAAAGAACTGGAGACCTATAGCTTGCCTACCTAGTACTTACAAACTACTCACATCAGTATTAGCTAACCGCCTGTATGAACACTGCCAAGAGAACAACATAATGGCAATAGAACAATGTGGATGTCGCCGAGGAGCTAGGGGCTGTAAAGATCATCTCATGGTAAATAAAGCGATATTAGAGGACGCACACCAGTCACAGAAAAATCTTAGTATGGCGTGGATCGACTATCGGAAGGCCTTTGATAGTGTTTCCCACGAATGGCTCATCAAAACTTGATATTTATAAGTGCCCTAACATTATTAAAAACTTCCTTAAAATAACAATGCCCTTATGGCGGGTTATAATGACAGCTCGTGGTTCCCAAGACTCAATAACTACTGAACCGATATATATCAAACGCGGAATATTCCAAGGTGACTCCCTATCGCCATTGTTGTTTTGCTTGGCCATAAATCCACTTTCATCTGTGTTAAATAAATACGAACTAAAAGGGTACAAACTTAAAGATAGTTTCTGGGTCAATCACCTTCTGTATATAGATAACACACACACGCACTTGTATGCACATATGTAAGTTACTTACTAAATTGAAATGTATAATACATAAAGTTATGAGAGGAGCGAGGCGTACTGTCACAAGTATCTTGATACTTAAAAGAACGCCCCTAACATTGTAATTGTATGTATTAAAACTTATGTAAAAGTATTATAAAAGTATTATAAATAAATAAAAAATATATATATATATAACATATAAACATACATGCGATATAATACGTAGGTACCTACATAAATAACTGCATATAAACACAAATACATTTAGACAAAAAACACCTAATATTTATATAAAAATCTTATATAATACATACTTATAGGTATAATATTTATTCAAACAATAAAAGAAAAAATATCTATATAGATGATTTAAAAATTTATGCCAACCATAGTAGTAATTTAAAAGTTTTATTGGATAGTGTAGAAGTATTCACAATTGATATAGGAATGAAATTCGGTTTGGATAAATGCAACGTACTACATTTAAGATCAGGATATAGGGGTAACACAACAGGGGAGGGACACGTTCTATTAAGCGGAGATACTTTTGACCAGTTAGCTATAGATCAAACATATAAATATTTAGGAGTTCACGAATCAGGTAAAATAGAACATAGTAAAGTTAGAGACCAAATCATTAAGGAATATCAAAAACGAGTGAAAAAACTACTGAACACGCATTTAAACTCACGTAACATCATTAAAGGGATCAACACGTATGCTATTCCTGTCCTTTTATATTCATTTGGCATCATAAACTATAAAATCAGCGACCTAAAGAAGATAGACACCAAAACTAGAAAAGTACTAAACATCAAAAAAGCCCATCAACAAAAAGCAGATGTAGAAAGACTATATTTACCAGTATTACAGGGTGGTAGGGGTTTAATAAATGTAGAAAATATATACAAAACGCAAATAATAAAATACAAACAGTATTTAAAAGCAGAAAGCGACGACTTAATTAAAGCAATAGTACAACATGACACAAACAGAACTAAGTATTCCATAATAAATGATTCAAATGAAATAGAAACAGAACTTAGACTACCACTAGGAAATACACATTTAGATAAAGAAATTAAAAAAGCAATAGTAGACATTCAGAAAAAGAAATGGAGATATAAACCACTTCATGGTCAGTTTCCGAAATCAGTATTAGATCAGTCAAATATAGATGAAGAGCTCTCATTCAAATGGATGAAGCAACAAAAAATAGCTACTACCTTGGAATCAGCAGTGTTTGCTATACAGGACCAGGCTGTTATGACGAGACAACACCAACGAGATATTTTAAAAGAGCCAGTAGACGGAAAGTCGACTGTGTGCCACTAAAGATAAAACCACGCAGCACATAATATCAGGTTGTGAAAAACTGGCCGGAACCTATTACGTAAAACGACATAACGACCTGGTCAAGTACATATACTGGTGCTTGGCTAAAAAACATAAAATCGAAGTGGATCGTCTTTGGTGGAAAGAAAAATTAGTCGAACCCCAAGTGAAAGAGAACGACACTGCCAAAATTCTTTGGGAAATTTCAGTACAGACAGATGTAACAGTAACACACAACAGACCAGACCTAATCTACATAGACAAAACTAACAATAAAACATACTTAATAGATATCACCGTACCATCAGATTACAATATAGGCGCAAAAGAGATAGAGAAGCTCAGCAAATACCACCTTCTGAACACTGAAGTTACTCGCCTGTGGAACACACGTACAACTGTGATACCGATTGTTGTAGGAGCAACAGGAATAGTCGCCAAGAACATAACCAAATACATCGAAACACTAGACGCTAACATACATTTAGGCATTCTTCAAAAACAAGCAGCAATACACACATCGATCATTCTAAGTAAAGTTCTAGGGGATACAGTATTTGTACACAATAGACAAACTTACGACACACTAGCAACGCCAGACACGCAACAATCATACGACACACAAAACGTAATCACTCAACAAACTATTAATACACAAGCTACACTGCATTCACCTAACACACAAACATCACGAACACAACATTCATCAAATATACAAAACTTACACCAGACATCCACGTCACATGGATCACACCAAAGAAACAGATGTAGGAGAAGAAGACATAATAACTTAGGAAATAAAACACAAGCTTCAGAAATTTCTAACACACAACCACAGCATTCTTCCACTACGCATGGCTCACATCAGTCATCAATCACAGACGAAACACAGCAGAGTAACAGAGATGGGAGAGGAAGAAACACCAATACAGTAAATAATACACAACCACAATCATCACGACCACAACATTCATCAAATACACAAACCTCACAGCAGTCATCAATATCACACGAACCCCATCGAACGAACCGAGGTAGAAGACGACGAAATAATAACATATGATAGAATAACACAGTATACAAATAAAAAATATTTACTATAATTCGATACATACAATAGAACAATATATATATTTACAACGTAACAATTTCAACAACAGGGGAAACATGGATATTCTTATTCCTGTAGGTCACAGGACGGGATATCCATTAAACCAACTTTAAAGTTGAGTAAAGAAACCAGAATCTAATATAATATAATTGAATAAATAATCATCTCACTGATGATTATTTACAATGGTGTCTTATCATTTCTTAAATATTCTTAGTCAAATTATTATTCATTTATGATTTAAACGGTTATCCATACCTCCATTATGCGTTTTGTATTTTATGATAAATTATCTTTAGGCGTATAACAATTATACCCTTTATGCTAAAAGAAAATTGTGATAAAAAAATTTGAGTAAGTTAATGTCATGCCAATAAAACCATTATGCGTTTATAACACTCTGCTTATCATAATTTTTGCGAGAAAACTTTATGCTGAAACTGTTATGCCAAACTACATTATGCTGAAAAAAATTAAGCGATCGAAAGGGCACCCCGGGAGCGTACGGAACAGACGCGATTTAAAAATATGCGTTTATAACACTCTGCTTATCATAATTTATGCGGAAAACTTTATGCTGAAACTGTTATGCCAAACTACATTATGCTGAAAAAAATTATGCGATCGAAAGGGCACCCCGGGAGCGCACGGGACAGACGCTCCCGCCCCGCCGTCGTGTTCGGGGGCGACGACGTGCTGAATACATGCGCGCCCCCGAATAGTATTTGGCCATGGGCGGATGGTCGGGGGACCCCGCCCAACTGGCCACATGGCGACGGGCACCCTTTCTGTGTTCCAGGGGGTGCCCATTTAGCACACGCCCGTACCGGCCACTCTCTACCTCCTCTGCTTTCAGAGGGGCGCTCGAGAGCGGCGGAGGTGCGGGTTAGATTCTTCAGCTCCTTAGGGAGCTCCGGGGTGGTCGCTTTGTCCGACCGCCCCGAGACGGACCCCTCGTCTGGGGTGCCCCTTGCCGGCTCGCAGTGATTTAAACTCAGGCCTACCCTGCGAGCCGGTTTTAAGGTGAGGCGTAACACCGCGGGGTTATAGTGGGTAGGACGGCCCCGCTCTCACGGGCCGGGAGCCTCACACACCGTCCCTGTTGCCCCCAGCAGGGATGACGGTGCGAAAAGGCATTCCCCGCGAAAACAAAAAAAAAACATCATTTTGGAAACTGAGCTCTGCTATGATCAACTGTCAAATGAAAGCCAGAATGCTGGATGATACACTGTGCCACAAACAGTGGACATACTTTTCTTTAATGACAACCAGTCCAAGAATATTATGCAGGCTGTGGTGAAAAGGTGTCACTCTTCCTAGCCATTTTGTCCCACTATCGGAAAACCTACCACCTAAATATATGCTAGCATAGTTGACCTAGAACTCTTTAATTAGACTCATATGTGGAGCAGTTCCTCAGACATTAGAAAATCTGATGTCTTGCCTTGCATATCCTATCAACTGAACACAAGAAGACCTAATGAATGCTACTAATAGTGCTGTCGTTGTTGCTGAGTTTTGGGTTTGCTAAACAATTTAGGTTCGCTAGCAACACATAAGGAAGTGTCATTCTAAGGTCTGAGTACATCACAGTAAAAGATGTATGAGTATGGATTTTGACGTGCCTTGGGTGTAACTGGCGCTTGATGCCAAGATGAAACTCTAAAAGAATCTCAGTGAATGACTGTAAATTCTTGGAAATCAGCTTTATTGATATAAATTTGACCAAATCCTAAATATAGTACAAAAATACAGCATAACTAAATTACACTAACTCTGCATTCATTACACTTGGTTATATGTATATCCAAATCTAATTAAAGTTAAATTTAAGAGATTAACCACAGACTGTAGCATTAGATATGGTAAAGAAGGCATCAATAAATACTTAAATTCAATTAATAAGCACAAATACATACATATAAAGTGTAGAGTACTCGAGATTCTGAAGAAGAACATTCTCTAAATTACCACACAATTTAAATGTTAATGAATGCTACACTGCTGAAACTAAAAAAAACACTTAAGTTTTGTCAAAAGGGGACAATAATGTTTTTTTGGTTCAGATATTGGTTAAAAATTCATGGCAAGATAATGCTAAGGTATGGCATTATACACAATTTGATCCTCTATGTGAAATTAAGAGCTTGTTTATGGACCAATATCTTTGTAATATCAAGCCTATGAGTGAATACTGGCTGACTAAGGCTCTGACCACAAAATATCACAGGGAAATTATGACTGGTAACAATTAAAGTACCTATTTAATGACATTTTAAATTAAAGAGTGATTAGTCATAGTATTCTAATAATGCTTACATACCTGTTTCCGAGACAGTCTAGTAGATTGTGTGCCTTGAATAACAATGTCATTTGTTGGCACATCAAGTCTTTGTTCCCAGCCTTGCATTATAGTTTTACCTTCTTCGCTTTCAATAAATTGTTGTATGTGCGCAATACATGCTGCAGAATCAAAATATATGAAGCAGAGATTTACTTTATGACATGATATCTTTCCTCTGTCATCTAGAGACAGTATTAACTTGTGTTTGTTGAGCAACTTGTTCACTCTCGCTAAACATTGTTCTAATCCTTTAGACAGTCTCAATTTTATCCACATGCATAAAAATATTGCAGCAGCATTAAGGATTAGCCATAAAACACCAAGTGAAAATAGCATCAGGCCTGTGAGTCCAGAAAACAGAAGTGCTAATAGCACAAGGAATGCTAGTGTTATCCAACATACAAGGACACGCTTATAGCAGATGTTGTATAGTGTGAAACGAGCATCATTAATAAGTAGTTCCATAGCATGGACATATTCCTCGACAGTGAGCTGAAATAGTATGAGGTGTGAACAACATTAAATTCAAACAAATACTTTCTAAGTTGATAGAAGTAAGTACTTACTGTTAAGCCTTGAGCCATTAACTCTTCAGGTACAAGCTCTGGCCGAAATCGAGCTGCAGTCATCCAAGGCCACTTCGTATTCACTGGCAAGAGTGTCACGATAATATCACCATTAGCTGCAAGATAGAGGGTGCGATTTTAGTCTACTACAAAATTCGTAACATTTCACTGTTTATTTTTAAACTTACAGAAACCTTGACGAACATTAACAAATTCTATTTTCTTTGACAATGTACCTAATGGTACAGGTTCAATGTTTTTATCTCCTCGTTCTAGATTAATATGTACTGTTTCAGTTTTAAGAACAGCTGCAGGTTCGCTCGTTGCAGATGTACTAGCACCATCGGAGTGTGAAATACCTGGCACTATTTGAATTTCTGTATCTGGAGGTATGTTTTGTGGAGATTCTTCGTCAAATTTTACCCATTGTGTACGTCCTGTATTAGGATTCACACTGCCGTTTAATTCATTTATTTTCGATTCACTTTTAAAGCCTTCGTTATTCATGTTATGGATCCCGATAGCTATTATCCTGTTTAAACTTAATTTTTACACTCTTTTATAATCACTCTAACATTAGTTAATCGTTTAGGGAGGCAAATTTCCAACTGATAATTTTACGAACCAAATTACATCGTGAAATCGTGAAACGAAAAACGAAAATGTAATAAAATATGGACGAATGCAAGGATAATCGTATTTTTTTAATAATTATTTTATGGCCTGGCTACAAAGACCTTTTAGACACATCTTATTTTTTATATCATATTTCTTCAATCTTATCTACTAATTTCGTCCTGTCCAGTCTTTGTCGATGTCGAGTCCTTCAGTCCTAAGTCCTGGTCATTTGCTCTCAGTATAATGGTTGTTCTTATACTCAGGTTTTCAGTAGACTTTAGGTGGCAAGATAGAAAATAGCATTTCACTGCCTATATATCATTAAAATAAATAAATATCCATCACGCCTTATCCCCGAAGGGGTGGCAGAGGCCACTATAATATGCCCACTTTTCACCGTGTGGATTCCTGTCCCACGTAATAAGTGGTGAGCCCATTGCCGTGTTGAAATAGACAGACGCAGGCTGTGGCTACCTGCTGTTGAAATTTTTCAAGCCGCCCGTAAGGCATTCAACCAGGCTTAACGACTGCCATTTTACTGGCAACCGGGACCAACGGCTTAACGTGCCTTCCGAAGCACGAAAACGCTCGCAAATGTAAATGCCACAAAGTGGTCACCCATCCGAGGACCAGCCATAGTGAAAGTTGCGTAACTCAGTGATCGTTTACAGAACACTGAGACCGCGGGGCCACGAGCGCTTCATTGTCTATCATTATAGCACGTTTCGACCTGCTGCTGTACCCCAATTGGTTCTTACTCCGTTTTTGTTCAGTTCAGTATCAGGGACTCACATGAGCAGCCCCCATGGTTACTCATAGTGGCCAAAACCGAATACCCACTTGGCATTAAACTCTACAGGTCCCACATCCGTCGGCATACGCAATGAGGTCAAGCTAACGGACCAGGTTAAATACCTGGGACGTGTATTACGTTCAGTGACGTCGAGATACACATTGCTGATGCGTACGTAAAGTTGCGGGAGATGCCTTGTGTAATTTGTAACTCGAAAATGCATGTCAGAAGGGACAGGTAAATAACACCTTTGGTCTTTGTTAGAGCCTCACAAGCAGGTGCTGTGTGTCGCGGCAATGAAAATACTGCGGTGGTTGTGTACAGGAACTCTCGCATCCGCGGTCTCGCTACTAGGGATACCGATGACCGTGCGAAGTGGAGGAAGAGAAGTAGGAAAGCAGACTCCGGGCGCCGTGATCACAACTTAGACAGACGCTCGAATGATGACGATTGTTAATATCGTTAACATTGGGGGGGGGGGGGGGGGTTGAACCCCATAAACCCTTGGCTACGACCGTGAGACATAGACAAGACACACTAAGACCAAGTATCATAATGAACCCAGCATAATCATGCCGTGCTGTTGCCGTTTTTATCAAAGACCTTATACCTATAACTAGACTGTGCACTACTGCGAAATAATCAATCTACGTGAGATAGCTCTCGGCAGTGCCGGTGTCCCTTTCTAAATAAGTGACCATGACCAATTAAAACACAGGACAAATTCCTTGAAAGATTGTTCGAACCTACTGAATTTATTGTCAGTAAAAAATAACATAACATACTTTCACGCCTTTATCCCCGAAGGGGTAGGCACAGGCTTACTATACGCCCGCGTTTCAACGTATGCTTTTGCTTTTTTGTCCCACGTAACAGGTAGTGAGCGCATTGCAGTGTTGAAATGGACAGGTGCAGGTTGTGACGACCTGCTGTTTATTTTTTTCAAGCCGCCCGTAAGCTATTCAACTGGCTTAACGACTGCCATGTTACTGGCAACCGGGACCAACGGCTTAACGTGCCTTCCGAAGCACGAAAACGCTCGCAAATATAAATACCACAAAGTGGTCACCCATCCGAGGACCAGCCATAGTAAAAGTTGCTTAACGCAGTGATCGTTTACAGAACACTACGTCCGTGGGGCCACGAGCGCTTCAGGTAGAACTAAAAAATATTAAAAAGAATATATATTGTTAGAAATACATTGAAGTTTGCACTAGCAACACCGAAGACAGCGTATATAAAGAGACCCGAGAGTCACTTTGGCCTCTATTCTCTCTATTCTGTCGATTGTCGTAGCGTGTGATAGCTCTGTCGGCCATTGTCACTATAATTTGCATTGTAATTTTCAAATAGAAGTCTAAAAACTACCAATTTTTATTAGATAGGCATTAGAAGGCTAATAAGCCCCGAAGGTCATCTTGGTTTTGTAAAGAAAACGTTGATTTATCAAAACTATGTAGGTACTTAGAAATTTAAAATTCGAAAGGTGTTTAACTGCGCGATTCTTTGTAACAGTTAACGAAGTAAATTACCGGTTACGCGTTGTGGACCAACTCGTATAGTGGTGATGCTGAGGAAGCTGCGCATTTTTGAGGACTAGTTAATTTTATAATTTGTTCTAGTTCCTGTGCATCTCCGAACACATGTGCCACATCGAAAGTTAGCACGGAGCCTAGCTGTGGCATCGCCGTGACGACTGCCATGCTGCCGCCACCAACTGCGTCAGTTACAGCAAAATCATCTGATGATGGTGATCACGCCACTGCGGCGTTCTGGAAAATTATCACCGTTACAGGCGGGTACATTTTTGATAGTTACTTTTTTCATCGTCCTCTCTTTGTTGTTTAGCATTGACGTAGGTCGAGAGTATGGTTAAAAATAGAAATACTCCGGTGGCCAAAATAATTTTTATTAATTTTTTTTCATTATTAATTAAAAATTGCATTGTTTGATACATACCGGAGTGATATTGGATACAAGGAAGATAGATGCTTGGAGTGCACAACACATAACAAGTGTTTCGACAATGTGCTTTTGCGGTTTCTTGTTACCTTTCAGGGCCATGGTCAAGCGTACCCTATACTTAAGAACGCACACGACTATATGGCGGACGTGACTGCGAGGTGCTCCGTGCCGTGGGTGAGTCGACGGCGTGCTTGTCGCAGCGCGCAGCCGTCTCTTGAGGAGCCGCCGCGCTTCTTGCCGATGGCGACTCGACGGCGCACTCATCGCAGCGCGCATGCATCGCTCGTGGGGCCGCCGCGCTCCTTGCTGATGGCAAGTCTACGGCGCGCTCGTCGCGGCTCGCAGGCGTCGTCCGTGGAGCCGCCGCGCTTCTTGCTGAGGGCAAGTCGCCGGTGCGCTCGTAGCAGCGCGCAGGCGTTGCTTGTGAAGCCGCCGCGCTCATAGCTAATGGCAAGTCGCCGGTGCGCTCGTAAGAGCGCGCAGGCGTTGCTCGTGGAGCCGCAGCGCTCCTTGCTAATGGCAGGTCACCGGTGCGCTCGTAGCAGCGCACAGGCGTCGCTCGTGGAGCCGCAGCGCTCTTTGCTAATGGTAAGTCGCCGGTGCGCTCGTAGCAGCGCGCAGGCTTCGCTCGTGGAGCCGCCGCGCTCCTTGCTAGTGGCAAGTCGCCGGTACGCTCGTAGCAGCGCGCAGGCGTCGCTCGTGGAGCCGCCGCGTATTTATCATTTTCACATGTACCAATTGCTTCTCACTCTAATGATTTTTCTGTGATTGCTGCCGTTTTAAATAATATTTTTTTCGTCTCAATTTATATACCTCATCCTTCTTCTTCGATAGTCTATGAAGTAAGTAAAATTTTTTTAATCTTCCTAAACCTTTTATAATACTTGGGGATTTTAATTGCCATCATCCGTATTGGGGTTGTTCTAGAAACCGCTTTGGAAATGTAGTCTTAGATTTACTATATACTCACAATCTTTGTTTACTCAATACAGGTTCTTGTCATCATCATCATCCGAGCGTCTGTCCCAGTTGCGTCTCGCGACGCCCGGGGTCCGCTTTCCTACATTTTCTCCTCCACTTCGCACGGTCGTCGGCATCCCCTGTGGTGAGACCATTGGCACGCATGTCATCCCTTACGACGTCAAGCCAGTGATGCAGAGTAAGTATCTATCTAGCAGCAGTAGAATTATGTGAGTGTGGAACGACAGGTGCGGCGTGGCAAGTTAAATACTAGGAATGAAAATCCATTTACGGTAAACTTCAATCACAAACTATATTTCACAATTAACACAATTAATCAAATCACATTTTAGTGTTTACAGAATCGATGATTACTTAGATAGGCATGGATACAAATTCACTATAAATCACATTGTAGGCAAAATGGAAACAGATTACATTATCTTAGGTACGTCTGAACAGTACGGTGTAGGAGAGTAAAGAGAATCCGGAAACACTTGTTTTTTATAACTATAGACTATAATAGAATTTCATAATTCAATATTGTCATAGACTTTAAAGCGTTCTTTACACTACCAGATTTAAGATTGTACGGTGTACAGAAACATAATGATTATTAACAGCCAGCACTTCTTGGGTCTTCCCCTCTTACCGGGACCCGGCGGGGCTGACATGGCCAGACATTTGTTACCTACGTAGCCCGGCGGTTGCCGCAAGACGTGACCATACCAACGAAGGCGACACTCTTGCAACTTGTCTGCAATGTCACGGACGTGAAGGCTGCCGCAGATGCGAGAGTTCCTCACGCGGTCCATCCGCGTGACTCCACACATCCACCGCAGCATCTTCATTTCCGTGACACGCAGCTCCTGCTTGTGTCGCTCCAATATCGGCCACGTCTCACTGCCATGTAAAAGGACAGGTCTAATAATGGTTTTGTAGACCTGTCCCTTCAACCGGATCGGCATTTTAGGGTCACAAATGACACCGGTCATCTCCCGCCATTTGGCCCACGCGGCAGCAATTCGTGACTTGACATCGCAATCGATGTCACTGGACGTGTGAAAAACAGATCCCAAGTTTTTAACCTGGTCCGTGCGCTCGACCAATTCACCGCCTATGCGGACCGATGTGGGATCTGTCGAGTTTAGTGCCAAGTACTCGGTCTTCGCCACATTTAGTTTCAGACCGCCGTTCTCAAGCGTCTCCTTCCACGCCTTTACACGTCGCACAAATCTGCCCCTGTCCGCGTCTGCCAGCGCAATATCGTCAGCATACATGAGCAACCATGGAGGCTGCTCATGCGGGTTTCTGATGCTGTCCGACAATTCGTCTAATATTACACTGAACAGAAGCGGACTAAGGACAGAACCCTGGTGTACCCCGACGGTGATGGGGAAGGGTTTCGTGTCGCCAACAGCAGTCCGAACCATTGAGTCGGAGTCACAGTACATACAGGTTCTTGTACACGTCGCAATAACCCTAATACAGGAGAAAGTGCTCCTGATTTACCCATATCTTCATCTAATTTGGCTTCCAGGATTTAAATAAAATAAATAAATAAAAATATCTTTATTTTGCATAGACCATTTTAACGGCGCTTACAAAATTTCATACACTATTTAAAATATTTAAAGCAACCACCGGTTCGGAACGCGGCCCACCTGAGAAGAACCGGCAAGAAACTTAGGAAGGCTTTTTTTTTGATGGCCTATTTACAATTTAATATTATTTCACTTTGCCAGCAGATCATTTCCAGGCGTCCCTGTCCTGCAAATAGTCTGTAACGGAGTAAAAACCTTTTTCACAAAGCTTGTTTTTAATAAACTTTTTAAATTTATTTAATGGTAAATTTCTCAGGTCACAGGGAAGCTTGTTGTAAAAGATTACATGGACCTGTCTCACCTCTACCCATGGTAGTGATCATTTTCCAATAATTCTACATTTCCCTATTTTTAAGACTATACATTCCTCTCATTCAATCCCTCGTCTTAAGTATAGATTAAAAGATGCTGATTGGAGCACCTTTAAAACCAATTTGATAGATAAAATATCACGCCTTCCATTAATAACACAAGATAATACATCTGAATGTGCCGATGTCCTTTCTCAAACATTCATAGAAACAGCAAATGAGGTGTTTCCCATAAAAACTGGAGCTAAAGGTTTTATTCCCTATCCTCCATGGTGGGACAAAGAATGTTCCCAAATGATTAAGAAAAGTAAAAAAGCAGAATAAGTTTACTCCCAATTCTCTTCCACTCAAAACTTTGAAGCATTATCAAGTGTTATTACTAAAACGCGCAAACTATTTAAAAAGAAAAAGTTCGAAAGTTGGCAATCATTTTGCTCAACTATCTCTCCTGATACCAAACCTCATATGATTTGGCAAAACATTAGAAGATTCAGATCAGCTTTCAAGGAAATTACTCCCAATATATCCTATCTCATTACAAAATGACTTTTTACAAAAACTGACCCCTCCAACAGTCCCGGATAAACTTTTACTACCTTACCTTATTGAAATTTCTAATAATCTTTCTGATCTCAATGCTCCTTTCTCACTTTCTGAACTCATAGGCGTACTAACTAATTTAAAAGATTCTGCTCCTGGCTTGGACGGTATTCCATACTCATTTATAACACATGCTCCTGAAGAATATCTTTCATATTACCTTAATATTGTAAATTCGATCATGATAACAGGTTAGATTCCTCCCTTATGGAAATCACAGTTAGTGTTACCAATCCTCAAACCTGGCAAAAGTTCATCCTCGGCTTCATCATATCGCCCTATAGCTCTTTCTTCAGTTTTGATGAAAGTCACTGAACACCTAGTCAAAATTCGCCTGGAATGGTTTATTGAAAGCAATAACCTATTAAGTAATAGTCAATTCGGCTTTAGACGGGGCAGGAGCACATTAGATAATATCAGTATACTTATAACTGATATTCGCTTGGCATTTTCTACCAATGAACATGTGGTCGCTGCTTTACTAGATATTGCAGCGGCATATGACTGCGTTATTTTGCCTATATTGTATAAGAAATTGATTGCTCTAAATGTTCCTATCCTTCTTACAAATTTTATTATGAGATCATTAACAGAAAGACATATTCATCTAGAAGGATCTTTGATCGGTCCGCGGGTGGCTCAGAAGGGTCCCCAAGGATCGGTTTTAAGTCCTATTTTGTATAATATTTATGCCCATGATTTGGAACCCTCTCTAGATTCAAACGTTAAAGTCCTTCAATATGCAGATGATTTGCTTTTATATTATCCACACCATTCTATCAGTCAGGCCTGCTTTTGTCTATCCAATTCCCTTAAACTTCTTAAGGGTTGGATGGATTCTAATGGTCTGGAAATCTCCCCTGATAAGTGTTCAGTTATGCTATTTTCCTTGCTATTAGCCTTCTATTTACGTCTATTATGATGATAAATTAATCAAATCACAAGATAGTGTTAAATTCCTAGGCTTTATCTTAGACTCTAAACTTTCTGGTATTGCTTATTGTAATTACATTGTACAAAAATGTGAAAAATCTCTTAACATTCTAAGATGTCTCTCAGGCGTTTAGTGGGGTGCTCACCCTTACTCATTGAAATTACTCTACAATGCTATCATTCGAAGTCAACTTGACTACGGCTCATTTTTGCTAGAACCTAGCAATGCTACTGCTTTAAAACGTCTTGATCGTGTTCAATCGAAAGCATTAAAGATAATAGCGGGAGCAATGAGGTCTTCGCCAAACAACGCATTACAGGTTGAATTAGGTGAACCCCCATTGCACTTACGTCGCCAATATTTGTCAGATATTTTTATCGCGTTGTCTTCAGTTCTCAAATCACCCTTTACGTTATAAACTCCGCTTTCTCCAGAATCTGGTTGACACTTTTAATTATTGAACTCATAAAAATCACCCATGTCTTAGAAAAAGCTTCCAAAAAGATACTTCAATTGAAGCTCAATCTCATCATTTACCCCTTTATCCCCTTTATTCTGCTCCTTTTGAATCCTTACTTATTCCGCTAGACATTAGACTTGATTTAGGTATACTTAAATCTGATCCTTTAGCACCATACTCCTTCACTAATGCCATAAAGTAGAATTGGAATAATTGGAACCATATCTACACAGACTCTTCCAAATCCCAAACATCAGGACATGTCGGTGTAGGGGTCTACCACTCTAAATTCAATATTATTCAAAAAGTTAAATTACCACCAGAATCATCAGTGTTTACAGGAGAATTTAGGATTGTTAAAAGCGATCGAATATGTATTTATAATGAAACTTCAAAATACAGTCATTTTCTCGGACGCTAAAAGTGCCCTTCAGGCTTTACAGAAATTTCCCTTTACTAGTAAAATTGTTTTTCCTCTAATAATTGAAATCAGAAATTTTATTTATAAATGCTATTCATACAAATTAAATGTTTCGTTTGCCTGGATACCAAGCCACTCTGGTATTCCAGGCAATGTTAGAGCCGACAGCCTTGCAAATGATGCCGTGGAGTCTGGTGACATCTATCCCCAGGTAGGAATTTTTCGTCAGTTTGACGTCCGCTTACAGTCATTTTAGACGTACTGACGTCATTTTACTACGTCGGGAGCCTCCGCAGATGACGTCAATTTGTCACAGCCATACGACGTCATTTGCTGACGTCTAATGGCTGTCACAGAGTGACGGCCAGAATGATATGCTGGAATGACGTACTTCGTACGTCAATAGAGACTAGTTTGGGCCCTAACTATTGACCCTATAATGACGTCCATAGAACGTACTTTGGTAGCGTCCCGAGGACGAATTTTGCTGTCGTCTTAAGGCTGTCACAGAGTGACGGCCGGAATGATATGCTGGAATGACGTACTTCGTACGTCAATAGAGACTAGTTTAGGCCCTAACTATTGACCCTATAATGACGTCCATAGAACGTACTTTGGTAGCGTCCTGAGGACGAATCTGGGACCGATCTGCCGACGTCAGAAAGACGTACTTTATAGGGTGGTGTACGTCCCACACCACCCTCCTACAGGGATAGGTAGGTAGGTACTCCTAGGTTTATAAAAAATAGAAATACATGCAATTATAAAATTTATTGAAAATTTAATCTTAGTGATTGATTAGGCACAAAATGGTCACGTACATGTTATTATAGAGATACCTTTCTTAGACCCTAAGTGTTACAGTCAGCTGCAGTGGAATGTATACAATCCCTGACTTTCAGTGTATAGCGGCATTGCAAAATACATAAACTAAAAAATTATGAAATTCAGCCCATTAGTTCACATCAGCATTTGCCCTGTAAATGTCTATTGCAATGCTGCTATATATTTCCCTGAAAGTCAGGAATTGTATACATTCCAGTGCAGCTGACAGTACTTTAATTATACATAATAATTAGTTATGGAGTAATGGGATACTTACAGTAAAACTTTCATCAGGAATTACAACACATTTGGTACATATTTCACTGATAGGGATCAGTTTAAAATTAGAAAGTTCTTTTACTTCCATTACATCAATAGTTACAGAATTAAATGGATATTCATAAAATGGCTGATAGTTCACAAACTCACGTCCATAGACAAAGAAACAACCATTTTTCAGAATATTAAATATCTTGAACACTTTCTTGTTCTTAATAAGACAATAACAATCCGCTTCACGAGATGATGCAACATAGAATGTGAATTTATTGTATACTAATCTCTTAAAGCATTCAAAAACATTCTCCTCAGGAACAGGTCCAGAATCATAATGATCATAAGCACATGTTTTTGGTACAGAATCATATACCTTAGGAAATTCCATTTCTTTCAATCTTTTAACAATTTGCTGTAAGGGCTTATTAGGTGATCGGACCAATTTCTTTAGGGTGTTTAAAAAGTTTTCAAATGGAAATGCTGAATATTCATCTAGTGGGCCATAGAGACGTACATCCTCTCCTACATGACATAGCAAATGAACATTATACACTAAAAAATTTAAACCATATACTGATTTGGAATGATTTATAAACATGAGCAATAGTTCTTGTGCAACATCTATACCAATTTCATTTATATGTTTTTTTGAACAAAGAATAGTGATAGCTGAATGAAACAGTAAAAAGTTTTCATAAAGGTAACGTTGCAAGATCTTTTTCAAAACAAGTGGACCAACATATAACAAGAACATTCTATATTCAGTTGCTTTCCATCTGGCCAGTTCAGTTAAACTTCGGGGTTTTCTATTGAATTCAATTGGTATAAATTTTGAGCAATAAATTAGTTTTTCTGATATGGAATTCACTGATAGACTTCGTAACCGAACATTTAAACCTCCACTGATCCATACATTTAACAACTTACGCATGACTCCCAAACAAATGTTATGCATATAATCAATAGGAAATGTGTTTATCAAGTCTATGGGGAGTGCCAAGAGCGGTGATTCTCCAACATGGTGGTCTTCATCTAATTTTGCACGGAATGATTCATTCGTTCTTTTGGGTGCTGTCACACTTTGATAAATAACTCTGCCCAGGTATTCACCTTGCTCGGTGCATTTGTCGCAGGCGGAGTAACCACCATGTTGTTTTGTACCCTTAACAAAGGCTCGCGCCGGCGCGTCACAAATAAAACTATGTACTTTAACAGTATAATGAAAATTCTCAAAGCAGAACCCATCTCTAAGTAAGGTTGCTAATTCGTCTATAAATTGCACCAAGTAAGCATGTAAAGGTGCAGGTTTGCTTTTTCCACAAAAAAGAGCAATGGGAAAAGGTTTAGCATTAGGTATATTCTTAACCAGGGCCAATATAGGCCATAATTGTGTGTTAGAACTTTTAAAAAGTGGAAGTCCATCAATATTAAAACTTAAACTAATTTCTCTATCCTCAGCATTACCACCAAATAATTTTATTTGTTTCTTAATTTCTGACAGCAGACCCAAATAAACAAGTTGCCCAGTTTCTAAATATGTGACATCTATATTTATTGGGGTTCTAAATAATGTCCTACTATTTGTAGATAAATCTGGGTGAACCATTTCACCCAGATTTATCTACAAAATTTTGAGTAGATTATCCACAGCATTATGTGGTATTTGATGCTGAATAGTTGCCCAGTGTATTAATTTTGATTTCAAATCCCCCCTAGCGTTGTTAAAATCTGTATTAGGGGTAACCTGTACATCATGTAGATCTATAGAAACCTCAGGTTCTATAGAGAAGGAACAGTCATTGATATGTGGTGCCGGACTTTGGGGAAGTACATTAATCAATGATGTAGATGGCAAACTACTAACTGTACTAGGCGCATCTATACCTGCTATAAGACTTAACTTTGCTTCCTTTGCCCTTCTCAACATTTGACGTTGGCCAACTACAGCCTTTGGTGTGTATTTTATCTTTTCTGTCATGGTAACTAACACTGAATCTGTTTGTCATTCTTCTTTACACGTTCAGGGGCATGCTTGAGCCAGACTTTTATGGAGTCCTCTACTTCTTTTTCTGTACAACCAGATGTTGAGGTAACAACGCCTTCTATAATAATAAAAAATACGAATGAATTACGTAACTGTAGTCAGCAGTATTCAAATTAAATCTAGTGACGCGCCAAAATTAATTCTGGTGCCTGACATTTATTACTTTTATACTAGACTAGCGATAGGCCCCAGCTTCGCACAGGTAGAAAAATTCAAAGGCAATGACTTCAGATTATTCACCTTTAACTAAATGACTCCCGTGCAAAGCCGGGGCGAATCACTAGTAAAACTTTTACTAGTGATTCGCCATGTTATGCAGGAATAATGTAGCTTTATAATGGTGAAATAATTTTTGAAATCGGCTTATTAGTTTTTGAGTTTATTCATTACATACATAAATAAAAACAAACTTTCCTCTTTATAATATTTGTGTAGATTTAATGACATGACATGAATAACCATCATTTTTAAAACAAAACAACGCTGTAACCATAATGTAGCAAATAAATAATTATATAGATATATCAAAAAACTTAGGTACCTACCAACAATACAATCCCGGATGCGCAGATGGCAAAACGCCTTTTTATTAGATTGTTTTCCATAAAAGTTGTATTGAACAGCAACATGGTCCGTAAACGCCCATTTCAAGATGCGGTAAACCTTAGAGGCTGCATCACTGCCACCCAGTATTTTAATATAGGACACCTGTAATAAAAAAATTAGGTATTAGCTATCAGTCATTTATGTATGTATTTTGTTTCTAATTTTTGTAAGTACTTCAATTACTAATTTATTTAAATTATAGGTAAAATATAGTAGTAAATAGTAGTAGTAACATTTAATTTTAAACCTTACCAATACAAAATTGAGATGTATTTAAAATGTAAATATACATGAAACAGTTGAGCAACTGCAGACCACTTTGCTATCTAGAGATAACTAAACTCATCTAATAAATACCATCAAAAATGACCTTGAGTCTGAATACCGGCTTCATGGATTGGCTAAACATATTTATACTCAACTGCTTAGGAAGGAAGGTGGTGTTTTAATTGTTTGTGAATGATAATTAAAATACTACTTTGTAAGCTACTGTACTGTAAGCTAGTAAAATGTATGAAAGAATGTTTACCAAATTGTCGTAATTTTCTTTCAGTAGCAGCAGTTGTTGCATGCAACTCTGCAGCAGTTTTAATTGGAAATTTGAAATCTTCTTTCAGTGTGCCTTGACAATTTTTATTTTGCTTTAACATTTGTATGATTTGATCATTTTGTGTTTTCATGAGAGATAACAATGACACTTTAGATTGGTATCCTAAAAAAACATCAAATTTATTAACAAGTAACATTGCACACTGATTACCACAACTGGGTTGTATGTGCCAAACATCCATCCAAACTAAATAAAAATAAATACAGCCTCAGATAGTAGGTGGGTAGAAAGTACTCAATACAACATAACACACAATTACTAAATAACAACTAAAAAAATACAATGTTATAATATATAGATCTTTCGCCAAGAGGCCTACATACCTGATAGTTCAGTGGTTGCAGTTACATTGCGTCCTGGTGTATCTAGAACATGGATATCTTCGGGCCATGCAGTTGAAGTAGCTCCAGCCTCCTGTTCCAAACCTGCAAATTAAATTAAATGAAAGCTGACTTCCCGTGTGTGAACTTATTTTCATACTAAAAGAAACATAGCTTCCTCAAGTCTCTAGGACCTGTAATCTCTCAGTTACAGAAATAATAGTGTGTATGTATTAATGTATTTAATTATCCCTATTTAAATTATTATGCGAACTTAACATAAATCAACTTTTTTCTCAAATCATATTATTACCTATACATACCCTGCAACAAACTGGCAGACAGAATTGGTAGATCCGATGTAAGATCATTTGAGGGATCATCAGACTTATTCATGTATTGTGGCGTTGTTATAACTGTGAAACAAAAATTTTGCATTTAGGTCAAGCATACATAATCATCGCCAAAGAAAAGAAGTGCATTGTCTAACCTTGTTTTTTTAAGGGTGGCGGTCTGGTAAAATTATCATTCTCATCACTATCACTACTACAAATATAACGTTTGGTCTTCTGAGGTTTCCTCTTGGAAACTGAGGTTTCCTCTTCGGTCTGTATATCAGAAGACACCACCAGTTTCAATTTTCTCTTTGCTTTTTCTATGTCATCTAAAGCAAGCAAGAACATGCACTCAATAGGTATCAAGAACCAACAACCATTGTTAACAACTAGGTTAGAACATCACCTATATTAGGTAGGTTAGATTTAGAAAATTTATGCAAGACAATTTCTCAGGTTAGACTATTTTAAAAGTTAGGCAGACACATGCACAAATAAAATTGAAAGGGCTATTACAAAAACAGCACGTGCATTGATGTTTATAACAAAGAACCCGTACCACACTCACCAGATTACCGGTGTGGGTGGTGACTTACGTAGAAACAGCAGGCAGACAGAAATTACATACCAGTCAGTCTCGTAAAAAACTTTTTGCACCCCATATAGCTTCCATTTTTCGTCAGGCGATGCCTGATGGCTAAGGAATCGGTCAAACGCCTTTGAGCCCTTGGCTGGGGGCCAATAAACATCGCATCGCCTAGGCGTCAGCCAATTTTTGTTCACCACAGAAACTGTACCGCCGTCATTTTCCGAAAATTGTATAACAGCAAACATAATGTTTAGCTTACCTATCACTTTACACTCTATCTATAGAACACAGCTACACAAACAGAAAACAAGATATTTCAGAGATAAAGCACAGCACTTGAAGTAAAATTAAAACCGACGCGAATAACGCAGCAAAAACGCGGAAGAATGGAGAGTTGTAGTGTTGCCAACTCGACTTAAGTTATTTTCGCTACACTACACCGCTAGGCAATCGGTTCAAGTCGCTAATTGCGAACGGGACGCGCATATCCCCTAATCTATCACTTGTTTTGCCCCTCTGAAAATCGAAAAGTTATCCTTCTGACATTATGTAAGCAGTAAAATGTCAGATGGATAGACTTTTCTTTATTTAGTTAACACTACTCACTGTTACTAGAGTTCGCATTTGGTCAAAATCTCTGAATAAATGACAGATTTTCTACAAATACCTTGACTTGAAAGACGCTGGACTTGGCAGTCTCCAGCTCTCCAGGCAATCGATACAAAAATGAAATAGATTATAATTATCTCATCTACTCCAACAGTATTTACAAGTGTACCAACGATAAATAAAATCTTATTTAGTTCAGACCACCGACCTTTTCGCGCTACATTATTTATCTTCAATCTTTGATTCTGATTCCAAATAGGTAATAATTTTGTTAGAAGTGGCGGAAAAAGCGGCGGAAACCTTAAGCTGGCAACATCGCACTCAAGGCACTTGCCGCGTACCACGCCGGGCGTTAGGGCAACCGGTAAAAGTGGAGGGAAAACACTATACGTTTCGTTTTCGTTTCACGTAAAATTATTGCTAGAGGGTACATAACATGCAGCATGTACTAATTGTTGTTACACATCATAGGTTGTTAATATTTAGTTATTATTCATAATTATGTAGTTAGCTACTCAAACGTTCAAGCTGCTAAAGCAGCTGACTTTTTTTGCCTTTTCTTTTTTAGAACTGACCTCATTTCAAAAATTTTTAAAAAAATGTTGTCTGTGGTTTTAATGAATGAATTTTATACCATTAGAATCGTGGATAAAAAGCCCGTGTATTAGAGGTTTAATATCTATATGTCACAATATCAAAATTCAAAGTAAATGCGGTATAAACATTGCCGGCGGCCATTTTCCCGCCATTTTTTTAGTTTTGCGTTATTATTTAATGGGTTAACAAATTTTTAGTTTTTTTTAGAATAATTATAAGTTATTAGTGTCATATATCGTTTTAATCGTTATAATTCCAAGAATTTAATTATGTAAAAAAAATAATAGTGTTTTATATTAGTTTTTCGTGTGAGTGGCAAATTTTTGAAAAATAACGTTTATTTATTTTTTTACCGACTTTTTCGTGTTTATACCAATATATCAGTTAATTATGATTAAAATTCCAAATTATTATAGCTATAAGTTTTATCTTTATATATTTAACGATTTTTCAGTAGTTAAAATTTTTTGTCTAGATATTATAGTTTCCAAGATATCACGATTTTAGTTAATTAGGTCATAGGTTAATTACAAAAAATGCGCTGCTCTGGCAGCGCGAACGGATAGTGAACGTTTGAGTGGGTATTACCACTTTATCTTAAATTATTATAGCTGTTAAATGTTTACTTTTACCTACATGGAGTAACAGATAACGTTACGTTTAGCGCGATGAAGTACGTCACAGGCTCGGCAAGCGGGACGGGGCGGCAGGCGGGCGGGGTGAACGGTACTCGCTCCGCGCCCGCGCCGCACGCAGCCCCCGCAGCCCAGCACCATAGCAAACAGCGCAATGATTTTGGTTTGAATTTGCTGGGCACAGAGGTAGGTGGTAGGCAATAATAGGCTTTATAGGTATGTAGTAGGTGGATTGATAGATAGGTACTTACTTAGGTAGGTACCTACAAAGTGTGTTAGCGGACTTAGTAGGTAATAAAATAAATATCCATAAAAAAATACAGCAATAATTATAATACAAACTTGGATAAACAAATAGGTATGTACCTACTTACCAGACATAACAAATCAAGCACTCCATTTTTTTTTGAGCGAACACGGTAGTAAAATGACGTACCGTACTACGAAAGTAATGGACGACCAACGGACGAACGTAAAGAGACGTCGCTAAAACGTACATTCACGACCCTTAAAAACCTGGCAGAACACGGTAGTAAAATGACGTACCGTACTACGAAAGTAATGGACGACCAACGGACGAACGTAAAGAGACGTCGCTAAAACGTACATTCACGACCCTTAAAAACCTGGCGGTAAATTGACGTCTGTGGGACGTACATAATCGACGAATAAAGTACTGACTCTAAATTGACCCTAGAATGACGTCATTTATTCGTCTAGGTCGGTCTCGGTCGGATTTTCCTACCTGGGTCTGTACAAAAATTATTACCACGACCTGACAGCTTTGTCAGCTTTATATTTAAAGCAGTCCTGGGAAAAGTTATGGTCGTTTAGTTCTCAGGCTACAGGGAAACTTTACTTCCTAATACAGCCGACCATTCCGAATAAACCCTGGTTTTTTAAATTTAAACACGGAAATCAATCTACAACCACCTTAATACAAATGAGACTATGTCATGTATGTACCCCTTCCCATCTAGCAAAATTAAATATCATTCAATCTGATACATGTGAATGCGGGGAAGTGGGTGACATGAACCACATAATACTTTCCTGTCCCAGGTATAATCATTCCGTATTATTTACTTCCTTAATTTCTAACTCTATACCACTGCCTACATCTGTCCCTATATTACTAGCATCCAATAATAGTGATATTTATAAATCTATTTCCTTATTTATATCTTCTAACAATATTAAAATGTAAAATATTCGTTTAGTCTATATCATTTATAACTATTTATATTTTTATTTACTTACAAAATAAACAATAATTCCATGTCCCATCCATAATAATTTCATTTCTACGTTTCTGAATTCCTTATTTTCGCAATTTTGGTTCCTTAACTTTACTATTTTAACATGAGTTTGGCAAAATCCTCTAATCGAGGAAGTACAAGAAGAAAGGAAAAAAAAAACGAGTGAGTAGTGACAGTTGCAACAAGTGTAGGGTCGTATTACAGAAACTAACTCAAGTCACACATAAACGGAATTTAGCAGATTGACACTTGAGTGCTAAATCTAGACATAAGCATGTGGTTTATTATAGAACTATCCCCATGCTCAGATCGGTGAAAAGTAACCTTGAGTAAATATCCAAATCTCCAATCGCCAGAATACGCATTGGAATGTTGCAAGCCTAAAAACAGTCTGTTTTCTATTACATTTTTATTCCTTACATATTTTGTTTTCATTCCACGCAGCTTACTATTTGATATTTATGTTTCAAAATCTTATTTTTTATTTACTTTTTTCATTGAAATGATTTAATCACCTCTGTGATTGCCTTAATACTTTAAGGCAATCACAGAGGTGATTAAATCATTTAATCCTTACTTACTTATTTTACTCCTTACTTCAAAATACTAAACAAAAAACTGCTGTAGAGGAAGTTCCGGACTCATAAAATGAAGCTTTGGTCTGCGTTAAATGGATCGCGAGTTTAATAAATTTTGCTTGACGTTTTTTCCTAGGCGGGAAATTCAACCGAGGTGGTTCGAACAAAAATTTTCATTAAATATTTTATTGAAAATATTCGTTCTTTTTAGGTATTTTATAACTTACCTATCTACTAAACAATATAAAAATGGATGGCAACGAGGAGGAGCCAGCGGATGGTCCTAGTTTAAAGAGAGTGGCCAAGAGACCTCTTGGCGACAAACAACAAGAACCACAGGAAAGTACAAGCTACTTACCGTATTTTAAACCCTCGTATATAAGATTATATCCTGAAATCTCTACGAATACCGATTTTAAAGTGTTTGTAGAATCGGAAGACAAAAAAGATAGAATCGGTAATAAAAGCCCGATCTACCTGAACCATATTTTTACCACAGAGATAAAGGGTGTGGTGTCTCTACAAAGGGTAAACGCCACTAAACTAGTTGTTCATTTTAAACTAGCGAATACAGCGAATAACTTTTTGGCAAATTCTACCTTTTTAAACAAATATAAACTAAGAGCATTCATACCGGCAGCCCTAACTGAGAGAACCGGAGTCATACGCTTCGTCCCTACAAACATTTCCAATAAAGAGCTGTACACGAAATTATCATCTTACTTTGAAATTATAGCAGTGCGACGGTTTACCAAGAAAGTAGGCCCGCAACGAGTGCCATTACAGACTGTTAGTTTAACATTCTTATCGAACACTCTACCTGATTCCGTACAATATGACTTGTTCTCCTATAGAGTCTTTGAATATATTCCCCCTTTACAACAATGTTACAAATGTTTAAAATTCAACCACTCTGCAAGAGTGTGTAACGGAAAACAGCGATGCAGCAGCTGTGGGGGTGAACATCTCTACACAGACTGTGACAAGCCAAATGAGCTTTGCTGCGCAAACTGCAGTGGACCTCATGTGGCAGTGTCCAAATCATGTCCAGTTAAAATTAATAAAATCTTAGAAAAACGTAATAAAATAACATATTCAAAAGTAACAGATGTAAAGAAATATCACCAGGACTTCCCCACAATTGCTGAATCCGCCAATAAAAAACAAATTATTAAAGATAGTTTTAATAAGAATACCATACACAATGTCTCTAAATCTAACTCTAATTCTAACATTAACCGTAGCTTAAGTTCTGTATCTAACTCTAATTCTAACATTAACCGTAGTATAACTTCTGTAAATACTGTACAATCCCCATCAAAAGAGATGAGTCTTAAAGACCAATTATTAAGTAACGCTGACTTAACTTCAGCAATTATTCGTATAATTTTAGATATTAGTAACAAGGTTGACACCACACCAATTAATAATAAAACAATTAAAGAAATGTTACACAAACACCTTTCCTAACTTAATGGATAATTACAACTCACAACAATCACACTTAAAAATAGCACAATATAATATACAAAGTGCATACAACAAAAAACCCTTACTAATAGACTTTTTAAGACAAGAAAACATAGATATTTGCCTTTTAAATGAAACTTGGTTTAAAGATAGCAAATCATTTAGTATCCCAAATTACAATTTACACTTTTGCAATGCTAAGAATGAGCATGGAGGTGTTGCAATATTGATCAAACCTTACTTGAAATATAAACAGTTACACACTACTTTTTATGAGGAAATACAGAACATAGCTATTTCACTTTCAACTGAACTTGGAACACTTTCCATTTTATGTGTTTACTGTCCACCTAGTAGTAAACATATAAGACTGGATAGATTAAGAAATTTAATTTATTACCAAAACCTATTTTTGTAAGTGGGGATTTTAATGCCCACCATATAGCCATGGGCTGTATAGCCACAAAAAGTCGTGGACTACAACTTTACGATATTATAGATGATTCTAATTTATGCATCCTTAATGATGGTAGGTACACTACACTTCCTAATCCATCTCGTAACCCATCAGCTGTAGATGTCACCTTTACTAGTCCCTGTATCGCACCCTTGTCTGAATGGTCAGTTTATGACAATAATATGGCTAGTTATCATTTTCCCACAATCACTACTATATCACTTAATATTGATCAATACAAAATAAACCCACCCATTGAAAAATACCTATACAAGAAAACTGATTGTACGAAATTTTGCGAACTTTCCAAAGAGTATTTCAGTGATATAACAGTAGATAGTGAGAACCCTTTAGAAACATACAACTCTTTTTGTGAACAACTTAGTTCCTTGAAAACTGTTTGCATACCAAAGTTTATCAGAACTTCCAACTACAAAACCAAACTACCTGCACCCTGGTGGAATGATAAGTGCAGACAGAGTGTCATGAACTCATATGAGGCATTAAAATATTATAGGAATAATCCCACTATTGAAAATGTTATAAGTTACAAAAGGTTAGATGCTCTTAAAAAACGAGTAATTGCTGAGGAAAAGAAAAATGGTTGGAATACTTTATGCAATAGTTTTAATAGAACTACACCTATAAGTACAATCTGGAAACAAATCAAAATGTTTAAACATAATCGGAAGATTAATAATCGGTCTTATTCAGATGAATTCATTGACGCCTTCTTAGATAAATTAACAGATAAAGGGCTAGTAGTCTCTAACTTACAAACATATTTCAACATGCATAATGATAATGAAAATACGAAATTTCTTCTAGAAAAGTTCTCGCTTCATGAATTTCTTGTCTCTTTAAGTTCACGTAAGGATTCAAAACCCGGCTTAGATGAACTACCATATATACTAATTAAAAATCTACATAAATGGATTCAGATACTGTTTTTAGAAATACTTAATAACTTATGGCTTAAAAAATGTATTCCTGAGACATGGAAAACCCAGTGTGTGATTCCCATCCTTAAAACAGATAAACCTCCTGAGAATCCAGATTCATATCGACCAATCTCATTATCATCTTGCATGGGGAAAATATTTGAAACTATGATTAAAGCTAGGTTAGACTGGTTTATTGAATCAAATAGTATCATTCCAGATATACAGTATGGCTTCAGACGAGGACGTTGTTGTGCTAACAGCTTTGTATCACTCATTTCAGATCTAAAATATGCAAAAAATAGTAAATATAATGTCATATGTGCTTTCTTAGATGTACAAGGGGCATTTGATAGTGTTCAACCATCTATACTGATAAAAATTTTGACAGAACTTGGCATTCCAGGAATCTTGTGGAAATGGATATATGACTTTTTAAGTAATAGAACTTTATTCGTTAGACACAATAATATTATGCATGGCCCTAGAACTACATCAAAAGGCACGATGCAAGGAGCAGTATTATCTCCTTTACTCTATAATTTGTAAATATATAACTAATAATGAAGTCAAGATCCTTCAATTTGCTGATGATCTTGTAATATATTGCAAGCATAGAGATATTGATTTAGCAGCATGTATTTTGAATGATGCTCTAATGAAATTAAAAACATATTATAGTCTCCTTGATCTTAAAATAAATACAAGCAAAAGTACAGTTTTAAGTATTGGACCAGATGCTGTAAATTCAATATTTATAAAGTATGGGAATGAAATTATTCCACAAGTAAGTAGACACAAATTTTTAGGTGTAATTATTGACAGTAATCTTTCATTTGAGCATCATATGAAGTACATAGCTCAAAATTCCTTAAAAAGCCTTAATATCCTTCGTTATCTAGCTGGAGTATCATGGGGGGCTGATCCTAAAACACTAACAAATTTGTACATATCCATTGTTAGAAGTCATTTTGACTATAGTTGTTTAGCCTATATTAATAGTAACTTTGTAAATAGACTAGATATTATACAAAATAAGGTTCTTAGAATTATAACTGGTGCCATGTGCTAAACACCTATCAGAGCTATGGAAGTTGAAGCATCAATAATGCCACTTCAATTCCATAGGTTACTCTTAGCTCAACGTTTTTGTATAAAATTGATATCCTCCAATGATCAATTAGTTATTAACAAAGTGTTGCCTTACCTTACTCATTTCAATGCTCCTGAAGTTTCTAGTCAGAATTCTCTTCAGCATCATTGTCAAGATCTCTCCCAAATTCTTCTGCAAGTCAAAAATAAATATCTCCAAATTTACACTAATTCTGTTTGGCCATGTTATTCTATTCAGTTCAATGTACTATATCAACAACTCAAAACAATTGATGCCTCTGTTTGTACTAATAAAGAACTCCTATATTTTTTAGACCACAATAGAGATATTATAAAATGTACACTGATGGTAGCAAAGGAAATTCTCATGTTCGCAGTGCTATTTACGACCCTCAAATTAAATTTGTACAAAGTTTTACCCTAAACAACAAGTGTAGTCTTTTCTGCAGAGGCATATGCTGTTTTAAGGTCACTAAAACATATTTATCATTTAGATTCTTGTAAAAAGGTTCTTATCCTTACTGATTCACTTAGTGTAATTGAAAGCTTAAAAGGTGTAAATATTAGATGTAAATCAAACTATATTCTCTTTAAAATTAAATTAATCTTATTTCAACTTAGCTGTAAAGGAACAGAAACATTCTTTATGTGGGTTCCATCACATAAGGGAATAACTGGGAATGAAATTGTTGATGATGTTGCACGCAGAGCCGTTAATTGTATAGATTTAAGTACCAGTGTTAATATCCCATTCACAGATTGCTATAATGACATTAAGGAGAGTGTTACAGAGTTGTGGTACAGTTTTTGGAAAAAGGACCAAGAATATAAAGGCAAATGGTATGGAAGTATCCAAACAGACTTACCCACTAAGCCATGGTACTATGATCTCAAGATCGCAAGTCGAGATTTTATTACAATAATCAATAGACTCCGGTTCGGGCATAACGCCACACCCGCACATTTGGCCAGATTTAACATAGTGGAAGATCAAACATGCACTAGCTGTTACAAACAGCCCGGAACTTTAGAACATATAATTTATTCCTGTGAAAAATATAACCTTCAACGTTTGCTATTAGCCAGTGACATCAATGAATATGTCAAAAATAACGAGGCCCGCCAGCTTCACGTTCTACTTCACAAGAAAAGCTGTTTTTTGCCTATATACAGATATATAAAGAACACTATTGGAAAAATATGAAACAGTCCTGTAGAGACTTAGATTCCTGAAGAAATGTTGTTAATCAATGCAGCATAAAACAAAAAAGTATCCAAATTATCCAAATGAAGATATGGCACAAAGGCCTAAGTAGCCATGCCATTAGCAATAATAAAAAAAAAAAATTTTGCTTGACTGACATTTGATATTATCGTGCCAGTGTTATGTTTATGAATTTGAATTGAATATTGAAATTCTTCTAATTCTGTACATATCTGAAAAAAGAAGAATTTTACGATCGTCCAAAGGAATCTATTACTAGAAATATTAAAATCTTTCAAGAATATTAGGTATACAAAATAAAAAACGATGCCATACAACGTCTTGGGCCAATATTTCAGAAAAGTATATTTACTACAAAAACTATCGAAACGGTAAGTGTTGGAGGTTTTTGGTCTTATATATTTGTGCAGATATACACCATCTAGTAATTCATGATAACTGTTTAATAAGATTCAATCCATTTTTGTTGATGTGTTTACGTGTGATGCACTTACGTGTGAAAGGCAGTACCATATAGCCACTGTCTGTGGATGTCTTTGTCCTGATGCCGATATGGATCCAGATATCTAATTTAACATATGCACTGAATTTAAATACCAGAGACTATTGACACATACCGGGTAATTACCTATTATTTGTTGAAAATATTATAGAGTTTTGTACACTTTGTAACATTGGTTGCATAGAGTTCGGGGCTCTGTCATAAACAACCTTGAGAGGATAGAAAGATAGAGCTTAAAGTCACATGTAGAACAGAAGCTTTAACACCATGAATCAAAGTTGTATGTAGGTAATGAGTTTATAAATAAACATTGTAGGACACTTTTCACACAGCGCCATCTAACCCTTTAAGCTTGGGTTATGGGAACTACTCACCTGATAAACATACTTATGTATATCTAATTGTTATAGAGCAAACACCCAAACTTCTAAACAAACATTTGGGGATCTCACAAATATTTATTCCAATCTGGGACCTTCACATGAGTAGCAGTCACATACACTATCACCTACACCACCGAGCCAGTAATATATGCATACCTGAATTTTTTTTTTTGTTACAGTGATATTGTAAGCTGAAACAGATACTGTGGAAATAATAGTATCTCAGAGACCAGAAGTTGAAACTCTTGTCCTTTTGTTATTAATGAGATAGTAGACTGTGACACAAGCGTCCAAAAACTTGCCGAGCCTGTCGTGCACAATATTCACCACAAGAAAGTACAAAAGAATCTGTCATCAAATCATTATCTTAAGAAATAATAATAATAATGATTAATTATTTTTAGGTTCCTTATTTAAAAAAAATAAAATAAAATATAATTGTATTGTTTAATATGAATATTTAATTAATATAGTATAAAAAAATGATTAAAATAAATATTTTATCTATTGATGATGGTTGTTATAAGTTGTAGTGTACACACCTCTCATTCAAATAAATGTTATTACAGTGATAAAGATAACTCGGTTCAAGATGGGGCTTGAACGAGTGACAATGAAAATATAGTAAATAATTTCAACATAGATACCTCAGTGGCTTAGAACATTGCCCTGGTTAGACATAGGTTACGGGTCAAACCCCATCCTAAACCAAGACATGTTTCACTTTAATAAAAATTATATGAAAGTCAGCATCTACAAATCGCTTTGAAAAAATTATCCAAACCTCTCCTTTATCTATTCCTATTCCTCCTACATATTGAATGATCATGTTCTTATTATATGGAGTACTCTCTTAGGGGGTAAAGTGTATTGGAAGTCAATAGGGATATTAATATAATAGGCACAATAGTGCAGTACAGCACAAGCTACAGTACTATCCTGAAAGGACGCTGTGGCATAAAAAGGATGTCCACGCTGGTATTGCTTTAACAAATGTTCCATCATTTAAGGTATTATCTTGTGTTATGTGTTTGATGGTACATAGCTACACTACTCGTAAGCGACATTGACTCTACAACACAACCATAATAATGACATTATTTTTTAATATTTAATTAATATAGTATAAAAAATCATTAAGATTTTTTATACTATATTAATTAAATATTCATATTAAACAATACAATTATATTTTATTTTATTTTAATTTTTTAAATAAAGAACCTAAAAATAATTAATCATTATTATTATTATTTCTTAAGATAATGATTTGATGACAGATTCTTTGTTACTTTCTTGTGGTGAATATTGTGCACGACAGGCTCGGCAAGTTTTTGGACGCTTGTGTCACAGTCGACTATCTCATTAATAACAAAAGGACAAGAGTTTCAACTTCTGTTCTCTGAGATACTATTATTTCCACAGTATCTGTTTCAGCTTACAATATCACTGTAACAAAAAAAAATCTTACTGGCTCGGTGCTGTAGGTGATAGTGTATGTGACCCACTACTAATGCAATGCTGCAATGAATTGGGAGGGTGATTAGCTTTACTGTGCCACACGGGTTTTGTTCCACTTTTTTCTTCGCTTCATAGTAACATGACCGTCAGTAACCAGGTGCACCACTTGCCTTTACTTGAAGATCTTAGTGGGGACAATGGTAACAACACAAACTATAAATTCTACAAAACCGACAAAACCTTTTGTTTTGGATACCTCTAAGTTGAATTTATAAAAAGAAATATTATGAGATCCCCAAATGTTTGTTTAGAAGTTTGGGTGTTTGCTCTATAACAATGTATATATTTAAAATAAATAAATAAATATCCATCACGCCTTATCCCCGAAGGGGTGGCAGAGGCATATTATATGCCCACTTTTCACCGTGTGGATTCCTGTCCCTTTTTTATTTAGATATACATAAGTATGTTTATCAGGTGAGTAGTTTCCATAACCCAAGCTTAAAGGGTTAGATGGCGCTGTGTGAAAAGTGTCCTACAATGTTTATTTATAAACTCATTACCTACATACAACTTTGATTCACGGTGTTAAAGCTTCTGTTCTACATGTGACTTTAAGCTCTATCTTTCTATCCTCTCAAGGGACCTCTCAATTGTTTATGACAGAGCCCCGAACCCTATGCAACCAATGTTACAAAGTGTACAAAACTCTATAATATTTTCAACAAATAATAGGTAATAACCCGGTATGTGTCTATAGTCTCTGGTATTTAAATTCAGTGCATATGTTACATTAGATATCTGGATCCATATCGGCATCAGGATAAAGACCTCTACAGACAGTGGCTATATGGTACTGCCTTTCACACGTAAGTTCATCACGCTGTCTTGCTCTGAAATTTTACCACAAAGCGGTTCAACGCTCTCTGGATGCCCAGAACAAAAATAGAATGAATCTTATTAAACAGTTATCATGAATTACTAGATGGTGTATATCTGCACAAATATATAAGACCATAAACCTCCAACACTTACTGTTTCGATAGTTTTTGTAGTAAATATACTTTTCTGAAATATTAGCCCAAGACGTTGTATGGCATCGTTTTTTATTTTGTATATCTAATATTCTTGAAAGATTTCAATATTTCTAGTAATAGATTCCTTTGGACGATCGTAAAATTCTTCTTTTTTCAGATATGTACAGAATTAGAAGAATTTTAATTAATCTACAATGTAAACATAACACTGGCACCATAATATCAAATGTCAGTCAAGCAAAGTTTATTAAACTCGCGATCCATTTAACGCAGAGAAAAGGTTCATTTTATGAGTCCGGGACTTCCTCTACAGCAGTTTTTTGTTTAGTATTTTGAAGTAAGGATACTTTAAAGCAATCACAGAGATGATTAAATCATTTCAATGAAAAAAGTAAATAAAAAATAAGCTTTTGAAACATAAATATCAAAAAGTAAGCTGCGTGGAATGAAAACAAAATATGTAAGGAATAAAAATGTAATAGAAAACAGACTGTTTTTAGGCTTGCAACATTCCAATGCGTATTCTGGCGATTGGAGATTTGGATATTTACTCAAGGTTACTTTTCACTGATCTGAGTTTGGGGATAGTTCTATAATAAACCACATGCTTATGTCTAGATTTAGCACTCAAGTGTCAATCTGCTAAATTCCGTTTATGTGTGACTTGAGTTAGTTTCTGTAATACGACCCTATATATCTTCAAAAATATCAATTTTAGAAAGATAAAGGAGGCCATCTTTTATTTTTGTTAACTAAAATCTCTGCTTGAGCGTGGTGTCGACTAAACTTACGAAAACTGCTCGCAAATCTCGAATCAAGTAGCGAATCTGAGCTGAATATGGTTTAAAAATAAAGGATTACTGAAATGACACTTGAGCACTGTTCTATAATATGAATCAAACGTCATTTCACTGTGACAGCTCTCAGGTGATTCTAGATTGACGTTTCACGAATCGAGTAAGGTTCTATAATAAAAGCTCAGCTTAAAACTAGTTTTATGTAATACTTGAGGCTTGAGTAAGGTTCTATAATACGACCCCTAGGGTCTGAGAGTTGAGTCGCCTGAGAGCTGTCACAGTGAAATGACATTTGATTCATATTATAGAACAGTGCTCAAGTGTCATTTCAGTGATCCTTTATTTTTAAACCATATTCAGCTCAGATTCGCTACTTGATTCGAGATTTGCGAGCAGTTTTCGTAAGTTTAGTCGACACCACGCTCATTACTTACTTATCATTCACGTGTTTATCCCCAAAAGGGTGGCAGAGTCATATTTACGCCCCTATTTCAGTGCCAGCACATTCTACCACACAGCAGACCCGTACCAATCAATAACAATTACTTTACAAAGATATTAATTCAGTATTATATTAATACCGAAGACAGTGTGATCTTGTATTGTGTGGCAGTGTGGATCGTATTGCTTCATTCTTTTATTTCAACTACCACACTTTTAATAGAAATGTGATAATAAAATAATACCTATGATAATAATGAGATATGTGGATATTAAAAAATAATGTCATTATTATGGTTGTGTTGTAGAGTCAATGTCGCTTACGAGTAGTGTAGCTATGTACCATCAAACACATAACACAAGATAATACCTTAAATGATGGAACATTTGTTAAAGCAATACCAGCGTGGACATCCTTTTTATGCCACAGCGTCCTTTCAGGATAGTACTGTAGCTTGTGCTGTACTGCACTATTGTGCCTATTATATTAATATCCCTATTGACTTCCAATACACTTTACCCCCTAAGAGAGTACTCCATATAATAAGAACATGATCATTCAATATGTAGGAGGAATAGGAATAGATAAAGGAGAGGTTTGGATAATTTTTTCAAAACGATTTGTAGATGCTGACTTTCATATAATTTTTATTAAAGTGAAACATGTCTTGGTTTAGGATGGGGTTTGACCCGTAACCTATGTCTAACCAGGGCAATGTTCTAAGCCACTGAGGTATCTATGTTGAAATTATTTACTATATTTTCATTGTCACTCGTTCAAGCCCCATCTTGAACAGAGTTATCTTTATCACTGTAATAACATTTATTTGAATGAGAGGTGTGTACACTACAACTTATAACAACCATCATCAATAGATAAAATATTTATTTTAATGATTTTTTATACTATATTAATTAAATATTCATATTAAACAATACAATTGTATTTTATTTTATTTTAATTTTTTAAATAAAGAACCTAAAAATAATTAATCATTATTATTATTATTTCTTAAGATAATGATTTGATGACAGATTCTTTGGTACTTTCTTGTGGTGAATATTGTGCACGACAGGCTCGGCAAGTTTTTGGACGCTTGTGTCACAGTCTACTATCTCATTAATAACAAAAGGACAAGAGTTTCAACTTCTGTTCTCTGAGATACTATTATTTCCACAGTATCTGTTTCAGCTTACAATATCACTGTAACAAAAAAAAAATCTTACTGGCTCGGTGGTGTAGGTGATAGTGTATGTGACTGCTACTCATGTGAAGGTCCCATATTGGAATAAATATTTGTGAGATCCCCAAATGTTTGTTTAGAAGTTTGGGTGTTTGCTCTATAACAATGTATATATTTAAAATAAATAAATAAATATCCATCACGCCTTATCCCCGAAGGGGTGGCAGAGGCATATTATATGCCCACTTTTCACCGTGTGGATTCCTGTCCCTTTTTTATTTAGATATACATAAGTATGTTTATCAGGTGAGTAGTTCCCATAACCCAAGCTTAAAGGGTTAGATGGCGATGTGTGAAAAGTGTCCTACAATGTTTATTTATAAACTCATTACCTACATACAACTTTGATTCACGGTATTAAAGCTTCTGTTCTACATGTGACTTTAAGCTCTATCTTTCTATCCTCTCAAGGTTGTTTATGACAGAGCCCCGAACCCTATGCAACCAATGTTACAAAGTGTACAAAACTCTATAATATTTTCAACAAATAATAGGTAATTACCCGGTATGTGTCAATAGTCTCTGGTATTTAAATTCAGTGCATATGTTACATTAGATATCTGGATCCATATCGGCATCAGGATAAAGACCTCTACAGACAGTGGCTATATGGTACTGCCTTTCACACGTAAGTTCATCACGCTGTCTTGCTCTGAAATTTTACCACAAAGCGGTTCAACGCTCTCTGGATGCCTAGAACAAAAATAGAATGAATCTTATTAAACAGTTATCATGAATTACTAGATGGTGTATATCTGCACAAATATATAAGACCATAAACCTCCAACACTTACTGTTTCGATAGTTTTTGTAGTAAATATACTTTTCTGAAATATTAGCCCAAGACGTTGTATGGCATCGTTTTTTATTTTGTATACCTAATATTCTTGAAAGATTTTATAATTTCTAGTAATAGATTCCTTTCGACGATCGTAAAATTCTTCTTTTTTCAGATATGTACAGAATTTCAATTAATTTACAATGTAAACAACACTGGCACGATAATATCAAATGTCAGTCAAGCAAAGTTTATTAAACTCGCGATCCATTTAACGCAGAGAAAAGGTTCTTTTTATGAGTCCGGGACTTCCTCTACAGCAGTTTTTTGTTTAGTATTTTGAAGTAAGGATACTTTAAAGCAATCACAGAGGTGATTAAATCATTTCAATTAAAAAAGTTAATAAAAAATAAGCTTTTGAAACATAAATATCAAATAGTAAGCTGCGTGGAATGAAAACAAAATATGTAAGGAATAAAAATGTAATAGAAAACAGACTGTTTTTAGGCTTGCAACATTCCATTGCGTATTCTGGCGATTGGAGATTTGGATATTTACTCAAGGTTACTTTTTACCGATCTGAGCATGGGGATAGTTCTATAATAAACCACATGCTTATGTCTAGATTTAGCACTCAAGTGTCAATCTGCTAAATTCCGTTTATGTGTGACTTGAGTTAGTTTCTGTAATACGACCCTAGTTTGGCAGTCACACTGGCTGTGATGATCAATCCAAAGGTTGATCAATCTCTGGACTCATAAATAAATTTAAATAGCTACTTCAATGTCATCTCATAAACAGTTTAAACTTTTTGTCTAGATATTAGTTTCCAAGATATCACGATTTTAGTTAATTAGGTCATAGGTTAATTACGAAAAATATGCTGCTCTGGCAGCGCGAACGTTGGGCGAACGTTGCAGTGGTTAGTAAATTTAGTTGTCACTTCTGTCGACACTCCCGGAGTGAAAACCTTTTTTTGAAGTGATAACTTCTTTAGCGGCGTTGAGCACTTTTTCTGTAATGGGTATAAAATCTTAAACTCGCGTCAGGACACGTGACCTGATCGAAAAAGCGTAAGATTTTTTTATCATCATCATCTTTACGTCGATCCCGGTCAATTTTTGAAGGAAAAACTTCTTTTAGCGCGGTACGCATATTTTTAGATGAGATAAAATCTCTGGACTCGCGACCATAATCATCATCATCATCTAACGTTGATTCCGGTCATCTACAGGTCTTATTAAATAGTGCTGTGTAATCAATTAGGACTCTTTCAGTGTAGAATTATTTTTTATCATCATCATCTTTACGTCGATCCCGGTCAATTTTTGAAGGAAAAACTTCTTTTAGCGCGGTACGCATATTTTTAGATGAGATAAAATCTCTGGACTCGCGACCATAATCATCATCATCATCAAACGTTGATTCCGGTCATCTACAGGTCTTATTAAATAATGCTGTGTAATCAATTAGGACTCTTTCAGTGTAGAATTATTTTTTATCATCATCATCTTTACGTCGATCCCGGTCAATTTTTGAAGGAAAAACTTCTTTTAGCGCGGTACGCATATTTTTAGATGAGATAAAATCTCTGGACTCGCGACCATAATCATCATCATCTAACGTGGATTCCGGTCATCTACAGGTCTTATTAAATAATGCTGTGTAATCAATTAGGACTCTTTCAGTGAAGAATTATTTTTTATCATCATCATCTTTACGTCGATCCCGGTCAATTTTTGAAGGAAAAACTTCTTTTAGCGCGGTACGCATATTTTTAGATGAGATAAAATCTCTGGACTCGCGACCATAATCATCATCATCATCAAACGTTGATTCCGGTCATCTACAGGTCTTATTAAATAATGCTGTGTAATCAATTAAGACTCTTTCAGTGTAGAATTATTTTTTATCATTATCATCTTTACGTCGATCCCGGTCAATTTTTGAAGGAAAAACTTCTTTTAGCGCGGTACGCATATTTTTAGATGAGATAAAATCTCTGGACTCGCTACCATAATCATCATCATCATCTAACGTTGATTCCGGTCATCTACAGGTCTTATTAAATAATGCTGTGTAATCAATTAAGACTCTTTCAGTGTAGAATTATTTTTTATCATTATCATCTTTACGTCGATCCCGGTCAATTTTTGAAGGAAAAACTTCTTTTAGCGCGGTACGCATATTTTTAGATGAGATAAAATCTCTGGACTCGCTACCATAATCATCATCATCATCTAACGTTGATTCCGGTCATCTACAGGTCTTATTAAATAATGCTGTGTAATCAATTAGGACTCTTTCAGTGTAGATTTATTTTTCATCATCATCATCTTTACGTCGATCCCGGTCAATTTTTGAAGGAAAAACTTCTTTTAGCGCGGTACGCAATTTTTTTTTGAAGGAAAAACTTCTTTTAGCGCGGTACGCAATTTTTTAGACGAGATAAATCTGGACTCGCTACTCTCCGTTACGATACGCAGCTATAGTGTGTGCATATATGTATGTACCAACGCGTCTAGATAAATAAATTATTAATAAATTATTAATAAATTGAATAAATATTAAAAATTATTGAAGTGAAAACTTCTTTAGCGGCGTTGAGCACTTTTTCTGTAATGGGTATAAAATCTTAAACTCGCGTCAGGACACGTGACCTGATCGAAAAAGCGTAAGACGGATGGAGTTTTTAAGTGAAAACGCCTCTTAGCGTGGTACACATATTTTTAGAGGAGATAAAATCTCTGGATTTGCGACTATAATCATCATCATCATCTAATGTTGAACCCGGTCATCTACAGGTCTTATTAAATAATATTGTGTAATCAATTAAGACTCTTTCAAAGTATTCATCATCATTAACGTCCATCCCGGTCAATTTTTGAAGTGAATATTCTTTTAGCGCGGTACGCTTATTTTTAGATGAGATAAAATCTCTGGACTCGCGACCATTATCATCATCATCATCTAACGTTGATTCCGGTCATCTACAGGTCTTATTAAATAATGCTGTGTAATCAATTAGGAGTCTTTCAGTGTAGATTTATTTTCCATCATCATCATCATTAACGTCGATCCCGGTCAATTTTTGAAGGAAAAACTTCTTTTAGCGCGGTACGCAATTTTTTAGATGAGATAAATCTCTGGACTCGCTACACCCCGTTACGATACGCAGCTATAGTGTGTGCATATATGCATGTACCAACGCGTCTAGATAAATAAATTATTAATAAATTGAGTTTTCACTTCTGTCGGCACTCCCGGAGTGGTTAGGTTAGGTTATTTTTTTTTTACTATTTTTTTATACCATTAAGATGGCAGACATGCACCACACTGCCAAAGGGCCCACTTGATGGAAAGTGGTCACCGTAGTCTATAGGCGTTTGCAACACCAAAGATGCGGCACTCACGTTGCTGACTCTATGAATACCTTCAAAAATCCTGTTTTGAGGATCCACTGTACGGTAGAAGTTCAAAAAAACCTAAGCAGGCAGTTCATTCTACAATATAAGCTCACGTGGAAGAAAGCCCATAAATGACCTTACGGTATGCCAGTGCTCCGGACGCAAAACGTGAGGGTGAAAGTAGCCGTAGGCATAATTTCAAGCCATTCCTGGGAGCACAGACTGTTGTACAATCGATAAAACACACATAACGGAAAGTCTCCCCTATCGCTAAGGGGCTCTACACTGCCTGCTAGTAGTGGATTATTGATAATCATTAAATTAAGTTTTGACATTTTCAACAAGATATTTAGCATTAAGTATACTCATTCCACCACATGGATAAAAATGTTGAAATAGTCTATGTCAAATAAAGTTGACATAGACCATTTCAACGGCGCTTAATGTCAACTTTTTTACATTACAAATATGGCCAACGGTTCCGAACGGGGTCGCCACCAAGAACCAGCGAGAAACTTGGAGGACTTGTAAAAAAAATAATATGATCGTATTGAGATTTTAAATTATAGAATAATAATTAGTGATCAGTAACGCTATTCCTCAAATTGTTTTTTGATTCATAACATATTTTAAAAAAGTTAATCTCATCCTCATCTGATAAACTTAACGCCATGCCAAGTCTTTTAGCCCTAAAATCACATGCAGAATGATTTTAGATCGTGGTTAGACCGAAGCATGACCGGAGGTCAATGGGGCAGTTGGCGACCATGTATCAGCCGTATTATCGTTCCGTTACGTCTAGTAAGATTCTTGGATAATATGATATCTTAGCTTGGACTAATATAATTTACACTTTTAGTGCTTTGGCTCAAACTAATAAGTAGTTTAAAAAAATCATGAAAATTAAAAAATAACGTCTTTGCCTATCCGAAGATGGGTGAATGTTACTACTACTACAGTTATAAACATTTAACAACAATCTTTGTAAATGCGCTAAAAATAATAATTATTAGCAAGTCCTTTCATTTGATACCCATATTACAGTGCATTGAAAATAACTAGGCCGCCAACTTGGGTATTCCACCATTTTCGATTAGAATTATGTCACATCGCCAACCATGCATTGTTGTCGTCATCCAAATTAAACTTGTACCTCTACACAATTTTAGCTCAATGAAAAGATTCCATCACGCCTTATCCCCGAAGAGGTGGCAGAGGCATATTATATGCCCACTTTTCACCGTGTGGATTCCTGTCCCACGTAATAGGTGGTATATATTTTTATTTGAAAAGATTCTACCCGAAGAAACATAGTGCCTAATAAAAGTTTTTTTTCTTTCTTTACACACATGTCAATAAAAAGCTTTTAAAATAGCCGCGCGGCCGCGCTCCATTAGTACCCACCCATTCGTTTTGTTGCAAAGTTTGTATTAATCTAGTATGAATTTTGATAAGATATATGACAGATTTTGTACATTACATTACAAAACATGGATTAAATATAATAATGTTAGCTTAGCCAAGCGTCAAGGTCTAAGCCATAAACTATTACGGTCAAGCTACATCAATGACTGAAATAATCCCATAAAAAGATTGTTCCGTCTATATATTTCTGGACACTGACACATACGACTGGGCCTATTCAATATCAATCCCTATAGATCTGTTTTGTCATAAGCACCTAGTCAAATTTATATTAATTCAAACAGAGATGGCCGCTCGTGGCCCCGCGGACTTAGTGTTCTGTAAACGATCACTGCGTTAAGCAATTTTCACTGTGGCTAGTCCTCGGATGGGTGACCACTTTGTGGCATTAGATTTGCGAGCGTTTCCGTGCTTCGAAAGGCCCGTTAAGCCGTTGGCGTTGGTCCCGTTTGCCAGTAACATGGCAGTCGTTAAGCCCAGTTAAAGGTCTTATGGGCGGCATGAAAAATTTCAACTGCAGGTCGCCACAATCTGCGCCTTCTATTTCAACACGGCAATGGGCTCACCACCTGTTACGTGGGACAAAAGTGCATACGGTGAAATGTGGGCGTATGCCTCTGCCTATCCCTTCGGGGATAAAGGCGTGACAATACTATGTCTATAACATCATCATCATCACGACATACTATAAAAAGTCGAAAAGTCGTTTTTCGCTGTCTGTCCTTATGTATGCTTAGATCTTTAAAAGTACGCAACGAATTTCGATGCAGTTTTTTTAATAGTTAGACTGATTCATAGGGAAGATTTTCATGTATAATTTGTTAAGTTTTTGTATACATTAACTTAATTATAACGATATATGTTTGATGCGGCGGAAAAAATGAGCCGTCGTCTGGGAGCTTTTAACGAAAACGCTGCCCTACCCTACCCTTTGAAATATAACAAAATAATATATTGTTGAATTGTGTATCTAATATAGTTCTACAAAAATTTCTACGGCGGTATATGTCTATCTCTTACAGCGGTAATTTGATGGCTATTTACACAAATACATTATTAGGGGAAGGTGGGGGAATTGCGGACGCTTAAGCGGAATCACAAATAAAACTCAAACTATTAATAATAATCAGTCTGTGTTTATTAACTATTTAACTATAGTTGTTTACCTATCAAATCAACATTAATTATTATATGAGACCAATCAACGTTTATAAAATTTTAATCAAAAACAAAAATTTATATGTCCGTAATTACCCTTAGCTCTTGGGGTAAATACGGACCTGGCTGGGTTAATTGCGGACAACATGGGGTATTTACGGATGAGGTCCCATTTCATTTGTACAATTCACAAACGTAGCCTCTTGAAGATGACACAGCACTGCAATTAAGTTAGTGCACTTGAGTTAATCATTATAACAACCTACATAAGATACACAATTCGACCATACATTATTTAGTAATATCTCAAAGGGTTTAAGGAGTGATTTCGTTGAAGCAAGCTTATTTTTTTCCGACAATTTATACAAATATCGTTATTTATTTTTTTACTAAACAAATTGATTGGACACCGTGGCGGAGCAATCGAAACGCACACCAAGAAGTCGACTCTATCGCCGGTGTATGCATATAGAAATAACCAAAGGGGTATTATAGGTATATTACCTACAATTAGTATGTTTATCATTTGTTTAAATCCCAATATTAGTTTAATTCGGACCAGATAGTGTATGTAAACAAATGTCATCCATCATAACTACTTACTTAGTTACTTATCAGACACGCCTGAATCCCCGTTAGGGTAGGCAGAGGCATACTATACGCCTATTTGAATTTTTGTCCGATCACAACTACACGTCTTAAATGGTTTGTTAACCAAAACACCCGAGACTTTGACAAAATATTAGAGTAGATACCATAAGTAGTCAATAGTATCTGAAGATTTATAAAAATAGCTGTGAATCAGCGCTACATGGCACACACGCCTGTCCTCTCTACCGGCCTACGCAAAGCCAGTCGGAGTGCCCGAAATGTCGTTTGACCGGTTCTCCTGCTCGCACTTATGGGCTGTTATCTCTCGCAAATTCTCTCCCAGCGGCCGATTGGTTCGCCCACAACTCACCGTTTGACATACGGTTAGATGTTTGTCCTCATGTGACCATACAACTCATAACAGTGTATCGTGTGCTAGATAGCTATCGGATTTTAATGTTATGTGCTCAAATAAATAAAACAGTGTTTGTTTATACAATAGGTACGTGCAATATACTTTACAGTGCCACTCTATAGCGTACTTATTAAGTTAATCACACAGAATGTGCCAGTGACCCGGAATTTGATTTGTTTTGATTATAAAATAAATAATAGCTATATACATATCACACGGACTATTTTAAAAACATTTGGGAATTAGATGTCGATCATTATAATTTAGTGCCATGAATAGTGCCTCTTTTGAAAATATGGAATCGTTACCAAAGCAGTTTGTAGTAGCAATGAGAACCTTGTTCGATATTATGGATGACAAACATACAGGATACGTGAAGCTTACAGATATTGAAAACCGTTGGCGTGATGATCGTACCAAGGGTTTACCTCGAGGTGTGATAGAGTGTCTACAAAAAGTTGCGTCACATGACGGCTTATTAACATTTGAACGATTTTGTACTGGATTAAAATTATGCCTTTTACGCAACCAGGTAGAAACATCAACCAATAAGGAGGATATTAGGTTCAACGGTGTTGTTGATACTGGACTGCATACCCAGATAGGTCCTCAGACTCATCGGCCGCCTTCTGCACCTATACTGGATATCAACGAACAACATACTATGAACAGAAATTGGATGGTTTCAAAAAACACAGAAACCTCGTCGCAGCATCGTACAATAAGTATGCCACAATTAATAGGAAGTAAAGAGGGACTGATACAGGACCCTCGACATTTAGATGCTCAATGTGTATCCAAACACGATTCTCGTCGAGTCTATGGTCCACCAAAACCACCCCGGTTGGAAAAACCGGTCACGGAGAGAAGTGAATCTTTAAAACCTAGCTATAAAACGGAAGAATTTGTTTTTGACAATGAAGAATCTGTCGATAAAATAGACTTTGAAGAAATTTCTCGGGTCATCGAAGAGCAAAGCCGAGGCCTAGGGGACGGAAGATCATCTAATGACACACAATCGCAAACATTGCGTCGCACTTCGCGCCGACGGGAACCGCGTCGCCACACCCTTCATAACGGTGTTGATTATAATCTCCTTAAGCGTATGAAGCAGATTGAACAAGAAAAAGATGTTTTACTACAGGGCTTATCAGCAGTAGAAGAAGCTAGGGAATGGTATCTAAAACAAATGGCAGAAGTTCAAGAAAAAATGCGTTATGCGGGAAGAATGGGTGCATATGTGGTAAATACACATTTTATAGTGATCGGAATAGGAATTAATGAATGGTAAAGAGACCTGAGATCGTTAAACTGTTAGGGGAGGGACCGTTGCCGTCCGCTAAATTTCGTGACTACTACGCCTTTACTCGATAATCTCTACTGAATAAATAAAGCTGAAAAGGTTGTTTGTTTGGTTGAACGCGCTAGTCTCAGAAACTACTGGTTCGAATTGAAAAGTTATTTTTTTGTTGAACAGTCCATTTATCCAGGAAGGCGATATATATACATCATCACGCTACTGCTCTGGAGAGCGTAGAAGTAATCATAGAGTGCGACGGGGGTTCGAAATATTACACGCGCGAGGGTCTGTCAGTAATATTTGAAACGAGACATCGACGTTAAAGGGGCCTTCATTGGCGGGTAGTGAAAATGTGAATATGTTATTTCTTCATCCAAGCTGGAACCATGATCTACCAGCAGTCTAAGGACGCAGTACTATGTGGTTTTAAAGTCAGCTCAAAGGGCAACAAACGTTCGCTCTAACAAACGCTTGCTCTATCTTAACACGAAATAGTTCCTCGATTATATCCAGGGTTACGTTACAGGAACGTATCCTGTAGTCTAGGCGGCCAGTTGTATCATAGCGAGCCTCACGGTTGCAACATTGTAATGGACGACATCAATGTTTGCGTCCAAATAAATTGGTAAATTTCATCACGAATGGTAACTTTACAGGGTTTAGGTCAGCCGCTGTGATTATTTTTCTTCCTATGTGCGTTGCAATGACGGAATGCGTAAAACCCTCAAGTGGTGGGGTTTGTTTAATGTTTGTTTAATTTAACTTTGAATAATGTTTACGTTAAAGGAACCATGGAGTGAAGCGCATCAGGAGCGACTGGAGCTGTTAAAAGCACGTGTACTAGAACTAAACCGGCAATTAGGAGCGTTAGCGGCCGGTTGGCGGCACGGTCAGCTCTCTCTTCATATGAATTTAGCTCTGCCATTAGCGCCGCTCTCAGGATCTGGAACAACAGCGACACCAAACAATTCTGCTGTCCTTAAAGCGCAGAATCGTTTGCTTGCAGAGGTGAGGACATTCGTCTAAGACAATAATAGATAACATCAGCATGCATAAAGGCGATAATGTAACATTGTACTTTTTTTAATTTATTACTTATGGAATCAGTAACGAACAAATCAAATTGACTATTGGAAAAAAATCGTAATAAAAATATCCGACGGCGCACTGCGATCTCGGGTTCGAATCCTGGGTCTTAACAAATATTTGTGTGATCCAAAAATGTGTTTCCTAGGAATCTGTATTTAATTAAGTACCAATTTTTTCCTATACTTGTAATATTATCATTGATTGCTTGCAAAATTTCATAGCTCTAGGTCAACTGGAAATCTTTATATATAAAAGGCAAAATCACTGACTGACTCATTGATCACGAAATCTCCGTAACTACCAAAGCTATGAAGCTTTTCCGCTAAGAAGGGATTTTGCGAAATTCTACCCCTAGGGAAGTCAATAAGCGATAAACGGTTGTATGGAAGTTCGTCATTTTCGAAGTTAGTAACATGAATTTATGTACACCTGTTTTTAGTTACAAATAAATGGGTCCGTGTATGGCGGATTAGCAAATTTTTACCTTTAAGGGGGTAAACAAGGGATTAAAGTTTATACGGGAAATTCTTCATTTTCTAACATAGCAACACCAAATTTCTTATACATGCTTCTAAATAGAAAAAAAATGCGTTAAGGAATTTTGATAAATTCTAACATTAAGGGGGAAAACAGGAGTTGTAATAACTGACTCATTGATCACAAAACCTATAAAACTAACAAAGCTACGAAGCCCAAACTTCGCATGGGGTTCTTTTTCGCTCCCCAAGATATGATTTTGCTAAATTCTACCTCTAAGAACGTAAATAAGCGATAAACGGTTGTATATGGAAGTTCGTCATTTTCAAAGTTTGAAATATGAATTCACGTACACCTGTTTCTGGTTAATAAATGGGCACGTTTATCGCGGTTTCGCAAAAGTTTACCTATAAGGAGGTAAAACAGAAGTTCTATTAACTGACTCATTAATCACGAAATCCTTGGAGCTAACGGAGCTACTAACTGCAAACTTCGCATTCGGGTTCTTTTTAATACGTAGGTGCCCCCTATGATGGAGTTTAGCGAATTTTTACCCCTAAGGACGTAAATAAGGCATATATGGTTGTAGGGAAGACTGTCATTTTCAAAGTTAGTAACGAGTACTTACGTACCTAAACCAGTTTTAGAAGAATTTCCTAAGGCCTGTATTACTTGCGAGTTCGGTGTTCCCACGGACCGAAACTATGTCAGTACACCACGTGCAGCCTAAACATTAAACAAGCAAACCTGAAACTTTGTGTATATATACTTTAAGTCTTCGGAAAAGCAATGAAAACGAGATTCCCAATATTTTCATGGAAACGGGAACTAAACTATCAAACATAGGTACATACCTGAAATTTTGTGAAAGTATTTTATTAGGTATCTAACTTAAATCAGCAGTAAGAAAGGAATACCCGGTAATACCACGGGAACGGAAACTACGTGGGTAAAACCATACACAACTAATAAATTTTTTTTATTCCCACGGGAACGTAGCCTTACTTACTTGAAGCGCTCGTGGCCCCGCGGTCTCAGTGTTCTGTAAACGATCACTGAGTTACGCAACTTTCACTACGGCTGGTACTCGGATGGGTGACCACTTTGTGGCATTTACATTTGCGAGCGTTTCCGTGCTTCGGAAGGCACGTTAAGCCGTTGGTCCCGGTTGCCAGAAAATGGCAGTCGTTAAGCCTGGTTGAAGGCCTTATGGGCGGCTTAAAAATGTCAACAGCAGGTAGCCACAACCTGCGTCTGTCTATTTCAACACGGCAATGGGCTCACCACCTATTACGTGGGACAGGAATCCACACGGTGAAAAGTGGGCATATAATATGCCTCTGCCACCCCTTCGGGGATAAGGCGTGATGGATATTTATTTTATTTAGTCTTTTTGTAAAGATTTCTATATTATTTGGACGTTTGTTATTTAATCACATATTTATGAAAATCGGCTTATCGGTAGAACATTTCCGAAAGTTGTTGCCCGTGGCTCCGCTCATGGGAAGTCGTTAGTACACAAAAAGGTTTTCACGCGGGACTAAAATGTTTTCCCGGTGTATAAAGTACCCTATATATTAATTCTGGAAATGTCTCGCAAGTTCAAGCAGTTTCGCCCGCGTGTATATTATTCAGTTGTAAGTAACTCATCAACAAATATTCCGATTACATTCAGTTTTTTGTTGTTAAAAAGCGAATAATTCAGAAGCTGTTTCATAAGAATAGCCTACACGGCCACCCTCTAACTAATGTCTCTTTTTCTTTGTCCGTTTCTCTTATGTGGCGCTAACGAAGTTGCGCGGGTCAGCTAGTAACCTATAAACTTGATTCCCTCGAGAACCTCGAAATATAACTTACCTACGAACTTATTTACTGCATAAACGGTTACATCTCCTTTTTGAATTCCTCGATAAATGGGCTATCATACACAAAAATAATTTTTCAAATCCGAGCCCTTTTGAGATTAGTGCGTTCAACCAAACAAACAAACTCTTCAGCTTTATAATATTAGATGGAAACATCCAAACTCAGAAACCAACATTTCTGGATCACACAAATAATTTTTCAGACCCGGGATCATACATTACCACTGCGCCACCGAGGTAGTCAATGAACCATGTTAGATATCTTTTAGAACACTAGTCCATTTAGAAACAAAAAGTATGTAGGTACTTAATTGTCAGGAATTGCAATTTAAACAACTGGTCAACACCTTTCCCGCTTGAAATGACTTTAACCATCTTTTATAACTCTAACAGAGTAATAAACATCTATCCATCCTCACTATCTTTTGCTTCCATAATTTTACTAAATAAAACGTGTTAATGTCTTGTTCTAGGAAATCAACAAAAAGAATGAAAGGATTACAGTGTTGGAGCGAGAAAAGTCGGCACTTATTCGAGAACTTTTGGTCCAAAGAAACAGAACAAAAATAATGGACAACTTTACATAAAGCTAGAAGTACTTATGTTTAAATGTAAGAGTATTTTTCAAAATAATATACCTAGTTCCAAGAGTTTATATGGTCGTGGGCGTACCCAGGTTCTTGGAGGGGCAATTTAGACTTTTTACAAGCTTAAAATTACCTGATTTAATTTATTTGACTTGATACAGACTTGATATTTGGATTGATGAAACAGACAATTTTATTAATCTGTAATAAAATTGTCTGTTTGTAATTCCAAATTAACAGATTTTCACTATCTGCTCACACAAAAAAAAATACAATGATTTTCTGTTTGTTCAGACTAATTTCTGACACGGCTAGACCAATTTAACAGGACTTCCGTTGGTACTCCTAAAATATCTATAAGAACTAACTTAGGCTACATTTTATCCTGTTCTTTCACAGTTTTTAGTTCTATCGTTGAAGCGCTAGTGGCCCCACTAACTTATTGTTCTGTAGACGATAACTGCGTTAAGCATCTTTCTTTCGATATTTCGTGCATAGTTCGATATCGAATGTATTTCATAAAATTCGGAAACTTCCTGCAGACATTGTTGTATTTTTTGGTCGAAGCGGGCACAGACCGAGCACTCCAGCCAGCGGAGCGCGACATTTTTGCTTTCTGCGCAGCAGCGTTGCTAACAAACAGTGAGAAGGGCGTGCCTCACGATTTTTAAAAGTTGTATAGTGTATTGCAAACGGCATAGTTATTTTTCAATTTTTATTGAGATGAAACAAAATCCAGAGGTGGGGGGGGGGGGGACAGCTAATTGGTTACGCCCATGTAGATGGTTAGTGTTAGTTGATATTGTATTAACATTAAAAACATCTACTTTTGTGCCATATCTGCAGATCAGATTTATATGCCATAGTAGTAAAAGCAAGTGGGTACAAAATAAAAATAGAGTACTTAATGCTTAAGTCTACTTTCTGTGCAATGATACAACATAATAAAATATTATATAAATCTATAATTTATACGAGTAAACACTAATAAACTGTAAATTATATTAAGCTGTAGTTTTATTGTAAAGAGAGTAATCATATTCTCTAAATGGAACATCGTAAGTCAAACAGCCTTGGTCCCAGGCCCTTTCAATAGCTACAAGCAACTCTTTGTGCTTCTTTTGACAAAGGCCAGTTTGGAAGGCGTCCAATATCTGGAAAAAAATAATATTATATTAGGTAAAATTTTTAGAGGTAAGGTAAAGAACTTGATTTACCGAGTGACCAGTTCTACAAGATTAAGTAAATATAAATTAAGCTTTTCAGTAATTTACTAAAGTGTAGATATAAACAGAGAGTGACAGTGTAAAATTATGGTACTGTCTAAATTTTTTAGATATTTCTGTTATGTCTGTGATCCTGTAGGTAAAGAAATTGATGAAATATTTTAGTATAGTCAAATATTTTTAGATATTTATAGTGATCTACACAAGTCCTTTAAGAACTCTCTTGTTTAAACAATCACCCAGTAACCAGTTTACACCTATTTAAGCTTATATACGACGCGTATACATTTAATACAATTACCAACCTGTCCAGTATATACGGAAATGAACTGTTCCAGTAGTTTGGTGTTCCTATGATCCAAAACAAGATACTCATCGCGACATATTGGGCAAGGATTGCCTGTAGATACAACACCATTACGAACACAAGACTTTCTAGTCTTCCGAGGTGCAAGAGCACCTTTGTGATTCCGGCGATACAGGGTCCAAACTGCTTTGTCACCATAAGCTTGCTGGTAGGCCTTACTTTGCAAATATTTTATGCTTGTTTCTACGGGAATAACTTTAGTCCTATCCTTAGTGGGATCAATCGGGGTTTGCTCTTCGGTAACTTCAGCTTGTTGAGAACGTAATCGAATATTTGTTCTGTAGTCTTGTAAAATTATTCTTTTGAGCACCGAACGAATGTGAAATGTAAGTGCCATAGTTGTGTCAGAGCAAAGTGTTTAGAAGCTTATTTTAAATGATATGAATATAATTAATTTCAATTATACAAATCGAGAGAAGAAGAAAATAACCCTACTTTCTTTTTTTATAATTATTTTATGGCCTGGTTTTAAGAAAGACAAAAGTCAAATATTCCTTCAAACTTTTTACTTATCTAAAATGTCACCGTCCTCTACGTTTTAGTCTTGTTTTAGTCAAGTATAGTCTCAAGTCAAAGTCAATCGTACCCCATTAACGTGGTAGTAGCCTTAATGGGACCTTCAGTGGAATTTGTGTAGCAAGATGTAAAATAGCATTTCCCTACAATATATCACTGTTTTCACTATGGCACGTTTACACTTTTATGTCGGCCCACTTGCGTGAATGCTGGGGTTAAATAAATAATTATAGAGTTAGATAACTCGGAATTAAGTAAATAACTTTTTAACCATAATCATGTCTTGCGCCATAGATAAATATCATCGGGTTAACTAACCCAGTGTTTTATGTCACTCTATGTCATCCAACCAAACATTAATGATTGAACAAAGAATGAAACAGGTATGTCTATCTCTTTTACACTACATTTTGCCACATAAAACTTTTTCTTACACGAATGAATGTAACATGACAGCCGAGTGCATTTTATTTTTATCGTATGTGTGCGCGGCGTGTCATTTTGAGGAGTCCGTGTCACGCATGTGTCACGTGCCACTTCATTGTCTGTCAGCTGCTAACCCAACGTTTGACGAATTAACCCTCAGAAATCGGTGAGTTAAAATTTTAGCGATTTAACCCTAGGTATACCCTTAACTCGGAGTCATGCGAGACAAATTAATGATTTAACTCGGGGTTAGTCCATACCTCCGAGTTATACACGCTAACCCAAGATCGCGCAAGTGGGCCTAAGAAACTACCATTTTGACACATAAAATAAGGATAATGAACTAGTTTTGGAAAATAATATACAGCAAGCGGTCGCCATTTCTAGGTCCACACTTGTGGAATTTAGGATTTGATGACTTTTTAGTTTACCATTACCGGAGGGCTGTTCAATGACCGGATACGCCGATGACGGTATGTTACTCGTTCAGTCAAATACTCGTGCGGGACTTGAGAGCTTGTCCCACACGTGATTGCTCGTCGTTGCGGAGTGGGGCGTACGAAACAGGTTATTTTTTGCTCCAAACCAAACGTTTCAGCTGCTTTTGAAAGGAAGTTTGAAAGTACCACCGCGCATAAAATTCAATAACGTTTACATTAAAACTAAAACTTCGGTTTGCTATTTAGGATTGATTTTAGAGAGAAATTTTGCATTCGTTGATCACATATAAACTGTAGGTGAAAAGGCTAAAAATAGCTTTTACGCGTTGTCGAGAATATCTACTGCTACATGGGGACTTTCGTTCAAAACACTGAAGGTCGTTTACGGGGCCACTTATCTAGGCTGTATGTGTTACGGGGCGCCGGTATGGGCCGATAAGGCTTCTATTGGGGCTGCACGGTTAAAGTTACTGCAAAGTCAACGCCTTGCCTTGATATTTTTATGCAAGGCCTACAGGACGGTTAGCACGGAGGCTCTGCCGGTGATGGCAGGTGTCCTCCCGGTTAACCTCGAAATTCAGAGACGCGCGGCTTTATACTATTCGGTTAAAGTTGGCATGGATGATAGGTTTTTGTTAGCAAGAGATCGCCATAGAATTGCCAGGCTGTATCGAGATAATGTACGTAAAGAACTATTAGACGAATGTTAGCTGCGTTGGAACACTTCCATCAAAGGGCGCCACCTCTACCAGTTTTTCCCAGACGTTCGTGAACGATTGAGAATATCCTGGCTGGAGGTTGATCACTGTGTTGCTCAATTTCTTACAGGACATGGTAACTTTAGGATTAAATTACATTCGTTCAAGCTAGTGGAGTCACCGTTCTGTCAGTGTTTAACTGCGATATGATCAGACCGCCCATCATAATAATTTGGGAGTGTAGCATTTGGCAAAACGAGCGGTAGTAGTTTACTATGCGGATCTCGTGGCATCGAGGGTGAATTTTCGTGCTTTTAAACGTTTCTGCCATATATATTACTGGAATCAAACATAGCTCACATAGGACCCATACTATATCTACTATTACCGTGGTGCTTCCCTATTTCTATAGGATTTACACCTAGTTGCTTTCCAGGTCTCCCGATTTTCAAAGGAGGGAAGGGGCATTACGTTCTTTTCCTACTTCCTCACATTATCTTCTGATTAATTTCGTTGCGGGTTCCAAGACATGCTAACTTCTCCTGGAATTCACCGAGATCGAGCTCGGTGTAACTTTTCTGGTGTTTTGGTCATTGCTGTATTACAGGGTCCTGGTTTACAGGAGTCACAGTAATGGGAATGTGGGTGGGATTAGTCCCAATAAAAAAAAGCGGTCGCCATTTACCAAGATCCACGCAAACTCTAATCCAGACGTACGTGATTTACCTTACCTATTCTATGACCTTACACGTATAACTAGGCTGAATACTAGAAATTTCTTTGAGCTAAAATGACATCTATTTTCTTATAAGCGGTAGCTAACTAAAAACGGTCCTGGCGAGAGAGCTCTGAAAGGTGCTGTGTCCTTGTCTAACGCGCTGCCAGCTCAAATAACCATTGGATTTAGTAGAAATGGTAGAAAATGTTATACATATTGTCATGCCTTTATCCCCGAAGGGGTTGGCAGAGGCATATTAAACGCCCACATTTCACCGTATGCATTTATGTCCCACGTAACAGATGGTGAGACCATTGCCGTGTTGAAATCGACAGGCGCAGGCTGCAGCGACCTGCAGTTGAAATTTTTTAAACCGCCCATAAGGCCTATAACTTGGCTTAACGACTACCATTTTATTGGCAACCGGGTCCAACGGCTTAACGTGCCTTAGCACGCAACTAGGGTGGGTCTAAAGGGCCGAATAACTTTAATAAAATGTATCTATTTTAGATGTTAAATTTGGAAGAAATTGGAATAGAAAATGTTATATATTTCTTTTTTTATGATTTACTAAAATAATTCATAAACTTTGGAACTTATCTAAATATTTCTACAGTTCCTATAATTATTAATAATAACTTCATAGTATTAGAAAAAAACACATTAATACTTAGTAAGAGTAGTAATACTAAATGCAAGATCCACCTGGACCCGCCATCATCATCATCCGAGCGTCTGTCACAGTTGCGTCTCGCGACGCCCGGAGTCCGCTTTCCTACATTTTCTCCTCCACTTCGCACGGTCGTCGGCATCCCCTGTAGTGAGACCATTGGCACGCATGTCATCCCTTACGACGTCAAGCCAGCACTTCTTGGGTCTTCCCCTATTACCGGGGCCCGGCGGGGCTGACATGGCCAGACATTTGTTACCTACGTAGCCCGGCAGTTGCCGCAAGACGTGACCATACCAACGAAGGCGACACTCTTGCAACTTGTCTGCAATGTCACTGACGTGAAGGCCGCCGCGGATGCGAGAGTTCCTTACGCGGTCCATCCGCGTGACTCCACACATCCACCGCAGCATCTTCATTTCCGTGACACGCAGCTCCTGCTTGTGTCGCTCCAATATCGGCCACGTCTCACTGCCATGTAAAAGGACAGGTCTAATAATGGTTTTGTAGACCTGTCCCTTCAACTGGATCGGCATTTTAGGGTCACAAATGACACCGGTCATCTCCCGCCAGTTGGCCCACGCGGCATCAATGCGTGACTTGACATCGCTGTCGATGTCACTGGACGTGTAAAAAACAGATCCCAGGTATTTAACCTGCTCCGTGCGCTCGACCAAAACACCGCCTATGCGTACGGATGTGGGATCTGTCGAGTTTAGTGCCAAGTACTCGGTCTTCGCCACATTTAGTTTCAGACCGCCGTTCTTAAGCGTCTCCTTCCACGCCTTTACACGTCTGGACCCGCCATCTTGCTTAAAGTTTAGAGTCACCATAAATTTAATAAATTAGAATTAGAATATCAATAAATTATTATTGGAACGAAGTTCCTTACGGCAGGCTTGGAGGAGATAGGGATTTTGCTGCGCGACCGAACTGAAAAATAAGAGGGTGAGGGTGAGGGTGGGGGTGACGGAGAAGGTGGTTTTTATTTTCTACCTTACTTTTTTCGAAAGTTAGAACTTCGTTCCTACCTGGTGTCCCACGACACCGTTTTAGTTTTTTATTATTAATATTTTTACAATCTTATTATAGTAGGTAGGTACTCGTAGATACTTACGTATCGATTGTTTGAAATTGGAGATGTACTGTTATAAGGTCATTGGATGCTCGTGCTTCGATTTGCAATTGTGTAAATTTTCATATTAAACCTAATAGATTTTCATGAAATATGGTGAATTCATGTTGTGTGACAGGGTGCAAAAATGAGTTTTATAATGGTAGCAGCTTTTTTTACACGTGTATGTAACAGCAACAACCATAATTTTTAAGAAACATAGTATTTTGTTGATTAAAGTTTTTTTCAATCTCTTAGTTAATAGGTTGGTAGATACGCAGCATCTGTTTTAATTGGAGATGTGCCGGACACCCTCAGAGTGTACAAAAAGGGGCAAAATCTAACATTAAAATTTTTGGAACGAACTTGTTGAAAGCGGCTGACGGTTGGTGCTATTTAGCATTATTATATGAGTATAATATATATATAGATAATGATCATAAGCCATGTGTGTACCTACGCGTGTGTGTATCGAACCTACAAATGAGCACACGAGCAACAAGCAAGTGAGTGCGCAGCCAGGTGTGCAACTCTCTCTCTCTCTCTCTCTCTATGTCTCAATTCACGTATTTTTTTTTGTAATTGTAATTAATTTTTCTTTACTCATACCTCATTTCTGACGGGGGTCCCCGACTGTATAATATTTTTATATTATATATATTCTTTTTAATATTTTTTACTTACAATTAATTCAGTAGGTTCGAACAATCGTTCAAGTAATTTGTCCTGTGTTCTAATTGGTCATGGTCACTAATTTAGAAAGGGACACACCACTGCCGAGAGCCATCTCACGCGGACCGATTATTTCGCAGTAGTGCACAGTCTAGTTATAAGTATAAGGTCTTTGCCTCTATCTAACCCACATTTCGTTGTTGTTATTTTATTCGTACAAAGGACAGGCGAAGATATTAAGAACTTGTCTAGGCATAAGTCCTTTTGTTAAACCCAATCCTGAGTGAACTTGTGTCAGCAAGTGCATTTATCTACCGTACTGTAGCAATGCCAATTTCCATTGTTTCATCGCAATGCGCGCACTATATATTCTAGATTCTATTATATTAGATACTTCACAGATAATGCGGAAGAAAAACTCAGAGCAGTGAAGTAGCACTGAAAGCACCTAACACACGTTCGGATTTGGTACGACTGGACAGATTGATTTGATTTGGTACGTCAGATTTAGTTCGCTTCCGAACCAAATCGCACCGTCTGTAGAGCAGCCCGGGCCGTAAAGGGCCCATTCACGGCAGGCCGCCGTGCCGTCCGCTGCTATAAGTTGATTGTGAATGTTTTTATAGCGTGCATGGCGGCCTGCAACACCATGCAGGTAGTGACTCGAGTTCTGCTAGCTCCGCCCACTGCTTGAAGGCCGCCCCGCAGGACGGTCAGTGACTTGGCGTCCTGCGTGGAGGACTGCCACGTAGAAAGCAGGTTCGTGTATTAGAACGCAGGACTGCAGTCCGCAATGTTGTTAACAATGGAAAATACGAGAAAAGAGGAATTTATTAATATATATATTAAGAAAATCACTGTTAGTGGGAGCAATAATTCCCAAATTATTGTAACAAATAGTTAAGAAATACGATACTGCAACCAGTTTTTTCCCTAGGGTCCTATACCTCAAAGAAAATAATGGAACCCTTATAAGAACACATTCTTGCCCATATGTCTTTTTTTTTATACTACGACATGGCATACAAGCTTACGGCTCACCTGGTGTTAAGTAGTTACCTTCACCTATAGACAATTTATCTGTAGTATAAGAACGATAATAAAAGAGGGGAGGAGGATTCCACCACACACATGTAACGCCCGATGCAATTAGTTATGGAGTATAAGACCTTGCTAAAAGTGACATTTCTAAGTCAACCAGAAGTACCCTGTAGGTTTTAGGTAGAAAATCTATATGGTAGCTAACTCTTAACTAGCTCTTACAAGACTGTTTGGAAGTTTTGCATGATAACGCCTCATGTGTTGGAAAAACACTTGTCGACATCGTACGACATTTTAAAAAAGCGGAATATTGCAAAAATGATATTTAAAACAAAATAATGGAGTGAGCATGTTATTCTATATGAACTACATTCTTCATTATATTGTAATCATACAATTATGATTTAAATCCACATTGTACTCATAAATTATGGCAATCTTCCTTTAACTTATTTGTAATACCCCATATAAAAAGAGACAACAATATATTCATTCGACTTAGTCTTGGCAACATAAAAACGTGACTTCATAGCAATGCATGATCGTGGCTGGTCGCTTTTTCAGTTTCTCACCGTAAACTGTCAAGGCGAGTCTTTAGGGCTGTCCTTTAAATCATTTTTCATATCGATTTTTCAAGTTTGAATTGAAGTGTATTAATTTTAAACCGGGCTTTTAATTTTAGGCCGCTTAAAAATTACAGTAAAAGAAAAATATGACTGGATACAATAGGAATGGAGAAGTTAAAAACTCATAAAAAAAATATTTTTATATTGGCTCTCTTCATTTGGTAGAATCATGTTTTAATCGTGCTCTAAATTTTATGACATTACGAGATGATACAGTATCATCACGAACATTTTTAGTAAGTATTTTACTCATGTAGATTTTTAGACTTTGCCCCTTTAATAGTTCCAAAGGGATTGAAATTTTGCTATTAACTATCGAGTTTCAGTTAAATAAATCTGACTCAAAGTTAAAAAAAAACATACTTTTATTAAGTTCAAATCCTCTTTAAAATGTAAATTTTCATAAATCCTTATTTTTTCGTAATAAACCTATTTTACATAATCAATGCAGATGATGTAAAATATTTTGATTACTTAAGTGAATATTTTATCAGCATTTTTGAAGTTTTGAGACATAAAAAATAAATGCAGCTACTCATATTCCTTATGTATTTTTAGGAATGAATTTAATAAACGAATGAATCAATAATAATGAAGCGCTCGTGGCCCCGCGGTCTCAGTGTTCTGTAAAGGTTCACTGAGTTACGCAACTTTAATAATGGCTTGTCCTTGGATGGGTGGCCACTTTGTGGCATTTACATTTGCGAGCGTTTCCGTGCTTCGGAGGCACTTTAAGCCGCTGGTCCCGGTTGCCAGTAAAATGGCAGTCATTAAGCTTGGTTGAAAGCCTTATAAGCGGCTTGAAAAATTTTAACAGCAGGTAGCCACAACCTGCGTCTGTCTATTTCAACACGGCAATGGGCTTACCACGGTGCTGTTGTCTGGTGGCCAAGGACTGAACACACCACAACGTCTGTCAAGCTACGACGGACTCAAAGACTGGCATGCCTGGCAACCACCGGATGCATGAAGACCACCCCCACTGCAGCCATGGAAGGCATGCTTGGCCTACTACCACTAGATCTATTCATCCGTCAGGAAGCAACGGTAACAGTTACACGCCTAAGGGCACTAAACCTATGGAATGACAAGAAAAACACTATAAACTCAGGACTTATACTGGAGTCCCATAATAGATTAAACCAAATAGGCTACACCAACAATATAACCTTGCATTGGATCAAGGGACACAGCGACTCACGAGGCAACGATGCAGCAGATGAGCTTGCCAGAAGGGGATCTAACATGGTAGGGATGGGACCTGAGCCCATAATACCAATCCCCTTCGCATGCCTACGCTCTATAGTAAACAAACGAATGAGGGACCAACACAGCAGATACTGGACGAACCTAGAAGAGTGCAGACAGGCCAGGGAAGCACTGCCTGCACTCGATAACAAACTCACTAGGCGACTTCGACAACTGACCAAAAGACAATTACGCACAGTTACAGCCGCCATCACAGGCCGTTGCTCTTTCAATAAACACCTTTTCGTTTTAGGAATCACGGACAGCCCTCTCTGCAAAGCCTGCATGAGAGTGGAAGAAACAGCGAAACATGTCCTTCTACACTGTCCTGCTACCGCCATAGACAGGGCTAAGTACTTCGGAAATCCAGGTACTCTCCGAGAAATCACAGCAGTGTAAAAGTTGTGCTGGTGTTCTTCGACGAGTTGGGGTGGATAGAGTAATTTACCCACCGTCACGCAAAAACCGCGCCATGACGTGGAGTTGCGGAAATCAGCTCGCCATACAATACAATATAATGGGCTCACCACCTATTACGTGGGACAGGAATACACACGGTGAAAAGTGGGCATATAATATGCCTCTGCCTCCCCCTTCGGGGATAAGGCGTGATGGATAAATAAATAAATTTAATAAACAGGATGAATTTGTAATTAAACAGGATACCTATTCTCCTTACTGAATAATACTTTACCTAATAGGTTAACCTTTTATGTAGCACTGCTACTACCTTTCTGTGTACTTATTTCTATAATGTTTAGGATCTCCAGATCCCTAAACATTCATAAAATTAAATTCCTGCCATTTCAAGTAGGGGAGAGTTAGACATTTGGGTGAATTAAAAGCTTTAAATTATCTCCGGTCGAAATCCGGACACTATGTATTCTAACTTCATCTTTAAATATATCGATATATTTAAAGAAGAAGCTAGAATACAATAGGGCAGCATTACGGAAAGGCGCCATTATTGTTTTTCATTTTGAGTAGTAGGTATATATGGATTTTTCGTAGGTATGCCACCTCTAGTTACTCTAAGGTCAAGCCATACCAGGAGGTTTGGCGCCAACGCACGTTCGTTGTATATTATTTTCAAAAACTAATGTATAATTCGTGTTTTTGTGTTTAAAAATGGTGGAATATTATACATAAAGAGTTCGAAAAAGTGCATTAGTGAACGAAAGTGATATATTGCAAAGAATAGCGGTGGTGTTTGTGTTAGCGCCAAATTTCCATAGATAGCCGCAATAAGGGATCAACTGCCTTATTGAGGCACGGACTAGGATCTAGGACTCTGAGTACTTGACATCGACAAACGACTAGACAGGACTAAAACAAAATTATAAGAAAATAATAAATACTGAAGACTAGGCTGTATGGACTAAGTTTCCTTTGCCGGCCAAAGTTGGACGAAGGCAACAAAAAAAAACATGGCATACCTTATCGTTGTCGTTATTTCAAAACCAAGTGTGAAAAGGGCGCGAACTTTCGAATGTAGTGGCGACTTTTTCGATAATTATTTTCTAAAATTGTGTAATAGTCGCCCTTCTTCGTTTAAATTCAAATAAAACCTATAATCTAAGTGTGTAAATAATTGTTAATAAGTTAAAATAAGTTATGACTGAAGACAGTGGTGGTAGGGCTTCTGCCCACAAACGAAAACTTTCCTCAGCAGATGAATCTTCACCACCAAAAATGTCAGCTGCATTTGTAAACACCAAAAGAGGCTTATTCAAAGACTACAATCATATTTACACAGAAAATGGCAAAAAGGAATACCCAATACTTTTATCATCCACATCTACTAACAAGACCAAAATGGATATAATGAAAGCAAATAAAATTTTAAGATCTATAAATTGCTCTGGGGTAATGTTTGTTAAACCTATAGGTAACCATCTGTTGAAGATATTTTTTAACAACCTTAAGGATGCCAATTATTTCCTATTAAATAAACGATTACTGGAGGAAAATGAGTGGAAAGCCTCTATTCCATTTGATCACCTAGAGAGTCAAGGTATAATTAAAACGCCAATAGACATAACTGAACATGATTTATTGTCTAATATCAAATCAACTGCTGAGGTTATAGGAGTAAAACGTTTTATGAGAAAGAACATTGATGGCTTGCTTGTCCCAACCCCAACTGTATTAATTACATTCCTCAGTTCGACACACCCAGACCATGTGACATTTGATTATATCTGGTTTGATGTTAAGGAATACGTCAAACCAATTCGCCAATGTTTTATCTGCTACAAGTTTGGCCACAGCAGAGGTTCTTGCAGGAGTGCACAGGTTTGCTCCATCTGCTCTGGTAATCATTTCTTTAAAGACTGTGATAATAAAGACAATGTTAAGTGTACAAATTGTAATGGCCCACACATGGCTGTTAGTACATCTTGCCCTGTGAAAGCAACAAAAATACAAGACTTGAAAAATAAAATTAATGGTACATTGACTTATGCTAGCATGGCCGCTAGACCCACACAAGATTATCCCTTGCCACCTATTGCATTCTCTCAAACATCCACTCCAACAACACATCAGAAAAACAAGAGAACACTAATTAATATGCCTCAAAAGAGGGCATTATTCACTGATATACTTAATTCTGACGATTTATTAAACATTTTGACAAAAACACTTGTAGATATAACAATTAAAAGATCTGATCCAATTCAAGCTAATGCAACTATTTCCTCTAAACTCATAAAAGAAATGCTCATTAGTAATTTTACAAGTTAATTAGTCTATGGATAGCACAAATTGTAATGCTAATCAATTGAATATATTTCATTGGAATTGTCGTAGTATATTACCAAAAATTGACCAGTTAAAGCACTTTATCGTTACTCATACTAATATTGATATAATTCTGCTTAATGAAACTTGGTTGAACCCTATGAAGTCATTTAAATTGCCAGGGTATCACATCGTTCGATATGACGCTGACCGGCTTCATGGAAGCATTGCAGTGGCTATAAAAGCTAAGTATACATACACTCTAATTGACACACCTTCGAATTATCATTTTCAAAACTTACTGATATCTGTTAAAATTGGTTCTATATCGATTGAAATTCTTTCTGTGTACATTCCTCCTACTCCTAATGGCAAATTTAACTTGAATATGTTGACAGACACTTTCGTCAAAATTAAAAGTAAAAATTTCTTGATAATTGGCGACTTTAATGCTCACCACTTGTCCTGGGGTTCACGATTTAACGACGGCAGGGGTAATATAATCAATTCATTTGCAGATGATAACAACCTCGTTTGTCTGAGTGATTTCACTGAAACTACTGTAGCGGCTTTCGGTCAATCTGGTAATGTCTTGGATTTAGCATTTGCCTCACCATCGGTGAGTACTAGTTGTTCTTTCATTGTTCACGATGACTTGATGAGTAGCAATCACTACCCAATTATAGTTGGCGTTCTATATAATAGTACCTCACCTAGTCAAAGTTCTCAAGCTGAGATAGACTCCGATGATTTAACCACAGGTTGCTTATCTAGTATTAATTTTAATAAAATAGATTGGACTGAGTTTAAGGAACTATGTGAGAGGAAATTTTCAAGTTTCTCTCTAAATAACGAACCGTTAATAAGTTATGATGACTTCATTGAAAACCTAACTGACGTTTTATTATTGTTTCCTAAGAATTCAAATAATTGCCATTTTAAAAAACGCAAATCTATAATTTGGTGGAATGATATTTGCTCTCAGGCAGTCAATCAATCCAAGCTTGCATTTAAATCATATAAAAGTTATCCTACACTTGAAAATTATATCCTGTACAAACAATTCGACGCCAAGAAAAAAAGAACCTTATCGGAGCAAAAGCAGCTTAGTTGGGTCAATCTCTGTTCTTCTTTTAATAGAATGACTCCTGTAAAAGTAGTATGGAGTCATATTAAAAGGTTAAAATTTGCAAAATTAGGCACTAATACTCATTCGCTTAATTTCTTTGAAACCCCTTCCAACGCCGATGCATATTTAAATAAAATAGCATCCGGAAATTATGTTCAGTATTCTCAAAATTTTTACTTAAATTTTTTAGTTCAGGGGTCAGAATCCGCTCAATGGATTCAGGAACCCTTTGCTCTTTTTGAACTGGAAGCTTCGTTAGATAGTAAAAAGAAGAACACATCTCCTGGCCCTGACTACATACCCTACGCCGTCATCAAAAATCTACCAAATGAAGTACAAATCATCCTTTTGAATGTTTTTAACCAAATGTGGAAGCAAAAGATTATTCCACCTATTTGGAAAATTCAATTTGTTGTCCCCATCAAAAAACCAAACAGGGATGTTAATGAATTAGATTCTTTTAGACCTATTTCGTTAACATCTTGTTTTGCAAAGATTTTCGAAACTATGTTAAAAAATCGCCTAGAATGGTATATTGAACATAATTCTTTAATTCCAGACTATCAGTTTGGTTTTCGTAAAGGTAAAAATACAATGTACAATCTGAGCTGTCTTATAAGTGACATTCAAAACAATTCCAAATGTAATAAGTTAACTCTAGCGGTCTTCCTAGATATAAAAGGCGCATTTGATAACATAGATCATGAATATTTAATTAGAAGCCTTCGATCCCTAGGAATACCTGGCTCGGTTTTGTTCTGGATTTTCCACTTTTTAAACAACCGTACGATATTTTTAAAACTCAAAAAAAAGTTGTATGGTCCAAATCGTACATATAAGGGCACTCCTCAAGGTTCTGTAATTTCTCCATTAATTTTTATTTTATGCATTGTAAACTTCATGAAAGCCATCCCGAAATCAGTTAAATATTCTTTTTATGCCGACGACCTTGTCATTTACACAGAATGTGATAACGTAAGGCAAGGAGAAATTATAATGAACAATGCTTTAGAATCTTTGAGTATGATTCTAAGCTCCCAACTTAAACTTGAAGTTAACATCGAAAAGAGCTCAGTTATGTTGTTTAGTCCATATTACATTAACCGTCCTAAGATATATTTCCAACAGGTTTTATTACCTTTCAAAACTTCAGAATTGTATCTAGGTATTTTACTCGACTGTGAATTATCTTGGGGTCCTCATGTTACATATATATGTAAAAAAGCTGAGTTACGTCTTAACATTTTGAAATCTCTGGTTGGAGTGCGTTGGGGTTCTGATCCTAAGAGCCTCAAGACATTATACATATCTTTAGTTCGCAGCCAGTTTGATTATGGATGTATTCTCTACTCATCTGCTTCTAAAACTTTACTTCAAAAACTTGACATAATACAAAATAGAGCTTTACGTATCATCACTGGAGCTATGATGTCATCACCCATAAACTCTTTAGAAGTTGAGGCTGGTGTAACTCCTCTAATTGTAAGGAGAAGCTATCTTACTGATAAATTTTGTTTAAATTTAATTAGTCGCGATAATGTGCTAACTGGCCGACTTCTGGAACATTTTACAGTACCGGAGTATAATGATACACCTCTTACTGTTTTCACTTCTATCGTTGACTCTGTCACGTACTTGAATTTTAAATTTCAAGATGTAGTTTATTGGAATAAGTATATACCTTGTTTTTCTTATAGTTACGAGTCAATGATGATGCACATTCCAGTTACAACTAATAAATTTACCTGTAAATATGATTTTTATGAGTTTATGGAGGAAAAAGTAGATTTTATTCAAATTTATACTGATGGCTCCAAAACTAACCATCGGACAAGCTTTGCCTTTTATGATTCTTCTAACAAAACTGGCAAAGTATTTTCTTGCTGTAATTACTTTTCTATTTATTCTGCAGAAATATTGGCAATGGTTTTCGCTTTGCAGTATGTTATTAATATTCGCAAGAATAATGTCTTCTCAAAAGTAATTATCTTATCAGATTCACTGAGTGCACTATCGACTTTGGAGAAGAAATCTATAAGCAATAGTTGTAATTACTTGATTTATGAGCTTAGGCACTTAGTTTATTTGTGTAATTGCAGTGATATTTTGGTAGAGTTTTGTTGGGTACCCGGGCATTCAGGCATTTTAGGCAATGAATTAGTTGACATTCTTGCCAAATCTGCCTCTGATATAACTAACGTGGAATACAGAGTACCTCATCTAGATTTAGTCAACTTTTTAAAGGATAATCAAAACAAGCGTTGGATTAAGTTATTGAATTCCTCCCGTCTTAGCAAAGGAAAATGGCTCACCAAAATTATTCCTGTTCCCAGTACTATCGCTTGGTTTGAAAAACTCCCTACCTATCCAGGCAGAGAATTTATTACTAGTTTATGTAGATTAAGAATTGGACATTGTAAATTTCCTTCACATTTGTACAGACTTAAACTTAATAATAATTCTATATGTAAATACTGTTTTGCTAATTTTTGTGATTTAGATCATTTATTTTTAGAGTGTAAATATTTTAATATTCAACGTTTACTTTTAATTAGCCTAGCAAAAGATATTTTAGATGTGAATGATTCTTTTCCTCTCAATGTGCAAGAATTTTTAAAATACCCTCAATTGTATACACCTCTGTATAATTATTATATTAGCACATTCGGACCAATTTAATACGCTCATGATTTTGCTTTTACAATATTTGTAACTCTAGCTTTAATATAATATAATTAAAAAAATAGTAAATAATTGCACTGTATAGATTTTATTTAGTTTTAAACATTGTTTTTGTAAATTGTATGACTAATAACTTCTTAAGCTGATGGCTTAAAAGCCAAAGCTTCTAATAAAAAAAAAAAAAAAAAAAAAAAAAAACAAAACCAAGTGTCAAAACAAGTGACGTTAACTGCCGAGCAATTTTTAAAAGTACTCTAATTATTTTCTTATTATAGTGTAGAGGTGCGCAAATCATGTCCTACAGAGGATCGGACATGGAACGATTCCTTTCCTTCTCGGAACCATGTTCAGGAAACATGTTCGCGGAACTATTTAGTTCCACCGATTCAAATATGGCCTTTCGGTTCTTGATTTCATGTCCGTGTGATTGGAGATGTCATAATATTATGATTGTACAATTTTTTACATTATTATTTTGATTTTGTTTCTGAAAGAAAATTGAACGAAAGACGGCTTTATAAGGTCTCGTTGACTAAAATAAATGAAGAATGGACGTTATAGTTTAAAACTTTTATTAGGTACCAAAACGTTCAGTTGATTTACCTTCATACTTTTCTGGCTTAGGACTGACAACCAAGAGCTAGATGAAATATTTAGTTGGCACATGATATGATACATTTACGTTGTAAAAAACACGTCACATATTACTAAACAAGAACTTTTGCACTTGATTGGCGTATTTATAAATCAACTGATTATATACATCATTCAAAAATATTAACAAATTACACAGGTATTTACAGACATAGTTTAAAAAATATTTATACATATACGTGCCGTGGTTTACGCTGTTGCATCTAACAAGTGTGTATTTTACTACATATTATTATATAATCGACTTTAAGACGTATCGAATAAGTCACATTATTCCATAATAGCAAGAGCCTAATAGGATAAAGAAAGAGCGGTCGGTTCGGTTCGTGAGTCATCGGCTATCGCCGTCGGTCGGTTCGGTACGGTCGGTGTGTGATGCGACACAGAGTTCCTTTAGACTACTACCTAACTCGCTCGCACTCGCACCGATTACCGCGGACATGCGGACCGACTTCGATTGACATTGTGGATTGCACCGAAATCGTTCCAGTAGAGGACATAGTTCCCGGACCTATTTATGTCCGGAACGACGCATCACTATTATAGTGGCTTGCTAAGCTGTAACTAAGTAAAAAACTAATAATAAACGATAAATAGGGATACATTACAAGCAACTTCATTGGTTCACATAGGAAATTTTGTTATATTCGTTTAATTTGCATACATTTCATTTCATCGGATTTTGAAACCGGTTGGCATCGATAGGTCTCCGCAAGCAATAAATGAAAGAACAATTGAATCAAACAGTAAGGTTTAATCAGAATGGCTGATAGCACTACTGATGCGGGTATGATGTGAGTACCTGTCATGTTTTAAACTAAATTATAACTGAAGTATTTCCTTTTAATAATATATATTCCTTAGCTAGACCGAGGTCTATATCTTGTAACGGCTTTTTTGCTATTTCTAGTAAACTGATTCATAAGAAAGTTTGCAGTTTGCACACTGTTTATATCCAGAGACTAAATGTTTTAATATAAACTTCAGCTAGCGCCTGATGAAAATTTATAAGAAAAGAATATTGTGTTTTTGATATCGACTGCCTCTGTGGAGCGGTGGATATCCGACTGCTACGCAAGAGGTCGTGGGTTCGATTCCCGGGTCGGATCAAGTATTTGTGTGAACCACAAATGTGTGTTTCGGAGTTTTGGTGTTTCCTATGTATAATATGTATGTATGTATTTAGAAAGGGGAAATAAGCGAAGTGGGTGGCGAGATATGCGGTCGGATCGTTCGCTCGGCGGTGCCGGCGTCCCCAACAAGAAAATAATAATGGATTTAGAAATATATAACTATGTTTATCAGTTATCTAGATCCCATAACACAAGCTAATATTAGCTTACTTTGGGCTAGATGGCGCTGTGTGAAAAGTGACCCATAATATTTATTTATCATTTCATTCAATCAAATATCTAACGGTTCATCTTTGTTGGTATATTAATGTTTTTCTATGAAAGAGTTATAAGTGGTCAAACCTAATTTAAAGCATCTCCACTCTTACAATAAATATGTAAGTGGTCTACAAAGGTTTGTGTTTCCATTTAAAACATGTATGTATATTAAAATATTAAAGCATGTTTATCAGTTGTCTAGAGTTTAGATACATGGCGTTTTGTTAAAAAGTGTCCTACAGTATTTATGTTACACCTATTTAATATATTTTTGATATCTGTGTAACTAAAATTATAGTATGCCTTGTCCTTCGGGGATAAAGGCGTGATGATGTTAATTTTAGTTATACATACATATTGTATGTATAACTAAAATTAACATCTAATCATTAAGCTTTTAGTAAGTCGCCATCTCTCAATAGTATATACAATACATTAAATATAAATAGTCAGCTAGCCCTTTTAAAATCATAGGTTCAATTTACATACTTAGGGCCATTTTCTCCGTTAGCTGCGCAAAACTGGTTTTCATCATCCGGATCATGCTTGAACAAAGTTTAAATAATAGATTACTGTCCATCCGATTTCTCCGGTAGTTTTTTTTACAGTTCACGAAATCTAGTTCTTGTCACAGATTAGACAAAAAAAGCTTACATTTGTGGCTGGTAACACAATTACTTTTTAAATTTTTAAATTAAATTTTAAAATTGAACATAAAATTAAAATTATATAATTAATTTCATTAATTTAAATAATTAATTATTTTTAATAAATTATTATAAATTAACTTAAATAAAATAATTTTAATAAAATTAAAAAATTAATAGAAATAATATTATAATAATACTTAAATTAATATTATTATTAATTTAATTATTAATAATAATTTAATTATTATAATATAATTAAATTAATAATTATTTTAATTAAAATTAATAATTAAATTTAATTTAATAAGTTAATGTTATTAATTATTAATCATAATTATAATTAATTATTATTATAAAATTTATTTTAAAATAATAAATTATTAATTTATTATTATTAAATTAATTATTAAAAATAATTTATTAATTTATTTATTTTATAATTAATTAAATTAATTTAAATAATATTAATTTTAAATTAATTTAAAATTTAAAATTAACCTTTTCTTCTCAATACTTGATTTAAAACCAATGTTTGGATAATTTTCTCCTACTTTTTGTCTTTTTGACAGGTAATGTCTGACTGTTAATCTGGTTTTAGAAGCTAATCGTCCAATAACAGCCGTTCAGAGATTTTAGTTTAAACTTTCGATTCCGATGTTGGAGAAATCCAATTTGGGATTGTAATCACGATTTGGAGCCCAAAACTGGATTTAGCTCACTGTAATCTAGATTTGGTTCTGTGGAGAAAACGGCCCTTAATAAAATTTGACTGGTTTAAACTCGGTGAATTGCTAAAGGACTCAAAATCTAAAGTTTTTAGTGTCTAAGCAATTGAAAAAAACTTAAAAAACACCATTTAAAAAATACTCTTCTATAAAAACATTAATATATTTCTTTTTTACAAAACTTAAATTATTTTACCCTTGATGGAAGATGAAGAAGAGGAAGCTTGTTTGAAAAAGAGGATATGCAAGTACATACTAGTTTCTGGGAATAAATGAAATTGGCAAGGAAGAAGTCATAAGTATGGAAGAAATAGTGGAAGCATTGAATAGCATGAAATTGGGAAAGGCCGCGGGACTTTATAGGATCTCTGTCGAGATGCTGAAAGCGGGTTTTTTTTTTCGTGTGGAATTCCTCTTGGACTACTCTTGCATGCCGACCCTTACCGACTAAAACCACACGGTGCACTTCCATTTGTCTATGGCCAAATAAATTTTGTTCCTCTGGTTTTTGTAGTCTTGTCTTTTTCTAATCTATCAAAGTTTATATTTTATATTTATTTGTTATATATATTTATTTGTCTACATCATTTATTTTTAACTACACGATGCAATATGCCTGCTGACATAGCTTTCATTCTAATAAATGATACATAATGAAGGTCTGATGATGACCAGATAAGTGCTTATTGGTTCTCAGTAACGGAAATAGTTAGGATGACCTAGCTTTCAAAATTTATCTAATTGTACACTGGTGCCACTACATGGTACATTCTGAAGGTCTGATGATGACCAGGTAAGTGCTTATTGGTTCTCAGTAACAGAAATAGTAAGGATGACCTAGCTTTCAACATTTATCTAATTGAGCACTGGTGATACTACATGGTACATTCTGAAGGTCTGATGATGACCAGGTAAGTGCTTATTGGTTCTCTGTAACGGAAATAGTTAGGATGACCTAGCTTTCAACATTTATCTAATTGAGCACTGGTGATACTACATGGTACATTCTGAAGGTCTGATGATGACCAGGTAAGTGGATATTGGTTCTCAGTAACGGAAATAGTAAGGATAACCTAGCTTTCAACATTTATCTAATTGAGCACTCCTGCTACTACATGATACATTCTGAAGGTCTGATGATGACCAGGTAAGTGCTTATTGGATCTCAGTAACAGAAATAGTTAGGGTTATTAGCAAAATAAACAATAAGCTATAAATAATCACCTTTATTTTCTTTATCACTGTCAAGCAATTATTACAATTATAATTATTAATTAATTGTATAATAATGACAAAATCTCAAACTCTTTCCGTTAAAAGTCACTGAAATTTAATTATCGTGAACAGGTCGGTTGGTCATTGATTGGGATAAGTGTTGGTGAAGGTGGTGCATGTAGGCTTTCTTCTTGAAGTGCGCACATATTTTTGTCTTCTGGTTTTTGTAAGTTATGCACCTTTTTCCGGTCTTCCTTGTTCTTTATTGCCTGTAAAATATACGGCGGATTTCTAATTGCCATATTTCGACTGTGCCACGGATTCAAAAGTTCCGGCAAAATACAATTTAAATAAAATGTACACAATTTTATTTTCATTTTATTTTCAAAAAAATCATCGTTTTCCTTCGTTTCCTAATCATCTTTCCGAGTCACATGCAATTGCCCTTGAACTTGGTAATACCAATTGTGGGTTTTGTTAACCTTCAAAATGCCCGAGTTATCTTTAACCCAAAAATTTACTTTTTTTTGAGTTATGGCTTCGCCTAGTCCTATCTTGTGCGCTGAGCTGGGACATTTCACCTCTACTATCGCGTCTTCTCCAATAAGCCCATCTGGAGTAGCTCCTAAGTATGGAATCTCGGGACCTATAAAAAGTCCGCAACATCGTTTTGTATAGATAGCTGATCTAGCGCTTTTTTTTCGTGTTCTCTTCCATGCTGTATAGGCGCAGCATCTATATTTATTTTGTAGAGCAGTTGTTTGACTACGCTGGCGCAACTAGTATCAGGCCTCATTTTAATAACTCTTCCAAAGTTTGAAGCCGTCAACAAGGAGCGCCGGAGTTCGCGCCATTCGCTTGACTCGCTCTGCAAAATTGTTTGTCTTTCAATTTGTCTTCTTTCTTCCTCACTTTTATCCAAGTTGGATAGAAAATTCTCCTTCATTTGTTCTAGCATCGCATCACTCACATCGAGCCTTATGGTTTGTTCTCCACAATCTTTATTTACGGCACATACGGCACAAATTTTTTTTTCTGCGATACTTGTTATCTAAGGTGCTCATTTTGCCCTTAGGACTTTGCCCGACAATATACAATATGGAAACAGGTTTTCTTTTAGTATTAAAATTAATACCAGACGCTGAACATCGAGTTTGGTATCCACGCCTGTACGAATAGTTCACTCTTTTACCACCCACAAATTTGGCTAACACGCTATGAAAACTTTCCACGATGTTACTGTCAACAACATAAACAAGACTTCTGGAATGCCCCGCAATTGTATTAATAAAAAAACATATTTTCTGCCATAAGGAACTTGTAAAAAATGCTTGCGGTAAGATTTCAACATTTTGTGGACTGTTACAGAAATGGCTTTTACATTTGGTATGGTTACCAAAGGCATGTAAATGTACAGTCTGGATGTCTACAAAAAGTTTTTGAGTGCTAAAATCTATATTTTCTAACGAGTCGTGGTATTTTTTGCTTCATTTTCGTATTGCTGACCTAATGCCCATGATGCGTTTTTTTGTAATTAGTTTTCTGAAACTTATAGGATATTTCGTATCAGTGGTTAGGTTGTCTAATTTGTTGCACAAGTTTCTTAGAAGGTGGTTCCTACATTCTACCTTGTCAACATAAATTGAGGATAAGGTTTTGCTTCCAAAATTTTCGCATACGTGCTAGAGTCTAAGGGTCGTATTACAGAAACTAACTCAAGTCACACATAAACGGAATTTAGCAGATTGACACTTGAGTGCTAAATCTAGACATAAGCATGTGGTTTATTATAGAACTATCCCCATGCTCAGATCGGTAAAAAGTAACCTTGAGTAAATATCCAAATCTCCAATCGCCAGAATACGCAATGGAATGTTGCAAGCCTAAAAACAGTCTGTTTTCTATTACATTTTTATTCCTTACATATTTTGTTTTCATTCCACGCAGCTTACTATTTGATATTTATGTTTCAAAAGCTTATTTTTTATTAACTTTTTTAATTGAAATGATTTAATCACCTCTGTGATTGCTTTAAAGTATCCTTACTTCAAAATACTAAACAAAAAACTGCTGTAGAGGAAGTCCCGGACTCATAAAAAGAACCTTTTCTCTGCGTTAAATGGATCGCGAGTTTAATAAACTTTGCTTGACTGACATTTGATATTATCGTGCCAGTGTTGTTTACATTGTAAATTAATTGAAATTCTGTACATATCTGAAAAAAGAAGAATTTTACGATCGTCGAAAGGAATCTATTACTAGAAATTATAAAATCTTTCAAGAATATTAGGTATACAAAATAAAAAACGATGCCATACAACGTCTTGGGCCAATATTTCAGAAAAGTATATTTACTACAAAAACTATCGAAAAGGTAAGTGTTGGAGGTTTATGGTCTTATATATTTGTGCAGATATACACCATCTAGTAATTCATGATAACTGTTTAATAAGATTCATTCTATTTTTGTTCTAGGCATCCGGAGAGCAGCAGATGCACTTACGCGTACCATATAGCCACTGTCTGTGGAGGTCTTTGTCCTGATGCCGATATGGATCCAGATATCTAATTTAACATATGCACTGAATTTAAATATCAGAGACTATTGACACATACCGGGTAATTACCTATTATTTGTTGAAAATAATATAGTTTTGTACACTTTGTAACATTGGTTGCATAGGGTTCGGGGCTCTGTTATAAACAACCATGAGAGGATAGAAAGATAGAGCTTAAAGTCACATGTAGAACAGAAGCTTTAACACCGTGAATCAAAGTTGTATGTAGGTAATGAGTTTATAAATAAACATTGTAGGACACTTTTCACACAGCGCCATCTAACCCTTTAAGCTTGGGTGGGAACTACTCACCTGATAAACATACTTATGTAAATCTAAATATATACATTGTTATAGAGCAAACACCCAAACTTCTAAACAAACATTTGGGGATCTCACAAATATTTATTCCGATCTGGGACCTTCACATGAGTAGCAGTCACATACACTATCACCTACACCACCGAGCCAGTAATATATGCATACCTAAAGATTTTTTTTTGTTACAGTGATATTGTAAGCTGAAACAGATACTGTGGAAATAATAGTATCTCAGAGAACAGAAGTCGAAACTCTTGTCCATTTGTTATTAATGAGATGTCGACTGTGACACAAGCGTCCAAAAACTTGCCGAGCCTGTCGTGCACAATATTCACCACAAGAAAGTACCAAAGAATCTGTCATCAAATCATTATCTTAAGAAATAATAATAATAATGATTAATTATTTTTAGGTTCTTTATTTAAAAAAAAATAAAATAAAATATAATAGTATTGTTTAATATGAATAATTAATATAGTATAAATAAATCATTAAAATAAATATTTATCTATTGATGATGGTTGTTATAAGTTGTAGTGTACACACCTCTCATTCCAATAAATGTTATTACAGTGATAAAGATAACTCGGTTCAAGATGGGGCTTGAACGAGTGACAATGAAAATATAGTGAATAATTTCATCTTATTTTGGTATGGTTATGGTACCTCAGTGGCATAGAGCATTGCCCTGGTTAGACATAGGTTACGGGTCAAACCCCATCCTAAACCAAGTCATGTTTTTCACTTTAATAACAATTATATGAAAGTCAGCATCTACAAATTGCTTTGAAAATTTATCCAATCCTCTCCTTTATCTATTCCTATTCCTCCTACATATTGAATGATCATGTTCTTATTATATGGAGTACTCTCTTAGGGGGTAAAGTGTATTGGAAGTCAATGGGGATATTAATATAATAGGCACAATAGTGCAGTACAGCACAAGCTACAGTACTATCCTGAAAGGATGCTGTGGCATAAAAAGGATGTCCACGCTGGTATTGCTTTAACGAATGTTCCATCATTTAAGGTATTATCTTGTGTTTAATGTTATGTTTGATGGTACATAGCTACACTACTCGTAAGCGACATTGACTCTACACAACCATATAATGACATTATTTTTTAATATCCAACTAACTAACTAACTATCTTCACGCTGTATCCCTGACGGGGTAGTCAGAGAGGACGGATCGCCAGGCTTCGCGGTCCATGCATACTTCTTTCGCTTCTTCGAGATTCATCAATCGCTTCATACACGCACGTCTGGGTATCCGAGTACTTTTGACCTTTCCGTTTTTGAGCAATCTGCTCACGTGGTCTTCATATGTAAGTCTCGGCCTACCCTGACTCCTTCTACCCTCTACTTTTGAACAATATATATTCTTCGTCAATCGTTCCTCACTCATTCGTTGGACGTGTCCAAACCAACGGAGCACGCCCTTTTCCAGCTTAACGCTGACACTTTCATTCAAACCTGCCAAATTGCGTATCACTTCGTTACGTATTCGGCCAGCCAAGGTAACGCCGCACAACTTTCGAAGTGATCGCATCTCCACAGCATTCAATTTACTTTCATGCATCTGCTGACATACCCAGGTTTCACTACCGTAAAGCAAAGTTGGCACTAGCACTGCGTTATGAATCGCCAGTCGTGCTTCTTTTACGATGCTTTGTCGCTTTACTAACTGGGACAAAGCACCGTTAACTTTGTTTCCGGCAGCTACTCGCCGTTCCACATCCGAATCACATCTTCCATCCGCGCTAAACATACTTCCTAAATACACAATTTCATTCACTTGCTCTAGACGTTCCTGGTTTACCCTAATCTCGCATTTAGTTCTTACGTCACCTCTTTCAAATACTAGAACCTTAGTTTTACTTGCATTCAAGTATATCCACATATCTCATTATTATAACTAACTAACTAACTATAACTAACTATCTTCACGCTGTATCCCTGACGGGGTAGTCAGAGAGGACAGATCGCCAGGCTTCGCGATCCATGCATACTTCTTTCGCTTCTTCGAGATTCATCAATCGCTTCATACACGCACGTCTGGGTATCCGAGTACTTTTGACCTTTCCGTTTTTGAGCAATCTGCTCACGTGGTCTTCATATGTAAGTCTCGGCCTTCCCTGACTCCTTCTACCCTCTACTTTTGAACAATATATATTCTTCGTCAATCGTTCCTCACTCATTCGTTGGACGTGTCCAAACCAACGGAGCACGCCCTTTTCCAGCTTAACGCTGACACTTTCATTCAAACCTGCCATATTGCGTATCACTTCGTTACGTATTCGGTCGGCCAAGGTAACGCCGCACAATTTTCGAAGTGATCGCATCTCCACAGCATTCAATTTACTTTCATGCATCTGCTGACATACCCAGGTTTCACTACCGTAAAGCAAAGTTGGCACTAGCACTGCGTTATGAATCGCCATTCGTGCTTCTTTTACGATGCTTTGTCGCTTTACTAACTGGGACAAAGCACCGTTAACTTTGTTTCCGGCAGCTACTCGCCGTTCTACATCCGAATCACATCTTCCATCCGCGCTAAACATACTTCCTAAATACACAATTTCATTCACTTGCTCTAGACGTTCCTGGTTTACCCTAATCTCGCATTTAGTTCTTACGTCACCTCTTTCAAATACTAGAACCTTAGTTTTACTTGCATTCATGCGGAGACCCTTACTTTCACACCCCTCTTTCATATTAGTGACTAATGCCTGTAGGTCGGCTTCTGATGAGGCCATGAGCACCGCATCATCAGCGTACAGCAGACAGTTTACTGTAAAGTCACCCAAATTCACACCCATATTAAAATCTTTCAACTTCTGCAGGCAACTGTCCAGATACACTATGAACAGCCAGGCGGACATGACACATCCCTGTTTGACGCCTGTACAGACATCAAAAAGAGGTGACACATCCCCCCCTACTCGCACGCAAGCCTTACAGTCCCTATAAAGCGACTGTATTGCCCGCAGTAGCGAGCCGTCCACACCATATCCTGGCAGCAAGTCCCACAGCGTTTCTCTCACAACGTTATCAAATGCTTTCTCTAGATCCACAAAAGCGCAGAAAACCTTCTGGCTAAGAGCCAGAAACTTTTCCGCGATCATGCGGAGAGAAAACACTTGATCCATGCAACCTCTTCCACGTCGGAATCCGCATTGAGCCTCCCATAAATACCTTTCAGACTTTTCTTGCATTCGTGCCGTTATAACCTTTGCATACACCTTACTAGCTAAGCTGACCAAGCTGATCGCCCTGTAGCTGGAGCAGTTTAGGCGTGAGCCTTTCCCTTTGTAAAGAGGTACTACAACTGCTACTCGCCAGTCATCTGGGACCTCACCCGTCCGCCAGCACAAGTTGCATAACAGACAAAGTGTGTCCCAGACACGCGACCCACCGTACTTGATCATCTCAGCAGTAACTCTGTCTTTTCCCGCAGCCTTACCACATTTCATACTTCTTATCGCTTGTTCTATTTCTTTCATACTAATGACTTCAATGACATCGGGATCCGGAGCATCGAAGTGAGCTCCACTTCCCGATGTGGCATCTCTGTCTTTTCTTGCATACATCTTTCCATAATATTCACTCCATCTCTGCAGGACGTCACTTTGGTCTGTTAGGACGTCATTGTTAACACTAAGCACTTTATTCATACTGCAGATTGCCGAACAACTCCGGGTCTTGCCTACCTCTTTCCAGAAGAGCTTGGCATTATCCCGGAAATTGGACGACAACCTTTCATCCGCTTTCATTCTGCACCTTTCACGAGCTTCTTCTATCAGTGCCTTCGTGTTAACTTTCTGCAGCTTGTATCTCTCTTTCATATTAAAATCATTCCGCGAGGCTAAGTAGTCTAGCCATGCTTTCTTCTTCATTCGAACTGCTTCTTTCACTTCCTCATTCCACCATGCATTACGCTTATTACTACTGCCTCTTTTCGTTTCTCCACACACTTCCACAGCGGCATTTATCATACTGTCCCTAAGGTTCTGCCATACACTTTCCACATTCTCACTGCTTACATTGACGTCGCCAAGCTTTTCGGCTACCCTTTCATTATATTTATCCCCAATGGATGCATCCTGCAGCTTCCAGCTTTTGATGCTATAAGTCGGCCCAGGTTCAGGACACTCGGTACGATGACGCCAACCCGCGAACAGACCCCTAATCCTAGTCATGACTAGGTAGTGGTCTGATCCCAGCTCAGCGCCTCGATAAACCCTCGTGTCCATCACCTGTTTACGGAGCCGACTATCCATTAGGAATAGATCTATCATGCTTCTCTTTGACTTACATCTCCTCGTATACATATGAATTTGTTTGTGGTTGAACATTGTGTTCGCCACAAACAAATCCTTCTCCTTACAATATGCCAGTATTAGCTTGCCAGCGTCGTTCACCCTTTTATCCCCATACTTCCCGAGTACCGACTCAAAACCATTGCGAGCGGTACCCACCCATCCATTCAAGTCTCCACATACTATAAGTCTTTCATTTCCTTCTATCACATTTAGAGCTTCTCTCATACTCTCCCAGAAGTCCTCTAGCTCACTCGCGTTCGACGAAGATACTGGCGCGTAAGCAGCTACCAGGAAAATCTTCGTCAAACCAAGTTTTACACGGATCCAGAGGATTCTAGGACCTACCAGTTTGTACTCATACATACCGGAGGCCAATCGCGAGGACAGCAAAATTCCAACCCCCCGACTGCCATGCTCGCTCTCTGGTACTCCAGACCAAAGCGCGAGCATCCCACCCGGGAGCTCCAAGACTTCGCTGCCCTTGCGCTTGGTCTCTGTCAAGCACACTGCATCTAACTTTCTCTCATTCATAACATCCATCAACTCATTCATCTTATCTTGCATTCCTCCCCTAACATTCCACGCAGCTACCCTGCACTCCATCCTCCACTTCCCGCCGTGTCGGGCCGCGCGTGTAGGGTGGCGGTCCCCTACGCCGCTCTGGCTCACACTTTTCGCACCAGCGGGGACGAACTGGTGCGCGTCGCCTCGGGGGCACGCCCTAGCATAGTTCGCCCTGGTGGCACTCGTGTTGGAGTAGAATTGCAGCCGTAGCTGGCAGGGATGGCGACGTGCACGCTTCTACTCTTCATCCCCAATCATATCAATATATCAATAATCTCATTATTATCATAGGTATTATTATATTATCACATTTCTATTAAAAGTATGGTAGTTGAAATAAAAGAATGAAGCAATACGATCCACACTGCCACACAATACAAGATCACACTGTCTTCGGTATTGATATAATACTGAATTAATATCTTTGTAAAGTAATTGTTATTGATTGGTACGGGTCTGCTGTTTGGTAGAATGTGCTGGCACTGAAATAGGGACGTAAATATGACTCTGCCACCCTTTCGGGGATAAACACGTGAATGAAAAGTAAGTAATAGTCTATTTATCTTCAAAAATATCAATTTTAGAAAGATAAAGGAGGCCATCTTTTATTTTTGTTAACTAAAATCTCTGCTTGAGCGTGGTGTCGACTAAACTTACGAAAACTGCTCGCAAATCTCGAATCAAGTAGCGAATCTGAGCTGAATATGGTTTAAAAATAAAGGATTATTGAAATGACACTTGAGCACTGTTCTATAATATGAATCAAACGTCATTTCACTGTGACAGCTCTCAGGTGATTCTAGATTGACGTTTCACGAATCGAGTAAGGTTCTATAATAAAAGCTCAGCTTAAAACTAGTTCTAAGTAATACTTGAGGCTTGAGTAAGGTTCTATAATACGACCCTAAGTCAGAAATGAGACGACCATAAATCAGACCATACATTTTCATAGATTCTTTAAACCCTTCCACAATTATTTTTGTTGTAGTTGACTCCATGTCAGTCAATGATCCCGTAAAATTTTTAAAGCACTGGTGAGTTCTTGGGTTTTGATTTTTATTAAGGTCTCGCGTACATATGCTACAGTATTTATTTTTAATGCCAAGAAACTAAATCTTTTTTGTGTGTCTTCCAATTATGGCAGCAGCTCCTGACATTGCTGAGTAGTTCTTTTTGTAAGACCTCTTACTCCAGCATCCGTCTACAACCACATCTATAATAGGTATCCCATCTTTGCTGACGTTACCTTTTTCTAAAGCAATTCTTTTTCTTCTTCAGCAGCATCATTCATGGATTTGCTAAGTGCTTTGTCCCAGGCATTGGAAGCAATGTCGTGGCGTTTTTGGTACAGTTCCTCTAATTGCGAATAACCAATACCAACTGAAACGCCCGCGACCGCTGCTGTATTAATATCTAAGTCGCCAGTGACATTACAAAGAGCAAACTTCTCTTTACACATCAAACATTCTACAGTAAACTTAGAAGCAAGTCCAACACGTTTCCCTCCTATAAGTTTCAAACTTTGTATACCACAGTTAAAAGCACCATGGCCGCCTATTTCTTGTATTTTGGAAAAGAAGTAAGCTAAATCTATAATCGTCTTCCAGATATATTTTTTGTTTCTGCTTGTGATTCTTGTTCTTCAATAATCAAATCTGGTAAATCTTCTTCATCTTCTTCAACCCGAAACAAACATTTTAACAATACAGTGTCAAATTAAATTAGCTAGGGAAACTATCGAACATATACCGCAGTGTAAGCAAACACAATAAGTTACCGGCATAATTTGCTCTGCCCCCTCATCAACTGCCATACTAGACAGATCGTGTGTCAGATACACACGATCTGTCTAGTATGGCTGAAGTTTCTGATTTTGTGATTCGGAGTTTTGCTGGTTTCTTAATTTCCTGAAAAATAATAACTTAAATGAGCTAAAGTAATATTTTTTGCTTAATGGCTTTCCACTTGCTACGATCCTGGCATACAACTTTCGCTTCTTCCACTTTCATAAGTGTTTTCATACACACAGGCCGGTTAAGGGTACTCTTGAACTGACCTTTTACCCTTCATAGGTAAAACTTTACAAAACCACGTACACATGGCAATTTATTTGTAACCAGAAACAAGTGTAAATACCAAATGTCACGTTTCTAACTTTGAAAATGATGAACATCCATACAACTCAATAACTTCCTTAGAGGTGTAGTTTGAACAATCCATTCTTGGTACACACCAAGAATGGTAGGTACACACCTACACTAAAATTTGTATGTTTCTTCGGTTTTACAGCGTTCGTAGTGCAAAAGTAGCACCTTTGGTGAGGCAAATCTCCATTGGCATGGTAATCTTTTTCCCGTCTTTATCAAATAGGTAGAACTTTTGCTTGTTTGCTACCTTAGTAGCCATTCATTATGTTTGCCTGGTCCACGTTTCTTTGGCCTTATATTATATTATTACCACATCAAACATTTTTCATATTTATTATTAGAGTGAACAAGTCCACAGCTGATGCGGTCCACCATCTGACATTATATTATCCGTGAGATGGATTAAGGTAATTATACAATGGGAATCTTTTTGGACCTTTCCAAAGCCTATGACACAGTTTTTATCCCTACTCTATTAAAAAGGCTTGAAAACATAGGTGTTAGAGGTATACAACTGACGCTGCTCAAAAGTTATTTAAAGGAACGCACTCAATATGTAAAAATCGGCAATACACTCAGTGACGACGGTAATAATACCTCATTTGGTATACCCCAAGGTAGTGTGTTGGGAAGTACACTATTTTTAATATATATAAATGAACTCTGCAACTTGAAGTTAGACCGGGGCATGGTGACATCTTACGCGGACGACACTGTCCTCATTTTTTCAGCTGAATCCGAGGTGGAAGCGTATGGATTGGCACAGTGTGGTTTTGATATTGTAAATGAATGGCTTCACCATAATTTGTTGACTTTAAATGCAGAAAAATCTAAATATGTTACATTTTCAATGCGCAAACGACCTGAAAGCCAATGTAACCTGTCACTAAAGGCACATTATTGCAGTGACCGAAAAAATAGTTATTGCACGTGCCCAGGTATAGAAAAAACAGATAAAATAAAATGTCTGGGCATTATAATAGACGATACGCTCTCATTCAAACAGCATAGCGTGGCACTAATTAAAAGACTCCGTAAGCTAATATTTATTTTCAAAAAGATTAGAAATATTGCTAAACCAAGCTTAATCAAACCAGTCTACTTTACTCTTTGTCAATCCATACTAAATTACTGTATAACTTCCTGGGGTGGAGTAGGCAAAACAATATTATTGCCGATAGAAAGAGCACAGAGAGCGCTTCTTAAAGTACCAACTTTCCGTCCTTTCCTTTTTCCTACTAACCTCCTTTACAAATCCTGTGAGATACTAACAGTGCGTCAGCTATTTATGTTAAGCACAATGTTAAAACAGCATAGATCACTTCCATACGACATTAATCACCTTAATAAAAGACTGAAAGATATTCACTCAAAGAACACCTTGTAAATGCGTTTATATAATTTGGAGGTCTAGCTTAGCACTTACCTCAAATAAGGTACTAATTTTATCATGGCGGAATAATGGTTAGGACGGACCCTCTGCACGCCAGTTCGACTCGCGCTTGATCCGTTTTTTAGTTAAAAATAATCAAATAATAGTTAATATAAATGAATAGTTATATTAACTATTATTTGATTATTTTTAACTAAAAAACGGATCAAGCGCGAGTCGAACTTGTGTTAACTATTATTTGATTAAGTCATACTTAGTATATTTTTATTAACAACTTTGACATGCTATAACACGAGACCAGATATTGCCAGACCGACTGACGTGCTCTTATGTATTGGTAAAGAACTACATATTAGTGTTATGAATATCAGCCGGTATGAAATTCCTTGTAAAATGTACTAAAAGTCCCTCTGAGAACAGAAGGGCTGAAGTGCGGTCGAAGCAGAATTCCTCAGACCAATAAGATAATATAATAATAAGAATTTTTTCAACATGACGATACCAAGCCGAGCTTTAGTCATTAAATTAGGAGATCCAACTGACTAGAGGTGTTATATTAGGGTGAAATTTTCATATTCCTATTACTTCATATTATAATACCATACCTATACTGGGTATTAGTCTAATAATAGGGTACCTTTTTTGTACGAAGTACGTATTTTAATCGATATATTGTTGTAACTATTACTACAGAATAAATAATAGTACTATTACCACAGCTTTAAGAGAGAAATCCTACTATTAACGTGACTCCTTTGCAATCCAATATGGCCGCCGCGCCGTGGTTATAAAATATCATGTTGGGTATCGTATAAGGGGGTTTTGGTATGCTGAGTACGAATATCGTGTTAATTTTGCAATCCAAATTGGCCACCACGCCGTGGTTATAAAATATCATGTTGGGTAATGCTGAATACGAATTTTGTGTTAATGGTGCAATCCAATATATATAAAATAATATATATATATATACCGGGCGGTTCCTTTCTTATCACATTAACTGAAATGCCTGACAACATACATATATATTGTCACGCCTTTATCCCCGAAGGGGTAGCCAGAGGCATATTAAACGCCCACATTTCACCGAATGCATTTTTGTCCCACGTAACAGGTGGTGAGCCCATTGCCGTGTTGAAATGGACAGGCGCAGGCTGCGGCGACCTGCTGTAACAGATAACACTCCTTAATATAAACCTAGTCATATGCATAGAATAATATTTTTGAGAAAAAAATAAAAATGCTATTTGCGCATACCATAAATAGAATAAAAATAGTCGAAAGTTAGAACATACCGTTTTTGTTTATTTAAAATGAAAGTACTCTCACCTTTGAGAAAACTGGCAGCGTTACGGTTGCCATAACAACACGTGTTTATGTTGACATAAGGCAGCTGAATGATCAAACGCTTGCGGCTTACTGTGTGACAATATTTATGACCTGACTAGGTACAATATATATAATATAATATAAAATTAACATGAACCAAAAATCACACTAACTAAACCAAACCAATAATACAAGAACAATGCATAATAATAATAGAAACTGATATACGCATAATTCGTATTAGAATAAATTAAAATATTCGATAATATTCATGTATATCACAGGTAATTCCAAATATATCATAATAGTAACTAAGTAACTAACTAAACTAACTAACTATCTTCACGCTGTATCCCTGACGGGGTAGTCAGAGAGGACAGATCGCCAGGCTTCGCGATCCATGCATACTTCTTTCGCTTCTTCGAGATTCATCAATCGCTTCATACACGCACGTCTGGGTATCCGAGTACTTTTGACCTTTCCGTTTTTGAGCAATCTGCTCACGTGGTCTTCATATGTAAGTCTCGGCCTACCCTGACCTCTTCTACCCTCTGCTTTCGCACAATATATATTCTTCGTCAATCGTTCCTCACTCATTCGTTGGACGTGTCCAAACCAACGGAGCACGCCCTTTTTCAGCTTAACGCTGACACTTTCATTCAAACCTGCCATATTGCGTATCACTTCGTTACGTATTCGGTCGGCCAAGGTAACGCCGCACAATTTTCGAAGTGATCGCATCTCCACAGCATTCAATTTACTTTCATGCATCTGCTGACATACCCAAGTTTCACTACCGTAAAGCAAAGTTGGCACTAGCACTGCGTTATGAACCGCCATTCGTGCTTCTTTTACGATGCTTTGTCGCTTTACTAACTGGGACAAAGCACCGTTAACTTTGTTTCCGGCAGCTACTCGCCGTTCTACATCCGAATCACATCTTTCATCCGCGCTAAACATACTTCCTAAATACACAATTTCATTCACTTGCTCTAGACGTTCCTGGTTTACTCTAATCTCGCATTTAGTTCTTACGTCACCTCTTTCAAATACTAGAACCTTAGTTTTACTTGCATTCAAGCGGAGACCCTTACTTTCACACCCCTCTTTCATATTAGTGACTAATGCCTGTAGGTCGGCTTCTGATGAGGCCATGAGCACCGCATCATCAGCGTACAGCAGACAGTTTACTGTAAAGTCACCCAAATTCACACCCATATTAAAATCTTTCAACTTCTGTAGGCAGCTGTCCAGATACACTATGAACAGCCAGGCGGACATGACACATCCCTGTTTGACGCCTGTACAGACATCAAAAAGAGGTGACACATCCCCCCCCTACTCGCACGCAAGCCTTACAGTCCCTATAAAGCGACTGTATTGCCCGCAGTAGCGAGCCGTCCACACCATATCCTGGCAGCAAGTCCCACAGCGTTTCTCTCACAACGTTATCAAATGCTTTCTCTAGATCCACAAAAGCGCAGAAAACCTTCTGGCTAAGAGCCAGAAACTTTTCCGCGATCATGCGGAGAGAAAACACTTGATCCATGCAACCTCTTCCACGTCGGAATCCGCATTGAGCCTCCCATAAATACCTTTCAGACTTTTCTTCTTAATTTTTTAAAATTCTATCATAATAGTAATAGTAATTAATATCCGCATAATTCGTATTAGTGTAAATAAAAATATTCGATAATATTTATGCATATCACAAGTAATTCCAAATACTTTTCAGAATCAAACGCTTTATGAAACACGAATCGTATTGTTGTCTATTTCACTCAAGTGGCCTTGACACGTTGCTTCATCAAACAAATATCTGGTAACCTATTAAATGAAATTCGTTTACCTATTATGAATACATGTGGCTTGTATTATAATATTTATACCTACGAGTATTAAGAATATATTCGTTACATCGCTACAACTGACTACAAATGTTTTCTATTAATAAAAAATGGTATTTTTATTAGTTATTACGATATTTATCCAGCCCACATAAAACTTAAATAAATTTGTGATATGGGACCAAGACAACGATAAACATACTGTATATGTACATATTTCTAACAACATAGAAAACACACAAACTCTTAAGGGCTTTAACAACATCTTTGCCTCTTAGCCTATCGCCAAATTCGCCAATATTATTAAAATAGATAATTATCTAGAAATAAAGATACATGTACACAGGAGTATGGCATTAATCGAAAATTTAGGACAAACTTAAAACTCCGCCGTGCGCCACTTCTATTTCTGTATTAGACTTTAGTATCCGCCTGTAATATTTCGGTCTCTGTCTAACATCTGGCATTATCTCTGTTGATGTTTCTATTCCTGCTTGTAAGCTCTGATGAACTATATATTCCGTGTTCTTTCTTTGTTCCGTACGATGATACGCGATCATTCCCGATTTCACCCGAAGTTCCACATCCCGTCCTAATTTCAATGAGTCTGTGCTCTGTCTGATCGTGGACCATTACAAATACAATACAAATGCGTATTTCTTGTTTATTTACAAATTTAAAATCTTGTTATGTAGCATAGTTGTTGTGTTTATTTGCATTATTGGATGTTAAGTTAAATGTTTCGCAATCAATTAGTTCAATGTAATTTGGCAAGTTATTTTCGTATCCCTCGACTTTAATGTTCCCCTTATCGGCGACAGCAGTGTTATTGTGTTTTGTTCTGCGCGTGAAGTGATCGTATTTTTGTTTTGTGATATGTATCAGAATATTTAATAGGTGTTGTTATAACTACACAGTAAAATGGCAACGTTACCTAGAATGCATAATGCTAAACAGGTGACGAATGTAGCTTCTCCTTTTAGGTAAGTAAAAATTATAGGCACATACAACTTACGTCTTACATTATTAGATGTTATTGTAAGTTCAGACCAATAATGAACATTGTAGGTACGCAATATCTAATTAATGTCAATATACATTTAAAGAACTCTGACCTTCTCTTTAATAAAATAATATTTTATAGGTATATGTAACAGGAAATGTATGAAACTTAAAAATTGACTAAAATACTTTTCACACACACACTTTCACATTCCTATAGGTAGGAAATGTGTGTATTGCATAATCTTACAGAATTTCCTAATAGGTACAATTCCGAGATGACGTTATAAAATTTCCGAGATTACGTTATAAAATACCTACATCTCCTGTCAGTATCCATTTATTTCTGAATCTTGCAGAAGCGAAAGCAGTATGCATGGATCGCGAAGCCTGGCGATCTGTCCTCTCTGACTACCCCGTCAGGAATACAGTGTGAAGATAGTTCGTTTTTTAGTTAGTTCCATAATTAATTGAATAGCAGCTGAACACTTCTAGGAACTGTATAGAACGACAGACCGTAAATACACTCAAGAGTCAATAATATCGAGCGGGACGACTAAGTCTCCAAAACGAGTAAATAATATTTTATTTGGTTACATATGTACTAATACATTTAAATTTCTAAATTAAATAAATATTTTGGTAAATACTCGCACAACGCCGTCTTACTCAAATTAAGCTGATAAAACTTGCGCTATGAAATCTAGACAATTCACATAGACTCCGAAAGGAACATTTGCAAATCAAACAAATAATTACCGACCCTGGATCCGACCTGGTCCGACCGAACCCGAGCCTTCAGCATGGCAGTCGCAAACCATTCCACTGCGCCACCGAGGCAGTAGCAGCTAAAACATTCAACCAGCCACAAAGTACAGGCAAACTGACATTATGATTTACGTATTCAAATAAAATAAGGTCTTTCCTATGTTCTCAGCTCGCGATTTAGTAAAAAACTAATCCCCACCACAGTATAATCCTACTAATATTATAAACGCGAAAGTTAGTTAGTATGGATGTTTGTTACTCTTTCGCACAAAATCTACTGAATGGATTTTGATGAAACTTTATAATAATACACTTTACCCATCAGAATAACATATAGGTTCATTTTTATCCCGGGAAAACTCCACCACGCGTGCGGAGCTGCGGGCATCAACTAGTTTGTAATATAATATGTCAATAACCTCTTTATCACTAGTGTTCATCATTGAAGACATCATTAACACAATTGATGATGTTGATTGTTCGTAATCTTAATGCTACCATGGAGCCCAAAAGTAATAAAATACATAAAACGTACACAAATTCGACCGCAGAAGTCAGCAAGAAAAACATAAGTTATTTAGATGGTCAATATACAGAATTGATTGTTAGAGGTTATTAGTATAAAGAATCCAAACTATTGAAGTAACCCATAGGTACCTACCACAAACTTTTATTATTTACTAGATGCTAGCTTCGCCCTTGGAATATTTCGATCTCCCGTCGCACCTATTTAATCCCGTCGCTTATAAATTCTACTGTGATGCATAAAAATTTGCCCGATTTGTTGACATTTATGACTACTGCTCTGCGTACTGTAGTAGCGTTATGATATATAGCCTTCCTCAATAAATGGGCTATCTAACACAAAAAGAATTTTTCAAATCCGACCAGTAGTGCCTGAGATTAGCGCGTTCAACCAAACAAACAAACAAACTCTTCAGCTTTACAATATTAGAATAGATGAAGAGAATGCTACTTTAAATACACTAAAAGAAAACGTTCCTTGATTATTAACAATCTGATGACCGCAGCTTCGCTCGCGTCGCCGTCGTGAAATATTCCCGTACCTACCCTTTCCCACAGGGTACAAGTAAGCTATCCTTATAATATAGATGTGTGCTACCGGAGACTTTTCTGTGTACTTATTGAAAGCAATAATATCGTAGTATATTTGTTTAGGCAGCATGAGCAGTTTCGAGGAAAGCTCTCAGTCAGCTTTATTATTTTCCAACATCTTGAACACTGAAATATCTTCACATTTTAACCAATAGATATTAAACCTTGTCAATTTATATAAGCATTGCCAAACCTGCTGAATAAGTTATCTACTGGTAAAATTTGCTTGATATCCGTTCAGTGGATAGTTTTGTAACAGACAGACAGACGCGGCGGCCTGTTTTATATTATGGAAAGAAAACAATACGGTATTTTTGGTGAGCCCTTGGAAGGATACCTCCAGGGCTCCCGAAAGACTTAGTCTCCTACCGCGGGCACGTTCAGGGGCGGTTCGGGTGTTATCCTGCCTCTTTGGTTGGTTCGAGTGTTATCTCGCTTCTTTGAGAGGTCCGAGTACACAACACCGTATAACATATTCCTCGACAAGGTCATTTAAATTAAAACAAACCCTTTGATGAATTTTGATGTACAAAAAAATTTTTTTTAAACACATACGTTTATATATTTTTAATAAAGTGGAAAAAGACAATTCGGTTCGAGACGGGGATTGAACCCGTGACCTTTGCCTAACCAGGGCAATGTTCTAGCCACCTGAACTACCCGAACCGTATCGAATCAAGTTGAAAAATGGTTGTAACACTGTTCATTGGTATCGAGTTGTTCATTAGCTCAATAGATGGCTCTGATCATACTCTTAAAATGACGATTAGAATATGGTGGAGAATTTCAACTTGATTCGATACGGTTCGGGTAGTTCAGGTGGCTAGAACATTGCCCTGGTTAGGCAAAGGTCACAGGTTCAATCCCCGTCTCAAACCGAATTGTCTATTTCCACTTTATTAAAAATATATATTTTCATATTTCTACGATTTCTATAAAGTAAAATAGGCACAAACGTGCTTATTAGTGTTAGAAACCGTATAAAATAAACAAGAGTGAAATTACCAAAATTGCCTGTAAATTACTAACCTGGATCATCACTTATTAAAGATATCTCTGAACCATTGTTTACTATTGGTAATGGTTGAATTGTACTCTGATGAGAAATATTATCATGTTGGTCTTTCCCACAGGCCAGTTTCACCAGTAAAGCCACGCGACTGGTTTCATGATTTACATGAAGAAAAAATCAAAATTATTATAGTTAGGTCAGATAAAGAAAATTGAAAAAGTAAATAATTATTCTTTGCCTCACGCATATTTTTAACGATAACACAATATGTCACATACATCTAAAAACTATTTTATATTTATCCTGAAACAAAGACTGAATACAACATAAAACTCAAGATTCTTTTTTTTTTGTTTTTTTTTTCATTTATTCATAAACACGGTGCATAAGATATATTAGGTTTAGATATGGTCGAGACATGTTTCGCCTAGGATATTGGCATGCAAAGTATCGAGACATGAGATTCTACATCCATATAACGCGTAGGTATACATAAAACAAACCCTGACGAAATCAGACCATTCAATAAAATACTTTCATTCAATCAATTATAAATGTCAATTAATTAAAATTAATAAAATAATTAAATGTCAATAAGATTAAAATGAATACAATAATTAAATATTAATGAAATTAAAATGAATAAAATAATGAATGTGAATAACATTAAGATGAATACAATAATTAAATGTCAATGAAATTAAAATTACTACAAAAATTAAATATCAATGAAATTAAAATAACTACAATAATTAAACGTCAATTTTAATTCAGCTAACATAAATACAACAATTTAACGTCCAAAATTCAATTAATTACCAAAATATTCGTTTAGTGAATAGTATGTCTTTTCAATGAGCCATAGTTTTAATTTTCGAGAAAATCTATTCATCGGTAATTTTTTTAATTCGTTTGGTATTGCGTCAAAAATACGTCCACACATCACAGTACAACTTTTTAAATATAATGTAGTTCTTGGTACCTTTGCTAAAACAATTCTATCTGGACGCCTAGTGTTTCTTGGAAACACATCCTTAGCAGTCTGAAACAAATTTGGGTGCAGCTTTACAACCTTAGCTGCCTCCAAGATGTACATACAGGGTAACGTGAGTATTCTGAACTCCCTGAATAAGGGTTTGCAGGATTGCCACGGTGGTATACCAGCAATGGCTCTGATACATTTCTTTTGTGCCAGAAAAGCTTTTTGTGCTTTTGTGGAGTTCCCCCACAGGATAAGTCCATAGTTCAAGACCGAGGCAATGTATCCATGGTTTGCTGCTAATACGGTTTTTCTATTAGTAGTCTTTCGGAGGGAATACATTACACAAACATATCTATTAATTTTGTTGCATACCTTTGACACGTGCGATTTCCAATTTAGGTTAGCATCCAGAGTGATTCTCAAAAAAGATATTTGTTCGACCTCTTTTATTTTAATATCACCATGCTTAATATTAATACTAGCGTAGGATCTCTGACTAGAAACGAATTGAACAAAACTGGTTTTCTTAATATTAACTTGTAAATTATTGTCTTTGAGCCACTTAATAATGTTATTTACTGTAATATTTATGTCATTGGCGAATCTATCGATGTCAATATTTTTATGACAAGTCATTATCAAAGAAATGTCATCAGCATATAAAATACAATTATTAGAAGTAATGTCAAGAAGATCATTAATAAACACTCCCGGACTCTTGAATCGAGCCACCTTACATTCCGGGGCCTAAAAGCCCAATACACAAAAAATATACAATATAACAAAAAGTTTTTATGCATTTTTAATGCTGGCATATTTCATATAAAATTCAAATTTGGAATTATACATACGGTAAAGACTACCGTATGTATAATTCCAAATTTGAATTTTAGAATTTAAAATAAAGAACAAAAGCCGAGCTTGGTCACTGATTTGAAAAAAATAATGACTGTTGAAAGTTGCTTTTGAAGCAATTTAATGTCGATTTGGTTTGAATTTTCGCAATTGTTGTTAACCAAAGTTTAGTTTAGTTATTTTTCTATAATTTGAACCGTTTTTAGCTATAAAATTATGGATACTTCACCTGAAGTAGCCGCGCAAGCTGTAGCACTTCTTCAATCTGAGCTAAGTCAGCGAGATGTGAGTTCACAACTTCACATAAGTCATTCCGCTGTTCAAAGAGTATACCACCGATACCTGGAGACTGGCGGCTTCGTTTGGCGAACAGAAGGACCTCGTTACCGAGTGACAACGGCGAGACAAGATCAATACATTGTCACTACTAGCTTACTGAATATGAAGCGCTCGTGGCCCCGCGGTCTCAGTTTTCGGTAAACGATCACTGAGGTACGCAACTTTCACTATGGCTGGTCGTCGGATGGGTGACCACTTTGTGGCATTTACATTGCGAGCGTTTCCGTGCTTCGGAAGGCACGTTAAGCCGTTGGTCCCGGTTGCCAGTAAAATGACAGTCGTTAAGCCTGGTTGAAGGCCTGATAGGCGGCTTAAAAAATTTCAACAGCAGGTAGCCACAAGCTGCGTCTGTCTATTTCGACACGGCAATGGGCTCACCACCTATTACGTGGGACAGGAATCCACACGGTGAAAAGTGGGCATATAATATGCCTCTGCCACCCCTTCGGGGATAAGGCGTGATGGATATTTATTTATTTATTTTTACTACTAGCTTACGAAATAGACGCCTTAACTCTGTTCAGAAACAAGAACAGCTCAGGAACTTTCACGGAGTGGGTGGAAGTGCTCGGACCGTTAGAAGGCGACTCAATGAACGTGTTTTAAAACCCCATAAGCCAGCCAATGGACCCAAATTGACACGAGCACACCGAATAGCCCGTCTAGAGTTTGCGCGCGAACATCTAAATAGGACTCGACATCAATGGAGCCAGGTTCTCTTCACAGATGAGTCCAAGATAATGCTATACGGTAATGACGGAAGGAGTAAGGTGTACCGAAGACAGAACGAGCGTTTCGCGCAATGCTGTATTGACGAGAAAGTGAGTTATGGTGGAGGGAGGATCATGGACAGTCTGGGGAGGAATCTCTATGGAAGGCAAAACTGAGCTAGAGGTAGTGACGGTACCACGACTGCCGCCCCTAGATGGCAATAGATACATTCGCCAATGTTTAGAGAACCACGTGATGCCACATGCTGGATTTATTGGCCAAGATTTCGTTTTAATGCAAGGGCCCATACTGCGGGAATCGTCAGGGAGTACTTAAATGACATTGGTATCACTGTAATGAGATGGCCAGTGCGAAGTCCTGATATGAATCCTATAGAGCATCTATGGGATGAGCTGAAGAGGCGTGTTCGAGCTCATCATCTTGCCCTGCAAACCATGCAGGAGCTCAAAAATGTAATATTGGAAGAATGGGAGGACATTCCTCTACATGTCATAACGACATTGATTAATTATATGCCAAACTGTATGAGAGCTGTCAAAAATGCACTGGAAGGCAATACAAGTTACTAAATAAACATTTCTTTTCATGTAAAACATGTCTTTATTTAAAAATCGATTAGATTTTTTTCCTTAAAAAATAAAAGCTAATATGGACTTGTTTCAACGTAACTCGACTATTTTAATAATTACTGTATTTATGGTGTATGTGTATAATAGGAATAACAATGGCCCCAACACACTACCTTGCGGTACACCATATTCATTGTTTGTGAGGGATGATTTATAAGGTGTAAGATTATGCCTGTCATCAATGTTTTCGATCTCCACATATTGTTTTCGATCCTTCAGATAAGATGTAATCCACTTTAATGCAGGGCCTCTAATACCGTATCCAAAAAGCTTTTCCAATAAAACTTTATGTGAAACTAGGTCAAAAGCTTTGGACTTGTCAAAGCTTACGATTACCCTTTTATTTTTGTCAATGTTTTCAAATACTCTAGTGACGAGATCCAAGCATGCTGACGACGTTGACTTACCTTTCTGGAAGCCATACTGTTCGTCTTGCAGTATTTTATGCTTGTGGATAAAACTTGTCAGTCGCTTAAACATAGCCACTTCAAAGATCTTGGATAGAATGGGGATCAAAGATCCCCATTCTATCTTTGGTCTGTAGTTGTCTAATCATGTCCTATTGCCCTTTTTATTAGAATTGGGGCGATCTCTAATGCACAATATTTAAGGACTCTTGTGAATATTTCGTCGTAGCCTACAGCGTTAGTATTATTTAGGTTCATAATAATTGAATAAATCTCCTGACAATCGAAAGGATCTAGAAAAATACTACTACTTATAGATTTTCTGCAAGTGTTTTTTAACAAACTGCCGTGCCGTCAGTCTATGACATATGCTTAAAGTGTTCATTAAATGCCTCTGCTATATCTTGTGGCTGGTCCAACAGAATATCGTTCCTCTGAATGCTAGTAATAGTTTCAACTTGTTTTATAGATTCTGATTTCTGTCTGATCAGTCTCCACGTTGTCTTGCAAATGTTTTTGTGTTTTTTATTTGCTTATAGAAATAGTTTTTAATTGACTGATCGATACAGTTACGTAATAGTTTTGTATATTTTTTATATTTTACTAGAGTATTCTGCACTTATTTTTAAGGTATTTATAACGTAAGAAACGTTTTGTATTCCAACTAATTCTCAACCCCTTAGTAATCTATTTTGGTCTAATAACTTTGTTCGATATTTTTATCCTAACTTTCGGAAAACACAGCTTATAAAATATAAACAAAACCTCGTGGAATAACTGAAATGCAGATTCAAAACTATTTTCGCTATATATATCAGCAAATGAAAGACTGGCTAGATATTCTCGATTTTTTTTATAATCTTCATTATAAACTCTTTTAAGAATATAATATTTAGTTAACTTGGCCTCATTGTTCAATATTGGAATGTTGAGCAATTGACCCGTGTTATGGTCGGATAAATCCAAGTGTAATATCTCCCCATTAGCATTTGAGATATTGCTTATAATGTGGTCAATACATGTCCGTAGTCGCGTAGATTGGGTTGTATTATGTAGTGTTAGATTAAAGTCCTTAGTCAGGTCTAGCAAGTGTTTGCATTCTTTACTATCATATTTTATTGTGTCAATATTGAAGTCACCCGCCGATACAATCTTTTTTTTATATCTGTATGTTAATGTGTGTAAAAGCATTTGAAGTTTACTAAGGAACATGTTGCAGTCAGAATCTGGAGTTCGAAATAGACAAATGACAAACATATTCTGTGAGAGAATTTCATCTCCACACTCCACTCCGCATTCGAAATGTTTATCCACACAATATTCCTCACAGAAATTCAATACTCTATAGCTCAAACCATGCTTAATCAAAATGCAGGCACGTTTTTTTTGTTAGTCTAGAGTAAGATGCTGCCAGGAAATAACCAGACACATTGACCGCAACTTCTCCCTTACGAATAAATGTTTCTGATAGGCAATTTATATCAATTTCCCTATCAGAGCGCAAGAGATTATTTAGGTTTATTTCTAGCAATCTACGTTTACTCTGCAAGCTGGCAATATTTTGATGCAGTATTCTTAACGTAAAGGAATTACATATACTATGATTCACGAAAATTCTCCTCCCTCACTCCTCATTAAAATCCAAATTCTGTATATCTTGTCCGTCGGGTTCTGTATGCGTGTTTTGGTTTCTAGTCAATGTCATGGCTGGTTAACTTACCCCGGAATGTGAATTATTTCCGTCATGAAATTTTGACCTGTCCACTGAGGTGTGTCTGTACACTAGTGGAGCCAGTGTTACTAGATATTTTTCTTTTTAATCAATCTGGTCCAACATAGAATTGATTGCATTACATAGAGAGTACCAGTTATAGGACTTACAATAATCGATATCTAAATAAATGCAGTTGGAATACTGTTTAGAAATATGTTTTAACATAGAATTTAATTTAATTTCGTTTAAATACTTATTTTTATAAACTTTAACAATAAAAACATGACTATTGATAGATTTAAGGTATGCACACAGTTCAGCTTCAATATAAAAAGGGTTTGAATCGTGTTGTCCTATAAATAGTATAACCCTATCATGTTCTGAGATTTCAAAAAGGTTACAACTCTTTATAATATCCTCGGTACGGGCATATGGCTTGATAAACGATGTATTTAATGTTCACAATAATCTTGTGAACATTAAATACATCATCATTAAATTCGTTATGCCTTTATTACATGATTCTCAACTAAAAAGTACACCTCAATCCATCTAAAAAAGAGTGTCTAACACAGGTTATGACTGTTTTCTTTAAATAGTTAAGCATTCTACAACATTTTTCTCGGAAAAAACCGTCACAACACAATTTGATGCACTTTCGTTGTACTTATTCTAATAATAAACTTGTAAAACTTACCGGCAGAAAGTCACAACACACATTAATACACTTTTTTGGCAACATAATACACAACCGCTCTGTACTAACACAAATGTGACAGTATTTATGACGGGCAACTGTGTTTAAAGGCTTAGTGAAATAGAGAACTTACCGCCATCTCTCGATAAATATGTACAACACAATAATGAGGATTTTACAGGCGGTAAAATGAAATATTTGCTATCTAATGATACAAAGATGTCAAATCGTAACTTTTATGTATTATGACACTTTTATTGCCGGGCAGCGATATGAGAAATTTAGCAAAATAATTGCTTAAAAAAAATTATTTACATTCATTTAGTTCATATTGTAGAAATGACTTAATAAAATTCTAACTCTTTCAAAATAATCACAAAGGTATGAGAGGTGGGGACTTGCTTGAAGGGTATGATGATGCCCATCTATAAAAGCCGTTTGATAGTTTCCAAGGTGTAGAGGGGTACTCGTTTTAAGGTCTAAAGATGCAGGTGCACTGTCAACTCCAGCCACATGCCGAAGTCATCCGATGTTCTTACCGTAGGAAGTATTCTACAATAAGTAGTCGATCTCGTAACATAACACTGAACATGTCTCCGTATTACAAGCACTGCTGTTTTCTGTTACAGCACCAGTCCACGCAAGTTACATGAAATGGCCCTACCTACAATGGAAGGACATGGTACGTAATTGTTCTATTACTCTTAAAATTATATTACAAAGTAACTAAGTATTCAAAGAACCTGCGATTTGCTCATACTCTAAGATTTGCTTTAACAGATGTTACCACCGCTAGTGTTGTTAGTATGAAGCAATATGAAGAACAGCTTAATGGATTACGAAAAGAAAATTTTCATTTAAAATTAAGAATATATTTTCTTGAAGAAAAGCTAGGCAGTGGATCACCACCAGCTGTTCAAGTGAGTTTCTAAAGATACATTTCTTTCTATTCATCAGTTTCTTTCATTGTCATTAGATTTTTTATGTCACTAGATGATCTCCCACGGCTTCGCCTGTGACAAAGTTCGAACTCCTGTCGCACCTATTTAATCTCGTCGCTTATAAATTCTACAATCTATACTAATATTATAAATCTGAAGAGTTTGTTTGTTTGAACGCGCTAATCTCAGGAACTACAGGTTCGATTTGCAAAATTCTTTTTGTGTTAAATAGTCCATTTATCGAGGAAGGCTATAGGCTATATAGCATCACGCTACGACCAATAGGTGTGGAACAGCAATGATAAATGTGGCAAAATCGGGGACAAAATATTCCTTTCGAAAGCTTCCATTGCGAACGCTGCGTAAACGATAAAAGTTACGCAAAAACTATTAAAACATAATTATTACCCGTTAAAAGTTCTAAAATAAAGTCCGCCACAGCATATGTCTATCTTTTATATAATCATTTTATTGTAATAAAATTTGTTTTTAAAATGAAAGTGTCAAGTATGAAGATTTGCGACATACGCATGCGCGACGACGCGACTAGTCAATAGCAAGCGAGCTCTGCGAAGTCCTAGCGTCCAATCAACTCAAACAAATCGATTCGGCTGTAACCTACGAAGCCGAATCGAACGATGTGTCCTTCTTCGTGTATTATAGTTTGTTAACTATACCAATGTATTATATAAAGTTAACTATACTAATATGTGTTGAATAGCTCATTTATCGTAAAAGTCTATTGGCTATATCATCACGCTACTACCCTGAAGAGCAAGGCAGTAATCAACAATCTGGCAAATATTCATAGATAATTGTAAAAGTAGATACCTAATAAACGACGGGATTAAATGGGAGCGACGGGAATAAAGACGTGACTGATAAAAGGCTATATCATCACGCTACTACCTTGAAGAGTGGAGCAGTAATCAACAAATCGGAAAAATATTCATACATTATTGTAAAAGTATTAACCGACGGGATTAAATGGGAGCGACGGGAAAATAGCGTGACTGATAAAGGCTATATCATCACGCTACTACCATGAAGAGCGGAGCAGTAATCATCAAATCGGGCAAATATTCATACGTACTTATTATAAAAGTAATAAACAACGATAAACTGACGGGAGTTCGAAGTAGGTCATGGGCGAAGCCGCGCGGGTTAGCTAGTAATGCATAAAAATGTGCCCGATTTGTTGACATTTATGGTAACTGCTCTGCTCTCCAGAGTAGAAGCGTGATAGCCTTCCTCGATAAATGGGCTATCCAACACAAAAAGATTTTTTCAAATCCGACCAGTAGTTCCTGAGATTAGCGCGTTCAATATCGGATATATCTAACTTGAGTACATGGTATAGTTGTCTGATTTTAGCTTTTTAACGCAATTTATACGTCTGCCGAGCTGTCGTATTATCTTAAATATTACGCCAGCGCGGTACATGTATGCTTAACACGTTCTATATATAGAATTTACATTTCCAGGGCCTTTTGGAACACAACGTTAGACTGCAAGTAGAAGTGGAAGAATTAAGACGTCAATTAACTGACAAACAAGAACTTCTAGCTGCGGCAGCAGAAGCCATCGATGTATTGGAGCAGCAGGTACTAGAGTTTATCTTTGGGATATGCATCCTACTCACTCTTTCCACTACTTTATTGAAGAGTCTTTGTTATTTTCGTACAGGGATCGATGTCAGCAGACAGCGTCGAATTGTCGATGAACAATAGCACTGTCAAAAAGGACATTAGTTTAAAAGAACAGGTAAATATTGTACTGCTACATAACTGTAATTATTTAGAATTAATTATCAAAAAGAAAACATAGCACAAAAGTCCTCATATTATATTTTCAGGAGCCAGGACAAAAGGAGGGCGTTGATGAGACGTGTGCAGAATCTGAATCTGCCGGGTAAGTAGATAAAAGCAATTGTGCACGTCCACTTCTGCCAACCCTTGCTACCACTCCTGCGTTACTGTGTGTTAATAATGGGTGTTACCTATGTATAATATGTATGTATTTAGAAATATATTAGTATGTTTATCAGTTGTCTAGATCCCATAGCACAAGCTTAAAGCTTAGTTTGGGTTAGATAACGCTGTGTGAAAGAGTACCACAATATTTTATTATTTATTTATCACTGGCTAACGAGGCCCAGAGAAAGCAAACTTGGTCTCGTCAGGTCGACTGTAGACCTGCTACAGGACATGTTATTTACCTCAGATACATTTCCTTTGCAGTGACTTTTTAGGTGTAAGTGCCAAAAAGAATGACATAGACGAACTTCTGAAATTACGCAGGGAAAATAGGAAAGCCTTACAAATGATAAAAGGATGTATGAAGAAAATTCAGCAGCAAGACAAAGAAATCAAGAAAATAAAATTAGTTAGTATCTTTCACAGAACTAATATTCATTGCCTCTGATCGCAGTTCTTAATGATACGTTTTTTGTAGGATAAAGAATTAGTTTACGCCCACGTTAGTGACTCGCAACTGGAAAAGTATGAGGAAATATTGAAGTGCAAAGATGAACATATTAAAGATTTGGAAAGTAAAATAAGAGATTTGCAGAAACATTTCGAGAAAATTCAAAATGTTGATGAAGCCGGGTATGTACTTGATCTTATGTTATTTATGCTTGGATTTTTATCGAAATATTGTTTATAAATAGCATATTGTAATTTTATTATAGGAATCTTCAGCAACTATTGACTCGACGATTACAAGGACTGGCATACTTTTTGGATAAGCTGTTATCACACAAGTAAGTTTACTTTAATTAGAAACATACTTTGCTATTGTCTAAATACATTACTTTAAACAAAATACTTTTTTGTAGATGTGTTCTGGGTGAAGATAAAAAGAAACTGGCTGAAAGTATACTAGAGCAAAGTTTAGCTTTACCTGTTGGCTTAGAATTGGATGAATCTATGGCTCCAGATGAACTTACAATGGATGAAAGTAATCTCGATTTATCACAATCTCTAAGAATAGAAGACTTAACTATGTTGTTCGGACATCACGTTGCAGGCGGTGAAGATAACAGATATTCATCCAACAGAAAGTCTTTGTTTAAGCACTTCCCTCAAGCTGACGTTATATCTGAATCAGAATGTTGGTCAGAACCAGATAGAAACGTGTCCTTAGCTCGCGTCGGATTATGTGATACAGGGGTCGGTGTGCGCGAATTGAGCTCAGATAATAAATGTCGAAATAGAAGAGCCCGCGTGTCATATGGCTCTCGCTCGGAAGATAATAAACCACCAAAAGAAGCACTCATGGAGGAGATAAATCATTTTGCAAAATTAAATGAACATCTTGAAGAAGAAAACAATGATTTAAAGAACAAACTAGAATTCTCTAAAGATCAGATTAATGAACTTATTACAGAAAACAACGAATTAAAAGAACATTTATCAATAGAACAATCTAAGTTGACAGAAGCCACCATGGATGTAGATACTTTGAAAAAGACTATAACGGCTCTAGAAACACGAATACAAGATATAGAGCAAAAACTTGAGGAATCTATTGAAAATTATCAAAGATTACGAACAGAAAGGCAAGAATTGGAGGTTACGTTTATGGAAACTGAGCGTTCATTGAGACGTGCAGCAGATGAAGCAACAGTTCAAGCTTCTCAAGCTGCTTTAGAACGAGCGCGTGCTCAACATGAAAGGCTACGTTTAGAAAGAGAGTTAGAAGAAACACGTGAGAAACTGTCTAGTGTGTTAGAAGTAAACTCTCAATTAGAAATTGAAGTAACGCGAAAAGCTGCCGAAGATGCCAACAACAGAATAGTTGCTCTACAAGAAAATGTTCTTTCCGAAGAAGACAGACCGACTTCCCCAGATCAGGGCATAGATAGTGATAGACTCTCTAGCTTAGAACAAAACGACGCTGTTGCCTTGTCACCCCGTAAGTAAAAGTTTTATTTTATTGTGATCTTCTTAGCTCGGTATTTTTCTTATTTCGCATCAAAATGCTTAAAAAGTATTCTTGTTAAATATATAGTATTGTTTAAATCAAACGGTCACTTCATTATTAGCCTAATTTAGAGAATTCGCCACCACCAGTGGAACCATTTTTCACAAACATATCATATGACTCACAAGATTTTTCTTCCAAAATAAATTTGCTATTGTATATTATAACGTATTTCGTTTGTCAATACAGGTTCATTATACGAAGAAAATGTAACACTGAAGCAAAAATTAGCGAGGACAAAAGCTACGCTGGCTGAAACTTTAATGCAACTGAATGCTGCGAATTTGCGTAAAAGAAGCGTTCAACGTGCCATATGCAGAGAAATTCATAAGACGCAAGGAGTGTTACGCAAAGCACGTGATCAGTTTGAAAATCAAAATAACTAACAATTACATCGATAACAGTAATATGTGTCAGACGTTATTAGCCTTACTGTAAAAGTCAATGCTATTTTGTACTACATCTACTGTTTTTAAATTATAACAATTTTTATATCGGCTTGTTTTTTTATAATCCTGGTTTTCCTTCATAGAATGGAAAGAAACGAAAAATAATACTTATACAAATAATAGGTACGTAAGGATTATAATACTTCATAACATAATACATATTACAATAGTAACCTAAGTATAGTAGAGGGCTTTTTCGAATAATCTCATTTTTTTTATACTTATGGCCTGGTATTAAGACCTTTTAGCAAAATCTTATTTTTTATATCATATTTCTTCAATCTTATCTTCTTACTAGTCCTGTTCAGTCTTTGTCGATGTCGTGTCCTCAGTCCTAGGTCCTGGTCCATGCCCTCAGTATAATGGTGAATCTTATACTGAGGTTTTCAGTGGACTTTTCGCGGCAAGAGAGAAATTAGCATTTCACTGCATATATATCATTGTATTTCACTATAGCACGTTAACACAACTTTTATGTCAAAGAAACCACCACTCCCGCACATAAAACAAGATAAATGCACTAGTTTTAGAAAAGCCCTTCCCGCCAAAAGTCGAATAATCTCAAGATCATGACCTCAACTGTTTTTGTTTTGTAATTATTTTATGACCTGGTTACTAAGACCTTTTAGCCAAATCTTAATTCATATTTTTCTATATTCTTTTTTATTATCTAAAATGTCTCAGTCCTCTATAGTCTTAAGTCACTTAAGTTAAGGTCTGTCTCACCCGGTCTCACCCCAGTATAAAGACAGTTGTTATACTGACGTTTTCAGTAGGGTTTACGTGGTAAAATAGAAATTGGCATTTCACTGCATACATACCATTGCCTTTCACTATAGCACGTTAACACGGCTTTTATGTCCAAGACACCACCACTACCGCTCATTAAACAAGATAAATGCACTAGTTTTAAATAATAATATACAGCAAGCGTCCGCACTAGTATACTTCCCCGCGTAGAACCATGACCAGAACTGTTTCACTACATTGCGACAGATTTTACAATTTATTTAGGCTGAATTTGTAAATGGAGGTCAATGCATACATGCCATGGAATTATTAAGTAAGTACACTAAAAAAAAATTTGGCGCCTATTTCATATAATTTTTATGTGGAGTTCTGGTAACTCTGAACTCGCACCAAGAACCCAGCATGAAAATTAATACTACAAGACTTGAACTCGCTAACTATGGCTGCATAATAGCCATAGCAAATATTCAAGACAAGCGCGACAGATCTGCACCTACTCATTACCATTGGAAAATTCTCAAATGCAGGTATGTACCCAACAGATTCTCTTCATAAAGACTTTAGCAGTTCTATTAATTGGAGTAACAACATTACGTATTTGCTCTTTGTATATCGCGAAACTGGGTCCCTTGATACTATGGAACCCTATAACGGGCCTACTACGTACGTACCTACTACTAGGATTTTTCCCCGTCTATTTATTATAGAATAGCATAAACTTGGTGTAAAAAAGACAAGTAGGTACATACTTGTATCTAACAGTATCTATTTGCTAGCCGAGCAGAGCCTATCTAAACTTATTTTATCTACAGACTTCCCGCCTGGGTTTCTCCGAACGTCTTCGGTATACAGTTCTAAGGGATCTTAGGTTTTTACAGGGTCGTTGGTAACGCGAGTGGTGTTGAAAACGTCCATAGGCTACGGTGACCAATTTCCATCAAGCAAACCCTAAGTATGCTTGTCTGCCACCATAGTGGTAAAAAAATTCAACAAACAAAATTAATAAAATGTGTTTATTGTTTGTAGAATGATTATATTCTCAAACTCATCAATATTGGCCTCACCAGACAAGCAAGATTTACAGCGAGTTCATGTAGTGTTTAGTAAATCTGGTGACGATTATGACAAATTAAATTCCCTTTTAATGAAATTTTCTTTAAAACAAGTAAGTTACATTTATATTTATTTCAAGTACCTAGAGACGAAAAGGAGAATCAGTTACACAGACAATACAACCTAAGGTTTTATTATTGTCCTGTTTATCAACCGCTTTCTTATATTGTGTAGTTGGTATTCACTTAGTGTTTTGTAAACGATCACTGCGTTAAGAAACTTTCCTTTTGGCTGGTTCTCGGATGGGCGACTGCTTCATGGCATTTCTATTCACGAGCGTTTCAGTGCTTCGGTAGGCACGCTATACCGTTGGTGCCGGTTGCCATTAAAATGACTGTCGTTTATCCAAGTTAAAGGTCTTATGGCGGTTTGAAAACTTATTTAACAGCAGGCCGCACTTCAACACGGCAACAAGGCTCACCACCTGTTACATGGGACAAAAATGCTTACGATGAAATGTGGGCCTATAGTATGCCTCTGCCAACCCTTCGGGAATAAAGGCATGAATGATAAGTAAGTTCAATAAAGTAATGAAATGAATTCATAAACTGAGGTACCTACTTTATTATGAATTTTTAAGCTCTGACTCTACAAGTGTTCCAAGGGCGTCTCTTGGAACTCTCGTAGGCTTCCCACTCACGTAGGCTCAGTGTTTAGTAAAACATCGTGGGTTAAGAACCTGTCACTACGGCTGGTCCTGAGATAGGTGACCACGTTGGTTCCGGTTGCCAGCACTCGTTGAGCTAAGTGACTTGGTCCAAGTTATTTGGCTCAACGAGGCCTTACAGGCGGCTTCCCCTTCGGCTTGACTTTATGTAGGTACTTGGAAACGCAATTCTTTCCCTGTCTATAGTACTTATCCCGATGATGACAGTATTTTTGACGAGTTTCCATTACGGCATCAAGCAATAAATTAAGTTTTCTGATTCTTTTTATTCATACTAAGTACTTATCGCTTACACGAAAATGTCGTTTCATGTCCTAAAGTAGAAGGTTCAATTCTCAACTATATCATACGCCGGTCCCTTGCCACCGTCAACGTGCCAAGTCTACTTGAGCCGACTGGTATTGCAAGAGACGATGGCAAGAGACCGGACGGTGTGACTTTGATTCCATGAAAGATGGGCCGGGTGATGGGAAGCAACCTGTTCAGACACGCTGGCCCCTTCCCATTTACATGGAACATGGCTAATAAGGTGAAGCATGCAAATACTGGGGTCTAGGCTCCGAATATGATTTTGTCCCATTTGGTGTCGAGACTCTTGGTCCGTGGGGTCTTAGCGCTATAAGGCTTTTTAAGGAAATAGCTAAAAGGTTAGTCGACATCACAGGAGACCGAAGAGCTGGCAGCTACCTCCGACCAAGAATTAGTTTAGCTATTCAAAGGGGGAACGCTGCCAGTATCTTCGGAACCTTGCCTAAAGGGACCTCTTTTAATAATATATTTTAGTTATGTATCATATTTTTAAGGTTATATTTAATGTTAATATTAACATACTTAAGTTAAGTTTACTTATTATTAGTATTTTATTCTTCAATATTTAGTCAATGTAAATTATTACCTACCTAAGTGTAAAAGTTCTTCAAGAGTCATCATTGTTCGATAGGAAAATCTGCAAAATATGACAAATAACACTTTATAATCATTATAGGATGGCCCCATTAGAGCTACTACAGCAGATATTTTCCAAATGTGTTTCCATTACACTATGAACGCCAGAATCGCGCCTTTGTGGAACGCATTAGGGGAAAATTATCTTGTAAATAACAGGAACTTTTTAACTGCAAAAGGACCTCAAGAAGGCATCAGTTATAAAGTTATGGTTAAAGGTAATAATTTATTTGCTTTGCATTAAAGTTCGTTACAACAATATACAACTAGGCCTAACTCAGATGCATAATTACTATTTTAGACGAAAATGTACTCAGTCTGGAAATAAAGGCAGTAAAAATAAATTTAGTTCGCACGGCAGAAATGTTCATGCCTGGAGAATGGATAAGAGTTTTGCCAAGGTACGTAAAATACATCCAATAAAATGTACATAGTGATGAAATTATGTAGTATCTAGCAGTATCTATAGCACTATAACATTGATGTATTTCGGAGTAAAAGGAATTTAAGTTTATAACCTCGGCAATGAAAGCAGCGTGGAAAGAAAGAGCTTCCTTCCTTAATTATTTTAGAATAATAACTAACTAACTATCTTCACGCTGTATTCCTGACGGGGTAGTCCGAGAGGACAGATCGCCAGGCTTCGCGATCCATGCATACTTCTTTCGCTTCTTCGAGATTTATCAATCGCTTTATACACGCACGTCTGGGTATCCGAGTACTTTTGACCTTTCCGTTTATGAGCAATCTGCTCACTTGGTCTTTATATGTAAGTCTCGGCCTACCCTGACTCCTTCTACCCTCTACTTTTGAACAATATATATTCTTCGTCAATCGTTCCTCATTCTCCTCGTACTTTCATTCAAACCTGCCATATTGCGTATCACTTCGTTACGTATTCGGTCGGCCAAAGTTACGCAAAAGTTCAATCATTTAATAAAATAGCAACCGATGCAAGTGTTTGGTTAATTACTTATACATTCCACCAATACAGTACGAGATGCTACCTTAAATTTCGATGCCACCGATTTGCCGCTATTCGCGCTTTGTTTTCTCTCGATGATTTACGGCATCAATTCGCTATCGTCATTAAAAAAATCTAAGCGCGGCTTCGCCCGCGTAGAGAAGTTTTCCCGTTCCCGTTTCCCACAGGAACTTGTTCTGGGGATAAAAAGTAGCCTATGTGTTATTCTGGTGTATAAGCTATATTATTGAAAAGTTTCATTGAAATCTATTCAGTAGTTTTTACGTGAAAGAGTAACAAACATCCATACAAACTTTTGCATTTATAATATTATTAAGATAATGCCACAGAGATGTGGATAAGGCGTACGTATACAGGTATACGTAGCTCCCTCAACTTCATGTCCTAATAAATTTACCTAATGATCCATAAATGAGAATTATTAATTTTTATTTTAGTTTATACAAGGCTATGGTCGAAGAGCATTACGAAACATTGCCACATATTAGCAAGTTCAGATGTTACAAGGACCTTCGTCGACATTGGAAAAACATTGTGAGTTCATAACGTTATATTAAAATCCTAACTCCTCAGTCGTAGGTAATATCTCTAAACTAGATCGCAGGTCAGTCCGTTCCTAAAATGAGAGACTGTTAGTGACATTAAATTTCTTATTACGAGCTTTTCCGTGCTTTAAAGGCATTTTAAACTGGAAGGCACGTTGGTTCTGGCTGCAAGTATGCAAGTATGTTTTTAAGCCATAAGTTACTATGGGCGTCTTGTAATTTCATAACAGCAGGCCGTCACAAACTGTTATGGCTCTGCAACCTACAACTTAGAGGAAAAATGTCGCGATTTTATGTACGTTTGTCGGTATGTATGTATGTATGTAAGTACCTATATCTTGATAAACCATTTCCATTGATGTCCAACATTAAAAGTTTATGGACCCGTTTTTAAATGATCAAGTTATTAGATAAGTAAGTAGTTATATTGGCTGAGGGTTTGGAGAGGGTCCAACTATATTGGTGAAGTTGCATTGTTAATTCTCTTCGTCTCATCTTTGTGCGCTTGTATTCATTTCATGCTTTTATATATCAGCACGGGTATCGTTTACCAGAAGAAGAAGGCTCATATTATTCCGTTCAATTTTGGCGCGGGGTACCATTACTTTATCCAAATCTATGTGTCATCCGAAATTTTCCCATAGTGACACCTACAGATAATCGCCTCGAGGTAAGTTTCCAGAAATGGATAAAATTTTTCAGCTATATTTACGTAGTTTTGTTGACGCGGTGAAAGGATAACTGGACTTCTGCTAGAGTAACATTATTGATGAATATAGAAAAGAACATTGTACTATTCCAATAATGAATGTTGCAGAATGACAGAAGATGTAGTGATTAAAAAAAAACTTTCCAAGTGCGTGAAGGGCGTAGCATAGTTTGACCAGGGGATACCGTAACTAAAAGAAGAAGAACGACCACGGCGTTAAAGCAACTTACGCTTTGGCTGGTCACGGATGGGTGCCCATGCCATTTTGTGGCATTTACATTTGTGAGCGTTTTCGTGTTTCGGAAGGCACATTAAGCCGTTGGTCCAGGTTGCCAGTAACATGGCAAAGTTGCCATCAAAGAACTGATTTGCTTTTTTTGCATCTAGCATATAAATTAGCAGGTACTTACTTAAGTGATTAAGAAGGTAAATCTCATCTTTTATGTCAGTGCATGTTAGTCGCAATCTAATATTTTAAATGCTTAGTAGATTACAACAAAGGACTTGCCAAAAAAATTAATCTTTGTTGACAAAACCTAGTACAATTCACGAATTTCCCGTGACTGGGAACATAATAAGTAGTTATCTTATCTACTTATAAAACCAACCTACCATCACACATACATAATAGATTCAATGTTAGGAAAATCCCACACAATACCGGACCTTGAGCTTTTCGGATGTAATTGGGACTAACGCTCAGATTTTCAGACCATGTATCATGAGCTAAATTGGCATCACGATTATTGTCATCTTCAATTTGTTCCACAGAAAACCATACTTCAGAATTTTTTGAACTGTTTAAATGCCAAAATGTCCAAATGGCTTGAAGGGACATTAACTCTACCTAATATGGAAGATGAAAATATTACTGAACTCGTTAGTATCATTTTAATCCATCTATCGTAGTCGATTACAATTACTTTTTTTATTATTTTGAATGTACAAATTAATAAAAAGAAGTAATTGTAATCGACTAATTAAGGGATCCTGATTCCGAAACTGTGTTTTATTTACTGATTTAATCAGTCTATACAGTATATACTGTAGTTAATTTTCCAGTTAAGTTTATCAGCTTTAAGGCAGTGACCACTTTGAGAGAAAGTGAAACACATTTCAGCAGACATTTTGCTTTTAGTTACGTACAAGTTACTGTCATTAATGGGTAAAAGATCAGTGACGTAAAGTAATCTATTCACGGTCAACTTTTGGAAGGGTGACGACTGTGCGGAATCTGCAGTTTCTAACAACCACTTCTTTGACATTTTTGCACATAATAATTCACTTGGCTCAAGCCGACTTCAGCAGCACCTGCTAACTGGTAAAGGTACCCAGAAGCCGTGCGAAGTAGAATAGAAAAAGTAGGAAAGTAGATCCCGGGTATCACGAGACGCAACTGGGACAGACGCTCGGATGATGATGATGACAAAAATATCGAGGTACTGGTTACTTATTCAAATTTGTTTGTCTATTTTTTCTTGTTTTAGGGATCAAAGATACAAGACCGTTTCCCGGACACGCAAGCTGTGAGCCTTTGCACACCAACTCAATATATAAAACACAAATAAATCTAAATTCTGGACAATTAAAACAACGTTTTAGTTATAATCAGTCATTTATTTAGTTAAAAGTTATTAAATTAAATGTCAACAATTATAAAAGCGTGACTGCGTCAACAATAATTAGATAATACAGAATTAAAAATTGATATGTACTAGTATTTAGGAAGGTCAATTGTTGATTAGTGTAAGACTAATGTGAGTAGATAGGTAGCAGTAGTACTTACTTAGATCAAAAACAGTTTTATACTATTTTCATCTAATCAACTAACTGTTAAAGAGTCTTCTACACGGTTATAATCCAGGGCCCCAATTGACCTGATAACCTATAATTTTTCCCACCAAGAACAATTACGGTCATGATATATTTTGGTTTATATCAGCCATCTACATAGATGGCAACAAGTAAAGTAACCTTGGTTGAGTCGCTGAACTAAAATCGTGTAGCAAACATTTTAATCGTATTCTTAAAAGTGAATGATAATCTGTACATAAACAATTTGTTGTTATTGTCGACCAATTATCCATTTGAAAATACGCAGAGCTAAACGATTGATTTATTAAAAAACTGTTACCAGTGGTTACTACTTTATGTGTTTATGCTTACAAGATTAAAATATGAAGTAAAATTAAAACAGTTTCCATTATAAGTCTTCTTCATTATTTTTAGCAACATTAATAAAGATTTTACATACCCGTTATAAGATATAGGTATATAGTTAGGTATAGAATTTTTCGATCATCGATATTTACAGGTCAGTTTTCAGATTCAGTTTACAGGTCAGTTTTCAGATTCAGTTTACAGCTTAATTTTCAGATTCAGTTGTCAGCGTACAGCGATCTTGTCGTAACGAGTTGTCTTGTTGGAGACAATGAGGTTTGTCCAGCTGTTTCATTAAAGAATCTAGCTACAGACGGCGACAAGTTGCGATGCGTCTGGCCCGGAGACAATGTGGCAGCGCTATCCTGTTACAAGAAAATAATTATAATTTATTTTAACATGTAATAATTTTTAATATTTGAAATAAAAATTTTGCACTGACACATAAGCAGCTGTGCTGTAGAACCCTACCCTACAAACGACACGCCCTTGGTAAGTTTTTATAAATTTATTTTAAACTAGTTTATATATAGTTGAGAAGTTCTCCGTTCCCGTTTCCCACAGGAACTTGTTCCCGGGATAAAAAGTAGCCCCATGTGTTATTTTGATGTGTAAGCTATATTATTTTATTATATATTATATTGAGCGTACTGCAGAATTTTCCTGTGTTGAACTTGAGCAACTCATTGTCCTCTGTGTCTACAATCCTCCAGATAGGGATTATAATTTATTAGAAACTGTAATGGAAAATGCATTGAAGCGTTTGTTCACTAGCAGAAAACATGTTGTGGTGTGTGGAGATTTTAATGTTGACATACTTGTGCAGTCTTCGAAATGTATAAGATTTTTAAATTTGTTTAAATCTTTTGGCTTACAAAATTTATTTTGTGTGCCAACTAGAATCAGCTCACATTCTGGAAAGTGTATAGATAATATATTCTGCAACTGTGCATCAACAACAAGGGAGATACTAAGTAACTTTCCATCAGATCATCTTGGTCAAAAAGCAGCATTTCCTATTAATGTCACTTCTAAAGGGAATAAAATTGTATGTAGGCCAATGAGTGCGTATCGACTTAAACAATTTAATGTTAATTTTTCAACAAAAGTCACTAATATTGACTTTTATCAGGAAGATCCAAACGGTTTATATGACTCCTTATACAATTATAGCTGAGTACAATAACATATTTAAATCAAAAACATTTTATAAAAACAAAAGCTTGCAATTTTGTGAGTGGGCAACAGGAATTTATAAAAGTAGGGCTAAGTTGTACGAACTATATGGTATGAAGCAATTTAATTTTGATCCTGCCTTTATTCAATATGTTAAAATTTATTCTTAAACCTTCAAAAAGGCCTGTACTGCTGCCAAGTCGTTACATATAAGTAATAAAATTAAAGAATCAAAAAATAAGATAATAATGACTTGGAATGTAATCAAAACTGAAACCGGTCGATCACTACCTCGTGATAATAACATTGAGTTAATTATGAATAACAAAGTAATTAATAAAAAAATAGATGTAGCACAAACTTTTAACAACTATTTTATAGACATACCCGCGAAAACAACTAGCTAAAACTAACTCAAAAAAACAGCTGACTTGTGGGGTATTTCTGTAAAATTGATACAGTCGATTATTGTTAATATATCACCACATCTAGCTGAAATATTTAATAAGTGTGTTGATAAAGGAGTGTTTCCGGATTTAATGAAACACAGTAAAGTAATACCTCTATTTAAACCTGGATCCAAAACCGACCCTGGTCATTTCAGATCAATTTCAATATTACCTGCCATTAAAAAATTATAAAAAAATATTTTGCAACAATTACAAGCTCATTTTAATTCAAATATGCTATTACATAAAGAGCAGTATGGGTTCACAAGGGGCCGTTCTACCATTCATGCAGGTGTAACACTTCTAAATCATATATAACTCTTTTGCAAAAAAAGCGGGCACTTAAGCAAAGAACTATTTTATAGTTACTATTAGTTTGTTTGACAATTTTAGGTATTGTTATCCTCAGAATTTTATAAATTAATTAGGAAGGAATATTTTTCATCAGTTTTATCATAACATTTTGATTAAATTATTGAAAAATAATGTTTAAGCTCAAAAGACTATTATTGTACCTGCTCGCTAAATAAAAATGAAACGCGTTAATTTCTTTGTTTTTCTTGAATACATTAAATGCAGATAAAAGTTTAGTATTGAATGTGACCCCCTCTTGCTGAAATCACGGCTTGCATTCGTCTGGGCATGCTAGCGAGTATATCTTTTATGGTTTCTTGGGGAATACGTTCCCACTCCGCGGTAATCACATTCTTTAGCTCTCTGATGGTCTGCGGAGCCGGCTGCACTGATCTCACTAGTCGCTTCAGAACGTCCCAGACATGCTCTATGGGATTGAGGTCCGGACTTCTAGCTGGCCAGTCCAAACGACGAATTCTGACTTCTAGCATATACGCTTCCACATCGCCAGACCGGTGGGCGCGAGCGTTGTCGTCCATAAAAATTGAGTTTTCGCCAAGAGCGGTTAAAGCGGGTTGTGCATAAGGAATTAGAACTTCCGTTATGTATCGGTGTCCAGTCAGTGTACCGTTTTCGATGAAGACTAATTCCGTACGATCCATAGAATTTATTCCTGCCCAAAACATAACAGAGCCCCCTCCATAAGGTATGATTTCTTCAAAACATGCCTCTGCAAAGCGTTCTCCTCGTCTACGTAGCACTCACCGACGTCGGTCTTCACCATGCAGAGATATACTGGCTTCATCGGAGAACAATACCATATCCCAGTCTTCATGAGTCCATGACAATCAATTTCGAGCGAAGCTAAGCCTGGCAACTCGATGTCCACGGAGTAATTTAGGGCCGCGTGCCGGGCAATGACTGTGTATATTAGCAGCGAGAAGCCTCCTCCTGACCGTCCATAGACTAATTTGCACATTTCTTACTTCTTCGAGGCTGTTCTTGAGGTCCACATAAGAAGATTTGCGATTTCTCAACGCTTGACTAACTAGAAAACTATCATCCCGTGGTTCGGTAGAAAACTATCATCCCGTCTTTCTGCCAGAACCAGGCCTTCTCTTGACGGAACCGGTCTCTTGATAGCGCTGCCAGGTCCTTTGAACTGTCGACTGACTCACATTTAGCCTCTGAGCCACGAAGCATTGGCTGCAACCTTCTTCAAGCAGCGCAATAATTTTGCTCGCTTTTTTCACTTTATCTATCTAGCAATAACAATACTTTTAAATGTCAAGGACATCAGATAATTTGATAAAAATTGTCAAAAAGTTAATTAGAGTCGATATTAACTGTAGGGAATTCGGGCCACAAAATGTAGTTAAAAGTTGTTTTCTTTGAAAACCAGGCTCAGTCAAAAAATTGAATTTGGAATGTACTCTTATAAACATTATGGCACTTTTATAACTGGCCAGTAACATGTTCAAATGATTAAAACCTTTTTGGTATTTTGTTTTTTTTCAGCCAGGAAGAAAATCTAAACCGCCCGTTTTTGTTTGCAAATGAGTGTATATAGCGCCTGGGAGAATAGACAAGATGCTGTTGGTATATTCTGCGATCTCTCCAAAGCATTAGATTGCGTTGACCATAAAGCACTAATGCGAAAACTATTTTATTATGGTATCAAACACTCTGCACTGGACCTTGTTGCCTCCTACCTAAACGATCGAATACAACATGTTGATGTCAATGGAATTAGCTCCTCTGGAGCATCTGTAGCTATGGGCGTACAGCAGGGATCAATTCTAGGTCCGTTTCTATTTTTAATTTATATTAACGATCTGCCATTCTATATACAGAACTTGTGCGACATTGTTCTATTTGCTGATGATACGTCACTTATGTTTAAAGTTGATCGCACGCTTACTGATTTTATCGGCGTAAATAGTTCACTTGCCCAAGTTGTAGATTGGTTTACGTAAAATAATTTTCTACTAAACGCTAAGAAGACAAAATGTATCAGATTCAGCATGCCTAATGTCAGTAATTGCGGTACAAATATAACATTGAACGGTGGATACCCTTAATCTTGTAGAATCAACTGTATTTTTGGGGATCACTTTAGATAGCAAACTGCAGTGGAACGCCCAAATAACGTGTCTTGCAAACTCAGCTCGGCAGCCTTTGCCGTAGGAAAAGTCAGGCAGATCACTGATGTGGAAACTGCCAGGCTAGTATACTTTAGTTATTTTCATAGTGTCATGTCTTACGGCATTTTGCTGTGGGGCAAAGCAGCTGATATACTAGTAATTTTTGTAATCCAGAAGAGAGCTATACGTGCAATATATAAATTGAGTGCTTGAGTGCCTCTCGAGAGAAATTTAAAGAAATTGGTATTTTAACGGTTGCATCACAGTATATATTTGCTAATATCATGTTAGTTAAACAGAACATACATTTATACAATAGACACAGTGACATACATTCGATAAATACTAGAAATATGCATAAATTAATTGGAACGCATCATCGTTTACAAAAGGTTCATGACTCTTTTGCAGGAATTGGCGTACGCCTATATAATAAAATTCCTTTAGACAATATGAACCTGCCGTTACATACATTTAAGGCGGAAATTAAGACGCACCTTTTGAAAAGGGCTTATTACAGAATTAATGATTATTTAAGTGATAAAAATAAATGGAAATGAGTTGCTTGCTCTTCGCTCGAGCTATTTAGGATTCGAATGAATCTTGTGTTATTTTGTACTTGTATTGAAGCTGCATATATATATGTTGTATTTCATACATTTCTACATTGTGAATAATTTGAAACGTCAGACAACTAAAGGTTTCTAAATTGGCTGCGTTTAGTTCCGGTAATAACTAATATACAAATATGTAATTTGAGTTTGCTATTGTGTGAGCACCAAGTAGACTTATTTATTATTTTGAAATTGACATGATAGATGTTGCTGTGCAGTTTTTGGGTATGTCATGCTCGCCTAAGTGTCCTGGCAGTGGTGGCGTATGTATCGGGTCGCCTTATTCCCTATAATACGGTTGAGTAGGGCGATGGCTGATATATACGTCATACCCGTGAACGGGTGCCGTCTGTTGGGACTGGTCAGCTCATAGCTGTTATAGCAATTATTACAAATAATATTATTTAAATTTAAGGCAAACTAAGTTTAATTGACTGTTCTCACATAAATCTAAAGGAACAATGTAAGTGTAATTTTAATGTTGTAAGCCACACATACATTTTAAAAGAGCATCCATTACTTTCTTGCTAGATTCTTCTTAAAGTATAGGCTGCCCTTAGAACTGGCAACTAGAATAGCTCTAATTTTGATATGATTTTAAATATAACATTGTTTTTGTTTTGTATAAATTCATTACTATATTATAGGTCAAACATCATGTCATCATCAAACTAATGTAATTACTGGCGGTTAAAAAAGAGTGGCCATGAGTTTTATTGCCAGGTTCTTCCTCAGGCTCTACCTATTGCTTTTCGAATCTGGCAGTAAATGTAAATAAGAAGCAATAATCTTGACGTTCATAAGTGTTACTTTGTGACCTACATGAATAAAGATATTTCATTCATTTCATTCATTCATTCATTCATTTCATTCATTCATTCATTGTAATGTTTCATCAAAATCCATTCTGTAGATTTTGCGTGAAAATGTAACAGACATCCATCCATACTTGCACACTTTCGCGTTTATGATATTAGTAGGAAGTATAACTGCGACATATTTTTTTTTTTATAAATAACAGAATTTCAATAGGCAAAGCACAATATCCGTATGTATAAATTGTTACAAACATGTTGCCACGCCTCACCAGGGCGTGGCGCCGATATGGGTGGTAGCGAGTCCTTTTATCTATTCTATTTTTATTTTTATTAATGTGTGTACTCGGTGCGTCGTAGTCACTACGAGATTAATTCAATACGCACACGGTGCGTAAATGTTAAAATCACACGACATGTGTGAAAACACGCCCATGAAAAACAAAGACCACACAGATGGTACGAGAGCCAGCAGTGAATGTGTTAAAGTAGAGTTTTAATAAAATCCATTCAGTTGTTTTTACGTGAAAGAGTAACAAACATCCATTCGTACAAACTTTCGCATTTATACGAGTATTATTAGTAGGATTCCTTACCGTTCTATTTCGCGATAAAATTCTAGGCGACGTCGTCGTCGAGTCATCATGGTTTGGAATTCCATGTATATTTAACGAATGCGTCAGTTTGTAACCCTTAGCTAGGAGTTCTAAGGTCTTCCCTGAAAAGCGAAATTTATAAGCTATTAGTAAAATTTTATTCTAATCGTGATGGAAACATATTTTAAGGTCGATACAAGCATCGTCCTCAATGCAGTTCTTGCTGTAATTCTGTCATTACATTTTAGAAACTTTATAGTTTATACATTTTAGAAAATTATAGAAATATACGCCAGCGCATCGTGCGTGGCAGTACGTGCGCTACGATTAGGTGTAGTCGGGATCAGGGCCATAGATTTTCAATAACAGATCCTCAGGTTGATATGGTATACATACTACAAATTACTAGGGCGTCAAGAGAGAATAACTAGAGAAATGGGAACGCGATTTGAGTGCTTGGCCTGCATCTCTGAGGGTCTCACGCTACGCCTATCCGCCCGGATGTCGGTGCAGTGTAATGCAGGATTCTGAAGACATCAACCACGATGTCGAGGCAAGCCAAATAAAAAAGGCCAAGTGGCATGAGATAGAGGTTTCACATATGATTTCGAATTTATGGTTAGGCTGATAAGTAAGATTATGTTATGAACCCCCTGCCTGGGTTTTCCTAAACGTCTACAGTATGGGATCTTTAAAAGGAGTCTTAGAAGGTTTTACTGGATCGGCAGCGCCAGTACGCCTCTGGTGTTGCAAACGTCAATAGGCTACGGTGACCACTTTCTGTCAAATGACCCGTATATTGTCTACCACCTTAGTGGTATAAAAAATATACCATAAAAAACCGTTCTTCTTTAGGGCTATGAAACAAAGTGAGTTCATAAGCGACATAGCATAAGCAGCAGCTGCATGTGGCGGACATGAATGCTAAGGTTGGTGAGCGGCAGGATGACCTGCCGCTCGAGGTCGAATTATTGACTGAATCTCTGAGGGATAAGCAAGGAAAGCATCACTGCTTTCTGGGGAGTCATCTCGACTTGGCGATACATATATGTTTTTGGGATCCTTTGGCAACTCCTGTAATGAGACCTTCCAAACTGTGGAGTCTATGCGTATGCGCCCAGTATCATCCCCTAAGTAGAGCCTTAATCCAGTAGCAGTGGTAATTATCACTTAATCGTCTATTTCTAGCTGTAAAAACAACAGCAAGTAAGTCCGATCTGTCTCCCTCAGGCCTTCGCTCAAGGATGCTTGAATTCTTTGAGCGCCTTCTGGAGACTGGTCCCACATAACCATTTTTGGTAACTGGACGTAACTTAGTACTCGAAATATAATCTCGTCGCTACGTGTTTGTTCAGTTGCAGCATCTAAAAATGGGGACGACCCGACACAGTAACATTTGGTTTCTAATTTACGTCGCTGTGTTATCATTGTTATCATATTTCAACCCGAATTTGCACAAATCATTCGGTCAGTTCGGTCATTTTTGACATAAATGTGGGGCGATCTATAGTAAAAAATAAGACAACGCCATCTTATTAAATATTGCTAAAAGTAAGTCTATTGTTTAAATTAATTAAATAACGCTTCATTCTTAATTAAATAACGCTACATTTTTAATGAAACAACGCTACTTAAATAATAGTAGGAAAAAAATTGTCGTGTAATTTCGTCGAATGTGTTAAAATTTACAAATGCGCCACCTAATTAAATGATTTTTAGCCAATATATCGAAAGTATTTTTTTTTAAATGCAATTTTGAATTTGTAATATTGAAAGCTTTTACAGACAAACTTGAACAAATAATAATAACAAGTATAAAATGCCATTACATTGTTCTGACTAAAGAAGGCTCCAACCTTAGATTATATAAACACCCAGATTACTAATGCGCGCGACGAAATTGCTGCCAAAAAATAGGCACTAGTTCGGGTAAGTCAGTCAATCCGCCCGCCAGTGACCGTATTGTGTCATCGCGAGTGCACATCTTCCGAGCTGCGAGACAATATTTCCAAAATGCCTACTAGTGCGGTGCAAATTTGTAAAAACTGATACAAAAAGAGATATTAATAGTGACATCACATTCCACAAGTAAGTATTTAATTTCACTATATATTTCTATAATAAACATTTTAAAACTATTATGTCGGCGACTACTACTTGTACACAGTGTTGCAAGGAAGCAAAATCTATTTACCCGTGTTTTCTTAATAAGTATTAGTAACTTCAAGTATTTGCTAATCTTGTATTGACTGTTAGATTATTTATTTTTTAGATTACTTTATATGCGTTATTTAAGTTTATTTATTATTAAGTGGGTAGGTAAAACAGGCCATGAGCCATCGATGTTATTAAAGCGGCGTAACACTTAGAAGACGTCTCATTCTAGCAGCGATATTATAAGAATGTAAACAAGTCTCGAGCTTTTTTTTAAATATAAGATACTACCTGATGCCCGCGACTCCACCCGTATGAAATTTGGTCATTACACAAAAAGTGCTTCCCATGAGAATAAGATGTTTTTTTCGGAATTAGAAGTACTATATGTATGTTAATCCTGTCAATGGTTTAGCTATATGCCGTATTTTTTATTTAAATCGGTTAACGCGTGCTTGAGTAACAAACATCTTCACAAACTTAAATATTATATCAGTCGAAATAAAAAACGCCTACAGCTCCGCACGTGTGAAATCCAGTTGTTTTCTGAAATAATGTTGATCAGTTTATTATATCACTGCGAGAACATTATTTTCATAGCGATGATACTGTGGGATTTTTTTTTACACAGGACCCGTAGTTAGCTAATATAAGCTTATGGTAACTACTATAGACATACTTAAATCTTTCTAAATATATACATATTATGCATAGACAACTCCCAAACATCAAAGAAAATATTTGTAAATCACACAAATATTTGTTTCGACCAGGGAATCGAACCCGGGATCTCAGCGAGGCAGTCGCATTCACTACCTCTGCACCACCGAGGCAGTCAATAACAAATGTTATTATATCTATAAATTTCCAGTCAATCCAAAAATATTAAATCGTTGGACAGAAATAATAAGAAAATCAAGAAATGAAAGTTGGTGGAAACCCAAAACAAGAACATGTATTTGTTCAGTTCACTTTCATCTCGAAGATACTTACAAAACAAAGGGTGGTCATAAGAGAATAAGATATTGTGGGACACTTTTCACACAGCGCCATCTAGCCCAAAGTAAGCTAATATAAGCTTGTGTTATGGATCTAGATAACTGATAAACATACTTATATATTTCTAAATACATACATATTATAGATAAATAACACCCAGACACAGAATAAACCATCGTGCTCATCACACAAAGTTTTATCCTGGGTGGGATTCGAACCCACGATCTCTTGCGTAGCAGTCGGATGCACTCCCACCGCGCCACAGAGGCAGTCAATCGTGATATCTTGGAAACTATAGTATCTCTCATATATTATTATAAGCTAAATCTCCCAATATTTGGAGTAAATGTTTTTACACGCTTTCTTTTGCACTACGCACACAAATGCAACGGAATACGTTATATACTCGCGCCGCGCGCGGCTTACCCACACATAGCTAAAAAAGTGGCAACAACTTTGACGGCACGCGTTGTACTGGACGCGGTATCTGGGTGTTTATATATAATCTAAGGCTCCAACAGAGAAGACAATTAATATCTATGGTACCAAGTACTTGGGTACAAGGTACAAGGTTATATATTTTTTGGTCGAGATAAAAAGAAAAATGATTTAGAGTCCTTGAGACTAACTGAAAATAACGTACCAGCCGAAATTGGAAAATAAATCATATGAAAGTTAAAGATAACGAAATTGGTATGCTTGCAGAGGGACTCAAATTAAAGAAGCACGACGGGTACCATCCATCATACCGGGGGTGGGATAGTGTTGCCAGTGTTGCTAATGTAAGAACTCCTGCTTTCTAGTATCTAGGAACATAACAGTCTTTAAACAAAGCCCGAGAATATTATTGACTGTGGTCTTCTGTGAGAAAGCCGTACTTTCTAAGTTGATCCATAGCTTGTCTTATAGTTTATAAAATGTGTAAACACTAATTATTCCGTAACGTATCTGCATAGCGACAACACAAAGTTACTGAAAGTTGTTTCCGTCACATTGTTACTGAAATGTTACAACCTGTTAAGAACTCCACTTTCAGTTACGAAACTGTTGCGCCTTGTTAAATCTTTTTATAATGGTTATATGGGATATTATTTGTCTGCGACAAGATTTTTGTACTTAAGTACTGAGCCTCGCTCCATTCCCTTTCCTATTCTGTAGGCACCCTAACAGAATTGAATACTTAAAACACAATAAAAAGTATAAAAGTCAAACCTGTCAGGGTTGTAGGTATATTTGTGTTACATCGTCCAGTAGCTAAAATTTTCCTCAAAGCGAAATCATTTTTAAAAATAATTGCAACAGCAGCTCCATCAGCTAGTTGTGAGGAATCACAACATGATAACAATAACTTCCACTGATCACCATCCCAATGCTCTCTAGAAAATACTGCTAACTGTAACGTAGATGCACCTAAAATTTGAATAAATTATTTCACATTACACATCTGGACCGAGAGAGTTGAACTCCCCTCACACTCCCCTGAACCAAGCGAACCAAGCGTCTTGTGCAAGCTGTTACACCTGATTACTATCGGACAAACATCTGGCTCTTCTCTGGCACTGCTGGCACCCATAAAAGGGTTAGGGGGTTAGTTCCAATTGATAATATGCGGAATTAATTTTTCAGGAGGAATAATTTATCCTGCGATAGTTTTTTTTACGTAATTTTTCAAAAAAGAAATGGATAGCCGTGCGAGTTCGGGACCGGATTCTGAAACGGTACGTAATTTGCCGCGACATCCTGTGTTTTTAAAAGTATGGTAATCTTTAACAATTAATATTACATATTTTGTTAATATTTTGAATAGGATCACTGTTACAATATAATAATTATCAATGCCTTCCACATTTATGCTCCTGGATAGGTACCCTACACTACTTACGAGTACCATAGTTAAGTACCTACTCTGAAAGAATATTTAGGTTGCTACTCACCAGATTCACTGAGTAAGTGAGGATTAGCACCAAATTGTATTAATAATTCCACAATTGCAGGGCACCCATAGCGGGCTGCTAACCTGATTGGCCAACCCCCCTCATAATTAGGATCTAGACCACAACGTAATAGCTCAGCAAACTCGTCTTTATTTTTGCAATGGATTAAATATTTAATTTTATATGTGTTATTTTCCATGTTTGCGGTTACCAATTTATTCCTTCATGACATTGTTTTACAACTACCGTCACCCGGCCCGTTAGTCAGTTGGGTAACTATTATTTTTAAATTAACTATCTGCTAACTTATGGTCTATTCCAAATACTCAGGTGGCTCTATCTGGCTTTTATGACAGTCAACAAGGTACTGCATTATCCATTTTCCATATCTGGTTAAATCCAGTCAAATAAAAAGCTATTTAAAATATGTGTTTAGGAGGTACTACTACGATTTTTAGTTTCTATTTTTATGCAGTAAGCTCGCACACGTAGACAGAGAATACAAATAAAGAATACTAGTATTTTCTGTCTACAACAAAGACCATATTTTGTTGGATCATATCAGGATTTATATTTAACAAAGGTGGATACTTAGACATAATAAGAGTTCAAACATGTGTTTGTGATATTTTGTGCTTAGCTAAAAGATCTTAGTAACCAGGCCATAAAATAATTACAAAAAAATCGGTTATTTGTTTGGGGTTTACGCGGGAAAGTCGACAAGTGCGGACGCTTGCTGTATATTATTTTCTAAAACTAGTGCATTTATCTTGTTTTATGTGTAGCAGTGGTGCTTTCTTGGACATAAAAATGGTTTTCACGTGAAAGACAATGATATATATATAATATATAAACATATTGAGTATATGCAGTAAAATGCTATTTTCTATCTTGCCGCGTAAAGTCCACTGAAATCCTCAGTATAAGAACCAGCATTATAATGAGGGCAAGGACCAGGACCTTGGACTGAGGACTCGACATCGACAAAGACTGGACAGGACTAAATTAGAAGATATGTTTGAAGAAATATGAAATAAAAATAAGATGGCTAATAGGTCTTCGTAACCACAATCAGGCCATAAAATAATTATAAAAGAATCTGACAGACGAAAACAAATAATAAAGGGGACTTTTGGCGCGTAGATGAGCAGTGACGCACGTTTGTCGTATATTATTTTTAAAAACTAATGTAAAATTCGTGTTTTTGTGTTTAATAATGGTGGAATATTATACATAAAGAGTTCGGGAGTGCATTAGTTAAAGAAAGTGATATATTGCAATGAATAGCGGTGTTGTTTGTGTTAGTGCCAAATTTCCATAGAGAGCTGCAATAAGGCATCTCCCGCCTTATTGGAGCACGGACTAGGACCTAGGACTGAGGACTTGACATCGACAAACGACTAGACAGGACTAAAACAAGAAAATAATAAATACTGATGACTAGGCTGTATGGACTAAGTTTCCTTTGCCTGCCCAAGATGGGCAAGGCAACTAAAAAAACAAAAAAAAAACAAATAATAAATAAACGTAACCAATTTTGTACTAAAATTAAAAGCCCAGACGTACGTAATGAAGTGGTATTTTGATTTTGACCGAGTATACGACAGCTAAAGCTAATTAATATCTAGTGACTAGAATGGGAAAGTAAATAACACAATAAATTTATGATACATTAAAGTTTTAAATTCCTTTGTATTAAAAATAAATTTTAATTTGTTATATTTTTAGACATAAACAGTGGAGAAAGATAGCTAAGAAAGAAAGAAGGAGGCGCATCAGAACACTTGTAGCATTAAAAGAAGGTATTGTATATAATATCTACCCCAATAACCCTTTAATGTCTTTCAACTTCCTTCAAACTTCTGTTTTCAAAAATGCTTCTTGGTGGATGGCCATTCAATGGCATACGTCATAGTAACTATTTACATGCCAAATTTGTGTTTTCTGAATCAACACACAGACTTAGCCCAAAAACTGTGTATAATTTATTGAGTTCTACTTGTGATTCTAACTTAATTATGTATGATTGTAACTTAATGATTTCTAGAAAATAGCCATACGAGTGGCAGCATGCAGGAGCAAAACCTAGTATTTAGCTTAATGTTGGAGCAAATTCAAAAATCAAACGAGGAAGAAAATTTGAAATGGCTTCAAGCTGAAAAAATTGCTATTATGCAGTGGAATAAGTTACAGAAAGACAAGGAAAAATTACTGCAAAAGCGTCTTGAACAAGAGGCAAAGATAAAGATGGTAACATATTATACGTGTAAATATATGATATTACCAGTATATGTTACAAATATAAAATTAAATTTACTATTGTTAACATTATAGGAATGGGAATTAGAACAAGACAGAAAGAAAATGGAAGAAGAGCGAATAAAAGCAGCACAGGAAGAGATTAAAAAGAAGCAAGAAATTTTCATGATGAACTTGGACAAATTTTTATCTGGAGATGCTGATGAACCTCCTTCAGAGTTGAAGGTTATTCGTGACACAAGACCAAATGCAGAAATCTGTCCATTCTTTTTTAAAACAGCATGTTGTCGTTTCGGTGATCAGTGTTCCAGAAATCATCAGTATCCAGGCATTAGCAAAGTACTTCATGTTTTCTGTTGGATTGATTGAGTTGTCTGTTGGATTCCTTAATAATCAAGTCTACACATTTATAACCCAAAGTTACATTAACTGAGGATAAAATTAATGTCCATCTATTTTAAAGCGATATTTAATTTCAGGTATTACTTGCAACAAATTTTTATACTCATTTTGGACTCAGCAATGCTAATTTAAATGAGTATGATACTGACATTATGCTAGAATATGAAGACAGTGATACATATAAAGAGTTCAAAGAATTTTTCTACGATGTTATAAGTGAATTTGAGAAGTTCGGTAAAATTATGCAATTTAAGGTGAGTCTTCAAGTGATTTTGATGGGATTGCATAAGAAATGAAAGAAATCCCATTAAGATGTATCCTTTGAATAAAATAAGCATTAGGTATTATGCTTTACTATGTATGGTACCCCATTTCACTGGGTAACTAGTTGCCATAATGACCATACCAGTAAAATAAACTCATGTAATGAACATAAAGGGTGCAGAAGTTGTCTCCACAATGTATCCCTGATGGGTTAGTTAGAGAGGTCACATAACCAGGCTCTCTATGAGATTGTCAGGCGTACATGACTCATCTCTGTTTGACGCCTGAACAGAGACTTCGAATGTGATATAGGGGGGCTTACATTCAACTGACTGTATTGCCCGCAATAGCGAGCCATCCACACCATATCTGTAAGCAGCAAGTCTCACAGAGTTCCTCTCACAACATTATGAATAGCATTTTATATATAGCGTATAGCAATATATACATATTCCTACATAACTTATTTTTTTAAAGATTTGAGATTTCTCTATTTAATCAATATATATTTTTATTTTTTTATAAAAACCGTTTTTTATATAGGATATTCTAACTTTTGTAATAATAAAAAATGTTATTATTTATAATTGTCTTAATAATGGCGAGGAACCAAAAATAATAATAGATCTCTTATTATGGGGACATGAACTAACAAACAAAAGATATAACTCGTTTCAGGCGCCAGGAGGATAAGTCCTACCAACTTTATGCACACGGATATCAGCGGTAGAGATTGAGCCTCTAATCATAAGAGCAGGAACCAAAAATAATAGAATACATCTCTAGAAGAAAGTTTCTATATTTTTATAGGCGAATTGATTGAATACACATTATATACCTTATAAATAATGGTATAACCTATTCAAGTGATTTAGTAAGCTAAAGATTAACTATTGAGATCCAGCTTAATGCCAGCTTAGGGGTCAAAATATATATCGTAACATGATTCAAAACATGAGCCAAATCATTGAGTCATTACATGGGCCTAATCATGGGTCGTGCATCATTATTAGATTAATCTACACCTAAAGTAATTCAAACTAAGTACCTGAAGGCGGTTTTATTACCACGGGATTCGAAATCACATCTGCAGACCGCGACAGGTGTCGTCTCCACTAGAGTGACGAGCCCGTAACCACATGGTCAGCATCCATGGCAAATTGTATCCAATAATAGAATTAATATATAAAAAAAAGTGCTTTTCAGCTGCAAAGAAAAGAAATTAGTTCCATTAGATTTGGAAAAACAATTGGATATTTGTTCGTGATTTAAACACATAAAGAAAACTTACCACTTTCTTTAAGGAAAATCAATAAATCTTGAAGAGCAGGCAAATATTCTATTAACGCCTCTCCAAGCTTCGTAATTAGCTGTAAACAAACGCATAATCTTTCGTCAAACACACCATGTCATCGAGGTTATAAATGTGGTTCCAAAAATCCAAAGATCTTACCGAAATACATAGTTATTTTGGTATAAACATTGATAAGAAGTCACAGTCGTGAACTTCCATATACAATTTATAAAAGATTACTTCTTTTTAACGAAGTTTAAAAAATATATTTACGACGACATCTTTTCTGTCGATCTGTAGCTTGGCGAATGACGATCCCATTTTTAAAATACTTTTTCGTTGGCAAGGTTGCCAAGACATTGGCCAGTGGAAAAGACCATTTTATTGCATTCGTTCTAAGAACAGGCTAATCATTCAAAGCATTCTGCCTACTCAAAACGCAAATTATATAAATTCGATGACAAGAAAGAGTCAACAATCTACTCTCCTCTCTCTCTAAATCTCAAGACTAACATTGTCATTTCAATGTGACGTTTTACAACGTTACACTTTATACTTAAAAATTACTTTTATGTAATACTAAAATAATACAAAATTATTAGAATATTTATACTCAGATATTATTCAGACCATAATTTAATTTTGGATTACAGTGCATAAGGTTTGTATAGATCCAATGCTTGTAAAGTTAATCCTAGATATTTTCTTGTTTACAAAATTATATATTTTAGGTTTGCAATAACTTTGAAAAACATCTTCGTGGTAACACATACATTGAGTTTACGGAGTTACGATGTGCTGTGGCGGCGTATCGGGCATTGCACACCAGGTGGTATGGTGGCAGGCAGCTTTCTTTACAATTCTGTCTCATAAACTCTTGGAAAAATGCAGTTTGTGGTAAGTTGCATTATCAAAACCTCTACACTTGCAATTTTGAGACATATTTCTAAAACGAAAATAAATAGAAAACACCCCAATTTCGACACAAACATGCTCAAATATTTGTTCCGACCCGGGAATTGAACCCAAGACCTCTGCGCGACAGTTGCATACGCTAGCTCTTGTTAGAGGTTGCATAGTATCAAGCGAGAACTCTTTTCAGTGTATGTTATGTCACGTAGGAAAAGAAGTAGTCCGATGTATGTAATGTCGTATGTGTCGATGTAAATAAAATTTGCTAAAATGTTTTGTGTCCAACTAAGTCTTTATTTTTCAAATGATTAGCCATATGTTTCAACTATAAGCTTTCACTAAATACGCTCGTGGCCTCGCGGTCTCAGTGTTCTGTAAACGATCACTGAGTTACGCAACTTTCACTATGGCTGGTTCTCGGATGGGTGACCACTTTGTGGCATTTACATTTGCGAGCGTTTCCGTGCTTCGGAAGGAACGTTAAGCCGTTGGTCCCGGTAGCCAGTAAAATGGCAGTCGTTAAGCCTGGTTGAAGGCCTTATGGGCGGCTTGAAAATTTCAACAGCAGGTAGCCACAACCTGTGTCTGTCTATTTCAACACGGCAATGGGCTCACCACCTGTTACGTGGGACAGGAATCCACACGGTGAAAAGTGGGCATATACTATGCCTCTGTCACCCCTTCGGGGATAAGGCGTGATGGATATTTATTTTATTTTAAATTGCAAATTGGCAATCTGGAAGGGAAAGATAATTGGGCTACGTGGAAATATAAGATTTCCATTATGTTACGTGGTGTTGAAGGTGCTATTGAACTCTTACTGGTACTCTTGTTAGAGGTTGCATAACATCAAGCGAGAACTCTTTTCAGTGTATGTTATGTCACGTAGGAAAAGAAGTAGTCTGATGTATGTAATGTCGTATGTGTCGATGTAAATAAAATTTGCTAAAATGTTTTGTGTCCAACTAAGTCTTTATTTTTCAAATAATTAGCCATATGTTTCAACTATAAGCTTTCACTAAATACGCTCGTGGCCTCGCGGTCTCAGTGTTCTGTAAACGATCACTGAGTTACGCAACTTTCACTATGGCTGGTCCTCGGTGGGTGACCACTTTGTGGCATTTACATTTGCGAGCATTTCCGTGCTTCGGAAGGCACGTTAAGCCGTTGGTCCCGGTAGCCAGTAAAATGGCAGTCGTTAAGCCTGGTTGAAGGCCTTATGGGCGGCTTGAAAATTTCAACAGCAGGTAGCCACAACCTGCGTCTGTCTATTTCAACACGGCAATGGGCTCACCACCTATTACGTGGGACAGGAATCCACACGGTGAAAAGTGGGCATATACTATGCCTCTGCCACCCCTTCGGGGATAAGGCGTGATGGATATTTATTTTATTTTAAATTGCAAATTGGCAATCTGGAAGGGAAAGATAATTGGGCTACGTGGAAATATAAGATTTCCATTATGTTACGTGGTGTTGAAGGTGCTATTAAGCAGTCGAAGGAACCCTGGAGAAGCCCGTGTCCCATATCCAAGGAGCTGATGACGAAGAAGTCGGCGCCTACAATTTGGCTACAGCCAAATACAGGAAGGCCGAATGTAGCGCTCTGCTCATTTTAACCACAAATATGTCTGAGGACACGCTAAAAAAGGTCATGCGGTTTGAAACAGCTAAGGTCTGGCAAGAGCTGCACAGGTTATATGACGGTCAATCTGATAATAGAGCGTACAATTTGTGCTCTGAGTTCTTCAGTTTTAAACGTAATCATGAGGATGATGTTTCTACCCACATGTCAAAATTGAAAACGTCTGGACAAATTTGAATGCAGAAATCACAAAGAAGGACGTTACTGTAAAGCTGCCGGAATTATTCCTCATCTGCAAAATATTAGATACGCTCGACGATAAATATTTTACATTCAAATCGAGCTGGTTATTACTGAACCAAAGTGAACGGACAGTGGATAATTTGACAAGTCACTTGTGCGCATTTTGAAAGAGCGCTTGGTAGTAAAGAGGATATAAAGAAAAAGGCCTTAGCGGCAACTCGGACACAACATAAGAGCAAGCAAAGCTGCGACAAAGAGCTGATCTGCAACTATTGTTCCGGCAAAGGACATAGAGTGCGAAAATGCAAAAAGTGGATACAAGATGGGAGGCAACCTAAGCCCACGCCAGGCACATCAGAAGTTACGTCAAAGTGCAACACATTTCTCTGCTAGTGAATGCTTGTGCAGCAGGACGAACTCAAGACAGAGAAAGCTGGTTCGTAGATAATGGAGCCACAACTCACATCGCTGTTAGGAGTGACTTCTTTCAAGAGTTTCACGAATTTGACTCTGACCACACAATATCACAAAAAAAAAACGCGGGTAGTTGTGGCGTAAACAACAAAAATTAACAACTCCGTATTTTTTATTAATTTAAAATAGTAAATAAATAGTTTGTACCACATAAATGTGTAGAAGTTATTAATTATAGCCAATACCTGCCAGTGTTGTGCAATTCCAACATTCCATTATCTGTAATAAGTGTCAGTTTCAACAAACTGGAAATGGCTGAGTCACTTCAACATACGGTGATCTCTTTGAAGGATCTTTGTTCTTGAAGCGAATGGCGGATTTTGAAGCTGAGCTCCCCCGAACACAAGGCACGCCTTCTGTGGTGTCTCTGGCATCGGAGTTTGCCTCATTCAAGGCGTTCATATTTGACGTTATTACTAGTGTTGAACAACAACTCAACGTATTAACAAAAACAGTGGATGCTATGGAAATGCGTACACGCCGTAAAATGCTGCTGCTGCATGGTGTGCCTGAGGAGTCACAGGAACGGACATCAGAGGTGATTGAAAAGGTCATACAAAAACATTTAAAAATTCAATGACAAGCTATATCCAACGAAGTCATAGGATTGGAGGTCCATACGGTGAGCTCAAGCCTAGGCCCATTGTGGTGAAGTTTCAGAGTGTTGTGGTGCGGGACAAGTTGTGGTATGCGAAAACCAAATTCAAGGATTCTGGTATGACGTTGACAGAATTCTTGACCAGGGAGCGTCACCAAACCTTTATGTCTGCACGCAACGGTTCGGGATTGCTCAGTGTTGGTCTAAGGAGGGCCATATCCATATTGTAACACCTGATAGTCGAAGGCACCGAATAACATATCTGAGCAACCATGGCGGCTGCTCATGTGGGTTTCTGATGCTGTCCGACAATTCGTCTAATATTACACTGAACAGAAGCGGACTAAGGACCGAACCCTGGTGTACCCCGACGGTGATGGGGAAGGGTTTCGTGTCGCCAACAGCAGTCCGAACCATTGAATCGGAGTCACAGTACATGTCCCGGATAGAGTCTATATAGACCTCTGGAACCCCTTTGGACCGCAGTGCCCACCAGATCATCGCACGAGGCGAGTCGAAGGCCTTCTGCATATCTAGAAACAAACAGTGCAGAGGCGTGTTCTTCGACCTGTATTTCTCTGCGACAACCCTCAGGGCAAAAACAGGGTCCGTGGTCCCATAACCAGGGCGAAACCCATATTGACACCCCGAGAGAGTACACTCCTGCCGGATCCGAGAGTCTATAATCCTCTCGAAGATCTTCATGGTGTGGGACATCACCTTAATACCGCGGTAGCTCCCGCACTCCTGCACTGACCCCTTACCTTTGAAGACTGGAGTAATAATACTCAGTCTCCATTGGTTTGGGATCTCCCCGCTGAGGAGTATGCGGTTAAAAAGGTTTACTAAGATGCCCACACCGCGAGGACCCATCGCCTTCCAGGCTTCGATGGGGACTCCATCGGGTCCGACAGCTTTCCGATTCTTTATGCGGCGAAGCGCAGTCAGGACTTCTCCAGGCGTTACCGGTGGCACTAGTCCCTGATTCGGAGGGAGGTCCGGAGGCTGCACCTCTTTGTGCTGTTTATTAAGCAGCTCGTGGAAGTACGAGCGCCATCTCTCCTTTACCGCGAGGTCTTCGCTTAACAGGTTGCCCTCAGGGTCTTTTACACAGCGACACTTGGATATATCCTGTGCCGCTTTGACCCTGGAGCGCGCCAGCTTATAGATGAGCTTCTGCCCCTCAGACGATTCCAGCTTATCATACAGAGGTTGTAAGTGGTCACGTCTGGCTCTGGCTACAGCTCTCTTTGTGGCGCGCTTGGCAGCCCTGTACGCGTCGCGGTCTTCAGAAGATCCGGTCGCTTGCCACTTTTTTTAAAGAGGGCTTTCTTCTCCCTAGTCTCCCTTTGGACTGCGTCGTTCCACCACCAAGTTTCCTTGTCACATTTGCGTCCACCCTTAGACTCACCAAGCACCACCTTCGCCGCTCCAAGGATGGCCGCCCGAACTATGTCCCAGTAATCTTGAACTGGTTCGCCTTCAGTGTCGGTGCACTTGTCACCGACAGCTGAGACGAACTCCTGGGACCTAGTTTCATCAAGCAGCCACCATCTGATGCGGCGCTGGCACCGCTCGATGCGTTCTCTCTCTCGTAGGTGATGAGATGTTCGGATTTCTTTTTGAAATACGTGTTCACAATGGCCAGATCGGCAGCCGCACACGTTCTGAGGATAGTTTCTCCTTCAGCGTTGCGGGTGCCGTATCCAAAACCCCCATGAACACGCTCAAACTCCTCACACCTCTCACCCACATTACCGTTTAGGTCGGCGCCCAAAACGATTCCCTGTGACAACGGAATGCTCCAAAGCACTCCCTCGAGTTGACCCCAAAACGACATCTTATCGGCGTCGCTACAACCGGCCTTTGGCGCGTAGGCACTTATCAGGTGGGTAATAATCCCATCGATAAGCACCCTCACGATCATAAGCCGGTCGCTACAGCGTTTCACCTCCAAGATGCCACTCTGCAGCCCCTCGGAGAGCACAACGGCCACCCCGTTCTCCCCACCAGGCGCACCTGTGTAATACAGCTTGTAGCCTGCAGAAGGGCCGGGCTCTGTTGCCCTTCCACCGAGTCTCCTGCAGGAACGCCACGTCCACCCTCCCCCTGGAGAGTACTTCGGCCAACTCTACCGCACGCCCAGTCAGCGTGCCAATGTTCATAGATGTTGTACCTTGTTAATGATAAGCTATTTTCGTTTTTATACTTTCATATATCAGCACAGCTGGCAGGTGGTGGAAATATTGGTACGAGCCTAGTAGGTCTAGAGTGTTTTCATATTGTATATTTTTTAACTATATTTAGTTTATTACTATTTGTAAGTACCTATTTAAAGTATTGGTTAAAGTATTTATATATTTATTTACGAAACTAGGGTCTATCTAGTACCTAATAGTAAATAAAAGTATCTATATAATAAAAGTATCTATATGGTAAAAAAGTGGGTAGTAAACTGAATGGTTGTGAAATAAAACTTCTGCTAATATTTTTTAATTATAACTGTATATTATACATTTACTAGTACTTAAATGATAGTTATTTGTTCGTGAACCATCCACCTGCCGGATTGTATCAAATTCTTTCCTTAATTTACAACTTACACTACAATATTTTGCAAGCACATAATAACGGACACTATGCAGGCTACTCTTGTGGAAATGAGTGCAAATTTTAACAAACGGATGGAGGAATTCGATGCACAATTGCAAGGGACATCAAGTTCACCACCAAGCTTTACTGGTTTGTCTTCAGAATTTGCCTCATACAGAGCCTTTGTGACACAGTCACTCACACTATTACAGCTACAGATGGATGCATTAGCCCGGACTATTGATAGAATTGAAACTCAGAGACGGCGAAAAATCCTGCTTATACATGGGGTCGAGGAGGCTAAAGATGAGGTGCCTGCAACCTGCTGGGTATTTCAGGGTTTGGCTCCAGTAACATCAGCCGCTGTCAAAGGTTAGGGAGAGCCACTTCTTCTAATAAATCCAGGCCTATTCTTGTAAAACTTCAGGATGTGGAGGTCAGAGATAAGCTATGGTTCGCCAAGGCTAAATTGAAGGGTTCCGGTGTCACCATTTCAGAATTTCTAACCAAGTGCAGGCACGACGTGTTCTTGGCCGCTCGTGAAAGGTTTGGGGTTGCTCGGTGCTGGACCAGAGAAGGTAATATTTTCGTCGTAGGTCCCGACAACAGACGACATCGAGTCTTTTCTCTCGCTGACCTCGACGAAATCAGCGCTAGTGTGCCTAAGCCCATAGTAACAACACAGGTTACAGCTTCTAAAAATATGGGACCTAAGTCGAAGCGTGCAGCCACGGTTAGAAAGTAAAGTTGATGATTATTCAGTTACGACACAGTTCAGGTACAACTTTTTCACTGTTTATTTACAACTTCATTAGCATTGTAGTTACGTAGGTACGTAGAAAGAGAACTTTGCGTAGGTACCTTCACAATTTGATATGTTTTAAAAAGTAAAAGTAGGTAGATAAATAAATAGTATAAATTGACATTTGACAATTACACTGACACTTTATATGTCAACTTCCTAGACTAGAGTCTGCGCGACAAAAGTAGGGCTGTGGCTAAAAATGGTACTAAAATTATTTTAGTGTTTCATTGACATATGTCATGCCTTTATCGCCGAAGGGGTAGGCGGAGGCATACTGTACACCTAAATTACACCATTTGCAATTTGCCCTTCAGTTTTTTTTTAACTTTAGTACTTCAGTTTATTATTAATAACAGGGTATTGTTATTGTTGTCATTACTTTGTATATTATGCTATAGTATCGAAACATTTCATAATTCTTTGAATATGCTGACTTTATTGTTAACATGTTATTGCTTTAAATATGTGTAGGTACCTATGACCTTTGTTTTTCTGAATCCGTGCAGACTTAATTCTATATTCTCCTTGCTTGTTCCTTCTGTTTTTACCTACTATATTTTTACATAACCTACAAAATTATATTTTTCGTAAACCTATTTATATATTTTTTTTTCTTTTTCACTACCCTTGGCAAGCTGTATTCACTAATAAGAATTTTATATAATCAATTTTTTTTAAGTACATTATGAGGTATGAATCTATGGAATCTATATATGTTGTCTTTTATTTTTTTTTATTTTTTAATATTGTTGTAAAAGGAGTTAAACTCCTACATATAAAGTAGTTAAGTTTATAGATTTTAATTTATAGTAGATATTAACTTTATGAAAACAGCATATAGCCCCATTTATAAATAGGTAGATATTTGTTTTATCCATGTGCCTCGTGTAGTGGTATGTAAGGCATGTAGAATTCAGTTGAGAATCCCTAGTTAAATCTGTTTTAATTTAATGCGCATCTTCTGTTAATGGGGGCTTTGAATTAGTTGTCTGTGCCTGAACTTAACCCTGTGTCACTTCTCGCTTTTCCACTAACCTAAGCTTAAGTTGTAAATTTATATATAGTTTTCTTCATTGTGTAACCGGCAGATGGAGGTATGTAGGTACTGTTACGTTAGATTTTAGAGTATTAATATAGTATATATTTAATATTTATTTACTTACTTATAAAAAATAATTATATTTTTTAATTTATATAAACCTATAATAAATAGTCTTATAATTTTATTTGTTACAATATTCAACAATCTATGATGCTTTCAGATTACAGCAGTGACGATGAGTTTTTCTCTGCAAGCAGTAATATAAGTTCACAAAGCGAGCCCTCCCTTTGGCTGAGATTTTGTCGTCTCAACTCTCTGGAGTGCCTTGTAATTTTAATGCTATACACATTAATGCTCAAAGCATTCCGGCACACTTCCTGGATATGCTGGCATCATTTGACTTTCCTCATATTGATGCTATACTTGTCTCTGAGACTTGGCTTAATCCATGCTTATCCTCCTCCGCTTACGCCCTACCAGGATTTAACCTTGTTAGAAACGACCGCTTATCGTCGTACGGAGGTGTGGCAATCTATTTACGTTCTCACATTCCATATGATGTTATAAGTTTATCACCTCAGCCACCACCAGCTTATGCTAGTGAGCATCTTTTTCTAGAGATCGAATTATCTCATTCCAAAGTTTTACTTGGTGTTTTCTATGGTCCCTCTTCTGATATAAATTACTTTTCCTCGTTTGAACTTCTTTTAGATACTTTTATCCCATCGTACGATCATATCATAATTATGGGCGATTTCAACACCTGCCTCATTAAAAACGACACGCGTTCCTCAATCTTCCAATCTATTATCACGTCTTAAAATCTCTCCATACTTCCATCTGATACTACTCACCACTTTCCAAATTGCAAACCTTCCTTGTTAGATCTTGCCATTGTTTCTTCTCCTAATCTTGTAGCTAAACATGGTCAGTGTACTGCTGATCAGTTTTCCTTTCATGATTTGATATTCCTTTCCTACCAGCTACGTCCACCTAAACCTAAGGCTAAAGTAATTTTGCATCGCAATTTTGGAGGTATGGATATGGACGCTTTGCGTGGCGATGCTGCTGACATAGATTGGGGTTTGCTTTTTGATGCTCAATGCATTGATGAGAAAGTACAGCTGTTGACATCTTCTCTCATTGGGTTGTACGATGTGCATGCTCCTGTACGAAAAATAAAAGTTAAGCTTCTTCCCTGCCCCTGGTTGACTGAAGATATCAATTCGCTTTTATCCAAAAAGGCATCTGCCAAGTCCAAATACAAGCGGCGCCCGACTGACTATAATCGTGAAAAGTACGTGTCCATAAGAAATCGTTGCAGTAAGGTGTGTAGGAACGCGCAACGCCAATACATCCACAACTCTGTTGAAAACGGTGACCCAGCGAAAGTCTGGAAGTTTCTTAAATCATTGGGAGTGGGCAAATCTCGGCATGACTCAATACCTAAAGATATAGATTTAAATTTACTTAATCAACATTTTTCTGCTTCGTCAAACTTAGATAGAATGACAAAAGACATTACATTGCAACATCTTTCATCTGTTCCGACTCCCGATTGCTCCCCTTTCGTTTTTAGTGAATTGTCTGGTTGTGATGTTAAGAAGAGTATAATGTCAATTACATCCAACGCAGTGGAAACTGATAGTGTCAGTCGTAATATGGTCGTCCCCATTATCGATGAACTTCTTCCAGTTATTACTCATATACTTAACTTTTCTATTAACTATAGTGTATTTCCCTTGACTTGGAGAGAGGCTCAAATAGTACCTATTCCTAAAAAGAAAAATCCTTCCTCATTCACTGACTTTCGTCCTATTTCTATCTTGCCATTTCTCTCTTAGGTTCTTGAACGCCTCATTTATAATCAACTTAACAGTTTTCTTACCAAAAATTCCCTTTTAAATCCCCTTCAGTCCGGATTTCGTCCTGGCCACAGTACAACTACCACTTTGGTTCAAATAACTGAGGATATCAGGAACAGTATGGAAAACGGTAAACTGACACTACTGACACTGTTGGACTTCAGTAATGCGTTCAACACCGTTGATTTTGAAATACTACTTGGCATTATGAGATCTCTTAACATATCTCCAACAGTAATTGACTGGTTTCGTAGTTACCTGTTTGGTCGTCGGCAGCGTATTAGTATCGAAGATACCATTTCCTCTTGGTGTACAACTTCTGCTGGCGTTCCACAGGGTGGCGTTCTATCTCCTTTACTCTTTGCAGTTTTTATAAACTCTATTACTAAAGAACTAACTTCTTCCTACCACCTTTATGCAGATGATCTGCAGATTTACACTCATGCGCCTTTGGATAAATTGGTGGAGGCTGTCAATGCCATCAATGAAAACCTTGTCTCTATTTGCAAGTGGAGTAATTCTTATGGCTTAAAGGTAAACCCTAACAAGACACAGGTAATTGTTATTGGCAGTTCTAGAATGATGCCTAAAGTCGACTGGACGCTACTGCCTTCGGTTTCTTGTAGCGGTACTATTGTACCTTACAGTCAAGAAGTAAAAAAATTGGGCATATTGTTCGATAAATACCTGAACTGGAGTCCTCAAATTCGAGAATTAAGTCGTATGCTGCCACAGGTTCCCTGCGTAAGCTGCGAAATTTTCTGCCTGTTGCCACAAAGACTGCGCTTGTGCAATCCCTCCTATTTCCTATCCTTGACTATGCTGATGCCAGTTACCTCAACCTCACTGAAGACCATCTTAACAAACTTGAGAAACTCCAAAGGCTCTGTATAAGGTTCATATTTGGATTGCGCAAGTATGACCATGTATCCGTATATAGAACACAGCTCAAGTGGTTACCTATCCGTCTTCGCCGGAATGCTCGTATATTGTCCTTGTTGTATAATGTTCTTTTTAACCCCCACACTCTTCAACAAATCTTTTTCGGTTCAGGCGGTGAGGTTGTGGAATGACCTGCCAGTGACAATTAGGAGAGCACAATCTCTGCCTGTTTTCAAAAAAATCATTGAAGGAATATTACTTACGTGAAAGCTAATGTAATCATCATTGATTAAAGTCTTTAGAACTGTATTGTGTGTATGGATGTATATTTATGTATGATTTATTGTATGATTATATATTGGTATAGTTTGTAAATATGTATGATTATATGGTATATATGAAATGTAAAGTATTTACTTGTTTTTTATGTTATTATATATTTTTTTTGCCTATTGTTTTCTGATTGCATAACTACATGGTAATGAGAATCGTAATCAGTATGCGTACACCACACTTCCCTTAATAAATTTCCTTTTTTTCTCTCCATCCCACGGTTGCCTGGAAGAGATTGCCGTAGCGCGATAAGGCCGCCAATTGTACCTACAACTTACATAAATAATGTCATTTTTTATTTTATTATTGTAAATTTGGTGTACAATAAAGAGATATATTATTATTATTCTCTTTATTACCTATACAGACATACAAATTACATTTTTAAATATATCTAAAAAAAAACACATTTCAAAATATAAAAAGTAGTAGCCCACCGGTATCGGGTGCAGGGACCAAGCTACCGGTGGTTAGGGCTCCAGAGATAGGAACCTCCTGACAATGCGTGCCGTGTCGAGGAGAACTGCCTTCTGCATCAAACTCCCGATCCAACTGCCTAACGCGAGCCTCATAAGATGTTGGTCGAGGCTCTTGGCAATCAACCCATGTGCTGATATGACTATCGGGACAATGATTGCCGAATCCACATCCCATATGACAACAATCTCGTGAGCCAAATCCAAATATTTCAATTGTTTTTCTTTTTCTGCTTTCACGAGATTTTCGTCATGTGGGATGGTAATATCAATAATCATTGCGCGACGCTCTAATCGATCCATCACCACTATATCAGACTTATTGGCAACAATAGTCCTGTCAGTAATGATGGATCGATCCCAGTACAGTGTGATACGACCATTTTCAAGAACTGGGTCGGGTACATACCTGTAATAGGGCACCTCCAAATCCACAAGTTTATACTTAAGAGCTAGTTGCTGATGGACAATCCTGGCTACTAGATTGTGTCTATGCAAATACTCCCCGTTAGCAAGACGCGAACAACCAGAAATAATATGTCTTAAAGTTTCACCCGGACGATGACATGCCCGACAAATGTCAATCGTACCATCCTTCAGAATATACTTTCGGTAGTTATTCGTCATTACTACTTCGTCTGTAATTGCAAAGACAAAACCTTCAGTTTCCCCAAAGAGGTCCCCAAACCGTAGCCAGGAAACAGGTGCTGTTAAATCTACATCGGGCCCATATAGGGCCCGGAAAAATCGTCCATGCAGCTCCTTACTCTTCCATATCTCCTTGCGATCATCAGTAGTGAGTTTAGCTAGACTAAGCGGGGTAAGTCCATTATCTACTGCAACCACACACCGATGCATACCCATATTCGCTGACAGAAAATATTCTCTAAGGTTGCATATCTCGCGGTTGTGGAGAGTCTTAACATTTAAGACGCCTTGACCCCCAATCTTCCGCGGGATATACAACCTCATAACAGACGAACGTGGATGGTGCATTCGCTATGTAGTAAGCAGAGTACGAACCTTTCTGTCGAGGGTGTCCAACACAGTTTGAGTCCATCTGAGTATGCCAAAGGAATAGGTTAACAATGGTATGACCCAATCATTATAGGCGCGAACCTTGTTCCCACCTGATAAAAGACTTTTCAGTACTTTCTTCAGGCGGCCCAAGAAACGCTCCACCAATGATTGTTTCATACCCCTGTCATCAATTCCTAATGCCTGTGACATACCCAAATATTTGTAGGTTTCATTTGCAGAAAGGGATCTAAGTTTAGTGGAATCTGAAAGTTCCAATCCATCAGATTTCACAATCTTCCCTCTTTTAACATGCATGGTTGCACATTTATCTACACCAAACTCCATCTTGATAGAATTACTAAAGTTTTCAGTTACCTTTAGTAAGACTGTCAATTGGATATTATTGGAGGCAAAGAGCTTCAAATCATCCATGTAAAAGAGGTGGGATATAACTGGACCACCTCCCTGCAAATTATGGCCTAGCCTTAAACCCTCTAATATTGTACTCAGAGGGTTTAGTGCTAGACAGAACCACAAAGGACTCAAACTATCACCCTGGAAAATACCCCGCTTTATATTTATAGAGTCATCGTCACCCAGAATTTCTCGACATCCCGGATAACGAAGGACCGTACACCATTGTCCCATACACGTCTTCAAGAAGGTGCATAGAGTAGCATCAATCTTATACAACTCTAGCACCCTCATGAGCCATGAATGTGGCACGGAGTCATAAGCCTTCTTATAGTCTATCCAAGATGTCGCTAAATCCCTTCGTTTACGACTAACCTGTTGGCTAATAGTCGTATCAATAATAAGAAGTTCTTTAGTACCACGAGCCCCAGTCCTACATCCATTCTGAGAGTCTGACAGGATGGAATTTTCTGTTATATAAGAGTTTATTTTTACTCTCAGAATAGATGTAAGATGTTTATATAACGTGGGAAGACACGTTATAGGTCTATAATTTTTGGGGTCCATGGTACTACCAGACTTATGTAGCAGGTGGGTTATCCCAGTGGTCATAAAACTTGGAAGCAACCCAGATTCCAAGGATGATTGAAATTGAGATGCCAAACGACTATGTGAAATCCGAAGCCACTTTAGCCAAAAATTGTGCAGTCCGTCTGGTCCTGCAGATTTCCAATTAGGAAGTTGACGGACTGCATTAGCAACATCATCAGATGTAATTGATGGTGGCTCCATTGGATTAATAGAGTCACACATTCGCTTGACATCTCGCATCCATTCACCTTCTGTATGGGTGACAGGCACTGACCAAATACTACGCCAAAATGAGTTCATAGTTACAGTATCTGGTAAATGCATGTCACCCACAGTATCAGGTTGCTCCCAATTTCTATACACCCACCGCTCATCTCTCTGAAATGTGCGATTCAGGATATATCTACCTGTCCTAGTTTTATAGCGTCTAATTCGGTTTGCCCATGCATAAACTTTCTGTTTTAGGAAGTCAATGCGTTCTGTAACTTGGGTTGCATAATCACAATTGCGTACTCCAGTTCCAGCAAAAGCCCGAGCTACAAAACGCATCACTTTCGGACGAGTATTGCCCGACCTAAAGCAGATAAGCTTGCCAATGAGTACCCTGGTAATGGTACAGCACAAACTGGTCGAGTAGTGATCTTATGATCTGGGAATTTAACACCAGCTACTCGACATGCTGCAACAGCTGCACAGTACAGAATTGAGTGCGTACTACTGAGATTTTCACTTTTATCTAAATAATTAGACAATAGCGAATCCAGGGCACACACCAGTGCCATATTGCGTTTATGCATCGGCAAACGCGGCAGACGCGGTCTTATTTTCAAATCAACATTTAGATATTCCTGCATCGCACACTCCAAAGCACTTCTTATTTGTTCATTGCACTGAGTACTTACGGTTAAAGTTACGCTATCCACTCCATCATCGGTACGTGTGAGAGGTAATGGTGTTGGTACCTGTAATTGTGTTATTTGTGATGTGGGAGAGATAACATTTCTCTGCCGCAAGTCAGAGCGTAGCCTCTCAATTACGGTACTATCCAAACATATGACAACGTTGAATAGCACGCACTTGATCCGATAGTCGTTGTGCCGAAACGTTGACACCTGGTTCAAGACCCTGAAACAGAAGAAGCATTCGATCGCGATACGCGGTCAAGTTGGTTCCCCCCTCTGTAGCCTCATAATATGCCCGCATGACGTTTTCATTCATGGAATGAGTCCATCGCATGCGGTGCATTATTATTATTATTATAATAAGATTAAATATTTTATTATACTTATTCATATAATTATATACTAATTCGCATCTGAATAATAAAAATTGCACCTATGAATGATGATGAAAGTGGTACCGATTCGGAAAGCTTTCACACGGTACCTAGCTATGATTTCGCGAATGACAGTTTTAAGTAGTGTTCCGTCTTTAGCTGATAATCTTGAATTTCAGTTCTCTGATGTACCTGGGAATTTTAATGCGGTTCATATCAATGCCCAAAGCATCCCGGCACACTTCACCTGATATGCTGGCAACTTTTGACTGCAAGAATATTCATGCTATCCTAGTTTCTGAGTCGTGGCTTAAGCCCAAGCACTCCACTACTTCATTCTCCCTTCCTGGGATTTAACTTATCAGAAACGATCGCGACGATGGTCGTCGTGGCGGTGGTGTAGCTATATATCTACGATCATATATTCCTTTTAAAATTATTAGTGTATGAGCGCAACCGCCACCACCTAATTCTGGCGAGCATCTGTTTCTTGAGGTTGAGCTCAACCACTCCAAAGTCCTTCTCGGCGTTTACTATTGTCCTTCGTCTAGTATTCACTTTTTCCCTACTCTTGAAACCATACTGGTTAATCGTAATTCCCACTTGCAGTCATACGATAATCTTGGGTGACTTTGACGCATGCTTAGTTAAAAACGATTGCCGCACCTCATCCTTTAACGCACTCATCAATTCCTGTAACCTGTTCATTCCTCCTTTAAATACAACTCACCACGTTCTCAGCCAGGGGGCTGTGAGCCTACCCTGATCGACCTCATATTGGTGTCCTCTGGAGAGCACGTCGTGAAGCATGGACAATATCCAGCCGATGGATTCTCCCTTCACGCCTTATTCTTCCTATCCTACGAAATCCGTATCTCGAAAGCTAAGCGAAAAATAATCATACAGCGCAATTTTGGTGGCAAGAATTTAGAAAATCTTTGTCAGGATGCAAGCAACATTGACTGGAGTCCCCTTATGACCAGTGGGTCAGTGGATGACCAAATTCAAATTTTTCACTAATAATATTACCGCACTTTATGATAAACATGCACCTATCCGTGCAGTCAAAATTAAACATCCGCCTGCCCCGTGGCTTACAGCGGATATTAAAAACCTTATTCATAAAAAAGCTGCAGCAAAATTTAAGTATAAAATAAAGCCCAGTGACATCAACTATAAACAATATGTTACAATACGTAATCACTGTAACAAGGTGTGTAGGAATGCACAACGCCAGCACATTCACAGAATATTCAAAATGGGGATCCAGGTAAAGTGTGGAAATTTCTTAAAACTATGGGGGTTGGAAGACAACGTCAGGATACTGTTCCAAATGATTTAAATATTGATTTACTGAATCAATACTTCGCTGCCATTTCCAACCTTGTCAGTACTACCAAGGTACCAACAATAAAATATCTTTCATCTCTTCCGAAACCCAGCTATTCACCCTTTGTCTTTGATCTTTTCACTTCTTGTGATGTTAAGAAGAGCATTACATCGATTACATCGAATGCAACAGGCGATGACCGTATCAGCCGGCATATGATCCTTCCCATCCTCATTGAAATCCTTCCGATTATGTTTTATTCTCAATTCCTCTATGACCAGTGGAATTTTCCCAACCTCTTGGAAAAACAGTCAAATAATTCCTTTGCCAAAAATACCCAAACCACTGTCTTTCGTCCCATATCTATTTTACCGTTCCTTTCGAAGGTCCTTGAAAAACTTGTACATACCCAATTCACTTCGTTTTTACGCAAAAACAATATCCTCAATCCATTTCAATCCGGTTTTCGTCCTGGACATAGTACGGTTACGGCCTTAGTCAATATTACGGATGATATTAGGTCTGGTATGGAACGCGGAAATCTGACTGTGCTCGCAATGTTAGACTTCAGCAATGCTTTCAACACTGTTGATTCTGATGTATTACTTAGTGTTTTCCGCTCTCTTAACATATCTCCAAAAGTGATTGAATGGCTTCAAAGTTACCTGTGTGGTCGCCGGCAACGAATAAGTATTGAAAACACATTGTCTACTTGGTGCAATACTACCGTTGGGGTGCCCCAGGGCGGCGTTTTATCTCCTCTTCTTTTCTCAATTTTTATTAATTCTATTTCCAGTCATATTGTCTCTTCCTACCACCTATATTCAGATGACTTACGAATTTACAGTCAAGCACCGCTCGAACATCTAAACGACGCTATTGAGGTTATTAATAGAGATCTCATACAAATCAGCAAATGGAGTAGCAACCATGGCCTCTAAAGTGAATCAATTAAAAACGCAAGTGACCATAATGGGCAGTTCGAGAATCTTATCAAATATTGTGTGGACAGATACTACTCCTATTACATTTGATGGTGTTGTTGTTCCTATTAGCAATAAGGTTAAAAATTTAGGAATATTTCTCGATTCTAGACTGTCTTGGGATCCGCAGGTGCAAGAAGTGAGCCGTAGGGTGTTTGCTTCTGTGGGATCATTGAGGAGACTGCAAAATCTCTTGCCGATTACTGCTAAAATTGCGCTTGCAAATTCATTGCTATTACCCATCCTTGATTATGCCGATGTCAGCTATCTAGACCTTACCTAGGATCAGTTAGATAAACTTGAGCGTCTTCAAAATGTCTGTATAAGGTTCATTTTTGGCTTGCGCAAATATGACCATGTTTCACAATTCAGAGCGCAACTCAAGTGGTTACCGATTAGACTTCACCGGGATGCTCACATACTTCCTTACTGTATAATATATTATTTAACCCTTCAACTCCGTCCTATCTTAAGAAACGTTTTGATTTCCTACATGAAACGCATACTAGATGTCTTAGATCATCGGAGAGCTTAAGCCTAAGGATGCCATCACACTCAACGGCATTCTACGACAAATCGTTCACTATTACAGCAATACGTCTGTGGAATATACTTCCAATTGAGGTGAGACGAGCTCATACCCTATTAAAATTTAAGGCAATGTTAAAGGAGCACTACTTATCGTGATAGTTTCTGTAGTCGGTACTTACACACATTTTTCTTTATCATGCATAAATGTATAAAATTTTAAGTTATCTTTGAAATTGTCAGAATTACTATGCCATATTTGTTTTATATTATTTATATATGTATTGTTTTTAGTATATTTCAGTTAAAATATATTATCTTCTTGTAGTTATATTATGTAATATATAATGTATATTGTTATAATTAGTACGCCATAATGCTACCACTCATTACCTGCTACCAAATTTCTCCATCCAAAGGTTGCCTGGTAGAAATCGCTTTATGCGATAAAGCCGCCCATTGTACTATTCCCCTAACTTACAATCTCAATGTACAATTGTATTTTCCGGCGTACAATAAAGTGTAAATAAATAAATAAATAAATATCCACTGCAGACGGTAGCGTAATACCAGCGATAGGAAAAGTAGACTACCGTTGAGGTAGAGTCAAATGTCGGTGGCAGGAGGGAGTTAATAACCCTAAAAGATGTGTGGTTGGTACCATCGCTGACGAAAAATCTATTTTCACCACTTGTTGCGCAAGATAAAATGCAGAACAGTTTATTCACTTCTACAATAAGAGAGTGCAAACTTGATATTGGAGGCACGACTAGAGAGAGACCATTATGGCGGCTTATACAAACTGAGTATGAAGACAGTGATGCCAAACAAGGCAAGAGTCCTAGAGGTCAATGCTATAACTGGTTCTAACACGCTACAGTTGTATCACGAAAGATTTGCTCATCAGGACAAGAAACATGTTATCCGCCTTGTAAAGAGAGAGCTAGGGATGCATTTATGGAAAGTCACACCGGAAACCGTTTGGAAAAAGGGAACGAGCAAAAGCTACAGGAGAGCTTATTCACACCGATGTTTGCGGTCCCTTTGTCGATAGCATCTCAAAATTTAAATATTACGTGCTCTTCAAGGATGATTACTCTACTCTATCTATCTATATATCTAGCTATCGCATGATCTATTTTATTAAGAACAAATTTGACGTTAAGGATAAACTCCTTCAAATGCTTCATGAAGCCAAGACCGCCGGATATGACATCAAAACAATTCTCAGTGATAACGGAGGTGAGTTTGACGAGAAAGAGGTACGAGATATTTTACAGAAATATGGCATTCAACAACGGCTGACAATGCCTTACACTCCGGAGCAGAACGGATGTAGTGAGCGAGAAAACCGTACGCTAGTTAAAGCTGCGAGATCTATGCTACACGCAAGAGGAGAACTACCGCAAATACTCTGGGCAGAACTGGTGAATACTGCCGCGTACGTACTTAACAGGATAGGTCCATCGAGAGTTGAGGGTAAAGTACCTTACGAACTCTGGCATGGGAAGAAACCTAAGATAAGTCACTTGAGAGTCATCGGAAGTGAATGCTATTTTCATCTTCCAAAACAAAAACGGAAGAAGCTTGACCCCAAGGCTATTAAAGGCAGACTTATAGGATATGACAACGATGACGGTTACCGTATTTGGGATGGAAACAAAACGCAAAGATCGAGGGATATAACCTTTCAAACTGACGTTGAGTTCCGGATCAGTACGGAAATTCCTACGACTTCAAGTTCAGGGGGAGATAACCAAACGTTCATGAGAGAAGTTGCTATAGAGCCTGAAAGTGAAATAGAGCCAGAAACTGATCATGAACATGCTCTAGAGGGAGATAGAGAAGATGATCATGTACATGTAGATGTTTTAGGAGATAGGAACGAAAGAAGAGAGGATGAAAACGCTTACGAAGAGTTCGTCGACGCTGATGAGGAGATAGAGGTAGTCGAACCATCTTTATTGAACCCGAGATCGTAATACGACTTACGCGACAGAAGTAGCCTCTCACGTCCTAAGAAATATGATGACTACGTTTGTTTCGTAGGTACAGAATGTTTCCCTGAGACATAAACAAGCGATTGAAAGAGATGACCGCGCAGAGTGGATCAAAGCTATGAAGAGTGAAATGAACTCCTTAAAGCAAAATTATGTTTGGACACTCTGTGAGCTACCGAAGGGAAGGAAGGCACTCCCTTGCAAGTGGGTCTTTAGCATCAAGCGAAACCCAGACGGCAGTGTTGACAAATATAAGGCTAGGCTAGTAGTAAAAGGGTTTAAGCAACAAAAAGGGATTGACTATGAACAGACCTACAGTCCAGTTGCTAGAATTGCCACCATTAGAGCCTTATTAAGTGTTGCAGCCAAAGAAAAGTTATATTTGGCACAGTTTGATGTTTCGACGGCATTCCTCAACGGCAAGCTAAAGGAAGAAATTTACATGCAGCAGCCGGATGGATTCAGCGATGGAACTTCAAAAGTATGTCGCCTTCAAAGGAGTTTATATGGACTCAAGCAGCACAAATGATGGAACTCGTGCTTTGAGGAGTATCTATTATAAAAAAATAAATAAAAAACTAAAAATAACTTTATTTTGCATAGACCATTTTAACGGCGCTTACAAAATGTCATACACTATTCAAAATATTTAAAAGGACCACCGGTTCGGAACGCGGCTCACCTGAGAAGAACCGGCAAGAAACTTAGGAAGGCTTTTTTTTGATGGCCTATTTAGAATTTAATAATTATTTCACTTTGCCAGCAGATCATTATACATATACAGTTACCCTGGAAAGAATCGCCAATCTTATGTAGTCGACTGTGGTGGACTGAAAGATTATTTTTATTTCTAGTGTTTATATTATGTTTATCACAGAGTTTAGAAAATTGTGGTAAATTTTTCTGGACATACATAAGATTGGCAAAAATGTATTGTGATGGTACGGTTAGAATATTTCTTTGAATTTTCTCGAAGAGAAACTCTGGGGCTAAATTATAAATAGCGCGTACAGCCCGCGTTTGTAGAACAAAAATAATATTTAAATCTGCAGCACTCTCCCAAAGGAGAATACCGTAAGACATAATACTATGAAAATAGCTGAAGTAAACCATTCTAGCCGATCTTTTTTACAGCGTATGCAGCCGAACTTACCCTAGAGGCTCTCTTTTCTATGTGTGGGCCCTACTGCAAATTAGCATCAATAGTTATACCGAGGAACACAGTTGATTCTACAAACTCTAACACTTGTCCATTCAGTTGAACATTGGCCGCAACTTGTTTTACATTTGGTAGAGTAAATTTTATACATTTAGTTTTATTTTCATTAAGGCAAAGATTATTTGAGCTGAACCAATGAACTACTCTTGCAATTGCATTGTTTACATCGTCATAGTTATCTAATTGTCTTTTAATTTTAAAAATTAATGAGGTGTCATCTGCAAACAAAACAATCCTATTTCTGTCCCCTACATAAAATGGTAAATCATTCATATAAATGAGGAACAAGAATGGCCCAAGTATCGAGCCTTGCGGCACACCCATGGTAACCATGGATCCTACAGAACGTGTACCATTAAAATCGACCCTCTGTATTCTATTGTTCACGCAGCAGATTGTTGTCTACTCACGAAAAAGATAGGTGAGAAGAAAATCCTGATAACTCTGTACGTAGATGATGGGCTTGTAGCTGCTACAGATTAAAATTTGGCAAACCAATTCCTTGGAGAGTTAGGGAATACTCTAAAGATCACCAGCAAGCCAGCATCTTATTACCTTGGACTTGAGATAGAACAGTCGAAAGATGACTCCATTACGATTAAACAAGAATCGTACGCCAAGAAAATACTGGAACGTTTCAAGATGGCAGAATGCAATCCAGTATCAACGCCAATAGAAACGACTTCTCAAGCAGGGAAAGTTAACAAGGTGGAAGAGAAGAAATTTCCATACAGAGAAGCTGTAGGGGCGTTAGGGTACCTAATGACAGGAACGCGACCCGACATAGCTTACGCAGTCGGATTAGTTTCAAGAAGTTTGGAAAACCCGACACATGACGATTGGCTACGTGTTAAGCGGATTATGCGATACATAAAAGGGACTTCTTCTTATGGCATAACGTATAAAGCGGAACATGGATCTAATCGTATACAAGGCTATAGTGATGCTGATCATGGAGGAGACCAGCAAACAGGGCGCTCTACAACGGGAGTTGCATGTCTTTTTGCTGGAGGCAATCATATCATGGCTAAGTCAACGACAATCTTCAGTCGCTATTTTTACCACTGAAGCTGAAATAGTAGCAGCAAGTGAAGGTGCTCGTGAGCTTGTATGGCTTCAAAGAGTATTTAGCTCACTCACTGACATGGATGGAGTACCTATACTTAAAGTTGATAATGAGGCTGCTATACGGCTTGCGTATAACCCAGAGTTTCAAAAGCGGACCAAGCATATACGAGTTCGAAATTTCTTTGTGAGAGAAACTGTACAAGAAGGACTCGTGGATGTTCAGAAGACTGGCACCGCCACGCAGTTGGCAGATATTATGACCACGGCAGTTCCTAAGCCAAGATTAGTCACAATCAGGGATGCCTTGGGTATACAATGCCATTCGCTTGTATTTTATATACTACTCGGGACTTCACGCGAAACAATTTTGTACTTACATTCACCGACGTTTCGAGCGCGTTGCAGCGCCCGTGGGCGCGGCTGGACTGATGGTGAGGGCCGAGAGTATGCATGGAGTTAGTTTTGTTTATAGCTACCCTCCATTATTATTATTATGCAGGATAAGGCCGGCGAAACACTACATTCACTACGTCAGTTTTGTTTGGCACAGGTTTTCTACGGTCAAGTTTTTTCATCACTGAATTCCACATCCCGGATAGCTTGAATCCATCTTCCCTATTGAAATTATTGTATCTTCTAATTTCAATAGCTTCACGCACAACACGAGGATAATAGTGGCGATCAGTGGAGAGGACTTTGGGTTGATGGAGTTCGATCCAGTGATTACTACCTGACTCGAGGTGTTTTTCTATCGCCGATTTGTTGAACTGACGGTTTTTCACAGCTGCGATGTGTTCTTTGACCCTTTCTGCGATGGTTCGTTTTGTTTGGCCTATATATGAACGACCGCAGCTGCAATCCACTTTGTAGACACCTGGTGTTTGCAGAGGGATGACGTCCTTTGGTGTTCGCACATACTTCGCTACTTTGGCTAACGGTTTGTATATTGTACGAATGGAGAACTGCCGTAAACACGACCTAATTCAATCCAAATCGTAAATTCGCTTGATTAATGAGGGAAAGTGTTAGAGGTTGCATAACATCAAGTGAGACTCTTTTCAGTGTATGTTATGTCACGTAGGAAAAAGAAGTAGTCTGATGTATGTAATGTCGTATGTGTCAAATAAAATTTGCTAAAATGTTTTGTGTCCAACTAAGTCTTAATTTTTCAAATGATTAGCTATAAGCTAAAATATGTTTCAACTATAAGCTTCCACTAAATACGCGTACTCGCGACACCTCTTACGCCACCGAAGCAGTTACAGGTTAATGGTATTCTTCTTAAACTGCCCGAGTGTAATGCCCAATATTTTATCAACATTCCTTTCTCTGTTAATTGAACAGAGAGCAGACCAACTAGTCCTGCGACCTACCTAGACTACCTACTTAACCTAAGGAATTGATCTATAGGGATCTTAGTTTTTAGTGACCACGTGAGCAGATTGCTCAAAAACGGAAAGGTCAAAAGTACTCGGATACCCAGACGTGCGTGTATGAAGCGATTGATGAATCTCGAAGAAGCGAAAGAAGTATGTATGGATCGCGAAGCCTGGCGATCTGTCCTCTCTGACTACCCCGTCAGGGATACAGCGTGAAGATAGTTAGTTCGTTTTTAGTGCACTTTTCAGCTGAAACATCCCAATTACATTTTGAGAACTGTAATTCCTTTGGTCATGAAACAATAAGTATGGTTGTCCGCTACCGATAAGGGCAGGTACCATATTATGTGACAACTTTACAACTTGACTTTACACGGCATCCCGTGTAAAGCCAAGTTGTACAGTTGTCTATTATAGCGTATCATCATATGCTATACCGTGTAGAGATTTCCATCACTCACACTCTAACTACGAAAAATACGCAAACGATGGATTGAATAATGATTTGTACTTCTGCCACAGAATAAGGAATAGTACTACGTACAGAAGTTTCACTCCCTAACAACAGTCAGTTTTAGGTATGAAAACATACTCGAAGCTAAATTAAAACAAAAGTTGAGTTGAGTTGAGTTGAGTTTATGACAGAGCTACAAAGTCCTCGCGAGGTTGTCACTAGAGAAGTTTTAGTACCTGCTTGATTTATTTAGAGCCGGCTGTCGTGCCAGCAGAGCGGCAGCGGCAGCCCACTGTCATTAGCCGCTCCGAGCGGTGCGCTGCTCGGATATACCCAAACTGCGGAGTGACACCCCCCTGCTTCTGCTGTTGTCATCATCAACATTCGAGCGTTGGTTTGCCTACCTCCTCCACTTAAAACGGTTTTCAACATCCCTGAGGCCAATAGCACACCACGTCATCGACTACTACGTAACGTCAAAACACTACTTTTTGTGTTTACTTACTATCTACTTACTTCCTAGAAGAATCCTTCCTAGAATCTTACTTACTAGAATAAGATTTCTCTCAGTAGAGAAACCTACTTCTAGCAGTGGACTGATTTGATTTATTGATGATATAATTGAACTTAATTCGTATATTTTTAGGTCTTCAAGTGCAGCGACGGTGTCCGAAAGGCCGAGCTTGTAATTTTCTACATGTATTCAGAAATCCAAATAACTTATTTAGTGCTTATTTTAATGAACAAAACCAAAATACTGAGCGGTAAGTTTTTCTGTCGCTTTTGCTATCTTAACAAACAAAAATCAAATCAAAAAATTTTCGGGGCGGCTGTAACTGAGCTTTGGCTGATAGGCACGTTCTGATTTGGTACGATCCAACCACGGATATGGTTTGTCTCTCGATTAAATCTTACCGTCTGTAGAACAGTCCGGCGGACATAATTATTATTAATTGAGTCTGCCTCGGTCTGCATCGGATATGGTCTGCTTCATACCAAGTCTAGATGGTCGGTCCGGATCAATGTTGCCGTTCTAGCTACTTTGTCGTAAATTTCCCAAGATCTAATAATTTTACCCCATAATAGGGATAAAGGCACCGAATCTGGACATCCTGTCCGGTCATCTGTGGCGAGAACAGATTTGGTCGGGCGAATTTGGTCTGTCGTCATACACTCATACCAAATCCGAACGTGTGTTAATAGCTTTAAGCCGTTATCAGATACGTAGCAGTCACCTTTCAGCTTACTATAATTTTTTTAAAAGTTAAGGTTTACACTTTGATGCATGTTTATTTTATTGCTTGTTTTACTTATTGTTATATAATATGACTTCAAAAACCATTAAAAACAAAAAAAACAAGAAGTAATTACGTACATAATCAGTTAAATTAAGTACTAATCTTACTCCCACTATATGTGGGTATACACTTTCCGTGAATAACTAGCTACCACTTCTCAAATTGAACACAAAGGACCCAGTTCAAAAAAGGCGGGGTAAAATATGTCCCCGAAGGGGTGGTAGAAGCATACTATACGCTCACATTTCACCGTGTGCATTTTTGTTCCACGTAACAAGTGGTGAACTCATTGCCGTGTTGATAAGGACCAACGACCTGTTGTTGAAATTTTTCAAGCCGACCAACGGTTTAACGCCTATCGTACCTTCACGTACAACGTAAAAGCTTGTAAATTAAAATGTTACAAAGCGGTCATCAATCCGTGGCCCGCCATAGCAAAAGTTGCTTAACACAGTGATCGTTAACAGAACACTAAGTTAGCGGGGCTACGAACATTATTGGTTATAAGAAAATAAATAATTAAAATTTTCACTGCCTCGGTTGTGTGACTGCCCTGGTGCACTTTCACTGCACTGGTGGTGTGACTGCCGTGCAAGTGGGTTCGATTCCCGGGTCTGAACAAATATTTGTGTGTTTCACAAATGTTGGTTTCGGAGTTTGGGTGTTTCATATATATATAATATGTATGTATTTAGAAATATATAAGTATGTATATCAGTTGTCTAAATCCTTAAGAACAAACTTATAGCTTAGTTTGTGCTAGATGGCGCTGTGTAAAAAGTGTGTAATATAAAAATAAAAATATCTTTATTTTAGGTCCAATCGTTCTTCGGTACGATCTTGGAGGTGGTCGGAGTCGCCGGAGCCGGAGGATCCAAAAAGAAAATCATCTAGAAGTTCAGGTGAAGATAGAAGAAGAGAAGAAGAAAGAAGAAGGCGTCGAAAAAGTTCAATTAATGATGACTATAGAAAACGTAGGCGGCATTCTCCACAAAGAACTGCTCGACGAAAGTGATTTGGAAGCATTCCAATAAAATGACCATCAATACACCTCCAATTTGTTATTTTTTTATGCTTATATATGTTTGTTCGGGGTTGACGCAAAATTCAGCGAGTCAATTAAGTGTTTCTGTTAGGTACTTTTATCGTCTCTATAATATTCATCTTTCATCGAGTTTGCCGAAAGGCAAAACTTCTGTAGAAGCACGAACTTTGGTGAGAGGAATATCAGCCGCTGCTGTACCATCCTTAATATCCTATGTACCCTGGATGGGTATGGTTGCCTCGATGGTGCCCGGATGGATGGATTATCTAACTCCAGGTCATTCCTATTGCCTTCGCTTCTGCAGTAATCGTCCGTCGCCACGATTGCTTTGGGCCACCGCGTTTCCCTTTTCCTTGGTGATTCCAGTCTAGGGCTTGCCTCGGTATGTGATCGGAGACCCTTCGGAGCGTGTGACCGATCCGTTTCCACTAGCGGCGTTTGATCTGCTGGTCAATTGTAGTCTCACCGCAGCGTTCCCAGAGATAGAAGTTGGAGATTTTCTTGGGCCAGTATATTCCGAGAATACGGCGAAGACAGTGGTTGATAAAAACTTGAAGCCGAGGCGAGATGTCCTGACCTCTCACATCCATACAGCATCACGTATTTTACATTGGACCCGAATATCCTGAGCTTTACTCGTCTAGTCAGTTCCCCGATTGCCACACAAGACGGAGCTGTGCGAAGATTGCTTTTCCTTTGGCAATTCTCGAAGTGAAGTTCGCACTTTATTTTTTGTTCTTTTGGATGGTAAGCGAAAACTGCCGAAAATAGACCTAGGTCTGCAGTCTCCACATATATAGCCTCAGGTTACTGATTCTTGTTATGGTTGTTTTAACTCATTCTATGAAAGTCCATGGCTATCAAATTACAACAAAACAATTATTCCTATTAGATACATTTAGTAATAAAAAAACTCGTAAACGTGTATGTCCAAATTATATCGAAATTAGAACTTAAATGAGTAGCTGCCGGAAACAAAGTTAACGGTGCTTTGTCCCAGTTAGTAAAGCGACAAAGCATCGTAAAAGAAGCACGCATGGCGATTCATAACGCAGTGCTAGTGCCAACTTTGCTTTACGGTAGTGAAACCTGGGTATGTCAGCAGATGCATGAAAGTAAATTGAATGCTGTGGAGATGCGATCACTTCAAAAATTGTGCGGCGTTACCTTGGCTGACCGAATACGTAACGAAGTGATACGCAATATGGCAGGTTTGAATGAAAGTGTCAGCGTTAAGCTGGAAAAGGGCGTGCTCCGTTGGTTTGGACACGTCCAACGAATGAGTGAGGAACGATTGACGAAGAATATATATTGTTCAAAAGTAGAGGGTAGAAGGAGTCAGGGTAGGCCGAGACTTACATATGAAGACCACGTGAGCAGATTGCTCAAAAACGAAAATGTCAAAAGCACTCGGATACCCAGACGTGCGTGTATGAAGCGATTGATGAATCTCGAAGAAGCGAAAGAAGTATGTATGGATCGCGAAGCCTGGCGATCTGTCATCTCTGACTACCCCGTCAGGGATACAGCGTGAAGATAGTTATAGTTATAGTTTATATCGAAATTATTGTCACCCTGGTAGAACATCCTGAGGCATATTTACTTTTGATTTAACACGAGTTTTAAACTGTTTTGAGCGTAGACAGAGTAACCAAGTTTTGAGGGTAAAACAATACGGCATTATAATGAGTTTAATATGCCGAATAAATGAAAGTTCACACCTAAATCCTAGTAATTATAGGGAGTGAGATAAGAGCCTACAAAGTAGCGTTTCGTTCGCGCGGCCACGGACTTTTTGTTTTGGACCGATATATCATGTTTAACAAAACTTTTGTAGTGTATATTGCTTTCACTGGTTTCGACCTTCTTCTTGAATTGATTTTACCATAAGATATCGTAAGGTTAAATAACGAGTGGAGGATTGCGCGGCTATAACTTCAAAGCCGAATATTTCGTAAAATATTGCTCAAGAGCGATTAATAAAATACTTTCCGACAAAGTTTTGACGAAGTGCTTTTTTGATTGGGCTCCGTAGCAATTGAGCAATCGAAACGCATACGATTTGGTAGGGGTTTAGATGGACCCGTCGCACTATGTGTTATAAACGCGGTTTTACGGACGTCCCCTTTTTATTTCAAAAACTTATTAAACTAAGTATTTAAAATGCTAGAGTAAAATTCCCAACTGATAAATATAATTAGTTTTAGCCATAATATTTTTTTAAAATTCAGTGATTATTCACCCGGATAAAGTTAAGAAATATTTTGAGCTGAAAACTAAAGCAAATAAAAATTATCAACTTATGCTGTTTGGAACTGCTATTTAGGCTTTACATTTAAAGGTTAAATCCCGTAACTTGCTAAAACCGGAGTAATATGTTTTATTTTATTTTATGTATTTATTTTTTTTCTCAAATTATTCCACTGTAGTTGGAAAAGTTATATATCCAACATTGAGGTCTACTATTTCACTATAGATAGGAAAAAAATCATATCTAAATCTCGTGGAGTCTAGAAGTTATGACCAATTTTAATTTTTTGCCAGGGTTTTCACTTCAGTATAACCGGATTTTTAATAGTTTGAAAAAATGTGTATGTAGTAATGTCTGAGTATTTGGTATATCTCATTATAAATTCAGGACTTTTTACATACACAGACAAACTTTATCATCAATATGTTTTATCCGGGAATTACCAATAACTTTCGATCTTCAATGGGGATTTTAATCTTAAGTGAAATGAAATTTATAAATGAATCTGCTACTAGCGTAAGCTTCTTAGCAGCTACGGAATAATAATAGTGCTGTCTGACCATAAGTGGCTCTTGATGACATGCAGAATTATTTTATTAATCTGAATCCGGCGTTACTTGGTGACAATACATTTTTTTAGGTATACTTATTGTATTTATATTTCACCTACCCTGTTTATTTTGAAAGGGCACCCCTTTCGATCGCATTTTTTTTTTCAGCATAATGTAGTTTGGCATAATAGTTTCAGCATAAAGTTTTCTCGCATAAATTATGATAAGCAGAGTGTTATAAACGCATAATGGTTTTATTGGCATAACATTAACTTACTCTAATTTTTTTATCATAATTTTAATCAGCATAAATGTAAAGGGTATAAATGTTATACGCCTAAAGATAATTTATCATAAAATACAAAACGCATAATGGAGGTATGGATAACCGTTTAAATCATAAATGAATAATAATTTGACTAAGAATATTTAAGAAATGATAAGACACCATTGTAAATAATCATCTCACTCATAGCCAAGTTTTTAAGCTGTAACTTCTTATAAAACGATATTTTAAGTGTAATTTTTTTAGACTAGTCTTGAGCAAAGTCGTATATAGGTACGACGACGAGCGAAGCGAGGAGGAGTGTTAGGTCACTTGTGACCACAGCGCCAGAATAGAATCGCTCGTTTTAATCTACCTACTTTCTTTTTGTGTTTTATTTATATATTCTATATATAAGTGTTTAAATTTTAAACTTCAGTAAAGTGACTATCGACATTTTTAATCAGTGGGCATTTCAATCTTAGACAGTTCAAGCTAAGATTAAAAAAAAAACATGTGGCACTCGGAGACTGCCGCGGTAAAGCTATTGCATAGCATACCTTTGTTTTTCTTTGATATTAATTCAAGTTACACTAAAAAAACCAAAATAAAACCTAAAAAAAAATACCCTCACCCCACCCTCACTCTCACAGTTGCCCTCATCCTCAGCCTAGCACTCCGACTTACTATCATCACGTATTGATCCGTGCGAGCTTCGTACAATCGTACCATATAATATATGTACATATACGTTAAGCCAACGCTCGGCCGTGCTCGGTGAACTTCGTGTGACCTCGTCTCGACCTTCGTCTTAGCTTTTTTCCTTACGTAATTTCTTGATTAAAGCCCACTCTAAGCCCGCGATAAAAACTAAGCAATAGCTTAATAAAAATATTTACTCGTTAACATTATGGTTTTCTATATGTATGGCTTGTAATCTTTATGCGAGAGTGAGTGATATGCCAATAAATGTTAAATAAAATAAAATAAATATCCATCACGCCTTATCCCCGAAGGGGTGGCAGAGGCATATTATATGCCCGCTTTTCACCCTGTGGATTCCTGTCACACGTAATAGGTGGTGAGCCCATTGCCGTGTTGAAATAGACAGACGCAGGTTGTGGCTACCTGCTGTTGAAATTTTCAAGCCGCCCATAAGGCCTTCAACCAGGCTTAACGACTGCCATTTTACTGGCAACCGGGACCAACGGCTTAACGTGCCTTCCGAAGCACGGAAACGCTCGCAAATGTAAATGCCACAAAGTGGTCACCCATCCGAGGACCAGCCATAGTGAAAGTTGCGTAACTCAGTGATCGTTTACAGAACACTGAGACCGCGGGGCCACGAGCGCTTCAATAAATGTTATGATTAGTAATCGTTATTGTAAATAAAAATATGCGTAAACATTTTATGCGGGTATATCATTATTATAAAAAAGTTATGGGAAAATAAAGTATGCCTAATGATTTATTCTGTTTGAACGTTATGCGAAACGAAGAGTATGCCAAAAAACGTTATGCATTTTTAAGTTATGCCTCGAAAATTTATGCAACCCAATACGGACCCGATTTTGACTACGTTCGCGTGATAATATGAATTTTTTAAATATTTTAATTTCTCTTGATAGATCAAATCTTGAAAAAATAATCGTAGTAATGATAGTAAAAAAATACTAGATCGGGCCATTGATTTTTCAGTGGTGCTTAAACATACCTACAAATTGACCAATATTAACTATTTTGAAGTGTGTCATATGTATGTATACACCATTTACCTTTTTCAAATATATTTAATTTATAATTAAAATATTTTTAGCAATGTGTCTATTCTAGTCTCTTTTCATGATTAATTGCTGTAAAGTTACACCCATTCATGTATTAATTCGACTCATTAAGAGTTGAAACCCTATTTCGTTATAAGTGTGACATTCAATTTTCCAATAAATAATACCAAATAACAACAATTACAAATTGTCGTTATTCTAAACTAACTAACTATCTTCACGCTGTATCCCTGACGGGGTAGTCAGAGAGGACAGATCGCCAGGCTTCGCGATCCATACATACTTCTTTCGCTTCTTCGAGATTCATCAATCGCTTCATACACGCACGTCTGGGTATCCGAGTACTTTTGACCTTTCCGTTTTTGAGCAATCTGCTCACGTGGTCTTCATATGTAAGTCTCGGCCTACCCTGACTCCTTCTACCCTCTACTTTTGAACAATATATATTCTTCGTCAATCGTTCCTCACTCATTCGTTGGACGTGTCCAAACCAACGGAGCAGCTTAACGCTCCCTTTTCCAGCTTAACGCTGACACTTTCATTCAAACCTGCCATATTGCGTATCACTTCGTTACGTATTCGGTCGGCCAGGGTAACGCCGCACAATTTTCGAAGTGATAGCATCTCCACAGCATTAAATTTACTTTCATGCATCTGCTGACATACCCAGGTTTCGCTACCGTAAAGCAAAGTTGGCACTAGCACTGCGTTATGAATCGCCATGCGTGCTTCTTTTACGATGCTTTGTCGCTTTACTAACTGGGACAAAGCACCGTTAACTTTGTTTCCGGCAGCTACTCGCCGTTCTACATCCGAATCACATCTTCCATCCTCGCTAAACATACTTCCTAAATACACAATTTCATTCACTTGCTCTAGACGTTCTTGGTTTACCCTAATCTCGCATTTAGTTCTTACGTCACCTCTTTCAAATACTAGAACCTTAGTTTTACTTGCATTCAAGCGAAGACCCTAACTTTCACACTCCTCTTTCATATTAGTGACTAATGCCTGAAGGTCGGCTTCTGATGAGGCCATGAGCACCGCATCATCAGCGTACAGCTGTTTACTGTAAAGTCACCCAAATTCACACCCATCTTAAAATCTTTCAACTTCTGCAGGCAACTGTCCAGATACACTATTAACAGCCAGGCGGACATGACACACCCCTGTTTGACGCTTGTACAGACATCAAAAAGAGGTGACACATCCCCTCCCTACTCGCACGCAAGCCTTACAGTCCTTATAAAGCGACTGTATTGCCCGCAGTAGCGAGCCGTCCACACCATATCCTGGCAGCAAGTCCCACGGCGTTTCTCTCACAACGTTATCAAATGCTTTCTCTAGATCCACAAAAGCGCAGAAAACATTCTGGCTAAGAGCCAGAAACTTTTCCCCGATCATGCGGATAGAAAACATTTGATCCATGCAGCCTCTTCCACGTCGGAATCCGCATTGAGCCTCCCATAAATACCTTTCAGACTTTTCTTGCATTCGTGCCGTTATAACCTTTGCATACACCTTACTAGCTAAGCTGACCAAGCTGATCGCCCTGTAGCTGGAGCAGTTTAGGCGCGAGCCTTTCCCTTTTGTAAATAGGTACTACAACTGCTACTCGCCAGTCATCTGGGACCTCACCCGTCCGCCAGCACAAGTTGCATAACAGGCATAGTATGTCCCAGACACGCGACCCACCGTACTTGATCATCTCAGCAGTAACTCTGTCTTTTCCCGCAGCCTTACCACATTTCATACTTCTTATCGCTTGTTTTATTTCTTTCAAACTAATGACTTCAATGACATCGGGATCCGGATCATCGAAGTGAGCTCCACTTCCCGATGTGGCATCTCTGTCTTTTCTTGCATACATCTTTCCATAATATTCACTCCATCTCTGCAGGACGTTAGTTTGGTCTGTTTGGACGTCATTGGTAACACTAAGCACTTTATTCATACTGCAGATTGCCGAACAACTCCGGGTCTTGCCTACCTCTTTCCAGAAGAGCTTGGCATTATCCCGGAAATTGGACGACAACCTTTCATCCGCTTTCATTCTGCACCTTTCACGAGCTTCTTCTATCAGTGCCTTCGTGTTAACTTTCTGAAGCTTGTATCTCTCTTTCATATTAAAATCATTTCGCGAGGCTAAGTAGTCTAGCCATGCTTTCTTCTTCATTCGAACTGCTTCTTTCACTTCCTCATTCCACCATGCATCACGCTTATTACGACTGCCTCTTTTCGTTTCTCCACACACTTCCACAGCGGCATTTATCATACTATCCCTAAGGTTCTGCCATACACTTTCCACATTCTCACTGCTTATATTGACGTCGCCAAGCTTTTCGGCTACTCTTTCATTATATTTATCCCTAATGGATGCATCCTGCAGCTTCCAGCTTTTGATGCTATAAGTTGGCTCAAGCTCAGGACACTCGGTACGCCAACCTGCGAACAGACCCCTAATCCTAGTTATGACTAGGTAGTGGTCTGATCCCAGCTCAGCGCCTCGATAAACCCTTGTGTCCATCACCTGTTTACGGAGCTGACTATCCATTAGGAATAGATCTATCATGCTTGTCTTTGACTTACATCTCCTCGTATACATATGAATTTGTTTTTTGGTTGAACATTGTGTTCGCCACAAACAATTCCTTTTCCTTACAAAATGCCAGTATTAGCTTGCCAGCGTCGTTCATCCTTTTATCCCCATACTTCTCGAGTACCGACTCAAAACCATCGCGAGCGGTACCCATCCATCCATTCAAGTCTCCACATACTATAAGTCTTTCATTTCCTTCTATCACATTTAGAGCTTCTCTCATACTTTCCCAGAAATCCTCTAGCTCACTCGCGTTCGACGAAGATACTGGCGCGTAAGCAGCTACCAGGAAAATCTTCGTCAAACCAAGTTTTACACGGATCCAGAGGATTCTAAGACCTACCAGTTTGTACTCATACATACCGGAGGCCAATCGCGAGGACAGCAAAATTCCAACCCCCCGTCTGCCATGCTCGCTCTGTGGTACTCCAGACTAAAGCGCGAGCATCCCACCCGGGAGCTCCAAGACTTCGCTGCCCTTGCGCTTGGTCTCTGTCAAGCACACTGCATCTAACTTACTCTCATTCATAACATCCATCAACTCATTCATCTTATCTGTCATTCCTCCCCTAACATTCCACGCAGCTACCCTTCACTCCGTCCTCCACTTCCCGCCGTGTCGGGCCGCGCGTGTAGGGTGGCGGTCCCCAACGCCGCTGTGGCACACACTTTTCACACACAGCGGGGACGAACTAGTGCGCGTCGCCTCGGGGGCACGCCCTAGCAGTATTCGCCCTGGTGGCACTCGTGTTGGAGTAGAATTGCAGCCGTAGCTGGCAGGGATAGCGACGTGCACGCTTCTACTCTTCATCCCAAATTGTCGTTATTCAGTGTCACTTATTGGAAAAAAGTCACAGTGTGACTGAACAAGAAAAAATATTCCTTCAGAATTGCACCGTTATTAAATAATCTACGTTTTCTCAGTTTTACTGCTTTGTAACTTCATTTGAAATATGGTAGATATCGTCACATTCCTATCATGATATTATTTATTTTTTATTATATTTATAAATTACATCTTCATCATTGGAAAAAAGTAGCATTATGTCACACGTGCTACTCAATTCAAATTTGACTCCTAGTGAATCACACTGTTACAGTAAGGAGTAAAAGTGAACGGGAATAAACCGATGTGAAACGAGATGCGACGTGTGGCAATCCACATTTTTATACTATTAACATCAATAATAACGTTCCGACTTGGGACCTACTGGGAAAGGGCATTTTCAAGAGTCTCCTTAACCGGCGAGCATGTATAAAACACTTAGTTGATAGCAAGTGGAAAGCCAGTCTCTACCTACCCTAGTATAACTAATTTATAATTATTCCCGTCACTCGAGAATAAGATTCCCATTGAAGATCGAAAGTTATAGCAATTTCCCACATTTCCCACTGGACAACATGATGAAGATAAAACGCAATGTGTAAAATCGTAGGCAACAATTCATGTTCTAATTAGATAGTATAATATGTGCAACTTTGTGAGATATAAGCCATTTTGATGCAATTTCCATTGAAAACTTATTACCTATCAAACACCGTAAGTTAAAAAATAGGTAGGTACTTAAATATTGTCCTTCTGTATATTATATAACATTACAGAAACGTCACAGATAAATAATAGGAATTATTACAGAAACATAAAAAATTACATCCGGATAAATATATTATTTTAAAAAGTGACAACCCTAACGAGAAATTAACCGGGTATAACTAAAATGGCCTGTAGTTTCTAAACTCCACGCGATTTGGATGTGATAATTTTTTGTAAATAGGACTTTAATGGATCTTAATTTTGATATTAATATCTTTTCCAACAACCGTGGATTTTTTGAGAAAAAAATTAAAAACGGTAAAAAATTAAAATCATATATCTCGAGTTCTAAGCAAGATAGGAGGTTCGTGATTAGTTTAAAATATGTAGCTTTTATTTCGAGTTCTTATTGCACACACTTTTGGTATTTAATTGATTTAGTTTTTAGTGTAGACAATTTTTGAACTTTATTGGGCGAAATTTTAATGGAACTTTAACATTTTATACTGACTTCACTAATTATTTTTATCACCCCGGAGCTCTAGCTTTCCAAATGATTTGTTTCACACGTTTTCGTAATAAAAAGCGGATGTCCGAAAAATGGCTCCTGTAACACATAGTGCGTCGTCGGTCAGAAGATTACAAGCACTTTTAAGTAGACTTTTTTTTTTAAAGCCAAAGCATCAGAAATACATTCTTAAAAAGATGTCAACTGTCAATGTCAACGTTGGGTGGTTCTGTTATGAATAAACTTTAGAGATCTTCGTAATCTCTGTGTTTTAACTTAATCAGGAAGATACACAATAACATTTAATTTGAGAATTATCAAAATTCTTACTACCTTTACTATCTTTATACACACGAGTGTCCATAACACATCTGATTTTGGCAGTAGTCGTCGGTGGACATCACTACCGATACCGTTTGCCATTCAAGAAAAATTGAATTGAATTGACATGAGGTTCAAAATAAAATTAAATAATTGTTCCGAACTTATTTATTAATAATTTTTACAGGCCAAAATGCTTAAAGCTTGTTTTATTATTAAGTATCCATTATCAGCTCGTATAGTCAACACGGTTAGTTATTAATCAAATAAAAATTTAAAATTCTAATTTCATTATGGCTTTGAAATCATTGGTTTCTATGATATTGCGACCTACATGTTTTTTATCTAGTAGGTTCAATCGCTATACTAGTTCCAGTCAAATTCAAACTAGTATATACAAAAGAAATACTAATCCCAAAGCCGGTAAGATGCTTTTTAACTTGTGTATTTACATAGATATAACATTTATATATTGTTACTAAACCATGTCATATTTTAGGGTTTGACGAATCAAAGGCTAAATTTGTTCTATCTCTTAATTTTCTCTCTACTGAGGATGCAGTACCATTTTATAAATTACCTATTAAATCATTGGTTCACATATATAAAACTAGTAAAAATGATAAAGCCAAAGGATTTTGCAGCAATAGGTTGTACTATATTGCTTCTCGTATAGAGGTATGTGAATTTCAATTCTAGTATAATATACTAATGAAATTTTCATTCTATTAGTGTTTCAAGTTATTAGTATAACCCCATTTTTAAAATCATCTGTTATTGAATTAGTAAAGCTTTTGGAGCCAAACTACTGGTTTCATATTACAATTGCTTTTTAATTAATATCCGTGTACTGTTATTTTAATGTAGTTTAAAAAATAATGAATTTCAGATACCTCCTGCAATATTAAGTGAAAAAGTTGCCAAAAGAACTTTTATATATAGTCTATCATTTGATTGGTTAAAAAATGCACTAGATGTATTGCTGGGTAAGTCATCCAGTCACTACTGGATTATACTAAACTTTATAATTGAAATACAAATATTAAACTATATTTCAGCAGACAATGGAACTTGTTAAACAGACTTTTTAAATCATCTGATTGATTAGATGTAATTATAATTATGTCTGTCTTTCCTTTTTGATTATTATAAGTAGATGTAATTATATTATCTGTCTGTCTTTGCTACTATAAGAACAATCAACTTATACATTTTTTAATAAAGTAGAAAAAAAAACCTACTCGTGACGGGGATTGAACCTGTGACCTTTGCCTAACCAGGCAATTAAAATTCTCGAATCGAATTGTCTTTTTCCACTTTTTAAAAAATTATAAGAAATTTAGCAGAACAATTGCTTTAAAAAAATTATTTTTAATGATTCTTTCAGCGATGGGTGTACCTGGTGAGCGTATAATGCGTGACTTGTGGGTACTAAAATACAACCATGAAACAATTCGTAACAGGCTTCAAATAGTGAAAGACATGGGTGTTGAAAATTTATATCCTTGGATGGTCAGATGTTCAGAGGATATATTGCAGAGGTAAGGTATATTTCTCATACATTTTTAATAAGTGAAAAAAAAACAATTTGATTTGAAATGGGGGCTGAACCCGTGACCTTTGCCTAACCAGCGCAATGTTCTAGCCACTGAACTACCCAAACCATATCGAAACAAGTTGAAATACTTCACCATATTTTAATTGTCATTTAAGACTAGTAAAGTATATTGTTAACATAAGTAAAGTCAACTGAGATTTAGCTATGATGGTATGTTAGGGTTTCAGATTTTATTCCTGGGTAGGGACTAAAGGTTTGCTTGATCTCCAAATATTTATTTCAAAAAGTACATTGTTTTTTTTTTATTAACCGTTGCTTCTAAATAGTTTGTGTTAACTGGTTGAAACTTGTGGCACCATAAAGGTATAAAGCCTCATATCAATTTGATCTAATTAAAAGAACTTAGAACCCTCTAATAAGCAAAATAGTATATTAAATTAATTAAACTATGTTTGGGTTCGCATTTGTGGGTGCTATAGCGCTCCGAAAACTCTGCTTTCGGAAACATTCTGGTGCTCATGTAGCAAGTACTGTATATTAAAAACATACATAGTAATAAAACATTTTTATTACAGAATTTGTTGTTACTACTAGATCGGGTAATCCTTAATTGTGTGATGGATATCATTGGCTAATGGAAGAAATTTGGAGGGTTTCCTCATCCCCACTCCTTTTTTGATATAATTAAATCCTAACTACAGCTTCTACAATTTAAGAGGCCATTTAACATCTGTCATTGTCAAATATTATTTTGTTACTTTAAACTACAATGTGATATTCTCTACTACTCCCATTTACGATACGCCCACCCATATTCAAACTCCCACATTTTTATTCAATATAATTTGTTTCTATTCCAGGTTTTTAAGTATATCACAAGAAACAAAACACATTTTAGGCGAAACAAAATCGACGCAAATATATTTAGCAAATCGCTTAAACACGTCTGTTGATAATATTCAGCATATGTGTTTGAAAGTGCCTGCATTGAAGACCATCCGTGTAACAAAAGTTGGTCCTAAATAAAGACTTCTATGAATACTAGACTAGACTCGCTATATACTTTGTTGTTTGAGAGCATGTCTTTAAGAGTGGAGAGATGCGGGGACTTGCGCTATTTCGCAATTTATGGAGAATATCATGAATGACAGAAGGGGTGTGCTGTTGCAAAATTTTGTTAAATCTGTCTGCATGGACTTACAAAAGCCTAGCCTACAAATCCTACTAATATTATACGAGCGAAAGTTAGTAAGAATAGATGTATGTTCTTTTTACGCAAAATCTACTGAATCGATTTTGATGAAACTTTACAATAATATATCTTATACATCAGAATAACACATAGGCTAGTTATTATCCCGGGAACAAGTTCCTGTGGGAAAGGGGAACGGGAAAACATCACGCGTGCGGGCGTCAGCTAGTTAGCCTATAAAAACTAGCTGACCCACGTGACTTCGCCCGTGACATATCTACTTCCGACGCACACATTTAAAATCGCCGTTTATTACTTTTACAAAAATGTATGAATTTTTGACATTTATTATTACTGCTCCGCGCTCCAAGGTAGTAGCGTGATGATATATATCTATAGCCTTTCTTGATAAATTGGTTACCCTTGAGAAACATATTTTTTCAATTGGAAACAGTAGTTCCTGAAATTAGCGCGTTCAATCAACCAAACAATCAAACTCTTTAGCTTTATAGGTACCTACATTAATATGCCTCTAACCCTTCGGGGAAAAAGGCGTGACAATATGTAGGTATGTAATTAATATTCAGGGAATTAATTATAAAATACTAGACTCGCACACAAAATCGTTGCCCACTCAATAACGGTTATGCTGATAAGCGCTATGGTAGAAGAGAGCCGTAGGCCAAAATGAATCCTGCTTCGCGTTATGCAAATTATTGCACTGACTGAAAATATTTACAACAATGGTGTCACTCACGACACGCTTGGCGATATCGCTGTGCCTGACCATGAATATGGGGATACTCTGCAATTTTTAATAAATCTATACTTACAACGCCCACATTTCACCGTATGCACTTCCGTCCCAGCCTGCGCCTGTCCATTTCAACACGGCAATGGGCTCACCACCTTTTACGTGGGACGGAAGTGCATACGGTGGAATATTAATTAATGTTAATTTTTCAGGTAAAACATTTTTTGGACTTTTTAATAGACGAAGGGTTCGAAGTTGAAGATATAGCCAATAAACCAAGGGTTTTGTCTTCTTCCCAAAACACAGTGAAGAAGAGAATAGAAACATTACGATCATTAGGAATAAGTGAAATTAATTTGAATGTATTATGTAGAAGTAGAAAAGGTTTCAAAAGATATTGTGAATCAATTTGTAAAGACAGCAAGTAAGTACCTATCTGAGTAAAGGTGCTGTCATATCAATGTTGTCATGGTTACTTATGTTATTATTTAAGTACTAGGTGACCCCCAAACGGCTTCGCCTGTGATATATTTCGAACTCCCATCGCACCTACTTAATCCCGTTACTTACAAATTGCCGAATGTTTAACAATTTGCCCGATGTGTCGACATTTATGATTTACTGTTCCGGTCTCCGGGGCAGTAATAATATATAGCCTTCCTCGAAAAAAGGACTATCCAATACAAAAATAAATTTTCAAATCCGATCGGTTAACCTCAGGATCTACTATCCTGAGATTAACCAAACAAACAAACTCTTTAGCCTTGAAAAATCAATAATCCTAGCCAGGAATCGAACCCAATGAATAACTTATTCATTGGGTGGTATAATATATAGTAACAATATTTTATAATAAATATATTTTTTATAAAAATATCTTAATATATATTATATAATAAATATAAGATGGAGCCCCAGCGCATAATAGCCGCATAGTGAAAGAAATACCTACTGTCTCAGCAATTTGGCGAAAACTTTATTGGTGAACATGAGCCTGCGTCTGTCCATTTCAACACGGCAATGGGCTCACCACCTATTACGTGGGACAAGAATAAACATGGTGAAAAGTGGGCATACAATATGTATGCCTCTGCCACCCCTTCGGGTATAAGGCGTGATAGATAAATAAAAATTATGGCAACGACTGAATGCTTCGTTTGTTAATAGTTGCCTTACGGAGTGTTCCGTTCTTGGATATATGGATTGAGATGGTTGCAGGATCGCACATATTTGAGGCTAGTTTTTCATTGATCTCTGAATTAATGTTTAATCTCGTCTCCTCGGGACGCCTCTATGGAACCTGGAACACTATAACTGGCACCCCGGCTTAACTATATCTTTTATGGGTGTTGTAAATTTTACCCACCATAATTAACAAAAATACTTATAAAGTGAAAAAAAAATGTTAATCTAACTTATCTAACGCCACAATCTAGATCGTCAGAGCAGTCATGGAGGAATGGATGGCGAGACGTCAGAGTGGGCTGGACCGGCTAAAGTAGGTACTCGTCCAACATAGTTAAAAATATTTCAAGATTACCTAAATATTTGTTCAGACCTTCAGTTTCAGACCACTGCATACGCGTGCACTCCCACTGGCCCACTGAAGCAATTAATTGTAGTGCGCAAGTACTATGATGTTGGCCATGGTCAGAAGAGTGAGCGTTACATACATACATACATATTGTCATGCCTTTAACCCCCAAGGGCTAGGCAGAGGCCTATTAAACGCCCACGTTTCACCGTATGCATTTTTGTCCCACGTAACAGGTAGTGAGCCGTGATTTGCCGTGTTGAAATGGACAGGAGCAGGCTGTTTCGACATGATTTATTAATTTTTTTTAAGCCGCCCATATGGCCTTCAACTTGGCTTAACGACTGCCATTTTATTGGCAACCGGGACCAACGGCTTAACGTGCCTTCCGAAGCACGGAACTGGCGTGGGTTTAAAGGGCCGAATAAATTTAATAAAATGTGTCTTTTTTAGATGTTAAATCTGGAAGAAATTTTGAACCCGTTGCCTTTTTAGTGAGGTGATAACAAAAAGGCTTTATGTGCTAGACACTAATTAGCGCGACCAATTAAAGTCCTGGTAGTCTCGGACTTGTTGTTGTGAGCGTTACATGAACAAGTATTGGCGCAAAATAGAAAAAGAGTGCTAGAAGGAAATTGAAGCGGTCGTACTTGTAGCTCTGCCAACTGTTCTGTAAACGATCATTGCGTTAAACAACTTTCGCTGTGGCTGGTCATCGAATGGGTGACAACTTCGTGGTATTTCAAATCACGAGGAAATACGGTTAAATGTGGGCATATAATATGCCCTGATTAAGGCGTGAATGATAAGAAACGAGAGAGGATAGAGATTGAGACAGAATTGCAGGTGTCCGGGCGCGGACCTGGGCTTCAACAGCTAGTAACAAATCTACCGTCTTTATAAAATGGATAGGAGTTTAAAGGTTGGCGGCGGCCATGACCCGCTTAGTAATTTTGCTTTATAAGAGACGGACGCCACATACTTGCTGCTTAATTTTCTCCCTTCCTTTCTGTCAGTATTGACTTTGGGGTCTTCAGTCATTAAAAAAAGGATCCACCGTTTGTGACGCAAGTATCAATTACAGATAAAAAGCGATTTCTTATCTGTATGTCATATTAAATTGATTATGTACTACTTAGCAATATTTTTGAGCCCACAACAGTTGATGATTCTGCAAAAGTGATAGGACACCGTGGCGGAGCAATCGAAGCGCACACTATAATATTGGATTGTGTGGGAGACCCACGCGATTTGGAAAGAATTGGTCCAGACGCATACATGCTGTATTTTCTTTTTTCCAGGTTAGACTGATTTGACAACAAAACATAAGGGTTCAACTTATTTATTGTAAAAAATATAAATTAATTTTGTGAATTAATATTGTTTGTCAAAAGAACCAAAGTATATAAATAAAAACTGTTGCACAAATATTTCAGTAATTTATCTCATTAATATCCTAAAGTTAGAGGTACAGGCACTACATGCACTTGCAAGTTTTGGCCTATAAACACAACTAGAATTTGAAGATTGCATAATTATTTCTGCAATAGCTTTATCATTAAAATATACATATAAAGGTCTCAGTGAAATACAAAGTCATTTTTAAGATCACAGAAATAAAAATAGGCATTAGTGGCTTGATATTAGTTAATTCAAATTAGTTTATAGAGTATCACTTTTTTTTACATTACAATACACTAAACCTGGAATCCAATAACCCTGCAACTAAAATTTTGCTTGTATTGACATTCTTTTCAAGCTGTGCCTAGAATCCAAACACACTGCCCATAATAGTACAATTTAACATCACCTAAGTATAATAATAGCAATTAGACCTATGAAGTATCACAGGTAGGTTTTACTCAAACTGCAACTTTCTAATCCTATATAAAATATACCTACACTTAGTTATTTTAAAGCCCTAAGTGTGTCACTACATTAATAGAAGAATTGAATCATGTCATTGAACTTATCACATTAAGCCAAATGATTATTATGATGGCTGTCCACGTTAATGATCATGGTAGAACTCTGGTTCAATGATGAAGGGTATATATTACATCATCCCTAGTGAACCGATGAAAGTGACATCTCCGACAGGGCCATTTCTACACCAACTAATGTAGCGAGACGCTCCTGGTAGTCTTTGTTTTCCATGTGCACTACATTAGCTGTGATAAGCAGTATAAATTGGGGATATTAGCTGAAAATAGGTTTTACATGTGCAATTAATTTTATTTCAAGGCATAGGGTACATAGTTACTTGCAAATAAATCACAGAAAAATTCTAGCTTCCTGTGGAACTAAGTATAATGTATACCTACATAGATTAATTTATATAATCTACAAAATTATATAGTGAGGTTTGAGTAGAAATCCATACATGTGGGCAATTAAACTATTGATGTGCACATTGTACACCAGGGCCTGAACGCATGTGTTCTTCATCGTCACTAGCATATGCTTCCTGTCGCCCCTTACTACCCTCCTTACCAGTACACTCAATCATGTTTACTTCTTCAACATCTTCTCCAGCTGGCATTACAAATGCTGTACGAGGAGGCAGGATTGACTCTATCTGTTTCAACTGCTCTTCGGTACCAAAGTTATCTTCAGGAAAAGTGACATCAAATTTTATGTACAAATTGCCTTTTTCAAATGGGTTTTTATACTGTGGCATGCCCTCACCGACTATACCTTTAAGATCTCCAGGCTTGATCACTTCTCCTGGTGGGTGTCTCACAAGTAAATCCCTGCCATCTAAATGTTTAACAATGAACTCAAAACCACATAATGCTTCAGTTAGCGAAATTTCACGCGCCATAATGAGGTCATTATCAGTCCGCTGGAATAAATCATGAGGTTTCTGTTGCAATACAATTACCACATCTCCAGGTTGAGTATCGGGTTGCTGGTCTCCCTCTCCTTTAAAAACAATATTTTGCTGGTGGCGCATACCCTTGTCAACATGTACTTCTAATATCTTAGTTTCATTTACAACTTTCTTACCTTTGCACTTAGGGCATTTATCTTTATCATTGATGATTTCACCCTGACCATGGCAAGTTGGGCAGCGAGATTGGAATTGACGAGTCATATGTGGTGCAATCTGTTGATAAGACACTTTAATACCCTGTCCATGGCAATCTTTACAAGTCACAACTGACCCAGGCCTTCCACCTATGCCTTTACAAGGTCCACAAATTACATTTTTACTTAATTCTAATTTGGTAGTTTTTCCCATATACAAGTCCTCTAAGGTCACATTTAGAGGATGCATGGTATCTTCTCCGCGAGCAGGACCTCGCCCTCTGCTGCCACCTCCCATGCCAAATATATCACCAAAGAAATGTTCAAAAATATCGTCAGGGGGGAATCCACCTCCTTGACCACCCTCTTGTAGTCCTTTCAAACCATATTTGTCGTATATCTGTCTTTTCTTAGGATCCGACAATACTTCATAAGCATAGCTTATTTCCTTAAATTTATCCCCTGCCGCCGGATTTTTGTCGGGATGAAATTCTTTCGCAAGTTTATGGTAATTCTGTAATTGAAGAACAACTAATTTAAATGGTAAATTATGACTAGATCATTATGCAGAATGAGTTAAAATCACAATGCACTAATGACATTACATGTGCGAATTGTATAGCTAAATTGTGAGGAAATATTAACTTACTCGCTTTATTTCAGAATCACTGGAACTTCTGGAAACTCCCAAAATCTCATACAATTTATTATCAGCCATTTTTCTCCAAGACATAAAGGAAAGAAAGAATCTTAATACGGATGCTCAACTCTGAATAAATGTGCACTACGAAAAGAATTCTAGTTCTGAGCTGTCTTGTCGATTAAAATTAAAAAAAAAACAGTCTTGCCTTTGACAAATTGTCTATGCCTTGCTAAAGTCACACAAGCCTCCATTGAACAAAGACCTCACCACATTACTGTTACTGAAACAGTGCATGGTGTGGCGCGCCAGACTGTTTCTGTACCCCATATTAAGAAAGTTGCGTGAACGGATTATATGCAATGAAGTTCAAACTTAAAAATAAAGTCTACTCGAATTGACCATCTAGAGCCCTATTGAGTTTGAGTTATTATGACTTTAAACGACTATACGTAGTTACCAAGAAAGAGAACGTAATAATTACGTTTAGTGGCCAAAACTTGCCAATAAAAATAAAAATTACAGATTTTTCAGTTGACAATAAATCAAAATGACAGTTCCATTTTACCATTTTTTATGGTTCCGACATCAAAACGTACAAAAAGGAACTCTTTTTAAATAAATAATTAAATTCTCTTTTCTCAAACATGCATGGAAATACTTACAGTCATTATTTCGAAAAAAGAATACGCAAAGTATTAATTAAGAATACATTTGTACGGCTACAAAAAAATAAATTCATTGCTGGCGCGTTTTCTGAATTTGGCACATTCAACGCTCCAGCAATGTTGTATGAAACGGAGCACTGGGGTTATTATTTTCTTAAATAAGTGCATTTATCTTGTTTTATGGGAGTGTTGTTGGATTCTGAGAGAGAGAACTTTTAAAATCATAAAAAATCATCGCTCTTAAATCTTTTCGACTTAATTCCATTTTCATTGCGTACGTAAAACTTCGATGTGTGATAAAAAACAATTGACAAATGATTTGGAGGGAGGTACAGACCCGTGGTCCCACCAATTTTGTTCCACCGTGCTCGTTGTCGCACTATACTAAAAATTAATGACTCGTGGTCCCACTATTTGGTGGGACCACGAGTCATGCGTAATATGTATGACTCGTAATCTCACTATGTAATTGGACCACGAGTCATACATAATATATATGACTCATGTTCCCACTATTTAGTAAAACGAGCTATCATTCGTATAATATGCGACTCGTCATCAGTGTACGATAAACTCAGTTCTACTGAACATGCCGTTTTCATCAATATATGTATAGCGTTATAACTGATGAAGGTTTAAGTGAAAAGTATTACATTATTGTATATAACATTATGTTTAGTGTATACATTTAGTGTATTTTTTTCCGTTATGATTTTATGGGGTCCGTTTTGGGTTGCATAAATTAAAAAGGCATAATTTAAAACTGCATAACGTTTTTTTTAACTTTTTTACTGCATAATGTTGGCGCATTTTTTTTTTTACAATAACTATTACTAATCATAACATTTATTGGCATCATCACTCTATGGCATAAGGACTACAAGTCGTATATATAAAATAAAATATATACCGGTTAACATTATGGTATTATAATGTTAACACTAATTTACACTAATATTATAAAGAGGAAAACTATGTTTGTGTTAGTTTTTTTTTTGTTTTTTTTTTTATTATTTGACACGTCAAAATTGTGTCTCCCGCCTGATGGTAAGCAAAGACGACGACCCGTAATTTTGGGCCGCTACCCTAACTCACAGGGCTAGGATAGCGACCCTCAACTTGACGGCCCAGAAATATGCCTTTTCACGCTTCTCTTAAAGGACCCAGGATTGTAAGAGGAGGGAAACACGTGCGCCGGCAGAGAGTTCCATATTTTTATGGTACGACAAAAGAATGACCTACGGAATCTTTCCGTTCTAGGCAAGATAGTGTCCACAGTGTAAGGATGACATCTCTGCCCCGCCCGTGTTGTTAGGGAACGAAAGGGGGAGGGTGGGACTAGTTGGAAGAGCTCTTCAGAACATTCACCGTGGTGGCACCGTTCTGCGCATCTCCAACGGCTCAAGATTGCCAGTAACACCTGGACAATCTATGATGCGGATGGCACGTCGCTGCAATGCGTCGAGAGCTTCGGGCAGGTATTTGGCGGAGCCATCCCAGAGATGTGAGCAGTATTCGACGCACGGAGAATCTGACACTTATATAATAAGCATCTCTGTTCCGGCGTGAAAAACCGCCTCACCCTGTTCACGATTCCGAGCTTGCGAGAGGCCAAGCTGATGCACCCCTCGATATAATTTTTATTGTTGAGCTCTCGACGAACGTCCAACCCCAGAATGCTGAGGTAGTTTTGCAGCGGTAGGGTTGTGCTCTGAAGAGTTGGAAGGGGAAGGAAAGGGGATAATTTTGCAGTAAATGCACACGCCTGCGTTTTCCTGGCATTGAACTCGACCAGATTATCGAGACCCCACCGAGAGATGCGGTCCAGACTCCGATCGAGTTCCGCCACAACTGGTCCCCTCATAGCCTCAACATCCGTCCGCTTTACCGCCGGGTGACTAATATATCCCCCATGTAGTGTACTATCGTCTGCATAGCAATGTATATTGCCCAGGGACAACATATCATTGATATGCAGAAGATAGAGAGTGGGCGACAAAACGGACCCCTGCGACACGCCAGCATTTATCTGCAAGTAGTCGGAAGCTTGACCGTCGCATTGGACCCGAATACGGCGCTCATGCAGATAGCTGGCGAGCTATGTGCATAGTGGAGGTGGCAGGCCATATGCCGGAAGCTTGGAAAGAAGTGATGCGTGCCAGACTTTATCGAAAGCCTTGACGATGTCCAGGCTGATAGCCAAGGATTCGCCATGCTTATCCATAGCCTCACCCCAAGGTGTGTAACGTATGCTAGAAGATCACCCGTTGACCGTTTCGGCCTAAATCCGTATTGCCGGTCGTTTATTAAGGAGTGATCTTCCAGATAACGTGTGGCGACCAGCGCCACCTAGCGTAAAGCTATAGAACCACATCGATACTAAGAATCCTACATCGCGCTATGAGAGTTCTCACGCTGAAGAATGAAAGAATATATACAACAGCCCAACATCAACCGTTGGGCCGCGGCCCGCTAGGCGTGATCACCTTGCCTGGTTGGAGGATCCTCCCTTTGTGTCGGAGGAACATCTCCACCCGTTCCTCCACAGTGGTGACCCCTACGTGATTGGAAGCAGCCTTCACGGAGCAGATCAGCAGCATTATCGCCACCATCACAGCACTCCAGTATGACGGTAATTAGTCTCAGCCAGCCAGAATCTCCGGCCTCATCAGGGATACCACTAGCTAGAAGCGACCGCTCCAGCCTGGTTACCTCCTAGGCCACACCAGCGTCTAGGCACAGCACACTGCACTACGGTCAATGTAAGAAGAGCACACCTCTCCCGTCTACGCAGCAGCCAGCCGCTAGGCAGCAACCACCCCGACTCACTGGAGTTACCTCACCGCGCACCGCAGCACTGCACTCAGCCCCGACTCACTGGGACTAGCAGCATTCGATTCCGACTCACTGGATTCAGCGGCATACGATTCCGACTCACTGGGATCAGCGGCTTACAGTTCCGACTCACTGGGACTACACAATCTGGCACTGGCGCGATTCACAACAGACGAAACACCAGACTCATACTCACAATCGACCTCCGGTCTCGGAGGGGAGTGATGTGGCGACCAGCGCCACCTAGCGTAAAGCTATAGAACCACATCGATACTAAAAATCCTACATCGCACTATGAGAGTTCTAACGCTGAAGAATGATATATACAACAGCCCAACATCAACCATTGGGCCGCGGCCCGCCAGGCATGATCACCTTGCCTGGTTGGAGGATCCTCCCTTTGTGTCGGAGGAACATCTTCACCCGTTCCTCCACAAACGCATGAGCTGCGTGTTTATGATGAGCTCAAAAACCTTACAGATGACTGAGGTGACGGCTATGGGGCGATAGTTGCCTGGGCACGTTAGCCTCCCTCCACACATCCGGCACACTACCCGTAGAGTAGGATAGGCGAAACAGGCGCTCTTAAGAACCACCGCAGGAATACCATCGGGGCCACTGGACTTACGGACGTCGAGCGACCGCAGTACCTTCCGGACGTCGCACTACCTGATAATTATATTTGGCATTGCACTGGCACAACTAGCGACTGTTGGAGGCTGCTTGCCACGGTCGTCGATCCGGGAATTGGCAGCAAAGAGGTTGGCTAACAAGTCAGCCTTCTCTTGGGCCTTGTGAGCCAGGGTTCCGTTAGGGTAGCGCAGCGGTGGTAGCGAAGATCGGCAGAAGTTAGATTGCACGGCTTTGGCCAGTTGCCAATATCCTCGGCTACCCGTGGGATGTGAGGCAGGCTCCTGGCCAAGCCGCGCTATGCGCTGGGCATTCGCTCTTGTGAAGGCCTTTTTGCTGGCCTTCGTCGCTCTGTTGTAAGCGGCTCTGAGGTTGGCCACATTCGGGTCACCTGATGCCCTAGCCCTGGTCCAAGCGCGATACGCCAACTGCTTATGTCGAACTGCATCAGCGCATTCACGCCCGAACCAGGGACGGGCTTTGTGGATGCTGGCGACATCAGTGTAGGGGATGTAGTATTCCATCCCCAGACTGATCTCCCCAGCAACAGCGGCGGCGCTCTCCGATGGGGCCTTTCCTCTAAAGACACGCTGACCCCATGGGACGGAAGCAAAAAAATCACGTAAACCGTCCCAATCTGCTGACGAGTAGTGCCACAGTCTGCGCGCCGCAACAGGACATGAAGGAGATAACCTTCATTTCGGCGCGCACTACGCAGTGATCGGAAGTACCCAACGGAGCACCTACCGATACACTATACTGGGCTGGGCTGTTGCTCAGCAGAAGGTCCAACAGAGCGGGCGCATGACTTGCCACATCTGGTATCCTGGTGGTCTGGCGTACTAACTGTGTCAAGTCATGCGAAAGAGCGAATGCATGGGCGGTTCGTCCCGCATGGTTGGTTTTGAGGGAGCCCAACCATTCTGTATGGTGTGCATTAAAGTCCCCCAAAAACACCGATTCCGCGTTCAAGAACCGCACCTGCGCATCATCTGCCGCCCTTCCGAGATATTCAAAGAGCCGAGTTGTCTCCATATCCCCTTTATGGAAACGGTAAAGGCACACGTAGATCTGGCTAATAGAACCATGATCCACTTGAAGCCAGAGGACAGAGAAGGATGGGTCTTCCAGGCAGCGCAGACGGCGAACACAAACATCCGCCCTAACAAACACACACACCCCGGCCCTTTTATCGAAGCAGTCCTCGACAAAATAGCCGGGGTAGCACAAATACGAGGTATCGTCAGGGCGGCATATCTGCGTCTCCGTAAGGAACAGCAATCCGGGCCGCGCCGTCTCAAGATGGTGGTGGACGGCGTTGAGGTTTGTATGGAGTCCACGGATGTTTGAGAACTCCACCTCAAAAAGTGTACGTGTGGGATTTGTTTCGGCCGCTGTACAGATTAGCCTTTTATTTTGCACTGCCATGTTGATGGGGAAAGAATGAAGCGTGAAACGGAGCGGTATTTGATGCAGCAGTGAGTGACAAAGCATAGGTGCTCGTTTTGTCCAGGGACGTGTGGCTAGGCGGAAGCCAATCCGCCGGACGGAAGGGCCCCCGTACCCCCCCGAGTGCAGTCGCCGGGACCACACATCCGGTCAGCAACCGTCACGACGAACCACATCGGGATTATACACGACCTGGTGGGGCACGGCCTTCCGAGATGTTTAGTCCCAGTTGGGCCCCTGTACTATGCCGCGGGCGGCCAGCGGCACCACCGTTTCTACAGGTCTCCCTGGCCGGCGGGTCGACTCACACTACCCACACTAGACGCCACTCAGCACCCACTGGGTCCGACACCTGCTGCATCAAATCTCGCACCCAGCCCGGCTTGCAGCCGCTGAACCCCGAACATAACCCAAAAGTTATTTGGGGGGTTTTCCGCGGACTGCATGGTGGTATAAAAGGAAAGTGCCCCCCCCCCCCCAAAAGGAAAAAATCTTTTTTTAATTTTGTGCCACCTGGCACACATTTTGAGTGCAAAAAATTTTGTTTGTAATCAATAGGCTCAAAAACTACTGGACCGATTATAAAAATTCTTTCAACATTTGAAAGCTACATTATCCACGAGTTACATAGGCTATATTTTATTTTGGAAAAAATAGGGATCCGTAAGATATTTGGGTTTTTCGGACACAAGGTGTAAAAAATCAACCAGAAAAGTTACTTTTACTTAACTACATTCTTTCACCATAAGAAAGCTACATTATTCATGAGTAACATAGGCTATATTGGATTTTCAAAAAGTGTAGGGTTCCGTACGAAATCTCGAAAAGGAAAATTTCACCACGCAGGCGAAGCTGCGGGCATCTGCTAGTACTATATAAAGAGACTGACCACGAGTCAGTATCCGCGGATGGTATTGAGCTCATTAACGCTTTGAGCTCGCAACCCATCCATATGAATTGACTGACAAGAAGACGATTTTGTGCTGCTGACCGCGTCAGTTTGTGGCTTGGTTAATCCAAATTTGTGAAGAATACTACCACAAAAAGATGTTCGCCAATTTTAAAAAATCGGAGGTCATAGTGTAGGACAGGGGATGACAAAGTATGTAACGGATAAAATTTAAATAATGTAATTAGGTATTTTATTACATTAAATATTTATATTAAAGATAAATAACACCCAGACACAGACCAGACACGGCAATGGGCTCACCACCTGTAACGTGGGACAAAAATGCATACGGTGAAATACGGGCGTTTAATATGCCTCTGCCTACCCATTCGGGGATAAAGGCGTGACAATATGTATGTATGTATGTAAATATTTATATATGAAGCGCTCGTGGCCCCGCTAACTCAGCGTTCTGTAAACGATCACTGAGTTAAGCAACTTTCGCCATAGCTGGTCTATGGATGGGTGACTACTGAGTGGAATTTACATTTGCGTGTGTTTCCGTGCTTCAGAAGGCACGTTAAGCTGTTCGTCCCGGTTGTCAGAAACAGCGTAGCAGTCGGATACACTCCCACCATATATGCACACACTATAGCTGCGTTTCGTAACGGTGTCGCGAGTCCAGAGATTTTATCTCATCTATAAATATACGTACCACGTTAATAGAAGTTTATACTTCAAAAAATACTTTGTATATTTTATGTATTATTTTAGTAAATGTGGGCGTTTAATATGCCTCTGCCTAACTCTTCGGAGATAAAGGCGGGACAATATGTGTGTATGTATTTTAGTAAGTAGAATAGAATAATAATAAATAATATTAATAAATAGTACCAGGGGTAATATAAAATTTCACCACGCGAGAGGATGACAAAAATGATCACCATCAAAAGACGTGCGATTTCCGGCTCAGTACACTTAGCGGCTTACAGACCTGGGCTAAGCACTAGGTATCCAGATGACTGTTATAGTCGCCTTGAATCAATCTCCTTATTAGCAATTAGAGTATCCTGTGTATTCCCATGGCTCCTCTCGCGTGGTGAAGATTACTATTTTCTACAGGAACGTGTTCCTAGGTTAAAAAGTAGCCTATTTTTAATCCAGCTATCTGTACTCCAAACCTTATTTAATTTGATCCAGTTCATTAAATTGTTTCGTGTAAAAATAATTAAAGTATTTTTACATTATTTACTTTTATAGTAATCTTCTCCACGCGAGAGGAGCCACGGGAATTCACAGGATCCTCTAATTGCTAATAAGTAGATTGATAGGCGACTATATCGGTTACCTGGATACCTAGTGCTCAGCCCAGGTCTGTAAGCCGCTAAGTGCACTGAGCCGGAAATCGCACGGCTTTTGATGGTGATCATTTTTGTCATAGAACTTTAGTAGGTTTGCGTTAGTCTAGTATAGTAACTCCTCTACAAGTACCAGGGGTAATTATAAAATCTCTACCACGTAGATATATAGATAGTAGTACCACGGGTAAGTACCGCTTTTTTAACCTATGGAAATCACCACTGAAGACTGACTCGACTCACTCCAACCGACTAAAACCACATGGTCGCTATCTATCGGTCTAGCATCGGGCGCCCGAGGTATCATCTCGGTAAGACTAACATACATTACTGCTTATTTTTTGTCTGAACGCATGTGTCGTAGATGCCGGATTCCGAGTGTCCATATGAACTGAGTCGAGCTTCACAAGGGCGTTGTATCTTTTGTTGTCAAAGCTTTTTATACTCTTGGCGCTAATAAACTGAATTCGTCGTGACATTGAAAAAATGTAGGACAAGACAGGTCTTTTGTGCGGTTGATTGTCTTCGCGAAGCTACGCTGTAACATATAATAATTAAGTATATGTAGTGAGACTAGGTTACACATCCCAAGTAAGCTTTTGTGCACGAACTGATTTATTCATACCAACTTAATCTATACTATTATAAAATTGTAAAATTAGCTGTGACGGTACCTACATTAAAATAATAAAAAACCCTGACCCTGAGTTCGGAACTGTAATTTTTGAAGTGAAAACTTATTTTAGCGCGGTACGCATATTTTTAGATGAGCTAAAATCTCTAGACTCGCGACACTATTACGAGACGAGCTATTATAGTGTGTGCATATATGCATGTACATATAGCTGACCGCGAACGCGCCTAGATAAATAAATCCTACTAATATTATAAACGCGAAAGTTTGAAATAATGGATGTTAGTTACTCTTTCACATAAAATTTACTGAATGGATTTTAATGAAACTTTACAATAATATAGCTTATACATCAGAATATTAATTAATTTTCACTTCTGTCGGCACTCACGAAGAGCAACCAGTTTTTTTTTTCTTCGTGTCTGTTTATTTGTGTGTTTGTCCGTGGTTGCAGCCAAATCCAGGTGGTTAATCTCAAATCTGCTATAACAATACTGTAGTTAATTTTCCAGCTTAAATACTGTGCTATATTTAATCCAAATCGGTTCAGCAGCAGTTATAATAGAGCTGAACTACATCTTACTAGACGCGCTATACATTGGACAGGTCAAAGTATTTGAGTTTGTTAGTAAGGCTTTAATTAAGATACCATTTTTCACATGCCCACTGATTTTCAGTTATGCATATACTCGTATCGAGTTGCCTTCACTGCTGACTAAACTATGATGAGCAAACATTGATGAACAAAGTTAAGTTATCTAAGTGCGATCAAATTTTGGATGGGTGACAATTTCAAAAGTAGGTGCATCACGTCAGCAGATACGTTTCTTTTAGTTACAGTCTCTAATTGGTAAAGCATCAAAGAAGGTTAACACCCTAGGCGCGCTCTACTTTTAGATGGGTCAGTTACACACATATAGTTAAAGACTAAGGTATCAACGTTAAGGCAGTGACCATTTTGAGAGAAAGTGAAACACATTTCAGCAGACATTTTGCTTTTAGTTACGTACAAGTTACTGTAATTATTGGGAAAAAGATCAGTGACGTAAAGTAATCTATGCATGGTCAACTTTTGGAAGGGTGGCTTTGCAAAATCTGCAGTTTATAACAACAACTTCAACTGTTTTATTTTTGCACATACGGGACATTCACTTGGCTCAAGCCGGCTTCATCAGCACCGAAGAGAGATGCCAATGATCGAAAACGCATAACTTGGACCAATATTTCAATTAGATTTGTAATAAGTGATGATATCTTGATCTGAGGTTCTAGGTTACGTCCGATACAAAAAAAATAACTTTGGGGTGTATAGTGGCCCTATTTGCAAATAGTGTACCTACCTAACATGGCTAAGAAAAGGTAAAGTCTAAACAAAATCCTGTACTAACGTGGAACAGTAACTTTAAATCCTCCATATTGCCACAGGAAATAAGTATAAATGTACAAATTTTTCTTTACAAGTTTTGTATTTTATGTTAATCACATACAAAAAACCACGCGAGCGTAGCCACGGGCATAAGCTATTATGATAATACATTGATTCTGAAGGTCAATTTTTGTTTACAAACGTCATATAGATAGGTAACTCCTTCATTTGAGGTTGAGGTAGTGTGGCAAGATGTTGTACTATGGTATGGTATTCTTTATCTAAGTTGAAAATTTTTATCATAGGGCACTCATTTCACTTTTGTGCCTCTTATTATATTTTTTATTTTTTATAAATACTATCTTCACGCTGTATCCCTGACGGGGTAGTCAGAGAGGACAGATCGCCAGGCATCGCGATCTATGCATACTTCTTTCGCTTCCTGTAGATTCATTAATCTTTTTTTTTTGTGTGCGCTCTTTATGACATATAAACGTTTTGCTTTCTTTCTAGGTACGAGAAGTTGCTCCTTCTAAATTTGATGTTAATTTAACTTTTAGGTGTGGTGGTCAGTACTTATGAGCACATGTACATACCTATCTAAAGAATCAGAAGATCGTGTGTGTGTGTGTGATGATCCCCCAACAGTCAATACAGATAGATTTTATAAAAAGACGACTACTATTTCCGAATTTCACATATGTGTTTATCACTCTTTTTAAAATTGTGTTTCTTATAATTATCATATTACGAAAGTCCATCAACGCTACACTGAATCCCAATACTTCTCCGGCAAAATCTCTTCGCGTACTGTTTACTCTGAGCAGTCTTAGCGGACAAAAGATCTCAACGCAAGACATTTTTTTTTTTAATTAAAGTCTGCCAACGATTATTAACATCAAAACTTACACTAATTACATATAGAATTACATTCTCAATGTTCTAATCACTTAGAGGCAAACACCGCACTCACAAATTAAATGTCACAAGTAGTAAGCTTAAGCTATTAAAATAAAATGCAAAGCATAACATGTATATATAAATAATCTATATAATCTATAATACATTCTACTCACTCAAAATCAGGCTCAGAACGATTGACTTAATCTTTGCCACAGAGTCAAAGTGAAGATCAATTTGTTCACTATAACTATTAATTATCTTGCACAGCCTCGAACATGGCGAATTGGCACCCAAAACAATTAGAGGTGGTTCGCCTTAGAGGTGGTACAAGTGATGTAATTGAGTAACGCGGGATACTAGCCGGCACTCGCAGCTTTATTAGACCCACAGACATTGAGATGTATACACATCAACAGAACCAAGGCATATCATAATCATTACGCATTTACGTATTTAAAGCTAAAATTGTTTATAGTTTCCATAAAAAGTTTATATACAGATGAATTATTACCTCTTTTATTCTACAAAAAAAAAAACAAGAGAATAAACTAAATAGGAAAGCGCGGGAAACAACTAATTAGGCGGGTGTCTGTTTCTGAATTTTTTTATGTTTTTATTGATTGTTCAACTATATTAAAAACATCAAATTGGGATTTATGGTGTAAATATTTTAATTTATTATAATTTAGTTCTCGTTTATTCGGTAAGTTTTTTTTTTGTATACATATATTTTTTAGGTAGTACATGTACATGGGTGATCCAGAAGACCCTAGGGGGACAATAGTCTCTCAAGTGTTAAATTTGGTCACGAAAGATGGATCCGGTATGGAGACTGAAGGGTCAATAATAGATACAGATGGGTCTGAGACCAACTCTCGATCCCATAAGCGTAAGATGGCGTCGGTTTCATCAAAGGTTTGCAAACACTGCAATAAAAAAACAAATCTGCTTCTATATCCGAAATTGATTGCCAATGTAGAACAACAACAAATAGTTCCTCGGTATCTGCCCCAGTCTCACAAGTTGTTACCGCACAAACTACCAAGGCCTCAAAGTAATGAGAATTTGTCGCGTCCTCCTATTGGCCGAAATATTTATAATTCCTCTGACTCTGTTCCATATATAGTTCATATTCAAAAACAACCTTCATCTCCCAATTGTTGTACCTATTCATCCTGTGCCATTTGGTATTTTTCTTAAAAATGGCAATCTTAAAAAATAGGCCGCAATCGCATTTCTTTATCTTTTCCGGCACATAAAAGTGCTAACAATTTTGTGGCTGTGGCTTTTATACCTTCTGTCAATGTTACAAGCATGGGTATACTTATATTTAATATTAACCATATTATAAGGTTTCAGGGTAAATCTGAAGCAGTAAGAACCAAACCAAGAGACACAAATAGACTTAGTAAAGGTATAATTTGGTTTGTTTTTCTTGGGATAATAGGTACTGTATTGGTTATGAATCAATGGGTATAATTTCAAAACATCTTAGTGATGTCATTTAGTAAATATTTTCCAAGTAACCTGTGAAAGTTACCGTCTGCGTCTGACGCACTGTGAGTCTGACGAGATCGAAGAACCCTGGCTATGCTTGTGTATTTTTAAAATAATATTCTTATGTTTGCCATTACTTCAACAGTACCTGTAAGTTATCCGAAACCTTACCGATGGCGTCTCGTGTTTAGTTACGTGGAAAGTGATATGAAAGTGTTGGCGTTATGAGTTATTCAAACAAGTTGTTACATCGCTTGCGCAACGTCTCTATTATACAAATTGTGCAATTGATTGGGGTCCCTAATGGGTCTGTGTTGTGAATTTTGGTATCCCTTCCCCGATTGGAATGACATCTAACACACCGTTTTGGTTAGCTCGTACGTAGTACTATTAGAATTATATTATATTATCTGTGGTAGTACGTATTCTAATCTATGGTATAAGAATTATATTATATTATCTGTGTCTATGGTTAGGCCTGTGAGTACCTACCTAGATAGGTCGGTACGTTACTGGAATGTCTAATAAACATTTAATAGAGGAAGTCTACGACACCTTTAAGACACATAGGTACCTATATCCAATATAAATAGCAAAGTAGGTATGTTTGTTGAAGTGAAATTCTTTAGAATCGCTGTGATTTGAAATTTCAATGAAACGAAAAAGCGACAAAAATAAAGACACAGGCAAGTCATAAATCTATATATATAAAAATGAATCCCTTGGTCACGCAATCACGCGTGAACGGCTGTCCCGTTTTGATTGATTCTTTTTGTATTGGATTGCCCATTTATTGAGGAAGGTTCTTAGCTATATATCATCACGCCACTACACAGAAGAGCGGAGCAGTAATCATAAATGTCAACAAAACGGGGAAACTTTCATACATTTTTGGAACAGTAATAAGCTTGGAAGTATGTCACGGACGAAGCCGGGCAGGCCAGCTAGTATGATTTAAAAATGAGATAAATACAATCATACACTGTTTTCTTATTGCCTTTATAACCGTGTATACGAAGCTTACAGAAATGCGGCATAGTCAACGCGCAATCATGTGTATTTTACATTTGCCTATTAAAATTCGTTGAATAAATATTATAAAAATAATAAATCATATGACTATACTAAAACTCTTGATACTTATTTACTGCATTATTACTTTTCTGCAGTTTTATTTTGGCTTTGTGTGCACTATTGCACACATAAACTTTTTTGTTTATTAGCTTGTCCTGGTTTCACATCGTAAGAAATAAATGAATTGACGTGACATTTAGTATGGGAATAGTGTTCGGTATGGAGAAAGTCATCAGTAACTTTTATCCAGGAACAACAACGGTCTCTCACCACAAGACTCCTTTGTAACGATATTTCACTTAATCGGCAGCGAGAGTATCCCATTTAACGTATTGTATTAATTAGGGTGAATTTCCCATTCACGTATTTATACATACACGTATATTAATTTGCGCGGCGGAGATGAAAATCTGGGTGCGATGTTAGCCTATCCTATCATATATACACACACACAACAATTTGGCCCTGAATGCCCGCTTGAGGGATTCACCCTGTATATGTATGAGTATATGTTTTTGTTTGTGTATTCTAGAATCTTGCAATAATATGTATGTACGTATGTTACATGTCTGATGTCTCTATTGGCCTTCTTAAGCAATTATTACCTACCTTTTGTTTTCCTATTTCTACGTACTCGTACAACATTTTCCTGTCTTGGAAGAGATTTCTATTTAGAAATAAGCAGACTCTTTGCACTTCTTTTCTTTTACGTTATCACTGTGTTAGATCGTACAATAAATAAATAAAATTAAAAGGAATTATATGCATAATAGAAACTGTGTTTTACCTGCTACAAATTGATTTGAATGCCTAATCATTTACTATAATATTTAAAAAAAAATCGAATTTCGGCCTGTCCCTATTAAATTTTTTTGCATAAAATGTTTATTTGCCTCTTTCTGGTACCCTCATTTATTCTAATGCTAATTGTACAATAGCTTAAAGTGCATAAAATAAGGTTACCAATATTAGCATGCCGAAAAAAATGAAAATGAAAATCATGAAAAACTTTTATTTAGTATGTTACTTGCCCATATTGAAATGTCCCGGATCGAAAGTGCTATAACGTGGTGCAATTTATTAAGGGGCCTAATACCGTATATTGTGCCTGTGATTGCCTTAATTCTGCTGACTATATGGTTTTGAAATTTTAGTACACAATACTTGACAATATATATGACATAATCGCCGAGCTCAAAACACGATAAGACAAAAAAAATTCGATACAAAAAATAGCCAAACTCAGGTCTGAAAATCGAGAAATTCAGTTCGTTCTTCTCAACATTAAGGTATTCCTATTTGAAATTTCACATACATATAGTTATTATTACTATAAAATACTTGGCCGAGTTCGATTATTGAATAAGCGTTTAATTTTTACGCAATTGAGGATATTTAGGCATGGCGCTTAAGTCCTTTACTTCGGAGTAAATAACAATTATTTCGCACTCTTCCCCTACGTGCATCTCGCGCATTCTGTCGCGGTTTTTCTCATTACGCGGAATACCGCCTTGCTAGACGGACCTGTGCCGATCGTATACGAAAACAAAATGCCAAAAAAATCAGTGAAAAAGACGTGTTTGAGGCGCTGGAAACATATGATGGAAGTGAAGTAAGTACCTACCACTATAATTAATCCTATTTTATCATAGATACCTACGATAAAATACCTATTCGAAATCAGAATGAAAAATATATAAACATTTGATTGAAGATTTTGCAGTAGGATTAGTAGGAATAGAGGTTCGTGTAACTACATACATACCTTCCTACAAAATATATTGTTAAAAGGAATAAAAAGTAAGTAACAGGTAGGAATGTATGTAGGTACCTGCCGTATTCTATTTTACTACTTTGAAATGGGTAAGTGTAGTATGTGGTGTAAATGGGTAACTAGTTGACTGAAACCGCTATAACGCGGCGAGGTGAGGAGTCACAGCTCCGTTTATTTCAATGGGTCAGAGTAGGTCGAGTAATGGCAGAGTAAGTCAGCACTGCCTGGCGCTTGGTCCGCCACGGTAGCTCCCCCTGCTAACGCTGAAAATGCTGAACGATTTCCGCGTTTTCGGTCAGACTTGTTTCAATGATTATACCCCAATCAAACAAACAAACTAAACACAAATTACAAACTTTACCAACTTTAATTTATTAGTAGGTAAAGATTTTTGTAAAAACTTTTAGTTAGGTAGGTAGGTACCTACCTGAGTTAAGTAGTTGCTTTTTATTCAGAAAGGAGTAAGTGTGTAGGTAGGTACCAACCTTGCCCACTTATGTTATTTTATAATATTTTATGATTTCAGATCAAAGAAGAAAGATCAAAATGAGTCAACAGATAATGACGACAGGTGGGAACATTATATTTTATTACTTAGGTATATAGTTGTAAGTAAGTTGGTAGCTAGGTAAGTTAGGTACTAGACCCCTCGCTACCTTAGCAAATCGCTCTCAACTCAACCCGTGGCGCCGGCCGGAAATCAACCCGACCCGACATAGGTAGGTACGCTTCAAAAATCTCAGTACCACAGTATAGAAAAATCTGTTAGAATCGAACATATAGCAAGACTAATAAGAGTAGCAAAATTTGATAACTTATTATTTCAGCCCCCTTGTCACGAGGATATAATAAAATAAAATAAATATCCATCACGCCTTATCCCCGATGGGGTGGCAGAGGCATATTATATGCCCACTTTTCACCGTGTTGATTCCTGTGGATTATAATAATATATGTAAATATGTATATAAAAAAGTGTATAATATGTGAATAATTATTGTATTTCCGCTTTTTGCGCACATCGTCTACGTCGATTAGCAAGGTACGTATGCAAACTTAGATGCTAAACATTTTTTTAATTTGTAAGCGTTTTCACTAAAAGTCATTTTTCATTATAACTGCTAAAATAAACTTAGTATAGGGCGACATATGACTGTTACAACCCGAAATTGCGGCAGCTATAAATAAACTATAAGACTGATGACGAACTGTAGGTAAATAATGTTGTGAAACAATTTTAATTTAGTTTTGTAAATATTTGCGCGCCTACTTGCAGGCTGAATACAATGACGATATATATTTAATGTAAGACCTTTAATTATATTTTCTGGCAAATTTGAAGAGATATCACGATCATTACCGTGCATCGTATTATGTTATCCTACCAGGTGGGAACAAAACTTTATATTACAAATTGTATAAAATTTCAGATCTGATCTAACATTACTTCAAAATATACCAAGGGCTATTGAAAAAAACAGCGATGTAAGACCTGGTATAGCTATAAATTCGGAAAGGTAAGACATTTGTAATATTATTATTATATAATTATATTTTTATATAATAATATTATTAATAATTATTATTTATATAATTTATATTATATACGATAGTATAAATACCATATTTTAGAGCTACCTACGAGTATGTTGAGCGAGAGAGAGTATTATTCCTTATAATTATTCATATCCCGATTCTCTCACTTATTTGTATAGACACCAGATGTATAATTTGCAAGACTAAAAACTCAAATAATAAATTAAATTATTGGTTATATTTTTTCAATATTGAATTTTGGATATTTACCATAGACTTTGTATTTTTACGAGTCATCTAAGTCACATACTGAAGAAGCAAACAGTATTAATATTTCGCACCATTGTTTTATAAAGATCCACCTGCGATGTATTGGGCAGCAGCAACCTTGAAAATGTGTCACCTGAAACTAGCCCTCTTCAAGAAGATGAAGATATTGAAGTGAACAGGTAAATTTTTTTAGCTTTAGGTCGTGAACTGTGTTTTATCTTGATTTCTGTTTACTATCAATGTACTTTGATACAACTAACCTAGGTTAAAATTCTGACTAACTCAAATACAATTATTATTTTAAATAATATATTAACTATTACAGAATAAACCGTCCTAGAATATATTCTAATACAATTCAGAAACAGAGAAGAAAGAAAAAATGTACAAAGGAGCATATAAATCCACTTGCTGACGAAATTGAGTACGTTTTCAATGCATTGGCAATCTATATCCTTTACATAGTTATATTTTATTTTTATATTTATAATCCTGTGCATATTTTAAAGATCGGGACTGTATGATTTTATAAAATTTGACACACAATTTTGATTTTACAGGATAGAAGGAGGAGAGGAAAGACGCATAGTTGATATTCAATATTATACATTCAACTTATTGAATCAGGTTTCAAAACATTCACCCTTTGATTGTGGTGTGGAGAACATACAGTTTCATTCAGAGCAAAGATTTGGCCTATCATCGAAAATCACTTTTGTATGTAAAATGTGCAATACCAAATTTCATGTAAATACATGTGATCCAAAGCCTAAAAATACTTTGGACCTGAACACAGCTGCAGTGACAGGAATGACAGTGACAGGTATAGGATTAACGCAACAGTCAGAGCTATTTGCTGCCATGAATTTGCCTCAAATGTCCCAAACTACCTACACTAAAATACATAACACAGTTTCAAAAAAATGGAAAGAAAGCGCTGAAGATGTAATGGAGGCAGCAGCAAAACGTGAGCGTGATGCAGCAATTGAGGAAGGGCATGTCAAAGATGGTTTACCTGTCATCGATGTAATTGCTGATGGATGCTGGGGGAAAAGAACGTATAAGAAAAATTATTCATCACTATCCGGTGCAGCAGCTATACTGGGACGTAGATTCGGCGAAGTGTTATTTCTTGGCGTCAGAAACAAATATTGTTCAATTTGCGCCGTCGCTGAAAATAAAAATTCAATACCGAAAGAACACATATGCTATAAAAATTACACAGGAGCATCCACTGGCATGGAATCCGATATTATAGTAGAAGGTTTTAAACATTCTATAGACATGCATCAAGTTATATACGGCAGGTTAATAGGTACTTACTAAACTATTTTTATACCTATCTTTTATTTTATTTTTTTCTAGCGGGCATTTATTACAAATAACAACTTAAATATTCTATCTACCTGCTTTGTAGCTAGTACTTTTCATCAGCTCTATATTTTCCTTAATATTATTTCAGCGGATGGTGACTGCAGTACCTATAATAAAATCGTTGAAGCCAGGCCTTATAAAAGTGTTACTGTCGAAAAGCTCGAATGCAAAAACCACCTACTTCGAAATATGTGCAACAAGCTTGCGGCACTTGCAAGTGACACGAAGTACCCTCTAGCACAACGAAAATTATTGACCACTCAGCGAATCCTTGCGATTAGAAAAGCTATTTGTTTGGCAATCAAAGAAATTAGTAGCAAGACTGGACAAACACAAAAAGTAAACTCTCTCTACCGTGACATATCGAATTCCTATAACCATGCATTTGGGGATCACAGTGAATGCAAGCCGTACTATTGCGAAAGCCAGAAGAAAAGCGAAAATATGGTAACAAAACTAAACGCATCAGTAATATGGACCAAAATTCAATTAATTGTGGGTGTTCTTGCAGCAAATTCTCGCAGCCTAGTTCACAACGTAACCAGCAATCGGGTAGAATGTTTTAATAGCGTAATAGCCAAATTAATTGGAGGAAAACGCATAAACAACAGTTTGCGCCAGACCTACCAGACACGTTGTCACGCAGCGGTAGTGTCATTTAACACGAAAAAACCTGTGTACACACTGCAAAAAAAGATTTTGGGATTTAGTCCAAAATGCAAATCAAAACTGATAGAGGAACGCAGAATTCGAAAGAATATTCTAGGAAACAGCTATGTACGGCGGAAAATTAAATTTTCTAATAAGGCTGCAGCTGATAAAGATTACGGCGAAAGCTGTCAAAAACCGGACCTAACTGAAGATGAACTGACGCAACTCAAAGAGACATTTTTAAAAAAATTAATAAAAAACGATGTAGAAATAAACAGAATAGAACGAGCAACTGTTCTCCAACGAGACAATAGTGAATGGTTGGAGTTGCGTAGGCAGCTGATAACGGCATCTAATTTTGGAAAAATCGTTAAAAAAAGACAGTCAACAAACGCGTCAATAGTCAAAGCCTTGCTGTACAAAACCGACTTGTCCAATGTTACGTCAATAAAATATGGAGTGGAAAATGAATGTAACGCTTTAAAACAGTTATCAGCACAACTTGACGTCGACATTGAACCCTGTGGCTTATTTATTGACCCAGAAATTCCGTATTTAGGAGCAACACCTGATGGTTTGATTGGAGAAGATAAAGTTGTAGAAATTAAATGCCCCTTATCAGCTTCTGATTCCATATCAGTAAAAGAAGCCGTGCAAAAGAAAAAACTACCATTTTACAAAGTTATGCATGACAGACTGGTAGTAAACAAAAATCACGACTGGTACTTTCAAGCGCAGGGCCAACTCCATATTACTAGGCGAAAATCTTGTGTTTTTGGCATATGGTTGGGAGAAGACAAGCCGTTACACGTAGAAAACATAGAAAGAGACACAGATTTCTTCTCAAAAAAAATACTTCCTAAGCTATCGACTTTTTATTATGACCATATATTACCCGAATTATTGGATCCAAGACAAACGCGATGTTTGCCTCTGCGAGGATCTAAACGCAAAGGAGACTCCTCAACTACTTCGTTACATCCAAATAAAATACCAAAAGTCACAGACACGATTGAAACATCCATAGATTTCAACGAATATTGATCTACCACTCCATCATACATACATGCTTGAATGCCCGATGCCGAAAAGAGTACTTCAGATTAGGTAGTTGCTTAATAGTTGAACATTCAAAAAAAGGTTGTAACGTTAGTATGAAAAATCTTTATTTATAAATTTATGAAGTTGAAACTTGGTATATAAATTAAGCAAAAGAAATAAATTAGAATGGCATTAATAACTTTTTGATAATCAACCCTTAATACTGTAATTAACTCTTGAATGAAACAGTATAAACTTTCGTAATAAATCAGTATTTTAATACAAGAGATTATTAATTATTAATTCCACATACTTAACCAATTATACTTGTTATTTACAGCTAACTACGTTACAAATCAACAGATTCCTACTTTATTTATTATTACACATATTTAATTCTTATATAATGTCTTGTTACGACACTGAACACAACTTAAGTGCGCGACCCATGAAGGGTTCCGTAACATTATATGCATATAAAAGGTTTATGTTTATAAAATTAAAAGTATTTGAGTTGATTGAATTAAAGGTAAATGGCGGTTTACGATTTGTGACGTGTTAAAAAAAACTACTTACTAGATCTCGTCAAAACCAATTTTCGGTGGAAGTTTGTATGGTAATGTACGACATATTTTTTTAGGTTTATCATTCTCTTATTTTAGAAGATGGGGGGGGGGGGGGGGCAACTTTTTTCCACTTTGGAAGTGTCTCCCGCGGAAACTATTCAGTTTACAAAAAAAATATATTATAAACCTCGATATCATTTTTGAAGACCTATCCATAGACACACGCATAGGTTTGATGTTTGTGAGTTTCAGTTATAGGTATGGGGAACTCCCAAATTATTATATTTAAAATATTATTGCGTTATAATCTTATTGCGGTTCACAATATACATTTGTATACCAAGTTTCAAATCTTTACTAAATATATTGTTTAATAAACACTGATAGGTACACTATAGACATTACATAAAAAATAATCCATCCATGGTGACGGCCTTATCGCTGAAAGCAATCTTTTCCAGGCATCCCTTCAACGAGAGGAAAATCATTCAGAAGCATAGACGATGATCTATGAAATAGACAGGAATAATTGTTATTTTTTATACTAGGTTATTACTTTTTAAACTAGGTTGTAAACAACTTTCTAAAATTTCTAAAATTATGTCATTTGTTGTATACCTTAGACCACGCGAGTGAAGCCGCAATCAGAAGCTAGTCTGTTAGAAAAGGGGGTGCCGGGGACCACGTCTTCAAACTATAGATTCTGACGGCTCATCAGCTCACGCAACAGCTTGTCTAGTTTAATGTAGAGAAGACATAAAATCGCAGTCAATCTTTGGAAGAATATATGGAAGCCTTCTTACATAGATTTATCTTGCTCAACCAATCTACTGTTCCCTAACATACTTAATTACGTACCCATCTTATTTACCCTACCAAGTAAGCCCTAGGATAGTAGGTATATAATTCAATATTAATTGATTATACTTGTAAGATTTCACTGAATGTAATTTTTTGTTTATTTTATTTTACATTGTATAGATATCCCTCTACATCCTTTTATTTACCTGACTAATCAGGAGTTAATTTTGTATGAAAATATTTTTTTCCACTACCTTGTATATTATGTAACACATCGCCTAAGAAATTCGTTTTGATATATGAACATTTAGGCACAGGATTAAAAATTAAAATGAAAACGGAACTATCGTTTACATGACTTTGTATGGACTTTTGTCATTATTTCGTAGCTATTACTTATTTGTTTTTTTTCGTACCTACTTGGCCGCTATAAGTATATAATTAATAAATTTTAGTTGCTAATATTTTGTGAATGTCAACTATCTACCCTCTATCTTCTCATATAAGTGAATTCTGTAGTTCTTTTGACAATACATGTTTTTAAACTGAACTGTCTTTTAATTGAAAAATTGTCATTAAATCTTGAAATGTGCCATACTGCAATTTCTACACTGTGACTCCGCATTCGACTAGCGGGTTCAGGTTCAGGAATTTGTATAAGCGCCATCTATCCAAAGAGTTTTTACAACCGCGACGCAGGCCGCGTATGTGACTGTAATTGTACGTAGTTCCCACAATTTGAAACAGATGGAGATTGCTTTTTTTGGAGAATTACGATGACGCTGGCGCGAGCGCCAAAGGGCCGGAACTGCGTATGTGTGCGTGAAAACTGAAATCTCCGGGCCAAAAGTCGGGGCCTTAAACATTTATTTACTTTGCACCGCTTAACTTGAGAGATGCCTTGTTATGCTTTCCTGCCTCACTCAGTTGTGAACGAGAACGTTCTTGACAACGTGCTATAAGGAAGTTTGACGCGCTGTACCATTATCCCGCCAAAAGGGAAAGTTTATATTCCGCTGGCCTACTTTTAAATATTTTTTCCCTAATTCCAATGTCATTGTTTTTGAGGAAACTTAAATTGAAAACGGATTGTTTTTATAAGTAGTTGAAGATTGCATTTGATAACTTTATTTATGTAGGTAACATCATGCGCCGGTTTTTTTTTAGAATTTTAAATATTTAGAATTTATGTCACATTTTTTAATTCTCATTGTGCAGTCCCGTGGCTCCGGTGGCGAAATGAAGTACGCGTAAGTAGTAGAATGAAGTAAGTGTAAGTAGTAAAAGACCAGGGTAAGACCACAAATCAGGTTAACGTTCCAGGATCACTACTTTTTACTTTGGATTCATTGATTGCGACGTCAATTGCCGTTTGGGTTGAATGAAGAATGTCATGATGCTCCTTAAGGAGTTGCAGCGTTGAGGCAAAACTTTGTAGCGACCGGCTTAAGGTAGTGCAGGAGGCGTTTTCGCCCACCTGATAAGTATTGTAGTGATGCCGATGAGATGTTGGTTTGGGACCAACTCGAGCGAGGGCTTTGGAGCATTCCGTTGTTCCAGGGTATTCATTTGGGCGATGATCTTGACTGAAATGTGGGGAAGGGGAGTGAAAGGGTTGAGCGAGTTCATTGTGGTTATTGATACAGCACTAGCAAAACTAAGAGTGAAACTATCCTCAGAACGTGAGCAACTGCCGTACTTGCCATGGTGAACACGTATTTCACCAGAACCAGCGTCTTCTGGTTCGACGCACCAAACTCGTTTACCAACTACACCGTGACCTGCTCGAAACTGATGAATTAATCCACCTCTTTTACGTCTTAAGGCGACGTAAGTAACGAAGATTAAACTGGCAAAACTGTACTCTCTTGAAGTATCAATATGGGTTCCGCCCTGTTAATGAGACCACGGACGCTGTTTTTGCCATCGACTGTGTTATTCGGACGATGATCTGGGGGGCAGAGGGGTTCCAGACTAAAGATAAGTTTAATATTTTTAAAGTGACCACCGGATTAGAACGCGGCTCACCTGAGAATAACCGGCAAGAAACCTTGGAAGGTATTTATTTATGGCCTATTTACAATTTAATATTATTTTACGACGCCAGATGATCATATTTTATATACTACTCGGGACTTCACGCGAAACAATTTTGTACTTACATTCACCGACGTTTCGAGCGCGTTGCAGCGCCCGTGGTCGCGGCTGGACTGAACGCTGCAACGCGCTCGAAACTTCGGTGAATGTAAGTACAAAATTGATTCGCGTGAAGTCCCGAGTAGTATATAAAATATGAGTATAAACCGCGAAAGTTTAAAAATAACGCCAGATGATCATTTCCAGGCGTCCCTGTCCTGCAAATAGTCTTTATCAGCGTAATAACCTTACAACAAGCTTTTTTTAAAATCAAAGTTTTAAATTAATTTAATGGTTAATTTCTAAGGTCACAGGGAAGTTTATTGTAAAAGCGTATACACTGTTTATATACTTATATTACCCTGGAAAGAAACGCCAATCGTATGTAGTCGACTGTGGTGGAGTAAAAAAATAGTTTTTATATCTACATACTCGTACATACATATTGTCACGCTATTATCCCCGAAGGGGTAGGCAGAGGCATACTATACTCCCACATTTCACTGTATTTCTATTATACTAAAATATGATTAGATGTTTATTTTTATCTACTACGTTGTGTCAAACGAGTGGAGTGGAGACCGTGACGACCTGGAAAAGGTAGCAGGGACTGGATGCGGAAAGCGCAGGCAAAGCGTCCAGCAGTGGACTGCTATAAACTAACCTAATTGATTTTACTAGATTGATTGACCTTGTGTGTCCAAAAAATTGTGTTTTTTTTTTCTATATTCATTCAAAAAAGTTGGTTTTGCTATTTTAATTTTCCGGGGCCCAATATGAAGACACAAGTGATGCTATTACTGACAAAATAGGTACACATGTTTCATCCAAAAAAAATAAGACCTCTCTAAATTTACCACAGACATATTCTAAGACAAATTAAGATATATCTATAGTTGAACTTTTTAGGGTATTTAAAGTTACAGACCTACAGACATATTAATGACATTCATAGCTCTTTCCGACACTATTACATAAAGTTGACGTTTACCGTAACACCTGATGTAATGGCTGTTAGAAGTGCTCATCTACTGTATTCAAGATGAAAAGGAGTATTCATTCATAATGAAAACACGCCCACGTATCGTAACACTGTCAGAATACCAGACGGACGTTAGGCACTCGTAATGAAAATGAGCAAAGCAAAAAGTGGGTTAACGTACAACATACAAATGTTTTGATATTATGGTCTTTCGACGGCCATCAAGATACTGCCATATAATTCGATAAGTTGTTTATAATAAAGAAGATCTCATGTCATTACAGTAAACTTGAAGTCACATCAGTTTTCTACATCTTTTTTTTTACCACTGAGGTGGCAGACAAGCATTCGGCCCACCTCATGGAAAGTGGTCAACACAGGTATTATTATTGGCATATTTATTGTCTCTGCACTGAATTTCTGTATAAAGTTCACTTTACCATTTTTAATGTTAAAAAAAAAACTAACTAACTAACTATCTTCACGCTGTATCCCTGACGGGGTAGTCAAAGAGGACAGATCGCCAGGCTTCGCGATCCATGCATACTTCTTTCGCTTCTTCGAGATTCATCAATCGCTTCATACACGCACGTCTGGGTATCCGAGTACTTTTGACCTTTCCGTTTTTGAGCAATCTGCTCACGTGGTCTTCATATGTAAGTCTCGGCCTTCCCTGACTCCTTCTACCCTCTACTTTTGAACAATATATATGAAAATAATTAACGTATTAATTATTTTAGTTATTTTTAATGTTAACCTAATTTTATCACAATTCATTAGAACCATTCATAGCAATACATAAACGTGAAAGTGTTTGTTTTAGTTACACTTTCACGTCGCTCATAAGGAATCAACAGATGGACATTACAAGCTACTTTTTATCCATCAAAAATACATTTTCTTTTCACAGCAAAACGTATAGCATAGGTTATAAAGAAATTTACCAATAAATACATTTAAAAAGTATACTAAAAGAAAGCTTGTGAAAAAGGTTATTACGCTGTTAAAGACTATGGAAAGGATCTGCTGGCAAAGTGAAATAATATTAATAATCATATAATTTATTATTATAATATTAAATTGTAAATATACAAAATAAAAAAAAGCCTTCGTAAGTTTCTTGCCGGTTCTTCACAGGTGGGCCGCGTTACGAACCAGTGGTCACATGGTGGTGGTTAAATATATTAAGGTTTGGTATTCCTGCCGAGGCCACGATTTTGAGTTTTTTAAAACAATGCGAATCGTAGAAAATATGAGACAGGGACATAACATTATGATTTTTTTATTATAATATTTTTTTAAAGATGAATATAATGAGTACGGGAAATTTTATTTATTACTTGTACATAAAGCATAAATTTGTTATTAAATATATCATCATTAACTCCTACTAATATTATAAACGCGAAAGTTTGTAAGTATGAATGTTTGATGATACTTACATATTAAAATCTACTGAATGGAATTTAAATAAACTTTACAATAATATAGCTTATCTATCACAATTACACATAGGCTACTTTTTATCCCGGGAACAAGTTCCTTTAGATAACGGGAACGAGAAAACTTCATCACGCGGGCGGAGTCGCGGGCGTCAACTAGCATATCATAAACTTATAATAAAATCCAACACAATAACAGAGATGTTCCATTTCGATTGCTGCACTGCTTCGACTACTGCATTTTTACTGTGGCGTGACAGCAGACAATACATCGTCTATCTATCTTGGCAGGGGCTTAGGAAGCGTTATGGTGCCTACGCGACTTGGCCTACCTGCCCTTAATTTTTTTTCTAGTTTTAGTGCATGACATTTTGTAAGCGCCGTTAAAATGGTCTATGCAAAATAAAGGCTTTTTTTTTATTTTTAAAAAGATATTTAAAACCCGGGCCTCCTATAATAGTGTAATAATATACCTGTAAGGAGATTTTTGTATTCAGTTTAACTTATTTGTCGTAACGTTGCATTGGTGGACGTTGCAAAAGAACCATTTCATTTCGCTCGTGTACCAGATTCCTAACTTCGTTCAGACTCGTGTGGAAACCCATTTCCTTTCTATATAGTATGTTATGTGCTCGATGGTTAGGAACGACTTCCGCCTGACCTTCCAACCTGTTTACCATGGTGCAGCGCACCAACTACCTGTCTGAGGTGCTCGAATTACTAGAATTTTGTTGGAGTCAATTTATTCTAAACAGCAATTCTTATTGATTTGAACGATAACTCCTATTTGAAACAATCCTATTTTAATGCCTCGGTGGCGCAGTGGTAGTGTATGCGACTGTCGCGACTAAGGTCCCGGGTTCGATTCCCGGGTCGGAAAAAATATTTGTGTGAACCACAAATGTTTGTTTCGGAGTTTGGGTGTTTCCTATGTTTAATATTATGTATGTATTTAGAAATATATTCAATAAGTCAAGTCAAGTCTAGATCCCATAACACAAGCTTATATTAGCTTGCTTTGGGCTAGACTCTATTACTGCTCAGCTCTCATGGGTAGTAGCACGATGTTATATGTATAGCTTATAGCCTCCATCGATAAATGGACTATCCAACACAAAAAATTTTTTTCTCTTCGGACCAGTACTTTCCGAGATTAGCGCCAACTCAACCAAACAAACATACAAACAAACAAAACAAACTTTTCAGCTTTATATGTATATTAGTATAAAGTATAGATTAGTACCATACTTAGTCAAATTAGTCCGAAAACCAAAGATAGAAAATTTGATGAATCTGAAATAGGGAACAATCTCAGGAACTATTGTATATTATTTTAGTGTATGGTATGGTAGTATGGTACCCTATGTACTGATTAGGCTTGTAAGTTTTATAACAATACACTACGACTATGTGAATCAGAAATAGGACAGACTTTTTGATTAAAAATTTTGGTCATAAGGGATTCAAGTCAGTCAGTAATGACATGGACCAAGCCGCGACACATAGCTGTATATTATAACTAGGTGACCTCCACGCTTTGCCATTTTGAACTCCCGTCGCACCTATTTAATCCCGTCACTTGTAACTTCTTCAATAATGTATAAGAATTTACCTAATTTCTCGACATTTATTATTACTGTTACTCCAGGGCAGTAGCGTGATCTGCGTGATGATATATATCCTATAGCCTACCTCGATAAATGGGGTTATCCAACACCAAAATATTATTTCAAATCCTACCAGTAGTTCATGAGATTAGCGCGTTTTACCAAACAAACTCTTCAGCTTTATATATTAGTATGGATATGAATTTAGAAGCAGTTAAGGTCGTTGACATGAGTTGATCCACCTGCCTTCCTCTAATTATACCTACTTACTGTAAGTTTTGTAGACTCGACTTGCCTTTTGTCAAAGTAGTGTGCATGAATGACGCTTCTATGTACATACGAGTACAAGAACTCGAGTAATGCTGGCTTGAATAAAATGAGTACAGTATAAAAAAATAATAATAAATAAACATTGTTGGGACAACTCACACAACGCCATCTGATTCCAAACTAAGCAGAGCTTGTACTATAACCAGTAACCAGATAACTGATAAACATACTTATATATTTCTAAATACATACATATGATAGATAAATAACACCCAGACATAGGATAAATCATCTTGCTCATCACACAAAGTTTTATCCTGGGTGGGAATCGAACCCACAACCTCTTGCGTAGAAGTCGGATACACTCCCGCCGTATAAAATAAAAAGTAGGAGGGATGTGTCACCGGTAAAGGTCGGGACGTGTCTAGAAATATCTTTCCAAACCATCATAAATTTCTCTGTATTTTCTAGTTTTTATATTATGTTAACGGGTTGTTTAGTATCCATAATGTATGTGAAAAACGTCCGTTTATTATTTATTTGATTCCAATACGACAATAAAACATTAAGAAGGATCCGATGAAAGGTAGATTACTCAGTTTAAACATAAAAAAATATTGCTTGAGTGTAAGAAGGTTCTTCATAATCAAAACGGTTTAAGAAGGTCCCAAAGAGTGGTCGCAACTGCTACCTAATTCTAAATAGTCCGGTCTCCAGATGAGTCAAATGTACCGTATGCAAGTAACTGGGCATCAGTGCTAGGTGGTTAGTAATTTTAACCTAGGAGATCATAATGTTATTTATTAAGTACCTCGTCAAAAAATCAATTGCCCATAACATAAACGCATCTACTTCATAATGACTACCTATATAACACGTAGTTGACCTCGAACAATTCTTTTTAGGGTTCTTTAGAGTGAGGATGCTTTTGGTTAGCCAGGTCTTCGAAACATTGTACTTAGGTTTGCCTAAACCATTTTTAGATAAAGATTACCAGTCCGTTAGCAAGCGATAAACTTGACAATGAACTTCTTTCCATTATTCGATAATCCCTAAAGGGGTGAAAACATTGTGACTGTGCTACACTTCCTATCTACCTACTCAACGAAATATGGTAAAATGTCTGATACAAATTGACCATTTGGTAGTGGAGGGGAGGAGAAATAACAGAAATAAAATCATTTAATTTTTAAGTGTGCGATAATGGCAGTACTTTGAGAAGTGAACTACTTACCAAGTAAACTAATAAATGTAGAGAATGCCACATCGGGACATAATAAAATAATAAATTAAAACAAGTTTGGGGCCGTTCAAGTATTACGTGAGCAGATTTCTTACCATTTTTTACCCCCCCGCCCCCCTTGTTATCAAAAGTAAGCAAAGCACTTACCCCCTCCCCCTATGCTTACGTAAACATTTTTAGTAATAAATGTTTTTTTATATTGTTATTTTTAAAATAGGAAAATTCATGAAAATATTAGGTTTAACTGATACACATAGAGTTAATGACAAAAAAATATAATCAGAAATAAAGAACATAACTAACATAAAGAATATTTTCGGAACACATTAACAGTCTTCAGTCCATGAAACCTGAATCCATGATTCTAAGTTATCGATGACATTGGATTGCTGCTCAGTGTTGTGAGTCTGCTCACTTTCATCCGATTTTGGAATGTCTACGTCACTCTCATCGAGCCATTCAACATCTTGGTGCTCTAAATTTTGAATAATGCACATCAGTTCATTAGCACGACGAGCAGCGACTCTTACAGGTCTAACTTTTCCCTCTGTGGGCGTGTTTACTTTTTTATGGATCTTCTCGATGTGACGATTTAATGATTTGACGGAAGCATGATAAAGACCACACGTTTTGCATGTTCGGCTTGAGAGCCTCAATTTTACCGTCGGACAAAAATAATCGTAGGGCATTTGCAAAAAATCTTTGAGGGTAGTACTCAAGCGTAGAGCTAAATTGACTGGAAGATCAAGAAATTGTCCTCCTTCATCCAAAACCAAGTCATCAACTGTTTGTTTTACTTTTGCAGGTGGTGGAAGAAACCTGTTGTCTAGTAATCTGAATAGGCCACTTCTTGGACGACAGCATTCTGTATTTTTACATTTTACAATTTGAAGCAAGTATTGGCTTTCACGCACATGTTCTGAGTACCATTTAATGTCTGGAAATTCAGGAACATCTTGTTCATCAGCCTCAACATATTTTGCAGTAACATTATAGCCATCAATTTCCATTGAACTCCATACTTCAGCTAATACATTTCCTGCAAATTCGAAATTATATCTTTCTAATTGTTCATCAATTGTAATGCCACGTTCATCCAAATGAGACCCAAAATGGTCATGAGGCAAGTATTAAACCAGCCAGTTCCCGACTCAGAGGAGCCATTCTTCGCTCTACTCTGTTATACGCACTCCTTCCAGGAGCATTGGTAGCTATAAACAATGCATCGAGATCATGTCGTTTAAAATGTTGTATAGCAAACCCTATGACTTTTTGATAACGCGGATTTTCATCTGGCCCTCCATCAACCGTCATAATTACTACTGGTTTTACTAGTCCATGGTCAGTTTTTGCTAATGGTCGAAACTCATCAAGTTCGAGAAGCGTCTCGAAATCATGAGCATGAGTATTAGCAGTAGATGAACTATGCTTTCCACTTCGAATAGCGATGAATATTGGCCCAGAATATCCGACGGCTTGCGGTTGTCCTAGCATATTGGAAGTAACTTTGATACCAGCATAAACAGATGGTATTAATTTATGACGCTCAGCGATTACCCAATCGTGGTCAGGTAATTTGATTCTATATTCCATATGCATTAAAAGAGGTGCTTGCTTATTTGCCGCAGTGACGCCAATAGGGACTCGAGCTTTGTCATCTTGAGATAAGAAAAATACTTGATCTGGTCCAAGTATGGATACTATGTTCTCTAAATAATGGATTGATGTTTCAGCGAACTTGCTATCTAAGTGGCTCTTGTGGTGATCAGATTTTCTGGGAATCAAACGAAGATATGTCGCACTGCGACTAATGTCAAATCCTAGTTTACGCAGTTCTTGTGTGAGTTCGTCAAGAGTTTTTACGCTGCGAATAGATTCCGTTCGTCTCCTGTCATCACATGCACTCCCAAATAAAGCTATATCCGCAATTGTTTTCAATAGTAATGGTTGATCGCTTTCAAGTTTAGGATGTCCTACTGAATCCCTCAGAGATAGTCTTCTTTTTATTTCAGGATTTTCCTGACAAATATCTTCTAACTTTCTTTTCATACCATCCCTGTGTTTCTTCTGGGCAACTGCGTTTTGAATCTTCCTGTTTAAAGTATTTTTTGCTGTTTTTAGTTCCTCGCGCAACTTAATGATCTGTTTATCAACTTCAGCGCAATTTGGCATAGTATCTCTGGCAGAATACAAAGCGTTCAGATTTTTTTCGAGTAGAGTAATCTTATTTTTCAAAGCTTCTTGAGAAGGTATTGCTCTTTGTTTATCTGCATTATTATTATTTTCGCATTGCTCTTGTGATTCATTGCCGGTTTTAATTTTATCTTCTTTCTGTTTTTCAATGTTAGAAAATGGCTGTATAATTTGTGTTTTTTCTGCAGGTTTACTGGTAGAAGACGTTGCCTAAAAATGAAAAGTTTCTAAGAGTTCTGCTGGATATTCTCTTATTAAGCTACATAAATTCACCGTATTTAATAAAACCAGCGTTTAAATATTATTGAAAGCTTTTCCCCACAGAAACCCTTCACATACAGATATTGAAAACACCGTGTATTTAGTGACCAATTGCCGGAGTCGATCTTAAGAAATAAAATATCAATCATTTACCTTTTTACTTTGAGATAGGCCATCATATTTTTTACTCATAAATCGTTTTAATTGTTACAGAACGTAAAGAGAAACTTTGTACTTATATTTACTCACCTTGGAAAAAAAATGAAGCAGATTGGATTTATTTTTAGTCGCCGCTTGCAATTCTTCTTCAATTCTCTTAGATACAATAATATCTAGTTCCTTATCTGACTTTGCTTGTAATTTATAATTTCGCCAAACTTCGTTAACTAACTTTTGTACATTTTGCACTTTCGTCCCAGTATGAGATTTTTTAAAACTTTCGAACAGTTTTTGGTATAACTTGGATTTGTCTATATGATAAGACATTCTAATAAGATATTTAAATTTAATTAATTAAAACGTTAAACTTTGGCTAATTGCATCAACATAAACACAAATGATAACTTTCAATGCTTACAATACGTTTAGAATCCAAACAAAACAATACTGATAGATGCGCACTTGCAGCCGGCCGGCACGAGAGTGAATTATTAGACAAGTGAATAGCGCACGGTAATTTCCCTAATGCGCGGTAATTCCCCTAATCAGTTCTCAAAGCGAGTGCCTACGCATATGTATTATTTGCGGGAATCCCCGAAAAAACTTAAATAACTAACGATGACGTAATCATCATCTAGACCCCCCCACCCCCCATGTCATCCAAAATAAGCAAAACAGAGACCCCCCCACCCCCCCTTGGTGCTTACGTAATACTTGAACGGCCCCTTTGCTGGTAAAATACAACATTTCGAATTAAAAGGTTTAACGTAAAAGCTTTGTTAGCACTTATTAGAAGTTACGGAACCCTACATTGCAAGTGGTATAGGCGAAGTTGTTTTGGTTATTGAAATGTAGTTTTAATTAAAAAAAAATGTAAAAGTTTCAACAGTCTGCATGCCCCGACGTAGCCTTATTTTATGATGTTTTACGGGCCTGAATGTAGCTTTTTGAAGGTAGGTATAATTCTTTTGGCGCGTTAGGGAAAAATGATGAGAGTAAATTTTTACAACACTCGCGCTGACCGTCACAAAAACCGACATCCTGATACTGCGTTTACACTCTTTTTTAGCTCAAGTTCGCTGATAAGTGTTTCCATGACAACATAAAACTATTTACATTCAAACTTGTTTTCAAATACCCTGAAGTTAGCTATAGTCAACATTTTAGTTTATTTATTTGTCTACAAACGTAGGATAAGGAGAAATATAAAAAAATTATAAAGATTTTTATCTCGTTACGTCAAAGAAGTATAACTTCTAAAGCGTGTACATAAGTACACACACACGCTTTTATTTTATTTTAGCGCATACCTACTATCACTCTACAATCTATATGTACGCACTGACTCATATGTATTTTCTTTTTCATTTAAAACCTGATAGGAATTTAAGGATATCTGTGAAAGGGGGTTTGACTTTTCGAGCCCTTTAGATCATATCCGTACCTAAGTTGAATTCTAATGTAAATTTATAATAATTTAATGATATTATAGTATTAATTTGTACCTATTACAAAAAACAACTTTAATAGAGATACATATAATATTTTGTTATTTTTAATTAAAACATTAATTTTGAGTGTTAACGTAAAAAAGACTGACATTATTTAACTCTTACATATTCAAAAACAAACTTCTTACTTTCCTATACTTAAATCTGTAAAACTAATTTTACCAACCTACCTACCGTATCTAAATGATGCAACGTTTCATTTTAATTCATGACGCAAGGGTGTAAGACAAGAAATCTCATGATTTATTTCAAATTCAGAAATTAAACAAATTAACGTTGAATTGGTAAAAGGTGGTACTGCTTAGAACTGAGATGCAAGGGGCACTTTAACCTTTCGTTTGGTCATGTTCTACGGCACATTACGCAACACTCTGCGCTCAACATTCATCTCCAGCCTTTCGATAATAACCTCGTTGGTAATTATCTGACCCGAGGATAACACTGCTGAGGTTTCGAGAGTACTATTACATATTGTAACGCAGCCTCATCTAGCGGTAGAATTTATTGTATACTCGAAATAAACATTGTGAACGTCTATTTCTGAGGATTTGGGTTTACGATTGCCATTGTTATCAGTTTATGACTGGTTACACAATTGTACCTTCAAGTATAACTGTTATGGTTATGCGCCTTGGTGTTTAATACCTAACTAATATTATGTTGGTGTACAGTACATGTTGTAGCTAGCTTAAGTAGTATGGCTGGTGAAGCAAACGTCCAATAGGCTACGGTTACCACTTACCACTTTCCATCAGGTATGCCTTCTGCTTCTCTGCCACCTCAAAGGTATAAAAAAGCCGAGTCGTTCTTTGTCGTCTGCCTAAGTAAAAATTGTATTTAAAACTTTCGAACTACGGCACTAAATTGCATAATTCTTTTCGTGTTCGTCGTTTTGAGATGTTATTTTTTTATTACGCTCTAACCCCTGAACCAATTTGGCTAAAATTCGATATAGAGGTGATAAACAATATCCTGGATTAACAGCACCATATACTCGTAATAGGTCATTCGTAATTTGAAAACCACATCATGGATACAGCGTGGAATACAGGAAACAGTGCCCTGTGGGCAAAGGGTATGGGATAACTTCACCATGCCATGCGGCCTAACTCAACTATTAGCTAGTTTTTAATAATTCCTAGTAAGTTGTTCATCTATTTTAAAATAATATTTTTTTAGATAATATTTTATGTTTTGAAGCGCTCGTGGCCCCGCGGTCTCAGTGTTCGGTAAACGATCACTGAGGTAAGCAACTTTCACTATGGCTGGTCGTCGGATGGGTGACCACTTTGTGGCATTTACATTTGCGAGCGTTTCCGTGCTTCGGAAGGCACGTTAAGCCGTTGGTCCCGGTTGCCAGTAAAATGGCAGTCGTTAAGCCTGGTTGAAGGCCTTATAGGCGGCTTAAAAAATTCAACAGCAGGTAGCCACAGCCTGCGTCTGTCTATTTCAACACGGCAATGGGCTCACCACCTATTACGTGGGACAGGAATCCACACGGTGAAAAGTGGGCATATAATATGCCTCTGCCACCCCTTCGGGGATAAGGCGTGATGGATATTTATATTTTATGTCAAAATCAGATTTCATTTTGTTATTCTGTCAAAACTGTGTGAAATGGCTCTTTAGGAAATATTTATGATAATATCTGCCATTTTATGTCGAACTTTCTCGTAAAACTAAATAATAAGCAAGCAGCCAGGTGGTCTTGAAGTTCACGGGCGTCGTTAACGATGCGGTTTATTGAATTATAATACATAACACATTTTTATATAATTCCATTAATATTGTTTTATTTGACTTTCACTAGCTGAACCGCATAATTAGTTACATTATTTATTGCCACCTCTTTTACCTACTCCATAGAACTTGGTCTATCTGGTGCTGTGCTATTGCATTTGTATTGCACAAGTGTGCAAAGAAAATTACATATACATAATCAACATTGAAGTGTTTGCAACGGAATAATCTTTTGCGAAATATGTATAATGAGAATGACATATTCAATTCAAAATGTGTAGGTATTACAAATTACTCCCAGGGTTAGAAAGATAGTAATCATTGGCATCGCCTGCAACCTCTTGTAAAATCCTGTGAGAATTTAAGATTTAATCACATGAGATAAGTATATATAGGATATTTTTGTAATTTTCTTAATGTATTTTCAATTCTGATCACAAATCACAAAATGAAGTAGGTAATTGTATTTGTAACTTTCCAGGAACGGCATTACTAATATTATGTTTGTAAACGCTAGCCCCGCTAGCTTAATGTTATGTAAACGATAACTGTGACTGCATTAAGCGTCTTACGCTACATTTGGTCCGGAGATGGATGACCATTAAGCTTGTTTCCGGTTCCCAGTAGTATAGTCAAAATCAAAACAAACATATTGTTATTAATGTAGACCATTTTAGGCACTTATCATTAGATGATTATATGAGAGTGATAACTGGTTGCCAGTTCCATGGGAGAAGAATCTGGCAAAATACTTCAAGGATGCTCTTTTAACATGTAGGTTGGCTTACAATAATTAACTTACATGGTGCCTAATCGTTAATCCAAATGAAAGCTGAAAGTAACAATAGCCTCTCCTTCTCCATATCACACGCTCAATTGCTCAATCAACAACCTAAATTGGCTCGGCACCGCCATTGTAACTCCTTTGTGGGTGCAAATGTCCGAGGATGGGAGTGACTCCCGCGTGCCCTATCAACCTCGTAAGCGCGCTGCACCCCTAATAGGTCAGCACTACTCACTACTATATTTTTATATCAGTCCCACTTTTTGTAACTACAAATCAAGGTCCCCATCCTCACTGTCAAGCAGTCTTGAGGATGCCTCGTGTGAAGGCAAACATGTTTCAAGCTAATGTCACCCGGTAAAGAGGAACATTGCACATAACTGACAACGGGAAGGGTAGGTTCTACTATTAAATGGGAAAATCCTTAATTGTTTTGATCAATAGGACGGGCGAATCGAGAGCATAATGGTGGGTTCATCCTTCCCTCCCTTCCCTACAATCGTTGTATACCTACTTAATTGTCAACAGAGTACCTAAACGGCCTGTTATTTCTTGATTTAGGTTCTTTCTTGTTATTCCAAACCCTACATGGATTTTAAGCCTGCTTTTATTGACTTAGGACCATTTGCTTGAGAGTAGTATTTATAAGGCAACAAATAGCCTCAAGCGTTGATTAAGTATTGAGAAACGTTCTGGAATTTCGCCTCGACAAAATTTTTTAAAAAAAAACTTTAATTTCGCTCTAGTTACGATTGACTGCCGTCTGACGTGCATAACATAAATAATTAAACCTTATATTCTGCGTGGACATAATAACAGTCGGATATCAAAAAACGCAGTTCTTCTGAGACAAACTACAAGAACGTTTAGAGTTTTTTCTCTTGAAAAGGGCAATGTTCTGCTCGAAAATGTTCAAATAATTTGTCGGATCAAAACATATTTCTAGTACTTACCTATATTTCTTTGGAATTTTTGGACCCTTGCTAAGAGAACTTTTTGACGCATGAATAATTAGAGGCCATCGATCTTGAATGGCAATTACAAAATGCAATTAAACAAGTACTTAGTTTCTTTTTTAGCAGATAAACACAAAAACTTATGTAACTTATAAGTAATATTTCATCTACACTAGTGATGTATAAACTGCGCATATGCGTACGCATGTGAACAGTGAACTAAGTTTAGCATTAGAATTCAACAGATTAACTTAATAGCATTGTATAATAGTAAATACGTTATGTCACGCTAAAAACTACGAGAAAATTAAATTTTAAAATTTACTGACTATCTTCACGTTGTACCCCTGACAAGGTAGTCAGAGAGGATAGATCGTCGCCAGGCTTCGCGATCCATGAATACTTCTTTCGCTTCCTGCAGATTACTTAATCGTTTAAAGAATTAATTAATTATTAAAAAAGAATTTTAAAATCAAATGCTCTTAAGTAAGTTTATTGTACCCAAGAATACAAACTGAAACACATTTAGGGCCGTATTCCAAAACGTTTCTCAGTACTCAATCGACGCTTGAGACATTAGATTTTATAAGGCAAAATCTAGCCTCAAGCGTTGATTGAGTATTGAGAAACGTTCTGGAATACGGACCTTTACAATTTACATTTGATACATTTGGCGGCCTTATCGCACAAGGACAATCTATTACAGGCAACCATGGGATGGACACTATGAGATTAGGATTTAGGTATGAGCAGTATAGTGCATTTTATAAAATCCTACAACTACATTAAATTACGTCGGTACATTACACATTATGAATACACAAACAACATTTACATTTTACACCTATCAAATGAACACACAACAAACATTTCTACATAATACACACAATGATGATTACTTTAAGAAACTTTAAGCACATAAATAAATAAATAAATATCCATCACGCCTTATCCCCGAAGGGGTGGCAGAGGCATATAATATGCCCACTTTTCACCGTGTGGATTCCTGTCCCACGTAATAGGTGGTGAGCCCATTTCCGTGTTGAAATAGACAGACGCAGGTTGTGGCTACCTGCTGCTGAAATTTTTCAAGCCGCCCATAAGGCCTTCAACCAGGCTTAACGACTGCCATTTTACTGGCAACCGGGACCATTTTATATCATTTTTTAATTTTAACGGCTTAACGTGCCTTCCGAGGCACGGAAACGCTCGCAAATTTAAATGACACAAAGTGGTCACCCATCCGAGGACCAGCCATAGTGAAAGTTGCGTAACTCAGTGATCGTTTACAGTACACTGAGACCGCGGGGCCACGAGCGCTTAAATCTCTCAAGCATATAAATCTATCGCAATTAATATTCATTGACTTGGTTTTTAAACGAAGTCAAACTGCGCGCATCTAATAAGATATCGGTAGAGCATTCCATAACCTGACCGCTTGGACAGAAAAAGATTTGTACATAAAAAAATGTGGAATGAGGTGGCATTTTCAACTGTAGATTCACCGACGATCTCAAAAATCTGGTATTCAGAAAAGCAAAGCGTTCTTTCAGATAGCAAGGAAAAATGTTAAAGAGTACCGTTTATAATAAGGAGAGGTCTTCGTATGTAAGACTTGGGACCCCGTGTCCTTCTATTCTTTACTTTCACACAATTGATATAATTCTTCGTCAGTCGTTCCAGACTCATTAGTTCGACGTGTCCAAACCAATGGAGCACGCCGTTTTCCAGCTATGATGACACTTTGATTCAAATCTGCCATATTGTGTATCACTTCGGCCACATCTTCCGTCGCCTACTATTTTCAATTAATCTCATCCTACTGTGATCAATCTATTAGGGCCTTGCTTAAAATGTGCGGAGAATCCCTGCCCTGGCCTTGACAAGACTGTGGTCCACTTATTGTAGACTGACCCATACACCGTCGATTGAGTGAGTCTAGAGGTAGCCCCGACCACTAGACTCACTCCATTGACGGTAATTTTTACTTTATCTTATCCTAATGTGGTCTATTAGTCTTGCTTCAACTGTAAAGAGGATCTATCGTGCATCTGTGACCTTGCCGTAGTGGTCACAAACACACAGTTAGACTTATAAAGAGTATTTTTTATTTAGTAATTGATGAACTAAGTTGCCACTAGCGGTATAAGGATCAAAAGAAAGTTCCTTATTTATGTAACTTATTAAAGTCTCTACTCACTTGCACAACGCAAGAGTTTCCCACATAATTAACAGAGGATTTTGGTGGTGGAGATATAGGACGATTATACCGAATTGACTTATTACGAACATTTAATTTTAGTCTACTTAGCAGTGCAGGTATATTTATTATCTGACTTTACCTTACTTTTAGTAACACACATACAAAAAATCATTAATGTGAATATTTGATTTGATTAGTTACTAATGTGAAATATATGATAAATAAAATATTTGTCCGTCTGTTTGTCTCTCTATATGATTACGATAAACTCGGAAAAGTACCTACTTATAGGATTTACTTGAAACTTGGTATGATAATAGTTTTTATACCGGCTAATACCGGGATTAATGTTGGTAGCACCGGAAAATAGATAAAAACTATAGATTTTCATTTTAATATTTTGGGTGTTACTTATGTATAATAAGTCGGTGTGCATTTAGAAATATACAATGTGTTAAGAAAACCCTGTCCGATCCGTGAAGGTATTGGTAGGTATCAATAACTGATTTTATTCGTGTAATCCTTTTTAGAAGATACCCCAAAAATTACCCCAAAAATTTACCCCGAATAAAATAACTTAAAAAATAATATAATGTGGTAGCATTACATGGCAACACAGGGAAAGGATTATTAGGAAATGCAAGGTCAAAAGGTCATACATCTGCTGGCGGTTTCTTTTAATATCACAAACTCATCGCCACATGCCAACAAAAGTGTTGTCAGTTTTTGAAAATTTGATATTTTAAGAAAATTGGACTAATTCTAATACTAAAAACACACATTTTAAAAAAATATAACTATTTCATACTTATAAATAATATGAATTAATTTTTTTTTGTTTATGTTATTGCCTATGTATGTGCCTTTCGGGTCGGGCAGGGTTTTCTTAACACATTGTATAAGTATGTCTAGATCCCATAATATCACAAGTTTATATTAGCTTACTTTGTGCTAGATGGCGATGTGTAAAAAAAATGTCCCACAATATTTATTTATTTGCATTTATATGCTTTAGAATACCATAACAACGAGCTGGTACTGTATACTACAATAATCAGACATAGAGTTTTTTTTCTGATATTCTCGGCGGCTCCGTGGATAAGTAATTAGATGCAGGCATTTTATAAAATGTTCCTTTAGTGTAAATTATATAAATTGTAAACGTGAAAGTTAAATAAAAAATATTTTGATTAAAGCTAATTACTAATTTAAAAAAAGTAATTGTCAATTTTTTGTATTAATGAAAGTCGGCCGTTTTATTTGTTACCTCATCGTGTGAGGACCTCAGCAGGACGGGTTTCAGTTTAATGCTTTTTTTTTATAGAGAATAATTCAACTTAAATATTGGGGAGGGTGTCCCCATCAAGATCTCCGGGACCAAGCGATGCCACCTGCTAACTGTGACCCAGGTCAACGGGTTGGGAGGTCGGTAGCACACGCTCCTATCAATGCCGAAAATCATAAGCCAAACGATAGCTTCTCCTATCAGCCAAAGAACATACATACATACTGTCTCGCCTTTATCCCCGAAGGGGTAGGCAAGGGCATATTAAACGCCCACATTTCATCGTATACATTTTTGACCCACGTTATAGGTGGTTAGCCATTTGCCGTGTTCAAATGGACAGGCGCGACTGTGGCGACCTGATGTTGAAATTTTTGGAGCCGCCCGTAGATCCTTCAACTTGGCTTTACGACTGCCATTACGAGTATATTGGCCACCGGGATCAACGGCTTCACGTGCCTTCGTAAGCACGGAAACGCTCGCAAATGTAAATGCCCCAAAGTGATCACCTATACACTTGTATACACACCTATATGCTTAACGCAGTGATCGTTTACAGAACACCAACCAATAAATCAAATAAAGTGTAAGTGAAATCCAAGGGTTTGGAACAACTAGGAATATAATAGGTATACTTAATATAAGATGAAGAAAGATGTGACTTGCTGATGTGTGATCTGATCACGTATTGGTTTGAAAATAATATTCAGGCATTTAATAATAAATATGCAGGTAAATGGTAGTGTATGTGACTGCCGCACTGAAGTACCGGGTTCGATTAACGGGTCATAGGCTACGTCCAGGACTTAATAAGTCCAGGGACTTAGAGGTGAAGTTTTCGGCCTTATTGCATTGTGTATGTTCTAACAACATAGTGTAAAATTAAAGTTTGCAACAGTACCGGCATTACTACCTTATTATTGTAATACCTAATTATATTTCATCCAACTTCACATTTTTAATCCTAAAGTGCTCATTGGTAGCTAATAGTTTCTGTAGCGAACAGGGCCATATAGCTAAGATCTATAGAACTACAATGATACAAAGAATCCTGAATCGCTCAATAAGTCATCATCATCCGAGCGTCTGTCCCAGTTGCGTCTCGCGACGCCCGGGGTCCGCTTTCCTACATTTTCTCCTCCACTTCGCACGGTCGTCGGCATCCCCTGTAGTGAGACCATTGGCACGCATGTCATCCCTTACGACGTCAAGCCAGCACTTCTTGGGTCTTCCCCTCTTACCGGGACCCTGCGGGGCTGACATGGCCAGACATTTGTTACCTACGTAGCTTGGCGGTTGCCGCCAGCCGCAGCATCTTCATTTCCGTGACACGCAGCTCCTGCTTGTGTTGCTGCAATATCGGCCACGTCTCACTGCCATGTTAAAGGACAGGTCTAATAATGGTTTTGTAGACCTGTCCCTTCAACCGGATCGGCATTTTAGGGTCACAAATGACACCGGTCATCTCCCGCCATTTGGCCCACGCGGCAGCAATGCGTGACTTGACATCGCAATCGATGTCACTGGACGTGTGAAAAACAGATCCCAGGTATTTAACCTGGTCCGTGCGCTCGACCAAATCACCGCCTATGCGGTCGGATGTGGGATGTGTCGAGTTTAGTGCCAAGCACTCGGTCTTCGCCACATTTAGTTTCAGACCGCCGTTCTCAAGCGTCTCCTTCCACGCCTTTACACGTCGCACCAATCTGCCCCTGTCCGCGTCTGCCAGCGCAATATCGTCAGCATACATGAGCAACCATGGAGCATGGAGCTGCTCATGCAGGTTTCTGATGCTGTCCGACTATTCGTCTAATATTACACTGAACAGAAGCGGACTAAGGACAGAACCCCGACGGTGATAGGGAAGGGTTTCGTGTCGCTAACAGCAGTCCGAACCATTGAATCGGAGTCCCGGATAGTGTCAATATAGACCTCTGGAACCCCTTTGGACCGCAGTGCCCACCAGATCATCGCACGAGGCGAGTCGAAGGCCTTCTGCATATCTAGAAACAAACAGTGCAGAGGCGTGTTCTTCGACCTGTATTTCTCTGCGACAACCCTCAGGGCAAAAACAGGGTCCGTGGTCCCATGACCAGGGCGAAACCCATATTGACACTCCGAGAGAGTACACTCCTGCCGGATCCAAGAGTCTATAATCCTCTCGAAGATCTTCATGGTGTGGGACATCACCTTAATACCACGGTAGCTCCCGCACTCCTGCACTGACCCCTTACCTTTGAAGACTGGAGTAATAATACTCAGTCTCCATTGGTTTGGGATCTGCCCACTGCACACCGCGAGGACCCCTCGCCTTCCAGGCTTCGATGGGGACTCCATCGGGTCCGACAGCTTTCCGATTCTTCATGCGGCGAAGCGCAGTCAGGACTTCTCCAGGCGTTACCGGCGGCACTAGTCCCAGATTCGGAGCGAGGTCCGGAGGCTGCACCTCTTTATGCTGTTTATTAAGCAGCTCGTGGAAGTACGAGCGCCATCTCTCCTTTACCGCGAGGTCTTCGCTTAACAGGTTGCCCTCAGGGTCTTTTACACAGCGACACTTGGATATATCCTGTGCCGCTTTGACCCTGGAGCGCGCCAGCTTACAGATGAGCTTCTGCCCCTCAGACGATTCCAGCTTATCATACAAAGGTTGTAAGTGGTCTCGTCTGGCTCTGGCTACAGCTCTCTTTGTGGCGCGCTTGGCAGCCCTGTACGCGTCGCGGTCTTCGGGAGATCCGGTCGCTTGCCACTTTTTAAAGAGGGCTTTCTTCTCCCTGGTCTCCCTCAGGACTGCGTCGTTCCACTACCAAGTTTCCTTGTCACATTTGCTTCCACCCTTAGACTCACCGAGCACCACCTTCGCCGCTCCAAGGATGGCCGCCTGAACTTTGTCAAAGTAATCTTGAACTGGTTCGCCTTCAGTGTCGGTGCACTTGTCACCGACAGCTGAGACGAACTCCTGGGACCTAGTTTCATCAAGCAGCCACCATCTGATGCGGCGCTGGCACCGCTCGATGCGTTTGCCTTTAGGCTTCACGCAGAGGTCCATGACAAGGAGACGGTGTTGTGCAGTAAGACTCTCACCGGGTATGACCTTGCAGTTGGCCACCTTGCCGATGCTGCATCGCTCAATAAGTAGAATGGTATTATGCAACAACCTAACGCACCAGGCGTGATCACCTTGCCTTTGTGTCGGAGGAATATCTCCTTCCACCCGTTCCTCCACAGTTTCATTAGATTGCTCGCTATCCATAATTGAGTTGGTTTGCTCAGTACTACTTAACCCACAGCGGTGGTAATATAGGGGTACGTCTGAATGTATGAAGTTAGAGGTCTGTACATTATTGTACATATAGAGGGTTTTCCAATAAGAGGTGTTATTTTGAATAGCCCGCTATTTCGGTAGATGTCAATTTTGAAGCTGTCATTTTTTGATATTTGACAAGTAGAAACTACGCCATTAATAAAAATTGAACGATACACGCTTCAACAACGTATTGAAATTATTAAAATTCACTATAAAAATGGTGAAAATTTGGCAGAGACGGTTCGTAAAACTCGAACATTTTTGGGTCGTCGTGAAGCACCTTGTCGGACCCACTGTCGAAGTTTTCGGACCGTGTTATCTTTCGAAGAGGTGATCACAATTGGCCATTGAGATCTTGTGAACCTTGCGACTTCTTTCTTTGGGGCCATGTTCAGTTTTCAAAATACAAAAAGGAACTAGGTAGATTAAAACGAGCGATTCTATTCTAGCGCATCGCCGGACGCTGCCGCGGCCCACGAGCTTAATAATTTTTTTATCATTATTTTAATCAGCATAAATATAAAGGGTATAATTGAAGGTCTACGCCAATAGCCCAGCGTCGATTCAAGACCTCAAAGATGGAATTCGTGAGACTATCGAGGATATAGGGCAGCCACTCTGCGATTTGTTTATACCCGCTATAATATTGACATTACTACTATACAAGTGACACGACTGACTTTAAAAATTACTAACGAATAATTTTGATGACAAGTTGAGAAAATGATAACGCTTGACTTGTGTAATGTAGAAATGGGTGCTCTATCGATCGCATATTTTTTTTAACATAATGTAGTTTGGCATAACAGTTTCAGCATAAAGTTTTCTCGCATAAATTATGATAAGCAAAGTGTTATAAACGCATAATGGTTTTATTGGCATAACATTAACTTACTCTAATTTTTTTATCATTATTTTAATCAGCATAAATGTAAAGGGTATAATTGTTATACGCCTAAAGATAATTTATCATAAAATACAAAACGCATAATGGAGGTATGGATAACCGTTTAAATTATAAATGAATAATAATTTGACTAAGAATATTTAAGAAATGATAAGACACCATTGTAAATAATCATCTCACTCATAGCCAAGTGTTATTTTTTTTAGACTAGTCTTGAGCAAAGTCGTAAATAGGTACGACGACGAGCGAAGCGAGGAGGAGTGTTAGGTAACTTGTGACCACAACGCGCGAGCCGAGCGAGCGAAGCGCGTGGGCCGCGGCAGCGGCCGGCGATTCGCCAGAATAGAATCGCTCGTTTTAATCTACCTACTTTCTTTTTGTATTTTATTTTATATATTCTATTTATAAGTATTGAAATTTTGAAATTCAATATAGTGACTATCGATATTTTTAATCAGTGGGCATTTCAATCTTCAGTTCAAGCTTAGATATAAAAATAAAAATATGTACACGTTAACATTATGGTATTCTATATGTATGGCTTGTAATCTTTATGCGAGAGTGAGTGAGATGCCAATAAATGTTATGATTAGTAATCGTTATTGTAAAAAAAAATATGCGTAAACATTTTATGCGGGTATATCATTATTATAAAAAAGTAATGGGAAAATAAAGTATGCCTAATGATTTATTCTGTTTGAACGTTATGCGAAACGAAGAGTATGCCAAAAAAACGTTATGCAGTTTTAAGTTATGCCTCTAAAATTTATGCATCTCAACACGGACTCTGTAGAAATATGGCCAATCAATAAGTATCTGGGTGAATATTTAATTTCGTGCATATTGCACGGCATAAATAACACATAAAAATATTTTTTTTTTACATTGTTTTCGTTTAATTAACATAGGCCTGTGTTAGGCGCAATCCTTAAAACATCTTGATTTTTGTTAGAAATACATGAAATTTTAAAAATAAAAGCCAAAATCTTATCACCGTTCGTGTCCCTTTTCCCAGATTTTAATTAATTAATGTGTCTTTCTAAAATGTCTACTGGGAGAACATTTTTTTTGAAAACGTTTTCGGTTAATAGATTAATTAATCTTAATTATATTTTAGTAACGTTTACGAAAGAACAAATTTAAGTGGTATCATACCACTTAGATAAATGTCCCAACACTTCCACATAATTACCATTCAAAGACATTCACGACCCAATATTTTCGCATTTACGCACAGTTATGGACTAGATTAAACATAAAAGATTCGCTGACCATCACCGCATTACGGTCGTGAACATCACATACCTGAAAGTACATTTTTAAACTATGTAATTTAGAGTTCTCCTGCTCGAAAACAGGTTTGGTTCAAAAAATGTCTATATACCATTTGCCTTTTAAAAGGTAATTATTTTATGTTTTTACATAATTATTTGCTAGATATATCCAATACATATCCCTCTATACAGTGTTAAACTTAACAAATCGTTACCTATTTAAAATATCCTTTAATTTCTAAAATTATTGAAAATCTCATTGCCATTATTATAATTACCATTAATTCCCATTCTTTTTAAAATGGAATGGTAATTAGAAGAAACAAACGGTAATGATTTTTTATTGAGTCTGGATGACGTAGCAATGACAGAGGTGGTAATCTCCCTCATCGTGGAGGCCAGCGGCTGTCCCAGTGACCAGGCGAGAGTCAAAGCCAGACGCTTCGGCTTCACCGGTCACGATCTTCAGCTGCCCAGCGTGTAAAAAACAGCGGACGAACAGAACCTCCTCATTGGGACGTCCGAAAGACTAAAGTGTATCTCCTACAGTCCTGCGGAACTAGGTGCTACAGGTCCCTGACCGGAGGGAGTGCAGGAGTACAGTGCACAGTGAAAGTTACCGGAAACCATAGCTTCCGCTGAAGTTAGTCCTGTCACAAAGCAAGCTATTACGCTGTCTCACCGCACTACTCGTACTTTAGTTGCGTTGCGTTGGGCTAAAGTACAGACCACTTCGAGACAGAGGCCCGTCAGGTATGGGTAGTGGTTGATATCGGTCAAGAGCGGCCACGTTCACGACAGAATGGGGGAATCAAGGTTCATTAATGGACATACTTATCCGCATCCTACAGGTGAATCTAAACCACTGCTCTGCTGCTCAGGATCTCCTGTGCCAGAACATTGCCCAGTGGCCTACCGCAAGTAGTTATCAAGGAAGAAGGAAAACTCTTCTTTTACAACTGGTTGCGTAACATGATTGCGATGACGAGAGGTCTATTAGGTTCTATAACGTGGTCACCGTTGCCAAGCCGTACCGGGTCTACTTCGGGAACCCAGTCACCATAGACAGTTTAGCTTTTTTTAGCTTTGGGTGTTGACTCGGACACCGGGCGCCTTGCTATTATTGCTAGGAGCCGATGCTGCGTTGCAGCTGATTGCAGCGGAGTGGTTATCGTGGCCGTTTATTTCTCGCCAACCTGTGAGCAATATCAATTCGAACTATGGCTCGCTGAGCAAGACGTCATTCTTACCACATGAAAAATCATTTTTAAACATTTTTAAAAATATTTATGTAATTATTGACTTTGTCAAAAGAGTTCAAGTGAATACATTACAATCTAAATCTTAGCTACTTATCTGAACTAGGATGAACCTGTGTCGCAGACGATCGCTTGACAGACCCGAATGTAAACATGAATCTATTGGTTTCCAAAATAAAAAAGAAAATTACCACATATTTAAATATAGAAACAGAATATTAGCTTATAATTTCTAATATTTTTTCCGTGTCATCATAATTGAGTTTACGCAAGTAATCAGACAGTCTTGTTGCACAATTTCTACAACTATTGTTATAAATATTCAGTAACGCGTTAAACTTATTATAAAGAAATGGACCTAAGAATATGTAAAATCTATTTACATATGCATGTCTAGTTTGAATACTGTTACAGACCAAGTCCTTCCTTCTTCTATCTGGCGGTATCATCGTGAGAGGCAATTCAGCGTGTTTTTTTAGTACAAGTTGAAGTATAAACAACTGTCGCACTATTTAAACTTTACATTCATTATACAGTTGATGTGTTGGGAATAAATAGGGCTTTGTGCACGTTCCAGAGGTAGTAAAATCACCTTTGCTGCTCCTATATATATGTTAAACTAGTCGTCGTAAGTCGTCTGAACATAGTATAATTAATGAAACACTTAATTACGTACAGCATGTTGAATCAATTGAATGAAGTACTGGATAATGTCGTTACAAGAGTAAGTACCCAGTACAGTGATGAATTAAGGAATACTTTGGACGAACGATTAATGAGTATAGGTTTTCTGATCCTAATTATCATCCACGTCTGCTGCGTTTGCCTACGCATTAAAAGAACATAGCGCTAGTGTGTGCCCAGGACTCGGGTTTATTAAGTTTTTTTGACACTTGTGTAGATATAGATGCTACTACTACAGCTATTCGACCAAATCTGTTTCAAGGTGTGTTGCTTCGGGGCGGGTAATACGCGCCCGAGAGTAATGCGTTTTGTGACCCAGGCATTTGCAGGGACTGATATTGGTCCTTGCAAATATTTTTGACCACATGAAGCAGAAATCTTAAGCGTGGGCAAATCGTATACGACGATACATGAAGAGAGTAGATCGATATGCTCAAAATCGTTCATTCCAAAAAGATGAGAGGTGGGTGTATAGAAGATGGGAGAAACCTGATCATGGTGTGACTGACATGTGCCTACGCGGTGCTGAAGCCACAAATTCATTTTGGCGAAGTATTTAGACGTCAACTGTTAGTCATACAGAGGATGAGTGGATGCGGGACATCGGATTATCATGTGAGTCCATTCATACTATGAAAGCATAATAATAACGTCAGATGACGTTGCCAGTGCAGTTCGTTCGTTACCATTTCAATGGGATGTCACCTGGGCCGGACGGACTGCACAATTTTTGGCTGAAATGGTTCTATAGCTGACATGATTGTTTGGCATCTTGCTTTCAAATATCACTTGAGTCTGGGTTGCTTCCATCTTTAATGACTTCAGGCATTACTCACCTTCTCTATAAATCAAGTAGTACCACGGAACCGAAAAATTATAAACCGGCAACTTGTTTACCTACGGTCTATAGCTTTTTACATCTATTTTGAGAGTAAAATTAACAACTCATATGGAAAATATAATATAACTAGTTGACGCCCGTGGCTTCGCCCGCGTAGAGAAGTTTTCCGGTTCCCATTTCCCACAGGAACTTGTTCCCGGGATAAAAAGTAGCCTATGTGTTATTCTGATGTATAAGCTATATATTATTGTAAAGCTTCATTAAAATCTATTCAGTAGTTTTTACGTCAAAGAGTAACAAACATCCATTATTACAAACTTAGCGTTTATAATATTAGTAGGATATATAAACATAATGTCCAACTTTCTAAATGAATGTAGAGGCAGGTCACATGGTACTAAAGAACTCCTGGCCATTAATCATCAGGTCCGCCGTAACCGGAGAAATCTGGCAACATGCTGGATGGAATACAAGAAAGCCTATGACTCTGTACTGCCTCATACATGGTTGTTGAGGGTGCTAGAGTTGTACAAAGTTGATACAACTCTGTGCACCTTTTTAAAGGCATATATGGGGCAATGGGGAACGGTTCTTGTTTAAGCAGGATGTCGTCACGTTCTTGGGAATATTGAATCTTTCAAGATCGAAAGGAATATATTTCAGGGTGACAGTTTGAGTCCCTTATGGTTTTATCTAGCACTGAATCCTCTAGTAAAGTACTAAGAGGATTCAGTGCTAGATAGGCTTTCTTGTATTCCATCCAGCATGTTGCCAGATTTCTCCGGTTACGGCGGACCTGATGATTAATGGCCAGGAGTTCTTTAGTACCATGTGACCTGCCTCTACATTCATTTAGAAAGTTGGACATTATGTTTATATATCCTACTAATATTATAAACGCTAAGTTTGTAATAATGGATGTTTGTTACTCTTTGACGTAAAAACTACTGAATAGATTTTAATGAAGCTTTACAATAATATATAGCTTATACATCAGAATAACACATAGGCTACTTTTTATCCCGGGAACAAGTTCCTGTGGGAAATGGGAACCGGAAAACTTCTCTACGCGGGCGAAGCCACGGGCGTCAACTAGTTATATTATATTTTCCATATGAGTTGTTAATTTTACTCTCAAAATAGATGTAAAAAGCTATAGACCGTAGGTAAACAAGTTGCCGGTTTATAATTTTTCGGTTCCGTGGTACTACTTGATTTATAGAGAAGGTGAGTAATGCCTGAAGTCATTAAAGATGGAAGCAACCCAGACTCAAGTGATATTTGAAAGCAAGATGCCAAACAATCATGTCAGCTATAGAACCATTTCAGCCAAAAATTGTGCAGTCCGTCCGGCCCAGGTGACATCCCATTGAAATGGTAACGAACGAACTGCACTGGCAACGTCATCTGACGTTATTATTATGCTTTCATAGTATGAATGGACTCACATGATAATCCGATGTCCCGCATCCACTCATCCTCTGTATGACTAACAGTTGACGTCTAAATACTTCGCCAAAATGAATTTGTGGCTTCAGCACCGCGTAGGCACATGTCAGTCACACCATGATCAGGTTTCTCCCATCTTCTATACACCCACCTCTCATCTTTTTGGAATGAACGATTTTGAGCATATCGATCTACTCTCTTCATGTATCGTCGTATACGATTTGCCCACGCTTAAGATTTCTGCTTCATGTGGTCAAAAATATTTGCAAGGACCAATATCAGTCCCTGCAAATGCCTGGGTCACAAAACGCATTACTCTCGGGCGCGTATTACCCGCCCCGAAGCAACACACCTTGAAACAGATTTGGTCGAATAGCTGTAGTAGTAGCATCTATATCTACACAAGTGTCAAAAAAAATTAATAAACCCGAGTCCTGGGCACACACTAGCGCTATGTTCTTTTAATGCGTAGGCAAACGCAGCAGACGTGGATGATAATTAGGATCAGAAAACCTATACTCATTAATCGTTCGTCCAAAGTATTCCTTAATTCATCACTGTACTGGGTACTTACTCTTGTAACGACATTATCCAGTACTTCATTCAATTGATTCAACATGCTGTACGTAATTAAGTGTTTCATTAATTATACTATGTTCAGACGACTTACGACGACTAGTTTAACATATATATAGGAGCAGCAAAGGTGATTTTACTTCCTCTGGAACGTGCACAAAGCCCTATTTATTCCCAACACATCAACTGTATAATGAATGTAAAGTTTAAATAGTGCGACAGTTGTTTATACTTCAACTTGTACTAAAAAAACACGCTGAATTGCCTCTCACGATGATACCGCCAGATAGAAGAAGGAAGGACTTGGTCTGTAACAGTATTCAAACTAGACATGCATATGTAAATAGATTTTACATATTCTTAGGTCCATTTCTTTATAATAAGTTTAACGCGTTACTGAATATTTATAACAATAGTCATAGAAATTGTGCAACAAGACTGTCTGATTACTTGCGTAAACTCAATTATGATGACACGGAAAAAATATTAGAAATTATAAGCTAATATTCTGTTTCTATATTTAAATATGTGGTAATTTTCTTTTTTATTTGTTATAGGTTCTTGTTTAAGCAGGATGTCGTCACGTTCTTGGGAATATTGAATCTTTCAAGATCGAAAGGCATATATTTCAGGGTGACAGTTTGAGTCCCTTATGGTTTTATCTAGCACTGAATCCTCTTAGTACTTTACTAGAGGATTCAGGGCTAGGCTATCAGTTTCGGAGAGGAGGTCAAGTTGTGTCGCACCTTCTTAACATGGATGACTTGAAATTATTTGCCTCTACTACTGAATCCCATTTGACTGAGTTACTAAAGGTCACTGAAACTTTTAGTAATCAGAAAAGGACAAACAAATAAAATATTTGGACCTTGCTCACGAGGTTATCGACATGTGTGGGGTGCGGATTCAGCGATTTTTGTTCCGATAGTCGTATCGGCCCATGGTCTGATTGCCAAGAACCTCGACCATCATCTCAAGAGGCTAGCGTTAGTCAGTTGGGTCAAGGGTTTGATGCAAAAGGCGGTTCACCTGGGCACGGCAGGTATTGTGCGAAAGTTCCTGTCTCTGCAACCCTGACTACCGGTAGCTTGGTCGCTGTACCCGATACCATAATATTCTTAATAAGATTTGTATATAAGGTATTTATAAATGTGATTTATATGTGTATTAAATTATAAAGATAATAATATTTAATAATTACAGGAAGCTACTTTTCACATCAAAGCAATAGATGTTATATGGCAAGGTAAGCACTTGTGCCGGTTAATCTAAACAAATAAACACTTTGCTTGGTCAAGGTTTCAGTTAAGGAAGAATCTAAAAATAACAAATATTTGCATTACAGCTAGTATACTAGTGCTCCTACATATTATAAGTAACAAGGTCTCCTTAATGCAAGGTCGTTAAGCCATCTGCTTCGCCTTTGAAATCTAAACATACATTCACTGTTGCAAGGTGCAAGACCAATTATAGTATTTCTACACTGCTATATATATTATTAAAGCATTACTGCAGTATTTCTGCTTTACCTACTCATCCTAGACTTTCCAGCTCCGAAACAACTTTGTTTAATCAGGTCACGATTTACTCAAAACTGACCACTTTGTTTAGTTTGTGGTGTAATTGTGTACCAGTATTTGTTATGTAAAGTCAGTCTCGTATCCGGTTGTGACCTCCAGAAGGCCTTTGGGATCTGTATGGCAAAGAGGTGCGACGAAACGGGTGGGTCTTCTCTCGTATTGGAAGTGAAAGTGAATGAATGTCGGAGGCTTAATTAGAGAGGAGTGCTGCAGCGTCGTCAGTCCCTCCGACGCCGCCGCACTATACACCTGTGCTCGCGTACCGACACCGGCGCACGCGCACCCGCTCGTCCGCACACAAGCGCATCATTCCACTTCGTTCGTTCGACACATACTCTGAGGTACGCGCTGCCTGCATGGACTCTTTACTTCAAGTGTTAACAATATCATAAAATTAATGTGTGCGTGTTTGACCTAACATTACCGCATAGAACATTTTATCTAAAAATCAACTATTTTAACTAAAACTCGCCTCAGTGAATTTATGATTGAGACATGCTGAAAGTACCAAACATAGATACTACGTGCCTACAATGGAAATGCTACATACCTAAGATAATATCACTATGCAATATTACAGATTTTGAATTTTTTAATTATTATCTAATTATTAATTATTTGATAAATATCAAAAAAAATAGTCTTACAATTTTAACACTTGTGTACTTAAAATAGTTTTTTTTAATTGATCACCATAAACTAAATCATTTACAAGCTTTGTTTAAGGTAAATTCCGTTTTGGTAATTCTTGCTCTGGGAGAACCAGCCAGAAAAATGCTAAATATGCTCTTTGAGGAACCACTGTTACAAACAGGATCGTGCTGTAGTGCCACCGGGTATATGGCGGATTCGTTTTAAGTAATGAGTTAGTTTATAGTTTAGTTAGTATATACAGTGTAAATATTCATATAATCTATGCAAATTATATCTCATTAATAAGCAAGAACCATTACGCTATATATACATTGAAGAAAGAAAGTTACACAACTTGTTATTCGTAAACTACAGACGTCTAGCAATTCAGATTTAAATCTTGAGTCATTAACAGATAAAAAAAAGACTAGTAAAAGTTTACATAACTAACGCAGTCGTTTCCGTTTTTCGATAATATGCGTAAAGTCGTGACAATAAAGAGCAAGCAAGACGCAACTTTCCGTCACTATAAAATACGTCCCAAATCGACGATTTCTCGCACTGAGTAGCTTTTCTCGCAAACATTAAACTCGCGGCAAGGAGGTCAGTGGCGCGGGTTTTGCTTTCACAAATACAACGAAATAAATTCATCTCACGTATCGATTGTCCTCAAGTATTCGTGCTCTGCATAACTAAAAGAAAGCGAACTTGCAATACGGCCTCACCCGTGACCACTTTCGTCAAAACCAACGACCATCAGTGCAATAGGCATCGTCGACTGCGCGATGTCGACGAGTCATTCGACGCGAGCAGAAATATAGCCTGCTTCGCTACGCCTTGACCACACCTATCTGATAGCATCTTAGTTGCCTTAGTTCCTTATTGTAACTGCCAAATCGTAATATATTATATAGAAACACGTTACATTTTTTACTTCCATTATACAGATGAGCCGGCACGTCTGCTTAGCGGCTGCCGCTTTACTAGCGGTACTCTGTGTAGCCGATGCCCAGAGACGCCTCGCTTTACCCGACCCAAGAAGCTGTTCCAACCGTACGTATATACCCTTAAGTGTTAAAATTATAAGAAAACACTACACACTGAGGTCATTGTATTTGAACGTGGGAACCACAATTTGGAGAGAAACTAAAGATTGACTATTTAAGCACGGTCATACTCTCGTACGAACCAGACTGCAAAATGTAGAACACAGCGTACACTCCTCACACACTTTATTATAGCATTACAATCAACACGAGCTTTTGCAGTTTTACAATTCATATTGCATGCCTCCAACTAAAATCCGTCACGTTGCGCGCGTCGGTAACAATGTCATAACAGATGCACTTTTAAAACCTATTCCAACTTAGATATTATTGTTTATTTCCTCAGTAAAGAAAAAAATAAACAGAGTGGTTAGAATAAATTGACAATATTATGGCTGGGAGGGCTGACCAGTAAATTTAAACAATACAAATACCTTCTACATAAGATCCATACTTTAGCAAAGCTATTCAATCTAACCATAGAAACATCTTAAACATATGTAAGGTCTTTAACAACACGTATTTGTCGTAAACTATTCAGTAAATAAATAAAAAATGAAATGAACTTAAACGTAACACTAAAAGTATTAATGGATATTGAAAATAAGAAAGCTTGACGAAGTAATCTTTTTACGAGAGATGGAAAGTATAATTATGGTACTGCACGTACATAAAGCTTTGGCGGAAAGTCAAGTAAATTGCATTTTATACCTAACTTTACGACCTACAATGGCACAATTCTACATAGAATAACGCTTATAATGTAGGTAGAGCTGCATAAAAATAACTATGGATCTCTTAACAGACATGACATTTATTGTGAATGAATATGAATGTGATAAGGGCAGGTTGCGCTATGAGACGTAAAAGTAAAAAAAAATGAGAACGGATTTCTGAGTTGATCAGAAATTGTAAAATGGATGACTGAAGATTACTGAGATGTGAACACAATTGGTGAGATACGCGAGTACCTATGTAGATAAATCCGTCCGATAGAAGAACAATCAGTAGGTGGGGGTGCCAACATCTGCAGCTTTTCAGGTTCATAAAGGTTACGATATTATCGAGTGATTAATGCTGCTACTAATTTTAAGTTGGGCTATCACTGTTCACAAGCTCCATGGTATTAGAGAAGGCGGGTGATAAACCTCAGAAAAAGAATCGCATACGGTCAGATATTAAACAGGTTTTAGTCGAGTGAAGAATTTAGATGGCGTGGTATTAAGAATTTAGATAGGTGATTTGGAACAATGTAAATTACTACACAGACCACAGGATGACAAAGCACTACAGGAAATGCAACGATTAAGAAAGTTAAAACTAGATTATTTTTTATTTACTTAATTTTGAAATTTATTTTTATTTATTTCTTCGTTCCGAGACTTTACATAAACACATAATGTCACACTTTTATCCCGAAGGGCTAGAGACATAAAATAATGAATACTGATTATATGAATAATATCAAAAGTTTAAAGTCTAACAAATTATAATAAATTGAGTACTTAGTATTTAGACGCTCAATAAATAAAGGTTTACAACCTTTGTATGTGTGGTTTATAAAAATAACGCAATGATACTTGTAATGAGCGGTGACTAGCGGATTGCCTTCAAAGTAATGATGCTCCTTATATTCTGTGAAGATTACTTGCCTACGTCCTTACTGTATTATATTGATTCTGGCATTCATCCGCCTAAGACATTAAAGTAATACTTATATCTGGTCTTATAAGTTGCACAGTATAAGATCACTTGAATTACCTATCAATCTATCGACTTATTGGGAATAATGATTCAGCATATTATGAAGGACTAACGATAAAAATTATATTATTATAATTTTTAATACTCGAAGAACTTGTAAGAAGTACATCTCAGAAAAGTTATGAGAGAATCGCATCGGTCAGTGAAGCAATTACAAAGTTCACACGAATCAATAGTTTCTTAATGTTCGTGTGGTGAGTGGAGTGGCCGACTCATGAGTTAGAATTTTGAACAGAACAATATTGTTCAGTGATATCGTTAACCTTTTGGTTAAACATACGCGAAAGTCGGTTATTTATTTGATCTGATACTAAACGAAGTATGCTGCTCCACAGCGTGTTTGGTTCTGTAAGATATTTTTACCGGGGTTTCTTCAGATTTCTTCAGACCGATAACTATCCCTGAACCAAAAATCATGTTAAGACATTAATTCCTTGTGACGTGAAAGATAAACAAACACGGAATTAAACTGTTTAATGTGATAGACTTAGTTGTTCTAATAAAAAATAAATATACGACTAAATTATTTTAAAATAGACTTGAGGAAACTTTTTTTCTCAAGTCTTTAAATATATAAAAGTACTTTTTGAACAAAAGAAATTAAACTACTGATAATTAAACAACTGATATTGTTAAAAGTTTTTTAACAATATCAGTTCACTAGATACCACCCATTGTTATTTTATGGCTATGTCGCAAGCAGCTACCGTGGATATTATGAAATACTTGTCCTGATGGGAAATAATACGCGATAATGTTTCGCAATACAGAACCCGCATGAAAGGAGTGGTGCCTCCTATGCAATGTCAGTGGGAGCGCATCACAATCAAACAACGCCGTATAAAATCGTTTGGTACCTACTCTCTCACAATGCTAACAAAGATTCTTTGTGTAGTTTTATGTGGTTAGTGTATTAGGAATTCGAGTATGTACTCATGTACCTCTGTGCCTCGAACTGCGTCGGTGACGACTACCGTTGCTGAAGTTTCTGGCTGGAATCCGAGTAAATATTTTTTTAAAAAAATTCGTTGACAAATGTTTGTTGTTAGTTTGTATGTTCCCTTTGTACATATATAGAAATATAAGTATGGTGATCAGCTTTCTTAGGGCCGTATTCCAGAACGTTTATCAACACTTAAGAAACACTTGAGAGTAGATTTTATAAGGCAAAATCTAGTCTCAAGCGTTGATCAAGTATTGAGAAACGTTCTGGAATATGGACCTTAGTCTCTAAGTTAGAAAGTTGGGCTAGATGTCAATGAGTAAAATTTTAAAAATATACTTATACACACAACTATATACCTATACTGTTCATGGATGCATAATAGTCAATTTATTGATGTACACTCAAAAATAAAGTTTGGTCTAGACTAAAAAGCAAGATATGCAACAGTTTCTTAGCATTCATAGAAGGTTTATATTAGTCAGATACTTAGATCCAACAGTGAAACATATAGAGTACCTATTAATAAAAGTAAATGCTTACAGTTAATCGATAAAACAAGTCAAGTTATGACTGCACTATGACTTTCTCTCTTTAAATAGACAAGTTCGTGAAACAACAATGCTTCTTGCTTGTTACATTCATAGATAAACTGTAATTAACTGTATACTTAGAAACCAACCTGTTTTTGTTAACTTTATGAAGTTCCTCTCAGACAACATCCTCAACGGTAGGCATTACGCAACGCAATGGCTCTTCCACGGAATGCAATGAAACATTTGCCAAGCCCATCTATGACTTTAATATATCTATTCACGCTCACCCATTCACTGTTACGCAATTCGACATTTGAAAATTTACGTTATTTTACGGTAGATTTGAAAATAGTTCCGGTCGGCGTTCCGGTCATGTTCCGGCACATTTGCACTGATAGATAATCATTTCTATCCGTAGTACATGTAGACGTGTGTATTATTCAACGCAACACACGACACAGCGTCGTCTTTAAATTCATGAATTATGACCGTTGGATTTAAATAAATATTTCAAGAGTGCACTTTCTACTTACAGACTTAAGATTCATTAACGACCTGATGATGGACTTACCGTGATCATTGACCATAATGTACCGCATTAAGGCGAGAGTTTGAAAGCCCATGCACCACTAAACGTGTTGATTAGCCTATTGTGGACGAATTACCATAATTAAACCAAACACATCTGTGACGTTTTCGTATAAATTTACATTTTATTGACTGCATCATTTAGATATATGCACGATAGAACCTACTTACCTACTTTTTATAAAACTATCAAACGTATTTATCCCTACATAGCTAGGACATTTTAATCACGTGGTTAAATCGCCCTAGCTACATAGGGATGATAATAAAAAAGTTTTTTAGTAAAGTGGTAAATTATATTCGGTGCGACGTGTAAATAGGAATTCATCCCAAAAGCGTCAAGCTGAAATTAAGAATGTCCAGAAGACCAGGTCTACGTGTACCTAAATCAAAACATAGCTGCCGGCCGGAACCATGGACCCATTGTCAAGATACGAGATGTTAATAAGCTCCCGCTGTCTTGCCACCAACATGACGGTGACTGGATTTAATGTGACGCTCATAGATATCTAACACGCCCTGCATTATGCATTGAGTTTGTATCCATATTTTAGTTTCGTCAACCAATAATTTTGTATCATGCTCATCTCCTTACGTTTTGACTATTATATATATTATACTATTCTTGATAAATGGTTGATGATTGATGTAACTAATTTTACTCAACTGGTTCTACGCAAATCAATTTCAAATCAAGTTTTTGGTACATTTATTAATTTAATTTTCCGCAAAGGGAAGTTCTGTCCACCGAAATAATAAAGAGGTAGTTAGTTCGGTAATTTATTATAGACCCTAACAACCGCAGGGTAAGCACTAATTTGCTGTTTTCATCGTTAATGGTGTGTGCAACCCACTGTACAACCGCATAAATAGATAAAGTTAATAGTACTATACTGCCTACGCTAATATAAACCTCTTATCCTTATTTAAGTATCTCTTTACGGTATTGACCAGATACCTACATTTAAGATCGAAAATATATACCGTTGTCGTGTAGGAATTATAATGATTGATTGAAGTAGTAAACGTAAGTTATTACGGACTATACAACGGAATTACAGGATGTATTTGTCATGTAGAATTAGATGATACCTAATGGAATCAGGTTGTATAAAATAGATGTGTGGCAGGTTTAACGAACCAAGGGGTGTGTGGTGGCGTCCCCTCCTTTATCGTTCGTTCAAACGATTTCGTGAAGTTCCATGACAGAAGGTATAACTTTCGCTAGACACGAAATAAGTAAAAGTAAAATCCCTTAGACTTGACACGTTGGCGTCAGAAATTTTTAGCTTGTGTGTTTTTAGAACAAGTAGACAATCAATCATTTTACTTTTAAAGAACTGGCAGGTTTTATATAACCAATGAGAGCATTTTAATATTTGATTTCAATATGAATATAATAAACGTGAAAACGTGTTTGATTCTTTCGTTCATGTAGTTTCGTCGTTGTCAGGAAATAGTAATTTAATGTTTTAAGGCATTGTTTGGATAGCCACATAGGTAGATAACTTGACCTTCGATCTTTCCTCCATTGAAAACTAACACTTCTGATTTTTCTATTTTTTGTGCCCATTGACATGTTTTCTGTTTGGGATATGCGTGAGCTAAGACTGTTCTGAAAATCGTTCGGGAATGCTAAATAATAGGACTGTGAAAAACTTTTGCTTTAAAAATTCCTTCTTTCGAGTGAACCAAGCTTTCGAAACATTTAAAAACAATATCGTGTGTGAAATTGAAATATCCCTGCCGAAATTCCTTGACTTCTGTATTATTAAATTTACCATCAGAAAGTGAGAAAATAATCACATGGCGCTAAATCTGGACTGTATCACGGTATGCAGAGGATTTTTACGTTTCATTACAAAAAAAAACATATTATGGTACCTAAGTTTGAAATACCCTGTGTACACTTTGTGCACCGAATAATAATCTAAATTAATCTTTTGCATTTACTATTCGTATAACAGTTATTTTAGAGTCCAAAAACTGAAACTATAAAATAACTGCTATCTTTTTTTTTTCATTACGGCTTCCATCGCGAATAATTTTTGTGGGCAACTTGTCGTCTTGAAACTCTACTACTGCGTCGATTTTTGAACTTTAGTAGCATACTTTATTGCACGATACTAAAGAAAACGAAGCGGCGACGGTATGACAGCTTTTAAATTTTCATGGGATTCGTTGAGGATAGCCCTCGTAATAGAATCTGTTTTAATGTAGATATAATGTAGGTGCTTATAATAATAGTTCGCCAGACGTCCATTGTTGATTGCTGCCAACTTAAGTGTGAAAGAGTATCTTTTGTATGTGGCCACAGATTTTAAGCAATGAGTAATTAAGTAAGTAATACTTAAATGTACACCAAGCATAAAAATAAAAGGAATTAATTAGATTACAATATTACGATTATGAGTATATGTGATATACAAATTTTCGCACAGTCGCATTTAAAAATAATCCTTAAACAGGTTTGTAGTTAACTAGCTGTCAATGCAAAATAGTTGCATGAGTTTCATGATTCAGATTGTATTTATTTTATAGGTAAATTTTTTCTGAACATCCTAGGTATCTATACCTAAATAATATTGTATTTAGACCGAACAAAGTGGGCAGGCGTCAACTAGTATTAAAAAACATGGAATTTCCAAAAAATATTTTACAATGAGATTTTACCTACACTGCTTATATTTATAAATTCATTAGCTCGATAGATGGCTCTGGTCATACTCTTAAAATGACGATATAAATATGGTGGAGAATTTCAACTTGATTCGATACGGTTCGGGTAGTTCAGGTGGCTAGAACATTGCCCTGGTTAGACAAAGGTCACAGGTTCAATCCCTGTCTCGAATCAAATTGTCTTTTTCCACTTTAATAAAAATTTACTGCTTATATTGTCTTCAGATCGATCACAGCGATAAAACCGCACATTGCTTGTAGTTTCATTACTTATTAGTAATTAGATAATCAACTCTATGTTCAATAAGGAAGTGTAAGTATAGAACTAATAAGACTCATAGGCGTCAGCTGAAAATCAGCGCTGTCTAACTTTTTTACATAGTTAGTGCAGCTTGAGCTGAGATGGCGCCTTTTCGGGCACGTACAGTGTAGCGATAATTGTAAAATTTTATTTTTACCAGTATTTGATTTTGTGCATGTCGAATAAACGGTTAATTAATTAATTAATTTATTTAATTTAAGAATGGAACTTACGCGTTTGATTTTTAAACTATTCGAAACTACAACGTAGCTTTTCGCGTAGCGCATAATCCTATGTTCAACGGTCACCCAGAGAAATTAACTCTTTCTTTGTTCCTTGCTAAAAAAACATATTATGTAGGTATAGAGTCTAGAAGCCTCCATATTAAATCCAATCATCTTACATTATATCTGCTGAACACTTTATTCACCCGCTGAATTTCTTTGAAGAATTGTGAACTAACACGTGGTTCAATAAGTCCCGAGACAAAGTACTAAAACAAAGATTTTTTTATAAAATAATTTTTGTATCATCAACGTAGTCTCCTCCAAGAGCGATACAGTCCCTCCAACGCTTTTCTAACTTTTCTATCCCATGCGTGTAGAACGATTTGTCTTTGGCTTCAAAATAAGCCTCCGTTGCTGTGATAACTTCACTATTTGAGTCAAATTAAGAAATTTGACTCAAATTGAATTTTGAAAAAAATGCTCCAGGGTAAGAACCCTGGAACATTTTTTTGAGATCTGCAAACAGCCAGTAATGGCTGGGGGCCAAGTCTGGCGAATATGGGGGATGAGGAAGCAATTCAAAGCCCAATTCATTAATTTTGGCAATCGTTCTCACAGACAAGGCGCGTTGTCCTGGTGAAACACCACTTTCTTTTTGTTCATTTGAGGCCGTTTATCCGCAATTTCGTACTTCAATCGCTCCAATAAGCATATGTAATAGTCACTATTTACATTTTGCCCCTTTTCAAGTTAGTTGATGTAGAGTATTCCATGCGCATCCCAAAATATAGACGCCATGACCTTACCGGCCGATTTCTGAGTCTTTGGCCGCTTCGGGCGGCTTTCACCAGCCGCTCTCCACTCCGCTGACTGCCAATTGGATTCCGGAGTAAAATGGCGTATCTATGTTTCATCCATTGTCACATACCGACGTAAAAAATCCTTTTTATTACGATTTATCAGCGCCAAACATCGCTCTGAATCATTGATACGTTGTTCCTTTTGATCAGTTGTATGTATGCAAACGCGGCACCCACTTGGAAAAAAGCTATTTCATGGCCAATTTTTTATGTAAAATAGTGAAAACACTACCAGCTGAAAGCTGAAGTGCGCGAGATAGCCGAGATAGCGATCTTTCGATCTTCCATTACGATTTTGAGGACTTGGTTAATATTTTGTTGAGTCACTGCTTCATTTGGACAACCTGAGCGTTCCCCATCATTTGTGTCCATGCGACCGCGTTTGAAGTTGGTATACCACCGACAAATGGTTGCTTTAGAGGGAGCTGATCCCGCATAACATTTTATAAGCCATTGCTGTGCTTCAACGGTATTTTTTCCCATTAAAAATCAATGTTTTATCAACACGCGAAACTCGTTTTTTTCCATTGTATCGAAACTACAAGCGTAGCGTCACTTAAATGTCTACAAAATCAATATTTTAATGTTCCATTTTTTTAAATTTTACACATATCTTTTATTGCAGTCCAGTACTTTTTAAAAATCAAAAGAGTTTTTAATATATACGCCATTTCCAAGTTAGTCTCGGGACTTATTGAACGATCTAGTATGTCATTTGAATTGAATGTAGTAGGTACCTAAGATTACAGATGACATGACATTTCACACAAGGAGACTATAATAATTATTGCTTGTGAGAATCGGGACAAACCGCGGTTTCGCAAACAGTAAACTTGTGAACGACAAGATAGATATACCTATACCTACACCATTTCGAAATAGTAAGCGTCTAGTACCGACACATGTCGATGTCGACATAAACTTCTCACTAAGATCCATGCTTTGTACGAAGTAGTTAATGGGTCTTCGACACCATAGGTCAGGTCAGTTGTAAATGCATAATCGCTTGTAGCCAAACGACCTATACTTGACAGAATGATGAGTGTCCCATTCACCAACTGTCTTTCTGAGTACTTAAATCATATTATTTTTCATACAGGAGTTCGACATTCAACGTACCGTGATGCTCGAGGAGTTCTCCATTCTTACTTCTTCAGTTGGGAGCACGCGCCTACTCGGAGCCTAGAAGTGGACTGGCTTGATGCCAGGAATATCTGCCGACGTCACTGTATGGATGCCGTCTCCTTAGAGACCCCTCAGGTATATGAATAATATTCCTCTAGTACCTTAAAATTGTAAATTATGTAATCTGACACGCAAACTAAAGTCGTTTACTTAGTAGAGACGTAAGAACTTGTATTTTTTTCCCACCACGGTTTCATAAAAGATTATCTAGTCAAGGCGTTCGTGTACAATTTAAAGAGTAGCAATTTGTGTTCCGTAAGAACAAAGAGGTGAAGATCACTTCACCAGACTACAAAGATGCGATTTCCCAACCACGAAAGATTTGGACAATGAAATGGGCTAACTACCGAACTTGCTCTATAACCATCTACTTGGTTAAAAATGGTAACACCTATTATGAAATTTCACTAACTTCATTCAGTAGGCACTTGTAGACTTATTCAAAACTTTGAACACGTAGAAAAAAAGTGTGTGTATTTATGTACACGCGTTAGTAGTTATACTTCTTTGGCGTAACAAGATAAAAATCTTTTTTGAAATTTTCGCCTTATCCTACCTACGTTTGTAGAAAATACTAAAATGTTGTCTATAGCTAACTTCAGGGTGTTTGAAAACTACTTTAAATGTAGTTATAATCATGGAAACACATATCAGCTAACTTCAGGTTTTTCGTGAGTCTGCGCGCATCGTAAAAATGTACTCTCATCCATAGATTAGTATACTCGTACCTACTACGTACACTCTCATCATTATTCCCTAACGCGCCAAAAGAAGTATAACTTCAAAAACTGTTGTCTTTTGTAGGTACCTACAACTTTATCCGTTCCGAGCTATTCGGGTGTTATAAGTATTTAAGGCCAACACCTAAGTAGGTAATTTCGTAACATTTCTATAAATTGGTGTAGATATCCTAAGCAATTATATACTTACTATGTAGGGTTAACTACCTGGTAAGATGGGAACGGACGTATATATCTATTGTTATGAGTAATCTGGCATACAGATGTTTTTTATAATCGAAACGTAAACCAATTAGTTCCTCACCCGCTACAGAAAAAGTATATTCATTGAGTAACTAGTCTGCGCGCCTCATATCTATATTCATTAATAATGGATTGTATCGACTTTTAGAGCGTATTAGACATTGCACGAAAGGGGTGCAACGACCGAGTGCGTCACATAAACTGTTCGCACAGTTGATGGTCTGCAAGTAGCACATGGCACAAATTCCTCCCACAGCCGTGTTGTTACCCACTTCTTGTACCGGACGTACACGATGGACTTAGACTTCCCGCAGCTGATTAACATACTTAATACTCGAGCTTATCTCTTATTCTTTGTAATAGCTTTTTAATTAAGTATAAATAAACTATGAATCTTTTGTAGTGGTGTTGGTAAATGTCATTGACCATAGCCGTGACACTTTGTGGTACCCTTATAAGGTAGAGTAGGTGTGTTTTGCGAGCTCCGCATATCTCACCGGTCAACTGAAGAAACCAGAACAACTGACGTCGTATGACACAGATACTAATAGTGCGAACGCATGATATAGAAAGCGTGAGCCGGACCCACCTGTAGGAAATATAATTTCAGGTTAACTTAAAATAACTTCATTATATTTTTTAGGAAAATGAATTCGTGAAACAGCGTATCGCTCGTGGTAACGTACGCTACATATGGACATCTGGCCGCAAGTGTAACTTCGCTGGCTGTGATCGCGCTGATCTTCAGCCTCCTAATGTGAATGGATGGTTCTGGTCAGGCTCCGGTGCCAAGATCGGACCTACCGTCCAACGCAACACTGGTGACTGGTCTTATACTGGAGGATATGGTCAAGCACAGCCTGATAACCGTGAGGCTGCGCAGGTCAGTTAATTAAGCATTGTCTAAATTTGAATATCATCGATAAATTATACTTATTAACAATAATCATAAAAAAAAATGTAACCTCCATTTCTATGTACCGTGCAGGGTAACGACGAGTCGTGTTTAGCAATCCTGAACAACTTCTACAACGATGGTATCAAATGGCACGATGTCGCCTGCCACCACGTCAAGCCATTCGTGTGCGAGGATAGCGACGAGTTACTCAACTTCGTGCGCTCTCGCAACCCTGGCCTTCGCCTATGAACCTTCAATACTTCTTCACTCACGCCTTCTAGCATTATAGATGGCTGACATTGTACAAAACATAGCTTCTATCCTAATTAAGTTATTTATTAAAATAAGGATTCATCCAAATTTGAATGTTTCTCTATCATATCATAGCCATATATAGCCCTTAGGTAACAATAAAAGTATCCAACACAATTTGGACGTGAAGTTTAAAAAATATCGGTCTCTATTTAATGTAGGTACCTTGTATTGTCATTCAACACTCGGGTAACAAAGGTAAGTAAGCAAGTAGCTTAAGTAGCTTACTAGAGTCTTGAATGAAAGACCATTACTTTGGATTTATGCTGGTTTTATTTATTGTTCACGATTTCTAACATGCAACTCAAAAGTCTTAGATCCAGTTATCATCCTTGGGATGATAATAGATCCCCTAGGCTATCCTTGATCTACATTCGTCAGTCATCCAAACACATAGTACCTACCTAAATTATTTTATTTTATTATAAATAATGTAAAAAGTATTACTTTGCACAAAATAATATTATTTTAAGAATTAAGTAGTTGTACTTAATAAAAAATATAGTTATTAAAAGAGTTTTATTGACTTCGTTACTGACCTACACGTCTCCGCTTGGGTGTGTAGATTAGAAAGTTAGAAAATCAAGTGGTTTTTCTGTCTGTTTGATGCTCCACTTGTACAGAATTAGGTACCCGTAAATACCTATAAGTAAATACCACATACAATTAGACGTTGTAGCAATCTTTGAGAGAGGATCATCCATCGAAAACAAATTATTAATTTTAATAACTATCGCTTGTGATGTCGATGACGAATTCAAATATAATTAGTAAGTAAATAATAAGTTTGTTACCAAAGAGACATTACTAAATGCGTAGGTACCATTCCTTCCTTGTGAGTTTAGCGTCTAGTTTATTAATTTGATTTCCGGGACGTCAATGGTGATTTAAAGGATTAAAAAAGTATGTTGTTAATAAGTTAATGATCATACACAAAGTTTACGAACTCAGTTGATCGAAGATTTGGTACACTTTCCCTCTTTTGATAAAATTGCTAACTGCGGGTGGCAAACAAAGATACCTACAGTATTCATTCCGCATCACCATAGACTAATAAGAAAATGAGACCATTCAGTTTTTTTATAAAAACAATTGTACAGAACAGTACAATTGTTTTTATAAAAAAAACTGAATGGTCTCATTTTCTTATTTACGTATTTACTATTTACTATGTAAATAATAAAATAAATAATTAAATATCCATTACGCCTTATCCCCGAAGGGGTGGCAGAGGCATATTATATGCCCACTTTTCACCGTGTGGATTCCTGTCTCACGTAATAGGTGGTGAGCCCATTGCCGTGTTGAAATAGACAGACACAGGTTGTGGCTACCTGCTGTTGAAATTTTTGAAGCCGCCCATAAGGCCTACAACCAGGCTTAACGACTGCCATTTTACTGGCAACCGGGACCGAAGCACGGAAACGCTCGCCAATGTAAATGCCACAAAGTGGTCACCCATCCGAGGACCAGCCATAGTGAAAGTTGCGTAACTCAGTGATCGTTTACAGAACACTGAGACCGCGGGGCCACCAAGAGCGACCAAGCATTCCTAGTTACGATGACAAGTCTGACTATAACTACACATCCAGATGACGGTCAGAGCGGATTCGAGATATATAGTCGTCAACCCCTGACCATTGTTTTCGGGCAATCCTAACACACCGAGGTGTGCGCGAGATCACGTCGTCACACCATACTTTGAACCTGTATCGGTTAGCGCGACAGGTTGCCCAGTGTCGCCCCCAGGCTTAAGAGGATTTACCTACGCTAAATTAACTTGATTTTAAAGGTTTTGTTTTCCTACTTTGTAAGCGTGACAAATTTGGACGTGTTTACATCGCCATCAAGGCCGTCCCAGCTTCAAGCCAAAAAAGCACAGGCAAATCGATGCTAATCGTAAAAGCCTATAAAAGGAGGTCTTTCATGGTCTTTTACCAAGATCTCCGGGGCCCAAGCGACCCACGTGCTAGGGGTGCACCTGCTGACTAACGAAAGAGGTAACTCTATGGGGTTGGTAGGTCACACGGCAATGGCTCCCAAAAATGCTGAAAATCTAAAGCCAAATACTAGCTGCCCTAGCAGCTAAATAAAGGAGACCCCAGGCTTCAAATACAGGTAGAGTTTGGAAGCAACTGGGAAGGCACTTGAATTAAGAGAAGAGTAAAAGAATTAGATATTTATATAATATCCTACGCGCACGAATTCGCCCATTAAGATGGCGGCTTGAATGGGCTGGTAGGGACAGTGGCATATTTTCAATTTTGTCTTCCCGCGCCATTATTAAAAGATTTTATAGGTTACCTGCCCAGTAAATATATGCCATACTCGTGTCCGGCAAGAGACACAAGAGACTACCTAAATTAAATATAAACAAGTCACTGTTTATATTTAATTTAAACACTTCTCTACGCTTTAAAATAGTATGCGAAGAACCAGACAGGAAAATGTTTATATTAGATCCGTAATATCCCCATGATTACTTAACATCATTACTTAGCTGTACTATCAAAACTTATGATGATAGGTAATCATGGGGAAAAATAGGGCTTCTTAATAGCAATAGGGCTGATTACACCAACATCCCTAATATACTACTATAGAACCTTCCTATAAAGCTTGATGTAAGTAGCACAAATTTGAAGATCTACGTGTAGTTTGTGAAACCGCAAAGTTCCTCGTAAGTTAGTTGCTAAATGCATATTGAAAGGGGCATATAAATCAAAGGCCTACCAAGAACCTACCACTCCTCATTTCCGTACGTTAGTCCCGGTTGCATTCACAGGCTTCGCTGTGGACACCAGAGTTCCGTTTTATTACTATTCCCAGTCCAGTCCCTGGCTCTAACGACAGGTTCTTTAGCGGCAAACTCAGGATTTCTATAGACGTCGTATGATCCAGGGCTGGCACCTTCTGTGTTTCTTATATATCCTTGTCATGCTTGAATCTTCTATCGCGCCTAATGCCACCATTTCCATGCCATACAATAAATACTTGCCACTTAATAATACCCTAGGTTTATTGGGGCTCACCTCTACCCTGGTAGAGGGACCTACAGATTAACGACGGAACGTTAACGTTATTTATTTATCTATCACTCCTTAAATATCAGAGGGAGATAAGAAGATAACCTTGGCAGAGGCATACATATAGTATACCCAATTTCCACCATGTGTATTGCTGTCGCACGTAATAGGTGGTGAGCCCTATTCAAAAAATGAAAATCCAAAGATAGCTGCTCCTAGAAGTCAGTTAAAGTAGACCCCAGGCTCCAAATCCAGGTAAGATCTGGAAGTAATTGAGAAAAGAAGAATAATGATACCCGTCACAAGGAATCCTGATGCGAAATCAGATTTCCATGGAAGGAATCATGTACGGTTCCGCCTTCAGCACTTGGGTAAAGAACTGTGTTGTATCTCACTGACACCTATAGTTAGCCCAAAGGTATATAGGAAATAGGCAAAATAGGCCGCTTTTTAGAGTCGTTTTAGGTCCGTATAAACGTTCTGGAATACGGCCCTAAGACTTTGCTGAGGTCATCACAAGACGGCAGGTCAATGAATGCCTTGAACGTTAGTACTATAATAGTACTTATAGATAATTTTGTTTCGGTTTATATTAAAGAATAAGAAAAAAAATTGATTTAATAAAGACATCCGAAATAATTTCAAACAATTACGAAGAATATATTATACCAACATTATGCCTACTCTTCCACACCACAGTTTGTCTTCAGTAGACATAATATTATGTATTTTTATAAGTTCATTAGCCGCATCTTTTGCGTCCATTTTGTACTCAAATTGTCGCTAAGGAACCAAGGAAAAATGTAAGGTGACATTCACAATATAATTTATGTTACGAAGATAGAACTTAGGTAGGATATCGTGTGCAAATCACTAAATAAAACGTATTATTTAAATGCATATGTATTCAATAAGCGTTTTCATGATTTCGTACAATATTATACACAAAAAAATAGGTACGTACTAAAGTTCACAAATGGTAGATGAATATCAAAAATTCAAGTAAATACGTAAAATACAGGTATTTATATAACACCGATAACCTATGCATAATCTTAAGCTGCAGGTTATTGACGTATAATTGCTTTATTGCATAAGTACTTATTTACTTTTTGGAATATAACAAGTCATTACATAATATTAATTAACATGAATATAACCTACAGCACTTTGGCAAAACAGGAAGTGACATTACAAGTAAAAAAAATGAGTTTCATTAACTACAAGTTGATTATGCAACATAAAATAACTAAGCGTATAGCACACGGATAGCTTTTGGGTCTCACTAACGGTGGTCACGCAGTGTTCGGTTTGATTTTCGGTGGGTAAAAATTATTTGTTATATGTCAGTGTAAGTAAACATAGGCACTTATCAGGTCCCTAATTGTATTTTTACAAAATTACCTCTTCATCACATCGAATGTTCTAACTATAATAACACATAGTTCATTATGACACAAATACATTAATTTGAAAATATAAGAAACTCAGAACTGAGAAAAACACCTACTCGTTGAGACCATTCTTATAGTCTCACTATATGGATAGCCAATGACCATGTGAAATGAACAGGAAGTACGCAACTGGGACAGACGACCGGATTATGATGACTGTGCTAGTGCTAGTGGCGACTTAGGGATAATTAAGTTAATGTATGCCCGATCGTTGTCCCACTCGATGCTATAGATGAGATAGAGCCGGCCTAGTACCCATGTGTCTGAGAGAACCTATCATTGGTGACGGTTTGAGTGCCTCGGTGGCGTAAGGGTAGTGTATGCGACTGCCGCGCTGAGGTCCCGGGTCGCAACTAATATTTGTGTAATAAATATTTGTTTTCGATATATAATATGTATTTATTTAGAGATATATAGGTATGTTAAGATATTGTATATATGAGATATATCAGTTGTCTTGATCCCATACCACAAGCAAGTGTCCCACAATATTTTAATAATATTTTCTTTATTTACGGTTATGTTAACGTAATATTACCGTAGCTAATTAAAGTAGCTAAGTCATAAGCGTTGATACCTGCAGTGGAACGAGGCAAGCAAGGGAGATAAACAAAGAACATATAAGAAAGAAAATGAAAAAGGTATGGCATACTGGTACTTTAAGGTCGATGTGATAGTCCACATCCCTCAGTTAAGAATGGACACTGGTCCATGAAGAGACACCAGACGGACACAGCTCAATATATAACATACTTTAAAGTCTCTATACTAGCAACAGAGAAATCATCAGGGACTCTAGTTGAGTTGAAACCAGCTTTAAAGATATCACGTCTTACCCGTCTTACCCAAAGGGGTAGCAGAGGCATATTATATGCCCACTTTTCACCATGTGTATTACTGTCCCACGTAATAGCTGGTAAGCCCATTGCCGTGTTGAAATGCCGTGCTTTAAAACTTGCTAGTATTATTATGGGGAGCAAGTTTCAAAGCCGGCTAGATCATTCCAATTGGAGTATGATAGGATTAGTTCGGTTCCACATACAGCGCCTTTAGTTAACACCACAGTAATTAACCCATCTGTGACTCAAGACGAAGCACAGGACTAGGCCCCTACATTATCATAGCGAACTATTCGACAAAAGAGCCGGGAACATTTATTTTCGACGTTTCTTGATGCATCTCTTAAAAAGGTCCTTTAGGTCCGAAACTAGTCTGGCTTTTCCAAACTTTACACATGGCAACCGCCAAGCTACGTGGGAAACAAATGTCTGGCCATGTCAGCCCCGCCGGGTCCCGTTAAAAGGGGAAGACCCAAGAAGTGCTGGCTTGACGTCGTAAGGGATGACATGCGTGCCAATGGTCTCACTACAGGGGATGCCGACGACCGAGCGAAGTGGAGGAGAAAAAGTAGGAAGGCGGACCCCGGGCGTCGCGAGACGCAACTGGTACAACCGCTAGGATGATGATGATGAATTGAATACTACCTGCCTACTACTCATTCTTATAATGACTTTGCCTTCCAATAACCATTGAATGACGAGAAGGCTGAACATTAATAGAACTCCCAATGTGAGCAGTATTAAAATCTAACTGTCTGCGGCTTTGCATGGGTGAAATGGATACTTTTCCACACTATTACCAAACATATTATTTTCTACACCAATGAAGAATGAGGTGATAAATTTGGTAATTGATTTTTATTTCCGCTAAGTATTTAAAATATAGTATACCTACATACAATACTTTATGATCTCATAGTGTGAACTAATATACATACATACAACTGTCAGTTCCGTGGCTTTTGTTACGTACAGTCCATAAATTACTTAAAGCTTTTCGCTTAACACATTTTTAACATTATAAAAAGGTAAAAGGAATTACTCACGTTTTAACGACCAGTAATAGACCGACCGGTTTCAGCTGTATTTAGACAGCCTTTTTCAGAGGTGCGAACTCTTTGCGCACTCTTTGCAGTTTTGAGCAGTGTGGGTAAAGAGTGCTCGGCGAACGGTTCGCACCTCTGAAAAGGGCTGTCTCAATACAGCTGAAACCGGTCGGTCTATTACTGGTCGTAAAAACGTGGGTAATCCCGTTTACTTATTTATAACGTGTAATAATAACGTTCGTTTTCTAAATAAAACATTTTTAACGAGTCAATAATCGTTAAAACAATCGAACTGCACAATCACAACAGTAACACTTAATACTAAACAAACATTACAGAACTTAACATCAGGTCAGTAATTACAAATAAGTTATTCAGTAAAAGATTACAGGAAGGCACAAGTTACAAACTATCAATAAATTACAACAAGATCACTGTCAATCATTGAGGACCATTTACTTAAATACTAACTAACTAACTATCTTCACGCTGTAACCCTGACGGGGTAGTCAGAGATATAGCGTTACTTAAATACTTAGTTCTTTTAAAAGTCACGCAACAAAAGGAAAGTCGTTTACTAAAATATTAATTAGAGTTACAATTAATTTGTAATGAGTCAGTTCTGCTATCAACATTTTTTTTTTTTTTTTTTTTTTTCAAAATTTCTTTCAACAGGAAATCGTTAATATTCTGTGTAACTATTTTATTTCCTATTTCATTTATATCATGAACTTCTTGCTCCACATTAATTAAAACTATTGAGCTCAAGATAGCAAGTCCAACAACTTAAGTATTAAACAGAGGTGGCGTTGCATTTGCACTGCACGTCAGCTACAATAACATTTTGGAAGCAAATAGCAAGAGATATTATCAATTAATTCCTTAGTTGCAGTCGGTATTAGAAGAACCATACGCGACTCAAGTGTGATGTTTGTAGTTGTAATACAGTTCGAATGCAATGCCTTCCTTCTATAAGCCTTAGACCTCCATCATACGCTGGACAAAAATATTCTCTGCCAAAAAACAGCTGCTTTATGCATCACATATGAGATTCTCTGGTACTTTAACTGATGTTTATTGTAGAAGAATAAAAATTAATTCGGGATTCTACGTGATTAATAATTATTATTATTTCCACACACTAATTATTATCAAAGGCGTCCACCTAGCTATTAGCGCCAAAACGGTGAAAATCTAATATCTGTTTATGACAAGTCCAACGTACCTCTATGATGGAGGTCAGTGGTTTAGACCCTCTGTCTAGTTTAAGACAAACACTTGACGTCTTCCAAAATGGAAGCGAGAAGTGGTTTGTCTCGTAAAGCTCCCGTCAGTTCGTTATGGTCCCACTGCAAGCGTAACCGACGAACTCGGGCTCCGCCATTCCCTAGACCTATTCGCAAAGCACCCCTCGCTTCTAGCAGCGAGCATGCCTGTGCCATTTCGCCCATGTCGAGAGGTGCTATGTTACGAGCGGTCGCGACCCTGTAACAAAATTACACTTTAATATCGCATAAAGAATCTTTACGCTTACGTCGTAACGGATGACATGCGTGCCAATGGTCTCACTTAAGGGGGCGACCGTGCGAAGTGGAGAAGAAAAAGTAGGAAAGCGGACCCCGGGCGTGCGAGACTGGGACAGACGCTCAGATGATAATATAAAAAAATCTTTACGTTAATAGCCCAAAGCTTGGGAATTAGAGCAATTCGTAACACGAATCTAAAAATATGGGTGTAACTGTCAGTAATTCAGTCTTCCTACACATAAACTTCACACAAGTACAGAAAACTCAGTAAAACAAAACAATCAACGAATAAACTCTACTACAAAGTTACAAATAACTGAGCGACCATTTGCTTGCTTCACCCATGGCGCCCTATGGGTCATGACAAGTCCAGGTTACGTCCGTATTATATTTAGAACTATGCAACTGGCAACCGGCCTGAAAAATATGCAATAAAAAAAAATTCAACACGACAGTGTTCTCAACATCTGGGGGCAGAGTCTACTATTGACAAGCCATAGAATAGAACCAGAATCGCTGTTTTAGCTGTCAAAATGTTAATAGACTATCAAAGTGACCGCTAGTCAGTTGCATACTGGCTAGCGGTCACTGGCGCGGTACGTTTTAGTAGAATTCTATCGGCCGACTGAAAGTAGTCTATCGTAGTACCAATGTAATAGTAGACTACAAAAATCTGTCAAAATTGTACCGGTAGCTTTCTATTAAGCGACGATTTCAATTCTATTTCAACACGGTTAAAATAGCAGACTCGGCCCCTGGTGTGTGTGTATGGTATATAAAAATGTATACGATTTCGCTCCCAACAATGCCGAAAATCAAAAAAACAAACAATAACTGCTTCTACCAGCCCAATAAAAGTGAACCACAGGATCCAAATCCGAGTAGGGTTTGGAAGCGACTGGGAATACACTAAGATGAAGATGGAGCTACCTATGCTTATGCCTACCCCTTCGGGAACAAAGGCGATACGATAAGAAATAGTGAGCTAAGCCCAGGACAAAATCTAGTACGTAAAAAAGAGTGAGAAAGTGTTAGGTACTCACTTTTTGTACACATCATATAGTTTCCCCATCATGATATCCTTCTGTTTTCCCTTAGTAAGCATCAACATCAGGCTACACAATATCAGTTTCTGTTGCAATGGGAATCCGTCGTCGACATCAGAAATGATTTTTCTCGAACCGCCGTAAACATCGTTCAGTACTTCGAGTACTTGTTTCAGTTCAACTGTTACAGCTGCATCTTTCAACATATTGTCGACAGATTTGTTGTCGGCAAATTTAGTGCGCTTCGCAAGTTCTATTACACGCCGTCCAATGTCTAAAGCTCTTCTCATGTCACCGGATATGGCGGCGATTTTAGCTAAAACATATAATCGAAAAAAAGGTAAATATAATTCGAAAATATACATAAAACTAAGAATTTCAAAGAAAACACACATTTTACCAAAGTAAATTTAATTTTAAAAGGAAAGTTAAATGTTATTGTGTAAATGGAATTGGAATGAGCATGTGAGTCAATTTGAGTAATTTAAGAGTGGAATGTAGAAAAAGGAGATAATGCCAATTCGGAATCAACAGATTCTTGAAGCATTTTTATCAGCAGGTAGGCACAACAGCCTGCGTCTTAACTGCGTCGTCAACCTTACGTGGGACAGGAATACACATGGTGAAATGTGGGCATTTAATATGCCTCTGCCACCCCTTCGGGGATAAGAAGTGATAGATAAATAAATAAGTAATTAACATTTGGTCAAATAACCGAAAGGTAGTAAAAGTAAAGAAAAAAAAAATTAAATAAAAGAGTGTGTGCTTAAAACCGCACAAGTGAAAACTGTATTGGCAATCGCAATCAATTATTACTTATGAATTGAGTATACTAAACACAGCGACACAACAGCGAAGAGCAGCTGACTGTTGCTTTCCCGCTCGGGTACACTCGGCGTTCCCGATTTCACCCGATCGAACCTTTCACCTCAAATCGTGACGGATCAGTCTAACTTACTACCTACGGAAAAATCTGTGTGCGGTGCGCCAAAAGAAGTCTTCACTTCAACAAACAGGCAGCGTCCAGGAAGCTACGGAATGTTTGTTTCCAGTGATGACTCACGGCAATGAGACGTGGCATTTTCTTTCTTGACATTTGCAGTCCTCAAACACCTAATAGAACGATGAAGCGGAATGTCAAGACTTGGTCATGGACATAGCAGAAAAAATCCTGCTCAAGTATTAGTGGGCAGGGTACGAAACGTTCTCGAATGGGAGTTAGGTATCTTAAAATGCAGCGTAAGGAGATCTATTGAAGTTAGTCAAACTACTTTGACTGAACGAGTTACCTGTATAAAGTAGCAAAAAGAATAATAAACCAAATTACCTGCAAGCATTTGTAAAGCAACAGGCGAAAACACGTTGCTCCTGTCTTCATTAGCAAGCACCGTCGTGAATATACTTATAATCTGCTCTTTGGTGTATGGCGCGAAATGTAGAGTGTTAGGTCTCAAGGAGCACCTCGCTTGAAGTCGGGGTAACGTCCTCTCAGTCAAGTCTAGAGCGTTAGCGATGCCGATGAGCACAATTCCTGAGTTAGCTAGCGCCGGCCATTCGAAAATTGTATACAATACTGACTGCCGCTTGCTATCTAACTGGTCTATCTCATCTAATACTAAAAGTCTGTAACAAGATATATCAAATTATCACAGTGCAAGGAATTTTGTTCGCACCCTCGCTCGCGCCCTGATAGAGACGAAAGTAATAATAATACCGCGTGTAGTAATTAGTTTAATCGTATGAGTACCAACTAACTAACCTAACTCGCTTGGTTTGTATAAAATATATAAAGCGTCTCTAGTAACGGAGTGATACGCTATAAAGCTGGAAGAGGGCGTGCTCCGTTGGTTTGGGCACGTCCAACGAATGAGTGAGGAACGATTGACGAAGCATATATATTGTGCGAAAGTAGAAGGTAGGCCGAGACTTAAATCTGAATGAAGATCACGTGAGCAGATTTCTCAAAAACGGAAAAGTAAAAAGTACTCGGATACCCAAATGGGCATGTATGAAGCGATTAATGAATCTGCAGGAAGCGAAAGAAGTCTGCATGGATCGCGATGCCTGGCGATCTGTCCTCTCTGACTACCCCGTAAGGGATACAGCTTAAATATAGATATAGTAGGGCGCGAGTCACATTGATTCCTTGCTCTGTGGCGATTATACACACAACGCCATCTAGCCTCAGAGTAGATAAAGCTTATAATAATCAATCAAATCAGGATATCACTGTCCACATTTTTACGCAGTTCTAGTAGATGGATGAATCTAACATGTAATCTATTGCCTGCCTCTGTAGCGCAGTGGTAGGGTCGTTGTTGCTGAAGCCTCGAGATCAATTCCCAGGAACAAATATGTGTCATCGGCGGATTTTTGTTTCAGGGCTTGTATGTATATCTTTATACTTTATATCTAGTATAAAGATATACATACAAATGAGTATATCTTTATACTCATTTGTAAAACACCAGCACTTTGAAAGGACTAGGTAGCTAACATCATGAAAAAAGGTTCTATGAATTTAATTTTAATTCTTGAAATTTCTTTATTTTTTATATTAAAATTTTCAAATTTCACCTTTATTTCATGTACTAATTGACTTAAAGTAACTCTTTTTTTTTCAATTTTTATTTCAATTAAATATTTAATTGAAATAAAAATCAAAATTGTTTACCGAAGTAATTTTTGCTTATAGTTAACACTTACGTCATCTTATGTTTCCTACTTAAATATTTTTCGATCGCATTGAAACAAGCTTTTTCTGTTTGCCCATTAGTTTTCAGCTGGAGTTCCTTACAAATCCTACTGTATATACTTGCTGCTGACTTCATCATTGTGCAGTTAATGTAAACTTGTTTGTAGCCTTCTTGGAACTAAAATTATAAATACACATTAAATATATTAGTTGAAACCTGATAATTTTTAGAATAGATTATAATAATTTTACATTGATCAGTTATGTTTTGATAAGATATCTTGAAATGGAATTTACTAAAGTTGAGAGCTTTAACATTTCTATTAATACATTAGCTAGATGAATAGATGGCTTCGCCCGTGGCATAGTTGAAATTTCCATCGTAACTACTTAATCCTGTCACTTATAAAAGTCTATAATAATGCATAAAAAAATGTCCGATTTGTCGACATTTATGATTACTGCTCCGCTCTCTTAGGTAGTAGCGTGATGATGCCTTCCTCGATAATATCTTCTCCACCAAAAAAAGTATTTTTCTAATCCGACCAGTAGTTACTGAGATTCGCGAGTTCAGCCTGAAGCTGTAGGGGTCAGCTAGTATTAAAATTATTTAAATTTTAAATTAAAATGGTGTGAATACCTTAGGCAAACCCAATATATAGGAAAGACTGGCCGTCTTTCCAGTTCCTGGCTGTCCAGACACATACAGGGATGTAGACTGTTCATCTTTTAAATGCTGTGTCAAAAAGTTATCCATCCATTCGATCTCTTTCTCCCGACTCGTTAGAGGTTTGCTGCAAACTTCACTATAAAAAAAAAATCTTAGAAACATATTTTAAAATACATACTCCATATAGTGATGATGATATGTAATTTCTTCTATAGATTTGAGTGACGACCTAGAAAGGGAATGGATACGGAAGGCGTGAGCATGTGTTGTGGCCAATGGTAGCCTGCGTAGTAAAAAGATTTTTTTACACTACCTGATCCCTACTCTAATATGGATGAATATGGCTTTTTTTACTTGTAGAAATCCTTATGGTTGCTTCAACCGACTTACACTCCAACGACACACGGCGACCTTCCATCTGCCTATGTCCGGGAGTCCCGGTTGAGGCCTCGGAAGGACAAGCCCAGGATGGATGGATATGGCAAAACTTAACAAGTAGGCACTGTATACAGCAATTCTACTTAGCCTTACTGAAAGAGTTACTTGATAAAACTGCCACTACATAAGGAGAGGAGCCCAAGTCTTTCGGCTCATACTATTGTAAAGGCAAGGGAACAAAGTAATGTTTACTTACCTATCCTTCGTCGATATAGCGTCCACATGAGTATTCATTCTAGATATTTTTTCAGGCGAATGGTCTGAAAAATTTGTGCATAATATTTATTGTTTATACTGGTCTATAATTGGAAAAAAACTCAAAAAATTTAAGGACGCATTACCTTCAATATCATCTTTCTTGGTGTCTTTATGCCTCTTCAAACCTCTTCCTCGGGGTATTTTCGGTATATTTAGGATATCTTCGTTTTCATTTGAGCATACATCTTTCTCATCTAGATAAACCTTTTTGCGAGATTTGAATGGAATATATGCTTGCGTAGCAGCCATCTAGTAAAATAGAGCAGAACATAATGTAATCTTTACATGTTTAATGAAAATGTGCCGCCACGCCTATCGGTTTTGTTTACCTGAATGGTCCGAACGCGATGAACGACCCTTACTAATACGCCCACTTAAAGATACCGGTTGTATGAGGCGGAAAACGCCTGTTATAAAGCAATATGTTTCAAACAACTCATTCATTTTAACTTTTTCCTTTCCTGCTGAAAGTGTACCATACCATGTAGTGCGCATTGGTCGAGCCTGTTTGGCTGTAGCTTCAAGGTACCAAAGTCATAATAATTTGGTTCTATTCAATGATTACAACACATCCGATGTGTTTTTGGTGGTTAGTTATATAGGTTCCTTATATTATGAAAAATAATATGATCAAATGCAAACTGGTAAAGTTTATTTTCCAATTAATTATATGTACATATTGTACCACTTCTGCATAAAAATATTTATAAACACAAGTCACCTATTATTAAAATAGTTTTTTTTTATATTCTTTATAAAATAGCAGCCACACAATCAGAATACTAAAATATTGTAGCACACCACATTAGAAATCTTTAAATAAATGTAGGTTGTCAAGAGATTAGTAACCACATGCGCGTGCATGCTAGGCTAGATTATATTATTGTATAGTATGGAATCTTTAAAAGATCTCTTGCAATTTTTGACAGAAAAGCAGCATATTTGTAAATAAACTCGATATTGATTTTAATAATTTATAGAAAAAAAATCTTAAATGTTGTAAATTAATGTAAATGATTTTCAGGATTTTGTCTTAATTCTGAGAAAGGAAGATGTTGATTGTTATTACGTAATATAAAATAACCTCCATTTAAGTACTTGATTTAGCACTTGATTTTGTATCGAGTTATTGCAAAATAAACTGTTTTTCTGTTCTTAAACTCGAAATTGAAATCAAAGATTTTTATGTGGTCTATTTTTTAGGGCATGAACAGCTGCTGTATATAGTATAGTCGATTATATCCTTTATGGGTGAGCCATGTAGAAGTCAGGGCTTGTTAAATTATTACTTGAAATAATTTCATACAATTAGCAGCTACGGACTACATTGCGTGTGGTCCGACAAGCACTTGGCCGGTTTTCATGTTGACATCCCTGCCACGTAACACTATTTAATTACCAACATTAGTTAGTTAGCTAATCACACAAATTAAGTTACCTTTTCTCTTCAGGCAAATCTCTAGTTAATCACAAAAATATTCACAGGTTAATTATTTAGAGATTCATCAACAATATAACATTATGTCTGAAATACTTACTAATATTATAAATGGGAAAGTAACTCTATCTGTTTGCTTGTCACACTTTCACACCAAAACTACTGGACAGATTTAAATGAAATTTGGTACAAAGATAGTCTAGAGCCCTAACTAATTTTTGTCCCGGGAACAAGCTCCTGTGGAAAACGAAAACAGCACCGCTTCATTACACGGGCGGAGCCGCGGACGTCAACTAATCGTACATAAATATTTGACTGCCTCTGTGGCGCGGTGGGAGTGCATCCGACTGCTACGCAAGAGGTCGTGGGTTCGATTCCCACCCAGGATAAAATTTTGTGTGATGAGCACGATGGTTTATTCTGTGTCTGGGTGTTATTTATCTATAATATGTATGTATTTAGAAATATATAAGTATGTTTATCAGTTATCTAGATCCCATAACACAAGCTAATAGTAGCTTACTTTGGGCTAGATGGCGTTGTGTGAAAAGTGTTCCTCAATATATATATTATTTATAAATAAGTTTTATCATTGCTCAAGATTTTACCAGACACATCCGTTTATTAGACACACTAGGAAATGTTTGAAAAGCACAGTATTAGTTATAAAAAAGTAGTGCTACTTTTGAATTGGATTCATGTTTCATTTTATACAATTGACTTTTTATATTATAATTTGTTCGCATTAAGAATACAATGACTCCTTGTTGTCCCTTGACTAGCCATGCTCCACAGTACAATCAGAAATTGACCAAATAAACTATCTTCACGCATCTGTAGTGTACTAAATTAACAAAGTCGAATTCACAGTGGCTAGTCAAAGGCAGACTTTCAAGAAAAATAGTTGTATACTTTGTTACATACATTAAAAAAATCATTATAGCGCTTTTTAACGCGAACGAACTATAGGTACGATATGCAGGTTTTTGATCAAATGAACACATTGCCATTATATTGCTATTAGTTGTTGCCTTTACAGATATCTATAATCTTGTTTATTCTCACAATTGAAAATGTGCATTTATCAGTTTCGTATACAAAGCTAGGTACTATACGTAAAAGAGAACACTAGGTAAATTATATATATTACGAAATTGGACCTTTTATGTTTTCAAATTATGAGAACTATAAATTACATAACTGTTATCTACTAAAATATCAGTAAAAGTATAAGGTAGTTATAATAAATAATGTCTGCCTGTATGAAGACAAGTCAGTAACTTCCAGGTACCTAGTTAAACAGTACATTTTAATGTTATTAGATTTTATTTACAATATTTATTGATTTAAAAAAGGAGTGTACACTGTTCAATTTTTTCCATATTTTTTAAAATAGCTTCTTTTTGTAAATCATATGATTTCAACCGAAACTTTGTTTTGATCATTATTAGTAACTTAAATCATTATAATTCAAAGCAATATATTATATATCCAGATACTAGATCTGTATCTGTTGAACTGAAGTACCTTGCCCGTCTTGAACCAGTCCAATTCTTAACTACATACATCTCAGGATCTGTTAAAAATAAGATTATCAGTATACACATTCCTAAGATATTTGAGTTCTCCTTTAGCTATTAAAAGCCTCCTTGTACTTGTGGATCAATGTAATAACTATATACATCTTATAAATCTAAAACACTTAGTTACTTATAATTACTGTCCCAGTAAACATGCTATGGTTTATCCTTGTTGAATTCATTTTGCACCTGGTGTGCCATATTCGATCTCTTGTACATGTTAATATGTCGCTGTGCCCATGCATTCATTTCAATTTGATGTCTTAACTGCATCATATTCTGGTGTGCTAAAAGCTGTGGGCGTGTTTGTGTCAAATGATACTCAGCTGATGGATTCATACTCGGACTTTTAATGTTTGTAGGAAGAGGTTGTCTTATTCCTGATAACTTTCCTGTAGGAATCATGGGTTTTGATGTTTTGGAAGGACCAGATACTAATTTTGTCAGATCATTATTAGTGGAAATTACATTTGATATCTGATTAGTTGATATTTGATTTGATTGATTAACACTCTGTTCTGATGAAGAGCTGCTGCCTTGTTTTTCTTCAGCTATTACTAATTTTGGTGAAGAGCTGGGAGAACGAGTCTGTGACCTGGGTGAAGGGTGAGTTGTGCTTGGAGATTGAGGATTAGGCTGGTAAACTGGTGAAGTGATGGATGAATTACTGCTAGTTGCCTTCATGGAATTTGACTTATTGCAAGGCAAATCAAGTAGGCTGGTTAACTGAGTTCCACTAGGGCTGGCTTTATCTGGTTTCATCAAATTGATATTAGAACTTGGTGGAATTCTATGTGGAGCACTTGCAGTTAAGGGCCTATTTGCAATACCAGGAAAACCTTCACCCTGTGGGATGTTAAGAGGCATACCTTTGGAAGACAAATTTTGTTTCTTAGCCAAATTATCTATTGACTGCATGGTCAATAACTGATTTTGTATATTATGAGGAGTAGATAAGTCTAATGCTGTAGTTGATTTACTGTCCAATGCACTATTAGCATTAGGTTTAGTTGCTGGAGTACTAGGCTTGTTTGCAATGAATGACTTTGGTGTAGCTGGGAAAAGTTTTGGAACTTGAGCTTTATTTTTAGACAATTTGCCCTTCTTGTCAGTTTGCATAATTTGTAATTGTTGCACAAAAGTTTGTTGAAATGTTTTAGGTGCTGGTACATTGCCACTCTGTTTTGCTAATTTTGTGTCGGCAATAGGCTTTAAGTTTGGAACAGGACCTTTGGCTGAACTTGGACTTTCTGATGTTTTAGTAGGAAGTTTTGTTGGTGGTGGTGCAGCATCTCCTTTATTTGGCTGGTTTACCTTGACTTCAGCATTATTCTCAGATTTGCCTTGCTTTTTATCAGTATCTGGTAATTTTAAAATCTCTATGTAGTTATGCACAGGTGGACTAGGAACTTTGTGTATAGTACTGCTGGCAGCAGCTAGATTTTTATTCATCACACTCTTTTTAGGTTCAATAGCTGCAGCATCAGCAGAATTATGAGCTTCTAGCTTTTGGTCTGTTAATGTAATGGATAACGAAGAAGGTATATTTATCTTACATGAATGAAATAATGATTTTAAAGGATCACCAGATGGCTGTGTTCCCACATTAGGAAATGATGTCTTCACCTGGGACAGTATTTTACTTCTGTCACAAGTAGGATCACTGTTGTTGGCTAAAAGATCCATCCTTACTTTACCAACAGTCTGCACTTTGTTTTGTGATGACTGAGACATTGGTACACCAGGTTTAAGTTCTGGTATTTTTTTCAAGGGCTGTTTTTGTACTTCAGGTGGTTTTAAGTTATTCATAGATGATTCAGGCTTGGGAATTGGCAGTTTAAGAGGAGAAACCACTTTCTGGGTTGTTGGAGGTGGCATTGAGGTCTGCAACTCATTTGGGGGTTTGCGTTTAGGAGATGAAATTGTAGGAGGGCCTGTGACTATTCTTTTAATGCCAGGACTTTCTTGCTGCTTAAGATTAATCATTTGCTGCTTAGCTTCCTTCACAGAACCTGATATTGATGGTTCTACATTGTGTAAAGATGCAGCAGCTGGATTTGTATTCTTAGAACCTTCAGTACCCTTTTCTTTGATTGGACTTTCTGTTTTGTGGCTAACATTGGGTATTATTGTGTCAGGAGCTCCAGCCATACTTTTAGTTAAGTTACTTATTTTGGTTTTTTCAAGTTCTATCTTTAGTTTTTTAAGCTCAGGTGTATGTGATGATGGTTGAAATTTTCTTTTACCTTCTGTAACTTTTTCTTCAACTTTTAGTCCACTGGAATGAGGTTTGGGTAAAGGTTCATTAGTCTCTGACGCTGTATCATCTGATTTCACAGGTGAGGACTTAACAGGCAAACAGTTATTCTTTGCGGTAAGCTCAAATGAATTTAGAAATTGTGACTTTTCCACATCATCATCATTTTTTTTCATAGACATACATTCACTATTTAGAGCTTTGGTATCATCTTTTGCTTTACTGGTTTGTTCTGAACTATCATTATTTGTTGTATCACTTATCAATTTCAAATTATCATCTAGCAATGGCATTGGACTATTGGTCCCTGATGAAACCTCAGATCCTTGATCATTTAAAAGAGGTGCTGGACTACTTGTACTAGTATCTTCAGTTCGAGCAGGGCTTGATTTACTTTCATTAAAAGGACATATTGTTTTTCTATTGATTTCAAACAACCTGTTCCGAATTGCTACATAATCTATTATTTGATAAAAGAAGCGCATTGGCTCATTTCTTTTCCAATTATATATGTAAGCAATATCCATTAGTGTATAATAATCTGGCAAAGGAACTCTCTTGTATAAAATATCAATTGCAAATTGAGTGCTATCAATATCAAATTTCATACTTAAAAATTTCTTCAAGTGACTGATATTAACAACTGCTGGACATTGTAGATACCTTCTTGGCGTTGCAGTTGCAGGTTGAGGCTCACTGCTATCAGATGACTTGCTTGATATGCTGTCAGTATCTGTGACATCACAGTATTCCAAAGAAAAGGATATGACATCTTCAGGACTAAATATTATTCTTTCTGTATCTTCACCTCTTTGTTCAGGAGTTGCAGATGCAGCAGGTCCTGGTCTAGATGAATAAAACTGTTGACGGCGTTCCATTTCTTTTTGGAAAAGACCTGGTACAAGCTTGTAAACTATGTCCTGAAGTGCTTTATCCAATTTAATGTTTGGTTTGGCAGAATTAATCATCATTTCGCAAACTGGGCAATAACTCTTAACTTGCAAATGTTTGATGATGCAGCTACGACAAAATGAATGTAAACATTCCACAATAGTTGTTGCATCGACGTAGTAGCCCCGACATAGGGGGCATGTAATGTGTTCGTTCACTTCACCCAACAACGTGCGCTGGGGTATTACCACGGCACTATTTTGCTCAGCCATTTTTACCACTTTTTTATCAACCTGCTTTGTAGAAGTGACCATCTTTAATGTCCAGTGTTACTTAGTAAATTTCAACTCGGACCACAACGCTGTTATCGTCAAGATTATCACTTGACACATAGTTTTGGTTTATCAATTACTTATAGCCACTTGATTGCAGATTTACTAATTATTACACATTACTTGATAAATAATCAATGAAACTAAAAGGTTTTGACCAAAAACGGGCTAAATATACTCAGCATCGCGCATCGCTACACAAATCGCCATGAATGAAACCCTATCATGTTGGTAACACTGTTTTATTTACATGTGATTTCCAAAATTATGAACCTGTAGATAAACAATAATTATAAGAACTACATTTCAAACTACGTTATATGGTACTTACCGCAGAAACACTTTGTATAATAAGAGAGTAAAGACAGTAATATTATTATATTACAACCAACCAAATTCATTCAATTACACAGAATACAACACTTTTGGCGCGAATGTTCGACCAACTGTATTGCTATAATGTCAAATTAATTATAGAATCTAGATGTTGGCAATATTGTGTTTTATTTATTCGTATCACATGAATAAGGCTAAAATCAAAGACCATACCGTCTACAAATTTGGAATAAAAATTACTAGTGGCCGGTTTCAATATTCTATCTTCAGACAAACATAGATCGCTACCACAGATAAACAGTAAAATTTTCAACTTTTGTGACAAATAGTTCAATGTCGTAGGTAAATATTTCTATCTATCTTTGGTTATTGAAAACGAAATTTTCGTTGATAGCTACCGATGGTAACTAATTAGACACAATTTTAGACAATAGTAAAAGATAGATAGGTTATTGAGACCGGCCGTAAATCCATATTAGATAAGTTTTATCGTAAATCCTGTCCATCCATAGCACATATTAGTATACTAGTAGCAAGCTAATCCATGGGTGTGCTGTGGTATATGTCTCCATATTATGTATGGAGGATGCATATCACGGTATGTGGTCAAGCGTGCTGGCTGGTCGCAGCTGTAGCCATTAGGCAAATAAACAATTATTGTTTAAAATAAAGAACGGAAACCCAAAGATGATCAAAGGCTGATGTCACTTCTTCGAATATTGGATGGCTGAGCTTCGTAGTGACGACTTCGCTGCTGATCGCCACCCAAGTAAAACTAAAAAGAATTGGCAGTCGGGTTTGTGTTCCGAAAGTAAAAGTTCGATGTAACATAATAACACGCGATAAACTCGTGACTTGTAATAAATATACCATAGAGTGAGATGCCAATAAATGTTATGATTAGTAATCGTTATTGTAAAAAAAATATGCGTAAACATCTTTTGCTGGTATATCATTATTATAAAAAAAATATGGGAAAACAAAAGTATGCCTAATGATTTAATTTAAATTTAAAAACATTGCCATACTCTTCGTTTCGCATAACGTTGAAACAGAATAAGTCATTAGGCATACTTGGTTTTCCCATAATTTCTTTTATAAAAAACTTAACTTAATTACTTACGGCGTTTTCAAAGGCTAGTACATATTATATGTATTTTATACATTTAAATACATATAATATGTGCTATGGGCTCACCACCTGTTAGGTGGGACAGAAATGCATACGGTGAAACGTGGGCGTTAAATATGCCTCTGCCTACCCCTTCGGGGATAAAGGCGTGACAATATGTTGTTTTTTTTTTGTTGTTGTCCAGTTCGCAGGATATCCAATTCGCAGAATGTCCGATTCGCAAAATGTCCAGTTCAAAGAATGTCCAATATTCATTACCGTAGCCCTGTTTCCAAAATCACTAAATACTTCAATACTTCAACCCCCTATTTCCCTATTTAGGGGTGGAATTATAACAAATCTATTCTTAGATCATTTGTACATCTCCTAAATCATTGTAATTATAGCTTACCTTAAAAAAATCTAATTCCTAGGTACAAGGGTTTCATTTTAGGTGCAAGGACATATTGCGCCTAAACGAGTCATTAACATGAATAATTTTTACATCTTACTTTTGGTCAATACGACCTTAACTTATCATCCGACGAAGATTGTAACTATGGAAGAATGACTGACTAGTTTCCCCTTAAAACACTACTCTTGATTCCCAATTACTGATTGATAGGATGACAACGTTATGATGAATATCGGACATTCAAGAACTGGACATTTTGTAAATTGGACATTTCAGCGAATTGGACACTCTGCGAACTGGACATTCTGCAAATTGGACATTCTTCGAATTTGACGTTTTGCGACCACTGGACATTTTCAGAATTGGACACGTTGCGCCTAAACGAAAAAAAAAACATATCTGACTCATTTACCCTGGAAATTCTCAGTTTTCCACTTTTAGAGATGAAATTGAAAAGTCTTCATGTAGAATTTAGAGGACTTGCTGATTTAATCATTGAAGTTCTCGTGACTCCCCTAACTCAGTGTTCCGTAAACGATCACAGCATTAAGGAACTTTCCTATGTCTGTTTCTCGAATGGGTGACTCATTTTATATCGTACATCTTTCCTGAAGTATGTACTGAGTTATTGTTATTCCTTATGTGACGTCTACACGATTGCCAATCGTCGCCAAGCCTCCAAAAGTTCAAGCGTCTGCATCTGGCGTTGGCTTGTGACTGATCCGATCGTGTTTCGGTTTATTGCGCACCGATCAAAGAAAGCATGTGTGTGACAAGCGTTTGCGAATCACCCACTTACTTAATGTCATGATCTGCATTAGTACACATTGTAATCGCGTAGAGAGTGCACGTCGTTTTGTTTGAAATTTTTTTTTATTGTACCAGGTGGAGACTTTTTGGGCGGTACCGCTGTTTGTTAGTAACTACCGCACTTGAAAGCGTGTAGGCTTGCCAGCGATTACGAAATGGCTTGTAACAAACGGCTTGGCAACCGTGTGGACGTAACATTACAATTCTTGTGACTACATCTAGTGCTGAATAAAAAATAAAAGCCCATTTAAGTATGAAAATACTCTATGGGACAAGACAGGCTTCGTCATTTTACTATTCCGTTATAGGAAAATATTATATAGCCCTAATCTTTAAACTATGATGACGTTACAACTATTTTCTCCCCGAAGGGGTGGCAGAGGTATATATACGCCCACATTTCACCGAAAGCACTTCTGTCCTACGTAACAGGTGTTGAGACCATTGCCGTCCTGGACAGATACAGGTTGTGGCAACATGCTTTAAACATTTTTCAAACCACCATTAATGAGTTTAACTTCGCTTACCGACTGCCATGTTACTGGCAACCGGGACCAACGGCTTACCATGCCTTCCTAAGCATGGAAACGCTCTTGAATAGAAATACACGAAACCGGTCACCCATCAAATGACCAGCCATAGCGAAAGTTGCTTAACGCTATGATCGTTTACAGGTCACTGAGATAGCGGGCCACAAGCGCTTCATAATATTCAAAACAAAAAATGATTGATTCTTTATTAATAGTGTCCGGTAACTTTTATTTTATACCACTGAGGTTTCAGACAAGCATACGGCCCAATGATGGAAAGTGGTGACCGTAGCCTATACTATTTGTGGCCTATTAAAATTAAATTACATTACGTGGATTTTTACTGGGAGGGCCCCATCCAAAGAATTTGCTACGGGCCTCAGATGGTATAGTTACGCCACTGAGTGTTTTAGTTCAAGATGTGTAGCAAGTTCCACCAAGTGCCATCAATCACCAGTGTAAACAACTTAACTGTCAGAGAGGACAGATCGCCAGGCATCGCGATCCATGCATACTTCTTTCGCTTCCTGTAGATTCATTAATTGCTTCATACATGCACGTCTGGGTATCCGAGTACTTTTGACTCTTCCGTTCTTGAGCAATCCGCTCACGTGGTCTTCATATGTAAGTCTCGGTCTACCCTGACTCCTGCCCTCTACTTGCGCACAATATATATTCACAGCACAGTATTTATGGAACGTTCTTAATGCGCTACTGGGTGCCATTGGCGTTACAAGCGATCCTTAAGTCACAAATAATCTCGAGCCGCGCAGAATTATCACGTCCTTGACCCTTTTGAACCGAATCTATCTGAAGAGCTCTTCCGCTTCGAAGAGCTTTTTCGAAATAAATCCCACATGTACGCTTTTTGAGATGGAGTTCACAAACATCCGTGGACTCCATACAAACCTCAACGCCGTCCACCACCATCTTGAAACGGCGCGGCCCGGATTGCTGTTCCTTTCAGAGACGCAAATATGCAGCCCTGACGTTACATCGTATTTGTGCTACCCCGCTATATTGTCAAGGACTGTTTCGCTAAAAAGGCCGGGGTGTGCGTTTTTGTTAGGGCGGATGTTTATGTTCGCCGTCTGCGCTGCCTGGAAGACCCATCCTTCTCTGTCCTCTGGCTTCACGTGGATCATGGTTCTATTAGCCAGATCTACGTGTGCCTTTACCGTTCCCATAATGGGTATATGGAAACAACTCAGCTATTTCAATACCTCGGAAGGGCGGCAAATAATGCGCAGAATACAGGTGTTATCTCCTGCATGTCCTGCTGTTGCATCGCGCAGACTGTGGCACTACTCGTCAGCAGATTGGGACGGCTTACGTGATTTTTTTGTGTCCGTCCCATGGGGTCAGCGTTGCTTTAGAGGTAAGGCCCCATCGAAGAGCGCCGCCTCTGTTGCTGAAGAAATCAGTCTGGCGATGGAATACTACATCCCCTACACTGATGTCACCAGCATCCGCAAAACCCGTCCCTGGTTCGGGCGTGAATGCGCTGATGCAGTTCAACATTAGCAGTCGGCGTACCGCGCTTGGACCAGGGCTAGGGCATCAGGTGACCCGAATGTGGCCAACCTTAGAGCCGCATACAACAGAGCGTCGAAGGCCAGCAAAAAGGCCTTCATTAGAGCGGATACCCAGCGCATAGCGCGGTTAAGCCAGGAGCTTACCTCACATCCCACGGGTAGCCGAAGAATTTGGCAACAAGGCCCAAGAGAAGGCGGACTTGTAAGTCAACCTCTTTGCGGTCATACGTTACACACCTTTGGGGTGAGGCTATGGACAAGCATGGTGAATCCTTGGCCATCAGCCTGGGCATCGTCATGGTTTTCGATGGAGTCTGGCACGCATCACTCCTTTCCAAGCTTCCGGTATATGGCCTGCCACCACAACTATGCACATGGCTCGCCAGCTTTCTGCATGAGCGCCGTATTCGGGTCCAATGCGACGATCAGGCCCCCGACTACTTGCAGATAAATGCTGGCGTGCCGCGGGGGTCCGTTTTGTCGCCCACTCTTTTTCTTCTGCATATCAATGATATGTTGTCCCTGGGCAACATACATTGCTATGCAGGCGTGGTACACATCATGGGGGATATATTATAGTCACCCAGCGGCAAAGCGGAGGGATGTTGAGGCTATGAGGGGACAAGTTGTGGCGGAACTCGATCGGAGTCTGGACCGCATCTCTTGGTGGGGCCTCGATAATCTAGTCGAGTTCAATGCCAGGAAAACGCAGGCGTGTGCATTTACTGCTAAATTATCCCCTTTCCTTCCCCTTCCAACTCTTCAGAACACAACCCTACCGCTGCAAAACTACCTCAGCATTCTGGGGTTGGACGTTCGTCGAGAGCTCAACAAGAAAAATTACATCGAGGGGTGCATCAGCTTGGCCTCCCGCAAGCTCGGAGTCCCTAACAGGGTAAGGCGGTTTTTCACGCCGGAACAGAGATGCTTATTATATAAGTGTCAGATTCTGTCTGTCTGTCAATACTGCTCACATCTCTGGGATGGCTCTACCAAATACCTGCTTGAAGCTCTCTACGCGTTGCAGCGACGTGCTATCCGCATCATAGATTGTCCAAATGTTACTGGCAATCTTGAGCCGTTGGAGATGCGCAGAACGGTCGCCAGCTTAGCTGCATTTTACCACATGTACCACGGTGAGTGTTCTCAAGAGCTTTTCCAACTAGTCCCACCCTCCCCCTACCGTTCCCGAAGAACATGGGCGGGGCAGAGATGTCATCCTTACACTGTGGATACCATCTTGCCCAGAATGGAAAGATTCCGTAGGTTCTTCTTTTGTCGCACCATAAAAACTTGGAACTCTCTGCCGGCTTACGTGTTTCCCTCTTCTTACAATCCTGGGTCCTTTAAGAGAAGCGTGAAAAGGCATATTTCTGGGCCATCAAGTTGAGGATGGGGATGAAGAGTAGAAGCGTGCACGTCGCCATCCCTGCCAGCTACGGCTGCAATTCTACTCCAACACGAGTGCCACCAGGGCGATTACTGCTAGGGCGTGCCCCCGAGGCGACGCGCACCAGTTCGTCCCCGCTGGTGCGAAAAGTGTGAGCCAGAGTGGCGTAGGGGACCGCCACCCTACACGCGCGGCCCGACACGGCGGGAAGTGGAGGATGGAGTGCAGGGTAGCTGCGTGGAATGTTAGGGGAGGAATGACAGATAAGATGAATGAGTTGATGGATGTTATGAATGAGAGAAAGTTAGATGCAGTGTGCTTGACAGAGACCAAGCGCAAGGGCAGCGAAGTCTTGGAGCTCCCGGGTGGGATGCTCGCGCTTTGGTCTGGAGTACCAGAGAGCGAGCATGGCAGTCGGGGGGTTGGAATTTTGCTGTCCTCGCGATTGGCCTCCGGTATGTATGAGTACAAACTGATAGGTCCTAGAATCCTCTGGATCCGTGTAAAACTTGGTTTGACGAAGATTTTCCTGGTAGCTTACGCGCTTACGCGCCAGTATCTTCGTCGAACGCGAGTGAGCTAGAGGACTTCTGGGAGAGTATGAGAGAAGCTCTAAATGTGATAGAAGGAAATGAAAGACTTATAGTATGTGGAGACTTGAATGGATGGGTGGGTACCGCTCGCGATGGTTTTGAGTCGGTACTCGGGAAGTATGGGGATAAAAGGGTGAACGACGCTGGCAAGCTAATACTGGCATTTTGTAAGGAAAAGGATTTGTTTGTGGCGAACACAATGTTCCAACACAAACAAATTCATAAGTATACGAGGAGATGTAAGTCAAAGAGAAGCATGATAGATCTATTCCTAATGGATAGTCGGCTCCGTAAACAGGTGATGGACACAAGGGCGCTGAGCTGGGATCAGACCACTACCTAGTCATAACTAGGATTAGGGGTCTGTTCGCGGGTTGGCGTCATCGTACCGAGTGTCCTGAACCTGAGCCGACTTATAGCATCAAAAGCTGGAAGCTGCAGGATGCATCCATTAGGGATAAATATAATGAAAGGGTAGCCGAAAAGCTTGGCGATGTCAATGTAAGCAGTGAGAATGTGGAAAGTGTATGGCAGAACCTTAGGGATAGTATGATAAATGCCGCTGTGGAAGTGTGTGGAGAAACGAAAAGAGGCAGTAGTAATAAGCGTGATGCATGGTGGAATGAGGAAGTGAAAGAAGCAGTTCGAATGAAGAAGAAAGCATGGCTAGACTACTTAGCCTCGCGGAATGATTTTAATATGAAAGAGAGATACAAGCTGCAGAAAGTTAACACGAAGGCACTTATAGAAGAAGCTCGTGAAAGGTGCAGAATGAAAGCGGATGAAAGGTTGTCGTCCAATTTCCGGGATAATGCCAAGCTCTTCTGGAAAGAGGTAGGCAAGACCCGGAGTTGTTCGGCAATCTGCAGTATGAATAAAGTGCTTAGTGTTAACAATGACGTCCTAACAGACCAAAGTGACGTCCTGCAGAGATGGAGTGAATATTATGGAAAGATGTATGCAAGAAAAGACAGAGATGCCACATCGGGAAGTGGAGCTCACTTCGATGCTCCGGATCCCGATGTCATTGAAGTCATTAGTATGAAAGAAATAGAACAAGCGATAAGAAGTATGAAATGTGGTAAGGCTGCGGGAAAAGACAGAGTCACTGCTGAGATGATCAAGTACGGTGGGTCGCGTGTCTGGGACACACTATGTCTGTTATGCAACTTGTGCTGGCGGACGGGTGAGGTCCCAGATGACTGGCGAGTAGCAGTTGTAGTACCTATTTACAAAGGGGCTCGCGCCTAAACTGCTCCAGCTACAGGGCGATCAGCTTGGTCAGCTTAGCTAGTAAGGTGTATGCAAAGGTTATAACGGCACGAATGCAAGAAAAGTCTGAAAGGTATTTATGGGAGGCTCAATGCGGATTCCGACGTGGAAGAGGTTGCATGGATCAAGTGTTTTCTCTCCGCATGATCGCGGAAAAGTTTCTGGCTCTTAGCCAGAAGGTTTTCTGCGCTTTTGTGGATCTAGAGAAAGCATTTGATAACGTTGTGAGAGAAACGCTGTGGGACTTGCTGCCAGGATATGGTGTGGACGGCTCGCTACTGCGGGCAATACAGTCGCTTTATAGGGACTGTAAGGCTTGCGTGCGAGTAGGGGGGGATGTGTCACCTCTTTTTGATGTCTGTACAGGCGTCAAACAGGGATGTGTCATGTCCGCCTGGCTGTTCATAGTGTATCTGGACAGTTGCCTGCAGAAGTTGAAAGATTTTAATATGGGTGTGAATTTGGGTGACTTTACAGTAAACTGTCTGCTGTACGCTGATGATGCGGTGCTCATGGCCTCATCAGAAGCCGACCTTCAGGCATTAGTCACTAATATGAAAGAGGGGTGTGAAAGTAAGGGTCTCCGCTTGAATGCAAGTAAAACTAAGGTTCTAGTATTTGAAAGAGGTGACGTAAGAACTAAATGCGAGATTAGGGTAAACCAGGAACGTCTAGAGCAAGTGAATGAAATTGTGTATTTAGGAAGTATGTTTAGCGCGGATGGAAGATGTGATTCGGATGTGGAACGGCGAGTAGCTGCCGGAAACAAAGTTAACGGTGCTTTGTCCCAGTTAGTAAAGCGACAAAGCATCGTAAAAGAAGCACGACTGGCGATTCATAACGCAGTGCTAGTGCCAACTTTGCTTTACGGTAGTGAAACCTGGGTATGTCAGCAGATGCATGAAAGTAAATTGAATGCTGTGGAGATGCGATCACTTCGAAAGTTGTGCGGCGTTACCTTGGCTGGCCGAATACGTAACGAAGTGATACGCAATTTGGCAGGTTTGAATGAAAGTGTCAGCGTTAAGCTGGAAAAGGGCGTGCTCCGTTGGTTTGGACACGTCCAACGAATGAGTGAGGAACGATTGACGAAGAATATATATTGTTCAAAAGTAGAGGGTAGAAGGAGTCAGGGTAGGCCGAGGCTTACATATGAAGACCACATGAGCAGATTGCTCAAAAACGGAAAGGTCAAAAGTACTCGGATACCCAGACGTGCGTGTATGAAGCGATTGATGAATCTCGAAGAAGCGAAAGAAGTATGCATGGATCGCGAAGCCTGGCGATCTGTCCTCTCTGACTACCCCGTCAGGGATACAGCGTGAAGATAGTTAGTTAGTTAGTTATCAAGTTGAGGGTCGCTAGCCCTGTAGGTTAAGATAGCGGCACTGAATCACGGGTCGTTGTCTTTGCTTACCATCAGGTGGACGACGCCATTTTGATGTGCCAAATATTAAAAAAAGAAACTAAAAATTAATAACACTTAAAATATCATTTCATATGTTACAGCTTACAAACTTTGCTATGAATGAGATGATTATTTACAATTGTGTCTTATCATTTCTCAAAAAAGAACAAAACTATTTATCTTTAGGCATATATGTGGTATTATGCCCTTCACATGTTCGCTGATTAAAATTATGAAAAAGGAAATTAGAGCAAAATTATGCCAATAAAACAATTCCGCGTTTATAACATTCTGCTTATCATTAAAAAACTTTATGCTGAAACTGTTATGCTGAAAAAGATTATGCGATCGAAAGGGCTCCCATAAAATTGTTGGGTTATCCGCCCGTAGATGGTGTTATTCTTATTTAAAATTTCGTCATATCAAGCACATACGCTGCAGACTTACAAAATAAATGTCGTCTTGGGCAAACATTTTTACAAGCATTATAATGTAGAGTATTTACAAAAGTATACATTAAGTATTATTTTTTATATTGTTTCTTCAATGTTAAGCTGGTTAAGCTTACTTTAAATCTCACCGCAATTAGGCACATAATGATACCTATTATCAAACTGTGGTTTCTGATTGTTATTAAATCACTAGTGGGATAATCGTAGACAGAGAATACTATAGACACATAGTCTGCGTGCCGCAGAAAGGGACAGGTAGTGTTATAACTGGGTTACCATATGAAGAAATTTTCCCCCTATTGTGTATTATTAAAATTCTAAGTATCCACCTACGATCCGTACTTATAATCATTTGGCTTTTAGTTTTCGGAATTGTTGTGAGTGACTTCTGTCTGACCTCCCAATCCCGTAAGAGCACATGCGTAGTTGTCTCATCCGTTAGTTAGCATTTACACTGCTAATAGGTGCGGGTATTTGGAAACACCCTTTCACTCACATAGAAAATACCTAAACTCCTCCTTACTACCAACTGCACCACAGAGCTAGATAGGTTCTAGTTTTCGTGAGTAAATAATACAGTATGTTATCATTTTAATCCGTTTATTTAGTTTTGCAGTTAATTAACATAATAAACATTTGTAAGCAAGCAGAGACTGTTATAAAAAACGTATCTCCCAAAAAAAATATATTGTCTTTTAAATTCATCACTATGTAATAGAGTCTTTTTCTTCTTCTTAAATTAAAACTTTTGTTCAAAATGTTTGCTGCAAATTCTTGAAGTTGGTTTTGGTGACCAATTGCTTCGTCCTGTAGCTGGTATCCAAATCTGACGCAAATCGCCACTCTTAGTAAAGCTGCAAGAAACCAATAATTATTTAATTAAACACAACACAATATTAAAACATAACAAGTGCTTAAGTATATTCACATACAATGCAAGCTGATACACCTGCTGACAAATGAACAAGGTCGGACACAGGAGCGGATACCTACTAAAATAGATTGGGAGATTAGGCAGCAGTCGTTTCTAATAGCACCGACAACAAAGATATTACAGCTGCTACTATTAGTCTAGCATAGCAGAAACCGACCACTAAAGTGGAAAATTTGGGCTAACCGAGACCTCACGGTTAGGTAATACAATATTTAAAATAAAATATTGAAATATAGAGCAGTTCCGAAAATATCTTAGGTATGTAATGTTATAACGTATCTATAAACTACTTCTACTTGAATCACAATCCAGATCTCCGCCTCGCCTACATGTTGGTGCTAACTGAATAATAAAGCCAGGGCGCTGATACACGTAGTAGGTTATGGTTGGGAGGTCCGAGAGTAGTTATTTCCAACATACCCCAGGCCTAAACTTATGTCGCACAAAATATCTCAAAGTTAATTTTCTGTACCTCTCCTATTTTTGTGCGTCTATTATGTTTAAATAAATGACGAAAAAGTACGACACGATCAGCATTTTGTTTTAAAATAAAATCAGATCTGGGGTAATTTAGCATACATGACATGGCGACCCTGACTTTTATTTATGTTAGGTGTTTGATTTCTTAAATAATGATATTTGATACTATTTATTAATAAAATTCCATCTTGAATGCAAGATGCACAATATACTTCTATTAAAACCTAGTAACTCATAAAACTTGGTAGTACTTACGAATGAAAAGATAGTTTTTTTTAACCATCACTCTTACATCCTAAAACACTACATCGCACCATCTTTTATTGATTTGAATTAATATTTCGTTCGTCATATTACTCCACCATGAAATATAACACAGTTTTGTACCTTTAAACTATATTTAAACCGCTAAATACGTAGGCTCCAGCCGAAGGACTTAAAAAAAACGAAATAAAATTATTTAATTAAAAGAAAAAATTACAAAAATTATATACTAAGTAAACTAGTGCCTTAGTTCGATGTGAGAACAAAAGTGAACTTAAAACTATGCATTTCTTGCGCGTGGCGACGACGGGTCACGTTGCAGCTGTCCGTTGCACGTTGTGCTGACGATGCGACGCTACGCTGTCGGACACGAGGCGGTTGCTAAGCGCATCAACTGGGTCGTACGATTATATTGATGATTCGGCGAGTTATGCGATCGTAATTCCTCCGCCCTTAGAGAAGCAATTATTTTCCTACTTTTAGGGAAAAAATTGCTGGTGTAGCTGGTTTCGCATATATGTGTCTTTCAGGTTCTTCAGAGGTCCCTTCTTGCTGGGAGCTGGGATTCTTTTCTATAGTTTCAGAAAGTTCGCGTCTGCGTTGGTGATATCGACGAGCCAGTACAGCCAAGGTATGTATAGTTACACAGGATAATGTTATATAGAATGGTATGGTGGTGTGGTATACCATTCCAGAGGAGTTCTTCTGAAGTTGCAATGGAGGCTGGGATATAATTTTATCCCGGATCAAGTGTAGTGATTTCAGGTTTATTGAACTCAAATTGAGGTGCGGTAAACCTACATTCTTCGGTTCTTCAGGGTAGGTAATTTTCATGATTTTCAGGGGCTGGCCTTGCACGACGTCATTTGTATTAGTTAAGGTAAGTTCAGACGAGCTTAGTGAGCACTGGTTTGGTATTGTTGCCAAGAAAGTCCCGTTCAGTATGTTGTAAGCTTCAGTACCGCAGTTAAGGTGAATCGTCGTTGGTTCTGGAAAGGTTATCACGTGGCTTCGGTCATCCAATTGTTCTACAGCTTCCGTTGAGAGATGTATAGTTGAGAAACTGCATGTTGAATCGATGATTTGGTTTGAAATTACTTGTTGAATACAGTCATGTTGGGTGCGAAGTCTTTTGTGAGAGCTTTCATCACAGAGAAACAGATTTCTAAACTTCGGGCATTCAGCCTCTATGTACACGAATTCGTTTCTATTAGTTGCTATGTAGGGATGAGGGGGAATAAGGACTTGGTGAAATTTATTCGGTGCTAAGGATAGTTTGTAGAGATCATAGATATTGGTAGAGACTATTGGAAACTTAAAAATTATAACAATTTGCTTTTTAACAAAGTACGATCCTGATCTTATTATATTATAGTACTCTCGAAAGTCCAAATCTATTAACTGGTTTTTCCCATAAAGCGTCTCTAATTTATCTAACATGGTTTTAAGTACGTTAATACTAAGCATGGAGTGATGGGTGGTTGTGGATCTAGTAAACGCTATTATTTTTTCTATCCTTTTTAGTTCGTCAAATAAGTCTTCAATATTTTCTGTAATAATCGCTAATAACTGCGCAAACTTACCGTATTTAATTAGACCGTAACTTTTGTAAGCATTTTCGTTCACAATTTGATTAAGTGTGTAATTAATTCTACCCTGGTTATCGACTAATTGGTTAACTATTCTATAGTGTTCTTTAATCCATTCGTTATTCAAACTAGAACGACTATTGAACTCTAATGATATTTTATCCTGATTTTCTTTGAGATTTACTAACGCTTCGTTGTACCTAATGGCATCCTGATAATCTAGGTTACCGGTGATGCTTTTAATTATGGTACCTAAGCCGTCTATTAGACCTCTTTTTGTCCTGCTAGGTTCTAAAGATTTTAAGTGGTTAACAATGGTGTTTATCTTGTTATTTAAATATTCTAATTGTAGTTCGTATAACATGTAAGTTTCGTTATTAAGTCTGTTTCTGTAGTCCTGTAATTCGTCCCTAAAGGTAAGTATTCCTTGTTCTATTTTGTCGAGCTCTATATACTGTAAAAATGTATGGTAATGTGTAGTTAGTCTAGTTTGTCCTAATTTAAACGGTAGAAGTCCAGGTCCGTCATCCAGGTTGTCAAGTCTTATCTCTTGAAGTTGTACCAGGAGGGGGGTCAGCACCAGGATCAAGACTCGTATCAATATCATCTAGTTCTCTGCGTATCGATGTCTGGATACTCTTCCTTCCACGTGGCTGCAGCACTCGTAAGTTCGGATACTCTTGATGGGCTTGATAGCCGCCCGGGCGACTCGCGATCCCGAATTTCGAATTTTTGAAAAACTATTCTCGCGAACCGGCCCGCGAGTATCCTACCGACTGCGCCAAATACGTAGGCTCCAGCCGAAGGACTTAAAAAAAACGAAATAAAATTAATTATTTAATTAAAAGAAAAAATTACAAAAATTATATACTAAGTAAACTAGTGCCTTAGTTCGATGTGAGAACAAAAGTGAACTTAAAACTATGCATTTCTTGCGCGTGGCGACGACGGGTCACGATGCAGCTGTCCGTTGCACGTTGTGCTGACGATGTGACGCTACGCTGTCGGGCACGAGGCGGTTGCTAAGCGCATCAACTGGGTCGTACGATTATATTGATGATTCGGCGAGTTATGCGATCGTAATTCGCTTTAAAGCTACTTTTTTACAATAATGACAATGAACTGCAAAACAGCTGTTAAACTTTGTTTCGCTCAATCTCAAGATTGTGCTGGAAAAACCGGCACAATCGATCAAACAAAATATCTAATCATTACGTTTCTTTTCTTCATAAGTTGCTTTCTTTCTTGTGTTTACTTACGAATGAAAAGATGAGGGTTGTCGCAGAGAAATACAGGTCGAAGAACACGCCTCTGCACTGTTTGTTTCTAGACATGCAGAAGGCCTTGATCTGGTGCGAGGATTTTGCTTCGTAAAATCTACTAAAAATCTCAGTACAACAATCACCACTATAAACAACACGGGGGTGAGACTGACCTTGATTTAAGACTAGATTTGGCTAAGACGTAGAGGCTTAGACTAGAGGACTGGGACATTTTTAGATAATAAGAAAGAAGATTGAATAAATATTAAATATGAATTAAGAATCAGCCGAAAAGCCTTAGAATCTAGGCCATAAAGTAATTCCAAAAAAGAACGAATGAACATTTTTTTTTGTTGTCTTCGCCCATCTTGGGCAGGCAAAGGAAACTTAGTCCATACACCCTAGTCTTCTCTTTGTTTTAGCCTTGTCGTTTGTCGATGTCAAGTCCTCAGTCCTAGGTCCTAGTCCATACCCCAATAAGACAGTGGATCCCTTATTGCGGCTATCTATGGAAATTTGGCACTAACACAAACAAAACCGCTATTCTTTGCAATATATCACTTTCTTTCACTAATGCACTTTTCCGAACTCTTTATGTATAATATTCCACCATTATTAAACACAGAAACACGAATTTTACACTAGTTTTTGAAAATAATATACGACACGCTTGCGTCACCACTCGCGTTGGAGCCAAAAGACCAACGAATGAACATAGTTACCAGTGTGACCAGATTCAGTATTTTCATACATTTTCTTTATTTTTAATGACTTTTCCAAATATCGATATTTTTGTAAGTATATTGGCGGAAGTCAGTACTTTTGGGTATATTTTGGATAAAGGCAACATGCAATTATGGTGATCGTCTCCGCGAACAAACATGACGAGGGTATTTCCCTTATATAGTCTATATGTCATTCAGGAGAAAAGAACTGCAAGTTAAAGATAAGACTTGACAGCCTCCAGAGAGGCCGAACAGAATTTCCAATGTAGTTACGTTAGTTTGAACATTTAGAAAGAATGACGAAGAAAATGTTAAGACCGATTTAAATGGATAATAATAATAAATATTCTTTATTGTACACCATAAAAGGAACACATTTTAAGAATAAAAGATAATTTTAATTTTTAATATACAATTGGCGGCCTTATCGCTAAAAGAGATCTCTTCCAGGCAACCTTTGGACAGATAGAAAATCATGGAACTGATCAAAGTTGTGCACAATAAATACTTACACGTAAAAACTATATAAATACTTAATTAAAAATATACATAATAAGAAAAATATTTACATTACATACCAATACATACACGTGGAGTCACGTACCTACCTAGTACTAAACAGACATAGCCAGAAAGTGATCCTTCATCATCCTCCGAAACGATAACACGGATTGCGCTAGTCTTACGGAAACAGGCTAAGCATTCCACAGGCGGACCGCTTGTACCGTAAAGGATTTGACCTTGAAATTTGTGCAGTACTGAGGCATTTCCAGTTTCAAATTCTCTGATGACCTTAAAAATTTAGAATGTGTGTCATGAAGGAACTCGAAACCTTCTTTGAGATATCGAGGAGTAAAAGGATTGAACAGTATACTGTATAATAAGCAGAGAACGTGAGAAGCCACGAGCCACTTAAGCGTTTTCTTGAATTCGGACACGTGATCATATGCGTAGACCAAATATAAATCTTATATAAACATTTTAAAGACGCTCAAGTCTGTCAAGTTTCTCCTCAGTGAGATTAAGATAGCTGACATCTGCATAATCAAGAATTGGGAGTAAAAGAGATTGTGCGAGCGTAATCTTTGTGGATGTAGGGAGAAAATTGCGTGGATGTCCTAGCGAACGTGCGTTATTCAAATTTGTTACGATTTCGCAAAGGGCTAAGTAAATAATTCCTGTAAGAAAACGTACGTCAAGCGATTAATAAATGTAGATAATGTTTTTTTGTTCAGCATTTAGTTTAATCTTTAAAGGTTTGGTTTGAACAATGCAGGAATTTCCCCCAATTTGTAGTACGTTTTAGTCGTCACATAAATAGGGTGCGCTTGTTTTTTAGGGCTCCGTACCTCACAAGGTAAAATGAAAACCTTTATAACATCACTTTCTTGTCCGTCTGTGTGTCCGTGTGTCATCGTCGTTTTTTTCACAAACCGGTGGCTAGATCAAAGTTGAAATTTATACCAGATTAGGTCAAACGGTATAGTATGTTTTGTTTCGAAAACCTATGTGGTAGTTCTCGTTAACATAGAAAAGTAAGGGCTTACAGCACAAATATAGAAAATAAACATTTATTGTAATGACGAATAATAAACAGAATATGTTTTGATAATCAGTATTTTTATAGGTATTTTTTCCTTAAGCAAGTTGGTATATTTCAGTATTTTTATCAAGGAGCTTCGGTATTTTTGGAAAATTTAATCTGGTCACACTGATAGTAACACATGAAATGAAACATCGGTCTGATCGGTCATTTTATTTTACGAAGCGCTAGACATGACACGAAGTGGTACATAATCGTGAAATTTCATAGTAATCACGGACTCCTTTTGCTGTTGAAAAGTTCTACTTGTTTCCTTTAAAATATGAGAGCAAAGGTAATTGTTTATTTGTCTTCACTGTCTTCAATTGTCGAAATAATTGCTATTCATAGAATCTCTATTTTTGGAAATGGAACCTCGCTGTAACTTAGTGTGTTTTTATGTTACAGTGGCGTAAGAAGCGTATGCGTAGGCTAAAGCGTAAAAGGAGGAAGATGCGTGCGAGGTCCAAATAAAACGGTATGTCATTCATTATACTTATTTTAATATTTGTTACTTTGTTTTAATAACACACATGTATGTAAATCGCAGCTAAGACTACGGGAGACTGATCAAGAGTTTTATTACATTAGCTGGCTTAGTGCTGTAATTCGTGTAATGTCCTAATCTGGTCTTGGAGTACAGCGCACGTTTGATTGTGATTAGGTTATAAACGTGTTAATTTGTCTAGAATTTACTAATTGAGAAATACTATTTGTAAGAATGAATTTCGTTCCGTCAATGAACATATACAGTTGACCAAGTTGTTAATATTCTTGATTTAGTACTCCACATGCAACCATAGTGACGATTTAAGGAATATCACTATATGAGTTGATACTCTTTACAGGCCTTTATTAACCCACATGGGGCTATCCGAACATTGTTTGTCTTAAAGTACCTTAAAATACCTTTGTTATAAAGGGAATGTTTGGTCATATTGTAGTCCCATTATATTATTAAATATAGCCTCACCCACTATGTCCATTCTCTCCCCTGTTGTGTGGCATTTGGTTATAGACAAGATTCTGAAACATAGTCTGCTCTTTATCGGCTAGTGAGCTTTCTTAACTCACCATATCCATGGGACAAAACATCATGAATCACAAGTACTTCTTTGATTCTGAGTTGAATTAATGTAATTTACCTATGTATTTAAAGTTACAGGATATTTTACCATATGTAATTTTGTGTTTGCTATATGTCCTAAAAAGCACATGGTAGTCCTGTTCACTTTAATACAAATTCTGTGACTATGAAAGTTTAACTATATGTGCTAATAGGATAAGATGTGCCTAATAAATTAGACTATGGTGTTGTGTATAGTATTGTGAAATATTTATTTTATTTGTATATTATTTTGCATTAAAGGTATGGGTAGAGACATCTAGTAATGCATGTATGGTTCTTAGAATATTATATTTAATTTTATCCCAGTGATTCCTGAATAAAACTGAATTGTTTCTGCGATGGAAATGAAATCCTAGTAGGTATACTTCGTAGGTAAAGCATACCGCTGGCTGGAGGTTAATAGTTTAAATTTCCTTAAAAATTTAAAAAAAAAAATTTTTTTATTCAAGATTTGCTGGAAGAAATTTATTATTAATTCCCTGAACCATACACTCATAATCAATGAAGGACACTGAATGTAGTGATGATTCGATACAAGTAAGTATTTGATACTTTTGTTTCAATACCTACTTGTTATCGAAAGGAAAGTACTCGTATCGAATCAAATTGTTGCATATTTTCTACGAGTTTAGTCTTCTAAATATTTACAACAGTTGCTTTCATTAGGAAACTTATGAAAAGAGGACTTTTTTTCTGCAATAAATTATTAATTATATACAATTTAAAAAAATGTGATGTATAAACCAGTTTAATTAAATAAACAATCTATTTATATAAAAGCAGAAACTGACGTACTGATCGATCAATGCACAGCTGAAACCACTGGGTCTAGAATCATGACTTTGTGCAAAAATATTTCATAAGTGACGTAGGTGTGCACTAAGAAACGATTCTTGAAAATTCAACTCCCTAAGGAGTAAAAGTTGCAAAGATTGTATGAAACTGCATGTTTTTGTGGAATTTTTCACTTAGTTGTAGAGGCTGTTGACACACTGTATTAACACAATGTGTTAATTTTGATCCCATAATAAAAATAGGCTATGACTGGATGAATACATTGTGTTCATCAAGTTATTATGGGTAAACGGTTAATAAAAAACGACGAGGACTCCCGCAGCTTCGCCTGCATGGTTAATGCAGGCGAAGCCGCGGGTGTCCTCTGGTCAAGTATATAATAGTAGACTTAAAATATCTTCTAATAATACAATATAATGCTTCATAGTTTGCATAAAAAAAAAACAAAAAGTATCGATATGAGTAGGTATCGATACTTTTCAGTACTCGTTATGAGTAGTATCGCTAGATGATTTGAGTACTACTCATTTGAGTAGGTATCGATACTTTCATGGTATTGAATCATCACTAACTGAATGTAGATGTATACTCTAAGGTCAGGTAAAATCAAGATTTGTTTTTTATAGTACAAAATTGCATATTGTCACGCCTTTATCCCCAAAGGGGTTGGCAGAGGTATACTATACGCCCTATACATTTTACTGTATGCATGTTTGTGACACAAGACAGATGGTGAGCCCATTGGTGTGTTAAAATAGGTAGGTGCAGGTTTGTGGCGACCTGCACTTGAAATTTTACACCGACTATAAAGCCTTCAACTTGGTTGAAGGCATCATGCCTTCCGAAGCATGAAAATGCTCCTAAATATCACAAAGTGGTGCAAAAACTATCTAACACTGTCTAACAGTGATAGTTAACCGAATACAGTGTTATTATATTGAGTATGAGTGTATTTTTAGTATTGTATTTATAGTGAGTATTAGGTTAAATATAGCCCCTCTTTAGGCAGTCATTTATCTCAGCATGAGAGTAATGCAAAGAAAAAGAGGGCAGATCATAATGATTTCTCCACCCTTGTGATATTTTTGTATCAGATGGACTATAAAAAATCAGACAACTTCAATTGATAAAACTTTAGTACACCTACACAGTTACAACTTTATAAAAAAAAACTAATTGTTTCTTTTTTCTGTTTCAGGTACACCGAGTGGAAATTAGTTGTAACATCTAATATTACTTGTGTATCCAATAAAATCTAAAAAAACCCCTTGCCTTGTTTTATTTGCTTAATTACTACTTTGTGAAACTTAAGCTACCAGAGTTCTAAATTATCCTGTGGAGGAGGACAGCTATCTATTTCCCTTGTATTGTCCAGTGCATCTACAGCACGAGAGTACTATGCCTCCCCCCATCAATTTAGGCTAACCAGTTAAGCATGGCCTTGGCTCAACAGTATAATGCCCGTTTTCAAGCCTAACTAGGAAAATACTAGGGCTTAGATACTCCAAAGCATGTTCCAGCGTTTCACCAACCAATTCGCACAAGGAGACTTCAACTTCAACTTTTAGAGCTTGTGGCATTTGTGGATAGGCTTCCACTAGTCCGCCAATGTCATTTTTCGGTTCGGATTAGGTTTCGGAAGGACAAACTGTCAAACTCATTGTACGGTTTGTCAACTGAACAGCCAAAAGGAATTTATATTTTCCGACCAATTGTTTAAAAACTAAATTTTCTTACATAACTGTATAGGTACATATATAAGACTAACAATATAGTAGATATTTACAACTTTAAACTAACATACGCTACGTTTATTATATCAATTATCGTTATTTTAAATCTGTGAAATAAAATTATTTATATAGAAAATATATAAAATTACAGCCTAATTTTATTAACACAAGGAGACTTCTTAGCGTATAGTTGCTTAAGATTTAGGATTCATAAACAAGAATTTTGTTGATTCAGTTGTAAGCTTGCTGTTGTGACTTTGAAGTTTGACAGTTGAGACATTTAATGATAGTTTTCGTACCTCGGTCGGATGAAAAAAAATGACAATCTCCTTTTTCGCGTACGCCATGATATTGTCAACAAAAAAAAAAATATTAATTTATATTCTAAACTATGCATATTTCTAATAGCTTGTGGCGAATGCCGTGCCAGCGTCGGTCGTCAATTCATAATGTTAGCCGCTAAATGTTATGTACATAAAAACAGTTTTGTAACTTGTCCAAATCAATCCTGCAGCCACAGAACATTACCCGCACACTTGCAGCTGTCAATTTGGGCGCACAGAAAAATCTAATGTTTGGGCGCTAGCCTAGCCATTAAGTGCAAGCGAATCGGTGTCTTAGTTTAGGATGACGCTTACCAACGTTGCGCATCGTCTTGAGGTTGGTGAAACGCAAATTTGGTATAAGCAACTTTAAAAAAGCTAAGCATTCATTTTAGATGACTCCTAGGTTTAGTGAAAACGGGCATAAATGTTATGGACCAATTGATAAATCCGACATTTTTCGTAATGACTGGACACTGAATAATGCCCAATGTGCGAGGGCAATTTGATATGATTATGTCCATCACCATATTTGAGCAGACTGGCAGAGTAATACAAACATATTTAATTCCCATTTTTTTTATTACACTCCGACTCCGTTTAAATAATCTAGATTTTGGATTAATTAATTGCCCATATGGCATTGTCATTTAAATGTCCACACAGATGAGCGGTGGCCGCTGCCACGGCACCCCTCGCCTTCGCTCGTTAATGGTCACTGTTAAAGATTGAACAAATCATTGATAGCAGTGATTAATCTATACTAATATTTTAAAGCTGAATAGTTTGGTTGAACGCGCTAATCTCAGGAACTACAGATTTTGAGCAATCTGCTCACGTGGTCTTCATATGTAAGTCTACGCTTACCCTGACTCCCTCTACTTTCGCACAATATATAATGCGGGCAATACAGTCGTGTTTTGTACAGGGACTGTAAGGCTTGCGTGCGAGTAGGGGATGTGTCACCTCTTATTGATGTCTGTACAGGGTTGTCATGTCCGCCTGGCTGTTCAGGGTGTATCTATCTGGACAGTTACAGGCCGACAGTCCGAGACTTGCATATGAAGACCACGTGAGCAGATTGCTCAAAAACGGAAAGGTCAAAAGTACTCGGATGCCCAGACGTGCGTGTATGAAGGATTGATGAATCTTGAAGAAGCGAAAGAAGTATGCGTGGATCGCGAAGCCTGGCAATCTGTCCTCTTTGACTACCCCGTCATGGATACAGCGTGAAGATAGTTAGTTATATATATTCTTCGTCAATCGTTCCTCACTCATTCGTTGCACGTGTCCAAACCAACGGAGCACGCCCTTTTCCCGCTTAACGCTGACACTTTCATTCTAACCTGCCATATTGCGTATCACTTCGTTGCCTATTCTGTCGGCCAAAGTTACGTCGCACAATTTTCGAAGTGATATCGCATCTCCACAGCATTCAATTTTTCTTTCATGCATCTGCTGACATACCCAGGTTTCACTGCCGTAAAGCAAAGTTGGCACTAGCATTGCGTTATAAATCGCAAATCGTGCTTTTTTTGCGATGCTTTGTCGCTTTACCGATTGGGACAAAGCACCCTTAACTTTGTTTCCGGCAGCTACTCTCCGTTCTACATCTGAATCACATCTTCCGTCTGCGCTAAACATATTAGGGAATGTTGAGCGCAGACGGAAGATGTCTAGAGCAAATGAATGTAATTGTGTATACAATTACATTCTCTTGCTCTAGACGTTCCTTGGATACCCAAATCTTGCATTTAGTTCTTACATAATCTCTTTCAAATACGTAAGTTTTACTTGAATTCAAGCGAAGACCCTTACTTTCACACTTCTCTTTCACATTAGTGACTAATGCCTGAAGGTCGGCTTCTGATGAGGCCATGAGCACCGCATCATCAGCGTACAGCGATCGTGTTCATAAAATTTCATGTTGGGTATCGTATAGGCAAGGAGTTTTTTTGATATGCTGAATACTAATTCGTGTACTGGATATACCATATTGGATATTGGATTGTAGGTAAAATTAATCCGAAATTCGTTCTCAGCATACCAAAAAGCCCCTTGCACGATACCCAACGTGATATTTTAAAACCACGGCGCGTCGATCAGTTTTGACTATAAAATTTACACGAAATTTGTACTCTGCATTTAGAGCTTGAACCTTCCCAACGATATTTTTAGTGGAAAAGTTATGAATGACGAGATCTATAAGGTTAAAGCATTTTCTCTAGGTCAATCCAAAGTTTTCCGTTTCCTTAAAAATATGTTTACCGGGATATCGCATTTCTTCTCGTGGAACAAACTTTCGGGGATCTGTATTCGAGGAAGTATGTTCGGTAATGTGTTATTTCGGAATAGTGTTTCTCGAGAAAATGTATTTTCGGTGAAGTGTTTTCGATTAAGCGTTTTTCGGAGATGTGATTGTCGATGATGTGTTTTCGACAAACTGTTTTCGACCAAATGTATTTTCGGGAAACTGTTTTAGAAGAAAAGTATGAACACCTCTGACCACGGATTAACACGATTATGGTAAGGATGTAAGACATGGCTGGAAGCTGGCCTTTTGAACGATAGAACCATCGTACCGTAAGTAGGTACTTACCGTTAAACCCACCGTACCTTACCTAAAGAAATCAAAGGGTGAGTTCGTTGCTACCTAAGGGTTTTAAGGTTTCTATTTTTAAAATTAATGTGAATGTAACGTAGCGATTTTATCCTCTTTGGTGAATACGTATATGACGTTAGGAATGTCATTTACATACCTAATTATTCCAAAAATTTAGATGTAATATTATTTTATTTAATTAAATTTTAAATCATTGTCATACCTAATGGGTCGAAATGCTGCAATTAAGTGGGAAAAAACCATACAATGTAGACCCGTTCATAATATAATTTCATCAGATTTTCCCAAATACAATCCCCAGCCATGGAAGTTCATGGTGAGTAACGTGATTTAAATAAGAAAATAAGGTTAAAGAAGAAAAGATAAACCAGTTTTCCTATTTATATTCCACACTTTTTATTCGATTGAGACGCTTGCATTTTATAACGAAAACAACAAAATGCAATAAAAATAGCACACACAAACGATGTATTGAAGTTATGATTAAGCACCCTGGCAAAGGGTACATTTGTATAGCTTATTAGTGTACTTACCTACTTAAGTATTATTTGTAGTTAAAAAGATATTTAAGAGTAAGGGTCTCCGCTTGAATGCAAGTAAAACTAAGGTTCTAGTATTTGAAAGAGGTGACGTAAGAACTAAATGCGAGATTAGGGTAAACCAGGAACGTCTAGAGCAAGTGAATGAAATTGTGTATTTAGGAAGTATGTTTAGCGCGGATGGAAGATGTGATTCGGATGTAGAACGGCGAGTAGCTGCCGGAAACAAAGTTAACGGTGCTTTGTCCCAGTTAGTAAAGCGACAAAGCATCGTAAAAGAAGCACGAATGGCGATTCATAACGCAGTGCTAGTGCCAACTTTGCTTTACGGTAGCGAAACCTGGGTATGTCAACAGATGCATGAAAGTAAATTGAATGCTGTGGAGATGCGATCACTTCGAAAATTGTGCGGCGTTACCTTGGCCGACCGAATACGTAACGAAGTGATACGCAATATGGCAGGTTTGAATGAAAGTGTCAGCGTTAAGCTGGAAAAGGGCGTGCTCCGTTGGTTTGGACACGTCCAACGAATGAGTGAGGAACGATTGACGAAGAATATATATTGTTCAAAAGTAGAGGGTAGAAGGAGTCAGGGAAGGCCGAGACTTACATATGAAGACCACGTGAGCAGATTGCTCAAAAACGGAAAGGTCAAAAGTACTCGGATACCCAGACGTGCGTGTATGAAGCGATTGATGAATCTCGAAGAAGCGAAAGAAGTATGCATGGATCGCGAAGCCTGGCGATCTGTCCTCTCTGACTACCCCGTCAGGGATACAGCGTGAAGATAGTTAGTTAGTATAGTTAGTTAGTTAAAGATATTTCGACTCGTGTAATATTTACTGACGCGATGTCTGTATGGATTAGTCACTGTGGTGGTTTTCATTATCATCAGTCAGTACCAGACCAACTAGATGAAGAGTTACATTAAGATTCTTATTCGCATATTTAGGTCATTGGTTTCGATTTAATTAACCTATCAATAAAAACTGCTCAAATGAATGGCTCTTCTGTTTCAGGAAGGTAAACCACGGGTAGAATGGTTATTATCGTACGAGTATTGCAGGATGTGGTTGGATGAAAGGGAGACTTGGAAGAAACGGATGTATCCTGAAAATACTACAGTCAACGTAGACATTGTCAAGAGTTACGTGTTAACTTTTAAAACTAAGAATCAACCTAGTAAGCCGGAGAAAAAGAAACCTTTTAAGATGAAGAAGTAAGCTTAGTTTAATCATGTTAAATCTATTAATTTTCTTCTTAATACCCATGACAGACGAAACTGTCAATTACCATAACAAACTCTTCGGGCTAGTAGTTAGTACATAGTATTACTAGCTGACCCGCCCGGCTTCGCCCGTGACATAGTTCAGACCCCGTGGCATCCATTTCATCCCGTCGTTTATTAATTTCACAATAATATGTATGAACATTTTTCAAATTAGTTGATTACTTCTCCGTTCTCCAGTACGCCTGCATGGCCCGTTCGAATTATGGTTACACGAAATTGATTTCATTGCGCATTATTTTGATTTTGCTATAGCTCCTAAGATATTCATTAAATTTGCAAGGTGCAAAGGGACCAAATAATTTTCATGAAAACTGAAGCCAACTAACGTATTAAAAATGATAAGAATTAATAACGTTTTTGTGTAAATAGCCCTATAATTACCGCATAATAATTGCTGGTTCTTTTAAAGTATTAAAATAGATATACTTAGGTAGTATGTTATCCTTCAGAGATAATAAATAATAAAATAAAGGAAAAGATAATAAAATAAGGTATAATGTACTACGTACTGTTACAATGAATTCTCGTGGTCCGTTTTTAAAAAAAAGAATGTTCACAAATGCACAGATTATTTATAATTTCACACACGCAGAAACACTCAATTTGGAAAACTGGTAAAATACACTTTTAGAAGGTAAAAGAAATGATATTGGAAGGCGAGTGTTCAAGACGAAAGTTCAGACCGGACTAACTGCCCTGCGGGGCATCCTTGCTTAGCATCGTAGGTGGGAAATGCTGAGATCAGCCGGATACCATACATGAGGGCTACGTAACAGCCCCCCGGTTAAGAGGAAACTTACCCTTAAGGAAAGTTTTCGGAAAATTACTCTATTCGCAACCGCGGTTGGGTGACGATTGTATCTAGCTCAACAGGCGGATTTTCATTCTGCTCGTTTAGAATTGTTGTCCTCCTTGGCATTGAACACTTGCCCTTTTTACAAAAATACACTAAAGCTAAGGATATACATACAATTATGGATAATACACTGAGGATAGGAAAACTAACATGTGTTTTAAAATCATTTGTAGAATCTATAGAATTCAAATCGTCTATGATTTGACCTGATATAATTTTAAGATCCTTAAGATTATCTAATTTTACATTATTAATTTTGAGAAGAGATAAATTTAATTTCTTGACATGATCAATGTTGCAACAACTATCATTAATAATATTAAAACTAGAAGAGACCATCGGTAATTTTACAGTAGGAACGGTTTCTTTTACAATTATGGTATTCTTACAATATGCTACGCAATTATAGGGGATGTTCAAGGTGCCTGTGCCAGATATGACAGTTTCTGAAAAGATGCTATCTGAACATTCAATGGTAAGCTTTGTAGGTTCAGATTGTACAAATATCCAGTTATTGTTGTTTAATTTATGCCAAATGTCAATGCTGCCATGAAGGAACCTGTATTGACAGTTTTCGGGAATGGAGGTCACTGCTTTAGTAATTATATCTATTTCACAATATTGGTTACCTGACACTGCATAAATTTCGGGCAATTTGCAAAGATACATATTGTAGGATATGTCTTTACAGCTATCCATATCTTTTATAAATGTAAACGAAGACTTATCTTTACTTAAAGCTAAGAACTGTTCAGTAGGCAAGATCAGGCTAAAAGAATTTGTTTTTTCTAAATCATAAGGAATAGGCAATGGAATACTCTTATATAAACTATATTCTAATACACTAACTAGAGGTATTCTGATTACAAATATTAATTTATCATCTAAATAGTAGCAAATTAACTCGGCAATGTTAATTAATGTATGAATATTATTTAAGTCTAATTTAACAGGAAACTCCTTATATTTAGGCAATATTTTAAGATTATTTACAATGTCGTTATACAATTGGCGAGGCGTCAAAACAGATGGGTGTAGAGTGTTACTCTTAACAAACAGAATAGAGTTTAGTACATCTTCAATCCTGAAAGATAGAGCATATAGATTGGATTGAAGAATATTTATAACGTTGTCAAATCTTAACTTAAAGCTATTAACTACTACAATTTTAGACATATTATTAAGTGACAATGTCAATTCATCTACAACGTCGTTCAATTTTGCCTGATTGAGATATATTTCATGAAGAGATTTATTTATATTAGATATAGCTGATTGAGAGACTATAATACTCTCTTTTACTGCGTCTGTAATTTTCTTCTCGTTTGTAGAAAGTCTTTGTATTGCGTTATTATAATTTTCAGCGTCATCCTCATCTAAAGTGCCAAATATGTGTCTAAAAACTACACCGATGCCAGAGATCCAAGCAGATCTTTTTGAAAGATTGTTGGAAATTATATGAGAAAACGAATTAAAATCGCGTAAAATGTCAGAATACAATGAATTTAAAGGCTCTAGTATGTTATGGCATTGTTTTTCATCGATTTCTTCACTTTCTCGACAGGACCCTGGGTGATGTATTCAATGTATTGATTTTCGCTGGTTGCCATGATATAAGCGGCCTCCAGTCTGTAATCGTAATTCATAATAACTATGTTAATTAATTATTAAAAGTACCTAAGATTATTATACTAAATTATGATTATTATATTATAGCTAATATTTCTAGCCGTTCAAATGTGCTGGCTTTACTTCATCGAAATGATGCTTAATGTGACGTCTATTTATCAGAAGGGATAACGTGTTATTTCCATGAATTTCTACAATTTTGTACGGGCCCTTCCAAACCGGTGATAAAGCCTTTCGTAGTCTCACGTGATTTTTCAAATAGACATAATCACCAACCTTGTACTGGACCGAGCGAGTGTGCCTATCATAATAAGCTTTGGACCTTTCTTTTGAAGCTCTGATAATTTCGAGGGCCTTTTTCCGGGAAATTTTAAGACGGTGTTGGAGCATTTTGACGTAATCAGGGTAGGTGACATCTGGAGAAAGATCGAAAACTGAATCAGGGATAAATGGTTTATGTCCAAAAACGAGCTCATATGGCGTAAAGCGAGTTGTTGTATGAACGCTGCTATTGTAAGTTAACATAGCGGTGTAGACAAATTTGTGCCAATTAGTTTGATTTTCGTTGACGTATGATTTTAAATATTCTTTCAAGGTCGAATGGCTTCGTTCAAGAGCCCCCTGCGTTTGAGGGTGATAAGGTGATGACCATAATTGTTTTATCTTTAAAAATTGGCAGGTTTGTTTAAATAGATCAGCAGTGAAATTTGTACCTTGATCCGTAAGTATTGTTTTAGGAATGCCGAAAAATGAAATAAAGTGTACTAAACATTCACAAGATTCTTCGGCAGTTGCATTGGAGATAGGGTAAGCTATAGAGAATTTGGTCAGATCATCTTGGAGAGTGAGTATAAATTTAAGCTTCTGTAGTCCAGCTTCGGGTAAGGGGCCCACGATGTCTAGACTAATTCTTTCAAAAGGACGGGTGGAAGTAGAAGTTATTTGCATAGGAGATCTATTGATGCCACGATATGCTTTATTAGACTGACACAGAGCGCAATTTTTTACAAAATTATCGATGTCTGATCTCATATTCTTCCAATAATAACGTTCTTTTATACGATCAAACATTCTATTTGAACCGAGATGCCCTGCTATAGGTATGTTGTGATTCTCTTTAAGGATCTTGACAATTTCTGAAGGTACAGGGTATATAATAGTGTTGTGATATACATTAATCTTGATATTAGTGTTATTAAATAAATACATAAGCATACCATAAATTTTAACAAATGAGTGGCGTTCAAAAGCGTTCTCAAAATCTGAAATAGATATTTCGTTTATGTCGCCACAGAGGATTATGTCATCTCTCACTGATTTTAAGGTTTTGAAAATATCGGGGTATGTAGAGTTATCAAAGTAGTGTACCTTGGTGAATAGTAAGTAGTAGAATTTCCCTGTTGATTCCACCCTTTTAAAAGAATAAAGTTCTAACTCACTTTGTAATAAAGTGTTTAGATCCTCTGGCGTAGAGAATATGTCTGTTAAGTAAGGGTTGGATTCATCGAGATCTACTGACACGGGGATAATGATTATTTTAGAGTTGCTTTTGAGTAATGTTTCGTTGAATTCTGCGATCTGAGTTGTGTAGGTTTCGTTGTTATTCGCAAAGGATTTTAGGAAATCGGAGTATTCATTATTAGGACTTGTTTCAGGTATCTCGACAATGGTTGAGGGATTTGGAGAGTCTGCGGAAGTAGTGGGAGTTCCTAACTCTAGGTCTATGTTTGGACTAGGGTCAAATGCACCCAAATCGATTAATTCGTCAAGGACTTCCTGGGGAATGTCTAACTCTGGGCTGGAGTTAGGGTTGTTGTTTATGCCACTGGTAGAGGGTTGTTCTTCGGTAATTGGATTAACTGGGAATCGTGACAATGCATCAGCATTGCTATTTATTTTTCCTTTTTAATACTCTACTTCGTAATCAAATTCTTCTAATTTAAGTCTCCATCGTACTAGTTTCGAGCCTGGGTCTTTACAGTTAAATAACCATTTCAGGGGACGATGATCGGTAACAATTTTGAATCGACGGCCATAAAGATATGGCCTGAAAGTTTTAGTTCCAAAAACTATTGCTAAGCATTCCTTCTCCGTGACACTGTAACTACTTTCGGCTTTATTTAATGTCCGTGATGCGTAAGCTATGGGACGGTCTTTCCCTATAGAGCCTTGCGATAGAATAGCCGATATTGCGTAATTTGACGCATCACATGTTAAGACAAATGGTTTAGAAAAATCAGGGTATGCTAAGATAGGGGCAGTAGTTAGAGCATTTTTTAGACTCTCAAAAGCTAGTTGCTGTTCATTTTGCCAATGAAATGGAATATTCTTTTTCAAAAGATTGGTAAGAGGTTTAGCTATTTTAGATAGGTTTGGTATGAATCGGCGATAATATGAAACCAAGCCCAAGAAGGACTTTATATCTTTTGGGCTTTTTGGCAAAGGAAATTCGGAAACGGCTATGATCTTTTCTGGATTTGGTTTTACCCCTTTGTCTGTGATAATATGACCGAGATATGACACTTCTTTACGGAAAAACTCACACTTGTCGGGTTGGAGTTTTAAATTAAATTGACGCAGCCTTTCAAAGACGTCGGACAAGTGTTTTAGGTGAATTTTGAGATCGAATGAATGAATCACAATGTCGTCTAGATAGACGAAGCATTGAATTCCTTGTAGGCCAGACAGAACGGTATTCATAAGCCTCTGAAACGTCGATGGAGAGTTCTTAAGGCCCATCGGCATTCTAGTGAACTGGAAGTGCCCCTGTGGGACAGTGAAAGCAGTTTTAGGTGCATCCTTTTCTGCCATTTTGACTTGGTGAAATCCAGAGGCTAAGTCAAGAGTATTAAAATATTTACATTTACCGAGTTGATCTAAAATCTCTGTTATATTCGGTATAGGATAAGAGTCTCCTATTGTGATATCGTTCAACTTCCGGTAGTCTATTACTACACGCCACTTGCGCTGACCTGATGCGTCTATTTTCTTTGGGACTATCCAGATAGGAGAGGACCATGGAGAGGTAGAGGGTTTGATTATACCATCGTCAAGCATTTTATTGATCTGGAGTTCAACTTCCTGTTTGTGAATTTCTGGGAACCTGTAGGATTTAGTATTGATTGGAGTAGAGGAAGATGTATTAATTTCATGTTGTAAAGCATCTGTGGAAGTTAATCGGTCGCTAGGAAGGTGAAAAATGTCGGAGTAAGTAGAACAGAGGTCACATAGAGCATCTGTTTCTTCAGGGTTTAGGTGAGAAACTCTCAAGGAATTTAGAACTTGTTCAGTTCGATTGTATATATCTCGATTTACTTCGGAGTGCGATGTATGGAAAATCGTGTTCTCTTCGGGTTTCTCCATTGGTTTGATTTCTATGTTCAGATTTGAATCAAATTGAACAGGAGATTCAGATATGTTGACAACGGTTAAATTTATTCTGGAATTTGGTTTCACTTTTACAATACAATTAGCTATTAGAAGGGTATTACTTATATGCTGGTCCGAAACTAGGCCTTCTTTTATTTCAGGATTAAGAACGGAGCATTCTACAATTGACTCTGTTCGGGGTGGAATAAAATATGTAGGTTCACTAAATTTTAATCTAAGTTCCGTGTTATTGATAAACAAAGTGTTTTTGGTATAATCAATTTTGCAATCACAATAAGAGAAGAGGTCGTTGCCGATTATTCCGTCATATGGAAAACTTATATCTGGAACCATATGGAAGTGGTGACTAAGCGAATTGAAATCAATTGGTATATGACCTAGAGTCTTGAAATGGAATGATTTGTAATCATAGGCATTTTCTCGATGACGTTTATTTTTAGGAAGCTGATAGAGGCACCACTGTCTACAAGAAATTTGAGGGGCTTATTGGAAACGGAAGTAAGGATTTCTACATGAGGTAAGTATTTTTTTATACAATTTTTTGTAATATTATGTGTTCTAGGAGATATATTTTCCTTTTCAGATGCCGTACAAGATGGACAAGATTTGGATAATATAAGGATTGGAATGCGGCAATAGACGGGGGAGGAGTATAGTATAGGAGTCAGAGTGTACCCGGTTATCCGGTTCGTTGGTGAATGAAGTGGAATTGGAATTGATGGTTACCCGGTTATCCGGTTTGTTATTAAATGAAGTGGAATTGGAGGTTACCCGGTTATCCGGTTTATTTGGAATGGATGAATTGGAAACAGTGGAATTGTAAGGGCCACTATGAATTTGGGGCTGGTTACCCGGTTTGTTAGTGGATGAATTGGAAACAGTGGAATTGTAAGGGCCACTATGAATTTGGGGCTGGTTACCCGGTTTGTTAGTGGATGAATTGGAAACAGTGGAATTGTAAGGGCCACTATGAATTTGGGGCTGGTTACCCGGTTTGTTAGTGGATGAATTGGAAACAGTGCAATCGTAAGGGCCACTATAAATTTGGGGCTGGTTACCCGGTTTGTCAGCGGATGAATTGGAAACAATGAGTTGATTAGATAAGGCTTTAGTATCGGTTTGTCCGGTTGTCATGCCCGCACGATACTGAACGGGTCGGATTACTCGTTTAAATGATAGACGTTCATATTCTCAGGGTTCTGTGATTCTTCAATAACGTCGACAGCGTGAATAGGTTGATTATTTCTTGCAGAACTGTTCGACGGCTGTTGGTGTGGAGGGTTGCCAAATCGTTTATTGTTATAATCACGTTTTCGGCAGTTCTCAATAGTGTGACCTATCGCTTTGCAATATCGACACACTGGCGTTGAAGTAGTTGTCAATCCGTGGCTAGTGGATCTACTGACAGTGTATATTTGTTAATAACGGGGCTAAACGCGGTTATTCCACATACCTTTGGTGCCTGACGTTTCGACCAGGTTGCACCGGCCGTGGTCACAGGCTGACTGAACCACGTCAGCCTGTGACCACGGCCGGTGCAACCTGGTCGAAACGTCAGGCACCAAAGGTATGTGGAATAACCGCGTTTAGCCCCGTTATTAACAAATATACTGATAGTATGCAACGCGATAGTTTAAAAGTTAGTACTGGCAGTGTTTTGCGAATGCTGTATACCGCTTCGATTTGGTAGAAATTGTCTTTGAAGGGACCGACCTTGATTAAATGAATTGTTGTTATTAAAAGACGACGTGTTACGCTTAAAAGTGCTCTGTAAAATTTTCTCCTCAGACATGGCAAAATTGATGGCGTCGTTCAATGTCTCAGGGTCACGACATCTGACTACAGTAGACAAGCGGACATTTAAACCACTAATAAAAGTGTGCAAGGCAAGGTCTTGCATCGCAGCGACACGGCCAGCGAGTTCGCCTTTCTTTTTAGTAGGTATAGAAATATTGATCTCTGTTAAAAGTTTCGATAAACAAGATTCCAAACGCAGGGCGAACTGGTTGACCGTTTCGGTATTGGATTGACGACAATCTTGGAGATCTGAGAGCAGTGCAGCATAATGTTTCCTTTCCCCAAATTGTGATTTTAAGAAGTCTTCTAATTGTGCCCATGTGTCGAATTCTTTTATGGCACACGCACTTTCGGCACGACCTTCAAGTTGACTTAATATGTATTTTAGTAGAATGTTTTGTTGTGCCGTACTTGCGAGATTTATCGCATTTCGGCAATTATTTAGAAACGCGTTTATTTTTTCTCGGTTGCCATCAAATTTATTTATAAATTTTATCAATACATTTATATCGATATCTTTGGTTTCTTTGGGGAGAGGCATCGTTATGACCGTGTCTTTGGTTTCTGTAGCTTCCTTAGACATGCCACACTTGAGCTTAATACAGACTAAAACAAGGAGATAAGCTGCAGACTGTAAAGAATGCGATAAGGAAAGTATGTTGCACTGACCTCGGGACTAGACTAAACAATATGATACTTCGATGGTGTGTTCAGCGGTGTATAATGAGCGACAATACTCGTAATTGTAATAAACACTTATCACTTCTTTGTTAGTTGTAAATGCGATATTTCACTAGCACTGATCACTTTGAAATCAGTAAATTTATCAATTTTAAGGAACTTACAGGAGCATGGCGACTGCATAAATACCACAGGTCATGTTGCGGCTGGAGTTTACCTTCACCAAGGTAAGCAGGTTCGGCGATGTATCAGGTCGGCTTAGCAAGATACAGGTGCATATACGTAGATTTAGTACCACAATTTTGCACTACACTTCGCTACGCGGCGATTAGATATGGCGATTCGGGGTTACACAGGAACAGCGGCACAGGTTTTAACCCACAGTTTACACGATACGGCGATTGGATACGGTGTTTTCTTGGGATTTTGAGGCGTACCTGAATTTCCGTTTGAAATCCCACCGCTGCCACCAATGTTACAATGAATTCTCGTGGTCCGTTTTTAAAAAAAAGAATGTTCACAAATGCACAGATTATTTATAATTTCACACACGCAGAAACACTCAATTTGGAAAACTGGTAAAATACACTTTTAGAAGGTAAAAGAAATGATATTGGAAGGCGAGTGTTCAAGACGAAAGTTCAGACCGGACTAACTGCCCTGCGGGGCATCCTTGCCTAGCATCGTAGGTGGGAAATGCTGAGATCAGCCGGATCCCATACATGAGGGCTACGTAACAGTACGCAGTACATTTTTTTTAAACGCCATCTGATTTTAAACTTAGCAAAGCTTGTACTATGGTAACCAGATAACTGATAAACATACTAACATATTTCTAAATATACAGGGTTATTTGTAAAACACCAGCAACCTGCTAGGACTAGGTAGCTAACATCATAAAAACATGTTCTACGATTTTTATTGAATCTTTTGAAAAACATTTTTTTTTAATTGTAGGTACTTTTAATTAATGTACTGATTGATTTAAGTAATACACACCACGTGAAAATTACAAGGGATGGGGGTGGACCGGTCAAAACTCCTTTGACCCCTTTTTCGACTGCATTGATGCGCGCACTTCCATCGTTTACGAAGCATGCAGTACGTAACGAAAAAGAGACTCAGGAGAGCTTTTAAGCGAATCTTCGAGATTCGCTTAAGTCGCTCGAAGTTTCAATGTACGATAGTACTCGCTGTGTAATGAATTGTCAAAAGTGGTAGACCAAACGTTGTTGGTTATGACCTTGGCTATCTACTCCTAGCAGGTTGCAGCTGTTTTACAAATGACCCTGTATACATATTATACATAAATTACACCCAGACACAGAATAAACCATCATGCTTATCACACAAAGTTTATCCTGGGTGGGAATGAAACCCACGACCTCTTGCGTAGCAGTCTGATACACTCCCACCGCGCCACAAAGGCAGTTAACCGTAACAATTCGTTAACACATGTTAAGGAATTGTTTCGGTTTTGGTCAAAAGAGATTCGAATGAACAAGTTTTGCGAGTTATTCAATCTATTACCCATCGCTACGTGTGATTCTCTCGTCTTCTGTCAGCGGCAGTTGTTGTTTTGGTGTAGTTATGAAACTTGTAAAGTAATAATGCGATTTTTGACGAATCTGCAGGTTTGAAGGAATAAATAGCAAGACTTCCAACAAACGCCCCCCAGGGGATAAAGCAATGAAATTTGAAAAGAAAGAAGAGAAGTGATGATCTACCTACTAATATAATAACTACTTAGATTATTTACAAGTTTTAATTTTATTTTAGAAAAAGCTTTACTGTCAGATATCCATTTATTTTACATTCTACTTGTTTAAATTATATTATATTATTTATTATAAAGCCATAAAAATCACATTTTATTTTTTTACGTAAGTCTACGTAGGTTACCTCCCTACTACCAATTTAAGGAAGCGTTGATTTGATTCACCTTTTAGAGCCGTTTATGGTGAGACCCTGTTAAAAAAACATTTATTTATAAACCATTTGGCTTATAGAAGATAAAAAAAAGAGAGAATAGAGGATAAAATTATGTAAGACATTTAGTAAACCCACTCTGCTGCGATATACGGCGTCGAATTCCATTCAGATATGATAGCAGTTTTCTGTTGGTCAGATCGATGGCTATATTGATCTGTCTACTGGTAATATTTTTTTCCAATAGGTATTGAGATTGTATTAATAATTTAAAAAAATTAAAGCTTAATATCAGTTTATTAGGTATATTTATATGCAATTACGTTTCACAACTTATGCACCTACTCCAAATAGATTTTAAATACTTTGACAAATTAGTTATCCAACGAAAACAAGTTAGTCAAAATTTTAATTGTGAAAACGAGGGCAAACTATAGAAATCGTAAAAACAAGAAATGGCATTCGCGCCGTTTGCAATCATATGCACGTTGAGCATTTCGCGGCGACGATCGCGTGTTATCGCATGCCATTTCTCCTGGGGGCCGAGTCTGCTATTTCAATCGTAAGTTCAAATAGACTCGAAATCGTCCCTCAATAGAAAGCCACCAATTTTGACAGTTTTTTGTAGTCTACTATTACAATCGTACTCCAATAGACTTCTATCGGTCGGCCGATAAAATTCCACTAGCACGTACCGCGCGGCCGCGCTATTGACCGCTAGTAGTTGCATTTTTGATAGTCTACTAACATTTTGATTAGCATTTTGACAGCTAATACAGCGATTCTGGTTCTATTCTACGGCTTGTCAATAGTAGACTCGGCCCCCCAGTTTCTACAATTTCTATGGAGCAAACCTAGTGGTTGGTTAATGCGCTAGTGGTCAAACTTAGCATTAGGTGACCAAATCAATATGAATTCAGTAAAAACAATTTTTGCTAAAATATCAAGTTAAAAACAATTGAACAGTACGCGACCAAAAAGAAACCCATTACCTATGGCCCTATGGTGAATCCAACAGCGACAACCTACCTATGACGCAGCTCGACGACACAATGTACGACTGACTCTGTGTAGAGATACGAGTAGTATGTTGTAGTCCTTCTAGAAATATGAATAGAAAAAATTAAAAAACTTAACCATCAGTATAATATATTTATTTGCAATTACTTTTCACAACTATGTTCTCCAAATAGATTTTGTTTTTGATGGCTATGGTGATAAATTGATAAGATAATTAATATGAGTACTAAAACTATGCTTTGTCTACAATAGGATGATCATTTTAACGTTTCACTAGCGATGAGGGTAGTTTTCATACAATCGTTTAAGAATTCAATCGATTGTCGATTATTACTCTAATAATATTCGAAATCGAAATTTTAACACGGACAAACAAAACATAAAATTTTAGTTCTAATTTTTTCATATTGACATACAAATTTGTCAAATTTGATCATGTTTCTGAATTTCGAAATAGGCTCAAGTTGTTATCCATACGCCTTTGCCGAATGCCCACATCCTTTCTCGTTTATACAATATACTTTTCAAACCTAACTCACCTCCATATCTCAAATAACTTTTTAAGTTCTTACATGACACTCATTCTAGGACCTTAAGGTCGTCTGAGAATCTTATACTCGAAATGCCGAAGCATTCCACGACATTTATGGACAATTCATTTACTGTTCGGACTGTACGTCTTTGGAATGCATTGCCTCTTACCATCAAACGGGGACAAACTTTACAAAGTTTTAATAAGGCGGTGAAGGAGTACTACATGTCACTTCGAACATATAACGTCAACTCATCATCATCATCCGAGCGTCTGTCCCAGTTGCGTCTCGCGACGCCCGGGGTCCGCTTTCCTACATTTTCTCCTCCACTTCGCACGGTCTTCGGCATCCCCTGTAGTGAGACCATTGGCACGCATGTCATCCCTTACGACGTCAAGCCAGCACTTCTTGGCTCTTCCCCTCTTACTGGGACCCGGCGGGGCTGACATGGCCAGACATTTGTTACCTACGTAGCCCGGCGGTTGCCGCAAGACGTGACCATACCAACGAAGGCGACACTCTTGCAACTTGTCTGCAATGTCACGGACGTGAAGGCTGCAGCGGATGCGAGAGTTTCTCACGCGGTCCATCCGCGTGACCCCACACATCCACCGCAGCATCTTCATTTCCGTGACACGCAGCTCCTGCTTGTGTCGCTCCAATATCGGCCACGTCTCACTGCCATGTAAAAGGACAGGTCTAATAATGGTTTTGTAGACCTGTCCCTTCAACCGGATCGGCATTTTAGGGTCACAAATGACACCGGTCATCTCCCGCCATTTGGCCCACGCGGCAGCAATGCGTGACTTGACATCGCAATCGATGTCAAGTCACGCATGAACATATAACGTCAACTATCATCATTAAATTATAATAACTATTATGTGACTTTTTTTACTATGTTAAGTGGGTGTATATCATGGGATTTTGTACGAATATTGAGCATGTGAGGATGTGTGATTTTTTAACGTACTGTATCATATAATTTTGTGTAGGTACAGCAGCCCCAACAATAAATTTCACATATATTTAACGTATATCCATCCAATGGTTGGAAGGCTGGAAGAGATCACAAATAGTGATAAGGCCGCCAATTGTACAACATTGTATTTTAGTTTTATTGTTTATGTCACTGTTTTCTGTTTTATGCTGTACAATAAAGTATATATCTATCTATCCATCTATATCTACGTACGGAAGTGGTGGGACCATATTTTATGGGATGTCTGAGACAGTCTCTTCCCAATATTATCTCATACTCCTCGGCTATCAAACTACAGGATTTTACGGACAGATTTTACTGAATTATCTCGATTGATATTTTAATATAAGAGTTTTTTATTTTTTGTGGTCTTTTAATGTTCATTATGCGCGGCCTGCACTAATATTGTCAGTATTCTTCAATCCTTCAATAAAGTACGACAATAACTTGAAAAAATAGAATACGGCCACTTTATAGGCGTGTACTGTTAATATCGTCATTATATTTTAGACAAAGTATAGCCGATGAACACTCCTTTGAATAACCATTTTAACCAAACTACTCAAGTTGGACTAGGTCTTCAGAAAAAAAAAAGCTACGCGTTATTTGTTAGGACATCTACATTTATTAATGGTAAAAACTATTACTATCATCTAATAGCATTGGCAAATTCGGCAGTTTCCTTTTATATGGTTTAGTATATTAGGTTAGGATTTATATTTTTATTTACCACCAAGATAGAGGGGCCAATTCATTAAAATGATTTAAGAGGTAGTTATTTTCTAGTTTTATTCATTTTTAATTACATTTAGAGCATTATTACATTAACATGCCGGCTAATAATCAAGAATTACTTAATCAAATCAGTCATTATATTATAATAATTAGGTACTAACGAGTACTAGGTACTGAACACGCCCCAATTATAAGTTTTTATTAATTTGTATTAATACATACAACACAAAGTAAATATTTTTCAAGTTTAAAAATATTTTTACATTTTTAAAAACACATAAATGTATATGTCGGGACTGTGGCACCATAATTTTGTTTTAAGATAGTAGTAAATATCACGATGAAGTCCCGATTTATATTTTAACTATACAAACACACAAAGATTAATTACCTGTGATTTTAAAGCATAAATTATATTCGGATAAAAACTGATTACATCCGATTGAAAACTTGTATCAATTTAAACCATTTTTATATGCCAAGTTTGCACTCACACTCACGGGAACATAACTATTTTGTAATGTGTGGAATGATAAAATGTGTTAGCAAGAACTATAATATTTTCAATTCTAAAGTACACATACCCATTGATAAAACTTGTTTATTACATTTTTTTCAATGTTTTGTTTTTGTTTGAAAATATGTTTAGCCAAATTGAAAACTGAAAGCACTTCCAGGGAAGCCACCGCCAGAGTGGAAATCAAAATGTTGTCCTCCACGATTGCAGAATGTCTGGAATATTACATTGGGGTCGATATCTGTAACAAATTATAACCATGATAGAAATAACATATTTTTTAACTAAACTATCTTCCTACACTGTATCCCTGATGAAGATTACTTCGTCAGGGATACAGCGTGATCGTATTCCCAGTTGCCTTCAAATCCTACCTGGATTCGAAGCCAGCATTGACTTCTTACGGACTTTTTGTAAAGACGCCTGCGTCAATGCCTCGTCCGTTAGTCAGCAGTGGGTCGCTTAGGACCCGGGGATCTTGGTTACACCCAAGTAATTTCTCTACAACTTAACTGTTTGTATTCTATCTGCTTCGTTTTTGTTATGTATGTCGGGACGACGACTTGTGATTGAGGGCTGCTATCATTGCCAGCAGGGCAGTATTTATCAAAAGCTGATCGCCACAATCTGCGCCTGTCCATTTCAACATGGTAAAAGCACAGTATAAAGAGTAAACCTATCAGAAGCGTTACGCCTTTGAAGTTGACAAAAATGCCGACAACGTCTAGACAGTGATGCTCGTAGGGTTGTCACAAGTATAGAAGGCTGATGTTATTTATAATGTACTAGCTGTCCCGCCCGTCTTCGCCCGTGACATACTTCGAACCCCTTGGCACCCATTTAATCCCGAAGTTTAATAATTTCACATTCACAATAATGTATGAACATTTTCCAAATTCATTGATTACTTCTCCGCTCTCCAGTACTTAGGTACCTACCTACCCGCACGGCCCGGTCGAAACAAAATTAATTTATTTGCGCCTAATTTTGAATTTGCGATAACTCGTAAGATATTCATTTAATTTGCAAGGTGTAAAGGGACAAAATAATCTTCATGAAATGCTGAAGCCAACTAACGTAGTAAAAATGATAAGGATTAATAGCATATTTATGTCTTTAAATTACCGCTTAATAATTGCTGTTTTATAAAGTATTAAAATGGATATAGTATGTTATTCTTAAGAGATAGACATATGTCGACGCGGACTTTTTTGTAGACCTTTATTAGAAACACAATTGCACCAGACATTATTTTGTTATATCTCAAAGGGTTTAGGCAGCGTTTTTGTTGAAAGCTCCCAGACGGCTTATTTTTTCCGACATCCCCAACAAATATCGTTATAATTTGGTCAATATATACAAAAACTTAACAAATTATACATAAAAACCTTCTATGAGAATCATTCTAACTATTAAAAAAAACCGTATCGTAATCCGTTGCGTAGTTTTAAAGATCTAAGCATACATAGGGACAGACAGCGAAAAGCGACTTTGTTTTATAATATGTAGTAATTTATTAACTCGTACTCGCAATCAACTATCAACATTATAATATAATATATTAATCTTAATAATATTATAAATGTGAAAGTTTATAGAGATGTTTGTTACTCTTTCACGTAAAAACTACTGAATAGATTTTAATGAAACTTTACAATAATATAGCTTATACATCGGAATAACACATATACTTTTTATCCCGGGAACAAGTTCTTATGGGAAACGGGAACGGGAAAACGTCTCTACGCGGGCGAAGCCGCGGGCGTCAACTAGTATGTATATATAATAAATCAATAATATAAATACCGGTTTAAAAAAAAGGATCTGAGATTTCACCAATTGCCACACGGAAGTAAATAAGGTAATAATTTGATGTCGAATCGATAGTTTTTTTTACGAGACAGCGTTTACGAAATGGCTGCCGCGTAGTAGATATAAAATTATGGGGTTTCTAGCAATCAATATGGCCGCCTAACTATTCTTATAAAATTTCATGTTGGGTATCGTATAAAGGGTTTTTTGGTATGCTAAGTACGAATTTCGTGTTAATTATGCAATCCAATATGGCCGCCGCGTCGTGGTTTTTAAATTTCACGTTGGGTATCGTATAAGGGGTTTTTTGGTATGCTGAGTACGAATTTAGTGTTAATTTTGCAATCCAATATGGCCGCTGCGCCGTGGTTATAAAATTTCATGTTGGGTATCGTATAAGGGGTTTTTTGGTATGCTGAGTACGAATTTAGTGTTAATTTTGCAATCCAATATGGCCGCCGCGCCGTGGTTATAAAATTTCATGTTGGGTATCGTATAAGGGGCTTTTTGGTATGCTGAGCAGGAATTTCGTGTTAATTTCGCAATCCATAATGGCCACCGTGTCGTTTTAAAAAAAATCAAGGGAATGGAAGCATGAACCAGGAATGAGAATTGACGATGAGAACTAGGGATGAGAAATGGGAACTGGAAGCTGGGAATGGGAACTGGGAATTCAAACAAGGGTGAGCTGACATATGTAATCTCGTATTATTATGTTTCTTCTTTTCACGTGTATCTTCTTTTTTTTTATGAAGTTACCCGGTCTTTTGGTAGGCGTACATGGGGACATACTGGTCCAACAAGCAGAGGCCCTTTGAGAATTTTAATCTAAAAGGGGACCCCCATAGAAGACAATCCACGCCCGCCTTATGTAGAAGAACGATAATGGACCACGTCCAATGGGAGTTAAACTATTGTAAAATATGCAAACTAAGAAATGGGCCATTGGGTTGGGGGTTTGATGAACTAGGTGATTATAACTATGGATAAAGGCGGCGTCTGCCATTTTATATCTGATTATCCTAATTTTGGAAGACGGTGACTCGCCAACTCACTAGATGGCCCTATACAATCGCCATAGGCATGATAAGCCTGTAAGGCGACAGTAGGCAACACCGGTGTGAGCGGCTTGGGGTGACGAGCGCTGCGGCGCCGGTTTCACCATCGCGGGTCAGACCCGGAGCGGGCTTCCCCGTAGTTATGCCCTTAAAAATGACACTTCCACCCCCGAGCATATAGCTCTGGCTCCCTCCCTCTGACCGGCCAATTATGGCAAGCCAGAGTTGAGATTTGCTGCACTCCCGGGAGTAGCACTCTCACTGCTGTCCCGTTAGCCCATTAAATGCTAACCGGTGCATAAGGGCAACAAAACTCTGAGAAATCGGGACCGATGTGTAGCCACGCACATTCAGCTCGCCACAAGCTGCCCTGCGGATGTGAGCTTTTCAATAACTTTCTGATACATTTTTTTGTTGATATCAGAAAGTGGATAACTCAAAAAGCGAATCTACTATACCCTCATAGGGTTGTGTTAAACCTATAAAAGATTACGACTGTTCTCGAGGGGTATATTATTATTATTATAATTATTAATTTGTTCAATTTGTCTCCGCCCCGTTGAGCACTCTAAGAAAAAAAAAACAAATTCTATGGAGATACGAAGTTCGCCGGGTATATTAGGTATATTATTGGGAGTAAATGAGTTAATGATAAATATTTTCGGTTTTTGACTAACTGGACTTAATGCTACTGTTGTTTTCAACAAAAAAATATTGGTTACGCTTTGGACAAGTTTAAATATTAATTATGACGAAAAACTTGAACACAGGATAACATAGTATAGAGTATAGTTATAATCCCACATGTGTGGCTCCACACACTATAATACTCTTATGCGATACCCAACATGAAATTTATAACAGTTGGATCGGCGGTCATGTTGAATTGCAAAATTAACACGAAATTCGTACTCAGCATACCAAAAAACCCCTAATACGATACCCAACACTAAATTTTATAACCACGGCGCAGTAGCCATATTGGATTGCAATATTAACATGAAATTCGTACTCAGCATACCAAGAAACCCCTTATACGATACCTAACATGAAATTTTATATACACGGCGCGGCGGCCATATTGGATTGCAAAATTAACACGAAATTCGTACTCAGTATACCAAAAAACCCCTTATACGATACCCAGCATGAAATTTTAAAACCACGGCGCGGTGGCCATATTGGATTGCAAAATTAACACTAAATTCGTACTCAGCATATCAAAAAACCCCTTATATGATACCCAACATGAAATTTTAAAACCACGGTGCGGCGGCCATATTGGATTGCAAAATTAATACGAAATTCGATTCGATATTCAGAATATTAAAAACCCCATGAATTTAAGAAATCTATACAAAAATTCAAAAATCATAGCAAGCGGTCGTGAATGCGTCAGCCCTCAAAGACTGTCCCGAGCTACTAACAACATTTTGTTCGCAGCTCTGGACAAACCCTCCCGCGTCTCGTCACTTGTCCTACGCACGATTGCTCTGTCTAGACAGCTTCGTCGACCGACTGTATGTCTTTCGGCTGTGGTAAAAGGTTCAGCACCTGTTATGTGAGACAAAATGCATACGGTAAAATATGCTTCTACATATCCCTTCGGGGATAATGGCGTGACTGATAGGTAAGTAAGTAATAAAGGTACGCGCCTGCCATGCTAGAGCCATCGTCGTTGAGGTCCTGTCCGTGGTCGTAGCGGGCGCGTTTCTTAGGGTCGCTGAGAACTCCGTACGCCTCACCGACTTCCTTGAAGCGGCGCTCCTGTTCTCGCCGCTCGGGGTCCGGTGCACCGGCGTGCCTGTCCGGATGGTGCACCAGAGCGCGCTTCCTACAAACAATTACAATAAAATCTCACTCTCACATAATTACGGAACAAGGAATTATTGTCAATCGCGCGCTCTCTATTAGAGGAGTCTTACTCCATATATTTCATACAACCGGCGCGTCAATTTTTTCTCATACGTTGATTGTTGACGTTCATAAGTCGAGGGGGCAGACGGTATACCTGCAGTGGTACATAAGCAGTGTGGTCCCGAGCTGTGTCCGGTACTTACACGTCTTTTCACGCTTTCGTATTCCATGAAACAAGTCTTGGGACATGAAATACATTAAGTATGAAAAGAGTTCATGGAAGACTGCGCATGTACATTCTGTACCCAAAAAGGGTGACAAGACCGATCCCTCGCAGGGCTCTCTGTTGTCACCCACTCTGTTTTTATTGCATATCAATGACATGCTATCCATTGCTATGCGGGATGACACTATGGGTTACACTTATTACACGGGTCGCTCCAATATCCCCCAGTCCGCAGTGGAAGAAAGTCCTGAACAGCTTGTGTCTTTAATCGAGGCTACTCTCCCAAGAGTCTTCTTTAAACAAATACAAATCTTGGCAGACCTTTGTAGCAATTCACAAATCTCGGATCCAAATCCTCTACCGTGCATATGTCATCGATGTTCGAGTTCTATGAATATCGATGACATTTCCGCGGTAGAGGACTTGGATCCGAGATACGTGAATTGCGCTACAGATATCTTAAAATAAGTTTGTCTGTTATGTCTAACATATAAAGTACTTCCTATATTTCATTGCAAGGATTATGTGGGCTCTTGTGACATCTAAAAATTATGATGTTATGATGCTTAGGATGCAAGCTGGGCACTTTCCATTAAATAAGTACTACCATATGATAGGAAGAAGTCAAAGTCTCATGTGTAACATGTGCAATAAACCGGAAGATTTTGTACATAAGGTGTCCAAAATCTTCCGGTTTATTGCACATACATACATATGGTATCACATTCCATCACCATATGTACAAAATCTTCCAGAGTAAAGATACCTTTGTATCTGATGGGTATCCAACTGAATAACGGGGGGTTAAACATAGTCCTTAGTCGGCCGCTGTCTGAAGAATGCAAGGTGTTATGTGCATATGTGCTTGTGTGAGGGAAAGGAGAGAAAGGGTGGAAGAAGCAGAGTGAATAAGTGGTATGGATGTGAATGTGTATAAAGTGTAAAAGTGTAGCAAGTTAAATGCCAGATACTATGAGGCTGGCATGGTCACACGAAGTGATCTAAGCCTCAAACAAAAAACAAAAAAAGATATAAAAAAGAAAAAAATATCCTACCTGTAAGCTTTCTTGATTTCATCATCAGAAGCACTCTTGTCGATTCCAAGAATTTTATAATAGTCCTTACGCTTGGATTTTTTAAGCGCTACTTTTGCTTCATGCAGCATTTGTTTGTTTTCTTTGCTCTTTTCAATTTTATATAGTTTTTCGTAATCCTTCACAGCCTCCTCGAATTCACCAAGTTCAGTGTAACATTTGGCTCGTCTCAGTAAAGCCTTTACATAGTTTTCATCGAGATTGAGTGCAGCTGTGCATGCTTCGGCAGCCTCTTTTATCAGATTCAATTTAGCGCACACGGTGGCTTTGTTGAAATATAACTTGGCATTTACGGTTTTATTATTTGGGTCAATAGTAAGCGCTTCATTATATAAAATCAAAGCTTGTGGCCACCTACCCATTTTGAAAGCTTCATTACCTGCAAAAACATATATTCATCAAAAAAAGTGTTCAGTTCAATAGTGGTTGATGGCAAAGGTTAGATACGTTTCACAACTCTTATTTCGAAAGAGTTTGTCAGAAGCAAAGCCTAGTCAAATGATAAACTACCAGTTTAGCATTATTATTTTACCTTCTTCTTTCTTCTGCTTTAAAAGTTTAGCTTTTTTATAAATTTCCATAGCTTTTTTATGATCAGGCGCCAGACGTAGAACTTGTTGGAAGTGCTTGAATGCTTGTTCATCTTTATCCTGCAATAAGCAAATGTAAAGCATAAAATATCGCAACGGGCATAGTTTTTTTTTAATACAAGTAATAGACATATTGTCATGCCTTAATCCCCGAAGGAGTAGGCAGAGGCATACTATACGCCCACATTTCACTGTATGCACTTTTGTCCCACGTAACAGATAGTGAGCCCATTGCCGTGTTGAAATGGACAGGTGCAGGTTGTGGCGACCTTATGCTAAAATTTTTCAAGCCGCCCATAAGGCCTTCAACTGAGCTTAACAAATAATGGAAAGATCCACAGAATTGAATATAGAAATGCTATGTTATCCTGATGGATCTTATGATCCAAGAAAATTCAGAATGAGATTGAATGCAGATAAGGGTATGAAATTTTGATGCACTTATAGCCCTACTAGCTCAATGTTCTATAAACGATCACTGCATTAAGCATCTTTCACTATGGCTGTTCGTCAAATGGGTAACTGCTTAGTGGAATTTCTATTTAAGATCGTTTCAATGCTAGGTACAGGTATTAGTTAAGCCAAATTGAAGGTCAGAAAAATTTCAATGGCCGGTCCATTCACACAGCAATTCCTCTGTAAAAAAATTTCAGTTTTTTCAGGCCAATTTTTTCATCCATTATATATTAAATTGCTTTCAGATTTATATGTTTGTAAATATTCACAAAGGAACCAGTAGGAGTACAGCTCCTCAAAATGAATTAAAGAAAACTGCTATTTTTCCATGCTGGCCACATTGTCTAAAGTTCTGTCAAACATCACTTATTTCACTAAATTACTGAAATACAAAGAATGGAAGAAGGAAACATGTACATTGGACAGTAGTTTTAGTTCAAAAACTGATTTAATACAAATTTCGAAAATTGAATGTTCACGTTTTTACTACGCTGCGCAATCCATAATTAATAAATAAATAAAGCAAAAAGCACTGAGCTCTTACCTCAAAATACAAACACAGACCACGAACATAAATCGCCTCTGTGTCAAAGCTATCGAATCGTAATGAGTCATTTGCTATTTCCTGAGCCTCCTGGCAGCGTCCAAGCATGGCCAAACATTCAGCTTTTGTTAGCTTTGTTCTGAAACAAAAATTGCATTATTGCATAATTATGCAACATAATTATAAAAAAAAATTGGATTAATATTAGTCATTAAAATTGATCAAGGCGGTATGTAAAACGAGTTTTTGCCATACATTTCTCTATGACATCAATTCTAGCAAAAATTTCAATATCTATCTGAATATCAAATAGTATGTTATGCCTATTTTATTTACCCACCACTTCCAATCCCTGTACCATTCTGGGTACCATATTTTATGTGACACATGAGATATTATATATATATATATAATATATGACTATATATTATATGACTATTCTGAAGATCTTACTTTTTTTTATACCACTGAGGTGGCAGACAAGCATACGGCCCATCTGATGGAAAGTGGTCACCATAGCCTATATATGTTTGCAATAACAAAGGTAAAACCTTCTAAGACACCCTTTGATAATGTTCGGGAAAACCCAGGCAGGGAGTTCATTCCACAATCTAAGCTTATGCGAAATAAAGCCCCTATCGGAACTAACCTTATGCGAGCGCTGTATACAGTTGTTTGTAATTTTGTAAGTTTCAGCTTATTTACTGCCAATCTCAATATTTCAATAATATTATAAATGCAAAAGTTTGATACTCTTTCACGTAAAAACTACTGAATAGATTTTAATGAAACTTTACAATAACATGAGAATAACACAAAGGCTACTTATTTCCTCGGGAACAAGTTCCTGTCGGAAACGAAAACGGAAAAACTTCTCTACGCGGGGAAGCCGCTGGCGGCAACTAGTATGAATATATACTAACTTAGTACAAGAGGGGCTATAATCGAGACAACGGTCCATGCAGAACACCACACGGCGGTAGTCGGCAATTTCCATGGCGCGCTGTGCTTCTTCGTGTAGTTTACGAAGAGCTTCGAGCGCGCGACGTTCACTGGCCGCGCATTCCGCACCACCTAGCTCTGTGGCACGACGTACAGCTTGCTCGCCACCCGGCAGATCACCTAAAAAGTCAAAATATTGCTATGTATAATATTCTGCTTATCATTCTATTCAACAGAATATAATCTCTATGTACTAATATTAAATTACTTGCAGAAGGCAAGCAGACTGTAATTTAGTAGTGTCTGTGCGATGTCTACTCACATCTCGAAAACAGGTTAACAGGTTAAGTTTATGACGTAGATAATGAATCAGGTCAATTCAGAGACGGCTCTTAGCTTATTTTAGGGGTAAATTAAGGTCATGTGAACAGCAGCAGAGAGCATTATCTCTAGTTTATTAAAATTCTTCACTTTTTTCCAAATGGGTAGACGAGGACAAAGCAAAACATTATGCTCTCACTTTGCCAGTTAATAATAAGCTTGTAAAATACACATTTCATATAAATACACAATGACTAGTTGGTTTTTGATGCAACTGGACATTACTTATCACCATCTTTGGTTCTACATAACATGTAAATTTTACAGTTAAAGGTCAAAACATATTGAAATTATTACACCTTCCTAGCGTCACGGATTATATCACTGTAGTATTGAGTTCTCAGAAATAATGATTCCATTATAATATTAGCTAAAGTTTGGTTTGAGGATGTGTCCCTTGTGTGTATTTTTTTACTTACATTCTCCTTACAAATAGAAAAAATCCAGATAGATAAGTCATGAGTGTTGAATTTAGAATGCGAACATCTTATTGATAGCTGGTCAAAATATTGAATTAAAAAATAAGAAAACTCTTTAGTCCTAAATCCAGAGTAAGAATCCATGGTCTGAAGTCTTTAGTCCAGGATCCATGGTCCAAACTACAAGGTCTAAGATCCAGTGCATTAGGCTTAGAGTCTAGGGTCTACAGGGTCTAGGGTACTGGATCTGAGGTCTCAGGGTCAAGTATTTTAAAATGGTTTTCTCTTCATCTTGCCGTATTCCCAGTTGCTTCCAAACCCTACCTGGATTTGGAGCCTGGAATTTGCTTTTATTTGTTTGCTACAATAACTGCTAATTTTGTTTGACTTTGATTTACAGCATAGTTAGAAGCAACTGCTACCTGTTCTTCCACCCCTAACGGGGTGTACTTAAGTTTAAGTAACAATACAGGTGATTGTTACTTAAACTTAACTTACCTATCTTCATGCTGTATGCCTGACAGGGTAGTCAGAGAGGACAGATTGGCAGGCTTCACAATTCATGCATACTTCTTTCGCTTCCTACTGATTCATTAATTGCTTTTCAGTTGGTCAGCAGGTGCATCATGAGCAATCTAGTTTGTTGGGGCCACGGAGAACTTGGTGGAATCCCTTGCACCCTTATATGGTGTACTGTCAATAAACTTATACAGCTCAACCTCTTTCATCATCAATTTACTACATCATACAAACTGAAAATCAAAATGAAGAATACAATACCTAATGCAATGCAACATTTTGCTATACGAATGTAGCCTTTTGTGAAGGTAGAATCCAAAGAAACAGCTGTTTGGGCATCTTCTAAAGCTTTCTTGTACATGCCCAGCATCATATAGCAGGCAGCTCTGTTTCCATAGTATGCTGCATTCTCTGGGCATAATTGTATAGCTTCATCATACATAGTCAGGGCACCCTTGTAGTTTTTGAATTTATATAAATGGTTTCCACTTTCTTTTTTTTCTTCGGCCATCCTAAATATAACAATTAAGAATTAATAAACATCTTTTTTATTTTTTTTTACACAGCGCTCTCTACCCCAAAACTAAGCTATAAAGCTCGTACTATAGGATCTAGATACCTGATATACATACTTATATATTTCTAAATACATAAATATTATACATAGGAAAAACCCAAACTCCGAAACAGGCATTTGTGGATCACACAAATATATATTTTCCGACCCGAGAATCAGACCCCTGCGCGGTCCCACAGCGCGGCACTCGCATACACTACCACTGCGCAATCGAGGCAGTTTAATATCTATGTAAATTTATTTTTTATTTTCATTGTTGCTTGGTAACTTTCCTAAGATTTTTCTTGGCAGATGTATTATGTACTAAAATGTACCTATCAAAATGGCACATGTATTTCTAGCCACATCTAGAGTAGAACTAGTGTGTGGTATGTTAGTTATTTCATTTCTATTCTATGATACAATACAATGGTAGTGCTTTTTAACCATTATGTAGGTCAAGTGTCAAGGTACCTACATTTTTTGAATACAAGATATATAATGGGTATGATTGCATTGATGAAAATTTGCAAATATTGACATCAGATTCGACTAATAAAGATACAGGAAAAATAATGTTTCACCTGATTATTGGTTTTGAATGTCTCAAGTGACATAAGATTTACCTTTCAGGACTCTTCGGAACTAAACTATCGATTGTTAAATCCAAGTCCACCACATCTGAATCTGCCATTGTAATATTTTTAAATTTTTTGTATACTGTAATATTGCAGGAATTTATGCCCTCTATTTTGACGACAAATTCACATCACAAAAGAACTGAAACGGGTTGCCATTTACCACAGAGTAAAAAGAAACTATATACGTTTCCATCCATTCATTCGTTCGTTGTTGTTGTTAGTTGTCTCCCCCCATCTTGGGCAGGAAAACGAAACTTAGTCCACACAACCTATTCTTCGGTATTAAAATTTGCTTATTATTTAGTTTTAGTCATGTCTAGTCCTATGTCCATGTCAAGTCCTCAGTCTTAGATCCTGGTCCTTGCCCTAGTAAAGCAATAGACCCTTTACTTGGGCTTTCTATAGAGATTTGGCACTAACACAAAGAACATCGCTGTTCACTGCAATAATTCACTTTCCATAACTCATGCACATTTTAGAACACTTTATGTATTGATCCACCTTTATTAAACACACAAGCACGAATTATACACTAATTTGTAATGCAATTCATACGCTTGTTATATTTTTTTAGATGTCTTCGGTCTTCGTCTTAGGGCCTAATCTTGGGCAGGCAAAACAAAGATTAATTACAGACATGACAAGACTTTATTAATGACAAGGCTGTACGGACTTAGTTTCTTTTGCATGCCCAAGATGGGCGAAGTCAAGTAATAACAACAACCACAATACAATGATGTCACTGTCACTGTCACAACAATCTGTGAAATTTGTATTTTTGACGAGCTTGTGTTCTTGTACAGTTAATCATACAGTGTACGAATTATTATTGGATTTAAGTTGATTAAATTGATTATTTAGACGTATCAATCTGCAATAATTTGGAGATAATACCTAAGTTGATACCTACCATGGGGAGTCCTGAAGGAGAATTATGTCCACCACCCTCTGAAGAAGACGAGTTAACTCTCCCAAGAGCGAGCATTAATAAAATGATAAAAGAATTAGTGCCTTCTGTGCGTGTAGCTTTTGAGTCTCGAGAATTAATCCTAAACTGCTGTACTGAGTTCATTCATCTGTTAAGTTCTGAAGCTAACGAAGTTTGCAATCAAAGCAACAAGAAAACTATAAATGCAGAACATGTACTTACAGGTAAACATATATAACATATAAACATACTAACAGGTTGCCCTCAGGGTCTTTTACACAGCGACACTTGGATATATCCTGTGCCGCTTTGACCCTGGAGCGCGCCAGCTTATAGATGAGCTTCTGCCTATTAGTATTTAGCAATACAACAGGATACGAGTCATCATCATCCGAGCGTCTGTCCCAGTTGCGTCTCGCGACGCCCGGGGTCCGCTTTCCTACATTTTCCTCCACTTCGCACGGTCGGCATCCCCTGTAGTGAGACCATTGACACGCATGTCATCCCTGACGACGTCAAGCCAGCACCAGGTCCCGGCGGGGCTGACATGGCCAGACATTTGTTACCTACGTACGCAAGACGTGACCATACCAACGAAGGCTACACTCTTGCAACTTGTCTGCAATGTCACGGACGTGAAGGCTACCGCGGATGTGAGAGTTCCTCACGCGGTCCATCCGCGTGACTCCACACATCCACCGCCATCCACCGCAGAGAGATGATGCGGCGCTGGCACTGCTCAATGTGTTTGCCTTTAGGCTTCATGGAGAGGTCCATGACAAGGAGACGGTGTTGTGCAGTAAGACTCTCACCGGGTATGATCTTGCAGTTGGCCACCTTGCCGATGCGGTGTCGCCTAGTGAGTAGGAAATCAATCTGAGTTGTACGCCTCCCGCTCCTGTAGGCGATGAGATGTTCGAATTTCTTTTTGAAATACGTGTTCACAATGGCCAGATCGGCAGCCGCACACGTTCTGAGGATAGTTTCTCCTTCAGCGTTGCGGGTGCCCTATCCAAAACCACCATGAACACACTCAAACTCCTCACACCTCTCACCCACATGACCGTTTAGGTCGCCATCCAAAACGATTCCCTGTGACAACGGAATGTGTGTGACACTCCCTCGAGTTGGCCCCAAAACGACATCTTATCGGAGTCGCTACAACCGGCCTGTGGCGCGTAGGCACTTATCAGGTGGGTAATAATCCCATCGATAAGCACCCTCACGATCATAAGCCGGTCACTACAGCATTTCACCTCCAAGATGCCGCTCTGCAGCCCTTCGGAGAGCACCACGGCCACCCCGTTGTCCCCACCAGGCACACCCGTGTAGTACAGCTTGTAGCCTTTCTGCAAAGGCCGGGCTCTGTTGCCCTTCCACAGAGTCTCCTGCAGGAACGCCACGTCCACCCTCCGCCTGGAGAGTACTTCGGCCAACTCTACCGCACGCCCAGTCAGCGTGCCAATGTTCCTAGATGCGAAGCGGATTCGGGTTGGGGCTAACTTCTTTAGCCGTGCTGGCCCGACACACTCCTGCGCGCCGTTTTGCGGCGGCGCCCTATCCCTAGCAGCTTTACTATTGTACTTTACCATTATGTTTTGCCGACGCCCTCAGACCTCCCAACCCCAGAGGGGAAAGCCAGCGCCAGAGCCTCGTCTGTTAATCAGCAGGTGCACGCACTAGCACGGGAGGTTGACTTGGGCCCCGAAGATCTTGGTGGGGCCCCTTACACCCAATACAACAGGATACGAGTCTCCTGTTGTATTGCAGCATGGCAGAATAATGTAAATACAGTTGCAGGATTTATCTTGCTTACAAACATGCAAACGAAAGAAAATCATATTTATGCTATAGCTGTGCATGATATAGCTCCCGATTATTTGAAGAATGCATTGCATGCACATAATACAATATTATAACTTGATGTTGGTGATACCCTGTACTTCCTGATGAAACAAATATTAAAAATTGTTTTATTATGGGCCGCTAATTAATGATTGTTTTCTATAGAGATTGTTTGTTTGTTTTTACTGGGCCGTTTCCGCACTTAGCCACTTGATTGGGCCATTGTGCGTGGATTCTTCATCCTTTCACTCCAACCATCCAAGGCAGTCCCTGGCATGCGTCCGGGAGTGTTTGCGGCGACTGTAGGATGCGCACCCGGTCATCTGCCACCCTCCTGCACTCCATGAGCACGTGGTGTGGCGTTTCTTCTGCCTCCATGCATCCTCTGCACAGGGGGCTGTCTGTTACACCTATGGTGAAAAAGTGTTTGTTAAGGGGACAGTGGCCTGTTAAGATTCCTACAATCTTGCCTATGCTTTCCCTATTTAGCCTAATGAGGTTGCGGGTAAATCTTTTGTAGTTTACCTACAACCTTTGAGGGTTATCCATGCTGTCTTATGTGCTTCTTCAGTGTTTGTGCGCAGCCATGTCTTTATCTGTGCCTGGGGTAGGGGTAGTAATGGTTCCGGTCCATATACTGTTTCTTCTGTTCCCCTTTTGGCCAGTTCATCTGCTGCATCATTTCCCATTGAGTTTGTCCTGTGTCCTTTTATCCATTGCAGGGTTACTTTGTTCTTATCCGCAATGTGTTGGAGTTTGTTGTGCCATTCCAATATAAGGACTGATGAAATTTTATTATTTTGTAATGCTTGTAGTACAGATGCGCTGTCCGAGATGATTTTAATATTAAAACAGTAAGTCTTTAGCTGCAACCGCTTGTGCTGCCTTAATTAGACCTACACATTCTGCCTGGAAGATTGTGTTTCGTTTGTCTAAAGTGGTTGATATTTTAATGTTTAAGTCGTCCGAGAAGACGCCAGCTCCAGTTCCGTGTTTGGTTTTGGAGCCGTCTGTGTATATCCTAACTTCATCGATGCCAGAGCTGTCTATAGTTTCAGCGATGAGTTGGATATTATATCTTCGGTCAAAGACGTAGTACCCCGAGGTTTTGTCCATGGGGGCCTCAAGAAGCGGGTATTTCTCGAGAATCTCCTTTAGGACTTTGGTATGTGTTGTTTCTATGTTTTGTCTGTATAGGCCGTTTGATCTTAGTCTTAGTGCAGCTGCTTTTGCTTCTTCTTGTATGACCAGATCTAGTGGTCTCAAGTTCAGCAGATACTCGAGTGCGGCTGATGGGGTAGTTCTCATGCACCCAGTGGTTGCTACACTCGCCAAGCGTTGTAGGCTTTGCAGTTTTGTTCGTGTTGTGGATAGTTGTGTTCTGGGCCACCATACAACTGCTCCGTAGGTCATAGAGGGTCTGATAACTGATGTGTAGAGCCAAAGAGTGATTTTCGGGTTCAGACCCCATCTTTTTCCAACCACTCTTCTACACTGGTTGAAAGCTATACATGCCTTCTTCGTTTTAGTTTCAATGTGACTCGCCCAGCTCAGTTTGTTGTCAAGGATCACGCCCAGATATTTCACTTGAGTTGATAGGGAAAGTTTGGTGTTGAATAATTTTGGTAGGTCCAGGTCTGGTAACTTCCTTCTCTTTGTAAAAAGGATGAGTTCTGTTTTTTTCGGGTTTACTGACAGTTTATGTTCGTTACACCATTGTTCTACTATTTGAAAGGCCGTGCGCATTACTTTGCATAACACGTTTTCCGCGCTGCCGTTGATTAGAATTGCTAGGTCGTCTGCATAACCAGTAGTAGTGTATCCTCGGTCATTGAGTCTCTTTATGAGGCTGTCCACTACTATGTTCCACAGTAGCGGTGATAGGACGCCTCCCTGGGGACACCCTTTTATTACCCTCGCCCTTGTGGTCGTATTCACCGTTACCTGAACCGCCCTTTTGCTCACTAGCTCTGTGATCCAATCTCTCAGTACCGGCGTGACGTTGAGATTTTTCAGGGCGTGGTTGATGCTACTGTGTATAGTTTTGTCAAAAGCTCCTTCTATGTCTATAAAGGCAGCCAGCATTGAAATCTTATTTATAAAGGCAGTTTCAATTTTGTGCACCACCATATGTAGTGCTGACTCTGTCGATCTGCCCTTCCTGTAAGCATGCTGTTGGGGATGTAGTGGTCTACTAATCAGTATTCCATCCCTTAGGTGTCGGTCTACTAGTCTCTCTAGTGTTTTTAGAAGAAAGGACGTTAGACTAATAGGTCTGAAGGATTTGGCTTGTGTATAGTCCTCCCTTCCTGGTTTTGGCAGGAAAACTACTTTTGCTTCTCGCCATGGTTTGGGTATATATTTGTGAGCTATGCAGGCCCTAAATATATATTCTATAGAGATTCAGACTACAATATCAAAATGATTTTAGTTTTTATCTAGATTACTTTTTTTCAGTCTCAGATTGATATATATATCTCTATGGGCCGTATTTCAGAACGTTTCTCAATACTCAATAGATGCTTGAGAATAGATTTTATAAGACAAAATCTAGCCTCAAGCGTCTCAAGTATTGAGAAACGTTCTGGAATACGAACCTATATAAGAAGAAACATCTATACAAACTTTTGCATTTATAATATAATTAGTTGACTTGCCCGGCTTCGTCCGTGACATACTTCCAACCCCGTGGCACCCATTTAATCCCGTTGCACCCATTTAATCCCGTTGCTTATTACTTTTCAAAAATGTATGAAAGTTTCCCCGATTTGTTAACATTTATGATTACTGTTCTGCTCTCCTGTGTAGTGGCATGATGATATATATCTTACACCCTTCCTCAATGAATGGGCTATCTAATACAAAAATAATTTTTCAAATCTGTCCAGTCGTTCACACGTGTTGGCGTGACCATGGGAAATAGGGATTTATTTTCATATATATAGATATAATTAAGATTGTAAAGGGTGTAAGGGGTTAAAAGAGAGCTGTAGCCAGAGCCAGACGAGACCACTTACAACCTTTGTCTGATAAGCTGGAATCGTCTGAGGGGCAGAAGCTCATCTATAAGCTGGCGCGCTCCAGGGTCAAAGCGGCACAGGATATATCCAAGTGTCGCTGTGTAAAAGACCCTGAGGGCAACCTGTTAAGCGAAGACCTCGCGGTAAAGGAGAGATGGCGCTCGTACTTCCACGAGCTGCTTAAGAAACAGCATAAAGAGGTGCAGCCTCCGGACCTCCCTCCGAATCAGGGACTAGTGCCACCGGTAACGCCTGGAGAAGTCCTGACTGCGCTTAGCCACATGAAGAATCGGAAAGCTGTCGGACCCGATGGAGTCCCCATCGAAGCCTGGAAGGCGATGGGTCCTCGCGGTGTGGGAATCTAAGTAAACCTTTTTAACCGCATACTCCTCAGCGGGCAGATCCCAAACCAATGGAGACTGAGTATTATTACTCCAGTCTTCAAAGGTAAGGGGTCAGTGCAGGAGTGCGGGAGCTACCGCGGTATAAAGGTGATGTCCCACACCATGAAGATCTTCGAGAGGATTAAAGACTCTCGGATCCGGCAGGGTACACTCCTTCCGGATCCGAGAGTCTCTCGGAGTGTCAATATGGGTTTCGCCCTGGTCATGGGACCACGGACCCTGTTTTTGCCCTGAGGGTTGTCACAGAGAAATACAGGTCGAAGAACACGCCTCTGCACTGTTTGTTTCTAGACATGCAGAGGGCCTTCGACTGTTTCTGTGTTCCTCGTGCGATGATCTGACTGGCACTGCGGTCCAAAGGGGTTCCAGAGGTCTATATTGACACTATCCGGGACATGTACTGTGACTCCGATTCAATGGTTCGGACTGCTGTTGGCGACACGAAACCGTTACCCATCACCGTCGGGGTACACCAGGGTTCTGTCCTTAGTCCGCTTCTGTTCAGTGTAATATTAGACGAATTGTCGAACAGCATCAGAAACCCGCATGAGCAGCCTCCATGGTTGCTCATGTATGCTGACGATATTGCGCTGGCAGACGCGGACAGGGGCATATTGGTGCGACGTGTAAAGGCGTGGAAGGAGACGCTTGAGAACGGCGGTCTGAAACTAAATGTGGCGAAGACCGAGTACTTGGCACTAAACTCGACAGATCCCACATCCGTCTGCATAGGCGGTGATTTGGTCGAGCGCACGGACCAGGTTAAATACCTGGGATCTGTTTTTCACACGTCCAGTGACATCGATTGCGATGTCAAGTCACGCATTGCTGCCGCGTGGGCCAAATGGCGGGAGATGACCGGTGTCATTTGTGACCCTAAAATGCCGATCCGGTTGAAGGGACTGGTCTACAAAACCATTATTAGACCTGTTCTTTTACATGGCAGTGAGACGTGGCCGATATTGGAGCGACACAAGCAGGAGCTGCGTGTCACGGAAATGAAGATGCTGCGGTGGATGTGTGGAGTCACGCGGATGGACCGCGTGAGGAACTCTCGCATCCGCGGCAGCCTTCACGTCCGTGACATTGCAGACAAGTTGCAAGAGTGTCGCCTTCGTTGTTATGGTCACGTCTTGCGGCAACCGCCGGGCTACGTAGGTAACAAATGTTTGGCCATGTCAGCCCCGCCGGGTCCCGGTAAGAGGGGAAGACCCAAGAAGTGCTGGCTTGACGTCGTAAGGGATGACATGCGTGCCAATGGTCTCCCTACAGGGGATGCCGACGACAATGCGAAGTGGAGGAGAAAACGTAAGAAAGCGGACCCCGGGCGTTGCGAACCGCAACTGGGACAGACGCTCGGATGATGATGAATTAAGATTAAGATACTTCATTGACTGCTACAGTGGCCAGTGGTAGTGTATCCGACTGCCGCGACTGAGGTCCCGGGTTCGATTCCCGGGTCGGACAAAATATTTGTGTGATCCATAAATGTTTGTTTCGGAGTTTGGGTGTTTCCTATGTATAAAATGTGAGTATTTAAAAATATATAAGTATGTTTATAAGTCGTCTAGATACCATTAAACAAGCATATATTAGCTTATTTTGGGCTAGAAAAAAAATGTCCAACAATATTTATTTATTTTTTTATTGTACGTGGTGTAATGGTGTATAATTATTTTACACCAAAACTTTTTTGTATCATTGAGTTCATTTGAATTGTATTTTGTGCCTTGTCAGTTGCTGGATACCAATCCAAACAAAAAAAAAGACTGACAAGTTTAATATTAATAATGCTGGCTACCAGTAAAGCATAGAAGATAAGCATAAAAGGTTTTTTTAACATTATCTATTATTTTAATCTCAAATAAGAAATCTATCTAGTATGTTGGTTAGCCACAATCTTAATTTTAATCTTAATCACTACATATTATAAAACAAAGTCGCTTTTCGCTGTCTGTCCCTATGTATGCTTAGATCTTTAAAACTACGAAACGAATTACAATGCGGTTTTTATTAATAGTTAGAGTGATTCTCATATAAGGTTATAATGTATAATTTGTTAAGTTTTTGTATACATTGACCAAATTATAACGATATTTGTTGGGGATGTAAGAAAAAATAAGCCGTCTGGGAGCTTCCAACAAGAACGCTGCCTAAACCCTTTGAGATATAACAAAAAAATGTACTGTGCAATTGTGTATCTAATGTAGGTCTACAAATAAGTCCGCGTCGATATATGTCTATCTTATAAGAATAACATACTATATCCATTTTAGATTTGAGACGTAGACATTAGAAGCGCTCGTGGCCCCGCGGTCTCAGTGTTCGGTAAACGATCACAGAGGTACGCATCTTTCACTATGGCTGGTCGTCGGATGGGTGACCACTTTGTGGCATTTACATTTGCGAGCGTTTCCGTGCTTCGGAAGGCACGTTAAGCCGTTGGTCCCGGTTGCCAGTAAAATGGCAGTCGTTAAGCCTGGTTGAAGGCCACATAGGCGGCTTGAAAAATTTCAACAGCAGGTAGCCACAGCCTGCTTCTGTCTATTTCAACACGGCAATGGGCTCACCACCTATTAAGTGGGACAGGAATCCACACGGTGAAAAGTGGGCATATAATATGCCTCTGCCACCCCTTCGGGGATAAGGCGTGATGGATATTTATTTATTTATATCCATTTTAATACTTTAAAAATCCATCAATTATAAAGTGGTTATTTGAAGGCTATTTACACAAATATGCTATTAGTCCTTATCTTTTTTTCTATGTCAGTTGGCTTCAGCATTTCATGAAGATTATTTTGACCTTGCAAATTAAATGAATATCTGACGAGTTATCGTAAATTGACAATAAAACGCAAATAAATTAATTTCGTGTAACCATAATTCGACCGGGCGGGCCGGGCAGGCCGTGCGGGCGTAGGTAGGTAGTTAGGTACTGGAGAGCGGAGATCGTAATCAATGAATTTGGAAAATGTTCATACATTATTGTGAATGTGAAATTAATAAACAACGGGATTAAATGGGTGCCACTGGGTTCGAAGTATGTCACGGGCGAAGCCGGGCGGGACAGCTAGTAATATTATAAGTGTTAAAAGTTTGTATGGATGTTTGTTACTCTTTCACGTAAAAACTATTGGACGGATTTTAATGAAACTTTACAACAATGTAGCTTATACATCAGAATAACACATAGGCTACTTTTTATTCCGGAAAAAAGTTTATATGGGAAATGGGAACGGGAAAACTTCTTCACGTGGGCGAAGCCGCGGGTGTCTACTAGTATTAGAATATAAGATATGCATATGACAGACATGGAGCAGTGTATAGTTCATACACCATTATGTCACTGTTCTATCACACCGAGTGAGGACACTTTTAGGACTTCCCATCTCTGTAGTATTATTCAACTGTGAATAATGTTAGGCTATTTTTTGTTTGAAGTTGATTATCAGGAAATATGATTGAACAATAACGAAATTCTTTGTTTCCTATGTGTCTAGTCTATACATTTTTTTTACTATAATATTGAAATGCTTACCCTAGATACTCTTATTAATACTTTAAATTCCTATTTGATTTTTAGCCTTGGACAGATTAGGATTCAGTGATTACACATTAGAAGCTGAAGCTGTTCTAAAGGACTGCAAAGCAGTTGCTGCCAAGAGAAGAAGGCAAAGCACACGACTTGAAAATTTAGGATTGATTGATTGATTGACCGTTGATTATCAGGAAATATGATTGAACAATAACGAAATTCTTTGTTTCCTATGTGTTTAGTCTATACATTTTTTTTACTATAATATTGAAATGCTTACCCTAGATACTCTTATTAATACTTTAAATTCCTATTTGATTTTTAGCCTTGGACAGATTAGGATTCAGTGATTACACATTAGAAGCTGAAGCTGTTCTAAAGGACTGCAAAGCAGTTGCTGCCAAGAGAAGAAGGCAAAGCACACGACTTGAAAATTTAGGAATACCTGAAGAAGAGCTATTAAGACAGCAGCAAGAACTTTTTGCCAAGGTACAAATCACAATAAAACAAAATATTTTGGGATACTTTTTTACAGTGCACCATATAGCCCAAACAAAGCTAATATAAAGTTGTGCTTGTGCATTTTTAAACCGGGGTCAAGACCTTAGGGTCATGAGGTCCAAACGCTCATAACCTATGCATGTTAGGTGTATGGATTTTAGTTATTTTTAGTTTAGAATTAATTTATTATAATATTAAATTGTTAAGTAATTATATAGCTTGTGCCATAGAAATAGACCGAGTCGTAAGGTAGTAGCTGGTATTTAGGTGCACTAGCCTAAAGGTGACAGCAGTACCTCATGTGTAGCAGTGTTTGCTCCTCAGTAAAGTACGGCGGGGCCCTGTTGAGCACGCCGAGCCTTTTGGACAACAGCATCGCCTTGTTCTCTAAATGGCTACGGTATGGATGTCACTAGAGATCTCAACACCCAATCTCAATACTATTGGCGATAGAGAGGGGTGTGCCATGTAATTGCAGCACTACAGTAAATAGAGCTTTTTTAAAGTTGAAACTTGAGTCTTGGTAGGGTTAAATTGGACAAGATTTTGTCTACCCCAATCGGACACTCTTGCAAGAGTAGCCTCGATTTCAGATACAAGTTGTTCACAACTTTCTTTCACTGCAGACCGCGTGATATTGGAGCGACCCGCGTAATAAGTGTCACCCGTACTATCATCTGCATAGCAATGAATGCCGTCAATGCACAGCATGCCATTGATATGCAGCAAAAACAGTGTGGATGACAATACTGAGCCCTGCAGGATCCCAGTATTTATGGCCATGTAGTCCGAACAGCAGCCGTCAACGACGATCTGATAATTCTACCGGCCAAAAAGTTATATACCCACTCGCAAAGTCCCCCGGGCAGTCCATAGGAGGTCAATTTCGATGGACGACCACGGTGCCAAACTCGGTAAAACAGCCTCTCCCTTACTCTCAATAGCCGTAGCCCAGCAGTGTGAGAGGTACACAGGAAAATCGCGGGTCGAGCGACCGTGACGGAAACCGTACTGCCGGTCACTGGGCAGGTCGTGTTCTTTCAGGTACGTCAGGAGCTGTGTTTTGATTACACGCTTTATCACCTTAGATAAAAGGGAGGTTACGGCTATCGGCCTTTAATTGGACGGATCGGTCCTGTCACCCTTCTAAGGTACAGGAGGCGCATTCGCGGTCTTCCATGAAGCCGGGAATATGAAAGTGTGAAAAGACGTGTAAGTACCGGACACAACTCGGGACCACACTGCTTGAGTATACCGTCTGGCAGTCATTCGACTTATGAACGTCGAGGGACTGAAGATCTCGCCGGACCTCCCACTGTTTGAGAAATATTTATCTATTATGTATAAAACATTGACACAACTTTTGTGTCCCAGAATCCACCCCTCCCACAGACAAAATAAGATAAATGCACTTATTTTAGAAAATAATATACTTACTGTAACTGTCCGCTGAAGAAGAATGTTAAAAGAAATCAAATCAATGAGTATCATAAAACCCCAGCGCGCCGTTTCATACAACATTGCTGGAGTAGTTGTAAAGTTCCAAATTCAAAAAACGCTCCAGCAATGGATTTTTTTTCTTTGTCCGTAAATGCGATACTTCGCGTATTCTTTTATCGAAATAATGACAGTATTTTCATGCATGAATTTTTTTTTCTTGAATTTCGTCTCAGGATACGGTTCGATTTGTTGCATAAAACCAGCTACCTACTAATTACGTATATCTTTATCATTTTATCGTGCACTTAAATTATAATAGGGAAATGATGCGTATTTTTAAAGTGGGTTCATAATGTTAGTTGTATGACCTTAAGGCAAAGTCAGCTTTTCATTTTTCTCGATAAAATTTCACCTCACATTCATGATCTTCCTTTTATTTCTGACATTATGTTATTTAGCGAAAAATAATCCTTATGATGAAGCCTTTTGATCGGTATCATAAATCTAGGTGATTATTTTTCTCGTGTAACGGTTCGATTTTCGGTTCAACCATGTAATTATTTCCTATTAACCATGTAATTTCGGTCACGGTGGAAGAACCATCTTTCCAAGATGCGAACTGTCTACAATTAAAAGTTAACGACGATACAATTATTTTAGCCATATACTCTCCCCCAGGCACGCAAGATGTCCCTGCCTTCTTACGAGATCTGGACAGCACCTTGACAAATATTGGTAGATCTAAACACATAATTTTAACAGGGGATATAAATATACATATAAACCAAAATGCAGTGCACTCAGGCAAAGATGCTTACTTGACTTTACTGGCTTCCCATGGTCTACTGCCGGCTCTTACTCTCCCTACCCGAGAAGGAAACTGTATAGACCATATAATGTTGAAAACAACGTTACCTGCTAGAGCATTTGTAGTTCAATCAGGTTTTACCGACCACTACGCTACAATTGTATATTTAATGAGAAACAAACCTAAACCCCGATCGGTTAGTGTCATACATCGGATTGACTATTGTAAGATATCCGACGATCTAAATACTTGTGATATTAACTGCATATTTCATATTAAAGATCCCAACTCTGCAGCCGACTTCCTTGTTAATTCTGTTAGAAATATCATAGCGGCAAATACTACAGAGGTTAAAATATCAAATAGGAAAAAGATATTAAAACCATGGATCACGCCAGGGCTCATTCGGTGTATGAAACACCGAGACTCTTTACATAAAAAACTGAGAAGATCACCAACAGATGAAATTCTTAAACTTTCATACTCACGGTACAGAAACTTCTGCAATAATATCTTAAAGAAAGTTAAAAGAGAGTATGATGCAGGTGAGTTGAAAAGTGCAGGTAACGATAATAAACGATTATGGCAAGCAATAAATAAAGTCACGGGAAGGTCTATAATCAGGGAGGATCCTTCCAAATTATTGTCACTAGCTCCATCACCCGAGTTGGGAGTTGAATTGGTCAATGATCACTATGCTAATGTTGGGAAAAAGCTAGCTGAAAAAATAATTAATACATGCCCAAAACAAATTTCGAAAACACGTGTCCCAGTACACTCAATGGTTTTGCTTCCTACGGATGAGCGAGAGGTAAATGAAATAGTGGATTCAATGCGGAGTGATTGCTCGGCAGGCTGGGACAATATTTTGGTCAATGTAATCAAACAAAACAAGCATTTTTGTGTTCCGCCGCTTACTCATATATGTAATTTGTCATTGATGACTGGTATATTCCCCAGAACTTTTAAGAAAGCCGTAATACAACCTATTTTTAAGGCAGGAGACAGAAATCTAGTGACGAACTACAGGCCAATAGCCATACTTCCGTCGCTATCGAAGGTTCTCGAAAGAATCATGAACTCTAGATTGACCAGCTATCTAACGATAAATAAAATCATTTCACCTTCACAGTATGGATTTAGGGCTGGAAGATCTACAAGCGACGCGGTTCATGACTTAACAGATCAGATAGCGAGAAGATTAGATAAGAAGCAAAGAGTATTGGGTATCTTTTTAGACCTAGCTAAAGCATTCGATACGATTTCTGTCTCCATCCTGATAGAAAAGATTGAACGCATTGGAATAAGGGGAGACCAATTGGAATTGTTCGCTGACTACCTTCGTGATCGTACACAGAGTGTTAGGATAAATGGATACATAAGTAAAGAATTACCTGTTAATCATGGTGTCCCCCAAGGTAGTGTTATCTCTCCAACTCTATTCCTCATTTACGTTAATGATCTGTGTACGATTAACTTAACTCAGGGTAGTATATATGCATTCGCAGATGACACAGCTCTTATATTTTACTCCGATTCGTGGGAAAATACTTATAAGTACGCTCAACTGGGCTTAGACAAGGTGACAAAGTGGTTAAGGAATAATTACTTAACGCTAAATACAGATAAGACCATGTATATACCGTTTGCCATTCGGGAGAGAAATCTTCACGCTTCACTTGCATTTCCACTCATTGCCCACAATTGCATTTCCCTCCTGGGTGTGCAGTGTACATGCACACATCTACAAAGATCCTCTACAGTAAAATATCTTGGCATAATATTAGACCAATTCTTGGATTTTCAGCCGCACGTTGAAGCTCTTACAACTAAACTAAGAAAACTTATATATGTATTCAAAAACCTTAGACATGTGGCCGATGAAGGCTTGAGGAAAACTGTTTACATTTCTTTGTGTCAATCCCTAATATGTTATTGTATTACCACTTGGGGTGGTGTTCACAAATCTACGCTCCTTGCTGTGGAGAGAGCTCAGCGAGCTATTTTAAAGGTGTCGTACTTTTTACCATACCGTTATTCTACAGCTGAATTATACAATAAATGTATGGTGCTGACAGTCCGTCAGCTATACATATTGCATGTCATTATAAAACAACACTCACTACTGACTTACAAAAAACCTACTCTCTCAAAAAAAAGACGAATCGATACGGTTGATTGTGTCAGTGATTTTCATACGCAATTCATCAACAGATTCTTCTGTTTTATTGGAGGCTATCTTTATAAAAAATTGAACAGGATACTTCATATTTATGCCCTATCTAAATATTTATGCAAAAAGAAAACTAAAGAATGGCTCATGTCCATGGACTATGAGAAGATAGAAAATCTTCTTATTGTACCTAGTTAAATAGCAGCATAATTACTACAAGATCACGTACATACAAGTTCACATGCATATACATACATATACAAATAACACGCACATACACATACACAAACATACACAACACATACGCAAACACATAAACACATACTAACCTGACGTTACCAAGATTTTAATTGCGTTCTTGAATAATCAAATTGTATAAATGTGCTGGGGTGTACTGGTGCCTGAAATACAGGATTTCTCCTAGTTTAGGTATCAGTCTCTCACAATAACAATAAAGTAAGTCCATGTAGAACGATAATTATGTATCTAAATTGTGGTGAGAAATTAAAATGATTTTTATTATATTATTATTATTATTATTTAAATATCTATGAATGCAGTTTAAATTGTTTTTTTAAATTTACATAATGTCTTCTTTCCGTAAAAGATTTCATCTACAATATTCAAGGTACCTTCCCTCTATGTGGCACATCCGTGGGACATCCTGTATAGGTACTTATATCTCAACATCATATATTAATACAGCTTTTTCTACGCTACAGGCACGTGAAGAGCAAGCAAAACAAGAGCAGCAACAGTGGCTTTTACTACAGCAACAAGGCCTTGTAGGTGTTGAAGGTGTTCCACAACCTTATGTACCACCACCTCCTGGTCCCAGAATAGATGACGAAGATGATGATTATTCTTAAACTGTACAGTTCCGTACAAAATGTTATTTGCGAAGAAATTCCTTGCGTACCTATCGTGAAAATAGATTATTGTAAATAAATACTGGGTCATTTTTTTTTACAATACCATACCATTTAGCCTAAATTAAGTTATAACATACTGACTTTCGGTAATTGGTGCCAACGTTGGTCCAATACGCCGAATATAAAAGCTCGCAGGGCTGCTCCCTATAGCGTGATTCAGTTCAGGGCAGTGCATGTTGCCGCCTCTACGACGTGACGGTGTGTAGTGCGCTCTAACGTGTTCTACGGAGCGCCTAATTGGGCGGACGCCCTCTGTGCTAGCAATATATCACTACTGCGACGTCCGCGGCGGGCGATAGAGCGAGGTCTGTCTGATAGCAGAGAGCCTCCAGTGAGGCTGGAGTCCTACAGATGTGTGTATGCTGAGGTGGCCCTGGTGCGACAAAATGGAGTTTGGCAATTCCAGAGAAGATAGATCTGTGGATACAGGCGGCTCGCGATAATCTCTTTCGAAAGTGTGCTGAAAGACTGGAGTGTGTGACACAAGGGGCCGTTCGGCTCGTCTTACGGAAATGGATGGAGAGTGCGCACGGTACTAATAAATACTTAATACTTAGTATACAATTTCTGACGACAGTATTTATTTGATAAGCCGCATATAATCTGATCTGAGAGATTCTCTGGCAAGTCACGAAAAACACAGTTTGTAGATACTTACCTTCACTTTGTAGATATGTACTTATTTCACATTACAGACACGAAACATAGTAGTTACACGTATGTACATCTACTGTAGTTAAGGCGCAGTCTAGCGCAGTAAAACACGCCCATTCTTTACTCGCTTTGTTAAAAGACTGATGCATACGCGCGGCAATAAAATTTTAATAATCCCAAACAATAAACCAACATCCAGATCAATCAAACTTGTGCATTTTAGCGAGATCCCTTCGTCCCCTAGGAAGGGAGCTGTTGATCTTCAAAATTTATACCTAAGAATTATCTCGATCACAACAGCTTTCGAAAAAAAAATTCCGCAACAGGATTGGTTAATCCATTCGGTTTATATGATGCTACAAACAGATACACAGTGTAAACGTTTAGGTTGTACAGGACCCTACGGGAGATAAATGAAAGTGGAAGTAGTTAGAAAGTAGTATATATTTCCCGATAGGGCCAAAAGTAGTATAGTCAGGGTCGCGGGTGTTGAATATAGGTAGGCAACCGTAAGGTGGACTCTGCCGCGAGAGGCCGCTGAATCTGGACTTATCTGAGGGAGGGCCAGGTGATCTTCCACGGGTCGGATGTTGTTCCTCTCGCAGTCGTAGGGTTCTCCGGCTGGGCGACGGCTTCCACTCCCGGTCTAGGCGCGACCAGAAGGAGCCTCGGAGCAGCGCTCGGCCAACAAGTAGTAGGTATAGTGGTGAAACCGTCAAGGTTCACCCGTAACAAAGGACCCTGGAAGACAGAAGCCTGGGGTAAGAACCTCAGCCGGAAACCTAAAAGGCTTCCAGCCTCTCCTTAGGCCCAGGTTGGCTGGAGAGGCGGGAAGTCTTACATATAGGTTGTAGGTGGTAGGTACATAAAATAAAATTTAGTAAGGGTTGGTTGGCACACTTGTGAAAATTATAGTTTTATACATATTCCTACCCACTTATAGCTATGGCTGAAAATTAGCGATTGTAATAGATTTAGAATTTATAAAAATAGCTATTAATTGCGGTAATACATACGCTGAATAGGAAATAGGTAAGAACACTATAGATAGAATTAGATTTAAACACTCCTTCCTGTAGGAACAAAAGTTAGTAAGGATGATTGATTATAATTAGAACTTACCGGGATATCCGGGTCCAATATTTTAACAAATATTTTATAAGTGAATATTGTTTTAGGAAAGTACTTTTGTGTGGTAGTACACAGTATCGTAATAGACAATTCTAGGTGGTTCCCGAAACTTCCTGTCAACTGCTTATATAGGGCCCAGGGGTGAATCGAGGCGCAGGAGACGGGACCTCGAACTCCCCTCCACGCTTATGCGGAGTAACTTTAATGCCGCTTGCGTCCGATAGATGGCGTTAGTCGTATTATGGCGCGGCTTGGCCACGCATCATTACAACAGGTTAACTTTATACCTAAAACCGCACATTTTCTGAGGATTAGTAACAGAAGTACAGGTAAGTCCCTTATTTTTCCGTGTGGAAATCCTCATGGATGGACTAAAATCACCGTATCCCTTCCATCTGTCTATAGCTGGGAGTCCCGGGTGAGCCCTCGGAATGATAGTCCGCTCCTTGTTCAGGCGGGACAGTGTTATCTCGCTTGTTCTACCATTTCCTTGAGGGAATAAAGGCCGTGCGTGCAGCTCTCACAGCGCCAACGACCGGGGCCTGCTTCTGTAAGAACGGCGAGCAGCACCCGCCGTCCTCAGGCCCTCGAGAGTAAGTACCTACTGTCTTATATGTCTGTGGGGTTAATAAAATAATATAAAAAATTACACCAAAAAGTATCTATCTATTTTACGGTTATAGTTTGCTTATCGAATGACAGCATCTATGGGTTTTGATTTGTTTATAAACATTTTAACAGAGTTGAAACAAACATACATTCTGTAGCAAAGGTGAATTAATTACACATTTTTTTGTATCTTTGTTCGACGACAGTATGGAAACTACAAAATGAATAATGCTTCTAACGGAAAATACAAAAGGCCGAAACAGAAATCTATAGCAACTACGAATCCGGAAACATCAGTATGTACCTTCTTACCCACCAGCTACTCGCCGATCTGATATTTAAAGGCGTTATAACAACATATCGTTCTCGAATGAACTTGATGAACCTTTTAAACTTAATAACAGTACCTTAACGAAGAGGTAGCAGGGAACACAAATAGTTTTCATATGAATTATGAATAGCAGTTATTTTAGCTAACCGTCAACGAAAATAGTTGGTAACTTAAAGATAACCGTTGAAAGGCGTAATTTTTCGCCTATGAACTCGACTGGGAACCTACCATACCATATTTTAACATATTAGAATGCATTGCTCGGAACACAGGACAAACATTTTGATTCAACTCTTAAGTATCCCATTTCCTTCCTCTACTCTCTGTTCAAAATACAAATAATACATACAATATCTTAATAATATTATAAATGCGAAAGTTTGTATGGATGTTTGTTACTCTTTCACGTAAAAACTACTGAACGGATTTTAATGAAACTTTACAATAATATTATAGCTTACTAGTTTTTGCTCGCGGCTTCGCTCGCGTGGTGTTATGTATAGAACTTAGCAAGTTAACAACTTGTCGGCATCGATTGTTACCGGCATACAAATAGATTCCATGAGTATGTTTATAGGTACTTAATATCCTGTAGTAGGTTATCTGAAAAGTGTTAAACGTTATTGCTCCATACCGAGCCAGCCAGATAAGTTGGTACAGGGTGTTGATTAGTTATTTTTCTAACCGATGACCTCGTCTGTTTGTCGGTAGCTACACAACTTCCAGATACAGCCGTTCTGGGCCTTAAATTTCTCCAGTTTACTTGTAGAAGTCCTCATGGATGCTATGCCGAAATTTTACCGACTTAACCACACTATGCCCTTCCGGATTTTTAAGACCCAGAGTCCCACGTGAACCCAAGAAAGGATAGCCCCAGGTTCAGATCACTGCGGCGTCGTCTAGGGCCTTCTGTAAGCACGGCGAGCAGCCCACCCACAATCTTCACGCCTTCGGTCATGGAGGCCTGTAGTCCTGGGCGAAAAAATTTCAGCGGTGTCCGAGCTGCGGGACTTGAAAGAGAAAACATGCACCGGCGTACCACTTGCAGGTGTAAACCTTAACGCTACCCTTGTAAATCATCGTACAAATTCCTAGCAGCTAACTCCATTGCATGAGAGCATCCAGGCCATCAAAAAAAAAAGCCTTCCTAAGTTTCTTGCCGGTTCTTCTCAGGTGGGCCGCGTTCCGAACCGGTGGTCGCTTTAAATATTTTAAATAGTGTATGACATTTTGTAAGCGCCGTTAAAATGGTCTATGCAAAATAAAGATATTTTTATTTATTTATATTTACATCACGGTATAGGCGGCCTGCAAAGCCTGCTGAAGTGTGGAGCACCCAGCTTGACTGGTAGAAGCGTAAGACAGAAATTGTTTGCGGCATTGTTGGTTAGAATTTATCTAAACCGGCAGGTTTATACAACGCTACAGGTGCGGCACTAGTTTTAGGGCGCTGCTTTATAGTTGTCGAGCCGCGCCTTGTAGCTTTGTTCATCCGCGATCAAGACTGGAGTGGCCGTGGTACCCATTCAACGAAATTCATATGGGAATCCTTTATTTCGGGCGTGCATTTTAGCACGCGCTTAACCGCTTTCCACCGCCTTTAACACAGTTACTTATTTCTCGCCTATCCTGCGACTCGGAAGTGGCGATACGAACAGAATGGTGGTTTAATGAGAAGACCGCTGTCCACGACTGGGAGATCTCCACAAAGCCGCACTGCTGCTCCTTGCAACAATTTAGTTAAGGGCTCTAATGCATAATGCCTTGCGGTTTTGCTCAGGATCAGCGGAAGCAGGAGTGCTGATGCATTCTGTAGAGCTTAACGCTGCCCCTATAGGTTGTCGTACGAATTCCCAGCAGTTGAACCCATTGCATGAGAACATTGTGATTGGGCGGACCTGCAAGGCTTGCGGTAGTGCGGTGCTCCCAGGCTGATTGGTAAAAGCGAAATACCGAATGTGTGTTAGTAACGTTGGTTGGATGTATCGCATCCGGCGAGTTTGTTCGCCATGCCCTCGTTCACCGGCGAGGTGATGGCAGCGAGGAGAACAAGATAACGCCGTCTTGTTTAAGGGCGCCGCCTCGCAGCTGTCATGCGCGAATACGACTGGAGAGGTCGATGGTACCTCGTGTCCCTGTCCATTAATAGTCATATTTGGTGGCTTGGAACGTAGCGACTTAACTCCTGCGTAGTGACGAAGTGGAACGACGTGGTGATTTAGCGGTTAGTCCGCTCTTTATTACTGAAATTCCCTACAATGCCTCCCTGCCGCATCCTGTAGCAAGTTAGGTAAGGGCTCTAATGCATTACATGATGTACGAAAAAAACTTTCTCTTATCTGAACCGGTTTCCTAGGCACCTAAGCTAGGAGTTTAATCCAAAATGAAGCTTGAACAGAATTGAAGTAAATAAGTATCAAAAAAAAAAGTACTGACAACGAAACGATATTTATATCCAGCTCGTGGCCCTGCTAACTCAGTGTTCTGTAAACGATCATTGCGTTAAGCAACTTTCGCCGTAGCTGGTCCTTGGATGGGGTGACCACTTTGTGGTATTTACATTTGCGAGCGTTTCCGTGCTTCGAAGGACACGTTAAACTGTTGGTCCCGGGAAACTGTTGGTGGGAACAATATGTAAGTATGGTATATAAATTATTATACGTTAATAACAACTGCTTTTGGCCTAACGACCTCCTGAGCTTTCCGAAGCACCTTGACCAGAACGTCCGCCATCAGTTAGCAGGTGCTGGTGAAGCAGAATTGGGCCAAGTGAGTGTTCCTTTAGTGCAAAAATATTACTGAAGTTGTTATTAAAAAAATGCAGATATCACAAAGTTGTCATCCATCCAAAAGTTGACCATGCCTGGTTTACTTTACCTCGCTGATCTTTTATCCATTAATGACAGAAATGTATTATGTGCGTAACTAAAATGCAAAGTGTCTGCTGAAATGCGATTCACATTCTTTCAAAGTGGTCACCCATCTAAAAGTAGACCGCGCCTAGTGTTTATTTTCTCTGATACTTTACCCATTAGAGACTAACTAAAAGAAGCGTGTCTGCTGATATGATACACCAACAAATGTTCGCCCATCCAAAATTTGACCGCACCTAGATAACTTAACTTTGTGCATCGTTTAGTCATCCATGAAGGCAACTCGATACGAGTATGTGCATAACTGAAAATCAGTGGGCATGTGAAAAATGGTGTCCTAATTAAAGCCTAACTAAAGAACCTGCCTGGATTTTGCTCCAACCCCGAACAATCAAACAAAGAAACAAACAAACAGACACGAAGAAAAAAAAACAGTTTTGGACTCAGAATCCCTCAATTAGTCGATAACAATTACTTTTTTTATTTATATTCAATTTACGTCACAGCTAATTTTACAATTTTATAATAATATAGATAGATACATCAGAATAACACATAGGCTATTTTTTTTCGCGGGGACAAGTTCCTGTGGAAAACGGTAATGGGAAAACTTCTCTACGCGGGTGAAGCCACGGGCGTCAACTAGTCTTCAATAAATGTGGTCTTCACGAGCAATAAAACAATAATTAGGTACTATTTGAGTTAAGGGCTGTAAGCTATAGGAACTTGTATCTTTCGGGGTCTTTCGTAAACTCGGAGTCTTTAAATATACTTCATTATAGTTAAGTGCCTACCTATCTTTCACACCGCGGAACCTCGGAGTCTAAACCCAACGCTGAATGCAGTTTACACCTGGCAGTTTTGTTAATGTTACTGTGATCGTATGGTCCGCCCGGCCACGCATAGTTAAGTATATAGGTATACATACCAGTAGAATGTTATCTTTATATGCCATTGCTGTTTCTTATTACAGAAACCAAGGAACGAAATATCTAGCAACACGAAACAGTCACCTGAACACCAGTTTCCTTTGTTAGCCAAAGACTCGGAATGGGTAGATAATACTTTATTGCCGCCGACTGAAGCAGCTAAATCGGCAAGTTACCTTTTAAATGTTAAAACATTACAACTCGTAAATTGGGTTATTCAACCATTCATATCATTTGACCGTACTTTCGAACTTTTACTACTACTTTTGTCGATAATAATACAAAAATAACTTTTTGCCATTTGCAATACATCTTTTAAAAATCGTGAGGCACGTCCCTTTTAACTTTTTGTTAGCAGCGTTAAACCAGACTTGAAACGACTAAAAACACGATATCTACCTATCAGTTTAACACCGGGCGCCCCCAGTAACTCCTCGCACATCCTCCCTGGGTTCCCGGTCAGAGTTTGGCTACTATCGCGGCCTCTCTTAATGGTTTGGGCGTTATCCAGCTTTTTTGGAGTTTAGTTTGGATCCCGCTTTATGGGGCAGTAAGGCGAGCGTGAAATTTTAAGGTCAAGCCGCCGTCTTGGACCTGCTTCTGTCAAAACAGCGGGTCATCCAGCATACATACTAAACATAGTTATTTAAGAAATTATAAAAAAAATACCTGTTTTAATTTATATGTATTTCTGATATCATCGGACGCACATGCAGCGGTTTAAACTAAAGAACTGGATAAAAGTAGCCTAAGTAACTTCGTCATACATATTATAAGAGTGCCAGTGAAAGTCCCGTTAAAATCTGTTTAGTTGTGCCAGAGATTAGCCGGACACTTCAATTTTATTCATCTATACATATAGATTTAAACGTTGTTAAATTAAAAAAATATAAATTATAAAATAAATTAAATTTCAAAATTTCAAAAGCTAAAATATACTTGAATTTAAAGGAACAACCCTTAAAAGGTACTATTGAACCCAAACACCATGTCTGCCGTTAGTTTTCGAAGAGTCGGGTTCTCTGGAGATCATTTTCATTGCAGCATTAAGTAAAAGTTAACAATTAATTGTAATTTAACGATTATACTGGCACGCGTTAAGCACTTAACATAGTAATCATACGCTAAAAATGTCGTACATTATTATGAAAAAAAAAGCTGATACTCTTACATTGCTGGACCAATATTAACCAAAAATACCTAAGAACCACCAGCAAGAAACGGGCTTTTAAATGAAAAAACCACATTGAAATCGGTCCGTCCGTTTGAGAGCATCGATGCCACAGACAGACACACTCACACACCAATAACTTATAACACCCCTCTTTTTGCGCCGGGGGTTAAAAACAGGTAACTTTATAAAAAATCTGAGTTGCCCCCCCCCCCCCTGGCCCAGATCCTGGGTACGCCCATGGTTATTCTCTCTATTATTCTGTTTTTCTTTACTCCATGCACTACACCTACACACCTGGTGGTTGTAGTGACAGTGAACATTGTTTTAAGTATTTTTCTTCTAGGTGGAAGGCGAAGATGGTCCTCAAATGAAACCACTGGCTATTATGTTCCCTGATTTGATTGAAAAAGATCCACAGACATTACAGGGCGTTCTTAATAGAGCAATGTCTACAACAGAAGTGACGCGACATCTAGTGGATCTTGGTCAAAAAGCTAACTTTACTTTCATGAAGAAAGCTGATCGATTAATACCACCAAATAAGGTAAGATAAAAATATCAAAACATGTTTTGGAAAATAAATAAATAAATAAGTAAATATTTCCAAATTATATCGAAATTATTGTCACCCTGGTAGAACATCATTATTTTTGATTTAACTGCAGTTGTAAACTGTTTCGAGGGTAAAACAATACGTCATTATAATGAGGTTAATATGCCGAATAAATCCAAGTTCGGACCAAAATCCTAGCAATTATAGGTAGTGATATAGTAGATATGAACCTACAAAGAAGCGTTTCGTTCGCGCGGCCACGGACTTTTTGTTTTGGACTGATATCTCCTGTTTAACTCAACTTTAGCAGTATTTATTGCTTTCATTAGTTTCGACAAATTAATATCCTTCTTTTGGTGTTATTTTACTAAAAGAAATCGTAAGGTTTAAAAAATAATCAACATTAAAGAAACAACGAGTGGAGGATTGCGCGGCCATAACTTCAAAGGCAAATATTTCGTAACATATTGCTCTAGAGCTTTTACTTCTTTTTTCGACAATTTTTGACAAATTCAATCTTTAATTGAGAAAAAGAATTAGATCTCTAGCCCATGTAGTTGCTGAGATCTCCGTGACCGCGCAATCCTCCACGTTTCGTTCGCGCGGCCAACTTTAAACCCTAATATCTTCTTTATTTCTACTTTGACAAATTTTTGGTTTATTGCATTCATTTTTGACAAATTTCGACATATTTTTGACGGAGTTCTTTTTTTGATTGGGCACAGTGGCGGAGCAATCGAAACGTACACAATATTTCTGCACTCAGTACATTGGTAGGTACCTACCTACCTAATAATAAGACTGCCATAAAGAACTTATGTGGCTACCAATTGGCAACAGCTATTGCGAAATCAACCCAAATAGTGTCCGTATTCCAGAACGCCCCCCAACACTCAATCGACGCTTGCGAGTAGATTTTATAAGGCAAAATTTGGCCTCAAGCGCCGATTGAGCACTGAGAAACATTCTGGAATACGGACCTTAGTATCCTTAAAAGTTGATATTGATCTTACTAAGTACCTATCATTGGTTTCAGCAATGGATGGAAACCTTGACCGAAAACAGTAATTCTTATTCTTCAGTAAACTCCGCGCCAGTTAGCAGTAGTAAGTTATTTTACATTGATATCTACTTAGCTACAATTTTTACCCAACGTACATATTTGTGTAAAAGTAAACATACCGCTGCCAACGCTGAAAATTTCAAAGACATCACAAAAGTGATTCTAACGAAGTACGAAACGAAATAACCAACAATGTAGAAAACAAAAAATTAAAAACAAATTGGACACAAGAATCTTTTCCCATAGATTTTAATGGAAACGGAGAAACATGTAGAAAAATGTCGTCTGTTTGTCAGACCATATACATATTAGTGTGTATTATTATAATTATTAATTCTGTGCTATTACATTATACATTATTAGTACTTATTCCAAATTTATTTGTCTGTCTATTGCAACACGGCAATGGGCTCACCACCTATTACGTGGGACAGGAATACCTATGGTGAAAAGTGGGCATATAATATGCCTCTGCCACCCCTTCAGGGATAAGGCGTAATAGATAAATATATTCTAAATTCCAAGTTTCCCACTTGGAATTTAGAATATATTTATCTATTACGCCTTATCCCTATAACTTAGCCACGAGCGGATCTTGAACCCGCGACTTTTCTCTTGCAGCTTAACCAACTAAGCTGCCAGACTCGAAATGTTTGTTTGGTGGAACGCGCCAATTTGAAAATAATATATATATTTGAAAATAATAAAATAATATATAATATATTTTTGTAAAATTAAAAGCGACCGGATTTAATAGATGCGACAGGGTTCAAAATATGTCTCAGGCGAAGGACGAAGCTCAGGGTTCAGTGATTTTTTTATAAACAGTTCGACATTATAGCTTTCATTCCTAACGTTCTTTTCCTCTTTCAGAAAATAAATCATTCATGGCCATCAATCATCATTAGAGATTGCGAGATGCCAGAATTAGACTTGGAAATTTTTATGTCCATTTTATACCTACTTGTTAACATTTAATAAATTTAAATTATCGGATTTTTAAATTTGTTTAATATCAGAAATACCAAGTATAAGTTGTGTATCAACCTATTTGTAATTAGATATCCCTAATATTCACCGAATTCAGATCACTATTCATTGTGATCACTTAATCAAAGATTTAATAAAGAAGGAAGCAAGGGAAGCGTCGACTTTGTTGTTTAGTAGAAGTATTACGTATATAGGCTACGGTGACCACTTTCCATCAGGTGGGCCCGTACGCTTGTCTGCCAACTCAGTGGTATAAAAAAAAAGTAAAAAGTATTCTTCAAGTTTGTTGGTTCCAAAAGCATATATATATTTTTTTTAATATATATTTTTTATGCGATTTTGTATGGTTACACAATTACAGTTATTTAAAAAGAATAGTAGATGTTTTAAAAATATTTAAAAGATTTAACTGATAAATCTACTCACCTACATTATACGTGTTGCTGCCCGCGGATGGAATAGGCGTTTTTTTTCTTTTTTCGACTTCTTCAAATTTTCTTCTCATTGCTGTAGATGTTTACAGGAGTCATAGTAATGGAAATGCGGGTGGGAATAGTCCCAATTAGTTGCTGCCCCAGGCTCCGCCCGCGTTATGAAGCGTTCCCGTTTCCCATAGGAACTTATTCCCGGGACAAAAAGTAGCCTACGTCCTTTCTCGAGCTCTAAACTATCTCTGTACCGAATATCATTTAAATCGGCTCAGTAGTGATAACGTGAAAGCGCAACACACAGACAGACATTTGGAGTTACTTTTGCATTTATAATATCAGTAAGGATAAGGATCATTTGCCCACTCATCATCATCCGAGCGTCTGTCCCAGTTGCGTCTCGCGACGCCCGGTGTCCGGTTTTCTACTTTTTGCCTCCACTTCGCATAATATCCCCTGTAGTAAGACCATTGCATACCTACATGTCATCCCTTACGACGTCAAACCAGAAATTCTTGGGTCTTCCCCTCATACCGGGACCCGGCGGAGCAGACATGGCCACACATTTGTTTTCCACTTGGATCACGTAGCAGCGTGACAATAGTAGCAATGCGTGACTTGACATCGCAATCGATGTCACTGGACGTGTGAAATACTGATCCCAGGTATTTAACCAAGTCCGTGCGCTCGACCGCATATCATCGCCTAAGCAGACGGATATGGGATCTGTAAAGTTTAGTGCCAAGTACTGTCTTCGCCATATTTTCCCACTGTATTTCTGTAAATTGACTGACTTTATAAACTGAGTGCAGACTGTCTGCAATGTTACCTTGGACTTTTACTTGCTATTCAAAGACATTCCAAAAAATTCGTAGATGCTGTAAAAATATTTCACTTAAATAGCTCAGCTCAGGCAGTTGAGAGGCACTAACCTAAAAACTGTGAGGTTGTTTCTTAGCCGTATTTAAATGTCATAATATTAAACTAAAACCATATACGTTTAAAAGGCATTCATTTATTGTGTAAAGTGTAAAACATTTAACTTAGATTAATCTTTGTGTATGATTCATATGTGGATTCAAATCAAGAATCGAGGCAGTACAATTATGGATCAACGATTCGACGAAGTCAGTTTATAGGTCCATAGACAAGACTTAAGTTTTTTTTAAACTACCATCTCTGCCTTGGGCAAAGCCTTTGGCTAAGAATTTAGATTTTATATAAACATAAAATAAAAATTTTGACTTACAATATAGAAAAAGGTGTATGATTTACAATTTAAATAACAAGTAGGTATGTATAAAACATGATTTATTTACGCATTATTTACACTTAGGTATAATTAGCTGTCCACAACTTCATACGCGTTAAGTTAACCGACTTAGGCGGTAGGCCTCTCCCATTTAATAGGTTTTATATATTTATGCGCGGAACTCTAATTCTTTTTCTTAAATAATGAAGCCTAAGTAAAGTCCCGTCAAAATTGGTGCAAGCGTTCAGGAGATTACCCAGAACAAATAGATATATTGACAAAACCTTTTTAATATTTGGTGTTGGTACCTTGTATAACATTAAATTTATATTTAGTAAAAACTGGTATTTGAACATTACAGACACTTTAATTTAATTTTTATGTATAGATATGTTCGAAAAGGTACTTCAACTCTAAAATTTTAATTTTACAATGCGGTCGTGCTTTCGTACAAATTCATACAAATATTATCTAAACTATACAAGTACACAACCGTGAATGTTACTTTTTGTATCATAGTTTTATTCTAACAGAGTACCTTTTTGTCGTTACAATAATAATTACGTTTCATAAATAAAGAGGCCGCACCAGTTGTCAATAAGTAATATGCATGAATTTGATTTCGTAAAGGACCGTACAATAAGTTTGACTGTTTGTCCATCCGAAACCTAATCCGAATCGAAACAGTCCGAAACATGACATTGGCGAACTAGTGGAAGCCTATCTACAAATGCCACAAACACTAAAAGTTGAAGTTGATTTCGTAATGAAAAAATATGGATACCTGACACAATCATTGTCGACGAAAAGAATATTTTAGAAAGAAACAATTAGGTACATTACAACTTCTAATAAAATTCGTTAAGTTGAACTGTCGCTCTTTACATACATTATTTCCTGTAAGTATTTTAAAATATTTATTTTTTCCATACATATTCCCTATTTAACGTTGTATTTATAATCCAGGTGTACAATGATGTAGCCGAAAGATATGAATCTAAAATCTTCTATAAACTTTTAACATTGGTTCTCGTGTACATTGTCACAAGGTGTTATAAAGGTATATGACGTCACAACAATAGTCGTTTATCTTTCCTTTCTAAGGTAACTAATCAGCGTCATCACAATACAATTTACTTTACTCAGTGTATATTTATGTCTATATCGCTTTGGTCCTTCGAGCCAGATTTCTACTAGCTACATTGGAGAATTATCGATTTTATTTATAATAGTTCAAGTACACATTTTCCCTCATCATGAATCTTTTTGTAGCTCATCTTTTATGAACACAATTATAAAAATGAAATGAAAATTGATCATACTCCCGGCGCTGAATAATTTTGTGACCTAAACACGGAAACGAGTAAATTTTATTTTATGTGCGTTGCGTTCACCATGATTGTATGTATAATCAATTTTGTGGAGCCAAATTAAGAAATGCAATGTGTACAGCGTTATCGTACCAAAAGAAACGGCTTTTTATAATTATAAAATGAACCGATATACAAGTGAGTAATGTTATTCAATGATCGCGAGGCGGCAGTTGCTTCCCGAACCACCACAAGGAAAAGCATAATGCAGCCAAGCCAAGCGTGTATTAAGCAGAGATTTACCTATTGTGTCATACTAATCACCGGATAGGTTGTTATAATACCAAACCAGTCAAAATCTGACCATAATTTTCATGTTAAATTATGTAATGCAATATATTTAAAAAAATCTTGTGTATACTTCAAGTACCTACGCACCTAAGAAGTTATTCTTCTTTAGACTAACAGAACAACAAGCTTATTTTTTTTAATGTAAGTACTATATTTTACGAGTATGTATAAATAACTAAAAAGTACTTATTTTATTTCACATTTTCGTGCATCGTCATTCACTTCTGATCTTTGGGTCAAATCTCAAGTATCTAAGTCACCGGGAAGTTAGTTTAAATCAATTGCATAATTCCCCCGGACGGTCATACCAGAAAACGAGTTAGTAAAAACAGCTAAAGATTTCATCCCGTATTCACAACTCTTTGATGGAGGGAATGGGACTGTAAACCCTGAGTATATTGTTTTAATATAGACTCGTTATTGAAAGAGAGATAAAGAGTTTTGAGAGGCAGGTGGACGTACGGACGGACTGATGGACCACAAAGTGGTTCTGTTTTTACCTCTTATGGTACGAAATCCTAAAAAGGCGCACAAATTTTTCGCTTCACTTATCAACACATAGATTATGTTTAATTATTTAGATAATGATAAGTTAAAAAAAACTATTTCGGGTTCTTTAAATTTGTGTTGTGTTTGTGCAATATTGCATCACTCACGGTGTAGCCTGATAAGTGAACTGAACATGCAACATTGCTCACTTGTATCTAAAAATTAATTAATTACAGAGACTTTCTTCTTGTAATGTGGCCATAATGGAGAACACAAAAGGGTCAAAATATTACTATCAAATATAGCTAAAATTGGAGCGTAGTTCATGTACATTACATTAGTTTTTATTTCACTTCAATACATGCAGTATTTCCGAAGTTATAACGACGAGAAGTTATAGCCCTCTTTTGAATTTCCGAGATTAGGCGAGCTCATTATGACGTCACAACGTAACACTGACTGCGACAAGGTGCGGCGCGGCGTTCGGGTGCGAACGACAACGCTACTGTTGATTTGTGTAGTTGTGACGTATGCGGTCACCTGCGTTATACGCACTTTGATCGTATAAATATTTCAGCCATTCTTTGAAATATAAAAAAGCAAAAACACAGTTTTTCTCGTATTTTTTTGTAGATTTATTTGGCATTTAAAGTAAAAAACGTTTGTCAGACCCATTAGATTGTTGAGTATAAATCACAGATATATACACAAGTTGTTGGTAGTCCCATTTGTCCCTTGTGTCAGTTATAAAATTCTACTGGATAAAATTCTGATCAACTCATACTGAATTTATTCTTAATCTACCTACATAATTATTACAATTTATCTCTAAATTCAAATTATTGCATTTTAAGTTTACAACATCATATATATCGTGTATTTTTAATCGTCTTTGCGACCTCATTCATAAAATAAAAGTGGTTAAAACTTTCACTGACATAATCGCGCGTACTTTTAACATGCTTAAAAATCCGGTTAACAAAGCCCTCGCATCGTAGTGCATGGTACGCGGTTCTCCTTTTCTATTTCTTTTTTACACGGTCTACAGTATCCCTTGCAGTGACGTTAATAGTACACATGTGATCCCTCTACCACGTCAAGACTTATTGGGTCTGCTTCTCCTGTTGCAACATAGGTGTCTGCATGGCTAGACACCTGTTCTTGCTTTATTTGGGTGGCCTTTAATAATGGGGTTAGAACTGAAACGTTGTACTTTTTCTATTTTCAACAACCCGAGCCCATAAAGTATGAAGGAATACCTAACACCCAAGTAATATATGATATGATACTAATTATTATAATATTATTAATTTATTTATCAATCACGCCTTATCCCTGAAGTAGTGGTAGAGGCATATTATACGCCCACTTTTCACCGTGTATATTCTCGTCCCACGTTTTAGATAGTGAGCCCATTGCCGTGTTGAAATAGACAGACACAGGTTGTTCGTTGTCCCTTCGTTCCCTTCGTTCGTGTTCCCTTCGTTGTCCCATTGATAAATGACCAATGCAAGAAAACTATCTAAGATGATAAGGCCTAATGGTTTTAACCCTGAGAAGCTGTTTGAGATAACATTGGCAAAGGTGGCTGCTTTTATAAGACGACTAAAATTACACTGAATGTATATTATGTATATAGGTACTAGAAGTCACAGTCAATGCCAGCTAATTAGCACTATGCCATATTTCTTGTTCTCTCTGAAGTTTGCAGCACAGTTCAGGTGTAAAGTAAATGGGCCAACCTATGGTTAAGTAAAGTGCGAAGTTATAGTACGGCTATTTCCTCCACAGCTTTCTGGAAAGTTTTTTTATTTTATTGGCAATTTCTAGCTGCGAAATAAAAACCGTGCACTTTGCTAATTTCAGAGAAATCTAGAAGTTTGGCTAATCTATAATACCCACTGACTTCCATTATATAAATACATTTGATTAAATATTGTCTAATCTGGCTGCACTAGATTATGTCTAAATGCGGGTAAATGCACAATAAATTTGAGCTCTGACGCACTGAAAAGTACTCCCTACACGTACTTAAACGAGTAGAAAGTCCCAACAGTATCAGTGGTTTGTGTTCTCTCTATTTACGATGTGATGAACTCATCAAATTAACCATTTCGACTTTTCATGGATTCGTCGTACGGGTAGGACGAATCCAAAAAAATGGCTAATTTTAAAATGCTAGTTATTACTGTAACAAGTTTAATTTGGTTTAACGGAATAACCTGCCATACTTAGTACTAAACAGCGCCAAAATGTCTAAATTAAATGGCTTCAGTGGCATGATTGTACTTGTTTAATGGAGGTCAGCGATTAAACTTATTAATAGATAAAGGTACTATTCTCAATCACGTTGAAGACTGCAGGTATTGTCGGCGGCGCTTACCATGCACTATAGCCCGAACCGCTGCAGTAGCGCTCGAATGTCATTTTCCTAGACACCCCGTCAACACCTTTAGTAGTTGCAGAATGCAACATGATTCTGAATAGTATAGTGGGCAAAGTATATAAAACACAGGGCCGCCCTATAAGGATTAATTTTTCCAGAAAATCTTTTATATATTTTTGTGTCATTAGCTATGGTTATTAAATGAGTGTGATGGACTTAAATTAAAACACTACATCGAGGAATAGTGTTACTGTTCACTATTTACGACTCAGAAATGGAAAATAATTAAGGATTTTTAGTATTCCAGCCACATTGTGAACAACCTTCATTTAACTTTCAAATGACGTCATCTTTGGCATTATGATAGTAACATAAGCCTAGGAACAGAAACAAAGCTCAAAAAAGCACAGTCATATAATTTTTGGAGTATTGTCTAAGGCTAAGGCCCGACGATTTAATGCCACTCATGACATCATTTATTCTGAATTAACTATTTTAAATGGCAAAAACTTCATGAATAATTAAATACGATGAATATAGCAAAAATATTCAAATTAGTCTCTCACAATACCAAAATAGACGGTTCCGTCTCATTTTTAAGTCATTGGTTCTATATTATTTATCTATCCCCGAAGGGGTGGCAGAGGCATACTGTATACCCACTTTTTACCATTTGTATTCCTGTCCCACGCAGTGGCGTGCACAAGGATTTTGGATAGGGTATGCATGCCCTAACTACCAGAAATTCCCGCGAGAAATGAAGCGCTGACTCAGTGTTCTGTAAACGATCACTGCGTTAAGCAACTTTCGCTATGGCTAGTCACGGATGGGTGTGCACTTTGTGTCATTTATATTTGCGAGTGTTTCCGTGCTTTCAAAGGCATCTTAAACCGTTGGTTGGCTTAACGACTGCCATATTACTGGCAACCGGGGCCAGTAACATCAGTCGTTAAGCCACGTATGAAGGGCTTGTGGGCGACTTTATAATTTCAACAGCAGGTAGCCATAACCTGAGTCTCTCTATTTCATCACGGCAATGGGCTCACCACCTATTACGTGGTGGTACCTATTATTTGGCGTATAACATGCCTCTGCCTGCCTTCGGGGAAAAGGCGTGATTGATAAACATAAATGTGAAAGTTTGGATGGATGGATGTTTGTTGTGTAAAAACAGCAACGGATTGCATTGAAACTTGGTATGTAGATAGCTATAGACCTGGATTAACATATCTACTTATTATTCTGATGTAGCGACGTTAACAGGAACGACGTGAGACAAACCGCGGGCGCTGCTAGCTGTAATATTTTCAAAATAACTAACTCACAATACTGAAAAAACGTTTCGTTTCCGAAACTCTTTCAAAAGACTTGGAAAGAATAAGATTAAGTACATGTGCTGAATACCAAACATACGTCGCGAGTGGGCATTTTTGTCTTATTATGCTTTGAACTCCATTAACTTCAGAAGATAAAACTGACGCCCCATCGTAAGTTTGAGCAACTAATTTATTTAGGCAATTAAATTCCTCTAAAACGTTGATAATAATCGACCTTAAAGTGACATCTCTCCGATCAGAACTAAAATCGATCTATTATTTCTGAGTCGCGAAAATATCTTAAAACAAGGACTAACTGTTCGCGACCGCTGACATCCGGAGTTTCGTCAACAATAACAACAACAAAATCAGATTGTGTTGTTTCTTTATTTATCTCATTATACATTACAGACGACGCGACGCTAGAAATCAGATCATTTTGAGTTTTATTCGACAACCCTGTAAATGAGCTACCAGATGTCGATTGTAAATGAGTTTCTAAATTACCGTCATATTTAGCTAACAGATCTACGATGAAGCGTGTTCATCATGACCATGAAAAGCTAATACTTGTTTACCGAGAAAGCAAACGACGTCTATGAATCGTTTAATAGTAGTTTATGATACTGTTGCATAATAAGGGTTCTTATAACATGAGTGTGTTTTAAATAACGAGCCGTAGGCGAGTTTTTTTATAGTATCACACGAGTGTTATAAGACCAAGTTATGTACAGTGTCATACACTACTTTATCTACTCTCATACTATAATACGTAAAACAATATTGCAAACAAAATGATGAATATAACAACAAATTTATTTTTTAAATGTCAAATGTTGGCGCCAAGGCGAAAAAATTGATTGCGCATGCGCGCTTGCGTCGCGGACTCGTTCATTGAAACCAATAATTGAAACCTTTTTTTTAAAGTAGAGGTTCTACCTCCTTGGTCCAGCTGGAGGTTGTATAGGTGTATCGTTATGATTAAAAAGTTATATTATGATACAGGTGTCCATACAAGACCTGTATCGTAATTAAACTTTTTTGTATTAATTTGGCCTGTACGTAATGTTTGTCATAAGAATTTTGTTATCAGTTTTATAATCTTTGTATTATAGTATCAGAGTAGATAAAAATATTTATATTCCGATCAACTTTTGCGTTGTGCCTATCAACGTCTAATTTGAACTGGCTATTCAAACTAGACTCTATTCTACCTTTTCCAAAAATTTTGAACTTGAAACAGAATCTATAAGTTTTTCCGACAAATCGTGTTTAGCAGCCGCTTTGTAAAAATATCTAAATACCCGATAAAAGACCAAACATTATTTTTATATTGTTTTGAAAATAATATACAAGGAAAACAAAATAATTTATTTGTGTGTACACAGCCCACTAGCCAGTTATAATTATCGTAATACTTTTAATTAAAATAACGTATGCTATTACCTTTTTTTTAATTAGATTCAAATCGCGAACAGAACGTCCTCTGACAATAATATTGTTTTTTCATCAAACGATTACGTCGAGAAAACACGAGTTTTTAATTTCTTAAACACACATCACCAGCACAGATCTCACAGCTATAATTTTCCATAATTCACAGTAATTCTAGTAAACTAAAGTAATTAATTATTAATTAGATATCAAACACGGCGCTTAAATTCACTCGACAGCTCTTTGTAGTGAAACAATATTTTAATTACAAATGGCGTATTCATATTATACTAACTAAAAAAAATGATCTATATTCGAAACAACTATTATATTTTTGACAACTACTTAAATATGTCGCTTTATACTCAGAGGCAGTGCTTCCTCCGCGACTCATAATTTCGCACACAATCGTAAAATTGACACACACATACAAATGATTTGCACTATAAAAATATGATTTCAAAAAGCATACATCAGCTTTGCATAAATCCGCGCGCAGCGCTGCTAGTCGAAGTCGCGTTACGATTCGCCGATAAGGCACTGACCTCCATACATACTACTAGGTGATAGGTTAGTAGTTCCCTAAAATACTAATAGATGGCACTAAAACATATTTCATTGTATAGGGAATTATTTATTTATACAACTTGTAGTATTGGGATTGTGGGCTAGGGTATGCAGTGCTTATTTGCTTCTATGGACCGCACGCGCCTGGTCCCACGTAATAAGTGGTGAGCCCATTGCCATGTTAAAATAGACGGACGCAGGTTGTGGCTGCCTGCTGTTGAAATTTTTCAAGCAACCCATAAGGCCTTCAACTTGACTTAACGACTGCCATGTTACTGGCAACAGGGACCAACGGCTTAACGTGCCTTCCGAAGCACGGAAACGCTCGCTAATGTAAATACCACAAAGTGGTCACCCACCCTAGGACCAGCCATAGTGAAAGTTGTGTACCTCAGTAGTCGTTTACAGAAAACGCACGTGCGCTTATGATTTACTTATTTCATATTTTATCCATTATAGTCCCACCATATATCCGCCTTAATATTAATATATACAAATATGAAATAAAAGATAAGGTTCATACATTTTTGTAAATTCCCATTGCTTAACCATATAAAACCTCATTAATAGGATTTTCAGGGAAAATATCATTCCTTAGAGAGCGGCCCTGTATATTTACTTACATCTTTTGCCCACTGTACCTTTCGAAGACGTAGATCAGTACGGTAGAAGTTCGTGGACAGAGGCTGGCTGAGCAAGCAGCGCGATGCCGACGAGCACTAGCGCTGCAGCGACGGCCAGGCGTCACGCGCGCCGCCGTATGGCAGGTGGCGTCGGCGCGCGGCACACGCAGCGTCATTGCGTCGGTTTCAACGCCGCCAACTTCCGACCTCGTGCCCTCGCTTCCTGCCGCGACGTAGTATACTCAAACCACAGCACATTAGGAATCAAAGTTGTGTCCCTTATCATTAAAATTTCACATAGCTTTCTGAAAAAAAATAATAACACAGTTAGCTTCATCCTTACAGACAGTAATAACATTAGCTAAATATTACTTTACTTACAGTGAAACAAGCTGTGGAAATAATGGAGTGAAAACTCGATGTACTATTGCGAACCATAGTGTGGCAAAAAGGCAACCCACTACAGCTCCGACTATCACTTGCGAAGTAGTGTGGTAGTGAAGGTACACTCTTCCAAAACTAACAAGCAGCGCTAGGAACAAACAGCTACCGACAATAATTACCCGCCATACGGTAGATATTATACTATTGTTATTTATATGGTGTAACCTGAAATTATATGAATTTTGTAAATACATAATATATAATAGTAGATTGAGAGACTGGGTGTAGGTATACCCTGCCCTGTGGCCTGTTGTAACCATGTATAATCTATACTAATATTATAAAGAGGTAAAGTTTGTGAGGTTGTAGGTTTGCACTATTAGAAAGTTGTATTATACCCAAGTGCTTTAGGTTACTTTTTATGGCGGGAACATATACCTGTGGAAAACGCCAACGGTAAATCTTCATCATGTACACGGGCCCGCGGGCATTACCTAGTATTTGGCGTTAGCCTTTTTGTGGGGAAGTTTTTGCTAGCAATTTCCACCAAAGTACCACAATCTCCTATTAAAATATGTGTGTAAATTGTAATTAGCACATGTGGGGTGGGCACTAGTGGGCAGTAAGGCAGTAAGGTAAAGTCCAATAGAATACTGGCGGAAACGTCACTCTGCGGCTCATAGTAAATCTAATACCACATACTATGAACATATACAAACTGCATGTTTTGTTCTCCTACATTATATTGAGAGACTTTACCATGCACATCAGAGGTAAAGACTAATACTTTTACTATTACCAAAAAGCCGATTCACATAAATTTTCACTCAGTTTGGTATGGAGTTGATTTATTGTACACACGTACAACACCGTCGCACATACCTACATAATTTATAACAGACTTCATTATATAAAAATTTCATAATATAGTTAGAATTCATTGACATATAATGGGGGGTCAGGGTCCAGTCATTTATTTATAAACTAGATGACCCCCACAGCTTCGCCCGTGGTATATTTCGACCTCTCGTCGCACCTATTTAATCCCGTCGCTAAAAAATTTTACAATGATGCATAAAAAATTGCCTGATTTGGCGACATTTATGACTACTGATCGGCTCCGACATATATCATTACGCTACTATACTGGTATAGTAGCGTAATGATATATACCCTATAGCCTTTCTCGATGGATGGGCTATCTAACAAAATAAGAATTTTTCAAATCCGACCAGTAGTTCCTGAGATTAGCATGTTCAACCAAACAAACAAACTCTTCAGCTTTATAATATTAGTATAGATAAACGTCTTTTTACCCAGAAGGCTCAAGCTTGGACCTTGGACTTTAAAACCCTTGAATTTGTACTCTGGACCCTAGGGTCGCTAAGAGTTCAAGATTTATTATTATTAATCTTTTCGGGGACACCGGCACCGCCGAGCGAACGATCCGACCGCATGTCTTGCCGCCCACTTCGCTCATTTCCCCGAAATCTCCTCCTTGCGGTTTGGATTGGGTATCCCAGCAGTCTTCACGGCGCCCCGTCGAACCTTCTTGTTTCCTTGCAGAAGCTTACTGTCTGATCCACCTTCAGATGTTCTATATCTTCTCCTAGTCTGTCTGTGCCCATAATTTCCCATCTTGTTAACGAATACATGGGGCACTCAGCTAGTAGGTGGAAGCTGGTTTCTTCTTCCTCCATGCATTCTGGGCATAATGGGTCATCCATTACTCCTATCACTGTTAGGTGCCTGTTGAGGCGACAGTGTCCTGTGATGATCTCTATGACAAGCCTCATATTTGCTCTGGTAAGTTTGACCAGTCGGCTTGTCCTTTTCGCATCCATTCCTCTGATGAAGATCTTCGACTGTCTCAAGCCTATCGAGGACCTCCATCAGAGGTTGGTTTCTACTGTTATGTTTCTGCTAATTACTCCTTTTGTGATCTTATGAGCGATTGGAAGCCATGGCTCCGGTCCGATCACGCATTCGTCAGCCCCTTACCGGGCTAGTTTGTCCGCTAGTTCATTGCCCTGGACTTCCTCATGTCCGGGGACCCATGCAACGTAGACTTCAGTTCTTTCTGCCAGCTTTTCGAGTGATTTTTTGCACTCCTTGACTGCACTCAATGCTGCTTGACTGTCACTGTAGATAGTCACCTTTTTATGTCTGTATGGCGGTGTATAGTTTGCGCACACTCTGTGATGGCGCATATTTCCGCCTGAAAGACACTTGCGTATTTCAGATTCATTTGGGTCCAGAGTACAAATTCAAGGGTTTTAAAGTCCACGGTCCAAGCTTGAGCCTTCTGGGTAAAAAGACGTTTATCTATACTAATATTATAAAGCTGAAGAGTTTGTTTGGTTGAACATGCTAATCTCAGGAACTACTGGTCGGATTTGAAAAATTCTTATTTTGTTAGATAGCCCATCCATCGAGGCGCATATTTACGCCTGAAAGACACTTGCGTATTTGCCTAACACATTGTATGTGCACTCCGGAGCCAGAGAGCTTAGTAGATTCCTTTCTAGAGCCGTCAGTGTAGCAGATGACGCCTCCGGTGTCTTCCGTCTGCCAGCTCTCTCTTTGTCCTATATGTATTCTACACTTTTTGTCAAAAACCCTCTCCTTCTTGATTAGGTCATTGTTAGAGAGAATCATTGACAATTTATCTTCGTATTTCTTATTGATACTAGCATGTCCGCCATCTTGGGGATTACCTCTCCATAGGCCCACGCTTTTCAATTAAAACCATTGTTCAATTGCTTTCTTTGACTTTTAAGACTCACGTAAAGAACATATGCACAAAAGCCAAAAACCCTCTCCTTGATTAGGTCATTGTTAGAGAGAATCATTGACAATTTATCTTCGAATTTCTTATTTATTCTTTGACTGCCTCTGTGGCGCGGTAAGAGTGTATCCGCCTGCTACGCAAGAAGTCCTGGGTTCGATTCCCGGGTCGGAACAAATATTTGTGTGATCCGCAAATGTGTGTTTCGGAGTTTGGGTGTTTCCTATGTATAATATGTATGTATTTAGAAATATATAAGTTTGTTTATCAGTTATCTAGATCCCATAACACAAGCTAATATTAGCTTACTTTGGGCTAGATGACGCTGTGTGAAAAGTGTCCCTCAATATTTCTTTTTAATTTCTAGATCCAGAGGATGGAGTCCCAATACGATCTCTAGCGCAGCTGTGGGAGTTGTCCTCATAGCACCTGTTGTCACCAGGGCCGCCAGCCTCTGTACCTTGTCTAATTCTATTTTGTTTTGTTTGTCTTGTTCGCTGCCTTGTGCCACCATACTATGGCCAAATGCAGTATTCTGGGTAGGATAATTGATTTATATATCCATTTGACTGTTGCTGGTTTCGTTCCCCAGGTTCTTCCTATTGCACTTTTACATTGCATCAACGCCATTTTGGCTTTTGTGCATATGTTCTTTATGTGAGTCTTAAAAGTCAATTTGCTGTCCGGTGTGACTCCCAGGTATCTGATATCCTCAACCACCTCCAGGGTGTGGTTGTTCAGTCTCACCGGTCCAAAATTGTCTTTTTCCTTTTATTAGTAAATATCACTACCTTTGTCTTGTCGGGATTCATGTTTAACCCTTTACTTTTGCACCATGTTAGAGCTACCTTCAGTCCTCTGTTCATGATGTCGCACATAACACTTGGCACTTTGCCGGTGACCAGGAGCACGCCGTCGTCGGAATATGCCTGTGTGTATATGTGCATCCTGTTAATTTTCTTAATAAGTTCATCTATTAGAAGGCACCATAGTAAAGGGTTTATTGCCTTTACTCCGTGTGGGAAACCTCTGCTTGCCTCTACTTTTAGGGTCACGCCTGCCATCTCTGCCTGTATCAGTCGGTGCCTCAGCATTAGTTTCACCCATTCTAATATGTCTTTATCTATTCCTTCACAGTCTAGGGTAGCTTCTATCAATTCGGGAGTGGCCATGTCGAAGGCTCTCTCGACGTCAAAGAAGCATCCTAGTGCATATTCCTTATTTTCTATCAATCTCTGCACCCTGTTCACCAGGTTGTGGAGAGCTGTATCCGTTGATCTGCCCTCCATGTACGCATGTTGGTTTAGGTGCAGAGGTGACTCACTTTTATCTATTTGTTCTCTTATTATCTGTCTAACTATCTAAAACTAACTATCTTCACGCTGTATCCCTGACGGGGTAGTCAGAGAGGACAGATCGCCAGGCTTCGCGATTCATGCATACTTCTTTCGCTTCGTCGAGATTCATCAATCGCTTCATACACGCACGTCTGGGTATCCGAGTACTTTTGACCTTTCCGTTTTTGAGCAATCTGCTCACGTGGTCTTCATATGTAAGTCTCGGCCTTCCCTGACTCCTTCTACCCTCTACTTTTGAACAATTTATATTCTTCGTCAATCGTTCCTCACTCATTCGTTGGACGTGTCCAAACCAACGGAGCACGCCCTTTTCCAGCTTAACGCTGACACTTTCATTCAAACCTGCCATATTGCGTATCACTTCGTTACGTATTCGGTCGGCCAAGGTAACGCCGCACAATTTTCGAAGTGATCGCATCTCCACAGCATTCAATTTACTTTCATGTATCTGCTGACATACCCAGGTTTCACTACCGTAAAGCAAAGTTGGCACTAGCACTGCGTTATGAATCGCCATTCGTGCTTCTTTTACGATGCTTTGTCGCTTTACTAACTGGGACAAAGCACCGTTAACTTTGTTTCCGGCAGCTACTCGCCGTTCTACATCCGAATCACATCTTCCATCCGCGCTAAACAGTCTTCCTAAATACACAATTTCATTCACTTGCTCTAGACGTTCCTGGTTTACCCTAATCTCGCATTTAGTAAGCCCTGAACTCTAATCTCAGCCCTGGAACTGTACAATAGACCTTAGAGCCTGGCCTCTGACCTTTAAACCATGGATAAACCTCAAACCCCAGACACAGACTCTCAACCCTTCAACCACAAAATAGATACTGGAGATGAAAGATTATTTGAAAACACTCAACTACTGTACTGGCTGCATTTTTATACTATGTCAGTAAATAGATTGAAGAGAGACTGAGCAGTTATAGAGACTGAAAAGAGATAAAATAAAATAATTTTATCAGAAAGTCAATTCTTTTACTAAGAATTGACTTTCTGATATAAGAAAATAATCTTAAGAAAATAAATAATGTATACTATTAGTTAGTTTACATTTATTATTCTGATACATTTAAAATAAAACAGTATCTTGCTTACCTGATTAATACAAAATACAGAACATATATACTAAAAAACCAGATGAACTGAGAATGAGATGATGGCATTCCATATTCATTGTATAAATTCCCTCTGGCTAGCGGCCTGGCTTCACATAATGCATGTTTTAATACTATATTTAATGCTTCATTGACCAATGTACCAGTGAAAAAAGCTATCTGAAATAAAATAGTACATCAGTTTTCAGTATACATATTTGCTAAAGGGCTCAGTGGTTCTAAAATCAAAAAAAGATCTAGTGTTGTTGGATATGCCTATAATTTATAATTTTACCAAAGACACAGCTTTGACTCCAAACAATGTGTCTTTAACACAACCATGATACAAATGTTAAGAAACCTCAAATTTAAAAAACTATTTAAAGATCTTGATTCACAGAGATTTCTCACAATTCAATTTCATAGTAGATAAACTTTGACCAAATATGTTGGCAGTTTGCATATAGCAGGGGTAGCCAAAGTTTAATCACAATCATGTGGTTGATTGTGCTATTAATCAAGTTGACCATTTGGCAAAAAATATAAATTTTTATTAAAAGTACTACACACACACACTACACTTGTGTACAGCTTCATTTAAAATTTATATTACATAGCATTTCATCAGAATATACAGGCTTTGCAGCAAACTCCATGACACAGGCTCAACCTAGTTGTTGAGTTAATAAGTAAAGTTATCAATAGTTCTATGTTGGTTGATCTATGTTGAATATAATTATAATATTGTAATCATGAATGGAATGAAGGGGATGTAATATGCATTTTGTGGTTATCCATCACGCCTTATCCCCGAAGGGGTAGCAGAGGCATATTATATGCCCACTTTTCACTGTGTGGATTCCTGTCCCACGTAATAGGTGGTGAGCCCATTGCCGTGTTGAAATAGACAGACGCAGGATGTGGCTACCTGCTGTTGAAATTTTATAAGCCGCCCATAAGGCTATGGAAATAAATATTATTATTCTCTTTATTTACTATGTCTGTATAGTAAATAAAGAGAATAATAATATTTATTTATAATACAAATTACATTTTGAAATATATCTATAAAAAACATAATAAAAATATAACAAGTTAATTATTATCAGTAAGCAGTAGTTCTTGGGTCTAATAAAGTTGGACACTCATAGCGTATAATAACACACAGAACTTAAATTTGCACAATCAGATAGTGTTAAATGGTGTTAACATGATGGGTTTTTAGGTTTTGAAATCATGCTCAGATTTAATATCTATCTGCATAAATAACAAATGCTAATGAAATTTAAAGTAAAGTAAGAGAAATTATCATTCATTACTTTCACTTTTTTATTAATAACTGTACACTATTACTTCTGATTTAATTTCACTGCATACCAGTGTTGTGTACATCAGGTTACCTTTAATTCTCTGCCTATGGATATATTACTTACAGTGTGTAGATCTCGACGAAACAAAATAAGTGCTACAAAGCCTGCTCCAATACCAAAGGGGGACAAGCTTAAAAGAGCCAATAACTTTCCCAGCCAATCTCCTGAAAAATTATTATACTTGATAATGTTTACAAATATTTCAAATAAACTGATATTTTAATTTACGTAACAGAGATAATTTACCTTTTGGGTACTCAACTAAAGTAAGGGCTAGTGGTTGCCATTCTATATCACTGTTATCATGTAGAATTTGATTCCCTGATACAGTCTTATCCACCATTTTTCACCACATTGGTTAAATTATTTGAACAAAATATTTTGTACACAAAGTCAAAAGTTTACACTTATTTTATAATTCTAAGCATTATTCCACACAACTCATAAATTCACAATATCAACTTGTCAATCAACGACATTTTTTTTTAATAATTATTTAATGGCCTGGTTTCTAAGACCTTTTAGCCAAATCTTATTTTTTATATCATATTTCTTCAATCTTATCTTCTAATTAGTCCTGTCCAGTCGATGTCGTGTCCTCATTGTCCGTCCTGGTCCTTGCCCACAGTATAATGGTGATTCTTATACTAAGGTTGTCAGTGGACGTTTCGCGGCAAGAGAGAAAATAGCATTTCACTGCATATATATCATTGTCTTTCACTATAGCACGTTATCACAACTTTTATGTCCTAGAAATCACCACTCCCGCACATAAAACAAGATAAATGCACTAGTTTTAGAAAATAATATAAAGCAAGCGTCCGCACTTGTCACTCTTCCCGCCAAAATCCAATCAACGACAAACGAAACAAAACCACAGATCATATAATTTTTACTCCGTAAAACGAAACGAAAGACATGACATGACTGACACTGTTGTTGTTAGTTGTCTTCGCCCATCAAGGGCAGGCAAAAGAAACTTTGTCCATACAGCCTTGCCTTTAATGTTTATTATCATATGATTTAATTATAGTCATGTCTAGTCACTTTGTCGATGTCGAGTCCTCATTCCTAGGTCCTGGTCCTTGCCCTCAGTATAATGGTAGTTATTATACTGAGGTTTTCAGTGGATTTTACGCGGCAAGACAGAAAATAGCATTTGACTGCATATATATCATTGTCTTTCATTATAGCACGTTAATACAATTTTATGTCCAAGAAACCACTACTCCCGCCTATAAAACAACATAAATCCACTAGTTTTAGACAAGAATATAATGCAAGCATCTGCACTTATCAATGTTCTTTCTTTTTTGTTCTTGTGGCGATACTTGTCAATGTTCCAGCGTAAAGTCTGACTGACATTAGATCACAGACTCAGACTGTTGTTCTTATTTGTCTTCGCCCATCTTGGGCGGATAAAGAAAACCAAGTCCTTACAGCCTTGTCTTTGGTATACAAATAGTAGTACCTAAGTATTTAGTCATGTCCAATCCTTTGTCGTATCAAGTCCAGTCCTATAAAAGTCCTGTGTCGTTGCCCCGGTAAAGCAGTAGACCCTTTACCAGGGCCACAGAATAAGTAACTCCCTAACAAAAGTCAGTTTTAGGCACAGATTTAGAAGAGTAAGCAGATCAAACATATTCCTTTGTTTATAGTGTAATACTTACTAATACATTTTTACACTTTTGATTTGTTGTATAACGCTATATTTTTTGTCATGTGTAGCAACATGTAACTTACACATAGACAGCGAACAGCGCGTAGCCGCGCGTAGCCTAATTTTCTACATAATTTCAACTATCGGCGCCATTTTTGAATCAGAAATTTGTTAGTGTATTGTGCCGAAGGAAAAATATTGTGTATACATATTTAAATAAAGGTTTTAAAAGTATAAAAAACATGGTGAAGTGTTGTGTAAAATGTTGTGATCATGGTGAAGTGTTGTGTAAAATGTTGAGTCACAAGAAATCACCAGGAATAACTTTTCACAGGTTGGGATGTTTTATTTACGACTACGTGTTATTATTCAAAGATTTTTTTTTTACACTCAGTGTGGATTTGGTATGGGTTTAGTAAGTCGGTCCACACTTAGGTACGATCCAAGTTTTATGAGTGTACAAGGTAAAAGACAAAAATTTGGTAACGAAGGCCGAAATGTTCAACAGTCAAGTTTTGTGTTGAAGTACATGTAACATGAAAAAAAAGACAACATTAAAGCACATGAGTTATGATAGTTATTTAGAGCAAACACACAATGTTCTAGACTTTATGTTATTTTAATCAATGTAGTCACATATAAGGTATATATGAGGAGAATCAACATAGGTCAGGAGGGAGTTAAAATTAATAGGACGGGGGAAATGTTCTGTGGGCAGAGAATCATATAAGGATCCATTCCTTCTCAGGCATTCAAAGAAGATATGGTTTGTATTATGTTCGTCCAAACCGTATTCACACAAAGAATTATCCCTAATCCTTATTTTTGTTAAAAAAAACGTAAGTGCAAACATGACCTAACCGCAAACGACAAATAATCGATGTTGCTCTCTTGCTAGCTTCTCGAAATATAAAAAACCAAGGCTTAGCTGGGATATCACCCTGAAGGGAAGCATAATGTAAGCCCTTAACTTTACTGGATATTGTCCAGAGGTCTATCCATTTTTGAAAATAGACTGGATTTAAAGAGAGAGGTAAGATCTTGAGGATAGGCTCTGTATTGGTCAAGAGAGCCATTAGTAATAGCATCTTTGGCCAATGAGTCAACCATTGTATTGCCAACAATTCCACTATGCCCAGGAATCCAGACCAGACAGACGAATAGTCCCTTAGATTGGCATCTAAAAAGGGAGTTCTTTATTTGGAGGATTAAAGGAGATCTAACTTTACTGGCGAAATGATTAGCCAGAATAGCCATTAAACAGCTCTTAGAGTCAGTAAAAATTACTGACTTGCTTATGTTATGTGACTCTATATATAAAATGGCTTCAAGTATGGCAATCGCTACACCTGTGAAGATAGAGTTCACAGAAGGAGACTTAAAGGGGAGGATAATTTTGTATCGGGGTATCCAAACTGCAGACCCAACATGAGAAGCCTGTCAATTTAGAGCATCTGTAAAAAAGACCAATCCATCTTGCCACTTTTGATGAATTAAGGCAAGTAGGTGTTTATTAGCCTCTATAGAACCTTTACTGATACCAGAATTTAGAATTATGTCTGGAGAATGTATAATGGCTTCGAATGGGGATTCAAATAGGGGGTTGATTTTGGACTGTGAGCAAGGGAACGGGAAGCGTAGAAAGTTAAGAAAGCTATTAAATAAGCAGGGTTGAACTTTATTTGACCAATAACCACCAGATGATATAAATTCCGAAAGAGTATGTAGTTTAGGGATAAGAGGATAGAGGGCAAGTTGGGAAGTTTTGTAAAAATACCTGTCATCCAGGTACTGTCGCCTTAGAAAGAGGGGAGGTTCCACACATTCTACCTGCAAGGCGTTTATAGGCGAGGATTTCATTGCACCAATCACAGCGCGCAGGCACCTAGCCTGGAGCTTATCCAGAGATTTAAGGGGTTCTTTGTTACATGGTTCTAGAAGGAAGCTACCATAATCCAGGTGACTGCAGGTACCAGATATGCTCCCCACCAGGTACCAGATAAGGACCTTAGAATATTAATATATTTTTCACATTTAAAGACTATCTGATTTATATGAGGAATACCAGATAATTTCCTATCCAAAATCATACCTAGAAATTTAACAGACTCTCTTACTGGGAAAACTTGATTGATGGAGAAAACCACAACTGAACTCTTGGGAACTGATAAAGATAATCCGTGATCTGCAAGCCATGTTTGGAGGTAGTAGACAGCAGACGTAAGTCTAGATTCAGCATCCGATATGTCATCCACAGTTACATAAAGTGCAATGTCATCTGCATACTGCAAGATATTGCAAAAGGAGTTTACTGAGAGCTCTAAGTCGGACGTATATATACTGTACAGAAGGGGACTAAGCACAGAGCCCTGTGGTAAGCCCCTCCACACAGTTCTGGGGGATAGAATAGAATTTTGTAATTTGATTGAAATTTTTCTACCAGAAAAAATATTGGATATAAAATTGACTATCTTCTCTGGAACACTCAGCTTAAGCAGATTTTGCCTGAGCACAGGAAGAAGAACATTATCATATGCGGCTGCTATATCAAGAAATACGCCCACACAGTACTCATTTTTAGACATTGCTATACGAATATCAGTAGTGAAATTGCCTAGACTATCTATAGTTCCGAGGCCCTTACGAAAGCCAAACTGGGTCTTCGAGAGTAACTCTTGGCTTTCCATGAACCATTCCAAGCTATTTTTAATGAGGTGTTCCATTATTTTGGCCATAGTACAGGAAAGGGCAATAGGGCAATAGCTTGAACAGTCGTTACTCGGTTTTCCTGGTTTCAATATCGGAAGAATGATTTGGGACTTCGACTCATCAGGGGGTATGCCAGAATAGAAAACATGATTTAAGATTTTAAGGAAATAGTTTTTAGTATCCAAGCTGCTATTAACTATAAAAGAATAGGGGATTCCGTCAACCCCAGGTGAGGAATCTTTCAGGGACCCTAAAACAGTCAGAAGCTCATCTTGAATGAAAGGGGAGTCAAAGGTATGTCTGGTAGGAGTAGACAAGGAAGAGAGAGTTAAGCACTCAGAAGCAGAAGAGACGGTGGGAGGGGCGAGTTTCTGCTCAAAGTCTTGACTCCATGTTGATATATCGTTAGAAATCATGGGGATGTCAGACATTGAGTTCTTGAATCTTCGGATATTTCTCCAAACTAATGTGGAATGAGTACGGGGAGACAGAGACTCACAGAATGCACGTCATCCTTCCTTTTTTTTGTGACAGAAGTCTGACAGTTTCTGCTGCTATCCTTTTATAGTTCAGGTAGTTGTCAGTTGACATATCTCTTTATGAATGAATATGCCTTTTCTGCATCTTTCCTTTTTTTGCATGCCTGTGAGCAAGATTAGTCCCACCATGGAGGTGATGGGAGGCGCCTATTTGGTTTTTTTAAAGGAATGGCTTTATCAGCAGCTTTTAAGAGATATTTCTTAAAGATACAATATAATAATAATAATAATAATACACTCAAGGACACAAGAATACAATCCCCTCGAGGACAGTCGTTATCTTTTATAGGATTAACGCAACCCTATGAGGGCACAGTAGATTCGCTTTTTGAGTTATCCACTTTCTGATACCAAAAAATGTATCAGTAAGTTATTGAAAAGCTCACATCCGCAGGGCAGCTTGTGGCGAGCTGATTGTGCGTGGCTACACATCGGTCCCGATTCCTCAGAGTTTTGTTGCCCTTCTGCACCGGTTAGGATTTAATGGCCTAACGGGAGAGCAGTGAGAGTGCTACTCCCGGGAGCGCAGCAAATCTCAACTCTGGCTTGCCTTAATTGGTGGGTCAGAGGGAGGGAGCCAGAGCTATATGCTCGGGGGTGGAAGTGTCACTTTCAAGGGCATAACTACAGGGCAACCCGCTCCGGGTCTGTCCCGCGAAGGTGAAATCGGCGCCGCACCGCTCGACACCCCAAGCCGCTCACATCGGTGTTGCCCTCTGCCGCCTTCCAGGCTTATCATGCCTATGGCGATTGTATAGGGGGCCCATCTAGTGAGTTGGCAAGTCACCGTCTGCCAGTATTTTGATAATAATATATTAAAATGGTAGACGCCGTCTTCATCCATAGTTTTAGTTACATACTCCATTTAACCTTCAACTCAATAGCCCATTTAGTAGTTAGCATATTGTACAATAGTTTAACTCCCATTGGAGGTGGTCCACTATCGTTCTTCTACATAAGGCGGGCGTGAACTGTCTGTAGTGGGAGTGCCATTACCTTTTAGATTAAAATTCTCAAAGGGCCTCTGCGTGTTGGACCAGTATGTCCCCATGTACGCCTACCAAAAGCCCGGGTATCTTCATAAAAAAAAGAAGATACCCGTGAAAAGAAGAAACATAATAATAATAAGTCCCCCAAAGCCCTACCTTACGGTCCCCCAAAGCCCTACCTTACGTCCAAACCGAACACCTGGTAACGTGGGGGACGGACACGCATACTAATGAAACTTATGCGGCTAACAAGGCAAAGGTAACCCAGTAAAATGGAGACAAGAAGAAGTAAATTACGTATAGGGCCGCTGCCCGGGGGTGATCGCCAGGGCACGTTTGTAGCTGGCCACGGACGTGATAGCATGCTAGCCAGTGACTCTCTGCTGGGCGGCTGGGAGAGAGTCGGGGACGCGGGGGGTAGGGGAATGTCCTCAAGGAGTACAGCCGAAAGTAGGAGAACTAGGATATTAGAATCTCCGGCTGAGGATGTTTCGCAGGTGACAAGTGTCAACCAACCTACGACCACTAAAGCTGGAAAACTCAGAGTACGCATGAAATGGGATGATGAAATTAATAAATTTATCATGCGCACATATTTTCAAATCACTCAATTAGAAACAGATAAGACTATGTACTGTTCTAAACTTTATGAAATATTCAAATTAGAATACCCACATTTAAATCTTTCATCACAACGAATCTCAGATCAAAGGAGAGTTATTGTACGAAACAAACTTATACCAGATGCAGAAATTAGCAAGATTAAATTTGAAGTAGCTAAACAGTTAGAACAAAGTGATAGTAATGTAGTAGAAAATCTATCACTACCATTCCCGGAGAATGATGCAAATATAGAATTACAGCCTCCGTACGAATCACCAAATCAACCAACATCATACCTTACACAGTCACCTCAAGCCACAGCCACACGCTTTCACTCTCTCACGCTTCTACACAAACTACATCACTCCCAACACAAATATTACTAATGGACGAGATCACTACGCAAGTTACAACAATACCTGACACTATCACAACAGATTTAATAGAGAATTTAGAGATAGCACTTTCTATGTACACTGGAACCGATCCCACAACTAGACCTAAACTACCTCGACTAAGAGAAAGCAAAAAACTATATGAACTGGTAAATAGATTTAACACACAAATACTGGCACAATACATCTCGGTAGACTCAGATTTAACACATATACACACACTGTTATACTGTACTGCTATGGTAATAAGCTCTCAACTCGGTTTTAAAATTTCTAATAGTGCCGATGCCTTAAAGACAAAAAGAACGTCTGTGGAAGTACCAGCATGGCAAAGGAGCCTAGAAACTGATATTAAAAATTTACGAACTGACATAGGCAGACTGACACAGTATATTAATAATAATAGAGGAAGGAAACTGGTTAAAAGAGTTTTGAAAATTTTTGAAAATGTAGAGGTACATTCTACACACGAAAAAAATAACATCCGACCCGATGAATATTTGGACACATTAAAGCAGAAATTGTCTCTAAAATCACAAAGGTTAGCTCGATATAAAAGAGCACTACAAAGGAAAATCGACAATAAAGTTTTCACACATAATGAAAAATCGTTTTATAGATCTATGAATAATAAATCCGATCATTTAACATCCGATGCACCATCTAAAACTGAGCTCAAAAACTACTGGACTGATTTATGGAAAAAGCAAACTTCACACAATGACAATGCCTGTTGGATAAAAGAGAAAATAAAAAAATCAAGCTCTATAGAACAGATGGAATTCGATGGTATTAGTGTAACTGATGTTGAAGAGATTACATAAAAGACCAAAAATTGGAAAGGACCAGGTGTGGATTGTGTCCACAATTTTTGGTATAAAAAACTCACAGTTCTCCATGAAATACTTGCAAAAATCATCTTCAACATCAAAACAGGATCAGAAAAACTACCAAAATTCATAACCAAAGGTATAACATACATGCTCCCTAAAAGTAACAATACATCAGACCCGTCCCAGTACCGGCCTATAACTTGTCTACCTACTATTTACAAATTGATAACTTCCTGCATAACTCACAAAATCAACAGACACATCGAACGAAATAACATACTAGCTGAAGAACAAAAACGATGAAGGCGCAGACATATGGAACGTAAAGAACAACTTATTATTGATTCAACTATTCTAAAACATGCGACATCTCATAACAGAAACCTAAATCTATCCTACATAGACTACAAAAAGGCTTTTGATAGTGTACCTCATTCAAGCCACGTATCCTGGAAATTTATAAAACAGATCCAATCATCATAAAGTTTTTAAGTGGTATCATGACTCACTGGAGGACTACATTTTCTCTCACTATCAACTCAACATCGATTTCTACAGATGAAATTCCCATCGAGAATGGAATCTTCCAGGGAGACTCGCTGAGTCCTATATGGTTCTGCCTGGCTCTTAACCATCTATCCAATATCTTAAACAACACAAAATGCGTTTATAAACTTACATCTGACACTACAATTAACCATCTCATGTACATGGATTATATTAAAATCTTTACCAAATCTGATAAAGATAGGATAAGCTTATAAAAATCACATCACAGTTTAGCAACGACATCAATATGACTTTTGGACTTGACAAATGTAAAACAATTCATTTACACAGAGGTACAATAATCAACAGAAGCAATACCGACAGACCTAATAATCCACAGGAATACATTAAATTCAGCATAATGGGCGAGAATGACACATATAAATATTTAGGGCTACATCAAGGACGAACAATCAATCATACAGAACTTAAGAAAGCCTTAAGCCGAGAATACGTACATAGATTAAACCAAATTTGCAAAAGATCACTATATTCCAAAAATTTATTTAAAGCAATAAACACATATGCCATACCAATATTAACTTACTCTTTTGGAATCATAGAATGGACCTACACAGATATAAACCAATTAGAAATAAATACTAGAACAACACTCACAAAACGCAGAAGGCAGAAAGGAGGGAGAGGGATGATAGGTCTGAAAAAACTATGGGAAGGGCAGATACAAAAACTTAGAAACTTCTTTTACGAAAAATCCAAAGTAGCATTCACAACACAATAGTAGAAACTGATACAAATTACAAAACATTAAATCTAGCAGATAGAAACAAGGAATTCAATACTTCAGAAAACTTGCATAACTTGAAACTAATAAGATGTCGAAGTAAACAATTACATGGTCGACACATCCATGATTTAGAACAGCCTCATATAGATTCTCAGGCTTGAAATAAATGGCTTAAGCACGGCTCACTTTTTCCTGAAACCTTTATGAACCTTTATGATAACCTGAAGGCTTTATGATAAGTATTCAAGACCAAGTTATCAACAGCAAAAATTATAGAAAGTTCATTATTAAAGACCCCAATACCCTAGACGATAAATGCAGAAAATGCCACCGTCACTCGGAAACTATTCAACACATTACCAGTGCATGTCCTAGTTTAACTCAAACAGATTACACACATAGACACAATCAAGTAGCTCATATAATTCATCAAAAACTGGCCATTAATCACAAACTCATAACTGGCAAACCAACACCATACTACCAATACAATCCGAAACCTGTAATAGAGAACACCAACCATAAGCTATATTTTGATAGAGCAATTCTAACAGATAGGACTATAGGACCATTCACAATAATAGACCCGACATTACTCTTATTGATAAAATAAATAAAACAGTATATCTAATTGACATCGCAGTTCCAAACACTCATAACCTTCATCGAACTATTACTGAAAAAATAAACAAGTACACGGAACTCAAAGAAGAAATAACTAGTATATGGAAGATGAACAAAGTTTATATAGTGCCTTTAGTGTTATCTAGTACAGGAGTAATACCTAAAAACCTGTTACAATCCCTTAAAACAATAGACATTACTGAAAATACATACATGACAATGCAAAAAGCCGTAATTTTAAATACTTGCCGCATAGTCCGTAAGTTTCTCCAAGAAGATTTAAATATTCAACCCGAATCAGAACATGAAACTCACTTGGTTTAGGCCCGTGGTTCATAATTACCGATGTGTACTAAATGCATCGAGAAGAAAACAAGACTAAGAAAATAATAATAATAATTTCATAGTTAGCATATTTCACAATAGTTTAACTCCCATTGAAGGTGATCCATTACCGTTCTTCTACATAAGGCGGGCGTGGATTGCCTGTAGTGGGGGTCCATTTCCTATTAGATTAAAATTCTCAAAGGGCCTGTGCGTGTTGGACCAATATGTCCCCATGTAAGCCTGCCAAAAGACCGGGTATCATCATAAGAAAAAAAATAGAAGATACCCGTGAAGAAGAGACAATAATAATAATAAAGCTTTAATTTAATTCCATGCAAACAACTTTTTGACAATACATCATAAATAATACAATTCATAGACAATAATTAGAGAGAGAATTACTTCTGTTAAATAAGATAATAATAATAATAGTGTTGAAATAGATCATAATAATAGTATTAGATTAAATAATAATAATTTCACTATTACAATAAATAATAATAACATGTACAATAAATTATACATTAACTGTGTCTGTATGGACCCCTTTTTGGGTAAAAGCCTCTTCCAAGGAAAACCACTTGCACTGCAGTCTTAAGTCAACCTTGACCCGCTACGGCCGTTACTTCGTCTGTCCATCTAGCATGAGGCCGACCTCTGGATCTAGTACCTCGTGGTCCCGACCAGTTCATAGATACAATATACATCCTGAATATTAAAAAGGTTAGGAGCAGGTATCAGGTTGATTTCTTGATCCAGACAACTAGAGTATGTCCCCCAGTCTGCCCTTGCTAGGTTATATTTCAGAATAGGATTAAATGGAATTTGAACATTAGGGCTGTCTACAGGAAGTATGACAATAGAATAGTGGTCACTACCATGGGTACTGCCTAACGTCAGCCATCCTAGACTAGAAGAGAGTGAAGGTGAACAAATAGAAAGGTCAACAGCGCTAGGATGGGGTTGAGAGAGGGTTGATCTTGAGTTGGGACACCATCATTTAAAATGCAAAGGTTTAGTGAGTCTAAAATGTCCAGAAATATGGATGACATTTCATCACATAAGTAGGAACCCCATGAAGTATGGTGGATATTGAAATCCTCTAAGACTACAACAGGAGGTTCAATGGAGGACAATATGTTATTCAATTCAGATAAAATTGAGCGGTCTGGATAAGGGATATAGACAGATAGAAAAGAAATATTCATGGTTCTTACAGCAACAATATGAAAGCTGTCACTCTGAGGGGGTAGGGAAATTAGGGAGTAAACTAAGGATCTGGAAACTAATATACAGGTTCCAGCATGACCATCATTTCTGTCATCCCGAAAACAGGCATAACCTGACACTCCAAACCGAGAGGCAGGTCTAAACCCAGTTTCCTTGATGGCAATAACAAGGGGTTTATATTTGTTTATAAGAAAAAATAATTCGTTCTTTTTGTTGTTTAAGCTCCTACAGTTCCATTGAAGGATTGGAGGGAATGTTATTAGATAAGAAAGATAGCTGAGAAATCTTAGATTTAAGTTTTTCTGGAAGCTCAGTGTCACTAAATCGGGATAGCATATTAATGACAGTGGAAAGAAGTAATTCAAGGAGATTATCACTGGGACTAGATTGTCCTGTTGAATTATGTTCTGAGAGAGCACAGCCATTAGAGGTGGAGGAGGGAGGAGCTTGGGTTAATAGGCTATGAGTCAGTCTATCATACCCTGGGCTAGATGCTGGGTTATGAGGTCCACGGGGAATTAGGTTTGTCTTCCTATAAGATGTTTGAGAAGACTCTGGCATAGGGGATTTTTGAGACATATGAATAGAGGAAGAAGTAGTTGTAGTAGACTTTGCAGCATCCGCAAAAGACTTTCGCACATGGAGGAATCTTACCGATGCCTCCATGTAAGAAATGTTCTCCTGGGACATCACTATTTTTATAGATTTTTGTCTGCTGTGTTCTGGACAAGAAGGATCTTTGGAGGTATGAGGACCAGAGCAGAAAAGACAGGATGGGTAAGGATTAGTACATGAAATACCTTCATGGGGTTGGCTGCAAATAAAACAACGTGGGGAAGACCTACACTGAGATGTAATATGCCCAAACCTACAGCATTTTAGGCATTGAATTAGAGGAAGGACATAAGTTTCAACAGGGAGGGAATTATAAAAACAATAAATATGTGGAGGAAGAGTTTGACCACTGAATGTTAGGAATACTATTTTCATTTAATTTTCTTCTGTTAAGTCGTCTGGCTTTCATTATTCGGCCATATCCAAGAGGAACTCGGATTGAGTGGACCACTTCCTCAAGGGTCCATTCCACCGGAACCTTTCTAATGATTACCATTCTTGAGCATGCAAAGAAGGAACGGATACCTCATATTTGGCTCTGGATAGGGAAGGGTGAGTTAAGAAAATGTTAGCATCTACAGCATATTTAAATTGAACTGATAGACGGTTACGGCCTACACGCTTAATGCGATCTTCAGTTACGTTAGATATTTTATTATTGTGGATAAAATGACCGAACTTAATTGGACGGAACACCGTACCTGAGGACGGGTTGTCCACTGATCTGGATACATGGACTATGTACGGACCAGTATCAGTATCGGTGTATCACGTGGACTTATCAAAATCGGGATGGGTGTAAGAAGTTTGAATGGAAGGAGATGCTTGTGATGGATCAGTAATAGATTTTTTAAGAGCAGGGGATGAAGGGTCATTAAGAGGATGATTTCGTTTTTTAGAATGAGAATTGGAAATAGATTATAATGACGAAGAAGGATCGTGGAAATTGAAATAATATACAATTAGTTTATAAAATGTTCATGTATTAGTAATAATCTTACATATATATGGTAACTATGTACAAAGTGACATAATATCACTGTATCTCTGGTACAGAAGAGATATTCATATAAACGTTGAATCAATGAGGTTGTAACATTCCTCCCCTTCCACCTTCTTCTCTATTGGATCTTCCAAACGTCTAGGAGGCTGTCTAATTCGTATGCTACGTCGAAGAACTCCTGGTACCGGTGCAGTTTCTGTAACGGCTGATGCAGTTACCGATGGTAGTATTCCTGGCGAACCTTCAGGTGTTGGTGTTTCCGATACAGATGTAGATAAGGGTGTCCTGAATGGTGTCATGCCACATTGTTTCGTTCCTGGTGTTACTACTCGTATTACCGGTGTCATTGCTGGTTGTTCTAGGGCATTTGTACCTTTTGGTGTGCTGTTACTGTCCTTCACTTCTACTTGCTGATGAAGCTGATCAGCATATAATCTTGGAGCACCTTGTATACTAGAACTTTCTTCTGGTTGTCGCGGTCGGAGTTGGTCAGCATGCCTACGTATTGAATTTCCCCTGGGTGTAGATATAATGTATGAATATTTGTGGGTACGACGTTCTATTGTTGCCGGTTGCCACATTTTCTCTAACCCTGTTTTTGTGAACACAGGTTGTCCTGGAGTATATGATGGTGTCATCTCCAAATTTTGTAGTGCTTGCTGGTAACGAGCCTTTCGCGCCCTATTGAGACGAATGTTACCCAGAGAACAGTTTAAACGACGTCCAAACATGAGTTCGCCGGGTGAGACACCAGTTGTTGTATGTGGTCATTTTCTAGGGAGAGTTCTTGTCGTTTACTGATGAAGTGTTTCAAATGGTGAGGGGGTGAAATGTCTGAGTGATACCACCCTGTACGTAGATACTGGCGGATCAATTTAAGTGTTTCATCTTTCTTTGTTTCTTTTCTTTTGTTATCTTCTGTTAGGTCGAGATCCGCCATTTGATCCTGGATGATTTTCATTTGTATTTTGCATACTCTTGTTTTCCAGTTAGATGGTTCTTCTTCGGGGTTTGGCATTCTTGAGCAATAATCTGCGGTAACATTTAATTCTCCTTTTCTGTATTTGATATCAAAATCATAGCCTCCGATTATGAGTGCCCATCTAACTAGTCTATTGTTTGCTATTTTTGGTAGTTGTCAATGTGTTCCCAAAATGTATATTAATGGTTTGTGGTCGGTGATGAGTATAAACTTCACTCCACGCAGGTATTGATCAAATTTTCGTATTCCAAAAAGAATCGCTAGTGCTTCTCGGTCTATTACGGAATATTTAGTCTCTGCTGGTTTAAGTTTACGAGATGCAAAGGCAATTGGTTCTTCAATTCCTTTTCTATCCTTGTGATATAGAACAGCACCTAAACCTTTTTCAGAGGCATCACAGGAGAGGTACAGGTCACGTGTTGCGTCTAGCGACATAAGTGGTTTAGAATTTTCTATCAATTTCTTTGTTTTCTCAAACGCTACTTGTTCCCTTTCTGTCCATCGCCATTTAGTATTTTTGGCAGTTAAAGTATGTAGTCCGGCACAAAGGCTGTGTAAATGGGGTATAAATCGCTCATAAAAATTAATAAATCCAAGGAATGAACGTAGTTCTTTAACGTTAGTGGGAGCTGGTGCTTTAGTGATGCTTGCTATTTTATTACTAGTCGAACGAACTCCATTGCAATTAAATATATGTCCCAAATATTCTATTTCTGGTTTCAGGCATGTACATTTATTTAAATTTACCTTAAAACCAGCTCTTGTTAGTCTGTCAAAAACTGCTGCTAGTGTATTAATGTGGTCCCTGTCACTCCTTCCGGTTACAGCAATGTCGTCAAAATAGATAGCGACGTTGGGGATACCATCCAATAATGTTTCGAGGTAGCGCTGAAATATTGACGGTGCAGTAGTAATACCAAAAGGCATTCGATTATACTGAAAATAACCATTATGTGTATTAATTACAAGAAACTTCTTTTATTCTGGTGCAATTTCAAACTGTAGGTAGATCTTTAACATCAATTTTTGAAAATTTTTGACCGTTTGCTAGGCGTTGACGTAATTGGTCGAAAACGGGAACTGGATGTATGTGTAATCAATGCATTATTTATCGTAATTCTGTAATCACCACATATTCGAATACGACCATCTTTCTTGACAACGTTAACCGTGGGTGTTGCCCACTCTATTGGTGTTAAATTTGGATCAATGGGTAATATAATGCCTTCAGAGACAAGGCGCTCAATTTCTTTTTCTATGTTCTTCTTTAAACCAAACTTAATAGGTCTTGCAGAAAAATGTTTGGGCTCTGAATTTGGTTTCAGATGTATGTTTACTAGATAATTTTTGACATTACCAAGTTTTCCATCGAAAAGTACATTGTATCGTTTTAAAATTAGATCCAACGAAGTATTCATACTATGTTTTGTGGTAATTGTATACACCGGTGCGGGCAGTGGCATATCAAACATTTCGCACCATTGAAAACCAAACAACATGGGTTTCGCTTCATCCATTACTACAACTGGTAATATTTTTAATTCGTCTAAGACTTGTACTTCTTTCATCAGTTATTCCTCTAGGTCTTAGTTTGTTATTGCCATACGCACGAAGTTTAGGACTTTTGCCAAGCGGTGAAGAGCCGATTAGTCTCCAGAATCTAGTGTCTATGATAGAGTATACAGATCCTGGGTCCCAATCCATTGTACACTTCCGACCGTTAATAATAACGTCGATTTTTTTGCATTATGTCAAATGTTTTTTGTGTGTATACATCACCGTCATCATTGTCAATAGATGATTCATTACTATCTATGATGGATGTAGACATAGCAGATCTGGGACTCTCTGTTTCAATGCGGCGTGTATGTCTCAACTGCTGTCTGTTAATTTTATTCGAAATAATGTAAGCTTTACCTGTTTTAATACAGCAGCTTTCAAAATGACCTATATTTCCACACAGTGCAGACAGTGCTTATCACCGCTTCCACAGCGGTAACATTGGCCTTTGTCTAGTTTTCTGGGTTGTTTTTGTTGACGTGATGAAGGTTTTTTGGTAAAATTTTGTTTCACCTTGTATATAGTAGGTGATTGTTTTGCTTCCTCTGTTTCAGCAAGCTCACGTGCTGAACAAATTTCGAAAATCTCACGAAACGTTATTTCACGATGTTCAGTATCTTTGGTTTTTAGATCCGGCCATGTTTGTCGAAGTATGATTTGTAATTCGGGGTGGTTGATGCCTGTAGCGAAACGATCTCTTAACATTTGATCTAATAAGGTGCTTGTATAGCCGCAGTCTATAGAGAGTTTTCTTAATTGATTGGCATAGTTTTCCATTGTTTGCTCGGGTGAACGGGTGAGGTTCCAGAATTCTATAAGCGCTTTGAAGCGAGTTCTTTTAGTACGGTAAAGATCTAGTAATTTCGTTTTAATTTCTGCATACGTTTTGTTTTCAAAATCCGGTGTTAGACCTGTTTTAATTTCATTGAAAGTTTCAGGTTTCAAAGATGCAATTAGTAAATCGTTTTGAATTTCCTTGTATTCGTCCAACATGTTACATTTTGTTTCAAAATAATCAAGAAAATTTTCCACAGATGTTTGATCTGGCTCAATTTTTTCTTTAAACTGGTTAAATAGCTGAATTTTTGTTCTTACCTCCACTGCTGTTGATGATGATGCTACTGCATCCGAGTTTTTGTTGGCGTTAACCAACATGTTCATGTTTTGTGTAAACATGGTAATAAGTTGACTCATTTGTTCATGATGAGCAGTTAGAAGGTGTGCTAAGGCGATTTCATCCATTATTTCCTCGTCGCCAAATGAAATAATATACAATTAGTTCATAAAATGTTCATGTATTAGTAATAATCTTTTATATATATGGTAACTATGTACAAAGTGACATAATATCACTGTATCTCTGGTACAGAAGAGATATTCATATAAACATTGAATCAATGAGGTTGTAACAGAAATGGCAAGCGCCATCACCTCCACCAAGATCGGGAGGATCATCTATAATTACATCTACTTACGTGGGAATTTGGAAGTTGCGTAAAAATGCACACACAAAACAACACAAAAGCACTAAAAATACGACAACAGCGCTTGTTTTAGATGAAAATATTTTTGGAAAAGCCGAACTCTTGTACTAAGACTAGTCCACACTAGACCACAGATCCAAAAAAAGAAGATTTTTATTAAAAAATCGTGATTCTTCTAGACGAACACTTGACAAATTGTTAATATATGGTTTATATCATCTGTTCCATAAACCGTTTGGTCGCTATCGTCTTCTTTATCTAATATTTTTGTTAATTTACAAATATTTTGTACTGTTACGGCATGTCAAGAACACAGGGACGAATTCAGTTCAGCAAATTGTTTAAAATGTCAATATCCAAAGTCAAACTAAATGTAGTGCCAGATCCAATTAATTATGTTAATATTGTTTTTTTTTTTTTGTATCAAATTTTTTATTGAATAAAGAATCTCATAACAGTATTGAGAATAAATTATAATATTTTAATCGACACTTATTCTTGTTGAGTTTTTACAGCACTTAATATTTTGATAAATTAATTCTAAACTTACTAAAAATAACTAAGAAACAAAGACCTAACATGCGTCATAAAATTTATCCGCATCGCAGTCCTCACGTGGTAGCGTTCCCAGAAAACTGGCAGCTTTGCCACGTTGAATGGCAATGCTTAGCCTTATATTGTTTTAGGTTTTCTAAGGATACCATTAAACAAGATGTTTGGTTAATAAACAAAAATTATAAAAGATATAAAAATGATATGATATGATAGCTGAATGCGACCCTGGATTAAGCTACCTGTCTATATGTGTGAAATAGGCTACGCTATTTTTCGCAAACGTTTGATCTGCTTACTCTTCAAAATCCGTGGTTTTAGGTATGAAAACATACCTAGACTCGCCGCCTGCAAGCAATTTTGAAACTTATAACTGCGTGCGAACGTTGGGTTTTCTTTGCGTGCCAGAGTTTAATGACCGAGCTGCAAAGTCCGTGCGAGGTTGTCACTTGAAAAGTTTTGTACTTAGTCAATTTATTTAGAGCGCGACTACCGTGCGAGCCGCGCGGTAGCGGCAGCCCACTGTCATTAGCCACTCCTAGCGATGCCCTGGCCGAATATACCTAAGCTGTGGAGTGACACCCCTCTGCCAAGGCTTTCTATGGAGATTTCTTGTGGATTCAACATTCTAAGTCCTACTCCAGTGAATCGGCAAAAACCTAACTGAAGCCATCTGTGGAATTTGGAAAGTAAGTAACAACAAAATAACCGTGTTTTACCGAGTTGCCCAATTTCACAACATGAGTTACTGGGTGCTTTCCTTTTGGCGCCAACATTATCAATGGTGCACGTTTGTCGTACATTATTTTCCAAAGCTAGTGTAAAATTCGTGTTTTTGAGTTTGTTAATAGTGGAATATTTTACATAAAGGGTTTGGAAATGTGCATATATTTCAATGAATAGCGGTGTTGTTTGTGTTAGTGCCAAATTTCCATAGAAAGCGGCATTAATGGATCCATTACCTTATTCGGGCAAGGACTAGGACCTAGGAATGAGGACTTAACATCGACAAAGGACTAGACATGACTAAAATATGTTCTGAAGACAAGGATGTATGGATCAAGTTTCCTTTGCCTGCTCAAGTTGGGCGAAGAGAACCAATAACAAATAGATCATAGAGAAATAGATAAAATAACGTCTGTACTGTCAGTCACTGTCATTCTGACAATGTACTCTGTGATTCTGACGTTTTACAGCTGTGTGTATGACACCCGTTTACATTGCCCGTTTATTATTTATTGTAAGAAAATTAACGAACGTTTTTTTTTATTTTTGGCTACCTGATTTAACTAGTTTTTTGAATACGCTATAAAGCGTCTTGCAATGGTGTTTTATTTTACAAGTAATGTAGTATCTCCACCCGTCACCTTATTTATGGGGGCTGACAAACACGAAAGTAAGGAGAGCCGAAGACTATATTTATATTTTTAAGATGTATTGGTTCATTGCGTATTATAAATTGGTTTACATGTTGTAATTATCGTCTTTTAGATGAGGATTTAATTAAATGGGGTTGGCCAGAAGATGTGTGGTTCCACGTTGATAAAGTGTCTTCGGCTCACGTGTATCTCCGTCTGGTGCAAGTGAGTATTTAATAAAATATTGTTAGCATTCACCTTCTGACATTTCTGTTTCATGGCTCATCATTGTTTTGCAAAAAAGATTATCTTTTTAAACTCGCACAACTTATACTATGCATTTTATGTTATTCGGGTCTTTTTCTCGTAATATTTTCATCTTTTTCTCACCTCTCGACGTTTCGGTTATATTGCAATAGCCGTGGTCACGAGTAGACTGAGTGGTCAGTCAAAAATATTACGCCAAAAAGACCCGAATTAACATAAAATGCATAGTATAAGTTGTGTGAGTTTAAAAAGATAATCTTTGTTTTAATCCACAATTTTCTGATTCTAGGGACAAACCATAGATGATATACCTAATTTAGTTCTGGAAGATGCTTGTCAGCTTGTGAAAGCCAATTCTATTATGGGGAATAAAATGAATGACATAGATATAGTTTATACCATGTGGTCGAATTTGAAGAAAACTGCTGGCATGGAGGTTATTTAAAATTAAATTTACTTTACCCATAAAGTCATATTAAAAAACTTCACTTAAACTTTACAAGTAACAAAAACTCCTTATATATTATGTTGCTGGTGGCATATTTTTTGGTACAAAATTTAAAGGTTTAATATACTAAATATGGATAGCCTTTGAGCCTCTCACCCGAAATTATCCTAAAATCATATAAGTTCAATCTTGTAGTATTCGGTTCATGTTTGCTGTTGATGTATTTAAAGGTGTTTTGACTGCCAAATCTTTTAAGTTTTATATCTCTAAGATGAATGTGAACATTCTTAAATTAATATTTTTATTAATGACTACAATACACAATGTAACAAAAAGTTAATATGAAATCTGATATACATAGACATATCAGCTAGTTGCCCTATTATTTAGTAATTATGATTATTGAATTAAAGTTTTAGAAATATGAACTTGTTGAGATAACATTAAAATAAGTGACATCTAGATTTATTATTATGTACAGAATGTTAAAATTAATGTACATTTGCAGGCGGGGCAAGTGGCATTTCATAAAGACAAAGATGTACGAAAAGTGAGAGTGGCTAAGAGATGTAATGAAGTTGTGAACAGATTAAACAAAACGAAAAAGGAATCATTTCCAGATCTCCGAATCGAAAGAGAGACTAGAGACAGACTAGAAAGAGAAGACAAGAAAAAAAATTTGAGAGAAAAGAAAGACAAGGAAAAAGATGATGAAAAAAAGAAGAAAGAAGAAGCAGAACTAAGAAGCTACTCCACATTAATGAAACCTGAAAATATGACAACAAATTATGATGGTAATGATTCTGATGACTTCATGTAACTACCAATAAAAATTTATAATTATACACTGATACATATAATAGGGTATCAAAATTGGAATAAAAGTATATGAAAACTAAATATGGGCTAAATTAACTAATATCTACAATGTGTTAAGAAAACGCTGTCCGACCCGAAAGGGGTACATAGGCACTTCAATAACATCACTAAAAAAAATTAAAACTCATATTATTTATATGTATGACATAGTTATCATTTTTTTTAAATGCATGTTTTTTGTATCAGAATTAGTCCAATGTCCTTAAGGTATAGCAAATTTTCAAAAACTTACAACACCCTTGTTAGAATGCGGCAACGAGTGTATGTGATATCAAAAGAAGCGGTGGCGGCATTGTGTGCATGCACCTGTTAGTGTACTAGAACGCATAAAAGTCGAGAATTTGCTAGAGATAGGCATTAAAGAGGAATTTATGAGCAAATTGAGCAAGAAATTTGAAAATTCTGATGACGTATGTGAGATCGAAGTATGGAATTCATTTAAGGAAGGTCTAGTGGAAGTTGCGGTGGAAGTGTAAGCAAGAGAAGCCAAGGGTGTAAGAGAAAGAAAATGTGTGCAGAAGTCCGAAAGGCGTTGTCTGGTAAGAAGAAAGCATGGTTGGACTGGTTGACTACAAAAGTCAATCAAAGAATGCAGAAGGCAATGGATGTGGACCTAAAAATTGCAAAAGAGGAGTACAAAAGGTATAAGCGTGTTGCAAAAGAGGTGATGAAAAGAAAGAAAGAGAATAACAGAGATGAATTTGATAAAAGGTTATCTGATGACTTCCAACAGAATATGAAATTCTTTTGGAAGTCCATAAGAACAGTGAGGGGTCAACAGACGACATCGCATCTCAACCATATCAGAAACCACGATGGTAGTCTTGTGAAAGGAGAAGAATGTGTGTTAAAAAGATGGATGAATATTTTGAAAGCTTGTTTGAAAAAGAGGATATGCAAGTACAGACTAGTATCTGGGAAATGAATGAAATTGGTAAGGAAGAAGTCATAAGTATGGAAGAAATAGTGGAAGCATTGAATAGCATGAAAGTGGGAAAAGCTGCGGGACTTGATAGGATCTCTGTCGAGATGCTGAAAGCGGGACAAAGCGTGGTAGCTTGCCAGCTGTACTGCCTTTTCAACCTTTGTTGGAGGAATGGCAGCGTACCAAGAGATTGGTGTAAGGCTGTCATCGTGCCGCTTTATAAGGAAAAAGGGTCACAGCAAGAGTGCAAAAACTACCGCGGCATAAGCTTGCTGAGCATCGTCGGCAAATTGTATGCAAAAGTTTTGATAAAAAGAGTGATGAATGAAACTGAAGGAAAAATGTGGGATGTACAAACAGGATTTATGAAAGGAAGGGGATGCACGGATCAGGTCTTTTCCATACGATGCGTAGTAGAAAAGCTTTTGGCGAAAAGTCAAAAAGTCTATTGCGTATTTGTAGACTTGGAAAAGGCCTATGGTAGAGTGGTGAGGAATGAACTGTGGTCAACACTGGCCAGGTATGGAGTAAACAGCCACTTGATACGAGCACTGAAATCTCTATGAGGGCTCCAGTGCTTGTGTCAGGATCAATGGAGCTTGCACAGACTTTTTTCACATTGAAAAATGTGTGAGACAAGGTTGTGTAGCGTCGCCGTTGCTGTTTAACCTATACATGGACAGCTGCCTGAAAGAACCGCAAGAGAGTACGTATGGTATAAAAATGGATGAACTGACCGTCAAGTGCCTCCTATACGCCGATGATCAGGTAATACTAGCAACATCGGCAGAGTAGTTGCAGTTGATGGTAAACATTATGCATGATTTGTTAATAAACAAAGGAATGAAAGTGAATGTAAACAAGTTGAAAGTAATGGTTTTTGAAAGATAGGTAAGTACGACGGATTGCTCAATTCTTGTGGCAGGAGAAAGAGTAGAACACGTGAAAGAGTTTGTATATCTGGGTACAAAATTTACGAGAGATGGAAAGTGTGACTATGACATTGAGCGAAGAGTTTTGGCAGGAAATAAAGTGAATGGAGCCATGTACGCCTTTATGAGCAGTCAGAACGTGTTTAAGAAGGCAAGACTGGCTGTACATAGAGGAGTGCTGGTCCCCACACTTATGTATGGCAGAAGACGCATAAAAGTAAAATTAATGCCGTGGAAATGAGAAGTCTGCGAAGTATAGCTGGAGTGAAGTTGATGGATAAAGAAAGGAACAGCGTGATAAGGGAACATTGCGGTATGACAGAAGAGGTAGTGACTAAGATAGAAAAAGGGATGCTTAGATGGTTCGGACACGTGGAGAGGATGGATGAAAATAGACTGACGAAGCAGATATATGTGGCGAGAGTGAATGGGCAAACTGGTAGGGGTTGACCTCGGCGCACGAATGTCAATCAAATCGACGATCTTTTGGAAAAAGGCCAGGTCAAGAGTACCCTTAACCGGCGAGCGTGTATGAAAACACTCATGAAAGTAGAAGAAGCGAAAGCTGTATGTCAGGATCGTAGCATGTGAAAAGCCATAGTCTCTGCCTACCCCGATGGGAAACAGGCGTGATAATATGTATGTTTGTATATAGCGGTCGTGGTTTATAACTTCCTGTAGGTCCACAATAGGCACACCTGTACATAGCACTCTCTAGCAGTAGGCTGTTTTGAAGGATTATATTCTGTCGTTAACTACCTCATCACTCTAGTAACAGTGGCGGTTACAATTTAGTAGGTAGGTATGAAAAGTAGGTAAAGGTAGATTGGAGTTAGGTAAACAATATTGAAATAAGGTTTTATTATATTTATTCCAACTGATGCTAGAGCATTAGTAACCCAGTCTGGATAGGTACCATCAGGATAATAATTATTTATAAATTTCTGTACAAATTGGGGGAATGTCTGATTTTCAATATTTTCTCTCATAGTTCTCATAAGTCGCATCTGTAAAACAAAATTGTAGTGTGAGAAGAGCAAATTAAACAAACTGGAATGGTATTTCATATGCTAAAAATAGGATGCCAATAGTTTACAAGATCTGAAGCTTAACTACATTTTAGTCTTATGACTTTATGTCAAAGTTGTTGCTAGAACGATGAACCTGCTGTTTAATAGATGAGGCGCATGGTACAGGGTTGGGAGGTCAAAAGACAGAGCGCCCAATGATGCCGAAAATCAGACGGCAAACGACAGATGATCGTAACAGTCAAATAATAGGGGGATCCCTGGCTCCAAATCTGGGTAGTTTTGTAGTAACTGGGAATACAACAAGATGAATAGACATGGTAAGGTTGTTAAAATAACCAGTTTTGCTAATAAGTAATTACATACCTGGTATGCAATGTTATGAATTGAAATTAAATGACATGCAACAGTTTCCACTGTTACAATGCTATGTAAGTATGCCCTCGTGTAAATCTTACATGTAGAACATGAACAATTATCATCTATTGGATTTAAGTCAATTTGGTATTGTTTCTGCTTTAAATTTAATTGCCCATTTGATACAAGGGCACAGCCAAACCGCTGCAATAAAAAAAAAATTCATAATTAATCATTCCTAAGTTGTTGCTTATACATATTCTTGAATATCACAATATTTTATATTTACACAGTAAGATCTACTTATAAGAATTTAAACTATCATGGTCATTCACAAAAGTAAAATATAGATTTTCGGAATATTTACGCGCGCGTGAAAGTGTACATGGTAAATGGTAAATATCCCGAAAATCAATATTTTACTTATAAGATCTACTTACTGCTGTCCGAGTTGGAAAAACACAGTCAAACATATCGACTCCTAAAGCCACACAAACAACTAGGTCTATGGCTAGACCAACTCCCATCAGGTATCTTGGTTTGTTTTTGTCCAATATGCTTGTTCCTAGAGTGACCATGGGCCAGAAATCATTTTTTGCTTCACCACCACTAAAAAAATGTCATGTTTTAACATTAATATACAGCAGCATGTATTAAATGGGGAAATAGTCTTCCTTAGAAGTATTTTATATTAAATTTATCAGTGGCTTCACACCTGAGCCCTCCAATTGCAAATCCATTAACATTTTTCGTCATGTGATCTCGTGCACTCTTTTCTCTTAACTTGCTATCTAATAACCCCTGCACAATAGGAAATATACTTTGTTCTGTAGGCCTTTTGTGTGCCTTTAGGCATCTGTCTAGCCACCTGCTTGTCCTTTCAGCCGCTTCCTTAATACGATCACGATCTTGAAAAGTAGTTTGGACAACATCATCCAGTTGCATAATAATATCAGCACCTGCAAAATGAAATAGTAGTAGGCATCACTTATTTCTTTTGGTCTATAATTAAATTATTTTCCTCCATACTAAAAGACATTCACAATTTTGTACGTAAGGAAATTGCCTGTCTGGAGAGTTATGATATTTTCATGGTGAAGCGCTCGTGGCCCCACTGTGTCAGTGTTCTGTAAATCAACATTTGCTACAGGTGGACCTTGGATGGGTGACCACTTTGTAGAATTTACATTTGCGAGTGTTTATGTGCTTTGGGAGGCACATTAAGCTGTTGGTCCCGGTTGCCAGTAAAATGGCAGTCGTTAAGCCTGGTCTTATGGGCGGCTTGAAAAATTTCAACAGCAGGTCACCACAGCCTGCGTCTGTCCATTTTAACACGGCAATGGCTCACCACCTGTTACGTGGGACAAAAATGCATACGGTGAAGTGAGGGCATATAGTAGGCCTCTGCTTACTCCTTCGGGGATAAAGGCGTGACAATATGTATGTATGATTGATATGATTGTAAAAAGTCTAATACCTATACAATTTTGAATTTCGATAGATTTTTCAGGTGTAAGCATTATCTCAGAGTCATCATAAGGTGATTTAAACTTTACACCTTCTTCAGTTATTTCTGCTAATTTTAGTAATGATACCATTTGAAAACCACCCGAATCTGTGAGAAGTGCTCTATTCCATCCCATAAAGTTATGAAGACCACCCACTTTTGCTAAGACATCAGTGCCTGGACGATTGCCTAAGTGGTAGGTATTACCCAAAATAATTTCACAGTCTAAGGTTTCAAGCTGATCTGGCAACAGGCCTTTCATAGTACCCTGGAAATAAAACAATACATGATGTTGTTTAAAATTGCAACTACATTTTATTCAACATGATATCGTGAATATGACTGACATACAACACTCTCAGGATAACGAAAAAGAGCGACATGGAGGAGATAAATCTGTGGTGGAAATGCAGCATATAGGTATAGCAGTAATGGACAACTTGATTACACCTATAACCTATAGTTGAGATGAAACCCTGTAGATTCACCAATATATAATATTCTGCGTGAGGAACTACACATATGCGGCGAATTTCGGATCCGTGACATTGCAAATAAATTGCAATAGTGTCGCCTTCGCTGGTATGGTCATTTCTTGCAGCAGGCTACGTTGGAAAACAAATGACTTGCAATGTTGGCCCCGCCGGTAAGCCGGATCCCATCTGCCCTGAGACCCAACTGGGACAGACTGTCGGATGACAAAAAAAAATCAATGCTCAATATTATAGGGCAATATCAATATTATAGTAGGCTTTATGTATTACTAGGGAAAACTTCTCTACGCGGGCGTCACCGCGGCTTTGCCCGCGTAGGGAGGTTTTCCCGTTCCCAGGATAAAAAGTTTTTACATGAAAGAGTAACAAACATCCATCCAAACTTTCTCATTTATTATCTCAAGTATTAAGATTAAGATGTCATTTACCAAGTCAAAGGTAGCATCCCTAGTACACTTGTTCCATCAAAATCCAAATTATTTATTTACATGATTAAGAATTTAAACTATCATGGTCATTCACATACATAAAATCTATATTTTACGTATATTAACATGGCAAGCACAGCTTTTTCCTGAAGGGGTGGCAGAGGCATATGATACGCCCACATTTCACTGTGTGTAAACATTGCACAATATTAGTTTTTGTTTTCTGAAAACTAACAGTTGTTATTTTGATATTGTGAGTATTAAAGAATGGTGTTAATTTGACATTAATTTTTTTAATTTATAGCTGGTAATAGTATTATGGGTCTATAAGTAAGTACTTAAATCAGTCACAATGCCACGCATATGTAATGATTTTACTACTGAGTATTTAAGTTTCTAAGGAGAGACGAATAAGGAATGTAAACTTATGTGCGAGTTGTTTGCTACATGCTTTTATGACCATCATACTAGTGCTAATATAACCTCCGGATCCTATTTATAAAAAAAATTATAATCTTTACGCTTCACACTTTCACTTCATGGATCATTGTTTTTGAATAGTTCTACCTACGATTTATTTAGAGAAAAGTTATCTGATATGGTAATTAGAACTGCTGTGATATTGTCAAGAACTTTATGATTTAACAAATAAATAAATAAATATCGTTGAACGATATTTATTTATTTATTTTGACCACGACCCTTGATATTTCTTGTACTTTTAGCCCCAATGGTCGTTGTTTTATGCAAACTGTACCAACCTGAGTTCCAACGGGCATAAAAACTGGAGTTTTCACTTCATAGTGGGGTAATTTCATGAGACCGGCACGAGCTCGTGTTACTCTACATTCTGTCTTCAATTGATAAGTTAATGCCCTTGATTTACCACTCATGTTTACTGATGATGAGATATCTTTTATTTCTGAAATAAGTTATTACACTTTCAAAATCATACCAATTCAATTTTATGACGATTTTTAGCAGTTTTGTGAAACTTCATCTTCAGTCGAAAATATGAAGGTACATGGAATTTACATTTGCCCACAAAGACCGGCCAATTAACTCATTCGCTGACAATGACTACACTCGCTTTGTGATAAAGTAAGAAGTCTGAATTAGTGTAAGCTTAAGCAGCAATAAATAATTTTAAGTCCCGGTAGATAGCGTTTTTGCTAGTTTTTGGATAAAGTCATCAATCAATTTATCAATTATGGTAGTAATTGTAAGTGAGCATTGGTAATTTTCATGGAGATGGTCTGATGAGGACACCGGAAGATGACCATAGGAACTACAATACTAAACATGATAAACCCATGAACTAAACGTTTTTATTTGACTAGAAATTAGTTTCGTTTAAAAGGCCTTGACGAGAACTATGAGAGTGCCGGCTCCAAGGTGCATGACGGTTCAAGGGCCAGGATCCAAGTTTGAAGACATAGAACTCGAAGGGCGATAGGGCTCGAAGTCCAATATACGGCGTCCTAGACCCGGGGACTGCGGTCCCGAGTTCCGGCTCCAGGGTCTTAAATCCGGAGTCCAAGGTCAGGTTCTCCAGATCTTCAGTCCAGAGTCAAGGGTTGAGTCTTAGGTTTGGGGTGGAGGCTCTTAAGACCTCAAAAGGCAGGGGCTAGGATTCGAGGACCAGGGCCTAGGGTCCATGTTCCTGATGTCTGGGTTTCAGAGTCTTAGATTCGAAGTCCAGGCTTCTGGGCTAGAACCTAAGTTCGTGGGCTTAGAGCCGATAGGGCTCCAAGACCTTAGATCCCGAGACAAGGCCAACTGTCTAGAGTCTAGGGTTGTCTATAGTCCCTGGCTCTGGGGTATGTATATGGTCCAGATCTCGGGATTTGGGATGCAAAGTAAATAGTCTACAGTGCAGGGTACCTGAAATCAGAGGTCTGGGGTCCTAAATTTTAAGGCCTAAGTCCATAGATCAGGCTCCAGGGGCTAAGGTCCAGAGTCTAGTCTAAGGTCGTCAGTTTAGATTCCAAGACTTATGTACCAGAGTCCGGGCCATTGAATCCAGGGCTAAAGTCTAAACTCCACGCTCCAGGATTGAAGATTCATAATCGTTGGCACCGGGATGCAGGGCACAGTAAAATAAATATAAATATCCATCACGCCTTATCCCCGAAGGGGTGGCAGAGGCATATTATATGCCCACTTTTCACCGTGTGGATTCCTGTCCCACGTAATAGGTGGTGAGCCCATTGCCGTGTTGAAATAGACAGACGCAGGTTGTGGCTACCTGCTGTTGAAATTTTTTAAGCCGCCTATAAGGCCTTCAACCTGGCTTAACGACCGCCATTTTACTGGCAACCGGGACCAACGGCTTAACGTGCCTTCCGAAGCACGGAAACGCTCGCAAATGTAAATGCCACAAAGTGGTCACCCATCCGACGACCAGCCATAGTGAAAGCTGCGTACCTCAGTGATCGTTTACCGAACACTGAGACCGCGGGGCCACGAGCAGAATAATAAATTGCTTTGAATTAAATATTAATTATGATGAAAACCTTGCATACACTTTACACAGCATAACACAGTATAGAGTATGATTATATTTTACACAGGATAACGCAGTATAGAGTATGATTATAATCCCACATGTGTGCTTCGCATACTATATTACTCTTATGCGATACCCAACATGAAATTTTGTAACAGCTGGCGCGGTGACTATATTGTATTACAAAATTAACACGAAATTCGTACTCAGCATACCAAAAAATCCCTTAAACGATACCCAACATTATACTCGGCTTCGTCCTCGAGATTAGCATATAAAACAACATGTAGTATCGCGTAGCGGCTCGCCATATACGCACTTTTTGAGGGTACTTTAACAGAAAAAATAAGAAATTGAATTATAATTTTTTTCTGAAGGTAGTTGTAAGTACTACCTCTGCCTTTTACTTCCATCCTTGCATCATTCGTACTTTAGTGCTTCGCCTATACGGATGTGCCTCAGAAGTTTCCGTCTGTATTGAAAAACAATAGTGAAAAGTGTTTGAAAATGCCTAAACGCAAGTCTAAGGACGATATTGAATATTTAAATTAAAAATTACGCAAGTTAAAACGGAAGATTCGTCGCATAAGGCGTCGTGATTCAACGTCAGCGGACTCAGTGACACATTTTTCGGAAAAATAAGGTTAGTAAAGTGTTATTTTGCATAATGCTCACTTTTTGTTTGCTTCAACGCAAACAAATGGTATTGCGAGCAGTTCAAGGGACTGTCTCTTACCGAGAATAAAGTATTGCGGGTAGCTATCTTTTACTTTATTTACTTTATGTATAATTATTAATTATTTACACGTACCTGAGTTCTTCTCTTTAGAGTTGTTACTACCCTATAATTTAGTTTGGCGAACAGTATAATAGGACTGTTTTTAAACTACTCACCGTTACATAATGTCTGTTTTTTCAGGCAACGTAACACCGGAAATATCGAGTTTAGATACCACCAATAATGCATTGCCGTCGGAAATAATAATTCCGCAAAATCGTTCAGAACGATCTGGTGACATAAACGAAGCAGAGACTTCAGCCTTAATTGAACCTGTCCAGGGTACCAGTGGTGTCTCAGATACGACAGTTGAACCTTTGGAGCCAACACTAGACAGTGACATTCTTAAAATTTTGGGTATTGACCCCACAACCCAAATAAAATTTGGACAGGACAATGACCTGGCCATTCGATTACAGCATTATTCAACAACTGGACTGGATTAACAAAGAATATGCGTAAGGAATTATCCGACAAATATCTCACTCCGGGCAACTGCAAGTTTATCGATGCTCCGCAACTTAACGCTGAAATAAAGGCCGTCTTGACGGAACAAGTTGCAAAGAGGGATAAACACATCGAATCAAGACAAAAACTGGTGGCCACTGCTTTATCTTGTCTGAGTAAAGCATGGACATAAATTTTTACCCCCAAAGCCAAAAATACTAACTTGATACGTTCACTCATGGACACAAGTCGCATTCTATGCGATTGTCAATACAACTATTCAATTACCAGACGTAATTATATTCTTTCTTCCCTGAAACAAGAATTGAAAGAACAATTGCGGAATACCAAGGTAGATAGCTTCCTGTTTGGAGAGACGGACAGAGACGTTAAAAGCTGCAAGTGTAATCAACAAATCTGGAGCAGAGCTGAAAGCTAATCCTCCGCCTAAGAGATTTTCATCCAAAAAGTCAACATAAGGTCCATGAAAAAACTGGAAAGCTCCTGCGAACAAGAAACCACCGCCATCAGCGACGCAGAAGACGAAGGAAACGGCTACTCCGAATCGGCCATCAACCTCATCCAAGCGGTCGCAGCCTCGGTACAGCAGCAGCAGTCTACGGTAGACCCGTACGCTGGCAGATTATCTTTGTATTATGATCAGTGGTCAATGATAACACAAGATCACGTAGTTCTGTCATACGTACAAGGTTATAAAATACCTCTTAATGTCCAGTTTACCAAACATGTCTTCCAAAAATTCCCAACTACTCTAGTTCGAAAAAACTTCACTTTGACGATGCCATAAATAATTTATTATCTATTGTTGCTATTTCTAAGTGCACCCCATGCGAGGGCCAGTTCCTATCTAGCATTTTTTTAATACCGAAACCAAATGGTAAAATGAGGTTTATATTAAATTTAAAAAACCTTAATAAGTGTATTGATACACAGCATTTCAAACTTGAAGATTTCAGAACAGCATTAAAATTAATTTCCACAAACGCAAAATACATTTTTTGTTACATGGCAAAACTTGTTTTAAAAGACTGCTACTTTTTAATTAAAATGCATTTTGTAACAAAAAGTACTTACGCTTTCAATGGGAAGAAAATTTATATGAATTTAACGTTTTACCATTTGTTCTCAATACGGCGCCGTATATATTCACAAAAATAATGAAACCGGCCGCCCGACTTCTGCGTTATGCTGGATTATTTTCGACCATTTATTTGGATGACTATTTATTAATTGGCCAATCATATGACACATGTTTGTTCAATGTGAACAATACCCTAAAATTACTTACTGGACTCAGTTTTCTAATAAACGAGGAAAAAATGTTGTAAACTAGTAAAAGGTGTACCTTTTTAGGTTTTGAAATCGACTTAGAGAATTTCCAGGTCAGTTTACCGAAAGATATATAGGGGGTGAAGAGTAGAAGGGTGCACGTCGCCATCCCTGCCAGCTACGGCTGCAATTCTACTCCAACACGAGTGCCACCAGGGCGAATGATGCTAGGGCGTGCCCCCGAGTCGACGCGCACCAGTTCGTCCTCGCTGGTGCGAAAAGTGTGTGCCAGAACGGCGTAGGGGACCGCCACCCTACACGCGTGGCCCGACACGGCGGGAAGTGGAGGATGGAGTGCAGGGTAGCTGCGTGGTATGTTAGGGGAGGAATGACAGATAAGATGAATGAGTTGATGGATGTTATGAATGAGAGAAAGTTAGATGCAGTGTGCTTGACAGAGACCAAGCGCAAGGGCAGCGAAGTCTCTGAGCTCCCGGGTGGGATGCTCGCGCTTTGGTCTGGAGTACCAGAGAGCGAGCATGGCAGTCGGGGGGTTGAAATTTTGCTGTCCTCGCGATTGGCCTCCGGTATGTATGAGTACAAACTGGTAGGTCCTAGAATCCTCTGGATCCGTGTAAAACTTGGTTTGACGAAGATTTTCCTGGTAGCTGCTTACGCGCCAGTATCTTCGTCGAACGCGAGTGAGCTAGAGGACTTCTGGGAGAGTATGAGAGAAGCTCTAAATGTGATAGAAGGAAATGAAAGACTTATAGTATGTGGAGACTTGAATGGATGGGTGGGTACCGCTCGCGATGGTTTTGAGTCGGTACTCGGGAAGTATGGGGATAAAAGGGTGAACGACCGCTGGCAAGCTAATACTGGCATTTTGTAAGGAAAAGGATTTGTTTGTGGCGAACACAATGTTCAACCACAAACAAATTCATATGTATACGAGGAGATGTAAGTCAAAGAGAAGCATGATAGATCTATTCCTAATGGATAGTCGGCTCCGTAAACAGGTGATGGACACAAGGGTTTATCGAGGCGCTGATCTGGGATCAGACCACTACCTAGTCATAACTAGGATTAGGGGTCTGTTCGCGGGTTGGCGTCATCGTACCGAGTGTCCTGAACCTGAGCCGACTTATAGCATCAAAAGCTGGAAGCTGCAGGATGCATCCATTAGGGATAAATATAATGAAAGGGTAGCCGAAAAGCTTGGCGACGTCAATGTAAGCAGTGAGAATGTGGAAAGTGTATGGCAGAACCTTAGGGATAGTATGATAAATGCCGCTGTGGAAGTGTGTGGAGAAACGAAAAGAGGCAGTAGTAATAAGCGTGATGCATGGTGGAATGAGGAAGTGAAAGAAGCAGTTCGAATGAAGAAGAAAGCATGGCTAGACTACTTAGCCTCGCCGAATGATTTTAATATGAAAGAGAGATACAAGCTGCAGAAAGTTAACACGAAGGCACTGATAGAAGAAGCTCGTGAAAGGTGCAGAATGAAAACGGATGAAAGGTTGTCGTCCAATTTCCGGGATAATGCCAAGCTCTTCTGGAAAGAGGTAGGCAAGACCCGGAGTTGTTCGGCAATCTGCAGTATGAATAAAGTGCTTAGTGTTAACAATGACGTCCTAACAGACCAAAGTGACGTCCTGCAGAGATGGAGTGAATATTATGGAAAGATGTATGCAAGAAAAGACAGAGATGCCACATCGGGAAGTGGAGCACACTTCGATGCTCCGGATCCCGATGTCATTGAAGTCATTAGTATGAAAGAAACGAACGATTGACGAAGAATATATATTGTTCAAAAGTAGAGGGTAGAAGGAGTCAGGGAAGGCCGAGACTTACATATGAAGACCACGTGAGCAGATTGCTCAAAAACGGAAAGGTCAAAAGTACTCGAATACCCAGACGTGCGTGTATGAAGCGATTGATGAATCTCGACGAAGCGAAAGAAGTATGCATGGATCGCGAAGCCTGGCGATCTGTCCTCTCTGACTACCCCGTCAGGGATACAGCGTGAAGATAGTTAGTTAGTTAGACTTCAATGACATCGGGATCCGGAGCATCGAAATGAGCTCCACTTCCCGATGTGGCATCTCTGTCTTTTCTTGCATACATCTTTCCATAATATTCACTCCATCTCTGCAGGACGTAACTTTGGTCTGTTAGTACGTCATTGTTAACACTAAGCACTTAATTCATACTGCAGATTGCCGAACAACTCCGGGTCTTGCCTACCTCTTTCCAGAAGAGCTTGGCATTATCCCGGAAATTGGACGACAACTTTTCATCCGCTTTCATTCTGCACCTTTCACGAGCTTCTTCTACCAGTGCCTTCGTGTTAACTTTCTGCAGCTTGTATCTCTCTTTCATATTAAAATCATTCCGCGAGGCTAAGTAGTCTAGCCATGCTTTCTTCTTCATTCGAACTGCTTCTTTCACTTCCTCATTCCACCATGCATCACGCTTATTACTACTGCCTCTTTTCGTTTCTCCACACACTTCCACAGCGGCATTTATCATACTGTCCCTAAGGTTCTGCCATACACTTTCCACATTCTCACTGCTTACATTGACGTCGTCAAGCTTTTCGGCTACCCTTTCATTATATTTATCCCTAATGGATGCATCCTGCAGCTTCCAGCTTTTGATGCTAATAGTCGGCCCAGGTTCAGGACACTCGGTACGATGACGCCAAACCGCGAACAGACCCCTAATCCTAGTTATGACTAGGTAGTGGTCTGATCCCAGCTCAGCGCCTCGATAAACCCTCGTGTCCATCACCTGTTTACGGAGCCGACTATCCATTAGGAATAGATCTATCATGCTTCTCTTTGACTTACATCTCCTCGTATACATATGAATTTGTTTGTGGTTGAACATTGTGTTCGCCACAAACAAATCCTTTTCCTTACAAAATGCCAGTATTAGCTTGCCAGCGTCGTTCACCCTTTTATCCCCATACTTCCCGCGTACCGACTCAAAACCATCGCGAGCGGTACCCACCCATCCATTCAAGTCTCCACATACTATAAGTCTTTCATTTCCTTCTATCACATTTAGAGCTTCTCTCATACTCTCCCAGAAGTCCTCTAGCTCACTCGCGTTCGACGAAGATACTGGCGCGTAAGCAGCTACCAGGAAAATCTTCGTCAAACCAAGTTTTACACGGATCCAGAGGATTCTAGGACCTACCAGTTTGTACTAATACATACCGGAGGCCAATCGCGAGGACAGCAAAATTTCAACCCCCCGACTGCCATGCTCGCTCTCTGGTACTCCAGACCAAAGCGCGAGCATCCCACCCGTGAGCTCCAAGACTTCGCTGCCCTTGCGCTTGGTCTCTGTCAAGCACACTGCATCTAACTTTCTCTCATTCATAACATCCATCAACTCATTCATCTTATCTGTCATTCCTCCCCTAACATTCCACGCAGCTACCCTGCACTCCATCCTCCACTTCCCGCCGTGTCGGGCCGCGCGTGTAGGGTGGCGGTCCCCTACGCCGCTCTGGCACACACTTTTCGCACCAGCGGGGACGAACTGGTGCGCGTCGCCTCGGGGGCACGCCCTAGCAGTAATCGCCCTGGTGGCACTCGTGTTGGAGTAGAATTGCAGCCGTAGCTGGCAGGGATGGCGACGTGCACGCTTCTACTCTTCATCCCCTATTACTATTATTTTTAGTCATTGAAGTGAATTATTACTAGTCATTGAAGTCATTAGTATGAAAGAAATAGAACAAGCGATAAGAAGTATGAAATGTGGTAAGGCTGCGGGAAAAGACAGAGTTACTGCTGAGATGATCAAGTACGGTGGGTCGCGTGTCTGGGACACACTATGTCTGTTATGCAACTTGTGCTGGCGGACGGGTGAGGTCCCAGATGACTGGCGAGTAGCAGTTGTAGTACCTATTTACAAAGGGAAAGGCTCCCGCCTAAACTGCTCCAGCTACAGGGCGATCCTCTTGGTCAGCTTAGCTAGTAAGGTGTATGCAAAGGTTATAACGGCACGAATGCAAGAAAAGTCTGAAAGGTATTTATGGGAGGCTCAATGCGGATTCCGACGTGGAAGAGGTTGCATGGATCAAGTGTTTTCTCTCCGTATGATCGCGGAAAAGTTTCTGGCTCTTAGCCAGAAGGTTTTCTGCGCTTTTGTGGATCTAGAGAAAGCATTTGATAACGTTGTGAGAGAAACGCTGTGGGACTTGCTGCCAGGATATGGTGTGGACGGCTCACTACTACGGGCAATACAGTCTCTTTATAGGGACTGTAAGGCTTGCGTGCGAGTAGGGGGGGATGTGTCACCTCTTTTTGATGTCTGTACAGGCGTCAAACAGGGATGTGTCATGTCCGCCTGGCTGTTCATAGTGTATCTGGACAGTTTCCTCCAGAAGTTGAAAGATTTTAATATGGGTGTGAATTTGGGTGACTTTACAGTAAACTGTCTGCTGTACGCTGATGATGCGGTGCTCATGGCCTCATCAGAAGCCGATCTTCAGGCATTAGTCATTAATATGAAAGAGGGGTGTGAAAGTAAGGGTCTCCACTTGAATGCAAGTAAAACTAAGGTTCTAGTATTTGAAAGAGGTGACGTAAGAACTAAATGCGAGATTAGGGTAAACCAGGAACGTCTAGAGCAAGTGAATGAAATTGTGTATTTAGGAAGTATGTTTAGCGCGGATTGAAGATGTGATTCGGATGTAGAACGGCGAGTAGCTGCCGGAAACAAAGTTAACGGTGCTTTGTCCCAGTTAGTAAAGTGACAAAGCATCGTAAAAGAAGCACGAATGGCGATTCATAACGCAGTGCTAGTGCCAACTTTGCTTTACGGTAGTGAAATCTGGGTATGTCAGCAGATGCATGAAAGTAAATTGAATGCTGTGGAGATGCGATCACCTCGAAAATTGTGCGGCGTTACCTTGGCCGACCGAATTCGTAACGAAGTGATACGTAATATGGCAGATTTGAATGAAAGTGTCAGCGTTAAGCTGGAAAAGGGCGTGCTCCGTTGGTTTAGACACGTCCAACGAATGAGTGAGGAACGATTGACGAAGAATATATATTGTCCAAAAGTAGAGGATAGAAGGAGTCAGGGTAGGCCGAGACTTACATATGAAGACCAAGTGAGCAGATTGCTCAAAAACGGAAAGGTCAAAAGTACTCGGATACCTAGACGTGCGTGTATGAAGCGATTGATGAATCTCGAAGAAGCGAATGAAGTATGCGTGGATCGCGAAGCCTGGCGATCTGTCCTCTCTGACTACCCCGTCAGGGATACAGCGTGAAGATAGTTAGTTAGTTAGTTTACCGAAAGATAAAATACACAAGGTTTATCGGAAATAAATAAAATAATTTCATTACAACGTTGCACAATAAGAGAATTTGCACGTTTTGTAGGTCTTTTGGTCTCTTGTTGTCCGGCTATCGAATATGGGTGGTTATATACAAAAAGTTTTAAACGGTTAAAATTTTTAAATTTACAATACACAAATAACTATGTTAGTTACATGAATATACCCGAATACTTAGCATCTGACATACAATGGTGGTGATACGCTATTCAACACTCAGTAAACAAAATCCAAACTGAAAACTACTGCCTGGAAATTTTCTCAGACTCCTCAACAACAGGGTGGGGCGCAGCGTGCGGCAATGAGAAGGCAAACAGGCTGTGGAGTGAACATTAAAAAAGCTTACACATTAATTACCTAGAAATTTGGACTGCTTTCATTGGTCTTAAAATTTTTGCAAAACGTTTAAGCAATTGTTTAATATTGTTCCGTATCGACAACACGACTGCCATCTCATATATAAATCGCATGGGTGGAATACAATTTCCGCATCTTACCGATGTCACTAAACAGCTGTGGCAATGGTGTGAATGTCGTGGACTGCACGTTTTCGCCTCATACATTCGGTCTTCAGATAACACAACAGCGGACGCGGAATCTAGACGTATTCATCCTGGCATAGAGTGGGAACTTAAAAAAAGCGCTTGTCATAAGATAACTTCAACGTTTGGTAACCCGACATTGACCTTTTTGCTTCTAGAATAAATAAAATGTGCAAAAAATATATTTCTTGGCATCGAGATCCCAATGATTCTAAAGACATTGCGAAAAATTATAGCAGATAAAGCAAAGGGTATTACGGTTGTTCTCTGGCCAACACAGCCATGGTACCCATTATTCCAAATCTTTTGATGTCTGATCCGTTAATATTGTGACCTGACAATGACCTAATTATTTGTCCTTCCAGTCACCACAACATCCACACCAAACTTACCATTGAGGTAGGAGTCTTATCAGGACAGCGTGGCTAAAAAGAAGCATTCCTCCATCTGCGATCGATTTAATGTTAGCATCGCTCTGTAGTAATTCGTTTAGACAATATGATGTTGATCTAAAACGATGGTATCAGTTTTGCAATGATTGTAATATAAGCCTATACTAAGCGTCAATCCCTAACGTGATTTATTTTCTTACAAAATTATACAATGAAGGTGCTCAATATAGCACTTTCAATAGTTGTCAATAGTTGTGGTCTGTTGAAGACCGAGTACTTGGCACTAAACTCGACAGATCCCACATCCGTCCGCATAGGCGGTGATTTGGTCGAGCGCACGGACCAGGTTAAATACTTGGGATCTGTTTTTCACACGTCCAGTGACATCGATTGCGATGTCAAGTCACGCATTGCTGCCGCGTGGGCCAAATGGCGGGAGATGACCGGTGTCATTTGTGACCCTAAAATGCCGATCCGGTTGAAGGGACAGGTCTACAAAACCATTATTAGACCTGTCCTTTTACATGGCAGTGAGACGAGAGCGACACAAGCAGGAGCTGCGTGTCACGGAAATGAAGATGCTGCGGTGGATGTGTGGAGTCACGCGGATGGACCGCGTGAGGAACTCTCGCATCCGCGGCAGCGGTCCCGGTAAGAGGGGAAGACCCAAGAAGTGCTGGCTTGACATCGTAAGGGATGACATGCGTGCCAATGGTCTCACCACAGGGGATGCCGACGACCGTGCGAAGTGGAGGAGAAAATGTAGGAAAGCGGACCCCGGGCGTCGCGAGACGCAACTGGGACAGACGCTCGGATGATGATGATGTCGATTTGCATTGGCCCTCATACTTAATAATGTTAATAATGATGACAGAATCAAAAGATTCCTTAGAGGAGTTTTCCGCCTTCGGCCACCATTACCTCGTTATAATATCACTTGGGATCCTTCGACTGTGTTCCTCGTGCGATGATCTGGTGGGTACTGCGGTCCAAAGGGGTTCCAGAGGTCTATATTGACACTATCCGGGACATGTACTGTGACTCCGATTCAATGGTTCGGACTGCTGTCGGCGACACGAAACCCTTCCCCATCACCGTCGGGGTACACCAGGGTTCGGTCCTTAGTCCGCTTCTGTTCAGTGTAATATTAGACGAATTGTCGGACAGCATCAGAAACCCACATGAGCAGCCTCCATGGTTGCTCATGTATGCTGACGATATTGCGCTGGCAGACGCGGACAGGGGCAGATTGGTGCGACGTGTAAAGGCGTGGAAGGAGACGCTTGAGAACGGCGGTCTGAAACTAAATGTGGCGAAGACAGAGTACTTGGCACTAAACTCGACAGATCCCACATCCGTCCGCATAGGCGGTGATTTGGTCGAGCGCACGGACCAGGTTAAATACCTGGGATCTGTTTTTCACACGTCCAGTGACATCGATTGCGATGTCAAGTCACGCATTGCTGCCGCGTGGGCCAAATGGCGGGAGATGACCGGTGTCATTTGTGACCCTAAAATGCCGATCCGGTTGAAGGGACAGGTCTACAAAACCATTGTTAGACCTGTCCTTTTACATGGCAGTGAGACGTGGCCGATATTGGAGCGACACAAGCAGGAGCTGCGTGTCACGGAAATGAAGATGCTGCGGTGGATGTGTGGGGTCACGCGGATGGACCGTGTGAGAAACTCTCGCATCCGCGGCAGCCTTCACGTCCGTGACATTGCAGACAAGTTGCAAGAGTGTCGCCTTCGTTGGTATGGTCACGTCTTGCGGCAACCGCAAGGCTACGTAGGTAACAAATGTCTGGCAATGTAAGCCCCGCCGGGTCCCGGTAAGAGGGGAAGACCCAAGAAGTGCTGGCTTGACGTCGTAAGGGATGACATGCGTGCCAATGGTCTCACTACTGGGGATGCCGAAGACCGTGCGAAGTGGAGGAGAAAATGTAGGAAAGCGGACCCCGGGCGTCGCGAGATGCAACTGGGACAGACGCTCGAATGATGATGATGATGAATATCGCTTGGGATACGTCAATCGTACTGGATTTCTTATGAAATTGGTATCCTAATGAGCATATATTTCATTAAAAGTTCTCTCTAAAACATTAATAACATTACTGGCCTTAGCTACACCACACAGAGTTCAAACTTTCTCCAAAATACAAATTCAAAATATAGAAATATTTGCCGACAAAATTATTATAAAAATACCAGACCTGTTAAAAACGTCCCATGTGGGGTCAATGCAGCCCGTATTAATAATTCCGTTTTTTACTGACCTAAGACAAATATGTCCCGGAAAGACTCTTATTACCTACCAGGAAAAAACCAAATCACTCCGCAAAAAATGACAATAATCTTTTTATTCGTTTCAAAAAGCCCTATAAATCAGTTACAAGCCAGACGTTGAGTCGCTGGATTAAAAATGTTTTGAGTGAAAGTGGGATTGACGTGTCGTTGTTCTGGGCGCACAGTACGAGACACGCTGCCGCATGGGCATAGGCCTGGATACTATCAGAAAGACTGCTGGATGGAGTGGATCCTCCAATACGTTTTTCAGATATTATAATCGGCCTGTAATAAATCAAAATGATGATAACAATGCCTCTTTTGCTAGAGCTATTATAAATAATAACTCTTCTGGTGATTAATTTGATTGTTAATAATTAAATAAAAATAATTATATTTCTATTAAGTCAATTCATAATTTATTGAAGTTATGTTGAACATCAGATAAAACGCTATACATATAATAATGTATGTTATAGAAACTATTAAAGTACATAATACTGGTTAATTTATTATTAATTTTTCTTTCAAACACTTTCGTATTTTGGGACATTGCTCTAAAAGTTTACATGTTGTTTTATATGCTAATCTCGAGGACGAAGCCGAGTATAATTATGATTGAACTTCAAGTAGGGTAAGTTCGTTAAAGCATTAATTAAATTTTATATTCACGGTGCGGCGGCCATATTGAATTGTAAAATTAACACCAAATTCGTACTCAGCATACCAAAAAAACCAAATATAAGATACCCAACATGAAATTTTATGACAACGGCTCGACGGTCATATTGGATGCTAGAAACCCCCATGTAGTATAAATATACCCAACATTATAATTTTATATCTACGACGCGGCAGCCATTTCGTAAACCTTTACACATAAAATGAACCTTACCTTCTTCCGTGTGCGGCAATTGATGAAATCGCAGATCCTTATTTTTTAAAACCGGTGTTTATATTATTGACCAGCGGCCCGTCCCGGCTTCGCATGGTTGAACATTAATTTTTTAAACATTTTGACAAATAAAATATCCTGTATTAATCAGTGATAATGTAGCATTCAAACAGTGAAAGAATTTTTGAAATCAATCCAGTACTTTTTGAGCCAATTCGTTACAAACATACTTACATACAAATCTTTCCTCTTTATAATATTAGTAAAGAAGTATAGATTAATTATAAATATATACAATGTATTATATTATATATTGATAGTTGATTGCGAGTACGAATTCATAAATAAGTTATAAATAACGTCAGCCTTGTATACTTGTGACAACCCTACAAGCATCACTGTCTAGACGTTGTCGGCATTTTTGTCAACTTCAAAGGCGTAATGCTATTGATAGGTTTTCTCTCTTTATACTGTGGTATTAGTTAATTTGTTAGATAAATATAACACAGGTATGTTGGAGCTATTAATATACCCTTGATAACTATAACTGTGCGGTAAGGAAGGGGAACGGTGAAATGGGTTTTTTAGGTTTTTAAAAAATCTTTAGCTTTTTATAAGACAGGGAGTAATAACTGCCAGCCAATGAGTTAATAGAAGAGTGCTGAGTATTAATGAATGAGACAATTATTTCATTCCTAGTGGGCAAATTCCAAGCGTTTACGTTTCGTTATGCTGATTGCTGTGTGGCCTGTGTGTCTTTTTGAAACATTTATATATAACCTATTTGTTTCGGTGGTCTTGCCTGTAATTCCAATTTCCAAGTTTACAGTCGTTTTAGTCAAAATTTTGTGTAAGTGATACTAATTGATGGTAGGTTAATATTATGTCGAAACAACTATTGGTGATTTGTTTATAAATAAGAATATTTTTCGGCGTTTCACAAACATTGTGTCAAAAAATGTGAGTTAATTTTCTACAAATTGTTTTTTGTTCACAAGTGATCGTTAATTAATTATTGTAACACTTGTGCAATATTTTTTTTTATTATTGCGATCCCTATTTTTATAAATGAATTGCAATTATAACATTAGGCGAGATGGTGTTGCTGGCGTAGTCGTAAGCACATGGGTTATGGATTTGATGATCATGGTTCGATCCCCGGTTTCGTCCAACACTTTTTTGTAAATTTCTGACTTATTTAATGATATTCGTGACTCATTTTACCTGTTTGTTTATTCCAATGGGCAAAATTTATATGATGGTGATAGTTTGTAGGTGTGTTCCATTTGCATGTCGTTTACTTTCGAAGTAGGTAAATAAAATATTTTTTTTAGCTATTACATTAAATGATAAATTTGACATTATATAATGGAGACAAGAAGTTTAAGACATCGGAAAAGACAGAAAAAAACTAAACCAAGCTCTGACAAGGAGAGTACTAATGTCCTTATTGTACCACCTGATATACTAAAAAAACTTGGTATATCCATTGATAATTCTAGTTCAGTACATCAAAGTGTTACTATTGCTAATATCAAGGAAAGTAAGTATTTTATTTTATTAAACATGATAGAAATTTTGGGCAAAAGAAAAATTATGTTTTATCATTAAATACAGTGCTATGCATAATCCCGTTGATTAATAACCATGGGTTCAACTCATGTCAGTTTATAACAATTAACACTTCAACGCAGGTGTTTTCAAATATCCCCATAGAAGAAGCCTATTTCATGATAGCTATCTTTATCTCAAGTTAGCGCCAAATTTGTTCAGCAGTTTTTGATCTAGAATGATGAAGTTACAGTTGCTTGCTATCAGTCCATTAGATATATGGATAATTGGATAGATTTCTCATCACCCTAGCAAAATAATAAAAAGTTAATTATAATTTTGAAATTAATTAAAAAATAAAAGGTTAATTGTAGTGTTTCCTCTTAGGGAGATGATATCAACCAGATCTCCATATTACACTACCAAATTATTTATTTATATAGGTTTGCTAAATTTCAGTACCACTGAATTCCATGTAGTCAATCATTTGAAAAATTTGGTTTGTTTCTAAAATATAATCTTTAATCTTTTTTAATCTTATAAATTTATATTTAAATTTATTTATTTCAAATAACAGAGTCTTCTTGATCTTAGTATATTCCCAGTTGCTTTCAAACCCTATGTGGATTTGAAGCATAGAGTCCACCATTATCTGACTGCTAGGAGCAGCTATGGTTTGGCTTTTGACATTTGGCACTGTTGGGAGCGACAGCCATCCTGACCTCTCAACTCTGTAAGCCTGCGTCATTGCATTATTTGTTTGTCTGCAGGTGCACTGCTAGCAAAATTTTGTATAAATCAAAAAAGTAAATTTTATATAATAATATTTTAAGGCATCTGTAATTAAAATGAATTGCTTTTTTTATTTTAGATACTGACACTGCTCATAATGAAGTTATTGCTACAGTACCAACATCAAATATGAATGTAAAATCAAATGAGTCCTCCTGTCTTGAAACGGCAAGTTTAATGATGAAATCTGTATTTCTGAGCCCATCCTTTATTCCCAGTTCTGCCATCCTGGACTCTGATGAAGAGAAAATTTCTAATTATAGTAGCAGTAATGGTACTGAGAGTAGAACCGAGAGATTTCCTTTGGAAAATTACAATTTTAATGGTATTTATTTTAAAAACAATAGAGATTTATTAGAAACAGCTTCAAAAGAAAGGCAAGTTCCAATGGAGCTATGTAATAATAACATAAAAGAGATCCAAATGCTTTCTGATAATGGTGCAAATAAGTTATTAAATGTGGATATCCAAAATGAAAAATATACAGCCACCAGAGTGGAAAATGTTGAGTTATGTTTACCTAATGGTAATGAGCATGGAAAAACTCTTTCTTCAATGAATATTCAAGATCAGGTTATAGATTTAGTACCAACTAATTTAATTTCATTAAGAGAATCTGTTAATGAACTTGAGGAATCACCATTTCAAAATGGAACAAAAAGATCTATGGAAAATAATAACATCAAAAACTTCAATGAATTAAGTAACAAAAGTATACCTTCAAATACTTTACAAATATACAGTGATAATAGTAAAGAAATTGAATTAGATGATCACTCAAGCTCAATGCAAACTGAGATTCAACAAAACCAAAGCGAACATGAACACAATAGTACTTTATTGAAAAGTAATGAATATGCTATAGAAAATGTAATAAATATACCAACAGAAGAGAAAGTGATTCAAACAGTGCAAGATGAAGCCAGAAATAGTTCTAGTTCTATGCCTGAAAGCAGCTTTCATATGAAACAAGTTGAATATAATATCAAATCTTTAGATAGATTTCAGATGGAATTAGAAGAAGTTGAAGGTGGCATTCTTGGTTTAGAAAATAAATTAAATGATATGCAAAAGTCTAAAAGTGATGTTTCTATCAATGGTATAGGACATCCAAAAGAGTATGTTGTTTTAGACATTGGTGTGAATTCATTAAATGCTAATACTATTCCATTGCTGCTTAATGAAAACAACATCATTTCTCTTCAAGAAACTGTAAATCTATTAGAAGATGCTAAAGATGTTAATAATGTAACAGAACATGAAAGCAATGCAATTGTAACACATGATCAATCTGATGAGGCAGTAAGTCATATTATTACAACAATTCGAAATATTAACGGATATACTTTACAAGAACTGGAAGAGCAAAATAGAGTTCAAATTAGAAGCAATGTGATCGAACAAAGGAATAATACTTATTATAATGACTTTTCCCAAACTCAATCTTCATATAATGGTCAACATGACAATTTACAACAAGAAAGCTTTGAGTTAAATTTTACTAGATCTGATCTGGATATGGTTACACTAACAAATAACAATAAGCAGAAAATAAATATAATATGTGCAGAGACTATACCATCTTGTGATCTTAAAAAGGTACATTTCCCTGTTATTAAATCTTTAACACCTGTCCCATTAAATTCTATTATCATACCCAAGACAAACAATGATTTTCAAAGAAACACTACAATAAACAATGAAGTGATGACTTCCGAAGTAACAATAGAAAATGATCCCAGTAGCACCTTGTCTCAAACAGAGTGTGTACCTTTGTTAAATAAAAAATTACTAACTCAAAATGATTGTGAGTGTGATGTAGCTAAATTTGAATACAGTGATGAGGTTAATACTATTAAAAATAGCTATATCATTCATAATAAACATGCATTAGAATTAACTGAATTTAAATACGAAGAAAAGCTTGATAATAGATCCCGTGTCACTGAGGATGATCAAAGTTTGAGAAAAAGTAGAGATAAAATGCTTTTAGTTACAAACAATGATAAAATCTGTACAGAAAACGTTGAAATTGGTCAGGATTGTATAAAAGATATAAGGTGTCTAAGAAATACATCAGAGATGAAAACAAAAAATAATGAAAGTCTACATATAACTGATATCACAACACAGGATAAAGAAGATTATAACAATGAAATAAATAAGATTGTAAAATCCAATGATGTAAATAGTGATATTAATACACATCAAGATAAAGTTAAAGAATTAGCTGAATATATAAAGAGGCATGCTCATTTATACAAGGTGAATAAGACCGAAATAAAAAAGGAATGTAATGAAATAGCTGCTAATAAAAACAATACAATTAATTCGAAATCAAACATCACAAAATCAAAATTATGTATTCAAGGAGTGGAAAAGCCTGGCGGATATAAACATAAAATAGGGGTTTCTGATAAGGCTATAGGTGTTAAAACATATAGTAGACAGAAGAAAGAAAAAAAACCATCTACATTTAAAAATAAAACGAGTACTGAAGTAACTGCCTTATGTGATATAAATAATGACACCGAAACTGATTTAATCACTGCTAACATTTCAATGTCATCTAAGGCACAGGACTTTTGTTTGTGTTACGATTTCGGCCGCCTAGATGCTTCTAATTATGATAACTTATATGAACATGTACATTTCGGACTTCGTCATGATAATAATGATTTAAATGCAATACTTAGCATATATAATGATGAAGAAACGAGTCTTTACGACAGAACTAAATTGAATAATGTGCCAATACTAGAATCAATAGAAGACAATACAAAAACTAGTAATATATGCTGGAACTATTTTCTGTCTAATGAAAATGATACTGCTAATCAAAGACTGAAGAATGATTGTAGGTACAAATCAGCTGATTTGATTATGGCTGAAGTTCCACCACAGGAGAAAGATGCATTAACTGCCATCAATGTTCAATCTCATTTTGATGATGATACTTATACTAATAAAACTGAACACGTTGAGTATGATATTATTGAATCTAGTACAAAGACTTTAATTAATGATGGTAATAATGATTATAAAGAATTAGTCGTAGTTGAAGCAGCAGATGTCCAAGATCTTATTGAAAATATTGAAACTGCAGTATGTGATACAACGGTAAGTAAATAAAAAAAGATAAATAGGATACATAAAATGCTTAGGTAATAATTTTCAGTTCTACCAGGAGGACATCCAAAATTTCGACGTAAAGGTCGTTCTAGTTCAATTACATTAAAAATCTAAATTTTTCCACACAAGACTATTAATTTAATAAACATCAGCCCACCATAAATTATATACGATTTTTATAAGCATACATACATATTTTTTGTAAACGCTCGCAAATTTTAACTCCACAAAGTGGTCACACATACAATGACCACCTATAGCGAATGTTGTTTAATGCAGTGATCATTTACAGAACACTGAGTCAAAGGGGCCACGAGCGCTTCGATCTTTATAAACATTCACGTTTATATGTATTTATATATTTCCAAACTAACAAAACATAACATTATTCCAGCCAACTATGAGTTCAGAAGATAACATCTTACATGAAGATGGAACACTACAACAATATTTCCCAAAACATTGTAAGGGATCTGATCTGTTACCAAAGATTATTAAGATGGTATGTTTACACAGTTTATGTACTATGAGACCATTATTGCATTGTACGTGTCCATAGCAACCTCAATCAGGACCAGGGCGATTTGTGCCAAGACCGTGTCTGTGGCACATCTGGTCTGGGGCCACAATCGTCTCTACATACTTCGTTAGCCTATTGAGTGCGCCAGTAAATCTATATACCTTGCTTACACTGGTGCTTGGGGTTAGTACTTTCCAACACAAATGGAGGCATTCTTAGTGTAGTATCTAAATAATATAAACTTGTGATATAACTATCACTACATAGTATAAAACAAAGCTAAAAAAGCTAAAATATAACGATATTTGTTGGAGGTGTCGGTATCTGGGAGCTTTCAATGAAAACGCTGTCTTAATTCTTTTAAATTGTAAAACAAATTAATGTTTGATAGAATTGGAAAAGTCCGCGATGGCATATGTATGGCTCTTAAGGATAACATACTATATCCATTTTAACACTGTATAAAATGGGCGATTATAAAGTGGTAAATGGAAAGCTATTTACACAAATACGATATTAATCTTTATCAATTTAAATACGTTAGTTAATTTGAGAATTTCATGAAAATATTATTTTCCCTAACACCATGCAAATTAAATAAATATCTTAGGAGATATAGCAAAATCAAAATAATGCACAATAAGATTGCCATGCGGACGTAGGTAAAGAAAAACAGAGAAGTAATCAACTAATTTGGAAAATGTTCATATAGCATATACATTATTGTGAAATTAATGAACGACGGGATTTTAATGGGTGCCACGGGCTTCGAATTATGTCACCGGCGAAGCCGTTTGGGTCAGGTAGTGTATAATATAAAGGGATTAATAAACGCTGCTTGGATGAAGATGGTTTGTCTCTGAGTACCCCACTCACTCTTTAAATAGTCGAGAGGACATCTAAATCAGCTGATAAAGGTAAATGGTGCAAAATGAGAACTCATTAGCGACCAAAGCCTCTATCTACTTAGTAAATATGAATTTATAGACAAGCTAAAAATATGGCATGTGTTTTAATTAATTTTAGGTTAGGGAGGAAGAAGGTAACCATGATGTAAATAAGGAGATTGTCGAACAAGGAACATCTACAAGCAAATCAATGAAAGACTTTACGGAAAAGGAGCCGCCCATTAAAGAACAAGAGAGCAATGAGCAGGGTAATCGGGTATGTAATTTTTTTTGTAAATAGCATTTCACAGAGATCTTGGACTCAGATTTGGCGACGCGGATACTCGTATAGACTCTTCTTCAGGGTCTACAAGGAGTGACGAGTGCGAGAGTGTACAGGTTTCACCCGATTTGTCTCCCCTTGTCCCGCCTTGTCTCCTCTTTATTCCGAATTGGATTTCGTTCGCGAGTCAAATTGCCTTGCTTACTAACGTGGCTAAGCATGTTCATCTCTATACACTCTGAAGAAAATATGCGCTAAATTATTTAATTTAGCGCATATTTTAGCTACTTTATATATATATATATATATAATTTATATTTTATATGTATATATATATATATATATATATATATATATATATATATATACTTTACTATATATATTACTTTATTTATATATACTTTATATTTTTAGGTCATTTGACCGACGTTCAATTTACCGCAAAATGACTTTTAACATTATTTGGCACAAACAATTTTTTTTTTAGATGTGTTACCACAAGCAACCCTATGCATTGATTAACAAGAATAAATAAGCATTATACGGTGAAATGTGGATGTTTAATATGCCCATGCCTACCCCTTCGGGGATAAAGGCGTGGCAATATGTATGTATGTATGTATACGAAGTGTTTGTTGTATTTTCTTATAAACTGGTGGCTTTTCAATTGATGCCCTGAAGAAAAAGAAGACTTCAAACACTAGTGCGTCTTAGAAATCTCATGAGTTAGAGAGGGGAGTGGTTTATAAAACGACATTATTATACAAATACAATATATGCTATATACCAAAAAAGTATTATATATTTACAAAAATAGCAGTTCAATATTCATAGTATGTATAACACAAGAGTATAACATTCTATTAAACGATTTTTTTTAAATACCTATTCATTTTACCAAATGGATAGGTATTTAAAAAAAATCGTTTAATGAGAATGAATCGATACGGACTTCAAACATATGTTAATCGAAATTAGTACACATACATACATACATATTATCACGCCTTTATCCCCGAATGGGTAAACAGAGGCATACTATACGCCCACATTTCACTGTATGCAATTTTTGTAGCCCAATGTTTGCTGTGTTGATATGGACAGGCGCCCTGCTGTGGCGACCTGCTGTTGAAATTTTTTAAGCCGCCCAATAGGCCATCAACTGAGCTCAACGACTGCCATGTTACTGGCAACTGGGGCCAACGGTATCATTTGTTCACGAATTTAATAAATAGATATAGTTGTTTAATCTACTATCGTATCCGTATAACACTGCCTTCAAATATTTTTTTATGAAGCTTAGTCGTCCTATCTGTATAGCTGAGAGGAGAACCAGCAAACTAACATATTTTAAATTCCCATCACGAATCTAAAATATGCCTAATTGTTTTTAGAAACGAAGTCTGCAAGTCGATAACACGAGTGAAGAACCAAGTTCTAAGAAAAACGTCAAGTGTGGTGTTTGTAACAAATTATTGCCCGAAGTTGAATGGAACATCCATATTGCCAAAAAGCACAACTATATTGCTTGGAAAGCTGGAGAAAGTTTTGTGAGTGCTTTTTTTTCTGTAAAACATTCCTTCACGCCTTTATCCCCGAAGGGGTAGGCAGAGGCGTACAATACGCCCACGTTTCACCGTATGCTTTGCTTTTTGTCCCACGTAACAGGTGGTGAGCCCATTGCCGTGTTGAAATGGACAGGTGCAGGTTGTGGCGACCTGCTGTTGAAATTTTTCAAGCCACCTATAAGGCATTCAACTGGCTTAACGACTGCCATGTTACTGGCAACCGGGACCAACGGCTTAACGTGCCTTCCGAAGCACGGGAACGCTCGCAAATATAAATGCCACAAAGTGGTCACCCATCCGAGGACCAGCCATAGTGAAAGCAGTGATCGTTTACAGAACACTACGTCCGCGGGACCACGAGCGCTACTTTTTTTCTGTATCTATATAATATTATGGATTGACAATATTAGGTTAAAGTACGGGGTTACAAAGTCGTTACTGGGCTATGACTCCCCGATGACAAGTTACCTACAAGCTATATAATAGGTAACTACTCGTATACATTTTTAAGTTTTAAAGCTTTTGGCTAAAGGAAGCAAAGATTTCTTCAAACAATTTAACGCAAGAAATAAAGTTACTGATATCTCAGAACTCACAAAATAACAACGTATGTACTGTGACGCCCTTCTGGAGTCAACAGTAACAGGAGGACGAGGTTTTAGCTTGCAACTGTCCAATACTGGATTGCGCTGCTGGTCCACGTCTACTCCTGTGCTAGGGACGTGGGATACACTGGTATTTAAATGCAAACACCGATATACACTATCAAGATATATTTTATTTGGGTTTATCCTGTGTTATTATGTCACCTGAAACTTTTACTTTCGGAACACAAACGCGACTACAAATTCTAAGCAGTATCTAAACCGGATTTTATACTTTGGTGGCGATCGGCAGCGAAGTCGGCGCCACGAAGCTCAGCCATCCAATCTTCGAAGAAGGACATCAGCCTATCTGTCTTACATTTCCCGTTCTTTATTTCAAACAATAATTGTTTATTTTCCTAATAGCTGTCGCTGCGACCAGCCAGCACGCTTGACCTCATACCACGACGGTATAGGTCCTCTATATGGAACAAAATCAAACTATATAATTTATGGATGTATAGCAATAAAATTTTTGTTATTGTAACTCCCCCACCTAAAATAAAAGCAACCAAATAATCGGAATCTTTAAAAAATATGTTCAATTAATTACATTTGTGTAGTCACAAAGTTTTAGAAGCTCTCAATATATATTGTACGCTTGTTACTATTACAGGATTTTGATGACCCAAATCTGATAAAAAAATTACAGCAGATGTGTGACACTTCAGGCTCGTTGAAGTGCTCTAATTGTTATTTTAAAACAAATAATGTTAACAAATTTATTGTACATAAGAAAACTTGTATAAAACAGGTCAGTATATTATTGCAGTTTTTGTAAAGCAATGTTGTAATGTCTTACCATACTAGAACTCTTTCGTACATTAACTGAAGCATTATGAATTTTTGACCAGGATCTTCTATTTGTGTCACTCGAGTGCTGGTTATGCTTTATCTTATAAATTACTAAAATAAATATAAAATGTTTAATATTTCAGGATCTCCAGTCCAGAAGAGCTTCATCGTCAAAAAATTTAATCATATGTGGAGTCTGTCATAGCGAAGTGGCATATTTGTCTTGGAATGAGCATATTGGGAAAGAACACAATTATCTAGCTTGGATTGAAGGTCAAAAAGTTCTGGTAAGTTATATCAATAAATCCTTATATGTACCTCCGACCACTGTGTATTAACGACATGCAGATTCCATATCACCTGTACGTGCAGGAGGTCACCATGATTAAGGCACTACTCGTGCAGACTGGGACTGGACACAGCACTGCTTTGCCGAAAAAAATCCGTTGGATAGCGCCAGATTGGGTTGGCAGATAATTTGAGTTGTAACTGAGAATATTACATGTGCTTCTGAATCTCAAGTCAGACAGACTATCACCGTGCGGTGGCACGGTAGCAATTTTATTAAGCACACCAGGCAAAAGAAACAAATGTCTTAATCCAAGTCTTGTTTTACAGAATATAGAAGATGAAGTAGCTGTATTGAGGCATTTGCAAAACATAATTGAGTGTCATGGCAGTCTGCTATGTTACAAATGCGGTTTTAGTCGCAAACGCGCGAAAGGGTATTTGGCGCATATGGAAATGTGTGATGGAAAGGAGGTAAGATATTTTTTGTATTCTAATTCGTAACTAGAAGTGTTTTTATGCATTTAAGTCATTTTTACATTACTTACTACCACATTTTCACTTTCAGATTCCTAATGACGATTCTTCTGAGGTGGATTCGCTGGCTATCCAAACAGACATAAAACCTTCAACGTCAGATAAAAAAACGATAACATGCGGAGTCTGTAAAAAAGAAATATTGATCCTTCAATGGACGGAACATATAGGAAAGGAGCATAACTATTTAGCTTGGGAAGAAGGGTCATCTCCCTTGGTAATTATTGTGATTATAAGTACCTACTTATGTTGTTGGCATATTTTGCGTCGCCATGTTTAGCGTGGAATTGGTGTGCGCAAAAGAGGCAGCTTTAAATGTATGGTAACAGAACTAGCACTTTGCCGCTGCCGCCTGGCAAAAAACTCCTAGGACCCCTTTTGAACTACTTCAATTGCTCATTCCACAATCTAATTCCCCAAACAACAGGAAGAAGGAGTCGTCAGGGCTGCGACCAAGGCTGGTTGAGGTTCTTCGGATTTTGTTCCAAAGGTGAACTCGGTTCCCAAGCCACACAGCCTCGAAGAAGCATCGTGTGGTTCTGATCGGTTCGAGTCCGACTTTTTCATCTCACCATCACGTCGGCTCCGGTTGGGGGAAGCCCGTTAGGGGTTCTTTCTGTACAAATGAAAGGTATAACTTGCTAGAAGGGTGTTTATTCCAGTGTGATAGTGGTTGACATTTTGGTGTATTTCAAAGACAATCTAATATATAAAATTCTCATGTCGTTGTTTTGGTTACCATACTTCTTCGAAACGGCTTTAACGATTTTGATGTAATTTTATATATATATTCAGTAGGCCTGAGAAAAGTTATTGTATTTTATACCCCTAAGTAATATGGCTGGTTCCATTTTTTTAATTTTTTTTACAACTTATTGTTTATTTTATTTGATGAGGCAATAAAAATATATAGTCCTAAATTTTCACCCTTCTAATCTGCGATGTAAGTAATTCAATATTTTTTAGCTTAACCCCCGTTATTTTTTTTTTAATAAAGTGGAAAAAGACAATTCGATTCGAGACGGGGATTGCACCCGTGACCTTTGCCTAACCAGGGCAATGTTCTAGCCTTCTGATCTACCCGAACCGTATCGAATCAAGTTAAAATTCTCCACCATATTTTAATCGCCATTTTAAGAGTATGACCAGAGTTTGCCCCCGTTATCCCCGCCAGGCGTCGACCGGTATCACTTCTGACACCAGTAAACAGGAACATTCGCGCTATCTCTCTCTTATGTGGCGCTCACGAAGTTGCGCAGGCCAGCTAGTCTTTTTCATTAGTTTTTAATATCTCGTAAAAAATGAGCTTAAGCAGGTATATGCATTTTTTGTTACAATATTTCACTGTTATAGAATAGGTAATCAATATTTCTTTCTGTTCTCTAGAATTTCCATTTATGAGTATTTTGGTGTTTCGAAAGGCACGATGAGCCTTTGTTTTCCAGCCTTTAACATGGTAGACGTTAAGTCAAGTTGAAGGCCTTGAACTGCGACTATTCCCAACATATTTATGATATTTTGGGTCTTATTCGCGATGTATATTATTATGTACAAAGCCTACCTTGTACTTCCCGACGTTTCGATCGGATTACACCAGCCGTGATCACGGGTTGACTTGTATTTTATGCCCCTGCCTATCTTTTCGGGATAAAATGCGGTACCATATATATGTATGTGTATCATTAATTTAATAACCTTGTGAATATTTTAGGATTGGAACAATGAAGAGGTAGTGTGGAATCACTTGCAAGAATTTATAAGAAATAGTGGTGGATTGCGTTGTTATAAATGTGGCCTTAACCGGAAACGTGTTAAACTGTATTTGTCTCATATTGAAACATGTAACGGGGACCAGGTATGTTAGTGAATTTTGAATATTTTAATTTCGTGTAGATCATCCTGAATGTCATTTTGTCAACGAACTTCATCTATGACTTTCTTTGAACAACAGTTTACAACGTTTTTTTATAGTGTACTCTTAGATTTACGATTAATTCGTAGAGGAACGATCCGTTTGATGCCTCGTGACAGGGATATTTTAAAGAGTGACTCTAGACTGCCAGGTGGTTATGTGATTATATAATTTGTAATTTCACAGACCAGTTTAGACGAGTCTGCTATTGAATCATCTTTGGACCAAAGTTCGGACGAGATATCAGTTCAGTGTGCTGTATGCCAAGCTAAAGTGACGGCATCAAATTGGAACGAGCATATTGGTAGAGAACACAATTATTTAGCTTGGAGAGTCGGAGCCACACCTTTGGTAAGAATTAAGTATAGTAAAGTAGGTACGTAAGAGTTAAGTTATATAAAGTACAGTGACCGAATCTGGCCAGAGCGCGGACAGCAGCTTTGGAAAGTTATAAAAATTGTAATAATTTTAATGACAATTTGGTTGTAGCCACTTATTTGATATTCAAAACGAATTAAAAAAATATTTGTCTTGGCTTACAAACGGATATTATTTTGATTGTCACCATTGTGTGCATAAAATAAAAGTATTGACAAGAGTAGGGAGAAATAAGTCGAAACTCCTTCGTTATTAGTCACTAATATTCGCGCCCCATCTAGCAACTGTGTTTAATGACTGTGTTTCTAGTGGTACATTTTCTGATTTAATGAAACACAGCAAAGTCGTTCCCTTGTTCAAGGCTGGCAGCGCTACAGAGCCGTCTAATTTCCGACCAGTGTCAGTGCTGCCAACTTTGAGCAAAGTATTTGAAAAAATAATCTTGAATCAAATGCTATCCCATTTTAATAGTCATAAAATACTCCATGCGAATCAATTTGGGTTTACGAAAGGGCGCTCAACTTCCGATGCTGGTGTTGAGTTATTAAAATGTATTCATGAAGCATGGGAAGACAAGCACGATGCATTAGGTATATTTTGCGATCTATCAAAGGCTTTTGATTGCGTTCAACATGAAACGCTGTGCAAAAAATTACACCACTATGGAATAAGAGGCAAAGCTCTCGACCTTCTGTCTTCATATTTGAACAATAGAATACAGAGGGTCGATATTAATGGTACACGTTCTGTAGGATCCATGGTTACAATGGGTGTGCCGCAAGGCTCGATACTTGGGCCATTCTTGTTCCTCATTTATATTAATGATTTACCATTTTATGTAGGGGACAGGAATAGGATTGTTTTGTTTGCAGATGACACCTCATTAATTTTTAAAATTAAAAGACAATTAGATAACTATGACGATGTAAACAATGCATTTGCAAGCGTAGTTCATTGGTTCAGCTCAAATAATCTTTGCCTTAATGAAAATAAAACTAAATGTATAAAATTTACTCTACCAAATGTAAAACAAGTTGCGGCCAATGTTCAACTGAATGGACAAGTGTTAGAGTTTGTAGAATCAACTGTGTTCCTAGGTATAACTATTGATGCCAATTTGCAGTGGGGCCCACACATAGAAAAGACAGCCTCTAGATTAAGTTCGGCTGCATACGCTGTAAAAAAGATCAGGACTCTAACAGATGTGGATACGGCTAGAATGGTTTACTTCAGCTATTTTCATAGTATTATGTCTTACGGTATTCTCCTTTGGGGGAGTGCTGCAGATTTAAATATTATTTTTGTTCTACAAAAGCGGGCTGTACGTGCTATTTATAATTTGGGCCCCAGAGTTTCTCTCCGAGAAAAATTCAAAGAAGTGAATATTCTAACCGTACCATCACAATACATTTTTGCCAATCTTATGTATGTCCAGAAAAATCTATCACAGTTTTCTAAACTCTGTGATAAACATAATATAAACACTAGAAATAAAAATAATCTTTCAGTCCACCACAGTCGACTACATAAGATTGGCGATTCTTTCCAGGGTAACTGTATACGCTTTTACAACAAGCTTCCCTGTGACCTGAGAAATTTACCTTTAAATAAATTTAAAAAGTTTATTAAAAACAAGCTTTGTGAAAAAGGTTTTTACTCCGTTACAGACTATTTGCAGGACAGGGACGCCTGGAAATGATCTGCTGGCAAAATGAAATAATATTAAATTGTAAATAGGCCATCAAAAAAAAAGCCTTCCTAAGTTTCTTGCCGGTTCTTCTCAGGTGGGCCGCGTTCCGAACCGGTGGTCGCTTTAAATATTTTAAATAGTGTATGACATTTTGTAAGCGCCGTTAAAATGGTCTATGCAAAATAAAGATATTTTTTTTTTTTTTTTTTATTTCATTTAATAACTGAAACTGTGCTAAATGTTTTGTGTAATTATTTTATTGTTTATTTAAAATACTTCTATATTTTTCAAAATTCTAAATATGTTTAAATAAATGCATATTTTTATTAAACATTAAACGTATTGGGTATTTTTGTTTTCATCTTCTAGCAACACTGATTAAACCTGTCATCGGAGTCTAACGACCTTGAACACAAATAAACAACACGTGTCTTATTAAAACTTAGTATTAAAATTATATTTTCAACTATAATTATATAGTTCGCGTTTGTATTAATAGAGTGTTTTGTATCATAATAAATAATTCAACTTCTCACGACCACCATGGCTTTTTGGGTCCTGCAATGATATTGCCATTTTTTTGTTTGTTGAATCTGTTGTGGTAATGGTATTACACACAGAAGTCGTCATAACTCTTGACCTGATGGAAGTGCCGCATGTAATTCTTCAGTGGATTGTACCCTTAGCAGTAAGTTTTTTTTTAATTTCAAGTAGGTTGTTATAAATGGTCGCTTACTTACTTTTAGTACTTGGATACCCAGATGTACATGTATAAGACGACTAATGAATCTGCAGAAACCGAAAAAATATTGTCGAAAAACCTGGCGGATACAGTGTGTAGATAAACAATGAAAAGTTTATTTTATTGATTTTATAGATTTTTATTGATTTTAAAGTATTTACTTTATTATGTATTATTAAAGTGACCAATATACAATGACATATATATATAGACTAGCTGTGCCTCACTCCTGACTTCCCATCACTACATATTATAAAACAAAGTCGCTTTTCGCTGTCTGTCCCTATGTATGCTTAGATCTTTAAAACTACGAAACGAATTACCATGCGGTTTTTTTAAATAGTTAGAGTGATTCTTATAGAAGATTTTTATGTATAATTTGTTAAGATTTTGTAGACATTGACCAAATTATAACGGTATATGTTCTGGGAGCTTTCAACAAAAACGCTGCCTAAACCCTTTGAGATATAACTAAATAATGTATGGTGGAATTGTGTATCTAATATAGGTCTACAAAAAAATCCGCGACGATATATGTCTATCTCATAAAAATAACATACTATATCCATTTTAATACTTTAAAAAACCATCAATTATAAAGCGGTAAGTTGAAGACTGTTTACACAAATATGCTGTTAATCCTTATCATTTTTACTACGTTAGTTGGCGTCAGCATTTCATAAAGATTATTTTGTCCCTTTACACCTTGCAAATTAAATGAATATCTTACGAGTTATCGCAAATTCAAAATAAAGCGTAAAGAAATTAATTTAGTGTAACCATAATTCACCGGCCGTGCGGGCGTAGGTAGGTACTGGAGAGCGGAGAAGTAATCAATGAATTTGGATAATGTTCATACCTAATTGTGAATGTGAAATTAATAAACAACGGGATTAAATGGGTGCCACGGGGTTCGAAGTATGTCTCGGGCGAAGCCGGGCGGGACAGCTAGTTTATAATAATTTATTGAATATAATGTATTCAGCATATAAATGTTTTAAACTCTGCCCGATTTTTGAAATTTATAATTACTACTGTATTACTTTTACACAACATATCTTTCAAATGTTAAAAGAATTGTTTTAAATCGGTTCAGTGGACTAGCCAGTAGCTGCATTACCTGCAGGTGATATGGCCATGATTATTTTGGAGCCTCTTAAATCAACTTTTACCAACAGGTTTGTTACATATACCTATTCAAGTACTTTTCATTGCCTTTTTTGTTTCAGTTAAGAGCATCTGACAGAACCTGTCATACTTGTTGGATTTGCCTCAATGGGCAAGTTAAGTCAAATAACAGAACCCAGAACAAACTATCTTTTTGCCAGATTTTAAGACAGCCGCTGATAATCTATTACTTTGTTTTTTCTCCTAAACTGTAACTATGAAGAGAGATATTAAGTTTCTAGGTGACTTAGAGTACATATATAAACAAAGTATATATGATTATACTTATAGTGATGTGGTACTACAGCAATGTCTGATTTGCCAATTCTATTAATAATTTCCTGATACTTGGCGACAAAAAATAATGCTTTTATTTTTTATTTTCTATATAATATTGACGCTCGTGACCCCGCGGTATCAGTGTTCGGTAAACGATCACTGAGGTACGCAACTTTCACTATGGCTGGTCGTCGGATGGGTGACCACTTTGTGGCATTTACATTTGCGAGCGTTTCCGTGCTTCGGAAGGCACGTTAAGCCGTTGGTCCCGGTTGCCAGTAAAATGGCAGTCGTTAAGCCTGGTTGAAGGCCTTATAGGCGGCTTAAAAAATTTCAACAGCAGGTAGCCACAGCCTGCATCTGTCTATTTCAACACAGCAATGGGCTCACCACCTATTACGTGGGACAGGAATCCACACGGTGAAAAGTGGCCATATAATATGCCTCTGCCACCCCTTCGGGGATAAGGCGTGATGGATATTTATTATTTTATTTAGTTTTTTATAGGCTAATTTATACTAAATAAAACAACCAGGATGATAATATGGTAAACACATAAGAAATAATGATACATATTTATTGTTGAAATGTGCACAGATAGAACTAGCAATATTTTGGGCATGATTCCTTTTAGCCGTCAACTGCAGATTATTAAGAGGTAAAATACAAAGCAAACAAAATATGTTTTTTATGTTTATATATGCCATATAAGCAAAAAAACATATTTTTGTTTATATATGAAAATGACATTGGCAACCTAGACACCATAAAACATTATTATTGTTACAGCATTGTCGGCCAATCACCTATTGGTTGTTTGCTCATATCATGTTTGTGATGTGGTACTTAAGTTCGGCAAGGTATGGTGAAAATATTACTCCTGCAGCTCAATCCTAGACATTGTTTTACTAACATATGAAGATGTTGAGATATAATATATAATTGAGAATAAAACCTGCCGTTTCATTATATTTTTATTTATTTTTTAAACTACGTGGCTACAAAAATATCTATATCATGGGTTTCTACATAGTCTCAGCTATGTAATAGCAGTATTTTTAAGGCGCTACAAAATTGTCCGCATCGTCGCCACAACACCATAGAGAGTGGTCACTGTCCTTTGAAGTCGTGTTAGTTACAGCATTAATAACTTTAGAAAGACTGGGCCAATTTTTATGATTCTTAAGTTGTTGGATTTGTCTCTTCCTCGAATAGCAGTAAAGGTAAATAATGTAATAATTACGAATAAAATTAATACTTTATTTTTCACATATATTTTATAAGGAACTTGATTTTAAAGCGGTGCTAAGCTCGTGAGGGCCACTAGTTTACGATCAAATTCTCGTCCATCGGTCAGTCGGTCGCCCCAATACACACCTGCACTCTCTACTTTCTACTAAATGAACCTAATTTTTGTTTTCAGGACGTGAATGATGAGAATGCTGTGAAGGAACACTTGCAAGATATAATTAGAACATCCACAGTATTGATCTGTTACAAATGCGGTGTTAATCGTAAACGAGTTAGGCTGTATCTCTCTCATATTAAAACTTGTGATGGCACTCAGGTAGCTATTGTTCTTTGCTTTTATAGTATTCTATAATGTATTTTATATTGTTTCTGCAATCTGTGGAAGAGATTTCCTGAAAAGCCTAATTTTTCCTAGTTTTCGTAGGGTAATGTACTTATGGTCATTTTAATAGGCCACATTTGACACTTCATCAAAAATCATCAATGTATCTTTGTAACGGCGGGTATAAAATATTATTAAATTTTTCGATGTTAGAACTACACAATTGACGAACTTTTCTTAGTTACAATTACATATTTTATTGTCTAAACACCCAAAGAAGGTAATTTTACTATTTACTTTCACTAATGAACAATTGTAAAGAAAACTAGGTAGCCGCAGTCGCAAAGGTGTAACCTATGCTAGCAACATACATTTGAGCGAAGCGTTAAATCAAACTAAGTATTTTCCCATAGACAACATGATTTTTGCGGATAACTTTTTTATTAGATCGAATTTTGAAATTCGGGCTTCGTCACGGCCTGCATAATTTGAATAGATTTCCGTGGCAGAAAAAAAATTCGGAAAAAGATAAGAAATGGCGAAGTTCTGCCCGGTGTTACAAACGCCATTGAAGTCGCTCCATGGGAGAAGTCGCTCAATGAACAATTTCTACTCTTAAGAACTGAACGTCGTTACAACGTTGCGGCAGTGAACCCTTTTCCTTTTTAAACACTAGGGAGGTTACCAAGAAAATCGAAAGTATTTTAGTAGAATCGAATGCAATGAGACTTACTTGTAATATTCCACCACTTTTAAAGTTTTACATAATTTCGTCATTTTTATGTAGTATATATTCATTATTTTCAGGTTTGTTTAACATTATTTCTTTATTTTAAATATTTCTCTTATTTAGTTTCTTAACATGTTCGGGCCTAATCTGTTTGCAACATCGCCCCTTTAACACAATTTTTCCTGACAACTTAAATATGCACACATATTACAGCTCTAACAATTCTATTAACATAATTTAGGATGTTTTTTGAGCGTCTAGAGAATCAGCTCGCTACTCACATGGAAGATTATTCTCCACTTCCAGCGCTGCAGATCATACATATGCTTAGTGATCCAGTTGACCAAGATGTTAAGAGAGCACCGACGAATGAAGGTCCGGTGTTCGAAACAATTTATTTCTTCTCTAAATACATACAAATAACAAATGAGGTCCTGGAGACCTCATTTGTTTTTTATTTTTATTTTTGGGTAACTAAATATAATACTGCTACTGTCGCATCCTATATATTTATTTTATTTCTAGAAAAATAAATTACCTGACTGTTATTCCTTTTATGTTTTCGTGCAGCAATATTTCACAATAAATGAATTTCGTCATAGAGTACACAAAGAAAATAACAATGATAACATTTAACATCAAAATATTTCAGTGTCTCGGCTAATTCGATCGGGGCAGTCGTGTGTATTACACTGCGACTGACTTATGTTTACCTACGAAGTGCGCGCTCGTAATTTTTTGTTGTCGCTCGCGACGAACTTTAATGCGGTTCCTTGCCGCCGGTCAGTTAGGTGACTAACAATAAATGAGTGTGATAAATATAGATTTAGACGATGGTTATAGACTTACAGTGATGGGCTCCCTGGAACCAGATGATTTGGAAGGAGATTTAGTGGAAAAGCAGGGTGCAAACTTAGTTCGTTCAAAGGGAGAAACGCAGGAGAGAGAAGAGGCTAGGAAAAGAGATAGGGACGAGGACATGTCTGATGAAGGTGAATGGAACGTGGTCGCGAGAAAGGAGAAAATATTAAAACCCGAATGCATACAAATATATATATCCAGCAGCGAGCAAATCCCCAAACAATTTGCATTAGCTAGATTATTTATATGATATAGAATATATTAAATACATTAACCCATATAAAATTCGGATAGACGTGAAGGAGGAGGAAAGTGCGTTAAAAATAGAAAAGTGCAAGGAGTTAATAGATAAAGGTTGGAGAATACAAAGGGCTATGGAAAAGAGTTTGTCATATGGAGTCATTAAGGATGTTGACCTGGACCTATCAGAGGAAGAGATTATAAGCAATATCAAGTGTAATAGTGGCACGGAAATTGTTAGTCAATTCCTTGCTTGTAAGTACTATCTTAAAATACAATCCTTTAAATTTATTGAGGTGATCAATGACTTGAGTAAACTATCTGAACTAACAAGGCGAAACTGGCGTCGAAAATGTAAACCACTGATGGTTATGATTAGCGACCAATTAGGACCTCCTGACTGTGATAGGCCCTATACGAATATGTTATCATTGGACATATGGGTTGGCTATGTGGACTTGTCTGACATTATCAATTTAAACGTAGTGCCACTGATTGAATTTAAGAAGAAATACAATCCTTATATGCTTGGTAAATCCTGTCAGCAATATATAACTGAACAATATGCTAATTTCTATAAAGTGTTTACTGATGGTTCAAAGACTAGTACCGGAGTCGGAGCGGCATTACTGGACGATCAAACAGGAGATAACGTTAAGTTTTGTTTGAGCCCGGGACTGTCTATTATGCATGCCGAACTCGTGGCGATCTTGGAAGCGCTATCATAAATAGAAAATATAAACTAAATTTGTTATCTTCACTGATTCCCGGAGTGCGCTCCAACACCTAACTCGTTGTGAATTTTCTAATTTTAAGGGATTTCCTTGTAGCCTATATTATTTTAAAAACATTTTTGTCCCTAATTAACCGAAATGTTAATATCGTTCTCCAATGGATACCTTCTCATATTGGAGTGCCTGGAAATGATCAGGTTGACTATTTGGCGAAAGAGGCAGTCTATTCAGGCATTCCTATAGACTATGATCCTTATTTTACAGACACTTTAAGTTTGATTCGGAACAATTGTCGCAGTATGTGGTCCGAATATTTTGATGAACGCTCTTTGACTAAAGGTATTTGGTATAAAATTATACAGCCTAGTCTCCCTCGTTCGCTTTGGTTTGCAGGCTCGGACCTGACTCTGCACAAAATAGTGACAGGATTATGACTGCGCGCTGGCCACTTCCCTTTAAATCAGTTTGCCTATATGATGCGCAAAGTTGAGTCACCAAATTGCACTATATGTGGCACTCTTGAGGATATTCATCATATCCTAATGTAGTGTGTCCGAAGCGAAGACGACAGACTAAAACTCAACCTGTGTAACCATAATGTGAGCGAATACATGTGCATATTAGCACAGCCTTTATCTGAAGGCGCAAAGGATATTTATAATTTGTTTATACTAGTCCTTAAAAATAGAAAATAAGTGCTAATTTTTGTCACAATATTGTAAACCTATGAGGGCAACATTGTCATCCTGATAAAACCCTCTTTTTTGAATTATAATTGAATAAATAATTATATACCTATTTAATATCTTTCTTTATTCGTTTTATCTGTGATTCAGAGCCAGTTATGAAGTCCGTCGGAAAAAGAATGCAACGCGATGCAAAATAGATACTATTTTTGCAAATAAATTAATCTTATCTCTGAGTGCAGTAATGATGATGACAATATTCTCGTTGTAATTTGTTGTAAATAGTTGTCCGATTTTGTTTCTAAATTTAAGATAGAAACCGTCAAATAATTTGGACAGATAATTTTTAGAATACAATTACATTTTTCAAAATAACTGATTCTATTCATATAATATGTTTGAAGTCCGTATCGGTTCATTCACATTAATCGATATTTTCAATCATGTCATCTCACTATGAAGCTAAAACTGACATTTGTCAAATACTTATAATGACTCAACTATAGTATCTCTTTCTCTCTTCAGATCTTCTAATCTCTTGTTTTCTTTCATTTTCTTTCTCTTCTTCTTTTAATTGTTTACATTCTTCTTCTTCTTTCTCTACTTCTTCTCTTCTCTCTTTTAATTGTTACCATTTTAACAATGTTAGCATTACCCATTTCTATGTACATCTTGTTGTATCGTTTGCTATTTTTCAGAGTCAGTTTAATCAGTCTACCACAAGTGATTTAAATTGTACGGCGAACTCTGAGCAAATTGAAATAGCGATAGATCAGACGTTAAAGATAGTGAAGTGCGGCGTGTGCGACCAGGACGTGTCGGCGCAGATGTGGATAGAGCACATTGGGCGTGAACATAAATATCTTGCGTGGCGGCTAGGAGAGGAGCCTTTGGTATGGTTCAATCTGTATTATTGTTTTCGTAAATTATTTATTTATCTTTTTATTTATCAACGACATTCTTGGTAAACGGGAAACACAGTATCAACATCTACAAGATGAAAGTACGGAGTTTTAAATCCTGAAATAAATAAATCAGCTAGTAACTGCTTGATTAGGTTTAGTTCCAGTATAAGATATGACGATCACACTAGATCTAGTGTGATCGTCATATCTTAAAGCGCGTCCTTAAGGTATTTTTTTGGTTTTGTGGTGACCGAATTGATTTATGATTTTTTCTCAAGCAGATAAAATAACTAAATAAATATTGTGAAACACTTTTCACACAGCGCCATCTAGACCAAAGTTAATATAAGCTAGTGGTATGGGATCCAGACAACTGATAGATATCTGAGCAGAACCTAAATATATTATACAAAGGAAACACCCAAAATCCAAAACAAATATTCGTGGATCACTCAAATATTTGTTCCGATCCGGGAATCTAACCCGGGACCTCAGCGCGGCAGTCGCATCCACTACCACTGCGCCACCGATGCAGTTAAATACCTATAGTTAGATACTTTTTCATAGCGCTTTCATATTAGCTACTATTAAAGAGAAGAAAATCTCTAACTAATACATTGTACCCATCCATCTGAATTCGTTAAAGTCCCAGAGCAACAAAAACAATAGAGGCTCATGTCCAGCAGTGGATTGTGATATACTCATTTGAAACTAAACTGTTTTAGGATCTAGAGAACGAGGAAGGAACAAAAGCACATTTACTTACTATCGCCAGAGAAAACAACGGACTGATATGTTATATGTGTCAAACTATTAAGAAGTATCCGAAAACGTTCCAACAACATGTGAAAATATGCAAAGGAGTTACGGTTAGTTATTACAAACTTTATGAATATTTGCTAAACGCTACTGAAATCTGTACAGATTGATGCACGGTCTTAAATTAAATACAATAAATAAATAAATCTAAAATATACAAATAGATTATTACGTAGGACCAGATACATGTGTTTGAAATGTATGAAACATACCAGGCCTCTACCTACATCTTTAGCGGATAACGCATGGCGCGATTATGTACGTATGTATAATATCTAATAGATATCTATATAGTAACTAGCTGACCTGCCCGGCTTCGTCCGTGACGTACTTCCAACCCCGTGGCACCCATTTAATCCCGTCGCTTATTACTTTCCCAATAATGTATGAAAATTTCCCCGATTTGTTGACATTTATGATTACTGCTCCGCTCTACTGTGTAGTAGAGTGATGATATAGCTAAGAACCTTCCTCAATAAATGGGCTATCAAATACAAAAATAATTTTTCAAATCGGTCAAGCCGTTTTCATGCTATGTCGTGACAGCGTAAAACGGGTTTCATTTTTATATATATAGATACGAAAAGCGAAAACTTTGTACATTTAAAAAAAAATGCTCTTTCGGATGAACGTCAATAAGAGCTTAAGTTTATGTGGATAAGAAGTGGAAAAGCTATTATTTCATCCTATTTTTTTAACATCGTTCGAATTTCGTCTAAGTTGTGACCACTAATGCATATAAGAAGGATAATACATACACACATCCACAAAAAGAAGATTTCATATCAACTTTTTGCTTACAAATGTAACTCATGCAGATTTTTTTATAATAAATGTACACATAAATAATAATAATTATATGAATATCATGGACCTCTTTGAATTTATAAGCTGTATTCTAATTTTCAGAGTAAGTTGGATCAGTCTACCAGTAGTGATTTAAATTGTACCGCGAACTCTGAGCAGATTGAAGTAGAGATAGATCAGACGTTAACTGTAGTGAAGTGCGGCGTCTGCGACCAGGACGTGTTGGCGCCAATGTGGATAGAACACATTGGACGAGAACATAAATATCTTGCGTGGCAGCAAGGGGAGAAGCCATTGGTATGGGTCATTTAAGTTATTTATTTATATTTCATTAGCGAAGCGCTCGTGGCTCCGCGGACGTAGTGTTCTGTAAACGATCACTGCGTTAAACAAGTTTCACTATGGCTGGTCCTCGGATGGGTGACCACTTTGTGGCATTTATATTTGCGAGCGTTTCCGTGCTTCGGAAGGCACGTTAAGCGGTTGGTTCCGGTTGCCAGTAACATGGCAGTCGTTAAGCCAGTTGAATGCCTTATGGCTTGAAAAATTTCAACAGTAGGTCGCCACAACCTGCAACTTTCCATTTTCAACACGGCAACGGGCTCACCACCTGTTACGTGGGACAAAAAGCAAAGCATACGGTGAAACGTGGGCGTATAGTACGCCCTTCGGGGATAAAGGCGTGAAAGTATGTTATGTTATTTTTCATTAGCGATCCGTCTAGGATGTGCACTACGATTTTCTCTTAGAAATATATAAGTATGTTTATCAGTTGTCTACATACCATAACACATAGCGTATATTAGCTTACTTTGAGCTAGACAGCAAAAAACAATGCCCACATTACTTCCGCGTACTCATCACTACTAAATAATTATCCAAGTGTAGTCACATGTCTAATTCGGAGTAACCTGACTAGTTTTGGACCTGACAGAACTATTTTTTCAAGGGCCAAAACCAACGGCCGGCGAGGTGCGATGTCCCATCGCACCTCGCCGGCCGTTGATATTTGTATGTGAAATGTCGGTCTTCGACGGGACCTGACGTCCACCTTTGAAAAAGAACATATTTCATATCTATTACTAGTCTACTTCTGAGGCTGACAGAAACTTCATCGTAATCATCATCCGAGCGCTTGTCCCAGTTGCGTCTCGATACACCCGGGGTCCGCGCTTTCCTACTCTTTCTTCTCCACTTCGCACGATTTTCGGCATCCCACATAGTAAGACCATTGGCACACATACCATGTTGTCTTCGCCTGAGACACTGGGACAAAAGAAAAGAAATAGAAACCGAAATTTCAAAGTACTTTGAGTTAATTGTAAAATATAAAAATACAATCGTTTTGGTAGTGACGATGAAAGTTTTATGTTCTCTAAATCTATCTCAGAAACATTATTTACATAAGTTATTTATAAAAGATTAGACTTGAGCCTAAACACATTCGTTTAGGCTATGTATGTTAGGGATGATATACGTATGTACGTGTTTAGTAAGCTCCAGCTTCCATTTAGTGCATCTCGTACCTATTTTTAATATAAGAAGTAAGTACATTATATTCCAGCAGAATCAATATCAATTAAACCGTTTAAAACACTTTGTAATTTGAAGCGTATATTTTAAAACTTAATTCCTTGATTGTTTCAGGATCTAGAGAATGAGGATGCAATAAAAGCACATCTACTTACTATCTCTAAAGAAAACGGACTGATATGTTACATGTGTCGAATTACTATGAAATATCCGAAACCTTTCCTACATCATGTCAAAAAGTGCAAAGGAGTTTCGGTTAGTATTTGTATACTTTGTAGATATACAAGCTGTTGATTGGCAACTGCAATACTGGCACAGACGACTCTACTTCTTATACTTGTCAATATTACATGGATACTACGCGGGAAACTTGACAAGTGCGGACGCTACTTGTATATTATTTTCTAAAACTAGTGCATTTATCTTGTTTTATTTGCGGAAATCGTGGTTTCTTGGACATAAAAGTTGTGTTAACGTGCTATAGTTATATATATGTAGTGAAAAATTTCTATCATGCCGCGTAAAATCCACTAAAAACCTCAGTATAACAACCATCATTATACGGAGGTGAGACTGACTTTGACTTAAGACTAGACTTGACTAAGACGTAGAGGACGGGGACATTTTAGATAATCAGAAAGAAGATTGAATAAATATGAATTTATTTTATTCCTTGTTCTGTGGGAAACTCTACTGTTTGTTGGAATTATGATTGTTGCCCCCTACGGGCAGATGTAATCTCTCCTTCTATCAGCTCCATCCAACCTCCAAGAGCCCTCAATAAACTCTTACAATTTGCCGAAGAACTATCGTTCAATATACAAAGATAACAAAATAAAAAAAATATAGATTTTGTTGCTTTATAGTTTACTATTTTTCAGTTTAAGTTGGATCAGTCTACCACAAGTGATTTAAATTGTACGGCGAACTCTGAGCAAATTGAAATAGCGATAGATCAGACGTTAAAGATAGTGAAGTGCGGCGTGTGCGACCAGGACGTGTCGGCGCAGATGTGGATAGAGCACATTGGGCGTGAACATAAATATCTTGCGTGGCGGCTAGGAGAGGAACCTTTGGTATGGTTCAATCTAAATTATTTCACTTTTAAGCTGCTCATTCATATTTACTCATATCTTTTGAAAACGTGATCAGTGCTGAAATAACATAAGCAGGATCTGCATGTTGCGGAACTGCAGTAAATCTGTGACGTCAAGTGAAGTTTTCTCATTCGTGATAGCCATCATGTTCTTTAAAATTGCGATAAAGCTGAGGGATCGCCTTGGCTGATATCACAAAGTTTTAAAACCCCGGATACCTGGGGAAGATAATGTACTGAATCGAAACAGATTGAATTGCCTTAGAGAGACGTTATTATAACTAAGACGTAATTATAAAATTAAACCCTCCTTAGCTACATAGACATATTACTCGGCGGGCAGGTGATTTTAATTTTTTACTAATGGTAACTAAAACCATTTATGAACTTTTATAAGTATGACAGACGATTCTTTGGAAGTAAACTCCAATAACATCAATAGCCTTTAAAAGTTTTACTAATAATAGTTTTTCGAACCGTTTCAGGATTTGGAGAATGAAGAAGCAGTGAAAGCACATTTAACAAATATAACTAGAGAAAATAATGGACTGATATGTTATACTTGCAAAACTACTAAGAAGTATCCGAAACCATTCATGCAACACGTTAAAAATTGCAAAGGACTTTTGGTGAGTAATATTGGTAATATCTAGTTTGCTCTGCATTACAATTTGCAGCGTGGTCTCAATATTCCCTTTTCTACAATTTAACAAAATATAAGAAACTGACAGATATTGAATTGCACTTTTTAATTGTTTATTAATCAGGCTTAAATACCCGATGGGGTGGCAGAAACATATTGTCGCATTGGGGAATATCTGTAATGACTGATGTATGTAAGATAAATAAATAAATATTATACGCCCTCATTACATTTTAATTTGGCATAACGACTGCCATGTTACTGGCAAGCGGGACCAAAGGCTTAACGTACCTTCCGAAGCACGTAAACGTTCGTAAATGGAAATACCACAAAGCGGTCACCACACCACATAACCAGCCATAGTGAAAATTGATTAATACAGTTGCTAACAGCTTACTTGAAAAATCTTTTTAATCAATAAAGGACTTTCTAAACATTACTCTTCATTGTATTGACCGTAGTCCTATGAGTTTGTATTAGGTACTCAAATTAATGTTTGCATACCAACTGAAGATGATTTACTTATTCGTAAGACATATTTTGCACCATTTGTCTTACAATATTCTAACAAATAAAAATATTGAATTGAAAGTAGCTGACATTTATGTTTATATTTCAGAGTCCCGGTGATACTAGCGAATTGCAAAGTGACACTGAAAGTTTATTTGATATTAGTGATATAAAATCTGATACAGTTATTTGCGGTGTTTGTAACAAAGTGTTAGTGAAATCAGATTGGATAAAACATATGGAAGAAGCTCATGATTACATGGCGTGGCTCCAAGGTCGACCGGCTCTTGTAAGTAATAAATAAATATTGTGGGATATTTGGCCATCTAAATATTGTGGGACATTTTTTTTACACGGCGCCGTCTAGACCAAAGAAAGCAATATAAGCTGGTGGTAAAGGATCTAGACAAGTGATAAATATATTTATGTATTTATAAATACATATATATTACATACATAGGAAACACCAAAACTTCGAAACAAACATTTGTGGATTACAATAGCATTTGATCCGACCCAGGAATTTAACCCGGGACTTCAGCGCGGTAGTCGCATATACTACCACTGCATCACTGAGGTAGTCAAAACATCGAAATCCATCGACCTCACATTAAACTTTTTCAACGTCTGGATTTCCCCACGGATGTCATTCCTGACTATCTTCTTCATCCTAAGAGTTTCCCCAGTTGCTTCCAAACCCTACCTGGAATTGGAGCCTGGTGTCCACTTTTATCTGGCTGCTAGAAGCAACTATCGTGTTTTGGAATTGTTGGGAGCGATAGCCGTCTGACCTCCCAACCCTATAAGGGCCTGCGTCGTTGCCTAGGGGGATGCGCCTGTAATCTTCCGGAGTTGGGTGCGCTTGACCCAGAAGACTCATTCTTCTTGCACCAAGTGCCACACATTCGCACAGCAGCCCGTGAGCGCTCCGGTGATTCTTTGCAGCTGCTTCCTGGTATGTGTCCACAGTTTCTTGGACCATCCCTCTCTGATGCTTCCCAGAAACATCTGGTACTTAGTTATTAATTAGTTAGTAGGTGAAACCCCTTACATCCATGTGTAGTCATGCCCGAGTTGCCTGACTCGAACGGACTAAAACAACATGGTACCTATCCATCTATGGTGGGCCGCCCCGGGTAGTTACTCCTCATAAGGATGTCCCAGGATAGCTCATATTAAGTTATTATAAGCTTGTGCTATTCACACCTTGTAAACTGAGTGACACATGACCTTTATTGAACTTGCTTGTAAGCCTGTGACAGATAAATGTATAGACAGCATTACTTATCATAATCATACTACAAAAGCTATCTGTCTGCCTTTCAAAAAAAGATTGCAAAGCAATGCAGTAAATAAATAACATACCTACTTATTTTTATAGGACTTAAACGACTACGCAATGTTACAACGGCACTTGATCGAAGTATCCAGAAAAACAAAAGGATTAAAATGTAAAAACTGTGGTGTCATTAGGAAGTATGCAAAGCCATATCTGGAACATATTGGTGTTTGTGGTAGTAAGGGAAATTGGGATAAGGATTCCGTTGTAATAAGAGGCAAAGGTGAGTTCCAACGGAAAACAAATAAAAAAGAAATTTGGTTGATACGCCCTAAGATAAAACTGGTGATTTATAAAAAAGTGGGAGACGTTGATTAATCGGTCGTTGTAATTTAACCTAATATATAAAATTCTCGTGTCGCGGTGTTTGTGGTTAAACTCCTCCGAAACGGCTTGACCGATTCTCATGAAATTTTGTGTACAAATCGGGTAGGTCTGAGAATCGGTCAACATCTATTTTTTATTCCCATATTCCCACGGGAACGGGAAGTTCGAAGTATGCCACGAGCTAAGCCGGGCTGGTCAGCTAGTATACATATAAAATTCTCGTGTCACAATGTTCGTTCCCATACTCCTCCGAAACGGCTTGACCGATTCTTATGAATTTTTTTATGCATATTCAGTAAGTCTGAGAGTCGGCTACTATCTATATTTCAAACCCCTAAGTGATAAGGGGTGTCTACCACAAACATTTTAGTTTTGGATAATTTTTTTTTTTCACTGTGTAGCATTAAATATACACACAAGCCTGAATTTTCACTCTTCTATCATCAACCCCTGCTTTTTAATAGTCATTTTAATAATTTTATCATCTTTTATCCCGCTCGATTATCACTTGGTAAGTTATCCCCTCCATGTACCTACCGGTGAAGCCGGTCTCCTGTCTCTCTCACACAATAAGCTTTACTTCCAGCATCGGTTGTAGTATTGGCGTGTTCAATTATCATTTTACTATCTCAGCGTAATTCTCATTTTAATTATATTATCAAGTAAATTTATTATTATCTAGCTGATGCTCGCGATCCGCTCGCGTGAAATTTTGCACTATTTCGGTTATTGCACTAAATCGATTCCCGCGGAAATAATATGTTTACCGATGTAAAAAGTTCCCTATGTATTAACATGAAATATTCTATATATTTTCCGATTTCCATCTAAATGTAATTAAGTACCAAACAAAGTAATAAATTCAAATATATAAAAATCTTAACAAAATTTGACGTTTAGAATATTAGCAGGATTACATTGCCGTGGAAATACCGCAAATTCATTTCTTGGTGCTTTTTTAACTCACCAAATTTTAGGCATCTGTCAGTTCAGACATGTCTAATAGTGAAGGCGGTTTTGGTTTCAACTGCGTAGTTCCCTTTCCCGTGGGAATGTCCTAGCGCGTATATGAGGTACTACCTAAAGAATACTATTAGCAGTAGAAGATTCAGTATCTAATTAACTACTTAATTACCTCTTTAATCTTCTACTTACTAATCTATTTACCTATTCAAAGTTCTAAATTCCCTAACTAAACTCTATTGATATCACTAGAAAATTCTATATGCATTTTCTGTGATAAGCAACATATTTTCATATCTGTCTAGACTCAGTGGAATGCGGTGTGTGCTCGGCAATAGTGGAGCCGAACGATTGGCGTGCCCACGCCATGAAGGTACATTACAATGTTGCTTGGATTGCCGGGACTACACCTATAGTAAGTATACTGTTGTTAAAGTTGTTATTTTTCATTGTTGTTTGGATTTTCAAATGTGTGCATGTAAATAATAAATCCTACACGACTATACAAATAAAATAGCAAAATATTTCGGACGTATATATTGTTATGCATGTCGTGTAGCTTTTATATAAAAACTTAAGTGATCCCCACGGCTCGGACGTATAGTTTGCTATGCATGGCATATATGTTTTGTATAAAAACTAGGTGACCCCCATGGCTTCGCCAGTGACATACTCCCGTTGCACCTATTTAATCCCGTCGCTTATATTCTACAAAAATGCATAAAAAAATCCCCAATTAGTCGATATTATGATTATTTCTCCGCTCGTAGTAGCGTGATAATATATAGCCTTTAGCCTTCCTCAATGGCTATCCAACATAAAAATATTTTTTTCAAATCTGAACCGTAGTTCCTGAGATTAGCGCGCTCAACCAAACAAACAAACTCTTCAGCTTTATAATATTGGTATATGTAGATACGACGTATCTATTAAAAAAGCGGTCGGAAATCGTGATCATCATGAATACTGACATTTTTCAAACCGCCCATAAGGCCTTCAACTTGCACAACGACTGCCGTGTTACTGGCAACCGGGACTAACGCCTTCCAACCTTAAATATATCTGGTAATGTTCTACTATACGTTTCGGGGAAAATACCTTGTAATGCCCCCATTTAAAAAATCCTGTTGATCTGGTTTATGAAAAAGAACAAAAATCGGGTCGTTTGGCAGGCTCCTTTAATATCATATGAACACTTTCAGGAAATCAATAACCCTTACGGAGTAGAGCCTTATATTAAACAGTATCAGGCCAAACATGGCAATAAACTGGTGTGTAGAACATGTGGCATCAATAGAGTGTCAGCCGTCGGATTCTACGCTCATATCATCACTTGTGGGAAAACTGATGAGGTAATTTAAAACTGTAGATTTATTTATATTATTGTGGATACCTGCTGTTGAAATTTTCAAGCTTCATATAAGGCCTTTAACTTGGCTTAACGACTGCCATGTTACTTGCGACCGGGACCAACGGCTTAACGTGCCTTCCGAAGCACGGAAACGCTCGCAAATGTAAATGCCACAAAGTGATCACCCATCCGAGGACCAGTCATAGTGAACGTTGCGTAACTCAGTGATCGTTTACAGAACACTAAGTCCGCGGGACCACGAGCGTTTCAAACGATACTCTTAATGATTTTTATTACTTTTTCAATTTACTGTCTGACTGTCTGAAACCCATTTCTACAGTTAAGGTCGCTCGAGACACGAGCATAGACCAGCAGTCGCGATAATGATTTTGTTGTGAATAAGATAAAATTAAAAAAAAAACTTTATTCCAGGAAATGGAAATTTACAAAAGCCTATGTAGTATATGTAACAACAAATATTTGCGTATATATAAAAGTCAGCACATGACCATGCACAAGGAAAAAGAACTAGCAGTGGAAAGGAAGTTATTGGCAGCTAAAGAGAAGGAACTCGTGCAAGAAGAAATTGAACCGGTAGAAATTGTGGGCGGGCGAAGGAAGGCTGCAGAGAAGTAAGAGATTTTTCTGTATTATACTATTAGATAGATAACTCTTTATTGTACACTATTATTTGCATGAAACGACGAACATATTAAGGCGCAGGCGCCTTTATAGAGTTTGGAGGTTAAACAGTGCTTGCATCCAATAATGCAAAGAGCCATACCACAACTCAAACATAAGTCAAAACTGACTGTTACTCTATGTGTTCATATATTAATAAATCATCATCATCATCCGAACGTCTGTCCCAGTTGCGTCTCGCGACGCCCGGGGTCCGCTTTCCTACATTTTCTCCTCCACTTCGCACGGTCTTCGGCATCCCCTGTAGTGAGATCATTGGCACGCATGTCATCCCTTACGACGTCAAGCCAGCACTTCTTGGGTCTTCCCCTCTTACCGGGACCCGGCGGGGCTGACATGGCCAGACATTTGTTACCTACGTAGCCCGGCGGTTGCCGCAAGACGTGACCATACCCAATGTTCATATATTAATAAATGTTATATAATAATTTTGAATAATTTTACAGGGCTATAACGGTGATAGAAAAATACGCCAGCAAAACATCTGACGTAAGTATCATGACAATTTCAACAGCTAAATGTGTCTTTCAACACACATTGCTACAAAACCGTTTAAGTATGAAACTTCCCTAATCTAAAGGTTATGATATACATGTGTTTCAGGGTTCTCATTGCCAAAAATGTGGATTCACATCCGATATTGCTTTAGAGATGTCAAATCATGTATGTGTGGCGAAGCAGGAGGACAACAGCGAGTCCGATGAATCTGTAAAAACGGATAACAGTTCTGGGGAAGATGATGATACTGATATCGATTCCAATATATCAGATGAGGAACGCGAGGCGCGAGATGGGCAATTAATGAAATCGAAAAAGCATGGAGATTCCAGTCGTAAGTAGTTACTCAATTTTTGTCTGTTCTAAGTAGGTAGGCTTTAGGTCTACTACCATTACATAAAGCAATTTATTGTAAAGTGTGTCGTCATTTAGGAAATTCTGAATTCAGAACACTAATATCGTGACGGACGCCGACCTTCCTATTCACACTGTGAAAGTCAAAGCAATATTGCTTGAAATGCTAGAACCTTTCTCCCCCAGATTCTGAGGTTTTATTTATTGTACACACATTATTTTATACCACTGAGGTGACATAAGCTTACGGCGGCCAGTGCTCAACCGTTTCACCTGGTCTCAACCAACATTTTATTTCCATACCAGCCAATGGAGGCAGATAATCCTTCAGTCTCACTCACCGGCACAATGGTAGTCCAATGATATCTAGAACCCTGCTCACCGACGAAGAACAAAAACCAGTAGGACCAGATTACTATTACCGCGGTTTATTGCACCAGGCGGGTTGCTCGTCGAACAGAGAGCCGTTAATGCATATCCCTCCCTCGTCATGTGTGCAATTCGTCGATCCCTAAGATATTGAATCTTAGGTCTCTAAATTACGTAAGCCAGTTTCACTGTGCCCTCAAAGTGTTGCGTTAACCTCATGATGAAGTAACGCCCATCCCTTGATCCCCAAGGGTCACATAGTGAGACATCATGAAAGACTAAAAGAAGTGCTAAGTGTCTGCTTATTTCTAAATAGATATCTCCTCGAACAAACTCAATAGGTGTTGTAAGTTAAAAAGTAAAGAAATAAAAATGAAATGAAAATTGGTTAGGGAAGCCTAAAAAAGACTATTTGTTTTTACAACAAGTTTTTTTGTTATTACAGGTCACACGATAAAAAGGTTGCCATATAGGATAAGAAATATCAATAATTACCTGAGAAGAAGCGCTGACGAATTGTAAGTTGCAAAAAAGATGAAGCTTTTCTTTTCTTCCGTACTGATGAACTGTGTGTGTTCAATAGTGGCAACGTCGTTCAGTATTTCCTAGATTAAAAGATTAGTTAAAGTTTGACCACGGCCGCTGTACCGCTCACTGCGTACAAAATTGTACACAGTGATCAGTACAGCGGTCGTGGTCAAACTATATCATAAATAGCTTTAAATGCTAAAATAAATATATTATAAAATGCATTAAATATAGGAAGAGGCTACGCACAACACTCTCTAATCTGAATAATAACAGGGCTTGATAGAAATGTAACTGATATAATACTAAACAAAGTCGCCATGACACTATCAGTTGAAATTATATTAGCATTACTACTTGTAATTTATTCTTTCAATAATGATATTCTTAATCTGCATAATTATAAAAGAGTTGCTGTCAGCTTTGTTTCCTTTAGTAAAAAGCATAGTAGTGTCGGGTATTTGCAGATCATACAAACATTTGATCAGACTATCGACCCGATACGTCTGCACTTCCGAATAATTTAGTGCATTGTTTAGATTAAGTCAGATACAACTTATTACTACTCTGCAATTTACATTACAATTCACGGCTCGCTTGGAAATATAAAGATAAATTGAGTGCATTCGACTGCTACGCAAGAGGTCATGGGTTCGATTCCCACCCAGGATAAAACTTTGTGTGATGAGCACGATGGTTTATTCTGTGTCTGGGTGTTATTTATCTATAATATGTATGTATTTAGAAATATATAAGTATGTTTATCAGTTATCTAGATCCCATAACACAAGCTAATATTAGCTTACTTTGGACTAGATGTCGCTGTGTGAAAAGTGTCCCACAATATTTATTTATATTTATTTAATTTAAATGTGAGATGTAACTGTTATGCAACATACATATTACCATCAAACGATGGTGCCTTATGTTGTGTATTTGAAAAGACTATGCAATAAGTATATTAAATAGATTCATTAGAGAATGATCCGTATTATAGTAATCTTGTACATTTCAGAGCCTCATTACACATGACAGACGAAGACCTTTTTACTCAGTACCACAACTTTAACTATGAAGTAGTTTCCGAATCTGAAATACATAAGTATATGCCACCTCTGGCAGAATCTTGCAAGATAAGATTTAAGGGGGATGAAGACTGGGTGACTTGTAAAAGGTTTGAAGCTACGAAACAAAAAGGTAACTGTACCATCAAGTTGTAATATTTACACTAACATAATCATTTAAACATAAACATTTTATTTATCTATCACGCCTTATCCCCGAAGGGGTGGCAGAGTCATATTATATTCCCCCTTTTCACCATGTGTATTCCTGTCCCACATAATAGGTGGTGAGCCCATTACCGTGTTGAAATAGACAGACGCAGGTTGTGCCTACCTGCTGTTGAAAATTTCAAGCTGCCCAAAAGGCCTTCATCAAAAGATTATGATTTCATACCACCACCATACTTTTAATAATAATCTGTCTTAAGAATCGAAAGATTCTTGATAGATCTTCGATTAATAAACGGTGGACACACCGTTTATATATTGCCTAGAGTTTGACACCAATTGGTCTACTCGTAAATATTTACATCGTGTAAACCTACACCTGATTACTCTTTTCTTTTATCGGTCGGATATTGCAGATTGATACTAAAAAATAATTATTGATCACTTTTAACCACTCCTCAATTTATAGTTAGATCATTTCCTAACTATAAATTTGATAGTAGATTAACATAAATCTTTCACAAATATGTTTCATTTTACAGAAATCATTACAATGTTTACGGGCTCATGCATATACGCTATGTGTTGGGTACCACGATACGTTAACGAGCACAAAATGGCTTCTGATAAGGAGTACTTATCGGTTCTTACCTCACTAAGCACAGACAAGCCGAGGCATTCCTGGGACGATAAGCCTGCACCTAAACCTGCTCTTATACAAATTTGGGATTGTGCCAATTTTACATCGTGAGTATTCTTTGTTAAATTAATTTCATACAATTTCTACTGAATATAGTCTCTAAGACTTACGCAACTATTACTCCTGCTTTAGTCAAGAATTTTAGATATCTTGCTGTGTTGATAAAAAAAATAATTTTGCAGCAAATACCTAGAATAAATTATGAACATAATTCATGATTGTTTTAAAATACCTACGTATTTTAAAACAATTATGAATGTAAAATACATTCAAAATTGTTTTAAAATGTCAATGTAATGTCTACTCGTTTGTTTCAGTTGTGTACCAGAATTCGCGATGGGTTTAGCATTCGATTGTGGCACGATTTGGGCCTTTGACTGGTGTCCGTCCGGTACCCGCGACATCATAAACCTGCAAGAAGAGTGTACCGAAACGCGTCGACTAGGCCTAATCGCCATCGCTTGCGCCAGTGGCTCTGCATTTGTGTTTGTCGTACCCGACCCTTCCACGATAAAGGAAAAGTAAGCATTTCATCATCATCCACCGTCTGTCTCAGATGCGTCTTACGGCGCTAAGAGTCCGCTTTCCTACTTCTTCGACACCACTTCGCACTGTCATCGACCCTTGTAGTGACACCATTTCATTTCTGAAAAGAATGGTAAGCAATTATAATAGAGATGAGCTCAGGTCGACATTTCTAAACAATGAAGTAAAAAATTCTTTGACTTAGAGGCATCAGAAGTGAGTTTTACATAGAAAATAAGCATTATCCTAAACGACATCGAAATTTACAAACTATAACTTCGCCATTTTTACCGATTACCATTTCGATCTATCTTGAACATTGTATTTCAAATATGTATGTAAGACTGATCATTGTTTATGAATGTATTTTCAGAGGGCAACTCTTCTATAAACTGAAGCCTGTTGCAGAATTAAGATTAGCGATGGACACAAATAGAAAAGTTTTCCAGGCGACTGCTATTAAATGGTCTCCAGTAAGTGAACAATATTATTTGTCATAAATATTTGTGCTAACCATGGAGTCGAGATGGAGTTCGACAGTAGATAAAGTTTACATGTAAAACTTATATTTACAGCAAAAAGGACACGCACACATAGTTGTTGGATATGCCGATGGGACAACAGCATTCTATGATTTGAAAAACGTTTCTCCACTCTTGAAGTGTACAGAAAATGGTGTCGATATTATATATCCTTATCACGATGAGCGCGCCCAGGGTGTTTGTATCGAAGGTGAGTTTATATAAATATAGTCAATAATATGCCTGAAATTGACGATCAGTAGCACTGTATTGATGACCTCGTTCTATAATGCTTATTGCCCGTCTACGTGAGACAACAATCTAGACTGATTTTATAGATACCTGTGTAAGCAGACTACAATGAAAATCCTTTAAATATAACATTTGCTTATTGGCAAGAGGAATGACTCATAACTACTGATTGTATGGTCAACACTGCAGATTCTGCGTGTACGATTAATCCACAACCGAAATTTTAAAATATAATTACCGAGCGTATTTTGAGTTGCGTCCGAAGCCCTCGTTTAGAAGTATGACGTTGTCTTGGACTAGAGCGATAGCCGATAGTCGCGTCGTAAAAGACAAAAATTGTGTAAGTATTACTAGTTCCTATCGGCAGCTCATTTAGGACCGTACAAAAATGGGAGTTTCGACACATGTAGCGGGATTAAATACTACATATTACCTCTTTTTACCGTGGTGTTACGACTGACTAATTATGCGATATAACTAAGCAATATTTCGAGTTGCGTCTGAAGCCCTTGTTTAGGAGCATGAAGTAAAAAAATATTTGTAAAATAATTAGTATGCTAACTGTATCCTACATTTTTATTATAAAGATGGATTTTTTTTCAAGTTTCGGTTTGGTCTCGAACCAACTCTTCGGGTTTAACGCACCAGACGCGTTACCAACTACACCATCGAGACCTACTCGAAACTGAGAAATTAATCCACCTCTTTACGTCTTAAGGCAACTATAATCATCCGATTTGTGATGACACCTGCCTAAAAACTAGAAACAATTTTGAAAAGCAATTAGTATATTTTTTTGAATATGAAATGTATCTTTTTTTTAAATTTATTAATTTAAGATACAGTCAGCATACAAATTGGTTTTCAAATTTGTTTCAAATGTTGTAAAAAAATAAATTGGACATGTAATTCTTTGATCACGAGGAAGTTATATATTGTGTGTCAGACGTGGATGTGTTCCCGATGGCCCGCGGCCATAACGCCGGCGTGACGGTGACGGGCAGCGTGGGTGGAGCGGGCACTCGTCTCCTGCATTCGCACTTCGCAGCCACTAAAGTGATGTTCCCGCCACACTGGCCTGCTGCGCTCTTGGCTGGGGACGATAACTTGGGTAAAAATGCTTTGACTACATCACTGAATATCAATTTCTCAATTTTTCGTTTATCAGATGCCCTTGATGTATAGCTTCTTGTGTTAGACTTTTTGTTTTTTAATAATGCCAAATGCTGCATATTCCCTTTTGCGTTTTAGCAATTAACTAGGTGACCCCCCGGATTCGCCCGTGACATACTACAAACTCCCGTCGCATATATTTAATACCGTCGCTTATAAATTCTACAATATTGACTAAAAAATTGCCCGATTTGTCGTCATTTATGGCTACTGCTCCGCTCTCCAGGATAGTAGCGTGATGATATATAGCCTATAGCCTTCTTCGATAAATGGGCTATCTATCACAAAAAGATTTTTTCAAATCCGACCAGTAGTTCCTGAGATTAGCACTTTCACCCAAAGAAACTAACAAACAAACTCTTCAGCTTTATAATATAATATAGATGATAACTCATAAGTTTCGCTAAGCCATTTAAAATTAATGATATCTCGAAAGAATCGCTAGAAACAAGCTAACATTTAAAAATGGTACATATCTCTAGGAGTCTTTTCACATTATACCGGGACATTTTTGACCGAAACTATGTCTGAATGGTTCGCTCTGCGATGGTTCCTTTGCCAGATATAAAAACTTCCACAGCTGCATTCTATTTTGTAAATAGTCTGTTTTTCTTTCATTTTAAATAACCAAACTGTGCACAAGGAATGAAAACCGAAATGGTGTCATCCCTATTTCTTTAATAGGAAATAAGAGAACGCCTGCGGTGGGGCGGTAAAATTTTTCCGAACCTATTTCCCACTGGAACTTGTTTACTGGATAAAAAGTAGCACAATTAATTTAATGGATAATCCAGGGTGTCAGCTATCTCTACATTAAATTTTATCCAAATTGCTCCAGCCGTTTGAGTGTGTAGGATAACAAACATACACACACACACACAAACTTTCGCCTTTTAAATATTAGTTCTGATTAAGCTAAATTTAAATGTTAGTTCTGGTAACAAATAAAGAGATAATACTGTGTTCCGCCAGTGAGCCAAGCCGTCAACGAGCTAGAGTGGTATGGCGGAGGGCGTCGAGTGGGCGGAATGAGAACGGTCTGTGGCTGCATCTGGTGCGGCCGACTGGTCGCAGCCTCTCCGCCTCTCATACGACTCATGCGCACCCACCCGTCGTTTGACGACCTACACAAACAGGTAAGGATTTTCCATCACCACATATTATACAACAAAGTCGCTTTTCGCTGTCTGTCCCTATGTAGGCTTAGATCTTTAAACTACACGACGAATTACGATGCGGTTTTTTTAATAGTTACGAGTGATTCATAAGGAAGGTTTTATGTATAATTTGTTAAGTTTTTGTATACATTGACTAAATTATAACGATATTTGTTAGGGATGTAGGTCTGGGAGCTTTCAACGAAAACGCTGCCTAAATAAACCCTTTGAGATATAACAAAATAATGTATGGTGCAATTGTGTATCTAAAGTCGAGTCAATTTAATAGGCCACATTTGACACTTCATCAAAAAGCACCAGCGTATCCTTGTAACGGCGGGTATATAATATTATTTAATTTTTCGAAGTTAGAACTACACAATTGCGGAACATTTTCCAGTTAAAATACATATTTTATTGTCTAAATGCCCAAAAAAGGTAATTTTACTATACTTTCACTAATAAACCATTGTAAAGAAAATAAACAATTTCTGTATTAAAGAACTGAACGTCGCTACAACGTTGCGGCAGTGAACCCTTTTCCATTTTAAACACTAGGGACGTTACCAAGAAAATCGAAAGTTTATTAGTAGAATCGAATGAAATGAGAATTATTCGTAATATTCCACCACTTTTAATGTTTTGTTTTAATCATACTATTCTCCATAATTTCGTCATTATTATGTAGTGTACATCTATTCCAGTCCGATACTACCAGGACTTTAATTGGTCGTGCTAATGAGTGTCTAGCACATAAGACCTTTTAACCTTTTTTGTTACCACCTCACTAAAAAAGGTAACAGGTTCAAAATTTCTTCCAAATTTAACATCTAAAATGGACACATTTTATTAAATTTATTCGGCCTCTTGGACCCACCCCAGTTCCGTGCTTCGGAAGGCACGTTAAGCCGTTGGTCCCGGTTGCCAATAAAATGACAGTCGTTAAGCCAAGTTGAAGGCCTTATGGGCGGCTTAAAAATTTCAACAGCAGGTAGCAACCACCTGCGTCTGTCTATTTCAACACGGCAATGGGCTCACCACCTATTACGTGAGACAGGGATGCATGGTGAAAATGGCATATAATAACATAATTTTCTTTTTAATGATTTTGATGAGTTTTAATGATTTTATTTCAATATTTGGTTTCATAACATTTTAACGTGCTCCGTTGGTTTGGACACGTTCAACGAATGGGTGAGGAACGATTGACGAAGAATATTGTGCGAAAGTAGAGGGCAGAAAGAGTCAAGGTAGGCCGAGACATATAAAGACTACGTGAGCAGATTGCTCAAAAACGAAAAAGTCAAAAGTACTCGGATACCCAGACGTGTATGTATGAAGTGATTAATGAATCTACAGGAAGCGAAAGAAGTATGCATGGATCGCGATGCCTGGTGATCTGTCCTCTCTGACTACACCGTGTAGATAGTAAATTTTTAATAGTTAAGTATAACATTTTAAGGTATAGTCTGCTTGCAACATCGCCCCTTCAACACAATTTTCCTAACCACTTAAAATATGATCCTAATGTAGTTCTATCAACATTATATAAAATAAATTTAACCTTGTAGAAAATCAGCTCACTATTCACATGGAAGACTATTCTCCACTTCCAGCGCTCTAGGGATCCAAATATAATATAAATAAATTACCTGGTAGTTATACTTTTTATGTTTTTGTGCAGGAATATTTCAAACTAAATGAATACCCACATTGCCAGCCTTCACGTCATAGAGGACTCAAAGAAAATAACAATGATAACATTTAACATCAATTTATTGAATTAATAATTATATATCTATTTAATATCTTTCTTTATTCGTTTTATCTGTGATTCAGCGCCACTTATAAAGTCCGACGCAAAAAGAATGCAACGCGATGCGAATGATGACAATATTCTCGTTGTAATTTTAATAGTTGTCTGATTTTGTTTCTAAATTTACGGTAGATAACGTTTAGTACAATTAAGACTTATATTTTTTTAGAATGCAATTACAATTTTGAAAATAACTGATTCGATTCATATATGTTTGAAGTCCGTATCGGTTCATTCACATTAATCGATATTTTTAATCATGTCATGTCACTATGAAGCTGAAACTGACACTTGTCAAATGTGGCTTCTTATAATGACTCAACTATAATGTAGGTCTACAAAAAGGTTCGCGACGGTATAAGTCTATCTTTTAAGAATAATATACTAAATCCTTTTAATAATTAAAAAAAACCATCATTTATAAAGCGCAAATATTGAGGACTATTTAATCCTTATCATTTTTACAACGTTAGTTGGCTTCAGCATTTCATGAAGATTATTTTGTCCCTTTACACCTTGCAAATTAAATGAATATCGTACGAGTTATAGCAAATTCAAAATATTGCGCAAAGTAATTAATTTCTTGTAACCAGGCAACTTCGACGCATCGCACAATATTTGTGCGCTGCTATATTATGTAGCTGGTCTCTTGCTCTTTCTTCACGATACTGATTATTTGTTTAAAACCAATTCACAGTAATAGTTACCCTAAATATTGTTTTTTTTTACTAATAACACTTACTATCTGTAAATTATCTTTTAAAGGCAAACAAGAATTAGTACTGTTCAATTTAAAAGTTTTTATAAATTTGAAAATAATTTTTACAATATTTCAATGACAACTTTAGAATCTTATAAGCGAGCGACACCTATTTTAAATAGAACACACAAGATATTATTTGGGTGTTCATTTTATGAGGACGGCATAGAAAGGCTGAATGTGTATCTTGGGGTTTTTGTATATCAGTAGTAAATATTTTAATAACCCATACAAATTTCTTTAATATTATTTACAGGTGATAGCCACATTACAGATGGTTACTTTTGGTAGTAAGAGAAAGAGGAAGAATGACGAGTTGACTATGATTATGGAGCCGCTCACCTACAACGATGCTATCACTAAATATGGCCTCGAACTGCATCGGGTCACATCCAGAGATAGGGTGAGTACATGCCCACTTAATATATTATTCTACACCGAATATCCTACAAGATTATAATCGTCTTCGTATCGCCGCGCCCTTCACTAACTCACTTTTCATATAATGAGATTTAAAAAAGTTTTTTTTTAATTTTCTTGTGTACACACCTATTTATATATATATATATAGCGTGCGAGGTGACTGCTTCGCCTAACGGGTGCTTACGCCTCGGTACATAAGTTATGCGTCAGTAGTGTGTCCCTACACTAATAAATAATTATACTAAACTGACGTGTCATATTCGTGGTAGCCATAATTTACCGAGGTTGTTTTCAAGGAGTAGACATCAAGCCAGGTACTAATAGTCAGCTTATCCGACTAGTTTCGAATTAGACACACGTCTACTCCTGAGTATAATTATTAACAAATTCATTGTTTTGTTTTTTTGCTGTCCGCCAAAAAACTACCAACCTGTGACATATCTATTTGATTGACATATTTAAGAAAATCTAAAGTGATGCTTACTTTAGATATAATAAATTCAATTACGCAAATCCATTTGGTCATCAGCCAAATCTTCTGTTAACATATTCGTGTCCTCAGTTTGTCACACCCGTACCGCCTGTTATAAGAAAATTTTAAAACGAAACAGTTAAGATATGGTTGGAAAATTAAAAATCTAGTTTAATGTCAAGCGAAGGTGAAGCATGCGAGATTTTGAAATCGATTTCGACTTCTTATTTGTTTATGAGATTATTATTTATTTATTTATCTATCACTTATTTATTTATATATATATATTTACACATATATATACATTTACATATGGTGAAAAGTGGGCATATTATATGCCCACTTTTCACTTTTTATGTATTCCTGTCCCTACATTTTTATCTGTCTGTTTATGAGCTGAGGCTTATAATTTGGTCCCATTTCATTTCAGATACACAGGGTGCAGAAGCCTTGCCTTCTGCATACAGTCCAGTCTTTACATATTTCGATATCAGTTTTGACCTGTCCAAAGAAAAATATACTTTAAATCTGTCCAATACATGTCAAAATTCAAGTAAGGTTACGAAAGCAAGTGTTTACGACACAAAGCAGTGTAATAAGTTCTTGAGTGTTATTCCTCCGGTCTTAGGTTACTACAAAATTATTTGGGCTATCACGAGTTAGATGAGAAATGAAATGAAAAATAAAGATTTTTCATTTCATGTCATTTCAAGATAAGAGCTCTTGCTGTAAAAGGCCTGACTAATATGTCCGGAGCCCAAACTATTAATAAAGTTTTTAATTTGTTTAACAGAATTCTCAGCAGAAACTAACAGCGTTGCCGCGAGAGGCGTATCCGGAGCGGTTCCCTTTGGCAGACGTCACAGCAATGGCGTTTTGTCCGTCATTAAAAAACCATAGCAAGTTGACAATTGCCACACACGCTGGAGTTATATTCATTATGAGTATATGATATTTCATATGATATGTTATTTAATGTATAAAACACAATTATTACAAACAATTTTGTAAATAAATATTTTTGTAATGCTGGACAAAATAGAACAGGAAAAAATATGCGGTTGTCAACTCAGCGACAACGACAGCCAACTTACAATGAGAGACGTTTCAAGAGATTTCGCTAAATTTTACAAACTACCATTGATAAGGCTACAAATGTATAGGAGACAATTACACGTCATGGTTAACAAAAAGTGCAAAAAAACATTGACTTTTCTGTTGCTTGTTTCCACAAGTTGGCATATAGTCCAAATTGTGTCTACTCATATTAACAGTGATCTCAGTTCTCAATGCCAAGTAACCTGAAAAAGTGTTTACAGCTAATTTTGACCCCCTGTCCTCTAAAGTCAATAAATCATACAAAAACGCAGAAAATGACTATTAACGTTAAAGAAAATATGAAATGTATTATAATGTGTGTTAGTGGGACAGTACGCGACGGTATTTTAATGGAAATTATGTCACAATATAATTGTATTGGCAATTGGCTATGAATACAGTGGAAAGGTTATAATGATAATCATGCGTAACTGATTAAGGTTGAAATTTTAAATTAGTTATAGTGAAACACTCAAGTATAAATATTTAAAGGAAAAATTAAAAAAAAAACAATAAGAAATATTGGCGCTCAACGTTATTAAAAATTCTTATAATAGATAGTAACTCGATAGAGAACCTTTTGGTTTTATATAAACCTGGATAGGATCTAGACTCAACATTTAGGTGAGTCTAGATCCTATCGAGGACGCAACATTTAGGTGAGTCCAGATCCTATCGAGGACGCAACATTTAGCTAACTATAAATAAAACAACGCGTACCTATATAATTCTTTGACTAACTTTTGCATTAGTATATAATTTTATTCGGTAATTGCTGTAAAATTTAAGCTTAACTACCAATTTAAGTCAACTTCTTTTGTAATGTCCCCTGGATTTATACAAATACAAAGAATACATAATAAATATTGTTGGGACAACTCACACAACGCCATCTGATTCTAAACTAAGCAGAGCTTGTACTATCGTAACCAGATAACTGATAAATATACATATATATTTCTAAATACATACATTTTATAGATTAATAACACCTAGACACATTATAAACCATCATGCTCATCACACAAAGTTTTATCCTCGGTGGGAATCGAACCCACGACCTCTTGCGTAGCTGTCGGATACACTCCCACCGCGCCACAGAGGCAGTCAATATAAGAATAGAAATACTTCGGGGACTGCTTTGACATTAAGGCTAAACTATTTTGTAACATAAATAAAATTTCACTGACGAGACGGTAACACAAACATGACTAGACTTGTAGTTATTAACTGTACAGAAATTATGTTTTAATGTTTTTTTTTTCTTTTAATTCTATATCCTCGCAAAATACATACACTGTATATACATTTACGTTTTATGTTTGAATTTTTTGTTCATAATTATTACGTTGATGTTATCTTCTGTTATAATTTTACTCTGTATATTTTGCCATATAAACCACACAAGTGTGTAATTGTAATTAAGTATGTAATTAAAATGTAGGTATAATTAGTTGTAATTGTAATTTATTTATTCCTAGATTACACAAGAAACGTATATATCGGATACTACAGTGATATTATTATTTAACTTCCATGTATAATCTTGTTTGAATGTGATATGCTCGCTTGCATTAAAACCTATAATTTAAAATGTTGACCATTCCGTTTTATTTATTTTCTTTCTATGTTCATTAAGATTGAAAGATCTCTTTGTTGAAGACCCTACTCTAGACCTACCCTACTGCTTAAAAAGGTTATTTTTGCCGATAAGTACTAACTAATATTATAAAGGCAAAAAAGAGAAAACTTAGGCAAAATATACGAAGCTGACAGCTGTCGAGTGTTTTATTGATAGTAAGTTCGTGTGTATGTTTGTTGCTAGTCACAAGTAGCCAATCCTCAATCAACCGAGGCGCTCAGCAGTACCATGTCATCTGCGTAAATAAAGTTATTAACATTAACACCATCTATATGATACCCTACAAGTTGACTGCTGAGCATCTTGATTGGTGCATCGACATACAAGCTAAAAAGAGGGAGACTAATCCCCCCTGTCTCACTCCACACCTTAAAGGGCTGCGACAGTACCCCCCGCCCATCTGATGTAATTAACCTAGCCTCCATACCAAGATTTAAAAAGACTGATGAGTTCTACAGGTAAGCCAAAATCCTGGAGCTTTTTCCAGAGAATATCGTAAGAGATCATGTCAAATGCCCTGGATAAATCGCGAAAACAAGCATATACAGGTGTATTACGCTCGGCATACATAGGCTGCACTAAAAGTATTGGGAATGGAACATTTTCACTGTTCCTGTCAAATTAAAATCTTTTAAATTGAAAACTCCTTGGTTTTAAAAAACGAATACCATTTATTTATTTAAAAAAAAGATTCTCGGTCTTGTCACATGTCAAACTTGTTTAGTCGTTGAGAAAATTTGACTTTCGAAATAATTTAACACAAAAACAGTGTGTTGACCGGATGATTTCTGCATTTGGTGATGAAGCCCCATCCAAAACCACAATTTATCGCTGGTTTGCTGAATTTCAACGTGGACGTGTCAAGCTCAGTGATGATCCCCGTCAAGGTCGTCCAAAAACTGCAGTCGCCCAAGAAAACGTTGATGCTGTTCGTAAGCTGATTGAGGAAGATCGACATGTGACATACCGCGAAATTCAGGCAACTTTAGACATTGGCATGAGTCAAATACAAATAATCTTGCATGAACAATTAGGTGTAAAAAAGTTGTTTTCCCGATGGATACCGCATTCGCTCTGTGAAGAGCAAAAAGCGGCTCGTGTTACTTGGTGCGTCAGAACTCTCGAAAGATTCCACGCAGGATCCTCAAATGCTGTATACAACCGATGTTGTATACAGCATTTTATACAGCATGATACGATTATCAGGTGACGAATCCTGGATATACGCGTACGAACCCGAAACAAAAAACCAGTCACGAGTTTGGGTGTTCGAAAATGAGTTAAAACCAACAAAAATTTTTCGTTCACGGAGTGTTGCAAAAAAAACGGTGGCCACATTTGTCTCCAAAACCGGCCATGTTGCGACTATTCCTCTTAAGGGACAAGGAACGGTTAATGCAGAATGGTATGCTAGCATTTGTTTGCCACTGGTCGTTTCTGAACTCCGTAAAGAGAACTGCAACCGCCGCATCATCCTCCATCATGACAATGCGAGTTCTCACACCGCGCACAGAACAAAAGAGTTTTTAGAGCAAGAAAACATAGAATTATTAGACCATCCGCCGCACAGCCCCGACCTAAGCCCTAATGATTTCTATACTTTCCCTTAAATAAAGAATAAATTGCGTGGTCAGAGATTTTCATCACCTGAATAAGCTGTGGACGCCTACAAAACGGCCATTTTGGATACCCCAACTTCCGAATGGAATGTTTGCTTCAATGATTGGTTCCATCGTACTTCATTGATTCCCGAAATTTTCAGTGCCGCCCTCGTAGTAGCTGACAGTCTGCTTGAGAAGTTGAGATACAATATGGCTGTCTCTGTGGATAATCCAGCACGAAAACCGAACCAACACGAAAGTGCCGATCATCGGGCACTTTCGCAACTATAGTTGCTAGGGAAATGTGCCCATAATTCCCTTATCTGATACGTTACCTGCTTTGCTCTTAACGATGGGAACAACGATTGTTTTCATTAAGTCAGTGGGCAGGTATGAATGTGTCATGCACAAATTGTACAACAATGATAACAGTCTAGGTAAGTGTGGGCCGGCCATGCTGGAGATGCTCAATATTAAGTCCATCGTAGCGTGGGGACTTACCTCTATAGACTATAGACCTGATAACGCTAGCCACATCCTTGGCTGTAAAACGTTCAACAGTAAAAGGTACAACATGAAAGTGTGTTCTAAAAAGATCGGCTATTCCTTGAGAATCTCTAACACCGTCCACAGTCACAGGCAAACTAGGCCGAATATTTAACTTCTAAAAATAGCGAAGGTCACGATTTGCGTGTTTGGATGCAAGTATATCCATCCTCACCTGCTCCTCATGATTTTGAAACCACTTAAGCTTCGATTTAAAGATATACCTACTTTTGCTAGGCTCTTGTTGAGCAAGCGGGTCTGTGTGTTCGCTCCGTAATTTTAATAATTTTTCTTTGGTTTAACTTTGTGTTCCCAGCTCGTGAATTGGTTTATGTGATATTTTAGTGATTGTGTTTCGGTAACACGTAAGTGAAACTTGGTTTTATTGTCGTTAATAGCGTATATATTCCTATTTATCAATCGGTAAGTTTTATTGATTTTCATTCTTAGTGTGGGTATCAGTGAATTAAGTTGCGCCGATAATTTTATTGTTTACACTTTATTTAGGTCCGTATTCCAGAACGTTTATCAACACTCAAGAAACACTTGAGAATAGATTTTATAAGGCAAAATCTAGTCTCAAGCGTTGATCGAGAATTGAGATACGTTCTGGAATACGGACCTTAGACACTTTTCTTTTTATTTGTGCTGTATAATTAGTGTTAAAAAATAATGCCCTTCCGAGATGAACCTCCCGATAGAGGGGGAGGTAAACGCGTATGTGCTACTATAAGGTCGCCACCGGCAAAGCGACTTTTTAGTGAAATGTCTCCGGTTTTCTAAACACCCGAAGATGTAAACAAACGAGTACAATCAGTTAAATTGGTCAATAGTGACTTGTCGGAATACCATAATCAAGGCGAATATTGCACGATAGTGGAGCAGGCAAACATTTATATTGCTAGAATAAATAATATAATCAACGATCAGGGATCGCGAATCACTTTGTCTAATAAAATTTCTATCATGGATTTAAACCAGCGCTTGATTATTTCTATTCTGGCATTAAAATCGTCATGCAACGAAACTAAGGTGGCAAATATGGCCAAAGAACTGCAAGCACTTAAATGTCAGCAACCAAAAATGTCATATGCGGATAAACTAAGGTTACGTTTGCCAGCTAAATCGGCCCCCGCCTCAGCAGCAGTGAAGGCTCTTCCAGCCCGACCCTGTGTGGTGGCTTACCCCGCGCCTGATCGTTCAACCGAGTTCACAACGGCGTCCGCGACTAAACAGGCACTTATGAAAGCTATCAAGCCCAGGGACGATGGCTTCCAAATTGTAGGCATTAAAAAAACTGCGAAATCAGGTGTAGTACTTCGTGTTGCGAGCGAAAGCCAACTCAAGAAGTTGGAGTCAGTGGACGCAATCAAATCGGCGGGCTTGCGCTGAGAAAAACCCAAGGGTCGTAAACCGCGAATCCTAGTTAAAGATGTTCCTGGGTCTATGGAAGACCATTACTTTATTAGAGCCTTATATCGCCAAAACATTAAGGACGAATTAAAAATTAGCGAGGAGGACTTTATTAAGAATTCCAAAATAGTTAGTAGGCGTCGTTTAGCTAACGGTCGTTCATGGATGGGTTTGGAGCTGGAACCGGAGATCCGGAATCATTTGGTGGCCACGAAGGATAAATTATTGATTGATTGGGCCACTTGTAGATTTATCAATGACCTCGAGGTAGTGCGTTGTATGAACTGTCAACAATACGGTCATGTTCACAAATTTTGTATCAGCAAGTCACCCAGCTGTGCTAATTGTGGAGAGGAAAATGATACACGAGCATGTCCACATAAAGACAGTCCTGATTTTAAACCCATCTGTACAACCTGCAAAAGGTTTAAAAAGCCCCATGACCACCGTTGCGGCTCTCGGGAGTGTCATACCTATAAGCATAGGCTGCAGCAGCTCATTCTGAGCACAAACAACCTGAAATTGTTTCATTTAATAAAAAAAAATCTTGGAACATGAAAAATCTAATTATAGGACAGCTTAATTTACACAATGATAGGACAGCCACGGCGGAACTGGACCGCCTAGTAATAGAGAACAAATTAGACATTGTCCTCTTACAGGAACAATATCAGAGCGCCCACCTGCGTAACAGAGTGGTACAATTACATGCCAAGGCACGAGCTGGGATTTATGTTTCTAGTACAAATTTTACTGTAACATCTTTGAGCAACCTCATGACATCTCATTGTGCTGTTGCTGAGGTTACTTCCTCGGCCTATAGGGTGTTTGTTGTGAGCTGCTACTTTCAATATTCACATCATATCGATCCTCACTTACACCATCTTCGTCACGTCCTGCAGTCTCTTTTTTTATTTTTTTTTATTTTGTTGTTTTGGCGATGTCCGGCTTGGACTTAGCCACGACGTATACTATATTAACTTTTTTTTATAGTGATAATTTTCGAGTAGATAATGAATATTCTTCATTCAAAAGTAGTAAATTATTCTTATTGATAGCAGCGTATTCATGTATAGGTTTGTTCAAAGTTCTAATTTCTAGGTGACGCGATTGCCAACAACAAAATTTATTGATCTTCCATCTTCCATTACGTATTAAATTTTTCTTCTGTAGTGATAATTTTCAAGTAGATAATTAATCTTCTTCATTCAAAAGTAGTTAATTATTCTTATTGATAGCAGCGTATTCATGTATAGGTTTGTTTAAAGTTCTACTGCAGTAAAATGATGGTCAATTTTACTGCAGTTATATGTGGATTTTGGAAGGCAACAGAAAATACCGCGTTCCACTAAGTTATCCAATTTCACAACACTTGTGCACATTGTCGAAGCTTTTATGTTCAAAACACCAACATTTTTACACATAAACACCCGAAAATACACTAGTTTGAAAAATTAATAACGGAGCGGCGATCACGTCACGTCACGTCGCTGTTTCCCGCCAAAAACCCTGCAGTCTCTTGCGGGTCAAAGAATAATCATAGGCGCTGATGTCAATGCCTCTTCTACATTATGGTATGGCAAACTACGTGTATTCGATAGGGACCGGCGGTGTGCCGTCGAAGAATTCATTGCAGAAATGAATTTCTCTTTACACAATTGTCCCAATGCACCACCTACTTTTTGTGGCCCTATGGGTGAGCCTTTTAATGATGTGACGCTTTCACGCGGCGACGTCTCGATATCCGAATGGCGTGTCCTCCCGGATGCGTCCTGTAGTGACCATCGTCTAATCGTTTACAAGCTCTTACCCGGTGATGCACGAGAGGCGCAAAGTACTACTTGTAATTTCAAATATAAAAGTAGGGGCGCAAACTGGGAGCTCTTTGGTTCTCTGTTTGCGGCTCACGCTAAAGATTTTGGTTGTGGTATCCTGTCTGTCGAAGACAGTGCTTCGTTAATGTCAGAAACTTTTACCTACTGTGCCGACGTGGCCATTGGTCGTGGATCTATTAACAATACTCGGAGATGCGATTGGTGGAGTGATCGTTTAGCTGTGCTTCGAAAGCGTTTCCGGAGAGCTCGTAGGAAATTATTTTTTTTTTAAAAAGCATAAAATTAGTGCCGGTGCGGAATACAATAGCACTTTACTTACTCTTAGAGTTGCCATGTCACATTACAGGGCGGCTGTTGAAAAATCAAAGGGTAATTTGCTACGTAAACTAGTGCATGGGCTGGAAGCTGAGGGTCCGTGGTCGCCTATATACCATGAGTTTAGGGCTAACCGTTCTGTTGATCTTGCCTATGTACGAAATATCAAAATTAACAACTCGCATACTATAAGTCTGAAGGAAACCGCGGATTACCTCTTGGATTCTCTTATACCCGACGACTGCTCGGAGAACGATAGTGATTATCACCGACAGATAAGACAGTGGGCTCTTGAGCCACCATACTCACCCCAGTCAGACCTACCAACTTCTAATGAGTTCCTCGAAATTGTTAGGTCGTTGTCCATAGGTAAGGTGTCGGGTGACAGTAAAATATCTAACAAAATGATAAAGGAGGCTTGCAAGCTGTCGGGTGAAGTAATATTAAATGTTTTTAACCGGTGTATTTACGAGGGAGTGTTCCCCCGTATTTGGCGATGTGGCTATATTCGGATTATTCCTTAAAAAGGTGACCAGCTGCCAGATGACCCTAAGTCGTACCGACCGATCACATTGTTGCCCTCCTTGGAAAAGCTTTTAGAGCGTCTCCTAGTACCCCGGCTCCTACCGGGCGGTATTAAATTTCACGAAAATCAATTTGGATTTACAGTAGGAAAATCTACTATTGACGCAGCGATATCAGTGCGAAAGACTGTCACTTCATCGGTTTCTCAATATGTGCTGGCCATCTTCCTAGATATTTCCGGGGCTTTCGATAACGCTTGGTGGCCAATGCTATTAATGAAATTAAAGTCTCGCGGTTGCTATAGAAATATTTACTCTCTTATTTATTCATATTTTTCACACTAGGCTGTCCTCAGGGGTCTGTGCTAGGCCCACACTTGTGGAACTTAGGATTTATTGACTTTTTCAGTTTACCATTACCGGAGGGCTGTTCAATGACAGGATACGCCGATGACGGTATGTTGCTCGTTCAGTCGAATACTCGTGCGGGACTCGAGAGCTTGGTCCACACGTGTTTGGGCGTCGTTGCGGAGTGGGGCGTACGAAACAGGTTATTTTTTGCACCCAACAAAACATTTCAGTTGCTTTTAAAAGGAAGTTTGAAAGTACACCGCGCCTGTTCGTTTCAACACGGTAATGCGCTTACCACAGTTAGGTGGGCGTAAAAACGTTTCGAACTCGTATATATGACAAATAATATATGGCAATAGCGCTTTTGAAGGAGATTTTTTCATTCATTTGTAACGAGTTTATTATAAGAAATCGTATACAAAATACCTAATACGAGTACGTGCAGTTGTAAAATAGGTAATAAAGAAGCGGGTTAGATTGCCATTTCCATTAATTGTGATGTATTCATGTCAGTTATCATTATTCCGCCTTAATTTACCTATTCTTAGTCTGTGACGATTTAAACATTAACGTAACGGAAGTAAGTAATGCAGATTTATTAGGTAGGTAACTTACTAGGTAAATTACATACAGATTTGCAGCTCTATGGACCATTCACGAGATACTATTAACCTAGTAACAGCGGCGTAGCGTGGACTAATATACTCGTAGACTTTGCTTTCGTTCCCAAGTTCTACCCAATAAACCTAAGTTTATCTTACCAAACATGCTTCGATTCGATATGATATTAAAAAAAAAGGAAAATATTGAAAAGCATAAAGCATAGATTAGAAAAAAGGATTTATTTTGTAACGTGAGTGATTAATTATTTTACAAAAATCTACTACGAAGTCTACTAGTTACCTAGTACATATTTGAAATCCATTTTTTGCAGCTAAATCTGCTTCGATTAAGAGTATTACTAGCAGTCGATTCTGCTTCATGCTGTTCTGCATCTGTCTTAAGTAGTCTTTAATATTTTTTAAATTAAAAAAACCTTCTATATGTGGAGGCTGTACCTACGTACAGGCATTGTCCATGCCGGATATTAAAATCACTCATCGGGAGGTCCGGTGGCAGCTTCATAAGTTGAATGGGCCAGACGGTATACTCACGGTGGTACCTACTAAAGCCGTGTAGCGAGCTATGTCCGGTATCTACTTACAAGTCTTTTCACGCTTTCGTATTCCACGAAACAAGTCCTGCTTCATTGAAGACCACGAATGGACGTGCTGTGCCCAAGAAGGGTGACAAAACCGACCCATCCAATTATAGGCCGACTGCCGTCACTTTTATCTGAAGTGATGGAGCGAATGAATGAATCAATACACAGCTCCTAAGGTACTTCAAGGTACCTTAGGAGCTGTGTATAGATTACACGCTCCTGAACACGACCTGCTTAATGACCGGCAGTACGGTTTTCGTTACGGTCGCTCGATCTTCTTGTGTACCTTACACACCACTGGGTAATGGCAATCTGAGTAAGGGAGAGGTTCTAGCAGTAAGTCTCGATATATGTTCCCGGGGAATTATGCGGATCCGTATCCAGATTTCTGTCCAGTTAAGCTGTCAGAGTCGTCATTCACGGTTGCTATTCAGATGACATGCCATAAATGCAGGGCTCGGTGTTGTTTCATTTTTTTTCTGCATTATAAGGAAATTGACGGCATTCCTTGTTATGAGGATTACAGTACGTACGAGTGACACTTTTTTACACAGGTCGCTCCAATATTCTCCGGTCAGCAGTGGAATATAGTCGTGAACAACTTGTGTTTGAAATCGAGGTTACTCTCGCAAGAGTATCCGATAAGCGTAGACAAAATTTTGTCCTATTTAACCCTACCAAGTCTCAAGTTTGTGTATTCACCACTCCATTTACTGCAGCGCCGCAATTCCAGGGCATAACTCTCTCAATCTTCAATAGTATTGGGATCCCTTGGCGTTGAGACCGTAGTCATTTAGAGACTAAGGCAAAGCTGACGTTCGAAAAGCTCGGAGTGCTCAGCTAGGCACGGCAGTACTTTACAAAAACTGCTTCTATCACACGCAAGTGTGACCGCAAATGGAGTACCTACTGCTGTCACCTGCAGGTATTCTGGTGCACCTGAATACCAGCTTAGGCCTTTCGACTCGGTATAAAGGATGTTTGCCCGTGTGTCACCATTGATTCTCTCAGGAACAACAACTTGAAATTTATACCAGATACTGAGGTCTATTCAACACATTCGAGAGGGTCGAGTCAACACATTAAAATATGATATGGGAAAATTTTGATAATGGGGAAAAAACCATTTTCTTTATCGAAATGTTCCTTTTACTTGTGCTCTTTTAACCCAAATTGAAAATTCTAAGTCAACAGAAAGTAAATTTAAAATTATGGAATATTTCCGTATTTGTGCTGTAACACCTTGCTATTTTGTGACCCTAGGCCTACGAGAACTACCATAAAGGTTTACGACCCAAAACCTATAGAGTACTTTCGGATGACCTAGAATTGTCAAATTTGGTTGAAAGCACAAGTACCTAAAGGGAAAAACCCGAAAAGTAAAAAAGTTGAAAATTAAGTGTTCGCGAAAATCAAAATTTGGCAATATCTTTTTATCAAGTCAAGTTAGAGTTGAATTTTATACATCTAATATGGACTAATAGGCTTCAGTATCTGGTAGAAATTTAAACTTGCTACGTCCACCTGTTCCTGAGAAAATCGACGACTATCCTGATAGACGGACAGGAAAGTGATTTTATAAGGGATCCGTTTCTTTCCTTTTGAGGTACGGAACCATATAATAATACTTACCTATAGACATTATGGATATTTATTCACTGTCTTGCATCATATTAATATGCGATGAATGTTCTTCGTTTATATTATTTTGTGCGCCTTGCTTGAGGGACTACAATGTAGGTTACCTAAGCAACGCTTTTGCTCGATAAAGTTCTCGATAAAACAAAGAGCAGCGTTGTCACTTTCCTAGTAAACTATGAAATACAATATATGTTTTTACTCAACAAAGACTTTCTAAACATGTATGGAAAGCATGACTAAGTATGAATATGAAAAAGATCCTGTTGTGTGCTTATTTAAAGATTATTATGAGACCCATTATTATGCTGTTGTTTTGCTTGTTTTTTTTTATGAGAAAACTGTATCTAATGTTTGCATGCCAAGTTAAGGCAGAACAGTACCTACCTATAGTCATAAGATCTTTAAAACAATGTTCTGGCAAATAAAGACATTTATCTAATAACCAAAAAAATATAGGTATTGGTAGAGCAAATTAAGTAGCTACACGACTTGATCTATTATTTTTGGGTAGCATTAACTATAAGCATAATTTTATCAGACAATATTATCTGAAAACATTTTTTTTATACTTACGTTTCGCATAAATACATTAATCATTATTGTCGAAGCTTCTTATATTTACAATTAGAAACAACAAACAATCTCATTTAACACATTTTGCTAAAGCGATAGTTAATCAACACGTGTGTTTGGTTTTTATCGATCTTTCATCCGGTTCTTTACTTTTAGAGGTAATAATTTATAATCTTAAGACAATGAGGGTTCATTAAATAACATATACTTACCTACGATATTACTACAAGGCAAAGCAGATTACAACAAGCATCCGATACAGGATATTTTTGGTAGTTCAGCATACATCTCCAAGATGTTTGTATCTTCTTATTTTGCATGAATCGTGAAAGAAAATTCACTAGTATTAGTTTTACTAACATCAATATTATCACGGTGTACCAAAATCTATTCATCAATAATATTCAAATTAATATTACTGATGAATAGACTAAAAATAACACATGGACGCCTCTAGGCCATTTATCATTGACTTGTGTGAATTAACGGAGCAAATGGACATACTTCCAATTTGTATGTGGTTGTAATTAGAAGAACCACACCAAAAATAAATTGATGGCAGCATCGGCAGATTGCTTTTGACGGCACTATAGAGGCAAGGCAAGGCACAATAATTTACTGTTGCACAACGTGTTAACATTTTCCATTTTCACAACTGTGAATCACCCTTTAATGGATTTAGAGCCCGCTGTATACTTATATTTGCAAGTTGCTAAGTAATCGTTTGGTTTTTGATTTTCGGTATCGTTAGGAGCAACTGCCGTTTGACCTCTCAAACACGTATCATTGCTTTAATATGCAGGTGCACAGCCAGCAGTTAAGGTCGCTTAGGCTCCGGAGATCACGGTGGGGAGACCCAAGGCACGGGATTCAACACGGATCAAGGATTTTTTATCCGACACGGTAAAGCCAGTACCTAGCAATCTATGTTAATTTGTTTATGTGTATCAATCACGCCTTATCCCCGACGAGGTGGCAGAGGCATATTATAAGCCCACTTTTAACCACGATTGTGTATTCTTGTCCCATGTAATAGGTGGTGAGCCCATTGCCGTGTTGAATTAGGCAGACGCAGGTTGCGCTGTTGAAAATTTTCAAGCCCTTAATTTTATAAGGCCTTCAACTTGACTTAGCGACTGCCATGTTACTGGCAATCAGGACCTACGGCTTAGCGTGCCTTCCGAAGCACGGTAACGCTCGCAAATGTCAATGCCACAAAGTGGTCACCCATCCGAGGACCAGCCATAGTGAAAGTGGCGTAACTCAGTGATCATTTACAGAACACTCAGTCCGCGGGGGGCACGAGCGCTTCAAGGATTTTAACATTATTTAATTTTAACATTATTGTGGTATCAATAGGAGCAACTTAGTCAGGCAGGTTGCCTTATGAACTATGTAGTGCAGTACAGTACATTCAATGTGGTGAATACCAAGAATGTGTAGTATACAAAGAATATATATAATTTTAAATGTGGTTGGTATCAAATGAAAGAAAAAGTTTGTGTACCAAATAATAGGTAACAGTTTCTGAACTTAAATATACTTATTTGTACTTATTGCACGAAGAAATATAATTCAATGCAGAATCATCATTGTACAGAATAAAATATTGCAGAAGCAAGAGTTTGTCAGCGTTTATTTTATCGAGAGTCGCTTGGCTTCGCTGTGTATTTATCGAAACGAGACAGTGATACACTTGCCGCAGCGCGTACAAAACGCCTTACCGGCTGTTCACTTCGTTCGCGCAAATCTATACGAGATACAAACTCAACAATTTCTTTTAAATAAACTGTTAACAATATTTTTTTTTAAATTTCAAATACCGTGAGATTAACTGTCTACGCCATTATTATATACATAATTGTATTGAGATTGTAGTGTTTATTTTCTAAAAAAAACAATAATATGAATTGAGTCACCTCCACCACGTTTAAGTATCGTTTTTCTTTATATTCCAATAATTGACATTTTGAAAATGATGATGGCCAGTGCGAAAATTGTGAGGGATTGTAGCTCGGACTTGAGCTCGGACGTGCGGTCCCTCTCCGTGGCCTCGTCCACGGAAGAGCAGGACTCTTCAACAACGGAGTCTGAATATACCGAAGAGGAAAAAGAGTATGAGCTTGACGACCTTCAGATATTGAAAACCATAGGTGAGTGACTTAAGTATAAAAAGTAGGTAACAAATGATATGAAAAAAGAACATATCTTTATATATTTTTAACATATGTTTGTTTAGCATATAGGTATTTATGTCGGTGTAAATGTTCTTCAGATTTTATTAAGCTGGGTAAAAAATTGGCCAGGTTTCAGTTTTCTGTGCAGCAACAAGCTACCAATATCTCCAGAAAGCTGGAACAAAATCTAATTTTAGTTAAGACTCACATTTTGCTAATTTTAAAAGATAGTCACCGATATAGTCAAAGTAATATGAATCATTGCCGTCACTGCCCACGTGGACAGATTAAAAAGATAATGTTTGGTTTTAGTTGAATTTTGTAAATTTAATTTCAAATGTGGTTTAATATCTATTATTTTGAGCAAGTTATTTGCTTCATTATTATTAACTGAAAATCTCGAAGTGAAAAGTGGAAACTGAACTGAACATAATTATTTGCTAATTACTTCAAATACGCATTGAACTGCGCTTGAATGTGAGCTATGAGTACCTACAAAGTACATAAATACAAATAAATAAAATAAATAAAAATAAATATCCATCACGCCTTATCCCCGAAGGGGTGGCAGAGGCATATTATATGCCCACTTTTCACCCACATAAATACACACACATTTAAAAAAATGTATTTATAAAGATTTTTTTATCATATTAGGTAATTTTGTTTTTAGTTGAACTATTATTTTTACTTTTTGACAAAAATGCATACGGTGAAATGTGGGCGTTTAATATGCCTCTGCCTACTCCTTCGGGGATAAAGGCGTGACATGTATGTATGTATTGAATTCTTTTTTATGAAATGTATGTTTTCTCTTGCAAAAGAAATGCAAGAGAAAATTATAAAAATTGACTGGTGTAGGTAATATCATGTAATCTAATAGTGTAATCATTTTTCAACAACCAAGATTGTGCCTTATTATTTACTTAAAAGCTAACGATCAAACTGTTTCATTCCCAAATATCATTATTTATTTGGGAATGAAATTTGATGACAGATTCATAGAACTATACCGAAAAACAAAATATTCTTTATCTAAAATTTAACTCGTAATGTTGTCGTTGAGTTCTGTTTGTTTATTTATAAAACAAATAACGAAAGTTTTATTGCATATAATAATATATGTTTCTTTGTAATTGTAACAACTTGCAGAAAATGTGATCAAATTTGACTGTTATTGTCCTATCTGAAGGCTGCAATGTTATAATATTTACCTACACATGTTATGACAGTAGATATGGATCTCTGTGTATTGTTTTAAAAACATCTCATTACAATCTAATCAAATTCAAATTCTTTATTAGCTAGTTAGCTAGCTAGCTTCTTTATTATATTCAACATATTCTGCCATATAAAGTGCACGCCTTTAGGTGGGTATATAGCAGAATATGTTGAACGAATCTATTGACGAAGTACTAAATACTACGACAGAACCACTTTATTATCAATATTTTATAAACTTTCGCGATTGTCACTCATATTTATGCATATTTATGATATTTCGGGTCTTATTCGCGACGTATATTATTAGGTTACTACACTTAATTATTGTCCAAGGGCTAAGATTCATAACGTCAATGATTCTTTTAGTGAAATTAGTGAAACCGCTCGCCATAAACAGGGTTTTCACCCCACACTTTGTGGATCGGAGCGCCTGCTTAAAATAGGTAATGTCCAAAAGGGGTTTCCTTCCGCGTACGCATAGAATATGGAATGAACACCTTGCCAATTTTTTTCAAACATCTTCTGTATGGGGTATTAAAAATTTATTCATAAAAATTTAATAAAACGGTTACGGAGACGGCCACTAATTACATGTCATCAAATATATTGAATAGAATAGACACAAACAATTTGAGCCGTCTAGTAAATGGGAGTCCGAGAGAGTACTAAATATAAGAAGAAGAATATAACACCTTCTACAAATAAGAAAATATCAATTTATGGTGGGGTAATTTAAGGTATTAGTAACTTTAAAAATTACATGTCCTCTCAGAGTTACCCTCAAAAAAATAACAAGCTTTTCTATTTAAAAAAAGAATGCGCATTTTAAGTAAATTGTGGAGTGCGTACCAAGACCCAGAACTCAGCGTCCTGGCGAAGACTAACTACGAGAGCCGACTACAATAATTGGATAAGGCTAGAAGAAAGAATAATACGAAGCGGAGTATGTACTGTATTTTATTACAATATAAATTGTATACAAATTTTGGCACTTACATCCGTTAATTTTCAGTATGAACAAGGTCTTCTAATCGGTCCTCCTTTTTTTACCGGACACACCCTTTCCTGAATACTAAGGTCCGTATTCCAGAACGATTCTCAATACTCAATCAACGCCTGGGGTTAGTTTTTGCCTTATAAAATCTACTCTCAAGCGTCGATTGAGTATTGAGAAACGTTCTGGAATACGGCCCTAAGAACGCATTTACCGAAAGTCACTTATTTATAATTATAAACGCAGGCGGAGAAACATTATTTTTATCCACCTTCTGATCTATTTTTGCTAAGGGACCCTTTTTCTGACCTCATTGAGATTGAGGGCAAAATTATCCCTAGGCTTTATTCATATGTAGATAATTTAAATAACTACGTAGTTATAAATTTCATAAAAAGGTCACTGTTTTTTACGAAATAAAATATACTAGTATTTTACCCATTTGTTGAAAAAAATTGAACTAATGCATTTTATATAAAAAAAATGCACTACTTCTCCATATATTTTTGTACTGTGTCAAATTTCATGTTAAACAGCTTGTGCAATTCTCTTAAAAACGGGTACATGTCTTTCGCTTAAATCTCCTTTTATTTAGTAATAAAATGTATACTCACTTACATAATCCTACTAATATTATAAACGCGAAAGTTTGTAATAATGGGTGTTTGTTACTCTTTCACGTAAAAACTACAGAATGGATTTTAATGAAACTTTACAATAATATAGCTTATATATCAGAATAACACATAGACAACTTTTTATCCCGGGACCAAGTTCCTGTGGGAAACGGGAACGGGAAAGCTTCACCACACGTCAACTTGTAACACATAAAAATTCATTTTAATCCGCCAAACCGATTCATGTGGCATATGATTTTTGTATATTTAATTTAACTATATTCGACTTTCTCCATTTAAACTGAGCATAAAATACAATACAGTCAACCGATCTATACTTAGTCTGTACATTAGCAGACGTATTGTATTTAATTTAATTATAATTCCGCGCTATAGTAGACATTGCGTTCATTCTTATGAATCATGGTATGTAATACATATTACATTGGTCAAATTGGTTTATGCTAGAGATAGTTAAAATGAATATGAATTATTAGGTGCACTTGCCGTCCCCGGTAAGTCTAAATGGAGCGAAGCGTTTTGCCGTCACCATTTCCGAACACCAAGTAACGCTTACAATTTTCCTTTCGGTGATTATTCCTCCACGGTATGTGCGATTTTCGATTTTATTTTTTCTAAACCATATGGCTAGATATCGTATTATGGATCAAATTTGATCAAAAAATGTGGAGTGCTTTGGGAGAAGCTAGAGGACAAAGCGAAAATTAGAATAGGGCAAGAATGGTGCTACGCTTACTTCGTTCGGTTCGCTCCAATATTTAGGCCTTTTCTACTAATAATAATCAGTCAAAACTATGTTTTTTTTAACGTGTGGAAATCACATCGCATTTTACACCAGATATTACGTCTCCTAACTCCTCTCAGGGTCATTAAAAGGTATAGAAGGTTAATTACGAGTTTAAAATTTCAGATTACTACTTCGAACTTTACTGCAATTATTGCTCGCTTTACTACCACACCGACTACGATGTAATAATCAATTCAAACGAAGTATATCCCCAACAAAAATCAATAATGCCCAAATCGGTTTACATTAATAGTGATGGCGTTCCCTCTGAGATAACAACACTAAATGATATTTTTGTGACGCGGTGGGAGTGTATCCGACTGCTACGCAAGAGGTCGTTCGTGGCTTCGTTTCCCATCCAGGATAAAACTTTGTGTGAAGATCACGATGGTTTATCCTGTGTCTGGGTGTTATTTATCTATAATTTAATATGTATTTAGAAATATGTGGGTATGTTTATCAGTTATCTGGTTACCATAGTATAAGCTCTGCTTAGTTGGAATCAGATGGCGTAGTGTGAGTTGTCCCAACGATATAACGATATATTTATATGTGAAAATTTACTACTTAATTGTTCATTTTATGTTGGTTGAAAAATAAACAAAGACGATATCGAAACTCAAGCCTCTCAACGAGTATTGTATAATTAAAAGTGAATTATGAACGTTTGTCATGGAATAAAGTAGAATTGGCAAAGAAAAGTGTTTAAGATGTTATTTATAAGCGCCAAACTCTTGTTCAATAATAAATTATCATTACCTGGGTACAGACTAGTCTTGAGCCAGTTTTAAGGATAGGGCGTATAAATTATTGACGATTTTCTGAGGTTGGATTACTGAAATATCGTTTGACGAAATTTTAGAGTAATGTTCCTAAGTACTCTAAAGTGAAGGTAACTCACGGATCGTTATGAAATTCGGCAAGGATATTGATTTCATACTGGTGACAGACATATAAGCCATAAGGACATGGATTTATTTTTTATGAAATTGTGGTGATGGGGTGAAACATGGGTTGAAAGTCTGTATGAGGAGTAATATTTGAACTATCTGACCGCAACTGATGCGTTGATGAGGTAGTATATGGATCTTTTCGCAACCAGAAAGTTGGTATCCTATTCATATCTATAATTAAAATTCAACATTATTGTTCTGTCACAAAATTAACAAATGTCTAATTCATTCGCTTATCATTCAGTCTCTGTATTTCAATAAATAATGTATTAACTTTAAGCAGTTTATTTGAGCAAATAGAGTGCTATTATACGAATAGCTTCGATTATTACAAGAACTGATATTTGGCGCAATGAAAACTATTAGCTAGGTACTTAGCTTTGACCTTACACGCTTGAGTGTGTAAAAGGATAGCTTTTTATTCTTCGTAATATTTAGTAGAGAAACAGCCAGTATACGTCAGTTAAATAGCACAAGGGCAACATGACAACATAATTACTGGTGAAGTAATCTTTGTGTACAGAGTGAATGTAGCTGATTATGACGTGACCCAAATCCAGGTGGGTCTGCGGAATATGGGACAAGGTCATGAAGCTTGTCGTGACCCGGCAGGATAACGGCCCGGATATTGATGTTATGTACACATTTTGTTCGTATAATAACTATTACCGAATATAGTTAAAGATTTTTGAAATGAATTTTTTTTATCGATGTTGAGAAAAAAAATTTAACTGTAAAAAAATCGTCACGTTTTCAGTTACGCGCAATGTTGTTTTGAAGTGAAACTTCCTTATCATAAGTGAAACTTCTTCATCGACGTACTTATAAGAGAAATTTTAATACTCGTAGCTGTAAAAAAAGTCGTACAGAAGTTTTACTTCTTACCTGTGTACTCTGGTACACACATATTTTTTTAGAGCTTGTATTGCATTTACAAGGCTTTATGGCGAGTTTATTAAGCTCTTATCGATAAACAATAAAATATCATACTCTACCAGTATAATACTATATACCGTATACATACATACGTAGGTAGATAACAAATACATCTTTAAAGGTAAGAATCACTTCTATAATTCAGTCAAAGATATTTCTTAGAATGTTATTTAGTACAAAGCGACAGTTCTATACAGTCTATATATTTTGACGTAGTAATCCTTGCTTCCTGTATTAGGTACATCAAGTTTTATTTTTCGGTCGTCTACACGTTGTATGGATTTCTTTTCTCACTGACAAATTATCTAGCCCACAGTACTTTATCAACATTTTTTTGTCCAGTTTTCTTCGTTGGACGTTAGCCCCTTGTGTTCTACAGACAACAAAAAGTTTTTAAAAGTCATTGGCATTAAAATCCCGATTGAATCAGATAAGTACAATTATTATGACGTTTCTACGTTTCTCAGAGATGGCAAATTGTGATTATCAATATCTAATGTCAATGATTTTCAATAAACAACATGATATGCAAATCCATTACCAATATCTATGTTTTATGCATATATGTCACGCCTATATTTTATTACATTTCATTTTTTAGATATTAGATTGGAAGACAATTTTCGCTTTTTACTATATAACATCAGATTTGACAATACAATCTGAATGTATCTGGCTACATGAAAGTCAACTACAATTATGTCAATTATTATATTATGTTAGTCAATTATGCTCGCTACATGCAGATTTGAGTAGATGTCATGAACACTTATTGAAATACGAAAAATGATATTATTCGTGACGATAAATTTAATAGGTACAAAGGCTATTTATTATTATTAATAGTAGGTACAAAGCCTACCTTTTAAATCTTCTCTCGAAAAATGTCTTCAAATATCTTTGTGAACACTCCTCTCCTCATCGATAGCGAATATAAGCAGATAGCTTTGATGTTTAAATAATTTATATCTGCTGTTTAATGTTTCGTATGCCTTAAGGTAAAACATAGTAGATCACCACAATTTGTGCAATGAATGAAAAAATAAATGTAACTTTGTACGACAAACTAATTTATCAAGGTTTATAGAACGGATATACTTGGTCGATTTTACAATCAATAATCGCATTATTACTTATTTGAAAAATGAGTAATTTTAATTATGTCTGTCACACCGTGCTTCGAAACCACTTACACTCTACTGCATAATTTAAGGCTTAAATAGCCCAGGGACACTACATAGTCTCCTACTAAGTTATCTGTTAAAAATTGGCATATTAATATTAGGTTCAAAAACTTATACATAAAAAATATATCAATTGCTTTTACAGTTTTACGAATTAGTAAAATAACTATATGGCATATAAACTTTGTTTGTCAGATTTTGAAGCGACATTTTAATTAGTAATTTACTTATAAATACAGCCGTCTGTCACACGTTACAATACGATGAATAGTACTTGACTGTTAAGTATAATAGAGTAGATGGTGACGAAAATAATGTTTCGTCTCTTTCTTCTCTTTCTCAAAAGTAATATTCTGTCCTCTTCGTCGTATGGTACCTACGTAATAGCATAGGCAGCAGTCATTAGCTACTGTAAGTGAGCGAACTAGACACATAGATTTCTGTTCAAGGATTTACAGCGTTTTGTTACAGTTTCTCATTTTCTGTACCGCGAGTTGTATTTGTAATGTTTATAATAGCTAATTGTGGCAGGGAAACAGAGCACAAAAGTCAGTTGTACACGAGCGCGCAGATCTAGTCCGTGCTTTGTCCTCACTGCTCCATTCGGTGCTCTACTTAGTTTAGTATCTACTTACCGTCATAACAACTTCATCACGAATTCGCCAGAGCCCGCGCCGTCGCCTCTCACTGCAAACTATATTATGTATGTATTTAGTATGTATTTATAATAAAATAATAAATATTGTGCGACACTTTTCACACAGCGCCATCTAGCCCAAAGTAAGCTAATATTAGCTTGTGTTATGGGATCTAGATAACTGATAAACATACTTATATATTTCTAAATACATACATATTATAGATAAATAACACCCAGACACAGAATAAACCATCGTGCTCATCACACAAAGTTTTATCCTGGGTGGGAATCGAACCCACGACCTCTTGCGTAGCAGTCGGATGCACTCCCACCGCGCCACAGAGGCAGTCGTATTTATCTATAATATGTATGTATTTAGAAATATATAACTATGTTTATTAGTTATCTGGTTACCATAGTACAAGCTCTGCTTAGTTTGGAATCAGATGACGTTGTGTGAGTTGTCCCAACAATATTTATTTATTATTATTTATTATTAACTTAGTAGTTTAAATCTAAGTAAACGATAAATATTAAATTACAAATATCTTATATGTGAGCGTGCGTCTTATAGATAAATTTATTAATGTAGTTTCATTATCAAAATATCTAATTATCTTTTTCTAACAGTATTATTAAGAACAATGATATCAATGATTTCGGTCAATATTACTCAGCACATGTATAGCATTTTATTTAACTTGTGGAAATACCCACGGATTTCATGCCAGATTCAAACTGACACCATACGGGCAAAGATAATAATAGTTAATACCGCACACCTATGAAAACTCATCTGACGGATGTCCCGGGATATATAGGATAGGTGGTAGTACCTGCATTAATGTGGTTATGAACAAATTCTAAATGCATTAGTATTTTAGTTACATAGAGAAAACCCAAACTCGAATCGAACTTGATATATGTAGTTCATACACTACTATTGTAGTTGATGAATCTAAGTGGGGTGAAAATTAAGTCTTAAAATCCATAAATTATTATTTTATAAAGTGAAAAATGTTGTAAACCCATCGACGGAAGAAGCGTAAAATTTTATGTTTTCAAGATTTCAATGAAATCGTGTTGTTTGTGTTTACTAGTTCTGAATGCATAGTTGCATGACGGCTGGTGGTGATAAAATTAAAATCAACAAGAATATTAATTTCTGCTTACTACTTAACAGACGAGCAACTGCGTTTGTCACGCGTGATTTACTATAGATTATGTAGGTTAGTGTGTCACGTGCCGAACTGTTCAAATATATATCTAGATAACAAAATAATATGCTATTTTGGTGCTGGCAAAAAAGTAGGTAGCATCAGCATAAATGAATTTCAATCTAATTTATAAAAACATCGAGACCACTCTACTGTCTACAAATAGAAGAGTTCGTGTTGCAAATAGCAAGCAAATGACAAATGACAAAAAATGTAGAGAAGTGTATCGTTTTTCATGTAATATTAAAGAGTATAAACAGTAGAGTAGTCTGTGCAATTATTGCACAGTTGCAAACCAATAGCTTGTAAAAAAGGCGCCCATGACAGATCTATCAACGCTGAGGTCAAACTGCTGAACAGATTTGATACGTATAGCGTATTCTTTTAAAGAGAAAGAAATATTGAAACATCTCTCTTTAATGGGGGGTAATGCGGGTTCGGGTTTGTCGCGGGTGAAGCTTATTTTAGTATTAAAAATTTTATAATTATCATCTCTCAAACTTCGTAGAAATCTCACACAATGCATGCGTTCAAATTGTAAAAGTATTGTATCACATGCTGTGATATTACTTACATGGTGCCGCAGCCTTGACCGTTTTACATCTGACCTTATTATTAATAATAAAAGCATACAAAGATGTGGGCAAAATCTCGCAATGCATTCTTTAAATCATTACTCATGGATGAATATGATGCGTAATGAGATGTGTGATAAGATATTTTGTTGAACTTTTAAAGTAAGGTGAGAAAGATTTCGCTAAATATGTTGAACATCCTCGGGTTCCTAGCGATGATAAAATTAAACTCGCTGCTAAGTAAGTCTATTATACTATGTACATATACATTTACTATTGCCAATCCCCTAATATAATACCCGTAGTAGAGGTACGCTTGTATGTTACAAACGTACATATATATAGGGTAGTGCTTTCCTATTTTTAAACTACTTGTCGAATTGTGTCATGGGTACCAGAGTTCATTTTGCGTCAATATTATTGCATTAACTATCTCGTTGTATGTTGTTTAGTCTTGTTTTGGAACAAATAAACCATTATCTTTATCAATTTAGTCAGAAATGTATTCCAAATTAAGGTTGGACGTAGACGCCAAGAAGTAATTCTTAAAGTATTTTATATTTTCAGATTTTTTGTGGAGTTTTAGGTGAAATGCTACGAATGACATTTGTAGATATTTGTAGAGTAACAGTTGTCATATAATCCAGTGTTTAATGAGTGTTCTCATCGCCTCCAACAGCTTTAATATTATATTGTGTGGTGACCCCCACGGCTTCGCCCGTGTCATATTTCGAACTCCCGTCGCTTATAAATTCTAATGCCCGATTTGTCGACATTTATGATTGCTGATCCGCTCTCCAGAGTAGTAGCGTGATGATCTATCCAACACAAAAAGAAATTTTCAAATCAGACCAGTAGTTCCAGAGATTAGCGCGTTTAACCAACCAAACAAACAAACATACTCTTCAGCTTTATATATTAGTATAGATGTGACGTTTGCAGTTATTTCTGGTAGCACTATGATTCTTGATTGGTTTTGTTTTACACAATATGAGCGCCGAGGTAAAAAGGGGTTTAAACCGTTTAAGGTGTCAATGTCCATGTTTAGAATTCGAGCTTCAGTAAATTACAGTTCCTTGTATTCTAAAAAGGTTAATCATAAACTTATTATGTTTGTAACTTTTAAACTTAAGTTTTTTTACAACGTATTAAATGAACATATTTAGAACAATCTATCCTCAAGAATCTAAATATATTTTTTTAAGATAAATAAACCAAAGCAAAGTAGAATAATGCACGTACCCATGTATTCAGGAAATATGAAGTTAAATTTAAAATTAGGACAGCATTGGGAGTGCAGTTTGTACAAAAATATAGGCCTATTTTGGTGCAACTGGAAGTGCTCAACGAAAACTCGAAATACAATAAATACTATAACGCGACGCTCCTTGGCCGTTCAACTTTATAAGTGTCTGTTGGTGTCTGTTATTTAATTTTATTTTTGAGCTATTCGTGGGAATAACTTTCTATATATCTGAGGGTACCACATAGTATCAAGTGGCAAATTCTAAAATAAGCTAATACGTGTCAGTATATTCTTTACTCATCGACTGAATGGGTCGGGTTTATGAGCACTTCATGTCTACTTCTTTGCCAACATTAATTTTACCTTTAACAGTGTGTATGGTGATATATAAATAGCCAAACTGTTGAACATAAGTAACGTACGTGATGGAAATACTTCTGAGCAAGATTCGCGTATACTTTCTCCGTCACGGCGGGCGCTACAAGGTGGCTGAGCGGTCGTGACAGCACGCTTATCGCTCGGATGTAGGTACTCGTAAATCACACAATAAAAACTGTATGAAGTTTTAATAGGCAAGTACAATAACAAATCGGAATTATGAACAATAGCCTTGTGCAGCAATCTGTTTGAAAACTACTTTTATGCTTAAACTTATCAACAATTAACTTCTTGATATTTCGACAGTACTTTTCCTTTTGTTTTATTAAATTCACAGAGTGAAGCTCATTCATAATAGGTACTTTCTTTCAAGTGCTTTCAACTTACATAATGAAAGTATCAAAGGTTGTTCTTTTGTATTTAACTAAAGCGGTCCGCGACTTAATTCGTGGCTTACTTTTCATGATGTCTATTCCTCCTACAAGACTTATTAGTTTATTGTTGAATAAAATAAAACAATTAATTAAACGTTAGTTAGCTGAAGTAACCTATTACTTCAGCTAACTAACGTTTAGATGAGATTTGTTTCATTGCTCTCGAGAGCTTCATCGAATTTGAATTTCGATATATTAAACTCGGCTAGTATTTATCTCTTTTTTTTTTGTTTGGAAATTAAATAAAAAAAATATCCATCACACCTTATCCCCGAAGGGGTGGCAGAGGCATATTATATGCCCACTTTTCACCGTGTGGATTCCTGTCCCACGTAATAGGTGGTGAGCCCTTTGCCGTGTTGAAATAGACAGACGCAGGTTGTGGCTACCTCCTGTTGAAATTTTCAAGCCGCCCATTAGGCCTTCAACCAGGCTTAACTACTGCCACTTGACTGGCAACCGGGACCAACGGCTTAACGTGCCTTCCGAAGCACGGAAACGCTCGCAAATGTAAATGCTACAAAGTGGTCACCCATCCTAGGACCAGCCATAGTGAAAGTTGCGTAACTCAGTGATCGTTTACAGAACACTGAGACCGCGAGGCCACTCAAATTATGAGAGGCCTCTAACGCTTTACAGATAGGTAGGAACCGTCTACCCTTGAAGAAGTTTACGAAGAGCTATCCGAGGCGTCTAGTTAGTAAGATACTCGTAGTTAGGGACCATGCGGTTTTAGTCGGTTCCAGAATGGCATAACATCCATGGGGATTTTCAAAAATAATAAAAAATACAATAAAGTCTACTTCTAGCAGTGGACTGCCATAAGCTAATTTGATTTCGATAGAGATCGATTTAATTCATAATACTTTAGAAGTTAGTTTACTTTACGAGTACAACAGTTACAAAACACAGCGTATAACCACAGCCGAGAGATCATAGATAGGTTTCTCTCTTTAAACTGGGGTAAAACTCCAAAGCGTTAAGTCACAATACTAATTTCAAAAACTTCTAACAGACACACTGAAAACTATTTTGAACTAAAACGTAACGACGAATGGACGAATGCATAACGTAACATGGTAGACGGGATTGTTTATGCAACATTTTGTAATCAAACACGATTTTCGGTACATCGGATAACCTGCTGAGTGATACGAAAAAAGTGAAATGTTTTCTAGAGTCAACAAACTCGAAAGCGGAGAAGCGATTTAAGGCGAAGTGAGTATTTGTTGACGGAAACTTGATTACCGACAGATTTCACAACCGCCTTCTCTATTCCCATGCCATATCTCACAACTTACAATGACGAGTGTCATGTGTTGTTGATTTTTAACGAGTTGATAATGAGAATAGTTTAATGAGAATTTATTCAGTTATATAATTACGTTAAATTATGCCAATAGCCGTATTTAATTAAATGGTTTTATTACGAGTATTAAAATAATAATTAACGTCTTCTGAAATGGATTATTTTTATAATTGCAACACAAAATAAAATACATTAATCTAATTTACATTAACAGTATAATGGTGTTAAAAAGGTTTTAATAATAATATGTGTTTTACAAAATAGAGCTCATTAAAAGCATGCAATTTAACATAAATGCAAATAGTTATAAAAAATCTAATATAGTGCCATTTTTAGTAGGTAAACGTTGAATATTTAACAGTAAAATGTAACATGAAATTGTTTGTCGGTTTGTAGAACTAATTAGTATGTCACCACAAATAGGTACTTATTTATACAAAATTTATACAATTTTTAATTTATATTTACACAAAATTTACATAACCCAAATAAATAATTCATAGATTTACTGAAATAGCCCATAAATATATTTCAGCTTAATAAATTAGTAGTGTGAAATGAGGATTCTCACAGTAATGATGTGTGATTGTATAATTTGTTTGTATATTTGTTAACTAACGCTCTCCTATTGTGATGTTGGGATGTGCTGTTACATAATAAAATTTCACTTAAAATGAAAGAATAAACCTACTAAGTGCAATAGCTTATGAGCCTTGTTGGAGCAGAGCTACGAGCAGCAAGAAGCGTGAACGTTTGACGTTGAACTCAACCGTCGTTACGACTTGACAGATATTAAAAACTAAAAATAAACATGTGTTTAGATATAATCAATAGTAGGTTTTTACGTTGAGAAATCGAAATTAGTTAAAAAGTTATAGCAAAAATAAAATTGTCTATGGGAAATCCCATGTAAATTGAAAGCACGCTCTTTTTATGTATTTCTATTGGTTTATAAATAGGTTATTGAATAAATTATAATTATAAATGTTCCGATTTTATAATATGCTACAAGCGAAGCAGTACTGCAAGTAACTGCGGCCTCTCTAGTATATAATTATGTATAGTACCTATACACATAGGCTACGTTCCACTAAACGCCCGCAACGATCGTAACATCCAATATATCGTTCCAACTAAGGTCGTTGCGAACTGCAATTTTAGCGTCGCGGTCGTGGGCGTTGCGGGTTATAAATGGAATACGCTCAAGTAACAAGGTGGAAATTAAGGGCTTTGGGATGTCTATAACCATAAATATGGATGTCGAGTCACACGCCATGCCAAGCTCTTCTGCAAATTAGTGCACATATTATCTGAGGTTTTTTAGTTTTTTACTTGTTGTTGTTTTGGCGATATCCGGCTTGGACGGTACGGCACGACGGTATTTGAGGTTAAAAAATGACGAATTTAGAAGTCAAGTCAAACCATAACCAAACCACGATAAGACAAGACAAATAAACACAGGCAACTTAGTTGTTAGTTTTCCACAAGATGCTGTCGATGGTTATTTACATTTGTTTCTAGAATTAATAAAAAAATCTTCGTCTCGATCTTACATTTGAAGAGAAAAAGAGACAACCTTAACAAACTCTGTGGTTTTGTCTTTAACAGAAGAGTCTAGACTATTTTACTTCTCAAATAGGTATAAATATAAATCAATTTGTATTAGAATGAATGCAGATTTTTTTATCTGGTCAAGGCGTCCTACTTAGTTACGGTAGAGTCACTGTGACGAAACTCCTACGCTTCTGGGAAGCACCTATTTACTATTTTGACAATTTAATAAAACATCACTTATGGCGGCGGCATTAAGAGCGTTGGAAATTATAAAGAAACATGGTACTTACATACGTTTTTTATGTGTTTAATTTTATTTACTTTGTTACACAGATGTTTTTAGAAATAGAGTAAATATAAGTCGCATTTTGTTTTATTTATAGATATGCTTGCGTCTACGTCTCGCGTCATATCGTGGTTATAGTAAAAATAAACAATACGAAGGGCCAAGAGACTATGTTCTCTATGCAAATGTTTGTAAACCCGTCTTAAAATGGAGGTATTCTTTCTTATTTTTTATACACAGAACAAGGAATGTAGCTTGCTCCATCTCACTCGCGCCCTTATAGAGACGAAAGTAATAATAATACCGCGTGCCAAGTATACCTCAAACTGTAGGCAAAAATCGCTAACGCGACATTTTGTTTTTATACCACTGAGGTGGCAGACAAGCGTACGGCCCGGCCCACCTGATGGAAAGTGGTCACCGTAGCCTATGGACGTTTGCAACACCAGAGGTGCAGCACTCGCGCTGCCGACCCTTTATAAACCTTTTAAGACCCCTTTTGAAGAACCTGTCGGTACATTGCCTGTCATTCGTCTGTAGTAACTTAATTAAGTCTTTATATATATTATTCGCCTACGTACGCTACGCTAGTAATATTATTTCAATGCAAGCCGTTGCTAAAGCTGTTAAGATATCACTTATGAAGTAATTGCATAGTGAAGAGAGATACATCTAAAACCATTTTACATAATTTATTTTTTTAATAAAATATGTCACAGTACCTACATGTTGTCAGAAGTTTCAAAATCTAGTAATAAAATTGACCTCAGCAGTTTTGAAGATAACCGCAGAAGCTAAAAGAAGCTGTTAGAATTTTCGTAGCTTTTACCCTTGTTCGGTAGATGGTTTATTCTGTGTCTGGGTGTTATTTATCTTTAATATAATATGTAAGTATTTCGAAATATTTAAGTATGTTTATCCGTTATCTGGTTATTAGTGTGGAATCAGATGGCGTTGTGTCAGTTGTCCTAACAATATTCAATTATTATTTATTTATCCCTTGATGTTAATCGACAAGCGTTTAGAATTAATAGGAATCTAAAGCTCATAAAATTACTTTACGACTCAGATACTTCCAATATTTGCAACCAAACGTTATACTGTTTTCTAAAGACTGTATGATTTATTTACTGTGCCATTATTATTATATTTTACGTTCAGATTATGGCTTTGAAATGTGATGTACCCGTTAGTCATAAAACAATGCTATAAAATAATGGTAATATTATTTGATTTCACGCGCTTGATTAAATTTATCTTTGCTAGGTGGCTAGGATATAATAGGTAACTGTACTATTTGTCTTGGCACGCTACATGTAGAATCAACAATGAAGGCGTATAATACTCGTATGTATGAATTTAGTAATATATAAGTATGTCTGCCATGGTGATGTATAAAAATGTATCACCAAAATACAAGGTTTGCTCTTAAATACAATGGTCAATTCGTTTTGAAATTTAACACACATCGTCTATTTTTTTTATCATGTTGTTTTAAGCGCTCATAGTCAGTAACACTGTTCTGAATTCGTTTAGTTCTTTTTAGGGTTCCGTACCCCAAAAGGAAAAAAAACGGAACCCTCATAGGATTACTTTGTTGTCCGTCCGTCTGTCTGTGTGTCAAGACCCTTTTTCTCAAGAACGCTTAGAGGTATCAAGCTGAAATTTATATTAAATATTCAAGTCCACTGTCTCTTGGAGCTGTAAATAATCTAACATCTAAGCCAACGCAATCAAAAGATACAGCCGTTTATGCCGCAAATTTTCGCAATTTCAAAACCTACAGGGTACTTCCCGTGAAATCAGAATCTTAAAAATTGGTACTAAGCTACGTCTTCATCGAAGCAAGGTCGGCCGCACAAGTGATATCTCTGGTGTTGCAAACGTTCATAGTCTACGGTAACGACTTTCAATCAGATGGGCCTGGGCCTATACTTGTATGTCACATCAATATTATAAAATTAAAATACAGGTCAAACAGACATCGAGTCTGCTTGTTACCACGGCTGGTGCAATCCAGTTGAAACGTCAAGCTATTTAAGGTAAATAAGCATGATCGCGTTAATACCTGTATTTTACGCTAATTTCTTTATTTCATATATCTTTCATACGTCTTTCAGCAGATCGCTATTGTCAGTCTTGTGAATGTGTGATTACGTTGGCATTTGACCAAAGTCATCTGATGTCAACTCAACACTACCACTTGAGACATGACGAGAATGTCAGTCAGTAACTGTACTCCGATATATTTTTTGAACTGCATCCTATGTTGTCCAAAGAGTTAATAAAAATCTGTAAATACGAGTAGGTACCTATTTTTTATTGCTGTATCCATCTATTAATATCAATGGTTACGATTCATAAATTTAATTTATATCCTTCACTCGATTTTTTTCATTGTTTTAGTGTCTTCCCAGTTGCCTATACCGTGGTCCGCTGCTAGGACCAGTTAGTCTTTGTTTTCTTTTAATTGTCATTGTTGGATACGTCTGCCATCTGACATGCCAACCCCGTAAGGGCGCCCGAGCTTCATCTTTCGGTCAGCAGGTGCAACACGCGTATGTGAGGTCGGCTTGAAGTCCAAAGATCTTGGTGGGGCTTCAGCACATCCCTTACACCACCGACCGATTAATTAAGGGAAGAGGGTAAATATCTCCAAACCATGGCATGCCGCAGGGTTTAGTGTGTGTGAGCCACACACAATCTCACGGCTTTCCCGGGCAGTGCGTGCCTGAGGACATTTTTCCTGACGAAAAATGAAAAATCTGCTCACACAACGTCAGGGGGGAAGGTCCTGATATTGTGTATTTTAGCACATTATATTAACATTCCTGGTGTGATGGTATGAACCTTCATATAGAAGTGTTTACAAACTTCTCTTGCTAATGCACTAACAGTGTTGCGTTAGAGGTTTAATATGACTGAGATGATCATTGATGTAAAATGTGATTGAAATAACCAAACCGAATTAGCCTGATATTGTGTCAATAGATCATTCATTTCAATAATTCATCATTATTCCGCAGTCGTTTAGCGCTAAGATTTCCGGAATTTATACTCGTACTATGGTAGTCTTTGCATACAGGTATACTTAAAGTTCACGAGTAGGTACATATACGACGCGAGTTCACGAGTACATAGTCTCAACTACCTGATCCTGTATCATTAAGATTGTTAAACAAACAAATCCAAGCCTTATTTAAATTTAAACATTCGAAGGTTTTATTCTTCTAACCTTTGCAAGCCTTGCCAAATTTAAAAGTTACACACTACTGCTACTGAATATAAATGAGAGGTAATGATGGGTCCAATTTCCATATTAACATTAATTCTATTGAGAGGATAATCCACGATAAAATATGGGTTCAATTGACCTTACGTTTGCCGCATACTAGGCCGAAAATGAGCCTCAAGACATTTGAGTCAAATCTTCTCAGTCTTGATTGCCCATATTTTAGCTAGCACAAAGAATATAAGAATATTACTTTGCTTCGAAGGATATTTTTGTGAATATATTTTAGAATTTATCTTCACAATTTTATGATAATTTTTCACTGAATTTTTAGAATGTTACCATCAGATTACTCAGAGTACTAGGGCATGAGCCACTTATTAGGGAAAAATTAAAAAAAAAAATAACCGACTTACTGATCGATCAACGCACAGCTGAAACTGCTTGATTTAGAACCACGAAATTTTGCACAACCATTCACTAATAATAGGTATGTGCTATGTATGTATGTATTTTTGAAAATACAACACCAAACGGGGTGAAAAGTTTGTATGGAACAACGTGCTTTTTATGTGGAAAATTTCAATTTGTTGTGGAAGTAGCTGACACAATGGATTAACAGAGCCTACTCTTTATTCTGTAGTCATGTTTCTGGGGGAAACGGGTACCGGAAAACTAAACCACACGAGCGGAGCAGTGGACACAATAGTATGAATAAAAAAAAAAAAAGCAAAAAAAAAAAAAAAGTAAAGCAAGTGGTCATGAAAAGATAAATTCATGTTGAATGGAGCAAAGGCCACACACGTCCATCAGAATTTATATTTATTATCAGTGTAAAGATGGAACTTTCTTCAGTAGGCGTCCGTCAGCTGACGTGCGATCTAAATGGTTTATTGACCAGAGAGTATTTCACTCAGTATTTCGATGTGCGTCAATGCCTGCCTAAAATCACATGCACGATATACCAGATAACTTTTACGACTTCTAGATTATCGTTTCAATAACTGAAACTGTATATTTAACTTTGTTATGAAAGATTATTGAATGAGATTGCTGCCAAAACGTGCCGTCCGCAGGAATTATATAACATGTTGTATCTACAGTGTTTAGTGTATTTTACATCATTGAACAAACGTCCTGTCTATGTTAAAGTACCTACTTACATTGTTTAACTTTTATATAAGCAGCGTAAATCCAGTAATTAAATTGTATTTACATATAATATACATACAAACTTAAACTGCATGCAAACACCAATGGAATTATCTTAACAAAATTTTACCCAGATTCTAAAAATATAAAAGTCACCATGACTTTTCTAAATATAAACCCCTACGGGGATCTTTCTGAATCCAAACTAGACAAGCGGTGGACTCCATACATACATACATACATATTGTCACGCCTTTATCCCCGTAGGGGTAGGCAGAGGCATATTAAACGCCCACATTTCACCGTATGCATTTTTGTCCCACGTAACAGGTGGTGAGCCCATTGCCGTGTTGAAATGGACAGGCGCAGGCTGCAAACGTGGACTCCAAACCTTCAAAAAGTGAGACGCAAAAAATAATAAATAATATGACGTACCTAATTTCGCATTTTCACAGTGTCAAACATAGTTAAGAAGACGTTCATGAGTTTTAAAAATATAGAGAAATTGTTTTAAAAAGATAAACGTGTAAAACTTTGATCAAGGGAATTAATAAATTTTGGCTCAATAGAAAGAACAATCACTAAAATAAAAGCACGTAAAATTTAAGATTTATAGGTCCATAAACGCGGAATGATTGTGATAATATTTTCAGAAATAGACTAAGGTGTTTTAATTTTAAACTATTATTACACACGAGTATACAATCCTATTATTTGTAAGCTTTTTATTGACAAGGGTGCACAGTTTTCATAGGTCATGCTTTCTACTGTTGTCATACTAATATTATGAACGAGAAAGTTTTTATGGATTAATGGATGTTTGTTTCTCTTTCGCACGACAACTACTTAATGGATTTTAATGAAACTTTACAGTAATAAAGTTTTCAATAATCATATAACCTATTTATTGTCTCGGGAACTTCGGGAACAACTTCTTTTAAAAAACTGGTGTTGGAAAAGACTAGAGGTTTTTGTTACAGGATGAAATATTTTTTGTCTGACTCGTTTTTATCCTAACGATGTTTTTGATCAAATGCGATAGGTATCAATGTAAAATGAGCTACAATCTCATTTATCGACATTGCTATGTATTCTATCTTCGATGTGTTTGCCGATTTGTTTTCGTGTCAAACACCTATAAATTGCAAAAGAAGTTTTACGGTAACAATATTGACGTGTGAAGCAGTAAAATAGTTACAAATTTCCACTCAAGTGCCAAGTCTCCAGTTTCTGAGAATTTAAAAAAGAGTTATAGTCTATTTAAGAGGCTATAATTATCAAATTAGACTGTTATTCGACAACCAGGCCCTATGTTGAAGGGTTAAGTATAAATAGATCGGATTTATAAAAACATCATCATGTTACAAAAAGTTAGTCTCGCAGATAGTAGATACAGCGGTATCTTCAAGGCGTCATTTGTTATGAATAGGAATTCGATTATATAAAATATTTGCAGTGGTTTAGATCAGTTAAGTCCAAAGATTCCTCAGATGTTCTTCGCAAGATCTTCGAGGCCCAAGTCAACAAAACTTGCAAGTGAAGCACCGACTGATCAGCGAAAGAGGCTCGACGCAAGCCCCAGGCATTTTGATCGTCAGGCAGTAATCGTTGCCAACACTGCAAAAAATAAAATTACCTTTAAAATGCTTCTCCTACTCACTCTCTCTCTTCTGACCGTAATAGGCCTCACTGATATGTGCTTAGGTTACATAACCTTACTTTAACCTAGTTTTGAAGCGCATATACGATTACACAAGCTACAAGTCAGAACCCCTCCAACATAATGCTACTCCTATCAGTAAAGAAAAGCGGACCCCGAGCTTCAAATTCAGGCAGTTTTTAGTAGCAACTAGGAAACTGCGTAAGAAGATGTACTGCAATTCCTAGAGTTACTTAAAGATCTTAGCATGTATTCACAGAAAATTAGATTTTCTTTTAAGCACGTATCATAAAACCGCAAATGACCTAAAAGCATACGAAGTTTAGTCCATTTCTTATATCCCTTATTTCCATAAAATCGAATAGACGAGGAAAGTTGACAGTTTTATATTCGCAGTGTGGCACAAATCGCGAGTTGTTATCATATCTTTATCTGTCGAACATCATGCTCTGTTCCATTATGAGGTTTGCTGTTTGAGTTATGTTGTAAAAGAAATAAACATAGGAACGCACAGTTAACTTGAGAATCTATCTTCCTTTTTGGACGCAGTTCAGTTAAAATTGGATTTAATCATAGCAATGCCATTTTACTACTAACTTCCCGATGAGTCCAAATGCCTAAAAATGTAAAAAAGAAGAATTACGTTTTACTTAGTTCGTTCTAAAACACAGTAGGAATTTTTGAAAATCTTGTTATTTGTTCATCAATGCACCCCCGCAATTAGACAACTTTTTTCATTTGTCCTCTAACGGCAATGTCCTTCTACGAACCTGATGCATTTAGAAATACAAATATTGTAATGTTGCTGAATACGTACAAATTAATCCTAATACTTCCATTGAACCATCTGAACTCAGTCTCCATGAATATAAAACAGCCTTTATGTCCATTGCTGCTAAATATTCATCGCCTACCTGTATAACATTACCATATCGATAAACGATGCGATTAAAAACTTTTTACACAATGCTACCACAACAACAAAGAATATTTTTCTCGTTTTACAAAGGCCCAAATTTATGCTATCGTCGTGAAATCCGCGATAAATTACGAATTTACGCACATTTGTGAGAGATACGTTACAGAATCAGGCGCCCTTACAGGATTGGCAAGTCAGGCAGCACTCTTCCAACAATGCTAATAAGCAAAGGCCTAAGCTGCTCCTAGAAGCCTGAACCCTGCTCCTAGAAGGATAAATAAAAGTAGACCCTGGGCTCCAAATACAGAGAGAATTTGGAAGCAATTAGGAATACGTTAATATTGAGAAGAGGAGAACCAACCACCCAAGAAGACAAACCACCCACGCAAATCTTGAATGGTCTTGATCGCTAGCACAAGAGAAAATTCTGCTCACGGACGCAACTCTATATGCTTATTAATTTTTGGCACGACGCTTTTGTGCCATTGACATAGTTATTTTGTTTTAAATATTATTATAAAGGAAGTGCCCACATATCAGTGGAAGATTAAATAAAAGCTTTGTCTTTATAGATTTAAAAATTAAAATTTTCGCAGTGGTTCAAATCAGTTAAGTGAGGTCAGGTCAGATGTTCTTTACAAGATCTTTGAGACCCAAGTCAACCTAACTTGCTAGTGAAGCACCGAATGATCAGCGAAAGCGACGCAAGGGCCAGGCGCTTTGATCTTCAGATAGTAATTGTTGCCAACACTGCAGAAAATAAAATGACCATTAAAATGCTACTCCTAAAATTAAAAAGAATTTCCGATCAATGCTATTCTTTCACCTATACCTTTGATCAATGCTATCCTACTGTATGATGCTATCCTATTATAGTACCTATAGTATTAGCGATAGGACCGCCCATTGTTCTTAAATTTAATTTAGTGGTAAATTTCTTGTAAGACTTGATATAGTGTACAATAAAGTGTTTTCTATTCTATTCTAACTACCTACAATACTAGCGGCACGCTATGATGGCCGTTTTGACATTGTACGAGCCATAATTCGTACACCGCGGCGGTGTACGAATCAACACTTTTCAATTATTTCATATCATTTAGTATTAATTACGATCAGTACGCATCACCATTCGCGCGATACTCATTATCACTCTATAATACTCATAATATATAATACTCATATTTCAATATTACAATAGTGATGATATTTTACTTGTTTTACATACTCTGTAGTCTACCGTAGTATAATACTCTAGTGTGGTCGACTATTCACATATTTCCACAAATAAAATGTAATTAAATTGAATACGAGACTTCATGAAAGGACGAACGTCAAAACGGCCATTATATAATAATAGTGTGCCAATCTACGAGTAAAAATTTCAAAAATAGAAAGCTATCAACTAAAAACGACATTATAATGACATAAATTATGTCATTGTTTGAAATAAAGAAATTACTTTGGCAGTGATACACGTTTCTTTAATTTTACTGTCTATTTAGTTTTTCGTTGCTCGAGTAATATTTATTTATTTTATTTCCTCTACAGACGAGACACATCGGTGTGACTTTATTCCATACACTTTACGTTTTATATTGTGACTAAGAACTTAATTGATTGTCTATGGCACAGAATAAAGGTATATTCTGTAACTGCGATGGGTCCCTACAAAAATTTACTCTACCAAATGTAAAACAAGTTGCGGCCAAAGTTAAAGTGAAAGTATAGTTAGAGTTTGTGGAATCCACTGTGTTTCTCGCTATAACTATTTTTCGTTCCGCAAAAGGACGGCCTCTAGGTTAAGTTCCGTTGCATACGCTGTAAAAATGATCAGGACTCTAACAGATTTGGACACGGGTAGAATGGTTTACTTCAGTTATTTTCATACGTTTATGTCTTACGGTATTCCCCTCTGGGAGAGTGCTGCAGATTTAAATATTTATATTTTTGTTCCTAAAAAAGGCCATTACAGTATGTTTTTGCCAATCTTAAGTTTGTCCAGAAAAAGATATCACAGTTTTTTAAACTCTGTGATAAACATATAATAAAAATACTAGACATAAAAATAATCTTTCAGTCCACCACTGTCGAAAACATAAGATTGACGATTCTTTCCAATGTACACGCTTTTACAACAAGCTTTCCTACTAAAAACAAATCATTAGCCGCTTGCATAAAAAAAGCTACTAGTAGATATATAATCATACAATATAATTTATAATTTCTTGTTGTGTAGTTTTAGTGAAGACTTGGAAAGAGGAGAGACTATCCTCAAGCTACTTGTCAAGTATGTATCCCATGCATCAAAAAGCGAAACTGCATCCCCCATGCATTTTACCTAGCATCGGGAAAAAGAATTATTGTATTTGTATTTTGTATGACAAAAATGGTAAAAGCAATAACAGGTTATTGCTGAAATTCTTCAGGTTACCATTAGCAGTTTGTTTACTCTGCATGCAAGGTTACGGTAAATATTTACATGTAATAATTGCAGCAAGTTCAGCAAGTCACTAAACCTTGCATAAGTCGACTTGTGCTATCGAACTTGTGTAAAATTTATTGCTATTGGAATCACCGCTTAGTGACAAATACATAGAATAGACTATACTGTTTCATAAATCTACAAAGGGTGACCTTATCGCTAAAAAGTAATCCTTTTAAATTATTTGCTTTGGAAAAAGCATTTTTCAAACCAGTTCAAAAAAAATTGAGGTTCTCAAGTTGGCAGCAGTTTAAGGGTTCCGTATTTAAAAAGGTAAAAATAGAAACCCTTATGAGATCACTTTCTTGTTTTACTTCTTATTTGTAACTCTGTTTCTGGGACCTTCTATGTTTGAAAGATCACTACGCTCTAAGTTTAGTGCACATATTGTGTATTGAAACCCGATGTATAGCGCAATAAATATATGAGCAACATTTACAAATCTCTGACCCAAAAAATAAATAAATGTGTACCAGAGTACACAGGTAAGAAGTGAAACTTCTTTACGACATTTTTTTACTGCTATAAAATGTCTCTCATAAGGCGATAAAGAAATTTCACCTATGACAAAGGAATTTCACTTCAGAACAACATGGCGCTTAACTGAAAACCGCGACGATTATACAGCTATAAAATTTCTCCGATCGTTGATAAAGAAGTTTCACTTCAAAAAACATAGAAAATTAACGGTTAAAAGAAACGGTTATGACAAAATATGTTTACGGACCACCAATAAAAAACATATACAAAAGACATAGAAAATACAAAAGTATAATTTCTATTTTATACACGCACATCACAATAATCAATAACAAACACCTGCAAACGAAATTATGTGTTTTCATACACAGTCCCATATATTATACATATATTTGTGATATGGTGATTAATACATGTCGTGAACAGACGCGCACGCGATGCGGGAAGCACGCTTGACAACCTCGCTCACTCACGAACACTCTTTGTTTTCATTTCAAAATAAATAAATATGAATTTTACGGCAACTTCTTTCGCGAGTTTATTTCATTATAAAATCCTCGGTACGCTAGTGGTACGAGTAGGTGCCCCGCTTCACACAGTGAACTAGTTGACATGACTATTTCTGCACGTGCAATAGATTTTTCTTAAACGCATCTTTTCAACATCTTTTTTAAGACGGGTTTGATCACAAAGTGAAAAATAGTCTCCGTCATAGGGTCACAAGTCATCGTCTTCAAAAAATCTTTATATCTTTTTCTAGCACTCAGTATACACGCCAAGCTCTATAGTCCACGGATCGAACCTTTTTCGTACGGTTGCCTGTAAGAGATTGCTTTTTAGCGATTAGACCGTGCTTTGTACATCTATAAGACTGTAATATCTTTAAAGAAGTGTTTTATATAGGTGTGTAATAAAGTTTATTCTATTGCATTTTGATCGAAAGTTGTCACTGTAGCTTATGAACCAACTCTAAAGTTGCGTTATTCCGACACGCGCTGCGCTCGATGTTTTCATGTCTTCAAAATGTATTATAACTCTACATTATTAGGAACGACTGATACCATTTTACCTTCAAATTCCTCTACGGGTGAAGTCAAATGTAGTTTGGAATTAGAAATCATGGTGGGGATCTAATAAACCATGATTTCACTTCATACCTCTTCCATATAAATCTCGCGGTATCCATAATAAAGTTCATAAAGCGCAACACTTAATTAATGCGACTTTTAATCTACGATATAACTCAATGCCATTCTATGATTTTATGAATACCGAAAAATTCACACATGCCTGTCAAACTTTTGCCCTACGAGAACCGGACGTTGTTGATGACAAAAATATTTTTATAGTTCCAAATTTCTACTCATATAAATGTGAAAGTTTGTTTACTTGCTAGTTCATTAATGTTTATGGCAGACATTTGGCACATAAATAGAGCATGATATGGACTAAAATATTGTCTGCCTCGGTGGCGCAATGATAGATGTTAAGAAGTCAAGACCAACAATTTATTTATTTATATATTTATTTATTTATTGTACATACAATCTAACACAGTGATAAATTAAAAGAAAAGAAGTACCTACAATGTTTGAATCATCTGCAAATATTAGTAAATTTGAACGATTATCAGCACCAAAAGTAGTCATAGTTCCTTCCTCTGAGTGCAAGGTATTGACAGGCTACATACCAAGTATTTTGGTCTAAAGATTGATTCAACAGTTTTGTTTAGATTTTTTTAAAATCTTTAATCCCTAGTAATGTAATGTGAATGGCTCGTTGGAGCCAAAATCTCAAGATCCCTTTCATCATGGTTCGGATGTAGTTGCATAAAGTTATAACCTTACCTTACAGTGT